>OX375815.1:3410820-13410820 GCA_947359405.1 Antitype chi | reverse complement strand
TACGTGTGTGTGTAAAGATGAATCCTTAATGATAATGATAAAACAAAACCAAGGTTTAGTCTAGACCAACCTTTGGACCAGTACATGTCAAAGGTTTTGGGCCCCTCCTCCCTTAGTAATAAGTGCATACGTATAATTAGTTCAGACAGTTGAATTTCTTTTAAAGAGAATTTGATAAACGAAACAATTGTGATTGGAAAGCACTTAATAATACCTTCTACAAGCTCCAGGTCGCCTATACATAAATGTTTGATATGATAAGTTCAACAAAACATAATTTACCTATTCAACACAATCTTGATTTATTTATTACAGACTAGCTTTGTCCGAGGCTTCGCCCGCGTGGATATCAGAAATTATCACACGGGAACGTGCTATCGGGACAAAAAGTAGCGCATGTTACTCCAGTAAAAGTCCCTTCAAAATCGGCCCAGCCTTTTCGGAGATTAGATGGAACATACCGACGAACCAAAACTTAAAGAAATGTTTTTTTGTTATAAGTACCATATATACTTTCATAAGCGTTTTACTAAATGTAAAAAGGTCTTATTTTGACATTACAAACAGATCCTCTAATTTTTATATACAGGAAATGTTTTTATTCAGTGCGCAAACTTTAACCATGAATTTAGCATACCAGTTATACAAAAAAAAACAGCTGTTCCATACATTTTGACCGTGTAGGTATTACAGTTTTCTATGAAACAGCAGATTTTTTTTTGTAAAACCGACGAAAAATTTCTGTGCTGGAGGGTCTAGAATGATATGCTGAATTCATGGTTTGCGCACTGGATAAAAAAATTTCCTGTATTACACAATAAAAAATTCGACATAATATGTATTAACTAATGCACTACTGCACTGTCCTCCCATACCTATTAACACTGTAATTTGAAAACATTGTTAAAGCCAATTAATTTTAAAAGAGCAACCGTGAGATTCCCGGCTCTTCTCCATAGGAAGCGAGAAATTGGAACCGTGCACCTAGCTTATGACGTTTCATAAGTGCCCATGCAGGTATATATGAAATAAAATATTTTGATTTTGTTTTTAATGTTTATTGCGTATTTCGGTTCTATTTAATACTGCTGAAGATAGCTTATTCACGTAGGTTTGTCCTTCATGCATAGATACTTCCCATATTGCTGCACTATCATGTTGATGTTCCGTTTCACTGACCAGTGTTACTATAGCTCTGACACTGGACACGTTTAAGCTACTGAGGGCATGCGTTACCATCGCTATGACACGACTAGGATCGCCGTGTTCTTTTTTTGAATTCCAGGAGGCGCATTTTCTGACAGGTATTTGATTTAAGCGATTGTATTCTTCGGACATAACTACATTCAACATTGCATAATTATCGAAGTCCCTATTGAATTCTTGTTCGTCATTGGCGAATTCGGGCGCCGTGACGCCTTCTAAGTCTGTCTTTCTCAAGTGAATCATTTGAAGCACCTCGCCCTTTCTGGTAATGTTCCTGTTCATAATGATTCTATCTTCGTCGCCCGCAAATTTAGTGTTGTTGTCACACAAAGTGTCGTATATAACGCTGGCCCCAAAAATATCTGCCATTGAGTTAAAAATAAAAACATTATAGTAAATTGTTATTTTAACTATACTTACCCGTCCTAGCAAGACCTGGATCAAAAACATAATCTTATAAATAAATAAAATCTAAACTTACAGGCAGTGGCGTGCACAGAGTTTTTAGACAGGGTAGGCAGAAATTTAAAAAAGGCAAAATAAAACAGAATATCCGATTGCTACACAGCATGCAACCTGTGGCCAATTTAAATAAATCATATTGTTTTGTATTGAATTTACGATTGACTTTAGTTTGTATTAATTGCAAATCCGGTGTATAACTACTTTTTACGATCAATTGTTATGACCTACCTGTTATGACCTACGGAGCCGAAACGTGGACACTCACGGTACGGCTGGTCCATCAATTCAAAGTCGCTCAGCGAGCTATGGAACGAGCTATGCTCGGAATATCTCTGAAAGATAGAATCCGGAATGAGGTGATCCGGCAGAGAACCCAAGTTGTCGACATAGCTCATAGAATTAGCAAGCTGAAGTGGCAATGGGCCGGCCATATTAGTCGTAGAACCGATGACCGGTGGGGTAGACGTGTTCTTGAGTGGAGACCGCGAATCGGAAAACGTAAGGTAGGACGCCCTCAGGCTAGGTGGACTGACGATCTTCGCAGGGTTGCTGGTAGTAACTGGATGAGAGTTGCCGAGAATCGAGTTAAATGGCGTGAAATTGGAGAGGCCTATGTCCAGCAGTGGACTGCTGTAGGCTGATGATGATGACGATCAATTGTTTGTTTTTTTTTCACCGAAAGATAGTTAAGAAAACGCATATTTTTTCTTTTCTATATACACACCCCATGAACAATTTTCACAATGAATACTATCTATTTTTCACACTATTATCAACGTTAAAATCTTAAATACATACTATCATAGCTCACAACCAAAATAAATAAATCAAAACAAACTATGGCGTCTGAAATCGGAACATAAAAATAATACGACAAAAAAGTATGTAGCGACAATTCAATGAAACAATGCTACTTTTTAAAATAGTCGTATAGCCAACTTAAGTTTCGTAATCCGTTGTGTTGTAAAAAAGCGTAAAAAGCCAGTGAGTACCCTGTACGGTTGGGTGCATTAATTGTTACATTGTGTGTAACGTATGTATTGGAACGCAAACCCAATAAATCTGCATGACCAACAGAGCACACATATAAACATTAAGACACGAATAGTTCGTGTCTCTCCCGAGGCACTCAGCGACGCTAGTGCATCGCAATACGAAGTTGCGTCAAATTGTACGAACGAACGGGTATTGTATTGATGATACTAATGATACGACCTACGGTCGACAGGAGGGTGGAGCTGATTTATGAATGAAGATTTTTTGTTTATTGATAAAATAATATTAGTTTTAGATATTTCACTGATTTAGGTAGGGTAGGCAGTGTCTTTCTGTCTTTATGGACTGCACGCCACTGCTTACAGGATTCTGATGAGATCAATAGCTAGTTTTTTTTTTTTTTTTGAGAACATATCTCTACAAGAATAAGAATAAGCGCCGTAGTAAGTAAGAATAAGCACAGAATAAGCGCAGTAGTTTGTTCATTGTTGACTACTGAATCGATTTCAGTGAATGTTAATAAAGGTAGATTTTTTTTCAAAAACTACGTATTTTGCCATATTGACCGACGATTAAGCCAAAGACGATAAGTCTTTGCTTAAGGCAATAAGACTCAATTTTAAATGCATAAAGTAATGCTGGGGGTCAATGCTATTTTTCAAATATGTAATAGTAGTTTGCTTAAAAAAAAGGCTTTACATTATCTTGGGGCATAACCTGTTTACGTATTTCTGCTAGAAAAGTCTTCAGGTTTTAAAATAGCAAATAATTCTCGACAAAATATTGGGTTCACAATTTTTTTCTCCTACAATTTTCGTCTATTCACAGCTTTGGCGAATATATCCCCATTTTTTGTAGTCAACAGATGCGTTTCGGGGAATATTTAATAAAGCGTAAAAGAAGTCACTTGTTTACAAAAAATGTATGGATAATGGCAGATAGCTGTCAAATTCTTGGACGTTGGCAGCAGCGAAATCTAAAGTTTAAAAAAAAAAAAAAGTAAGCAACTGGCAGTTTTTATCCCCATTTTTTTTGTCATATGTATTGAAAATGCAAGATTTTGGCGGCGTTTGTTCCAATTTTGGTCACGCGCCAAACCTTGTAGAGCTACACCTCTAATTTCCACACATTTTAGACATTGATTGTCGCTGAGATTAGATTGCGAGTAGTCCTTTTTACGAGAGAAGTCCCGCGGGAATAAGTGGTACTAATTATTATTACTTAGTGAGCAACATTCCACAACAATCCTCCTACATCAGATACCTTCTCTATTTAAGACTGTGCATTATATTATCCAGTGCCTGTAATATGATGATGAGATAAATAAAGATTTATGATTCCGCCGCATGCCTGTGGCGCGAACGTTTCTGATGACGGGAATTGGCATATAGGCTATGAAAATAAGTAAATAAGCAAGTGATGTGTGACCTCTCCAGGCGCTCTCGCAGATGCACTGGCCGGTCACGTGGTGGCAGCCGCGCGCGTAGTCGGAGCACGCGCACTGGTGCGCGCACGCCAGCCCGAACCTGCCCGCGCCGCAGCGACGCTCGCAGCGCGCTCCCGTGTAGCCCGCGCCGCACACGCACTCGCCTGCCAACAAGTAATTGGCTTACAGACCCGCTTGCATCGTAAATACAACAAAAAAGAACTAAATTAATACGATTAATTACAAATAAAACTATCTACATCATCAGGTAATACCTTAGAGAAAATTAGACTGGAGAAGGCATAAGCGCAATATTCTGAACAAAAAGTCTGTCACTTTCGGCGGGGAACGTGGTAGCTACTCTAGCCCGCAAAGAGACAGACACACACATTTTCAGTGAATGTAAATTGCCTACATTTTGGATAGGTGTAGTAATACCTATTAACACTATAGACTAACGCGGTTTGACCGATCTCAACATATAATTCAAGTTAATTGTTAGAAAATTATTGTGTAAAATAGCTATGGGAATATAATTTTCTTAATAAATTCGAATGCTGAAAAATTTTGTAAATCCAAGAATTTACACGACGTAATTCGGCTTATATTTCAAATGTCGAAATCTTGTCGAGCAGAGTGGTATAGTGCACCTTTCAACAATGTCGCTAATAAAGATACAATTCTGGGGAGTGACATACGTCATTATACGTACCGTTAACAGGATTGCAAGGAGCATCATTTTCACAATTACATGGTTGCCGACAGTTTAATCCGAATTTTTTACCGTTGCATGGGCGATCGCACTTGAGGCCTTCATACCTGCCACACAAAATGAATACTTATAAAAACAATAAATTGTACAACATTGTAAGTTGGAACAAAGTAAGTATAATAATAATATTGTTGTAGCAGACATGCTTTCTTTGTATGGAAAGGCGTTTCCACTGCATTCACTCACTCATGCAAAGTACCTATATCTATACACAGGGTGGCAGAGACATCGACGTAGTACTACAAAATAAATGATTTTATTTCTGTAAGTAGGTTTGTACTCAAACACTTTTACACGTCAACGATATTTTTTAAACTATGTAGATGAGGTCGGCGTTTCCTATGTGACTATAACTCGGAGGAGAAAGGCCGAAACAAACTCAGAGGCTTTTAAATTCCAGATAAAATCTTGGTTAGATCAAAAATATTCTTTTGAAGAAATAACCACACAGATTGAGTGGTTCTGTCCAGTCAGTGCACGCATTTGTTAGTACCAGTAACATGATCGTGTCGTCGTCCCATCCCTACGGTGAATTTCTCATCGGTTATTTTTTTTTTAAATGCTCTTCCTTATATCTTGACTTCGTAGGGAAGCATTGCACTTTTCTATGCAACAGTTAGACAGATTTTTTTATAACCGAGGAAAACATACTAACACTAGGAGGTCTAGAATCATGTACATGATTCATGGTTACAGTTTGCGCGTCGTAGTCCTCCCACCCTGAATCAGTATATGCAATACCCCGTCATCGCTAATTCTAGTAAAGGAAATTATAAAAAGTCTTGCTACAGTTATGGCCAAAGCCTAAATAGGCACCACGCTTTTACAAGGACCTAAATAAAAAAGCTTTTATGTGTATCAATGCGCACAAAGTGCGTTCTAGGGTTATCGTAAATTTCAATTTAGTGACACATAAATAGTTATCAAAGTCAAAGTCAAAGTCAAAGTCAAAGCATTTATTTCAAATAGGCACTTAAAAGGCACTTTTGAACGTCAACATTTACATTAAAATAGAATTGATTCTAGTCGCCCCTTCCAAAATGTAGTTTCGTATGGAGAAGAATGGGCAAGAAACTCCACCGTTACTCTTTTAAAATGTTTCAAGTACAATATTATGTGTGAAAACGATGCACCCAGAATAAAATTACCATACCAAAATGGGTAAAAACAATCAAATTGAAACAATACAGATAAATTAATTCTGTGATAGATACATGGTGTTCACACATTTACAAACATTGTAAAAGTAAGTATAGGTATGATTTTCCTACAATATTAACAAGTAATGAGTCAGTGTGTGAGTTAAAATAATTACTGAGTGTAAATCAATGTCATAAATATAATTAATTATATGTACAATTCAATTAGCAACCAGTTTGATTTTGTCTAGACTCTAGATTGTCCTATGGAGCAGGACCAGCATGTTTCCAAGCATTCTTATCTTGGATATAATCCTCTAATTTGTAATACGCTAGTTTACAAATCAAAACAAATACTCGTGTCATGTTGACTCAATGTCTATAAAAGATTAACTATATACAGTAACGGGTTTCTGCGCTATCATCTCTCAGAATAAAATTAAACATATTATCAATTACCAGGATGAGATAAGAATTTAACTCTCAAGTGATATTAGGCCGGAAACGAGTATCTTTTACCGTATAAATTTACCAATACTATGATTAGTTTAATATTATTACATACATAGCGACATAGACCAACATACAGTGCCCATTTATAGTATAACATTCGCGTAAAAAATTTAACAGTCCTTTGGAAGATCGGGTTTTATGAAAAAACCACTGCATAAATCAATGACCAATAAAGTTTATTGAACTTTACGATAATTGAAATTTGTCGGTACCGACTTGGTTTTGGAGATTTTACACTTCTTTTATTACTTAAACACGCCCAAAGTTAGGTTCAATTAGCAAGAAAAACTAATCTTTGTTGGCTCCTAACTTTTTAATGGCTTTTTAATTTAGTATTATGTTTCCGTACAAACAATATTAATAATGTTTTTGTATGTAAAATGTCGAACAGTGGTGAAATACACTCCCGAAGTTTGTATGGAAAAAATGTCGACTAGATTTACCTTAACATCATATCTTTTTAGCGATCTAAATTGAGTCCGCCCATTGTTTTTCTAGGACCCACCTTAATTAATAGGACCGTTAACTGGCCACAAGCTGATGGTCCTATTAATAAAGGTGGGTTTACACCAAACGAAAATCGATCAAGAGCAAGAGCATTTTAGAGTAGGATGGAGGAAATACTTGCCCTGGTTTGCAATCGCAGAGCCCAGTCTCAGGCGAACAGGTAGCGTTGTTGTGACAGTCGCAGGTGTCGGAGCAGTTGTCGCCGTAGTACGGGTACGGACACGTCTCCTCGCAGCGAATACCGCGGAAGCCCGGCGCGCATAGACACGATCCTGAGTAGATAAATACATTATTTACACAGTTACCTACAATAATTAAGATCTAACAACACGACAGTCCGGTCGTCTACAGAATGCGTTCTTGATACCCGTTAGTCAACCACGC
This sequence comes from Antitype chi, assembly GCA_947359405.1. Classification (NCBI taxonomy): domain Eukaryota; kingdom Metazoa; phylum Arthropoda; class Insecta; order Lepidoptera; family Noctuidae; genus Antitype; species Antitype chi. Next base: position 13,403,412 of record OX375815.1, on the reverse strand, counting down.
AAACAAAAACCCCCACAGTTTTATACAAACGTATACGTTCGTATGAAATCCATCAAGTTTTGCGAATTTGATATTTATTAGTTATATAGAATTGTCGCACTGACAGGTGTCAGGAACGCATTCTCTCGACGACCGGACAGTATAATTTTTTTTTTTTTTTTTTTTTTCTCTTATGCTAGGGTTCGTCAATAGGACGGACCCTAATCTTATTACAATCTAGCCCTATAAAAAGACTAATGAGTAATTTAATTATAACCTAAACTATTAAATTGTCTTTACTAAGAATGTGTCCAATAGCACTTTTCTTATTGTCTCTATTAAGGCGAATACACTTTTTTGTTGTGTTTGTTAGGCACTGTTGTACTTTAAACTATTCACTAACACTAAACACTAACTCGAACGGTTTTGTTCTTTTAAGTCTTCTAATTATATTTGTGTGGTCGAGAAGCTGGATTGCCTCGACGTTCACATGCTGATGAAGTCTCTTTTCGTGAGCTTCTGCAAATTTCTGGATCACTGTTTCGATGAACTCAACTTTTAGGTCCCGATGGAGGTCATCATTTCGTATGTACCAAGGTGCATTTACAATTTCCCTTAGCACTTTGTTCTGGAATCGTTGTATTATTAATATATTGGTCTGTTTGGTGCAGCCCCACAGCTGAATACCATAAGTCCAAACTGGCATCAGGACTTGTCTGTATAGTAATAATTTGTTTTGCACGGACAGCAGGGAGTTTCTTCCAAGCAGCCAATACATTCTTTTGAATCGGAGGTCGAGTTCATCTTTTTTCTTCTTGACGTGGGCTTTCCAGCGTAACTTTGCGTCTAGGGTCATACCGAGATACTTGGCTGTATTCTCGTATGGTACTTGTTTATTGTTAATGTAAACTGGACAATACTGATGTCTTCTGTTGGAAAAGTCTATGTGAACAGATTTGGATTAATTCAGTTTAATCCTCCATTTTTTGGTCCAGTCATAAACTTGATTAACAGCCATTTGAACCTTTTCTGCTGCTTCTTCGTGGCTGTTTCCTACAGCCATTATAGCTGTATCATCAGCAAAGGTCCCAATCGTGTTTTGCCCTAATTCAGGAATATCGCAAGTGTATAGTAGGTACAGGACCGGACCTAATACGCTTCCTTGCGGTACGCCAGCGTTAATTTGTTTCAGTTCTGAGTAGGCGTCTCCTTGTCTTATTCTAAAGACTCTGTTCAGAATGTAGGATTCTAATATTTCTGCAAACTGCTTCGGTAACAGGCTCTTTAATTTGTGTATAAGGCCTTCATGCCATACTTTGTCAAACGCTTGCGCCACGTCTAGGAATACAGTAGAACATACTTTCTTGTCTTCAAGGGCACTTTCTATTACGTTTGTGATCCTATGCACTTGATCGATGGTAGAGTGTTTTTCTCGAAAACCAAATTGGTGCTCTGGTATTATGCTTTTACTATCAATTATTATTTTAAGCCGTTTGAGTAATAGCTTTTCAAATAACTTGGACATGATTGGTAGCAAGGAAATAGGCCTGTATGATGATGTTTCGTGAGGCGGTTTCCCTGGCTTAGCTATCATTATTACTTCAGCCACCTTCCATAAGTCTGGTACATATTTAAGCCTTAGTGCGGCATTGATAAGGGTCGTTAACTTAACCAGGCCCTTTCTAGGGAGGTTATGAAGTACTTCTCCTGTTATTAAATCGTAACCTGGTGATTTTCGTGTACTTATATTACTTTTTATTTCTCGTGCGACTTCTCTCGGTGTTACTAAATTTATGGTAGCTTCATTTTCTGATGCCACCATATCAGCTAATGTGTGATCTTCAATGATTTCAACGTCATTTGGTTGAAATATATTTTCTAGATGCTCTGCAAACCTCTTAGCTTTTTGCTCGTCACTAATTGCCCATTGCCCGTTTTCACACTTAATAGGTGGGATTTGGGTAACCGGCCTTTTTAGGTGCTTAGTAGCCTTCCAGAGGGAATAGTCAGTCTTTTGGTTATTACTTAGGTTCTGGAGATAGGTGTTGGTTGAGTCGTCTTTAAAGTTCTGGATTAGTCTTCTTAGTTTTTTTGTCAGGTTATTTAGTTTTCGTTTGTCATCAGGGCACCTAGATTGATGCCACTTCTTTCTCTGCCTTCTTTTTTCCATAATGAGTTGCTTGATTCTGAAGGGGTATGTATTTCCCTTCGTCCACTTGTTGCAGTTAGGTGTATTTTCCCATGCTGCTTGCTGGATGTGCATTATGAAATTCTCTACTTCAATGTTTAGGTGTTCGGGTGTTTTTAATGGGACTTTAAGGTCTATTTTATCATTCAATTCGGTCTTGAAGCCCACCCAGTCTGTACACTTATTGACAAGAGTGGGACTTTTTTCTTTAAACAATATGGTCTCGCTAATTTCTAAATAGATTGCGGAGTGATCCGAGTTCATGTCATAGCTTTGTTCCAATTTTATATACCCAGTTGATAGATTCTTGGTTACGAAAAAGTCTATTAAGTCCGGAATTTTATTTGGATCTGTTGGCCAGTAGGTGGGCTTTCCAGTTGATATGGCATCACATTTCAGCTCTTTTATAGCACTCAGTAGTTCTTTTCCTTTAGTAGTTGTTAATCTGGAACCCCAATACGTATTTTTAGCATTGAAGTCACCTCCTAAGATAAACCTACTTCCAAGGCGAGTTAGAAAGCTCATATAGTGGTCTTTTTTTATCGTATACCGTGGTGGACAGTAGATGGCAGATACTGTAACAGAATATTTTTTGGTTTGTAGACAAATCGCTACTGCTTGAATCTCTCTCTCTTCGTATTTAAACTTTTCATAGTGCTGAAGGTTTTCTTTTATAATAATGGCACTACCGCCTCTTGCAGAATTGTCTGGGTGAAGTGCATGGTATACCTTGTACCCTTTAAACTTAATGTGAGATTGCTTTGTGAAGTGAGTTTCTGATATCAGGCAAACATCAATTTTTTCTATGTCTAACACTACTTGTAACTCATTTTGATGTTTTTGTAACCCATTTGAGTTCCACGCCATAAGTTTAAGTTTAGTATTCATTTTTTTGGCTTAGGAATAGCAGCTTTGTTGCTATTTTCAATTTTTGTCAATCTCTCAGCAAATGATGACATTAACTTTAAGATTTCATTTAGCTTTTTGTCAGTGTCCATATCAGCCAGAGGTGCCTTATCTATGCCTCTCGTAGCTACTTGGGCATAAGAGACGTTTCTAGCTGTAGTTTTTATTGTGCTTTGATTTCGCTTGTACTGGCTGGTGCTTTCAACTCTTCCAGTAGATGTATTTTGTTGTGTGGTTGTCCCTTTCGATTTTTTGGATCGAAGCTGCTGAATTTCTTTAGCTACTATACATCCCCTGTAGTTAGCTGGATGTGGAGCTCCACAGTGGACACACTTTGGCTTCTCTTCTTTTGATTTTCTGCAATCCTTAGTGAGATGTTTGCCTGTGCACTTCACACACCTCGGTTCTTTGGAGCAGTACTTTTGGGTATGGCCGTACGCCTGGCATCTTTTACACTGAGGTACCAGTTTTGTGGATTTTAGCGGTTGTATTTCCACGTTACATCCCAACACAGTTTTGATCCCATCCCAGACAGTATAATAGTATAGTATAACAATTTGACATTGACAGCGACTTTATTTCGAAGTAATAAGAGCGGTTTTCATAATTGAATACTTCTTATGATGAGAAAAACAGCTGATAGCAGCTGTGCTATTTAATGCAAATGCTTGCTCATTTCTCAGATATAAGAAGTTGTGTCATCAACAGCTTAGCCTTCGCCCAACATAGTTGGGGTCGGCTTCCAGCATAACCAGATTCAGCTAAATACCAGTTTTTTACACCGAGCGACTGCCTATCTATCCTACACAACCCAGTAACTGGGTAGCACGATACTCCTTGGTAGGACTGGTTGTCAGACTTTCGGACTTCTGACGCATCGTAACGACTGTCAAAGACACGAATGACAGCCGGGACCAGCGGCTTAACGTGCTTTCCGAGGCACGGAAAGGGTCTTGGTATGTAAAGATTAGCCTAGTTTGAATAAATGACTTGTGATTTTGGTCACCCATCCACGGACTAACCGCGGCAAATGTGGCTAAACCTGATCGACCGACCTGTGCGGCTGTTATTACTTAACCACAAGCCTCTCAAAAATATAAGAAAATATACAAAGTAAGGTATGAGGCAGATATTGGGAGATCCTAGTGAAGGTATAATTACCATTAACAGGTGAGCACAGTCCACTATTCTCACAGCGGCAGGTAGAACGGCAGCCTTTTCCGTACGTCAACAGTGGGCACTGTCGCTCGCAGGACTCGCCGGCCCAACCCGCGGAGCACTCGCATGCACCCGTCCATGGATCACACCTGAGGAACAAACGGTACGGTAAGGTACAGTAAAGGAAAATGTTTCCAAGCAAATTCGCAATGTAAACACAGTCGGCCCAGAATTCGACTACGAGATTGGCACTTTCAGTAGCGTCCACCAACTCTTGAGCGTGCAGACAGCAGGACACAAGGGACAAGATATTAAGGTGAATGCGCAGTGGTAGAGCGCGAAATTCAAATTTTGATATGTTTTTTGCAATTTTCAGGTGAGTGTCAGCTTGTTTCTTGATCAAAATATGATTTGCGACTATAACATGTACGTATTTACAGATTTATAATCATTAGAATCAATAATACATCTTTCTAAGTTAGATTTGTTCCATAAGAACAAATTTCTTATGGAAAAGTGCTTGTGGAACAAATCTAACTTATAAGAGATATATTAGACATTCTAGTGACTATAATTCTGTAAACACGTACCTGTTATATTCGCAAATCACATTTTGATCAGGATACAACCTGACTCTGACCTGAAAATTGCAAAAACGTAAGAAAATTTGAAATTCGCGGTCTACCACTGCGCATTCACCTTAAGTGCCCCATTGTTTGTGGGACAGCACAATTTTTACACTCCAGTCACTATGAATCTCCATAAACAAATTGACTATCTGTCTTCCATGTATTTTGCGTGGGGCGTTGATAGCCGTGCCACAGTATTTTAATTTTGCAGCTATCATCGTGTATTTCCTTAAGTTATACCTAAATTGTTTTTAATAAAGTTTTATTTATTTATTACTATCAATTCTATGGGTGAATTCAAAATTCACAACTTTCATTCTTTGTCAATCGTATGAAATACACGGTAAATAGACGTGTGTTGGTTTGTCAATATGTTTCACAATTAGCTTCCCTGACTGCATAATTGAATTTAATAAAAAGTTCAGGTTTATGGAGACAAAGCCTACTTCTTCTAACACAAGTATAAGAGGAGAGAGACGACGCTCTCGTTATCTGTACTCAATGTTGTGAAATATTGGTAATGTTTAAAACAGACAAATAATACAAACGATTGTTTACTAACATAATCATGTGGCACACGTGGCATAATTCTGGATAAACCTATTCGAAAACACACAGGAAGTGATGTATGAATCCCATCGCATCCTGTAATTTGCATTTTTATCACAAATGTACAGACTCCAGCACATCAAGCTACCCCAAACTGTCAAATTTTACCAATTGAACATGAACCTTATGGTTATGTCATAAAGCTGATAATCTATCAAAGAAATTTGACAGATTGGGGTGGTATGATGTGGTGTTGTCTGTACATAAACATGGACAATCATTTTTAACGAGATATCTTGTCCAGTGGAAATGTATAAAATTAGCAATAATCAGCTACATACTAACATGAGTGTCATACTAGCAATTCAAGTGGAGTGTTAGTCTAAATATGTATGTATTTAAGTTTTTCAGCCAAAACAAGTTATACCTTAGCTATACCTCTCCAAGTAGATTTATTTTACTAAATATTAAATATTTATACAAACACTCCAAGTGAAGTAGCATCCTAATATTTAAATATTTGGTGTAATTCTAATTACATTATTGTTGAAAGTTTGAAAGGACTCAGAGTAGAAGTTTACGGAAAAGGGAGGTCTCTGGCCAACAATAGGAATAGGACAATACAGGCTAGTGAAATTATCCATATAATATTATAAATGCAAAAGTAAATATCCGTCTGTCTGTAACCTATTGACGCTTTAACGCCTGCACGTATTTTGCTGAAATTTGGCACACGGATTGACCATGGCCAGCATCCTAACTGCGTAATACACTAATAATCAGTCTGAATCATTTTGAACACTATTGTTAATCCATTGCTTCATATGCTCGAAAAAATTGTCTGCTCAATAACGTAAATAATGCAATTAATGTTGTAGAACTGTCAAAGTGAAAGGCATTTCTTGTGTTACGCAATCCCTGCTGGGTTAGGGCATGATTTCCGTTAGCAGCGGGCGGAAGCTAGATATTTTATACTTCTTTTGCCCGCAGCTTCGTCCACGTGAAGGCCGGAAATTATCCCGCGGGAACGTACTACCGGGATAAAAAGTATCCTATGTGGTAATTTAGGTTATAATCTATCTGTGTGCCAAATTTCATTCAAATCCATTCAGTGGTTTTTTCGTGAAAGAGTAACAAACATCCATACTTACAAACTTTCGCGTTTATAATATTAAATATAATGTAAGTACATATATATAATATATAAAATAATAATTACATGTCAGTAGTGTTAGGGTCACACTCGCAGTCACGATCGCAGTTAGCACTCCACTTGTTTGCCGGACAGGCTCTATTCTTGCACTCGTCGCCAGTCCAGCCCGGCTTGCACGTACACGACCCATCTTTAGGCGAACATTCACCGTTGTGCTCGCAGCTGCATGTGCGTGAGCAATCCACGCCCCAAGTACCAACGGGGCAGATTTCAAGGCACTGAAACAAAATGCGGTGTAAGTCACGGTGATTTAACGTATACATGGCTAAGGCAAAAATTATTACACATCACTGCAGTATTCAGGATTTGTTCCCAGCTGGGCTGTTGGCTGACTCGCTAGCTTGCTACTACATGTGACCTATACATAACTGACGAAATGAGGGTGTACTAATAGTTACACCTCTGCCTAACCCTGCAGGGGAAAACAGGCGTGGTGTTATGTTATTAGCTTATCGCTGGGACATAGGTAGTTATCAAAACATCGGTCCTTCTCACCCACGGATGGAGAGAGGTCAAGGCCATTTTCATTCTGTGATACACCAATAGCCGGGCGGTGCTGTAGTGTATAACTATGATAGTGAGTAATTTCCTTGTGTTATAGCTACCTTTTCTCCAGTAAATCCAGCTTCACACTGACAACGGCCAGTCACATGATGACATCCTGCTCCGTTCGCACATTCACACGTCTTCTCACATTTCGGACCCCATCTACCCGGTGGACATCTAAAAACGAGAAAAGACATTAAAAACATCAAAGACTGGCACATAAAATGAAGAATATTTTCTGAGAAATTATTTTTACGTACTTGTTAGCACAGACTTCCCCAGTCCATCCTGATGGGCAGTCACAAGTCGATATGAAAGTACATTTTCCACCATTTTGGCATAGACATCTTTCCGGGCACGGCTCATCCTTCGGACATTCTTCTTCACATCTAAAAAAACGACAAGACAGCTCCTTAAGCTAAGGTAGGTCGCGAATATTTTTTTTAAAGTTTTTTGCAATTTACAAGGCAAGGTCAGGTTGTAGGTATGTTGATCAAAATATACAAGTATTACGCGACCATAAGCAATAAGTATTAAAATGGATACTGACCTGCAAACTACAAAAAAGATAAGAAAATTCGCGGGCTACCGGGGCGGTTTCGCCATAATATGATGAGTACGTACGTATTTTGCTTAACATCTCCGAATGTTATCCAAATAACCAACGCATGTGTAATAAGATACTAATTAGTAGCGAGAACTGTAAACATTAGGGATCCTGTTTCATAATACACTGCGTATATTGCTACCTATACACTAATTTTGAAACGGAGACGACTGCTCCCACACATATTATCGTAAAAGCAGTTTTGTGAGGCAAAGTTTTTAAGTATGAGACTGCTGTAAACTTTTATAAATAAAGAAACATCATAATAAAAGCTGGAAAGAAACAATTATCAACATTTTATTTTTAGTAAATTCAAGAACCCTCTCCCTTCTGGAGCTGCTTTTTCCACCCAATATTTATGGTTTACCATTGACATTCAAGAGTTTTTTGTATATCAATGTGGTTTGCTTACGCTCTGTGAAGTTATAATGAAATTGCTAACTTCTCCTCAAACGAAGGCTCTGTTATGCCTTTCTCTTCTTCACGGGGAAGATGTTATTGGCCGTCTTTCAAGACATTAAACATGATCAGCCTATAATGTTCTCGCTGCTGGAACACAGGCCTCCTTTCTGTGGAGTGAATGGGCTATTATTAAGCCCATTGGTGGCCCATGTTACAATGGCCTTTGTCTTCGAATTTTTGTTTCTATGACATTCCGGTTTCTTTCTATGTTCTCCTTCAGTTTAAGAGCAGTGGTGATGAAATAAATTACACAAAGTAAAGCGCCTTTCTGGGTTCGAACCCATGGCCTACCTCTCGTAAGTCGGGACTTTTACCACTAGGCCACCCACCACAGCTCCGCTCAAGAAATTGAAGCGCCTTAAATACGAAATGTATCAGTCGTAAACTTACAAAGGTCCAGTGAATTCTCGCTGACAGTTACAGGCTCCGGTCGCAGGGTCGCAGGTCCCGTTATTCTTGCACTGGCAGACTTCGTCGCAGTTGTCGCCGTAGGTAGGCGGCGCGCAAGCCCGCTCGCACGCGTCGCCTCGCCAGCCGGCAGTGCACGCGCACTTACCGGTCAAAGGCTCGCAAGTGCCACCGTTCATGCAACTGCACTCGTTCTGACAGTTCCGTCCCCATTTTCCGTCGGGACATGCTACAAGAATGTTGTTATGAGGACATATTCTATGTACTTATACAAAAGATTAAGAACTTGTATTGTGACCATCATAGTGTCACAGCATTATGCTTAGCGTTGGCCGTTTTCCGTGGCTGTGACGCAAATTTAACCCTTTTTTTTTCTTTGCGTCATGTTCAGAACAAATAAATGTAGTTGCGCGTTTAGTTTATAAAAAGCTCGAAGAAGAAGTAGTAGTAGTGGTTGTTACTGCCGAAAAACATGGAGAGCCGTCCATTCATGACCGCATTAGATTTTGTTTACAAAAAGCAATATTTGCTTACATAATTATCTTATAAACAAACATCAAGAGATAAAGCATAATCGTATTTTCGTCAATTGTTACCGTTAAGTATATCCATCGTTAACGTTAATAAAGTATTTACTTTAAAATAGGGAGTTACTAGGTGTTTGCTTAGTACTAAGATTTTTTTAAACATGATTCATAGTTTCCGTTGTCGCACAACCGTGAAATACCGATGAATTACAATCTTTGTCTTGACTATCGCCACGTTGACAATGTGTACCAAATGTACAATTTAGGCACGCTAAAAAGACCTACATCATTAACAAACCGAGGCATTGTTTTTGAAATGAGCTAAGTAGAGCATATCGCCGGTTTTCAAATAACTTTTTCAGACTAAATATTGCACTCTGCATTAAATCTTCATCCGACTGTAAAAACTAACTGCATACTTCGTTTATTTACAGTAAGTACATAATTTTATAGGCTTTCCGATCGATTGACTTTTTGATTCACACAATTACAATTTCTCTTTACTCAGATAAACTCAGTGGATAAACTCAAGATTGCGATTTCAGTGAAGATAATAAATTGTGCTATACAGTAGCAACTGTAAGTATCCAATATCTGACGGAAGATATGGAAGTGTAACTTTCGTTTATGTATACAATAGCGAACTTTGAACCCATCAGTTTTATTACGATGGTTCAACTGTAATACAGACAACTCTGCAAAATAAAATATATCTACTCGTCCCTAATTAAAACTGAAAACAGTGTCAGTTATTTACAGCTACTATCCATGTGAACGCGCATATATGTGACAGCAACACCACATTGGCAACATCCTGTTTACAGCGTTATTCATAACCGTAGTTGAGTACGGGGAACTCGCTACGCTATTGAAAGTTTCTATATGTATAAAAATGTAGCTTACATATGTCGCAGGCGGGGCCTCCGTAGCCGTGTGCACAGGCACATGTATTGGGCGCCACGCACTTGCCGTGGACGCAAGACTCAACGCATACCGGCACACACTGCTCTCCTTGAGAATCAGGAGCGTACCCCGAACAACACTCCTCAACTGGCCTATATTTCACCAGCGTCTGAGTCTTGAACACCTCCCGGAACTTAATCTTGTATTTCGAACATTTAGGCGGCACATTGAAGCACCATGTGTACTCTTTCACTTGGTATGGCTGTTTCTCTGATACCCGTAACGTTGTTGTGTATCTGGAAAAATATAATTATTGCTAATTACATTAAGTGACATTATGTATTTCCTACAAGTATCACAACGTAATTACAGGCAAATTGTTTCCAGTGCAGATGTATTGCCTACCTACCTAGAATCTAGAGTCATCTTAAGATTATTACGGACATTGTTCTTTATAAAATTACATCACGCCTTGTTGTGTTTCTAAAATATACTCATATTTAGCCAAAGTCCCATTGACATTGTTCTACTGTCTATATTATCTGAACCAATAGCTTCTTCCCACATAACTAATGACTCAAGCGAGAGATATTGGGAGAACAGAGCATTGCAAAGTCTTAAGGTTCACTGCCAACTGATAAGCATGCACCAACGGATATCGATAATAGTAACATTGAACTGTTATGTTCACAATTCACATCGTCAACAAGTGGACGTAACGGGGCGCAGAACGGAAAACTCGATAAAGTTAACTGACCCGATGAGTAACGACTCTGATCAGCGGCAATCAGTCGCCCCAGCATTCGAAAGTAAATAATAAACAGTCCCTCATTGAACCAATATACATAATTATGGTAACAAAGAATATAACAAGGAAAGAATTTATTTTCTCAATTACTTGACACACGGTGAGTGAGTACGTGATATATGCCAACAACTCCATCATATAACGGATATAATTTTCTACGAATTTTGCATGTAGATACGACCAGTAGCTGCATATAGATTCAACAACAGTACAGCTCTAACACATACTAGATATAAATTTTCAATACTTAGGTCACTCAACGTTTAAAAATTTATACACGCGTTGCAAAGATAATGCTACCAAATCCCATTCATTTGTCAAAGCACGCTGGTCCAGTAATAAAAATCATTAAGGAAAATTATAAATTAAATAATGTAACAAAGGTGAGTTTTTCCTCTTTATTTAACAATTATATTGTTAATCATAAATATGAGTAAAGTACACTTTTATCATTAATTTGCGGCTCCAGACTATAAATGACCCCTTCAGATATTTCGTGTATGAATAGATAATCAACATCATCATTTCAGCCGAAAGACGTCCAATACTGGACATAGGCCTCCCCTCCCCCAAAAGAAGGTGATTTGCCATAATTGCCGCGCTTGGCAGGCGGGTTGGTGATCGCAGTATGGTGGTAAAATGCAGAGTACGCTGCTGCCCATTCTCCAGTAAGTCCCTTAGTCGCCTTCTACGATACCCACGGGAAGAAATGGGATGGTGCTATTCTTTACGTCCGGCAACACACGGAACAGCATTGCTATTCTGTAACCATCTCACCGCGTGAAGTGAGCGTGAGGTGAGGTCCATCTCATTCCACCTAATGCTTGGTCAATCCCCAGCATCAGTGGGATGACACTGACAGCTCACTCCACGCTCACTTCACGCGGTGAGATGGTTACAGAATCGACATGCAGATAGACCTTATATATTATGATGATTCTGTACAAGTAGTATCAAAGTACTCTATTCTAAGTTGCGTGTAGGTCTACATACTGGGCCCCAATTCTGTATGGTTATGATTCCCCGCGGAATCTTACTACGTTGAAATTACGTCAATATCGTGTCTTTTAACGGTAACGGTAAGGAATCGAAATGTCATATTCTGTACGTAATCTTCAAGACAATTTGTCGATATTGTTACGAGCTTGGGGTTCGTGACAATTAAAAACTGCCAATATAAATTACCAAAAATTACACTTTAATTAAACAACCTAATAACAACTTCAAACATACTAATTACAAAACATAATTATTGCACTCCACTTGAAGATCGCTTTCGATGTTCTCGCCTGTATCGCTTGTTCAATACCACCCGGGTTTTTTTATTTTTTGTAGGGCATCTCGCAGTTGGCCTTGAGAGGCCGTGACTGCTTAACCGGACGTTCCTGGGGCTGCCATTAAGAAAACTTAACGCCTCCAGCCAGGGGCTTAAAACTACTTAAATTACTATGCGACTGTACGCTGAGGGCACCCCCTGCGGGGTACGGGCCTCGGCTCAGGGCGTCACTGGTAGGGGGACAGCAAGAGGGGACAGCCTGGATCAAAATATTTGCATTATTTTTATTATTCGAGAAGATTAACTCTACTGGCTCAGCTGCGGCGCGGGCTGACGCTTTAACGAGCAAGGGACGTACGGGGGTCTGGACGTTATGCGTCGTTACTTCGGACGGTCTTCGCGGGGCGTGAGGACCTCGGCGGCGAGTTCGGAATGACGGTTGTGTGTGGTGTGTGCGCACTGTAATTGTGGCCCTATTGCTTTCTTGGAGAAGAGTAATGGGGTCGTCTGGGTCGGAGAGGACATGTCTCGGCCGGCGGACAATGCTAATCCTACTGGGGACATAAGTGGCGGCCTTCACAATCAAGGGATTACGGTGTTTCTCGGCTTTATCGAAGAAACGCTTAGAGCTGCGTTTCATGAACTGACTGACCGTGGGGAGTTTCAGATCGAGATGGAGGATCTCGTCCGAACGAACCATGGGGCGCCTGTGGCTAGCCGGAGGAATCGGTTCTGGAAGGTCTGCATCCTATGGATAAACCGGGGGTTCGCGTGTACAACACGTCAAGATTAAATACGTCATGATGGGCCTTATGCACGCTGTGTAAATCCGCAACTTGCACTTGAGTGAAAAATTGCTACGTGCGTTCAGAACAGAGTGTAACCTACCGAGAGCGAAGGCGTTGAGTGAGCACGCCTTCTTGATGTGCTCTGCGAAGGAAAGTTTCTGATCTATGGTCACACCAAGGTATCTGGCTCGCTTATCCCAGGGGATCGGCTTGCCGTCATTATTCCGCGGATATCCGCGGATACGGATATTCGGAACATCACTATTCGTAATAGTCAAAAGAAACCTAAACTATCCGAGACGCAAAAAGTTTTTGAGCTCGCTCTGCTCGCTCTCGCATCCAAAGCTATCTTAGAAAGATCACCGTTTAATCACTGGCGGCACCAGCTATGCGAAAAATCAATTATGTATGTAGGTTTTTACAAAAGTACTTTATATAAGTTGTTAGAAGAAAGTAAGTTGGTTAAAGTAGGTAAGAATACGAGGAAAACCACGTCTTTGTTTAGAAACGTCGGTTTATGACGACCGTTGCAGTATGTAAATATGGTGACTTACCTACATAGCGTAGACTGCATACTTTCTGATGTTTATTTATGGCAAGTAATTTAAGTAGGTTAAAATCTATAATTTCTGTCCTAGTGGATTTTATTAGCTAAATATCCAAAATGGCTTCGTGATGGGGGGGCCTAAAATGTCAAGTGCCTAGGAGCCCAGGGTCTAAGTCCGGGCCTGCTGCTGACTGAAATTGTAAAATCCCTACTAATTGCTACCATAAATTAATTTCAATGTAATAAATCAACCAACTGTTTTAATTTTTTTACATGTCATAACTTTAAAAAAGTAGGTACTTAATTAATAAAGATAAAATATCACAATCAGGGCAAACAATGGTCAATTAATTAACTCTACAATCGACTAATTGAACAATAAAAAACACTGACCATTTTGTTGATAAAAACCAACAATCGAAAGAAAACAGGAAACAACGACTTTATATGAGCCACAGAGTACAGTCGGCATCAAAGTTGATGATTGTTAAAACATTTGGCTTATTAGTCGACTCACACGATTGTATTTTATGTTATAAAGTGTGAGTAGGTATCGTTCGCCCACACTTTAATTAACTTCGTGCGGGTCGCCTATAGAAAATATTATATTATTTAAAAGTGACGATTCCCGTACGCAAAATACGCGCTTTGACGTGGAGTTGCGGATAACAGCCCGTATTACCTATTACCTAAGTGACGATTCGCCCGATTCAGGAAAGTTTATTCGTGCGAGTCGCCTAATAAGCCAAACATTTAATGAGAAATTTAAAACTAATTTGGAAGGTAGTATCGAACAATGCAATTACCTACCTAAGTAGCAATATTGGGTCAAGCGATTATCAATATCAGGTCAATATGCCTGTAAATTTATTAAACTAAATAATGCGTTTTTTTATGCAAGAGGTGGTATACGTTTCTCGTTTATTGAACAATACCTATCAATAACTGTGTACGTTTACATATTAGGTCATATTTTTTGTGAGTGACGTAGATATACTAGTACTTAACTGAAACTTATGAATATCAGAAGTTGCATTAATTAATAAAGATAAGCCAAGAGATACACAAACACAACCAACATACATAAAACAATAGAATAGAATAGAATATATTTATTGTAAAACATGAGTATACATCAAATAAATGTGCAAGGTCTTAAAATATCAGGTAGATCTGCATGTTTTGCCATTTATGGCGTACAAAGTACCATATTTTTGGTAGATATGTTATAACTTAAAAGTTTTGAGTCTACATAACAAACTATGAAATTAATAATTTAATACTAATGCTAATTAGAGGGCAAAAAGGTATTGTTTTTACAGATTTAAAGCAATAAGTATAGAAAGCCTCAGTTTATTTAAAAAACTCTTGTTTTGCTGGCGTGTTATAAATCCGTGTGACCTAGTGGCCTATAGTTTATGGAGGTGACCCCATACCTACCCAACTGGAACTTATTACTTTGCTGAATTGACCCAACTTTCTCAAACAAGATTCAGGTTTTCTTTCATACACAAGAAATACTTTATCAATTAAGTGAATACCATAAAGTGTCTCAGACTCTCAATTTGATACCAATAAAAACCTTTGTAAGGAAGCAATATTAAGTACACATTGAGTAACAATCGAAGAGTTTTTCAGAAACTATGCAGGGGGCATAGTCTGAAAAGAGGAATAGAGATGCAACACATATCTGGACTAAATTCCGAAATCGATTGACGGACAAAATCATTATTCATTTCCCGTTCTCTATTTAATTTCACAGTTAGGAATATCTGTTATTAGGATTTCATACCCCAAAACCATTTCATGGTTTCCGTGTGATTCTAATTTGCATGTTATACCTAGAAATAAGATCTTTGCAAGACCCTAGAATATTCAAAACGATAAGATTAAAAATGTAAAAAAAGTAAAACACATTCAGGCGAAATTTAAGTCAAGTAGTGGGTAGTTCTGCACCCTAATTGCGTAATGCATGATTAGTCATAATCTGAATCAGATCGAAACAGATTGCTCATCCATTGCTTCATATATTCGAAAAATGTGTCTGCTGAACAACGTAAATAACGCAATGAATATTGTTGAACTGTCAAAATTAAACAAATTATGATTGATCGTGAGTTACGCAGTTAGGGTGCTGGTTTCAAAGACAATATTATTATGAAACGGATAGATTAAAGTGGGTCAACGAATAAGTAAATAAACTATACTCACGCTTCTTGTCTAGTGCAGACATTGGGGCCTTCAAGCAGTGCATAATTAATGCTCACATGCGCGAGCAAAACGCATAGCACCGACGACCACATCTCGACTTCGGTTCACGCAATATGACGCCGTATCTCCATAACAAAACTATTGTTTTGGCGTGTTTGCGTCACAATAGGCATTCAAATCCGATTCCGTTGCATTTTTCCTACAACTATTGCGGAACAGCGCTGCTGAATTTTACCTGAAAATAAAGACCGTGTATTATGCATCTAATGATAGAAAGTGAGACAAATACATTAGTTAAACTGAATAATGTTCGTATTAGCAAAATATAACGTCCTTAAATATTCTACCTATGCATGGTTTGCCTACAAACGTTTACTAAAGTAAGAGAATAATAACAGCTTTTTTACAACGCTTTAATAATTTTGATAATTATAACCAATCACTAATTGAGTAGTAAGTACCTACTTGGTGAGTATGAAGCATGAATCTTTATCGGTTTCGACTATTCCATTGTCTACAACTACATCATCGTAAGAAGCAGAGCGGGATTGTTTTTATTTGCTAATGATTTATCAATTATTTGTAAATTAATATTATTGTGAATGTTTACTCGTATTACAATGTAATTAAATTCA
Source organism: Antitype chi (assembly GCA_947359405.1). Taxonomy (NCBI): domain Eukaryota; kingdom Metazoa; phylum Arthropoda; class Insecta; order Lepidoptera; family Noctuidae; genus Antitype; species Antitype chi. Next base: position 13,387,072 of record OX375815.1, on the reverse strand, counting down.
TGATTCATATAATATTCAGTGAAGAGCTTGAACACAGAATCAGAGTAAGTACTAAAATTGTCGTGGGGAGTGGGACGGCATTGCAGACAACGAGACAACAGATTGTCAGCTCATCAATGTTTATGAGAGGCAGGACACGAACTGTTGATAACATTTGTGTGTGTGTGTATAATCTTATTGTAATAAAACAAAATATTTACAATTTAAATCTACAGTGGAGACCACTGGTTTTTTTTTTGGGTGGGAAATCACCAAATAACTTCTCCCGCTCTGGGTGGAGCAGGAGGGCGTGTCAGACTTTTACTGAATAAAACCCACCCGTGTTCCCTCAGTTGCCTGTGTGCCAGGGGCCGCGGTATCTCTTTCGAACAACTCGCACCCCTGACAGGCATCGGCCTTTGCCGACCCACCAGGGGGTGCTGACATCTCTTTGAGGCGCCCGTGGAACACAACGCGTCGTCGACCCTTGGCTTGGTCCTTACCGGACAGCGAGCTACCCGTTACTCGCCGTCTGCAAAACCGCGCCTACGGTGGCCGGGAATCAGCCTGGGATTCCCGACGCCCAGGGCGTCTCCCGCGGCGACTACGGCAGTGAGGGCGCATATATTGCCTCTCCCTCACGTGCGCCGCCACCCTCTTCGCGAGCATTACTGCTTCGCAGAAGGAGGTGACGGTTACCCATGCACTCTCGCTCCGTACCATGGCCTGAGCCAGGGCCGGTTAGAATTTCCTAATGAAAGAAAGGGACTTTTCCAAAAGACATCAACGCGCGACTCATTCTTGTGCTCAAGCGTTGGTGTCGATGACGCGAGTTCCATGATTTTTGTTCACCCAAAAAGTGTTCAACGCGCCTAAAGAAGTTATCACTTCAAAAACGGAACGGTTATTCTACCGTTCCTAGACAAATGCCAGTTACGTGTGTGGTATGATCAGCAAAGAAAATCGTATAACACAGTTACTGGCTGACAAGATGAGGAATAGAATAATTAATTTAAACAGAGGGGTAATTGCGTGACACATTATCACTATCACTAGGAATGGCTTTCATTTTGACAGTTCAAAAACATTCAGTGCGTTATTTACGTTGCCCGGTAGCGCCCCGCTGGTTCGATATCGAACCACCCCAATTCACGCGGTTTTTATCTTTATGCCAAATATGAATAAGGTTCTATATCGTGTGCGATAGTTTAACTCTACGGGCAGATAGATATTCTCGTCAAATACATAATTCAAAACCATAAACATTTTCTGCCAAATAAAAAAAAAAGTTGAAGTGACGACGTTTCGAACTCGGTTGTCAACAGGGCGTTTTCGTGTAATGCTCTCTAGTTTTTTAGTAGTTTTTCTTATTTTTTGTGCATTTTCGAATTTTCGACGTTATGTGGATAAATGTTCATTTAAAAGTAGTTATTACATCATTTTAGATAATATTTACATCAAATAGCATCATAAAAACTTTTTTTTTGACAAAACATGTTACGTAAACAAACCGTTGTAAGAAGTGGTCATTGTTATGTGAATTTTTGATTGTTTTGAGTGTTTCACAGAGAATTCAGTGTATCTTTAAGGATTGTAAACCTCTTAAACTATTAATAACCCTATGTATTTGTCACTCGAGGTATATTTCATACGATAACTATTTTTATAAAATCTTTGCATGTTCCGAGTGACAAAACGGTGGTTGACCTCCGCGCGATATGAAGTTTGAGTTTAAATATTATGAAAATGTTAAGTAGGATACCCAAAACAATACTGCTGTTCAATTATAAGTCTATTCAATAAGTAAACTCCAAAATTTCGAGCAAATTGAGACAGTAGTTTTATGTGAAATCGACATAACACGGGAACAAACACACTTTCAGCCATTCTGTTATCTCCATTGTTGTCATTAAAGTACAGCGTAAGACGAGAACTGTTTACAATTTATATTATGGTTTGTTTAGTCAAGAACTCAAAAAAGTTTAGTTTAGGTGGAAAGAGGCAATAAAAACTCGAGTCGACCTTTTTTTTGAGCAAGGCCATCACCAAGGGCCATCATCAAGGGCATCACCTGTCAGATATCGGTGCGGAGCTTTATGGGTTTTGACGTCATAAGTTATCGGTACGTCACCGGCCAGCAATTGATTAGCAGTAAAAGAAAACATAACATCACGCCTTGTTTCCCCGAAGGGATGGACAGAGGTGTATCCTTAGTACACCCAAATTTTGCAAGTTATTGATTAGCAATTTCGTTAAAAATGGGTCCGATTTTGATTAATAATGTTACGCAATTAGGGTGCAGGTTACTTTGACTGTTGTGTAAATAAAACTACGAAACGCCAGTGTAGCCCGTGAAATTCAAAATTTCTGAAGTTTTTTGCAATTTGCAAATGAGCGTCACTATCGCTTCCAACTTATGTTATCTACGTATTAAAATTCAAATGATATGTAGGTAGTAGGTACAGCAGGCTTCATGACGCTTTCTATTTCTACTCTACTGTAGAATAGAAATCGCTTGTCTACATTTCTCGGTGAAAAACTGCCAACGTCATTTTTGGCTACTCTTCCAACGACAAAACGCTTGTCGAAGCTTGCTGTAAACACTCTAGCCCGACTACTTTAACATGTATTTTGCCCGTTTTGGTTTTAGGATTTACCTTCATTACAATATTTTACTGTCCATGTGGATGGAGCATTTGTATTTTATATTTATATTTTATTTTGCATTATTAACTTATTATTAAACTGCTATTGTGGGTACATTTTATGAATATTAAACGTAATATAATTAAGTCATCAAAACATTGAAGAGAGTGATTCACTTTTAATCTTTACGTAGGTTTGTGGAATAATGGGTAGGTATGTATCATCATGTATGTCGAGTGCATAATTATGTTTACTGGGTATAAACAAGAAAAGCTTGACTTTGTACTGGATGAATAGAACTGGTCTAAAAATAGGATACAGAAAATAGATTATGTTGTGGCACGTATGGAATCTAGTAAGACCGCATAACAAATTATAGAGAAGTTATAATTGCAGTGTACTCGAAAGTTCTTTGAAACGTAATGCAGCTCGAAATATCACGCTAATGTTACAAAACGTGGACCAAGTGCTTGCCCACTATGTATGTGCAATGCCTCAAAAGTAACTCATATCAGGCAATCATACATGTCTGGTAAAACAATTATCTCGAAAAACTTAAAACGCTTTGCTGCACTGGTAATTAGCTCAGCTCTGAAGTGGCATGATTAATTGAATAAGAAAATTGCAATCAGTGGATAAGAACGTACTTATTTTAGATGACTGAGAAGGTTAGTTTGTTTTCATTACCCACAAACTTCAGAATATAGGTACTGCTATTTCTCTACTTATTACTAGTTCGTAATTATTTATGCCTGATTTGTCCTCTTCTCACTGCAGGTACCTATGCTGACCACAATACAGTACATTGCAAGATTGGCTTAGTAATTCTATACTTAAGTATCTATCAGTAAACTTAGTCTTATTATTATGTTCAATAAACATATTTATTTTCTACATGTTTGTGGTTACATTAAGGCATTGTTTTGATCTCTGGGTTTGAAGTTCTTATATGTACACATGGCTACACATCAAGCTATACATTTCCAGTTTACGCTGATCTCGCACTGTTCGGAAATCATATACAATGCGAGATCAGCTTATACTGGAAATGTGTAGTTTGATGTGTAGCCGTGTGTACCAACTGCAGAATGGTTTAGGTAAATTATTAATTGTTCAATGGTAAGTCCACTTTTGTTATGTTATCGACTTTGCTGATGGTACCAAAAATGTGTCTACCCTTTATAGCAGAACTTTTTATGTCATAATATTATTTTGCATAACAGCGGATAGCATTAACTTCATTTTGCAGAAAATTGTTTGGCATACACTCATTTGGCATAAATTCAAAACTCATAATTTTGTAAATCAGAATCATCTTTAGGCATACATTTCATATACATAATGATTAAAAAGTAGAACCATCATATTGCAGAAAGTACACAGTCAGAATCGTCTTTTGTCATAATTTCATATCGATACTCATTAAAAGGCAAAACTATTTTATCTCAGAAAATTCACAGTCTGATATCTTTTGGCATACATTTTATATCCATAATAATTGAAAGACTCGTTTATCACATTACAGAAAATTCATGGTCAGAATAATTTTGTATTTCATACCTTGATAATTAAATTAACTGAACACGAAATTTTTTTCACCAAAATTTATTAAGTATTATGTGTTTTTTTTTTTTCTGTAAGAAGCATGCAAACAAACATACACCATGCGTGCAGCATACAAGCAAGCATGCAGCATGCAAACAAGCATAGGTACATCATGCATGCAGCAAGCATGCAGCAGGCATGATTTCTGTCACGGCTCCGGCGCTGCGGGGCTCCGGCGGTCCCACGCGAGCTTATCGTCACAAATGGTTTAACGCTCACCACCTGCTCCTCAACTCGCGGGCCGCCTCGCTCTTCCGCGCCTACGCGGGCTTAAATTACACTCTAGGGGTAGGGGCTAGGGCAGACAAGACTAGGTGGACTAGGTTTTGCGGCGATTCGTTTCTGTCACTAAAAGGTTAAAAATGCTATTTTATAGAAATGGCAACATGCCTAATAAAATAATTCCAAATAAAATTCTACCAAATAATCGTCGCTCTAAACAAACGTTATGCTAAACGAAATTATGCGGAATTTTAACTTTGCCAAAGGTAATTAATTATGCCAAATAAAATTCAGCTATCTTAAAAGTATGCCATTGTAAATTCGGGTATTATATAAACATTCGGCGAAACAATAATTATATTAAATAATTTTTATGCCTTAAAAATATTCGTTTAAAGGAGATTATACCAAGTGTGTTAGGCCAAATAAATTTCGGAGCATCAAGATTCTGCCAGATAGAGAAACCCACCAGAAATATGTTCGAGAACGGGAAGAAACTACAAAAGCGTAAGCTGACCACCTGAAAGCTAGGCCAGTGCTGTTAACAATAAATGCAGCTGTATTTATTGCTAGTTTCGTTCTTTCCTAGACAAAAATATAGATAGGAAAAACAACGGACTTCAAAAAAAAATACTACAAAAAAAAAATAACTTAGTACTTAGCGGTATTATTTGGCAGTCGGTGTTTTTTTTTAAATAAACTTTTTATTTTTCGCGTTTTAGCTGTGGCACCTACCCCTCACGAATTCGTATACGTTCACTTGCTAAGTAGATAAATAGACCCAACAGGAAGTTGTAATAATTATTAGATTAGAACATAATCAATATTCCACTAAGCGGAAAAAATACGTAGGTACCTATTATTAAAGCTAACTCAAAAACCACTAATCAAAACTTGACCAAGTTTATAATCATGAGACCACTCGGTAAGTATTACCCTTTCAAACCAAAGAGTTTTTCAAATCGTTTTATAATTAAATAAAAAGTGTGGGGTGTTTGATATTAATTGATTATAAAAATATCTCAAATAGCACCCCAAGCTTTTTTGAAATGATTTTTTGGTTTTTAGTTTGGTTTTTAAAGCGTGTTTTGCGTTTTTTTGTTGAAATGATTGAATTGTCATCGGTCCTCGATAAGTCTACAAAGTTAAGCCTGACCGTATGAAGTGAGTCAAAATCAAGTCCAAAGGAGTCGGTTACAAACAAACAAACATACAGGTGAAGCTAATAAAACGTGTTAAAAATGACGGAGTTCTGAGGTAAAAATATTTTTTTTAAATACATCCGAATTGAGAACTCCTCCTTTTTGTGAAGTCAGTTAAAAAATAGCAATGAATTATTAAATGAGTAGTCGTAGCTAGTAAATATATGAATTAAAGGAAAGTGCATCGACTAGTCATATTGATACACATGGCATAGATCGCTTGACCATAGTAATTGTAACGGACTCAATAAGTGCAACTATCATCGATTGACTAGTCACATCACGGCCAAGCCAAGTGCGAAGTTAAGTTGGGCTGGTACCTGACTGATGGTACTGATAAGCCAGTTTTATTTGAGTCAAGTCCCGAATTGCTCAATAAGCTCAGGACTGAGGAATTATGTACTTTGCCTACCTATGTGAAACAAGTCTGCTGGGGAGTTTGTTGCGCCACTTCTTCCCAGCTATGGCACTAGGAAGTGGTGAAGTGCGGCCGTTTTAGGGGACTTTCTTATGTTATTTTGTCGTTCGAAAAGTGAAAGTGCTGATTCTCAGCCTAATTTTAATAAATTACTTATGATTTACATTTTTTTGAAAGAACCTGAGACCACATAGTAAACGACAACGATGTTTATGCTCAGCAAAACATTACCTCAACCAAGTCAACACTCCTTGGGATAGTGCTGTCCCTGCAGACCGTGTCGACTTAGTTCATAAAAATAATTGAACTATTGCGCAAAATATTCTGCCGATCCAGGCATTTTTACGTTTGAATTTATTTCTAGATCGGCAAATATTATGTATGTTAGACATAAGTACTTTAAATAAAACAGGAAAAGTTTTTATTCAGAGCGCAAACTTTAACCATGAATTAGCATACCATTCTAGACCCGCCAGCGAAGAAATTTTTCGTCGGTTATACAAAAAAGAAAACAGCTGTTCCATACATTTTGACCGCGTAGGTATTGCACTTTTCTATGAAACAGCTGATTTTTGTTGTTAAACCGACGAAAAATTTCTTAGCTTAATATTTCGTAATTGACTGTCAATCAGTCAAACTGACACTGACCATGACAACATAACTGTTTTTGCTCTGGTACGTTCGAAAAAGAAACAAAAATGGGCCGTTTTATTACGTCGAAAAAAAAAAATACTTTGACTAAGAATTATTTTAACAATCATTACCGTATTAACGTGGAATCTTAAAAACAACAGTTCAGTATATTTTTTACTTTAAAGTAAAGATACTGAGTTGAGATCAAATAAAATGTCACTTGCTTCTGAACGTGTCTGACACTAAAACGTGTGCGAAACAAACATACGATACTAATAGCGTTCTCTTTTTCACCAAAACGTTTCAAACGCGGTTCTTGTTTAGGCTAGCTGATTTCTACATTATCTGGAGTTTGAAACTTGGCAGCATTGAAAACAGAGCTTTTTGTCGTTTTTTTTTTTTGTAGGGCATCTCGCAGTTGGCCTTGAGAGGCCGTGACTGCTCAACCGGTCATTCCTGGGGCTGCCATTAAGATTTTACACTTAATGCCTCCAGCCAGGGCTTACAAACTAAATTTATATACTAAGCGACTGCACGCTGAGGGCACCCCCTGTTGGGTACGGACCTCGGCTCAGGGCGTCACTGATAGGGGGACAGCTATCACTATTGGGGACAGGCTGGATCAAATTGGCATCATTATTATTAGACGGGGAATTTAAAGCTACTGGCTCAGCTGCGGCGCGGGCTGGCGCTTCAACGAGCAAGGGTCGGTCGGGGGTCTCGACGTTAGTCGCCGATACTACTAGGGGTCTTCGCGGGGCGCGAGGACCTCGGCGGCGAGGTCGGAAGGACGATTTTGTGCGGTGTGTGCGAACTGTACTGGTGGCCCTATTGCTTTCCTGAAGGATAGTAATGTGGTCGTCAGGGTCGGTGAGGACATGTCTCGGCCGTCGGACAGAGCTAATCCTACTGGGGACATAAGTGGCGGCCTTCACAATCAAGGGATTGCGGTGAATTTCGGCTTTATCGAAGAAACGCTTCGAGTTGCGTTTCATGAACTGACTGACCGTGGGGATTTTCAGATCGAGATGGAGGATCTCGTTCCGAACGAACCAAGGGGCGCCTGTGGCTTGCCGGAGGAATCGGTTCTGTAGGGTCTGCATCCTATGGATGAATCGGGGGTTGCTTTTTGTCGAATAGGTAAGTAGTACTTATAGGCATAGAACCTATATTCCAAAAAAATTGTTTAGTTGACCAATATAAAATGTTAGTAAAATTACCTGTTCAGCAATTCTTCGGGCATAGGGTAAACGTCCTACAAAACCAGTTTTATAATTAATATTTGAAAATAAACTACTTTAAAAATGTCTGAGTGTGTTTATAGGAACTTGTTTCGAAGAGGCACTCACAATGAACTGAGTACGAGCAATAAATGTGTCAATTGTCATATAAAGCGATAGCCACCGTACCTACAATACGAATATTATTCATGTATTTAGGGTTTCATTTATTTCATGGTATTTCCCCGCTTTGTAACAAAAAATATAAATTCATTAATTGCAGCGAAATTGAAATTTTATTTACCTACTAACAACATAGCTACCAAACATTCCTACACGATAAGCGTTATTAATATAAAGTACACTACATACTTAATTGGTGTAGATTATGAATGGCAGTAGTAACGTGTCATATGTTATATGTTTATATACCCATATGTTTGCAAGTAGGTCAAACGATGCAGACTGCTTATTTAACAGAAACGTGAGTAATGAGTAAGTAACATTCTATGGGTAACGCGAATATTGTCAAAACACGAGTCAGCGATGTTTGAAGACTAAAACAATTGAGCCCATCATGTCATGAGTTAAACAGGTCAGCGCACCAACGTGTGGGCATGGGTAAATATACAGGCATTCGGTGCAGAGCGAAAGTGGAGTGATATACCGTACTCGTGCGAAGTTACGAACGCCTACGAACACGCCTTGTTGATGATAAATTGATAATAAAGGAACTGATATAAAACGTAATTTAATGCTTGATTTGATAACAGATAGGTACGTACTCTAGGTACTTACCCGTACCTACTACAAGCAAAAATGAGAGAAAGGAACGCTACTTGATTTTATCATCATAATGAATGCTCTTTTAATTCAAGTATGTACTGCGTATGATCATCCCTAAAAAATGGAATTAGTAAATGAGTTAAGCTGCTCATGATTTGAATTGAACCACATACAAAAAGCTATTACCAAAGAGATCTGGGTGCGACGCAGACGCATCCGCATTTCGTTCAGGATGTAGTAATGATAATGTATCAAAGATAACGAAAACATTAAAGGATCCACTTTTATTTAAGTGAATAATTCGGACAGACCCAGCTACGATAAAAAGCCCTTCAACAAAACGACGATTTTCCATTGTGTGCCCCTAAGCATAGCGTGAGCGTTGGGCACGCCACGATAGCGGCGGTAAGTCCCCTCTTTGAGGAGTGGCTTGAGAGGCGGCACGGCGTCCTCACCTTCCGCCTGACCGTGTCCGGTGAGGACCTGCCCTCACCGGACACGGTTGTTACGGGAGGTTCCTGTTTCGGATAAGGCGGGAGTTAACGCCCGGGTGTTTCCACTGCGAAGATCGCCCTGAGGACATGGTGGAACATACGGTGGAAGTCTGCCCGGATTGGGCGGAGCACCGCCGTGTCCTCGTGGAGGCGATCGGCGGCGGCGATCTCTCGCGTCCGACCCTGGTCCAGGCCATGGTACGGAGCGAGAGTAAATGGTTAGCCGTCACCTCTTTGCGCGAAGCAGTAATGCTCGCGAAGAGTGAGGCGGCGCACGAGAGGGAGGCAGTATATGCGCCCTCACGGCCGTAGCCGCCGCGAGAGACTCCCTGGGCGTCGGGAATCCCAGGCTGATTCCCGGCCACCGTAGGCGCGGGATTGCGGACGGCGAGTAATGAGTAGCTCGCTGTCCGGTAAGGACCAAGCCCGGGTCGCCGGCGCGTTGTGTTCCACGCGCGCCTGAAAGAGATGTCAGCACCAACTGGTGGGGCCGCAAGGGCCGATGCCTGACACGCCCTCCTGCTCCACCCAGAGCGGGAGAAGTTATTTGATGATTTCTCATGCAAAAAAAAAAGTCAATATATTGTGCTACAAAAGTTAGTGACAGAAACGAATCTCTGCAAAACCGACTCCACGTAGTCTTGTTTGCCCTACCCCTAGAGTGTAATTTAAATCCGCGTAGGCGCGGAGGAGCGAGGCGGCCCGCGATCTGAGGAGCGGGTGGTGAGCGTGAATACCATTTGCGACGATAAGCTCGCGTGGGACCGCCACGCGCCGGAGCCCCGCAGTGCCGGAGCCCCGCAGTGCTGGAGCCGTGACAGAAACCATGCCTGCTGCATGTTGCATGCTCGCTTGCATGCTGCATGCTTGCTTGCATGTTACATGCTTGCTTGCACGCTGAATGCTCGCTTGCAGCATGCAAGCAGTAGGTTTGGTTAGAACTGGCATCCCCAACAGAAATGACCAACAACAATAATAAGAATAAAATAATAAACATAAACAATATAAGGACAAAGAATATTTGATTTGTTATTCTTTGATATGATTATTCCAACATTAAACTTTATGAGAAACAAAACTCAATTATTTAAAAATCTTCAAAGTAAGTATTCTGCGTATTGATTATTCTATGAAACGAAAATACGAGAAAAAAATTATGTGAAACCAAATTCTATAAAACTATTAGCTATAAAACAACGTACAACCATTGTGAATAGACATGGGCGAAATAGCTCACTGAAAAGCAAAAGACCGATTAGCTCTTCTACTTTTTTTTCTTTTTTTTGGGTGGGAAATCATCAAATAACTTCTCCCGCTCTGGGTGGAGCAAGAGCGCGTGTCAGACTTTTACTGACTAAAACCCACCCGCGTTCCCTCAGTTGCCTGTGTGCCAGGGGCCACGGTATCTCTTTAGAACCACCCGCACCCCTGGCAGGCATCGGCCCTTACGGACCCCACCAGTTGGTGCCGACATCTCTTTATGGCGCGCGTGGAACAACGCGCCGTCGACCCGGAAGCTCTTCTACTTTAGAGAGCTATATCACTCCGCTAGCTAGACGTGGGTCATTACTTTATTTTCAAGGAACGTAACGTAACCAGTGACTTGCTCGGCGTCACCTGTTTCAAAACTAGTCATTTTTGTAACTAGCTATTTTCATTCAGCTACTGTGATTGTTTGCATAAATACCTCCACCAACTTTACAGTTACACACGAAATGAAAATAAATTAAATCACTATCTAAGTGTTTGTAGCTATACAGTTAAATCAATAAATTAACTTCCCTTCATAATTTAAATGTATTTATGATTGATTAGTATTTACTATGAAACTATGAATATAAACGTTAATTTTTAGAAGAAAGTACTCAAAATTATACACAACTACAACGACGAACTACTAACTAAAACAAACAAACTAAATTATCCAAAAAGTGACGGTCGCTTCCCGGAATCACGAGCCGTTGAAATTATTTGCAAACGGAGATCACTCTATTTTTTACACGTACACATAAATTAGCTTCACTTGTATGTTTGTTTGTTTGTTTGTATGTAGCAGACTCCTTAGAGCGCGATTTTGACCCACTTTAAACGGTCAGATTTCATTGAAACTTTGTAAACTTATCGAGGACCGATGACAAATCAATAATTAAAAAAAAAGTGAGAGAAAAAAAAGGAAAAAAATAATAATAAAAAAAATCACGTTTTTGTAGTTAGCAGAACTAAAAAATAGAAAATAAATAATAGTTTAAAAACTAAAAAACACGCTTTAGGCAGAGGTGTACCGATAGAAAACATAGAAACCAGACAAACAGACAACATTTTAAAATCTATATTTTCTGCAACAGACTCGTTACCACAGTAGTCGTAGCGATTATGTTTTAACTGACTTCAAAAAGGAGAAGGTTATCAATTCGGATGTTTTATTTGAAAAATATTCAACGTACTTATGCAGATTCGACTTTGTTACTATAATTATGTAGATCTGCCCACTTTTTCTTTTGAAATTATAATGTGATCAACTGATCATACAACATTCCGATGCACATTTAGCAATTAGATCAAGATAATTTTCTGTAAGTTGTTGTAACCACTGAGATGAGTCACTTTGATAAACAAAAGATAAGTGCTGTTTATTCTAGACAATGTTGTGAGAAAAAGTTTAACACATAAGCAAACTGTTCCAGGAATTGGAAACATATGGCACCTATGCTTAATTTTGACATAAGATTTAAAAAATTCTTGAATATTTTTGAACTTCAATCAACAATGTTACTATTGTTGATCGAAGTTTTTGAACCAACTTCAAAAAACCGGTCAAGTGCGAGTCGAACTCGTGCGCCGAGGGTTTCGTACCTACCCATTATGCCACCATAATAAAAAAGCTATGGGCAAATTAAGATTTTCGCGAAAACTTGTAAATTCTTAATTTTCAACCTTTTTAAATTTTTTCGAGTTTTTCTTCTATTTGTGCTGTAAGACCTTGCTTTTTCCCAAATTTCGTGATTGTAGGTCAACGAGAACTAGCATATAGATTTTCGACACGAAAAAATAGGGTACTTCCGGTTGACCTAGAACTGTCAATTTAAAAGCAAGGTCTTATAGCACAAGTAAAGGGAAAATTCCTAGAAATAAAAAAAGATGAAAATTAAGGTTAATTTTGGTATTTACAAGTTTTCGTGAAAATCTTAATTTGCCCATATCTTTTATCGTGTTGACTCAGGACCTAGTTTTTCATACACCTAATAGGGACTATAGACCTCAGTATCTGGTATAAATTTCAACTTGCTACGTCCAGCCGTTCCTGAGAAAATCGGTGGTGACACACGGACAGACAGACAGAGACAGATAGACAGACGAACAACAAAGTGATCCTTTTGAGGTACGGAACCCTAAAATGGAGGAGGTTGAAGATTTTTTATTTATAGGTTGAAATTAAAAACGTGCGCCGTATTAAAAATATAATTCAATGTGTTATAAAGGAAATTTATAGCATGTCATTGTCATTAAGGAAAGGGTTGGACATAGACAAGTGGTTTGGCAACATATTTGCATACTCTTGTTTTGTAGGAATAGTTAAAATTCTTGTCTACTTGAAGGCAATAACAAAACTTGCACTATCTAAGACGATAATTACACGATTTTTTAGATTTGGGAAGTGATAATTTATAATGATTATGTTACTGAAACTCCTATTTCGAGTAGGTGCAAGTTTTCACTTTTCATCTGTATATTATGATTGGGCCCTACTTCGTTGTTTATGAACCAATTTTTGTTTTGTTTTGTTTTTATTTAATCAAATGAATGATGTTGCGAGATTAATGGCATAACATTTTTTGTTATTGTTTTTTCTTTTTTGCTTTCAAATATTTTAAGCTATTGTGTTTACATGACTACCATAGAGATAATACTAAATGTACTAGACTAGTAACGCTACTATAAGCTCAGTAATCTGTGGTAAATTTTCAAATAAATGAATCTCGCTAATTAAGTTCACTTTCTTTATTTAATAAAATACATTAGTGCATCCATATTTTATTTTAGTAAATAAATGTGTACAAATTCATGTTTAGTTCCAAAACCGAGAGTTTTATGGACATTTTATAAATTTCTTATTACTTATACCGTGATCTAATTAGTTTTACATAGTGAGGACAATGTGATGGTAACAATTCCAACACTCAAAATAAACACAGTTGTTGGAAATATGCTAAGCAGATGTTGTCTCTGCCAATAATTAGAATATTGCTCATGCCATGGGCATAGTACAAAAAAAAATTCTAATTAGACATCTGCTAAACTATAGGTACAGATAAATTTAAAAATCTGTATGGAGATTTTATTTTCATGTTTTGTAGATCAATGATGTGTTTGGAATATAATACACTTTTACATAAGTAAGTTACTGACAACTTATTTTGAAAGTGACCCTAGCCTCTAGAGGTTATTTAAATAAAGGCTAACTTCTTGACTCATCAGATATACAGTTATTTGTAAATTCTGATGTTATCCTAGTATATTTCAAAGTATTAACATATTGTATATGACATATCTCTAGGATTGTCATCATATTAGGAGAGACCCTGGACCCTGAAATATTAATAAGTTTCAAAATAATTACACATTTTGCGAGTGATACCTATTTCAGGATCCAGGATCTTAGAAGCAGGTCAATTTGATATTAGACTAACTTGAATTTCAGATAATCTAGCCAGTAGCAAGTTAAGAATTGAAAGGTCATAAACAACAGAAAATGTTAAATACCAAATCTTTAGCAACTTTTTCTTTCAAACTCAATGCACACTAATTCTATAATTAGGACTACTTCAAAAATTAATTTAAAATGTAGTTGTGGCAATTCTTGGGCAAGATTTTTTGAAAGACAACAAATGCCTCCGTGGCGGTGTTGCCAACTGCTAGTCTGCTACTTTTAGTCAGTAGCTAGACTTTTACAAAAAGTTGCAATTGTGTTTCGAATCAACCTCAATTAAATAATCAGTAATTATTTTTATTATTAAAATATCAACTTGGCAATTGCCAATTGACTATGGCATTAATTGCAATTAATGCAATACTTAGTGTTTTTAATCAATAAAAATAGATGAAGAGGAAGATGTTAATGGCTGCAGTTTAATATTTTTCTTTGTTATACTATATTTTTATTTAGCTATAAGTTTTATTAAATTGTAGCTACTGACATAGAAAAATTGCTAAATCTAGCTATAAAGTAGTTGGCAACGCTGCTCACTGGATCACAAATACAATTTAGGATTAGATGTTTTCACACAGCCCCGTCCATTGACATATTTTTTTAAACACAAATGAAATATTATTAAGTTTTATGACTAACAGCCATTATGTGAATTTTACGATTTATTAAAAATTGCACAGAAAGTAGGCAATGTAAACAATATCTAGGTCATTGATAGAGAAACTGGTACATTAGAGCCACAATGCTTAGAATTGTTTGTGCTTAGTTTCAATGTTCAATACTTTATAAGTGGAACAAATGCTACTTCTAAATGGGAGAGTCAAGTAAACACAAACATACAGTAGTCAACTGGGACTTGTATTTTTATTTGCTAATGTGGGATAGTTAGAACAATGCAAATAAAAAAATGCGCCAATGACATTGATCACAGTTGTAGCTTGAGGCAAATTATAAGATATTTACATTCGTTAAATTTATAAACCTAGAACAGTTATCTGTAGGAATCTGATTACTGTCAATGATTACCTTTTTTATTTGTTATTATGTTTGTTGGCTACTGGTAAGAAATTAACAAAAGAAAAACGAATTATTTTTCGATTTGCAAAGTATTCCGTCTCACTTAAAATTGGAACATAAAAACTGACATCATTGACATCATTTTACGATGATTTAAACGAAAATAAAGCGACTAATAAAAAATACTTACAATGATACTTGTTTGTTTAGCTACTTCAGTGAATTGGCTGTCTCATCACCATAATATCCGTACTGACCCTGTTTTGCTTTGGAATCACTCACAGATGCACTCAATACGGTAGATAAGTAGGATGTAGATGGCTGTTAATGAAACAATATCAAATCAAATCATTCGGATTAAAGGGCCGCAAACTCTCCAGATAAATCACTCTCATAAAAGACTACCGCGGCGCCATCAAGTGCCATCAACATCAACTATTAATGAACTATTCTGTTTCTGGTGCGCGGGGCGCAATTCGGTGTTCCGTGATTCCGTCATTCAATGTTCGTAACTTCGTATTATCTCGGTCATTTTCGCTGTGTGTGCAAGTGAGAGGGAGCATGCGCCCCGCGCCGTTCGGCTGGCTGCAAAATAAGTGAAGGAGTATTTATGACACAATAAGTATTCTGTGACTAATAAAAGAATATGGTTTACGTTTTATTCACAACGCGGACTGCCTGTGCCTACGATGTTTTAAATCATGACCAGTGCTGCCAACCCGTACGAAATTTATGGGGGCGTACGATAATTTGGCCAATGGTACGATGTACGATAGTACGATAACTTTGAGGGTAAAAAATATTCTATTCTATTTTTCATATGGCATTAAAAAAAAAAATAGTTCTATGAACAAAACGTATTTGGCAGACAAAGCAGAAAGTCAAGAAAATGTCAACGTCAACTGTCAAGTATGTCAACATCAACATGTAAATGTTTCTCTCTCCCTCAAATTTCTTTCAAATTTACAATTTTACACTTCGTCGCTGTCATTCCAAAAAGTCGTAGGTAAAAACAGACTGTTTCAGGAAACACAAAAATCTATTTTTTATTGTGTCTATCCAAATGACATTTTTGTGTTTCCTGAAACAGTCTGTTTTACATACGAATTTTGGGAATGCCAGAGACAACTTGTTTCCACCCGACCGTGACTTTGCGTTATAAACTGTACTAGCTTTTGCATCAGTGTTGCCAACCCGTACGATAATTATGGGGGCGTACGATAATTTGGCCTATGGTACGATGTACGATAATGAATGTCTAATGTACGATAATTGTGCTTTGGAGAGTCGCAAAAAAATCAACAAAATCTCAATGGCAAATGTGAAGAATGACAGCGTCAACAAGTAAATGTCTCTCTCCAACTCTTTCCCTTACATTGATTAGCGCACAATTCTGAAAATATTCTTATGTTTCCATCTGCAATAAGCACATAGCCGTAAACAAAACCTCAAATGGCTTATAGGTGAAAAACTTAGGCGATGTTACTACTTTATTCAATTTTACGGTGAAAACATAAAAAAAAACACTACGACAAAACACGGTTACGGTTCGATCTGCTGGTGAAACTTGGCACATACTCCTACTTTGACTCTAATCTTGTCGTTTGTTGTCAAATGAAATGAATTTATTAGGGCTTTTTGTGATTTTGCTTTTGTACGATAATTTTGCCCGGAATACGATAATTTTCAGGTCGGAACTCTATAATTTGAACTTTTGGAGTTGGCAACACTGTTTTGCATGCAGCTTTGTCCGCGTGGAGGTCGAAAATTACCCAGCGGGAACGTAATACCGAGATAGAAAAGTATCCTATGTGCAGGTTATAAACTATCGTATTATGCGTGATTGAATAACAAACATCTTAACATCCAAACTTGCGCATTTATATTATTTTAGTAGGATATTTGTGGTTTTCTCAGATAAAGTGTGTAATGTTTGGAGGTTTGTGCTGCTAGCGCTACTAGTGGTGAAATTTGGCATATTCTCACCGTTGCCTAGCCCTTGTAGTTTGGTACCAATGTTTGATGATTGTTTTAGGTTTTTTTTTCTTGATTTTTTTATTGCACGATAATTTTGCCCACCATTCGACAATTTCGACGTGGGAACTCGATAATTTGAACTTTTGGAGTTGGCAACACTGATCATGACATAATAATTATAGCCGCTTTCTGAAATAGAAAAATAGCGCTGGGAGCGCTCACAACAATAATTTGATATCACGATTTAAGTGACAGCTAAAGTTGTCATTTCTATCACCGAAACAATACGGAACGCTCGTGCACGCGCTAACAGTGCTCACACAATGTTATAACCTATTTACACCATATAAAAAATTAAAAAAAACACCCGACTTCCAAAAAAACACTACAAAGTGAAAAATAACTTTAATTTCTGAAGTTGGTGACTTTGGATACGTATTTTAATTTTCATGTCTGTCACCGACTTTCGAAATTAAAGTTATTTTTCACTTTTTCGTTTTAGTACCTACCCCACACCAATTCGAAATTTCATCATCCTTGGGGTAAAAACAATGCATATTTATGCGGTAGGCGCGATTGCTGCTATCGCACGATAATCATCATCAGATCTATATGGAATTTTCGGAATAAACCCCTTTCGAACAAAAAAAGAATTTTGCAAATCCGTCTATACAGGAAAAGTTTTTATTAAGTGCGCAAACTGTAACCATGAATTCAGCATATCATTCTAGACCCCCAGCGCAGAAATTTTTCGTCGGTTACACAAAAAAAAATCAGCTGTTTCATAGAAAAGTGCAATACCTACGCGGTCAAAATGTATGGAACAGCTGATTTTGAGTTTTGACATTGAGTGAGCACTGTTAGCGCGTTCACGAGCGTTCCGTATTGTTAACAAAAATGACAGTTCTTAGCTGCCATAATCGTGATATTATCTGTCTCGGAACGCAAATTATTGATGTGAGCGCTCACAGCGCTATTTTTCTTATTCGGAATGCGGCCATTGTGTACTTATCCCTCCCATTGAGATGGGAAAAACGACTTAACCGCTTAATAAATAATGAAGTTTCGGGTGATATTTAATTCTGTCACTGTCTTTAATAGTGTCATAGTCGCAAGAGAGTTTATGTGTAAGTGTTCTGTGGTCGTAAGTGTCAGACTGTCAGTCAAGTTGTACGCGTAATAATAAGTAATCTTATTTTTTTACAATGTTTTTGTGATCTATAGATAATTATAAAGAGTTTCGATATTGTAGTGCGGTAACACACTTTTTGTTCCGAACTTTTTTCAATGGCTGAAGTCTGATTGAAGTTCGTAAACAAAATTATGGAGTCTTCATCCATAGTCAGTTTTAACAATGATTCTACTTTCCAAACAACATTGAAAGCGGATAATAATATCAGCGTTCATGAATTGGCTCTACACGCTATGAGAGATCGATGTCTTTTGCTGCAAAGAAGAATAAACGCATTAGAAACTGATAATATGCGATTAAAACTTGATGTGGTAAAGGCTAATGAGTGCTCACCATACGTCCCACTAAAAGAAGATGAAAAAGTAATACTGCACCAGAAAATTGCAGAGCTCAATAAACAAAAGTCTAAACTCATGCATCATGTATTTATGGTTCAATGTGAAAACAAAAATCTGTGGAACAAAATATCCACTATAAAAGGACCAGATAAGTCGACAAATAAAGACTATAACAAACAGCCCTTGCTACGCACGAATACTTATATTCATAGTACTCCAAAAAATAGTGCAAACTATCAAGAGAAGTATTCCGAATCAAGTCTGGAGGAAATATCTCTAAAACTAATAAATAGCTATATTCAGGAAAAGTCTCAATTAGTTGAACAATATGAGCAGATGGCACAGCTGCAGGATATGAATGATGATCTTTTGAATGTTGATTCTATTGGCTTTACTTACATGGAAGACCCAGCTACAGATTCTCTCAAAGAAATTCACTGTCAAACAGAGAAACTGCATAGTTTGAAAAAGGAACTAGCACAACAGGAAACCGACTTAAAATTGATAATCTCTAGAGTTGAGATTATATTACAAGGTAAAAAATTACAGGCCAATTTCTTTTTCCCCAGTTGTTTTCCGAAAATGTTCGAGTTCATTAACACTTTCAATGCCAGCACCCAGGGTGTGGGTCGAAAAATCATTCGTTCGTGTGCAACAACTCTCATCCGAATCGTCGCTTTAAGTAGCTATTGATGACTTCTGTTCATGCCCAGGACCCGACTAGCGAGACTACTTATAGCGACGACTCGGATGCGAGTTGTGGGCACATGAACGAATTATTTTTCATATATTTCATATATGGCATCGAAAGTGTTAAGGCTTTTTTTGGATTCCGTACCTAAAGCATGCCAAAGGTACTATTACTAATACTAAGGTTCCACTGTCCGACCATCTCTGTCATAGGGCTGTATCTTTTGAACTGTAGTAAAGTCAACGTCAAAGCATTTATTTCAAATAGGCACTTTTGAACGTCAACATTTACATTAAAATAGAATTGATTCTAGTCGCCCCTTCCAAAATGTAGTTTCGTATGGAGAAGAATGGGCAAGAAACTCCAGCGTTACTCTTTTAAAATGTTCCAAATACAATATTTACATTCATTATATGATTATGTGTGAAAACGATGCACCCAGAATAAAATTACCATACCAAAATGGGTAAAAAGAATCAAATTGAAGCAATACAGATAAATCAATTCTGTGATAGATACATGGTGTTCACACATTTACAAACATTGTAAAAGTAAGTATAGGTACGATTTTCCTACAATATCAACAAGTAATGAGTCAGTGTGTGAGTTAAAGTAATCACAGAGTGTAAATCAATGTCATAAATATAATTAATTATACAATTCAATTAGCAACCAGTTTGATTTTGTCTAGACTCGAGATTGTCCTATGGAGCAGGACCAGCATGTTTCCAAGAATTCTTATCTTGGATATAATCCTCTAATTTGTAATACGCTAGTTTACAAAGTTTACTTTTAATGTGAGCTTTAAATTTCCTTTCGTTTAATTGCAATATATCACAAGGTATTTTGTTGTAACATTTAACACAGTACCCCATAAAAGATGTATGTACTTTAGCTAATCTGAAAAATGGTTGATCTATTTTGTCTTTGTTTCTAGTATTAAAATTATGTCTATCACTTATTTTATTAAAAAGATGTAGATTTTTTCTTACATACATCATATCTTCATAAATGAATTGGCACGGTACCGTCATAATATTAATCCTTTTAAACAGTTCCCTGCGGGATTCGCGGCGACGTAGATTATAAATGGCTCTGACAGCTCTCTTTTGCAAAATAAAGATGGATTCAATGTCAGCGGCCCGACCCCACAGTAAAATGCCATACGACATAATGCTGTGGAAGTAGCTAAAATAGACCAATCGCGCGGTTTCTACATCTGTTAAATGTCTGATCTGTCTAACAGCATAAGCGGCCGAGCTTAGCCGCCCCGCAAGAGATGTTATATGAGCTCCCCAATGTAATTTCTCGTCTAGCGTGATACCTACGTATTCGTGAGCGTAGACAATTGAAAATTGCAATGTATGTATACATAATTATGTAGCTGCTATAATGATAAATAATAATTATATAAAATTAAAGGAGGACCCTTTGATTTTTAAACTTATTACATACATCATAAGAAACATGTTATTTTGGCATTTCATGGCAGCCATTTGTGTGGGAAACTGACCGATTATCAACTTAATAATCATGTGTTTTTATTATTTTCAGAAGGATACAAGTGTCCTACATGCATTGCAAATAATGCTAAAGTTATAACATCAGAACATAAGGAGATAGAAACAAGTGATAGTCTAGCCAATTGGGCCACACCAGCAGATTCCAGTACATACAATAATAACTTTAGTGAATTAAACACGTCAGCATATAAAAAAAGTATTTTAGAAGAAAGTGAAAAGGATACTACTGATGAAGCTTGTGATAAAATTTGTCCGATGTGTGGACAAACATTCCAAAAAGAAGTTGCATTCAACGAGTTCCAGTCTCATGTTGAAAGTCACTTTCTTGGTGAAACGGAACCCGACTCCATTACTGATAACTTTAACCATGTTCCTAATTCTTTTGATAATATTATTTAATAGTTTTTATTAGTACTTAGTTTTATTTACATAGTTCTAACTAAATATATTTTTCAAATAAATTTTTCTCTGTATACAACATTCCACCAGAAACCACTGTCTCTTATTCTATCTTCTTTTAAATATTATAATAAATTATCTATGAAGTACTCATTGCATCCACCACTGAATACGGCTATTTTTATAGAGTTAAAATATATGTAATTTGAAAGACCAATCCTCATGAATGATTTGACGATATATCAAACTTGCACTGTTTAACCTTTTAACCGCCCGACTTCATATCAGTTGTCGTTCCCCCAGCGCCCGGTACAGTGGATAGAAAAATAAATACCTACAACAAAGGGATGTGCAATGCTTAACTTTTTACAACAGATTAATCGAGCTCTGGTATTTTGGTCGTAATTATACGACACTGGCGAAATGGACCCGAAAATATTTGTCGGATTACTCTGACGTAAGCGGTTAAAAAGTTTAATGTAGTGAATTTATTATTCTGTAAATAGTGAAATCTATGTTAAGTAATCCACAGATTAGGTATTAAAATAACATTATTCAACATACTGTATAAAATTAAGATAAAAATATTAAAATGATGTAAGTATAGTGTGTAGGTATGTATGGTTATACTTATATGTAACAACTGGACAGTTTCATCCTAAGTGAATTTTTGTACATAACGCCTCTGTTCAAATAATAATTATCCGTTTATCAATAAATTACTAGAACAAATATTTATTTTATGAAGCAGGAGCACTGTAGAAACTTATTCCTAGCCTTTATCAAAAGAAATAAAATTATTTTTGTACTTTCTATTTTATTTATTTATTGAATTGATAGTACTAAATACAATTACTTACTAAACACTACTTTTCTTTATATTGTTAAGCTAAATCTGTAGGTTTGACATCAGTAGATTTGGATGGCTTCTGTGTTGTTTTTTCAAGAAGATTTTTGCTGAACCACTGTGGTCTTTCTTTTTTCATCTCAATAATTCTTTTGCCTTTCCAGAATTCTTTGGGCTGAAACAGGAACATTACATTATACTTACAAAAATTAGCAATGCCATTTTTTCCACATTCATTTACATCAATGAAGGAATTGAATTGGCATTGTTGATTGCAGAATAAAATTACACTTATATTTGGACTTTTAATAGGGTATTTTCCAATTTCACAGAGGCACCGCGCACCGGTAATACCACTTTCTATCCATTAAAAACCTTGTTAATTATAAACTTGACAATTGAAATTCACTTGAATTACTTTAGTTTACACAAAGTTGACGTCACGAGTGGTCACGTGATAAAAAGTCATCCTATGGAGCGTTTGGTGGTAAATAAAATTCAAAAGAACGAAAAAGAAAATTGATTTAAATCGTTTTCAATTGAGAAAATGGATACATATTTCGTATTAATCTTCAAATTAAAATAGTTTTTAATAAATTGGATGTATTCAGTAACTTGACAGTTGAAGGGGTAAACCAGATTTTGACAAAAAAAAAACAAGATAGTGAGATGGTGTAAGAATTAACGAAATTGAATGAACTTGAAATTATGTACAGACGCCAGCACATCAAGCTACCCTTATCTGTCAAATTTCTTTGATAGATTTCAACTTTATTGTAAATGTATAAGGTTCATGTTCAATTGGGAAAATTTGACAGTTTGCGATAGCTTGATGTGCTGACGTCTGTACTTACTTGTATTACAGAATGCTGAATCGGGTGCTACACGCGCACGGTGGGCTGAAAATGAAGCTCCTTAGACTTAACGCCGCGCAAAAATCAAGTACCTAATTTTGAAAAACAAATGCCAGTGTATTCCTTTACTGATTAGAAAAATTTTATGTGGTGAAACTTTTTTTGATATACCTATCTATACATATAATAAAATTGTAACAGGCCGATGTCTGTACATTAAAGATATTGAAGAAAAAATAGTATGGGGGGTCTTTATTAGAGCAACAGAAGCCAAAACAACGGTTTTTAGAATTTTTGTCTGTCTGTATGTTTGTTACCGCATCACGCAAAAACCACTGCATGGAATTGAATGCAGTTTTCAATGATGTATTCCGAGAGGTCTAACTTAAAAAATAGGCTATATATTATAAAAAAAATGATTATCTACTTGTTTCTAAACTCCACGCGTATGAAGTCGCGGGCAAAAGCTAGTTATTTAATAAGTTACTTGCTTTTCTTTTTTTTTGCATGGAGCTGAACAGTATTTTTTATTTTAATCCTTATTCTTAAGTTTTCTTAAAATATACCTATCCGTTTGACAAAATGCGTCATAATTGAGCTGTATTGTCACTAAAGCCTGAACCACGGAAACCCTCGGAACATTGACATTTTTAACGTAAAATTTAAAAAAATCGAAGTATTCTAGCACATTTAAAAGTTACTAAATGCAATGTTAAGTCCTTTCTTCCAACCCACCTAATGAGGTAAAGATCTACGCGCTTTTTTATAGTGGTGTCCCCAGGAGGCCTAATCCACTTAGGATAATACAAAAAATATAGGTGTTTTTAACCGACTTCAAAAAGGAGGAGGTTCTCAATTCGTCGGAACCTTTTTTTATGTATGTTCCGCGATTACTCGAAGATGGCTGGACCGATTTGGATTTTAATTTCGTTTGAAAGGTTCGTCCCATGATCATCAAGTTAGGATCTGATGATAGGATCCTGGAGAAATAGAGAGAACTCTTCAAATTTATAGGCACATGTGAAGCGATTTGGGTAGTTTTTGGAAGAGTACTTTCTTGGAGTAGTCCCATTTCAATTTGGTGAAGATCTGATGAAGAACTTCGGAGATAGGCAACGGAACTCCTCAATAAATGATAGCAAATGGACTGGGATTGCTGAAATCTCATGTCTGTTTATTGTTTACACCAGTTCATAACATAACATTACGCCGGTACGCTGTGAAGGGGTAAGCACATGTGAACCACTAAAAAGCGAAAAATAAAAACTTTTTTCAAAAAAAAAACAACAGCCTTCCAAAAAAACACTACAAAGTGAAAAATAACTTTAATTTCGGAAGGCAGTGACAAAAAATTAAAATACAGCTCCAAAGACACTGACTTCCGAAAAAACACTACAAAGTGAAAAATAACTTTAAGTTATTTTTCACTTTGTGGTGTTTTTATGGAAGTCGGTTGTCTTATGAAATAAAGTTAGTGAGAAACAATGTTAAGTGGAACCGTGGAATAGATTCATACAGTGGAGTGTCAATTATCCGAACTAATTGGGGAACACGGGTGTTCGGTAAACCGATTTTTTCAGATAACAGAATTTTATTGATTCAGTCATATCTACTTAAATATGTACCGTTGAATGAAAAACATAATTATTTATATCTTCAACTACACTCGCGAGCAAAAGTTTGGAATCACCTACTAGCGTGATGTTATTTATTATATACTCGTAGCCTTCCTCGATAAATGGGCTATCCAACACTAGAATATTTTTTCTATTCAAACCAGTAGTTCCTGAGATTAGCGCGTTCGACCAAACAAACTCTTCAGCTTTATAATATTTTAGTATAGATAACAAATAGAGATTAAAGAAAAAAAAAGTGCAGGCAATCTTGCAATAAAACATGTAAATAGGTGTACAATAGGCATAATTATTGCATAAAGAAATCTATTAAAAAAATCCCTTCAGTAATCGACTAGCGGCTACTTGGAGGTGACACACGAGTAGAGGCCAGCACAGCAAGCCTCCCCAATCTGTCAAATTCCTTTGATAGATTTTTTACTTTATTACAAAAACATACGGTTCATGTTCAATTGGGAAAATTTGACAGTTTGGAAAGGCTTGATGAGCTGGCGTCTGAACATACAACTAAGAAGTCAAGACAAATGCGCTAGTACTGTAGCGCAGGAGGACGTAGGTAAGCGCGAGTAGTATTTTGGATAACCGGTCGTTCAGTTGATCGACGTTCGGATAATCTACGCTCCACGGTATGTACAAAAGCCAAGTTCTATAACTCGGTTTCGGCCTCATCGTCCAAATTTTGATTAAATTATTAATAAGATTTGTGCATCTTTTGAAAAAAAAAATGTGTTTTCTACGGAGTTTAGGTCTATGTGCCGATATCTGAGGATTAGATGTTAAAATTAAATTATGTACCTATCTTCATTGGTTGCCTTTCTGCCAAATTTTCGGGCGTGATATTGTCAGTACGAATTCTTTAAAATTCTACGTGTCAATTTAGGTATTTCAAAGAATTCGCAGACCAAACTCTTAATCTCTACTAATATATAAATCCGAAAGTCTGACTGTCTGTCTGTCTAGACAGACATTCAGACAGAGTTACTGTCGGTCGTCTGTCTGTTACGCTTTCACGCCTAAACCGCTGAATCGATTATCATGAAATTTGGCAGATATATCTCTGGCAAATTTCATGAATTCCATTTTCATCCATACCATACCACCACCAACCATTCACCATTCACCCACCATTTCATTGTCTATACTACTTTACAATAGGCTATTAGGCTACTTTTTTACGCGATAACCGACATCCAAGCGGGTGGAGCCGCAGGCAAAGCTAGTCTTTATAACTTTACAGTAGGCATTAGATGCCTGCAACCATTCACAAAATTCTTGTTCACGTAAAAAAAAAATGAAAATTTCGGATTACTTCCAATTGGAAAGTTGTCAGCATCTGAACCTAGAAATAAGGATTTGCACACAAAGTTTCCAACAGCTGCACAAAGCTCATTAATATTATTAATTAATCAAAATTTGGCTTTTGTATAGACGTTAGCACATCAAGCGCCCCCAAACTGAATTTTTTTCCCAATTGAACATGAACCTTATTCTAGATTATGTTATAAAGTTGAAAATCTATGAAAGAAATTTCACAGATTGGTGCTGGCACCTGGACATATGAATCTATTCCACGGTTCAGAAAGTGACTCTGACTAACCATTACACGTAACATTGTTTCACACTAACTTTGTTTAATAAAACTTCATTCTTTTTTGTATTATTCCAAGTGGATTAAGCCTCCTGGGGACAACACTTAAAAAAAAACACGCGTAGTTCTTCACCTCGTTAGGTGGGTTAGAAGGAAGGACTTCACATTGCATTTAGTAACTTTTAAATGTCCTGCTACAATTTTTTGTTTGTGTTTTAATATTAAAAATGTCAATGATCCGAGGGTTTCCGAGATTCAGGCTTTAGTGACAATTTAGACGCATTTCATCATACAGAAAGTTATATTTTAAGTAAACTTAAGATTAAGGATTATAACCAAAAAAACTGGTCAGTTCCATACAAAAAAAAAAGAAATCGCATATAACTTATTAAATAATACCTTTATCCAAAAAAGTTTCACCACATAAAATATTTCTTATCAGTAAAGGAATACGCTAGCATATTTGTTTTTTCAAAATTGGATACATGACTTTTGAGCGACGCAAGTCTATGGAGCTTCAACTTCATTTTCAGCACACCGTGACGCGGCGGCGGAATGGATCGATTTGGTTTTCATACAGATCGTGATACTTACGTTATCTAGGTCTATCTATATCTGTGGTTAAAACACTTCTGTGGACTAATTGTTTTTGTATGCATGTATGAGCAAAGTTGGTTTTATTTGCATTCTGAGGTAGATCATTACAGTGAAAAACAGGTCATGATTGATGCTATGAAGCAACTTGACTCTCTGATTGCTCAATCACAGAATAGTGATGAAATCTCACAACAAGTAATATTTATTCATATAAAGCAGTCTTTTAATTACCTGATCTGGAAGGTTTTCTCCTTGATACAATACAACAACATCATGTTCAATTGGATTGATACCAAGCTTTTGCTTTATTGCGGCTTGAATTTCTTCTGTTTCTTTCTTTACTTTGGTATAGCAATGTTCTGAAAATACATAATTCTCCATTTAATAGACTTTACTACCAGCTAAGCCGAAGAATTTGTAGGTTTTGAATAACTTTGAAATCAATACTAATATTGTAATTTCGAAAGATACCTTGCCTGTATGTTACCTTTTCATACCTAACCACTGAATGGCTATCAATAAAATTTGGTGAGAAGATATATGACATCCTGCGGAAAAACTACTTTGTGTCCCCATAGCTACATTTTTTTCCTTTGGGTGAATTTCTGACAACCGCACAGGCGATGCAGCGGGCAGAAGCTAGTTTAATATAACAAAGGCATACCACACAATCTTCCTGCCTCATGATGATGTCCACAGTTTTGGCACACTTTGATGTTACTTTTGGGTACAAGCATTTTATTGACATATTCAGGACTTCCAAATTTTCTCTTTAACTTCCTTTCAGTAGTTCTACGGAATTTGGGTACAGCCAATAACAACCCGTCTCCAACTATGTCCTTGATTGAGAACTTTCTGGGGGGAGTGGCAGGTTGCATCTCATGGACATAAGCCAATGCTAGCTCTAGAACAAAAATGATATGTTTAGTTAAGATTTTGTGTTAATAATAAAGTTGTTTATTTCTGAATTTTGGGTACATTATTTGTTGGCTGCTTGCTGATTTGCTTCTGGCCCAAATACTCTCTTATTTGGGCCAGAAGCAAATCATGTCCTGCAGCTTAATGTGGCCTTTGGCATAGGCCTCCACCAACCATGCTGTGTTCACTGCAACTCTGGTCCAGTATGGCCCCAGGGTTAGAAGGATATCGTCATCCCATCTTGTTTTTGGATGCCCTTGCTATCTAGTCCTAGTGTAGATCTCTCTGGAGTTACCACAGGGTCACTTGGTTGCTCCATTTGTTGGTTTTGCATCAATTACAACAAGATAATAATGAGTACTGTTTGAACACGTTTTCGCTTAGCTCTGGCCCAAATTTTTGACATGTTGGACCTTAAACCCAGGTATTCCTCCATGTTTATTGACACGAATACAACAAATTATTTAAGGCCACATGCGGTTTTACTGCTTAATTCGCTTGTTAAGGCTTGCGTCTTAATAGGTACTGTGACTTCCTTTCTTTATTTACCTTTAGGTGGATATCCAAATATATGAAATAAATTCCTTTCCACATTTTTCATAAGTTGTAATACATGTGTTAGGCGTGGAATCATATCGTCGTTTTTGGCCAACAATAGTAAAATCTAAATTATTAATCAAGTAGCTGGCTACTTGTGAGTTGTGTAAAATGTACTCTGTGGCTAGGCTACTTGGATAATTATTTTTTTAGGTTAGCTGGCAGTCGGTTTGACTTGACATTGACAGGCACTAGGCAGTGACAGGCACAGAGTACTTTGGTGACAGGACAGGACCAAGAAGCTTATAGATAAAAGTGGAGGCAACACTCTGAATACCTAAGTGAAGACGACTGTGGGCTAGCGCTCTCTTTCTAAAAACATACATAAGACAGAGAAAACACATATCACTGTCTCGTTCTTATGTATGTATTTAGAAAGAGAACGTTTGCCCACAGGTTGTCTTCACCTTTTTATTTGGAGTGTGGCTGTCTGGCTGTGGCCTCCACTTTTATTTATAAGCTTCTTGGACAGGACGGATAGCATCACAGATTAAGCAGGGTATGAGATTCAGTGTGACCATCATATAAATGGCGAATCTGCCACAGACCAAGCAAAAAATCTGTCAAAATCTGCCACACTTATCGCCAAAAATGCCAAAAATATGCCTATAAGGAAACGGAAAAAAATACACAACGAATACAATTAAATTACAAAAAAAATAACAATTTTCTTATGCATTATTATACTATACCACTACTTACTCTACGTATCCACATTTGCCTCCAAATTTTCGTCATTTTCGGTGTACACATACTCGTACATAGATTTTGACGACATCTTTTTGATCATGTTTTTAATAGGTTTATAGGAGACACAGTCTCCGTGTTCCTCAATCCCCTCTTTTGTTGTTTTTAAAAAGCTGACACAAATGTTGGTTTAGGAACCTATTCCTTATTTTTGTTTTGTTTAAATTCAGCTGAGAGAAGATTCTTTCGCACGAAACGTTGGACATCAGCAACAATAAAGACGCTTTCGCAAAATTTGTGATGTTTGGATATTTGGTAGCCCCATTCGCGTCCAGGATTTTTCCCAATCGCTGACCAAAAATTGTCTACACTCAAAATTGTGCTGATGGTGCTACTTCCATCTGATTCTAGCAAGTCTCTTACACTTTTATTAATTGTCGAAGTTCGTCATCAACTTTTTGAATGTTGTTTTCGTCTACTATGTTGGGAAAGTTCTTTGCAACGTTAAAAGTTCACGCATTATCTTTGTAAGCCACATCCACATCCATGAACTGTGAATCTTTGAAAATATTGTTCAGTGACAACCGTGTCTATAATTGAGTACACAGTTCAGTAAGAAATGTTTGCATTCTTTGGAGGAATGATTGGATTCCAGGTTTCAAACTCACTTCTACGGATAAGCGATCAATTTCGGTGCGAGGCTCACAAAGGAATCAAAACTGTTGTGTAATCTCATTGAATTTTAGCTTGTTGTCAATTTGCAATATAAAATACAGGGCATAAAAATACAGATAATATAACCTGTGTAAAAAGATGAATTCATTGAAAATTCAAATTAGGTAATGTGAATTTTCTTGAAATCTTTTATCTGCCAATATCTGCCACTTTTGTAAATCGTCAGCATGATCTGCAACAGAAAAGAAGCGAATTCTGCCAAAATGGCAGAAATCTGCCATAAATGGTCACACTGGCATGAGCAACCTTTGAATTTACATCTGGCGGTTTCCTGACGGAAAGTAAATACTTGTAGTATATATTTCTTGCGAATGAGAACATGTCTGAAAATAAGGACTTCAGAAAAACACTGCTTGCTTTTAGTGCTTTTTGACGAAAACAAATCCCTGCCAGGGGTGCGGGTTGTTCGAAAGAGATACCGCGGCCCCTGGCACACAGGCAACTGAGGGAACACGGGTGGGTTTTAGTCAGTAAAAGTCGGACACGCCCTCTCGCTCCACCCAGAGCGGGAGAAGTTATTTGATGATTTCCCACCCAAAAAAAAAAAAACGAAAACAAATCCTATTTCTGATCGTTCGTGACAGTGTTACCAAGTTACGATTTAGAATTTCCTCGGATTTTTCCGGATTTGAAGATGGTTGTTTTTTGCGTGAATAAAGCGGTATGTTGTTCATCACTATTTTCGTAGACCTGTCTTCTAAATTTACAAAGTGAGATGTCTCTGATCTTAATCTACTGATGAGTCGCATCCAATGTAATGTATGTATTTAAAGTTAGCAAGATTTGAATAGGCTATAATAACTTTTTTAGTCATTGTTGTAAATTATCTAAATGGGAAACCATGCTAAAACTAATCCCCCGTTAGAACGACGTCTTAGAGATTGTAACAAATATTTCTGGCTGCTTATCATCATCATCCTCATTAGCAGCCTTGTTCCACCCACTGCTGAGGATAAGCTTTTTGATTATTCTGGTTGCCTTTTTAAAATAGTAGCTTATTCCAAAGAATAATTATAATAGTAATAAAATACCTTTTCTCAATATTGTTTTTTTTTTTATTATTGAAGGAAAAAAGTTTTTCCCTTAGCACCCTGGTAAATGTTTTTTAGTAATAGTAACATTGAAAATCATGGCGACTTTGACAATCAGCTGTCTAAAAGTGGGGGGGAAATGGCGAATGCCTGTATGCTGTGTGTGTTATGCAGTTCATATCCTCAAGCGTTTCGTTGCAGTTGTAGCTATGGCGTGTTTAAGTTCGAGTAGGCTCTGTGCTCGTGTTCAAGATAAGTTATTGTGTCAATTCGGACATAAAGTTCGAAAGCAAACTGTATTTGTGAAACTCAAACCTCCCGGACCATCTCCATTGCGAATATTTGGAAAGACATGTCAGGTTAGACAATTTAAATCTCAGTTTTGATGTATTTATTTCATTAATTTTGCAGGTTTGCATACATTATTAGATTGATTATTTTGTTTTTAATTTTGTACAATTATTTTTTGTGTCATGCTATTCAACAATGTTATTCCTTTTTACATAACAGTATGACAGAAAATATAACCTCTCTTTGTCAGCTGATCTAATCAAATATGTAATAGGAATTTTCTGACACAAGATGCATTTAGAAATTGTCTTAAAAGCGTATACATTACTTGTTATGATATGTGGTGAAGTAGGGTCAGTCATTGGAAATGTTAAAAGTGAAATCTTCGTGAGTCGGTGAGCAGTGGGTCGCTTCGCGCGCGGCACAGGTTTGTTGGGTTTGTCGGACGATTTTCACCGTAAGCAAAGATATTCGCGACTTTTACTTTCATCAAACAAAGCAAAGCTCTGTTTGGAAATAATTCAATTTATGAAGTTGTTTTGGACGTACGACAATTACACTCACTGCTCTATTAGAAACGATTAATTAAATCTGTTTGTCGGTTCATTAGGACGGTGAAATCATGTGACACTGTGTTATCAGTCTGTTAATCAGGTATAAGCAGTACCAATCCCGTTTACGCTAATTGACCCTGACCTAATTTGACGCAATTCTCCATGTTAAGTTTTTTAGGTCAAGCACTATGTGGTCATAAATTCCGGACTATGCCTCAAAATAAATGCTCCACTTCAATTAGTAATCTTCCCGATAAAGTATGCTCTCTAGAATGCCCATTTACTGACCTCGTTCAGATAGAACCATCAGAATTTCAATACTATGCGTGTCCTTCGTATACCAACGTCAAGGTCCTAACACCATATCAAAATATCAACAGTAGGTCTACGTCATGTTAGTTGGGAACGCGCGCCGTCGTGCTTTCTCGCACAGCGTGCGAGCATGCAATGTCCAATCTCGACGACTCGTATAGAACTTTCTAAGCAACAATTATTATTCGCATTAATATTTCATTTACTCCTTCAATTGCAATTGGATTACTGGCCGATTTCTTTATACATAACATAACTCTATTTGCAGGCATTGTCAAAAACACGTAGTAAGAAGGTATTAGGGATTATTTACCTTATCTGAAATCTTGATTGAACAAGTCATGGTGGTCATTGACGTACGCGTATCTTTAGCTTTACCTATGATGACAATCTCTAGACGCATGCACTGGCACACGGCTAGTGAAAGTTGTGTGACGATTCGTTGAATTTTTAATAGCGCGAAAACTGGGTAAGTAACCTGTCGAAGGAGTGCTATAAGCCTTTCTTATTTTTATTCTAGTCCATTTGGCGAGCATTGACCCCGTTTGCCGCGAGACATCATCGTTCAACGCCATTTCTTCGATTTTGCGTGTCTAACTTTTCGTCTGTCATAGGAAAGTAGATGGATGTATGTTTGAATGAAGCTTTTCTAGACTACGTTAGGTTACAGAGCTCTTCGGCCAGTTTTACACTACAATCGTTTATTAGGTAGATGAATCGGTCGACTGAATCGCACCGTACGTAACCTCCTGCGTAAATGAAGCTCAGTAGAAATGCGGAACACACAACTATTTGTTCAGTCGACATCATTGTATAAGAGTTTGCGGCAATACACACGATGTAGCATATGTTATTTTCGACTTACAACATTTACTTCAATCCTAAATTACGTGATGACAATACAAAAGGGCATAGAAAGCCGAGTGTTAACTTTGCTGCCATCGAGTGAATTTTGTAACAGATTGCATATCTGCAAACGTCTTTACATAAAGCAAAATTTTAAGTCACAAAATGAATCAAACCGCCACTCTGGTCTAGCTAGTCCACATGATTACCGAGCTACAGATTCTGGTGATAACGGCCTGACTTACGACTTGTAGGACTTGGGTTCGAACCCAGGCTGGCGCTTTACTTAGTGTATATAATTTCATCACCACTGCTCTCAAAACGGTGAAGGAAAACATCGTGAGCAAACCGGTATGTCCTAGAACCAAAATTTTGGAGACAAGTGACATTTCAGATGTCAAACCACAGCCCACTCCCTCTCGAAGAGAGGAGGCCTGTGTCCCAGCAGTGGGAACATTTACAGGCCGATTATGCTATGCTTGTAATCCCACAAACATTTTCTGTCCAACTCCCTAAAGATAGGATCAAAAAATTGTTTCCGTTGTCCCTTTAGTAGGTACGTAGATTTTCCCCGATTAAATTCTCAGACCATGCTTGCCTGATTAATAGCAATTGACTCGCCCTGGATGAATGAAACCTAATTCCGATCCGCAATAGACGAACCGTGGGTGTGTCTGTGTAACGCACGCCTCTGCCTAGCCTTTTGAGGATAACGGGCGGGACGAGAACACTTGACACAAATGAAATATTTAAAATGTCAGTTTATCTTAAAAACCCATTTTTCTTTTCACAATAAGACAACCGTTCTGTGTGTTGCCGGACGTAAAGAATAGCAGTGTCCCATTTTTCCCCGTGGGTATCGTAGAAGGCGACTAAGGGACTTACTAGAGAATGGGCAGCAGCATTCTCTATGCATTTTACCACCATACTGCGATCGCCAACCCGCCTGCCAAGCGTGGCGATTATGGCAAACCAACTCCTTTTGGGGGAGACCTATGTCCAGCAGTGGACGTCTTTCGGCTGAAATGAATAAGACAACGCATATTTACTGTGGTCGTCTTGAATTTTTAATGCAAGTTGCGTAGTTTTTTTGAAAGACCTTTGCGAACGTTGGCTAGGATTGTGACATGCAATGACCACGGCCTTGTGAATATTTTATTTGATTATTTTTGTAATGATTTAAGCCACTAAAAAGAGGTTGGATCTTGGCCTTATTCTAAAGGTTCAAATTAATATGTATTATTTAAATGATAAACACTAGTTTAAAGTCTGTTGCGCTTGTAACTGTTTGTAAGCACTAAAACTGCCAAATGTTTAGCGGTATTTGCAGCAGTGTTCACCGATGATCCAATGTCCTTGCAAGCGTTGCATGCTTAGTTAGGCTGGTACATTGAGCAATGGCGTTTCGGTCACCACTTGCAAACAATGAACTCATCAACGTTGTCTCTGGAAGCAATATTAATTGCAGTAGCTTGCGCTCGTGACGTTGTTATTTGATAAGAAAACTATGTTTCGTCGACTAGTATTTAACTTAGTTATGGATTGAGTAAGTCCGGTATACTCGTAATGAACACTACACATCGCCACATTCAGTAATCGCGTTACCTTCTAAGTTCCTTACTTGTAGAGGTGATAAATCGGGATTTTTTAAATGTTTGGTTGTTTATGGAGTTTGACATTACACCTGTCAAATTACCATCTGGGTTTAAAAAACGAACTATATCAAAACTAAACAATAATTTACGGACGTGCACTAGGTAACTAATGTATCTTAGTAAGTTTTTGTGACTAATAGAAATCCAAACAAGAACTTACGCACTAAGAAGTTGAATGACGCGAGTCTATTAATAGCAACTATAAGTATCTAACTATCTATAAACAAGCAAAAGGGCGTGTACAATCATTTAAGAATAGTTTATTAGGAAAATCATTTTAATATTTTACAGGAATATGAAAGCGTGATGAGTGCACATTTTAAGATGTCTGTGCCACTGCAATGATAACAAAACAGCATAACATTCAGTAGCTTTACTCATTTTTTTTCTGATAATTGACATTCGATTACTTACGCTATTTTGTATGCCTTCTGGCGGGAGATAGTTTGGACCAACATTTTTTTAATTAACATCCGTATATTTTGTACCCAATGTTCACAAAATAAATTAATTTGATTTTGAAAGTACCTGTATAGTTAGAAAATTAAATGTAGAATGATGCTGAAATGTTTGCTAGAGTAAATTGAAGGCGCTTTATAATTTGCATCCGTGATATTTCCGATGGATCCGCGAAATCGTAATGCAATGCCAACCTATAGCAATTACAGTGAAGAGGAGAAACTTAATAGTAACCAGGTACATTGTTTTCGTATAGTCAATTGAATAACGATTCATAAAATTAAAATGAAACAACTTGTTTGTTTTGAAAACAACGTGCTAGATTTAACTCAGTTAATTTTGCATCAAGACCGGTCGAATCTATTTATCTATTTGTTCGAAATTTACACGTGTAACAAGTTTTCAAGGATAATTTGCCTTTTATTGAAAACCCTTCACAACATGTAAGACTACAAGGTCTGATTTGTCAGGTTCTACTACACAAGGTCTGATTTATTCATTACCTGTACTTTTGTTTAACACTCACTTTGAGTTACAATTTCTGGGGTTACTCCATCACTAGGTGTTGTAAGCCAAAGAGTTCGTCATAAAATAAAAATAAAATAATTAAAATGTTTAGAAGGAACGTTAGTTTTGGTGCAGATATCATCTTATGCATAGCCTTTTCCTAGCTATGTTGGGAATGCTGCCAGTTTAACCGGATGCAGCTGCAT
The DNA here is from genome assembly GCA_947359405.1 of Antitype chi. Classification (NCBI taxonomy): domain Eukaryota; kingdom Metazoa; phylum Arthropoda; class Insecta; order Lepidoptera; family Noctuidae; genus Antitype; species Antitype chi. Next base: position 13,351,704 of record OX375815.1, on the reverse strand, counting down.
ACCAGTATTTTACATGGAGCGACTGCCTCTCTGACCTCCACAACCCAGTTACTGGGTAATACGATACCCCTTGGTAAAACTGGTTGTCAGACTTTCGGGCTTCCGACGACCCGTAACGACTGTCAAAGCTCCACGAATGACGGGACCAACAGCTTAACGTGTTTTCCGAAGCACGGAGGGTTCTTGGTATGTAAAGATGGTCATCCATCCACGGATCCACCGCTACAGGCGTAGCTTAATCTGATCGATCGAACCGTGCGGCTGCTATTACTTAGCCACAAGCACCCTAAGTTTTGGCGCAGAGATGAACAACGTAAACCTTTCTGATATAGTATTTACATCAACAGAACTGCTAGAAGATTATAATTTTGAAGCATAGTCGCCGCGTCCTTGTTGCGTACGTTGGCGTTGATTGCAATCTGTAAGCACAGGCAATTACGTCCGAAAGTGTATAATCGTCGTATCATGACTACTCCACGGCATTCTTCAGGTAAACTCAGGGTCGATGTGTAATCTTTGCGCTGTCTAAATATTGTGTATGTTCCGTTAGATAAGTTGGATTAAATTTGTAAAAAAATGCGTTGAATTTCTAGATGCTTCGTCATCCTCCTGCACTTATTCAAATTTATTTGGTGTCTGCGCAGCACGACCTCTTTATTCATACTTTTCTTTGCGTCGCCATCTCACAATTCACTTCTTTTCTAAACATATATTTAATCAATTGATCTTGCACACAATTCATCTACCATTTCAAATTGGAGTTGATCTATCGCTTTTTAATTTTGTTTTGTAAATAAGCTTGCAGTTTTCGACGGTTGAAATTTTAAATGTAGTAAGAGTAAGGGACAATCCCTGTCCCTGACTACATTAACACACGATCAATCATAATCTGTTTAATTTTGACAGTTCAACAATATTCTTTGCGTTATTTACGTTGTTCAGTAGACACATTTTTCGAACATATGAAGCAATGGATTACGGTTTCAGACATTTATTTCTCAAAAAGAATACAATTCACTTAATATGAGAAATACAAGGTAATCTTAAAACTAAATACGAGAATTACTCATGAAGAAGGTAGGTATTTGTAAATAAATAAGCTAATTAGAAGACATACATTAGGATAGGATTAGGAATATGTTTTAAAATGATTCAGACTATGATTGATCGTGCGTTACGCAATTAGGGTGCAGGAGTAGCAATCAATTGTTTAACTTGTGAGGCTTTTCAACGATTATAAATGTGGTTTTGTGCATTATTTTGTGGTCAAATGTTATAGGAATAAACACCATTGTTATTATACATTGAACCATTCTATTATGAATAGGAAATGAGATAAGATAATGTTATCAAATCAATAAGCAGTAAAGCTGAGGTTTATATTGCACTTATGGTCACATTTCAACAGATGCGAGTCAGATGGGACTACTAAAAGTACCTCTCGCCTAGTTACAATATGAATGACTGTTGTGACATAAAGACATAGATACTCGTAGAAGAATATTATCTTTTGCTATTTTTACCAACGGCGGCATCTAATTTTGTATGAGCTGCCAAAAAATTGCAAATGTTTACTTACAAAGCTCGTACGCTCGTACGTTCATTATCTAGGTATCTAAGCAGATATATATTCTAAAGAAGACTACCTATTATGCGTATTATCATGATAAATATTAAAAAATATAGCTATATTTGTTCGTGAATAGTCCAACTACGCTTTAGTCAGAACCAAAACAAGACTTATTTTGTAGAATCTGTTACAGCATTTTAAGCGTACGTTTCATTCTTTAATATTCGTTTGTTAATGAAAGATTGATTAAAACTACCTAACTTATTGACCTTTAATTACTTTTGCGTTGCTAATCCACTTATGTCGTGGATATTAGGTACTCGTATCTATTACATAATTAACTATTAAGACGCAACGCCTATTGAATGACATAGTTTGATTAACTGATTATATGCACTGGAATGTCGTTATCGATTCTCATGTTAGATAGTAATTTTATTAAAAACTGTTGTCAAAACAAAAGCTTTACTAACCAAGGTTCAGTTCCGTGAAGCTCTTCTAGAATTGTTTCACGTCCAAATGACTCATGAAACATAATTATGAGGACAACGACCAGCCGTACCTTAAATTCTATAAGAGTATGATCACTTAGGAATGTAATATAATATAAATATTCGGAAAAAACCTATGAACAAACCTTTTTATTGCAGACCGAAACGAATAGATAGAGGCGTCGTCTAAAGTGCACCAAATTAACGAGTTCTCCTGCCTCTTGGGAGCCTACCCAATAAGTCGCTCAACGAAGATACAGGCCCGTTCGATAGTAGTTCGATACTTCGCAATGAACGTTACTCCCGATTAATTAACTTTTTCGGGCGGGCAAAACACATCGGAAAGTATGGATACCTGTCAAATCGTGTTATCAATCTTTTTTTATTCAAGCCCCGAACAAAATTTATGTCCGAAGGTGATACGTAGTAGGAAACGCCCGTAACTTCGGCCGATTTTGTGCGTAGAGAGCCCCCTGATCAAGTTTGGATACTACCTATTCGTCAGGAAGTGGGTTTATTTATCTGATCAGATTCCATTCTAAAACGTTGCTAACACAGTTCACGCTGGACATAAGCTCTATCAAAACCGCTTGCCAGCTATCTTACTTCAAGTGTTCCATCCAATCAAATACAAGCTTTCTTACGGCATAAAATATTTTAATGTAATTATCCTAAAAGTTCAACAGTAAACCTACACACGTTATGACTGCACAGGCATTCATAACCAGTTGTTCCCGTTAAATACGTCCTTGATCCATAACCTAGCGGGGCGGGGCGTCTTCGACCGACATGCCTCTCGCTACAGATCGGTGGAGGCTAATTGCACCTGTGGTCATTACTGCCAGTGGGTGCAGTATCGACCTTGGTATACCATACTCTGTGGCTGCACTTATTGCTGGTACCAACCTTACCGACTTACAAACACGCATACTGTCGAGGTCGGTATGAATAGTGTCCAATAATACCTACTGTCGATTGTTGTTGACACGTATTATAAATAAGGTTACAATTAATTTGATCGTGCGCCAATTGAACTTGTTATTTAAGTAAAATGGGACACGGCTTATGAACTACACTAAAAAAAGTTCCTCGTTTTGTTATGTTTTTGGTAGTCTCAGTTTGGGAACATCGCTTAGAGTAGAGTAACTAGCTTAACTTAGAGTAGCATTGTCTACAGCCGCAATAGAGTCGTGAAAGAAATGATTATCTTTTTCTGCCTGTTGAGGAGATACCTAGAATCTATGATCCTAAATCTTGGAAGAACAAAGGATGCTAAAAGTACATGTTTTCAAATGTCTAGACAGATTGCGGTCATGTTATGCAATAACATCGCATGCATAGGAGTAATTTTGCTCGGAGCTGTCATAGAGAATGATATTGACCCTTTTCGACCCAGGCGAAGGTGGTTGCATGCACTAGTCAATTTGTTAAGAGATGATTAAGTAGGTGTTTTATGAAAATATTTTCTAGCAGCCATTAACACGTCCACAACTTGGATAAGCCCAGTCAAATAGATCTTTTATTGACTTGCCGCATTGTAGTAAAGTGATGAAGTTCGAACGTCATCGGACTTTTGATGATTACATGAAAACATACCATGTAGCAAGTGTAATTAATGTTTGTGTTAAACATCCTTTTATCTATTTGCAATGTGAAGATCGTAAAATGTCTAGATAATAGCATGTTTAAACTTAAACACTGAATTATTCACGCAAGAATCACGATAAGTTTGCGCCTGCGCCGGTGACGCGTTGATGTCTTTTACACGCGTGAGCATCAGCAGCTACGTTCACGAGTCCGTTTATATGCTTTTATTAAGCTATAGGTATGATAAATTCATGTTAGATTTTAATTAGTCTTGTTCATGAGACTTCATAGTTTCGTCATACATTATGCTTATTTTTGTATGCATTACGAGTACAACGAAGTCCTAGTTGTTTTAATGAAAGTTTACCAAATAACCCATAACTTTCTTGCTTATACATATGGTGGTGAATTATGGTAAACGGCTAAATATCATACATAATCAGCATTCGACCTATAATGCTCCCACTGCTGCGACACAGGCCTCCTCTCGATGAGAGGAAGTGGGTAATATACCAGGCGGGCCTAGTGCGGGTTGGTAGATGTCACATGGCTTCGAATTTTTTGGTTCTAGGGTGTTCCGGTTCTCTCTCTCGATGTTTTGCTTCACCGTTTTGAGAGCAGTGGTGAAGAAATAATTTACACAAAGTAAAGCGCCTTTCGGGGTTTGAACCTGCGACCTAAAACTTGTAAGTTGCGGCCCTTACCACTGGGCCACCACTGCTCGGCTAAATACTAATACATTATTTTCGTTTATTCATTTGAATACATATTAAATTACATTTTTAAATATTTTTCTAAAATAACCTCATAAAAAAACATTTAAAAATATAAAAAATAGTGGCCCATCGGCATCAGGAACAGGGTCCAAGATGTCGGTGGTCAGGGTTCTAGAGAAAGGAACCTCCTGACTATGCGTGCCGTGTCTAGGAGTACTGCTTTCTGAATCAATACATTATTATTATATTAAGAAATCGGTAGAAAACTAGAATAACCCTTTCGAAATGAGTATTAGAGTGTTATAAAGAACGTTACAGTTTCCTAGCATATCAGAATTCATGTAGGTACTTATTTCGTAACAAAGCAAATAATTTAGCTTAGTTTGGTTCGGCAGTCATGTTGGAAAGACAAAGATCCCACATAATCTAATGCAGCTGTGGCCTAGCTGATTCATCAGCGTAGTATTCAACTATTTAGCCCTTTGCGAAAAAGAAATACTACCACATACAAACACACTTTGCGGGACATTAACACCACCAGACGTAATAACAATAGTATCTCATTCAGTGTCTTTTAATGAATGAAATACATAGTAAAATAAATTAAACATTTTCCTTATGTGGTTACTGATTAGGTAAATAATTAGATATTCAATCATTTACTAATACAAATAATTTGTGAATTCTTCGCACGTGCTAGTTTTATTGTTATTTGAACAGAACTTCGTCATTAAAGTCCTTGGAACGTATGTCTACTAATTTGTAAGCAATTATTAGCATGTGATTACAAGTAGTTGATTACAACACTAAGCACATTTTAACCATCGTTCTGCATATTACTTGGGCAGCATAGAATACAAATTAGGAATATTCTATAAAAGCATACCTACTGTTATTCTGATTTCGGCACATGGCATATAAAGCAAACTTAATTTTGTTCCTGATATGGCACACCATTATGGGTTTTTGCGGTTAAAAGTAAGGTATATATACCTACCTTCTAAATCAGTACCATTTACAGAGTAAAGAAACAAATCGTTACCACAGCGTGGGCGTAGTACAAAAGCAGTTCAATTAATTTTCAAATCTATCTGTCGACCATTTATTTAATTGATTCAATTCGACTGAGGAAACTTGTTGAAGCTGTGCTAAAGCAGATTAAGCAATTTTATCAGTATCTTTAATTTACTACACTATAGAATCTTGCAGTTTTGCGTATCATAGTACCCAACAACTGGGTTTTGGAGGTCAGATTGCTTCATGTAAAATACTGGTATCCTGCTGTATCCGGTTAGACTGGTAGCCGACCACAACATGGTTTGGAAAAGGCAAATAATGAGGACTAGTATATACTGTCCGATGAGATAACATAGGCTTAATACCGTCTAACTAAAGGATAATAAGCACAATAATTTAGGTATACCCCATTTATTATAGCTTTAGAAAAAAGAGGCTCGTAGAAGCAGGAGTGCAAAACATTTTATTTCAAAGTTAAGTTCTAACTTTTTTAGGTTGAAACGACTCGTCGACTTGTCGTATCGAATTGTAATTAAGTTGAGTTAGTTAGTTATTTATACTGAGATAAACGAAGTAATGTTTATTTTAATAATGTTCTAATTACAATAACATCTTCATCACACATTACAAACCTACAATAAAACAAATGAATGAAACAAACAATCACATGATGATTTAAATCTAATTAAGATTATAAGGAAGTAAAATATATATTTTTTACAATACTTTATTTTAAATAACAACTTACGACCCACAATACGTTGGTAAAACTTCGTCGTCATCAGCTAATTTAGTTACTCGGTGTTGTTCACTCCTGCTTCTTTTAGGTTTTTAGCATTGACACTTTATTTTTTTTGGCGTTAATCGTAACTGCAACACGTTTAATGTAATTTTGTTACGAAGTGTACATTAAAAAGAACCTTTTTTAACTTCTGTCTAATGCTATTGTAAATGGAGTATAGGTATGTCAGCAATATCAAAATAAGAGAACTAATTAAGCGCTCCCTTTAGGTTGACATAATGTGTCGGATTGTCCACGTAACAGCTATATATCAATCTAATGTACGTGTCAATTGGTGTTCACTTCTATTTTAAGAACAGTGTCGATCGATGCGCAACAAGACTGTTCGAAACGCTCACTTTCTATCGTGTTTTAATTGTTATGTGCGCCCAGTAACACATGCAATTTTACGTGCGACAATGTTGTTCATCATTTACATCGAACGCGGATATCATGCTTTTTGTATTAAATTTTTCACGTACCTGTCTGTATTCGGACTATTTTATAAGATTTTATCGTGTAAACAATACTCAATAATTTACGTAAATCCTAATCATAGTTTTTTTTTTGAAGGTGGGAATTCATCAAATAACTTCTCCCGCTCTGGGTGGAGCAGTGTCAGACTTTTACTGACTAAATCCCACCCGTGTTCCCTCAGTTTCCTGTGTGCCAGGGGCGACGGTATCTCTTTTGAACAACCCGCACTCCTGGTAGGCATCGGCCCTTGCGGACCCCACCAGTTGGTGCTGATATCTCTTTGAGGCGCGCGTGGAACAACGCTCCGTCGATCCGGGCTTGGTCCTTACCGGACAGCGAGCTACCCATTACTCGCCGTCCGCAAGCCCGCGCCTCCGGTGGCCGGGAATCAGCCTGGGATTCCCGACGCCCAGGGCGTCTTCCGCGGCGACTACGGCCGTGAGGGCGCATATACTGCCTCTCCTTCACGTGCGCCGCCTCCCTCTTTGCGAGCATTACTGCTTCGCAGAAGGAGATGACGGCTAATCATGCACTCTCGCTCCGTACCATGGCCTGAATCAGGCCCGGACGCGAGAGATCGTCGCCGCCGATCGCCTCCGCCGATCGCCTCCACGAGGACACGGCGGTGCTCCGCCCAAGCCGGGCAGACCTCCACCGTATGCTCCACCGTGTCCTCAGGGCGATCTACCTACGCAATGGAAACATCCGGGCGTTTCCTCCCGCCTTATACAAAACAGGAACCTCCCGAAACACACGAGTCCGGTGAGGACCTGCGTCAGGCGGAAGGTGAGGACGCCGTTGCGCCACTCAATCTACTGCTCAAAGAGGGGACTTACCGCCGCAATCGTGGCTTGCCCAGCACTGGGTTGCGACAATCGCACTCTCCTTGTCGCCATGAGATCCCGCTGGAGCTCTGTCCGCTGCGCCGCGATTTCTCGCGGCAGCGCAGTAACGCCCCGGCGTTTTGCCTCCTAGTGCCACTCCCAAGTGTATCCTAATCATGGTTGAGTGTCATTTACGTAGCCTTTAGATATTTTTTTGGGAATGTTTATTCGAAAAAAATGGAAGCCACGTATAGAATGATGTAGCGGGCGTTTTAATGAGATTTTTCCTTATTCATTAAAAGAAGTTCACATATTGACATTACACGTAAGCGTGAAAATACTTAGAATTATCGCGCCTTCATTACTGTAAGCATTGAGGTAATTAAAAACGTCGTTCAGTACTTACTCAATTAAATTGAGCAGGATTTCTTAATATAATTGATCAGTAAAACCATATAGGTACGTAAAATATTTAGCATATGGGTAGTAATCCAAGCAAAAAGTAAAGTATGATTTATGTTTTGTCTGTTCCGGGTTCATAAGTAATATGGAATAGGGAAAGGACACCAGTGAATCAACAGGTTTGCCAAGGTTTTGGAACATACATTCACATTTATTTATTGTGACACGCACTTAAATCGCCTTCCTGAAAATAATTGAAAGGTACCTAAAGGTCAACTGTGGTTATCGTTATTTTTATTTATTTTGAGTAGGAAATGGTGATTACTGTGATAAATTGTGTTTTATTTCGTTTATAACCTGTGCCCGTAGGTCAAGACTAAAATATTTCAATATTAATGGTAATGGCTACTACGATGTTCTTCAGAAGTGTTTTTGAATACATTCATGAATTTATTTTAATATAATATACCTGAGTAGTTTATATTGGAGACATTCGCCAAGGTATTCTCATGAAACGTCAATAACTTAAGCATGTACCTAAGACTCACATTTTTTTTAGGAAATCTACACTCGCCTATTATAAGTTGTAATTTTTCAAGCATAAATGTTTATGATAATGTTTGATATGATTGAATGTAATAAATTAAGTGATAGCGCTGTGGCAGAAATTTACAAAAGAAATAATGTGCTTCTTCCATATTTGCAAATTACATCTAAAAACAGATAACTCAGTTTGCCTGCTACGGCGTAGCACTGCAATCTTGACTTGGAAAAAAATTACGGTGCCATGAAAACACATTTGAATTTATCATCGGTAGTACATAGTAGTGTAGCTTTTTGTCTTCTGCAGACATGTGAACCTTATTTAAGTTCAGATATTTTATAAACTTTAAGATATTAAGTACTTATCTACTTTAACGTAATTTAAAATCAGCATAGGATCTGGTTCAAAGAAATAGTTCCAATGAGAAAATATTGCTAGTTATAAGACATTTTCCCTTCTAAATATAGTCCCTACTCATTAAGTTCCCTGAAATCTTCAATGAACCCTTACCGTGCTAACGTGTGTGAAATCGAATGGAAGTAATTATTATGCTACGCATCAGACGTCGCTGCGAATTAAGGATGCTGTCGAAATGGCTCCACTAATACGTTTATTTTTAATTCCATGTTACATCTTGCGTTATATAAGTTCTGATCGATGAAAACAATGAAAGGATATGATAAGGATTACACTTGTCGGTATTTAGCCCGCATAATTTTGAACTTGACTCTGTAAAAATCTTTGATCAGAAAGTTTTGTCAAAGTACACTTGACGTCAAACTTGTTCACCGTCGTTAATCAGGCAGATTACCTTTAACTGTGAGACGATTTATATTTTGACAAATATTTAGCTTAATCTGGGTATAACCTAGATTAAACGCATGTTCTCAGAAGTGCTAAAAAAAAGACAGTTTATAAAATGACGACATTAACCAAACCGCTTCGCCTTTTTGTTGCTTCTGTGGCAAGATAAATATTAGCACAAGAACCTTGAAGTGTATATTCACAGCTCGAACTACGTTTACTAATAATGCATTAGATTTTAAAATTGCAACATTGATCCTACCTCCCTCCAGCGCCATCACGAGCCTGCCTTGCAACCGGAGAATGGCTCTGAGATTAACGTTCAGTTCACGCTTAGTCATTCGCTATTTCTTAGATATAGCTCAGACCTGTCATTAATTCCAGTTTTTAAACATAATTCGGTTATGATGTGATTCAGTACTTAAATTAAAATTAATGTGCACATGTCTACTTAGTCACGCACGGTTTAGTATGTATTTTTATGTAACCAAGCAATAAAATGAAAGTAGCTACAAAGGTTCACGGTCGAAGTAATGATGGATAATTTATCTAGATCTCTGTTGAAGCACAAAAACAGTAACTGTTATGAACACACGCAATGCCGCAACGAACAACTGAGCACAAATATCGATCTGGCAGAATAGAACTTTAAAATCTGAATGACGTAATGAAGACTAAAGTATGGTTTAGCTAATTGTTTTCTCTTAATTTATAACCGCAAACGCGTCCATCTATGGGCTGGTACTTGCAGGCACATACGTGTGTCGGTTGAACGTGTGGTGGTTTTGCAACGCGCGGCCGGTCGCAGCCCATCAGGCGCGAACTGCACTCGCTTGCAGTTGCATAAACGGAATTGCGAAACCCGCGTATCGCGGTCACTGCCGCCGTCGACGCTACCACTTAGTTAAGGGCACCTGGCGCACCCTTCGTGCATTGTCGGATACGCACCAACTGCTTGCTGTTTGAATGCACCACAAGTCTGCAACCGATGACAAAAACAGTTATAATGTCGAGTAGGTGTAATGCCAAGTAATATCGTATTGTGAGGTTTTGAGTTAAATCTCGATGGGTCTTTTGGACGCAGAGAACGTTGCAGTGCGTTTTGTTTTATCGTCATATAATACGCTCATTATAAATAGACCACAACACCGGACGATTTAATCTTTATTGAAGGGAAAACATCGTGAGGAAACCGGCATGTCCTAGAACCAAAAATTCGAAGACGTGTGACATCTACCAACCCGCACTGGGCCCGTGGTGGATTGCGGCCCGCTCCCTCTAACAGAGAGGAGGCCTGTGTTCCAGCAGTGGGAACATTAGGTATAGGCTGATTGTTATGTTCAATTCTTGCGTATTTTTTCTTAACCTCTGATAAAATTTTCTTCGTGGCTTTAATAGACATCTAGCCACTCAGCATAAGCAGTAAGTACTTTGTTTCTTGTATTAACAGAACTTTTTATTTATTACAGAGAGTCACAACATGCGGGCCCACTTGCGGGTCAGGTGGTTTCAGCGCTGCCGCCACTGGTGGGCTGGTGCGCCGCCTTGCCTCCAGCCTACAGAGCACAAGCACAGGCTCGCTACCAGACTACGGCACACAGATCGTCGACCCCTACCGCTTACTGGAAGACGACCTCAACGGAATATATGAAGACATCAGATCCGTAAGTACAAAGTAATTTATAGCCTTTGTGTGAAACTGAATTACCAAAAGAGTTTATGATTAATGGACTCGCGAACGCAACTTTGTTCTTGCCTGTTTTTATTGCGTCGAAAATGCAGTAGGTACAACACACTTAATAATTTTTTTATAAAGTTAATAGTATTTTTCAAGATTGCGCATACTGATTTAACAATTACCATAATTGAATTTTTCATCATACCAGTTACTTACCTACTCGAAAATTGTGCATTTATGTTTTTTATAAACATGCATTTCAAATATTAATGACTTCTGTAAGTAGATAAGTTTAACAATAAGAATACAGAATCATAGACGATGACACATGTGGTGACTGTATTCAGTAGAGTAGCATCGGATTGACTTTGTAATTATCATAAACAACTAGTAACCGACTAAAGTAGACTGATCAATGTGTCATTCATTGTATCATAGGCCGTGATATAAAAAGGGAACAGTTTACGAGCCCATTGGTCGGCACTGTGTCCATTGATCGGCAATTGTGTCAAAGTCACGACGTGTTAGCACGTTGGTCAGTTCGGGTTGTGCAATTCGCGCATCGGCGGTAATAGAGATCTGTGGTACACAATACTGCTAACTGTAACGTAAATGATGTACTGAATTACACAGTTTGCTAGATTCCAGTGCGTTTAGCCTAGTCGTAATGAATGCATTGCGATTTAAACCGGAGATCCCCACTACGAACTGTTTGGGAAATGTAACATTGGCACATACCACTTCGCATTCGTTTGTTTCCATTGCAGAATTATTGAACTGAAAATTTTCTTTCAATTTGGTCATTTTCATTATCCTTTGCAAGTTACCATCACGAGTACTACCTTCCTATTGTCAAAAATTGTCACACACAAATTATGATTTAAGTGACTTTACGTGCACTGGAGCATGAAAGTGCTAGACTGTAATGGCAGAAACTGACCTTAAAGCAGTTAATAAACACAAAAATTAATGACATCCTCTGTATTGTGCTCGAAGCCGGCAACCTCGGCGGTGTTGTATGGTTGCGCATTTAGCTCAACTGAACTTTTGACAGCGATATTGCAAAACGTTGCAATGCACTAAAGTCAAAGTGTATTTACGTTGGCGAACTCAATAGCGCTTCGATATTCCTCTTTTGCATTGGTATTACGAGGAAATCACCCTTCCTGGTTCGTATTGTTTATTCTAAATATTTATTACTCGGTACTTAGATGTTGTAAGACCATATTGTTGAACTGTAGTACTGGCGAAAAATCTTATTGTTAGGTAAAGAATAAAGAATGTTGATCAGTAAGGTTTAGTGACATCGGTCTTACCGTATCATCGCCGTTTGTGATGCCAGTGCTCGTTTGCCTACTTTCTGTTTGGAAAACTCGTCTAAAACTAGGCCCCTGTGTGAATGCTGTACTGGCAAGCTGTATATTTCTACACGATCATTTCCTTCACGTCTGTGGCCATATAGGCTGATTTCTAGTTTTTCATCCATCTTGGGTGAGATTTTTCAACTAACAGTAAAAGCACAGGTGATGATAAGTCTTCTGGTTTTGTGTGAAGAAGATCTTGTTTATTTGTGTTATGAAAATGTTAGACACGCAAAAGTAGGATTTAGCGTATCGCAAGTATCGGCAATTATTGATCTGCGCGTTAGCGACTTTTCTGTTTATGTTTGGAAACTCACCAAACCTGTCCTTAAGTCTGACCAAGATTTTTCACGTTGGTGAGTACGTTTGATATTATGTAACAGTCGACCGGACAGAATTTCATTCATTCAAACTGTCAGTCAGACTACGAGTGAGCATATCTCTGCCAAATTTCATAAACGGTAATTTCAGTTCAGTACCGGTGCCCATGTTAAGGTGGAAGCGCCAAGGTAGCCCGCGAAATTCAAATTTTGTTACGGTTTTTGCAATTTCCAGGTCACTGTCAGGTTGTATGGTGATCTAAATATGATTCGCGACCGTATCAAATATGGCTTTACAGAATCATAATCATTAGAATCAGCAATACATCTCTATAAGTTCATATTACTCTAAAGAATGACTATTTCATGAAATTATGACATTTGAGGGCAATTCTAACTTATGGAGTTGTATTGCTGATTCTAATGATTATGATTCTGAAAAGCCTTATTTGATACGGTCGCGAATCATATTTAGATCACCATACAACCTGATACTGACCTGCAAATTGCAAAAAACGTAACAAAATTTGAATTTCGCGGGCTACCCTGGCGCTTCCACCTTAAGTACAAAAATAAACTAAGATAAACTTGGTACCTCCTGTGCTCTTCAAATTATGTTCCTAGAGTTTAAAACTGTCAACAAATAGTGTCAAAGTTACCACAAATTGTTTTGCCGCCTTGTTTACATTATTTGCAAAATGACTTGGCCCCAAGTATAGTCATTTTCGTAATTAATGGGTTTCGCAGTGCTAAGCAATGAGTGGGAAATGGAAAGTGTGGCATGGAACAGCGCTAAACTTGAACATTGACCTTGTTTCCAGACCCGGTACGCAAAAACGACTAACAAGTATTCTCATTACTTCGTTTCCGTTACTGGCTATAGCTTTACTTAATTAAAATATAGGAAAATGCTAAACAGCCATTGAGAATGCCTTTCAAGAGATGTTTTTGACATCAAGGATTTAATTGATTGTGCTACTCGTCAGTTTTGCTAGTTCGGAGTTTCCATAAAACAATGGCCCCATCTATATAAAATATTAGCGAAGAATTACATGTCATACTGATATAATTGCACCATAAACTTATGTGTTAAATAAGTCTAATTAGATCGACCCTGTTACGTTCAATGTCTCGCAGCATCTGGACTTCCCGATCAATTGGAAATAACATGTCATTGTTTGTTTTACTGGTAGCAAGGCTGTTGTATTGGAATTATCTTATTTATGTGCAAATAAACTTAATATTACTCTAAACATAAACGCAACATATTATGAGTAACAAAAAAAGTGTAAATACGACATTGGCTCGCGTCATTCACACAATTCATTGCGTAGGTATGAATGTTGTCTAGGTCAGACATTTCAAGAGCTGGCAATCTTCCTGTATTTAGACGTTTATATATGAAAAATCTGGACCGTGAAGTTCGCCATGGCGAACTTTACTGTGCTACGTCGTATACCTGCGTTATCAACGTTAGCGTAGGAAGCGGAAAATTTTCAGTTCTGATTTGAGATTTTTTTTTCAGCAATATACGGGTTTTCGTTTTACCCAATTGTAGAATATTATCAAATTCCGTGATTACCTATGCGATTCAAATAAGAATGGGACTGACCTTAACTGGATAACATTCATCACCAGAGATCGGATATTCGGATGCATATTTACCTAAAGATAATTTTTAGCTGTGAAAGTATGGAAGCGGCTTTATAAATTATTTGTAATATTTATTAAAAACCCCGGGTTTCTTGGATTGCATAACTATTCAGATGTGTATTAATTTTAAATTAATGTTTAACCCGATACAAATATGTGTATGTACTGGAGGAGGGGTGGATTGTATTAGTTAAAACAAAAAATAAACAAATTACTTACCTAAATTAAGACTTTTTCGATACAAAAGCGCATTCCATGTTAGCCAACATCTCAACTTTAGGTGAATATGCATCCGAATATCCGATCTCTGCTCATCACATACAAATTTTTTTTTAGTTCGTACATTCTAAACAAATTGAGTCGGATCTAAATTTTCGTAGTAATTTCTTGAAAGGTCAATTCAATTATAATTATGTCGATAGCATTATCTTAGTGCACCAAATTACTGCTACTACATGGGTCTAAAACCGTTTACCCATGGCAGTGGGAAGTTCATTGACAAAATTAAGCCCAAAGAGATCTCGCCATGCAGATGTAAATACAAAATAGTCCAGTTACGTTTGTCCTAGACTGCGGAAACTACAAATTAAGTTTAGGAATCGTTTTGCATTGGCCTTGACAGAGTTCAAATATATTAAAATACACCATGCACATTATTTGAATGTGCCAGGGTTTGTATATCTTTGCTTTGTCATTAAACATTGGTGCTACTACGCATACTCAGCACTCTAGTAGAAGGTGAATCTCACCATGTAGGTGCGTAGATGCTTAGATACCGTCCTCGGATTTCGCAACAGCCTGACTGCGTGACGTTTTGAATGTGTTCGGTCAACAACGGATGGTGAAGGATCCATTCATCCAATATTTACTACTATGTTTAGCATATTCAAAACCTTACTCTTAATTACTTCACACGACACGATTACGATTCGAATATTTTAGGAGTTTAATCTTAATTTAACGAGGTTATGTTTCACTGAATTTTTAATATCTTTGCCAACGGACATCAATGTCAGCATAGATATTTGTTGCAAAAGAGTTGAAAACTCTTAGAGGGGATATGATTTTGAATATTTTACGCCACACCCATAGACCATACCTACATCACGTGACTATAATTTAATGGTATCGTATTGGAAAAGTTGGTAGGCTTGCTTTTGCTGGAAAATGAATGTATGGTAGGTACATTGGTACATAACTGTTTACATACTAATTCTTATGTATTGTTACTATGTCCGTGACTGTTTCCAGTATTACCAAAGCGGAGCCCTATGTTATCTATCTAAGGAAGTTTGCAATGGTGGGTGCGCCTACATGAATATTTGGTAAAACTTACAAAACTCTTATGTTAATCCGGCGATTTTACTATGTAGATATAAATATATGAATATGTAGGCTTGAAGCCTATTATCATAATCACAGAAATTGTCAGTGACCTTACATCGACGATCATTACCTTACCACATTATACAATAAGTGCGCAATACCGACTCAAAAGTTGTTATAGATTTATAAAATCCAGTTTTTATTTCATAACTAGCTTCTGTCCGCGGCTTTAGTCTGCGTGGATGTTCGAAATTATCTCATGGGAAGGTGCTTCAGGGACAAAAAGTAGCCTATGTACTGAACTGCTTATACCATAAGCTATCTGCCAGTATAAGACCCTCCAAAATCGGGACCAACCGTTTCGGATATTAGTCTAAAAAAATAGCCAGCATAAAGTAAAAAGCTGTTATTTTGAAATTACGAAGAGACACTTCAATTTAATTTATTTGTATGGTTTACCTATAGATACAGAAGAAGACGTTTACTGCAAATATAGCCATCCGAATTTAAATTGATATGATTTTGCATACAGTCTTCGTCAGCAAAACAATGAAATTGATGCTCAACAACCATAATTGAAAGGCCATGACAAAAGTCGCATTGTCCGCTGTACTAAGAGGACACTTGCGTCAAGCTTGCTTCAAGCTTGCGTCAATATGCAGTCGATGGTGGTTACCACACCGCTAGCTGAAAACTACCACCGAGTCCTTCAGGTAGTTGCAAATTGTCTCTGTTGCCACAACGCTTAGACTGTCTTTCGCGACCAACAAATTCGTATCATAATAATTAGCACCTACGTATTTTTTACGCAGTCGCAAGTCATGGTATAAATTAGGAAAAAACTTAAGGTTCGTCTTGCAGTAATTTCTAGATAATTTAATTAGCTGTACTGTACTTTGATATATGTCATACTTACTATTCAGACCGTTAAATAATCTAGTTTCATTGCGACCGATAAAATCAAGAGCGTGAATTCACTACAACTAAGTAACAAATGTGTTTCTAATTGTTAGGTTACGACAAGGGATCTCATTATGTTTTCCAGGTATTAAATGTCCCATTTTTGTAATGTTCACCATTAGCTAATGAACGCAATTAGGTTTCATTTGTTTTATTGTTGCGCTTGTCATTTAGACTAATTAGAAGTACATAAGGAGCTACGCAGTCAGGACAGAAAACTTTGTAGTTATGGGAATTTGGAATGACTACTTACGTGTTCTATAACATTCTTTTGTACGCAATCTAAGTTTTAATAATAATTTAATTAATCACTGAAGACTGCCTCGTTGGTCTAGTGGGTCTATTACATGGGACTTAAATATAACTGGCGAGATGTGGGTTTACTATAAGTATACCTCTGCCCAACCCTGCGGGGAAACAAGGCGTGATGTTATGTTATGTTTGAAGAAGCCTGATTCTCTTTTTTTTATAAATACGGCGCGGAATCAACCATTTCGTATGCCAAGAATCCGTTCTTTGCTTATCCTTGTAAATTCTAACTAATATACCGAAATGCTATTATTTATGATGTTCACGATCTAATTGTGTATTTTGAAAGATTACTGATAAGAAAATAGAGCGATTGGCTGATAAAATATGGCACAAATACTTAATGAATGACCATTGGAATGTTTTAACATTTTTCGTAGCAACTGCTACGAAAGCGTAGCACGTGTAATTATGCTTCATTATATTATTATTCGTTGGGACATACTTGGAGTGTATGAATGTGCGCTTATTAGCAGGTTTATGACATTTAGTGAATAAAGAAAGTGAAAGAAAGAGAAATGTCTCACTTTATCAGATGACTAATTTGTCTACGTAGTGAAATTGTCAATACAACCTATACAGTTTCTTGAAATCTAATATTAGCTTCAAGAAAGTGTACAATTTATGTAAGAAATTATCTTAATCTGTACTACAGTATATCAATATCAATGCTCAGTGCTGGTTCAGTCGGTTATTTGTATGTCAATTCTATGTAATCAGTTAAAGTGTTCAATACGATAGTTCATATTTTAACCTACAGATTTTTATTAGCAAGACTACTGTAGATTAAGCTGTAACACGCGACTTATCTCATTCCTATACGTATGCGTTATACTATGGGTAGCGTATTGTTCAGCTACCAGAATATGATCTTGCGCATCATGATGCATAGCACGGCTTACAGTTTTCTTATCTGTGCTCGTAACGTTATCAGTGATGTTGTTATAAACTTGAGCCCAAACGTAATTTGAAACATGATTTCATTGAATAATTTAAACGTTTCGTATTGTTCGCCTGTCACGAGTGACAATAGGGCAGAAACAGGTAGTGGTGGCCCAGTGGTAACGGCAACTTACGAGTTGTAGGTCGTAGGTTGGATCCCAGACAGGCGCTTTAATTTGTGTAAATTATTTAATCGTCACTGCTCTAAAAACGGTGAAGGAAAACATCGGAGGTAACCGGCATGTCCTAGAACCAAAAATTATAAGACATGTGATATATAGCAACCCGCACTGGGCCCGCGTGGTGATTATGGCCGACTCCCTGTCACCGAGAGAATTAGGCCTGTGTCCCCAGCAGTCGGAACACTATAGTCTGTATGCTATAAAATTGAAACAACCCTGTTGTTGAACGGAATTTAAAATCAAACCAAATCCAGTGTGCGCTCTCTTGTTTATAATATTATCTCACTATTGTGATATTTTTGTTAGATGTGATCCCAACTCGACTGTAGCCCCTCTGCCCGACAGGAGCTGGAGCGTAACACCAACCAACCAGAACTGAACACCATAGCCACATACTACTTCGATGGCCAGGGCAAGGCGCTCAGGCCGATGGTCGCGATACTTATGGCGAGAGCCGTCAACTACCACGTCTATGGAGAAAACAGGTATGTGCTCTTACTTACAAGTTCTTGAAATATACACTTATCTTATTCACAACTATGAATCAAGGCTTGCAGACGTGCTTCTGTAGTATTTTGTTTAAGGACAATGATCTTGGATATAAAAACACATAGCTTTCATAGCTGCAAAAATACGTGACAGTCAGTCGTCTCAGCGAATAAAAGGCTTAAAATGTATTATCATTTCATCTATTCTGCATCATTGTTTAAATTATTTTTATGCTACTACCTTCAAATAAATTCTTTTATGAAACAATGTGCTGCATCACGAACACGCGTAGTGGTAAGAAAGTAAAGAAAGTTAGAAAAGTCTGGGGTCAACCCACAATGTTTCTTTGTAATAATAACCACAAGCATTATGAGCGTAAACAATGTTTTATCACGTTGTGCTTCAAATTTATTGTTTCGATGATAATTTAGCCACCTATTTTATGTACAAATCTAACCTTGAATGATGGACTTTGAAATCTAAGAGCCAAAGTGCAGAAGTCTCCCACCGTGTAATCGACGTTAAAAACGTTGACCACACCCATCGCCCGCGGTTACATTCAACGACATAGTGTAGAGGCATTGTTAATATGAATGAACGTGGCGAAAAGGCAGTCTGTAACAATATTAAGATTCCAAATTTCGACAAAATTATTCTCATTAATATTTGCACTTGAGTTCTTTAAAGGGAAGATTTATGTACAGCAGTGAACAGACGTTTACGATCTGAAGAAAATCTATGAAGTCTGTTCTATATCTGAAATGTTAAAAAAGACGAAACGAACCATTGTTTGTAAAGTGGAAGTCCGACCGAGACTGATATCTAAACTTATATTTCCTAGCCTTTCGCCTAATTCATTGAACTTGTTGCCTAACAGTATCTGTTTGGCAACACTAGGATTGCGTTCGGTCATCAGACCGTACGCTCCATAGTTCAATGTCTCGCCGAGGACCTTGAACAAACGATTTTTCAAAGGTCTTTATGTCGTCACATATCGCGAGACCATTTATTGCATTAAATCGAAGGTTGTACTCAACGGTCAAATATAATTACATCGAAGAAGATTAAAACGTAGTAGATTCTCATTAGAACAACAATTAGTCTGATTCATCGTGAAGTATTCTATCAGTAATATTGTAATTGCATAATAATGAGTACGCATTTTATTGTTCTGGAAAACAAACGTGCTATTATAATCTTTGCGGTTTATTAATAAGGTTAAATTCATCATGATGCAGAACAGAGTTACTTACTTGTAAATAAAAAAATAAATAAAGAAGGGTCGAATGTAGACCCTTATCTTTCGGTTTGTTTAAATCGGGTAAAATATTCATATTTCCTTTGTCTGTTTTAAGAGAGTCGTGACGTGAAGACATGTGGCAATATAATGTAATTCTATCATAAGGAAAATCTGGACTTCTAAAAACAGTCCTATTTTTGCATTCAGCGCAAATAATTACAATAAATGAATAGTAAATGTCCTATTCAGGCATTGAGTTCACGTGTTCCCTGTGGTTTGCCGCAATCCGCCCTTACACGATGAGAATATATTAAATATTTAAACACGCAACGCGAACTACTGGTCGATTAATTTACCTACGAATAATTAGACTAGCTGACCGTGATCTAGCTAAAAGAGGTAATTAATAGTTACAAGGTACAGGTCACACGAATAAAATATAGTAGTAAAAACGAAAAAAACATATATATTATGTACGTAGTGTATACCTACTGTATACTTTGTAAATACAGTGGGTATGGATGGGTGGAGGCGTGTTATCTACTACACGTCTTCCGAAACCTTCAGACGAACTATCTCGTACATCGCGTGGTATGCGCAAGCGCAACCGAACCACTAACCAAGGCTTCTAACTTATTGATGCAATAGCTGTCTTTATTATTTTTCTTACCCATTAAAACGATAAATATCACGAACTTGATCATTTAATTTTAAAAGTTGTTGGTAGGTGGTAAAATGATAAAATAAATAATAGCAAAGGTGTTTATATCTTATTTGTGGTCTCTGAACAGTAAGTAATATCTTGAATATCGTTACAGATTTGAAAAGGATGAGTTGCTTTTTCAGATTGCGAAAATCAATCATAAAGGCGCTCTTACACGGGCAATTTTTTGAGCAATTATTTCTCGGCAACACTAATGCATCAATCTGGATCAATTAAGTGGAGCAATCTGGAGCAACAACAATAAAATGCGGAAATTGTTTCGGGAATATTGCTTCTGATTGCTCCATATATTTCACCTTTCTCAATATCGCCAATATCGTTGCCGACTATCCAATCGGTTTGGAAACTTATAGTCAATTTTCTTTCTATCTCCTTTGTACGTATAACTCGTTTTTGCGAGAGGAACCGGCGGGGGGGGGGGGGGTATTGCCTAGTTATTTAAGTTGCCCCCATATTGCATGGTATTATGTGGCCGTATCTCTGGCAACAGGTTGCTATATGTTGCCATTGCTCTAAATTGCTGGATGTAGTCGTGATATCATAGTTGACGAGAATTGACCAGGGTTGAGCAATTTTAGTTGCCCGTGTAAGCGCACCTTAAGCTTAGCAGAACGATTTTAAGAGTATAGACGCTATTTTTAATACAATTTACGGAAGAACCTCTATATCAGGTCTTACGTGGCCATTCTATACTGAAATTGAGCAATACTGAAATGAATTATCTGACGGAAAATCATAGATGTAAGAAGCAACATAATGTATTCCTAGAAACATACAGCTGATCTTTACAATAAATAATACAACAAAGAGCAATATTGTATTCAAGTTACAATTGACACTAGTTCCAAGTCAGTTAACGTATGTAAGTAAATGTTGTAACAAGATCTCGCTTGAGTAGTTTTAACATACGTAATTGTCCGGTTCGGGGTGCATTCATGGCTAACGGTGCAACGCTCCTGTTTGACTCGTAACTAGTAGGCCAATTCTCGTATTTGAAAACGTTCAAAATCTAGTCGCAGTGCCATCTCGGCGACAAGCAAATGTCAAAAATTTGTCAAATGTGTATGGAAACTCGAGGTATTTTTGACAGATTGAGACTGCGATCAGACTGTGAACGTTCATAAAATTACGAGAATTTCCCCTCAGGTAGGCAATAGGTATTGTGCAGTTTTTAATTCCTAACGTGTCGGTATTATCGTGGTCTTACAAGACTACGTCACGGCATCACGATAACACAGGGAAGTGACATGTAAATATATGAAGAACTTGCCTCGTTGGTCTAGTGGTGGCAAGCGCTACTGCTGAGGTCTGCTTGGGTTCGATTCCCTGGTCGAGCAAAGTGTTATTGGGTTTTTCCATCTGTAATTTCTCAGTAGCAGCTCGGAGTTTGAATTTTTATCCGATTGATATCAATAGCTCGGCCCCTAATACGTGGGTCTTAAACATAGCTGGTGGGACTTGGGTGTACTAAACTACGTACACGTCTGCCCAACCCTTCGGGGAAACAAGGCGTGATGTTATGTGATGTTATATGTATGAAGAAGCTTTTAAATTCCCGCCCACGATAACGTTATAACGTGCACGTTTTTCGATACATTTTATGGACGTTGACGTCCACGATAATACCAATTCACGATAGAAATTATAAAAGCGCACATAAGGTAGAGACTTTTTGTACATAAATATTTGCAAGGTACCGAACATTTTGTTTTTGTTTTTCACTGCAAAATGCCGGTAGACCATGATTGAAAATAAAATTGTTGATCATGTTAAATTACGATGTATTTAAGAAAATCATTTCTTATTTGTTCATATCAGCATTTGCATAAAATTAACTAAGTAATAACAGATACAATAAACCTAAACTAAAATAATACATCAATAGTTCCTTGTTATATGTGAATGTACTGAATACACTTTCAATCAAAGACCAGATTTCTCTTTACCAATACAGTCTCAAGTCCGCAACCGCAAGCTTCTGCAACTTATTATATTATTCTCGTCAAAGTTATAAATAATGTATCTTATGTCCAATACTTCACGTCACTACTGTTGCGAAGAGCGTGAAACATTACATTATTGTCTCGGAAAAACTTAACGATCAGCTTTTTATTAGCAAAACGTGTTTGGTATACATCTGTCCATAGTTCGATGATCTAAGTCAAACTGTTGATAGAATCTAAAGGCACTGTTTGAATTGGTTTAGTTTGTTTTTGTTTCATAAATATATTTTTAAAGCTTTTTCATTTTACATACAGAGAGAGAGTCGGGTTTAGATAATCGACAATATTGACTCATCCCATACAGCCCTTTGTCAATGTCGTATTATGAAGCAAAGGAGTTCATTTACTACTGAATTCTGACCTTTAAAGCTACCGCAAACTGGCGCGATGCAACAGCGCAACGCGGCTCCTAGTAGAACAATGTCTTTGAAAACTTCATGGAAATCGTTCTGAAAGAATCACGTTGCACCGTCGCGTCGAGCCTTTATTTTCGAGCAAATGGTCCTTAGCTTTCAGCCCAATGGCCGTTTTCTGCCGTGACTCTGATTTAAATATTAATTCACAATATAATCTTTAGGAATGTGTGTAACATCCAATATGTTAATGTGCTATGTTGTGGTTCAGTGCATTGCAGCCGCAACAGCGGCAAGTGGCGATGATCAGCGAGATGATCCACTCGGCGTCGCTCATACACGATGACGTAATTGACCAGAGCGACTTCCGTCGCGGGAAACCCTCCGTCAACGTGCTCTGGAATCACAAAAAGGTAAATATTTTTTTTATTTAATCATCGGTATTGCCAACATTGCACTGAGATTGTGCCAGATACGCTAGCTGTGTGTAAAGAGGCTAAATACCTTTTTCTCTATTTCTTAACTTTTAATGCCGTACCTACCAACAAGAAACTTACGTCTTGTTTCCAGGTTTTAGTAATACAATAGTGATGTACTTGCTTTAATTCGATTAACAGCTTTATTTCATGTGAACTCTAAAATTATTAAAAACGAATTTCAAGTACACTTGTTATCTTAATAAGTGTACATTGTGCAGACAATATTTTTAAACGATTATCACCTTTATTTAATTATTTATTTCATGGTAATTCTAAATTATTTAAAATGAAAATATTACATAGACAAAAAGACCTCATTAAAATCAAAATCAAAAGTTATTTATTCAAATTAGGCTGAGAGTCGGCTCTTTTTGAACGTCAAAATTACATAAGACAGTCACCGGAAACGCCCGCCCTTCACCACTTCCTAGTGCTTTAGCTGAGAAGAAGAAGTGGCGCACCAAGCTCCCCAGCAGCACAGCTGTCTGTAAAGTTAGAAGAGTTGATTCTATACAATAGTAGGTAATCAAGATTACGAAACAAAAATCAACAAATTTACCATATTTCATCTAGCACACGCCAATATACCGTCAAAACTTAAAAACTATATTTACTAAGTAGAAATAAATAATAATAATAATAAAAAAAAACATAAACAAGATCTAAATAAAATCCTCCAGGTACAAAGGGCGTGCCCGCAATTCTGCATTGTAGATATAGCTATAACTTGAAGTAACAAAAGTTAAATGAGGACCTTTGGACTAAAATTTATAAAAAGTTATATAGTTATATTAAATAGTCTCTTTAGGGTATTCATAAGGTGATTATTCAATTGAACGTACAGTTTGAGAATATACGGTTGAATTTTCCTTTGAAAGGTTATTTCTCCGTGACATTAAACTTCAATCTATCTCCTGGACAGGGCGATAAACATTGTTTCGTGTTGAGGATATTTAACAGAAATTGCTTTAAAGCTTCACGCATGCGCTTATTCTCCAGACAATGGTTTTATCGTTATCCAACATTGATCGCTTTATGTAACGTATCCATGAAAATGCGTACGGGTATAAAAATAGCACGTAGGCATGTCTTCAGAATTGTTCCTATAGAATACGAATGAATCTATATTTATGGAAGTGATCGTCTTATGACAGCAATCTTGTGGTTATCTTATGTAGATTGACGCAAATTCTCTCGTAACTACGTGTGTGTACATTTAAATTAACTTAATTAGTATACACAAGGGATTGCTTGCCACATCAATCATATTTGTGGTTCTATAGAAACTTGGCAAACATGTTTTATTATATTTGCGATGAATTAAAACATGGTTATTTAGATTATATGTTTGGAATTCACTCAGACTTGAATTATAACATCAAATGTGCAACGACCCGACCTAAGCAATTTAATTGCATTGTAAAGAGGTTTAAACAGTAAGAGATATTGGAAAATAAATAAAAGTTGCAATCTACAATTAAGTTCCTATAACCAAAATCAGGTAAATGTCAAAAACCATTACTAAAATAGTTTTCAAGGAGACAGAGGTTTTTTTTTTAAATCATGACTTTGGAATCGAATTCATCAAGAAATTCTAAGCGTGATGCGAATGTACAATCAGTGATCATTAAGATGATTATTTTAATGCTTGACAGACCTGTTGCATGCCAATTTGAAGTACCTAACATATAACCTTGTCATTGTATACGATACTGTAAATAGAACGAATAAGTAGTACTAGCTCTGCTCTATGTTAGTAGGTAGCCCATTGTATTGGGATAAACCGAACACTGATTAATATGTGTGCCATGTCTTCTCGATCACGAGCCGAATGGAAAGTGCAAATGGGCTAAGTACATAAATAAGGAGCGGCTGTCTTGTCTGTCATTATGTCTGTTGCTAAGGCGGTGCCGAATTTCTGAACGATTACGTGCGTCACTATAAATCAATGCTAAAGTAGTTCGGCGTAAAAATGGCTACATAAAATATACCAACGGCCATTTTACTAGCTGTACGTAAAGAATACATACGAGCACCTTGATACAATCGTATTGAATTTTGGTTTGCTGCTTGTCTGCAAAATCTGGGTTAAGATCACGATTCACGCTATTCATTACACCTTCCATTAAATCATATTCTTAAAACCAGTCACGCATATTATATAAATAGATATAGTCAAGGTCAAAATAATAACCCAACTTTCAACGAATATTTGAGTTCAGTATTTTATAGATTAATATTCTACGATCTCGCCTGTTTTCACTGAACCATTAATAATAGCATAGTTTTAGGAGCGACATACCGGACAAAAAAAAATTAAACGCGTGTTGTCTTTAGCAATATTAGTTTAAGCTATAAGTCGGCACACATTATTTACCCATTTGTTGTGCAAATATTGAACTTCGTAGATACACGTTCGTCATATTCAATTTCGTTTTCAACGTGACTGTAGAAAGCTGGTTTTGGGATGACCTGCTTGTAATTATTATTCAATAAATCACGTTTGAAAAGTTAATTCCTACGATATTTTATTTATAGATTCAAGATTAGATTATATTAAATTAGACTAAATAAACTAAGGTGATTTTACCTTAATTAAATGTACAGAACCTTAGAACTATATTTTACGTGGTTCAAGTTTGGTTTCTATGTTTAGATAAACACTCGTTTTATAATTCAATCAATGAGTATACCTACACACTTAAGTAAACCTGTTCTCGGCTTGACCCACTTTGTGTTTTACCAAAGTTAATCAACTTCACCAAGTCCAGGTTGTTGCCCTAAAGATATAATATAAATATAATCTGTGGGAAGTAGTCCGAGACATCGGCGTCGACGGGACAATCAAAATAATGATTGCTATCACGTGTATGGCTATACTTTTCTTTCACTTTATGAATGGGTGAGCATCGAATCAGCCGCGTAGTAGTTGTGTTGTTAGTGGCTGCGTCAGACAAGCCTCACCTACTCGCACTGGGCCAAAAGGCGAGCGACCCTCGGTGAAAGTACCTCGCGGCCTCATCGCACCTATAAAATGTTGATACCGGCTTTTTTTTGATGAGTTGGTGTATTTCACATTTATAATTAGAAATGGACAGTCAAATATATTTTATAATTTTGCAGTTTGTAGTACCCATAACTTATGGATTTTCATTAATAAAAACCTGCCTTTCTCATAAACCTTTTGTTAATAAACGTTATAAATCACAGTATTTTATCTTATACATATGTTTATTAAGTGGGCATTTTGTCCACGTTATCAGATAATTTCCTCAAATCATTGTTATCGTGTTATGTGTATTCAGAGTATTGAATGGCCGTAAACAGAAGCTCGGCGCGTTGAATGACGTTTGTGACACGATCATTGTGTAATATTTCCCTCTTTATATGAATATATTTGTTGAAGCTATTATAGTTGTTAGATTGGTCAAGGTATTTTTCGTAAGTATTGTCACAACAGAACAACCAATATTAGGATAGGTTTTGAATTTCGTCCTATGGTTTGAAGTCTTTGTCGTCGTCCCAACTATGTTTGCTTCCAGCCTAACCGGCTGCAGCAGAATACCAGTATTTTACATGAAGCGACTGCCTATCTGACCTCCAAAACCCAGTTATTGGGTAACACGATACCCCTTGGTAAGACTGGTTGTCAGACTTTCGGGCTTCTGACGACCCGTAACGACTGTCAAAGATCCACAAATGACAGCCAGTTTGAAATCTTTGTATTATAGAAATATATTCCTGTAGAGTTCCTTATGGCCGAGATGTCTTAACAAAGAATCGATGTGATTTGAATAGAAATTAGTGTAGAACAAAGCATTTAACTCGATTTAGTTATTGCTACAAATCTCGTGTTAGCTACGGGTGCTGAATGCTTTTATTGCATAGTACATTACTCGTTATCTGTTAATATCTACTTGTAAGCAGTTTGCGTTTGCCTTCGTCCTTCACGAACAAATGCCTATCCTGCGATTACATCTTCCGGCGGGTTGTAATCTTCAGTGTGAAACGTTTTATGAATTGACAATGCATTTGATCGTACGTTGTGTTCTTCATCTAATGTCATGACGGCAAGAATGTCCCATTAAACACGTCGAATGTTGTGCAATTTAGGTCGGCTCGACCTTTGCCTTTTATTCACGGATTTTATAGTCGATTTTGATTTGTTATATTAATAACAGAATGATGGAATTAAATAATTAATGTGTATAATTTTAACATCATTGTCAAATATTGGTATTGCATCGATTAAATTAAATAATTCAGCTATCGTATAATTGCAGTTTATTAGTAATTTTCAAGTTATACTTTACAAATAATACTTATCATGCTATTGGTTTATTTGAAACAATACTTCTAAGCAAAGTTCTAAAATAAGTCACTGTGGAAATAATTTGTGATGATCTTGAGTAGGTTCATTTAACCCGTTGGCTGTTTAGGTGGGCACTAGCGGATGTTGTCACAGTTCGCTAATACTAATTTGGGATCTAATAACCTGTATTTGTGTTATATAATTCAAACACCCAAATTTTGGTGTTAGTACCGTCTGAACTTACCTATCATATACGTATGTATACATACGTTTTGTGTAAATATGGTATCATGGTAACAGGGCGCGTCTGTTTGTATTTTACTCATTTACGACCATGTTGCTGTGCACGGATGTGGGATATTTACATTGCTGTTACGTGGACAAAATCTCTTATAATATGTTTGATTGCGGCTTCTTTCTGTCTTTGGGTATTACGATTAAGGGTGTAAGACTATTATGCAATTGAGTACCCTTACAACAAAGATCCTTATTCGGTCAACGACCGCTGCAACCGCGGTACGTTTCAAATATGTATGTATTCCTGCTCTATAAAAGAATGGTATTGTATAGTGTTGTACGACAATAGGTAGGAGTCTTCAACAACGTCAGTAGCGAATTTCCGATTCCTATCGTATCTGTGACCATTGTTCAGAATATGTCGCGGACCTTATTGTTCACCTTGTCTGAGCTGTGCTATGGAATGACGAGTTTAAATGCAGAGCGTACGCGCTTGGAATTTATGTAAAAATATTGGACATACCAAATCGTCTGGGGAACACCTATGGTAGTCCACTGCTTGTGGGACATTTATAAGGTAATGTACTACCTATGTAGATGGGGCCCTCGTAAGTAAGGTAATAATATTCGAGCGATCTGTCGTGCGCGGCGGCGCGGCACACCTGTCTTTCTGTAATCTCACCTGCGGCCAAATCTGTAGTCTGATGCAATACCGCTTTGTATTGACTATCCGACATTACAATACCATCAGATATGGCTGAGTTTGGAGTTCGATAATCACATTTAATTCAACTTATTTAGTTATTTGTTTATATTTTTTAATATTTTTGAGTTGGTCTAGCAAACGTTGTTAAGTTTTTTCACTCATTTAAAGTATGTCTCTCGTTTAAAACCTATCACCCTGCATAAAAGCTCAAACCACGTCATTAATTTCTGACATTTTTATAATGTTAATTAATTCAAAGCATTTGCTACATATTTTGTCATTATTAATATAATTAAAAAAAAAAACCGGCGAGGTCAAAGTTGAATTTTAATTCGTCAATAATTAAATACATCACTTTGAGTGCTTAAGAAATTCACAAGTAGATAGATAAGGTAATTCGGCGAAGTCAAAGTTTGAGAAGAATTGTTCGCTTTAAACTCAAATAGGTCAGGCTTTCTAAATATAAATGACTAGCGGCCCGTCCCGGCTTCGCACGGGTGGGATCCCTAATATTTCTAGTAATAAATATAGCCTATGTTACTAGGGATAATGTAGAATACTAATGGCGAAAGAATTTTTTAAATCGGTCCAGTCGTTTTTGAGTTTATTCGATACAAACATACAAATCTTTCCTCTTTATAATATTAGTATAGATTAGTTGATCGTCGAAATGTTGTTGGAAGGACTATTATGGACGCGGGCTTTGGGGCGCGAGGTCTCTAGTAGCTTTCACCGGAGAGGAAGGCGCGACGTGCGGGACGCGGGGCTCAAAGCAATTCCGTCATATATCAACACCAGCAGATGTCAGTTTTCCAATGTCTGCTAGCTTAAAATTCACTCATTATCGATACTGGATGAAATCATATGCTACAATTATTGACAGTCTTTCTATCAAACCTTCTGATGACCGTTCTATGCCAGAAAAAATACCATTACAAAAATGTACGTGTTGGTATTAATCATAAATTAGGTAAATAATAGCAGAATATGCACATGTGAATCAGAGTATAAAATGCCTATAAAATACTGTACAAATGTACACACAATCTCGTCCTTGTCACATGAGATGTAATTGTAATCCCTTCTACTTAATGGAGAATATCATACTGTGGAAATCTAGTTTCCCTAGGGTTTACGAAGGTCGAGCTGCATTCCGTCCGTGTGAAACTAGAAATTGCCCACAGCATATATGCAAAGGAAACGTGCCGTGTGCGTTATTGGCATTGCTAATGGGCACACAATGCAAGTTCCTCTCACAAAGCTGACCCCCTCAAAAAGGAAAACGAAAAAATAAGTCTTTTCAATTTCGATAAACAAATGAATGAAAATACTTTTTCTCCTTAAAATGTTTTTTATTTCAAAAGTTACAAGTGTCGTTTGAACTAATTTTCTAAAGACTTCGAGCATAAAGAAATTCCCTATAAAATGTTGAAGACCTTGTTACTTGGAACATGAAAACCTTTCACTTACTGTAATACGAAATTACTTTGAACTCTTCAACACGAAGCATTTAACATAATTATTGTATTAATGTGGATATAAAATATCTCTGATTAATTTGCTTGCGAACAAAAAACAAATAGGGACGGTAATATGTGGATACTGCATAAACATAGTCAGCCTATAATGTTCCCTCTGCTGGGACACAGGCCTCCTCCGGTGAGAGGAATGAGCCATAATTGTATTTACTCCGTGGCCGTAATCCACCACGCGGGCCGAGTACAGGTTGGTAGATGTCACATGTCTTCGAATTTTTGGTTCTAGGACATGCCGGTTTCCTCACAATGTTTTCCTTCACCGTTTTGAGAGCAATCGTGATGAAATAAATTACTCAAAAGTAAGGCGCTTGTCTGGGTTCGAACCTCTTAAGTCTCGGCTTTTACCACTTGGCCACCTCTGTTCTGTGGATACCTACTGCTTGCGTATTGATTTGCTGATTGCTTTCTGCATCAGACAAAACGACGACCTTAGTTAATTCTTCAGACACAGTAGGTTTTATAACTACTTAAATTATGTTAAACGAGATTTAATTGAAATATCTGAAAACCTGAAAAGGGGACATTTTACTCATCCTTGCCGGAATCAACGCAACGTGTTACCGTGGTAACACGTTGCGTTGCTGCGTGTATAAAGTGTCCATAATGTTTTAGTTGTGTATCTAATAAAATTCATAAATCGTCTGCTACATATAATTAGTTAATCTAAGGACGCCAAGTTAACATCATAATTGATTTATGAACATATTAATTAAATAATCTCTTACCAATCAATACTGAAGGTGGTTATTACTTAATTTAAACATTTAAATGAAGTTGTACTTGTAAATCATCGCATGTCATAAAACATTTTCATAGTCATTTCTCATATTTTATTTTAATTTTAAACCAGCTTATTTAAACCAAGTAAAGGTTTTTATGCAGTACTCAGTACAGTCCCATAATTGCCTTTAATGTGTTGGGCGATTAATGGCTTCTGTAACAGTTCAAAGCCTGATGTATTAATGTAGCGAAATGTTGGTTTTAAACGATGGAAAATAGGCTAATAGCAAACTTGACAATAGAGAGCACAAAGTACTATATTACTTCAACATATTTTTAAAGAGTTTTTTTTTTGTTGCGGAAGCTGAGAAATCCGTCACGTCTTTGTTCAAACGAATATTTTCTATTTGTAGTTCCACCGTTTTATTGCGAAAATCAATAGGTACTCCGACTCCGGAGAGTATAATAATTGTATAAAACCTGATGTTTCGGGGTCAATTGATGGATTAGCAATTCAATATAAACACATTGTGCAAGATTACTATCATCGATCGGAACTGAAACCTTACGAATGTTAAACGAAAAGATACAAATTTAATTTTCGTAGATAGAAGAATATGTTGTTACTTCACTTCTCTCTTTGTCAGGTAAATTGCCAAGGAAGGAAACGTGAGGCGATGTTCCAACATAATGACAGCACTTACTGAAATGTCACGAATTCCAATTTAACGATAATTAAACCTACGAAGAAATGGAAGGTGTAGTCTTCATGCATAATAATTTATGCATTTATGTCATCTCCTGCTATTAAGTTAGGTACTAAAAGTCAGTTTACTCAGGTTCATAAGTCTTATTCATAACCAAGTGAGAAATAAAACTATGTTTACACGCAAGTTTTTGTATCCCCAATTTCTTATTGCCTTTGTAAGGTCAGGTCAATGATGTAAGGTCTTTTTTGTTTTATCTTAATATTTGTGTCAAGAAATTTCCCCATATAGTGTTGTAAGGTATTGGTTCCAGTTAATATTTCCCAACGAGAAGATGCTCGGAGATGTTGATGTCCAATTCTTTTGATTTATGGTGTACTTCTGGGCATTTGCATTGATTTGAAATAAAAAACAAATCTCACATTAATCACGATGGAATGTAATGCATTGCAAATAGCAATACGATTAAGAATGTCACCATCGAAATGAAATTATTTTTAACCGTCATAAACAAAGGCATGAATAAATTATAAATAGAATAAGATTACATAATTATGAGTTATGTATTTCCCTATTAGTATTGTCTTAATGTAGTTGGGCTAATAAAATCCATATTGCGGGGCACGCGTTGATGTCTTTCGTAGAGCGCAACGCACCTGCAATGACAACGTTCACTGCTCCGTCGCTACACTATTTACATACGTTACGCGGTCAAACGCAGTCTAGACGCCGTCGTATGAGACTTGTTTTTATATCTAAAATATTATTTAATTAATTTACATGATACAAAAGTCTGTAAACTATTACTTTCTATAAATTGATATTATGACCGAATGATACGTTGAAAGCAAAATCGTCCAACACTTTCCTTAAGTGACCTACCGCGGTGTGTATTAAAGAGTGTAAAGTAAAATCTGGTTTTTGTAACTGTAGTTTGGGGGGAGTCGTAAGTAGGTGCGGGGGGATGTAGGTCGGACGCGCGACCACGCCGCGGTCCGCTCTACGGACCCAACAGACTCGTGATTAGACCTTTATATCGATGTTAAGGCAATTCCATTATTTCAAGTCTAAACGAAACAAAGCATACAACTTTAAAAACAACGTGGAGAAAAGAATGATGCAATTTTTTATTAGTTTATAGATTTATTTTCAAACAAGTATAATCCGCTACAAGCCAATAGCCTTGATGGTTCTGAGTCAAGGTCACAGCGTTTGTCCCCATATCTTTGTGCGTAGAGTTTACTTTGGTTTATTGACAGTGTATACGTAGGAAGAATTATGTAGTACACGTTGTCTTAAATGGAGTTACTAAAGTAACTCTAGTATTGGAATGTGAATGTATTTAAAATGTTAATAAAGGAAAATTCTCCATGATTTACCTTTTATAGAGTCTTTTAAGATGTTTTGTGTAATTCATAATTCCAATAAACCTCTGGAATTGAGTTAATGAAGAGATGACGGTGAACGACGCATTACTTTTGGCAACAGTCAATTGTCACGTCCTTTCAATTACGGTGCGGTTGATGACACGCAGATTACACATTTAGCCATTATTACAAAAACCGGTTTTTGACGGATACACGTGCCCACAATCCGACGTATGTTGAAACGATGGCCCACTCGTCGACCACTAATCGCCACGACCACTAGATGCCCGCCGGTGTCGCAACCGACGGACCTTCCACTCACTCGATACGAAATACCACGATCACCTGTAATACGAACGGGTATCGATCACATTGATTGCTAGCGTGCTAACTTAGATTTATCTTAATCATAACTCGTTGTATGTTATTATACTGTGGGCTCATAATGTAGGAACTCATGTTTTTTTTTTAAATGGTCCTGCTCTTGACCTCGATTACGCCTGATGGAAAGCGATTGATGAGGTCTATGATGGATCGAGCGTGCCCAGAAAATGCCTGTTCACTCTTGTTCAAGGCACTGGGACTCCCGAAACACAGCAAGCTGCTTGACGCCAGACTCCGGTGGGAGGGTGGTCGCGAACTAGGCGGGCGTTAGCCGTACCACCACAAGGGAAGAATTGGCCAGTCATCAAGATTTTGGGTGTGGCTGTCCAGGATGCGCCGAGCGCTCGGTTCATTCGAGTTACTGGTGGAACAAATTGCGCTACACGTGTAGGCTTCTTCATGTATCCCAAATGTTCTTCATGTATGTTTACATACTTACATCGTCTATGGTTTTCAGTCTTATAAAATATTGTAAGTTTAAGTACAAAATGTACCTACACGAACCGACGACGACGACGATGTACCTACCTATCCGTCGCTAGTCGTAGCACACACTAGCCCTAAAATCTGTCATGGAAAACAAATGTGACTTCTGTGTGCCTAGTAATTAAACTTATTTTTGTGGACTTTGGATGTCTTTCGAGACGTATTTATTAATTTCAGCTGAATAATAATAGGTACAAAACTGATAGAGTCGTGTTACGGAACGTTGCGCGGCGCGGCTGTTTCGGTAGCCGATCTCCAAATGGCTGGTGTTGTGAGAAGGATGAGGGGGGAGTCAAGGCCGGCCGCGTGACATAGATCCCGCCACATTCACCTTCCGTCCGCCGGCCGCCGCCGTCGCCACCACCACCACCTGTCCACTGTCAAGGCTGCCTTGCGAAATGCAGTCTGCTGCATACATCCAGTTATACGAGATCCGCTTCAAGAAATCATGTCGCAATTATCCGACAGGCTCTGATGACGGCCTTCGTCTGTCGCGCAGGACTATTGCTATCCTACAAGTAAAAAGTAAATTACCAATATTACTTCCATGGTGACGAGTTACGCGTTCAAGATATATTAATGAAACTAGCTTTAACCTTATCTGTCACGGTATTTCCCGCTGATGATCGACTCCCTACATGGACCGCTTCATTTACGAGTTATGAAAATGCGGAAACTTTTTCAGCACGAAGTAAATGGCATTATTTATTTTTTGCAACCAATAAGGAAAACTTTTGTTGTTACCGGGGTGACTGACACCGACTTGCCTTGAAAAGGGATTTAATATTATATTATTATTTTTGCTTACGACCCTGGAATATTCACGTTGAAAGCAGTCACTACTGCAGGCGCTTTATCGCTTGCCTCTCGTACTTTCAGGAACATGAGAACAATATCAAGTGCTTAGTTCAATAGTTTAGTGATTCAAGAGAGGTGCGAACTTGCATTACAATGTATGGGTGTAAATGAATTACAGAATAGAAACTACAACGCATTCGGAATTAAGTTGGCGTGAAATCGTAGAGATTTTTCTGGTAAATTATTCATGTGGCTCATGCTGGGCAGACTTTCAACGCGTTCTTGTGAAAGCCTTTCACTCTTATCATAGGAGTTGCATATATTTTTGAACATTTATATCGTAGATTTAAATACAATGTATATGCCAATCATTTTCTCTGAAAAACAGCGCGCGATGTGTTTATTGAACATGCACCTACATTGAGATTGTCAAAAGAACTAGTAAGGTAGCTGCTGTGCTTTTTGCTCGTACCCAATCTGGGCTGCTAAATTTTTGCTGCTTTTAATATCCAGATACGATATTAAGAATTACAGTGAATATTTTCCTGTAATTAATGAAACATGAAACTGGTTCACGGATGTGAGTGTCATGACACATCGCGAGCGTATCGTCAATGCAGTTGTGCCGGTCCGGCTCGTGCACGTAACGGATGCGTTTTTAGCCCGGTTAGCGTACAGAAAGTGTGCTAACGCGTGCACCGATTTGCGCAACCAAGCGCGTACGATACGCGCGGCCACTCCCGTATGTAGTCCCGTTGCTTATGTTACTGATCTACACTTTACATCATTTATTATAAAAACAGATAGCGTTTAAACTAGTCTTATCACACCAATCTAATACCCAAATCTTAATTTTATTATGTGGTCCGCTGAAAAGCAGTTTGCGTTCACCTTCAAAAGCAAGAAAAAATACAACGATACTGCAACTAACTAGTAAATTAGACTGGAAAAAATGAATGCAGTCGTACGACTCACTGCATCATAATATGTAGTTTAGAAACTTTTAAATTTAGCCTCTACCACTTATTTTATGTAATTTAAATTTGAATTTATTCTATTACTGAGGATCAAAAATTTACAGATAAGACATACAAATTTATAAAATGTGGGGCATGATAACTATGAGCGTAATACCGACCAGCACAAACAAGGTTATGTTTCTAGTGATAATTACGGTAATTTAATTTTGAAAACGCTTGAATGGAACGTCCCTTTACGGCCCAACAAACTTATCTCCGTCTCATACCTTAACGTTACGTAAAATTACTTCCAACATTCCATGGTACATGGGTGTGCACGTAATAGGTGAAAATTCCGGCTAATATTCGAATACGTGAAGTACCCAATACAATGTTTCGGTATTTATCGAAAGGATGTCAAAAATAAATGTATTATTTTAATGATAATATTGAAAAAATTCAAAATTGTTTAATAAATTGAAGAATTACGTGGAGTTACGTGCCAGCCAATGTGCGATCACAGCGATCAGTCTTTCGATCTTAAAAACGCTGCTAAAAATGTATGCTTTGGAAATAGACCGAGACGAATTGTATTTACAAAGGCCCACATTAATTCAGTCACGTGCGTATGTCAGTACAAATAGTGATGGGTACCTAATTACATCGATATTTAATTAACTAACATTTGATTGTGATATTTGTGTGTCATCGACTTCAAACCGGACCCGTCGCCGGATGCCTTCATTCATACCACCTTATGGAAATACGCATCGCGTCATCGTCCGACCACTTTCACATTTTTTGATTTCCTCAACTTAGACGGCAATGAGCTCTTATTCGGCGAATATTATTGTTTGGTCAAGGACATTCGCCAATTATAATTATGCCAACTAACATAGGCCTTTCCTAACAAGTCTATACTCCATTTATTATAAGCTTTAGAAAAAAGAGGCTCGTAGAAGCAGGAGTGTAAAACATTTTATTTCAATGTTAAGTTATAACTTTTTTAGGTAGATTTAAGACAGTACTAAATACTGAGATAAACGAAGTAAAAGAAATTTTATTTTAAATAATGTTCTATTTATAATAACATCTTCATCACACATTACAAACCTACAAAAAAACGAATGAATAAAACAAACAATCACATGATGATTTAAATCTAATGAAGATTAAAAGGAAATAAAATACCTTTTTTTTACAATACTTAATTTTAAATAACAACTTACGACCCACAATACGTTGGTAAAACTTCTTCGTCATCAGCTAATTTAGTCACTCGGTATTGTTCACTCCTGCTTCTTTTAGGTTTTTAGCATTGGCACTTTAATTTTAAATTGAAATTAAATAATTATATAAATGAAAGACATAATTTCATAAGATAAATAGTTACACATGATTACAATAAAGTGTGACAGCTAATGTTTAAATAAATTATAATAAATTTGGCATTAATCGTAACTACAACACGTATAATGTAATTTTGTTACAAAGTGTACATAAAAAAAAAACCTTTTTTAACTTCTGTCTAAAGCTATTGTAAATGGAGTATAGATTTTATTACTAACATTTTCCAGGAGCTACGAAAATGATTGTGTGGTTATATTGCTAGTTACCAGTTTTCAATTTATTTTTTAGAACCAAGTTACAAGATTTCTAGAAATTTCAATTATATCAAAATTTTAATTTGATTACGTATTTCTTATTACTAACAATCAAACTGACTGTATCTATATAACATTGATTATAGACTTATTTAACTAAATAAAAATCCCAATTAAATTCTAATCAATCAAACCCATTGTTTAATTAATGATAATGTTAAAATCCGTCGTCGGTTTCACAAGCTTTATGATTGTATATTACGTTTTTAATTACCAATCATTAGAAAGAAATTCGCATGAGGCGAATCAAAGTCTGTGCTTGCTATTGATCAACGTACTCGTAATTATACTGTTCAGCCGTAATGAGCCACTTTTCTGTAAATTTTGTATTCAAGTGAAAAGTATTCAATGTAGAGTATGTAATACCCATCTAAAGTGATGATTTCAGTAATTAGTATAAGCGATCGAACATATTTCTTTTGATTTTCTATACTTATGTGTTCATCGAATAAATGTCGCACATATTATCGAATCGTACCAAATAGCGGGTAAGCATTCAATCTGGCCACTGGATATAGGCTAATAAGTGTCCAGTGGTTTAATGAGAGGCGGTTTGTGGTCGGTCCCCGTCGGCCGCGAGGTCCCGCGCGCCCACACTCGGAAGCAGCGCGCGCGCCGCCGGCGAAACGTCCGCGCTGCCATTAGTATGCGACCGAACACCGCATCACAACTTTCTCGACATTCTTGCCAACAACTGGAGAAATGAGCGCCATCGATACATTTATTACAATCTATGTTATTTACAGCAGCTGTCCTTGGATGGGCTTCTAGCCAATAATGATGTTTTGCAGCTCTATTTGTTGTTTTCGCTTCAACGAAAAAGTAATAGTTCTTATGAGTGTTTATTCGGCATTCATCACTGCTGCACAGATTACTCCAAGTGTCGGGCTATCCAATTTGAAAATTACAAGAATAGCGACTAGACCAGCATGTGTTTATGTAATACCTATTATATGTAACATAGATGGATTAATATGTGAATAACGCTTGAAAATATGGTATGTATTCATACTCTTATCACAAGAGAATACTAGCAAATATGGAGGAAAACTAAAACAATATTGTTGGATTTGATATTTAGGTACCTACAATTAACTCGTACGAGTAGGAAAACCTATAAGTATTGTTGTTATGTGCTAAGTTTTTACAGTACATTGTAACTCAAAATTATGTTTTGGCTTCAATCAAAAGTATGATTGATTTTATTCGATTATTTAACTAAACAGGCATAAAAACTGCCGTAACTCAAAAGTGAATAACTACTAACTAATCAAAAGTTTTCCCAAGCAAAATAGGTTTTCTCTGCGTGCATTGCAGTAATATTATATTTATTAATACATGCGATAATGTCACTCACTTTCCCCTGCACACGTAGGTTACAAACGATACTCACGCGACGGGTGTAGATATGGTTTAAATTATTATTAATTAAGCGTACGTATAGCAGTGTTGTGGCGCAACTTCAGGCGGCCTATACTGGATAGAACTTAGTAGATTGATTGATCACTCAAGTTCAGTTAATGTTACAAGTAATGTTAAAAACATTTCCTATGGAAAATTGCAGGAACGGTCTATATCTAAATGATAATAATGGGGTTTATTTATAAACGTTACTTAAAGTTTAGTAATGATAACCGATTGTTTAACCATAAATTTTGACGTTTAAACATCTCTTTAAGTAACGTTTATGAATAAATCCCAGTGTCTTAAGAGTGATGTGGATGTTTGATAAAGTCACCTTGTCTCATTAATCAGTACCACGCTGTGAAGATTTGAAAAGAATCCTTGACCTTTGAGTTTATATCGGCGATTTTATTGTAGTCTTGAGAAGTCGGGCAACGCCGGTTCCATCTATTTTAGATGCAAGTTAAATTACATTTACATAATATGTATTATATTTTGTTTTCCTTCTAAATGTGTATTTTGTATGTACTCACAAAAATTAACATCTGCATTAAATTGTTTCCAGGTGGCGATGGCCGGCGACTTCATCCTCGCCGTGGCGTCGATGATGATAGCTCGCTTGCGCAGCGATGACGTCACACTCGTGCTCAGCCAGGTAACTACTTCATTATCGCACATTAGCTACTATACAAATTCGCGAGGCTCCTAGCTAAATGAGGTTTGGCAACGACAGCCCATCAACTTGGTGGGTCACTGCTTTATAGAGCACATTATAGAGTAGGTTGGCCTGCCGAATATGCCGCATACAATCAGAAATTTCGAAAATGTCGGGGAACTTTAATCTTACTTTAGAATATAAGTATTCTTTTATCATCATCCATAGCCCGACTTCACCCACAGCTGGGCATAGGCCACTCTTTTCTTGTGCCAGTCCCCACGCTGCTGTGCCGGCTTCATCCAGTTTTTGCCCGCGATGGCAACAATGTCGTCCGCCCATCTCGTCCCCGGATGCCCAGCATCTCGTCTTCCAGTCCTTGGGACGCCACTCTGTCAAAACCTTACTCTACCTGTCATCACTGCGCCTTGCTAGGTGTCCTGCCCAAATTCATTTCATCTCCATAATGCGCTCTCCGATATCGAAGAGTATTATGTATTCTTTACTACTTATTAATTGAGTGGAGGAGGGCAAATGGTATTCACTCGTATTTAGTCGCAAGCATTGACGAATGTTCTTACCTTATTGCTTCATAAATGAGTTGTTCGTAAACGGATCCTGCGTGGGTTTACTCAAAACTCTGAGTAAAGTTAAGTCCGTTTTCTAAATAAAAGAACATTGCGTATTGCGGATGCACCGATGGTCATCGATGACTATTCGAACAATACATAGTATCTGTACAATATGTAATCTGTGCCATAACATTATGTTACTGGACATAATACAGCTCTTACGTAAGTCATAACGATCTAATTAATATTCAAGGGGCGGTGCACTAGTACTGAAGGAATCTCAGATGATTCCATTATTTTATTGTAAAGGTTTTGTACCCTGCGTTTACTTAGTTGCCGCTAATGTTTAAATAAGAAAACTTAACAAATAAAATATTTTAATACGATTTTAATTATGCCTTTGAGGGACCATTCCAAATCCTATTGATACTGAAGGCTCAAAATCTCTATTACAAGTTAAGGATATTATCTACACAGGCATCATAGCGTACAACTACACAAGACATTCAGATACGTATTTCTTTGCTTAACCTATGTTTGCATGATTTAATAAGTTACAGACTACCTCAAAGATTCTGACAACGACGTTTAGTGATGAAAGTTTAGGGGCAATAATGAAGTTTTGTAATATTTAATGTGGCACCATACAATAAACGCTGATGCGCTTGATATGATAAAACGTTTACATCTAACATTAGTATTGCGTTTTATCATTATATTGAGGTACTCCCATTCAAAGTCTCAAGTAGTAGCACAACCATTACTTTAATACAACCTTTTGAGTGTTCGTGCGCACACGCATGCTCAATTGGGGTCGAATGTTTGGCTAGAATATTCATTAAAACGATTCATCCTGTCGGCCTTCTTAAGTGCGATGTTAATAACGCTGTGCCATATATTTATATGAATTTTGTTGTTCCAATAACCAACAATTATTTCTTTTCCAACATACTTAAATAATCTTACTATACGGAAGTTTATTTTCACTTTTAGTATGATCGAAAAGTATTGAACGAAATTTCAAGTTTTATTATGTTGTCTAATAGTATGGCAATTATTTTCGAGTGTTTTAATCACCTAAAAAGTGAAATGCAAACGTAACTATTCAACAGACGTCATATTACAAAAAAAAACCAGTTGAATTTTAATGTTTCACTATTAGCATTTTGGAAATTTCAAAATCAGTGTTTCGTAATATTTAGATATATTTGCAGTGATGACCTTCGTATTTGAATTTAAGTTCTTGAATAATGATAGCATTTGAAAAATGACACTAATCAAGTACACTAATGAGTGCTATTATCGTTTGAATAAATTTCGAAATCATGTACAATTAATGAAAATAATAGAAATAAAGTAAGCAATTAAGATTTTTTTTATACCATCTGCTTGCGTGAAATAAACCTTAAAGTACAAATAATTCTTCTCTTAGATTTTATTTGTAAATAGTAAAGGTGAATTTTATTTGCTTTGCCTGCCTGAAAAAATGTAGTTACAACTTTAGTAAAAAAACTTTAGTTAATAAACTTAAGAAATACGATGGTCTAGGTTCTTGCAATTATCCTAACATGTGGTCAAGGGAATACTTCAGTAATGATGATGACACTTTTTATTGTTTTACAGTAATTATTATCAAACAGTTTACTTTTATCATATTATCTGCAAAAAGTAGTGACACATAATTATACGTTAGGTGCTTATGTATTTTGGACCTGTTAATTAACATTGTCTGTCCTTACTATGGCTTGCGGGTCGTAAAGTCCTTGAATGCCCCTCAATTTTGCTTATTTTGTAACGAATGTTGTTGAATTATTCAATTTGCACCAATATTGTACAAGCGTCTCACGGCGCATCCGTAAAATGCAACAACTAATTGATAACGAACGACCTTGCCCGGCACAGCAGGTACCAAGCCGTGGGAGCAATGATTTGCTTTTGAACCATACAGATTTAGCAAAATGTACGTTGCATTGTATTGTAGCAGTAGCCCTGTAGCTCAGTGGTAACAGCCACGACTTATGAGTTGTAAGTCGTGGGT
This sequence comes from Antitype chi, assembly GCA_947359405.1. Lineage (NCBI taxonomy): Eukaryota > Metazoa > Arthropoda > Insecta > Lepidoptera > Noctuidae > Antitype > Antitype chi. The sequence goes on along the minus strand of OX375815.1, from coordinate 13,309,925 downwards.
TCGAACCCAGACGGTAGCTTTACTTTGTGTAAATTATTTCATCACCACTGCTTTAAAAACTGTGAAGGAAAACATCGCGAGGAAACCGGCATGTCCTAGAACCAAAAATTCGAAGATATGTGACATCTACCAACCCGCACCAAACCCGCGTGGTGGATTACGGCCCACTCCCTCTCACCGAGAGGACTGCTGCCGTGTGTCCCAACAGTGGGACCATAGGCTGATAATAACATTGTATTGTGTAACGGACTGGTACGTACGTACAAAATGTACGTTACACGCATCGATTCCGCCCATTATAGTTCAGCGTAGAACATCTGATACGACTTTCGAGGTCTTAAATATTATGATCAGTTGCAACAATGATGTCTTGTTTATTTCCAGGTGGTGACGGACCTCGTACAGGGTGAGTTCATGCAGCTGGGCAGCAAGGAGACTGAAAACGAACGGTTCGCGCATTACCTCACCAAGACTTACAGGAAGACGGCTTCGCTCATCGCCAACTCAGTCAAAGCGGTAATATTCTCATTAGTCATGTGTTATGTACAGTTATTCTAATTCCGGAATTATGCTTATTAGAACTTATAAGGAAGCAAGCCTTGTTTGCAAATGTGAAGAATATTATTTGAATGGAGACTATACAAATTATTTCACCCGTCACTTGTTGTTTCGTTTTCCTATTAGCTTTATTAGCAGTAGTACAGTCAGCGTCAATAATATCGGGACGAACAGACTGTTCAAAATGATCTAAACAATTATGAAAATTAAATATTTAATCAATGACACAAGAAATGTTTCAAAATGAAGGCAGTACACGACAACTATCATTCTGACAAAAACTTTATCCAATTGAGATTTTGAACAGTCTATTCGTTCCGATATTTTTGACGCTAGTTACCTACCAATTGAAAAAAACTGCAATTTCATGGCACACTACAACTAATTAATGAAATTAAGGAAGCACAATTTTAAAAGATTCTACATTTGTTATCCTACATGGTTAAGGTTGACGCTGAACGGGACACAACATAAGTGTTATTGTCATTACGTCTGGGGACGTTAGGTGTCCCGCAAAGTATTAATACAATAATAATTATGAACCTATATTTATACACAACGAGTAACATAATTAACGCAAGACCTCATACACCCCAATTAGAGTATTGAGTTAAAAGCATCATACGATGACCAAAACTATTTTTAACTGATATTATTAAGAAAAACTCGTGTTGACCCAAGGGTCGACACGAGTTGCGAGAATGCTTGCATTACTTTATGCATTTAAAATTGAGTCTTATTTCTTCTGAAATAAGATTGATTTTCTTTGGCTCACTCAGTGGTAGGTATGGCAAAATACATAATTAAAAATAGAAATACTTTATTAAAAGTTACTGAAAACGATTCAGCTGTCAATTAGGAACAAACTACTTTCAGGTTTTGCGTCCAGTCTGTTACACGTGTATATTCTCTATTTATGATTATTGTTTGTGTAAAATCATATAAGATCAAATAACGTGTATCAAAATTATAACGCATATCAAGCCAAATATTCTTCATTTATAGTTTTACAGTATTTCGTAAGCAATTATACAAGGTGTAACAAAATAGACGCAAGACCTGAAAGTAGTTTGTTCCTAATTGACTACTGAATCGATTTCAGTAACTTTTAATATAAGTATTTATTTTTTAATTATGTATTTTGCCATACCTATCACTGATTGAGCCAAAGAAAATTCAATCTTATTGCTGAATAAATAAGACTGAAATTTTAAATGCATAAAGTAATGCTAGGGTCAACATGTTTTTCTTAATAATATCAGTTAGCTTTAAAAAAGTAGTTTTGGTCATCGTATTATGCTTTTAACTCAATACTCTAATAGGGGTGTATGAGATCTTGCGTTAATTATGTTACTCGTTGTGTAAGTACAACTAGTAATAACAATTACCTACTTTATTGAATGTATCTAACAGTGGATCTAAGTAGCTATCATTCGAAAAATATATAAAAATAGTTGCGAGAGGGATTCGATCATGTTTTTGAATCTACCGTCTTTGGGACCTTATATTGTCCATAAAATGTTGATATTCAATAAGATACCTAATACGCTATGGAGATACCGACCCCTTGACAATTTAAAAGTTCCTGTAATTTGTTTAATTGAAACAAATGCTGAGTTTGACTTTGATATTGTAAATAACACTGACGCTAAATGTGACATTCCTACATTCGAAATCGCTCGCAGAAGTTGATATATATATAAAAAAAAACGTAAATTACTAACGGGAATTCCTTATGTTCACTCCTCTCAGCTGCCGCAAATGCCGCGGCACCCAATCCGTGACTTACTACTTCGACTGCACTGAATTCTGCCTCTATGCAGGGAAACGCCATTGGTTAAGTAGATGCATACGTACTGGTCCCCAGTTTAAAATGTATCCCAATTTCTAGGTGGCCCTCCTAAGTGGCGCTGACGAGAGTACGTGCGAGCTAGCGTTCCAATATGGCCGCAACCTCGGCCTGTCGTTCCAACTGGTGGACGATCTGCTAGACTTCGTGTCTTCAGCGCAGGCAATGGGCAAACCCACCGCCGCTGACCTCAAACTTGGACTGGCGACCGCACCCGTGCTGTTTGCCTGTGAAAAGGTATTTTGAATTTTTTATTTTGTTTTTGAATCTATATTTTTGGAATTAAGTAACTTATTTTTTTTGTAATCTTGTTTTTTTTTTTATAAAGTTTAATCTTCAAGTGGTTTCCTACTCAATAAATAAATAAATTGTTCACGAATTTATCGACATTAGCAATAGCCTGTTGCAGAGGTGTTTCATACTAAAAATATCTCCTATGAATGTATCTCACGTGCACAAAGCCAGATCCGGTACAACTACTTATGGACCATAAAAATATAATATATATTATTCGTTCTGTGTGGAAATCTTCGATCATTGTGGCTTTAAACTCTCCTGCAGGGCTTCATTACGGTATGGTGTATAAACCGCGCTGTAGAAAAAAAGTGTCTGTCAACAAGCTCCTATATTGATCTATACTCGTATAACACTGAAAATTGTGCCTATACACGGTGAATAGTCGATTTTCACGGGAAGAATTACGTGTTTGTACAAAGGGCCTCATATTGTGCGATCAAAAATAAAATACGCACCAATTACCAACATATTTGTTTCAACTCACTTGATTGGATATAAATTTTTATTTTAGAATAAATATTTTAGTACTTATTTCAAAGCGACTTTTTCTCAATTTTCAAGCGGATATATTTTTACCTTTTTGCCGATTATAGACAGTCCTAAAAATGAATATATCGCAAACATAACTCAACTTTATGTTCTAGTTTTTAGGTGGATAATAAACCGAAGCTGTTGATATTTAAAACCTTTTCCAAAACTTAAAAAATTAAGAACATAATAATGTACAAATACCTACTAACAATCGTAGCTAGTTGGGCAATCAGTTTTTGATCGTAATCCTAAATCTAGAGTATTTATTCCTTTAACTACCTATATGATCGATAGTGGGAATCGAATTCGGGACACGTAGCGCAGCTCCAAACCGCTCAGCCACAGCTGTGCCGTCATCCACTTTGAAAAACCTAGTTACGCAGAAAGAACCACTGATAAAAACGATGTTGAATAACCGACCAGTTTCACATCAGTATGATACAGATTTTATAATGTCAACAGTAACCAAAAATTTAAGACTAAGTCGTAAGTTTTTAAATAGCTTGAGTATGTGAGTACTTGACCTACATACCTAATTCCAATGATCTTAGATCTACATATAAATATTTAGAATTTCTCAGTGCGAGTTCTGAGCGTGTTTAAATTCGACTAAATAATTTGGAACCGGTTGCCGTACCTTAACTTTACATACTCGCGACCATAGCGGGTGTCTAAACACACACTTGCGCAAAAATATTCGTTTTCGCAATACACACGTTGGGCCACAGCCGAACCATTTGCACGATATTGCAAAAATATACATGTTTTAACCACTACGACAGCCAGTTGTGAGTTGTGACGAATACGACGCGAAATGGAGATGAAATGATTTATTCTCACGTCATAGAAAAATAATAAAAATGAAAGTTATGAAAGTGTTTTGAAGTTTTGTTTTTATATTCTCGGTCTAACTAGCATGCATATATTTTAGAAACGATTTTGGTCAAAGGACATTGCTTTGGGGCGTTTATCCTAGGAACCTACAGCCTCGTACCTAAAATTAGTTTTTGAGTTATAAGCAGAGATCGGATATTCCGATGCATATTTACCTAAACATAATTTTGGCTATGAAAGTATGGAAGCGGCTTTATAAATTATTTGTAATATTGATTAAAAACCCCGGGATTCTTGATTGCATAACTATTCAGATGTGTATTAATTTAAAATTTTTGTTTAACCCGATACAAATATGTGTATGTACTGGATGAGGGGTGGATTGTATTAGTTAAAACAAAAAATAAAAAAATTACTTACCTAAATTAAGACTTTTTCGATACAAAAGCGCATTCCATGTTAGCCAACATCTCTACTTTAGGTGAATATGCATCCGAATATCCGATCTCTGGTTATCCCTTCGGGGAAACAAGGCGTGATGTTATGTAATTATTATATACTACATTTGATTGAAATTAAATTAAAATAACAGACACACCAGATATTTCTAAGCCATCCAAAATAGTTTCTAATTCTAAGGTTAGCTCGCCTTATGAAAGAAAGCGTGCTGTCGATCAAATAGTCATCCGTCACCGGCATCCACTGTAAAGCTAGTGCATGGAATTATTATGTACTTTATTCGAGCTTAAACTAAGATAGTGCTATTAATAATGCACTACCTTGAAAGCTCGGTTCATACCGGCTATTATCACCTGTAATAACCTCTATGCGATTTCGAGCGCTTCTATAAATAAACGCAAAAAAAATCTATTTGCCACAAATACATTTTGTAATCAACTTTTGATTCGTCGTGAAATAAAGCACCGAAAAATAAGTTTAAAAATAATACCATAAAACCACTCTTAAAAATCTTTACGAGATTTTAAACCAGGTATACCAGATACTTTAAAATAATAATTGATATCTAAAGCATAAAATAAATATGGTATTAGGTAGTGTCACTACAGGTTTCATACGTGTTGATTCATAAAACGATTGGAGCAAAGTTCTTTGGCAGGCAAAATAATCAATGGAGAAAAAAATACCAATTACATGACCAGTATTCTCAGTCTAATTTTACAAATTAATCGTCACAGTCTTCTGTGTGTATTTGCGTAATATTCGTAATGCATTTGTTTGAATGGTTTCCGTTCCCTTTCAGTATCCAGAACTGAACCCAATGATAATGAGGCGGTTCCAAGAGCCCGGCGACGTGGAGAAGGCGTACGAGCTGGTGCACAAGTCGCGCGGCCTGGAGCAGACGCGCTTCCTGGCGCGCAAGCACGGCGCCGAGGCCGCGCGACTGGCCGGCGAGCTGGGCGACTCGCCCTACCAGAAGGGACTCGTCGTCACCACCGACCTCGTGCTCAACAGGATCAAATAGTACTCCACAGTACCCGCACCAAAATAACTCTAATATATTCCATGAAAGGCATCCACAGTTCTACCGCCTCCCATCCCAAGGTGAGGCTTCGAAACCGATCGTCGAAGTAGTTTTTCGTTCACGTTGCAGCGCGTCTACGCGTGATCCTAAGAGTACTTTGAAAAAGTTCACTTTCCATGTCGAGCGCCTCCTTTAATGTTTACTTAAAGGTTCATGCGCAAGACCCGCAGAATTCTGGATACCTTTTTGTAAGGGATATAGAGGCGATGGACAATTATTTTTTAGTAATGTATGAGTGATCGGTGTTCAGCCGAGCCCGGTCGCCGCCGCCGGGCCGGCGCGTCGCGAGTGAACGTTTGTGTATATGCGAGTGAATTGAGCCGATATGGCGACATATATCGTAGATATTATACGTCAAGCTATACCATGTGCCCTGATAAAATAAACATAATAATTTCTACTATACACTATATAAAACACTATGTAAATTGTTGTTATATTATTGTAATCAGTAGAACTGATTGTCAAGTAATTATATATTACATTATGTTAAAGTATATATATTTTATTGGTATTGATATTATATATACATATTTGTACTTTGTGTCCTTCACTTGTGTGACCTGATTTATTTTAAGATAATTTTCTGTGAGTTTTGTGACACCATGAAGTATCTACGACTATCGCGAAGCTATGCTGCCAGGGAGCGTGTATGACTACTCGTTACCAAATACTGTACGCTATATGTACATACTTGTACTGCTTATATAAATATGCTCAACTGTTTTGTATCGTGCAATCTTTATGTAGGTATAGAGATAAAAAGTATCTGTGTTTGTGCACAAATATGCTATCGACGATTATCACAAAATTGCTAACACTTTGATTTCATAAGCTGGTGTTCGTTTGTTTCTTACTGTATGTATTTTATGATGTGTAAATACTGAGAGTCATTGGATAAGTTACCCGTGTTTTATCTTCAAAACCAATTACCTCAATTTCTTTAGAGTACACGTTGCATACTAGAGGTGTATGTTATATTCTGACCTAGTATTAAATTGTAAGTATTTTACGAGGCCACACTACATATTGAGGCAGAATGTAAACATCGGTTAGCCAATTAGTACGTTACAATTGTAAATAATACTAACAACTAAATATATTCAACGTAACAGAGGTTTATATAGACAAATGAAGTATCAGAGTACCGCAAAAATTATGCACCATAAGCGCAGTATTCTTAAAACTTTTTTCTTGAAATTATTAATATTTAACAAAATATTAGTCATTAATAAGGTAAATTAGTATGGCTGACATAACGACTACATGAAATAAGCTCTGACAAAACCATCTGTCTAAATGATTAAGTAAAGGTGTCCAGCTGATACAGAATCCAAGAGGGAAGCGATTACACATTATTATCGGGCAAATGAAGCATGCGTTTCCTTTGTGCGTTTATGCCGTCCAATATACGATTAGTCACCGCACCAAATTATTAATTTGTATGTGAAAACTCGTTTCACACGCAACACTTTATCACCTTTAATTGTTGTGGAAATGCTTTTTAAGTGGAACCACGGAGCGTGGAGATGCAAACGATTCAGTTAATTGCGTATCTATTGGAAACGCACTGCAATGGACGAACTTATTTCATACCTTGATCGTTGTGTTAGCCAATCCAATAAATGGAGATGGAGGTGTATGTTTTTTTGTACATTAAAAATGTTAAAAATGGGAGTCAATGAAGTTTATTTATGTGTATGTAGACATACTTTCATAGGACATACGTTTGTAAATATTATTATTCTGTAAAATGGTAAATCATGAATAATTTTTAATATAAACATTAGTTACAAAATACTGTTTTATTTCAATTCATTTTAATAATTTGCACTAAAAGACTTAACATTTTGCAAACAACAATGCAAAAGTTTTGTTTGCAGCTTACCCTTCTAGACATTACGCAAGATCGATAGTTGCAAGGACGCACGCAAACGTTAATAGTAGTGGCGTCCTTGACAAAGTCGTAAAATGATCAGCATAGTTTAACAGACAATTTTATTGGTGACCCATTTCCACGGCACCCAAGCAACTTTTCTGCCTGCAACCTATATATATGAATGAATGCAATAGGATTCTTTGCCGCGTGTTTGCGGCAATCGATCGGTCGGCGCCCGGCACCGCCAGGACGAGCCGAATGCCAGCTCAAAATGACATGAAAAATGTATATGACCTACTGCACTATACAAAGTACCACAATAATACATGACGAAAAGTAACTATGGTTACAAACCTAATAATAAACCTTATTTAAACGCGACAAAGATGCTATTCGAGAAACTCCGATGGGTAGGATACCCCTAACCGCGGCCAGTTAATTACAAAGGGTCGACGTTCTTAATGGATCAGGAAAGTGCAGATATCACGTGATTAGAATAACTTGTATGACTTTAATTAAATATAGCAAATTAGTACGACTACTACGGGTATAGTACGTGTGGTAGCTCCGTTACTTTTTGCAAGTATTTTTTGTCGTGCGCCTTACTTTGTGGAATTTGATTACCTTCAAGTAAATATTTATTGCTCTTATATTAGACATAGGAGACAAACGTGATATCGCGATATGTAAATTTGCGAAATTCGCATAGGTTTTGTTTCGTTTTCTTATTGATTAACGATAAGTAACCGTATCTCTGTTTGAGTAACTTTTTGCGAAGGCCATGATAATACTTACCTACTCGTGTTTTGATCATTTCTACTTCATTCGAAGTCGCCAGTCTTGGTTTAGTTTGTGTCTGATTTTTGGATAGTATTTACTAGTCGTTAATAAAATAAGCTTGTCATGTTTAAAAATCGTTTACCTATAGAAAGATTAACAATGAAACGACCTCAAGCCTATTAATATAAAGTTGTTCGGGGTACAACAAAGCACATAATCACAACTGGTGATTTGCAAGAATATTCTAGTCAAAACTCGAAACCTATGAAGAATCAGTTATATTCCATACGCCTATGTAGATACTTGTTGTGTTTACACGGTACCTACTAAAGTGGCAGTGAAATAATAAATTGCATTACCTACAATTTGTAAGGTGAGTGGATAAGTTGGGTTTGTTTTAGGCTATAGCCTAGCTAGGCGTAGGTACTAAATGTATATCTATGTGTTATAATAAGTCTCGTCTATCTTTTGACCATAAAACTTATACAATTTTGCCACATTGCCCTTCCTTCATCATCATAATTTCAGCCGCATGACATAGACCTTCCTCAAGCTACGCCACTTCCACCGGTTTTGTGCTTGGCGCATCTAGCGGATCACGGGGGTCGGGCGGACGAACTCTACGTCTTCCGGTAGTACGCATTTCCTTATCACAGGTGAATTTTCTAACACTGCCCAAACAAAACCACAACATTATAAGTGTCTTCAAATCAGACGTTATTAAAGTTTATGTGACCCCACATTACAGTCTACGTTAATTTGTAACTTCTACCTAGTAGATAGGCATCCACTTCTGCACCATTGACAGTTGACCGTTGACCATGACAGTTTAACAATATTCATTGCGTTATTTACGTTGTTGAGCAGACACATTTTTCGAACATATGAAGCAATGGTTTATCCATCTATTTCAAAACGAAACAGATTATGATTAATCGTTAGTTACGCAATTAGGATGCTGGACAAAGGCCTCCTTCGAGAACTGCCACTTCGACCGATTCTGTGCTTCTCGCATCCAGCGGATTCCTTCACCAGGTCATCGTCCATCTTGTGGGAGGCCTTCCAACTTCCAACGCTACGTCTTACAGTAGGTACATCGATCGCCAACCCGCCTGCCAATCGGGGCATTTATGGCAAACACCCCCAAAAAACAAAATGACAAGTAGATAGGTAGATATGTCATTATTACCTATAGTAAAAAACTTTGAGAAATTAACATGCTTTAGGTATCTCTTGTAGGTGATGAAATCGTACTTTCTTCATTTTCCGGAGCCCTCCTCACAGCTGGCATAGTTCACTGACATTAAGAAGCCCGTCATGGCTGAATAATTAAAACCGTGAAGAACGTTGCATGTAGCTAGAAAATTAGAGTTGAATTTTACATGACTATGGAAGTTGTTAATAGAAGTATCCGTTATCTAATACACCCCAATGTTTTCATAAAACTGCATCACGTTATTGAAAACAGACTTTATATAAGTACAGTACAATAGGACTGTAGTAGTTGTAGTCTTTTAATTTAAAAATATTGAAAAACTATCTTAAATCTGAAAATCGGATATTAAATTTTAAAAGTCTTAACTCTTAGCTTTTAGATACGTGAAATACGGAAAAGGAATGTACCGTTTCATTTTGTATCAATTTATTTAGATGATAATGTAAATGTAAATTTTAGTGTTTTTTGGCATTGCACTTTTGTTGCTGACTGCACAATTTAAAATTGTTTTTGTATGTAGGCTAACTCTTTCATTATTTTGTTTCGTGATTTAATTTGATGGAATTTATAAAATTTAATGGTTTAAAATGGTGATAATATAAATTAATAAATGATTTGATGATATCCCACCAAAAAAAAACGATAATAACCTGATTGGTTAAAAAAAAAACAAAGCATTAGCAAGACTACAACAAAAGAAAATAAATTTCGCAAACGATTTCAGACTGAAAAATTGGTATAATAATTTATACTTATCACGCAGTGATACCATAACTCAATGGAAACGTTCACGACAGTGCACAGTTTCAGTTGAAACGGCGGCGACTTCGCGAGACGGTTTCAGTGGTTGGCGGAAAGCCGTTCAGTGACTACCGGACACCTGAAATGATCATCTTCAGTGTGTGCACATTCCTCCCTGCGTTATTACTTGTCAGAATCTGTTGCGTGCTCAGTTATGTGATATGAAATTAGTTGTTGGGTTTAGTGAAACTATAGTTTAAATGTTTGCTTTGCACTCTCGAAGATTGCGTAGGTAAGATATCGTTTTATGGTCTGTAGACAAATCTTGTGCTTTCTAAATAAGTAAGGAAATTTCAGAATAGGTACCGACGTAATGAAAAACATACACCGTGTTTGATAATCGTGCGTAACCTAACTGACCAATTTTATAATTTCGAAATAATGGGGACAAAATATTATTGTTCTAAATTATGAATCGGAACCTAATCAATTAAAATTGCACTAAATCATAAAGATTATGAAGCCATCCGACCTTTAAGTACCCGACCAGCCAAAATAAAATTATTACTTAAAACATAAAAATTCTACGAATCTCTTCGCGGCTGAATAAATACGACTCAAGAGATTTTCAGGCTTTTGAAATATGTTGTAAGTAGTGTCACCAAAACGTTGGTTAAGTTTCACAGACTTATCAGCTGGTCTAAAAAAAAATGTGTATAGGAGGCTAAGCGTCCCGACGTCAGGGTCACTCCGACGTCGAGCGCGAGAGCGACGTCGTGCCGAGCAGACGAGGGCGGAGGGCGAGCGGATCGCGCGCGAGACGAGGGAGCGGAGGGCTCGAGACCAGCTCGAACAACAGCGGAAGGTAAGCCTAATGAACCACTAATAGTCGTGAATGCAATGTGACTTTTACAATTCCTTTGTACTTTCTGAGTTTATCTTGGACATAACTGACAAGACAACGTTGAGAAAATCTGAGCTTCTAGTAAATATAAGTCTGAAATCGCTAACCATGCAGTCCTGAGCATGCGTGGTGATCAATGTTCGTGCCTTCTCTGTTTAAGAAGAGACCTTTATCCTACAGTGAGACATTAAAAGGCTGGTATAGTTATTACTAATAGCCAGATTCAGCTTTTTATAAGAGAATCATAACAGTTATTTGGGCTTTTCCTTACAGTGATTTTAATAAAAAGCTCTTAAGGAATATTGTAGCCGACCTACTTTTTAAATAAACCTCTGCCCAAAAACAATTTGGCTGAAGGACTTGTGGCTAAGTAATACCAGTAATCGTGTTACCCAGTAACTGGGTTATGGAGGTCAGATAAGCAGTCGGTCCATGTAAAATTATGGTGTTCAGCTGCATCTGGTGAGACTTGAAAAGTCGAAACCGACCTCAACGTAATTGGGAAAAATCTAGACCGATGATGATAAATTTGCTGACTGGTAGTACGTTTTTGAGAATTAGATATACGTAACAGTAAAGGCCTACACACATGCCAGCGGGTTTTTGCCGGGTGGGTATGCTGTGCAGGCGTTTTCAGGCCGGCACTTGCCGCAGATGCCGAGAATGCCGCCGGGCTTGTTGGCGGCATGCCGCCGGCACTGTGTGTAGGAGCCTTTACAGTGGTGGCCAAGTGGCAATGGCCGCGACTTACGAGTTGTAGATCGAAGGTTCGAACCCAGACAGACGCTTTACTTTGTGTAAATTATTTCATCACCACTGCTTTCAAAACGGTGAAGGAAAGCATCGTGAGGTAACTGGCATGTCCTAGAACCAAAAATTCGAAGACAATTGACATCTATCAACCCGCACTGGGCTCGCGTGGTGGATTACAACCCATTCCCTCTCACCGAGAGGAGGCAATGTGCCCCAGTGTTCGTACTGTTCGCTCTAACTGCTAATAAATACAATTTTTTATATGCTTACTAGCTGACCCGACAGACGTTGTCCTGTCTTAACTATGAATATTGAGTTCGCATTATAAAAAAAAATTGGGGTGGACCACCCTTAACATTTAGGGGTATGAAAAATAGATGTTGGCCGATTCTCAGACCTACCCGATAAGCACACGAAATTTTATCAAAATCGGTTCAGCCGTTTCGGAGGAGTAAGGTAACTAATATTGTGACACGAGAATTTTATATATAAGATAAGATAACTGATTCAAAACTGCAATCCAAAAAATTAAACAGCTTTCGTTATAGGAAGTTTAACAGTCAGCACTTAATTATCTTCGGTTGCAAGTAAATAATAGGTACTTACTCTATTATAATAGGCTCATTTAACAAACGTATTCGTTACTCGTCTAACCTTTTGTGCTTTTGATCTTTGCTCTTAACAGTTACTCAATTTATTTTGGTATGATAAAATCTTCCATTTAACTAGTGAGGTTAATGATGATGTGTATTAAGTACCGATTGTCCAGAGGACCCATCCAGCCAGATGTTATTATTAATAAAATGGTTGACAACGACAAACATTTTTGTAAGAAATATTTCTAAAATATTCCGAATTTTCCCAAGTAACACGATAACGCGGTAACAATGATGACACCTCCACCATAAGATTTATATCTGTGCCTCCCACCTGTCTGATGAAATAAAAGGTGTGCCACCAGCCTCTTCATAACATCATATTAATAATATAATGTTTCAAATGCCTACTATTAATGTTTATGCGACAATAGCTTAAAGGCTAACGTGATTGATCGAAAGGTGACTCGAGTTCAAATCCTAGAAATGTTCACGACGTTAAAAAATGCGTAAGATAATTAAGTTAAGCTTGGGACAATGTGGGCGATTCTCACATAGTAATGAATTAAATACAACAACATCATTGTAAAGTAAAGCACCGGCTAGTATTGATCAGGCGTTAATTAAATGATACTATGAAAGAAAACCTATCTACCCTTAGACGTCTTTCGAATATCATCATCATCTGCCTAGCCTTTTTCCAAATATGGTGGGGTCGGCTTCCAGTCTTACCATCCGGTAAGACTGGAAGCAGCTGAATACCAGTAATTTAGATGGAACGACTGCCTATCTGATCTCCACAACCCAGTTACTGGGTATTTAATTACAGTATTTTCGAATATCATTTATTTAAATTAAAGTGGAACAAACCTATTACATGTTAACTACAGGCTCGTGAAGAGCTGGCGACCTATCAGCCGTGGGGGCGAGCGGGCGGTGGCGCTCCAAATTCTCGAGGCATACGATTTACCAACCTCCGAGACAAAGGAATCTTTCCCGAAGACGAATTAAGGGTATGTACAATATTAATATGATCGACTCTCTACAATGTACGTTCGTAATTTGCAGTACGAATTACAGAGTCAGTAGTGCGAGATAAGTTCTTACAGTAGTTTTACAGGCGCTATAATTATTTACAGTCCATTAAAGTCTATATATAGTTCCTAAATTGGGAGAGGCATACGTTCAACAGTAATCAGGAAAGCTTTACACTATATTCCCCTACGCATCAGTTACAAATTGGTATAAGTACCTAAACCAACTTAGACTTAAACTCTCGTTTTAAATGTTTACATTATAGAAGAACAGATTACCAATCTGTTTGCCAAACAATGTTTGTGATTAACAGTTAACGTCTTAATTACATACGAGGATGTACAGAGAAAGTGTCTACGGCATTAAAATGGCAATGCCTACAGCAGTAAACCTCCATCAACTAACGCCCCTGCCAGAGGTGTTCAACCTCAGACTTTATTTATAATGCTATCTAAACAAAATATTATTGTACATATAATACTTTTAGGTTTCTGCATAAATAACGACTGGTTTGTAGGTTCTAGGTCTCGACTCTTGACTAGGAGAATAGCGTAACGCGTTGCAAGCACTGTAATGCAGTAGGTATGTAGCAGGCAACGTAGCAATACGTGTAGCAAGCAATTGTAGCGAAACGGGTAGCAAGTAATGTAGCGTAGCACGTAGCACGCACTGTAGCGTAGCACGTAGCCAGAAATGATGTAGCGTAGCACGTAGCAACCAATAAAGTGCAAGGCGTAGCAAGCAATGTATCAAACGCAAACATTGCGGTGCCGCATGCCGGTTGCAGTCCGAGTAAACAAGGTTGGTTATATCTGAACGAACTTATTGTAAGTAATAATAATTGTATGCCTGACTGATCAAAACATGCATGTAATTGAAACAATTATTTGTCTATTAATGATTATGAGATCTGTATTTAAATCTTACTTAATGCAAATTGCTTTGATAAGTCTCGCTCAACATTTTGAACTAACATGCAATTTGTTAAATGTGCCTCGTTAATCTTATGGCGAATTATTATGTTGCTAACAAATGTTTCTTAATTAGATGCAAGATTTTAGTCAGTTTGTGAAATTATGCAAAAGTAGCAAATCAAATATACCGTTCATCAATAAACTAATAATTCATAACGAAAGGTGAAGGCGAAAAACAATTTGAATGACCTATTTTTTGTTTCGTGACCTCAACTCATTGATCCTACACGTGTACGTACAACTACGACGCATGCATACTTTGAATCCCACGAATTTCATAGAAAATTATAAGTAGGTATAATAACATACATGTATATTTGACGTTATTTCTTAATCTCAGTAATAGTACAGGTTATCTGGATACTTACTTAATTAATAGGTACACAAAAATAGTTGCATATGGCGATTGTCCGATGGCTATAAATCTATATAAGGTAAAGGGTCATTCATTACTTGAATGTTATTAAGGCGGGACCACACCGTAGCGTTACGAAACGAAGATGGATAAAAAATGTGCGAATGACTGCTTCTGCCGTATCGAGGATATTAAATTTGTTGACACACATTTGAGGTATTTTGTATTTTCGTCATCAGCAATTTCCCCTCTTTTAAAACTTGTCCGCGTTCCTTTAATGTAATCGACATAATTATACGACACGATTTTATTACAAAACTGATTGCTGGCTGGCAGGTTAATCATGGTATCAAAATAAATAAATACATGTAAATTTTGTTTGTCCATAGTTTCCATTAATATTCTTACTATATGAAACATTCATTTGATTGCCTTTGTTATGGCCAACTGATCAAGTCTAATTGACAAAATATCGACACCATAGCTGATTGGGATGATTATTTAAACATAGGCTTTTTGATTTTGTAGGTCACAAAATACATTCCTAATATGGATGAAATTCTTATGTTTGGATGAAAATAACACTACCATTTAACATGTATGATTTTTAAGAAGGGCTAGACATTTTTGAATGACGTCTGCTACCAGGCCATTCCACATCGTTATCATCATACAATTCTTTTCCAGGGGGTATCACTGTACGAGGCGTGTCGCAGGTGGGCCACGTCGCCACTCCGCAGACAGAGGCAGACGCCGGTGAAGCTGCGAGAGGACCCGCAGCTGTGTTACGCCGAGCCGCTGCGCAAGAGTGTCGACAACGACATACGATACAAACAATCACCGCACGAACAACAGAACTACAAACAGATATTAGGTACATTGACGATTGTATATAGACTTTACGTTCCAAATATTAGCACAGAACTTCAATGGTAAGGATCTGAGTACTTCGTTTAATTTACTATAACTTTAGTCTTTAAAATTGCAAAACGAAGAAATTCTCTCTTTAGTTTTTACCCGTCTGCGCCAGAAGGAGGGTTATGTTTCTTCGGCACGCTCTGTAGCCAAAACGGCCTGATCGATTTCAGTTTGAGAGGTGCCGTTAGATTCGTCTTAATTGTGAGAGTGACAATGGGTATATCAAAATTGAAAAAAAACGAGTTCTGGCGCCATATTTGCAACAAAAAAAAAATCTCAAACTTAGTAAGTGGGGTATCAAAATAAAGAGTTTCATAAAAAGGTCTCATTAACGTCAATAATAAATATATTAATAAGGCAATAAAGGTCTTTATTATTAAATTTAAGAAGATGCCTCCGGCTGCATGAGATTGCTTAGGAGATTGATAGTATTCAGTCTAACATAGTCATCCTTTTAAAACAAGTTTCTTGTTTCCATCTTTTTAATTAAAGTTCAGTTTTTAGGCAGTCGGGTTTTTTGATTTTGTATTTTTTTTTAACATACTTAAATATATAAAAGGATAATCTCATTTGCTTTCACTCCTACATCATTTTAATAAATTATGATAAATATTTCTAGGTCTACGCTTAGAAAAACCTTTGCATAAATTACTAACGATGGAAGATTTGTTCGTTACATAAATCATGAGGAAGTATATGTCTTATAGATGTCTGATCTACGTTATTTAGATGACAGTTTAAGTTTTCTTGTCTTATCAAATAACATTTATATTTCAGATGAGATGGTTACTAAAAAAAAGAAAGCCGTAAGAGAAGAAAAGAAAAAGAATTTGGAATATGAACGCAAAATGGTAAAACAATATTTTATTAATAAAATGGATAGTAGATATTATACAACATATTTCATATTTTCAGCATGCCATGGAGGGTCCATGGGGTAAACCGGGGCCAGGAGGAACTATATGGAGGAACCCCCGAAATGTTGGGCTAAATTTCTCTAAGTCTATGGTCCGTATTGAAATAAGGATAAAAATATTCATAAAATACATTTTAAAATAATTTATTAACGGTTTTACTTTAGGGTTGGACAGATAATGAAATTTTTACAAAAATGGATGGGGATAAAAGGCGCAACGAAAAATCTTCACTAACTTTACCCAAAGTAAAGGGAGACGATGATTTCAGAGAAGATATTCCCAATAAGGAAAACTTAAAACCGCCAAATGTTGATAAGTTACCAAATATTAAATACACTGGCACTCCAAAATCTCCAGAACAAAGGAGATTTAGTCTAGACGTAAAGGTTAAACACGAAGTTTCTTACGGTGGTAATGGAGAAGGCAGACGAAGTCCAAAGAAAACCAGATTTGTTAAGAGATTATCTAATGGCGACAAAGTGACTAAATTAATAATTGATGATAGTTATGACAGTGGAGAAGCTGTAGCAGAGAAAAAGCCTACGCCTGAGACTGCTATTTTGCACGTAACTGGCGGCGTGGAACTAGTGCCGCTTTTGGCTAGGAGACGTCGCGTCGGCGCACGCACACTGCCTTCGAGCGATGTCACAAGACAAGCGGATCAATCGTGTCAGTACGTATGAAACTAATAAATAGCATTGTTAGTATTTTAGTGATGATTAGGTACCTACCTATTCTCTGTGACATGACCAATCGTGGCATGAATTCGCATTTTTTTTCTCGATAACTTTAACTTCTCTAAGACTCTTTGAGCATAATAGAAGCTAACCAAGGTCAAAGAAATAATAGAATTCAATTTATAAGGTCACGGCATCTGACCTGTTTATCAAATCGATTAGATTCACTGGATTCTTAAAGTCTGAAGCATTGCTTACAGACTTTTTATTAACGTAGGTAAGTAATTTGCCGAAGGCTTACACAGTTGCGTGACACGTTTTCCCGTATCGTAAATTTATTCGCGTGTAAAATGTCAGCGGATGTCGTAACACTTTTTTTCGTAAATCATATTGTAATATTGAATTATGAGCCGCGATTCGGAAATTCCATTGCCTGTTTACTTAGGTATGTAGTGTGTAGTGTCTGATGATTTTTTTATGAGAATTGATTAGTGCAATTAGTGACTTAGGGATGGTATGCACCTACTAATTGATGCAGTTACTCTGAATAAGAAAGTACAAGTAAACAAGTCATTACCTATCTACTTGACGAAAATGTACTGAATTATAAACTAGTTGATAGTAATTAAATTAGAATAGCATTTAAAAAAAACAGCTGCACTATTTTGTTAAATACTCCGGTAAAAATCACTTAATTCTAGTCTGTTCGGTAAGTAATTACAGTACTAGGCACTCCAACATAAAATCATGAATGTGTGTTTTATCCTTATCATTTTAAAAATAACTATGTCTACTAGTAACTGCACCGCCAATGAACTCTGAATTGATGTTTGATCTTGAACATTCCGTGTTTACCTTATAAATATTTTACGAATACGTTTCCGGTGCGATGATTCGAGTTACATATCTAACGGTAGGCAATGTTTGGTCAACAATCCGGTAAGGCAGAGGTTGCATCACGGCTTTCTATCGGTTGGGGTCCATACGACACCAAGATTAACGGCTTTCATTAGACCGGTGACGTGCGCCTCAAGACCGTCAGTTGTTGATAATGATCGTTGACACCTCAGCATAGATATCGATGAGTAACTACGTAATTCAGATAAATGGTAATGTATTTCACGTTGCCTTCGAACCGTGACCTCCTTACAATGGGCTTAGTTATGCTGATCTTTAAGTTTGATAATAAAATACTTGTAGGCCGGTTTTGCCTAAAGCTGATAGGCAGTTTGATTTTTATATACCTGCAGTTGTAATAAAAATATAGTTACATACAGACATACGTTCGTGCTTTTTGCAGGTGGCGTGAGTCGGTCAATATGGACTACTTGAGGGAACTAAAGAATCAAATGAAAGTAAAGTGTATTCAACAGGAGGTACGATACAGAGGCGGTAGTTCTTAAATAATCCCAAAATTTGCACCTTTTTTTCTTAATATTCCCTTTATGGTTTTGCAGGAACATCGTCTTAATTCAGCAGAAAGCGTCCGAAAGCATCACGAGACATGGGAGTCCCTCTGGGGTAGGCAAGGACACGGGGCCCCATTGCGGGGCAAGTATGCAAGAAACAACCTAGCGCAGCTACTCTACGTAGCCCCCCTGACAAATGCTCAGTAGATGCCTATAGAGAATACACGTAGTTAACATCCCGTCGATACCTAAATACTCCAACTGTAAATTACATTTTTTATAGTTAACATCCCGTCGATACCTAAATACTCCAACTGTAAATTACATTTTTTATAGTTAACATCCCGTCGATACCTAAATACTCCAACTGTAACTTACATTTTTTATAGTTAACATCCCGTCGATACCTAAATACTCCAACTGTAACTTACATTTTTTATAGTTAACATCCCGTCGATACCTAAATACTCCAACTGTAAATTAAATTTTTTATTGCATTTAATTGTTATACTTCAGTATAACAATTCTGCACTTTGGTTTGATGTCCCCTGTCGTCATTCTCTAGCCTTATTCCAATTTATTTAACCCTAAATAAATTGGGATAAGGGCTAGAGAATGACGCAACCTGTACTCTCTTTTTTCTTTTTCGTCATCTCGATAGTTCCCTCTTCCTCACCATATATTATGTGTCCCGTATTGATGACCCGGGTCGACCCGGTCGGGGATAGCAAATAAATACGAATAACGATCGTGGAAGAGGTATTAAAGATAAAATTAAGGAGTTCCGAAATGCGAATGAAAACTCAAGAAAATTATTTTCCCATAAAACAAGTGTAAGGGAAATAGATCAGTACTTATGCATTTATAAGCAATACCTAGATGATGAAGCTTTGAAATAAATCAAAAGTGGCATGAATTTATAACTACTGAACATTTCTATCTAGAGTACCGTTCAGTAACTTTACTTATCACTTAAATACCTACTAATTATGAATTTGATGTAAAATTGGGTAGTAAACATAATACATATTAGTGCCAACCAATAAAATACAATGACATAAAATTATCATATAGATATAATAATATGTAGTAGGTAAACATTTCTGTGAAGAATGTGTTTTCTGATGTTTGATCGTAAATGTTAAAATTACGAAGTATAATTATCATCATGATCCAAATGATGATATTACCATATCATTAAGATTAGCTTGCATGAAAAATAAATCATTTTTTTTTAATTTTATCTGTAAATGTAGTTTTACCTTGACCTTCTTTAATAAACTTACTAATTGTCTACCCAGATGTTTTTTGTATGATCCGAATTTAACATGAAACAAGCACTAATCATGATGTATGCCTATATTAGCAGTAATTATTTTATTCTTTCTGATTTTGTATTCAATCTGGGCCAAAAAGTCGAAGATAGCTGCACTTTTCCTATTTATTATCATCAATCTAATTCATTACGATAAAAAAACATAGTAACTGTAACTTTTTGAGAATTTCGTTTTATTATGTCGTAAAAAGTTTAAATTAAGTAAAGGAAGTACTTATCAAGTTGAGTTGGTAAAAATAATTAAAAAACCGCAAATTGTAATAACTTAAGAAAATTACTATTTCACGAATTTTAGTCTTGTATTAATTTGTTGGTAAGTGAACCTTGCACTGTGAAAGGATGGATGATGAATAAAGTGTTTTAAAATGACTACTAATAAGTGTTTTCTTGTAATATATCACTTACAATCTTAGTTACATTTAAACCGGTATCCACATTTTTATTTAACCATTTAATAGCCCTTCTTAGTAGAAATGAGATATTTTAATGGGACTAACTGGTTGGATACATTTTCCCGGTGTTGATTTAGTGACACCATTACCTACCAAAGATTGCTCAATGCAATAATAAGTAGTACTATTAAAAGCCAAGACATAATTAAATAAATTTAAACTAACTGTAATTTTCTGATTAAGTGACACCATTATTTGAAAAAAATTACAACAAATCCAGTATATCTCGAACTTGTCCTTGATCGTAGATGTTTAGCATTCAGCTTATTTATTATGAAGTCTATTTAAACATTTTGAATGCAATCACAATATTACACAATATGTTTCATCGCCCACGCGCGCCGTTTGTACAATAGGTAACTGCCGATGCAGATGCACCCATTGTATTACGTTGAACTTTCAACAAAGAACAGGTTCACGATATTATAGTGGCTATACGTATACCTACATATAGCTACAATACCTATTTGCTGATCCACCTGTGTGGAATGGACGATACTGCTATATTGAATGGGAACTTTATATTTATTTTATTTGGGTTTTTGTTCTTAATTTATTCTAACTCATAATCACGAACAAATTACAACACTGTCTAGCTGAGTGTACGACTATACGCCGACAGACTGAACACCGACAAGACTTTACTTCGACGGGACTCTTCGCTGACAGGACACTTCGCCGACAGGACTCTACGCCGACAGGGTTCTTCATCCTTGCGCTATTACTAAATAGTCAAATAACTACTACTAACATCGCTCGGCTCGCGCGCGGTAGGTCGCAATTCTAACCTAACCTAACCTATCTAATAAGCCCTGTCGGCGAAGAGTCCCGTCGAAGTAAAGTCTTGTCGGTGTTTAGTCGTACACTGGTGTCTAGCTAGTGCATTAGGTATCGTTTGCACTTAGCAAACTATTGAGCAGTCCTGGCCCAGTGGTATCGCCCCGACTTTACGAGTTGTAAGTCTTGGGTTCGAATCCACAGGCGGTTTACTTTGTGTAGATAATGTCATCACCACTGCTCTTAAAATGGTGAAGGAAAACATCGTGAGAAAACCGTCCTAGAACCAAAAATTCGAAGACATGTGACATAAACCAACCCGCATTGGGCTCGCATGGTACATTATAGCAGACTCCCTCTCAAAGAGATTAGGCCTATGTCCCAGCAGTGAAAACAATATAGGCTGATTATGATTATAATAGCAACCTACTGTAACTATCATGGGTAAACCTACGACACGTCAAACAAACTCGTTGTCAGCAATCAGCAGTGGGCTGATTTAATAATTAATATAAAAATCTCTATGTGAATAGGTGAGAAAACAATAGTTAAAAAGCCAAAGATAATACATACATCCCTACGCAGGTAGGTACGTGCTATGCTATGTAGATAGGTTTTATAATGTAGCCTGTAACATCTCAGTAAGTACCTACCTTTATATGCGGTAACGATGAGCAGTCATCTCATTCTCAAGCATTTCGTATTTTTATCTCTTGGCTATGTAGGTAAAGTGTTATTACATACTTTATCGTTAATATTACGAATTCACGCGTAATTTAAAAAAAGTAGGCAAACTACACAATAACTTTGTTATGAATGATTATGAGTATTATGACAAATCAGAGCTAGTAATGCATTGCATTTGAATTTTTATTTCTATGTCATGTGGAACTAGGGTTGCCAATCGTACTCTAAAATAAAGTATTGTACTCTTTTTCTTATGGGTGTACTCAATAAGCTATAACACTAATAGAGTACCTACGCCAAAATACTTTTTATTCACAATCTGACTTTTTTGAGGCAAGTGATTCGTTTTTCTATATTTTCCATTGTGTGACTTTATTATTTGTCAGTCAAAAATGTGAAGTGGCGAGAAGAGAGGAACAGGGCCTGATCATAGTATTAAAGGAAGAGTTAGGATGTTAAAAAATATATGTAGGTACCGCAAAAAGTGCTAGAAAATACGTAAAAGGAAATGAATAAATGGAACCGACTCTATTTTATGTATCTGTACCTACTCCTTATTTACTCTCTCTGAAATTAGAAATACTCTACTTCTTTTACAAAAAGTTGGCAACACTAAGTGGAACCTACTAGTAACGTGTACCTAATTTCCTTTATTGGTGGCTAAATTACTGTGCTGCTCAAGCATGCATTAATTTATAAGGTCAGATTAACTGTTACAAAATCCCTAGAAGATTAAATCAAATAGATACCTACTAACTCCCTAATTAAACTATAAAGGTTAAATGCCTCAAGTTTTATTTTAATTTAATGTTAATATATTGTAACACTTTTCAAAACTGACTCCTATAATATCATGACACACATTATTATTACACTGCAATTGGAATGCCAACAACAGCCCTTCGGGCATTACACGCTATAAATATTTCGCAAGCCTTCATTGTGTCGAGTACTACGTGGTGCTAAGTGCAATGTAAACAGTTCATTGATGAGTCTCTAATTGTTCTTATACCCTCGAGACGACGGGTCTCGCGTGGGTACGTGCGACTTATGGTGAAATCTGTAAAGCAAACAAAAATGTGCGCATGTATGTAAATGACACACCCGGAGAAAGCCTCGCACTATGACGAAATTACAATAAAACTGTAAAAACACCGACACCTCCGTCAAGTGTGCCTTCAACAAAAGAAACGAATGAATCGACCAAGAATTCATTCATAAAATATACTGTTTAACATTGGGCGTTGTTAATTTGATTCTGTAAGTTTATTACCTACCTACCTGTGTCAAGTCAAGACTCAAGAACAGCAATACTTAACTACGTAAAATGCACGTAAAGAAGATTATTAAAGCGCTATCGAAACACTTTCATGCTACACATCATGTAGATACCTAATTATCTTATGTGAAGTTTTATTTATTGCATGGATGCAATACAATATTGGAGGTATTGGAATGCCTCAAATATTGTGGCATGGTTGAGATGAAGATGGGCCGTAATTTTGTTGCGTTTGGGACCTCGAGAAATTGTGACGCCATCGTTTTTCGACTAAACTATGAAATCCAAATAAATTTAAAACGTCATATTTATTGGAGACACTAGCAATAAATAAATAAATAACACTCTCCAATAAACATATCGTTTTACATCTTAGTTTTGTCTATTAATTAGTTAAGTAAACATGTAAACTAAGCTTTTATGTGACAAAGCGATGAATTCAGTAAACATTTTTCACACAAGTGACCAATCATGTTGAGGCGGTTTGCGGTGAGCCCATCAAATGACTGATTAATTGTTATGTGATATCTCTATTGACAGGAACGTGAGTTACCAAAGAATTTTACACTTCAATTTGTCATTCGTTGATTGGTGCCTACTTCTTTTTTAATGAAATGTGACGAAACATTTGCGTCAAATAAACTCTCTCTTGGTATCTATTCAATCAAAATAATGGTCCCGTGCACTTTGCTTAAAAAATCCTTTAGTGAATACAATTATGTAAACACTAACATAATAATATGTGAATATTTACAGTATACAATTTTACAGTATTGGCTGAGAGGGCGTGGGGTCTATTGTATCTAACATTCAATAGTTTGAGAGGCATGGAATGATATGAAGAATATTGAAGAACTCAAGGTCACCTTTGAATTAGTTATTAGTGTATTAATCTGTCCCATCGAATGAGTTGCCTTTCTTTACGTTTTCATTTGGTCTAAATCGCTAATATCATGAAACCATGTAAACACAAGTAATTTATAATTTAAAAACGCTTATTCAACAAAGTATACTTTCCCAATATATTAAATTGACAAATAAAATACATATAAGTAATTCATTTATGTTTTTGAAAACGAATACTCGAAGAATTGTAATTTTATAATATACGTGAAGAAATGTCAATACATATAAAAAAAGTTAAAATGTACAATGCCTAGTAAACTTGATAGGGTATCAATAAGAGCTGGCCGCTTCTTCGTCCGCGTGAAATGTTTTGTTCTCCCGACCCACCCCGTCGCGTATCGCACCGTTTCTGCCTGCCTTTCGTTTCCGCTTAGCGTTCATTCTGACTTCTTTTCTTGTTGCACAGCTCCTTAGAGCCCTAGCGTGATGTTAAATTCCTTGAGAATTGGACAATGAAATGCAAAAACAAAGTTTTTTTGTAATCAGACTGGTAGGTAGTTTCAGAGATTAGCGCGTTCAAACAAACTCTTCAGCTTTATTATTAGTATATAGATGCTAATTCTTTTTAATGTTTGTTACAAACGTAATAGGTACATATTAAAGTTATAGACTAGATTTCGCCTACAACTTTGATCCTAGCAATTAGCAACATTAGATTAAAACAGCAATCTACATAAACATTCTGGTTTTGATAAAGTTTACGTAACCGGCAATTGTTTAAGGAAATTAATGATGCACTTGAAGAAGAGATTATAGAATATGGCCGCTCACCCTCAGGCTTTACTTATAATGCCCGCACGAGTATAGAGACAAGGGTTGGTAGCGTAGATCGTCCGAGCCAGACATCGCGCTACAAACAAGGAATAAAATACACGCACGTGGTGTCACACCAATTTTTTTCGATATTTTTTTTTATATTTTTTTATTTATTATTGCAGAAAGCCTAATAACAAACTAAAAATCATTTGTAGGCAAAAAAATTTGCTAAGTTACAAGCTTCCACATATATAAACAAATACCTTGTTTACATTGATTGTTACAGCCACGGTCACTTGTTGAAGAAATTCTTGTCAAAAGAACGCACCCCAATGTTAATGGTGCAAATCGTACTTATTCTCAAAATTTAATTTCATATCAGGTATTTTGAGAATATTGTAGGTAAATGTTTTGAGAGTGATTTCAACATTCCTATAAATTATGTCATCGTTCTGAGAACCGGTCCTCGGTTCGTCGGAGACATGTAAATAGGACCGGAATCACTTCCGACTCTAGATCAACAAAATGTGATCCTTTCGAAACGCTAGAACTTTCAAACAAATCTCGATTGTCGCGTAAAGACTCGCTCTCGCCCCGCCTGTGCTGTGAGGACCCGGTTTAAGGTTACGGAAAAGAAAGTCCATACATCGCGAACCTGCGGCCGACGCGCCCCGCCCCTCGGTCGCTGCGCTTTGACCCCGACTAAATACAATAAACATTTTATTCCACCACTCTTCTCGCAAAATTAAAATGTAAGCGACATGACAAAATTAAAAATAATTTTGATGTTTATTTATGTACCTACAGCTGCTGTATTCATATTCATATATTCGTTATATATACGTTTCGGTGCAGAGAAAGCTGCTAAGTTGGTCTCGTATTATTATCAAATACATACCTACATACTACTTATTATGGGTTTGATAATAATAAGAGTCCAACTAAGCTGTTTTCTCACGTGCATTCTTTACGACAGCTGTATCTATACAGGATGGCAAGGAATCTACGCCCAAACTGTAACCATGAAATCAGCACAAATGATCCTAGGGTAGAAATGTTAGCATACAAAAGTGTCATACACTATCAAAATATGTTAGGAAGAACATTTTTCCTTTTAAAATAACGTATCAACAATTTCAACGCAGGGGATTATAGAATCAAGTACTCAGTCCATGGTAACAGGTTGCGCGTCAATTTCCCTACTACCCTGTATACGGCTTAGCGATTTTGGGAAAGAACAAACATCACTATGACATTGTACCAATATAGGAAAAGTTTTTATTCAGTGCGCAAACTGTAACCATGAATTCAGCATATCATTCTAGACCCCCAGCGCAGAAATTTTTCGACGGTTGTACAAAAAAAATCAGCTGTTCCATACATTTTGCATTTTTCTATGAAACAGCAGATTTTTTTTTGCGCTCTGAATAAAAACTTTTCCGGAATACCTATAATATCGACTAATGGCGATGCTCATAAAGCCGCCACTGAGGATCTACAGAACCGAGTAAAACGGTGAAGATAGAGCTACTCGATAGGGCCACAAGGTTATAGGGCCGTTTTAAACCACTTTCTAGCTTTCAGTTAGGATCGGTACGAAGTTCACTATCCAAGCCAACTCTATTTTACTTTATTCTAAACACAAAATACTTTATTGTTACTACTTGTGTATTACAGTTCTAACAATTTAGACACGTGTATTTCGCATTTGACATAATTTAGCTTCACACTCATTTTATTCGTATTAGTCATACATCTTTAACACTGTCTTTGTAGTGTTTAGTGGGGTTATACGAGACAATACATTAACTATGTTACATAGGCGTGCCGAATTCACTTGGCGAGGATTACGTATGTTTGCGCTTTTATTTGCACTTAGGATTTACAGGTGGTTAGTCGTATAATCTAGTACGGGTTGATGCTTTTACATTGAATTAACATGAACGAAGTAAAATTCGTTTACAAAGCAATAATACCTACCAAAGAAATGTGTTAGGTCCTTATCCTTAGTTGGGTAAAACATATTTCATTTTATACGAAAGTAAGTGTAGACTTCTATTACAGTGTTTACCTACCGTTTGTGCAGTTTAAGATCCCGATATTGTGCAATCACTGATATAAACAAGCGTTGACGCCATGTTCCACTTAATTGCTATGGAGCGTATCGCTTATTACGTTATGTACACTCATAGTGTGATGTCACAGCGCGTTTCTAAGGATGATTTATAAGCGAGTCGAAGCTTTAATAAGTTTTTTCACACCACCTGCTCAATCAACTCAGCCTATTACAATCCACTGCTAGACATAGGTCTACCCCAGGCTGCGCCACGTCACCATTTCCTCCACCTTCCGCACCCAGTCTGTCCTAGCCACTTTCTTAAGGTCGTCGGTCCAACTAGCTGGGGAGCGCCCCACGCTACGCTTGCCGATACAAGGTCTACACTCCAGGGCTCGTCTGCACCACCGGCAATTGGTCCTTCGACAAAAATGGCCGGCCCACTGCCACTTCAGTTTGCTTACTCTGCAATCTATGTTGGTAGCTTCGATTCTTTCTAGAGAGATTTTGAACATTCAAAAAAAATCCGAGCATAGACTGTTCAATAGCGCGCTGAACGACCTAGAATTTGTGGACCAGCCCAACTGTCAGTGTCCACGTTTCGGCACCGCATGTTATAACCGGCAGGACGCACTAGTTGAAGACATTGCGGGCTTGCGGGATAGGCGACAAGAATGAACCCACGTCATCCTGGAATGCGAGGCCGTGGTTTCTCAACGTGAAGAAATCCTCGGAACAGTGATGTCGCTCCGCGAAGTCTGTGAAGATCCCAGGAAGCTTCTGTGCTTTTGGGCGGAGCTAGGCTGGCTTTGTTAGCCAGAATCCCCACGCACAACGGACCGAATGGGAGTCTACGTGCGGAAAAGGGAGTCCTGTCATCATCATCATCATAGGCGACATGAAGACTTGACGAAATTTCCCAATCGAACCAACCCAACTAGATCTGCCAGGGGTGCGGGTTGATCGAAAAAGATACCGTGGCCCCTGACACACAGGCAACTGAAATAAAACGGGTGGGTTTTAGTCAGTAAAAGTCTGAGCTCTGCCCAAAACGGGAGAAGTTGTTTGGTGATATCCCACCCTCAAAAAAAAAAAAAAAACAACCCAACTGGATCCTTCTGTCGGCTTTTTTCTCAAAGTGGTGTCTACCTCGCTGGATGACAGGTAGATATACTCCTTCACAAACTTAGAAAAACTACCCTTTGATGTCCCTGCTAATGTCATGCTGATAATGTCAAATTATATGTCATGCAAACATACGCTGAATTAAGTTATTATCACCCTGGGGTCTAGCCGGAAAATGTAATTTAAATAATTGCTTTAGTATGTATGTACTAGGTTCCTCGATTATTTTTTTAACCTGCAAGTAAATTATTATCCAGTAAACAAGATTCTGAACAACAGTGCCAACACTGCTTCTGGGATATACGAAATAGGCACCTACTTGCTTTTTACTCTTAACTACTTATTTTCCCATGAAAGTTGCAAGAATCAAGTGAGGGTAATAGGTTACTTATGTTGATCGTAGGCCGTGGGCTAGTCACTAGGTACTCGTGTGGATAACTACTATTCTACTAACATTAGACACTCACAAATTGTTACCACGCATAGCTTCAAGCGACGAACACATTACACATTACCTACTCCTCGTAGAACGACTAGTGAACTATTGATAAACGATCTATTATGACTTAGTGAAAATGTTTATCAACTCTTTTATTTCCAGTTGTTCCGTTAATTCGATGCTTACAGGTAGTTTGTCCATATACACATAATGGCATAGTGACAACATCCTTGTGGTATATCGGATGTCATATTATATACAATCAGTAGCTGTTTGGGCGCTTCGCGGGCGCAACAAGCAGTGGTCGACAGAGCGCGGTGTTCTCACGCAGGCGCAGTGCACGCAGATACCGGGCCGCATTCACACGTGCGACAACCACCTTGCCGTCGTCGTCGACACATACGTTGCTGTAACATAGTGCTACAAGTGTTCTTCAAGAGCCGGCAAGATGCGCCCAGTGAGTACCGGTGTTAATTTATCATACGTTAGGCAGTGTTGTTCAAGTTAGGCCGTAATTGTGCGTGAACTTTATGAGTGGATGCGTGAATTTTTTGCATGAAGGAGTAATTTTTTTTTGCATTTTTCCGCCCGTTTTCGTATTTTAATTAGCCCACCATTAATATGTAATATAATTTTCACTTTATCAATTTTGAATTAAGAGGACTTTACTGATTGTTATAAGCAAAAAGTTTGGTCCGGGAAGTGTGACGTCTGTATGAAATTAGGTGAAATATTTAAACTTGACATTTCGCCATATAAACATTATAGGTAGGTACTTAAGATGTTTTTATTCAAGAAGAAATTATTTTCTTTTACTCCATTAATTTAATCCTCAAATTGAAAGTCTCCATCAATTTCATTTAACATAAATTACGTAACCACTTGCAAGCTTCATAAATTGTTTTCACAAAATAGTGAAAATCACATTGATGATCTTTATAATGTGAACGTTTATAACCTTTCACCATATTGCACAGCACGATTTTCTATTATTCTTCATGTCAAGTAAAAGCTACATCGCGATAACTAACGATAGAGTTCGTATAAAAATGAAGCTGTAGTTACGTCTACGTTCTTTATCTCCTGTATACTTAGATGGTCATCTGTCATGTAAATGACTGCGTCCCTATGCAAGCACTCTTCAATGTATTTAAAGTAGACTGTAGGTAATGCGGAAATTTGCATACGGCGCTCACACCGTTTGAATATTTATGTCTATGTGAAGTAATAGATTTAAAGTCGAGTCTGTCCTATTGTTTAAACTATTATCCCTAACCAAACCATGCAGTTACTATGGATATTTAGGTAAGAAAATGTATCAAATTTATAAATAATTAAAATTTCTCTTAGTTCCTATGGAACACCTCATTGCAAACTCCATTGATTTAATAGTACCTACTCAATTATTGCCCCTTTCTCTCAATCTAACTACTATTACGATTACTTACGGCCTAAGTAGTGTCTTTAGACATTTGATTGAAACCAATTACCAACAGAGCCTAATCTTATGATTATATTATACTTAGTGTAGTACGTATATATTATACCTTGTGATACCTATATTCAAATTATCTGAGCGTTACACAAGCCCACCAGTAGTGTGTGCAAATTAAAAACTGTTAAAATCAAGTTTACTCTCTCGCGTATGACTGTGAATAATAAAGCGTTTTAACTCAAATTACGTATTTTAATGAGGCGTTACCGTCTAGAATATTGTATATCCCGTAGCGTGTGAATTTATTTAAATATAATATTTAAACAATAAATTCATCAATGCACTTTCCCCGAATGACGCAACTGGTGCGTGATGATGCGGTGCGCTCGTTTACATGAATCGTCGGAAGAGAATGATGGCTATTAAGGATTCATCATTCGTTGCCGAGCCACACGTGTTACGACTGCAGCCGCTTATCGGTGAAATTTTGAATCATTTCACATAATTTCCAGTTTCTACGTCTAGACCGAGACTCGAGAGCGAACGACCGACCGATGACTTGAGCTGTGTGACATCGGGCGCGTAGCTTTTGTTTATGATAAACTTTCCACTTGTTCGAACTGCTGCTGTTAAAATGGTATGTCACGCTAAAGTTGAAGTAATTTTGTAATCTAAGTAGCCATAAATAAACTGCCTTTTTAAAATATTTGTGTAGTCTGTACGATGATATTTCGTGGTGTGATCCTTCTTTATTATTTACGAATTATTTTTCAAAACTAGCTGCATCCAGCAATACCTACTTGTGCCGTTAGTAGAAGAGGTCAAGAAAATATCAAGTTACCTACTAATCAAAAAGTACAGAGAGCATAAAGGCATTTTTTACTATATCTACGAATAAAATTTGTCCTTAGCCAATAATATGAAAACAGCAAAACTTGGTACCGCGAACATAATTAATGAAGTAGGAAACGAGGAGGTTTATGTGTAACAAGTGGTGTCACCTCGTAAAACACGAAACTTAAATTAACATTTTATGTGTTTTTCACAAAATCTTTCGAATAAAAATCATTGCTTGATTTAAATATTCATCACTAGTTTGATATCTATTCAATCCAGATTACGATACACATTCCATGCATGCGTTATGAAAATACAGTTACAGTTAGTATAAAACACCAATATAAAACTTGGCCACTAGGAATCGGGTCACTGTCGCCGCGTTAACGCCGCGGGTTTGCTACGTTTTCTTATCGACATCACAAGTTACAGATAGCCAAGGGTTACAGGCAAATTAGAAGTATAAAAGAGAAATAGGATAAAATACGTCGTTAAAAAAAGCACTCGGTTCAACGAAACGACCGGGCCTACGCGGCCTACACGCGCCTACGCAGCGTCTTCGAGGCGTAGCCGTTGCAAACAGTACACAGCCCACACTAAACAAACGCTAGGTGCAGAAACTCCGTGCAAGAATTGATTATTATAGTATACTATTACAGATTTTTTTTTTACGAAGTTAAAAGATTTTCTAAAACAGTGCCAATAAGACAAATGAACAATAAATCACCTGGTATATTTAAATTATATGCAAAAAATCTATGGCATCAGCCGCTATCTGCCTACAGATTAAAGACATTTTTTTAAACAATCAGTTATTTATATTTTATTGTTTTTTAGGCAGAAAGAAGTAAAAGTACCTGTGCTTTCTATGATGTTAAACTATATCTATAAGGAATTCATATTTCGAGTCAACTAAGATCTGTCCGATAAGCTGAATCATCACAATGCCGTTTCGTTGCTCACTCTTTACTTTTGACCGTGGGACAGTGAAAGCTAATAGATATACCACTCTAAACAATATTTCACATAATCTTACTTGATACTCACTTTGTTCGTAATTTCTAAGTGTTATTTTACACAATTCTTTTAATTAGTCATTGTAAACTTATGGATCATTGTTGAGTAATTTCTCGCTGTTGAGATTATCATATGCACTGCGAGCCATGGTTAATTACGATGTCTGTTGCCTTAATCTAATATTTTCCACCAATTTACCACAGTTTTCTTGTGTAATTTGCTCTAATAAGTTACGATATTATTAATCAATATTTCTGTATAATATATTATGCAAAAGGTATAATTTAGTAATCAAAACAAACATGTTGCAAGAGCGAGGAAGTTTCTAGTTCATACAGACATACACACCTATTGATACCTGTCTGCTATCTTATATGTTAATTGGTTTTCAATTTATGATCAACTTTTCTGTGAGATAAAAACAAAAAATCACGTAGGTATGGCATCTGCTATGATTGCCATGAACTTCTTTTCAAAGTAAGCTTATGGTCGCGTAGTATAGGTACCTACATGAAATTCATTGATTGATTACAAATAAATAACGTCAGAATAACAACAATTCAAATCAAATCCTTTTGATGTTTGATAAATGATGTGTAACCCTAGATACACATCTACGTGGGTATTGTTTCCCTTGATTACGGGGCATGACCTTTACTGTCAAGAAATTTCGTTACATTGCTTTCGTTATCTGCTGTAGGCGACCGCTTACTCTGAAAATCAGTTTGAAGACTCTAGTCATGGAGCCATTGTATAATTTTGATTTATATAACGATGTACATACGCCAAAGTGATATTTAGAGCAACATACACAGGGGGCGGAGTTAGTGCTTATTCAATTGTAAAGCTCATAGTGGGTGGTTTTGGTAAGTAGTCTATTTTTAGAACGCCTACTAATTGTAGGTACTTGTTACGACGATATATCTTACATTTAAATGATACATGACATCACTCCTCGATAGCCATAAGGAAGAGAAAGATTGTGTGATCTCTTTGGCTTAGATAATACTAAGACGGCGATAAATTTCATGACATCACACCACTTGTGATTTCAAACACGCAAACTCGTCAGCGTGGCCAACGAGCTTTAGCAACACTCGTTTTGTTTTGGTTTTAGTTAAATGCTATGATAATAACCCTCTTATTTAATACGGTGCATCAAAAATGTACGGTTCAATAGTCGCTAATCATTAGATACTTAACTTCAAGCAACGTTTATAAATAAGGGGGTAAAAATAAAATATGTGAGTCAGAATTACTACATCACGTAAAAAAAAATCCTCATTCATTTTACCTGGTCTACGGTGTTCAGCAAAATGGTTAAAAATGACCGAAAGTGTGTTCACGCATGCTCCAATCAAATACATTTATCAGGGTTAAGGGTAGGCAGATGATAAGTTACAAGATGAAGCGTGATAAAGATGATACAATTTTAATACACGTTTAATGGTTTGAAAAACCTTTCAGTGTAATGTAAACGAAAAACAATAATTGATTCAATCTGGACATTATTATGTAGGTATTCATTGGGGTCATTACCGAACACATGTTGATATTTTTGGATGACACAAAAGCAAAAAATTATAATTTAACATTTCTGAAAAATGGAAAGTCACACAATAGGGCAAGGACACTAAATATTTATAATCAAAACAAAACATCAATATTTCAATCATTCAATCATCATTTCAATATTTCATTACGGACAATATCTAATAGTTACTGGCAAAAACATAATCTGGGGGCACGGCAGTGCCCCCGCCAAGACGAGCAAAAAAACGACACGGCCGGGCGGCCGTACCATCCTTTTCTCGAAGCAGTTCAGGCCATTTTCGACACCCTATAACTTCGTTATGGTTAAAACTAGAAGCCTGAATTTTCAGTAACCAAGCAGGCATTGTATCTTTTATGTTTTAAATAAATAGTTTGACTTGGCAATCGCATTAAATAATTGAATTTAATAATATGTATTACTTGTGAGATACATTGTGTTTTCATGCGATGGCCAAGTTAATCTATTTACCTAATTAAAACATAAAAGATTTTTAATATTGATATGGTCATTAAAAGATGTTGTTAGGTTAGCTAATTAGAATAGAATATTTCTTTATTTTGAAAAAAAAAATAACAATAGATATAATTACGTAGTAACTTAGACAGAAGGAGCCATATGTAGGGACTGAATAAGTGAACCGACTTGGTATTACATGGATCTCACAACTTTTTACGGTAAAAGAACTGAGTTGCAAGACTTTTTTTTTTTACAAGTTATGTTTTTGATGGTTAAATTGTCACGAATCCACTATCGCACAGTATTTGAATTGTTTAATTACAAAGAACATGAAGTTGGCAAAATGAAGATATCGTTGATGATGATGGTGGGAATACCTATTTCTATATGAAGAGATTAAGCGGAAATGATTGCTGTGTGCAAAAACTTTCAAAGAATTATTCAAATGCGCCGCGAAGTTTCGAACAAATAGACAATACTACCGATTCGAATGACAGTATGACATTGAGTAATTAAATAAGTAAATTTATTGCCGAATAGAAAGTTTAGTTAGAGATTACGTAATTATCCTTTGATTTTCATAAACAAAGACTTTGAGGCTCCACGCAAAAATGTTTCGAAACATAGAATCAATTCATTGTCATCATGATTATCATCATGTCAGCTGAAAGACGTGTACTGCCTGAAATAGGCGTCCCCCAAGGGTCTGTGCTTCTTGCATCCACCGGAGAACCCAGAACAGAATCTTTCGGCAATTCTTCCGTTACCTTGATTCTCCTACGGATCTCTTTCTGATTTAATCACGTAGGAAAACTTCTAGCATTGCCTTCCTAGCCTATCCTATTGCCCTTTGGGCGACTTTTAGCGTTCTAATGAGGCCTTTTGTGAGCAACCACGTTTCACTGATATAGGTACTGACAACAAGCACTGGCCAAAGACTTTCTTCTTAAGACACTGCGGTATATGTGGGACGAGAAGGTATTGCGTAGCTTCCCAAACGCTGCCCGGCCGAGTCGGATTAGGCGATTGACCTCTTTCTCGAAGTTAGACCTACCGATGTAACTGGACAGATTGTCCTAGGTAAAAATAGTCGTCCACTACTTCGAGCGTAATCTCCGATCTTCATAAGGGTGGGTGTTACAGAGCATTTGACATGACCGCAGCTTTGTCCATGTTCATTTTAAGACCCATTCTTTCGGAAGCTTTATTGGGGTCATCGAGCATTGTTCTAAAGTCCTCCATAGTCATGACTTTATCTTAAGCAAACCAAAAGTAAGTGATGTACTCGCCACTGATGTTGATGCCAACCCCTCTATAGTCTTTGAAGACATCCGCCGTTGCAGCGATGAACAGTTTCTGAAAGATTACGTCTCCCTGTTTCACCTATCGCTGCAAAAGGATAGGTTTTGAGATCCGGTCCTGTCAACTCATTATCATACTTGTCTAATCATCATCAGCTAATTTGTCTAATGACTAAATCAAATTAAATTAGGACTTGTCCATTCTAAAGATCTGTAGCAAAAAAAACGACCCTTAAAAATTGACAATTTATACCGAACTAGCTTGTACCCGCATGGATTTTCTTGATATCCTATGGTACTCGGCAATACTGTACCTATGTAGTGCAGCTTACCATTAGTTAATGAATTTTCGGAATCAGATCAGTAGTTCTGAAGATTCCCCCATACATGCTCATAAATTTATAACCTCTATTAGATTAGCATGCAGATATTATATAAATTAGAAACTCACCTTAATACATGAAAATACAAGCATTAAGTACCTATGTATGTAGAATCGTGGAATGTCCAACTGAGTTAACGATTTACAGATTTAAATTTTAAGTCAAAAACAATACAGGTATCCGTAATATGTACAACAGATTGTATTGTTTTGTATCCAATATTTAGAAATATATTTTTTCAGTTTGTAGATACTAAATTCCATTATAATATAACCATTAAATATACCATATTATGGTACGGACAAAAAAATTGTTCACACGAATTATAAACGAAAATCCCACATAGTTCTCAATGCATCGTTGACTTTTATCGCTCTATCGGTATTAATTAGACCGCAACAAAAAGACAATGAGTAACTGACACGTACAAAGGTACCTACTATCAAAATATTGCACATTACACCAGATACGGTGTAATAAGAAGGTTGTAAACAATTCTAGGAGACAAAACAATGCTCATTCATAACTGGGTCTTAATTAATTAGATGTCGCAAGCTATCCATGGATATCTGGTAAAGTCACTTGTACTACTTATTTTTTGAAATAGCTCTGTTAGGTTTCCCACGGTATACTTACCTTGTAGAAAAAATATTTTACGCGAATTGTGCACGTGTGAGGAATGCTGTTCATTGATGAGACGATTACGCAGCAAGTTGTAAACGCGTTGACTGACCGCGCCGCATTCGGTAAAGGAGCTTTCGTTTTACGGTTCTGCATGCCGGTAGTCATCTCTGCAGTGTATTATTACGAAAAATGAATTATGTAATTGAAAGAACCGAACAGTGATGAAATCAATGTGATAGAGATTTCGCGCTGCGATTTTTATCAAGAAAGTTCTTCGTTGTTTAGCAAAGAATGCCCAAATTATTTCGTCCTATTCAAAAATACTTATGTAGGTATTGTGGCAGTTTTAGCAAAATAATACCTACTTATTGCAGCTAATTACACGTTTAAGGCTTGTCACTTCAGCCAGGCGTGGAATATTTGGCATTATTATTTTCTTTATTTTTCAGCATCTACCGGTCTGTCTTAATCTCCATTAAACAGTTAAATGCTTGGGTAATGTATTTATAATTAACTATAGTAGGTACCCTAATACAGACATCACGCATTGAAGAAAACTAACACAAAAACGCAATGCAAAGAAAGGCGCTGATTATGGTGTTGACTTCCCAGATATTTCAATCCGAGACGTGTTGTGAGGATTACATGCTACTTTCCGCATAACAGTAGCTAACTATACCCTAACACATAACTTATTTGCTTACTGAATTCTAGTCATTTTAAAGGAGAATTCAGTATTACTTAATCGCTAAACACAAGCACAAAGATTTATTCAAAACAGCAGCGGAAGTAAGCTCTAGGAAGTAAGCTCGGCGTGACAAATTTAGACTTGTTTTAGATGAATTCCCTCGATTAACAAAATATAGTAAAAGCTGTGTAGCTATGGCTATACGTATATATAACACATTACCATGTAAACTTAAATTAGTAAATAGCAGTCTTTTCAAAATTCATTTGTATTAATGGCTAAATGATAATATTTTTTATAGCATTAAGGAATACTTTGAACATAAGTTGTACTAATCATTTTACATGCTTTAATCTTAAAGAAAACATGTATGATCTCATCCTTAACTCATGTAACACCTTGTATACCATGTTTTATGCAAATAAATAAAGACCTGCAGGCATAATGTAGTGACCACAAAAGTGCTTACTTAAAGTTTTAGCTGCATTATTGCATAGCCGTGAACCTGAGCAAGACTTTGTGAAATAATATTAGAATTAGAAATATAACTAGATATTATATTTGATAGTATTATATATGGAATATTAGAATAATTAATCTTACAAGTTCCCTCGGTACTTACATTCATTGTCCTTGATCTGAGCTGCTGCTGATCTTGTAGGTATGCTTGGAATATAAATTAATTCACGCTTGTAGTTAGCAGCGATTCGCACTTCGATCACAATTTACATTTCAGATTTTTCGATTTTACGAACAATAATTTATTGTGCTAGACCTGACTTTTTGAATCAATATTTATGATAATATTAGAAGCCAGGATTCACACATAGGTACCTACGTTGCATTCATCTTCGTAAGAATAGTTATCATGGCCCTGTCTAAAAAAACGCAAGAATCTATTAAAAACGCAACCTTAGATTCCATAGATTACATCGCACTGAATTCCAAATAAAATTGTAAGCGATAGTTTACATAATATATAGTCTCTTTGAAAATATTACACGACGAAGTTGTTTCTTGTCAGATTCTTTGATGAATATTTCCCTAAACACACGGTTTTCTCGCAACATTAAATCATTTAAGTGGTATTTACTTAACGTGTGTATTTAAATAGCCCTCCCTTTCCTCGGCATTAGCGAAGAATCTCATTTCCTTCGTAGCGGCAAAGCGCAACTTATGAACACTAGACACAACATAACACAAGAGGTAATTTGCGCAAAATCTGCGCGTTGTGATGACGTAAACTTTCACTGGTGTCTAATGACGTTAGTTTGACAAAGTGGGTATCTCATTTTAAAAGAAAGTTCATTGAAAACTTAGTAATCCATGTTCATATTTTTGGGGGTTGTTCGTAGCTGTTGGAACCGAATCGTGTCCACTTACGAATATTTATTTAAGTACTTTTAACCATAGTTTGAGCGAAGCAGAAGTCCGAAGGTCGGAACCCTAGAAATGGATTAATCTTATATAGTTTTATTTCAGGCGTTACAGATCGAGACTACGCCTACGCGATTATTGCTACGCAGTTTATCCCACAGATCATTAGCCCGATTGTCGATGTATTTACCAGATTAGAGAAAATATCAAATGCTTATATGCAATAGTACGCATTTTCTATTAATTAGGAACACGTCGATCGCTACTGTTTCAATTTTAATTTTGACATTTGAATATTCGAAATTAATTAAAATTGTTTTCCCATAAAGTCCATGTAGTTAACTACTATGATTAAATTAAAGTTATGCAACATACCCCGCTAATGGTACAGCTGCTGCTGCTGTATCGCCTAGTTATTTAGTAATTAAAAGCATCAACATTGAATAAATTAATTCAAACCTACTTTACAGTTCACGAACTTCACAACTCATGAATGCTTAATTCGAACATACTCGTAACATCTCAGATTGCGTGTAACTTATCTTAATATCCGCATAATGATAGGTTTGTGAACCACATTAGTCACTCAGTTATGCTTTTATGTATAGCAATTTTGAACATGTTATTTGATTAACTTCCTCATATTGCATTGCGGATTTGTTCTGTTTTTTACAACCAGCATGTTCACAATAACACAGTACGGCACAAAGATAACTACTAATAGATGATTGAATTCTCAAATTATACGTTATCTTCTTTAATTGGGTCAGTTAGAACGCGGTCAGATATAACAAGTGCAGTGCATAAGAGGTACCACTACCTACTTACATGAATACAAATAAGTCGGAAAATAAAATGCTAAAGTTCTAATTTAGAGACTATTTCGTCTCCAGAATAGCGTTTATCAAACTCTTTTGTTGCAATAACAATAACCGTTTTAATAATCAAAATATTTATTGTTCACAATAGCTGCCTCATTACATCCCACGTCATATTACGTGGAGAATCTTTATGATGATGAGTTCCCAGCATATTTTTCCCAGAGATTATACAAACCACTGATTTCGTGTTCTTACACGGATGAATATCAACATTTGGAAATCACATGTCATCTCACAGTGCACTGAGTGCATGCATCGCGAGTCACGGAGGGAGAGCGATGTAAGACTCACGAACTAAGCACAACGTAGCCTGCATTCATATTTTGTCAAGAAAACAAAAGATACCGTGCAAGAGCCTGAACGTGAGCCATAATACAAACTAAGTACACTTTCTTTCAAGAATACGGTAATATTGCAGCGACAATGCACCTTTGTCGCTAAACATAATAAGTCATAATATATTTTAGCGGAAAATATTTATAAGTTTGGGTTTCTTGAGAGAAATCAAACTAGAGAGACTTGTATAATCCATTTCGCAAGAAATTTTGTGAACACACATAACGCACGTTGCCCGAGGCACATCTGTTAATTATTATTTATGTAAATTTACAATAAGTTACGGCGGAAGAGAAACCTATCGTAGTAAGCTACT
The DNA here is from genome assembly GCA_947359405.1 of Antitype chi. Classification (NCBI taxonomy): domain Eukaryota; kingdom Metazoa; phylum Arthropoda; class Insecta; order Lepidoptera; family Noctuidae; genus Antitype; species Antitype chi. The sequence continues at coordinate 13,270,140 of OX375815.1, read as the reverse complement.
GACTCGCATTGTCGTACATTGTTACACCGTAAAAACACAAACACCCATACTTACGTAGGCTGTATTCTAGTAAGTACCTGCAATTTTGCTGGCGACAATGATCGTTTACGCTGGCGTGATTAGTTATCATTGATGTCTTGATAATTATATGCATAGGCTTGACCCGACCTTTGCCTAGCTGATCTACATAATTGGAACTGGCCCATAGACTGGGTATTTTGAAGTATACCTTAAAGGTTAAAGGGAACTGGTGGGGTCCGCAAGGGCCGATGCTTGCCAGGGGTGTAGGTTGTTCGAAAGAGATACCGCGGCCTCTGGCACACAGGCAACTGAGGGAACACGGGTGGGTTTTAGTCAGTAAAAGTCTGACATGCCCTTCTGCTCCAACCAGAGCGGGAGAAGTTATTTGATGATTTCCCACCCAAAAAAAAGATTAAAGGGAATCCACGACAACATGAACTGCCTTCAGGACCTAAACCCAGACTCCAGAATTTACTTACATATAGTTTTTCTTTAAATTACGACATCCATACCTAGGTAAAACGAAATGAACCAAGTATGAAAACAGACTCTACCATATATATGTGGTCTAAGTAACGACATAGAAAATTGAATACTTTGTGGTACACCACAAACGTCGACGTATTTTGTAATCAATTTCGCACGGCATCTTATTAGCTGTTAATATCTACAATAAGAAAGATAGGTATCTATCTATATTACGCACATACTTACAGTAATACATTATTTTATATGCAGTAGTAATGATACCTAATCACACAGAAGTTCCTTTATCTACTTAAGGCCAATTAAAATCATTAAGTGATTTCGGTGACTCCGGGTAACTTGAATGCACAAGTATTTATGTAGGTAACTAAATATTTCGGATTTCCCGGAATTCTGCTGTGTCGGAATGTAAGCACATTGTACTATGTACCGATAGAAACGTTATTACCAAACCGCGTTCACTATGGAACATTTTGTTTTATGACATGTCATAAAGCTTCGAAAGCATAGTTGAATGAGAAAATGTTTCCGCGTGCTTTTTGCAATAAATATATCATAGCCATTTTCAAATATATTATTGCTAAATCATAAAAAAACAAAAAAAAATCATTAAATAAATATATTGATATACAATAAGTATTTATTGTCAAGTAGGAAGATATTGTTGTTGCAGACTATATACCTACTCGTGAAAAATATGTTCCTACTCAAGTATAATTTAATGCAAACTCGTTCTCCCTGCATTCCTCCTGAATAAAACGTACGACTAGACTGAAAAATATTTAATGACTTTCATGAATTTAATCGTCACAGTAATTGCGTAACACACTATTAACCTGAATCATTTTGAAGGAAAATATTATCCATGGGAAAAAATTATGAAAAATAAAATAAAAATTTTGAACTGTCAAAATAAAAATCATTGCTACCTACTGATAGTGTGTTACGCAAAACCCTGCGTAAGCATTTCCTATGATTCAAATGCACACACGCTCGACTCCACACTCTTCATTCAATTTTTTATTATTTATTTTTTAAGATTTTATCTTATGGTATGGTGTTGTATACTGAAGCTCTTAAATTGCTTTAAAAGCTTACAACAACACACGCTTACGCATGATACACAAATTGGTAGTCGTAACTGTCTCTCCTAAATACAGATTACTGAATGCTCTTGCTAGGAGAGCAGCAATTCACTCAACAATTTGTTACATACACCGTGCACACCATGTAATTAATAATGCATACTTTTTGTGTCCCTCCCTCATATACAGCAAAACCCTCATGTACCAATATAAATTATTATTTTAAGTTTAATTGAATATATCATGTTGTATACATAATATATATACCTGCTATTACGAGACACTGAATATATTCATGGTTATACAAAGCTTTCCCCTAGTGAATTGATCTTTTAATGTCTAAAAATATTTTGCACCAAAAAGAAAATTTAAAAATATTGTTTAGCGACTTTCTCCACAAAAGACTATCTTGAATAATGAATTAATATGATAACATTAACAATGTAAAAGACAGGTAGCAGTTTGTAAAATTAGTTTACAATATGGAATTGTTTCAGAACAATACATGTGTAGAGTTGTGCAATGATAAAATAAATTGTAGGCCGTTACAGCAATAAAGAATAATTGTTCTGGTTTCGGAAATAATAGCATCAGAGGCGGGTGTCACGCAGAGCTCGTGGCGGTCACTGCTCTTATGATAATTATCACAGGTATTGGACCTTCGACCATGTTATTTACTTGCACAATACTACTCGCCGACGCCTACAGAATAATTGGTTTAAGCCGCAGGTCGTTTCCGTGTAATCGAGAACTGTAATATAAGAATATGATATGCCCAACATGGTACAATTGAACATTACTGATCGAATAGCGCAACGTCATCGCATATTATAAGGATTGCGATAGTTTTTGAGCAGCGTGATCTACAAAAAGTAGGGTACAAGGCACAGACTTATGCGTTGCACAATGTATTTCCTATCTTCTCAAACTGTTATTAATTAACATACCATGAAGCACGTTGTTTGTATTTTATTTGAATATAAAGTTTTATTAGCCCAGTAGGTAAATAATGATATCTTTTACTTCTTCGGTGATAAAACAAGCAGGTTTTATTAGTGACAAATCTTTCCACCATCACCATAGGTTTAAGTTTTAATTAATAACTTTAAATTCCTGGTTCAATAGATTCGTGGAGAATCGTGGTAGATAGATTTATATACCTACATTCCATTGAGATGCGTGTGTATGGGAAAAGAAACAACTTACCTATTAGAGACAAGTAGTTCCGTAGTTGTGCTAAATAATGTTCTAAGGAACTTGCTGATTTTTGGATTGAAAAAAGCATGATTCGGAGACTTTAATTGATAATCCTGTGTCATCATCATAATTCTACCCTTAAACACAATTTATTTGGAGGTATAGTGAAGTGTCATATATTTATGACAAAACTGTTCCGATTTCGAAAATAATTGGGTCAAGGTCTTGATTCATATCTAATACCTTTAAACGAGTATATATATTCTGAATTTCGGAAACGGCTCCAACGATCTTCAGCAAATTTAGTATGCAGGGGGTTTCGGGGGCGATAAATCGATCTAGCTATGGGTTTCATTTTTAGAAAACGTCAAACCAAAAAAATACCGGTCATCCAGACATTATTAATTAATATGTAAAAATGCGGTACCTAGGCAAAAATCCAACCTAATAGTGCAACCTAAAGCTATTTTGCAGCCTTAATGAAGACATAACACGTTGCTTCGCACGTTTAAATAGACATTACAAAGCCGTGTAACTAATGATTAGTGTCAATGTATTACATTGTAAGAGGAAATCCAGTCCGACCCATTCAACAACTCAAGAGGTCGAGCATTCAAAGCTTCGATGAGATGAATACGTCGTCAATAGATAATAATCGATACGTGCACGACGAATACCAAATCCTTTGATGTAACTAACTAATATTTGCCAACCATAGAAAGCGAATTTCATATTTGTTGACAATAGCGCCTTATATAATTACGTGTCATTGTGTTTAAACAGTATTGCTGACTTGGTCATAGGCATAATAACATAATAAAATAATACCTATTTCTGGAAGTTAGAACCGGCTTCGGTGTGTTAGTTCCCACACTGACTTGAGTGCATCACGTAGGAAGAACGCGACAAAAACAAACGATAATCTGGGACCGGTCACTAACACACACGTGATGCTGGTAACTGCGGAGATTGAGTACATATTTATTTATGTTTTTTACGGAATGTCAGTGACCTCTACGCATCATCATCCCATCTGAGTTTTCGTTTACTGGCTAAATCGTAAACCATTATTTATATTGATGAAGGCCTTTAAAAGTATTATTAAAAGGGAAAGTGAAATATTAATGCTTTGTCTTCATGACGTCTGACAAAACTTATTAACATTCCCTTTCTTCATTTATCTTTATAAGGTGAGTGTTTTGAATGACAAAAGAGTTATCCTTATTAATGTTCGTAAACAAGACGAATCACGAAAGTATCCTGTTTATACCTCTTTTATCTGTTCTGTGGCGTATACCCAGAAGGTATATTTAGATATTCATAGGTAGCCGCTGCTAGCAAGAGGGTGCAATGGCGGGTCAAGCACACGATTTCAAGTCGTCTGGGAGGTTTCACCGATACTGCTCCTCGCACTTAGTTACTTTCTTATGTAATGTAGGTAAACTTTGACTTGTAAACCATATTATATAACGTCATGCTTTACGTTTATGTGGAAAAAACGTAGTCAAACAGTTTTCCTCTTAGTACCTCGTAATAAGAAAGTAGGCAACCGCTTTAACAACTTTTCCAAGAACAGTTTATTGATTTCTTCAATACTGTAGATCAGGCTGTAATTGAACACAGCTAAAACACTTCATCAGTCGTTACTATAGAGATTACATACGTGACTGCATCAAGAGAAATGTATTGACGACGTTGTTTTAACATAAGAAGTGTTCACGACTTCACGTCCGACCTTTGGTACCGAATAACAGGCGCATCATTTAAAGTTGCCCCGGGCTGTTTTTACCGACAAGCAACAAATAACATACATTATGTAATTGATCGAAAAGCTTTTGTAGAGGTTCGCAAAAGCTAGTTGTAAAACTGGCAGCCTGATATAGGTTTAGTAAGTAAGGTTTCTAAAGACTTTGTTATTAAGTAAACTGCGAAAAGCTAGGAACTTCCACTTTCTAAGAATTGCTATTAACTAGATGTTACTCTCAGGCAAAACGAATTAAATTTAGGTCATTTTAAAGAAGTAATAAGTAAATAAAATCTAAATTATAAATGCAGGATTTCACCTGAATTAGATTTCGTAGTCGCTGCGGATTTGCGGACATAAACGCGTGTGAAACCACTCTAATTCTAAATTGCTTCCAACGATATTCGCATCCGGATTGTTTGAGAGTAATTAGGAAGATATTTGTCATACAACAAATAATGTTATGTCAAACATTACATAGGAAGTATTCTATCTAGCTAATTACTATGTAAGTAGGTAAATTACTCTCAAAACGTGAATAATTTGTATGTTCTATTGATTGATTTAGATTATATGTATAGTTAAATTATGCACCATTTATCATTCAGAATTCACACTAAATAGAACACCGATCTAGCAAGTAGTTAATAGGGTATTTTACTCTATACGAGAAAATATCTAAAAATCTATTATTGAGATAGCTTAGGCAAAATTCAGTCGGAAACTGTTAGTTTTAGTTCATGAAACAACAAAATAAATTTTAAAATACAATTTAAAGATTTCAGTTTTTTTTAATCTGTGTTTGAACACCATAAAATAGTAGTCGCCATGTGTCAACTGAGCAACTTTGTACTTTTATTATTTTCGTAACCAAAGTAATTTTTATTTAGATAATATTTTGCATTAAGGAACAGCAAACCAACGCTAAGTAGTAAAATAACTCATTTTTTTAATTATTTTTTATATATTGTCATACAAAATATCAGCGCATTTGGTTTTAGCAAACTGACGTCATACCCACAGAGCGATATGGCGTCTACTGCGTCCAGCATTTTTCACAAATTACGCGCGAAATTTGAAAATGTAAAATTTAAATGCATTTTTATGGCACTAATCGATTAAATAAAAATGTTGTGTTTTTTTTTGTGGTTTATTAGCACTCTAGAATCGAATTAAGACACTTTTCAAAAATGAGTGTAATACCCTATTGCGGAAAAGGTTAGCTAAGTAAGTAAGGACAAGATATTTCCAATTAGAAAGCATGGAGAAAACGCCAATCAATTTTATTAGGCACCTAGCATGTTACGCTGAAATAACAGTTAATAGTATCTAGGTTCAAGGTTCTACTACATTCAAATAATTATTCTAATGTTCAAATCACCGACTCACTGATATTTCACTGTTTTTTGCCCCACTGGTTGAGCCCTTTGAGGTTACTGTTTCAGTAACTACAATATATAAGGCTATCTAATGTACCATATAACATAATATTAACTGGCAAATTCGAGGAATGTGGGCGTTTTGCAAAAATGAAAATATTCAGAAATGCAATTACGTTTGTCGTTTTTGTCTTTATGACAACGTCGACAAGGTGATTAAGGATCTTAGGTAATGATACGTATAAGGAATAAGATACACCTACACAGTTTAGATAAACTTACAAAATAACCCCTTATTTATAATGATAAACGCTGCTTAAAGTTAAGTAATGATAGCGACTGATTAACCATACATTTTTGACGTTTAAACATCTGTTACTTTAATCATCGTTTATGAAATACACCCCTAGTAAATGTTTACGTTCGCTAATTAATAAATCAACCACTGTTTTTCTGTAAGTAGGTAGGTTTTACTGCTTTTCCCACATATTTAGATAACAGTAGGTAGATAATATGTTAGGTATCCGCGAGAAGCGTTGTGTCGTTGGGAGCCAGGCTTATGTCACCGTCAACGCTTACGCACGTGTAGGTGTGCCAAAGGTACGTTATTGAATTTGACATTCGCCGAGAGACGTCTCTCCGTGAATTATGACCGGTGAAAGTGATGATTCGGACGCCACATAACTTTTGCAAGCGGTCGCCGGCTTCCATCGATATTTCGATAATTATTCTCGTGCCTATCAATGTCTACAAGAAATTAGCCGCTAAGTTTATTGTGGCCATACGCTGTCATATATTTATAGCCAATATAAAAATTCATTCACTGACAGACAACGCACAGCGTAAACCACTTGGTCTAGAAGTTTTTAATTTTGCACAAGAGTTTCTCATAAGTAGGTACCTATGATTTATGTGCACACTAAGGAACGATTTTCGATAATTCATCCCTTAAAGGGGTGAAACAGAGGATGAAAGTTCGAAATTTTCGTTCGCCACACGGCCAAAAGCTCCATGAATATCTGTAACTAAATAAAAAGTTACCTCAGTCTCTAGCTTGAGCTACAAACAACTAGCAATGACCAATAACTTGACCTTTGGCTTAGTGGTCTAACTTTCTATAAGCCATAGACGGCAGGACCTTTACCATTTCCATCGCATCGTAAACACTAATGCACTGAGAGAGATTAGAGCAATGTGAACAGTGAGAACTTTTGAAACTGGATAACGTAGGTACCCAATTATTAAAAAAAACCATTTGTATCTTATTTTAAACAGTTATTAATAAACACGTAGGTGCCATAATTCGTCTTTGTTTGTGCACTCTGCTCAGCTATCCTTCTCTGACAAGATTTCAAAACTCATTCAGAAGTTGAATATAATAATATAGAGTCATTTCAACACCTCTCTCCCTTGTATTATGTACAGGGTGGTAGGGACATCAACGCGAAAACTGTCACCATGGATTCAGCACATGATTCTAAAATTGTTTTTTTTTTTTTTTTTGGGCATCTCGCAGTTGGCCTTGAGAGGCCGTGACTGCTCAACCGGGCTTTCCTGGGGCTGCCATTAAGATTTTACTCTTAACGCCTCCAGCCAGGGCTTACAAACTAAAATTTAAAAACTAAGCGACTGCACGCTGAGGGCACCCCCTGTGGGGTACGAACCTCGGCTCAGGGCGTCACTGATAGGGGGACAGCTATCTCTATTGGGGACAGGCTGGATCGAAAAATTGGCATTATTATTATTAGGTGGGGAATTTAAAGCTACTGGCTCAGCTGCGGCGCGGGCTGGCGCTTCAACGAGCAAGGGTCGGTCGGGGCCGCCACCTAGCTCCATACCTAACTAATATAATAAAAGAACCTTCTACGTACGTAGGTACTTACATACTAGCTACGTTAGTTAAGCTAAGTTAGCTAAGTTGTAAGTAAGTAACAAATATACATTTCGTCGGTTATAAATAATAAATTACCCGTTTCATACATTTTGACCGCAAAACTATTGCATTTTTCTATGAAACAGCAGATATTTTAATAATAGAAACATGAACTAACATGAACCATCAAATCCTCTGAATCATGCATTGAATTCATGGTTGTTGTTGTACCTCTTTTGTGTGCAGAAACGTAAAAATAAATTAATATATAAATTACCTAATAAAATCGCTTGATACACTGAAACAATAGCTCTCATTATGTGTTGCAGCTTGCAGCGTCTCGTGACCCTCTTCGAAAGTAATTGGGCGGAAAATGATAGAGATCTCTTACCTACTGAGGAAGCTCGAAAATTCTTCTAAAAGCAAACATGCATTTCGCTGTCTCACATATTACTTAATAGTTATTATTACATAACCATATATGTATGCAAAAATCATGACTTAATGAAATAATGGCTAGTCAATTTTGGTTAAATTATAACGTAACTACATTTATATTATAGGTAGGCATGTTAGGTAGGTTATATGTATATCTCCAATGGTAATAAAATGAAATTGCTTTAGTTGTAAGTAGGTACTAGAACCTCATTAAGTTATATATTACGCTGTTAATATTTAATAAGAGGTCATCAATCTTCTTTGCAAGCTATTTCAATGACCGCGGTCACCTTTCGGCTGTATATCTGTGTAGCTTTTATTTAATTGTTTAAGAAAACCATCTTTTGCTTTATGGCTCTATGACGACTTTTGATACATGATTAAAGTTCGTAAGTGCTAACTAAAATGTCAAGCTCCCTTCCATGTAAGAGTAGGTATGTAAACTTAAACACTTACGGCACAATAGAAACATTACAATAAGATTAATAATCAGGTGATGATGAATGATGTGTGTATTAACGCATGTTTGCATATTTCAAGGGTCATGCATACGCAACACTATTGCTTTATGTTTAACTTAACTGAGCACGCATATCCATCAAAAGATTCAATAATTTACCTTTGCGAAACTCATTTAATGAACGTCATTAATTATTTGATCATTTGTTATACCTACCCTTGCTTACCCACTATAATGTTTAGTATCTACATAAATGACCTCATTCTTATGAAAATAATTAAATAGCCAACCATGCTACTAAATTTTCTTATTTTAATTGATTCTGTAAAGCACCTGCCTAACTCGAATTCATATCATACTAATACTGATCTGCACCATTACCTATGTTATTATTTAGATCACATTCAATTAGACACATGCAGTCATACATTTAAATACTTTCGGCATCATCGATCTATGTAAGACGATAGAACAGACCTATTCCATTCACGTTGTGTAATCGATCCATAAGAAAACAGCCATTGTCATCAAACAAACAATGTTACTGAACACCACTGTGTGTAAAAACACAAGAATGTTGGAAATGTGGAAGTATCAATAGCTATCGTAATCACAATACATATATAACGCGAGGGATTGGAGACTTCCTAAATGCAACTCTGCTTTATGCGAATTTTAGCAATGTAGGTTTTCATAAAGAATGATTATAGAATTTGAATTTTCATGTACAATAGACTTTAAAAGGGATTTGATTTAGTTGTACCATACCGAATAAAAATTAAATACCTGCGAGTAGAATTCATGTCAAGACTGCACTTAACGTGGCTGCTTTTCTTTAAATTTAATGATTGTACAAAATGTTACATGTTCATTAACTACCTACTAGACTATGTATTTGGATTATTACAATTCGTTTTTTTTCTTTTACTTTCAGATGTTGGCGTTAATGCTCCTTTCGCTGTTATCATTGGGTTTTGCTGAAGATACTACTACTGATGGTTACAATGATAAGTTTAATACTATAGAGCCTAAGCCGTCGGTGCGGTTGGATCCGTACATAAGAAAGGCTTTACTAAAAGCTTTAAGTGATCTTGAAGATTCAACTACAGGATCGGAACTCGATGGAACAACCGGCTTAGATTCAGACGCCTATACAACCGGTGAAGCTGATCCCGACGCTCAGACAGAGAAAGACGGAATACAGATTCATTCATTCATCGTTAATGGACAATCTGCTTTTGCTAGTAATAGTACAAACACACCAGCAATAGTCGATAACAATATTTCTATTCTGAGCACTACTACAGGTAATGTTGAAAGTCAGGTAACGGCAACTTTACCAACGTCTGCACCATTTCCCGAAATATTTCAAACAAGGGAGAGCGACAACAATTTTTTGCAAACAAGAAGTATTGCGGGTTCCTCTAAATTGAGTACGGAAAGCTCCATCAGTAGTAAGAAACCCACACTGAAACCTGTAATTTCCACAACTACAACGACAACCACCACCACAACAACGACCACTACTCCGAAACCGACTCACAATGATGATGGAGAAAATATAGAAGAAGTTAATCAACGTGATGTACAAGTATATCAAGCTCCTTTAGTTGCAGCGTTTACAGTTCATCAAGATCCACAAGGCCTACCGAAAAAAGTGATACCACTTTATCAGCAAACGAATAGTCACTTTATGCGACCGCTACCCGCTGCAAATTTGGCATCTGGAGTTTCACAATCTCAACCCTTAGGTCAACTAATTCCTAGCGTCAGTTTAAATCATATACCCCAATCGGAATACATAAACCAACAGTTAGTATTACAAAGACAGCTTGAAGAAAAGCAAAGAATCCTCGAAGAACAGCTTCACTTTTTACAACAACAACAAAGACAACAAGAGGAACTCCTTAGGAAACAGCAATATCTTTTGCAACATAAAGAAGCACAGCGGCAACAACTTCTTTTAAATTCCCACAAATTTCAGGCACAGGGCTCTGTGAATAATTTTCAAGTCCAGAAAAATATTCCACAGAACCAGTTCATAAATCATAATACGCAAATAAGATCAAATAATGGTGTATCGATTCAATCCAGTGTACCTTTAGAACCGAGCAGCACAGTAACAAATCAACAGTTGCCTAATCGTGAGGCTGTCGATTTTCTTATTCATTTACACAGTCAGCAGCCCGATCAGTTTCCATTACAGGAAAACCATTTGCCTCAAGGAATAAGTAATTTTCTACATCCCAACTCTGGTCAAACCTTTCACCAAGGAATTAATTTTAATCAAGTAAGACCTGATCAGTTTAATCAACAAAAACAAAACCATCGTGTTTTCCGTCACGATAATGGAGTCGGTAATTTTGGGTTGAACAATCACAATCAAAATCAAAATTTTAATTCGTTTAACTCTTTTAACCCAACTCATGCAAATCGCTTCTTTCCGTTAAGTGCACAAAACCAGTACAATGTAGATGCAGAATTAAAACAATTATTGGTACAGAACGGTTTAAATGGAAGGAATCAGGAAGATTTAAATATTGTGTCAAAGGTTTTGTCATTAAACCATGGTGTATTGGTAAATAACAATATTTCCAATAGACTACCCTTTGACAGTCGGAGGCATGTAAGACCACTTATATAAATCATATAAGCCGTAAACATAATAATAATTAGTGAAAAGTACTTTTTAATTTGATCATTCGAAATATTTTGATTTCAAAATTATATTGTTACTTTTAAAGGTATTGTAAGTATGTATTACCAAATGGGGTCAGAACCGTTATTAATTTAAAATACAATCACAACGCACATACCTATAACATAAAATAACCAAAGAAATGCTGAAACGTTATTGTAACTACTTGCAAAAAAAATAACAGCACGCCCGTAACTCCGTTTTTCACAACTGTTTTATAATAGATTAAGATCATTATTTATTTTACTTTAATAAATTTTACGAACTGCCATAAGTAGTATAGTTAAGAGAACGATGAAAGTAATGTTATGAATTATCATGCAGCCAATTAAATTTTTACTGATGGCGTACATGTTGAAATATAAATTTATATGCATATTACTTAATTTAAAACTCCATGAAATGAACCTGACATCTAAAAGCTTGTATCATTATGAAAATATTTTCTTAAAGATTTTAAACGCGAACTCGCGTTTCACCACCAACCCGAAAGACTTTAAATAGGTACTTAGATATCATATTTTTCATGAAAATTAATATTATATCGGCACCTGGTTTGCTCAAAATATTTTATTATTCAGGCGGATCCAGCTGCTGACTGAAGGGATAAGTGAAATACCTTTAGGTTGAAAGATGAGAAGGCAATCGATATTTAATTGTCACTTACTACGAGCCGTTTGACTCTTGTGCTAGCAATAGTAGCAATTGTCAATATTGCAATTATTTTTAAATTGCATTTTTGACGAACTTATTATTGTGAAAGCAGCTTATGTAGACCCGTATTATAACATTGTTAAGCACTCGTAATCATAAGTATAACTTTATATTACATATAAGTGGTAAGTATGTTATGACTTATGAGTATGACATACCTACTTAGAGCTTAGAATTATTACAAATGACGCATGCATTTTACAATACCCTAATCGATACCTATCCGAATACCTAATCTAATTTGTAATTGGGCGCCCTTCCACTGTTTGTTTATATACGTATGTACTAGGAATTTAGGGTGGATAACTTAAAAAAAAATTGTAAGTCTGTACCGAAAATTTAGTGTAGAGGCGCATGTTTTATTTACTCGTAGATGATCTATAGGTGTACCCTGTCGAATAGTTTTTAAACTTATTAATTGATCACAAATAATCCTTGAGTTAATTAGTTTTAGTGACCAATGTAAGTTAGTATTAAATTGTACCGTTTGTGTCATCGGTAAAGAATGTTACAGAGTCATACATTATTATACTACCTACCTATAAGTAAGTAGGTACCTCTTTTAACATAACATGTAAATATATTATTATTCACATATTAATTATGAGTTTCTTTTATATCAAAACCCCTTATACAGGAAAAGATTTTATTCAGTGCGCAAACTGTAAGTAGACCCCCAGCGCAGAAATTTTTCGTCGAAAAAAAAACATTAAAATCCTACATTCTTCTAATAGATCTAGGTAGCTAAATTTTGTCAAAATCATTTTGGCAAAACAGCAGGATCCCATATGGGTTACATTCGAAAACGCGCGATCTTTTTGTAAGTATCCCACGGCCCACGGGTTTGACCGCACTCGGTTTCTGGTGATATTGCCTTACGAAATGTAGTGCTTTCGTAATGTAGATACTGGCCTACAGCTTGTTATAATTTATTAAAAGTTCCCATAGACATTCTGTAGTAATTAATAAACTTTTCGGGATTCTCTCGCACGTCGTTGGGCATTTTTCATAAGTACCTAAGCATCCTTTCAAATAATGTCTTTGATCAATTAGTGGACCTACATTCGTATGGTGACTGCGTTGTTAACGTTTTCTAATTTTTAAAGCCAAAGCCACAACACACGCTGTTCGGTGGTCCTAAAATAAAATCGAGTAAACGCCAGCCGCGGTGCGTGTTTGTACACCGTTTAGCGTTTCCAGCTATTTCAAAACCGCCTGCGTTTATATGCAGTGCGTGCTAAGCCTAAATACCTAGATATATACCTATATATAGGTATATAGGCTTAGCACGCACTGCATATACACGCAGGCGCAGACGCAAGGCAGGCATTCCTACATGTTGAGATTTTTTTCCGACCTATTTTTTTTTGTCCTTGGGTATTACTATAGTTTTCGTGTCGTTTGTTTGTCGTATACATTATATATAATTTTTTTAACCTTGTAACCAGTTAGACGCTTTCCTTACCATTTCTATGTTTTATGCAGGATGGGATAAGAAAGATAGGACTACCTTCTCAAGTGTCAGTCAACACTAGATTCCTTTGAACTTCGTGCTTTTCCATATAAACTTAACAAGCCCATTCAAACTACCTTAGACTACAAAACTCCCTCTTCAAATGCGTTCAAAATCACGTCATTACCCACAACTTTGGCGCCGTGTTGGAAAGACCCAGTTACAAAAGTTTGGACTCTCACATGCACCCTAGACATTTCGCCAATTATGTTTAAGTCCCATGTAATAGGGGCGGGTCTCCGGGCACAAATCCAGACTCCGGGCTGCTACTGAGAACATTACAGATTACAGATAGGAAAGTCCAGTAACACTACCCAACCCAGGAATCGAAACCAGGAGCAGCAAAGCTCAGCAGAGAGAGGTAGAGTTGTCCGTTGCTTACCTATACTAAGACTTCGGCCTATCGAGGCCTTGGTATAGGTGAGCAAATGTTTCACCTAACACCGGTACATACTCGTATATCTACTTCTATTTCGATGTTATTGGATTGGATGGACAACTCGTACGACGTAGAGAGTAAATTCCTCGTTGGTGTAGCCAGCTCATGACCGCATGCGCTATTGCTGAGCTATGCTGCTCCTGGGTTTGATTCCTGGGTTATTGGGCTTTCCTATATGTAATTTCTCGTGAACGTCGCGTGCATATTTATGTCACTTTGTGTTCGGTGAACCTGAACACGTGATCGCGCCGACAGAGGGCGCTTTCCGGAAAATACGCTTTAAAAACCAAACTAAAAAAGCAGATTTTTTTTTCAAAAAAGCGTGGGTTCCTTTTTGAGGTATTTTTATAATCAATTAATATGAAGTACCCCACGCTATTTTGTTGATATTATTTTATGTTTTTTTAGTTTGGTTTTTAAAGCTCGTCTTTTAGATTTTTTTATCTATTATTTATTTTCTATTTTTTAGTTCTGCTAACTACGAAAGCGTGTTTTTTTCCTTTTTTTTAACAATATGGAACAAATTTATAAAATTATTGAATTGTCATCGGTCCTCGATAAGACAAAGTTACAAAGTTTAAATGAAATCTGACCGTTTGAAGTGGGTTATAATCAAGTCCAAAGGAGTCGGTTACAAACAAACATGCTTACAAACATACAGATGAAGTTAATAAAAGCGTGTACCTAGTAAAAATAGCGACCATGACAGACTATTGAATAGGACGCGGGTTAAGACTACACTTTATCATTGATTCGGACACTACAGTCCATTCAGAGTTATTTTACCTTTTGCATTACTGGCCAAATCATAGTGATCTATATACCTACCCCTTGTGATAAGGTTGCCATCGGGTTGCTGCCAACTGAAAAGACTCAAAATCACAATGATCTCTATTCCCGTTATTTTTAAAGTACCTATAGTTCGTTCACAGTTTTTTTTTTAATCTGACAGCAGCGGCAACCCACCAGCAATCTTAACTCTAACCCTCATTCACGCAAACATAATATAGTTACATCTAAACCTACATTATTAGGGTACTAAAATAAATTGGTAGTAAGTAATCATGACTAGTATATAGTTATCTGTGGTAATCATTTGATGATGGTCCGGTCATAAATTGCTCGCCGGCCAGAGAGTACAGTCGGTACAGTGACGTTCATGCTGCATTACATACCTAGAACTACAAATTATCGATAGAACACTAATAAATAAACGTGCGTTCTTACCTCCGTTGCAAGAAAGATTGGCTAATGGCTTATATTAAATTACGTCTTCTCCTCGTACCAGTCACCACGAGCGAATTTTTTGCTCGAGTCCAGCATGACTCTTTTTTACCACTTTGAAACATTGTCATCAGTATCACGGTCAAATTGAATATGTATAAATACCTATAAAATTGTAATACGAACAAGAAACAAAAGAATTTACAATTTGTGATTCCCGCCAAAACGTATGAACGAATTGTCAGAATAGTCTATAATGTCTATGGTCCAATGGTTTTTGTTATTGTTTACAAAGCCAAAGTAACACATGAGTTACCTTCAAGATGACTGTCTATTTTAATTATTGTTAAATAAAGATGTAAATCGATTTCGATTCAAACTACTGTAGTAATAAAAAAATTGCATTGAGCTACTTCTAGCAACTTTTTTGGGTAAAAAAATCTGACAATCGAGCAACTTTTTGCAAATATCTAGCTACTGACTAAAGATAGTAGTTGGTAGTTGGCAACACTGCTTCAATGTCATTTTCTCTTTCTTGCTGTCAAGCAAAGAGTAATGTTTTATTATATACGGATATCTGTCAAGTCAACATCAATGATCAATGTGTCAAACGTAAACTGTTTTTGAGAAGTTTTCGTAAACATTAGTAATCACATTATCTGAGATTATTCTAACATAAATTAGAAAGGCAATGCTGGTATTTTAATATTACCAGTTTTGCCGAATACGTATCAAAAACAAAGTCTCTGTAACGTTATGGTTATCATGGATACGGCGGAAGGTGTTGGCAGTTTAGAAGAACAAGCTCTCAAGAGGAAAGAAAGGCTTAAAAACCTTAAGCGAAAAAATCCAACTAATGAAATTTCTTCAAATGATACGCCCAGTGACTTTGTACCGCTTCCGAAGTGAGTATCGTTCCACTTGGAAAAATATTGAGGTTATGTTTTGTTTGTGATAAACACAATTAAACAAGACTTCTTTCGATTTGGGTGAGCCTTGTATCGTTAGGAGCAGTGGTAGCCCAGTGGTAACTGCTTCGACTAACCAAGTTGTAGGACGTAGGTTCGAATCCTGGCAGGCACTTTACTTTGTGTTACAACTTATTTCATCACCATTGGCCTTAAAACAGTGAAGGAAAACATCGTAAAGATACTGGTATTTCCTTAAACCAAAAATTCGGGCCACTGGGTCGTCTTAGGGGTGGAGTTAAAATTCGAAGACATGTGACTTCTACCATCCCGCACTGGGTCCGCGTGCTGGATTATGGCCCACTCCTTCGCACAAAGGAGGGTTGTGTCTCAGCAGTGGAAATATTATTCTATGCTGGTTACGCTATGCTTATGCTTGTATTGTTAGAATATAAACGTTCTCCAGCCCTAAAGTACAGTGGAGCCTAAATAATTAGCTTTTCTCAAAAACCTACAGTTTATATGTACAACATTAAAACTATATTATTTAAGTATGTAATTCTTGCTAGTATTAAAAAATATATAATTTGGCATATATTTTTATTGCAGACCCAAATTCAGAAGTTATAAGCCACAAGATGAATCACTGCAAGAGGCCAAATTAGATGATGCAGAACCTGCTGCTGTAGAGGCTGAGGTTAAGGATCTACTGGAAGCAGGAAAAGAAAAGGTAAAACACAAAAGTTATTACTTGATCTTTAAAACCTACACTCCGTTTTTACCTTCAATGTGAACTTTTATTTTTTATTTAGTCTGAATGGTCTCACTGCTAGGCAAAAGTCTGACCATAGCTTGCCACTCTTTCCTGTAAGTTGCTTCCACCAAAACTAATTTTATAGTTTTTTTTTATTTTTATTACTGTTATGCGAACAAGCCAAACCAACCAATTAAACCTATAACCACCTGTCAAACTAAATGTGTCAAAAATTTGGTCCATCCAAGAGTCAGCTGAAATCTCTCATGTACCTGCTTACATTACACTGGCACCCATATTCCTCAAACCAGAACATACCGATACTGCTTGATGGCTGAAATTGGTATGGGGATAGCAGTTGCTCAGAAAATGCTCTTCACAAATTGCACTACTGCTACATTAGTTCATTTAAACCTTATTTAATTTTGCTGTCACTGAGACATGTCACAACTATATCTATAACTAAACTAACTAAAGATAAAAAATCACAATAGTTTTTATAGATATAAAAACTATTGTGATTTTTTATCTTTATATTTCAAATTTTATATTCAATTTTATCATTAACAGTGATATGCCTCTTTTTATCTATAATGTAAATAATGAAATACAATCTTGATGAAAATACTTTAAGCCCACCTAATGGTAATCATTTCTCAATTACAGATAGTTCTGCAAGACCTGGACATTTCAAGTTTAGCACCACGAAAACCAGACTGGGATCTCAAAAGAGACGTAGCAAAGAAGTTAGAGAAACTAGAGAGAAGAACACAAAAGGCAATAGCAGAATTGATATGGGAGAGACTAAAACAAGGCAGTGAAGATAACTTGGGAGCCATGGTCACAATGACTGACAATAGAGCTACTGAAGAGGACTGAACTATTTTCAAATTCATTTGAAGTATGAATAATATGAATTGTAAGTTATGTTTAAGTACAACCAATAAGGAACAATATTTATTTTTAATTCTACAAAATTTTCTGTGAAGTGGTTGAGTTCACTTGAATCAGTACCCAAATTGATAAACACATTATCAATCAGAACCTGGATCATTTTGAAGAGTATTGCTAATCCATTGTTTCTTAAGTTCTAATAAATGGTCTGCACAACAACGTTAAGAACGCAATGAATGTTGTTGAACTATCAAAATGGAAGCCTTTCCTACTAATATTGTGTTACCCAATTACCCGCTGGTTGAGACAACCATTTCAGGCATAAAGAAAAACAGGTTGATGAATTTTATTAGTGAAATTTATTTGCACAGAACTTTAATTTCACACTAGCAATTAGTTTAATATCACAGAATACAATAAATAGTGTACATTTGTATATTTCTTGTTAGAAATAAAATTAACTATCTCAGTCATCAAAATTTATATTAAAATTTCTCTAATGGTGTATAGTTAAGCTTAAACTAGGGGTAAATAAGGTATGTCCTGTATTCTGGTTAATAACAATTGACTTGGCAGTCAACAGTTCAGATTTTGCACAATTAATCCACCCAATGTGTACTTAAAAGCATAGTTAGTGTTAACAATGACTGGCAAACAAAATAATTTGCTCCATTCTCAATTCGCTAATAAACACAGGGTGCTCAAAAAGTTTAGACAAGGAAGCATAAAGATTTCAGCAAAGAGCAGCTTCCAACTCATCTAATCAATACTAACTTCCAGTTCTAATAAGAAAATATGTAAGGATTTTATATAACTTAAGCAGAGTACCTACATAGTTTATTAATAATAATTATTATAAATTATAAATCTTTTTTTCTTAAAGCACAGTTCATCCTCCTACTTCAGATACTTACACACAACAAATATTAAATTAGTGACATTGTTTAATAGTAACAAAATCCTACCACTCTATAACATGTACAATTTCTAACAATAACAAAATATTAACTGTATGTAGCTGAGTAAACAAGGGTATATACAGATTATCACAAGCTGAACAACATCATTACAGTACAGATGATTGTGTATAAAACTGTAGGAACTATACTATGAGCATTGTTGCGACCCTTTTTCCTCCGTGATGGTCTCAGAGTTGTGGTTTCTTCATGATCTTCAATCTCATTGTACACATAGTAGTTGTTGTCAATATTGTAGAACACTACTCGGTCACCGATCGGCTGTATTGGCCTGAAGTTGTGTGTGATCTTTCCATGTGAAGATCTTATCTCTCTGAATGCCTCTATCTGTGAACATAAAACGTTTGTAATTATCATGTATCACGTGACGCCTGCACATATGTGTATGTATGAACATAAAGTTATATAACGGCACATAATTTACGCCTCAATATATCCCATACACACTGAATTGCTTACTAACAAAGTGTGCAGTTGTAGAGTTATTAGGTCCTTTCTAATGTAAATTACTTTACAGTTTACTATTTGCGCCATACAAAACCCACGGGGGTAATATCTGCAATTGCACTCTAAAGATAATAATGGTTGTCATGTTGCACCTATTTACCAGAATAGAGGTGTGCTAATACAACATAAAAGACGGAAATTGTACTTATAAACAAATACGTCTTTATCTGCAACACTGGTGGCAAACTATAGTCATAATGATTAGAGAATGTATTTTCAAATCAACATATTGCATGGTTATTATCACCCACACATAATTTAATGTCAACCAACTCAGCGAAACTGTAGGATATTCTTAGGATTATAAACTGTCGTCTTCTAAAGATCAGTCAACAACAAAACTCAGTACTTTCTCACCTGTTCATGTGTTAGCCTGATCGGTTGCTCGAAGTCAAGCCAGATGACGACTTCGGAGCAAGGTGGCGTGGTCAGTGATCCTTTGTACGTGAAGTATCTTTTGAGATCGTACGGCAAGATGTTGAGGAATGAGAAAGGGTGGCTCATGACCACGCTAGTGTGAGGTTCTGTGACGTTCACCAGCGCTGACGTTATGTCGTCGTAGGCAGGATGCTGGTGACGATCCAACTGAAATGGTTTAATGTTCAGTTAGCAAAATTCTTGAACGTTAGCTGATAAAAGACAAGCTGTCTCCGCGACTCTTCAATCCTCATACAACCTTCCAATTAATTTCAACGCGTACTTATATGTATCCCCTTTAGGGGTAGGTTTTCCATAAATATTTTTTAGTGGATGCCCAAATTGCGAGATTGGCGCCGAAATTGGGGCTGCGTCGCCCGAACAGTCGGGCCTAAAGAGGAGGAACGCAGTGTTGCATGGGAGCTTTATAGGAGGACGTATGGTCGTGGGATCGGGCGCAGTTGGTAATGGGGCCTTCTGAGCATGGCCCCGCGGGGGCTCTCCCCCCAGACATGGTAGTAAAAGGAACAGTAAGGATTTCGTAGGTAGGAGTCCGACATAACCCTCCGGTCTACCTAGAAAGAGGGTATCTTTGAGGATTTCCCCCAAGGAATAAAAACCCATGGTTCTTGAGATTTTCTGATTAATCATTGTGTGAGTGGTATTGCGCGTAGTAGCTATCGAAAATAGATTTTAGAAGGATTTCGTAGGTAATCATTTCGGTGAGACGAATTTTCAATTGTGTTGCTTGGTGGCGGTTATCTGCGGTCCAAGATTCGTATTGTCTCATCAAGTTGCAAGTAATGTTTAAAAAAAACTATGCTCTCCAGAAACTACTTGTGCCAATGTAAGTAGGAAGCTACACCTCTGCGTAACTAAGGTACTCTACCGTAAAAACATGTCTAACAAAAGCAGCATTTAAATATACAACTAAAAATACTGATGATCCAAATCAGTAGGATTTAGGGCTCGAAACAAATCTACCGTACCGTAACCGTAACTCTCATTCGCTTTCGAACATTGACCGTGACTTCGGATTCGGAAGTCACGGCTAGCGCTCGAAAGTGATTAGGTAGGTACCTATGTTCTATTCTAAAACTACGGTTGAATGCACTGCAATCAAAAATGGGTCTATAAAAAGTGAAAAAGAGAACTGGGTGCTATATTTAGTACCTACGTTGCTAATCAGCTGAAACAATGAATTTATGGTCGTAAGTTTCTTATTTTGATTTGCTATGCTGAATACAAAAGAGCCAACGGCCGGCAGTTTGCCAAACGTTAAGAATTAGACATGAAATACATTATACTTATCTAGCCGTTATCATATCATCACATTTGGCAGCCAACGGACTACTATCGATCAATGCTATTAATTTGCTCGTGCATGCTGCGATAAGTTGCTTCTATTAGTAAACTCATGGGAGCTAGATCGTATAGGTATTATTTTAAAGTGGCTTTAGCACCTACAATGCACAGTACCTAGATAGAGCTGAACAGTATTGATATTCTTGCTGATAGACGGCATATTAAGAAGTCGAGAGTATCCTTGAATTTGAAGATTTAGTACCTAGGTAGTACTACTAGGGTACTAGGGTTTTCAGCTCGAGAGTTGGCACGGTAATGACGTAGCTTCACTGTAGCTTGTGTAAATTGTGAAACGAACCTCATAGAAGAACGCGAGCACTGTTAAGCCGTCCGAATGTTTCACAGCTTCTGTTGATGACTTGTACTCCTCCTTAAAGAACACCATGTGTAGTTCCATCGGGAAACTGGAAAGTAACGAGAACAAAAGTCAATAACACGACTAACACACACCATTTTACACCTTGAAGTTATCCCGAATAAGGCAAGTCGTTATAATTACAAAATCACGACGCATTAAATGTACTACCTTTCGTTTGTTTGCACGAGGTATTAAAATAATATTTTTTCCTCAATATTTATTACAAATTACAATCAATCCTTGTTTGTAAAGGACTGGTTTTTTCAGAACATTTTTATCACTGTTCATTTGTAAATTTTATTCGTAAATTATGATCTCACCTTCTATGGTTAATCTTATCTTCGGAGCCGAAGGTGTCATTGTCTCCCCAGTGGAAGTGCATTTGGCTGAATATGTAGTCACCGTCGAGGGGGCCTCCTCTCACTCGTGGATGGGGCTCGTTCTTAACCTCGATCAAGACTGTGAAAAAAAAATCTTTAGGGTTCGCTAATCGCATACCTGCATCTAACAGATACCCACAATACTGCAACTGTTGAATTTGTAGTCGGTTTGATTCCCAGATCGGGCAATATGTTATTCGGGTCAACCACTGCTCACCAATAATTTATCTGAGTCATAATTTGTGCTCGGTTGATGATAATTAGGCTCACCCCCCAAATACTACGTAGGTCGTGCGAAATTAGGATGTAGGTACTAAACCTCTGCATGCCGATTGCCGGGCCCCTTAGGGGAATACAGACATAATGTTATCAATGTTATGTCATCTTCTAAAACACGTTGCAAACTTTTTGCCGTTGCGGCTTTTTGGTGTATTTACGTTTGCTTGCCATAAATGAAGTTTCGTAAAGTTGTATTGAACCTTGACACCATTTAAACTTGAACCGTGATAGGCGTGAACTTCGCTTATCTATTATCAATGATACTATTTACACGCTAATTTTAAATCCAATAAAAAGCCATAATACCTATAAGTTACAATAGAAATCAAATGAGAGAAATCGTCCTATGCTTGCCAGTTTGCAGGGCGGTCAGCTCTATCGAAACCGTATTGTTGTGAAATAAAATGTCTGGTGTATCCTACCTACCTAAAATTGGAATAACCGCGTCCAGCTTTGATTAGGTATAGCAAACATTACTCCGCACCTGCGACTGACATAATGTCACTAATGCGTGGACACCTTGTAAAATTACCAATGATCTGTGAGAGGCTGTAGCTCAAAAAACACTGTAGGTAAGTACTTAGTAAATTGCTACCAAATATTTACATCACAATACATTTAATAACCAATTCATCAGTTATGACACAAAAAGCATGACTCCATCGCCCATAGGATGTTAGTCATGCATCAATTCATTTAGAAGTGGGTCCAGCGGCGTGCAACCATATTTAAAGGGGACAATAAATACGTGTCGGAAACGGATATCAACATCATCTCAGGCTAATAAACAAGGTATTATATTCACACACACACACACGCACAGTTATTTTTAAGTCAAAAGAGGACGAAGTTGCTCATGCACTTAATTCATTAGGTAATTCCTTCAACTAAGCTATGTGCTTGGACTAGGTGCCCCACGTTAATAGTGCAACCTTCAGTCGCCTTGTACAACATCCAAAGTATTTGCTTATTCACTGCTGGGAACCATATTAATACGGCAGCACAATGGCGTATTTCGTTGTGAGTAAGTGTACCTGTGTCTTAACACCTTCATGTGTGAAGCCTTCTTACCTGTGTGTCCATTGTTGGTGACGTGTACATCATCAATGGAGTCGTCGAAACCCACGAGTACAAGGTCAGGTAGTGTGACCTGCTTCACTCGAAGCACGTTGATGTTGATCGGGCTCTGGTGTTTGCCTGCACACTCCCGGTACCTCTCGCCCCAGTATTCAGGACCTACAAAGGAAACAATTGTTTTAAGCTGTGTGGCTTATGTACCAGGTCTATTTCGTTGCTTATATCGGTACTTATGACTGCGTAGATTGAGTCCAAGTTATGTATCTACCAGCAAAAAGTGTTCTGTTCTTTAACGATTTTTTACACGCAAATAACTTATGTAGGTATAGCCTTCATTCCGGCATGGCGGCGGCAGTGCGATAACTTTCAAAACAATTAGATATCCGATTAAAAGCACACGCAATGCAATGGCATTTTTATTTATAGAACAAAACGAAATCTATAAAACCGTAAACTGCGTGGTATTTTTAGATCTGTAATCTAATCTATAAACACTAGCTTATATAATTACCTAGCATGAATTAAATATAACCTTGTCAGTTGCATTCTATTCACGAATAATTCAGCGATATTAGGTGGAGTTAATTCGAGCACGCCATAAAAACCACAGTGGAAGTATGCAATTATATTCTTTTTGGTAAAACAATGTATAGGTACCTGTACCCAGTTACATAATAGAATTAGGTATTGTGTACAGTGTTCATGCTGTTTTTTTTTCTTCTAATCGCAACAAGCAAGTTGGGCCAAGGGCTGTCGGTACCTTAGCGCTTTTTGCGTGACAACACCACCGCTAAAGAAATTCAAAACATGATCGATATAGCTACCTAAATAATATTTGCTAAGGCAGTTACAGATTTATCCTACTCGGGGCCCGGATCCTTTTTCGGAGCATTTTAGCCAAATCATGATTACTCATAAGTTCATGACTACAGATTCTTACAATGTAAATAAATAGTACAGGTTACGTTACCACCCAATCATCCATAGGACCGGACCCTATTGACGCTACCTGCTCAGGGTTATCTACTCAAAATGGGGCAGGTTACTTGGGCATACCAACACAGCACGACGTTCGTGATAGCGACAAAAAATCTGAGCCACCACTTGACTTTTCTATGATAGTATTATTATACCCCATAATAGCCATAGTCCCACTAAATGTTTTGATATTTATGGGTAGATAGGCCTGCTGGCTGCTACACCTGCTTACATAACGGAAATCGGGCAAGGAAATTGATTTCTGCTAATTAATAGTAGCAGGTGGTCCACAGCCTACACAGGTGTTCTACGATGTATAATTTCTATAATTTCAACGGAAGAAACTCAAATAAATCTTTCAAATGTATTTCTCCACCTCTCTAAACCTATGGATCACAGTAAAGACTCGATTTACTACAGTGATAAGCCGTAGCAGTAATTATTGCTCACCTACTAAGTAACAACACACAAGACGAGTCATTAAAAAAAACGATCTACGACAGCGATACTTCAATATAGTAATTTAATAGAGCAGATAGTGAACGTTTACATTCCACCTAAGTTTTTGCGTGATACAGCCTCGATATACATATTTAATTGATTCTTACCGATACTTCCATCGTAGCCAAACTCTTCGCCATGCGTGAGCTCTGTAATAAAACAAAAGAATAAAATAAGAGATTGAAATTGTTAGTACATAGTTACAAATTAAAGTAGACACGTAATTTATGTAACAAGGTTTCAAAAAGAGCCTAACACTTCAATTTCAGACGTTCGAAAGGCTTATTTAAGGCTGTTTATGTATCTAAGTTATCGTTCCTTCATGAATACGAAAAGAGATAAAGAACAGTGCCAAACCTACGAATAATACCAATACGCGTGTTAAACTGTTGAAAAACATAGGTACCCCGTAGCTATGCATGAAAATGAGTCAAAAAGCTATAATGTGTACCTACCTGAAATTTAAATAGTGTGACAATTTGTTACAGGAGGTAAAGCATCAACGAAAAGCTACAAAGTACTAGATAGGAACTGAAAAGTTAGGAAAGTAGTAGATAGGTCTTCTCAAATCATCTACCTAGCCTTTTCCCTATATCGGGGTCGGCTTCCAGTCTTACCGGACGCGGAGCAGTATTTTACATGGAACTACAGCATAACTGACCTCCATAACGCAGTTACGTAATACCCTTTGGTAAGTATGCCGTATTTAAGACTCTTGTCTTGGTATGTAAAGATAGTCACCCATCCACGGACCAACCGCGGCAAGCATAGATCGAATCGGCCAACAAGCTTATTGTTTTATTAATGTACCTACCTATATACTTGTACTACAACAGGTACCTAAATAGAAATAGTAGGTATTTAACGGTCGAAGCCAGTTCAAGCGTGTTTTGCCTTTGTGTACCTTTAACAACGGAACATTGTCATTATACTTATTATCAAATGGTCCATGGGTTTCCTGAATACAACACACACACAGCCAACGCGTTGACATACACTAGGGCTCTTGCTTTGATTACGGTCGCGTCCATTATAATATGACGGAAAACCACTTCCGAAGGCAATTAAGTGCAATGCATATAGGAAAGTCAAGAACATCAGCATTCATGAATTTAAAGTGTGATCTAGGAGTTAGGGACGGTCTGTATTTCCACGTTTGCGCTTCCGCGATAATCATCTTCAATTTTCCAATAGCATTTCTGCATGAATTGAATTTCCCATCTATCTACCTAGTAGCTAGATGACATGACTGCAGCTGATGATTTCCAAAGAAAACCAATTGATAAATATCATATCCAGAACCTTTTGGTACTACAGGTATATATATTATGTAGATTCTGTATATTTTATCTGGTTAAATTAGGATATTATTCGTCTTATTGCGATCTACCAAACCATAGGCGTACGAAACTGTAGGAAGGTACTTCGAAACTAGGATAGTGCACTTCAAATTACACCTCTCCAGATTCGATTTAAGTACCTAACGGAGTATCTATTGCTATCTTAACAAAGCGCCCTATATGTAACACTATAGAGATCAATATTCTATTTGAATCTTCAACTTAGACCTGTCCTGTTGACTTGCACGTTTCCGCTCGGTAAGAACCGGTACCTACCTGCCCATTCAATCTTCTATAAGCTTCGATTCCGCATTTTATTAGTTATAGGGATTATCGTTGGCGATGCTACTATACCATCTTCAGGCTTTCAACGTTGACAATTACGCTTCCATAAATGTCGGCATGTCGGAAGTCGGAGACCAACAATTTAGGAGTCTACTACTTCGATAGCATCGGTAATGAACAAGGTAGAATTTATCATAGCTTTAGTCCAAATATGGCTCTCAATCAAAACGGGATCAGTTCAGGAAGGAACGGGTTTGTAGAACTATAAAATGGTTAAGGTTATAAGGATGTAAATGACCAATTTGCTACAGTTACAAAGATATCGCCTTGAAGAGTAGGTACGATGTCTCCTAAAGTTCTTATTCACCTTGTGCCAGCGGCTCAAGGTTTCAATCAATCTTTTTTTATTCCACCACTTTTTCGGCGACCCAGAGATGTAACTGGAGGCCGTGAATTATTACACTAGGAAAATTGTATATTACATTTTTCTTTTACCGCTTGCAAAGTACCTACCCAGATAACAGTCATGTGAATCCTGACATTGTATGGCCCAGTTTGCATTTTAATAAGTGATAAATAAAATCTTCACGGTTATTCAACATTAAGGTTCACAAATTGAATTTATGTAAACAAAATAATACCGTAACAACTAGTGACGCGTGTCAAACTCATTGATAAAAATAAATTACTTTAGACAATAATAGCTTTAGCGACCTTTTACAAGTGCCAATGCTCATGGGCATACGAGAGACAATTATATTACGCTTTGAGGCGGTGGGTGGGATTCCTCCTGTACTGCATGGATTAGAGGAACAAGGTCGATTGTGGGCATTCCTATGCGAAGCCACGCTTTCACTAACCAGGCTGTTACTTTTGAAAGTATAAATATACATACAATGACAATGTTGCATTATTATTTACGGCGTGTCCGATGTAAAGGATGAACGTTGTTCTCAATGGATATAAAAGCCGATTGTCTTATGGTATGACGCGATGTGAAACGCTTCGTACGGTTTCGCATTGTTTTAATTCGTTAATTGGCATAGAAGTAAGCGAAGGTCCCAGAAATCAGTTTGGGTAGGTATACGTATGACACGCCAAAAGAAAATAGGTTTTGTTCTATTGTGTTTTACTGTTACGCGGCACTATTGTAGTTACATGGTTATTAGCTCGCCTTGGCGTTGGCGACTGTTCAATGTTTGCTTCATTATCAAGGAGGTCTTACCAATATCAACGTTCTTTTAATTACAGGGTTGGTGACCTAACTTTCGGCGGTTTGACAATATAGAACTTATAATAACAGAGTGTAGGAACATCGGTATTTATAATGTTTTGACAACAATGTCACAGTTCTAGTGATACTGATGTTACTGATGGATTAATATAGCGACAATGAAGCTTTGAATACGTTGTTTATATGCTTAGAATAATGCTCCTTCGTATTACTATAGTCGATCTCGTTTTATTGCTTATTACTCGCAGTTATTGACTGATACAAGCGATCGTTAACCTCTTGATAAGGCAAGGTATCACCTAGTAATATTCCTCTACAGTTGGTTACCATAAAATATACCTGTCTCTAAGAAGACGATGAGAACACCGATATAAATCAATAAATAGAACGCGACTAAACCTGAAATTTTCAGCCAGCTTTAACTTGCTAAGCAATAAAAAACTAGGCTTAGACGCTGCTTCAATCTGAATACAGACAGACGTACCCGTCTGTATTCAGATTGAAGCAGGTACAGCTTACGTATACAGAGACTTCAAACAAATCAGTAGATACAAAAGAAAACTTCAATTTACTTTATTTACCGAAAAAATTGTAGCGTTATGTGTAATTTAGTTTGATATTTCAACAGTAATTCCCTAATCATATAAAATTATCATGATTAGGTAGGTACCAGTTATCGAATGACAGTTTTATTTGCACTATTTCATGGATAATTTTGTTGAACCGCTTACGAGAACTAGGCTTCAAACACGTTGTTTGACTACGTCAGTGCAGTAGGTAGGTAGGAAAACAATCAATCTTTCGTACACGGCACGGCAAATACCGTCATGAATTCATGAATTAAATAGTGTAGTTATTATGGGCTTTGCTTTATGTGGAGCTCTTGTCACGTGACGCGTATTGGCATTATATTTACGAGTTCATTCGTTTTGATTTATGACCGTGACTGTAGACAGGAAATTTACTGGAGACATACATGTCTTTCATCTTGAAATTATCTGTTCAGTGATTCGTCTAATTGGTTTTAAATGCGAATAGAATTGAATACTTGGCGCTGAAGACTGCGCTGGCGCCGGTCGTCAGTGCCCGGTTTGATTGTTGACGTTCCCTATATCTACATTCTTGGGATCCTACAAATTCTGTAACTAGTCGTGATTATCATATGATGATCTAGACTACTGGCAGTTCGCCTTCAGATGTTTCGTCCAGTTTGCCCCGCTTTGGCATCCTCAAACTGTCCATTGGCTCTCGCATCTTCTCAAGATTTGCGAAAGCGCTTCTTTCGGCAATTACAAGGTCTCGCTCCGAAGGCAAGGAGGTCAAGGCATCTTTTATCATTGATCTCCCTCGGTTTGTGAATGACAAACCAACTTCAACGGTGGTTAGGTAGGTACCGGTACTCCTATCCTAAAGGTATGGGCTCTACATCATTTGATGACCGAAGATGGTGATTTGTCAAAATTCATGCCTCACGAATTTGTTAATTACAAATGTCCACTCGACACTATTTACTCGACTCAATTAATTACCCGCCATTGCAGTAATACATAACGTAGGTTAATGAGAAGGGGTGTTATATACCTACCTAGGTACCTACTTGTGAGAAAATATATATGTCATAATTATGGACCTATATTATTTGTGACGTCAAGATTTTGCCACACGCCTCTACCAGAAGGTCATCATTGTTTCTAAATTCAAACTATATTCAAAAGACATTCTAAATTAACTTAGTAATTATTGGATTATTTGTATTTCTAATATGTATTTATTATAATTTAAAATACAATTCGTTAAGGTTCGTAGTTCTACTTCATTGTCTGTCTATTAGTTTATCGTGTAGGTTTTAAGAAAGTACAG
Source organism: Antitype chi (assembly GCA_947359405.1). Classification (NCBI taxonomy): domain Eukaryota; kingdom Metazoa; phylum Arthropoda; class Insecta; order Lepidoptera; family Noctuidae; genus Antitype; species Antitype chi. The sequence goes on along the minus strand of OX375815.1, from coordinate 13,240,755 downwards.
CATAGATGACAATTTATGCTAAAGTACCAAAAATAAAAGTAAAAGTGGGTGTCGTGGTGCACGACTTGAAAACATTTTAAGATAGCTACAATTATCTCCGCTCGTGAAGACGACAGTCCATAAAAGTTGCGTTTGAGCAGTCGTGACTCCAATGCAACAATAATATTTCTGGAAACGTCCTTCTGTTACTTGCTATTAAATAACACCTCAATTTGATGAACAAAGATCAATGTACCTAAACGAGACAAATACCTAATAGAATTTTATTACCATAGATCTAAGACTATAATTTTTGTCTAACACTGCTAGCTATTAAGTCCTTGTCGTAAACCATGATATGATATGTAATTGTTTCCGTAGAAGGTAGGAACTATTAAGTCATCTGTGGCGGAGGTCCGTTAGTCAAGTTCAGCCGGCGCCGGCGATGACCTCTGAGACTGCACCACTTACAGAACACCTGGTTTGCATACAGATGAAGACAATTCTTATGTTTTGGTGACGGGCGACGCACATTGCGCCTGCGCAGGGTTGTCAACAACGTTGTACAAAGAAACATGTGTGTGACAATGTGAACTAGATTTCGTAAACATTCTTGCGTGTGTAGATAGATGATTCATATTGTGATGGATAGCGCAATGCATCATAACTTTCCTATAAATGGTGTATCTATCAGGATATCTTAAAGAGGTGTGTATGTACAAATATTACGTAGGTACATAATTGTCAAGGGTATTTCCTTTTCATTGATTGTTGTAACACATTTATGGCATGAATTATGATGTATTATCTGTATTCTCTTGTTATGAAAACAAGTGCCATTAAGAAAATTTGTAAGTATAACAATTATTAACTACTCAGGTACATTGTACAATGTACCTAAGTAGTTAATCATTGTTATACTTACTTTCTTTGGTGTACACCAAACAGTGCAAAGATGTGAAGCATTGTCCCGGCTTTCAATCAATTTTTATTGTGATTAATCTAAAATCTCTTAAATTTACACTAATCTAAATTCAGAATTTACACTACATTAAAATAACAACAATAGAAAGTTATTTTAGAAACTCCATGGAGCATAAACAATCAGAGATGTTTCCACAATACACGTGCCTACATTATATTAACACTTTGTTACTTCTTTCATAGTAATTATTATAAAACAATTACTAATATCGATATGAAGTAAGAGAAGAAGGATAGATACGGACTAGGAATAATAAATAGGTAAGTAGAAATTGTTTAGTATTCCACAGCAGAACTCTACAAAAGTATATAATAAACGAACCTTGTTCTGTCAATCAATTGTGTTACCCCATTAATTAGAGTCCATCGTTCAATTTAAGTATATGACATCATTTTTTTTTTACGAAGTGCTATGTGGCTTGGTAAAATGCAGGTGTCGGCGGGCCACGCGGTTAATAAATAAGCGTTTACCAACAACCCTAATAACAGTAGCACTGGATACATATTTAAGCCTTTTCAGTTTTAGTAAGGAAAGGACCTTTAAAAAGACTTCTTAACAATATCACCAATGTGATGTTATCACCTAGTATTTTCCAGAAGGTAAAGTTACGCTTGCTGGTGTCATCAATTGGACGTAGTTAAACGAAAAGGATCCAATCCACACAAAGTCTTGTGTGGATTGGATCCTTTTCGTTTAACTACGTCCAATTAAGCCGATAGTCCCGAAGTCAGAAGCTCGAAAGTCTGACAACCAGTCTTACCAATGGATATCGTATTGCCCAGTATCTAACTGAGTTGTGTAGGTCAGATAGAGTCGCTCTGTGTAAAATACTGATATACAGCTGAACAGATTAATCTGGAAGCTGACTCTAGCATAGTTGGGAACAAGCTAGTGATAACAGCTCCTCATGACTTCTCTATACTATTAGGTCTTTACCTATGAAATTGCCGTTTTGCAGTACTGGCCATTTCAAAACAAAATATTTTTTGTTTGGGTAAGAATTCTAATTTCAAATTAATTTTATTTTAAAAACATGGATTTTTTTTTCCAAAAGTAGTCATTTGTTTATTGATTAGTGTTACATTTTCATCGCATTTCAATCTTTTTCGTCATCATGGATACGTTAAAAAATCGAGTAATTATGGAATATGAGTACCGTCGTGGCAGCAACGCGGCACAAGCGGCACGCAACATCAACGACGTTTACGGAGCTAACACTACAAACCAACGCACCACCTGTTATTGGTTTGCTCGCTTCCGTTCTGGAAATTTCGACCTGAAAAATGAACCTCGCGGTCGTCCGAAGACTTTGGTCGACAATGACGAATTAAAGGCGATTGTGGAAGCTGATGATACACAATCTACGGCTGAATTAGCAGCAGCTTTCGACGTTAGCGTCAAAACAATATTGGTTCATTTGCGTCAAATTGGCAAGGTAAAAAAGCTTGACAAATGGGTGCCCCACGAACTCAATGATCGTCAGCGCGAAGTACGCGTCGAGACGTGCCTTGCACTGCTCAACAGACACACAAATGAAGGAATTTTGAACCGCATTGTTACCTGCGATGAAAAATGGATTCTGTTTGATAACCGCAAGCGCTCAGCAAGTTGGTTGGATCCTGGTTCAGCACCTAAACAATGCCCTAAACGAAAACTTACCCCTAGAAAAATGATGGTCACTGTTTGGTGGTCTAGCGCCGGTGTGATTCACCACAGCTTCTTACCAAACGGGGTGAGCATGACTGCAGATGTGTACTGTGAAGAACTGAACACAATGATGGAGAAGCTGGCACATCTCCAACCAGCATTGGTCAATCGCTCGTCTCCGCTGCTCCTGCACGACAACGCGCGACCTCATACTGCACAGCAGACGGTCTCCAAGTTGCAAGAACTGGGGTTGGAAGCTCTCCGTCATCCGCCCTACTCACCAGACCTTGCGCCTACAGACTACTACTTTTTCCAGAATTTGGATAACTTCTTGGCGGGAAAAAAATTCAATACCCGAGAGGCAGTACAAAATGCCTTTGAAGAATTTGTTGCCTCCCGTCCAGCTGATTTATTTAAGAAGGGCATCAATAAACTGCCACTGCGATGGCAAAGATGCATTGATTGCATGGGTGATTACTTCGATTAATACAAATGAAAAATACATGAAAAAAAATCGTTTAAATTTTTTCATACAAAACGGCAATTTCATAGGTAAAGACCTATTATATATAATATTATAAAGAAGAAAGATTTGATTGTTTGTTTGCATTGAATATGCTCCGAAACTACTGAACCGATTTGAAAAATTATTTCACTGTTGGGAAGCTACACTATCCCCGGGTGACATAGGCTATTTAAGTACCAGACATACCACTATGTTATCAGTACCATCGGCCTCCACTAATTACCTAAAGATGTCACCATTCTTGCGTCTACCAGCATTATACAACGACAAATTCCCAACATTGGACCCCTTCAACACCACACGAGATTATCCAAATACTCCATCAAACGCTGGTAACTCGGCTAACTCAGTAGTGCCAGTTTAGTGAGTTTAGTCATACAGACACACACACATCACACACATTTACAGCACCTACATCGCACAGATACACGCACACACACACTTTAAATATTAATAATCATGTCACTCTCTGTTTCTTTATTTTCTGAGTACTTCGTAATTGGCGTAATGTTTAGAATAATTAATAATGTTATACTTTTTGTCAGCTGTGAAGATACCTTATAGTAAATAAATAAATATTTTATCCCCGTATTCCCACGGGGACGGGGACTACGCGGGTGAAACCGCGGAGCGCTGCTAGTGATTAATACAAGTCTTTTTGTTCGTCAAGACAGGTGAAGACTGATCATATTTTTATGTCAGATTTCAATGCATGATGGTGATTTTCATGCCTCCAATGTAGCTACACGTAATTACTCCTGTAAATCAAACGCCATTGTTTATTTCAATATAACAAACGTAAATATAAAAGCTGTGATTGCTCTTGGTTCTAGTCCAACTGACACAAATTATTTTTATGGTCGTTGGATGCAAGCGTGCAGCGCCAATTTTCGTTTAATTATAACATTTAAACTGCTTTCAACATTTAATGTCGTTTTGCACATGCATCTAAATCAATACTGAATCAATTAATAATTCTTTTACACTAAAGTATGTTGAAACTGCAGGCATTGAACGCTAAAGGAGTTCTTGGCAAACAAACGATTTCCAGTTCTTTTGCAACACTGCAGTTTTCGCCTACTTACCAACCCAAATGTGTATAAACGCTTTGTCAAGTAAAGCCTTAATAAAAATTAATGACGACGTCAGCTGACATTCAAAAATCTGTACAACCTCAGTTTACTTATAATGAATACATGAATTCACGTAATAGATATTATTTCGTAATTACGACATTTACATATAATTATGTCATATTTACAACAATTTTGTTTCGTATAATTCGGGCGATTGTCACGTAAAAAAAGCACTACTTATTTATTTTTGTATTGTCATTTTGTTTTGATTAAGTATAAAATTCCCACAGACAGTAACAGAAAAATTCTGTTACTAACTCACGGATACGAATAATTTCTTATCTGTTACTTTGAAATATAACATCCAAATAAGTGCAAAGATATTTATCTACAGGTACCTGCTTCCTGTATTGCCAGAACTACTTAGAACCTTCTAGCACTGCCACAAAATATATCAGGATGCAGCATCGCAAAACACAATGGTAGGTAAAGTGATTATCTCGGACTCTATGTACCTACATATCAGAAGAGGTATCATACATTAGCATGCCAACTGACCGACGTCAATTCAAGTTGTATAACAAGGCTATTGGCTAGGTTTACAACGATTTCAAACCCGTTTTACAGTGGATTACCGATTTACAGCATGTACCTAGGTTGAATAACGACGATCATTTTAACCTAATTCATTGTTTTGATACCCACAACTAGCTTCAATCGGCTTCGGCTGAGCACTTGAGCAGTTGTGTAATTGAATTAAATAAGTAGAAACCTAATAGTGAAAAATTATCATTAGGCATGTCTTCTCTTATCTGCCTTGATTTTGGGTTCCTTTAGATTTTAGGTATTTCTTGTAAAAAAGTCGACTCATGTACGCCGTGTGTATGTCGGTTATACAAAAACAAATCAGCTGTTCCATACATTTTGACCGCGTAGGCAATTTTCTATGAAACAACTCATTTTTTTTTGTATAACCGAAGAAAAATTTCTGCGCTAGGGGGTCTAGTAAACTCTAGTATGATATGCTGAATTCACAGTTTGCGCACTGGTTAAAAACTTATCCTGCATAGAGGAAGTCTGAAAGTGACACTGGTGACTGAAAAGTTGTGAGGTAATCGGTTGTGATGGTACCTATGTATGCGGAGGTGTAAGGCACATGTAAGGGTAATTTTGTAGTAAAGTATGAAAGTGGATAGCTTTAAGAGTAGAGGGAGACGAAACGGTGGATGGACTGAAGATGATATGGCTGAACGGAGGTGACTACCGAGATGACGACTAAATAAAAGAGGAATGACATATGTATGACTAATTATTTAATTAATGTTCTGTATCTCGTAATGTTTATATTACTTTGTCTATGTATGTATAGAATCAAGTCTATCCGACTAAACAGACAGCTGTGCTGCTGGGGAGTTTGTTCCGCTACTTCTTCTTCCCAGCTAAAGCACTAGGGAGTTGTGATGGGTGGGCGTTTTTGGGGGGACTGTCTTATGTATTTTGACGTTCGAAAAGTGCTGATTCTCAGCCTAATTTGATTAAATGACTTTTGATTTTGATTTTGGAATATGAATGAAAAAGACATGTTGCGGTGACCCCAATTAAATTAGGATAAAGACAGGATAATGATGACCTACTTTGCTTGTTTACCTTGAATTTTCAATGTATTTTCGGTGTGGCACAAAGAGTAAACGACACGTGTAGTTTGTACCATAGCCCAGAACATGTCAAACCTACTACCTGTTTGTTTACGTACAATACAAGCTTAGGTAAGGTATATAAGTGCCTTGTTTGGTGTACTTTTCTACCGTTCACGTCATTAGGTCCACCACAAATGTTTTGACATCATAATAAAGCACCATAAAAACATTATTGTTCCAATACATGTTTGCGAACCAAACTGTGAAATCAGTGTAATTATGTTTATATTCATAATATTAATTACGGTCTACATACATGGCTGTTACGTTGTTCGAAAAATAACTGAGTTATTAGTCCTTTTATGTTCTTAATAGTACACACATTGTCACTAATGTTTTAAAAACAATGTTCTCTTTTAAAAGGAACATTCGTGAGCACCTACCACATGAATACAAAAATTATTCATGTGCATCTACTACCGATCTTGATGGAGTTCGAAGATTATTCATGGTTATTTAACTCTTCCAACCTATAATTATTTTTTCTGTAAAATTTAATAATTAGCTATTGTTCTATTCCACAAATATATCTGGATGATCTGCTAGACAATCATCTTTGTAATTTATTATACTCACCTACTCGTATATACGTACCACGTAGGTATGTTCATAATGAGGTGCCTACTTACCTATTTCTACCTTAGATACATAATTTTTCTTACATACCTATAGGTAGTCTATGTCGTAATAAGTACCTACCTATCTAGTTTAAACCCGTGGGTAATTTTTTTGTTCAACAATTATTTACTCGTATAACCATGCTCTAAGAATATTCGGCTATGAATATTCATATCATACCTACATATTTTCAAGTCATACTTATTAATTAGGTTTATAAAAAAATTACATAATTTATTAGGTATTAAGTCTTTTTAATAAATAGGTAGGAAGGAAATACATGTAACTAGATGCTACAGTACACTTTACCAACTGGAAATTCTATCCCAATTTCCTTTTTGTAACGAATTTTCCGACTATTTATATTTTCAGTGTGGAAATTGCATTTCCCTACCTATCTATTCACTCACGAAGTCGTGATGTGTGACTTAATATTCTGTATGGGAACTGCTGTGAACCCTGTATCTGTAAGTGAACAGAGACCAATTAGGCAGCAGTCACCCAACTTAAGGTGGAAGCTCCAGAAAATAGAAAAACTCCAGGGTAGCCCACAAAATCCAAATTTCCAAAAGAAAATATTAATTTCGCGGGCTGCTTCACCTTAAAATGCTTGATTTTTAATCGCATGTTGAACATTGGATGATTCCCGGATCCAATATATCTGCAGATACCTACTAAACATAGGTAAAGACTGATGACGCCATTAATTGTAATGAAGCCATGAGTTCTTTCATTCATGATTAAATACTCGTATCATGCAAGACACGTGCTTAACGCCATGTGACATATTAAAATTAATGATTATTTGTATTGTGTTAGGATTGTAACCTGCCATAAAAATAATCCATTGTAATTTATTGGTTGTCATAAAATATTATAATTATTATAAATAATATAATTAACAAAGTAGACACGTGACACCTCGTAACGGATACAAATAACTCACTATTTATTAATAATCTGTTGTGATTTAAGCTATATACACGGTTATTTATGTTAAAAAATCCATAGTTCGTTAGATATCCGTATGATTCGAACCTACGACATATAGTATATAGGTACCTACCTAGTTGGTCACACTCGTGAACCATGTTTAATTAAAACCATGCAAGTTCACATAGGTAGAGACACAAATAAATAACAAATAATTACGGTTTTTATCACTACGTAGCATGCGATTTTCCAGTAACTGTGATTACTTATTAATCGATTTGCCATTTTCAAGAACTGATACATAAGTGAGAAGCCTGCAACGAATGTGTATCGCGTTTACATGACAGACCTAGTTGTTAGGTTAATATTATGTTTGATGTCTGACTTTTCTATTTTCTTTTCTATGTTTTTATTCGAAATTATTTAAAAGCTATAGGTAAGATAGATGTAGATATCTAGATACATCTTGACTACTTAGGTATAGGACTTCCTCCAAAACCCTATCCTGTTTAATAAGTCTTAAGATTTTTTTTATGAGGTCACCGGAAACCGGTTTGTATGTGTGCAAACTAGAACCAAAAAATTCAAAAATATATAACATCTAACAACCCGCACCCAGCAGTGAGAACATTATACGCTAGTTATTTATGCTTATGTTTTATTAGAGGTTAAAATATCACTATTGTCTTGGTGAATACCTTAATAAAAAAAAATCCCAACGAGACACAAAAGTTAAAATGATCGAGATAGTAAGTTTCCACTCACGGATTTGATTTTTTTTACGTTGTGTCCGGTAGCAAGCAGTAACTCAACGTCATCATGAACCTTCGCTTCCATGTAACCACAATGATTAGAAAAAACATGAATAGGTACCTTAATCAGTGAGTGGCATATATCTAGATCTATATAAGTATATATCCGTATTACAAATTAAAGTCGCTTTTCGTGTTTGTCTGTGTGACCGCGTTGTTCTCATAAAGTTATAAGTAGTAAACTTTTATACGGTTTTCACCAAAATTTAATGAATTTATTTGAAGAAGTAGCGTTGGAAGGGCTTCCTGTTGCCGGCTGAATGCTGCAGGAATCGGCTGGAAGCGGGAAGCACAGAACAGAACCTTAATTGCGTAACACACGATCAATCATAATCTGTTTCATTTTGACAGTTCAACAATATTCATTGCGTTATTACGTTGTTGAGCACACACATTTTTCGAACATGTGAAGCAATGGATTAGCAATCTGTTTCAAAATGATTCAGATTATGATTGATTATGCGTTACGCAATTAGGGTGCTGGACCAAGTGGCGGAGCTTGGGGGAGCCTCATGTCCTGCAATGGACGTCTTTTGGCCCGTAACGACTAACAAAGATCCACGAAGAATATAGTGAGTCATAAAAACCGTGCGAAGCAGGGGCGGGTCGCTAGTTTTATTTATAAAATAGGTACTGACTGCCACTGACCACAGGGATCATTGACACGAAGTCTTAATCCACCTTGTAAGCACCGGGAAAAGGATGCAAGGTTTTTCTATACAGCTTTTTTGTGTCATTTTAACGGTGCTCCAAAATTATGGATCTGTGTTTGCTCTCTGCTCGGTCACTCTCTTGACTGTATATACGTAGGCAACGTAAAGTTTGGGAGATAAAGATTCGGTACGTACCTAACTCATCATCTAACTTGGCTTTTCTCAATTATGCTGGGTACGGGTTCCAGTCAAACCGGATGCAGCTGAGTACCAGTATTTTACATGGAGCAACTGCCAATCTGACCTCCACAACCGAGTTACTGGGTAATACGACACCCCTTGGCTGTCAGACTTGCCGGCTTCTAACGGCTCGTATCGGCTGTTAAAGATCCATAAATCTACAGTCTACAGTCGGGACCAACAGCTGTTTTTTTTTTTTTGGGTGGGAATTCATCAAATAACTTCTCCCGCTCTGGGTGGAGCGGGAGGGCGTGTCAGACTTTTACTGACTAAAACCCACCCGTGTTCCCTCAGTTGCCTGTGTGCCAGGGGCCGCGGTATCTCTTTCGAACAACCCGCACCCCTGGCAGGCATCGGTCCTTGCGGACCCCACCTATTGGTGCTGACATCTCTTTGAGGCGCGCGTGGAACACAACGCGCCGGCGACCCGGGCTTGGTCCTTACCGGAAAGCGAGCTACCCATTACTCGCCGTCCGCAAGCCCGCGCCTACGGTGGCCGGGAATCAGCCTGGGATTCCCGACGCCCAGGGACCAACAGCTTAACGTGCTTTCTGAGGCACGGAGGGGTCTTTTGCTATGTAAGTATGATCATCCATCCACAGACCAACCGCGGTAAGCTAAGCTTATCCGGATCGATGGACCCGTGCGGCTGTTATTACTAGCCACAAGCCCCGTACCTAACTAACGGGCAATATTATTTAATCCAAATAAAGGACATGGATAAAGGGTGGCCCAGCACGGATAAAGACTTGATTATATTTTTTTTTATATCAATTTATAAGAGTACCTATCTTTATTTGTAATATTTTGATTGTGTCCGTGAATTACTAATGTTGCAATTCTTTTAAATAAAATGGTAAATAGTACATACCTACTCATTCTGCGAAACGACATATATATTTATAATTTAGTTATTAGAGTTAGAAAAATAAATATTTTATGCGTGATAAAGGCTCTGAAAGTTAAAAATACACATTTTATTTATCTCTTTAGTTAAAAATCAATAGAATAATTGGTTCTTCAAAGTAATGGAAACACAGGTAGTGTTTCCATTACTTTGAAGTTCCAATTTATTTTCCCATTTTCCCTTTAGTTAAGACAGGTATACACGAAACAATACATATATGTTTTCAAAATAATGCATGTTTCAATATAGTGACTGGTTCAACATACAAATGAGATCACGCCTGTAATCCCTGAGGGGTTAGGCAGAGGTATACCTCTTCCCTGGAAAAAAAACTGGAGGAACATAGGTAGGTATACCTATTTATTACTTATTTATAAACGTTGCATAAAGTTAAGTAATGTTATGTGACTGTTTAACCATACATTTTTGACGTTTAAACATCTATTAACTTTAAGCAGCGTTTTTGAAAAAGGGGGCAACAAAATATATCTGTTCAGGATAGCGTTATCCTTCTCTTTTAGGTACAGAGAGAGGCAGAGAAAACTCACCCCCTAGAAATGAAGCAAAGGCAGGAGAAGGGATGAGTTTTCTCTGCCTCTCACTGTACCAACCTACTCAATCATATAGGAAATAATAGTAGGTAGAAGAAAACAATGGAAAGCCTTATATAGCTTCCACTGTTCCACCATCACCACCACCTTCATAATGCCTATGACTTTGCTCATCATAACATAGCTGTCTGTAATCCTCGAAAGGTTAGGCAGAGGTGTAGGTGTAACCTACCCATATCTAATCTTATATATAAAATTCTCGCAATGTTAGTTTAGTTACCTTACTCCTCCGAAACGGCTGAACCGATTTTGATAAAATTTCGTGTGCTTATCGGGTAGGTCTGAGAATCGGCCAACATCTATTTTTCATACCCCTAAATGTTAAGGGTGCTCCACCCCAATTTTTTTTTTATAATGCGAACTCAATATTCATAGTTAAGACAGGACAACGTCTAGTGTTGGGTCAGCTAGTTACACTATATAATATTTCGCCTTTAGAGGAAATATATCCGAATATTTAAATTATTAATGAAGTAATTGCACAGCAGCGGGCTGACTCGTTATTTCGCCAAAGATTGAGCATTGCCATTCAACGTGGCAATGCGAATGCGGATCCGGATACTTCGACGCCTAAGTGTCCTTTTGTTTTTGTATTATTTTTTATTGCTGAAATTGAGAATCTCAATCTCGCTTGGTGGAAAGCGATGGATGAAGTCTACGATGAAACGAGCGTGCCCAAAAGATAGCTGTTCACTCTTGATTTGAAGGCTGTCGGGTTATACATACGTCGAAGAGAACACACGCTTGCAGAATTCCACACTTTGGCCGTTCGCATAATTATATATAGAGAAGAAGCGCTCAGTAGGTATGACGAGTCGGTATATTGACTACGTACGTGTATATGGTACCTTGCAGTACTTGTGGTAGTTCGGTAGTAAAAAGGAGATTGTGGGATCAGGCCGTGGAGCTCCTGAGCACTCCCTCCCAACGAAGTCTGCAGAAGACCGACAGGCAAGCAACAGCACGCCGATGAGCCAGGCTGTGAAGCTTAGCCACCAGCGCGGCGTCGCCTATGAGCCTTTATGCTTTGTGTTCCTCTGAGTCAAGTGCAGCAAGCTGGTATTTATTTTGTTAAGACATCCCGTAAGATGGCTGCATGGTAGGTATAGTTAGTTATTTAATTTTGTACCTACCATAAATAGCTTAGGTATACGACGGGAGAGAAACATCTTCAAACGTCATCAACAACATTAAAGTAGGTACCTAATGAATAAGCAAATTAGGTAAAATTCATGTATGAGTAGGTACTTACATTACATAGGTACTTCACAAGTTCACACAGTACACACTATATAATTGTATGTTTGTATATTAATAAAATAAATATGACTCAATCATAAGTAAGTAGGTTATTCTTATTATTCTTATACATAATTATAAAAAAACAGCTGTTCCATACATTTTCACCTCGTAGGTATTGCACTTTTCTAAGTAACAGCTGATTTTTTTTTGTAAAAGCGACGAAAATTTCTCTGCTCTGGTCTAAAATTCATGGTTAAAGTTTGCGCACTGGATAAAAACTTTTCCTGTACCTATATAAGTTCCTGCAAAAAATATTATCCTGTCTATTCGATGCATGGGAACTTGAAATTTTGCTCTGTCAAATGCATGTTGCACATAATAGACATAGTGATAGTGTTACATTTATTCATAGAATATGATGATCTCCTTTAACGCTGACTAGCTTTGCACCGGTTTTTTCTTACCGAAGTAAAAAATTCAATCCACTCGAATTTCAACAACAAAAAATATTGTACATAAGGACCTACTTGCCTATACACATGTGAAATATGTAGGTACATACTTACATAAGCAGGTAGGTATATAGGTATGTGTGCCTATTCATCGAATATTTGTTTGATTCAGACACTTAATTATTATTCACGGTATTCACGTTGGAGTAGTAAATAAGATAAGATCTATAACCATAGCTAGAATTTCAGTACCTAGCTATGTATGTAGGTGCAACATTACATAGGTACCTATTTAGCTCAGTGTAGGTACCTACATTATCAAAGTGATTTATCTTATTCAGCGTAATTGCCGCTGTGGCAGTGCCGCTGTGGCGCGAACAGTGGTGGCTCAGTGGTAACGCCCGCGACTTACCGAGCTGTAAGGTCGTAGGTTCGAACCCAAAAGGCGACATACTTTGTAAATTATTTAATCAGCATTGCTTTCAAAATGGCAAAAGAAAACATCGGAAAGAAACCGGCGCGGCATGTCCTAGAACCAATATTCGAAGACATGTGTCATCTGCCACACCGCACTGGGCCTTCGTGGTGGATTATGGCCACACAGACACAGCTAGGCCTCTTCTCGGTGAAAGGTACTCCACCTTTGACCGAGAGGAAGCCTGTGTCTCAGCATTGGGAACTTTAGCCCCTCCGCCCGCCACAGAACTTAGGACATCCATGGGGATTCGAACCAGCGTTGGCAGACGTCTCGATTTTTGCGGGACGTCCTGAATTTTAGCCCAAAATTTAATGGGTTATTCCCTGAGTATCCCGATCCCCGAAGCCCCCGTCCCGCTTTACGCGGATTACCTACTCGACGGTACAGTATATAGTTATGAGTACCTATAGTAAAGTACTACCTACCCCTACTATTACCTAAACCTACCTTTATTAAAGTAATGTATATTTATTAAAATCGTTTTCTATGACTATCTATCATTACCTATGTCCCGCTTTCGAAGAAAGAATCCCGCTTTTTTATCTCAAAAGGTTTAAAAATACCGCATTGTCCGAAAATAAATCTGGCAACGCTAATTCCAACGCAAAAAGGTATCTATTATAAGGTAGGTATTAAGCCCCTAGTACTATATAGTAGGAATCGCCTAACGCCCAAAACTACCTACAGATTTTTCAGCATTATGACTTACATCGCATTTTCATGTTCCAGTCGCATTTCAATGATTTAGAGTCTTATTACTTTTGGGACTTTTATCTTCATGTCAAGGTAAACCTTCATTTTACAAGCAATAAACTTAATTAACATAAAATTGTCGCAAAACCGTAGCAATCCGCTTTTGAATTTTCTTTGGTTCCTTCTAGTCCTAATTATGTCAACTTATTTATGGCCCATACAAAATTCTAACTTAACTAATGCGTACCTACCTAATCTACGGCACTGCACACAAAAAGTTTTTATAAAATTATACAATAAGTAGATAAACTAATTAAAAACTGCACGCCCGGACTGGATCTTCTTCTTCTGAGCGTGTCGATAGCAATCCAAATACAGTCAGACCAGTACCCTAATTGCGTAACTCACGATTAATCATAATCTGTTTCGTTTTGAAACAGATGGCTAAACCATTGCTTCATATGTTCGAAAAATGTGTCTGCTCAACAACGTAGATAACGCAATGGATATTGTTGAACTGTCAAAATGAAACCGATTATGATTGATCGCGTGTTACGCAATTAGGGTGCAGAATTTGGCTACGAGCTTACCACTGTCAGCAGCGAGCGTGCAGACAGCAGGACACGCTGGACAAGATACATTGTGTGTGGGACAGCACCACATTTACACTCCAAGGTAAATGTGGTGCTGTCCTCCACTGCTCGGTGCATACACATGTCAAATGCTTGTATAGAAATTTTACTGGAGGGCCGTGCAGTTTTAAATTAGTTGATCTCTACTCTACTTAAGTATGACTTAGGTAGTCAACATTTTGTAATGGCATAGTTTGGTTACGTACTACCTTTCCATAATAACTTATGGCGGAAGCCGTAAATCTGAAAAACCTTATTAGGTGATTTAACCGAATACCGAACTACAAATTTGCGAACTTATGACTATATCTCTCGACAACGACTGGGCGATTTTCTAAGAGCCTTATTATATTTGAAACCTGCGTGTTATCGTGTTGTTCGCGGTTGCATGCCTTTTGACAAAAGATCAAGTTTTCGATTTTGGCGATTATTCAGCGAATTGATAAATCGATACCTTACTACGTGTTTCGTTCTAATTCTAATTTCTGCATCTTTACGACTTTTACAGTATTTACTTATTTACTTTTATTTTATTGATGGAGGTATCGTACCTACCTAATTCGTGGGTCTTTGATTTGCTTATTTTTGATGACAAGGGGTATAGGGAGTCTAGATGGTGATTACATCAGCAGGTTTTTTTTTTACGTTTTTGGATTTTCTAATAATATAATAACTGAATACCATCTCAATAAAATTTGCTCAAATAAATATTGTATGCGTCAAAGTCCTCTATTCCAAGCCTATTCCTTATTTCTACACTGCTGCTCATGAATCAATAAATACCTATACCAGAACACATTGAAAACTGCATGTACCAATGTTTACGTGAGCATGGGAGGGGGGGGGGGGGGGGGGTTAGAGCTTTGCTTACTTTTGCTGACGAAGGGGAATTATTGGAGTTAATAATTCCAAAAAATCTGTTTACGTACCTAATACTTGAATGCCCCCCCCCCTACCTAAGGTTCTGAATTTTTCAGAAAAGTAGTAGGTACCTAGCGTAGTTAGCCTACCTTCTAAATGTATTTTGCAAATAGGAAAATATTTTTTTAAATAATTAGGTCTACCTATCTACTTAGACACTACGGCACTAATTGGCCAATTATAAGCAATAATGTCAATCAATTTACAACAGCATTTACTCAAACAAGTATAACCTATAATAACAAGTTCTCATTTCACGATTAATTAAATAGACTTCTTATATAAAGGTTCTATTCTATCAGGTAATTGAAAAGTTGAAGTGACAGATAGTGACCAATTTGTGCCTGTTCAGATCTTTTGAATTATGCATAGAAGGTATCTTTGAAACTGATAGGTAGGTAGAGACTTACCTACACTTAGCTTGGTTACGTAAACATATTAAGCTGACTTATCGAATTAAATAGATCATGTTAGGAAATACCTATTAGAACGCTCAGTGGAGTCACAAGTTTATTAGAACACACCTGGCAACTTAAAAAAAAATGTATTTACTAAGTTGTTAGTGGGTATTTATTAATATAAAAATTAAAAAAATGTACTTAAGTACCCCCTTTTTAAGAAAATTAAGCGGAAGGAGGAGTATGAAATTTGGCACAGTTAAAGTTTATGTGAAGAAGGAGAGCAAAGCTATATATTATACGAGTATCTATACTAATATTAGGTATAAAGAGGTAAAGTTTGTGAGTTTGTGAGGTTGTAGGGGGTAATCTCTGGATCTACTGGACCGATTTTGACATTACTTTCACCAATAAAAAGCCACGTTATTTGTGAGTGACTTAGGCTATATATTAACCCGAAAAATTAAAAGACTTTTTAGTGGTAGTCGGATTTGCAAAGTAAGGCGGAGAAAAAACGGTTGAACGAAAAAAAATAGGGATCCCACCACGGAAGAGAAAAATCCCACCCTTGCGAAGCCGGGACGGGCAGCTAGTAATATTATTAATGCGAAAGTAACTCTGTCTGTCTGTTACGCTTTCACGCCTAATCCGCTGAACCAATCGTGATGAAACTCGGCAGAAATATGGAGAAGGACATAGGCTACTTTTTTACGCGATTTCCACGCGGGCGGAGCTACGGGCAAAAGCTAGTATTTTTTTTTGATAATGTATTTCTTATATATTAGGTACCTACTTACTAGCTTCCGCCCGCGGCTTCGCCCGCGTGAAAGTCGGAAATTATCCCGCGGGAACGTACTACCGGGATATATAAAAAGTATCCTATGTGTTAATCTAGGTTATTATTTATGTGTGACAAATTTCATCCAAATCCATTTAGCCGTTTTTGTGTGAAAGAGTAACAAACACCTATACATCCATAACATACTTACAAACTTTCGCGTTTGTAATATTATATACATATCGCACCTACGGTGCAATAACGTCACTTACGCAATTTTTGTCAAAACTTAACTTAACTTAACTTAAACTTCACGAGGAAAGTTTGCGTACTACACAAATGACAATAACGCACCAAGTAAAGAGGTGGATTTGGAGTATTTTCTCATAATCAGTTAAGTTTTGACAAAAATTGCATAAGTGACGTTATTGCACCGTAGGTGCGATATATTTATATATAGTAAAGGATTTCTCAGTAGCAGCCCGGAGTCTGGATTTGTGCCCGATTGATGGCAATAGGATCCCCCCTATTACATGGGACTTAAACATAACTGGCGAAGTTTGCGTACTACACAAATGACAATAACGCACCAAGTAAAGAGGTGGATTTGGAGTATTTTCTCATAATCAGTTAAGTTTTGACAAAAATTGCATAAGTGACGTTATTGCACCGTAGGTGCGATATATTTATATATAGTAAAGGATTTCTCAGTAGCAGCCCGGAGTCTGGATTTGTGCCCGATTGATGGCAATAGGATCCCCCCTATTACATGGGACTTAAACATAACTGGCGAAGTGTGGGTGTACTTTAGGTATACTGCTGCCTAACCCTTCAGGGAATACAGGCGTGATGGTATTTTATGTAAGTTAGGTTAAGGTAGGTAGGTAGAATAATAGTAGATTGCCTAGGCAGGTACAAAAAATAATAGTTTAAAAAAACTAAAAAACACGCTTTAAAAACCAAACTAAAAAAGTAGAAAATAATTTAATTCAATTAAAAAGCGTGGGGTGCTTGACATTAATTGATTATAAAAATACCTCAAAAAGCACCCCACGCTTTTTAATTGAATTAAATTATTTTCTACTTTTTTAGTTTGGTTTTTAAAGCGTGTTTTTTAGTTTTTTTTAACTATTATTTTTCAATGTTTTAGTTCTGCTAACTACATATGCGTGTTTTTTTCTGTTTTTTTTGTCCTTTATTTTTTTCTACTTTTCTCTATTTTTTTTTTTAATTATTGAATTGTCGTCGGTCCTCGATAAGTTTACAAAGTTTAAATGAAATCTGACCGACTAAAGTGGGTCAAAATCGCGCCCTAAGGAGTCGGTTACAAACAAACAAACATACAAGTGAAGCTAATTTAAAGCGTGTGAAAAGGAACAATACTCTAAGGTACCTAACCTAAGTATCGCCTAGTGTTTATTATAGCCGCTAAGATTTCCCGCCCGGACTTTCTCTTCAGTATTGTAACGCTAATACCTACGTGTGCTATGCTTAGTTATCTAGGCTTACACTTAAGTAACTAACTACAGAAAAATTTGGTCCAGAATTACTTCATCATCATTATTTCAGCCGAAAAACGTCCACTGCTGGACGTAGGCCTCCCCCAATTCCATTTCGACCGTTTCTGTGCTACTCGCATGCAGCGGACCAGAATTAGGTACTTACATAACTCTATTTCTAGACAATTGTGGAAACAATCCATTTAAGGGGGATGCGCAAGTCAATTTTTCTCAAGTTTTTTGCAATTTGCAGGCCAGTGTCAGGCTGTAGGTATGTTGAACAAAATATTCGGGACCGTAACACATTCCCTATAAACGTTGCTTAAAAGTTAAAGTTATAAGAGACGGTTAAACATAAAAAAAAATATGGCTATACTGACGCTAATCAGTACTTAACTTTAAGAAACGTTTATAAATATGGGAATGTATTTACAGAATTTATAATTCTGCATGACAATCATTAATACAACTCTCAAAGTTCATTATAATCCTATTGGGTTTTCTTGAAAACGGTCAAAAATGTGTTTTTTTTAAAGCAGTGTATCTTTTTAACCGCAAATAATTTTGATAGCAAAAAAATATATGATATTTTCAAGTTTTTTTTGCATACAGTAATGGAACTCAAAACATAATTGAACATACTTTAATGTATCAAAAAAATCATCAAAGTCACCTCTTAATTATCTTTAAAAACAGTTTATCCCTCCAATAGCAATTATAATTTAAAATATCTATACAATAGAATTCAAAATGCCAAACTGCATTCAGTGATGGACTATTTTTTACGACATACGCTTGCTCATTTATTATAACAGATTTGAACCCGTATCTGATTGTAATAAGAACTATTATCGCTCATAACGACACTATTAAAGTTAACATGGCCTTAATGGGATTATACGAACTTAGAGGGTTGTATTGACGATTTTAATGAGTATAATTCTGTAACGCCATATTTGTGAAAGTCGCGCATCATAGTTTAATCAATATTTGAATTTCGCAGGCTACCCCCTCAGCACATGCCTCTTAAGGTGAATCTTGTTGACATTTTTTCCATACAAACTTCGGGAGTGTATTACTCCACTGTTCGATAATGTACATCAAAAATTCAACATGGTATGGTTTTGTCTCATTATTAATATTGTCTGTACGGAAACAGAATACCAAAATAAAAAGCCTTAAAAAGTTATGAGCCAACAAAGATTAGTTTTTCTTGCTAATTTAACCTAACTTTGGGCGTGTTTAAGCAATAAAAGTAGCATAAAATCTCCAAAACCAAGTCGGTACCATCAAAGCTCAAATATCTAAAAATTCAATAAATTTTATTGGTCATTGATTTATGCAGTGGTTTTTTTCATAAAACCCGATCTTCCGAAGGACTTTTCTTAATTTTTTATTACGCGCCCTTTTTACTTTATCTGATCCTGCATCTCACTCAATAATGCTGTGCATGTAGACTAACGTTTAATTGCTAATTATGGGTACTACACGGACACGTGTCGGACACGATGCCTGGTGAGGAGACATCGTGCTTTTTAGCCAGGCCCACCAGTGAGTTCGAGCCCGCGACTAGATTCCCCTTAAGTTTACATTATCTTGGCAAACGTTGGAAGTGTGTACTTTCGTTGTTGCAAAACAACGCAGGCAACGCGAATTACTTTCCTTTTCTCATATTTAACACCACTTATATGGCCTTTGGTTAAGTGATAGTAAACATTGCATCTGCGGAATTAAATAATCAATGACGTCAAGACTTATTGTTCTTCCGGTTTCGAATATTTGTTATAATCACCTTTTTTACCTGAACGAATTCTAGAGCCCAACTCAATTTGTAGAGCATAGCATAGTAGGCTTGGTAAGCCTATACTTAAAACCATTAATACAAGGGAATTCGTGGTTATAAAAAAATTGGCATTGTGACTTAAAATATAGCTTGGGTCTTAAACATAACTGCAGGCTTAGCATAACGCTTTCTATTTCTACGAAGAATAGACAGTGCTTTTACAATACAATGTGACATTTCGTTTCTCCATTTTTGACATCGCGCCGTAGATATCCTTCTACAATCTGTCATTTTGTCTTTCGTTTCTAACGATCTTTGTCTAGGTCCTTATAAATGTAGACTATTTCAGAAGAATATTTCTTCCCAAACTGTGAAAACCACACTGACATCAAACTTTCTACTCGACGGCCACAAAGTATATACGATTATCTACAAAATCATGATTAGTTTAAAACGCTGTGATAATTATTAGAAAAACATAGCTATCTTCTCCTATTGTACATCATTTAGATAATAGTCATGTCTATTCTTCCGTCGACAAATCGGTGCTCGTGCTACCTGCTGCATTTTGGGTCTACTATAGGTACACCTCTGCGCGGGCGTCGGGGATTAATGTTATAATATATTTATTTGGGAACAAATAAACATGTTGGTGTTGACTGTGGAATGCCTCTCACAAGCCGGTACCGATGCAGTAACAAGTGCAGCCATGCAAAGCAACGAGTCAACGACGCGGGCGCAGAGTCGTTTGCATCATTTTTAAATAGAAAACGTGTTAACTGTCGCATCAAAGCAGTCATATCAAAAGATATATATTATGTACTTATCTATTCCAATGTATAAAATATCTCAGTTGTTAATTGGGACTGTCTTCATTAATACTCACAAAACCTGCGATGGTTGGTCTATCATGGTAAATCCCATAGTAGAACTAAGTACACGCATACGTACGTACCGTTCATTGAAAAACTTAGTGATCATATTAGAGAGCATTATTTAGCAGGGTATTTTTATGACGTCGTCATCATATCATTTATATAAAATAAAATGATGATAGGTAGGTAGTACCTAGGTACATACCTGTCGTTTGTATTAGGTGCTGACTTGAATTCGATACGTTTGTAAGCTTAGTAGGTGGAGATATTTAAATAAATACGTTACTTCCCCTACTAAATTAGTTTGCGCCATTATGCCAGTCGAATAGTTAAGGATATAAAATACTTACGGCCTTATTCATAAAAAGTTATCGAACATCTAAAGTTAGTAATGTATGGTTTCTCTTTGAAAACCAGGCATTAGCAACTGTTTAGATGTTCGATAACTTTTTATGAATAAGGCCGTTAGAGACCTCCGCTATTAACCGTCCCTCCAATATCTGTATGTACTTACCTAGTTAGTTAAGAAATTAGAACAAACATTGGATAGTTTAGTAGAAAAACCAGGGAAGTACCTAAGTACATCTCCACAATAAATAACTGTTTATAAATATCATCCTGCTTATTTATTTTCCTGCTGTAAAACCAGAAAGCTAACAAAATTATCGAATGACGCTAACACATCAGTAAACATAGTATTACATAATTAATATGTAATTGTTATGTATGGGGTTTTTTTCCCACATAGGAAGGCTACCTGCCTGCAAATAAAATTTATTGCTATTGTTTTATTTCGTTGCTAAAATCTAATAAAACAAAAGCCACTTTTCTCTTTTTTTCATTTTGAAACGAATTCTAAATTACCTTTAGTGATCGAATGCAACCAGAGTATTTTTTCTACCACCTTGCATGATGCAAGGTTCCCTTTTGCAGACGAACTTTACAGTAGATATAGGTACTGTTAAGTTTGTCTGCAAAAGGGAACCTTAAAACTATAAATCTAGGACCTATAAATTTTGAAAATAGATAATAGGAAGGAACACCGATATCTGTGGTAAAGACCAATAGGTATTCGTTGCCGGCGTCAACTAGAAAAACCAATTGCACAAACCTATCTATCTAACTAACCTATTATTGACCTACTGAAACTGAAAGAACAGTAGGTATAGATACAACTGAAAATTTCAACACGAGCTAAATAATAATTAAACCGTTGTTAAAGTTCCAGGAGCAGGAAATGCGTCAGAAGATATTATATTGGCACGTTAACCTCCTTAGTCCAACCTTATCAGGACGACTTACCTACCTGCCTGAAGTTATTAGAACTAAGTACTTAACTAGGCATTCCATGAATCGCGATGCGTCAATTATTCACAACACCATCGGGAATAAGGAGCATAATGTTTCAAATAAAGAACGACTTTTTTTGTTATTGTCCATTTAAGGTTCTTTTTTTAATTTACACAAAACTGAGAACCCTAAAGTATTAGTGCCTAAGTAGTCGCAAGTCTCTACATGCCATTCAATAAAATTGAAGTAATTATAATATTGGAGTTTCACTTGTTCTACGACTGCATTTAAATTATAGAGCATTTTTTTTTTGCAGGGGTCAGTAGTACCTACTTGGCGATTTTTCGGGTTTTCTAAGACAAATAAAATGAGACATGTAAGTCATCCATCAACAATCGATTACATTCCTCATTTTTATCAAGCCATGTATTTTTTCTAAATAAAATAAATCAATGCAACTGCTATAATCTACATACCTTGCGAAAGCACGAACACAAATATTGTAGCTGCAACCACTTGCATTTTGTCACTGAACTAATCACTTGCGGCCCAAAAACTAATAAACTGTTGTTTTTAATAAATATAATTCATGTTTAAGCACCTATTGTTTACAAATAATAACACGATAAAAGCAGCGTGTGTATCGCGTTCGGTAGCAACGCGACGTGGATGTCGCGACACTGCGACAGACAACTGTGCGCGGCCACCGATTTCCCTCGCTTATAAATTCCCCTGCCTATAATGAAAGCACAGCAGCTGCTTTCGGTGTGTAGTTTTCCGGGCTATAAACGTGTGGAGTCAAATTTAAGTACATAAATGTAGGGCTTATTTTATGCCTTAGTCCTTGAAGAAGACAGTGTAAATATTTAATCAAGATTTACCGGCAACCCTGTATTTTGGCGTTTACGTAGAAATGCAGTGTTGTGACAATGTTAGGAAACTGTACATACTTAAGGAAGGTGGAAGTTTCAGTCGATCATTTATGTATACTAATATCATACCATGAAAGCGAGGGACTGAAATGGTTTATTGCGGAACGCTCGCTTTCGATTTCAGTGCCGGTATGCGGGTTTGATTACTGGTGAAAACTAAATCTAAAAAATAATAATTACGTAGGTAGTAATTCGTATTACCGATTCCATGTAGCTATTCCCGTTGTATCAACTCTAAACTAGTATTTAGCTCGTGTTATGTTCGCAGTTGTGCTGCAGGATTCGAACTCGCGACCCCGCGCTCGACAGTCCAGAACTCCAGACGATTAAACCGTTGGGCAATAAATACCGCTTTATAAAAAAACTTTTCTTTTCCATTTTCCATGTTTTCTATTTACATAACTGACAACACACACTCACCACAACATCACGCTTTATCCCCGAAGTGGTAACCAGATATTAGCAATGTTTCAAACCGTTTTTACCCGACTGCGCTAGGGTTATGTTGTTCGAGTGTATGTATGTATGTATATTTATTTGGCACGCTCTGTAGCATAAACATCTTGATTAGTGATTTACCGACTAATCGGGAAAGCCGACTAATCGGCCATATTTGTAGTCGACGACTAGTCGGGCCTAGTCGGCTAAAACCACAGACTAGTCGGCACAGTTTTTACTCGTATTTATATGCTTAAAATTTTGAAATGAAATTGAAATCTTTACTTTTATATATTTTTATTATAGAATCAGTTACTTACAGTTAACTTTCAGTGCAATCAGGAAATTAGGATAGTAAGGAATAGGAACCCTTCGTTTGGTCCATTATTTAATTGGACTTAGATCCTGAAATTAAATACCGAAAGAAGAATCAATTAAAAAAGAAGAAACCAGAAGAAACTCTATAGCAAACAATTGGCAATAAGTAGGTTTACCATTTTGGACATAACCGATGTCACCCGAACTCAACCGAAATCAATGATCGGCTTGGCCGACTAGTCGGCCATTTTACAGCCGCCAAGTCGGCCCATCTCTAAACTTGAACGATTTCAGCTTGAGAGATGCCGTTGGATTCATCTTAATTGTGAGTGACACTGGGCTTTTATCAAAATTGGAAAAATGAAAATGGCCGATTTTTGGCGCTAAATTGTGTCTTCAAAAAGTTGTTTATTCTCAAAACCTATTGAGTGGGGTATCAAAATAAAGGGTTTCATAAATAGGTCTCATTCACGTCAAATAATTATAATAACTAAAAACTGTGAAATAAAAAAATAATTTATATACTTAACCAAAAAACCAGACTGCCTTAAAAGTGAACTTTAATTTATAAATAAAGATGGAAACAAGAAACTTGTTTTAAAAGGATAACTATTAGACTGAATACTATAAGCAATCTCATGCAGTCGGAGACAACAAAGGTCTTTATTGTTAAATCCTCCGACTGCACTAATTGACATTATAAACGAAATGTCTCCATTCAATATTGAGACCTTGTTGGTCTAGTGGTCACACGTGCATAAGGGTTCGATTCCTAGGTCAGGTAGTGTTATTGGGCTTTTCTGTCAGGAATTTCTCAGTAACAGCTCAGTCTGGATTTATGTCCTGCCGATGGATTGGATGGATATTTGGCTCGCCTCCCTTTTACGTGGGACTGGGGATACATAACTGGCGAAATGTGAATATACTTAAGGTAGGTACACCGCTGCCTTACTTTCCGAGGATTATACAGGCGTATGTTTAATGTTAATATTAAGAATTTATCTTCACACGTGATGCACTCGACTTGATCTTGAGAACTTTCAAAACCTCACGAGTTACGATGAACGCGTTTGGGACCATTGAGGTGATCACGTAGGTAGGAAAGATGCCGTAGTAACCATTTATGGCCAAGCTTGCAAAATTACGATTTTTGTTAAAGTCAAGGATAGGATCACATCTCAGAAACTCTTTGAGAAACTAGCATTTTATAAAGAGTTTTTGTGATATACCTAAGTAGCTACAGGTTGGGCCACAAAAAGAAGTCCAATTTAAAAAAATCGAAGCCTCTCTCCAAGGGCCTTTGATTTTCAGTCTGTGTAATATGGTATCTTTTGGTACTTAAATTTTGAAAACTGAGGGAGTACCTATTCAAAATTTCAAGTGACAAAAGATACCATTCAGGTTTCGAATATTATGATAATTTATTGATTTATTATTTATTTATTTAAGCCTCTTTAATTCCTTAGTACTAATAATACATTTTTTTATTTTCTTTTTCATATATAATTTTAAATACGGACCTCTCGACGAGTATAGGCCTCCTCCATCTCACTCCACTTTTTACACAAATTAAAGTCGGTACGGTTTTCTTATGGGAAGTAACACCCTCAACATGTTTTTACATCGAGAGTATACAATTAACCCTTCCGCTGCTATTTTATACATGATTCTGAAACCCCTTGAACCGGACCGTCATTTTAGTACACTTAAAAGATATGAACCATGCAAGGTCCTACAATTTCGAGTGTGGTGGATGACCTACACACACATAGACATACTAGGACCGACAACCGCCGCCATTACGCCCCGCACGACAGCGCCAGTGACATGTATTCTGTCAACAAAATTTTAAAAAAATAAGTACCATCTTGTGTGGTGAAATCTTGTAAAAACTAAATTTAAAAAAGTCAAAAGTCACAAGGAATCACCTACCACGCGTTAGTAATAGAAAAGGTACTTACATATAAAATCAATCTGGTTCTGGTGTACCCCCCTGATCGTCAGAGGCTTTTTGGCCTGCAATTTAAATTTTACTAGGGTAGGTCATAGATTACAGAAAAGTTTAATTAGCAATTTTTACAAACAAGAATTTAGTGAAATATATTTTTTAAATGTAATTATACTAATTATGAATACTTTATACTAAGCACTGCTAAGATATAATGTTACTAGTTCGATTTCCTTGAAACTTTAAGATGATAGCGATTAGAAAATGAGAAAACCAATTTTAATTAAAAAACTTGAGAGGTGTCAAGGGACACCCGGATGGAACGAAGTTCCAGTACTTGCCGCCAGTACTTGCCGCCAGTACTTGCCTCTAGCACTGGCCGCCAGTAGTTGCTGCCAGTACTAGTCACTGACAGTACTTGCCGCCAGTAGTTACTGCAAGTACTGGCCGCCAGTAATTACTGCCAGCACTTGCCGGTGCTTGCCGCCAGTACTCGCCGCCAGTACTCGCCGCCAGTAGTTGCTGCCAGTACTTGCCTCTAGCACTGGCCGCCAGTAGTTGCTGCCAGTACTTGCCTCTAGCACTGACCGCCAGTACTTACCGCCAGTAGTTACTGCCAGTACTTACCGCCAGTAGTTACTGCCAGTACTTACCGCCAGTAGTTACTGCCAGTACTTGCCGCCAGTACTTGCCGCGAGAGAGAGAGAGAGAGAGAGAGAGAGAGAGAGAGAGAGAAAGAGAGAGGGAGAGAGAGAGAGAGGGAGAGAGAAACATGCGCACGCCGCACAGCTTACACTAGCTTACTATAGCAAAAAGTGTCGTGACAACTTTTCGTAAGAATTTTTTCCGTGTAGCCCCCTTTCACAACGCGCGATAAGGAACTTCGTTCCAACTGTAGCATGACACAATCGTACCCAATGTTGAAAATAATTTGACTATGCTGGATCTGGATCTAAAAAGTATTTACAAATGGGCTGAGGACGGCCATTTGCATGACTCACTCATGTTATGACGAGACAAAATCAGTTATTTTTTTCCATTTCTTAGGTCTGTGCCCCCTGCGTTGCAAACTTGTGTCCGTTTCAATGACGCGGCCACGGCAATATTTAAAAAAAAAACTACCAAAATTTTGCAAAAAATTGTAAAAGTTGATTCCTAAATCCAATTTGTTAAAACTACTTCTTATTCGAATTTTGTACTCGAAAATTTTGGTTTTTACCATTGTAAAAAAGAATTTCCGTAACCTCTTCACACAACACTAACGATAAAGTTTTGAGTTTAGGAAGATTTTTAACATAAATTTAATTACCTCTTTAAAAATATTTTATTTATGCAGACATGTTCAACTCAAAAAGGTTGCAAAAAAACCTATCAAAATGTAATAGAAGAGGGGTATATAAGCAAAGGCGCTCCAGTCGCAAAACATCTAAACTGAGTAATTTATAATTTTGTACTGTGTCGTAAGAAATTGATATTTTTTAATAGTTATGATAGTGGTGCATTGATTAGGACTTGTAAGTTAAGTAGCAACAACTAGGATTAATCAAATGTACACCAGTTCTATAATATTTAAGAAATACTTTAGGACTAAGGTGTCTTTGCATTTTAGTTTGGACTGAAGCATGTTTGCTTTTTATTGCTTTGGATCGAAGCTAGTTTGCATCTCACTATTTTATTTGACAACCTGTCAAAACTGACAATAGCGTAGGGTACTGATTGCAAAACAGATTTTACAAAAATAAGAAAATGTACCTACCTAATATGTATTTATTTGAAAAGACAATTTGTTTTTTGAGTACTTGGATATAAAATTAAGAAAAAAACGGGAACATTACGTATTAACACATATTTTTTTAATTATGACTTCTGTTGCATTTTTAAACAGTTTTATTTAGTTTGCCCTGTTTGTTGTTGTTGTTTTTTGTTTGGGTCTTTAGGAAATTTTACCCCCTTCCTGTTGGCAGATTGATCTGATATTTGGTACACACCTTTCGTTTTGATAACTACATAATTCAATAAAATAAAAATAAATTGAATGAGAAATATTAAGTACTTATCGAAATAAAAACTTGAAAATAAAGTAAGTAATTTTTTTTATGTTAAACGGTTTATACCTTTTAAGTTTAAGCTAAAAAAATATTCGGTAAAATTAAATCGTGGGGCGTCGCGTAACCTGAGTAATGTTTCAGGCGCCCCACGGTTTTATTTTATGGAATATTTTTTAGCTTAACTTTTAAAACTGTTTAACTGAAAAAAAAGTTTTTACTAATTTTATTTTTCTTACATATTACAGTAAAAGTTGAATGCTAAAATGCTTTAAGCAAAGGAAACTTTTGCAGACCCTACCATAATAGATAAAATACTAGTGAATAATTTCTTCCTTTCTGTCTTTTCTCGCACTCGCCGCCACTGATCTACATTTCTAGCACGTTTTCTAGCTCATCCTGCACGAGCTGGTGTAATATTTTCTTCCATTACAATGGTAATTAAATAGAAAACTCAAAAGAAACAGACGCTATTTCCAGTTGACTACGACAAATAACTGATTCGAGATCTTAGAAATTTTGAAATGGCGCCATCTGATTGGTCGATTGTGACAGTGGCGGATTTGTTTCTAACAAATTTAGGATCTAAGCGTTTTTGCAGGTGAATGCGCAGTGGTAGAGCGCGAAATTCAAACTTTGTTACGTTTTTTGCAATTTTCATGTGAGTGTCAGCTTGTTACTTGATCAAAATATTATTTGCGACTATAACATGTACGTATTTACAGATTTATAATCATTAGAATCAATAATACATCTTTCTAAGTTACATTTGTTCCATAAGAACAAATTTCTTATAGAAAAGTGCTTGTGGAAGAAATCTAACTTATAAGAGATATATTAGACATTCTAATGACTTAGTTCTGTAAACACGTACCTGTTATATTCGCAAATCACATTTTGATCAGGATACAACCTGATACTGACCTGAAAATTGCAAAAACGTAAGAAAATTTGAATTTCGCGGTCTACCACTGCGCATTCACCTTAAGAACGCTACTTTCAAAGTGCATTTGCAGCTTTCAAGTACTACAATTTGGTTATACCAGTTTAAAAAAGTGCAATTTTGGACTGAAGCGGTTTTGCTTTTATATCCCTCTAAAAAAATTAAAAATCGAATCTATTATTTTCACATATTTAGCTTCAACGCGTGAATCTTATTGAATTGAAT
This sequence comes from Antitype chi, assembly GCA_947359405.1. Classification (NCBI taxonomy): domain Eukaryota; kingdom Metazoa; phylum Arthropoda; class Insecta; order Lepidoptera; family Noctuidae; genus Antitype; species Antitype chi. The sequence continues at coordinate 13,212,181 of OX375815.1, read as the reverse complement.
TAAGGGTTATTTTACTGGTCGTTGTCTTGATTTATTGCACAAAAAATTGTAATAAAATATTAGTCTGAGCAGGTACATATTGTTCTGTGGTCCGCGGTCGGCCTCCGTCGTGAGTGGACACTGTCGCTTGTAAGCAACAGCTCGTGGTTAAAAAGATCGCTGTACGAATACAAAATAATTGACATAGTAAACTTGATACTTCACGCATTTTATACGGACTACGGACAACCTAGGTAAGATTCAATTCACACAATTTCTTTTACTTTTGCTAGAAGTAGGGATTACAAATTCACATTATTTTGTTTAGGATTTGATGGAATGACCCGAAGGTGTACTTCGAAGATTGCTACTGGAACTAGTAGATGAGCAGAGCTAGGTGTGCCGAGTTTGGGCTCGTTTTGTTAGTTATGTTGAGATCTTTCTCCGGGCTTGATGGAGTGACCTGAAGGTATACATGACTGCTACTGGACCTAGTAGACGAGTAGAGCTAGGTGTACCTAGGTACTGAGTTTCGAGCTCGTTTTGTTAGTTACGTTGAGATCTTATCTCCGGACTTGATGGAGTGACCTGAAGGGGTACATGACTGCTACTGGAACTAATAGGGGAGTTGAGCTACATAGGTGTGCCGAGTTTGGGCTCATTTTGTTAGTTACGTTGATATCTTACGTCCGGATGATGGTAGACTTGAAGGTGTACTTTGAAGACTGCTACCGGAACTAATAAATTAATAGAGCTACCTGATAAGAATGTTTAGGTATAGTTTATATACCTCTTTTAACGCAATTATTGTTTTAGATGCCAAAGCCTAAGACGTTTGGTAAAAAAATCTCGTACGTAACTTGTGCCTATAGAAGTAAAGCAGCAGAGAACAACTGCCTCCTTCCAGAAGTGATCGATCCAGGATTCAAAAGAAATATGGAACTACGGGGACATTTTTCCCATTGTCATAAGAATATAATGAAAACAAAGAATTAAAAAATAGTATTTTTTCGTTAGTTTCATTCATATTATCATTTACTAGCTCCTAGCCCGGCATTCTAAATGCGTAACACACTTGGAATGGCAATCCATTCTAATTTGATAGTCCAAAAATATCCATTGCGTTAAACATTTATGAAGCAATGAATATTGTATGTAATTTATAATTTTGATTCAGTTGCAAGATTTGATCTTAACAAACATTGCAAGTTAAATAAAGCTTGTAATTATGAATTGATTTCATTGATTTCTGATGCTCCTAAGTCTGTTCATACCTCGTTGGTCAAAAAGTTGCTAGAAATATATTGAGGATTACCAACAACGTTACTGTCGTCTGTCAGCAACAGCTTGAGGAGCAATTCTCGTAATTACAAGAACGTTTGTCCAAAAATACCTCTAGTTTGGAAACGAGAGTAAAGTATTTTTATTGTCGCCGAGATGAGACTGCGACTAGATTTAAACCTTTTAACTAATAAACACGGAATAAACTTATACCAGGATTAACAAAGGAATAACCATACATAGTTTTAAACTTGGAATAACTTTATTCCGTGTTTATTAGTAAGAGGGTAAACGTTTACGAGAATTATTATGTGCTGGCTGGTGCAACGAAGTTTGAAAACTGTAGATTGAAGTGACCTAGGATGTTGAAAAAAAAAGACATTTATTTGGACTTCACACATTTATTGTATTTTTGTCTAATAAAAATACTATATCATATTACTATTATAAAGAGAATATCTACAGCAATTGACAGTCTTGCTGATGATTGTACAAATTTGTCAGAGCACTTCTCCTGTAATGCATTTAGTGCACTTGGCAGGACATCATTGTTTTTTCTCTAACAACGTTATTTTATATCTTAATTTACAGCCCTATCGCATCTATTTTAAAGTTTCGAAGAATAAAAACTGCACATTTTGCCAAAATAACACCATTGAATGGATATATTCACGTATTGCACTATTGAATGAAGTAAAATAGAATAATGAAAGGGTGTACATAAAAATTGCAGTAGTATCATTTAAATCCCACGAAAAGTGAAGGATATGAATTCCGTTTTTATCAGAACTACAGGCGTTTACATGCCTTTCATCTGAAATATTTGTAGAATTATTAGGAATAATATGTTACACATATCTAAAGTTATGTGGATCATAATATAAGATAAAATTACTTTGAATGCAGTGATTTTAACCTAAACTGGCGACAACAGACATTTTTACTGCCCATAAATAGCTATTAATTGTAGACATACAATATCAAAGTTTCTATACATATCTAGTAAGGGTCCTGCATCGTTAGAAGAGATTGTGATTAAAATACATAGGTATAATGTTTACATTGTACACAAGACCGTTATGTATTATATCGGTCCACACATTAATTTACAATGACATTAAGTACTTAACTGATTTAGGCACAATTATGTTTACTTCGAATCGTTTTCTCATCTAAAGTAACATTCTAAAATTTAAGTTCATTAAGCTCTACAACACATACATGACATCGTTTTACCATATTAATATATTTAGCATACGTTAAACTTGCCGATTTTCTTTCAGATACAATACAGTTGTTTTATTCCTTACAATCTTCAACTTAAGTATAATGGAACACTTTCAAATATAAACTCGACACGAAATTATTATTTTAATATAAGATAATTAGTATTATTATACATTTTAATCATTTGTAGCATGACATGAGCTAGTACCACGCGACCAACAAAATGAATATAGGTCGCCTGTCGCCGTTGCATGCACTTCGAAAATCATTTCAAGTGGACTACTTAACCTAATATGTTATTATTATGTACAGAATGTACTGTAATAATCGTCTAAATGATAAAAAAACTCATTTGTAACATTCACCTTTAATAGGAAATTAACGTTTAAATAAATTATAAAAGAAAATAGTCCCATAAATATGTACCGAGTTTCCGAGAATGGTAAGCGTTGCTTTATAAACTTCGTTATTAGGTCGCTGAAACAGCATAGCCACCGAATGAACATTACCCCCGTTTATAAACGTTGCTTAAAGTTAAGTAATGATTAGCGTCTGTTTAACCATAATTTTTTGACGTTTAAACATCTCTTACCTTTATTCAACGTTTCTGAATATACCCCTACATATAAAATGTTGCAATTGCACGGCCGACAGAGGTGGCTACGTCCCGCGTCGAGTCTGTAAGGGTTCATGCTGAGGCGCTCGCTCCAGCGTCTGTACCAACGTACCTCAGATTTGTTTCACTCAAATAAGAATTATTAAAAATTAAAAATAATCTGTGTACTTCTTTTTATTTTATAACTTGCCTTACAACTCTAAGAATGTGAAACAACCTACAGTCCTACACACGGCATACATAGTATGTACAATTGTAACTATATACACAAATATAACATGGCAAAGGTGTCAAACGAGAGTAGCATTGTCATACTGTGAACACGCATTAGCGTTTTATTCCCACATATTACACTTAAGTGTATTTTAATGTGAACACACTAATAAGGTAGTCGCCAAGCAGTTTCATTTCTATGTTTTTCTCATGTATGTTTGCTACTGTGGCAGAAAAGTGGTAACTAACATTTCTTATAGTCCAACTAGGTGAGTTTGACTTCTTTCACCTGAATAATATGGTCGAGATTACAAATATACCTATTAGGTTAAGTATTTCTTTTACTTATTAGTCATTATTTCGTATTGTTCGAAGTATATATTGTCATAATAACTAAGCAAACAGAATGTTTAAAACCAGCAATATTACAACTGCAGTCGAAACATACAAGCCTTGGTGGCATTAGAACGAAAAATAATTTGTACTCGTGATTTCTATGTAAAAACATCGGAAATATTTATATACTTTAAGCACTAAGAATATTATGTACATAATAATGTAGCTTGGAAACCACAAACGCAATTAAAGGTGAATGACTCACAAACAGCAAATTAAATAAATGAATCTGTCCATATTAATATAATTATGTAGTACTTGTGCGTATTTGATACAGAATACAAAAGTGAACTAAGTGCTCATAGTTTGGGTAACCTGCATGATGATGACTCGATGAATTTGGCTGATATGTTCGTAAATTGTTGTGACATGATGCAAGAATTGTGTGAAGCCCCATGAGCCAAACACAATGTATCGAAAATAGCTACAAGACACATCTACTGCCGCTTAACTGTACACCATGTCACAAAAATATTTCATTTACAGTGTTGTATATTTATACAATCATAAATATTATTCGTTTGTACATTACACATGTGATTTTACTTTTATAATATTTACAAATAAACACAACATTCAACCTTCATCTCTATTCTCATTCATTTTTCAAAACCTATTAAACTAAACTAAAATTATCAGGGCTGTAAAACCTATAATAACTAAAACTATTTGTACCACTCTGAATAACCACCACAGCACCCATTTTAGCGTTACCGACGGCTACTGCTGATGCTGTGAACGTCATTTAGAAGTTACACTGTTTTACTCAAACATAAGTTCAACAGAAATAAGTTCATTGCATATTTGAGGTGAACTAAGAATTAACTAAATGATCTTCTTGTTAAACTTGATAGGAGATGTCTTACATTATCCAAGTTGTGTAAGCAACCTGCTTTAGTAGTATTAAATTAATTAAAACTTTCCTTGCTTCACCTCAAACACACAATTGTAGCATTGACCAGTACTTTAAGTCATTTATATGTTTTATAATTTATAACACATCATATCTCGTCATAAAGAAATCTATTTAGCCATTTGGTATATGAATACTGCCCTGAACAATATCTGCATGAATCTGAACCCATGACACACCGTAAACAAACCAAAAAACAAAATGAAACTGTTTTTTATTACTAAGAATGTGTTATTTTAGGCTACGTTTACACCAAACATATAGTAACACGCCGATTGTGAGCAGGGCCACTAATTGTCAGAAAAAAAGTTGAATATGTGTGGAAAAGCAGTAACTACGTAATGCTGGCTCACAATCGGCGGTTACAATACGTTTGGTGTGAACGCGGCTTAAAGTGTAGGAAATATGTTTTTTTTTATTGTCTATTCCTTTTATTAGTTAAATGAGAGACTACTTATTTGCAATGACAGTGACGTTATGTCGTAGCAGGATTGCCTTAATAACGGCAATTAAAAGTCGTCCTGGGTTAAGTTTGTCAAAATAGGCAGATATCGTAATTTTACCCTCAACCCACTATGGTCACTGCAGGAAAACAGCGCGTCGCTAATAAACGACCCGAATAAGTTGCTGTATATGTCTTACGTGTCTATAACATCATATCATAATAGACGTATTTAGTGAGCTTAAATAACTATCAAAATAACGTAGTATTTTTATGGATGAAGCTTAGGACTAGATCAAACAAATATTTTCTAGTTTGTTCACGGTTGGCCCAATATCTGTGTCAACTCAGCAGTAAATTGCAAATCAATCAAACTATTACAACTAAGTTTCAGAAAAACTTTCTACAACATAATCTTGCAATTTATTAAACAATAATATTAACAACTCATGCAATAAATCCACCTAAGAGAATAAAGTTGTTTCACAAATTACAAAATCGAAGCAATACTCCATTTGGTCAGTATATAAAAAAAATTATGTGCATAGCTAGCAATTTTATCATTCAGAATATGATAAGAAAATACTTGCTGACAGAAACCAATTTTAATTAGAACAAAATTTCAATAAATCTATAATATTATTTTATACTTACTATGAGTGAAAGCGATTTTATAATGGACTCCAGATTAATGTTTACTGGCTGCGGATCGTAGTACGTACATAAAGTTTTATTATTACTCAACAACGTTCAGCACCCTAATTGCGTAACACACGATCAATCATAATCTGTTTCATTTGACAGTTCAACAATATTAATTGCGTTGTTTACATAATTGAGCAGATACATTTTTCGAACATATGAAGCAATGATTAGCAATCTGTTTCAAAATCATTCAGATTATGATTAATCGTGCGTTACGCAATTAGGGTGCTGGTCTAGGTGAGCCCGCGTCAAAAGCGGGTTTACTAGGGAGACCCCGCTCCAAATATAACATTCAATGCTAACACTATAAACACAGAACTTTCCAACTTACCCAATCGTTAATCGGATTGTACACCAATATGATTGCCTCCATTAAACTATCATATTCATGTATAAACCACGTAAAGCAATTAATCATAAAAGAATAGGTATACCTATTCAGTTCATTTGTAGCGATTTCACGGACCCCAAAAGACGACATCTAGCATTAGATGCCCGATAATAGATAATAATTGTGCATAAAGATATTTCCAAAGAAAATTATCTGTAATACCAGAATATATTTTATACTTTTAATTTCAATGAAAAAAAAAAGAAACCTTGATCGGATTTACCATGCGTGCTTAACTTAATGACCTGTGTTGATTACACAGGTCATTAAGTTAAGCACACGTATCAGCGTATTGAAGTATAAAGTGCATCGATCCACTGTCAATTTTATTTAAAGTGGATATGTGACGAAAAATAAATAACAACATAAATTTTGCGCAACGAATCGCGTGATAAGTTCAGGGTCCTCTTTTTTCGTCATAACATCGGGCCGCAGATGTAACAAGGATGATCCAACTCACCAAAGATTCGAGAACGTTCCGGCGCGGCCTCACAGCTTGCGCGGGCGCGTGAGGCGGCGCTTCTTGCGCTCGGGCGTGGCGCCGGCCGCGTCGGCCGAGGCGCGGCGGCGCGTGGGCGGCGTGGACGCCGTGCACTCGGCCACGCTGCTGTCAGCTTTCGGCTCCGGCTTACACTTACTGGTTTCACCTTTAAGGTCAGGTTTAGATTTCGTTGTCGTCTCCACTTTCGGTTCAGGTTTGGACTTGGACTCTGATTTAGATTCCGGCTTAGTCTTGGCTTCAGGTTTGGCTTCGGCGCGCGACATAGCCACGGCGCACGGAGTGCAGGTGGCGGGCGCGGCGCTGGGGGCGGCGGCGGAGTCCGCGCCGGCCGCGTGCGCTTCGCACTTCATCGGCTCTGAGCTTGTCTCGGCCGCCCACTGAAATTATGTAAAACGTTAAAAATTCGCAAATTCATTTGTTTAATGTAATGCACCATATTGAGGCAAAGCATATCTCATCAGCTACAACATAACTGAGAAAAGGTAAAACGTTTCTCTGGACCGCAGACGTGCGGAGCTGCCTTTAAGTTTTGACTACTAATACAGACTTTTAGAACGTCGATGGTTTTATTTACCTGTGCTAGCGAGGGGGCCGGCGACATTCGCAGCGAGGCACCGCACTCGGCACATAGCGGCGGGACGGCCGGGGAACGGGACCGCCAGTATTGTAGCTCTGTCTTACACTTGTTTAGTTCCTGCAAAAAGGAAACAAAAACTATTATTAGTTACATACTAATATAAGAAGGCAGACAAAAAAAAAAGAAAAAAAATATTAAACTATTACAAAAAGGAATTGCAGTAATATAACGAAACTACTTAATATGACTAAGGGCTGATTTTTCAATTCAGATAACTTTTATCTCAGGAGTAAATATGTTGGTTTGACAGCTTTTGTATAGAAAATAATGTCAAACTGTCAGATTTATTCTTCAGATAAAAGTTATCTGACTGTTGAAAAATCAGCCAAGTGTACATAATATATAAGTGACGCACACACGAAACAAATGGATATGTGGTAAATAAATATTTGGCAAGACAACCACAGCGATTGTAACGTGACAGTTGATTAACAATTAACATAATTATGATGATATCGGCAGTTTAGGAACCTCCTTTATTTAGTCCTAACGCTAAAAGCATTAATTGATTTTCCATAAAATATGTATACATATATAAATAAACTACATACCAATACTACATTTTTACCTGCAACAGAGTTTGAAACTTGCGGCTTGTTTCTTCATTCTTCTTATCATAATCATCAAGACGGTTGGCGTATTCCAAAGTTTGTTTTTGTTGCTCGGCAATCTGCTTCTGTTGCTCGGAAATTTGTTTCTGTTGAAGGGCAGTTTTGCGCTTGCAACTGCGAAGATCACTGCGCAAAGCCGACAGCTGGTCGTTGTACCTGAAGATGAAAGAATTCAATTTAAATTAAAAACAATTTATATCAAATAACTTATTTGTTTAATCTTGTGTTTTGTGTAATCAGATAGCCACGGTAAAAGAACGCTATTTGGGAGAAAAAGCGTAATTATAAATTACGCTTTTTCTTCCAAACAAACAAAAACCCTTATTTATACCTTTTTAACCATAGTCTGACAAATTTTTGGTTTTGGGAATCAACCTTTACAAATTTTTACAAAATCTTGGTAGTTTTTTTTTTTATATCTCCTTGGCCACGCCATTGAAACGGACACCCCAAGTCTTCTAGACTGATAAAATGTCCAGCTGCATTAGGCTCAATTAATTGAACTGTTGCTGTCGCTTTTGAATAAGTTAGCAACTACACTTAGCATGTCCAAATTCCCTCTTACTTTTTCATCCCTTGTTTAATGCGATGTATCCGCTTCCTCAGCACCATATTGCTCTGCGGCGGCGGCGGGGACGGCGGAAGACTTTCCTCCATGTACATATTGTTGGCAGAAGACAAGCGACGCTCCGACACGCTGGCCCCCGCCTGCTGCGGCGAAGACGACCCAAAGCCGCTCGGCGGCGGCGAATCCAAGCATATGTACGATTTACCACTTTCGCCAGCTGAAATTAATTGAACTTGTAATGATAAAACGATTCTTTAAGTAATTTGATAACGATAAGACTCTTCTTAACATGGGGATATTACCCTTTGGTTCTTGTGCTTGGATAGAATAAACATAAGTGTGATAATACTCACGTGAAAAGGCTGTAGTAATATCAAAGAAATCTGTACCGAAGTAAGTAATCTCTGGCAAGGCTGGTTCAATGTGTTCTTTAAAGTATTCCATGGCCATTGTGGTCAAATCAAAGAGTTCATCAGTCACTTTGTAAGGTCTTGCTAGTTTTGTAGTGATTTTTAAGTATGCCAGAATACTGTACACTTCATCTAAAATCTATAATAAAGATAATGAAACGGGTTTTTATTATTGTTTACAAAAGTATTTGTAGATCTGATAGAGCTAATTAAATGTTTGGGGTTTTGTTTTTTTATCATGACTATGCATATTTTATCATTATTATATCATCACTTAAATATGTTAAGTAGTATATTTGAGTGAATACAAGCTAGTTCCCAATTCCGTAAATAAGGATTCTACTAGCTTTTGTCAGCGTCTTCGCAAGTGTGGGAGATCGGATATTATCCCACGGGAACGTAATACCGGGATAGATAAAAAGTATGCTATGTGGCGATCCAGGTTATAAAGTATTTGTGTGCCAAATTTCATCCAAATCGTTCGGCCGTTTTAAGTAATTGAGTAACTAACATTCAAACGGTCACATTTATAATAGTCTAGTGCAAAGTGAAGTGCTACTATTGAGTGGATTTTCATAATTATGTATGTTAGTCTATAAGGTATTTATATTATGGGTATTTGTTACCGGAATTAAATTATTTATTATTTATTTTTATAATATTAGTAGGATTCAGCCTCAATTAATGGTTTCGTCGAAATCTTGAAGTACATAGCATCAAAATGTCTACTTGCTTTAGAAAACATACGTAAGCAGACTTTTTGACCCTGTGCATCTTTATTTGTATTTTATTATTATCCTCGAATCCTCATGTGGCGTAAGGTATTAGTCATTAGTAGACGCGGGAAGTCATATTGAGCACTGAGCTCGGTTCATGGGTCCCATGTGGTTTGTAGGTTATTTCCGTGACGTGTATACACAAAATTTCAACGCCAAGATATGCAATGATCGAAATTACGACGCAAGATATCAATGCGGGACATAAGGGTCGTAATTTAGGGTTTAATTGCTTTCCTGCATGTACTACATCCGTAATTTGCGAATGACATTGCAATACTTCTGTTGTCAGAATAAAATCACCGGAACTGTTTATTTTTACAATCCATTAGACTAATGACTTACTTAGACTATTGTTACTAACCCAATGGATGTTTGCTATCTGAATAAATAAATGAATTATTATTTTCCTTCGTACCGGAGGTTTACGTTATAGGACAAAAACGAAGCTTCAAATTTAATGCATTTTATTTTTAGAGGGTACAGACGACTTTCATCATTCTCTTGCTTATGTATCAATAATAAATATTTCTTCAAGAATTCTAATTTATTAGCCTAATTTATTGAGGTTCCTGTATACGCTGGCAACAGCTAATCTGTAATTAATACAACTTCGACTGCCACAACAGTCCACGATGATAATAATATAATTATCTGCGTACAAGTACATAAGCAGGGCTGCCTTGGTGCGTTGCATACGACGCATACCTAGCGATGGGTTGAAATTAAAGAATATTCTCTGACCAAAAGAATATTGATTCACGGAGATTTCACTGCAATATTCTTTTAGACTGAGAATATTCTCGGAACATGCGAGAGTTTAAAATTGAAATAACTTCTATCAATATTAATTTATATATTTTTCGTTGGGGGTTAAAAAGTAGTACTTAGTTAATTTATAATAGGCAAGGGAGGCAATAATAAATTTATTGCCTCCCTTGCCCGAAATATCTGTCGGTTCCTATTATTTACCTTTCCTTTAAGTTTTTTTTTTTGTAAATGTGTAATTTTGAAGCTGATTATTCGTAAATCGTTAATTTTGTTTTAATACAGAAACTCTAATTTGACAGTAAAACTTTATGAACTTTCAAGAGAAATAGTTCTCTTGAAATTTTGTAAAGTATACTAACCCTCGCACTAATAAACACAGAATTAAGGTATTCCAAGTTTAAACCCATGAAAATGTATGGTTATTTCTGGTATAACTTTATTCCGTGTTTATTATTAGTAAGGGGTAAGAATTTAAGTTGTGGATTAGATTATTTTGACGTCAACTTCGTAAAACGTTTAAATGCACTTAAAACTATTACTATAAAAATAGATTAATAAACTCTCGTAAATCCACTTCCAAAAGAATATTATCGAGAACTTAACAGTCAAGTTCTGGCTAGGAGAATATTCTCAGAAAGTAACCATCACTACGCATACATAATTCTGGGGCAGCTTAGTAAGCAAACCCCGTATCCCAAAAGATGATAACCCGTTTGTTGTAATATCGCGGACCATACCAAGAGACTCCAAGCATTTTTACTATCTAAGTAACTAACCGGTAGCTAAGTATGGTTCTAGCACACAAAGCTACTACAGGAATTCGGCGGTTAGATATCCTCTATATTACTATCTTTAGTGCACGGTTTCTGCGGTTTGACGGTGGTTTATCTTTTCTTTCGATAACGCTGTTGGTAGCACTATGTCGCCGAACTTAGAAATAAACAATTGGATTGGAAGCACGGATTTTTGAAATTGTTGCCGAATCTAATAAAAGAAGACTGGTCGACACTTCACGTGACCAGAGGGCTGGGTCATTCTTTGGCCAACGTGGCAATGCTTCCAGTCTTCTGGGCACGTTTCCTGGTGACAGCGATGCGAACGAATACTTCGATGCCTAAGTGTCCTTTTATTTTTATTTGTATATTTAGTTAGTAATATAAGACTAGTAAACGTGGCCGAAGAACTAAAGTAGACGTATCATATTCATGCTCGTGGTTGTTAGTGTGGGCAGAGTTGGTTAAGTAAGTTAGCTTCCAAGCAACCGCGTCCTAAAATAGGTTGCTATCCTCCCACAAAGGTGCAAGCCACCCCGCGGCTGTTTTTAAAAAAATGCAAACTTACGTAAATATCATTTTCGGTAAATAAAACTTTAAACAAACCTCAACTTACATCGAAAAGCTGTGACAGAACCTCATCATTCTTTTATGTCAGTCACCAAGCTTGGCAGTCGGATTAGTTATCGTAAGTAGGTGATGATGACGTGATGATGACACATTTTCCTACGACGCCACGCACTACGATACACGTGCTACTGTCTCTTAAACGGAGTAGCCGATTTGGGAGTCTATTTTTAGACCAGACCACAAGAGACAACGTTATTTTTAACTCCCGTAATAAATTTTGTAAAAATAAGATTGCATTTTGCTGCATTGACAAAAGTACAATTGATCGATCTCAGAGTCTATTGTTTGCGCTGCCTGTGACTCTAGCAGTTAAAGGTGACTTGAAGAACCATGGATGCTAGATAGCGAAGCGAGCTATAAAATTTCAGCACCTCGTAATAGTTAGGCAGCCATATCTAACATACGGCCATATGCATTTGACTGCGGCCCGATAAAAAAAAAAACCACTTCATGCGACCCGGTGTGTCGCAAAAAATATTTAAAAAATTGCACGCTGGAAGCTGGACCGGGTGAATGTCATAGTTTAATGTCAGACCAATTTGAAATCAATTTTTTTTTCTTGTTTTGCGGCCACGCGTTTGGCACACCAGTGACTTTGAGTTTGACATGCCTGAGTTAGGGTAAGGTTTTCTTTTGACCATTCATACGTAATATTCCTTTGGACCTACGACTTGTTTTTCACGTACGTCTAAGTGCGCCCCCCCCCCCCCCCCGCTCTGGGTGGAGCAGGAGGGCGTGTCAGACTTTTACTGACTAAAACCCACCCATATTCTCTCAGTTGCCTGTGTGCCAGGGGCCGCGGTATCTCTTTCGAACGACCCGCACTCCTGGCAGGCATCGGCCCTAGCGGGCCCCATCTCTTTGAGGCGTGCGTGGTACACAAAGCGCCGTCGCCCCGGGCTTGGTGCTTACCGGACAGCGAGCTACCTATATATACTCGCCGTCCGCAAGCACGCGCCTACGGTGGCCGGGAATCAGCCTGGGATTCCCGACGCCCAGGGGGTCTCCTGCGGAGGCTAGGGCCATGAGGGCGCATATACTGCCTCTCCCTCACGTGCGCCGCCTCCCTCTTCGCGAGTATTACTGCTTCGCAGGAGGTGACGGCTTCCCATGCACTCTCGCTCCGTACCATGGCCTGGACCAGGGCCAGACGCGAGAGATCGCCGCCGCCGATCGCCTCCACCGATCGCCTCCACGAGGACACGGCGGTGCTCCGCCCAAGTCGGGCAGACCTCCACCGTGTCCTCAGGGCGAACTTCGCAGTGGAAACACCCCGGCCTTTGCTCCCTCCTTATGCGAAACAGGAACCTCCCGAAACAGCCGTGTCCGGTGAGGACCCGCGTCAGGCGGAAGGTGAGGACGCCGTGGCGCCTCTCAATCCACTCCTCAAAGAGGGGACTTACCGCCGCAATCGTGGCGTTCCCAGGGCCCCCTAAAGTCGTTTAGCATTTGCAACACCTGCTACCTTGATAATCCGGCCCTGACCTCCAGGCTTTCAGTAAACAACGGTGGCCAGCATATTTGTGAAAAAAAAGATTCTACGATATCGACGGTAAGATATGAAACTACATACTTACGTAAGCTAAAAGATTTAGAAGACCCTGACTGAAGAGACAAATTAAAATCGATCTAATTGTTATTGTCACGAAACTGGAATATAACATTAGCATTTGCAACATGATTTCGTATGCAGACACCAGCACATTAAGCTACCCTAATCTGATAAATTTCTTTGATAGATTTCAACTTTAAACCCAAGTTATAAGGTTCATGTTCAATTGAAAAAAATTGACAGATTGGGGTAGCTTGATGTGCTGGCGTCTGTACTTTCTAACATTTAGGCATATCTAATGTGCTGACAAAGGAACAAAAAATAAATGGATTAGGCCGCAACAGCGACCGCGACGCGCACTTTAGCTTTGTACCTAGGTAGGTATAGAAAACATGAGCAAAAAATGCATTGCGAAAAAACTGCGAAGCCACCTCCATGGCAGCACGATTGCGGTAAGTTCGCAGTCGTGCTACTTTGACACGAGTTGTTACTTACCTCGAAAAAGCGATTATCGAAAAGAGATTAAGTTGACTCGAGTTAACGCCACCCGCATTGGAAACACTTCGGCTTTGAAGTATGGAAACGTTAGCAAAAACTTGTATTTTTAGTTTTCGAATCACATAGCAATTCGAGAAAAACGAATGGGAAGTCTCTTTGACGGCATTACCTTCGGTGAAATGTTGTTTATATATCACAAAGGAGTGTAATTTTCGAGGCGAGCCATGCCTACGAGACTTGTATGAACATTCTCTCCTTTGTAAGGGCGAAAACTTATTTTCGTGTAATTGAGCCAATATTACAACAATTTTAATAGGTATTATTACTAAATATAAACGTCTTTTTAATAAACAGACAGGCTAAGACTAAAAACATACCTACTCAGGTACATTAGGTGGATAGGTAGCTGTGCTAGTCTTTACCATCTGTTAGATGGATATAAAAGAGACGAAAATAAATGCATTCAATACAGACTAATCAGTATTCACATTGTACAAGCTGATACAGATAATTACAACTAATAATTACCAACACAATTACATGAATCACGTGATTAACCCATGATTCACATTTCTAAGTTTTCTGAATATAATAAAGTTTCATGTACTTCAAGCATTTACAATATTCACACAAGTCAGTTCATACACATAATCAACTAAACTTCTAAATTGTAGGCATAGTAACAGTAGATAATTTTGTTGATAACTTAAGAAAACCACCACTTGTACTGCTAAACATTGAATAAATATCAAGATAAAAATAAGAGACTTAAAAATACTATGCTTACGAATTTTAACTTCATTTTGTTATTAGGACATAAGCCTGGGTTAAAATACCAGCATGACTGAGAAGAGCAAGAGATAGCAGATTCTAAGAAAATGTGACCATCTCTTCGGGTTTAGGACCCCAATCCCCAATGAATCAGTGGTTTAATAGATTTATAAGTTGAACAAGTAGAAACAATTAAGCTTGTCATCATCCTCCTAGCCTTTTCCTAAATATGTTGGGGTTGGCTTTCAGTCTAACCGAATGCAGCTGAATAGAAGTATTTTACATGGAGAGCCTACCTGACATGACATGACCTCCACAACCCAGTTACTGGGATATACAATAGCCATTGTTAAGACTGGTTGTCAGACTTTCAGGCTACTGATGACTCGTAACAACTGTCTAAGATCCAGGAATGACCGCCATGACTATCGGCTTCACATGCTTTCCGAGGCACGGTGAGGTTTTGGTATGTAAAGATCGTCAACAATCCAAGTAGCATAGCTTAACGTAATCAATCGACCCGTCTGGACAGCCAGACAGGGTATTACTTAGCCACAAGCCCCCCATTAACTTGTCATCAAAATTAAAGTTACTAACAAAAGAAAAGTTGCTTACCTCCCCAGGGAAGAAACAGCAATGTTTCCTCTCAATGTGTTTTCCAAAAGTCATTTGTAGAAGACTTAGTCTCATGTGCAAAGTTTCAATGATGTCAGACTCGCATGCCAGAGGGTGACTCCTACGGGCAGATTCTCTGCGAGGCATCTTACTTTTGATCGATTGAAATCTATGCAACATCTGGTTTTGTAACCGATGAAATGTAGAGTTCAATACATTGCTACATATAGCATTGAACTGACGGTTAACCTGCAAATAAAAAGAGGACTGAATCCTATGAAGGCAATAACAGCGATTACTAATTTATCAGGGCATGCAGTGCAGGTTCCAGGATTGTTATTTAACCTAAATTTCCCAATTCCTTAACCCCACTGAGGGTTGGTATTATAAGTAAAAACAACAGAAAAAACATAATACTTTTTAAGTTAAGGATAATTTGATGACAATTGTACCATAAGTATTAATGCTAAAAGTTTAATTAGAATAATATCAAGTTCACTTAAAGATTTGGGGAGGGGGCGGCTGGAGCCCCTTAACCCCCTTGGACCCGCCACTGAGAATGTTTTCTTAACACTCAACTTAACTCACATACATACTCTAAGAAGTGATTAACATTTAAAGGTTGAATTAGTATCTATCTATTTTTGTGAAACAATAAAGAATTGGAAGAAAACATTATTCCAAAGAATATTAAAACACTCAACAGTGCGTCCAGAACCTAATAGAAATTCAAGTGGAAATTTAAAATTCATATTGAATATAATCTTGCTTGTATCACAAGTCTGTACAATTCAACATGTACTCTATCTTACTTGAAAGAAGGTAAAGATAATGAGATGCTGCTCTAGATGTTGTAGAAATGAGAAAAGTTCAAGTAAATATTAATTAAAATAAAACAAATTCCAATACCAAACCCATTATTCTAGAGAGTGGCAGAATAATCAAGCATACAAAAATATTAACCATTCTAATTTGTGAGACACATTTGAAGCCCGTATATCCAATAATCTTCTCAATAACTTCAACTGGCAAATCAAGTATGTTTGTAGTGATTGTCGTGTAAGTCCTGGAGGCAGGCAATAAATTGCATTTGGAGGTACTAGCGGGCGGCGAGGAACCTCCCGGCATTAAGGTACTGGAGTGACGAGTGACGCGGGACACCGGCACGGGCTCCGCGTGAGATGGACCTGCACCGTCGCCGCCTCCATTACCAACTCCGACGCTTCCTCCATTGCCACCTCCGACGCTGCTCATTTGCCTCGTCGACACCATTTTGCCACCAATTTAGTCTTCACTTAGATATTCCTGAAAACTAAGCTAGTCTATGGAGTCACTCTCATAAAATTCAAAAATATGAAATTTCTTGTTGCGAATGCAATCCACGACTTATTTAAACACAAAGGTAAAGAACTAATGACTGGACTAGTTACATTTTTAATAAAACAAATGTACCTTGTTCATACAACAAAAATAAATTACTTGAGCGCACAACCGAGTAAATTCTAAAATGGTGGCCATGGATGACTAGATCGGTACCTAATCGTTTCAGAAATTAAAGTATGATTTTTACGGATTGCATAGTGCAACTATCTTAATATTGCAAACTATTCACCCACTGAAGAATTCATGCACATCTTTTGTTAATTAAATCGTGATTATCTCCAAAAACAAAAATATAATTAGACGCAGTAGTCACAAAAGCGCTACGCTTTCACAAAAAAATATTTTTTTTTACTTCGATAGATAGAAGACCAGAGGACCAGAGAGACTGATGAAATGAATGAACGAATGAATACGATTTCGAGTGAAATAGCTATGCTAGTCCATGGCTTTATTACACCTCAGACCACAGAATACATAATAAAATATATACTAGACTCAGACCAATCACTGACGTCTCACGCCTGGCCTAACGTTTTTTTTTGTTTTGTTTTACTGAAATATAATTACAAATCGGTTGGTTTTGATTACACTTCAGCAGCTGTTGTAATATTTGTTTTTAAAGAGTTACATAACACTTTTACAAGATCTTACGGCGTTATTCATAAAAAGTTATCGAACATCTAAACAGTTGCTAAAGTCTGGTTTCTCTTTGAAACCTTCCTTCCTTTCCATTAGTATCTATTTAAACAGGGTATCGCAAACGTGGTCAAACAAAACAAAATTTTCGACGTAACGTAACAAAACTGTGACCCCCCCCCCCCCCCCCAAGACTTTGACTGCGACCGCGCCTGTCTCAGAGCCCGTTTACAATCGGCTCGTGAACATTGAAATTGGGCAGAAGAAGAGTGGCGTTTTGTGTGTTTCTCTGACAAATATCGCTTTGGTATGAGGTCAGATACTAGACGTACACGGAGGACACCTGGACGCCTAGAACGTTTTAAATCATGCCAGGAAGCCCATGCATACATCGGTGGAACGGGTGGAACAACCATGATATGGGCGGATTTTTAAATCGGATGCAATCTCAATGCGCATATTTACGCTGAAAAGATTTTATCAGATGTTCTCTTTTCTTTACGGACCCAATTTGGTGCTTCATTTCTGCTTATGCATGTACAGACGCCAGCACATCAAACTACCCCAATCTGTCAAATCTCTTTGATAGACTTTCAACTTTAAAACATAAGCATAAGGTTCATGTTCAATAGGGTATTACACTCATTTTTGAAAAGTGTCTTATTAGATTCTAGAGTGCTAATAAACCACTAAAAAAACACAACATGTTTATTTAATCGATTAGTGCCATAAAAATGCATTTAATTTTACATTTTCAAATTTCGCGCATAGTTTGTCAAAAATGCTGGACGCAGTTGACGCCATATTGCTCTGTAGGTATGACGTCAGTTTGCTAAAAACAAATGCGCTGATATTTTGTATGACAATTGTTTATAATTTAAAAAAATGAGTTATTTTACTACTTAGCGTTGGTTTGCTGATCCTGAATGCAAAATATTATTTAGTAAAAATTACTTTGCTTACGAAAATAATAAAAGTACAAAGCTGCTCAGTTGACATGCCGTATGACGAAATAACATGGCGACTACTATTTCATGGTGTTCAAAGACAGATTAAAAAAACTGAAATCTTTAAATTGTATTTTAAAATTTATTTTGTTGTTTCATGAACTAAAACTAACATTTTGCGACTGCATTTTGCCTAAGCTATCTCAATAATATATTTTTAGATTTTTTCACGTATAGAGTAAAATACCCTATTGGGAAAATTTTACAGTTTGGGGTAGCTTGATGTGCTGGCGTCTGTACATCCATACACTGCCAGAGTCTTTGCTAACACACTTGCCGCAGCTAATACCAACGTCCTACCATGGCCTGCTCAATCGCCAGACTTGAATCGCACGTATGGTATATGCACACCTCGCCTGTTCCAACGGACGTGGGCAGCCATTCCGCAGCGTGATTTGGATGAAGTCATATTAAGCATGCCGAATCGTTGTGATTGTGTTATAATCGTTAACGGTGGAGATACAGAGTTCTATAATATAATTGTTTATTTTACGCAATAAAAACATGAATGAATTAGAATAAAAGAAGACAACAACATAATATGTTAACTATGTTCAATAACATTCTACCGTTGTTCTAGTTTGGGGAAGCTTTTAACCTAAAGATCCCATACGTAGGTGGTAGCAGTGGCGTGCAGTCCATAAAGACAGAAAGACACTAAGTACCTATCCTATCATCCTACCTAAATTAGGTAAATATTTAAAACTAATATTATTTTATCAATAACGAAAAAATCTTGATTCATAAATCAGCTCCACCTGTCGAGCATCGCGCGTCGGTTGGATCATTAGTATTTTTGATGCAATACCTTTTCGTTCGTTAGTATGTATGTATGTACAGACGCTAGCACATCAAGCTACCCCAAACTGTCAAATTTTTCTCAATTGAACATGAACCTTACACTTACGTAATAAAGTTGAAAATCTATCAAAGAAATTTGACAGATTGGGGTGGCTTGACGTGCTGGCGTCTGTGACATCGACTGCGACGTTAAGGCACGCATTGCTGCAGCGTGGATCAAATGGCGAGAGGTGTCTGGTGTTATTTGTGACCCTAAGATGCCAGTTAAGCTGAAGGGACAGTCTATAAATCCATTAATAGGCCTGTCTGAAATACAAAAGTATGGCACTGAAGCGTGGCCAGTACTTGAGAGGCATAAGCAAGAACTGCGTGTCACTGAGATGAAAATGGAGCGCTGGATGTCCAGAGTTACGCGGAGAGACTCCGTCAAGAACTCACACATCCAAAAGACAAATTGCAGGAGTGTCGCTTACTTTGGTAGCGGATGACATGCGTGCCACTCACCATACGTGATGAAAAAGACCGTCCGAAGTGGAAGCTTAAAGTAGGAAAGCAGACCCCGGGCTCCAAAAGGATGCAACCGGGAAAACGCGAAGATGATGTTGAATAACTTCTCGGTTCCGCGCGTCTCTCATCTCATCTCTCGAGGCCAAGGCACTTGTGTCCCACAAATCTCTATGAAAATAGTGAGTTTTGGGCTGACAACACCGTTTGCGCCATCGCCAATTCGCCAGTAGAGTTTCACAGAGTACATTAATTTTATTGTAGAGTTTGTCCGAGTTTGTCAATGTGATGTTAGATTGACTTTGGCTACGTTCCGAGTTACGATAATATCGATTTGAGCGTGCTCACACTCGTTCCGATTTTTTTGTGTGAAATCATCTAATAACTTCGGCCGCTCTGGGTGGACCAGGAGGGCGTGTCAGACTTTTACTGACTAAAACCCACCCGTGTTCCCTCAATCGCCTGTGCGTTAAAGTAATATGACCGTAAGCGCTGTCAAAAATGACAGTTGTGCTGTTTTGTTTTGAGTCGTATTTTATCTATAGTTATCTTAGGTTTATTAGAAATAGTATTTCTGGCTAGAGTAGCCACCTTAACAAATAAGAAGACGAAATTTGTGGTGTAGACCAGTTTTATATGGTGTAAATAGGTTTTAACATTGAGTGAGCACTGTTAGCGCGTTCACGAGCGTTCCGTATTGTTGACAAAAATGACAGTTCTTAGCTGTCATAATCGTGATAATTAACTTTCCCGGAACGCATGTGAACGCTCACAACGGTATTTTTCTAATTCGGAATGTGGCCTTTGAGTGTCAATTACATGTCATCTGTCAGTGTCAGTCAATAATCCATTATTTGTCATGGAATCAAGGGAACGGAATGGAATAGCGAGGTGAAAATAAAGTGCGTAATTGTTTACAAGCAGCGCATACAATTGGTATCAATATGCAAATTCTTTAAATAGTGTCATGTTGATTTTTAGTTTCTTGCTTGTATCGCTAACCTAGTTTTAATTCAATTTTAGTTCTAAGTCCCTATCATCATTTCATAGATTAGTTTATCAGCAGATTTTTGTAAATATATAATAAAAAAATGTATCCACGATGTGGTAGCAATGGTTCAATCCAAAATATACACCAGACACCGTCGTCTTCAAACCAGAACACAGGTAAGTGAAAGAACAAAGTATTACTTATTAATCATAAATTGTGTTGATGTTGGACTTTCATCAGTATTAAATCTAACCGTAAAATCTCTAAAGACTGAAACCCATATAACCTGAAGATGTCTTAGATCTTGTAACAGAACTTCTTTGTGAACTTTGTTATCAGATGCAAAATAAAAATAATTTATATAAAATTGTTTCTGTTTACAGTTAATTTATAATTTAATTTTGATCCACTCTTGTGAAAATGCCGCCAAAAGACGGTCTTCTGACCCATATTATTATGATAAATTCTGAACCTATTAAACCATGAGATTATCACATAAAAGTTGAGTTGTTTTGCTGTTTCCACAATGTCAATAGATAGCTGGCGCATAAAAAAAAAAATTACTTGTGTATTTCTTCTTTTCTTATGTTTAATATGTTAATTTCAAAATATGAATACGCATTAAATAAGAGGGTAATATAATTTTGCAACACTTTTTTGCATTACAGAAGATGAAGATGATAGTGGTGACAACAAGGCATCCGCACTTAGTTTTAAGGAAAGGAGGAGAGAAGCCCATACTCAGGTAAATCTTCTTCTTTATTTACTATAAACTAGTTGTGCCCATGGCTTTGCCCGCGTGGATGTCAAAAATCATCTGAGACAAAAAGTAATAGGTACAACAGGCTGTTGTCTGCAATCCACGTCAAAGGGAGTATTTTACGTACGGGTGGGAGAATCTGTTAGTCGATCCACCCCAGCTTCTCGAGAAAGGCCAGCAATGCCTTGGTGTTGCTGACAATCTTACGTAGTGTACCTGGGTTACTGAAGTATTTTGCCCTGTAATTAGCGACCACCGGGCAGTTTGACAGCATATGAGCCGCTGTCTCATCGTCCTCCATGCAGGCCCTGCACAGCAGACTGCAGTGGCGTGCAGTCCATAAAGACACTGCCTACCCTACCTAAATTAGTTGAATATTTAAAACTAATATTATTTTATTAATAAACAAAAACATCTTTATTCATAAATCAGCTCCACCTGTCGAGCGACGCACGGTCGTATCATTAGTATCATCGATACAATACTTCGTTCGACTTCGCATTGCGATGCACTAACGCCACTGCACTGAATGCCTCGGGAGAGACAAACTATTCGCGTCTAATGTACTCTGTGATTCGCGTCTTGATGTTTTTAGGTGTGCTCTCGTGGTCATATTATGCAGAATATTGCGTGTGCGTTCCTATACATACGTGGCACACAATGTAACAAATTACGCACACTTCAACCGTAGGGGTAGTTAGGGTAAGTTTTCCGACCAAAGTTGGTTATGAGACTATTTTAAAAGTAGCATTGTTTCATTGAATTGTCGCTACATAAACAGCCATTACATATTTGTCGTGTTATTTTATATTCCGACGCCATTGTTTGTTTTGATTTATTTGTTTTGGTTGTGAGCTAGGATAATTATCATGTGTTTAAGATTTTAACGTTGATAATAGTGTGACAAATGGATAATATTGACTGTGAAAGTTGTTCAGATGGTGTGTGTACAGAGAAAATAAAAAATGATGCGTTTTCATAACTATCTAAAAAGTAGTTGTTCACCGGATTTCCAATTAATACAATCTAAAGGTAAAGTCAATCGTAAATTTAATACAAAACAATATTATTTATTTAATTGCCTCACAGGTTGCATGATGTATAGGTACAGCAATCGGTTATTCCTTTTTATTATTGATAATTTTTCTGCCTACCCTGTCTAAAAACTCTGTGCACGCCACTGGCGGACTGTCTTACTCCTGTGACAAAGAGATGTTTGTTAAATGAGCCATTGTTAGTTACCGCTGCTGTAACTGTACGTAACTGTGGTTTAGTTAGACGGATAACCTGTTTCGTGAGGTGGGCATCGATCGTAGGAAGTGCTTCCTTAGCCTGCCTGCACTCACTTAGTTCCAACCATATTTTGTGATGTTGATCCCTGGTTCGTTTCCTTACCAGAATGCGTAGAAACCCGAAAGGGAGTGGCGCAATGGGTTCTGGTCCCACTGGTGCCATGCTCAACCCCATCCTGGCAAGTTCATCGGCTGAATCGTTGCCTAGCGAATCGCTGTGGCCTTTGATCCACTGAATGGTAATATTATTGAAGTTACCTACCTCGTTGAGGCGCTGATGGCACTCGTATATCAGCCCAAAGTCAACTGTGCTGTCTGAGAGTATGCGGATCGAGTGGTCCTTAACTTCCTTGGCCATGATAGCAGACGCGGCAAGGGAGATGCCCATGCATTCGGCCTGGAACACTGTGTTATGGACTCCCAGTGGTGTGACTATGTGGATGTTGAAGTCCTCCGGGAAGACTCCAGCCCCTGTGCCACTACCTGTTTTGGATCCGTCCGTCAAGATACGCAGCTCTGCGGGGTGCAAGCCTTCGCATCGTCAATTCTGTATTTTATATCGAAGATAAATTGTCTTACTCCAGAGATTTATTGCCTTAAGACGCGCTGCCGCCATCGTCGCTTCTTGCTGTATAAACAGTCGCAGTAGTGCTCATGCAGCCCGTGGTCGCCATGCAGGCCAGTCTTTGCATGCGCTGTAGTTTGTTGGTAGCTGTAGGTAGCTTGGTACGGGGCCACCAGACCACGGCCCCGTAGGTGATCATGGGGCGGATCACTGCGGTGTACAGCCATAGTATAATTTTGTGTGATAGACCCCACTTCTCACCTATCATTTTCCTGCACTGCCAGAAGGTGATGCAGGCCCTGTTCAGCTTTTTGTCTAGATGACTGCTCCATTTTAGCTTATTGTCCAAAGGAACCCCGACATACTTGGCTTCGTTGGCCAACTGGAGTTCTGTCTTGAACAGTTTCGGTAAGCGAAAAGGGCCTAATGCTCGTTTTTGGGGGAACATGACTAGTTTAGTTTTGGTGGAGTTCACTGATAGTTCAAATTCCCTGCATCATCTCTCTACGATACGTAGTGCTTGCTGAGTGAGGTTACAGATCGTTCCCGTTACCTTCCCCGAAACAAGGATTGCGAGGTTATTCGCATAACCTATCGTAAAGTAATTGGTTGGCGTTGAGTTTGGTTATAAGGTCATTTATCACCAGATTCCATAGAAAGGGGGAACAGCATCCCGCCCAGGGGGCACCCTCTGGCTATCATGGCCAGCTGCTGCTCATCCTCAAGGCGAAACATTGGTTTGCTAAGCATGTTTGTAATCCAGTCCGTTAGTACCTGTTCTACCCCATGTCTGGAGAGGGCGCTACCGATGCTGGAGAAGTTGGTTTTGTCGAAGGCTTCGATGTCTATGACAGTGCCCAGGTAGGTGCCTTTTTGGTGTATCGCTTCTTCTATATGGCTGACCACTTGATGAAGAGCAGATTCGGTCGACTTACCTGAGCTGTATGCGTGTTGGTTACCGTGTAGCGGTATGGTTTTGAGAGCGCCGTCTCTCAGCTCCCTATCACATAGCCTTTCCAATATTTTCAGTAGAAAAGAGGTCAGGCTGATTGGTGGGTGGGATTTGGCGTTAGTGTAGTCACCTTTACCTGGCTTTGGGACGAAAATAACTTTTACTTCCCGTCCATCTCTTGGGAACGTATCTAAAGGCCAGGCACGCTCTCATTAGAGGCACTAGTCTAATTACGACAGAGGCTCCCCCCATTACAATAAGGTGGGGAACACTCCATCGGGGCCAGCTGCCTTAAAGGGATGGAAGCTTCGGATGGCCTATTGGAGTTTCTCCAGTGTGATCACCCTGTGTGCGTACCGCCTGTCGTTTTCTGATGGTGTATGAATTACGTCTTACCAGTCGATTCCTGCTCGAAGACACATCCAGAAAAGTGAGTTTCAAGTAAGACGCGTCTTGCGTCTTCAGGCGACATCGTGAGTGTGTTATCAGGTTTGCGGAGGGTAGCTTGCCCCGATGTATTCTGTTGCCCCAGAACCTTCCTTACCCTGTTGGCGTGCTGGCAAGATTCGATGCCGCCACAGAATTTGCGCTAACAGAACTCCTGTATCTGATGCATTTTTTGTAGCAGGATTTGACTGCATAGTAGCTATCCCAGTCTCCATCCGCACATGTGTTCATGGCTCTATTTAAAGCTTTTCTTACCTTCTCGCGCTTGCGGCTTCCAGGTCAGCACCCCACCAAGGTTGTTTGGCCGATGTGCTACGCGGGTTGGTCTCTGAGCAGGCAGTGTGGTAGTTGTCTATCATTGAATTGGTTTACAGTGCCTCCCAAATCGGTCTAGCTGTTTTGGAGATAAAACATAACAAACAGATAGACACAGTAAAAAAAATGTTATTTGTAACATATTATGTGCTTTCATATGCATTTAGTAAAAGCTGTTTTTTTGACATTACAAACACTTTAATTTTATTTATTGTTATACAAGGTGTTTTTTTGATATCCCATAACTCTAGGGTATGAATGAGCCCATATCAAAAAACCAACTGGCATATGAATTATTTATCAAATATATATTCTTTTTGTTTTATTTTTTTTACAAAATAATTCGACAGTCACGATTATTATGTAAAACACCCTTACGTGAAATATGTCAACGTCGTATTTTTTTAGCTTTTAATATTTATTTATTTATCACAAACACTGCTATAATTACAGGTTTATTCCTAATGCGGTAGCGTGGTCCTTGATTAAACTATCTTAAACAACATATAATATTATTTTTGTGAATTCATTCGGAGAACACGTAAATAAATCGATCCTGTCAGCCGTGTCATTCAGTGTGTGCAAGGCGCGTGTCAGTGGCGCTTTGCTGAGCAAGTTAGTTCGTGCGTGTGGCACTGCTAGTAACCGTGGCTATCGGCGCGGCAGGCGCCACGAAACGTAATTGTCAGGCACATTCAGACAAATCTCGTTCAAAACACTGGAATTGTAGGCTTACCACGTAATAGTTTGAATACATATGATGTAATATCTAAGTCCCTCCTTGTCTCGAGTTTGTTGTACCCGACCATACCGATAACGAATAAGGTTGGGTACATCAACGGATAGAAGGGATAGTCACCGTATAGTTTCATGTACAAATATCTGGTGAATTTGTTTTGTATGCGCTCCAACATGAGACTGTATTTTCTCTCATGCG
This sequence comes from Antitype chi, assembly GCA_947359405.1. Lineage (NCBI taxonomy): Eukaryota > Metazoa > Arthropoda > Insecta > Lepidoptera > Noctuidae > Antitype > Antitype chi. The sequence continues at coordinate 13,186,314 of OX375815.1, read as the reverse complement.
GAGCCCCTAAGACTGCATTATACCCTAGCTGAGAAGCTTATACTCGTGATGTTGTGGATCTCTCATTCTGCTAAAAGTTATGACTGCGCATTTTTTTACGTTAAACTGCTGTTTGTTTTTCCTACTCCACTCAGCTACATGATCTTGCTGCAATCGTGCACAGTCACTTTTATCTGTAATGGCCATGACCAACTTTAGATCATCCGTGAATAATAGACAAGTGGCATCCCTGACCACCTCCGGCAAGTCATTTATCATAATAATAAAGCTCAGCGGATCCACATTACTTGGCTTACTCCTGATCTTGTATAGTAAGGCTCAGATTTACAACCAGCATATTCTACGAACTGCCGTCGACCTCTTATGCAGTTAGCAAAGAACTGAAGCAATTTAGGAGTACATCCGACTGCTGCAGCTTTTCTAATAATATGCGTGTATTCCCGTTCGTCCCACTGACTTCGTCCCCGTAGTGGGACGAACGGGAATTTACGAAAATAATATTAATTTTGTTCCCGATCGTCCCATTCATGATTTTTAGGGGGACGAACGGGAATAATTTATTAATTATTTTTTAGTCCTCTTGGTCCCACCAAATAATTTCAGACTGGTTGTTTTAATGGTAAAAAAAACACATTTTAAAATAAAAATCAGATTTATTAAGGAATAAAAATCACAGAATCAACTTTACGTACCTAGGTATCAAAATACACATACACTGAAACATTAAAACAAAGTAAAATTCTCCATAAAACTAAAAATTATGATTAAAAAATCAGTCGGCTTCTTCAATCAGCTTATTTTTGTAAAAAGAAAACAATTCGCAAAAGGACTAATCCTTTAAATGCAACTGTGTATAATAAAATAGAATACAAAAATTGTATTAGAATAAATTAATAAGACATGAGACAAAATAGTATTAACTATGTAGGCTATCTAATGATATTTGTAACAAAAATATACTTACATCAGTAGTTTTCCACAGAATTCGTGTAGAACAATATTATTACACTAACACCCGTGCAGTTTCATTGTGTTGTCAACACTAACCCGACCGGTCTAATTTAAGGATACTGGGAGAGAATGTTGAGTAAACCAATAGGGTTTACGCAAATAACACAATGTTATCGGCACTCTTTTGTTAACTAGCGGCATCGCCGGAGCATCCCACCAGAAACGTTTTTTATTTAAATGGTCATTTTTGTACGCTTGTACCATTCTTCAAATTAATTTGTTAGTATTTTTATGAAATTCCCCTATTTTTTTCCTACTTATCTATGTAGTGTACATAGTGGTAGCCCAAAATCAAACATCTCCTTTGAAAGTAAACTACGAAACAACGTCTAAACAATACGCACAAAATTATTTAGTAGGACGAATGGCGCTAATCTAAGAACATATTCCCGTTCGTCCCCCTAAAATCATGAATGGGACGATCGGGAACAAATTTAATATTATTTTAGTAAATTCCCGTTCGTCCCACTACGGGGACGAAGTCAGTGGGACGAACGGGAATACACGATAATATGTCCTTATCAACCAAATCGAAAGCCTTTTTGAAGTCAAAGTAGGCAGCGTCGATTTGTACTCCGGCATCAAAATTTGGAACTACGTAGGTACGACATTTAGTTCAGTAAATTGCTGGTTTTGCTACACGCCGGTCGAAATCCGTGCTGGGCGTCCGATAGCAAACTGGACACTTACTCCAATAAAATTATGCACTGAAATTATTTGTATGACTGACTCGAAAACTTTTGCTGGAGTTGACAGAATTGCCACTGGCCTATAGCCACTAACGTCTGTCTCCATCCCTCCCTTAGGTATTGGAATCACGCGTGTGATTTACCAACACTCAAGAAAATCTGAGGACTCTCAATACTCAATTCTTTATGGCATTCCATAAGTATTAAATAGATAGTATTTATACAGTGAGATCAATATGGACCCTGTCGGGCACAGCAAAATTAGGAGAGAGGAAGAGGGCTACGTACAAATTCAAGCAATTCAATTTATTATTATTATAAAACTATTAGATGTGTATAATTGGACCAATTACAAAAATTAAAGACACAATATTTTTTTAACATGTACATAGGGTACATAATAGAGATGCCACGAATATTCGGCAACTATTCGGTATTCGGCCTATTCGGCCACTTTTTTGCTATTCGGTATGTGGCCGAATAGTGCGTACTATTCGGCCGAATACCGAATAGCAAATCATGTAAAAAAAGACACGTTATTTTACTCAAAATTATGTATTTATTTCAAAATTATGACATTTTAGTACTTAAAATTAATCAGTGGTAAGTTGTGATGGATAAAAACGAGCTTTTCAGCATTTTTTGGTAGCAAACGATTGCGCTTTTCATCGTAAAGAAAGAAGAAAGATAAACTTTTGCAAATTTCGAAAGGTTCGGGTATTGTTTTTCGTTTGCTGACCACCACTTGTAAGGATCGGCCTTCCGATCTAGGCGAACTATTTTCAAATAAAAATCCAACTCGTTTGCCACAGCATTCTTCTCCACGTCCTCCCCACCAAGCATTCGGCGGCCGAATATTCGGCGCTTCGGCCGACAGCGTTGCCGAATATTCGGTATTCGGTATTCGGCCAATTCACTATTCGTGGCATCATTAGTACATAAATGTGAAAATATAAAATCATCAAATTCATGCGTTTCTGTTACCTTTTTACCTGAATTAAATGATTTTATATGTTTACGGTTACGGGTTTAAATCGTCTTAATTAAAGAAATACGAACTAATATTATAAATGAGAAAGTAAGTTTGTTTGTTACGCTTTCACGCTAAAACGGCTGATCGCATTTGGATAAAAATTGGCACATGGGTAGACCATGACCTGAATGACATAAACAGGATAAGTTTTTATCCAGTGCGCAAACTGTAACCATGAATTCAGCATATCATTCTAGACCTCCCAGCACAGTAATTGTGAACTGTATACTACTTTTCATCTTGGATCGCAGACTTAGTCACGGGCAACAGCTAGTAAAGAAACAAATTCTGTTTCGACGATATTTTAAATTGCGTTTAGCATAATCGGCCTATAATGTCGCCACTGCTTGGACACAGGCATTCTGTCGGTGATACGGAGGCGTTATCCACCACGCGAGCCCAGCGCGGGCTTGTAAATGTCACATACCTTTGAATTTTTGGTTCTAGGACATGGCGGTTTCGTCACGATGTTTTCCTTCACCGTTTTGAGAACAGTGGTACACCTGTCCCACGTCTAACAACTAGTACGTCGGGGCCGTTGCCACTAGGCCACCACTGCTATCTAAAAACGTTTAGCGATAAATACATTTAATTATATGTGGTGAAAGCGGGTCCTTTTGCTGCTCCTGCCTCATATCCCTATTAATTTGGTGTTGGCACAGTATAACAACGCGTTTCTGTTCGGGCTGCCGCGCCGATGCAGCGCTTCAGCAATGTTTGCGATGAAAAGCGTGGATGGGTTTCATGCCATCATGCGGAAGCGTTCTGCGTCTTTTATGAAGCGCATGCGGGCCAGCTCGAACTGCTTTCTGAGCGTGTTCGTGGGCCGCTGGGAGTCGCCGATGTGGAGGCACTGGATCGACTACACACTGCGGGTGTTCGCGTCCAGGGCTTGTCATACACTGGCACTTCTGTGCGGTGCCACTTTGTGATTTTTGTGCCTTTGTTTTTGTATGTACTAACAATAGCTTTATAAGGTGTTTTGTGTTGCTAACTGTATATGGACTACGTCTGAAATAAATGTCTTATTATTATTATATCATTTTCTCCCCTCATTTTATGTCTCCCTCTTCGTTTTCTTTGTCTTTACCTGCCGAGAAAGCGGATAGAATGCGTATGCGTCTCCCGCGTCTACATACGAAAGGTATTTAGAGAAACACCAAGTGGCCTTGATATGTAAGGTTGACTTATCTGACTATAGAGGGTAAGGGTTACAGAATAGCCGTAGATAAGCGCCAATCCAAGACGATATCTTCCTGTAAAAAAAAGACGCTGCAAAGATTTGTCAAGGTTTGGTCAAAGGAGTTCGAAAACCAATCACTGCTAACGCACGATAAAACAAATAGTAGTAGCGTAACAATGTATTTGTTTTAATTCCAGGCTGAACAGAAAAGAAGGGATGCTATAAAGAAGGGCTACGATTCACTTCAGGACTTGGTGCCGACTTGCCAGCAGACCGACGCATCAGGGTACAAGCCAAGTAAAGCAGCCGTAAGTTTCTTATCAGTTCGTATTTATATGGCGGAGGTTATCTCACAATTTTGTTTTACCGACCTTGGCTACTAATCAATACTCAATACTGCCTATATTGAGTATTACGATGTAGCTTGCTTGCGTAATGGTGCTATTTATAAATTGTTGCAATTCTTCTGTGTTCTTTGTGTTGCATACTACTTACTCCATTCAATGCAAATAAACTTTTAATTTTAACACTTGATTCAACGAAATTCTTTTTTACAAATTATTTGGCTAAGCTAATTACCGGATATTTTATTCAGTTGACAAATTTAAGTACATACCTACACACTGTTCCAAAACTCTTTGAAGAAAGAGTATACTTCTGGTTACATTCATATCTAGCTATTTTACTGTACAAACTTATTTTGCTGTCTTGTCGTGGAATAGATATGGAGGCCAGTGACACCTCTTGAAGTAGCACGCGGCAAGCACGTGCTAGATCTAAGTTCGTAATCGTAAATAATATGCGATAGGTTAGGTACTAGGCAAATTGGAATTTGACATAGTTCGGAAGGAGAGGTAGTTCAATGTTTTATTGGTGTCAAATATTTTCTTCTGTCTATGAAATCCGGGTTCCTTTATTCGTGTGGAAATCCGCGTGTTGTTAGGCGAAGAGGGATCGGGAGATATATAATACTTCCATCAATTTAAACCATATGGTGCCCACCACGTATCCTAAATAGGTGGAAGATCCTTATCATTTTTCTATGTAGGCTCCAGGATCTCTGATGAGATGTAGGTATACCCGGTAGTTGATATTGTCACGTCCTCTAGGGAAAACAAAGATGTTTCTCACAATACTCTTGGCGTGGACAATAGCTTAGGAAAACTACACGCTACCTCCGGGTCCTCAGGGTCTCTTTACCCCGCCGCGTCGATAGTGTTCACCCTAACTATTTTACAGGGCAGAATAGTTTCAGAAACCCTTGCTGACCAAGTTGCACGTGTTAATGTAGTAACAGATCGTGTTAACGTAATTTAATAAAAACAAATTTGCTGACATGTGTCCATGCAAATCTCTTGTTAACCTCGAACATAGTTAATAATAAATATAAATTGTGTGTAGACTTTAAAGTCAAACAAGTTGGATGATTTTTAAACAAGTCTGGTCAGATTTGTTATGTATTCCTTGAGGTGTTTTGTGTAGAAAAATAATAGAATATTGTTTTCATAGGTTCTTTCAACAGCTTGTGGCTGAGTAATAACAGCCACACGGGTCGATCGAACAGGTTAAGCTACGCTTGCCGCGGTTGGTCCGTGGATGGGTGACCATCTTTACATACCAAGATACGTTAACCCGTTGGTCCCGGCGGTCATTCGCGGACCTTCGACAGTCGTTACGGGTCGACAGAGGCCCGAAACTCTGACAAACTAATCTTGCCGAAGGGTATCGTATTACCCTGGTTGTGGAGGTCAGATAGGCAGTCGCTCCATATAAAATACTGTAGTTCAGCTGCATCCGGTTAGATTTGAAGCCGACCTCAACATACTTGGGAAAAGGCTAGTTCTTTCAACGGCATTCTTCTTATCTCGTATCCGCATGAACTTTATGATAATACTTTAAGCCTTGTACCTGGCTAATAAAGAACCTTGAGGTAGCTCCGCTCCACGTTGCTGAGTAATCAGCAACATGGTAGCGGAACTGCCCAGGGTCCATTGGATGTACAGCCCGATTCAAACTTTATGACGGCTCGGAACATGAGGTGAATCGCTGCGTAGTAACAAATTCACGTGTCAGTGGGGTTTTGTTTTTTTTTTTTGTTGAGGGTGGGAAATCATCAAATAACTTCTCCCGCTCTGGGTGGAGCAGGAGGGCGTGTCAGACTTTTACTGACTAAAACCCACCCGTGTTCCCTCAGTTGCCTGTGTGCCAGGGGCCACGGTATCTCTTTCGAACAACCCGCGTGGGGTAATGTACTGCGCAGCGAATAGCGCACTTCAGAGCCGCCTTAAAGTTTGAATCGGGCTGTAACTTTAAGTCTTGCCACTTTTGGAAGCTACTTTAATGCAAAACAGCCTTGCAATAGTTGAATAAATAAGTTCGATTTGTCAAAGAGATTAAAAATTCATTACCGTAATTCCAGGTACTCCAAAAATCCATAGACTACATCCAATACTTACTGCAACAGCGACGAAGGCAGGAGGACGAACGGAATGCCTTGCGTAAAGACGTGGTCGCACTCCGCATCATGCAAGCTAACTACGAGCAGATCGTTAAGGCGCAGCACTCGGTTCCTGGCCATAATGAACAGAGGCTTACTGATCAGGATAAATTCCAAGTTGTAAGTATGAAATAATAACTGTACTTTAGGGCCTCATGGTAGAAACGCAACATACTGCCGGAAAAGTTATCGAACATCTAAACAGTTGCTAAAGTCTGGTTTTCAAAGAGAAACCAAACTTTAGCAACTGTTTAGATGTTCGATAACTTTTTATGAATAAGACCGTGCGTGTTTACCGGAAGCGATTATCGCGCGAATAGGTACAGATTAGTCCAGCATATACCTCATCAATCGCTTTCCATCAGGCGTGACCAAGGTCAAGAGCAGGCCCATTCAGTAATAAAAAAAAAACAGAAGTCGGCGTTCAAACGGACGTAATAAAATTGCGGCGGGATTTTTTTGTGCACTGAATTTGCAACTCTCAGTGTTGAACCGACCATTGAGAATCCAACAGAGTGCAGCGCGAGTGAGTCTCAGCGCGTCGAAAAAACACAGTGTTCGATTTTCAACTCTGGGTTCGCTAATCAGTGCGTTGAAAATGCAGTGCGCAAAAAAAAAATCCGGTGCGATTTTATTACGTCCGTGGGAACGCGCGTGGGCTTACGCCGTCGTTTACTTGAATAATCACGTACCTACATACGCGATTTCGTGCGAGTATGCCATATTCATATAAACGAGCGTGTCGATCGCTTAGTCGCTTTCGGTTTGGATTCGGCCGTGGGAGATGCGACAGAATATCACTTTCTGATCAGCCTCTATAGCAGTTCACTGCTGGACATAGGCCTCTCCAATTGCACGCCATTCAGCTCGATATATCACTTATCAAAACATTATTTTTCAAAGAGTTCTGTGATTCACTGCTCAATTGCATGACACACAAATAACCTAAGCTATAGAGATGAGTCCGACATCATGTCACATGTAAAAATCATCGATATTTTAAAATCATTTCATCATGATTGTAATGACAGCGACAAAATCATTAATGCCAAAATCTTTACTTCAATGAACGTGAACTTCGGTGTAACTTAATGATGCCTACTAATTATCTAATGATAATTTCACTAAGCCATTCTGCGATAATTTCAGCACTCATAATTAAAATTACAAATAAAAATCATCGATGATTTTGTCATTGTTTCCGTCATCGATATTTTTTTGTCATTGTGAAGCAGTCATTGATACAGAAAAATCATCACTCAATTCATCTCTACTAAGCTACTGAATACAGGAAAAGTTTTTATTTAGTACGCAAACTGTAACCATGAATTCAGCAAATAATTTTAGACCGTGCAGAAATTTTTCGTCGGTTATAAAAAAAAAACCAGCTGCTCCATACATTTTGATCGCGTAGGAATTGCACTTTTCTATGAAACAGCTGGTTTGATTTTGTATAACTGACAAAAAAAATTTGCGCTGGTTAAAAACTTATCCTGTATAAAATCATGGGAAAAAAATGAAAAATATCTATTAGTAAATAAAATTACGAGGAATGTATTTTCCAAAACTTCATCGCTAAGCAAGTCAAATTAAGATTAACGTTTGACTATCAAACTAATCTAGTTCCTTGCAAAGACAACTAAACTCGCAAATAATGAAACTTGTTTACCATCACAGAACTTAAACATTGTTATCACCATTATCACCATAAACAAAATATTTTCCCTGTTTAAGTAAATCCTATAAATGTAAACTTATTTTTATGACAGAAAGGGTAGGCATTATTGCGTAATTCAAATATTTTTACTTATGGGTACAGACGATTATACCTACCTAAAGTGTGTAATTGGTCTGGAAACTCATAATTTTTATCTTACTCGTCTTTTTTTTTAATAAGACGTGAGTGAAAAAAAGAAAAACACATAAGCGCTGTATAGTGTACACTTTTCATCTATAGTCAGTTGCAAAAGTCTCTGACGAAAAAAAAACAACCGACTTCCAAAAAAACACTACAAAGTGAAAAATAACTTTAATTTCGGAAGTCGGTGTCTTTGGAGCTGTATTTGAATTTTTTGTCACCGCCTTCCGAAATTAAAGTTATTTTTCACTTTGTAGTGTTTTTTTGGAAGTCGGTTGTTTTTTTTTTTTGGAAAAAGTTTTTATTTTTCACTTTTTAGTGGTTCACATGTGCTTACCCCTTCACAGCATACCGGCGTGATGTTATGTTATGAACTGGTGTAAGCAATAGACAGACATGAGATTTCAGCAATCCCAGTCCATTTGCTATCATTTATTGAGGAGTTCCGTTGCCTATCTCCAAAGTTCTTCATCAAACCTTCACCAAATTGAAATGAGACCACTACGAGAAAGTACTCTTCTAAAAAATACCTAAATCGCTTTGTGTGCCTATAAAATTTGAAGAGTTCTCTCTATTTCTCCAGGATCCCATCATCAGATCCTGACTTGATGATCATGGGATCACCTGGGAAGTATACCCTTTCAAACAAAAAACAAAATCCAAATCGGTCCAGCCATCTTCGAGTAATCGGGGAAAAGGTTCCGACGAATTGATAACCTCCTCCTTTTTGAAGTCGGTTAAAAATGTAAACAAACCCTGTTTGTTAAACGCTACGGTAGCTCGAAATATTCAAATATTCTTCATCATTATTATCGTTTCAGCCGAAAGACGTCCACTGCTGGACATAGGCCTCCCCCAGGCTCCTCCACTTCGACCGGTCTTGTGTTTCCTACATCCAGCAAATATTCTTATGTTAATTTAATCCCATAGAATGACTATGTATTTAAAATATGAACAAGTTCATATTTTAAATACATAGTCATTCGATTCAATGGGATTAAATCAACTAAGAGGGTTGTGTTGATGATTTTCATGATTCTAATTCTGTAAAGCCATATTTGTTAAAATAGGGTGTTTATCAATTTATTAAAAACTATTCTAATTTGAAGATTAGGACAAAATACGTAACAAAAAAATAAAAGTAAATTGATTTATATCCATTTTCTCAATTAAAAACAGTTTAAACTAAATTAATTTTTCGTTGTTCTGAATTTACCGCCAAAACGCTCCTTACGATGACTTTTTATCACGTGACGTCAACTTTGTGTAAACTAAAGTAGTTAGTAAGTAAACAAGTGAATGTCGAGTTTATAATTAACAAGATTTTTAATGGATAGAAAGTGATATTACTGGTATGCGATGCCTCTGTGCATAAATACTTCTAAAACTGCGCTAAACTAAGTATTTGTACCGGTGCCGTTTACACAAAGCTGACGTCACGATGTCACGTGATAAAAAGTCATCGTAAGGAGCGTTTTGTCGGTAAATTCAAAACAACGAAAAATAAATTTGATTTTAGTCGTTTCTAATTGAGAAAAAAGGATAAAAAAAAAAAAAACTGTTAAATATATCGTCCCAATCTTCAAATTAAATTTGTTTTTATTAAATAGGTAAATACCCTATTGCAAATCTTAATTTAATCAACAAAACACCTGACACGGACCTGCAAATTGCAAAAAGGTTAAACTCTTACGCAAACACTAAAGGGAATCAATAATACATTCATCTGTGTTTAGATTAGAAGGATTCAACTTTGTTTCAACTTTCACCACTTAAACTCCAACAATAATAATTGTCTGAGTAACATTATTTAATCATTGTGCCTACTACATATTTGACTTAATACGACATAGTTATAAAAATGCTTTTCATTCAGTTCCAGGGTATAATGGACAAGCTATTCGAGTCATTCGAATCGGTGCCTACGAATAACTTCGCGGAGTTTTCAGCTGGCGTGTTCAACTGGCTCGAAGAATACTGTAAGCCGCAGTCGCTGAGAACTATGGTGCATGGGGTACTTAGAGAACAGAGCTATACGCCTTAGGTGTTATATTGCCGCCGTGTCTTATTTTTTGTATATAATCATAAAAAGGTTACATTTATTGGGCTTTCATAAAGACTATTCTATCTGGAATTTTTCAGCTGCAGGCTTAGCACGAGAACCGTAGACAAGCGTTTTGTCGACGGAAGAGTAGACAAAAATGACGTTTACGTATAGGCAGTTGACAGTTTTTCACCGATAAATGTAGACAAGCGATTTCTATTCTACAGTATAGTAGAATTAAAAAGCGTCATGCTAAGCCTGCAGGAGCCATTTTGGCATTTGGCAATAGGCTCGGGAGAAATGTGGGTGTACCATAGGTACACCTGTGCCCTTCCCTTTGGGGAAACAAAGCGTGATGTTATGTTACGTTGTATTATGTGAATGGAAATTTTACTATTGGCAGTTTTCTTTAATGATATGGCTTACATTGTGTATGTTCGTTAAATATCGGTTGTTTAGCTTATCCCGTGAATTTTTAGTCACCGTTGAAATATTTCAGGGTGATAGTACCCGTGAAATTGAACAACTTTTTCCAAGGACAGGGTCGAAATATGAAAAAAAAAATCGGACCTCCCGTACAAAATCGATCAGCCTAACGTTGGTAACGACAAAGTTCAATTATCGAAAAGTTCAATAAGCAAAAACCCGATCTTCCGAAGGACTAATTTTTTACGCGCCTGTTTTATTATAAATGATCATGCAACTCACTCAACAACATTTTGAGCCACCAGCCTCTAACTGCTCATCACTGATACTGCCTCTGTCTGACACGAAGCCTGGTGAGACAGCGTGCTTTTTAAGCAGGCCCACCAGTGGGTTCAAGCCAGCGTCTACATTCGCCTTAAGTACTCGATATGGCCTCGCAACTCAAAATATGGGCATCAAAAGAAACAAACAAACGAATAAATCTTTGTCAAAGCCCGATTATGTAGCCAGAACATAGTTTCTATTGCCTTTCGTCCTTATTTCATTCATATGAAAAGTAACACTGCTGTTTTCCTCCTTCTATTGTGACATAGATAACATATTTATGCTACTGCAATTTATTATTTATCTGACAAACTTAAGCTGATTATGACGATAGAGCACGCGATATACGTCCCTATAATATGTTCAATGTGATAAGAGAAAATGTATGTAGATTTATATTACATCATTGTTTATTTTTACGTCTCTTGACATTTCTTTATTTTATTGTTATTCATGTTGCACCAACTATTTGTAACAGAATTATAGTTATAATATGAATTTATGAAGAAAAGGCCATCTTCTAAATGTATGTAAATTGAATATTATAAATCTTTTGATTGGGCACGAATTGATTTATATAGAAAATGTAATAATATAATTTTTATCGATAATATGCATAGAGTCCAAGAGTCTATTTATTTTTTCTTAGAAAACAATATATTTTTGAAACTTATATCTTTGTGATGATAAGGAGTTCGCCTTAAAAATAATTGTTCAAGAAAACGAATGTCAATAATTGATAGTGCCTTTAACAGTTTGCTGTTTTCAAATAAAAGTAAATAAATACATGTTTCGTTACAATCGAGTTTTTATTTGTATGTCGAAAGTTGTGTAACTAACATCAAGTATTGTGCTCATCTTAAATCCTGCACCCGAATTGTTTAACACACTATTAATCAGAATCTGAATAATTTTGAAAGTTACTGCTAATCCATTCTTTCATATGTTCGAAAGAATTGTCTGCTTAGCAACGTAAGGGCCTAATCAGGTGAAGCGGCGCGGACGCGTGACCCGGCCGCTGTACTGTGAGATTACACGAGACCATATGCATCGAATCATTTCAATCGCGGCTCGGCCGCCGGCCGCCGGGACTCGACCGCCCATACACGGCGCAGGCGCGCGGCCGGGCCGCTTCACCTGTTTAGGCCCTTATCAACGCCAATGTTGTAGAACTGTCAAAATGAAGTGTGCGTAGTCCCAGCGGAAAAGTGTCGAATTTCGTAATTTCAGTTTAGCAGATATTTAGTGTATGACGTCGTGCAATTGTGTATGGTAAATAAAAATTTGTGCATCCAGCCATTGAGGAGCTATTCAACAAAAACTGATTCCGCTGGGACTACGTCATCCCAGCGGCACTTTTTTATAAAAATGGACGTACAAGAAAAAAAATCATTCAATAATTAGTGTGTAACGAGAGGTAAATGTGTATGTTTAAATGAAATTTGTGTGTCAATACACTGCGGAGATAATCAAGTTGCCGCTGCGCTGACGTTTGGCTATTTGATGAAAACCATATAAAGCAGTTTAGTGTACAGTTGTAATTTTTTACACACGTTGCTTTGAATTTGTGTATAAAGTGTGTGAAAACAGAATTTGGAAAAAATATACCGTTCAGAAGATATACACGTAAAAGTAAAATAAGGGTATAAGGTCCAAGTACTTAAAATAGGAAGTCTAGAGCCTAACTTATAACGTTTATTTGTTTCTTGTAAGGGTCTACAATGTCTTGCCAAGTTTCATTTATGTGCTCTTTGTAATTAATGAGCAATGGCATAATTTATACGACTGGACCACTATATTGTATGACATCCGATTGTAGGATTTTTTTATGGAAAAGAAGAATAAAAAATATGCAGATATTTAGTGTATTAATGCAACTATTCGCACGTAAAATTTCAGCTCATTACACTAAATAATTAAAGAGACATAATAAAAATACCAGAACGACCGCAATACGTGGATAAACCGACCAAGTTTGAGATGCTACGAAAAAGCAGCCGTGCAGTATATAGAGCTAACGTTCTAAAATTTCCAGTATATTATCGGTATTGTGTTTGATAGTTTCGTACAGGTGTGTACACAATAGTTAAGCAGAAAATAAAACAAACTACATTAACTTTGCACTATCAAAAGTATTTACAAGTTAATGACTAATTAAAATTAAAATAAAACAACATTAGAGAAAGTAATAACATTGATAGAAGAATCAGTTCTTTTATTAAATATATTGCCTACTGTAAAAGCCATAGGTGCCTTAGTAGGTAAGTAAATCTTAGGTTTTACTAGTAAATTTTCGGGAGTTGGTCTTCTCGGTCGAGCTTTTACAGCAACAAATATATCATACAATCGCAGATCAGTAATAATTGACTCAAGCGTGAAAGTAAATTTATACCGTTCGACGTTTGAAATGACTACTGGAGTTAATGTTGTTTTTGATTCGTCATAGACCTCGTCAATCGCTTTCGATCAGGCGTGATCGAGGTCAAGAGCAGGCCCATTTAGTAATACAAAATAATGTTTTTTTTTTACTAATTATTATTACTATTTCTATTTAATGGAATTTTACCGTGTAACATCAAAATATTTGTACGCTGGAAGCAGCAGAATATTAAGGACATAATAATTATCTACTGTTACAATTTTTTGTAATATTCTGACAAATAAATGCATTTGTTAATACAGATGTAATTATTATTGTAATCATTTCGTAAGTTTAGGAAAAAAACAAGTGACTAACTAGTTTAATCACGAAAGCTAGGTATTAGTTACTTGTACAAGAATTGTGTGCCCACCTGTACCAATTCAATAATGGTACAACACTGGAAAATTTAGAACGTTAGCTCTATATACTGCACGGCCGCTTTTTCGTAGCATCTCAAACTTGGTCGGTTTATCCACGTATTGCGGTCGTTCTGGTATTTTTATTATATCTCTTTAATTATTTAGTGTAATGAGCTGAAATTTTACGTGCGAATAGTTGCATTAATACACTAAATATCTGCATATTTTTTATTCTTCTTTTCCATAAAAAAAATCCTACAATCGGATGTCATACAATATAGTGGTCCAGTCGTATAAATTATGCCATTGCTCATTAATTACAAAGAGCACATAAATGAAACTTGGCAAGACATTGTAGACCCTTACAAGAAACAAATAAACGTTATAAGTTAGGCTCTAGACTTCCTATTTTAAGTACTTGGACCTTATAACCTTATTTTACTTTTACGTGTATATCTTCTGAACGGTATATTTTTTCCAAATTCTGTTTTCACACACTTTATACACAAATTCAAAGCAACGTGTGTAAAAAATTACAACTGTACACTAAACTGCTTTATATGGTTTTCATCAAATAGCCAAACGTCAGCGCAGCGGCAACTTGATTATCTCCGCAATGTATTGACACACAAATTTCATTTAAACATACACATTTACCTCTCGTTACACACTAATTATTGAATGTTTTTTTTTTCTTGTACGTCCATTTTTATAAAAAAGTGCCGCTGGGATGACGTAGTCCCAGCGGAATCAGTTTTTGTTGAATAGCTCCTCAATGGCTGGATGCACAAATTTTTATTTATCATACACAATTGCACGACGTCATACACTAAATATCTGCTAAACTGAAATTACGAAATTCGACACTTTTCCGCTGGGACTACGCACACCAAAATGAAAGCGATTCAGACTGATAGTATTCATTGTCGGCCGTGCCTATTGCCCATGGCTCTTTAGGTCTTTCGGGTACCAGTCACCATAAAGATCACTGTGATTATGACGTGTAGGTACGTTATTCCAGCAGGAAAGTGACTCCTAGAGTGAAAATAAGTGGAACGTATAGGTAATTAGTGCGTAATCTGCTGTGAAAGTGCGCCACAATAAAAAAATTGTGCGCTTTGTCGTTTTGGAAAAAACCGATTCCTGCTGGAGTAGCGTTGTTCCAGCAGGAAAATTCTAAACGAATGATCGGAGAGAGAAATATTGTGCATGGGCAGAGAGGAGAGCTTATATTTGTGCAAAAATTTGCGTCGAAAATATAATTTGTGCGTCTTCAGGTTTTCGAGATATTGCATTTTCTGCTGGAGTAATACGTGCGCCTGTAGAATAAACATACACGAGTAGCTCTTTATTTGTGACAGAACTAGGTTTAAGAAAATATTTATAATTTTTCAGTAATCCTGCTTGTTTGATAACGCCAAAAAATATCGTAGCGCCTAAAGTAATGAGAAAACGTATAAGCTCGCTGAAAACTGTATTCGGTCCTTCTTGACGCTTATAAAAACCATAAAAAGTTTCAAAAGTGTACATGCATGGGGTAATAAATAATATTGCTAAAATTCAAAACGACGGTGTCATAACATAACTTTGACGGCAAAGCACAAGAAACCGGCTCAACTCAAGATGTGTAGGTGTAAACAAAAAAATTATGCGTTTGGTCAAAAATATATAGTGAGAATATTTACAACACTCATGGGTAAATCCTATGCAACAATTATTAAGTTTTATAGAACCGTCCACACGTGCCTACCTACCTAACGGAGATTCCAAAGGAGCCATACACAATAAATAAAAATGGCGTCATACAAATAAAATTGGTTAAGGCTCGATTAATAAGAAAAACCCAAGTAGAAATTAGAAGTTAGAATTATTTATTTATTCTTCAATAGGTATAGGTATTGCAGCCTTTTTTATGGAGTATACGCGAATGAGGCAAAAATCATTTCTTAAAATCGCACCTACTTCTAAGTTACTGTTCTATGAATAAACGGAAATGACCATTGACGAATTAACATAAGAATAATTAATTTATTAGAGTGACGCAGATAGGGGTCTACGCCTACGCGCTACGCGTCGCGTAGCATTATCGAAGCGTAGCAGCGCAGGTTGCCTCGTAGCTCGTAGCAACGGTAAAAACGTGGTAAAAACCCTTTGATTCAAGACTACCGCGACGTTATCTTTGTAGAAATTGATTCTTATTGTTTTCGAAAACTTTATCGTGTTCATAAACTCAAGCCTATTTCCTATTGGTGTAGACAGTAACAACGGAACATTACGCGATACTCCATTTGATCATTTTCTTTACGTTCACGCCATTCATGCGCGCCAGTGCGAGAACTACGCATGTAATTGCTTCATCAATACGATCAGTTTATATCCTCCAAGGGCGTGTGGCGTTTTCCAGCACTCACACTATATCAGCCTTAGGTATATTTCGGTTTCCGTTGAATATGTCAATGCTAATGCAAACTTGTGCCGGGCAAAGTGTGGGGAGTTCCCCCAAGTTGTTGGTCAAATTATAAATTGCTAATGGCAAAGTTTCAGGAACGAAATTTGCAAATTAATGCATTTATTATGAAGCTATCTTCTTCAACAATTCATTTAGGCACCAACTATGTTAGTGGGAACTTGATTTAAACAGAATAAGAATTAAATTGCTTACCAGCATTCTATGATAATTTTCTCAGAGTCGCCACCTGCGCGTGGTTTTCTTTTAACAGATTGGTGATTAAAATGTATTAGTTTACTTACCACGATGAAGTGATGATTGATTTTGGGTCCCTTTACCACGGGCAGTGGAAATAAAAATCCCAAAAATAACGTGATCCTAAGTTTTCTATTAGGTACTTTTTTTCTGTTTTACCCGTGATAACCTAATTGGCCCTGTGTTACATAGGTAAACAATAAATATCCTGCTGGCATAGCTGTTGGTTCCCTGTAGGTACTTAATAAATAAATAACAAGAAAAAAAAACACGCTGCTACAGCGGGGTAATAGTTTATTTCTTATTGTTCCATTTTTCAACACCATACATTATACTTATCAGAGGTCGGTAAATGTCTACACTAAGGTTTACATGCCTACCTACTTCGGTAGGTAAATATTATGTTTAGAAGTTTACAGAAACTGTACAACACAACGCTAGAATACAGGTTTACATTGACGGTTACAATAGTTACTAAAGCTAAAGTAGAAAATACAGTAGGTATGTATTTACTCTAATTAAATTAAATAGGTATGTTAGTTCATGAACAACATATTAAGATTAAAATAACGCTTACCGTCAAACAAGCTATGTTTAAAAATATTATACGGAACATCAGATAAACTTAAAAAGCGGAAGATACGGTACGCTCTAACAACGCAATCACTAATCCTGGGCTCCACGAAACTCATACCAACATCTGCGATCACAGTTGCATCCTTACAGTTACCGATAGACAAGAACAGAGATAGAACCCCATGCAATCGTGCGAGAGCAACTGCGATAGCCGCAGAATGTTTAAGATTATGAATGATATTGAGGTAGCTTTAGCGACGATTCGCGATTCGTCGCATGGTGTCTCACGGCTTATTTGTTTTATCTATGTCGCTCTCACAACAATGGTAAGGCCATTTGACAGAAAATAAAATTATACATTTCCACAAATTAAAATTTTTTGCTGTACTTCCGCTTGAAAAGGAATCGCCTTATTTTGCTATCTTGGTTGCTTAGAACACTTTTCAAATATACAAAAAAGAAATTTTGTTGCGGATTTATATTGAAAAACTAAAATTATTGAGTTGTATCGACATGCGCTGTTTAGGCGATGGTCCGCGTGTGGCTGAGGGTAACTGTGTCCACTGGACTTGGTTTAGTACGTATATTCCACTTTAAGTTTATATTTGTTAGGAACAGATTAAGAAAATATTTAAAATAAAATAATAATAGAGCAGCTTTTGCTGAATCCTTCATCGGCCTCTATCGTATTAATGTACAATTTTAAATATAAATAGAAGTTACAATATAAAAGATGATCGTCTGATAAAACCAGGAAACAGAGTAGATACCTAAATCAGTCTTTCATGAAATGCAGTATAAATTACATAGTATTAGATCGATTTCATACCTTACACAACTGACTAGTTTTGTGCCAGAACTAAGAATAACGTTGGCAAATAAAGAAATTACCCTTATTTTTGGGATTATATACGAGGGCAATTACTCAACATGGTAAATGGTTAACGTGATAAATTATTTTATTACTCCACATTCAGATTGAATTATTGTGGTATAAATGTTGTTCTACGGTCACATTAATTTGATCGCTATTTACACAGCCACAAGGATCTTTTGGCGCTAATAACGTTGACAGGGAGGCGCTGTGGGTGAATTTTGTGCAATTGTTTTGTGAAATGTCACTGGAAATGCATTCGAAAAAAAAGATGGCGGCATTAGTTCCGATTTTGACTTCACGCCAAATTATCCTTATTTGATTGCTAGACGCGCTCGCTCTCCGTCGGTTGCGAGAGTAGAGTGACGTCACCCATCGGGTAGCTTTCGGTTCTCCGCGCACAGCCCACATTCTTCGCTCGTTCCCTTGGAGTCCCGCAGCACAGTCGTTTGAGAACACAAGCGTAGCACATGAGCAGGGAGAACATAAGAAGTAAACCGATGATAACGGTCACTACTAGTAATATTCTGAGTTCTCCATTGGAGTCGGCTACGCTCGAGTTCCGACTCATTCTCACAGCTCACCGCACCCTCATCTGAAACAAAGAGGAAATTGAATCATTCAGAATGGAACGGCACTATACAAGTACGTTTTCTAAAATAAAGGCTGCTGGCACTTAGAGCTAAAAGCGTGTCTAACGTCCTATTTTAGAAGCTGTATCACCGTAACTTTGTATCTACCCTCATAGGTAGAGTAGTGGGTACTTAGATCGCTTAATCTGAAATCATTCGTGGTTATATTTTGCGTTGGTGTTTTAGTCTTACTATTTTTATCTCTCTGAAAACCTTTTTAAATTTTATGTTTACTCATTAATTACCGTGTCTAGACGACTTTAGATTAAGCTTTTGACCGTAAAACGGTGTTTTTATCGCACAGTTAGGCGTATTGGCCAAAAATGGGTGTATTGTCAAATATTCAAAGAAAGGAAATTCAAAAATTGTTCATAATAAAAATAAAACAGTATCATGATAAAACCATCGTAAACATACTCGTAGCTCAAAAAATATTTTATATGAAGAGAAAATATTTAATTAAAGAAATTCTTAATAATTATTCCACTGACCCATGTATAATTTTTTTAATTTAATTAAAACTACAAAATTACTTTTATTATGGTGGTCATTCGATTCAACTAACATCAAACGCCTCACTATTGTGAACTGTTTCCGCGATGCACTATTGTCAATGACCTAAAAATTTGCTTGTTACCGCGCCTTAAAACAATACAACTAGGAACTACGCAGCGGGTCTTTGAGTGGACAAAGCTGAAACTAACGGTCATAGACTTAAATTTTTAAAAACCAGAACCATTTTTTTAATTCGATTGGCGTTTAACTTACTTCATTAGTGATTTATGGTGCAAGTGAGTCTTCAATTTTATTAACCGACTTCAAAAAGGAGGAGGTTATCAATTCGTCGGAACCTTTTTTTTTTTTTGTTTTTTTTTTTTATGTATGTTCCCCGATTACTCGAAGATGGCTGGACCGATTTGGATTTAGTTTTTTTTTTTGTTTTTTTTATTTTTTATTTTTTTTTATGTATGTTCCCCGATTACTCGAAGATGGCTGGACCGATTTGGATTTAGTTTTTTTTGTTTGAAAGGGTATACTTCCCAGGTGGTCCCATGATCATCAAGTCAGGATCTGATGATGGGATCCTGGAGAAATAGAGAGAACTCTTCAAATTTTATAGGCACACAAAGCGATTTAGGTATTGTTTGGAAGAGTACTTTCTCGTAGTGGTCTCATTTCAATTTGGTGAAGATCTGATGAAGAACTTTGGAGATAGGAAACGGAACTCCTCAATAAATGATAGCAAATGGACTGGGATTGCTGAAATCTCATGTCTGTCTATTGCTTACACCACTTCATAACATAACATCACGCCGGTATGCTGTGAAGGGGTAAGCACATGTGAACCACTAAAAAGTGAAAAATAAAAACTTTTTCCAAAAAAAAACAACCGACTTCCAAAAAAACACTACAAAGTGAAAAATAACTTTAATTTCGGAAGGCGGTGACAAAAAATTCAAATATAGCTCCAAAGACACCGACTTCCGAAATTAAAGTTATTTTTCACTTTGTAGTGTTTTTTTGGAAGTCGGTTGTTTTTTTTTGGAAAAAGTTTTGACGTCAACAAAGCCAAAGGGATTACTATAGCCACAACACAAGTAGGTGGTTATGCTGGACATAAAGCAAGTATTGACTGTAATTTTCATAAGATGTAGGTACCAAGAGAGTATTTTAAAGGCTGATCCCAAATCCAAAACCCGGAAACTTTGTCATTTTAAATCCAATAGACAACCACCATTCAATTTGATTCGCGTGCGACAGCAGCTAGCTGTCGGAAAAAGACAAATTATAAATTGGAAATTTATTCGTTTTTTATTGACAACTTGTCGAACGGTTATGAATGTCTATGTAGACCTATTATCGTAAGCCTTCATTGTAGAAGGACAGAAAAGAACTCTGCTAACTGCCAGCAATATTTTTCGTTAAAAGTTTGAATTTTACCTCAGTAAGGTATACAAAAATTTGCAATGAAAAATATACGTGCAAAACTTCAATTGATAAGAATCTTTTTGAGACCAATATTGATTTACGACTGAATGCAGAGTTTCAATACGGAGCAAGAATGAGGTAAAACGTTTTATCGGTTCTCGGTTCCCTTTGACAAATCTTTCGGTTCGTACTGGGAAATGAAAAATGATCGGGTTTAGACTGTGTAACGCTTACGGATCACCCTCTCGTAACGCTGCACAAACTTTTTGAATAACCAGACAATCCTACGTTCCATTACTATTCATCCTATTGGCTACCTACATACACCTTAGGTAAACATAATAGATGACTCCATCCATGAAGAAGCGCCCTACTCTTTGACACTTGTACTGAGAGCGGTCAATAACAACGGAGAGAGAGGGGAGCGTCTATCGCGAACTATCTGTAACTGGTGGAATATGGGAGTGTTATATCTACACTTCTGCCTGCTTCCACGAAGGAGCGCCTCATGGTGCTACGTTATGAATCACAGGGATGTGGAATTAGGAAACGTCTGAACAACTGTACTGATACCGGTATAAAAATGTCTATGTCCTTCCTCAGGATGCCATCTAAGTATCTCCTTGCCAAATTTTATTGGAATCCGTTCCGTGGTTAAGGCGTGAAAGGTGGTAACATACAGATATAATTACTTTCGAATTTATAATAATAGTATGAAAGTATGGATTAGAGAATACCATCTATGGGCTACTTACGCACTGACAGGTTGGCTTGCTTAGCGCCTAGCGCCTAGTAACTTAACATCGTGTTAACGAAAGTGAAGTGAAGGCGCCAAGCGCGCAGTGCGGCCGGTAGCGAAAGTTCTAGAACGTTGATTTTACTTCTCTATTCCCTAAGCAAGCCACCTGCCAGTGCGTACGTAGCTTTAGACTTTGTCGTAGGGTAAGTAGGTAACTAAGTACCTACTCATCCTACGTCGAAGCTCTCAAGTCGCGTGGGCTCTACAAACGGTTATCCCATAAAGCTTACATTCTCTTCCAAGTATTTGTTCTCATATAGAATAGCATTATCACCCACATAAGATCATAGAAGGATAAGCGCTACGATCTCGTACAGGGAAAATGCGTTATTTTCCGAACGACATCTATTTCTAAATGATTAGTTTATGTATAAATTCAGTGGTTCTGAATGCGTTTCGTTTATGGTATTTTTGCTGTTTTGCGACAAATTAAGTTTACCTATATAATGCATCTTTGCAAAACACGGATAGCCCTTCTGATGACCACCTAGAAAAAGTTTAGGGAGAATCGAAATGCAACAGGCAACTGAAATAACACGGGTGGGTTTTAGTCAGTAGAAGTCTGACATGCCCGCCCTCCCGCAACGTTCAGAGTTTAGAGTAGAGAGTTTATTCAGCTTAGACGTAAAGATGGATACTTCGAAAATCCGAGTTATTGAACTAACGCGGCAGAAATGGCTCGCAATATCAACGTTGCGTTTGGTGAGGGGACTTGCTAATGAATGCACCGTGCGTTTTTGGTTTAAACGCTTTCGAAATGGAAACTTCGACTTGAAGAACGAACCACGTGGTAGGCCGCCCACACAGATGAATAACGCTGAATTGAGGAGATGGTAGAAGCCGATCTGAGTTAAATTACCCAGGAATTAGCGGTATAGTTTAACGTTATCCTACCTACAATATTGACTCATTTGCATCAAATCAAGAAGATAAAAAATATGAAAAATGGGTGCCTCATGATTTGACTGATCTACAGAAAGAAATGCGTGTAGAAACTTGTGTTGCCTTGTTGAATCGGTACAGAAATGAAGGAATATTGGATCGAATTGACATGTGACGAAAAGTGGATTGTTTACGATAACTGTAGGCGAAAAATGCAATGGCAGACCCCAGGTCAAAAGCCGCAACAGTGCCATAAAGCAAAGCTTACCAATAAAAAGGTAATGGTAACTGTTTGGTGGTATCTTAATGGTGTTATTCACTATAGCTTTCTCAGGTCTGGTCAGGCAATAACAGCAGATGTTTACTGTGCTGAACTTCGTACAATGATGATGAAACTGGCAGTGAAACAGCCCCGGCTCGTGAATCGATCTTCACCATTATTGCTCCATGATAACGCAAGACCTCACACTGCACGAGAAACCATTGTAACTCTACAGGAGCTGCAGTTAGAACATCCTCCGTACTCGCCAGACCTTACTCCAACGGACTACCATATGTTTCGTGATTTAAATTTTCTATGTGATAAAAAAAATTCTTCCCAGGAGGCAGTACAAAATGCTTTCACACAGTTAGTCGAATCTAGATCCTCAGAGTTCTATCGTAAATGCATAAAAGAACTTCCGTTTAGATGGCAGCAATGTATAGATAATGGGTTTTAGATTTTGATTAGATAAATATGTTATGTCTTAGAATAAAACGAGTTTCAATTTTTCAGTACAAATCGGCAATTTCATACTTTAACCGGCCCCTAGCACACAGGCCACTGAGGGAACACGGGTGGGTTTTAGTCAGTAAAAGTCTGACACGCCCTCCCGCTCCACCCAGAGCGGGAGAAGTTATTTGATGATTTCCCACCAAAAAAAAAACCCCCTAATATTTGGAATTGTTTTGTCATTCTTTTTTTACATTGTTCTCACTTAAAGAAGAAACAAGAATAATGTACCCAGGATTTTTTAATATCTTAATTTAAAAGAGTGTCCTTGGAGGTTGTTGCCCGTCTTCTCCATAGAGAATTGCCTTTTGGAATGAGCAGTCACCTAGCTTCAACTTTCTGACTAAATGATAGACTTTTTAACAATTCTAAAGTCCCTGCAAATGGTTTGACTTTGACATTGAATTATACGATCACAAATCAGCACAAATCTCAATGGCGTTCAAGAGCCGTCAGTGTTAGGTAATATTCCTTATCAACTTACACTGATAGCTTTTGAATGCGGTTTAGTGATCGCTCTCGGTTTCATTGATGAAATTCGCCATAATAAGTCTAAATAGCCAGAGTAAGAAAACCGTTTCAGTCGAGTTTAATCTGTAAATGCTAAGAAAGCGAGTCACGAACTTTTTCCTCCATTTCATCTAAACCGTAGAAAAAACTTATTATAAGTAATAAAACTTCTTCAGAGTTTTATTCCACTACTTATTTTTATGGGGACAGTGATGACACCATAAATGGTGGCCGCGCGATCGCGAATAAAACCAGCCTCACACACAAAAATAAAGAAACCAGCACTCTAATTGCGTAACGCACGATTAATCATAATCTGAATCATTTTGAAACAGATTGCTCATCCATTGCTTCATATGTTCAAAAAATGTGTCTGCTCAGCCACGTAAATAACGCAATGAATATTGTTGAACTGTCAAAATGAAACAGACTATGATTGATCATGAGTAACGCAATTAGGGTGCAGGTTATTCTTTACTCTGCGGATACAACAATTCTGATACATTTAACTACTAAGTTCTCTTCATAATATTTACATGAATCTTTTCGCAAGACAGTTTCGCTTCGCTGTTTGTATAGAAG
This sequence comes from Antitype chi, assembly GCA_947359405.1. Taxonomy (NCBI): domain Eukaryota; kingdom Metazoa; phylum Arthropoda; class Insecta; order Lepidoptera; family Noctuidae; genus Antitype; species Antitype chi. The sequence continues at coordinate 13,162,208 of OX375815.1, read as the reverse complement.
AAAATGTCGAAGGACCTAAGAAGTGTTTGGAAGTACCTATAATTGAAAATTAATTGTCCATATGGAAGTATTCGACCTGGAGCCTTACTTGATTAAAAACTGGTGTCATTATCGTATGGCAAATTTTATGTAAATAAGCTGAGATCACCTCTGTTTTGTTACCATATAATTTTTCATCGAAATTTTCTCTTTGTTTGAGTATGCCACCGAAAGATTGTGAACACTGCTAGTTTATAATCATAAATTGTGAACTGCACCATACTGATTACTGACCGAATAGGTTAGGTTAGGTTGACACGCTATTCCCCTCCCGCTATCCCCGCTATCCGCTATTCCCTGTATGGAATTTTACCTGGGCATACTCTATCTACCAGGAATGATTTTTTTTTAGATCATTTTATGCTGAAAATAAAGAAACGAAAAATCTCAGCATCCATCGCTATCTTACACACTAGTATTACAGATCACTGCACCACACTTCTATCCCGATCAAAATTAATAAAATACTCCATTAGCTAACAAAACTAGATACCCTGTGGATTTTGAGCAAGCACTTAAGTACGTGCAAGAAAGTAATCTAGCAGATTTACTTTTTTGTAATGGTCCTGAGACTCAAATTAACCTATTGTATATTGTAAACTAACTAACGGATTCCATCTACAAAAATACTATTCTAACTAAAATCCCTAACAGTAAGCGCATTATAAAACCATGGATAACCCCAGGAATTTTACGTTGTATTAAAAATCGTAATAAGCTTTAAAAAGATATTAAACAAGATCCTCACAGCGACATATTAAAAATAACGTAATAATCTCATCAAAAAATTTAAACCAAAATATGAAAGAGAATTAATTACTAAATCAGTCGCTATTAATACATTACTTTGGAAGAACATCAAAACTATAACTGAAACAAATAAACCTAACAATTGCAATACAGACTTACTTAATATAAAATCGACTCCTTTAGAATCAATTAACTATATTAACGAATATTTCGCGAACATTGATAAGAGCCTTGCTCAAAAAATCCAGCCAACTTTAAATTATAATCAAAACGACCTCTGTTTAGAACGACCTCAACCCAACTCCTTCGTAATGTTAGACACTGACGATGAGGAAGTGAATCATATCCTAATGAGTCTCAAATCTGATAGTGCGTCTGGTTGGGATAATGTTTCTACTGCATTTCTAAAATATATAAGAAAGGAGGTTGTTCCCATAATTACACATATTGTTAATCTTTGCTTTGGTAAAAGCATCTTCCCGAATTCCTTAAAACTGGCTATTATTACGCCAGTATACAAGAGTGAGGACAGAGACGATGTCTCCAATTTCAGGCCGATTTCCGTATTACCTTCTTTATCAAAAATAATAGGAAAACTTATCAATTTAAGGCTTTTAACATATTTAAAAGATTTCAACATACTATCCGAGTCACAATAATTTGGCTTCCGTTTTGGGATTTCCACTGAAGATGCAGTCACTGAACTAAGTACTCATATAACCGAACAGCTTGACAAAGGTAAAAATGTATAACTGCATTCTTAGATCTAAAAAAAGATTTTGACACCGTCTCTGTCCCAATCCAAGTAAGAAAGCTGGAGTGTATCGGAGTTCGCGGAATGCCTCTAAGCCTTTTCAAGGATTATCTCGTAAACAGGAAGCAGAGGTTAGAGTGGGTCAGTACACTAGTGAAGACGCAAATACGTCATACGGTGTCCCTCAAGGAAGCGTATTGGGCCCTACATTGTTCCTTATTTACGTCAATGAACTTTGTAACATAAATGTCTCAAACGCACAAGTATTCTCTTACGCGGATGATACTGTTGTAGTCTTCACTGGTGATACTTGGCAGAATGTTAGGCTTAGTAGGTACTGAGACGGGTTTGACAGAAATCGCCAAATGGTTAAAAAATAATTTCCTTACATTAAACATCACAAAAACAAATTACATTTGCTTCAGTGTCTGCCAACGTACACAACCAGAGAAAGGTTTTAATGTTAAAATTCATAGTTGCAATAACAATAACCGCAATACTTGTGGCTGCTCAATAATCAATAAAGTAGGTACCTCATATTATGTATCTAGGTGTTATCGCGAACTAGAAGCTATCATGTTACCCAAACATGAGCAGGTTGCCAATATAGTCAGGAAATTAAGCTGGATGTTCAGGACTCCGTCGTTCCCAAGACTGCCGGTAATCATTCAGGCCATCAAAAAGATTTCCTCAGGATGACTTATGTTGCGCTAGTCCAGTCGGTACTTTCGTATTGTATACCTGTCGGGGGTGGTGCAGCTAAAACTAAATTTCTAGCGGTGGAAAGGGCGCTCTTATCAAGTACGTGTACCTTAAAAAAAGAGATATCCTACTGAAGACCTATTTCGACTTAGTAATTTGCTCTTAGTAAGGAAACTTTACATGTTACTAATTATATTAAAAACACACAAGTCTCTTTCCTATGATGCTGGCATTTTGACAAAAAGAAGGAAATATATGATATTAAATATCCCTAGGACAAGGACTTTGTTTGCCAGTATGCAATTTAGTAAACGATCTGCTGCGCTATTTAATAAAATCCATAAATATAACTACATGTATCCCAAAAACTACTATGACATTAAAAAATATATAATGGAATGGATACAAAAGCTTACCTACAATGAAACCGAAACACTTCTGAAACCTTGACACACACACACCCTCACACACATGTACTCTCAGTCACACCTACAGGCTACAATTTCACACACATACTCACCCCCCTCATGCACACACTTGATTTAATTTAAGTTAATGTTAAATTTATGTAGTTTAAGCATAGGAATTATACGTATTGCTTTTAATATACCTAACACGTCTTGCTATGGAAGAGCGGACTCTCCTAATACAAGGACTATTTGCCCAAAAGGAGGATCCAATCACAAACATTTTGTTTATAGTTATACCTAAACTTGTGTTACCAATAAACTGTTTTTTTTTCATTATTCTTCGAACTGATCGTTCGTTCCTTATTGGTAATTTTCTTCAGAAAGGTTAGGTGCATAATTCTTACAATCGGCGTGCGTGTATGACCAGAGCGGGAATTCCCGTCAGTCAATTAATATCTTATTCACAGTCAGTCGCAATCTGTCAAAACACCTCTTATTTCCCTATATTTTTGACAAGTTTTTGAAATTCATTGTCGCTGAGACGAGATTGCAACTAGATTTTGAATATTTTTAATTACGGGAATTGTTTTTTTTTAGATGTATGGACTTAAACTTAGCAAAAAGAGTATGTAAGGATCGTAGCAAGCGGCGTTCTGTAGTTTATGTATGTGTATTCGTACCTATATCCATCCATGTAAGCATGTGCCTACAATTTAAAATAATAGCGGAATCAAAGCTGTAAATCCCGTTGAACGAGAGTAAACCTCTAAAGTTAACGGTTTGGCCATATCTTAGACATAAACCTCTGGAGGTGAACAAGTATTGTCCCACAACTTCAAACAGTGGGCGCCGAAGTAATGGTCGGATGTAACCTTTGCCCAGCGTTGGACATAAAACTTGGCGCTAAAGTACTGGATATAAAAAGTTGTAAGTATTGCCAACAATATAGTAGAGTTTTATAGGAGGATTACTGCGGCGGATAAAAAGTGAGAAAGCTTTGAAAATATATTTTATGGAATCATAACACACACAATGCTTTCTATAAGGTTTTGGTTTTGTGTAAAAAAGAAAGTATCTAAAACTGTTATTGTAAGATTGACAATATGAGACAAGATAAAGTTGTATTTTGTGGTATCAAAATATTTTCCCTTTTGGTTAAACTTGCGAACATTGTTTGTAAAAGATCGACTACAGATATATAGATAGATCCCAGGGCTGAAACCCAAAACCATTCAGAAATAAAACGTAGTTTATTAAATAAACAACAAAGAAAAACTATTTTTCTTCATAGGAAATGATAAATGATGTCATGGAGATAGTAGGACGGTATTATTAACAGAAAGATACATGGCTGCTCTTCAAGATAAGGGCATCCAATAAATAGCTAGCTGAAGGATATCTATCACTTTCCTGTGTTTTATGATCACAATAGTAAAATAAATGGGTCAGTGGCTCGATGACGTCATTATTGCTCACTGTTCAGATGAAGCGTTCACTCGCTGAAGAAATCACAGAAGAATTTTTATACCCGTTAATGAGGGAATCAAAAATCGATTTATACTTGTTTTATTAATATCATAAATTTACTGTGGACGTCGGACTTGGTAAATGCGATACGAACGTGTATACCTAATAACTATAAAAAATTAAATTAAACTTATAGGTAGGCGCCCCACCGCTCTTGAGCAATTTCTTCGTAATTTTAAATTAGGTATTTTTGTAGGTAGCAGATACCTACTCAAGTTTAGTAACTAATCTGACGAGAACCCGGGTCGGGTTTTTCCATTCCCATTTAATATAAATAAGTGAAAATCTGAAGTTTAGGGATTGTCTTTAATACCCTCATTGTATGATGGTAGGCACTTTAATTTATTTTGTGCAAATATTTTTACTCGGGTTATATTGAAAGACTTAGTCCTACAGATCAAAGTTTCGTGAGATAGATTTAAAAACTTTGGCCACAGTCATACGTTTTCTAAAATACAAAAGCCTTTTTACTTTACTGTGCGTACAGTTTCAAACACATTAAACATTTTATTGGTTTAGTTAGAAGTTTACGATATTTATGTCTATCTAAATGTTATGGAAACGTAACACTTTACCTACTAGTTTGTTGAATAGAGCGAGTGATAAGAGTTTTAAATTAAAAAAAGGTGTTATTTTGTGTGTCATAAATGTCGTTATGGGTCGTCAGAAGCCCGGAAGTCTGACCACCAGTCTTACCAGGGGTACCTATTACTCAATAACTGGGTTATGGAGATCAGTTAGGCAGTTCACCTGCCTCCTGTTAGACTGGAGACCGACCCTAACGTAGTTGGGAAAAACCTAGGCAGATTTTGATGATGACATAGTGTTATTGAAAAAAAAATTGTATCACTATGTGCTGTCTTATAAGGCGTACAAAAATTTCTTACCCAAGACATTACACAATAATAAGTAGATGTACCGGAATTACCAGATGTACCAGAGTAAGAGGAAGTCTGAAAGTGGCACCGGTGACTGAAAAGTTGTGTGGAAATCTGTTGTCATAGTATATTACAGGCATGTGATACGACGGAATTAGGAAACTGTCGTGAGTAAAGTTTTGAGTATGAATGTCGATGGCTATAAGAGCTGGGGCAGACCAAAGAAACGATGGATGGACTGTGTGAATGATGATATGGTTAGAAAGATGCAGCTAATAATGAAGTATGAAAAAAAACACATTTTGTGCCAACTCCAAATGAATTGGGTTAAGGGTAGGAGAATGACGATGAGTGCACCAAGTAAAAGCTTACATAAAAATAATAGTTTAAAAAACTAAAAAACACGCTTTAAAAACCTAACTAAAAAAGGAGAAAATAATTTAATTCAATTAAAAAGCGTGGGGTGCTTTTTGAGGTATTTTTATAATCAATTAATGTCAAGCACCCCACGCTTTTTAATTGAATTAAATTATTTTCTCCTTTTTTAGTTAGGTTTTTAAAGCGTGTTTTTTAGTTTTTTAAACAATTATTTATTTTCTATTTTTTAGTTCTGCTAACTACAAAAACGTGTTTTTTTATCAATTTTTTTTAAATTATTGAATTGTCATCGGTCCTCGACAAGTTTACAAAGTTTCAATGAAATCTGACCGTTTAAAGTGGGTCAAAATCGCGCTCAAAGGAGTCGGTTACATACAAACAAACAAACCAACAAACATACAAGTGAAGCTAATATAAAGCGTGTAAAATAAACCAATACGTACATCATTACAAATAATTCTGGTCTCATATGCCCAGTATCTACGGGTCCGTTTAAACCTAAACATTAACCCTCTTGCTTATAATTATAAACGTTGCTTAAAGTTAAGAGATGTTTAAACTTCAATAATGTATGGTTAATCAGTCGCTAATCATTACTTAACTTAAAGCAAAGTTTATAAAAAACGGCTACCAGAACCAAGGAAGGCCGCAGGCGCGCAAATTACCCACGGAGAGTTACATACTGACATACAAGTGAAGCTAATATAAAGCGTGTAAAAATAAAGCGTGTAAAAATAAAATAAAATAAATGTTTTATTGTCAGGCATCAAGGCCCATAGCGTGTTAGTATTACATCTTAAAAAACTATATTAGTAACATGCTACAACATTAAACAAGTAAATCACAATCAAATAAATAATAGTTTAAAAAACTAAAAAACACGCTTTAAAAACGAAACTAAAAATGTAGAAAATAATTTAATTCAATTAAAAAGCGTGGGGTGCTTTTTGAGGTACATATTTTTATAATAAATTAATGTCAAGCACCCCACGCTTTTTTATTGAATTAAAAAATTTTCTACTTTTTTAGTTTGGTTTTTAAAGCGTGTTTTTTAGTTTTTTAAACTATTTTCTATTTTTTAGTTCTGCTAACTACAAAAGCGTGATTTTTTCAATTTTTTTTCCTTTATTTTTTTCATTTTCCTCTATTTAAAAAAATAAATATTGTATTGTCATCGGTCCTCGATAAGTTTACAAAGTTTAAATGAAATCTGACCGTTTAAAATCGCGCCCTGAGGTGTCACAAAGATACAAGTGAAGCTAATATAAAACGTGTAAAAAGGAAGGTTTAACAAGCTTTGTTGCTAACATGTAGCTTGATAAACCTGCCCATTGTAGGCCCATCCAGCCTTTCTGCAAACACCCTCAGAATGCTGTCGCTGCTTCCCCTCACTCGGGATATTACTGTGGCAACTTTTTTCCGCATTATCGCAAAGTAGTCGTCAGTGTGCGCATCAGCGAACATACCTGACGCACTACAGTAAGGTGGAAGTATCAACAGCGCCCTGAAGACATTGTTGTATTGAAAGCGCAAGGCATTGACTGCTTTTTGGGTAGGGTTATCCCATAGACTGCTGGTGTAATTATTATATTACCAGGTTATAATTATAAAAACTCCAATTAATTACCTTACGTTTAATGTTTAGTTAGTTTTCTGTTTGCGAGTTGTTCATGTTGGTAACACTCTGGTTATTTCTGTTTCCGTTATTTATGTAGGTAGTCTAATACAAAAACAAGACCTTCCGCAAAACAACAAAGTTCAAATTGATAGCCGCTGGCAACTGAGTGGTAAACAAAGAAATCTCGTGTTTCTCAATCAAATTTCGCACTACATACCGAGTTGTGATGAAATGTAGATTGAAGCGTTGTTTTCATCAATATTTCAGCATTTGTTAGAGGTTCGTCAATCTATCCACAGCTCGGAATCATGGTGAAGGCGACGAGGTCATACGTCATAGTATTGAGCTAAATCGTAATAATAGTAATACCCAATATACAAGATGCAAATTGATTGAGTTCGTATCATTGACTTTACCTACATTGTTCCTAAAAAAACATCAACGACGAAAAATGAAGACTATTTTGTAATATCGTAAAACAAAACCCTTAAGAACTACGAAGGCTTTTGATTAAGTAGAGAATCTGATATTACAATTGCTCTGTTATGGCTTTGACTTGTGCGTCACTAAATCTTGAATTATTCGATCGCGAGTTCTTAATTTTATAGTTGCTAAATTGAGTTGTAAAACTAACATTTTATGAGATTAAAATACAATAAACCGACTCTTAAAATATATGTAAAGTTATAAAATTCTATTTATTTAAAAAGACCCAAACAAATGTAACCAAATGTCCACCCAGAGCGGGAGAAGTTATTTGATGATTTGCCACCCAAAAAAAAATCCCTTTTCATTTATAGTTTTCTGAAGCGTTCGAAATGTTCTTTTGATAATTGTTGTACCGAATTCAAATAATTGACGACATATTTCTATGTAGTTGTAAACGCAGTTAACTTCCTGGGTTTCAGAAATCTATTTATTTTATCGTGAAAACTCATCTAGAATCAGTCACGTGGAAAAAGTAGTAATAGGTTGATACATATGCAAAAATCAGAAATGCCGTTGTTTCAAAGTATTGATTAGAAATTCTGATATTCAGTACAAATCATAATATCATGAGGGATTACTGAGGGGATAGTTTTAGTACAATACTTACTTTAGGAGAAAATCAGTTTAATTATTATCTTCACATTGTGTTTACGTTGGATTCGTAAGTTGAATGTTTAGTTTCAAAGTGGTCACAGTGATCTAAGTAGGATACATACTCAACAAGAATTCTACATTTAACCAGCTCTCAAACTAAATCTAATCAGTTTGAAAATTTTCATTGATTTTCGTTTATGTAATAAGGTACAACCCCAAATTCACCAAATCTGTTGGGATATCCTGGTTTATATGAAGCTAATGTCGGTACTCGGTATTAAATAATACGATCAGTATTTTGAATACGATGTAAGGTTATATAAAGGGTAGCAGGAAAATCGATGCAAGAGCTGTTACCATGAATTCAGTAGGTACCGGTGGGCTGCATCAATTGGGTACCCCAGTTGTATTAACATTTTAATACAAATGGGGTACCCAATTGATGCAGCCCACTGTACATGAGTCTGAACCTCCCTGCGTGGATATATTTCGTCGGTTATTTTTAAAAATGTGTGTCTGTCAGCTCCGACGCACGACTGGAGTTTACTCCATAAGTACGATTGTCTTTGAATATGCAAATATATAAATTTATTATACATACATATTTACATGCGTCAGCTGTCGCTCAACATACCCTGTACACGTCAGCTGTATACAAGTATACATATACATGATTTCAAAGTAAAAACATAACGCTTTTGAGTTAACGCTTGTATTAATTTGACTCATAAAATTTCCATACCACCCTTCACATCTTCATCTTCCATACCTTATATAAAATCGGTTCTTAAGGAGTAAATTCCAAAAAAACTCCTGTTTCATAGAAAAGTGCAATCAATACCTTCGTGGTCAAAACATATGGCAGAGCTATTTTTTTTGTAACATCCGATGAAAAGTTCTACGCTAGGGGTCTGGAAAAATGTGCTGAATTCATGGTTTCAGTTTGCGCGTTGATATCCGGGACATCACCATGAAGGTAAATAATAAATGGATTCAGCAATCAAACTTTTTGATTGCCGGAATCCGAATTCGGTTTGATTTTCTACAGCGTTTTTTCTTGTTGTTACAGGCTCGTACTACACAAGTAAATAAAAAATAGTAATTTATTTTATTTGTACTAACTTCTGTGTTTCATTGGAACACGCTCCAAAGCTTAAAAGATTAAGTAGGAGGGCTTATTGTTTGCCCAGGACTCATTTCATCTGGCCATTCTTGTATTTTGTTCGGTTCAAGCTTTTGTACTTTACAAAAAGTTAATCGAAACCGGAGGATACTTCATAAAATAAACTTGGAAGCGTAGTAGATAGTTACCGAGTAGTTAGCTACAGGTATACGGTCACCAAAAGCGATAGATAACAAGGTCGTTGGATATAGTAGAAGTTTAGTGAGAGACCGATGGACGTTTTCGAATAAAATTAATAGAAAAAAACAGTTAATTTATCAAATTAAATTCCATTAGAAAACATCTATCGGCGTTTTACTAAACCTCAACTATAATTATCTCTCAACTGGTTATTATCTCTTTTGGTGACTGTACCTATTTAATAAAAGTTAACAATTGTTCGTTTCAAGTAGAAATCTTCGTAATATACATATGTGCCTCTTTTTCTCTTTGACAATTAATTGATCGTGAAAAACCTTGACGTGAAAGCAACAATAGGTAAAAAAAGTCCGTGATTTCCATTTAATGAACAACGAACTCGTATTACGAAACCTTGTTCTAATTAAAATTGGTGAGCTAAAAAAGATTTCCCGTATTTTTTTAAATTCTGTACCTCTAAAGGGAAAAACGGAACCTTTATAGGATAACTTCGTTGTTTGTCCGTCCGTGTGTCTAGCCCTTTTTCACGGAACGCGTGTATTGGAGGTCCCAAGTTGAAATTTATATCAAATACGTAGGTCTATCCACCAACCCGCACTGGGCCCGCGTGGTGGATTATGGCCCACTCCGTCTCACATAAAGGAGGCCTGTGTCCCAGCAGTGGGACCTAGTGATGTGCCGACTAGTGGGTAAAGCCGACTAGTCGGCCCATTTTTTACTCGTATTAACATGCTTAAAAATTTAAAGGACGGTTATTGTCTATAATCTTTACTGCTATATCTTATAAACTAAACTGTAAAACTGATCCTATAAATCACTTTTACAATTTACTTTCAGTGCAATCAGGAAATTAGGATAGTAAGGAATAGGAACCCTTCGTTTGGTCCATTATTTAATTGGACTTAGATCCAGAAATTAAATACCGAAAGTAAAATTAATAAATACTTCTAACAAAAAAGAAGAAACTCTATAGCAAACAAATGGCAATCAAATCAAAATATTTTATTTCACATAAACCTGCATGGGCACTTCTGAAACCTCAGAAGCTAGGTGCACGGTTCCAATTTGTCGCTTCCTATGGAGAAGAGCCGGCAAGAAACTCCATGGTTACTCTTTAAAAAATAATTGGCTTTTACAATGTTTTCAAATTACAGTGATAATGTCAATTATTGACGAGAATATGTCAGACATTGTAAAAAATTCAAATTATAAAAAATTACATTGTAATTTGGGAGCAGTTTATAGACTTTCACATAGTTATGCTATTAATGAGGTACCAGGGAAGCCACATGTGCAGAACGAATTAATACCAAACTTCCGTCTTCAACGTAGTCTTATAACTTATAATAATTATGCTTTTTTGATAAGGACACGTTTGATGTGAGTTTTAAACTTTCCATCGCTAAGTTCTGTAACCGACTTTGGCAACTTGTTATAGAAGCGGATACTGTTTATTAGAAATGACTTGCCAGTTTTAGTTAATCTAAATTTTCGGAATCACAATTTCATCTTTACTACGTGTAAATAATATTATGGAAATCACATATTTTTTTGAAAAGACGAAGAGAAAGTTTTTTGCGAACATACAAGATATTTTCTAGGATAAACAGAGAAGGCAGAGTTAGTATATCAATTTCGTTGAACTTGTTTCTAAGAGACTCGCTAGGCCCCATTTTATAGACTGCACGGATTGCCCTCTTTTGTAAAATAAAAATTGAATCTACGTCAGCTGCCGATCCCCACAACAGAATGCCATATGACATAATAGATACTGTGAAATTAAGCAAAGTTTACTAACCTAGTACCCCAATAAGTAAGTTTTCCATTTTGAACATAGCCGATGTCACCTGAACTCAACCGAAATCAATGATCGGCTTGGCCGACTAGTCGGCCGTTTTGCAGCCGACTAGTCGGCTAGTCAGCTAAGTCATAGTCAGCCCATCTCTAGTGGGAAAATTATAGGCTGATTATGTATTTATGTATGTATGTACGTAGGTCTACGGTCCCTTGACCTCATAAAAAATCAAGCTTCTAAGTAAAAAATACGACCATTTATGCGACATACAGGGTGTAAGGGACAGCCCTCCGATGGGGTGAATTCAGTATATCCTACAAAGACGACCGGTAATGTAATTACTTCGAGAACGTTATAGGCATCCAATTAACCGATCTGATCTGAACCTAGAATCAAGAAATTTGGTAAGAAGCAAGGTCTCACAGCAAAAGTTACGGCGATTTTTTTATTTACTTATAATTATTTATTTAGTTTTAGTTATAATCAGTTATTTTTAACCGACTTCAAAAACAAGGAGGTTATCAATTCGACATGTTTATATATTTATTTTTATGTAGGTATGTTCGGGCATAACTCTGTCATACAAAGACAGATTTACAAAAATCTTTTTTTTGTTCGAAAGGAGTTTATTCCGAAATGGTCCCATTTAAATTTCATATAGATCTGATTTTGCGTTTCGGAGACAGACAACGGAACTCTAAAAAAAAAACCAACCGACTTTTTTGTGTCTGTATTAAGTAACGCTGTAGGTAAGGATGGTTGCAATTATCATTCAAAGCAGTAACATGCTGGATGTGTCGTCTGGAAATTATTATTCTCGTTAATAAGACCGATACGATCATATTAGAACTTTATCACAGCTTAATTATGTATTGAAAATTTTAGTACGAATGGTTGCTAACCAACTTTAAATCGTTGTAGATCATTCAAAATGAAAAATGATTAGAGAAAACTAATGATGATGGTTTTCAAAGACCTATAAATTCAATGATACCCACTTGACACAGTTCGTCGACATTTTTTCTTTTTTGTAGCTATGAAACTGTCGTGCTGACAGAAAGTTGAATGTGAAGATTGGTGAAATATAAAAAAAACACAGTAATAATCGAATTCATTAACTGGTTTATGCCATCCTAGGTACTACTTCCTAACTTCCCAGCAATATATCACACGTCAGGCACTCAGGATGTCATGGCCAGGTCACAAGTCGCAGAGCGGCTATTGAGTTTTTCTTTACCTTTCCTAGCATTATCGACTGTTTCATTGGCACCTCTGAATATTTTTTAAACTTTTGTTACCCCGTTAGATAGTTTATGTTTGTCCTGTAATTTGTACACTTGCTATGGTATTGAAATACCTAACTTTTGACGAAAATCATGTACACACGGCTACACATCAAGCTATACATTTCCAGTTTACGCTGATCTCGAACTGTACCGAAATCCTATACAATGCGATATCAGCTTATACTGGAAAAATATAGCTTGATGTGTAGCCGTGTATCATACGTAGATGAATTTTGTTTTTTTTAGTAAACTTTTTCCTTTAGTTTCTAATTGCTTCATGTCTTAGAAAATTAAGGCTATTCAATTTGAGAGTTCAGAGAAAAGTTATATTTAATTACGAATTCTGGGATATTTTCAAAAAATCATAATAATGGGTGTTTTCGAATCGCGTGAATTTTCAACTAGGCTTTATGGGGTGCTTAATTGTTGCAAATGAGTCACACTATCATGTCCTGGAAGGAATACGTCAAATTAAAAATCACCCTGTTTACTACAATGTTAAGTTTGTTCTTGGAATAAATTGTTTTCAACTACGGAACCCTTGATTGCTTGATCCAATATCCACTTGGCTGGTTTTTAATAATAAATGTAAACCGAATGTTGAAGAATATATATTTTTTATAAATAGTAGGTAACTATGGAGATTGTCGCCAGATCTTCAATCAAGAATCAAGGAAAATGAAAAATTTGAGCACTGATAGATACGTGACAACATCTTCATTTGGCATGAAAAAGAAAAGGCGTCACACGTGTGAGACTGATACCTTTAATACGTTGGTAAATGAAAAGATCCCATATATACTTATTTGAAATAAAGAAAAAGTATTTATTGTGACTTGCACAGGAAGAGCACATAGGTACTAAACTAAACACATAATCGTACAAAAATTATAAAAATAAACTTGGAAGTAAAAAATAATATAAAAATAAAACAGAAAGTCCTGCACGAGGTCAAAAGGCTCCTACCTCAGCATGATGCTGCGACATTTAAAAGTGTCGCAGCGCTGGTATTCTGCTATGGCCTGAGCGGTGTGATGTCACGGGCAGTTGCAGTATAAATAAATAATCAATACTATAGATCATCATATCAGCCGAAAGACGTCCACTGTTGGACATAAGCCTTGGACATAATCGCCATGCTTGGCAGGCGGGTTGGCGATTGCAGTATGGTGGTAAAATGTATAGAGAACGCTGCTGCACATTCTCTAATAAATCCCTTAGTCGCCTTCTACGACACCTATGGGAAGAAATGGGATGGTGCTATTCTTTTACGTCCGGCACCACACGGATAGATAGATACTACTATAGATAGATGTAATGTAATATTTTATCGAATAAAACAAAAAACCGTCAGCGCCAAACGTGCGTGCCGAATCAGTCTTATTAATAATAAAAAGAGTATTTCATTTATAGGATCACTAGCTTTTGCCAGCGGCTTCACCCGCGTGGGGCTCGGCAATTATCCCACGGGAACGTACTACCGAAATAAAGAGTATCCTATAAGGTCATCCAGGTTATAAACTATGTGTTGCCAAATGTCATCCAAATCCAAGTCATCAAAATGGACAGCACGATTGGCGCAGTGGTTAAGCGATTGACTGCTGCGCTACGTGTCGCGGGTTCGATCCCCGCACGGAACAAATATTTGTATGACCTACAAGTAGTTGTTCCGGGTCTGGCTGTTTGTGTATGTGAGTTTAAATGTTTGTAAACGCACCCACAATACAGGAGAAATTCCTAGTGTGGGGCAACGTTTTTTAAAAGAAGAAAGAAGAAAAAATCCGTTCGGCCGTGGCTTGAGTAACAAACATCCAAACTAACACATTTATAATTTATGTAGGAAGTAAAATAGTACGATATTAGGAGCATATTTGTTTGACAGAAAAGCCCAAGTATAGCTGCATACTCGTAGGAATGAGTTGATCGACTCACTGTTATGGAAAGAGATCGCTTCAACATAGTGATCTGAAAATGAGTAAGTTTCGTTCAAAGAAGTATAAGAAGGAACATTGGATCAATAGGAACACTTTACCATTTGTACATTGTTCCTGAATGGAAATTTCGTATCGAGCAACTGAAGAAACTAATTTGTGAACTATTGATTAGTTTGAGTGCAGTTTCCATAGATATCTAGGTGATGTATCCGGTAAAAGTTCTGATTGTGTTTTCATAGACTGTATCAAATATTGCTCTCGTTGTGGAATTTAGTAATAAATCTACGGAGAGTTTTTTAATGGGATTGCGGGGCGTAACAGGAAGGAATGAGAAAAGGAATAATATAACGTTAATATTAATTGGTATTTTTCATTTTCAAATTTCATAGTCACTTTTGACGAAAATAAGTGTAAAGTAATCAGTTGCACGCTATCGAATGTCATTAATAACAGTATGAAATAAGCGAATAAGTAGGTAGGTACTTTTCATTTTCAAACTTTAAAGTCGCTTTTGACGAAAATAAGAGTGCCATGTCGTAACATGGCACTCTTATAAGTATTTAGGTGCGCGCTGTCGAATGTCATCAATAATAGAGAGAAATAACCGGATAAGTACCTTCTTTTTCATTTTCAAACTTCATCGCTCATCGCTTCTGATGAATGATAAGAAAGTGGATAAAACAAATACCTACATTTCCAAGAAAGCTCAATTGCATTAAAAGTTATTTTAAAATCTGTTTATTTTGAAATAATGTTGTAGGGTAAGTTTTTCCAGCCGATGTTGTTTCACCTTTTGTAAAAGCTCTGATATTAAGGCTTAATTCAAAAACATATCCACGACTTGTATGTGAATATTTACAGATCTTAGAGAATTACTTATAACTTTTAGTATCAAGTAACCAAATTGAGTGAGACGAGGCAATTTAAAACATACTTCACAAACCCAATTATCTTAACACGACGTTAACTAAGCGTAACTCATTAGAAACAAGTTAATTTCCGAAAATTTTAGAAAATTATAAGAGAGCGTTTAAATTTTCTTCTCACGTTTGCAGTAGGTACTTATAACATAACACTCAGTTACTATCGCTATTCTTTTAGTGATTAAATTATTACAATATGTTTGGTCCAATCCAAACCCTTTTAAATGGTTTTACAAATGGCTTCACTACATATGGCGCAGCCGTGAAGCACACACTATACGTTTTTCTCTTTTCTGTTTTGTGTGAATATAGCGTGCCTTCACCTAGGTCAAATAAAATTATTTTCTTTCTATCTTTAGAAAAGTTATTTGAGCTATTTTCATGACTATGAATTTAGCCGAATAAGCTTTGATATATTTTACTTTGGATAGTAGCCACTGATACGCCAGCTTCATACTTTCTGAAACATAAATTCAATTCAGAGCAGTTCGAATTGAAACATTTGGCAAAAGCAGCCACCGTGTCTAAGGATTTGATTATAGGTATCTAAAGGTTACCATGTTTGACTGGGTCGCGGCCGTTTGGTAACGCTCCCGATTGGCAACGCTACATATACGAGGCCACTTAGAAAGTATTGTGAAAATAAGTTTTTATGTATGAGATACTGGCCAGTTATAATCTATTTTGAAAATATTATTATTTGTAAAAATAGGTACGTCCCAATTTCAAAATTTCCCTCCACATTGTTTGGGAGCTAATTTAAATTATCGTGTCTCATAAAAAAATTGATTTGCGCCGGGAACATTTTTGCGCTATGATGTTTTACGATTTCAAGTGTCGCCTGAAACCGGACGAATCGCAAATGGCATTCATGGATAAAGCCCCTTCTGAGGCAACCGTGTATCGTTGGTATTACGAATTCAAGCGCGGTTAACTAACTTTGGGGGATGAAGAAAGAAGTGGTCGCCCTTTGACGGCTGTTACGGAAGAAAACGTGCTAGAAGTGAAAAATTAAATCCATGACTATTGGCGAGTTACGTATCAAGAGATTCAGCACATACTGCAGGTTGGATCGGGAAGCCTTCACGAAATTCTACACGTGCATCTTGGCGTTAGGAGGATAGTTTCACGCTGGGTGTCGCACTACCTCACCGATGCTTAGAAGCAGGCCCGGGTAGAATGGCGCCGTGATATGATAAACTTTGAAGCAGGCTCGTCTCGGCTTGTTTACTACATCATTACAGGTGATGAGTCCTGGATTTACCAATACGATCCAGAAACGAAGCGCCAGTCGACGGTTTGGGTGTTTCAAAACGAATCAACGCCTACGCACGCCGGTCAAACTTCTGTGTCACCCTCCTTACAGCGCTGACCTAGCACCACGTGATTTCTTTTTATTCCCGAAAATAAAAAATCGTATCAAAAGGATACGATTTTCGTCACCGGAAGATGCGCTGTCAGCGTTCGAGCAGTTTGTCAAAGAGGTGTCTACGGCGGACTGGAAAAAGTGTTTCGAAAACTGGTTCAGACGCATGAAACTTTGTATAGAGGCTAGTGGAAAGTACCTTGAAAAGATTTAATAAAAAAGTATTTACCTATAGAACATATTTTTTTAGTTTTTGCAATAGGTTCTGAGTGTCCCACGTACATTGGTTATGTTTATAGATGTTACGTACCTGAGTGCACCTTAAAATATGGTCAGAGTCAAAACTTCTGGTGTACCGAATTTATTTAATATTCATTTTATTTACTACATTTTAAAACTACCATTCTAATGAGTAAGTACTGCATAATATAATACAATTAAGGTGACCTATCCAAATGAAAATATGTTTAAAAATTAATAAAAATATTAGTTTTAGTAATTGACTTGACACACTGACTGTACCTGTTGCGTGCGATACACCGCTATAGTAGCGTTACCAAACGGGAGCATTACGAAACGGGCCCGACCCGTTTGACTTTCAGAGCAAGTAATTACGTTAAAGGTAGACAATTTCCAACTAAATTCTAATTATACTTCGTCTCAAAATCTATTTGTGTTTTACGTTTGAAAACATTGTGTATTATTCAATGAGTATGCTATTTACTAAAGATATTATTTACTAAAAAGTTCAGGCATTCCACTGAATGTTCAATATTATTTCTCTCCAGGGTTTGAAAAATTTCTAAATTCGACCTACACTATGGCAAACATTTAACTTTACTTGAGCTCACAAGCAGTGGGAGTAAATTGGTAAACAACTGACTAATAAAGTAACTAGTTTCTGCCGGCCTACTAAAATAACAACCACATTTTATAAATATTCCCTGTACACTAATTTTGCACACCCGAAGAATTTCCAAACTTATGTGGCAGTAAGCATTGCTCATGTGGTAAATAAGTTAAATGAAGCTGACTACGTTTGTTAGTTTGGTCTCAGAAGCCAAAATATACGAGAAAGAAAAGAGAAATCTCAAAAAAAAATATTGAAAATTATCAGAAAAAATGAATACCGTGGCTTATTGGGCGAATGTTAGGCTGTTTACTTCGATGACAATGTGACTCAAATAGTCGTACTTATACGTCTCAAGATTGACTGCTTAGCTAGACAACCACGCGGGCGGAGCTGCGGGCAAAAGCTAGTATATTATAATTTTTCTCGTAAAATAATGTAATATTCCTATTCCCCCATAGCGAATAGCGTGATAATATATGGCCTATGCGATGACCACACCTGTAAGAAATATTTGTGCAAATTTTAACATAATCTAATCTGTAGTTTTCACACACATCCAGACCAACAGACAAAAATTCCAAAACCTATATTTTCGGCATCAGAATTATTCCCACACCTCGCAACAATAACTTTTTTTTAAATAATATATGTAAAGTTTTGATTTCTTTACTATTTTATTATATGTAAAGATAGAACAATCTTTTGATACTTTTCAAAAAGGGACTGCAACAGTAATAAATATTAGGTCTTTACCTATGAAATTGCCGTTTTGCAGTACTGGCCATTTCAAATCAAAATAATTTTTGTTTGGGTAAGAATTCTAATTTCAAATTAATTTTATTTTAAAAACATGGATTTTTTTTTCCAAAAGTAGTCATTTGTTTATTGATTAGTGTTACATTTTCATCGCACTTCAATCTTTTTCGTCATCATGGATACGTTAAAAATTCGAGTAATTATGGAATATGAGTACCGTCGTGGCAGCAACGCGGCACAAGCGGCACGCAACATCAACGACGTTTACGGAGCTAACACTACAAACCAACGCACCACCTGTTATTGGTTTGCTCGCTTCCGTTCTGGAAATTTCGACCTGAAAAATGAACCTCGCGGTCGTCCGAAGACTTTGGTCGACAATGACGAATTAAAGGCGATTGTGGAAGCTGATGATACACAATCTACGGCTGAATTAGCAGCAGCTCTCGACGTTAGCGTCAAAACAATATTGGTCCATTTGCGTCAAATTGGCAAGGTAAAAAAGCTTGACAAATGGGTGCCCCACGAACTCAATGATCGTCAGCGCGAAGTACGCGTCGAGACGTGCCTTGCACTGCTCAACAGACACACAAATGAAGGAATTTTGAACCGCATTGTTACCTGCGATGAAAAATGGATTCTGTTTGATAACCGCAAGCGCTCAGCAAGTTGGTTGGATCCTGGTTCAGCACCTAAACAATGCCCTAAACGAAAACTTACCCCTAGAAAAGTGATGGTCACTGTTTGGTGGTCTAGCGCCGGTGTGATTCATCACAGCTTCTTACCAAACGGGGTGAGCATTACTGCAGATGTGTACTGTGACGAACTGAACACAATGATGGAGAAGCTGGCACATCTCCAACCAGCATTGGTCAATCGCTCGTCTCCGCTGCTCCTGCACGACAACGCGCGACCTCATACTGCACAGCAGACGGTCTCCAAGTTGCAAGAACTGGGGTTGGAAGCTCTCCGTCATCCGCCCTACTCACCAGAGCTTGCGCCTACAGACTACTACTTTTTCCAGAATTTGGATAACTTCTTGGCGGGAAAAAAATTCAATACCCGAGAGGCAGTACAAAATGCCTTTGAAGAATTTGTTGCCTCCCGTCCAGCTGATTTCTTTAAGAAGGGCATCAATAAACTGCCGCTGCGATGGCAAAGATGCATTGATTGCATGGGTGATTACTTCGATTAATACAAATAAAAAATACATGAAAAAAATTCGTTTAAATTTTTTCATACAAAACGGCAATTTCATAGGTAAAGACCTATTATAAGATGGTTGAATTCTAAAAAATAAAAACACTTTAAGAAAATATGTCTTTGAGTTATGGGAGCAATCTTTTCGTTATAAAATGAAAAGGAAATACACAAGAAGAAAAACAATCTGGGGCACCGTCACTTGGGACTAGATTTAATTATCGAACATTGGGTACCTCACACACCGTATTCGAACCTATTCTGTGTTTACAGCCAGGAAAAAATTACAAACTTGCATTTTCGCGACAGGCGATACCTGCCATTTAATAAAGCACTATGGAAACATACTTGCAAAATTTATGAATGCCTGTTGGTTTAATCAATAATTATTTCAATCATCAGTTTTTCATTTGTTAATAAAATAAGTAGCTTAACATCGTCACAATGATATTCTTACTAATAAGTCAGTGGTTTCTTAGCTAATATGACACAATAAACCTACTGTGTCATATTAGCTTTATTCTTACCTGTCATACTTCACAAAAAGAAAAGTCACATCTATTACCACGATTATGTTAGAAAATACTGAATAATGTCTACTGGTAGCTTATTGATTTGTATGTGGCAATACTCCCACGAATGTTATCCTGAAACTTTCCCTATTGACTTTTAAATTAGGAAATATGTTGATCATAGAGCGTCGTATATTTTCATTCTATTCACTATTATTCTTTGTTGTATTTATATGCTAATGGAAAAAGGACATGCAGTGTTAGCGATTGAAATCTAGCTGCCGATCTTAGGTTCTGGATTTAAATATAAGGTCAAACGAATAATTATGAGGATACACCATGTATCTATCACATAATAAAAATAATTTACCTGTCGATACTTTATTTTTGATTATTGTTACTTATTTTGGTACAGTAATTTTATTCTTGGTCCATGGTCGTCATTTCGTCGATTGCAAAATTGCCGGTCGTAGTGATCAGACGTATCGAACAATTATTGCATTAAACAAATAATCACTTGCGAAATTGTGACCTAGTTACAAATAGCCAGTACGAATACTCATACAGTGCATTTGTGTTAGGTGTATTATTAGTAGAAATGATCGGTGTTTAACAGGAACGATATAACTTACTTCATGATGGAGGATAGTCCATTCAACCGGAGTAGTAAATGTGTTCGGTCCCCGCCTTCTACACCTGTGCCCATGGCCGAACCCGCCTCTACCCCTCAAGCACCTATCCAAAGGAACGATGCCCCTGAAGTTCTCTCGACGTCAGAACTTCAGAGCTGGATGGCGGTTATCGAACAGAGCCTGAAGGAGGTGTGCGCTATTGCAGCTGAAGGAAAACTGAATGTGGAGCAGAAAATGCGCATCACTAACCTATGCCGGAAGGTTAATCACGGGACCTCGCAGTTGGCCGTCATGTACCAGTCCGTCAAAGCTAGAGCCCTCCAATCGCACTACGCCATCAGAACTCTGGAAAACCAACTTGATCTTTCGCAGCAACTACAGAATCTTAAGCTGAGTATACAAGATTCGACGAAACCTGCCCAGGGATCTTCCTTTGCTGACATGGTAAAGAAAGGTGCCAACAATTTTATCCAGCCAAGTTCTGTAAGTTCTGTGGCCATCTATCCGACTGACAAATTGAAGACCAGCGATGAGACTAAAACTCTTGTCCAAAAAATTATCAGCCCTGAACAAATGAAGCTCCACGTGAGAGGCCTGCGCAAGACGAAGAACGGCGGTGTTATCATCAGCACCGAGACGAAGGACGACATCGAGAAGCTGAGACAATCGGTGCAGCTCACCAGATCAGGCCTAACAGTCGATGAGCCCCATAAAAGGAAGCCTAGGGTTGTAATTATAGGAGTGCCGACAACCATGCAGGAAAATGAGGTTTTTACCTGTGTTTACAACCAGAACTTAGCCGAAAAACTTCAGGACTGCAGCCTTGAGACGTTTTTGAGCTTAATTAAATTAAGTCATAAGTCAGGTAAGAAAGACTCGGAGACATGTAACTACATTGTTGAAGTATCTGCAGTCATTCGCAAAGCCCTGATATCACAAGACCGAGTTTTTGTAAATTGGTCATCATGCCCTGTGAGAGACTTTACTTTGGTCACACGATGCTATAAGTGTCAGCAGTATGGACATGCGGCCAAGTCATGTCGGCAGACATCGCATACCTGCGGCCACTGTGGTGATCAAGGTCACTCATTGAAAGAATGTCCAAAGAAGGCTGACGAACCAAAATGCGCTACTTGCTTGCATTTTAAAAAACCAGACAAGCATAACACAGGTGCTGCTGACTGCCCGGCAAAAATAATGGCTGAAAAAAGGTACATCAATTCTGTAGATTATGGAGGCGCCTAAGAGCGCCGTTAATTAGTAATTTTTCTGTCCTTTTTAATCTTAAGTTTTTATTTATACTACCATTATGATAAATAGTTTAATTAATGATTTAGATAATTTCTCTGTATCCGAGTCCAAAGTTTGTGAAGTTGAAAACTGCAAACAATATTTATCCGGCTATAAATCTCCACTAACCATATTAACCCAAAATATTCGCAGTGTTTTTAAGAATTTTGATAGCTTTAGTTCATTTCAGCAACGGCTAAACATAAATTGTGACGTTATTGTTTTAACCGAATGCTGGCTTGCCAAACTATATAACGTACCACTAATCCCGGGATATAATATGTATAGAAGCACCATAAATTACAACCAAAATGATGGTGTGATAGTTTATGCAAGAAATCATCTCAACGTCTCTGTTGAGGAACCTGATATGCACGACTGTAACAGATTGTTAGTTAAAATTGGATCAGAATTTGCGATATTAGCATTATATCGACCTCCGTCTTTTAAAAATACTAGCAATTTTACTGACTCTCTGAATGAGACCTTGCAGAACCTCTCATCCATTAAAAACACGATTGTACTTGGTGATATTAATATCAATATTCTACCCGGAAGTGCAGATGCTACTGCTCAGGATTACCTAAACTTATGCGCCTTTCATGGCCTACTCCCAGCACACAGCTTTTCTACACATCACAGTGGCTCCTGTTTGGATCATATTATGCTTAAATCGAATTTCCCTTCACTTGCACTTGTTGTTAACTCAACAATTACCGATCACAATGCTGCCCTACTAACCCTAAATTGTAAATTACCTAAACAAGACACTCGCCAAATTTCAAAACTGAACATAAATAGACTTGAAGAAGATTTACGCGTCATCGATTTCGACCCAGTCTATAATTCCGCTGACCCGCAGTTTTGCATGTTGTTTGTAATCGAAAACTTACGAAATGCAATTCAGAAAAATACAGTCGTATCGCAGTTGAGCAACAAAAATCACAACATAAAACCATGGATCACATCAGGTCTCATTCGCTGTATGAAACATAGGGATAAACTCCATATGAAAGCTAAATCTAATCCAGAAAATGTAGTATTGCAACTTTCATACAAAAGATATCGAAATTTCTGTAATGATCTCCTTAAAAAAATTAAAAGGAACTACGACAAAGTGGCATTGGAAAAGGCTGGAACAAATAGTAAAAAGATCTGGAAATATATTAAAGACATAACGTATACTTCAAAACAATATGAGTCATCTTCAAGTTTATTACAAGCACACTCGTCACCGATGGAATCCGCTAACTTAGCAAATAATTTCTTTGTTAATGTGGGTAAGTGTCTGGCAGAAAAAAATCTGGGTCAATCCCAAAACCTAACAAGCACCCCTATAACATCTAACACTGCTTTAACATCCTTCGCGCTGCTAGATACTCACGAGACTGAGGTAGAAAGTATAATCATGACCTTGAAAGAAGACTGTGCAGTTGGCTGGGACAATATATCGAATAAAATTATTAAAAAATTCAAGGACATTTTGGTACCACCACTGACTTATATTTTCCGCCTTTGTTTATCTACAGGTCACTTTCCGGAGTGTCTCAAAAAATCTATTATTGTCCCTGTCTATAAATCAGGCAGCAAAGAGCAGGTGGCCAATTATAGACCAATTTCTTTACTGCCTTCTATGTCAAAAATATTGGAGAAAATAATAAACAAAAGGTTGGTGAAATATTTGGAAGTAAAATCTATTCTGTCTGAACGGCAGTTTGGATTTAGGCCTAAAGTTTCAACTGCCGATGCGGTACATCATCTGACTGACTATCTAGCGCAAGAACTCGACAAGGGTAACCACACAGTAGGAATTTTCCTGGACCTTGCCAAAGCTTTTGACACAATTTCCATTCCAATTCTGTTGCGCAAGCTTGAAATCATTGGTGTAAGAGGCACCCAGCTGAAAATATTCAAAAGTTATTTAGAAGATCGTTCCCAGTGCGTAAAGATAGGCGAGGTTCTCAGCGCTGTTCAAAAAAACACATTTTTTGGTGTTCCTCAAGGAAGTATTCTAGGGCCTACTCTATTTTTGATCTACATAAATGACCTTTGTAATCTAAAGCTAGAGCATGGAACTATCATAACTTACGCTGACGACACTGCTTTACTTTTTTCGGCTGACTCAGAAAACGAAGTCTACAATCTTGCGCAACACGGATTTAATATTGTAAATAAATGGCTTCAAAATAACTCATTAACTCTAAATGCAGAAAAGACAAATTACATTAAGTTTTCGATGCGCAAGCATATATCAAATATCCCCACAGCATTGCATGCTCATTGTTGCCCAGACCCAGCGTATAGCCAATGTAAGTGTCCTAGTATTAAGAAGACTGATAAAATAAAATACCTGGGTATTATAATAGATGAAACCCTTTCCTTCAAACCACATATGGAAACTCTTAATAATAGAATTCGTAAGCTAATATTCGTATTTAAAAAGCTACGATTTATTACAGATCCAAAAATACTGAGGCAAGTATATTTTGCTCTTTGTCAGTCAATTCTGACTTACTGTATTACTTCATGGGGTGGGGCGAGTAAAAGTCTGTTATTGCCGATTGAAAGAGCTCAAAGAGCTATTCTCAAGGTGGCTACTTGCCGCCCTTTCCTTTTCCCCACCTTCCTCCTGTATAAATCTTGTGAAGTACTAACTGTCCGACAATTATTTATTATGAGCACTGTACTAAAACAACACGCAGCACTTCCATATAGCACTGAATTTATTAAAAAAAGACGGAAAGATATAGTTTGCCCTCAAAAAAGTACAAAACATGCTTTCACAGCCAAGTTTTATATGTACCTCGGACCGCTGCTCTATAACAGGCTAAATGAAAAAGGAAACATCTACTCCTTAAATCACAGTAACTGCAAGAAGATCCTTAAGGAAGCTCTTCAAACTATGTCCTATGAAGATACAGAGAAGTTATTACTTGTGCTAAAGTAAATATTGTTCGTATTATTGTTATTTTTTATTTAATTAGTTAGATATTTTTAAGATACTATAATTTTTATATACCTTTTTACATAGGCACCAAGACTAATATGCTATGTGATTATTTAATCAATTAAGGTTACCTCCAATCGCCTGAGACACAGGATTACCTAGTTCAGGCACAAATCATGAGTGAACTTGACGTAGATTAAAGAAAAACTGTAAACATTGTACCTTATGTTTTTGAATAAAAATTTAATTTAATTTAATTTAAAGTAATAAAATTAATGTTAAAACATTTTAAATGAGTATCGGTGGTACTCCACCGATACTCATTTAAATGCCCATTATTCTCCATACGAAACTAAGTATTGGAAGAGGCAACTAGAATCAATATTTTTTTTGTAAATTTGGACGTCCAAAGGTGCCTTTTATGTGCCTATTTCAACTAAATGATTTGACTTTATAAGTTTACGGAAAAAAATACTTGGTACCTACAAACTCTATCACCAGAGAGATGTCTCGGTGAGTTGGTAGTGGATGGGAGGTGTCAGGGTATTTAGCTACACCTCTGCCTAACCCACTGGTTACGATACATGGTTTTAACACAATATTCTTTCTTTAAATAAATAAGAGCCTATATTATGGAAGAATGCTTCCTAACAAATATGTTTATGAAAGTGGAACGCCAAAGAATTGCGTAACAGTTCAAATTAATTTTACTTCTCTCAATTTCGCTTTCATTTGAATACTTTTTTTCAAAAAGTTTAATATCAACGTTCGTAAAATTCTCTAACTAAATAAAGTTTCAAATAAAAAGTTTCAAATTGGTAGTTATGTAGATAGTGATTACTATAACTTATTTTTAGTTGAAACCGACGAGTAATCTTCAATAAGTATATTCATTAGTATGCTAAGAATTGCTCGTTACACATAGTTTTAATCACATGCACATATTTTGCGAGCAGGCAGTAAGTAATAACTGAGCACTTAGCTATGTCAATATTAGCATACTTAAACTATTAGCGATGTTCCATATTTTGCATAGAGATTTTAGGCTCAAAGAATCTTTAAAAGTCCAGAAATAATCTTGGTCAGGTATACTAAGAATTGTGAGGCATATATTTATAGACGTTGCTTAAAATTAAGGGACGTTTCAACGTCATACAAATTATGACATATCTGACGTTAAGCAATATTGCTTAACTTTAAGCAAAGTTTATAAAATAGGGGAATATAAATTAACTTGGTTGTGTTAATCCAGGTTATAAAATAACAGTGTGCCAAATTTTATCCTAATACGTTCGTTCGGCTGTTTTGGCGTGATTGAGTAACAAACATACAAACCTTTTTTTTTACTCTAATTATGTTTATTAAACTTTATCATTCTTAAAATAAATAATTAGACAGTATGTAGAAGCATATAAAGTAAAAAAAAGGAAGAGCTCACTGGGCATCAAAGAATTCGTCCGAATCGCTGTCAGCGGGAAAAGTGAAGTTGGTAGTTAACTAACTACTTTGTTGTGCAGGTCAGATACGCAGTCACTCCTCAGACACTACTCAGCAGCATCAGATTATACTGACGCCAACCCCAAAATAGTTGGAAAGGCTAGACAGATGCTGATGATGGTGATGATTAAGAAGCTATGAATCTGCACTTCACCAAAACAGATTAACGAGGTGGACAGATTATAAATCACTTCACGTTTAAAAAAAAGGGTATGCGCGAGAAATTCTTTCACTGGATGTCAGGACTAGTGATGGTACTTTAAAATAATTAATTTCCGGAAAACAGACTGGCGAAATTCAGATGCCAAATATTTTATGGGAAGCCGGATATTAACGTCGTTCCCACCAAACAATAAATTTTCAAACTTCACAGTCCTTGTGTTTTTGTTGATATTCACACAGCATATGGATGGACATCAATAAATATAGATAAAGGTGCAACCTTCAGAGCACAGATTTCAGTGTAAACCGAGTGAGACACCTACCTATGAATGTATTTAGAACCTTACTAATTAACGCAACCCCAGGTACCTAAGCAGATACACGTGAAATAACATTTATTTTGTGTAATAAAGTTATTAACTTCAACATATCTCCATCTAAGTGCTGCGTACATACGGTACCTACTCACTCATATGTTTAGAATCATATGAGCGGAAAATCAAGCAGAAAGCGTCTGGAAATATTTTCTTTACTAGAGAAAGAATATTCCTTTGACCACAATGGAAGCACTCGAACAATGTTATCGTTTGTTGACATTCAATTTCCTTGAGTAACTTTGGAATCAAAGCACACTAAACGTTGGATGCGGAACGTGCGAAAAAATAACCACTTGAATTATGATTCTCTCTCAATGTTTATTACTATTTGCTGGAACCATTTCTCGTGAATTGCTTTTGTTTTCATAGAGTCATAAATTGCTGGCACTTTTTCTAAGCAGTAGAGGGAAATGAAGAGCTTTAGCCGTACTGTAGAGCACTATTTGATCTCGAAGTGATTTATTATGCTGCAAGAATCATAATAGTAGTAGGTACGGTACATAAGAGTTACTATCTGAAACTCAAGTTTATTGAAGCAATCTAGTAACACAGGGCGATATAATTCTTCTCAAGTTGTGAGACGACAAATGGGGTATTACCCCCTCGCTTTACTTCATTAAAATTCCAAGCACATTTAGAATCCAAACTAACTGAATGTTCAGTCATTTGTCGACAAGATTTTTTCAGGTTTATTTATGATTCGTTTGATTGATCCGATTGTGAAAATTTTTGCCATTTATTCACTGGTTTGGAAGACAAAAGGAACCAATTTGTGGTATTTCAAAAGCATTTTGTTGTTTCGGTATTTAGGAGAGATTTTTTCAAAATAACATTATCACAGTATATCGTCATTTGTTTATCCCTGAAACAACACTATTGAATATCTCGCATTCATTTCAATTGTCTTCCTAATAGACACTTACAGACGCGCCTAAGACAAAGTGCTCAGATAATTGCATTTGTGACGCCGCTGTGGCTTGGCTATACGACAACCACAAGCATTCAGGAACATTGAACACTTCGCTAAATCGATTGAACATTCTACACAACATCCTGAACGAAACATAAAGTTAAATGTGCACTGATATCAACGTCTATTGACATTTCAGGTGTTCATAATAAAGACGAATCCATTTATTAACTTCCGATTTCCATCCCCGAAGTTAGTTAATTAATCTTATAAGACAACAGGAATGAAATTACATTATATTATTATAAGGAATAAGGATAACGACATACGCTTTTATGTGTAAATTAACATTTTTTGTTCTTGAACACCAAAATATGTAGGTAATGTCTTCAAATCACGTGCTCAATTTAGAGAAAACTAAATGCCGGTCCTTTTACATTAGTTAATACTTTTTCTACAAATATCAACGAATCTGCTAAGCTCAAATGCAGTGCAGAACGAGAAAACTAAATCTCTGTCCGCGTCTGTCTGAAAATAGAATGGTTTCAACTCCTGAACACACACTAGATTACATTAAAAATGTGTGTGACGGAAATGTTGAATTATACTGAATAATAGTTTAAAAAACTATAAAAACACGCTTTAAAAACCAAACGTAAAGTATTTTTATAATAAATTTTCTACTTTTTTAGTTTGGTTTCTAAAGCGTGTTTTTTCGTTTTTTAAATGATTATTTATTTTCAATTTTTTAGTTCTGCTAACTACAAGAGCGTGTTTTTTTCAGTTTTTTTCCCCTATATTTTTTTCTATTTTTCTTATTTTTTTTAAATTATTGAATAGTGATCGGTCCTCGATAAGTTTACAAAGTTTAAATGAAATCTGCCCGTTTAAAGTGGGTCAAAATCGCGCCCTAAGGAGTCGGTTACAAACAAAGAAACATACAAGTGAAGCTAATATAAAGCGTGTAAAAAGAACACGGTTTAAACTAACTATCCACATAATCCATAAAATATAGCAGTTTACACTGAAAAGTAAAAAAAAATATCTTGGGTATCGTTGTACCTAATTATGTTAGCGATTTAATTATTCTTCTTTCATATAATTAACTACTAGCTTTATAAGCTGCTCACGTTCTTAATTATTAATTATCATTAATTTTACTTTCAATAGGATTATAAAACAGTTGAAAGCATAAAAGTATAGAAATATCTCACGTATCTATGTAATACGGTTGTAAATAGCATTTTTTTGTGATATTGCGTAGTCTTATTAAAAGTCTGTCATTTAAACACGAAACATGTCGTTACTGTTGGTGGGTAAGAAAACAATTCACAACTGTAAAGTCTAATAAAAAAAAGAACATTATCTGAAACTTCAATAAATTCGAACAAAAGCTTTACCAGAATAAAACAGTCTGACAGCATTGGCAGTAACATTAATAGACTTTTTCTAAAAAAAAAACAACCGACTTCCGGAAAAAACACTACGTATTTATTTTTTACTTTTTAGTACTAACCCCACACCAATTCGAAATTTCATCATCCTTGGGGTTAAAACAATGCATATTTATGCGATAGCAGCATTCGCGGTTGATTTGCTGTCATTTTTTGAAGAGTTCCGTGTCTCTCTCCGAAACGCATCATTAGATCTACGAGTATATGAAATTTTAATGAGACCATTTCGAAATAAACCCCTTTCGAACAATATATAATTTTACAAATCCGTCTATATATGACGGAGTTATGCCCGAACATACATAAAATATATATATAAACATGTCGAATTGATAACCTCCTTCTTTTTGAAGTCGGTTAAAAACTACTAACTACTATCACAAAATTTATTACGGAACGGAAAATTGACAACGCAAGCTATAGGTACCTACTTCCTCTCAACCGTCTTCAATAAATGAGTGTAATAAAACTATCTTACTAGTACTTTCACTTTTACCTCCGAGTCCACCTAGATACGACTGCAATTTCTTTTTCATTAAACTTAAGGAATTCTTCTTCGTTATTGCCACAGTTATCAGCATAGCATAGTAGTAATGACTTGTTCAGAGGTGGACTACGGTAAAAGTACTCTGTGTGCAATGTTGCTCAACCAAATTGCTTAGCTCCCCCCCCCGGTGGGTTGCCGCATTGTCTTTGCGGGGGGACTCAGTAGCCGTGGTTTCCGCACCCACGGTGAAGCGAAGAGGAATCCCGAGGTGGGGCCGCTCGTTAGGGCTTTTGCTGCCAAGTCGACGACGTAGCGGCCAAAAAGTAGGTTGCGGTGGGGTGCACCGCAACTCAGGCGGGCCGCGATGTCGAATGGGAGGCATCGCGGATGAGGGTTACAGGCTGCGGCGGAGGAGGAGTGCCGGTACTTTTGAGTAGCGCTCTTCCCTTCCGTGGCCTGGACGGGGCCGCCACCGTTTGATGGCGGACGCGGTGGGGCCGCAGGGGAAGAGCAGTGTCGGTAACTAGCTTCAACTTTCCAACTGGTCGACTTTTTGACAATTCAAAAGTGCCTGTAAATGGTTTCATTGAAATAAATGCTTTGAGTTTGAGTTTGTGTTTGAGGTATAGCGTTGGCCGTTCTCCCTATCCCCTACGGCCAAAAAGTGGTAGGCGGCGGGGCCACTGCGCTGACCCGTCGCAGGGGGACCAAGGGTGCCAGACACAGGGTCGTCTGGGGCCCATATGCTAGTTGGTTCCTGGTGTGGTCACGGCGTGCCATGTGTCCTGGTGTGCTGAACTGGTGGGGTCCACAAGGGCCTGCCAGGGGTGTGGGTTGTTCGAAAGAGATACCGTTGCCCCTGGCACACAGGCAACTGAGGAAACACGGGTGAATTTTACTCAGTAAAAGTCTGACACGCCCTCCTGTTTCACCCAGAGCGGGAAAAGTTATTTGATGATTTCCCACCCTCAAAAAAAAAAAAAAACAAATTGCTTAGCTAGGTATATAGAGCCGAAAGTGAGGCTCAAAAAGCTCTTTTCGTTTTTAAGCATTTGCCTGTAGCACACCCAAAGGGATGTTAATAAAGGGATGTGTACGTGTACTGAGAACAAAAAATATATCTTCTTTTTCATAATTTTTTTGTTACGTGTTCATTCTATGTAGTGCTAATAATTTATTATGGAAATAGTTACCACTAAACCGTCTTGATTTTGGTGTGGTAATTATTATTCTTTATATATTTATATCATATATAATTATTATAAAGCATTTTTAAACAGGGGGAACTTGTTAATGGCTATTAAAATTATAGATCTCTTTCTAAAATCTTGGTCATTATGCCAATTTCCTTATTTCATTTTGTCGTTGAGAGACTCATTTTCAGCTGTGATGTTCAAAAGCTGATAAGAAAAGAATGTTGATTTTAATCTCAATAAAATCCTTTCTGGCAAAACCAGATAAAGCCAGATCTGCAATCCAGAGGGAACAAATAGACAATGTACTAAAAATTGCTAGTTCGGTTCATTTGTCCTATTCGTTCTTACAAATCTATGGGCGTTAGCAATCGCTTTATCACTTTTACTTCCTATTCGCACATTTCCTGTGTGTTGACTTGACTGGTTTATTGACCTTAAGAAAACATGGCTTCTAATAAATTAACTTGTCATCATATTGCGTGATTTAGTGACCCTCTAATAACATAAGGCTCAAAGCTTTTACAAAATGATGCAATACGATTTTTCTTTCTTTTTTTCTCATAAGATTTTCAAGCTGCAGAAGATTGAAAGAGAATCTATTTACTTGGGTACAGAGAATTCGTATCCGAGTAGAAATAAATCTTCGAGACTAAAATTCTGTAACGGGATTTGGAAATACGGGAGAATCGAATTTATCTTGAATGTAGAAAAAGAGATAGTTACTAATTATCCGATATCTTGCTTTAGTAATCAAATAATTTTGTTCAATTCATGTGAAAGTACTTGAGTAAAACTATTGTTAAAACGATAAATATAAAAACCAAGCTTTCGAACGATGCCGTAAAAGATAACGTCGTTATCAAAATTTTAACATTGTAAAGAATAGCATCCGAAAATTAGATATATTTTATAGTACAAGCTTATCAGAATATCCGAATAAATATTCAGATAAAAAATCTATTTCAAAGTTCCTGAACAAAAAGCCATAACGATATTTGTTCATTTATCACCATATGTTGTATGTTGGCGCACCTTTGCGTTATTGCGAATCAAGGTTCAAGGAAAAAGTCTCATAAAGCCAATATCAGGAATATTGTTCAGAGGAAATAACATATTGCAATAAACCTTTAGGGACGCAGTTACAACTTGAAGCACTAGCATGGCTTTCCTTCACGTATATTGGAAACCTGGTCGGTATTGCTGTTAAGTAAGGTTTAAAATCAACCAAGTGCGAGTTGGACTCGTTAGTAGGGAACCATCAACATTATTCTATACGTGAAGCAAAAACTTTGTACCCATTTTTACTAAAATTACGTGGATTGAGGAGTATGAAATTCGGCACAGTTAAGGTTTTTATGGAGAAAGAGCGCAGAGAGCTAAATTTTAAATATAATAATGCATTAAGTTTTAAATGAATTATGGTCGAATTTCGACCAATGGGCGAGCACTAGTTTTAATAATTTGCCATGTCATTGTAACACATGAACGTGTGCACATTACCTTTGAAAAGATACATCACTGAAACCAGGCAGACAGTCAAACGGCGTAGGCTTAAAATAGATCGGTCCTGTTGGCACCCATTGAGCATGGAGCCCTTAAAATGAACGAGAATTAAATAGTTACCCTGACTCACCATAACTCAATTACCTGAACTGACCATATCAAAGAATTACGTACTTAAAATAATTTAATGGAGTTTTCGAGTTTGACAAGTTAGTGATGAAGGTAAATGAAGCGTCTGGTTTGGAGCGAATGATGAGAAACAGGAATGAGGTGTCTACTTGATATAAAATATGATTGACCTGTTCTGTGTGGACGTAGACGAGTTTTTATACTTGTGGTGGATCAGTTATTTTTTACGATCAACAAAAACTCGCAATATAATGCGGTTGAAGTAACTTCATAAGAGGCCTGCTGTTTTACTATGTGTTAATGAGATAAATGTATACCATCCAGCTGAAGAACCTGCCCGGCCGATTATCTATCGCTCCACTGTAAAAACCATTTTTTTTAAAGAGTTACCGTGGAGTTTCTTGCCGACTCTTCTACATAGGAAGCGACCAATTGGAACCGTGCACCTAGCTTCTAACGTTTCATAAGTGCCCATATAAGTTTATGTGAAATAAAATATTTTGATTTTGAATCTATTGGTGGTGGTGGTGGTCCAAACTTAATGGACTTGTCATTTGCCACTCCCCATAGGTAACAGCATAGCTGGGTGTTCAGTGTAGTAATATGGTCAAAACTTTATTTCGAAAATAGGGCCTATTCTATGTTCGGTTAAGGACTGCAATTGCCCATTAATCATGTGTTTTAAATGTATAGACTTTATTGAATAACAGATGTAATATCGGTAAATCGTCATTATGAATCGGAATATTATGTTTTAACCAGATATTCCTATATTAAACAAAGGTTATTGATCTGGCATTAACACACTCTGAATATTGGATTCACGTTTGGATTTTGCAAAAACAAAGTATCACTTACGTGCAACTACTTTACTAAATGGTGTACTTGTTTGTCAAAGAGAATAAAGTGCTTGAATAAGCAAATAAGGGTGAATTATGTATGAAGTAGCAAACGTCAAAATATCCGACGAAATATAGTCATGCATCATGCGCTTTATTATCTTATACAAAAGCAAACCAAAATGTTATTTTGATCATATTTCATCATGTAAATTAATTAATAAATGTTAGCAAAACTTGTATTCATTCTTGTCTGAATGCATTTAAGTTCCTACAAAACAAGCTGGTTATACATAGGTACATATAGGTATTTGCACTATAGAAAACGTGAAGAATGTGTGTATGGCTAAAGATATCGCTCTATTTTTACTCTGTTTGTTTATCTCAGGGTTTAACAAAAGATAGACAGTGAATCAACTATGCTCTGTATTTGTACCTATCTGTTAAACGGCGCGTATTTTTAATCGTCTGTAGACAATTTAGCGAGTGACGTGCCAATGCGCAAATTTTTCCACGGATCTGAGAATACTTGTATACAGTAGATACGTCATTTCCTCCCTAAAAATCTCCTATTCAATTGCATATCTGTTTGATACGGATTCCAAGAAAATCCTAGTCATTGGTTCTTCAATTTCTGTATCTATATTTATTTGGTAGAGGTCAAATGGAGCTGAAATAACCGCAGATTAAATTCTTTTGACCCAGAAAGGGCTGTTATATTCAATCGTTTCCAGAAAATACGTTGGTTACGAGACGTTTTAGGGACTTATTTGCCGAGGATTTGTGAAAGGTAATTTAGTATTTACCTTTTATCTTGATGTAAAACACAAGGTTGTATTTTCGAACCGGGGATTAACGGTATAGTACCTATTAGAGAAGCGGTAAAACAAATATTAGTAAAGGCTTAAATACGGTTTGATGATTTGATTTATTTTTATTTTATTTTATTTTATTAGGTTTACCAACAATTATGACATAACACATTCTTAAAATTAAATTACAGCGCAACAATTACTTAGAGGTAAACACCACATGCATAAAACAATGAATTATAGAGTTAAGCTAACTTACTCAGTAATAAGCGCCAATATTCAATTATATAAATTAATATTTGTAAAAGTAAAAAAAAAGGTGACATTGGAAATAGAAATCAAAATAAAATTAAAATTGGTGAAAAACGAATACATTAAAAATCATAAAATTATGATACTGACAACATTGGTAAAATAAAATTTTAAGTTATAATAAATGATAAATAAGTTGATCTCATCATCTGCCTAGATTTTTCCCAACGATATTGGGGTTGAGTTCCAGTCAAACCTGATGCAGCTGAACCAGTACTTTACAAAGAGCCAACTGCCTATTTGAACTCCACAACCCAGTTAGTGGGTAAATACGATACTCCTTGGTAAGACCGTTTCTCAGACTTTCGGGCATCTCATGACTCGTTACGACTGTCAAAGATGCACGAATGACCACCGGTATCAACGGCTTAACGTGGATCGGAGGGGTCTTGGTATGTAAAGATGGTCACCCATCCACGGACCATCACGGCAATCGTAGCTTAACCTGATCGATCGACCCGAACGGCTGTAGTTACTTAGCCACAAGCCCCTTTATGCTGCTATGCTTATTCATTGGTGCATTATTCAGTTTGGTCCCGGGATTTCCACACTTTTCTATTGGCCCGACTCTATAATAATACAAGCCTCGAAGCGACAGACATTGAACGTCCATAAGACGTCGAATGCCCGTCATAATAATTTCATGGAAGCTAGTAAAGCGTCGAATAAAGAAATATTGGAATAAAAAAGTCACAAACTGATGCGACAGCGAAAATCAAAATAGATTCTGTGAAATGTCTTGCTTTGAACGTGATTTCAACATATTTGTTTGAACATTCGTCTAACAGATGATTAAAGAGAAATATGTGGATTTGTTTTAATAAACAAAGAATCATGAACATGTTTTAATTAATAAAGCATAATATTTGTGATATGAAAAATCTGGGTTTTATTTTGTTACTGTTTCAATATTTTGAAACAGAAGTAAATTAAGTCCCAGAGTTTTGAGGAGTATAAGGTCTGGACCGAGACGTCTGATAATGAGAAAACTAGGTTACGTCATTGAGTTTAAATTCCTCAAAAGTTCCTTAGTTATTATTTTAAAGTTTTACAAAAACTATTTGACATGTTTACCTCATTCACGCAGCAGGCTATATCGTACACACCAAGATATCCCTATTCATTTCAAGCTCCTCACAATCATTTATTGTACCGGTTCAGAGTTTGAACGGATCGGTTTTGAAA
This sequence comes from Antitype chi, assembly GCA_947359405.1. NCBI lineage: Eukaryota > Metazoa > Arthropoda > Insecta > Lepidoptera > Noctuidae > Antitype > Antitype chi. The sequence continues at coordinate 13,126,391 of OX375815.1, read as the reverse complement.
AGTGGGCATTAACGGACATGATGACCAAACCCAAATGATATATGAAAATATTAAGTTCCTACGTCGTGTGTAAAATAATAACAGTTATCTTTTCCCCACTGATCTTATGTTTTCATCAAACCGAACAGAACTGAAATAACATTGATGCCAATAAATTATGATAATGTACGTTGTTAATCCATAATTCATAAAACATATTTACGTGATCCAAAATTGATCGGAGGATAAAATGAAACAGGACATGTTCACTTCAATTATAACAGGTACTCGTAGGTAATCTTATCTGAGTGGTATAATTCCAGTGGACATGTGCCATTGGTTCTGTGAATTTCGTAATAAATACCATAAAAACTGGACAAGACATGCGTCGTCTGGCATATTTTTCCTATCAAAATTTTATTTGCCTGCTACCCTACTGGGTATATTTATGCTCTACCAGTACCACCTAACTTAGTGTAGTTACGTAGGTATAGAATACATAGCTACTCGTATAGAACATTAATATATTCGTGTCTTTTAAGTGTTGGGCCTCGATTAGAGAGCCACTACTAATAAAATCTATTATCTAACAAATTATATGAATCATGAATGCTTGATACTGTTTTATAATAATTAGTCGTAAGTTTAATCTATTATTATCGGCAAAACGTTGCCGTACACCAGGAAAGTACTAACGTCGGACTTCCGTAGACTAATTCCAATTTGTGAAAATTCCCACTGTCCGTACCGTCATAGGTGTTCCTTTGACAACGGACGGAATTGGGCATCGTTATGCAAAGAGCCATGGTAAACAACAACGGCTACCTACAACGTGCATAGCGAATAACGAAGCAAAACTGGTCCAGTGCAAGTTCTGTACCGTATTTAGTATGATACCCTATGTTTGTTTTTTCAATAATTATCTAGATCAAGAACGAAGTACCCAGATTTAAAAAAAAATCATCCTTAATTTTAAACCAACTTCAAAACAGGAGGAGGTTATCAATTCAGTTGTAATTTTTTTATGTGTTAACACACACGGTGTCATACAAACTGAACGCGACATATGCATGATTGCATACCCAATGTGTACATAGTAGATATACGTATCTAATAACGCGCTTAAGTACGCATAAATATTTAATTTCAGGCGATAAGCAAATTAATTTTGGCAGACACGAGATATCGTATCAGTGCACGTATTGTGACATACGTGTATCGAATGAAAATTTGTTCGAACATGGTTGAGTAATGTTAGGATTATTCTATGATAAATGTACTGTCTCTAGGGCACGGTTTATTCACACGTCAACATTTGTAAACGTAATAATTTACAGTTCAGTTATGATGCACAAAGTTCATTGAACTTCTACTAGCTTGAGCCAGCAACTCAGTTTGCATGGAAGTTTGACCTATTTGAACTTTTACGGTATGTGGTTTAAAAAAAGCTACTTGCTACAGCGTAGCCCGCCTGAGGGTCTACGGGTATAAATGTAAGAAACTGTAGTATGATCTTTATTAATAAGATAAACATTTCCATTTGACCTTTCTTCATCCAATTATATCTAATGCCATTGATTTAATACTACCTTCAAATATATTACTTTCTAGTTGTTTATTCTAATTAATCCTCAATAAATAATGTAAGACAGAATTAACTGTAGGTATTTCTCTAAACAATTTATGTAATAGTCACTACCGTACAATACAATAGTAAGGTTCGTTTGTATTAGTTAACGGATAGCAAAGGAACATTTAAGTTAACGAGGCATGAGGACATAATTATGTTCCTTTAGAAATGACTTCCATTAACAGTGAATAGTAACTACTACATACATCACAAATACTAGTGAAAATGTTACCCATTTGTTTGCAAAACGGGTTATCAACTAAGCTATACTATCTGACCAAGATTATGTCTGGACTTTAAAAGAGACTGTGAGCTCTGAGTTTGTTTCGGCCTTTCTTCTCAGAGTAGTCAGATAGCAAACGCCGGCCTCATCTAGTTTAAAAAAACATGTTTGACGTGTAAAAGTGTTTGTACAAACCTACTTACAGAAATAAAATCATTTATCACTTATAAGGCCTTTTAGAATACCCAATTTTGGCGCATTCATGTTAAATCCTTTCAGTCAGTCTGGTTGAAAATAGGAGATTCCTTTTACTACTCTGACTAACATAAATGGTTACAAGCTGATACAGGTTAATGCTGTAGCGTATCTTCTACGTATTTTGTACAAGTGTTCGTTATACTCTTATATCGAAAGTGAGCACAATGAAGGATTTATGAAAATTCATTCTATAAACGTTTTAAATAGGGAATTAAAGTTCGTATGGAATTTGTTATTTTTGAAGTTAAGAACTATTTATATTTTTTTATAAACACGAAATAAACGAACCCAACTTTGGCTTCGTTGCAGCTAAATCGGAGTTTAAAATATTTTAAATTGCGTAGCTAGCAGTGCAGTATGTTTATTTACTACGTATACTCCGGTCCGATCATAAAATAACCACAACTTCCTATTTAAATACACTATATGCAGTTACTCCAAGATTATGTGGACAATACTGCAAATGGACCGAATACACACTGTTCGTTCAGTTTTTATTTTAAAGAGAATACAAGAAAAATTTCGACGATAAATCTCTTGTTGGCGAAATGTTAACACTCTCTACTTGTAGTTACATACGTAAGAGAAAACTTAAATAATAACGTGCCGATACATTAGCAAGCTTCACAGTAATCCCAAATGATACACGTTTGTGGTTTTAATTAATATTAATATATATAACATATATGTAACATATCTATATATGTATTACTTTGCTTCTAATATTCGTGTAAATTTTACAGCAAAATATATACAATATTCAAATCAAAGGTTTATTCATGAAACTTCGATAGCCTTTATCCTACTTAATATTTATAAATGTGAAAGTTTGGATATTTAAATGTTTGGATGTTTGTTACTACTCAACGGTTGAACGGATTTGGATGAAATTTGGCACACATATAGATTATAATCTGGATTAATACATAGGAATTTTTATCCCGGGAATATGTTCCCGTAGATAAAGTTCGATCTCCACGCGGACGAAGCCGCTGGCAACAGCTAGTTAAATATAAGTTATCATCAATTGTAAAGAGACGGTGATAAATTGAGACTGATTGGGGACATCTGATTGAGATCTCGATTCAGTCCAAGATATTGATTTTCCATTCATACTATGCAAATACTTATTCACTCGAAGATTTCTAATAAAGCCCAAACCGTAACTTATCCGTATCTTGACTAATAATTAATATCCGGTGTTATACACTGGTAAACATTTTATATCAGGCAGAGCGCCAGAAAAGTAATTAAAAGTAGATGTTCCGAATTTTAATATCTACATGAACATCATTAACATACCTATAAAATTAAATCTTGCTTTATTACTGAAGCTACAACATAAGCTACGGATTTTTATTCAAAATTCTCTTGAATTCTTTTTTCGTAGATGCATGCTACGCGGCTACGACGCTACGATGCTACGACAATATATCACTAATCCTTTTGAAGGATTACTAAGGAGACTAAATTACAGCCATAATCCCACAAGATTAACATGACCTACGGGTTTTCTTTTTGTATTCACTTTAATGGTTTTTTCGTAGATACATGCTACGTGGCTACGACGCTACGCCACTATGACACTGACCCTTTTGAACTTCACTTTTGAAGGACAAAAGAGAAATTTCATACAGGTCCCACAAGATTAACATAAGCTACAGAATTCCTTTATTTATTCCCTTGATATTATTTTTCTTACAAGCATGCTACGCGGCTACGACGCTACGATGCTACGCCAATATATAACCGTTTGTTGAGAAGGATTTCAGACTAAGTTACAGTCACTATCCCACTAGATTAACATGAGCTACGAGGTTTTCGTTCTGTATTCTCTTAAATGATTTTTCGTAGATGCATGCTACGCGGCCATGCCGATGCTACGCCAATATGTCACTGACCCTTTTGAGGGACAAAAGGGAAATTTGACACATCATCACACTACATTTTCCTGTTTCTTAGGGATCTTTATTGACAGTGATCACGCACGTTAACTCGGAGCAAGTGTGTGTAAGACAAACAAACATGAAATTCAAGCGGAGATCGAGTCCGCGACCCTTATCATTTAGCTACAGCGCTAATGTTGCCGTCACTGAAAGGTTCTCTTATTGTATTGGGTATTTTCTTTATTATTTGTTAGAAATTCTCAGTAGCAGCTTGGAGTCTATACATTTTTGCCCGGTTGGAGGCAACAGGCTCGCCCCCTATGACATGGTACTTAAACATAGCTGGCGAAATGTGTGTGTAATATGGGTACGCCTATGCGTATTTGTCCGAGGAATTTAAGCATGATGTTTTGTTTTTATAAGAATTCTAAAATCGAATATAACTGACCTATATCTGAATGTCTGCACATCAGTATCAATGTTATGTAGTATTCAGAAAATGTCAGTATCAGTTGACAGAACGATCACATTTTATCTAGCATCCTTTCCAATACGGGAAAATAACGAGCAAAAACAACCGAATTATAGGAAACACACTGAGAAAGACAAACATTTATGTGGAAGAGGGTCTGTATTTGTTTGTGTGATCAAGTGTTGAAAATGAGACGAGTGAAATAATAGATAAATTATATCGTGTTCTCGAAATTGTTTTCAAAGAAACAACTTCAAAGGTCGAGAGAAATAGATTTAATTTGCACTATAACGCATATTGGGAGGGAGCAGGTGTGGCCCAGTGGCTTACGAATTGTTAGTCGTGGGTTCGATCCCAAGCAGACACTTAACCTTGTGTAAATTCTAACCATTCGTTATTCATCACCACTGCTCTCAAAACGATGAAAGAAAACATAGTGAGGAACCAAAAAATGTAAAACTTATGTCATCGACCCTCTCGCACTGGGCCCGCGTGGTTGATTATGGCCCACTCTCTCTCAGAGAAGACGCCTGTGTCTAAACAGTGGGACCATTATAGGCTGGGTATGAAACTACACATTTGCACTGAAGAAGGTTAGGAAGGCTACCTACCTAGCTACAATAACTTTGCCAAAAGTTTAAAAAGTCTTTTGTTTTAAACAAAAAAAGGAAACAGTATATTGAGTTGGGTGTTCGAATAAGTAGGGGACGAAATGGCTTGGATTTCGAGTGCCTTGACCCTTTTATCCCTTAAGTCCTACAGAGCAATTGTTCTGCGAGACTGAAAAGAAGTTCCTTTTCACTTCAACATATAGGTAATATTAGTATGTATATAGTTAGGGACAGTCAGCCTCTAAATGATACATACATTAATACAAATTATTTTTTGTATCAATGTTATAGTCATTACACATCGCATTCCTATTTACATATAGGATACAGTAAATATGAGACACAAATTGTATATAGTCAAATAAATTCTGGTCGATGTATTCACTTGTTTGAGGCTTATTGTACAGAGGTGCAACTTCTTAAGAGCGTGGAAAGTTTATGGCTGTTTTTGTTACACCTTTGTCAATGCTGGTGGCACGCATTGTACGTCAGCATAGTATGACGTATGCGTCCACATTGGAACTTACGGAAACGTAAAAGCTTATACAGCGCGACTAACGTACGGCTAGTTCGACGTGGACTTAATTTAGAAAAGACGACGTATGAGTAAAACGACAAATGGACATGACAGGGCTATCCATGTGAACAAAAAAAAAATTCAACAGCATCATCTTAGTAATTACCTTAAAAATATAAATATATGAATGAACGGCTTTTTTTTTTGGGTGGGAAATCATCAAATAACTTCTCCCGCTCTGGGTGGAGCGGGAGGGCGTGTCAGACTTTTACTGACTAAAACCCACCCGTGTTCCCTCAGTTGCCTGTGTGTCAGGGGCCGCGGTATCTCTTTCGAACAACCCGCACCCCTGGCAGGCATCGGCTCTTGCGGACCCCCCCATTTGGTGCTGACATCTCTTTGAGGCGCGCGTGGAACACAACGCGCCGTCGACCCGGGCTTGGTCCTTACCGGACAGCGAGCTACCCATTACTCGCAGTCCGCAAGCCCGCGCCTACGGTGGCCGGGAATCAGCCTGGGATTCCCGACGCCCAGGGCGTCTCCCGCGGCGAATGAATAAACGGCTTCAATACAGATAAACCATGAGAGGGTTTCGTTGTATGATTTTTTTTTTTTGGAGGATAGACTGGGAAATCATCAAATAACTTCTCCCGCTCTGGGCGGAGCAAGAGGGCGTGTCAGACTTTTACTGACGAAACCCACTCACATTCTTTCAGTTGTCTGTGTGCCAGGAGCCACGGTATCTCTTTCGAACAACCCGCAGCGGCCCTTGTGGACCCCACCAGTTGGTGCTGACATCTCTTTGAGACGCGCGTGGAACACAACGCGCCGTCGATCCCGGCTTGGTCCTTACCGGACAGCTAGCTACCCATTGCTCGCAGTCCGCAAGCCCGAGCCTATGGTGGCCGGGAATCAGACTGGGATTCCCGACGCCTTGGGCGTCTACTGCGGCGACTAGGGCCATGAGTGCGCATAGATTGCCCAAGCAGCACATTAGCGGAAATTACATCCATAAACAAGCTATATTACAGTCAAAGGCTCTTATGTAGCTGTACTAATGGATAAGACGATTCTTGGGACTGTATGGGGGGCGATCTCTACACTGTTAACCAGCACAGCTGACTAATGGCTGTACAATGGACAAAAAAACAACAAAATGCATTTTAGTAGAACTTGAAAGAACTATTGTCCAGCTTTTGGCTACGTATAATGCTACTAGCTGGTTAAGAAGACCAAAGTTTGTAAACAGCTGCATAACGGGGTAACGTCACACCGTTTCTAAGCTTTGAACTGTATTAGAGAATAAAATTTTGCCATTGGCATTTTTTTATGGAGTACACAAATTCTATTATAATGCTTCCTCAATGAGCTTAACACTAGCTGGTTAAAAGCATTTTAAGACTGCATGAGCTGTAAATTAGTGTAGTGTTACTCCACTTTAATTCCAAAGCTTATAGTGTAAATATTATCTATTTCACAGCCTCTAGCATTATTGAAGAGTAGACATAGGTTAGTAGTGCTATGATAACGTCAATTTTGTCATAACCTCGCAACACGACTTAATCACATAGATTTTGTTACCAATGATCATAGTTCCGTACAATTAATGGATTCGGTCAGTGACCTTTCTAAAAAAATAATTGTAACGAGAAATACTGAAAGTAATGAATCAAACCAGACATGAGGGAGAAAATATTTATATGGTAAACATTTTATTTAAAGAAAATATAAAAGAATGGGCAATAAAGAGAAATGTTGCTCAAGATGCACTGAAGGAATTACTAATAATTGTGAATAAGAGATTTCCAGATATTTTACCAAATGATCCGAGAACGATTCTTCAAGCTAGAATAATTGCTTTAAAATAAATCGAATCTGTTGATGAATACTGGTACAATGGACTAATCAATCCGCTAACTATAGTTTTAAACAAGTGGCTAGACGTTTTAGAAAATATTAAGAGCATTGGTTTGAATATAACCTTTGATGGCTTGCCTCTATATAAAAATTCGAAATATGAGTTCTGGCCGATTTTCCGTAATGTTTTTGAAATACCCAACTATTTATGGTGTTTATTATGGTGTTGGAAAACCGAAGAATCTTAATCTTCTTCTTTGAATCTTCTTTCTTCTTCTTCTTTTTGAATCTTTATCTGAATCTTTCCGAAGGATCTTTATCTAGAAGATGGTGCCGATTCTGTTGGCACAAAATTCTCTAAACTAAACTAAAAATCACCAAAATTAAGTTTAATCCTGTCAAACGACGATTTCCCATTCTGAAATTGACTAAAGTGACACAACTTAACTATATTTTAGTTTGACAGCAATAAGATTGCACTGAATTATTAATTTAGTGAAGATGGTAATTTTGCTATTCTGAGTTTGCCGTTTTTCACGAAAAATGTTGACTATATTAATTTTTCTAACTAAACCTGACTATTTTTAATCGCTATTAAAAAAGTGTGGAATAAAATTAGTGGTCATGAACTAAAATTCACACCAACACTTCGACTTCAGGTGCAAAAACAGTATTGTATCTTTTTTTTTTCTTTTCGTTTGCTTATATCTCGAAAATGGTGTGTCCTGTAGTGTATCTACTATCTATATAATAGATATGGTAACACTGTCTCATGCGCACGGGCGGGGCGGCTGCTGTCACTAATGGCATCTGTCAGTCAGGGGGATGGCGGGAAACGGACACAAGAGAAGCAGGTCTGCACGGTAGCGCTTGATGTGGTGATGAGCCAGAGAATTGAGATAATCTACTGAATTGTGGAAGCAACAGGATACTACAAATGGCGACGAGGATAAAAGTCAGAAAAATTAAACAATAGGTATAAGTAAACATCATAACGCAGGTACGTTTGTGGCTGACCAACTCAATTTATAAAACACTCAGTAGGTTGCATACGATACCTATCTAAAGTAATGTAGGTAAGTTGTTAAATTTCGCACCTAGTGATAAAGTATTTCCAGCAGAGTTGAGGATTCTGTCGGTGTTCATTTATCTTAAACATGGAAAAAAAAAAACGTTGTACCTACCGCTTTTTACGATAAGTACGCGGACTGAGGGAATTAAGTTTGGCGCAAGTAAGGTTTATATGAAGAAGGAGTGCAGAAAGCTATTATTTTTGTGTTTTATTGTATTTCTAGTAAATGAATTATAGTTGAGTAGGTATCGACTACTGGCCGAATAACTAGTAAAATCGTGATTGAAGGAGAATCAGAAATCTCCTATTCTATGTTGATCGTGTTTAGTTATCACAAATTCACAATATGACTATTACTCAAAAGTTAATAGGAGTGCTAAGTGTCTACTTGCTTATATGAAAACAGAGTAATTATTAGTATTAATATCCTCGTGTAATAGGAACTAAGTTCTATCTACCTTATCACTGGACAAAGGTAAGAAAGAGGATGATGATGGACTTTGTGTCCCATTAATAGAAATGCCTATAATGTTTTAATTCACTCTTTCATTATTGTTTTATTGTGCTGTTATCAGCGGGCTGGGACATGGCAACGACATTCAAACTATGTTCCCACCTTGAATTTTCAGGAATCAAATGTAATGTGCATAACAATTATGACTCCTTTAACTGTGACTGTGGTATGTAATGAAAACCTATCTCTTCATTCAAATAATAATACTTAATTATTTACTTACCTGAAACAGAATAGATTTCTATGAGTTTATGAAATTGGATACATGTTAGCTGAAATACAAGCAATGATTTAGTTAAAGGTATGCTACACATGCATCAAAAAAAAAAAATAGCTTTCCTAGTGAAAATAAAAAAAAGAGGAGGAATTAAAATAGGTACTTAGCATTCTCTGTCTACGTTCATTGTAGTAGAAAGTCTCATAGTGGAGAGCTGTTTACAGAGGATATGTCACTTAATATTATTTCCTAGACATAGCAAGTACTAATGGATACTATTGATAATGCTTAACATGTAACCGTGTTCTAGGGTGACATAAATAAGATAAAGACAACAGACTAAGGAGGAGACAAAAGTTTTGTATTTTTTTACAATAATTAAATACTAGTGCCAACCAGTTAATATAGGAAGTTCATATTATGAAATAAAAAGTGCGCAAAGTGAAAATAAAAGTCACGATGACAGCAAATTGCTGTTTGATTTTGCAATAATTAATTTGAATAACGTTATACCTTCATAAGATATATTTATATGGTGAATAGGTAAGTTAATGAGTAAATCGATTATGTTCGAGCTGGAATCTCACTTAACAAGACCAAGGAAGAAATTCCATTCTTCTGTTGGACCCGAGTATAGCTCCTTAATGTGGTGGTACCTACAAAATTACAGGTACTATGTAACATAATGCGAAACCAAGGCATATACTTATATAACATTAAAGATTGCTTACCTATTAAAACATAGATATCAATACATAATTACATAGATGTTGCTGTGAGGGTCTACCTGCTAAGATTTGCTCAAACTTAATAGTAACAGATATTACAATATTACACAATCATGTAGTAAACAACTTGACTATATTTTAATGTTGGATGTGACGCGATGGTCACTTGTGACATAGGGGGAACAAAGGTAGAAATGTTAATAGATTCCGGTTGCGATAATTTAGTAAAGCATTAATTTGAGACGATTTAGTAAAGCATTCAATTGCGATTATTTAGTAAAGCATTAAATTGCGATGATTTAGTAAAGCATTAAATTGCGATCACTTTGGTAAAAGCATTAAATTGCGATTATTTAGTTAAGCATTCAATTGCGATGATTTAGTAAAGCATTCAATTGCGATAACTTTGGTAAAAGCATTAAATTGCGATAACTTTGGCAAAAGCATTAAATTGCGATTATTTAGTAAAGCATTCGATTGCGATAATTTAGTAAAGCATTAATTTGAGACGATTTAGTAAAGCATTCGATTGCGATTATTTTGTAAAGCATTAAATTGCGATGATTTAGTAAAGCATTAAATTGCGATCACTTTGGTAAAAGCATTAAATTGCGATTATTTAGTCAAGCATTCAATTGCGATGATTTAGTAAAGCATTCGATTGCGATAATTTAGTAAAGCATTAATATGAGACGATTTAGTAAAGCATTAAATTGCGATAACTTTGATAAAAGCATTAAATTGCGATTATTTAGTAAAGCACTCGATTGCGATAATTTAGTAAAGCATTAAATTGCGATAACTTTGGTAAAAGCATTAAATTGCGATTATTTAGTAAAGCATTAAATTTCGATTAATTAAAAAAAAAAGCATTATATTGCGATTATTTAAAAAAAAAAGCATTAAATTGCGAATAATTAGTATCCAACGTGTTTCATTGTTATCAGGTACCTACATGTGGACATGGTATAGAGGTATGAGGAACAGGGTGTAAAGTTCACTCATACCCTGTTGAAAGGGAAGGATCCTCCGACCAGACGGGTGTTGTGTGGTGGGCAATTACTGCCCTACGGTAGATGTCGGGATGTTGTACCTATCCAAATCGCGCGGTAAACTTTAACTGCGCGATCTAGGATTTCTATGATGTGCGTCTTGCGTAGTTCGCCTGTGGCGTTGTAGCCACGCCACTTCTCTTTTTGTAATTTTAGATATTGTTGCGAAGTATTTTCTGTAGTACCGCTACAATGGCAACGTATACATTAGAAAATTTTTATTGTAATGGAGAGACTGGTTCAATTTCGGTAAGATGGGAACGTTGGAAAAGAAGTTTAAATATTTATTTAGACCGATCTAAAAAGAAGAGCGTGTTTATTACATTTCGGAGGCCCAGAATTGCAAGAAATTTATTATAACATTCCGGGCGCTCACGCCACTGCAAATGAAGAAAACAAAGGAAAATTGTTTGAGATCGCTATTACCTAATTGGTTGAGTATTTTGCTCCAAAGCAAAGTAAATAAGTATAAAGTAGATACAAGTGGTCAATCAAAAGTTAACTTAGACATTATGACGTTCAAGCACAACAGTGGTGGTGGTCTAGTCCGACTACGGTCGTGGGTTCGAAACCAGGCAGGCATTTTGTGTATTTTCACTCATTACCACTGTTCATCAAAAAGGTGAAGGAAAACACCGTGAGGAAACCAGATGTAACACTCCACTAAACTGGATGTATCAAAAAGGTGAAGGAAAACATCGTGAAGAAACCAGATGTAACACTCCATTAAACTGGATGTATCAAAACGGTGAAGGAAAACATCGTGAAGAAACCAGATGTAACACTCCATTAAACTGGATGTATCAAAACGGTGAAGGAAAACATCGTGAGGAAACCAGATGTAACACTCCATTAAACTGGATGTATCAAAAAGGTGAAGGAAAACATCGTGAGAAAACCAGATGTAACACTCCACTAAACTGGATGTATCAAAAAGGTGAAGGAAAACATCGTGAAGAAACCAGATGTAACACTCCATTAAACTGGATGTATCAAAAAGGTGAAGGAAAACATCGTGAAGAAACCAGATGTAACACTCCATTAAACTGGATGTATCAAAACGGTGAAGGAAAACATCGTGAAGAAACCAGATGTAACACTCCATTAAACTGGATGTATCAAAACGGTGAAGGAAAACATCGTGAGGAAACCAGATGTAACACTCCATTAAACTGGATGTATCAAAAAGGTGAAGGAAAACATCGTGAGGAAACCAGATGTAACACTCCACTAAACTGGATGTATCAAAAGGGTGAAGGAAAACATCGTGAGGAAACCAACGGTAACACTCCATTAAACCAGATGTATCAAAAACAGTGAAGGAAAACATCGTGAGGAAACCAAAGGTAACACTCCATTTAATTGAATGTATCAAAGCGGTGAAGGAAAGTATCGTGGGGTCCGACGTGTCGCGCAGCGAATACTTTGGAGACATCGGCATCCACCGAACTGCAGTGTTCCCATGTGGTGGCTTGCAACACATCAAGTTATTTCACTTAACCATGATTTCACGTTCCTCACGGATAGTAGGTTTGTATGCCAGTACTTACCTTAAGGGGGGGACTTATAAACTGATAATATTTTCTGTTTTTTTGTATAGTTACGTGACTGTTTTAATTACTAATTTAGCTTTGTCACCTGCTAGAATTTATTATATATATTATTGAGGGAGGACCACTTAAACAAAACATTTTTAAAACACTTTATTTAATGAGGCAAGCAACAGCAAAAAAAAAAAAAAAATACCTTCGGAAAAATTAACGAAAATGCTAAAATAAAATAAAAATAAATGATTTCCAAGCGATCATTACCTATAGAAGACCATATCGTAGAAACGTTTTGGTAATCGTTTGAGTTGCATAAGATTTTGATTAATGGTGACAGTTTTAAATAAAATAAAATAAAAACATTTTTGTTTTAAATAAAAGGGAATCGGAAATAGGAAGAGAGTGGCTGCAGAGTTGGGAGTCGCGCAGGCGATGTGGTTTGGATGGAGAAAAGGATTGAATCCCATTCCACTCGACGTGGACCGGGCTAATGAGAGGGATGTCATTGTTGGAGGCGGGGACACTGGACAAAGGATGAGATTGAATAGGGGATCCGTGTCCAACATGTCAATGAGACTGTGGATGACCGGGCGATTGGCTGGCTAGAACAGTATAATTTGATTGGTGTTTGATTGCATGAATGAATATTGAAATAAACATGTTTATGGTTTTACATGACTGTTTGATAACCTGTTTGGGTTGAACAAGTGAAAATATAATAAGAAAGGGATGTAGTGTATCTACTATCTATATAATAGATATGGTAACACTGTCTCATGCGCACGGGCGGGGCGGCTGCTGTCACTAATGGCATCTGTCAGTCAGGGGGATGGCGGGAAACGGACACAAGAGAAGCAGGTCTGCACGGTAGCGCTTGATGTGGTGATGAGCCAGAGAATTGAGATAATCTACTGAATTGTGGAAGCAACAGGATACTACATGTCCTATCGCAAAAATGATGATAAATTCGACCCCCTTTATGAAACCCCTATGCCCCATAATCTCAACATGTAGGTAATATTTTTTTTATATTCCATACAATAAGTGAAAAATTTCATAAAAAACGTCGAGGCTGCGCACGCTTCATTCAGCTCTTAAAAAAATCATTGCGTAGGGCACACAAGTACCACGTCGCGAAGCCAAAAGAAAAAAAATACCACCTGCAGGCTTGGCACGACAACCGTAGAGAAGCGTTTTGTCGACGGAAGACAAGACAAAATGACGTTTCCGTGTAGACAGTTGTCAGTTTTTCACCGAGAAATGTAGACAAGCGATTTCTATTCTACAGTAAAGTAGAAATAGAAACCGTCATGCTACTAAGCTTGCAGGATCCGCGGTTGTCAAATTCGATTTTAGTTGTGTCAAAATTATTTTTAAGTTTAGAGATTTTTTTTTGCAGAATAGCTTTAAGATTCTCATAGCCAAAAGTAAGGAATTTTAGTGATAGTTTAGTTAGTTTAGTTCGGTGTACAAGAGAATCGGCACCATTGTAGTTGAAATGAAACAGTTATTGAATGACGGAATCCTTCTAGACAAGCGAGATTATAAAAGTCAAGATTAGATGTTTTACTTGCGATTCACCCGCAAGGGCTTTTATAACAGGTATGTGCATTTTCAAGCCTCAGCGCCACGTCTTTATGAGAAGATAAATTTTAATATTGTGTGGCCGTTACAAAACAATAAAGCCGTGTCAGTGGCGCTCAAAAGTTTTATTAATTTATAGCTGTTGGCTAAGGAATGGTCAGTAAAAATAAAAGTAATGGTATACATTTACTGCGTTTTATTTTATTAATCACATAGGTACTCTTGATTTGGCTTTGGTAATTATATATGTTAAACCATTCGTTGGTTTTATTTCTCCATCATCTGGGTAATCTGACGTGTCACTATGGTTCAACATGCCACTTAGTTCTTTTTCTGCATTGTTATAATATATGTTGCAATGGATGACCGTTTCACTATGCATTGCATTTTTGTCCAATCTGTATGATGCTTTGAATATTCTAGTTTCATCAATTTCGAAGTAACGTTTTTAATATATCATCTCAACCATCCATCCTTTTTCTCAAGCACTTGGTATGACAGATAATTTTCCTTCCCCTCTTTCTATTGTCTTCACTTTTTGAACGGCATTTCTATTTTCTGAAAACAAGAACAATTATTTAGCAATAACATTAGCATCTTTACCTACTACGTCAGAAGTAAGAGATCATTAAGTATGCGGATTTAGTATTTGTGCCAATAAGTAAAACGCTCTATAGTATTAAAATATTTACACCTATTACAGGTACTATCACAAAAAATATGTACACTATTATTAATTGATAAATTATAAAACAAACTAAGTTATTCACTTCGTTCGCATAATTGAATTGCAGAAGTGTGTAAGTGTGCAAGAGTGCGTACGACTCGCAATTTACAACACAAAAAAAATTCGTAAACAAAATAGAAACAATAATAATACGTGCGGTGCGTAGCGCGTGACGGGTAACAAATTCACAATATATAAAGATAATATGGTAAAGATTTGGCAACAACTGGCTAACACAAGTTTGAATAACTCCTTTCAATAAAATATATATATATATATCAATATGATTGGTTAAATTTAAATGGCGCTAACAAATCCTTCGCGACAAAGCAAATTCGCGAATAAGCGACAGTCCAAATTCGCTTCATCTCTTTCACACGGCCGGGAGAGCGTAAAGTTAAACCAAGCTAAATATTCACTTAGCTAGGTTAAATGAAGTTATAGTTTTTTTTATCTTACTTTATAACATACATTTCTAAGCAACATGGCAAGTAATGGTAGGCAAGAATAAGTAGGATCACAAAATCAAGTGAAGTACCTAAGCTACTTGAGTACGAAATGCCCGAAATAGTTTTCTATCAATATTAGAGATCCCTAAGACGCTGTTGTATACTCTCACTTTGCTGCTTTCACCAGTCGTTAGAATAACTGAAAACCATTGTACAGCTAGCGTAAAGTTCTCAGCTGATCAATAGAATTAAATATGGCCATTGCACAGAAAAGAGAGTTTCAAGAGAATTTAGTTAGAATGATTGCTGGATAACAAATTAACGCCATTTTAATGTAAACAAGCCGATTATATATGAAAAAAATTACTGATATCTGTAAAATTTTCATAATATTTCAAAGCTATTAAAGTAAAAATACATTATTTTTTAGCTACAAATAGATATGAATGCTCATAAAATGTTATTTTTTTGTAAAAATCCATGAATAATTCGTACACCGTATTTATTTTGAATAATATTTTTAGTAAAACCATATTATTTCTGTGGCGCGTGTAATATTTGATAATAACACCTATATATATTAACAGTAAACTGGCACCCGCAGTACAATTTAGCGATAGAGATACAAAGAAACGTGAAAAATTACTTACCTTAAATTGGAAATTATATATTTGCCCACAGATTAGAGTTTGACATAACACTTGCACTGCACAAATAGTCTTTTGTTGCTATTTCTTTGTAGATTTATTAATCGCCGTAAGGAAACCATACACCATCTAGTGGCTGTCTAAGAGAATTAAAGGAGCTGGATAGTGGCCTATTGACAGCTGTCTAAGCTATTGTGCAGCCCATGTACATCTCTTACAATGCTCTGGAATGCTTTTAACAAGCTACTATAATTCTCAGCGCTGGTTAATTTGGGGCCAAATGTAGAATTATAGGAGCTGTGTAGCGGGATAGACAGCCCTTGTACAAACAGCATAACAGCGTCGAGTTTTCAAAAATTCTGTTGTCCAGTGGCTATACAGCTATTTGTGCTGCTTGGGTGCCTCTTCCAAACGTGCGTCACCTCCTTCTTCGCGAGCATTACTGCTTCTCAGAAGGTGACGGCTACCCATGCACTTTCACTCCGTACCATGGCCTGGATCAGGGCCGACGCGTGAGATCGTCGCCGCCGATCGTCTCCACGAGGACACGGCGGTGCTCCGCCCAAGCCGGGCAGATCTCCACCGTATGCTCCACCGTGTTCTCCGGGCGATCTACGTAGTAGTAACACCCGGGCGTTTCATCCCGCCTTATCCGAAACAGGTACCTCCCGAAAAAACCGTGTCCGTTGAGGACCTGCATCAGGCGGAAGGTGAGGAGGCCGTGGCGCCTCTCAATCCACTCTTTAAAGAAGGGACTTACAGTTCGTTGTATGGTTAAAATCAAACTGTAAAATAGGCTAAGTGTTTTAGAAATCAAGAAATAAAAACTTAATTCATTCTAGTCAACAAAGAATTAACAGAGACCTTTACAAAGACCGTAAATATTTTTCTGATTTTATCATAATTTCACGCCTGTGATCCCCAAAGGGTTAAGCAGAGGTGTGCCCATAATACACCCCCTTTTCGTCATTACCATATACCTATAATAGGAAGGGTCTGATTTAGTTGGTCGGAATTTGTGAAAATACGGTATAACTTATATTATACAATTCATCAGCCCAAAGTAGTACATAAAGCTCTACGAGAAAATCCTTCACTAACTGGGGTTTATGAGATGAGTATTAAAGTATTTATATAGAACCCTCCCTGCGGTTGACCCGTCTGATTATGATTACCTACATTATTATTATCTAACGTTTAGATTACGGACTTTCCCCTTGTCATGAATGAACGTTTGCGAATGTTATACTTACTATAAATCATAGAGATTACTCTCGAAATATATTGTATTCATTTCGTACGCATATTGTTGCGTAAAATATTATGGGTGTATTTTATTCTGAGCATTTTTCTCTGAGTGTGTGTGTTTGTACGGTCACTTGTTATCATTAGTCTAATTAGTGTTTTTTTTACTTTCTTGTGAACTAAGTATATTATTTACAGCGGGCTTGGCATGACGTTTTCCATTTCTATGAAGAATAGACAGTGCTTTTTTCAATACAAAGTGATATTTCGTTTCTCCATTTTTGACATCGCACCGTATAGATAGATATCCTTCTACAATCTGTCATTTTGTCTTTCGTTTTTTATAAATGATTATAAATGTAGACTATTTCAGAAGAATATTTCTTCCCAAACTGTCAAAATTACACTGACAAAAAGCTTTCTACTCGACTGCCACAAAGTATATTCGATTTTCTATAAAATCATGATTCGTTTAGGCGTTCTAAACGAATCATAATCATAACTGTGATAGTTAATAAAAAAACACAGCTATCTTCTCCTATTGTACATCATTTAGTTAATAGTCATGTCTATTCTTCCGTCGACAAATCGGTGCTCGTGCTAAACCTGCTGGGCAGGAACTGTAGGAAAACAGGATCCACTTGTATTTTATATCCATTTTCTGAAAAAAAAATTATAGTTTTGCGGTGTCTGGTTCCAAAGGCAAAGATCGTTGTTGAATTTTCTTGAGCTTTTCTCTAATAAAAGTTTTATTCGAAGTAAATGTACAGTCACCAATAGATATAAGGCACCAGTATTGCTGGATTTAGATGAAGTTTAGTAAGAAACAGAAGGTTATTTTGGAATAAATTGTAATTTAAAATAAACAGTAATTAACTGTTTGTATGTTCATCTAAATCCGAATAGCCTGGTTACTTAACTCTTTTGTTGACCTTACTTTTACAAAAATCTCGCTTTTTGAAACATCGCTGCGACCTAAATAAAAAAAAAGTTAATACCTTGTTGTTTAGTTAGATCAGCACGTTTTATTCCTCTAAATTCTACTAAATTTATTTTATTAAATTATTTTCTAAGATAGACATTAAAGTGACAACATAAGTACACACTTGAGCCGATTTTGGAGCGGAACACTCTAAATAAGATTGAATTTAGAACCTTGTCCTTTTATTAACTCTGTTAAAATTTACGACATTGCTTATTTCTTCTAGTAACGTTAGTTTGTAGACCGCCAATATTCGATACAACAGGAAATGAAAAGCGCCATGAAACGTCAACTACTCATGGAACGAAAATGGACGGTTATGTAATCTAGATCTAGGTAGCCGTCTGAAATTAGGAGTAGGTAGTCGTATATTTTAGGCTAAATAATGACGGGACATGAAAAACTGATCCTCATAAACGTCATTTAGTATAGTAATAAATTAAAAAACAGCAAATAGATGTAAGCAAAGCACGTTTCGTTCCCAATAAATTCTACTACCATCTCTTATTTATTTCCTCAAGAATAATACACAATAAATATCCCAGCTTTATGACGTGTTTACGTCAGATTTTTTGCATATTCCAATACCTATCAAAATATATTATTATCACAATCATTGAGTTATTAGAAACATAAAAGAATTTACGTTATGTATTGGTTTGTTTATATCGTAATTCTATGGGGAATTATTTTGCTACAAAGTTTAGGATCGACCATGAATTTACGAATCTACGCATCCGAAGTCTGCGGACGTATATCCATTCCACATTATAGCAGTTCTCATGCCATTACACGCGTTCGTATTTATCAAGAAGCGTGCGGGTTTCGTCACTGTTTTTCGCTCGACGCCGGTGATAAATTCACTCGTAAATCGAAAACGTATGTTTGGAAACACATTGCAGAACGTCCGATAGAGCTAATGAATGTCGTTCTTATTTTCTGAGATATATCCGTTAGCTATAAACGCTTCCAGGAAGAAACGAGAGTGCTTTGAAAATAAGTGTAAGTGCTAACAAAACCGGGAGAGTTGTGCTCTATCTCTTGTTCAAAGTTAACTCATAACCTCGTCACTCGATCGTAGGTGTCGAGTTACGTGATATTGCCTTGTTGTTACGAAACTTTAAGATAGATAGACTCTTGAGCCCATCCACTAAGTAACTTTTAAGAAAAAAAAGCCCTTCATGTGTCTCAATATCATTAAAACTCAATGTAACTTAACTTCATGTGAAATACTGAAAGTATTTTCGTTAGATTTTACACGGAGTACATTGCGGTCTGAGCCTGTGCGACCCAATAAGTGTACATCAGAGATATCAGAGCCTAAAGGCAGGGTGGAGATATGACAATCTGGGCTTGAGGCGATACACACATTTAGCGGAATTTCTGCTGTATTTTAGATTTTTTAAGTCACATGATAACAGCAGTTTATACGCTTTCCGCTCCCACAAATCACTGTCCAGTTGAAGCTTCGATTTTTTCTGAAAGTTTTGTCACTAAAGCATTTGAGGATTTAGACACCATTCTTCTTTTCAAGATGACCGATTTCGCTTTGTGGATGACTTGACGTATTAATATATTAGTGAGATGGAGTTTTAAATAAATGATTGTATAAAACATTATTTCTAATGTCTCTTCCTTGTGGGATTGGTTTTAATTATGAAATCTAAACATGGTATTTTCTTTTCATGTCATAGGTCATTATTAAACCTACGTGAAACAAATAGCTATGCTCGTTGGGTTTATTGTATGCGCTAAGTTTTGTTTTTTTGTAGCAAATAGTTAACTGTGCTGTGAAAATTAACCATGCGAGACAGCGACCACGTCGTATAACTTCATTATTCTGATTTTACTCATGTGGGTAACACGCTTTCCTCATAGAGTGACAATGAATTTTAATATACTTGCACCCTTAACACCCATGTTTAATAGTTAACATAATTGATTACTTTACGCTTTTATAACGTTCCGAGTAAGTGGACTAAGTTGTAGGAAGGCTAATCAGTTTTCTGATTATTTATGGTACTAACAAAGATATTGCACATATATTAGTATATTGTATATTTCTGCCCTGCTAATTGTAAATGCAGCACTCGCAAAAAAGCGGTTTCGAGAAAAACGAGGAAATCGAAAAGTAAAAGTTTCATACAAGTACTGTGAATATCTTTATCAAAAAAACGTACTTCCAGTACCCAAATATTTTTATTTTTCCCATATAGGTTTGCCTATAAGGATTCCATTTCTGCAAAAAAGTGAAAACCTAAAAGTGTCGATTACTGCATGCAGATACAATTAGCAGGGCAGATTTGGAAGCACAATTTGTTTCCAATGTTCGATCCAAATTTTGGATGGCAAACTAGTAAAGTATAAAATAAACTATTAAAATGATCGAATCGTCGCCTGCCAATAGGCCCACGTCATACTACTTCTTCAAACGCGTCCTTACACAAGGAGCTCTTACTTTAGAAGAAATATTAATAGCTTATTATTTTCCGAGTGACTAATAACTTAAAAGTCGACTAAATGTTTGCAACAAATAAAATAACTTGCCAGCGATTAAATATTTTCGTGACTATTATATTATGTAAGGTTCAAAATTAAAGGTGTTATAAAAACTAAAAACTAGCAGCTGCGTTTAGGTAGCAAATAAACTATACCAGTCAAATAAAATATTAGGCGAGGAGCTATAAATAATGACTTGGCGACTAATAATGTTAGTAGGGTGGCAAAGATAATATATTACCAGTCTAGTTAGAGTAGGTTATTATTTTTTTTTAATGGTTAGGTTAGGTTAGGTTAAAACTGTGACTTCCTACGCACGAGCCGAGCGAGCGAAGCGAGCGGTGCCGCGGCACCGGCCGGCGAGTGCCAGAAACGACTAGATTATATAGAAAATCTAAACCTGCCCTAATAATACAATAATAATATATTATTTATGAATGCCCATTTTCTATTTTATTTTCGCCATTAAGTTTCCGCTTAGATATTAATTCTGTTCCCAAAAGAAAAACTTGATGCTAGTTTATATTAAAACGGAGCTTATTACTGATATATTAATATGCTACCTATTACTTATTACGATACTCCTTATTAGCTGCCAACCCATTATATAGGGTACCCACTCTATTTTTTTTTAAAACCTATATTCATTTTACTTAGTTGCCGCATTAAATACATGCCAATCTTAATTTCCAGTAATCGAGTACGAACTGATCTTTGTTAAAAGCTTCCCAGAATAGTGTGTTTGATGCTAAAGTTATTTACTTTAGAGTACCTTAGTGGTCGGACACTGTAAGGATACACGAAGTCTCGGTTAGAAGTTTGAAGTTGCGATAACTTAATTGCTGAATTAGACATGAAATTGATGAAGTTCACAATATAAGCTGCTAGCTTTTGCCCGCTACTTCGTTCGCGTGGAATAGTTACTTTGGGTGGCATTTTACTAATCATACACATGTTTCCGATAAATATATACTTATAATTAACATAGACAGATTTTTTTAAACTTCCATACCAACTTTTATTAACTATTTCATCCACATACATGTGGATGAAATAGTTAATAAAAGTTCGAACGAACGAAATTTCGACCTACAGGTCGAAATTTCAAAAACGCTAGAACATATATTAATTTACTAGATTCCGCCCGCGGCTTCGCCCGCGTGGAGGTCGGAAATTATTACTCGGGAACGTACTACCGGGATTAAAAGTATCCTATGTGTTAATCTAGGTTATAATCTATCTGTGTGCCAAATTTCATCCAAATCCGTTCAGCCGTTTTTGCGTGAAAGAGTAACAAACATCCATCCATCCATACTTACAAACTTTCGCGTTTATAACATTAGTAAGGATGTAGGTAATTGATTATGAGCGTGCATTGAATGCAAAACAAGCCTGACAATACTGCGGGATGATTAGATTAAACACTTATAATGGCAATGACTTGTAATATGACAGTTCTACAATATTCATTGCGCTATCTACGCTGTCGAGCAGATGAATTTTGCAAACATAAAAAGCCATGTGTTTAGACATTTCTTTCAAAATCCTTGGGTTGGCGATTGAAAATTAACATTTACATTATGATTGAACATGACAATTATCATGTTAATTGGGAGTCGAAACTGTCCTCCTACTCAGATATCTAGCTAGGAGAGTGGCGATTCACCCAACAATTTGTTGTACCTACACCATGTAATTAATAATGCATAATTTGTAAGTCTTTCATGTACTACATAAGTGTTATGTAACTACACCCATTTAAAAATAAAAAATATTATCCTTCTGTACGTGTGTATGTCACTGAACTCCTTCTAAAAGGTTGGAGCGATTTTGATGCCATTTTGTACGTGTGTTTCAGTGGGGCCCTGGATGGTTTAGATATACAATTGGACCCGGTAGCTGGCGCTGCCATCGTGTCCTAGGAGATAGGACAACGTCTGATCAATCACTATACCTCTTATTTATAAACCTTGCTTAAGTTAAGAGATGTTTAAACGTCAAAAATAAACAGACGCTGAATCATTATATAAATTTAAGCAACGTTTATAAATATGGGGGCATACTTTGTAAGTCTCTCATGTACTAAAGAACCTTTAGGTATGTACCTGTATAAAAATATTATATTGTATTATTATAGATAAGTATGTTACGCATTTGGGGTGGTTTCACATCCAATTCACGATAGTTATGTTTTTTTCATAGATGGATAAACGTTAAGGCTCTCGAAATATAGACAAATACCCGCCGATCATTGAACTGTTCATGACACCTAGCGTTACAGCATTCAACAATATAATTAAAAGTGAAATCAATATTGCTAACAGTATTTTTGTTATTTACGCCCCCTACGTCATCGTCATCATACGATACGTCAACTTATAATTAAAACTGTGCTGTTGATTGGGTAACATTAATCCAGCTGCTCAAGAGTACCACTTATACTTGCAATGTAATACAGGTACAGGCTGTAAATAAATATAAAGTTTCGAAGCTAAAATCCGAGCAATAATTTTACAGTTGCAGCAAATATAAAACCGTTTACAAAGTTGAAATAAATGTTCATACGTTCTTGAAAAAATATCGGTGCCCACTTTTTCGTAAAACCGGAACTAAGATGTAGGTTTTCTTCTCAAGAGTTTTGCAAGACTTTCCTACTCAAGAGTCTAAACTAATCTTATGCTAGAATTTAAAACGTATCACAATTTTATGACAAATACAAGACTTTTACCTTCCACGTAGACCTAAAATACCATGAGACTCAACCATATTTAAATACTGAAAAAAACATGCTAATTATGAAGGTACTTACACAACGTATAACGTTCTTGATTATGTAAAATAAAACATTTAAATTAAGCTAACGAATAAATAATACCGGAAAAATAACGGTAACATATTTTGATGACAATATTTTTCTGGTACACAATTTATCATGCTGGTAAACATACATAGGCTAAAAGCTTATTCGTTTTCAAAGAGAAAATTCGTTTGTGAAAATTCAGTGACTGGTAAAAATATCATCAATTGCAAACAAGTGATAAATGTGGAAAACTCACCTTACATACACCGAGTACGTGAAAATCACCATTGTCTAATACAGTCTATTAAATTAATAGCATCTCTTGAAATTTCACTTGTACAAAACTTTCCGGTCAAAGAGTTACAATGAAAACTTGGCAGTAATTTTAATTTTTGCGACAAACGTGACGGCAAAAATTAACGAGTTCCCGAAAAGTTATTGTGAATTTAATAAACAGGTTCAACAGATGTTTTGAAGTACTGTTCAATTACATTTCCAAAAATAAAATCCAGGAAAATAACGTGCGCTCCCACTCGAGCCTGAAATGATACTGATGAACGTTCACATAGATCCACACTACCACGCTACGTTTGGTAACAGGATGGTGGCGACAACTGTAAGACGAATGTTATCCATCTCTGCGCAGAGGAACCCCATATTTTAGTCTCTGAATTTGGGAACCGTAATGGAACTTACACAAAGTTCGATATTTACAAGTAAAATTAAATTAATAACAGGAAGCAGAAGCCGTAAAGTAGGCACGAAATAAACGCGATCATTGAGCAAAACCGACAAGAATAAAGCTTCCAAGGAAACGGTTTAAGTATGACTTCACGTATTTTTTACCTTCTATTTTTAATTACAAAATTTGAGTATTTTTTTTTTATATTTCGTTACAGCTCCATTATGTTGTGAACTTTAAGCTGTGTTAAACATTTGATTTCCTTTTAAGTTACTTTTGATATTTATTGAAGCGCTTTTGTTTTGGGAAGCTGTAAAATTAATCAAACATTAAACATTTCTGTTACTGTTGAGTCCCATCAAACAAAAAGGTTTTCAGCAAGATAAAAGTTATAGCAATGTTAACTACATAGCAATCATTTCGTTGGGTTCTGAAAAGAGGGTTTCTTTTGTGACCCACTTCGTAAGATAGAATACTCTTATTATGTACACCATAAATATTACAGATATAAATGTATAATTTTTACTAGGGGTGATACAATGGGCGGTCTAGTCGCTAAAAGCAAGACAACCTTTAGATGAATTAGGGGAGAAAGCAGATGCAAAACAGCGGGTAGTCTGTGGTGTACCATTAACATTAATCCAATAAATATATAAAACATAAATTCATTTATCTACATATTTATACGTGAAGTAAAAACTTTATACTCCTTTTACGAAAATTACGCGGACGGAGGCGTAAGAAATTTGGCACAGTTAAATTTTATATGGACCCTTGTCCAGAAAGTGAGTGTCCAGGGAATCATCATCATCATTTCAGCCGAAAGACGTCCACTGCTGGACATAGGCCTCACCCAGGCTCCTCCACTTCAACCGATCTTGTGCTTCCAACATCCAGTGGATTCCTGCGGCCTTCACAAGGTCATCGGTTCACCTTGTGGGAGGCCTTCCCACTCTACGTCTTCCGGTACGCGGTCGCCACTCCAGAACCTTTCGGCCCCATCGGCCATCTGTTCTGAGAGCAATGTGCCCTGCCCACTTCCACTTAAGTTTGGAAATTCTTCGGGCTATGTCGGTTGCCTTGGTTCTTCTGCGGATCTCTTCATTTCTGATTCGATCGTTCAGGGAATGTAAAAAACTAATATTTTAAAATAATATTGCATTAGTTTAAACTTAAAATTTAAATGAATTGTGGTTATTATGGTGGTGAATTATGGTGGTTAAAATCAGGACGATAGAACTATTATTAATATAACTAGCGAACCGGCCCTGCTTCGCACGATATTTATGACTTGACAAAATATCGGGATTACTTTAATATAAGTAACTTTATTATAAATATATACACATAAACCTTTCCGAATATACTCTCTAAATGTTGGTAAAACTGCATCATAATCCGATGGGTAATTTAGAGGCGAGGAAATAACGCGGTTACACAGATAGACACGGAAAACGACTTCTATCTATCTATCTATATAAATAAAAAGAAAAGTCCTGACTGACTGACTGACTCATCAACGCCCAGCCCAAACCCTTGGATCTAGAAAGCTGCAATTTTGCACAGAGGTTCCCTTTATAATGTAGACAAGGAATAAGGAAGAATTTTTCTAAATTCAACCCCTAAGGGAGTTAAATAAGGGATGAAAGTTCCGCGCGGGTGAAGCTGCTGGCAAAAGCTAGTTAATTTATAAAATGTCAATCAATCTGGTTAGCCTTTTCCCAAATATGTTGGGGTTCAGTCTTACCAGATGCAGCTGAATACCAGTATTTTTATATGGAACGACTGCGTATCTGACCTCCACAACCCAGTAACTGGATGTCAGACTTTCGTCGACAACTGTCAAAGATCCATGAATGACACACGGAACCAACGGAATAACGTGCTTTCCAAAGCACGCGGAGAGGTCTTGATATGTAGATGGTCAACTATCTACGGACCAAATTACTAAGTCACGAGTATTTATAACGTGTAGGTATAAAAAGAGGTCTATAGATTCAGATATATTAAAATATATATAGATATATTAAAAAAAGACGGAAAGATATAGTTTGCCCTCAAAAAAGTACAAAACATGCTTTCACAGCCAAGTTTTATATGTACCTCGGACCGCTGCTCTATAACAGGCTAAATGAAAAAGGAAACATCTACTCCTTAAATCACAGTAACTGCAAGAAGATCCTTAAGGAAGCTCTTCAAACTATGTCCTATGAAGATACAGAGAAGTTATTACTTGTGCTAAAGTAAATAGTGTTCGTATTATTGTTATTTTTTTATTTTTATTTAATTAGTTAGATATTTTTAAGATACTATAATTTTTATATACCTTTTTACATAGGCACCAAGACTAATATGCTATGTGATTATTTAATCAATTAAGGTTACCTCCAATCGCCTGAGACACAGGATTACCTAGT
Source organism: Antitype chi (assembly GCA_947359405.1). NCBI lineage: Eukaryota > Metazoa > Arthropoda > Insecta > Lepidoptera > Noctuidae > Antitype > Antitype chi. The sequence goes on along the minus strand of OX375815.1, from coordinate 13,099,796 downwards.
TCAGGCACAAATCATGAGTGAACTTGACGTAGATTAAAGAAAAACTGTAAACATTGTACCTTATGTTTTTGAATAAAAAAAAAAAAAAAAAAAAAAAAAAAAAAAAAAAAAAAAAAAAAAAAAAAAGATATAACCACAATAACCGAAAACGGCAGTATGTTAGGTATCAAAGAAGGCAATTTCATAATTTAGTACCTATCAGGCAGAATTCCAACCCTAGGTCAAAGAACTTAATTAAATTTTTCACGTTACTGGTAGACATTTTGCAAGTCAGTCCATTGTCCTTGTCCTTGCCTGTGTGCTAGAGGTGCGGGTTGTTCTGCCAGGGGTGCGGGTTGTTCGAAAAAGATACCGTCGCCCCTGGCACACAGGCAACTGAGGGAACACGGGTGGTTTTTAGTCAGTAAAAGTCTGACACGCCTTCCTGCTCCACCCAGAGCGGGAGAAGTTATTTGATGAACTCCCAACGTCAAAAAAAAGTCCATTGTCCTTGTCACGTATATATTTTTCTTCTTTTATTCCTTTCAAGCTTTGAAAGCTTGAAGTCATATTTGCTAACAGCAAAAATTTGGAGCTTTAGTTGATCTCGTCTATGATATTATCAGATAAATAAAAGTTTATAAACTGGTAGGATTCCTGTTTGTGTTTAAGTAAACGCTTTAATTCCACTAATCTTTCATTCTTACCAGAAAGTCATAGATATCTTGTAGGTCACCATAATACGAATCTTGTCAGTTTTATTGTCTACTTCGCATTGAAAAGCTACTAAGATTTCAAATCGGTACCATTTTTCAAAATAACAATAGACTGAAAAATGGAGATGTATCTACCATTCAAATCTGCGTTCTCTTATTTGCTCTGCTCTGCTCTTATGTACTCTCAAATTATAGCATTTTTACTTCTATACATACAGGAAAAGAATTTATTCAGTTCAATTCAGCATGAATTCATGGTTAAAGTTTGCGCACTGAATTAAAACTTTTCCTGTACCTATAGTAAATTAAAGACGCTTCTCGTGTTATCTGTATGACCTCCTTATTCTTCTAAACTCCGCGACGGATGATTTGGTTTTCACAACACCTTTATGCACCCAGTCTGTCCCAGCCACCTTTTCAAGGCCGTTGGTACATCTAGCTGGGAGCGTCCCAAATGTATGTGTATACTCTATTAATTTTAAACTGGCATAAAATAAACAAAAGTCGATGTTTTGTCAAATAGTAAAAACCGTGCGAAACAGGGGCTGGTCGCTAGTCTTTAAATATACAAGGTTTAACAGAATACACGCAAGTCCTGAAAATAGTTTGTTCATAATTGACTATTGAATCGATTTCAGATATTATTTTTATTATTTTAAAGCAATAACACTCAATTTTAAATGCATAAAGCATGAGCTGGCATTAGCTATGCACGATTTTCTAAATGATAAGTGTAAAGCTGTAAAAAAAAAAATTTGGTCATTGTAATATGCTATTAACTCAATACTCTAATTGGGGTTATATGCGGCCTTGGGTTAATTATGTTACTCGTTGTATGTTAAGCATGCAGTATAACCAAACACAGAAGCAGCTGATAGAATGAACACAAAGCTATAGGGAGGCGAGGGACGCTACAAATTAACTAACAAATAGTAGACACTTTGAAATTGGAACAGCCTGAGGTACAAGTACTTATATACATAGTTAGGATTTGCGCACACAATATCCATTTGCAACATCGATGTCTCTGGTTGTACCCGTCGCCTACCAATTTCCACAAAATGTCCAGCACTAATTGGATCTACCTATGTCTCCAAATTGTGACGTGTTTCTCGTCAGCTATTTCCATTTGTCGATACCTAGACCTAGTAAGTGACTTTTTGAAGTACCTACCTACCTAAGTCTTGGTGAATTGTTACAAAGCCCTTTGACTTTTCGTTACAAATTCTCATAAAATAATTCAATCTGGTGAAATGAAAATAGATCTGTGCCTTTTATTTAGAATCCTATTTCATAAGATTTTGCCTGTAAAATTTTAAAAGGCTCGGCGACTGAAAAGGCTTTATTATCTCTTTAGGCCTTACTGTTAATAATAAGGATATTCATTTTGGATTTTTTTCTTATTGGCGTAACGTACACGCAAAACATTACATACAATCCTCGAATCGGTAGGCGGGGTGTAGTGCACTCACTTATTAGTATACTACAATTGAACTATAAATATTAATACCAGCCTATTACTGTCCTACTGCCTCCAAAGGGCTTTTCTCATACAGAGAAGGTACAAGTATTTAAATCCATGCTTGCTCAAGATGGGTCGGCGATTTCAAACTTATATTAACTGTAAATGCAGGTTTTTTCACGAAGTTTTTCTTCGCCGATATCAGCAATATGCAAGAAAAACTCAAAAAGTACCTAAGTACTTTTTGTGTTTTTCTTAGTGGAATCTTAAAGTCACATTGGTACATGCTGGATTTGAAGCCACAACCTCATGCATGAGAAGCGAAGCCACCACTGGGTTAACCTCTGGGCCATCACAACATCACATCATCAAGATCCATACTGATATATTCAGGTAGCAGATACATATCAACATATAGATAAATACAGCTTACTTCTAGACAAGTGAGCTCCATCGGTGTCGTCGACTGCATTATCGCTAATCATCAGGTGAGATAGGTCAAAGGTGAACCTACCAGTCCAGTTAGAAATAAATACACGGTGGAAAACCCAACGCATCACTTCAGGCGAAAGAAGCTTTATTCTTATATGAAGATGTCGGAAGAATAATTTTTCAAATTATACACTAAAGGAACTTGCGTTTTAGTATATCTTACTTCGTCACTAATATTATAAACGCGAAAGTTTGTATGTATGGATGTTTGTTACTCTTTCACGCAAAAAACTACTGAATGGATTTGGATGAAATTTGGCATACAGATAGATTATAACCTTTTTACTTTTTATGCCGGTAGTAATAGTTTCCACGGGATAATTTCCAACTTCTACGCGGACGAAGCCGCGGGTGGAAGCTAGTATTTATATTTGATCTGATCTGAATGACGTGTGTATGTATTTTATTTTCATTTATTTTGAATAACATTAACATACATTTTAATGTATTTTATATTTTGATCTGATTTGAATGACACGTGTGTGTATTTTTATTTTATTAGCTTGAATTGCTTTTATTGATTTTATTAGCTAAATATTTGAGTATTATTTATTGTTTGCGTGATTTTTATGTCAATTGTATGATACTAGACTAGCAAATAGGTACATATATTAACATACAGATAAATACAGTTTACTTCTAGGAAGCGTGCCCCATCGTCGTATTTGGCTGCATTGGCGCTAATTAGTAGGTAAGATAGGTCACAGACTAGACTAAACCTACCAATCTCTACTATCCCTACTAATATTATAAATGCGAAAGTAACTCTGTCTGTCTGTTACGCTTTTACGCCTAAACCGCTGAATCGATTGTCACGAAATTTGGCATAGATATAGCCTGGGATACGGATAAGGGCATAGGCTACTTTTTTACGCGATAGCCGACACCCACGCGGTTGGAGCCACGGCCAAAAGCTAGTATTATAAATGCGAAAGTAACTCTGTCTGTCCGTTCCGCTTTCACGCCTAAACCGCTGAACCGATCGACATGAAATTTGGCAGAGAAATAACCTGGGATATGGAGAATGACATAGGTTTTTTAACGCAGTAACCTACATCCATGCGGGCGGAGCCGCAGGCATTTGATAGTTAGAAATAAATAAAAACATGGAAAAAATTAAGTAAGTTAAAATCTAGTCAGTATACACACATTCACAGTTAGTTTTCTCTTCCTTTTTACACGCTTTATATTAGCTTCACTTATGTTTGTTTGTATGTACCCGACTCCTTAGAGCGCGATTTTGACGCACTTTAAACGGTCAGATTTCATTGAAACTTTGTAAACTTATCGAGGACCGATGACAGTTCAATAATTTAAAAAAAAAATGAGAAAAATGAAAATAAAGGAAAAAAATCACGTTTTTGTAGTTAAAAAACTAAAAAACACGCTTTAAAAACCAAACTAAAAAAGGAGAAAATAATTTAATTAAATAAAAAAGCGTGGGGTGCTTGACATTAAGTGATTATAAAAATACCTCAAAAAGCACCCCACGCTTTTTAATTGAAATTAATTATTTTTTCCTTTTTTAATTTAGTTTTTAAAGTGTGTTTTTTAGTTTTTTAAATGAATTATGGCAATAGGCAAAAAAAAACTGCACATTAATATATCGGTGGTCTGTGATCTCAGCCTTACACTTAAATAGAACATTCATTTATTTAGAATAGGAAACGCGGAGGAAAACGTAATTGTAAGAAACTACTAACGTAACTTAGTTGAGAGTTGTCGCTAAGTTAGTTTATTTGTTTGTGTAGTGTACCAGAAAAATAATATTAAACGACTCCCACTGGGACAATTTAGTGGTCTGACTGTGAGACTAATCAGTAATAAACATGTCCAAGTTTTCTCATAGATACAATAAGTGCCATTTATTTTAGTAATGGAATGTAATAAAAGTAGGTTTAGACAGAAATTGTACCACATCAAGGTATTCACACATTTCATTTCAGAGACAAAGTCCATTACATTAAATTAAAACTAAAGATTTATATAAAAATCACACATCCTTACAAAGAGGGAGCCGCGGGCAAAAGCTAGTAAACTATAAAATAATACTCAAACATTCAAAGCAAATAAAATTAAAACACACACCCGTGTCATTCAAATCGGATCAAATATAAAATACATACAAATGTCATTAAAAACAAATAAAATTTAAATACACACACGTGTCATTCCTCCTGTTTGCGTCGTATTCCTCAAAGCTGAGGGTCGTGACCTCCCTTCAGTATCACCTTCTCTCCGACGATCTTTCTCCATCTGTCTCTGTCTCTGGCTGTGTGAAGGGCACTGTGGACCGTGGAGTCAAGGGCGGTGCGGGTCTGGTCAGACCATCGTATTGGGCTGCGTCCACGAGGTCTTTTCCCAACCACCTTGCCAGTCACGATTCGTTTTTCTAGGTTGCCATCGTCTTTCCTCGCAATGTGACCGAAGTATTCCAAGACTCTGCGCAGGCACTCTGATGACAGCCGTGAGCAGATTTTGAGTTCTCGCAGTATGAAGACGTTTGTCCGATATGCTGTCCAGGGGATACCCAGCATCTTTCTCCAGCACCACATCTCAAAGGCGTCTCAATGCGTTTTTGGTCAGCAGCTTTCAGCGTCCAAGTCTTAGCGCCATACGAGAAGACCAGGATCCGTACCAGTCTGGTTTTAGTTTTTAAGGAAATGTCGCGATCTCTCCAGATTTTTTCAGGCTGAGACATGGCGCTTTTAGCCATGCCAATTCTCCTGCGCACTTCCTTCTCGCAACGTGTCATTCAGATCAGATCAAATATGAAATACATTCTACTAATATTATAAATGTGAAAGGTTGTGAAGATGTTTGGATGTTTGTTCCTCAATCACGAAAAAACGGCTGAACGGATGTGGATGAAATTTGGCACAGATAGTTTATAACCTGGATTAACACATCGAATAGTTTTCATCCCGGTAGTACGTTCCCGTGAGATAATTTTCAAACACCACACGGACGAAGCCGCAGGCAACAGTTAGTCTATGCTATAATAATATTAATATTATAAAGAGGAAAGATTTGATTGTTTGTTTCGAAACCGACTTGAATTTTTTTTTATTGTTAGCTACACTATCCCCGGGTGACATAGGCTATATTTTATCCTCGTATTCCCACGTGAACGGGAACTACGCGGGTGAAACCGCGGAGCGCTGCTAGTACTTAATAAAAGTAAGATACCTTTGTGTGTAATTCGAATTACGAACAATCATTCTTCCGTTATCTTCATTTAAGAAAAACAATAAAGCTACTTCCGCCTGAAATGTGGTTTTGGGTTTTCCACCTTAGGTATATTTATTTGTAATTGTTACGCTCACCTTTGACCTATCTCACCTGATGATTGCCGATAATGCAGCCAACGACGGTGATGGGGCACGCTTGCCTACAAGCCCTAGAAGTAAGCTGTAGCTATCTGTATGTTTGTACGAGTATGTATCTGCTACCTGTACTGTATCTAGCAATATGGATGTCGATGATATGATGTTGTGATGGCCCAGTGCTTAAGACATCGCTTCTCATTTATTTATTCTTCAGAAAGCTTGTAGTCTAATATCTCTGTAAACAATGTTTAGGTATATTTAGCGCTTACAGTGGCCACAAATTAAATCATAATCATACACGAGGTTGTGGGTTCAAATTGGGCAAAAATTCACATGTACTTTTTGAGTTTTCTTGGAAATTGCTGATATCTGTGAAGGAAAACTTAGTGAGAACACCTGCACTCATCTAATATAATAAATCTGAAAAGTTTGTTTGTTTGAACACACTAAGCTGTGGAACGACAAGTCCAAATTGATAAATTATATTAGTATATGATAGCCACATTCATGAGAAAGGCAATAGGCTATTTAACATCACGCTGCGATCGTTAGGCGCCGAGCAAAAAGACAAAAAGTCAGAAAGAACTCTCAACGAAAACGAAGTACGACGGGTGATGCGAAGCTAGTAGTTAATATAGGCATCTACTTTCTATGACCAACTTTACCCATGAGTATTTACTGTACTTAAATATATTTCAATGACTAAATATCAAAAGTAGAAGACTCGACGATTTGAACAAGATTTTTAGTAAATGAGAGATATTACATTCATATTCATAATTTACATACATACATACTCAGCCTATAACGTTCCCACTGCTGGGACACAGGCCTCCTCTCTGTGAGAAGGACTGGGCTGTAATCCACCACGTGGCTCACTGCGTGTTGGTAGATGTCACATGTCTTCGAATTTTTGTTTCTAAGACATGCCGGTTTCCTCACTTTGTTTTCCTTCACCGTTTTGAGAGCAGTGGTGAAGAAATTATTTACACAAATTAATGCGCCTGGCTGGGTTCGAACACACGACCTACAACTCGTAAGTCGCGGCCGTTACCACTGGGCCACCACGGCTCAGATTTTTAGTAATTGAGAGATATTACATTCATATTCATAATTTACTAATAGGTAAAATTGACGATGACGCCAAAGTTTACGGTAAGTTTGAAATCGCCAACCCATCTTGAGCAAGCGTGGATATTAATACTCGTACTTTCGCTGTATGAGAAAAGCCATTTTGACGCAGTGGGACGGTAATAGGCTGGTTATTATTTAGTAAAATTATAGAATACTATTAAGGCGGTGATTTCTTGAAAACGCTCAAATAGGTGGTTTTTTAAACCAGTGTATCTCTTTAACCGTAAATAATTTTGAAAGCAAAAAAATATATGATATATTCAAGTCTTTTTTTGCATACAGTGATGGAAATCAAAACATAATTAAACATACTTTAATGCATCAGAAAAATCATCAAAGCTACCTCTTTATTTTCTTTAAAACCAGTTTACCCCTTCAATAACAATTATAATTATAATTAAAAATATACCATAAAATTTCAGTGATGGATTATTCATTATTTAATAGTTAATATCTAATTTTATACGATTTTATTTGTATTTTTAAGACAATGCTTGCTCAGTTATTATTCGAATTTATTACAACAGATTTTAACCCGTATCGGATTGCAATAAGAACTATTATCGCTAATAACGACCATATTTAAAGTTACCTGGGCTTTATGTGAGTGCACTACATCTCTGCCTACCGATTCGAGGAATGTATGTAATGCTATGCGTGTACGTGATGCTAATTAGAACAATATACAATATCGATGTCATATGTACAATAACCTTATTAGCAATTGTAAAATTATTTATGGTTCAAAAGGGTTTTTTGGCCCTAAGGCTTAACGAGATAATAAAGCATACCTTTTCAGTCGCCAAGCCTTTTGATATTTTACTTATAAAATATTATGAAATTGGATTCTAAATCAAAATCAAGGGCCTGTTTTCGTTTTACCGGATTGACTTATTTTATGAGAATTTCAAACTAGGTCAAAACTTTGGGGAAATTAATACGACAAAAATAAGGAATCTGTTTTCAGCAAATTGGAATTAAGTTGATCCGAACCAAATGTTTGCTCAATGTTTCTCGAATGAAATAATAAGTACACTAGCACTTCACCCGCAGCTTTTTCCGCGTGAAAACTGCTTATCATATAAACTAATTTTTTTTTCATACTTTTTTACTACTACTACTTAGGTACTTACTATTGGCATAGCGTGGGTAACCTATTGGTACACTTCTGCCTAACCCTCCAGAGATTACAGGCGTGAGGTTAGATTATGTTACTTACACACCTACCCTTTTAAGAGCTGCTCGTCATCTTAACTTCCAACATATGAACCAGCGGAGACCTGTCAAGTGAGTAACGACAGTAACGCATGTTTTGTCGAATCAGCTACAGTGCGCTGTGTTTGAAGATTTGGTTAAGCACGCTGACTTGACTCTATTTGTACTAACTCAAACACTAAACAACAACCATGTGACAAGTCAACTTCGACTCATCTGTGAGTAATGGCAAGGACTGACTTGAATAATGCTAAATATAACACAACATATACACAGAGGTAACATACGCAAAATGTTCGATTTTAAGTACTATCAAGTATAAAGTAATTAACGCAATTACTTTTCTATTTATAACAGACTCAATGAGCTTGCCTAACAGACTAGAGGCTAATAAAATAATGTTGTATAGTTAATCAAAACAAAGACAGACAGGAAATTATAGCATTTCCCACACAGTTTTTGTTTTGATTGACTAATACAACTAAAGCAATCAACAGAAATTATGTAAGCAAAGTATACATAGGTAAATGTATTACAAGTTATCGTACGAACAACATAAACAAATCCCTTTATTTTGTTCGTAACGCCTCCGGCTTGTAACTAAAGCTCTTTACCTGTGTTTACTTCAAAACTGGTGTGTAATAGACAGACACACACAATAACAATGAAATTAATAGATTACTAACGTGAATCAGCTACAGGAAACGTGTTATTGCCGCGCTTCAAAGCGATGGAAAAACAAACTTTCGGTAATAGATTTTCAATCCGCACGGAGTTGTTCTTATATTAGGCTCGACCTAATAATACGTCAAGCGTGTTGCTGGCCGTTGATACTTAGATACGCCTCTTAATAAACCGTGATGAAAACGGTTTTTGTTACCAACATCAGTACACAAATCAACAAGATTGGCGAATGGTTTAGAAGTGCAGAATGTTGTTCTTGGGTAGATGCTACTGTACTTCCTTTAATACATGTTTTCTTGGTATATTTTTACAGTAGTAAGTAGCAAAAATAGCTTAATAATATTACACAAGGTGACGAGCAAATTTTGGATGTGAAACACGCAACCAAAAATGTTCCGTTACCTTAAAGTGTGCCTGCTCATTGCACGATAGAATCTGCGTTATTGAAAATTTCGTCATAATGTCAATATAGCGCAATGATTTTCAACCATCTTAAACGACTTAAAATGTTACAGTGATAAACACAAAATAAATAAATACATTATTTAATTTTCATAAAATGGCCCGGCCATTAAAAAGTTTTTGGGTTGATGTCAACTTGACATTGCATTGGTTAGATGTGTGGGCTATTTTGATCTTTGTCATCAGTTATTAAATATAGTATTCTATGCAATAGCCTGCTCAATGCCTCAGCTTCAAAAGGTACTAGACTTGATAAAGGAAATAATTAAAAAACTGACGAAGATTTTATACCTAGACTTGATTGTTTCAAGACGTGTACGTTTTCAAATGCTAATCAGACTTTATAAAATGTACTAAAAAAAAATCAAAAGCCATTTCCACAAAGCCAACATTTTATTTATTTTGATATTATAATACATTTTGATAATACGACAGTGGTACATCAAATAATGTCCTCAACATTTTCTTTCTTTACAAGAAGCTAAAATATACAATTTTCCATTATTAACTCGTGGAGACTGAAGGCTTAATTAATACAAATTATAACGTCAATAAATAAATAGTGTAAAAGCACAATTACGTACCTATCATTGTAATTTACATAGCGATTTGTAAAGTCAAGTAAATTAATTTTAGAAGCTTTAATTACCTAGCATTGTTATGGATTTAAATATCATATTATGGTACATATTTACTAGAATTTATTGAGTCAATGGAAGCAAAGGGCCTATAAAATTGGCAGAATATAGGCCTATAAAAAAAAAACAATGGTTCAGTTTAAAGAATTCATATAATGGTTTGGGAAAGTGTCGTTTTTTGCGTCGATAACATGTATATTTTTCACCTTGAGTTGGTTCGTCATTTAGATTCTAACACCACGTCACACAGTGACAATACATACGTACTTAGGTACATTTCTTTTTCCAAAAATAAGTTTAAAAAATTCTTAGAAAGCATAATCCCAAATCGGAATCCAATACAACTAAAATGAAACAATGATCGTTACCTAATGAAATAAGTGAAATAAGTTACACTTGAATAAAAAAACCAGATTACAAGAGAAGAAAATGGTAACAGAAGTTATTTTTAATGATGTTAAACATAAATAGGAATGCAATTTGGAACTTAGTACTGTCAAATTGTAAACTTAGCATAAGGAATTAGGCACATAATAACAGTTCTAATTTTCGTTTAGAGTAAACAGATGTACCGGTATACTTGGTCGGTGAATGTACTTCACTGTTACTAACAAATATTAGGCCAAAAATGACTTATTAGACTATTTATTATTATTGAAAAATACGGTACCAACGTTATTTTCATACCAATATTGTTTTGTCACTTTACAAACATTGATAAAAAGTGTATCTAATGGTCATGATCAGTCACGAATGACACACTGTTTGAGTAAAAAATCTAACGAATTCCTAAACGAAGAAGAACTTGCTAAAATCCATGATTGCAACTTCATTCTGACGTCACAACGACGCACAGCTTAGTAGTGAGTAAGTATTTGTGTTGTACATTTTTTGCATTGTAATTGCGTGTTAGTACAAATCATGTGGTCGGCAGGAAGTACTTCATTCCAAATATCCACCATCAAAACGAACATTGAGAAAATGAAAAAAATCGAGATGGAAGCAACTAGGTACCTACAGACGGATTTAATATAAAAAATAAACAATCCGTTACTTTTCTGTAACGAGTGTTAGTTAACTTAATGACGACCATAATGTATTTGATTGAAGTAAAACAGTGGGAAGTAAAGTATAATGATAATTATGTAAAACTATGATATATTCGAACTCCAACAGATCTATACACACCTTCTGAACGCCACAGTGACTGTCAACATATTATGATATCAAATTATAAATAAAACTCTTCATCGATGTACTACACTGAAACGGCTGCAATGTTACATCCACTGTATAGCATTTAGTTTTTTAAACTAAGTTATATTAATATGGCATAAATGTATTGTCCAAATATTAGTTAAAGCTTTCCGATTTATGTATATGTACCTATAAAATTTGTTAGTATCGTCTACATAAGCACTAATCACTATTTTATAATATAGAGTTTTAGTAAACGTTTGTCGCTGACATCAATCATTTAGCAATTAGCATAGATGTGAATGTATAATAAATAATTCAAACAATTTTGTCCTAGAAATTATTTCTAAAAATTATCGTTGCATTCACAAGTCTTACAACATTCCACTAAATTCAATCTATAGGAACCCATACTTCAGTTCAAGATCTAACAAATGATCTATAAGAGTCGCCGCTCATGGTGACGCTTGACGATTCAGCGTTACGTCGACTATAATAAGTTTAGTGTCACCAATACTACAGTAGCTACTGCATACATGTTTATTATTAGTAGGTATTATCATCAAGTTAAAGTTTCAGAAAAACTCATGCATTGTTAGTTAAAAAAAAAGACTTTCTGAAATGGAAAGAAACATTTTACGATGTCAAGCGTTGAAAAGAAAACTTGGAAGGATAAGAGTTTTAAATAAATAGTTAAAGTACTTAGAAATAAAGACGGTATCAGACATAATAGAATAAGTTAGACCTAAATACTTTCGTCAATTCATAAATAGACACCTAGCTTATAAATAACAATAAATAAAAATCTTAAGGCACGTTTTTAGGTACCAAGATCACAATTTCATCATTTCTAACGTGTGTAAGTAGACAAAGGATTAGAGTTATGGAATGTCTGGTTACAGCTGAATATCGTAGCAAGAATACGAATACTGTGCACTGTTGCAATCAAAACATTTGCATTGCATTGCAGAAATATTATTCTTCGGATTTGCTAAAGAAGTGAATTAATTTTATTCATAATCTTTATACAGTTACTTAAAATAACATAAGCGCATACATTTAAGTATTTCTGCATTGTGCAGAATAACAATACCGATACAATTTACAAAAATATTCGTAAGTTAACTAAATAATATGCAAAATTTGCAAAAAGTTCCTAAAACTACTTAATAAATAAATTCCAATGAGGGTAAGTAAAGCTCGTTAACGACGAGCATATGTATAATTTTAAACATTTTAATGTTCGCGACCTAAGTATTTACATATCGTAGTCTGTCATACTCACTCTACTATTTACACGACCGATATTTACAACAGTGTCCTAGTGCACGTCCTGCGCGCGGGTTATACTCTCAGCGACCACTCATTGTCAGCACACACTCACTGCTAGCGATACCTGTACGAGGACGGTAGCACGAAGTCCCCGAACGAGTACAGAATGTTCGCGTACCAGTGGACACCGCGCGGGAGTTCGCTGGAGGCGCTCCACCGCGCCATCCACCGGAGCGGCGCCATGGCGGCGTGCGCCAGCGAGTGGCTCCGGACCAGCGCGTAGCACGACGCCAGCGCGTCGTCCACTATGATTGTGCCGGTCCTCGTCAGCGGTGCATACACACCGTGCTTGGACACCATTCGGGTCTTCACGACCCTGGATGGCCGCATGACGTCAGCCTGCCCCCTCGTGAGGAGCACATCGCCGACCTCCACGTTGGTCGCGAACGCCTCCCGCCAACCGTCAGCGGCCGCCAGCAGCAACAGATGTGACGGCGTCGTCGTGATCGTCACACCGTTCTCTGCCGTCACTTCGATGAACTGTCGTGTTGTATTCGGATCGCGGTCGATGAATGTCAACACCTGAAAATAACACAACAACTTTGTAAAGAAAACTTGTGAGATCAGAAATAATCATTCCAAATAATAAGTACTGTGCCGTGTGGCTACTAAGTTTGTGTGAATGATATTTTTAGTATTCTGGACTTTCGGTTCATGACGTCCACCTACCTCGGAATATATCATTTTGCCATCATCAGAAGCTGACAGCACTTTGTCTCCACTTCGTATCGTAGCGATATCGCGGGGACCGCTCTCTGTGTACACCATGCTTCCTTCAGGGAAGCAACCGGCTCCTGTACCCACAGATGACTCTGGAATAGACAACAAAAGAAATTAATGAAATTTATACAAATATGATTAATTTTGCACGTTAGTATAAATCTTTAAAGAAAGCATTTTGATTCACGAGTCCGTTATGATGTCCGCATTTGCTATGCCTACAACCCGTAAACCAAAAACAATAAAATAAAACGGAGAACATAAAATCGTGCAAGAGACGATAGTAAATTAGCTCGGAGCAGTCATATCCCTTTAAGGAATAACGAGATTTCTCTACGCCCGTAATTAAAATCGGATAAGATACGAAACAAAAGAGAATCGCGGACAGCTCCCACTGTGCCCAGGTTATCGGCAAGAATAACCTACCAACCACTGTGCTCGAGTTTGTCTTTTACTTAAGCCCACAATTGGCTCGGACCGGCTCCGATGCTACACAGATATATTAACCGTCTACCAAATTCAATAACGAAGGAAAGTTTTCCAGGAAATAGGAGCCGTAATCTCTTGAACAAACTTTTTAAGCGTTAGATAAGTTAATTCAATCCGTTTTGCGAATTCCTTTCACTCATTGTTTGTGCGAAAAAACTACGGCCAAAAAACGGCACAGAATCCTGATTTCCTGAACTTTGTTTGTATTTTATCTAATAGTATTTATTTAAATACTCATCCAGCTTAAACTGTACCGGAACGTAATCTTTTAATTCGTTAGGATCTTAGGATGCTGTTGCAAAAAAGTGTCTATTTACGTGCAACTTACTGGTATCCAAAAGATAAATAAAAATGGCTTAACTTTAAGCCCAAGTTTGAACGTGTTCAGAGCATAGCCGCCACTGTTACGGTATAACAATTGTATTACCTAACCGTCCATATTTTTAACTTAAGTTACAGTTGCAGTGGGTGGTGCAATTACACGCGCAAATGAGCACCGCTAAAGATACCCTGCAAAGCCTCTGCTTTGCGCGAACTCGTTAAATTTTGATTTGTTGTGTAACCGACCGATAAATTCAGTCGGTCCTTGTTCACAAGCTGTTCTCAAAGCGATGGGTTCGGAGCGGATCACGTTACACAATAACTACACAAATTAGATTTTGCTCAAAGTCAAGCGCTTATTGTCAACATGCGTTTGTTGTCCGGTGAACACATCACACGAGTTATTGAATAGGCGTCGGACACCTTTGCGCTTTTGTACAATTTAGGTGGGGTGCAGATTTATTCGTTTTGTGGGTAAAGTTACTTGTGTGGGGGATTTTATTTACTAGCATAACATTTTTATGACAATTCCATTGGGTTTCAGTGAACAGTAAAATAATGATGTATCTACTTGTTTAATCATATTATGTACCCGCCTAAATAATTCCATCCGTATATAAAATGTCCTAACATACAGTGCAGAAGATTTTATCTAAGTTTTAATTCCCGACCTTATTAAGCTTCAAAGTTAACGAATCCAAAGCCTTAAAACCAGTCACACGCGATTTCATAGTGACGTAAGTAACATTAGGCTGAAGATGCGGCGATAAGCGGCGCGGTCGCGAGGGAGGGGGGCGCGGGGCCGGTGCGCCGGCGCAGCCGAGTGGCCGCGCAGACCCCGCCCCGCGGGGACCACCGGGAGAGCTAGGCGGCGCGCACGCCGGGCCCCGCCGTCCGGCCCGCGCCGGCCGCGCGTGACCATACATTACCAACTCGACAAAGCACGTGACACTATTAATATTTATCTCTTCGATGGATGACATGTCGAACCAGCGAAATGTGACGCTTTTTCAGTTTTTTTCTAACAGCTACACGATTATGAAACCTTAACATTTGTCAGAAGCGCATCATCCGATCTATAAGCTCGGCTACACTTGATAAAAAAGCAATGTTATCGATAGGGTTTTGTCGGCCGCCGCAACCTTTTATTGTTGGGCGACGTAAGGCTATCGAAATTCTCGCATGGGATCAGTAGAACTACACTCGAGAGCAATGAATCCGGGTCACTTAAAGAATCCTAAAAATCTCGGAAACTAAAAATGCTAGGTTAATGCAATAAATTGTATTTAATAGACAATGTAATACTCCTTAAATGAAGGTATTAAAACTTCATAGTTATTGTAAAGTTATATCATAAAAAAATCTAATTTGAAAAAGGGCCACTTTCGAAGATGGAACTACGAAATTACAGCATTTGGTTTTGCTTTTGTTTGTAATCTGTCATTTATGTGGGTACATAAACCATGTTGATAGTGCTCTATATTCATTATTCAAGCTGAAATTATGTCGCTTACGCCTGAAGAATGCACCAGAATACTTACAATGCTGGAAACCGGCCGGAGTCAGCGCGATACAGCCAGGACTGTCGGTGTGTCGCTGTCAACAGTACAAAGAGTTCTCCGACGTTACGAAGAAACTGGTTCTAACCTACGCAGACCAGGAACGGGCAGAACTAGGTGTACCACAGCACGAGAAGACCGATACTTGGTGAACACCATGCTTCGAAATCGCTTTCTCACAGGAACTGAACTCACAAATCAGTTTCGACGCCTCGGAGGAAGTAACCCAAGTGCATGGACAGTAAGACGTCGGCTTGCTGAATCTAACTTAAAACCCCTTAGACCTGCAAACGGCCCTAAACTGGAGCGTGGGCATCGTATTTCAAGACTAAGATATGCCCAGAGCCACGTAAATTGGAGTATTGAAGATTGGTCAAAAGTTATGTTCTCCGACGAATCAAAATTTATGCTCTACAAGCACGATGGAAGACACAGAGTGTATCGAAGACCAGGGGAAAGATTCAAGCAAGCATGCATCGAAGAAAAAGTAGCCTACGGTGGTGGGTCTGTACTTGTGTGGGCCGGAATTTCTTCTGAAAGTCGCACAGAGCTGGTGATCATAGAAAACGGCTCTTTAACTAGCGTAAGATATGTGGAAGAAATCCTCAATGATCACGTTGGTCCATTTATGGTCAATTTAGGTGAGGATGCTATATTTATGCATGACAATGCCCGACCTCATACAGGTAGGATTGTGAATGACTACCTTCAAGAGATGAACATTACTCGTATGGAGTGGCCAGCGCGCAGCCCGGATATCAACCCGATCGAGCATGCTTGGGACGAGCTAGGCAGATGCGTAAAACAACGAAACCCTCCCCCAATCACGCTTCGTGAGCTCAAAATTGCTCTCACAGAGGAATGGGAGAATATTCCCCAAAATCGTATAAGGAACTTGGTGTACAGCATGCCAAACCGCGTAAACGCAGTAATGGAAGCACGAGGAGGCAATACGAAGTATTAAAATTCAAGAAAATCGTAATAAAGTTCAAAAATTTCATGTTTCCTATTTTTGTTTTAAGGAGAGATCAGCAGTTTTTTTCTTTATGTAATTTTGTGTTAATAAAATGTATGGTGACTCATATTTTTTTTACTTTCATTTAAGGAGTATTACATTGTCTATTAAATACAATTTATTGCATTAACCTATCATTTTTAGTTTCCGAGATTTTTAACATTCTTTAAGTGACCCGGATTCATTGCTCTCGAGTGTATATCTGATATATATCGTGTAGAATAGCAATTAGCCGACGCGTGGTCATGCAAATGCCAAACCGCGCCGGTTATGATTCATGCGCTGGCCGAACGCGCGCCGTATCTTACAATGTAAAAAGAAAATAAATAAATATGGGAAGGTTTATTTTATGTGGTACTAGGCAAGCGTGAGAAAACGTTTTAACATCATACATACTGATCAGTATGAAATTCCCAAAAAGAAGTAGGTACAACAAGTTGTCAATATGTTAAACATCTTTTGTAACTGCATCTCGCACTGTTTGGTTTTGTCACGCTGAATTATTTTTAAGCAGTATTCAAATATTTGGAATATAAAATAAGCATTCTCATTGAAAGATTCATACTGGCACGTAATAAGAAGAAATATCTACATATTTATATGTTTAAACGGTAGGTAGATAAACACATTAAACGTATTAGTCTTTCAATAAATTAATATTTATAAAGCTGCCTCTCCAAAGTCTGATCTAGCCAATTCGTAATTCACTTGTGTGTATGTTCTGTCGGCGCAGTAGCAGAATGATTTAAGCGCCAAGCAAGCGACACTGACTGTGATGCAATATGTAGCGTCTGGGATTGTAATGTGGTACTGAGATCTTAACGTTTGAATTTATTGCCCACCAGTTCTGAATTGACGACGTTAAGGCTTTTACTGAGATATAAAACGAAACGGAGTGCGAAAGTAAAATTGAAATATGATTAATATAGAATTATACGCCTGCCTGATAAAATATGCATGTAAGCTGCACACTATGTCAATGTTAAATATTTACCCGCAAATGAATGTTAATGGACACAAAATAAAAATATCCGGCTTGTTAACTTACTTAAAAGCGAGAGAAACAACTCTTGTAAAAGCTAATATTAATTAGAACTCGCCTTATTTTTTTTTATGGATAAAGATGGGTTTACATTTGTAAAGAATTGCATGAATTTAAGGAAACAGGGCAGTGAACTTTCACTGCCCTGTTTCGCCTGCCTTCTGTACACAGTACTAACCTACTTAGGTTAGTACTGTGCACAGAAGTTAAGAATCTGATTGAGTAGGTTTTAGAAAGATCTGATCAGAAAAGACTTCTGTTTTGGCCAACAAGCATCGCATTACATTTAGCCTTCACTAAAAATTAAGGGGTTTCAAAGATTTGGAGATTTGGAAGACAAGGAATTGCTATTGCCAAAAAAAGGCAACACAATCTATGATTGTCGAATTCCAAAACACATAGGTACAACCTAATCATACATCTAACACTGTTGTCCAACGCGAAATAACCCTCACAAAGAATAATCGCTGCGATTTTTCGCTTATGGTACGTTAAGGTACGTGTAATAAATTGATCGGTAATCGGTATCAGGCTAGCGGGTGTGGGAACCTCGCGGGGTTCGGCCACAGTCTTCCGGGATGTGGCGTCTCGGGTGTCACACCCCGAGCCTTTCGCACGCATGCCCCGCGCGCGCTGAACCGCACAACATCGCTCACTCACGCCTCTATCCTCTACCTCACTGCTGATAAAAAATATTGCTCGTCTTCTTCTTCAATTATGTGGTCTACACATCAGAGGGGCAATTCTCGTAATTTTAAGAACGTTCATAGTCTAATCTCAGTCTCAATCTATCCAAAATACCTCGAGTTTCCATATATTTTTGACAACTTTTTCAAATTTGATTGTCGCCGAGATGAGACTGCGACTAGATTTTGAACGTTTTTGATTACGAGAATTGGGCTTCTGATCAATTAATTGATTTAATCAAAAACTTCTGATATCTATTAATCGATTTTATTAGATCATATTTATTTGTGTCTTCATTTCTTAAAAATCGGTAGAATCGGTGTGTATGGTATATCCAGCTTATAAAAAGCTTGTTTAATCCGTATAACATCTTGCACGGTTAACGTACGGTTAGTTTATTTTGATAACGCCGCGACCTACTAAGCGAGTTTAATACAATATTTAAAGTATTCTCTTCTTTTGTCGTGGAGTCAGGAGCTTTTGTAGAAAAAGCTCATTTTAAAAGTAGTTGACTGGGTCCTACTATTACCGCGATTGCTTTGGCTTAAGTTAACGCTTCGCGTTGAACTTAAGCCTATCTTAAATTCAAGGACCTATTACTTAATTTGTGGTTTATGCCATGTCATCTCAAACATTGCCGATGCCTAACTAATATGCAAATTATCTTCGTCTGGGCCATTAAATTAATTAGGTAGGTACTTATTCTATTTTCAGAATTCATGTAGTTGAGACAAGTATAGAAAGAAAAACAAAAAATATATGATCAAAACTAATCCAATTAGTGGTAGACATTTTATTTTTATTGCCTATTAGTCTTTATTTTGCAACATTCATGTGATTAATTTGTGATCTCCCCGGGGTATCGTTTAAACATTTGAATTACCTATAACTCTTCCTTTCCGCAATTGACAGAGGATTCACACGCAGGAATCCAAAGTGAAGGCTGCGTTAAAACGATAAGTGCTCGTTAAGAATTCTCAATGGGGACTTTAGCACTGGACAATGATATCTTACATTACCAGTAAATACTTGAGAATCGACACGTCAAAAGGCTTCCTTTGAATTCAACTATAATTTCCAAACATGCTCCTTAAACACATTCAGATGATTATCTATAACATTCCTACGCAAGGTAGGAAGCATCTCCATAAAACTTCATGTCCATATCCTATTAAAATTCGTCCTTCAGTCCAAGCTAGGGTGGTGACATGTAGTGAGTCGTGACCTGTCCGGTCGCCGGCGGTCACGCCCCATTTACCGCGAGCCTCTTCGGTGTAGGACCCTAACTGTTCCTTCACTATGCCCGCAGCATTGTTTCAATTCGTAGAACAGATTGAAAAACATTATACACTTGTCCTGATAAAATCTACATCGATTTTATGTCCCCATAATGGTAAATAACTCCAATAGTCATAATTTAACGAACAAGTCGTTCTATTCTGCCGCCGGCTTCAAAGAATTCTTAATAGTCGCAAAAAGCGAAAATATGAAGAACGAATCTAGTTCGATACATAAAACATTACTCTATTAATGTCTTACTTAAGAATGTTATGTTGCACAACTTGCTTGTGCCAAGCATTAGGTTAATGTATAGTAACTGATGTTATGTTATTGATAAAATTCAATCGCTTCTTGGCATAATAAAATGTTGTCGTTTATAATCTGTACATTCAATCACAAAACATTATAAAATGAATTGTAAAATAAACGAATTATGTTTTTGTCGACATTCTGTTGTAGGCGACAAATTTGAACATAAGTAATAACTAGTCCGACTGTATAATTCGTCTAACTGCACGCCTAAACTAAAGACGTTAGTATAAATACCATAAGTCAATGATCGGAATAAAAAACAATCATCGCCGACCAATGAAAATCAATTAATCGAGTCCAACACAAAAAATTAACGCTCGGCATAGTTTTATTGGCGCCGAGTTGATCACTGAATGCTTTAATTTAATATACGAGCATATAATGGGCCAGTTTCTCTGTCTCTTTTTCATCCCATGTGATAGAGCGAAAAATGTTCCTGCCTTTAAATATTCATGACTATTCTTTGAATTCCTACGGGTAGAAATAGTTTACAATAGTATTTTGATGAAATGTGCTCTATTGAGTGTGTGTTAATTGGCTAAATCAATCTAAAATTGAACGCCAAAAATATTGACAAAGAACTATTATGTTAATTTTATTTATCAATAAAATATCGCGAAAAGCGTAAAAAAATACTCTGTGATGTAAAATCTAAATAAAAATCGATTTATTCACTGTTAAACATATATTATCGTACTATTTGGATGCGAGAAGAGCACGTGGTTTAAGGTAGATTATTTTAATGAAATATAGCAGGTTGACGAAGATTTTTATATTGAAGGGGAGAGCGTAAGGAGCGGAGGCTGCGGAGGATAGTCGTGCGCGATCCGGCCTTGACCGCGACCAACAGAGAGCCACGACCGCAACACACATACCTACACAAAGCACATTAATTATTTATAAGATCCAAATTAATACTAAAAGACTCGGATCGTACAAAACGCCGGAATAAATGAATAAACATCGAAACAAATTGCCTGCGACCGCGGGAGACTCCGTCGGATATCAGTGATCGAGCTTTTGAAACAATGAATGCTCTTTATCGTTTTAGGATGACTTTAGGTATATTTTTTTTATAAATTTACGACTTTTATTTGGTACCGCTGGGCGTAGGCACATGATCGATTTTTCAAGAAATATATCTTTACCTTGATAAAGCTTTTAGCTTTAAATGCTGCATGTAAAGTAAACTGCAATTACGCTACTTACAACTTTTTACTAGAATAAATTTTCATATTTTAAAAACACAACAAACGATTTCGACGGCCTCTAAAACCGGTAAACTGTAAATAGGTAATAAATATATTATAGTTCTATCTTTTTAGATTTGAAGTAAAGCTAGCGTTATAGAAAAACAACGCAGATTATAGAAATTAATTAAAATGGTATAATGTTATTTCGATCCTTTGATGTAAGGAAGGATCCCGCTCCTTTAGAAAGCTTATGGGGACCTACATCACTAAAGGCTACGAAAGTAGAATTCTTGAAACGCTGCTTTTTGGAAAGTCCAACTTACGTGTGGTGTGTCATCGACCGAGAGGTACACTTGACAGCCACATAGGATACACGGAGTTATCTTTGCATCGAGTTAACTTGTAACAGTTAGGAAGTACTTATATTCATTAAGGGGATAGATCACTGTGGTCAAAAATTGCTACTTGCATTCCGCTTATATTATTAATTCGCATATTCAAAGACTTGCTTTTGCTCGGGTGTAGGCCAAAAATTCGCCCACAGGCATGTACTACTGGGATAAAAAGTATCCTATATAATAATCCAGGTTATATACTGTCTGTGTGCCATTCAAATCCATTCAACCGTTTTTGCGTGATTGAGTAACAGTCATCTAAACATAAAAACTCTCACATTTATAATACTAGCTTTTGCCAGCGGCTTCGCCCGCATGAAAGTCGAAATTATCCCACGGAAACGTACTACCGGGATAAAAAGTATCCTATGTATTCATCCAGGTTATAAATTATCTGTGTGTAAAATTTCATCTAAATCCGTTCAGTAGTTATTGCGTAAAAGAATAACAAACATCCATCTATCGATCCATCCATGCATCCTCACAAACTTTCACATTTATAATATTAGTAGCATGGTAGGATAACAGCCTTTGCGGTACTTTAATTATTTATCAACGATGTAATTACTATACCTACTTTGGAACAACATTAATTAACAAACTTGTTTAATAGGTAGGTATCCTATTAATTTAGTAGAAAGCAATTAGAGTAAACCGTACACACCTTGTACAAAACGAGTATATACCTAATATTTCAAAATATTAAATAAAGCACACAGAATGATCGTCGTTTAATAAAATTTAAAATTAGTATCTTTAATAACTTTTTGGCAATGGACTCAGTGGGCTGCAGAAATGCTTAAGAAATAATAGATAGCTAATATAATTAGTAATTCGCTAAACAGTTGGAAGATAAATAGTGACATGAGGAAAATACTCATCTTGCAGCATTGTAAATAAGATTAGTAAAATTATTGACGTAATAAAACAGAGATAAATTCTTGAAAATTCATTACAATTGTAAGACAGTGTGCTAATTGGGATCGTTATCCACGTTACCCACATTCAACACTTTTGCTCTTGGGCCTGAACACTGAGCAACTTATAGACCCATCTGCAAATTTAATTGGAACTATGCGAACGCGCCGGAATGCCTCCATAATATCTAAAACACAAGCATACATATAAATACGCGCTTCTCTCATCGTTATGCCGTATACATATATATAGATATAAGTAGCCATTGAATCACCGGTGTAATTATAGAAGTGGGGGATTGGCTGCGATGCGGCCGCGTGCGCAAGAGACGGTTATAGTTTTCTCCGCGAGTGTGAAAGAGAGGGATGCTAACAAGAGGCTCGTTCGTCCGTTTGATCGACACCGCCGGGGCGCGGGCGCGGGAAGCTGTCTGAGATGCATTCTTCTTGTAAAGTTCAACTATATATTTGGCCCGTCCCGAAGCCTGTAGTCCACATTGTACAGTTATGTACCCGTAATTCATAAACACTCAGCTTTCCCGCGTGACAATTTTTAGCACCTAAGTACTCAACGTTGAACGTAGATTAATGTAAACACGTTCAGGGAAACCACAGTTTTCCCTCGACAAGTATGCTTTACATTAGTGAAATATCACTAATATCAAGTTACAATAACTTGTCATATCTTCAGTCATGACTACTACATGACTTGACACATTAATATTCTTGTGGATTTTCTTTTCGGAAAAACCATGAACATAATGTACGTAGGTTACAATGACATAATCTCGTTTGTTTACGAAAGAAAGCAAACAATATGTCAAGAAAAACCGCATTTTCTTGTTATGTATGACTTTAAATTAGCAAAATAGTACTAAACCGACATGTTAATAAACATATTGAGCATATGGGGGCCGCAAATTGATAAGCAAATAATTTTCCCATTTTTTTTAAACACTATTTGGAAAACCTCGTTTTTCATTATTCCGGTCCAGTTTGAACTACTAAAACCTAAATAATATTGTGCAAACATGCAGTTGTTTGATCAGAAACAAAATAGTTTTTCCTCAAATAGGGCCAAATATGGAGCGGCTTCGCGCCGCCATACAAAAGACTTAAACGCATTTGTGTGCATTTCGAAATAGGCAGCGCTCTTATGAAAAAAACATTTATGATTATGTTTAATCAGTACTATCTATATCTGTATTAATAAATTTAGCATTTTATTATTTAAGATTAATATTCTGTTCGAGTTATTGAAATTGCTTTGGTGTAGCTTTCTTTAAAATAAAGTAGGCTATAGGTATCTCTAGTTTATTAAAATTGATTTAATATTCTGGTATTAAAAATTCCTAAATGGGTTTAGTAACTAAAATGATAATGAAATCCTTAATCCGTTGGTGCGCCTCGGGGTTCGCTAGACTTTGCTACAATGGATAATTAGTTGAGTCTTATCATTCAATGCGTTACATTTTATTAGCTCACGACACAGATAATCCTTGAATCAGAAAATTTGTATAACAATTATTTTTATAATGTACTAAGTTTTCTGAACTGAATAAAGTTTTTTATCATTATTATTACCTCCTTTATTCCATTAAATTACATTTTTAAATATTAGAACATAAAAAAATATAAAAAATAGTAGCCCACCGGTATCGGGAACAAGGTCCAAGCTACCGGTGGTTAGGGCTGCTGAGCGAGCAACCTCCTTACTATAGGCGCCGTGTCTAGTAGTACTGCTCTCTGGATCAAGCCCTTGATCCAGCTGCCTAGCGAGAGCCTCCTGAGGTGTTGGTCGAGGCTCTTGGTTATAATGCCACTAGCCGTCACGACTATCGTCATAATGACTGCCGTATTCACATCCCACATGTCGACAACCTCGCGTGCCAGGTCAAGATACTTGATTCGCTTATCTTTTTCAGCTTTCAAGAGGGTCTAGTCATGTGGGACTGCTATATCAATAATTATTGTGCGACGCTCTAATCGATCTATTACCACTATGTCCGGCTTATTGGCAACAATAGTGCGGTCAGTGATGATAGATCGATCCCAATAAAATGTAATAGTGCCATTTTCGAGAACTGGTCGGGCACATATCTATAGTACGGTACTTTCGAGTCCACAAGACTGTATTTCAGAGCAAGTTGCTGGTGGATAATCCTGGCTACAAGGTTGTGCCTTTACAAGTAGTCTCCGTTAGCCAGACGAGAACAGCCAGATATAATGTGTCGGATTGATTCCCCTAGACGGTGGCATGCCCGACAGATGTCAACCGAGCCATCCTTCACAATATATTTCCGGTAGTTGTTCGTCATCATAACTTCGTCCATAATTGCATAGACAAAACCTTCGGTTTCTCCAAAGAGATCACCGAATCGTAACCAGGATACGGACGCTAAGAAGTCTACATCAAGTCCATGTAGGACCCGGTAAAAGCGCCCGTGAAGCTCTTTGCTCTGCCATACCTCCCTGCGGTCGTTAGTATCTAATACATTAGGTTTGCGCCAGTTCTCGTTAGCCAAGGAGAGCGGGATGAGGCCCTTGTCCACTGAGACCACATCTCAGGGCATCCCCACGTCGGCTTCTAGGAAATATTCCGAGACTGCATATCTCGCGATTGTGGAGGGTCTTAGCATTTAAGAAGCCTCGACCTCCACACTTTCGACGGATATATAGTCTCATCACCGATGATCGTGGATGATGCATCCGATTTGTGGTGAGCAGTGTGCGGATCCTTCTATCCAGGACATCAAGTTCCATCGAATCCATTTGAGTATGCCGAAGGAGTACATCAAAACCGGTATGACCAAACCGTTGAAGGCGCGCAACTTGTTTCCGCCTGATGAAAGACTACTTAAAACTTTATTCAGGCGGCAAAAGAAGCGCTCCTTCAACGATTGTTTCATGTCATCCATGTAGAAGAGGTAAAATATAACCTGACCACCTCTCCTCAATCGATAGCCTATACCTGAATCCTCCAGCAATCTGCTAAGAGGATTCAAGGCTAGGCAGAACCAAAGCGGACTATCGCCCTAAAATATGCCTCACTCGATCCTTCTCGGCTCGCTATTCCTCTGGATATTTCGATATCCTGGATAGCGAAGGACCGTCCTCCATTGCCCCATACACGACATCAGGAAGGTCCTCAACGTTCCTCAACTAGAGTTGCATCTACTTTATACAACTCCAGCATCCTCCTGAGCCATGTATGAGGCACCGAGTCATAGGCCGTCTTATAGTCTATCCAACATATCGAAAGATCCTTTCGGGAACGACGAACCTGTTGGCTAATGGCCATATCAAAGAGTAGCAGCTCCTTAGTACCGCGGGACCCGTTCCGACATCCACTTTGAGAGCCAGATATGATAGAGTTTGTGTCTTATTATTATTATTTTCGTATCTCACGTTTCTCGGGATCTCAAACCGTTGCAAGACATACGAGAGGCCCGTTAGAAGTATTGAATTAAAATGAGGCTTAACAATTGTTTGTATTATTACCAGAAAAATGAGAACTAAATGAGTACCTGTTTTGACAGAGCAGTGTATGTACGACCGGCTTTCGTAGAAGACCCAGTCGAAGCCGGCCTCCACCGCCAGCCGCGCCAGCATGCCGTACTTGGCACGGTCGCGGTCACTGGTGGTGAGGTCCACGGCGCGGCCCTCGTAGTGCAGCGAGTGCTCCAGGTGCGAGTTCTCCTCGTCCCAGCCCTCGATGACTCGCAGGCGAACACCCGGCCACTGGTTCATCACGCTGATTGCCAACGTGTTCAGCTTCTCCTTGCATCTCTGAAATGTGCGACTTTAAAGATTAGTATTTGTTATAGGATCAAGTAATCTTGAAATCGGGGCAGCGGAAATGTTAATACCATGAAGTGCAACAAATAGGAATGCTACATTTTGAATAAACTTTACGTAAGAGAGTACATAATCTTAGCTAGATATACCACAGTATACTCCTTTCATCCAAAGATTGTAGACGCCCAGACATAAACAATGATTCAACATCGTAAGCGTTTACTAAAGCTCGCAGAGTTTACAGAATTCAAAGGAACGCGAATGTTAGTGTATATTGTAATAATTCAAGAACCACGTGTTAACAACCCTGGGCAAACATCATGATATCTAATATTTACATCGCAATTCGCGTCGACCACCTAAAAGGTCCGTAAGTGGAGTGCGCACTCAATGCACCTCTAAGAAACAATATCGACGCTCTAAAGACGTGCGAAACTTTTTGTTTACACCTACTAAAGAAAATACCAATAGATGTGCTAACAAATCGACAAACGCCGCCGCCCCAACGCCAACGCCACACAACACAGGATGTCGGACGTTTGTCGTCAAAGAATAAATCAAATTACACACGCTGCACAAAAGGATCCACACGGATTTGTTTGTGGACCAGCTCCGCGGGACGAATGAGGGAAATGTCAAAATATTTATAAAGAAATGCGGACAAAGCTCGGCGCACTGCGTGGCGGCTTTGTTGCGCGATGTCAACTCACTCTATGCAGATTTAAATGTGAAAAAAATTAGAGATTGACGTAACGAATCGAGACTAGGAACCGAGTCGGGCGCCCCGCCTGGCCGATGTAGTCGACCACATTCATGCGACAGATAGTTTGAAGCTCCGTATATAATTACTTCTACGAACGTTTCAACCGCCTAATAAAGAGTTGCGAGAACATCGACATATTTAGCATCGTCGGCGATTCTTTTATTTTTTGACATTTTACGGTATCAAAATTCCTGATGCCGGGGCTGCTTTTCTTGCTGAAAGTGATTATTTTATAAGGTAATTGTCTTGGTTAATAAGCTTATCTTTAGTGAAGTATGTCTGTAATCAGAGAGTCGAAAATATCGGCGTGAAGTGCGGGGGGAGGGGAGGGGACGGTGCTGCACGCTCAGGAAGCTCAATGTTTGCTTCTCCGCAGACGTCTCGGTCCGCACTAAAACAATCGAATGCTAAATGCTTGTACAAACACTTGCTGCATTTAAACGTGGGAACACATCGGTGGCGCAATTAAGCATCTCTCACCATCGTAACACCAACATTCTTTCTCTAGCAACCTTCAATAATATGAGTTAAATATCTTTAGAAGGTATTACTTTCTGAATAAATCTAGCTTATTTGAATTAGTGAGCCATTTCCAAGACTATTTATCTATTCATTCCTAACATAATGGTCATCTTTGTATGAAACTGTGTAGGCAGGTATCGATTTGTGCATTCATATCTAAAGAGGTAGACGAAGCAACCTCATATGGGCACGGAGGGGCGAGGCGACGTGGCAGGCCCGATAGGCTATTATAAATTCATTATGCATATTTTTAGTAAACAAGCTGTCGATCACAATGCTCACGCGCAGCGGGGAGCCCTGCCTCCGACACCTCGCCCTGTCCCGGTCGATACCTACATACCCTAATATTACGATTATCATCAACTCGGTATGCACCTACATATACCTACATGAACTTACACATCCAATAAGATTCGAATATTAAACCAGTTTTTATGACCAAATCAATTTACGTAAATTTATTTTCGCAAATTATCAAATTACACCACATCAAAAGCTCATATTCAATTATATTGATTAACAAAAAATATAACAAGCGTATCGAATACCTAAGGTCAAGTTTTGAAGCGAAACTCCAAGCTACCTGAACCGGTGGCGACCGAAGCACTTGCGGACGCATAATGAAGGCCGCTCGATGGAACTGAGGTAAAAATGGAATAAAAACTCTCAGGATCATCGCACTGAAACAGCGGCTGCAGTAACGTGAGAACGCCGAGTGTTGTCTGCGACCGCGCTGCGAAAGCGCACGCACGGGAATTATTAGATACTAGCACATCCTCAATACCACTTAAACCAATACAATGTAGATAAAATATAATGTCGCTAAAACCCCTATCTCTCATATTATCTAAATGGTTCTCCCATACAAGCAGTCTCCATGGCGCGGCACCATTCGCCACCTCGTCCTAGCTTGGACTTGCCGCTAATTTATAACCACCTCCCTCCACGATCATAACAATATATTAGGATAATTAAATGGCTCTTTACATTCCTTAACACATGGTTTTTTTCTACAAGGCCACTGGAGTCGAAAAGCCGACCAATGCTGACTGGTTTTTGATGTCCCGTTTTTTGTCTTTTTGTGGAAACCACAACAAATAGTTTAAGGGCTTTTTTTTGT
Source organism: Antitype chi (assembly GCA_947359405.1). NCBI lineage: Eukaryota > Metazoa > Arthropoda > Insecta > Lepidoptera > Noctuidae > Antitype > Antitype chi. Next base: position 13,071,022 of record OX375815.1, on the reverse strand, counting down.
AATGCCGACCGTTCATTTTGTTCACGCGAACCCAAAAATTTCTACGACAGAGTGTTGGGTAAGGGTTCACGTAGCCTTAGACGAGTTACCTGTATCTCAAAGTATGAATGCGTACATCAAACTTTAAAAGAATTCCTATAAAGTTGCAAACGATATTAAAAATAAAATTGCCTGTATTAACCAAAACTTTAACAATGTAAACATTTTAAAAGTGTAAACATTCAAATTTAGTGACGGACCGAGTACATTTATTATTGTTGCAGATCTGTTTAGTCCGACCGACGACTTAAACGGCACACAAAATCATTTAAGTTAAAATAAGACCACTTAATGCTCGATTTTTATAGCCTGCCTTATTTCCCATCATACTTAGGTACCTGCAGATATGACGCGTTCCAAAAACGTATGGTTGAGTCAAAGCTAAATAACATTTTCGTCTCTGCAAAGTACAAATTAGTCGGCAAAATATCCACATCGTCGGCATATATCAGACTAACACCTTGTCTTTAAGGCAATGAAATCTTTTTTTCGGATTGGTGGGTAGTATAGTGCTGGGAGGGACCATCAAAGACTTCTCACAGATCGTTTTGTTCAGTCACAAATAGTCAGAGAAACCGCAACGTGTGAATCACTAGCCCAGGCGGCCATTTTGTTATTTTACTTTTTTATAACCTGTATTAGATTGACTACGTAATTATATAGCACAGACACGGCCTGATGTTGCAGACCACGGATTGTGTTGATTACTTAGCCAATTACTTACAGTCTTATTTATTTATTACATATATCTTATTAATTTTGTAAGTCGCCGCTATTCATGCGTGAAGATTCTTTACAATATTATTGGCTCCATGACTATTGACGGCGGAGTGTGCATGTAAACACTACAAATATTGGCTGACCATCATTCCTAGTGTCGTACTTGCTGTCGAACACATCATAAATATGCATCGTGTGGGTGCATCACCTGTCTGTCATGTTCAAATCCCTTTAATGTTTGTCCACGAAAAATATCACCCTTTGTTGTCTTAATGCGGCTGTCGTCAGTGCAATGCGGGACCAAGGCGCGGTAACACATACATTCCTTCACAGACACTCATCTCTAATATACTATGAAGTGTTGCCAGCCATAATCGCTTCAACTCGTTAGCAAATTCTATTTGTGAGCAAGAACTGATCATGTCATGAGAGTTTCTTAAACATTTATCTCTCTCTTGCTTTAGGCAAAATGCAAACCGTTACAGTTTCAATGTCAAACTTCAATAAAGAATTTACGAAAAGAAAATTAAGCATCATGAAGAAAATGAATCTTATTTAGACAGGATGTTAGCCAAACTTCAGTCCGTGATCAATTAAGAATTCAAACAAATATGGCTAGTACACACTTGTACTCATCTCTGAGAGGTTTTTTTTTCCATTGAGGGCTATATTTCGTATGTAAAGGCACGTTAACGAATACAGTCTACAAGGCTTTTAAGGAGACGCGGGCGCCTTTCACTATGTTGGAAAAAAACTTTTGAAACAAGACACCGATATGCGGTGTTTGCTTGGGCCACAGACCTCTGTTAATGAAACGTTACACTTCATTCACTCAACTGGAGCAAGTGTCTTAACAGACACAACGAAGTTTACGTTTGTACCTGTGTTAGAACACGCTGAATAACAACTATTTACAACACCATTTGCTTACAAGCCGTTGTCATACGTGTTACATTATAACTAGCTGCATTCCCTGCACGAGGAATGTGTATTGGCTTTGTGATTAACATAATGTACCTTTGAATTCACCCGTGTATTTCGTAAATCTTAAAATCTTCATTGAGGAAAAGTACCAAGCAGATGACAATGGGCCATCTTATTTACAATAATTTGTTCCAGTTATGCTTGTGCTCTTCTTTACCCCAGGGGCCGATCTGTTAAGTTCTGTTTAATATTACGTTATTGTATGTTTACAGTTGTTAATACCCACGAGACGGATGTAATACCATAATTTATATTATTGTGATCGCTAAGTCTGGCTGACGCGAGGTCAATGGCGGAGTCAATGAGAGCATGCTCAGTAGTTGCAAGTCATCCGAATGAGCGATGGAATCCACGCTTCCGACATCGATCAACTTCGTATATTGATCCTTTGTTTTCACCGTTCTCTTTGCATAGTGAATTTATTATAACATTGTTTTAAAGATGTTGCTAAAGAGAAGAGAGTCAAAGAAATATATGAAGATGACAGAGCCACTTTTTAGACAGTGGATTTGAAACATTCAACAAGAGAATTAGTGATTTGGCAACCAGTTGCTGTTTTATCTGTATTTAGATCGCAATTTAAAGAAAACATCAGATTTTACTTGTCAAGAAAGATAGACGTGATTTTAATAAGGTGTGCCTGCTTCTGTTAGGTTGTGTATGCCTTTCTTATAGGTTCTGCGTAGCTTATAAATAATGTAAACTTCAAAAGCAACATCATTATGAGAAAATATAAATCATCAGTTTACAACTGAAAGGAGTTAGAAGTAGCTCATAACTGCGCACCTTGCTTGTCGCTACATCGTCGTAAATACCATATTCGCTAAATCGCGGAAGGCTATAAACATTAACTGGCGTATCGCGCTAATTTCCACCGTCAACCCTCGTCGACTCGATAACTGCTGTTGATCGATTTGCATCCGTAATTACGTCACTTTTAGCGCGCAGGTGATGAAAACGCGACAAGTACGTGATTGCGGGAGGCGATGCCCGCCCCTTCCGACGCGACCGGTTCAGAGCTTTTAACTTGGCGCTGCGCCGCCGCCGCCGCCACTACCTCGACTATCATATGATCGCTGTCAGAGGTCTAATAGATAAAACTAAGTATGTACTCGATACTTTTTTCAAATATTTTACATTCTAATCTAAACAAATGCCCTAGCATATAAACATCCAAAATCTCCAAACAAAATAATGGTCTGTGTCTTCAGCTAACATCAAAGCTCAATCTAAATCTAAAACATAAACATTAAAAGCGGATTCCCGGCGCATCTCTGTTATCGAAATGAGTTATTGATTTATCAGTACATCAAAACTTGATAATTCTGCTTGTCGCGTCGGATTTGGTACGCGCCGATGCGCGGCTCACGCATAATCTCCGCGGTACGGTCTGCCGCTATGATTCACACCTAACAACCTATTCTCATCGAGATCTCAACTTCAAAGAAAAATAAACTATCTTTGTTACACCATTGACGAGCAATCGCCTCTCTCATTGTTTATCCCTCGCCCCAAAGCGAGGTGACCACATCACGTGGGTGTAAAGTAAACAGCCGGACACGTATCACACTGTACGTCCTCTTTTGCTGACGGTCCCGAGGAGCCTCTTGATAATATTTTATAAGACAAATAACCCGATAAAGATGTTTTGACGTGAACCCGTGTTCATCGCTCACACTAAAATGCGTCCACTGAACAAGTATAATAAAATATTTATTTACAATTTTGAGCTTTCAGGTAGAAAAGAAATAAAAGTTCTAATTTAGTGTCAACTTTATTGGTGGCGAGCGAAGCGTTAAGGCGATCGGTCGAATGTTTAAATACGTTGACAGGACTTAAGGCGGTGGACTTCACGTAGATCCATTAGCATTGTTTTAAAGGATTAGAGCGGCGCTTACCAGACACATTGTGGGCTTGTGGGGCGATGTGTCGCTCGACACGCATATTTATATGACACATGTCTTTTTATTTCAAATAATCAGTGTGAAACGACTACTGTATCTAAGGGGCTGATAAGTCTTTTTCTTTTGGTGCTTTGTTTTGATATAAAAAACTTTTTGAGCTAGTTCTTTTTACTACCAGAAGGTGCGTTAAGATATACCAATATAAAACGATATACTTCTAAATCTGGGCGCTTTGACCGCTGTCGTGTCAGGCTGGCGTCCGCGGTTAGTGTCGTATTACACAAAAGATCGAACGTTTTTAGATTGTTTTGGGTCGAAATAAAAACCGATATCTCCGACAATTTTACAAAATTATCCGACGACAGAAGGTTTTCGTTTTTTTTTTTCAACGAAAACCTTGCAACATTAATCTAACGTGCAACTGCAATTATAAACCTTAAATATAAACAAAAGGATTCCAATCTGCTTTTTTGATCAGTAAAACATATCTTGGCAGAGTTTCATGGAATATTGGTTTACATGTTGCAGTAACGCGCATCAAATCTATTGATGATTTATTGAAGAGACAATTTGACGTGGGACTAAGATGTTGCGGTCGTTTCCGCATCACTACTTGCGTGGAATTCAGCGACAACGATCGTAAAACACTTTAAATAGACAGCTTTGTACAAACTTAACGAACATTATTGAAATATTATTCTAATGTGATGACGCATTATCGAAACATGATTCATTTGGGTTTTTGTAGGACATGTCACAGGACCTCCAAATGGTTATCATAAAGAGCGCGAGATAATTCGTTCGAGAGTCGCGTGTTGTTATTTATTTTGAGGTAGTAACTGTTTTTATCAATGGGCGTCCATTAGATGAGGCTTTTGTGTGCGCTGGCGCGAGGGCGTGAGAATAGCTGCGCGGGACATAACTTTTTGATTGCATATAACCTTTTAATGTGTCACTTCTACGTGCTGTGAAGGTTTACGTTAAAGATTTAGCTTTCACAGGCCTGTTCTGCAGTACCTACAAGTTTAAGGTAAGAAATTAAAATGGAAGAAATGTTTTAATTACAAACACGAGGTTTAGTATGAACCTAAAAACCCAATGCGGTTAAAAAAAAATCCCAACTAAAGTTACTGAAAATTTAGTTCGTTACCGCGAACTTAAAGTAAATATAAAATATTTCATAAACAATAAACATTAACTCGATCAGGTGGCATGACCGAGAATTAATGCGACTTATCTTGTGAACAATGCATAGGTACGCTGGAACATCAGTCAAATGTCATTGTGACTTGTGAGCAAGCGAGAAGCGGGCGCACGATTTATTAATTTAGTAGATATCAACATTTACGTTTCTTAAACCCGTTTAATGCTGATCACCATTTAAAATAAAGCGATATGAACGACCTCGCAAAATAATTCGGCACCATCAAACGCATCGTTGGAAAATTAATTATCAATTTGTCGTGGGTGCCAGGGCGACATAAATCGATCGGGTGTATCTGCCTCCAGCCACATTAGCCACGCTCCAACATGAGATAAGGATAACAAATGCTCAGTTTAATGTTATCTCGACATCGCGGACATGAGAGAGCTTTTTGCCACCACATCCTTCGACCTTCTTGTGTTTGGACCTTCGATATCTTTAGTAAATTCATGCTCGTGTACCAAGAAAAATATTTGTTTCATTTGTAACGTTATCTTCTCCGGTTTTTATGGCTTTGTAGGTTTCTTATGTTTGGCAGTTTTCTCAAATGAGTATTTGTATTCTAACATACATTTGTGTGTTAGAAGCTTGGCCACAAAAACATGCTAATCACATTGACATTAAGTAGTGTGCGGCTAGTTAACACGCAGTCACGAGACGGTCCTTCATTTCCACAAGCACTAGATTTGCGACCGCACCGTTCCGTTTCCATGTCGTCAAACAAAACTTGTACCATATAGCATGATTATTTTATTTTCCATCTGAAGCTATATTAATTTATTGAAGTATACAATTATTGAAAACCAGTTTCTCGTCATACGACGGTAACACAAGCTTTGCTACGCGCGCTACGTAAAAGCTCGACGCGTCATCGACTACATCAAAAATCATTTCATTCTTGAACTTATCTATTTAAGAGTATTACTATCCATAAAATATACATACATACATACTCATTACAAGTTTCCGCTGAGTTTGACTTATTTTATTGGTGGCAATAAATAGGACGTTTAGTATTCATGTTCTGCGATAAACGATTACCTGGGAGGCAAACGCATTATAGGGATAAAAAATTGCATACATACATTAACCGGTTATTATATACGCCCATAGTATATCGAGTGCGAAGTGTTGAAAAATTGAATATTTATGTAAGCTTAGTTCTAGCTTAACACAACTTAGTTGCGACAGAATTGCGAATAAAGCTACATACGCAACTAACTTGCTGGTTTTAAATGTATGATGGTTTTAGATACTTATTCCATAATTTTGTAACACTACCTATTACCTAATCTAGAAATTAAAAGAGTTTTTATGTGGAATCTAACGATGTGTCGCGTGGTTTATTACTTATCTAACAAACAAGTTTAAGTGACGTTTTCTGATACCACATAAAAAAACACAATTTAAACTTTATCAATGGTTTAACTATTATGTAGCTCAAGGTTTTTAAAAGTGCAATCCCACACGATCACAATTCCTGAAAACGCCTGTTTTCAGAATTACTAAAGTGAAACCAGAGTGACTCAAAAAACCCAGCTTCAAATAAAGACGACATCCTGTATAGTCACAGCCTTAAAGTAACCTACATAGCTAACCACAAACGTTAGGTATATAGTGTCCAAGGGTATCATGGGGAGTTATTCATATTCAATATAAAACAGCGACCTTTTTCAGCCACAGCTAGGGTATAATTATCAAGCCACGGGCGCATGCGAAATTGGGGTCTCACCTCGAGTCGGCGGCCATAAATAAAGTAAAATGACCGACGCCGGTGGGAGGATCTGAGCGTTAATGAATAAGCTGCCTGACCCGGCCAGCCGGCCCGGAGCACTGCCATCATCGGGAAACCCGCCCGGCTTCATCGTTCCCATTGGTCATAATCATGCCTTACCTAAACCAAATTCCTCAAAGATCAGTAGGTATATAAATGACGTGTTCGTGAGACACATAATAACTTCGTATAAAATCTCAGTTTCCCCTCGGTTCGGTATCCGCTTCTCCAGTGCACTGTATTGGAACTCGATATCATTATTAACGCCCGATTGTGGTATGGAAAGCATCAATTTATCTCACTTACACAGACTCATTCAATTTATCTTCCAAGTGATCGGATTACACAGTTGTAAATAAATGTTAAAAATTACCCAACAAGAAACACTAATTTGAATATGAATAGTTAGGCGCCATGTAGGCAGGTACATGAATAAACCGGCCCGAAATAATAATGGTAGACAAATGTCCTCCTTAGAGAACACAATGAACGGCTTTTGAGCGATCAATCCACTTTTAAGACATGCTAATTTGAAAGTCTAGAGCGCTTTATAACTATTTAGGGTCATAATGGACTGCATATATGAATAAGAACAAGCTCTTATGATCCTACTAGAAAAGTTTACTAGCTTTCAGTAGACTCATTTTAGTTGTTGAGCCTTGAGAAAACAAGTTTGGTTACACGTATAAGGAACTCTGTCGTTAACATTTGAGTCCTTATCTACTGTAATTTACTTCAATGCTATTTATCATAAAACAATTTAAACAGAAATTAAGGAGGTTGATGATTGACAAGGTATCATCAAAATATTTGGACCAAATGAGTAGAAAATGAAGTAGGACATGTGACGGTTGTCGGTTGTCGTCACGACGCTCACGACATGCGACAGACGGGTCGCAGTAGTCGCAGGCAGGTAGGTCGGGAGGCAGCTATTATTTAAATTAATTGGACATAAAACGACGACGGCGACACAAAAGCGTGTCGTCTGAACAGCCGGGTCGCGGACCGCTTGCGCCGAGCCTCGTGATAAATCAAACATTCACCATTAACTTTTTCATGATCACATTAATGTTGAATATGTATGTGTTTTCAAGTCCAAGGAGATATATTTTCTTAAGTATTTTCGTTGCGAGTTCCTTAGAGCGTAGAGTTAAGGGGAAAATTCCTTTAAAGTGCTGGTTATATGAATTTCTGAAGAGTGCAGTGAAGTACGTAGTATTTAAATATCTTCTGAGTGCTACGCCATTATTTTGTAGCACTTTTCTTTAAACAGATCGCCGGCTTTTATTTCATCTATAGTTTTATATTGCTCGTGCTTTGTCCCAATTTTAAACATTTGTAAGATCCTGCGCTTAGCAGCTAGTGTCGTAGGCCGTAGCGGTGGCGGGAGAGTGCGCGCGCGCCGGTTCCCGCGTGCGATCGTTATCAGACGTCGCCGTGTCGACTTCACAATGCCATCTTTTATGTTTCGACGCGTTAATTTATTGCCACCAAACACTGCGACTGCGCTTACAAACCGACCGAGATAATTCTGCGATTTCAAATTTAATTCGACCACGCCTTATGAATTTGGTACCCAACGTCGCATCTTCGTGCAAATAAGTTTAACAAATAAATGATTAATTTGACAACCAAGTGTTGCTAATCTTTGTTTATGTTATTCAAAAACAAACGATGTTGCAAATAATATGGCAATGCCCTTTGAAAAAATCCTTCACATATTTCACGAATTATTCTCATGTGCAAAACAATGTTGTAAAGAGCAGAGGTTATAGGCTTATTGTAAATCATACAGTGACCACTCCTGAACCGTGTCAGGTGATAATTATAGTTAACTATTGTTGTATTTGTAGTCGCCTTGTCTCCTTAAACCTCGAGAACTTTAGCCGAAGCAATTAAGTTGGTCAATAATAAATATGGCCATACGAAGTTACATAATGGCGAGTAGCTAGTTCATTCAAGCGATAATTCTACTAGCTAAATATTTTGTATTGTGTTACCCAACAAATGTAGGTAAAATGCCAGTTCTTGATAGTACCTAGGTAGTAGGTATACCATTATCTTCGGTTACGCAAACCTTTACGACCGTGCTAATTAGGCAATTTAGTTTCTAAACACAAAGAACACAAATGATGTCTTAAAATCATACGAGTACATTAAAATTTAATTTATCTTCATGCTAGAAGGAAAGATTCATTCAAATTGAAAGAGGTCTGATATTATAAACGTTGTGTATACCAATATATTGGTATACAAATTACAAACAAACATAATTACAAACGTTTATAATTGTTATAACAATTATAAACGTTTGTAATTGTTATTGTTATATTAGTACATAATTCTTAGTCATTTTGCTTCAGTTTTTTTTTTTGTTGGAAATTTGTGACTTATAAAATCGCCTTGGATGAGTCTGTAAAGATATTTTAATTGTGATTTAAATAAATAATTATTATACCTACTTGTATCCAGTAGAGAAAAGTCAAAATTAATTCAGTAGTCAAAAAATTGTGTATTTTAATGATAGCTAAGGTTTACTAAATTAATTAGGTATTTATATTTGTTGATGAATTAACACCAAAGTGTAAAAATATGTAATAATATTCATGAAACTCTTTGACAAACCTACAAAGTTGAAGCAAAACTAGATTAAGAAATAGAAGAAGCCTTGATTTCTAATGGCGTGTAAAAGTAGTAGTGTCGGACGATATGCTTTGAAGTACCTTGAACATGTCCAGATATCTGTGAGCACATTTCAGGTCAACGCATCGCGCATTTTAATAGTTATGACCGGTGCACCGGCCGTAGTATTAAAACAATGACCAATAACTTTGTATTTACGTCTCATTGGGAATTACAAATAGCTTGCATCTACGCCGCTTTATCTCCTTCGCTAAATAATCACATCGTCTACAGCAGCTAAATTAAAACCCAAGAAAACTATCCCACGTTTATTTATACTTTAAGAAAAAAACAAAAGAGGCGAGACCCTTGGTTTATGAATTGATGTTATCATTCGCAAAGAAGGAAGTTCAACTTTCCCGCGACAGTTTCAATAACAATAAAACACAATCACGACTGAGTCGAGTGTGCCTTATCGGAGGCACGAAGTCGATCGTTCATAGTCAAAATAATGACGTGAACATACCGGCCGCGGGGTTACAATTATACCCATTAGTTTATTAATCGCAAACGAACCCGAGCATTGTTCCACCGGGGACAATCGTCGCTAGACCAAATAACGCCGGCTCAGCTTACCTAAATACATCAACAGAAAGAATAAAACCAAAGCATTGAAAGTATTACGTTTCACATTTGCACGTCATTACCATTTCAAGGTAAATCAATTTAAAACATGTACTAACTGGTTAAGGACTTCAAGAAATAGGTAGGTACCTACTCATTTCGCCGCTCCTGGAATTTCTGTTCTAGACCAAAGCAAAATAGCTACGAGTAGGTACAAGTAATTGTCTTCAGAGAAAACAATGATGATGAAACGTTTCATACATCGAAAAATACTACTCGAAAGGTAAGATGTAAATAATGCACAATATCAAAAATAAAGAATGCGACTTGAATCTCTAAATGAGTGAGACTCAGATGCATATTTTCGAAGAGAGGGAGCGGGACAGGAATACATACCGCGTGAGAACAAATCGCATGCGGTTGAGGCTTCACATGCGCCAACCACGAACCTATAAATATAGCCAACGTTACAATACGAATGCCTTTCTATTGCACGGTAGTTCATAAATAAGCGTTATGTCAAACGCGGAGTCTTATATCAATACATTCACGCTAAGCTACCCACTCAGTGGCGATTTATACGAATGTCATAGGTTAATGTACATAAAACCTTAAGTAAGGGGCACTATGCTCATTGAATACGTTTGCAAATACTGGAAAGGTACATCGTTTCAACAACGAAGGTTTATATACATTCTATTCACCAACAGGTGTTAGTATATAAACAGATGTGCACATAGTGGAGACCGTAGATGAATTTCAACAACTAAGTACCAAAGACCAGCGGTGCCATCAGCAGATTTCATCACAATAAGGAGTTGCTTCACCAGGCTTTAGCGACCAATTGTAATGTACCTTCCGTTCGTAGCCGACAAGTGCGTATCTCACCTTTAAACGAACAATCCTGTAGCCCGATAGTTTTCACTAATAAAGTACCATCGCTTTAACCATTGTTCAGCTACAATATCGCGGATACAATTCCAGTTCAAGTTTATAGATACTTTCATTTAGTAAATGGCTTCTCTGCATTACTAATTTATTATGTAGTACTTGTTCCCGAACATTTTCTGGAGCAGGAGCGGATCATAAACGCATGTAGCATACGAAGGCTCGCATCGATGCCTTCCCATTCCCATATAAACAACCGACCCATGAAGAAAACCAATTACATGCTCGTGAAGCCATTTTAACAACAAACGAAAATATAAAAAGTGAAATTGAATGATTTTATGATAATTGAAATTAAATTTTTAATACCGCAGCCTGCAGGGAGGGCGGAGTCGTTTGCTACACCAATTGAAATTACAAATGAAAACTGGAGGAAACAAATTTTTCCGATCGCGTAAATATGTTGATTAAAATTAGGGCGATTTCGGACGAATTCTTGAAAATAGGTACATGAGATCCATATCGAGAAACGGTCAATTGTGCTGAACGATGTAGTGGAAATACTGAGTTGAACGTATAGTATCGAGATAGTTATTCGTCAGCAAATATTGCCCATAAAACGTTCTCTCATGCCTACTTCCCTTGAACTCGACCGCAGCCGTGTGCTATGTTCACGGTCGTCGTAGAAGTGCACATTCGTAACATTTTGACTGCCGTGTAAGAAATAATTAACAGTATATCATAATTTATATGGACACTTAAAACCTGCCGTAGTAAATTCTGTATTGCCTATTACAGGCATCGTGACTTTTCCAGTTATTGATAGTTGTAGATATTTGCTCTAAACTTCAAGCACATTTTCTAAAAAAAAATATCGCCTACACTCATATTTTTGTGATATTTGAAATGTTCCAAAATGATACAATTGTACATGATTATGACTGTAAAATAAACAAATTATTCATAATTATTGTTACTAATATAGGATCTTGATAAAAGCTTCGATAAGCTTCTATAAGCGAGCCATATGTGCGAATGTAAATTATTGTACGATAGAGTAAACAATTAAATTCCAGCGAAGCCGTGTACTCGATCATTTTCATCGTAGAGTTTTCCTTATCTATCCTAATTACTGAAAATCACTATGCGAGTTTTCATCTATTTCGACATAGTGATAAATCACTTGTTGTATTTCTTTTATTTACTATCAGAGCTTCCCACACCTACGTTATAACGGCATTACAACTTTGACATGACTCAATAGCATTCTGAATACTACCTCATTTCCATATCTATTTCACATTTAAATTGTTACGTCGACCGCACTACCGATAGTGAAAGTCAACATTTATATTTTGCGTGTCATTCGTTATGATATACAATAGTAAATACATAATTTACTTTGATAATTTCGCGCTGAGACAAAAGCATGATTCACGAGCGGGATGTTACTGCTCGCCGCGATGGTTACAATAACAACCGGCGCGCTCACTCACATTCGCACATTCCCGCGAATTGACTTCAAGCAACTAACACAAGAATGCACTTTACCTTCCGACAAGGTCTCAATCGGTAATTTTTTATATGTTATTACGGACGGACCACTGCGATATATATGACACTCGACATGGCGAGATTAATTTCCGATGTGGCAGATTGTCACTATAATTTATGATCGACCATTGTCTCTTAAGTGACGTCATTTTATGCAAGACGTTGCCATCTGATTAACGTGCATTGTTATAAATATATTTTCAAAGTAAACATTTTAAGGGTTGATTGAACAGTAGAAGCTCAGATTACAGAATGTCTTATAATCTGAGAGTAGAACGTTTCGGAATATTATGGAAGTGTTAAGTTACGAGCTTTTTAATTGGTGCTTTTGGTATAGATATAGTTATAACAGGAAACACTCTGCAAAAGTGAAATGTGTGCCAAAAACAAAGAGAGACCAGCGAGACCAGACGAGGACGGCGACCGACGACAGTGGAACGGTTGGTGCCGACATGGTGCCAACCACAGCGCGGTTGAGTGCGCCGCGCGTGCTTGTTCGTCACACAAACTGGTGACCGCTGCTATCTTCTAGTGTTTCAGCTGACCGCAGCGGATCTCAGTCAACGACCTCGACACACCCTAACCATCACAATTTGTCGCATACAATCAAAAACATTTATAGGCGTTAAATCGTCTCTTAAACGGTCCTATAAAGCAGATGTAAAGCGATCGTAAAATCGTTAGTGCACTTTGTGGAATTGTCAAAGTATAGGTGTTAGGCAGAACAAAATTAAATAATGTGGAAATGCCTCATTACTCCTTCTTAATAAATTTCCCATAAATGATGTGTTAAACCATTCCGATAGCTGTATATTTGCCTTTTAATTGAATTAGAATTCGATGTTAAACAGAAGTGAAAGCTGATACCTGAAGTGTAATATCAGTGTAAGGAATCTAATACATTCTCCGCTTCAATATTTAACATTTTTGTGTGTATGTATGCTATTTAGACATGTCAGTATGTATATTAGATATGGCCGCGTCGTCTTGAATAGTCATATTTAAGCGTTAAGTATGCGTGTCTTTAGGGGGCTGTCAGTATTACAAAGGTCTGTCCGCCAGAACACGGCTGGGTGGAGCTAATAAACTATTTGACTAGAGGCCGTGTGTTGACACTGGCGTTTCACACCTGAACAATGCTCCTCGTTTGCATTAATGTAAATTAGGTTAGGCCGCCCGCCGCCGCCGCGCCTACGTTCAATTAGATGTACCCTAAAGTAGCGCATGTGTGCATGTGTAAACGCAGCTAATAACGTGTACCTACCGAAAACTCGTGTGTAATGAGCCGCACGAATATACTTGATATTCGAGGCAATGCGCAAGAGCTCCAACGCCTCAAAGACGCAAGCAACGTCTAAGGGAAAGAAGAGCTTGTAAGACGCAGACGCATTCGTAACTGAGAAACTTGCAATATCGTTAAATGAATGCATTTCTGTTAATTAGTTCTAAAGACGCACCTGAAGAAACGGGTTGTTTATTTAAATAGGTCTTAACGTGACAATACTAAGCTAATGTTATCCGTATTCCAGAAGGTTCACTGAAATCCACGGCGAAGTTTTCTAAGATGAAATTGAACATGAACTAATACGAACCCATTGACAAAAAACTTAAAAGAATGGTGAAACGACCGATCGACATAATCTAAGTAGCTCAGAGAGCTCAGGATAGTAAAGAACCCGAAATAAATAACAAAAACAATACTTATGACTATTAACCAAATATCTAACTAAAAATAGTTTGTTCTCAAACTCAGCGGAGTTGGAGGCCGGGTGCGGCCGCGGTGTCAAAGACTGGCAACTTCTGTTCATCGTCCGTCAGCGATGCGCCAGCGCGCCGTGATCGCGTAAACAACGGCCGGCGCGCGCAGCCAAACGATTTGCGTTTCTAACATATTCCGCGTACCCAGTACCACTTCCTATTACACTTTAAACTAAATACATTCAACCGATTTTGAGAATATTTCAGGTTTTCAATCTGCTACATTAACTCCAAATAATAAGACCGCAAAAGGAAATCAACAGGACGTGCCATTAACATTTCCGAACGTCACAAATCACACCACCAAAATGCGAGATGTATAACCGAAAAAGATCTATGCTGGGAACGATTTTTTTTATTGTGAAGCGGCTGAGTCGCACGCGCGGCTCGATTGTGGCTGTGTGGTCCTCGCTAGCCACTTTGTAAATAGTGCGGTTTACCTTTTTCAACTTTTGTGTTTTGTTACCTTTTGTGCTGTTGTAGGGCCAATATTACCATAGCTATTTAGGCTCTTCGGATAAATAAATACGCCATTTATCATGATAGATAACTGATGCACGTGAACGTTGCCGCCGCGTCACAGATGGAGTGAAGATTTGATCTTTACTTTAAACAATTTGTAGTGATTTATCTTTGCATTGTTTTCTAGTAATATTCGAATAAATTATGGTCATCGACATTAGTATGAAGTCGGGGTAACATGTAACTATAATTTATGAGAGGTGCTGCAAATGCTACGAATTGTTTTTCAGCGCTACGACGCTACGGAATTTATGTTGCGGAACTTACAAATGTCATTTTAATGGTTTTGTAAAAAACAAATTAAATATGCTTCTTAGATAGGTATATCTAAATGTAGTTGTACTTGTAATCGGTACAACGAACACTGATTTTGAAAAAATAAACTGAAATTCCACTGACTGCAGTTAAGGTTACCTACACACGGACCTCTACGCGTACGCCAAATCTTAAACTGTAGCATTTGGCTTTCTCTCAGTGCCGTATATCAAAAGATACAAAAACTCATCCTTTTTAACCATTAACCTAACCGATGTATATTTAAAAGCCGTCCTTTCCAGAATGCGGGCGTCATCGGTGCTACATCAAATCGTAGTACAATAAATTCACCCAAACCGCAGGCTCTTTCACAATATTTGTATCGGGCGTATTACGGTGCGACAAAAAGAGCCGAAAGGGCGGCCCTCGCTGAATGAAGGGAAGGTAAATAAATATAAATAAAAGTGATGGCGGCTTGAGGCATGGGGGGGCGTCCCGCGGCGCCTCGGGCTTCGGCTCGTAGACGTGCGCGCGCGTCGCGATCTAGCTCTCAACGACCAAAGCTTTTCATAGGCGCAATCAACAGTTAATGCCGTTTTAAGTTGTTAAGCATAAGGTTACAACAATTAAATATAAAACGTTAGATGTCGTAGTATCGTGTCACGTGGAAAATCACGAAGATTTTGTAACAGACTCGGTTCTATGAGTTGTTAAGTTTTGTTTCCTCCTTTTATGAATCCTGTGCAGGACCTCACGCTATCTTGGGAAATTACATTCAGCAAAAAGTGATTGAAAGCCGCAACAACACTCTCATGAACATTACAGCGCAGCGTATATTGCGAAAATCTTTGTACATTGTAAAAATCTCAATTATATGCTCATTGTTCTTTACATGTACTTGTCACACGTCATTAAATGAGACCAATGAGAGTCGTAAATGTATTGTCCGAGCTGATCGCGCTTGTGAGCGTAATCGTACAGCAGGACCAATTACGGGCCTGTGCAGGTCCAACGTGCACTTTTATTGGGTGTAAGATTTAAGTGCCGATCGACACGCCGAGTTCTGGCCCTGCCTGATTTTTACGGCCACTTAAGCCTTTACGGAGCGCTTTTACTCGAAATTTAAGTACATTAATCGTTGTCTATCACTATTGACTTGGAGAATCAGTAATTACGTTTTTGATTCAGCAAATGATGATGGAATGATGTCTTGGGGCGCAAGGGTGTGAGAGGCAATGAAGTAACTTGTAAGTTTTCAATGGAATTATCAATGGATGGAGACTTGTATTCACTACCCTGAATACCCAAGGCGTTGTAAGAAAGAGAACAAAATGAAAACTGGATTTTTCAGAGCACATCAGTTTACTGGACTCTATCAAGAACCGGTAAGTGACGATGTTTAATTCATAACCTCGTAAGTTAGTTCATACGGTTGAATCACCTCAGCACTAACATTTCATAGTCAATATATCATAACGTCGTATAAAACCAGGGAAGGGATCACAATAAATCAACGAAATCCATCGACAAGCGGAAAACGGATTGCACTTTAAAGCTCAAACATTTCGATATTATGCGAACAATCTTACGTAAACACACTCCAACAATACATTTTGGACTTTTCATTGATGTTGGCGCCTGCTGGCTGACGTCATAGGTTACAGGAAAGGAATAAGTACCTAATGTACCTACGAAAGATAGGTAGGTATGTATGATGCCTAGTACGTCATTAAAAGTGCGCTACGCGGAAAAAACAACATAACCTAATTAACCGAAAGTATGAATTGACTAATGAAGTAATCTTTTTATTAGGTACTGACGAAATGCCTACTAATATTATAGGAAGGTGTAGGAAAATGATGTAGGACCACAGTTTTCAGGTTTTCACTTTGGCAGTTCATAAGGAAAACCCTTTCAAGTAAGTAGGTACCTACCTATTCCTATCAAAATTGTGCTTCAGTTTATCCTTCCTATAAAGTTTATTTTTAACTATGGCCCATTTCTCTACATTTCCTATAGAAAATCCCTTGGATTTACGATCGAACGAGATGTATCAAAACTCTTTGCTGATGATGCCAAAGTAATCACCCATAAATTGTGGCGGCTAATGTTTCATCATATGGAATAGTTATGGACGCGGAACCGGTTACTTGTAAAAACAGTTTTTTAGTATATCTTAATACGTAGAAATCGAGGAGAGTACTTCTTTGTATATTTTCACGACCTCTCCGGGAGTTTATGATTGATATTTTTTTATTAAAACTTGGTGGTACTTATATTTTAACTAGTGAACCGCCCCTTCTTCGCACGATCTATACGACTTGACAAAATACCAAGTTTCTTTTTTTAATTATAAGTTTCAAATACAAAATTAAGTCATTTATTCAAAGTAGGCTGAGAGTCAGGACTTTTTGATCGTCAAAATTACATAAGACAGTCTCCCAAAACGTCCACCTTTCACCACTTCCTAGTAGCTTTAGCTGGAAAGAAGAAGTGGCGCAACAATCTCCCCAGATATAAAGTTTAATATGAATGTATTCTACAATATTGTACAGACGCCAGCACATCGAGCTACCCCAAACTGTCAAATTTTCCCAATTGAACATGAACCTTATGACTATTTTATAAAGTTGAAAATCTATCAAAGAAATTTGACAGATTGGCGTAGCTCGATGAGCTGGCGTCTGAACATACAAACCTTCTGGAATAAAAAAACTCAAAATTATGGTGGAAAACAAAAACCGCATCAAAATCCGTTTCATAGTTTCATAGTCAACGCGGTCACATACACAGACACGAAAAGCGACTTTAATTTATAATATGTACTTATAGATATACACATATTTTTAATATAACAGCTCGTTTATCAATTTCCTTGCTAGATATCTACATAGTCATGAGGTAACATTGAAAAAAACCTAACTGAGCAGTTTAATAGAGAAACTTTGATTTTATTTACAAATAAATAACTAGATACGCCACACCATATTAATTAAAAATGGATTGAATCGAGGAAAATGTGTTTCCTGGACACATTTTCTAAATCTTATTCATTCATCCATAACTAATACTTATGTGAATAAACATAATAAAACATCATATTAAAATCATCTCGAAAAGAGGTCAAAAGTGAAATAATATTATTCATATTTCCTTAATCTGTAGCCGCAACAAATTCCGAAATAAAATATGTCTGATTCAATATCCCAACCACACATAACATATTGCAAAAGAATTATACATGAATTTAGATAAATTACTTTACTCTATGATTAAAATAAGGAGGATCAGTGAGTACCCTATTTTCTAGGCGGAGAGCGGAATAATCATAAACCAGGTTGTCGTATTACGAGTATGTTTGTAGTGGCGTAGCCCGTGCCTCTTAGCATTGACTGAGGTTTGACAGATAACGCTAAGATAACCACAAACAGCTAGCTGACAAATATTTGCAGCAGTAATTAAAACAAACGAACGTCGGAGACACACGACACTCACGCAAACACTGGGGACCGCTTTTTGCAACGACCCACTCGGTTTTCTATTCTTTTAGTTGAGATAATATGAAAAAATAATATAAAAGGATAGTCAACAAAGCATTCTACAAATCCGTGGGCTCCGTACTATTATATGAACTGTTTTTGGTTATTAAAGTTTGGTTAGATAATAGAATCGAATAATCAAATCGTTTTTCTTGGTTTTAGTAATGGGGCCGCGAGATTTACCTAAAGAAACCAATTCACCATATAGCTGATAAGGAAAAGCGTCCACAAAAAAATATAGTTTAAGTATCCTGAGAAAATCACGAATCAAATAAAAATTGAGCTTTTTACTCATGGTTTTCATTTTCATTGTATAATGAACTCAAAGATTATGTAATTAGTTGTTCCAATAGTTATCCAGTACGTTTATGTTTATCTAACGAGCCTCGCAGGCGGTTAGTTAAAGGAATAAATTAACACTCAGCAAGATTCTCCATCTCCTAAGCAATAAATAAATTTGTATTACTGCACAAACTACTAAATGTTTCTATTACCGCATTCAACGGTTCAAAACTCGTAAGTTGCGCTTACATAATATGGTACCTATTGTATCAAATGATAGCAACAAAGATACAAAGCATTATCTATTGTCACTTGTACATTTTTGTTGTTGGTTAATCTGTAAACTAAGTTTCAACTTACAAGATTATGACTGAATCTACAATAAGTCATACACGGCCATTATAAGTTTTTCCGAGTACACGACTACATTTCACCAAGGTCTGTTTATCCAGCAAGTGTTCAGACAGAACCAGCTACAACTTCTCATACAATGTGCAGTGCTCACTAAATGTCTGATTTATGTTAAGGTATTAGCACACTTGTGTTTACATACATCACGACTGTTTACGTTTGTGAGAGAAATGCAAATCGTTAATTTATCGCCACCTTAAGAAGCAACTATATAAAACAAACCGCAAACACGGGCGAGGTTCAAAGACCTATCACTTGAACAGTTTGGCGTGTGTTTGAACAAGTGTCCGCCGACAACTTGCGAACGTTCAAGGGATTCTGTATGAACAATTATAATTCACTTTATGTAGCACTTTGGAAAGACACAATGCACTTAGATAAAATACCTTTATAAAGCCCGAGTGTCCACTTTTCAAGATCATTTTAAATCAAACATGGACTCGTAAACAACAGAAGCTAAAAATAACGCCGCATCCACGTGGTGTTACAACATACAAGAAAGATTATACTCAGTAAATAAGAAGAGGCTGAGGATATTCTGCGCTAACAATTAATTGTGTGTATCCGATTTCAAACAGGCGTTGAAGAAATTAATTATCAGGAACAGTCGATGGTCCGGTATGAAAGGAACTTTAGGTGTGACTGCAGCGGAGCTTCGTGCCGGTGATCCGACGCAAATTATGCAAACAATACCTAGTAAATAAATTAATGTAGTGATGTATTTTGCATTCTTTTGGATTTTTACTAGTATTGTGTGTACAGTCACCAAAAGAGATAAGTAAACAGTGTCGTCGGATAGGTATAGTTGGATTTTAGTATAAGAAACCCGTGTATGTTTTCGAATGAAACTTAGTTTTCTAAATGAAGTGTTTGTTTTCTATATTTTTTGTTTCGAAAACATCCATTGTTTTCTTACTAAAGTTCAACTATATCGATGACCGATGACGATGACCCTGGTTGCTTATCTCTTTTAGTGACTACGTTCAGCTACAAAGCAGTAGTTGGATTATGTCAGATATGCACCGACTTACTGACAATGGGTTATGAGCCATCATCTATTTTCTATTTAGAAATTTAAGAAAGTATGTTTAAAAATTAACAAATTGTGCATCCTCGTTTTAATTAATTAAATACACTCAGTGTAACACGGCTCATAAAAAAGCAATTTCGCGGTAAGCGTGTATCCGAATTTCACATCCACGCGTTGAGACTGACTGAAAAAGTTTGCTAAGATCAGAAATGTTTATTTTATTAATTTTAATAACCTGCCAGATGTGATTTCAAACAAGAATCAATCCGAATATGAAGTGTTTACTATCCGAAAATCACTCAGTGTGGAAACATCAGAATAATCCTATCGTAAAATACGTTTTCATTTATGAAAAGTTATAACCTTTTAATAGCTGTAAAGTCGTAGTTAGGTACCTATACATTCGAGACGTAGATAGTGCGAGCGCCGTTGATAAAAACGCGTTGTTATAATACGGCTGTTAGGAGGTCTTTATAACATTTTACAACGTTGTAAACCCACCGTAGAATTTTAGGATTAATTTGATTATGGTCAATTATTCACAAAGCGATCCGGCCTCGTTCCGTTTTTTATCCTGCGCTAATAAGCCGAAAAGTATCTAATTTGGACGGCGGTGTCTTTGCCGCTAACAAATTAAACCACTTTAGCGTATCAGGCAATGAAATTAAATCAATATTAACAATCGATAATTAAGTAAGTTTAAAACGGTGCCATCATATAAAACGTTTATTTGATTTACCCAACTATTTACATACCTACTTAATTACCGCTCGGCTTGAGAACATGCTTTTAGAATTAAGGTTAATTCTTAACAGTTCTACAAATATAGAAATGCCGTGTTAATTAATGTTTTCGTTATTTAAGAGAATGTCAAACACGAGGCTAATCTCAGGATTACAATAGGGTTTAAAAAGTAGATAACAAAAGCGAGTGTGGCGGGTGGGATTGCTACGCTATCTGCGCGCGCGCACCGCAGTAAAAGCTCATTGTAACTCGAGCCTCAAATACGAAATTGAATAATGCTGACCTATCCCGCGACCGCCTTGCCCATAAATCACCGAGATATTTATGTCCCTCAACCCCCGCGCCTCCACCGCGCCACTTCTTGCTCCTTCGGCTTATTCGCGTCCAGGGATATAAAATATTAAATAAAAACTTACATAAAATGGTAAGTAATTCCGATTGGAATCGGAGGAGAGCAAGCGGTGTGGTTCCGCGCCTATTCTGCGGTTTGCTGGCTAGCCAACCAGCCAATTGCTAAACCATTTGCACTCTGGAATACCGACTCATATTCCTTTTCACGTGGTAGAATATCATTACAGCTTTGAGTTTGAAATAAATTATGGAATAGTTGTCGACCATACAGTCAGTCACCGTGGCTTAGCGTCACCATATAATATGTGTATTAGGTATTGGAATATTTACTTGTATGCCTTGTACCTACACTTGCGCAAAATTCATAAAGTGTGCACTTGTGTACCATTTAATATTTCACTACGGTGATGATGTAAATCTGGGCAATTGTTTGTAAATAAAGATTACAAGCTGGTGGAAGCTGTATCATAAATCCCAAGCTGTCACCGCGCACGTTACGCAACACAACAACCGACGGAAAGAGCATAACGCATTTATCTGTGAAGCATCTGGCATGTAATGTACCGCTTCCCGTGCGCATTAACTTTACTTATATTCCCTCTTATTTATGAGAAATAAATAATACTATTAGACGGAGATACCGATTCCTGATAAAAAGTGGGCCCGAGTTAAATGGGAGGCTCGGTGGAGGCAGAAAGAAAGTAATGGAGGCGCATCGAACCGGTTTGGAGATTTTTACGAATGCAAGGCTGCTCAGCTCGGCTCCGACTATGTGCTGCCCGCGGCGAGCACATAACATGACCGACGCCGGATTCGCGCCGGCCTTTCTTCCACGCACACACTCGCGCCTGATCGTCCGTACATTCCTTCAACCGATTATTATCTGCATATAACTGGATTCCGCCTAAAGATACCTACGCCCATTAAAATATTTGCTGTGCAATCAACTCGCGGTCTTGACTCATTATTTACAAATACTCGTTCAAACAATAGTATCCTTGAACACTTCAATACTATTTCAGGATTTGGGTTGACTTACACTGAATTATGTGTGATGACGTTAACCCGTATTGAGTTTGTGTTTGAGCACTGATTGTAAACACCTTGTCTAGAACGCTAAATCATTTTGACGACGTCCTAATTACAGCCGATTGACATTGCATCAAACTGTTGAGCTCAGAAATAGCACATTCGCTAAACATGCCATACTAAATGTTACGGGATTCATTTTTTCCCACGTCATGCGATCAGAATTGGTACCTATTCTGGTTGGTGACAGAATTGTGTATGACGTGTAATTACACGTGTCACTTTCTGACCACAATAGTATGATGCAGCCCACCGTACATATGTCGAATACATAAGGAATTTCATAACTTTAGATATTATTACACATTATGTGATTCAATTTCCTTTTAGGTATACCTAATCTTCTTCCTTTCCTCTGTACGTTATACCTTTTTAGTCACTATGCACAGTTGTAATGATGCTGTTTTATTTTTTGGAATTATTAGCGTTTATTTAATACTTACAGTCGGAATTCACTGGAGTAAACTGATAGGTGCTCTCACTTTGTAAAACAATATGTATTAAAATACGCTCATCTTACAGAATTTATAGAAAGTACAAATTTTTAAATCGATTTAATAATCTATGGAAGTAACTAAACCATTATACCATGTTGGTACCAATTTCACCTCTTCTCCTTTCTCGTAGCAAAATATACTTATAATCTGAGTTGAGCTGCATGATTACTGACAAATGCGTGCACTAACCAGTCAGTTTGAGTGGACCTGTTCAGTCCCTTAATCTGTGTGGTTCTTTCCTCAAAAGACCATTTGAGGCACCAATCTACATGGTCTTGACATGTCCTGACCAAGATTTGTCCCCATTTAAAATTTACTACGTGTCGTAGACGCATCTACGTCACGTAGCTAATTTCGGCAGTGTCATTTTATGGGGTCGCAATTTTTTTTGTTATATGTGTGTTACTATATTACTTCTATTACTTACTAGCACTCCACTCTCTGAGATAAATAACGAAAAATAGCTTGAGCCAGTAGAAACATAACATGTGCAAACATATAAAATGCAAATGTAATATTTTACCGCAACCAAGAATATTTCTGTAAGTTTACAGCTTAGTTGATCTTACTATATTATATCTTATCTACATCTCGGTACTTACTGTAGAACTGTTTACATGCAGTATGAAAGCATCAATTAAGTAGTGACCTTTTAGTATTGGATGTCACATATGACCCACATAGTACCGGTAACAGTATACTGAATGGCTCGGATGGTGAATTTGTTTGTCAACACGCGCACATGTTTGACAAGCCATTAGAGCGAGGCCAAACACATACTTGTCCATTGGCTTTGCTGAAGGCTGAAATATTAGTTTCCCAGCCACTGACCGATTTTCCTACTAAATACAGAATAAACTTGTTGTCCGACTTTATGGATAGACCAACAATACTTAGGTGTAAATATGATTGATAACAAGTTATGGGAGTACTTACACAGTTTTGCAAGTGACGCATGAACTCATATAATTGTGTACATTATTAGCGTTCATTAAATAGTTCGAGTTCTTTTCACGATTTAGATAAAAGGAATCGTGATCTGCAGTTTTGCCCATGTTTTTAATTCCTCATTGTTTATTTAAAAAACATTTTATTTCAATATGTATAGCCACTGCCTTGAATGTAATTTAGGTACTGATTATTAGAGATGAAACGGATAGCAGTTTAGCCGGATACCGGATATTCGGCCAACCTTGTAGCCAGATAGCCGGATATTCGGCCGCCGATTATCCGGCGGACCGTTGCCCCGTATTCTTGTTGAGCAGCTAATGATAAACAATACCCAAATTTACCAAAGTTTGCCAAAATCTATCTTTCAGCACCTTGCAGCAGTGTGTACAGCGAATGACTTTTTTCTGAAGCTGGCGTTATTTTTTACGAAGACAAGCGGAACCGCTTGCTACCTCTTAATGCAGAGAAATTAGTATTCATTCAC
This sequence comes from Antitype chi, assembly GCA_947359405.1. Lineage (NCBI taxonomy): Eukaryota > Metazoa > Arthropoda > Insecta > Lepidoptera > Noctuidae > Antitype > Antitype chi. The sequence goes on along the minus strand of OX375815.1, from coordinate 13,046,796 downwards.
CATAATTTGCCCTTAGTGCAGTATGTACCTACTAATTCATTTTCTAAGTTGTAGAATTGTCTTTTGATTACTGATTGTATTTCTTAAGTGATACTAACTAAATAAAGCAATAATTTACCATTTTTTTATAATCCAGTATTCGCCCGGATAGGCGCTAGCTATCCGGTATTCGGCCGGATAGTATTTAGGCCACCGGATAGGCCGGATACCGGATAGTTACCGGATATCCGTTTCATCTCTACTGATAATTGTCGGTATTTGGCCAGTGCAAAACAATTAAAAAAAAAATGAAATTACATCTAAGTAGTAGTACTACTACTAGTACTTACCTAAGTACTTCAAGCTCCCAATTTCAAGAATCGGAATCCTTTGAAAAAAGTTTTTTAACCCAAGTGTAAGTACCTACTTAAGTAGCAAATTCCAACTTATACCTACATCTTAAGAGACACTCTTTGAGCAGCTTTATTCCTAAAATTGTCACTACTTAGGAACTAATTTCAATCATAAACTAGTTTCAGGGCACAACTTTCGTTCAGTGCAGCTACACTGCACCCTAATTGCGTAACAAACTACCAATCACAATCTCAAGAATATTGAAGGCTTGCTAATCCATTGCTTCATAATGTTTTAAAAATGTGTCTGCTCAGCAACGTAAATAACACAATGAATGTTGTTGAACTGCCAAAATTAAATCTGTTTCTACTGGCACTACTGCATTGACAATGTTGGTCTTAGGATTCCCATAAGACCAACATTGTCAATGCATTTTGTCGGCTTAACAAGTATATTTTAAATTCAGCCTTACAAAAAAGATCTTTGTAAGGGATGCAATCACAAATCAGTTTTCCTCAGTGTGGTTATTCTGGCAAAACTCCAACTTATCAAGTTATATTAAGGCTTCAAGAGGATATTCATGTTCAGCAATGGATGTTCCCGAGCTCAAACGATGAGCAATAGTTCGCTTCAATAGTTTCGTCTAGCCTAGGAGCATGGTAGGTAGGTACTACGTAGCCTCTCCGTTCAAACTAAACCTGTTTCAACTAAGCTGAGCCCTAATGCGATTCCTAATGTTAAGATTTTAGATAGCGACGTCCAATCGGTCGATCTCGTTAAAAAAAAATGATAAAAGCACAAATTATCCAACTCAATGCTCACCGTGGGAAATTCAAGACATACTTATTCGGGTGAACCAACTTAGGTAGATACTTTACTGTACACGTAACGGCGAGTCATTCACGGGTTCCATCGAGTTAGTGCTTCACGAGATTGCTTCGAGACGGACAGATTAGTACTTTATCTTTTATATTTATGTAGGGATATAGCCATATAGGCCCACGCAGGCCTAGGTACATAGGTAAGCTAACCAGCACAGCGTTGCTTGCAGGAATCCGCGCGGTTTCTTTGACGATACGCACGATGTATTTATTTGCTAACCGCGATTGTCAATTACTCATGTAAACTATTTTAACGAGTCCGTAAATATTATAAACCGTAGGCGCTTCTCTATTTATAAGTATTTAGCACGAATCGACGCAACTACTACTATATTAGAAACAATTTTGAAAAAGACGACTCTGAAGAAAATCTGTGATTAAAAGGAGGCGTAAAAGTCGTTAATTAACTGCTTATTACGCAATGCAAGTTGTAAACTTAACTAAGTAATTGGCAATCTGCCACTACAACACAGTGCAATTTGTCAACTACTAAGCTACTAACCCAGCAATGCCAAGCGTGGTTTCAAGATTAAGTACCAACATAGTTCCACATTTATCGATAGTTTGTTTCACCCGACCGGGTTTGAGCGGGAAACTACTGAAACTTGAGTTAACAACTGTAAACTTGACCCAGTACTTTACACTGTTCTGTTAGTAAAAAAAAAATAGAACTGCCAGTAAAGTTTTTTAAGGCCTACCAGTCATACATGAGCGTCAAGAATGTAATGTAGGTAACAATGTATAATTTGTATGACAAGAAAAGAAAAGCCAGGAAAATGGCACTCACTTATCTTTACGTTGTGAGTCAACTGAAGGAAATAGGTTAGTGTGTTGATCGTAGGCGACAAACATTCAAGATCCTATACTATAAGTTAGGTAGGTACATAGGTACTACTGCAATCTTTTAAGCCGATTTTTATAGCTACACGTGGGCTCAGGCGGAATAGACACGCCTCACGGGTCACTAACACATCACATACCACGGAACGACTGAAAATTCAATCAGAAGATATCATTGTTTACACCTTACATAAGAAACAAATTTTTCATTCAATCGTTAAGTACCTAGTTTAATCTGTGGTGCCTGAAAATAATTTCCTAGCGAAATATTTAATCAATTCTTTTTTACAGTATTTGACTTATTTAACCTGGTTTAACATTTTTTTACTTTTATAGTAAGGTCTATTCTGAGCGTAATTTATCAAAACATATTTTTGTTATCGTTTCAGAAGGCCATGTGCAAAGTTTAACTACAGTTTCAAAATTGATAATACAGCGTCATTAAAAATACTATTATCAAATAATTCTATCGACGCGATTGCAAGGCGTTGCGCGTTCTATAAACATTCAATTGTAAACAGTTTGAACTCTTAACGTAGGTAAATAGTTTGATACATAAATATTTTTGTGCGGTATAAAAGTAGAACCCGTACATAAACACATAGTACAAAAATTCCCATCATCTGTTCTCCTGTAATCTTAAATATTCACAACAAGATTGAATCCTGTACAAAAGAAGGTAGTTTTAAAGCGACCCACGATATGTATAATTAATTATTGATGCGTGCAAAATAAAAAACGATTCACTTTTGTTCTAATGCGTAATGCTGAAGCTAACCAAAATATAGTACAATGTAGCAACCCTCAACAATAAGTTTCCCGTAAGTTGTCTTTATATTTCTACAAAGCATCTTGAATGACAACGCACGATACTGAATGCCTTCGACACCAAATTTTATGACCGCCATATATTCACCGAACATGGCATCAAAATTGTAAAGAATTCATCATTCATCCATTAGTCACAGAGTCAAAATATTTGTTGACAAAGCCTGCGTAATTGCAGTGCTACAATCGGAACACTCGCTACGAAGCTACCGTAACGCCCGCAATTTGTTCCCATTGTTCCACGCGCGTAATGTTTACATCGCCGATTGTCCCTACCCGCGCACTAAGGAGCTGTTTTCAAAACAGCGGACACTTCATGAAATCCATTGTTTTGCAAGACAACTTCCAACGATTATAACGGGCCAGCATACTATTGCACTGCCCATTAAACATTCGAAACCGAAATTCTTAAATCGCTGCACTGTCCATCGGCTCAGAAGTTAAGTGTTAATTCAGAACAAGAGGAAAATTCATGGGAAATTTTGAAACTCACCTGTGTCATGAGGCGATCGGCACCGGTACCCTCATCATCCCTAAAGTCGATGTCCGGATTATAATTCGGCACTAAGTCTTTGAACCTATCGTCGTCTCTGGTGATGCGACCCTCAGGTGGTCCACTGGCTGTGTTCTTGTTCTCACTAATGTTAGGATCGTGCTGGCCGAAGACCAGGGGTGTGATGCGGCGCGCGCCCTGGCGGCGGGTGTAGCCGCGGCTCGGGCCGCATGCCGCCGCCGCGCCCAGCCACAGTAGCACCAGCGACAGCCTCATCTCGCAGACATCACTCCACACGCGCTCGACGCACGACCAACGCGCGCCGCGATCTGAGCGACACTGAGAGCCGGCTACCGCAGCCCGGTCCGATCGCCGTGCACCACCGAGCCCGGCCTGCATCCCTTGCTCACCGCCCAGCCGCCACCACCACCAAACGCCGCGCACCGCCGCGCCGGGCCGCTACCCGTAGCGCGTTGCATTCACATCTCGCTTTCGCTTGGTCCGCGACGGGAAAACTGATTGTCACTAACCTACCTATTTTCACTATCCCACTTGCATAAAAACTATTGGTGTCATAAAAATTTTGCAACTACCCGTTAATTATTACTCTTAGAGGAGTTTTTAGAAACATTTTTTTTTACTGGAGGTAAGTATTGAATAAATACCTAATAAACTGCACGAAATATTCGCAGTAATGTTTTACGCTACTGCTGAAAAATTATGAAACTATAAACAATTGGTTATGGAATATAACGTACTAATGACAGACTGCATGGACACTCATACAGGTATCCATAGGCCCATCAGCCTAGCGAATAACTTGACGCTCAATCAGTTGCTAATATTTTGTAAATGCGAAGAAAATATTTTTTAATGTCACATTCTCACCCCAATTAGTTAATATTTATTTCAGCTTATCTGCTTATTTTTTCAGGTGTACTGGCACAACTAGGTACAACTTTATTCTAGGTATGATTAGTACGATTTCATTACTTCTTGCCATGACTAAAACAAATAATTAAGGGTTCACCGTTCCCAACCCTTGGTCAAAAAGTTTCAATTTATGAACCAAAAATGGAATTTGGTTCGCTTCCAAACAAAAAATGTATACACTCTCGACGTTTAGAGTAGGTTGGACCTACCTAGTCCAAACATCCTCGCGATTTCGATTCATAATATTATTAGAGCGAATGTTGAAATATCTGTCACTCTGAATAAGCAATGCATCAAACAGTTAGCTTAGCCTACTCAAACGTAGATTGTGTTCTCAGATCAAAGGTGATCTAGAACAGGCCAGTGTTGATTTGTATTGGAATAGCCTCTGCGGTCTCACAAACCACTTATTGAGCAGTTAATGACCCTTTGTCTCCGCATTGGAACCAACGTCATAAGACATGGAGATCTTACTGGAAACATGGAGGAAACCGCGGATCACGAGGCTGCGAATATGTTTGTTCATTCATCATCATATAAGGTACCTACGATGACATGTGTGTCCTATAAACTGCTATATTTACCTTCCTTACCCATAATTCCCATTCCCACCATAAATCGTAAGAATATGACTAAGGTGAAAATGGACATGGTGTTATAATGTACGTAACTATGGATTTTCCATTTAATAACGATTCGTCAGTGATTTATAAATAAGTAGGTTAGAGCGTTTAGAAACGCCATAGGTATAGATCGTCATTGTGGTTAACAAAATATGCCAAAAAAACATGAGTTAATTATCGTTATGATTTACCTATTTATGACCTACTTTTACAGGAAATTCCATGAAGTCGTAATCGGACAAACCCCAACAATTACCATTTCTAATGTTGAGGATGTTACCTAATAGTGTAATGTGATTTAGGTAAGTAAAATTGTTGGGAGATTGTTAAAATATCCGGTAGCAACTTGGACACTGCGAGTAGCACGGGATCGAAGTATATGGTAAATAATTCATCATAATCATTTCACAATCTGCCTATAATGTTCCGACTGCTGGAACACAGGAGGGAGTGGGCCATAATCCACCACGCGGGCCCAGTGCGGGTTGGTAGACGTCACAGGTCTTCGAAGTATTGGTTCTTGGACATGCCGGTTTCGTTACGCTGTTTACCTTTACCGTTTTAAGAGCAGTGGCGATGAAATTAAAAACACGAAGTGCCTGCCTGGTTTCGACCTACAATTCGTTTGTCAGCGGTGATACCACTGGGCCACCACTGCTCCGTAAATAATTCAAGAAACGCCAATGTCGCCAGAGTCTTCTAAACATCGCAACATTTCAAGTATCAAATAGGTATCAAAATAAAACATACAATACCCAGTCTAATTTTAATTGAAACACAATCAGTAAGACGATACCAACAAAGGATTACGCACATCTCTTTATAGCAGTCACATTAACTCGATGGGTTATCAGTATCGTAGACTCATATTTAGCTCAACCCTATTGATCAAAGATTAATTGTTTGTCGACGTTGAGTCAGAGCTGAGAGGTGTAATGGAACTGATACCTACGTCCAATGAATAATCGCGGTAAGATTACACGCTCGTAACCCATAGCCTTCAAAAACAAAAATGGTCACCGTAGCCGACATCGGCATGCCAATATATCCACTCTAATCATAATTAGGCTGAAGTTTGTTTGTTTGACCGCGCTAATCTCTGGAACTCCCAGTCGGATTTGAAAAAATATTTTTGCATTAAATAGAAACGTTATAGGTATATTTAACATAACACTACGTCTGTTAGGAGCTCAGCAAAAGAAAAAAACGTCAAAAAGAAAGCTAAGCGAAAACTAAATAACGGGGCACAGCACAGCTAAGATTTAATGTCACGTGGATGAAGTCGCGGGTGGAAGCTAGTACCTATCATATACAATTGCAGTAAAGACTTTTGATAGAAAATAAATAATAGCATAAATAATTCAATATAATTTTTAACATTCCTCCTTTTTCATGAAAAGCACTAAAACAGGACGAATCCGAATGCCTACTAAAAGGTACTTACTTCATACACCTGTAAGTAGGTACCTACTTGTTTTAAAGTCATCTTCGTTCGGCTCATGATAGAAACTTTCATTCAATACGAGTATAAACACTTCGGAAATTTACCAATGAAATGCAGTCTATTCAATTTATGATCATAACAAGTTAGCAAAGTCTAAACGTCAAGGTAAAATCCTTACCTACAGTGGACTTTTTTTTTAATTTGCTCAGTTTTCCAAGAGTACATATTAGCTAAAGCAAAAAGCGCATGGGGCCGGGAGTGGGGTGCAAGAGGGAGCACTTGCATCCCCCTGGCTTCAAAATAAAATGTAGGTGTAAAAACATTAAAAACTAAAATAATATCCGAAAACGTCTAATACAATGGTGAAGCGTGGGCGTTTTGGGGGACTGTCTTATGTATATTGACGTTCGAAAAGTGCTGATTCTCAGCCTAATTTGAATAAATGACTTTTGATTTTGATTTCGAATATTAGAGAACTTAACTTATTCTAGACGAGATATAAAAAATTTCGAGCATTCTGCAATCTCTCAATTTTCAAATATCCTGCAAAACTGATGCAGGTCGATGATTCGTGGAGCTGAAGATACATCCTCTTGAAAATAAACTTGCCGGCGCCCATGAAAAAGCATAATAAAGTAGGTACTAACCTATATGATGCCTCTATAACATCATTATCAGCCTAGGCTTTTCCAAACTATATTAGAGTCAGCTTCCAGTCTAGCCGGACGTATACTTATACAGGATAAGTTTTTAACCAGTGTGCAAACTGTCGCCATGAGTTCAGCATATCATTCTAGACCCCCAGCGCAGAAATTTTACGTCAGTTATACAAAAAAAAAACTGCTGTTCCATACATTTTGACCGCGTAGGTACACTTTTCTATTAAACAACTGATTTTTTTTGCAAAAAAATTTCTGCGCTGGGGGGTCTAGAATGATATGCTGAATTCATGGTTACAGTTTGCGCACTGGATAAAAACTTATCCTTTATATACATGAAGCCACTGCCTATCTGACCTCAACAACCCATGCAGTTAATGGTTACTATTATACTTTATATTTATATTTCGGACTTTCGACGACCCGTAACGACTGCCAAAGATCCACTATTAACCTGGTCGACCTGTGCGGTTGTTAAAAATAAACCCCCACTCCCGTAAAAAGCAAAAATGAAGAAGTGCCTTAAAGGAAGCTTTTGTGTATGCAAATGGAAAAGACAAAGCTTCTATTTGGGGCAATTCGTAGGCAACAACACTACATTTGCGTAATAAAATGCATAATCTGCATAATCAGACCGTAAGTCATACGTAGAGCGTAAGATTCGTTTCGTTGACACCCCGCTTGTTTTGTTTTATCGCTTACACAACAAGGAAAATATTTTTACCGAGCATAAGCTTGATAACTAAACTCAAACTCAAAGCATTTATTTCAATTAAACCATTTACAGGCACTTTTGAATTGTCAAAAAGTCGATCAGTTGGAAAGTTGAAGAATACAAAATATTACCGTTGGATATTACAAAATCTTGGGAACATTATTCTTGTTGCTTCTAAATGTGAGCAATGTAAAAAAAAAACATAAACAATTCTAAATATAGGATTAAAAATAAGCCCTGGAAGTTAGGAGACGGCCCGTCTCAACAGAAAGCGCCCGTTCACGAAAATGACGAGTGGATCACCACCATCCAGCTCAACCATTTTGTAGGGAACTGAAGTGATAAGTGGGTCCTTTATTAATTTATTTTTATTCTTTTACGTTTGCACCTACGACACGCGTAGAGACATATTTTCCCCACGAAAAGTGCCTAATGTTTATCATGGTTCCAGTTTTACCAAGGGGTATCGTATTATCCAGTAACTGGATTGTGGATGTTAAATAGGCAGTCGCTAAATGTAAAACACTGGTATTCAGCTGCATCTGGTTTGACTGGAAGCCGACCCCAAAATTGTCGGGAAAAGGCCTTGCCTTGCCTTCTCGAGCGTTGGCAGAGGAGGGTTTAGCATGGTTCACAAAAATAATCAAAACTTAAAAACAGGAATGACGACAGCCTTTCACACATCCTTATCGATCTTACCCAAAAAAGACCCATGAGAAACTTTGAACAAAAAGGGTGCGAACGCAACGTGCTCGCACCTCGTGCACAAAGATTTGCGCTGCGAACCGCTGATAAGATAGGTGACGATAAGTAACTTCCTTGTTTACTTACATTTGAAGACAGCTGATGACGTCAGCTTTTCCCGGTCTGCAACAATTAACTAGGACTGGTGGCAACTGTGCCACCCTATTGTCTTTCATACTTTCGGCTTTGTAAGGTACTTTTGTTTCAATTCTGATAACTAATCTGGGGCGGCAACTTCATACGTACTAAACAGCTAGTTATGTATGATATCCGTGGGAAAAAGAACGTAAACTATTCATCTTCTTTTTAACCCGTCGCTCGTCTAATTAGCAGACACGATAGAAATTCTATTGTTATCGAAACACATGGTGTACACTTGACGTGCGAGAGGTATAAATATTTTTAAAAATTATCATGAAACGATTTCCAGAAGAAAGAAAATTATATAGTCAGGAAAATAGGTTGTATAGCAAATTGATCAAGAGCTTAAATTATTCGTAATCCGTATTATACGGGGTTGCATCGACGCGCAAAATACATATATCTAACCATGAGGCAACTGAAGGAACATGGGTTTTAGTCGGTAAGTCTGACACGCCCTTCCGCTCCACCCAGAGCGGGAGAAGTTATTTGATGATTTCCCACCCTCATAAAAAACAACCATGAATTCAGCACATGATTCTAAACCCAGAAGAGAGACAGCGTAGAAACGTTTTTGCGGTTATCAAAAAAAATGTAGCTGTTTCATAGAAAAGTGCAACCTTTGCACACACACATTTTCATCGCGTAGGTTTTATTATTTGTACACAGAAATCACAACCCAGATTTAATTATTGACGGCCTGACTCACGTTTAACTATTGATGTAGTAAGGCAAAATAAAAAAATACTGATAAATAAGGATAGGCAGGAAGTAACCACAACAAAGAGGTACAAATTGTGTAATGACTGGTAACACCTGCACTAATTTTGGCGCCAGAGCTGATAGCGGAGACTTCCATCACAATGCTAACGTTCGCATACAATAAACTAACCCAATAACCAAGGGATGTTATTATAACGGCCATAACTTTAACCACTCATTCATAACTCCAAGCGGATTTACGTTCAACAGGAATTTTAAAAAGTAAACATACTCCATGCTTTTGCATTAAAATATATGTTTTAAAAGCATTTAAGGCGGTTTGAAATACTTTAAAGATATATTTGGTTGCTGTTAGGGAACAAAAACTGTGGGGTGACAGAGTCAATAGATGTTGTTATCCTGACTATCGAATATGGGTACGGAACTACGGAACTTTTATTTAATACGCTAGACTAGGTATTGTTTACGTTTGTAGGGTTCGTAGTTTTGTTCTACTAAAACAGTGTTTGAGTTTCAGAGTACATTTAGAAGTATTTTCAGGTTGCATTCGCATTGTCCAGTGGGAGTAGGTATCACTGCACAGAGCGAATACAACCTGATATTTTTTATTTAAATCCTACTTTCAATAACTGCCAAAATTTCCACTGAAAAAAAAAACAGTCCACAATCAATCAAAGAAAACCTTACTATCAAAAAACATGTACTTACCCACACTTACACAACTAAACAAGATCGACAAGCCGATTACCATCCTCTGTAAGGCAGCTAAAGCAAACTGTACCAAGTGGTGAACGAGTGTCGCGTCCGCACCTTCGTCACTGCGCTTGTGAACAAACATCATTTTCGTCAAAGGACCGGCGACGCGAGGTGTCGGCTAAGGCTAATGGAGGAGAGTGCTGGACCAATACGCCCGGCGTGTAGTGTTTTAAATTGTTTACTCTTCCATAAAACTCTCGAGCTCGTACACATAGACGGGTGCCGTGTCGACCAACGCCGCGGATGAAGTGAGATATCTCCCTACGCCGACAACAAACAAGGTTTCCTGTGAGCGCAGCCAGCACTGAATATTAAAAAGGAGACCTAATGACTAATACCCTCTTTTCCACTTCAAACCTTTTAATTTATTTAAATACTGTATGCAATTAGTCAGAGATGGATTAAAATACTTAAGATATCTTTCCAGAGACATGGAATTCGCTTAAATTCCAGACTCCGTTAAAAAAAAAACATCAAAGTTTAAAGGTTGCAGAGATACAGAATCGAAAACTCGCTTTGCCAAAATACTTTGCATACTTTCGTATCGCCGGCGCGTAGCTACCGGAGCGTAATAATGTCTGATTTTTAACACATTACAATTATTTAATTTTATTATGTTTTGTTGTTTATATTAAAATAATAATTAAAGTACAATACCGAATTGATAAATCTTAGAAGAAGTCATCATAAGTGACCAAAAGAAACATTTTCAAGAAAATTATAATTTTCTTCAAATGCCCTACAAAGTCTTGATCACTCATCTTATGACTGATCCAGACTTTTCAGGCCGTTTCAGGTGTTTAAATTTGGGTCAATAAACTGCAATAAAGTAAACAAAACAATTGAATTAAATTAGCAATTTGTGTCTAGGTTCAAAGATTCAATCAATAAAAACGTAAGTTTTTATTTTTCACTTTTTAGTACCTACCCCACACCAATTCGCAATTTCATCATCCTTGGGGTCAAAACAATACATATATTTATGCGATAGCAGCAATCGCGGTTGATTTGCTGTAATTTTTTGAAGAGTTCAGTTGTCTGTCTCCGAAATGCATCATCATATCCATATGAATTTAAATGGGACTACATGGGAAGCAGCAGCTTTCAAATAAAAAAAGAATCATCAAAATCGGTTCACCCAGTCGAAAGTTCTGAGGTAACAAATATTTTAAAAAAATACAGTCGAATTGACAACCTCCTCCTTTTTTTTGAAGTCGGTTAAAAATGCCCATAAGGATAAATTCTTAAGACAGGAGATCAATGCTTGCAGAATGATATTAACGTGTAATTTAGATTATTATATAGACAAAAAATGTGCGATTCTACATATTTCACTATACCATATTTTTTTTGTGCTCCAGCAGGATCTATATGGAATGGCTATCTATGCCTAGGTAGACCATGCAGTTACTTGGTTAACACTCGAAATGGTTATATTTTGTCGAATACAAATCAAACCACGTTAGCTAAGAACTTTCTATAAAAAGTTTAATTCTCATAAGCCAAAAAATCTACAACATTCATGGACTGTCACCTTTTTTTGCATCTCAAAAATAAACAATTTCAAAGTCCCTATAGTCAATATTTGGTAGCCAAAGAAAGTTATACCTGTGTGATGAAAAATCTGTTAATCTCAGCATTGTATTCACTTCAACAAGTTAGGTATTCAAAAGCACTTTTTAAATGAAACTCATAAAGATACAAGGTGTAAAGGAGTCAAACCTGTTTGGTTCATGCGATGCCCTCTAATTGACAAATTGGAATCTTATTAAAATAAAGTTCAAGTTCCTAACTGAACGGGCGCGGGCGCAGGCAGACGTGTGTGTTGTCAGTGCGGGAGCTTGCCGACCGGGTGCCGAGCAGCGCCGAGGGAACACGATCGAGTCCCAAGCGGTGAGAATAAAAAGTCAGCAGCATTCGAAGCGCGTGCCTCGATGTGTGTGGTCCACTATGGAGGTCCTCCTCGGCTTTTGATTTATTGAAATCAGAGTTTCACACCCGTTTTTGGTAATTGATTTGATAGCCGGTGTGCAAATTTTCAAACCATGAGGTATACTCGTATTTTTGCTGTTAGTAAATATTTGTGTCTTAACTTTGATTGTTTTGTTGTTTTTATGAATAGTTAGGAACCTTAGTAATATCCAGGAAAAGTTTTTATTCGATGTGCAAACTGTAACCATGAATTCAGCCTATCATCCATAGACCCCTCAGCGCAGAAATTTTTTGTCGGTTATACAAAAAAAAAATCAGCTGTTTCATAGAAAAGTGCAATACCTACGCGGTCAAAATGTATGGACCAGCTGATTTTTTTTTGTATCACCAGCAAAAAATTTCTGCGCTGGGGGTCTAGAATGATATGCTGAATTCATGGTTACAGTTTGCACACTGAATAAAAACTTTTCCTGTATGTTTAGCTACGACCTTGCGTTCGATGCAATTATAAATTTTCGCTGACTGTCCGATTAAAACTCGAACAGCACCCTAATTGCGTAACACGCGTTTAATCATAATCGGTTTCATTTTGACAGTTCAACAATATTCATTGCGTTATTACGTAGTTGAGCAGACACATTTTTCGAACATATGAAGCAATGGTTTAGCCATCTGTTTTAAAACGAAACAATTCATGATGAATCGTGAGTTACGCAATTAGGGTGCAGGTTAGTTTAAGGATAAGGCTGCTTGTCCACCAAAGATGCGATGTAGCTAAGCGGTGAAACTATGCTGCGAAACTATCTATTTTCACCTGAGCAAACTGATGTAAGTAGAGGAGCGGGTTAGACTTTGATACGAAGATCAAATGCGCTTTGCACGTGTTAAAAGTTAGTTGACCACTAGAGCTAAGCCAAGCTGGATTATAATAAACAAACGTTCTTATTGGTTGGTATATATAATACACATCCATCACTACGCAACTTAGCACATTTCTAATGAAAAGGCACCTGAACACCGAATAGAATGAGTTGCTAAGGAAGACCTCACGGGACCTTGACGGATGCACGGCTTCTCCGTAGATCCGTGGATAAAGAAGTAGCTAGGTAATGCTCATCATGACCGGTCTGGTCTTGGTCGTGGGTCTTGGTTTTGTAACTTAATCCAGGTTATAAACTATCTTAGTGCCAAATTTCATCCAAATCCGTTCAGCCGTTTTAGCGTGATTAAGTAACAAACATCCAAACTTTCACATTTATAATTATTATTACGACATAACTATAATATTATATAGTAGGATTATTACTTAGAGGTACGTCTCGAGAATCCCAGCCACCGTTACTCCCTAATATAAAGGCTCGATCATCCTGATTATCGCTGCGGTTCAGAAGTGTAAGTTCAGAAATAAGAAAGTTGTTTGGTTCCCAAAAATATTTCTTTACTGCGCCAATTTTCCTTCACACTTTTGTATTTTTTTTTTTTGTATAGACACTAGTTTAAAAAAAAATATTTTCATTTTCACATTTTAATTTTAAACAGAAATGTAAATGTCGATTGAAACATCCTTTTAATAATGAAAATAAATCTAACTCAAGCTCATATTTTTGTTTTTCAATCTAAAAGTACGGAGTCATCCTGAGTAGCAGTTTCAATTCGTTCTGTGGCCGCTTTTATTTCCAGTTCATATGAGGCAATCTCACTACTTGAATTAGCGTTAAGTTCTGGATATCTGGGTATCAGCTCAAAACTATTTATGTCATACATTTCATCAATATTAGTTGTCCACTTACTTGCTATAATTTGTAATGGTTCCAAACATTGCAAACTTTGCTTGACCCTCAGCAATTCAATATTGCATTGGTTTTCTACTTCTAATAGCTTCAATCGATAAGCTTTAGATAACATTTGCTTTCTAATAGCATTTTTCTTTTCAATTTGTGCAAGATTTAAAGTATTCTGATATTTTTTAAGTTGTTTTTCATATTCCATTAAGTTTTCATCACAGTTAAGCTTGCTGTCCACACACTCGCTATACATGTCGGTGGTATATGAAAGGTCCCCCTCAAATGCATTAGATGTTGAAACGCACTGATAATTACTAGTCGTAGATTTAGAAGCAGATTCAGGCCGCCGTACAGAACTTTTGCTTTGCTTTTCGAATTTCGCTTTTTCTTCATTAAGTTCAATCTTTAATGACTCAATAATATTCTTACATTGAGCTATTCTTTCCTTCATTTTAGCTTCATTATCTTCAATCATTTGTGGCGTAACTTCAACCTGCCCCATTTCATTACCAGTTTCTGTCGCATGATCTTCACATCTGGGCAATTGCATATCATCTTCTGCTTCATCTTGTTTCCTGACAGATAAATATTTTTTGTTATCACCGGAAGCAAGTTTATTAGTATCCATGTAAATAATGTAAATTAATGTAACAGATTCAATAAAAACGTATATTCTTTGTTAAAAACCAAATTCTGATAAAAGTTGACTAGCTGTCAAAATACCAGAGATTTTATTATTAAACAAAAGAAATCCATACATTTGTAACTTGTAGAGGTTGTATATCGTCAGTTATAATATGAATTAATTTAACCGGCAAAATGCGACTTTACAGGAGACCATAAGCATGCATAATCGGCTGATTAGTTGGTTGATGGATGGTTGGTAGATGTCACTTGTCTTCCAATTTTTGATTTTAGGTCATGCCGGTTTCCTTCACCGTTTCGAGAGCAGTGGAGTTGAAATAATCTAATAACAGCGCCTGTCAGGGTTCGAACCTACGACCTATAACTTGTAAGTCGCCGCCGTTATTACTGGGCCACCACTGCTCTACAAGAAACACAAAAAACTAAAATACAATTCACAATAAGAGTTGTAAGTAACTATTGATGTCCTTATCCTATTGCAATCAAGGAACATAATACGAGTATACGCACCTACGGCGAGATAGCACTGTCATATAGAGCATTTTTCTCAAAATGTTGACATACGAGTATATTATCTAAAAGAAACCAATAAAAGCCTAATATTATACTTTCGAAAATGACAATGGTGGTGGAACCGAAACGTGGTCGCTCACAATGGGCCTCATAAAAAGGCCTAGAGTTAATGGAGAGGGCTATGCTTGGAGTCTCCTTGCTCGATCGAATCAAGAATGAAGAGATCCGCAGGAGTATCAAGGTAACCGACATACCCCGAAGAATTGCCAAACTTAAGTGGCAGTGGGCAGGGCACATTGCTCGCAGAGCAGATGACCGATGGGGCTAAAATGTTCTGGAGTGGCGACCGCGTACCGGAAGACGTAATGTTGGAAGGCCTCCCACAAAGTGGACCGATGACCTTGTGAGGGCCGCAGGAGCCCGCTGGATGCGGGAAGCACAAGACCGGTTGAAGTGGCGGAGCCTGGGGGAGGCATATGTCTAGCAGTGGACGTCTTTCGGATGAAATGATGATGAATGATGAATGGTAGTTGGATGCGCCTACATTCAAAATTTGATTGACATCCGCTTTCCTAGACCAATCCCTTTCCCGCTCATACCTCGCGAGTGAATGAGAAGATTCGCCCCGCCATTTTTGTCGCGAAAACACACTTCCTAATTGAACGCATCGCGAACGCAAAGGTGTCAGCCACGTTCCGCTTGACAATATTAATAACTTTGGAATCACCGCATTTTCGCCTGTAATATGACTTATAATCAACAGTTTGTGTTTAACGAGTGAGGACAGTAACTTGAAGCCCAACCTGGAAAAGTGAACCGGTGCATCGGCGACGACGCGAGCATGTGGCAAAGGTCCCGTAAAAGGTTTGTGCTTTCCCTTCCTAATTATTTCGGGTTGTATTCTACTGTCCTACACCCACTGCAACTCGAACTACCTATCGCCAAGCGTTTGTCAATCGTTTTGTTCCGCATCGCAAAATACAGTCCACTAAATTAGCCCTTCGCGCCACCATTTCTTTGGTCCCTCTCACCGGATAGTCAGGAATTTGAATTACGTACATATTTGTTGTAGTTATTGCATTAGTATTAATTCCATAGGGAATAAACGAACCGCACCGCAGTCTTATACCTAACGCAATTTGTTGTTTCTTTTGCCTCAAATTGTTCATCTATTACGTACGCGATACCTACATACTTAGCTATAGATCACTCGTATTAGTCATTCATTCGGAAGTCAAAAAGTATTGGGATATTATAAATTGCATATCAAATAAATAATCGCCTATCAATAATACATACTCATCATTTATATTCTTATTTACATCTAATAACTTACTTCACTACAAATAAACTAAATGTTTAACAAAACTCAAACTGCAGATAATTCGAAATTATACATCAATATAACATTACTTTTTTCCTCATAATGCAATACAGTTAAATTTATTTTTGTACAAAAATACTACATACATAGCATAAATACTGACTGCACAGCAAATTTTCCATATTTCATAGCAAAATAACTATCCCAGTCGCATATTAGACAAACATACGTTTACGGATATCTGGACGCAAGAGCGAGCGAAGCGAGCTCGGGACTTGCGGCACCCCGACACGGACAGGTTAGGTTCGAAGGGGATGGCGGGGTCTTTCAGACCCCGCCATCCCCTTCATGTTAGGTTACTTTAAACCCCGCACGCAGAAATAGGAGCCCCGCGAAGCGGGGCTCCGTCGACCTATCATGGCAGGTGGTTAAGGGTAGTCTTTCCCTCCCGACGCCCTTTATTTAGAAAAACTGCTGTACATAATATAAAAATAGAAGCTATATTTAAAAGAAAAAGAGTTAACATGTATAATGTGCATTAAGATTATTAGCTGTGCATTGATGAAAAAGCTTTTGCTTTAGGAAAAATCGCTGTACGCTGCGAAAATAAATTGTAGTGTGTTTAGTGATATTTTGAGTTGAATATTTTGCTGTGCAATCAGTAATTTTGATGGGAATTCGGAATCTTATTGCATAGAAAAAGGATATTTTTTGATTTGCGTTTAAATACTACCCTTTTATAAATACACAAATTTCAAAAATGTAAAGACAAGGAAGTGGAAGAATTTTTAGTGCTTTAAATAATGGCTTACAATGATCTAAATATTCTGCTCCATACACAGCTCTGATACATTTTTTTTGTGCAATAAATGCTTTGTTCACGTCCACTGAATTACCCCATATCACGAGGCCGTAACGCAGTACAGATGAAAAATAGCCATGATATGCATTGAGGGCTGCTTCTTTACTCGCTATTCGTCTCAGTTTTCGAAGAGCAAAAACAAAGTCAAGTCGAGTACAGACTTTTTTGACATGGTGTTTCCAATTAAATTTTTCATCAATGACTATTCCCAATAATAAGGTTGATGGTAATGGTTCCAAAATTGAATGATTGTAGTGTAGGTATTTGAGGTGGTTTTACTAAAGAGTTGTATGTTTGAAATTGTACTAACTTTGTTTTTTCAATGTTTACACGTAAATTATTATATTCCAGCCAATTCATGTTATTATCGTTTTAGAGTTAGACTTAAATTCAGAATACGCTGTAAGTTACCTAGCTTTGGCGTCATTTGACGATTTATTCTGTTGCATCAAACGCGTCGCAAGAAGCTTGGAGACGCTGTCTGTCCATCAGATCCAGGCAAATCACACTCGCGATCGACCTAGATTACCACCCATTCAGATACCTGAATTTAATGGTGATATTCACAGTTGGAATCTGTTTATAGATAGTTTTGAAAACACTTTAAATAAGAACGTCTCTTTGACAGATCATGAAAAATTATACTATCTGCTTGAAAAGTTAACAGGTAAAGCTAAAACTGTTTGTGCCGAAAATTATTCATAAAATTTAAAAACTTTTAAGTTGAAATACGAAGACAAAAGATTAGTATCTACCGCAAATTTAGATCAGTTATTGAGTTATTGAGACTTGAAAAACATTAGTTGGTAATGAATATAATTTCGAGAGGTTTTTAGATACTTTTGCATCATCTGTTCGCGCAGTAAAGAACCTGAAGGTCGATGACATCTACAACTTTTTGTTTTTGTATTTGGGTTTAAAGAAATTAGATAATGAAACTGTTCGTTTATTTGAAATGGACCATCGCAGTATTAAACTGCCAAAATTCAAT
Source organism: Antitype chi (assembly GCA_947359405.1). NCBI lineage: Eukaryota > Metazoa > Arthropoda > Insecta > Lepidoptera > Noctuidae > Antitype > Antitype chi. Next base: position 13,028,632 of record OX375815.1, on the reverse strand, counting down.
GATTTAGAATATTTTGTTCGCGATCATATTAAAATATTACAAAGCACTTCGTCCAACCATGAAATTACGAAGAAAGTAGTTACTAAGTCTGACCGTTCCGCATCGCAAAATACAGTCCACTAAATTAGCCCTTCGCGCTACCAGTGGTAATGTGTTTTTTTTTATACCGTGTTTTATTAAGATTTTTTGGAAAAACTCTGACGAAACTCACAGAATATACAACCTAGTTTAACGTATAACTATCGCGAAAAATTGCATACATACTTTTTACCGGAGGTATTTCATTTAGAAAACTCAGAAAACTGGACGATATTTTGAGAACAGTCAAAATTCCACAATGTCTGAAGTCCCGCCTCTACAACCAGTGTGTTCTGCCCACTATCACGTATGGTGCTGAGACTTGGACGGTCATGCAGGAGGCTGTGTACAGGCTGAGAGTTGCACATGCATCAGGCTAATAGACCGAGTTCCACACGTCGAGATGCGTACGAAGGTCTTCAATATCGGAAAGCGTACTATGGAGCTCTAGCGAAGTTGGGCAGTTACCTGGCAAGGCGCAGTGATGACAGGTGTGGAGTAAGGCTTTGACGGAGTGATAACCAAAGACTGGAAGACGAGATGTCGGTTGCCCGGTGGCGAGATGGGAGGTCGAAATTGTTTCCATCGCGGGCAAAACCTGGATGAGGCTGGCACAGGAGCGTGGGGATTGGCACAAGGAAAGAGAAGCCACCCAGAAGTGGGTCCACCATGGGATTTGGAGGCAAAGGTCCTTGCGCACACATGGGAAAACGCCGGGACGTAACTCCGCTGCCACGAGAAATCGCGGCACAGCGGACAACGTTGCGGCGGGATCTCATGGCGACATGGAGAATGCGATTGTCGCAACCCACTGCTGGGCACGCCACGATTGCGGCGGTAAATCCCTCCTTTGAGGAGTGCATTGAGAGGCGCCACAATGTCCTCACCTTCCGCCTGACGCAAATCCTCCCCGGACACGGTTGTTTCGGGAGGTTCCTCTTTCGGATAAGGGAGAGGAAACGCCCGGGTGTTTCCACTGCGTAGATCGCCCAGAGGACACGGTGTAGCATATGGTGGAGGTCTGCTCGGCTTGGGCGGAGCACGGCCGTGTCCTCGTGGAGACGATCGGCGGCGACGATCTCTTGCGTGCGGCTCTGGTCTAGGCCATAGTATGGAGCGAGAGTACATGGGTAGCCGTCACCTCCTTCTACGAAGCAGTAATGCTCGCAAAGAGAGAGGCGGCGCACGTGAGGGAGAGGCAGTATATGCGCCCTTACGGCCCTAGTCGCCTAGCCCTAGCTACATACTAATTCACCTATACTAAGGTTAAAGAACAATGTAAAAAATAGCCTATGAATCAGCACGTATGAAACCTATAGAACAGTTACTAGTTTTTATTATCATTTACATTACAATCATTACATTGAAACGGACACTTCATAATTACGATAACATTATAAAAAGTAGGTAATTCATTTGGATCTTTTTTTTTTTTTTGGTTTTGGCTTCGCACGGTTTGTGCATTTAGCCAGTGTCAAGTAATTTTTCTTTTCGATCAAGTAAATGCCCCGACATCGGGCACGAAATTACGAAACAGTCAAGGTCGACTTTAGTTAGTCAAATCAAAGTTATTGTAAAGCGGTAGTAACTTTACAACAACCTAGTACGAGTTTTTGGGGGGAACACGAAAAGTCCACGTTAGTCACTTATTTTCACCTTCACTACACTTGTGTACTCACACGTAACTAAATTGAATAATTCACTACCAAAATTATACAATTTAATTCACTATTTCACTAAATTTAATGAAAATGAAAATTCGTGCGACATGTTCCAACGCGATCCCGCCAAAAACTCCATTTGGATCTTATTCCCCGGCGTTATTATTTTTTGTTTCAATTTGACATTTTGAATAGGTTTTTTTTTTTTTGGTTTGATTTTGGGGGGTTTTTTTTTATTTAGCGTATTCAGCCAAGTCTTTGTGCGCAGCGGACTGTAATTACAAAACTCAACATCCTCAGCGCTTGATCTATGAATAAGTGTTTTAGTTACAAACAGAAAAAAGCGCTTGAAAGCACTGTGTTGGGCGCAGAACTATAGGTTGCTGCGCCCATGTTATAACAATAATGTTTAATATTAATGTTTTTTTTTTTTAAATATTGCCCCGCTCTAGGAATTTCTCCTGTATTGTGGGTGCGTTTACAAACATTTAACATCACATACACAAACAGCCAGGTCCGGAACAAGTACTTGTAGGTCATATAAATATTTGTTCCATGCGGGAATCGAACCCGCGACACACAGCGCTGCTGGTACTTGAGCTGGGCAAGACACCAAAACTCTACCATCGACCCCCCTGCACAGTGACAGATTGGGGTAGCTTGATGTGCTGGCGTCTGGACTTACTGCTTTTGCAATAATAAAGACTTTTCGCGATGTAGCTGGATTTTTCCCCTTAAGGTGAACCTAGTGCACATTTTTTGCATACAAAATTCGGGAGTGTTTTACTCCACTGTGTGACATGGCACATCCAAAGTAAAATATGATATCGTCTCATTATTAATATTGTCAGTACGGAAACAGAATACTAAAATAAAAACCCATTAAAAAGTTAGGAGCCAATAAAGATTCGTTTTTTTTTTGCTAATTTTACTTAACTTTGGGCGTGTTTAAAGGCCCATAGTATCCTCATCTCCCGTTTGTAGTATGCTAAAGCACGACTGCCGCCCGCGCCCGCGCAGGGCACCTCTGAGCCTTTATCTCAAAATGGGGATATTCCTTTGATTAATTTACAATTGTGCTTCGGCGATTCTGTGGTACCTCTAACTATCTATTTTTCAGTGTATTTTTTTTTTCAAATAACGTAGCCGTTTAGTAGGAGTATGGAATAGAAGCCAAAATATTGCGTGTTGGAAAATATTTTTTTACAGCAAAAGTATTAACCATACAAAAAAAGTACTTCGGGTAAAATGATCTATATGAATCTATAGCAAAATCATATATTTTTCAAATCTTCAAGACAAGCCGTTAATGAGCAGTAGGGTTCATAAAGTGACCGTGTTACGCTACCAAACGGGACGTAGGCCCTTAAGTAATAAAAGAAGTTAAAATCTCCAAAACCAAGTCGGTACCGACAAAGTTCAATTACCGAAAAATTCAATAAATTTTATTGGTCATTGATTTATGCATTGGCTTTTTCATAAAACTCGATCTTCCAAAGGACTTTTCTTAGTTTATTCGCGATTTTTTACTATAAATGATCCTGCATCTCACTCAATAACGCCCGACCGACCCTAGCTTGTTGAAGCGCCAGCCCGCGCCGCAGCTGAGCCAGTAGCTTTAAATTCCCCTAATAATAATAATGCCAATATCTCGATCCAGCCTGTCCCCAATAGTGATAGCTGTCCCCCTATCAGTGACGCCCTGAGCCGAGGTCCGTACCCCACAGGGGGTGCCCTCAGCATGCAGTCGCTTAGCATGTAAATTTTAGTTTGTAAGCCCTGGCTGGAGGCGTTAAGTGTAAAATCTTAATGGCAGCCCCAGGAAAGCCCGGTTGAGCAGTCACGGCCTCTCAAGGCCAACTGCGAGATGCCCTACAAAAAAAAAAAAACTCAATAATGTTGTGCGTGAAGACTAGCGTCTAACTGATCATCACTGATACTATCTCTGTCGGACACGAAGCCTGGTGAGACAGCGTGATTTTTAGCCAGGCCCACTAGTGAGTTCGAGCCCGCGACTAGGTTCCTCACTTAATCGTGACATTAAAGTGTGATAAAAATGTAAAATGAAATTACTTAGTTATAAGTTTCTATTGCGTCAAACAAACAATTAGTAGTTTCCGCCGCTATCGTGTATAGCACAATCGTGCTTCGATTGTGCTATACACGATAGGCTCGGATTCGGCAAACTCAATATGACTTCATCTAAATCAGGTTGCGGAATGGTCGCCCACGTCTGTTACCTAACTGGCGAAAAAGATTTTCTGGTGTGGGTAGCGGCATTCAAATTTGGTAGAGCTCTTCTCTGTTAAGCATATTCTATGCGTGATCGTGGATTCCAGTCTGGCGATCGAGCCGGCCATGGTAAGACGGTGATACCTATTAGCTGCAAAAGTGTGTTTCCAAAGACACTGGCAGCGTGTGCATGAGCATTATAATATTAGCAGAAATTAAGCACCAAATTGGGTCCGCATAGGAATGACAACATCTGATACAATCGTTTCAGCATAAATCTGTGCAATGAGATTGCCTCTGGTCCAAAGAATTTCGGTTTTTTAGCCAATCCAGCAAATTTAAAAGCCCGATTTTTTGTAACTAGCTAAAACGGTGTGCCGAAAAGAGAAACCAAGCAAAGCGTTGCCGGTGCGTTGCGACTCTTGCGACGCCTGAGCAATTATGCTGCGTCCTACGTACACACGGCTACACATCAAGCTATACATTTCCAGTTTATGCTGATCTCGCATTGTATAGGATTTTTTTACAGTGCGAGATCAGCGTAAACTGGAAATGTATAGCTCGATGTGTAGCCGTGTGTACAAGTACCTACCTTGTATGAGCACTAAGGTAAAGTCATGGATATAATTGGAATTCCTCGGTAATACCGGCGCTGCCGCGTTGGAAGGAAGATATCGAACCGGGTTAGGTACGCGTGTTAGTTCTCTATCTCACCACATTAATTTAGATCCGTGTCCAACTGTACTTATTATTTCCATGCATGGTACCGTAGATGGATCCAAACATGAGGCATTTTCACATCTGGCAACAATGCTACAAACGTCATTTTGGCATGTGTTTTGGCATGTGTTTTGGCATTGACATTGACTAGGCTCGGTCCGTATAAAATACCGGTTAAATTGGCGCGTTCGTTGGTTGATTGATAATCAAAAATTCGAATAATCACTTACTTTCCTCTCGTTTCACCTTCGTAAAACGGCGGTATGGGTCTCCTAGAATTGTGTGAAAAATACTTCCAAACCTCGAACCTGTATGAAGTTTTACAAATTCCTGAAACTGCCTCAGACAAAGAAGGTAGGTGTACGAAGTTTTTCATAGATAAATAATTATTCAAAACTATATGCATTGGTACAATAAATGGGGCCCTATCTAGTACCATACCTTCATTGGCATGATTCACTTACTACTAATTAAACTTTTAGTTTAAACCAGTTTGTTCATGGAATCCCATGACATTTTGCTGTCTGCAGCTGTTAGTCGACGTTCGATGAATAAAATTGCGGCGGGATTTTATCGCGCACTCATTTTCAACTTTCGGTGTCGAACCGAGCATTGAAAATCCAACATAGTGCAAAGCAAGTGAGTCTCAGCGCGTCGAAAACAGTGTTCGATTTTCAACTCTCGGCGCTTAGCAGTGCGTTGAAGATCTAGTGTGCGAAAAAATCCCGCTGCGATCATATTACGTCCATTGGAACATAGGCCTAAGGCTGGCTTTAAAAGACTGCTTATTAAAAGAGTGATAGTATTCCTACATTTCCTACCACCCTAAAAAAATACTTAATAATAAAAAAAACATTGATACTTAATTAAAATAAGTATTTTTTTTTTATACACACACCTAAGTTAGAAAAATAATAAAATAAAATTTGTATGTAAATTTTGCTTTCAATTGCAGTCAAAAAGGCATATCACCGCTTGTCACTGAAAGTACATCCAGATAGAGTAGAAGAAGATGAAAAACTTGAAGCAACTGAGAAATTCAAAGTATTAGGAAGTATCCATGCCATCCTAACTGACAAAGACAAGAGGAGCCTATATGATGAAACCAAATGCGTAGATGATGAAGACTTTAATGTTATTATTGACCGAGACTGGTCAGGTTACTGGCGAGTCTTGTTCAAGAAAATCACTGATGAAGACATCAGGGCTTATGAGAAGGAATATGTTGGTAAGCATTAAAGATACCTGAAATTAGATTCGCTGGAGTTGTGCTGATGGCAATAGGCTCACCCCCTATAATATGGGTACATAAATATAACTAAAAGTGGGTGAATTATGTATACACCTCTGCTTAAGCCTTCGGTGAATATAGGCGTGATGTTTTGTTATTTTTTTTTAAATGTATTCAAACTTTGGTATACCCATGTACCACACCACCGCGTCTTCTTGGAGGCGATCAGCGGCGGCGATCTCTCGCGTCTGGCCCTGGTCCAAGCCATGGTACGGAGCGAGAGTGCATGGGTAGCCTCCTTCTGCAAAGCAGTAATGCTCGCCAAGTGGATGCGGCGCATGTGAGGGAGAGGCAATATATGCGCCCTCACGGCCCTAGTCGCCGCAAGAGACGCCCTGGGGGTCGCGAATCCCAGGCTGATTCCCGGCCACCGTAGGCGCGGGCTTGCCGATGAAAAGTAATGGGTAGCTCGCTGTCCGGTAAGGACCAAGGCGCGTTGTGTTCCACACGCGCCTCAAAGAGATGTCAGCACCAACTGGTGGGGTCCGCAAGGGCCGATGCTTGCCAGGGTGCGGGTTGTTCGAAAGAGATACCATGGCCCCTGGCACATAGGCAACTGAAGAAACAGGGGTGGGTTTTAGTCAGTAAAAGTCGGACACCCTCCCGCTCCACCCAGAGCAGAAGTTATTTGATGAACTCCCAAAAAAAAAACTGTACCTAATTTATCACTATATCATTTCACAGGGTCAGCAGTGGAAAGGGAGGACATCAAGCAAGTTTATTTAACTGCCAAGGGTGACATGAATTACATTGTAGACCATGTACAATTTGCAAGAACTGACCAAGAACCAAGAATTAGGGAGCTTCTCAATGTAAAGATGCAATTTTCTTTTTAAATAACTTATGTGACCATTAGTAAGCAGTTTAGTAACTTGTTTGCTAACTGTATGTATCTACTAATTAAAGTTCATTAAATAGTATTTTTGATAGTATTAAAATTAAATTAAATCATAGCTTAATTTCCTCATTGGCATTTTGGTACAGTCAGCGTCAAAAATATGGGGACGAACAGACTTCAAAATGATCTCAACAACTAAGAAAATTTAACTTTATAAATTGGATAAAGTGACATTTGTCCTGTATTGTCTTCATTCTGAAATATTCCTTGTGTCATTGAGTTAATATTTAATTTATAGTTGTTTAGATCATTTTGAACAATCTGTTCCTGGTATTATTGACACTGACTGTACTTTGTTTTTATCATTCCATTATATAATTATATTGCTATCATTAAAATTATAAAAACAGTAATGATTAATAGCTTTTAATATTTTATTTAAACAAAGATTCTTCAATATACAAAATTACAAATGATAATTGCATTGTAGGAAATGATAAAGAATGGAGAAGTTCCGGAATACAAAACATTTACAAATGAGCCAGCTAAAAAGCGACTCAGAAGAATTGCTAAGGAGAAACGTGAAGCTAAACTAGCTGAAGCTATGCAAAAGGAGTTAGAAATGGATTCTTCAGGTATTTCGTTTATTTTATAAATCAAGAAAATTCTTGATTAATATTTTAATTAAATAGTAACTGAAATATTAACTCTCTCATTGGACAAGTGGTTGCAAGCACACTGCTGAGCATGAGGGTGTGGGTTTGATTCCCAGGTTGGGCAATGTGTTACTGGATTTGGGCCTGGTTGATGGCAATAGGCTCGCCCCCTATTACATGAGACTTAAACAAAACTGGCGCAATGTGGCAGTACTGTAGGTACAAGTAGGCCTGTCTACCCCTTCCCCGCGAATATAGGCGAGATGTTTGTGTAAAACACATACACAATGGTTTAATATTTTACAGTATTCATTAAGTATTTTTGTTTTTTTTTTCAGACCCTAACAGCCTAGAACTAATGATACAACAAAAACAAAAATCGAGAGCTCAACAAATAGACTCCTTTATCGATGATTTAGCCGCTAAATATGGCAGCGGCAGCAAACAAAAGGCAACTAAAAGGAAATCTGTGAAGACAGAAACAACAACGAAAAATAAAAGGAGGAGATAATTTATTTTTTTATTTTATTATACTAAATTATAAAGTGACATTTGTTTTTGAAACCAAAACACGTCTCGTATCTTATCACTCCAGTGCCAAATATAAACTACTATTTTGCAGCTTATCTTTCTAAAATTCCTTTGTCGCCCCTTAATGAAAATATGTTTTGCCATGAATCACAGTTACAAATGTATATAGTGAATTAAAATTGTTAGAATATAAGTCACATAGCTATTTACCCCCATAAATAGTTTATAATTTAGTCACCTTCTTCCATTGCCACTTCCAACTGACTTTCTGAATAAAATGGACCTTGTTCAACATATGTTTGAAGTCTCCCAACAATTATAGTATCAAATGCGGGTGAATGAGCCAACCTTTTGATAATGTCATACTTTGCTTCATTGGTTTCTTTCGTGTTAACTGTTGACCGATCCAGAAGAAATTCAATAAAACCTGCAACATAGAAATAAAATTTAATTTATTTAAGATCAGTTTTTAACCAACTTCAAAAAGAAGGAGGTTATCCTTATCAATTCGACATGTTTATATATAATATATATATATTTTTATGTATGTTCGGGCATAACTCCGTCATTTATAGACGGATTTGCAAAATATTTTTTTGTTCGAATGGGGTTTATTCCGAAATGGTCCCATTTTAATTTCATATAGATCTGATGATGCGTTTCGGAGACAGACAACGGAACTCTTCAAAAAATGACAGCAAATCAACCGCAATTCCTGCTGTCGCATATTGACCAAGGAAATTTCGAATTGGTACTATAACTAAAAAGTGTAAAATAGGTACTATAACTAAAAAGTGTAAAATAAAAACAAAAAACAACCGACTTCCGGAAAAACACTACAAAGTGAAAAAAAACTTTAATTTCGGAAGGCGGTGGCAGGTACTCTAAAAAGTGTAAAAAAAAAACTAAAAAAAAAACAAAAAACAACCGACTTCCGGAAAAACACTACAAAGTGAAAAAAACTTTAATTTCGGAAGGCGGTGGCAATTTTTTTTAATACATATCCAAAGTCACTGACTTCCGAAATTAAAGTTATTTTTCACTTTGTAGTGTTTTTCCGTCGGTTGTTTTTTTTTTCAAGAAAAGTTTTTATAATATTGTATTTGGACTCAACAATTTATTTAAAATTCTTATGTTTATGTTCTTTCTATAGTAAAATAAAACAATGATTTAACTTTGAAACTAAAAATGGTTTATTTTAAAATGATTCAAACCCAACGACTTTAAAAATAATTGCACTCACTTCTAATAAATTATGAATACATCAGATAGTACACTAGTAGATACTAGAACTAGTAGTAGGAGATTTGCCTACACATTGATTCCAGCAGATTTTCTAATCTAACCCGGGCTTATTAGTCGACTTGCACGTATGTATTAAGGTGAATGCGCAGTGGTAGACCGCGAAATTCAAATTTTCATACGTTTTTGCAATTTTCAGGTCAGTATCAGGTTGTATCCTGATAAAAATGTGATTTGCGAATATAACAGGTACGTGTTTACAGAATTTAGTCATTAGAATGTCTAATATATCTCATAAATGTTAGATTTCTTCCACAAGCACTTTTCCATAAGAAATTTGTTCTTATGGAACAAATCTAACTTAGAAAGATGTATTATTGATTCTAATGATTATAAATCTGTAAATACGTACATGTTATAGTCGCAAATCATATTTTGATCAAGTAACAAGCTGACACTCACCTGAAAATTGCAAAAAACGTAACAAAATTTGAATTTCGCGCTCTACCACTGCGCATTCACCTTAAATAATTTAAGATTTTCTACGCGACGCGCTCGAAGTTAATTTATTTGTAGGCGAGTCAACTATTCGACAAACAAATCGGTTAACTGCGTGCGAGTCACCTATGGAAAATATTATACAGGGTGATTGGAAGATGGGTGCAAAGCTTTAAGGCGAAGATAGTACAGACAATTTAAAACCATTTAAGCCATGGTTGTCTTAGACGAAGTCTTACCAAATATTTTTAACCAAATTTTTTAGTTTTTTTTCGGAAATTCTCAAAATTTAATGTAAACTGCATAATTATGGCCAAATCAAATGATAAATGAATTCATTTTTTATTTATTTAATTAAAGTAATGTGTAAGCAATCAAGCAAAACATGTTTTAGGCTTCTGTGTCATTAGACATTCTTTTTACAGACATTTAAAGCTCAGAAAAAATAAAAAAATTGTACAATACGTCTTTTAAACCTTATTAAAAAAAAAAATTGGTAAGACTTCGTCTAAGACAACCATGGCTTAAATGGTTCTAAATTGTCTATACTATCTTCACCTTAAAGCTTTGCACCCATCTTCCAATCACCCTGTATTATTTAACCTTTTAACCGCCCAACTTAATATCAGTTGTCGTGCCCCCAGCGCCCGGCATTGTGAATCGAAAAATAAATACCTACAACACATGTGCGGATGTGCAATACTTAACTTTTTACAACAGATTAAACGAGCTGTGGTATTTTGGTCGTAAATATACGACCCTGACGAAATGGTCCCGCAAAAAAATATTTGTCGGATTAATCCGACGTAAACGGTTAAAAGGTTAAAAGTAACGATTCTGGCGAGTCAACTAATAAGCCCCCAACGCAAGGATATTTTCGTTTTTTAAATTAGTGTCCCACTGCTAAGCAACGGCCTCCCCAAATCCCTCCAAGTAACTCAAGGTGACTACTACATAAATATGTGCCTTTCATAATTTGATTTACATTAATTAAATTAATCAAATTACCTGCAGCTCGAGCTACCATTTCTTCACCCCATTGGTGTTGACAAACAGCATCCAATAGTACAAATGCAGCTTGTTTTATATCAGGAAATGGATTTTTGCAGATATCATTTAAAGTTTCCATAGGTTTAGAATCCAATGTTCTGAACCATTCACGGGTCATTAATGTGACCCTGTGGTCTACAGGAATTGAAACCAATCGTGTGGACCCTGGGGTGTCATTATCAGCCTTCACTGCTGGATCTTTTTCTATGCTAATTAGCCCAGCCAAGCAATGTAAAGCGTGTATCTTGATATCACTATCACTGTTTCTGATGAGCTGACTCACACAATCAACAGCTTGAGTATATTTACTCCCTACAAAATATAAGTTTATTATTATTACATTAGAAATGTTATTTTCCTACACATCAATGAGAATTTCCATGCAAAATTGTAACATACTTACCTAGTGCAGCTAAGCATAGTTTTCCTTCCACAGTTGTGCCGATAAATCCTAAAGTATCCAGAGCAACTGGCAAATTGGTTCTATCACCAGATTGAATTGTTTCAAATAATGTATCAAAAATATCAGAATGTTTCTCGAAAATTTCTTTAGGGTAGTTGTGGGCAATGCATCCAAAAAACTTCATGTAACCTAAAGATAAAAAATTAAACTGTTTAAGGTCATAAATTCAGCCAGTCAACCAGATCAGTCCATTAAAGTCATCACAGCAACTTCATACTATGAAGTTGTTGTAAAAGATGGCAGAAATCTGAAATAATTAGTGTTGATGCCTTCAATGGACTGATCTAAAGCAGTAGGTACCTGGCATTAACAATCCACGAAGTGGATTAATTTTTAGTTCTGTAACATGTCCCAAAATTCTGTTGAGTTCTCCATTTTTCATCAGATAATTCATGCCATGAGGTTTGGCTGTCAATCTTGATATCAATTCCAGTATGTTCACTTGGTACAGTATATCCTCGGAATTCATTTCTAATATCAGGAACTCAACATATTTCAAGTCGGCACATAGTTTAAACAGCTCAAAAGACTTTGTTGAGATATTGACCACAACCTGAATAAATAAAGCTCTTTTAAAATATAGGTAAGTTTCAATCAATGATTCACGACATTCGAAGGAAAGGGCCAAAATAAGATAGGTGTTTTTATTATATTTGTAATTAAATTACCAAGTAACTACCTCAAAAAAATTACACTTGCTGCTGCTGTTGTCCTCGAGTGTAATCCATATTTCCTCTAAAACTTTGGGATAAGCCTCAACTGGTAAGTTAGAAGTTATAAAAACAGCTGCATTAGCTACACCCACATCTGTATCACTTACTAGTTGCCCTGTAGCCACAAACACATCAATATACTGTGGTACAGGCAGTAAATTGGGATTAGTAGAAACTGCCTTCTTTACCTGGAAATATAATATTATTATCAATCACAAGAACAAATACTAAAAACCAATATTTACTTATTTTCCAAACAGAAATAAGTTTATTACTGACTTGATCAATAGCAAGTCTCCTAACACAACTTTTTCCATGACGAAGCAAGTACATGATGTGACCAGTGAAATTTTTCACCACATCTCCAGCTTGGAACTTCTCGAAACATATTCTTAAGACATCACATGTTAAGTCTACATGAGTTCTGTAAAATGTCAACAAATAACTAGTTAGTCCAAAATCCAGGTAAATAAAACAAGGAGAAAACTAGAAAAGGAGGACATACGTGTTTGGGACGTTGAGACAATGAACGATTTTAGTTATTCCAACATCTCGTATTGTAGTGATAGCTTCACCGGCAGGCTTGCAAGCGAGTAAGTTTTTGATATCATTTAATGCAGCCGGCCTCTGCTCTTCTCCCTGTAGTCGATCCATAAACTGCCGATACTGTTCAGTGTCTTCATTTGCCATTTTTATCAAAGTTATCTTCTTGAGAATTTACGTTTGGTCAATATCGAAATTTAAAGCGAAGTCCAATATTATTTAAAATTTCATTTAGACAACCAAAAGGTACATTCCGAATTATGCCCTAATCGCTCCCATCAATAATTTGCGTAATGCGTTCCTATTTATCCCCATTTCTTTTCAAGCCTCGGTCGGCAAATCATACTAATACGGGAGGTAAATAGTGGGCGGCTGCCGCAATCAGGGAGTTGGGTTGCTTTATAGCAGAGTCGAACAAACGCGCGTTTGGAAGGGCGTTTCATGAACTGCTGGATGTTGAGCATTCTGAGGTGGATATTCTCATATCGTACAAATATGGAGGCTCCCTTATCCTTCCTAAGGAAACAGTTTTGAAGGGTTTGTATCCTATGGATGTGGTGGGGTTTAACGATTGCGAATACGATGCACGCATAAGTCATGATGCGGCGTGTGACCACGGTGTAGATGTACAATTTGCACTTAAGGGACAATTTGCTGCGGGCAGTCAGTATGAAGTGGAGCCTACTGAGAGCGAAAGTAGCGCGCAAACGAGCCGTCTTTATTTGCTCCCGTAAGGTAAGACGGTGGTCGAGAATCACACCTAATTATTTGGCTTGCTTCTCCCAACCCAAGGGATCGGCCTACAGTATTTATAGTGATCAGACTAGGGAGGGGAACAGCGAAGGCGTGATTTCGAGAAGGATTTCGCGCTTCTAGTATTCGCTCAATGTCAATACCTATACGAATAAGAATAATATATTGTTTTAATATTTTTCTGCTTTGGTTGGCGTCCGTAGGTAGAAACACAATTCCGTAAATTATGTCACGTTACTTTAAAAATACATATTAAGATGCAACTCAAAACAAAACAGTACAATTATGATTTTTGACAGCGCTCACGTTTCTGAGGATTCATCGGACATCGCTATCGCGCTCAGAAGCACACTAAAATCGATTACACCGCAAATCGGAATGCACCCGAACAGACGAAACAAATTTAATTTTTTGCTGTCAAACAACTGTCGACTCATTCCATTGAGATGGGAATACTCATTCATTTCATGAATGTCATGCGGCCCTATCTGTCAAGTCACTACTAGAGCTGACCCTAAGATTTTGTATCGAGTGGTAAATTGAAGTGGGTTTTTTTTTCGCATGTTATGTGGACTTTACTGTAACAGTTAAGATTTCACGTTTCGTCTATTCTATTCTATCGTTGTCTTCTTAAATTTTTGTTTGTTTCTTAGTTGCTAATTTAGCGCGGCAAGCCTAAAACTAAATTAAAAAAAATATTTTGTATATTTTTAGATTTTAATTTAAAATATAGAAAGTTTCTATTGGAAACAAATAAGAAATGTTTACACACAAAACACAACTAAATTTTTAAATCTAAATCAACAAAAGTTATTTTTTTTTATTTAGTTCACACAATCAACATACTTAGTAACTACCGACACAATACAATCTAGCAAACACTTTGTATGTACCCCTTTTGTAAAAGTTTTCACAAAAGGGGTACATACAAAGTTTTCGGAGCGGACGGAGGAGTATGTTTGTCTAATTTATACGGTGGAGTGCAGAAAATTTATGTTTTTAATTGGTCAAATTTCGACCACTGGGCGACAAATAGGTCAGACGCCAGCACATCAAGCTACCCCAAACTGTCAAATTTTCCCAATTGAACATGAACCTTACTATTAAGTAATAAAGTTGAAAATCTATCAAAGAAATTTGACAGTTTGGGGTAGTTTGATGTGCTGGCGTCTGTACTTACTAATAATATAAAAAAATATTTGTGGTTGGTATGGTAATCATTTGATGATTCAAATTATAGCACACAACAGAACAAAAATTAATAACTAAATACCTTATTTAACCTTACCTTACTTCTCGTCCCACATACCGCAGTGTCTCAAGACGAAAGGTCTTTGACCAATGCGTGTTGCCAGTGATGACATATGGAATCGAAAAGTGGTCGCTCACAATGGGCCTCATAAGAAGGCTATTTTTTTTTTTTGGGTGGGAAATCATCAAATAACTTCTCCCGCTCTGGGTAGAGCGGGAGGGCGTGTCAGACTTTTACTGACTAAAACCCACCCGTGTTCCCTCAGTTGCCTGTGTGCCAGGGGCCGCGGTATCTCTTTCGAACAACCCGCACCTCTGGCAGGCATCGGCCCTTGCGGACCCCCCCATTTGGTGCTGACATCTCTTTGAGGCGCGCGTGAAACACAACGCGCCGTCGACCCGGGCTTGGTCCTTACCGGACAGCGAGCTACCCATTACTCGCTGTCCGCAAGCCCGCGCCTACGGTGGCCGGGAATCAGCCTGGGATTCCCGACGCCCAGGGCGTCTCCCGTGGCGACTACGGCCGTGAGGGCGCATATACTGCCTCTCCCTCACGTGCGCCGCCTCCCTCTTCGCGAGCATTACTGCTTCGCAGAAGGAGGTGACGGCTAACCATTTACTCTCGCTCCGTACCATGGCCTGCACCAGGGTCGGACGCAAGAGATCGCCGCCGCCGATCGCCTCCACGAGGACACGGCGGTGCTCCGCCCAAGCCGGGCAGACCGCCACCGTATGCTCCACCGTGTCCTCATCATAAGAAGGCTTAAAGACGCCCAAAGGGCAATGGAGAGAGCTATGCTTGGAGTTTCCCTGCGTGATCGAATCAGGAATCAAGAGATCCGCAGGAGAACCAAGGTAACCGTCATAGCCCGAAAAATTGCCAAACTTAAGTAGCAGTGGGAAGGGCACATTGCTCGCAGAACAGATGGCCGATGGGGCCGAAAATTTCTGGAGTGGCGACCGCGCACCGGAAGACGTAAAGTTGGAAGGCCTACCACAAGGTGGACCGATGGCCTTGTGAGGGCCGCAGGACTCTATTGGATGCGGGAAGCACAGAACCGGTCAGAGTGGCGGAGCTTAGGGGAGGCGGGAGGCCTATGTCCAGCAGTGGACGTCTTTCGGCTGAAATGATGATGATAGGTTTGTAAAGTACCCCATTGCGATCTTTCTGCTTTGCTAACCTGTCTTAGCTTAGTACATCGTCCCCAAATGGATATATCATATTATTATGTAATAACTGATTAGGTTGTCGTAAGCAGTTTTCACAGACATATTGTCAGAGACATAATGTAGTTTTCTAAATACATGCAATAATCTTCTCACACGCTTCGATAAGATTGTTCCAGTTTAGGTGTTCATATATTTGGATCCCTAAATATCTGACTGATAAAGCAACATCGAGACAATAACGCAATTTTGAGTGGTGGGCAAGTTACATGTTTGCAACGTTACAGTCATCGGTTTAGGAGCTGGTTTAGAATCTTTATTTATTAGGTTAGAATCTATATTAAGTTATTATTCGACCGAAGTTCCTAAAGGTGAACCTTGTCGACATTTTTTCCATACAAACCTCGGGAGTGTATTATTCCACTGTTGGACAATGTACAAACGCCAGCACATCAAGCTACCCCAATCTGTAAAATTTCTTTTATAGATTTAAACTTTACTTTTTTTTTACTTTAACTTAATTGGGAAAGTTTGACAGTTTGGGGTAGCTTGATGTGCTGGCGTCTGTACATCAAAAATTAAACATGGTATGGTTTTGTCTCATTATTAATATTGTCTGTACAGAAACAATATTCTATAATAAAAATCCATTAAAAAGTTAGGAGCCAACAAAGATTAGTTTTTCTTGCTAATTTGTTAAGACAAATTAGCAAGAAAAACTAATCTTTCACTAAATATCTCTAACTTAAACACGCCCAAAGTTAGGACTTTGGGCGTGTTTAAGTAATAAAAGAAGTGTAAAATCTCCAAAACCAAGTCGTTACCGACAAAGCTCAAATATCGAAAAGTTTAATAAACTTTAGCGTCATTGATTCATTCAGTGGTTTTTCCATAAAACCCTATCTTCTGAAGGGATTTTCTTAATTTAATGCGCCTGTTTTACTGTTAGCCTGGTGAGAGAATGTGCTTTTTAGCCAGGCCCACCAGCGAGTTCGAGCCCGCGACTAGATTCCCCTTAACGCGGATTACAGTAGACGCTCGATTGGTAAAAATCGTCACGTTAGGAAAAAGCGTTATGCCCCCTCCATGCAACTTTCTCTGTCTCTCTCTCCTCCTTATTTGTTTTTGTTTGGCTCGGGTGTCAACAGATTGTTATCTAGCCCCATAGTAACGAGATTGAACCCGTTTTCAACATTATCGTTGACCTAGTTCCAGCTTCTACCCATAACAGTAATTACCGTGTTGTTTACAAACACAATTTAGTAGTAAGTATTTTTCCTTTATAGTGTTAAACTTGATAAATCTTCAATATATTTAATAAACTGGGTGGGGCCCAAAATACTGCCTTGTACACCATATTACACAGATGTTTTCTTCTGAACTTGAATAACTATCTAACCTAACGATTTGTTTTCTGTTGGACAGATAGTCAGCAATCAACTTCAGAGGCAGAACCCTTCTTATGAATAAACCTCATCCTACTGTAATTTGGATTATCATTATTTTAGACGAATGGTACAAATAAAACCTCAATCGTATGTGAAATCGAAATTATATACAATAAAATATGACAAAGTGTTTTACGTGTACGACTTTTTCGCTCGCCAGTCTAAGAATTCATCAATATCATCTTCATTATCTGAATCACCTTGTTCGTCTTCACTCATTTTTTCCATGTCTTGTTTTGTTTTTTTAGTTTCTTCCTTTTTTAACTCAAGATCTAGCACTCTGTAAAAATAAATATAGGTAAATCATCAGAATTCCTCCTTACGAAATTGTAATAAAGGGGAGGATGCCCTCTAAGGGTAGCCCGCGAAACTCGCTATCCAAGTGCTTTCACCTTAATATAATTATACTAACTTCGACCAAATCCTGATTTGTTCATCGATTTCATCAATTTGTCGTTCAGCTGTTGCTTCTTCCTGCTCTCCAGCAATAATTTCTGCTGATGCGGTTGCTTCTTCTTTTATTTCCTTCTGGAACTTATCCCATTCCTCTTCAATTGGGTCTTTATATTCTATATTTCGTACCTGAAAAGGGAGTTATATTTTGTTAGTTTATGTATAGATAAGCGTGCGTGAAGAGTATCCAAATAATCATGTTTCGTAGGCTACTACCGAACTAAATATCGCAAATAGCAAGACCACGACTAGCAGTAATCAGTGAAGATATTTGAGTTCCATAGCATCGTGTCTCGTAGGCTTGTTGAAAAAGTATCGATATATCGATGTATCAATATTTTTAATTCAAAACATCGATATTTATAGCCGATATATTTTGATCCGATATATCGATGTATCGATACAAAATATCCAATATTTAAAATTGTATGAAAAACGATATTTTTTATTTATTTAACTAAAGTCACTAGAATCCAAAACCGTAAAGGAAGGAACAAACGAAAAAAAAAAGTTACTATATTGGGAACTGACCAATTGGGTCATGACAACTGGCGGTTGAAATTTTTACTATTAAAGCTTACGAATTTATCGTCTTTGCATTAGTATTTGTGATCACGAATACCATCTCGTATGTGTAGATAGAGACGCCAGCACCCCAAACTGTCAAATTTTCCAATTTGAACATGAACCTTACTCTTACGTTATAAAGTGGAAAATCTATCAAAGAAATTTGACAGATTGGGGTAGCTTGATGTGATGATGTCTGTACATACATGGAAATGTATGCAATTTTCTAACAAAAATATCAAAAACTTGCTTTTTAGTTTTTGATATTTTTGTAATTATTGCCTAATAAAAAGGAATACAGATAAAAATACCTTAATTTTTATTGAGATTTGTGCACATTAAAATAATGTACATTTTGTATAAAAAATTACTATTGCTGATATCGAGCTAAATAAACTATGATTTTTAAAACGCATCTTTTGATTTGCCCGATATATCGATGTTTTTTCCTTGAAATATGGATGTGGAATTGATATTTAAATAAATATCGATATTTTTTTCACTTCCGACATCCCTAGTGTCTCGGAACATCAAATGTTGCTGGCAATAAAAATGCAACTTGTGCTCGCGCTACTTTGCTTTCATTAAATATGAATACCGATTATTAGCTATGGTAGAATTACAGCTATAGGGTATTTTACACTATATGAATTGAAATAGCGGCAAAATGCAGTTGGAAAATTTTAGTTTTAGTTCATGAAATAACAAAATAAATTTTAAAATTCAATTCAAAGATTTCAGTTTTTTTATGTTTTTGAATACCATGAAATAGTAGCCGCCATGTTATTACGTCATACCCACAGAGCAATCAATAAGGCGTCCACTGCGTCCAGTGTTTTCGTTAAATTATGCGCGAAATTTGAAAATGTAAAATTTAAATGCATTTTTATGGCACTAATCGATTAAATTAAAATGTTGTTTTTTGTGGTTTATTAGCACTTTAGAAGCTAATTAAACACATTTCCAACATGGGTGTAATACCTTATTTTCCATGCGGTTGGCAACATGTTTACTACAAAACGAAAACATGATAAATATTTCGCAAATTGGCCTCTCAATGAATAGTCGTGAAGTGATATTAGTTTTGCAAAAAATCATATTTTGATCATTCAAAGCACGACGGATTCTAACAAGAAGTGTTTATACGGCATTTATATAAAAATGTTACAGATGTTGCACACGCAAAACGTAAAGGTCGCGTTCCGTACCTGGAACGCAATAAAAGTGACTTTTATTTTGACAAGTTCAGAAGTAAATAAATATAATAATTTTTTGGTCCCTACTTCCTAAGACCAAGAATAGGACAGAGATCAGTGAAGTTGTGTATTTGCTAACCGTTACTAAGTATCGATGTTAATAACACATGGTTGGCCGACAAAAATAATAAAGTACTTTTCTATAAATAATTTGAGATTCATGAACAGTGCACATAATAAAATGGAAGAGTCATGCATGTTAAAAAACGTAAAAGCATGCATTCCACCTTTGGACCTCAGCAGTCATAAAGGTCAAGCAGGCAGAATAGGAGTTATTGGAGGATCATTAGAATATACAGGTGCACCATACTTTGCTGGGATAAGTGCATTAAGAGTTAGTATTTCTGTTATTCTTGTATTAAAATAGAATCTTAATATAATTGCTAACAATATTTTTATCTTTGCAGGTAGGGGCAGACTTGAGTCATGTATTCTGTACTAAAGATTCAGCCACTGTTATAAAGTCATACAGTCCAGAGCTAATAGTGCATCCTCTATTAGACTTTCCAAATGCGGTGACAGAAATATCACAGTGGCTTGAGAGGCTACATGCAGTAGTCATAGGACCAGGACTAGGACGACAGAAAGAAACATTCCATGTAGTTGCAGAACTAATAGAGGTCAT
This sequence comes from Antitype chi, assembly GCA_947359405.1. Classification (NCBI taxonomy): domain Eukaryota; kingdom Metazoa; phylum Arthropoda; class Insecta; order Lepidoptera; family Noctuidae; genus Antitype; species Antitype chi. Next base: position 13,008,596 of record OX375815.1, on the reverse strand, counting down.
AAGAGAAAAGAGGATCCCACTACTTATTGATGCTGATGGATTGTTTTTGATTACTGAAAAGATACATTTATTAAAAGAATTCATGTCCCCAGTAATATTAACTCCTAATAAAATAGAGTTTGATAGGCTATGTGCCAAAACAAATGGACCTTCTGGGTTAAGCCAGTTGGGAAAATATGTAACCGTATTTAAGAAAGGACCAATAGATGAAGTGTTCAGTGTAGATCCTGGCGTGCAGTGGAAATCAAATATTGGTGGTTCTGGAAGAAGGTGCGGTGGGCAAGGGGATTTGCTCTCAGGAGCTATTGCTATTATGATGAACTGGACCTTAGCTAACCAAGATAAAATTCACATAGAGACAACAGGGGACAAGGTTTTACTAGCTTCATCTCTATCATGCTATGCTGCAAGCCGTTTGATAAGAATGTGTAATGAGAAAGCTTTTGCAGTTAAAGGACGAAGTATGGTAGCTTCCGATATGATTGAGTATATCCACGAATCCTTTGAACATTTGTTTGGGCAATAACTTTGTTATATAAGATTAATGGTATATATTTTCCATTTTAGTACTGCATTTATTTTTACTGAATAAGGTTTTTTTAAATGTTGAATTCATATTATTTTAATTCATACTATTCATGCATATAATGCAGCAATAATTTTGTTATATTGTGTTATTGTATTGTTAGTGGGGCATTGTTGTATATGAAACAAATTTAAATAAAAAGTACATAAGCAGAAGTATTTTTACAAAACAAACGCATACCTTGGCATCTAGAATAGGATCGTCAAAGAAACCTTCTGGAATAGGCTGTTCTGGAACTTGTGCACCATCTACTTCTGATGTACTGGTTGCTGGAACATCTGAAAGTTTTGGTTTTAGTAAAAGTCATACAAATTAACATGATCAATGTATACTGTCATTTTAAAAGCTTCTTCCCTTAACTTCTTAATTTGCTCAATATTATCAGAAGGCAGCTAGATGTTATAAGTGTTTTTATGGGCTGCTGATAACACAGTCTACAGTCTGCTGCTAACAAGTGTTCCATCAAACTTTGTGTAATGTCCCAGTCATCTTAAGAACTAATATCATGGAATTGTTTCTGTATAATAGTAGTTGCCTCTTTTGTAACTGTAGAACAATTAATACAAAGAGGAGGTCAGATAGGCAGTTGCTCCATGTAAATCACTGGTATACAGCTGCATCTGGTTAGACTGGATAGTAACCCCAACATAATTGAAAAAGGCTAGGCAAATGGTGATGATGAGAACAGTTAATAAGTACTAGAGATGGGCCGACTATGACTTTGGCCGACTAGCCGACTAGTCGGCTGTAAAATAGCAGACTCGTCGGCCAAGCCGATCATTGATTTAGGTTGAGTTCAGGTGACATCAGCTATGTTCAAAATGGCAAACCTACTTATTGGGGTACTAGGTTAGTATACTTTGCTTATTTTCACAGTATTATCTCTTATGGCGTTCTGCTGTGGGGATCAACAGCTGACGTAGGTTCAATTTCCATTTTACAAAAGAGCACAATCCGTACAATCTATAAAATGTATCAATCTATGAAACAAATTCAACGATAATGATACACTAACTCTGCCTTCTCTGTATATCCTAGAAAATATCTTGTATGTTCACAAAAACTTAGGTCTTTTCGAAAAAGATGTGATTTCCATAATCTAAATACACGTAGTAATGACGAAATTGTGATTAACGAAAACTAGCAAGTCATTTCTAATAAACAGTATCCGCTTCTTTAACAAGTTGCCAAGTCGGTTACAGAACTTAGCGATGGATAGTTTAAAACTCACATTAAATGTGTCCTTATCAAAAAGCATAATATAAGATAAAAGACTATGTTGAAGACGGAAGTTTGGCATTAATTCCTTCTGCACATAAGGCTTCCCTGGTACCTCATTAACAGCATAACTAAGTGAAAGTCTATTAACTGCTCCCAAATTACAATGTTAATTTTGATTTTTTACTATGTCTGACATATTCTCGTACCAATAATTGACATTATACATCAATTCTAATTTCGACTTTTTATTAGTTATTTTCATGGAAATCATGTCAATTGGTTTAAATAGCTTCATTGTATTTAAGTAGATTCTTTTAGATATTTTGAATGAGAGAATGTTGTTGGCCTTACATACTGTAGGTTTGTAGACGATTTTCTATTCTTTATTTTCACTCCTCTAAGTAGGTACCTGGTACTTATTGACAGGCCTGCACTGTCCTCCCATACCTATTACCACTGTAATTTGAAAACATTGTAAAAGCCAATTATTTTTAAAAGAGTAACCGCGGAGTTTCTTGCCGGCTCTTCTCCATAGGAAGCGACAAATTGGAACCATGCACCTAGCTTCTGAGGTTTCATAAGTGCCCATGCAGGTTTATGTGAAATAAAATATTTTGATTTGATTGCCAATTGTTTCCTATAGAGTTTCTTCTTTTTTGTTAGAAGTATTAATTAATTTTACTTTCGGTATTTAATTTCTGGATCTAAGTCCAATTAATTAATGGACCAAACAAAGGGTTCCTATTTCTTTTTATACTAATTTCCTGATTGCACTGAAAGTAAACTGTAAAACTGATTCTATAATAAAAGATATACCGGTAAATATTTCAATTTCATTTCAATCACCGGCTTTAAAAAATTTAAGCAAGCAAGCCGACTAGCCGGCACATCACTAGTTAATACACACAAGCTCCAAACAGGAATAACCTACACAGTTAAAAATTAGTTTTGTCTACATTACCTACCTTCATTACTATTCGCAGGTGTAGAAAGCGTCAAAGGTGTCCTTTTGATTTCTTCATCATGGAATGAAATTACTTGAGGTGCAGTATTTTTAGGAATCGGAGGCATTTGTGTTTCAGCATTCTTCAGAATTCCTTTTAACCTTTTTTCAGGTGGTGCGTCACTGAGAGGACTCCCGTTTTTATGTTTTATCTTCCCAACAGTGAAGTTATTCGTCAATTCCTTTAACTCTTTGGCCTTTTCAACATTCTCTCTGTGTTGTTTACTATTCATGTGTACTTGCCATACATGTTCCGACCGCACTACTGAGTTACAAAGTATACACATTAACTGTCCAGTGTTGTTATACTTTGCAAGAGGGTTTTCTATTTTAAAGGGCTTAATTTGCTTCTTTTTTCGTTCAGCCATTAAGCGACGCATCTCTTCTTGCTTTTTTTGCTTCTCTATTTGCAAACGAAGCGCCATCCTTGTTACTTTTGTAAATATTAAACGAGGAAGTGAAAATTATAATACGGGGTTCAAATTAACGTTTTAAATTATATTTTACTAGTTGAAAAGCATTCCATGACAGTGTCCTATATCCTTGGAACAAAAAGGTAATGTAGTATTTTTTTTACAAAAATCATCCAATAATAATAACAGAACCAAGATTTTATCAACAAAATGGGAATGGGAGTCACACACAAATTGACTGACCGAGAAGGCGTTGACAAGACTGACACAGTGCCACTGACAGTTGACAATGACACTTGACAATTAAATAATTCACAGATAGATTGAAAATAGTTTAATACTTGCTGTACTATTTTAAATTATCATTAAAATAAATATAATCAAAATAATATTTACGTTAATAACAACTAATAACGAAATAAATAATAAAAACAACAAAAATGTTTTCACTTTTTACAAATTAAAATATAACGTCTAGAAAAACATCCGCGTCGCTGCTGTCGACTAGTACTGCTACAAGAGATTAGCGAAATTATCACGTTGTATAACAATGCCTCTCTTATCTTTAAAGTAGACAGGAACAGACAAGATTTTGACGACGTAAACAGTGCACTCTCAATGGTTACGGATTGGTTTACCGCTAATAACCTAGTTCTCAATGCCAAGAAAACGAAATGTATCAAGTTCACATTACCGAATGTTAGGAATTTAGGACCCAACATCGTCTTAGATAATGAGGTGCTGGAAACTGTAGACTCGGCAGTTTTTCTAGGCTTAACTGATGCCAAACTTTAGTGGGGATTACATATATCAAGCCTAGCGGGAAGGCTCAGTTCGGCCGCCTACGCCGTCAGGAAAGTAAGACAATACACTGACGTTGATACAGCTCGGTTAGTTTATTTTAGTTCTTTTCATAGCGTTATGTCCTACGGCATTCTGCTGTGGGGCGGGCCACAGACATATAAAACATTTATATGGCTGTGTGTGGGGCAAAGCCGCTGACATTCAAAATATTTTTGTTCTTCAAAAACGAGCTGTTCGAGCAATTTACCAACTAGGTTCTAGAGTTTCTCTGAGAGATTTTTTAAAAGATGTTGGGATTCTCACGGTGGCATCGCAATTCATCTTCGCCAACATCTTATATATTAGGCAAAATATACACTTGTACACTAAAAACAGTGATATTCAAAACGATAAGAATTGTTGGTCGCTGTGATAAACTCAAGACAATGTTTGTGTTCTTTCACCAGAAGTAGCTTATCTACTGACAGGATATATAATTATGTTAGTTCATATAACTGCTTATTTTATTTGACTGTATAATTCAGTTTATTTTTATTTACTTTCTACTCGTTTCAATGTTTTTTTTTTGTATTGCAATATGTAGTTAGCTAGCGACCTCGACAATTCATAATATTCTTGCCAGTGCAACCGGCAGCAAGCTCGTCATGCTCCCTTAGATGTCACTGCTTGCGGTAGCTTCGGGGGTCGGGTTGCCTCCTTCCCTCAAATATGGCGAGGGGGGTAGCTTTGGGTTATGATCGTGAACGGATGCTGCTCGTGGTAACTAGTCGTCTTGCTGACCATGGTTTAGTTATTTGATTAATTTTAGTCCAGTGGTCCTAGTTTAACTTTTGTTACTTCAAGTTATAGCTATATTTACATAATGCAGAATTGCATATGTAAGCGGGCATGCCCTATATGCCTGGAGGCTTTTAGATAAATTGTTAGTTTTGTTTACGTTTTATTTTATTTTTTTATTATTTTCAGTTTTCAATGTTTTTATGGTATATTAGAGTGTGCTTTGTTTAATGTTTTTTTTTTGTGTTTCGTAATTTTAACTACCTATTATTGTATAGAATTAAGTTCTTTTAACTTAACAGACAGCTTTGCTGCTGGGGAGTTGGTTGCGCTACTTCTTCTTCCCAGATAAAGCACTAGGAAGTGGTGAAGGGTGGGCGTTTTTGGGGGGACTGTCTTATGTAATTTTGACGTTCAAAAAGAGCTGACTCTCAGCTTAGTTTGAATAAATGACTTTTGATTTTGATTTTGAATGCAAAACTGCAAATACTACCTCCGGCCTAGAAGTGTCAACCAGTCGTTTCGAGATTTATTTGTGGAGACCATGAGCACTCGACTACCAATACGGTTATTCTACTTAAAAGCCACCTGAGGTTTTCCGCAGCCACTGCAGCAGCGCTAGCACAGCACGCTTAGCCAGGAAGATGGGATGGTGCAAGAGTATCGACACACGTTGCATCAGTGGAGTTTTTTGCCCATTCTTCTCCATACGAAACTACATTTTGGAAGGGGCGATTAGAATCGATTCTATTTTAATGTAAATTATGACGTTCAAAAGTGCCTATTTAAAATAAATGCTTTGACTTTGACTTTGACCCACACTAAAGGCCTTCCCACGTTGCATGGAAAAAAAGACATGCCATCCGGTCTCTTGCCATCGTCGCGTGCCAAGCCATTGGGTTCTAATACAGCTGGTACGTCAACGGTGACAAGACCTCTTTGGATCATGTTGATCATGTTGTTCGCATGCCGCGCTAAAATTACGGTTTCCTAGAAGAGCGGTGACCGTCCTCATAGTGTTCTCAATTTACCAGTGATTGACGTCCTGAAACGTTAGGCAGGAAAGTAAGTTGGTGTGTTTTCCTAGTGATTTTTTAACACCATAATTAAGTTTTAAGGTAATTTCAAAATCTGTGTTTGGCACTGCGTGTCTTAGCGCATTTAAACTACTACTTGTGTAAAATAGGTGCACTCCTTCTTCCCCTCAGTTCTTCCCCTCTTGACACTGTCATTGTCCAATGTATTTTATGTTTATATAATAAGAACACCATGTAAATGGCACGCGTATGTACTATTTCCATGATGGCACGGCAATCCGACTCGACCAGGGAAAGCTGGAACCATAGATGCACGCAACAGTAGAATCTACAGGTCCTGGAACCACTGAGGTACTACTACCACGGCTGGAACTGTAGTATGTACCAATTTTGTTACTTTGAGCTGTGGTTTAGTATCATTGCAGTTTGCTTTTTCATTTATTCGTAAAAAAAAATACAAACAATACGTAGAAAAAAGGAAGTTTAGAACTTTGTATCATATAATCTATCACTCATGATGCTGAAAGACCTATTTTATGAGGTTTGGCGTAAGTGGTTTGTCTGAACTGTTCGCTGACCATGGCTTCCCTTGCTGTCCTAAGCAGGTCATGTACTGTAACACGTCGTAACGGACTTATTTTGTGAAAATTCAAATGCTGTCATAGACGCTAAATTCTATAGAGTGATGTCAATTTCGGGTTAGTTTTTGGTGCTTCAGTTGGTAGTCGCCAATTTTTTTCAGATTTTCGAAGCTAAAAACTTTAAATATTTTACAATTTGCTTGTAGTATAATGTTTAATCTATTTATAAAATAAGTTTACTTCTATCATCTACGCGGTACAATAATTAGAACTATAAAACCGGGCTTGAAACCCATTTTTTTAAGATCGCTTATTTGTGGTTCAGTGTGCTGTGTTTATCCTTCATGCTGTGATATTTCAGCGATATTTTAGTTCTACAATGGACATCGACGTTAGTAAAGAAAACATTCAACCACTGAGAGGTGGTAGAAACCTTGTGCAATTGGGTACAGCGTTGCAAGCTCAGTCGGATGTTGAGGCCCAGAGACAGCTGCAATTGCAAAAAGAGTAAAGTTTTTCTTAACTTATTTAAACTTATACGTTTATCTCTCGTTTTATGTACTCATAAATGTAAACAAATGTATTTATTCCCTAGTATCTTCATTTGTAAAAAAAAAGTTACTTGATTTTTACGTATTTTATGGTGATAATTCGTACGCATGCCAGTATTCACACTTGATTTGGATGATTTTCATAGTAAATAACCAATTATTACTTTGATTGCGCCGGCAGGGAACACGAAGCAGCTATCAGACTGTATCAGGGCACTGATCCTTTGGATCCCTGGTTCAACTACATCCAGTGGGTTGAGCAGTGTTTTCCTAAACATGGACATGAAGGGCATATTGATAAGTTAATAAAAGACTGTTTACAGTTGTTTGAAAACGAAAAAAAATATTATCAAGATAGGAGATTCGTAAAGTTATGGATAAAATATGTAAGTGCCAATTTTTGTCCCCATTGTTCAGTATTGCAGCTCCGGACTCATGTCAAATTCAAGCACAATATCATTAATTTACATTAGTCAATTGCGTGCTACTACTTAGATGAACCTCCATAAATTTTGAAACACCATGTTGAAATGACTTATTCCATGAACTAGTCTCTGCAGGGTAATCTGTTTAATTGTTTAGTATTGATTTTATTTGACAAACATAATTATTGCCTTGAGAAACATACTTAATTTTGCTATGTTGGATGGACTCATTATAGTACCATGTAATTGTACTATTCATGCAATACTGTGATGTTTAATTTGTAGGTTGACTGTCTATCTGACCCTTTGGAGATATATCAAAGACTTTATAATACTGGTATTGGAGTGGAATGCTCAGAATTCTACCGTGCTTGGGCATGCTACTGCGAGGAGTCTGGTGACTATAAGAAAGCCAATCAGGTGTACATGTTAGGTCTTCAGGCTAAGGCCCAACCTTTGGATGAACTGGAGCAGGCACATATGTGAGTATAATGTGTAAATATTATGTAACAGTATGGTGTGCCATTTTAAGCAGCATGTCTGCCTTGTTTTGTCACTTGTCTATGTATTCATAATTTAATTATGTTTAATACCATGATAATTTCAAACAGGACGGGCTGAAAGAGTTGAATTAATGAGTTTTTGTTTATATAAAAGAAAAGCGATTTTCAGCAGATCTTTGAATGTGGGTGATGAAATCATTTACCTCCTTATTCATAAATGCTGCTTAAAGTTAATAGATATTTAAAGGTCAAAAATATATGGTTAAATTGTCACTAATCATTACTTAACTTTAAGCAATGTTCATAAATAAGGGGGTTAGTGATATGCATTATCAGACTCATTGCAGAGTGTCAGACAAGTTTTGCATTAATATAGTTCCCTAATGTTACTTCAGGCTATGAGATATTTGAACATAAAAAAGGATAGGTTAAATAATACCTAAAAACTTTAAGCAATGTTTATAAATAAACCTATAATATGCTTGTTAAATCAATCAAAACAAGCAAACTGACTGATAGCATGTAACTGCATACATTTTCATTAATTTTCGTGTTGTGAGGTTAAGCCACTAAACACTGAATTTTATTCTGACTCTTCTGACCTTATGACCTTAAGTCTAGTGTCAACATAAAACAAGTATAAAACCATAGGAATGAACTCTTTTAATTCTTTTTTCCACAAGGCTCTAGTAATTTAATGTAATTCAGAATATTGGCAACAAGCCAAGGATATCTGATGTATTCAGTGTTCTTTTTACAATTTCAGCTGTGATGTAAAACTAAATCTGGGAACCAATCCTTAACATTAAATTCAACAAGAATCTTAAATACTCATTTAATTTCCAGCAGTTACTCAATATGTCATTGTTTTCAGGAACTTTCAACTATTCTTTGCCCAAAGAATGTTACATGATGACTCTCCTACTAAAAGGAAGGCAGCATCAGCTCTGGCTGAGACTAGGATGGCTCTAACATCATTGAAGTCGTTTAAGCGGCGCAACATCGCCAATGTGCCTATACAAAGGGTTGGGGACAGTGTTAGGAGTGCTGTTCCTGGGGTTGTAAGACAGCAAGCAGGCAACTATGACAATAGGCTACCCAACTCTAATGTGATGGTCAATGTTTATGAGGTAACATAACAGCTTTAATGTCTTAACTAATCTTAAATTTTACTAACGTTAGTTGGATAAGATTGAATGGATTGTGGACAAATAATACCAGCCGCATGGGTCTACGGAAGGTCAAGTTACTTTTGCCGATGACGGTCCGTGGATGGGTGACCATCCATTACATATTAAGACCCCTAGGTGCCTCACCAAGCTTAATAAACAAACTATTGGTTCTGGCTATCATTCGTAGATCTTTGGCAGTTGTCATGGATAGTCAAAATCCTGAAAGTCTGACGACTAGTCCAGAGGGGTCGGTATTGTATTTTTCCGTAACCGGGTTGTGGAGGTTAGATAAGCAGTTGTTTGATGTAAAATACTGGTATTCAGCTGCATCCGGTTAGACAGGTGGCCCACTCACTTAGTAAGGAGTATTATATTCTACCAAAGTCCACAATTAACTGTAGATGCAACAGGATGCTAAGGTTTTAAGGCACTCCTTAAAACCACACACATTGTTTAAACAAGTTACCAAGTGATCTTTACAGATTGAGACAGCTAGTTTACCCTGCATCAATCACTGATTTTAATACTTTTGTATCTAATTCAATACTGTGTTTTTAAAACTTTTTTATTTATATAATATTCTAAATAGGATGCTCCATCAACATCACAAGCTGCTATACCTATTGCTGAAGATCCGGGTCCAGCGTCCTTGGTTCAGGCTTGTAGTAATGTTGAAAATCAGAAAGAAGTTGGGATTTGGACCAACCCCAAAACTAAAATGGTACATACTAATGTTGTGCCACATCAACCTTTACCATTTACACGTAAGTAATTCTCACAAATGATGTGAAGTGTTGATTTTTTCAGCTAGTCTAGACTATTGTGTAATGTGGAACTTTGAATACAAATATGATTGAATATTTTTTCAGCATTCGAAGATGAAGATGACATCCTACGGCTTTCAGCCAATCACATGCCTTATTGTGTGGATGACTTATCATTTACTGTGCCTCTTTGTGTACCTGATCCCCCAGATTCAACAAAAATTCCTTGTTATAATAAGTCACAGGTTAGCCATTCTTGTACATTATTCTTTTTCTATTAAATAATTGTAAACAATTTTGCTAATGTCAATTTTATATTTCATAGGTGTATGTTAATGACCAAGAATACAGTTTAGAAGAAATAAGATCTAGAAAATATAATTTAGAGAAAAAAGTGAAGACTGAAAAAACTGAAGTTGTTGAAGCTCCACAAAATTATGATAATATTAATGAGACGCTGGCTCAGTGCAGTGCTTTAGAAACATTAGCTAATTGTGCTTTGGACACGGAGCAGGATCATTTAGGGCAACTGATGCCTTTGACAATGCCAACATTACAAAACATCACAAAAGTAACTAACATGCATTCACCTGGTGAACCTAAAGTGTTAGTCAACTTAGATTCTCAAGAATTTAGTGAGCTGACTGCTAAGAAAGTTGATGAAAATTATAAACCAGGGTCAAGTATGTCTGATAAAGAAAATGAAATGCTCACTTCAAGTAATAATTATGGCAATGAGAATGCCTTACAAAATTATGGCAAAAACAATCTGATGGAAGAATTCAATAGGAGTTTGATGGGTAATCTCCTTGGCGATTCTGTAACAGTAAACACCAAAGAAGCCAGATGGGAACTTAGAAATCTTTTCAATGACAATGGTAAATATTCATTTACAATTTTTTTATGTTTTGATAAAAGTGTATTGAATTCAAAGTTAATATAAATTTACAACATGTTACAGAACCATCAATGGTGCAGCCTGTAGTGCAGCAATTTGAAGTTCCCAATTTTGACATTCATGAAGATAGATCTATTACAATGGCTGTCAATACTAAGAAGAAACAAGAGCTTACTGAAATGAAAAATGTGCCTCATGACAAAGAAAATGCTTCTAAATTTCAAGCGCCTATAACTGCTGGACAGCAAAATGTATGTTTATACAATGCCTGTACGTTATTTACTTGTGATTGCTTTAAAAAATTAAACAATCTTATTCTTCTGTCCGTCAGGTTAACAAAACTGCTTACTATGAAGAGCCTTCCTGTACTCAAATTTTCAATTTCAATATAAAGGATGCTAGTACGCCGAACATGTCTCAATTCAAGAAACCATCCTCCTGCATTGATCAGTCAAGTAAATTTTCGTCTGTGCCAAAATTTAGTATGGACGAGAGTGTCTTAGAACAGCATGACCCTGGACTCGCAAAGAGGGAAGAAAGTTCTAGACAACATGCAACTGATCAGCATGCCACCGTAGACAACCAAGGAGCAGGACTCTCTGTAATCATGGAAGCTACAAGAGAATATAACAGGTATGAAAGATTCTTCAATCCCAATGAATGTTTATAAGAAAAAGTAAAATTTGAATGATTGCTTTCAATTATTTCAGTAAATCGGGATCTAGTTCTTCAGGACAGTCAACAAGAACCAATTTCACTGCCTACACGACAAACTACGACTCTATGTACAATAATAACGACCCATCACAGCAGCCCACTACTTCAAAAAGGAGCTCAATATCCTCTCAACCTAGACTACTGAATGGACAGTTTGCCAGAATCCACCCGCAAAAACGAGAGATGCCGGAAAACAAAGCTGCTGCGTCTACATCAGCACCATACCCCTCGCACGACCATCAATACCAAAAGCCTATGCCGCCTAATTACAATGGCTACTCTCCACAGCAACGGTCAATGCATGCAGCACACTACCAACAAAATTATAGTTATCAACAGAACTATTCCAATAACCAGATGATGAATCAGCAGCCACAACAGGGCTATGTCAGCCCTAATTCTAATGCTTACCATAGCCCACAACACACTGGCATGCAAAGTCCTCATGCCATTCCGCCTGGTTTTCAGAGTCCAACTTACTCCAATCAAGTAGGCTATCATAGTCCAGGACATGCAATGATGAGTCCTCAACAGAATTATGCTGGCCGTCAAGATTATCACTATCCTAGTCAAACTGATAGACAGCATATTTATGTAAATCAGCAACAACAACATCAACAACAACACCAACACCAGCAGCAGCAGCAGCAACAACAACAACAACAGCAGCAGCAGCAGCAACAACAACAACAGCAGCAGCAGCAACAACAACACCAACAGCAGCAACCAGCAGTTTATCAAAGTCCTCCACATCAGGCACAATACCAAAATGCACAGTACTATCAGAGACCCAGCCCAGTAGCTGCACCTCCTACTCAAGGCTACAACCAACAGGGCTATGTACATAACCAATACAACAATTCAAACATGTATCCTAACCATCCAGGCAACCAAAGCTTTAATGCAATGCAAAATCCATACAGACAGCATCCTAAGCAAATGGTTGAGAATGCTCAAGCTGGGTATGGGTCTCAAAACAACCAGTCGTTCCAGATATATCAAAGTCCTCAGGCTCCTCAAAGCAATTACCGCAGCCCTGCGTCGCATGGTGCGAATGTCTCTCCAGAGGCTTCTGAGATGCACTTGAGACAAGAAAATGCTGTAGCAGCAGAGTTAAATGTATCAAGTGTAAACAATAGCGTGCCTAAAAATGCATCAACACACAAGAGCCCTACATCTGCACTGAGGAATGTGAGACATGACCAACCTAATCCAGTGAAAATTGGCCAGAATTCACCAGATATTGGATTTTCAAACCAGTATCTAAATTTCATTTCAAACAGAAATGAGCCCAAAGATAATGCCAATACTCCTAAATTCACGAATAGTCCGAGTATTTCTCAAAAGATGCACAAAAACTTGTATGTATCCAGTCCTGAGCAGGCTCAGATACCCCCCTCATCTGGCATGTCTGATTCTGATAGTAAAGATGGTATGACTGCACAAACAGGAACACCTATTCAATCTGCTAAGGTGTCCCATGCTGTTGACAAACAAAAAGATATTTCTAAGAGGCAGTTGGACTTTGAGCACAGAGTTGAATTTCAGTCTGAGGACAGCAGAGACTCTGTCAGCAAAGAGAGTAGGATCTCAGGAGTGTATTCTAGACATTCAGACTTACAGTCTGATGGATATGGAATGGATGTGGATAGTGAGAATTCCATGGAGTGTGCTGCATTTAAATCTACTCATTCTATATCTTTAGTAGAAACCAGTGACATACCTAGGCCAGCTGATATTGAATTCCCAGCATTAATTGATCCATTCAATAAAAAACTTCTGAATTCTCTGCTAGAATATGTTAAATTCCCAAATAAAACTCATGCAGATGGATATGTTGAAGTGAGATCCGTTCCTAAAGTACAACTGGCAACTGTTGTAAGTGTTGGACACAGTAAATTATCTATTGAAAAGCAGTTAGGCAAAGGGAATTACGGTGCAGTTTTTCTTTGTCTTGATTTACATAGTAATAAATCTGTAGCTGCGAAATATCAAAAGCCGAGTCGACCTTGGGAATTCTACATTTGTCAGGAAATAAAATCAAGAATAAAAGACCCATTCATGGTAATATTTTTTGTATTTATTATTGTAATGTTTTGATATTGACTGCTTTTTTCTAACATTTTGTGTACAGCTTCCAGGGTACATGGATATAACGACGGCCTTCTTAGGAGATAACGCCAGTTTGTTCGTGTCGGAATATTCCAAATATGGATCTCTATTAGACGTCGCTAATAAAATCAGGGCTGCTACCTCTAAATGTATTAATGAATTTATCGTCATCCTGCTAACATCAGAGATGTTGTCGATAATTCATTATCTTCATAAAGCGCAGATCATTCATGCCGACATCAAGCCTGACAACTTTTTGTTGATGAAAATGTAAGTGTAGCATTCTATAGTTAACTTTAATTATTTTGCGGCATTACAAAACACCCACTGGTTGATACATACCAGTTTTGGGACTTGATTGAGAAATATGTTTTAGGTATTTATTTTCCTTTTTTTTTGCAGACCTACTCAAGAATGGAGAACTCCATCTTTGCAACTAATTGATCTTGGTTGTGCTATAGACATGTCCTTGTTTCCTGAAGAGACTACCTTTAGAGAGGTAAGTTTTCACTACAAAGGGAGAACTAAAATAGTCTAAAAAGAAGCCCTCATTGTAAACAAGGCTCTTCAATTTAAATGATAACTGAAATAAAATATTTGTTCTAGCTGATCTCTACAGAAGGTTTCACTTGCACTGAGATGAGGGAAGGCAAGCCTTGGACTTATCAAACTGATCTGTACTGTTTAGCTGGTACAATACATGTAATCTTAATGGGCAGTTATATGAAAGTAGCTAATCGCTTAGGACAATGGAATATAGACAAAAAACTACCAAGGTGAGTTTATTCTGAATTTTAATTATGAACAATCCCAACTTGGATTATAAATGGGACAGAAGTTTGTTGATTTTCAACAATCGATTGATGTTTGCCTTGAGTTTTTTTTTTCCAGGAAAGCAGCAATGCATCTTGCAACTACTCCATACTAATATTAATACTAAAATTATAAATTCGATAGTAGTTCTGTCTGTATGTTACCTTTTCACGCATAAACCACTAAACAGATTTCGATAAAATTTGGCAAGAAGATAGGTGGCATCCTGGGGAAGGACATTTGCTACTTTTTGTCCCGGTAGGACGTTCCCGTGGGATAATTCCGATATCCACGTAGGCAAAGCCAGTTTTATAATTTCAAGATACTGATTAATATAATGGTTTTTTCAGGTACATGAAGGTTGGTTTATGGGACAAGATATTTACAACACTACTAAATGTACCGGATTGTAACAATTTACCTGATTTAATGGAACTGAAAAATGAAGTTGACAGTGTGTTGAACGAAATCGACAATCTTAGCTCTCAGCTCCGCAACTTTGCTAATGTGCTTAAATCTAGGTAAATTACGTAAACGATCCAGAATTTATGTATTTATTGCATTTAGATATAATGGCGATTGTAAAAACTAGATACCTAAATGTGTATTAATTTAGTGATACAAATATATCAAAGTTCGATGAACTTCTTGAATCTTTTGCCAGGTTGAACTTTGCTCTTCTCGAAAAGCAATAAGTATTAAAAATACCAGAATCTTATAACTTAGTTATAACATGCCTTGTTGTGTTTAGTTAAAATGTGATATTGTGATTTCTAGGTTTTTGTTTTTTTGTAATGAAATTGGCTTAGATTAACTTGTTAGCTTAACTAATGTTGAAATAAACTTAGGTTTCATTTATTTTTATAAAACCTTATAAGACTTGCACATTTCACATTTCTTGTTTGAATTGTAACAAAGATAATAAACAATTACCTGGTTGTCTTTGTGTTTTATTTGTGAAACACAGTGAAACAATAAACGCATATATTTATACAACGTGTAGTTTTGAACACAACCCATGACGATGGTACGGATACCCAAACTTTACCAACGCTAACCTTGTTGTGCTCCTGCTATAAGTGCTATAACTACCTGAGCCAAACTGCACCTGCAGCTACTTCAAGTGATTGCTACAAAATATGGAACTTGCTGCGGTACTTCGGTGCTCTGACGCGGGCAATTTTTTGAGCAATTATTGCTCGGCAACACTAATGGATCAATTAAGTGGAGCAATCACAATAAATTGTGGTTATGTTTCGGGAATATTGCTTCTGATTGCTCCATACAGGATAAGTTTTTAACCAGTGCGCAAACTGTAACCATGAATTCAGCATATCATTCTAGATACCCCAACGCAGAAATTTGTCGTCGGTTATACAAAAAATTATCAGCTGTTTCATACATTTTGACCGCGTAGGTATTACACTTTTCTATGAAACAGCTGAGTTTTTGAAATGTATAGCTACATGCTGCTGTATGTATATACATTCCCAGTATAAGCTGATCGCGCATTGTATAGGATTTCCGTATAATGCGAGATCAGCGTAAACTGGAAATGTATAGCTTGATGTGTAGCCGTGTGTACATGATGTGCTAATTTTCGTGATGTTAGTTTTCGAGGGAGGTCCGGTGCCGAAAATCAGGAAAGTAAATACCAAAATGGTGGCCATAACTACTGGTGGATCTCATTTAATGGGTTGCTTTTCACACGGACAACTTTAGGTACGTCGTCGGTGCTCTTTCGAGTAACATCGCTTACAGAAAAATATTTATTTATGTATTTGGTATCTATCTCCAACAAAGGATACATAGAAACAGCAGAACTCACAATAGTAAAATAATTGTCAATTTAATAGATTTTTGCCTGGTCTTGATTTTTTTTTAACAGCGTGGGTTATGACCGGCGTTACGGCGCGTAATGTAACATTCGCAGCGAGCATGTCGTTACGCCGTGTGGTAAAATCAGTGTTGCTCGCTCGCATGTTTTGAGTATACGTGTTCTGTGCATGTTTTGCCGTACTGACTGCATCGTGATAACTCCGCGATCCCACGGGCCGTTAGGTGGCGCCAGGTGTTACTGCACTGCTACCTGTCGAAGCCTATCGCAGTCCATGCCAAGCATTCTCACTGCTGTGGTTTTATTCAGTGGTCAACATTTGATAAACAAAGCTAAAAGACAGGCGGCCGTCCCCGCGCTGCGCCACCCGGCGCCGGCGACGACTGGCCACCGATAACCTCATCGGCATCGGATGTTGCCACAGCCTGTCGGCCTGGCTTGGCGCGGTCTAGCCTGTGAGAAAGCGGGGAATGTGTGGGAATGTGGAATAACGCTTCAGCACACTCAACCAAACGTGCAGTCGATTTATTGAGTAAGTACCTACGGCAGGTGCACAGATATTAGAAAATGCGTATATTCCCAGTCGCCCCCGCGGGGATTGGTGTCCGTTTCGACTGCTCGGCCACTATGTCGTAGAAAAAAAAAACTTATGTCAGCATTTCGAAGGAATTTGTAAAAGATGAACAGTGAAAACCGCAAATTCGAAGAGTCAATAATCAGAAAGTTATGTGGGTTTAACCGTGGCCGCGCAGTCCGCATGAATTCAACTGCGCGGCCACCAGTTCTCTTAAACGGAGCGTTGTAAAAGTCTAATTCCTTTTGCTAATCACTGACAGGATTTCGAAGAAAATGTAGATCATAAAAATAATGCCCTACTGTCTGTAGTTCACGACCTACATCACTCCAAAGTTTGGCCGCGCAGTCCGCACAAAGCGAACCGCGCGGCCACCAGTTCTCTTAAACGGAGCGTTGTAAAAGTCTAAGTTTTTTTGCTAATCACTGATAGGATTTCGAAGAAAAAATACATTGTAAAAATATAGCTCTAAAGTTTGGACTTCTCGTTCCACAACACTCACGTAATGGCGAACCGCGCGGCCACGTGTTTCTTAAAGTGGAGCTTAAACGGAGCTTGGTACAGGTGTCTTTCTTTTTGCTAATCACTGATACGATTTCGAAGAATTTGTAAACATCATGAATGAAGTTCTAATGTTTGAAAATCGCGAGTTACAGAACTTATACCCTGTAACTAGAGTTAAAAGAAGGGTGACCATAATTTACGATGCGCTGACGAGATATTCCCATATAAGACGTTTTCATTGTCACGTATATTTCTATACTTTTTATCGTAACATGCAAATAGTTTTAGTCTTTTGGTTTGAAATTGAGTAGAGAAGCTAATTAAAAGGATATAAAGAAAAAAATGTCATCGATTGATTTATATTTCTATTTCTTAAGTAATAGATAAAACATAATACTACTATAAACTATAAATCACATAATTTAAAAATCACAATTCGTTTTCATATTTATAATTACAATTTAAAAAATAATTGCTTATTTTCGTTGTTGTAACGATTAAGATCATAACTATATAAGCTAAAAAAGTAGCTTATTTAAAAACTACACTAGATATACGAGAGCAACATCATGTACCTATATAACATAAAATTATAAGTTTGTAAGTAGATAAAGTTTTATTAAAGTATACTTTAAATCACCTAATTCAACAATCACAGTTCATTTTCATATTGCAATCAGAATTTAAAAACAAAATCTGACTTACGATAACAACAACATTTCTAAAACTTAAAATTATACAACTTACACCTACCTACCAATCACAGTTTAATTTGTTATTGTACTTACAATTACAATTTAATCAAGAAATAACGACCTACGTTTTTGTATCGATTAACATCATAATATTTTTATTACAAACAAATCAGTCATACTATAATCGTTATAGCAAAACTTACTACGATAAAATCACAAAATATTCCTATACCATGTAAATCACAGTGAATTTCGATATAAGCCTACTATTATCTAACATTTAACAAGTCTCTATATAATAAAAATCTAATTTTAGCTCCACTTTAGAGCAAAATTCTCACCTATTATCATGTAACTTAACTACCAATAAGACCATAAGTTAAATTGTGCAGTGTTATGGGCTGCACTGAACTTTCATGAGTTTTGTTTCGGTTGTCGTCATAACATAACCATTGGTCGTCGATTAAGCAATGACACTTGTAATGACCGATATTGCCAACACATGGAAGAACATACTCTAACGCACCTATCAACTTGAATGTTTTACGTTCCGTTATTTTTATATAACGTGGTATTTCATTAAGTATAATGTTTTGAGTACCATTTAAATCAAATAAAATAATATTATTTAATTTGTATTCGTATTTAATGCTTTTGTTATTGCATTCTAAACAATGTTTTAATTCTAAATTATCGATAACGATGGCGTCTTCTAAGCTTCTGATACCAAACATGTTAATAATATCGAAATTGAGAGAAAGAAACACAATGAATCTTGTTACATTTTTCTCATTACAAAAAGGCGTAATACATTTTTTACTTCTTTCTGCACTAAACAAGAAATCAAAAAGTATATGCTCAAACACAAAAGCCATATTACAATTACATTCGTAATAATTGTTTTTTTTTTGGTAATAGAGTGAAACAATGTTTTCTCTTAGCTTATATGCTTCCTTTTCATTTTGATTTTGGGCTAATATATTAATAAAATCACGAATTAAACTATTTTCACAAGAGTTGAAGACTTCGCGAATATAATTGTTTGTTTGGTATCCATGTGCCAGCATAAAAAACACAGAATCAAACGCGCAGGTGTTTAAAACATTTTGTTTAGATTCGATTACATTTCCATTTTTTAAAAATAAGATTGAAGTAGATGTTATTTTATGAGTTTCATATCCCTCACCCTTCCAATTTTCGGTATACGAGGGCTCCTCAGCAAATATCGAGTCGGAAGTGAATGTCACGGCAGCATTTTTTATTCTTTTCTTTATGCTAATGCTTTTAACTCGCTTTAACTTTCGTTTTCGGGATTTAGAACTAATATTGTGTGGAATATCATTCAGACTCTTCAAACTAACTTTGGTTTCTCCTTGCAGAAAATTGTAATGAATATTCAAAAACTCATCAATATTATATTTGTGAGTACGAGTCTCAAATAACAAATGCTTTAGTGTTTTGAAGTAACTCTCTACTGAGGAGGATGTAGGCGACTTATTTTGTGTATCATACAAAGGACACATTACGTTACTCCACAATGGAAGCTTGATTAGCAATCTTCTCAAAGTTGATGTTAGGTGGGGCAGATAATATTTGTTGCGTGTTTCAGTCGGCGTCTGAAATAAGCTTTTTTGTTGCTCAACGATCTCATCAAACCAATACATTATATTATCTTCCTCAATTATTAAGGTATCGTGATAGAAAGTTTCTCTTTCACCGCCATATTCGGGGACCGGATCTTCCGTAGCGAATAATCTCTCCTTCATATTTTGCATTGCTAAGTCCCAAGCTTTATTAGTAGTGTTATAGTATTTGTAAGTGCATATTTTGACCATATTTGAAACTATCATTTTGACTTCATCAAAACTTTCAGATCTTTTTATCAATAAAATACATCGAATAAAAAACATTTTAATTGGAGTATCCACGTTTTGAAAACAAGGTAAATTGTAAACATTTTTAATAAAATGGCTGGTGTCTAACCTAAGAAAAACTTCTGGTAAGTTTACACTAAGTTTTCTCAACACTAAGAATGATTGTCTCAGATAGTTTTTCACTGTTATAGATGTTGTAAAAGCATCTACATTTGCAGCAATCAAAGCAGACGAGTCGTCAGTTACAACTTCGTTAGGAGCGGTATGTATTTCCTTATACCATCTTTTTAACCAGGATGATATGGAATCTGCAGTATGAGTGTCCGCTATCATTTGAAATATCGCTTGAGATTTTATCGTTTTTGAAGTTAGCATACAAACGTATAGAAAGAGTCGCTTAGTTAATGTTGATCCATCAGGAAGTTTTATTGGGTGAAAGAAAGATCTCGTGGCGTCTATAGTGATAGTTACTTCCTGTGGATTTTTTAGAAAAAAATCCACAGGAAGTAACTATCACTATAGAATCTTTGTAGAATTGATTTTGTTCTTCAGACCAATAATACATGTAAAAATTCGGGACAAGTTTTATTTCGCGAATCAAATTTTTAAAACTTGGCAACATTGACATCATAAGTAGGCTTAAAATGGGATTGGCATGCAAACGATTACTTTGTCTCTTCTCGTGCTTTATTTTCCGAAGAGCGTTCATTGTAGGAAGTATGGGAGGGATTGCATTATCTTTATACTTAATAACTTTTGAAGCTATTTCTTTATGAATTACTGTGGCAGATTTGTACTGTAATTTCTTTGCAAGTTGATTTCTTTTGTATGGTGACATCTTAGATTTCAGTTTTGGATTATGCAGAACTAAGTTATCTGTATTAAAAATTGTACATTTTATAGTTGCTGTTTTGTCTGTTAACTTTTCGCTACATATTTCTACAGTGCAGCTGCATTGTGTGCATTTCCCTTTTATTTTCACATTATCTTCTGAGTCAATTAATTTATTCTTGAAAGTCCACGTGCAAGGTCGTCTCGAGTACTGCCATATTTTTTCTTTGAGTAGATTGCTCCACTTGAACTTAGGCAATGTTTTGTATTTCTTGTGTGTCGATGTAGTTTTTAGATCTCGTCTTATATAACGAACAGAAATTGGTTCTACTTTTTTCCACTCATGCTCATCTAGTAAGAAAGAAAATTGATTTGTATGCTTATCATTAATTTCACTTTTTGTCGTTGAAGATGTCGTGCTCCGACACGATGGAGAAGATAAAGAACTTTCTGTCGTCGTACTTATATCAAAAACTTTATTGTAATTTCTCTTTAGCCACGAGTACAACGCAAGCGGTGACATATCGTGATTTATTTCTTCTGAGATAGTATGAAATATAGGATCATTATATTTAATTTTTGTGTTTATGCAGTCTGTGGAATATTTTATAAATATTTTTTTTAGCTTGTCTTCGTTGACTCTCAGTTTACGTCCTTTTCTACCCATCGTTCTGAAAAAAAATGCGATGTATTAGTGGTAAGAAGTGGTCCTCCGGCCAGCTACGGTAACAACGCGAGCTTTGACGCGAGTTTGCCGCTTTAGTGGAAGTCTGCCGCGGACGAACATTTCCTAGGAAGTTTTATATTTGGTATCTATTTGTTTATTCCTTTAATATAATATCGAATTCATATGAGTTTCAATCCTTTTGGCAATGTATTTCGAGGGCTTAGAATTGACCTACCGAATAGGTAAAACATTTTTTTATGATAATGGTTATAATGTTGCATTAAATTTAACATATTATCCACTGTATTCAACTTTCAATTTAACAATACCCACCTTAAACTGTAGGCATGCAATAAAGAATTGGGAATTACACGCATGTTCCAATACATTACATTTTATTAATGTTTTGAATAAGTACTTACCGCTTGATTGATAAAACTTCCTTGTGTGATAAAAGCAACAGTATTAAAGACAATTAGTATAGTCACAATACAATCCTATGAAATAACTATGAACTATCTAACACTGCACTGATAAACACGGGCGCACTCTGTAACAACCGAGACTGAATAAAAACACTATACAGAGTCAAGCTCCGCGGGGCAGGGCGGGACCCCTCCCCGCTGATATTGTAGCCATTTTGGGAGTCGCTACAGACGCAACTGGGTAGGTGCTTACCTATACTCTCGAATGAAAACATACCAACGCAAGCGCACAGTGACTTTTTTAGGAAGTTATTTAAAACAGCTTACATCTTGGATATGAAACGCATGGACTACTGCAATAGGTAAACGTCATCATTATAAAATAATTAAGTTTTATAAATAAACACTTTAGGAAGATATTATATTTTTGGCATTCCTTTCATTCGCAGACAGGACAGATGTTTCATATAATTTAATAATTTAACTAATATTATAAACGTGAAAGGTTGTAATAATGTGTGTGTGTGTGTGTGTGTGTGTGTGTTTGTTGCT
Source organism: Antitype chi (assembly GCA_947359405.1). Lineage (NCBI taxonomy): Eukaryota > Metazoa > Arthropoda > Insecta > Lepidoptera > Noctuidae > Antitype > Antitype chi. The sequence continues at coordinate 12,986,260 of OX375815.1, read as the reverse complement.
CTCACGCAACAACTACTGAACGGATTTTTCTGAAACTTTGCAGTAAAATAGCTTACATGTCAGAATAACACATGTGCTATAATTTATATAGATATAGTGTACATTTTTCAAAATATCACGATAAATAAAAAATTAAAATGTAAAGTATGAAAAATCTGTCTTTTGCGAGCTAGCTTTTATTTTACCCTATACTTTTTTTTGAGGCATCCTACTTCCTACTAATATTATAAACGTGAAAGTTTGTAATAATGTGTGTGTGTTTGCGCAACTACTACTGAACAGGTTTATAAAAACGTTTAAATACGCGCGGGCGAAGTACTTCGAACGTTGTACATCACGTTAGAAACATCAAAAATAACAGCCCCTATTTAATGGATTTTATTATTATACATATAAACCTTCCTCTTCTATCACTATCTATTAAAAAAACCGCATTAAAATCTATACATAGGGATATAGGGAGGGACAGAAAAAGCGACTTTGTATATTGTGTAGTGATGATATATTTATACTATGATATTGAAATGGAAAAACGCCTGGATTCACACACTATAAATCTTGGTCACCCTATTTTTTCCTTCGATTATAGGTTTTAAGTTCTGTAGGTCTTGTAGTTCTTAATTATAGGATTTATTTATACTGTCTACATATTCTTCGAAATGGTGTCAGTAATTAGCAAAAAGAATGGGACTTCTACTAAGCTCCGTGTAAGGTCTATTAAAAAAAACTCGTGGCCGCGCGGTTCGCTTTGTGCGGACTGCGCGGCCAAACTTTGGAGTGATGTAGGTCGTGAACTACAGACAGTAGGGCATTATTTTTATGATCTACATTTTCTTCGAAATCCTGTCAGTGATTAGCAAAAGGAATTAGACTTTTACAACGCTCCGTTTAAGAGAACTGGTGGCCGCGCAGTTGAATTCATGCGGACTGCGCGGCCACGGTTAAACCCACATAACTTTCTGATTATTGACTCTTCGAATTTGCGGTTTTCACTGTTCATCTTTTACAAATTCCTTCGAAATGCTGACATAAGTTTTTTTTTTCTACGACATAGTGGCCGAGCAGTCGAAACGGACACGGGGATTGCCACCGGAGGCAAATGGGAATAAAAATTCCCAGTCGCCACCGGCGGTGACTGGGAAGTCATTGCCCCCACTTCAGTTTCGCTATACATTGCATTGTTTCTTGTGCGTAAATAGTCAAATAACTGCCACTAACTTGGAAGAAGCCTATTACCTACCTGATGAGCCCTGTCAGTGAAGAGTCCTGTCGAAGTAATCTCATCCTTGCGCTATTACTAAATAGAACCTATTACCAACATCATCAGGTAGGTAATAGGTTAGGTTAGAATTGTGACCAAACGCGCGCGAGCCGAGCGAGCGGAGCGAGCGGTGCCGCGGCAGCGGCCGGCGAGCGCTACTTCTAAGTTAGTGGCAGTTACTTGACTATTTACACACAAAAAACAAAGCAATGTATAGCGAAACTGAAGTGGGGGCAGTGACTTCCCAGTCACCGCCGGTGGCGACTGGGAATTTTTATTCCCATTTGCCTCCGGTGGCAATCCCCGCGGGGGCGACTGGGAATATACCTACGAGAAAATGATGGAGGAGTGGTACCTACCTACACCATCTAAGCGACACATTATTGTTTTCAGACATGCACGCAAACGAAGTCGCGGGCACGGCTAGTTTCTCTTCTTTCTAGTAGGTAGTCTATTGCATCTAGAGACAACCTAGGTAGGTATACTTCGGTACCTACCCAAGTAAGTAGTCACATTTTAGGTCTTTAACTGCGGACGGCATGGGCGTAGCCAGCCATGGGCTCAGGGTGGGGCAGCAGTCTAAAATAATATGTAACTAGCAAACTATACCCGGGGTCTTACCCCGGTTAATTTTTTCATACAAAAAGTTTACACCCTATAGCACCCTGTATTTGGGTTCTGGGCGTATGCCAATTTGTTAATTAGTCAATTTAGAGGTTTATATTTAACTGTAGTTAGTACTTTCAGGTACAGTAAGTAAACATACGTATTATAGGTTGTTTATTTATTGAGGTATTGGTGCCGATTCTCTTGTACACCGAACTAAACTAACTAAACTATCACTAAAATTCCTTACTTTTGGCTATGAGAATCTTAAAGCTATTCTGCAAAAAAAAATCTCTAAACTTAAAAATAATTTTGACACAACTAAAATCGAATTTGACAATCGCGACTCCTGCAGGCTTAGCAAGACGCTTTCTATTTCTACTCTACTGTCGAATAGAAATCGCTTGTCTACATTTCTCGGTGAAAAACTGACAACTGTCTACACGTAAACGTCATTTTTGTCTAGTCTTCTGTCGACAAAACGCTTCTCTACGGTTGTCGTGCCAAGCCTGCAGGTGGTATTTTTTTTTTCTTTTGGCTTCGCAACGTGGTACTTGTGTGCCCTACGCAATGATTTTGTAAGAGATGAATGAAGCGTGTGCAGGGGGGCAGCCTCGACGTTTTTTATATGGAATTTTTCACTTTTTGTATGGAAAAAAAAAATTTTACCTACATGTTGAGATTATGGGGCTTACGGGTTTGTTAAAGGGGGTCGAAATTATCATCATTTTGGCGATAGGACACACCATTTTCGAGATATAAGCAAACAAAGAAAAAAAAGATCAGTACTGTTTTTGTACCTGAAGTCGAAGTGTTGGTGTGAATTTTAGTCCATGACCACTAATTTTATTCCACACTTTTTTAATCGCGATTAAAAATAGTCAGATTTAGTTAGAAAAATTAATATAGGTAGTCAAAATTTTTGGTGAAAAACGACAAACTGAGAATAGCAAAATTACCATCTTCACTAAATTAATAGTTCATGTCTGTAAAATCTTCTCTAAATAAATATTTCACATAACGCTTTCGCAAGTCTTTTGTCCGGTTGCGTACTGCGCGCGTGCATTTCATGTTCGCACGCAGCCCCTGCGCCGGGCGCGCGCCACTCGCGCGCAGTTCGCAAGCGGCTCGCGAGCGGCGCATTCGCCAGGTCTGGACACACCCTAAGGCGTGAATTACACAGAAACGGCGTAAGGTGAAGGCGCAGCGCAGGCGTAGCGTACGCAGTACATTTTGTATTAAAACGTTTATAAGCGGCATCATGCCTGCATACAAAATGTACTGCGTACGCTGCGCCTGCGCCGCGCTTTCACCTTACGCCGTTTCTGTGTTTTTCACGCCTAACGCATGACTAATCGCTGCGCGCGTGCGAGCAATCGCGCGCGCGCTTTTTGTTTTGATCGCATTATTTTTTGTGTCCACTGTCGAGTTTGAACTTTCTTACGGATATTATGTATTGTAGTTAGTACCTAGATTTTTTTAGGTTTGGTTAAGTACCTTACAGGTCAGAGCCAGGGTGGGGCAAGCGCCCCACCCTGCCCCACCGTGGCTACGCCCATGGCGGACGGATGACTGGTAAAAGTTCTATCTACTAGTAGCAAAGATTCTCCTTGACGGGGGGGGAGTCTGGGACTCTTTCTGTATGAAATAAAAGAGTGGACTATATGAAATAGGCAATAGTTTAATCCTGTCTCATCTTTACAACTTATTTATCTCTCCGGACAAACAATCAATAGTTCAAGAGAGGAGTATCATCCGTCACGGTGGAGTGCTAGGAAGCGAATGGTCGACGGGCCGAGCCACGTCGCCGCGCCGGTTCGCCGCGCCTCATCGTGCCGACGATGATGCGTTGATCACGCCCCGCCTGCGATGCAGACCACGCGCAATGCTGTGTTGGGTTCGATTCCCAACATTCTGCCCGGGTTGAAGCATAGACTTAAAAAATCTGGAAAAATGACAAATATGAGTGTGTGTCCCTTAGAGGAGAGTAAAAATATCGGGGTGTGTCCTCTAAATGACGCCTCTCGTTGGTTGTTGGTTTCACCTCAGTGACACTCGTCACTGTCAGAGACCTGTGGGTAAGAATATAACTACTTAGTTACCACCACTTGGTAGTATAATGAAAACATTGAGTACAAATGGAAGAGTTGAGGGGTCTCTGAGAGAAGAGGAATAAAAGGATGGGAGTTTTAAGTAGCTTTTATTTGAAACGAATGAAGAGCGGATAGCTAAGCTTCACTTTATAGCGCAGCAACGAGTTTGAAATGACAGGCTTGTGTCGAGTTGCAGATAGTTTGCGAAAAATGCTTGAATACAATTGCAATCTCTGCTGCTCCTGTTTGCTAGCATCACTGACTCAGCGTTAACAACGCTAATAATACTTATTACAAAAAATAATATTTTGGATCGCAAATGATAATAATTACCTTAGTACCTATAATTTTACCACCAACACATCGGTTAATGGAGTATAAAAATGGAGACCAGAAAATAATAGGTAGGTAGGTAAAAACTAAGAGTTAGGAACATTAAGAAATTAAGACAGGTACTTATGGTTAACATAAGTAGACTCTACTAGTTTAATTATTGTTAGTATTAGGTAGGTACGTACCTACTAAAAAAAGGCAAAGAATTCCTATTTTTGGTGCCTATAGGTAGGTACCTACTTAAAGACTGGTGGCCCGAGAGCAATGGTGGCCCAGTGTGGTATCTGCCCCGAGTTACGAGTTGTAGGTCGTGGGTTCAAACCCAGGCAGACGCTTTACTTTGGAGTAAATAATTTCATTACCATTGCTCTCAAAACGGTGAATTAAAACATCATGAGGATGCCGGCCATGTCCTAGAACCAAAAATTCTAAGACATGTGACCAAACCGCACTGGGCCGCGTGGTAGTTTACAGCCCAGTCCCTGTCCAAGAGAGGAGGCCTGTGTCCTACCAGCGGAAATATTATTGGCTGATTACCTATGCCATATCAATGGAAGTCGAGCTTTTCCAGGAGAACCTTTGCTAATAACACGGCTTTTGCTAAATATTAGTTATCTAGGAACTATTGAATTTTCTTATTGCCCAATACATTGGTTGTCCCAATACGCCTTTATCATCGAAGGGTTAGGCAGAGCTCTAGGTACAGTCAGCGTCTAAAATATCGGGACGGGACAGTCTGTTGACTGTTCAAAATGATCTAAACAACTATGAAAACAGGCTTAGCACATTGAGTTATAGTACATTATAACTCAATGGCTTAGCATTTAGCATGACGTTTTCTATTTCTACGAAAAATAGACAGTGCTTTTTCAATACAAGTGACATTTCGTTTCTCCATTTTTGACATCGAACCGTAGATATCCTTTACAATCTGTCATTTTATCTTTCGTTTCTGACGTCCGACGACTATTTCAGAAGAATCTAGTTTCTTCCCAAACTGTCAAAATCACACTGACAAACTTTTTCTACTCGACGGCTACAAAGTACAGACGCCAGCACATCAAGCTACCCCAATCTGTCAAATTTCTTTGATATATTTTCAACTCTATCACATGGAATAAGGTTCATGTTCAATTGTGAAAATTTGACAGTTTGGGGTAGCTCGATGTGCTGGCGTCTGTGCCTTGCGTTTTTCTACAAAATCATGATTCGTTTAGATCGCTTATCTGTGATAATTAATAGAAAAACATATTTATCTTCTCCTATTGTACAGACGCCAGCACATTGAGCTACCCCAAACTGTCAATTTTCCCCAATTGAATAAGAACCTTATGGCTATGTAATAAAGTTAAAAAGTCTACCAAAGAAATTTGACAGATTGGGGTAGCTTGATGTGTCTGTACATCATTAAGTTTAATAGTAGTCTATTCTTCCGTCGGTACTGTGCGAACAGACTACGTTTGACTGATTTATAATTATAACACAGGTTCGAACCTTATGCTAGGAATCCTACTCAAGGGCTCACGTAATGCCTGGGACGCTTGGAGGGTTTACATGCAATACATATACATATTTGGCTGTTTGGCATGACAAATGAGCTCTATTCTAAGTGGGTGGACTTGAATCTGTTACAACCACCATTTTTTGCATTGGCGAGGAGATTGATTAATTTGTGGGAGGTCATTGCTTCTTAGGTAGGGTTAATAATCATGTAGGAAGAAAAATAATAAAAATCAATTCCAACAGATTAAATAATTATTTCAATAAAATAACAATGTTTGATTATTTTGAAGTTTTCTCGAGCCTTTGTTTTTTTCTTTCTTGGTATTCTTGAACATTATCAAACTTCCTTTTGTATAAAACTTTGATGGACTCAAATTGACTTTCTTCAGTTTCTGTGTCAATATTTTTGTTTTCAAACATTTTTATGCTGTTACTTTCTTCAACAGTAATTGTTCCATTATTTTCTTCTATTTTGTATACAGTGATGGTGCACTCTGTGTCATCATACACAAAAAGTGTGTTTTTGTGAAGTTTTATTGCGCTTGGGAATCGTTGCAATTTTAGTTTTTCTTCTAATTTGTGGCTATATTGGTTATCTATATTATTTACAGTGTAAATGAGGACTGCATTGAACGTATGCACCGTTGCAGCTAATAAACTAAAGTTTTCATTTATTTTAGATGCTGTATAATGTACAATTGGTAAGGTAGTAACTTCAATGCCACCCTCGTCCATAACATTTATAAAATTCTGCCTCAATTGATCATTGTTGATATCACTAGAGGTGTCTATTGTATGAACCAGTCTACCTTCAGTGTAGTCCCAGATTTTTATAGTACCATCCCCTGAGGAACTTGTCAAGAATTTATCATTATGAGGCAGAAATTCTAAATGGTTCACAAATTCTTTATGACCCAAGCAATAAGTTTGGATATTGTAGGTGTTGGGAAAACATGAAACTCTTATTTTTTCATCTCTGTCACATGAGATGACACACTGTGTATCATTTGACTGTAAAACATCCAACAGTAAACTCAAGTGGCCCAGAAGTTTAGTGCCAGAATTCTCTTTTTTTATGTCATAAATAAGCACATCGCCACTTTTATCAGCCACTAAAATCTGTGAATTATCAACTGTGAATCTTATTCTACTGGCACTTCTTGGGATATTGAAAGTTTGTTCTCGTTCCAGTTGATCTACATCATAAACTAACAGTTGTTTTGATGTTGCTGTTACAACAGCTAAATGACTGGAATCATTCGAAATTGCAATATCTGATATATAGTCCTTTTCAGGTTGCTTAGGAGTTAGCGGGATATCAATAACTTTATGGTTTGTATAGTCATAGAAATCCACATGAAGTTCTTTCGCTACTACAATATATTTGTCGTTTGCCACTAAAACAGACATTATCCTATGTGTTAAAGTTTTTATGTTATCGCACTTTTATTTAGATTTGATTTTTATCAAATTCAAGGCACAAACAAACAATGATTTATATTCTAAAAACTTTACAGTTTTGTAAATTTGTAGGTTATTTTTTTTTTTTAATTAAGTGTGACACTTGAGAGACTTGTGACTTTTACACTTGTGTGAGACTCAATGATTTTTGCATTTTTGGAAGATACGAGCAAAGTAGATATTTTTCTTGTTGATATTTCATAATAATAAAATAAAGAATTAATAGGTTTTGGTCACTTATTATTCACACCTTCGTGATTTTAGTTTTTTTTGGATCGGAACAATAATTCCTAAACGGAGCTCCCAAATGCCAATAAATCTAACGTGGAATGAAATGAAAATGTCACTGTCAATAATTGTCAAATAAATGCCATTCTGTTCGTACTTCGTATTTATTTGTAATAGAAATCTGGTAAATTTATTCTTATTTGGTTGAAATTAAAAGAAACTGTGACAGCAGTTACGAAATATTAACTGAATCGTGAACGACTTATTGAGAAGTAGATCATGGCTGCTATGATAAGTTCTTGGAATCCAGAAAAGAAACACAGCGACGTGGAAAGGTAAGTAACATGGATAGGTTCAACAAAGTTTATTTTTAGGCACTATAATTGTATGGGAAATTTACTACTGTTAGCTAAATGTACTCTTTGTATACGTTTTTATTAAATAAATTATTACCATTATTAAAAAAAAAAAAAAAGTTTTTATCGTGCTGTAGGTGTGTTAAACGCGTTTTTAAGAGAGTTTGACTTGTTCAGTGTCAGCTGAAATACTAATAACCGACGTTTAATTTTACAGATGGATATGTATTTATCCTGCATACTTGAATAGTAAGAAGACACTCGCCCAGGGCCGTAAGCTATCGAAGTCACAATGTGTGGAGAACCCAACTCACCAGGAAATCAGAGATGTCCTGGTAGCTGCTGGTCTCAGGGTAGGAGTAGAGAACAAGCTGTATCCTAGGGAACCAAGCAAGGTAATATTTTGTGCTCTACCTCTTTTGCTAATAAGTCTATTTTTACCCCCCAACGCAAAAAAGGGGTGTTATTCGTTTTTTGAAATAATTTGGTACACAAATATGCAATAATAGTAAATAACTGATGAAAAATTTCAATACAGGGTATTCAAATTTCAATTCTATCTAATTCGAGTCAATCGGATAACCCTTAGCAAATCATTTAGTTATATGTAACACGTAACTTTTTTCATACAGGAAATATTGTTCAGAGGGAGAATCAGAGTGCAGTTAAAGAATGATGACGGTTCTCCGGTCAAAGCAGATCTCCCTACTCGTGAGGCTGTAATGAAGCATATTGGGGAATCAATACCGAAGCTGAAGACAAGACAAAATAGGTGATTGTTTTAATGACACCAAATAATAAATAATTGCAGTTAAGAAACTTATACATAGTTATGAAGGCTCGTTTCACACATAAATAGTATTGCTTTGTTGAACTCTTCATTTGTATAACAGGTGTTGCAATTGTCAATCTATAAGTAACTAGCGCGCCTGGCAGACGTTGTTTTGCCCCAACGGGGCCAACTACCGGGTCCTATGGTGAATTTATACAATCCAGGGCACACTCAAACACACAATTTTTTTTATCAAAAATAAACTAGCCGTTTAGGAGGATTTCAGTAATATAGACACAAACAGTAAACTATTATCGAAATAAAGACAGGCATATAAGCTGGTGTGTCCAACTGCACGTCAAGTGCTTATTTTGCATATGGGTGGGAAAATCAATTGTTCAATCCACTCCAGCTCCTCAAGGAAGGCCAGCAACGCCTTTGCACTGACAATATCAGGTGTAAATTTTTCCTTTTTATGTCAAAGGGGAAATCAGTAAACAACAAAAAAATTAACTCTATTCATCTCTTTTAAGAGTTATATGACGCCAGTTTGTGAATAGCATTATCTAAACTACAGTCTATTTGTATCTTTACAAAGTCTAGCAAGGTTTGGGAAGTATGGGTTGTAGCTTAAAAAATCTGCATAAATATAACATAATAATTAGGTATGTTTAGGTTTAAAAGGTGTTAGCTGTTCTGTGTTACCTGAAATAAATGAATACTTACGTGCTTATGTAACATCATGAATGTATTTCCTGAAGAGTTGAGCAGAGGTGTATTTATAGGGCACCCAGATTTCGCCAGTTAATAATCATAAAACTTGCTTTGTTTAAATTACCTTAATATAATAAAAAAAATCCTTTTTCAGACCAGTGGATCAACAGCCACAGGCAGCGCAAGCAAGTCACAAGGGCAAGGGGAAAAAAGGACGCCGATAATTTTATTTGTTTATTACAAAATTAACTATTTGTACAAAATACTTATCTACTTCTAATATAAAGTTTCACAAAATAATGTCTTTGAAAATCACTAACACTAAGAATGTATGCGAATAGATTTTTCCGCAAATTTGTTCTGACCATTTTTGTGTTTTACTGTGCTGTACCCATCAAATATCATCATAACTGGTGATTTTTTATTTGGAGTGTTTGATTGACTTGTTGTGAAGTTCAAGCCATTAATTATCATGTTTGTTTCAATTCCTGTACGAGTTTTTTGAATTTCCTTGGCAACTGGGCTACCTCCGTCAGTGACTCGTTGATACCCGGCGTTATTGAGTGTGTCATTGACGAAGCTTTCTTCGCGAACTTCTTTGGTCTGTACAGATTCTGTGTTTTTGTTGATATCTTTGGGTAATATGAATCCTCGTAATCTTCGAATAGGTTCTTGTAGAATTCTTCTGCTTTCTGTTTCGTTTCTTCCAGTTTTGAATTGATTTTCTCGATTGTGGTCATCGTTGCTTTCGGTTTGCGAGTTGGTTTCATTATTGGTTCTATTTCTTTTTGGAAATAATCCGGTATCATTTCGAGTTCCGGTTGGTCTTGGTAATCGAAAGCCTCTTGTACCGTTTCGTGTAACACCGTGGGTATTCTTTTCATCATCTTCTGCACAGGACTCATTTTTTCCGCATCCGGTATCATGTTCATGATCTCCAAGATGCCTGGTGATATTTCCTTTAATGTTTCCGTGAAGTATGGCGCCGCTTCTCTCACCGACTCCATTATCGTCTCCCCGACTGCTAGTGGTATTTCTTGGAAGTAGTACGGGTACGTTCTTATTGTGTCTGAGAGCGCTGAGGTCACGAGTGGTAATAATATTGGTTGCCGTGGAGGTAGCCTCGGTAGTGGTAGTCTCGGTAACAATCGAGATCGCAGTGGCGAGAGTCGGGGAAAAAGTAACTGTCTCTTCTTGCGACTCCGATTCTGTGATTCCAGAATCGGATCGATGTGTGCTGCGAGGGATTTCGAAAGTCTCTCCAGAGTAGAATCGATTTCGCTTATATTTCTTTGTTTTAACGTAAGACTCGCTCGAGTCTGAATCGAGAAGATTATCAAACAACATACTAAGACTTTTAAGAAGCGGGATATATTTATGATTGAGCTCTTCATTTCCATTAATTTCACGTTTCTTTGACTGATTCTTACGTTTGTATCTTGATTTTGGTATAAGTTTCAGCTTTCTTGGTTTCAGTGGGCTTTTGATCAGATATTTCTTTTTATATTTAAGTGGCGATAGTATATTTCCTCCAATGGGGGAATGACGATCTGAAAAATAACAAAATATACATATCATTACGATTGCGTACACGTTACATAATACTGTAGGTATGTAGCAAATTTTCTCAAATATCTACCTCGAAAGAAACCTGACTCTAGGAAGTTTATTATCCTCAAAGGGGACCTCAGGCGTTTGATAAGGGAGTAACGTTTGCTGGTACCTGTTGAAAATTAAAAAAAAATACATGTCAAGACACGTGCACATTTTTACTAAGCACAACTAATATTCGAACCTACGGTCTATGAGTTAGAAACCAAACACTCAGTAACTGCGCCCAAAGTGCCCAAGCGTCTTGCCGCCATCGTCAATTAATTAACTAAGCATTTCTAGTGATTTTATTTGATGAATGAGCTTATAAAAAGAAAGATCAATAAGGTATGTAAACATAAAATAACATCACGCCTGTATCGGGGTTAAGCAGAGGTAAGTAACTATAGTTTCTTTATATACCCATATTTCACCACTTTAAGTCTATTGTTAACGTTAATAAAGCCCAATAGATAACACTGCTCGCCCTGGGCATCTAACCCAGCACCCTAATTGCGTAACTCACAATTAATCATAATCTGTTTCGTTTTGAAACAGAGTGCTAAACCATTGCTTCATATGTTCGAAAAATGTGTCTGCTCAACAATGTAAATAACGCAATGTATATTGTTGAACTGTCAAAATGAAACCGATTATGATTAATCGCGTGTTACGCAATTAGGGTGCAGGACGTCACGCTCAGTAGTAGCGCTTGCGACCACAAGATCTCCGAACAAAGATAGATTTTATAATATACCTTTTCCGAGCCAGGTCAAAAAAGTTAGCAAGACGCATCTACCGCACAGTTTAAATTCTCATGTAACGAATGTCACTCTAGGTTGTAATTTTCACACTATATAGGTATAGGTAGGTAGTGTAGGTACATACCTGCTGATTTTTGCGGAAGTGTGGTCTCGAAGGCTCCCTTTTGCTGCGACTCTGCGGCAATCACGTCGTTCAGTGAAATAGTTTTTGCTTCCAGATCTGAAAGAAACATACATTTTCCATAAAACTGATTTTTCAAAATAAGTACCTACCTATTTAATGAGGTGGCATCTCAAGAATAGCCCGCGAAGGTCCAATTATGTTTTTTTTGGAATTTGCAGGTAATTAATTACCGACTTGAAAAAGTCATTCAATCAAATTAAATGAAGTTAGAGGGTTGTATTCATGACTTAAATGTTTTTAATTATTTAAACCCATAGGTATTTATTACAGTCACAAATCATATTAATCAACATACGCCCTTGCACTGACCTGCAATTTGCAAAACATAAGAAAGATTGAATTTTGTCTGCTACCTTTCACCTTAAGTTACGAATTTAAAACTTACATTTAATAATAACACAGTTGAAAATAACGTAGTAGTGCCATCTTCGGATTTCCATTTTCTGTCATTTTCGCGATAACTTGAACCACTTTGCTCATGACGTTACGAGCAGTTGTTACGATGCACTCATATTTATAAAGTTCTTTAATAAATGCTGAAGCAGCAACGCCTTTTATATGAATTGCACGTTTCCATTACCTACTTATAGGTACTTTGCCGTCAATTATGATTACGTATGCCATGTTACGTGATTTTGATTTTACCTACTGTCAGTTTTTGTACCTAATAGATCATTATGATTAATATGATTGCAAAAAGACGACTTTGAGGGTTGTTCAATAAAAGCTGATATTTGTTACATAGATTTTGCATATCATTATGTAAAGACAACGTAGGCCTTACCTAACCTTCCCGGTACCCGCTTCGGTTCTAGGCAACAAGTGGTAGGTACCGTCAGCAATAAAACACATAATTCGAAATCTAGATGGACCCAAAATTAGGTACTCGGTATTGGAACTGCTTTTCAGCATTTCATTTTTTTTTTTTTGGTTGGGAAATCATCAAATAACTTCTCCCGCTCTGGGTGGAGCAGGAGGGCGTGTCAGACTTTTACTGACTAAAACCCACCCGTGTTCCTTCAGTTGCCTGTGTGCTAGGGGCCACGGTGTCTCTTTCGAACAACCCGCACCCCTGGCAGGCACCGGCCCTTGCGGACCCCACCGGTTGATGCTGACATCTCTTTGAGGCGCGCCTAGAACACTGCGCGCCATCGATACGGGCTTAGTCCTTACCCGATAGCGAGCTACCCATTACTCGCCATCCGCAAGCCCGCGCCTGCGGTGGCCGGGAATCAGCCTGGGATTCCCGACGCCCAGGGTGTCTCCTGCGACGACTAGGGCTAGGCTCTTGCGAGCATTACTGCTTCGCAGAAGTTAATAGTAGTTACTTCTTATTTTAGTTTAGCATATCGCGTTATCAAACCGCCCCAGCATTTAAAAACTTCAGGGTCCAAGTCAGTAGACTTTCGTTCCCGTCTGTACCTATTGTAAACTCCGTATTTTGCGACTTGTCTGTAGGATTAGCAAAGTAAGCAAAAAGAAAAATACAACCCAACAAATTCCGATATTGTCGGAGTATAAAGGGAATAGTGAATACCCTGAGTCATTATGAATGTACTAAGACGTGTCTTCCGCTTTCATACGGAATTTCACTCACGGATCACGTACATAATATTGGATGTTATAACTATCATAAACTGGTAGGTATCTAAATGACAATGTTATTCTTGTATTGTATTTATGTTATTGTAGTATTTATTTGTTGAATTAACATTATTATGTTATACGAAAGAAAGCGACCAGCAGGCTTAGCACGAGCACCGATATGTCGACGGAAGAATAGACATGACTATTTACTAATATGTTTTTCTATTAATTATCACAGTTATGCGTTCTAAACGAATCATGCTTATGTAGATAATCGTATATAGGTACTTTGTGGCCGTCGAGTAGAAAGTTTGTTGTCAGTGTGATTTTGACAATTTGGGAAGAAATATTCTTCTGAAATAGTCTACATTTATAAGAATCTAGACAAAGATCGTTAGAAACGAAAGAGAAAGTGACTATGGAAAATGACGATTGTAGAAGGATATCTATGGTGCGATGTCAAAAATGGAGAAACTAAATGTCACTTTGTATTGAAAAAGCACTGTCTATTCTTCGTAGAAATAGAAAACGTCATGCTAAGCCTGCAGGCGTAGGCCTATGTCTAGTAGTGAGTTACAGGCTATTATGATAATAATCATATGATATAGGTACGTAACTATCTCATGAAAATAACGTTTCGCAATACAGGATATTACATAATAATACCTATATTATTGTCCCATTGCAAAGACTTATCTACATAAATATTAATATTATGAATGTGAAAGTTTATATGTTTGGATATTTAGATGTTTAGATGTTTGTAACTCAAACACGAAAAAAACGGCTGAACGGATTTGGATTAAATTTAGCACATATTACTTTATTACCTGGATTAACACATAGGGTACTTTTATCCCGGTAGTACATTCCTGTGGGATTATTATCGACCTCCACGCGGGCAAAGCTGCTGGTAAAACCTAGTATTAACTATAAGTCCAGGTTTTCTCACGTTGTTTTCCTTCACCAATGTCTGCTTAGAAAGTATATTTGAATTGAAAAAGTCACATTAGTACTTGCCCGGATTTAAACCCACAACCTTGTGCATGAAAGGCGAGGCCTTAACAACTGGGCCATCAAGACATTGGATGTCACACAGTCATGCATGACCCACACATAAAAACAATAGCCCACATAGTGCCTTCCTTTCAGTTATTGTCCAACATATATAGTTGTTTAAAAAAATATTAACTGATTGCCAAATCTATGTGTGTTATAGGTCTATATTTGTGAACCTGCGGGGTAATTACGTAACATACTAACATTAGGAATGGCTTTCATTTTGACAAATCAACGACATTCATTGCATTATTTGCGTTGTTGAGCAGATGAATTTTTTGAACATATGGAGCAATGGATTAGCAATATTTTTCATAACGATACAGAATCTGATTGGTAGTGTATTACGCAGGGTGCAGTTACCGGTGCATCAACAATATTTTTAGAACATTTTTATAAAGCGTTTTTACGAACTCCAAACTATTAAACTCACCTCTTGATTCCTGCACAGCTGCTATATTTCTTTATTTACTTGAAAAGCTCAAGAAATACTAGGAAGTTTAAAAGTAGAGTTCTTTACAGGAGAGGAGAGAAAATAATGAAATCCACTTGATAAATGATAATCATTTTGACGTTCAAAAAGAGCTGACTCTCAGCCTAGTTTGAATTGGTAAATGACTTTTGATACCTAAATGATTTTAATTCTATACGTAAGTAGGTTTGTACAAACACTTTTACACGTCAATCGTATGTTAAAAACTAGATAAGGTCGGTGTTTCCTATCTAAGTACTCTGAAAACGAAGGGTGAAACAAACGACGACCTTGTGGACTGGTGTCTGAAATGGTCTTTTGAGGAAAGGTTGAAAACCTACATATGAGGATGTTTGATCTTTTTAAAAAGCGCTAGGTACTACAACAACTGTTATTTGCAGTTTGGGTGATAAATTATCACATAAAATTGTAGATAATGGCTCTTTTATATCAAATGTTTCGATAAATAATAAAATAAGGGCAGTAAAACAAAGGAGTTGCTGCAGGGTCGGGCCATCGTTAAAATATTACGATCGTCCAATATCGAAGGATGAAATCTTTAATCGTATAGATCCGAGTTTTACGTGGAAGTAAAGTGGGCTCTGGCGGCGGAACAAAATAGTTAGATAAGTCCAACAACCTATTGCCGAATAAATCAAATTCCCTAATGCCATAAAACTAATCGAGCTTATAATATTTGAACGACCCTATAATTCGGCACTTCACATTTTATTTTCTTACTTTTATTTTGCACAACTAGGATAAATCGGTGGATACATTTTAGGTTAACGTGGTATTTTCGTTATTTTGGTAAAGGCATTTTCAATGCCTTGGTATTTTCAGCTCCCGCCACAGGTTACATCTCGCTGTGGAAGCGTCGCTATGGGCTGGACAAGCTAGACCCACGCACCCTATAAAACTTTATATGGCTCTTTAGCCTCTGGGGCACTGAGACGTAGTTGTGCATTGGGTGACGTGAGTCAGTATATAGTATCGCCCTTTCAATACGGCTGAATATGGTACAACGCTTGGTGGCGCAATGCCAGTCAGTGGATACAGCATTCGTATTGGGGTCGGTCTTAGGTAGCCACTTATAATAATCCGGCACGTCTCATTAAGAGCTGAATACACTAGGTCAGTGTGGGCAGAGCGGTTCCGGTTATATTCCGTTAATGAAGCTGAAAACTGCATCAAAATCTATTGCATAGTTAACAAGAACAACGCGGTCACAGACAAACACGAAAAGCCACTTTAGTTAGTCTATAATTGGTATGTACTATGTATTATTCGTGGAGGTCGGTTGTCAAAGCCAATCGGAAAAAAAAATCTGCTGTACGCACCCTACTTGCGTAACACACTATTCTACTATTCTACTATCCTACTTATATATATAATATAATATATAGTACAATATATAAATATGTGTACGTATGTTATATATGGTATGATTCATAGGTATTAGGTACTGACTTACTGATTACGCCTTTCATCGCGTACTATACCTATTATTCATTTTAGCCACACATGCAGTTTTTATTTTAGTATAACGTACTGTTATTTTTTTACCTACTCAGGCCATATCAAGATTTGTATGTAGATCGTCCCAAGTAGGGGGGATCCACTCACTAGGAAGAGCGTTCTATCACAAATTTCTTTATTTGAGTTTGTGAGGCGAAGAACGTACGGCTCCCTTCAACCCAATTTATAATATAAATGGGGTTTATGATATGAATTTATCTAATAAATGGGGTTGAAGAGGCGGTACTTTCTCAAGGTGAGCGATGGAAATGATTCTAAAGTGATTTTGTAACTTGTGATCTATAAATTGAATAGGTAGGAACTGTCATCTTAGATTCTATCATGGTGATGGGCAGCAGTATTTAAATTAATTCGTCAGAGTAGCCGAAATTCAAATTTTCTTACGATTTTCGCAAGTTGCTAGTCAGTATCAGTTTGTATGATGGTCTAAATGTGATACGCGGCCGTAATAAATATTTATTTATAAAAATCATCATCTACCTAGCCTTTTCCCAATCATTTTGGGGTCGGTTTCCATTCTAACCGGCACCCTAATGGCGTAACACGCGATTAATCATAATCGGTTTCATTTTGACAGTTCAACAATTTTCATTGCGTTATTTACGTTGCTGAGCAGACACATTTTTTGAACATATGAAGCAATGGTTTAGCCATCTGTTTCAAAACGAAATAGATTATGATGAATCGTAAGTTACGCAATTATGGTGCGGATACAACTGAATTGCAGTATGTTATTTGGAGCGACTGCCTCCACAACCCAGTTACTGGGTAATAAGAAACCCCTTGGTCAGACTTTCGGGCTTATGACGATCCGTAACGACTATCAAAGTTTCACGAATGACAACCGGGACCAACGTATCGGCTTAACGTGCTTTCCGAGGCACCTTGTCGATTCTTTTTCGATATCTTTATCGATCGACCCACTTGGTTGTTATAATCAATACCGCCCAACCCTTCAGGGAAACATGTTGCTATGTTTCATGTTTATAATTTAAAAACTTATCATCTCTGTTCTTAAAGTATTTATTTAACTAGTCGGCTATTTTACTCTGCGGTTGATAAAACGCTCGTTTTATTCGTACCCAAATCCGAAGGCCCGGCCGCGGCTCGAACGCTAGTGGTCGGTTACTTCCTCAATTTACGAGCGCACATAGCCCGGAGTTAGTATCGTTGTCGTCACGCTTCGTATATTGTGCATTTATATTTCAACCAATATACATTACTTACTATTTGTTAGGAATACTAGCCGATAGATGCCTACTGTACTTTTTGTTCGTCTTTAGGTACTGCGGGGCCGTTAGTTCTTTGATGATTTCAGGTCTTACGAGGATGTAGGAAGTAACAGATAAAACTTGCCGATGTTTAACGTAAATATGGCAAAAAAAAAAGAAATCAAAAGCGACCAAGTGGGAGTAGAACTCGCACAAGAAGCCGGGTTCCGTACTATCGTACAGTATTTAACACTACATAACATATTTAAATAAATACTTTGGTAGATCGAGCAAAAAAAGCCGATAAAAATACGTTTCTTATGTACCTTTTTTCATTATTAACGTTTCTTATTACTTTCTGTTATAGCAGCCATAGTAGTTCCAGTGTCTACCTAAGTATTACGGTTCAAAATCTGTGACAGATGGACGGACGGGCAGACACACAGCGGTGCCTTAGTAATATGATTCCGCCGGCATCATTTAGTAACGGGACCCTAAAAAGGGAAGAAACCACTAACGCTAAATATCTAAGCGCTCAAAATTCGTAACTCGTAAGTATAAAAGAATTTCCCCAGGGCTTGGTTTCTGTTAAACATTATCACTGGCTTCTTTTTGTCGGCTATTTCGGTATGATGTTGCACGAAGAGAGCCGAAACTCGCAATTTGACCGAAGTATATCGAGTGCACTGTATCTAAACAGGCTGAACCGTCTCCCAGAGAGTCTTACCACTGTAGCGATAAACGGATTTGGGAGGGTTGGCATTATTCGGCCGTAATAGAGTGATACTTCTTTAGGACCATTCAGGAAACTGATGACACTATTTGGTTTTGCCATAAAAAGTTATGATATCATATTTGCGGTATCAAAATATTACGAACAAATACCTAATGCTTTCGCTGGTAGCCTCTCGCCTTTGATAATAATTTCTTATTTTTTATAGTTCCTCGGAAATAAATATTTCAGCTGACACATTTATAACATTAGTTACATTTATTCGTACGCTTCTTGCTTTTGTAATAAAAATATAAACAAGCGGCACGGAATTATTCAATGTTTGTTGTTTACTCAGGTTCTGCTAACGTCAGCAAAACGCTTTCACGAATGCGTGACCGAACATTGATGTTGTTGATAAACAAAAGATGAACGTTGATTTTGAATAGGAATGTGTTTCATCGTATTTGTTCTAAGTCTACTGGGGCCGTGGTGCCCCAGCGGTAACGGACGGTAGGTCGTGAGTTCAAACCCAGGCAGACACTATACTCTGTAGGTCTTATTCATAAAAAGCCTGCTAAAGTCTGGTTTCTCTTTGAAACCAGACTTTAGCTACTGTTTAGATGTTCGATAACTTTTTATGAATAAGACCGTGTGACTTTAATTTCATCACCACTGCTCTCAAAACGGTGAAGGAAAAACATCGTGGGGAAACCGGTGAAAATGTCTAAGAACCAATCTTTCGAAGACATGTGACATCCACCAACCCGCACTAGGCCTGCGTGGTGGATTTCGGCCCACTCCTGTTCATAGAGAGCAGGCCTTATTTTTTGCTTTATTTATGCTACTGTTATGTTTAGGTATACCGTGGCTATACAGGGAGATTTTGTAAACTGTAACCATAAATTCAGCATTAGATTCTACTTAAATCCCTAGCGCTGCAATTTTTCGACGATAAGCAAAAATTAAATCAGCTGTTTTATAGAAAAGTGCAGTATATACCTACGTGGTCAAAATGAACAGATCATCGAAAAAATTCTACGGTCTACAGTCATATGCTGAACTCATGGTTACAGTTTCCGCACTGGCTAAAATTTCATCCTGTAGGTATCGCCCTCCAGTTTAAAACAAAGCAATGGAAATGGCATTAGGGAGCTGGCATATTGCCTCAGTTCCAAGTTTTACTGCCGCTATCTCAGGGTTTATGCCTTATAAAATCTGCTGCCGCGACCACGGCGAATCGCCGCCAGCTAAAAGTATGACTGGCGAATAGATATTATCGCAATTGGTGGGTAGTATTGTTCAATGGAGAACAGCTTGTATTTTAGGACTTTATTTTCTTTGCCTCTCTTCAAGCTATTGAAGAGTTTACGACTCGGGTTTGTTTGTTGTTTATATCAACACTTGACGTGAATAATTTCAGTACTGACTTTCTCCAATCAGTTCTAAAACCATCGGTAGGTACATTTGAATTGTGTTACTGTTATCAATAACTATGCTTATTAGCGGAAATTAGATCCATACCTGCAATCTATGATTTCGATCCCGACTTGCGTCAGTTAGTTTAATTGATTTTGTGGTGATTATACACTAACTTGGTAAATTAACGAATATAAGATATTGTGCTACCCAGCTAAATTGAATGGTTTCAACAAATAAAACTCTATAAAACGGTTCGTGGAGATATTGACGGAAAACTTGAGTGTACGTAGGTATGTAGGTATAAAATAAGGTTATAAGGGTAACATTTTTTGTACACAAAACTATTTACAAAAATCTCGGTTCTAACGGCATATAAGGTTGTTTATTCGTCCACGTCCCTACTTGCAAACATCCGCAGGAGATGACTTGGGCGAGTCTACATTTTATATCCCATCCCGATTTACGTCCGTCTCTCGGGTAGTCCAGTCCGGTTCGATACCGATGTGGCTGGCAATTTTATTTGCACGCAAATTCGAAGGCTCGTAACATGGCCGGAACTGATGGGTCCCGGTAACGAACTCCACACTCGCATGGTCCGACTTATGACTTTCATTTCCTTCTACTTCGTTGTAAACGTTACAAGATCCTCAGAACGATGTACCAACCTAATATTTTTGTTTATCTACCTACTTAGGTTTACTTAGATTTAACTGAAAGATGACGAAGTGGTCATGCAAATATGTTACAAGTAGGTATGGTAAACAAAACATTTTGAAAAATAAAACACAAATTGGTTTAAACTATAATCGAAAGTCAAGAATCTACCTACTGTTTGTCGTTCAGGAATAGGTGCCTACGCTTCTCATTCCAAAAGCAAATTTCAGTCCCTCGAATATGTTCCTGAAATCCTAAAAACACCGTCATCGTAAGGGTAGAGGCATATTTTGTATTGAGTACCATCCCCGGCAAACCGTGGCCATTGAATCCGCAGAATGTACGCCCAAATGTAATAAGGAGAGACGATAGGATTCATAGATAGGTGAACAAAGACGTGAGACCACAATAGGAGTTGCTCTCTCCGTATTGTCTATATTTTTGGTTTAAAGCATACAAGCTTTGTGTCCCTGATATACAATTTCTGTTTAGGAAATTATGTGCTTGGTTACCTAATTTCGTTTTAGTGTTTCATGTAACTTTCAAATGGAACGCAGCATTGTTCAGCGGGATGTAGTTGGGAGTTTCAAATGTTCAAACATTCGTTTTATTTGTTTTGCTAATTTTGTTTATATTTTAGAGGTGCATAGAGATAGTAATTAATAAAAGTTAATTAAAATGTGAAAGACCAAGAATTCAAAGTACCTGCTAGCTACTAACTTGACCTACAGACAATCTTCCATATTAGGAAGTACCTATTCGTTTTTTTTAGTATATTCAATACTAAAAGAATCAGCCAAGTGTATTAAAAATATTTATGTGCTTTGTACGATAATTGTATAAGAATAAATAAGAATAAATTTATTGAACCAATGGTACAATTATTACCTTATGATTAACTTAACTTAATGTTGGTACGTAACTATTAGTGATTTTCGTTTTGGTCTTTACGGCGGACCCCAAACTAGGCGGTGCCTGTATCTTGGGGACCAGAGTTTTGTATTATTACTAAAGCCGATTATCTAAAGCAAATGCTGCCTGCAAGCTGCGGTCGCCCCAACTTAAGGATATGGTGGACTTACCTTTGCCGAGAATCACATATCTAAGTCTAAAATATAATGTGATTTTTCGTTATTATTTTCTGCACCTATTCCCGTTTATTATGCTGTTTCCCTGGCACAAACTCTGACCTTTGAAGGCGTCAAATTCGTTTGTAATGAAACCATAAAAAATGAATATTGAAAAGAATAATTTCCGTCCCACACGTGAAAATTTTCGAAGTAAACAAACTTCTTCGTTCTTCCTCCTAACTGTTATGCTATAATATGTTTACGAAAATGAGTTTTATTTTCTAAGACATAATGTCTGTATACTACTGTATAGAAAAAAAACCCATAAATGCTGAGAAGGTTAAAGAATTCGGGCGAAGGGAACTTTTATGTGCAATATCACGTAATAACGGTCAGTACAATACCTTGGTCTGTACTACAGCGTATAAAATCATATGAAAATTGATTTTCACGCATTAATGTGTCAGTTAGAGTATAGGTACGGAGCAGCATCCGCGTCGAGGGCCTTATCTCTCAGTTTATGGGCGCTAGCATCCGTTCGTGAGGCAGGAATCGACCGTTACAACCTAGTTAGAGCAAATATTCAGCTCGTATTTAAATATTCTCCAGTACAATCTCGGCTTTATCTTCTGCGAGGGACGTACTAGTACGTACAGCAGTAGGTACGTACCTGTGTTTTATCTTTAGTACCTCTGCTTCTGTTATTGTTCGCTGCTTCATAATGATTGTCGATTAGGTTTAATAGAACTATAAAATTCTAGGATTCCTCTTCGTCAGGTAAATTGTTTCCCAGCTACTTACGTTTTACATAACATAACCTAACATCACGACTGTTTCCCCGAAGGGTTAGTCAGAGGTATACCTAGAGTACCTATACCCACATTTCGCCAGTTATGTTTAAATCCCATGTTATACGTGGCGAGCGTAATCACCACTGCTCTTCAAACGGTGAAGGAAGACATCGCGAGGAAACTATAAAAAAATGTCCTAGAACCAACAGTTCGACCAGCGTGGTGGATTATGGCCCACTCCCTCTCACGGAGAGGAGGCCTGCGTCCGCTGGGCCCACGCCCATTGCTGAGTGGAGAAATTATAGGCAGTTTACGTAAGCGGCAGCACTAATTCCATTATCCGGGCACAATTCCAGACTCCACTACCTACTAATGAGAAATTGACTCCACTACTAATGCCATTATTAATACCTACCCCATGGTACTAATGAGAAATTCTAGATAGAAAACCCAATAACACTTACCCCGATCTGCGAATCAAACCCAGAACCTCAGCAGTACCAAAGAGAAACTTACGTCCTAACGGTGTGCGAAACTGAAAAAAGTACCCGCCGACAATTTTTGTGCGGATTCCCCTAAGTGATCCAATAACATCTTTATTGAAATACAAAGGAAGACTTGTCGCTACAATATGTCGATAAAATATTCAAAGAAATAAGAGGTTTCAGTAACGTGTTGTACAAGGACAAACATCATTCAGCACATATTTATACGTTTGCGAGATGTGTGTAGTACCTACGTACTACGTAGGCTTTCGATATCGGTACATAGGTGCTTAATATTTCATGTGCGAGTCGGGCCGGAATGCGAACGGAACAATTTGCCAATAATCCTATCCCGGGGCAATAACTGAGGTGGCGCCCAGCAGAAATGGGTGTTATTGCCCATGAATGATTTCTGCGCAACTCATAAGGCCGACTTGAATTCTTTCTGTATTGAAATTGCGTATTCCTCTCTTGTTTTATTAACTTATTCGGTCTTATTTTCGATATTCTATTTAGGTACACCTGGCTTTCATCTTCTTGTGGCAGGTTTTCATGAAATTTTGTCAGCTGTCTAGACTTCATTAGGTTATGGGCCCAGATCCTGTATTTATGAGAGTGTTGCAGTAAATTTTTCTTGTATCGTTTGAGAATAAATGGTTTTTTTTTTTTGGGTGGAATATTATTTATTTATTTATTAGGTTCACCAACAATTGTTTACACTGGTATTATGCAAAAACTAACAAATAACTTCTCCCGCTCTGGGTGGAGCAGGAGGGCGTGTCAGACTTTTACTGACTAAAACCCACCCGTGTTCCCTCAGTTGCCTGTGATCTCAACTGAAACCAGTCTACATAAAACTCAACCAGATAAATACGCAATTTAAGTAGTTCCATACAATCCATAATTCAGCTTGAAATAATGAGAAGCCCATTTAAAGCCGTGCAGTTCATAATTTATATACAAACGGGTTTATTACCTCGTTATTGCTAAACGAATAGATTTTTCGTCTGCAATTTCGGTCCAGGTTAATAAATCAATTTGTCGAGCACAAATGTTCTCTGCGAGCAAAGTCCTGCGGAGGACAATATGCTCGCTCCATTGTGGCTGCAAATTCAATTTATATTCAGATCTGTACAGAAATAGAATTGAAACTTAGATTGCGGCTAGATACTGGCAGGTTTATAATAGCGAGCCGCTGCTGCTTCTGGGTACTACTAACTAAATATCCTAGGCGAAACTTTTAACTTTAGGGCCCCAAACTAACCTCTGACAAACTTAGTATCCTCTAATTTAAGTATTTGGACGTAAACCGGATGAATGTTTGATTAAATTCTCACTTTATCTGATTTAGATTGAAAAGGCCTTTTCAGAACGCGATTATCTGAGTTCGTCGAATACCTCAGCCAGCCCTATGGCACTTCCATTTCAATTTATTAATAAACGCAATCTCTTCCCTATCCGTAGTATAAATAACTCGACTGACACACTAAATATGCGCGGTCCATCCATGAGGAATATTATCGAATGAGGGGACATCGACAATTTTATCTTATTCCTGGGAATAGGGTCCTTCATATTTATTTGCTTAAATAACGACGAATCTACGTCGAATTTAGGGCGTACGTACCCTATTAGGTAGCTATAAATTATGAGATAAATGATAACGCTTATCATTAATACAAAGATTTATTCGAGATAACTCCACGTAGGGGACATGGAGGACGATCGTAATGTATGTTTTATGTACATTTATGTATATTAGAGATGAATTATGTTGGTTGGCCATGAGATATGCTCGCAGACATCCAATTACAAATAGATCGTGGAGTGGAAGAATTGACGAGACAGCTTGAGATAAAAAAGGAAATTGCTTATACACACGTATTTCGATTAAATATCATAATACCTACTACCTGGGAAATAAATTCTGTAGCAATTCTACTTATTGCAAAGGGTTCCTTTTCATACATGTGTCAATCAAATAGAGAGAGATTTCGGTGGTAACGTTACAGAAACCTCAATAGATGAACAGAAGTCGTATTAAACATTAATTTCTTCGGAAAGCCTGGCAGTGTTATGTGAGGGGGGGGGGGCACATTAGATAAATTAAAAGTGGACACTGGCGGTAGGAGGAAGTCACAACGGAGGGTAACGCTGCAAACGTTCATACTCGTAAGTGGCCACTAAACTTTATTGTAGTGTTTACGACCAACGAAAATACTTTTATGGACATTTTTCGACATAGATAGGAGATGTGCGGTTTTCTTGCCGCTGTAAATATATATTTACGTATTTTAGACAGCGGTAAAGGAGATTTGTTTCTGTTGCAGAGTAAAATAGGAACAGTTGTGAGGGCCCAGGTGTGGTTGCAAGAACCCAGCCGTCCGTAAGCTTAGATAAAGTTTACTAATATATGCTGCAACCTGGAACAGTCCTCGCTAAGTTTTAAAGGTACGTCTTGGAAAGACACATTTAGACTCAACCACAAAAAAATGAGAATCTACTCGTATATATAAAGTAAGTAGGTACTGTATCTTGAAAATTAGGGTACTTACCTTAGATTACTTTTTTTGACGTAGGTTCTCAATTCCTTCGGTCTTAAATGTATTTTTGTATAAAAGTATATTACCCGATATCTCTATCAGTTGTGGATCGATTTCAAAAATTCTTTTTCGAATGGATTTTAGGGTACCTATGCCTCAACGGTGGCCTATTTTTTTTTTATAACTTTGCTTTTGTAGTTTTTGAGTTAGATACAATAATACACATGTTTTGCACTTAGTGTTTAAGGATGATGGTGTTATAATTTCCTGTCGCTGTTTTTTTGTCGAGCAAGTAGTGGTATACGAATTTTTGTGGGTCAGTTATCACAGCTAAAAAGTGATAGTTAAAAACTTTATTACAAAAAAAAAACCGATTTACCCGGAAACAAAGCTAGAAGTTAGGAAGTTGCAATACCGTACACGAAGCTCTTCAGAGAGAGCTGACACTATATAAATGACTGTAATGAAAAACAACCGACTTCCGAAAGAACACTAAAAGTGAAAAAAAAAAGATTAATATCGGAAGTCGGTGGCAACAAACGAAAATACATAACCAAAGACACCGACTTCGGAAAGCTCCTTGTGCAGAGCTTCTACGGAAGCACAGCGGAAAAAAACGGTGAAACGAGACTTTTTAGTTGTTAGATTTATTTCCGGGTGACCGGTACATTGCTTTGCAACTAGCTGAGGGTATGTCTTAACAACAGACAAGACACCTGCCTA
Organism: Antitype chi; assembly: GCA_947359405.1. Classification (NCBI taxonomy): domain Eukaryota; kingdom Metazoa; phylum Arthropoda; class Insecta; order Lepidoptera; family Noctuidae; genus Antitype; species Antitype chi. The sequence continues at coordinate 12,960,127 of OX375815.1, read as the reverse complement.
TTCCGTCAATAATGCCCAGTGTCTCAGGTATTCATGACCAAACTTTTTAAACAAAATAAAATAGATTGCGTAAAAAAAAAGAACGAAAAAGGATATAAGAAGAAAAAAATTACGTATTTAAACGATAAAGTTATATTAAATTAAAAATAGAATACAGTCTTACCTCTACTCCAGCTTAGGCCATTATGTTTGGATAAATTCGGGCCCTAAAAACATTGTATGGTTACGACTGTGGTTACGGCAGAAATGTACTCAATACATATAGTTCCAGTTACAACGTCTTTGATGTGAAACTTATCTCTATTTCGCATACAAAGGCCGGAGATGGCACATTTTCAACATCCACAGCCGTATCCATTCTTAAAGTCTTTGAAACGTTTAAAAATAGCTCTGAATGAACTTAAAATGTATTGGAAAAGGCCTAGGTAAAGGGAGCTGAAACAAGTAAAACACGCTAAAATCTGTTAGAAGTCCATTTTAACTACATAGGTAGGTACGGTTATAGAAACTTCTGCGGCTATTACTCGTCTTTTTACTACGTACTTGCGTCTTTGCTTTCAACTCCTCCACTCTTCAGTTTATTAGCACCGCGGTAACTCAACTAATACAAAAGTAATGAGGCTGAGGTACGTTCTGTAAGAAGGTTCATTTTAACAACGTTTTATTTTTAAATTACCTAAAAACATTAAAATGAAAAAAGTCATTTTGTTTCTCGTTTTTCTCTGAATTAGCGACATAGCTTCATTTGGAAATTACTAACTTCGAAACATCGCCTTTGTAAGGGGATTAAAAGCTTAAGTTACATAATTACCTTTCATAAAATTTTCTTCAAAATTGGTAAGTATACACTTAACTTTCGAGTACCTATTTATAGATTTCCTATACTAAGGGAGACGTAATCTATCCTTGTTTTCAGATAAATTGGTACTTCTGGAGCGATAGGTACTTTTGGAAAAATTACTAACATTTTTTAATAGTCTTACTTAATAGTAAAAAGCGTATTGTAGTTACCGATTGTATTTTAGACAGTTTCGATTGTCACACTCCTTTTCAAATTCCCTGAAATGTCTTTGTTTTTCCATTTTCCACTATAATCTTACTTACCTACTCATGTTTTTTTGGTATCCTACTTACTCAACTGTAGCTCTCTATCTGTAATCTCGGTAATGTCAAATCGTTATCATAGCATTATGGTTTGTGATAGACAGGCTGAAAAAGTTATTCTTATTCTCTCGAATACTTTAAAAAAGAACATTGTAAATCCAGGTAGAACTCTTAAATGCTTATAGTTTCATTGTATTATATAAGTACAAGGTATTTATTTGTTGGTCGTGGAAAAGGATCAGCTTGATGTTCGATAAAGAAAGCCGGTTAAAGTATTAGAGATAAATATAGGGCCTAGATTTTCCGCTGACGCAGTGTCGGGAGGCCGGGACGTCCCGCGAAGCCACCGTTTTGTATATTATCTCGTGCTACAAATCACACCGGATGTCCCGCCGAGGGGAAATGAAAATTGAGATACCGGAGAGGCATTGTTCCGTGAAAATATATCTTCTTGATATTCTCAGGGCGCGGGACAGTGCCGACGCACGGATATTGCGATAATGTTACGTCATCTCGCGAGATAAAAGCGCTTTTGATATCCCTCCGGATAAATTTTCACTTTCACACAACAACGTCCCCACAGCTCCATGAGATTTGCTACTACAGATTGCCCGCTCATAAAATCGTACATCCTGTCAAACAACTAATTCGGATGTTTATTTGTTTATATCCTGGCCGCAGCTATCTTTTTGTGGTTCTCGACTAAGACGTCTAAGGAATTAGGTTGAAAATGGGGACTTATGGATGAGCAGTATTATCTTTGACTAGCTTTACCTTTACCGATTGTCCAAAATAGACTGACGAGTTGATATGTCAGTTCAAGGTGGAATCCCATGCCAAGCAATATAGGTACATCCCACGTCAAAAGAGTAGATTTTATCAGTTGTTAGATGTGGCCCACTCGGCAGAGTTCCTCAAAGATCTCTTTGACTGACTTGAAATATAAAACGTTAGCTATGTAAGCCTCAGTTAAGTAACCTACTTCAATGAAAATAATAAATACAATATAGGTATTGCTTCGCTACAATTTGTGGCACTTGATTTATTAGACACTTCTGTTCTAGATGAGCCTATAAGGCGCAGATCAATTCGTGATAGATCGATTGACCTAGTTGGCTCCAGCTAATTGATGAAACTTCCAAACTCCGTTAGATTGGCGCGGTTAGGTTATAATATTTTATGACTAGCATTAGACATATTTTACATTGCCCAAATTGAGTTGGGAGTTCGTGTTGCTTTAATAAGTCAGCGTTTAATTTAGCTGACGTTGGAGTTATTATAGTGGTTTCCGTGAGGAATAGGTTACTCAGTTTTGAAGTTTTGTAAAAGGTAAGGGATTCTGTAGTATGTTTGTGTGAACAACAATTATACACCGATAAATTTTAATGGTTATTTTTCCCGTGGCAGAAAAACTTGCCATAAGGAGTACTTTCGACGCATAGAGTAAAAGTAAAAAATAAAGATGTTTTTGTTTTAAAATAATTAAAAAAATATTCATCAACTCGAAAACATGAGAATCAATAGTAACACTATAGGTAACTATTGTATGTACTACTCGAATCGCACGCGCCGCCGAAAAAGGGAACAGCGATACATAAATGTTCAAAGCAAAATAAACTCTCAAATGTGGTGATTTTTCACAATGGTTAATTCGCCATTTTTTGTTTCTAATATTTTATTTGTTTATAAAACGATTTGATTACCAAAAAGCTTTTGACACAATCTCACACGAAAGTATATGGAACACGCTAAAAGCCCAAAATGTAGAGCAACAATACATAAAAATACTCAAACACCTATACAGTAATTGCTCAAGCAGAGTTAAACTAGAAACCATTGGCCCAATTTTTCCAGTCAAGAGAGGAGTCAGGCAAGGTGATCCCTTATCCCCAAAAATCTTCATTGCAATATTAGAATCTATCATAAGCAAACTAGACTGGAGAAATTGTGGTTTATATATCCAGGGTAAATACTTAAACCACTTACGATTTGCAGACGACTTAGTTTTACTATCAGAATCGAGCCTACAGTTGCAATATATGCTAGACACTCTACACGCAGCAAGCAGACAAGTGGGTTTAGAAATGAATATCACGAAGACCAGATTAATGACCAACTTCAAAAAATCAAAAATAACAATTGGGAATGAACCATTAGATTATGTGGATCAGTATATATATTTAGGAAAACAAATTGGATTCTGCAGAGACAGCAATGAACTGGAAGTAGAGAGAAGAGTAAAACAGACTTGGAAAAAGTATTGGAGTTGTAAGGAAATATTTAAAAGCGAGATGCCTATCAAATTGAAGAAAAAAGTCATGGACTCGTGTCTCATTCCTTGTCTTACGTATGCATGCCAAACATGGAAATATACCAACAAAGTAAAGAATAAAATAATAACATGTCAGCGAGGAATGGAACGCAGCATGTTAAATATCAAGAAAATACAAAAAATAAATCACAACAAAATACGGTCAAAATCAAAAGCAATAGATGCTCTCAAATACAGCCAGAAGCTAAAGTGGAAATGGGCCGGTCACATAGCACGTCTTAAAGATCGCAGATGGACCAAAACGGTTACGTCATGGAAAGGCCCACCAGGCAAACGGCATAGAGGAAGACCGTTCACTAGATGGGACGACGATATTAAAAAAATTGCTGGTCCAGAATGGCAACGAATAGCCCAGGACCGAGAGAAATGGAAAGCTTTGGAGGAGGCCTTTACCTGAAGGGGGTTCCAGTACAGTAAAATAAAAAAAATAAAAAAAATGCTACTGCCTATTATTATAATATTAGTAAAATCTAAATAGCTATTAAGATAATTGTATTTAAGTGTTTAGATATTAGTTTCTCAATTATTATTTTTTTATCCTTTTGTTAATTAAGTACTTTAGGTAGGAGTCAACATTTGCATGTTAATGTGTTACTGGAAATATAAGGCTTTTTTATTTTTTTTTATTTTATTTTATTTTATTACCAAGACAAAACTATTTCGCTGTGGAAAAACAACCATAAAAATTTGTCTATATAAGAATGAGGGTATAGGCAGACTATGTTCAGAAATGATCATCTTTTGCCGTTTCTAATGAAAACCTGTAGAACGAAATCAAGGAGCTTTTTAGTAGGTACCGTAACTTTTACAAGCTCTAGCTAAAGTCAGTTTAATAACGTCGAGCTATTCAGGAAGAAACCCGCTTGTAATTTTTGCATCCAATCTGTTACGTTGCCTGTGGATCCAATCGACGTGAACGGGTATTTACCTACCTGCAACGTATTGTATGTGGCGTACCCAGCTCTTAGTAATAGGATATCGGGTTAGTACATATTGAACCAACCAATACTTAGGTGAGCTGGACAAATACGTCATATAAGTAGATTAAATTGCACTCAAAATTTAATCTCAACATTTAACAAAATTAACAGTTTTAAAGAACGAAAGGTATGATAGCAAAGTTGCGGTAACAATTTATCATTGCGCACAAAGCGTGATGATAAGAGGGCTTGTTCTCACTAAGCGTAGGACAAAGGAAAACCGCGGGTCGCGCCGTCGGCGACGCGCCGCCCGCCGCCGCACCGACGAGCAAAAACCCTAAGGATTACAAGGTTTTGCTAAATATTTACCTAACACTTGGTGCCCAGAACGTTGTACAAAGATAAGAGACAGCCTTAAAGCCTCCAAAAGAAATACTTTAAGGGCTTAAACTATGTTCCTGCGCATTTAATTCCAAGGGATTAAAATGAAATTAATCAAGTATCTTTGTAACTTGTGAGATGGAAGTAATGTGAATGCTTATAAGATTAACGCGAGTTTTAAATTTTATTTGACGTTTCATAAACTTTGCTATTACCAAAGTATGTTCAATAGCTGTACGTGATTCCAATAGTAACGAATGCTCAGAAAATAAAGTATCTTTAATTCAAAACCAATGAAGCGATACTTATACGAGTATAGAATTTACCTCCGAAATAGCCTTATCTCGCGTCCACAGGGAACTACAAAGAGCGACTTCGTTTGAATTTAGAACAAATTTTAAACTAAGTTGGTTCGGAAATCGCGCGGCGGCGGCACTCGTATGGTCGCGTTCACATTCTGGTGAATGCAAAGAGTGAGTTGCGCTCCTAATTCCGCATTTTTTCTACGACAAAGTTAATTGGAACACGGGTATATAGCGCGCACTCTGTGATTCTGTTTGTATGCAGCAACCGGCACTCGCGCGGAAAATTATCCGCGTTTGACTCGCATTGGCGTTAATGATATTTCTGCATGAAAAAATCCTCTGAATTTGATTTTCCAGTGGATCAGAGCTGAAAAACTGACAAACTTTTCTAGCCTTTGATTTGCTTTCGACTTCCTTCAATTACCGTTTGACGTTCGATTTATTTTATAATCCAAGGAATTTTAGTCAGCTTTATGCATAGCTAACATTCTCAAGGCTAATCAAAAAATCCAGTTTGAATGGGCGCCATACATACATTTTTCAGTGTTTGATTTTGTAAGCATAGCATTGAATTTTACAATTTGCCAGTATTTTTCAATTTTTCATTTTATTATGCGCCAAATATAAATTAGCAAAACGGTTTTAAAGTAAGTAAGTACCAATGTGAATTTTTTGAGTTTATCTTGGACATTAGGTACTGACATTTGTGAAGTAAAATATCGTGAAGAAACCTGGACGGGTTGGTAATTTTAGACTTTTAAGTTTAAGTCTAATATTGCCAACCCGTATTGAGCAAGCGTAGTGTTCAATGCTCATGCCTTCTCAAAGTGAGAAGAGGCCTTGGGGGGCGGCGTGGGACAATTCAAGCTTCAGTCAAGCTGCCCGCCATCAACAGGTAAAATTCAAACTCAAACTCAAAGCTTTTATTTCAATTAAACCATTTACAGGCCCTTTTGAATTGTCAAAAAGTCGATCAGTTGGAAAGTTGAAGCTCTTAATGGAGAAGAACGGGCAAGAAACTCCACGGACACTCTTTTAAATCAAGTTGGATATTACAAAATCTTGGGAACATTATTCTTGTGGATTCTGTATGTGAGAACAATGTAAAAAATATATACAGGATGAAATTGAAAACATGCTACAAACCGTAATGGGAGATTGTACTCATCATGATGAACAACTTTTACTAAGGGACCAAAGATGCAATCGCAAAAAAAAACAGCTGTTCCCTACATTTTGACGAGTCATGCGAACATAAATGTAGGGAACAGATGTTTTTTTTTTTCGCGATTGCATCTTTGGTCCCTTAGTAAAAGTTGTTCATAATGATGAGTACAATCTCCCATTTCGGTTTGTCGCATGTTTTCAATTTCAACCTGTATAAACAATTCTAAATATAAGATTAAAAACAAGCCCTGGAAGTTAGTAGATGACCAGTCTCAACTGACAGCGCCCCATTCACGAACATGTAAAGAAACGATACAAACAATGTTTTAATATTCGCTACGCATACGACAATGATTTTACTATTATCCCTCCAGTACTATGAGACGAACATAGAGAAATACGACTAGGCGTATCTAACAGTAGACTCAAAAGCGGCTAATTTGCAGAGAGCGGTGTGAAATGGACCGAGTCATTCGCGCACAAAGCGCTACTAATGCGCGCCCGTCCGCTGCATCGGGCCGCAATTATATTTGCATACGAGCACCTCTTGGTCGCACAATGACACCGACAACCGGACCAAAGGTAAAGTCAACGGAGTTGGTTTAAAGCTCTAAATCGAATGACCGAATGAATGAGCTAGACAATCAGAGCTGCGCTGAACATCACTTGGAAATGTTTACGATCGCTGCTTCGCTTGATTTGTTTTCTCTGGTTTCATTTCCAACGCATCGCTGTTATTCATTTTGTTGAATTAGAAATAGATTTATTCGAATAATGGTTTTGCAATTTTCATCGCTACAGCGCAAACTTGTTGCTACTACCATTTTAACTTGATTTGAAACCAAACTCCGTTGTAAGTTTATGCGAAATGTAGATTATTGCAGATTCCTTTATTTGTTGTGAGACCCGGAACTACTTGTTCCGGGTCTCACAACAAATAAGGAATCTTCAATCAAATAAGGAATCTTGTAGGTCATACAAATATTTGTTCCGTGCGGGAATCGAACCCGCAACACGCAGCGCAGCAGTCAATCGCTTAACCATTGCGCCAACCGTGCCGTCAAAGTCTTGACTTTGACGGCACGGTTGGCGCAATGGTTACGCGTATGTTACAGTACAAACGAAAACCGTCGTCTAAAGCTCTTGTTTCTCATAAGTATGAGTAAATTAACATCCTCGAATGTTTAATTTTATATTCTTTACATTCTCGAGCCGAATTTTCAAAGGGTGTTCCTAACTGAGCGGACTGAAAACTGGGCAGTCTTGGAGTAAAGAGAGGATAAGTGCCCATCCGTTGCACCGGCTCATGATATTTGCATAATAACTTTAATGCATATGCATAGAAGACTATACATATAGTACCTATGTACATATGCTTGGTACACTTCAGGTACGTTAACTTTTCAGTAGAATAACATCACCAATATTATTTTGTTTTGACTGCTTTGTTGTTGTCGCAAGTGGTCGTAAGCGCTACTGCTGAGCATGAGGTCCTGGTTTCGATTCCCAGGTCGGGCAAAGTGTATTTCTTTCTGGAATTTCTCAGTAGCAGCCTGGAGTCCGGGTTTGTGGCTGGTTGAAGGCCATAGGCTCGGCCCCCATTGTATAGGACTTAAAAATAACAGGAAAAATGTGGGTGTGGGTGTACTGTGTAGGTAGGTACACCTTTGCCCCACCCTTCGGGGAAACATGGCGTGATGTTATGTTAAGATTATTTTGTTTATATTTGTAGCTGCTCTTTATCATCTATTTACGTAAAAAACTGTTGGTTTGACAAATATTGCTTACACAAATCTCTACAATAGTTATAGCTACCGCTGATGACGTGCAATTCATAGTTACGCATCATAGTGTCACCTCGTGTCTCGACAATATATCTACAGTTGCTGGGCAAGACGTGATTGTTAGTAAGCCAACGCTAGGCACAATATAACTACGCTTCTAAAACCTATGTAAAATAATAGATACATCTGCTAGTGGAGCAGTACGTGCCGTGACTCCGGAGCGCCCCGACCAGACTGCTCCGTCGCTATATATGTCTCAAATAAAGCCAGAACAACGTCACTGCTTCCACTATTAGCAGATGCAAATTATTTTGTAATACCTCGCTTATATTTTATACAGAACACTCCTTTCGTCTAGCATAATAAATACAATGTTTATTTTGCCCACGTAATACAGACTTACGGCTGTAAAACGCTACATTTATGTTAATAAATCATTTATCATCTCGCTTTGGAAGTAAGTGATTAAATTCTAAGCGTTTTCTAGGTATCTGCTGAGTTTGCTCTCATTTCCATATAACGGGCCGATTCAAGGCGGTTTTAATAACGGCCATAAGTCAATATAAATTTTATTGTAATTCCGCGTAAGTCATTATTGATAACAGATCCGTGGCGTGGCGCGGACGCGGCTCGGATGATACTAATAAATATGCTAATGTTGGCGTCCCTGAAGGATTTTCTCGGATTTTCATCTCCCCTATACCGATGACGCAGACGAAAATAAAACTGGTGGGTACGAGTGTCTTGAAATATAGCTCTACCTGTGAAGATTGCGTACATGGGTAGGCTACCTCTACTACTACTAAAGTTTCAATCACCCGGGGCATTATCTTGAACGCTTCTAAACATTACGGCCGCGCCCTCTAAAAGTTAATGCCGTACCCTGAAAAATTATACCGACGTTTTACCTCGATCGGTTGTTCAGGCTTTCAACAATAAACACTTGTTTTTAAATTATTATCAGTTTCAAAAGTTTCTTATAAAATACAAAATAATTGAACGGTAACTAATCTGAATAAAAAATCAAAGTGAAAAGCTCTGTAAAACATAGGAATGTTTAACAAAGCTTTGACTTTCTGAAATTAGTTTACAGGATAATATTAGGATCTTGTCTTCCGAATCAGCGACCTCAACATTGTTGAATGTTACGTAAAAGTGAACGCTCTATCGGTGATTAATAATAGGGGTCGCTTTCCTCCTAGGAAAGGTTACCCAAGCTTTACAATACCTTCGTCTCTTATACCTAGAAACTAACTGGTACAGATTTTAACGACAAGGGCGGGACGATAAAAACAATTTGTACCTACCCTCGACGTTGTACCCTTTTCACCAGATCAGCATGTCAGCTAAGTGGGTTCGTTAAATTATTCCCATATCTCCGCCTTCAGTACTGCAAACGTGGAGATAAATATTTCTCATACAAAACCAATTTGTCGTGGAGGCGGCAATAACAGTAAAAGTGCAGCATCATAAAACTGTTATAGCTTTAGCATTTTCAGGAATTTTGATTTGACGTAAGAGGAGGTTTACCTAAAATATTCAATGTCGAAATTTCCACCGTTTACGATGTGCGAAAAAAGGGATTTGGAGCCCTCGTGGCAGAGAAGTGCCTATTAGATTATACAGTCTACATATGCTAGACAAGACGAGTGTTACTGTAATCGCAATTTAATGAGATTTTTAGGGCGTAGTCACAAAGGTAATGGATTCGTCGTTACGTAGATTCACACGTGTGTTATCGCGCTGTTACACAGTAATCCGCATATTAAAATAAATGTGGAAAAGAAGAGTATAAGTGTGGAACGTAAGTTTAAAATAAGCCAGCACTTTTTGGTCATGACTTATTGGGATTGCTAAAAGCATTTCATTATTTAGTTTGTGTTTTTGGAGGACTCATGGTTGTTTTGGTTATCGCAAGCGCTGAAACTGAATGCAAAGTCTTACATCTATTTTCTTATCGTAGATTTTCTGACAGACAACTCTTAGTAATAATACCACCCCCATCACTTGGGGATGATATTATTACATCATATCTAACATCATCAGCGTAGTCTTAATGTACCGGAGTACACGTCTGCTTAATCTTTTCACGTTACGGTAACGGTTATTAATAATTTAAACAATCACTTCGAACATAAAGTTTTTATGAAGATTGGACCGTTCCACGTTCTCTGAATTTTCACACACAAGGGGGAGGTTTGCAATTGTCGTTTAAACGTATGTTCTGTACTTTGAAAATTAATATTTTTCTCGTCGAGAACACTTCAAACATGAGAATGGCATATTTAACGTTTAGCGGAATTTAATATGTCATAAAACGTTATTTATATGCCGTTTACGCGCCGGCGGCGGCGGAGATTTCATCGGCTCCGGGCTCTGCTACGGTACCCCAGCACTAACGGGTTAATCTCATTTATATTATATTTTCGGATAAAGAAGTAAGAAGCTTTCTTATGTAGCACTTGGGTGAAAGTGGAATATCGGCTGCGGGATAAGTAGTTAAAATATCTAGACATAAATCTTTACCTGGAAGCTATGTTTGCGCAGTAGCGTGACAGTAAACTATACTTAGGTAGATATGCGTTGTTTTCTAGTGTAGAGTTATAATTAATTGATTATCGTTGCGATCTGCATACTTTGATTTTATCATGAATAGAGAGGTATATTTTAACATTAAAGACGAGCAAATTCTCTGTCCATTTCGTTCAATAATAATTTTATATGTATACATTTCGCTGTACAAAAGTGTGTTTTAAATGTCAAGTACGTACTCACCTCAGCGAACAAATTGCAGCTACAGCAGAAATGTAAAAAAAGTATCAACTTACTGAAAATAAACACAAACGGCAATTTATTTTTTATGTAATCTCTTGGAGAGCATAATAGTTATAAAATTTATCAAAAGAAAAATCGGAGCTTTATTGCAAAAACATTTCATTATATTTAAAAGAAATATTTATTTTAAAGGGGTTTGTCGGTGGCTTTTATAGGCTATTCCAGTGGATTGCGTTTGGCCAAGACTTTGTTTTTTACGATTTAATCCAATATACGTCCACTGCTGGACATCTACAAGCACAAGCGTAAGATATCCCTAATCGATATTTTTTTGTCATAAATATAATACATAATCAGCCTATATTATCGCGGGTCTAGTGCCGGTTGGTAAATGTCATATGTGTTCGAAATTTTGGTTCTGGGACATGCCGGTTTCCACACCCTATTTTCTATCACCATGGCTGAAGAATAACTATGCGCGTTCTGAACGTTAGCTAATTAGGTAAATCATCATTCATATCAGCCGAAAGACGTCCACTGCTGGACATGAGCCTCCCCCAAAAGGGGGGATTCGCCATTATCACCACGCTTGGCAGGCGGGTTGGCGATCGCAGTATGGTGGTCAAATGCATAGAGAATGCTGCAGCCCATTCTCTAGTAAGTCCCTTAGTCGCCTTCTACGACACCCACGGGAAGAAATGGGATGGTGCTATTCTTTTACGTCCGGCACCACACGGAACACGCAGATATTGCACATTCCTAATTTGTCGTTCTTTGCATCTCCTCCCTTCTCGTGCGTGGCGCAGTCAGCCCAGATGATGAAGACCAGCATCTTCCACAATACTCCCACCTGCAACAATGGATCCATTTCGCATCCGCATAAGATTATGTCTTTATTTGTAAGGAGGACCGTCTTCATCAGTGGATAACGAACTGCATAACGAATATAGCATTTTCAGCCTATAATGTTCCCACTGCTGGGATACAGGCTTCCTTTGCGGTGGTGGGAGTGAGTCGTAATCCACCACGCGGGTCCAGTACGGGTTGGCAGATGTCACATGTCATCGAACTTTTGGTTCTAGGACATGCCGGTTTCCTCAGATGTTTTCCTTCACCATTTGAAAGCACGGGGATGAAATATTTAAAAAAGTATCTGCTTGGGAGATAACACACGACCTATAACTTGTAAGTCGTAGCCATTAGCACTGGGCCACCACTGCTTTGCTAAATAGTTTCCTATTATTGCGACTGCTTGGTAACAAGTGAAAGCCGATGAAAGGTAAATTGTCTCCAGGCTTAGAATAGCAACACCTAGTATTGCCTCTAATTGAAAGTGACCGTACATTGTCGTGGCTATTCAGCGTCCTATGATCGGAATTGGACGTTTACGGGCTATACGGAGCTTCGCAAGTGCGATACCGATCCGATACGAAATCTAATCAATATTAGTCACGTAAAAAGTCGGTTTGACAAAATTCTTCCTGCAACCATTTGCAGTATATAACTACATAGTTCCATATTCAACTGTCCTGTTGGTGACTGCTGAGCGAGGGGCCTGGGTTCGATTCTTAGGTCGGGTAAAGTGTTATTGGGTTTGTCCATTAGGAATTTCTTAGTAGCAGCCCGGAGTTTGGAAGTTGGCGGTGTGATACCCCCCCCCCCATGCCTCGGAAAGCATGTTAAGCGGTTTTGCGCCTGATCTCTCTCCGGTCGTGTCGGATTACCGTCCTATCGGATTATAAGAGTGAGGGAAGAGAGAGAGTACACCTGTGTGTGCGCACACACTTGTGCACTATAATGTATGTCTAGTTTCCGTCGACATTGGGTGCCGTGGCCGAAATACGTTCTAGACAACTATATTCCACTAACCACCACACCACTCCACTATGTGATATTTTCACGTTAATTAGATCAACCTCACTGTGTTTGAATATATTTATAATACGAAATAGGATTATTTGGTTAGTGTACCTAATTAACATGGTAGTTTAGATTTATCAATGAATCAATTATATTAAAATTAAACAGACACTAATTGTATTTTATTATAATTTCGATCAATATTTGGTTTTTGAGTACCCATCCTAATTAGTTGACTGTATAATACGTACGATGATTCATAATTGTCATTTACCTATTTACAACAATTCACACTGATTTGTTTACGCGTAGGTATTGATTGATTTGAAATATCTTTGTTATATCATAAACAGATCTGATAAATGACATTCAAATCTTATTCTAAAAGCATTAAACATTAAGATTAAGTGTTTTGTGCGGAAGGCGCCTATATAAAATATTTACGAATACAGAAATTATGTATTGTATAAAACTTCTTAGTTGTTATGAATCAGAGGTATCATATTACTTATTGTTCTGTACAGCGCGATGATAAGACACAAACACACTTTATATAGGTAGGTAGGCGTAGGTATTAGAAACATTGGAACCACTTTTAAAAATTGTCAAAGCAGCGTCATGTTTATGAAGGCGGACGTGCTAGTCCGGCGAGCAGAGTCAACAATAAATCACGATCGACCGAGCGAACACAAAATTTTGTAAACTTAATCCAAAGTAAGGCGAAATGATGTCGATGAATTGTATAGAACTCCACAAGTTCTCGAAAACTTCGGGAAGAATGCCCGCGCGCCGCATCCACTGCGAAAGAGAGCAGTCGACTGTAAAATAACTTAACATAACAGTATTTTTTCTTCATTGAATGCATCGGAGACGCTGCGACAGCTTTTTCTTATTCAGCCGACATGAACTGTTGTTAACTTTGCTTAACTAGCTGTTCGACGCGAATAGCTCTGTAAACTATACTTCCAGTGTGAACTTCCAAGAACTGTACTTTCTAGGCTACGTTCTGTTATTGTGAACTACAGTACACACAGTGTTGGGGCAAACTTGATACTCCGCCGATAGAATCCTGATACATTAAAACAACATGCTTGCTGATTCCTCTACAACACACACTTAGGTATATTGGCTAAGTCTGTGCTCTACAACGTTTCTCAGTATTCAACGTGTCTGTCCTGCGATTGATTTGCAATTTATTGATAGCGCCTCCGATTGAACTGTCATGCCCATAAAATGATTTCTTGGATGTCTCTCTGACGAAATATGGGATTAATATCTTCCACTTCTACGTGACCAGTCACTGGAGTTTTGAAAGTTTCAGTCTAACTATATTGACACTATATGAATGGAAATTCAAGGATTGGTAAAATATGGGGGGAATAAATTTATCCGTCGACTTAAGAGGATAATATTGAGTCACGTTCCTGAATGGCTGCATTTCACTGAGAAGAAATTCGTTGCTCATAGTTTTCATATTGCGAATCTGATCACGTTACTACCATTGAGGTTCATTCGATTCCCATTTATTACGTCATAAAGGTTTGTAGTTTTTATCGAAACATCACAAATATTTTTACTTTCACTATACTTTTAAACAATCACGTTCCGTTTGAAGTAATTTCGATAAAGTTATTATTTAATAGCTAATAATTTAGTCTAAAGGTAGTAAAACTTTTCAACGTAAAAAGAAATCCCGATTGATATCCAAGTTTAAGGTTTAAGAAGTAAAAGATTTTGTGTGCACGTCACAATCATTCCCTTCGAGGGGTTAGTGTTCATTGGGTGGAAATAACAAAGACGATAAAATTGTTCGCTTGGAAAAAGGATATTGAATGAGGTCAGACGTAGATATATTCGTATTCAAGGCAAATGTCGAGGCGTGTTGGGGACAGCCGTTTGCGCACTGTTTTTACAGTCGCGACGATATGTCCTGTCGTTACTGAACTGATATTGCTTCCAGATCTCGTCGGTGATTTTCGTGTTTTTCCTTTGTCTGCTGAACTAGGTATTGTTTAATTTGAAGCGGGTATTATACATGTATATTTACGGCATCGTTACACGTATTATCATTTGCATGTTTCTATTATTCTTACAGGTATAGATTAAATAGGTATCAATAGGTAAGTAGGCAGTTTCTTATAGGTATTATAAATTTACAGAACAAAGATTCTTAGTTTTGCTATATTTAAAATTTCGCAAAGAAGCGAAGAGGTAAGTAAAGAAAACGAAGGTAGAACCAAGCCCGCTGTGAAGTTAAAAATTTGCAAGCGAATTTACATACATATACGTTGTCAGTGGGAAGGCTAGCCGAGAGCCGTCGGCTATGACCCTTTCACCTGCACGTGGTCTACAAGGTACAATTTTTTCTTAAAGCTAGCACATATTACAGTAGCTTTGTGGCACATTTAAGTGTTTACTTATGAAAAGACGTTATTAATTCAGCACAGTTTTTAAAAAAAACGAATGTAAGTGTTAACGAATACCACTTTTTTTGAGAATTAGTTTTTTTTTTGTTCTGATAAAAATATTTTGTTCATAAATCTGTATGGTGCATCTCCTATAATATCAAATAACTATAAGATAAGATTATAACGTGGTTAAAGTTAGGTACTGGTCGTGTAAGAGGGCGTCCATTAATTACGTGAGGCAATTTTGGCTATTTTTCGACCCCCACCCCCGCTCTGGTGAGATGTCATGAGATTTGGCTTGAACCCGGAACAACTACTTGTAGGTCATACAAATATTTGTTCCGTGCGGGAATTAAACCCGCGACACGCAGCGCAGCAGTCAATCGCTTAACCACTGCGCCAACTGTGCTGTGCCAAAAATTTTATCTGCGCCAAATTTAAAACTCCTCCGTCCGCGTAATTTTCGTAAAAAGAGGTACAAAGTTTTTGCTTACCGTATTAATATATATTAATACGTATGATCGATTCCATAAAGTTGAAGACAGTATCTCACATAGGCTCAACTTACTCTTCAGAATTGGTTTAATGGTAGTGTAATGTTAACAATAGATATTGCTAGATATTCCCGTTTGAAAATTGAAACCCCATTCCGTCCGTTTATGTATCTATTGGTTCCCAGATCTGTTTACTTAGTAGACGGCATCGTGTTGGAGGGACATCTTTAATGTATACCTAGTATCTATAACTGTATAATATGTATAGTCAATGAATTGTACTGTTTAACTGATTGACACACCACATCGTAAAATGGTCGTGTTTTAAAGATTTCATATGATTGATGAAGAATGAAAGTTGTAATTTCGAATAACGAACAATTTAAAACAGTGACACTGACAGTGACACTGACAGTGACACTGACAGTGACACTGACAGTGACACTGACAGTGACACTGTACCCACATTTTATGAGAACGATGTGCAATGAGTTTAGAATAGAAGAAAAAAAGCTCTCAGCTCTATGGACAGTACGCGTTGCTTTCTCGGCTTCATTCGTTCACAAAAGGTCTATAAAAGTAGTTCTATCAACGAGGTGTGGTTAACACTGGCCATTGTGAGCAGAAACCATTAAATGCAGCTGATGGACCCGAGTAGGGTTGTCAGATCAAAAATAAGATAGCGCAGTTAATTAAGCTGGACATTTTGCGTTAGAAGCCGGACGTTTGGGACTTGACCTAACAGAAATGTGTTGGACAATTATGATGTATACGATAAAGTTGAACGAAAAAATCATGGCAAAATTGGATAGGCTACATGATTTATTTGGATACGTAGGTACTTAAGACCGAAAAGCGTCAGACTAATGCGAAAAGTCAAGTTTCGCTCTAATATTCTTAAAAGTCCACGAACCAAATACTTTCCTTAAACCTGAAAAGCTATTCAAGTGTTATAGATTATTCTTATTCATATCTTTGACAAAGCCGGGATGAACGCTATACATACAAGGAAGCTCCCGCCTCGATTGAAAAGACCGTCTGTTATCTAAGTGCCACCTTAAGGGTTAGCGCCCACCTACTGACTGGTAGCGAGGCGATGAAATTATGTATATGATGGCGCACAAATGTCAGTTTTTTTAACCTTCGACATACAAGTTGTATTGCTTTATTTAACATCTTACAGAAACTTTAGAAATTGTAGACAACTTTCAAGATCCTACTACGGAACGCATTGGGATGAAGTTTGGCAAGAGTTTATAACCTGGATTAACACTTACTTAGGAAACATTTTATCCCGGTGGTACGTTCCAGTGGTATAATTTCAGACTTCCACGCGGGTGAAGCCGCGAGCAAGAGCTGGTATGAAATATTTTGAAAACCGTGTAAATACTATTTCATTCGATTTCAATGAGCTCATTTAGAGTAGGTTTTGTTTTCAGCTTTAAAATAGCTCTGGCCTTCACTGGTGGTGAACAATAACCCTTACATTCGATTCTTTGTGTCCTTTCTATTTAAAATGATAACCGTACGACTCTATTGAGAACAGTTACTTTCAATTAGGAAGCCTTCGCTACTGAAAAGGTAACTTACTATAACATAGCATAGCACAGAAATACAGGTTATTAATTACCGTCCTATTCGACAAAAATAAATTATTCAGTCTCCTTTCGAAAATACAACGAATAACACGGATAGGTCCTGTATAACTTTACTATTTCGCTTGGAATACTAAGAACTAAGAAATATTCCTTTATTTCCTGTCGTATTTTACATATTAGTAGAGCTTCTTTTGGGTTTTGTGAAACAACATAATAATATCTTCGTTTCTTTTATCTGGGAGTTTGCTGTTTATTATTTTTCTGATGTTTCTTGGAAAATAAAGTTAGTGTTACTAATTTGGAAGTTTTAGCATTTATCCTGGCCAATGTGATTCAAACTAATTATACTTTAACTAATTAGCTTCTATTATTCTTCATCGATAACGTCGCTCACTTAGGCACTTAATGATAATGAGTGTGCTTTAATTGCCCCTCTCTCACTAATATTATGTCTTTGACACGTATAAAATTAAATAGTTTTAAATCGTTTTATGATTCTGAATCAAGTGTTGTTACTGTTACCGTCGTTTAAGGATTGTCTTGTTTTTAGTATTACACTTGTTACCTTGTCCGGCAAGTATCTCCTGGTTTAGGATTATCAAACTTCTGCCATAAACTTGAAGTTCAAAATGACAACTTCCAAAAGTTCCCTTGTAAAATCTACGTACACGTGCGGCCGGTGCTCCATGCTGTACTTTGAAATATAAACGTTTGTTAGAACATCTATATTGGCGCCATGGAACAGAAAGTGTTTGGTGTAAACAGTGCGAGCTGAAGCGGTGGCGATACGCCGCACACGTATGCCATGTTCTGCCGATAAGTTACGAAATCTTGGAAGACGGCGATTTGAATTCGGAAGATTCTCCCTATTGTACGGAGCGGGAGACCGACTTCTGTTCTTGCGGGAAGTACATCGCTGATGCCCCGATGATAGGGTGCGACGGGCCCAACTGTCATCTGCAGTGGTATCACTTCTCCTGCGTAGGAATCAGTTCACCGCCCGACGGGGACTGGCTGTGTCCAACGTGCGATAAATTACAAAAGATAAATCAGGTGATGGTTGCTTCTAAGATTAGATTCTACTGCTAACACAATGATTGAAACCTTTTTAAATTCATTGAATATAAAACGCTTTCATGTAATAATCTTTAAAGGAATGAATCGGAATTGACAGATCGAGGAGTTTTTCATAGAAGGCATAATTGGAATAACCAGAGTCGAAGTGGCATTTCATAAAAAGAAATGATCGCAGCGATTTCTCGTTGCTCTGAATAGGATTCCTCGAACGCCTAATGCTTTTAAATAATTAAATAAGGTCGTGAGTGTTTTTGATGAAATATGGATATTTTTACTTTTTGCAGACTAATCTAGTCACGACGGGAGCTGAAACTTGAGTGGAATCAGTTTACAGATAAGGTTCCGTCACGCCGGATTTTGATAAATATCAGGTATCTACATAATTTACAATGAATCTATTAATACACCTTCTCACTGAGAGGAAGCCTGAGTCCCAACAGTGGGAACATTATATTATTATTAGAAATATATATAATAAATACCGAAATAGACGTTTGGTGTAAGGATTCTGCTAATAAAATTGAAACCATATTTTGTCTCCTTCTGTTTTTGTATTTATTTGTATAGTTCATTAATTTATTACCTAGTGTAAAGTTGTGTTAAATATTGTAAAAATTGTATAATATATTAAATAAATGTTTTCGTAACTTTACTGCACTCTGCCTTACTTTTTCTTATTAACCTATAATGCATTTCAGATACTTATATTTCGTCGAAATAGACCTTGATCTAAAAATAATTTAAACAAATCAATTTAACAAACCCGAAAAAAAAGAGTAGATCAAGTACCTACCTTACTGCATTCAGAAACTAGGAAAAATACTGAAAACCTAAAAAAATAACGGAAACTGATTACTCCTACAGAAAAAAGCTCATATCAAAGCATGTGAAAGACACAAATTAAATTAGCGATAGCCGTATAAATAAAATAATCTGAGAGGAAAAACATACATTTTAATTACTCTGATGGAATGAAAAGCATTTCACTGTAAATTACGCCCATGAATGCGTTCAGAATTAGCCAAAGGGAGTTTATAAAAGGGTGTATCGGAATACTGGTAGAGATGAATAAAAGTGAGCAGTTTTAGACAGCGGTGGTCAGTGAAAGCCAGCATACAAAGATCGGTAGCTTTCATCGTAATGAGGGCTGTGTTTCATGGCTTAATGCGATGTTAACGAGCGGGCATTAAGGCCCAATACGGCGGACAAAGCCCCCACGCGTGAAACTACGCGCTATTTTGATGCCTTATTAAACAAATTAGGGATGTTCGCGACATCCATAGTGGTGTACTGTACGGAATAATTTGGCTGCCCCCCAGGAGATTAAAACCACATAACATCACGCCCGTACTCTCCAAAGGGTTAGGAAGAGGCGTAAGTATAGCATACCCACATTTTAGTAATTCCTTCGTGCCCATAAAATGCTATTCTCGAAATATGCTTTTCCCAAAATATGATATTATGTACTTGTACTACCTACACTTAGCACCAGAATTGAATGTATGGTGTAGTTTGGTGATTTTTTTTTTAATTGGTTAGCGAAAGTTCAAGGAAACGGATGGTATGGCTGCAACTCAGAAATTCCAGATGGAAAAACCGGTCAAGTGCGACTCGAACTCGTGCGCCCAGGGTTCCGTTCCTACCCATTATACCGCCATAATAAAAAAGATATGGGCAAATTTAGATTTTCGCGAAAACTACCATATAGGTTTTCGACCCAAAACCTATAGGGTAGGTACTTCTGGTTGACCTAGAATTATAAATTTTGGTTAAAAGCAAGGTATAATACCTTGCTTTTAACCAAAATTAATAATTATTCTTTATTTTTTTTAAAGCAAAGTCTTATAGCACAAGTAAAGGGAAAACTCCGAAAAATTAAAATTAAATTAAGGTAAATTTTGGTACTTACAAGTTTTCGCGCAAATCTAAATTTGCCCATATCTTTTTATTGTGCTGACTCAGGACCTTAATTTTTATAAAACTAATAGGGACTATAGACCTTAGTATCTGGTATAAATTTCAACTTGCTAGGTCCACCCGTTCGGACAGACAGACAGACAGACGGACAAGACAGTGGCCTTATAAGGGTTACTTGTTTACCTTTTGAGGTACGGAACCCTAAAAACACAATAGGTCTACCTGCCCGACCTGGAAATCGAACCCAGGACTATGCTCGGTAGTTACGCTTATGTGTGTAAAACCTTTGTCTCTCCTATAGTATAAAATGTACTCTCAGCTACCTTGCATTTATGAAAAATGAAGTTTACGCTAGCATTAAACACAAATCGGCTTTACTGTAAAATTATAATTCCCTGTTCAGAAAGTAGGTAGCCAGGAAGTACTCCAAACTACTTTAGTATTAATGTATCGCTTTTATTCTTTATTAAGTAAGCGAAGCGTATTTTTTTATCCCTAGGACCATCATGAAATAAACTCTCCGTGCTGGATATTGCGTATCCATCATTTATAAGCGCCATAGTAAGTAATTCAATTTCTTTTATACATGGGCCATATACACCTCGTAGATACTTCCACATAAATTTACTTAGTTTATATTGATTGCACTGTAAAACAGACTTAAATATAATGTCTTTTGAAACGGCCTTCAGAATCTGTTGAGAACATTTCTATATTTGTATGTTTGATATATATCTATGAAAGAAAAGTTTAGCAATATATGTCATTTAGCGTATTTGTGTATTACTGGCGTGTATATAACCTAATTTCATCAAATAAATAAAAAATGGCACTCCAAAGGTGTACGAGCCTTGAAAGAGCAAAGAGGCTTCCATTTTGGAGCCCCAAAATGTAAGATTTGTTTCCACCAGCTCACATGTTACACTTATGGCTAATGTCACACAGGAACGAAACTTCTTAACTTACAGGCCCTTAGGGCGTACTTATAAAGGGGCTTTTAGACTTTTAAGTTTACTTTAAGTAGATCCAAGTTTCCTAACCAATGAGAATACTTAAGATTAAGTTCGCTATCTGAACTTGTTTAATAACTTCCTTTGAAAAATGAGAAAGAACTATTTAACGGCATACGCTGAAGTTATAACAACTACGACAGTTCGAAAGTTTCTTATTAAAATTCAGAAGCGACGGGCTTTTAACTAATTATACATAACGATATCTTTGAACAAGGAAAGTTTTAGCTATAGCCATGTAAGTAAATGTTTAGCACTTATTTGTTCGTTAATTAAATTAACTTCTGGAACTCTCTAATTGTATAAATTAGACGAATGTTAATTTGTTTGAAAGCAAGAACATTCTACAAACGTTTTGTGAAAAGTTGATTGCTTTATTTTAAGTAGTTACTTAATTAGTGTAGACAATAGAACTTTGAGAGTATATATGTTACCGGCTAAACCCGATTTCAGGCCAAACTAGTTTGTCCTAGGCCAAACTGGTTTATTAAGCCGGGGCACCCCGATTAAATAGGTTAGGTTAGGTTAGAACTGTGACCAAAAGGGCGCGAGCCGAGCGAGCGCAGCGAGCGGTGCCGCGGTAGCGGCCGGCGAGCGTTACTTCCAAAGGCTGTTAACGAAACGGCTAATTGGCTGCGACATATTACGCGTAGGAAATTAGCCGTGCGGGTTGTTCGAAAGAGATACCGCGGCCTCTGGCACACAGGCAACTGAGGGAACACGGGTGGGTTTTAGTCAGTAAAAGTCTGACACGCCCTCCCGCTCCACCCAGAGCGGGAGAAGTTATTTGATGATTACCCACCCAAAAAAAAAAAAACCTAACCCATTTAATCGGGGTGCCCAGTTTGGCCTAGGACAAACTAGTTTGGCCTTAAATCGGGTTTGGCCGGTAACATATATACACCGTGACATTTTAGTGGTCTTACAACGGCAGCCCACGTCATGTATCCAATGTCTACTAATCATTTATTTAAAAAAATATATTTTTGAACATAATATTATGCATAAGAAAAAAAAAATTTCATTCATTAAGACGCATGACGTAGTTTGAAACCCTGGTATGGAGATGGAATTAATGATGGAATATAATGGTAGGTAGATAGATATCTTCTACCGTTTGATGCGTAACCATTATTAGCGAGGTTGTTTCATAATTCTAAAGCATTATATATTTTTCTTTGTACCTATTATCTTAACTAACTGTAACAACGTTTTAATCGCGCCTAGAGGTATTTTATGATGGATACATTGAGTGGACAACCTTTGTAAGACGACTAAAATGTCACGGTGTATAGTAAGATGTATAATTTCGCTTTGGTTAGAGTAATTTCAGGCTCGCGTGCTACATCATGCACATCATTATCTGCCTCGCCTAATCCCAACTACGGTCCAGTCTAACCACATGCAGCTGAATACCAGTATTTTACATAGAGCGACTGCCTATCTGACCTACACAACCCAGTTACTGGGAAATACGATACTCCTTAGTAAGACTAGTTGTCAAACTATCGGGCTTCTGACGACCCGTAACGACTATCAAAGATTCACGAATGACAGCCGGGACCAACGGCTTAACGTGCTTTCCGAGGCACAGAGGGGTCTTGGTATGTAAAGATGGTCACCCATCCACGGACCAACTGCAGCAAGCGTAGCTTAACCTGATCGACCAACCCGTGCGGCTGTTATTCATTAGCGACAAGCCCCTCAATTAGTGTAGATAATAGAGCATTGAGAGTATATATATATATACTCTAAATTACACTAACCAAAGCGAAATTATACATCTTACTATATAGTAGTAAGATGTATAAAAGGATGTATATATAGGATGTATGAAATTATGCATCTTACTATATAGTAATAAGATGTATAATTTCGCTTTGGTTAGAGTAATTTCAGGCTTGCGTGTTGCATCATACGGCCGGGGCTTTCAGAATACGGTCGTGGTTAAAATCATGTACAATGCGCTGGTACGGAGCCGTCTTGAAACGAGTGCTATAATTTGGAGCCCCCATGAGGCTAAATACAGAGTCATGGTGGAAAGAATCCAGAACAAATTCACTCGGTTTCTGTATTTCAAGCAGTACGGCGTCTATCCCTTCTTTCCGCTGTTGTACCCGAGTCTCTTCGTAATAGGGATGGTAGGGTACAGTAGGCTGGCTGTGCGGAGGGACATCGCTCTTTGTAACTTTGTGTTTCGGGTACTGCGTGGTTGGCTGCACCACCCCGAACTTCTGGCAGAGCTGGGGCTGCGCGCGCCAGCAGGATGCGGAGGCGCGCGTCGCCCGACGCCAACGCTACTGGAGCCATCCGCTAGGACAAACCTGAACAAGTTTGCCCCCTTGTCGCGAGCCATAACATTGGTCAATATTATTTCTATGGAAGTTGATATATTTCAGTGCAGCCTGAAGAGGTTCACAGAAGTAGCACTGAAGTGCATTGAAAATATTTTATGTTGTGTTGTTTTTCATGTTGATTTTTTGTTTATAGTGTTCATTTACGTAAGTAAGATGACTTTTGAAACTTTTGTTTATAATAGTAACATCGCATTGGCGCATAGCTGTTAGGGTGTTATGTACGAAATTTAAATAAATAAATAAATAAATAATCATGCACAGTAAGTTGTAATTGCTTTTCATAGTTGTAAGCGGTATTAAAGTTCCATGGCAGTTGTGTAGATTGGTTCCGTTGGATTCTTGTGACCCACGAGTAAGGCGCTTTTGATCGATACAGCTTAGCTTTGGATCTTGATGGCTAGATAGTTAACAAGCTAAACTCGAGCTGCTAGAGCTTTGTGTACTGTGTATAGATGGACACGCTTAAGCTCGGTGCAATCGGTTTAACTCAAGCTCTTACAGAAATGGTTTTAATACTACGGTTTTTTTTCATCTCTCATTTTACTTTACATCAAATTTTAAAGGAACTTTGTTTGTAAAAATGCTCATGCTTCTATTGTTCAACTATGTTCATGTTGATTTCCTGTTTCATTCAATTTTTACTTTAGATTGTGGTTTATTTTTTATTCCAACTTTGTTCGGAACACATTCGAATATTAACTGAATAGTTGGTAATTTATTCATGAAAATATCTCCTTACTACCTGAATGAATTTTCCAATTACATCGTTGTTCTTAAGATAATTTAATAATATATCGCTATATTTAGTATTGATAAAATAATAAATTTATTTGATAGATATTATTTAACACATTTATTATGTACGTTCAATAATATCAGGAACGGATATTAAGTGATGCCTAAGATTATAGGCGAGTACCTACTAAAGATTTTAAGTCGGTATTATATTGTAATATTTATGACAAGAAACAGGAAATTTATCCCGTAAATGATAAATTGTATAACGAGACCAAATAATTGGAGCACGCCTGCGACCCGAAGGTATTCAATTCATTTCCGGGATCAACGAAAAAGTTACCTTCCATAATTTAAAGAATGCGTCTTGGTGTTTAATGAAATTCTGAAAGGAATAACCTCTCTATTAGTATGGACTTTATTTACATGAACAATATGAATTTTGTTTGTCACTTTTTTCTCTGTACTGTGTAGTTTTATGTTACAGTAACATCTGACTTGCTTTTTCTCAACTACTTTTGGTGTCGGCTGCATACCAGTATTTTACGTGGAACGACTGCCTATCTGACCTTCATAACCCAGTAACTGGGTTATACCTACCTCTTGGCAAGAATGGTTGTCAGACTTTCGAGCTTCTGACGACCCGTAACTACAGTCAAAGATCCACGAATGGCAGCTGGAACTAACGGCTTTACGTGCTTTCCGAAGCACGAAGGGGTTTAAATATGTAAAAATCATCACCCATCAATGGACTGGATGGTTTTCGTGGTGAATTAGGTATACGGTACTACGTGTTCATACCTAGTATATTTTATTTTGTTTATTTAATTAATTACATATATTATTATAATATATATTTATAAAATAACCTTACAAAAAACATTTAAAAATATAAAAAATAGTCGTCCGCCGGTATCGGGAGCAGGGTCCAAGAAAAAAAAAAAACTCAAAAAAACTCAAAACTCAAAGCATTTATTTCAATTAGACCATTTAAAGGTACTTTTGAATTGTCAAAAAGTCGACCAGTTGGAAAGTTGAAGCTAGTTGCCCATTCCAAAACGTAGATCTCTATGGAGAAGAACGGGCAAGCTACCGCTGGTTAGGGCTCCAGAGACAGGAACCTCCTCACGATGCGAGCCGTATCGAGGAGTACTGCCTTCTGAATCAGGCCTTTGACCCAACCGCCTAACGAGAGCCTCGAGAGATGTTGATCGAGGCTTTCGGCCATCAGTCCATTGGCTGATACGACAATCGGCACAATGACAGCCGAGTTTACATTCCACATGTCAACAACCTCGTGTGCTAAGTCGAGATATTTTTATTATATTTTAATTATTTTTATATATTTTCTTTTTTTTATTCGGCCCCTGGCACCGAGGCAACTGAGGGAACACGGGTGGGTTTTAGTCAGTAAAAGTCTGACACGCCCTCCCGCTCCGCCCGGAGCGGGAGAAGTTATTTGATGATTTCCCATCCAAAAAAAAAAAACCTTGTATATTTAAATACGCATATTATAGCATAATATTCTTAGCAGATACTTTGCATTTTCAAAGTCATGCAGATATTTTCAAAAGCATTTCCTCATGCATATATTTATAGAAAATGTTCCTCCTGCTTCAGTTTCCCCTAGAGACATTGACATTGATACAAATGCAATGATACTCGCGACACTGATACGAATTCAATGATACCTCATTTATCAAATACGGTTCAGCTGTTCTCACTCTACGACGAAATAAAAGACTGAAAACGTTAAAGTGAAGATGTTTGAAATGTTAGGTTTAAATCAGAGCCACTCTAAACAAATACCTATTTAAAAATATGTAAAAATGTTAGTGGAATATGAAGTCAAGATTAAAAAAACAGTAACAACACTATTGAACGGATAAGAATAGCCATGTGCAGAATAAATATATAAATTATAAATAACTACTATAAAAAAACATTGATTTATATTTCATAAATGGCCCGGCCATATAAAAGGTTTTAGGTTGATGTCAGCTAGACATTGGTCAAATCATTGTTATCAAGTAACTACAAGTGTCTATGCAACAGTCAGCTTAGCTTCAAAAGGTAATTTGTGTCCTGACCTAAGTAAGGATAGAGCTAAAAAAACTGTCAAAGATATGACTTGACTGTGCCTTAATCGTTCAAAAAGGCCTATGCTCTTTAACCCCCTTATTCATAAACGCTGCTTAAAGTTAAACGTCAAAAATGTATGGTTAAACTGTTTCTAATAATTACTTAACTTTAAGCAACGTTTATAAATAAGGGGATTAGTCTTCCCTTACGATTTTCACTCCCCGTCCATAAAATGTAGAATTTCCATGAACGTGTTGTATTATTAAGTAAATATGGGTTCATCCCAAGATAAGAGTTGAACTTCCCCTCATTTATAAACGTTGCTTAAAGGTAAGTAGTGATTAGCGACTGTTTAACCATATTTTTTTTACGTTTAATCAGCTCTTAACTTTAAGCAACGTTTATAAATAAGAGGCATGTTAAAATTAAAGCTGCTATTGCATGTTTGTCTTCAAACAAGAACATGCAATTATAACATATAATTATCTGGTGATTTCATTACCATTGCTAACAAAACGGTGAACGAAAACATCGTGAAGAAACCTCGAACAAGAAATTCGAAGACATGATTGTTGTTTGACCCGCACTCCGACCAGCCACTCCGCACCCGACAGGCGCACGTTTTGTTTTTTTTTTTGGGTGGGAAATCATCAAATAACTTCTCCCGCTCTGGGTGGACCAGGAGGGCGTGTCATACTTTTACTGACTAAAACCCACCCGTGTTCCCTCAGTTGCGTATGTGGCACATACGCAACTGAGGGAACACGGGTGCACATACTATGTGCTAGGGGCCTCAGTATCTCTTTCGAACAACCCGCACCCCTGGCAGGCATCGGCCCATGCGGGCCTCATCAGTTGGTGCTGACACCTCTTTGAGGCACGCGACCCGTCGACCTGGGCTTGGTCCTTACCGGACAGCGACTCGCTGTCAGCGAGCTACCCATTACTCGCCGTCCGCAATCCCGCGCCTACGGTGGCCGGAAATCACGCTGGGATTCCCGACGCCCAGGGCGTACCCCGCGGCGACTAAGGCCGTGAGGGTGCACGTACTGCCTCTCCCTCACGTGCGCGCCTCCCTCTTTGCGAGCATTACTGCTTCGCAGAAGG
This sequence comes from Antitype chi, assembly GCA_947359405.1. Lineage (NCBI taxonomy): Eukaryota > Metazoa > Arthropoda > Insecta > Lepidoptera > Noctuidae > Antitype > Antitype chi. The sequence continues at coordinate 12,932,714 of OX375815.1, read as the reverse complement.
AGGTGACGGCTAGCCATGCACTCTCGCTCCGTACCGTGGCTGGACCAGGGCCGGACGCGAAAGATCGCCGCCGCCGATCGCCTCCACGAGGACACGGCGGTGCTCGCCCAAGCCGGGCAGACCTCCACCGCATGCTCCACGACGACGGGCCCACGTGGTGGATTACGGCTCACTTCCTCTCATAGAGAGGAGGCCTCACACTTCGTAGTGCAATGAGAACGTAATTATGTTGATAATCTGATGCCAAAACACGAAATAATTGGTGAAATGTGGGCGATACTGTAGGTGCACATCTGCACATCGGGGAATACAGGCGCGATGTCCTAATATGTTATATACTAATATGATTACCTTACACAACTAACATTCCTCATATGATTCAGTCGTAAAGACTATTAAATTTGTGCTATTAGACGATCACGTACATATAACAGCGTTTATAAAATGAGGTTAGAGGGATTACCTCCTGAATACTTAACAAGTATTCGCTATATCTGAAGTATGGCGGATCATACAGCGAAGTTGGTCGTCCCCGAGACCCGTCGAGTTCGGAGCCTACGGGGATCTGAGATTCCGATAACTTATACCAATCATGATATCAAGGCACCGTTTAGGAAGTTGTGCCCGGGTTATGTAAGTACCTAAGTACTAGGACAAAACTGACCTTGGGAATACATATTTGAATGGTTCGGTTTGGAAACTTTGTTAGGGTTTAACCGACATAATCTTATGAACAGTTTTGCTTAGCCCAAAAGTTATATATAGGATGGGTGAGTAGGAAAGAATGAGTATTAAAATTAAAAAATTCTTAATGTAATTAATCAATTTGTATTTGTTTGTTTATGTTTTGTATTTGTTGTTTTTGTTTGTAATGCTAACAATATGTAATTGTGGTGTAACATATAGGTAACTAATTAGGTAGGGAACTAGACCGGTTATATTTTATATTAAGTAAATTATTGTCCTTTAAACAAAGGCTAGGCAAAATAATTAGGTAAGGTTGGTTAAAAGGTAGATTTAAAGCGTTTAGAGGCGAGTAGAAATAAGTAGTTTAATTTGAGACACACTTCAGCACCTGTACTAATCGAGGATTCACGGCTGTCAAACAAATAGCTAAACGTTACGTTCGAGGCATCCCGCAAGTTTGCGGTAACAAATTAGGTTCGGAGATGTATCCGCTACTTATGAGTAGATTTGCGAAAATCCTACGATTTTCAGAACTGCGGGTCTACTTTCTTAGTCCGTCAACAAAGATACGGGCTCGTTAGAAAGTAATTGATCTGACAAAACAAATGTCAAATTATTTTTTTTCGTAGGAGAAAATAAGTACATATCGGGAGTAGGGACAACTGTCAAATCGTGTTGTCATTTATTTTTAGTTTGGGCCCCGAATGAGAAAACGCCCGTAACTTTGGCTGAAACTGAAACTACAGATTTCACGCTTAGGGAGTAGAGTCCCGGTGAAACAGTAGCATCAAAAATTTGTACGTAGTTTGACTACGCACAAAAATTTTGTTACATATAATTTATACCTAGTAGCAGGCAGTTTAGTCCGATGACTAAAACAGCTGAAATACGGCTGAAATGATGATATCAAGCAGGTACGGCAAATAAGTCAAGTTAAGAGCACATAATATTACAATGACGTAGGTATGTATGTATATGTACACATGGAATATTTAATGTACTTGCAAGGATGACCGACCTCTTTGATCCCAGGTAACGAAGCAAGTCAAATTATGTAGCTGAGCTCTCTAATCGTACTCATACGAGTACAAATTATGTACACATTTACTTGTAGATTTGTTTAAGGATTAGGCAAGTCAGAGTTTGTTTATGGCAGATATATCGCCGCACAACCTATTAACATGGATTCAGAGTATAATTCTGGACCCCTGAGTTGAAATTTTTAGTCAGTTAATCCTACTAATATTATAAATGTGAAAGTTTGTATGTTTTGATGTTTGGATGTTTGTTACTCCATCACGCAAAAATGGTTGAACAGAATTGGATGAAATTTGGCGGACAGATAGTTTATAACCTGGAATAACATATAGGATACTTTTCATGCCGGTAGTACGTTCCCGTGGGATATATTCCGACCTCCAAGCGGGCGAAACCGCTTGCAGAAGCTAGTAAAAAATAACTTGCTATTCCATATATTTTCTACGCGTTTATTGTAGAAAACAGCTGTATTTTTTTCCTTCAAGAAAAAAATAGGCATAGGAACGTCAGGATGTTTCTATACCTTTTTTTCATGGTCACAAAAAATGCGTCATTCGCAATCACCGAAACATCCATAAATTCAATTAATTCAAGATTAACAAGCAACTAAATAAATATAATTCAGAAATGTAAATTCAGTAACTACAAGTATGTTGTTATTTACATAAAAAATTGCTTCAATCACAAGATAAATTGCCTTTTCATATACAGCGTGTAACGTGCAATATACTCTTAACTTTATTACCAAAATTTCATGTTAACGCAATAGGCTTTTTCGTATAATTTCAGTATGCTAATCTCGTCAGGTGGAACCCCTAGCAACTAATCAACCCCTAGGGAGGCTGCCCGCGTCGCGTCGCCGGCGCCCTTGTCATACGGTATAAACATCTGACGGTTTAAAGTATAATATTTTCAGCTCAAAAAGACTTCGTTATTATGAACGTTTTTGGCCAGTTTTATGACTAACGTACTGTAGTTATTAACTGAGTTTATGTGGGAACAGAGCTTGATATGTCTTCGGTAGGTACATTATTTTTGCATTGTGATGGTTATTTTATCGTATGTTTTGTCAATTCTAAGCACTTGTTATTTTATTCTACTTTATTACGTGTTTTTTATGTGCTCGAAAAAATCTGCTTTGATTTTCGTATGCCGTTTTCGGGTGAGCACTGAAAATCAGCGCTGTGCTGTGGGTCCCATAACACAGAATCATGCTGAGTGGAAGCCTTCTTGCCTCAGTCACGGCGTGCAGCTGCCGACTATTTATGTTCTGTGCTCGGAAGGACAAATCTGATTTGTTTCATGTCTTTTTATGTGATCTTATCATTTTCGGCAAGTGTCCTAGGTATGGCCCCAAAAATATATAATAGTATACCAGCAGTTATTAGAAATAAAGAGTGTCTGGGATCCTTTAAAAGGTCCTTGTTTAAATTTCTTCTAGATAGATGTTACTACTCCATCATTGAGTTTACTACTGATAAACAGAGGTATGACGATTCCGACTTGCTAATTAACTCATATGATTTTTAATTATTGATAAGTACTAATGTGTTTACCTATTTATTTAAAATTGTAATGACCTGTGTACCTACTGACATATTTTTTAAATTGATTTTTTTGTTATGTATTGGCATGCCACCTACTAATTATAATTGTTTGTTTCTGTAAATTTTGTACGCCATTTAATGGCAAAACATAGTGCACATTTTTTAAAATACTAACTGTAACCATACCTATGTTTAACAAAATAAATGATTGATTGATTGTATACGTGTTTCTGTGACAAATAAATCTATTTTCTGTCTTTCTTATTTTCTAATACTATTTACTCATCTTCTTTTACTATTCAAACGAAACGAAACTATTTTACAAAAATGCTGGTATTCGATCCCAATATGATAGGAGCTAGCCAGTCGCTATTCGTCGGTTCAAATCCCTGGCTGTAAGAAGACAGTAGGTACTTTAAAAAAGTGGTTGCAGTCCAAAGTCATTCTGCCATAAGCCAATAAAGTGAAGAATAGTCTCAAACCAAAAAAAATACTTTTTGCTGGTTTAAAGATTTCCTTTTAAAACGTAGCGTTAACCAGACCAGTGGGTTCACAGTAATCTATGGACGGACGGACATAAATATCTATGTTTTCACGTCATTTGCTTTTGGGTCTAAAGTGGTATTTCTGTCGCGTTGTGCTAAATGGCTTGGATATCCTCCAAATATGCCATCTAGATAAGCTACGAGACCTTTTACTGTTATTATTGGGACTCCCTATTAGCAAAAGTTTTGTATATTGTTTAAGTTGAACTTACTTATGGGTCTGTAATATCGTGGAAGGCTCGACTGAACAAATATTGGTCGTATTCAGCTGAATTTAGTGGGATTGTAGTAACATAATTTATGTAAGCCTATTGGTATTAAATGTAATGAATGAAGTTGGTATGGGTGAGTATTTACGTTTTGTATATGCATTTTTAAATATTACGAAATTATGGCCATTTAATATGTATGATTGATAATGTTTTATCCATACATATGCCATACGGATCTCTATAGATGACTGCCTCGTTAGTCTAGTGGTTATAAGCGCTACTGCTGAGCATCAGGTCTTGAGCTCTATTCCCAGGTAGGGCAAAGTGATATTGGGTTTTATATCTGGAATTTCTCAGTAGCAGCCCAGAGTCTGGATTTGTACCCAATTGATGGCAATACGCTCGCCCCCTATTATATGGGACTTGAACATAACTGGCGAACTCTGCCCAATCCTTCGGGGAAACAATGCGTGATGCGTTGTTGTTTATGTATGTATCACTATGGATATGTTCGGGTAATAAAATGGAAAAACCCTACCGGTCTTATTCATAAAAAAAGCTTATCGAAGGTTTAAGACATTCGATAAGCTTTGTTAAACTGCTCGATGAGCTTATAAAACCTTTGATAAAATGTTGTATTCATAAACGTTCTATAACTAATGTGTCATTTATAAATCAAAATGATGCCATTTTAAAGAAGTCATCCAACAAATTGCCCAACACTTCGAATCGTCAAACGAGAATGTCTGCCTACTCACCGAATATATGTGACCATAGACATTATTATGTCCTGGCAATCATTTAATTGTCTACAGTTTCGACACTTCTGACGCGGTGACGTAATTGTTATTAAAATTTGACAAATAATTTGAAATTGTCACTGTCATTGTAGCTTGAAAATTGATATTTGGTGACACACAATATTTATACGTCAAATGGTCAAATGTAATTTTTTTTGTAATCAATCAGCTGCTTTAGAGTCGGCCATTTTTTCCTTAAAACACTGTTAAGGTAGGGTTCTGGCTTCTTTAACTTTATAGGTTATAGAACGTTTTTGCGCTAAAATACGTTTATGAATAGCACTTTTTGACAACCAGACATTGGCAATGTTTTAGATGTCCGATAACTTTTTATGAATAAGACCAGTATAAATATATAAATAATTTACATATTTGGAATTTCTGTGTTACGCAATATTTTGTACAATTTAACAATTATATCAAATTGTAGACTTGTAAAGTTTTGTGGCATAGGGCCTTCGTACCAAACACGCGCCTATGTTAAAAGGATAGGCAAAAAAAAAAGAATTTCGCATTCGATTCGTTATGCACGGACACACGCGACGCGGTATGTTTGAGTAGTTCGCACTTCGCGCCTAAGCTGCGTACCTATACAGGATAAATTTTTAACCAGTGCATAAACTGTAACCATGAATTTAGCCTATCATTCTAGACTCCCAGCGCAGAAACTTTTTGTTGGTTATACTCACATATTTACAAACATTGAAAAACTATATCTAAAAAATTCCAAAGAAAATTAACAAGTAATAAGTCAGTGTGAGAGTTAAAGTAATCACCGAATGTAAATGAATGTCGAAAAAATAACCAGTTCGATTTTATTTGTCTAGACTGTCGCCGCTACCTACGCAAACCATCCTCAGACGTGCACTGGTAAGCAGCACACCATCGCGCCATTCATTCTTTCACAACCTAAATTATGATTGATTGGTCATACCAACAGGAGAATACTGTCGTCATGACAATACCAAAAGAAAAGAAAGACGATTACCTATATCTTGTTGGGAAACACGGACACAATATATCAAAAGAGAGCCGAATTACTTGGCCATTTAATTAACTAACTTTAACGGACAAAGGAACTCCATGGGAAGCTCCATTTCTTTAACCAAAATCTTCAAGTTACGTATATAAAGGCAGAGCTTCAGAGAAAAATAACAAAAGGTTGATAACAGGAGAGTAAGTAAACAAAGAAAGAAATCTTCCTTCCCTATTAGATTTACTTCCTTAAAAGACGTATAACTTTCTGGGTCGCGATAATACCTGCAGACCTCTTACATCAAGTGTTTAGTTTAATTAAAACTTGAGTAGCGACCTACTTAACGTAGTGCGAGTACATCCTATACGTATATTCATTTATAGTTATGGTGCTTGTCGCTTCATACATTTCCAAAATAGTTGATAATTATGCGATAGCTTCACAGTTGGAGGCTTCAAAATGGCGCAATTATTAAATTGCAACAACGGCTTTGATAATGGCAGCGAACTGTATGTCGCGCTGTGAGATATCTCGAATAGGAGGGATTTATGCATACAAGCTACATAGCGCTATGTTGAACATAATTTAGAACAAATAAACGTATCTATTTTAGTGAATAAGTATAACTAAAAAGAAAAACCAACCGTCTAAAACCTCATAGCTTTTGATGAACACGTCCATTTTGGCCCCAAGACTGCCTCGTTGGTCGAGTGGTCGCAAGCACTACTGTTCAGCATGAGGTCCTGGGTTCAATTGACGAGTCGGACAAGGTGTTATTGGGTTTTTCTTTCTGGAATTTCTCAGTAGCAGCCCGGAGTCTGGATGGCGAAATCTGGGTGCAAAAACCAAACCTTTGGGGAAACAATGCGTGATGTTATGTTAATAGTTTTGATAATAAATAACAATAAAATCATTTATTTCAAGTAATAGAGGCTCAATAAATAATGATAGCGAACTGCATGTCACGTTGTGAGAAATCTCGCATAGGCGGAATTTATGGATTGATTGACATGGTACCATGTTCAAATTAATTTAGAACATAGAAACGTAACTATTTTTTTGTGAATAAGAATAACTAAAAACAAAAACCAATCGCCTAAAAAGCCATCGCTTTTAATGAACACATCCACTTTGTCCTCAAAATATTGGATGTACCAATCAGGCGAAATTCACGGTTGTCGCACAGACGACTCAGCCGTACACAGTGTTTGTGGCTATTCACTTTTATTCGAGTAATATGAGTAGAGACGTGGCAAGCGATGCGTGTCACGCCACTCACTTCGCATCGAGGCGGATGGCGAGTCGGCGAGTCGGTGAAGTATCGCTACTAAGAAAACTCCGATCCAATTTAGAAGTCGAATCCGATGACTGTCCCGCGGGACACGCAGCTTTATTCATGAAACGAATTTTAACGGGGAAAAGGGAAAATTCGATTCCATCGCGAATACATTAACATTACAATATATAGGTACGTGTACATTATATAGATTTACATAAAATGTTTGTTACATATGTTTTCCATTTCCGGCACAGATCAAACGTTGCTAGGTACCTCATCATCATAATCACCATTTTAGCCGAAATGCGTCCATTGCTGGACACATTGCTTCTCCAAGCAATGCTTCTTCGACCGGTTATGTGCATCTCGCATTAAGTGGGTTCCTGCGGCGTTCACCAAGTCATTCGTTCCATCTTGTGTGAGGCCTTCCAATGATACGTCTTCCAGATGCAGTCGCCGCTTCGCGCGAGCAGCATTGTACTGAAGTAAGTCGTCCAGTCTCAGCTTTGGCCTGGCAGGTACCTGCTCTGATGAAAAATGGTGTTATTTTCTATGTACACAATGTGCTTAAGTACATAAGTAAGCACATTAAAATTCCTAATGAAGTACCTCCTAATACTTTTTTTGATTTGATTATGATTTGATTTACCAGTATCTATGCTACATTTGCATGTCAAGGGTACACAAACTGGGCACGCCACGATAGCGGCGGTAAGTCCTCTATTTGAGAAGTGGCTTGAAAGCCGGCTCGGCGTCCTCACCTTCTGCCTGACGTAGATCCTCACCGGACACGGTTGTTCCGGGAGGTTCCTGTTTCGGATAAGGCGGGAGGAAACGCCTGGGTGTTTCCACTGCTAAGATCGCCCCGAGGACACAGTGGAGCATACGGTGGAGGTCTGCCTGGTTTTAGCACCGCCGTATCCTCGTGGAGGCGATCGGCGGCAGCGATCTCTCGCGTCCGGACCTGGTCCAGGCCATGGTACGGAGTGAGAGTGCATGGCTAGCCGTCACCTCCTTCTGCGAAGCAGTAATGCTCGCGAAGAGCTCGCTGTCCGGTAAGGACCAAGCCCGGGCCGACGCGACGGCGCGTTGTGTTCCACACGCGCTTCAAAGATATGTCAGCACCAACAGGTGGGGTCCGCAAGGGCCGATGCCTGCCAGGGGTGCGGGTTGTTCGAAAGAGATACCGCCGCCCCTAGCACACAGGCTACTGAAGGAACACGGGTGGGTTTTAGTCACTAAAAGTCTGACACGCCCTCCTGCTCTACCCAGAGCAGGAGAAGTTATTTGATGATGTCCCAACCAAAAAAAAAACGGTACACAAACTACGCAAAATGCTCTAGTGAATATCGCACTATCGTACAACTTTAATTTTTTTCTACTAAAAATAAACCATGATTATATTAAAAGATATTATTATCCTGATATGGAGTTCTATTAACATTTTGCTATCGTTTACAAAATCAATATGGCCGCGGAAACATTATGACATTTTACTTTTTTCAGTTTCCGCTCTAGCCGGGTGGAAAATCAATCGCAAAGCTAGGGCTATTTGGTGCAATGATGTGAAAGTGACAGATAAGTCGCGAATTTTTCCAAAGGAATTTATCTTCCAGCTTTTACATTCTTTACAGATTCTCAACTGCCTAGCGACTGCGGTGCGGAAGAATGGAAAGTTATTGTTTTGGCGTGACTTATTTTTTGGTTGTCTTCACTCTAGTAGACTAGTGACCCGCCCCTGTTTTGCGCCGTTTTTCGACTTGACAAAACTTCAAGATTTTCTTATTAGGTATATTATTATGTAAGATAAACATGAATGTAGACATAAACCTTCCAGTAAAAATCTCTAAATGCGCGTCTCGCATCAAAATCCGTTGCGTAGTTGAAAATAACAACGCGGTCACACAGTCAGACATGAAAAATATAGTTTATTTTATGTAGGTATAGATATATATATATATATATAACGAGAATTTTTAGTCAAATTTAGTTTCCAAATATCAAATTTAACAGTGTTTATTGAAACATAAATCTGAACGTGTTGCAGCAATATAAACGTTGAGTAAAAAGTAGAAAATGAAAGGGTTCAACAAGAAACTTTACATTAAAAAATCTAAAGGAAATGTCAAGGGCGTCTAGTAATATTATAAACAGCTTTGAAAGTGGTCCCGACTGCATTTTCTTTTGCAATTTAAAACGTGATTTTCTCATTTTCCTCGTAAATTTTCCGTGTTTTAACCAATGTTAATGTTCCTAACCTAGAGCTAAGTAAACCGCAAAACTATTTCAGGAAAAAGTCATTCAATGAGGGTTTTCTGAAATGACGTTCACTAGGTGGCAGCACTGAGACGTCAGGGCCGGGCACCTGTCAAAAGTATCAAAGCGCCTACGGACTGAATGGTGAACGAAAGAATAAACAAATGATATAAAATATTTTAAGTTCATTGTCAAACTGGAAGACCTCTTGTCAAAGTGGCGCCAACTGGTGGGTTGAATATTCATGAAAATCCTCATTGGTTTATATGACCTTAGAGCGTTGTGTTGACGATTTTAATGATTTTAAATTCTGTAAATACATACGTGCTACGGTCGCAAATCATATTTTGTTCAACATAAAACCTGACACTGACCTAAAAAACTGCAAAAACGTAAGAAAACTTTAATTTCGCGGGCTGAGTTTTAAACAGGTAGCGCTTTAAACAGTATTTTTAATCGACTTCAAAAATAACGAGGTCATCAATTCGAAATGTTTATATATATATATTTATTTTTAATGTATTTTCGGGAATAACGCCGTCATATAAAACGTGTAATGGAAAGGGTATATACATACCAGGGGCACGGCTTCTTTGAAAAGCCCTGGCTGGAGGCGTTAAGAGTAAATTCTTAATGGCAGCCCCAGGAAAGCCCGGTTGAGCAGTCATGGCCTCTCAAGGCCAACTGCGAGATGCCCAACAAAAAAAAAAAAAGCTTCTTTGAAAGATATCAAACGATATTGGAAGGGTTTTTTAATCCTATTTCTACATGTTCGGAAGTTATGAGATTTTTTAATACATTGATATAAGAAACTGAACTTTTTAAACTGAAATAAACACATCACTCGGAAGAGATTTATCGTGATATTGGAAAGTAACGTGGAAAGTTATTGACCTACGTAGTGCGGTGACACGTTTGTTATGATTTGAATTTAAGAAACAATCCGAAAATTTGGTATCAATTCTTAGAGTATTTTACTTTGAGCTGGAACTATGTGTGTGTATCTATGTGTGTGTGTGTGTGTCTATGTGTTTTTCTATACCAGCTGTTATCTTTATAGTGTTTCTGTTACACCCTGTATAGACGGATTTGCATATTTTTTTAGGGTTTATTCCGAAATGGTCCCACTTAGATTTCATACAGATCTGATGATGCGTTTCGGAGACAGACAACGGAACTCTTAAAAAAATTACAGCAAATCAACCGCGATTGCTGCTATCGCATAAATATGCATTGTTTTGACCCCAAGGATGATGAAATTGCGAATTGGTGTGGGGTAGGTGAAAGGTGGCTAAAAAGTGAAAAATTACTTTAATTTCGGAAGGCGGTGACAAAAAATTAAAATACATATCCAAAGTCACCGACTTCCGAAATTAAAGTTATTTTTCTTTATGTAGTGTTTTTCCGGAAGTCGGTTGTTTTCTTTCTAGGAAAAAGTTTTTAGGCTTTCAGTTTCTGTGTCTATTCTAGCGTTTTTGATTAAAAATCTTTGAAGATACGTTTTAAATTTTACTACCTACATCTGAACCGGTCCAGTCTCATATACTTATTATTTGAGTTACAAACATACGTCCAAACTTTCGCAACTATAATATCAGTAAGATTTATTTTTCTCTTCTCCTAACTTTGCTTCCCGTTCTGTTGTAAATCATATTTTATAGTTACAGTAATGTGTACGTAATTTGGCTGAGGCCCGGAACTTGTCAAATATTCTATATTTGTATTGACACGATCCCGTATTGGCATGTATATGTACGTGAAATAACCCGGTCAAAGTTCAGCGAGCTCATCGCTCCACACTATGTAAGTTCGTCTAAATGTTGTGTAAGTTTAATTAGAATTCCTACATGGCAGAGCGGCTGCATCGCCCTGGCTGACAAATGAGTCTATCTAACATCTTCCCGAACTAACATCCTGCTGTTTAATGGGTAAATAATATTTGCCTTCATAACAAACAAAGACTCGTTGATCTACTGACTGGCTCGTAGATATAGTCGTCACAACCGCTACTGATTAGCACGAGGTCCTCGATTCCCGGGTCGGACGATGTGTTATTAAGTTTTCTATCAGGAATTTCTCAGTAGCAATTCAGAGTTTATGTTCAGTTGATGGCAATAATCTCGGCCCTATTACATGTGACCTAAACATAACTGGTTAATTGTGGGTGTACTTTATTAGTTCACCTTTGCCTAACCATCAGGGAAAGACAGGACTGATGATTTAAATAAATAATAGTTTAAAAAACTAAAAAAACACGCTTTAAAAACCAAACTAAAAAAGGAGAAAATAATTTAATTCAATTAAAAAGCGTGGGGTGCTTTTTGAGGCACCCCACGCTTTTTAATTGAATTAAATTATTTTCTCCTTTCTTAGTTTGGTTTTTAATGCGTGTTTTTTTAGTTTTTTAATCTATTATTTATTTTCTATTTTTTAGTTCTGCTACCTCCAAAAACGTGATTTTTTTCTTTTTTTCTCAATTTTTTTTAAAATTATTGAATTGTCATCGGTCCTCGACCAGTTTACAAAGTTTCAATGAAATCTGACCGTTTAAAGTGGGTCAAAATCGCGCTCAAAGGAGTCGGTTACATACAAACAAACAAACATACAAGTGAAGCTAATATAAAGCGTGTAAAAAAATACGACATGCTCTTAAAGCGATTTTGTGAAATAATTTAGTTTATCATTTCATTAGGTACATAGAGGGTTTGCTATAATACCTATGTAATTATAAATAATTACCAACATAACTTAGATTTTTAATTACAAATTAAACGATTAAGGAAATTTCGCACTACAAAAATGAGAATACGCTCGTAAAGCCTTTACAAACAGTGCTAATTCACCAAATAATTTAAATTATTATTCTGAAGTAAGGCTTTGGCCTTATGCCAACATTTAAGTTCCGAGAAAATGAAGGTTGAAACTGTATAATAATTTAAGAATATTGTACATTCTTTAAATAATGTCAACAAAATTAAACGAACATGTTGATAGAACAAAAGTGCTGTACAATTTAATGAAAATGAACATTTAGAAATAAATATGTATAGTTGTGAAGTGTCTCTTGAAATCGAAAAACTCATTAAGCGTTTAGATAAACAAGCGTTTAGCGTTAAGATGAAGTAGATCCTTTTCAGTGTTGTTCTTGTGAGGATATCAATCCTCGTTCAGGGTTAAGGACCCCCTTGCCAGAACAATGATTAAATATGAGGGGTTAACCCCAAAATCCCAGTCTGACGTAGGTACACAACAAAGAAGACGTTTGAAGAAACAAAAGACTCGATTTAACTTGTTTGCTTGTTCAAAATTCGTCTCACATTCACCTCAGTGTAACTGTGGTTCAAATTCACGTCTTGTATAAAAGTGAATGCATAAAGCGAATATAACAACAAGCCTTAAAATTCCAGGCAGAGTGGGGCCATGTCCCGGGCACGCCGCCCCACTGAAAATATAAAAGCATCCTTTCTTATGCAATGCTCCGCAGCTCACAAGACGAATACACATTTTTACTGCAGTTGCAATTCTAACGTCACACGCAGACGTACCATTTTTTTATATTATTCAGTTTATCATAAACAGACAACTTTCTGTGACGAAGACAGCGAGGCTTGGGTGCAAGCAAAGGAAATTATACTTTTCGTGTTGTTTTTATTGCAGGTCTGCGAATATTTAGAAGTTTTATTTTTCTGTAGGTTCGTATTAAAGCTATGGTGTAGAAATCTTTAGAAGAACTCCTGTTAGATTGACTAATAATACTATCAAAAAATGATGGAAAGAAGGAAACTAGAAATAAACTTGGACGAGATCAATAATTATGAAAAAAACTAGATGTCAACGGTTTGTTATTCTTAATATTGTTCATTATCGACATATAACACTTTCTAGATGTACTTTTATGTCCTATCGCAGGTGACTAAATCTTGATTTTATCACGATATTTACAATTATTGTAATAATAGGTCTTTACCTATGAAATTGCCGTTTTGTATGAAAAAATTTAAACGAATTTTTTTCATGTATTTTTTATTTGTATTAATCGAAGTAATCACCCATGCAATCAATGCATCTTTGCCATCGCAGTGGCAGTTTATTGATGCCCTTCTTAAAGAAATCAGCTGGACGGGAGGCAACAAATTCTTCAAAGGCATTTTGTACTGCCTCTCGGGTATTGAATTTTTTTCCCGCCAAGAAGTTATCCAAATTCTGGAAAAAGTAGTAGTCTGTAGGCGCAAGGTCTGGTGAGTAGGGCGGATGACGGAGAGCTTCCAACCCCAGTTCTTGCAACTTGGAGACCGTCTGCTGTGCAGTATGAGGTCGCGCGTTGTCGTGCAGGAGCAGCGGAGACGAGCGATTGACCAATGCTGGTTGGAGATGTGCCAGCTTCTCCATCATTGTGTTCAGTTCTTCACAGTACACACCTGCAGTAATGCTCACCCCGTTTGGTAAGAAGCTGTGATGAATCACACCGGCGCTAGACCACCAAACAGTGACCATCACTTTTCTAGGGGTAAGTTTTCGTTTAGGGCATTGTTTAGGTGCTGAACCAGGATCCAACCAACTTGCTGAGCGCTTGCGGTTATCAAACAGAATCCATTTTTCATCGCAGGTAACAATGCGGTTCAAAATTCCTTCATTTGTGTGTCTGTTGAGCAGTGCAAGGCACGTCTCGACGCGTACTTCGCGCTGACGATCATTGAGTTCGTGGGGCACCCATTTGTCAAGCTTTTTTACCTTGCCAATTTGACGCAAATGGACCAATATTGTTTTGACGCTAACGTCGAAAGCTGCTGCTAATTCAGCCGTAGATTGTGTATCATCAGCTTCCACAATCGCCTTTAATTCGTCATTGTCGACCAAAGTTTTCGGACGACCGCGAGGTTCATTTTTCAGGTCGAAATTTCCAGAACGGAAGCGAGCAAACCAATAACAGGTGGTGCGTTGGTTTGTAGTGTTAGCTCCGTAAACGTCGTTGATGTTGCGTGCCGCTTGTGCCGCGTTGCTGCCACGACGGTACTCATATTCCATAATTACTCGAATTTTTTACGTATCCATGATGACGAAAAAGATTGAAATGCGATGAAAATGTAACACTAATCAATAAACAAATGACTACTTTTGGAAAAAAAAATCCATGTTTTTAAAATAAAATTAATTTGAAATTAGAATTCTTACCCAAACAAAAATTATTTTGATTTGAAATGGCCAGTACTGCAAAACGGCAATTTCATAGGTAAAGACCTAATATTATGAATCACCAGATTTTTTAACTACATTTTGACAATTTAAAAACTGCACACAAGGCGTACCTACATTATTACGGTTAGAATGATAAATGCGTTAGATACCTATTAATAATTTCCAGTTATAATTAATAAATAAATAATTAGTCATTTGTATTATTAATGGGATTAACCAGCCCGAATTAACTGTTGTTCCATAATTGTCACAAAATCTAGTTGATTTTGGCTATTGTTACTTTAAATCTATTGTGCTCTTAACGAGTGTAACTTAAATGTAGGTATACTTATTAACGCTTTGAAAAGACGAACAGGAAGTATTAATTTATATGTTGAAACCCAATCCGAGTAAATTATTTCCTTAGCTTGTTCGGAAAGCGAACCAAAGCTGGGATTAATCACGTCAGCCAGAAGAAGAAAGTAGATTCTCTTAAACTGAAAAGTAGTAGTATTTATCCGGGATAATTTCCCTCCAACTCTCCCGACTATGTATTTAAATTAAGATTAAGTGTTTACAGTACATAGTTTTTAAGTCGTTACGATGCTATCTCACGCCAAGATATCTTTATTGCTTTGAAGATTTTGTCCCGTCCCGTACGCGACCCTAAAGAAGTGTAGTCTCAACTTAATAATGATGTTTCTAGTCGGGTTGTAACTTTAAACAACTACACTCGGACACTGCGGTCACATATTTATGAGTCTACGTGTTTTTACTTCCATTTTTGCCCTAAAGGGTTTTGGGATTTTATGGTACATAAAGGGAATTTTTATTAGGGGACAGAACATTCTTTCCCAAAATATGGTTGTTGTTATCCTTTCGTAATGTATACATATGTAAGATGAGAAAAGTTGCGCCGAGGTTCAACGTTCGGCTAATTCTGTGTTTGTTTCACGTGTAATCGATATGTAGTAGCATGCGGTTTCACGGAAAAAGGGAAAATGCCGACACAAGTTGCAGAAACGGGGATTATCCCCGATATTGCAGCGAAGCCGGGAAATAAAACGTTGGAGAGAAATGCTCTTGCACCGCGAAGGTGGATAACGTGCCCTACGGAGTGTTGCCGAGCAGCCGAGCATCTGCCGCCCGCGCCGATAGATTGCAATAAAACAAGCGCAGCATCTGAAACAGAGACTTATGTCATGATCAATGTAACATATCCTTCATACGGATATTAATTTTGAAGGCAATGCTTTAGTAATAAATATCTTTCATTATATTTCTGTAGATAGAAAAGGTTATAAATAAACATAACATACCATCGAGTCTTGTTTCGCCGAAAGATAGGGCAGAGGTACATAGAGTTTATAGTAAACCGTAATTTCGCCAGTTAAAAGTTATTCTTAATTAACGAAAAAGTAGGTACTACTTATATTTACGTAAAACCAAAAAGTGTTTGCAATACCTTCACAAATAATTGAATGGGATGCAAACAGAAGCTGTGTTCGATTTGTCTTCAAATTGTTTCCGTGTTTCGAGCAGGCAATCCTTAATTGAGAACTGCGGATTAAAACTTGAAACAATTTCTAGGAAAATAATACCGTCAAGTTCAGTTGCACAGAACGATGGTCGAGTTTAAACGAGGATTGTTTACACAAAGCGGCAAAAACGGATATCTAGAATTAGTTCTGTCTGGCGACAGAGAGCGGGACACGTACAACACATAATTTCGCTTAACCACATTCGTCGGCGGGAAGCACAACTCACTTCGTACAGACGTTACTTTGCAGCTGTAATTACAGATACACATATTGCTTCCCCGCTGATCTGCGAGCGAAAGAAAACATAGAATATGTTGGCTTACCCTGTTGGTGTTTACGACTAAGCTTCACGTAGACTTATAGTGGAGTGTACAACGTAGGTAACGATTCAGTTGTGTCCGATTGCAATATTAAATTAAAGTGAAGACTCGTAAGCCGCTAGAGAATAAACGTCTGAACCATCTCTTGCGAGTTCTGATATCCTAGTTACAAAATATGCGAGCAATGCGGAATCGATATAAAAGTTAAAGGAATGAATATATATATGTATTCTTCGGTAAATTCTAGTTCAATTTTCATTCTCACGCAATTTTGAGAGCGAAATTGAACTTACTAAGAGATTTACTTTTGGTTAAATGTTCTTTTTCTGTCTGGTGGACGTCTGGAATGCTTTTCGTTTTCCGCTATTGCAGTGGAGGAGGGAACGTGGAACACGAACGCGTTATTTCCCTACTATCTTAGGAATACAAGTTTTGGTATGCTTCAGAAATAAGCTTTTGTAGGAATTATTTATGTGCAGTTTCTAAAAGGGTATTTTCTAATTTATTAAAAACTATTCTAATTTGAAGGTTGGGACAAAATATGTCACAGAAAAATAAAAGTAAATGGATTTATATCCATTTTCTCAATTAAAAACTATTTAAATCAAGTTTATTTTTCGTTGTTTTGAGTTTACCACCAAAACGCTCCTTACGATAAGATTTTATCACGTGACCACACGTGACGTCAACTTTGTGTAAACTAAAGTAGTTAGTAAGTAAACAAACGAATTAAATGAAAATGATGTGAATGTCGAGTTTATAATTAACAAGATTTTTAATGGATAGAAAGTGATATTACTGGTGTGCGGTGCTTCTGTGCACAAATACTTCGAAAACTGAGCCAAACTAAGTATTTGTACCTGTGCCGTTCTGACGTCATGATGTCACGTGATAAAAAAGTCATCGTAAGGAGCGTTTTGGCGGTAAATTCAAAACAAGGAAAAATTAATTTGATGTTAATCGCTTTTAATTGAGAAAATGGATAGAAATAAATTTATTTTTATTTTTCTGTTAAATACATCGTCCCAATCTTCAAATTAAAATAGTTTTTATTAAATTGGAAAATACCCTATTCTATATACTAATCTATTTTTTCGGTTCAATGTAGGTATATTTATTAATATCGTTTGTGATTTTATTCCTGTAAGTTTTCTTTTTCGTGTTTACATCTTTATTTATTTATCGTTTGTTGAATCCTACTACCTAAATATCCTAGTTATCCTACTAATATATATATTATTATTAAATTACTTATTACTAATATTATAAATGTGAAAATTTGGATGTTTGTTACTCAATCACGCTGAAACGGCTGAACGGATTTGTATGAAATTTGACACACAGATAGTTTATAACCTGGATTAACACATAGGATACTTTTAGCCCGGTAGTATGTTCCCGTGGGATAATTTTCAAACTCCACGCAGGCGAAGCCGCTGGTCAAAGCTAGTACATTAATATTTGTAATACCTATACTTGCCTCTAGCCGACCAAATCATCAAATGCACAGTATTACCGCATTGTTATCGACTATTATCGCTTTGAATGGTGACAGATATGTTATTATTGAATCACTTGTTGCTTTATATTATTACCTTTCCTAGTACCTGTTAATTATAATTTATTGCTTGCATTAAGTGATTGCACCATTCGAATTCAAAATTTGTCAGTGTAGGTAATATAATAACTTAATTAATTGCCTTATTAAATCTTAAGGCTTTCAGAAATTATGGTTGATAGGTGACATAGGCAAACTAACACATCGTAGACTATTTCGAGATGTGAGCATAGTTAAAGTTTACCATAGTTCTTTTTATTTCTTACTAGTTTCCGCTCGCGGCTTCGCTCGCGTGGAAGTCGGTAATTACCCCGCGGGAACGTACTACCGGGATAAAAAGTATCCTATGTGTTAATCTAGGTAATAATCTATCTGAGTGCCAAATTTCATCCAAATCCGTTCAGCCGTTTTTACATGAAAGAGTAACAAACATCCATCCATCCATCCATCCATACTTACAAACTTTCGCGTTTAAAATATTAGTAGGAAGTAGGATGATGTACAAGGAATATATAAATATATGTACCTACGTGATAATATTAAAATCTGCAAATAACACTTGCAATCTTACCAATATAATTTCTACTAATAATATAGAAATTATAATCACAATGTAGAAATACAAAGCGTATTAAAAAAAATATTGCCTGCCAACATTCAATTGCATAACTACATGAATCACTATTAAATGGTGGCCCGAGAAAATAACATTAGGGTGCATGCACATTGCACTCGGCATCATGTTAAACTTAACATTTTCCGTAAGAGTTTCTAGAGAGCAATCAGACTGTAATGCTAAAATCTAACTACATTTATGGGAGAAAAATAAATACTTTATACCTGAACCGCGCGCGTAGCGAGCCGTGTACGAGCCACTTGAAGTTTTGATGTACAGCTTTTAAACATTTCTGCCTTTCATCGGTTTTTGTATTTCTTTTTTTTGTATTTACAACACTTACCTACTAAACATATACAAAGGCAAATTAAATTAGTAAGCGCACAACAGGGTCTCAATATTATGTAAACATGAAAAAAAATCAAAAATAAGGATTTGATGATTTTTTTTGGGTCAATACAAATACAGGCGTCAGGCGGTCAGGCGGTAATACAAATACAACTGATTTCTCAACTGATACTTAAAAATATATACTTACAACATATCTTTTTTCATTCGTGTTTAGATATATTGTTACCTAAACACGAGTATTGGCCTACCACGCGAGAAAACCCATACGTTCTTAGAGCACTCAATCATATAAATAATAGCTGGAGTCAGGGCTTCTAAAGTCATATACCTGTGTCACGGGAAGAACTTTGTTTACTTCATTTCAATAAACTTTGAGAAACATCGGCCAATATAAAAAGCATCTCCTTCAACATCACTCAAATGAAATCAAATCATACATCAAAACATTTCGCTCTAAAACGCGATAAACATACTTAAAAAGAATATTTAAGACGGGAAACGTTTGAAATGCAAACATTTTACGTTGTCTTTGCGAATAGGTAAGTACAATATTTGCTAGTGTGCGCCCTTTAGCGTGCATTTTATGTCAGATTCAAGCTCTGCTTGGCCGTCACTTTGCATATGAGCGGCGAATACGGCATAAAACTGGGATGAAAGCCGGGATAACTTTATCTCACAATCTCTTCTTGCGTCGCTGATTTTTAAATTCAAGTACACGCTACGCGTATTATGTAAATTGATGCGAGAATGTTCATTGTATTTTGATTTAACACCCTAAGGATTTTGGCGTAGGTAATATTAATATTAAACGCAATTTATTCAATATCAATATCTCTGAAAGTATTTGTGATTTTATTTTTGGTTAACCGAAAATAGAAATAGAATATTCTCATTTCAGTTCAGAATCTTTATTGTGGATCATAGGTAGGTACATAATACAGGTCTTAAATAGTTAATTTTGATCAGCTACATCCCGCCCTTAGGGGTACAACAGTTATATGAAAATTAGAATTACATTCGGAATTACAAGAATTACATTAACATTTCACATAAAATATTAAAAAAAACACAAAAATAAAATGAAACGGACCAGTGGGTCCTGAACGCATCATGACTGAGGGGAATTGTACTATGAAAACTTGATTTATTTTACAAAAACGGCATGAGACTGTCGATTGTTTCAACATCATTCTCTACAAACTATGAAAACTGTACTGAAAACGGTATCTATAGGCTTTCAAACATGTGATTCGTTTGACTACGGCGTATCAGGGGGCCTACTCCCTAAGCACGAAGTCTGTCGTTTCGGTCGAAGTAACGGGCGTTTCCAACTCCGTATCACTTACGGACAGAATATTAGTTTGGAGCCGGAACTAAGAATTAATGACAACACGATTTGACAGCTGTCCCTACTCCCGATATGTTTTTGCCCGTACAAAAAATTTCGTTAATTGGCTGTCGGATTCACTAAGAAGTTTTGAACTACTATCGGACGGACCTGCATCTTCGTTCACGGAGTTTGAGAGTAGGCCGTAATGTATATGACTGCATCATAAACCAGTGGTGTTGCAATGACATTTGTAGATATTATAGTAGTAGTTGTAGATATTGTCTGCAAAAGACAACCTTACGGTTGTTTAATAACTTTAATACATTCAAACTAATTTAGAATAGAATAGAGAAAAACGATAGACGGGAGTTCGCGCTGACAGCGCAGTTAAAAATAAGATTTTGAAGAATGCTCTATGAATACAAAAACGTGTTTTATTGAAAGGTCCCGGTACAGGGAGATCTTAAGGATCCTATAGTATGCAAAGTAACCAACATCACTGGACGCTCTGTTATGACCGCCATGAGAGAAGCCGAGAACCGCACGAAGTGGAAGACCACCATTCATAAAGCCACGAAGGCCTTTCAGGGACACGACCTTCAGTAATGAAGAACGCGACCAAGAAGAAGAGAGTATGAAAGATACAGAAAATACTGGACCAAATTTTATTGCGCTTAACCATTTAGCTCGGCGTGGACATAAAGAAGAAATATTTTAAGTGTTGGTTCAAGCAAGAGGGGCACTTTACTATCTGACTTAACGCGTGTTCTCGGGGCTTGCTAAGTGCTCGCAATAAATTGCTCGGTGTGAGCACTACTTCAGGTGCTTTTTCATTAGTCAAGTTTCCCTGACAGTTAAAAGCTGCAAATAGTTACCTTTGCTATCTAAACAATTGCCCCTCTCATTGCACTAATCCCGGATATTTTAACATGTAATAAATCTGTATTAAATAGGTATTATGTTTTGTGAAAATGTTTTGTTCAGCGCGGCATGCTGTGTTAAGCCGTAATAATAATTAAGTATATATGTGCAATTACAAATTATATATATTTGAGTTCTGCACATTTAAATGTATCATGGGCACAACTATAATAACTGGCAATCCTACAAATCCTACTATCCTGCTAATAAAAAATGTGAAAGTTTTTGAAGATATTGGGTGTTTGTTACTCAATCACGCAAAAACGGCTAAACGGATTTGGATGAAATTTGGCACACAGATAGTTTATAACCTGGATTAACACATAGGATAGTTTTCATCTCAGTAGTTCGTTCCCGTGGGATAATTTTCAATCTCCACGCGGGCGAAGCCACGGGCAACAGCTAGTAAGTTAATACCAACAATCAGTTATCAAAAATAAATTTTAGACTAATTTAACACGGAACATATATGTATAATTATACATATAATCTAGTCAAAAATATCAGTCTGATAGATACTAATTAAAAAGTATAATAACTGTGATCTATTAAAAACCTGCTGCTCACCCAATCGTTGACAATAAATAACAGACAATTTCATTCAATGTTGTACAAACAGAAACAATGGCTTTAATTTATATTATTGCGTTTTCTACGAGGACATCCGACCGCGACCCTCCATGCCAGTGGTAAACTTGAAAGTTAGGTATTTGTGAAATTCAAAATATGGTGGAGATGTGACCGATAATAAATACATAGATAGGTATAGGTTCATTGATTCGTTTCTTTGATTGTTGCTTTGTTAGACTTTCAAGTGTCAAGTAATTAACACAATTACTTTTCTATTGTTATCAGACTCAATCCGTCTTATTACAAAACGCGATCTAAATTTAGTACTGTGATTGTTACTAGGTTTAAACCATGACTAAATAAAACGTTATTATAAAATGAAGTTTATCTCTAGTTCTTGAACTATCTGTGGTACTAAAGTTAGTCCGCCGAGACCCCTAGTTTATCTTTGGATTTAACTTAAGTACTACTTAATTTGAGGTTAGCGTTGGTTATTTTTTTGTCTTTTCATTTACAAAACGATAGAAATGGATATTAATATGATTGATTTGGAAGATTTGAATATGCAGGAGACGTCTCGGCGATCTTACTGACATTACCATCTTAATAATTCTTTCGAATTGAGCGACGAAGATTTTAGATTTATAGTATAGGTTCACAAAACTCTTTGGAGAAAAAAAATCTAAATTTTTGGGATAAGTCCCACGACCCTCGAGGATGCCCATTGAGTCCTGAAGTGCAAGTGGTTTGCGCATTACGTAACTGGGCTCGACATGAAGTAAGTACCCCTGGTCGATGCTACTATAACATTAGACAAAATCCTAATAATATAATAGGTACCCAATAATATTGTTTTATTCGTAGATTCGAGACGATACAGCTGATTTACATTTAACCAGTTGTCAGCAAAACTGCATTTATTTATTAAAACGGACGCAAAGTAAACATTCGTCTCAAATTACGGACGCTGCCGCCGAATTTAATGCATTCCACTTCACGCCAGAGGTGTTACAAATATGACAACTTGATTATAAAAAGCGCGGCCAAAGTACAAGTGGGGCTTGTTCAATATATTGTAACCTAAACATAGAACAATCTAAGACGTATTCTTGCATTGTTAAATAATTATTTAATCATTTCAAGTGTTTTTCTAATAACAATATTTAGATAAACGGAACGTTGTTTCAAATAAAGCCCGAATGAACGAATGAAAGAATGCCATTTTTGTTTATTATCTGTAAATATAATTTGAACCATGGACCTTCTTTGGTACTAACTGATCCTCAGATAGTCTTTGTTTTGTAATAAAGACGCATGTTGATCCTGGTACTGACTTTAGTACCGTAACAATCCCAGACTTATAAGTCTTGGTTTAAACCAGAACTTAAACATTTTTTTGTAATAAGACCGAATGAGTCTGCCTAACAGTCAAGGGAATAAGATAAATCCAATATAATGATGAATGGTGCGCTCTAAACCTAAATATCAACGAGCACGTCTAAATCTATTATTTTTTACTCAGTAACGTCCCACCGCTGAAAATGCTGGTCTGCTTTTGTTCGCTGATGCGCTGCACTGATGATTATTTGGCAATCATGCGCAAGAAAGAGGCGTCAATAAAACGCAGAGGTAGAGGCAGCACACACAAAAACATTAGCATTCTGAAGGTTTTTTTCTGAAAAGTTAGACCTACAATGGATAGGTTTATCAAGCTACATGCCAGTTATGGGGTTTGATAAACCTTCCTGTAATTGAATGCTTTATTTTTGATTATAATGTTTTAATATTGTATTTGCGTGCCTAATTTGTGTTCATACTAACATAGTTTTTAAGTTACTTGTAAGACTAACACGCTATGGGCCTACGATGCCAGTCAGTAAACGTTTTTTTTAAAGCCTTTTTCTAATACAATTATATTATTATTACCAGCCTTTGATTATATCTCTACAGGGAAAATACCTCTTCTTGTCCAAAGAAGGCACGAGCATTTATCACCACGCTTGCTCAAGACGGGTTGGCGACTTCAGACTTATATGTAACTATATTACTCATAAGTATAAGTTTCCTCACGATGTTTTCTTAAATTAAGTTATTTAAATTATAATTATATATATTAAATTAAGTTATATATATTATAAATAAAAACTTTTTCTAATAAAAAAAAACCAACCGACTTCCGGAAAAACACTAAAAAGTGAAAAATAACTTTAATTCCGGAAGTCGGTGACTTTGGATATGTATTTGAGTTTTTAGTCATCGCCCTTTTTATTTTTCAGTTATAGTACCTACCCCACACTAATTCGAAATTTCATGCATTTCAACAATGCATATTTATGCGATCGCACCAATCGCGGTTGATTTGCTGTAATTTTTTGAAAACTTCAGTTGTCTGTCTCCGAAATGCATCATCAGATCTATATGAAATTTAAATGGAACCACATGGGAAGCACTAGCTTTCAAATAAAAAACTAATTATCAAAATCGGTTCACCCAGTCGAAAATTCTGAGACAACAAACATTAAAAAAGAAAATACAGTCGAATTGAGAACCTCCTCCTTTTTTTGAAGTCGGTTAAAAATATGCTTGCTTTCCTAGCACACTTTAATTAGTATAAGAAGAGTAAAGGAGCTTGGAGGAAAGATTATCTAGACACAGAATACGTATACCTAGTGCTTTGTTATCCGAGGATTAAGGGCTACCGCAGGATACTGTACATATATTATTAATCATTTCTGCTTGAATTAGAATGCATTGCAAGCTTTGCACACTGCAAGCAATTTAATTAGTTTTCAATAAATCTCGTTGCTAACTGACGGAATGACAAAACGACATTCTAAATTATAATGATATGACAAATTATGCTATGCATGTATGCATGGTACTTAATCATTCAAACACAGAAAACCGTTACTCTTATACGATGGCAGATAGGTATACGGTGTCCCTTTCAAGGAGGCCAACTTATCACTGGCCACTTTGCAACTCCAGGACTTTCGCTGAATAATTATGCATCCCTGATGACGCGTGTACCCGGCGGCACCAACGCTGTTCTCTGTGTGTTTGTATCAGTGGGATTCCCGAAGTTGCGGAGGTGGATGCAGGTCCACGCTTAATTTTAATTGTATATGTTAATCTGTGTAACCTATTAACACTAGACGCTAGTTATAAATAAAAGTAAGTATTCTATTAAGGTACATAAAATTGCATTCAAAAATGGCGATACGTATGGGAAATCAGCATCCTAATTAAATACGCAAATAAGATGCAGATTTCCCATGCGTAAATTTTACACACTATTAACAAAATTCTGCATTATTTTGAGGGATACTACTAATCCATTGCTTCACATGTTCGAAAAAATTGTCTGCTCAACAATGTGGATAACGCAATGAATGTTGTTGAACTGTTGAACGAACAAAAACAATTACCTCTCTGAGCAGTCAGGCGTACCTCACTGACTGCCTAATATTGTTATCAACAGTAATAGCTGTTCAGTTATAAGAAAGAAGAAGATAAGTATTTCCTGTTTTATTTAATTACATTTTTCACACATAATAAAGTACAAAGGCGGACTTAATGCCTTAGGCATACCCTACCAGTCAAGCAAGGGTGGTGAAGAGATCAGATGGCAGAGGCTGTGTTTGCGAGTACATCATATTTATCATCATCAGCCTACAGCAGTCCATTGATGTACCTACGGTGGGCTGCATCAATTGCGTACCCCAGTTGTATTAAAAGCTTAATACAACTGGGGTACGCAATTGATGCAGCCCACTGTACATAGCCTCACCTATTGCACGAAATTCAACCCGATTCTCGGCGATTCTCAGCCAGCTGCTACTAACCGCCCAGCGAAGATCGTCACTCCACCTAGCCTGAGGGCGTCCTATACGAGTACTTTACGTTTACTGATAATATTAATAAAAAATTGAAAAGGAGACCGTAATGAATCTGGGAACGGTTCTAATACCGAAAATATTAAAAAAAAAATTGTCTGTTTGTCTGAATGTATGTTGCCCAGGGTGTCTCCTGCGGCGACTAGGGCCGTTAGGGCCAGACATATTGCCTCTACCACACGAGCGCCGCCTCAGGGCAATTGGCAAGGGTTAGATTTTAATCGATAATTATAATTTTAATTCGCTGTTTGGCTGATACGGTAAAAATATACCAACGTTTCAGCCAGTGGTAGTGAAAACTAAAAAGCTGTTAATTATCATTAAAACAATGAAATCCTAGTAAGGGATAAACTCGTTTCTATTTATTTTATAGAAATGAACAATTACATTAGTAATATGAATGATCATTCCATAGAAACGGAATTTCTAGGAAACATTGATTAACAAATGTTAATATACAGTGCTGCTAAATTTAATTAACATTTGATTTCAACCAACATGATTTGTATTCCGCAAATGCAAACAAAGACAATCAAACTAAACAGTATTTGACTCTGTTGACATTTTAAAAGCCTTTCGCTTCCTAGCTTGCTTTAATTTCTCCATCTAATTCTATTTCATGAAAGCAACTTAAAACGTCAATTAAAGCAAATAAATCATATGAGTTCGAACCTTACGAGTATTTTTATTGAATTTGCGGTTCAATTCGCGGTTGCAGTTTCTGTCTCAAGCAAACCTGCTTTGTTGGCCGTATATTTTTGTCGTTTGACAGATGTACAATATTTGTCAACGTTTGCGAACGGTTGCTGAAAGCAAACTTCAATGGCTTCGCAACGCGAAATGAATCTTGATTCGTTGGAATTGTCTCTTGAGGCTTGTAGCGAATTCTATATCCTGTAGCTTGTAACTTGTAGTTAATATGTATTATTGTTAGGTATATAATTTGAGTAACTTGGTGTTTCCACCTCGAGTTTATAAGGCAATGGCATAAGATCATGTGAAAAACAATAGTGTTTAGTATACGACATGTATAGACATTTATTATGAAAAATAAATAACCTGAATCCGATTCTAGGAATAATAATGCTCTATGTACAAATTATATCTTTCATTGAACAACCCGATCATTTAAGGACGCACAGTCCTTTTATAATTGCACTTGAATTAAAATGTTGTTTTAATTGAACACGATCATGGTGTAATCAAAATATGCATGTACGAGTAATTACTATTCGTTTATTTATTATTGCTACCCGTTGCACTAGTTTTATTTTAGCTGAATTCGTAGTACTTATGTATCTATAAATAGATACACCAAATCGTCTTTTGTGTCTGTCTGTCTCACCACTCAGTAGTCATTTATTCCTGAAGGTTTATGTGGATAATACATATAACTTAGTACTCTCCATGTTTTGACATGTCGCACATCAGTACATTGCAATCGTGCGAAGCAGGGGCGGGTAGCTAGTTAACCTACAAAGCAATTTAAAGAATGATACTATGCTCGATTACTGAAATTGCTTACAATACCATAAACAGGTTTGATCAAAGAGACACGAATACAGTGGTTGTGACAGCTCGTAATAGTTTCGGGTCGAGAGTTGTACACATACCTACCAGTACCTACATAGTACAATATACATAACATAGATTTGTTGTACTTGAGTTTATTTATGAAACAAGTTGTAAGGGTTGATGTGTTTGGGTAGTTATAGTTAAAATCGGTTAGTGCGCAAATTTAATCAGTAAGTTTGTCGAGGCATTATCGTGGGCTGTCGAGCTGTGGTCACTGGGACATAAAACTGCTTACACACTGTGCTATAAGAGCTGCATTAGAATTTATGTGCAATACGTGGGCTATAATGTAGACCATCAACCTTTTGTAAGAGACTGTCACACAAGGCTGGTTATGGGTGATGAAGACGAAGGCAACGCTGTACATAATCCAACTTTTTTTTAAACGCGATGTGCATTAACGACCTGGTACTAAACGTACTGTGTAACGTATTTATTACTATTAATAAATTGAAATCGCTTAGCCAATTTCGAAATTAAGTCAATTTCTGACTCTTCTTAACATATTTCTAACTCTTCTGGTTCCAAATACCACAGTGTCTCAAGACGAAAGTCTTTGAACAGTGCGTGTTGCTAGTCATGACCTATGACACTGAAACGTGTTTGCTCACAATGGACCTTATTAGAAGCCTAAAAGTCACTGAACGGGCAATGGAGAGGGCTACGTTTGGAGTTTCCCTACGTGATTGAATCAGGAATGAAGAAATCCGCAGGAGAACCAAGGCAACCGATATACCCGAAGAATTGCTAAACTTAAGTGACAATGGACAGGGCACATTGCTCGCAGAACAGATGGCCAATGAAGCCAAAAGGTTCTGGAGTGGAGACCGTGTACCATAAGACGTAGAGTTGGAAGGCCTCCAACAAGGTGGACTGCTGACCTTGTGAAGGCCGCAGAAATCCGCTGGATACGGGAAGCACAGAACCGGTTGAAGTGGTGGAGCTTGGGGGAAGCCTGTAAACCAGCAGTGGAAGGCATTTGGCTGAAATGATGACTTCTTTTCTAGCTAAACACCAAATTCACGAACTTCCATAAATTCAATAAAAAATTATCCCGGTGCAGTAATTTCGTTTGTAAATGGACTTCATGTTTGCCTAAAATATATTCTAACTTGACAGCTCTGATAGATTACTAATGTTTAGTAAATTTAGCTTACGTAATGTGCGTTTCTGTGTCAAAAGGAATTTAGGCTCGCTCAGACTGGTTTAGTTTTCATGTTTAGTTGCTGGGTAGGTGTGCTCGACCCCTTACTAACCGTCCCAGTAATTAATTACAGTACGGTTTCTGCCGAATCACGTGCAATAGGCTGACTGTCCGAACCTTTAGCTAGCCTCCATTATTGACTATTTGTTTAATTCCTATTAGGATTTACTATAGTGAAATGCATTGTGAAAGAGATTTACTGTACCAATTATAGCAATTGTGTTATCGAATATTCTAATTCTACTAACGCAACTAATATTGTAAATGTGAAAGTTTGTATGTTTAGATGTTTGGATATTAAGATGTATGGATGTTTGTTACTCAATCACGCAAAAACGGCTGAACGGCTTTGGATGAAATTTGGCACACACATAGATTATAACCTGGATTAACATATGAATACTTTTCATCCCGGTAGTACGTTCCTGTGGGATAATTTCCCACCACCACGCGGGCGAAGCCGCTGACAAAAGCGAGTTTGAAAATAGAATGTGGTGTTTTTGATATTTCCTACTTTATCAACAAATTAAAGTTACCATTTCATTTGTGTATTTAAACAAAAAGAAAATGTTTCAGTTTTGTAGAGGACTAAGTGAAACATGTCGAGAAAATAATAATAGATCAGTTTAATCTGGTGAGCCGTGCGGAACGTGTAGCGGCTGCGGGGCGGTTGCGGGGCGACTGCGGGGCGGTTGTGGGGCGGGCAGGGTGCGTGTCGGGACCTCCTCACCGTCTACCATTAAGACGTGATCAATTATCCACGTGCGTTCTTTTCTCCCTATCCTTATCCATTCAGCTAGTATGATTACTTACTACGGAATTTTAATAAAATTTGCTTACAAGCTCGAAACCATTTTGTCATCGTCAGCCGTTGCCTATGAGTTATGACTTCATCAATTTCTTTAGGGCTAACCAGAATTTTAAAGCCTTCATAAAACTATAATTCGTGGGTACTTCCCTATCGTATAATGGCACATAAATGAAGGCATACGCAATTAAAATATAAAAAAATACTGGGCAGTTTTTTCGACTTGAAAAAAAAAACCGAAATTTTTAAATATTTGTCAGTTAAATAGTAATAATACGCATAAACCTTCCGGAATACATTCTCTAGGTGATGGTGTGAACCTTTTCGAAATCCATTGTTTAGTTTAGATGAACAACGTGTTCACACGAACAGACACAATAAGCGACATTAATTTATAACAATTACAAGATAATTGGTTCTGTTCTTCATAAAGTTCAGGTGCGTAGTACCTACTCTCAACTGGCGTTCATCATCATCATCATCATCATTTCAGCCGAAAGACGTCCACTGCTTGACATAGGCCTCCCCCAAAAGGGGGTTTTGCTATAATCGGCACGCTTGGCAGGTGGGTTGGCAATCGCAGTATGGTGGTATAATACATAGATAACGCTGCTGCCCATTCTCTAGTAAGTCCCTTAGTCGCCTTCTACGACACCCAGGGGGAAGAAATGGGACAACTGGCGTTATAAACATAGAAATATCAACAGCATGTGTTATAATACTTAAAATGCATATCACAGAAGCCATCTTTTTTAAACTTATCTTATAATACAATGTAATAAATTAATAAAACAACTTAATTAACTCCATACAAGAATGAAAATCGTTTGGAAAAAAGGGAAGTTCAACGGAAAGCGTGATATTAAAGATTCAAATTTAGATACAAACATAATGTCCGTTCACGGTAAGCTTCATGTTTTCATTGTTGTGAAAGACTATTAAGGATAAAAGAAAGTAGTCGAACTTTACTGTTATTTTATAGCACATTGACAGTAGAAGTTTTTATGACAGTTTTTAGTAGGACGCCGTAAAATCTTATGTAAGTCTAATGTAAGCTAACAGAAAATTGAACCAAGATATTAAGCTATTAAATTAGCGGCGTTTTGGAGATCGTCCCATATTGTTTGGGGTTTTATTTCTGAGTAATAATTTAAACCTTTAAGTTATTGGTATATACTTTTCGTTTAAACGAAATTCTTTTAATCCTGCTGATTCGAAGTAAATTGCGTAGGTTTTGACTTTTGGTGTTTTAGAAAGTACCTCAGTGCCATTATCTACTTCAAATGCTAGTTGAATCTCTATTGAAACTCATCACTACGGTTGCAATAGTTAAATTCTACGGTGTAGGCCTCTACGCGATTGTTGTGTAGTTACAAGAGGCGAAGCCAAGTTGCTACGTAATGCTTGTGCCGCGTGCCCCGTAGCTCACCATACTAAAAGAGCTTTGGTATATCGATAAAAAGTAGGCTATGCGCTTTCCTGAGGTTTTTAGTATGTATCCCAATGCCAAATTTCATCAAAATCGGTCCAGTCCTTGATATAGCCAGTATAGAAATGTTGAGAGTAACATTTCTATAAATATCGCTAAATGGACAATTGCAGAATGATGATCAATTTAAATAAGAGTGATTTATTAGTACAGAGCCAAGGTTTATTCTAAGAATTGGGCATCTAAACAACAAATCGAGTTATTCTTGAATGCCCAACTGCCCACTTTCTTAATCAAAAATAACTAAATTAAGTAAGTGTGTACTTACCGTCAAAGTTTGCGCGAATCAATTTGTTAAGTGAGTTGATAGGCTGCTAGGATGCTGGCATACCGTGTTTTGTTTTGCCCTTGAGCAGTTCCCGAACATGGTTTTCTTATAACTTATTATGCGCTGTTTTTCATAAAAACCTATTTTTAAGTTTCGCATGAACTGCGTTTCCAAAAATCGAGTAGGTTCTTCCCTGGAATAAAAAGTAAAAAATGTTATTAAAATTCTTTGTGCCAGCAGGTTTTGTAAATATTTATGAGTATTTTGCTATAGAGAATGATAGATTGAAGTGAATTTTATTAGTGTTATCCCATTTCACCAGTGAATATTGTTGGGTACGTACCTACCTATGTGTAACGTACCTAAAAAAATAAAACTGAAATTGTATCCATTAAATATCAATTACAAAATGTTTCGCTTAGGTTTGGGTAGGACTAAATTTTGCCTTCCATCCTGACCTCATTATATTGATATTCCGTGTGCAAAAATGTTTTTCTGCAATGATTTGACACATTCAGAGGCAATACATTATAGGAAAATAGTTCCCCTATTATTACTTACGGAAGAAAGTGTTCGCACCCTATGATCTCACCACATATACACACATTACGTTGTATGTAAAACTGTGCATTTCAACCAGACTATACATTTATCATCTTTAGAAATATTAGGTCTTTACCTATGAAATTGCCGTTTTGCAGTACTGGCCATTTCAAATCAAAATAATTTTTGTTTGGGTAAGAATTCTAATTTCAAATTAATTTTATTTTAAAAACATGGATTTTTTTTCCAAAAGTAGTCATTTGTTTATTGATTAGTGTTACATTTTCATCGCATTTCAATCTTTTTCGTCATCATGGATACGTTAAAAATTCGAGTAATTATGGAATATGAGTACCGTCGTGGCAGCAACGCGGCACAAGCGGCACGCAACATCAACGACGTTTACGGAGCTAACACTACAAACCAACGCACCACCTGTTATTGGTTTGCTCGCTTCCGTTCTGGAAATTTCGACCTGAAAAATGAACCTCGCGGTCGTCCGAAGACTTTGATCGACAATGACGAATTAAAGGCGATTGTGGAAGCTGATGATACACAATCTACGGCTGAATTAGCAGCAGCTTTCGACGTTAGCGTCAAAACAATATTGGTCCATTTGCGTCAAATTGGCAAGGTAAAAAAGCTTGACAAATGGGTGCCCCACGAACTCAATGATCGTCAGCGCGAAGTACGCGTCGAGACGTGCCTTGCACTGCTCAACAGACACACAAATGAAGGAATTTTGAACCGCATTGTTACCTGCGATGAAAAATGGATTCTGTTTGATAACCGCAAGCGCTCAGCAAGTTGGTTGGATCCTGGTTCAGCACCTAAACAATGCCCTAAACGAAAACTTACCCCTAGAAAAGTGATGGTCACTGTTTGGTGGTCTAGCGCCGTTGTGATTCATCACAGCTTCTTACCAAACGGGGTGAGCATTACTGCAGATGTGTACTGTGAAGAACTGAACACAATGATGGAGAAGCTGGCACATCTCCAACCAGCATTGGTCAATCGCTCGTCTCCGCTGCTCCTGCACGACAACGCGCGACCTCATACTGCACAGCAGACGGTCTCCAAGTTGCAAGAACTGGGGTTGGAAGCTCTCCGTCATCCGCCCTACTCACCAGACCTTGCGCCTACAGACTACTACTTTTTCCAGAATTTGGATAACTTCTTGGCGGGAAAAAAATTCAATACCCGAGAGGCAGTACAAAATGCCTTTGAAGAATTTGTTGCCTCCCGTCCAGCTGATTTCTTTAAGAAGGGCATCAATAAACTGCCACTGCGATGGCAAAGATGCATTGATTGCATGGGTGATTACTTCGATTAATACAAATAAAAAATACATGAAAAAAATTCGTTTAAATTTTTTCATACAAAACGGCAATTTCATAGGTAAAGACCTATTATTTCATTTTAAACAAAGTTATACAGGGTGAAATTGAAAACATGCGACAAACCGAAATGGGAGATTGTACTCATCATTATGAACAACTTTTACTGAGGGACCAAACATGCAATCGCAAAAAAAAAACAGCTGTTCCCTACATTTTGACGAGTTATGCGAACATAAATGTAGGGAACAGATGTTTTTTTTTCGGGATTGCATCATTGGTCCCTTAGTAAAAGTTGTTCATAATGATGAGTACAATCTCCCATTTCGGTTTGTCGCATGTTTTCAATTTCACCCTGTATTAGAATTGAAATAAAAACGTAACGATGTGAATATTTTTTTAAACTTTTGCATAAATTCACGCGTTCTTCCTATGTGGGTAGGCAGCAACTACAGAACGCCACCTGTTACGATCCTCACATATTCTTTTTACACGCTTTATATTAGCTTTACTTGTATGTTTGTATGTTTGTAACCGACTCCTTAGGGCGCGATTTTTACCCACTTTAAACGGTCAGATTTCATATAAACTTTGTAAACTTATCGAGGACCGATGACAATTCAATAATAAAAAAAAATAGAGAAAAATGAAAAAAAATAAAGGAAAAAAAACTGAAAAATCACGCTTTTGTAGTTAGCAGAACTCAAAAATAGGAAACAAATAATAGTTTAAAAAACTTAAAAACACGCTTTAAAAACCAAACTAAAAAAGTAGAAAATAATTTAATTCAATTAAAAAGCGTGTGGTGCTTGACATTAATTGATTATAAAAATACCTCAAAAAGCACCCCACGCTTTTTAATTGAATTAAATTATTTTCTACTTTTTTAGTTCGGTTTTTAAAGCGTGTTTTTACGTTGATCTAGTCATACACGCACGCTGGTTGAGAGAAAAAATGAAAATGAAAATTTTCATCTTGTTGTAATGGCATGTCAACACTAGACCGACATTGTCAAATTAAATTTATTCACCGACGGTAGGTCGTCTGGTTACTTCAAATTCTGTTGTAGAAACTTTATTAGATACTGGGTTCACAAGTCTTTGCTATGAAGCATTCTGCTCTCAAATATTTTAACAGTTGAAATAACTTTGCCGTTTCTTAAGTCCCCTATTATGTTTGAAGGAGTTTGTCTGCTCCTCATTTCGGATTTAGAGCGGCCGGCAGGCCATGTCCTGTCTGGCTTTGCAATTATTTGGCTAAAAAGACGTGGGAACTAGATGTTATGTGATTTTCTTAAATAATTTAGATTTTGCCAGCATCTTACAAGCATAGGGCGGGGCTGATGGTTCACCACGCAGGCACAGTGCGGGTTGGTGAATGTCATATTTCTTCGTAATTTCTTGGTTTAGGATATAATTGTATAGGTCACGATTTAAAAACGATATTTTCCTTCATGTTGTATCCGTATATTATATGTACCCACAATACCGTGTGCTTGATTTTTGGTATCGGTAGACCAGTGTTAGGTTAAGGGAGCAGTTTGAGATGTGGCAAGTGTGTAACCTCTAAGTAGATTTGCCTCTCGAGTGGTCCAACGAAACATTGTTATGTTGTCGGGCTACAGAATCATTGCTAAACCAACGGTGGGGAGGCTGACCGCTCCAATGCCCACCACAGATATAGGTCCATGTTAATTTACTTATGTATTGTCACTTCAGTGCCTTAGTCGGATTGCAGTTTGCTCAGAATTATTCGCCTACAACAACAAACAACACAAAATACTGTTCCCACATAATAGTTTTGATTGATTTTGATTGTCGTGTCAGAGATTGCTCTTCAAAGCGACGCGCTTCGGTATGAAGTGCCGATAAGCATTTTATCACTTTGCACAGATTTTAGAGTCTATAATCTAGCACAGTTCTCAAATTATCAGCGCATTTCAGCGCATAAACGTTGACTAGTCAATATATATCTCTTATAGTAACCTTAAGTGAGGATATTGCTCTAATCAGCACGTTGTCCAGACGGATTGGTGATCGCACTTGCCCCTCTTGAAATAAGTAATCCCTTGTAAAATTGTATGCCAATTATTGTGTGTTATGTAAGTACCTAATACAACTTATCAAAGCTCTAATAATTCTAAAATACGCTCTTCAACAAAAATAATTTTGTAAATTAAGTTTTGATTTCATCTTTGTAACGATTCAATAAAAATATGTATGTGATTCCAAAAAGTATCATTATTGACGGAAACGTGGAAGAGAAATCGTAAAAGAGACAGTCAAACTGAGAATAAAACGGTTGAATGATTGCCCTCTTACAAAATATCACTTTTGTTTGAGGGCGCGTCGCGGAAGGTTGGGTACAGCGGAGATTCACTTGTTTGGAGTTCAATCGCCGCCGAGTTACGTCACGTTGTGGCCAATGATATCCTGCCTAAGGTTATCATTACTGCAATATATCGACCATTGTTTAATTTTTACCGATATAACTAAGACTGTTTATGCGAAGGTAAATTAAGAAAGTTATATTTATACTATAAGGTAAATTGTTAACTTTATTTAGCCTAACGTATTATGTTTGGAGTAAATAACGTGCTACAATCCTTAAATAATATTCTTTTCACGTTCTTGGCTTTCTTATTCTGGAATTTATTTACGTGCCCTTCACAGACGGCGTTTAAAAAATGAAGCCATTTTTGTAAACAATAACTCGCTTGGGTAGTTGACGAGCTCGGTGTTTGCTCAAGTACCTCAGTAAATTAATACACGGACAAATTTTATTTAGCGAAAAACTCAATTTTATGTGTAAACAAAACGGCAGCCACTTCCAACCGATCGAGTCCGAATTATTTTCGGCTGATAATTTATTGCTACAAACAGACGATAAGTGGCAAAGGATTATATAAAGTGTATTTTAACATCTTTCGTCCCTTCATTGTACGGTATTATTAGAAAACATTAAGATTTGTGAGAATGAGAGATTTACAAAAAATAAAACATCAGAGATCCTAAAAGGTTTTTCCGGGAAAGTCAACATTGAAGATTTGTTATGACTTGTCTTTTACTACTTGGTTGGTTTTGTGTTCACATATCAATATTTTTATATGTTCACATAAATGAACATTTGCTATAAAAGCTCAGTGTTTGCACAAATGTGGAAGCACATATTATTATAATGTAGATTACTGTCGAGTGCGCGATCGTTCGTAGGTATACAGTTTTACAGCTGTTTATACAACATCTTTACGCTTCCCTTCGAATACGTTCTCACCGATTGAACATAAAAACGTCTCCGTGCCAAAAAGATTCGAGTCGGTAAAGGAATTCTCACGTCGACGGAATGTGGCAAGATTTGTACAAGTGGAGGTCCTTTGGGAGATGTGTGTAACGAATTCTGGGGAGGCGAGGCAATAACGCAATGCACTACGTACACGGAGTGTGAAAAACTGGAGAACTGATGTGTG
Source organism: Antitype chi (assembly GCA_947359405.1). Classification (NCBI taxonomy): domain Eukaryota; kingdom Metazoa; phylum Arthropoda; class Insecta; order Lepidoptera; family Noctuidae; genus Antitype; species Antitype chi. The sequence continues at coordinate 12,896,406 of OX375815.1, read as the reverse complement.
GGGCGGGCGGTATACAATTCGGAAGTGACCGCGACATTTATGTTCTCGTTGATGTACCTTTTTTGCTTTCCACTTTTGCTGACGGCGAAGCTAACGAACAATGCTATCCAGTTCTCAATTACAAAACTTTGATATTTGAGAAATCGTTATTTATAGCCCTCCATTTCTATAAGTACTCCATGACTACGCTGTATTAAAACCCGTTGATGTTGGTGCACTTATCAGATATTGTATTATAGTGGCCACTGACAGCTACTGGTGTGGCTTACGATCGGACTGACACTTACTAAGTGTACTCGTACTGACCACCAGTGTTTACGTACACGACATGGCCGCCGCGCCGCCGCGCGCCAGCACGCGATGCTTGTAACAGGATTACGTTTTGTTCGCCTGAGGTTCAGCTGCTTAGAATCTTTAATGACGTCAATCCGGATTGGATGTGTAGATTTAGCTTTTAGTAGTTTTTGGTTCCGTCAACACCAGAGACAAAATAAAAAAAAAGTAATTAGTCATTTATTTCACAACAAATACATTGTGTTGAAAATAAATTGATGATAAATGAAATAATAAAAAAACAGCAATAATAATTTTAAATATGAATGTACTCAACATTAATGTTTAAAATTTATTACGCGTTTAAAATGTCACAATATCACTAATAAAAATAATGGTAATCATTCTGAAAGACAAAAATAAAATATAATCACCAACGTTGCATTTAAACTTAAAATTCAATAACCAGTACAGAAGCAAAAAAATAAATCATAATGATGTAACAAATAAAAATTCACAAATCACTTAATTGGTCTCAGTAATATAAGTATCTTTTTTTATATTCAGTTCATATCTGGCAGTCTTAATTACTAACAAATAACAATAAATAATGTTATTTGTGAAAGTGTATTTTGCTGTAGTTAGATCCAATAATTGTCTTTTCTTTATTACTAATGAATTCTTTGAGATTTTTAATATATTTGTTACTCAATTACTCCATTGTTATTACTTTTAATCTACTTTGAAATGAATATAATTTTGCCATTATACTATTTATTCAAACATCTATTACAATTGATTAGGAAAACTCGATTTTATTATTTCTACAAAGAGTATTACAGTTTATTTAAATTACTTCGTATAATTTCGTGATAATAACATCGATGGCACTAAAAGCTTTGCTTGCTAGACTGCAAACAATGCCTTTAATTTGTACGAATATAAAACATTCGAGTCTTCGTAATTGTACAAATTATATTATTAAAATTTTAAGTGTATAATTTAACATAATAGAAAACGTCTCCCTTCGTCCATTACTGTTCTTACCTATTATTCGAGGAAAACTAATCTGATTTGTGTGATTTTCGTTTCATTCAATTTATATAATATATATTCTGTGAATAGGGGGTGCCACAGTTTTATATAATATTATGTTTAGATATATTATTTAGTATTATTACATTTTAGATATACGCGTGACTTCATAACTTCTTATACCAGATTTCAAAATAATTTACTATGAATCAGCCGAAACTTTGCAGACATGTTTATATGAAGATTAGCTTGTTCTAAAATTAAACATCGTCTTTGTTGAATTGTAGGATTACCTACAATGAAACTCACGATCGCTGTGTAGGTACACAGCGATCGTGAGTTTCATTGTAGGTAAGAAATAAGTGGTAAGAAATATTAACTTAGGTAGGTACCTAAGTTAATATTTCTTAGACAAGATTTATCCTTACTACCTACCTGGAGCCTGATTTGCCTTAAGGTGAACCTAGTCCACATTTTTTGCAAACAAACTTCGGGAGTGTTTTATTCTACTGTCTGACATGGCACATTCAAAGTAAAATATGATATCGTTTTGTCTTATTATTAATATTGTCTGTACGGAAACAGAATACTAAAATAAAAACCCATTAAAAAGATAGGAGCCAATATAGATTAGTTTTTCTTGCTAATTTTACTTAATTTTGGGCGTGTTTAAGTAATAAAAGAAGTGTAAAATCTCCAAAACCAAGTCGGTACCGACAAAGTTAAATTATCGAAAAGTTCAATAAACTTTATTGGTCATTGGTTTATGCATTGGATTTTTCATAAAACCTGATTTTCCAAAAGACTTTTTATTATAAATGATCCTGCATCTCACTCAATAACGTTGTGCGTGTAGACTAGCGTCTAACTGCTCATCACTGATACTATCTCTGTCGGACACGAAGCCTGGTGAGACAGCGTGATTTTTAGCCAGGCCCACCAGTGAGTTCGAGCCCGCGACTAGGTTCCCCTTAAGCTAAAGTTATGAAGCAAACAAGCATAAGAATATAACGAGTTTTGTGATAACACATACACATATTACTACGAGGAAGCAGTTACAAGGAAATGTTACTTTCCCTATAAAGTTTGTTGATACAAGTTCGTATCCATCGTTATCAGCTTCTTTGTAAAGGTACTTACATAACTTATTAAAAAAACATATTTGAGAATCACCTGAATGAGAACCACGTATATCGGGATTCAAACTTACTCGTATTTATATTATTGTACATTGACAAGAGTATTAATCTTGGTTGTACGCTTCGATTAATAATCCCTACTAATCCCTACTCCCTACTAATATTATAAATTCGAAACTAACTCTGTCTGTCTGTTACGCTTTCACGCCTAAACCGCTGAACCGATCGTTATGAAATTTGGCAAAGATATAGCCTGAGATATGGAGAAGGACATAGACTTTTTACGCGATAACCTACATCCACGCGGGCGGAGCTGCGGGCAAACCTAGTATTCCATAAAATGTAATTTAAAACAGGACACTTGAGACACATGACTTTCAAAAGGATTGGGCCACACACGAGATAAACTCTCCTTAGATAATACGCAATCTTGTGGTAGAACAAGAGTGTTAGAGCTTGAATTAGCTACTCCAAAATTAGGTTGAAGTGCTGAGATCTGTCTAGTTTACATTAAAACGAACCCATTTCTTCTTGTTTTGACTATTCTCTCTCTTGTGGTCAGTTTAAGACCCATCACTATTGAACATCGCAGGTATGCACCTCCGATGTAAAAGTTTTAAAGTTGAAGTGTCGTTTAGTCAAGTTATGCTTCTGAAAAGCAACTCAGACGGCGATCGTGGTGCTAAAGGAATTATAAGTGTTCACGCCCTAACTCTAACGTCGTTAATATACAGTGAAAAGAGAGCAATGAGTGGAAGCCAAAGCAATTATTTTGGTTTATTTGTGCGCCCGTTTTCAAAGACTGCCAATATTACACGGGGGTTAATGAGGTTTCCATTATAGGTCCTAAAGGGTTCTACTATTAATCGAATGGATTAACATTATTGGAGTGTGTATGAAACACGTTTTTTTTGTTTTGTTTTTTATGACGCGTCTAACATTTTTTTTGAAGTGAAAGCTTCTTTAGGCGCGTTGAGCACGTTTCGGGTGAACAAAAATCTTGGAACTCGCGTCATCGTCAAAATTCACAAGTTACTTAGTTTTCACTTCTATCGGCAGTCTCCAAAGACTGCCCCGCATGTTTTTATTTTTTTTTGTGGGTGGGAAATCATCAAATAACTTCTCCCGCTCTGAGTCGAGCAGGAGGGCGTGTCAGACTTTTACTGACTAAAACCCACCCGTGTTCCCTCAGTTGCCTGTGTGCCAGGGGCCGCGGTATCTCTTTCGAACATCCCGCACCCCTGGCAGACGCGTCTACCACGACAGCGGTATTTGAATGATAGAGTTTCTTACGTCATACATACATAACCTGCCTGTTTCCCATGGGAGGGTAGGCAGACAGTACAGAACGTCACCTGCTACAATCTTGCCCCTCTTGCTTTGTGCGCGTTCATTCATCTGGTCATATACGCACTCCGGTTGCAAGTACTACGCACCTGACATTTCTGCTTCAACGTAATAAAGTAATAACAAAATAATAGAGTTTCTAAACGTTATAGGCATTCTTGGTTTAAAGTAAAGTTATCTGAAAAGGAACGGCCTTAATTGAGGATGATATTATGATGACGTGGCTGCCTCGATTCATACAGCTAGGAAGACACGGTGAGAATTATCGTCATAAATCTCGCTTGATTCGTTCAGTTTACACCTTCGAGTTTTTATTTGTATACAAAGTAACCGGTGTGAAGTGGACATCGTGAATGCAGGTGATTGTGCAACTCACAAAGCGGCTGGGCACTGTGCCGTCGCGAATGTTAACAGTATTTGGACACGACACAATACCGTCGTAGTAGCAATAAATGTAAGTCTGCTCCATACTTTGTGTCGACGAGGTTGTTTATTTATAGATAGAATGTACCGTACACCTATTTGTTAAAAAAGAATCTTCTTTTTTGGCGTAGGTAGTGACAGTCGTTACGGGTCGTCAGAAGCCCGAAAGTCTGACAACCAGTCTCACCAAGGGGTATCGTATTACCCAGTAACTGGCTTGTGGAGGTCAGATAGGCAAGCACTCCATGTTAAATACTGGTACTCAGCTGCATCCGGTTAGACTGGAAGCTGATCCCAAATACCAAAAAAAATACGGTTTGGAAAAGGATTTTTATTTTATTTTATAAAAACTGTACAGTACAACATTGACAGTTGGATGTTTATGGGATTTAAAGTTAAAACGAAAAAAACCGATTGAGGTCTAACAGAGCTTTTAGAGATGAATGAAATTATTAGGAAAAATGGACAGGTTTTATATAGGTACCTACCTCAAATTGAGTAATATTACTGTTCTGAGGGAACTGTCTTGTAGAACGATCCTATTGATCCCGAACGGTAATAACCGCGGAAGATACGTGAAGATACCAACCCTATCTACTGAAACTCATTCACACACGTTCGCGTGATGTCATATCCGTCTGATATCTGATGACGGTAAGCCACTTATTGGATACAAATGAAATGTTGCATGGAGAATATATTGATAGCGGATTAATACTACCTACTCAAAGGATTAGCAGATCACTCGCCGACTCTCGTAAATATTTATAAGCTTCTGTACATTTTCAGAGAATCGGATATGAATTTTTTGTAATGCTTACAGAAGGATATTATATTTTTAAGTCATTTACATATTTTTATCGGAACCCATTTATTAAATTAACATGACGTGAATTTTATTTAGAATAACCTATACATTTGCATGATTGGTAGACATATGAAATTATTCAGTATATTCTGCGGTCCAACGAATCACATAGGCACCAGCACCATATTGATCAGAACCTGAATAATTTAGAAGGTTAAACCGGTTAATGCTAGTCCACTGCTTGATTTTTTTTCAAAAAATTGTCTGCTCAACTACGTAAATAACGCTATGAATGATTTTGAACTGGCAAAATTAAAGCCATTGCAACTGTTACCGTGTTACGGAATTACCCCGCAGGACACGTCAATCTCTATTCAATAGAGACACTACACTATATTAAATGAAAAACAGAAAAAAAGATCGCGCCCACATGTAAGCTATAGGTATTTGTTCGAGAGTGTGGATTTCAGAATAGACTATTTACTATATCCCCGGTCGTAGGGGCAGTCTCGCTTTGATTAAACCCTTTCGGCGCCTCCACATGAGTCGCCCTTCCCACTTTTATCTACTTTACTTCTCCTCTCATAAAAGGACCTTACAAAATATTTTCTCGGTTGACAAAACAACTTTAGTTTGTAAGCACGTTTACGGTGATATGCTTTTAAATGTCAAACTTGGTTTGTAAGACTATAAAGGGAATAATTAAGTTTGTAATAAGTAGGGTCTTTGCTAGAATAACTTTCATGTTACTTCATCTTGTTTCTTGTAAGGTACTCGCGTTAGTGGAAATTGATTTGAGTAGGTATCTAATTTTAATGTCAGTAACAGTATTACAGGATCTTGAGTACCATTTTTTTTTATCCTACTATAGTAGGATAAAAAAATGGTACTCCGTCCTTCGTTTAGATGTTTGTATGTTTGTTACTCGATCACGAAAAAACGGCTGAATAGATTTGGATGAAATGGCACACAGATAGTAGACGCGCACTGGTAAAAGCTAGTCGGTACCTACTTTATTTCTAATAGGTACCAAGGTAGGTAGGTCTTATTACGGACGGTACTGCGGGACGGTAAAGCGAGCATTCGCTTCGTAAATTTATGCAAACATTAGTTACGCGAGCTTTTGATACGCAACGTGCATTCATTATTACGCCATACGAAAGTACTAAATACGTTATAGGTAGTAAAATACATTTGGTGAGATCTTGAGAAGGTACGTGAATACAAAAAAGAAAAAGAAAATTCAATGCTCGCGAATGAATATTCGTTTTGTGAATGAATGTTCGTTGCGTAACAAAAGCTCGCACAACGAATGTTGGCAAGACAACCGAAGTGAATGCTCGCGGTGAGTATAGACGCATTTTCATATTCTTACGTATGGGTGGTCCCATACAGCCGGAAGCTGAAATGCCTCTACGCGAGTTTAATAGCCCTCGAACCTGCTTGCTCCCGTAACAAGCTAGATTAAAAGATCAATATCGAGCTCAACTAATGACATGAAGCACGACCATAGCCTACGGGTACTGCGATCACACGACACCTATAAACTCCAGGATTAACAAACCAGCTACATACATTTTTCGAAGCAAAGATTATTTATTCAAAGGAAAAGTGTGGCCCAATTATATTTATTGCGGCTTCTTTTTACTTCCATATTATAAAAGAATAAAGCTGTAAACATAAAACACTCACAGATAATATACTTACAAATACAAGTTAACTCAATATTTATTGGATACATCGATAAAATCGCCTTTCCCTTATTTATGACAGTCACCTGATTTCGTTCGGTCCCTCAAACACCTCGCGGCCCATTTTCGCGAAGACTTTTTTCCTTATATTAGATTATATAGCTTTCCTTTTTTTTCCAAATCGTTCCAAAATAATTTACTCACTGTAGAAGTCAAATACTTGTTTTGACACAAAGTCGGCACGTGTCATTCTTGACGCGACTGTGTTTACTCAAATTGATGGGAGTAAAGAATGTTATTAAGTAATTTTAGATTGTTTCGATAGAAAAGTCATTTTAGATTTCGTAACGGGATTGTAATTTGCGATTTGGTTACGTTTCTATATTTTTTTCTTTGAAGTTAATGTTTAGTGGATTGTTGAGTTAAGGGTCCCGCAAACAGGTACGACGCGATTCTGGTAGAATAATTTTATAAAAACTTCGTGGAAATTGTTCTACGAGACCCGTGTCGCACTGTAGCATCGCGCCTGACTGCGGGAAGCTATATCAGGGGGCCGATTCTACTAACAAATTTGTTAAAAAAACGCAATAGAACCGCAACCGAATCACCACTTTTAAGCGTTTTCGCATTCTACTAAAATGAACAACGGTCCAGCTGCGACACAGCTGCGGTTACGTTTTAGTTACGCCAACGATCGATTGAAACAATGTCAAAACCTATTCTACTAACAAAATCGAACATGAGCGTGACGTTTACTATGGACAAAGTTAATGATAAAATTATGATCATTATGTCTTTTAATTATAGAAAATACTTTTAGTGCCACATATTCGTGTTTAGTAACATTTTTAGATTCAACTTTTTTCTTTGTGGTATTAATAAAACATATTATTTTGGCATGTTGGTAACGCGGGTTACCCGCTGTGTTCCCGCTACAGTTCAGTTGCAATTCGTTTTAAGTTTAGTTTCCATTTTGCTTATAAAATAGTAGAATGACTTTTTATGTAACTATCGAACGGCGATCGAAATCGAACTGTTGTGGAAACACAATTTAACGTGTAACGTTGCAAATTAGTAGAATCGGCCCCCAGGTGGTATAGAGTGGCCGTTTCGATTTAAGGGTTTGTCTTTTATATAAAAAAGAAAGGCACAAATTTTAGTAGGTACTGTATCATTGAGAGAATAAGTAGAGTTTTCAGTTAGATTTTGATCATAAATCTATAATAACTTATTAATACTTATACTGGGACGTGGAAATTGTACGATAGAAGCGCGCACGCAACGAAAACTCTTCCAATTTTGACTTACCGGAGGTGTACCTGCAGTACACTCACATTTTTCCAGTTAAGTTTCCAGCCCCAAACAACAGGGGGCGAGCCTATTGCCATCAATCGGGCATAAATCCAGACTCCGGGCAGCTACTGAGAAATTCCAGATTGAAAAACCCAATAACCGGTACCTATGTAAACTTACAGGGTATAAATTTACATGAAACGTAAGTCTGTCGGACATAAATTAGTAGATAATTTACGCAAAACACATGTTAGTTATTGTGGTCGATGCAAATGTAGTACTAATGAAGTTACTGTTAGCACACTGACTCCATTAGGGACTCTTCAAAACGTTCAGTACGGCTGCACGGTAACACAAACGTTTATTTCATGGGTTATTGATTCTCTAACGGCTGTATCAAATGAGAATCAGTACTGGTTGAGTGAGCCATTTGTACGAATAATTGTGTGCTCCAAATATAGAATGAACTGTAATGAACACATTATTGTGTCGTTAGACGCTTGGCTGTACAAGTGGTCTGTTTGTAAACAGAACTGCCTCTGTTTTGGTATGACAATTATTGAGGAGTGGGGCTTGCATCTAAGTAGCAGCACCCGCACGGGTTGATCGATCAGGTTAAGCTACGGTTGCCGCTTTTGATCCGTGGATGGGTGATCATCTACATTCCAAGATCCCTCCCTGCCTCGGAAAGCACGTCAAGCCGTAGGTCCCGGATGTTATTCGTGGATCTTTGACAGTCGTTACGGGTCGTCAGAAGCTCGATCAGTTCCCAGATCCCAAGGGTATCGTGTTATCCAGTAACTGGGTTGTGGAGGTCAGACTGGCAATCGGTCCACGTAAAATACTGGTATTCAGCTGCATTCGGTGAGACTGGAATCCGACCGCAACATAGTTGGGGCATATAGGCTAGGCAGATGATGAATTATTGTGGTCTTAAATACTTATGCCCCCAATTTTAAAAGCTAGTAAGGAAACAAAGAGTATAAGACACGTTTATTTTTTGTCAGGATAAATATCTCAAGTTTTTTTGCCAGATTTGGGTAGCAACATCGTCGGAGATTCTAAAAATAGACATCCAAAGCAATTTCCTTTTGTCTAGCTACCAATACCTTTATTAGTTTTCCCTGTGAAGGTGTTATAGCAGTACCTACGTGTAGTTTAGGTTATTATAAGTAGGTAAAGCGTATTTTGATCGATGAGTAATATTCTGGAAAATCTGAATATTTACTTATTTTGCCGGACCATGAATTCAGCATGTGATTCTAGACCACCCTAGCGTAGAAATGTAAGGCAAAACATTTTTTTTTATAACCTACGAAACATTAAGGCAAGGTTCGAAATCATTTACTGAATTAACTACCGCAATTACCACGCTGCGTATTAAAATACGTTGTCGCTCAATATTACAAGAGGACGCGGTTAACATGCTTATTCGACACAAAGTTAGCGTGGACGCTAAAGTCAATTTTGGTATTATCCCTTTATTACGTTGTCGCTGTTAATTAAGTATAACACAAACTAACTTTATGCGACCCTCTGCGCCGTGCAAGCTGTCGAAACCCGTGTATGTCGATGAACACTTTCACGATAAAAACTTCTCCCGTGCATTGAAATTGAATAAGCCATTTTCATGAAGATAGAAATCGAATTTAGCTGCTTTTTTCATGACTACTCGAAGATTTTGGGGCGTGGGTAACTTTTTGGCTCCCTAGAGTAAACCAACCGTTCTGAATGGCCGAGACTTTTTTCGGGATTCCCTTTTCTTGCCACAAAGAAAGTCAGATTCATTTAACGAACGGCCTTTTAAGAGAGAAACTTCTTTGAAGCTTATTAAAGAATCGTTTCGGAGGATTAGAACCCTTGAGGCGTTCCTAAGGTCACATAATATATGAATATTTATACTTACCCGCTAAAAACTAAGTAGGCACGTAAGAGCGAGACAAATGATTTTTAATAACTTTCAAAGAAAAATATGAATCAATCTGCCAAGCCTTTTCTCAACTATGTTGGGGTCAGGATCCAGTCTAACCAGATGCAGCTGAAAACCAGTAATACGATTCCCCTTGGTAAGACTGGTTGTCATATTTTCGGGCTTCTGACGACCCGTAACGGCTGTCAAAGATCCACGAATGACAACCGGGACCATAGGCTTAACGTGCTTTCCGAGGGACGGAGTGTCTTGGTATGTAAAGATGGTCACCCATCTACCGACCAACCGCGGCAAGCGTTGCTTAACCTGAAGAAAAGAATAATATATGGCACGATAACCAAGTCCGTTTAGTAGAAACGAACGAACAGAGCGGCATGAGTGTCGTTATTAGGTCAAGTATAAATTGGTCGGATTTATAGTTTATATAGCAAGGAAGAATGTAGGCAAAGTGAAAATCCGATTTAACTCGCTGTTACCTGGCCGCAATCGGCGTCTAGATTCGATTCTCCGGCACCCTGAATGGAAATTGGATTTGCAGTTCTGCAGAGCTATGCATTATGTACTCCTGTAGATACTTTTCAAATTATCTGCGCTAACTTGAAAGAGAATTTACAGAAATATTGGTTTTTTATTTCTGAGATCGTTCGTGATCGTTCATGAACTTTTTTTTATTTTTCATGGCTTGTTTGATATCTATATAAAGACTTTTGTCTTTAATGCGGATTTTATTAAGATTGTTGAAAATTAACTTTTACCTATAAATAATATTTTCGAAAGTAGGAAGTAATGACGTCATTTGTGTTGAAAAACTAATAACATAAATTATTGATTACCTATATGTTGAAAATGGAGATTTGGGGCTTGTGGCTTAATAATAACAGCCGCACGGGCCGATCGACTAGGTTAAGCTACGCTTACCGCCGTTGGTCCGTGGATGGGTGACCATCTTTACATACCAAGACCCTCCGTGCCTCGGAAAGCATGTTATGCCGTTGGTTCCGGCTGTCATTCCTGGATTATTGACAGTCCGTTGGTTCCGGCTGTCATTCGTGGATCATTGACAGTCGTTACTGGTCATCAGAACCCCGAAAGTCTAACAACCGGTCTTACCAGGAGGTATAGGTAAGAAAAATAAGACAGTTGACTGATGTAGCCCACAGCTAGGTTAGTATACTTTGCTTATTTTCACAGTATTATGTCTTATGGCGTTCTGCTGTGGGGATCGGCAGCTGAAGTAGATTCAATTTTCATTTTACAAAAGAGGGCAATCCGCGCAATCAATAAAATGGGGCTTCGCGAGTCTCATATAAACAAATTCAACGAAATTTATATACTAATTCTGCCTTCTCTTTATATACTAGAAAATATCTTGTATATTCGCAAAAACTTAGGTCTTTTCAAAAAAAGATGCGATTTCCATAATCTAAATACATGTAGTAAAGATGAAATTGTGATTCCAAAATTTAGATTAACTAAAACTAGCAAGTCATTTCTAATTAACAGTATCCGCTTCTACATATCACATTTGACATTATACATCAATTTTAATATCGACTATTTATTAATGATTGTCATGGAAATCATGTCACTTGGTTCAAATAGGTTCATTTTATATAGGTAGATTCTTTTACATATTCTGAATGAGAGAAAGTTGTAGGCCTTACAGACTAGATTTGCTATACTGTATTTTCATTCCTCTAAGTACCTGGTAATTATTGACAGGCCTGCACTGTCCTCCCATATCTATTATCACTATAATTTGAAAACATTGTAAAAGCCAATTATTTTTAAAAGAGTAACCGTGGAGTTTCTTGCCGGCTCTTCTCCATAGGAAGCGACCAATTGGAACCGTACACCTAACGCTTAAGCTCTTCCAAGCATTCTGAATAAATTACATAAGGAGATAGTAAAAAAAAAATGGAAAACAAAAAACCTTGACAAATGAAAAACGTCTTGAAAACCTACTTTACCATTGAAAACTTTAGAATGCGGGAGGTGCCTACGTGTGGGTCCACCAGACAAAGACCTGTGAGCGGGTTAACCTAAATTTGATCGATAACCCACATAATCTTGCCTCTAAAAGATTGAGCGTTATTTTTTTTAATGTAAAACATTTGAATGCATGTGGAAATAAATAGTTTGAAATTTAATTTAATTTTTTTTTTTACTTCTGACGTTACATAAGTGCCCATGCAGGTTTATATGAAATAAAATATTTTGATTTTTATTTTTTGATTTTATCGTATAGCCCAGTACCTGGGTTGTGAAGTCAGATAGGCAGTTGCTGCATGTAAAATACTGATATTCAGCAGCATCCAGTTTGACTGGAAGTCGACTCAGTGTAGATGGGAAAAAGCAAGGCAAAAGATGATGTTGAGAAGAGAGATGTGAATTCCCAAACTACTTTTATAAAACCGCGATCTTTTATGCCCGTCGTAAGATAAAGAGATCATCGAATTTATACAAGCTTGTTTATTTAAACGCGTCTCTTCCCTTTCAACTATTTATATTCTTATTTGATGAGAAACAAGCCTCTGAGGCTCTCAGGGGCTATCAAATTGAAGTTCACCAACGTTTTTTCTTACTTACGTATGTATTACGTCTTGACAAAATAGTACAAAATACAAGGGTTCCCAAATAAACAATGTAAACCACCTAGGGAGCTGCGCATGGTTGAGTAAGAAAGTTGATATTCTTATACTACTCTAGGATACAAAACAAAAGTAGGTATTGTAGGACTCCGTAGAGTCCTACAATACCTGGAATTTAGCTGAATACTTTTATAAAACGCAAATTGCGTGTAAATATGAACTTTACGTTTAATTCATAGAATAACACTGTACAGGTTCGCCCTGTCAATATTTTTTTTGTCTCCCAAAGAAAACCTATTGTAGTCTATTTTAAGGATAGAATCTAGACACATCTTCTTGACAGTTCAAATGCGACAAAGCCATTTCATTACCTGCCTGTATTTACATAAAGGTTGCATTCGATAAGCAACCAACCTTTACAGTACCTATAATACCTATTTTTGTGAAGTGTATGTGCGTAGATTTCATCTTGAAACTCACCTATTTGTTCTGAGCATAGTTTTACATAAAAGTGTTGGTGTTGTGTTAAGTCTATTCCACATCTTACAATTTGATTGTCAATTTGTGGCTAAGTAAAAAAAAAACGAACGATTCAATCGACCAGGTTAAGCTACGCTTGCCGCGGTTGGTCTCCATGGATGGATTACCATCTTTAAATACCCAGACCCCTCCGTGCCTCGGAAAATAAGTAGCCGTTGGTCCCGGCTCTCATACGTGGGGACCTTTGACAGTCGTTACGGGTCATCAGAAGCCCAAACGGGTAGGTACCGCATTACCCACAACAACTGTGTTCTGGAGGTCAGATTGGCAATCAATATCAATCAATAGTCTTTATTCGTAAACATAGGTTACAACAGTACGAAAGATTCAGTTGGGTAGTCGCTCCATGTAAAATGGTATTCAGCTGCATTCGGTTAGACAGGAAGCCAACCCCAACATAGTTGGGAAAAAGTTAGGCAGATAAAGATGACAATTTGATGGTCAATCGAATTGATCCGATTGAGCTTTATATTAGATTTATCGCCAACAGACTCCTCTCTACATAAGACAGTTTGTGTATACTCCATTTACAATAGCATTAGACAGAAGTTAAAAAAGGTTCTTTTTAATGTACACTTCGTAACAAAATTACATTAAACGTGTTGCAGTTACGACTAATGCCAAAAAAATTAAAGTGTCAATGCTAAAAACCTAAAAGAAGCAGGAGTGAACAACACCGACTAACTAAATTAGCTGATGACGACGAAGTTTTACCAACATATTGTGGGTCGTAAGTTGTTATTTAAAATTAAGTATTGTAAAAAAAAGGTATTTTATTTCCTTTTAATCTCCATTAGATTTAAATCATCATGTGATTGTTTGTTTCATTCTTTCGTTCTGTTGTAGGTTTGTAATGTGTGATAAAGATGTTATTATAAATAGAACATTAATTAAAATTAAAATTATTTTTACTTCGTTTATCTCAGTATTTAGTACTGTTTTAAATCTACCTAAAAAAGTTAGAACTTAACTTTGAAATAAAATGTTTTGCACTCCTGCTTCTACGAGCCTCTTTTTTCGAAAGCTATAATAAATATGGTATAGATCTAATGTGGAATAGACTTAAAATAATTTTCTAATATCCTGTACCTACTTACCTACGTATTGTAGGTAGGTACTTACTCCACTTCGTACTGAGTCCCTGTGGGTTTTGTTCATATTTTTCCTTCCAAGCTTTGACAAACATGTAACTGTGCAGGTACATAATGTTTTTGGTTGTGTTTTTTTTTATAAATAAATTATTCATAAATAAATAAGAAAGAACATACAAATTAAATAAATTATTATAACATTTACTGTTCTGGATGAGGACAGACCATTTTACGTGTTAACGTGTTCTGAATTGAATGGGTGGACGATGACATGGTGGAAGTCGCGGGAATTTGCAGTATGTGGCAAGCAGAGGACCGGTCTATATGATACTACTTATATGTTGATTATTGTAATAACGTAGGTAATTAAATTTGATTAAAAGTAAAGTAACTAAATATCATCGTTTTTCATTTTTTATTAAATACCTTAACTTAAGCCTATTTACGAAGGGACAAAGTCGCGCTACATGTCGCGGGGAGTTGCGGCACTTTTATCGAACTTAACCTCAAAATATTATGTAGATAAATTAGAAACCCTACTATCCCACTTGCTACTGTATAACATAATATATTATTATAAATATGAATCTTTGTATGTTTGGACGTTTGTTACTTAATAGTGCAAAAACAGCTAACGGATTTGGATGAAATTTGGCACACGGATTATAATCTGGATTAACATATATAGGATACTTTTTATCCCAGTAGTACGTTCCCGTGGGATATAATTATTACAAAAGCCGCTGGCAAAAGTTATTAAATACCTATTAATTCTCGGTAATCAAAAATAGTTCGCAGTAGAAGAAGAACATTGAATTCTCCTGTAAATACATTAAGTTTTGTTGTGACAGCGGACTTATCGTTTTTACACCCTGCCAACGCCCTATATTGGGCGGCATTCTCCTCTGTGACTTGAGTCAATCACAAAATTACAGAATCCAACGGATTTCTATTAAGTAAGTTACCTATGTCTTTTCGCGGAAAAAGTAATTTCACCTTTCATATCAACCGATCAGCTCGTCAAATATAATGTTGAAAATATATTATTATTTATTCATCCTCATTTCCGAAAGTCAAAGTACCTTCATATTTGTTGAAATGTTTGTATCCATTATAACCGAGATTCGAATACCTATTTACACAAAAACTTTCTAAGTCAATACAAAACACGATGTATATAATCAGATATCGCAAAGCATTTATTCCATATTTACATTCAATCGTATTGTGTTCAAAAATTATCATCGATATTCGATATTTTTGTGTTCGCAGCGTGGCACGCGTCAATCATACCACACATGCGGGCGACACACTCAAAATTGTTGCTCAGAGATCAGAGAGAAATATTAAATGGCATATTTAATATCTGCCCTGTTTTTTCCTTATTCTGTGCCATCACAAATGTTAATAATGTATGAACCTACGTGGGAAACGGAAATTTTGCGGCGTTCCACTAAATAGGCAATCGGATGTTGTTTATCAAAGAGCCGAAATTACTCCGCTGAATGGCGATGGAAAAGTGAAGTGTAAATGCTCAAAGGTTCCATTGATTCGTTTTATGGGACATCGCAGGGATAGGAAGAAGTAATTTCGAATATGTTTCACGTTGTTTAGATTCCTGAAGGATTTGTTCATGGTCCGTTCAATTTGAACAATGAAATGGAACGCGATTTAAGTGAAATCTTTTCTTTAGACCTAGCTTAAACGCTCGAATCTCAATCTCAATGAGAGTAATTTGTGTCTTCTTTTTGGTGTTCATTCTTGAATTAATGTTCACTTTTATTATTAAGAATTCACTCATGGAGGTCGGTTGACATAAAGCCGAACCGCTTTGAATCTAGCAAAAATCTAGAAAGATGAAATATAATGTTATTACTGTTCAAAGAGGACCTTTAATTTACTTTGATTAATTACTGGCCTCAATAAACATACCTACTGAATTTTGAGCAGTTAAACCACTGAAATAGGTTAGGTGAGAAAAACTAATAATATGTAGGTATGTAAAACAAAATAAATGTTCTTGAAGGTTTTAACAAATAAAAGCAATGCTCACTCTTTAAAGCTAGAAAAGGATAACGTTTATTTTCGCCTTTAAATCCCGTGTGACCAAAAAGTGCATGAATATTGGATGAAGTTCCCGATCACCTATTGAATATTTATAGTAAAATTATTCATGTAGATACACTCTGAAAGAGACCGCATTAGAATAACATAATTATTTTATAAAAACAGATAATAAATTGTTATACGTTCGGTGTATTGTTGAAATAGTTCAAAGATTGAAATACTGCTACAAACCTGACAGATTGAAAGCATCGCTTTGAAACAACTTCCACTATCTCGACAACTTCATGATTTATAACTTGTGAATTCTTTTCTATACAATTTGATCTATGGTGCCTTAGTCACTGCCATAACACATTGTCAGATATAAAAGTAAGTAGGTACACTTATGGTACAATACTTATAACAAAACTTTATACAGCGTCGATTATGAGGGTAATGTAAATGTAGTTTTGTTACTTGTACACCTTCTGCCTTGCCTTTTCCCAAGTATTTAGGGGTCTTCTTCCAGTCCAAATACCAGTATTCTACACTAGATTCCGCCCGCGGCTTCGCCCGCGTGGAGTTTGGAAATTATCCCGCGGGAACATACTGCCGGGATAAAAGTATTCTATGTGTTAATCTAGGTTATCTGTGTGCCAAATTTCATCCAAATCCGTTCAGCCGTTTTTGCGTGAAAGAGTAACAAACATCCATCCATCCATACTTACAAACTTTCGCGTTTATAATATTAGTAAGGATGGAGCGCCTGCCTATCTGACGTCCACAAACCAGTTACTGGGTAATACGATACCCCTTGGTAAGAGTGGTTGTCGGGTGTGCTTCTGACGACTCGTAACGACTGTCAAAGATCAACGAATGTCATCCGGGACCTAGGGCTTAGCATGCTTTCCGAGGCACGAAAGGGTCTTGGCATGTAAAGATAGTCACCCACCCATGGACCAACTGCGGCAAGCGTTGCATAACCTGATCGATCAACCCATGCAGCTGTTAATTAGCCACAAACCCCCAAGTTTGTTTTTTGTAAACAAAACACTGCTATGGCGAGCTCAGAGGCACCATAGCTTCCATTAAGTCCCCAAATCGTTCGGAGAGGCATCCACTGTGCATTCGTTCCACGTACAGTCATAGTTTACCAAAAACGACATTAGGCTGTGATATGGGGCGAATATTTTGTACAATTGCAAACAGAGAAAATTCCCTTAGTCGTATTTCTGTTCCGAATTAAGTCAAGACTCAAGTCTGTAATTGTAGATAAAGCGTTTCGAACTGAAATTCATAGTTTTAGACACATTTAAAACGGTTTTAAACCCCGTTTTTTGGTTCAAAATGTTCCGTTTTACAACAGACTAGACTTGACTCTGTTGGACTTGACTTAAGTGGGCTGTATATTGATTAAGTATTACTTTAACAATTATGTTAAAAAGGCAAATTGACATGATTTACCATTTTTAACCGACTTCAAAAATAAGGAGGTTTTCAATTCGACATGTTTATGTATATTGTATATATTTTTTATGTATTTTCGGGCATAAGTGCGTCATGTATAGACAGATTAGCAAAATTCTTTTTTTTTCGAAAGGGGTTTATTCTGAAATAGTCCCATTTAAATTTAATTTAGATCTGATGATGAGTTTCGAAGACAGACTCGAACTCTTCAAAATAAAATGACAGCAAATCAACCGCGATTGCTGCTATCGCATAAATATGCATTGTTTTGACCCCAAGGATGATGAAATTTCAAATTGGTGTGGGGTAGGTACTTTAACTAAAAAATACTTTTTCCAAAAAAAAAACAGCCGACTTCTGGAAAAACACTACAAACTGAAAAATTACTTTAATTTTGGAAGGCGGTGACAAAAAATCTAATTTATATATATAAAATATATCCAAAGTCACCGACTGCCGAAATTAAAGTTATTTTTCACTTTGTAGTGTTTTTCCGGAAGTCGGTTGTTTTTTTTAAGTTTTTTATTAATAGGCATAATATTAATCTCAAGTCATTGTCATACTTATACAAAGTACTTTTTTTTGATCAGACAGAGAAAACAATCTTGATAAGATTATTTATTAAAACTCGGTCGCCCAGTAAGCGAAATTCGACCATAATTCATTTAAATTTTAATAAAAAATATTAGCTTCCTTCTCCACATAAACTTTAAGTGTGCCAAATTTCATACTCCTCCCTCCGCGTAATTTTCGTAAAAACGGGTACAAAGTTTTTGCTTCGCGTATTAGTTTAAAAATACCTATATAAAAAATATATGTTAAAAATATTATTTAAAAATATGTTGTGGCTAAGTATTATAACAAAAATAGTCTGATTGGGGTTTTATTCAGCCACTGCATATTTTTAGAATGTATATTTTTTATTTTGTTAGCCCTTGATATATCCTAAATCAGGGATTAGCTGTGGTTGTAGATCACTTCGTATAAAACCTCAGTACATTCCATAAAAATAAAACAATGTTATTCCGCAATATGTGGATTTGAATCGGTTTAAACCAAAAATACGGTTTTAATACCACATGGTTTAAACGTTTAAAAACCGTTTTGCAAATATAGTTTAGTCCAAAATCAAATTCCAATAGGAAACGAATCATTTTAGAACAAGTTCATTAAGCCAATAAACATTCCTTTACACTTTAGGAATGCTTTCCTCTCAAATTAGTTTCAGCTTCGAATTTGTCGGGTAAATAGCTGGCTGTATTGAAACCCAGTTAGCTTGATAGATGACGTGGTTGCATGAATTGTCAAATTAGCCTGGCCTTATCAAACCAAACTCTATGAAACTAAACTACCTTCCACCTACAGATTTTATAGGATTGATTATATTTTCTGACCTTAAACATTGTTTACGATTAAGTAATAATAATCATAGGTATCAAATAACCTGGAATACGAGTAGCCTTAAATTATTGTTTGTAACAATAATAAGGATTAATAAACGCTAACGCATCGACTGCAGTTGGTTTTAAAATCCATTGTTCGTTTTGCTATTTTGACAATGGTAAAGTTTCGTTTTTAACAATCTAGGAGTTGCTGATTCAAAGAAAATGGTATGTGAACGACGTAAATAATCTATAGATATATCCATTTACAAATTATAATAAAATAGTAACGAAGTCCTTTACATTGTATATTAAAAAAAAAGTGATTGCTACGAGGTTGGAAACGAGTCTAATGCCAGAAATGTATTTTTTTTAATTCTTGTCCGTTCGTGCGAATTTATGTTGCGGATTAGCGCAAAAACGGCAAAACGGATTTGGATGAAAGTTGGCACACATATAGATAAAAACCTGAATGTATACATAGGGTACTTTTCATTCCGATAATACGTTCCCGTACAATATTTCTGACATCCACGCGGGAGAAGCCGCGGGCAATAGCTAAGTAGTAGAGGTAAAAAAAAGATCCAAGCAGAATTTCAAAAGAGCAGTAGTGGCCCAGTGGTAACGGCTCCAATGTACGAATTTTAGTCTAAGGTTCGAACCTAGACAGACGTTTACCTTTGTGTAAATAATTTCATCACCACTGCTTCCAAAACGCTGGAGGAAAACATCGTGCGTGAGGAAACCGGCATGTCCTAGAACCAAAAACTCGAAGACATGTATCGTCTACCAACCCGTGCTGAACCCGTGTGGTAAATTATACCCCACTCCTTGAAGAGAGGAGGCCTGTGTCCCAGCAGTGGGAAACATTATAGGCTGATAATGCAGAATTTCAACACGAACAGTACGTTTTCTTCCTAGATAAAAGTAGCGAGATCTTAAATGAATAAAGTTTCAGTAAAAAGTCATATCTTTGATGGGTCGTAAATATTAGCAGATATCAATATCAATCGCCTCGTAGTGACGACATGGGAGAGACAAATTTAATTTCACTTTAATATTTTAAAAGCGTTCGAGGCTTTAATCGCGTTTATTGAAGCTGGATTTTATTGATAATTTTATTGGTCGTGACAGAATAATTTTAATGATGGCGTGGATGGCGCCATCACCACTGAAAATGCGTTTGGAACGGCAAATGTATAAAGCTTTTAACCAAATGAAATCCATATATTACCGAATAACACACTCGTAACTCGGTGATATAAGTCGCTCAGAGAATTGCCTGGCACAATGTAGTCGTGATAACCATCGCACACACACGTAATGGGTTTGTTTTATGCACGTGCAACAAAAGTGCATAAAACTTTTGCAAATTCATTTTGCGTAAACGTTGCTGTTTGCACTCAATTACTTTAAAACGCTGCGACACTACAATGCTGCACGTTCGAGATAACAAAGGATTTTCTAATGAAGTGTTTACAGAAATAAACCTGTTTACTCTTTCTCAGGTTTAGTTATTAAATTGTTCAAAAGGATCGAACCATTTCTGATAGAGACGTGTGTGCAGTCCTCCATTTTGATAATATGTATATTCTTTGACCTAAGAATATAACTTAAACTAAAATTGTCCACAAAAATATTCGTACAAAATTCGCTGCACGAATATGTTAATATATTATTACGGTACTTGTGACAGTTAGAACCTAATGAATGTAATTTGCGTAATCAATTAAAGTATTAAAGGTCCCGTGTTCACACTGCATCGTATTACATATACACATAAATCATTAAAGATAAGTAATCAAAATTTATATAAATATGTCTAGTCCCAAGTAGGTTCTTCGCTGAAATTTTTTATTCGTTCAGCATTTTAATAAATAAAATTGCGTCCTTGGTCGTTAGGTTCGTCGGGATTTAACAAAACATCGTGATCACATCCATCAAGCTGTCTTATTGTATAGACGGAGGTCGGTCGAAGGTATAAGTAGAGGGTTTTATTATGCGAAATGCCTTTAAATCTCCATGTTCATAATGAATGAACGAACTCTCGGTTTATATCGACGGCAAAAAAAAATTGAAGAAAACTTTGGGCGATTAAAGACGAGCTAGATATAAAAAAAACTATTCAAATATATTTTGTTAATCGCTACGGGTGACGTGCCTAAAAAGTAAGTTGTATTCCTTTGTCCAATTTAGTTTTTTAAACCTGGAGGCTACAGGCATAGGTATACTTTCAGAAAAGAAAGATAGTGCCTACGTATAGCTCTGTAAAACTTGCCTTAGGTACCTACTTTATGTTAGAAATATTCTGACATAACCAATCTTACTATGTCACTAGAATTTAACTTTAATAATTTGACTAAGTTCTTTCGCTGCATTTTCCCGTGGACGACGGCGACGTAACAAAAGGTCATAGATATTTTATAAACTTTGAAACTCGGCAGAGAGTTGTCGGTTTGTTCGATAAGAAAGTTTAGTTCGTTAAGTAGGCACATTAGGGGGAAACAGGAAAACATTAAGGCGTGTCGTCGACAGTGGCTCGACGCCAGACGCTATTAAAATATGCTATCCAATTGGACGCACTGACTTCATTTCGAATTGTCCTCTTTTCTGCCAGCACCTCAAAACTTAATGGTGTAATTTGCATGGAATAATATTGAATCTCAAGCATCTACTTCATCTAACGTATTTAGAAGTAGACACTAAAACTTCATAAGAAATTTCATTTAACGATTTTGACGACGTCTGTTTAGCATTATCTTTGCCTAATATCAGCCAATAACAAACATCAATTACATTAAAAATATCGTGTTTCAAAATAAAATAATCCTCGATGGTTTAGTGGTCGCAAGCGCTAATGTTGAGCATGAGGTCCTGGGTTAGATTCCCACGTCGGGCAAAAAGCGTTAATGGGTTTTTCTATCTGGAATTTCTCAGTAGCAGCCCGGTGTCTGGATTTGTGCCCGTTTGATGGAAAGGCTCGCCACGTATTGTATGGGACTTCAAAATAACTGGCGAAATTTGTGTGTACTATAGGTACACTGGTGCCTAACCCTTCCGGGAATGGGCACGCCACGATTGCGGCGGTAAGTCCCCTCTTTGAAGAGTGGTTTGAGAGGCGCCACGGCATCCTCACCTACCGCCTGACGCAGGTCCTGACCGGACACGGGTGTTTCGAGGGGTTCCTGTTTCGTATAAGGCGGGAGGAAACGCCCAGGTGTTTCCATTGCGTAGATCGCCCTGAAGACACGGTTGAGTATACGTTGGAGGTCTGCCCGGCTTGAGCGGAGCACCGCCGTGTCCTCGTGGAGGCGATCGGCAGCGGCGATCTCTCGCGTCCGGCCCTGGTCCAGGCCATGTTATGGAGCGAGAGTGCATGCATAGCCGTCGCCTCCTTCTGCAAAGCAGTAATGCTCGCGAAGAGGGAGGGGGCGCACGTGAGGGAGAGGCAGTGCGCAGTGGAGAGGAAATGCGCCCTCACGGCCCTAGCCTCCGCAGGACACGCCCTGGGCGTCGGGAATCTTAGACTGATTCCCGGCCACCGTAGGCGCGGGCTTGCGGACGGCGAGTAATGGGTAGCTCGCTCTCCGGTAAAGACCAAGCCCGGGTCGACGGCGCGTTGTACGACGCGGGTTGTTCGAAAGAGATTCCGTGGTCCCTGGCACACAGGCAACTGAAGAAACATGGGTGGGTTTTAGTCAGTAAAAGTCTGACACCGTCTGAGTTCTGCTCCATCTAGAGCGGGAGAAGTTATTTCATGATTTCCCTAACAAAAAAAAATAAACCCTTCCGCGAAAAACGCGTCTAATAAAACAATAGTTCCGATGTTCTTCTTGCTGACTATAAAACGAAACGGGTCCGAAGCTAACTTAAGACCAACAAACTAAAATCAGGAACCATTGTTCGAGACCTAAGCGAGACCCGAACTGAGTAATTATTAGCTGCTGAAGCCGGCAGCTCTTCCAAACAAATGATCAGGAAACAATAAAGGAGTTTGAGTAACGGAACCAACCGACGATGATTTAATATTTGTCGATGTTGCGTGTGTGGAATGTAGGTACCGACAAACAAAGCTATTAGTGTACAGGCAGTTAATTTGCAATTATTGATTGTTAAAGTTAACATTGCTAGTGGTCGTTGGTTCAAACACAGACAAGCGCTTTTCTTTGTGTAAATAATTTCATCTCCACTGCTCTCAAAACAGTAAAAGAAAACATCGTGAGAAATCGTAAAAACTAAAAAAATTAAGACATGAGACGTCTACCAACATGCACTGGGTTCGCGGGGTGGATTACGGCCCACTCCCTATCACAGAGAGGAGGCCACTATAGGCTGATTATGAAAGTAGCCATGCTGATCAGCGAGTGCTGAGTAGTCAATTCTTTTACATCTTTTTTATGTGATAAAGTGATAATTCCAAAAGTTTTTTTTTTTAATCCAACTGTTATTAACCAACACTAGCTTCTAAGTCGTGTGTATACTAACCAAATATACTTTATTTTAAAATGAAAGTTAAAATTTTTCTATCCCACTACCTACTTAGCAAAAAAATTTGCCACTCACACTAGAAAAGAAAAATTTGCTGTGTGGTGAAAAGATGAATATTTATGCCTATGGATCTAACTCTTTTGTTGACAGTATCTACCTTCAGGCATGCGACTGAAAATATCCTGAGCAGATGCAGTATTGACAATTCAAACATTTCTGTTTCATATTTGTATCAGACATGCATAGACGAGCAATCCGGTGCCGGATTGTCACACGATATGGCAGGTAAATTCGTTAGCAAGAACATATCTCGGGCAAACGGAATGCCCGTTCATGTTAGACCGTGTTATGCTCCATTTCAACGAAAACATTTTTGTTTTGAAACACTAAAAACTAAATGAAACAAAGAATTTTTTTGCAATTTTATTTTGTTTTTTTTTTTTTGTGAAATTGGAAAGCTATGCTTTTCGACCAACATTCTCAAATAAATTTAAAAGATAAAATAAATGACATTCATAAAACTGAATAATTGTTTTAAATAGCTTAGAATTTAAAACTGTTTGTAGAGAAAACTTTGTTAAATTTCGATCAACTTCATTTGTTAACCACCTACAACAACAATGAATATTGTTATATTCTATTTCAAATTGGCCAACTCCTAATATTATAAACGTGAAAGTTTATATATTTCGATGTTTAGATTTCTTACGCAATCACGCAAAAATAGCTGAACAGATTTGAATATTTGGCACACAGATAGTTTATAACCTGGATTAATACAAAGGGTACTTTTTATCCCGATAGTATGTTCTCTTAGGATAAATTGCAACCTCTACGTGAGCGCAGCCGCTAATAAAAGCTAGTGTAAAACATAAAGTTTACACTAGCTTTTATTAGCGGACTTTTATTCCCGGACGGATGGCGAGTAACGGGTAGCTCGCTGTCCGGTAAGGACCAAGCCCGGGTCGACGGCGCGTTGTGTTCCACGCGCGCCTCAAAGAGATGTCAGCACCAACTGGCGGGGTCCGCAAGGGCCGATGCCTGCCACGGGTGCGGGTTGTTCGAAAGAGATACCGCGGCCCCTGGCACACAGGCAACTGAGGGAACACGGGTGGGTTTTAGTCAGTAAAACTCTGACACACCCTCCCGCTCCACCCAGAGCGGGAGAAGTTATTTGATGATTTCCCACCCAAACAAAAAAAAAAAAACATAACATTTGCAATTTACTTTAGCAAATGTCAATTTGTAAAACAAATTTTTAGCCAAAGAAACCGGAGCCCCGAAATACACCGGATACCCGGAAAACACGACGAAAAAACCCGGATAAAACCTGAATGAATGCACGGAACCGAGAAGTGCACTCATACTTTTAGTTACCTTTTAGTCTTGAGTTTTAGTGAATTGCATACCTATATTAAACCGTTCCTATTGTTTACTTATCTTTTATAATTTCATAATGTCTGTCGAAAGACACTGGATCCTGCGACAAAGGGTATCCTAGTGCGGGATCCAGTGTCACACCTCAATATTGTAACAGTTTTAAATGACCCAATAAATTAAACTAAATATGGCGCAAAAAGGAGGAAGATATCCAGCAGTGGCTGATTCCAGGCTGAGGTGATGATGATGTTGAATTTCCAATTTTCATTTAATGTTTACTGCATTGGAAAGCACGAACAATTAACTATCACTTGTTTTAAATTAACTACGCGCACTGCCTAACTAGTGAATTCGTTACGCAAATTGACCGCGACCTGCAACAACATCTGAATAGAAATTACCTATTTAACCGATACCCGAATTAGAATGAAGTGATATGAGTTTTTATTGCCAATTTGAGAGCTAGGCACTTGTTTACTGCTTTAAGTTGGTTTTAATGAACGTAAGGCCAATTCCCGTAATTAAAAACGCTCAGAATGTAGTCGCAATTTCATCTCAGTGACAATCAATGTCAATGTCAAAAAGATGTCAAAAATTTCGTAAAAAATCTGGCATATTTTGACCAACTTCAAAAAGGAGGAGATTCTCAATGCGTTTGTATTTTTTTTTTTGTTTAAGTAACTTCTACGAATCTTCTACAGCAAAATTGTGGATCGCTTTCGAAAATTGTTTTTTAATGGATAGGATACAGGTACTTCAGGGGTGGTCCCATATATTTATTTTACAGATTGAGACTGAAATTAACTGATGATTAGAGAATGTGAACGTTTAAAAAATACGGGAATTACCACCAAAAATAAAACTGCTCCTCTCATATTGATAAAGAAAAGCACAGTACTTTATACGTACTAGGTACATACTTAAACTTTGTATTGAAATATGTAAAACTTATAAAGTAAATAATTTGGAAATCCGGTCGGTTAACTCTTCCATCTTCCTACCTAACATTATTAGTTTTTCGTGTGAGCGAATGTACAGATATTTTCTTTTAATTTTGTTGTTATAATATTGTTAAAAATAGATAATATAGACTTACAAAGAAAATATTAGAAGAAGGTTGTCTGATTGGTTGGCTGACCGCAATTCGTAAAACATTTTTCTAAAATAAGAAAATCCGTTCCACTAAAATTTCAAAAAGTCTCATAATGAAAGCTAATTACTAGGAATAAGTACTCTATACTCTATTTCTGTACATTTAAAGCATATAATACAGCAACAGAGCTTTACTGGGATTATTAAGTAGGTGTAATCGATAGTCAAGTACCTAGGTGCTTTGATGTGTGTAGTGGACTGTCGAGACTCGAGAGTCGCGTGACACTATATTGTGATAGGTCGACTATGTGAGCTAAATACAGTTCCAACCTACCGTATTTCAAAGCCAGTGGTACTCAACGTCGGATCACTGATTCCACGCGTCTGATGAAACCGTGTAGGTTTTCAATCAAATATTCATTTGAGGGGCAATTTATTACAAGCATGTCGTCACGCCTATATATTCTAAGTTGTTTCGTTGTAGTATTTAGTCCAATGAAACAATAAAGCCACACAAAAGTTGCACAACATTGTTTCACCAACATTTTTATGTTGCAGGAAACATTTCATGATACATTTTGTTCGTGAAACCTGCTTTCGGTAACACCAAATGAAGTTCTTGCAACAATGTTGCTCAACACACAATGAAAAGCCTGTTTTCAATTTGCGTTTCGACTTTGGAATTGAAAGAGGCGACTTTTAACCAGTTTATTGAAAAAGGGTGACATTCAAAGTTAGGCTTCACCTTGTTGAAATTCTAAATAAGTAGCAAGGACGAAGGTGTAAATGTCAAGTCTAGACAAGACTGTGTTCTAAAAATAGCCTTTTCCACAGGACTGGTTATCCATTAACGTCTAATTTTCCTCATAAGAACTAGTGACACCAGTCCGTGTTTTTGTTTGTACCTAATAATTATTATAGTTGTGAATTACGTTCAGACAGTAAACAATAAATAATCCTTTGTGTGAACAACTAACAAACAACTTTCCGCTTCGAATGAATTATGTACTTAAAAGAGAAAGTTTTGTATGTTTACAGGATTCAGCAAACCATCAGACACGTGTCGAACACTTTGCTTTTCAATTAAGGTGAAAGCTCCAGTGTAGCCGCGAAGTTCAATCTTTTGTTTTTTGTAATTTGCAGGTCTGTGCCACTTTGTATGTTGATTCAAATACGATTCACGGCCGTAACACGTACCTGTGTATTCACAGAATTCATCATCATCATTATCATTTCAGCCAAAAGTCGTCCACTGCTGGACATAGGCCTCTTCCAAGCTCCGCCATTTCGACCGGTTCTGTGCTTCCCGCATCCAGCTGATTCCTGCGACTCCTCCTGTTTTTCGGTACGCGGCCGCCACTCCAGAACTTTTCGGCTCCATCGGCCATCTGTTGTGCGAGCAATGTGCCCTGCCCAATGCCACTTAAGTTTGGCAATTCTTCGGGCTATGTCGGTTACCTTAGTTCTCCTGCGGATCGCTTCATTCCTGATTCGATCACGCAGGGAAACTCCAAGCATAGCCCTCTCCATTGCCCATTGGGTGACTTTAAGCCTTCTTATGAGACCCATTGTGAGCGACCACGTTTCGGTTCCATATTTCATCACTGGCAATACGCACAGAATTATAATCATTAAAATCATCAATGGAACCATATAAGTTCATTTAATTCAATTGGATGATTTTTTCATGAAATAGTGAACATAGTTCAATATGACAGCTAGACACTGACCCGTAAATTGCAATAGGTAAACGTAAGAAAATCTGAATTTCGAGGGCGATCCTGAAGCTTTCACCTTAAGTTTGACAATTTCGGTCACAAAGAAGTTTCAACGCAATACTGGTTCACCCACGGTCCTAGTCGCCGCAGGAGACGCCCTGGGCGTCAGGAATCCCAGGCTGATTCACGGCTGGTCGTCCGGTATGGACCAAGCCCGGTTCGATGGCGCGTTGAGTTCCACGCGCGCCTCAAAGAGATGTCAGCACCAACTCGTGGGGTTCGCAAGGGCCGATGCCTGCCAGGGGTGCGGGTTGTTCGAAAGAGATACCGTGGCCCCTGGCACACAGGCAACTGAAGGAACACGGGTGGGTTTTAGTCAGTAAAAGCCCTCCCGCTCCGCTCAGAGCGGGAGAAATTATTGATGATTACCTATACTCAAAAAAAAAAAACAGTGGTTCTCTGAATTTGATTCAAACACGATTTCCGTGTTTCTACATAATTCAAATTATTTGTCAATCGTGGGCAGCTCTGTTTATAAACACGTTTATAATTATGTAACATACATCTAACTACTATGTATGTATTCATCAAAGGGATAGACACTGTACTATTCTACACTAGTTAGTTACTATAGTAGGTACGGTCACCAAAAGTGATGGCTTGATAAGTAACCAGCGTCGTTGGATATAGTTGAAGTTTAGTAAGAAAATTTAATTTAAATATATTAGCGTGCATTGACCTCCTATGTAAATGTTACCATTTATTAAATGTAAGTTTCTAACAAACACTGCTTTGACTTCTTGTTATAGTAAAGTTTTAAATATTATCTGTAATAAGTCGGTAGTGAACTGCTGACTTCCGGTTGTCACAATGGCACCTTAGGTAGAAACTGCACTGCCGGGTGGACTGTCGACTTGTGAGGTCGATCGTTACAATTGTGTACGTGTATAATAATACTACTGAAGTTGATTATTAAATTCAGTATTAGAACAGTGATTTGTGTTTTATTTGTAATCTACAAGTTTTTTGTTTCATTATTTATTTCCAAAACTCTTCAAGTATTACATACGTGATTTAAGCCACACAACGAAAACCTCTCAGGGTTTATCTGTTGATGGCGAGCCACTCATTAAAAACAATAAAAAAATTAACAATTGTACACGAGATGTATATTATACCTAGGGGAAATAAGAACGCATACGTTCTTGTAAATAAAACAAAATAAACAGATTTCATTCGAATACATCCATCGGTTTCTTCTTACTAAACTTCAATTATATCCGACGACTCTCGTTTCTTATCTCTTTTGGTGACTGTACATAGTAGTAATAAGAATATCCATACATGCATCGAAATAGTCTACAGTTTTTTTTTTTTTTGGGTGGGAAATCATCAAATAACTTCTCCCGCTCTGGGTGGAGCGAGAGGGCGTGTCAGACTTTTACTGACTAAAACCCACCCGTGTTCCCTCAGTTGCCTGTGTGCCAGGGGCCGCGGTATCTCTTTCGAACAACCCGCACCCTTGGCAGGCATCGGCCCTTGCGGACCCCCCCATTTGGTGCTGACATCTCTTTGAGGCGCGCGTGGAATACAACGCGCCGTCGACCCGGGCTTGGTCCTTACCGGACAGCGAGCTACCCATTACTCGCCGTCCGCAAGCCCGCGCCTACGGTGGCCGGGAATCAGCCTGGGATTCCCGACGCCCAGGGCGTCTCCCGCGGCGACTACGGCCGTGAGGGCGTATATACTGCCTCTCCCTCACGTGCGCCGCCTCCCTCTTCGCGAGCATTACTGCTTCGCAGAAGGAGGAAATAGTCTACTGTTGTAAAACATTTTTTTTTCACGAATCAGATATGAGTTTCATAGCGAAAGTGGTTTAGTATGAAGGGAAGACACATCCTTTTGATGGATGTAGGTGATTAAATCGCGCCCTGCCCTGTATTGCACAAACCCAGATTGCGGGTTAATTAATTTAAATAATTAATTTTCCTAAGAATTATGTAATGAAAACCACATAATTATAATTTGCTAAGCCTGGTGGGCAGGAGTAGTTAAAGCTCATGTGTCTATCACTAGGGTAAAGCAACAGTCATAATTGAAAAAGCCTTGAAAAAAAAAATAGGAAAATATTCCACGGGAATGGACCTCTGGGGTTACAAGTATATGTATTCATTCAGATTATACCTAAAGTACCTCTGTGGTGCTATCCAAATCCGTTCAGCCGTTTTTGCGCCAATGCGGAACATACATCCAGACACACATTCATAAAACCATGTTTTTGGCATCAGATAAATTCTCAAAAAATATTCAATGTACAGTTTTGACTTTGTTACTATTTGATTTGTATAGATTAGCTGTGTTTAATGAAACCCTACCTGTACCTATTCTGTTCATGTACAAATGCATAACTTAAATCGCTCATGTGTACCTACCTATATTCCGTAGATTGGTACTGTACAGTGTACACGGCCACATGCATGTAGTACGAAGTAGTTTCGTGTCTAGCCGATGTTCGGTGTCCGTCTCACTGCTCACCGCCGCCGCCGGCGCGTGTGGACCCACCACGACTGTACCGCGGCGGTGGTCGCTCTTGAAAACTACAAGTAATTAAACTTGCTACTCAACTATTATCTGTATTCTCCTCCGAGTCAGAAACTTCGTCGTGTTTTGGAATGTTGACTTTTCCTGCTGAAATTAATCCTTACTTTAATCCAAAAATCTTTGCGAAATCCTTTCATTTTCCGCGAAACGCTAGTTTGTGGTTTTAGCTTCATGCCGCTATTACAATATTGGTTTTGAGTTACTTTGTCATGGACGTGAACACACATGAGATATTAATTGAACTGTTGTCTGTTAAGGTGGAAGCTCCAGGGTAGCCCACTAAATTCAAATGTTCTTACTTTTGTTGCAATTTGCAGGTCATAAATAGTTTTCTCTTTACGCGTTGTCAGGCAGTATGTTGACGATTTTATGAAAAACTCATTCAATGGAATTAAATGAACGTAGAGGGTTGTTTAAATAATTATAATTCTATAAATATAAACTCTGTTCGCTGAGAGTTGATAAAGTCAGGGTTTCTTAACTCATTGCAAATTTCGGCCCACTAATTATTTAAAAAAATATACACGACATATTTTTTGCTACTTGTCGGGGGGTTTTTTTGTGTGTGGTGTGTGGGAAATCGTCAAATAATTTCTCCCGCTCTGGGTGGAGCAGGAGGGCGTGTCAGACTTTTACTGAGTAAAACCCACCTGTGTTCCCTCAGTTGCCTGTGTGCCAGAGGCTGCGGTATCTCTTTCGAACAACCCGCACCCCTGGCAAGACCCACACCCCTGGCAGGTACTTGTCGGGGTTCATTATTAACAGGAGAAAACAACAAGCGAACACCCAAAAAATTCACTCAAAATGCATTCCAAAACGGAATGGCAATATGGCCGTCGCGTCCGTTCGCCATTCGGGCCGCAGTTCATAACATATGTGTGCCTCGTACCACGAAAACGGCAAAAGCGGAGGATAAGCGACAGTCGCCATACCGTTTGCGATAATTAATCGACAGTCGCTATTCGGAGACGTATCATAATATTGATCAACTCTCAGCGAACAGACTTTACATACGTGGTTACAACGAAGTCATGAAAGAGTAGTCCGGGAAATTCAAATTTTCTAAAGTTTTTTGTAAGATAATGATGATAATATAATACGTGTCATATTTTGTTTAGCATACAATCTGACATTGACCTGCAAATTGCCAAAAAAACTTGAGAAAATTTGAATTTTTCGGTCTACCCTAGCTTCCAGGTATTTTGATAGTGACGGAACAATACCCAAGACAAATTGATATGGACGTGTTATGCGATTAATCACATCGTGTAGCAATATCTTTGTAATTATGAAAATATGAGCAAACATTCTTAATTAGAAGATAAATTTCACGAGTACATCTACTCGCATGCGACGCGAGGCTCAGTTAACTCGGGCGGTAGGAAATTGAACATAACTCATTTTGAATTATCCGATTTCATAACAAGATGAATACTCAGTTCGAATTAATTTTGAACCAAATAACATGATATATAACGCAAACATTTGCGCAACGGTTCATTTCCTTAGAAACTTTGAGTATCAAGACGTAAGAATTTGAGATACATATAACTCGACATATTTATGCAAAATTCGATAAATGCTTCGGGGTTTACCGTCCGTAAGTTATAGGGGAAAAACGAAAAAGTGATCTCTCAAAAGTAATTGCCATTTCTGGTAATACGGCTTAGCTTTCAAATGTTTTTCCAAGAAAATTGAGTCACTCAAAAATAAATTCAATTTCACTTATCCAATCGGCAACGTCCAGGTTTTTGAGGGGCCTGGACTTCATTTTCGAAAGTAAATTGAAACTTATTATGTAGGCAGGTTACGCATTCGGTTGTCTGATTTTGCAATATCAAGATGCACAAGTAGTTAGAAAGAAAGAATGCTCTTGGCTGATATTAGATTTTATACATTATAGAGAATATTTTTTTTGGTGAAACTACTGCTTGAAATACATAATTTATTATTTTTAGCTATATCTATTATGTTAATTAATGTACAAATTATTTCAGATACAATGCGAATTGTTATATGAATAAATAAATAAATAATAAAAAATAGATGCCAAATGCTGACACTGTCTTACTGCGCCATTACAACACCCAAAGAGGAGAGTGACCTCGTCGGTTTAGGAGTCGCAAGCGCAACTGCTGAGCATGAGATGAGGTCCTGGAATCGATTCCCAGCTCGATCAAAGTGTTATTGGGTTTTTCTATCTGGCCCGAAGTCTGCTTTGTACATGGTTGATGGCTATACGCTCACCCCTTTTTCCATGGGACTTAAACATTACTGGCGAAATGTGGGTGTACTATACACCTCTGCTCATCCCTTCGGGGAAACAAGGAGTGATGTTGAGAAGAGTGTGGATGGAGAATTCGTTACTGTGAATTATCGGGTGTTAGTTATCAAAATAATATTTACCGTCCACAGGGTTTCCAGGATTTCGAATATCACTGCCACAATACAGCTAATTCTATCCCAGCTTCACCAACAACACCAACAACACCAACACAACACCAACACCAACACCAGCCAACCAAGCCAAGGGACTACCTTGGCTTGGTTGGGCAACACCAGCTTTTAGCAGTAACATAACATTCACTACCATAACTTGCAGAGCATTCGATTTGGACGCATCAAACAGCATATTCAACTAAATTATTATACTCGAACGCAGCGGTCCCACGGTACGTTACAACTTAATTACACTTGGGGTCATACATGCTAGCTTTGAGTGGGTTTTCCGCTAATTTTCTTCGCAAGCACGTTGTGTTGCGTCCAAGTGCTTGGTGACACATGCTTCAAACGATTAACGACACACAACTCCGCAACAGTGTGGAAAAGGAAGCACACGTTTCTAGTAGGAGATTCTAGGAATCTAGGCTACATATAGCGTGTGCTCTAAGAGTCTAGAACACACAGATACGTGTCTTGAGCTTCCAAGTGCCTGTCTTGTTATCTTAGACTAAGGCGTGTGATAACGTGGAAAGGATGAGGTTTTATTTATGTAACTTTCGTTTTTCCTTACGTTAGTGTAAGTACTTATTCTCGGCCTTTTCATTAGGTTTTGCTTTGCTATATAGATTAAGGTATAAAGTCTAATACACGTGTTTGTGTGGCTTATTAATCGATTCGCACGAAACGGGGGAATCAATACTTGTCATACTTGTCATCACATAATATTATTTTCTGTAGGCTATTCGCACGCAGTTTTGGGTGAATCTACAATTAAGGAAATACGTATTATGCTATAGCCACGTTTAAAAAAAAAAACTAAAATACAGATCCAAAGACACCGACTTCCGAAATTAAAGTTATTTTTCACTTTGTAGTGTTTTTTTCCGATAACGGCTGTTTTTCATTTCTTAACAATGTATATTGCACGAGATTCCAAACGCGTCAATTGCCTGATAAGTATTTCAGAAGTTGTGTGTACAGAAAATAACATGATTATTTAAAAGTGTAGATTCGCCCGTTTCGGGCAAATACATTCGTTTATGTGGGCAGGAGTAGAGTTAACGCAAATACGCTTTTATAGCCCATCTTGGTGTGGGTATAATGTAAACTTGAACATCCGTTGCAGGTTTCAGTTACGCAATTAATAATATTATGGAGTTAGGGCTAGTTGCTTTTTTAGGGTAATTTTTAACATTAGCTCACTAGATCTGACGTATTTGCAAAGTCTAGATAGTTTTAGGTGGAAGCTCCAAGATAGCACGCGAAATTAATATTTAATTAAGTTTTTTTTTTGCAATTTACAGGTCAGTGCCAGAAAATGAATAAAATTATTTAAAGCGTAATAAAAATAAGGCTTTACATAATTATAATTATTGGAACCTATATATACATGCCTCGTAGTTTATTTAATTCCATTAAATGAGTTTGTAATGAAATAGTCATGCAATGGAATTAAATGAACTTAGAGGGTTGTTTTGATGATTTTAATTATTATAATTCTGTTACGGTCGCGAATCATATTTTGTTCAACATACACCTGAAACTGACCAGAAAATTGGAAAAAAAAAGTAAGATATTTGAATTTCATTGTCTTCCTTACCGCATCCTCCATATTTATTTATTTATTTATTTATCGCAAACACTGCTATCATTACAGGAATTTCCTAATGCGTGATCTTTAATTAAACATAACACATGCAATATTATTTTTGTAAATAATATTATAGACTCTTTATTTTGTGTTTAAACTTTAAACCAAAACGTCTACGTGAATCGAAAATCATGTAACAGGGATTTCTATTGCCCATCCTTAAAAACATCCGGTGAATCCAAATCAGGAAATTGAGGAAAAACCGACCGATCCCACAACATTATGTAGCATTTGCAGTAATAAATCATGTGATGATCCTCATCTTGTCAGTTACAGAAAGTAGTCGTATCATCCCTTCTCATTTAGCGTAATGTGGATAGTACAAAATCCTGTACGTCTTTATTCTTTAGTAGGCGCCCCACGTAGGCCGCTGGATCGTAAAATCCTTTTGCCCCAAAACGGCCTTGAATAGCACACAACTAGATCACAGATAAGGACTTATACCACAATATGCTGTTAGTTTTTCTTACATGGATTACGGATTTTGTTTACTGAATCAGAATTCGCATCGTTCCTCTTTGCAGCTTTTTGTGAATCGTGTTTAAAATCGCTCAACCTATTCAACATTGAATTCTTTTGTGCAAATGTGAATCGATTGAAATGTAAACATGTTTAGAGCGCCGTGCTTCAAAAGGAAAAGAAATCGTATAAAGATCACTCATACGTCCGCTGTCAAAAATGTTTGATGTAAAAGTCTGCTTAATTTATGTTTGAACATGTTTGTGTGAAATTTATGGGGGGGTGGCTTTGCTCATTGAATTTTGACAAAAACACATTAGGAGATTTTGGAAAATTGTGTGAAAGAAAAAAACATCTATCATACAATTTACAGATTCTAAATAAAATAAAGTGTAGGTAATTATAGGTGGCGTTCTGCTGTTACTGCCTGGGCGTGTAAAAAAGGCGGTATGTATGTTATGTCGTAACTCGTACTACACCTAGGTTTCGGTACCTTCAGTAGGTACAGTCACTGAAAGACATAAGTAACCAGGGTCGTCCGATATAGTTGAAATTTAGTAAGAAACCGATGAATGTTTCCCAATGAAATAGAAAATATTTTATAGAAAATATTTATTGTCCAGGTAATACAGTAAGCATAGATAGATTAACAACAAGTTAATCTATCTATGCTTATGTTTGTAAATCAACTGTTTGTTTTCGATTGATTTAATTATGGTTACCAATCTCTAATGGTGACCGTACCTATCTCCTCACTCAAGCTCCACACGGATCTCCTTGCAACAAATACATCACGTAGTTCATAGGATTTCATTTTAGTGTCGCATACGTTTTCCATTTCGGGATGCTTACGCTGTCGAAGGTGAAATTCACGCGACAGGCAGAATACTAAAGATGGGTCTGTTTTTCTAATGTTTATTGTTGGGCAGTGTGGTCTGCGGACATCGAGTTTGAGTAATAATAATTGTGCATTTGCATCAATATGTTATGATCCTACTAATAAATAATACAAATGTGAGTGTTTGGATGTTTGTTACTCATTCAAACAAAAACGGTTGAACGGATTTGGATGAAATTATTGGCACACATATAGTTTATAACCTGGATATTATTTATCCCATGGGAAAATTATGAATAAGTATGAAATACCGGATCGTGTTATTACACGATCCGGTATTTCGAAAATCGGTATATTCGGTATCGGTATCGGTATTTCGGTATTTTAAAATCGAAGCACAATATTTTGTGCTTCGATTTTAGCAGTTCAACTAGTGGTCAGAGTAGGCCAACCATAATTACCTAGCTACCGCAAATGCAAATACAAATAATAGATACTAAATACACAAATAAATATTGGATGACAGATAATCATAATTATTATGTTGACATTAATTTATAATCATACTAGCTATTGCCAGCTACTTTGCCCGCATGAGGTCCGGAAATTATCCCAAGGGATACTACCGGGATAAAAAGTATCCTATGTGTTAATCCAGGTTATAATCTACATCAAAATCCGTTCACCCGTTTTTGCGTGATTGAGTAACAAACATCCAATCACACATAACATTTGTATTATTTATTAGTAGGATCATAAAATATTGATGCAATATGTAAACATACAAACATTCACATTTATAAAATCAGTAGGATGTATTTAGATACATATTGTGAATGAGAGAACGTTGTAGGCCTTAGAAACTAGATTTGTAGACGTTTTTCTATTCTGTATTTTCATTCCTCTAGTACCTGCCAGGCCTGCACTGTCCTCCCATACCTATTATCACTGTAATTTGAAAACATTGTAAAAGCCAATTATTTTTAAAAGAGTAACCATGGAGTTTCTGGCCGGCTCTTCTCCATAGGAAACGACAAATTGGAACCGTGCACCCAAGCTTCTGACGTTTCATAAGTGCCCATGCAGGCTTATGTGAAATGAAATATTTTGATTTTGATTTTTGAGATGATATATAAATTCAATACAAAAAATACCTACTAAGAAGAAAATCACGTTCTTCCATCGAAAAAAATTTATAGAGAACTCTAAGCAGCGAGAAAGGTTAGTCTTGTACCTTCGAGCAATTCTTCCAAGACGCACATCCAGTCTATTCAATACTTTTAAAGAAATACGTGACTGCATGCGTTTCTATAAAATGCTTTTTAGACGTGTGAAGATTGCCATTCCGACAGAGTAGGGTATAGTTGTTACAAATCACTAACGCGCGTCATTTGTGACTTTTACGTCATTGAAGTAAGGTTTAAATTACAATGATTGACGCGTGTTCATGTAGACAGATAAACGTGACACGTGAATCAGTGTGTGTGGGTTTCAGTATTCTAGCAACAGATGACTCACTTGAAAACGTCTAAAAAGCTTTGCCTGTGAAATCAATATTCAATCAAAGCTAGTGCACCAGTTAACTGCTTCGGGTTGTCTATGGCACAAATATGGTTTGTGGACAATTGGACGGTTGAGTCCGTCGACCACGCTAGATTTCGACCGGACATAAATATTGACCAGTAGACTGACCAGAACAAGATAAAGATGGCGGAATGGACTAGTACTGAATGGAAGGTTTTGCAGGAGTACTAAAGGCTAGAAATTATATTATATAGGATAGAAAAAATCTATTATTTCTTTGAGGAAAATATTTCGACAGAAAAACTAAGATAACACGTTGACCTACCTAACTACTTTGCCGAATAACAAGGCACGTTTTTATTTGGAGAATTAGGGAATTTTTCTACTTAGTAGGTATATAACTACTTAATAAATTAGTGCATTGTGTTATAGAGAATGCGCTTATTTTCTGAGAAAATAAGTCACTGCTTTCAAATTTTTCCTTATACTGAGAGCTTTTCAGATGAAATATTTAGTAGCTACCTTTCAGGCATTTAGTCTAAAAGGGCTGCACCAGGATAAGTAGCCAGATTTTTTTCGGGAAAAGCGGGATTTAAATCTTTTTTTGGAAAAAAGAGTAAGACTCTTTCGTTGAAAGCGGAACATAATAAAAAAAAAACGTAAATAATCAGGACATATTCCTTCGTCATAGAAGGTGTAACAGAATAAACGCAAGACCTGGTAGTAGTTTGTTCATAATTAACTACTGAATCGATTTCAGTAAGGCTCAATCTTCTTCTTAGCGTATCGATGGAAAATAAATTCAAACGTCTTTGGGCCAAAATTTGGCTGCGCTAACTCCGCTCACTGACGCAGTCATAAGATCGTCAAATGCACAAGTAACAGCGCATGCGGCGCAGGATGGAAGGTGAGCCATTGTCTGTGGGGAGGTGCCGCATACGCACTTGAGATCTGAGCCGTCCG
Organism: Antitype chi; assembly: GCA_947359405.1. Classification (NCBI taxonomy): domain Eukaryota; kingdom Metazoa; phylum Arthropoda; class Insecta; order Lepidoptera; family Noctuidae; genus Antitype; species Antitype chi. The sequence continues at coordinate 12,858,194 of OX375815.1, read as the reverse complement.
TGAACCCCCATCTGTGGAGATTGTCTTTGCTCCGGCCGACTTGGGTTCGAAGTCGATTGATCGAATATTTTAAATGCATTAAGTAATGATGTCAAAGTCACCAACATTTTCGTAATAATGTAAGTTAACTTTATTTTTTAAAGTTTTGGTCCTTGTAATATGCTTTTAATTCAATACTCTAATGGGTGTATGAGGTCTTGCGTCGATTATGTTATTCTGCATAAGGAACTCAAGTAAAAGCCGCTGCGATTAGACGCATGATGCGTCTAGTCGCAGCGATTTAGGCTGTGATTTCTGCCAGTGAATGAATTTAAGACTTTTATTAAGTAGATGTAAGCACACTATACAACAAAAATTCAGGAAGGTACATAATATTGAAAACTTTTCATACAAATTATCAATCCAAACCAAAGAAGACAAATCGAAACCAAAAAAAAATAACCATCCAAGAAAAAACATCCCCATTTTCGCTCAAACCACAGAAGTTCAACAGCAAACTTGAAACTAAAGCTACTTAAACTAAGTAATGTTAAAGGAGTTCTTAATACAGCGCGCAGAAGTGGTCGTTATCAATGCTCACGTCGCGTTCGCAGTTTACGTTGAAGCACAGCACTGGCAGCATTTCCTGCAAAACCGGCGCCGTATCGCGTCCATTGTATGTCCACTGGTTCCGCACGAACAAAATTCTGTACATAGTTTTCTCCGATACTGTGGAATAACTTTGTGCATGTGCACGCCACAGGATCACTAACAACTTTTGTAGGCTCAAGTTTTGAGCTAATTAGATGTTCGTGGTTTTTTTTAATGAATTAACTTTGCTTTAGAAGTTGAGGTTGAGTTAGGTAATCCAGTATGAGCCCATACATGCCTGCAATATCCCTAATTATTTTTATTGTTGTTTTTCGATCGTTTTTGCTGCGTAGTTCGCTGCAGTACTAAATGCGTAACACAGACATTTAGAGTACAACAAAGAGCTCTTGCACCTGAATGGCATTGTCACGGCTTTGTTGGTAAATATTTGTGTAAGTTTCATAGAAATTTTATTGACAACAAGATGACGGCGATAATTCCAATTAGCGAACCAGCAGGAATGGCTTTCATTTTGACAGTTCAACAATATTTATTGCGTTATTTACGTATCGAGCAATGGATTAGCAATATCCTCTAATATGATTCAGATTCTGATTGATAGGTTGATACACAATTATGGTGCAGGTCGAAGAGGCGATATTGATTGAACAAATGACTGAGACAGAAGTGTCTTCGATAAATTGCATAAACTCCATTTAATTATTTTGACTTTTAAGTTACATGCCTACAAAAAATGTAGCATGTTCATTGTTCATTACCAGAGATCGGATATTCGGATGCATATTCAACCAAAGTTGAGATGTTGACTAACATGGAATGCGCTTTTGTATCGAAAAAGTCTTAATTTAGGTAAGTAATTTATTTATTTTTTGTTTTAACTAATACCCCTCCTCTAGTACATATACATATTTGTATGGGGTTAAACATTAATTTTAAATTAATACACATCTGAATAGTTATGCAATCAAGAATCCCGGGGTTTTTAATAAATATTACAAATAATTAATAAAGCCGCTTCCAAACTTTCAGAGCTAAAAATTATCTTTAGGTAAATATGCATCCGAATATCCGATCTCTTTTTATTACCTTAAGTACGTGCTTATTAAGGCAAATTACACCAAAAAATTCAATCCTAAAAGCAACATCTCACAGTAAAACACACAGGCACGACATTCGCTTCCCAGTAATGTACTAATACATTACTGTATATGAATAAAATGCAAAATTTTGGCAACAAATTCCGGCCGTAATAAGAGACAAAGCTGAGTGTGCGCGGCGATATTATGCACATTAATAATATCCAGGTTTATGCAACCAGCATTATTTTATACCAACTAATGCACTGCACTTACGACATGAAAACAGCTTTTAGAGATGGCAAAAGTAATCTTACACGTACTTGTGTGTACGACCAATAAAATCGTGGCGGGATTTTTCCGCGCACTGGATCTCCAACGCACTGCTTAGCGCCCGCCGAGAGTTAAAAATCGAACAGTGGTTTTCGACGCGCTGAGACTCATCGCGCTGCACTCTGTTGGATTGTCAATGCTCGGTTCAATACCGAGAGTTGATAATCCAGTACGCTATAAAATGCAGCCCCGATTTTACTACGTCCGTGTGGGCGTTGACTTACCTGATCAAAGTTCGGTGTAGCTGCTGAATTAAGCGATGTGTCAGATTTCAGAACGGTTCAGTGTTGATTCATTGGTGTTTCGCTTCTCTTCAGCTCAACGCATTTTGTGTTTCTAAATCTGGAGATTTAGTATTGTTAATGTTATTTCGGTACATAAAATCGAAAGAAAAACTTGGACCTGTGCATTTTGCTCACAATGAATCATATCTTTACATGCATACAAATATATACAATTGAAGCGTCTGTTTGTAATGTAAAAAAACAGCTTATCAAATACGGTACTTTTAACAAAAAATAACATGTATGTATGTATTTATATTTTTTGTCTGCCTGTTTGTTGGACTGCCGGCTGGACCGATTTCACTGGCAGATGCTAGGAGCAGTAACATAAGCTACTTTTTGTTCTGATAGCACGTTCCCATATAATAATTTCCGACAACCACGCGGGTGTAGCCGCAAGCAGCAGCTAGTAGAATATAAAAACATAAAGACAGAAACATATGTAGTAGTGCTTACGCGATCCGACCAATTAAGCCACTTTTCGAAAAATAAAATTCACGCCACCATCACGTACGAAGCCTAAAAATATCAATTATACTCCAACGATTTCAATCAAAAGTAATTGACGTGTCAATCACAAGATGCGGGTAGATATTAGCAATTTTGTTTTTATATTTTGGTGTTAGCCAGGAATTTGACGTTTAAAAAGGGTTTTCGATACAGTGAGCCTGAAGCTCAGAGTGCACAGTAATTATTTGAAAGTAAGGTTCTTTTACTGGTTTTTATTCCTATAACAAATTAATCATTCTTCTTCTCTTCTTCGTTGTTCCCTCAATGCTGACGATCGCGACCACATACGATGCGTCTCCAAGATTTGCGGTCTTCTGCAGTGTGGACCGCTCGGTAGATACTGCCTCCAACAGCCTTATAGATCGCGTCTGATCATCATCATGACCATTACTAGTGCTCTGCTTTGAGAATGTTGAACAAGTTATATACTATGTAAGCCAGAACTATTAGTAGGTATAAACAGATAAAAGATGTTATGCAGTAATCCGGAACAAGTGACTAAGCTACTAATATTATAAATGTGAGATAGCTTACAACCTGGATTAACACATAGGATACTTTTATCCCGGTAGTACGTTCCCCTGGGAAAATTTCCGGCCTCCACGTGAGGGACGGGGGACGGCGCTGGAAAAATCTAGCATAATCAGCCTATAACGGTCCCACTTCAGGGAGTGGAGTGGCAAAAGCTACAAAAGAAATATCTTTAGAGTATGACATGGATATTTTGGCACCTGAATGACTTTGGCAGGGGGCCTTGTTGGTGAATATTTGTGAAAGTTTCCCAGAAATTATACGGTAAACAAGATGGCGGCAATAATTCCGATTAGCGAACCTGAGATGAATTTGTGTAACACACTACCAATAGGAATGGCTTTCATTTTGACAGTTCAACAACATTCATTGCGTTATTTAGTTGCTGAGCAGACCGATTTATCGAGCTCATGTAGCAATGGATTACCAAATATCCTCCAAAAGATTCAGATTGTTGTTGATAGTGTGGCGCAATTAGGGTTCAGGTTGTGTTATACACATGGCTAGACATCAAGCTATAGATTTCCAGTTTACGCTGACCGCGCACTGTACGGAAATCCTATACAATGCGAGATCAGCTTATTTATACTGGAAATGCATAGCTTGATGTGTAGCCGTGTGTACTTGTAAAGTAAGATCACTTGTACATGTTTATGGACAGTTTAAATATTTAGCCTGTTGCAGGAAAAGGCCTCACCCTCCTTTTTCGTATCTGAAGTTTTTTCTGATGTTCCACCATGAACAAATAGTGTCCTAACGCGTCAATTAACGTTTAATTAAAAAGCCCCTCGATTGACGCCATTGTGGGTGTCAAAATAAAGTTAGGTTTCGCGAGTGAAGTCAGCTCATCAAGGAAAATGATTATAGGTGTCGCCGACGCCGTCTACGCCGCGACGCTTCGCCGGAATACGACTAGGAGAACTGTTATTATTATTACTCCCGTAACCCTTTCCTTAAGTCGACTTTTACGGCTTGCTCCGGATGATTAACAGCTTTTGCTTGTGGTACTTGTCTTACATGGCTAGATCAGGGTGTATGCAGTCGTATTTTTTTTAGTATTGTATATAACATACCAGCGCGTATATACCGAACGATTGTGTGGAGGGTGAACTTGTTAGGTGTCTATAAAAACATTTCGTCGATGGCTTAATTTGGACAAATGCTTGGCGCGCTAACGACATGCCTCTGGTAAAGACTTGGTACAAAGAACATTGCCCACCAGGCTGGCCTGTCAAAGTGAGGGTTTCATATCAGAAGCTGCTCAAATATTACATGCTGAAGGCATTGAAGCATAAACCACCAAAGCCACAGAAGAAGAAGTATGTCATTGAAGTAATGCTTGCATTTATGAGTCCGGCTACTAATGATATTATAAAAAAAAATGCTTTGTGAGATGTGGAGATTCAACTCAAGACTTCACGATTGACCCTGCTTTCCATTGTTAAAATGACGAGTTAGTTATAATATTTTATCTTGATACTCACGACACAGGGACAGAAGGTCTGGTCGATCGATCAGGTTAAGCTACGCTTGCTGCGGTTGGTTCATGGATGGCAGGTGCCTCAAAAAGCACATTAAGCCGTTGGTCTCGAATATCATTCATCGATCTATGACAGTCGGTGCGGGTCGTCAGAACTCAAAAGCCCGAGAGTCTGAAGTCCAGTCTAATCAAGTGGTATCACCCAGTAACTGGGTTGTGGAGGTCAGATAGTCAGTCGCTCCATGTAAAATACTGGTGCTCTAGCTGTATCCGGTTAGACTGGAACCCGACCCCAACAAAGTTATGACAAGGCTAGGATATATGTTGTAGTTGATTATTAACACGCTTTTATTAGCTTCATACTTATGTTAGTATGTGCCTATGTAACGGAAAGTTTGAATATGATTTTGACCTCTTTCAAAACGTCGGATTAAATCGAAATTTTGCATACTTAACAATTCAATAATTTCAACAAAAAAAAACTAGAAAAAGAAAACTGAAAAATCACGCTTTTGTAGTTAGCAGAACTAAAATAGAAAATAAATGATAACTTAAAAAACTAAAAAACGCGCTTTAAAAAAAAACTAGAAAATAATTTAATTCTATTAAAAAGCGTGGGGTGCTTTTTGAGGTATTTTTATAACCAATTAATATCAAGCACCCCACGCTTTTTTAACCATAGGTAAACATTGTTTTATTCTTTAATTGTGTAACACGTCTAAGGCCTATTTCACTTAATTCAGCAGCAAGAGTGTGCAACGAGGAAGTGGGAAAATGTAGCTAGATGAAACTCATTCAAGAATCGAAACCGGATAAGTGCTAAGTGGGGAGGGGCCCGGGCTGATGTCATTACTTCTTATGTGTTCGTTCGCTCCACACCTAATCCAATCACCTATCTACCTGCAGAGAGCTTTATCGTTTCATTTCGGATTGAGGCAACTCTAAACTTGCTAAGAGACATTAAGATGTTTTTGGGAGAAATGGATCCCATGTAAAGATTCTTGGAACGCTCTTCTGATGAAAGCACATGCATTACGATCATGAATGTTGGCCGATGTTAACGTGGCCGAATCGGAATAATGAGTATGAGGTCCTGGATTCGATTCCTAGGCCGGGCAAAGTGGGTTTTCTATCTGGAACTTCTATCAGTAGCAGCCCTGAGTCTGGATTTATGACCGATTGATGGTAATAGGCTTACACCCTGGTGAAATGTGAGTATTTTATAGGTACAACTCTGCTCAACTTTTCGGGCAAACAAGGCGTGATGTTATGCAGTTCGTGTAAATGTACGTACAGTCAATGAATAGATATGTTAAGCACCTTAAGGTATATTTTTACTTTCAACTTATTATTTACTAGCTGATGCCCGCGGCTTCACCCGCGTGGTGGTTGAAAATGATCCCACGGGAACGTACTACCGGGATAAAAACTATCCTATGTGTTAATCCATGTTATAAACTATCCTATTTCCTATTAATTCCACCTCCCTAACAGGGTGTTTCAAACTACGTCATGCATCTTAGTGAATGATACATGTTCAAAAATATACATTTTTTTTTCATAAATGTTTAGTAGTCATTAGATACATGAAGTGGGCTGCCGTTGTAAGACGACTTAAATGTCACGGTGTATAAACAACACAAGTTGGAACAGCTTTCATAATCTAGATATAAATAATAAACTGTGAAGTTGGTAGATGAAAACATTAGTTGTGACGTGGAAATAATAGCTACTGAAACTCAGACACAAAGTATAATTAATAAAGTAACTATGAAACAACATCGTACAGAGGCTAACGACCTGTCTAGAAACTCTTCATATGTGTCTATAGTACGTATATGTTTTTCAGATTTGAGAGATTTTAGCTAAATAGTATCTACGAGTACATATCGTCGCCGTACAATGAAACCTAGTGACGTAAAATTTATTATTTTTAACCGACTTCAAAAAGGTTTTCAATTCATCCGTGTTTTTGTTTGTACTTATGTATGTTTTGCCTTAACTCCAGGAATTGTGGTTTGATTTGAAAACATCTTTTTTTATGGATAGGGTATGCTTTAGGGCTGGACCCATATCAATTGTATTAACTTTGCTTGAGTAGTTTTTGCGTTGGCTTCAATAATACGTATTTAATCCACTTTGTGTATCTTGATGATGTTCTAATCCTGCCTGTCAGTGTAGTTTACATTTCAAGAAGCGGTATACGAATTGGTGGGTACCATAAATTAAGAGCGACAAATCATTTCGGAAGTTGGTCCGGATGCAAAGGCACTGATATTAGGGTTATTTTTCACTTTGTAGTGTTTGTTTTTGTTGTAAAAAAGTGTGGTGTAGAAAATCTACCAGCAGCTCTAAGATGTTTCTAATTATTATAAACCTTGACGAACATCTATGACCATGTCATTGATTTTCAGATTGCAATAATGACGTTTTCACTGAACGGCGATGATATGAAACAAAAAAAAAAGTGTGGTGTCGGGAGACCCCTATCAGGAACGAAGTCCCTTACGCTTTTTCTCCAACTCCGAATGCTATTTGACATGAAGATTGAAACTGTCAAACAGCATGAAAACGACTTCCATGATTAAACATTACAAAAAAAATTGTAGCCGCCATTTTGGATTTTCATTTTGACCTCACTATTGGCTTCATCACCCTCGAAAACCTTGAAAACGATCTCCCTCTCTCTGTGTCTTGTTCTATTTTATGATTATACAGGTTGAAATTGAAAACATGCGACAAACCGAAATGGGAGATTGTACTCATCATTATGAACAACTTTTACTAAGGGACCAAAGATGCAATCGCGAAAAAAAAAACATCTGTTCCCTACATTTATGTTCGCATGACTCGTCAAAATGTAGGGAACAGCTGTTTTTTTTTTTGCGATTGCATCTTTGGTCCCTTAGTAAAAGTTGTTCATAATGATGAGTACAATCTCCCATTACGGTTTGTCGCATGTTTTCAATTTCAACCTGTATATAGTAAAAAGTCGCATGGCATAAAGTTTTTTTGTTACGAGATGATTTCTACAAGTTTACTCTTACCGCAAGCTGCTTTAAGAACTTTATTCCAAAAACAGATTCATCAAGTTTATTGACGTTTGTCCACTCAGCATAATATTCCAATCCGAACCTGATAGTCCTCTATTTAAGTTCCACTACAACTGCATCTAATATAAGCTGATAACAATGTCCTAATCTCATTTATCATCACGATTATCATAACAGAATATAGTCCATAGAAACTCCTTTGTTCTAAAGTTCATAAAATGCTCGAAGCCACGTTTTATTTTACCATTCTACTTGGAAATGTATTGGAATACTGTTCAATAACATTGTCTTACGCAGTGAACTGTATTGAGAGTGTTCGGAGAAAATGTCTAAAGTGGATTCGCTACAGATATGGTTTTTCTAAATATACCCAGTCTTACTTAGAGAGGAGCGCCCGGCTCCATTTAAATTGTTTGCGAGTTTTGCGAATCACATAAGGGCGATTGTACGCTGAAAACAACAGGTTCTAATTAACTTGCATGAGATTCTGCAATTTACGCTGGACTCCTTTATTTTGCTTTCTCTTTTACACTTTAATATTTAAAGCAACCTGAACTCCGGTACGAAAACTTTTCGCTTTAAATATTTAAGTACTACTCATTACAACGCTAAAATAACATTGTGCCTTTGTGAGCCGACATGTCATTGTAAATGATATCTTCGAGTATTTTACAATACTCGAAAGGAATGTCGTAATATTTACCGTCGGCATTTCTGCTAAAGCTCTTTCTCTGTTTACTTTTAATGGTCTTTATTGATTCTCTACGTAATGTTTATGTATGCTTAGCTTCAAGCTGTTTTTGTACTGTGGATGGAAAGGACAGGATCTGTAAAATTTACCCAAAACTCCATATGTTACGAGCCCACGCGGTGCTCCCCCTGGGGGCGGGATGCCGCGGGCTATGGCCCACATCGCCCACATCTTGCGCCGCCATACTATCCTGTACATGTATAGGAAGTAAGCTTCTGTGGGAGTTTTTACCGAAACGACCATGGTAATGCATACCAATTAATTCCAGGTGGGTACTCCTATAACATCAATTGTTTGGAGCCACATCGTAAACGATGACTCACGTCTTGTCGTGCTTTTTGTGTAAAATCTCATGCACTATGATATAGACCTTTGCGAGGATAACAATAACGCTGTCGAAGTGGTCGAATCTAATTTAAAACAGATAAATTTATCTGTATATAATTATACCTAGTGAAAGTTCCAAGTTCTATCTCAATTAAATATGCAGCAATACTGTGAACATTACATAAAATATTAACGTCTCCGACATTATTTCATAATGTCAAGTACATAACCCGTAGAATGTAGATGGATCGTTATTTAAATTAAGGGCAGCACATAAATTAAATTACCGAGAAAAGTTTTAAATTGCTCAATTTATTTAAAGTATTATCAGGACATGGCCGGGGTATTCACCAGAAGCGTTTGAGGCGCTTTATGTCGTGGTTATAAAGTCGTTAAAATTATGCAGGCTCCTTTATTACAAAGAGATATTGGACGGCCCGAAATACATCAACTTACAAAGTATGCATGTCGATAGTGTGAGCCTAAAATTTATTTATCAATAAAGAAAAAAATAAGAAAGATTCAAAACGGTATTTTGGCTTCTTTGTTCCATATATTTACATAGTTAAGGACGTCACAGACAAACTTTTCTGATAAAGAAAAAAGTCCCAGAATTGAAACTTTACAGCTCACTGTGCTTGTGCCAAACATGGCTCCGACCATACATTGAATACACAATTACAAGTATTTCCTAGCGTTATCTGAAATTGAAATCCGTGTTATTGCCAAATACTTCGTCCGGTATAAGAAACAGTGTTATAACGGTTGCAAGGGACCTTTCAGCTAGTGTATAAAATGAAATGAATTTAATTAACATGTATTGGAAACACCATGTTTTCTGTTCAGTATTTTTTCGTCACAGGAAAATTATGTAGAAAAATATTTTATTCTTATATTTTATTTTATTCTTCATATCTTCTTATGCTCGAATCCTCGAATTCAAATCCTATAAATTTTCTCTGAAAACATTCATATGTATGCGCAACACACCCGAAGCCTCATATCATTCAACGTGTCATGTTTACGTATTCACAATAGCAAACTCAAAAACCTACTTTTCAAATCAGTTAACTCAAATAACAATACAATTATTATTCCGCAAACGATTCGTAACATTTGAAATTGTTTGTAAATACCTAATCAGCCACGTGTACGTATCATTTCAAAAGTTTTCACTTTATCGCGATCGGTTTTGCATTATTCCTCCACCAGCTTATATATTTTAAACAAAGTTCGAGCGGAATATTCTAATTCAGAACTTTCAATGTAAATATGGTGGATTGGGCTTGTTTTACAAAGACAGTTACCGAATATTACCAACTACTAACCGGGACAGTTTGCGACTCTTTCGAAATTAATACAACCCAGTGAATTTGTTTATAAAGGCAATCTGGCAGTCGTTTTGTTTGATAGTCGAGCTACGACCGGACTTAAGCAGTGAAATAAATTGTACGAGTAGCGCCGAAGGGCTGCAGTCTAGTTTATTATTCATAAATCTTTACGCTCTGTAGGCGGATAACGGGGTATTTCAAATCAAATTTCCTTGGATTTCATGAAATCAGGAAATACATTTATATCTCGAAAATAACCTTTCAATGTGAAAATGATATTTATTTAATGTGGAATTGCCAAAAACTTTCTAATAAATGCCGTGGCAACCGATTTCTTTGGATTCCTGACATACAGGACATTGGGCATCGTACTATGGGTGACATACCTATGGCAGACAGAAATGAAATTATCGGGTTATGTGTATTTATGGCTCTAGTATAAAATGATACGAGTTGCACCTCTGTGGGACGTGGGAATTTGAGACAAAAATGTGCATATAAACTTAAGTTTTCTTCTTACAATCTTTCTTTTAATGTATTTGAAGAATGAGAGAGGGTGTATTTGAGATGTGAAGTATGTTAACTTATACACATTTGTTTGCTTGATGTTATTAATTAACCAATTCAACTCTTACTCCTTCACACATACCTTCAGTACGCTTATTACTTAATAACAAAGGACATGCACTTGCACGTCCCTTGTACCGTGCTGTTCATTTGCTTGCATATACGAGTATGTCTTTAATGTGACAAAAAGTAGTAACAATTCATAAATAATATGAAAAATAAAATTAATTTTTGTAAACTTTTTGGTAGTACGTCGCGGGTTTCGGAAAAAATAAGTATGGGTACAAAATTAAAAATAATATTCTTAACGATAATTTAAATGTTTACGTATGTAAATACACAACCGTTCTTTTTCGCGACCAGGTTAAATAAAACGAAACGAAACAAACCTTTGTCTGAAATCTCCTATTTATTTATTGGAGAATGGGTAATTTAATCTCATCAAAAAAGATTGGACGCAGAGTAGTTAGGGCAAATTGTTAGCAGTCGGACTCCACAGCTAATTACAGGTCGAGCTAACTTCGCTTGATCTGAAACGTGTGCGAGGAAAGAATGTAAACTCACAAGCTGAATAAATAAAATACTTTCCTAGACTTCTATCAAGGTTGCCAGTAGGCATTTTATTCGACGACAGCAGTTAGAGATGGGTAATCACCCGGGTTAAAACCCACTAGTGGGTTAAAACCCAGTTATCACCCATTTCATTACACCCACTTGGTCGTTCGGCCGGGTGAAAACAAAATATTTCTGATTTTTTCAAATAAACATGTAGCGCGCTACGGCTGGTTTGCGGGGATGGCTAGAGATGGGTAATCACGCGGATTAAAACCTACTAGTCGGTTAAAACCCAGTTATCACCCGTTTTATTCCACCCACTTGGTCGTTTGGCCGGGTGAAAACAAAATATTTCTGATTTTTTATATTTAAACATGTAGCGTGCTACGACCGGTATGCGGGGTGGCAGGACTGAGAGGGAGGGGGTTAGGGTCCTCCTTACTCAAACTCTCACTCTAGTTTACATCAGCAAGCGTTTTGAGTGAATTTTGTTTTTACTTACGACCCGGAACTGTTATAAATATTGCGATCTATTCCTGCTTTTACCTGAATGACCTTGGCTTGGACACATTTACGACGATTTTAATAATAAATAAATTATTTATTTTGGAAGAAACAAGTGCATGTATATAAACCTGCCAAACTGCCTAACAGTTTGTCGGCAGGATGATTATCGATTATTGATAATAGTGATTTAGATTTGTTTAAGAGCAGTGTATCAGGAAATAAAAAAATAAGGACTACTTACTTACCTGTAATTTTGTATAATGGACAGATGGATGACCCCTGTAACACAGGTTCCACCTAGCATGGGGTCACTGATCAAATTTCTGTGCACTTGTGAGTCCTAAGCTGTAAATACGGTGCATAACTACTTTGTAATTTACTTTTGGAAATAAATTATTTTATAATTTATTATAATTATAATCTCCAGTGAGTAGGTATAGCTGACAACATAATTACGTAAATAAACAACATTTATATTCATTATTAGCTAAGGCTATTTATGTATTAGGAACACCCTCCACCCCTTTTAAAAGTAGAATACCTCCTCTGCTTCAAACCTTTGAATGAACAAATTGCTTACCAGAAAAACTATTTCTACCACCATTTTGGACAAAACATACAGAGCATCACGAGTTAAAGGAAACACGAAATCGCAGACATGTTTGCACTTAATGCTTTATTCCTAAAATTTGACCAACCAAGGGGATTATAGGTTGCTTAAATTGTAGAAATGAAGGAACAATTATAATAATCTTCCCACTATTATATAATTAACAATATCAATTTCCACTTAATAAAATGGGTGATAATGGGTTATAACCGGGTTAAAACCCAATTCACCGGGTTATAACCCGAATGGGAAGAATAGCTTTTAACCCACTATCCATCTCAGACCATCTCTAACAGCAGGTAGATTTTTAACGACCGAACGAAGTACAATATTTTTTCTATTCAAATTATAATATTTTTTCTCATTATTTGCTTCGAGGAATACAGGTGTGATGTTATGTTTATTAATCATTTGTATTATGTTCCGGAGAATTAATGTAAGACCAAGTCACATCGACTTAAAACATTCTTTTCCCAAGAAGGCCGAACACCCGTACCACAAGCCAAAAAAGCGGAAAAATCACGTTTATTGTATGGAGACCCCCTTTAATTTAAACTTTTATTTTATTTTTATTGTTTGTTGTTATAGCGGCAATAGAAATACACACTCTGTGAAAGGCCGAACACCCGTACCACAAGCCAAAAAAAGCGGAAAAATCACGTTTATTGTATGGAGACCCCCTTTAATTTAAACCTTTATTTTATTTTTATTGTTTGTTGTTATAGCGGCAATAGAAATACACACTCTGTGAAAATTTCAACTGTCTACGGATGGAGAGGACGAGAGACGGAGGGACCGATGGACAGTCGGATAGCGGAGGCTTAGTAATAGGGTCCCGTTGGCACCTTTTAGTTACGGAACCCTAAAAAGCATACAGTCAGGGTTACCTAATTATCAGTTACAGTGGTAACCATTCATATATAAAAGGTACCTTCTTACAAATTCATTGATTCAAATACCAAACTACTTACTTTGATCCGTCGGAAAATCCTTTGAAGGACATAAGAAGGCTTTAGGTGATTTACGACAGTCAGACAAATAGCTTATAATTCAAGTGAACACAATATTTATAATGTACCTAATATTCATAGGTACAATCAAGTTCTTGTTACAGAGACGGTCGTAGTAGAGTTTATTAAGGTTGTAAAATTTTGCTACAACAATTATGCCAGTATTGGCACGTCTTAAGTCTGGATTCCACGAACGGCATTTACAGCAGTTGTTAAGACGGCAATTACTACGGTATACACAAGTAGTAATAACAGAGACTTTGTTGACGCGAAATATATTGCATAACTTGCCACTGAGACTATTTCAGTGCCTACTACCTACGTCATGTACGGGGACAATAAATTATATATTGGAGTCCGTGTAGCAAGGATTACATCTAGCGCTCCGGGACTAAATAAAGGCAAAGAAGTCCTTTAATTATTTTCATTTAATCAACAAGACAAAGACATACCAATGTTTAGAATGTAATGCGCTCGGCTGCCTCGCCCCAATCAGTGTTGCCGTCTTTGATTCAAGCGGGAAACTTTGTGTGTTACTTTACCATTAAGGAGAACGTGGAAAATTAACAAGGAGCTTTGGCGTCGCAACCTGCATGAGAATGGCGCCTTTACCATCCTTTACGGTCCGCTCGTTTCCCAACACTAATTTGTCTTATCCCTTATTGTCACGCATGTCAATGAATGAGGAGCGTCACTAGCTTCTCTTTGAGTAAATGCCTTTTGTTCATAGTGAACCTTAAGGGATTTTTCTTATTAGGGATATGGGATGTCGTATTCGGGTATGTTTAGTAATAAGCTGAGATTTGTGTTGTTGTGTTGCCAGGTCTCTGTTTAGTTATTTAATCCGTATGATTAATCCTATTTGTGTCCACGTGGATTGTTATCAAATTGATATTTTAGTTATCTTGTGAGACCCTGGCAACCGAACATCCTTTAATCTATCGCAATATCTCATGTCAAATTACACTATTGACTGTTGATATTTTGTGAAACTAATTCGAACAGCCGTAATGAGATTTTACAACAGATTTACTGATGAGAAAATTGAACAAGCTGTCAGTAACCGAGAGTGGATGTTGCCTAAAAATAAGTAGATAGGCATACATTTTTAATGATATTCTGAATTGTTTATCTAGCAATTTCGAAGGTACATTATCTCTTGTAGGCAAATATGAAAACCAGCAGTCGATACCTAGTTAAAATGTGGGTCAATGGGTTTAGAAGAGGTTGAACTCATATTTTATAAACTTTCAAGTCCCGATGGAGAAATAAAGTTGAAACAAACAAAATATATTTCAATGAACATCGGCACGAGTATTGACTCGACCTAAATGAGAGTAGAAACTTTTTTATCGGCAACAAGAGACAGACGATTTGCGCTGAAGCTATCATGGCAAAAATTAAATTACAGCAGTCGTTACCGACCAACGAAGGGACCAAGTTACTGGCAGTAAAGCTGATTAGTTAGCTCCGAAACTAAGCGTTAATTTAGATTGGTACGTTACGATGTTGCCTTTGATAAGGACGCGGAAATCATTGTTACGAGTACCTACTTACGGATCGTAGACAAGGGTTATTAAGTTACAAGTGCTTGTTGATACATTATTGTGTTGATGGGAAGCTTTATTTGTTAGAATTTTGTTAATTTATGTTAAATAAGTTGTACATGAAAGTATGGCGAATTAATGAGCCGTTTTTTTTTGTGGCTGTACGTGGCCAGAGAGCTGGCCTATGGAGCTGGCTATTTTCAGGGCAAAGAATCAGCATTGCCATCCAACATGGCAACACTGCCAGCTTTTGGCACTCTTTCCACTGACAGCGATACGGATGATTTTTTTGATGCCCATTGAGCTCTTTCCTTTTTTTCCTTTATATACTTGTATATAATATTTAGAATAACGATTGCATATTATTTTTAAGATTTCTTAATAAGCATGTAAATAAAAAAATGTTATTAGGTTTTCTAATAAATAGGCTAGGTATATATATTGTTCACATAATACAGAAGACATTACAATAAAGATTTATGAAAGAAAATGAAGTTGTTATATCTGTTAATTTACCTGGCAAAAGACCTCTACATAAATGCCAATATGTTACGAAAGTTACAACAAAATAGTTCGATAAGAACATAATAAGTTACCCAAGCTCCGTATATCCTCTATGGGTATAATTGTATAAGGAAAAACAACAGTTTCACCCAAGGCAAGAACTGGATTAAGGCCAAACAGATCACGTCTTGTATTTCCGTAAAAAGGAAACTAACTTCAGAAATGGGAAGACATTTCTTTACGACGTCGCGTTTTCTCCATAGCTACCTGGAGTAAACAGTATGATGGATGTGAGCGGAAAAATGCTTTACACTTTACAGACTCGAGATGCACTTCTTTGAATATTAATAAATTGGATGACTTTATATTAAAGGGGAACCGCTAGGGTATCCCGTAACACATATTTATTTATTTATTATAATCATTAAAATCATCAACACAATGCTTAATGATCATAAAACCCTATTGATTGATAAATAATAGTCAAACAATTTTTTTTTTTATCGTACTTCCCCCATAATTTTAACGGACAGCCATTACCAGAAGTGGTCATCGTATTTCGTGGTTCAGCAGCTTAGATATCATCAAGATTGTACCATAATAAAGCAGTTCATCGTGGACGTGGTACGACAGCGGCTCGCCTGCCATCATCTGTCATATATTTACTCACCTCTATGATCTGTCATCAGAAAACAGCCGCCACGCAACCATTGATGCGACATGGATGCAACGTGATGCTCTGCTAGAGTGAGCGTCACCAACCAGTGTCACTCTTATCCGACTTTTTCGGTGATTCCAGTAACTTCGTGAAGGGCAGTGCAAGTGGTGGCGTAATGCTAATGGGCGCGACTTACGAGTTGGCTCTCAAAACCGGAAAAGAAAACATCGTGAGGAAGCCGGCATGACCTAGAACCGAAATTTCTAAGACATGTTACATCTACCAATCCGCTCTGGCCCACGTGGTGGATAACGGCCCATTCCCTCTCACAGAGAGGAGGCCTGTGTGTGCCCTAGCTGTGGGAACATTTTAGCTGATTATGCAGTTACTTCGTAACGAAACTAGACGGCGCCACTTGCTGCGCCGGATTTGCTTAGTAGGTATTTCACTTTGAACATGACAATGTTAGTATTTTTCCTTGTCTGTGAATAAAATTGACTACCTACCATGCTTAGATCATTATTGTAAAGGCAGCGGCATGTTTGAGAAACTCTGACATAGACAAATAACCTCTCATAGAATATGCTGGAATACATAACCTATTCAAAATTCACGTACTCCAATTTCATTTCTTTATTTTATTTTACCGATTCGATATTATCGTCCATACTGTCAACAACATAAATATGCATTGTTGCATTGTCAATCAACTGCATTGTTTAATTTATTTATTTTCACTGTAAATTTTTCACAAATGCGGCTCGGCTACACGTTGAATGTCATTGACATTGGCACTGATTTGCATATCTGTAAGTATTCGTAAATTCAGATTATCAGCTAAATGAATTTCTAAAATTGTCAATTCATGGATGCATTAATCAAATAGTGGTAATCGATGAAAGATGATGCGACTTTTAAAACGGATTGGATTTAACATTTTAGTCTAGATGAATATTAGATTGGAGCGAATTTCTTCCCAAAAATGCATGTTGTGACTGGAACTGTGGTCATTACAGAGTCTAGCTTGGGCCATTGTGTAAATACTATGGAAATGCTAGGCCATATTGGTCTTGAGAAGATATTGTTCCTTTGATGAAGTTATACCTTTGTTTCAACGTATATCGTGTTAATATTAGATTGGAGCGAATTTCTTCCCAAAAATGCATGTTGTGACTGGAACTGTGGTCATTACAGAGTCTAGCTTGGGCCATTGTGTAAATACCATGGAAATGCTAGGCCATATTGGTCTTGAGAAGATATTGTTCCTTTGATGTAGTTATACCTTTGTTTCAACGTATATCGTGTTCATATTGGCTGTCGTCGTGTCGGGTTATTGGCGGTGCCTAAACGAGCCCCAGTCATTATTGCGTATACGAACGTAGGTGGGTTGTGTGACCAAGAGTGTGGTTGGTAGCCTATCGAATTTCAACAATGAACACCATCGGTTTTCATCACATATTCTGGACGATGCAGTTAATTGACTCGACACATTTAAAGGACGCCTACGGCAGTACCACATAGATGAGAACAATTTGAATGATAAATTGATATGAATTTATGATATATACAAGATTTTTTTTTTATCCAAACAGCAGTTTTTTTCGCTGGGGGCCTAGAATGGTATGCTGAATTCATGGTTAAAGTTTCTGCACTGAATAAAAACTTTTCCCGCATCATCATCATCATCATTTCAGCCGAAAGACGTCCACTGCTGGACATAGGCCTCCCCCAATTTGGGGGAGTTTGCCATAATCGCCACGCTTGGCAGGCAGGTTGGCGATCGCAGTATGGTGGTAAAATGTATAGAGAACGCTGCTGGCCGTTCTCTAGTAAGTCCCTTAGTCGCCTCCTACGACACCCACGGGAAGAGATGGGATGGTGCTATTCTTTTACGCCCGGCACCACACGGGACAATATTTCCTGTATAGTTATGTACTATTTATTGACGACAGTACTTTATTTCTTGTGTCTCTTAAATGTAGAACATGGGGTGGGCCAATTTTACAGCACGCAAGTCAGTGTAGTCTGTGATATTGGTGTTACAACTTTAAGATCCATTAGGGTATGAGCATCTATTTTGTGGTTAAATATATTCGAAATTAAATTAGTTGTTTTAGAACCACTCCATTATGTAAAACACGTGACGCAGGTACTATCGGCCCAAGTTAAGCATGCTCACTTAAGAAAATATTCCTGCGAGAGCGCAGCTAGTGACAAACCACACCCCTTCCTAGTTTCCCCCAATTAGAGACAATATGCATTTGTGTGAGTAATGAGCGAGTAACATAAAATAACAAACATTAGCTAGAGCGCGGCAGTGCCAATTTGCTCTCGCTAATTTTTGACGCTTCCCTTAAATTCCTATCGCCATTTCATTTTACGACCTGTTTATTTCTATCGGACTGATTGCCTGCCTAACTGTGACCTCTGCTTGTATACCGGACTGTGATCGAAAGCCTCTTCTTGACCCTAGCTTGTATCCTGGACTGTGTGTGTATTGTGTGTGGGCTGTGACTAACGTGGTGCAACCATGACGACCCGAAACCTGATTCAGGAAGAAAGGAATCAAATTATTGTTTTGCATAGACAAGGGTTAAATATATCCCAAATAGCAGTGGAGTTGAACATGCAAGTAAGTTAATGTTTTTGTATTCAGATAGAGGGAGAGATATAGAAATAAATAAAGTGATAGTAATATTATTATTTCATAGTTTGCATTTTTCCTTATATTGCAATTTAAAAACAAATTCCATGAAAAATATTGGTATTCAGCTGCATCCGGTTAGACTGGAAGCCGGCCCCAACATAGTTGGGAAAAGGCTAGGCAGATTTATATATAAAAATAATAACATTATTATAACTTTCAGATGGTATCTTTTTAAATTCTCATAAGATATTACCTACTTATAGTAATGCATTCAAATAAGATTGTTCTTTTTATTTATTTTTGCTTTCAAAGACGTTGTTGGAGCCTTTTATGACCCGATAATAAATCCTAAACCAAAACAACCTAAACAATGGTGCCTTATCTCACAGCGTCGTTGCCGCATTTTAATTAGAAAAACCAGAGCGCATTCGTCGCATTTCTAGAGGCTTGATCATTATATTTCAAACTACAATTTTTTTTCGCCCAAGCACAAGATAATTGTTTTTTATAATTATTTTTAACATTTATTTTATCATAATACTGCAGATGGAAAGTAATTGACAATAATGTAAATTTTTGTTAGTAGTGCTCGTAAATACTTACCAAAAAAACTTAAAAAACATTGCACACATAGTTTTAAATACTAACGATTTAGTGCTTGGCTGGCCGATAAAATAGCAAGTACTTACTATTTTTTCGGCCAAGCACTAGATCGTTGGTATTTAACCACGAAAAACCTTTAGAAATGCCACGTTGCCAGCCCGCACGGGATAAACACTTTTAAATAGTAGAGATAAAGCACAAATTTGCTTGGGACAGTTTCATACAATGTTGGAATTTACGCTATGGCATTTTTCTTACTCATAGGTATACGAGGTGTAAATTGCAATATCTGAAAACCTCTTAAGGGGTCATTGTACTAATCATTATGAACAACTTTTACTACGGGACCAAACCTGAAATCGCGAAAAAAAAAACAGCTGTTCCCTACATTTATGTTCGCGTAACTCGTCAAAATGTATGGACCAGCTGCTTTTTTATCGCGATTTCAGGTTTGGTTCTCATAGTAAAAGTTGTTTATAATGATGAGTAATGACCCCTTAAGAGATTTTCAGTTATTGTATTTACAACTTGTATTTTAAAATATAGTTATGAATGCTATAACTACTTAAATTAGTTATAGAAAAATTAAGAGTTTATTTATCATGAAGTCAACCAAAATGCACACCTTAAGTATTTCAATACTTATAATTTTTATTTATAGTGTACTAGTTGTGCCCTTTGAATAAGACTTTTGTAGTGTACTCGTATTATTATACTTAGTTCCTATATTATGTAAAAAATCGATGCTGATTGTTTTTTTTTTTTTTTTTCGTTAGAGAACAACGGTGCGCCGCTGGGTGCGAAGATATGAAGAAGGAGAAATTACAGAACGCGTTCGTGCACCTCGACCCCGGGCTATAAACGAAAACGAGTTAAATAATATGATAGCCACGTATGAAGAGAACCCGTTCACACCCACTCGCAGTTTCGCACAAGAATACGAAGTTTCGATGCAAACTATTAGAAACGAGTTGCATCAAGCTGGAGTCCATCACAGACGTCCCGCAAAAAAAATTATTTTGACGCAGGAGCAGAAAGCTGCTCGCGTGCGATTCGCTCGTGACTACAGGGACTTCAATTTCTCTTACGCCATATTTTCTGATGAAAAGTGCTTTAGGTCTAGCCAACAAGGTCGTCGGAATTTATGGCGTGTAGATAACACAAGATACGAACCTCGAAATGTGAACCCAAATGCAGAATCGGGAAGAATTGTAGTGAACATGTGGGGCTGGATGAGTGCTGCTGGACCAGGCGAGCTCGCTTTTATACCAGGGAGGGCAAACGGCCAAACGTATTTAGAGGTGCTACAAACCATCATGGTACCCACAGTGCGCACGGTGTATCCACAACTGGACGTGCCAGAATTTTATTTTTTCCAGGACAATTGCCCGATACACCGTGCGCGGGTTGTTCAAGAGTGGTTGCGAGGGCAACCACAAATTAAAACAGTGCCATGGCCCTCCCGATCGCCAGACTTAAACCCCATTGAAAATTTGTGGGGTTTAATGGTCCAGAGATGGGATAGTAGAGCAGAAAGAACGAAGGAAGCACTTGTCACACATTGCGAACAAGTTTGGGACACATTCAGAGGTTCGAATTTGTGCGAAGTCCTGGCTAGGTCCATGCGTAGCCGTTGCGATGCTGTGATAGATGCGGGAGGAGCAGCGACGAAATATTAAGTTAATATAATTTTTAACATGCACTATGTTAATTAACGAAAGGCGTTCCCGTTAACCCGCAATAGTCCAAACATGCTACAATTAATATTACCATTTAAAAATTCGCGAAAAAAAATCAGCTGCTCCCTACATTTTGTTAAGCTAGGTATGCGAACATAAATGTAATGAACAGCAGATTTTTTTTCGTGAATTTTCGAATGGTCATAATAGGTCTTTACCTATGAAATTGCCGTTTTGTATGAAAAAATTTAAACGATTTTTTTTCATGTATTTTTTATTTGTATTAATCGAAGTAATCACCCATGCAATCAATGCATCTTTGCCATCGCAGTGGCAGTTTATTGATGCCCTTCTTAAAGAAATCAGCTGGACGGGAGGCAACAAATTCTTCAAAGGCATTTTGTACTGCCTCTCGGGTATTGAATTTTTTTCCCGCCAAGAAGTTATCCAAATTCTGGAAAAAGTAGTAGTCTGTAGGCGCAAGGTCTGGTGAGTAGGGCGGATGACGGAGAGCTTCCAACCCCAGTTCTTGCAACTTGGAGACCGTCTGCTGTGCAGTATGAGGTCGCGCGTTGTCGTGCAGGAGCAGCGGAGACGAGCGATTGACCAATGCTGGTTGGAGATGTGCCAGCTTCTGCATCATTGTGTTCAGTTCTTCACAGTACACATCTGCAGTAATGCTCACCCCGTTTGGTAAGAAGCTGTGATGAATCACACCGGCGCTAGACCACCAAACAGTGACCATCACTTTTCTAGGGGTAAGTTTTCGTTTAGGGCATTGTTTAGGTGCTGAACCAGGATCCAACCAACTTGCTGAGCGCTTGCGGTTATCAAACAGAATCCATTTTTCATCGCAGGTAACAATGCGGTTCAAAATTCGTTCATTTGTGTGTCTGTTGAGCAGTGCAAGGCACGTCTCGACGCGTACTTCGCGCTGACGATCATTGAGTTCGTGGGGCACCCATTTGTCAAGCTTTTTTACCTTGCCAATTTGACGCAAATGGACCAATATTGTTTTGACGCTAACGTCGAAAGCTGCTGCTAATTCGGCCGTAGATTGTGTATCATCAGCTTCCACAATCGCCTTTAATTCGTCATTGTCGACCAAAGTCTTCGGACGACCGCGAGGTTCATTTTTCAGGTCGAAATTTCCAGAACGGAAGCGAGCAAACCAATAACAGGTGGTGCGTTGGTTTGTAGTGTTAGCTCCGTAAACGTCGTTGATGTTGCGTGCCGCTTGTGCCGCGTTGCTGCCACGACGGTACTCATATTCCATAATTACTCGAATTTTTAACGTATCCATGATGACGAAAAAGATTGAAATGCGATGAAAATGTAACACTAATCAATAAACAAATGACTACTTTTGGAAAAAAAAATCCATGTTTTTAAAATAAAATTAATTTGAAATTAGAATTCTTACCCAAACAAAAATTATTTTCATTTGAAATGGCCAGTACTGCAAAACGGCAATTTCATAGGTAAAGACCTAATATTTTGGCAGCATGTGGACGCTATACTATTGCGGGTTAACGGGAACGCCTTTCGTTAATTAACATACTGTATAATTACATTATACAGGGTTATTTTTCTAACACCTGGTAGGACTATATTAGTACAACCACTTTTGATCTATGACTTTTTAGAATACCAAAAGTAAACTTTCAAGTTTTTGTTGTAATATTTGTAATAACACTTTTTAGATCTGTATTTTGTAGTAAGTACCGCTGCGACCCTGCATTCGCAACGCACTGTTTGTTTATTTAACTACTTACATATTTTGGTACCGCGTAGAGTTGTTCAAATTTAGAGCGATCAAAATAAATATTTTTAATTGTATTATGAAATTATTTTTTTATGAATTATTAAAAGTCATACAACAAAAGTTGTTATTTATGATGTTAGTATTATAGTCCTACGAGCTTATTAGTGTTTTATCATCAAATGACTTCTCCCGCTCTGGGCGGAGCGGAAGGTCGTGTCATACTTTTACTGACTAAAACCCACCCGTGTTCCTTCAGTTGCCTGTGCCAGGGCCATGGTATCTCTTTCGAACAACCCGCGACTCCGGCGGCTTGCAAATAACCCTGTATAGCTATTTTTATTAGGTTTATTTTTATTATTCCAATTTGTATTATATTACTTCGTTGATTAAGGGGATCACCCTGGTCAAATCCCAAAAATACCGTATGTTTATTGAAATTTGTTGATGAATCCTGTCGTGCGTTTTCCATACAAAAAATATATGTTATAGTTAAGGTCGTTACAAATGAATTGTATTGATTAAAATTTTAATAAACTCTCCCAAATTGTAGGAAAAAATTCTAGTAAAAAGGTCCTTTTTGAACCTAAATTGCAATTTGTCTCTGTAACGGCTGAATAGTTCGGCATGAATTTTATACCAAAAAATACGTAATGACGTACTTAACAATTTGTATTGAATACTTTTTCGCATTTCTTTTAAAATTTTAAAATAATAAATAAAAACCCGAAAATTCGCGTGAAGCATACTCGGAACGCGACGCGTCAGTGTCTCGATGACTCTTGCGACGGGTGGACTATACGTGCGTTATTTTTTGCAAATTAAATCCTAAACTTCACGTTTTGAATATTTTCTGAATTAAATCATATTGTAAATAATACAATTATACATATTTCGTAAAATAAGAATAGAAATTAAGTTTGTAAATATATATAAAGTAATTTTTAGTTTCGTTTTGTGTTTTGAACTCATCATAGAATAAGTTTGAATTTGTCTAAATATAAGAATAAATGTAAAGTGAAGCGTGGCCGAACTTTTGATAAGTACCTAGGTACTTATCAATAGTTTAGGAGAGCTTAGTAGATACACTATTATTTCTATGGTGTTATTTTTTTTATCGTTTTTAACTATCTTTAGAATTTCGTTTGATGGAGGATGGAGACCTCGGTGACTGATGATATCACCTACCTGATGGTGGTCTCCGAAGGTGGGTGTAGGATCTCATTGACGGCACTACGTAGATCCGTCGTGTTTGGACTCATTTGAAAGAGCTCATGGAGACCCTGGTGACTGATGACGTCACCTACCTGGTGGTGGACTCCGAAGATGGGTATAGGATCTCATTGACGGCACTACGTAGAACCGTCGTGTTTGAACTCATTTGAAAGAGCTCATGGAGACCTTGGTGACTGATATGTCACCTACCTGGTGGTGGACTCCGAAGGTGGGTATGGGATCTCATTGACGGCACTACGTAGATCCGTCGTGTTTGGACTCATTTGAAAGAGCTCATGGAGACCTTGGTGACTGATATGTCACCTACCTGGTGGTGGACTCCGAAGGTGGGTATGGGATCTCATTGACGGCACTACGTAGATCCATCGTGTTTTGACTCATTTGAAAGAGCTCATGGAGACCTTGGTGACTGATATGTCACCTACCTGGTGGTGGACTCCGAAGGTGGGTATGGGATCTCATTGACGGCACTACGTAGATCCATCATGTTTGGACTCATTTGAAAGAGCTCATGGAGACCTTGGTGACTGATATGTCACCTACCTGGTGGTGGACTCCGAAGGTGGGTATAGGATCTCATTGACGGCACTACGTAGAACCGTCGTGTTTGGACTCATTTGAAAGAGCTCATGGAGACCCTGGTGACTGATAATGTCACCTACCCGTTGGCGCGAATCCGCTTGCGCGAAAGACACATGCGCGGATCCACAGGCGCGATCGGACAGTTGCGCGAAAAAGTTGCGGAAATTAAATTTATTTACATCATCACGCCTGTATTCTATGAAAGAGTTGGGCAGGAATGTAGCAGACTAGAAATAACCAGTCCAATTAGACGTCAGTAGTGACTGTCTTAGTTTTTTACAGCACATTTTTTTTCTTTTTTTATTAGGTAGGTACCTACCTATATTTTCGAAATTTTCATCATGGGTGTCGTTTTCGGGGTTTTTGGGGCATCAAAAGCCGATGGTGAGGTCAAAATGAAAATCCAAGATGGCGCAAACAATTTTTTCGAATTTTCCATCATGGGTGTCGTTTTCAGGGTTTTTGGGGGATCTAAAGCCGATGGTGGAGCCAATTTGAAAATCCAAGATGGCGATCAGGATTTTTTTTTAAATTTTCATCATGGGTGTCATTTTCAGGGTTTTTGGGGGATCTAAAGCCGATGGTGGAGCCAATTTGAAAATCCAAGATGGCGGTCAGGATTTTTTTAAATTTTCATCATGGGTGTCATTTTCAGGGTTTTTGGGGGATCTACAGCCGGTGGTAGGGTCAAAATGAAAATCCAAGATGGCGGGAAACAATTTTTTTGAATTTTCCATCATGGGTGTCGTTTTCGGGGTTTTTGGGGGATCTAAAGCCGGTGGTGGGGTCAAAACTGAAATCCAAGATGGCGGCCAAGAAAATTAAAAAAAATCCAACATGGATGTCGTTTTTCATGATGGAACATTCGAAAATTTTCTTGCCAGTCATCTTGAACTTTCATTTTGACTAGGGATGAGCCGAATATTCGTTTTATATTCGGTATTCGGCATATTCAACAGGTTTCTCGAATATTTGTATTCGGCCGAATATTCGGCTAAATCACCGAATGTTCGGTATAGTGGTACTCAAAGTTTTTGAAGTGAAAACTTCTTTAGGCGCGTTGAGCACTTTTTGGGTGAGCAAAAATCATGGAACTCGCGTCATCGTCACCGAACGCTTGAGCACACGGATGAGTCGCGCGTTGATGTCTTTTGGAAAAGTCCCTTTCTTTCATTAGAAAAAAAAAATTGTTCAAGTTTGTTACTGTTTTGAGCCGTGTATGATTGAGCATGAGTCGAGTGTTAAAAGTGTTATTTTTATGAGGTTAAGTAATTTACAGTGCAGGTTTAGGTTTTTGTTGACACTAAAGCTTTATTTTCAATAACAGTTAAACAAGATGGATATTAAAAAGCAAATATTAGTATGCACAGCTATTTTGGGATTAAGCTACAGTGAACTCTTTATAGTAAAATAATATATTAAAACCAGGTCTTTATTGTAAGAAATTAAGCAAGTTTTTTGTTTTTTTTTTTCAATATTTATCGTAAGAAAGAGTTGCATGAATTATCAAAATTACAGTAGGTTATGAATCATAGTTATAGTTTCTTTTTTCTTAGTGCAGCCAAAATTATTTATTGAAAATAAACAGAAAAAACATTTCATTTCAGAGATCCATCAATTACCCATAAACAGACGAAACTACTCAATTATATTAGTGGCAGTAAGACAAATATGATATCTTTATGAGACCAAATCCAATATTATATTGTAGGAACATAACCTTAAGAAATCACATTTTATTAACTTTTAATTTAAGTTACAAGAAGGTGAATTTTCTATAAACTAATAGGAATCTAATAATTTAAGTCTTGAACAAATCACTAAGTTGTATGAAAGTAGAATATTTAATAAAAAAGAAAACGCACACTATTATTTAGTTACATAATTATTGTCAGAAAAATGTAATTCAATATTTAAAATTCACAAGAGGCAAGCTGTGGTGCAAAAATCAATCTGCTCAGCTTTATTTGGCAACAGTTTGTTCCGTTTTTCCGCTCATAAACTTTGCAGGCTTCGGAAAACAAACGTTCACTGTAAATCGAGCTTCCTGGAGCTGAAAGAAATATTTTTGCCAAGCTGCTCATCAGAGGAAATCTGAATCCATCCAAAATAAGTATATATACTCGATCTCCTTCTTCCGCTCATATTTAGGTACACAACAATTAAACCAAGCAAAAAAACCTAATGAAGTAAGTAGACTTTTCAAATAAAAATAACCTTAACAAATGTACGTGGCGAAGTTTTACTCCTTACTAGATGACGCAATAACAACATCGGATACAGCGGGGGTAGCAGGCGGGAGGGTCCGGCGCCAATCCATGCGCTTTGCGTACACAAGTTCAGACCTGTATTGTTTACGTAAGGGAATCAAAAATGCCGAATATTCGGTTCGGTAAACGATTTACCAAACATTCGGCCGAATGTTCATATTCGGCGAAATCCATGTTCAGTCCATCCCTAATTTTGACTTTACCATCGGCGTTAGCACCCCCAAAAACCCTGATAACGCCACCCATGGTGGAAAATTCGAAAATTTTCCTGGCCGCCATCTTGGATTTTCATTTGGACCCCACCATCGGCTTTAGATGCCCCAAAAACCCTGACAATGACACCCATGATGGAAAATTTGAACATTTTCTTGGCCGCCATCTTGGATTTTCATTTTGACCCCGCCATCGGCTTTAGATGCCCCAAGAACCCTGAAAACGACACCCATGATGGAAAATTCGAAAATTTTCCTGGCCGCCATCTTGGATTTCAGTTTTGACCCTACCACCGGCTTTAGTTCCCCCAAAAACCCCGAAAACGACACCCATGATGGAAAATTCAAAAAAAATGTTTCCCGCCATCTTGGATTTTCATTTTGACCCCACCACCGGCTGTAGATCCCCCAAAAACCCTGAAAATGACACCCATGATGAAAATTAAAAAAAAATCCTGATCGCCATCTTGGATTTTCATTTGGACCCCACCGTCGGCTTTGGATGCCCCAAGAACCCTGACAATGACACCCATGATGGAAAATTTGAAAATTTTCTTGGCCGCCATCTTGGATTTTCATTTTGACCCCACTATCGGTTTTAGATGCCCCAAGAACCCTGAAAACGACACCCATGATGGAAAATTCGAAAATTTTCCTGGCCGCCATCTTGGATTTTCATTTGGACCCCACCGTCGGCTTTGGATGCCCCAAAAACCCTGACAATGACACCCATGATGGAAAATTCGAAAATTTTCTTGGCCGCCATCTTGGATTTTCATTTTGACCACACCATCGGCTTTTGATGCCCCAAAAACCCTGACAATGACACCCATGATGGAAAATTTTAACATTTTCTTGGCCGCCATCTTGGATTTTCATTTTGACCCCGCCATCGGCTTTAGATGCCCCAAGAACCCTGAAAACGACACCCATGATGGAAAATTCGAAAATTTTCCTGGCCGCCATCTTGGATTTCAGTTTTGACCCTACCACCGGCTTTAGTTCCCCCAAAAACCCCGAAAACGACACCCATGATGGAAAATTCAAAAAAAATGTTTCCCGCCATCTTGGATTTTCATTTTGACCCCACCACCGGCTGTAGATCCCCCAAAAACCCTGAAAATGACACCCATGATGAAAATTAAAAAAAAATCCTGATCGCCATCTTGGATTTTCATTTGGACCCCACCGTCGGCTTTGGATGCCCCAAGAACCCTGACAATGACACCCATGATGGAAAATTTGAAAATTTTCTTGGCCGCCATCTTGGATTTTCATTTTGACCCCACTATCGGTTTTAGATGCCCCAAGAACCCTGAAAACGACACCCATGATGGAAAATTCGAAAATTTTCCTGGCCGCCATCTTGGATTTTCATTTGGACCCCACCGTCGGCTTTGGATGCCCCAAAAACCCTGACAATGACACCCATGATGGAAAATTCGAAAATTTTCTTGGCCGCCATCTTGGATTTTCATTTTGACCCCGCCATCGGCTTTAGATGCCCCAAGAACCCTGAAAACGACACCCATGATGGAAAATTCGAAAATTTTCCTGGCCGCCATCTTGGATTTCAGTTTTGACCCTACCACCGGCTTTAGTTCCCCCAAAAACCCCGAAAACGACACCCATGATGGAAAATTCAAAAAAAATGTTTCCCGCCATCTTGGATTTTCATTTTGACCCCACCACCGGCTGTAGATCCCCCAAAAACCCTGAAAATGACACCCATGATGAAAATTAAAAAAAAATCCTGATCGCCATCTTGGATTTTCATTTGGACCCCACCGTCGGCTTTGGATGCCCCAAGAACCCTGACAATGACACCCATGATGGAAAATTTGAAAATTTTCTTGGCCGCCATCTTGGATTTTCATTTTGACCCCACTATCGGTTTTAGATGCCCCAAGAACCCTGAAAACGACACCCATGATGGAAAATTCGAAAATTTTCCTGGCCGCCATCTTGGATTTTCATTTGGACCCCACCGTCGGCTTTGGATGCCCCAAAAACCCTGACAATGACACCCATGATGGAAAATTCGAAAATTTTCTTGGCCGCCATCTTGGATTTTCATTTTGACCACACCATCGGCTTTTGATGCCCCAAAAACCCTGACAATGACACCCATGATGGAAAATTTGAACATTTTCTTGGCCGCCATCTTGGATTTTCATTTTGACCCCGCCATCGGCTTTAGATGCCCCAAGAACCCTGAAAACGACACCCATGATGGAAAATTCGAAAATTTTCCTGGCCGCCATCTTGGATTTCAGTTTTGACCCTACCACCGGCTTTAGTTCCCCCAAAAACCCCGAAAACGACACCCATGATGGAAAATTCAAAAAAAATGTTTCCCGCCATCTTGGATTTTCATTTTGACCCCACCACCGGCTGTAGATCCCCCAAAAACCCTGAAAATGACACCCATGATGAAAATTAAAAAAAAATCCTGATCGCCATCTTGGATTTTCATTTGGACCCCACCGTCGGCTTTGGATGCCCCAAGAACCCTGACAATGACACCCATGATGGAAAATTTGAAAATTTTCTTGGCCGCCATCTTGGATTTTCATTTTGACCCCACTATCGGTTTTAGATGCCCCAAGAACCCTGAAAACGACACCCATGAT
This sequence comes from Antitype chi, assembly GCA_947359405.1. Classification (NCBI taxonomy): domain Eukaryota; kingdom Metazoa; phylum Arthropoda; class Insecta; order Lepidoptera; family Noctuidae; genus Antitype; species Antitype chi. Next base: position 12,828,345 of record OX375815.1, on the reverse strand, counting down.
GGAAAATTCGAAAATTTTCCTGGCCGCCATCTTGGATTTTCATTTGGACCCCACCGTCGGCTTTGGATGCCCCAAAAACCCTGACAATGACACCCATGATGGAAAATTCGAAAATTTTCTTGGCCGCCATCTTGGATTTTCATTTTGACCACACCATCGGCTTTTGATGCCCCAAAAACCCTGAAAACGACACCCATAATGAAAATTTCGAAAATATAGGTAGGTACCTACCTACCTAATAGAGAAAGAAAAAAAATGTGCTGTAAAAAAACTACGACGATCACTACTGACGTCTAATTGGACTGTTGATTTCTAGTCTGCTACATCCCTGCCCAACCCTTTGATAGAATACAGGCGTGATGAGTGAAGAAATTTAATTTTCGCAAGTTTTTCGCGCAACTGTCTTTCGTGCAAGTGTCCTGATGCCAAACTTTTGCATCCGCGGCATAGTCGAAATACATCAGACATCCAACTTTATTACTAAATAATCTAAAATATACGGTCAAATTAAATTAACTGGCCGATACCCATCACGTATGTGAAGTTTTGCCAGCAAATTTAATCTGATCTTGTTTACCTATAAGGTGTAAATCTGCTATCGGATGATATTTATTATTGTGATTACTGAGAACCGATAGGCACTTACCTGGTCATCATCAGACCTTCAGACTGTATCATGTAGTAGCACCCGTGCTCAATCAGATAAATGTTGAAAGCTAGGTCATCCTAACTATTTCTTTTACTGAGAACCGATAAACACTTACCTGGTCATCATCAGACCTTCAGAATGTATCATGTAGTAGCACCTGTGCTCAATCAGATAAGTGTTGAAAGCTAGGTCATCCTAACTATTTCTGTTACTGAGAACCGATAAACACTTACCTGGTCATCATCAGACCTTCAGAATGTATCATGTAGTAGCACTCGTGCTCAATCAGATAAATGTTGAAAGCTGGGTCATCCTAACTATTTCTGTTACTGAGAACCGATAAACACTTACCTGGTCATCATCAGACCTTCAGAATGTATCATGTAGTAGCACTCGTGCTCAATCAGATAAATGTTGAAAGCTGGGTCATCCTAACTATTTCCGTTACTTAGAACCGATAAGCACTTGCCTGGTCATCATCATACCTTCAGAATGTATCATGTAATAATAACCGTGTTCAATAAAATCACTGATGAAATCTAGCATCATTTATAAATTTCAAAATAAATTTAAATTATGTTGAAAGTACTCGTACAAATATTATGGCTCTCAGAGAGCGAATCAAAATAGGCAAAAACAATGACAACTCTGCGACACATCTGTGTTCTTGCTTAATCTTTAGTTCGTTTTATTGCAGTACGTTCATATCCCCGTAGCAGGCGCAGGCATCAAATCATCGAGGTCATTGAGCAGGGTAATAGCCTTAATGTCACAGGGTAGACTGTAGACCGTAATCATAGTTTAAAATATTGCCAACGATTTTGAAGTCTTCTTGTAAAATTATTGATGTCAATTTAGTGTCATGTTGCCTTTATTGGTGGATTTGTTGTTTTATTTACAATCAATGTTGTCGTAAGCCCCGATCTCGTTAGTTTGTTATTTTACATATTCAGTAGTGTCATCATATCCGTCCACCTCATAAATAATTGATCTCATTTGCTTGATAAACCTAGTCTGTAGTGTAATGTAATTATTGCAAATTATAAAAATTATTAAGATTCTTAAATTTTACTAATCTTAAAACTTTTCAATTTCATTAGAACTGCACGAGCAATATTCTCCTAATCTTATTTACTGACAGGCTTTTTGCCTGTTGTTGTTGTGTTGTCTGTTTGTCATTGTTGTGTTGATTTCATATTTTGAACTTTACGATATAAATGTAGATAAATACAGTTTATAAATGATATTATGAGTAAGAATCTTTTCACTTATAATATTTTGCATTTTGATGATAATTTCTGTGTAATTTTTTGTTATAATATGTTAATTTCTGGATGAATCTTTAATGTTTTGAAAAAGTCTATTAAAAATAAATTAAGTTACTTATATTGTTTTTTTTTCTACAACAGTAAATCCTTAAAATTGTTCTCAAGTAGATTTTAACTAACTGTTTATTTTTTCACACTGAGATTACAGCCGATAGTTTCATACAAAAAGCACTTACTATACATCTTTTATTATACAGATAAGATTTAAATATCAACCTAAATAAATCTTTAATCCTGCATAATGTTAAATGAACACAAACTAAAAATATATATTTCACTAGTACCCAACATTTTATTTCAATCCTTTCACTCTCACTGCTGCCAAGGCACAAATTATAGTTTAGTTTAATTACTTGATAAGCTTCTGAATTTTAAAGTGGCATAGGAACTGAATCATTGTTAGATTTGTCAAAAAAAAACTTAACATGCAATGCCGGTAACGCGCCTGTAGCGTTGATTTCGCTTAAAATCATGAATTGTCAAACTTTGACTAGAGCATGAATTATAAAAGAGTAAAGTGTTGGTTTGATTATAATCCAGTCTTAAAGTGCTCATCCTGCACGGCATGCCTGGGCATTTTAATTGCAACGATACCTTGTTCGTTATACAGGCTGAAATTTAATTCATGGGTATCCTCTTAAGGGGTCATTGTACTAGTCATTATGAACAACTTTGACAATGGGAACAAATGAAATCGAGAAAAAAAAATTGCTGTTCCCTACATTTTGTCGAGTTATGCAAACATAAATGTAGGGAACAGCTGATTTTTTTTTCGCGATTTCAGGTATGGTCTCATAGTTGAAGTTGTTCATAATGATGAGTACAATGACCCCTTAAAAGGATGCCCATGAATTCAATTTCACCCTGTATTATTTTAATGAATAAAAGGTAATATTACAATTACCTACTGTTAAAAGTATTAAACCAAATACAAGGAACAACTGCAAAACATTTGAGATAATCCTAAGGTAATAAAAAAACGTATGGCCCTTGTATTAAGCCGTCCTCTATTGTTTAACCGAATTTCCAGACATTCCCACTAAATAACAATGGGTCTTAGATAATGAACTTATTTTTATTTCAGTTGCAAGAGTTGTGCGGCTTGCGGCCTTGCGTTAGCTACAAACAAAAAGCTCTGATAACATTGTATGAACTGCGCAGAGTATTGGTTCAAATATTACTGTAATTTTCAAGTATTCCCAAATTGCCCAAGTATAAACAAACACATAGAAATTTAGATAGTTATTTACTTTTAATAAAGTCGATTAAACACAAAAAATTTCAATATAAACATTTGATACCTTCATGCGGTGCCGGTCAACGCACCTATACCTAACGTATTCAGGGAGCCGTGAGATAAAAGGTAAACAAACCATAAATGTCCGTTCAATCGATTTTGAATGCTATTGTGTTGGTGGCATGACAAATGGCAGCTGCAGTAAACAGTTGGTATTGTAACCACTTTTTTGCCTTTAATGCCATCCATAAGCCTACGGAATAGAAGTCAAAATCGGTGGAACGGACTGTAATAAAACGGTTCGTTTCAATGTCTCATCTTATTGTGAAGGGAATATGGTGCGGTTGCTGCGGCATGCGGCATCACATAGGATATGGTGAAAATTGGAGAGGCAGTGAAAGTGTTCATAAATAACCTATATCTATAGACCCGATAGAGAGAGGAAAATATTAAAGTGGATTAATACATATAAATTGTAGTTTATTAGTTATTACAAATTATTTTTGTAAATACTGCAATATCAATAATACATTTTCTAAACCAAACAAACAGAAGATATGAGTACTAAAATTAATTCTTGTCCATAATAAAAAAACAATTCAATTCAATAACAAAGAGCTCACGCCGCCGCCGCGCCGCGCTGGCCGTGCCCATTAAAAACTCGTCTCTTAGCAGAAACAAGTGAGCATAGTACTCTCCTAGTGTGAGTGTCACACATTCTATACATGATTATACTAATACGAACACCACTAAAATACGCTTTGTGCATCCTATTGGTCAAAACTCGTGCATTGTGCGATCGAGTCGTGAGCCGTGCTATGAGATTATCGCCTTAGAGGTGAGCATGCAGAAGTTTGGCCGATAGTACGTCAGTCGCTGACAGTTTTACAAAATGGCCGACCGTGTGAACCGAGACGAACTAAATAAGTGATAACTGGCACCACATTTGGGACCCCGAAGCAACCATAACTTTATCGTGTTTGCATTATTTCACGGATGACTGATCGCACAGATCTGCGTGCAAATGTGACATGAATATTTCATCATGTCGAATTTACAAACAAAATACAACAAAATGTGGGAAAAGGTTGTCTTACACGGAGCCATTGTTTTCAGAGAAGCAATTAGTTTTTGTTTGAGTTTTTGTTTGAATGTTACTGACTCAGTAAAATAATAGAAAAAGGCGCAAATTATTTACATAACTTAGGGCTGATTTGTCAATAGTCAGATAGCTTCAATCTGAGGAATGAATATAGCGGTTTGCCAGCTTAACTAAAGAAAATATGTCAAATTGACATACCTAATTATTCTTTAGATAAAAGCTAATTGACTATTGAAAAATCAGCCCTTATTGGGAGAAAGACCTAATTCAGTGTCAAAAGTCTGGCAGTTTTTTTTTAACGCTGGCTTTCAAAGACTATATACTCTATGCTGGCAGTATTAGAACACATTAACCGTTGAACTGCACCCTAATTGCGTAACATACTATCTATCACAATCTGAATAATTTTGAAGGATACTGCTATCCATTGCTTCATATGTTCGAAAAATACTGCTGCACAACAACGTAAATAACGCAACGAAAGTGGTTGAACTGTCAAAATGAATCCATTCCTTCTGTTGTCGCAATTACCCCTCAGCACGTGGTAGAAAGGACAATAGAATTACAGGGCCCCGTGAACAATTGCCAATCCATCTGGCAGCATGTGACCGTTGCCCACAGTTCGGCTTTAATCAGCCGTGAACACCTTGATCGGTAAACATCGGCAAAAATGCAAACGATGCTGTTTTTTTAGTCTCACAGTTTATGCGTAGAGCACAGTCATCGGTACAAATGAATTCGTTGAAATTTATGTACGGCAAATATACATGAATTTATGTATGGCAATAAAAAACAAACGGTAACTAAGTTAACAATGTTGTATAATTTTATTGTAGGAATATACAAAATTCATTTATCATGTCGTTGTGTGCATAAACAGGTAATACATAAAAGTAATATATTATCTTATGTATATCAGGTTTGAACCTGAAATAAAAATTATATTAATCAAATAGGTCTGTCATTTATACGAAACTATTAGGTAAAGTAAATTTTCCGGTTACAATACTAACGTACCTGGTGCTATTAAGTACCACGAACTATTTAATGCTAAAACCTAATGACGGTTTGTTCGGACCTAGGAATTCACAGAGCTACATTTACAGAATGGAGCAGTTAATTGTTTTATCCGTCGGATAGTAGGTACAGTATTTTTATCTCACGAAGCAACGCGTGTTTTATTTGTATGCAGGAGGAGCTTTCGGTAGTGTCTGAAAAAATTGCGAAGTCGGAAGTTTATGAAAATTGCGAAGTCGGAAGTTTATGTGTATATGTGTTATGTGCTGACGCTACTCGTCTTCAGGTACATTCACAGCGTGTGTTTATACTTGGTTACCAGAAGTAAAGAGCGCGACGTGTTTTAAAATCTAGATCCAGAGTACTTGTCAAAACGAATCAACGAAGCCCAAGCTTGATGGGTTTGCTTTAATTTATTACAGAGTTCCCAGAGCCAACTCTTAGGGTGCCACCTTGTGGCTCCATCATAATATCCTGAATATGATACAGGACCAGAGTACTTGTCAAGACGAATCAAACGAGCCGAAACTCGATGGGACTGCGTTGTTATATTGCAGAGTTCCCATGGCCACCTTCCGGCCTCATTATTAGGTAGGTCAGCTCCATGTCATAATCATTTGAATTGTCACCCGATTTAAATATGCATACAAAAGTTCAGCTCAATCGGAAACCGGGATGTGGGTCAAATTTGAATTGAAAGATTTGATTACAGACAACGGGACAGGTGAAACTAAATAAATCCTGGTAAAATATCTTTTTCCTTTTTTCTACTACATATTGTGTATGTTTAATAGGTTTATAGCCAAATAGACAAAAGGACACTTAACAAATAGCGTTGTTATGTCCTTGTATCTGGTAATTGGAGATTATTCCAAAAATATAAGAAATAGCTACGAATATTATTTTTATTTTTGCGAGTAAACTGAATTTCGTTGAGGCAGTACAACGACCTTAATCGATTAAGTACCTATTGTGGGCTGAGCAAAGGATCGAAGAGAGAACTTTCGTGACCGGGTGATCCCGGCAGATCATGTAGTTATGATTAAAGGTTAACGTTAAACGGACGGTTCTGTTTGTTTGTTACAACTCACACGGCGGTGAAAAGTTTTGTTTAGGGGGCTTACACGTGTTGTATTGCCGAGTTAATCTGTAGCTCACGTTAAGTGCTTAGCTAGTTGCTAGGGGACGACTTTGGGCGCAAATTGACGGCACGTTTCTCAACGTCATAGTGTTTGTGAAAGCTTATGCAGACAAATGGTGGCACATGGCCGATTGATTAGAACTGTGTGCTTGTGTTGATATATATTTTGAGGTGAAGACCAGCTGCAGCAAGCTGTTGACTGAAGCTATTGGTTTGACCAGGAGACGTACCATAATCTTGCAGAATACTGGCCGCAAAAGAGATCATTCAGGTTTCGAACATTTTGTAACCAAAAATTAAACTGCCACCTAGAAAAAAAAATAGTTTTCTTAAGGGAAATCACATCCTCAACATTTTTTGCCATTTCTGCGAGTATTATTAACCCTTCCGTTGCTATTTAAGTGTGAAAATATCAAATATTTTATTTTATAAATATAGGTACCAGCTTCCGCCCGCGGCTTCGCCCGCGTGGAGCTCGAAAATTATCCTGCGGGAACGTACTACCGGAATAAAAAGTATCCTATGTGTGAATCTAGATTATGATCTATCTGTCTGCTAAATTTCATCCAAATCCATTTAGTAATATTTGCGTGAAAGAGTAACAAACATCCATACATACATCCATACAAACTTTCGCGGTTTTTTGCGGTGGAAGCGCAGGAGTTTCTCCGCATAAAAACAGAAGAAGATACAGAGAATGTAAGTGAGCGAGAGAACGAACTATTGAAGCTGTGAAAAGCACCTTTATTAGAAGTGAACCACGAATGACATTAAATACAGTTGGGAGTTTTGTTTTCTCTATAGAAAACCGTTTGCTCTCCAATAAATATACGATAAATCGAATTTCAATAACATCAACAAATCGTTCGTATTATAATAATAAATCAATATTATGTAAATATTATTATGTCTGGATCAGATTGTGTTACATAAAGTAGATTGACTACAGCAATATTCAAAAGAAATTGCTAGTTAGAATATAATGTTATTACTTTTATTAGAATAATTCCAAAGAAGGCCGAAATCTTAATATGTACAATACCTATATTATAAAAAAATACCAGTGTTTTTCTATAAATACTTTGTATTTCTTCGACTTGGGTCATAAACGGGTATCTACATACACAAATATTTTCTTTGTGAATATTATATTTCATAATTATTATTCTTGATATATTTTCTAAAATAAAAAAGTATGATCGTGCTTTTATTTCCACTCATCGCCAACATAAATAAATGTCACTACGCTCTATGATCTCTATTAGGGGCTATCCATAAATTACGTCACACGTTAAGGGGGGAGGGGTTCAACGAAATGTGACATTGTGTGACAAGAGCCAAAAGACAAAGGTCACAAGGGTGACAAGGGTCAAAAGCTTTGTGACGTCACATGTTAAAAACAATACTAACACTCTACTTACCTACTCTTACTTATAAATTGAAAAATATGTGACGTCACACAAGGGGGAAGGGAGTTTTACAAGTGTGACCACCTATGACAAGGACGGGGGGGGGCGTCAAAAAACGATAAAATTTGTGTGACGTAATTTATGGATGGCCCCTTAGAGGGTTTGGTTTTCGCACTTGTCTTTCTGGTGGACCATTGTCGTGAGTCATGGTAGCCATCGGTGGTCAGTGTGGTTAATGCAACCAGGCCATCTCCTCCAAAAGTTGATGAGGTCTCCTGGTGTGTTTAGAGCATCTGCAACAGATCTAGGTAAACTAAATGTTTCTGTTCTAATCTGGCTGACCCCTGTGCTTTTGATAACTATCACTAATGTATTTAAAAAAATCATTTCTGATGGAATTCATCCACGATTATCTTGTATAGTAAATAAAACCAAATACATAATTTTATTATACAAACCATACACAATTATATTATATATAGCTGGGCAATCCAAGTAAACACGAAAGTCAAACCGTACATTACCTATTTGTGTTTTACGGAAGTTATAACAAAAGTACGGTAATTTCAGTAAAACCTTGATTTGCGACATGAATGAAAGAAAATTGAAGCGGCACAATAGGTGAACAAGTACTTAACAACTAGGTATTTGTGTATAAAAGTACATCGTTCAATTAGGACAGTCGCAGAAGTTTTCTTATAAAAGTAGATTGTTACTATATTTTCACGACAAACAACACGGCGCTCGTCGTATATAAACAAAGAAAAATTCTTTCCATCTGGTAGATTTGGGAGCAATCGTTCGGACTAAAAGATTGTTTCTTTGTTGGCTCAGGAAGTGATGAGAAAACTGAATGAATACATGAAATGTTTCAAATTAATTAACAGAAACAAAACAAGATCGTCATACCAGATTTCTTGTTTCACTAAACATAACCCTTTGGCGTAGTTATCATACAACGTACCTACTACGTTTGCGACTTTCCTTAAGTAAGCCGGAAGCACAAGGAAAATATACCCCAAATACATCAGTCGCTTATCACTATATACATACATTATAAAGCGAAGTTTCCGCCAGCGTCTGTTTTCGGGCTAACCCCGGATGTTACCGGTGAATTTTCACCACTACAATTAGAGACACATTATGTGCTTTCCCGAGAAACGTTGCTAAGTTAGTACTCTCAAGTTTGTGCATTATTGCTTATGGCGGTGATTTCTTTAAAACGCTCCAAAAGGTGGTTTTTTAAACCAGTGTATCTCTTTAACCGTAAATAATTTTGAAAGCAAAAAATATATGATATTTTCAAGTCTTTTTTGCATACAGTGATGGCTCTCAAAACATAATTAAACATACTTTAATGCATCAAAAAATTATTAAAGTCACGTCTTAATTATCTTTAAAACCAGTTTATCCTTTCAATAAGAATTATAATTATAATTAAAAATATACCATAAAATTCCAAATGCCAAACTGCATCCAGTGATGGATTATTTATTATTAAATAGTTAATATCTAATTTTATACGATTTTATTTGCATTTTTACGACAATGCTTGCTTATTTATTAATCGAATTTATTACAACAGATTTTAACCCGTATCGGATTGCAATAAGAACTATTATCGCTCCTAACGACAATATTTAAAGTTACCAGGGCCTTAAATTCACACATTTCCCAAACCACTCAGATAGGCCACATGGCTGATCGGGAGTATCCCATTTGCGGATACGACCATGGAGATTTTAATTTTGCATGACACAGTGTACTTACGTTTCGGTGTTCTCGTGTGGTCACATAATCAGACAATCTGATAATTTTATTTCTCAAACAGAAATCATCTGTTTCTGTTGCAAGCAAATTGTGAACGGAACAAAAATCTTGGCTACGTAAAGGCACTCAGGGTTGCTATAGGAAGTAGCAGAACCAATTGCACCCAGAATAGGAATATAGGGAGCAAAGAAATTAGCTTAGCTTAGATAGAACGGGTTGCGTTTGGTATTGAAACGCGTGCATTTCTATTTATATAATAATAAAGCTGAAGAGTTGCTCTTTTTATGGGTGTATCTGAACGAGCTAATATCTGAAACACATCTGAAAAAATCTTTTTACATTTCATAGCCCAATTCTTGAGAAAGATTATAGCCAAACAAATTCATCGCTAGACTGCTTGTGTTTGTATGCTTGAACGCGCTAATCTCAAGAACTACTGGACCGATTTGAAAAATTATTTCAGTGTTAGATAGCCTATTTATCGAGAATGGCTTATATACCACCACGCTAAGACCAATAGGAGCGGAGCACCCTTGAAGAATGTTTCAAAATCGGGTTTTTTTTCCTTTTGAGAGATTCCGCTGCGTGCGTTGCGTAAACGTTTAAGTTTCGCAAAAATCATGACAGAATTGTTTCCCTTTAAAGGTTCTAAAAAAATCCCGTGACAGCATATGTCTATCTTTTAAGGTTGGCTCACTATAACCTTTCTTATGCTAACCAAATGTATTCTAAAATAATGCATTATTTGCGAAGGTGTTTTTATAAACATGATAATATTAATCCGTATCCAAATAAATACGATATTCATCACAAGTATTTAATTTAAAACAAAATTGCCCTTTACATTATTCGATTTCAATGAATATCTTAGGAGATATCGTAGTTTTAAAATAACATCGCAGCAAAATAATGATCAGGTACTGCGCGCGCATAAAAATATGTTCACCTGCCACGTTAACGAAGTCACGGGTTAAAGTAACTATTCCACGCGGACGAAGTCGCCGGCAGAAGGTATTTCTCTATATAGGAAAATATAGGCTATTTATTGGGTATAAGGTCACGATTACTTTCTTTAATTAAAAATAAAAATGAATTTCGGGTAGGTACTACATAGTAAGCGAAAGTACTTACTTTACTTGTAGGTTGCAGTTCTATTTCATGAGAGTATGAAACATTTGAGCTTAAGAAATACATTTTAATTCACGTTATACAATGGTGTTTTCATGCTATAAACTATATAAATCATGACTAATAAAATGATATGGTAGTGCGTGCGCTAAGGGCTGGGGTTATTGTTAATGTTTGCTTTTACGATCAGCTGTGTCATTCTTATTGATTTACGTTTTAAATATGGTCTTAGTAGTCGCTATATTATCAGCGACGGCTGACAGTTTTGTGTAAAAAGTTGCATGAAATAATTATATAATGTTTACATACGGATTGTAATTCGCTGAACACAAACCTAAAATACACGGATATTGGTGCTGATTCTTTTGTTCACCACCTTAACTAAAATACGACTAAGAGTATTGATATATTTTACTAACAGATCGCGAAAGAAAAAGACAAGTGACGCTTTAGGACTGTTAAACTAAATTACGTCTTACGACGAACTAAATTCATCATGATTAAAATCACGCCAAATTCAAAGCAATCGTGCCTTGAATTTGGAGTGTTAATTCTGTAAATACATACGAGTTACGGTCGCAAATTTTGTTTAACATACAGCCTGGATTTCCCACTGAACACTGAACTGCAAATTGCAAAAAACGTAAGCCAAATTTGAATTTCGCGGGCTACGTTATAATATTATATATATAAATATTCACAAGACACTGTTATGCCCATGCTTAGCAAAGACAGGTGAACTCACTTCCGTGGAACCGGGTTTATGACGTCATAAACCCATGACACCATCGTACTACCGATATAAACACTTTATTTACGTCACACGGGAACTAAGATAGGTTTGTTTCCGAACAGAAATGGTTAAAGGTTATCGCTTCGGTTATCGAAGTTGGGTTTCCTGTTAACCACAATAAACATACTCATTGTTATGTTTTTGTAGTATAATACATTTTAATGATGGAATAAAATTACCTGAGGCGTTCTAAGTTTCATACTTGGTCATTATGGGAATATCTCGGAAGCAGGACGGTACTGTAATACAGTACATTGAGTACAGTTTTGGAAATAGGTACGGAAAAACAAAAAACATACGGTCGATTTGAGAGCCTCTTTTCGTCGGTTAAAAATGTTGTGATAATTTTAGGTGGATTTTCCGACTTCCACGGAAAATCATTAGGTAAAGGGAAGGGAAGAAAACAGGGGTTTTTTTCTGTTCAAAGCTAAACAAAGTATTTGGTTTCAGAATAATGTCCGTTTACACTAAATCCAGATTAGGCAACTCATATGCAAAGAACCTATGGCAATACATAGGGAGAACCTAAGGGTGTGTACAGATCTAGCGAATGCGCCGCTCGCGTGCCGCCCGCAAGCTACGCGTGTGCTGCGCTCGTGCTACACGCGTGCTACTTACTGCAACTGTTTGTTGCGCCTCTCGCGTGCAACTTACACAACGGGAGCTGCATGCGTACCGCGCGCGTGCAGTTTGCGTGCATGCACGTCAGTTCGCTGTAAACCCTCACTTTGTTACATGCTTTTGACGATAACACGATTGCCACCATCATTACTGCAGCATCAGCTACTTTATTAGTGTAGTGTTTAGAAGAAAAGAAAGCGATGTTGGTGGCAGATTGCATTTTACAGAAGACACAGTATAGTACCAGAATTGAAAAGCCTACAAATTAGTGAATATTATGCTTCTTTTTTTATAAATGCACGCGCGCGGCTATTGCGCCGTTCACGCGCGGTGCATACATAGCTTGCGCGCGAACGGCGCACGTGCGGCGCAGGAACGGCGCGCGAACATGAAATACACGTTCGCAGCACGCGTGCAGCTTGCGGGCGGCACGCGAGCGGCGCGTTCGCCAGATCTGTACACATCGTAACAGATGACGTTAATCGGTTCCCAAAGTTGGTGCTACACGCGAGATGAGATAATAACGACTTTGAATGTACACTTGGGCATTTTTGTGTTTTGGATTAGTGAAAATATACTAAATATCACTTTTAATATGTAATACCGTGGCACCGTTGCCGTTGAAATTTGAATTTTATTTTCATACTGTACAGTTATATTTCTAGTTGTCACATAAGAATCGTGCCGTCAGTGGGCGCCGGCCCTACATCTTACCCATTATTGCATGTTGTTCGTTCAATGAGTCCGTATTTAGTTGTATGTTATGAATTTTTTTTTAGTGTAGGTAAAGTCTAGCACGTGTAGCTTAGCCTAAAACATTGTATACTTAGATTTTACCCTTTACTTTGTAAGCACTTTGCCAAATTTTATTCAGCGTTGTTTGTTTGTGATCCCTGCTTTTGACAGTTTTACGTCTTCATATTAATGATACGATCTTTCTTGTGGCTCGAATAACTATATAAGATGTGTGTTTTTGTGTCAGTAAATTGTTTGGTTACGCCGTTTATGTTCAAGAAGCTTAATTTGCCATGTATGTGTTACAGGTTTCTGTACTGTAAATATATTGGAGATGTTATTCCAGGTCAAGTTTAAAGCAAATTGACAATATTGTGTTAGAATGAGTTACAACGTCTTTCTCATTCACTCTCCCTTTTGTTGAAACTGTGTCGATACTCTTGCGCCATCCCATCTTCCTGGCTCGGTGTGCTGTGCTGGCGTTGCCGCTGCGGCTGCGGAAAACTTCAAGCGGCGAAAGTATAACAACCTTATTGGTAATTATACTATCGAGCCGTTTGGGGTTGAAACCCTCGGGCCGTGGGGTCTGAGTGCTCATGCTCTCTATAAGGAAATCTCGAAATGGCTGGTTGACACTTCCCGTGACCCAAGGGCTGGTTTTTACCTTGGCCAGAGGCTAAGCATTGCTATTCAACGTGGCAATCCCGCCAGTCTCTTGGGTACATTACCAGTCGACAGCGATGCGGGTGAGTTTCTCGACGCCTTTGTTTTAGTTTATTAGGTTATAGGAAATTTGTTATTTTTTTTTAATAATTTGAACTATATTATTAAAGTGTTACTTTTGTTGATAAATTAGTGATTTTTAGGATGTCGTCATCGTCATCTACCTAGCCTTTTAGGATGGCATCATCGTCATCTACCTAGCCTTTTAGGATGTCATCATCGTCATCGACCTAGCCTTTTAGGATGTCATCATCGTCATCGACCTAGCCTTTTAGGGTGTCATCATCGTAATCGACCTAGCCTTTTAGGATGTCATCATCATCATCATCGACCTAGCCTTTTATGATGTCATCATCGTCATCGACCTAGCCTTTTATGATGTCATCATCGTCATCGACTTAGCCTTTTATGATGTCATCATCGCCATCGACCTAGCCTTTTAGGATGTCATCATCGTCATCGACCTAGCCTTTTAGGATGTCATCATCGTCATCTACCTAGCCTTTTCCCAACTTTGTTGTGATTGGCTTCCAGTCTATGGATTAGCAGCTGAGTACCAGTATTTTACATGGAGCGACTGTGTAACTGGATTGTGGAGGAAGTAATCCGTTACTGGGTAATACAGTACCCCTTGGTAAAACTGCTTGTCTGACTTTCGTGCTTCTGACGATCCGTAACGACTATCAAAGATCTACGAATGGCAGCCGGGACCAACGGCTTAAAGTGCTTTCCGAGGCACGGAGGGGTCTTGGTATGTAAAGATAGTCACCAATGCATGGACCAACCGCGGCAAGCATAGCTTAGCCACAAGCCCTTGTTGTATTAGGCATGAATATATCGTTTGTACCGATACAAAATATCGATAGGGTGAATGACCCCAGCTCCAAACCTACAACTTCTGTACTTTATAGAGCACATATCTAAGGCATCGCATCGGCTCTAACTTAACCCTTAATGCTAATACCCTTGATCTTATATCCAGAGGTCTGACAGTTGAGAAGGTCAAACGGTACTGGATCAGCGTGAAATATTGATATTATCTGAATTTAGCTAGGCATATCGATATCATACCTAACTTCTACGTATTTTTTTTAGATTATATATTTTGTGAGACATATTTTAAAAGTACCTCGTACCCACAGTGCCTCTAGGGGTCGCAAGCGCTGCTGTCGGTCTTGGGTTCGATTCCCAGGTCGTGCAAAGTGTTATTCGGTTTTTAGAACAGGAATTTCACAGTAGCAGTTCGGAACCTGGATTTTTTCCCGGTTGATGGTAATAAATAGGCTCACCCCCATTATATGGGATTACAAATAACTAGCGAAATGTAGGCGTTAGTACTATAGCTACAGTTCTGTCGTAACTATTCGGGGATTACAGGCGTGATGTTATGTTATTTTAAAAGTTTATTGAATGCCACATCATTATTTGAGACAAAATGAAATTTATGCAATATAGATAGGTAAGAAAGAAATTGTATTTTTCTTACCAGATAGATAGAAGAAGAAAATCGAAATAATATTATTACTTTATTGCATACAATTTAAAACGTGCCAATTGCCTAATACGTATTTCCGGAGTGGTCGATTCACCCTTAAATAAATCGACTTCATGCGAATCGCTACAGATATTAAAACATTGTTTAAAGTAGCGATTCGCCCGTTTCGGGCGATTAAAATGTGTGCGAATGTACGTTTAAGCCATTTGTTTGTGTCTTGCAAATTTCTAACTTTCCAACTAGGTATTGAGACACATAGATTACAACAAGGATTTCCACTCCCTCTCTACTTAGGTACTTCACCGTCTTTTCGAACATGAAGTGAGTAAACGTGTTTCTTATTGGTGATTCCTTCTTTATATACGTCATAGTAAACATTTTCCTGTTGTGGAAATTTGGTTAAAATCAAAGCTGAATTACATTTTCGTTGGACAAAACCTCTATTTCTACATTCTAGTTTAGTAACTAGGTTGTTATAATTATGCAATGTTGTGATGCTAAAGCCTATTTACCTAATATGTTATCGCTGTATGTGGCCACAGGCTACACCGGCACGTGTTTGCGTAGTTTGGACTTATACGCACCCTTGACGAGGGAAACAAAAGCATGCTCATAGGGTACTAAAATCCACTTTCATGATGTGACGCTAAAGGCATCATCAACACAGAGAGTGGACTCCGCTTTTAGATTTAGTCGACGTAAACACGGACGTGATAAAATGGCGTGAGTTTTCGCACTGGATCCATCTTTCGTTGTGGAACTGAGCATTGTTGCAGATCCAGTGCGTGAAAAAAAAAATCCTGCCGCGATTTTATTACGTCAGTGTGAAGGCACTTATAGTGATATTAGTGCCGTGATTTGTGCAAAATACATGTTTTCCACCTTTTTTTTTTGGGTGGGAAATCATCAAATAACTTCTCATGCTCTAGGGCGGAGCGGGGGCCGTGTCAGACTTTTACTGACTAAAACCCACCCGTGTCAATCGTCCTTCAGTTGGGGCCACGGTATCTCTTTCGAACAACCCGCACACCTGGCAGGACGTTTTCCACTTTGGCGGTGAAACACATGAACACAGAGAGCGGACTCATCCGTAGTCGAAGGAGTCCGCTCTCTAGATTTTTTGTGATGATAGTGCCGTCTAATTTCGGGTACTTACAATTTAGTGAAATGTAACATAAGTGAGCCATCCTAATTTATGTAAAATGAAATTTAATACGACAACTAGGCGAATTTGTTCCTTTATGATACTTTTAAGCAATCTGTAGTTAACCGGCCATCAATTTAAGTAAGTGTGGCATGTGCGTCTTGAGCAAAGGTCTTGAGTCTTGTCTAGGGAAGAGACGAAGAACTTAATATACCTTGGAGTACCCGCCAACTGTGGACAACAAAAAGTGGTAACTTAGGTATTCAGGGTGGCACGGACATCGACGCACAACCTGTTCACATGGATTCAGTGCATGACTCACCACTGCTCTTCACTGCTTTATTTGTAGCCAACGATAACTCTCTACGCTAGGGGTCTAGAATCATGTGCTGACTATGAAATCAAAAAGAGAAGGTGAAGACATGAGTCTTGACCTGTATTATTGCAGAACGGATGGTGGCATTACAAACTATTTTCTAATACTTTGTGGACTCATGAATAATGGATGCTTGCATATCTCATGTAATAATATCAAATAAAACTGTCTTTATGTCGAACTCAACGTTTTAATATCGGCTAGGTAATGTTGACTTACAATGTTATAAAACAGTGAGATGGGTGCTACAATATTATTGGTCGATCCGTCAAGTCTTTCTTAAGTGCTTTTTTAATAAATCGAATATCTGCGACTGCTCTTCGTGCGTTAGATTGACCTAGTTTTATTGTCCTTTTATAGAAATAAAGTGCTATTGTAAGAGTTTTTTGTTTTTTTCATCAAACCGCACTTGTCTCGGTCATAAGTTAGACAACTTGACTTTGTTAGAGCCAGCTTTCATTATATCAAAGTTATAATATGTAGCCAATTTCTTATCAAATATCTGGTAAGTATATATGTTACCGGGCAAACCCGATTTCAGGCCAAACTAGTTTGTCCTAGGCCAAACTGGTTTATTAAGCCGGGGCACGCCGTTTAAATGGGTTAGGTTAGGTTAGAACTGTGACCAAAAGCGCGCGAGCCGAGCGAGCGAAGCGAGCGGCGCCGCGGCAGCGGACGGCGAGCGTTACTTCCAAAGGCTGTTAACGAAATGGCTAATTAAGCTAGAAACCAGTTTGGCCTAGGACAAACTAGTT
This sequence comes from Antitype chi, assembly GCA_947359405.1. Classification (NCBI taxonomy): domain Eukaryota; kingdom Metazoa; phylum Arthropoda; class Insecta; order Lepidoptera; family Noctuidae; genus Antitype; species Antitype chi. Next base: position 12,810,922 of record OX375815.1, on the reverse strand, counting down.
AGGCCTGAAATCGGGTTTGGCCGGTAACATATACATACCTGATAAGTCTTGGATTGTCCGACAACAGGCACTATAATTGATTATTACGAAAACTTACGTAAACTAGAAACTTGTGTTCTAAAAGCTAAGTAATGTTGTTTTAGGTTTACCTATTATACATTTTATGGACAAGAACAGCCGAGAAGCAAACAATACCTTTGGCAGGAGTTTCCCGGAGAAAATTACCCGGAAATTTAATATTGCTTGCGTTATTTTAATACAATCTGCAGTAATTAATAAAGTAATTAGCTAGGAAGTTTTAAGTAAAAGCGCATAGTGTAATTTTAAAATGTTCGATGCTTTTCACGGTTCAATTGTCGTGATATTGCGCAATGAGGCGCGACAGATCCGGCGCGCGTCAAAGGAACTTGCTTCAATTTCGAACGTCTTTTCATTCAGTTTTATTACAAAAAGTTATTATTAGGCTCCTTACTGGTTATCTTTAAGTCATTTTGAACAGAAAATACGAGGTTTCTTTTACAGTTACGCAAAGTGACGACCTACTTAAGAAAAAGAAAAGTAAGGAAATAAAAATAAAGTTAAGTTCTGTCAGCACATTTAGGTCTTTAAAATTATGTAACTTGTGTTTGGGTTATATGCTTAGTCAGACATCTTTCTGAAATAATTCAACAAGTACCGACTAAACTTTCTATTACTAAAACAGATAAGTATCTACCCTTAGAAAGTTTAAAATCTATCCTTGTCATTAGAAATCTTTAATTCTATTTCATTAATTAATTAGTTATTGTTATTTTCTTCCAGGCGCCAGCTCATCAATCTGTCAAATTTCTTTGATAGATTTTCAACTTTATTAGAAAATAATAAGGTTCATGTTCAATTGGGAACATTTGACAGTTTGAGATAGCTTGATGAGCTGGCGTCTGTAAATTGTGGTCCTTTAAAATTTGCATATTTCTTTGTTATTTGGGTAAATGTATGATTTTAGACGATTACTTAGGTATGTAATGTTTTCTCGACTCACATAACACAGTGTCTAAAGCGCGTGCGTGCGAGTGCGTGTTGCCAGTTGTGAGCTATGACATTGAAACGTGTTCGCTCACAACGGGTGGCATTGGAAGGCTGAAAATCACCCAAAATGCAATTAATGATAGCATAAAAGAAAAGAATCAACCAAGTCAGCTCAGTTCACACAAGTCTATCCATTCTTTTTTCTTAAATTTCAACCTGCAACTTGCAAACTGAGATATGAGAATAAATCTATGAACTTAAGACAAAGACAAAATAATCTGACAAGCTTTTCAGCATTAATTTCTTCGAAAGCTAATAAATAATTCATAAAATCGTCAAAAAGTTTAACAAGTTGTCATTCTTTAAGTTTTAAAGCCGCATTGACGAATTTCGCGTGAACATCGCTGTGAAAGGAACTTACGTACCTACCCACTAGGTACGTAAGTTCTTCAACAACTTTTTCGATATGTTATCGGATATGACGTGATGTGCTAAATCGTTCATATCATATTAGACGACACTTGAGGTTTCTTTATTTATATTACTAGCTTTTGCCAGTGGTTTTCCCGCGTGGGGTCACGCGAAAAGAATCAATACATAGTATAATTTAATTAAATTAATTTGGATCCCAATACATAGGATAATTTTCATCTAAATTATCCTATGTATTAATCCTAGTTATAAACTATCGTTGTGCCAAATTTTATCCAAATCCGTGCAGCCGCTTTTACGTGATTTGGTAACAAACATACAAATATACAAACTTTCGTATTTATAATATTAAGGGCTGATTTTACTAAAGTCAAATAACTTTTATTCGTAGAATAAAATTGACGACTGACAGTTCTAGTATGGAAAAACTGTCAAAAATTCAAAATTTATTCGGAGGATAAGTACTCGTAGGTTACCTATTGATAGGATATTAATAGGATTAATATGATTGTAAAGTCATGTGAATCTTTTTTAAGTACCATTTTTTTTTTAATATTAAGCGCAATTAACTGTGTTCAGTTAGAAAATGAGAAGTTAATTAGTCCCTTCCTCATTGTTACTGTGGCATATAGCCCATAAGTGTGCTGGGTTGGCGGGAAATGAAACTACTGGAGACTTCTTGCTTCTATATTTGGAGTACTTTCTTTTAGGTAGGTCGCCGCTGAATGTGTCGAATGGCAATAATGTTCCTATTTTTACACAATTTTGATAAGGACTTAAAATCGATTTGACCAATCATAATCATAAAAAAGCGCACGTAAAGTGTCAGCCAATCAAAGCGAGGCACAATATTGATAATTTTTACCTTAAAATGCCTCGAACCTTTACCGTAACGAGGACCGCACTACATTATTTGCTAACTTTATTACATTTACATAGATAAAACCAATTATATAATAAAATTGAACTCTATGTAATATAGATTATCTAAGAAACTTATAAAAAAAAAAACAATAAAAAATATAGCATAAACGCTTAAAACTACTGCTTACTCCTAGTACAAGATTACACAACTATCGAATTACTAAAACTATGGTAATAAACTATTCCCTATGAGTGTCTATGTATCAGTTTATATACACAATTCTGTTATGTACATTGTTCTATCACTTGTCACGCACAGTTACAATTTGAAATATATGTACCTAATTGCGATGCATTTAATTCAGAAAAACATCGGACTGGTGCAAGAACCTCAATAATTAAGTACCTACTTACCCATGTAGTTATATCACAACAGTTCAAATATTGATACAGCTTCAGTAAGTACTCATTATACAACACGTAAGTGTAGTAAATGTTGGAAAGTTGCAAAGTTGTTGTTGTTTAATCTGCCTTTCCCAACTATGTTGAGGTCGACTTTCAATCTTATTGGATACAGCTGGATACTAGTATTTTACATGAAGCAACTGCCTATCTAACCTCCACAACCCGGTTACTGGGTATAATACGATACACTCTTTTTTTTTTTGGGATATCATGAAATAACTTCTCCCGCTCTGGGGGGAGCAGGAGGGCGTGTCAGAATTTTACTGACTAAAACCTACCCGTGTTCGTTCAGTTGTCTGTGTGCCAGGGGCCGCGATATCTCTTTCGAACAACCCGCACCCCTGGCAGGCATCGGCCCTTGCGGACCCTACCAGTTGGTGCTGACATCTCTCTGAGGCGCGCTTGGAACTCATCGCGCCATCGACCCGGGCGTGGTCCTTACCGACTTTTGGTCTTCTGACAACCCGTAATGTCTATCAAAGATCCATCAATGACAGCCAAGACCAACGGCTAAACGTGCTTTCCGAGACAAGGAGGGGTCATAGTATGCAAATCGATCCACGATCCAACCGCGCCAAGCGTAGCTTAACCTGATCTATCAACCCGTGCGGCTATTATTACTTAACCATAACCCACAAACAAGTAAATAACTAATAATAAGTTAGTCAGTTCTGCAAAGCTGTTTTTAAAATTTTATTTTCAAGTATTCTAACTCGTATAAAATTTTGTTTTAGAGAAAATATCATTCATTTGTAGGAACATGAGTGTAGGTTGTACCATCGTGTTTTATTTCTTCAGACCATTCCAGGTTTATCAAGATTTCAGGATTAAAGTTGTCGTCGGCTCGCTTTTCAAACGAGTAAGGACCGTATTTAGAAAATGCGCCGCCGCGGTGCTGTATTCCAACAATGCAATTTTTCTCGTAGCTAACGCCTTCATAAATGTTTAAACAGAATACCGTTTTAGTACATTTCTTATGTTTCCTGTGACAGGACGCCTTAGGAGGAAATTTAGTGACCTTATTAGTGGATGTTCTTTAGAAAGGTCAGGTGCGTAGTACTCGCAACCAGCGTGCGTGTATGACCAGAGGGCCTAGTGTGAGTTTCATTTAACCATCTCGATCGAACGCATCGAGCGGCACTTGGCAGCACTTGGCTGGTTTTTTAATCAAGTGGATTTTACGTAACCCTAATCACTGAGAAGTTTTGATTATGAGCACATGAGAAGATTATTCACAGACAAAGGCATTCATTGTTTTCGTAACTCATTCTCCCTTTTCAAACATCGCTTTTATTAAAGGAAAAGCTTTAAAAGGTAATAAATGTTATATAAATTCAAAATATCAAATACGATGTTATAAAATGGGACTTTGTGATCTAAAAAAACCCTAAGGGTTGTCAAATTTCGTGTCCGCAAAAAGCCGGCGTTTATTAAACCGGTATTAATACGAATGGGTTGACCTCCACAGAGGGCTTTATGTTACTTATTGTGATGAACACCATGATTATGTAATAATCCGGGGTTCAATTTTGAAAACCATTAAAAGTCAATTACATTAAATTGTATCATCTACATCTATATAAATAAATAAAATTTAAGTTCCTGTCTGTAATGTCAAAATAACAAATACATTTCAAAGTATATTCGGTACTTTAAAAAAAAACATTATTTTAATGTTTGTCTGTATTTCAGTCTGATTGTTCCGGCTAACCTATGAAACAGCTGAACTGATTGTGACGGGACTTTCACTGGCACATACGCGATGTTATAAGAATTAACATAGGGTACTTTTTGTCCTGGTAGCACATGATTTCTGACAACCATGTGGATGAAGCCGCGTGCACAGCTCGTCAATAAATATAGGTATTTACAGGACAGAAGTGAGTGGAAGCGACCACCTAGAAGGACAGTCACCTCATTAACAGCATATCTATGTGAAAGTCTATTAACTGCTCCCAAATTACAATGTTAATTTTTACGGACGCTTTTAATGTGCACGTCTTTTTACATCGTTCTCACATTGATAATTTCAACATAATGATGTAACCAACTTTTTGTAACAATATCATGATTTTAAAAGAGTGTCCATGGAGATTCTTGCCCGTTCTTCTCCATAGGTACCTACGCTTTGGAATGGGCAACTAGCTTCATCTTTCTACCTCACCGACCTTGACAATTCAAAAGTGCCTGTAATTGGTTTATTTGAAATAAATGCTTTGAGTTTGAGTTTGATTCTTTTTATTTTTTTAAATGTCTGACATATTCTCGTCATTATTTGACATATACATGAATTTAAATTTCAACTTTATTATAATATTAGTGATTGGCATGGAAATCTTTTCACTTGGTTCAAATAGGTTAATTTTATATAGGTAGATTATTTTACATATTGTGAATGAGAGAACGTTGTAGGCCTTAGAGACTAAATTTGTAGACGATTTTCTATTCTATTTTTTTCATTCGTCTAAGTACCTGGTACTTCTTGACAGGCCTGCACTGTCCTCCCATACCTACCTATTATCACTGTAATTTGAAAACATTGCAAAAGCCAATTATTTTTAAAAGAGTAACCGTGGAGTTTTTTGCCGGCTCTTCTCCATAGGTGCGACAAATTGGAACCGTGCACCTAGCTTCTGATGTTTTATAGGTGCCCATGCAGGTTTTTGTGAAATATAATATTTTGATTTGATTTGATATGACATAATATGGTGACTATAATTATCGACGATGTTCTCCAGAAAGGTCAGGTGCGTATTCTTCGCAACCGTCCGTGTATGACCAGAACTATGAATGTACACGAACCAAGAAGAGTATGCAAGGATGCAAGGAGTAGCAGGTGGCCCTTTGTAGTTTCTGCCTTCTGAGAAGATGGCGTGAGTACCTATATGTAAGTATATTTAAAAGAAATCGTCTAACAGACCGTGTCTGAAGAAGTTATTAAACTCTTGTTAAATTACGAGTACAGTTACAATTCTGTGTCTGAAAGATAAACAAAATTCGATGAAAATATTTGCCTTAGTAAAGTCTCAAGGAGCAGAAAATGTTGTCAGAGTTAGGCCGTGTTCGACCTGACGAATAAATTCGGTAGACAATACACGCTAATGAATAAAGTTGGCTTGTTAACGAACCTACTCCGGAATTTCCATTTAGAAGTGTTCCTGTTTTATCGTAAATACACTGCATATTTTGGCTTTGTGGCTGAATAAAACTTTATAAATTTACAAGATGATTGTTTACCGGTTAACCACCATTTAATATGATAGGTGGAATAGGGAATATGCATGTAATTAAAAACTTTTTCATTTTTTGAATACAGGATAAAATTTGAACCAGTGCACAAACTGTAACCATGAATTCAGCATATCATTCTGGACCCGCTAGCTTATAAATTTTTCGTCGGTTATACAAAAAAAAATCTGCTGTTTCATAGAAAAGTGCAATACCTACGCCATACTATTTTTTTTGTACAACCGACGAAAAATGTATATGCTAGCGGGTCTAAAATTGTACCCTGTATACATTGTATAGGAACCAAGAAACAAATTGCTATATTTTTTTTTATTTTTTTATGCCTTACTTTTTATCACAATTTCGTATTTTGTGTTACGTTTTTCTGTTAGAAAGGAACGCAAATTTGAAACGCGTCGTCTTCGAAAATGACCTCAAAAACCATGTGAATAAATTATATGTTTTCTTAGCAGTCTGCTTGAATTCTCACCAAAGTAAGTTAGTAAGTGCGATTTCTGCTTGAATAAAGCACAAAATATAATTAAAATTACATGATTTGGGACTAAAATAGAGATGTAAGCAAATCAGTATTGTGTTAAGTGGGGTCACAATATGGCCGCGACAATAACGGACGTTTGAATTGTAGAAGAAAATTGTTTAATTTAAATACTATTTTTGAGCAACAATCCGTAGTAGAATTGGACTTTTAATACTTTTCTTGGGTTTATATTAACATGCTTCTAGGATTAAGAGAAAAAAAAGTGCACATACATGCATTTCCCTATTGTTAGAAGAACAAATGTAAAGCTAATAATCAAAATCCAGTTGCGGCGTCGAGTGTTGCCCCGGTCGCCGACATCCCGGTCGCTCCTTGATCCCATCCAATTGGCAAAAAGATCTTTATTGGCTCAAGCCGGATACCAATTCGGTGAGGATCAATCAAATGGACTACTGGAGTGATTGTTACTTACTATTGAAGATAGATGTGATAACACGATTTGATACATTGCTGTACACGAATATTATTTTCGTACAACCAATTATTAGGTGATTAGCGGACAGACGAGGCTTGCGTAATTATTATTGGGTAATATATCAAATATTGGGTTAATTTTGATGTTATTACATTGGATTCGCGTTTGTTGTCGATTTTTATAATTTTTCTTTTTTGGTGTATATTTTATGTGTCAATACAAAGAAAAATTCAGAAAGACGGATTTCATTCAGGATTTTTTCGGAATATGCGCAGTAGGTATGCATAGGTATGTTATCTTTTCCAAACCAAAACAGCGTGATTTTTATTTTTTGATGTCATGCTTTCCAGTAAATATGATATTTGCTTATTCCTGAATTCTACCACTATCACTGAGTAGGTACATTATTTAAACAATAAAAAACTTTTTTGAATATACATTTATAAACCGACTTCCAAAAAAAAAAACACTACAAAGTAAAACATAACTTTAATTTCGGAATTGGGTGACTTTGGATCTGTATTTTAGTTTTCTGCCACCGACTTCCGAGATTAAAGTCATTTTTCACTTTGTAGTGTTTTTTTTGGAAGATGGTTGTATATTTGTAAAAAAACATCTTTTTTTTCATTTTTTGTTATGGTACATACTTCGCATAAATCGTATAACACTCCTGACCAGGTAAACAACAATGACCCGAAGTAAGTATTAAAACATCATCGCGATATGTATACCTATCGACAAATACGTATTATCAAAGCTAGGGCAAAAACTACCCCAGCTAAGTTAACCGCTTTAGCACGGCCGTTGATTCTTGGTAGGTTAATAAAAAAAAATGGTAATAAAAATGAAAAAAATGAAAAAAAAAATATGAGCATATCCAAGTCATTAAAAAGTAATTTCCTAAATCGATCTGGGGAGTTTGTTGCGCCACTTCTTCCCAGCTAAAGCACTAAGAAGTGGTAACGGGTGGGCGTTTTGGGGGACTGTCTTATGTATTTAACGTTCGAAAAGTGGTGATTCTCAGCCTAATTTGAATAAATGAGTTTTGATTTTGATTTAGATTGTCGACCCAAAATTACTCGATCGATCGACCGAATTTTCGAAACGACCCGCGGAAGCCACATGCGCGAAAAGACTTTTCCGCGCATGGACTTTTGCGCGAAGGGACACTTGCGCGACAAGACATTTCCGCGAATGGACGTTGCACGACTGGACTTTTGCACGACTGTACTTTTGCGTGAAAGGACACATGCGCGAAAGACACTTGCGCGAACGGCAGTTGCGCGAAGGACACTTTCGCGAATGCGCTTTCGCGAAAGAAACTTGCGAGAATCCACTTGCACGAACGGACAGTTGTGCGAAAAAGTTGCGGAAATAATTTTTTTTTACATCACTCCCGTATTCTATCAAGGTGTTGTCCAAGGGCGTAGAAGACTGGAAATAAACAGTCCAATTAGACGTCAATAGTGGTCGTCGTGGTTTTTTACAACATATTTTTTTCTTTCTTGATGAGGTAGGTACCTACATTCTGGAATTTTGACCTCATCATCGGCTTTAGAACCCTCAAAAACCCTGAAAACGACACCCATGATGGAAATTCGAAAATTTTCTTGGCCCGTCTTCTTGGATTTTCATTTAGACCTTTAACACCCCCAAAAACGATGATATGATATGATGGAAAATCCGAAAATACAGATCGTGCAAGTGTCCCAGATCCCCCGTGGAAATATCGTGGAACATACATATAAAAAAATATACAGGCGAAATGAGAACCTCCTTCTTTTTGAAGTCGGTTAAAAATGCTGAGTTAATATAAAATTTGCTTTAGTTATATGCGGTGACTGCACACTAGGAGATCAGATAGATTTAGTTCCGGGTCCATTCATTAATCGTTAGCGTCAAACCGCACAAGAAAGCATTGGGAGTCCATTGTGTTCGAAGTTTCCAGACACAATGTCACAGACACACAGTTTATGGTAGATAGCTTAAAGCCGGTGTACACGAGATCCTCACTGCTTGAGGGTTACATCTAACCACCAATGACAATTTACACAATAACCAATGATTGTTCCTGTAAGTATATCTGCACCCTAATTGCGTTGCAGAATCTGAAACATTTTCTGAATAATTTTCAGGGATGTTCGCTGACGCCCGTTTCGACTGTTTCTACACGACGATGCGAAACCGGTGTGCATCTCTGGGGCACAGGCTCCGGACCACCTCCAACACCATACTTGCGAACAGGTTTGATGGTCAGTACATTAACCATTGTTATATGATTAATGTAATGACAAACAAACAAATGACTCAGAGGCAGGCGTATTAATTTAATTTTATGATTTTAGTTCAATTTTATGAATTTTAGTTTTGATTTTATTTATATTATTGAATTAATAATTTTTATATATATTTATTATGCTTATAATTTTAATTGCTAATGTTATTCAAATATGATCTAAATGGATAGAAATAAATGATTTTGAATTGAATTGAATTTTGAACGTTACTGCTAATCCATTGCTTCATTTGTTGGAAAAATTTGTTTGCTCAGCAAAGTAAATAAGGCACTGAACATTGTTGAACTGTCAAAATGCAAGCCTTTCCTACTGTTAGTGCCCCGCAGGCTTGAATACAGACGGAGTTACTTCGCATTAGTTGTTATAAAATGGCTGCGGAATGCGTTAAGTAGCTGTAATTCGACGCAATGGCATCTGCGCGTGGGCATCGTTTACGCAAATTGTTAGAGGATGTAGTTTAAACGATACAGTTAACACAACAATGTTTTGTTTCTGTTCACGAACTGTACAAAGTTAGGTATTTCCTATTTTTTGTTTATGGCAAAGGTGATGGATAGATTTATGTACTTACGACTACTGTTAAACAAAGAACCCAAGATAAACAATCAGCGCCTTAAAAACGTCCGAAAAAAAAGAAGAATGTGCACACGTGTCAAATAGTATCGTCAGTCATTTTTCAGTCAGTATTTTTGGACATTGCTTTGTAAAAACCATTTTAAGTCATGCGTGTAAGATTGAATTTGCACAAAAATGTGTTTTATCATAACTATAACCACTGACGTATAATTGGGGACAGTTTTGAGTGTCAGTTTTGTTCTGGACTTTGCATCTTGGGGTTTTTGTATATGCTTACGACTATTCTTTTTTTGAACTTGTCTGTTTTTATTTTTGATGGTTTAAGCGAACGTTACCGAAGCTACGCAAGAATTTCGAATGCAAAATCCGAACCAAACGGCAAAATTCCACCTAAGCCAATACTACAATTTGATTAAACAAAGGTTTAGCCTTATAGTTTAGCGTGATATTATTCTAATTGCTTTGGAAGCGTCTATTACTCTGAAGCAGAGTAAGTTTGCATTGGATTCAAATTGTATTACTACAAATTTGCATCGAACGCCAAACAAACCTTATTTGAAATTTAGTTCTAATTGTGTGCAAATATCTTCGCGTTGAGCGTCTGCCTAGCCTTTTCCCAAATATGTTGGGTTAGCTTCCAGTCTAACCGGATGCAGTTGAATACCAGTATTTTACATGGAGCGACTATCTATCTGACCTCCACAACCCAGCCACTAGGGTAACACAATACAACTGGCTAAGGCTGGTGGTCAGACTTTTGGGCTTCTGTCAACCCGTAACTACTGACCCAAGATCTATGAATAACAGCTGGAACCAACGGCTTAATGTGCTTTTCCAGCGATAAGTATTGGACGGTCACCCATCCACAAACCCACCGCGGCAGGTGTAGCATGACCTTCTATCGACCCGTGCGTCTGATATCATTTAGCCCTCTCTTATAAATATCTTACTCCGTATTTCTATAGGCATTTCTGGGCAAACCTCTACGAGTATTGCCGATGATGCAAGGATAATCCAGTAGGGAGAAGTTTGAATAAAAATTGTAATTAGGGACACAATGAGGAAGTTTCAAGGAGCAAAAGTCAATATTGGTGCGGTAGTTTGTGCCCAGTTACCGGGGCGTGTCTGCCGCCGCTCCACGCCGTACACACGAGCTTCCAGTTCATCTAACTAATTTAGAATATTGTACTTTTTAAATTGCTGATTGGTTCTAATTGAATGATCACTTTTATAGTAACTCGATTGGACCGTGATATTATTTATTTATTGATAAGGTTCTTCAACGACTTATTCACTATGACATGTACAAATAAAAATTACATACAATTTTAGGAATCCTGTCAGTTACAGAAGTGCGCAGCGCCAGCAAAGCAATTATTAGAACGTACAACATAATATCTTTAGTTGAATTACATATAAGTTTTGAAATATAATAGAGAAAAAAATGAGCTATGTTCACGATTTGAAATACAAAAATACTTTAAAAAAACGACAAAATAAAAGCGACAGTGGCACTCCAGGAGTGCCGACAAAAGTAAAAACTTGAACAATTGGATTTCACATTGGGTCCTTGGGTCCTGATTGCTCTCGGTAAAAAGCTTTTTCAAAAAAAAAAACAACCAACTTCCGGAAAAACACTACAAAGTGAAAAATTACTTTCATTTCGGAAGTCGGTGACTTTGGATATGTATGTTTTTAAATTTTTTGTCACCGCCTTCCGCTAAAGTTATTTTTCAGTTTGTAGTCTTTTCCGGAAGTCGGTTGTTTTTTTTTGGAAAAAGGTTTTATTTTTCACTTTTTAGTTATTGTACCTACCCCACACCAATTCAAAATTTCATCAACCTTGGGGTCAAAACAATGCATATTTATGCGATCGCAGCAATCGCGGTTAATTTGTTGTAATTTTTGAAGAGGTAAGTTGTCTGTCTCGGAAACGCATCATTAGATCTATATGAAGTTTAAATGGAACCACACGGGAAGCACCAGGTTTCAAATAAAAAAGGAATTATCAAAATCGGTTCACCCAGTCGAAAGTTCTGATCTAACAAACATAAAAAAAATACAGTCGAATTGAGAACCTACTCTTTTTTTGAAGTCAGTTAAAAAATGATAAACAAGCGATCGACTTCAGCCATTAAAGGTAGCAGCACAGATTTTTACGATAAAATACAAAGGGAAAGAAAGGGATAAAAGAATTAGAATTTCCTAATTAAATAAAGGGACTTTTCTAAAAGACATCAACGCGCAACTCATCCGTGTGCTCGTTCAAGCAACCACCAATTTAAATAGACCATTTTAGATAGAAAATAGAAAAATAAAAAAAAACTAAGTTACTTGTGAATTGTATCGTCGAGCTATTAGATTATTATTTTTGACGCTTTGACACTCATATATCTTTATACACAGTATTCATATAGCTCATGGAAAGCGTTCGGTGACGATAACGCGAGTTCCATGATTTTTGTTCACCCAAAAAGTGCTCAACGCCAACGCTCCTAAAGAAGTTTTCACTTCAAAAAAAGGATCAAAGTGAACTTTTGTGACAATTGGAAAAATTGCGCTGCTCATTGATTAACCTACACTCTACATGGAATTAACAGCATTCGTTTACTTGGCACGTTGAAAAAAGGTCTGTTACTGACACATAACAGGTCTAAAAAGTTGGGGAATATTTTCTTTTGTATTTTAGGAAAAAGAGTTCTCCTGTACGAAATTGGTTGAATAATAAAATTAACCTTTAATAATATATCGTGTATTATAGGTAAGTCGTCTGTGGTAAACATCTCTACAATTGCGCCAACACGTTGGCGAATCTGTGTGTCAATACGTAAAGTATTGTCAGTGGGCAGCATTCCAGCGAACCTGCAGTCCACGACGTGCAATTCATTCTAGTTTAAAATGGGTTACTCCATTTCTCGCTGACTACGCGGGTCCATGACAACTCCCGCCTCTGGCCGCCGGGTTTGTTTTTGCTCAAAGATATCGACGCGATTTTAGAGTTTTGTGCGCGGATATGTCCTGAGGGACATACTTTACGCCACGTAACTTGGACTTGTTGTTTTGTATCGGATTTTGTAGTTCGCGCTGTTGTTGGCAAGCTTTGACGGGGCAAGCTTTTTTACTGTGCGTACTTCACAGCTTTGAATTTCCTCTAAACTTCGTTTCGGTCCAACTTTACAGAACATATGAGAAACGTGTGTCAAAGGTTTAGTTTTATGAAGGTGTATCAATTTCATAATATGGGGGGTTTTATGGCTAAGTAATATTAGCCGCAGGGGTCGTTCGATCAGGCCGTCCCATTTTGTGACCTTCTTTACATACCAAGACTCGGAAAGCACGTTAAGCCGTTGGTCCCGGCTGTCATTCGGGGATCTTTGACAGTTATTACGGGTAACCACCAAGAATGGTTGTTAGTCTTTCGGGCGCACTTACTGGGTTGTGGAGGTTAGATAGACACTCGCTCCATGTAAAATTCTACTGCATACTGGTATTCAGCTGCATCCAGTTTAACTGAAAGCCGTCCCCAACATAGTAGGGGGGAAACTGATGATGATATCAATGTCATAATATAACTCTGGCCCAATCGTGAGGTGTATTACGTACGTTTACAAGATGCGTGATCGGAATTTCCCGTACGGCTCCAACACTTCCAATACATATTAATATATTATGAAGACGTGTGGAAGGGGTGGTTAACACACGAATAAAACCACATATTCAACCCAGTTTTTCCTCACGGTATAATGCAATCAAGACAGCTACATGTGCTTGTGTAAACTAATCCCATGAACTAACTTTGATGGAGTTTCCCCAGTTCGAAAGCTTATTCTTTCAGGAAGCTTTAGAGTTATAACATTTAATGTTATCCCTTAGGGGCTGAGCTGAAAACGGTATCGTGCAGCTACTCAAATGGGTTTCACTCAAAAATTCAGTATTTTATATTGTTATCGCTTCTGCCTCTTACGGAACAGTTCTGCTTGGAGTTTTGTGCCGAAATGTTGTGGCGCGACATTATATTATCTCTTTTATCGTATCAAATATTTAATACTTGCTTTTGACTTCGACTTCGCTCGCGTGAATATTGGAAGATATTTTACGGGAACGTACAACCTTGATTAAAAGTATGCTTTGCGTTAATGCAGGTTATAAAGGATCTGTCTGTTCAATTTCATCCAAATCCGTTCTGTTCTTTTTGAGTGATTGAGTAACATCTAAATTTCTTCATGTCGTCATGCCTGGAATTTTTTTATTACACATCATGATACATTTTTAATAATTACCAGTTGACAAAGAATTTAAGTATATTTAAGTATTCATGAGGGTTGAGGTTGAAGGGGAAAGAAAGTTGGCTCGAGACATACCTAATAGAAATGGCAGGGAAAGCCTTGCAGACTATTGGCAAATATAGAGTCACAGAAAAAGTTGGAGGAGATCTCCACCCAAAGAGAGATCCATATCCGAAAAAATTACTAATCAGCACTAAAATCTAGAAAATAAATAAAACTCGGTACTAATAAAATTAACTACTAACAACATTTGCAATGTAATTTAAGGGTATGGAAATAAAAGGTTTTTTTAATTTATATACTTTTATTATTATAAGTATTATTAGTGCTCAAAAGAAACCAGGTAGGTACTACTTATTCCCAGAAGTCTGAAAGAACACCAAAGATAATAAAGTTTACTTTAAATTTAAACTAACAAAGCTTTAATATATCTGCAGCCATCATTTCCAAGTATGAACTTTAGTAGTATCATAATTAAACTTTTATTTAATTTCTAGGTCAAACCTAACTAATTTCCTTTGACCAAACCGTGGCAGTTGCTTTAAACTGAACTAGGAGTAAATAAGTGGAAACGGAGTAAATAACATTAATAACATCAATTACATAAAGTTTTTCGTTCCGGGACAGTCGGGACATTAAATTGTTCGTAGTCAGAGAAAAACTTGACTTAGATTTAAATGTCTCTTGAGTATTTAGTCTGGAACTGTGGAACTTGTTACAGAGAACTGAAAAGTTTCTGTAATATGGCTACACAAAAATATCAAAGATAATACAAGTTTGGCTTACCTTGTGCCACTTGATTTATTGTTCCATCTACAAGTTTTCATTGTTGAGGGAAATGGGGGTGGTTTTAGACTACTTTTAATACGATAGAAGTAAATTCTTTAGGTTGAGAATTGTAGTCGTTGGTGGAGCACTGGTAGCCTAGTGGTAATGGCCGCAAGTTACGAGTTGTAGGACCTAGGTACGAACAGGCGCTACTCTCGAAACGGTGAAGGAAAATATCATGGAGAAACGGGCATGTCCTGGAACCAAAAATTCGAAGACATGTGACATCTACCAACCCACACTGGGCCCGCGTGGAGGATTACGGTTCATTCCCTCTCACCGATAAGAGGTCTGTGTCCCAGCAGTGGGAACATTATAGGCTGATTATGCGATTGTTTAAATACTAAACTCCTCCTTAGGTAGGTACAGGTAAGTTGTCACAATCGATGCGAGCGAATTTCGTCACGAATCCTGTGCGGGATTCACTTTAGTTTGGCCATAGATTATTATTGGAGAACTTCGAACCTATTGATGGATATCTACTCTAGGTAAGACAATCGTTTCCATACTGAGATTGCATAGACATTCATAAACAGCATTATGTCCCCAGACGAGAGGAGAGAGGGAGGGACCACGCTGACCCAGTGCGAGTTGGTAAATGTCTTATATCTTCAAATTTTTGGCCCCCGGATAACTTGATTGACTTACGATGTTTTTCTTTACCGTTTTGAGAGCAGTGGTGAGTCGCGGCGGTAACCACTGGCCCACCACGTCTCTCACACTAAAATTAACTCCAGCCAGCTCGTTTTTTTACCAGCGTAACCAGCCTATAATTAAACGTATAATAAAACAGTACAATTAGCGTCAATTTACGTTTGTTTTTGTTGACGTAATTACGGTAACGAGTGCTACTGCATAACGGCACCGCATTACACGCCAGAATTTACAAACAAACCAGCGGGCTCTGGTTTTACGCCCACTTGATACATTAAAGCCTGTGTACAATGTACATGTTGGGAAATGCAATGGAATTAAAAGTATAGAAAATTGTACACCTTAGTTGTGGTTAGGTATACCTAGTTACAAAAGTAAATAGGGAATCGTAGGAAAGTATAAAGTACTTATTGGTGGTACTTTCAGTAAGTTAAGTACTATTATGGGAAGTATCGATGATAGTCATACCGATACAGTCGATACTACTCAGGTATGATCGCACTTACTCTTTAAAAGTTTTCCAAAAAACACATGAGCATAGTAGGTATACAGAGTGGCATTATTAACGCGCAGCTTGTTACTATGGATTCAGTAAATGATTCTGGACGGTGTTGAAATTTTTCGTCGGTTAAAAAAAATGCCATTTTGACCGCGTAGGTTATTCCTTTTTAACCGACTTCAAAAAGAAGGAGGTTATTAATTCGACATGTTTATATACTATTTAAATATATATTTTCATGTATGTTTGGGCATAACTCCGTCATATACTCGTACACCGATAAATTTTAATGATTGTTTTCCCGCAGCGAAATGGTTTTGTCTTGGTAATACGATCGTTTTATAAACAAATAAAATATTTAAAACAAAAAATGGCAGATTAACCATTGTGAAAAACAAAACTTTTTTTAATACTTTTCCCAGATCTCCACGGGCACGTCATAAACATACACAAATACACTTCCATTACTATGTCGCCTATTTATTTATTTTCATTTTATTGTATCTACCGATAAAGGGTACAGAAATCCCCAAATTCTCAAAGGGTTGTTCTGGGTTATAAAAGGTGTACAGACGTATACCCGCACCTTGCCGATAACGGCGAATGGTCCCATGAAAATGAAGGTCAAGACAAAATTCACTTATAGCTGTAAAACTGTTTATTTTCCACAATTCTTTGTGATAGATAGCTTCTGACCGCTACTTTGTCCGTGAAATTTCTTGCTTTAAAAGCGTTGTCCCCACGCGGGCTGGCAACGGCGCATTTGTGGCGGTTTTTCGTGATTATTTCACTAATACAAACAAAAGTAAACATTTTTTTCAGCCATGCACTAGATCGTTGGTATTTTGAATTTCGTATGCTATTTTTTTTACAGTTTTTTTGGTATTTACTTATAAAAATCGACATACCGTCATTATTTTCTATTTGCATTACTAAGTACGATTAAATGTGTTTATTAAAGAGTAAATGGTAAAATGAATTATAAATACCAAAGATCTAGTGCTTGGCTGAATTTATTTTTTATTTTTGTTTTTATTATTTTAATGAAATAATCACGAAAAACTACTATAAATACGTTGTTGCCAGCCCGCGTGGAATGAACGCTTTTAACATAAAATATGTCCTGTAGCATCGCATCGCCCACTCGTGATATTATGTACCTACTTTGATTCCTCTTAGCGCTCTTGCTTTCTTTTACTCGGTTCCTTAGAGTCATAGCGTGATGTTGAATTGGGCTATGAAATGAAAAAAAAAAACAAATACGACTGGTAGTTTCAGATATCCCCTTACATACAAACAATCAAATAAATACTGTTTTAAAATGACTATTGCCGCAATGTACGGTGGGCTGCATTAATTGGGTACCCCAGTTGCATTAAAATTTTAGTACAACTGGGGGGTACCCAATTGATGCAGCCCACTGTACCTACCATGCAATGATACAAAACACACAGAATAATTTAATAATAACCCAGATAAATCACGTTTCTGTTGATTTGTGAATGAAAAGTTAATCAATGTTTGTTAACGGAATGTTAATCAAATAAATCTAAATTGATAAATACAATTAAGTCAACAACTGTTGTATAATTAACAACAATTAAGTTTGATGAACTCAAAATTATTGTTTCCCAACCCTTTCGTTTGAAGTTTCCCTCTTTTTATTTGTATAAAATGATCAAAGGCTCTATCTAAGAAATCACTTCGGGGCAATTAAGATAGGGACAACGCGTATTAGGGACGATCTCGAATACCTCTCGACCATATTTTTTGTGCAGAAATATGATAATTGTAATGTTCCCGAGTAGATGTCGTTGACAACTTTTTATGGCGAGCACATACTTCCTTGGAAAAGGTTTCTCGTTATCATAATAATACGATAAGGCCTTAAGACACCCTTATTTTTTTATTCTTGCTTAGTGCCACGTCAGCTCGCGAGTCAGTCTGTTTTTAGATGAGTCTTTTCCTGTTAGTTCAATCTTCTTTCTGTAATTCTTTGAGTTTATTGAAATGTCACTCACTGTTATTATTGTAACTTTGTTTTAATGAGCTGTACGCCGTTAGATGTTTTAGTAGAATATACATCAGTGTTAGATACAATTATTTGGTTGTAAGTATTAAATATTTAAAGCAAAAGCTGTGTCACAGTAGTGTTCGCAGAAAACCTCAAGTGCTGAGTTGGGCTCAATTACTGACAACTGCTTGCATTAACTTGACTGGTCCATTCAAATCTTTGGGTTTCTTTCTTCAAAAGACGGTAGGTACTAATGAAAATTCTCGTTGCATGATCTGACCAAGATTATGTCTGGATTTTAAAAGAGACCCTTGACCCTTGGCGATCTTTGAGATTCTTTTGCCATTTCTTCTTAGGGGTACCTAGTCAGATAGGAATTGGCGACTCAATCTAGCAAATTTTTACAATATGACGTGTAAAAGTGATTCCAATATTCTATTTATAAATAAAGAATTTCATTTCATTTCATTACGATTTCATTTCATTTCATTACGGATCAATTTCATTTCATTTAATTTTGTTATGTTTTTAATTTACCGGATTTTTTCTAAATACCGATCAAAAAGAAGATCTTTCTGATTTAAAACTCACAAATAAACGTACCTCAATACAACCTTCTGTAGCTACTGACACACAGGCTTCCACTAGATATCTCAGAAAACAAACAGAATATTCTATCGAACAACTCGCTATTTCAGGATAAAATATATATTATTCCGCAACCTACATATTGAAGTCACCGGCTTGCTTCTCATCACAGTGAAGCACATACAGAGTTATAGGTACAAAATACTATAAATAAAGGCTAAAAGACATCGGGCAGACAAAAGTTTACACACCTAATAAAATATGTGCTTTGAATCGTAAATAGAAATGTTCTGGAAGATGTGTTTTGAGAATAAGTGAAAAACTAACACATAACTGTTTTATTGTATTTGTTTTATTCGTATGTAGTTTGTTCTGATGTGGAATTTAAATAAGGGTTGTGTTTTATTTATTTATCAACATACCTACTAGTTTTAGAAAGAAACGAAAGTAGTTTTGGCATGAAATGAAATGGTAACAACAAGTCTCCAAAGACTGAAGGTTAAGTTAAGATCGTTTTTAGCGATGACACCGCCCATTATGTCACCTTCATCATCTCTTTATCTGGCTAGCCTTTTTCCCCAACTATGTTGGGGTCAGATTCTAGTCTAACCGTTTGCAGCTGAATACCAGTATTTTAGCCACAACCCAGTTACTGGGTAAACGATAGATATCTACCTCTTGGTAGGATTGATTGTAACATTTTCGAGCTTCTGACGGGGTCGTCACGGCAACGTCGACGGGTGTAACGGCTGTCAAAGATCTACAAATGACAACCGGGGTGTATCCATGGTATCAACATATGTAGGTATCTAATATTCCTTAATTTTTCTATATCTGTTATTCGTATGGTGTGCATAATAAAAAGCATTATATTCTATTCAGGAAAAAAAGCACACAAAACACAGAAGTTTTTAATAAGTTGAAACCTATGTGTACGATAAACTGCAAAGAAAGTTTAAAAAGTCGGTTCCCTGATCCCGCTAAAGTGGCATGCCGCTTCCAATACGACACGAATGACAAAAAAACAGCTAAAACTCGTTCATACTTAGATACGGTTGAGACGGCGATATTGAAAGGATTAAATGAATAATTCAGCGACAAAAGTCGCGAGCGCCTGCCTGGCTCGCCGCGCTCAGCTTTCTGTCAAAGTATCGTTAAAATGCACATATTTTATTTTTTTGTTTCACAAAAATAAATAAATACGGTTTAGGTGGCATAAAGAACCGGATTTCGTACATATTTGGCACTTTAATAAAACAATTTTAAGTTCTTCTAAATTTCAGAAGTTCGCCGAATTTTCAGAAGATAACCAAGGACTGAAAAGCTCACAGGAAAACTTGATTCTGGTGGAAAGTTGATTGTTATAGTAGCTTAGTTATTCTTCGTGATAGGCACAGTTACTTGTTCAAATAAAAACACCTACCAAACTGAGAATAGTAATTAAGTATACCTTACAGAGGCGAGCAGTGGTGGCTCAGTGGTAATGGCGACTTACCAGTTATATAGGTCATAGGTTCCAATTCAGACAGACGCTTTACTTTCAGTAAGTTATTTCATCACCACTGCTCTCAAAGCGGCGACGGAAAACATTGTGAATGTGGGAAACCGGCATGTCTTAGAACCAGAAGATTTTAAGACATAATAATATGACACCTACCAACCCGCACTGTACCCGTAAGGCAGATACCGGCCCATTCCCTCTCATTAAGAGAACGTCTGTGTCCCAGTGGTGGGAAAATAAAAAGCTGATTATGCTGTACGATAAATGCAAAAAAAAACAAAAAAAATTTTTTCATCTTAAACATTGTGTCAGACATCAATTGAGGCAGCCCCAGTAAGTTACAGAAGTACTTGTGTCTATACCTTTCACAATATCGAAAGCAACCGCTTTGATATGCTAAGTTCAAAAGAACTCAATACCGAGAAGAACTTTAAACCAACTCCTTCTCTAATTTAATAAGACCGCCAAATACGTTCATGCGCCACCATTTTAGGTTCAGCAATAACTCAGACTAACCAACATTAGGTACAACTTGGTGAATTAATCGAGTTCAATCGATCTAATCTCACAATCCGTTCGCATTACTCAACCTCTAAGAGCGCAATTCAATTTAGCGAAAGTTTCCGCGGTGGAGTATTAATTAGTACTTCTCATATGCAGTGCTTGATATTAATCCAGTTGTAATCCGCGGAATTATGCGGCCGATAGTGTCAAGACTGTCCGATATAAGCCATGTACTATGATACCCAAGGACTTTATCTAACTCGACCCTTTGAGGGATTAACATAAACTTGTTCCAATATTTATCTTTATTCCCAATTTCGATGGAGTTTCCTGCTATATGTGATGTTGTTTAAATAATCCCTGTTGTGTTGTTATTAGTACGATTCGAGTTTTAATGAGTTTCCCCAAAGAGCGCTATATCGAATAAAGATGGAATAGCTAATAGTGATAGGAGAATATTGCTTGTGGAAATAGGGCTAGTGGCTGTTTAATTATATGCCGCACAGGTTAGCTTGTCGTGGTTTGTCCGAGGATAGGACGTCTTTACATGCCTCGAAATAGGATAGAAAGACCCTTGACAGTCGTTACGGGTCGTCAGAAGATCGAAAGTTTGACAACCAGTCTTACCAAGGGGTATCGTAATACCCAGTAGCTGGATTGTGGAGGTCAGATAGGCAGTTGCTTCATGTCAAACACTGGTGTTCAGCTGCATCCGGTATGACTGGAAGCCGATCCCATCATAGCTGGGAAGAGGCTAGGCAGATGATGCCCTATTCATGAATATTAGGTACAATATAATTCAGTGCGTTTTGTTCAAAATGTTTACAAAACTTAGCCCTTAGTTTAGCAACTATCTATGATTCACTACTTAGTAAGTTATGACTTGTAAGACCGTCTGGAAACTTTTAGTTCATTACCCATAGCGACCACTGAATCCTTACTGTGTGAATGAAAGTTTGTTTTCACGCCCAAACGAATGGCTCGATCTTCGTCATTAGTTTGTAAAAGTATTTTTTATCTCACAAAGCGAAGTGCGCTGTACTTGTGGTAACCAAGTAGCGAGTATCGTCAGCACGTGACACATACGCGCACCACACGCACACTCTTCGGACTTCTTCATTGTGTCGGACGCTATCGAAAGCTCCTGCGCTTACACACACACACATTTATAGCGTATTTGTTCACTTGGTAACCGAAAGTAAAGCACGCGTCGCTTCGTGACATAAAAATACTATACGTGGGTATCCTGTGATATAGGCGTAGCCATTATTTTATCCTATCTATATCAAACAAGTGCTTTCTTAATTTCACTCGAATAATTTAAAACAAGTGAACGAATTAAAACGAGTGGGGTCATAGTCAGCTAATTTTGACGATGGCATACTTATCATGTTCTGCAAAGCCATCCATTAAAACCCTTTTAAGTACAGCAGCCCTAAAATCCAAAACTCTCTAGATAATTGCCGGCTGTCGTAGCCGAACAAGCGCCGTCATGGGCGTGACATTTGGCGGAATGACGTAGCAGATGTCGTGACGATCCCTGTCGAGCCTGCATTACGTCATCACGTGTCGTAAGACTCCGCTAAGAACGTGACTACACGATTCTTATGGTGTCATCCAGTTATCTTCCTGCTGACGACGTCAATATTCTGAAACTGAAGTAAGCTTCTTAGAACATTCTTTCTAGGTCAATAAAAATGTATTTTCCCTAAGCGATTGTGTTTTCTTTTTATAGTAGCATAACTGTTTTCTTTCGAAGTAAATGTTATTACTGGCATGAAAAGCGCGGATTCATGAGATTTCCTTCGACAAAAGACTTGATAAGATAAAAGTGGCGTTCTCACTCTCAGTTGAACTCATTGCCGCTTTTATTGCATTGTTGCTGAGCGTACGAGTATAGAGCGAAACAGATACATAAAATGGAAACATAAAGCATAATTACGCACCGAATCACTTGTCATTGTATAAGATGAAATTAACGTCAAATCGTAACGAGTCGTAAATTACAGACTTAATTACGATTGTTTTAACGACTAGACGCGACGGCGAGGCATCCAAGAGACTGTTAGGCGACATGACGTCATTGTTATCACAGATGATGTATTATGGGTAGACGGTGGCGGTGGGTGTGGGAGCTCGCGATAAGCTATCGCCGAAGCTAATGATTCGTTGCAAACGAACTGGTGTCTGTCACCCGGCCATACATTCTCGCGATCACACAATTCGAATCAGCCGCAGTTGCGATAATGGCTCTAACGATCGCTGATATATCAATGAATGAACGTTATTGGAATTAAATGTACCTTCAATAAATCTAAGCGATAGCACCTTTAATAAAAATGGGTGTGAAACCCTATTGTAATCTGTTCTAGGACGACCTGAATAGCCACTCATTATATGGTACTAGCTACTGCCCTCGATGTCTATTTCATGAAATATCATATAGCATCGCATCGCTCACCCGCGATTTTAATTTGTTTCGTCTTAGAGCAGATTTTTCAATAGTCGGATAACATTTATCTGAGGTATAAATATGTCGGTTTGACAGCTTTTGTATAGAAAATATGTCAAACTGTCAGATTTATTCTTCAGATAAAAGTTGTCTGACTATTGAAATATCAGCCCTTAGTATTTTTACTGCGAAGATTGGCCTGAGGACACGGTAGAGCATACGGTGGAGGTCTGCCCGGCTTGGGCGGAGCATCGCCGTGACCTCGTGGAGGCGATCGGCGGCGGCGATCTCTCGCGTCCGGCCCTGGTCCAGGTCATGGTACGGACCGAGAGTGCATGGGTAGCCGTCACCTCCTTCTGCGAAGCAGTAATGCTTGCGAAGAGGGAGGCGGCGCACGTGAGGGAGAGGCAATATATGCGCCCTCACGGCCGTAGTCGCCGCGGCAGACGCCTCAAAGAGATGTCAGCATCAACTGGTCGGGTCCGCAAGGGCCGATGCCTGCCAGGTGTGCGGGTTGTTCGGAAGAGATACCTCGGCCCCTGGCACACAGGTAATTGAAGGAACACGGGTGGGTTTTAGTCAGTAAAAGTCTGACACGCTCTCCTGCTCCACCCAGAGCGGGTTAAGTTATTTGATGATTTACTATCCTAAAAAAAGCCCTTAGTGTTCTTTCTGACTTTTTTCTATTTACTCGGCTCCTTATGGTTCTAGCGAGTGTTAAATAGCATATAACCTTCCTAAGCTTCGAAAAATGGGCTAACAATTTCACAAAAAAAAAATCAAATGCGACTGGTTGGACCTACAAACAAAGCAATTTGACCTCTTCATAATATTAATATTTCTATTATTTCAGTATAGATTTGTTACAGCGATCCTACTTGTCCTTTGTGGCACGTCTCTCTATTGTATCAATGTCTTTTCTGCGATGGCAAGATTGGCAACTACAGCGGTCTGTATTTCTTATTGTAAGTATTATAACACAGATTATCTAAACTAATAGGTAATATTATAATAATATGTCTTAAATTGATGTTATAAATGCGAAAGTGAGTTTGTTTTTTTTTTACGCGTTCACACTAAAACGGCTGAACGGATTTAGATTAAACTTGGCACACCAATTATCTCGGTAGTACGTTACCGTGGGATAATTTCCGACATGCACCCGCGTGCGTGTCGTGCGTGCGTGCTTCGCCCACGCGAAGGTGCTGGCAACAGCTAGTAGTATATAGAGTTTAAAAGCTTTGATTTTTTGTACAGAGGCCAGCACATCAAGCTACCCCAATATGTCAAATTTCTCTAATAGATTTTCAACTTTATTACAAAAGTATCAGGTTCATGTTCAATTGAGAAAATTTGACAGTTTGGGATAGTTGGCATCTGTACCTATGTTAGTTTGTTAAGCTTTCACACTAAAACGGCTCAATAGATTTGGATGAAATTTGGCACATAGATAGACCATGACCTGAAGTAGGACATATGTAACTTTTCATCATGGATCGCAAACGAAGTCGCTGGCAGCAGCTCGTATTATTATATCTCTAGGTTGACGTACTGGCTTATGCGCATAAAAGTTATCCTTTATTCAAGAGAAGGGTGCACAAGTTCATAACATTAATTCTAACTTCTTAATACCAAGCTTTAGTTGTCTTGAGTGTAATAAAAAATATTTACCAAAGAAAAGTTATATCAGAACTAATGAAAAACTTTCAAACAAATGACAGGTGGATGAAAAAGATAAACTCTAGAGCTTATTCGATTTAAGGCGATGACTTAGCTGCCTGTCATCGTTAACTGTTGCGGTACTTTAATGAGCATCTAGGTATCTTGGTCATTACAAAGAGCCAAACAGAAAATACCTCGTTCGTTCCACCAACAATCGTCTTTCAAATGTCAATATGTCCTTCGCACCGCTCTGGTTTCATTCAATCTTCTTTCTTTGGAATGCCCTTTGAATATCAGGATGGCAACCAGTCGGTTATCGTTTAATTGAAGGCACGTGAGGATATTCGTAAGAAGTTGGGAGAATCATCCCAGTACTGATTTGTTCGATTCGTTTTCTTCTATAACTAGCATTATTTCTACAAATAAACTTTATTTTCATTATATATGTGTATGTATGTATCTATGGATTAGTATGTATGCCATGTTTTGTCTCTACATCACCCTAAGGTTGACTGGTAGAAAATGCCTCAGGCATTAAGTCCGCCTTTGTACAGAATTTTTTGCTTGTGCATAAAGTTTTAATGGTTTTACGTTGTTGTATAGCTAATAGTTTTATAGAATTTGCCAACGTTAAAACAACCTGCTCCTCAGCTCGCGGGCCGCCTCGCCCCACCGCACCTACGCGGATTTAAATTACACTCTAGGGGTAGGGTAAACAAGACTACGTGGAGTCGGTTTTGCAGCGATTTGTTTCTGTCACTAACTTTTGTAACATAACATATTGACTTTTTAAGACAATATTTTAATTCGTTGAAATAAAATACCATGAAAAAAACGCCGAACAAGCAACTGGTGGGGTTCGCAAGGGCCGATGCCTGCCAGGGGTGCGGGTTGTTCGAAAGAGATACCGCGGCCCCTGGCACACAGGCAACTGAGGGAACATGGGTGGGTTTTAGTCAGTAAAAGTCTGACACGCCCTCCCGCTCCACCCAGAGCGGGAGAAGTTATTTGATGATTTCCCACCCAAAACAAAAAAAAATCGTTAAAAATAATTCTACTGTTTGATAAGTTTATCAAACAAAAAAATGTGATGCATAGAATTGTGTCGCTGTGAAATACGTTTCATTCAAGTAAATAGTCTTTGAAACAATAATATTCGAAATAAAAATACAAGGAAACGTGAGACATTTTCTGGGAAACGTAATTCTATGAAATTTCTGTCAACGAAACAAGGGGACACCAGTTTTAATAAATACCTCATTCGAACCTCATTTGAACTTCATTCTATATAGCTGATACATCTATCAACTTTCTTGGCGTTGCCATTAAGTCACCCTTTGGTCCACTACTCTCGTTTCACCATCTAAAATTATCACCCATTGTGTCACCCTATGTAAAATAATATTGCTTCATTTATATCAGTACTTTTTGTGGTATTGGTACATAATAGAGAGTAAAGTAGATACTTTACTCTCTACTTTACTTTACTCTATCTATCTACATTTCTAATTAAGTTCCCGTAAAATTACTAAACAATTGATCTCACAATTTCTAAATTAATTGAATTGTGTTTCGTTTTGGAATTTACTTATTCCGTGATTACGACGATTACCTAAGCCATCATCTGCCTAGACTTTTCCCATCTATTTTTGGGGTCAATTTCCAGTCTAACCAGCTGAATACCAGTATTTTACGTGGAGCGACGGCCTATCTGACATCCACAACCCAGTTACTGGGTAACACGGTTCTCCTTGGTAAGCCTGGTTGTTAGACTTTCAAGTTTCTGCCAACCCGTAACGACGGTCAAAGATGCACGAATGACAGCCAGGACCAACGGCTTTACGTGCTTTCAGAGGCACAGAGGGTTCTTACAATGTAAAGATGGACAAGCATCTCAGTCCAAAAGTCCCAGAATTCTACGTCCACAATCCAAGATTAGATTTCTTTTTGTTTCTTCACTAAGTTCCCGTTCTAAACATACCCCTAAGGAAAAGGTTACCTAAGTTGGGCACCCACAAAGAATACGTCATCCTAAACTATAATTACATAACGATACCTATACCTACCCGCATTTGGCAAAGATTTCATAATCCGATACTTTTGGGAACCGACGCAATATTAGCGTATCGGATATATTCGAAGGCAAATAGCTCAATTTTCTTCTGTGATATCTTGTTAGTGGCTTAAACAACACAACAAGGAAAATCTGTAAGGTTTTTGTCTATGAGGTTAGAAGTTAGGGATTTATTAGGATAGGTTATTACTTTGCTAGTATTTAGGTAAGTATTGGAGTACTTTTGAAGATCACGAGCGCTGAAAACCTACAGTTTATCTTTTCCCAATGCAATGATTTTCTAACTAGTTTCTGACCGCGTCGTCATTCACATACAAACTCCAGCCTATAAGAACGTCGTTTTCAGGAGTGGAGTTTGGAAAAATTACTTTTTTAACTTGGTTGCCTGTACCTACGTCCAACCAAGTAATATTTTACTAATATTATAAATGTGAAATTTTGTATCTTTTGCATGTGCAGATATTTGTCACGCAAAGACGGCTGAACAGATTTGGATGAAATTGGCACAGGCACAGATTTATTATAACCTGGATTAAGTTATAGTATAAGTACTTTTTGTCCCCGGACTAAATAGTCCCGGGACAAAAAGTACTACAAATGCCCGGGGATAATCTCCACGAGGGCGCCCGCTAGCAAAAGCTAGTATGTAGATCAAGAAAAGTATCATCATCACAAACATGATCTTAACCAACTTATTCATATTTAACAGTCACCACCATATCACGGAGATTATTCACCGCATAATGTTAAAAGGATAATCTTGTGTGATAAGTAACTAAGTCCTTGGGATTCTCTCATAAGTGCGCCGCCCCTGACCCTCATCGCAGGCGACAGTTGAGTTGTCAATTTGCGTTTAGCGTTTCCCGTTTACTTTGATTTATACGGGTAAAGAGATTGAACATTTTGTTTGTAAGTATTCCCCTAGCGGTCCTATGAAAAATGAGATGTAAGGGAAATATATTCTATTGGGGATTTAAGATAATATTGTGTTTACAGTTCAACTATTTTTTCAGAGGACATATTGTGTGGGTTTTCCTTTAAGTTGAACGAACAAAACATTTAGCTGGTTTCGTCATTTTCCTAAAAGGATCTTACAGAGGTATTTTTTCGAATCAATAAATACAGTAAAAAGTTAAAAAAACATTCGTTAGTATGTTGTATACAAGGTAAGTAATGCTATCGGTTCCGTTCCCGAGGATTTGTTTTGTTTCGAGTTTTCCAACGTGACCGTTATTTTTCCGACGAAAATTTTGCTGTTTCGGCATTCATGTCGATTCTATATTACGGTAAAAGTTTTTTGTATTGAATAATAATATATGGCTCTGGTCTGGTTTTATTGTAAAGGTATCTTTTTTGCGTGCATTTTTTACTTGTGTGATAAATTAAATATAAAAGCATTGATATGTAAATGTTACTTTAAAGGCTGGCGGAGTTGAGGTAATACAATTTTCATATATTTTCACTAACTCAACATAGGTTATTTGCTGTGAAAATAATATTCCATATTGAATTGAAACCGTTGGTATGGCCTTCCTGGAAAACGGCTGCGATGTAAGCCACATTTCGTTTGTTGCCATATTTTTAGTGGCAGGGGGACATTGATGCGCATTCTGTTAACATGGATTCAGTATATTCAGTGTTTTGACGAAAAATTTCAAAGTGGCGGCGGCGCTGAAATTATTCCAAAAAGAACTGATGTTCCGTACCTTTTTACCGCGTAGATACGCACTTTTCTATGAAACAGTAAATTCATTTTTAATAAAAATTACTAGCGTAGAAATGTACGTCCGTTATAAAAAAAACAAACTACTGTTTCTGGAAACATGTGCAGAATCGTTTCGCTCTGCGCATCGGTGTCGCTACCACTCTGTATTGCTCAAACAGACCACATAATTAATGCTTGGGCATAGTATTTTTTTATTAATTACAAGCCATGTGAACGATGGGTTTTTCCATCGGAAAAAAATACGAACTTTCATACTAACTTCCCTTTAGGGAACACAATTCATTTATTTTCCAAAAATTAATACTACGATATACAAATAAATACAAAAACAAAAGGACACTTAGGCGTCGAAGTATTCGTCCGCATCGCTTTACGGAATGAATTTTCAAAAGTCCTTCCTACGTAATCGCTCTCACTAGAAACGTCAATTAAATTAGGATTTTTATATTAAGTAGACTTGAACTAATCTACAGCGTACATAATGTTTTGGCTTATTATTGTCAAAGAACGTCTGCCCTAAAATACCAGTGTAAGTAATGCCATCTGTTTCTATATCGAAACATAAGTCAAAGAGCTGTCACAGCGTGATTACGTACGTGATTTGTTTGAATGCCAACAAATTACTTAATTCAGTTACTTTGTTTTAACTTCGCTTTAGAAGTTCATTGCGCTAGTCTTGCTTCCGCACGTAAAATAGTAGGAATTGAAGCTGCCTTGGTAGGTTGAAAGGTATCACGTTTTTTGGGAGCGAATTAATGGTTATTCAATAAATAATTGCATCGTAAACATTGTTTGTGTGAAAACAGGGGGAAGTTTGATAATGTTTATTTTAACCAACTTTACAAACGAGCAGGTTCTCAATTCGTTTGTATGTTTTTTTTTTGCATGTACATATATTCTGCGATATCTCCAGCAATAGGATATGCCAATAGCATGCCTCAGGGTGGTCCCATGTAAATTTTATTAACTTTGGTTGGATAGTTTTGCGTTAATCTCGATAATACATTTTTAATCCACTTTGTGTATCTTGATGACATTATACTGCTTCCTGCCACTGTTGTTTACATAGCAAGTTTAAATTGTTGGGCGGAAAGTACCATAACTAAAAAGTGAAAAATAAAAACTTTTTCCAAGTCGGTAGTCGAATGTTTTTTTTATTTTTATAAATTAGGTAATCGTTAATTTGAGTATTCCTTACGACGGACTAAAGTGGAACGCAGCTATACAAGCAATTTATACTTAACACACAATTTTCAAAATAAATCAGTTAAATTAAATATTGATGGTATAATCTGTCTGAGCATAATTCTTAAGGCCCAGGCCTGCAGTCAACAACTCGTTAAATTTGGCTCAGATCGGGAATTAAGCGGAACTCACCCTCCATGTAAATTAAACCATCTGAGCGAGTGTTGCAACGGAAACCGAATGATTTATTCCTGAAAGCTCAGTAATAGCTTTTTAATTCTTTCTGTTGGCGATCGAAACGAAGAAATAGGTTAAATCATTGAAATGAAATGAAAACACCGCTATTATTCCGAGGTTTTATTAAACCGACCGTGAATAATAAGTGGTTTTACTTGAAGCCCTGTTACGCCCCACGTCTTGTATCAAAATTAAAGGGACTTAAGTTTATCGATAATTGCCTTGTACCTAAATGAAATCCTTATGTAAATCAATCAGGCTGCCAGGCTCTGCCTGATTGATTTAGATGAGATTTTCATTTTTAATTAGTCTTTCTTTGAATAACGTCTGGTTCTTTTGTTATTTTTATAGAAACAAGATAATGGCTCAACAAGAATTTGTTTTTTATTCACTTAAAACAAACATCTCATAAGTTTCGGTGTTGGCGTGATGATGTTACACGAATACACGAATTAATTATACTCACAAAACCGAAATTGAACTAATTAAATCAGACAAGGGAAATCCCAATTTCCCCGAAACCAACGGACAAATGTTTTTTTAAATGTCCATGCAAATTAAATTGCTTTCGAAACACCAACCTGGTCCGTGTCTTTCGTGGAAACTCCGATACCTATTTAGTTTAATAAAAATCGTAGTTTATTTTTTAAAGGAAAATAATTTGAGTTTGATAAAGAATGAAGCCCAAAGCTTTTGTGTCGCTGGGGAGGGAAGGTTCAATCTAAATTTGATGTTGAAGTAGTTATTTGTTTTGTTATATTTCTGGCGAATGTAATTACGTCGTTCTTTGTTCCCAGATCTAACCCAATTAAAGATCGGTATCTATCGTGGATTTTTGTTGTGAAAACGTTATTTATTTTTACGTTTACTGAATAGGCTGTATTTTTATTGAGGAGCGGTCTTGTCCTTGTCTCTTTTATTTAAACCTAGAATTATATTTTATTTCGTATAAAAGTTTTTTTTTGTATTGATGTTTTCAAAACTTTATTTTTTCATAGAATCTCTAGAAACGGTGTTAACTTATTCGTTTTTTCAAAATATGAGTTTAGATAGAAGGGTATTCTAAATTGCTTTACCTCATCAAAATAATGTTCCTTTTAGGTTAAGCAGGTACTGGATAAATCAATATAATGTTTGCAGAACGTTCAGTGGTTTCAACTTATTTTTATGACATCCAGCGATATCGCAAAACATTTCATGAACATTTTAAGTTTGCAAGACTTTCGAGCGGTCAGGAATTTTCAATTTCAAACTCAACAGCTAGAGTCAAAGTTATAATACAATCTAACGTAACGTCAGAATAAAAGCAACGTATTTCATGTGGGATTTGGGATTAAGTCACAGATTTTCAGGCAAAATATTTTGTTCTGGGAGAATATTTCTAGTGTAGATAGCTGCACTGGAAATACACGTTAGCAAATAAAACTATTTTAATTAAACACGAACGGAGTTACGTGAAAAGTCCAAAATAAAGCGGGTAGTTATTTTGAACGTGTTTAATTAAAACAGTTTTATTTAATGTCCCTCAGAAATCAGTTTTGAAATGGTAGATTATTTAAAAATCGTCTAAATTCAAAAAAGGCTAAAATAATTGCCATTTTTCTAAAAGTGATTTAATGGCAACATTATATCGTCCTATTTAATAATTGGAAAATAACAGAGTCATTTTTTGAACGTGCTCAACAAAATAAATTAAAGCTTTAAACTGAAAACTACATTACCAGTAAAAAATAAATAGCTAAGATTTCTCACAGGAATGAATCAAACAAAGTTTAAAGTTATATTGAAATTGACGTGAAAAGCGAAGTGCAAATTGATTCAAGCGATCTGTCGTCGAGTCGCGAAGATGAGGGTAGTGGCAGGACGATGAAGCGACTACCGTTCCTCTGATTGTTTGTTGTACTCTACTGATTTTACGGCTTTATTTTAATACAGGAAGTGTTTATTATTAATCAGGCTAAAGAAGCTTGTTTTGAAGGTTGACTCAAACATGGCACGTTGTGGTCCACGCGCGCCTCATAGAGATGTCAGCATCAACTGGTGGGGTCCGCAAGGGCCGATGCCTGCCAGGGTTGCGGGTTGTTCGAAAGAGATACCGTGGCCCGCGGCACATAGGCAACTGAAGGAACACGGGTGGGTTTTGGCCACACTTAAGAAAAAAAAACACCAGCCTCAAATTGAAGTTATTAATATTCCAGCAGTGGTGACCCAGTGGTAACAGCCGTGACTTACGAGTTGAAGGTGCGACCTTCGGTCGATACGAATCCACGCGCTTTACTTTGTCTAAATTATTTAATCGCTACTGAAACGGTGAAGGAAAATATCGCGAGGAAACCGGCATGTCCTGGAACAAAAAATTTGAAGACATGTGACATCTACCAACCCGCCACTG
Organism: Antitype chi; assembly: GCA_947359405.1. Taxonomy (NCBI): domain Eukaryota; kingdom Metazoa; phylum Arthropoda; class Insecta; order Lepidoptera; family Noctuidae; genus Antitype; species Antitype chi. Next base: position 12,778,476 of record OX375815.1, on the reverse strand, counting down.
GGCCCGCGTGGTAGATTACGACCTACTCCGTCTTACCGAGACGAGACCTGTGTGACCTGTGTCCCAGCAGTGGGACCGTTATAGGTTGATATTTTTATTATGCCAGCCAAATGACATCAACTTTTGGGCATAGAACCCCTAAGATAGCGGTACTGCCCTGCCCGTATCCAGTAAATTCCCGCATCCTTCATTAGGTCGTCAGTCGTTGTGGAGGACAGACCCACACTACACCTTCCGGTACTTGGCCAAAACTTTAGGTCTCTTCAGCCCCATCGCTTCAATCCCTTCTACAAGAATCGTGCCACGCCCACTGCCACTTCAGTGTTGCAATAACATAAAAGTAAAGATTAGATAAGGTCTCTATACAAAGGAAAACAAAATTGGGCCTAACTTTTATCTCGATCATAAAGTGTAGAAATTTTCAGCAAAATAACTAACCTCATTATCTATACTTAAGCCTGTAACTTATTCCTATTCGTAATAATATTATTAATGCGAAAGTTTGTATGTTTGGATGTTCGGATATATGTTACACAATCACACAAAAACGGTCGAATGGATTTCGATGGAATTTGGCACACATATAGTTTATAACCTGGATTGACGTATAGGATTTAAGCTTACATACAGATTTAATTAGGTATACATAACGGAGTTGTTGCGGATGTAAAGCAACTAGCGGGTTTTTTTTTAAACCGGATTCGACAATCTATCTTCGAGATTTATACCAAACACCACAGTTATGATTTTATATTTCAAGGCGATGCTAAAGAAATTACAGGCAAATGTCAAAATAGAGTACTTAAAACTTACCTACATTAAAACTTAAACTTAGCACGCTATTCCGTCATCTGCCTAAATAAATTAGCATTAAGTAATACTAAGTCCTAAGTAAAATTATCTTAGCACATGGCGAATATTGAGCAAAATCGAAATATACATGTAGTTTCATTTTATTTTGGATAATTATAATTTTTTAATATTTCGTGTACCTATCGTGAATTATATTTTTTTCTTGATTATATCATAAATACAATCTAACACTAAACTATGTATATTAAGTACAAGTATATAAAGAAAAAAGAAAGGTAAGAGCTCATTGGACATCAAAAAATTAGTCCGTATCACTGTCAGTGGGAAAAAATTAGTCCGTATCACTGTCAGTGGGAAAAAATTAGTCCGTATCACTGTCAGTGGAAAAAAATTAGTCCGTATCACTGTCAGTGGGAAAAGTGTCTAAAAGGCTGGAAGTGTTGCCAGGTTGGATGGCGAAGCTCATTCTTTGACCTAAAAATAGGCCAGCCTTCTGGTCACGTGAACACTCGACCAACCACTTGGCAAAGTCTCGTCTTTTGTTTACATATTATATGTTAAGGTAGATACTTTCAATGTTTCTAAAATAATTGAAATAAGAAACTTACCATTGAATTTATACAATAATGCACGTGATATGGGCAGGAGAATGCTTCTAACTTAACATTACTTAATCACGCCTGTATTCCCCAAAGGGAGAGGCAGTGGTTTACTTATAATACCTACACCTACATTTGGCCAGTTATGGCGGGTAATATCAGCAAGCCTAGTGAAAATAATGCTTTTACGAATGCAAAATTATTACCTACATGTCGGAGGAGGCACTTCTCTCTCGTTATCATCAGCCATATTTTAACTAATGTGGGCGTACTATGGGAATTGTTGGTTGTTATGCAATAGCAAAACCGTTTACAGTTCAAATCAAATTATAATTTACGAACCAATCAAATACACTAGCTAATCACACACTGTAGGTATACGTCAGAACTATACGGAACGCACGACAAAACGTGTTCACTGCTTGACCGCCATCGTAAGACTGATCTTAACTGTGGTCGAGCGTTATGTTGTAGACTCTGTCGAGCGCCGCTTGGTGGCGCTGGCGTCTCGATCAGTCAATCCCGTGACTGAAGTATTTCCGACATACATAAATGTTTTCAAGAATATAAAGCGTTGTTTTGTTTTCTATTGCAGATAACCCTCAAACCATGAGCCATCAACGTTAAAAAGCAGTCAAGATCAATGCTAGCTGTCAGACAGGTGATCATTTGGCGAAGCGACGTTTTGGGTTTCCAGACGCTTTAATATCAATTCTAAGACCTGTTGCAGGTATGTAACAACATAACTGAGACAGTATAACATACATCATCTGCTTAGCCTTTTCACAACTATGTTGGGATCGGCTTCCAGTAAAACCGAATGCAGCTGAAACCAGCATGGAGCGACTGCCTATCTGACCTCCACAACCCAGTTACTAAGTAATACGATACCGCTTGGTAAGACTGGCTATCAGACTTTCGGGCTTCTGATGACCCGTAACGACTGTCAAAGATCCACGAATGATAACCGGGACCAGCGGTTTAACGTGCTTTCCGAAGCACGGAAGGGTCTTGGTATGTAAAAATGCCGACCATCCACGGACCAACCGCGGCAAGTGTAGCGTAATCTGATCAATCGACCCGTGCGGCTCTTACTTAGCCACAAGCCGCTTAGACAGTATAGCATAACTTGTTACTTTTATATACAGTATATAAAAGTAACAAAATAACTATCATGTCATATATATCAAGTAATTCAGTTCACCAGTTAACTAGCGGCTGTCGTCAGCGTTTATTATGAACTTCTGCCAGGGATAGCCTTTGTCTGCGTAGATCGGGCTATCCCTTTCAATACTATAATCGATTCTTTAAGAATAATGAGCCCTTTCATTTGTAATGATCCCTATCTAACTAAATTGTATAGAGGAATATAATACCTTCATCTTTGAGTGCTAAAATAAGTAACATTGTCGTGATATGTGTGTTAAATAAAAATGTTATGATTATGATATTTGGTCACCTGTTTCACTCAAATAAAATTAAAGACCATCGCCTTTTAAGAACCTAATTAAAGTCATCAGCGTATGAAAACCACATTTTTAATCAACAATTTAAAACAATATTCTGTGTTCGATAACAACTGCATTAGTATAAAACTGCGTCGCAGTCATTAACGCCCACCTCCACAAAATCGAGACAGAAGCAAAACTAAAACACTAAAAACGAAATAAAAATTATAAATTAAGTTAAAAATTAGAACGTAAAATTAAATTTAAAACTAAACAATATTTTCACTGCGTAATTTTATGTGAGATTGTGTGTCTGTATGGAAGGATTGTGTATGTTTTGTGCGTGGAGTGTATGCTTGTGTGTATGCGTGGGAGAGGTGTCCGTTTGTGCAAGGGATGTTTTTACGCATGTTATACATATAAAGGGTAATTAGAAAGTAAGTTTTTGTATTTACATATGTTTCTAATTCTTCATAAGTGAGTGTGTAAAGCTATTTATCTGTGGTCCTACGACATTCTCGCAAGGTCAGTGGATATATATTGAGCTGTTTATTTACACAATTATGTAAAGTGGAACTAAGTAAGTGATATTGCCGCCGAACAACTTGAACTCTGGCAGATTCCACCTGGCAGACTCTATCAGATCTGCGTTTTTGGGTAACGACAACAGGATAGAATGGGAGGTCTGAGTGTTTACGCAACACTACAGCAAGAAAAATGCGTGTCTGACTGTTGGTAACTCGCAAAGAGCGTACAGTTCAGTAGTTGGAAATCGAACAGGTTTGTGAGTCATGACTTTTAACACTTGCCTCTGTGCCCTTTCCAGACGGAGCATCAAGCTCTTCTCAGCCTCACCCCAAGATGCAATACAATATTTTAGGATGGAATGTGCCAGAGCGAAGTATACCTTTCGTAGTGTGGCAAAATCAGCAGATGTTCGCAGGTTTTTAAAAACAAATATTAATTTTGCGACCCTGGAAACCAGAGCCTCAATTTGCTCCTTCCATGTCAGCGTACTATCTATTATAATACCCAAGTACTTAATACTATGGGTGCGCGTCATCAGAGTATAGGGAGAAGAAGGTTGAGAGGGTTTACTTGGAGCTAGCCATTTCATTGAAACAAACAGAGCGGACTCTGCATATGAGCGGGTTTCCAACCAATCCTTACCATGAATGAGCATGACGGTATCGTAAAGTATAAGCCGCGCAGATAGAGAATAGTTCTGAAAATGGCGTCCGCTCGCATGCGTTCTCGCTCACTCTCTATCGCTGTCTATACTCACACAGTGAAGTACGCGCTACAAAAAAATAGTCAGTCAGGATTCGCTTTCCACGCTACTTGACGCACTCCGAGTTATCGTTAAATTCGTTCCGTTATTCGACGTGTGCGTCGGTCTAATATAGTTCCGCCTTTACTTTACTGGCCTAAGGGATAAGAACGTGACTTTATGTATGTATGTGAGGTGGTATTTTTGTAATATGATTCTGATATGTCACAATTAATAAAGACAAATTTTAAAATCCAGTGGTATTAATGTACCCTTGCTCCTTATTTATTTAATTAATATTTTTGTCATTATTTCTACTATTATTAATTAATAATATTAAAAAAGAATAATATATAACAAAAAAAGTCAATAAAAATCGATGTTTGAGAACTTGTTTTGCCAACCGTACCATGCGTACCCGCCGCCATTTTCAGATCTATTCTCTATCTGCGCGGCTTATAAAGTAAAAATTTATTTGCATAGATTGCAGGTACAGTAAATAAGATGACAGTTAAAATATGGTTGATCCTTGTACAATCTACCTTATATTAGGCATGCAACATTATTATTAAAAAAATAGATAGCAATGAAGACATAGATAAATTATTTTTAAGAGTAGGTATTACAGTTCGACAATAATCGGCACGTAGCATCGTCCACGTAGGTTATAATTCTAGCGTTAGTTAGAGCCAGATTACATAGGTCATTTATGTAAATAAGAAACTGGGTAGTGTCCTTACAGTACCCTGCGGGACTCCGTAGGTTCAAAATTGCTGTTTACTAACGTGATTTCCTATCTTTACGGTTTGAGAAAGCTCACTCAGGTAACTGCTAAAAATATCTAGACACCTCCTCTAACACCAATTTGTTCCAACTTTTCAAGCAAGAGGGGAACAGTAATAGTAGTAGTTATTATTAAGTATTTACTTATATGTATGGAAAAGGAAGCAGCTTAAACCCGTTTTCGTAAACATTTTTATTAGAATTTCCAAGTAGAGTTTATGCATTGGTTTTATCGATAAGGAGTAGAATTCAATTTCACTGAATTCAGTATAAAATAAACTAGATTGTCAGGGGTCGTATTTATGTGGAGGACGGTATAAAAACACAATCTTAAAAGGCAGAGCAAACGCCCTAAGGATATAGGTAAGCTTTGGGGAAAGAGTATGAGCACTGGTATGGAAACCCGCGGAGCTTATTGAAAAAATATCGCTTCTTAGGTTTTAAAGTAACGATATCAATAAACGAAAATAGCTCAATCTGGTCGCTTTTTATGACAGTTTTGTGGTTGCGCCACACAGCAGTGTTTGTTTTAAATTAATATTATCGATTCACGTTCATACTGGGAAAGTTGACGTGTGCAGACTGTATCGTACATTGACGCATATAAAATTTATTAGAGACAGCAAAAATCAGCTAGAATTACCATCGCTTTTGAAGTTGTTTCGAATTGCCCATTCAGTAATGGCATTTTTTTTTTATAAAACAAGTTTTTCATAGATATGAAGAAGCACTGTACTAATCGCCTTTGAGAATACCCGCATATTTATTAAAGCCTTGATTTCAACAAAGATGGGTCTGGACGCTAAATTTTCAAGAGCTCACAGGACCCTCAGTTCGCTGCGTTTTGCAGCTTATTTAGTTCCGCTTTTGTATTCTTTATCGTTTGAACAACAAGTGCATGATATTTTGTATTGTATTAATAGAGGTATTATGTACTTATTGCAATGAAATTCAAATACTAATGCTATTGCTAGTTCTGAAAATTTATGATTACGTATAATTAGTGTCTATTTGAAAATAACAAGCATTTAAAAAGAAGCTTGACTATTCGTTGTACAATACCAAGTCAACAAACAGTTGCTAAAGCTAATTCAGACTTAAAAGTATATATTTCTATATGGAAGTATCTACGAGTAGATACGATACCTACAAGCCAAGCAAAATACCAATATTTCCTCAAAACCATAACCGTAACATTAACAAACCAGAAAAACTAATAAAATGACTAACTAGTTTCAAAGTCATAATAGTATGTTACGTTGGGTAAGCAGATGCAGCGGCCGGTAGAGATACCGGGCGCCCGCAAACTTTTTCTTCCCGAGGAATAATCTCAGGAATTAACTGGCGTTGCTTAAGCGAAGAAATTTTAATACCGAAACTTTGTTTTCAGCTTATTAAAACGTTGCTTTTTTATCTCGTGAGCTTTTTAATCCAGACCCCATTTTAAGATAAGGTTAAATCTTTGTTATTTCATAACGATTTTAACAGGTAACCGTTAGTCGGTTCGGTTTCAGCAATTAGTTTTATGTTATTTCTTTTTTATCTTTCAAAGGTTTTTGGGGCAGCTGCTTTATATTGAGAAATAACTTCGAACTGGTATGTTTTAGCAAGAATACGAAAAGGTAACACTTAATTTAACTGCATTTTATAATAGTACATTACAAATACGTGTGACTTAATTATAGCAAGGGTGCTAAACGCGTGTAATAACGGACTACTTAAGTCACATGTGTGACCTGAACCCACACTTAAGTCTAATTAAGTAAGTTTAATTAAGTATGTATATCATATGTATGAGTATAATAATATTAGTACCTATATTTACTTATATTTGAATAAATACTCAAAACACGAGTAATTGCACCTACCACTGTTAATTGCACCTACCACTGTTTGTCTCTGCATCACCCAAAGGTCGACTGTACATTTCTGTGCGTGAAGTATTAAATAAATAAATAAATTAAGTCACGCTTTTATGTGTACAAAATTTGTATTTTGTATTTACAAATTTCCATTTAATGGAATCAGTAGTTCTACAAGTCACAGAAAAGCGTGACTTAAATGTGGGTTTAGGTCATACAGTGCTATAAAATATCTGTACTATGTACATTATTTTACATGACTAATCACAGCGAGGACGTGGTTATAACAGAGTCTGTTGGGTTCGCAGGCATTGATATATACAGGAGCTTATATTACGGGCCCTGTGCACTTTTAGTTTAAGACCGGTGGTCACACATTTGTTTGTCACGATGGAAGTCCAGGACCCTGGGTTAATGTACTGAAACTGAAACGTCACTTTTAGCTACTTAAACAGAGCCACTTAAATATAAATCTAATTTATTACATTTTTTACGAACTATTTATCAAATTCAGATAAAGATTCTCAAAAACTTGGTGTAAAAATATTCAAAATTATAATTGACATTAAATTAGCTTCGTAGTTACTCCCGTTGGGACGACGAATAATAAATTTATCTGCACGAGTATTTTTATTAAAGACCACCAGATATTTTCTTCGAACATTTTAATGAGACATTCTCATGTAACAAAATGCTGAAGGCAAATTCTTTATAATGCCATTATAATTGAAGGACTTTATTAAGTTTTGATACTCGGTTATTATTACAACGAAAAGAAAATTAAATTTTGGTTCAGATAATAACTTTTTGGTCCATATACCTCCTCCGGAGAGCTTATTGTCACGATTTCTTATTACTTCGGCTTCTTCACAATATTTGCCTTTGTGTGGACTTCGAGAACTTTTTAAAATTATTTGTTTATGTAAGCACCATTTATCCTACTCTGGCGTACCCTATTATCTCATTGTTATTATTGAATGCATACTAATAAGTTGTGTTTAACAAGGTCCAATTTTCTATTCGTATTTGGGGCTGAAAATGTGGAATAATGAGAAAAGGTGAGCCTCTGGCGTCGCGGCTCATAATGTTCCCTTTTTGTAGATCTAATTTATGACGTCGGGCACGTACCGTGTAAAAATAGGGGACGTATACGAATATGCAGGTTTAATTTTATGGTCTTTTGTAAGAGAATGAATAAGAGATAAGTCTTTAATTATGAACAAAACTCCACAGCTGTACCGCTTTATAAATTAACTCCATACAAAACAACACTTCTGAAAGGAAAACGAATATACTTTTTTGGGGAAAAACCTTTCGCATCCAACGAACACAAGGCGGCAATGCGCTAAAATGTCTAGTTGTACGAATTTCTATCTTTTGTAAAGAAACTCGTTTAATTGGATGCTCATGCAAAACGTGAAATATAAATCAAATTCTAGAACAAAAATGCATGGTGCTGGTCTTTCTTTCTTCTTTCTTTCTTTCTTTCCATTGTGTTGACTATTGGCTGACTACACAAAAAATAGTATAGAACATTCCCGAAACAAATAACCTGGTATTTGTTTTCGATCACTGAATGTGTAGGTACAAAACTTAGATAGCGGAAGCACCCATGTTTTCGTGGAAAGTGGTATAAATCAACAGTAGGTGAATCGACCGTTAGTTTAATCAACCTTAGTTTAATTAAATGTAGTTGAATAAACCGTAGCTGAACTTTCCTTTATGGATTTAGTTCATTAGTTATTACAAAAATCGGTGAAACGATCTTTAGATATTTTATACGGTAGGTCTTTAGACCGTTACTAGTTATCTTGAAAATAGAATAAACTTAGGTAATAGAATACGTAAACCTACATGTAACATGACTGTATTTATTTTGTCTAGTCATGATTAATAGTCGTTAAATATGTTGTAAAAAAAAAGTTAGAAATCAAAACACTGTTTCTAAAAAGTGGATACCAAATCACATTTTGATCTCCTAATGAATTGGTTAAGTTTATACTAGCTGTGCCCATGGCTTCACCCACGTGAATGTCAGAAATGTTTCCACGGGATCGTGCTGTCTGGACGAAAAGCAACCTGTGTTACTCTTTATGATAGCTGCTTCCCAGCGACAGTCCCGTCAAAATCAGTCTAACTATTTCGAAGATTAGCCGGAAAAAACAGACAGAGAGTTTATACTTTCATATGCATTAAGGAAAAAGCTGTTATTTTGACATTACAAACAGATATTTCAATATTATTTATTTGAAAAAAATTGTGAAAAAATAACCCACACTTGGCCCGCGTGGTGGATTACGGCCCACTTCCTCTTACAGAGAGGATGCCCGTGTCCCAGTAGTGGGAACGTTATAGGCTGGCTATGATGATGACGTATGTACCTATTGTATACTTTAATATTTCCTGACTTCCATGGCTTATTTTAAAAATCTTATATTTAGAATTGTTTATATATTTTTTTACATTGTTTTTACATTTAAGAAGCAACAAGAATAATGTTCCCTAGATTATGTAATACCTAACTTGATTTAAAAGAGTGTCCTTGGAGTTTCTTGCCAGTTCTTCTCCATAGAAATCCACGTTTTGGAATGGGCAACTAGCTTCAACTTTCCAACTGATCGACTTTTTGACAATTCATAATTGCCTGTAAATGGTTTAATTGAAATAAATGCTTTGAGTTTGAGTTTGAGTTTGAATACTTGACTCAATAAAGTTGTGATTAGAGTGGGATTCAGGTGATCTTGAAGTCAAAAGTGCAACGACTGGAGTTCGAACTCACGACCTCTCTCTCGCTGGACCGACGCCTTGTCCGTAGGGCTTAAGCTGGTTTTTAAAGTATTAAGTTTATGAAAGTTTAATATTATTTAGGTAACTAAGTATTACTCAACACGTTTTTGCCATTTTCTGATAAATTTTCCTCTTACCTTCGTAGAACCAGATTATATTGCTCCGTTATATTGTTTTTCTATAAATTAGAACAAAAGCGTTTTCTCTTGATGTTTAATTAATCCGCTTACTCAGATACTGTTGGAATTAATTTACTAGTACCTATGGCTATTAATCCAGTTGGGATAGTATTGCTTTATTGCCTTTGCTTCGAGTATTGAATGCGTAATAAATAAATAGGTTACAATGGCGGCGCCTCAAATTGCTAGCAACAATTCTTCGTTCTCACAAATCCTCGCATAGCATTCCTATTGTGCGCGGGCACATTTTTCTGTAGGTGGCGAGTGTTTGGTGCCGGGTTTAATCGACTAAACTTGAATCCATTGTGGGCCTGTAGGCAACAATGGATTACTGCGCTTCTGTGTCGGCGCCGCACACTTTGCAACCGTGCACAATGTAACATGGTATGAGATCAAACACCGCCCACATAGGAATTGATTCGAATAAATGGAGAACTGCAACGGTGAGAATGCATCGAGATCTTTTTATTTTGTCCGATAGTGTACGTTCATCAGGGTTTCAGACCATAGCTTTGAGTATGAATGAGGATGGTTATTGAGGGGCTCGTGGCTAAGTGATAACAGCCGCACGGGCCGACCTATCAGGTTAAGCTACGCTTGCCGGAATTGGTTTTTAGATGGGTGACCATCTTTACGCACCGAGACTTCTCCGTGCCTCGGAAGCTTAAGCTGTTGGTCCTTGTTTCGTGGATCTTTGTCCGTCGCAGGTGTTACGGGTTGTCAGAAGCCCGAAAGTCTGATAACCAGTCTTACCAAAGGGACTTATTACTTACTTACTTATCACCCAGTCACTGGGTTGTGGAGGTGAGATAGGTAGTCGCTTCATATAAATACTGGTATCCAGCTGCATCTGGTTAGACTAAAAACCAACCCCAAGATAGTTCGGAAAAGGTATAGGTAAATTGATTAGAAACTTGTTCATAAAGAAACAACCGACTTTCAGAAAAACACTACAAAGTGAAAAGTAACTTTAATTTCGGAAGTCGGTGGCAATAAACGAAAATACAAAACCAAAGACACCAATTTCTGAAATTAAAGTTTTTATTTTCACTTGTTTTGTTTATGAAAAAGTTTTTAGTTGACGTTATAGTTAGCTTTACAATCCGTTTCTTGGCTGTACAAAGGGTGCAAGCAACGAAATGTTTTTAATTAAGTAGAGCTTAGTATAGTAGTGGTTTGTGTTTAATTACCAGGTAGCGAAGCACCTTTATACGTTGAACCTGCAGTACCTAAATAAGAACTCATCCAGTCGTGTAAGTGCTTTCGAGCATGTTTGTAAATGTTCGTAAATGTATCGTGGCGGGATTTTATCGCACGCTGGATTTACAACTCTCGGTATTGCACCGAGCATTAAAAATCCAACAGAGTGCACCCCGGCGGCGGCCCGTCGAAAATACACACCTATTCGAGGCGCTAGCAAGCAGTGCGTTGAAAGCCCCAGTTTGCTAGAATTCCCCTCGCGATTTTTTTACGTCCTTGCTTTTTTTTTTTTTTTTTGAGGGTGGGAAATCATCAAATAACTTCTCCTGCTCTGGGTGGAGCAGGAGGGCGTGTCAGACTTTTACTGACTAAAACCCACCCGTGTTCCCTCAGTTGCCTGTATGCCAGGGGCCGCGGTATCTCTTTCGAACAACCCGCAACCCTGGCAGGCATCGGCCCTTGCGGACCCCACCAGTTCGGCGCACCAGGACACGTGGCACGCCGTGACCACCCCAGGAACCAAGTAACAAAAGGGCCCCAGACGTACCCGTGTCTGGTGCCCTTGGTCCCCCTGCGACGGGTCAGCACAGTGGCCCCGCCGCCTACCATTTTTCGGCCGCAGGGGATAGGGAGAGCGGCCAACGCTATACCGACACTCCTCTTCCCCTGCGGCCCCACCGCGTCCGCCATCAAACGGTGGCGGCCCCGTCCAGGCCACGGAAGGGAAGAGCGCTATTCAGAAGTACCGGCACTCCTCCTCTTCCGCAGCCTGTAATCTTCAGCCGCGATGCCTCCCATTCGACACCGCGGCCCGCCTCAGTTGCGGTGCACCTCACCGCAACCTACATTCTGGCCGCTACGTCGTCGGCTTGGAGACAAAAGCCCTGACGAGCGGCCCCACCTTGGGGTTCCTCTTCGCTTCACCGTGGGAGCGGACCACGGCTACTGAGCCCCCCCGCAACGACAATGCGGGAACCCACTGGGGGGGTTTACGTCCTTGCTTACGTGGACTTATTTTTGTAGTTGAATAATATTTCGTATTTAGTTTATTACATTTTCATTCGCTAAAAATTTCCACTTAACTTAATTAAGAGTGTACAAAAACCATCTACGAAATATTCTACAAAATGATTCAAAATTCCATTAGCAAAACCTTCTAATTTGTGGGTCCATCTGGTATATTAACAAACACGACATTTTTTAAACTTTTATCATCAAAAAAGGAAAACGTTATACTGATTGATATAAATAAAGTCTTAAAAGGTTCATAATTAAGTTGAGAAACTTCCTGTCAGAAAAAAAAGGCAAAAGAAAAATGTTAGTAAAAATGAAACGGAAAAAACAATTATTTTATTTCCTAAATGTCGGCCTTTTCAAAATAAAAGGAACCATTAAGGTAATTGCAAGGCTTTGGCTTCAGTTTCAATAACTAGGTATACAGGGTACATTTTTAACCAGTGCGCAAACTGTAACCATGAATTCAGCATATCATTTTAGACCACCCAGCGCAGAAATTTTTCGTCGGTTATACAAAAAAAATCAGCCGTTCCATACATTTTGACTTTTATATTTTGACATTATTATGAAACAGCTGATTTTTTTATCGCTTGCCAATTATTTGACCAAAAGCTTAGCCTATTTCACAATCACGCCAATTTTAGATTTTATCTGTTATTCCTGCCTGTATTGACTGTGCCCGGCTTTTTTTTTTGGGTGGGAAATCATCAAATAACTTGTCCCGCTCTGGGTAGAGCAGGAGGGCGTGACAGACTTTTACTGACTAAAACCCACCCGTGTTCCCTGAGTTACCTGTGTGCCAGGGCCGCGGTATCTGTTTCGAACAACTCGTTTGCTTTATATTTGCGCTCATTGCCAATTGACTGTGGTAGTAAAAGGAGGGGGGGGGGGAGAGGCGGTAGGGTGGTGGTCTACGGCAGTTCAAACGATGAATGTAATAATTTGAAACACAAAATTACACACGTTTTCAAAAATATTTTACTGAAATAAATGCTGAAATAGTGTTAATTCAGGATTCATGTTGTATGAATGGTACAATTAGGTGCTGGACACTGAATTTGTGAAGTTGTAAAATAAAAAGCGTGTCTAGGTCTCTTAACAAATACCTAATTATTATGAATGAAAGTGGACTTTAGCCCGAGAAGTTAAATATTTCTCACGTTTTTCTCTCAATTTTCTCAGAAACGGAACTAATATGACTTACGGAATTATAATAATTAAAATTATCAATACAACCCTGTAAGTTCATATACTCCCATTCAATGATTATTTCATGAAATACATTTAAAAAAAATAGGTTTGTTTTTTTGTTTGAAGTTGGGTAATTATCAAATAACTTCTCCCGCTCTGGGTGGAGCAGGACGTTTCAGACTTGTATTGCGGTCGCAAATCATATTTGTTCAAATACAACAATGAGGGGCTTGTGGCTAAGTAATATTAGCCCCTCGTGTCGATCGATCAGGTTAACCTACGCTTGCCGCGGTTGTTCCGTGGATGATTGACCATCTTTACAAACCAAGACCCCTGCGTGCCTCGTAAAGCACGCTAAGCCGTTGGTCCCGGCTGTCATTTGTGGATCTTTGACAGTCGTTACGGGTCGCCAGAAATCCGAAAGTCTGACAACCTGTCTACGGGTATCGTATTACCCAGTTACTGGATTATGGAGGTCAGATAGGCAGTCGCTCCATGTAAAATACTGGTATTCAGCTACATCCGGTTAAATTGGAAGCCGACCCCAACATACTTAGGAAAAGCCTAGACAGATGATGATGATACAGCTTGACAATTTGAATTCTGCGAGCTACCCTAAACTAGAAGATTTTCAACGTTGAACACAGTTTACACAGCCTGCCATAATAAACGACCAAACTTTGACCATATTGTTCTAAACCATGCACATGAAGCTCAAGCTATCTTCAAGTTCGCCAAAGTGTTATGTTACACCAAGCATGAAAGGGTGTAATTTAAGAAGCTCGACTGCGTAAAAAGTGTTTTAAATTAAAAAGATGAATTAGATGGATAGAGGAAATTTTTATTTTAAGAGTCAACTTTTTTTTTAATTTATTTAATATTAAAACAATCTCATGCAGTCGGAAGCATTTTAAAGTCTTTATTGTAAAATTCAATATAATCATCCGACTGCATGAGATTGTTTTTAGTAGATATTAAGTTTAATTGATTTCCAATGGGTTTTTTAAGTTCACTTTTTGGGCAGTCGAGTTCTTTATTATTAACATTTTTTTATGTTTATTTAATGATACTGAATTTTGTTTGATTTATTTTATTTTATATACTATGAAAGTTATCACCGCTATATATTCCAAGTATGGAAAATTTAAGTGAGAATAGTTGCTGACCAACTTTAAAACATTATAAGTCCTAAAAGATCAAGCCTAAAGATGATTTTCAAAGATCTATTCAAAGATACCCCACTTCATAGTTCGTCGACTTCCATATTTTTTTTACATTTAGCATCTGTTTGTCGCCGTGTTGAATTTTGATTACTTTCATGTCTTATTGACACTCACATGATTGAAGACAAATCGATTGACGTAAGAATCATCAAAATCAGTTCACACGTTTGGTCTCTAGAGCGTTACAAAGGAACAAACGTGCATACATTGCCTGGTAAACAACCCTCCTTTGCGTCGCGCTTTCGTGGAAAGAGTGGAGCCAGTTTTTAAGTAAAGGACGCAAGGATGATGGAGAATGAAGGAAGTAAAGGAAGAAGGAAAAGGGGACAGTTTTTAATATTTAAAATTTCACGGTTTATCTAGTAAGTTTAGCTAGTATAGTAGATAATAGGGACACGTTGTGAATCTATAAACTTATTAGGTTCTATTTCTATGCTACATTGGTCTGAAGTAAGGAAAGAGCGGCAATTTGCCAAATTATTGCCTATTTTTTTTATAAAAAAGCCTCTACTGACACGATAACTGCATCGCACGTACATTCAAAAGTTTTTAATGTTAAAGAGTTTATAGTTTATCTAGTAACTAGTAGTAGTAGAAGTTTGTATTAAGAACGTTACCCCAATCGAAATTAAGTGATGCGCTCATCGACGAATACCATTAAATTTCATATGTAAGGCTTTGAAAACCTTCTTGTTCAGCATCGCTACCCGGATTTCAATTCGAGCATCTCAAATTCTGCAGCCGAAAAAAATATTAATATTTCATTTGTTTTATGGTCGTTAAGATTATGTTGATAAATTTTAGTAGTAATTAACCTACCAGACTGCTTTATTATTGAATCAATTTAATATTGAAATGATAATCAACGACATTCCTCGTTTATAATCTCCTCTAAATTATTTTAAACTAGCTGATGCGACAGATGTTGTCCTTATAATAGGGACACTTTATGAACCTATTAACTTATTACTGTTTCTATGCAACATTGGTTTGAGTTAAGGAAAAAGAGCGTCAATTTGCCAAATTACTACCTATTTGTTAATAACAAAACCTCTATTGACACGATAACCGCATCGCACGTACATTCAAAAAACAGTGCCTATTCAAAGCCACCATTGAACGCAAATAATACTATCACGAACAAAATTAAAAGCGATACAGTTTTATTTGACAAACGACTTTTATCGCTAACGATGTTACTGCAGTCGTTCGTTGGCTGTAAACCCATTGTCGACAATAACCAAATCAAGCGCGCTCAGAAACAGCCCGGCCTGATTGGGTTTTGTACTGACGTACTTACGGAACAGTACGCCTTTAATTCTATTAAATCACTAAACTGCTTTGCTATAAAGAACGGAAAAAGACGATTTTGTACATCGTAAACGAGATTCTGTATAGATTCGATTAAGACGTTCGTTGAAATTGTTTTTCTTTTGACGTGAGCGGTCGACTTTTTGTTGGTGATTGTACAGATGTTGGAATGGGTTTTAGGGGTCTGTACCCAAAGGGTGCTAACAAGACCTTATTACCAAGGCTCCGCTGTCCATCAGTCACAGAGTTTCTTATCCGTTCTTCTCCATAGTCTATAGGTACCTTCTATGCTTTGGGGTGAGCGACTAGCTTCATCTTTCTAACTGACCGACCCCTTGACAATTCAATAGTGCCCGAAAATTGGTTTATTTGAAATAAATGCTTTCCGTTTTTGTTTGACAGGGCTGTATCTTTTGAACAGTAATAGGTAGACACTTGAAATCTTCACAGAGTGTGTACTTCTATACGCTATAACAACAAAATAATTATAAAAATAAAATATAGTTAAAAGAAAGGGGTTCCATACAAGAAACGAAAAAATATGAAGTGTTAAATATTGCACGGTGGAACAAAACCTTTTGTGCGCTAGTCTGACTCGCACTTGGCCGCTTTTATTAGGAAGATAAATGCCAAGTATAACTGAAGACATTTTTATACGTTCTTCACGACATTTTAAAGCAGACAAAAATATACTTTAACAAAAGAAGCGTTTACTTCCCTTACCTTTTAGATACTTTCCTTTGGCTCGCCCCTTATAACATGGCGGAACGGGGGCTTAAATATAACGGGCTAAATGTGAATATAGTCTGCCTATCTCTTTGGGAAATACAAGCGCGATGTTTTGTAATGATATTTGTATTTACTTTTTTTGTAATAAAAAAACAGTGGCACTCCGGGAGTGCCGATAGAAGTGAAAACTTGAACAATTACGTGTGTATTTTTTTAAACGTCAGGAAATATTTTTGAATCGTCAGATTATACAACGTTCAACGTTGTTCGTTCGTACGTTCGTGTTGTCAGTGATGTCGGTAATAGTGTCGCGAGTTCAATTGTTTTTCCCATCTCAAAAAATGCCCAACAACCAATATTTAAAGTTTTCACTTCAATAATTATTCATTTATGTGTTTACTCACTTATGTTTTGCAATATTTAACACAACTATTTACACTAGGTACCTACCTACTAAATTTTAAAAAATCTCTTTTTTTTCTTTTTTTCATAACGTAAAATAATTCAACACAACCATTAGTTGGATTATCAAGTGGCTCAATAAAATTGCTGATAAGTAATAGATTTACATATCAGCAATTTTATTGAGCCTCTCGCTGCCTACATTACTACTCCTTATACCATTAGCTATCTGCCACTGAAAGTTCCATCAAATCAAAATAGGTCCCACCGATTTGGAGATAAGCCGGAACAAATAGACGGACAGACAATATTTATATATATATATATATTGTCAGACAAAGTTTTTAATAATTCATTCTTTGTTATAAGCATCCATCGTACCTAATATAGTTTCATCTGCATTGCGTAAAAACATGTCACTTTGACATTACAAACAGACACTTCAATTACATTATTTGATTGTATAGATAAAGATTTATTCTAGATAATTTCTGTTTCGACCTGTTTCAAAGTACCCCACTTATAGGTCCTCCATCTTTTTGTATGTACCTTTTCTTTACGTACTAACTCTATATTTTAATGTAAAAAGACTTATTGTAAAGTTTCTCATAATTACAGAAACAGGAAATCTTAACAAAACAATTAGGTGAAGAAATACTCAAAATAAATCTTGTCAAAGCTCGTATGCGCGATTAACCAATGAATGGCGGTCGGAAAGTGTGGTGTAATGGCCAGATTTTATTGGTGAATTCGATTGGCCGTACTTACAGGGTCTTGTGTAGCTAACCTCGAGCTTTATAGGATCAAAACACGCCTTCGCTAGTTCCCCTACTTATTAGATTTACTTGAAGTAGGTACTGTTAATGCTGGGCGCGCTAACAGCAGCGGGTCGTTTAAATATAATATACCTACTAGCTTTTTCCAGCGGCTTTGTCCACGTGTAGGTCAAAAATTATCCCATGGGAACGTACCTACTACTAAACTATCTGTCTGCCAAATTTCATCAAAATCCGTTCGGGCATTTTTGCATGATTGAGTAACAAACATACAAACTTTCAAATTTATAATATTTTATTAAGTAGGACATTCAAATTATTTAGTGAAATCAAATTAATCCATAACATTTTACAACAGCGTAAATTGTCAGCTTTCTTAGTCTTTGTTATCTAATATATAAAATTCTCGTGTCACAGTGTTTGTAACAAAACTCCTCCGAATCGGCTTGACCGATTCTTATGAAATTTTGTGTGTATATTCAGTAGGTCTGAGATTAGGACATAAACTATTTGTCATACACCTAAGTATTAAGGGTTGTCCACCCCCATTTTTATTTTTTGGCCAATTTTATATTTGTTTTTCTTTCTATGATTTGGCATTTTTTTTAAAATCATACAACCCTAAATTTACACACTTCTACCCAACCACTATTTATTAATTACGATATTAATTAGTACTTTAATAATTTTATACTCTCGGCGGTCGACCAGTTATTCCCGCCAGGCGTCTAACGGTATCACTTCTCACCCCGTAAACAACTGAGAACGACGCCGGTCTCATAAAAATGAATCCCCATTTTCCTTGGTCACGGCATCACACGTGAATGGATGGACCAATTCAATATTCACAGGACAACGTCTGTCGGGTCAGCTAGTTTTCTATAGTATTCTAAATTTGAAATAGTATTTATCTCATAATCGTATGCCATTATCATAAGCATACTTGCGGAGGTTGCATAGAGATGCCAAGCAGGCTAAAGTATCTACAGTACTAAAGCAAAGTGAAGTAACTCTTCTTAATTTTGCGGTTAGATTCTACTTATCCCGCAAAGTAAAGTTCAGTTAATTCCGCGAGTGCAGGAAAATATTTCGTTCTTAAAAATAATGTTCAATTTTCCGTGTAAATTAACAGCCGTTAACTTAAGAAAATGTTTGCCGTGAGCGTTCTTGGTTTTAAGTTAATCTTTCATAATGGTGTATTGTTTTACTTAGAAAGAAAGAAAGAAAGAAAGAAAAAACGTTTATTTGCGGTAAACATGACGCAAAAAGTTAAGGAACACAAAAAAAAAATAAGAAAAGGTTGAGCGAAACATGCGTCACATCCACGCAAAACGGCTATCACTCAGCATTATGCTGCGACCCTATGCAAGACAGAGCCCCAGCGCTGGTTTTCAGGGATAGCCGGCTTTGACGTAATGACGTCACCCGGTGCATTAAACAATAATTATGAAACTACTGGTACAGCGAACTAATAGAAAAATTATATAAATTTTATGTTAATGTAATAGAAGAGAACTACGCGAATATCATCCCCAATAAACATTTTTCTCTTTATGTAGTGGCAACATTTCGAAGCGTCATCCATAGACAAAATGTGCGTGTGCGTCATAAAAATTGATGTAAGAAATTACAAAATGGCCAATGAATTATGTAATGTGTTAAGGGTGGGGGTGGGGGTGGGGGGTTGTGTGGGTGTGTGTGTCTTAGGTATATTTCTTGTTGTTTTACACCTTGTTCTCTACTTTAATTATATATGTACAGACGCCAGCGCATCAAGCTACCCCAAACTGTCAAATTTTCCCAATTGAACATGAACCTTATGTTTATGTGATAAAGTTGAAAAACTATCAAAGAAATTTGACAGATTGGGGTAGCAAGATGTGCTGGCGTCTTATCACATATACTTACCCATTCTTTTGCCAGCGGAGGTTCAAAATGATGCTTCGGGAACGTACCTACTACCGGGATGAAAAGTATCGTATATGTTTATCCAGGTAATAAACTACATATCTGTGTGCTAAATTTCAACCAAATCTGTTCAGCCGTTTTTGGTTATTAAATAAAAAAATAAATAAAATAAAATAAAAACTTTTTATTTCGGACTGTAAAATAATCCATAGATGTTAGTAGAGTACAACTTATGAAACTAGTGTTAGTATATTATATAATTATTTAAATTCTAATGTGGGTATTAACCCAGTGCTGGACGTACCGCGTGTCCAGCCTATCCGCAATAACAGCCAGGATGCTGTTGGTGCTGGCGCGCAACCTGCCGAGCGCCGCGGCGCATCGCTTGCGGAGCACGGCGTGGAAGCCGTCAACGTGTGCGTCCGCGAACATGCCCGACGCACTGCACCAGCGCGGCAGCCCCAACAACGCCCTAAATGCATTGTTATATTGAACGCGTAGGGCGCTGAATGATTTTTGCGTATATTTAGCCCACAAGCAGCACGTGTATAACGATGTACAATGCGCTCTGAACAGTGTAATTTTAACTTGAGCATTACAACGTTTAAACCTGTGGGCTATCATGTTCGCTCTGATCGACAGCGCCCTACGCTCCCTGTCCATGTCCTCATCGTCACGTAGGAGATCGGTGACTATGTGCCCAAGATATTTAAAACAGGTGACCACATTCATGGGTGTTCCATTCAAAGTCACTGGAGGAATCTGATCTGGCGACTTGGTACCTGCTTTAAATACCATGAGCTCACTTTTTGACACATTATATTTGAGGCCATGACTAGCCGCGTACGTCTCACACACACTAACTAGTTTCCTAAGTCCGCCGATCGTTGGGCTCAGCAGCACCATGTCATCTGCATAACTCAGATTATTTATACAAATATTATCTATGTGACAGCCGACATGCATGCTGCTGAGCTCACTGATCAGCGCATTTATATACAGATTAAACAAAACTGGGGATGACAATCCACCCTGTCTTACTCCACATTTTAGTCCATAAGGATCCGATAAGATGCCCGCCCACTTTACATAATTGACCTGACTTTGATACCAAAACTTTAGGATATCAATTGTCTCACCAGGTAAATCGGTTTCTTTAAGCTTATCCCAGAGTTTATCATAATTAACAAGGTCAAAAGCTTTAGAAAGGTCTAAAAAACAAGCATAAATGGGCGTTTTCCTACTCGTGTAATACTCAACAGTGTGCTTTAGGCTCAGTATAGCGCTCTCTGTAGAAAGTCCAGCGCGAAAACCAAACTGAGCATCGTGTAGGTGTACAAACTCTGTCAACTGAGCCTCAAGCACACTGTCCAGAACCTTTGCAATAACGGTGGCCAGTGAGATTGGCCTATAATTAGATTTGGCCGAGCTATCTCCCGTCTTGTTTTTTATTATGGGAGTAATTATTGTTTTCGTTAGTTCACTGGGTAGGTAAGAGTGTCTAATGCACAGATTATAAAGCATCGACAAAAGTCTAGAGATATGCGGCCCTGCATTTTGCAGATGTTCGACGCTGAGCCCGTCATGTCCTGGTGATTTCCCACCTTTCATATTACTCAAAATCTTTCGTATGTCCATAGCACTCACTTTCAGTCTAATATTTTCACACACGGGTTCAGCGTCCAGCATCCACTCGGAAGCGCCCAAAGGGGATTCCACTGTGAAGTGCTCTTTAAACATGTTAGCAATCATCTTCGCATCGGTGGCACCCTCGATACTCAAAGGAACGCCAGACCTGATGTTCAGCTTATTGGTGTGTTTCCAAAATTCCCGAAACTTATTATTGGAATGCAGAGTCGCAAGCCGATCCATCTTTATCTGCTCCTGGTGTTGTTGACACCATTTAAGCTTGGCTTTGAAAATCTTTCTGCTATTACACATTGCTTCTCGAATGAAACCTGCTTTAGGTTTACCAAACAGTAGCCAGTTCTGAAAGTCAAGTCTGGCCACCCTATGAGCTTCACCAACATACTTATTCCACCCCATAACTTGTTTTTTCCTAACACTCGTAGCCACCCTATAGCTAGACTCTGAGGCCTCACTAAGCGCTGAGACAATATTAGTATACAAATTATCTAAGATTTGTCTATGCTCCATATTCATACATCGTTTATCACAGCATTCTCCTAATTCCATTGGAAAGTCAATTTGTCTTAACAGTTTACAGTTATATTGACTTACAAACATACAAACTTTCACATTTATAATATTAGGTAGTAAGATATCTGCCTACGCTGACAGGTTTGGGTTTAATTACAATTATACAATTGTGTCATAAACAAGGTCTGTTTATTCTAGAACATAAATCAAGTAGACACAAGCAAGCACTAATAAACAATATGGTACTGTTAATAAAACCAAGAAAACGTAACATAATATTGTTGAGACAGGACATGTACAACAAAATGAAAATCACATTAAGGTTATGTTCGTCTATTAGGCACCTAACGTTGTAATATGTTTATCGCGGCAAAAGAACTGAACAGTCTATTTATTCTTTGTCAATGAAACGTTTTCCTTATCGCCGATGTCTTATTGGATTGTTGTGTAGTTAGTTCCTCTTTCACCGGAGCACGGGCCCTCCCTTATTGCTGTTATTCAGTTAGCGGAGGGATGGCCACTGAGTCGAGAAACAAAACTTCACCAGTTACGTCTTCCATGTTTGTTATTGTATTTACTAAAAACAGGCTCAGCCCCCTGACTCGTGTAATGGCTCCAATAATTTATTGTTTAGGCTAATGACGTCGTCGCTCACGCAAAATAGCAAATTAACTTCATTTTCTTAGCTAAATTGAATATAAGGATCGTGTAAACGTGTATAACGAAATTGAAAGTATGAAAGAACTTTAATATTCTTACACGTGACTGTATGCTGCCTTATCATCTAGTTAATAATGTAAAGCAGCTTTATTTTCTTGTAGCGTAAATCCTTGTAATGTTTTTGAGGGACGTGATTAAATTATGTGTCTTAGTAATGGCATAAATTTACTTGTCACGGCTATCAAAAATATTCCACTCGACAATGCTCGGGAAATTTCCACGTATTTATTATAACTGGCAACTATATCATCAATTAAAGTGACTTGAGCAATATCTCCAAAGATAATTACATCCCTACAAGTAAAATTGAAGCGAATTGATTGCGAAACTATTTTAGAAGAAAATAGCGCAAATTAGAAAGAGTTTTTTGTACGGAAATAAAAAAATAATACACCGTTTTATTAACAGTATTTAAATTCACAATAAAACCTCCGTACCTCAGAAAGTACTTAAATCCGTGGGTCCCCGCTGTCATTTGTAGATATTTGACAATCGTTACGGGTTGTCAGAAGTTCAAAAGTCTGACAACCAGTCTCACCAATGTGTAATAGTGTTACGTTGTGGAGGTCATCTGACCTATCTAGGTTGTTCCACGTAAAATACTAGTACGCAGCTGCATCCGGTTAGACTGGAAGCTGACCCCAAACATAGTTGGGAAACAGCTTGCCATAGGCAAATTTTACTAACAGTATTTAAATTCAACACATCAGTAGCTAGCGTTGTTAGTTTAACACCTTCCATCCGTCAAATAACCGGTGAAAAAAAAAAAACTTCCGCATCCCTTCAGCACCAATGTCATATATTATGCCTTTTCATGGGAAACACTTGTCATCCTTGGTTTTGATGTCTTACCTGATTTTATACCTCAGCTCCCCTGCGATGCCGCTCAAATATTTATATGACACTGCTTAAAGGATCATACCGTTAGTATGAGTATATACCATTCATTTCAATGGGATAAGCGAATACAGATACTATTTCTATCGTTTTTAGTTTTTCCGAAGTTTCTGTAACGAATTTTTGCTGTTAGTTTCAACTTTGATGTTCTTGTCCTTAGGGATAGTTAAAATACGAGGGGCCGGGCATCGAACGTCACGTTGAATGAACATTGAAGGATATACTATCCTCGTGTGGTACAGAAGCTATAAATGTGCGTTTGTTATCTACACCACTTTAGAAATAAACTTACGAGGCCCAAGATAGGCAACGTTCTAAGAAATATTTTGTACCTAATTAAATTGGTTTATTGAACCTTGATGATAGGCGTTTAGCTACCTGTATACCAACAGGATATTAATATGTAGCATACAAGAAAAAGTTATTGGTTATTTTAACTAACTTTTGTTAGCGTCTTCTTCCTCCTGAAAGTCGGAAATTATGCCATGGGATCGTACTACCGTGATAAAAGTATCCTATGTATATTAATTCAGGTTATAAACTATATCTGTTTGCTAAATTCCATCCAAATACGTTTTGCCGTTTTTGCGTGATTGAGTAACAGACATCCAAACATACAAACTGTCAAATTTATAATATTAGTTATTTGTAGGATAAGATTTTACTTTTCGAGATGGCCTCGCTTATACCTATAAAATTGTATATTATATGAATAATACTGTTAGAATATGTATATCCATTTTTAATGGTTTCATAAACTCAACCCATTTTTTTTTTGTAATGAGGTAGAATATATTTTACCGGAGTGTTTATACAACACGTGGAGAGAGTATTACATTGTCCCTAACATGTTTCGAAATAAACATGATTAATATGCCGACAGTACCCCGTCTTCGCGTTAAGGGTAACTAACTCATTAAAACTTTAAATTGCGGTCACCTAAAATTATATAGGTAACGTAAACGGGGCTCTGTAAATTTTATGTTACCCATTTGTTTTTGATTTAATTTTGAAATACTGAAATTATAATTTTAAACAAAATTTCACGGTCTCGAAAACATTGCGGTGTTTCGTATTGGTTGGTCATTCCGCTTAAAATGTTATCGAATTAGTTCACGAAAAACAAATTGGACACACGACTGGCAAAATAAACCACACTGATTTATTTGTTTTCGGTCGCGGTCAAAAAGAGCTTCGTATTCAGGATAACCGTTTCCACACCACCTTTTATTTAGATGAGGAAGTACCTAAGAGGTGTGTACACTCTCGCGGCGCTTTTTGCCATCTATCCTTTGTTTTGTGAACGAGCTACTTTTGTTTTTTCCTCCAATTGTTTTTTGTACTATAGACTAAAGTAACAAAGAAAATATTTTATCCAGCCTTGTTGATGTTTGCTCTCAGAATTTTATAGTCACGACGTTCCCAGCTGTACCTACATCAAATGACATCTAGGTATCAACGTAGGCACGTTCTTTGTCTTGTTTTATTCTTTCTACGACTGACAAAGACAACGGTGTTATAAACGGTAAAAAATAAAGTTAGCTATATGATATGTAAGCCCTGGCATTTTTTTTTCTACGTAGTAGATTTTCTATGTATCGACTTAAGAATGTTTGCATCAACCTAACACAGTTAAGGAATTTTAACATCGTCTACACAGCGTTAAAATAACGACCTATAAATTAATTTGACGCAAACCTAAATAAAATGTATGTAATAGCCTTAATAAAATATGGGCTATTAGTGTGATGTGTTTCCCAACTCGACGCAAATTATAGTATAAATGAGGAAAGCGCAGATGCTAAGGCAATAAGATCCGCACATTACACGGAAATCGGCCAAACGACGGGGATATTAGTAATGAGTATTTGCCGCCTCTCGTATGCAACTAAATATGATTCTGATGACACCTCCGTCGGTTGCACATCGTCATAGATAAAGCAACGTTCTGGGATCACTTTCTGATAAATGGTAACGGGTCGTGTAACAGCAGCTATGACTGAAGAACGTTCTAGACTTTCAGTCTGACCGCCAGGCGTTTAACCTGAAAAGTCTGGCTTTGATCGCAGTTTAAATATATTTTTAAAATTAATTATAAAATAATTAAAATATTATCTGAGAAAAATGCTTAGTTAAAATAGTTTATGGCTTGCGGATTAAATTTTAAAAACTGTCTTAATTATCTACTTAGGTAATATTTTCTGAATTTTCACAAAATCATATAAAACATCTATATTTTAAGGCTTGTAGCTTAGTTTTGATTTATAAATGCATCAAGATAAATGGTTTTGTGTATAGAGATTAAAATATACGATATGTAAATGTGATTTCGTAACGTATTTCAGCGTTTTAGATAGCGTCAGTCTGTACATTGCAGGACGAGGGTGCGATATAACATCGCATAATTTTAGATTAAGATATTATTTCTGTAACTTGACATATTTTAGGAAAACATTGTTTATTTTAGGACTATCTTCTGCCCGCGACTTCGCCTGTATTGTAGTCACCTATACTATAAACCTGCCAGGGGTGCGAGTTGTTCGAAAGAGATATCGTGGTCCCTGGCACACAGGCAACTGAAGGAACACGGGTGTGTTTTAGACAGTAGAACTGACACGCCCTTCTGTTCCACCCAGAGCGGGAGATATTATTTTTTGATTTCCCACCCTAAAAAAAAGAACTCCCAGCACTCAGAAATATTGTAGCTCTCTACCAGTGAAAGAATCTAGTAATCGGATCAGTACCTCTAGAGATTACCTCCTATATCTAAACTTATAAACATACTCTTTATAATGGTAGCGTAAAAAAGTAATTTTCTATAGCAAATGTCTGCGTCTATGTGTTTCTATGTTTTCATGTGTACCCAGTTTCCAGTCAAGCTGTAACTTATTTCAACATGTTATGTGTATCTGTGTTGCATTCAAACGTAATATTGAATGGTTTTGAATGAAGTTTTCATTGATGTGCTGGTTTCTGTTCCTGGAGTGCTGTAAAAAAAACTTACGAATAAATACTGAGCCCACAAATGGGTCTGTCATGTTTATTACTTTATGTTTTTGCTTGAGAAATACTTAGGTCAGTCGTCATAAAAGTTTATTATTGGATTCCGAAACTGGTGAACTTTTATACACTACTATTTTCTGTAGGTTAATTCATTTGTGGGCGAATGGACAACTCCAGAATTACGTATAAGGCAATTGACATGTCTTGAATTGTACCCATATTGCATATAAACTAGGCTGAGAATCGGCTTTTTTTCAGCGTCAAAATTCCATTAGACAGTCCCCCAAAAACGCCCGGCTATCACCACTTCCTAGTGCTTTAGATGGGAAGAAGAAGTGGCGCAATAAACTCCCCAGTAGCACAGCTGTCTGTTAAGTTAGAAGAACTTGCCAGTTGCCTATTTCTTACTAGATATTGGGAGAAAATTATTATAAAAATTACTTTATTGCGTAAGATTCAAAACGTGTCGATTGCCCAATACATATTCGGTAACATATAACAGCATAATTTATATTCAGTTCGATATAATCGTTTTGGGCGAGTGAATTCGTGCTATTCGACTAATAAGCTGTCGTAAATGATAAATTATATTTATTTTTGTAAAAATAATGTTTATTTGTTTGTTTAAATAATGTGTTAAAGAGTGTGTCAGTCAAATCTAAGAAAGTTTATAACATGTAAAAACATAAAAATGTATATACTACGTAAGTTACCTTCTTACTTAAAAACTAACCTACCTCCCTATTTTTGTTACAGGGGAAATCAATCAATCAATCAAGGGGAAATCAATCAAGTTAAAAATCAATTCCCCCGAATTGATTTTTAGTGTGAATGGCGCTTGTCGTGGAAATGAACTCGTAAACAATAAAATCGAAGATATCGAAAAACATTCTGATTTGTTGCTGGTAAATTTGCCAGATACAAAATCAAAGAAAGAACGGTAATTCGTAGTCCATGGAGAATTCGTAAGAATTATCGAAAAGTACGAGTACCAAGCTCTACGCCCCTCTAATCAATTTTTCGTAGCTTATAATAATGGCAAGTGCACCAAGCAAGTCATTGGAAAAAATAAGATCAGCAGCATGCTGAAAGAAATTGCGAAATACCTGAAATTGACAAATGTCGAGCTCTACACGGGCCATTGTTTCAGGAGGACATCGGCTACTCTATTGGCGGATTCAGGAGAAGACATGACCCAGATTAAAAGACACGGTGGCTGGAAATGTGATGTATAAAGCAGAGGGCTATATTGAAAATTCTATACAAAATAAGCTGCCGCATTGATGAGAACATAAAACTAAAAACACCGTTGATAACTGATCCTTGGACACCTTTGTCACCACAACCTTCCACATCAAAACACAATTCATCTAGCCCGCTGCCTCAAGCACCACCTTCACCAACTTTCACGATCCAAAATGGTCCACAGCAGACCCAAGTTTCTGAAATTTACTTAACAGTAATACTCAAATAAACTCTACCTCTACTTCAATAAATGTACCGAATAAAAACATAACTTTGTCATTCCGTTTAACATTTAATTGCTTTAAATAGGTCTACTAACTGTAATTGTAATTTTAATAAATACTTTGATTCTAGTACTCTTGCTTTTTATTGTTTCGTAGGTGGTGTAAAAAGTAGAGTATTCTCCTCGGCAATAGAGGTGCCTTCGTCTTGGGCGACCTGGAATCCCACGCTGCACTCAGTTAACTCCCTCGCTTTGTTCGGGATTAAATACGGCGCCCGCTACATAAGACACTACTTTATCCCCTTAGTGCATAATCTACTATTCCTAACTGCTTAGGTACTCCGAGAAGAAAGACTGAAATAAACCCAGAGTTTATATGTATGTAGAGATAGGTCTATATTGCCTACGTATACCATGAGAGTAGTGAAAACAATGTACTAACCAAAACGGTGAATCCGTTTTAGTTAGTACATCGTATCCCATTCTAGAAAATATATCCTTTTTGTGAAGGTTTTTATGCCTAATATTACCATGTAGAAAAAAGCTCTACAAGGCAAGCATGAATAGTGTCAAGCTGACATTTTTATACCAGCATAGGTATTTCTATTTATGTAGGTACGTCAAACTGTCGTGTTTCCCTCGTTTAACTTTTATATTTTACGCAAAGGCTACCGGCTGCTACGTTTCATGTTTTTAATTTATCCTGGACCAAGTCGGACATAGTAATTTTTATGAAAGTGAAAAAGTTTTTATTTCATTCAATTAAAAATATTTCTGCTAAAATACTTCGTAATTGGTACCTCTAAGTTGTGAAACTAATCATCTTTATTTGTCGAAAAGTAAAGTTCTAGACCCGCTTTTTATTGCGTCTGGACGTTCTTAATAACATTATGAATGGATCTAGAATCTTTTTTCTTGGGCCGAAGTGCTGTCACGTAACGTGTCTTCCAAAAAGCTATTCTGTGTACCCATCATGTCCAGTGTGTAGAGTAATTTCATTAATAATGTTAGAAATAATAAAGGCTTACACACATAAAACACCTATTTATATTTACATTTACTATGCATCCAGTGGGTATTCATTCGTCGGTGTGATAAAATTTATAACATTCGTTCATTACTATAATTTAATGGGGGAAAAAAGCATGAAGGTAACTGAAAAATTTCTTAAAACTATGTTGTCTTAAGACATTTTTAGTAACTCTTTATAGGGCTGAAAAAAAAATTGTACAGCGCCTGTAACCCCCGACCAGTCTGACTAATAAGGTCGTTTTTAAGGTGTTTCCCAAACGTAGGACACCCTAAAACGCTCAGTTTTTGTCGCACAGTTAAGCGTATTGGTACGTATTATAAGGAAGAAAAAAATTACTGTTTCGTCAAATGTTCAAGAGCAAAGACTTAAGGAGAATCTAGTCGTGGGCTTGAACTGACTTGTGGGCTTGGCTAAAAAGCACACTGTTTCACCAGGCATCGTGTCCGACAAAGATAGTATCAGTGATGAGCAGTTAGACTCTAGTCTACACGTACAACGTTATTGATTCAGATGCAGGATCATTAATAGTTAAACAGGCACGTAAAAAATTAAGAATGGTCCTTCGAAAGATCGAGTTTGATGAAAAAAACGACTGACCAAGAGAATCAATGACCAATAAAGTTTATTGAACTTTTCGATATTCGAGATTTTACACTTCTTTTATTACTTAAACATGCCCAAAGTTAGGTTAAATTAGTGAGAAAAACGAATCTTTGTTGGCTCATAACTTTTTAATGGCTTTTTATTTTAATAATAAGACAAAACCATACCATGTTTAATTTTTGATGTACATTGTCGAACAGTGGAGTAATACACTCCCGAAGTATGCAGGGAAAAAGTGACGACTAGATTCACTTAAGTCAAAAATATTTCATAAAAATAAGATAGGTATCATGATTAATCAATCGTAAAACAGATCCAAAAAAATATTTTACGTCGCATAATTATCAAAATTTGAGTGTAAACTACTATAATTTATGTAATGATAATAAAGGAAATTCAATCAATTAAAGAAATACCTAAAAATTGCTCCACAGGGCCAAGCATGATTTTTTTTTAAACCGCAATATCACTTTTATTTTTGTGTTCTTTCGATTCAACTAACATCAAACGCATCGCTGTTTTAAATCTCATTTGTTGGTGCGATGCTTCTATCGTCACATACCTGAAACAATGCTTCTTATCGCGCCTTAAATGATAAAATCGACTTTAAAGTTAGACTAGACAACTACAAATTTAGTTTTTGTCTTTCAAGGGTTATTTAAAAAATAGCACGTCTGAAACTTAACCTTAAATAAAACCTTTAATACTGCGGCATCATTAAACATTAAAAGTAATTAGTCAGTCGGTTTTCTTTGTCTGACCTGACTATTATTTTCTTTAAAAAGTGGTGTAATAGCCAATAGTTAGGTACTATCGTATTAGTCTTACCGAATTAAATCTGTAATACCAGCTTATCATTGGCCTACGGCAGGAGGAAGGTCTCTTCTACTTTAAGTATAGAAGGCACGAGAATTGATCACCACGCTTGCTCAAGTCAGGTTGGCGATTTTAAACTTATATTAACTATAAGTGCATCTTTGTTCACGATATTTTTTCTTCACCAATTTAAATAGTATTTAAGATAAACATAGAAAGTACTACATATAAATTGCAAAAGTCACATTGGTACTTGCCAGGATTTGCGCCCACTAACCATGTGTATGAGAGGCGACGTATTAACCACTAATTTATCACGACTAATTATATCTACCTAATTCATTCATCATTTCAACCTACAGACGTCCACTGCTGGACATAGGCCTCCCCCAAAAAAATAAGGGGTTCCGCCATAATCGCCACGCTTGGCAGGCGGGTTGGTAATCGCAGTATGGTGGTGAAATGCATAGAGAACGCTGCTGCCCATTCTCTAGTAAGTCCCTAGGCGCCTTCTACGACACCCAGGGGTAAGAAACGGGATGGTGCTATTCTTTACGTCCGGCACCACACCACACCTATCACGACTATTTATATCTAGTTATAACGACCAATTATTTAAAGCAATCACGACTAATTTATTTAGCTATCTTGACTAATTAGGAGCATTCACGACAAATCATATCTAGCCATCACAATTAATTATATCTAGCGCCAATCAATGTAAGGACATTGATTGGTGCTAGATATCATTCAGTAAATAGGTACTCTTCCACTGGAAATTAGGAAATCTTTACCTATTTGTTAAATAAACGAACAAAATAACTAAGAAGCCTGTACGAGATTGTATTCCTTAATGTATTAAACGAGGTCAAACGTCACGGGCAACTGTTCTAGACCTCAAGATGTTGAGAATTCTTCCGCGTGGCTGAGACCGAGACAAGCGAACTACTGTTGACTCCGTAAGTGATTAATGGACGTGACTGGAACAAGTTTCTGGCTAAATAACAGTAATAATCGGCAAATCTGCAAGGTTAAGCAGTGTTTGCAGCGGTTTGTATGTGGATGGGAAGGCATTCGTGGAGGCAAAGGGTAGCAGAAATAATTTCGATTAAAATAGCTTGCCGTGGTGACTGGTAAATTCGTTCGTTAATTTGTAGGTATACTGGCAAAACAGAGATTTGCTTCCAAGGTATAAATAGGAATTATTAAAAAAAAAATAAGCGAACGACGACGACGACGTGATGAATGATCTTCATATTTTTTTTTATATGAGTATAGTTATCCATATCCTACTTTAATCACTTAGTTTTCGAAAGATTGAACAGAAAATCCTTTATTTCGTTTACGTTGTTATGCTTTCACATGTTTCAATTTCATTCACCATTTAACAAACAGATATAACAATGCCACTTTTTGTTGTAAGGTATGAAAATAAACTTAAAATGAAAAGTACTTTGCTTTGTAAAGAGGCCAAGCCTTGATTGAAGCGAAATTAAATTTTCATCAGCCCTCGTCTTGCAAAGGTAAGCATTGGAAAAATGCAGTGTCCACATCGCGACGAGAAATTAAATGAATATTATAGAGGAAACAATCTTAGGCACTTCTCTACTCAAAGGTACCTTACTAATAAAATGTAATATATAAGGACAGGAGAGCAATGATGGTCCAGTACTAACCTGCCCCCGACTTACGAGCGTTGGGTTCAAACCCAGTCAGGCGCGTTACTTGTGTAATTTATTTCATCACCTCTGCTATCAAAATGGTGACGAAAAATATCGCGAGAAAACCGGCATGACCTAGAATAGAACCAAAAATTCGAAGACGTGACATCTACCAATCCGCACTGGGCTCACGTGGTGGATTATGGCCCACCCCTCCCAAAAGAGAGAAAGCCTCTGGCCAGCAGTGGGAACATTAGGTATAGGCTGATTATATTATAAATTATTTATAAAAGGACAAACTAACTTGAAATTGCCAAAAGTAATTAATTTAAAAGGTCGGGAGAGATATTTCAAATTTAATATCTTCCTGTCAAGTATTTTGTTAAGGATGGTAATGAAGATATAGGCCTCAACACTGATACTTTAAAACTTAACGTTAAAAGGAAATAAATAAATGTTTTCTCTCTGAAACATGATTGTGTGGGCCGAGCAGCTTATAATTTATGAATACTGTGGATAGTAAGTTTAAAAGTTAAATCTATCGTTAGAGGTATGGACAATATTTTTGGAATCTTGACTGGTGAAATCGATAGTAGAATAGGCGAGTTAGATGTAGAGTTTGTCTTTAGTGATGTACCTATGAAGTTTTCTCGTACTTTGCCATCGTACGCTTTGTACCTTCATTAAGAAACAATGATTCTTAAAAATCTAAGATTGGGAGTTGTTCTAGCCGTTTGAGGTTGAAGCAGTAAAGCCATGGAGTTAGAGTATTCACTTGGTTTTTCGAGACATCGCCAAGCAGTTGGTCGACTCGTCACATGACCAGACGGTTGGCCTATTTTTTGGCCAAAGAATCAACATTGCCAAACAACGTGGACTCTTTTGATGCCCAGTAAGCTCTTTCCCTCCGGACGAATTCCCTTTTTTATATACATATTATGTATATATATATATTATTTATAACCTGTTAGCTTAAATACTATGCAAATATCATAGTTTAAACTTTAAACAAGTATGGGTTTATCGAGTTCTATGTAGATAAGTCCAAAAGGTTTCTAAGCACTAATCATTCACACAATTTACACTATAATAGGTGTGATTTAGTATTACGTAAAATTAACAGCTATCTTTTTATTATATCAAATAAAATCTGCTGCAACAACGTCGTTAATAAACTCACATCGGTTAAATAATTTACATAAAATACGGAAAAGATTTAAATAACTACGGAATCCACTGGTATTCCTCATCAATTGTATTACAAACAGATTAATTAAAAAGCTTGTAAAAATACGGCATCCGCAGCATTTAAATTAAATATAAAGTGGGACGATGTAGCCGTGGACTGCGGAGCTTTAATAGCCATATCCTGACATCATCAGGGGCCTCTTGACCCATATACGATGAGGGTCCATATTGTATTACGAGTGTTGGCCTGAGTAAACCGAGATGTGTTCCATTAGCTCCTCTTACTTAGCTCATTGGCTCGCATGCTAATACTGTTTGTTACATTTAATGTTATCTGCGTGGGAATTAAATACATACAGCAGGCTTAGCATGACGTTTTCTATTTCTACGAAGAATAGACAGTGCTTTTTCAATACAAAGTGATATTTCGTTTCTCCATTTTTGACATCGCACCGTAGATATCCTTCTACAATTTGTCATTTTGTCTTTCGTTTCTAACGATCATTGTCTAGGTCCTTATAAATGTAGACTATTTCAGAAGAATATTTCTTCCCGAACTGTCAAAATCACACTGACAACAAACTTTCTACTCGACGGCCACAAATTAGATTATACGATTATCTACAAAATCATGATTCGTTTAGAACGAGTACTGTGATAATTAATAGAAAAACATAGCTATCTTCTCCTAGTGTACATCATTTAGTTAATAGTCATGTCTATTCTTCCGTCGACAAATCGGTGCTCGTGCTAAGCCTGCTGCTAATAGGTCAAGGAAACTTAAAATGTTGGTAACCCCTGCCTATCGGTTTGAGGAAATCACACATAACATTGCTGTTTTGACTGTTATTTTAAGGTAAACAAGGATATGGATTGTCTGGCCAGAGTTAGTAGAATTTATTTTGATACAGAATTTGAAAGAGTCTCTGAAAGTGGAAAGATTCGGACAATTAGCTCTTATGAAGTCCAATTTGGAGCTTGCGTCAAAAATCTTCTACAAAAGCTGATCAGCGCGTCGTTTGTCGAAGTCCAATCTGATGATGTCTGACAACATCGTGGTTATAAGTAGTAGGTACTAGTTTGCCTCATTTTAGTATTTCAGTCTGACGACGACCTAAATTACGTGTTGTTTGAAATTTTAATTGGCTATTCGAGGATGTGGGTCAAAGGAGGCCAAGGTTGAATGACAAATGAACAACAAAAGGCTGATTGTATTCCTTTTATTATTGCGTATAGGTAGTTCATAAATGCTTACATAAATCTAATCACTTACTTACCAAATTCACGATTTGTTTCTTGCCCATTCTTCTCCAAACGAAACTACCTTTTGGAAGGGGCGACTAGAATCAATAATTCTACTTTCTTGCAAATTTTTATGTTAAGAAGTGCCTTTTATGTGCCAATTATGAATAAATGGTTTGACTTTGACTTTAGAATTTGACTTTATTATTTTTTGATCTACCTATGTAAAAATTACATACTAAACATAATATTGTAGTTTTAAAATTAGCACTTTCATTCACAGAGAAGACTTTCTAATTAGAGTGAGAGTTTCAATCAGCGTATTTAATCTAATCTAGGTACCTACTATGGCTACTTAGTCTTATAAATATTAAATACTATTACTTCCAAGACGCAAGCACGGAAACTCATGTACTTTGCTAGTTGCTTTTAATTAGAAGTTTCTTGTTTGTCAGGAAGCCAATATCCATAATAATCCCATTCTGTTATACGAGTATTACTAATTCTCAGATACCTAGGTGTTCCTAGGGTGCCTACGGTATACCGCATGCATGGTAGTTCAAATCAAACCAGTACAAACTAGCCTCTTAGCCTTCGTACCCACTGGCGAATATTTAACGCGGTGATATTTTATCGCGCTCTGTATTTTTAATGCCGAAAGTAGATGTTTTGGCTAGGCTGTTTGTGTATGTGAGTTTAAATGTTTGTAAACACATCCACAATACAGAAGAAATTCCTAGTGTGGAGCAACATTTACAACAAAAAAAAATGAAATAATGTGTTTTTTCACGGGTTAGGAGTAAGTCTATTGCATTCTTAAGACTTGGCTCAACATAGAGAGTTGAAAATAAAAGCGTGCGATAAAAAATTGTCCGTGAAATTCCGTACTACGTTAGGCCAGCTGAAGGTTAAAGTGTAACCACTATCATGCTGCTTACTGTGCCTACCAGTTGCAAATCTATCCTGAAATATCTAGATTTTCCAGGCGTTGCCCTTCATTGTTAGATTCTCACGACTCCACCATAATGTGTGGGCTTTGAACGAATCCTGTAAGCTCCTCCGACCTTTTAGTTTGTTTCGGTTTTCTTTTCAGGAATATTTTTGGAAGGAAAAAGCGGCGCGATCTTAAGAGGATGCGAAAATGTGTTGCTGAAATAAATATCGTTTGATAAAAATATGTATAATTAATCATACTGTTGGAAATACACGTGTCGGTATCTTCTCTTCCCTTTCGTAGTACATATGACCTCTTCAGCAAAAACTAATACTCAGGATAGGACAAAACGACAAATATTTATCACCACCCTGTGGAAGATGTATATTTCTAGCGAATCACTAAATATGTAAAGCTCTGTCCACACTCACATACTAGTCTATAATTCTCACGTTTATTTGGAGAGCTGAAATCAATCTTTATTTCGAAAGCATTTCGATTATGTCTATCTCTGAGTGTGGATGTAGAATCGGTAATACTGAAGAGCCGCTCATTGAAATCTCTATTAGCTGTTGACATTATTTTGTACGTTATTAAGCACACGGTTGCACAAAAAGGACACAGTAATTCAAAGTTCAAACAAAGATCAGCAACTCAATAATATAAATCCTTACAATATTATAAATGCGAAAGTAACTCTGTCTGTGTGTTACGCTTTCACGACTAAACCGGTGAACCGATCGTCATGAAATTTGGCAGAGATATAGCCTGAGATCTGGAAAAGGACATAAGCTAATTTTTTTACGCGATAACTGACATCCACTCGGGCGGAGCCGCGGGCAAAAACTAGTTGAAAATATATCTGTCACAATAAACACATCTAGTATGATGTGTGTTGATTGTAATAATTATTTGCAGGACTATGATGATGTGTGTTTGTTTTAATAATTAATTTCACAACTAAATATGATGTTACATGTTTGTTTAAATAATATTTTGAACCAACAAAAATAACGTTTGTCTTAAGAATTATTTGCACGACTTTTATGATGTGCGTTTATTTTACAAATTATTTGCACGACTTTTATGATGTACTTTAGTTTTTAAAATAATTATTGCACGACTTATGAGATGTAAATTGGTCGTAATAATGATTTGCACGAGTCTTGCTATGTGTGATTGTCATAAGAGTTGTTTGCATAACCATTATTATGTGCGTTTGTTATTAAAATGAATTTAAACCTGTATAGTGATTATAGTGAGAATGGAGCTTTACCTAATATAATCGTACCTCTAAGAAGCGATTGCTTAGGTCACTCCGGTCGAGATTTGGGTCTGCGGCTGAATGCGCCTTTGTTTCAATAATGCGTATCATTGTTCCGGTCGCAGTGAGTAAAGTAAATGTGTGCCCTACATGTATAGTGGTGTGTTTATGTATATATATGGTGCGTAGATACCTATATTATCACATGAAAGCAAGATTGCGTGTGCATTACTTGCTATGTATTTGATCATCATCATCATCATTTCAAGCACCTCTGCCTCGACATAGTTATTTATTATTATTTATTTATTATTATTTTTATTTTTTATTTATTAGTTATTTGCTTCTCGCATCCAGTTGATTCCTGCAGCCTTCACAAGGTCATCACACTATGTATCTATGTACTTAATTATTTACTTTGTTTCATTTTAATTCACTCTACAACAATATTCGCTTACCAACCGTGGAAGCTTGTAAATTGCTTTTTTTATTACTCTTGACCTCGATCACACCTGATGGAAAGCGAATGATGAGGTCTATGATGGATCGAGCGTGCCCAGAAAATGCCTGTTCACTCTTGTTCAAGGCACTGGTACTCCCACGCGTTGACGAAACACAGCAAGCTGCTTGACGCCGGACTCCGGTGGGAAGCAAACCAGGCGGGCGTTAGCCCTACCACCGCAAGAGAAGAATTGACTTGTCGTTACTTTGCTATTCGTTTTGTGTTGGTAGCTACAACCCATCCAAATACAATAAAATAAATAATTAAACAATTATTATAACTTAAAAAGGAATAGTCGAAAAAAAAAAGATTGGAAAAGTACTTTTGTTTATAAAGAAGAGAAAACGGGTTATTTCGGAGAGACGAATAAAGGTGTTCTCTTTTTGTGATCGAGAGGACTACCCACGTGTACTAGAAAACGTAACACAAGACGGCTTATCCGATTGGAGTAAACCTATTATACGAGGTTTAGGGTGAATTACATCACAGATAAAGTCGCGAGAGATAAGATCAAGTGATACGTATACATTTGAATCACTTTGCTAATATAATAAAACAAAAACTTAAATCTTTATGATAGTTAAAAAAACAAATGAACTTATAAAACAACAAAGCTTCCAAAAATAATAACCGTTTTAATATAGGTACATTCACTAGTACAACCGTTTAGACAAAACACAGATTTCCCTTTCATTTTATTCCAGCATTTAAAAAAATCGGATGCTGCCTAAAATAACGGGATATTGATAAAGTTCAAAGCGACGTCGCGTATCCACCATTTGAACGTGCTTGCAAACACCAATTCATCCATCTGAAGCCCACAAAAAATATTTCGGAATAAAACGAATCTGCGTTCGTCAGTTGCAAGTTATGTTGATTAAATGCACTCGTACAGCCCTCATAGGGCAGTTCGATATGTGAAAAATATTTCGAATATTCGATCAAAGGTCGAAAGTTTTCAGTTAGGTCGAATGGTTTCGTAATCGATAGTCTTTCTGCTTTGGACAATTCCGTAAATGTTCTGCTCCATCCACATAGAAAAGGGAGTCACGGTCTCTCTCGAATATTACCTATCTCACTGAAAGAAGGTGATGCCGACGGACACAGCATGGCAACATTGTTTTTTACCATAGTATAAATATCAAATACAACTCTTAAGTTATCTCCTAAATATTCGTGATTCATCCTTTTAGTATTAGTACTTACCATATAGTAGGTACTTACCTTATACTTACGGTTATTATGTTCCAAGGTGGTCAGGCTGCAGTTACCTCACAGTATATAAAATCTTTCGATTCCATGTTCCAAGTCATTTATTTAGAATGTATAGTGTTTCGTTTTTCATGGCTGAACGGCTACATACCACGAAGCTCTGTTAGCGCTTTTAGGTAAAGCTAATGGATAACGGATGTAAGCGCTGCCGGCGCAGGCACGGGAACTTTACAGATGTACTCACCCATTATAAAAACATTAGACGCCCACACTTTGAATATCTTTATACTTTTCTTGAATTTTAGAACACTGTTAAAAGGTTATGCAATTGCTAGCGTATTTTGTCTTGTTTATTACGCTTCTCCATTTTTCTGTTACGGAATATTTCTTATTGTGTTAACCACATTTTGATTAGGTACTCGTACTTACCAGAACTTAAGTTATATCTTTTTCTTTTCTTCGTTGTACCGTTCAGCTTTATCCTCAAATTATATACTTACGGATAAAATCATTTTCTGAATATCTATCTACACCGAAATAAGACAAAAATCCTAAATAATTCCAACCAAGCAATTAAAACTGTTTAGCATTAAAAACTAATTCAAACAGATAAAATCTGCTAACAATACTACAAGTTTAACGAATTAGGCGGTAATGAATGATAAATTCTAACTATTTCGTTGGAATCCTCTCAATTGCCGAAGTATTTTGTATCATTTAAATGTCGTAAAGCAGGCGGGAGCAAAAGTCCCACAAAGAATCTCTTGTTGGCGACTCTTGCCGCTGAATTATTCATGTAATCCATTTAATAGGGGCAGAGCATTCGAGGTGGACGCAAGACAGTTAACTCCTTCGACGAGATTTATATTGTACTATATGTTCACAATAAAAAAAGATTCGATTGCGTACCAATAGCTGTCAATAACGGGGTTATTTACCCTTGAAATGCTATCTCAAGATTAGATTGGCTTCTCATGTATGTGCTTGTATATTCCAAGAGATGGAACAATATTTGAGAAAGATGTTTCGGGGTATACGACGCTTTTTCTGTATGTGTCTCCTTTTAAATTTATAGGGATATATGTGATGCTAGTGCCTACATTTCCTTCAATTCTGTGATGTGTTTTTGTAATCATGTAAGTGGTGTTTTACTGTTCAGTATTTTCACAAATATTCTGCAAAGCTAATTTTTTGTTCTGTATTTAATCGTGGTCGCATAATTTAAGTTAATGAAACTTCTATTACAATCAACATAACTTCTAAGAATCCTTTCATAAAGTTCTACGATTGTACACAAATCGTATAGATTAATTGGGGCTTAGTAAAATAGAAAACGAGATTTATAATAATGTTTTCAAACTTTTATTACCAATTCTACAGTCTTTACACTAGTTTCAAATGGATTGTGATGAATTTAAAACAGATATCAACAGAGGTTGGTACAATTATTTTGATAACGCTAAATTGAGTCTGATATCTTCGTTTATTTATTACATAGTCTGTTATTTAAATCTATCGGTATATTATCTAGTAATATTATAACTATGGATACTTAGAAATGTGTGAGTATAAATATTCTTTTATATATATTACACCATATATGAAACCGTTAATGTTTTTTTTCTATAACACTGTCATTACAACTATTAGAGTAGTAACTCATTTGAATTTATTATACACAACATATTTTAAAATGTATCCTAAATCTTAATATTTAATACTTAGATCTATGATAATAATCACAATAGAAATTATTATGTTTTCAACCGAAGATAACGTTAAACGTTTAGTCAAAACTTAAATTAAAATAGTATTCATAGTAGAAGTAATATCTCTTTTAACATTTACATGTTCTTTGATCAAATTGTTTATATACATTCCGCTTCAGTTAGTTAGTTATCATAATGTTCTACAGAATCAAACTAATAGTCATAAACTGGAGTGACATGTTTTGACAAGCTTTTACTATTTTACATATGTACTGTGCACACTGCACAATGCTAGCATGACTTATGAAAGACTGTAACGCAAAATCAAAACAAAAATAAACCCCAGGGTTCACTTTAGTATAGATAAAATAAAATTTGAGATACTAACAGAAAATGGTCTAGACTAGATTACGTAGTTATATAAAGTTAGGTAACCAAAACAGTCTGGCAATATATACCATAAGTTTATCTAAGTAAATAATTAATAGAAAGAAAATGTTACAACCTTTTAGAACACAACATAAGACATAAATATATTATAGCAAGAAAAAAAAGTACCCTGATGACGTAAAACTTTTTCGATTATCACACATTTCGTTATTGATAGCTCGTAGTTGTAATAATTCATTCCTGTCTGCCAAACTTCCTGCAGAGACCTCAAAGGCGATGAAGGTATGAAAGAATATATTCCAGCATGAGTGGCATCTTACTCATAGGGGAATCAAATTGGAAAATATCCAATACCTCACCGCTCTTTAAGTTCTCTAAGTTGAACACAATATTACACATTATGAGCAATATTTTATTCACATCTGATTTCAATCATGTTTGCACTGTACTTTTGTTTTATCCGTTATGGTATTGATATCCATGTCAGTAGTCTGAACCTCTACGCCGGGAGTATTGAAATTGTCATAGGAGATATACTGAGGAGCTTGCTGTACTTCAGCTTTCACGATAACTTGACGCTTCTTAGTTTTAATGTACCCTAAAGCGGACACTAACACGACGAACACTATAAA
This sequence comes from Antitype chi, assembly GCA_947359405.1. Taxonomy (NCBI): domain Eukaryota; kingdom Metazoa; phylum Arthropoda; class Insecta; order Lepidoptera; family Noctuidae; genus Antitype; species Antitype chi. Next base: position 12,737,544 of record OX375815.1, on the reverse strand, counting down.
CCCAATACAACAGCCCACAACCAAGCTTAGTCTCCTCGTTAATATATCCGCAATGTCCATGTAGGTATTGGAAAATGGACTGTCTATTGCTGCTCCGAAGATTTCGATAGTGCTTACACTAGTACATTTACTACTCAAAGAATCGTTCATATAAGGACGGAGATGGTTGAAAATTTGTTCGTCCGCGTATAAATTATTTATACTTGTATTTTCGGGTGAGAGAGCTATCCGTGCGTCGGGCACGGAAAACCCTGTTGATGTTGAAGTACCGAAGTTGCCGACTGCTATCACACAAACCGTATATCGGGATCCCGGTGTCAAGTTATTGAGTCTCGTTGTTCTGGCTGTAGCGTTCAGAATTTTCCCTCGTATCTGTGAAAAGAATGAAATTTCAGAAATACAGCCACCAACGCTGTTTTAATAAATCGAAATCGACTCTTGAATTGAGTACTAAAAAGTTTTGAGCACCTATGAGCCATTGTAAAAAGAAAGATTTAAACAGCACAGTCGAACATCCACAGGCGAGAAACATAAATATTTTTTATGGTCCATTGAGGTGATACACAGCCTTTGTATTCAAATGTTTGTTGTAGCGGTTGCCGTGCACGTTTTATTCAACGTTTACTCAAAATTATAAGCTTTTAGGTTCCAGGTGAAAATATTTTGCATAAAACTATCGTAAAGAAAAATATTTTTGGATTTCCATCGTGTTACTCACCGTAGTTGGATGATCCTCGCTAAAATAAGCTACTTGATATGCATTCAAACCGGTTTGGTTGCGGCTCTGCCAAGATACAATGATCGAATATGTCTGTATATCTTGTATAGCAATGCGGATGACGATGGGTATATCGCAAAGTTTCTGAGATGGTAATTCGATGAAGCTATAACCGTGAAGATCTTCCGGATGTTCACAACGCAAGTTACGACTGCCTTTGATGACTATTTTATAGTGTTCTTTCATCCATCGCCAAACCTCTTGTGTTTCACAATTGCATGTTAGTGGATTCTCTGAAAGTAATAATATGTATGAATGACTATTCGAAATAAAATTGGACGATTCAAATAAAACCAAAGATTTAATATCTTACCATTAAAGGATAGAGTTTTGATTTGTGTTTCTAGTACTGTGAGCATTTTCATCTGTATTACTTCAAAGTAATTTCGGCTCAAGTCAATAAATGAAATCTTATTCAAGTTTCGAAATGCGTCGGCAGATATAGCTGATAACCAGTTTCCACTTAAATACAATTCAGTCAGACTTTGCAGTCCTCGGAATACATCTCTATTTATTCTAGTTATATGATTCAATGAAATGTCTAACTTTTGTAGACTCTGTAAGTCTGATGTGAAATCTTCCAGTTCTCTGATGACGTTTTGAGACATGTTCAGGATGCGTGTTGAATACAATCCTTGAAGCCTTTCTCTTGGAATGTTTTCTAATTTATTCTGACTTAAATCAAGCTTTTCTAAGTTATGTAGCTTAGAGAAAGCTCCCGGAGATAAACGAATTATGGAGTTCTGCGACAACATCAACCTCTTGAGTGATGGGAAATTTTCAAAGTCTTTGCTGGTGATAATCGTTAGGTTCGTATTTGTTACAACTAATTCCTCTAATAGCGGAAACAATTTTGAAGGATATGTTTGCAATAATTGCACTAAAGAATTAGAAGACATGTTTAATGTAGTTAGAGCAGGAAGCACTGCTTCTGATAAGCCATTGCTAGGTATATTTTTAAATAGATTATGTGATAAGTCAATCTCTTTCAGGCCTACGGAATGCTGAAAAAAATTCGGTGGAAGAACTGTTAACATATTATTGCTCAAATTTAATGTAACAAGATTTTTAAGGGAGGGAGAATTAAAGCCATTTAACATAGATATACGATTATTACATAAATTAAGTGACCGTAAATTCTGTAAACCGATGAATTTGAAAAAGTCTACGCTGTGTAATTGATTGCTACACAAATCTAATATCTCTAGGGAAGTTACGTTAAAAAGTGCGTGGTGAGGGAAATCTGTGAAATTGTTCCCTTTTAAGTTAAGTTCTTGTAATATTGTTGTGTATGCGAATACGTCTTTGTGTAAGTCTCGCAGATTGTTATAAGCTAAATTTATTCTCAGCAGATTCTGATTTTTAATGAATGTCGTCGGTGGCAGTTGCGATATATTTGATAGCTCCAGTGACAGAGTTTGTAATGAAGGGAGATGCGCAAACGTTTTATTTTCCAACAACGTAAAGTTATTTTCTGATATTATCAATGATTTCAGTCCAGGTATCTGTATCTGAATAATATCTTCCCAAGTCAGATCATTGTTATTCATCTCTAGATCACTTAAGTTTGGTAAACTTTTGAGAGACTCTACTTCGATTATTGCTATCGAATTCTTACTTAGTCGAAGCTGTTTAATCGGTAATGAAGAAATATCAAAATTTAATATGACGATGTCATTGTGAGCTAAGTCTAAAATTTTTAACTTAGTTAAAAAATGAAATGTGTCTTTGGTGACTTGATTAATATGATTATTTTGGAGATACAGTTCTTCCAACGTTACAAGTTTATAAAATGTCTCATTACTTAACTTAATAAGCTTATTATTACTTAAATCTAAGAACTTAATTTTTCTCAAGTGCATAAATGTTCTATTTTCTATATGTACAATACTATTATTCTTTAGATACAGCCTTTGAATATTTAACAAATCATTGAAAAGATTAGATGTTAACACTTTTATGTTATTTTGGCTTAGCCACATAATTTGCACGTTCATCTGCCCTCTAAGAGAGCTATTTTTTAACATTGATAAATAATTTGCACCAAGTTGAATAGAAACCAAGGATGAATTCCTGTTAGGAAACACATCTCCGATAGTAGTTAAACGATTACCCTGCAAATTAATGTGTTGAAGACTTTTGAGGGTAATGAATGCATGTGAATCTATGGTTTGTACAACATTATTTTGCAAATGTAGTTCTAATAGCCCGGGCAGAGGGCTAAATACGTTTCTTTTGATTTGACTTAACTTATTATTTTGCAAACGTATTTCTTTCAATTCATCAAGTTTTTCAAATATTAATTCGTCTAATTCATTAATTTCGTTATTATCTAGACTTAAAGTTACAAGTTTACGATTTTTGTGAAATACACTACGAGGAAGTTTATTTAAAAAGTTTGTTCCCATATGTAGTTGCGTTAAATTTTGTAGAGACGAAAAACAGTTTGGATGTAATTTTTGAATGGCATTGTGTTCTAAATTGAGAACTGTTAATCCATAAGCGTTAACAAACGCGTCGTCTGAAATCTCCAAAATATTGTTTTCCGACAGAAATATTTCTGAGAGTTCACGTAGGTTTGAAAAGACTCCGTTTATATGATGAAGGTGGTTGTGACTCAAATCTATTGTGCGTATTTTAGGGTTCTTTTGAAATATGTTCTTAGCAAGCGTTGTTATTTTATTACGACTCAAATCAACAGATTCTAGTTTTTCTAATGCATAAAATGCTTCTTCGTCTATTTGCTGAATTTGGTTACTAAAAAATGTTAACGTTTTTATTTTAGGCATACATCTAAACCAGTATCTTTCAATTTTTGTAAAATAGTTTGAGTTTAAATCCAGAGTCAGCAGATTTGGCACTGTAACATCTATATCATCAGGAATAGAGTTTATTTTATTCCATGCAAGCCTTAAATTGCTGAGTTTATTCAATTTGCCCAGAGGTTTCAACGGAAATACAGTAAGAAAATTTTCACTGATATCCAGTTCCGTAAGAGATTCTTCTAAGTTGTAAAATGCATTTTCTGATATATTGCCTATTTTATTCCCCTTAAGATTGATTTTCTTCAACTTAAGATTTCTGAAAGTGTTTGCTTGGATATCTTTGATGTCGTTGAGCTGTAAATCAAGTGCCTCGATATTGTACAGTTCCAAGAATGATTCATGCGGAATTTTGCTTAATTTACTGGAAATTATGCTCAAAGATCCTAACGAGTCACGTAGCGATGTAAATGCGTTAGAGCTTATCTTATTTATTCCCGACTGCGAGATCTGTAGATTGGTTATTTTTATTTTCGATGGAAAGATGTCTGTGTTCAGTTCTGTCGTTGAGATTTCTAAGTCATATATTGATAGCGACTGGATGGTTCCCCTTATCTTGGACAGCACATTTTTTACGGCCCCGGGGGTTGCACTGGGGCACTCCAAAAATAATCCTGAAATAAATGTATCCATTAATGACACCAATTTATCCTAAAGAGCATTCAGTGTGGGGGTTGGAAGACACTTACCTTCTTTAAAATTATAACAGGGACAAATTGGGTTCTCTGCTAAGCTTGGACATTGAGATTGTTCTTCTCCTTGTAGAATCGGTATGTGGATAATGATTAGAAATGCAAATACGCCGCATTTCAGGCGAGACAGAAGAGTGATAACGCCCATGGTGTTGTGACGTCATTTCAATAGCATCGTGCATCCGGAATCCAAATGAGAGGATATTCGTTCTAGAAAATAAAACAACAGAATAAAGTTAATAAAGAAAAACATTGTTGAAATCATTAGTGGTTGCTATAAATAACAAATACTAGATATCTTAAGTCGCATAAATTTTAATTATCTTTCAGTAGCGTAAGATGCTCAGATCTGATAAAAATTATAATTAACGGTCTTTTTCTAGTATCAAGATTCTCTAAAGTACCTAGGTAAATTTTATGATTAATATTTCTAAAGTATTTAGTTTAGAGAATAGGTTAACTATAAAATAAAAAGAGGGTTTTTCTAAATAAAGATTTTTGGGCTGATTGATTGTTTTTAACTGTTGGGTTCTCAGTTACCTATCTTGTGGGTACAATTTAATAAGGTCCTTGAAATAAAACTTTATATCACTTTACTATGACTGCTTTTAGCCGCGACTTCTTCACCGTGAAATTTCTTACTCCCTGACCCACACCGTGTTATCACATTATCTGCCCGTACTATTACCTCCTTTTCTTTCTGCTTCCTTTAGTTTTGCTCGGCTTCTAAGTATGATGTTAAATAGCATATTCCTTGTCAATTTTTTTTCTCGCTCTTTAAATTATTTTGTCTTTAGTTTTTAGTCTGGGTTCATACTTTTTTTTTCTTTTCTTAAGATAGTATAAAATGTTGTTTTTTTTTTCCTTTTTGTGTTGTCATAAAACAACAAAACACCGTGTCTATGTATTACAGGAGGACACTGGCTCCTGCAACACAGTTATACAATAACTAGCGCAGGAATCAGAGAAATCTACAACTTGGTGTACTTGTTTGACAATAAATAAATTTTGTATTTGTATTTTGTATATAGCTTTCCTCAAGAATTGACTTATTGCGCTCAGACAAACAAAAAAAAAACGTCTCAGCTTTACTATTCGTTTCAGTAAATACATCTATAAATAATACGTGAAGCAAAAACTTTGTAACGTCACGAAAATTAAGAAAACGAAGAAAAATGAAATTTGACACATTTAAAGTTTAAATGGAGAAAGAGTGCACAAAGCTGATATATAATATAACAATGCATGAGAAATACTTAAGATTTAAATGAATTATGATCGACTTTCGACCGCTGAGCGACCACTAGTAGATATAGATATGCATGTAACGTGGGCTTTATTTTAGTGGAGTTTCTTACTGACTTTTATTTCAGAGCTAGTCCTAGTACAGAACATTCCTCCAAGTTGGACTTACATCGGATCTTCCTGTCTCGGAGTCTGTTTCTAAATGTTAAGAGTAACATGACACGCTCGAGTCTTTTGTGCAAACCTACGTTTTATCTTTTACTAACGTTAGTTTTAGTTCGCAAGACGTGATTTTAAACTTTTGGTTTGGTTTTCAGGGTTTTGGATTTCATGCAATGTGGTTTTCATTATTTTGCTATCTATAAGGCTTTGCTCGTCTACTTTTCGACTCAAACGGCAGTAGGTACCATTCGTGTTCAAATGTAGTCAGCGAGATGTCAGCATCAACTGGTGGGGTCCGCAAGGGCCGAAGCCTGCCAGGGGTGCGGGTTGTTCGAAAGAGATACCGTGGGCCCTGGCACACAGGCAACTGAAGGAACAAGGAGGTGGGTTTTAGTTAGTAAAAGTCTAACACGCCTTCCCGCTCCACCCAGAGCGGGAGAAGTCATTTGACGATGTCAAATGACTTCTACGAGTCAAAAAAAAAACACATAGGATACCTTTATCCCGGTAGTATGTTCCTATGGGATAATTTTCGACCTACACGCGGGTGAAAGCGCTGACAAAAGTTAATTAATAATTTACTCGTGAATAAAAGTTTTAATTTTTTTTACACAAAAATTGAACACAGTTTCATTAAGGGCTATATTACTTTGGCCACCTGATTACCTTCCATTACAAACTTAAACATCAAAAACGTTTGATATGATTTGTAATTCGACTCTATAATCCCTTAGTACCTTAGCAGCGTGTAGATTTAATAGAGTCAACATAATAAAGCTAACTTTATTCATTTAAATACTTTATAAATCTAATAAAATTACGAGTTACTGAAAAATCTTTATTACTTTAGAAACTCATTAGATGCAAAAGGAAATAATAAGACTAAGAAAAACAAAGCTCTCTAGAAGACTAAGTTAAAAATCGATTTGTTCCCGTAAAGTTTATTTTAGACGAAGCGTCCTTTTGGTGTTCATACTGCGAAAAATAATATAGACCGAAATTACCTTGCCAGCTTAACTTTTCTCAAAGCCAATCCTACGCCAACAAGTTTGCCAAAAGAAAATATCTTAAGGCTACGGTTATATATTTTCACTTCTTATGTACTAAGCTGCTTGTGGCTAAGTAATAACAGCCGCACGGGTCGATCGAACAGGTTAAGGTACGCTTGACGCGGACCATCTTTACACACCAAGACTCCTTCGTGCCTCGGAAAGCACGATAAGCCGTTGGTCCTGGCTTTTTGACAGTTGTTACGGGTCGTCAGAAACCCGAAAATCTGACAACTACTCTTACCAAGGGGTATCGTATTACCCAGTTACTGGGTTGTGGAGGTCAGATAGGCAGTCGCTCCAAGTAAAATACTGTAATTAGTTTATGACATTAAATATATGCAATATTATTAGATTTAATACATTATAGAGAATAGATTTTTTGGTGAAACTACTGTTTGAAATTAATAATTTATTATTTTTAGCAGCTATATCTATTATGTTATTTGATGTACGAAATATTTCAGACACAATGCGAATCGTTTTAAGAATAAATAAATAAATAAATAATAATAATAATGTTTTTTTTATATTTTTAAATGTTTTTTGTAGGGTTATTTTATAAAAATATTTAAAAATGTATTGTAATATGTAGTTAAATGAATAAACCAAATAATAATAATAAATCAGCTGCATCCGGTTAGACTGGAAGCCGACCCATATATAGTTGGGAAAAGGCAGATGATGCTGTTTTAAGAATTTTGTTCCAGTATATTAATCTATACCTACATCTATACATACTACAGATAATTAAAATTGGAGTGTTTGTCTGTAATATTAAAATAACCGCTTTTTACCAAATGCATATGTAGGAATACACACGGTACATATACCAAAATATTTTTTTTTAAAATTTTTGTCTGTCTGTCTATCTGTCTGTTGGTTCCGGCTAATCTCTGAAACGGCTGGACCGATTTTGACGGGAATTTTACTAGCAGATAGCTGATGTAATAAGGAGTAACTTAGGCTACTTTTAGTTTAGAAATTTTATTTATTTTTAATAATAGATATACTCCATTTGAAATAAGATTAGACATTTAAACAAACCTTTTTTACAGTCCGTTCAACCGATTCTGACTTCTATATCGTAGGCATAAGGATGGCATTAAAAGCAAAAAAGTAGTTGCAATACCAACTGTTTACTGCAGCTGCCATTTGTCATGCCACCAACGCAATAGAAGTCAAAATCGGTTGATCGGACTGTAAAAAAGTTTTAGTTAAATGTCTAATCTTATTGCAAATGGAGTATAGTTTTTTGGTAAATTCCACGCGGACGAAGTCGCGGGCACAGCTAGTTTTTATATAAATTTACGACTTTGTAGGCTAACTAAACAAAGTATAGTTTGCGCCATTACAAAAGTTTCCGGCGTATAAATTATCTCCGTGTGGTTTTAAGTAGTCGAGCATTGAAGATATACGTGCAGTGTAGCGGCGGGTCAACGACACCAATTAAAACATTTTCTGGAGTTTCTAAGCCTTTGCTTACAACTTACATACATTATATAGACTACATCACACCTATATTCTCCGTAGAGTTCGAGAGGTGTAGTGATAGTGCACCCTTTATTCACCAGCATCATCTGCCTAGCCTTATATGTTGGGGGTCGGTTTCCAGTCTAACCGGATGTAGCTGAATACCAGTATTTTACATAAAGCGACTGCCTATCTGACCTCCATAACCCAGTTACTAGGTAATACGATACCCCTTGGTAAAACTGGTTGTTAGACGTTCGGGCTTCTGACGACCCGTAACGACTGTCAAAGATCCACAAATAATTCACCAGTTATGCGTTTAAGTTCCATGTAACCGGGGCCTGCCAGGGGTGCAGGTTGTTCGAAAGAGATACCGTCGCCCCTGGCGCACGGGCAACTGAGGGAACACGGGTGGTTTTTAGTCAGTAAAAGTCTGACACGCCCTCCTGCTCCACCCAGAGCGGGAGAAGTTATTTGATGATTTCCCACCCTCAAAAAAAATAAAAAAAACCGGGCACTAATCGAGATTCCGAGCTGCTACTGAGAAATTCCAGAAGAAAAACAGTTTGCGTGACCCGGGAATCGATACCAGGACCTCATGCTCGACAGAAGCGCTTGCGACTACGAGACCAACGAAGCAGACTTCAGTTACAACTTTTCCCGTATTTTACGTCACAAAACTTCAAACATTGCTGTTAACTAACAGACGAAATTGGATTAAGCCATTTCCACAAAGCTATTAGTCACGAGCTGAATTAATGAAACAGCAATCTGATAGAAGTAGAAGTTGGTATGCGCCTATTCATCATGCGATTATTCTGAAATCACAATATAATTACGCTAAATGCCCCGCGTAGCTGGCGATTCATCAGCGCTAATGTTCCATAATTAAATTTTATTGGTCATATTTCCCGGATGATATTAGTTTTAGCAGTATATGGAATAGTAAACTTATTCCGACGAATTGAGTGACCCATTTATTTTTGATGCCTCAGCTCTGTCAGCAAATAAGGCTCCAAATAGTTTTGGCTTCGTTTTGGCGACGCTACAAAGAAACGTTTAACACAACGAATTGTTGCCCACTTATAGGGAACTGCTGTGTATTTATTTCTTGCTGTATTCAGCGCTTAAGCGGTGACAGATTGCCAGCCACCGCTTCTGAGCGCAACGGCACGCCGGAACTGCACGAGACAATTGACGGGTGCAGCCGCATGCAACTTTTACGGACAGATTGGTTTGTTGATTAAACCTCAAAGTAAAGTACAGACGCCAGCACATCAAGCTACCCCCCCCCCCAATCCGTCAAATTTCTTTGATAGATTTTCAACTTTATCACAATATGATAGGGTTCATGTTCAATTGGGAAAATTTGACAGTTTGGGATAGCTTGACCTGCTGTCGTCTGTACCTACACATCAGCGGTAACAATTTTGACATTGACAGCGCCTTAGTGTCCTAGCAGTAAGGGTGATCTTCGTAGTACTGGTGTTAACATTGATGTGAGGTTGACTGTGTATGGAAAATAAACAAGTTGGTAAAAAGTATTGGGGAATTAAGTACGTACTCCGTTGGTTTATGATATCTAAACTATTTACTCTTACAATGAATAAAGGGGAAAATGGCGAATAATGATGATGACACAGTAAACGCATGTCCTCCAGTCAGTAATAAAGTGAATGCCATTGCCGGCCAGCACACGCAGTTCATTTGACATCTGGATGTCAGTTGACGTTGATGACATTGACAGCGTCACTGGCGAGCCGCGGCGCCAACAATAAGTAAGTGCCAAAATGCAAAACGAATCTGCATATAATAATTAATCTCAAATCGTCCTCATTCATGACAAACTTAAGAGTATCTGTATGTGATACTCTCACAAAGTATGAGTTAACGATGATTTGATGGGACGAAATAAGTCTTGTTGTATGAACAAAGAGCCTTAAATTGGATACCTATGTCAAGAGAAATCTGTTATTTTTATTTACGTGACGGTATTCAACATAGTAACAAGAACATATTTATCTATTGCAAGAAACCCAGGTGTTCTGGATTGCATGTTATACACCCACACGTACATAAAAATAGACACAATTTTCTTCACTTCATTTAAAATAGTATCGGATTTTTCCTACAGGTTTATTTACTGAATATAGATGCCATAAAAGAAACAAAACAATATCAGTTCATGTCATTCATTCGATGGATGAATGAATGAAATATATTATTATAATTACTCAGCATTCACTAAAACATTTTGCGGGCCCGAATACCTTGTTATGGTTTTGAAGATTTACAAGGAAAGCCAAGGCTCAAGGAGATTATTATTATACAGCATTTTGTGAATAAATAATGTTATTTACGTTGTGGGTAAATGTTACGACGTAAGGATTACCTACAAAACGATTAGCTTTACAAGTATTTTAGAGATCTTCAAAATACGAGCTGCCCTAGAAAGTATGCCGTAATATGAAGTTGGGATGAAGATTTTGAAGATGATGATAGAAGATGGAGTGAAGCTAATACAATATACAATCTAGAAATAAAGTCAGATAGTAGTATTTTACCTTTTTTTTTCTATCTTTCTTTTCTTGTTTCAACTTTGTTTGGGTAATATAAGCTAGGGTGCCAGCGACATCGACTCACAAACTGTTACCATGAGTGCAGCACATGTTTCTAGCCATACTCTAGTGCAGAAATTTTTCATCGGTTATAAATAAAACCTGCTGTTTCATACAAAAGTATAATACCTACGCGGTCAAAATGTATGGAACAGCATTTTTTTTAAAATAACCGACAGAAAAATTCTATGCGGTAAAACCTAAAGAAAAGAAAGGAAGAAAAAAAATATGTGATAGTACTCTTTTTTTTTTTTTTTGAGGGTGGGAAATCAAATAACTTCTCCCGCTCTGGTGGAGCAAGAGGGAGTGTCAGACTTTTACTTACTAAAACCCACCTGTGTTCTTTCAGTTGCCTGTGTGCCAGGGGCCACGGTATCTCTTTCGAAGAACCCCCACCCCTGACAGGCATCGGCCCTTGCGAACCCCACCAGTTGGTGCTGACATCTCTACGATACTACTTTCAGATTTTATTCCTAGATTGCATAATTTTACTCTTATTTATGTGTATGTCTACTTGCCCAACATTTAAATAAAAGAAAACTAAGTATGTTTCTCATTTGAAACAAGTTGCAAGACTTAATTGCGGGAGACGTATTATTATTGCACTCGCGGGCAATGGGCTGGCAGTTTGTTTACTCAACTATTATGCTGTCTAACCGGCGGCGGCGTTTAGTTACGGCGCTTTAACCGAGATAACTTATTGGACAGCGGTTTCGTGGAATGCGATGGCCAAAACTGGACTAAATTAGGTGCACTATGGAGAGGAGAATTTTAAACTAGAATTTTGTCTGTTTTTTTTTCCCCCAGCTGTACCTACTCTAGGCCCAAGTGGTGAACTTTACGGCCCACTCCCTCTCACTGAGGGGAGGTCTGTGTCCCAGCAGTGGGCACATTAAAGGCTGATTATGCTATGCTATGGTTATGCTATGTGCTATCGGCTCGGCTCATCTAGATTTACTTACATATTGTACTTTAAAACCTGGCCAGATAACACATGAATAAATTATCAGCATCTTGATAATTTCACTGCTGAACATTTCTGTGCTTCTCGCGGATTCCTGAGGCCTTCACCAGGTCATCAGTACGCTTTCCAACCCAACTCTACGTCTTACATTTCAGCCCCATCGGCCATCTATACTATGATATAATGTGCCCTACCCAATGCCACTAAAGTTTGACAATTCTGCACAAAATAAATGATAAACTAAAATAAATAAAAATTATCAAACCATATCAGCTATCGGATAAGTGGTTCTTAATTTATAAGCGTTCAAACAGACAGACAACGAGACGTTACGAGTACGTGACGCTTTATAATAAAGTAAGAGCAGCACATCGCCACTATTATCATCACACGCAAGTTCACAAGTCTCAAGTGCCTGTAAGTACACTCTCATATAAATTCTCATGTGTCACTTTAAGTCATGTGGTCTTGTGACTAAATTTCATAATAAAACACTACATTCACCAGTCTGACTCATCCTGGGCTTCCCATTGTCTTTTCACTTCACTATATTCACCAACCCGCACTGGGCCCGCGTTGTCGATTATTGTCCACTGCTTCTCAGAGAGTAGGTCTATGTCCCAGTAGTGGGAACCTTATTACCTTAACCTTAACCTTACCTTTATAAGCCAATTATGTTTATGCTTAAGGGCTATTATCATATAGCTTGTGCCGACCACTTGAACGATTGAGGTGCACATAAACATACGCCTTTTTTCAATGGGATAGGCAGAACGCCACCTGTTACAATTCTTTTGCTTCGTTTATGTTAATAAAACTGGTCACACAACATACGAATAGCGTAACGCTGGTTGCCAGCACTACGCGCCTGACCTTTCTGAAGAACATCACTAATTAAGCTGCTATTACTAAGGGCTACTGAGCTATCATCACAAAACTCGTTCGGACACAAGAAAATCTCTTCGAAGACTGAGGGTAAAGCTTCAATTACAGGTCTCCAGATTGGCAAATAACGCACTAACAGCCTATCCGCCGAGTGCATTTAGTCCCTAAGTGGTGCCAACGCTGTTTACGTTGCAGCCACTTAGTTCACGTTCATTAAGAAAAGACAGACGTGGATACGAGCGTTCCTATAACTTACTACTGGTCAATTATGTATTTAGTGGAAGCGCCCTTAAGAGATACGGGGTGATAGAGCGAGATGGCGGTATGTGTTAGCTTAGCGTTAAAAAGAGAGCAAATATCACGTGGGTGCTGCGATCAAAGCGCAAATAATTTAGGTACTTGTATCTTCTTTTTTTCAGGAGAGAAAATGTGGTGGTCAGTTATTCTGTTATTTTATTGGTGCCTTCATTTTGCAATACTTATCGCCTTTCCTGGAGGGAGTGATGAAGGTTATTTACTAACGGATTAACAAGCAGAATTTCGGACTAATGACACTTCTGAGATCTTGTTTTATCATCTTTATGTATAAGCAAGGCAAATCTCCTTTTTTACACGCTTTATATTAGCTTCACTTGTATGTTTGTTTGTTTGTATGTTTGTATGTAACCGACTCCTTTGAGCGCAATTTTGACCCACTTTAAACGGTCAGATTTCATTGAAACTTTGTAAACTTGTCGAGGACCGATGACAATTCAATAATTAAAAAAAAAATGAGAAAAAAAAACGTTTTTGTAGTTAGCAGAACTAAAAAATAGAAAATAAATAATAGTTTAAAAAACTAAAAAACACGCTTTAAAAACCAAACTAAAAAAGTAGAAAATAATTTAATTCAATTAAAAAGCGTGGGGTGCTTGACATTAATCTTAATATATATAAATCTCATGTCACAATGTTTGTTCTCAATGGACTCCTAAACCACTTAACCGATTATAATAAAATTCGCACACCATGTGCAGTTCGATCCAACTTGAGAGATAGGATAGTTTAAATCTCAAATTATAGTCGCAATTTTAATTTATTGCTAATTATTTGTCTGTTATTATTTGACAGTCACAATTATCTGTTAACTCCAAATGATTCTAACAGATGTCGATACCTTTCGACTGGGTTCAGTAAGTAATCAATAGATGGCGCTGTGTTCCAAGTACTAACGTTTCACATAAGCTACAATTAAATGTCATAACCTGGTGGTTGAATGCGAATTTAATATTCATAGTTAAGACAGGACAACGTCTGTCGGGACAGCTAGTTGATTATAAAAATACCTCAAAAAGCACCCCACGCTTTTTAATTCAATTAAATTATTTTCTCCTTTTTTAGTTTGGTTTTTAAAGCGTGTTTTTTAGTTTTTTAAACTATTATTTATTATAAAAAAGTATCCGTTGATTGTATTCTATAAATAACCACGAGTGCAAATATTCCTGAAGCGAAGACCGACTGAGAGTCACTTGTTCTTTCTGTTATTAAAGTATTTTTTGCTTCTGGTCCTTACCATGGGAACCCCATGGTATGGTCCAGTAGGTACCAAAAAATACTTTACCATATATAAAACGACCATACCATGGTCCAGTATTGTACAGTTCTGGTTACGGAGATATTGGAGTTTCTGACATTTCTTTAGTGCTAAATAGTTTAACTTTATTTCAGTGAGCACAATGTTTTGCGTGCGTTACATTGCGTGCCGAAAACAGCGAAACAGTGAATTTTTACAAGAAAAATAAAATGATTTATTACTTATTTCCAAGCAACTATTTTTACACAAATTTTGTTACATTCAATTGATTTATAGAATGCGTAGATAACGGTTTTGTGATGGGTAATTTTACTCCTTGTACCTATATTTTTTTTGAAAATATACCCGCAAGATCTGAAAGTAGTTTGTTCCTAATTGTCTACTGAATCGATTTCAGTAAATTTTAATATAAGTTTTTTTTTAATAATTATTATGTTGCTATACCTACCACTGATTGAGCCAATGAAAATTGAATCTTATTTCAGAAGAAATAAGACTCAATTTTAAATGCATAAAGTAATGCTTGGGTCGACACGTTTTTCTTAATAATATCAGTTAACTTTAAAAACAAATAGTTTTGGTCGTCGTATTATGCTTTTAACTCAATACTCTAATTGGGGTGTATGAGGTCTTGCGTTAATTATGTTACTCGTTGTATATGTACTTACCTCAGTGTATTCGATAAATCTTCATTCAACCTCATGAAAATTTTAAGTGCGATGGACATAAACAAGGCTAGCACAAGTTTATCATATTATATCTCGCAGTAAACATGCCGAGACTTGGCAGCCGGGTTAAGGATCCCGCCACACGTTCACCTCATAAAAATACTTAATTGCTTCTTACAACACCTCGGGGAAGTGATGGGGTGCTCTTTTCTTAGTTGAGATCATGCAGATAAGAATTTATTATTAACCAGATTTCTTTTCTCGACTCTACTTGAGATTTAGGAAATTTGTGTGTAGGTATTATCGGAATTAAAATGATACTGTTCACACATTCATCTGTACATAATAAAGAGTATTCAATTCTCTTCTAAGTTAGTGTTTAGTTTGGATGGATTCAACTGTTTGTGACGTATTTAAATTTTTCAGGATTCATGAGAGTGTGAATATTGTCGCTCTACAATAGAAAGCCACAAAACAAAATAAAAACGATAATGTGTATGTAGGGACCTAATATCGGAATAAAAATAATAGTTTAAAAAACTAAAAAACACGCTTTAAAAACCAAACTAAAAAAGTAGAAAATAATTGAATTCAATTAAAAAGCGTGGGGTGCTTGACTAATGTCAAGCACCCCACGCTTTTTTACTTACTACCCTACTACTTACTTACTTGACATTAGTCAAGCACCGCTTTAAAGCGTGTTTTTTAGTTTTTTAAACTATTATTTTTATTCCGATATTAGGTCCCTACATACACATTATCGTTTTTATTTTGTTTTGTTTCGACAATATTCACACTCTCATGAATCCTGAAAAATTTAAGTCTTTAAACCATTATTTATTTTCTATTTTTTAGTTCTGCTAACTAACCGTGATTTTTACAGTCTTTTTTTTCCTCTATTTTTTTTAATTTTTCTCTATTTTTTTTTAAGTTATTGAATTGTCATCGGTCCTCGATAAGTTTACAAAGTTTAAATGAAATCTGATCGTAAAAAGTGGGTCAAAATCGCGCCCTAAGGAGTCGGTTACAAACATCCAAGTGAAGCTAATATAAAGCGTGTAAAAAGGATACTGCTCACATATACATCCGTGGATACTAAATTGTATTCTATTCTATTCTCAGGCCGTGTTCATTATGAATGGATTCAACTGTTTTTAAAGTTTTTAATTTTTTCAGTATTCATGATAGTGTGAAAATTGTCGCTCTTCGTTAAAGAGCCACAAAACAAAATAAAAGCAATTGTGGGTAGGTAATATCGGAACAAAAAGGATAGGTTCTGTTCACACATACATCCGTACATAATAAAGAGTATTCCATTTTATTCTTAGCCCATGTTTATCTTGGAAGGATACAACTATTTATAACATGTTTTATTTTTTCAGTATTCATAAGCGTGTGAATTTTGACTATTTAAGTTAAAGAGCCACAAAAAAAATACGAGCCATTCATATTAGTTCACAGGTGAATATAATTAAGCCACATTTACTCGATGGAAATTTCTTGCATGTGGCATAAAGTTCGCAATGAATACATACGAGGCAGCATTAAAGTCGCTTTAATCATGGATAAAAATTACCAAAATCTCGTATGGTATGGACACATTAAAAGACGCAGTATGCACCATATGATCTTCTCATATGGTACAAAATAGAGGCATACGTCGCTCTCCGTTGACCTGGAGATCAAATATAAAAAGAGACCTCTAGAATGGCCAATTACCTAAACCCAAAACAGAATAACTTGGCGCAGAAAAGTGAGAAGACTTAACCCCAAATAACGGGACCAGGGACTGAAGAAGAGCTGTGCCTGTGGCCATTAATTAAACCAACAAAATATTACTTGAATCGCCTAAACACTGTTTCGACGACGCAACTTTTATTGTTGCTTCGACTTATGTTATGTCACAGGTAATGAAATCGCAACGTATAATTCAGGCAAGAATTTACA
Organism: Antitype chi; assembly: GCA_947359405.1. Taxonomy (NCBI): domain Eukaryota; kingdom Metazoa; phylum Arthropoda; class Insecta; order Lepidoptera; family Noctuidae; genus Antitype; species Antitype chi. Next base: position 12,720,668 of record OX375815.1, on the reverse strand, counting down.
GAAACTCTTGTTGCACTTACTTAAGACACAAAATAGGGACCAATTTATTATACAGAATATGCGATATAGAATTTTATGGGATTATGAACACCGGATAGAAGAAAACAGCACAATTTAAAGCTGTCGAGTAGCTCACCAGCTGTTGACTTACGTGATGAATATATTCCGTTAGCTAATCAAATATGCAGAGCAATTATAATATGCTGAGAGACTTTCCGCAGGAAAATTTTACGGGGAACGAGAACAACTACGTACGTATACTACTTTTATTAAATGGATTATTACTTAACGTAAGTGTATGGTACGTTCATATGCACCGAGAAATGTTAATGGTTGTTTTCCGGCGACAGAACAACTTGCTATAAGGAGTACTTTCGAAGCATAGAGTAAAAGTAAAAAAACAAAGATGTTTTGTTTTAAAATAATTAAAAAAATATTTATCAACTCGAAAACGTGAGAATCAATTGTAACACTAGAGGCAACTTGTAGGTACTACTCGAATCGCACGCGCCGACGACAAAGAGAACAGCGATGCATAAATGTTCAAAGCAAAATAAACTCTCTTTTTTCACTATGTAACCATAGTGAAAAATCACCACGGGCGAGAGTTTATTTTGCTTTGAACATTTGAACATCTGCCATTTTTTGTTTCTAATATTTTGTTTGTTTATTTATAAAACGATTGTATTATCAAGACAAAACCATTTCGCTGCGGGAAAACAACCATTAAAAGGAGAATGGGCATTTTTGTATGGCGCTTGGTCTATCAGCAGCCATTAATAATTCAATCTTTTTCTATTACACCATAATAGAAGTAATTCAGTTATGAAAACGATTTTTGAAAATTGTATTTAGATAAAAAGTTACAAAATAAAACAAAAAAAATGTTTCAGTTGTTTTTTTTCCACCACTTACATTAGTGTAACTAGAACAACAATAAAAACAACTACTAATAGCCGGCTTTGTATTGTTGCGTTTGTTATAAGTATTTAATATTGAATAGGAATATATATTGTACTTTTATTTTAGTAGATTTTAGTGTTTTGTAGTGATCATAAAAGATTATATAATTATATACATACAGAGATTGTGTTCTAAATAATTATTACAATAAAAATATTGATCATTATGTAAAAAAGGAGAATTATTTTGCATTTATAGCTTTTTGCATGTAACTTTTTTCCAAAATGCAATTAAAGATTATGTCCTCAACAAAAGTTGTTGTCAATTGACAGCACTTTCATATGACATTAATATCGTTAATGGCCGCCGATAGACCAAGATGCTCATTGTTCTTTCTCGGTGTATACCTAAAGTATGTTTTCGAAAGGTTTTTTCTTGGGTGAGAAATCATCAAATAACTTCTCTGTGTGGAGCAGGAGGGCGTGTCAGACTTTTATTGACTAAAACTCAACCGTGTTCCCTCAGTTGCCTGTGTGCCAGGGGCCGCGGTATCTCTTCCGAACAACCCGCACCCCTGGCAGGCTGTTTTCGAAAGGTGTACCTAGTCAAAATTAAGGGTGTGGTACTTGAACCTGAACCACGTCTTTCTGACACACAATGTATGATCATCATCTGCCTAGCGTTTTCTCAACTATGTTGTGGTTGGCTTCCAATCTAACCGGATGCGGCTGAATACCAGCTTTTTACATGGAGCGACTGCCTAACTGACATCCACAACACAGTTGCTGAGTAATACGATAGCCCTTAGTCAGACTCTCGGGCTTCTGACGATCCGTAACGACTGTCAAAGATCCGTAAATGAGCCGGGACTAATGGCTGAACGTGCTCTCCGAGGCAAGAGGAAGTCTTGGTATGTAAAGAAGGTCACTTATCCACGGACCAACCGTGACCTGATCGATCAACCCGTGCGGCTACTATAACTTAACCACAAACCTCTCTGAAACACAATGTATATGAACGTATAATCCTTTGTTGTTATTGAGAAAAATCAATAACTTAAGACATTGCAGACCTTTTTCCTCATTCAATATTTAATGTTTTATTGTCACTGGCAATGTTTGTGTATCCGGTTAAGGGTTTTTTATACCATTATATAAGGTAAAATTTCTGTTTTGTTAGATAATGCCTACAAAATGTCGATCGGAATCTTGAAACGATCAATCAAGAGTTCATTTAGCGTTACCGTGCAAAAGATACAGACGTCATCTCTGTGAAAGGAAGTGGGCCATAATCCACCACGAGGGCACTTGGATGTCACATGTCATCAAATTTTCGGTTCTAGGACATATTGGTTTCTTTTCGATGTTTCCCATCACCATTTTAAACAGTCGTGATTAAATAAATTACAGAATGTTTAGCCAATATTTTTTTATAATTTTACTGATTTTTAAATATAAATAAAATTATTCTACCGATGAACAATAAAAATATATCAAGGATATTCTCAATTTTTCGATTGTCGTAAAAATATTATATTCTCTTATAAAATCGTTTTCGTTTTATTCTATCTCTAAGCAATTATTTTTGGATAAAACATACCTACCTGTTTACAGAGTTACAACTTTATTTGTACTGAACCAACGTGAGCTTCACATAAGTATTATTATTAGCTTTCGCAGGAAGCAAAACTCGGATAGAGAGAAATTCTTTGAAATTTTCCTTCTCTACATATCCTTTAATAACGGTGAGTGTGTATCTTTGTAAAATTACTTTTTTAAACAGTTTTAATATTATTTTTGTTTGATTCTTTTCAGACAACCTGATAGGGACGAGTTGTAGGAAAACTGAAATTGCTTTTCTGTTACAATATTTACTTTCGTTCGATTGCTTTTTTGTAAGAATAACAATTCTCAGAACCGGCCTTTTGTGACTTTCGCCAAATTTTCATCAGAAAACCTGTTCAATTTCAATTCAAGTCAATCTTTGTGTCACTTAAAGGCAAATGTCCACTCAAAATAGTATTTCTAGCTTCAAATGGCTTGTGTAACAAACGTTCAATAAATCTAAACATGTTATGTGTCTCAGGAATGCGGTAGATTGAGCCAGCTGTCATGTTCGGAATGCTGCCGGTGCCGGCAACTTACAGTAGTGATTCTGTGTCACTTTATTATTTAGCCAACTATTAAGGAACAACTTGTGAGATTGAACATGGGGGTGGTGATACCTGAATAATTATACGATGTATTTGTACACAGTTTATTCAGAGGTCTTAGTGTGAGTTTCATTTAACCATCTCGATCAAACGCTTCGAGCGCGTTTGGCGCTCGAATAGGCCCTGGATTGGTGACGGACCAATCGGAGCGCCGAACGCGCTCGATGTATTTGATCGAGATGGTTAAATGAAACTCACACTAAGGCCATAGTTCTGATCTTTTCTCTTTTCGGTGCGAACGATACGACATATGCGTTGGCGTTTAAAATATTAGACAGTCAGCAAAGGAACTGATGGCTCAGGATATGTACCTACGTGAAAACTATAATACATGATACCGCTTATATGTACCTTTTTTGGATTCAGACTAGTTGTCATAAAAATATGCCAATCCGAAGATAATTATAGGTTAATATTTAAAGAAACCAATAGACTCTTTAAAGAGTTAATAGTACTCCACAGAAGTAACAAATGAAGAATTAAAATTGCGTTCAATATTATCTCACCATTTAACTTATACGGAATCATTTTCAATCAACAACTCTACGCTAATTTATTCCTTTGTAACCAAAACAGACATGTCGGCGCCTTCGGAGAGGAGGCGAAAATAAATGAATCAGCCCAATTTCGTCGAACACTGAGATAGGTCCCGTAATTTTGGTTAATAGTGCGATTACAGAATGTGCGTTTGCGATAGTCCCTCACTAGCCCCATGAAAAGATGATTACGTTGACAAATGGCCCTTCCCTCGAGGACGGAGGTCACTTATCTACTGGCGAATGTAGTCCAATTAATTGTCCCCTGTATTAATGCTGAAATCATTTGTGCACTTTTCCCCGGAGGCTGACATGGCCTTATATCATTTAACGTCTGTTGTGCAACCTTCTTTTGTTCTTCTTTCGGGGAAATCTCATCAGTACCACGGTCCAATTTATTTTCGGCCTTTCACTGTGCATATTTTTTTTGTTCAAATCGTTTGAATTTATGTATGTCCTTTTAAATATTAGGCTACTTATATTTATTGGGTGACTAGCTTCTGCCCGTCAATTCGTTCGCGTGAAATTTCCGTTTGATGTTCTTTTTCTTTTTTTTCTTTTATAGCCTATAACTTTCCTCAAAAATTGGGCTATTAAATGCAAAAGGCATTTATGAAATCCGACTGGTAGGTCCCGAGATTAGCGTGTTCAAAGAAACAAACTCTTCAGCTTTATTATATTATAAGATAGATACATGTGCCTACTTTTCCTAGACAACTGTAACATTACTGAGTTTATACATTTTGTAATAAGTATTCTCTAATAATGTTTCCAGGACGATGTGAATCTATGAATTATATATTATGTCACAGAATTATGAATTTAGGTACTCGCTATAGGTACGTACATAACTAATTAATATCGTTTGAAGATGAAAATCATAGTGTAATCGTTTAATTACGTTTTCGATGTTACAATAACAATAATATTATGTTCTTCTCGTGTCCACCAATGTAATTATAAAGGAAGGTACAGAGGGAAGATTAAATAAAAGATAAATTATTAAGGTAGCTACTGTACGTTGGTAAATACTTCACTGATACAAAAGAAAAATTCTTTCATTTATTTTTATTCAAGTGTACGTTTGACCATAGTTAATTCAGTGGCAAGCCCGTAAATTCCCAATAGTATTTTTACATAAACTGTAACTTTCAGTTCGGTTCGAATTTTTAATTTACATAAGTACCTACCTATAATATTTTATCAAATTCATGTGGATACTGAAAATTCAGTTGTGTATATATTTTTGTGAGCGTATATCTTTGGGAGTCGTTCAAAACAGTTAATAAAGCGCTACGGAAATATAAAACGGGAAACCGTTCCGTTCGTTAAATTTTGCTGAAACCGGTTTTTTGTTTTCATGTTCTAAGCCGCTCCTGTCAGCGGGAGACAATATCAAAGACTCGATCTACACTATCGGGAAACGTAACAAACTACAAAAATGGACGAAAAAAAAACTGAAACATTTCTGCCTACCCCGTAGAGGAAATATAGGCGTGAATTTATGAGTTGCTATTGCCAGCGATACCGCCAGCGCGAAGGTCGAAAATTATCCCGCGGAAACGTACTACCGAGATAAAAATTACCCTATTTGTTAATCCAGGTTATAAACTATCTATGTACCAAATTCCATTCAAATTCGTTCAGTAGTTTTTTCGTGAAAAAGTAACAAACATCCATCCATGTATCCTCACAAACTTTCACATTTATAATGATGGTGGAATTCCTGATTGAGCATCGTTTAAGAAAATGGGCCAGTAGATGTAACAAACTGCTGAAACAGGCTAAAACAATACCTACTAAAGTACCCACATTACTCTTTTCAGTTAAAAGCTCACGCACTTTTACTTAGTCAAACATATTTCTTGCTCTCTGGCTAAAACCCCAAAACCATTATAAAGAACTTGGAAGGGTTCAACAGCTGAGGCAAAGACAAAAAGAAACGGGAGCAGATAAAGCAAATTGCTAAGTAGATAATTTTTTATTTGAGTTTTTGCAGAGTTTTTATGATTTAAGGGAGGTTAACCTTTGCAGACCTCATCATTAGGACCTCGTGAGATGGATTATACCTACACAGAGTGAGAAGACTAACTTAGGAGTTGGTGACACTTTAGTATGGCGAACCAAATTGTATAATCATGGTTCATACTGTTAAATATAAAATTACAAAACTATTTGGTCTATTTTTCACGAGAAGAAACAAATGGGACTTGATGTTTTTGAATCTGACCGTTAGGTGTTACCCAAACGTCGGAAACCGTAAAAAAAAATTGTCGCACGTTAGGCGTATTGATAAGGCAGAAAAAACTTAGTTTACTGTCAGTTGTTTCATAAAAATAAAATAGTATCATGATAAAACAATCGTAATACAGAGCTCAAAAATATATTTTTCGTTTTTATTCTCAAAATTTCGAACGTAAACTATCATAATTTATGTATTGAAAAAAAGGGGATTCAATCAAGTAAAAAATTACCTAAAAATAATTCCTATAAGCCGTGCATTTTTTTTAAATATTATTAAAACTGTAAAATTACATACATTTTGGTGGTAATTCGATTCAACTAACATCAAACGTATCGCTATTTTGAACCTTATTTGTAGCCGCGATGCGCTAATTGAAAATTCTTCTTACCTCGCCTAATCTGAATAACTACCACGATTCTTATCCGATATGTGCAAACGTATATTCTTTCACTATCGTTTCGATACTGTGCGTTGATACAAAATACATATCTATTTAATCTGGACCGACTTTTATTCAAGAAAACAGGGCACCATCCTGCGCCTAAAGACGCAAACCAATCCGAGCTAGGTCCTCAAACTCAAAGCATTTATTTTCAAATGAACCAATTACAGGCACTTTTGAACAGTTTAAGGGTCCGTCAGAGAGATGAAGCCTTTCGAAAGCGTAGTGGAGTAAGATCGGCCAAGAAACTCCACGGATACTCTTTTATATGATCGTTAGCTGTATGTAGAGGTCTAAATGTTTGACAAATAGTATATATATATATTTTTTGCTTAGTAAATGGGAAGACTAAACATGTAGCTGGATATTCATAGTATGCTTTCTATTCCTAACAAATGTACTTGTTTACTACTGAACGTTACGTTTCACAAACATGTCATCAGGTTCCAAAACCTCTATTTTTCGGCACGTCATATTTTCTCATTAAGGAATCTGTTTGTTTAACTATACAGGAAAAGTTTTTATTCAGTGCGCAAACTGTAACCATGAATTCAGCATATCATTCTAGACTCCCCAGTGCAGATTTTTTTTGTCAGTTATATAAAAAAAAATCAGCTGTTTCATAGAAAAGTGCAGTACCTACGCGGTCAAAATGTATGGAACAGCTGATGTTTCCTTGTATATAACGTAAACGCTTCGAGCTTATTTTTCAGGAAACCTTACTTTCACGTTATGTAGAACTAAAACTAAGATGGAAAATTTTCTTAAACGTAGAGTTTAAAATTAAACTGACTACAAGTCTCTTCATAAAGATGTCAACTTGGTATTCGAAGCATTTTCATAATAATGCCTTAATGCATTTGCAGCTCAAAGGATGAATAAATTTATTTTATAACGGACTAAAGCCACCACAAATAAATGTCATAAGGTTTTCATTATTCCAGAAAATGTACCCCTTAATTACTTATCTAAATGAATGCGCCAACCAATCGCAATAATTATCCAGAACATAAAACAGACCAGTAAATCGAGAATAACCGCTTTTATCAGCTTAAATTGGGTATTTAACGTAATTTTTATTGATATTATTATACGACTATTAATTTTGCTCACGTCTCCGGCGCAAAGTAGGTGTGTTGTAGATTAAATAACATCATAATTGAAACTCAATTACACTAGGACTAAGCTTAAAATGAACCTATATTTTTATATTACTCCAGTAAAATTTTCGTTGTTGTTTCATTTTATTTGAGTATATCGTTAGATAGTGTTAAGATAAAATCTTATCCTATATTCATGAAGTCTACAAGTAAAGACACGTACTAACAAAAAGTATATATTTTAAAAGATTTGCATAAACATGATTACTACAGTTCCAGGTAATACTCAAACACGATATACCTGATTAGTTTTCATGTAGTTCTATCTCTTTATCTAGAAAATATAGAAGAGGTTTTTTAGTGTAAATTGTTCAGCTCTACTTTGGTAATTTCAGTACTGTCACAGTGACGTCAGTTGGGTCTGCTCTGTGTACTGACACATGCAAAATTGGTTTATTGGTAATAATATTTACATTCGATAATTAACCTGTCCTCGTACTACGTCCAATACTGAGACCCGAATGGACTTGGTAAGTACTGTTCGTTTGATATGTGCATCTGCATACGTATTCTAGAATGCAATTTTGAATCGCGATATATCAGTAACATATTTTGTTCTAATCTCAATTCAAATCTAGTTTTTAATCGAAATTCATGATCGAATTTCGTTCTAGCATACTTTTACCTACGGACCTGCAAGTGAGCAGTTACTTACAATATTTTAAAGACTTCCTTCTTGGATGGCTTTTCATGATACTGACAAACTCACACGTGTAAGAAGCTCAAGACGTCACAAAACATGGCTCCTTGGACAAACTTTCCTTGTTATTTCAGGGAATATTTTACCTGATAACGTCATCCATAATTGCAAAGACAAACTCTCCAATTTCCCCAAAGAGGTTACTAAAGCCTACGCCATTGGATTTGATCCATATCGCGACCCATAAGGATACACCAGGATAACCCGTGCAGTCTCTTACAGTAGCATATGTCTTTGCGGTCCTACCTAAGTAAGTCGGCACCCATAGGCAGTCAACCCTTTTAGCTTTTTTATCGTATGAGTCTCCCGGGATAATAGCCGCTAATATATTCCATGTTTTATTTCCAAACATAGACTGTTCTTAAAATTACGCTTGCGTTACCATAACCATATGATAAATGAATTGGCATGATATAGAAGCCAAAGGAGGCCAAAATACCAGTAGAGCCTGATAATTCTAACGCCACGAAGGGGATATTCGCGGATGATTCGTGGCAATCACAACCCGTCCCACTGCCATGCCAGCATGTAAAATAGTGGTCGTATTTCTGTGTAAGTGAATCTGCGTTAATAACATGTCACCACCATTGTTTAGGTACTTTAGAAGCTAAAACAATGGTTTGTTAATGTGCCACACGCTCGGATAAATAGACCGCAATAGGATTTTTATAAAAAATAAATTAAACAACGTAACGACCTACATTTAAAGTGAATTTCTGTTGACGCAATATAACTAATTAGAGTAGTTATTGAAAGATAAAGATATCAAAGCTTTTAAAAAAAATGGAGTTTTAAATCAATTTGCTAGAAGCGCGGTCAAAGCTAGTATAATGATAGAAATTAATTTCCCCAATAACGAGCACGCTTGGGCGAGATTTTTCACCGGTTTCAGCGCAGAGCACTCCGCTTCAGGCTAACAAATGGTACTTATCTGTCACTCTCGAGATAGGGGCGCTGACGAGTGTCGGGTGTCAAAGCTTGTCATCCCAACTACACCCGTACTTACGTTACACCTATCGCCCGTTCATCGCCATCTGCTCTTTACAGTTTTGAACTTTACGAGGATTTATTTTAGACTTATTGCGGTGCTGTACGGCGTGTTACGACACATAACGCGCTCCATTATGTCATATCGAAAATAGAATTTGTTAAGCTCTTCATTTTTGTCTTGAAATAGTTGTATGGAAAGAAGGAGGCGATATTGATTTGGACAAAGGATAGGGTTCGTATTGTTGCGTACAATTTTGATGAAACGCATTGTTTTTCCCTTTAAAGGTTAATGTTTAATTAATGTTTCACCTTTTGTCAATCTAAAATATTCAAATCATCCTATTTTATAATTTCATTACCATCAGGATCTTTTTTCAGTAATGAAATAAGAAAATTATGAGTTTAAACTCAATCAGCCCGAAAAGTAACCGTCTAACCGATATCGATTGCGAGAAACTTTAGTTAAATAGCGGATGAAAAGTTTGCCTCTGCCGACCTGAACTGAATGGACGACGGACCGAGGATTCATTACCGTTCACGAACAGGTAACTAACTTTGACGAGCAAGATTTAATTTTAATTCGTTAAAACGCAAGTTTAAATTCTAAATGGTAACGACAAAGTAATACTCAACACATCAGATGATACTTACCTTTGGAAAGTTATAAAACTTTCAGGTAATTTCAATATCCATAGTTCGGTTCACACAAAAATGGTTCAAATACACATCAAATCCGTGGTTCGTTATGCAATCAACTCGCAAACAAATCAGCAAGTTTGCAAGTAAACACACTATAGCTCGTGCTCGTATGAGGTAAGGGTCCGCGAGCCGAGTTCGGATGAGTCGGGAGCGCGGTCGGGTAGTGTAGGAGCGACTAGTGCGTCCCCTCTCTCGGCGTCGACTGGAGCACGGATCTCGACGGAGTCTGCGTAATAGAACGGCATCCCTACAGATTGCTATATGGGAATAAACTCTAATAAATTACGAACATCGTATACGCGTAACGCGAACGGCACTGTGCTCTTGATTAGTTTGAAGTCAGCCGCTAATGTGTTAGACATACACCACAGCGGCTGAACATCGCCACCGTTTAGTTCACTCGATAACTTGATACGTTTATTTTAGCTTTTTATTTTATACGGTGCTCCGCTGTAAATGACTCTCTCAGTATCGCCATTGAGTGCTATTTGGAGCTGTGAAGCTGATATCTTATGATCCTTTGTAGCTTCATTATAAAGTTGCTGGTGCACTTTAAAAATACGAAGCTACTGTACTATCTTATTTACTTTAAGTTAAAGCGAAACGGAATAATGGAACTTTTGATGCAACTTCTTTCAGCGTTTTAGCTTCTCACAACTGTAACGAATGCATTTAAAACCTGTTTCTTTCTTAAATAAACCTAATAGAACAGTGTGATAACTATGAAAATAAATGCTTGATGCGCGATTGTGGTTTGTGTACATAGTTAGCAAGTTTCTCAGCTGATTGATATTCCTTCTTCGTCTGAAGGGGTCAAGGGGTGCCGAAATACATAACTCTCCGAAAAAGATTGCTTTTGTGAGGGTAAAAACACGTGCTTATTTTATTGTTCTTTTTATTTCGTAGTGATTATGGAACATGAAGGAAAACGTCAAATTTTCAAAAGACGTTTATATTTTTTTACTGAAACGGCTATGTTTCAACTTTCTATATCATTTAAGATGGATTTCACCAACGAAACTGATTGCGACCAGCACATCTGAACCGCGTTCAAGAGCTGACAGTGTCATCATTGCTGTGGGATATCGGTACTGACAGCTATTTAACGCAGTTTAAATGCGAAGATTGCGTTCAATTTTATTAGTAAATTGGCACATATTGAAGTATTTTTTGTTATACAGGATAAGGTTTTATCCAGTGCGCAAACTGTAACCATAATTTCAGCTGTTACATACATTTTGCGTAGGTATTGCACTTTTCTATGAAACAACTGATTTCTTTTTGCATAACCGACGAAAAATTTCTACGCTACGTCTAGAATGACATGCTGAATTCATGGTTACAGTTTTTGCACTGGATAAAAATGTATCTTGTATAGAGCTATCTATCTTAGGGCTTGTCGCTAAGTAATCATCTTTACATAACAACACCCCTCGTGGGGTATCGAGTCTCACCAAGGGGTATCGTATCGTATCACCCAATAACTGATTGATGGAGGTCAGATAGGCAGTCGTTCCATGTACAATACTGGTAATTAGCTGCATTTGGTTAGACTGGAAGATAACCCCAACATATTTGGAAAATGCTAAGATAATAATGAAGTTGATGATATAGCTCGGTAGCTAAATTTCTTCGTGACATGATGATAAATGATAAATGATTTTATTTCTGTAAGTAGGTTTGTACAAACACTTTTACACGTCAAACATATTTTTTTAAACTAGATGAGACCAGCGTTTCCTATCTGACTACTCTGAGAAGAAAGGCCGAAACAAACTCAGAGGTCACAGTCTCTTTTAAAGTCCAGACATGATCTTGGTCAAATCATGTGAAGACCATGTGGATTGGTGTCTGAAATGGTCTATTGAGGAAAGAACCACACAGATTGAGTGGACCTGTCCAATCAGTGCATGCATTTATCAGTAATCATGCAGCTCAACTCAAACCCTAGATAGGGTCATCATGTCACGCAGAAATTGAGACCAACAAGAAGTGAAGCATCCATCATCGCGTAAAATCAGCTGAAATAGAGTTTCTACCTACATACCTACAAATATATCGCAAAACAAAAATATAATCCAATTAACGTATTTCCAATTCAAGCTTAAATCACAATACTATAAAACGAACTACATGTTAACAAGCATCAAATTCCGAACACACTAAAGCCAACGTTTGGCCTGTTGTTATTATTCCCATAATGATAATTAAAAGCTGGGATAACTGTTCTTATGAATGAGATGGCATTTTGAACAAACATTTGGGTTCATGTTTTTGTTTCATCTATTCTATTTTCATAATGCAAAACGGGTTATTTGCGTTGCTCTTCCGGGCAGCGGTTGGAGCGCGGCGGCAAGAGCTACGTGCCAGTGCAAATAAGAACTAAGAACTTTCCTTTAGCTCGTCTCGTAGTCTTCGATTTAACTAATCAAAAAGGACTTTTGTTAAGTTCTATCGAAGAAAAGTATGTTGTTATTTATGAATGAATGAAATGCGCCGACCCCAGGGTGGTTTGACCAGACTCGATTAATCGAATGAACCTCAAGATTTGCAGCCCTTGGAGCCTCATGTTTAATTGTCTGACATCAAATAGGTGTAGCACTAGCACTAAAATGACATACTACTACTAATTCCAAATTAAGTCATCGTTGTCGTACCTTTGAACCACAAAATACAACCCAAACTTGGTTACAGGAAACAACCAAAATACAACCCAAACTAATGCTTTTCACTTTACCTACAATAGTTGCCTCGCTAGTTGTAAATCGATTTACTAAACGCCCAATTCCATACAGAAAGGTTCTACAAAACCGATCAGACTATCACGCTATGCTACATTGATAAATTCACACACAAAACGTCAATTGTTGATGTTTCGACGTGCGTGTAACTGAGAATATGAATGAACTCTTTGACTTTGGCATTAAGTTCATTAAGTTCAAGCATAATTCCTAATAATAATATCCAAAACTAAGGTTTCTTCTTATAACAACATATCTAGCCAAGACGAAATTAAATCTATTGAAAAAACCCCGTAATTTGGGACACAAAGGTACCTTCTATAAACCGAGAAGACTATACGCAAGTATACTACCCGTGTATTTGGTTTATTCGAATATAGAACGTCATTGTCCGACGCATCAATGAGCGAACTGAAAATATGAATGAACCCTTTGACTCGGGCATAAGCTTACTTACCTCAGCTTAATACGTAACAATAATATTCAATAGATAGATTTCAACTTCATTTAGGGTTAAAGGACGCAGCGGGGAATTGTACGCAGTTGTTGCTGTTTTCTCTGAAGGGGTGGAAGGGTGGGGACGCTGGTTCCTCGAGTAAGCAAGGGCTGAGATATTGCGCTATAAGCTGGGAATCGGTGCGTATCGCTATTGGGTTATAATGTGTAAAAAATTGAATTCACCATAACATTTCGTTGTATAAATAAATAAATAAATAAAGGGGGAAATAAATAAATAAATCTCCACTGCTCTTAAAACAGTTAACGAAAACATCTTGCGGAAACCGGCATATCCTAGAAAAAAAAATTGAATACATGTGACATCTACCAATCAGCACAGGGCCGGCGTGGTAGATTACACCCCACTCCCTCTCGAAGAGAAGAAGCCTGTGTCTAAACAGCGAGATCATTATCTCCCCCCCCCCCCCGTTAGGCAGACTTATTGAGTCTGATAAAAATAGAAAAGAAATTGTTGTAATTACTTGACACTTGAAGGCTCAATGCTACAGATAGCGCAAATAAACGATCCTAATTTTAAAATAGTTTATGTTAGTGACGTGAAGTGAAGACAAATAGTGCGTCCTTTTGCCCCGTATTACTTGATTACACCACTCGCCAATTTAATATCGACTTACCAAAACCCCTTCATCCAGGACACAGTAATTACTACAATCCGACCAGCCTATCACGCAATGCCCTGTACCATCCGTAGATTGGTTAATCGAATATATCTAGAACATCATTTGCCGACGCATTGCGAGCGTACGAGTATAACTGAGAATATGAATGAACTCTTTGACTCGGGCATTAGCTTCGTTACCTAAGCATGTAGGTAAGCATCGGATCTCATTGTGTTGTTTTTATTCATAGTGTAAGATGTTTGAGACATTCAAGTATTTCAACATGTTGTTAAGAAATAGTATCATGCGTTAGTTTTACGTTACTTATGGATTACATTTAAAAAAATAAGTGTGTAATATGAAAAAGTTACAGTTACACACGCAAAAATAGTGTAGGTAGGTACCCAAATATTCAATCAATCAATCAACAATTTTAATCAAGTGCCTACCAAGTCCCAAATAAAAGTAAGTACAAAATATATTACAACCAAAACGATGATAAATGCAGTCAAAAACTATGACATTAAATGTTTTAAATGTTACGCCCAGCTTTAAGGTTTTAATACGGTTTAATCAACGGTACAGTATTTACGTATTTTATATGTAAGTATTAAAGGTTTTCATCATAATTAAGTACTTAATTATTCCACCAGATAAAATTTATAAGCCCTGGATATCTTAATTTCCACGTTTGTACCTATACAATCAGTTAATTAAATAGTATTGGAACGTTTTACTGCGTCTGTTTGTGGTTTTACAAGAACAATCAGCGCTAATTATTAATAATATGCAAACGAAGCAGTCACAGGTGGGGCTGAGGACTATTAAAACTGTGCACTCGCCAACCACAATAGAACAAGAATGTCATAGGAGAAACTTTGAGAGTTTCGTGTTAATGGAACTGCTTAGCAGAATTAGAAGCGGGTTTGTTAGTTAAATATTTTCTGTATAAAATTTTCACCTTTTAGAAAATATTTTTTTTTTCTTATTTGGAAATCTTTAGAAAATTTTACCAACAATTCGGTAATAGGAAACATAATACTTAAAGTAAATTACTGATGTTAGCGAGTAAAGGTTTATAGTATTGGGTTGCATTGCAACAAATTTAGGTAGGTACTTATCACTTCTGTTCTTAATTTTTTCGGCGGGAAACCTTCAGAAGGCGCCCGGGCTTTGCGGATAAGACTGGGGTGTGTGGAATTTTTACCTCACTAAAACTGGCTGGTGGTCACTATCTACACATGGAAGTGGGCACCTTTACCTCTCAAAAAACCAATCCAAAACCACCTCTATGCAACGCCTGTTAGAGCACTTCTCTGGGAGACTGTGAAGAGGTCTCCCCGAAGCCTAACTCTGCAAGTAGGCGACGCAGCACGTAACCATAGGTATACCTACACTTTAAAAACATTTCAAAGTAAGTACCTAACATAAAACTTAACATGTCCAACTATTAATTTTTTCATAACATCAAAATCAAAATCAAAGGTCATTTATACAAACTAGGCTGATGTCAGCACTTTTTGAACGTCAAAATTACATTATACAGTCCACCAAAACGCCCGCCCTTCACCACTTCCTGGTGCTTTAGCTATGAAGAAGAAGTAGCGCAACAAACTCCCCAGCAGCACAGCTGTCTGTTAAGTTAGAAGAACTTGATTCTATACAATGGTAGGAACGTAATTAACGTTACGATACACAAAAATAAAATTTAAATATTTGCCATGTGTCAGCTAGTAGATAAAAAAATATCATTAAACACTTTAATCAAGCAGAAATAAATAATAAAAACATAACAGAACTTAAAACCTAAATTAAAGCCTCCAGGCATAAAGGGCGTGCCCTTTATACTCCCGATATACACAAATAGTAAACAAAGGTCACTAACTAAACAGCATTCATAACTATCCTAACACGCATTCAATCCAATAGCTGTGTTCCGCAATTCTCGGCTATAAATAGATCACCTCATTTGTTCACGGGAATTCGTGGGTGGTGTAAGAAGTAAATAAAGCATCATATCTGCATTGTGATATGTTACGGACACATTGTTTGTAAAGATTGAGTTACTCACGTTTCTTTGCAGGTCAATATTCATCACACGACCACCAATTATTTTTAACCGTAAGTAATATAATCCAGCATTGCATAAGTAAGCCGTCTGTTGGGACAGTACAGCTCAAAGCTGCAATAGATCTTTCTTCAAAAGCCCCTTCCGGATATGGCTCTGCATTGTTAGACTTACATAAAATTCAAATAATATAATTTTTGGACTTTAAAAGAGACCATGACCTCTGAGTTTCGGGTTTACTTCTTAGAGAACAGTCAGCTAGGAAATGCCGGCCCCATCTAGATTTTAAAACATTGATGAACAAAATATCGACGCGTAAAAGTGTCTTTTATGATCTACTTACATAAATAAACATTTCGTTTAATTTCATTTCGAGGAAGGAGGCTTTTATTTTGGTATTAATCTTTGTTTATATTTTATTTATTTTTTGCTTGAATTTACTTTTCATTGTTGATATTATGATATCTTTTTTTATATTTATTATAATGGTATGGCTAGTCGACATGGCAAATAATCAAGTTTATCTAACTGAACAGACAGCTGTCAGTACTGCTGATGACTTTGGTGCGCCTTGTTCTTCTTAGCTGAAACACTAGGAAGTGGTGAAGGGCGAATGTTTTAGAGGACTATCTTATGTAATTTTGACGTTCGAAAGTGAAAAGTTCTCAGCCTAATTAGAATAAATCATTTTTGATTTTGGATCAAAATATGCATTTCTAATGGTACTTACAGATAATTGGTACAGTCATGCAAGAACCATCAACTCATTAACACATGGATATACCGTTTTTATTTTTATTTGAATTTTTCTACGTTTTTTTGCAATTTGCAGGTCAGTGTCCACGTGTCCAGGTTGTTTGTTGATTAAAATATAATTGGCGACCGTAAAAATATGGCTTTACAGAATTATAATCATTAAAATTATCAATACAACCCTCTAAGTTCAAATAATCCCAGTGAATGACTTTCTCATGAAATAGTCAGGAGGCGTCCAGTGTACGACTAAATGCCAACAGACACTACGCCGACAGACTGAACACCGACAAGACTTTACTTCGACGGGACTCTTCGCCGACAGGACACTTCGCCGACAGGACACTTCGCCGGCAGGACACTTCGCCGACAGGACTCTTCGCCGACAGGGCTCATCAGGCAGAATAAGTTAGGTTAGAATTGCGACCAACCGCGCGCGAGCTGAGCGGGTGCAGCGAGCGGTGCCGCGGTAACGATCGGCGAGCGCTACTTCCATGTTAGTAGCAGTTACTTGACTATTTAGTAATAGCGCAACGATGAGCCTTGTCGGCAAAGTGTCCTGCCGACGAAGAGTCCTGTCGAAATAGTCTTGTCGGTGTTCAGTCAGTCTGTCAGCGTTTAGTCGTACAAGCTGAAGCGCCAGGGTAGCTACGACTGTTTAATAAACTTATGAATCTTCTATTATGTACTAATACGAGGTGCTGCCCGCGGCTCCGCCTGCGACAATGTTGAAAACTATCTGAAACGGTCTTCTCTAGCCCAAGGAATAAAAATTTACCACAAACTTCTACCCCCTATTTCACCCCTTTACGGGTGAAGTTTCCTAAGATTCTTTCTTAGATGACGTCTCCTACTTATAATCTACCTCTGTGACAAATTTCATCTTCGGAGGTCCAGTAGTTTTTGAGATTTCATGTTTAATCAGTGAGTGAATGAATGAGTGACCTTTTACTTTATATAGATTTAAGCTGAAAAGTTTGTTTGTTTGAACTCGCTAAACTCTGGAACTACCAAACGGATTTGAATTTTCTAAATTCATTTGATAGCCCAATTCTTGAGTAAAGGAAGGTTATTATAAGCTATTAAACATCACGCTAGGGCCCTTAAGAGCCGAGCAAAAAGTAAAAAAGCCATAAAGAAGGCTGAACGAAAACGAAATAAAAGCACGGGCGGCTATACGACGGGGTGGATCGGTGGAACAAGACATTTTAAGTGGACGAAGCGTGGGCAGAAGCTGATTATAAATAATTGTGGACACATCAGACATTAGAGCAGTGGTGGCCGAGTGTCATCGGCCGCCACTTGTGAGTTGTAAACGATTTCATCACCACTGCTCTTGAGGGTCAATCGCCCCGAGGAAATCCAGCGACAAGATTTTTTTTTTTGAGAAATTTTAATACAGAGATGTTACATAATTTAAGCCAGATTTTTACTTTGAAGAGGCGCTCTTTTTCATAACAATGAACCACCTTACGCAAAGCCACTATAATTTATATATAAAAAAAAAAAAAAATATTTATTAATTTTTTTTTTAAATATTTTTTTTTTATTATTTTTTTATTATTTATATGTTACGGTTTAATCATATACAATGTATTTACTTATATTTGCTATCCTGTATAAAGTTTTTCAATTTTGTTTGAAGTGATTCTTTACAAATTTTTACTTTTTCTCTTAAATAGGTACATCTATTTTGTTAAACACTTTAGTTACCATTTTCATGGTTCTATGTTCTCTTACTATAATAATTTGTTATATGTGGTTGTACCAGTCTGTATTCTCTAACCCTACGTGTGTTACACTTGTTTTTTAACATTAATTTTATATTCATCATTATAATGATATTCCAGACCTACCAAATAATCCACTTTTTTATCTATCGGTATAATTTTACATATGGGAAATAACTTATCATACTCTTTGTTACACTTATCTTTAACATTTTTACTATCCAGATCTTTATCAGTTTTACTTGAATGTCTTTAATATCTCTTAAATATGTTATAAAGGTTTGCCCGTACACAAGGAGTTCATCGCTTATTAGCGAATCGGCAAGTGCGAAAAAACACAATTTTTAGTCTGTTTGTTCAATACATTTTTTAAGTGGTAAAACTTACTTAGCACCAATCTTAGCCTATTACAAATGCAATTTACTTGTAATCTCCAATTAAAGTTCTTATCAATTGTTAGACCCAAATATTTAAATTTAACTACAAAATCCAATTTGCACAGTTACATTTACGTTTATTTCTATGCAAACTTTCGTATGTATGTCCTACCACTGTGAGATACGCTTTATTTACAGATTTAGCATTTCGATTATATGGCGAGATATGCATACATGGTATCGGTTAAATACTTATGGCCGTACATTCGTTTTCTGAAATACCTTGTTACCCAAAAAAATTATCTCAAGTATAAAGAAAATTACGATAAACTTTTTGTTGAATGTACGGTGCTTCCCGTGCATGACAAGGCCAAGTACTTAATGGTTCTAGAGCAGTTTATCGACCAGTTTGAAGTACATGTGCAAAATACATACAATACTAGAAGCGTTAGAGAACGTAAATGTGTACGAGCACCAGTAAAAAATTACTATGGCAAAAGAACCAATAAGTATTTGACTCCTACGCTGTTCAATAATATCGCCTGGCTAAGGAAAGATGAAGGTGTAATTAGCAAGCGAACACTAAAAAGTAAATTAAAAACTGAACTACTTAATGCATTAACCGCGACATGTGACAATAATTAACAATAGCAATAAAAAGCATGAGCGATGTTAGCCGTCGTCGACGTGTGTGCCGGCAGCGGCGCCGGCGGCGGCGCGGCGGCCCGCGCTGTAAGCATGGTATTCTTACCACGCGTACTTTTAAATTAGCTGTAAGACTGTATAGACCTACTTAAATGTTTAATTAAGTTGATGATACATAGTTTAAAACGAGCGCTAACCCTGCCGACAAACTGTCACGCAGTTTGGCAGGTTTATAAAATTTGTACAAGTTTTGGTCAAAATAAATAATTTATTTATTTATACATTTAGTTTTTGTAAGATTTAACATAATTCCACTGTCATGTACCTAACCCGTAAGAGTGGTAAATTGGAAATGTGAAGTGTGATGCGTCAGGATGCACGGATCAAGAAATATGAACAGATGATGAACAGCTCTCAAAACAGTGAAGGAAAACATCGTGAGGAAACCAGAATGTCCTAGAACCACGAAATCGAAGACCTGTGACATCCACCAACCCACACTGGGCCTGCGTGGTGGATTTCTGCCCGCCCCCTCTCACAGAGAGGATGCCTGTGTGGCCTCCCGGCAGTGGGAACATAATAAGTTGATTATGCGTATGCAAACAGTCGATCCCGCCGAAAATACAATCACGGTTCGTCATGATGATGACAAACGTGACATGACGCGAACAGTCTGTAAGTCTGCTTTAAAAAACATTCATACCACAACCTTTTCGTCACAACCCATAAAAAAAACTTAAGTACACCCACAATCCATAAGTATTTTATATCCACATTTTGTTTTATATTATTATTCGAACGAATACATTTTGTACTGTTTCAGGGCTACGTACCTTCGCCAATATCGGTACAAACTTATGTCCTCTATAACTTGAGTCATCTCGAGGGAAATAAGGGAAGGCAGGAAATACGCTTGAGAACTCGTACAAAATATGTCCCCATCTTTTATTATTTACGTTATTCATGAAACTTTAATAGTAATACGTTTATATCTTGATAGGTAATAGAAATTGGAGGGTCTCGTGGCTAAGTAACATCCGCACGAGTCGATCGATCAAGGTTAAGGTACGCTTTCCGAGGTCGATCCGTGGATGGCTGGCCATCTGTTCTGTATAGAGACCTCTTCGAGCTTTGAAAGCGGGCGCTGTAAGCCGGGAATTTCATAAATCTTTGATAGTCATTACAGAAAGTCAGAAACCTGAAAGGCTGATAACCAGAGAAACCAGAAGATGTCGTGTCGTGTTACCCAGTATCCAGGTTGTGGAGGTCAGATAGGCAGTCGCTCCATGCAAAATACTTACGGTCTGGTAGCTGCATTCTGTAAGACTGGAAGCCAACCCCTACAAAGTTGGTAAAAGCCTGGGCAGATTATGATAGTTAATAGGAATTGCCGATTATTGTAATTTATTAATTACTAGCAGCGCTCCGCGGTTTCACCTGTGTAGTTCCCGTTCCGGTGGGAATACGGGGATAAAATATAGCTTACGAGTATGTCACCCGGGGATAGTGTAACTTCCTAACAGTGAAAGAATTTTTCAAATTGGTTCAGTAGTTTCGGAGTCTGTTCAATGCAAACAAACAATCAAATCTACCCTCTTTATAATATTAGTATAGATTAGCTTTTTCCAGCGGCTTCGCCCGCGTGGAAGTCAGAAATTATCCCGCGGGAACGTACTATCGGGATAAAATCTATCCTATGTGTTAATACAGGTTTTAAACTATCTGCATGCTAAATTTCATCCAAATCCATTAAGCCGTTTTTGCGTGATTGAGCAACAAACATCCACACATCCATCCTCACAAACTTTCACATTTATAATTATGGTAGAATTCCTGATTGAGCATCGTTTAAGATAATGGGCCAGTAGACGTAATAAACTGCTAAAACAGACTAAAAAAATACTTACTAAAGTACAGTGGGCTGCATCAATTGGGTACCCCAGTTGTATTAAAATGTTAATACAGCTGGGGTACCCAATTGATGCAGCCCACTGTACCAACATAACTCTTTTCAGTTAAAAGCTCACGCATTTTTACTTAGTCAAACATATTTCTTGCTCTCTGGCTAAAACCCCAAAATCATTTTATAGAACTTGGAAGGGTTCAACAGCTGAGGCAAAGAAATGGGAGCAAATAAAGCAAATTGCTAAGTAAAAATTCTTTTTTTTGTCATTTATATAGTAAGGTCATTTAAATTCAAAGACATGTGACATGTACCACCCCGCACTTGGCCCTCGTGGGTCCCATTCCTTCTCACCAAGAGGAGGCCTGTGTCCGACCAGTGAGAACATTATAGGCAGATTATGCTCCAATTTAGTGAGTGAACTATTGGAGCGTTAAGGGGAACCTAGTCGCGGGCTCGAACTCACTGGTGGGCCTGGCTAAAAATCACGCTGTCTCACCAGGCTTCGTGTCCGACAGAGATAGTATCAGTGATGAGCAGTTAGACGCTAGTCTACACGCACAACGTTATTGAGTGAGATGCAGGATCACTTATAGTAAAAAAAAACGCGAAAAAATTAAGAAAAGTCCTTTGGAAGATCGGGTTTTATGAAAAAGCCAATGCATAAATCAATAACCAATAAAGTTTATTGAACTTTTCGATAATTGGACTTTGTTAGTACCGACTTGGTTTTGGAGGTTTTACACTTCTTTTATTACTTAAATACGCCCAAAGTTAAGTAAAATTAGCAAGAAAAACGAATCTTTGTTGGCTCCTTACTTTTTAATGGATTTTTATTTTAGTATTCTGTTTCCGTACAGACAATATTAATAATGAGACAAAACGATATATATTATACTTTGGATGTGCCATGTCAGACAGGGGAGTGAAACACTCCCGAAGTTTGTATGGAAAAAATGTGGACTAGGTTCACCTTAAGTATAAATTTCAGCGCTGTTTGAAATTGCTAATTTGAATTTAATATGATCAATATTTATTGAGACAACAACAACATTTTAATCTAAACTGAACCTATGGAAGACCTTTTCGTTCGTTATTTTCGTCGCTGTATATTTAGCCTTTGACTGCGCTATCCTATGTCTGTGCCGGTCTTATAGGCTACATCAACATACATTTTAAATGATTTACCTATTTCTGTAATTAGGTTTGTGCAAACACTTTTACACGTCAGTATTTTTTTAAACTATATGAGGGCAGCGTTTCCTACCTGACTATTCTAAGAAGAAAGGCCTAAACAAACTCAGAGGTCACAGTCTCTTTTAAAGTCCAGACATAATCTTGGTTGGATCGTATGAACACCATGAAGATTGGTGTCTGAAATGATCTTTCGAGGGAAGAACCACACAGATTGAGTGGACCTGTTCAGTTTGTGCACGTACTTGTCATAGGTATATGAATTGCGTCGCGTTGTTCAATCGAATTCTAGATTTTAACTTAATGGCACCTATAATCAGCATTCTACCAATATTTGTATAACCCCAGAACAAATAAAATTGAACAAAAGATGAGCAAATGGATAAATAAGTAAGTACCAAGTTTATTTAAATTGAAATCTAATACACACAAGATAAATACGATCTTCAGTATTATTTTATGAAAGGGGATTTTTTTTTGTGAATCGATTAATCATTCCGTAAGTACAATTTAAAGACTCATTTTGGTAAAACAAATTTATTTCTCAAATTACAAAGATTTCACTTGCTCGAAAACGTTTTTAAAACCTAAAATATGGTATTATAAGAACAGATAGAGACCAAAACAAAATATTCCGTACCCTAATGTCCATCTGCTTCGGTTAGCAAAACAACGAAAACATCGACCCAGACATTTCGTTCACCTCTTACATAAAACAACTCACAGTGTCTTTCTATAAGAGAACTACCAATAGACAGTTAATTCAAAAGTGTTTGACGTCGTTTACTCCGCGTAAATATTAGTTTCAATCTTGAAAAGAGGTTAATAAGCTGTTACGGAGGAAATGAAACGAGAAAGCACGTGAATGTGGGAAAGTCCTTGCGCTACAAACTCTAGTAATTGAGTGTGCCGTGCCCGGATGTTTGTGCAGCCAGCAGGAACTTTTTATCAGCGGCGATTGGCGCAGCAGTGTCGTATAACTGCACTATGTACTACTAGAACCTACAGCAACGTACAACTTCACAAAAACTTATATAAGAACCACTGAGAATGTTCTCGCAAATGGTCTTTACCGCATACAATGGGGTAATACTGCTTCACTTCATTGAATAAGTTTAATAAGATTTCACAACGCCTGCTGAGGTACACCTGTATTTTCCTGTTAGACTGCTGAGTGGTAGAAAAGTTGGGGAGAAGAAATTAGGCGAAGTGACATTCATATTGATTACATTGCAAATTTGTAACTAAAATGTAGATACTCCAAAGTTGAAAGTCTTTATTTGTAACTAGCTTTTGGCAGCAACTTTGCTCGATTATCCCATGGGAATGTAATACCGGGATATAAAGTATCTTATATGTTAATTCAGGTTATAAACTATCTGTGTGCCAAATTTCATCCAAATCCGTGTTGCCGTTTTTTGCAGGATTGAGTACCAAATATACTAACTTTCACATTAATAATATTAGTAGGATATGATGACTGTGATGAACATCATGACTAAAAACAGATGAATTCCAAAAGAGGATGGATATATCTCGTTAGCAGAAATATCTCGATAGCATACAGCCGTGAAGTGGGTCAATATCACTCAATAAAACCCCGTATAGAACGTACCGTTGAGCCGAAATTCCTAGTCCTTCACAATCTAAAACCTATAGTAGAACGCAACAATATTCGGAGGCAGATATTTTATCGACGAAAACGCACTACAGTGCACACGAACCACAAATAGAAGAACCTACAAAAAATGGTACCGTTCCACATGCTGGCCGATTGTCGGAGACAGGAAACATCAAACGGAACAATTCGAAACGAGATTCCGTCGGTGACCTACTTTTAGTCGGCGGAATCGTTGACCGATACGATCTGACTAACAAAAGTGCACCAAACCATCGCCCAATAGTGACAAGTAGCTAACTCATCGTTTATATGCAGCTTCCTGAACTGACTTTTACAACTTAGGTAGGTGGCTTCTTGTTGGCTTAGTGCCAAGGCCTTCTTTGATCACACTGTTAGCTAATAGATTCATAATATTAACTTTGACTTTTAAAATATGGTCACTTCCTAACTTTTCTCGTCTTCATCAGTCTTGAATGTTTTGAGACTGAAGCCAATTTCCATCCATCCATGGATACGGTAGCATTATGTGTAGGTATTCTTGTCTATATATAGAAGTCGGAAGTTTGGTAATTTTTTCATCAACCAACAATCTGTAGTTTTCTTAAAAAAAAATCGTATCAAAATAAAAAAAACATAAGACCTCAAATAGAATATCAGTACCCAATAATCATTAATAAAGCAACTTACAAAACGTTGCTCAAAGTTAACTTTTTAGTAGTTCGTTATGTTAAACCACAATTGGAAAAATCGTCTCTATCTTAATATTGAAGTTGCCCTCCATGTATTTCTAGTCGCTCACTTAGTAAGGCAAGGCAAGGCTAGAATTATAATATCTAAAATGGATTAATCACAACCCACTATTTGTAAGCTCGCTCTGGATTTTATTATTAATCAATATTCGTCGGTAGTTTAGTTAATTTTTCGCTTACTCTAATTCATACCACTCGAGTTATTAAAATAGTATCTCATTATCAGTCGCCAAGTTTTTTTTTATTCAATCGTTTTATAATTCCCCTATATAGAATAAAACTTTAAGCTTTCAGACGCCACCTCCACCGCCGCCTCTAGTCTTGCCGCGGTGGTCCATGGATAAGTGACCATCTGAACATACCAAGGCCCCTCCGTGTCTCGCAAAGCACGTTAAGCCACTGGTTCCAGCTATCGTTCATGGATCTTTAACAGTTGTTACGGGTTGTCCGCCGAAAAGTCTGACAACTAGTCTTACCGGGTTACCTAGTAACTGGGTTGTCGATGTCAGATAGGCAGTCGCTTCATGTAAAATACTGGCATTCAGCTGCATCGGCTTAGACTGGAAGCCCACTCGCAACATAGTTGGGAAAACGCTTGGCTGATGATGATGGTGACTTTATATTAAGGCTTTGAGATTTATGGGTCTGGCCGTAATAATTACATAATACGGGTGTTCGAAACCCTGACGTGTTTCCTACGGCACAGAAAGGTCACAATGTGAATGTATAAGCTCATTGAACCGTCACTCATCCCACGTTCGTCGTACGATTGATCTACCCGGTAGTCACAGCCTTCACTTCCTCGATGAAAATACACGATTACCTACCAAATTATATTTCCTTATGATGTTTCAAGCATAAAATGGCGTCCGAGATAATCGTAATTCCATTATTACCTACGGCTTTGTGCTCGCCTCAAAGTCGATGACAGCCAAATTGCTGGTGCCTATAACTTACATCTTTATGTATAAATTGTGACGTAGCATGAGGAGCAAAAGTATATCTAAGCTATTATTCGATTCCTTTCAAATAATCTATAAAAAATCCATAAATTAATGTAAAGCAAAAACTTTGTACCTACCCCTTTTTACAAAAATATTATGGTCAAAAGGAAATGCTCAGTTTGTTCTGATCTGGCTAAGCGTTGACAAGATCTTTAATAATAAAAGACTTGCATCTTATAAACTACTTATTTGAAAGCAAATATTATAATAAAGTTGTAGCAAGATGCAAGAATATGCTTCATCTGGCATGTGAAAAATTTAAACCTTGCCGGGTAATTTTTTTTTAACGTGACGTGCAGATTCAGTGTTCCAGGGTATAGCCGGGTCATCATGAGGAACGGTATTGGAGTCGATTATAAGAAAATCAACGTTTGAAGCAGCGAGTAAACACAATAACATCCACAGTGCACGAAAGAAAAGCGAATAGCTTTTTCATTGTTGTCGGATGTGACATCCCTAACGTCAAGTGAAATGACTCAAGATGTCATTTCACTTGCCGTTAGGGATGTTCGAAATGTATCGATACTCAAGTGCGTCAGTACAACGAAATTTGATTGATTCATTGATCACATCGATTCAATAAAATACGATCCACTACTGTAAATTGATAAAGGTAGTGAGGACGGATCAAAAATTCGTGTGACTGTAATATTGTAGTTGTCAGACCTATGAGTATGTGCATGTATTTAGTTAAATGAGAAAAATTTAAATATCAAGAAAAATACTATTATGGCGGGCCGTTATTTTACAATACTGACATTGGCAAAATTGTTCAGGCAAAACCGGGACTCTGTTTGCCATTGTAAGAAATTAAATTTAATTATAGACAATATTAAAAATTATTAGTTAAAAGCGATTTTATATTGATACTCGGATCGAAATGATCCATTGCGAAGCAGAATATCAACACAAAGCAACCGGATCGACCATATCTATAAGCGATAAGGTAGGAGTTGCCTGGAAAAAAAATGTTAAAATACTAATAACGTTTTTGATTGTTTTATTTTAAAACAATGTAAATGAGTATAATCTTCTCATATCGGTACTCGTTTTGCAGACCAAAAAAATTTTTTTGGTTACCGTAATTGTTTATCTAACCGATTACTGACTGGTATTGATGTTTTATTTCCGTGCTGGCAACACTGCGTCAAATAAATGGCTATGTTTTTTAACTGGTGGATACAGTTTAAATACTGTTTATTTAGATTTTTTGTAAGTGTAGGTATCTGGCTACTATGTGATGTGCACAAATATTTCTTTCAGAATTAATAATATTGTTTGCTAAAAATATTTTTTCCGGGCATCTTGTCCACGCTTAGCCGAAACTGGTGATTCCCTTTGACCACTGGGCGAGCACTATAGTTAAATCCTTTTAAGACTGGGCCGAACGCGTAACTTTAATTCTTAGATCGACTGATCTGCGCGATAGTAGTATATTAGATTCACGATCTCGTAACGATTTCTTATTTACCAATAACGAATCCCATTTGGACCAAATGATTAAATTGGCCCTAAAGCTCTTAGTGGGTTAACTCGATAAAATTCATTTTGTGAACCAAGTGGAAGGTGAGTATAAGTAGTTTTGTACGCACTAAAAGCTTTTCGTTTGTAAGTCCCGAATGGCCGCCACACTTGTACTATTCAATTACGTGTGTAATTAGATTACACGGTTATTGTATACAGTAATTATGTACCAACAACCTTTGTCGGGTTTCTAACCCTGTTCATACATAATGAAACCAATGCAATAATAATATTGTAAACACACACCACTTCAAAGTGTTCAGATCTCAGTGTATTTGAGTACTCAGTTCATATAGACGTCCAATAATTATTCTATTCGAAGCAGTTTATGTGTGTCAGTCTTTATTATCCGAAGGATGTAAGCAATTCGCAACAATTGAATCATTCTTCATTTATATAATTCGACCGAGTAAATGGCTTTAGTTAAGGCAGGTTTGGAGAGCAGAGATACAAGGTAAGTTTTTAACCAGTGCGAAAACTGTAACCATGAATTCAGCATTTCATTCTAGATCCCCCAGCGCAGAAATTTTTCGTCGGTTAAACAAAAATAAATCAGCTGTTTCATAGAAAAGTGCAACCTACGCGGTCAAACTGTATGGAACAGCTGATTTTTTTTTGTTTAACCGACGAAAAATGTCTGCGCTTGGGGGTCAAGAATGATATGCTGAATTCATGGTTACAGTTTGCACACTGAATAAAAACTTATCCAGTATATGTAGATTCGATATCATCATCTGCCTAAGCTTTTCCCAATTATGTTTGTGTCGGCTTCCGTGTCTAACCAAATGCAGCTGAATACCAGTATTTTACATGGAACGGCTGCCGCCTATCTGACCTCCACAACCTAGTTATGGGGTAATACCATACTCCCTTAGACTGGTTAGACTGGTTGACTGGTTGTCAGAATTAGGAGATTTAAAGTGTAAGTAAAACGAAAAAAAAAAATTACGAAACGTAGAGACCAATAAGTGCCTAAGCTTTATTTTGTCAACAGAAAAAGTGTCTAGAAGCAGACTTTTACACTATATTAATTTAAGAAGAACAAAATTATATTTCGTTTGATTAGTTACTTATAAGAATTAATGAAAACAATGAAAACATGTCTCCCTATTACAGCTCAACTACGTATAAGTAATTATCATTAGCTATTTTCATTCTGTGCACAAATTTAATTAAGAGCATTATTTAAGAGCTGTCCGAGTTTGAGAAAACAGAAAAGTTATTTGTCGGAAAGCCCCAATTAAGGGCAAAGCTTTCTGGACTTAATCCAATAAACCTACTCATTTAGTGAACGGAATGAAAGGTAAATAATTTTAGGAAGTCCCGCGGATTGTACCACTGAGTTTTGTATTCCAAACGAAGGGTTTGGGAATAGGAACATGTGTAAACTATTCGTGTACGAAACTTGTTCGTGTTATAACTAAACCTTTTAGTCAAACTGTGAACAATCTCTAAAGTTTACGACCGAAAATAGCTTTGCTTAAACATTGTTTTCATTTTATGTAACGTGGCAATCGTTTAGCCATTATCCGTGCGTTTAGCTCATCAATATTAAATAACGGAGATAAGTGAAAGAAAGCCTTATCAAAAAGGATAGGTACCAGTCGAAATGATAGTTTTCATTTTTTTCAATTTTGATAGTTCAAAAACATTCATTGTGTTAAATTACGTTGTTGAGCAGACACATTTCTCGAAAATAGGAAGCAATGGATTAGCACTATCCTGCGAAATATAAATTGTGATACACATGTTACGTGTGTATAGCTCAGCACACTAATTGGGTTCTGTTCTATACAAATTAGGCATTAGACAGTGTGTAAGAATCGATTACTCTACGCGATGTGAAACAGAATCCAATTTCTGCAATGACAACAAGGATGCTCGATTTTAATTGACGATTCGAATTCTGGGCTATCTTTAATTTCATGATGTTTTCAACGTCACGTGTAATGAAATTACAGCTATTGAATTAAAACACGAGTTAGTGCGTATACTTGATTATTTCCTGAAAATGAATACCTATTCAAGAGTGCTCGTAAATATTTTTCAGCGCTGAATTGGAAAGATGTAAATGAATGTAGTACAAAAAATGAAGCAGTTGATTAAAAAAATAAATAACTATAAGTAAATATTATTCCGGTCGAAGTGGAGATATCCTGGGGGAGGCCTATGTCCAGCAGTGGACGTCTTTCGGCTGAAATGATGATGATGATTATGAAATATTAGATATTTCACCAGTAGGTGCATTAACTTTTACATTAGTCAGAATCATCTCTTTGCCGTATTATACACACAAACTCACTCTCGCATTTATAATATAAGGTAGGCTTGAGCAAATATCAGAAACCATTGTACTCGTAAATCTCTATTATTCTAACGTATACGAGCCGAGACAATGAGATCCGACGGAAAATTGCGGTCTCTAATATAACTCGAAGATTCGGTAAAGTGAAGTGGCAGTGGTCACGTAAGTCGCAGGACATACCGCAGGAATGGGGCGAATAATACCGATGCTTCAGGGAAAATATTGGGACGAATTTGGAGTGTTCTTGGAACAGGTAAACTGGCTCCGAGTAAATCCGACCTCGATAAAATTGCACTTGTTTATGTTGGTGCGGATATATTCATTCTCTTTTTATGTGTTTTTTTTGTCTTGGATACCTGGAAAAAGAATACAGTCAAATGTAACAGCAAATTGATGCACTACGCCAATTTGCTGTGTTGTATAGCCATCTCATACAACTATACGAATAATTTAATTTGATTGCCAATTTGCTTATCAATTAATATTACTGTCTTAACATGCGATTATGTTCAAGCTATTAGTGAGGAGACCATTTTCTTCTGGATTCGATGACAAATCAAATCAATCACTCTATAGTAACTCTTATTTACTCACTTACTTATATAAGTTGTAAAATAAAAGCTTTAAAACATTTTACTGCACCAGATGAAATGATAATAACATTGATCTTCGCTAACCATTGATCGTCAAATGCGACGTGATCATCAACTGACACGCTCTTTGTAACGCAGGAATAATATCCTGCTACTGCAACTGTGGATCCAGACTGGACCGCCTGCTCAGTTAGTTAAGACGAACAAAGCGGGCACTCGATCGTAAATACTATCGCTCTTGTATTATGTAGGATATTTGGTAGTTATGTCGCATATGAATTGTCTAATCTGTTGTTTTACAAAACAGCTACGATACGTAAAATAGCTGAACGACGTTCAACGGTTTTATATTAGTTACTAAACCTTAACACACAGAATTGCATAAACGTTTACTGTCAACGATTAGAGGTTTTGTAAAACAGCGGGAAATTAAACGTCATATTGTTGATTTTAGGTTCTGTCGCTCGTGGCTTTGTGTGTCAAACGAGCAAAATGGCGTCCGTAAAAAAATATATAAAACGAGTAGGTACTTAATTAAGGAATATAACTCAAATTAAAACAGTGAATTTAAGGACAAATTTAATAAAAACTTATCAGAGTTTTATGGAAGCCAGTCCTAAAAATACGAAATAGCTGTAATTGCGACCAACTTAGAAGTAGCGCTCGCCGACCGCTCCCGCAGCACCGCTCGCGTGTGGTTTGTTCACAGTTCTAACCTTACCTAAACCAATTGGTCAGCTTGCCCTAGCTTAGTATCTGCGACCAATTTGGCATGGAAGCCACACCAAACGCTTACTGTCATGGCTGATAAGCCATTTCGCATTACGTCTTCACGTGGAACAGTTTTGTTAAAAGTAGCGCAATGGCAATCCAGCTGAACGTTGTTCAGCTGATTTACATAACAGAGCTTTTTCGTAAAACCACTAGTGGGTTTGAAAAACAGCGGATTCGACAATCTATTTGCCACAAATATGTTACAAACTACCTGCGCGTCGCGATTTTCCCCGAATAAGTCATGATCTCGTTGGAATATTGGGATATAAAAGTATCTTATGTCCTAATCTAGGTCATAGTCTACCCATGTGTCAAACATAGAAAGCCCGTTCAAACGTTATAGCGTGAATGCGTAGAAAAGAAGCATACAAAAATTAATGATTTCCCTTTATAATATTAATTTAGATCAAACTATCTGTCTATAAATACATAATCAGTTACTGCTAAAAATTTGTCTTCTTTGCATCAATATATTAAACGGTGTCTGGAGAAATTCTCATGAACGCATTTTTCAGATGGATTGGGTTTCGTCGTTTGGTTCGCCAGATAGGACAGCTTCCACGTCACGGCATGATTCCTAACATGTTTTAATATCAAATATTTTTTCCTCTGACACAAAACAAAAAATATTTTTAAATAGTAAATATATACATATATTCATTTCTACGTCAATCAGAATTCCCAGTAGGTAATTCTGTTAAATCAAAGTGCCCATCTGAAGCGAGTGTTCAATACATCACTTTCACTTAGTACCTATTCGCCAATCTCGATGACCGATACAATTGTAGGGAGGGCTAAGATTTATCCGGTCTCTGGTGTAATTATGCTGTCGTTTCGAATTATTGTCCAGTCATTCATCTTAGTGGAAAGGCTTCGGTAACTAAGCGTTGGCATTGAGCAGTTTTTCCCAAGAAATATTTAATAACAGTCTGGTGCATAACAACAGGCCTGCCTGCTACGACATAGTTGGGTTCTGTCGTTATTGGTATAGGTACTGTGTATTACTGATTCTTCAGGATACAAAGACGAGCTTTTGGAATTGTAGGTATACGGGGTGTAAGGGTAACACCGTTGTCACTTAAAACATGGGTAGTTGACTTAAATATGAAATAAACAAGCGAGTAAATAAATCAAAATTAATTACGCGCGCGAAATGAGCGACGCTACGGCGCGGCGTTACGTGCGCTCGCTAGCGAGACTGACAGCTGACTGACCGGGGTCGCGACCCGTGCGTCGGAGTCGGGTCACGCGGCGTGGTACCCGCGCCCCGCGCCCCCACCCGTATTGAGACGAAAGTTTGTTGCCCACACGCGTAGGGGGAAAAAAAGCAGATTTTCTTTTAAAAAAGTATTATTTTTTTCATTGATTTTACGTTCTATAAACGAAACCAAACCACTGCTTTCAAGGATAACGGTGTTTACCCTTACAGCTTGTATACAGTGTGTAACTGAATTATTGCATATTCTTCTTCTTAGCGTATTGATGGCAAACAGTTCAAACATCTTCGGCCCAAAATTCAGCTGTATACTCCGCTCACTGACGCATTCATAAGCTCGTCAAATGCAGAAGAAGTAACAGGGCCTGCGGCGCAGGATGAAAGGTAAGCCATTGTCTGTGGGGAGAGCTGCCGCATACGCACTTGAGATCTGAGCCGTCCGTGATCTGTGGAGGTTGGGGTTCACTGAGAATGCACATTATGAAAGTAGGTAGTTTGTTCAGAATCGTTTATTGAATTGATTTCTAACATTTAGTTATTTTTCTCTCCCAAAATAATTAAAACTCCGTTAGTTACAGCCACACTTCCGCTGTACACTCAAAAAAAACCACAATAGAAGAAGTATCTACTACGTTAGACACATATGCGTGTCCGACTGTGTGCGTGCGTAGATTTGTAATGCGACCACAATTTTCTACCACAATCAGATAGCTAATTTAATAATATAATTAATAAATAATAAACCTAAACAATATTTTATTCATAATGGTAAAAATTCACGATTAAACCTTGACATTCTAATTGGGGTATCTGGTGGTGTGCGTTAATTCCGGGACATGTTGTAAATGTAATAGTTTATCTAGTTCTTATTTGGCCTGTACGTACCTACATTACCATTACCTGCTTACCACGGAGTTCACGAACCATTGCCAAATATCCAAAATACGCGTGAATAGCGAATGAGTAATGGTAACTTAGTTTAGAGGTGGAAATACATTGATCAGTAAATGTGTAGAGTGCCAACGCATATTAATATTTCATCCTCTACATTACTACATATCATTGTTATATCGCGACCGCAGTACTTACCTACCGTGATAGTCGGTGCAATTTATTGCTTTTCATGAGTCCCCTGATACTTTGCGAATTCATCAGTGTTTTTCGTGCAAGTTTTAAATAATTTCGTAATGCTTCGTATATTTTCTGTATGGATACTAATAGTGTGTTTTAGTACCGGAACCACGCTGAACGATGCTCATCCAACTTAGCTCCCTCTCTTGTTTCTTTTAGAAGCTCTCTAAGTAAAAGCATGAAAACTTTTGCTCAGTTTAACATTTTCTATTCAAATTTTCCGTACGCGGCTCTCACAGCACGCGTTCGTTAGCAAAATGCATAATGCAACGTCATCCTCGCAGACTCGGCCCGTCCAACGAGCCAAAAGTGAAATTTT
Source organism: Antitype chi (assembly GCA_947359405.1). Classification (NCBI taxonomy): domain Eukaryota; kingdom Metazoa; phylum Arthropoda; class Insecta; order Lepidoptera; family Noctuidae; genus Antitype; species Antitype chi. The sequence goes on along the minus strand of OX375815.1, from coordinate 12,687,016 downwards.
AAGAAAATCCAACGCGTTTATTTTCACACGACTGCGAATAAAACTGTTATACTTTCCTGACGACCAGTTACTTTTAATAATATACCCTACGCTGAAGAAGGAGCTACTTAAAGAGGATTGCAGTATTTTCTTTCGTTCTTTCGATAACAGTATCTGGATAACAGAGACCGAACGAACTGCAATCCCAGGACTACCAGTCTTTTTGCCACACATAAAAAAGAAATGAGGACTACGGTCAGAGGCCATGAATGGCTGGGCACAATTGCGTTGTGCTCAAAAGTGGGTACCGTCTACTGTGTGGGGCTGGATTCAATAAAGGTTACCTTGGTGGTCAGGCTTAAAATGCCGGAAGTGAATTCAGCAAAAGTCGACATCGGCTCAGTTTTCAGCATTCTAATCCTATATTTTGGTTTCGGTTGTCTCGTCACCATGGGTTTGGTATTCCTTCAATTTTACATATTTGTGCTGCCACTTGTATATTCTACCTTCCACTTTCACTTATGATCACATTTTATTTGCCGTCACCTTGATGACAGATATTAATGGATGATATTGCCGAGCGGTTCTTAGGAATATATTTATGGTCATGACTGTACTTACTTAGTAGTGCTAAACTCTAAATAACACTTTGCCTGATTGCAGATTAAAGCCAGCATCTTGTGTACGAGTAACATCTCAACTTTCGATCACATAGCCCATGAGGCAGTATTTACCTAATCAATCTGCCTAGCCTTTTCCTTGCTATGCTGGGGTCAGATTCCAGGCTGCCCGGATGCAAATGCATCACGGAACGACTGCCTATCTGACCTCCACAACCCAGTAACTGGTTAATACGATGCTCCTTGATAAGACTGGCTATCAGACTTTCGGGCCTCTGACGACCCGTAACGACTGTCAAAGATCCACAAATGACAGCTGGGACCAACGGCTTAACGTGCTTTCCGAGGCACAGTCTTGGTATGTAAAAATGATCACCCATCCACAGACAGACCGCGGCAAGAGTAAATCGACCCCATCGGACCGACCCCGGCGGCGGCTTTTGTCAAAGCCTCACTATAGAGAATAATTAAAAAAAAAGTATGTTTGTTTTAAATTTAAGGAATGCAACAGAATGCAAGAGTAGTTTTAACCTAGGTGAAAAAGTATCATTATAAAAAATTTAGTGTTAATATTTAGGTATGTACAAAAATGGAGCTTCGTCTGCCAACAAACTGCTATGCAGTTTGGCAGAAGTAAATGTAACCTACAAAATAAAAAACCTGTGAATAAACACTTTTTCATTTATTTATTTTTTTGTTATTACCTAGTCACAAACCCTTTGCAGTATTTACCTAATATTAATATGATCTCTTAATCACCGCACCGCTCCCATGAGAAGGAAAAGGGATGGGACGGCTTATTCTTAGCTGGAAACTACAGATAGAAACCGAAGTGGCTCATGGATAACGCTAACTAGATAAAAGTAACTAGCTCATTTACTGTAACGGGCGGACGTGGGTGGCTTTGTGGTTTTAATTTCTGCTTACATTGAAATCTAAACGCTAAATTAATTTCGTGGGAAAATAACGAGTTTAACAAGTAAATGCTTATGAAAGAATTTATTTTAGAGTTGGGTAAGGCGGTAACTCCCAGAAAGGATAACAACAAAGGTAGTATTTGAACCTAAAATAATATGTGAATGAGTGATATGTGTGGGTGTGTGATGTGTGATATGTGTGTGTTGTAATGTGTGTATATGACCATTGTCGATGAAAAATGTCGATGACCGTTGGGGTAGGCATGTTCTTGAGTGGAGAATGAAATGCAATGTTGGTGATTGCGAATAGGCTAACGTAAGTCAGGACAGGCGTCCTATCAGGCTAGGTGGAGCGACGATCTTCGCAGGGGGATTAGTAGCATCTGGCTGAGAGTTGCTGATAATCATGTTGAAAGACGTGCCTGCGTACGTCCAGCAGTGGTGTGTGCTGATGATGATGGAGTAAATCATAGCAGCCTACTTACTTCTTATCAAAACGTGGGACACCAAACCTAACTTGATGTATTTGCGGACGAAAATGGCGAACAAAAAACCTATTTACAGAAATAAATTAAGTTATCATTTATTAGGTATCTACGTTTATAATGTCAACGGTCGAAGGCGGATTATGATGAAGCTGCCCATTTCCTTGATTGAGAAAATACGTCTCAGTCTTATTTTTCGATTGTACCCTGGATTTTTTTCGTCATAAACTACCTGCCCTTAAATATTATTTAACCCAAAATGTTGTACTAACAAGCAAACAGAGTACCTAACGTATACAGATTACAGCATCAAATGCACGGCAAAGTTTACAAAGTCTCGTGGAGTAACGCCCTAAAGGTCTTCATGTAGACATATTTACGTTATTACAGTTTGCTTACCTATCACACACAATGCCGTGGGATATAACGGGAGAGGCAGAAATGATCTAAAACAAGGATTTATACGAATAGGGCTGTTTGTAATGGACCGTTTTGGTTTTGCTGTTTTGTAGATTAGTTTTGTTTGTGTAGGTGTCGTGGCCATATCGTAGATTTGCTCACTTCATGAAATGCCCGCGAATTTTTTGTCGAGGAGACGGTCGACGTCAGGGGCATCCCAAGGTTCGGTTTGGTTACGTTCCTGTAAACCCTGCAGATATGAATAGCAGCCCCACGCAGTGGGGCTCCGTCAACCTGACGTCGACCGTCTTCTTCTGTTATATAAGAATAATAAATATACAATATGGCCATTTCGTGTAAATGTGTGAACACCATGTATCTATCACAGAATTAATTTATCTGTATTGCTTCAATTTGATTCTGTTTACCTATTTTGGTATGGTAATTTTATTCTGGGTGCATCGTTTTCACACATAATCATATAGTGAATGTACTATGTTAAATATTGTACTTGAAACATTTTAAAAGAGAAACGGTGGAGTTTCTTGCCCATTCTTCTCCATACGAAACTACATTTTGGAACGGGCGACTAGAATCAATTCTATTTTAATGTAAATGTTGACGTTCAAAAGTGCCTTTTAAGTGCCTATTTGAAATAAATGCTTTGACTTTGACTTGGACTTTGACTTTGAAGTGAGCAAATCTATGGTAAGGCCACCACATAGGCATTGCGAGGATTCAGACGAGAATCCCTTGCAAATATCTAGATACATATTAATTTCGTATTTTTTTTTAAATAAAGATAAAACATTGTGTCTATATTTCTAAAATGGAAGTGGTGGAGGGAGACTTTTGCCCAGGAGTGGGACAAGGCAGGCTCGTGAAAAAAAACCCGAGAAGGAGTGGTTTTCAAATCAAATATTTTTTTTTACTTTTGAATAATTATTTCAAGGTCACGTCTCACTTCATGAAATAATAATATCTACACTGTTTACAACGCCAAATCTAACTTGCTACAGCTAAAGTGCCTACATCAAAAGTCCGTTTTCCGCTATACTAGTATAATATCGCCCTGACAAATCCCTGTAAGATATTGATACGGGCGGTAACCCTACGTATACGTAGGTAATGTTGAAACGGCGTCAGTAATTGAGTTTTCGAGCTCACGCCCGTTATGTTTGCACGACGTACCTACCTAAGCATGCCTGTAACTTGCCAGTAATCCCGACGTATCCCGATTAACCATAACAGTACGGTTAAGGGTCTATCAAGAATCTCGGGAAATGATACTCAGCAGCTTTTTTACTACCATGTGTCTGGGTTTGATTAAGTTATATCAGTGCTTCTCAGATTGGATTTATTTGAGTCTGGGATGCGCATTGGATATATATATTTACGTGTCATGATTGGTTTTTCATTGGTGACCAATTTTTTCCGTAGTGTTTCTGGTTATTCTGAAAATTTTCTTTGTAAATCTATTCTAGGGAAGATCTATAATGAAAGGGCCGACATTAAATTGTTTCTAGGTGACAAATGAGAGTTACGCTAATGCAAAATCTAATCAATTTATTCGTGCTTTAGATAATTAGCTGTCCCATTTCCATAACGGATTACCGAAATTAATATTCTCGTATAATAATTACAAAATCCTGTGTATCCAATAATGACTGATCATATTGGATGGCAGAAAAAGGACGCGAATGGTTAAGCATTGGCGAAGTCCGGAATTAATCATATCGTAATAAACATAACATCATATCGGCGAAAAAAAGGCCGAAAGTTATACGTTTCATCAGGCGTAACATTAAAACAAATGGACTGGTTGGTACTCCGCCATTCGTATGTTTGAATAATTCATGTTCACAATCTATAAAGCAGACAACAGAGAGCATTTTACAAAACAAACAAATTTTATTGATCTCTCAGGCGCTGTTTGTGCCTCCACAATAAAATATTTACATTTACTTCGCAACACCTGGGCTATCTAGGCACCGCCCACCGCAGGCATTAGAATAATGAAACGTTTGCCACCACCTAACTCTCTTCTATTGAATAAAACATTTTTAAAGTGGTAGGTACATAGTTCGGCTTTGTTTACATTTCCTTTTTGAAAAATAAACGTGTTCTGAAATGATTTTGAAGCAAATTTATTCGTGGCCTCCAGCGGTTTAAGTCAACTTCCTCTAGTTGCATTTATTTTACGCGGTTTGGACAAAAGTGGGGCTCTGACCCAATTTCATTTAAACAGAGTTACTTGACTTGTACTTACCTTCCTGTGCTTACCTACCTGAAACCTTTTTTTTTACTCAAGCTTGAAGAATACTAAAGTGGTAGGATAAATATTTTCTTTCTTGAACACAACATCACGCCATGTTTTTCCCGAAGTGTTGGTTAGATGTGCTTATTGTACACCTATGTTTAAGTCCAATGTAATAGCCTATTGGTATCGACCGGCCCAAATCCAGGCTCCAGGTTGCTACTAAGAAATTCCAGATATTATAAATAATAGTTTAAAAAACTAAAAAACACGCTTTAAAAACCAAACTAAAAAAGGATAAAATAATTTATTTCAATTAAAAAGCGTGGGGTGTTTGACATTAATTGATTATAAAAATACCTCAAAAAGCACCCCACGCTTTTTAATTGAATTAAATTATTTCCTCTTTTTTTAGTTTGGTTTATAAAGCGTGTTTTTTTAATTTTCACTATTATTTATTTTCTATTTTTTTTTATTATTGAATTGTCATCGGTCCTCGATAATTTTACAAAGTTTAAATGAAATCTGACCGTTTAAAGTGGGTCAAAATCGCGCCCTAAGGAGTCGGTTCCAAACATACAAGTGAAGCTAATATAAAGCGTGTAAATACTCAATAACCGCCGATTTCGTATGATTTCTATTCCTGAAATTCTATTATAGTACAAAATAATAGGAATGACAGCGTAGACAGTAACCAATTGCGTTTGAAACTGAATATACTACTAAAAGACGGGAATAGGACATGCATTTTTGATAACTCTTGCCAAGTTCGTTGACAATTTAATACAAAAAGTATAGGCCCTTGAGTAGGGCTCATTACCTTTAACAGGAACGAGCTTGATCGCATTTTGTATTTTCCCGTTTCCTATCAAAAATAAGGAAAAAAAGAAAAATACTCGATCGCCCATTTGTTATTTCAAAATGGTTTCAATTTATCCACGACGTTTACAAGCGCGCTGAAAACTATTAGTTATATTTATTTCTCTTTACCGTTGAAATAACTGTAAACTCGTTTGTTTTATTACAAATACAGATAAAAGCATATTTTGTTGTTGTACCTTGATGCTCTTCAATTATAACGAAACTTAAACATTATTGAGGTGGCTGGAGAAAAAATAGGTAACTTACTTAAATATTTACTTTTTATTCAAAATTTAATATTTATCTAGACTAAATTAGTTTTCTCCTATTACGTCCTATCCTTCCAATATTAAAAAAAGTGAAAGTTTGTGAGAATGTATGGATATGGATGTTTGTTACTCTTTAACGCAAAAACTACTGAACGGATTTGGATTAAATTTGGCACACAGATAGTTAATAACCTGCATTAACACAAAGGATACTTTTTATCCCCATAGTACGTTCCTGCGGGATAATTCCCCGCCTCCATGCGGGAGAAGCCGCTGGCAACAGCAAGTTTAATATATTTTGCAAATTATAAAATAGCCACTATTAGCGAATTTAATAGATCTTGTGTTTTGACTTTGACTCAATCAGCGATTTACAGTTCTTATAAAAAGGTGTTATATATACATAAGTGGATAGGCTGAGGGGTATCTATAGTAAACCCTGATTTTGCCAGTTAGGTTTAAAAAAGTGTTAATCACTGCATTATCTATATAGTAACATACCAGTGTCCAGTATCCATAGTCATGATTTTTGTTACAAACTTACATAAATACAATTATATATACATACATGAAACTGCATGCCTCATTGGTTAAATAAAAGAGAAATGTCACCTACCTGTTTGGAAATGCGAAAATACACAACTTTCGTCGTACATGTTTTGCGGAGCTTACGTTATGCATGGTAACCGACTAACGAATACACCAAAAGTCCGCTCAGTTTTACGTGCAAGTTTTAACAACACTGTGATTTTTCCATGGTTTTTTTTTGTATTTCTGTCAGGACGGAAACCGAGTTTGGAACTCTCGTTTTTTTTATTATTTCATGTAATTTTCTTCGTGTCGAGAGCATGGGTATTCAAGGATTTAAACCGTTTTTGTTCGATGGCTATTTATTTAGGCTTGACAGGAATGCATTGTTTGTTGTTCTGCTTTATGTTATGTTGTTACTGTGTTGCTACTCTTTCTATTATTTTATGTGTTGTGTATTCAATCTAAAATCCTCCGTATTGTTTTTAATGTACCTACCCGAATTAACACGTTAATCCACAAAACAGGTCAAAGTCGGTACGAGTTTTTATGTGGCTACCAACTCGATGTGGGTTCTAATGATAGGTATTGTTAACCGAAGTCAACACAACTTCGAGATACCCTAAGGCACAAACAGCGCAAACGACACTAACCTCTATTGACCACAATAATAACAAACAGCTGTTACACGAGTTTTTGTCAGGCACCGGAATTTCGAATATGATATGCAAATGACACAAATGAAAAACAAAATTGAACACCCAAAATATCGCACAGTATAATACATACCAAACACCGCCGACACAGTGTGTATAATAGAAGCCATTTAATGCAGTATTGGCATCTGCCGTATACATGTGCCCGTCGGTTTGTTATTAAAGGTGTCAATAAAACCCGCCTGTATGAGTATCGAGGGGCAATAAATTCGTTTTCAGCAACGGAGAACTAAGAGTTCGGATTATTTCGCACCATTTACTCTTTTCACCTACCGTCTTCATAATGCTGCCTCGATAAAAAGGATTTTTTTTTTCAGCAGAATTGAAGTTTTCAGCTATCCCTTAATCGGGCTTAATCGAATTCTGGCTGTTTTCGTGAAATAAATGGACGGGAAGTTTTTTTCGTAACCCGCTGAGTTTTATAGGAAGTTAATTAGCCATTGTTAATACAGAATGCTTGCATTGGAATACCTACCTACTGGCGTTATAATTTCGTTAATTTACTTTCTCTTTATTTAATAATTAAAATACTTAAATACAATATGTCATACAGCTAACTATTTACACTAGGTACTAAGTTAAATGGCTAACTAACGAACTATACAAAATGAACACAAATACAAATAGATGTAACAACTTTCGAATCATTTTATTAATTAAGGTTGTAAAAATCTAGCCATCCTACGATTATACCTGTATTGGAAATTCATTCTATTGTTTACTGACATGCATTTCCAAATTTTTTTTTTAACATAAAAACTCCGTGATACCCTATGAATATTTGATAGTTAGCTAGTTTTATTTTTGACCTAGATTTTGTTAGTGTAATCCGTAAAAAACAGCTCAACTAAAAAAATCCGAGAATTACTCATTCAAGGTAAGCGAAAAACTATATTTTGATTTGGGTTTCCATTTTAAGTTCTTACTGTTGTCAGCTTAGAGCCTGATCATCGTTTCTCTGGGTTTAATATTATTTCTTTATAGAAATAATCTCCTAAAACCTCCTAACGTCTCAAGAGGGTAACATATTATGTTTTTGGTTATGAGTTGTTTTTTTATGATTTCTTTTTTCTTACAAGTGTGTTGAAAAATGTCATTTTTTACTGCAAACTTGCATCAAAATGTACTAAAGTATATCAAATTATAATATTCCGAAAGTTTCTGTCAAGGCTTTGTCATAAATCATTACAATAAACATATGACCTACCTATCTCCTAGGAGAAACAAGCAATGACTGAATGGGAACTTTATGAATCCATAGCCAAAGGACGAGTTCGATTCTGTTAGCATTCACGGTCCAATCAAGCCGAGGGAGTACGATATCGTCGGAAAATTGGAATCTAACTGTAACTGGGGATACGGAGCCAGCTATTTTTTTGCCTAGACAATATCTAGTGCCTCTTGCTGTGTAATAAACTACTGTTTACCTCCTAGAAATCAAGTCCCGAAACAGCATATATAATACGTCACGATTTTTACGGCTTAAGAGGCCGTATACAATTTTTTTGTCAAAGATTAAAAGTAGCTCATCCATTAGATCAAAATTGAAATTATCTTTCATAAAAATATATACAGTATTTTAACTGTAAAATCACGTAAATCAGCGAAATCAAAAAACAAATAGTATACGGCCTCTTAAACAAAACTGTGTCTACCTGCAATAAAAGTTTTGGCGGGATTTTTGGAGCCAGTTAATTATCAACGGCAAACTGCTTAGAAGAAATTTCCTTAATGATTACAGATACAAGATAGACATCGTGATAACAGAGTATGTACAGCGTCCCCTAGATTTTTAGCAAACCTCGTAAAAGCGAAAAGCGCTAATTGCGTGAACATTTAGAAAAAAATCAAGACTGCCGCCGACGCCAACTGGTATCGGGAACTTAATCAAATCAAATCAAATGTTTATTTGCAAGAAATACATTGTTGGTGACATTATTACACGCTCAAAATGTGACTGGATGTTCACAGCCTGGGAAATTATCAGCAAAACAGCAGCAGTCGTACCTACTGCTTACCTTGGCTTACTATTCGTAATTTTATTATACAGGTACAAAACAAAATCACCATTTTTTATTAAAAAAAACCGGCCTTGTGCGTGTTGGGTCACGCACAATGAATGATTCTGTAGTTGAGATGAACTCATTCCAAAACAAACTTAACTATTTACTCGAAAAACCAATATACAAATAATTCCCATACATCTCGATTATACTTACGTCACTGTCAATTTTCCAACTGTAAATGTAAGTTTGTAGTAGCAAAAATATTTTTGATGTAATAAAACCCCAAATTAACGATTTTCGGACTTTTCCTTTTACATGTGCTGTGAGACCTTCCACCTTGCTTCATTTAAATGATTCTAGGTCAGCGGGAAGTAGATAAGTATCCTATAGGTTTTGATTAATTTGCGAGTGTCACAATATGTCGAGAGTTCCTGTTTGTATTTTATTACGTTGACTTAGAAGCTTGATTTTAGAGCTCCAAGGGACCGTAGACCTACGTATTTGATATTAATTTATCTCTTCTCGACTTGATTACCTTCACGCGTTCCTGAGATGGGTATTGACAGAATGACAAACAGACAACAGTGGTACAAAGTGATCCTACAAGCTTCCTTTTTTACCTTTTGAGGTAGGTAAGTAACCCTAAAAAACATCGCTAAATAAAAGAAAAAATCACTTTTTTTACTATCTTAAAATCATATAGGTATAGATATCTGCTTCAAAATGTAGTTGCAAGGTTCCACCCGAACAAACATAGTTACATACATACATTGCAAGTTAAATAAAAGCTTGTAACAAACGTCATACCTCCCAATAATTATGCGTGTGACCAGCCTTAGAAGCCAGTGATGTTCTATATAGTTTCTGTCCACCCTGTAGGAGAAAGGTGTGAGTTTATGTGTGTGTTTTAAATAATTATAAAGCCTTGTTTATTTCAAATTCAAACTTAATTACTATGCAAATATTTTAAAACCTTTTTAGTTAGGAATAAAAGTGATTAATGTGATATTGTAAAACAGAAAACTATTTTACAAATGAATAAATGTAATCATGGCTTTCAAATCAAATCATAAGTCATTTATTCAAACTAGGCTGAGAGTCAGCTCTTTTTGAACGTCAAAATTACATAAGACAGTCCCCCAAAAACGCCCGGCCATCACTACTTCCTAGTGCTTTAGCTATAAAAGTGCAAGCATTGGTAGTATCGATACTGAGTAAATGTTAATAGCTCGAAAATCGGATTTACTAAATCCGTTACTATTATTTATTGTGGGTTGTAAAACAATTGTATTATTACCGAAACAATTATGTCGCAATAATGCGACTATAATACTCGATTAAGCTAGAATTGTTATGAAACAATGCTAGTTCAAGCGAGGTAATGACGCAATTCTCTATTCACGTAGCCCAGAGCGATTGATAGGCTATAACGGAATTCGTAATGTCTATTCAATCAATCAACTCATCCTGCCCGTCCAAAGCTACATAGAAACAAGGATTTCCCGAAAGTGACGACAAATCTATTTAGGTCAATGCAGCTTTTTGGGAGTAGGGGCTGGTGGCTAAATTATAATGGAAGGTTGAGCTACGCTTGCTGCAGTCGGTCCGTGGGTGGGTGACCACACATATCGAAACCCCTCTGTGCCTCGGGAAGCACGTTAAGCCGTTGGTTCTAGCTGTCTTTCGTGGATCTTTGGAAAGTCATTACGGGTTGTCAAAAGCCCACAAGTCTGACAATAAATTACTCTTATCAAGGGGTATTGTGTTACCCAGTTTCGGTTGAGGAGGTTAGATAGGCAGTCGCTCCATGTAAAATACTGGTATTCAGCTGCATCCGTTTTAACTGGAAGCCGAACCCAGTGTAATCATAAAATGGCTAGGCGGATTGCTTTATCATATAGGTCCAGGCCATGGTACGGAGCGAGAGTGCATGGGAATGCAAGTCATTTTATGATTTCAAATCCAAAAATAAATGAATATTCGGATTAATTGTTTGTTCCATTTTGGTAGTGGGTAGATATATCGGTGACTGCAAGACAAGTCACATCATTAAATAAAAGAGGTTAAGAAAACAAACAGTCACTTACTTATTTCAAATTTCAGCCAAAAACGCCAGCAAGCATTCTTTCCGTTGAGCGTCCTTTGTCTAAACGGTGAGTGTTCAAACGACGAGTTTAGGCTTCAAGTTACTCTATTGGTGTGTTAAACTTGTTTCATACAACTCGATACTATAAGCATAGGTAAAAGTGTGAACGTATCCATACAAAATCAACCTATAATTTTCCTATTGCTGGGACACAGGCCTCCTCTTAGATAAGCAGTCGATAATCCACCACGCGGGCCCAATGAGGGTTGGTGGATGTCACATGTCTTCAATTTTTTTGTTCTAAGACATGCCCGTTTCTTTTCCTCACAATGTTTTCCTTTTCCGTTTTGAGAGCAGTGGTGATGAAATCAAATACACAAAGTGTCACTTTGTGATTACGAATGCGGCTCAAAATAGCTTAACCAATTCAGGCAGTTTTCAAAGTGACAACTTTCTAAACTTCTAAAAGGATTGATTTATATGAATACATGTGTGCATGCCTTGTGTATAAACTATATCCGCGAAAAGCCTGTGTTTGTACATAAAATATCATTCAGTCACTCAAACTCACCAGAATGCAGAAAATAAAATCGAATTCAAAATTAGTTCAATACTTCAAATGTTTGGCTCAGCGTCAATCAGTTTATTTTTCCTACAAAATTAGTAAGTGGGTACGGATGTACTTTTGAAACGTTTTAATGGACTGTAATGGACTAATTGCTGTAAGAGTAAAAGAACAACAACCCGTTTCCTCAATTTGCAAACCTCCTTCCGTTTTACATTTTTTACATGCTTTATATTAGCTTCACTTGTATGTTTGTTTGTATGTAACCGACTCCTTAGAGCGCGATTTTGACCCACTTTAAACGGTCAGATTTCATTGAAACTTTGTAAACTTATCGAGGACTGATGACAATTCAATAATTTTAAAAAAAAATTGAGAAAATGAAAGAAAGGAAAAAATAAATAAAAAAAAAACACGTTTTTGTAGTTAGCAGAACTATAAAATAGAAAATAAATAATAGTTTAAAAAACTAAATTCACGCTTTAAAAACCAAACTAAAAAAGGAGAAAATAATTTAATTCAATTAAAAAGCGTGGGGTGCTTGACATTAATTGATTATAAAAATACCTCAAAAAGCACCCCACGCTTTTTAATTGAATTAAATTATTTTCTCCTTTTTTAGTTTGGTTTTTAAAGCGTGTTTTTTAGTTTTTAAACTATTATTTCTCGGTACAGAGTTTTTTTTATTGTAACAAACACTATGGGCCTTGATTGACAATTTTTTTTTAAAACTAGTAATATGCTGTTTGAGACGATACCTCTATTAAAACAATACTTACCTACTTTTTCTTTCTTTCTTGATAGTAAATATATACCGCATTACGTCCAAATCACCCGGAGCTGCAAAAAATCCGAAAATATGGACCTAAAACAAATTGCCTTACAACCTTTTCAATTTTAACACTCCCAAGAAAGTTTTCAGCTACCAACACGTAGATAATGTGCTAATGATGTGAGTAAACAATGGTGCTGGTGCGAAGGTGGCAACGACCGTCGTCGGCAATGTACCTGCGGCTTTGGGACCGGTCCAAAATCCGTTGGTGCTAGTAATTGCGTAACTTTGTTACACCGCAACCAACTCGCCGTACTTGTGACGGTCTTTGCAACCTGTTAGAGTATTATTATTAATATATGGGTCTAATTAATTGATATTGGTACCTAATATATAGAAGTTTGAGGAAATAGCATGTGCCTACGCTTTCTGCTGATTTTGATTCTACTGTTTTATGAGTTTATGAAGGGATGTAGGATTTCTAATAGGTACAACACGCAATAACAATACAATAGCATCTATCTGTTGAGTTGATTTGCTTTTGTCCTTTCCTTATTTATAATCCTTCTTTCTCCGGCGAGTAATGGGTAGCTTGCTGTCCGGTAAGGACCAAGCCCGAGTTGACGGCGCATTGTGTTCCACGCGCGCCTCAAAGAGATGTCAGTACCAACTGATGGGGTCCGCAAGGGCTGATGCCTGCCAGGGGTGCGGGTTGATCGAAAGATATACCGCGGCCCCTGGCACACATGCAACTGAATGAACACGGATGGGTTTTAGTCAGTAAAACTATGACACACCCTTCCGCTCCACCCAGAGCGGGAGAAGTTATTTGATGATTTACCAACCTCAGAAAAAAAGCCCTGGCGCTTCCCTCCTCTATTAGTCATATAAGCACCTCTAGGCACGGATTCGATAAACCAATAAAATTATATCGTTACTTAGTTACTATTGTCACTAAAATATTACATAAGGGTTCATAGCACTTCGTAGCAATTAGTACAAACATAATACACATAATACTCACGAGAAAAGCTGAGTGCATTTCAACTGGTCAAACTTTGGACATGTTACAAACAGCCATTATTAAAGTGCACACACTCGGTTTTGAGTTAAATTAAGATTGTATTCTGACTGAACGAAATTGTTTTATAAACTTATACATACATTTAAATTAATAATATTATGGGGAATATTTTACAGAACTTCTATAAATATATTGACATATACGTGGTATACCTCTAAAAAAAATTGGGCTGCTAATAATGCACACTTTCCTGAATAAATGAGCCTCTTTTTAGTTTTCTCACAAGTAGTCTCGTTAACTATGCTAAGTTAGGTTAGAACTGCGATGGACCACGCGCGAGCCGAGCAAGCGAATCGAGCGGTTCCGCGGGATCGGCGGTTGGTTGCCATTACTTGGCTATTTAGTATTTTGTGGACCTCAAAATAGTTATTATTAGCAGTTCACAAAAATATACGCATTCATTATTAAAATAGTGTTCAAAAATATCTTTAGGAAAGCAAAATGGGAGTGAATCCGGTATCTATGAGGTGATTCGGCAGAGACTCAAAGTTGTCGATATATCTCACAGAATACTTAACTGAAGTGGCAATGGGCCGATCATAATTCGCTGTAGAACCGATGACTGTTGGAGTAGACGTGATCTTGTGGTGAGGCCGCAAATTGGCAAACGTAAGGTAGGACGCCCTCAGGCTAGGTGGAGTTAGCAAGATGGCTAGCAACAGCTGGATGAGAGTTTCCGAGAATCAAACTGAATGACGTGCAATTAGAGAGGCCTATGTCCAGCAATGGACTGCTGTAGGCTGATGTTGAAAATGAGAGAAGTAATCTCTGTAAGTAGATGCTGAACCGATTTCAAGAATTCATTCACTAATAGAAAGCTACTATTACCGAGTATCATAGAGTATGTTTTATGGTACCTACAGTTGATTTCCATGCAAACGAAGTTGCGGGAAGAAGCTAGTGATAAAATATTAAGTAGTAATAAACAAATTTCATCATCGCTAACGGCTATTCCGCTATTCCCACTAACCTATCTATTTGTGATATTGACTGCTCTGGGATCAACTGTTGTATATAGGCTTTAGCGCCACAATAACAGTTCTGATCCATCCTCAATATCAACCTACATAGATGGACATCTAAAAGTGCACTTACACGGGCAATTTTTTGAGCAATTATTGCTTAAGTAGAGCAATCTAGAGCAACGACAGCAAATTGCCGATATGTTTGGCAATATTGCTTCTGATTGCTCCATAAACCTATTTCATGAGTTGCCGAATATTCAAACGGTTTGTAAACTAGTCAGTTTTCTTTCTATCTCGTTTGTACGTATAACTACGTCTCGTTTTTGTGAGAGGAACCGGTCGGCGCCGGCACCCCGGCCGGCGGCGGAGGCGGCGGGGGAGGCACATTGTCTAGTTTTTTGAGTTGCTCCATATTGCTGCATATTGTGTGGCCGTATCTCTGGCAACAGGTTGCTACATGTTGGAATTGCCCTAAACTGCTGCTTGTAGTCGTGACGTCATATTTGACGAGTATCGCCCAAGATGGAGCAATTTTAGTTGCTCGTGTAAGCGCACCTTAAGATAGATCACATTTCCAATAATACCTCTTACAGAAAAACTGAAGTTTTGTTATTTGAAAATCAGTAACAGGTAGGTGTAAATCTTGCACTTTAACTCTGATAGCTATTTACAACTCGATTTATGCCCTGGCCGTATATTGTCCCATATAACTAGCTGTATCTCTGTTCCAAACATTGATTTTACAACACCCCTGATAAGGTAAACAATAAAGCTTATTCTATTTGTCTAAATAAATAATTTTTGGTTATTGGAAGCTTAGTCCTGGCTGGGTAGGTAATGGATTAGCTACTATAATCTAGGCAGAAACAAGACGATGTTTGGTGTAATATTCTGAAAGCGCACCTATGGCAGCCAGACACGCTAGATATGAATTAAACACTGGGTGGATTATTCTGATTACTTGGATCGAAATTTTGTGGGTGCTAACGGTTTCCAGTTCTATACTAGGTTCGATTTTTATGGTTTTGTACATCTGAATTTAAAATAAAACGGTACCTGTAAATTATCACCCGTGTGTCACAGCAATCGTGAGACAAATCAATCTGCTCCGATCCGAATCTATTGAACCAATTAAGTTGAAGAGTTGAAATTTCTGATATTTAATTTTGAATCCTGGGGTCTCACTTTTGCGAGCAAAAAAATTAGTTTTGCACACTGTACCGTTTGATATCCTACTATCCTACGAATATTATAAATGTGAAATTTTGGACGTTTCGATGTTTGGATGTTTGTTACTCAATCACGCAATAATGGCAGAACGGATTTGGATGAAAATCTGGCACACAGATAGTTTATAACCTAGATTAACATATAGGATACTTTTTATCCCGATAGTACGTTCCCATGTGATAATTTTCTACCTCCATGCGGGTGAAGCCGCTGGTTAAAAGCCAGTATCAAATAAAACGTCTTTTTAAATGAAATGATAAATGATTTTATTTCTGGTAATATGTTCGTACAAACACTTTTACACGTCAATCGTATTTCTAAAACTAGATGAGGTCGGCGTTTCCTATCTGACTACTCTAAGAAGAAAGGCCGAAACAAACTCAGAGGTCACAGTCTCTTAAAGTCCAGACATAATCTTGGTCAGATCATGTCAAGACTATGTTGGATTGGTATCTAAAATGGTTCTTTTGAGGAAAGAACCACACCGATTGAGTGGACTTATCCAATCAGTGCACCCATTTATCAGTAATCTTGCCGCTCAAATTAGAACTTGAGGAGCTCAACAATTTGACGAACAATACCAAAGTAGTTTTGATGTGAGTTTCTATTTAAAAAAAAACATTTTAAAGTTATTTTTGTGTTTACAGTGCCTTACGTGACACTCACTCACTAAAAACTACCATTGAATAATCTATTAAATATTAATATATCTAGATACTATTCTAAAGCTCTTAGCCTAATATTATATTGCGACCTTAGGGATCACTTTCTCTCAAATGAAAGACCTAAAACACAACATTACAACGTAATGCTACCTACCACTCACTTCTTCATAGTTGTCTTAATTTACACAAAGAAAAATGTAGTGAACAATATTATAATCCAAGTTTATTCCTAAGACATTTTGTACTTCGATACCTATTTTCATTTTCTCTGCGTAATTGGAAGAGAGGGAACAAATTATTGGGAGGCAGTCTTCAAATTTCTTCATTTACTTTTGTAATGGGATAATAAGTATTGTCTTTCGAATAAATAATTGTAATGGATTTTCGGTTATTTGTTTGCTTTGTCTTGTCTCAGGGCAGTGAGAATTTGTTATCCTTTTGCTTTACTAGATTGGGGACAACGCGTTTCCATGATGGGCAAAAAGTAAAAATAAGGTCGTGTTTCTCCACTTGTATGAACTTATGGGGAGATCAGTTTTTGACCTTGGGTTTGTAGTAGGTGATGTATAATGTGCATAGAACAGTGCTGGCCCAGTGGTATCGGGCCGACTTACGATTTGTAGGTCGTGAGTTCGAACCCAGACAGGCAGTTTACTTTGTGTATTTATTGTCATCACTACTGCTGTCAAAACGGTGAAGGAAAACATCGTAAGGAAACCGGCATATCCTAGAACAAAAAATTTGAAGACATGTGACGTACACCAACCTGGACAAAGCCCGCTTGGTGAACAAGATAAACTAAATCTAACAATTGCGTAAAGTTAACTTTATTTTAGACGAAGATGCAGTACAATAAACTTGTACATTTTAACATAATAACAAATGCTATTCATATTATAAACAAGGAAATCCTGTTTCTGCGGAGCGTGAAGTATATTTGTCTAGGTAAGATTTCAAGACACTAAATGGGAGAACGTCACGTCGCCAGCACTTGTCCTCAAGTTTGCAAGGCACTAGAGTTCCACATCGTGTCTACAACTTTTCACATAAACTGCACAACTTTGCACGGTGCCGCTTATAACAAATTGCCGTTTTCTATTCAACATATTGAAATTTTTGTAAAGTTCGCGTGTATTCAACGAATCCTATTATTGCTTTTAGTTAGTGTCCAAAATGTGCGATTCTCCATTTTATTTTGCAGCGTAACTTGTGCCTGGTCCGGTGATAGTTGGCCAGGGAGCCAGGAGTTCATTTTATAACAAAACGTGACAGTTTCAATGAATGCTTGTTCCCTGTTCTCAACTTGCATCCACGCGAAGCTCATAAAGTGCGTTCAAATTCGTGATTACACAAACAACGTAGACTTTGACTACCCAGATGTATTTTCACAGTGACTAATTCGCATGTACAACAACATGTTCATCATTAGCAGTGTGTTGTGTAACTCCGTGCAGTTAAGATATGCTAATTTAAAACCTCAAATTGGGTACAAGCCCCGTACTGTGGAGTGTTGTGGCTTTGGTGTCGGCGGTGCGTTTGTAATTGTGGGCTGTTCAAGAGCTGATGCGCTGCGTAACAAAGCATTTGGTTCGCTTAACCGGTATTTGAGATGCATACCTGGATAATTATCTTACTGTTGTGTGACCGGTGTGTGTGTAAACTTTGCAAACACTATCGTTTCACTACAGCTAGTCGTGTTTCTGCAAAATGGTTGTTATCTACTCAATTATACGTCTCCACCTATTATTTCATTATTCATATTTTGCAAATTATTCCAATAATTTCTAATAAGTAATTACTTACTTGATTATGATTTACAATAATTAAAAATCATAATAAGTCATAATCATAATAATTCAATGGTAATCATAATAATATAATTTCGTAATTCCAAAAATCGAATACATAATAGTATGAACTGGTTTCAATTACTGTTTAGTAATTTCGGAAAACTGAGTTACCTACAGGACAGGAGCTTAGTGATATCTGCCTCTTACCAGATATACCCACATTCCGATAACGATAAATTTTTTTAGTGTAGAAATCCAATATACACGTAATGAATTACTTAGTACTTTTGTTCCCGGCCAACCTTTACTTCCTACACAACACCCATGCCAGTCCTATTCAAAAGCGTGAACAGCGCATCTAAATTTAGAAGACAATACATAGAAAACCTCTTGTCTTAAAATATTTGAGGTCCGTGGATCTCGCCTTTATTATAGACTAGCTTTTGCCAACGACTTCGCCCGCGCATAACTTTCAACCCCTATTTAACTCCCTTAGGGATTAAATTTCGAAAAATCCTTCCTTATTCTTTGTCTAAATTATAAAGGGAACCTCTGTGGAAAATTTCAGCTTCCTAGGTCTGTCGGTTGGGCGTTGATGAGTCAGTCAGTCAGGACTTTTCTTTTTATTTATATAGATATATTATTATGTATTTATCGCGGCATGTAAGTTGAAACAAAATCCGCCACTTTGGTTCACCTTACGAGCCGCGATCTGTAGCCCATATCGGTTTCAAGGTTTCTTCAGAATCATGATAAGTTACAAAATTTAATCTATTATATTAATAAGTTTAAATAATAAGTTAGGATAAGAGTTTAGTAAGTACTCTATCGCAATAGGTTACCCAGTTATTGATGTAAAGGTTTTTATTTTTATTTTTGGGGGGAAATCATCAAATAACTTCTCCGGCTCTGGGTGGAGCGGGAGGGCGTGTCATACTTTTACTGACTAAAACCCACCCGTGTTCCTTCAGTTGCATGTGTGCCAGGGGCCACGGTTCTCTTTCAAACAACCCGCACCCCTGGCAGGCATCGGCCCTTGCGGACCCCATCAGTTGGTACTGACATCTCTTTGAGGCGCGCGTGGAATACAACGCGCCGTCGACCCGGGCTTGGTCCTTACCGGACAGCGAGCTACCCATTACTCGCCATCCGCAAGCCCGCGCCTATGGTGGCCTGGAATCAGCCTGGTATTCTCCATGCCCAGGGCGTCTCCTGCGGTGACTAGGGCCGTGAGGGTGCAAATACTGACTCTCACTCACGTTGCCGCGACGAATTTTTTGATGCCCTATGACACTTTCCCCTCCTTTTTAGTAACCATGTACATATTATTATTATGATTTTAAGACTGTGAGTAATTATTATTTAACATTTTAATTATAAGACGTTTTGAGGTAGGTATTTGGGACGGCCATAATTGTATAAAACATTATTGTCTAGTCTATATTAATTTCTGAGTTTTGTTTTTAGTGAACGAATTTGAATCGAGCGGGAAACCGCTGTTCCTTCGTTTCCCGTCCTTTTGTGGTTATAAACCCCTTCCAAATGAAAGGAAAGGGGACGATTAAAGAAACAATGTCGGTGGTATCGAGTTAACGGAAAACTTTTTGACATTTATGAGCGGTTAGGAAGACAGAATCAATCTATAATAAACACGAGCCCTGTTGGGACATCAATCCTTTAAAATTTGATTTAATTTTGTAACTTCATAGCTGAATTCTTTTGACGATTTTCAAAAATAAAGTTTTTGCGGTGTACTTTATACTGCAACTACAAGTGAATGTGTTAACTTTGTACTAACACACGATCCAAACATGTTTTTACTTATGATTCCGATTCGAAGATATGTCAAAAAAATGTGACAATACCGAAGCCAGCTGAAAGCAGAAATTAGTCAAACAGGAAAACTGAAATATGCGCATTGGAAAAATCTCCCTCGCACACAAAATCTCGTAAAAAGACGTGAAAAAATTCAACGTTCACTACAGTACGTTGTAATGTTTCTCTATAGAGTTGACACCTCGTCATGTAAAAGGAAGAATGGTACAATAATTTAATTACCCAACTGTACCTAGATATTAGGATATAGTTGAAGTTTAGTAGGAAGCCGATGGATGTTTCCGAATAAAATTTAATCGAATTTATAGAAAACAAACAGTTCATTTATAAAGTTAAATTTCATGCGGAAACATTCATCGGTCTTACTAAAGTTTATCTTTATCCGACGAGCCTGGCTACTTAACTCTTTTGGTGACCATATCCAAGTTTAATTACAACCCTAGAGTTGCAATTATATCACAAAACATAAAGTATCTTTTCTCTCTTTGACTGGCTTAACATACCTGCAGTCTTCATCACCAACAAAACGTTTTAAAAGGCACCGTATTATTCTGTAACACTAGCACCACTAAACCTAATAGCTCAGAATTCTGCGCAAACCAAGTACCTAGAACACACGCTAGCAATACGCTTGAAGTTAAAACCACATATCTACTGTTGTTTCAATTAGTATCTTCCGCCTTCACTTCCATTGGTTTTGCTTTGCAGAATGAACGTTTGAGTATGTACCAGATGGCGGGGTTACTGAACCTACGCTACTGTTTGTTTACGTTAAGTTCTCGATAGCATAAATCTCACTCGTAAGGTGAGAAGCGTTACTCAACCACATAAAAGGAAAGTAGAAAAGTTTGCGCTGCCGCAGCAACGCTGTGTTGTGTGTTTAAAGGGAGTTGGTACTTCGTTTCCGTTCTTCGAGTCGTGTTTATCAGGGCGGTGGGCACCGATAGTAGGGCACCGGTTCCAAAAATAATTAGACACGTATGAGATGTTCGCCTCAATACAGGAAAACATTTATGAGTGTACGCGATGTGTAAACGATGAAGCGTACTTATACCTTTAATGACTGTTTATTTTTAGATATTTGTTATTTTAGAACTGAACGAGTTTTGGGTCGCTCTAGATAGATTTCGGTGTTTGATTAGTAAATATTCTGATATTGGAGATTGTTGATACAGTATGTTTTAGTGGTTTTATATGGGATAAGTTTGATTGCTTTCTATTTAGTAGTCAGAAGTAAATATAATGAGAAATGAAATTGGATTTTTTAACACATATCTTTTTTACAAATGGAAAAATAACTTCAAACGACCAAGTTTTTTTGACCTTAAGTCTAAAGAAATAACGCTCATTTAATGTTTTTTACAATTTAAAAGGATAACAGTCTTAAAATAATAATTTGTACAAGTTCATAAAAAAAGGAGGGCAAATAAAACAAAGGGCATCAAAAAATTCGTCTGAATCGCTGTCAACAGTTCAAAATACTGACAGGATTGCCACGTCGAATTATATCCTTTATCCTTAGGAATTTGCCCAGTGTTGGGCGTTCAATTACTGTTATTATTAATAATCATTATCTAACTTAGGTACATACGTTTGTCAATCATGCTGATTATGACAACATCAACTTCCGATTATGACAACGTGATCACCGTTATTGGCTCATTTCTGACGACGTCAGTTCTCACGCGGAAAGGCTAGGGTTTGGTTGATATGTTGACATCTTGGATTACCTAAAATACAAATACCTTGGAAAAGACGTTAATATCTTGATTTTCCATAATATTCCCAGCCCCTTGATTCCTAAGATATAGTTTAAAACCTGGTCAGTCATGTAATTAAGCTATGTATCTTCCTCATGTAAACTTTGGTGCTATACGGTGCAGCAGCAGCGTTCAGTAAGTTTTGATGTAGGTATAAAGCGTCTTTACCCAGAATACTATAATTAGGGTAACGATATAACCACAACAACCTCGCCATTTTAGACCTGCTCAAGCGCCGGTACGATTCAGAGTTTGAAGCAATCGAAAACCGGAGTTCACTGAAATACACAAATCAGAAAAGCCCTTAATCATTCACGTACCTACTGAAAATGATCTCTAGAATCGAACTGTCTTGATTAAATATCTAGGTAAGCTCAGCAACAATCCTTATAAGGTACATAAATTGTGTTTTAGTTTTTTATTTTGTATAATTTATCTACTCTCATAGAGTAAAAATCGAATTTTAAACTTCCAAACGAGTTTAAATGACATACTATAAAAACACAATAACGAAATTTGAAAATAGAATCATATTATAACATTATTTCTCTAAAAAAAGAATGTGATTACCTGTGATGTGATATACCTACACGATACCGGGCGAATCCAAGAAGTTAATATCACCAAAGAGATTCCATTTTATTTTTATTTTTAAAGAACGCATGTTGCGCTGCGCGCATTTTTGTAGTATTGCAAAACTATTTCCTACTCTTTTAACTTTGAAGATCAAAGTTAAAAGAGTAGGAAATAGTTTTGTTGGTTAGTTGGTTCAATCTCAATGTATGAAAGTAGATAAAGTAGTTTACAGAACTGCACATAACTGCTGGTATGACCTCTGGCTGACCCCTCATTATGTAACAGTTTCATAAACTACTATTATCATGCACACTTGCTTTTCCGACTCAAGCACTTATTTTTCACGTAACTTAAATTGATGTTCTTCAGCATTTGATGTAATAGCTAACAGTTAATACATATTCTTTACGACTTTACATTTCATATACTGTTCTTCAGCATTTGATGTAATAGCTAACAGTTATTACATATTCTTTAAGACTTTACACTTCATATACTGTCTTCGCCCGCGTGAGTGTCGGTGTATTACAGATATGAACCTTCCTCTTGAATCACTCTTTCTATTGATGAAAACCACGTTAAAACCCAATGCAAAAATAGTTTAAAAGATCTAAGTGTATATGTTACCGGCCAAACCCAATTTCAGGCCAAACTAGTTTGTCCTAGGCCAAACAGACTTATCCTACGCGTGATATGTCGCAGCCAACTAGCTTAATTAGCCATTTCGTTAACAGCCTTTGGAAGTAACGCTCGCCGGCCGCTGCCGCGGCGCCGCTCGCTACGCTCGCTCGGCTCGCGCGCTTTTGGTCACAGTTCTAACCTAACCTAACCTAACCCATTTAATCGGCGTGCCCCGGCTTAATAAACCAGTTTGGCCTAGGACAAACTAGTTTGGCCTGAAATCGGGTTTGGCCGGTAACATATAGACACGAAAAGCGACTTTGTTTTATGCTATGTAAAGATAAAGAAGTAAAACAAAAACTTTTGATTGAGTTTAGTCACTTACTGTAATAGTAATTTAGCCTACATACAACACACACATAGCAAATTGTCTGTCAGCCTATAATTTAGATATACAGGGTGAAATTGAAAACATGCGACAAACCGAAATGGGAGATTGTACTCATCATTATGAACAACTTTTACTGAGGGACCAAAGATGCAATCGCAAAAAAAAAACAGCTGTTCCCTACATTTTGACGAGTTATGCGAACATAAATGTAGGGAACAGATGTTTTTTTTTTCGGGATTGCATCATTGGTCCCTTAGTAAAAGTTGTTCATAATGATGAGTACAATCTCCCATTTCGGTTTGTCGCATGTTTTCAATTTCACCCTGTATAGGTTTCAACATTTATTGATTTTCCTCCAATATTAACTTCTACATGAAGAGTTTTCGTCGTGTTTGAAATCACATTCATTTACCTATTAAGCTAGTTAGAATATATCAATAGGTAGATATATTAAAATAACAGTTATCAGTGTTAGCTTATCACCCAATAAATTACCTAGGTGTAAAGTTATTATTATTGTACATCAGTTTTGTGAATTATACCTAGGTAAGGTAGACAAAAAAAAATGTGGAGTCTTGTGTCTTGTGTGTCGTGGATCCGTGATTCCGGCTGTTATTCGCAGATCTTTGACAGTCGTTACAGAAGGCTTAGCATGACGCTTTCTATTTCTACGAAGAATAGACAGTGCTTTTACAATACAAAGTGACATTTCCTTTCTCCATTTATGACATCGCACCGTAGATATCCTTCTACAATCTGTCATTTTGTCTTTCGGTTCTAACAATCTTTGTCTAGGCCCTTAAAAATGTAGACTATTTTAGAAGAATATTTCTTCCTAAACTGTCAAAATCACACTGACAACCAACTTTCGACTCGACGGCCATAAAGTTTAAACAATTATCTACAATATCATGATTCGTTTAGAACGCATTATAACTGTGATAATTAATAGAAAAACATAGCTATCTTCTCCTAGTGTACATCATTTTGTTAATAGTCATGTCTATTCTTCCGTCGACAAATCGGTGCTCGTGCTAAGCCTGCAGGTCTTCAGAAACCCGAAAGTCCTAGGTACAACCGGACTTACTAAGGGGTATCGTATTACCTAGCAACTGGATTGTAGAGGTCAGATAGGTCACTCCTTGTAAATATTGGTACTCAGCTACATCTGGTTAGACTGGAAGCCGATACCATACTTGGGAAAAAGGTAGGCAGATGATTATAAAAATGTACTATTTGTGAACTTACGTAGATGTAAAAAAATGAGAAGTATTTTAGGAACGATCCACGATGGTGGCCTTTTGTAGCAGCTTGTATTACATTATACATTACATACATTATGAAATTTCAGATTAACCAACCAAACCTTATTAGAACCCATTGGCTTGGCACGCGACGATGGCAAGAGACCGGATGGCATGTCTTTATTTCCATGGAAGATGGGTAGGCCTTTAGTGTGGGATGCAATGTGTGTCGATACTCTTGCGCCATCCCATCTTCCTGGGTCGGTGTGCTGTGCTGGCGTTGCTGCTGCGGCTGCGGAAAACCTCAAGCGGCGAAAGTATAACAGCATTATCGGTAATTATAATTTCGAGCCGTTTGGGGTTGAAACCCTCGGGCCGTGGGGTCCGAGTGCTCATGCTCTCTACAAGGAAATCTCCAAACGGCTGGTTGACACTTCCCGTGACCCAAGGGCTGGTTTTTACTTTGGCCAGAGGCTAAACATTGCTATGCAACGTGGTAATGCCGCCAGGCTCTTGGGTACATTACCATTCGACAGTGATGCGGATGAGTTTTTTGACGCTTTGTTTTAGTTTAAGTTAATAAATACTTTCAAACCAAACCTTGAC
The DNA here is from genome assembly GCA_947359405.1 of Antitype chi. NCBI lineage: Eukaryota > Metazoa > Arthropoda > Insecta > Lepidoptera > Noctuidae > Antitype > Antitype chi. The sequence continues at coordinate 12,661,788 of OX375815.1, read as the reverse complement.
TTTTTACGATAATTATTATTTGCGATGTCGCTTTATTCAACCTCGGGAGATCAAATTCATGTATTTTAACCATTTTTGTCCCAAAATGGCTTGTAATCGTAAAAGATCGAGTGCTGGCATTTGTAAAAACTCAGCAGAAATATGTGTGTAAATAAGGTATAAAAATGTCCTCATAGGTACACATCTAATCTGACTTCTTGCGAATACCTACATAAAAACGATAAAATGTGTGAACGTTATGACAAAATTCAAATTTATCGCTCTCGCGTTACATATTCGGAAAAAGAATGGTAATGTCTTCATATTATGATAATAATTCTTATAAATAAGGCTACATTTTTTACATGAGATAGATGGAAAGTTATGCCAATCCGGGTTTTAAAAAACCAATTGTGTTTTTGTATATTTTGCTTTCTTGCTGGCCTGCTTTGTGTATGTTCACCAACCATTATGTGTTTAAATAAAACGTGCTAAATAAAGATCAGCTGTTATATTATTTGAACATAAGTTTTCCCAATTTTCCACGGCAATTTAAAATATAAAATAACTTACATGATTCCAAATAATAAAATGTAAAACGAGACCAATATAAATTAAATAAAGAAAGTTTACCATATTAATTTCATAATTGAATTCGAAATTCATACAATGATAAAAAATTAAAAGTGTAATTGCTGCAACAAATACTGAATTTCCGCACTGCATAATGGTCAAAAGAAAATTATTAATATTCCAAGTACTATCTCATTTTACATCCATCAGTTTCAACCACACGCCATTACAGGCATCAAACTTATATATTTAAAAATCAAAGTGTTCAAATAAACTGAGATAACTGCTACCAACTACGAGGCGTTGAATAAAACATCGTTCGATGAATAATGACCGACTGCATTATGTATTACCTGTGGTATGCTTTGACACAGAATAAATAGATACAGAAGATCCACAGGAGAACCAAGGTAACCGGTAATGCCTGAAAAATTGCCAGACTTATAAAGTGGAAGTCATCATCATTTCAATCGAAAGACGTCCACTGCTGGACATGGGCCTCCCCCAATCTCCACCCCTTCGACCGATTCTGTGCTTCCCGCATCCAGCGGATTACTGAGGTCTTCACAAGGTCATCGGTCCAAAGTGGCAGTGGGTGCGTTATATTGCTTGCAGAAGGGATGACCATTGGGGCCGGAAGTCGTAGGGTAGGTAGGCCTTCCACTAGGTCACAAGGTTGACCTGGTGAAGGTTGCCGGAATCCACTAGATGCGAGTAGCACAGGACTAGCGGAGTAATTGCGTAACACACTACCAGTAGCAATAACTTTCATCTTGACAATTCAACAACATTATAGCGTTATTGATGTTGCTGAGCAAACTTTTTTTTTACATATATGAAGCACTGGATTAGCAATATCCTTCAAAATGATTCAAAGTGTGAGTGAAAGTGTGTTACGCATTTATAGTGCATTCAATTTGAGAACTTTTGTCCTTGGTCCAATGTACAGCAGGACGTCTTTCGGCTAAAACGATGATGATGACCAAACATCGGCTCCCCTACAACGAGCAAAAACTAAGTGAAGCTTTTATGTGTCCGTGCATTTTCGTGCATTGTATGGAGTCGGCCTTCTGTACTGTGTATTTATTCTGTGACTTTGAGGAGTTCTACGTGCTAATGGGCGATTACGAACGTTTACACACAAATTAATTTTAACTGCTCTGCAACTGATACTGTTAGATCTGATAGATTGCTTGCAAGGACTGACAGATGTTTTATTATGTGTAGATTTGCGGGAGTCGTTGAATAGATTTTAGTGTTAATAAATATATAATTAAATTATATAATAAGCCTATGTTTGTATTTCTTTATATAATTATAATTGGATTATACATTTTTATTTTTGTGGTTGCTTATTTGACTTTATTGGAACGTAAAGTGTTAGGTTATATTCAGATTTGTAAGGGTCCGATTTCAGTAGAATTTATTGGAATATTGATTTTTTGATTACAAAAATAATTGTCTCTGTTTTAATAATTCATATAAATCTTGTGTTGTCTTTTACTTTTGTATTTTACCATTTTGGTTAATGAATACCTAACATGAATTTTGGAGAAAGTTTATTATATATTAGGGACATCCAAAAACCCACCCCTTTTTCCCACGGGGCTAGACAGAAACTACAGAACGCCACATACTGCCGATCTTTATACGAGTATTGCAACTCCTTTTGCTCTGTTTACGTTTATCAGAAGGCCAATTCTCGTAATTAAAAACGTTCACAATCTAGTCGCAGTCTCATCTCAGCGACAATCAAATATCTATCAAAAACTTGTTAAAAATATATGGAAACTATAGGTATTTTTGACAGATTAAGACTGAGATCAGAGGAGCAATTCTCGTAATTTTAAGAACGTTCACAGTCACAATCTGTCAAAAATACTTCTAGTTTCTATACATTTTTGACAAGTTTTTGACATTTGATTGTCGCTGAGATGAGACTGCGACTAGATTGTGAACGTATTTAATTACGAGAATTGGCCTTCTGATTGTGAACGTTCTTAAAATTACGAGAAATGCCCCACTGGTCTCTGTCTAGTTAGTAGATGTGGTCTGGATAGAGATTAGATAATTACTGTAGTTATTTTGTAACAACAAGATGTAAGGCCGTTGCTGCACCGACTGAGCGGCTCATGGCTAAGAAATGACATCCGCAAAGGTCGATCGATTAGGATAAGCTACGCTTGCCACGGTTGGTCCGTGGATGGGTGTCTATCTTTCCATATCGAGAACCCTTCGTGCCCCAAAAAATACGTTAAGGGATGATTCTCATTAGACCGGGCTGCGCCCGGGCCGTGCCGTCTTCGTGGCCCGGATGGGGTACGGATTTGAAACGTTACGTACATTTTGTATGAAGCAGTTTATAATACACAGTGCATGATCGGACGACGCTCGTGTACACCACGGTTGTTGCACGGACATGCCCGTTTCCTCCACGTCTTATAACCCTCGGCCCGGACACGGCCCGGCCCGGATACGATACGGTCTAATGAGAATCATCCCTTAGCCGTTGATGCCGGCAATGATTCGTGGTGGATCTTTGACAGGCGTTACATGTCGTCAGACGGCCGAAAGTCTAACAACTAGTCTTACCTTATCGTATTTCCAGTGAGAGATTGTGGAGGTCAGATAGGCATTCGCTCCATGTAAAATACTGATATTCGGCAGCATCCGGTAAGACTGGAAGCTGACTCCAACATAGTTGGGAAAAAGCTACGCTGATGATGAAAGCCGATTCTTCACCGCCACGTCAACGAAAACGAGATGTCGGCGCCGAAGTAGCGATACATACATTTACTATGGGCCCGCGTCCACCGCACGCCTTTACCGGTGCGAATAATCTCGTTTCGCGTTAACGTCCCGGTGACGGTGGCGGATGGGCATGCGTTGTTAATGTCTAACCTGCTTACCTGCCTATGTCATGACGGCTTAATTCGATTCACACGAATTAACTTGCCCGTAATGGGCGAATCGAAACTTTTAAATAATTTATTATTTACTCTAGGCGATTCGCTCGAAGATAATTTATTTATGGGAGAATCTACAACTCTAGAACATTAGTTAGAAAATGAACTAATGTAATTACTATTAAGTAATTACATTAGTTCGATTTTCTCCTATTATCTAGTAAGAAAAATACTTTTGTTAAATATATTGCATATTTTCAAAACGTGCCAATTGCCTAATGCGTATTTCTGGCGTTGTTTATTCGCCCACAAATAATTAACTTCGTGCAAATCGTATACAGGAAATTGAATATTATTTAAAAGTGTCGATGCGCCCTTTTCGGGCATCATCATCATCATTGCAGCCCAAAGACATCCACTGCTGGACATTATAGGTCTCCCCCAAGCTCCGCCACTTCGAACGGTTCTGTGCTTCCCGCATCCAGCGGACTCCTGCGGCCCTCACAAGGTCATCGGTCCACCTTGTGGGAGGCCTTCCAATTTTACGTCTTCCAGTACGCGGTTCGTACTCCAGAACCTTCTGGCCCCATCAGCCTTCTGCGAGCAATGTGCCCTGCCCACTGCCACTAAAGTGGGTAATTCTTCGGGTTATGTCGGTTACCTTGGTTCTCCTACGGATCTCTTCATTCCTGATTCGATCACGCAGGGAAACTTCAAGCATAGCCCTCTCCATTGCCCTTTGGGTGACCTTAAGCCTTCTTATGAGGCCCATTGTGAGCGACCACGTTTCGGTTCCATATGTCATCACTAGCAACCGCACGTCAAGCACTATCGTCACTTATTTTAGGAACAAAGTTCATTAACACAGCTTTCGGTAGGAGTAAAATTTTAGGAATCGTCACGAAACCTAAATAGCATTACGTAACAAACATGCGTTATGCTGTCCATGCGACTTTTGCCTAGATATAATAGGGAGAGGCAGAGAGAGAGTGACTGTGATTTTGTGGCTTTCGAGCGTGATGAAGCCGATAGTGTGGTTCAAAAGAAAATATAAGATGGCGGCTCCAAAAAATGACAAATTTTTCATCATGGGTGTCGTTATCATGGTTTTTGAGGGTGCTGAAGCCGATAGTCAGGTCAAAACAAAGTATTTTAAAGATAGCGCATATGACATTTAGAGTTGAAGAAAAAGCGTTAGGAAATTCGTTCCCCCGATCCCACACGTTTTTTTATTGTTAGCTATTTCTCATAATTTTATCGTCCAGACCATTTTGAAAGTTTCAGAATCAAAGGTATAATGACCTCGTCCAACCTTTTCAAAATTTCAAATCTACACTCAGAACATTTAAGTACTTTGTTAATGTTCATAGTAGGTAAAAACTTTTCTATTATATTTGGTTCTATCATTGTTCTACGATGTTTGTTGTTGTGCAAAGCTATTAAGCTTAGCGAATGTGAACATTGTTTACATTTTAAGCAGGTATTTAATTATTTTAACTTGGATTGTTTTTTGTTTGATATGTCTCTGTTTTTCGTTTTCGAAAGCTAGAATTTAAATGAGTAAAACTTCTCTCCCTTACTTTGATGAAACTTGGAAAATGTCTGGGATGATAAAAATCATAATTATTATCACTATAAAACATAAACACTTTAGACCAAAATGTTGATATACCAACTACAGTATTTAGCTAAAAAAAAATATTTCTTGATCCAGCCAACAAAAAGCGTTGAGGTGTTGAATCTCTAATTTCCCGGCAGCAACTGAAATGTTTGTAGGAATAGACTAAATAAAGACATTCATACAATTTGTCTTAATTCTGCGGGGTAATTGTATAATACACTAACAGTCGCAATGGCTTTCATTTTGAAGGTTCAACCGCGTTCACTGCGTTATTTATGTTGTTGAGCAGACAAATTTTTCGAACATAATGAAGCAATCGATTAGCAATATCTTTCAAAGTAATTCAGATTCTGATTGTGTGTTACGAAATGACGGTGCTGGTTTCCATAATCGACACATACCTATAGATGCCAGGAACCTTTATTTCCTCGCAAATTGCGGTTCTATCCTTGCCAATACGCCGTCAGGTGTGAACCGTGCCTAATATTTGTATGTAAACACGCCGAGCGCTCAAACTTTTGATGACTTGGTATTGTCACAGACAATGAACGGATACACATCAGATTTGTCAAAGTGAAGGATTTGTTATATACAGGGTGACAAGTTTAACGAGTTAATGTGACTTCTAAAGTTAATACACGCAACGCTTTGTTTATAACAAACGGCGTTACATACACAAACTGTATGAAACTTGGGCTTAGCACGTGTTTATATGTGTGCAGACTTGTGCTTTAGTTTACAAGTAACTCATTAATATGTAGGTTTACCTGTTTACTTTTGCTCCGGTAAGAATATCATTTTCCAAAATGACATCAGCACGTAGTTGAGAATATACAGTGTAATTTTCTTTTTTGTATAACCGACGAAAAATTTCTGCGTCGACCAAGGCCGTGGGGCGCATATACTGCCTCTCCCTCACGTGCGCCGCCTACCTCTTCGCGAGCATTACTGCTTCGCAGAAGCAGGTGACGGCTACCCATGCACTCTCGCTCCGTACCATGGCCTGAACCAGGGCGCCTACTCTCTAAGTACGAAATCCGTAATCTCGGTCGAAGTTATGGGCGTTTCCTACTCCGTAACACTTAGTGACCCATGATTAGTTTGGGCCCAAACTAATATTGAATTACTATGACATGATATGCTGAATTCATGGTTACAGTTTAAGTAAAAAAAATATCCTTGTATTACCACCCATCCATTTTCTATGTCTCATCCATTATGAGGAACAGTGTTTTCATTATTACTTTCAACGTTCTAATAGTTTCGTACAGTCCTTGAGAGAGGCGTATACTTAGATACAGGATAATTTTTCCACACTTAGGCCGCTTGCACTCCAACTCACAAAATGCGTTTGACGCTGAACATATTTCATATTTAACAAATAAATAAATAAATGCTGATAATAGTGTGTACCTAGATTGTAGGTATCTAAGTACTGTTTTAGGTTGTACGCTCATCGTAGAACCTTACGTAACTGGCAGCCAATAATTGGGCTGTCTCTATGTCCGAACAGTCAGGAAGTTTAGAATTTGAAATAATTTTACATAGGTTTTGTTCCGGGAACATTCATTCTACTAACAGGCGCGGACTTGTAACCTTCTAATTCTTAAAGATCACCTAGTGTTTCATTCATAACTATATTAAATCCTGGTACTTTAGGTACCTACCTACTGCGGCCGAACAGCAAATGCGTAATGTCCTTTTTATCTAAACCATCCATTAAAACGTAATCTATCAATCTCATACACATCCGAGTTTTACTGTATGTTTAGAAACATATTCTATTTTTGTGCTCCACTTCTCATACAAGTTACAAAAAAACTGTGTTCGCTACTTATGGCCATCGTTTATCTACAAAGAACCGGCAAATGACTGTGATTGTTAAATTTATTTCAGCTTACTTCTTTTCATGGGTCGACTTGGAAAGTTTCCAATTTTTTTTTCATAATAAGTTTGATGCCAATTGCAAAATCTGATAACATTTGTGAAAAATTTACCGTAATAATGGGTTTTGCATGTGTGAATTGCTTTTATGATAAGTCACTGCGTAAAGAAAGAGTGAGAACAGTGGTGGTCCAGTCGTAACGGCCCAGACTTACGAGTTGTGGATCATGGGTTCGAATTCAGGCAAGGGCTTTCCTTGTGTACCTAAATAATTTCATCACTACTGCTCCTAAAACGGTAAAGGAAAACATCGTGAGGAAAACGGCATGTCATAGTCCAGCCTATAGGTATTTTTCCCAGCAGCGGGAACAATAAAGGCTGCACTGCATCAAGGTAATCCACACGATAGTTTGTAGGTACTGCGGGAGTTCTGCAGAACTCCCAAAGTACTGACGGAAGGATGGTTATAAAATAAAATACGTGATAACGTTTAAATTTCTGGGACTCCACGTTTATTTTCAGGAAATCAAGGATATTACAGCAACGCGCCTCACACAAGAATCAAATCATCTGCCGAAACAAAACCTATGTCAAATGATTCCTAAATTCAATAGTTAAACTTCCTGGCTATTCGAACATACACAGCCCAATCATTGGCTGCCAGTTACGTAAGGTTCTATGATGAGCATAGAACCTTTACAGTACGTAGGCGCTATGGCTGAAACAGGTGGCTCAATGTTTTGATAAAGCTATACGAAAGAAAAGTTCTCGTAATTTCACCGTTTTTAATTTAGTTTAAATACCTTGAAGGCCCCTAACAAAGGCCGTACATTAACCTTAAGTCCTTAACATTCTTTTTTAATCACCAGTCAGTTTAGTCATCAGTCATAATTAGTCACCAACTTTTAAAACTACGCTAGTGTCTCCTACCCAAGTTTAACGACCCCAAGAACTAAGCAAACGAACCTTCTAACCACACCTCAAAAGGCTCCTATAGACAGGCGCGACTCTAGTAGAGCAAATTCAATGAAAACTTCATGGAAATTGTTCTACCAGGTCGCAACCTCGCGTCGCGTCTGTCAGCTCGAGCCTTAAATCAAGGAACTGGAAATACTATGTATTCATGTACTCACAGTTTTACTAGACAATGGTCGTCGGAATAATCTGGTAATTTACACGACTAGACTGTAGTGAAGATGGAGGTCAGACTAAATAAACATGGAATCAACTGGGCTTAATGATATACCGTAGGGTTATTTAACATGGATACTCTTTATGACAAAACTGTGGCTCCTAGAATAAGATTTAGGTACGAAAAAGCTTTATAGCTGCCCGAGAACGAATTCTTGGAATGGTAGAAGATATTCTTGACTAATGAATCTAATGTGAGGTTTATACCAAATATTAATCAATCTGCCTTGCATTTTCCAACTATGTTGGGGTCAGCTCCCAGTCTAACCGGATACAGCTGATTACCAGCACTTTACTTTGAACGACTGCCTATCTGACCTCTGCAATCCAGTTACTGGGTAATAGGATAGCCCTTGGTAAGACTGGTTGTCAGACTTTTGGGCTTCTGACTGACCACCCGTAACGACTGTCAAACATCTATGAATGACAGCCAGGACTTAACGTATATCCGAGGCAAGCAGGCAGCATAGCAAGTAAAAAAACTAAAATAATGATATCGGCAATTCCATGATCTACCGATCCGACTGAATTTATTTCAAAACAAATCTCGAGGTTCGTTCTGAGATTGTTAAAGTTGTGTAAATGCCTCCTGCATAACCCTTTGGGTATCAACGACTGTAGACGGGAACGTTGATGTTTTAGCATATCGATAAATTATGCCTTTTATTGCTTGCAAGCTGCAGGTCGACTACATGTTACGTTTCCAGTAAATCCAATACGTTACGATTGCATGTCGCTTCATACGGTGCCAATTCACTCCGTGTCGGGTCCGCTTGGGACTCCGTATCGTAAATAAAATAGTGACGTGCTACACATACATAGATCTTTCTAGTATAATCAGAAACCCAAAAATAAATTGCACCAATCTGAGATATGCATGGAATATTAAATTAACGTTGTTTCTACGAAGAGACGACAAACATGAAACTAAATTGCTGCGGTCGTCCCACAACACTGTCAATTTGGAAACTATTTCAATTGGCGAAATTGATTAGTCAAACAATTGTGTATTACCAATATTAATATCGCAACTGTCGTATCTTATGAAGCTTGTCTATGCAGAATTAGGCGCGCAGCTGCGTCCGCTTGCATATTATTTGCTTGTAGCCGACACAGCGCGTGTTGGCTTGGCTGGCTCTTTGGAAATAAGCCGATTTGCCCCGGGACGATTCCATTAAAACATTTCGCATCAATAATGCGGTACCTTTAGTTAACGAATAGAACCGAGTGTTGGGATCGATATTGAAGCAGAATCGTTCGTATCTATATCTGAGCTATTTTGAATGTGGGATGGTGATCTGTGAATACCCACTAGAAATACTTTAGTGCGCAATTTGCTTGAAGTACTAGATAGGTACTTAGGTTAAGGAGCGATGAGAGTTTGTTAGTACCCACGTACATCATTATTTGGTTAGGTACCTATATCAAGTGGATAGTGGGTGATGGCTAAACAAATAAGGCACCTAATGTTTTCTTTAGAATGGATAGTTTTCATTTTAATAACTTGAATTTTTTTGTTCAAGTCCTTTTTAGAATTCAAGAATTTCGTTTCACTGCTAAAATTATAACTTACGTATTTCATTGGATTTAGTGCTAGATCCTACTAATATTATATAAATGTGAATGTTTGTATGTTTTGATGTTTGGATGTTTATTACTCTGATTATAGCCTGGATTAATACCATAGGATACTTTTATTCTGCTAGTTAAATATAATTTAAACGTTTATAGTATTGCATCATACATTTGCCGAAATTAGGTTAGTAATAATTACTAATTAAACTAATAATTATTAACATTTCTAAACCATTTCCAAATACGCGGAATCTAATCTATTTAGTTTGGCCCATATTTGTGTTCACAATTACATTACCCCGGTGTATTTGTTTTGGTAAGAACAAACGATTCAAAATCAGTTGATCACAAATCAATAGGCTTCAGTATAAAATATTGTTATCTCTATTGCATATTTTAGCAATTGATCGCTTTTTTACGGTAGAAGATGCGATTATACGATGTCAATTTACTGCAATCTTGCCCGTTTTTATGGCTTTTGAGATAAAAATTTACGACTTTCGTAGCATTTTTTCTTGATATTCAAGGATGATCTAACATCAAAAAGTATTTGTAACATTTTGTATCGTAGAATAGCATTTCAACGGCTCTTTAACCGCTTTTTGGAACTAAAACCATACATTGGAACGTAATCGCGTGATTTTCGGCAAGTAGAGTATAAAATAAGAAAAAAAATACAAGCATTATTCAAAGACCATTGCTGTTTCAAATTAATCTCCGTCGACGTTTCCGAAACCACAAAAGAAGGAAACATTTTTACATAAGCGAAGTTCGCGACGGGTGCATGTCAAAACGCAATATACCTAATAAAATCAGCATTCAGGGATCGATGTGTAAGTAGTTAGCGTGACACGGTTCCTGCCTGTGGCAGTTTTGCTCGGACAGCCTTTTCAAAAGATGAGAAATAGTTATTTTCTCGTTGTGGACTCCCCACGACGATTAATCATTCTTACTCAGCGGGAGGCACGGATTGACCTACGTACACTAACGCCACTTCAGACTTTCGCCTTTGTTTCTTCACTGCACTATTGTCTAAGAACCTCATTTTAACACTCTCTTAATAAAAACATTTTATTAAAGAGGGGCGCGTTTGTGAAACTTGTGAAACGACATGAAATAAAATAAGAGTTGGATATTTTTTTGCGTTTAAGGAAAACCACAAATTGATTTTGATTGATTTATAAACTTTGACGATTGGTTTTCATCCTACTGTTAAAATATGTATGTACAGTCACCAAAATAAATAATTACAGTTATGTAACCAGGGTCGTTGGACATAGTTGAAGTTTAATTTTATAAATTAACTGTTTATTTTCTATCAAATATATTAAATTGTTTTCGAAAACATAAATCAGTTTCTTATTAAACTCCAATTATATCCAACGACTCCGGTTATTCATACTTTTTTGGTAACCGTAGATATGTCAAAGGACAGAAAAAAGTATAGAACATTTTGTAATTCCTAAAATATATGTAGGACGCCCTAAGATTAAATGACATTTTATTCAACAAGTTAGTAGAAAAGGTCTTCCCAAGTAGAGGTTTTATTAATGCTTGCACATTTCTCAAACTCCGTGAATCCTTGAACCCCAGACGTAAAACGTATAAACTGGAATCCACTCAGAAAACTATTTCCTCGTAAAAACAAACAGGGACACCGCATTCTGTCTACTTGCTGAAACTTTCCTTTGGCACATGTTTACAATAAAATTAATATTTGCTTTTGAATGTGGCTTCGCTCGTGTTGGTTTAATGTTAGGAAACCTTATTCTATACTAGCTGTTGCCCGCGGCTTCGCCCGCGTGGATTTTGAAAATTATCCCACGGGAACGTACTACCGGGATGAAAACTAGCTTATGTGTTAATGCAGGTTATAAACTATCTGTGTGCCAAATTTCATCCAAATCCGTTCAGCCGTTTCTGCGTGATACAGTAACAAACATTTGGATCTTCACAAACTTTCACATTTATAATATTATAATATAATATATAATAGTAGGTTTTTTTTTAATTTATTTAATGGGCCAGCTCTTGATCTCTATCACGCCTGATGGAAAACGATTGATGAGGTCTATGATGGATCGAGCGTGCCCAGAAAATGCCTGTTCACTCTTGTTTTGCAGGTAGACGGGTTAAATATGGAAGGGAAGACAGACGCAGGCAGAGAGTTCCACACTTTGGCTGTGCGCATAATAAATGTGGAAGAGTAGCTGAGTATGACTGGTCGAGATATCAAGCAAGTGCGGATGGTACCCTGCTGCAGTGCGTCTGGTAGACCGGCAGTAAAAGGGCGATGGTGGGATCAGGTCGTGGAGCTCCTGCGCACACTCTCCGAAGTACAGTCTATAGAAGACCGACAGGAAAGCCAAGCTGTGAAGCTTACCTACCAACGTTTCGTCGCCTATGAGCCTTTTTGCTCTGGGTTCCACCGAGGCAAGGGCACCAAGCTGGTATTTTGCTGAGCCATCCCATAAGTGGCTGCAATACTCCATACAAGAACACACTTATACAGGCTCAAAAGCTGTCCGGGATCGAGGGAATAGTCTAGACAAGTGAAGGTCGCAATAGGTGGTGAAGGTTTTTAGTCTCAATAGCGATTACGTGAAAGTGCTGCTCATACAAAAGCGTAAGATAAGATAAAGACGTTATTTTTTTAAACATGGTGTACATGATACATTGAAATCAACAAATCATCATCATCTGCCTAGCCTTTTCCCAACCATGTTGGGGTCCACTTCCTGTCTAACCGAACTCCACAACCCAGTTACTGGGTAACATGATAAGACGGTAAGATTGGTTGTCAGACTTTCGGGCTTCGGAAGCCTCCTCCTGCGAAGCAGTAATGCTCGCGAAGAGGGAGGCGGCGCACGTGAGGGAGAGGCAATATGCGCCCTCATGGCCCTAGTCAACGCAGGAGATACCCTGGACGTCGGGAATCCCAGGCTGATTCCCGGCCACCGTAGGCGCGGGCTTGCAGACGGCGAATAATGGGTAGCTCGCTGTCCGCTAAGCACCAAGCCCGATTCGACGGCGCGTTGTGTTCCACGCGCGCCTCAAAGAGATGTCAGCACTAACTGGTCCTGCCAGGGGTGCGGGTTGTTCGAAAGAGATACCGTCGCCCCTGGCACACAGGCAACTGAGGGAACACGGGTGGGTTTTAGTCAGTAAAAGTCTGACACGCCCTCCTGCTCCACCCAGAGCGGGAGAAGTTATTTGACAATTTCCCATCCTCAAAAAAAAAAAAAAAAAGCACTAACTGGTGAATTCTGCTAGGGCCAATACCTGCCAGGGATGCGGGTTGTTCGAAAGAGATACCGTCGCCCCTGGCACACAGGCAACTGAAGAAACATGGGTGGGTTTTAGTCAGTAAAAGTCTGATACGCCCTCCTGCTCCACCCAAAGCGGGAGAAGTTATTTGATAATTTCTCATCCCCAAAAATAAATAAAAAGGGAGTAGGAACTACTGTCAAAATGAATTGTAATTTTTTCTATGTTTCGGCAACTAATACGGGGTAGGAAACGCTTAACTTCGGCCGAAATTTCGAATTTCGTGTTAAGGGAGGCTACTTAGAAATTACGCAATACTTAGGACTTGAAACTCTGTTAAAGCATATTTAGATGCCTAAACTAGTTTATAAAATCTAGTAGATATGGACGTTTGTTACTCAATCAAGCAAAAACGGCCGAACGGATTTCAATGAAAATTGGCACACAAATAGTTTATAACCTGGATTAACAAATACGATACTTTTTATACCGGTAATATGTTTCTGTGGGATAATTTACGACCTCCATAATTTTGGAAATCTTTCCTAGATTAAACACCATGTTGATATAATTTATTCTTAAAGTGTACCACTACAATATTTAAGGCCCTTGCAGCCTAACAGAATGTATAATATCCCTACACAACAGGAGGTAAACATTTTTCGCGATCCCACAGGCCTCGTGAACGAAACCGGGGCAAAGGCTAGTATATAAATATTTAGGTAGGTTCGTTACGTAGGTATAATCTTCGAGCATGTTGCCACAATTCGCGACATGTTGGTTAAATCTTTCAAAACGGTTCCCTTTGTCCAATAGAGATTCTTTTCTGCAAAACGTTAATCTTTTTGCTTTTCCTGGAAATATTATTGGAAGCTGAGCCGAGCTATGTGACAAAGGTAATCCGTATTGTTATCGTTTTCACTCTAGCAATGAGTTAATTGATTTGGGAAATTAACACTCTGCTGTGTTGTGGATTTGATCTAGTTTTTTGTGATAATACTATCACTGCCCTGTCTACTACTACTGCCCCGTTAGTCTCGTAGTCGCAAGCGCAGCTGCTGAGTGTGGGGTCTTGGGTTCGATTCCCAGGTCGGGCAAAGTGTTATTGGGTTTTTTCATGAGGAATTTCTTAGTAACAGCCCGGAGTTTGGAACTTGGTGGTGTGATACTCCCGTGCCTCGGAAAGCTCGTTAAGCCGTTGGTCCTGCCCCTGATCTCTCCCCAGTCGTCTCGGATTGAGTGCCCATGTGTCTGCGCACATATTTGAGCACTATAATATCTCCCGCGCTGAACGCTAGTCTCCGTTGAGATTGGCCTATATATGTGAGTAGGCATTTGTTTCGATTACTTCCTGAGTATTATTTTATTTAGCGTGAGTCTAGACTCTCTCTTAATACATTCTAGGAACTATGTACATTACATACATGTTCATCCAAACATCTAAACATACGAACTTTCACATTTATATTAGTAGGATTTTACAGGTTTTCTTGTGATGTTTTTCGTTCATCAATGCCAGTATTGTCCATGATAAACTCACAAAATACTTGTGGATCGAAAAATTCACATAGATACTTGCGCGGATTTGAACCCACAACCTCGGTCGTGAGAGGCAAGGCCTTAACTACTGAGCCATCTCAACCTTTAGTAGTATACAATATTTTGATGGTACATATTTTTACACCGCATTATAGCACCGTAATACCACGATCAAACAGACGTAACAATATCGCGGTGGGATTTTTTCACTGGATTTTATTTATTTATTTAAACTTCTCGCACACAAAAAAGGTACAATGGCGGACTTAATGCCTTAGGCATTCTCTGCCAGTCAACCAAGGGTGGTGCAGAGATTAGATGGCACTCTCGCTTTTGAACCGAGTATTGCGAATCCAGCAGAATGCATCACAGTGTGTCGAAAAAAAATACACTATTCAGTTATCAACTCTCGGCGCTAAGCAGAGCGTTGAAGATCCAATGCACGGAAAAATACCGCCCCGATATTTTTACGCCAGAGAGAAACGTGAACTTAATCGATCAGACCTGAATTTGTCTGGTTAAACTTTTACAACAGTAAGAAGCTAGAAGTTCCACCAACCTCTACGCTGTTTAAAACGATAAGAAACTGCTATTTCCGCCATCTTCAGCTGTGCACGTTTTACTGCTGCAACGTGGCTGCACCAAGTGACCGTCCACTTCTATTAAATATCTCAGATTACGTCGAAGACGATGATATTATTACGGTTCATTCGTTTCAGGGCTTTTCCTGCACAGATTGTTCGGTGGCTTAAGTAGGGTTGCTGCTGTCAATTGTTATTGGTCTTTTCACTTCAAGACCGGCCTAACGTAAGTATCATATTTATTGGGGATACTTAGGATAGCGGTCCCGGTCTGGGTCCGGTCTGCTTTAAGAATATCCCTATCCCGACAGTGGGTTTCGAAATTATAGCCAAATCTAAATCAATCTGCCTTGGGTATTCCCAACTACATATATGGGGGTTGACATCCAGTCTAATCGGATGCAGCGGAATCCCAGATGTTTACATGAAGCGACTGCCTATCTGACCTCCACAACCCTGTTACTGAGCATCACGACGGCAAGACTGGTTGACCAGCCTGGTTGTCAGACATTCAGGCTTCTGCCTACCCTTGACGACCGTCAAAGATCTAAGAATACTGGGACCAACAGCTTAACGTGCTTTCCGAAGCACGGCGGGGTCTTAGTATGTTATGTATGGTCATCCATCCACCGACTGACTTCGGCAAGCATTGCTAATCTTGAAGGTGTACCTCGTATTATTTACCCACGAGCCCCATAAGACTAAAGTCAAATCCTAAAAGAGTTGAAAAATGGTACGACTGCCAAAAATATAAAATCTGGAGACACTACATAGTCTTTCAAGAAAATGTGGCAATGTTTATGTCATAACCGGGTGCAAATGGTTTGAAAAATGCTACGACGTTTCAGCCACAGCGTTCAGTTTAAGGCGGAGATTTCTTGAAAACGGTCAAAAAGGTGGTTTTTTATAGCAGTGTATCTCTTATAATTTTGAAAGCAAAAAAAAATATAATGATATGTTCACGTCTTTTTTGCATACAGTGATGGAACTCAAAACATACTTTAATGCACCAAAAAAATCATCAGTCATCTCTTAATTTATTTTTAAAAGCAGTTTATCCCTTCAATAACAATTACAATTATAACTAAAAATATACCATAAAATTTCAAATGCCAAACTGCATTCTGTGATGGATTATTTATTATTAAATAGTTAATAACTAACTTGATACGATTTTATTTGCATTTTTACGACATATGGTTGCTTATTTATTATTCGAGTTTATTACAACAATTTTTAACCCGTATCGGATTGCAATAAGAAGTAATAACGCTCATAACGACACTATTTAAAGTTAACATGACCTTAAGAGCCAAGCTGTAAGTACGGTTACTGGGTCACACTAGAACATCAAGTTTAACTCATAGAGTAACTACATTGCAAACACTCTAAACGACATTTGCATTTGAACTTGTTGATTTTGGGAGCATTGATAAAATTAACACGTATACGCTATGTACACGAACATTGACTCATCTTAAAACTGTCTATCACTTTTACAAGTTTTAGTATACAAAGTCAAGGGGCTTGTGGTTAAAAGTAATAACAACCGCATAGGTCGATTTCGTTATGCTTCGCTAGCTATGGTTGGTCCATGGATGGGTGACCACCATAATTTACCTACTAATACCCGTCAGTGCCTCGGACACAACATTGGTCCTGGCTTTAATGGATCTTTGACAGTCATTAAAGAATCGGAAGCCGTACCCAACATGGTTAAGAAAAGTCTAGACAGGCTGATGAGATTGCAAAGTCAAAATTTTACATCACTTGCAAAGGATCAAATCGCTAAACGTCTTCCAGACAACCTTAAGATGGGTAAAATTTCTTTGAAATTAGTCGCAAAAAGGGATAACGCGCTATACATACTTACTCATTCATAAACATTTGACTGTTCACATTTCAATACGTAATTTATCTTTCAGTCGAGTTTACCAGCCAGAAAGGAGCGAAATTTATATTGACATATACCTAGTTTAAATTAACAAAATGAACTGATGCTGAAGGAAAAAAAATGCAATAAAAAAAGGATAACTATATTTACATTTAATTGTAATATGCACCTATTCTTCAAAGTGTGATTATGATGTGGAGGAAGGTACGTAGTTAAAAGTTTATTGTTAAATAGTTAATGTCTAATTTTATACTACGATATACAAAATAAATACAAAACAAAAGGACACTTAGGCGTCGAAGTATTCCTCCGCATCGCTGTCATCAGGAAAGGTGCCCAAAAGACTGGCAGCTTTGCCACGTTGAATGGCAATGCTAATTCTTTGGCCAAAGAACGACCCAGCCCTCTGGTCACGTGAAGTGTCGTCCAGCCGGTGAGAAATTTCCTTAAAGAGCCCCATGACCCGAGCGTTTCGACCCCAAACGGCTCAATATTGTAATAAAATAGTGACGAAGTCAAAACTGTACATTTGGACATTTTTGAAACAAAAGTTATTACTTCAAGGTGTGGGACAAGTCTGATGCCTAGCCATCTGTTTTTAGAATTTGTCCGTTTTTCTGGATGCCTATGTTCCGGATTGGTTCAAAAACGGCTGCACGAATTTGGATCAAAGTTGGCAAATAAGTGGATAGGTAGTTTTTAACTTGGATTAGCACATTTATAGGGCACTTTTAATCTATAGTTACAAATATACTATGACTTCACGTTCCCATTAACGTATAATGCCAACAGTATACATAGTCGCGTGAGCGAAGCCGCACATTTGATGAATATGGCAATTGCTCAAATACGTCTAATGCCTTCTTTAATGGCCTACTATTATGCTTGCATATATTTATGTATGTATGTAACATCTGCTTCTTGATCGCCATTCAATGTTCAGTGGCATATTGAGCAGCATGCCAGCTGACGTTAACATTATGCATTCCCAATGTAATCTGGAGCTTAATCAATGCACGTTACTTGAATTAATGTATGAAACATGTTTTTGGTTTTGCCTATGCATAATCAGTATTGACTGTTCCCACTGCTGAGACACAGACCTACGCTGTTGTGAGGCTGTATTCCACTACGTGGGCCCAGTGCGGATTGGTAGAAGTCTCATGTCTTCGAAGTTTTAGTTCTAAGACATGCCGGTTTCCTCACGATGTTTACCTTCACGCTATATCGTACTTGAGAGCAGTGGTGATGAAATAATTTTCACAAAGTGAAGCACCTGTCGGGGTTCGAACCTACAACCAACAACTCGTTAGGCTGTGACCACTGGGCCAGCACTGGTTTTTTATTTAAGACTAGCTTTTGCCTGCGACTTCATACGCGTGGACTTTAGAATCAAGTAGATAATCATTTTTGTTGCTAATATATAGCCTATTTTTTAAGTTAGACCTCTCGGAATACATCATTGAAAACTGCATTCAATTCCATGCAGTGGTTTTTGCGTGATGCGGTAACAAACATACAGACAGACAAAAATTCTAAAAACCGTTGTTTTGGCTTCTGTTGCTCTAATAAAGACCCCCCATACTATTTTTTCTTCAATATCTTTAATGTACAGACATCGGCCTGTTACAATTTTATTATATGTATAGATATAATAATTAATTCAAAATCAACAACAAATTCTAGTGTACAGTGCGGGCAAGGAAATCCTCAATCATCCATTTAAAAACCCGACAGTGTTGGTATTATCTTGCGAAAATACCACAGCAAATGTATATTTTGTCCCTACATTAACGGTGTTGACGAAAACCAACAAGAACATCCAATAAAACTAGTAGGTAGATCATTTCTTTAATCACGTTTTTTACAAAGCTTTTAAATTGTGTAAAACAAATCCGACGTACAGTTATATACTTAGAGTTTTCTTGAATACAACGCAATATCTTAGGCCAGCCAAACTAAACCAGGTACTTACCAAAACTGTAGAGATAAGTGATAACATAGATTATATGGGTAGGTACTTACAAAGCGATGTGTGTTTGTTGTAGGCGTTTAAACACTTTTCGAGTTTATGATATTTTTTTCGAAAAGGCGACCTCACTTCATCAGCACCACATATTAAAAAACAAAGTCCCCCAACCCGTCTGTCTATCTGTCCGTCTGTTCGCGATTAACTCATAAACTACTGAATGGATTTTCATGCATTTTTCACCAATCGACAGTGATTAATGAGGAAGACTTAAGTGTGTAATTAGTTAAGCTTTTGTGTGAATTGTTTAACGCGGGCAAAAACGAGTTTTACCAGCGGCCAAAAAATTAGCATTGCCGTTCAACGTGGCAATGCTGCCAGTCTTCTGGGCACGTTTCCTGATGACAGCGATGCGGACGAATACTTTGACGCCTAAGTGTCTTTTGGTTTTTGTATTATTTCTTTAGTTAGGTAGTTTAATTTTTTTAACCCAATAAACTACAGCTGTAAAAAAAAATAACCCGTTTTACCTAAATAAAATGTGTTTGGTTAGACAGATTAGATTTTTATCTTTCGAAGGGTTAATGGCAGAATATAGCTCTCA
Organism: Antitype chi; assembly: GCA_947359405.1. NCBI lineage: Eukaryota > Metazoa > Arthropoda > Insecta > Lepidoptera > Noctuidae > Antitype > Antitype chi. Next base: position 12,642,205 of record OX375815.1, on the reverse strand, counting down.
AAACTCTGAAATCAGCCTTTTGCAGTCATTTCTTAGGGAAACGTCAGAAGATCTTCATTATCATCTGCCTAGCCTTTACCCGAATATGTTGGGGTCAGCTTCCAGTCTAACTGGATGTAGCAGAATACCAGTATTTTACATAGAGCGATTGCCTATCTGACCACTAAAACCCAGTTACTGGGTAATATGATACCCCTTGGTAAGACTGGTTGTCAGACTTTCAGGCTTCTGATGACCCGTAACGACTGTCAAAGCTCCACGAATGACAGACGGGACCAACAGCTTAACGTGCTTTAAGAGTAAAGGTGATCACCGATCCATAGACCCGCCGCGGCAAGCGTAGCTTAACCTGGTCGATCGCCCCGTGCGTCTTTTATTACTTAGCCTTAAGCCACATGTCAGAAGATACTTAATTAATTAATAAAAATCGCATTAGTTTTTAATTTTCTTCATGAATGAGAACTTAGAGGTCCGACCTCTAGTTTTCATTCAAAATAAATATATCAGTCTCAAACTCTCAATAAGTAACTGAAGGCAGATTTCCCAAGGCATATGAAAGAATTTTGAAAGACTTAATACAAAGATTAATAGCTAGATCAAGATTGATGATGCGTAGTTTGATTTTCGACCTGATCTCTCAACGGACTCTAGAATTTTCTGGCTGAAAAAACATGGGTAATTACAACATCAAATAGGTATATCTTTATATATCTTTTTTACGAACATCAGACGAGCTGTCGATTTAGTAAATTGTAGTTTCTCAAAATAGCTTTTTTATTAGGGTTACGCATGGATTCTAGAATGTGATATTCGAAAGTTATATCATGTTTTTTTCTTAATGAAATATCGGGCGTTTCAATTGGTGGTTGTTGCAAATACTCTTTTTCTCTTTAATTTAAATAGCAAAATGTGTGTTTTTAGGACTTCAATTATTTTGAGAACTAACCACAAACTCAGTGATTTGATGATTGATTTGAGAAATGACACTATGGAATATGCATGACATTCAACACTCTTTCATTAATTAAATATACATTGTATAGTATTAAAGAAACAAATTGCTATATCTTTTATTTATTTTTATGCATTCTTTTTCGAAAATACCGGAAGTGACCTCAAAAGGCATGCGAACAAATATCTTTCCTAAACAAACTGCTTGAATTCTCACCAAGTTAGTAAGTGCGATATCTGCTTGAATAAAGCACAATAAATAATTTATTATACCTACATGATTTGGGGCTAAAACAGAGATGTGAGCAAAGCAGTAGCGTGATAAGTGACGTCACAAATATGGCCGCGACAATCACGCACGTTTGAACTAAGTAATAGTTTGTAGTAGGTACAAAATTGCTTAATTTAAAAACATTTTTAAGCAACAAACCGTAGTAAAATGTAACTTTGAATACTTTTTTGGGGATTATTAACGAGCTTCATTGACCAGCGCTGGGGCTCTGTCTTGCATAGGGTCGCAGCATAATGCTGAGTGATAGCCGTTTTGCGTGGATGTGACGCATGTTTCGCTCAACCTTTTCTTATTTTTTTTTGTGTTCCTTAACTTTTTGCGTCATGTTTACCGCAAATAAACGTTTTTTCTTTCTTTCTTTCTTATTATAAGAGCCAAAAAAAAACATCCATATTACCTATTCATGACTAAGTGCCAATCACTGGTCACATGGGCGTCGGGAATCCCAGGCTAATTCCCGGCCACCGTAGGCCCGAGCTTGCGGACGGCGAGTAATTAGTAGCTCGCTGTCCGGTAAGGACCAAGCCCAGGTTGATGGCGTGTTGTGTTCCACGCGCGCCTCAAAGAGATGCCAGCACCAACTTGTGGGGTCCGCAAGGGCCGATGCCTGCCAGGGGTGCAGGTTGTTCGAAAGAGATACCGTCGCCCTGACACATAGGCAACTGAGGGAACACGCTTGGGTTTTAGTCAGTAAAAGTCTGACACGCCCTCCTGCTCCACCCAGGCGGGAGACGTTATTTGATGATTTCCTATACTCAAAAAAATACAACCCTGTTGTTCCAATATCCCAATGCCTCAGTCATTTCTCACAACGTCTGCAGTCACAAAAGAAAATCTATTTGATCTTAGAATTTTTTTTAGCAAGGCCGAAACACTTTCTTAGAACAGCTACTTCATCTATTTAATGTTCTACACGAGTTATAATCTAGAGGCTGCGAGTAATATAACAAATCCCGGAGGTACATTACGTCGATGGTAGGCCTGGGAACTACCCAGGAAATAGGATAATATGAATGAACTATATTTATATAAAAAATGGCGCCTATTTCTCTTCGTGTTTCGTGTAATTACATGATTTGAGATGTTGTGTCTAATGGGATTACAGATACAATATTCGTTTATTGCTTATTTCGATAGCCAGGCTCGTTTGGATAACACTTGCCTCTACCCAGAAGCTATAGATAGAGTGAAGTGGACTAAAGTGACCTTTGACCTGCAATCATGATAATTACCTACGTTGTTATACTCGATTGTTATATGACAAAAAAGTGGTGGTCCTTTTAAGAAAATTAGATTACCTATGTGAGGATAGCGCATCGTGGCAGAACAATAAGGTTAAAAATAGCAATCCAGTTAATGTTATTTGAATTGAATTATCACCAAAATAAAAGTAATTATGCAGTTTTAAATAAATTTAAAATAACAATGCATGGCTAAGTGGATTTTGTTTACGTATTTCTTCAGTGATTTAATTTTAATTATTATCATTACATACAATATGACGGTTTTCGCTCAAAATTTTATCCAAGTCTTACCATGTGCCAAACATCCTAATCCGTTCTGCCGCTTTAGCGTGAAAGCGTGACAAGCGAACAAACATACAAAATATCAAATCTTATTCCTTTTTTTATATTAGTATTAACGCTAGTCAGCAGCAGCAGACTAGCAGACTTTCTAATACAAAAATCTGTCTACCTGAGTCTTTTTAAGCCTATGACATTTAGAGACAATGTAGCTTCCCATTAGTGAAAGAATTTCGGAATCGGATCAGTAGTTCCGAAGGTTATCTCCTACATACAAACTCACAAAAGTATTTTACTTCTTTATAATATTAAATAAGTATTACCCATATTCATAAAAGGAAGGTTAAATAGTATATTCGGTTACCTACTTACTTAAGTACCTATCTTATTTCGGAAATAGAAATGTCTTCACCATTCATGAAGAATTCTCGATCAAGAAAGCTATTATTTTTATTTGCGTCACCGTGATACAGCAGGAAAATTGCAGAGGGATAACTTTATTGAACGGGTTATAATTGATTGTTGCCAGTCTGTGGTATACATCGACATTTAGGTTATGTTTTGCTATAAATACGTAACTTTTAGGAGTACGATTGAATTTCGTGGGTAATGTCCGGTTCCAAAGTTTATTTTGGGCACCAATCGAAGTTATTTGAAATTTGGAAATGATAAAAAGTTTTCGGAAACATTTTACTTGTTGAAAACACTTAGCCCGCGTTAGCACGGACGTAAACATATCGCGGCGAGATTTTTCCGCGCATTGAATTTTCAACTCTCGGTGTTGAGCCGAGTGTTTAAAATCCAGTGAGAAAAAAAATGCCGTGCGAACCTGCGTATAAAAACGATGAAAGTTTATGCTATGCTGTGAAAGCTGTAAGGTACATATTAGCTAGAGCTATAGTTTTGATCAGCAATTATTAGTAACTAACTTTTACTAGCAGCTTCGCTCACGTGGAGGTCGGAAATTACGGGAACATACTAACGGGATAAAAAATATCAAAAATCAAAATCAAAAGTCATTTATTCAAATTAGGCTGAGAATCAGCACTTTTCGAACGTCAAAATACATAGGACAGTCCCCCCAAAAATGCCCACTCGTCACCACTCCCTAGTGCTTTAGCTGGGAAGAAGAAGTAGCGGAACAAACTTCCTAGCAGCACAGCCTTCCTTTGTGGTAATCGAGGTTATAAAGTATCTGTGTGCCAAATTTCAACCAAATCCGTTAAACCATTTTTGCGTGATTGTGTAACATCCAAACATCGAATCATTTTACGTTTCTAATATTAAGTAGGATAGTCAGAAGAATGGTGACGAATTGAATGATGTAGCTCTTCAGATAGTACTGAAGTGTAATCGATGAAATGCTCCAAGGACTCCAAATATTACCTAATCGTCTTCATAGAGGTACGCCGCTTCAAACACAATGTAATTTTGTATCCATATGACAAAGTACACTGTGTGACGCGGTTCCCCGTGAAATTGCTCCTTTGCTGCACTATTCAAGCATGTTGCGCCTCACTTCACTCATATCTGATCATGCACAAGTATGTTTTAGCTCATGTTGTACCGTATTTACGGTGGACATAATCGTAACAGCACAAAGTACTTACAGTTTCGTGAAAATGCGATTTGTGTTTTAGGAAATTGTGTTTGTTTTAAGACTAAAGATCAGATATAAGGATTAAAGAAGTGCCTAAAGAAAAATGACAAGTTTTCCTTGAAAATAAAAATAAAATACATTTTATCATCTCAAAATTTGATGGTTTTAGTATAAAAACACCGCGCCTTCTTAAACGATTGAACATTATTTCGGCATTCACTCAATTCAGTCTCTGTCTAGTATGGATAGTAGGTAATAGACAGAGTACTTAACATATCTGGGTATACTTATTCTAAAATCTACTCCCTGAAAACGGTTTTAATTATGTGTACACGGTCTTATGACTGAACTACATAATCATCATCATCATTGACATCAGTCTACAGCAATCGACTGCTGCACATAGGCCTCGCCAATTGCACGCCATTCAGCCCATTTCTTAGCAAATCTCATCCAGCTGGTATCAGCCACCCTGCAAATGTCATAGCTCATAACCAGAGACTGTCCTGTAGTTCCATGCTTCTTAAATATTTTTATATAGGTATTTATATTTTACATATTACCTATAGTTTTTATTTGCATGCTTAAATAATCTTAAATTCAATCTTACACTAAAATATATACCTTATTTACAAGTATACTCGTAAAGCACAAGAAAGGGAAGCATCGAAAAATTCGTCCATATTCGTGCGTCGGCAACGCTAATGCTTCTTATTACCGAAATTCTCTTTTAAAAATGAATTCCAACTAATCATCCTAACTTATAATTTCAATTCAACCAGTATTTATAACCGATTGAGCTTTATTTCCGTTGTCAATCGGTCTACATTTACTGTTAGTAATAGGCATAAATCGGCAGCCAAAGTTCGATGACACTGAGTGACGTACCGAGGCTCTCGGGACGCCATCCATCACACGACCGATCGCCAGGCCCTTCGGTAACGATTCCTTGGCCTTTGTTATGTATCTATTGATATCTATAGACTTGTGTGGGCCACTTATAATTTACTTTCTTTATTGATAACACTATCACGGCTTCCCTTTCTTGTGATGTTTTCGTAAACATATTCTTTGTTGGAAATACGGTGTGACAATGTTTGTGATTTTGCGTTTGACGACAACAGCCTATATTACTATTAGATGAACCAATAGTAGATTATTTAAATGATAGGATAGGGTATATGTAGCATTGAGTATGTTTTTTACATGCTTTATATTAGCTTCACTTGTATGTTTGTATGTAACCGACTCCTTTGAGCGCGATTTTGACCCACTTTAAACGGTCAGATTTCATTGAAACTTTGTAAACTTGTCGAAGACCGACGACAATTCAATCATTCAAAAAAAAATTGAGAAAAAAAACACGTTTTTGTAGTTAGCAGAACTAAAAAATAGAAAATAAATAATAGTTTAAAAAACTAAAAAACACGCTTTAAAAACCTAACTAAAAAAGGAGAAAATCATTTAATTCAATTAAAAAGCGTGGGGTGCTTGACATTAATTGATTATAAAAATACCTCAAAAAGCACCCCACGCTTTTTAATTGAATTAAATGATTTTCTCCTTTTTTAGTTAGGTTTTTAAAGCGTGTTTTTTAGTTTTTAAACTATTATTTATTATTACCTATTGTTGATTAAAATTGAAATGGGGAACCACCAGAATAAATAAATAAATATACCAAGAGCCCTCCGTACCTTGTAAAGCACATTAAGCCGTTGGTACCGGATGTCACTCGTGGATCTTCTACAATCGTTACGGGTCGTCAGAAACCGGAATGACTGACAAACAGTCTTACCAAGGGGTATCGTATTACCCATTTTTTTTTTTGGGTGGGAAATCATCAAATAACTTCTTCCGCTCTGGGTGGAGCAGGAGGGCGTGTCAGACTTTTTACTGACTAAAACCCACCCGTGTTCTCTCAGTTGCCTGTGTGCCAGAGGCCGCGGTATCTCTTTCGAATAACCCGCACCCCTGGCAGGCATCGGCTCTTGCGGGCCCCATCAGTTGATGCTAACATCTCTTTGAGGCGCGCGTGGAACACAACGCGCCGGCGCCGTCGACCCGGGCTTGGTTCTTACCGGACAGCGAGCTACCCATTACTCGCCGTCCGCAAGCCCGCGCCTACGGTGGCCGGGAATCAGCCTGGGATTCCCGACGCCCAGGGTGTCTCCCGCGGATTACCGATTAACTGGGTTGTGGAGGTAAGAAAGGCAGTCGCTTCATGTAAAATACTGGTATTCCGCTGTATCTGATTAGACTATATATATACTTGCAAAAAGGCAAGGCAGATGATGTTAAATAAATAAACAATAGTATCTACCTAACTAATCGCTCTCTAGTCAATTTCCTATGGTACGTTTATTATCATGAACTTGCTATCAATAAACGGGTTAAAATCCTCACAGCAATCGATATTCACGCAAATGATTTCAACTATTTGGTATTATGAATTTATAATGAAGAAGCTCTACGTAATATATGTCGATCATGTTTCTACATAATTGTTTCGGAAAATAACGTTCATTTTGGCAATTTTCGTAACAATAAATATTAACTTTCGTATGTATTCATATTATTATGCCTTTTTTAGCGTAGCGTGTACTGCCTTTCACCATATTGTTTCATAAGTATTGTAATATGAACAAAGAAACCAGTAATATTTTTATTATTCCTTACAACAACATTACGTTACCCGAGTTTGGAAAACTAACTTTGTGAACATAAAGTTTCATACAGTTTCGCTCAATACTAATTCAATATCATCTTATCACAGTGCATAGTGAAGCGCGTGCCTAGCTTCGAACCCACACCTTAAAACTCGTAGGTAAGGCCGTTACCACTGGACCAAGCAGTGTGTGGGCTGGGTAAAGCAGTGGTAAGATTATAGGCTGAATACGCTTATGCCTTTTTTTTTTTGGGTGGGAAATCATCAAATAACTTCTCCTGCTCTGGGTGGAGCGGGAGGGCGTGTCAGACTTTTACTAACTAAAACCCACCCGTGTTCCCTCAGTTGCCTGTGTGCCAGGGGCCGCGGTATCTCTTTCGAACAACCCGCACCCCTGGCAGGCATCGGCCCTTGCGGCCCTTGCTATCATAACGTATTATTGTATGTCAATGGAAATGAGCTAAAATTTCTCATTATAACTTCAGACTGTGGGACACACCTAGCTGTATACTTACAATATTTGTTCGCGAGTCTATTAATAAATTAATTAAAACAAGAAATTGTTTGTTAAACCCAAAAGGAATTTCGTCGAAGAAAGTTGAACGCAGCCAATGCGCTTCTATGAAACTGTTCACTTAGCGACTAATTGCAAAAATGGAAGACTGCTGTCACGTAAAAAGGCTCTGAAGAAAGGATTAATTTAATAATGAGAGAGAAGAAGAAGAAGATCTGTGATTCTAGATAGTGCTGAATAAGTCTTTGGTGCCTATTCATTCGCTAGAAAAATGTAGTAGGTAAGTATACAAGGTCTAACAGATTGGACGCAAGACCTGAAAGTAGTTTGTTCCTAATTTACTACTGAATCGATTTCAGTAACTTTTAATATAAGAATTGTTTTTTAAAATAAATCACAGTAATCTTGAAGTTTTAACATGTCGCCACATCATTAGATTGCAACCTTGCAAAACAGGGGCGGTTCGCTGGTTCATACTAAATAAAAGACAACCTCTATGTTCTATGTTATTCGGTTTGGTTTCCGCACTTAGTCCATTAAGTGGATCACGTGAGCCATGGCGGCCGACGGTGGTTAATCCAGCCAGCCCACCTCCCTCCAGAAGTTAGCTATATCTCCTGGTCTGTTGAGACCATCCTGTTTCTGTTCTAATCTGGGCTACGCCTGTGCATTCGAAAAGCACATGAGCAACGGTTTCCTCAGCCTCCATGCAGGCCCTGCACAGGGAGCTGTCCGTTATGCCTATTGTGTAGAAGTGTTTGTTTAGCGGGCAGTGTCCCGTGATGGTCCCAGTCACCAGACGCAAATCCTTTTTGTCCAGGCGTAACACACGTCTGTTCAGCCTGCCATTCAAAGATGGCATTGCTTCCCTAGACTGCCTGCAGCATCGTCGAGATCCACCAGCTCTCTGCTTGTGTGTGGGTGAGAGAAGACAACCTCTTTTCAAACTGTGGTTAGAGTTTATTCATTCAGGCAGGTCAATTAATTTCCATGCTTGTCTCACAGTTGAGAGCAAAAACAGAATTTCCAACGTAACTTGGTTCCTTTTGTTATTATTATTGACTTGACTTAATTGTGGACATTATTTTAAATTTTACATATTTTATTTTGGTATTTTATTTAATATAAAAGATTTTCCATACATTTTTACTTATGGACCAACATAGTATTAAGGACTAACTAACTAACATTAAATATATATGACCAGACCATTTAGGTGCTTCCAGGTCAATCTTGAGGTTTGGTGAGATCTTCTATCTCCGTTAAGCAATGGGCCACGAATGTCTTGAAGGTTCTCAGGTCCGTCATGATCCAAGAAAAATATTTAAGTATTTTTAAAGTCCAGTGGTGACAATGCCAATCCTTTGTGACAATTGCTGCATTCTATGAACAATCAAAGCGTACGCAATATTTACACCAAAAAGAGGCTTGATTTAAAGTGTTAATAGCGGCTGTAATTTCCCGAGTATTTAACCAGCCACAGTCCAAATACTTAATTACTAGTCATTTATTTAGTTGTGCAAACAAGCTGATCAAATTCCCGTGGATATTCATCATCCCTGATGGGCGGTCACTAACCTTCACAAACAGAAATTTGTGATGCCTGACATTGATTCAAAACTGTTCACACAATCAAATGAGTACCTATTCTTTTGTTTTTAAATAAATACCTTTGGGATATCCTGTAGAAATGACGATGGACTGTATTGTAAAATAGTTCATAGCACTGTGGTCACACACAGTCACAGAAAAGCGTGACTGAGTAAGTGTGAGCGAGTGAAAAAATGGACCGCTCAGTCCAATTTGCACTACTTAAGTCACAGAACAGCGTGAGTTAAAGTGTGGGTTTATGTCACACGCCCACGAGCTATAAAATAGTATAAGATAAGTGTAACCTTAGCAAAAGCATAATTGGTCTATAATGTTCCCACTGCTGGGACACAGACCTCCTCTCTGTGAGGGAGAGTGTGCCAAAACCATAACGCGGGCCCAGTGCGGGTTGGCAGATATCACATGTCTTCAAATTTTTGGTTCTAGGACATACCGGTTTCCTCACGATGTTTTCCTTCAACGTTTTGAGAGCAGTGGTGATGAAATAATTTACACAAAGTATATAGTGCCTGCTTGGATTCAAACCCACGTAAGTTGCGGTCGTTACCACTAGGCCACCAATATTCTACCACTGCTCTCAGATGGCCACAATTGCGTGTGACCTTATTAGTCTATTATTGCACGGCGTGAAAACTCACACCTATCGTAATGTACTTACTAAGAAGAAACACGATAATGTTGATTGTGGTTGTTTTTTGGTTGGTTTCTTTTTAAAAAAACGGGAGCTCTTTTTAGGTCCTTTGTATACCTACCTGTAGGCGGGGAAAAGATATTGTAACTAAAAGATGTAAGGGTTATTTTATGTTAGGCTGTGTAGGTCTATAGACTTACCTAAGAGTGACATAACATACTTACTTAAGGCCCTGGTAACTTTAAATATTGTCGTTATAAGCGATAAATAGTTCTTATTGCAATCTGATACGGGTTCAAATGTGTTGTAATAAATTCAAATAATAAATGAGCAAGCATTGTCGTAAAAATGCAAATAAAATCGTATAAAATTAGTATTTAATAATAAATAATTCATCACTGGATGCAGTTTGGCATTTGGAATTTTATGGTATATTTTTAATTATAATTATAACTGTTATTGAAGGGAGAAACTGGTTTTAAAGAGAATTAAGAGGTGACTTTGATGATTATTTTGATGCATTAAAGTATGTTTAATTATGTTTTGAGGACCATCACTCTATGCAAAAGAGACTTGAAAATACCATATATTTTTTTGCTTTCAAAAATTATTTATGGTTTTTTTTTTTTTTTTTGGGTGGGAAATCATCAAATAACTTCTCCCGCACTGGGTGGAGCGGGAGGGCGTGTCAGACTTTTACTGACTAAAACCCACCCGTGTTCCCTCAGTTGCCTGTGTGCTAGGGGCCGCGGTATCTCTTTCGAACAACCCGCACCCCTAGCAGGAAATTATTTATGGTTAAAGAGATACACTGGTTTAAAAAAAACACCTTTTTGAGCGTTTTCAAGAAGTCACCGCCTTAAATAGTTTTTATTTAACAGTAGGGTATATTTTTTTAAAGAGGAGGCCAGCAGTATCTAGGTACCTACTATATAATCATTTAAATTATACACAACCCTTAGTTTTCTGTAGAATTATATTATTCAATAAAATCAATTTTATTTTTATTTTATTTTATTATATTATTCATTTTTGTTGTTGTAATCCAAAGCAGTTACAGTGGAACAATTTAGTTCTGGCTTATAAACTTTCAGGTTTCGGGTTTAACCTTTGACATTGTTTTATTTTGTAGCCCAAACAGATGTTACGGGTTTCATTTCCTACCTCGCATACTCAACGCTTGAATATATAAATAAATAAATCTGCGTAAAACCGCATACCTAATGTAGGCAAGAGGGATAAAAGGGCTGATCTATAATAATACCAATTGTATCGTTCATACAATACAAAAAAAGGATGCCTACAGACATTCTATTCACGTATACATATACATAAGGATTTATTAAAAGAGGTCAGGTCGGTGAAAACGCCTGAAATATTGAGGATGTCAGGTAAATTTATAGGGATAATATGTTGGAGGCACGAGAAGCTCAATTTCCGAGAGAGTTTACTGTGATTTTTTCTGTCTAAGAAAAATAGATAGCAAAGATTGTTAGAACGTCAAAAAAGTTTGTGCAATATCGCGCGCGCCGCCTCCTGTCGGCTACCTCAGCTGTTTTTCAGCTTGCGGATCCTCCCTTTATAACTCGTGTTTCTGATAAACGAAGGTGGTCTATCTATTTTTATCGAAAACCAAAACCGTTTAATAGAAACTACTCAATCACTACGTATTGTAAAACAAAGTCACTCCGCGCCGCGTATGACTGTCTGTTAAGGATAAACTCACAAAGTACTGTACGCATTTTCATGCGGTTTCCACCAATAGATAGAGTGATTTATGAGGAAGGTTTAAGTGTATACCTAATCTATTAAGGATTTGTTTAAATTGGTCGAAAATTATCCCACGAAACGTACTACCGAGATGAAAAGTATCCTATATGTTAATCCAGGTTATAGGCTATCTGTGTGCCAAATTTCATCCAAATCCGTTCAGCCGTTTTTGATTAATTAACAAACATATAAACAAGTACCCCCATATTTATAAACGCTACTTAAAGTTAAGTCATGATTAGCGACTGTTTAACCATACATTTTGGACGTTTAATCATGTCTTAAGTTTAAGCAACGTCTATAAATAAGGGGGCTAATATCCAAACATTTAAACATATCAACTTTCAGATTTATAATATTAGTAGAATAGTAGGAAATCTTGATTGGATGAAACTGATGAAAGGCTCATTACTCGTAAATATTGTTATGTGACCATCTAAACCTTTAATGGAGACAAACAAAATAACTCGATTTATTTTACTACTAGCACTCTAAGACTATTCTTCACTGCAGAACACGATCAACTGCTCATAAAAGTTTATATGAAAACAAATTCTTTGGCGGCTCGTAAACGGGACACCATAAAAATGTACGCGCGATCTCCCATCGATAGAGGCAGCAGCTGATGAGAGCGATTATGTTTATGGTACACGCGTTCCCTCAGGACGTCGCCCTGGGCGTCTAAAGCCCCCAAAGCTCCACCCAAGTATGGCAATGTATCATTTTTATGAGCCTGGCCAAAGTGAATTTGCAGGGCGAGATAACTCGAACGTGTAAGTCATTTACATCTAATGTGGCCAACCGTAATTTAGGAGAAACAACTTTTCCCAAAAATTTCGCTTCATCTCTGCAATTAATTTTATCCCTTATCGGCCTTTGATAATTGGTTTAGATAAGCCTTTAATGGTGCTGTTGCTGGTCCAGATATCTGTATAATCTATGAAAAATTTCGGCGCGAAAATGTTCTGGTTGTACATTTGGACTTTAGGATGAGGCTATTTAATTATTGTAGGTATAACATTAATTAGCACATAACTAGTTGTTTTGTTTAGTTTTATCATTTCCGCAGAGGAAATAGGTAAATTGATGAAAAGAAAAGAAAATAGAAAACTTGAAAGATTTCTATCGGAACGAAGCAGACGTCAATTATTAACAGGTAAAACAATTAATCAATTAATTGCCGACAGCCGGTTCTAAAGGCGTTTTGAATGGTATCTACATACACGGTAGACCATTCAGCTATTTAGTTCCGGATCGTGTCGATTTTCATTTCAAATTACTCTTGCTTGTATCTATTGGAATTGCAAAATTTGAATACGTGCATGAATTTGCTTGTGAATGTTCACTCGGATTCCAGTCCGCGCAGGCAAATACATTTTCAATTTTGATACAACCCCGAAAATGGTAGGGAAATTAATAAACTGCACCGCAGGCATAATTTTGTTAATATGTATTTAATCATATTTTCCTTTGTAAAGTTTCATTTTATTAAAAGTGAATTAATGCCCTAATTGTTACTGACAATCATAAATAGTACCTAACTTTTGCCAGCGGTTTCACCTGCGTGGTGGTCGAAGATTCACGGGAACGTCCTATGTGTTAATCCAGGTTATTTGCAACATTTCATCTAAATCCGTTCAGCCGTCTTGGCGTGATTGAATAACAAACTTCCAAACATCTAAATATCCAAACATACATTTATAAAATTATATAGCAGGATAAATAGAGCAGTGATGGCCCAGTGGTAACGGCTACGACTTACGAGTTGTAGGTCATAGGTTCGAACCCCGACAGGCGCTTTATTTTGAGTAAATTATTTCTTCACCACTGCTCTCAAAACGGTGAAGGCAAACATCGTGAGGAAACCGGCATGTTCTAGAGCCAAAAATTCGAAGAAATGTGACATCTACCAACCCGCACTGGGCCCGCGTGGTGGATTGCGGCCCGCTCCCTCTCACAGAGAGGAGGCCTGTTTCCCAGCAGTGGGAACGATAAAGGCTGATTATGATAGTAGGATATAAGTAGAATTTAGGTACTTGTGATATGTTAAAAGGAATAAGATAAGAAGGCTAATTCTCGTAATTAAAAACGTTCAAAATCTAGTCGCAGTCTCATCTCGGCGACAACCAAATGTCAAAAACTTGTCAAAAATGTATGGAAACTCGAGGTAATTTTGACTGATTGAGACTGAGATCAGACTGAACGTTCTTAAAATTACGAGAATTGCCCCTCTGATCATATTTATGTGCTTTCAAATTGTCAACATGTGTCATACATACAAGAATAGACATGCATGCAAGATGGAATGACATTGTGTATAACTTATTTTATCGATATGAATGAGTAAAAGTTAACTTCATAATTACCTTTATTGCGTGAAAATTATATTTAAAATTGGGTATGATTTTTTGCCACAAAATTGCCAATACACAAAATCAATCAAAATCAAAAGTCATTTATTCAAACTCGGCTGAGGGTCAGCTCTTTTTGAACGTCAAATTTACATAAGACAGTCCCCCAAAACGCCCGCCCTTCACCACTTCCTAATGCTTTAGCTGGGAAGAAGAAGTGGCGCAACAAACTCCCCAGCAGCACAGCTGTCTGTTAAGTTAGAAGAACTCGATTCTGTACAATAATAGGTAAGTAATTAACATTACTAAAAACAAAACATAAAATTTAATTATTTGCCATATGTCAGCTAGCACACGTCAATACACCAACAAAATATAGTAACTAAACTCAAGCAGATATAAATAATAAAAACAAAACAATAAACGTTAACAGAACTCAATACCCACAGTAAAGCCTACAGGAATAAAGGGTGTGCCAGCTTACATATGCAATGCTGCATTATGTTCATTTAAATTTAACTTGAAGTAATAAATGTTAAGCTAGGACCTTCGGAGTAAAAATAAATGACTAATAACAACACAACTCCACTCTTCAAATCTGGTGACAGCAAAGATACTAATAATTATAGACCCGTATCGATTTTGCCAGTTTTCAGCAAGGTGTTTGAAAAAGTTATGTTAAATCAAATGCTCAATCATTTTAATCGTAATAACATCCTACACGATCAACAGTATGGTTTCACCAGAGGACGTTGCACAACCGACGCCGGTGTCACCTTATTAAAACACATCTTTACCGCATGGGAAGAGGCGCAAGATGCAATAGGTATCTTTTGCGACCTATCCAAGGCGTTTGATTGCGTGAATCACTTCTCTTGAAACTCGGGCATTACGGACTGGGTGAACTTGCGCTTAGCTTGGTAAAATCGTACTTGAATCATAGACTGCAGCAAGTTCAAATAACCGGTGTGAATTCCTTGGGCTTAAAAGTCAAAATGCGTGTACCGCAGGGCTCAATATTGGGTCCGTTCCTCTTTTTAGTATATACAAATGATCTACCTCATTTACTTAAAAACCGACTACAAGTGGTGTTATTTGCTGATGACACATCACTGATTTTTAAAGTTAATAGACATGCACAGGAGCTTGACGACGTAAATAACGCTATAGTTAAGGTCCATAATTGGTTTACTCTAGATAATTTGGTATTAAACGGAAAGAAAACTAAATGCATAAGATTCACGTTACCGAATGTTAGAAGTAGTGAATGTCACGTTGTATTGAATAAGGAGATACTAGAATTCGTCGATCAGACGGTTTTCCTGGGGATCACGCTTGACTCAAGGCTACACAGTGGGGTCCTCACTTAACATCACTTGCAGGGCGGCTAAGTTCTGCCGCTTACGCTGTTTGGAAGATCCGTCAATTAACAGACGTGGATACCGCGAGACTGATCTATTTTAGTTACTTTCATAGCATCATGTCTTACGGTATTTTGCTATGGGGACGTGCTGCGGATATTGAGTCTATCTTCATTCTGCAAAAGAGGGCTGTCAGAACCATCTACAACCTACGCAGACGCGAATCTCTTAGGGAACTGTTCAAAACAATTAACATCATGACGGCACCTTGTCAATATATCTTTGAAAACATTATGTACGTTCGTAGAAATCTACATCTTTTTAGTAAGATAAGTGACAGGCACAATTTTAACACTAGAAATAGGAACAAATTAGATCAACCACGTTTCAGGTTGTCTAAAGTACACACTTCTTTTATGGGGTACTGTGTAAAATGTTATAATAAAATACCAGCCGATATTCTTGAACTAAATGAAAAGAAATTTAAATTATGCATTAAACGCACACTATGTAGCCAAGCATATTATAAGTTAGATGATTATATTGTTGATAAAAATGCTTGGCTTAATGCTGGTCCGACTCCACAGGCACCTGGGCTTGCTATTTAAAATTTTCATATTTGGAAGAGATGCTTCCCTTTTTTATGTTTTCTGACATTATGAACATTTCTGTTCCTATTATTTTTATTTTCTGACATTACAAATAAGTTTTTATTTTTACTGAATCAAGTATTATTTAAGTATTAAAATTTCAAAAGATATTAAATATTTTTCTTTCTTTTTAGAAATCAAATTTTATTAATTTTTCAAATACATTGCAAACTATAATTTTGTATAATTTAGAAGCATTTTGTTTAAAATTTGTAAATGTGAGTACCATGCATCCGTATAATAATTATGTTGTTATGATGTACGTTGACATGAAAAAGCGTGGCAGTTGAGAGTATGTCATGCTCACTTAAATGTCTTGCTGATGGTGGCGTGTGTGTTGGATCATTCGGTTCCCTACAAAATGGTTGAGCTGGATGGTGCTGATCCACGCGTCAAGTTCGTGAACGGGCGCCGTCGGTTGAGACTGGTGATCTCCTAACTTCCATGGCTTATTTTAAATCTTATATTTAGAATTGTTTTTTTTTTTTTACATTGTTCTCACATATAGAAGCAACAAGAATAATGTTCCCAAGTTTTTGTAAAACTTAACATGATTAAAAAGAGTGTCCATGGAGTTTCTTGCCCGTTCTTCTCCATAGAGATCTACGTTTTGGAATGGGCAACTAGCTTCAACTTTCCACCTGGTCGACTTTTTGACAATTCAAAAGTGCCTGAAAATGGTTTAATTGAAATAAATGCTTTGAGTTTGAGTTTGACAAGTTAATTACTAAAAACAGTTAATTACTATTAACAATGACAAAACCATGGTCAGCAAGATGACCCGTCACCACAAGCAGCACCTGTCCACGAGCATAACGCAAGGATCAGCCATTGCCTGCATCGCCATATTTGAGGAGGCAACCCGACCCCTGACGCTTCCGCAAGCGGTCACATCTAAGGGAGCATGGCGAACTTACTGCTGGTTGCTCAGGCAAGAATTATATGAACAATTATCGAGGTCGCTAGCTAACAACATGTTGCAATACATCTAATTAAAAAACATTTTAATGAGTAGATTATGTCAAAAATAAATGAAATATTATTAATAAAAAAAATTACAGTCTAATAAAATAAACAATTATATGAAGTAACTCATATAACCTGTCAGTAGGTAAGCTAATTCTGGAGAAAGAACACAAACATTGTCTTGAGTGAATCACAGCGACCAACTATTCTTATCGATTAAGTTGTCGTTAATAATATGCCTTAGAACAAAGTTTGGATTTTACTTTAGCTTTAAATGCAATAAAATGTAAATTTAGCAAAGAAGAGGAAAGCTTGTTATAAAAGGTTATACCAAGCCCAACAAATAAGTTATGAACCTTATGAAGCCGGTGAAAGGGAGCACGTAGTTTGTCCTTATTTCTAGTATTAATAATGAGAATATCACTGGTTTTAGTGTATAAGTGTATGCTGTATAAGAAATTAGCGAAGATGAATTGCGATGCCACCATGAGAATACCGATATCTTTAAAAAAATCTTTTAGAGAAACTCTAGAACCTAGTTGGTAAATTGCTCGAACAGCTCGCTTTTGAAGAACAAAAATGTTTTGAATATCAACGGCTTTGCTCCACAGCAGAATGCCGTAAGATATAACGCTATGAAAATAACTAAAATAAACTAACTGAGCTGTATCAACGTCAGTGTATTGTCTTACTTTCCTGAAGGCGTAGGCGGCCGAACTGAGCCATCCCGCTAGGTTTGGTATATGTGATCCTCACTGAAGTTTGGCATCTACTGTAATGCCCAGAAAAACTGCCGAGTCTACGGTTTCAAGCACCTCTTTATCTAAGACGATGTTGGGACCTAGATTTCTAACTTTCGGTAAGGCGAACTTTACACATTTTGTATCATTGGCATTCAGTACTAGATTATTTGCCATAAACCATTGAGAGTGCACTGTTTACGTCGTCAAAATCTTGTCTATTCCTGTCTACTTTAAAAATAAGAAAAGTATCATCTGCAAACAGTACAACATCACAAATACCCTTTAAATAGAATGGTAAGTCATTGATATACACTAAAAACAAGAATGGGCCGAGTATTGAGCCTTTAGGCACACCTAACTGAACAGGTAGCCCGGAAAATGTTACATCATTAATTTCTAGACATTGGAACTTACTATGTAAATAAGAATTTATTACATTTAAAGCTTCGCTATGTACACCGTAATAAGCCAGTTTACGCAAAAGCGTTTCATGGTGCACGCAAACAAAGGCTTTGGAGACATCACAGAAAACTCCAATAGAAAACTCCACATTTTCAGGTGTCCAGTTTCATGACTCTCCGTATCCACCTAATGTACCTGAATACTTTTGTTTATTTATTTAGGATATCCTAAAATAGATATGTAAAATAATTAGCAACATCAGGAATTATGCGTACACCATCACTTATACTAGGAAACCACAGTATGCAAACTAGTTAACAACTAAGCTAACAAAGTTATAATATTATTAATGCTTAAAATGTTTATAAATACAGCAATCATTGTAAACTGCAGATGCCATGACCCCTTTACACCGTGAAGTGATGCTTCACGGGTCATGGCATCTGCAGAAAGCTCACACTTAACTTCATATTACCAATTTGATAAATATCCGTTGTACCAATTAAAACAAGTTCCGTCCAACTAAACACTCAAATAAGAATACATAATCCAGTTGTATCTACCCCGTACATAGGTTTATGTTACCTAAAAGGATAAATTTCCTCCCAGCTGAAGTTTCAAATAACATCCACTTAATTAAAGTTAATCTCGAATGGTGTTGCGCCCGACGACACGATTCCATTAGGAAGCAACACTGAACCACAGGAAAGATACTTACAGAAGATCACCTCCATACAAGTGACACATAGACGTGTAGATATCTACACTACCTACGTATGTACAGTACACGCTATGGACTTTTGAAATTTGCTTTAAATCAGATTTCTCATTTAAAAAGGACTTCTAAAAAGAAGGAGTTTGAGAGTGCTTGCATACCGGATACCTTATCCTACCTCTTAGCATACCTCTCTTCTATTTTTTTATGATATCGACAGCTCAAAGACAAAGATCACTAACTAAACTAAATACGTTTTAAGTCTTTTATTTTCAATACTTTGTAAATTTCTTGTCAGGTGCTGCATTCAATGTGATGGTATGTGGTGAGTGCAATAAAATAATTGAGCTACCTGTATGTGAAGCCATGTCTAATTATCTAGATGTAAATTTTACAAATTAAACTAAACGCGGTCAGCACATCTAAACTGCGTTTAAGAACTGCCAGTGTAAATATTCAACAGCATTAAAGACACTGACAGTTCTTGAACATGGTTTAGATGTCGCGTCCAGTTTCCTTGGTAAAATCCACCTTGAGGGTACGTATTTCCCGTTGCAAGGAACTGACCGTCTGTATTCATCTATTTAGTGACTGAACCGGCTTATCTAGGTCATATTATTGAAGTTAAACTGTTTATGTACAACCTGTAGCAATTAAATTTAAATTGTGCATTCAGGGTTATTGCAGTCGTTAGTGTCCTTGAGATCAATTAGTATTTTTGCAGTGAGGATTTGTTTTGAGTTTTCGGCCAAATAACAACTGGCGCTTATTGTAAACGTATAGTTATTGTATTGTTTATAACTAGACTTAATTATCTGTGATAATATCTAAGTTGCTTTTTTTCAATCATGTTTTAACTTACCCTAGTTTTCTGTTTTTATAGCTACATACATGTTTTAAATACTTTTTAAATCTTTCAGGTTAAGCTACGCTTGCTGCAGTTGTTTCGTGAATAGGTGACCATCTTTTTGAACTACCCTTCTGTGCCTTGGAAAGCACGTTAAGCTGTTGGTCCGGCTGTAATTTGCGGTTCTTCGACAGTCTGACGATCAGTCTTACCAAAGGGTATCGTATTACCCAGTAACTGTGATGTGGCAGTCAGATAGGGCGTTGCTCCATGTGATTGGAAGTCGCCCAACATATTTGGGAAAAGCCTAGGCAGATGTTATTATGTGGGTACCCAAAACATATAACACTACCTTATGATATACCTATTTGTCAGAATTATACTCCGTTTAAAGCACCAAATAATAGCCATGAAAAGGAAACAGAATTTAGTTTGTAAACTGAACAGAATGCTAACGTCAGGCACACACACTCAATTTTGTGATCAAAGGGGTAATTGCGTTACACACGATCAGTAGGAATCCCTTTCATTTTAATAGTTCCAAAACAGTCATGGCGTTGTTTATGTTCCTAAGCAGGCAATTTTTTCGAAAATAATGGTTTAGCAATAACTTTCAAAACGATTCAGATTCCGAATAATAGTGTGTTACGCAAGTTGAGTGCAGTTCATTCATTTCTCGTAATCTGTGGCAACAATCTGTGTTGAACATCGTATCCTTTTGAATGTAGCTCTGTTACAAGCTTTGTTGGAATGTTCCTTTATAATAAATGGGAGAACGGAAAATGGGGAGTGTCTCATCATGGTAGGTATGTGTCTACAGAAAAGGGAAAACGAGGGAGAGAGAGTGCGTTTCGTGAAATATATGTTTGTGTGCGCGCACGCAATTTACCTTTTTGTTTGAATAGAGTGGGTCAATATTCTGATGAATGGTTTTTGAGTTACGTTCAATTATTCGTATTTTTTCCAATTACTGTATGTTGATGATGTTATAATAACTTCCTATCACTTTTGCTACTTAGCAAGTGAAGGTATTCGAATTTGTGTGGGCCTACCCAACACAAAATTATAAAAGGTGAAAAATTAAATATAGATGACTTCCATACCCTATCGATTACAAAAATTGTTCTCGAAATCGATCGACAATTGCCGAATATATCGCGGAACATACATACAAAAAAATACAGATGCATTGAGAACCTCCTCGTTTTTAAAGTCGGTTCAGAACCTCGTCCTTCTATAATTCGGTTAAAAACTGAAAAACCTTGTTTTGTAATAAGACCCTTCCACTCCACAAACTTTAAAATGAAGATACCTATGAACAAAACTTAGTATTCTTTGCAGTTATTTGTTCACTGTTAAACTTTTGTCGTATACGCTCTAACTTATTAGTGAAGGAGAAACTAAAGCTTTACTGGTTTAATCCTGCGTTGGACATGAGTCAGCAGAAAAACTTCATGTTTAGAATGTTTAATATTACGAGTATGATGTGCAAGATAAGCAAAGCAGTAATTGCTTGGCACGCGTTGCTTCCACGTTGTGCCAGCAGTTTATGTCCCACATGTCATTTCGTGGTGCTCATAAAATGTTACTTATTATAGTGACCTAAAGTATTGTTTACAATTTATTTCGTCTTATTGGGGGACTTTCGATTGAAAGGTGTATTTTCAACCGAACTCAAAAAAAGAGGAGGTCCTCAACACGGTTGTATTTATTTTCTCAGATTAGAAAAAATATATATTTTGTTTGAAAAGATATTATTGCTACTGAGTATAAATTTGGTCATGTTCTGATAAGTGGTTTTTGATTTAGTTTTATAATAAAACGTTATTTAAAAAAAAAAACAGTCCATAGTGAAAAATCTTTGATTTTTAAGTCGATGGCAAAAAAACAAAACCAGTGACACCGACTTCCGACAATAAATTTATTTTTCACTTTGTAGTGTATAATGCCACCATCCAAAAGACTTGCCTTAATTGCTTCTCATACCCAAATTGGATTAAAAAAAAGTACTACTCACCTTCATCAATAGTACATTCCTACTCATTTAATTAATACGATAAAACAACTTCCAACGTTATGTAAATTATTCTGTAGGCACAGCTTGCAAAATACGGATATTTTCAATAGGTATATCATAAGGTAGTGTTATATGTTTTGGGTACCCACATAATAACATCTGCCTAGGCTTTTCCCAAATATGTTGGGCGACTTCCAATCACATGGAGCAACGCCTTATAACAAACTTGCAATTCGATTTGCCCTTCGGCAGATTGTATTGCATTGGAGTAGAATCCACTGGAATAACAAATGAACTGTCTGACCTTTGCAATCAATATTTCGTCTGTAACTGTTCGGTTTGCAGAGCCAAAGAGAAATCGGAAAACGTGAACTATATCTACAAGCACGTTGATATAATAAACTGCAAATGTTGAATGCTATCACATGCTTTCACGCGTAAACCAATGTTATAATTAGACACCTAGTTTCAATTTAGTTGTGAATCAGGTAAATATGTACAACGAGACGTTTACCCGTATTTTACAATACTAGGTTGTGATTGTGTGAAACACTCTTCTTTAATGCAGAGCAGCGGTATCGGCCCAGACTTACGGGTTACAGATCTGGTGTTCAAATCTAACCCAGTCAAGCGCTAAATTTTGTGTAAATGATTTCATCACTACTGCTCTCAAAACGGTGAAGAAAAACATCGTGAGGAACCGACACGTCCTTGAACCAAAAAATCGAAGACATGTGACGTCTAGCAACCTGCACTGGGCCCACGTGGTAACCAGCTAGAATATAGGTACATAGATTAGGCTGATGAAGCTAAGAAACTTATTTACTCTCTCTCTCGCTCTCGTTCTCTCCACATTCCTTTGTTTCTCATAAGGAATTTATTTCAAAATAATATAGGTACATTGTGTTGAAATTAAAAAAAAATAACATTATACAATTGCAATTGAAATTAAATTAATTAAATACATTTAGAAAAGTCAATAAAAACAGTAACGGTCAATTAAGAATTCAAACATAAATAATAAATGTCAAATAAATCAATCACAAGTTACAATGTCATTTTGTCATCTAGGAATTCATTGATACTGTAATATTCATCGGCTAAGTCTTTTTGACATTTCAAAAAACCAGTGTTTATATGAAATTCGGCAGCCTTTAATTTGAAACAGAGCCGTTCTCTTAAGAAAGAAAGAAAGAAAGAAAGAAAGAAAAAACGTTTATTTGCGGTAAACATGACGCAAAAAGTTAAGGAACACAAAAAAAAAAAATAAGAAAAGGTTGAGCGAAACATGCGTCACATCCACGCAAAACGGCTATCACTCAGCATTATGCTGCGACCCTATGCAAGACAGAGCCCCAGCGCTGGTTTTCAGGGATAGCCGGCTTTGACGTAATGACGTCACCCGGTGCATTAAACAATAATTATGAAACTACTGGTACAGCGAACTAATAGAAAAATTATATAAATTTTATGTTAATGTAATAGAATAAGGAATATAAAAAGAAAATGGAAATAGACATACATGCTACGAGAATATCATCCCCAATAAACATCCCCCCACCCTCTTAACCCTTCCAAGTCAGTATATTAAAGTGACCATAGACACGTATATCCAATAGTTACAGTGAACAATTGACACACCATTTTTCAATGGCTTGAGTTCATAAATGTCCAGTGTAGAACGTGGTTCTCTTTTATCGACTTTATAGTGAACAATTCCGGTGGGATATTGCTTTACTCACCACGGAACTGCTGGGAAATTTGTTTAAATTGGTTAGCGTTATGTAGTTGAGAATAATACTATAAAAGATAAATTGGAGGTTAATGTTACTTTGAAATGCGATTGCAAAAAACATATTACATAAAAAAGCGATGTAGTGAACGTTGGTTTAATTTGTTGATGAATCGTAAGGATGAAAACTCATTTCACGTACGCTCTCCATGCATAATTCATCGAATAAAAAAATCGTATCGTATCGTAGGTACCTACATGGAGCATAGTTTATTCATCAGTTTCCTATTCCGGAGAAAGGCTACACGTAAGAGTAATTAGATATAGGTACATCCGAAGTATGTTATCTAACTTTTTAATTTAAAAGCCTGATATTCGAGGAACTGGGAGTATTTTATGGAAGTAGAAAACTATACACTCCGCAGTAAAATTATTCCACCAACTGAGCCTTTGTCCAACGAGTACTACTTTGATAGATGGAGCGTGTTTCGAGATTAACGTGTTGCTGCCGAAACATTTTGATATTATTAATAAACGAAAGAGTTTAGTCGAGACCACATCATTTACTTGTAATCCACGTACATAACACGAAAATCATTCTAAACAGAAACAAATTTAGTGACATACCTAAGAGATTAATAGATAATAATAAGACAAATGAAAAATTTGAAAAAAGAATTGCTTATAAGACAAAACACAAAAGTAAAAAAAAAATTGGACTTAGATAGATACAATGAAGTATGAAGTTCTGGGTATTTAATTTTATTTACACATAAATTATTTCCAAATTTTATCTTATGTATTTTTTCTAATACACATTTTCACCTTCATATTGTGAAAATGTGTTTACGTATGTGTCACAATTTACCTTAATTTTGACGTAGAACACTTTTTTTTGTTGAGGTTCCCCGTTTACGTTTTTTTTTCTGAATATCCTTAAATCAAATGTCACTTTCACACGACGAGGGTTGTGAGAAAGGTAACTAATCTTATACGATAATAATATTGGAATTAGCCAGGTGTATACAAATATATCTTTATTTTCCTAAGCTCTTATATTTCTGTTAGGTTTTCCGTGAAAAATATGTTTTCCAATACTTTCTCTAAGTTCGTATAACAACTGTTAAGTACTCACAATAAAAGTAAAAAGTTTTAGTAAATGCCTTTAGCGTATTCTGCGTAATTGCTCTGAATAAACTTTCTAAGTTTTCTTTAGTAAGTAATAATTATTATACAAATGTGGATTCTATTATTACTTTGGTACCTTCAAAAGGTTTCATATTGCTGTTGTACAATTTACTAGATAAATAATATTTTACCCATTTCAATGTTCTTGCGTACCTAGAAAGCTCGAACTTCACCTTATGAAATAGACACTAGACATTTGCCGCAAAAATATGATTTAATTCACGTTATGGATTTCAGTTTTTACAGGTGCTTTTAGCCTGTTATTTCGTTCTGTAAGATCTTATTGTATTCGGGAGGGGGGAACTTCAAAAGGCACCTGGGCCAAATCTCTTCCTCCCCGGACTTCAACCTGTCGGATTTCAACCTGTGGGGTTTCAACCTCAGTAAAACCACCCGGGTGTTCATTATCTGCACATCATCATCATCATCATCATCATTTCAGCCGAATGACGTCCACTGCTGGACATAGGCCTCCCCCAAGCTCCTCCACTTCAACCGGCTCTGCGCTTCTCCCTTCCAGCGGATTCCATCTGCACATGGAAGGAGCAAATACCTGTCTTTTCCTACCTCTCGACCTCGAGCAGTGCAGATAAACGATGTAGACAACCTTGGTTGCAAGTTCGCCCCATCATCTTCGCCTGAACGTACCACAATGCCGCTGCTGGTTTTGGCAACAAGGTCCCGTTGGCACAATCTGGATACGGAGTACTTAAATGCATATTTGTCTACATTTTAACTAAATCAGCTCCTGTTTCTTCATCTAAAGACAGATTCTATAGCTCAAGTATAATGAAACAAGACATGACTGGCGAAAGTTTACCTAGTAAACTACGAATGCCGTTGTCGCATGCTCCCGTCGCGTCGCACCTACGCTTAACAAATTACTTCTTAACTAACTCAAATGTCTGTTCAAATTGCTTAGATTAAAACAGGTTAAACTATTAAACATGATTGCCTCAAAATGTCGTTCTTGTAAACTTTGTTCACGACAATAAACGTCTTGTTGGCTCACATTGCTGTTTTTAGATTAAAAACCTTGTTAATTTAACAAAGTCGACCAACAGTTTTGCCCTTTTTTTATTAAAGACTTTAATTTATCCACAAAAAAAGAGTTTTTAAGGCAGATAATTACTTCACTGAAAAAACATTTTTACTATTAATTAAGGAAGCGCTCCGGATGTCGGGCGGAGTTTAATCAAAGGCTCATCGATAAATACCTACTAATTAATTTTATTTCCTTTCTGTAATTAAAATTCCTTTTTCGATCTAAGGAAAACTGTTTGGTTTCTGTAACGGATATACCAACCGAGTATGCTTTGTTTACTTTGGTATCTGTACCTACAATTTTGTAGAGAGTTTAATGAAACTTCTAAGTTATCATTCTTAAGACTTTTCTTGTATGGAAAATAAATGAAAAATTCTGACTTTACTTTTGAAAACGTCCATAAATGTTTAGAACATGTTTCTCCCAGAATATTTGTCACGTCTGTTAGAATCGTACAGACATAAACAAAACCATTTTAATCGAAAAAGCCATATTTAAATGCAACAAAATTGTGTCCAACCGTAAAATTGCATTGACACTTCAAACCGGCCATCAATTATTCTCCTAGATTAGAAACCATTATATTTTCCAGCGAATCGGTGTTATGGCAAATCATGACAAATGGCTATCCATATCCGAGTAACGACGTCGTACTTATGTCGCAATATCGGAAAACCGTATATCCGTATATCTATATTTTATGTTACCCTTTCTATGGAGAATCTACCTATAAACGATCAGAAGGGATAGTGACTTATTAGTTGGCACTATTTTTTTGCCAGAATCTATCGACTATCGCTTCTGATGGGAACTAGGAAAATGTGACCTTACTGTGTCTTAGGAACCGCCTGGTCCTCATTCCAAGACATATTTAACTATGAGGTGATTCCTATAGGGACTTAATCAATACACAGTCAGATATTGAAATACTAGTCGAGTATATCAATCAATCTGCCTTTTCAGTTTCATAACTATGTTGGATTCGGCTTCCAGTCTAACCGGATATAGCAGAATACCAGTATGTATTTTACATCAAGCGACTGCCTATTTGACCTCCACAACCCAGTAACTGAGTAATACGATACCCCTTGGTAAGACTAATTGTCACACATTCGGGCTTTTAACGACCCGTAATGAGTCAGGTATATTTATCAGAAATCAATAACATCAAGTTTCCCTACAAAAAACCTCGAACTAGATCCTTTAAATTGTACAAACGAACACAATAATCCAACACCTCATAATTTAACAGTTTTAAATTCGCATTCGTAAATCTACATTATTATCCATGTACCGTGCCCGGTTTATTAATTACTTCCCCGGGCCGCAGTAATGCACTCCTCGCCACCGCTATATACAGTCAGCTTGAACGTTTTCAATACACTTACTTTTTACGTATTCAAGTTATGTCTTCATAAGCATTACAGCAATTTACACCATCATAACCGACGCGTTATAAACGGAAACGAAATGAATTTTAATATACCAAACGGTACGTAACGTTGTGTTTTAATTTATTCGGTCGATAAAACCACTCAGCTTTTTAATAAACACGCATGAATTACTTTCCTCTGCGAGGTCCTGAATAAATAAAGGAGGACCATCCCACACCGTTCCTTCATTCCCTTTGTGCTCTCATACTTCCTGGCATGCGTAATGGGATACCCAACCAAAATGGCGGCTTAGAAATCTTTTGTACTAAATAAAAATCAGAAGAATGGTCGCCCGGACTAAATAACTATAGTTGGACTCCTGTCGCGTCAGCACATAAAGAAATAATGTTTGTTATTCATTCAACTTTTAAGTTTCTGGCAGGTTGTTTGTGAAAAAGACTTCCATTACTTAGCGTTGTGTACAGTGGAATATTTCCTAATTTGGTCCCATTACCGTAATGATGTTTATTTTTGTATTATCTGAATATTATTACATGGAAATTCTTTAGACGCTAATTTTACTCTAGAAACACCGAGCTATTGTTTAGTTGAATGAAACCATAAATATTTCTGTACAAAAACATATTTGCCTACTTGAAAATATATACGTAGAACCTAAAAATTATAATTAAAATCACACTAAAACATTCTCAACACAGTCTATTTGTCATAAAATCCAGCAGACACATTACGCTAGATTTGTACGACGCAAACATTTACTTTGATAGAAAATGTAATTTTAGTTGGAAGCTACGCTGTACTTAATATGCAATCTTAGGTAGCATATTGATCTATCCAGATAGTTAATTTAGAATCTACGTAAAGTTATAACAGCTTCATACCTTTAAACGGTATCGTGTGAGCCTTTAATTAACCATCGAGGAAGGAGAGAGGTTCAGAGGGATGCGACAGAGTATTAATTGGCTGGACAACCCGTTTTCCCCACGCCTGGCGCTTTTGGTCTGCCGCTAATACAAATATTAACAAAATTAGACCGTATAGTTAAGGCATTACGTACCGGATTAGACGTGCACGTTTGGGAGGTTGATTCAGTAAATAGCACGTAGATTGCAGGGATTTCACATGACTATTCTACCAATATTTCTCTAAGCATTCACTCAGTATTCCCGGGTTGCTTCCTGTTGCTTTAAGTATGGCGACCCCTATTCTGCCGTGGGGAATGGTAGCGATGACTTATGCGTCCTTTCTATGTCGAAAGACTGAACATTTTCTAAAACTTCTCCTTTATGTTTTTTTTTAAATCAAAATGCTATCAAACTTTCATCTGATAGAAATATATGTGCCCACAGCATGCCATGGATTTTCTTATAAAAGACAATAAACCTCGCACATTCTCCAATTAACCAAAAAACTGCTGACTCAAAAGCCAATTTTACCTGTAGGTAACCGTTATTAAATAATGAAACGATCTCCTATGCTAACCGATGAAGTGCTCGCTTAGATATTGACCCAGATACGAGAGTGTTAGTTTTAACTAATTATTACGGTCGGTTGGACAAAGGAATAGGGCATTACCTAACTACTACACGATTGATTGGCTTTACTATCCATAATTCATTTGGATAGTGTTTGTTTAATTAACAATGTAGATTTATTAAGCGTGGATCATGATGTATACAAAAATTATTCATATGCCACTTTCTTGCTAGATTTACGATGGAGCTCAATCCCTACTTTATTAATATATTAATATTGATATTAATAATAGGTATACTATACAATTATAAATGCGAAAGTAACTCTGTATGTCTGTATGTTACGCTTTCACGCCACCACTGAATCGATCGTCATGTTCGGCTGAGATATAGCCTGAGATATGGAGACGGAATTAGGCTAGTTTTTTATGCGATAACCGACATACACGCGGGCGGAGCCGCGGGCAAAAGCTAGTAGTCAATAAAATAAGGAAGAAGACAAGAACTCATAACTGAAAAGTTGAGTAAAAATTGTCATATAGCTTCTCCATAATTATCATAAAAATAATAAATTGAATTTGAGGGTAGAGCAGGCTCAGCAGTCTAATTATCGCTGTGAACGAAATGTGGGGCACAAAATGTGGGGCACAAAATGTGGGGCACAAAATGTGGGGCACAAAATTGGGAAAGGGTAGATAAAAATCTGACTAGTCGCAATACACAACGATTAAAAACTTAAAAACACACATGGGTACATAAGGCTGATAAACACATAACCCTCCTTTGTGTCACGCAATCGTGTAAAAATAGGTGCATTTCCGCCATCACAATAATTTCTATTTGCCATAACAATTTTTCCAGCACGTGTTTATTGGTCCCAGCGTCCAAGTGTAGATGTTTCCGTACCATGGACTGGGATATTACTCATCGCAACGCGGAAGTGTAGACAGGGACATCCGCCGATTGCAGCCCAGTCGTGTTTGTCAATGTTCCCGTGATTTATCGTCTGTGGTCGCTGCCAAAACTGCACACATGTGTGTTTACCTTTACTACAATTTACGATTTACTTTTACCGGCACGAACCGCGTGTGTACCGTCATGGTCGATTGGCGTTTACAGCTATCGTTAAGCCACTAACTGTGACGGTTGTGTAGTTTTTGCTTTAAAGCATGGGTGAAGCGCATAAGAGACCTATTTTGAGGTTGGTTTTATAGTTTGGGCTCTTTTGTTAACTTCAAACAAATGATATTAAGTATCGATAAACACGTGAGAATCAAGTTTTATTTTCTCATCAATCTCGCGATGAAATGGTTTTGCTCCTAATCCTACTAATATTATAAATGGGAAAGTTACTATGTTTGGTTGTTTAGATGTTTGTTACATCACGCAAAAACGGTTGAACGCATTTGGATGAAATCACACAGATAGTTTATAAGCTGGATTAACACATATGATGACATATTTGAACTTTTAATCCTGTTATTTCGTTGCGTGGGATAATTTTCGACCTCAACGCTGGTTGAAGTTACAGGTGAAAGCTAGTTTTGATAATAATTGTGTTTATTTGCTAAAAACCTATTTTGATGAGAACAGCTGAAAAAATACCACTTTGTATCGTCTGGTGCCTGAAAGGAAAGTGACGTTGATGATTCGAACAATATTTCAATAACTTAGGTAACCCGGTTAACAGATCTCCTGTATTCAGTCAATATTAGTAAAAGCCTAAGTGGAACTAATGTTGTCGAAGAAAATGCTTATATAATTATTCTAATACAGCAAAATGCCAGTCATCGTAAGCAATTACATTTATTTTTGGGGTGGTCTAATACAAATGTTAAACATACGTAATTAGTACTCATTAATAAATAAAATAAAATACTGTATTCTAGAAATATCTTCTAATTTTATTTTCATGGTTGTCGAGCATACCTCCGAGTCTCTTGGTTTTGCCACTTGCAACCAATGTGGTCCCGCTATCTTTTTATTTCGTCTTCCCAACGTTTATAGGTATAGTCTGCCCTTGCTCTTTCTCCTTGATATTAGATACTCATTTTTCATTACATATTTTTATAATTATTTTACTCTATAAATTATTATACTTATTTCGCTATTATTTTATGGATTGAAATAAAACCTACCAAGTTTTCTTAAATCAGAACGACTTATCACTTACATTTTGCTATAGAAAGTCGGTGAAAAAACCAAACCCGTAAGTAACTACGCAATTATTTAATTCCGAAGCTTGCCAAATAAAATAATGGGGTGTATTTATAAAAAAGATTAAAGTTAAGAGACGTTTAAACATCAAAAATGTATGGTTAAACAGTAGCTAATCATTACTTAACTTGAAACAACGTTTATAAAAAAGGGCAGTATGTTCAGTGTATTATCACAGAATACATACCTAATGTAGTATATGACATAATATGTAAGTACTCATCCAAAGAAGCATCGAATGATTGAATAATATAACGTAATGTTAATTACTTGGTATTGTACAGAATCAAGTTCTTCTAACTGAACAGATAGCTGTGCCGCTGGGGACTTGGTTGTACTACTTCTCATAAGGAAGTGGTGAAAGGTGGGCGTTTTGTTCCCATGATTTTCTTGTAAGTTTGGAAGCCTTGACCGGAACGGCGTCATGGCCACCTTCCTAAAACTGGAACGTTAAGGAGCTTATGATAAAAACCTATTACAAAAGTACTTTTTGTTAGCTGTTGATTGTTTCTTATTTAACTTCAGTAAGCCTCTTTTCCCTAATTTATTTCTGTAACTCGACGGAAAGTGAAGGAATAAAATTAACTTACGGAACAATTATCCTGAGCTCGATTTTCGCGTTTGACAGGTTTTTCTGTATAAATTCTATTCAAAGGCGTTCGGGCGTCTTCGATTCAATGATCGAAGTTGGCTCATATTTCTTCTCCTACGCAATTCAAGTTCGCTAATGAAAGACCCTTGTAACTTTAATCTTTGTAAAGTTGAAAATCCATCGTGAAACAATTTTACCGCGCGTTAAATAGCAACTTATTAAAATATAATTTTCTTCCGCCTGTCAATAAATTTGAGTTTAGGATTTGCTTTAATTACGAATATAAGTCGGTGTAAATTTTTAAATGAAGTAAGTTGTTAGAACAACCCAAAACCGGTCCCGACTAGGTATTTTACGGGAAAATGGTTAGTAGCTTTCTCCTTTAATTTTGT
Organism: Antitype chi; assembly: GCA_947359405.1. NCBI lineage: Eukaryota > Metazoa > Arthropoda > Insecta > Lepidoptera > Noctuidae > Antitype > Antitype chi. The sequence continues at coordinate 12,610,561 of OX375815.1, read as the reverse complement.
GATTACATCATTTATCTGTATTCAACATGGTGATCCCCACGCCACAGGAATGTGGGGATTGGCACAACTAAGTATATTTAGAAGTAAAATGTATGAAGTCGCGTCTGTGGTTTTATATTTCCGTTTTCTTGGCACCGACATCCGAAATTAAAGTTTTTTTTCACTTTGTTGAGTTTTATTTTGAACTCTAGAGGAGATTCTCAATTTGAATTATTATTTTATTTTTAAATCAACTTTTTTTTCTCTTTCTAGTTTTCTAACCTAAATTATAGTGACAGGAAGTTATTCTAACATCATCAACATGTACTAAGTTGCCAAAATACGTATTATCGAAGCTATCTGAAAAACCACTATTCAGAATAATTATGGGATCACTCTATAAGTACAAAATACTTTAAAACAATCAAATCGTTTATAAATGACGGAGTTCTGAGAGAACAAACCTTAAAAAAAAAATACAACCGAATTGAGAACCTCCTCTTTTTATTAAACAGTAATAAGAGAGGACCAGTAGTGGGTGAATTCGGGAAGTAGATGATCATGATAACATGGGGATTAATCATGCCAATATCATCATCTGCCTAGCCTTTTCCCAGGATGGTGTCCCATGGGTCGGCTTCCAGTCTAACCAGATGCAGCTGTATACCAGTATTTTACATGGAGCGACTGCTTATCTGACCTCCACAACCCAGCTACTGGGCAGTACTGGGTAACACGATACTCCTTGGAAAGACTGGTTGTCAGAAATTCGGGCTTCTGACGACCCATAATCATTGCAATATGGGACAATTAATGATGCCCAGACATTAGTCAAAATCAAAAAAATCAAAATCAAAAGTCATTTATTCAAACTAGGCTGAGAGTCAGCTCTTTTTGAACGTCAAAATAAAATTACATAAGACAGTCCCCCCAAAAACGCCCGCCCTTCACCACTTCCTAGTGCTTTAGCTGGGAAGAAGAAGTAGCGGAACAAACTCCCCAGCAGCACAGCTGTCTGTTAAGTTAGAAGAACTTGATTCTATACAATAATAGGTAATAAAAATTACGAAACACAAAAAAAAAAACATAAAATTTGCCATATGTCAGCTAGCACACGCCAATATACCATCAAAAATTGAAAACTAAAAATAATAGAAAATTAAAATAAATCGTAAACAGAACTTCCAATCTAAATAAAAGCCTCTAGGCATAAAGGGCATGCCCGCTTACATATGCAAGTAGTTTAATACATAACTATTAAACTACTAATGTCTGGGCATCATTAATTGTCCCATCATTATCCCAGCATTATTATATTCTTAACATGACTGTAGTTACAGTAGTTACAGTAATATAATAATGCTCCGTTATTTACTAATCTTAGTTAAGTGTACCAAATTTAATTGAACAATAATAATACAAACAAACAGACGCACATAATTCTGTTGTAATCTGTAACAAGGTAAACCGAGTCACAATTAGTGACGAAAGCCGAAACATAATTTAAAACCTCGTTCGCTACGTCGCGTTGGTTTGTTAAAGGTGGATTAATCTGCATTTCTGCACACACAGGTTGGTAACACTGATTGCTTTTTTATTTGTTACTGTAGCATATTTTTCTATCAATTAAATAGGTACGACTTTTAAGTGGATGAAGTGGAATTCACAGTTAAATTCCTAAGGGCTAATCAAAATCAAAATCAAAATCAAAATATTTTATTTCACATAAGCCTGCATGGGCACTTATGAAACGTCAGAAGCTAGATGCACGGTTCCAATTTGTCGTTTCCTATGGAGAAGAGCCGGCAAGAAACTCCACGGTTACTCTTTTAAAAATAATTGGCTTTTACAATGTTTTCAAATTACAGTGATAATAGGTATGGGAGGACAGTGCAGGCCAGTCAATAAGTACCAGGTACTTAGAGGAATGAAAATACAGAATAGAAAAACGTCTACAAATCTAGTCTCTAAGGCCTACAACGTTCTCTCATTCACAATATGTAAAAGAATCTACCTATATAAAATGAATCTATTTGAACCAAGTGACATGATTTCGATGACAATCACTGAAAATAAATAGTAGGTAGTAAAATTGATGTATAATGTCAAATAATGACGAGAATATGTCAGACATTGTAAAAAAAATAATAATAATAAAAAGAATAAAAATTAACATTGCAATTTGGGAGCAGTTAATAGACTTTCACACGGTTTTGCTGTTAATGAGGTACCAGGGAAGCCACATGTGCAGAAGGAATTAATGCCAAACTTCCCTGTCTTCAACGTAGTCTTTTATCTTATAATATGCTTTTTTGATAAGGACACGTTTGATGTGAGTTTTAAACTTTCCATCGCTAAGTTCTGTAACCGACTTTGGCAACTTGTTATAGAAGCGGATACTGTTTATTAGAAATGACTTGCTAGTTTTAGTTAATCTAAATTTTGGAATTTAGATAACGAAAGATTTAGATTAATCTAATTTAGATACACATCATCAAAGAATATATTTTTATAGCATAACATAACGTCGGGTTGTTCGAAAGAGATACCGTGGCCCCTGACACACAGGCAACTGAGGGAACACGGGTGGATTTTAGTCAGTAAAATTCTGACACGCCCTCCTGCTCCACCCAGAGCGGGAGAGGTTATATGATGATTTCTCACCCAAAAAAAAAAACACCTGTGGTTCCCAGAAGGCTAAGTAGAAGAGTACGTATAGTGTACCCTCATTTCGCCAATATTTAATTCCCATATAATAGCAGGCGAGCCTATTGCCATCAACCGCGCACACATCCATACTCCAGGCTGCTACAGAGGAATTCCTGATGGAAAGACCCAAAAACATTTTGCTCGACCTGGGAATCGAACCTAGGACGTCATGCTTAGCAGGAGCACTTGCGACCACTGTACCAACGAGGCAGTCTTATACTAATATAGAGTTCCTTAAATCGGATACAGGTAATCTTTTTGGAACGAAGTTCCTTATCGCGCGTTGTGAAAGGGGGCTAGACGGAAAAAATTCTTACGAAAAGTTGTCACGACACTTTTTGCTATAGTAAGCTATTGTATGCCGTGCGGCGTGCGCATGTTTCTCTGTCTGTCTCTCTCTCTCACTTATAGAAGGCAAGCCAGACTGGCGGCAATTACTGGCGGCAAGTACTGGCGGCAAGTACTGGCGGCAAGTACTGGCGGCAAGTACTGGCGGCAAGTACTGGCGGCAAGTACTGGCGGCAAGTACTGGCGGCAAGTACTGGCGGCAAGTACTGGCGGCAAGTACTGGCGGCAAGTACTGGCGGCAAGTACTGGCGGCAAGTACTGGCGGCAAGTACTGGCGGCAAGTACTGGCGGCAAGTACTGGCGGCAAGTACTGGCGGCAAGTACTGGCGGCAAGTACTGGCGGCAAGTACTGGCGGCAAGTACTGGCGGCAAGTACTGGCGGCAAGTACTGGCGGCAAGTACTGGCGGCAAGTACTGGCGGCAAGTACTGGCGGCAAGTACTGGCGGCCAGTGCTAGAGGCAAGTACTGGCGACAAGTACTGGCGGCAAGTACTGGCGGCAAGTACTGGCGGCCAGTGCTAGAGGCAAGTACTGGCAGCAACTACTGACGGCCAGTGCTTGAGGCAAGTACTGGCGAAAAGTACTGGCGGCAAGTTCTGGCGGCAAGTACTGGCGGCAAGTACTGGCGGCAAGTACTGGCGGCAAGTACTGGCGGCAAGTACTGGCGGCAAGTACTGGCGGCAAGTACTGGCGGCAAGTACTGGCGGCAAGTACTGGCGGCAAGTACTGGCGGCAAGTACTGGAACTTCGTTCCATCCGGGTGTCCCTTGACACCTCTCAAGTTTTTTTGTTGGTCTGAGCAAAATATTAAAGCTTAAATAAGTATTGATTAAAGCTTATAATTTCAGAAAAAAACAAAAACATTTGTCGTCAACATAATAATATTTACGTAAATATATTTCTAATCATTACTTCAAATTAATATTCCCCACATTTTCTTAGCAACGTTTTAGTGTCGAAACAGAAATGTAGGCATTTATCGTCATCTGGCGACTAGGTCTTTATTACCTTATGGTACGGCACAGTAATTAAAAAGCTATAATAATTGTTGGGTAGGTCTGCATAGGGAAACAACAGTATAGGCATACATACTATTAAGTATATAATTGGAAAGTATACATGTATCAAACTTCTCTGTCTACGTTCAAACTTACTAAAGTAGACACACATTGTGATAGCCCATAAACAGCCCCACAATTTCTTGGTGGCCAGCGTACTAATCGACATGGAGGTTGACATCTTCAACAATAATTCACGATATGCATACCTACGTCATAAAATAAATCATGAACCACCAACACCTAGTGCGAGTACGGTGCTTCTGACCAGACCATGTCCCGCTTGCTGGAGTGTCCGAAGTACCCTTTCACCGACACCTCGGATGACCTAAGGAATGCCACTGATGCTGCAATCAACGTGGCTTTTTAACCGGACTTGCTTGTGGCTGCCTCAATAAATTGAAACCTGCAGCCAGGGCAGGGGAGGAGGGTTGAAGCATCGTCGGGAATGGATAGGGTATGCCTCGGTGTTTTAACGCAGAGTCGAAAGGCGTTTCACGAACTGCTGGATGGTGGGCATTCTGAGATCTGGTTGAAGATTCTCTTTGCAGACATAAAGAGGTGATTCCATAACCTTTCTAAGGAAATCGTTTTGAAAGGTCTGCACTGCATTCTAAGGAAATGGTGGGGTGTAGCGTGTACGAAGACGACGCACGCGTATATTATGGGGCAAGTGAACACCAACTGGAATCAAACCATTTAAATACAAAATGGGAGATGTACCATCAACAATAAGAGAAGAAGATGAACCACCTTGTACCTACTTCATTTCATTTCTTTTACCGTTTAGGATACCGAATAATGTCTGTAGCATTTTTCCAGGCCTGTGTCTTCTCTGTAAAAGCTAGTACGTATAATTACTAATACAGAACCAACAGATAGTCGCAATTCTTACTTCTAGAAACACAAGATTCTCACCTTAGTTAGTATGTATATTTTAGAATTATGTAAATTAATAACCAGATTTTTACAATACACGGGGAGACATGCAAACTAATTATTCGTTACGCCATAAAAACAGACTAAATTTGCCCCGTCCCGCCTTAAATTACACTCATCTAGTCCATATTCATTGTCAATAAAAATATATCATAAATTGCCAGAAGACACTAAACAACAAAACAAAACCAGTATATTTTAAAATAAATTAAAGCAATTTTTTTTTTTTTAAAGCTATTACACAGTACGTGAATATCTGACGGATAAATTCAATAATAATATATTATTATGAATAAAATACATATAATAAGTAAAATAACAAAAAATAAATAAATTACAATACTATTTATTTTAAACAATAAAACAAAAATAACAAATTTTAAGCGAGTAAACGAATATGCATTATTCAAATACAATAAAATAAATAATAAATGAATAGATAGACTTCCACATATAATATTAATATAATAAGTAAATGAATAGATAATTATATAGAATAGTTAATAGGATATAAAATAATTCAAACGAAATTTATATAGCGCTCTTCCTCTCTCTCTCTCTTAGTTATTAAAAAATTTGCCGTGCCCGACAGGGTCTATAATTATTTCTATTTTTTTTATTATTTACCACCTGTAAGTGTGTACGTTTATTGCAATCCATAATGTATATGGATTGCAATATACGATTTGATTTGATTTCATAAAATAATCATACCTAGAAAACTAAGGTAAAGTGAGCTTATATCTTTTTGACTCTATGATCAAACCGCCTCATTTGTCTAGTGGTCGTAATCGCTACTGTTGAGCATGAGGTCCTGGGTGTGATCCTTAGGTCGAGCAAAATGTTATTGGGTTTTTCTATTTGAAACTTCTCAGTAGCATCCTGGAGTCTTGTTTTTGCCAAGCAATACAACCATTAAATGACACTTAAATATAACTGGTAAAATGCGGGTACTACAGGTCTCCTCTGCCTAACCCTCCAGAGAAACAAGGTGTGATCTCCTTGTACCTTGTGCCTTTTGTCTCTGTCATCTTCAAACGATAAGCAGAAACAGAAATACTTCATTATTAGTGGTGTGAACGGGCTTTGATCCAATAATTTAACTTTAATGATTTATACAACCTGCCAGATGTTTACTACAGAGAAGCCAATAATATAACCAAAGTTAATCAAACAAAATAATAAGCATCTGCCGAAACTAGGGCACCAACAAACTATAAAATTCATAACCCTCCCTTCATAACTAACCCTTATTACCCACGTGACCACTCCGGGGATTTAAAAGAGTTCACAGGATCATATCAGGCAGATGGACATCATGATGACATAGCATACTTTCCAAACTTAGTTATAATAATTATATTCGGACTGCCTCTTTGTGTAGTGGTCGTGAGAGTTACTGCTGACCATGAGATCTTGGGTTCGATTCCCGGGTCGGGAAAAGTGTAAATGGGTTTTTTCATCAGGAATTTCTTAGTAGAAGCATTGCCAGATGGCCAATTCTCGTAATTAAAAACGTTCAAAATCTAGTCGCAGTGTCATCTCGGCGGCAAGCAAATGTCAATAACTTGTCAGAAATGAGACTGAGATGAGACAGAAAATTACGAGAATTACCTCTCTGGTTGATGGTAATATTACTTGGGAATTAAACATAAAACACCTACTTATGACATCATATCTAGCGAAATGTTGGTGTACTATATGTACATTTCTGCCTAATTCTTCGAGGCATACTGGTTTGATGTTATGTATCCGGCTATATATTTAGCTGTGAATGACGCACAAAAGTATATATGTCACAATCCGCAAAAACCTATCTAAAAATCAGGCGGAGCTGTGTCAGGGCATGGAGTATATTTGTTGTTGGAATTGGTAATGTGTGGTTCCTCTAGTGAGATTTCCCCCTTTGTATTTTATGGCAGCATGTCCTAGTTGGCATTGGTAAGGTCCATTACCCCCCCCGGTGGGTTCCCGCATTGTCGTTGCGGGGGGGCTCAGTAGCCGTGGTTTTCCCCACCCACGGTGAAGCGAAGAGGAACCCGAGGAGGGGCCGCTCGTCAGGGCTTTGTCCGCTAAGCCGACGACGTAGCGGCCAACCAGTTGCGGTGCCGCAGGGCGGCATAGCAACTGGTGCTGGGGGTAGTGGGCCGCGGCGGGAGAGGAGTGGTGTATGGAGATCGCCACTTTCCTCACCTTCCGCGGTCTGGACGGAGCTGCCATCGTCAGATGGCGGACGCGGTGGGGCCGCAGGGGAGGAGGAGTGTCGGTATTGCGTAGGCCGCTCTCCCTATCCCCTGCGGCCGAAAAGTGGTAGGCGGCGGGGCCACTATCCTGACCCGCCGCAGGGGGACCAAGGGTGCCATACACGGGGTCGTTTGGCACCCATGCGCTGTCTGGTGCCCGGGGTGGTCCGGCGTGCCGTGTGTTCTGGTGCGCCGGTGGTGGGGGTCATTCCCCTAAGAGGAGGGTCCGGAGACGGACAGCCGCGGCGGGTTCGCGGATGGCTTTCGCGTTCCCGTGTTCCCGCCACAAGCGGCACTGGAGGACACCGTGGAGTTTTAGTGGGTTAGAGTCCCACATAACTGCGCTATCTCCCCGTGGTAGCGCAGTATGCATGAGCATTTCTCCACGTAAAAAAAAAAAAAAAAAAAAATGGTAAGGTCCATTATGGCCAACCTTTTCAGCCGATTGTTGTGGTCCGGGTTTGTAAGCGCTTTTGCGAAAGGATTTGGATGATTCTGAAGGTGTGCTCTGTAGCGTTCTGTATATTTTTTCTCGTGCTGATGCTCTGTTTTGGTTAAGGTATCATTAACCTCGCAGTTTCTTGTAAACCATGTTGAATTTCAGAGGTTTTACTTACTTACCGCCAGTACTTGCCGCCAGTACTGGCGGCAAGTACTGGCGGCAAGTACTGGCGGCAAGTACTGGCGGCAAGTACTGGCGGCAAGTACTGGCGGCAAGTACTGGCGGCAAGTACTGGCGGCAAGTACTGGCGGCAAGTACTGGCGGCAAGTACTGGCGGCAAGTACTGGCGGCAAGTACTGGCGGCAAGTACTGGCGGCAAGTACTGGCGGCCAGTGCTAGAGGCAAGTACTGGCGGCAAGTACTGGCGGCAAGTACTGGCGGCAAGTACTGGCGGCCAGTGCTAGAGGCAAGTACTGGCGGCCAGTGCTAGAGGCAAGTACTGGCAGCAACTACTGACGGCCAGTGCTTGAGGCAAGTACTGGCGAAAAGTACTGGCGGCAAGTTCTGGCGGCAAGTACTGGCGGCAAGTACTGGCGGCAAGTACTGGCGGCAAGTACTGGCGGCAAGTACTGGCGGCAAGTACTGGCGGCAAGTACTGGCGGCAAGTACTGGCGGCAAGTACTGGCGGCAAGTACTGGAACTTCGTTCCATCCGGGTGTCCCTTGACACCTCTCAAGTTTTTTTGTTGGTCTGAGCAAAATATTAAAGCTTAAATAAGTATTGATTAAAGCTTATAATTTCAGAAAAAAACAAAAACATTTGTCGTCAACATAATAATATTTACGTAAATATATTTCTAATCATTACTTCAAATTAATATTCCCCACATTTTCTTAGCAACGTTTTAGTGTCGAAACAGAAATGTAGGCATTTATCGTCATCTGGCGACTAGGTCTTTATTACCTTATGGTACGGCACAGTAATTAAAAAGCTATAATAATTGTTGGGTAGGTCTGCATAGGGAAACAACAGTATAGGCATACATACTATTAAGTATATAATTGGAAAGTATACATGTATCAAACTTCTCTGTCTACGTTCAAACTTACTAAAGTAGACACACATTGTGATAGCCCATAAACAGCCCCACAATTTCTTGGTGGCCAGCGTACTAATCGACATGGAGGTTGACATCTTCAACAATAATTCACGATATGCATACCTACGTCATAAAATAAATCATGAACCACCAACACCTAGTGCGAGTACGGTGCTTCTGACCAGACCATGTCCCGCTTGCTGGAGTGTCCGAAGTACCCTTTCACCGACACCTCGGATGACCTAAGGAATGCCACTGATGCTGCAATCAACGTGGCTTTTTAACCGGACTTGCTTGTGGCTGCCTCAATAAATTGAAACCTGCAGCCAGGGCAGGGGAGGAGGGTTGAAGCATCGTCGGGAATGGATAGGGTATGCCTCGGTGTTTTAACGCAGAGTCGAAAGGCGTTTCACGAACTGCTGGATGGTGGGCATTCTGAGATCTGGTTGAAGATTCTCTTTGCAGACATAAAGAGGTGATTCCATAACCTTTCTAAGGAAATCGTTTTGAAAGGTCTGCACTGCATTCTAAGGAAATGGTGGGGTGTAGCGTGTACGAAGACGACGCACGCGTATATTATGGGGCAAGTGAACACCAACTGGAATCAAACCATTTAAATACAAAATGGGAGATGTACCATCAACAATAAGAGAAGAAGATGAACCACCTTGTACCTACTTCATTTCATTTCTTTTACCGTTTAGGATACCGAATAATGTCTGTAGCATTTTTCCAGGCCTGTGTCTTCTCTGTAAAAGCTAGTACGTATAATTACTAATACAGAACCAACAGATAGTCGCAATTCTTACTTCTAGAAACACAAGATTCTCACCTTAGTTAGTATGTATATTTTAGAATTATGTAAATTAATAACCAGATTTTTACAATACACGGGGAGACATGCAAACTAATTATTCGTTACGCCATAAAAACAGACTAAATTTGCCCCGTCCCGCCTTAAATTACACTCATCTAGTCCATATTCATTGTCAATAAAAATATATCATAAATTGCCAGAAGACACTAAACAACAAAACAAAACCAGTATATTTTAAAATAAATTAAAGCAATTTTTTTTTTTTTAAAGCTATTACACAGTACGTGAATATCTGACGGATAAATTCAATAATAATATATTATTATGAATAAAATACATATAATAAGTAAAATAACAAAAAATAAATAAATTACAATACTATTTATTTTAAACAATAAAACAAAAATAACAAATTTTAAGCGAGTAAACGAATATGCATTATTCAAATACAATAAAATAAATAATAAATGAATAGATAGACTTCCACATATAATATTAATATAATAAGTAAATGAATAGATAATTATATAGAATAGTTAATAGGATATAAAATAATTCAAACGAAATTTATATAGCGCTCTTCCTCTCTCTCTCTCTCTTAGTTATTAAAAAATTTGCCGTGCCCGACAGGGTCTATAATTATTTCTATTTTTTTTATTATTTACCACCTGTAAGTGTGTACGTTTATTGCAATCCATAATGTATATGGATTGCAATATACGATTTGATTTGATTTCATAAAATAATCATACCTAGAAAACTAAGGTAAAGTGAGCTTATATCTTTTTGACTCTATGATCAAACCGCCTCATTTGTCTAGTGGTCGTAATCGCTACTGTTGAGCATGAGGTCCTGGGTGTGATCCTTAGGTCGAGCAAAATGTTATTGGGTTTTTCTATTTGAAACTTCTCAGTAGCATCCTGGAGTCTTGTTTTTGCCAAGCAATACAACCATTAAATGACACTTAAATATAACTGGTAAAATGCGGGTACTACAGGTCTCCTCTGCCTAACCCTTCAGAGAAACAAGGTGTGATCTCCTTGTACCTTGTGCCTTTTGTCTCTGTCATCTTCAAACGATAAGCAGAAACAGAAATACTTCATTATTAGTGGTGTGAACGGGCTTTGATCCAATAATTTAACTTTAATGATTTATACAACCTGCCAGATGTTTACTACAGAGAAGCCAATAATATAACCAAAGTTAATCAAACAAAATAATAAGCATCTGCCGAAACTAGGGCACCAACAAACTATAAAATTCATAACCCTCCCTTCATAACTAACCCTTATTACCCACGTGACCACTCCGGGGATTTAAAAGAGTTCACAGGATCATATCAGGCAGATGGACATCATGATGACATAGCATACTTTCCAAACTTAGTTATAATAATTATATTCGGACTGCCTCTTTGTGTAGTGGTCGTGAGAGTTACTGCTGACCATGAGATCTTGGGTTCGATTCCCGGGTCGGGAAAAGTGTAAATGGGTTTTTTCATCAGGAATTTCTTAGTAGAAGCATTGCCAGATGGCCAATTCTCGTAATTAAAAACGTTCAAAATCTAGTCGCAGTGTCATCTCGGCGGCAAGCAAATGTCAATAACTTGTCAGAAATGAGACTGAGATGAGACAGAAAATTACGAGAATTACCTCTCTGGTTGATGGTAATATTACTTGGGAATTAAACATAAAACACCTACTTATGACATCATATCTAGCGAAATGTTGGTGTACTATATGTACATTTCTGCCTAATTCTTCGAGGCATACTGGTTTGATGTTATGTATCCGGCTATATATTTAGCTGTGAATGACGCACAAAAGTATATATGTCACAATCCGCAAAAACCTATCTAAAAATCAGGCGGAGCTGTGTCAGGGCATGGAGTATATTTGTTGTTGGAATTGGTAATGTGTGGTTCCTCTAGTGAGATTTCCCCCTTTGTATTTTATGGCAGCATGTCCTAGTTGGCATTGGTAAGGTCCATTATGGCCAACCTTTTCAGCCGATTGTTGTGGTCCGGGTTTGTAAGCGCTTTTGCGAAAGGATTTGGATGATTCTGAAGGTGTGCTCTGTAGCGTTCTGTATATTTTTTCTCGTGCTGATGCTCTGTTTTGGTTAAGGTATCATTAACCTCGCAGTTTCTTGTAAACCATGTTGAATTTCAGAGGTTTTCAAGAAAGAAATTTTGAAATCTTCTGAGCATGTTGATGTTAGAGACAATAGCAGTTACCCATCGTTAGATGCCATAGGTCCAAATTGGCTTCAAGGTAATCTTGTATACTATGGCGGCATCTACAACGCCACATGCGAACTACGCATCAAAGACTTTTGACGTCACACAAATCCTGCATCGCGCAAGCAGAGTTTACCGCGCGACTCGTATATATACAACATCTCGACATCAACCGTCGGGCAGTTGGCCACCAGACACAACACCCGTCTGGTCGGAGGATCCTCCCTTTTCTACAGAGTATGAGTGAACTTTACACCCTGTTCCTCATACCTCTATAATACCAACAGGTTTTTGTCCATCGATAGGACAGAAATTGTTCCAAGGAACCAGTATACTTTTCTTAATACTTAGTATGGAGCTGATCTCCCTTGAAGACTGCGGTAAAGGTGCATACCCAGACACTTCATTGAGTCATTATATAGAACTTCATGCCTAGTTTCACAGGTGGCATATACCCTAACTAAGACTGAAGTTAGCCTGAGCTGACTTAGTTACTCTTGCTTTTATTCGTCACCTTCTCAGCCATTTGTGTAAATCGTCTGAACTATTCTGAAATATTTAGCGAATTATTTATCTAAGCGAATATGGCGTATCTGCTGTATATACAACGCGTAACAGAGTAAGCGCAAGACCTGAAAGTAGTTTGCTCAGAATCGGCTTCTGAATCGATTTCCATCATTATTTACATATGTTAATCTTTCACAAGAAAATCTTTTATTTATCTGAAAATAAAAATATATAAAAGATTTTTTTTTTATATATTTCATTTTCTAAAATAAAATATGATAATAAAATATTTTGTTTTATAAAACTTGGACCTTATCACAAAAGAATAAACCCTATTCAAATGCACGACCGAATTTGTAATTCAATCATAGCTATCCTATGTGTATTGAGTTATAGCTTTTGTAAGGGTCTTAAAATGGACTTTGAAATGAAAGCAGTGGACTGTATAAACTGTTAAGATATATCCAATAGAATTGTACAATATTATAAATAGACGGCGCGCGTGTGTCGTCGGTTACTCTCGCTAATGAAGTGTGTGGTCCCTTGGCCCCACTCCTTGACCCGCGTAGTCGCCCGCGCCGTCGTCCACGCAGCCACCCGACGCCTGACGAAGAAAGCCGAAGGCGCCCGAACAGCTTTCTTAATAAAAAGGGGACGAAGAAATAGTGTCGTGTAAATACTTGGTTCATTTCTGTAAGTACCTTACCTTTATCGTTATCGACTGTAATTACTGTGAATATTATGTTTCAAGTCTTTTAAACACGCCTACTTGGGATATGATATCGCGACGTTAGTTAGTTACGCATCAGAGATTAAACGTGAGCCGGGTCCGGGGCGGCTACGCAGCGACGGCACCGGCGCGGGCGCCCGTCGAAGGGCAGGGCCACCCTACGTTACTGAAAGATCGTAGACGGGCAAAACTTGCTTGATTTAAAAATGCTTCCCCTTTACTAAACCTAATATCTTAGAATTAAACATGTAGTCGGTTAAAATTCCAAAGCTTGTGGAAATGTGACGGAAAGATAGATAAAATAGTTACACTAGTTAATTAAATTACGTGTGACGATCAGTACGTAATGATCTTGACTTGCAGTGCCTACTTAACCAGCTGGTGCACAAGTGTGCGATGGGCTATTTATTAGTGTGCGTAGATCGAGTAATGTGCTCAAACGTATTATGTTTAGTCAATAGCCTATTTTATAAAAAAAATGCTAAGTGTAGTTTTACTAAATTAAATTACAGATGTTATTTTAGTCTTATGGTTTAAAGTACTATTTGGGGTATTTCATTCCATTCATTTCATTTCATTGATATCATTTCATTTATTCAGAAAACTTTTATTCTTTTTATTTACATTGTGTTGAACGTATATACACATGCAATTTAATTACAAATACAGGGACGCCGGTCCCAATATAGAGCCTTGGGGTACTCCTGCAGTTATTTTGTGGAGAGAGAAGGTAATATCTCTTTCCTTAACTTGATATATAATGTTCTGTCGGAGAGGTAAGATTCAAGCAGTTCATTGTATATGTGGGGTAAACGAACATACAAATGTATTGCGTTTTATGTAACGTACCTATTTACGTAGGTAAAGGTACTATAGAGATGTTTGAAATAAATTCTTTATAAAGCCACAAAAAAGAGGCTCAATTTAAAACAGAGTGTTTTTCCGGCTGTAAATTGAACATCCTTATTTAGTTTTCGGGCACTCTGAAACATCTATAAAACTTATTAAGTAAATAATTATATTTATTTATCCATTAACTTTTTTTATTTACTGTACATTGGAAAGTAAATTAATTTTCTTAGTAAAAATATGGTTAAAGCTAAAATCATTTTTGTTACTCCAACATCGTTTAGTCTTTTTTTGTTGCCGCTCCAAGTAAACGATATTTCATGGTATTAAAAATACTATGCTCCTTCGCCGGGGTGTGCATAACATACGAGTACCGTCACTCGAAATTATCTTCACTCGAGTGTGCTATTTAAAAGCAAAATCGTTAATCGTCATCACTCATATACGAAAGTAAAATAATACTTAAATTGAGAGGTGGAAAAGCGATTTATTATGCTGGTGCGGAACATAAAAAGCCCGTGAACATTATTATTGAATGAAATCAACCCACTCCGTTTCGGTAGCAGGCTTTTATTCATTTTCATACAAAAGTGTTACTGCAAAAATTCATGCACCGAGCTGCCGAATCGTTCGGAACAAAAATTCAAACTAACAAATTGAAACGGAGTAATCAGAGGGGCAATTCTCCTAATTTTAAGAACGTTCACAGTCTGATCTCAGTCTCAATCTGTCAAAAATACCTCGATTTTCCATACATTTTTGACAAGTTTTTGACATTTGGTTGTCGCCGAGATGTGACTGCGACTACATTTTTAACGTTTTTAACTACGAGAATTGGCCTTCTGTTTCAAAAACTAAATCAACATCATCATCATAGCCTAGCCTATTCTCAACTATGTTGGGGTCGGCTTCCAGTGAAACCGAATCCAGCTGAATATCAGTATTTTACATGGAGCGACTGCCTATCTGACCTCCACAACCCAGTAACTGGGTAATACGATACCCCTTGGTAAGACTGGTTGTCAAACTTTCGGGCTTCTGACGATCCATAATGACTGACGACAAAGATCCGTGAATGACAGCCGGGAATAATAGCTTAACGTGCTTTCTGAGGCACGGAGCGGTCTTGATATGTAAAGATGTTCACCCATTCACGGACTAAACCCTGCAAGCGTAGCTTAACCTGGTCGATCGACCCGTTCGGCTGTTATTACTTAAGCACAAGCCCCTCGTCAACATGAAACAGAAGTTAATAATTACACTCCAAGTATCAACAAAGCATTTCTATTGGCAAATCGTTCCGCTATACCGGTTTCTTTCACTCAAATAATATCATATGAGAAGATAAAATGTAAATATATCATACACCTCAGTGAATCAAATACTCAGCGATAAAAATCAGAAGGCGTGAATACATCAGCACGCACCAACAAGATTTACATAAACGAGTCGAATGTTGCCGGCGTACGCTTCAACGGATTTTTATTTAGGGACGTGGATGTACGGAACGTCGTAATGATTTGTTGCTACTTTTGTAGAATTGTTGCTTCGTTTGAGTGTCTTGATTTATTACTGGGAAGTGGAAAATATAATGTAGCCTCGTTAGGGCCTTAGTTATAAAGACCTATTTCAAAGGTAGCGTGGTCGTGTTTCAGAATAAATGTTAAATGTAGACATTAATAATACATAAATTCTTGCAGTCGTACATTTCGTTATTCTTTTAAGGAATAACAAGAATTTCTGAAATTTAAATTTATATTTCTGAATGCTGTTTCTGCCAGGGAAATATAATAATGAACACCACCTTAATAATTAATGTAGGTAAATTCCAAAATAAATTTCTGAAAATAAATTTTCAATATTATGTTCAACCATATTGGAACCATCGGATAAAATTGATATAAACTCTTTTTTTTCTGCAGTCTATAACCCTTCGACCTTTGAATACAACGTGGATGTAATTTGTGTCCTTTTTGGTAACGTAATCCTTAATTAAGCTTTACCAAACCTGGCGGTCCGTTTAATCGCGTTTGTCATTCCTAATTTACCGTATTTAGATCAGGTTACAAAATGTGTTTGGAAAAAGCCACAGAACACCGTTCAGTTTACAAAATAAATTATTTTTACACAAATTTAATGAAACCCACCTGTGTGCGTTAGGGTGGGTATACCTTTTTATGCCTTTAAATTGTTCATTTATTTCGAAGTGTTATTTGAGTAATTTTATTTGTAACGCTATTAGAAGAGCGATAAAAAGATTCACGTTCTTCTATTACTTGAAAAGAAAATTATTATTGACCTATTTTATTAGTATCTATTATTACAAATGTGAAAGTTTGTACGTTTGGATGTTTGTTACTCAATCACGCAAAAACGGCTAAACGGATTTGGAAGAAATTTAGCACACATATAGTTTATGAGCCGTTTTAATACATAGGATACTTTTTATCCAGATAATACGTTACTGTGGGATAGTTTTCGACCTCCACGCGGGTGAAGCCGCCGGAAAAAGCTTCTTAGTCTCTTAATAAAGCAATAAAATAAAAGGTACCTAATGTGATCCGTGTGGTGCCGGACGTAAAGAACAGCGCCATCCCATATCTTTCCGTGGGTGTCGTAAAAGGTGACTAAGAGACTTACTGGGCGTTGGGAATCCCAGGCTGATTCCCGGCCACCGTAGGCGCGGGCTTGCGGACGGCGAGTAATGGGTAGCTCACTGTCCGGTAAGGACCAAGCCCGGGTCGACGGCGCGTTGTGTTCCACGCACGCCTCAAAGAGATGCCTGCCAGGGGTGCGGGTTGTTCGAAAGAGATACCGCGGCCCCTAGCACACAGGCAAGTAAGGGAACACGGGTGGGTTATAGTCAGTAAAAGTCTGACATGCCCTTCTGCTCCACCCAGAGCGGGAGAATTTATTTGATGATTTCCCACCCAAAACAATAAAAAGGGACTTACTAGAGAATGGGCAGCAGCGTTCTCTATCCAACCCGCCTGCCAAGCGTGGCGATTACGGCAAACCCCCCCAACAAATTAAGCACAGAACCGGTTGAAGTGCCTGTGTTTGGGCTCCCCCTATGCCTATGTCCAGCAGTGGACATTTTTCGGCTAAAATGATAATGATGACCTAATGTGAAACTTTAATGAACTGGCATTAAACAAATGCGATTATTATACTTGATATTACGTGAATACTATACCTCCTAGAACGTTTGGAGAACATCTTTTAGTAACGAAATGTATACAGGGTGAAATTGAAAACATGCGACAAACCGAAATGGGAGATTGTACTCATTATTATGAACAACTTTTACTAAGGGACCAATGATGCAATCGCGAAAAAAAAAACATCTGTTCCCTACATTTATGTTCGCATAACTCGTGAAAATGTAGGGAACAGCTGTTTTTTTTTTGCGATTGCATCTTTGGTCCCTCAGTAAAAGTTGTTCATAATGATGAGTACAATCTCCCATTACGGTTTGTCGCATGTTTTCAATTTCAACCTGTATAGGTGTCAAAGCTAAAATTACTGGGATTTACAATTAGACCCTTTGTACAAACCTAAGCTAGTAAAGGAAAGAAAAACTTTAGCTTCGGAATGAGTCTGCTCAGTACGAGTGTGAGGCCTTTGACTAAAAGTTGGACTTAATGCTATAATACTCTGGAAATTGTTGTACGTAATACTAGCCTTAGGAGACGTTTACTGGCTGCTCTGTACAGTTATTGAGGTTAGTAGGTAAGTGTAGTTTCCTTATTAGTAAATGTTTTTATGCCTTGTAAAAGATCGATAATATGTATGTCCGACAAGTCGCCTACTGTTTTGAGTATCTAGATACCTACTAGATCAGGTATTGTAATTTAGTTTCCACTATTGGAACACAGATCGCCTCTCTTTCAGCAGAAGTGGGCCATAATACACCACGCGGGCCCAGTGCGGGTTGACGGATGTAACATGTCTTCGAATTTTTTGGTTTTCTCATGATATTTTCCTTCACCGTTTTGAGAGCAGTGGTGGTGTAATTAAATACACAAAGAATATTGCTTACAGCTTGTAAGTTGGGGCTGATACAACTGAGCCACCACTGTCTCATGTCGTTTGATACATATAAGTAAAATCCAGAGTTTTCTTATCTGAAGCATGAAACTAAATATTTCTATTGATTTTAGTTTAGTTGGTTCAAGAAAGTACTTTTAAGATAGCATGATTATCGATTGTGATGAAGTTAGATTAGCTTTGATTTTTAATATTTAGAGTTATTATAATTATGAGATTTATATTTGTTTATTTATCAGGAAATATTTTGGTTGATTATATTAATATTTCCTTTAAGTTTATGTTGAATAAGATCAAGATTGGCTGAAAGTGATGATAGTGAGGGTACACTGTTCAGGCAGTTCGTGCACCATTTCCTACAATTATTCTCGAAATTAATATTATGAAAAAAAAACTCACACAATAAGAATCGAGTCAATTATGTAACTACGCGTTATGTACCAAATCATATACTACCCTATGAATAAATGACCTACTTTACCCGCTTTTCATAAGTTCTTAATATTATTTACTTACTATATATATTCCATCATGAATATAGCTAGTTAAAGTACTTTTAATTAGGTTTCTCTCTGTAAAGAAAACATCTCGCAGCTAGATTTTCAATGAATACTTGAAGAGGACTGACACAGAAAATAATTACACAGGTACCTACCCAAATTGTATTGCAAATATGTATGTAAGTACTATCACATGTACTTATCTATCCTGTTCTAGGTATTTTCCTCAGCTTTGAGTGATAAATAATCTTGTTATAATATAATATTTACTTTTATAAACATTTGAGACTTACATATTTATTCAACAACATTACAAACTTAAAAGGTTCGTTAAATAAGCACTTAGAACTAAAATTACAACGAACATTTTAGTTAAAATACAAAGCAGAAAACATAATAAAACAGAAAGAAAGTTTACTACCAAAGTTATTTTAATCCTTTGTATCCCGCGACCTTTTAAATAAAGATCCAGTATAAAGGCTCTACGTGAATGGAGTGAAGTCAGAATATGTCCAAATTGTCTAATACGTTCGGCCAGGCCGGCCCATTACGTTTCACAAATAGACCATTAGGTCCCAATCCCTTTGCTATTTCAAAAGGATGAAGGGGTAATTTACGAGCTCAAAATTTAAATCTACGACCAACTTGTTTAATAGCAACCTTCGGGGTTAATTCTGTTGTTAAACTGTATTATTATGAAGCGCTCTTACACGTTTACTTGGTCCAGAATTACTCTGGAGCGTCCCAAGTTATTAATTGCCCGTACAAGAAAACTTTTCCGGCGTTTACGTACGCTTTAAAGGCTTCCACTTTTGTTGCGTGGTGTTTTAAATACAATGAACGTTAAACAGCCGTTATAATGTAAACATAGGTAAATAATTGGGAGTTAATCTGTACAAATATGGATCAATAAACAATGTGGAAGTTTCAAGCGCTCTGGCACTTTCATTAAAGTAGAAACAACGGGGTCGTGGTCTGTGAGACGAGTCTGGAACGGCTCCCTCACGTCAGTTGTCCACAATTAATAATAGAGGTCTGCAAGTTGAATGCCACGTGTTGTTGCATGGGCTCCTCTCGCCTTGCATGTTGAATACAGATGAGCTTATTTATGTAAATTTGCGTCGCCTCCACGCTAGAGGATGACGCTCCGTTTTGAGTAATCCCCGGCATCGCAAGTGATTGATGCCGAAGCCGTTGACATTCCGCTTTGCTGGCGATCACGGGTGGCTTATGCAAGCTATTTTTTATTATGCCTTCATGTCAGAAAATATTTTAAGCGCCTGAGACGTGCCACTTTGTAATACAATATTGTATGTTCGACGTAATGTGGAATGAATAATGGAACCGATCAAGCTGGTTTGAGGCTAGAGTGTAAATCTAAAGTCATCAATAGCCTCTTCTGCAAGAATACACTTTATAGAAGCCTAATAATCACAACACACATGTTCATTTGGAACGTACATGAGCTTGAAGTGAAAATATATTCTAATTGGAAAGTTCTTCAAAATGTATGGAAAGTTCATGTATAAGTTCGCCGAAGCAAAAATGAGAAAAACCCACCCAAGAACAACTTAAAGCATTCTTCCAAGAAAAAGCAAGCTAAACGTCGTCGATCATTAATTTATCCATCACTTTTTTTAAAGGCAATTATTTTCAGATTTATGTACCTCTTTATGGCTTCTGTATTATGAATAATTATTTGCTGGAATTATGACTGGCCAGCATCATTTTGTAAAGGAAGGTAATTAAAATATTCGATATTGTTGGAAGTTAATTTTATTTTCAGAACCACAAAGTTTTATAAATTCATATTTAATATTTTTTGTAAAAAAGTTCGTTACTCCTAGCCTAATTTGTTTTCAATTTCCAAAACCAATTTTGTTTCTATTAATAAATTCAGTTGGTAATATTACATACATATAAATAATCAGCCTATAAATGTTCCCCGGCTGCTGGGTCGTGCCTAGGCGTTCTCTCGGTGAGAGAGTGGGTAGTCCACCACGCAGGCCCAGTGCGGATTGGTAGATCTCACGCGTCTTCGAATCTTTGGTTCT
Organism: Antitype chi; assembly: GCA_947359405.1. Lineage (NCBI taxonomy): Eukaryota > Metazoa > Arthropoda > Insecta > Lepidoptera > Noctuidae > Antitype > Antitype chi. The sequence continues at coordinate 12,589,998 of OX375815.1, read as the reverse complement.
AGGTTTCTTCACGATGTTTTCCTTCACAGAAAGAAAGCAGTTTGCGAGTAGTGGTGATGAAATAATTTACTAAAATTAAAGCGCTTGTCTAGGTTTGAACCTACGGTTTACAAAATCATCAAATAACTTCTCCCGCTTTGGGTGGAGTAGGAGGGCGTGTCAGACTTTTACTGACTAAAACCCACCCGTGTTCCCTCAGTTGCCTGTGTGCCAGAGGCCGCGGTATCTCTTTCGAACAATCCGCACCCCTGGCAGACCACTCTTTGTTGGGAACATTAATTTAATCAATTCGCTTTCTCAATATTTCAGCTTTCAGCCATTTTATTGTAACCCTTTCAATGCCTAAACGAGCAATTGATTTGTATTTGATAAACTACGTTTTCTATTGGAAAGAAAGCGGGTGCAAACAATTTATTAAGCTCATTGTTCGGTTTAAAACGAAAGCTTTTCGTTAACGCTCGGGCGCCGGACACAATGAGCGTAGCGGATGTTCTCTGTAGAAAAATACAATTTAAACTTTATTTGTGCAAGGAATACATTAAATAAGGGCAGATCACGAGACTCTATTTTAGTGTAACAAGATTTTTTAAATTCAAGTTACGTTATTTCTGCATTCAGTTTAGTAGGACAGTTTCAGTTTGGCAGATTTTTAGGATTGCTGAATATTGATCAATTTATTTTGGAATGAAAACAATTTATTTTGGAAGGAAGACGATAGCTCCAGAGTGGGACGCATCGTCTACTAATGTAGACTAGACTAGGTATCTGCGGTTGCCATGCGGATAAAAAACGCCCGCATGCTGTGGCCGCAACCAATATGTTTGCTGCAAGTGTATTATCCAACTACATTTTATTACCTAGGTAATAAAAAAATTCCAGTCCTTTAAATATATGTACGAAAGTTGCTCTCTGGAATCATCCTTAGCTTCTACTTTGCTTAAAGAAAACACTTTAATAAAAGTAAACGATGTCTTGGTATTTATCATGAGGCGACTACAGGAACTGCGTTGGCGCCGAGCGGTATTGTAAATCTTGGTGCAATATCCTGCTATTACTCTCCGGTGCTGAAGCTGAAATATTATAGAGATTTGCACATTACGGGCTGTACACAATTCAATGGTGGCGAATGCGTTTGGAGAGCTGAGCTGGCTATTGTTAATAGAAATAGGAAAATGTGGTGGCATAATTTATCGCGTTTAACCTAAATCTAAAGTGCAGCAATAAAATATAGCGTGAAATCGCAGCTTCTGTAGCAAGCTTACTGCTTATTACGTTTTCCATTGCACCAGCATTTAACCAACGACCATTTTCGAGACAGCTAGTCAAGTCGTGATGTTTAAAACTAAGTTGTCCAGACAGGCGCGACGCGACTATAATAGACCAATTTCTATGAAAACTTCATGAAAATTTATCTCGAATCATTGCGGGAGCCCTTAAATTTAGTTCTTACTAATCCGAATAATGTCTCTAAGTTACCATTTCTGTAGTGCTCATTTAATAAACGATTAAGTGTTTATATACACAAACGGCGCGCGTCAACGACAGAGGCAACTGTAGCTATCGACACGCATCGACGGCAGCTGCCGACTAGTATCGATGGTCGTGTATTTGAGCACCATACTCTCCAATTGCCTTTGCCGTTGACGGTGTATTTAAGCACTGTACTTTGCAGTTGCCCCTGCCGTTGACAGTATATTTGAGCAGTTTACTCTGCAGTTGCCTCTGCTGTTGCTGGTACCTATATTTGAGCACCGTACTCTGCAGTTGCCTCTGCCGTTGACGGTGTATTTGAGCACCGTACTCTGCAGTTTTCTCTGCCGTTGACAGTGTATTTGAGCACCGTACTCTGCAGTTTTCTCTGCCGTTGACAGTGTATTTGAGCACCGTACTCTGTAGTTTTCTCTGCCATTGACACCTGCCGCTCGTGTTTATAAACACTTATGAAAAATCGTTTATTGAAAAAGACTGGCTACCTATTCTTGTTTATTTAAATCTATTGCCCTGATCGTAGAAATTTGCATAAAGTCTTACGCTTAGTAGTTAGTGTGTGGGGTAATTTGATACTAAGCGTATATGACATTGTTAAGTAAGTAACGCATTTAATAAAGCGGTGTGTGTCACGTAAAGATCGTTCAGTAAATAATAAAGTTTTAATCCCCTATCACAAGGCGGGACGAAACGAGCATTCCAATTAGTGCTGGATTCTCATTAAGTTTCAGATTCTTGGCGTACACTTTGATATCGGAGCTACGTGATCAAGATTTAGTTCATTTTATTTGAACTTCAATTGTTCAGTGTGTTTACTAATGTTACTACATTTTGTGGTAGCAATAACCCCGAAATTATTCAATATGTGGTTAAGGTCAAATATTCTGAACGAAAATAAAGAATAAATTGGTTTAACAAAGTAAATACGTGAGAATTAACTTAATGTCAAAACGCTATCTCAATAACAAAAGCACTCAACGCATATTCTATTAATTCAACCCGATCCAATTCAAAAGTCAAAGAAAGTAGCAAATTCATTCAACAAACAAATCATCGTTCCACTTCGCCGACGCAATCAAAATTTCAAAATTTGCAAACGCCAACGTTGCCGAAGATAAAAAGAAGGCTACCTTAAAGAAACCGCAATTCTATTAAAGTTTTGTAAGAGTTTGTAAGTGTTCGAAAAATTTGTGGTGGAAATGGCCAACGTTAGTTCCGCATAGGAGTCAAGGTGTGGAACCCCTGCCTCATGAATAAGGCAGGACGCCGCCTTTGCCGTGTTTCCATCTCAATAACGGTGAATTCTTTTTTACATGTTTCTTGATTTGTGGACTGTTTTAGCGTCGCCGAATAAATATGTCCATATGTTTTTGTTTGGGTTTATTTGAAATTAATAAATCTTTATATAAAGGATTCTTAACTGAGGTTATCGTCGGTTTTATTTAGACTTTTATCGTGCCTGTCATAAGATATCTAAATATAACGCACAACCGATAAACATGGTCCTTGTTTGATTAATCTCGTTAATATCGAAACCTGCACCATCACACGACCTCAATCAATCAAAGAACGTTACGCGCAAATTGGAACATAAAAACCATTCATCTACCAAACAAACAGCACTTTACAGTAAACACTATAGTACACTTAACAAACTGAAAAATAGCGAATTCAAAACTGGATGCATGCCATCAGAACTTGTGCAAACTTAAATTTTAAGATTATGCAGATATATTTAGTGGAGACAGAGCGCATCCTTATAAGCTGCTTTGTCATTCAACGTTGCTTCTACAGTTTCATTTCGGTCACAAGAAACTTTATGAAACAGCACTTCTCAAGTATTCATCATCAAAATATGAGGAAAGGAGCTAAAACACCGCTGCTTTTGCAAAGAATAAGTTCAAATTTGGCAAGAAGACGACAAATTTTCATTGCATCTCTAGACGGCAGGTGCGCGGACCGTGGATAAAGAAAAACTCCGCTTTGCTGGGAATATTTTTATAAGGAAAATGTATCGCACACTACCGTTTGGCGGAGAATCGCTGCTCACTGTGCTCGCTTTGAAAGTAATTTATCTCACTTTTAATATACTTTCGCGATTATACGTGTGTCGTATTTTTTTATTTCTTGCAGAAAACAGTATCACTTTTAGTAATAACGTAATAGGTATGCCATGCTATGCTTATCCCACGGGAATTTGATACAGAGACAAGAAGCCTATTGTTACTCCTTATAACATCAGCTGTCTGCCAGTGAGAGTCCTGTCAAAATTAGTTCAGCCGTTTCGGAGATAAGCCGGAGCAAACAGACAGATAAAAATAAAGGGATTTTATGTTCTAAGTACCGTATATACCTACATATTTTTCACTTTGCATTTATCAAAATCTGTTGTGTGATTTGCAATAATGTATGTAACGTTTAATGTATTAAACAGCTGTTATTTTGACATAACAAACAGACACTTTTTATTTATTTGTATAGATAATATTCAGATAGACTGAATAGGTATATTATTTCTAATTTCACATCTAGCAATTATACTTACAGATCGCAATTCGTATGTAAATCAAGGGATTGTTCAATACTTCAACAGTGTTTGTCCGCCAATCGAATGCCCAATTTTCCCTAAAAGAAGGGAGAATTGAAAGAATTGAGATCTTGTTATTGCACTCGTGTATCACGTTCTCTAAATGAAGTAGATTTGATCTTAGAGACAGCTTTCTTCAACAATCCCTTGTTTTCAGTAATCGGAATGCTGAACGAATGTTTTTCCGAAACTTTTACAAGATTTCTTGAAAGAAATCACCGTGCCGTAACAAAAACTTGAAGTGAATTATTGTAAGGACTTGACTTTCTTTATGTGTTTTACAGTTCCACTTGTCATATTTTAAGGAGTAATTTCGAAATATAACATCACGCCTTGTTTCCCCGACGTATTGGGCAGAGGTATACACACGGCTAGAAATCAAGCTTTACATTTCCAGTAAAAGCTGATCTCGCATTGTATAGGATTTTAGTACAGTGCGAGATCAGCGTTAACTGGAAATGTATAGCTTGATGTGTAGCCGTGTGTACATAATAGGTACTACACCCACATTTCGCCAGTTATGTTAAAGCCCCATGTAATAGGGGGCGAGCCTTCCGCCAGCAACCGGGCACAAACCTAGACTTCGGGCCGCTACTGAGAAATTCTATTAAAATATAACCAAATAAACTTAGCTCGACCCGGGAATCGAATCTAGGACCTCATGTATAGCAGTATCCTTTGCAACCACTAAACCAACGAGGCAGTAATTTAGAAATACTTATCTAATTATTATTCACTAGCTTTTTCCAGCGGCTCGCCCACGTTAACCAATTTACACAAAACCTTAACAAAATATACACCTAAACTTTCCTCATGAATCACTCTACGTCTATTGGTGAAAACCCCATGAAAATCCGTTCAGAAGTTTTTGAGTTTATTGCTAACAGACAGACCGACGCAGCGCGGGACTGTGTTTTGTGATATGTAGTCATAGAGCTTAATTTGTAAGTAAACTAACAGTATTAGATTAATAGACATTCTAAGTCAAAGACGTGAGAAAACATCTAACCATATCAACTAATAAACACATCCGAATTTACGGGTCAGTCCGAGTCCAATATCACAGACTAATTCCGAAAATGTGACTTTGACATTGAAGCAACACTGGTTTAGCACGGAATATTCGTAAACATTCTGTAGTCACGTGTCACTAATTGTCCAATTCCCAATCGGATCACGTAGTCGCGAAGGCAGCAGTAAACAGGCGATATTTCGTGGACAAGGAAAGTTTGTACCGCCATGCGAATCGGAACACCCTCTGCCAACAGATTGTGGGGCGTTCCAGCTAGGAACAATTAAAGCCAAATGCTCACCGACACCAGTGTTTCATTGTAAACCGTTACAAAGGACTGCGGAGAATCCCGAGCAACAGATTTCACTGTTATTCTTTTTAATAACGTCGTTAACGTTTTTATTTTAACTGTTCCCGTTTATAGCTAATGATAGGTTTATGGAGGGATTTCAGAGGAAAATTTTACGCAGAATAATTCTGTTTGACGCTTTTGTATTCATGTAATGTCTAGGTTTTATTATTCTTTATGAAAGTCTTGGAGGTACAGCGGTATGGATTTTTATATTTTTGATCGTCTTTTTTTCTGAGGACATTTCAAAAATTATCCATTCAGTATACAGTGAGAATCAAAAATGTTTGGTCATATTTGAAGGAGGTGGAAGTTGTTCAGTTTCATGGTATAATTCGTTTTGTTTTAACCTTTGAAAAAAATGAACACGTTTCTAACGTTCGTATGATACTCAACTGGCTTCCTATTGGACTGTCGGATATTGTGTCTGCTATTTAACTTACTCCAAAACCCTAAAACACCATCCTATCTGCGGGAACGTGACTCCTACGCCCGACCTTTTGATGCGCCTTGCAGGTCACATCTTAGAAATCGCCTCAAATCCCCTCCCACTCAACAAAATCAAAATATTTTATTTCACATAAGCCTACATGGGCACTTATGAAACGTCAGAAGCTAGGTGTACGGTTCCAATTTGTCGTTTCCTATGGAGAAGAGCCGGCAAGAAACTCCACGGTTACTCTTTTAAAAATAATTGGCTTTTACAATGTTTTCAAATTACAGTGATAATAGGTAAGGGAGGACAGTGCAGGCCTGTTAATAAGTATCAGGTACTTAGAGGAATGAAAATACAGAATAGAAAAACGTCTACAAATCGGCTTCTACTCCTAGTCCATCATTGTGCATGCGGTGTGGTTGTGGAATTCACTTTCGCCTGACATTAGGAACTGCCAAACCGTGGCAGTACTTAAAATAAGAGTGAACGAACACTATCATCCCATTTTGTCATAATTGCTTATGTAGGTATTTATTATTTATATGACAATATAATTATATATATTTTGGTTATATTTATTATTGTATAATGTATGTATTATTCTCATATTTAATGTTTATATGTAAATTAGAGAATTGTTTTTGATTTCATTTATTTTAGATCAACTCTTACACATCTCTCTTTATCTACTCTTCTATGCTATATATGCTGGAAGAGATTTCTTTAGAAATAAGCATCCCTTTTGTGTTTCTGTTCCTTTCTTATTTTATGTTTCTAAATAAATAAATATAACTACACAAAACTGATACACACTGTATAATTTTAAAGTAAGACTTATTTATAGCTTCCACAATTTATCACTCTAAAAATATTGAACCAAAAGTTTAAATTACAGCCTTATTTACCTACCGTAAGGGTAGAACTAAACACACAAATCACCTAATCAAACATCTAGACTGGGAACAAATATGTAGGGCATACAAATATTTGTTCCGATATGGGAACAGACCTTGAGAACAGAAGGCGGTGTGTGGGTCGTCGATAATGTAATTATTGGATGATTAATTTATCAAAGAAACGTCATGTCATGCGAATATATTCGAGATTCGGAAACTCGCGAATGCGTGTGATTGAAGAAGTGAGTGACATGCATGTCATTTTGAAGTAGGCTCGATTTTTACATTTTTTTTTAAATCAATTTATTTAAAGAAGATATAATACAGTAGTGATACTTAATTCTAAACTCGCCAAAATTTTACGTTTAATGGCGAGAAGCGCTCTTTTCCACAACAATAAACCACCTTGCGTACATAGCCACTACTTAAATATTATACTGTTACGGTTTAATATTATACAATGTATTTACATATGTTTGCTATCCTGTATAAAGTTTTTCAATTTTGTTTTAAGTAATCCTTTACTAATTTTTTCTTTTTCTCTTAATAATAGGTCTTTACCTATGAAATTGCCGTTTTGTATGAAAAAATTTAAACGAATTTTTTTAATGTATTTTTTATTTGTATTAATCGAAGTAATCACCCATGCAATCAATGCATCTTTGCCATCGCAGTGGCAGTTTATTGATGCCCTTCTTAAAGAAATCAGCTGGACGGGAGGCAACAAATTCTTCAAAGGCATTTTGTACTGCCTCTCGGGTATTGAATTTTTTTCCCGCCAAGAAGTTATCCAAATTCTGGAAAAAGTAGTAGTCTGTAGGCGCAAGGTCTGGTGAGTAGGGCGGATGACGGAGGGCTTCCAACCCCAGTTCTTGCAACTTGGAGACCGTCTGCTGTGCAGTATGAGATCGCGCGTTGTCGTGCAGGAGCAGCGGAGACGAGCGATTGACCAATGCTGGTTGGAGATGTGCCAGCTTCTCCATCATTGTGTTCAGTTCTTCACAGTACACATCTGCAGTAATGCTCACCCCGTTTGGTAAGAAGCTGTGATGAATCACACCGGCGCTAGACCACCAAACAGTGACCATCACTTTTCTAGGGGTAAGTTTTCGTTTAGGGCATTGTTTAGGTGCTGAACCAGGATCCAACCAACTTGCTGAGCGCTTGCGGTTATCAAACAGAATCCATTTTTCATCGCAGGTAACAATGCGGTTCAAAATTCCTTCATTTGTGTGTCTGTTGAGCAGTGCAAGGCACGTCTCGACGCATACTTCGCGCTGACGATCATTGAGTTCGTGGGGCACCCATTTGTCAAGCTTTTTTACCTTGCCAATTTGACGCAAATGGACCAATATTGTTTTGACGCTAACGTCGAAAGCTGCTGCTAATTCAGCCGTAGATTGTGTATCATCAGCTTCCACAATCGCCTTTAATTCGTCATTGTCGACCAAAGTCTTCGGACGACCGCGAGGTTCATTTTTCAGGTCAAAATTTCCAGAACGGAAGCGAGCAAACCAATAACAGGTGGTGCGTTGGTTTGTAGTGTTAGCTCCGTAAACGTCGTTGATGTTGCGTGCCGCTTGTGCCGCGTTGCTGCCACGACGGTACTCATATTCCATAATTACTCGAATTTTTAACGTATCCATGATGACGAAAAAGATTGAAATGCGATGAAAATGTAACACTAATCAATAAACAAAAGACTACTTTTGGAAAAAAAAATCCATGTTTTTAAAATAAAATTAATTTGAAATTAGAATTCTTACCCAAACAAAAATTATTTTGATTTGAAATGGCCAGTACTGCAAAACGGCAATTTCATAGGTAAAGACCTAATACATCTATTTTGTTAAACACTTTAGGTACCTACCAAATATTTCGATGTTCTCTAACTATAATAATTTGTTATCTGTGGTTGTACCTGTCTGTACTCTCTAGTCCTACGTGTGTTGTAGGTGCTTATATGGCATTCTTATAAGCACCCATGCGAAGAGGGAGGCGGCGCACGTGAGGGAGAGGCAGTATATGCGCCCTAAGGGCCCTAGCCTCCGCAGGAGACGCCCTGGGCATCGGGAATCCCAGGCTGATTCCCGGCCACCGGAGGCGCGGGCTTGCGGCCGACGAGTAATAGGTAGCTCACTGTCCCGTAAGGACCAAGCCCGGGTCGACGGCGCGTTGTGTTCCACGGGCGCCTCAAAGAGATGTCAGCATCAACCGATGGGGCCCGCAAGGGCCGATGCCTGCCAGGGATGCGGGTTGTTCGAAAGAGATACCGCGGCCCCTGGCACACAGGCAACCGAGGGACACGGGTGGGTTTTAGTCAGTAAAAGTCTGACACGCCCTCCTGCTCCACCCAGAGCGGGAGAAGTTATTTGATGAATTACCACACAAAAAAAAAAACTAAATCCGACGACCCGGGTTATACATCTCTTTTGGTGACTGTACATCCACAGTCCCCACATAATGACAGTTGAACCCGACACAATTTTTCCAAACATAAGACCATAAGCTCACAGATAAACTTCACGTTCAATTTCACATCCCATCATAACTCACTTTATAATAAACATGTTCCGATCCTAATAACCTTTTTATTTATCTTTTGAACTCGGTAATAAATTGAACACGCTAGTTATCTCTTTGCCGGGAATCCCGAAACTTTCCCGATATTGCGTGTCCGTCGAATACACAAGGGTACGTCAGTCCTAACAAGTTTTCGCAACAAAATCAATGACGCATAAAATTTTAATGACATCATATTGTCGCGTTATAATTACCTATTATCCTTTAATATTCCATAGTTTCCGATTGTCCGGGAGGGATCCGTGTATCCAATACAGCTCGGTAACTCTGCTAATTCATATAGGCACGTGAAAGGGGAATTAACCCACTGTTCTTAATTACGTTTTCGCATGCTTCACTTTCGTTTAAAAGGGTCCCTTTGTACACAGTGTGCCCATCCTATTACATTCACAGCTAGGCTTTCATCTGAATTTTTGCTGAATTTTATAATACCTTAGTTATTTTAATGAAGTTTGTGGTTTTAGGATACCTTAAAACGGGCGTAATTTTATTGTAAGTAAAGAATGTGTGGATGGGATAACGTATGTACATACATAAGTTGATTTGATTTGTTTTGATATGAGCGATGTAAAAAATATGAACCAACCTGAAAGAGGAAATTACATTTTTATCTTTACTGCTAACTGATCATAACATGTAATCGTGTGTGAATCAAAATATCAAATGGCTGCCTTTGATCTCAACACTGAAACTCTGTTCATGTTAGTAATGTAATTTAGAATTGTCTAGTACATAACGAGGCACGTACCCCTAGGGATGTAAACGCGGTGGTTAATTAGATGTCAATCACAGAGAAATGTAGTTAGAACAAACCGTATCCACATTACACAGGTGGTTCCTACACTGTCTTGACATATTAGCAACCAAACTGACAGAGAACTTACCTACAAACAAACAAAACGTAAATGCAAGCACAATTTTGGAAACTCGCGGTCGCTCAATGTATTCCCACTAGTACAAATCCGTTGGAATAAATATTAAACGCAAATTCGCATATATTAACGTTAATTATTAAGTTAATCGCAACCGTTAATGTGGGAAATATTCCATGGGGTTGTATAACCACAGATTAGAATCAGCCTGTTGGGCTTCAGCCGTAATAAAGTTGGTTGATCTCACAATAAGCGTTTGAAATACATCGGAGCGCCTCTTTAACGAAACAATAACATCTGAACTTAAACACAAAGTCAAGTTATAATAAAAGGAACATGAAATTAAAGTTAAGTAATGTATGTACTAAAGTACCAACGCATATGTACGACACGGGAAAATTATAAAGTAAAAGTAATGCTGTCATTCCAAACGGCTACATAACACGTTTCAGGGGAGCTTTAAAATACCTTAAAATGTTGGAGCGTTCAAGTAATATCCCTCGTACGACAGTGAGTGCCGCTTGTACACGGAAAGTTGACGGCACACAATGTAACACGTGTGAATTTGTTAGATTCGTGACAAGTTTTCTTAATCGCATATAACATTTTTACTAGGACTTGATGCCCATTTTGTTTCGTTCGTACAGGAAATTGTAACCTATTTCAGATTTTGCGGCAGACAGTGTCAAACTTTATATGTAGTTGGCTAGATGCATACGAAAGTATAACACTTTCCACAATATGTTACCACATGTAAGCGCGATACGAAAGTAGCTTCTAACTGTAAGTACCTGCAACGACGTCTATTGCATTGAAGCTAGGAATAGATTTCTTACTTGAACTCTAGTTTAGTTTCAATATCCGCTCGGTCAGTTAAGATCATACATATACTTACATACCTACATAATTGTACGCCTACTTCCCATGGGGTAACTTCTTACTCCCTAACATTAGGATCATATTCAATTAATTTCCTCTATTTCCAACAATCGAACCGGCCATACGTTATACCACCCTATCTTCAGCAACTTTAGGAGATAACGATATTTACCAATTCCCAAATCAACCCGGAATAGCGTGTAACACTGCAACAAACTTAGTTCAGATGAGACTCGAGTAACAAACTTACACAGATTTGATAAAACCCGTTCCAATACATAAGTGCGTACACTCCGTTATCGTCAATAGCGGCAATATGTCTCGCGCCCACTCCCAGCGTTTAGAGCTAAAATTTATCTGTGCTAATAAATTACGTGAGCCTACGCCCAACCTTGTTAAATAAACACGACGTTCGCACCACATTTTTCATTGTGAACTTCTCAGGGCCCATATAGATTGCGGCACAATGTATTAGGGAAACCACTCCCGAGGTGCAGCTATTCATTGAAACCGCAGACCATGAATTACTCTCAAAGTTCCCGTGTCTCATCTCAGAGGCAACCTCGGCGCGACGAAGAGGAATGTGCCGCGCCATTGTCAACTTGTTTGCAAGTAATACGCAGTTATTATGCGCAAAAACAGTTACAATCTAAGCCAATATGGCGCTAAAGTTGAAAGAATACCAGAAATATGTTGTGAGTAATTACTTTTTTTATCAGGCACGTAGGTTTTTCATTAATTATGTACCTACATAGTGACACGACAGCTCGGCTCTGTGTTTTAATAATAACAATTTAATAATTGAATAGCTCCATACCATTCTAATTTTAATTGGATCGTGGTTATTGTGCATGATTAATGGATTTATGTTCAAATTATCCATTCCTTTAGCAGCTATTTGAATAGCTTTAAATTAAAACTGCTACAAAAAGGACCGAAGTATGGTATGTCATTATAAAGTTTCTTGCTACTTTTGAATTCCAGAAAACTTAATAATAGAGAAACAAAATGAATAGGTTCCTGTGAGAGGCTTTTTGTATCGACCTCTTTGAGGCAAAGAGTAACGACCTGGTTCGGGGCCAGATTCGTAGCCGCGGGCAGGGCCTGGGCTACTTTTAAAATGAATTTTACTTTTTATTTGAAATTTTCTTGAACTTTGTGGTGGAAATCTTTTAATATTTTATGCATGGATTTAACGGCGTGGGTGTGAATTTTTACGTCTTTTCTATATACGAAGAGATTCCCCGGTGACTTGATACGAGTTTTGTTATAACAGTGTTCAGTATTCTGAGTTGCTTGAAAACGTGTTAAATCAATTGCGTATGCAACTCAACTAGGAATAGCTACTTTATTTCTAGAAGTACTTACGGGTATCCAGTAGCTTGTACCACTTTTTTTGTATAATATCAGTTGCATTAGTAAGTAAGATGTTACCATGAAATAGTAGTAATATCAACTGAATAACTTTGTAGTTTTATTATTTTCGTAACCGATGTAATTTTTATTGGGCACGCCACGATAGCGGCGGTAAGTCCCCTCTTTGAGGAGTAGCTTGAGAGGCGGCATGGCGTCCTCACCTTCCGCCTGACGCAGGTCCTCACCGGACACGGTTGTTTCGGTAGGTACCTGTTTCGCTTAAGGCGGGAGGAAACGCCCGGGTGTTTCCATTGCGAAAATCGCCCTGAGGACACGGTGGAGCATACGGTGGAGATCTGCCCGGCTTGGGCGGAGCACCGCCGTGTCCTCGTGGAGGCGATCGGCGGCGGCGATCTCTCGCGTCCGGCCCTGGTCCAGGCCATGGTACGGAGCGAGAGTGCATGGTTAGCAGTCACCTCCTTCTGCGAAGCAGTAATGCTCGCGAAGAGGGAGGCGGCGCACGTGATGGAGAGGCAGTATATGCGCCCTCACGGCCGTAGTCGCCGCGGGAGACGCCCTGGGCGTCGGGAATCCCAGGCTGATTTCCGGCCACCGTAGGCGCGGGTTTGCGAACGGCGAGTAATGGGTAGCTCGCTGTCCGGTAAGGACCAAGCCCGGGTCGACGGCGCGTTGTGTTCCACGCGCGCCTCAAAGAGATGTCAGTATCAACTGGTGGGGTCCGCAAGGGCCGATGCCTTCCAGGAGTGCGGGTTGTTCGAAAGAGATACCGTGGCCCCTGGCACACAGGCAACTGAGGGAACACGGCTGGTTTTTAGTAAGTAAAAGTCTGACACGCCTTCCCGCTCCATCCAGAGCGGGAGAAGTTATTTGATGATTTCCCACCCAAAAAAAAAACAAAAAAAAGCGGTACATTTTGTAAGTCATTATGAAATAACTACGTAAATCAACATTTAAATGAAAACATGCGCCCGATTTAAAGTTTGTAGTTAAAATATAAATGAAGCTTAGTTGAGTATGGTTTAATTTATTCATTTACTTCAACTAATTTACAGTAATTGACGAAATTATTATAAATAATAATATTATGAGCCTGTAACTCTTCCACTGCAGAGCAAAAACTTCTTCTCATGCACGACCATTAATCACCACGCTGTCAGAAGACGGATTGGCGATTGCAGTCATATATAAATTTATAAATCCAGATTTCCTCACGAGGTTTTCTTTTACCGCTGTCTGTAACGACTCAAAGAAGGTACATATTAATTGAAAAAATCACATAAGTGCTTGCTTGAATTAGATTTTTGCTTTTTTATTTGAATTTGTACTTTTTCCATATTATATTTTTATTTTTTATTTGCAATTTCGTACTTGAGGGCCCAATCCTTAAGCAATGGTGTTATCACTAATCGATACTATAAGTCTTCAATCAGTATTAGCCATTTTATTTATAGTATTTTAATACATTTTAAACACATTCTAAAAATGAAAATTTATTACGATAAAAACAATACTTTGTATGCACAACGAACGGAACTCAGCAATTATCACAAAATTAAATTGACTTATAACAAATAGCATATGTATATGAATTGGAAGAAAGTGATGACTAGTATTCCTACAATGTTTATTATACTTCTACCTTTTCTTATTTACCTTTTGCAACACTCAGATGAGCATTAATGCGAGAAAACGATAATGAAGGAACAACGTACACTTTTGACTAAGGAAACAAAATCCTTCAATTCAAGTTGTATACCCTACACGCACATTGGCAAAGCTTGTAGGCTACAATATGAATCTAATCCATTACCGTAATAGAACGAAATCAGCTCCAAATAGACCGAATTACCTATTTTATCCGGCGGCAGGAAAGTCCATCATTTTCAATCGGAGTCCGTATTGAGCATTTGAAACGTCCCCATAGGTCGAACCGGTAATCTCCTAACATGGCGCCACAGTTTATCCCGCCATATATCTCGGGTTGCACCGCGGTTCAAACTCATACGGTCCAAGGCAACCTGCCATACTAAATTATCAATTTACCGACATCACAGCACCTGCCTAAATTGTTGCGTGCCCATATACCATTAATCAATAACTGCCGAAACTTGTTAAGCAATACAATTTTCATAATAACGTTCACATGATGACGGATTGTTTATCCTACAGGATGGTGTATTTAAAGTCTAGATATAAATTGCGACTTATTAGTCTATTTGCACGAATTGTCTCGCCTGAAATGGGCGAATCACTATTTTAAACAATATTTTATGTTCTGTAGGTGATTCGCACAAACTTAATTGTTTGTACGCGTTTCGACATTTCCATAAATACGTATTAGGTAATTGGTACGTTTTGAATTTTATGCAATACGATTATGAAAAGTACATATTTTTCTTACAATATAATACAAGAAAATCGAACTTTATTGCATAGAATTCAAAACATCCCAATTACCTAAAACCTATTTCTGTTTCAGGCGAGTAAATTCATGCGAATCAACTATTACGCCTCGATTTCTGTCGCCACAATTGCGGCGGTAAGTCGCCTCTTTGAGGAGCGGATTGAGAGGCGCCACGGCGTCCTCACCTTCCACCTGACGCAGTTCCTCACCGGACACGGTTGTTTCGAGAGGTTCCTGTTTTGGATAAGGCGGGAGGAAACGCCCGGGTGTTATTACTGCGTAGAAGAGGACACGGTGGAGCATACGGTGGAGGTCTGCCTGGCTTTTGCGGAGCACCGCTGTGTCCCCGTGGATATGATCGGCGGCAGCGATCTCTCGCGTCCGGGTCTACTCCAGGCCATGGAACGGAGCTAGAGTGCATGGGAAGCCGTCACCTCCTTCTGCAAAGCAGCAATGCTCGCGAAGAGGGATGTGGCGCACGTGATGGAGAGGCAATCTATGCGCCCTCACGACCCTAGTCGCTGATCGTAGGTCCGAGGCGTCGGGAATCCCATGTCGATTCCCAGCCACTGTTAGGCGCGGGCTCGCAGACGGCAAGTAATGGGTAGCTCGCCATCCGGTAAAGACCAAGGCCCGAGTTGACGGTGCGTTGTGTTCCACGCGCGCCTCAAAAAGTTGCCAGCACCACATGGTGGGGTCCGCAAGGGCCGATGCCTGCCAGAGGTGTGGGTTCTCCTAAAGAGATACCGTGGCCCCTGGCACACAGGCAACTGAAGGCATACGGGTGGTTTTTAGTCAATAAAAGTCTGACACGCCCTCGGAGCTCCGGATGATTTCCCACCCTGGAAAAAAACCCAAAATTGCTGTACACCTGCAGAGATAGTATTTTATCAGTTAAGATATACCTACAATAGTGATGAAAAGATTTTATATTGTAATTTATAATTTTCAGGCGTATTTTCAAGTTATTGTTGAAGCCTGTGCTCAATTTACATAAATATCTCATTCATTCGAATCTTCATATTTCATGACAAAGCTGTTTGACAAAGAAATAATATTAATGAATCTATTGTCAATATGGTAACGTGTACGTTGACGTAAGCAATAAGGTTCAAAATTGAAGCTGAACAATCGTAGCCTAATGTCTTACCTAAACCAACGTTAAATCACCTCTTTACATTATCTAGCAAGCACTGTCAGGCTTCGCAGCTATTTTTAAATCTGTATATAAGTTGCATAGCAGTAGCTGTGTACTCAAGCCCCTCCAGAAGCTGTTTTATTCCGTCATACTCGAGGATAAAACACCACGAGCATGGAACAGATTAAGAAGGGCGACAATGCCCTTTTTAAGAATTACAGGCCCAGCTCACTGGTGGTTGGATGCGGGAAGACAGAACCGTTCGATTTGGCGGTGCTTGGGGGAAGCCCATGTCCAGCAGTGGGCATCTTTAGGCTGAAATGATGATGGTAATGTGTTTTGTGTTGTTGCGATGGCTAGGCGGATGATAAGTAGTTGCATTAAGATCTATCCCTTTCTCAAAAAGTGTAAAAATAATGGTAATATTTTTTTACTGAACAATTAAACGGTGATCAACACCGATAAACATTCGGTGCTTGTCAACAATTTCAATAAAATAGTTCATTTTTTCAATAATTAATTGTGTACTCAGTCGAGTATGGTCACGTTATTTCTTTAAATTATATAGAGAATTTTATTGCACTATCTGTTATTTTCATTACAAACATGGTTCATGTTTATTTCACTTTGTGGGTAGTGAGAGCTGTCAATATGAAGCGTCCCTCTTTTATCAAGTTTCATACTGTGGTGGTCACTCGAAATGTAATTGTTTCAACATTTATTGCGAATCACCTGCAAAAAAAAACGTTTCCTTTGATTAAAAATAACTCTATCTATAGAGGACTAACCATTTGTGGAACTGCCAGGTGTGCGAGTTGTTCGAAAGAGATACCGCGGCCCCTGGCACACAGACAACTGAGGGAACACGGGTGGGTTTTAGTCAGACACGCCCTCCTGCTCCACCCAGAGCGAGAGCAGTTATTTGATGATTTCCCACCCAAAAAAAAAACCATTTGTGGAAAAATAACACCTAATTTGACCAAATAATTCACAAACAATCCAATTCCAGTTAACTAAGGTCAAAACCTTAGTTAACTTAACCCTAGTTAACCAAGGGCAAACCCTTGAATGATTGCTTGCTACGTCTTCGCCTTAGCGGCTACGAGCGACGTAGCAAAGAGCTACGAACGTTAAGGATACCATCCTTCAATGGTGATGAATATGTACGGTTTAACTCGCGTTCATATCAAGGGCGTCAGTCTAGGTATTACATACCGTTCGTTTCGTCCAGCGACACCACTCCGGTTGAGCTCGTCGTAACTCAAGCCGACTTCTATTTGTTTGATTTTATTTTCGCTTTTCTACTAATACGATACTATAATATTTATTTATTATTTATTTATAACTTTTCTTCCTTTCTTTTCTTCTTTTTCTTTTCTTTTCCTTTTTTTTTCTTTTCTTTTTTTCTTTTCTTTTTCCTTTTTTTATTACTTTTTTTTTACTTGTTTTAAATATATTTACGTATTCAATCATTGATGTTTTGAAGCTGATTACGACGTAGTCTACAGCTATTATGCAGTAGATAATAATAAAGTTTTCTTATTGTTCGCGGGGGAGTTTCAGTTTCATAACTTACGTGTGTGTAGGAACTACAAGCTACAAGATAACAGTATGATGTATTCTTTGTTTTTCCTTGTTTATTATGGAATGTAGAACGTCTCTTTTACTTTTTATATTTTGGAATAAGTCATTTATAGAGACGGGATTTTTTTTCCAGAGAATGTTTCTTTTTTATTGTAATTACAAATCGTGTGCCCGATAGGATTTCCCGTCGGCAAAAATTAGGGAACCTTCTTACTAACTTTCATCCCCTATTTCACCACTTCGAGGGATGAATTTCCTTGGTGAAATAAATAAAATCACTTTATTTCAGACAACTAAAAACCATAAATTGATATTAATAGATTTGCTTAAAACACTATTGTTAGTAACTTAATCTAAAGACAAATTAATGAGAAGTCCACCCTCCAACAAAACCAATCGAAAAATTGTCAAAGCTGCTTTTCGTTATAAATTTCAGAAATTCTTGAGCAAAATTTCATGCTTCAAGACCCAGTGGTTTTGGCTGTGTGTTTTCTGTTAGTGAAGTTAAGCTTTTTTTAAACATATTTCTACAAGGAAACTGAATACATACATAAATGTTTGAATTGGCTTGTAATACATTACTATATAACATCAAAAGGCTTTGTCTTTAATTAGTATCTAGTTCTGGTTTAAAATCTAATTCTAATTTCAAAAGCAATAAGCAAACTTAGACAGTCGTCGTTCGCTTACTTATTACTAATTAGAGTACATTCCTCGTAGACTACGACAGTGAGCGTGAAGCGTATTCAAAAATGAACAAAACAATTGTAGGCATTGACTTACTTAAAAGGGAAAACTTATACGTGAATCGAAGTAGTCTTAACAAGAAAACGTTTGTAAATTGCTTTCTATAAATAACCTATTTTGAAATAATAACATGTAAAGGAAGAGAATCATATGGTTTATTGTCAAGGAAACACGTGCATTTAAAAAATATTTATTATTCCTTAATCTATATAGGGTAATTAGTGACCGATATTTAAACAAATGATAGTACTCATCAAAACAAACAACTTTCCCAAAGAAACGATTTCATTTTATTTAACTACCTCATTGACCCCAATTGTATTACCCCAATAGAATATTGAGTACCTAACAAAAATAATACACCATCAGCTGTAATTTTATTTAGTTACCTACAAACAAAAAAAAACGAATCCACTTTTACCATGCATTTATTCTTTCGCGCGCGCGCTATCAGCTGTGAATCTGATACAGCTGATAGCGCGTGCGAAGTCCGTACGGTGGTTAAATTATGACAAAAGAATAATGCATGGTAAAAGTGGAATTTGTTTTTTTTTTGTTTGTAGGGAACTAAGTTAAATTACAGCTAATGGTGTATTATTCTTGTTAGGTATTCAATTTTCTATTGGGGTGATTGGGGGGACATGCACTAGTTAAATAAATATTCCTTTGGGAAAGTTGTTTGGTATGATGTGTACAATCATGTGTTTAAATATCGGTCACTAATTACCAGTCATCCTATATATTAAGTGAATCAAAAACTTTTACCCCTTTTTACGAAAATTACGCGGGCGGAGGAGTAGGTATGGAATTTGGCGCAGTTAAAGTTTGAGAAGGAGAGCAGAAAGCTTATATTTTTATATAATAATGTTTTTTTTATTTAACTGAATAATGATCGAATTTCGACCACTAGTATTAATAATCTTCAAATCAAGAGTGAACATGTCTTCTGGGTACGGTCGTTCCATCATAGACCGCAACCATCGCTTTCCATCAGGAGTGATCGAGGTCAAGAGCAGGCCCATTCAGCAATTAAAAAATAAGTTCGAATACCTACTAAATAAAACAAAACTGTAATTGCAAGCACCCAAAAAACATTTTCCTAATAAAAACTTAGTAAACGTATTTCCTACTTCAAATACGTTTTTTATGTATTCATCAGGAAAATGTTTTTAAATGTATTTATTAGGAGTATGTTCCCACAATACTGGTCAGGCGATCTTTAAATGCCATTCTTCTCGGAGCTTGCACATACTTAGTAAAATATATTTTTACTAAAACACAACACCGAGTCTGTTTTTTATAAACCGTTTGAAGTTTACTACTCCTGAAAATGATACATAATAAGCGAGTTTCCTCCAAAAATAACCGTCCTCAGCCATATAGTAAAAAAGCTGTAAAATGTCGACTTTATGCATCGCTGCGGTCTTGATAATACATATTTTACAAGGTACATGTGAACAAACACGGTAGTACATAGTAACACCAAGAAAAATACACTGAGCTCAGTTAATATTGACTTAAACAGAATGACGTTCAAACTTTCGAATTGGTTATAAAAGTTCGGAGTTCCAATTGAATTTGAAATTCAACAAACCGTTAGCGGAAATATTTATGAACTTGACGACCAATATTCATAAAATAATAATTCAATACACTAAAAAGTGTGTACGTTAATAATTTATAACTAAAATTGCCGCTGTCGGGTTAGGGTTACTGGATACAACGGTTACGGTTTATGTATATGATAGGCAATTTATCACTATTTACATGTCCTCAATAAGGTGCGGGCCATTGTTTGATAGTATCTGAAATATTTTATTAATGCTCGCGTAAAGTGACAATAAAAATAGTTTTAAACAGAAATGACAACGTAAATACATCTACAAGGTGTAACTTAAATAACGCACAACCTCTTAATGGGTCATTGTACTCGTCATTATCAACAACTTTTACTATGGGACCAAACCTGAAATCGTAAAAAAAAAATCAGCTGTTCCCTACATTTTGACGATTTATGCGAATACAAGTGTATGGAACAGCTGATTTTGTTTCGCGATTTCAGGTTTGGTCCCATAGTAAAAGTTGTTGATAATGATGAGCACAATAACCCCTTAACAGGTTGTGCGCTATTTAAATTACATCTTGTATAAGTACCTTTAATAATATTATGAAAAGCTTAAAACTATCAGCAGTGGTGGCCCCATGGTAACGGCCTCGACTTACGAGTGGGAGGTCATGGGTTCGAACTCCGGCAGGCGCTTTACAATATGTAAATAATATCATCACCATTACCGTGAGGAAACCGGAATGTCCTAGAACCTAAACTTCAAAGACTTGTGACATCTACCAACCCGCACTGGACCCACGTGGAAGATCACACAGTCCACTCCCTCTCGAAGAGAGGAGGCCTGTGTACCAGCAGTGGGAATATTATAGGCTGCTTACGCTTAAACTAATCTATAGCATGACCAACCTTTAACGTTCCCACTGCACTCAAACCTCCTCTTTGTGTGACGAAGTATAACCACATGGGCCCAGTGCGCGGTGGTGGATGTCACGAATTTATAGTTCTAGGACCATTTCTAAGACATGCTTTATGCACGATGATTCCTTCACTGGTTTAAGAGCATTGATGATGATGAAATAAATCGCAAAAGTCTTTATTCGAACCCACGTCCTATGACACGTGATTCGGGGCCGTTACCACTGGGCCCTAAACGAAGTTTTTCCCCATATTATTTGGCTTTTTAAATCTAGTTTACCGCAATCACTCACGGACTGCTCAAGGATCTTATAAAAACTGACACAAAAGGTTCGTACGATAAAAACGAAGCGGTTTTGCATTCACCTTCAGATGTATACGTATGCTTGTCCATAGAACAAAGATGCATCCGGAGCGGATATTATTCTGCAACCGCATCCGTACTTTAAGACCGAAGAAAGTTAGAAAAATGAAAGAAGAAAAGTGGTTATCGTTGCATTTCTAGTTGATAGAGATAACAATTACCAATTTCTTGGTCCTTCATTTTTCTATATTAATCGATTGACGGACACTGACCGAGACACTATAAGACATTTCATTGTTATTATGTCTGGGGGCGTTTAGCGTCCCGCAAACTATTAAGAAACAGTTTTAGATAGCTTATGGTACAACTATGTTCACGGTTGAACAAAGCATTGCGTTGGATCTCTCTCCTTTACTAACGATTGATGCACGTCGTGTGTATGGCTTTAGGGACCTATTGAAGCCTGTAACAATGCATGTACAAACAGTGCATAGGTACTGTGTCTGGTCGTATTCTATTCAAAAGGTGGGCTCGAGAGACTGCATAAGCTGGATGCGCTATCAATACAACTCTCCCATTGAATTTCTATTTCATAATCTTTATCCCACCGCAACCGATATAGCCAGAGCAATTGTCAAACTTAACTAGCAGTGGGCAGGGCACATTGCTCGCAGAACAGATGGCCGATGGAGCCGAAAGGTTGTGGAGTGTCGACCGCGTACCGGAATACGTAGATTGGGAAGGCCTCCCACAAAGTAGACCATTGACCTTGTGAAGGCCGGGGGAATGCGCTGGATGTGGGAAGCACAAGACCGGTCGAAGTGGAGAAGCCTGGGGGAAGGCCTATGTCCAGCAGTGGACGTCTTTCGGCTGAAATGATGGTGATGATGAATCTTAATCCCATTGAATGACTAATGAGGCGGTCATTCAATGGGTTAATGGAACTTAGAGGTTTGTATTTATGATTTTAATGATTATGATTCTTTAAATACCATACGTGTTAAAGTCGCAAATCATATTTTATTCAGCATACAGCCTGACATTGACCCGCAAATTGCAAAAAAACTTAAGAAATATTGAATTTCGAGGACTACCCTGACGCTTCCCCCTAGGATAGAAAGCCTTGTATGTACACATCAAGCTACTCCAATTTGTCAATTTTTTTTTAAAGATTTTCAACTTTATTCCAAATGTGTAAAGTTCATGTTCAATTGGGAAAGACAGTTTGGGGTAGCTTGATCTGCTGGCGTCTGTAGGTACCTATTTCTAAAATATGACATCAAAACTTTTCTTCGACGCTGGTTTGCAGAATTACGGCCCAAAATGTGAGGACCATCCTGACATTTTATTGAAAATTTTGTCTGACAAAATGATGTAGAATTCTAGAAAAAAAAAGCCTTTAAACGAACCAGCACTTCCTATGTAAAAAAAAGTTATTTCAGAGACTTTTCTCCGACAGTCTCCGACTATTTCAGTCTGCGGTGCTGCTATTTGTGTACGATTTTCACGACTGGATGCTGCATGAAATGACAACAAAAATAAACAAACTCATTTCACAACATTATTTTTATCAGTGAGGCATGCAATTATCCAGTGTGAAAATTAATAAAATAAAAATAAAAAAACATTATAATTTAACTATGAAAAAATCAAGATTCATTGCAAATTATTTTCTCTCATTCATATACTTATATTCACGGCCGAGACTTACGAATTGTAAATCGTGGGTTCGATCCCAAACAGGTAGTTTATTTTGTGCAAACTATTTCATCACCACTGCTCTCAAGGCGGTGAAGGAAAACAATGTGAGGAAACCGGCATGTTCTGGAACCAAAAGTTCAAAGACACGTGATTCTGCCGATATCTCAATTTATCTCAGCCACCGCAAGACGTTTCACCTATAAGGAGATACAGTTTGAACTCATAAAACTCCAGCGTTTCAAAATGAACTTAAAAGATAGACTTATCAGATTTTTTATGTGAATTACAATTAAAAATAAAATGAAGCTAAACACGAGATCAACTATTTTAGGATACACCGATGCCAACCGGTACTTAGCTCGAAATTTTATGTATTTAAACTAAACCTAGCTGACCCAACGTGGTACAGTCTAAATATCAATATTTTTTTTGTGATGATTTAATTAGTTCTGCATTATTCTCCCGATTTGTTTTTCCTGATAACTTTTCCGTGACAAAAAAAATAAAACAAAAACAATTACGCATATCCATCGTTTGAATCATGAGTCATGGTATTGAGTTCATACAAAAATCCCATAGAAAAAAGGACTTTCAGGTTTAGAATTTGGATATTTTCCGGGAAACTTTTAACATTTTTTTTTCCGTAAAATCGGTCAAGCTGTTCTCAAATCAGTCTATCGTAGTCGACTACTAGGACATAGGCCTCTCTCAGGCTGAACCACAACACTCTATCCTCCACCTCCCGCATCCAGTCTGTCTCGGCCACCTTTTTAAGGTCGTCGGTCCATCTAGCTAGGGGGCGTCCCACACTACGCCTGCCGATACGAGGCGTTTATATACCTTTCGCAAATAACACCATAATGCTATATTGAATGTATTCCGACTGAAGATAAGGTCTCAATTCAAACGCGGTTAGACTTAGGAACACCAACAGTTTACTTGACAATATTAGGTACGCATGATTATTTGAATGAAGTTCGATTGGTTGAACTGATATCCAACCAAAAACTCAATTTCCTCCCCTCCCTTAAACAAAAATATCAGATATTAATCCTTATAAGGTAGATATGAATGTAATCGAATGTCAATCAATACGATTTGCCTGAAATCACATCGTGCATCGGTATCTATACCATGTGGAAGGTTTATACCGCACCTGACAGCTAGGTGCCTTTCAACGGTTGTTCGTCACAGTTGTTTGATATGAATTTAGATTTTTCGTTGCTTGGCAAAAATAATATTGAAATCAGCAAACACAAAGCGACTGTGTGTCATATTGTTACTTTTGAAGTGGTATAGTCAAGACTTTTATACCTTCGTCAGTTTTTTTTTTAATTATTTCCTTTAAGAAGTCAGGAAACATTTTGAAGCTCAGTGTGGTCTGCCCAGTGAAAGTGCAATACGCAAACCACAGAAAACACAGCACTTTGTTTTGGTTTGGTTAGTTGGCAATTTTCTGCACAGAAAACGATATTTAATTACTGGACAGTAAAAATCATAGTACGAGACCAATGTCGAGTTGATATTAACCTAAAACCTTTTTAGTTGCCTGGCCATTTTATAAAATACTAGCTGCGCCCCGCAGTTTCACTCGCATAAGTCTCGATTCCGAGGACATATCGGGATAAAAGTATTTTATGTCCTAATCCATGTCATGGTCTACCCATGCGACAAATTTCATCCAAATCCGTTCGGCCATTTTAGTGTGAAAGCGTAACAAACAAAAAGTCAAATCTTTTCTCTGTTTAATATTATAGTTTCTTATTTCGTTATCAGAATTTGGCTGCGACACATTTTTTATTTAGTCTATTAAGTAAAGAAGATGACTGAATGTTGATATTACGACGCAATATTTTAATGGTGAGTTGGATAAGCAGATTCTATCTTGCAAAGAGCCCACAAAAGTAGACCTTAAGGTGACGAACGTATTTAGTCCTGTACATACCTGGACCAAAACTAAAACATATTCCTTTTATGTAAACACAAACGCAATCGATTCCTTGCCATGTATACAAATCCATCTTGATCAAAGAAAACAGGTTTACCTTCAAAATACAGCTGTTGAAAAACGGAATTCCAGTTCGATCCCCTATTTTTTCCCCAGGGCAATGTGAAGACATCCATTTAGCCGTGAGAGGCATCTCTAAGTAAATAAGTAAAGGACAGGTTGCAGTCTTGTTCAGCATATACGTTTCTACTTAATACTTAGGTGTGTTATATGTATCTAACACACATATATGTGTCACCGGGTGGGACAAGCCGCGACTCAGACTGAATTATTCATGAGACATATGGACCTAAAGCAGACTGGATTTCAGACGAGAATTTTAAAATATCTATACGGAGCTTTAAAATTGAAAATTGTTTTATAAAAAGCAATATAACATTACGTGAACTACTCAGGATTTATTACTTGCGTAGGACTTGAATTGAGCGTTTCATTGTATGTTTTTAATTTAGCAATTTCTAATTTATAGACATTGTTTTTTTTCTTTTTTTTATTGCACGAGACATACCTACAGGGAGTCAGAGACATCTACGCACAACCTGTGACCATGGATTCAGTAGGTACATGATTCTAAACCCTGCACCGCTGCCACCCTGTATAAACGAGCCTTGACTTTATTATGGTCTTATATTTAAATCAGTAAGTTAACTACTTCACCATATGGCTCTTGACAGCAGCGGACCAAATTTTTTAAATATTTTTTTATGTTTTTAGATCCAATTAAAATTATTCGATAGATTTTCTTCTCTAAATCGTTTAAAAAACACAATGGCCTATGTGTTGTGCTTTATTTCAAATACGCGAACTAAATTAAAGTCAAACCGAGCATTTGATGCGTTATCAGCTGTGGAGGAATCCTTTTCTGGTGAATATGAATGTTTAAAAAACAATTTACCAATAAAATCTAATCGTAACTTATCTGGTCTTAATTTATTATTAGAGGAACAAGGCCTTATGAGGGTCGGCGGTAGAATAAAAAATTCAATTGACTTTTGTTTTGATAGGAAACATCCTATAGTGTTGTCTAGTAAACATATCTTCACATCGTTGTTGTTCAAATACGAACATCAACGTCTATTGCACGCTGGGCCTCAATTACTTTTATCCACTTTACGAGAAAAGTGGTGGCCAGTAGGTGGTATGAATTTTGTTAGAAAGATAACCCGTCAATGTGTCGTCTGTAACCGTATAAAAGGCAAAACAATTAAGGCTCAGATGGGCAACTTACCAGTAGAGAGATTAGAATCAGAGTTTCCATTCTATCACTGCGGTGTTGACTACGCCGGACCACTGTTCATACTTAGCCGTAAAGGTTAAGGAGCAAAACTAGAAATATGTTATATTTGCCTGTTTATATGTTTTTGAACAAAAGCCATTCATTTGGAACCGGTTACCAGTCTTACTACTGACGCCTATATACTCGCTTTAAAAAGGTTCATATCTAGACGAGGTAAACCTGCAGAGATGTTCTCTGATAATGGGAAAACCTTCGTAGGAACTTCAAGGCAATTTAGTTCATTCTTAAATAATAACTATAATTTTATTATTAATTATACAGCGAATGAAAACATCAGGTTCTCATTCATTCCGCCGTACGCACCTCATTTCGGTGGCTTATGGGAGGCAGGGGTTAAATCTTGCAAATACCATCTCTGTCGAGTGGTGGGTAATGCTCATTTAACTTACGAAGAGTTCAGTACAGTTTTAGCATTAATCGAGTTCATTCTGAACTCACGTCCTATATCCCCATTGTCCTCTGATCCCACCGATTCACTCCCACTGACGCCAGCGCATTTTCTGATCGGTTGGCCACTCACTGCAGCCGCCTCTGATGACCTCACCACTATGCCAACACTACGCTTGTCACGCTACGCAAGAGTGGAACAATTAAGACAGCACTTTTGGCAGAGATGGACGAAGGAATATATTTCTGAGCTTCAGATGAGAACTAAATGGAAAAACAAAGAACAAGACCTCGAACCTAATACCCTTGTTCTCATAAAAGAGGACAACTTGCCACCGCTCAAGTGGCGCCTCGGCAGAGTCACGAACACCTTCACTGGACGCGATGGCATCTCCAGAGTCGCTTACATCAAAACAGCGACGGGACTGATCCGGCGGGCTCACACTAAGCTACACGTTACTACCCGACGGTGATGTGGGAGGTTCCTGAGCAACTTCGTGACACCACTGCACTCCATTGGAAGCAGGTGCTTCCAAGGCGGGGGCTATGTTCACGCGCATACGCCGTGAGCCACGCACACTATAACAACTGACAGGCGGACGCAGGGAAGGCAAGCACG
The DNA here is from genome assembly GCA_947359405.1 of Antitype chi. Classification (NCBI taxonomy): domain Eukaryota; kingdom Metazoa; phylum Arthropoda; class Insecta; order Lepidoptera; family Noctuidae; genus Antitype; species Antitype chi. Next base: position 12,562,848 of record OX375815.1, on the reverse strand, counting down.
AGGGAGCGGGGGACAGGAGCGGGCCGCGCAGGCCACCGTCCCGGACGGCGACGACACTGCATCGACAGCGCGTTGTACTGGCTGGTCGCTTTGTTAGGCCTACTTTCTATATATTTGTTGTACATTTTAAAGTAAAATAAACCGTAATTACTATAATGAAAAATTATAAAATCAATCATTGAAGAGTGGGATGCTTTGTTCCTGACCTCACACACAAAAGAGAAACACACATCATAAACATACAATTTTATTTTGGCTTTTCTGCTAAGTACTTTAAATGGTATCCAATGTTCGTTTCAGGCAAAATGGTCAATTTTAAATTCATGCATTGTACATGTATTGGGAATAATGAACGGTTGTGTAGTAATAAAATCACAATGAATTATGTATGGTCCGATTATTCGCGCCTTTTATTCGAATTCGCGTACAAATAAAATAATTCTTATATAAAAGTTTACTGAATAAAACGTTAAAGGTAAATGTGCAAGCTCCATGTATCTGTAAGTATTTAAGGGAATAACGCCGATGCACCTCCGTTCAATTTTAAAACTAGCTTGGTATTGAAACCGGACTTATGGCTTGGCGAGTATCCAGCCTTTGGGCACACGAATAAGAACAATATTTTTTTGACATCTCCATCGTCTTTTGTTTTATAAAATGTTCGAATACTTTTGCTTCCTTGTCGCAACTTCGTTATTTCGATATACTTAGCTATAAAATGATGGCAGGATGATTATGACTTATTTTGGATTTTTAAAAATAGAACTGACTTGATTCGTTTTTTGGCGCTTTGCAAGGAAAATGGTTTTGGCACATTATTGTAGTAAACGTTACCACTACGCCGCTAAAATGTCGTACCACATTGGCAATTAGCTATGCGAAAAAATCAGGATACAAATATATGCTACTATAATTATCTATACATAATTGTTACCATTCGATTTTTTTTATTTTATTGTAGGTATTGTATTTAAGATTTCTTAATAAGCATGTAAATAAAATTCAATTCAAAAGAAAAAAAATGCTTTTGTTAGAAACCTAAATAATATTTTTCCCATACGTTTTACAGAAACAAAATCATAAATTCCTAGTTTCTTCTGATCTACGACCCGCCTTATGTGTGACGTGTGCTCAATTAAGCTGGCCTTGGCACTTCTCAACCCACTTACTGAGGCGGGTTAAAGATCAAAAGAGTTCGCAGCACAATGGGATAATGTGGTGCTATGCACTTGGGATCTTTTTGTTAGCCGACTTTTATATGCGGCATTAAGTAAGCAACAGTCTCTCTGAGAATTTTAATTAAGCTTAGCCATCGTTAAGGTAATTTATTTGATAGAATTTACAAGGACGGTAGGTAATTTTTTTGACGAAAACCACACAACCGAGAAAGAACTTGTGCCTTTAAAACTTCTCACAGAATAAAACACAAAACATAATTCACACAGACAAAGTCACAAAAAAGAAAGAAAGGAACATCAGTGTTTAATCAAACATTCCTTATAAAATAGAACATCTTACGCCAAGAGAACGCTAATCAAAAGAAAGACTATCTACAGTAAAGAAAATACAAAAGTTCTCAACGATTCAGTTCCAACAGTTTAATAAGCTGCAAAGAAATATTACAGTACTGATAAAGACAGAATAAGAATAAAATAGTTCCGACGACTCCTGAAAGATTTTATGAGTTCAGTGGCTATTTAGCGACGGAATTAAGGAAATTTTGACTCCCAGTGAATACTTAAATTCTGTGCCGGTATTTTCAAGAATTCTTTAAGTTCACTTAACAGGCATTGTCCCTTTAGCTGTACAGCCTGAAGCCACTGGTGGAATATAAGTCTTCATACAGTATTCAATAAAAAGCATTGGTGCACAAGCACCAAAACAATAATATACACAATTATATATTTTGATGCATTATGATTCGTTTCTTATTTTGTATGCGTATAAATACTTATTATTATTTTAATACTTTTAAGATTAAGCTTTTAAGATATGTTAATATTTTGAGTTAATAAGTACCTAAAAATAAGGCATTTAAAAAAGTCATAAATTATAAATGATGTTTACGTAGAGCCGTCACTATCAGAAATTGTGATTCATAGTCGACTTATAAGTCGACTATGAATTCGTTGACGGCGGGCCAGCCGTCAGCGAATAATATCGTCAGCTAGCGATTAGCCAATCACTGCTTATCTTTCGCAACACGCGATGTTAGCTTTCTTTAAGACGTGACCTGAAACATCCTCTTGAGAAATACACTAAATATTTAAGTCAACTAAGTACGATGAATGTAAAAGTTTAAAACAAAGGCATCTATTATATTTTATTAATTTCAAACAAAAACTTCAATTTTATAGGCACAGTTTGGTCAAAAACCAATACGGAGTAAAAACCAAGGTAGATTTTACTAACTAAAAATATAACATCCAATAAAGTAGAACAATTTAGTAGACAATATACCGGTAGCGAACGTTTGACACAATTAATTTCCTGCCTATCAGTTCCACGAAAATGTGATTTATTGAAACAAGGTCTGTTTAAATCGTTTATTCGAATACAGTTTATATTAATAAAACATCAACAAAACATTGTATTCAATTATTAACTATAAACCACGCTTTGAGTCAGCGTCCTGAATTATAAATATAACGCAAATTTAGTTTGGTTTGTGTTATTTATGAGCTCCAAATGTCCGGGTAGAATTAAATTATGAAGCGTTCGAGCGGGCAGTGTGTGCGCACTTGACCCTGCTGACCGATGAAAATTTAACGAATGACCGCCACAAAAGGAAATTGCAACCACGGCACGGAGAACGTGTGAACCCTTTACCTTGTGGCTTCTGGCAAATGAAAAGCGCTGGAGGCCCGCAGAAAAACTGCGCGAGTGGATAACACAAATTGTGTTTTGTTTATCCACATAATATAAGGAGCGGCCGCCATTTGTGATGGGACGTTTCGCGTTATTATTAGTCCCCTTTCAACGAGAACGGAAACCTGAAAAGTTTATGGCAGCCTAAACAGGCGTGGGATCTGGAGGCCTCGGCGTGGCACGTGACGCAACAAATAAAAGCCCACTTAATTCAGAGATCCGACTGGTAAATTTATGCCGCGCAATATCTCTTTAATGCCGGGGCCGTGACAACGCGTACATATCAACCTCTTTTCACTCAGAACGAACGCGACAAGTCGTTTGTATCAACAATCGATGAGCCCTGCGTGATGTGTCGATGCTGTGTAACTACCTTGTTGGGATCGAAAATAGCTCAGTTCTATGCATAAATGTTTATTAAGTATTATTAGCGGTGCTGTAAGTAACCTTACGAATAAGGACAGCCCGAGAATACTTTATGGTAATACAAAGCCTTGTTTATAAATACATCTCATAAATAACTTAATTAATAAAAATATAAAACTTTCATTTTATCTAATAAAAACATACACTATGAACGGTTTTCACTTATCTGAAATGATGTTGTTTTGCTAACAGTACCTAATCCCAAACTGTTTCTCTGAAAAAGCAAATTTCCCTGTGGATGGTGCAACGTATAAAAACCGATTCTATTCAATGCTATTGAGAATGCGTTTCATTATTTTAAACGGATTAAAAATTACGGTCTTATAAAGAAATACGGTTAGCTACACAATAATCACACGTCAAAAAAATAATGTCATTTAAGTGGAGATAATACTGTATCTACAAACTGATTCATATACTCGTACAAAGTAAGAAAAAATATGTAAAACTAGCTTTGGCCAGCGACTTTACCTGCGTGGAGGTTGGAAATTATCCCACGGGAACGTACTTCCGGGATATAAAGTATTCTATGCGTTAATCCAGGTTATAAACTATCTATGTGCCAAATTCCATCTGTCTGTCATTCTTTCTGTCTGGCCGTTTCTGCGTGATTGAGTAAGTAACAGACATCTAAACTCACACACACTTTCACAATTATAGTAGGGTACTTAGCGGGTGCCAAGTATAAAAATATAGGAAAAGGTCATGGTTGAGATTACCTCGCCCCATTTGTATCTATCTCCTATATTTTAGTGTTTCATTCCCTGGAAAACCATTTCAAAATTTGAACGACAGCGTTCTATTAATTGGCATCATCGTTAGTCTTAAAACAAACAACAGACAATAAATTTAAAAAGAAGCCTAAATGGTCTCTCCGGTAGCAATCAAGGCACGACCTAATTTGCCCAGACTGTTCCCAATACGCTATATTTAAAGCTGCAATCCGATGCCATTTTAGACATGAATAAGTTAGTTGAAAAACGTTAGAGTGCTTTTTAACTGTGACAGGTGACAGTGTACTCGTACAAAAATATTCCTAAAACTTCTTTGTTTAATAATTACCTAGGGCTGGTTAACGATGTTTCTTTATCATATTAATAAATATTTAATTTTGTCATTCATTATACTAGGTACATTAAATATGATTTATCGTACGTCGTGTGTGGCGACCTTAATTAAAAATAACTGCTTATTTTTTTTTTTTTTTTTTTTTTTTTTTCAGGGTGGGAAATCATCAAATGACTTCTCCCGCTCTGGGTGGAGCAGGAGGGCGTGTCAGACTTTTACTGACTAAAACCCACCCGTGATCCCTCAGTTACCTGTGTGCCAGGGGCGACGGTATCTCTTTCGAACAACCCGCACCCCTGGCAGGCATCGGCCCTTGCGGACCCCACCAGTCCGGCGCACCAGGACACATGGCACGCCGTGACCACCCCAGGAACCAAGTAGCACAAGGGCCCCAGACTACCCTGGCACCCTTGGCTCCCTTGGTCCCCTGCGACGGGTCAGCTCAGTGGCCCCGTCGCCTACCACTTCTCGGCCGCAGGGGATAGGGAGAGCGGCCAACGCTATACCGACACTCCTCTTCCCCTGCGGCCCCACCGTATCCGCCATCAAACGGTGGCGGCCCCGTCCAGGCCACGGAAGGGAAGAGCGCTACTCAAAAGTACCGGCACTCCTCCTCTGCCGCAGCCTGTAACCCTCAGCCGCGATGCCTCCCATTCGACATCGCGGCCCGCCTCAGTTGCGGTGCACCTCACCGCAACCTACTTTTTGGCCGCTACGTCGTCGGCTTGGAGACCAAAGCCCTGACGAGCGGCCCCACCTTTGGGTTCCTCTTCGCTTCACCGTGGGAGTGGACCACGGCTACTGAGCCCCCCCGCAACGACAATGCGGGAACCCACTGGGGGGGATTTTATTTTTGTTGTGATAGGAGATTATACGGATTAAAATTGTTATGATAGATTAATTTACTAAAAGCTTCTTTCTGCCCGCAACTACGTCCACGTGAAAGTTATTGTTTTAAGATAAAATATATCGTAAAGCATCGCATCGCCCGCCGGTCATATTATTCCGTTATTTCTGACTTTCTTTTACTCTTCCTCGGCTCCTTAGGGTCGCAGCGTGATGTTAAATTGCCTTTAACCTTCCTTAAAAATTGGGCTATCAAATGTAAAAATATTTTTTCAAATGCGACTGGTAACAACCAATGTTTACCTCTTTATATAAAGATAACTTTAACTTTACAATTATCTCACTTTTGGACTAAGGTCATTTCCCCAGGAATTGAGCTATCAAAAACAAAACGGTTTTTCTCAATTCTGACTGGGAGTTTCAGAAATTACCCCTAAATACTAACAAACAATGTTTACCTCTTTATATAAAGATAACTCTAACTTCGCAATTATCTAAATTTTTTGCTAAGGTCATCCCACTTTCGGGGCAGCAGTCATTTTAAATAAATAAAATGATTATTATTATTATATATTATGTTATAGGTCCAAAGATTTTCTGTTATTTCGCTATAGTTTTCTCCTCTATTTTTAACGATATATTATGTGCTATGTGAAAACTCTTGTATAACATCAGACGTTAACCACCTGTATTGTTAGAAAAAGTACTTGATGTTCCCTAGGCTCAGCATAAGAAATTTACTTCATTACCCCCCTTTAATTTATATAAAAGGCCTTGTATGGGAGGTGGAGGAGCGCAATCTGAAACAGTAAATAAGAGAAAATGGCGGCGTATCAGCAATGCCAACGCCTCATAAGAATGCTCTCTGCGACCTAAAGAACGAGGAAAACAAGGAAAACATAAAAATCTGACCCCTACAGAAATGTCCCGGAAAGGAAATAAAAACTATGATACAAAACAGACCTAGCGAGGTATGGGATCTTCTGATTTGTTGTTCTACCTTTTTCAGTTCTGTTTTTTTTTCTTTATGATTCAAGGAATCCGGTTCGTAAATATAAAAAGGGCAAATTTTACATCGAAAATATTGTAGGTTAGCTGTGTTTGTAGGGAAATAAAGTGAACTAATCCAGGTAAAATTCTGCTAATGTACTCAATTCCATCTTCATTAGTTTAGAACTCACCAACATGTTTGCATAAATCAAACCCATCTCTATAAACTATCTTATGTTAGCCTCGATTCGTTAAAACAATACTTCAAAACAGAAAGTAAATTAGCAAAAAACGTAATTAAAAGCTCCCACACGACTTTAACACAGCGTTTGTGCGTTAAACCACTCATAAAAACGTATTCCTAGCACAGAAGGTAATATTTCAATCGCGTGACAGGGAAAGTGGAAAAGTTGCATTGCAATTAGCAATTCTAAATATGCAGTGGGTTCTAGCCTAGTTTTTACTAACAGATAGTAGCTACATATGAGGGAATGTTTTACAGGACACTAACAGACGGAAGACAGGCATAGAAAAAGCATTTCCTCGAAGAGCTTTATACATGTACAACTTGTTTTTTGCATGACGTTACGTGTATCCTTGACATGATTTCTTTCTGAGAAAAATACTGCACGCATTTCAAATTACTTTTTTATTAAAATGTCAATGTATGGGTGTACATGAAAGGATTTGCATCATCTACAACGATAACCAAAAACTCATATCATTTTCTTTCGTTTTTATTCAAATGATTGGGTAATAATGAGCCCTTGTAAAATTTAATGTTTTGCAACACTATTTCGTTAAACAGTATACCACGATCATTAGCCTCATCATCCTTTCAGCCCTAGCATGTGTTGGTGGAATGTGTCCGGCATACTAACAAAAGAAATGCACTGCTGAATTCTTTGAAATTGTCGGTAATGGATGTTGGAATGTTTCATAGCATCTTAGCCAATCCAACTTCTGAAGCAGCAAAAATATTATATACTTTTTTATTAGATAATAAATAAGATTGTAATTTTTTGTGTGATTTAGGTTAGTTTATTTAGTTTAAGAGTAAGTGATTATTTGTAAAAGCACGATGGGATTGACATTGTCACATTTGTGTACATAAATCCCTTAAATAAATAAAGAAAAAAAAAAAAAAAAAAAATCCTTTCAGCCCAGAATCACTGCTGGGTATAACCAACAGACTCCCACCCACCCCTCCCCTCCTCAACCCCTTTTTTCTGTCATACTACCCAGTTCCGTGCGTCCCTCATCCAGGTGTTTTCCGCAACTTGACGATACTATAAACCTAACGCGCTTTTGGATGGCCCCGGTTTCTTTGGCCTTACCTTGGCCGCCATCAAAAAGGTTAAATATGACGTTATGAGGTTAAAGCCTATTTAAAACTTAATATTTATTGTATGCCATGTAGTCGCCATTCCCAAAAATTACAGTATTTCATGTAAATTACGCCCATTCAACGTAGTAGCGGAAGCAGCAAACATTTTGCCTTCATTTAAAAGCATAATGTTAATAGAACGTATACCGTATTCAACGCAAAAATGTCGTACTTCATACTCGACGGGATGCTGCTATAAAGAAACCATGTGTCTCAGCACATTTAGAACGGCTGGCAACCCTAAATATAGCATATTGACCTAAATGCTATCTGGGGTTGGGGCAACGAGCTAAATTTACAAGAAGCTTCGCCGAAGTGTCAGACTATCGCCCAGTTTGCAACTTTGGGCCACTCGGATCCCCTACAGTGAGAATTTCTCGCTGATATTATAGTTTACTGGTCTGCTAAATAAACAGCTGTATTTGGAACACGTAGGTAGAAACTTTGCCTTATAATAGAAAAATGGTTTCTTCATTAGTATATAATGGACTACGAATAAAAACCCATCCGGAGAGACTCATATAACAGCGTCGGACAAAAAATTACAAGCGATGATAAATTTATCATATTTTCGATAATAATATAAAATACATACCGTGCGATATTATAATACATATAATAGATACCGCATTCTGACATGATCACCTTTTATTTTGATGACCACAACAAGACCGCCAATCGAATTAGATGCAGAGCAAAAAAGCACATTCTCCAAAGCATAATATAACCTATATGAGTGTGGAAGTGGAGGACTTTATCGATAATGCCTCAAATCACGCGCCATTTTGATCATTATTTTCTTTTTTACTCTCAATAGACGAAGTTTAGGAAGAGTTCGATAGTTTTTAACTTCCTGCCCGCCTCGAGGCAAAGTTCAAAGTGATGCCGACAGAACTAGCGCGCACTAATTACTGACCTCCCGTGTGTAAAACACTTAGTTCTTATAACGAGGATAATCATATTCAAGGCAGACGGGCTATGATGACGTGACCTGGCCATAGCGTCCGCTCTTTTTACACTTTTCTGCTCCCACGCTGCAGATGCAAATAAAAATGCAATTTTCGCTGACGTTCTATTTTTTGTTGCAGAAAAGCCAGTCTATAGCCCGAGGTGGTGAAAAGAGGCTACTCCTGTTTAAACCTGTGATACCTGCATCATTATTCAAATATAGCAAAATAAAAGTACTGTCGGAAACCGAGTCAGAAATATTTGCCTGTGCTTAATAAGGTATATTGACTCCCCGCCTATAACTTTAAATTCGCCCCTAAATAACCGAGGTCGTTTCCAGCCTGTTCCTTGCTGCCCTTCCCTATCACCGCCGTAACTCGAGGTCCGTACCCCACAGAAGATGCCCTTAGCATGTAATCGTTAAGTTTATAAGTTTTTGCCCTGACTGGACACTTTATATTAAGGCATCCACAGGATAGCCTGGTTAAGCGGCCGACAACCTCCTTTTTTTGTTCTAGGGTGGACAATCTTCATAGATGTCCTCCGCCCTAGGGTGAGTGGAGAAGTCTGTCAGACTCTTACTGACTAAAAACTACCTCGGTGTTCCCTTCCAACACTTGGACCAGGGATCAAGGGAACTTATGGGCCTTACACGATCCCCGGCCGGTGCTTTTATGGGCTACCTCAGGCTCGTAGGGGGAATGAGGTCTCAATCTCCCTCTCCCTCTCCGCAGCCTCCTTCCGCGAAGGACGGTTTTCACCGCGTCCCACGACTCGGCGCTCCCGACCATCGAACGGTCGGATCCAACCTCTGGTACGAGGGCACAGCGCGGCTCCTCCCATGCGGTACACTCTGTCAGTGTATGCCACGCCATGCCCCGAAAACACCTGAATGAAGAGCGCCATTGTCGCTCGAAACGACAGGGAGCCGTGCCTCTCGAGCCATTCATCGAGCACAAGTCGAATCGCCTCGATGGCAGTGAGGTCGGGTAGGGCGAGTAAGCTTGTCCCGCCATTCTGCCACCAGGACCTCGCAGAGCTGTAGCCCACGAAGGCTCCCGCGGCTTTTTTTTTAAATTTCTATTTATTGCTTTGGCATTGGTACAATGAAACAAGGCTTCCACCTCTAGTTCCCAAGGTGGGGATCCGGCCAGTGCACAAACCGCCTCGTAGGAGATCGTGCGATACCTCTTGATGGCTCTAACAGCCATCGGCCTTTGTGACTTTCGCAGTATTGCGATACCTTCGGCCGTCAGATCAGATACCCACTCTGGGGCCCCGTAGAGCCATGGATCGCTCGATCCCTAAATACAACTGCCTACAGGCTTTGCTTAGGCCCCCTAGATTGGGAAACAGCGTTGCAAGTGCGCACGCCATACCCATCAACTTGGGCGTCAGCAGCCGAAAGTGGGAGTCGAAATCTCACCAGCTATCGAGCACCAGACCCAGGTACTTCATGGTGGACCCGACAGCAATGCGGACTCTCTCCGACCATAATATGTGCGCCAAGCGGCGGCACCCCTCGGGTGCCGCGAAAGACCACGACCTCCGACTGATTGAAAGCCACCTCCAGGCCCAGGCACTGCAGGAGACTGCAGCTGTCGCTAGCACTACTGCCTCCCTGTGCGAGCTCCTCCGGGCCGATACCAGCGTCCGCGTAACACGTCAGGTCCACTCCCGGTTGGAGCACGCCCCTCAACACCCAGTCGTTCCACAGGAGAGGGCCCACAACTGAGCCCTGGGGAACACCGCACGACATATCGCGTCGGCTCCCACCGTCACGTTCTCTGTAGGTGACACACCTTTCCACCAAATAAGCTCCAAGGATGTGGAGGTAGACGTAAATACTATGGTAACGAAGTGCCTTCCAAATACAACTCCAGGACGGGTATTCAACGCGTAGGTGATGTACAAGGACACCGCCAGAATCCAACCCCCGGGACACCGCTTCTTCCGCCAAGACTCTCACTCGCGTTATTGCGTCTATAGTGGAGCGCCCACGCCGAAACCAAAACTGGATGTCGTCCAGATCTAGCCGCTTTCTGTACAAACGGCTGGAGAGGCGGGCTGCAATTATCCATTTGAAAAGCTTAACCACGTCGTCTATCAGCACTATAGGCCGGATGCGGACGGCGAGTCTGCTAGGCGCCCCACCTTCCTGAGCAGGACCAGACGAACGATTTTTACTGCGCAGGGTACCTACCCTGCTCAAGGTAAGCTGAGTAGAGTTCTCGCCGACCACCTCCTAGGTTGACCTTTAGTAAAAAAGGTATATTGACAGCAGTTCCCGGATGAGTTCTTTCACAAGAAGCATTTACCGTTCCGCCTATCTTAGACACTGCTCAGAATAAGGGTCTCCTCCAAAACCTGACGCAAAGCCACGAATTGCTTAGCAGGATATTGACTGGCATTTCAATGTTGTGACAATGTGAAATACGTTAAACATTGGGCATTGCTAGCGTACATTCATCCAAAAACGAGTGGTAGTCAGGCTTTTATGGGTCAGCTACGGATATAAACCGTTTCCCGAAGCTTTATATTTCAGCAATCATATCCTTACTCATTCCTAAGTACGTACATCCAGTCAATATGATTTTTGTGTCACGCCCTGATTTCTTTGACACTGGCAAAGTAGGGTAATGTTCTGTTGTATGTTTTGGCAAAGAGGCTAGAAAACCGAAATGAAAATATTTCACTGAGTGCTGGGAAATTGATTATATCTTTGGCAGGTTATATGAAAAAGAAAGTTTTTACCTCGACAATTCTTTACAAAGAAATGACTTATAAAATAAAATAAGTGATCGGTCATTTAAACCATTCACAACTCATTTCTCTTCAAAAGCATTTATAGTTTGTTCGGAAAATCTACAAACATATTTTATTTTATTTTAAAGCAAGCAAAAAAGTTATAATATTTTCTGAATCAGCATCTATTTTAATGAATGAGCATTTAATTTTCCCACATCGCTTACAAAGTGGAAAATAAAACGATTTCTAGAAAAGATACGAAACAAAAGCAATATAAATAAAAAATAGAAAAGCAAAATGACCATTGCTTTCGAGGAGTACTCATACATGACCAAGAGCCGACCGCCCGAAAGCAGCTCAGAGCACATAATTACGTACAACCGAAAAGAAACCTTATCTTCTGATTTTTAAGCTCAATGTCAAATGTGAAAACTTTCCAAAAATGTACAAAAGCAAAATAATTCAGGAAGATTGTATTTCATATTCGACCATGCTTGTGTCATAATATGGGGTTAGGCCCCAATATATTTTTCATGTTTATTTCGAATATTCATAAGTTGCTTCGTGACCTAGATTTTGTGAAAGTTCTGGCAGTGTACTGCGCTGAATTTATTGCCAACTATTCTACAGTGCAACGTCAAACCTCAAGGCTACGATCGAAACTCTTAGTTTTATTTTACCCAAGTTATGTCTCTTGCTTTCGGTGCTTTTTTGTTTTTCTCTGAAAAGACAACCCGGAAATGAAGATATTTTGAAAACAGGCGGGTTTTTTCCCCATTTTAATTTATTTTTTTGTGAATTTAAATATTTACTTTACCAAATACAATTTTAATTGTAGGTATATTATTTTAGCTCACGGAAATAACATACAACTTTTAGTAACCCAAACGTTACACATTCAAAATATTATTTTCTATCCATACAAACATGACACCGCTACACAAAAGTGTGTACGTCACAATACAATAAACACTTACACGATCACGTCACTACAAAAAGCCGGTTGTTCGGTAGCAAAATCCGATTCGTCATAAAAGTATAATAATAGTGGGTCGGGGGTGCCGCAACAACGGCGGTGACCTACCCAGCGCGCGCCGCCGCGGCAGTCTTCTGTCGAGCTTTCTAATGACCCCAGGCGTTCTGTGTTGCGCGTTAAGGCAAACTCAAGCCCAATAGAACCGATAAAAACTTGAACTGGATTGAAATTCAGCTTGTTTCACGCGTAGTACGTTGTACTACGGCAGACAGGCGCACTTCGGCCCTCGCCTCGCGGACAGGACAGGACGCGAAAATGGACTCTATGTCCTCCAGGATAACACCGTTTTGTAATTAACCGCGAGTTGTGTGTGTCAGCGCAAAGGAAACCTAGCTGGGTGAGTACATAAATATTTCATCACAACTTTTATCGAAACTAGTTACCTAATAGAACAATGTAGACATTATGTACAAGTTTGTCGCGTGTTTTTGCTTATGTTGTGTCTTTGAACTGAAATGAAACTCTTTGTACTGCTTTCAATGTTGTTTGTTTTGTGTGTAGTGCTTAAATAAATTCTTTGTTTGCTCTATTCTTCAAAGAAATTCGTCTTGTAGACTATTGAACATGTAGATTTTTTTTATTTTCATTCGGAAGCAATTTCTTTTTGTTCTTTTTTTTTCAATTACTGACCTGGAATTTATTTTTAAGCGGTGTTCGTTCCGTGTAGATTTGTCTGTATAATATTTTTTTCTAGAACGATACTAGATCCGTGCATCTGCGTTCCATAGGCCTATTATAATAGTAATTATTAATTCCAAAATACTAGAAGTGCCTTATATAGACATAATCTTCAAATACTATTAGCTACTACTCTACTAAGCCGAGTATAACAGCGATATGGAGACAATCTCCATTTACTAAATCGAACAATATCTACACAGAATCAGAATCTGTGGTCTCAAGTAATTTCATCTGTGTAATCTACTTAAGCACTGCATGTAGGTATACAATAGTTAAGGTACAAGGATTTCCCATCTACACAGACTAGGAGTGGGAACTATTATACCCAATAAGTAATTCATAATAGGATATACAGGCAACAATGTACTTTAATCATGTAACTGCACAGTCGAGCCTTCCCAAGCCGGCGAAGCGTTCTGATTACACAGCATGAGTCTTTGATCTATTCATTACGTGGAGTAAACAATTTAATAGACATATAATTGATAATATTGTACGCTATCGAGTCATTGTCTTTGATGCGGACGTGACAATACCTTTATGTTTGTTACAGGTAGAATAACAAAGGAGAAATAAAATGTAAAAAAAAATCATTATAATGTAACTATGAAAAAAGTTTTACTCTTCAAGACAAGGAAAAATGAGTGCGACGTTTTGCAAATTGTTTCGTTACTGCTGGTTCTACCCTCCGTTTTGCGAGCTCAGAATACCGTGGGCTGTCCCGACTTAATAAAAACTAACAAATGTTCTTGTTATACATTTGAAGACGGTAAGATTGCTGCCTGTTTGTAAATCGTTTGCGACGTGAACGTAATATTAATCAGGGATTTATTTTCAGGCTTGTTTCTTGATTGTCAGGATACTGCCTCAAAAGACATAAAAAATGCTCTTAAAAGTGTGTCTGACATACACTCACTTTCTGTTTACGACCTCGACGACAACGAAGAAGCTCTGGGACCCCATTTTATACCACAAGGCGTTTGTATAAAGCATATTCATATGTCAAGAACAAGCATAAAAGACATCGGCGATGATACGTTTATGCCGTTGAGAAAGTGCCTTGAAACGTTAAGCGTCGTATCGAGCAAAATCAAAATGATTCCCCAGAAAGCTTTATCCGGTATGCTGAAGCTGATATCGATCGACTTGACGTCTAATTATATCGAAGACATACCAAGCTACAGCTTTTATGGTCTTCCGCTTATGAAACTGAACATAAAAGGAAATGTTATTCGAGAAATATCAGAATCTGCTTTCTCAAGTCTCGAGTTAACCCTCTTGGAAATCGATTTGAGTGAAAACAATCTCACTACGTTCCTTATAGAAGCTTTTGCAAAATTAAGGCACCTTCGATCATTGCGGCTAGCCTGGAATGAAATGTCATCTTTTCCCATAGTCGAAAATTCTGATTTGATATCTTTAGAGTACCTAGATTTAAGTTCCAATAATTTTGAATTTATTTCAGAAGACTGCCTTAAATTTTGTCCGTCCCTAATAACATTGTCATTCCATTTTAATTTCATCAACACCATACATTATAGAGCATTTCATTCTTTAGTTAATTTAAAATCTCTTGATTTAAGTCATAATAGAATTAAAATTTTGAACCCCAATTTGTTTCAGAACAACAAATATTTAGAATATGTAGATCTAAGTCACAATCATTTGCACCACATTCACGGTTTGTTTTGTAACTTGCCATCACTCACTGAAGTAATTTTAAGTCATAATAATATTTTGGATGTGCCAATAGACTCGTTTCTTAATTCAAAGCAGATTAATGCAATACATTTAGATAAGAATTGTATAAGCAACATTCATAGTGAGAGCTTTAGTAATTTAGAGAACCTTGATAAGCTTAGTCTAGAATTTAATTATTTGAATCAAGTGCCACATAATATTTTTATAAATAATAAGAATATATTGAAACTAAGATTAGACAATAACAATTTTTCAGAATTTAATAATGACACACTAGGACCCTTAGGAAACGTAAAAGAGATAAGATTAAATAATAACAAGATTAAAGTTGTAACAAAGAATTACTTTATAAATTCTATGAAACTAGAAGAAATTTACTTGGACCACAACGAGATTACTTTTATAGAACCAGGGACTTTTTTAGAAATGACTGATTTAAAATATCTCAGTCTCCATTATAATTATATCATAGTCTTAAATGATGTTTTGCCAAAATTAAGTTCTAATTTAGTTACGCTACACTTGGAATCGAATTCATTATCTTTAATAGGCAACTTTATGTTGCAGTCGCAAGAAAAATTAAATTACTTAAGTTTAAAAAATAATCGCTTAAAGTTCTTGACAAAGAACACGTTTCGTAATTTGAGTCTCGTAACGAGGCTTGAATTAAATAATAACGACATTTCTGTCATAGAAGATTTCTCATTACAGCACTTAAGCTCTGCACGCTATCTAGATTTACAATACAATTTACTGAGCAATATTACAAATTATACATTTTTCGGTTTAAGCGAAATAGAAGATTTAGATATCTCGCACAACTCTATAATGTTTATTTTCGATATGGCGTTTGACACTCTGAAAAAACTACGTAGTCTAAACCTTTCATTTAATCCACTGAAAATACTCCAAAGACATGTTTTTCAGCAGGGTTTGCCACTTAGTTCACTATATTTAGATAACTGTGAAATACAATTTATTGAAAACGGTACATTTCTAGGATTGAACAATTTAAAACTACTTTCTCTCAAAAATAATTCTTTAAAATCTAGAGACTTACTATCTGTTAATATTCCCGGATTGAAATACTTAACATTATCTTTCAACGTTCTGGACTATCTCCCTGTAGAGACGTTTACTCAGCTTCCACTATTAGAAGTTCTATATATGGAACATTGTAATATTGAACACATTTTTGAGGGTACATTCAGACATAATAGAAATTTGTTGAGACTGAACTTAGCGCAAAATATAATCAGTACAATTCCCTCTATATTATTTGAGTCGCAAAACTCAGTATCGGAGTTTAATATCAGTAATAACTTTTTAGATTTTGTGCCATATAACACGTTTCAAAATTTCACACATGTTGAGAGTTTAGATTTAGCGGATAATCTTATACCGAGAATAGAGTTATGTGGCTTTGAAAAATTAATCAAATTAAAATACTTAATCCTAAGGAAGAATGAAATAAGAACTATAACAGCTAGCAAGAAAATAGAATACCCTTATTTAGTACTTCTTGACATCAGTTACAATAAGTTGGATAACCTACCACTTTTCGTTTTCGATATATTTCCAAACATACAAAATATCAACATCTCGTACAATGAGATTGTGAGATTTGATTTTTTGTTGACTTATAGAAAGTTTGGTGTCACCCTTATTAATATCGATTTGAGTAAGAATCCCGAAATATCTTGGTCAACATCGAACAGAATTAATAATAATACACTTATAGCAAATCTTTACGAATTACACATATGTGCCACGAACATGACAAACATAGACGATATCACATTTGAATTGTTCTCTAATTTACAACATCTTTATCTCAAATTCAATAAAATAAGACGTCTGTCTGTGAGCCCATTTTCCAAGTTATCTTTTTTGGAAAGTTTAGACTTAAGTTTTAATAGGATTTCTCAACTGAAAACCAGCAATTTCCGTGGACTAACTAAGTTGAGAACACTGTGTTTATCAAATAATAACATCGAATCAATAGAATCCTTCGCCGAAGAGTTGAGTAATTTGAAACTTTTGGATCTTTCGCACAACAAGTTGCAAAACATTCTTAATGAAGATCTTATAAACTTGAAAGAATTAACGGTATTGCACTTGAGCTACAACAATATTAAGTAT
The DNA here is from genome assembly GCA_947359405.1 of Antitype chi. NCBI lineage: Eukaryota > Metazoa > Arthropoda > Insecta > Lepidoptera > Noctuidae > Antitype > Antitype chi. The sequence goes on along the minus strand of OX375815.1, from coordinate 12,546,007 downwards.
ATATCAGTAACGGCGTTCAAGAACTTGAATAAAATAATAAAGATTGATTTGGAGCACAACAAGCTTCAGACAATACCTATAGAACTCTTGACTTCTGTCGAAAATTACATACAAGATATATCTATTAAAGGTTTGTATTTTAGCCAATCATGGATTGATTAATTAAAAAATAACCAAGACAGTTATATAAATAAAATATATATTATTTTACAGATAATGTGATTCTATGCAGCTGCCAAAAAGATAATGCCTGGGTGTGGATTCAGGATCATCCCAAAGTTATAAAATCTAATTCAATAACTTGTTACAACGATGAGTATCCAAGAGAGAAATGCGACGTTCCAGTAATATCACAGCTATCTGTGGACAGACATAAAGATAATTCTGTATCAGTGTCGTGGTTCATAAGAAATCGCACAGCTATTAAAGCTTTGCAGATTTTATACTATGGTGAAGAGGGAAACACTGACGTAAGTATTAAACTATAAATACTAACTAGCAATAAGGCCTTGAATGCTAAACAAGGCATTGAAAATGTATTTCTTACAGGTGAAGTCAAAATACCTTGAAAAGAGTGAAGTATCGGTTCATATTAGAGACTTAGAGCCTAATGTTAACTACGTAGTGTGTGTCATCACTCTATCTGAAGAACCAGTGGACTACGACGATGAGATAATAGTAGCTGAAATCAATAAAACGATCGACGACAGTGCTAATTCTACAGCCAGGATCACACAGGATGTGGCAGCGGCGATACTCATGCGATCTCCTTCCAGCGAATGCGTTTCATTTAATACATTTAGAAAGCCAACAACAGTAAAATCCAAACCGAGTAAAAAATTCAATATAGCGTTAATTTTAAACCGCCGAATGGGCTTAATAGTCGGCTGCTCGTTAGGGTTCGTTGTGTTTTTTATCATGGTTTCCATTTTGTTGTACACAAAAATTAAAGAAAGAAAAAGAATAGCCAAGTCAGACCCAGCGTGGTCTGAAATGAACGATTACCATTCAATGGCGAGTAAAGATGATATTTTACAAAGCTCCACTACAGCTTCGACTGACAACATTTTGTTGGGTATGGCAAAAAATCGTAAAAATTCATTAGACCATTTGAAGTAATCATAGATTTTAGAAATAGGTAGGAAGTATACCTTTGAAGTGAACAATAAAATTCTAAATTCGATATAATTAGTAAAATATTTATATTGTTAATAGATGCTTAGTTTTACGACTGTTCGCTTATGATAGCTAGATACTTAGAGGTAGAACGTAGTGCCTACATAGTAGGAAAATTGTAACTTTAAAACATATTGGGTAGGTAGACTAGTCATAGAATCTTAACTATGGAATAAAACTGTTGGCATGGTTATCAGTTACTTTATGAGTTTTATTTTCACCAAGCAAAATTATATAAATTTTAAATCAAAATCTTATAAATGCATAAAAGTTATAGAAGTTTGAGTAAATTAATAAATGTTTCGAAAAGATAATAAAAGGAATTTAGCCGTTTCGCGAGCTCGAGATCCACCGTTAGGAAGTGGGAAATGAGTTAATAAAAGTTCTCAAAAAGCATTTTTTTTTGTATTTAAAGAAGTTTCTTTTTCTTATAACAGTGTCTCGATTATCAAGAGCCATTGAGGGAAGCAAGTCCGCCTTTGAAGTACATTTTGAGGACGTGGCCTTAGAAAATCAAATTAATTTATGTAAGTGAGCTCTTGTTGAAGAGTAAGAATATTTTATTGAGCAAACATTGTTTTAGGAAATCCATTTAAATTCCAAAGCTCATTATGAATCAACATTTTCCAATTTTCGTATCAGTTTTGTTGAATCTGCAATGATTACGTATTCAGTTGGAACCTAGTTTAGCTGAAAAAACATAATAAGATTTTTTTGGTATTTTGGCTACACTTTTATTTAGGGTAGCAGGGACATCGACGCTCAACCTGCTACCATGTGTTCAGTACATGATTCTGAACGAACAACCAAATAATTTATCGTCGGTTATCCCGCTTCCTACCAATATTATAAATGTGAAAGTTTGTATGTTTAGATGATTGGATATTTAGATGTTCTGATGTTTGTTACTTAATCACGCAAAAACGGCTGAACGGATTTGGATGAAATTTGGCAGACAGATATATGATAAATGATAAATTATTTTATATCTGTAAGTAGGTTTGTACAAACACTTTTATACGTCAATTATATTTTTTTTAAACTAGATGAGGTCGGCGTTTCCTATCTGACTACTCTGAGAAGAAAGGCCGAAACAAACTCAGAGGCCACAGTCTCTTTTAAAGTCCAGACATAATCTTGGTCAGATCATGTGAAGACCATGTGTAACATGTTTGCAACACATTTGTAACCTAGACCTTAGAACCTAACACATAGGATACTTTTTATCCCGATACAACGTTCCCGTGGGATAATTTTCAACGACCGCGCGGGTGAAGCCGCTGACAAAAGCTAGTTGAAGAATAAAATTACTGTTTCATACATTTTGGCCGCGTTGGTTTTGCATGGTTGCCTGTGGTGCCGGACGTAAAAGAATAGCATCATCCCATTTCTTCCCATGGGTGTCGTAGAAGGCGACTAAGGAACTTACTAGAGAATGGGCAGCAGCGTTCTCTATGCATTTGATCACCATACTGCGATCGCCAACCCGCCTGCCAAGCGAGGCGATTATGCCAAATCCCCCCTTTTGGGGTAGGCTTATGTCCAGCAGTGGACGTCTTTCGGCTGATATGATGATGGTTTTGCACTTTTTTTTGAAGCGGCAGTTTAAAAAAAAATACAAACGATAAATTTCCGGAGGTTGGTTCAGAATTATCTGCTGAATCCATAGTAACACCCTGCGTAATATCTTTGTTATTTACGTCAGATATTTTCGATGAGAGCCTCTTTCATACATTCCTGTGCTTGCATTAATGTAAGTAATCTATACGTGATTCCAGACTCCCTATTGTAGATTTTTTCCTTTTTTTATGCGAAAAAATATCAGCTGTTTCATAGAAAAGTGCAATACCTACGCGGTCAAAATGTATGGCAGAGCTATTTACTAGTGATGTACCGACTAGTCAGCCCTATTTGTAGTCGGCGATTAGTCGGCGACTAGTCGGCTAAAACCGCCGACTAGTGGGCCCATTTCTTACTCTTATTAATATGCTTAAAAATTTAAAAGACGGTGGTCGAAATTAAATTTGAAATCTTTACTGTTATTATTTCCGTTTATTTAATTTCATACATATTAAGCATATTTTTAAATATTTTTACAAAAATTATACAAATATATACTTACATTTAAAAATATATTATTATTTTTAAATGTTTATGGTTTGTTATAGAATCAGTTTTACAGTTTATTTTAAGTGCAATCTAAAATAGGATAGGTAGAAACGCCGGCTCGTACTTAAACAATGATAGAAAAAATGCAAAGCAAATAAAAACATGTCCTGACAATTCTGCCTAGTCGCCGGGCGCCGCGTACCTAGGAGCCGAAAGCGTCATCACGAACATTACCGATGTCACCCGAATTCAACCGATAGCAATGATCGGCTTGGCCGACTAGTTGGCCGATCAGTCGGCCATTTTGCAGCCGACTAATTGGCTAGTCGGCTAGTCAGCCAAAGTCATAGGCGGCCCATCTCTACTTTTTACATATTCATCCTACAACGTTTGTTCCTACTGCTGGGACACAGGCCTCCTCGCATTGAGAGGGAGTGGGCGAGTAGGATCAACCACGCGTCTCAGTGCGGGTTGGTAGATGTCACATGTCTTCGAATTTATGGTTCTAGGATATGCCGGTTTCCTCACGACATTTTCCTTCATCGTTTTGAGATCAGTGGTGTTGAAATAATTAAAACAAAGTAAAGCGCCAGTCTGGGTTAGTAAACTACCACCTACAACTAGTAAGTGGCGGCTGTTACGGCGGCCACCATTGCTCTCTGTTTTTTTTTAAATAACCGCCAATAAAATGAATTAGTTCATGTACTGAATGCATGGCAACAGGGTGTGCGTTGATGTCCATGCCACCATTATACTTTAGTATAGATACTTACTTTAATGCAAGTAAAATAAGGGCAGTCCTCAATTGAAATTATTGTAAGTACTAGCTCATTCTAAATCTATAAATAGGACGTAGTACTTATGACGTATTTATAAATATCGATCGCAATTAATAAGCCCTTGAACAGCTTACACTAACATGAAGCTTTCAAAATGATTACACACTTCGCGTAATTTAAAAGGAAATGGAGCTCTTTGAATGTCACAAACTGAATAGACGTATACACATACCTATTGGTTTTAGATCCTCGTGTGATGTCAGAGACTTTAGAGACGTAGATATTTTTTCAGTGACTTTCAGTGACAGTATCTTTAAAAGGTCCCTGGAATGTTTGGTATAGGTGTATTTTGTAAACTAATATAAAAGGCACAGACAATGGTATTGACTGGTTTTTGAAATAATAAAAGTACGTGCACTAAAAAAAACATTTCTTTTTGACAAGATAAAACTGTTCTGTATACAACAGACAAAGCTGTTTTGACTCTAGTTGTCACTGTCTAAGTTTACCTACATGTGTGAATGTCATCTTAATTTTGTATAACGGCCATGTAGATCTTAATTTGTTGTACATCTACATACATTAATAAGCTCTAAAAACAGATATCACTGCCCTAACATTCAGTAAAGCATTAATAATGGATCAAAATCGGACACGCCATTGAGACTGATTGTAATCCTAATTGTCGAGTAAATGATTGGCCCGGGAGAAATGAGCTAATGTCCTCACACAATATTGACGTCGTGTCCTCCACATAGATGGGCTGTCGAGGGAATTGTCTGATAATTATCTACTCTAATTACATGGCTGTGGATTGTTTGGCGACAGAGGTAAACAATGTTAGGCACCCTTCACATCTAGTGTAGACGCTTGTCGAAAGCATACGCTACGCTGATGTGACATAAACGCTGCGTCAAAGCGACGTTAGTGGCTGCCCCGTTGGTGTCGTGTTTGCAGGTCGGTCAGGCATAAATTTTATTAGGAATTTCTCAGTAACAGCCTGGACTTTTGAAGTTGGCGGCGTGATAACGCCATATCTCGGGAAGCACGTTAAGCTGATCTCTCTCCGGTCGTGTCGGATTGCGTGCCGTCCCATTGGTCTATGAGGGTGAGGAAACAGAGAGTACACCTGGGTCAGCGCACACATTTGTGCTCTAATATCTCCCGCGTCGAAGGCTAGTATCCGTTGGCCACCATGACTGTATTACGGTTTGGCAGACTATTAATAGTTTCTTTACAATCACTGCTACGCGAATCAAATGTAGCGCCTACGTATTGCTTATGGCGTAGCTCAAAGCTACGGCGAGCTACGGCTACGGCGTAGACCATCCAAAGGCACACTTACGTTTTAGGAACTGGACCGTCCGGACCGAATTTAATACTTCAAAGTCTTATCTGTTTCACTTTGTGAAGCCGCTTGAATTACTTCAAATAATATTATTACAACGAAAAGTAAAAATATCTTCGAGTTTTGGTCAGTCCTCAAACTACAACAATATATATAATATGTATAACAACTACACGTTGCGATTTTTTTTTGTGTTACTAAGTATTATTTGAAGCGACACAATTTAATTATATTGTTAGCAATTAAACTGGAGCTAACAGTCCGAGTTCCAAAGCTTTAATCATAGAATTGGTGAATACTCAAACCCTCGCAGTAACTTGAGAACTACCTGATCAATGAGGGAGTTCTATTAATTTTCGAGGCGACAAGCTCTTTGACGATCCAAGACAAAGGTATTGTGATGTGTTATACCTACCATCTTATTATGGATCCTCTAATCAACTGTAAGGTTGGTACCGACGTTATTGGCTTGAACGCAAATTGACTTGACATTAGTTCGACAAATTTGGGCGTAAACTAATCAACCAACAATCAAGCAAACTCGCGTCTCTAAATTTGTTATTTGATTATACGACTCTGTCTATCTTCGTATCTAAAGAGAAGGATTTCATATGATGTTTATTATTTATTTGTTTTCAAAACACCAAGCAATGGATACTTTTGTTCAAATTCATAATTTTAGTAATGATTCCCTGCGTGAAAGGTACTTTTTCGCATTCCGAATCTAAGCTTTGCAATCCCAGATTATATTAGGTAGGTGGTTTATAAAAAAATCTGCATATTAATTGATACAATATGCTCAAGTAACCCAACACGACAGTAACCAAAATCTAACCAAAGAATCTCGGCAAATTGGGCCATTTTTGTTTCTTCTTTTAGAAACTCAAATGAGGAGGAAAATAGATTAATCCTGTGTATATATTTTCGTAAACCTCTTTATGCGAAGGCCCAAATTATGAATATGGCACAGAAAATTAGAAAAGAAAAGTAAATGAACCAGGATTTGCGTGCTGTGGCTGTAATCTTGATAAAATGCTAAAGCTGTTTAATGCGTGAAATAAATTCGAAATGAACTCACAAACATTTAATGAACTGCGGAGCCCACGAAAGTAGTCCTACATTCTGGCTTATAAAACCTTTTTGTATGTTGGTATGGCTACATTTTTCTTGATTTATGCTTAAGATACTACATATTATTAAGAGTAACGTGACGTTGCAAAGTTTAAAACGACAATATTATTATGATTGCGGCACGTTATAGTTGTGTCCTACGATAAATTAGGGTCGAACATCATATTTATAATAACGACTACACTAAAGAGAATGTTATGCGCCGACACAAAATATAAGTTTATTTATTCACTCGGTGAAAACACAAAGTCCTACATGAAATATTCATAAGGATTTAATTCGCCCACTAAAATGAAATCCACCGAGATTACTTGACAGATCTCTACATCACGTCGGCATTATTGTATTATCAAGTTATATTGGCTGAGCAGAAATTAATGTTGGAGATGTTTTCCAAGTCACGGACTAAGATTTTTTATTTACGATTCAATAGGTAGGTACTTACTCCATTCAGTCAGTCCATAACGAATATGAACAATCGATTTATAATCAATATCTCCATCGGCCATAAAGTAAATTGGAAAAATCGGGAGACGGTTCTTTCATTCCATATTTACATTTTAAAGACTTTTTGTTATCTTATTTTCCTCAAGGACAGTGGTCCTGGTCCTTGAATAAATTAAAATAGCAAAATGTCTTCCAATTCGATTAATCGACTTTTGACGTACTACGATTTTTCATGCGCAATTCATGCATATATTTATATATAATCTGAATCTCGGAAACGGCTCAAATTATTTTCATGAAATTTAGTATGCAAGGGGTTTTCTGGAGCGACAAATCGATCCAGCTAGGTTTCATTTTTTTTAAACGTCCAAGAAAAAAACGAGCAACGGTCGGTCATCCAGATATTTAATTTTAAGATGAGTCACTGTAGTTATCATTAATTTCAAAATCCGTGGTTCAATATTAAATCAGGTATTGTTAGAAAATAATAATATTATTCATTTGACTCCGTGTTTTGTTTCTTGCGCATTCTACATTAGAATTGCCTTTTTTTATGCTTGCTGCTTGTGAAAACATAACTTTTCCTGTTAAAATTATGAAACAAAATAATGTTAAAAAACGTGATTTTTTTGAGAAAATATAGCAGAAAGTATATAAAATAAACAACAAAAAATATAGCTCAAACGTGATATTCTTGGTATTACTAAGGCAGTGCCTCGCCTCTAAGTAAAGGCTTGGAACAAAATAATTTCTTTTTATTCCATTTTAAGTACAACGATCGTTGCGTGTTAGTAGTGCGTTATGAAAACTATACTTGACCCGTTTTTGTAACCTCTCGAGGCAACCTCCGAGCTGGTTTGATGTCTAATTATAATTTGAGGCAAACATATTCATGTTTATTTAAACGTTGGTACTCAACTTTTCATATGAAGGTAAAATGGAACATGTTTTACACTTCAAATGCTAAATTAGTGTCTAATTAGGCGTGCCCAAATGAGATGGACTGGTAAAAAGAAAATCCTGATTAGGGAAATAGTTGAAAGATAGTCACGGCAACATTTTATTTATGATTTTTCAAGGTAGTTTATTCAAACACTAGCTATGCTTTGCGGTTTCACCCGCATAAGACTCGGTCAACTGTGGGAATGTCGGGACACAAAAGTAAAAAGAAGATAAAAATATTTTTGTCCTAATTCAGGTTATTGTCTACCCATGTGCCAATTATCATTAAAATCCGTTCAGACGATTTAGCGTGAAAGCATAAAAAAAACATATAAAAATCTAATCTTTTGTTTCAGTATAGATACCTACATATATTCGTACTTGTAGCTACAATCATTTTGGTATCTTTTATAAAAACAGATATCTACCTTAAAAAGTGAAAATAAGTAAATTTCACTGGACAACAGAATAACAAACAGCTTTGTTGGTTTGGTTTGGTAAAACCATTTTCATTTTGATTAAAAAAAGCCTAATCCCAATTCAACCAATCGGCCAAAAAAAATCACAATACAAAAATATCACAAACGAGATCCGGTCAAAACACAATAAATTATCTCAATTCGAACGGCATACTTTACAGTCCTATTCAGCAAAATCTCCCTTGAGTAATGTGGGTCGAACCCATTTCCGCAAATAAATCCAGCTCTCAAAATAAATAACTACTCTGCCCCATCTCTAGTCCTTATAGAGGGATCTTTGTTATGCAATACATAATGTTTAATGACGTCGTGGATAATTTGTTGGACCCGCTATGTTATTTAATTGGGTCGAAGTTCGGCTTATTGTATTTATAGATTGTTACGTTATCGTAGTTGGATGAATCGATAAATCTACATAACACATGAGTGTATTTTGTGGATAAATCCTTTGTTGAATGGCTGAATATGGTAAATATATGGGACGTGAATTAAATTAAGCATAATGCTCGTATTGTAAAATTACGCTTTAATTATCTCGTACATTTAGGGAAGGTTTCAGTGATTGCAATGTTACTGTTCATTACATATCGGATTGTTGTACCTACAATACTAGCTTATTGTACATTATTTTCTCTATGTAAGGTTCATATTTATTAGAGAACGTTCATAGGCTGGTGACGTGATTTTTGACCTTATTGAGAGACTGATTATAACTGGTACATATTAATATAAAAAATAATCGTTTTAAAAACTAAAAAACACGCTTTAAAAACCAAACTAAAAAAGTAGAAAACAATTTAATTCAATTAAAAAGCGTGGGGTGCTTTTTAAGGTATTTTTATAATCAGGAGGTATTTTTAGTTTGGTTTTTAAAACGTGTATTTAGTTTTGTAAACTATTATTTATTTTCTATTTTTTTAGTTCTGCTAACTACAAAAGCGTGTGTTTTTCCTTTTTTCTTGTACTTTTCTCTATTTTTTTATTTTTTATTATTGAATTGTCATCGGTCCTCGATAATTTTACAAAGTTTAAATGAAATCTGACCGTTTCTTCTTCTTCTTCAACCTTTGGCCACCCAATGCTGAGTGTAGGTCTCTTCCAAATCTCTCCACTTTTGGCGGTTTTGTGTCGTGGCTATCTGACCGTTTAAAGTGGGTCAAAATCGCGCCCTAAGGAGTCGGTTACAAACATACAAACAAACATACAAGTAAAGCTAATATAAAGCGTGTAAAAGCAACTTAATCGACCCATATTTTTCTTAGACCTATATTTGTAAAATTAGATTTCCCAGACTGCTTCGTTGGTATGGTGGTCGCTAACACTACCGAGCATGAGGCCCGGTTTGAATCCCGGGTCGGACAAACTGTAATTGGGTTTTTCTATCTGGAATTTCTCAGTAGCAGCCCGGAGTCTGGATTTGTGCTCGGTTGATGGTAATAGGGTCGCCCCCTATTAAACATAACTGGCGAATCTCTTCAGGGAAAGAAGGCGTCATGTTATGTATGTAGATTTCCCATTTTATCCCAATTCCATACGAACTTTTTAATAAAAATAATGTTTCAATTACACAAGGTTTTTTCAGATCTTTCCTTTATACAATATCTTACAAAGATACTAAGATACGAAAGAAGAGAAAACATAAATAAACAATGAAGAACACAAAATTGAAAGGAAGCCGTCGAGAACTTGTTCCAATATTTTTTCTTCCACACAAAACATGCTTGTTTACAGTTGTTCTGTTGTTCAACACGACTCACTCAAGGAACCACTTGTCAACAACAACACAAAGATTTTTCCGTAATTTGGACATGACGGAGTTATCAAAAGCCTACACTTATTTATAATTCCTTTTGTCAATATCTCTTAAAAAATAAAGTACGCTACACTTACAAAAATATGTTTTGAAATTAAGCTATATCGATTAAAAACTCCACTGTGGTACGAATTCGATAACATAAATTCTTTTTTTAGGAAAAATATTTTATGTGTGGGTTCAGAATTCCAAGTCAGAGAAGATAGGAGAGTCGTCACAGCCTCTATTTTTTACGAATCTGTAGAAGTGAAAGTTTGATACGAGTTCTATTTCAGTAACAAAAATAAAAGGAAATAATTCATTAAAAGACTAGGCATGTTTGCAAAAACACGTTAGTACTTCAGCATACACGCCGGTTACGTGATATTGGTGTCGATGTGCTATCTGCGCACTTTGGCATAATGGATTCATTTGTATTCAGGTTGCAAGTGAGCACTGTAACGAACATCGAGGGAGCTGACGTTCAACGTACAATTACCAGTGTTAATATTTACCGACTGACGCCGACGACTAATTGCTGGGACTGCTGCGCTCAGTTGCGTAGACTCGTAGAGCCGACAGTCGGCGCTAAGCGTGGCAAGCGACCTTGCTTGTTACCTACAGACGGGCTTGACGACTGTACAAAGCAATTATTCTGATCATTCATACTGATACTGCGTTGTGTTCATTGTGACGGTCCATCCGTCTTCCATAAAGACATTTACACGGAGTTTCTACAATACTGGAACCCCACATTCTTCAGTAGACAATAGAATAGAAAAATAGAAAACTTTTATTTCAGACTGGAGTCCATAGGGTTAGTAAAAAAAAAATCTTATCTTCTAGCGCTAGTAGGTTAAACAGATAAATAAATACAATTAAAATTCAGCGTGGAGCAACATCCACCTTCACAACATCATGGAATCCCACCGATCTGCGAATACACTGAGAATACTGTTAATGCTGCCGCAAACACGCACCATCAGGTATGCACATCTGTTCCTATTAATAGCGGCAAAACCATTCATATGATTTTCTGCAAACATCCCTGATGCGCTACAACGCTACGGCATTCGCAGCAGTACTCTCAGTGCATTATTGTATTGAACACGTAGGTCGCCGTATGCCCGCTGAGTGAAGTTGACCCACAGACTACACGTGTAGAAGGACTGACAGAAAGCTTTGAAAACCGTTATTGACATGCTAATTATAATAGCTGATAATGAGGCACGTTTTATAGAGATTCAACAACATGCCTTATATTCTGGATAGGTATAAGTAGCTAATAAAGGTATCTACGTATTATTTCTTGAAACAACAGAAGATTGGTATTGAGGTTGCTGGTATTTCCACACTCCCATTCATTGTAGCACTCTACTTCATGACAATTTCAATATAAGTTTATTTTAATTATTATTTACTACGATACACATGTTATATAAGCTATACTTTCTTGTAACAAATGTATCAGACATCTTTAGCTAAACTAGGTAAAACCCTGCATTTCCTGTATAGCCATCAAACAAATATGTTAACATTTTGTAGATATAAACAAAACTATTTGATTCAGATTGATGCAGCTCATCCAAGTCTACTGCTAAACACACATACTTAACTCTCCGCAAAGGCAACACTCATTGAACAAGCAACCGTTGTAATTCCACCTCCTCCTAAGGATAAGCGAGGATCCAAGTCATAATCTTCTTGTACACATATGTTCCGACATGCCCATGAAATTACGAGAGGGTAGTCAGCAAACTTAAAGTAGCTATCGATTAGTAGGTAAGTGAAATATCTGGCAAACTTTCGGAGTTTATCCGCCGAGCCAGTAAACGCTTGGTCATTAAAATATATCCAACTTGAACTTTAATGGATAGAGTATCGGCAATTACTAAATATTCTGTAATGTTAGTAGTGTAGTTAGAAAATTAGTTTTCGATAATAACTGTTTAAAAACAAACAGGATCAATATCTACATGAAAAGCCGTATTGTGCCAGTTAATTAATCCCATAGAAGATAAATTTATTTCAATTAAACTATATAACTACAGCGAATAAACTAAAACAAATCGTCAAAAAACTCATCCGCATCGTAATGTACCCAAAAGACTGGCGGCATTACCACGTTGCAATGCTCAGCCTCTGGCCAAAGTAAAATCCAACCCTTGGGTCACGGGAAGTGTCAACCAGCCGTTTTGAGATTTCCTTATAGAGAGCGTGAGCACTCCGACCCCACGGCCCGAAGGTTTCAACCCTAAACAGCTCGAAAATATAATTACCAATAAAAACAGGATCATGGTTGCAGTCGACAACAATCACAATTTCGATTTAGTTGAGTCTCATCTCATTTTATCTTTCCCACTGCTAAGACATAGACCTCCTCTCGGAAAAGGAGGCCTAGTGTGGGTTTGTAGATGTCCATGACTTCGAATTTTCTGTTCGAGGACATAAATAATAATAAAAATAATAAAAATGTTTATTTGCACCTTAAAAAAAAATAACATAGAGAAACAGGTTCAAATAAAAATAGGCCGAAAGGTAGTTACAATATTTTATATAGAGTTGCTACTAATACCTAAGCTAAGATAACTTAATATCTTGTAATATAGGTATCAGCACCCACCCTCATTTGCATTCACATATTATTAAAATACATTGGAGCCAGAAAGCTTAATATTATACTTATAGTTTTATAATTAAAATTCCCGTTATCAATTTTGACAAGAAAATGGAGCATTCTAGGTACAAAAATAGTAGGTAAGTACGTGCCGGTTCCTTCCTGCTGCCTTCACCGTTTTCAGAGCTGTGGTGATGAAATTATTCACACAAACTAAGTCGCCTTTCTGGGTTCGAACCTATGACCTACAACTCGTCGTGGCCGTTACCACTGCGCCCACTGCTCTTTTATCTTTCTTACATACATGTACTATAAAATAAGGTCGCTTCGTGTCTGTCTGTGTGGCCACTCAGTTCTTCTAATGTGTAGTGTATTATATCAACATTACCTAATTTTTTACTTAGATTTAAAATAGAAATGTCGCTGTTTTGACATGTCGCCTTTGTACTCATAAAAAGCAGGAGTGGGTTGCTAGTTATTTGTGTTGTATTTCACTATAAAAGCGTTAAGGTGAATGCGCAGTGGTAGACTGCGAAATTCAAATTTTCTTACGTTTTTGCTATTTCCAGGTCAGTATCAGGTTGTATCCTGATCAAAATGTGATTTGCGAATATAACAGGTACGTGTTTACAGAATTATAGTCATTAGAATGTCTAATATATCTCTTATAAGTTAGATTTCTTCCACAAGCACTTTTCCATAAGAAATTTGTTCTTATGGAACAAATCTAACTTAGCAAGATGTATTATTGATTCTAATGATTATAAATCTTTAAATACGTACATGTTATACTCGCAAATCATATTTTGATCAAGTAACAAGCTGACACTCACCTGAAAATTGCAAAAACGTAACAAAATTTGAATTTCGCAGTCTACCACTGCGCATTCACCTTAAGTCAAATTATTAAAAATTAATAACATGCAGTTATCCCTTAAATATTCACGAACAAACTGCGAGAATACAAAACAAAGCAACGAGCAAGAGTGAAAATAAATGAAGATTTACAACTTGCATTTATGGAGAATAAAACATAAACTTTGCAATTGTAATACGCATTAAATTGATTAATTCTATCAGTAAAAGAGAAAACACAACGGGTTTTTTGTGGAAGACAAGGGAACTTAAAAAAAAACTGGCATGGTTCCAAACCAACCGTTTACATGCCGGGGGCGACTGACGGGAAATATCATGCCTTCAATAATAGTATTGTGTGTATCTATTGTTTTGTGATGGATAGTATTCAGCCTACAATTACCACCGAATTGACTCTCGCTCTCGCAATCGTTTATTAATTAAACTACGGTCTTTGACTTCAGAATCAGAATCAGAACTTTATTTGCTATGAATGTAGGTACAGGTATAAGATGTTGTACATAAATAAATGAGATCGGCTAAAGTCTACCTTACGGCGTGCAAAAATTATTAGGTACATAAATTAAACTATTAATACAAATTAAATGATGTCAACAAAACAGAAATTATAGTGAAGTCAATTAATATTATTATAGTCAGGTACATAAGTCATAATTGGTCAAATTTATAATTAATTATAACAATCATAATCAAGATAATGTTAAATCATTTAGAAAGTCTTTCACTGAATAATCCTTAAAATTATGAGGTATTTTATTATAAATGATAGGTCCCATTGTCATATTACTTTTCCTTAACAGTGCTGTTTTGTAATTACCCGAATGTAGCAAGTTCTTGTATTGGGATCTCAAGGAGCCATTACGTGTTCTTATATTGGCCAGTGACGGAAATAAGTCTATGTTGGCTTTTACAAAAATTGCCACCTCCAATATGTACAAATATGGAAAAGTTAGTATCCTCAGAGACCGAAACACAGGTTCACAGCTGTCTGTGCTTTCAAGGTTTGACATAGATCTAATACGTCGTTTCTGGGCCTTAAAAATCTCCTCCCTCTCACTATTATTAAACATGAGCTACACATGCTTTTTCATTTTGGTTTAGACTTTACATTGTGTTTCGTTTTGTTTAGAAGTGTACTGTTTTATTCGACGGTTAGGCAGGAATTGCAGGATTTGTTAACAAGTACCGGGTTAAAGATTTTTTTAAATAAATTAACTGTAATATTTTCTTCACTTATGTTCTCAATTGAACTTATTTATAAGTTATATACATAAATATTATATTATATTCTTTACTATCGGACAACAATGATCCAGCGTGTTAGTAAACAATATTATAACTTATTACTAGTGTTAGTTTATAAATGTATTGCATAGTAGTGTGAAAAGGACAACCCCCAAATTAATGTTTAGTGATTGTCCTTCTCACAAAACTTTTAATAAATGGAGAGTCAATACTCTCGGCCATCGTTTTAGAATGTTTTGAGTTATAATAACGTTTATTTACCAAACAAAGTGCTATACATTTCCATAAAGTCTAGCTACATTAGTAGCCAGGTCTACAAAAAGAATGCTCACAAAAATAAGACGCAAAAGCGACATTTTGCTTGTGAACTCCACACCAGGTCCAGCCTGTCTCGTAGAAACCATGGCCCGACCATACCATATAGTGTAAATGCGTCATTTCATCATGAATTTCCACTTAAATACAGATTTATAATAACCCTAAATTAGCATTTCAATTATATGTACAAAGACGATTTGCACGAACCCAGCATTCAGAGAGACGCGTACCGTTTGCCTCCACCAAAGTGAAGCTGCGAGCCGAAACCATCAAAATATAAAAGCAACAAAGGAACATTGGCTTGACGTTTAGAGTGAACGCAAACAATATTATTTAGAGAATTAAGGTGGAATAGACAGACCGCGGAGTGTTGAAACAACACTCTGTGTACGTCGCATCGGAAACTCGCAAGCAAACAGATTACTGCAGTGCAGAGTGGAGTAAATGACACGAGCAAGGATATCAAGGGTAAGACTGCTTGAAAATACCTGTAACATCGTATACCGGTGTTCTGTCATACCTAGGTATGTATGACAGCATCCCAGTATACGATGCGAGCGTGCCCAGACGATTTGGTTGTAGGTACAACCAAATAAAATTCACAATCAAATTTCGGCACGCTCGTTCCATTATTATACCTCATCCATCGCTTTCCATCAATCATGATCAAGGTCAAGAGCATTGCTCAATTTAAAAAAAAATCACTCGTTCAAAGAGATGTTAAAATCGACAAGAATTGATTTGATGTTGTACCTGTCTTGCTTGTCTGATATGAATTCTTGTAGTTCTGTACATCTTTTTGAGGTTACTGTACTTAGTATACCTACGTATTTTGTTATTCGAGTTTTATCGGCCAAGAGCGAAACAGAATTGAACAAGTATCACCTTTATTGTTTTACTCGTACCCCAGCTTTGCAGGCTAAGCTAAATTGAATAAGATTTGAAATCTGCTTTAAACGATGAAAAAATCTTTTTCCTTAAGTCAAGGTAATCATATTATTTTCATGGAAACCGACGGACGTCCTATTATGTTAAACTGAAGTATTGGACACATTTTTATTTTGAAAACTGACCCTTTTGCAAACCTTGCCAACTATCAATGCGCATATACAGGTGAGTTTCATAGTGAATTGTTATAGAATTAACAAAAAAAACCTTGCCATTGATATGTCGACATTTTAATATAGCACAAATTGAGCCTATAATGTTCCCACTGCTGGGACCTACGCCTCCCTTTTTGGTTCTAAGACATGCTGGTTTCCCCGATGTTTTTCTTCACCGTCTTGAGAACAGTGGTGATGAAATTATTATACAATATAATACAATTATTAAATAATTATACACACAAAGTAAAGCACCTCTCATACATACTTACTTACCGGCAACCTACTAGCCACAGGCATCTACCTACCTATATTAAATTACAGTAAAATCGACTGAAAATCAGCTGTTAATTACTGTATCACCGAGCGTAAAATATATAGGTATAATTATTATTATCACAAGTACTGATCCAGCAACTAAGCGCGGTCATTATGCTATTATCTGCCCTAGATCATTCTTTATAGCGGCACACTGGCGCGGTCAACTTTATAGTATGGAGACATCCATTTCCTACCTACTGTTTAAATACCTAGCTGCCTTTATATCAAGCCTACTTTTTTTTTTAGCTTTTATTAGTCAAATACATAAAAAAAATACATTTATTTGTTACATCATACCACACAAACCATCGCGGGTTTAACAGCGGTATGGCTAAACTTAACTGTGTGTTTAGTGTTTATTGATTATTTTTTTTTTGTTATCCACCAAACAAACATATGTATCGTTAGGAACGAAGCTGCTAAGACTTTTTCTTCAACTCCGAATGTAATGTTGCTTACTACTTTACTATCTTTAATATCCTGAAACTTTATTTTGACCTCAATATCGACTTCACGATTAAATCTTTGAAAATGTTCGCTGCCGCCATCTTGGATTTTCAATTTAAATTTACAATCGGCTTCAGCATCCTCGAAAACCATGAAAACTATCTCACTCTCTCTCTCCGTCTCTTTCGATTGTATGTTATAAAAAGTCGCATGGAGTTGGTCGTTTTTTGTTACGTAATGCTTCTTTCGTTATGTGACGATTCCTACAATTTTACCCCTACCACAAGCTGCGTTAAAGAACTTCGTTCCAAAAACGATCATCCAACGGTATTTTGCTGAATACCATAGCTCAGTTATTAAGGCGGCCTCGAGCCATTCTGTGAATTTCAGTCACATATCTGTATGTATATTTAATATCATGGTCTCAGAAAATTATAACGAAACCGTGCACGGTTATCATACTGAATATTATTTAAGGTGGCTGCGCCCAAAGTAGCCCCCGAAATTCGAATTTTCTTATGTTTTTTGCAATAAAGTGATATTTTTCATGAAATAGTCATTCAATGGGATTATATGAACTTAGACCAAATTAAAATCATCAATACAACCCATTGGTGATTTTAGTTCGGTGAAGCCATATTTGTTACGGTGTCGAATCATTTGCTAATCAAAATACAACCTGAGACTGACCAGCAAATTGCAAAAAAGATTAGATTAGATTAGCAAATTTAGATTTTCGCGAAAACTTGTAAGTAACAAAATTTACCTTAACTATCAACTTTTTTAACTTTTTGGAATTTTTACTTCATTTGTGCTGTAAGATCTTGTTTTTTGCCAAATTTTGTGATTCTAGGTTAACGGGAACTACCATATAGGTTTTCGACCCAAAACCTATAGGGTACTTCCGGTTGACCTAGAATTGTCAATTTTAGTTAAAAGCAAGGTCTTATTGCCCAAGTAAAGAAAAAATTCCGGAAAATAAAAAAGTTGAAACTTAAGATAAATTATGTTACTTACAAGTTTTCGCGAAAATCTAAATTTGCCCATATCTTTTTATCATGTTGATTCAGGACCTTGATTTTTATACACCTAATAGGGACTCAGTATCTGGTATAAATTTTAACTTGCAACAGGTCCACCCGTTCCTTTTTAAAATCCATAGTGACACATGGCCCGACCGACGGGCAAGAGAGTGATCTTATAAGGGTTCCATTTTTACCATATGAGGTACGGAACCCTGAAAACGTAGCAAAATTTTGCTGCTTCCACCATATGTCTCAGATCATAGAGAATTTTATGATTTGAGTTTTAAATCATACCTCTATACGCTTCCGGCGAACTAATCAGCCTAGGCTAGTAAAATAACCCTAGCGGCCGCGCCGCCGTGTAGAAGGGCGGTGGGCTCGTTTAAAATGAAGTTGAACCGCTATATCTTGAACAATGGCAATAATTCTCTTTAATGGCATCTCATAAAACGTCTCACAAAACATTCGCCGAGGAAAGTGCGTCAAGTAAACACCTTGTATTGTTGAATTCCTTATCGCAAGAGGCAAATTAAAGCAACCGCCCTGTTCCCGCAAATGAGAACAAAACAAAACGTACAAAGACAATATTTCTCTAGAGCCCGCTGTTATTTGTGTACACATTAATTGTCCAAAAATAAAGGATCACATAAAATAAACATCAATAACGGAAATGTACAAATAACGCAGTTATTTCTATGTTTTATCAGAGTGCTACGAAAATACTGCTCATAAACGGAAGCGTTGTGTTACAGTCACCTTTTTTTACTATGTTATCTCGCAAGTCTGCCTAGGAGGTGGTCGCCTGGTTAACCTAACTAGCCTGTGGGTGCCTCAATAAATTAAGGCCACCAAATAGGGCTTAGTACCTACTTAAAAACTTAACGACTACACGCTAAGGTCCCCTGTGGGGTACAGACCTCGTCTTAGGGCCTGTGCACACCACGTTTTTTAAACGCGCCGTTGACGCGCGTTTGTAGCGATACAGACGCGATATGCACGCGAGTCAAATGCAGCCTGTAGACCCTCTGTAGGATAAAAGCGTGCCGTCGACGCACGTTTATAAAACGCGCGTCAACGGTGCGTTTAAAAAACGTGGTGTGCACAGGACTTAGGGATCACTAGGGATGGGGGGGTTCCGCAAAGGACGGCCTGGATCGGAATTACAGTAGTGTCACCTATTCACTGTGCATTTGCTGGGTCAGTAAGCTGAGTTAACGCAGCTGAACTATGGGCTTTTTCCCATTAAACGCTAAGAAATAGGAAAGGTATTTACGGATATCAAATACTTACCGGTTATCAAAATAAGAAGTCTTGAGGCCATACCGCTGGTAAAAAAAGGTTAGAAGGCTTGGGGCCATATAATTACCTCGGGAAAGTAAGTGACCCAAGTTTTAACTGTAATTAGGTCCCAAAAATAACAGATTAATAATGTTAAAATCAAAGCAGTTCTAATTTCCCTACTCATGCGTGTTATCACCATTAAGGTACGGTCAAATATATCCGGGTGGCGCCCGAGGTAGCCTTTTGGATTGTAAAGCAAAATAACAACACAACAGCTGCGAGCTGCCAGTTTGTGTTGTGATTTTTGCGAATCTGCGAAAAATTTACAGACCGTCTCAAACCAGGAAATTATTCAGGAATAAACGTTGTATGTAAGTAGTTCTTTTCTGCTGCATTTAAATGCCAAGAATAGGTTGGTTTTTGCTCCTGGAACCATTCAGTAAGACATCAAAATATACTATAGCAAGATTTTATCCAGCGGCTTCGGCCGTGTGGAGGTCGAAAATTATCCCACAAGAACTTACTACCGGGATAAAAAGTATCCTATGTGTTAATCCAGGTTATAAACGATATGAGCGCCACCTGCGCCATTACTTCTTTACGTTTAGCGTTCTTTATTTATTTATATTTATGCTCTATTGTACACCAGAAAATACATACCAAAAATAAAACATTTAACACTAGAAACTTGGCGGCCATAACGCTTTCTGCAATCTCTACTAGGCAACCTTAGAATGGACAGTGATTGCGTGGACATAAAAATGTGGTTATCATCGGTGCAAAATATAGATACAATTTACTTTTTTGGGGGGACTGTCTTATGTAATTTTATTTTGACGTTCAAAAAGAGCTGACTCTCAGCCTAGTTTGAATAAATGACTTTTGATTTGATTTTGATTTGATTTGATTTGACTATAATAAAAACATAGATATCTTCATTTAATCTTTTATTTATTTATTGTTAATTAAAACGGTAACACCTATTACATTAATTAACATAGAGATTGAAACAGTTATAGTTAACAAACATATATTACAAATACTAACATACAATAGAGGACAACCTATCATACTTCCTGCCAGGGGTGCGGGTTGTTCGAAAGAGATACCGCGGCCTCTGGCACACAGGCAACTGAGGGAACACGGGTGGGTTTTAGTCAGTAAAAGTCTGACACACCCTCATGCTCCACCCAGGGCGGGAGAAGTTATTTGATGAATCCCACCTTAAAAAAAAATAACCTAGCATACTTACTCTCGCAAAACATCAGACAAACACGCATAATTTTGCTCCATTCATCAGCAAACTTCAGCTTTACTTCCTCTCTCCCTCCCCCTCTCTCTCTCTTCTTCTTTGCTCTTTTCTTTTTTTATGTCTTTATTTATTATTTATTTTATTATTTATGTACACACAGTAAAACACATACAGACAGACAGACAGACAGTCTTTCTGACTTTCCAACTTTTTGCTCGGCTCCTAAGGGTCGCAGCGTGATTTTAAATAGCCATATCTACGTATACCTTCCTCAAAAATTGATCTATCATATTCATAAATAATGTTTCTAATCTGACTAGCAGGTCCAGAGATTAGCGCGTTCAAACAAACAAACTCTTCAGCTTTATTATAAGTATTACTATAAATTTTGGTTTTATAGAATCTTATAGAAAATATGAGATAAGGTATTTAAATTTTTCGCGTTTTCGTCTATTATTATTCATCAGATGGTCTCAGGTAGCCTAACTAGAAATTATTGAGCTGAAAACAGCTTCAAAATGCGTCACCTGGATGTCAAGACATGACGATTGTATGTAAATGTGGTTTGCTTAGGTAGTATAAAATAGATGCATTTGAATACAACCTCTATTTACCACTCTATTTTACACAGACCCACAAGCTGCTATAAATCGAATAATATCATCAAACAACCAATCTACCACGTATTAAACTAAAACCTCATGAATTATACAACATTTAGCGAGATTACTAACGGATTACCCCACACAAACGTTCCCTATAGCTGTGCGGGTGGCTATGGGTAATAATCTTCCGTACGTGGACAGCGCACTTAGTGCATGCGTATTTAGCCAACTAATGCACTAATGCATCGTAGAACACAGTACGTTAGATAACGTGGACTGAATCAACACACCAGGTGTGTGGGCTGATATACAGGTTGAATATTAATTTGTGTACCTTGACACTGCTATGTCGTATGTATTAAGCAGATTGGAGTCTCGATAATGCCGCGTTGAGCAATTCCAGGAGTTAGGTCACGAAGTACACATATTTTATTGAAGCCCAATTTATAGACGGTTGGCACGCAAATTACCTAATACAGGTTGGAGGTTTAGAGCTTGGTAAACTTGCTGGTACAGTCCATACAGTTCGGTTGGTATGAAAAAGAAAGTCTTATTGATTTCTAAAACATTTTTGGGCGGGCTTTCTTTTAAAGTTTTCCTACTGTAGGTACAGTCACCAAAAGAGATAAGTTACCAAGGTCGCCGGATATACTTGAAATTTTGTAAGAAATCGATGGATGTATTCGAAACGAAGTTATCCGGAAAAGAACTGGAGTTACCGACATAGCTTGCAGAGTAAGTAGGTTGAAGTGGCAAAGGGCTGGCCATGTTTGTCGAAGGACCAATGGCCGATGGAGCAGACGAGTCCTGGAGCTAGGTGGACCGACGACCTTAAAAAGGTGGCTGGGTCAGACTGGATGCGGAAGGCGGAAGACAGGGTGCTGTGGCGCAGCATGGGAGAGGCCTATGTCCAGCAGTGAACTGCAATAGGTGATTGATATTCGAAAATATCTATCGGTTTTTTACTAAACTTCAACTACATATATCCGACGACCCTGGTTACTAATCTCTTTTAGTGACCGTACATACAGTCAGATGTCAGTCTCACATAGCACATACACGGACCGTACCTATATCATTACTAGACTGACATTTCATAACCGTTTGTGAGTCTTATTTTATTATTTGAATTGTTTTAAGGCTATAATGTTAGAATAATAAGTAGAAAAGAAAAATGTTTTGGTTTTGCTTCCATTTTCATATCGCGTAATACATTTTTTGTTAATAAAATAAGAAATAATATTTACTCACTATGTCTAGCATAGTCTAATTTTATATTTCATTTGATTGTAGGTTATATCAAACCGCAGCAAATACTTCGAACGTCGCGACGTCAAATTCCTTCTGCTCGTATTACAATAACTAAAGACAAGTACGCTTGGAGACGTCTCGTCTGAAAGATTTGAATAAATTAAACGAAATAAAATGAATTTAATATCTGATATTATATTCTATTTTAACCGCTAATACCTAAATACGTATTTCTATTCTAAAAACCGAGCAAAAAGAAATACTATACAGCCAATATATCACTTGAAACTTAAAGTTGAATGGACCCATCGAGATAAGTCTTCAAAATTGTTTGAAGAGCTCCTCCAGTTAATTTATGACATTCATTAGTCTAGTTGAATACGACACTTCTTTGAAAGACGCGAAGATGGCACTAATTGTAAGGATCCCCCAATTTGTCACAAAAATTGTTCCTCGTAATATCCTCGCTGTATGGGAGCGGAACATTTATTGTAATAAAAATCAGTTTCAATTTAATGTACCGGTATTAATATAATTGCTGGCATTTTTTTGTTGTACCTTTATTATGTTACATTTAATATGGGGAAGATAAAATAAAATTAGGTGAAATCGGGGTTTTATTGAGGTATAAATTATTTGTTGGTAAACAAAAAGAATAATTCATTCATATTCAACACGCAACACCAATAAAAATAATGTTATTATGCTTTTGTTTTTGTACAAATTCCATTTTCAATATCGAGTACAATCACTGTGAAAATTTCAGCAGGGATTCGCAAAAAATCGCATCCGAAACATTTCAGAAAAATTATTTGATACATCAAATATTTTTTGCTCCAAAAATACATGGAGCTGGTTAATTAGCGGCGCCGGCGTCGCATCTGCTGAGGAACGTTAGTAATTGTGGCCGAGTTATGGGCCTCGTTTATTTTAACTAGAGAAAACCCTGCCTTCATTTCCTTACATTTGTTTAAAGTTTGCTGACCCTCGAGACCTAAGTAAAGTTTTGTTTAGATAAGGTACGTACTAGCAATTCCTTCGAGGGCTTAGTTGAAGGCAGAACGGAATATAAAAATCTTAGCAGACCGCTTATTTTTCACTTTTCGTGGTTAACCAGAAGGCCTGACCAGACAAGTGAACTTCTAGCTTCATGATGGACCACATGGATAAAGCCCTCTATGTGCGAGTTGTTCGAAAGTGATACCGTACCCCTGGCACACAGGCAACTGAAGGAATACGGGTGGGTTTTAGTCAGTAAAAGTGTCCACGCCCTCCCGCGGGAGAGGAGCGGGAGAAGTTATTTGACGCTTTTGCACCCTTCAAAAAAATAAGCTTTCTATTACACACGGTCTAAGGCCACACTTCTACGGTAGCTGCCAGTCAATGGCGTACTTCGTCTTTCTCAACCTTGCATTTCTATACTCCCAGAATAGAATGATCCCCTTTAGTAACGCCTGTGTCCAAACCACACTCCGTGTGACTGTGGGTGCAGTTACTGATCAGGGGGTTTACTCTCTAAGTTCCCCAACGAAAATACGGGGCCCGTACGAAAGTAGTTGATTCATCAAAACAAGCAAAACATATATATTTTTAAATTTAATACGGACACACAATCACATGGAACACATCGGGTGTAGAGACAAATGTGAATTGTAATTCATTATTAGCTCGGGCCCCGAAGTAAGTGATACGGAGTAAGAAAAGCTCGTAATTTCGGCTGAAACTATGGATTCCGTGATAAGGGCGTAGGCCACGCCATTTCCTTACAAAGACACCACGTGCGTAGCTACTTTGATAGCAGCTCGAAGGGCTTAAACGTAACCACGAAGATGAAGTAAACTCTTATTTTTTTCTGAAATAAATAAACTAGAAAATGGTATTAGAAACCAATAGGCTAATAGATTTAGATCGCCGCAGATAATAAGCTATTAAAATAATACTTTGTAAGAAGGCTTATAATGCAATTTGTTAACGGAACGATTTTAGCCCGCGCAGAGAAGATAAATCCGGACTAATTATACGAAAGCCCCAGTCTGTCGGAGCGGATTGAACTATACATAAAATATAGTATTCTTAGAATTAATTAAACACTGTGTTTTTAAATGTCTTAAATAGTGTCAGTAGTCTGTTTAGGTGTGTGTAAATAAATATAAGTAAATGTAAATAAAGTGTGTCTAAAATGGTCTTGCCAAATACCAGATTATCAGCCTGTGGGTTCAACATGGAACCCATAAAGTCATGTGTTTTAATGCCATAGGACTCAATACTCATAAGATATACCGATCTCAAACGTCAACATAGAGCGTCCAAAAATCTCACTAAGTAAAATAATTCAGCTACTTCAGTAATATAACATTTGTAGAATGAAAACATTTAATTTTGGGGAAAATTTCGTAGGTTTATGAGATATTTTAGTGAACAAGAAAACGTTTGGCATTCTGCTACGAATGTCCTTAATTTTCTGTGTACCGGAGAAACTTTTTATGCTCAAGAACTTTGGTACCTACCCCAGGTGGCATAGTACAGACTAATCTAAATTATTACTATAGTTACCTACGTACCTACACATACAGTGGAAATACCAGTTATTTACGATTTAGTAATAATAATTGTAATTCTCTATGTGCTAGAGACACATCAAAGGCAATTTTAATGAGATCATGCCAAACTTCACAGGAGTACTACTAACTTCTGAATCACACTAATTCATATAGGTACCGTAACTTCCAATATAATTTGCGAAATAAATTAAAGATAATTTTCCAATGACACCGAAACCACAGCTGCCATCAGCTTAGCAAATCGTATCGAACGAATTAATTTAATTGCACTAATGTAAAAACACTCCTTTTTTACGAGTGTTTTTCACGTCAAAGCCACGGACTGGTGGCTGCCATGACGGTTGAGATAGGTCTGAAGCACCGGGGCTCGGGGCTCGGGGCTCGGCTCTTCTCGTTAAATTTTCACATGCACTTGACGGCCAGACCTGGCTTACGTTAATTATGAAATCTCATTTGTGAGTGAACCTACACGTTTGAGTAATGGCTGCTGAAATGAGAAGTTCGAACGTAAAAGTTTTAATTTAAATAACGACACGTAATTATGAAGTAGATTGTGCTTTGATTATAATTGAAATGTTTTATAATTAACTCGAATTTATTGCTAAGCAATTTGCGTAGCTACCGGGATTTAAATGCGTTATTATTAGGTATTTGGTTTAGAATCTCATTCCTGCCTAAAGTAAAATGGACGATTATTATATTTTTGTTTTATACTCACTGGAGCATTTATAAGCAGGCTTTCTTTAGCCTCTGAGCTCTGACCTTGGCCGCTGGGCATTCCGCCAGCGGTGAATATAGAGTATTAAACAGCTTTTAGCTTTTTAAAATTGTCACAGTTTTTTTTTTCATTCCTACTATACGTGGAGTTCTGCTCAATCCTTCGGGGAATTAAGGCGTCATGCTATGTTATGTAATTTTCCATTCTTTTCTAAGTTTTCAACTTCTCTATTTTCCCTTTTCTACCTATATAACTTGGTTAAGCAATCGAAATCTGGTAAAAGACAGCAATAATTATGATATTAATGCGGTTTTATATTTATACTCGTACACTGAAAAAATAATCAATAACATATTACTTGTGCTCTAAAAACGATTCTAGGAAACAATTTTCTCTCTAAAAGTTCCCTGAAACCTGAACTCTCCCAAACAACTACTTAATCACCTGATAAAAGTTAGTTTATGAATTATTTCGTAGTTTATTTACGAGTAAGTTCAACACTAACCGTATTTCGAGTGTTCTATATAAGTTTACGCTTTAATGTTAAATTAACGCTTTAGTTAAAATGTGATTTGAACGACTCCATTTTAAAATTACCCCATTATATTTTAGTCTCATCGAGGCATACTTACGTATATAATAATATAATGGAATAATAACCCTTCTCTTTGCGTTCCTCGCAGCCTTCTGAGCAGAAGCGAAACCTTATTAGTTCTTTACATGAAAGACCTTTCAGGGTAATGCGGGTTGAATAAAAAGAGAAAACGGGCGGAGTGATAGATCGGTAAAGAAAATTATTGACTCTTTGAGCGTTTAGTGAACTGTTTAGAGCGATTTTTCTACTATAGAAAATGGAACACATTAAAGAGTCTTTGATACCTTAAAAATGTATGTGTATAACTTTAGTTTTCATTTATAAAAAACTTTCCCGAGCTACTTATTTTTAGTCACGATAAAATTCAACATTGTGGCATGTCATCTCACAGAACATTGATCTCATTGAGGCTTATAGATGTCTCCGCGCTAATCGTATGTCCGACGTAGGTGTTCGTCGAACTTATAAGCTGCGCAAACGTTACGTTTACGCCGCGTGCACATAAAGTTGCTTTCGCATCTGTTCATTCCTAATGTAAAAGGCACTTTTGCCTCATTTATAATTAAAATTGTGGTAAGTGTACGAACACATTTTATAATGAATGGTATTTATTAACGGCATCCATTGTTCCTGTTCACGCGTCACTCGGCGCTGCCTGTCTGCTAATTAATTTTTGCAAGATTAATCGATGTATCATCTAATATCGTTCTAAAGGTTCGTACAGAAAGCAGTGTTCGAATTTTTGAACGTTTCCTTGAAAGTTAGGGAGGTGCCAGACTAGCGTTTTGATAATTTAAACTACTCAAAGTGAATCACCAAATTATGTTGCATTTAGACCATAGGATAAATGGTCTTAGACAGTGATATATCATTCGTCATCATCATTTCAGCCGAAAGACATCCACTGTTGGACATAGGCCTCCCCCAAACTCCGCCACTTCGACCGGTGCTGTGTTTCCCACAATGGTCTCAAACAGTGATACAATGGTGATGATTCTGTTTGTACCAACTAAACTTAATTTAGGCTATTGCTATCGTTTTCCTTCTAATGAAACAAGAAAGAGACGGAAATAAGTAAGAGCTAGCTGTCTTTAGTTGAACTTAGATTTTCTTCGATACAACGACGACGAACTAAAATCATCATGCTTAAAATCACGACAAATTCAAGGCAATCGAGACACAATTTAATTTGACAGTTCCAAAGCGTCACAATGTATTTTTCTTACGCGATCTGGCAGTGTGAGATAGCAATACTCAAATTTTAGGGTAGGTGAAAAAAGAATATAAAAGAATCTGCACGAATATTGACGTATCTCCTTTGGTATAATGTCGACTCAAAATAAAGTATCATAAATTACCTACTCTGCAAATGTGAGCGATGAAAATTACGTTATTTTTTTTTGGACAATGCCTTTCCTTTCGTGATGAAACAATAATTTAGATTGCATGTCCCTCCTAAAAAAACATTAAAGAACCACCCTGCGAATATTTTCCAGTTTCCGTATAAAAATTAGACCGCCATCACTTACTGAATCCAATATTTTACCTCTCAGATGATGGCGGTATTATTTTGTATCTCGGACGTACTACTTCCTTGGACCGGGATAGTCGACCGACATGATAGATGGCCTCTTCCAACTGATTTTCCTTTCTGCGCTATGAAATTTTTCAACTTAAACGATAAGGGCGCGCCGCGATTTTATGCCCTCCTATAAATATAATAATGATTTATAACACCATTTAAACCGTCTGGACTAGTCAAGCGTTTTCGATATAAAGTGTCGCCTTCGATACGCCAACGGTAACTTTAATTCAGAAAGTGGTAACTACTTGCGAACTCAGTCAAGGACTGAATAAAAGGCCCGGTTGGAACAAAGGCCACTTGGGAATAATAATTAATAATCGAACACAAAGGAAAGTCTTGGAATACGAAAACTGCGCAGATTTATAACGAGGTTATATGTCTTTTATATTTAATGTTAGCTCACTACTATGTAGCAACCTCGGTTCTTCCTTCCTAAAATGTTTCATTACCCAGCAACTGGGGGAAGGCAAAATTGCTTCTGAGCATAGATTATTAAATAACTAGGTAAAAAGTAGCCTAGACAAAATGTTACTCGTTATAACATCAGCTATCTGCCAGTGAAAGGCTCGTCAAAATAGGTCCAGTCATTTCAGAGATTAGACGGATAAACCGACAGACAGATAGACCATTTAAAAAAAAAATGGTAATTGTATTTACGTACTTTCATATGCATTTAGTAAGAAATGGTGGTTTTGACATTACAAATAGACACTTCAATTTTCTTTATTTGCGTAGATTTGTATAGATAAATTGATGTGAAGCATCATAAATATCTGCCTCTGTATTCTGCCAGCGAGGCGGGAAGAGTTGAATTATTTGACACCTATTTTCCATTCAGCCTATGTCCAGAGCCTTTGTCTAATGTACTTAGATACTTTTGGAGATTCATAATGTTTTTTACGGTAAGTTTTCATTAGGTATATTTTCGTTACGTGATATTTCAATACTAAAATCTAAAAACCGACCAAGTCCGTGTCCACGATGGACCACGAACAACGAAGGGTTCCGTAGTTGGGATTAATTAATCCCAAGAACCAACATAACATTGTATTTGATAAACACACATTTCAACTCTATGATTTTTTTCACATATCCAAAAACAACCATTTAGCTGACAGGGAGGAGGGGCTTGACTCTAACAAAAATGTGCACTTTAAAGCTTAATATTTCGCAAACGGATCCCTTAATAGAAAAACTATTTTTACAAAACCGCAATATTTTTGAAAGGCTTGTGCAACGACCCTCCACACTATGGAATAGTCAATAAAAACATCCCCACTATACGTGTTGTACACACAGGTACATAAATAATATTTTTTTCATGATTTAATTTTTCCTCTTTTTGTTGGTGTAACTAATGTACCACTTGAGTCAAGAGTTAAGTTGCGAACACGCGAAACTACGGAACCCTAAAATAAAGGGCATTATAATAAAAACTATACCCATTTACTCTTCATATAATTAATTCTGTAGACATTAGCAGTGATCGGATAATCGGGCGCTAATATACCAAAACTTCACTTTTATTCCCACGAAAGAATAATACGGACATGGCTTTCAGAATCCCGGATCCCGGATTTTTTTTTAAATATTAATATTTTTAGTCTTCTGTTCGTATAAAATACAATAAATTAGTTGATTCAATCACTAATCTGTTAGATAAATCAATTTCCACTACTTGACCACATTGTGCACATTTTTTTTTATTGATATTCCATTTGTTTTGAATAAAATAAAGATACTAAATCAAAATAACCAATGCTATAATTTCATTAAGTTTGTTATAGTTGTTTTTACAAAATTGTTCAATCCCGCGAACCCGTGATTACTTATTTATTCAGAAAGGAATGTCCACATTATTCTTTCGTGGGATGAAGTTTAGGTATATAAGCGCCTGATTATCGGATCACTGATCATCATCACTACTCACGCCCTGCTCTCACTGCGGTTCTTCCAAGTCATTCGTCGGGCTAGTCCACCTACTCTACTCCTACTCTTTCTGCCTACTCTCGAGTCCCGAGCACTTTACGAACTCGGTATTCATGAAGTAAAATTAATATACAGTAGTTCGAAATGTACGATGCTTTATTTTAATTGAAGCCCACGTGAATGTATAAAAAGTACAACGTAGTTTGAGCCCAAAAATATAATTTGTTTGTGAACGCTGCCACCTCGCCATCTACCTTTTAATAAAAAATATATTTCTGCACAGTACTTTATTTTCAGTGACTGACTACCCGCAGGATGTCAGAATTTTGAAACAAGGCGTAATCTATCGTGTTGACGTGATTGCGTATTAAAAATTGTTTCACTGCAAAATGTCATTTTCAACGAACATAAATTGTGGATCCAATGAAACACGTAAACGTGTGTCATTTATATGAACCTATAAATAAATTTCGGATGTGCGGATCTCGCTAAAACGTCCCTACACAAATATATAGGGGTCGCAACGCATTAATCTTCCCTTCATTTGTACAATTGTGCCGTGTACCGCAAATATTTAAAAATTCTATTAGAAAGGACCTTGTTGTCAGCAATAATAAAGTCGTAAACGGCTTGAAAGCGTCAGAGTTAGAACGAAATTTTAATCTTGATGTTTCTTTATAACGAAAATATATAATTAGCCTTTTCAAACATTCTATGTCAAGCACGGTTTAAATCGTATTAATAAAATGGACACCACATTTCGCAACCGAAAGAGGTGATACATAAACCAAATTATTTACGCCCAAGCGGACTAAATGTGAAATCCATCCGCAGTACTTTTGAATTAATGTTGAATTTTTTTATTTATAAATTTCACATGCAGCAAAAATGTCAGGGCGGAAATTGTAGAGCAGTGAAATATGGCGCCCAGCTGCAACGGCTAATGAACTCGTTTCATTTTACTAATATTGTGCATCATGTCCGACACATTAAAATGCTCTCGCTTTACAGACTCGGGTTAATTTGTAAATTGACATGCGTATTTGTAAATTACTAGACCATCATTATACCGGGCGTGGATAATATGTAATCCCCATTCACATTTAGATGAAGTATTCAGTTTCACTCTTCATGATATGTTTATTTGCGTAACTTTAAAGCGGGTAAAGTAGTATTATTAATTAGGAATTACTCTTATTTCTCTTACGTGATTCTGTATTATTTTAATGATGTTTCCCCTTATATCCATACTTATATTCGTTGCATGAATGTAGGACCACTATAGCTCAAGTGTACTTGAGTGCACAGATGTGCCTATGAGCCGATGTTATAAAAAATCTATGCCACATTTTTTTACTGCTGAAAGATAGTCAAGTAGAGTCAAGAGATGAATTGATATTTATGAGTATTGTGCACAGTTATTGTTAAAGCCAAACAATTATCACACTAATGATCCCTTGTTAACTTTAACCTTTGCCACGGCGTAGAGGTGCGACTTCGGATGACTCAGCCTCCTGCAACAATTGCTTTAGAAAGCAAACGACTTCCAAAGCAAATTGTGTAGACGTGACTCCAAAAAACTTCCATAAAAATGCATCTTGCCGTCTTCAATTGTCCGCTAAAAGCAATTTATATTTCTGGCGGCCTCGCTCGCGATCCCTTACTTGTATTCAAGTAGAAATGGTTTCTAAAAATCATAGTGGTTTGTACCATCGCAACCTTTTGATCTCAGTCAGAGTTCGGACACAAAAGTTCCTCCCGCCGAGTTCAACAATAGGTTTGCGGAAAGATTAATCGTCGGAAGAAACCCTCTAAGCCGGAGAAAACAATTTTTCATCTTTATCAAAACGTTGAGTGCGAACCGTTGCAATTAATGTATACTTATCTATATAGCTATGCTGCTGTAAGGTCGTTAGATGAATACGTCAAGATTGTCGTAAACAATTTGTGCCATTCGTATCAGCAGCGATCAGCCGCCGATTTTATATAAAGAAAGTAGTCGAAAGTAAATACTTGAAGATGGCTAATATTCAGTGGAATAATGCGGTAAAGTAAATACCTAGTAATACCTTTAGCAATCTTCAAGAAAATCGTAGACTGCAGTGAAATGCTATTAATGGAATGCAAATGCTAATATAGTGACCCATATAAATTTCTTAGTCTATTTCAATGAAATGTTCGGGAAAGGAGACGGCGCATTGGTATAGCGCCGAAATATTATTACCTATATGAGGCAATTGCAGATACTTAATCTATTGTCACACTGTCTTTAAAATTTACGATTCCTTAAAGGTAAAGATAACTTTAGAAAATCTTAAAGTAGGTCAAATATCTAACACGCGTTAGATGAAGTCTGCTGATAGTTTTACGAGTGAGCCGTATCACTTTGAAGGAAACTACTGCAGTCTGACCACCGCTAAAAGGAAGGTTACCGATATCTTCAAGTTAGACCATCTAAGTTCTCACTTTACTGGCTTCCGACCGCTTGTTACAACTGCCATAGATTAATAACTAGAACCGATCTATGTGCTCTTGAAAGGTAGCTGATATTTTACCTACACACCTGAAAATAATCATCAAATTCAACCCCATTACTCGATTTAAACTGTAACTAATGTGTGGGCTTTGCTGTATCTGAACGTTGTATGGACACATATCTATCACGCCTGTATTCGCCGAAGCTGTAGGCAGAGGTCATCTCTGCTTGTTCCTTATCTATATTATTAGGAAACATCAACAATGTGAAATTAGCCGAAGTGTCAAAATCAACTGACATGTCCAACTTGAGATCGTTTGACACTCACTTTTGCTTGAGACAGCTCCGCGGACTGGTGCATCACTTACGTATAACATTATTATTACTTAATTATTAAGTGCAAGAAGACCGAAATCAATCATTAGATGTAGGTAATACAATTTTAGTTTAATTATTAAATTTGTTATTTTTGTAAACAGCATTTTTTTATTTGCTTTTAATATATTATTACGTGAAGCAAAAATTTGTACCGCTTTTTACGAAAATTACACGGAATTCTATGGAGTGCTAAAAGCTAATATTTTTGATTATTGTTGATTACAATTTAAATGAATTATGATCGAACTTCGACCACTGGGCAACCACTAGTACCTATACTATTAATAGCCATGTTTACCCAGTTTAAGTATTTTACGGCATTATCAAATGCAGGAACGACCAACAATTTCTTGGGAAATCGTGTTATCCAGTAACTGGAATGCAGATGCAATACTGGTATATTCAAAGACCTCAAAATAGTCGGGAAAAGATTAGGCAGATGCGTGTTAAGTCTAAACTTTTAATTCAATACTGTTCCATATTTAATTGAAACTGTAGGTGCGAGACGAGATCGTGACGATTGCTAAATGAGTTAAGTTACAGTTTCGCACTATAACCGCCAACTGATGCCGGCCGATAACGAACACCCGCCGGCCAGCTGTTTCGGGGTCATCCATTACTTCTACCTATTCATTACTTTAAAACTGTATTGGAAAATATACCGAGCGGAATTTATGAACAGCGCCTGTATTAAAAACTAAAAGTTATATGTACGATTCCGTCATATTTTTAACTGAAAAAGACTTTCAACTAATATTTTTAGATCTCTACATACGTTTTTCACAAATGACTAAGATCATCTAATACCTGTTTTACTTTTCTCTAATAATCTCAGCGTGAAAACTTAGGTGAAGTCAGTTTGAAGTGACCTGTCAAAGGGTGCCCATCTCTAACTTCAGACAGCATGGCAGTTTACTTCAAGCTGACTACACCTTGATTTTTAAGGTGAGATTTTTACAGAATAGACCGGCTGAATAAAAAGTTCTTTGAACGATTACAAGAAAAACTATTTCTGGTTAAAACGATTTTATAACCGACTGCCCCTCCAACGCCATTCCCGTTAAATTAAAGCCCCTTAAAAAATAAAATATCATGAAACGAAACAAAATGTTGAAGTCAAAACAAACCGAGCAATTGCAAATGGCCTCAATTTATTCCTGAAACCAGGAGCAAACACCGAGCGAGCAAGTTCATCATTTACCAGCAACTAGTTTTCCTTAATTGACTATTTAAAGTTCAGAACTAAGAAAAGTAGCTACTGGAACATTTAGCGTCCTCATTCACGAGCCGCAGACGATGAATATTAAAACCAATGTAAACTAAAATGCATCGCAAGAGGAAGCCGACGCAGTAATCGTAAAAATAAAAATTAATGGAAACATGAAACGAATAATTTTATCGAAACCCAAATGATCGTTTGCGCGTTTATTTCTTTTTTGCCAATCGTTTGAAATAGGTGCACGGTAAAGTTTTCCGCAATACTGGTGGTTAAGTCAATAGTTTTGTAAACCTCAACTCGTAATGAGTCCACTGTTTATTTGAAGTAGGTTGTGTACCTATTTGTGATTAATAAACATTTAGGCGATTGCATGCAGCTGAGATGAGAATGCTAGGAGGGACGTGTGGTGTTATGCGAATGGATAGAATAAAAAATTAGTACATAAGAGGAAGCCTGAAAGTGGCACCGGATACTGAAAAGATGTGTGACAATCGGCTGTCGAGAAGTTTTGAGTATGAATGGCGATGGCTTAAGATTAGGGTTAGCAATAGATGGACTGTTTGAAAGTTCATACATTGTTTCTTGTTGTTGGCTAGTTTGTTAGGAAAACGAAATGACCACTAATAGGAGTATTGAAGAAAAAGATGTGTTGCACGGACCCCAAATAAATTCGGCAAATTGCAGGAGAATGATGATGATGACCTAATTGCATTTTTTTTTTTTATAAATCTAACGCTGGACGTTGGCCTCTTCTGAAAATGAGGTAATGCCTTGAGGCACTAAATAAATGAAAGCGTCTCTTCCATTTTTAAACCGATCTATATTTTGTGCTAACGAGTCACGCCCAGTTCTCCTGCCAAACGGTACTCGGTCGCAATTACGGCAATTTATTTTTCCAGAAGGACTATTTATTAAATTAACATCCATTTGCCTCCTACAAAGGTTTCTGTTATATTGGTCAAAATGAATAAGGAAAGCTCGCTATTTCATTTAATTCATTAGGTGTTATCATTCACTCCGTTTCATCTTGTTTGGTACAATGTTTTTGACCATAATTAAATCAACTTTGTTAATAATAAAAAGTGAATTATTTCACAAAGAAGTCTGGATATTTCATTTCTATGGGTAACCTTTGTATTGTGTCCACAACAAAGAACGGGTTAGTCCCACAAACTTCTTTTGTATCCTGCTGAGAATAAACTTATCGGTTTGAAATACCCTGCGGGGGTGTAGTGTAATACAACTTATAAGATGGCACAATAAAAAACTAGATAGATCAACTTTAGCATAGTAAAACAAAGTTAACATAATATAAAGAGATGTTATCAGAGGATATAAAACGTTGTGATAATGTTGTATCAAGTTGCTTGGGGCGACCGTAACTATAAGGAGCAAACTGACCGTAATACATAGCGCGATTGTTGTAAGTTTCTTCAGCGGCAATCGCTAAAGGGGTAGGAAGTGTAAGGAGCCAGCGACACATTGCCGTGCGATCAAAGTTCGCTGTAGGCCGGCCACGCTCTCGCGTTTAATTCAATTTGGAATCCCGCCAGATTTCGAATTTGCCGCCGGCGTGTCCTTTAAATAATAGAATAGCCAACTCACATAAAAGTAGAGGTCTGCTTAACATTTTACTACCATAAAAGCCTCAACCACATAAAGGATTTCCTTTACAAAACATTACGATACACAGTCGTATTTCCTTAGGGAATTTATCGTCGTTTGTGTAATACGAAAACGCTTAATTAACGACTTTTGCGAATCAAATAAAATCACGTAATATAATTATATTATACTCGGTCCTCGACGAGATAATTAGACGGCCCACTTCACTCACAAAGACAATAACAATGCCTGAAAATAAAATGAATCCTCCTCACACCTATAATGATAAAAGTGTTGAGTGGTCTCAGTTATTATCTGTTTTACTTTCTCATGTTGTAAACTAAAGCTGGCTATAACACTTTGTTACTTCAACCATTGCTCTCGCCACTACGTTCTGCGGCTTTGTGTAAACTACAATCGTTCGTTTTTTATATAGAACAGCTTATCCTGTTCAAAGGTAAGATAAAAGAGAGAGTCTAGGCTACTTACTTTGTTTATTTAATTTTTCGTTCGCATTTAATTGTACAATTTATAATACAAACATGTGTAGGTAAATTATGGTAATTTTAAACACACCAAGGGTTGACAATATGACAGTTTAATAGACATTATTTTAAACAGCAAACATTTCTAAAAACAGATGTTACTCACAAAGTGGTCCAGGTGTTCGTGCAATATCAAGTAGCAGCGTTAAACCTAGTTTGTGTGTCGGTCACGAATCACAAGATTAAGAGGGCGAGTCTCAACAAAAATAAGACTTAATTAAAAGTGGAAAACATTCCCATTTTCCGCTCCCCGACATATTTTCGCTTGCGACGTGAGAGTAAGAAATCTTGCCGAAATGGACGTTTTCTCAAACAGTACGGTTGTAGATTTCGAGTTAGTAACAAATGTTTTAACGTTTCGATACAAGTGGAAGTGCTAAATCTTAGAACGTAAATCACGTTGCAGTATAGAAGCTTCCAGCAATTTGGAAAATAAATCCGTACCTCCGTTTGTGTTCGCAACGTCAGGAGGGTGTGCACTTGAATAATTGAAAGATCGTCCTGCTCAGCACCTGCAAGATCTCACAAATAACTGATACATTCGTACTTAGCTACAGTTAAACATGTATTACGAGAAATACTCACATAATTTTAGTGTGTCGATGTCCGACGCAAAGCCTAGAATTAATTTAGGAATGCGGCGATAATCGGCATGCGCTAAATGAATATGTATGCATTTTTTTCAAACCATCGGAAATATTTCATTAAATCGAACAGTAAGAAAATATTTCATAGTTGTTTCTAACTCATTTTTCCAAGGGATATAGATTTAAATGAAATGCACATCGACACTTGGGGAACACCATTCTTCCGGAATTTTATAGCTAGGTGTAAAACGATTACCTGCAACCGTAGCTGTTTTATTAGGTAAAATATATTCGTGAACTCTCAGCACGACCACAAAGGGTAATCGAGTGATAAAATCCATTATATTTACAAGTGAAAAATATAGATAAAATTTTCGTTGATGTAAGCGCACAATGCCAAAAACACTCAATGGACGCGGACCGCGGTTATTCGCTTTGTTTCCTGAGGCACGTTAAATCTGCTTGCATTGCTATTTGAAGGCAGACTCGCCAAACCGTCCTGTTTGCGTTCACGAGAGATTTTCGTTAAGCCCAATTTGATCGAGCGTGTCTGTACTTAAATACTTTACCCACAATAGCTGAGGATCCATTAAATTTTATAGTGTCTAAGTTACGAGCGTAGTGCATAGTGTTTGCCCTAAGCAAACTACTTGCTCTTATCGAGTTTAAGTTAAGTTTAGTTTCATGTGTATCTTATTATCATAGCACAAGCTTCGTTATTAAATTCTGTGAATATTTTTTTTTTTCAGGTGGTCTGGTTAATTTAGGTTGTAAATACATTCTTAATATTGTTAAGAAATTCCATACATAGAGTTGCAAGTCTCAAAAATGCATTCACAAATATCTATCCAACAAAACGAGCTAAAATATAGCGCCAAACGGAGCGACCTAAAGCCAAAGCGTGAAACCGACTTTGAAATTCAAAAACGCTTTGATGTGCCGATCCGACCTCAAATTGTTGACTAAACAGACCTTCTCCGTTCACATTTTTAGACGCGTTTGTGTTGATTGCGGCCGTCACCCCCACAGAATTTTATTTCACACAGTGCACCGAAATGGGTGGTGTTTGCACAAAATATAACTGTACGAACGTTCGCGGCGCACAGAGGTGCAAACGTTTTCCGGCGGAATAGAAAAATGTGGAGCATGTTGACCGACTGATGGCCTTGCATTTTTTTATGGAAAAGATGTTGTTTTAATGTGGGTGGATGTGGGTTTGAGCAAAACTCCTCTGCTATCAACTTTACATTACTCTAAATTAATTAAGAAATATTTTATATTTAAATAATAAGTAACCGACATAGCCCGAATAATTATCAAACTTAAGTGGCAGTAGGCAGGGCACATTGGTTGCAGAACAGATGGCCGATGGGGCTGAAAAGTTCTGGAGTGGCGACCGCGTACTGGAAGATGTAGCGTTGAAAGGCCTCCCACAAGATGGACAGATTACCTTACCTGGTGAAGGCTGCAGGAATCCGCTGCATGCGAGAACCATAGAACCGGTTGTGGTGGAGGTGCTTGGGGGAGGTTTTAGTCCAGCAGTGGACGTTTTTCGGCTGAAATGATGATGAAATAAGAAATAAACCAACAAAACCCTCGCCAGCAAAATAAAGCCATCCCAGATGTAATAATAGCGTCTATTAAAATAGTTGTCTATCCATTCAATTAGAGTCAAACTACCATAAGTTTAACAAACAGTGGTCGTCAGCAAACTCATTATTACGCTCAATTACCGTCCGGAAATCGGAGGCCCGTTGAGAAATAGTTGATAACGAAAACATTTTAGACAAAATAGTTCATAAAGACAAGTCAAAAACTCATTAAACGTTGTTTGCAATGTATCGAATGGTACAATTTAAACCGTTGGCGTACCCAAGAATTTGCGTTGGAAGTTCCGAACTAACATTATACGTTGAATGAAATAGTTTAAACCGACTTTAGTTTGTTAAGCGCTTCGCGTAATAAGCTCTATTTGGTGTAATTAATTTGTAATTGTTCGAGTATTTATAATGCGGGAGTGATCTGTGGTTTTGATATTGTTATGGCACTGATTGATGCGGCAATTGAGCAAATATTTAGGCTCGGTTTAGTTTGAATTCATGTTCGTTTTTTCAATTGACTCTAGTTTTTATTTCTAACTAGCTTTTTTGATTACGGGGGTAAATCCTCATGAATTTCATCCGCCCTGCGGAGGGCGCAGGGGTCTGTCAGACTCTTACTGACTAAAACAACCCCGGTGTTCCTTCTCACATTTGCACCGGAGATCACGGGAACAAGAGCGACTTCCGCAATCCCCGGCTAGTGCCGACCCGCCTTTACGGGCCACCTCGCGTTAGGGGGGGAGTGAGGTGTTAAACTCCCCCCTTACACCATAGAGAGACGCGCGTGGAACTCTACGCGCCGCCATCTCGGGTCCTAAGAAGAAGGGGGTGACGGATTTCCCCAGATCCGTCGCCCCTGGACCCATTTAGGGGGGCTGGAAGAGGGCGTTATCCGCCCTCCGCTGACGCCCGGTGCGTCTACTGCGGTTTCGGGTTAGTGGAAGCAATCTCCAGCTCCCTCTCCGCAGCCTCCTTCTGCGACATCACTGATTCGCAGAAGGATACCACCGCGTCCCAGGACTCCTCGCTGTCGACCATCAAGTCGACAACGGCCGGCAGCGATAGGTCGCTGCCTACTCCTGAGATGAGGGCACGACGCGGCTACTCCCAAGCAGCACATTCAGCCTGCGTGTGCCACGCCGTGTCCTCCCGTCAGTCGACGCAGTGGTGACACCGAGCGTCCGACTCCCTGTTTATGCGATACAGGTATTTCCCGAAGCAACCATGCCCCGGGAGCACCTGTGTCACCCGAAACGACAGGGAGCCGTGCCTCCTCCCGAGCCAGCGTTCGAGTACCGGCCGGAGCGCCCTGATGGTGACAGGGCATGAGAGCCTTTCCCGCCATTCTGCCACCAGGGCTGCGCGAAGCTGTGACCGACGTAACTCCATATTTCGCTGCGTCAGCCACTCGTCCCGCGCCCTCGAATCTTAACTATGAATATTTAATTTAATTTGGTCATTAAGTTTTCTTAAATTTTCTTATTTTTTTCTTTCACAAGAACCTTCTCCTGACAATAACAAACACAACAAAAAAAAAGAATTATCAAAATTGGCCCAGCCGTTCTCCGTGACCAAGGGAAATAGGGATTCATTTTTAGTCCGGTTAAGTTAGACCAAAATAAAAATTCGCAAAGAACTGAAAATTGGTACGATTGTTTGGAACACCATTATAAATGAAATATAAAAAGTCCCCATCGATCCTATACTGGCAAAAAAAAATATTCAAGGACAAAGTTTGCAAATATAGGTTTTTTGCGTTTTGTAGCCAAACGGTTAGTTTTATTATAAAAATAGTTCAGACAAAAAATTGTAGACTATGCAATTATCTACAAAAATTGTTTCTACAATTTTTCTCCTAAACGTCACCGTTTCTGAGATATAATGACTTTTTATATTTCATTTAGAATGGTATCGCACATTGGTACCTACCAATTTTCAGCTCTATGCGAATTTTTGCACTTTGACCGGACTATTTTTTATAGATTGACTTCGTCGAAGTCAGTAAGATGTTATGTGAGAATATTAACTTGGTACCTTTGCTTGGCGACCTACCAGAGGAATGCCATACAACCACGATGTTATATTCAAATATCTCATCTTACCTATGCAATTTCGGCAAACATCTACTACTCAAACAAATTAAAAAATAAAGATATACATAATTCTATGAAAAGAAAAATATGTAATCTTCATAATCATGACTAAATCCTGGGAAAGTCAACGTAAAATCAACATTCTAAATGATCTGCATGCGAAAATACAAGTTTCCGTAGTGATAGTAACCAGCCCATTTTATTATTATTTCATATTACGTCGCTCAAATTATGCAACATATCTAAATTGGTATGCAAATAGGGAATTTCTTGAATAAATAACGTGGTTATCCTCACGGGTTGGCCGGACGGTCGCCGGCAAACAAGTGAACAACAAAGCAGAAATGTAAACGGTATTTTATTGTGCAAGATACAGTTACAGCGCTGCTCGAATGCACTGATGTAGGGGAAATGGAAGAGACAAGGCAGAGGCGCGTTTCGGATTTTTGTAATAAAGTTCTTTAACGCAGTTTGCGGTAATAGTTAACTTGTAGAGATCATCACGTAACGGTTCTAGGTTTTAGCACCCTCGAAATCAATGTGTTTTCGAGGGTGTTGAAACCGATAGTGCGGACAAAATTAAAATCTAAGATGGTGTTTACGAAAATATTCAGATTTTCGTCATGGGTGTCGTTTTCATGGTTTTTAAGGAGGGTGCTAAAGTCGAGAGCAAGGTCAAAATGAAAATTCCAGATGGCGACAACTTTATGAGAGCTTCTAAAAACTTGTACTAGACGACTCTGTATTGAAAACGGGTATTGAATTCACACTTTCTCTCTCCATCGTGTAAAGAACTACGTTCCAGGGGGCCTCTCTAACTCCGTCAACGAAAATACGGGCCCGTACGAAAGTAGTTCGAAATTTCTTAGTGAATCCTACAGCCAATTAACTAAATTGTTTGGACGGACAAAAACATATCGATAGTAGGGACAGCTGTCAAATCGTGTTGTCATTCATTGTTAGTTCGGGCTTCAAACGAATCTTCTGTCCGTAAATGATACGGAGTTAGAAACGCCCGTTACTTCGACCGAAACGACGGACTTTGTGCTAAGGGAGTAGGCCCCCTGACGTGGGTCCCCCCTCTTGTGGACGGCGAGTAATGAGTAGCTCGCTGTCCGGTAAGGACCAAGCCCGGGTCGACGGCGCGTTGTGTTCCACGCGCGCCTCAAAGAGATGTCAGCACCAACTGGTGGGATCCGCTAAGGCCGATGCCTGCCAGGGGTGCGGGTTGTTCGAAAGAGATACCACAGCCCCTGGCACACAGGCAACTGAGGAAACACGGGTAGGTTTTAGTCAATAAAAGCCTGACACACCCTCCTGCTCCACCCAGAGCGGGACAAGTTATTTGATGATTTCCCACCTAATAAAACAAACGAGGGTCCCCCGATCTCACACGTTTTATTTTCTTCTTACCTAGGCTTTTTTAAGCAGTTTTTATTAAATTTTACCGTTACTATTTACAGCCAGTCATCCCAAGGATTTGGTTATAGTCTGTCAAAACGGTGAAGTAAAACATCGATAGGAACTAGAAAACTAGAACCACACATTTGAAGACCGGTGACATCAACCAACTCGCACTGAGAGGAGGTCTGCGTTCCAGCAATGAGAACGTTATGGCAGGCTGGTTGGCGATCACAGTATGGTGGTCAAATGCATAGAGAACGCTGCTGCCCATTCTCTAGTAAGTCCCTTTTTTTTTTTTTTTAAACGTGGTGTACATGATACATGACATGCAAGATAATTACTATGTCACCCTGTTACTATGTGCCCTTAGTCGCCTTCTACGACACCCATGGGAAGAAATGGGATGGTTCTATTCTTTTACACCCGGCACCACACAGATTATACTTATGCTGATGAAACCATACAACTATGCAGTGAAACTGGCTGGTCAATTCTTAATGATTATCGCAAAAAAGGCTAGATCAGAGAAAGAAAGAGATTTGAGTATGACAATTTACCAGAAATCACTTGAAATATTGCTGAAAATGAAATATCGTCTCGTGTTAAAAAGCACAAGTAAAATTAACCCTTGCTTTGATCATTATCGATGAAGTATAAAGAAGTGCCTACTTGATTAGGTACCTAATGATTGAATTACCTTTTGTAATCAATTCAATCGTGAAGACTTTGTAGGTACCTACTTGAGAAATGAAACGACTTCATCTATAAATTACGATACGTAACTCCTAAAAACAAAGACGTTCATCAACCCTGTAGGAAAATCATCACCATCCTTTCTATGTTCTATATTGTATTGTGTTGTCTAACGTGTTCGTTTTGTGTTTATGTGTTACCCCAAATAAACGTGATCTTTCTTTTTTTGTCTTTCTATGTTCTATCGTCGATTCCTTAATCGCGTTCTTTTCGGAACAAGATGATTGGTTCTACTCAAAAATTCAGGTCCATAAATAAAACAGGCTACATGCATTATTAAAACATTAATTTCAGACACTTGTTCCATAGATCTTTGTTAGTAATACAGCTTTCGTCACTATATTAGTACATATACGTAATTACAATTATTCTAATTCATATATCTTCCTGCAGCATCAGACCCGCAGTTGTGCAAACGGGTCCAATACTCCAGGAAAACGCCGTCTGGCCTATTCCCAATCACCTTCAGGGTGCTATTGGCACTTCCCCGAATCCTGCGTAACAATGATGCCGCTCTTTTCCGCATAATTGCTGAAAAACAATCGTCCTCATCAACCCAGCCGGCAGGGAGAAGTGCCTAATACAAAAGTTATATAACATGGATAAGACCCTGGGAAGATACGAACGGATGATGTTGGAGGTGTTCTATACTAAGGTTA
This sequence comes from Antitype chi, assembly GCA_947359405.1. NCBI lineage: Eukaryota > Metazoa > Arthropoda > Insecta > Lepidoptera > Noctuidae > Antitype > Antitype chi. The sequence continues at coordinate 12,502,755 of OX375815.1, read as the reverse complement.
TCATGACCCGGTGATTTACCCCTAGTCATAATTTGTATAACCATTCCGATCTTCATAGACGAGATGTTAGTCAGGCTAGACGACCTACCATTTTCCACACCGCACCCCTCCTGCTCATCGACCTACAAGCGTGGTGTAACTAAAAAATGCCTTTTAAACATGTCCGCTATCTCCCCTGGTTAGACACTTCATTAACGCTCAAAAGTACAGCAGGTCTGGCGTTTAGCTTCTGGGTTGACTTCCAAAATTTATGAAACTGCTTTTTCTTATGTTCTGAAGCTCTAGTTTCTAATGTCCAACTTAATTTGCTCTTCATTATCCATTCTTTTTGTTAAAAATACTGTTCTCGTTTCTTGCATCTCTAAAAACATCTGACCAAATTGAGGTTTCTCATGCCATACCCAGTTCTTAAAAGCAACCCCAGCGCACCCATAAGCGTCCCTGACGTGTTTATTCCATCCGATCACAGTACGTTTACTTCCACTCTTCCTCACAAACCCAGCACTGCCCTCGGCCGCCTCGCGCAGCAACGTAACCATATTATTGTACAGAGTATCAATTATTACAGCGTGATCTTTATTACAGCGTGATCTTTATTACAGCAAAAGTTTTCGCAACAGTTGCTTAGCTGCGCTAGGAAATGTATCAGTCTAAGCTTCTGCATACATAATTCGTAATAACAATGTATTTGATCAATACTTCTTTCCCCCCACCTCAATTTGTCTACTACCTTGCTTCTTGCTTATGTGCAAAACATTTACTGAAGAACGTGCCAAGCCACACTGTTACCAAGAATTCAACTACTTTAAAGTAAAATTGAAGGCACCCAGTTTAGTTCAGAAACTGTTTTACTTACAATATTGTTTTATTCTTTTTGATCCTAGCTAGCTACGCCTCGCGGTTTCACCTGCATTGGTCTTGATCACGTTGGAATGTCGGGATAAAAAAATATTCTATATCCTAATCCAGGTCATGGTTTACTCTTATCCCAAATCCGTTTAGCCTTTTTAGCTTGAAAGCGTAACAAATAAACATACAAAAGATCAAATCTTTTCTCTTTATAATATAAGTTTAGACAAAACACGTAAATAGAAAAACAAACAAAGATCAAAAAAGAGCACAAAGGTGCTGCAGGTTCTGCTAATTTCATTAGAAATTTTTTCAGCGTCTACACGACAGGAGAATCGAATTAGAGACGTACCTATAAACATTTGCAAACCACATCCAGTGGCTCTCTATATTGAGCCAGACTACAGCATCTGGGCGATGGTCACATCACGATTGCAGCGACTTGTGTGTTTGTTTACTGGAACTAACTATACCCACACGAAGCCACTTGGAAGCGTTCTCCACGGCACACTGGCCAGGAACTTACTTAACTTGTCGCATTACTTGCTTTTATGTATTTACTTGACTTCATACAGAAATTAGCAATCTTGAACTTAGCTAGACTTTATCTAAGGCTTAGCTTGTTTGATCTTCTAGATCAATATTGATTCAGAAAACAAGAAAGCGTAAATGTGGGATAGTCATAAAAGTATAGGATTCTCAATGTTGTAAAGCTTCGCAATTTATCGCAATTATACCTATCTGTATGTTGTAATGTTTTTTTTTCCTAACCAAAACTGTACGTTACATCAATAATGTTTTTAAATTATGTAAATATTAGTGATGTACCGACTAGTCGGCCATATTTGTAGTCGGCGATTAGTCGGCGGCTAGTCGGCTAAAACCGCTGACTAGTCGGCCCATTTTTTACTAGTATTAATATGCTTAAAAATTTAAAAGACGGTGATTGAAATGAATTTTAAATCTTTACTGTTATTATTTTTATTATAGAATCAGTTTTACAGTTTACTTTCAGTGCAATCTAGAATAGGATAGGAAGAAACGCCGAATCGCACTTAAACAGTGATAGAATAAATGCAAAATAAAAACATATCCTGACAATTCCGCCTGGTCGCCAGGCGCCGCGAACCTACGAGCCAAAAGCGTAGTCACGAACATTACCGATGTCACCCGAACTCAACCGAAAGTTTTCAATAATTCCACCAGCTTTCAATACTTGTACTAATCATAACATCCTAAGTGTAATATAGCCGAAAGGAACCTCTGGCTCAGGTCAATGTTTAAAGTTAACTACTACACGGCCGGGTGCGGAAAACTTAATTAAAAAACGTCCCTCGAGTTATGAGGCTTGTCTCCATTAGCCTGCTAAGCGGGACCAAAGGAATTTTTCCCTTTAGGTGACCTGAAATCCAATTAGAAAAAACAAATGCGGATGCGATACGCTCGTGCAGCCTCGGTTTAACGCCTGGGTTAAAGCAAGTTTAGCACGTCTACGGAAAAACACGCGATGGAAAAGCTGCTGGGACACAGACCTCCTCTCTGCCCAGTGCGGGTTGGTAGATGTCACATGTTTTCGAATTTTTGGTTCTAGGACATGCCGGTTTCCTTCAGCGTTTTGAGAGCAGTGGTGATGAAATAAGTCTGTCTGGTTTCGAATCTACGACCAACAACTCGTAAGTCGCAGCTGTAACCACTGGGCCACCACTGCTCTCGATGTCATAATAACTTCCTGTAACTATTATTTACTTAGCAAGTGAAGATATAAGAATTTGTGTGGGGTAAGTACCACAACTAAAAAGTGTTTCCAAAAATAACCGACTTCTAAAAAACACTACTACACTAAAATTAAAAATTAGTTTAATTTCGGAAGTCGGTGGCAAAAAAACGTCAATTCAAAACCTAAATAAAAAATGGAGTGACTGTCGCTGAACTAAAAACGACGAGCGCAAGAATATAACTTCCTTAAATAAATAACACGACAACAAAGAAAGGAATTTAATTTAATATTTTATTCGAGCAATTTAATTGATTACCGTGGTTTTCCCGTACAGCTCCGTCCAGGAACGCCGTCGCCCGGAGATATTTCAAATACGCCGCATATTGAAATCCTCAAGCCATCATATCGGACTAAAATGACCCGTGACGATCCCTGCCTCTTATTACGTGCTGAGGGTATATTTTTTAAATGCTCGAGGAAGAATCCTAGGTGTTATTATTTTCTTTATTAAAAATTGCTGAGATTTTGCATTTTCGATTACTCGTATTTAATTTGGTAGATGACGATGTTGTTATGAAAATGGTTTTGTTTTTTTTTAATAGTTCTTCCAGATGGATCACAAGTATTTGGTTTGTGTGTATTCAAGGAAAATCAAGTACTTTTTGGGTCGCTTCATCATTTCAGCCGCAAGACGTCCACTGCTGGACCTAGGCGTCCACCAAGCCCCTCCACTTTGGCCGGTTCTGCGCTTCTCGCATCCAGCGGATTCCTGCGGCCTTCACAAGGTCATCGGCCCATCTTGTGGGAGGGCTTCCAACGCTACGTCTTCCGGTACGCGGTTGCCACTTTTTCCATGATCGTCTACCCTCATAATATTTTCTTGAACTATTATCGTTTATACTACTAACGCTTGTCAGGGTTAGGCCTAACAGACCAAGATGCCTACCAGAGAGATAGATGGCGCCGAATGATCAGGAAAGCCGACCCCGAGTAACGGGACAAGGCGAGGACGAAGAAGAAGACTAATAACGCTTGTCATATCAACTTATTAGTCATAACTTTTATTTGCCATAAAATAAGTTTCCATAATAACATGTGTTTTAATCATTACTTTCTTTAAGTAACAGATTACATAATCGATACTTGACATGAGCAACATTTAATATAATTTTAGAAACGTTTATTAAAGTGAAACTTTTATTACATCGTCTCAAACTTTTTCGTCTGTGTGTTGCATGTCGCGTGACGTGTCGCGTGACGGTCGGCCGTGGAGTAGGGATAAAGTGAAAGGCGCTCGTCAGAGCAGCCGAGGCCAATATGGCGGCGCCTATAGTTCGCATCAGCTGACCGTGTAGTTTTTAGTTAAATGTCTATAATGTGAAAAAAAGTTTCACTTTTACGGTGGTTTCATAAAACCACACAAGTTTTTGTTTTGTACATTACGTGATTGTTTGTTGATTATTGACCCATTAAATTAGTGAAAATGATTTTATGTAAATTCACGAATAAGGCAACCGAAGCGTTATTTCTAATGAAATTATGGCGAAAGTATGGTATATAAAATTATTGCATTTTAAATTATGGCAAACATTAGTAAATCGGTTACGGCCGCGGCTCGTTTGTAGGTCGTAGGTTTGAATCCCGACTCTACTTTGTGTAAATTATTTCTTCACCACTGCTCTCAGAACGGTGCAGGAAAACATCGTGAGGAAACCGGCATCTCGTAGAACCAAAAAATCGAAAAAGTGACATCTACCAACCCGCAGTGGGTCTGGGTGGTGGATTATGGCCCACTCCTTCTCATCAAGAGGGAAGGCCTGTGTCCCAGCAGTGGGGAAATTATAGGCTGATGATCAGTGATAGGAATAGGTAGTGCCTATTTGCCTAAACTTCGAAGAACAGAGACAAGAAACGGAGACTTCCTTAGGACTAAATTTTTTCCGAGACATCTGTCCCGAAATTTCGAGACAACACATAAATACATTTTAAAAAAATGTTATTTGGAATAAGTAATTCGTTTATATTTACCTAAAGTTTTCTTAGCAATTTTTGATGCATCAAGTTCTTTATCAAAACCGAACAGTTAGTAGTTCAGTATTAAAACTGGTTGTCCTAAATGCTTCAAATATTAATTTATAAACTTCAAAGGTTAATTTGTACTTTGATTTGAGTAAAAATTGCATCCCTCAACGTCAGTAAAATAAATATGACATAGATATTTAAAGATAGATAAACATAAATTTGTTTCTTAAATCTTTCCTTCTGTACATTTTGTTTCATGGTTTCCAATTACGTCATATTTTAAAATAATATAAATATACTTAAATTTGTTACAACAATATTCTATGTGTTTTATTTTTCCTTTAGAGCCCATTAATTATTTAATGAACCTAGAGCGATATCGACCGGCGATTTTTGAGCATTTTTTCTTTCGTTTTTTTTTTGCATAGAAATCTCCTAAAAATCGCCAGACAATATCGGTGGTGTGAAAGGACCCTTACGTTTTTTTTTTTTAACTAGTAAATGCCCGCGGCTTATCCCGCGTGTACTATTGTTTTTGTATCCCATGGGAACTATACTTTTTTTTAATAGGAAGTAGCATATGTGCTATTCCACACCTTAATCTATATCACTACCAAAATCAGCATTTTCAGTGGAATTGAGTAATGGACATCCATACAAACTATCACATTTATAGACAAACTTTAGATAAATATAGACGAATTACTTATTCCAAATAACACATTTTTTTAAATGTATTTAAGTGTTGTCTCGAAATTTCGAGACAGATGTGCCGGAAATAATTTAGTCCTAAGGAAGTCTCCGTTTCTTGTCTCTGTTCTTCGAAGTTTAGGCTAATAGGCACTACCTATTCCTATCACTACTGATGATGTATGTATGTGTATAACGTAGTTTTAAAGTTACTTGTAATACTGACACACTATAGGTAGCCCTACGATGGCTGCCTATTTTTGTTTCTTACTAGCTGACCTGACAAACGTTGTCCTGTCCTTACTATGAGTATTGTATTCGCATTGGTATAATATTAGAAAAATTTATATGTTCGTTTAGTTTTCTTAAATTACGCGCAACTTTCTTAAGTTTTCCTTTCATAAGAACCTTTTCCTGACAATAACTAAAACAACAAAAAAAAATTGCAAAATTGGTCCAGCCGTTCACGTGTGATGCCGTGATCAAGGGAAATAGGGATTGTTTTTCTTATACATATATAGATATACATGCTTTCTTAATGTGTATGTGCTCAGGTAATAAAATAATAATGTACGGAACCTACATGTTGTAACTGTAATCAGTTACAGTTGTTTGTTTGTTTTAGATAATTATGTTTAAGGGATCAGTCCCTTAAACATAATTATCTAAAACAAATCACTATTTAATAAAAATGCAGTTCAAACAATTATATTCATGTATCACTTGCAAAATAATTATACGCTACATCAATCAAAACATGGGAAATTAGTACAAATTAAATAGGTACAAACCACACGTTAATTAGCAACATTTATACTGTTGCATGCTTGATCTACTAATAGCTGATATAACCTATTTGTGGTAATTCAACAACAATACTTAGAGAATCATTTATTGTAATAGAGTGGCTGCCTCTTTGGTCTAGTGGTGCTGTTGAGGATGAGGTCCTGGTTTCCGAATCCCAGGTCAGGAAATGGTTTTTTCATCAAGATTTTTGCATTAGCAGCACGAAATCTGGATTTGTTAGCCGGAACGATATCATAGGCTCGCCCCCTGGGCGTGAGCCTAAATGAAGTCTATTTGTATTCGACTGCGCCAGTAGGAGGGCTATGTTTTTCGAGTATATGTATGTATATTTCTTTAGCACGCCCTGTAGCCTAAACGGCTTGATTTATTTTAGCTTGAGAGGCGTCGTTAGATTCATCTCAATTGTGAGAGTGACAGAGTGACTGGGTATAAAAAATTGTGAAAATTAAAATGACCGATTTTTGGCACCATATTATATGTCTCAAATATGTTTTTCTCCTAACCTATCGAGTGGGGTATCAAAATAAAGGGTTTCTTATATAGCTAGCAAAAATTTATGGAATGTAAAAAATAATTATATTAACAAAAAAAGTGTAAAATAATAAAAATATAGTATTATCAGCCTATATCATTCCGCCGGCGGGGACACAGGCCTGCTCTCGACGAATGGAAGTGGGCCGTAATCCACCACGCGGGCCCAGTGTGGATTAACAAGTAACGGGTAAAAAAGTCAATTGAAAAAAGTATAAAACCCCGACTGCGTAAAAAATAAACTAAAAAAAACCCAATCGAGGTCTTTATTGTGAAAAAGAAGATGCCTCCGACTACATGAGATTGCAATTATTCAGCTTAATCGTCACACCCGAATTTCGCCGGTTATGTTTAATGCCCATGTAATAGGGAGAAACGCTATTGTCATCAACTGGCCAAGAACCCAGAAACCGGGCTCCTATTGAGAAATTCCAGATAAAAAACCCAATAACAATTTGCCTGAACTAGGAGTCGAACCTAGGACCTCATGCTCAGCATTTGGCTTGCGACCACTAAACCAACGAGGCAGTCTACTCTCTCTCTCTCTCTCTCTCTCTCTCTCTTCTTCAACCCTTGGCCACCCAATGCTGAGTGTAGGTCTCTTCCAAATCTCTCCACTTTAGCAGTCTACTACCTCGACATTATCCATCTTGTGGCGGCATCTACAACGCCACATGCGAACTACGCAAGACTTGACGTCACACTATTCCTACATCGCGCAATCAGAGTTTACCGCGCGACTGGCATATATACAACGTCCCGACAACAACCGGCGCGCGGAGGACAGTTGCCCAACAGACAAAACACCCGTCTGGTCGAAGAATCCTCCCTTTCTATAGAGTATGAGTGAACTTTATACCCTGTTCCTTATACCTCTATAATCTATCTTAATAATAATATTTATTTATTTATACACATAACGGATTTGAAGTAGGTACCTACATGAATTGTTGGGTGAAGCGCTGATCTCCTAGCTAGATCACTGAATAATCTGTATTTAAGAGAGACTAGTTGTGCAGTTGCTCCTGGCCCTGCTTCTTCCTGGAACTATGAAAAGAACTTAGAGAACATAAGCACTTGTTTGTTTCTACATAACGTGAAAAATTTCAGAACAACGTCCCCAAAAATCCGGCTGCATATTGATTACAAAACGAAATATAACATTAACGAAATAAGGAAAATGTGAATATCTTGAAGAAAATATACTTACAACAGTGTTGCTTGATGAGCATGATTAATGAAGCAGAAAGACTTTGATCGACCGTGGTTTTACCTAATAAATGTCTCAAGATTCCTTGGGGAACAACAAATCCCCGTACAACGTACAAACTCAAACGTTCATGTAACGAACTTGTCAACTGTACCACAGACTAGGCCGAGATAATTACTAGCTGGATTGTAGGTTCATCTAATGGCTTCTCTTTTTTGTTGTTGAGTGGGAGTTAAATGGTTTTGGAAATTAAATTGTTGTGGAAATATTTTGTAATTTTAAGTGCGTAGTAGAAACCGGCGATCGTAATTTATAATGACTAGAAGGCAATTCCCGTAATTTTAAGAACGTTCACCATCTGAGGGGCAATTCTCGTATTTGAAAAAACGTTCACAGTCTGATGGGATCGTCTCGATGTCAAAAACACGTGACATTACCGTGTCGCTGAGATGAGATGGAGTAAAATTAGTCTTCTGATGTGTTAAGGTAAACAAAGCAAGGAATATGTAAGGATTGTAGCAGGTGGCGTTCTGTAGTTTACGCCTACCCCCCATGAGAAGAATGCGTGAGGTTATGTATGTACTATCAGGGACATCCATATCTATACACCTTAAGGACTATTTTTGCTTGCAGCGCTCGGTCGCTATAGAAATCTCATCAACCAATAGGTGGGGAGCGGTTAACAGATGTGGTCATCGTGTTCACGGGATTTTGTTTTCAAACTGTAGATATATATAGGTAATTGAATATAGGGAAGTGAAAACAAGGACAGCTATCAACAGCTCATGGTCAGTAATTGACAATTAATTATATTATGGTCCACTTTGAGCCATCAGACAATAATCAAACAGCAAATTCTGAATCTATTTTCTAATCGGGCATAAATCTTGTACCTAAGTATTACATATTTTTTTTGCTAACATAGCTTAGGTATAAGTAGTGTGTATTAGGTACTAATATTATAAAGGCTCCCGCAGTCCGGCGCGACGCGACTGCGCGACGCAACTCTATTGGATCAATTTTCATGAAGTTTTCATATAAATTGTTCTGTTAAAGTTCTGCGCCTGTCTGCGGCAGCCTGGAAAAATTAAGGTCTGCATAAAAGCTTTTTTTGTTTATATTGAAAATGTTACGTATTTTAAATCCATAAAAAACACGTTCTAGGGGTAGGTAAATACTCATAATTTCCATCCCCACTAGGCCTTAATTGTCTCTGAATTTAGCTCCATATTTTCATACACTGCTATACAATAAATACGCGCACGTCACTATGCATCTGACGATCAATCCGACATTTCCGTCGCATAACATTCACCATATTATGCAGCAGAAATGGCCGATTGCTTTCGCGTTAATAGGTCCTACGCTGTTCATTAAGGCCGCGTCAAATGAGCAATTAATTAGAAATTTCAATCATGTTCAATTAATAACCATATTATATTATAGTCTTGTAATTATTCCACTCCTGTTTGATAGCTATAGAGATGGACTGAGCAGTAACTTGACTGTCTTGTTGGTCTAGTGGTCACAAACGCTACTGAGCATGAGGTCCTAGGTTCCATTCCCAGGTCAGACAAAGTGTTATTCGGTTTTTCCTGAAGTGATTTCTTAGTAGCGGCCTAGTCTGGATTTGTGCCCGTTTGATGGCAATAGGCTCTTTCCCTATAATATGGAAATTAAACATAGCTCGCGAATTGTGGTGTACTGCAGGTACACCTCTGCCTAGTCTCGCCATATGTGAGCAGTAATTCTGGTTATTAATGATCACTTATTCTGGATCATAGGTATCTAGATTGGACACTGCATGGTAACAATTTCTGACTATTCGTTCCAGTCCTATTTTCCATCCTGCGGTCCAGCAGTGGTATTCTGTAAATATCTCACCGTGAAAACTTGAGTGATGTGAGCTTGAAGTGAGCTGTCAATAGTGTCGATCCTTACCATCAGGTGGAATCACTCACTTACCATCAGTGGACACTTAGAGTTTACTTCAACTAGGTTTTCACGGTGAGATTTTCGGCAGGTTCACGATGGCTTGTTTAAGTTAGGGGTGCCTAAGATAACGTAACTAAAGAAGTAGATAAGAATAAGTACACAACAACGAATTTAAAAAATAAAGAATTACTAAACTTTATTTATCCTGCAGAAATTAATAAGATGCACATTATAAAACAAATATAAAATTAATCATGATACTTAGCAGTAACTTTAACTGCATAACACATAAATTGCATTGAATTTTATTTTGACAAACCTACCATACATAAAACATAATAAGAAGCAATGAATTCAAAATCATTCGCATTGTGATTGCACGTGTTGCAATCACAATGCGAGACAATTGGGAGCGCAGGTATAGAACCCTCACCAGACCAGACCACGTTTTACAGAACGTAAAAAAATCGTGTCGGGATTTTATCGCGCAATGGATTTTCAACTCTCTGTATTGAACCGAGCATTGAGAATCAAATAGAGTGCATCCCAGTGCGTTCAAAAAACACATTGTTCGATTTTCAACTCTCGGCGCCAAGGAGTGCGTTGAAAAACCATCGCGCGCAAAAATCCCGTCGCAATTTAATTACGTGGGCTTAGTCTAAGTCCAGAGATGCGCAAAATGTGTCAATAAAAAGAAATGAATGAAGTATATCTTTTCGCTTAACGAAGTAGTCCACTCATTTACTTCAGTACTTCATTTAGTTCAGCAAATCAGAACGAGTCCGTAACATAAGATAACGACAGTGATTGACAAGTTGCGATAAATGATGCACTTCACTAGTTCAGTTTTATACGTAGATATGTCGATTTTCCTTCATACTTTATACAGGCTTAGGACTGTCAACCTAGAAATATGAATTTAAGCAAAACTATTTTTATTAAGTAAGTAGTATGTTTTGATTTTTTTTACTGATACGCACAGTTTGTGCTAGCGAAAATAAAGACTGAAGTAAGTAAAGTAAAGACACATTTGAATGACTACTGATTGAATTGGAAGTTAATTTTGTGATATGAAGTGTGTAGTTCATTTCCTTCAATCGTTCGCGAACTACCTATGTCTATAAAAGACAAGTCAGTCGGCTGATGACACGGTCACTGCGACCGATTAGTTTACGATAATGAACGTATTAAGATAATAATGAAGCTATTAAACACACACAATTGCCCGTTGCTTTGCATGCATTGATTTTCAATTACGCCGCACCGGCCAACTCAAATAGCGGTTAAGTGCAGACACGTCTAAAACAGTTTTGTTTAACAGCTTAGGGGTTCTCAATTATTATCAGGCATTAATCTGTATTTCAGCACCCTAATTGCGTAAAACACTATTAATCAAAATCTGAATAATTTTGAGAGTTATTGCTAATCCCTTGCTTCATTTGTTCTAAAATAATCCCTGCTATGAACGTAAATAACGCCATGAAAATTTTTGAACTGTCAAAGGGAAATCTATTCCTATTTTGTAATAGTGACTAGTTTTTTACCTCAGAGGGGGGGTAATAAGGTATTCTAAAAATATATTTTCGAGATAGCTTAGGCAAAAAGAAGTCGGAAAATGTTAGTTTTAGTTCATAAAATAACAAAATAAATTTTAAAATTAAATTCAAAGTTTTCAATTATTTTCAATGTTAAACACCATGAAATAGTAGCCGCCATGTTATTACGTCATACGGCTGTTTAAACTAAAAAGTGTCAATTGGTTGACAATTGACACTTTTTAGTTTCAGATCAGGTGTAACTACTAGCCAATATTGTAGTAGGAATTTGTATTTTTAATTTATAAGTAAGATTGCAGTTTGGTGATCGCCAGAAATAGGTGTTATATTTTTTTTATTAACTCTTCTTATATATGCGTTCCAAATCAGAATAAAATTGACCTGAACACCATTTACAGACGCAGTCAAACCGGCTTCAAGATCTAGCTAGATCATTTTTGTACGTATAGATTGTACTTGGTCATCAACATGGAGTCTATTTTGTAAACTATATCTATTGACTATTAATATTCGCACCCCTATACTTATTTCTAGGAACTAGTATAAGGTCTACCTTGTAAGCAATATTACCTAAATCAGGGGTGTCCAAACTTTGTAGCCTTAGGGCCATAATGATTTTTTCAGTATGTTCCAAGGGCCAAACCAGTTTTAATTTTTCTGCCCTTAACTATATTTCTCCTGAATCATCAAAGAATACTATTACCAGTTCTCACCATGAATTGCTTTCCGCTTTCCGTATGCCGAGACGTTCCCGACAACTCAGATGGCGGTCGGCAAACATCAAAGGAAGTTAGGCATTTAACAGCTTCGATTACCACAGCCAAACAGCCAAGTTCATGGTATTTCCGTCCAATTTTATTTCTTTGGTAATTTACAGGTTTATATTTTGTAATAGTTGCCTTATTAATTTATTCTATGTCATTTTATGAAAGAATAATTCAAATCATGTAGTATATAATATCTACCATAATGGGCCAAGAACGTTCCCACACCAGGGACACAGGCCTCCTTTTGGTGAGAGGGTGTTCACATGTCCTAGAATTTTTGGTTCTATGACATTTTTCCCGGTTTTCTCACGGTGTTTTCCTTCACCGTTTTGAAAGCAGTGGAGATGAAATAATTTACACAAAGTAAAGCGCCTGTCTAGGTTCGAACTTACGACCTACAAGTCGTAAGTTACGGCCGTTACCACTGGACCACCATCGCTCCAATATCAGACTAATAGAACACAATAGTATATTTTATATCGAGGGACTAAACGAAGCCATAATAAACCAGAGGTGGTTTGACTCCCGAGCATGCGAAGGACGCAATGAAACCGAGTGGCGTTTAGTCTCGAGGTGCAAACTGTACTTTTCACTTTGAGTGTGAGAAAAATAGTCAATTTAGTACAAAAACATATCACACATAATAAAAATTATAATATCTTTATGTCTTTTGCTCTTTGCTCGACTTCACCAAAGAACATATACCACAACAGTCACTGGGCATTCTTAATAAAATTTTAAACCGAACTTTAAACTTAGTCAGTTTTTTCTTCTAAACCAGTCACAGATTAACAATTTAAAACACATGGCGCCACCTTGGCAAACCCCATGGAACTAAAACTCTCAACATTTTCGCAATGAAGATGGTCCACACTCCACAGATAATAGTATATTTACTGGCTGTTTGAGTTTTTCTATGTCACATGATGGAAATTAAAAAATTAAATTCTTTTCACTCCCTAGAGACTAAAGTAGTCACTTTAGTCCCGCTTCGTATTGGCGTACTTTTAGAGCATGAGAAGTGAAAATGTAATTATTACGTTTCCATTTCAGAAATGTAAGATCATTTAATTCAAAAGGGACACCCGTTTTCTAAATAAATATATCATTACTTCCCCGCATTCATGGTAAGTACTAAGCTCTCCGCTGTAGCCGTTTGTAAATGAAGAAACAAATTAAAACCACGAATCAATTTAGGTACGCAAAACGAAACGATAAGTCCCGAAGCAGATTATCCGGAAAAGAAATAGCTTATTTCTCTTACTTAGATACGAACTTAACTAAAAATAATTAATTTCAAACTACTCCTAGGTAATTACATAACTTAAACATCACATTAGGCCGAAGGCTTAGGCAAAGGTACACCCACATTTCGCCAGCTTAAGTCCCATGTTAAAAGGGGGCGAGCCTATTGCCAACAACTAGGTCTAAATCCAGACACATGGCTGCTACTGAGTAATACAACAATTAATTAGAATTACCCTAAAACACACGAATACAAACACAATCTACGTAAATATTGGTATTTTTTTTGTCGCGGCTCCGCCCGCGTGGATGTCGGTTATCGCGTAAAAAGTAGCCTATGTTCTTCTCAATATTCCAGGCTACATCTCTGCCGATCAGTTGAGCGGTTTAGGCGTGAAAGCATAACAGACAGACAGAGTTACTTTCGCATTTATAATATTAGTAGGGATAAAAGAAGAAACTGACCGACTGACTGAAACATCAACGCACAGCCGAAACCACTGGGACTAGGAACGTGAAATTTAGCATACGGCTTCCTTTTATGATGTAAAAGAGCACTAAAAAGGATTTTTTGGAAATTCGACCTTTGCGGAGTGAAAAAGGAGGATTTAGTCTGTCTGAAAAATCATATTCCTTGATTTAATAAACTTGAAACTTGGCATGAATACGTATCTAAGTAAATCATAAAGTCAGTAATGTTTTTGTTTTTTGAAATTACCCTGTAATGCTCCTTGTGTTTTTTTTTTGTTTATCCTATACTTTCCCACAGCTGAGCAGAGACCTCCCCCAAGTCCTTCCAGGAACTCTTTTCCCGCGCCACCTCGAACCAGCCCTCGCGGTACGCGTCCAGGTCGTCTCGCCACCGCCTTCTGGGCCGACCGCAGCGGCGTCGTCCATCTTCAGGCACCTTGTGTGGAGACCTTTGCCCAGTGGTCATCCTGCATGCGGCTGATGTGAGCCTTCCAATCCTATTTGAGCATGACAGCCTTCTTGTCTGGATGTTAACGTTTGAAGGGGAAAATACGAAATGTACGTGGATGAAGTCGCGTGGGAAGTGCTAGTTATCACATACGACGCCAATGCGGTCACACCCAAAAGTTATAAACAAGCAGAACCGACAGGCGACAGACCACAGTTTCTATTACCTACACAAAACGTAGTTTATCACCAATATGAACATCAGGTAAACACGTTATAAAGCCGTGACAAACTTGCGAATTAACTCACTTAATATTTTAACAAGTTATGTCCCTGGTTTACTTCGGAACATTATTAATTAAAGTTGTTAGCGAGATCGGTTACCTATTTTAGTACTGTGATGGCGTATGAAATGTGGGGAGGTGGCCTACGTCTGGGGAATGTGTTTGAAGAGAAGTGTTCTGATAAGCTTGGTACCTAAGTTTGCAGTGTGATGAGGTAACCGCTAAATGTTAGTGAGAAAATTAGAAACTGGATTGTGTGTCAAGGAAGTAGTTTGTCGTATCGAAATTAATATTATAACAAACAAGCTGTGCTAGCAGACCGACGAGTAGCAAACGCATGGGACCGATATTGGTCCCTGAAGGATATTATGAAGTGCCCAGATTTTAGTTTGAAATTAAAAGGGAAATTATTAGAGTCATGCGTGCTGCCGGTCCTAACATATGGATGCCAGACTTGGGCTTTAACAAAGGCACAAGCCAACAAACTAGCTGTATGTCAATGTCAACGTACCATGGAAAGAACTATGATGGGATTTAGAAGAAAAGACCGTATAAAAAAGCCAAGAAATTAGACGGTTAACGATGGTGGCTGAAGTCACACGGAAAGCCAGAAAACTCAAATGGAAGTGGGCTAGTCACACCCTCAGAGGCACAGACAAATGGAGCAAAAGGGTAACAGTTTGGTACCCGAGAAATGGCAAACGACATAGAGGAAGGCAGAGAAAACGCTGGATCGATGAGCTGGAAACCACTGGAGGTAAACTGTGGAATGGAATAGCAGTCGATAGGAATAGTGGAAGAAAATGGAGGAGGCCTTTGCCAATGGGCACACAGACCAAGACAGCTGGTGTCAATAATAGAATAATTTTAATATTTTTTAGCTTTATTTACAACTTGCATAATTTTATTGTAGTAGCATAAGTTTCAAATGGTCTGAATAAATGGCTTTTATTATTAGATAATCCCGCGAGCCTATCGCTACTAACTATTCAACGTGTAACGGAAAGGGTATATAGTTACATACCAAGGGCAAGGCTTCTTTGGATAATATCAAACGACATTGGAAGGGTTTATTAATCCTATCTCTACATGTTCGGAAGTTATGAGAATTTTTAATACATTGATACCAGAAACCGAACTTTTCAAATTGAAATAAACACATCACTCGGATGAGATTTATCGTGATATTGGCAAGTAACGTGGAAAGTTATTGACCTACGTAGTGCGGTGACACGTTTGTTATGATTTGAATTTAAGAAACATATGAAACTGACAATTTGGTATCAATTCTTAGAGTATTTTATTTTGAGCTGAAACTATGTATATAGTGATTCTATACGAGCTGTTATCTTTAGTGCTTAAGGATAGCAATAGGGTTTCTGTTACACCCTGTATAGACTCCGGGCCGCTACTGAGAAATTCCTGATGGACAACCCCAATGTATAATTGCCCGACCTAGGATTCGAACCCAAGACTTGGAATGGGCAACTAGCTTCATCTTCCTATCTCACCGACCTTGACAATTCAAAAGTGCCTGTAATTGGTTTATTTGAAATAAATGCTTTGAGTTTTGAGTTTTTTTTTTGAGTTTTGAGACCTCATGCTTAGCAGTAACGCATGCGACCACTAGACCAACAAGACAGTAATCGAAATAGGCCTCCTTATAGACTGCTATCGTAAATTATAGTCATTGCTTCCCTACGACAAAAATCACGACACAAATGTCTAAAAGATTGTTGACCACAGTTCTGTAAGTCGTAGCTTACCTACTGACCCCTGAGTTGCTGCCGGTTCTCTTGACATTACTCCGTAGTCACCTCTCCAACTTTGTAGAACACATTGCGCTGAGGCAGCCATTATTTTCCGGGAATATACGGCGTAGGTCAATGATACGGGATTGTAGGAGGCACGAGATTCGGTCAAGTTTCTCGCTTCGTAGTAGTCTAAACAAATCTTACTTTGTACTCATTTACGAATACTGCCGAATACGATTTGAAAGCTTGGACGTAAATGAGAAATTCGTCTTTATCACAGTTTAGTGTCGTAGGTACGGTCATCAAAAAAGATAAGTAACCAGGGTGAAAAAAAACCGATGGATGTTTTCGAATAAAATAAAATTATTATAAAACAAACAGTTAATTTATTAAATTATATTTCATTCCAAAGCATTCATCGGTTTGTTACTAAACTTCAACTATATCCGACGACCTTGGTTACTTATCTCTTTTGCTGACCGTACATTAATTCAAGCAGTAGGTATTCAAATTAATAAGAGGAGGATCAATAATAATAAACCACGGAGGTTTTCGGGCCGTAATACAAAATCGAAGTACTAAATCAGAAGGTTAGTTTTACTATCATATCAATCAATGCTGCCCCACTCCTGGACATTCTTCCATTTTTTCTATTCTCTGTTCATTCCATCATCGTCTTCAAACCACAATTTTATAACAACAAAAAACTTCTTGTAAATAAATTGTACGGAAAATTTCTCCCACAAGATGTCGCCCACCAACACTCTCCCTAATGTAAACAAGCAATCTCGGTATTTTTAATTATGACATTTTTTTTTTAATATCCGCCAAATACAAAACATCCGCTCCACGTTATATATGGCGCTGTTAAATTTTCCGCCTAAAGTCATGTTTTCGTAATGCGTTTTTAATGTTCTCATATTGCTATAAATCACCATGGCTACTCCTGGTCCAGATAGCTTTAATGGCTTATTAAATTAGTTTATGAATCCAGAGGTCATATTCCCACAGCCGTATAACAGGCATGTTAAAATATATTACGCATTACCCATGTCTCAGGGGACTCATTGTAATGTATTAGCTCTAGACTTTACTAAGTAACTATAGGAACTTTGTTCTTTAATGATCATTTGAGTAGTTTAAACACTCACAAATATCCGTTTAAAGGTTATTTAAAACAAGCAACAAAATTTATTGAACAACCATTGATTTGATCGATTCAAGCTCTGGGCAAACTGAAGCAAATGCCACGCGGTATTTGCTCGAGCCATAAAGAACCTGAGTTACTGACATAGCTTGCAGAGTAAGCAAAATGCAGTGGGCTGGCCATGTGTTTCGAAGGACCGATGGCCGATGGGTGGAGCAGACAAGTCTTGGAGTGAAGACTGCGTATCAGCAAGCGTAGCGTGGAACGTTTCCCAGCTAGAGGGACCGACGACCTAAAGAAAGTGGATAGGAGAAGCTGGATGCGAGTCCTATGTCCAGCAGTGGACTGCTAGGTATAGGCTGAGTTGATAGATTGATGTCGCGTTCTCGCGCCGTATGTGTCAACATACGTGTATGGAGATGTTCATACTGACGCTAATAGTAGTGTGACTCCCAAATCATTAAAAAAAATGACCCGCGGGTGATTTTCAAAACAACTCTATTTTTT
This sequence comes from Antitype chi, assembly GCA_947359405.1. Classification (NCBI taxonomy): domain Eukaryota; kingdom Metazoa; phylum Arthropoda; class Insecta; order Lepidoptera; family Noctuidae; genus Antitype; species Antitype chi. Next base: position 12,484,816 of record OX375815.1, on the reverse strand, counting down.
TACAATTGCGGGAGATATCACGGAAAAAAAAACAGACATATTGAGAACCTCCTCCTTCATGAAGTCGCTTAAAAATAACCGAAAATGTCCCGGAAATATTTTAAGAAACACCCCGTGTTCGACAACAAACTCAAACACCGGATTTTGGTCCACATCCGCAGTTCGTCGAGGGTATTACTTCACGCTGCGTGACGGAGGGTGAGCCTATTCCCATTAATTGGCCACACTTCCAATCACGGCCCGCTCTTGGTAACAGAAAAACCCATCCCAATCTCCTGCGAAACTATAAAAGTATCGACCTGAATTACTGACTCACTGAGGGGGGCAGATTAACGTAATTTACGTTGCTCTTCGATCAAAATGAGTAGCTGAAATTAATTTTAGCAACGGCCCAAATACACAAACATGAAAACAAATGCAACGTTTTTTCAGCGACTCATTTTGAGCGCCTCACCCTTACTTACTACAATCAGTACAAAATGTTTCACAATTGAATCAAAGCGGGAAAAGCATAACTCATCAGTATGAATTTTTATTTCTATTGAAGACTAGCTTACGCTAGCGGCTTCGCCCGCGCGGAACTTTAATCCCCTATTAACTCACTTAGGGGTTGAATTTCGAAAAATCCTTCCTTATTCCTTGTCTACATTATAAAGGGAACCTCTGTGCAAAATTTCAGCTTTCTAGGTCCAAGGGTTTGGGCTGGGCGTTGATAAATCAGTCAGTCAGTCAGGACTTTTATTTTTATTTATATAGATAGATAGATAGACTAGCTTTTGCGGGCGGCTTCGCCCGCGTGGAGTTCGGAAATTATGCCACGGGAACATACTACCTGGATAAACATTATCTTATGAGTTAATCTAGGTTATAATGTATCTGTGTGCCAAATTTCATCCAAATCCGTTCAGCCGTTTTGGCGTGGTTGTAACAAACATCCAAAGACCTTCAGAAACTTTCACATTTATAATATTAGTAGGATAGTAGGATATCCGATTGCCGGCTTCTGTAGTAATCCCTCAATAAGCTTTTGCTACTTTATAGGAATATCAGTAGCGATCAGCATTCAACGTTCCATCTTTAATCTTGAAATTAATTTCTTCTTACTATTTACTTGGAACTTTGAATATCAGAATTTTTCTCATTATTTCGTTGTATTGCCAAAATACAAATAAATTTACTCGCGGTATCCTATTTTAATTTACCTGTCGTCTTAGCTGCTATATTGAGCCGTATATTCAGTAGATACTGATTGCCAATGCAATAGAATAAGAAAAGCCCGCATTCACTTCTGTTATTCATTCAATGAAGCGGTATGGATTTAATATATAAGTAACCGAAATAGAATATACGTAAATTCTTTTTAAGCGGATAGTACGAGTTAGCAAACAGAGGGGAGCAAGAAGCATTCTTTTCGGAATATGAAAGAAAAGTTGAATGGATTTCAGCGACAGTTTTCGGGTTCACGGCGTCTAGAGATACAACTCCTAAATTGAATCACGTATTAGGTTTAAAAGTTAAGCGGTTACGTTCCCCGTTCGAAACCACTTTTTATGTAAGTGCTACGTGATTTCTTTGAGAAAGCACTCACTTTTGTTTCCGATATCTTCTTTCTCGTCGTGATTAATACTTTTACTTGTTAACTTAAATTGTTTTTCCGCTGTTGTGCAGAAAAACGGGAAAACGGAGAGCTTATTTCTTCAGTAACGTCCGCGTTTGTGTTAACATTGTGTTCTATGTTTAAGCTAATTAACTTTGCATGTTTACTTAATACAATCTATATAACTGTTTGAATAAAGAAACGTTTTACTTGATGTCATTTGCCCTCGTTTTCCTAAAGAGTTGAAAACGAAAATAGAACCATAAGTTGTTTTTGTTGAGTGGGTAGGTACTATTTAAATCTTACTTATGTTTTAGATTCTGTTACAAAATAAGTAAGGAAAATCAATTTAATACAAAAACGTAATTTCCTTCTTTGCCTTAATAGGTTCTGAACACGCTGGTTGAAAACATTATAATGAGCTCTTTGACCCCACTGGCGCTTGTATTACGACCACAGTAACACATCAGATATTTAATGAAAGCTTGCTCGTGACGTGCCAATCAACAATTCATTAATATTGCTGTAGATGATAGTTCGGTATGATGAAATTTATCTGCCCCAAAACAATCTGCGACCGCAGCTGCGACCGGTCGCGAGCGCTTGCGGTTGCTAGTTGCGGCGTATCGACTCGCCCATCTCGCGAACATCACAATTATTTAGTTCATCAAAAAATACAAATCCATTTCCATTAACCTTATATTTGCACACAGTTATATTAAATGTATTTATTTGTTTAGTCCGTTAGTGAGTCATTTAATCAAGTAAACCTAGTGTTAATAGTTAGCTGTGTTAACTATTTTATATAATTATTTAAATGTAGGTATATAAATAAATGAACAATTGTACGCACAATATTCAATCATAGACTAAATTATCAAAAAAAAATATTAAGAGCAAGTAGATGCATTCATTGGACTCATTCTATAGAATTCATCGTGGCAAAAGAATCGCTTCGTACATTAGGTTTTTGAAAAAGCACTGAATGGGTGGCAGCGACATCTACGCATAGCCTGTTATCATGGATTCAATAGGTAAATCATTCTGAATCCCCACGTTGAAATTTGTCGTCAGTTTTCGGTTCGGAAAAGAAAACTCTGCCATACACTTTGTCCTCGTAGGTACCTTTTGCACTTTTCTATGAAACACCAGATTCTTTTTTCGAAAATCGACAAAAAATTTCTACGCTAGGGGTGAGAATCATGTGCTGAATTCACTGTTTCAGTTTAGCGGGTAGATGTCCTTGCAACCCAGTTTCCAGAACACCTCATGCTAAAATGAAACGTCGAACAATTTTACAATTTCTACAAGTTATCTGAGTATTGGATTTTTGGATGTCGAAGTTATACAACATCGAAAACACTGTTTCAGAGTTTTCAATTCTGTCCCCCGTTTGGACCCATCGCAGTTGCTGACTGAAAATTCTCAACCAGAAAACGTATTTTTCTCCTTTATGGTTTAACACTGCCGAAACGCGTTTGAGATTATTCGTAGCAAAAACAAAATAAAGTATATGTAACATCTAAGGATCATACCTTTTCTAACGATCACTACAGCAAGCTGAAAGGATTTTTTATTGCGAATGATAAAAGACACACAGCTCAAACGCGTTTAATACACACCTCAAGCCATATTCTATAAAAGCTGCTGTGGCGCGAAATCCTACTTCTATAATGTCAAGAAGAAATTTAAAAACATCTTAACTCTCCTGAACCAGTATTTAATTTTGGTACGGTCAGCAAGACACAAATATTAGCACTTCAGTTTTTTAAATCTTAATTATTAAGCAATATTCATGAAACATCTTAACTGATATAAGTACGGTTTTACATGAAAAGTTGTAAATTAATGTATTGAAGAATGTTGTATTAATTTATAACAGTGATTATCGACTTTCGACTACCACATTAGGTTCCCTAATATTTTAAGAAATGTGATACGGGGGTATTATTTCATCACCACTGCTCTCAAATCGACGACGGAAAATATCGGGAGGGAACCGACATGTCCAATAACTAAAAATTCGAAGACATGTGACATCTACCTACCCGCACTGGGCCCGTATGGTGGATTATGGATCTCTTCCTGTCACAGAGATAAGGTCTATATCCCAGCTGCGGGAATATTATAGGCTGATTATAATAGGGACGTTAGAGATACCTAACATTCTAATACGATTAAAGTATAAAAATAATAAAATATCCGCTAGAATTGTCAGATGCACCATTTATGTGGGTGGCCACAAAGGTTGCATATAAAGATGAAATAATTTTAATTTTATTTCTATTTTCGATAGCCGCTAACAACTTTCAACGTTTGTGAAGTTTTCTAACGCACATTTGCACATACAATTCAGCCCTTTATAATCATTTAGCATAGCTAGTTCAAACATGCCATGATTGCATTTAATACATAATAAGGTACATGTTTGGTACATCTACTTACATATAAATTAATAGCTCCTTTGCATCGGTGGACTAGCTAAACATCAGGACATGATTGCGTTTGAACCATTTTGCATTCGGCAACAGCGTATCGCATTGATTAATTCCTGATATATATTCGCTATACACTCGTTAGTAAAATTGTTAAACATGTTTCAATGGAAATTTACATGAATACCGTCATAATATTCCACCAATAAGAGTGTTGTAGGGAAAATGAAAGGCATGGCATGAAAGGCAAGCCAATATTATTTTTAAGAGGCCGTGTGCGAAATTTTGTCGATTTCACTGATTTACCTACTTGACTTTACAGATTAACTTTTATAGTTAAAATGCTTACAGTATTTCCATAAGTTTTAATACTGAACATGAGAGATCATTTCAGTTATTATTATTATCTAATGAATGAGCTACGTTTTTATTTTTTTCGAGTATTAGTGTTGCCAGATTTAGGTTGTTTTAAAAGATTATTTACTGCCATTTTTTTTTTAATTTCTTGTGTTTTTTTTTTCAAGGTATTGAGTGATTTTCAACTGAAGTTAATTTTTGTCGTTTTAAATTTATGAACGAGAGTTCTGAGTAGCCGAAATCAAAAGCAGTTTTTTGTCTATTTTCTATAAAATTTGACTAAGTTCAATATTTAGTATTAAATATGTCTTTTATTTCATCACCACTGCTCTTAAAACAGCGAAAAACCGGAATGTCCTAAAATCTAAATTTCGAAGACGTGTGACATCTACCAACCCACCGCCCTGGGCGTCGGGAAGCCCAGGCTGATTCCCGGCCACCGTAGGCGCGGGCTTGCGGACGGCGAGTAATGGGTGAGCTACCCATCGTCGGTAAGGACCAAGCTCGGGTTGACGGCGCGTTGTGTTCCACGCGCGCCTCATAGAGATGTCAGCACCAACTGGTGGGGTCCGCAAGGGCCGATGCCTGCCAGGGATGCGGGTTGTTCGAAAGAGATACCACGGCCCCTGGCACACAGGCAACTGAAGGACCACGGGTGGGTTTTAGTCAGTAAAAGTCTGACACGCCCTCCTGCTCCACTCAGAGCGGGAGAAGTTATTTGATGATTTCCAATCCAAACAAAAAAAAACACTGGGCCCGTCTGGTAGATTACACTCCCTCTCGGAAAGACGAGGTTTGTGTCCCAACAGTGGACAAATTATAGGCTGAATGTGACGACAAATCAGTATCCACAACTCACATTTTCATCAAATTGTTTTAGAATAGAGAATACGCCAGCGTCGATCAAGTTTTTTACAAAGTAAAACACGAGTCAACACAGAAGCAACAAAAGCAAAGCCTCTGTGTTTAAAATGTCGTCCTTTATTCAGACTTAGCAGTATTGACACGTTTATGTTTTGTTAACATCTCAATGGCGGACACGAAATTTCTTGTCGCCCAATTATTGCCGGATTAGTACAATTGTTGTTCCAAACAACCAAACTCTTATTACACGAATTGGAGTTGTCATCCTAAATTCAATTTAAATGCTTCACTTGCTATAAGCGGACAACTTGGCAACGAATTAAGTAAAAACGACTCCGTAAACGTATCGCCCAGAACAGAAATCATAATGAATTTTGCAATGTGACCGAACATTTTCTGCGTATAATTTAATTTGGAATGGCTCCAGCCTCCACGGACAAATAATTTAAAAGCTACGGAAGTTTAAGCTGAAATAAAGTATTAAAACGAGTTTTATGGAGCTCACTTATTTTGAATGATAGCTGGAGCTTAACCACTTACACATTAATTTCTTTTATGAATTGCCTCATTTCTGTTCGCGTCGTCCGCGGCAGAGCGGACGGCTACGACGTTAGCTGTGAAACCGAATCCAACACAGCGTTAAACAAATCGAAAAAAGCTGCCGCCCGCTCACGGAACACACATACGTTACAAAGCAGCGTCTGTCCGATTACAAACAATGCAAACGTTGAAGGGAAGTAAACGAAAAACGAGCGTTGAATTGCAAACCGCTGTGTACCGACGGAAGAAAAAAAGTGTTGTGTAGGGGACGAGCGGCGAGGAGCGGCCCAGAAGCCGGAAAACATCGCAGCGTGAGTGCGCTTCTGTCAGCACTTCTTGACACGCCGCCACGCGCCAAAACTCCTAACAAACTGCCGCGGATTTTTACCATGCACTCGGCCCGCTCCACTCTACCGAGAATGTGCAAACATTTGTCTATTATGCATTTTTTATCCAGTCCATATATCAAAAACTATCAAGCCCGACGAAAACAAACCCTGCTGTTGGATTGCTCGGTGCAGTGAACTTTAAAAAAAATCTTTTCATTGTACCAACAGTGTTTCAATTTTTATGCGATGTAATTTCGCGATAGATAAATGTGCACGTTTAACGGTTTTTTGTGTTTACGGAAAACGCTCACAAAAACCGTTAACAAAAAAATGTTTGAATGCTTTATGGGCAGTAAGCTTTTACAAAGTTAGACCTAGCATATAGTAAACAATAACAATAATATTGCGGTTTGGTAGATTGTGCTAGATTGTGGTTACCAAAGGAATGACTTACGCAGACGTTTGTGAAAGTCCTCATCTGCTTTTATGTCAAGTATTTAGGCATTAAGTTGCAGGGTTTCTAGCCACACAATCCTGCTAAATAATACATTACACTACGAAACCAGATCATCTGGTAAAGACGGCGCTGACACAACAACCCCAATAAATATAATTAAGCAAATCCGCAGTACAAGGAAACTCCCCAGCAAGGAAATCGAGGAAATTTATATTTGACGGGGACATAAAGAGTCCATTTGTAGCAAGTGACGTGTTAAGGGACCCTTGTTTATGGGTGGCACTTAACACGGCGCTAAGCCGCCAGTCGCCCGAACATTCCCGAACACTTGCAAGATCACTAGTACGTCATTTTTATGCCACCCGGGTGAATTTGTTATCTAATTACACTTGAGGACAATGCACGTTATAAACGTCGTGTTGTTTTTCTTTTTTTTAAGAGAAGGCCAAGTTATTATTGCCTGTCAACATTAATGTTACCAGATTTTTATATGGAATTTGTATGGATATTGAAACCAAAAGGCACTCAAGAACTTATCTTTAAAACTAAAGAGAATTTCTTGAATGCTTCAGGCGAAATCTATGCTTTGTTTTTTAATCTAATATTCAAAGAAATAATAACTGCTTTAGGCCTAGTAGGGTACGGTTCATTATAAGTTATTGATTAATTGACCCACTAAACGTACGACGCCATCGCGGCAGGCTGAGATAAAGGTGGCGGGACAATCTTGACTCGTACCGACAGGACTGACCAGCACTTTATAGCAAAAGACAGAATAGGATACTTTCGGTAGTGAAAAATAAATGATTAAATTTGATAAAAATTAAATGTTATGTAGAAATATACTTACATAAGAGCACATTATTGTTTTTACACGCTTTATATTAGCTTCACTTGTATGTTTGTTTGTATGTTTGTATGTAACCGACTCCTTTGAGCGCGATTTTGACCCACTTTAAACGGTCAGATTTCATTGAAACTTTGTAAACTTGTCGAGGACCGATGACAATTCAATAATTTAAAAAAAAAATGAGAAAAAAAAACACGTTTTTGTAGTTAGCAGAACTAAAAAATAGAAAATAAATAATAGTTAAAAAAACTAAAAAAGACGCTATATAAACCAAACTAAAAAAGGAGAAAATAATTTAATTCAATTAAAAAGCGTGGGGTGCTTGACATTAATTGATTACAAAAATACCTCAAAAAGCAACCTACGCTTACAAAAAAAAATTGAGAAAAAAAAACACGTTTTTGTAGTTAGCAGAACTAAAAAATAGAAAATAAATAATAGTTAAAAAAACTAAAAAAGACGCTTTAAAAACCAAACTAAAAAAGGAGAAAATAATTTAATTCAATTAAAAAGCGTGGGGTGCTTTTTAGGTATTTTTATAATCAATGAATGTCAAGCACCCCACGCTTTTTAATTGAATTAAATTATTTTCTCCTTTTTTAGTTTGGTTTTTAAAGCGTCTTTTTTAGTTTTTTAAACTATTATTTATTTTCTATTTTTTAGTTCTGCTAACTACAAAAACGTGTTTTTTTTTCTCAATTTTTTTTAAATTATTGAATTGTCATCGGTCCTCGACAAGTTTACAAAGTTTCAATGAAATCTGAAAGTTTAAAGTGGGTCAAAATCGCGCTCAAAGGAGTCGGTTACATACAAACAAACATACAAGTGAAGCTAATATAAAGCGTGTAAAAATAATAGATTAAAAAACTAAAAAATACGCTTTAAAAACCAAACTAAAAAAGGAGAAAATAATTTAATTCAATTAAAAAGCGTGGGGTGCTTTTTGAGGTATTTTTGTAATCAATTAATGTCAAGCACCCCACGCTTTTTAATTGAATTAAATTATTTTTTCCTTTTTTAGTTTGGTTTTTAAAGCGTGTTTTTTAGTTTTAAACTATTATTTATTTTCTATTTTTTAGTTCTGCTAACTACAAAAACGTGATTTTTTTTCTCATTTTTTTTTAAATTATTGAATTGTCATCGGTCCTCGACAAGTTTACAAAGTTTCAATGAAATCTGACCGTTTAAAGTGGGTCAAACTCGCGCTCAAAGGAGTCGGTTACATACAAACATACAAACAAACATACAAGTGAAGCTAATATAAAGCGTGTAAAAAGGTTTAAAGTTTAAATTAATTTTATGGCAAGAAAGCGTATTGATTATGCCGATATAATTTTTTTGTGACTTTATTCGGAAAATCAACATTTTGAAGTACTTTTTCAAACATAGTAGAATACCCAATTGTATGGAAAAGGGAGAAAGAGCATTTACGCTATAGCGGGACAATGCAGGCAATTAAGAGAGATTAGATAGATTAACATAACAAATCATACCATCACGCCTTGTTTCGCCGAAGGGTTTTGCAGAGGCGTACCTATAGTACACCTACATTAGGCCTGTTATGTTTAAGTCCCATGTAATAGGGGGCGACTGCGGTAAGGTGGGGGGACATTGGGTTGCTACTGAGAAGTTCCAGATAGAAAAACTCAATAAGACTTTGCCCAACCTGGGAATTGAATCCAGGACCTCATGTGCAGCAGAAGCGCTTGCTACCAATCAAATAGATTAATTGAACATAAAACCGTTATCATATTAAATCTAAATGCAACCACATCAAACAGCTCTTAAACCAAAGAAAATCTAACTCCTCTTTCGGATCAGTATACATACAATTACGTGCACCGGACATTGGACATAGGAAGCGCAAATAGTCGTTCTAAGCATAAAAGAGTGTATTGGGCGAAGCATGTGTCAGCTGCAGCTACAATCTAATTTTCAGGTTGTCCGAAGGTCGGAGTTAGTGCATGGTGCAGTGATTCCTACGGCCGAACGACGAGAGCCGAATCGATGTCAAGAGCCGAAAGCCGAACGTAGGTACACCCGCCATATCAGATTTTCCTCTTAACTCAGCGAGGAAATTGATTTCAAGAGTTCTCTTAAATGTAACGTAGGCTGTCAATAAGGCTCAGCATTTAATGATTTATTTATTTATTTAAACTTCTCGCACACAAAAAAGGTACAAAGGCGGACTTAATGCCTTAGGCATTCTCTACCAGTCAACCAAGGGTGGTGCAGAGATTAGATGGCAGGTGCTTTGGATGAGAGGAATGATGAAAAAACCTATAAAATATATCATAATTAATTATAAATAATATTACATAAATAGGTTATTAACTAATAATACACATACATGCATACATATCTACTATAATATATACTTAATATATATATATATATAAATAATAATAAATAATATATATATATATATACTTAATATATATATATATATATATAATTTATCGCATTTCTGTGACCGCCTCCAACTTCTGATTGAGATTATGAGTTTCAAGTTACGATGTTACGGTTTCAACTTGATTCGGTATTAATGGTACTTAACTTTTAATTGGAGTGTTTAACGTTGGTATTTTCATTACTATTTGACAATAAATTGATTTGTGGTATCAGTAGGTATCTGTTTTGTATATTTTAAACAAATTTAAAAATTCATAAAAGTGCTTCATCATCATCACTCCAGCCGAAAGACGTCCACTGCTGGACATAGACCTCCCCAAGCTTCGACCGGTTCTGTGCTTCCCGCATCCAGCGGACTCCTGCGGCCCTCACAAGGTCATCGGTCCACCTTGTGGGAGGCCTTCCAACTTTACGTCTTCCGGAACGCGGTCGCCACTCCAGAACCTTCCGGCCTCATCGGCCATCTGTTCTGCGAGCAATGTGCCCTGCCCACTGCCACTTAAGTTTGGCAATTCTTCGAGCTATGTCGGTTACCTTGATTTTTCTACGGATGTCTTCATTCCTGATTCGATCACGCAGGAAAACTTCAAGCATAGCCCTCTCCATTGCCCTTTGGGTGACTTTAAGCCTTCTTATGAGGCCCATTGTGAGCGACCGCGTTTCGGTTCCATATGTCATCACGCACTGGCAAAGTGGTTGGAAATAATAAAATACCGCTTTGTTTCCCCGCTGGGTTAAGCAGAGGTCCACCCGTAGTACACCAGTTATTTTTAAGTCCTATGTAATAGGGGGCGAGCCCTTTGCTATCAACCGGTCACAAATCCACACTCCGAGCTGCTACTGAGAAATTCCAGCTAGAAAAATCCAAAAACACTTTGCCTGATCTAGAAATCGAACCCTGGACCTCATGCTAGCAGAAAAGGTTGCGAATACTAGACCAACGAGGCAGTAGGAAATAATACGCCGTATATTCAGAAGATAGGTTTAAAAAAACCCATATATTTATAAATTACCTAACAAACCCATTCACACTCAGCTAACCACAACCTTTTCATCTCTTATAACATGTACAAAAACGCGTGGCATTCGTCATAGAACACGAAAAAGCCCAATATCGACGGTCTACCAAAGCGAAAACACGACACAGAAAACGAATGAAAAAAGCAATATGTCGCAGGACACACATGTTTGCGAATCTGGCGTTAAAAAACAGTGCTATCTCAAAGAAACTCCTTCAGGAAATCAATTCGTAGTTTAACATAATGGGACGTGTGACTGGTTTTTGTCAGTGTGGCGGTGCTAACATATGGGCCTAATATGTAAGTTACACGATCGGTGTTCAGTGATCTATCGCCGTGGCACCGCGCCTGTTTACGATTCACTCCAGCCAGGCGTGCAGACGAACTGATATTTTTATGTCCGAGGCGCTTTACAAGGGGAGCGATTAGATTTGGGTGAGCTTCCTTGGGCGGAAGTGTGAGAATAAACAAAAGGGTTTATTTTTACACATCCTTGGGTATTTATAATTTATCTTATGAATATTATAAATATCATCAGTAAGGTATTCTTATTTATTCATTAGTCTTCATTTAGTATTTGGTTTAGTCCCAAAAGTGTATGTTGTGAACGACTAAACTGCTTGTTGCAGGCCAGATTGCCTGGTAGTTGACTTCAACGACAAAAGAAATGAGATCTAAATGGGTGCCAAGTTCAATGGTCAGTCCTGAAATTTATTTAACCACATTTATAACAACTTTAAATATAATTTCTTCTTATAACTTAGGATAATAAGCCTAAGGTTTGTCTTGGCTAGTTCTCATATATGAATTATTATTAAGTACCAACGAAAACAGTCAAGGAAGAGCCGTATATTCGATGGCTAGTCTCTACCAGCAAACCAAATTTTCGGAAGAATACAATAAGAACTTACAGCTTTAGAACTCGCGTAGGCTATAATATAATTTGTTTATGACAACTAGCCAAGTCAATATATTATCCTAAGTTATAAGAAGAAATCATATTTTAAGTTGTTATAAAATATTTTATATTGTTATAAATAAATTTTAGGACTGACCATTGAACTTGGCACCCATTTAGATCTCACTTCTTTTATCGTTGAAGTCAACAACCGAGGCATATATCATAATATTGAACTTGGCTCTCATTTCACATTTATGTTTTTGATGGGATTTAATTTAAACTGGCCAAACTTTCGGGTTTTGGATTTTTAAACAGCGTTGATTGGACTTCTACGATAACAATGATTGATGTACGATTCGGTACGGAAGCGCATGGGATAGTTGTGATTAGCCATGCACAACAGATATCGATGCCGTTGACTGTCCGCGTACTTCCTCGGATATTCGGGTGACCGCGCAAACGAGCTTTGCCCTGTGGATGAGCTTCATACCTACGTACAATTCTACAAGCACAGGCGTTAGGCATTCAATGCACGACAGAGCGACGAAGTGCGCTGTAAATAATTTTCACGCTGGTTACACGTCACGGTTTTTTCAGTCAATTTCTCTGTGCTGTAACCAAGAGAGGACACTGTAGCCTCTATTTTTGAGTCTGCTTTGCTTTGAAGATACAGTTACAAGTTTATTGGTCCGCCTTGATTTTTATGTCAACTTGATAATATCAGCAAAGAGATAAGCACAATGTACCTACATTTATCTATACTGGTGGTCGATCAGTGGTAGAAATTCGACTACGTTTTTTTTATTAATTGAATGTAGGTATTAGATTGTGATGTATTGTCTAAGCTAACGAGGAAAAAGCATTATTCAATTATTATGGTAAACAAAAATCAATGTAATCTTTATTCAAAGTTTCATAATATGTATTAGTTAAACACAAAGCAAAGCTCATAATATGTACAGGTATATAAAAAGAAAAAAATCATAATGCATCAAAAAATAAGTCCGCATCGTTGTCAACGGGAAGAGTGCCAAAAAGGCTGGCAGCATTGCCACATTGTATGGCAATGCTGATTCTTTGGCCGAAATATAGGCCAGCCCTTTGGTCACGTGAAGAGTCAACCAACCGCTTGGAAATATCTAATGTAGGTATTTCTAATGCATTATTATATAAAAATATTAGCTTTCTGCCCTCCTTCTCCATATAAATGTTGACTGTGACAAATTTTATTAGTATTTTATTTTGAGCTGAAACTATGTTTAGTAATTCTATACCAGCTGTTATCATTAGTGCTTGCAGTGCTGCAATAGGGTTTCTGTTACACCCTGTAGGTATAGTTAAAAAAACAACCGACTTCCTAAAAAACACTACAAAGTGAAAAATTACTTTAATTTCGGGAGTCGGTGTCTTTGGATCTGTGTTTTAAAAAAATGTCACCGCCTTCCGAAATTTGTACTGTTGTAAAAAACTTTGTAGTGTTTTTTTGGAAGTCGGTTGATTTATTTTTTTAATTTATTTTTTCACTTTTTAGTGGTTCAAATGTGCTTACCTCTTCACAGCGTACCGGCGTGATGTTATTTTATGAACTGGTGTAAATAATCGACAGACATGAGATTTCAGGAATCCCAGTCCATTTGCTATCATTTGTTGAGTAGTTCCGTTGCCTATCTCCGAAGTTCTTCATCAGATCTTCACAAAATTGAAATGGTTCCGAGAAAGTACTCTTCCAAAAAATACCCAAATCGCTTCAAGTGTGCCTATAAAATTTTAAGAGTTCTCTCTATTTCTCCAGGATCTCATCATCAGATCCTGACTTGATGATCATGGGACCACCTGGGAAGTATTCCCTTTCGAACAAAATAAAATTCAAATCGGTCCAGCTATCTTCGAGTAATCGGGGAACATACATACGAAAAATTAAGAAATAAAGGTTCCGACGAATTGCGAACATCCTCCTTTTTGAAGTCGGTTAAAAATGTTCTAACTGTTCTATGCCCATTGCCTCGACCAACAAGATAAATAATGCATGAGCTCAATAAAGTAATACCAATCAATCATTCACAGCAATATTAATCAGAAACAGATTATGTGGCCTGATGCGTTGCTCATAAATAGTAGATTAAAGGTGTCGACACAATTGTAACACAGGACACTGACACCTACGAAATCATTGGCGGATTGACGGAAGAGCTACACGAGATGACAATGTGCGAATGAACGCCAGCGTACTCCGCGAATGAGAATTGAAGATTGAAGATTATATAATCTTATTATGTATTGCGATTGTATAATGACTAAGTATTTCATTCAAAAATCATTAAATGGGATTCAATGAACTGAGAATAATTCTAAAAATCTATGTTATTACGGTCGCGAATAATATTTTGTTCAACATATCGAAAACCTGACACTGACCTGCAAATTGCAAAAACACGTAAGGAAAACTGTATTTCGGCCTACCTTAGCGCGTGCATGGCATAGCGTGTTACAAGTATGTTCCCGGGGATAAGCCACGCGCCCGACCAAGCTTAGTTTAATTGTGTTTTGTGTGTAAACATAATAAAAGGTGCCTACTTAATTACTAATGCGTGTGTTCACATTAGCCAACACGACAGCGCGGCGGCGGCGACACGATACGATACTTACGTTGTGGACCGTTGGAAAAAATTACGACAGGTACATTACCAGTGTTCTTTTTTAATGTGCGAGAAAATAATTGGAACACTGGCACATACAGTACCGGGATTTTCAATGAAAGGCAAATTTAGTGTTAAGGAGGGTGAGAAGGTAGAACGTGAAATTCAAATTTTCTTACGTTTTTTGAAGTGAAAACTTCTTTAGGCACGTTGAGCACTTTTTGGGTGAACAAAAATCATGGAACTTGCGTCATCGTCACCGAACGCTTTCCATGAGCTATATGTATACTGTGTAGTTTTTGGGTGAGCAAAAATCGTGAATCTCGCGTCATATCAGATTATGAGCCACCGCAGGGGTCTATTCAAAATGGTGGTTGGGTGAACGAGCACACGGATGAGTCTGCGTTGATGTCTTTTGGAAAAGTCCCTTTCTTTCATTAGGAAATTCTAATTCTTTTATCCCTTTCTTTCCCTTTGTATTTTTATCGTAAAAATCTGTGCTGTTACCTTTAATGGCTGAAGTCGATCGCTCGTTTATAATTTTTTACCGAGAGCAATCAGGACCCAAGGACCCAATGTGAAATCCTGTATTGACGATTTTCAAAAATACACACGTAATTGTTCTAATTTTCACTTCTGTCGGGACTCCTGGAGACCCACTGTTTTTTTTTTTAATTTTCAGGTTAGGTTTTTCATGAAATATTCATTCAATAGGATTTATGAACTAAGATTTTTGTATTTATGCACTTTAAATATTATAATTTTGTAAACGTGCTACGGTGATGAATCGTATTTTGTTCAACAAACAGCCTGACACTAAATATCTTAACTAGCTTTTGCCAGGGGTTTCGCCCGCGTTGAGTTCGGAAATTATCCCACGGGAACTTACCGGGATAAAACGTATCCTATATTTTAATTCAGGTTAAAAACTATGTGTGTGCCAAATTTCATCCAAATCCGTTCTGCTGTTTCTGCGTGATTGAGTAACAAACACACAAACTTTGATATTTACAAAGCTGACAGAGCGCGCCGTGTTATAAATACTAGTTTAAAAAACTAAAAAACACGCTTTAAAAACCAAACTAAAAAACTAGAAAATTATTTAATTCAATTAAAAAGCGTGGGGTGCTTTTTGAGGTATTTTTATAATCAATTAATGTCAAGCACCCCACGCTTTTTAATTGAATTAAATTATTTTCTACTTTTTAGTATGGTTCTTAAAGCGTGTTTTTTCGATTTTTAAACTATTATTTATTTTCTATTTTTTAGTTCTGCTAACTACAAAAGCGTGATTTTTCAGTTTTTTTTTCCCTTTATTTTTTTCTATTTTTTTAATTGTTGAATTGTCATCGGTCCTCGATAAGTTTACAAAGTTTTAATGAAATCTGACCGTTTAAAGTGGGTCAAAATCGCGCCCTAAGGAGTTGGTTACAAATATACAAATGAAGTTAATATAAAGCGTGCAAAAATTAAGCATCGTTTATTGGAATAATCCTACTATCCTACTAATACATGGCGCGCTCTGTAAGCTCTGCAAGCTGATCTTCAATAATTATTTTCTCATCTTCTAAATATATAAAATAAAGTATCTAAATCAAAAGTAATTTATTCAAACTACGCCAAGGATCAGCACTTTTCGAACGTCATAATTACATAAGACAGTTCCCTAAAAAGCCAGCTTCACCATGGCCGAGTTCTTTTAGCTGGAAAGAGGAAGTGGTGCAACAAACTCTTCATAATAAGTACATGTCAGTGGAGTTTCGCAGTACCTACGTATCGCTTGTGCAAAACATACCTATCATCTAGTTAAAGCAATGTATACTTTTTGTGTTAATAAAGTTACTACAGTATTTAAAAAAAAAACCTATCATCAATGTTTAGAACATGAACATTGATTATTATAGATCAAATAAAACTTTTAGAGGGCTTAAAATGAAATGCAAATTACGTGAATTCTCGTAAATACGAAACATCCAAAGTGGTTCACGACCTTACAAACTTCGATTTACAATCTGCTGTAACAAACATCTTACAGTATTAATTTATTCAAATTGCTTTAACTCTGATTACAATCAAAATAATATTGTATTAACCAACTTTCATTTTGGTTATAAAATCGGAGCGTTCTAGTTGGTATTCAAATTCAAATTTTGTCTAACACAAAAGATCCATTCTCTCCTCACATAGTCAGATCGCGCCATCCGACCGTCAGCTTTATGCCTACTATGCTCCCTGATCGTAAAGAAGTCGCAAAAAACGTATCTAAAGAAGTTATCTATCGTATTTTGTACCTTTCTGCCCTATCTGGGATTTCAATCCTTATCAACATCAATTCTCATCGGACAGCACATAAATAACTGTTTCAATTCACTATCCTAAAAACACGAACAGAACTAACCAAATATATTACCTAGGTACCTGTGTTTGTAATCGACACAAACTTACATTAAAGTTTCATCCCCTATTTCGGTTTTAAGCCCTCGTATATTAATTAAGTTATTAGTAGTGTGAAATAATACGAAAGTTTACGAGTCGTGTGGACCAATTTCAATTCTAAATTAACATGCTACATAATTAAGCCTATCCCTTTTAATCGGTTGCGGATTAGTTTGACTATATCATTACATTTATTGCAGGTCTTGGTGTTAAACCTAGTGGTATTACATATTAAGGGTTCTAGTAATTTAACACAGCAAGTATATAAGTACAAACCATCGATCGACACGCTACCGCAGTAGGTAATAATGTGCTAGCGAGTACGTACATTCCCAGTACTAGAGCAAATCGGTAGGTCGTTACCGCAATCGAAACGGCTTAATAGTCTGCGTTAGGCTAACGCACCATTTAAAAAGTCAACAGAAACTCGTTGAAAGTACTTTTCTTTCATTGTTTCCGGCCGTGCGGAGTGCCCTCAAGACTCAAGGAAATTGACAATGAAGGTAAAGTTTATCTTCCACCGTCAGCCGTTTGAGGGTCGAAGACGTGACCCGACCCCTTGATTCCATTACGGGCTCGCCGCGACCGACAATAGAGAATTAAAAGTCGAATTTTTACAGAGCCAACGAGCCGCTTATTCAATCGAAAAATCAATATCGCTATTCTCATAAATGAACTTATCCTGGAGTATTATTTTCGTGCAGACATTCTGTATAATATTACAGCATAGATTTATTTAACATCTCATTTCGATTCGAAAAACGGAACTGGTGAATAACGTTTGTTTTTAGGTAGTCAGGAGAAAGAAGTGACGATGATTTTTATGAATAAATGAGTCTTCTTTTCTTTTCATACGATATTTTAAGGACATATGTCTATATCCCAAACACAGTAGGCACCTACTATACTAGATCCCAATATAGTCAAATCAGTTGTCACTCAGTTACCAAATAATTTTTACGTACGTAAGTCTCAAAGTAAAATTTCACTTGATTCAGGAAAATCCGTTTCAAATAAATTATACAAATTCACTATTTAATGTCGAGTCCGTGTGCCTACACACCTTTAATCTTTGCAATACGCTGGGCACCTAAGTACCTGCTTGAATGTGAATGGCGGTCGCGGGAATGTTCCATTTGCATAATTATTCCAAAGATTTTGCATACTTTTATAGCTGCTCTCCAGGTTATCGCCACGATAAGTTACCGACATTACCGAAAAACTACAGACATAGGGAATCGGTATTTGCGAATAACGGGAATATAATCACGTTCTAATGAGGTAGTTACAGTGAATTTTAATGTATGAAAGTTTTGCTGAATTAGTATTTGGTCATTATTTTTCTCAATCACAGCCTTTTTTAGGTAATAAACTGAAAAGTGTCTGTAGTCTGACCCCCGCCACAGATTTCCCAAAATAATATCATATATCGCATAAAAGAGTTTCATGCATCCAAAAATCATTTTGATTCGCTGTTATTGAACGTAGTAATGGCCAAGTGGTCCAAGCAGGCACTTTACTTTGTGTATTTCATTTCACCACCAGTGCTCTCAAAAGGATTTAGTAAAACATCGTGAGGAAACGGGCATGCCTAGAACCAAAAAATCAAAGACATGTGACATCCACCTACCCTTACTGGTCCCGCGTGGTGGATTACGGCTCACTCCTTCTCACAGAGACGAGGCCTGAGTCCCAACAGTGGGATCATTATAGACTGATTGTGATTGTGCTTTAGTGATGAAGGGAAATTTTGTAGGCAATATCTATGGCTAGAATGGGGGTGACTCAATAGTCACCCCCATTCTAGCCATATCATCTTTATACTGGATCTAGCGTAATCGGAACTGTCCGCATATTTTCATGACACTGGCGAATTACGTTTCACGTAAGCACAGTCACGGTCTCACTCTGAACGGCTAGCAATAAATTATTGCACGTCATTATGCTTGTTAGCAACTGGCCATAAATATAACGCTTTTGCTCCAAATGGCATGTAAGCTTTTGAATTTGGGTCACACCCTGCCGGTTCAAATACTGGACACTTCATGTGATTGGATTATTATTTGCTAATATAAACAGAGATAGTTGTTTATATGGAACTTGCTAACTGGAAAATAATTACTGAGATATGAAAAATTATCACCATCTCCTGCCCTTTTTCCATTTCATTTGTGGTCGCCACAACTTGTCTTTTTCTTCCACACTTCTCTATTAGTCGTCATCTCCGTAGTCACGCCCTTTCTAACAATATCATCATTCACACAGTCTATCCACCGTTCCTTTGGTATCCCGCTACTCAGGTATGGAAAAATATGATATTGATAAATTGACCGCGGCTTCTCGGGTCGCAAGGTAACGTAATGCTAGAGAGTCATGAACATAGAAGGGGGCAAAAGAGGCAATGGTCGACCGCCAATAACTTGGCTACGAACAGTAAAAACATAACATGATAGCGAGCAACACGGTAAAAGAGACAACCCACAACCGAACAGTATGGCGCAGAAGCACAAGGACGGGTGACCCCAAATAAATTGGGAGGATAGCCAGGAGAAATAAGAGATAAATAGTACGTACTGCAGGCTTAGCACGAGAACCGTCGAGAAGCGTTTTGTCGACGGAAGAGTTGACAAAAATGACGTTTCCGTGTAGGCAGTTGACAGTTTTGTACCGAGAAATGTAGACAAGCGATTTTTATTCTACGGTAGAGTAGAAATAGAAAGGTCATGCTAAGCTTGCAGGTACTTATATTAAAAGACATGTTGCGTTGGGCAAGAGAAAGGCAAGATTATGATGGTGATGTTGATGATGATGACGTAGAAGGTATTGGTACTGGTTCCTTTACCGCTATTGGTACCAAGGTACTTTTTAGGTTCCGACGTTATAAGGAAAAACGGAATCTATATCACTTTTGAGCCCATCTGCCACTGAGGTTTTTAAATTATGTCCCACAGCCAACATCAATATGGCAAAATAATCCAAATTTTGGTCAATAAGACTTTTCAGTCAGTAGGTTACTTATTTTCAAACTTGGAGTGCATTTTGTGCTGGCTATGATGTTTTCATGTCGGCTTTAGTAACTATCTCCTTTGAGATCTCACGGGTGACACCGGGCCCCTAGACCTCTGAGCAACATGGCAAACCATTTCAAGCTTAGTCTTGTTATAAATAAATTGAATGTACATTCAACAAAAATTTGATAGGTAGGTACCTACATTCACTGTTTGTTTTCTATTAATTTCATTTAAATGTCATTCGAAAACATTCACCTTGTTCTGAGTAAGCTTCTACTATATCCCATGGCTCTGGCTACTTATCTCTTTTCGTGACCGTACAGCAATGTGTAAGCAGTTTAGGTAGGTCAAAATAAAATTGGGTGGGTAAAAAATCGTGGATCAAACGAAACAGGGCGATAGTTGAAGTTATTTGCAGACAAAAATATCCGTGTGGCAGAGCTCTCACTTGATTTCCATAAAAGTTTTTTAATCAAACGGTGTTCCTGGGAATCACGCTAGACGAGAAATTACAATGGGGAGCTCATATAACATCTCTTGCGGGGCGGCTAAGCTCGGCCGCTTATACTGTTAGAAAGATCAGACAGTTAACAGATGTAGAAACCGCGCGATTGGTCTATTTTAGCTACTTCCACAGCATTATGTCGTATGGCATTTTACTGTGGGGTCGGGCCGCTGACATTGAATCCATCTTTATTTTGCAAAAGAGAGCTGTCAGAGCCATTTATAATCTACGTCGCCGCGAATCCCTCAGGAATTGTTTAAAAGGATTAATATTATGACGGTAGCTTGCCAATTCATTTATGAAAATATTATGTATGTAAGAAAAAATCTACATCTTTTTAATAAAATAAGTGATAGACATAATTTTAATACTAGAAACAAAGACAAAATAGATCAACCATTTTTCAGATTAGCTAAAGTACATACATCTTTTATGGGGTACTGTGTTAAATGTTACAACAAAATACCTTGTGACATATTGCAATTAAATGAAAGGAAATTTAAAGCTCACATTAAAAGTAAACTATGTAAACTAGCGTATTACAAATTAGAGGATTATATCCAAGATAAGAATGCTTGGAAACATGCTGGTCCTGCTCCATAGGACAATCTAGAGTCTAGACAAAATCAAACTGGTTGCTAATAGAATTGTATAATTAATTATATTTATGACATTGATTTACACTCAGTGAATACTTTAACTCACACACTGACTCATTACTTGTTAATATTGTAGGAAAATCATACCTATACTTACTTTTACAATGTTTGTAAATGTGTTAACACCATGTATCTATCACAGAATTAATTTATCTGTATTGCTTCAATTTGATTCTTTTTACCCATTTTGGTATGGTAATTTTATTCTGGGTGCATCGTTTTCACACATAATCATATAATGAATGTAAATATTGTACTTGAAACATTTTAAAAGAGTAACGGTGGAGTTTCTTGCCCATTCTTCTCCATACGAAACTACATTTTGGAAGGGGCGACTAGAATCAATTCTATTTTAATGTAAATGTTGACGTTCAAAAGTGCCTTTTAAGTGCCTATTTGAAATAAATGCTTTGACTTTGACTTTGACTTTAGTTATTACTATTTGAGTGTTTTTTGAAGAAAATACCAAAATTTCCAATAAATAGGCAATAGAGTAAAATGGGTACCTATTTTAAAACAATAAATTATGTTTAATTGCTTCTAAGAAATGTATCATCACTTTAGAACCTTAGTGCAAAAAAAATGTACCAGCAAAAAAATTTTTTTTTTGGTTTTTTCTTTGATTTTTTTTAACATCAAATAACCTGAACTATCGCTCTGTTTCGTTTGATCCACGATTTTTTTCCCACCCGGTATAAGTAAGATTACGTGGCATTACTTGGAATAGACTAGCTTTTCTATACATTTGGTTCGATGTCAAAAAGTGAGTTCATATCATTTTAATAGTGCAACAAATAGAACTTTGCCGACCTATAGCAAAAAAAAACAACATTGTACCCAATAATTTTCACTTGAAAAAAAAAGTTACGCTTCATCCAGTGGAAACCAGAACCATTGTTCCGTACTCAATGAAGGCACTGGAAACGTATACAATTTATTACTGTAGCCTGTCGACTCATCCGCCTTCATACAAAAGTAGGTACAATCGTACAATGACGCTCTTTCACATGCAAATAAGCGTGGAACCGCGGGTCTGTGTAGTGTCGACTGGAGGATCTCACACTGTGTGGAACCCGATTTAGATATCGAATACGATTTGATTCTATTAAGAGCGCAACAAACTTCTAGCGCTAATTGAAGCGACGCTACGCTTCAATTAACCTACCATTCTATCCAGATCCGCTGATCTGGCTAGAATGGTAGGTTCACGCGAGAATTTATGTAATTTCATAAGTATTATTGAAATAAATACATATCTTGAAAATATAAAATGTATACGTTAAACATCTCGTTTTGTTAAAATAAAAACGGATGACCTCCTGTGAAGTATTTACTCCATACTAAGGGTTTATTTTGTTTTTTAGATAAAAGTTCTCATTTTTTTCTATAAAGGAAACTACAAGTTTTCATGTTTCATTTATAAAGTGAATCCTTAAATATTTTACATATTAATTGCATATGTAAAGGTTAAGTAATTACGCAGTTATTTCGTAATTATTTATCATTCCCCTAGTACGATCATAAAGCTTTGAATCCAATCAAACTGACCACGATGTCTGATGAATTTTCAAATACATTTTGATAATATGAATTCTTGATGAATAAATAAATAACTTTTCGATAGGTACTCATAACTTTACCTTGTATTTGTAATTGTCCCACATTGGTAAGATATTAACAATTTTAATTACTTACGGAAAGTAAGATAAATGAGAAAGTACCTACCAAACTGAAGCACATTGTTATAAACAAGAAAGAAGCGGCTAAAATTCCTAACGAAATATTATCTTCGTAAACATATTTTACAGAATAAAATTTTCCTGTAACATTATTTAATACCGCAACATTTAGAAAAATCTTTTTAAAATATAGGCAAGAAAGAAAAAACCATTCCATCGATCAAATTAATTATGTTACAGGATACTTTCTTTGAGGAAGTTGTAATATCTAATTAACATCATTAAAGGGAAGTATGCTGAGACTGGTAAATTATCTGGAAAACTCCTAAATAAAATAATTAATAAATTTTATAAAAGTTTTAAAATAAATTCAATATAAATTGTTCTTGTAACTTAAAACTGTTCTACTTGAACTATTTGCTAAATATTCGAATGAATAAGCGTTTCTAATTTCTAAGAATTTAAGTCTAAGTTCCTTTTATTCGTACTTAATTAAGTTTAAATTATAAACAACGACTCGACCACAGCTTTTTGTCTTGTATAGGAATTCGTTGAAATTAATGTTGAAGACAGCTGGATTTGAAAAGGGTATTGAAATTACTTAAGTATACACATTGCCTTTGTAGTTACCAAAAAGTATTTTAACGGTTGTGAACACATACTGCCTTCCCATGGGGATAGGCAGAAACAAAATACAGAAAGCCACCTTCTACGATCCGTACATACCTCATACTACTTTGCTTCCTCGACGTTCATATGTCGTTCGCTCGCTCGCTCTAAGCTACTAAGATATTTTAATATTAACAATAAAATCTCCAATAATGTTCCCAGTGCTAGCACACAGGTCTCTGTTTTTAAAGAAACCTCATACTAAGATTTTCCTGACGTTCTCATATAAGATTCCTAAAGCTTTGACCTCACTAGTTCATATTTGTATCGGTACATGGTTTCCGAATCGATAGCGTTCTGCCATAGATTGGTTTCGTCACAAGGTCTCGGCTCAAAATCCGAAATCCGACGTGCAACCAATGCAAAATGATTCAGTTGAATGTATCCAGGAAGGAACGAAAGAAAAATTAAACGTTTTCAAGTGTTTCCATTGCTGAAAACAAACTATGTATTAATGTGTAATTTTGTGATCCGTATTTATTTGTTGAATCATTTGTGGATAATATCATTCCGGATACAAGCGTTAAAAACCACAAACCAAAATCCATTTGATTTGTTATTATGTAATTACTGATTTTATGGAACGATGAACGAAATTACGCCATATTCGAACAGTTTGCTTAATAAGCATATCGATACACTATTTTATCCATTCAGTGGTTCAGTTCACCTATACTGATAGGTATGATATGATCCACACAATCGAAGATTAAAAGCACCGATCACTTTTGCTCTCTTGCCTAAAACCCTCACTGGAAAGAAGGGTTGTAAACCCAATATCAATAATACAGCAAGAAAACACCCATTAATAACAAAGAACAAGTAAGTATGTTATTACACCATTTTCAGCCACTTAAGTAACAAACTTTCATAATGCAAGTCAATTTGCTCAATAAAAAGTTTACGGTCTACACTCTCATAACAGAAAGTTATAATTGTCCAAACAAACATTTAAAATACAGAGGCTTAACTTTGTAACAAGAACAGAACGTACAAAAACGTAAACTATTATCAAAAAGTAAAACCGCATGGTAGCTTGACAAAGTTCATTTGCCAAAAGTTAAATTAAATTTAAAAGGATACATAAAACCTAACGTAGGACATATTACGAGTTGGGAAACTCAATAACAACTTGTGTAAAGCCAACATTGCAACTAATTGATTTCGTAAACTTGTTTTATTTAATTGGTCTCGAGCGGCTGCGTCCCAAGTTTTTATTGACTGACATGCCATTCCAATTATTTTGATCGAGTTCTAACTTTAAACGAATCAAGATTCGTCTTTTAATCAGAAATAAACATCCAAAGTCTCGTGTCACAGTGACTATCAATTACAGCTCTAAGCTTAGAAAGACAAATGTTTTAGATACTTTCTTTTGAAATAGGACGGTCTTCGAGTAGACAATTCCTTGAGGAGATGCTGCGTAAGTATTTAAGATGGATCGCGGAATATTATGCGTATGCATAGACAGCAGCATGCCTATTATCAAATAGCATTTCCACTAGGCATTTTTTCTATATGTGTTTGACTGTCTAAAACCACTTTTTATTAATGTTGAGCTAATTCTTTGTAATCATTTTGATGGAAGGCTATCTATACCACACAATGAATAAATTCGTGTTAATGCTGTTTGTAAATATGGTACAATCAGCAGTCATCGTCTGCCTAGCCTTTCCCCAACTATGTTGGTTTCCAGTCCAACCGCATGCAGTTGAATACCAGAATTTCACATGGAGCGACTGCCTATGGGACCTTCACAACCTAACCCAGTTACTGGTTACCACGATACACCTTGATAAGACTGGTTGTCAGACTTTCGGACGACCCGTAAAGACTCAAAGATCCATGATTAACCTGGTCGATCAATACTTACGGCTGCTATTTATAACTAAGCCACAACCTTGTTGGGTACAATTATCAACCACGACGGTGTATGTGTGTTAGCCACATACGTAGTGAAGTAAGGCTTAGCCACCATTAGCATTATACTCCAGAAACATAATTTGATTTGTAAGTTTATCTTTTTGCGAACCTTGATAAGCACAGGCCGGGAAAAATAAAATACGTAGGTACTTAATTAAGTTTTCAACTGTTCATTTTTCTTTAGTCAAGTAGTAAAAAAAGCAAAAGAACTTAAATAACTACGTCGTACTATGTGGCAGCAAAGTTGTGTTTTTTTTTCAATTCTTCAAAATAGGTATATTTATAAGTACTGGAAGCCGATTTATATATCATTTTGAGGATTCATTTGCAAGTTTGCTAGTAACAAATAAAGTCGGGAAATTAATAGTTTATCAATTGGACTACCAACATAAATTACCTGTAGGTATGTTTAAATCACAACTGTCATTCTTTGACAGTCGTATGAAAAAGGTAATTGGTGTAACGATATTCTTTATCGGTTCATTGACTTAATTTGTCAATTTTCTAAACAACCCTTACTGTACCTACTCGTGGAAACAATTTACAAAAGTTATTCATTGTTCATAATTAATAAACACATTAAAACGAATTGTTGTTTACAGGCTTCAAAGACGGAGCCTGCTAATATTTGTAAGTTATATCAAACAAATCACAGCCTGTTGATTCGGCTCTTAAATCGAATTACGTTTATTTAATTGAACACTTCTAAGTTAACGACATCGGTGACTCCGTAGAATCGTGCCAATTTAAAAAGTTCAAGGTTTTATAGGTCGTGTTTTTATCGGCAAACTCTATTTATCATGCAAGATCAAACTCAACTCATAATTATAGTTTTTTTATCATGCAAGATCAAACTCAACTCATAATTATAGTTTTCACATTAGGTACCGACCAACTATGCGGCTGCATTTATTGACAATTCATTAAAATCGTAAGATTCATAAAAATGAAAGAAAGGAAATCTAACCATGATCGACATTATTTTTGAAAATACCAGTTTCATTTTTCAATGTTTCGCAACCTTAGACTGGTTTTCCAGCACAACTTTGCGAGGAAGTGGAAAAAATCACTAATAGAATTGCCCCATTGCTCCATTGTCAATATGAGGACTTTTTTCCCGTGTTCCGCTCGTCTTCCACGCACAGTTTTAGGATGGAAAATTATTTACGATACTTTTGCATTCCTATATTTTTACTGTCCAAAAACTAAAGACTCAGCATTCTCCATTCTCAAATGAGAGCAGTGGTGGCCCTGTGGTAACGGCCGCGACTGTTGTAAGTCGCAGGTTCAAACCCAGGCAAAGTAAAGCGCCTGCTTTACTTTATGTAAATTATTTTAGGCTGATTATTATACACCGCGACATTTTAGTCGTCTTACAAAGATGGTCCACTCAATGTATCCATCATAAAATACCTCTAGGCGCGATTAAAACATTGTTACCATTAATAGGTACAAAGAAAATTAAAAAATGCTTTAGAATTATGAAACACCCTCCCTGTTAATAATGTTTACGTATCAAACGGTAGAAGATATCTACCTACCATTACATTCCATCATTAATTCCACTTCCATAACAGGGTGTTTCAAACTACGTCAAGCGTCTTAGTGAATGATATTTTTTTTTTTATTGTGCATATGTTCAATTTTTTTTTTTTCATAAATTATTAGTAGTCATTGGACACATGAAGTGGGCTGCCGTTGTAAGACGACTAAAATGTCACGGTGTATACATATTCCAATCAACTACAGGAACAGCTGTCATCCTTAAAGTTACTTCAATATGCAGCTAATGAGCTGGACACACTGTGATATAATCTGTGTCCTGCACACACACACACATATATGCAAACACACACAGCTACAGATCGTTAACAGTCGGGCGCTAACTGTGAGTACTGTGACCCATATCTGGCCGGCGAATAACAGACGTGATAAGCCATGAGTTGTTACTTCAAACTTATGACTTACTTCGTGTTTGATGCAAAATATAACTTTTGCTCACATTCACTTAGGTATTATTGAAAAATTGAAGCTAGGAAATAAATTAAATGGCAGGGTGGCAGGGACATTGACGCACATTTTAATACCATGGATCCATGGATTCAATACATGAATCTGAATACCTGCAAAAAAAAATTCGTCGGTTACAAAAAAAAAAATGCTCTCTCATTCAATGTCTGCCATACATTTTTACCGCGTAGATGTTGCACTTTTCTACGAAACAGCAGATATTTTTCTTAAACCACCAAATGACAACAAATTTCTTCGCTTGAATTCATGGGTTCAGTTTGGGCATCCATTTCCTACGGCGATACCTATACAGGCCAACGGCAAGAGAAGAAACAAATGATGATGATATTTCCTCCTTTAAATTTGTTATAACAAACACGTTTAAAACACACACAAAAATACACGTTAAAGCTAGATGAGTACGGTGATAGTTCAGAAGCGAAAGTGATATCTGCCGATAAATATGTAATAAAAAAAATAGAAATTCATGTGAAAACCAAACAAAAGCGTTATTAGCTAAGTGATCGCAAGCGCATCTTTTTACACGCGTTTTGAGTTAGTACCTACTGATTGGGGGAATCAGTCATTCTTGTTTTCACCCGAACCGTAATAGAAGTCTATTATAACTATTATAACGGGATTATAAAGTTATAATCCCGTTATATCAGACGAAATCGAAGTGGTGGTTGCAACGAGATTGATGTCCATATTAGGTCTCTTAGATAATCTGTATAAAATTGGTTACTAAAAATTATATTTCGGTGATTGCACTTGCTCGCCTAGCTGTCCTTCATTTTTAAGGGTGAATGTAATTTAAACATATTTTTTATAATTACTCGGGGAAACAGGCACGGCGAGAACCAGTGCCAACCTGCTTGTTGATTCTCAAGTTCGGGTATGAACAGTTATGGAATGAACATAATATTCAGACTAGTGTCAGAAGATAAGCTGATCGAATCGTCATAAAACCTAGGAAGTTATCTCTGCGAAAATACAAGCCTGTTGCGAAAATTAAATCATAAAAGCTAAATTCTAAGACGAAATAAAAATGGAAGAATTAGTAATAAAAAAGGCTGCTAATGACAAAAGAACAGCGCTAACGAATACGATTCTTTAGTGCTGGACTGCCTGAGGCGGCCATATTTGTTCTTCTATTTTTCCGAGTAGTTACGTGTGAGCCACATGAAGACTTTTTAGAAGGAAGCTTTAGTAATACTTGGGAAATAAAGTAATTACTACAATGTTAATTAATAAAATTCAAAACGTGCTAATTGCCTTCTAAGTATTTCTGGAGTTGTCGATTTGCCCACAAATTAATAAACTTCGTGCGAATCACCTACAGAAAATAATATATTGCTTAAAAGTGTTGATTCACCCATTTCGGGCGAATCGACTACTAAACCGAAAAATGATGTATAGGCCTCCCAATTCTCATTGTAATCCTCAGTAATAAATATTCTTGCTCCCATACAAAGTGGCAACAATGTAAGCGGTCATGTTAAATGTTGAACATTTATGTTCAGACACTACAGTGCAACGTGCAACGAGCAACGTTCGTGTTCAGTGACAGGTGGCGGCGGTAACACGTTCTCAGTACACGATCACTATTTATTATTAAACGATAAGGTTTCATTACGTCACGATACAGTTTGTTACCAGCATACCTATAAATCTCTAGTATAATACATACGTAAATTTTGTTACGGGTAGCTATAAATAATATCAGCCGCACGGCGTTTCGATCGATCAGGTTAAGCCACGCTTGCTGCAGTTGTTCCGTGGATGGGTGACCCTTTGTACATACTCCGTGCCTCGGTAAGCAAGTTAAGCCGTTGGTCCCGGCTGTCATTTGTGTATCTTAGTCGTTACGGGTCGTCAGAAGCCCGAAAGTCTGACAACTAGTCTTATCATTGTGGAGCTCAAATAGGCGGGTCGCTCCATGTAAATTACTGGTAAATTCTCAAATAGTACTGCATGCGGTTAGACTGGAAGCCGACCCCACCATAGTTGAGAAAAGTCTAGGCAGATGATAACATGTTGATAGGTAATTTTTTAGACGGAGAAAGTACTATGAATTTGAAGAACTGTCGTCTCTGATAGCGAAAACGAGCATCTGTTTCATACGTATTTTCATTTGCGAATGAATTAAAAGTCATAATATGTCCTATGCAAAAATTTTCTGATGAAGATATAAGGATCCGTCAGACAGAACCGATCGTTATTTATTAGTTCACGTTCCCAGCTGGCTTAGCACGAGAACCGTAGAGAAGCGTTTTTTCGACTGAAGAGTAAACAAATATTACGTTTCCGTGTAGACAGTTGTCAGTTTTGTACCGAGAAATGTAGACAAGCGATTTATATTCTACGGTAGGTTAGAAATAGAAAGCGTCATGCTAAGCCTGGTTTGGAATAGCATCGCGGCAGATTTTTTTAGCGCAATGGATTTTGAACGTACTGGTTAGTGCCGAGAGTAGAAAACCGAACAGTAAAACCACTGTTCAATTCACAGTTCCGCTGTTCAAGACGCGCTGAGATGCATTCTTTTAGATTTTTTCAATGCTCGGTTCAACATCGAGAGTTTTAGCGAGCCGCGATTTTATTACGTCTGTGTATCTACAACGCCGATACATACGAACTACCCATTAAAGACCTGACGTCACAAAAATCCTGCATCGCGCAATCAGAGTTTACCACGCGACTAGTATATATGTTACCGGCCAAACCCGATTTCAGGCCAAACTAGTTTGTCCTAGGCCAAACTGGTTTCTAGCTTTTAGCTTAATAAACCATTTCGTTAACAGCCTTTGGAAGTAACGCTCGCCGGCCGCTGCGGCGGCGCCGCTCGCTTCGCTCGCTCGGCTCGCGCGCTTTTGGTCACAGTTCTAACCTAACCTAACCCATTTAATCGGCGTGACCCGGCTTAATAAACCAGTTTGGCCTAGGACAAACTAGTTTGGCCTGAAATCGGGTTTGGCCGGTAACATACATACAACATCCCGACATCAACCGTCGGTCCCGACCGACCCTTGCTCGTTGAAGCGCCAGCCCGCGCCGCAGCAGAGCCAGTAGCTTTAAATTCCCCGATCAATAATAATAATGCCAATATTTTGATCCAGCCTGTCCCCAATAACAGCTGTCCCCCTATCAGTGACGCCCTGAGCCGAGGCCCGTACCCCACAGGGGGTGCCCTCAGCGTGCAGTCGCTTAGCTTGTAATATTTTAGTTTGTAATCCCTGGCTGAAGGCGTTAAGTTAATTCTTAATGGCAGCCCCAGAAAAGCCCGGTTGAGCAGTCACGGCCTCTCAAGGCCAACTGCGAGATGCCCGACAAAAAAAAAAAAAACAACCGTCGGGCAGTTGCCCACCAGACACAACACCCGTCTGGTCGGAGGATCGTCCATATACCATAGAGTATGAGTGAACTTAACACCCTGTTCCTCATACCCTATACGTCCGTGTGAACGTCAACGAAGCTGTACAACACGTCAAAGCTCAGAAACCTCACTAAGCAAGTTTTTGCAATCCATCCTTTTTTGGAGCAGCTCTCAGTGTAACTAGAAGCGACACATAACTACGGTGAAAACTGACTTCCTCATTTCAGCAAATAGATACAGTATCCTTCACTCCGATCGAGTTTTTCTATTCAGATTTTTGACTGTGCCTAACTAAAAGACTCAAAGAGAGTTGGTATTTTGGCATGGCTAGCCAACATATACCTATAGCAAATGATTTAATTTATAGTTCTGTGTCTCGTCATGTTAATTACTTTGTTTCCTACCTCAAGTTTATCTAACTAAACAGACAGTTGTGTTGCTGGGGAGTTTTTTGCGCCACTTCTTCTTTCTAGCTAAAGCACTAGGAAGTGGTGAAGGGCGGGCGTTTTAGGGGACTATCTTATGTAATTTTGACGTTACAAAAGTGCTGATTGTCAGCCTAATTTGAATAAATGACTTTTGATTTTGATAGATAATTATGGAGAATAAATATGAAGAAATATTTAGAAACGCTACATTCGTTATTATGTTTTTAACTACGATACGTATACCTAACATTATATCTACTTAAATTCTGTTATATCCATCTATCCACGTCAATTAAGAACCCTTCAACCTACAATACGTGACGTGAATGATACTTTTTCCATAATAGTTGCCTATACAAAGTAATTCCACCAATTATCGAGCCACATTCCAATAATTTAGTTGTTGTTGTTTTACGACACAAAAATCACGGTCCCAACAACATGTCGTGTGTTCACGTTTACAGCCCTCACGCAATATTACCTGGTCGATTGTACCCTTGCAACCACCAGTTTTCTATGGCGATATTTTTTTTATAGGTAATACAAAATTACTCTTACTTGAAAAAAAAACTCAAGCATTTAATTTAAACAAACCAATTGTAAGCACTTTTAAATGATCAAGGGGTCGGTCAGCACGAAAGATAAAACTAATTCCAAAGCGTAGCCTATGGTGCAGAACGGGTAAGAGACTGCACGGACAATCTTTTAAATCAAAATGTTGTTACAAGAAAATGGTTACTTATTACATGCGAGAACGATGAAAAAAGCGTCCGTAAAAAAAAAAACATAAAAAAATCTAGAAATCAAAAAAGCCGTGACAGCTAAGAGATGACTGATGATTAAACTATTATTATTGACGTTCAAGGTAATTTACCCATTATAATAGGTCTTTACCTATGAAATTGCCGTTTTGTATGAAAAAATTTAAACGATTTTTTTTCATGTATTTTTTATTTGTATTAATCGAAGTAATCACCCATGCAATCAATGCATCTTTGCCATCGCAGTGGCAGTTTATTGATGCCCTTCTTAAAGAAATCAGCTGGACGGGAGGCAACAAATTCTTCAAAGGCATTTTGTACTGCCTCTCGGGTATTGAATTTTTTTCCCGCCAAGAAGTTATCCAAATTCTGGAAAAAGTAGTAGTCTGTAGGCGCAAGGTCTGGTGAGTAGGGCGGATGACGGAGAGCTTCCAACCCCAGTTCTTGCAACTTGGAGACCGTCTGCTGTGCAGTATGAGGTCGCGCGTTGTCGTGCAGGAGCAGCGGAGACGAGCGATTGACCAATGCTGGTTGGAGATGTGCCAGCTTCTCCATCATTGTGTTCAGTTCTTCACAGTACACATCTGCAGTAATGCTCACCCCGTTTGGTAAGAAGCTGTGATGAATCACACCGGCGCTAGACCACCAAACAGTGACCATCACTTTTCTAGGGGTAAGTTTTCGTTTAGGGCATTGTTTAGGTGCTGAACCAGGATCCAACCAACTTGCTGAGCGCTTGCGGTTATCAAACAGAATCCATTTTTCATCGCAGGTAACAATGCGGTTCAAAATTCCTTCATTTGTGTGTCTGTTGAGCAGTGCAAGGCACGTCTCGACGCGTACTTCGCGCTGACGATCATTGAGTTCGTGGGGCACCCATTTGTCAAGCTTTTTTACCTTGCCAATTTGACGCAAATGGACCAATATTGTTTTGACGCTAACGTCGAAAGCTGCTGCTAATTCAGCCGTAGATTGTGTATCATCAGCTTCCACAATCGCCTTTAATTCGTCATTGTCGACCAAAGTCTTCGGACGACCGCGAGGTTCATTTTTCAGGTCGAAATTTCCAGAACGGAAGCGAGCAAACCAATAACAGGTGGTGCGTTGGTTTGTAGTGTTAGCTCCGTAAACGTCGTTGATGTTGCGTGCCGCTTGTGCCGCGTTGCTGCCACGACGGTACTCATATTCCATAATTACTCGAATTTTTAACGTATCCATGATGACGAAAAAGATTGAAATGCGATGAAAATGTAACACTAATCAATAAACAAATGACTACTTTTGGAAAAAAAAATCCATGTTTTTAAAATAAAATTAATTTGAAATTAGAATTCTTACCCAAACAAAAATTATTTTGATTTGAAATGGCCAGTACTGCAAAACGGCAATTTCATAGGTAAAGACCTAATATGAGAGGTGCACAAAAACAACATCATTCTCGAATTTACTCAAAACTGTGCTACGAAGCAAGGTAGGTGGGTAAATAGCAATAGGTTTGCAGTCATAAGAGCCTTGAGCTTCAAGAGTGCCTCTTCGAGAGAACTCCCAGCGCACCTACACTAGGCAGATAAATAATCCTGCTAACTGACTAATCTCCTTACAAAATTATGATACACTTACATGGATTATTCTTTGACATGAGAGAACGAGAAGAGACTGAATCAAATAAAATTTTAATATACTATGTTTCTAATTTTTATAAAACACAGTATTGTTTACGACTTCATGCGATTTAGGATATCGTAGCCCAAAATTCATACCTACCTGCCGCAGTTGCTTATACCTATGGGTCATTTTCGTCAGAGTGTTTCGCTATGGTTTCATTTATTTATAAAAGCAGTCAAATCCTTCCATCATTCATTTGTCACGCGGTTTCAAAGAGTGTACTAGGAAAATTTCCATCGAAATCCATTAATTCCTCAAAACCTCCCGAACAATGGAATCCTCGCTGCACTTTTGCGATTGATACTGCAGATATGGACGGTATGACACGTTTCAATACTTTCCACCAAATATTGCTATGAAAAGGCAATGAAAATATGCCTAAACAAAAAATCCAATACTTTGTGTGATTCATACCACGTTATAAAAGTAATAAGCGATAAAGCAACTAAACCATAATCTCTGCCAAAATTTTCCGCAAAGGAGTTTCAAAATGGTCACCTCCATATACTAAACATAAGAATATTTCACTTAAATTTTATCAGGAAGCAAACTATTTTATCTGCCGTAGCCGAGGCGAATCTTCCGATTCAGCGCGGTATTATTTAATAGGCAGTCGGCTGGCAACATTCCAAATTGAATAACAAAGTGGCGATTAGGGGACAATACAAAAAAAGGGAAAAGACGCCAAGAGGCCGACGCTCAGTTCGTTATCGATGGTTTCATAAAAGATAATGACGATTTCAGTTACAGTTTCCTTTTTGCAAAACGTTCTAGGAATAGAGAAATGTTGGTTTAGCCGTTGAGCTCTTTATATGAGGTTTGCCTATGAGGGATCGGCTTTTCATCAAACAAATGGGGTTAAATGTCAATATATCCAAGGGTGCGACATCGCAAACAATCCTAGAAAATGTTATAACGTTTCGATGATTTCGTATGTCTCTACAAACAATGTGACCTCCACACGGGTACAGTTAACCGCCTGTCGGTAGTAACACTTTGACCTTGGGCTGGTCTTGTGAAGCACGGAGTTTCAATAGAAAGGAGAGTAGCTAATACTGGTTTTGGCACCTAGGCAATTGAAGATATTAAGGTGGATGCGCTAAGGTACGTTTATTGTAATTTTCAATTCGCGGACATAACACATAATATAGCTGTACATAATTATAATCATTAAAATCATCAATACAACCCTCAAAGTTTATTTAAGAGCGTTCTCCCCATGCGGGCTGGCAATGGCGCATTTATGGGGGCTTTTCGTGATTATTTCATTAAATACAAACAAAAGTAAACATTGTTTTCATCCATGCACTAGATCGTTGGTATTTTCATGTTTGTATGCTATTTTTTTACAGTTATTTTGGTATTTACTTATAAAAATCGACATACCGTCAATTATTTTCTATTTGCATTACTTAATACGATTAAATGTTTTTGTTAAAGAGCAAATGTTAAAAATAATTATAAATACCAACGATCTAGTGCTTGGCTGAAAAAAAAAATGTACTTTTGTTTGTATTTAATGAAATAATCACGAAAAACTACTACAAATGCGTTGTTGCCAGCACGCGTGGAATGAACGCTCTTAAATCCCATTAAATGACTATTTAACGAAAAAGTATACTACATACAGCCTCACACAGACCTACCGATTGTGAAAAACTTAAGAAAATTTGGATTTAGTGGGCTACCCTGACGCGAAAATAAGATTTTTTTTTTTGGTGGGAAATCATCAAATAACTTCTCCCGCTCTGGGTGGAGCGGGAGGGCGTGTCAGACTTTTACTGACTAAAACCCACCCGTGTTCCCTCAGTTGCCTGTGTGCCAGGGGCCGCGGTATCTCTTCCGAACAACCCGCACCCCTGGCAGGCATCGGCCCTTGCGGATGAAGATCTCATAATTAAAATCCTAGGATTTAATTTCATAATTATTTCCCGTATTGTTCTAATTTAATGTCATTTGAGTAACAATACCAATCTTGTCTTTTGACATCGAAAACGTTCAGCTCAGCTTTATTCGCGAATAAGCAATTTCATATTACCTCCTGTGATCTAACTACCTTGTGATCCCCAGACGTAATTGCCTATTTAAGTCAAGCGTTCAATTTTGACGGCACGGAATGTCTAGAACTGAGGAACCGTTTAAGTTAAGGGTAGGTAACACTAATAGATGGAATTTGAACTGTAATGTGCAGAAACAGAGAACAAAATGGGTCAATATTAACACCGTTTTTTGGCAGTTTCTTTAAAGCTCTTCAGGAATCCCATGATAAGAAAAAGACTTAAAACAAATTTCTTTGTGAAATTTGAAGTTCAGTTTCACAAACCATTTTTTTCCATTTATATTGTCGTTATTATTCAGCCCTCAGCCTTCAGCAAAATTTCTGAGAACAACGTTTACTAAGCAACATTAAATTTTCAAAGTGCATTGTCCGACCGCTAGCCCTTGAGGTACCTCTACCCTTGTCTCAGCGAAGCACGCAGTTTCAGATTAAACATCTGAAATATTCACGTAATAGACTCTGTGTTCCTGCTATTTTTAATATCGTGCGAAACTTCCTTTAAATGAAAGGTAAAGTATGGAGAGGTAGTGTCTAACTCACAGAGAAATATCAGTCTTTATTAATGTCAAATTTTATAATTTTTATAACTCATTTGTATGATAATTTATCTTTTCCTTTGGTGATAAAATTCGAAGACCCTTTCATGCCTCGGAAAGCACGTTCAGCTGTATGTCCCGGCTGTCATTCGTGGATTTTTAACAGTCTTTACGGGTTGTCAGAAGCCCGAAAGTCTGACAGCCAGTCTTCCCAAGGGGATCGTATTACCCAGTAACTGGGTTATGGAGGTCAGATAGGCAGTCGCTCCATGTAAAATACTGGTATTCAGCTGCATCCGGTTAGACTGGAAGCCGACCCCAACAAAGTCGGGAAACGGCTAAGTAGATGATGGTGATGATGTTCGGTGATCAAATTATGCACATAATCCGTGTTTATTTAAAACAGATTTTTTTTTTTAATTGTACCTAGTTACTATTTACATTATAATTTTAACAAAGAAATGCCACGGTGCAAACAATTTATGAATGAAATGCTAATTCTGTTGAACAATATTCTCCAATTGTGGAGTAAAATGTGAAAGGCAAAGAATTCAATTTGCCACAGTACAAAAAAGTTTATTCTCTCCGAATAAAAGTGCATTCATTGCTATAGACTTCATCTAATGCTGTGGGCTGGTCGGTATCAATCCAATTTGCTTTTATCCTTGCCCTACATAAGACTGCTTTCATTTAAAGCCACCGAGTTCTCTATTGTGACTTGTATATATTTTACATAATACATGTGTTTTCACTAAATGATTTAGAGTTCATATCGTTATTATTATTACACATTAATACAACCAAAGCACTTTTTTATGAACTATTTCAGTCTAAAATCGCTAACCTCGTGCAGTCGTTGGTGTTTACAAAACTCTCGGATATTAGTCTGTGGTGTACGGCATGAGAGTCTATTTTTGTTTGCATGTGTACACAGTCGCGTGTTGAAATATGCCAACCCCTCCAATTAAGGGGCAGGCAAAGTGCGACGAGTGTACGTAAGCAGGTCGGGGCGATATCATAACGTTTACACACGACTTTTAAACGAGACTGCCGCGGGGTTTATGAAGCTTTTCGTTTCAGAACGCACGCGATACATTCTGCATCTATGCACTCTCGGTACGCCCCAAAAATTTACAAAACCATGTAAGGAAAAGAGTATAACCGTAGGAACGTTTCCGACGTGTGGAGTTTTCCTTATACCGTGACAAACTTTCCGGTCCAAAACTACTTCATAAAAGTTACTTAACTATTTCCGCGACGAGACGTTACTTATCTTCTTATTTCTGAACGTTTACAAAAAACCACGCCATTTTTGACGCGGCTTCAAACTTTCTCATTCACAGTCCCTCGCTTATGAAACGCCAGAGAGTCTGAATATAGTGTCTGTCAGGAACAATCATGAAGTAAGTTTTGCTGGATATCATAACACAAGTATACGGTCAGAGTTATCTCGATCTTGATTCGCGGATTACGTGCAATTAGCAGATAAATAAACGAGTCCATTAGCTTTAGAACAGTGGACCGTAATTACTCGGGCGAGGTTTCTGGTAGATTCACGGAATGCCAGATTAGGGGTAATTAAGTCTTGTGGGAGTGCAACCCAGCGACGACCATTATATGGGATAATGAGGTGTCCAGTCAGCCGGCTCTTGTAATATGTAAATTGAATTTTCTATGCCCTCTCGAAAGGACGACTAGTTTTAAATGAGTTAGACGGACGGTTCGAGCTACGACGTAAACCTTTTTATGCTGTCATTATTGTACCTAGCATACGAAATTCCAATTAGTTAAACAACGGTAGTAATAATGAGGTTCAATCACAACAATCAAACGAAGTAGGGCATGTCATTTCCATACAATACGGTATAACTAGAACACCGGTTTGTAACCTCTATTTAATTTATGAAAGGACAACTAGCATAATTTACTGGGGACACTAGTAAATGCTTTAATTAATGATAGGAAGTCACGCTACAAAACATTTAACTCCTGTCATGATATAAATATTCTAGTCTAATGTCACTTAGAATTTAATGCTAGCCATAATATATATTTTGTAAGATATTATATATCTCTATCAACGTAACCGTTACCAAAAAAAAAACAGTGGTACTCCGGGAGTGCCGACAGAAGTGAAAACTTGAACAATTACGTGTGTATTTTCTGAATCGTCAATACAGGATTTCACTTTGGATTCTTGGGTCCTGATTTCTCTCGGTAAAAATGATAAACGAGCGATTGACTTCAGCCATTAAAGGTTACAGATTTTTACGATAAAAATACAAAGGGAAAGAAAGGGATAAAAGAATTAGAATTTCCTAATAAAAGAAAGGGACTTTTCCAAAGAACATCAACGCGCGACTCATCTGTGTGCTCGTTCAACCAACCACCATTTTAAATAGACTCCTGCGGTGGCTCATAATTTGATTAAATAAAAAAATAAACTAAGTAACTTGTGAATTGTATCATCGAGCTTATTATATTATTATTTTTGACGCTTTGACACTCCTATATCTATGTACATATATACACAGTATACATATAGCTCATGGGAAGCGTGCAGTGACGATGACGCGAGTTCCATGATTTTTGTTCACCCAAAGCGCCTAAAGAAATTTTCACGTCAAACAACTATATAATTTTATGTAGCCAGGCAACCATCTGAAAATCCTTTGTGCCGATTTGACGGTATACGGTAACGTTAATAAAAACGGATAGGTGTCGCCCACACACCGCTATAAAAGAGGTCCACAATTATTTCTACGGGCAACCCTATCTCCCGTGTCCCTGAAAGAGTCGTACAGTGGGAGGCGAACAGCGACAAAAATTCCAATACCGTGTGTTAGCACCGCCGCTGTTGCGTGCCACACGTTTTCGGGTCACACGAACCACTAGCAGAAAAAGTAGGCTGATATCAAATATTCATTCCATCTAAACGAAAAATCAAGCACTACAACTATAAGCTACATTTTTACCCGACTGCGCGACGAAAAGGAGTAATATATTTATCAGCCTATGTGTGTCTTAGTGACACATTAGAGATCAAATGCGTGGGCTGATTTTGATTAATCTTACGTTAATCGATTTGTCTTAATATAGCGAGTGTCACTAAAAACCACAACCAGACGCCATATTGTGAAAAAGAAATAAAATCGTCGTCCTATGCGAATTGGGTGAACAGATCATTTAAAATCATCTTGACTATTACTTATACAGGGTGTGAAAGGACACACCACATAGCCGTCAACTACGCTTTCTGTACATAAAACTAAGAAACATTGCACAAATATAATTGGGAGAGTACTTTAATATTTGGGGTTTGCGGTAGTGCGCAATATAACGCACACAAAACATTGTGCTTATGGATGCATGTTACGGTAAAAGTGTCAAAGGGGTATTTAAAGTAGTGATCTATAGTTAAAAACTTGTTTTCGTAAAAAAAAATCAGTTAAAATTGGACTTTTGACCTTCAATATCGCCGTAACCAGAAGTTTCCCAGGTATATCCTAGTATAATATTTTTTAAACCGGTTTGACTTGAAGCTGACCCCAATATAGTTGGAAAAAGGCTAGACAGATGGTAATAAAGTTCATGGTCCAGTAAAAAAAAAACTTGTATTGACGGGGAGTATGCACCTATACGTGACTCTCGGTTACGTTAAGTGTCTATTTACACCCGATATAGAGCGAGGTTGACTACTGCTATATAGCTCTTCAGTTCAGGCACCTTCCTAACATGTTCGACGCCGCGTCGGACAATGGTGGTTGACACACCATTTTCACCTGGAGCCAGACAAAAATTAATATTTTTCCCAAATTTCATCAGTGTGTTGTATGGGTTTAGGAGTTATATTTAACGTAATGAAACATGTTTTAATTCTTCACAAGCAAAATTTATACCTATTTTACTTAAAATATATACTAATACTTGTTAATAAGCGTTGCCCACCATTGACCGACGCGGCGTCGAAAATAAAAACCTTTATTGCCTCCGACTGTATGTGGTTATTCTTAGTACTAAGCAGGTAAGTCAACCTCTTATAATAGAATTTTCTTGTTTCCATCTTTTAAAATTCACTTTTTACGCAGTCGCCTTTTGTTTTTTTTTTATATAAACCGCTTCTTTAAACGAATCTAATGAGCAGTTTTAGTATTATTACTTGCACAGTGATTCGCCGAAGGCATAAATATTTGATGAAGTATACTCGGTAGTTGTTTGCAGCAAGATGAGCAAGGCTTTAGGGTAATCTTATTAAAATTAACGAACTTGATAATTTATTCAAGATCACTAATTACGAGTACTTAATATTTTTAAATAGAAGCTTCTGAGTGAAACGATATCCCTGAGGGCTTATTTCGGTAAAAGAGATCCCGTCAAAAATATGAAATAATTCATTAAACAAGACGAAACAAATAATTAGGTATTAAGAATACTTGATTAAAGAAGGCAGTGGCGGTTCATTGTTTCATTTCTTAAATGTCTTTCGTCCTTCATTTGCAATTTTGTTAAAATTGGCAAAAGTTGAGTTCGGTTTGGTCTAGTGGTGACAAGCGCTACTGCTGAGCACGAGGTCCTGGGTTCGATTCCCAGGTCGGGCAAAGTGTTATTGGGTTTATCTGTCTAGAATTTCTCAGTCGTACACCGGAGACTGAAGTGGATGCACTATAGGTACAGCTCTGCATCAAAAATCTCTCTACATCTCTCTCTCTCTCTTTCCCTTTGGGGAAACAGTGCGTGATATTATGTTATGCCAAATGTTCTAGGAACTGAAAAAGCCTTGCATCAAAATAGAACACAATTTTAACTACAAAACCATGAAGGGTTAAATATGTATATAGTTGTAAGTAGAAAAGCCGACTACAAACCAGTTTTGTATACCCAAAGTCAATGAGTGTTGTGCGCTGAAAACCGTTGTGGTCGCCATCCAATTTACCTTTGAGCTTCACGCGCAAAGCTGAATCTATGAAACCGGCATTGTAGAGGGTATCAACTTTGTAGCAAGTTAAAGTTTGCAAGTGAAATTTGGAAATAATTAGCCTGTTGTTTGTAGGCAAACATGTTTTAGCACTGGTCATTGTTGACGCGGTAATCCCAGACTTTTAGGTACGTCTGATATTCGTTTCATTTCTTTGGCCTTTACAAAACCGATTTGAGAGTGACCCTATGACGCAGGTTTATGAGATTTTATTTATATAAATACATATTATTTATTTTACACCACAAAAATACATTACAAAAAAAAAAACAAATTACTCTATAAAATATACAATGGGCGGCCTTATCGCTTTCTGCGATCTCTTTCTTCGCTTTTACTTAAAAAGATATTATTGTTGTGCACCTAAGTTTCCTTTGGATAACCGTCCCTTTACAGTTTTACGCACTAATAGTGTATGATCACTACTGTATTCATTTTGACAGTTCAACAACATTCATTGCGTTATTTGCGTTGCTGCGCAGACAAACTTTCGAACTTATGAAGCAATGTATTAGCAATTTATCCTTCAATATGATTCTGATTCTGTTTGATAGTGTGTTACACAGGTGCTGGTAATAGTACCACTACTAATTAAAAGCAGTGAAAATGTAAATTACCAAAATACAGATTATTGCACGGATTATTTAACAATCATTATTTTATTTTTGATTATTTCTTCCTAAATCTTCGAATACAAAGAATTATATAAAAAAAATCTCAACAAAACCCAATATTACTCATGAATTGCTTACTAATTTCTTTTATAATTTTCTTTTATTCCTATTATTTCAACAAAAGTTATTTTTCTAATATATACTGTTATAATTGGTAGGTACTGCGTTACTTACGTTTAAATTTTGTTGCCATGCAAACAAATCCACAGACTTTCATTGCTTCATTAATTATTTGTTTGATATTATTGGATTCTAGCGACCCGCCTCTGCTTCGCACGGTGTTTTGGAATTGACAAAATATCGAGATTTCTTTAATATACAGGGTGATTGGAAGATGGGTGCAAAGCTTTAAGGTGAAGATAGTATAGACAATTTAGAACCATTTAAGCCATGGCTGTCTTAGACGAAGTCTTACCAATTTTTTTTTTTAATAAGGTTTAAAAGACGTATTGTACAATTTTTTTATTTTTTCTGAGCTTTAAATGTCTGTAAAAAAAAATTCTAATGACACAGAAGCCTAAAACATGTTTTGCTTGATTGCTTACACATTACTTTAATTAAATCAATAAAAAATGAATTCATTTATCATTCAATTTGGCCATAATTATGCAGTTTACATTAAATTTTGAGAATTTCAGAAAAAAACTTAAAAATTTGGTTAAAAAAATTTGATAAGACTTCGTCTAAGACAACCATGGCTTAAATGGTTCTAAATTGTCTGTACTATCTTCGCCTTAAAGCTTTGCACCCATCTTCCAATCACCCTGTATATAAGTTTAATATGAATGTATTAAACACAATATACTTAAACCTTTTGCAAGAAAGTATCTAAATGATAGTGAAAATCGTATTAAAATTCGTTGCGTGATTTAGAAGAAGTAAGCGGAGAAACCAACAACCCGTTTTTACTATTTAGAGACATAATTTAGGAAAAAAAAAATGTAACAATTAGGTTGTATATCTTAAAAGTTCTCTTTTTGATTCCGTCCGCTAAGTTTCTATATTTAAAACTTTACGCACACAAAAAAGGTACAAAGACGGCCTTAATGCC
This sequence comes from Antitype chi, assembly GCA_947359405.1. NCBI lineage: Eukaryota > Metazoa > Arthropoda > Insecta > Lepidoptera > Noctuidae > Antitype > Antitype chi. Next base: position 12,442,005 of record OX375815.1, on the reverse strand, counting down.
TTAGGCATTCCCTACCAGTCAACCAATGGTGGTGAAGAGATTATATCGCATGTGCTCTGGTGGAAAGGAACCACGATAAAACGATGTTATAATGAATTTTATATGAAATTGGTACGCAAGTATACATGAATAGGTTATAAACTTATAATCTTATAATACACAAACACATATTTTATCGCTGCTTTCCAAATTTCTTTATTTTTCCACGTTTTAGTTGCATTTTACTTGCTATGTAAATAACAGGAAGCTATTATTATTTTTAGAACATCGTCAATATACACTAAGTGGAAAAATACGTACCTATTATTGAAGCTAACTCAAAAACCACTCATCAGAACTTAACCAAATTTATATGGGACCATTCAACAAGTATACAGTTTAAAACAAAAGAGTTTTTTTTATAGGTTTATTAATGACGGAGTTCTGAGGTAACAAACAAGAAATTAAAAAATAAGGGGTTTATTTATAAACGTTGCTTAAAGTCAAGAGACGCTTAAACGTCAAAAATGTATGGTTAAACAGCCGCTAATTGTTACTTAACTTTAAGCAATGTTTATGAATAAAAGGGATAAGAATACATTCGAATTGAGAACCTCCTCCTTTTTTGAAATCAGTTAAAAATAACCAAAACCTACAGATAAAATATCAACCACACCGTATCAGTAATACAGACAGCACCCATGATGGAAATATTCTACATTACCTGATCAATTTTTTTTTTATATTATGTCGTTATAAAAGTCTAGGTTTTACAAACCTACAAAATCTAAACAGCGAAAATTATTAAAGAAACCTGACAAAACTACATTGGTTTCATGAAATATAAAAGAAAATATTATCTAAACCTTTTTGCGATTGAAAACTTTCAGCACCTATGTCTATATTCGATGGTCAGCTACATTGACGAGCAGGCACGGGTCACATAGTCACATCACATGCCCCTGGCTATTTTTTCTGTAAAAACTCAACATTTTCGCTTTATTAAAGTTTATTCTGTTCCACAAAAGCACAAAAAAATATTATTGTAAATAAACACTTACAGCAAACATAGTCATGTATTTTATAAATATTTTTACATAATTTTCAGGATTAACTATACCTACTTAGGTAGCTAGGTCATCATGGTTTAGCAGTTGATTGTAGATTTCGATATGCTAAAATACAGTTTACGAGATTAGGCCCAAGGCCCATAGATACTAGTTTAATGAATAATGTAATACTAGCTATTGCCAGTAGCTTTGACCGCGTTGTGGTCGAAAATTATCCTACGGAAACGTATTACCGGCATAAAAAGTATCCTATGTTATAATCCAGGTTACAAACTTTCCGTGAGCCAAATTTCATCCAAATCCGCTCAAACATCCAAACTTTCACATTTATAATATTACTAGCTTCCGCCCGCGGCTTCGCCCTAATCTATCTGTGTGCCAAATTTCATCCAAATCTATTCAGTCGTTTTTGCATGAAAGAGTAACAAACATCCATACATACTATCGCGTTTATAATATTAAGTAAGGATTACCACACGTCTTGTTTTTCCGAAGAGTTGGGCAGAGGTGTACTACAGTACACCCAGATTTCGCCAGTTATGTTTAAGTCCCATGTAATAAGGGGCGATTACCGAGCACAAATCTAGACTTCAGGCTGCTACTGAGAAATTCCAGATAGAAAAACCCAATAACATTTTGCCCGACTGTGGAATCGAAACCAGGACCTCATATTCAGCAGCAGCGCTTGCCATCACTAGACCAACGAGGCAGTATACATACATACATAAACAACATTGTTGCTAAATACTTGTAGTTAGTACTAACTGTACCCGCGGCAAGGCTATGTTATTCGTACGGTGGAGGTCTGCCCGGCTTGGGCGGAGCACCGCCGTGTCCTTGTGGAGGCGATCGACGGCAGCGATCTCTCGTATCTGGCCCTGGTCCAGGCCATGGTACGGAGCGAGAGTGTATGGGTAGCCGTCACCTACTGCGAAGCAGTAATGCTCGCGAAGAGGGAGGCGGCGCACGTGTGGGAGAGGCAGTATGTGCTCCCTCACCGGCCCTAGTCGCCACAGGACACGACCCTGGGCGTCGGGAATGCCAGGCTGATTCCCGGCCAGCGTAGGCGCGGGCTTGCGGATGTTGAGTAATGGGTAGCTCGCCGTCCGGTAAGGACCAAGCCCGAGTCGATGGGAACTTTGTGTTCCACGCGCGCCTCAAAGTATGTCAGCACTAACTGGTGGGGTCCGCAAGGGCCAAAGCCTGCCAGGGGTGCGGGTTGTTCGAAAGAGATACCGTGGCCCCTGACACACAGGCAACTGAAGGAAGACGGGTGGGTTTTAGTCAGTAAAGGTCTGATATGCCCTACCGCTCCACCCAGAGAGGAGAAGTTATTTGATGATTTCCTAACCTCAAAAAAAAGGAAGTCTATGTTACTCCATATAACACTAGGTATCTTCCAGTGAAAAATCGAAATCTGTCCAGCTATTTGGAAAATAAGCCGGAACAAACAGAAAGATAGACATTTTTTTTTCGATCACTAATTCACTAGATCAACGAGGCAGCCACTACTACAGTAGGTACTATTATGTATTCTGTGGTTATACTGACCTTATAAAATGTTGGATACACTTGCTAAGTACATACAATGTCATCGCTTAACTGTAAATGATTTACCACAGAACGGCTACTAGGTACCGCTGCTGAACATAGCCCTCCTAATGTTTCAGTAAATACCACTTAAATCACTGCTCTACCAACAAGTTTCGGAACGTGACCAAAACATAGAAATATCTTTCTAAACTCGTATAAAATCTCAACATCGCAGTACATTCCCGTTTCCCGTCTTTTTTACTTCCTAACAAACTTTGTTGGGGGTTTCCTTGGCACGCCTGTTATAAACTTGTATTGTGTTGTGAATGAGAAAATGGATAGAAATCGTATAAAGTCAACAGATTTTATTAGATACTTTTTGTATAGATCTGATGCTGCTGCCGAGGTTGCTGACCCTTATTGCGTAACACATTATTAATCACAATCTTAATCATTTTGAAGGCCTCATATATTCGAAAAATTCGTCTGCTCAGCAACGTAATTAACGTAACAAATGTTGTTGAACTGTCAAAATGAAAACCATTCCTATTGCTTACCTCGCTGCTGGTTAAAAGTGCAAACGCGGAAGGACCGTATATTCAGTGGGCCGCAAAGCCCAACTATGTATAAAGAAGAAAAAAATATCGGTTGCATAGTTATTTAATAATTAATAGAAAAATGTGTGACAATATTTTCCTAGAAATTCGACATATCTTTTCGAGTACACCAAGACTGTCAAATTTTTGTTTCAAATGGGTCTGATATCATATCAAGAGGCTGCTCTAAAAACTGGATCGGGTCGCAAGCAAATGCGTGACGGGCCGCACGGTTTTAACATCAGCATTTGAAACATCTTGGCTTTTCACCTTGTAAAAAAAACAAAATAGGGTATACATAAGTCTAAAAAATCTCGGCTGTAAGGTAGGAAGCTATTAACAATACCCCCATAAAGAAGACCAAGTCTTTACAACTAATTTCTTAGGAGCAGACATACTCAAACGCCTTCGTAAAAGAGTTGAGCAATTCTTGCACTTCTACGTAACGAGAAACTTAAAACTGGTAGGTACACGAAGTGCCATGAGAACAACTTTACTGATAAGTGGGTTAATCTAGATTAGAAATAATGAACACTGAAAGCAGCAGTTTCAACATGCCATTTCGGCAAACGAAGTTATCTAGGTACATTAAAAAACCCCTTCGATGGTAAACCAACGTTAAACTCCGAAACCTTAGCACCAGATTGAATTAAACTAGCGTTTAGTAGTTTCTGTTCTGACTAGCGACTGACGTATTTTTTTTCCGTTCTGCTGTCCGGCTCGCCGCTTACAACCTAGCTGGCTTTTGATAAACATAGATTTTCAGTTCTAGATTGAAAATTTAAGAAACAAATTAGTTGAAAGGTACCTACCTAAAATTAAATTTTGTTTATAATGATTTACAATTTTCAATTTAATTGTAATTCTGTAATTTGATTAATAATTTTTAATCTAGTTTAATTGTATGATCCAATATTGATTGAAATGAATAAATAACAATAATAAAATTAGTTTTTTGTGAGATGCCTGCCAGGTTGCGGGTTATTCGAAAGAGATAGGTACCGCGGCCACAGAGCGGGAACAGAAAAAAAACGCTACAGCAGACTTTAAGGTTATGTGCTGAGTGAGTCAAATCTTTTTTTTTCTTCCAATACATAACTACTATTTTTCTGTGTAATAGAAGTTTAAATCTTACCAACGTTTCAATTCCTTTTCACGATTAGGTAATGGTACAAACATACTACAAACAAAAGGACTCTCCGTCGCAAATACAGCCATATAACTCGCAGACAACACAAATACTGAAACACAAATCTGTTGTCTAAACCTAACATCGTCCCTAAGCAGTCTAAAGTCTCTGCAACATATAGGTGGGACCTAGTTCCCGTATATCATTAACAAAACAGACAGAATCCGTTCGAATAAGTCCGGCAAACAACGTTCCTCCCGGCATGACGGCAGCAGACCGGCTAAACGTAATCTGTCAGTGGATTTGCGGTTCTCTATAACAGGCATCCCCATCGCTGCTATAGAAAACAGTGACGTGTGTATATGAGCAGAAGAGTTATATGCTGGCTACTAACTAAGATTTGTTTTTTGCATTGGTTCCTTGAGCGTGTCTTGTCCATAATGTTTTTACGCACGCGATATCAATGACACTTTTGTGCATAGACAATCTTTGTATCTCTTTGTTTGCATTCTGTTTTCACATAAATTAGTAAACTTTGAACAAAGCGGTCAGTGCTGAATCTATCTCATCGGATTCGAGCTAAGTTGTGTGACCTAAATAATAATTGCCTCAAATTAAGGTGGTCGACCGCAATCAATATTCTGGATACACGGTCGCGGTAATTACTGCACATTTTTCAGAGTAAAAGATGATGCTTGGGGAACTAATGCCCGTGTTCGTTAACATTAGGTGAGACCTAAATGCCTGAATTAAAGCACACTGTAAGGTTTTGTTGTGAATTGTTAATCCAAGATTGCAACAATATTTAGGTGTTTTCTAAAGTCAGTGAAAACAGGAAACAAAAGTGACTCAAAACGAAAAGAACCTATAATTGAGTATTTTGTAACTACTTGAACGTGCCAACCTAATAAGTAATTGTCCCAGGAAGACACTTGGTCCTAGTGTTTGTAGGCTTTCTAGTCCGCTAGGGCAAAATTCAAATCGTTGAAAGTTTTCTACGCCTGTATTTTGAGCAATTCAATAAGGTTTTGACGTCAGAAACATTATAATTATAAAATTACAAATCGCGCAATATTTGGAGCGGAACAGTGAAAGGAAGTCAGATGGAAGGCAAGCAACGACCAATGAGAACTGATCTTATTTCAGGCCTACAAAACCATTAAAGCAACTAGAAGAAGCAAAAACCGGTGAAATAACACATGCAGATGCATGTGCACAACGCGGCAACGTTTTATATTTTTACAGAAGCTGCGCCAAAGCATACATCTGCAAAAATAAAATCTGCGCTTGCATCGCGCACGTATCGCGGCTTCTTGCAACTATGAAAAACGTCTCGTGCATAGATACTGCCAGTTACTGAAGTAAATGGAACACGAAGATAGTCTTCTCTCGATTGTAACTAACTAACTTTATTTATGACATAGTAATTATCTTGCATGTAATGTATCATGTAAACCATAATTAACAAATAAAAAAATCTTATCTTATCTTATCATAACTTATCTTAAACCTTAGTACCTTTGTTTTAAATATTTCAACCACAAAAAGTTACGACACGTTATAATATGACCTTCCGTCATGATTATGTGTCACTGTATGATTATGAACATTGTTAGTTTATATAATCTATCTCGCGAGATTATAAACTATTGATAACAAACCTGTTTATAATCTATCCTTAGTAAAGCGACAAATTGTGATCTGGTATCAAACTTGCATGCAACGGAAGTAGCGCTCGCATTGCTCGCAAGCCGCTGTCGCAACTCCGCTCGCTGTGCTCGCTTGGCTCGCGCGCGGTTGGTCACTTTTCTAACCTAACCGAACCCATTTGAGCAGGGTGCCCTAGCTGAGTCACTGCGCCCAATTCGGCTACCGCCAAGACCGACCAATCAATCATAATGAGAGACCACGAGTAGTTATATAAAATATATACCTAAGCGTCGACTCGAGAACCTCTACCATTTTTTTCGACGCTAAAAAATTGGCAGTCATCGGAGCTGCTGACAGAAATAAAAAGTTAAAACTCAAAATAGATTATAAACTAACGATATGTTCACAATCATATAACTTCTTAACGAAAACGTTATAAATATTCTTATTTTAAAATACATTTAAAAAAAAGATTTTAATGAATAATCCAAACTCTGGCAACTTTTACGTAATAAATAATTAAAATACAAGACAACAATGTCGAAACACCTTAAAATTGAAACGCATACTAATGAGAATGTTTGGATATAATTTAACATAATATTTTACCCTACATTATGCTTTAAGTCTACGTTTTGCACATAAGATATAGCGCCGGAGCCTTGTAATAATTAAGAAAGGTACCAGCAAAGAAAAGGAAAATGACGCGGCCCTTGAGGTGGACCCTCCTTTATTATGTTTAAAATTTTCCGCGTTACGTAATAGAGTAGGTCTAATTTTGTCAAGAAACGGCCTACATCTGTTGTAATAAAAACCAACAACGCAGAAAATGTTGCAGAATAAGCAATTTCTATATGCTTCCTTATATACCTGTCTACATGGTGAGTTTCTTGTATTTTCACAAGTTTTATTCTGTGATTTTTCCGTCGAACTAAAGGACTTTACTCATTTAAATAATAGGAACCTTCTAGGCTTTGACATGACTAAATGGATTAATTGAAAAAAATGCTTTGAGTGTGAGATACCTACCTCTGTGATATGATATCATTAATTCAGAGTGTAAGGCGATTTCAGGCAAAGTATTTCCCCACGATGTTTACATACGACACACAATGGTAAGAATTTTCTAATTATTTTACGTGCGCTGATACACAAATATAAAATCCTTTTTGGAGGCAAGCTTACAAACCAACACTGTGTGTATCCGTTACAAGAATTTTGGTTATAAAAAGTTCTATTATAGAATTGCTTTTTAGCAGTGTTTGTCACTACGCCGTACGTCCGTCTGTTTTCAGAATCACAATATTTTTACTCCTTTCATTTATTTTTTGAACCTATTAGTCCGGGTTTTCTAAACACAAAAGCATTGGCTAACAATGAGTTTCGATGGATATCAAAATATTCGTGCACAAGCCTTTGCCACTGGCTCCGCCCGCATTGAGGTCGAAAAATACTCCGCGGGATTGTACTACCGGCCTACGTTACTCCTTATAACATCAGCTATCTGCCAGAGAAAGTCCCGTCAAAATCGGTCCAGCGGTTTCGGAGATTAGCCCGAACAAACAAACAGACAGACAAAAAAAATATGTTAAAAGTACCGTATAAACTTTCGTATGCATTTAGTAAAAAACTGTTATTTTGATAAACAAACAGACACTTCAGTTTTATTTATTCTTATTTACGCTTCGATCGCTTTTCGATCGATCTCCGCGATCCTCTTTTGTTTTTTATTTTGGCTGACTGCCGCTCGAGGTTACAAAGAGCGGTCAAAATACAAATAAATAAGACTTATAAGATTTTTTTTTTGGTAGCACTTTCCCGTGGGATAATTTCCGACATCCACGCGACTGAAGCCGCGGGCAGCAGCTAGTTCGCTCTAAAATCAACTCTTGTAATGTAACACCGTCACATTATAATTCTTGGTTGAGTTTAACATGAACATTATGTACTTCTGAATGCATTGGGGAAATTACTTATATATCCTTCTAGTAAATTTAAGTAATTTCCCCAAGTATTAATTTAGTTTCATTTCGTCCAACATAACAATGATCTCGACGCACTTCATTTGCAAACATAATTTGTTCATACGATTAGTTAAATCAATACACTATCAGCTGGTTGCAAATTTTGTGTATAAAAAACATGTGTCTATTAGTACTCTGAGGTTTTCGTTAGGAAGCTACGAAAATCTCCAAAAAAAACATAACATAAATATTTCATGATACATCAAAAACCCGTACCTAAGTAATTTTCCGGCATCACTACTGCAGGGACGTATGCTAATGGTTTTCCTTAGGTGTGTCAATACCATATTCTGTTATATCACAGATTGCTTTCCGAATTTCACGACATTTATCACGAAAATATATAAAAATATTTTCATCAGAAGGAGCGGAATATTTTATCATCGTAAAAGGTCTTGAATCGTATGATTTTACACGCTACCGCCCAGTAAAAGGCGCAAATTAGATTCCAGGATTAAACATTAAAGTGTATTTACTCATTCATTTCAGATTTCGGGAAGATTTGCCGTAAAAGAACCTTGCATTTGATGGGAAGCTTGAAGGCGGTGCTAGGCCCCGCTGAAAACAGGCCAACACAGGCAGTTATGTGAAAAGTGATAATATTCTAGGACCAAACTAAATACCTATTAATAGTTTTCATTTTGGGCGATATTGATGTTTAATTGAAAAAAAAAGTGTAACTCAGTGGTTATGTTAATGAACAAAATGATGTCGATAAATCTCGAATACTGATTAAATCAATGGTATGTAGTTATGAAGGGCTTGTGACTAACTTATCACAGCCGCACGGGTCAATCGATCAGGCTATGCTACGCTTGCCGCGGTTGTTCCGTGGATAGGTGACCATCTTTACATACCAAGATCCCTCCGTGCCTCGGAAAGCACGTTAAGCCGTTGGTCCTAAATGTCTTTCGTGGATCTTCGTGGAACCAGAAAGTCTAACCAGTCTATCCAAGGGGGTATCGTGTTACCCAGTTACTGGGGTTGTGGAGGTCAGATTGGCAGTCGCTCCTTGTAAAATACTGGTATTTATTCAGTTTCATCCGGTTAGACTGGAGCCAACTCCAACATAGTTTAGGTTAGCTATAGTTATGCAGCAGTTAATAATCTCGAAAATTGATTTTTATCAATACTGTGTAATATGTTTAGTTATGTGTAGGTACCAAATAACTTAAAACTTAACACAATTTTGTATAAAATTTTACCTTCTACTGCAGGCTTAGCATGACGCTTTCTATTTCTACTCTACTCGCTTGTCTACATTTCTCGGTGAAAAACTGTCAACTGTCTATACAGAAACTACATTTTTGTATACTCTTCCGACGACTAAACGCCTGTCTACGGTCCTCATACTAAGCCTGTCGGCGATATTTTTTTCATCGGTAAACGTACACAATGACGAGCAATAACTTAACAAGTTTAAAGTAGGTACCTACTTGATGACTGTATGATGATGTTTATCAGTAACTGCTTAGTAATGATGACGATCACAAATTTCCTTAAGACCCTGGTAACTTTAAATATTGTCGTTATGAGCGATAGTTCTTATATTATTAGCAATAGTTCTTACAATATTAGTTACGCCGATGATATGGCTCTGTCTGACACTACACAAACGTTACACATACATACACTCATAAAATACCATACTTGAAAGACCTCTCTAGTCGCCACTCTTGTATTCGTATCCTGAACCCCAAGATACAGACTAACTGTCTAGTTTGGGGTTCACTGGCAAATAATATTTGTAACTAGCTGTAGGTAATATTTAAGCTACTCATATGTCGTCTCAACTTGTTGTTTAATCTATCTATGCTTACTGTATTACCTGGACAATAAATATTTTCTAATTTTCTAATTTCTAATTTCTAATGTTGAGTGCCTCAGTTTGTGGCCTTAGGAGGTTGGTGGCCATCTGTGAAGACTATGCCAAGCTTCATGGTTTGATCTACAATGCGTGTAAAAGTGAGGTCATAGTCTTTGGTGCCAGCGGCGGACGGTGTCCGGAAACTATACCACCAGTCCATTTGAGTGGAACTCCGCTCACACGGGTAAACAAGTTTAAATACCTTGGACATGTCTTGACCGCGGGCATAAAAGACGATGACGATATTGAGCGAGAGCGAAGGGCGCTGTTGGTTAGGGCAAATATGATAGCTCGTAGATTTGCACGATGCACACGGGGTGTTAAAATAACCTTGTTTCGTGCATATTGCACTTCTTTTTACACGTGCAGTCTGTGGGCCGATTATACGCAAAAATCGTACAGCGTCCTTCGCGTTCAATATAACAATGCGTTCAGGATATTGATGGGGTTGCCCCGCTTCTGTAGTGCGTCAGGGATGTTTGCTGAAGCTCGAGTCGACTGTTTTTATACAAACGATGAGAAAACGATGCGCCTCCCTCGTGCGCCGCGTGCGGCCCAGCCCCAACCTTATTTTGCGCTGTGTGGCAAGCAGACTAGATTGTTTATGTGTGGGTCGCTGCTGCAAGCTTTCCAACTCGGTGTTACGCGTGTGGCAGTGCTTCGCATGTATTCATGGTTTTAGGTTAAGTGATTAGAATAGGAATACTAACATAGGGGTAAGGAATATTGTTACTAACACAGTTGAGTCATGTTACTTGCTGAATAAAGATATTATTATTATTGCAATCCGATACGGGTTAAAATCTGTTGTAAAAAATTCGAATATTATATGAGCAAGCATTATTGTCGTAAAAATTAAAATAAAATTAGAACTATTTAATAATAAATAATCCATCACTGAATGCAGTTTGGCATTTGGAATTTTATGGTATATTTTAATTATAATTGTTATTGAAGGGATAAACTGTTTTTAAAGATAATTTAGAGGTCACTTTGATAAGTTTTGTTGATGCATTAAAGTATGTTTAATTATATTTTGAGTTCCATCACTCTGTGCCAAAAATACTTGAAAAAAACATTTTTTTTTTTTTGCTTTGAAAATTATTTACGGTTAAAGAGATACACTGGTTTAAAAAACTACCTTTTGTAGCGTTTTCAAGAAATGATATTTATTTATTTTATACTTCAAGCACAGGAATGCACAGAGGCGGTTTAATGCCATAGGTATTTTCTACCAGTCAAGTTTTGGGTGATGCAGATACAAATAGTGGTAGGTATAATTAAGAAAAATTAATAGGTACCTACCTAATAAATATTTATTAAAATATAGATACAACATTATTTTTAGTATATGCGAAACCTGAATATAGTTTGTTCAGAATAGGTAACTGAATCGATTCCAATAAGTTTTACACCATTTTATACTTTTCCCAAAAAAGTTTTGCAAGTGTGACGGAAAAAGTTATCACCAATTAATTGCAATACAATCGCCGTACATTTAGATACTTCTGCCGGGGGTACGGGTTGATCGAAAGATATACCGTGGCCCCTGGCACACAGGCAACTGAAGGAACACGGGTGGGTTTTAGTCAGTAAAAGTCTGCACGCCCTCTTACTCCACCCAGAGCGGGAGAAGTTATTTGATGATTTCCCAGACTCAAAACAAAAGGGTTGGGTATCTAAGTACTGCCTAATTATTATCAATGAGCACAATACGACGCCGGAAGCGGGGGCCGCGTGGTGACCATGTTTACCTATGTAGACAACCCAGTAACATAACAAGCTTTCTCGTATCTTTGTGATTTTTCATCATACAGGTTTGAAATTTTGTTCATAGATTCTTTACATAAAAATATTAGACACATGTTTCGGTTTTCGTATAATATACTAAAACTAGGGTTGTATACACATTAACACATATACCTATTACGAAATATAAAAATAAATAGATAGGTACATAAAAATATACATACATTCACGAATATACATAAAAGAAAGAAGACAAATAATGGGCAAACATTAGCGTTGTGAAGATTCAGGCAGCTTCTTACGAATGTTCTCGCGAACTCTATATTAATTTGTTTCTTCATAAGTAAAAATCATCAACAAAACCTGCAACAAAAGCAGCTAAATATCGGCCCGTAGACACAAAACAACAATGTCCCCGGCTGTGATTTACTCGAACATGCAAGTATACTATCAGTACGGAGCTTTGCCAATACCATAAAGGATTCGCTCCACATTTTCGTTGACCATGTTCACTATAAAACCAGCAATTCAGTGGCTTACCGCGGTCATTGTTGCCCGGCTTGTAGTATGAACAAAAACACAAATTCTGTGCACTCTCTCCTTTTGTATAGCCCGACTGTTAGGTGCCAACTGCGCCTAATTGGACTCGGACTAATTTCGACTTAATATAGTCTTTAATATGCATATGACTAGCAAACTCCGGTTTCCAAATCGTGAGTTTAGAATCTGTGTGTATTTGTAGTGGCTTATTATTCGACTCGCACGAATAAACTCGCCCGTATAGGGCGAATTCAGTTTTAAATAATATTATATTTTCTATAGGCAACTCGTACGAAGTTAATTTATTTGAGGGCGAATCGACAGTTCCAAAAACACGTATTGGCACGTTTTGTATTTTATGTCATACAGTTAGTGTACTTTTCTTGACTTTTCGGTAACGTTTTATTCTAAACGTGCCAATTACCTAATAAAACGTATTTCTGGATTTGCCGATTTATAACAAATAAATTAACTTCAAGCGACCCGCCTATAGAAAATATAATACATATTATTTAAAAGAAACGATTCGCCCGATTCGGGCGAGTTTATTTGTGCGAGTCGACTAATAAACCGTACACGTAATGCACACGGTACTTGATCATGTACAAATATCTGCTTAGGAATTAAACAGTAGGAGATGATTCATCTAACTAATTAACCTTCAGTCTGTCTTTGACTTTGTACCTTGATCTTCACACTAACACGGTATTTATATCACGTTCGACACGCGAGACTGCGTGGTTCCTAGGCAAAAATAGACTTGCTTTAAACCGCTGAGGTTATTAATAAATAATAAGGTTCATTAATACAGAGTATTCTTTTCACTTTGTAGTGTTTTTTTGTTATTGGAAGTCAGTTGTTTTTTTTTTGTTTTTTTTTTCACATTATAGCTATGGTACTCCACACTAATTCGTAGGTATACATACCACTACTTGCTTAAAAAACAGTAACGGGAAGTATTAGAACATCATGAACATACACCAATTGACAGCCGGCACCCGAAGGCTGAACGTGCTCGTACTACGTAACCTACATATCTGTCTGTGTTTTTCAACTTCGCAAATGATTTTGATTCGTTTTTCACCATCATTTAGAGAATTTACTATGGGAGATGTGTAACGTGGCTGTAACACCAAAGCGCAAACTGTTACTTACCACGAATTCAACACATGATTCTAGAATGCCTTGCAAAGGAATTGTTCGTCGGTTTAAAAAAAAATATGAGGTGTCTGTATGGGGGTTCAGAGTTCAGAATCATGTTTACAGTTTGCGCGTCGATATTTCTGCCACCCTGTATATGAATAACAAATTAATATTAAACTTACATAATTATAATACGTTTACGGCGTTTTGGTTTTGATCTTGTCTTATGTAATTTTGACGTTCAAAAAGTGCTGACTCTTAGCCAAGTTCGACTAAATGACTATGACTTTTGATTTTGAATAAAGAAATCTCGATATTTTGTCAAATTGTAAAAACCTTGTTACCCAGGGCGGGTTGCTATTGTATAACAATTGGAATGATTACTTACCTTCTATATATAAAACTAGCTTTTGCCGGGGGCTTTGCCCGAACGTACTACTGGGATAACAAGTATATGCCTAACCCTATATTCTATTCAGGTTATAAACTATCTGTGTTCCAAATTTTATCCAAATCCGTTCAGTAGTTTTTGCGTGAAAGAGTAAGAAACATCCATCCAATAAACACACGTTTTGGCTACTAGTATTCCCTCTTGAGCTCCTTTTATTTCAATTTCTAAACTCTCTATATTAACACATCATAGCAACTTCCATGAAATCTGCACAATCTCTGTCTACAGCAGAATCTAGATTCTCGTAAAATTATATTTCCAGCTGGGTCACCTGAATCTGTCGCTTATTTTACGACAGCCGTGGGAACAAAGCAAGCAGGCTATTCTTTTCTGGAGAGTGAACGAGCGAGATATATTTACGTTTAAACTTTAAATATAACTTAAATTATTATAGCAACAGTAATTAAATCATTTTTACCTGTATTTGGATACCTACATAACGATTGTTATTTGTTTCAGGTTTTGCTTCTCATTGCTAATTAAAGAAACAATTGACGACTACCACGTAAAATATTAGCATGAACCAAGATGGGTATAAATAGGTACAAGCTATAACGTAATTTATCTCTAGAAAATTCTTTAACATCCTACTGTTCACGTAAAGACAAAGATTAGGAATAGGTAACCCAACAGCTTAAGCACATTCGAGAACCTACTCTTAAAATAAAATCCAAGACAAAATATCTATTTATTTTCATAGTATCTTTGTACGATCTTTAGCAGGCGTACGAGGTACTGACCAACGATTATCTCTATCCGCATTAGATATGTAAGTGCACCCAAGTACACAACCCCTGGTTGCTATAGAACTATTGCAGGATATGGAAACAAAAATATTGAGATGTGTTTTGATGGTCAAAGGGGACTCGTTACCAAAAACTATGGAAAAACTATGCCTGACCAATGTTTCATATTATACAATACATGCATAAAATGGCATGGAGTAACTTGTACACTCAATAATGGGCCTAATATTATTATGCGTGTGTTGTCCTACTGCAATTGTAGGCCAATCCCTTAAGAAGGAATCCAGCTCATCCTGCCACCTCTTTTTAGGCCTGCCACTTAGTCCTTTTTAGGCCTGCCACTTAGTCCTTTTGATGCCTGCCACTAAGTCCTTTTTAGGCCTGCCACTTAGTCCTTTTGATGCCTGCCACTAAGTCCTTTTTAGGCCTGCCATTTAGTCCTTTTGATGCCTGCCACTAAGTCCTTTTTAGGCCTGCCACTTAGTCCTTTCCTGCTATTTGGGATCCACTGAATAGTTGTTTGTGCGTATTGCTGCTCAAAGAGATGCTTACCTAATAAAATTAAGATTATGCACATTGTTTTCGTAATATACACGGTGATACAAATTATTATTCACAGTAAAATTATCCAACTATGTAGATAGTACGTGATACCTATAACGTCAACTGAAAAGGTCAAATTGATACCGAATCTTAAAAGAATATTTACATAACTACGTACCTAAATATCCGTACAACTAGTTGCTTTAATTAGCTAGGTCACTTTCGCATTCGAATGTCTTAGAAAAGAGGGTAAGTAATCATTTAATGCAGGCATCCATACATAGACACACATTAGAATATAATTTACATTAGAAAAAAAAGAGAAGTGTTAAGTGAAAGTGCTGCTTGGATTGAATAGGTAAGAACCTAACGTACCAATATTAGAATAATATAAACATACTGCTTCTTCCGATCGTTATTTCCAGTACCGAGCTATAAATAAGAATAGTCTGTTCCAAAAATATCTGATAAATGTGTCCACAAACCATGTACCGAGAAAAAAATATCAGGGAAAATTACGCTATCACTCACTAAAGGGTAACTTTACGCAATTATCTGTTTTTGAAAAGTTTCAACTTTAAGGTAAGGTAAAAAGTTAAAATAATTAGCATAGATTTGTTTTATTTGCACATATAATCTTTAATTTTTGTTTATAAATTTTTAAATTTTTATAACATTTTATAATTTAACAATTTTATTTTTATTCGATTCTGCAATTTTATAAGTTTTTGACAATTTTTATTTTAATTTTAATGAGTTGTTGAATATTTTAAATTTAATTAATCACAGTTTGGTTTTGAGTTTTTATATGTTTTTTATTTTAAAATAATCATGATTTGATTTGAATAACATGATTAAATTGTAATTTTAACCCCAATATTGTCAAATGAAAAAACTGAAATTCAAATTTTTTATCACCTATCACCAAGGTGATAAAAAGGGCTTCAAGGTGATAAAAAATTGGAATTTCAGGTTTAATTATTCAAAAGCAATCAAATCATAGCACTCAAAATTTAAGTGGCACTACAAATTGGCATCGACAGATACGCTTTCAGATACATTTCTTTACATTTTCCTAAGATGCCTTTGGAATAGACCATAGTTTTCGTAGCATCGTCAATAGTTCAATACTTACACGAACACTCCAACATTCAAGCGACAACGTCGTCCGAATTTCGGCAGCATGTCACAAGAACTAACAGCAATACAATTTATCAATGTTCACATTTGGGCGAAGCCTGAACCCAGCTGCCGAGGTTTGGACTTTGAGCGGAGTTTCAATAACTGTGAACTCGACTGTTGATATTAGGAATAATATTAAACTATGAGACCGACTGCCGGAAACGATTTTGGGCATCTCATTTAGAATTGGAAGCAAATATTGTTTAATACTTGTTTTACCTTAAATTAATCCATCAAAAGCAGGAAATTACTAGCATGGGCCTTGTGGTTTGTACATTATTTGACGTCTCTTTACTGATTATCTCAATCTATCCACCAACGGCAACGTTACCATAGAAAAGTATAATTTTCTTTGCAAATGTGGAACTATCACAATAATCATAAATGATGGAAATTGATTAATGGCCGATTACTATAATTTTATGCATCGTTATTGGTTAAAATGAAGACTCTTATCTTTACTAATAATGAAGCAAATACCGCATAGCTTTGGATAGTAAACCTTTTTTTTGGGTGGGAAATCGTCAAATAACTTCTCCCGCTCTGGGTGGAGCAGGAGGGCGTGTCAGACTCCTACTGACTAAAACCCACCCGTGTTCCCTTAGTTGCCTATGTGCCAGGGTCCGCGGTATCTCTTTCAAACAACCCGCACCCCTGGCAGCCATCGGCCCTTGGGCCCCAACAGTTGATGCTGACATCTCTTTGAAAACCCCACCATATGACAACCCTTTCATATGGAAATAGCTATCACAGGTAAAATTAGCTTACGAATCTATTTAAATGCCCAGTTTGGCCATAAAAATGCAACCATTACTGCCATTAGTAAAACGATTTGTTTTTATTTACAGTAACCGAGCATAAGTCAAGTTAATCCTAATCACCGCACTAAACGATTTATTGACCAGAAGATATCTAAGTTTTACGAAAAAAGCCAGGGAAATTAATTGTTCAGCAAACCAACTAAAAATTGTCTTAGATCAAATCACATCTGTCATTCTTTGACTAATGTCTGGTGTATGAAATGCCTTTAGGTATAGGTAACCGCAAATTGACTAGTGTCAAACCTCAGGCGCGACGCGACACTTGTAGAACGACTTCCGTGAAATTTTCATAGAAATTGTTCTAAGTGAGTCGCGACGCGCCTGTTTGCAGGAGCCTTTATACAAGTCCATTTACATTTGATCAGAGTCCCGAGCGTATTAATGATAGATGGTATAAGAAAGTTTATTTAGCTGCTCGCGATACTTACACCCCAAATTATTCCCAGCATATGCCATTCGGAAGAGCGATCTCAACGGATGCCTATCACTAGTCCTTTGTCTTCTGATCCATGGTGCGTTGTTCTACGCCTACCCGCCGAGAAGGTTCTACTCGCGATTTAGGAATACATAATAGTTTTCCTTCTTTACATCCTGGCGTCTCTAAATCATATCTCAAGATCCTGATTTTTTATTGGCCAAATATGTTTCGTGATGTTTCTGGAACGTTGCGGAGAAATTTCAGCAGAAAACTAATATAAATTTAAAAAATGTTCTAGTTAGCTTGAAGTTCATTACAAAGTGTGAAATGAGTCTCAGTTTATAACTAAAGAAAAAGTTATACTATTCGCTAAGCCTAGTTTCTGATGAACTTCATAGCCTTACAAAGGAACTCGTTAAGTAAACGTCGGGAAAACGTTTAAAAAGCGTTCTAATTGACTTTCCTGTCCGCAAAAACTATTGTGTAGTTTTATATAACTTACGAATTACACTAGTTTACAGTACATCTGTTGCCGAATAAATTTTAACTGTTGCTGACTACATATAATATGCTCTTTTCAAAAATATTATCAAAAGATTTTTATCAGCTCTAGTTTCTGAGTTTCAGCTATGTAGGTATAAAACAGAAAAAACACATTTACTTACTAAGAAAAACTATTACTAAAAAAATAATTAATCATTGAGTTCTAAAAAAAATCGTTTTAAAGCTCTTCTCTGATGTGTAGACTTTGGAAAATGGGGCTGTGTGCAATAGGTACCCCAGCGTATTTATTTCCATTATGTAATAGAATACATTTTAGGCTACGTTTTGAGCTGTCAATAAATAAACGCCAGTCGTTTGGTTCGTATTGTTTCAAGCCCATTTTTATCAATAAGTTTTTGATATCTGAACAAAAGGTAATACCGTTTTCATCGGAAAAATAACGCCGTAATTCCTTGTCTCTTTCACGATAAACACTTATTTTAGTACCTGAGGACAGCAATTTTTTTTCTTTCAGTCTTGATGCTAACAATTCTGAAGCTTGTTTAGAAAGATTAAAATCTCTTACAAGATCATGTAACTCATTTTGAGAAAAGCATTTTGGTTCATTTGACATACCATCAAAATCTGCATCATTTTGTAATGAGCTTGGTCCTTCAATGTCTTCTTCTAAGGGTTCAGATATATTTTTAGGCACTGAAGAGTCAGGTGAACGCTGCACTGGACGTTGTACACAACTAGTACTTAGGTACTGCCATTTAGATCGATTTTTAATGTTTAAACCGTTTACGTTAACGCTACAAAAATAACAGTCTTCGAGATGATTTCGTGGTTCTCGCCAAATTGTCGGTGTTCCAAATTTAAAGGCACTTCTTTTACCACTTTTCCATAATATTAAATATTCCACACACGATTTACAAACACAATTGGGAGCCCAAGACTTCTCATTTTTATCCAAGAGCATCCCAAAATACTCAAAATAGGTATTTTTCACCAACTCTGATATAACTTTTCTACAATCTTTAAACACATATTCTCCACATATATAGCAAAAATGATCTGGATTGTTTAAACAACGTCTCCTTGAACTACTCATGACGCAAAAACTTCAGATACTAATTTTAACACAGTAAAATACACCTGTTATCGATGAATATATACGCTTCAATGATAAAAATAAAAAACAAAGTAACTCGAGCTGTTTAAAAAAAATTGAGGGTAGATTTGACAAAAACAAGTCATAAGTGAACATTATCAACCACAAAATTCGCGGCAACAGACAAAAAGTTAAATTTTGTAAACTAGTGTTATCAAAACAAAACAACATTACATAACATTACGGCTGTAATCTACGAATGGTTAGGAAGAGGTGTCTTCAAAGTACCTACACCCACATTTTGCTAGTTAGGCAGTAAGTAATTTAAGATTTTATCGATATTTTAATCGCTATGACCTTCTAGAAACTTGTGTGGCTTGTGGCTAAGTAAAAGCAGCCGCACAGGTTCATCGATCAAGTTAAGCTACGCTTGTCGCGGTTGGTCCGTGGATGGGTGACCATCTTTACATACCATACCTCTCCGTGCCTATGAAAGCACGGCCCCGGCTGTCATTCGTGGATCTTTAACAATCGTTACGTGTCGTCAGAAGCCCAAAAACCTGACCACCAGTCTTACCAATGGGTATCGTGTTACCCAGTTACTGGGTTGTGGAGGTCAGATAGGCAGTCGCTCCATGTAAAATAGTCTACCAGTCTGCGAGTCTGCCAGGGGTGCGGGTTGCTCGAAAGAGATACCGCGTCCCTTGACACACAGGTAACTGAGGTAACACGGGTGGGTTTTAGTCAGCAAAAGTCTGACACGCCCTCCCGCTCCACCCAGAGCGGGAGAAGTTATTTCATGATTTCCCACACAAAAAAAAACCGGGTCGTCAGAAGACCAAAAGTCTGACAACCAGTCTTACTAATGGGTATCGTGTTACCCAGTTACTGGGTCGTGGAGGTCAGATAGGCAGTCGCTCCATATAAAATAATGGTATTCAGCTGCATCTGGTTAGACTGCAAACCGACTCCAACATGGTTGGGAATAAGCTAGATGATGATGACCTTCTAAAAACTCAGTTTCCTCAGGTTAGTTACAACGTTTAGTGTAGACCTAATTATTTTCCGAGTTTATTTTATTATTTTGGTAGGTACCTAATATTTTGTAGCAAAAACAAAAATTCTATACGGTAATTATTTCTAGATATTATAATTTGCGCCGCATTAACCAAAGAGGCATAAAAATA
Source organism: Antitype chi (assembly GCA_947359405.1). Taxonomy (NCBI): domain Eukaryota; kingdom Metazoa; phylum Arthropoda; class Insecta; order Lepidoptera; family Noctuidae; genus Antitype; species Antitype chi. The sequence goes on along the minus strand of OX375815.1, from coordinate 12,421,780 downwards.
AATCGATAACAATGCAAAATAAATTATTGTCCGAGAAACGAGTAATAAAACCCATGCAAATAAGTTAATTTGCGTCAGACTCGGAAATTAGGCAAAAATCCCAGCGTACAGCCATGTTACGAGAATTTATTTTTAGTCACCAAAAAGGCGTGCTCAAGGGAATATGCTAATATTGTTAATTAGTGGCGTCTGCTGTCTTCCGGACGACTGCGAGAGAAAAATACGAGCTCTGCTACTGACTTATGGAACTCATTAATATTGTCCGCACTTCCGCTGGCTAACCGCCTATGTTCCAGCCTGTACAGCTGCCCAAACCAAATCACTGTGAACCTTACGATCCTTTCTGAATTGCTATAAATAAAAATATACTTTAAGGGCCTACGTCCCGTTTGGTAGCGTAACACGGTCACTTTATGAACCGTACTGCTCATTAACGGCTTGTCTTGAAGATTTGAAAAATATATGATTTTGCTATAGATCATATATAGATAATTTTGCCCGAAGTACTTTTTTTGTATGGTTAATACTTTTGGTGTAAAAAATATTTTCCAACACGCAATATTTTGGCTTCTATTCCATACTCCTACTAAACGGCTTCGTTATTTGGAAAAAAAAATACACTGAAAAATAGATAGTTAGAGGTACCACAGAATCGCCGAAGCACAATTGTAAATTAATCAAAGGAATATCCCCATTTTGAGATAAAGGCTCAGAGGTGCCCTGCGCGGGCGCGGGGGGCAGTCGTGCTTTAGCATACAAACGGGAGATGAGGATACTATGGGCCTTAAAAAAAGTTTTATAAAGGGCTCGTGGCTGAATGGTAACAGCTGCACGGGTTTATCGAAGGATAAGGTACGCCTGCCGAGGTCGGTCCGTAGATGGTCGACCATCCATTACATATACCCTTCTGTGCCTTGGATGGCACGTAAGTCGTTGGTCCCGGTTGTCATTCGTAGATCTTTGACAGCCGTTACGGTTAGTCAGAAGCCCAAAAGTCTGACAACCAGTCTTACCAAGCGGTATCGTGTTACCCATTAACTGGGTTGTGGAGGTCAGATAGGCAGTCGCCAACATAGTTGGGAAAATTCTAAGCAGATGATGACCTATCTGGTTTTATTCCATACGAATTTACATGAAATATTGCACGAATTGGACGATATTCAATAAAGTGAGCTCCTGTGTGCATATTTCAGTTAAAACCATAAATTAAACTGAACTCGGGAGATGTTAATGCTGATTTAAAATGTGACACGTGATATTTAAAATACATTTATGAATCCTCCAAATCTCCAAAGCAACATCGAGATTTGAGAACACTGTTTTTAATCGGATATAGACTAATAAATTAAAGTTGTATAAACCGAAATAGTGTGAGTATATCGCCACAAAGCCCCGCAAACAGTGAGGTGAGCAAGCACAAAGAGCAGTACTGTAAATCAGATGTACCGCCCGGGAGATTTATGAGCAAATAAAACGACCGCAGCGACTCCCGGCCATCGCATGGAATAATTTCAATTTAACGCCAACTACGTACGATAAATTAATGTTAAGTGTACACAGTACAAACTATTGGTACTCTCGTTAGTGTCCACTAATTAACTCGTAATAATCGAAAATTACATAATGCGCCAAATAGTTCATTCTGCGTCGTGATCAAATTACAGGTTATTACGTGGCGGCCTGTAATTGGGAAACTTTCAGTGCATATATTTTAAAGATTACTTCAAGTTGCATTTTCAATTGGTTTGCTCTACACATTTACATCACATTGATAGTCTACATCATCTGGGTAGCCTTTTCTCAACTAAGAAGCAGTTGAATATCTGTATCATAGCCGAGAGGTACATGGAGCTCATGGATATTCATAACATAATTTAACCCACAATTATCCTACTAATATTATAAATGTGAAAGTTTGGATATTTAGATGTTTGTTACTCAAAAAAAACTGCTGAATGGATTTGGATGAAATTTGGCTCAAAGATAGTTTTTAACCTGAAATAACACAATGGATACTTTTATTCCGATATTACGTTCCCGTAGGATAATTTTCGAGCTCCACGAGGGCGAAGCCGCTGTCAAAAGCTAGTTAGACTATGGACGAAAAACATTCATTTAAGTACCATGTTATTTCAAAATAACATGGTGAATCTCTCAGTATTACTTCATCACCATAATGTGCGTACAAACCTACATTTGTAGTTGGAATGGGGAGAACATGTTTTTAAAATGCAATGTTAAGTTTGTCCTTCCACTCGGGTAATATAAAAGACATGGCCAAAAATTGTATGGGCTTGTACCCCAGAATGTACAGGTATAAAATCTATGTCATTTAATGGTACTGATCTTCTAAACAATTTTATAAAGGTTCATTTTGCTCAGCAGTAGTGGATATAAAATATCATAAATATCAAATAGTCAAATCATTTGTCAAAGACAAATTACGTGGGACACTCAGAAAGTTTTGCAAAAATAAAATAAAAAATTATATAGGTAAATATTTTATATTAAATCTTTTCAAAGTACTCTCAACTAGCCTCTATAAAAAGTTTCATGCGTCTGAACCAGTTTTCGAAACACTTTTTCCAGTCCGCCGCAGACACCTCGTTTACAGCCTACTCGAACGCTGACAACGCATCTTCCGGCGACGAAAATTGTATCCCCTTGAGCTGCTTTTTTACTTTCGGGAATAAAAAGAAGTTACACGGTGTTAGGTCAGGGCTGTAAGAAGAGTGACCACGGAGTTTGACCGGTGTGCTGACCAAGAAGCCCCTCGTTTTGAGCGCGGTGAGCGAAGGCGCGTTGTCGTGGTGGAATAGTAGCCCGCGGAGCCCTGTGTTTGGTCAACAACCGAAAGCAAACTAGCGCAAACATACCTACCCTCTGTATTAGCGAATTGTGATTATTGTGACAAATGACATTTGTCGGCGGCATTGCCATAAATGGAAAAAATCCGATCCGTAACTGCACTAACATCGATAAAATAAATCATAGATGGTTCAATTTCTATAATTATAAGAAAACGTTTTTTAAATACGTAATTTAAATATTTAGATAACGAATAATTTCCGAGTATATTTTCAATACTCAATACTTTAATGCATTCCATAATGTGTACATATAACAGTTGGTATGATATTATAACATCGAATCAATTATGGACCCTGTCGGGCACAGCAAAGTTAATTTTTTATAGGAGAGAGGATGAAGGCGCTTTTTGTTAAGAAAAAAAAAAATTAAATTAAAATAGGTAGTAGCATTTAGTTACATTCGTTTTTATAGTAGTAAGTAAGTATTTATATATTTGGTTTTAAATTATATTTATATATTGTTATATTATTTATTACACGATTTATATTATTAACACCATAAGTTATAATAAACTAAATATGTATTTACAATTTTATTTAGTCTTGAAGAATGTTATTATTATTAATTGTGCACTGTTTAGTATATACATTTCAAAATAAATTTAAAGTATTTTAGTGTTTAAAAATAATATAAATTGGTATTTTTAAAGTGAAGTTTAAAATGAAATGTAGGTATTAGGTAAAAAAAATGTGTTTATTTTTGTTGGAATTTATCTCTAAAATATTCGTCAATAGTGTAGTAGCTTTTGATTATCAGAAATTGTTTTAATTTATTGATAAAGATATTATTTTTATTTATGTTTTTTATGTGTTCCGGTAACTTATTGTATATTTTAATGGACATAACAAATGTACTAGAAGAGTGCATTTTTAATCGTGAAGTGGGTATGTTTAATCTGCTTTCATGTCTTAGTGCAATTTTTGTTTGGATAAATCTCCTCTTTTGGTATAGAATTTCGGATATTTTCGTACAAATTTACACATTTCAAGTATGTAGAGGCACGGCAGGGTTAATATTTTTAGGTCTATAAAGTGGGGTTTACAGGAGTCTGTATCTTTGATGTTCATTAAAATTCTAATCATTTTTTTCTGTTGAGTGAATAATATAGGCGCGTCCGTACTATTTCCCCATAGAATAACTCCATAGTTGAGCCATGCAAATGCGTACGCGTAATAAGTTACTAGTGCTGTTTTGAGGTCTGTTGTTTTCTTAATTTCACGGAGAGCGTATGAAAACTTGGATAATTTCGTTCTTACTTTATGAATATGTGATTTCCAATCTATGTGTGAATCTATGTCTAGGCCTAAAAGGGTGAATTTATTTACTGCTTCTAATTTTGATCCGTTATATTTGAAACTAATACATAGAGGTATTTTTTGTCGCGGTTGGAAAGTTATTATTTTTGTCTTATTGTAGTTAATTTCAAGGTTGTGTTCGTTCATCCAGTGTATTGCAGTGTCAAGTATAGAACTCAATTTTTGGTTTAAATTTATATTATTATCACATGATGTTAAGATAGAGATATCATCGGCGAATAATACGCATGACTCATTGATGTGATCAGGGAGATCATTTATGTAAACAAGGAATAGCAGGCACCCTATCACACTTCCTTGTGGTATAGAAGCGTTTACGGACATGTTTTGGGATCGAATTAATTCTATTTCTTTTGACATATGATTGAAATGTTCTATTTTTACAACTTGTTCTCGGTTTTTTAAATAAGATATGAACCATTCGTAACTTTTTCCACGGATACCGATGTTATATAGTTTATTTAATAATATATCAAATTGCACCTTATCATAAGCTTTTGTCATGTCCAATAACAATCCTACAGCATATTTTTTATTATTAATTATATTGAGGGCTTCTTGCATAAATTTATAAACAGCCAAAACGGTAGTTCGGTTTTTCCGAAAACCATTTTGACTATCATTGAATATGTTATATTTTTCACAAAATGCAGACACACGATCGCACATGGCTTTCTCAAATATTTTTGAGGCTGTTGGTAAGAGAGCAATGGGACGGTAGTTATTTGGGTCGGTTTTATTATTTTTCTTGTGGATCGGTTTTATAAGTGCTTTTTTTAATAAATCGGGAAAAACGCCTTCTTCAAAAGATTGGTTAAGTAATATGTAAAATGGCAAGGTTAATTCGTCATCGCATTGTCTTAATAGAGTGGGGGGGGAGTTCGTCAATTCCATGGCTTTTCTTGTTTTTTAAATTTTTTATTATTGTATTGACTTCGTAAGGATCTACTGGGCTAAGATATAATGTATTTTGTGTAGCTGAAATCGTCGGGGGTCCTTTTGATTTGCTGCCGGTAGGTATTGTGCTGTCCCCAGCAATAGAAGCAAAGAAACTATTAAATATGTTGGCTACCTCTTGGGGTTTTGAAGTCAAGGTATTATTTATTTGTAGGGTTATGTTGTGTTTAACACTTTTAAGTTTCTTATTTGTGCGTTCATTGATTATTCCCCACATTGATTTAACTTTATTGTTAGATTGCATCATTTTATTTTTAATGTGTAGTTTTTTTGCAACTGTGACGGTTTTCTTCAATGTTTTTTCATATTTTTTATAATATTTTGTTAATATTGGATTTTTTGTTTTTATTATTAATGTCTTTAACAGTCTTTTATTTAAACACGATTTTTTAAACCTACAGTGAGCCAATATTTTTTATATTCTGATTTTAATTTAATTTTACGCAATGGTATACATTGATTTAGAATAGAGATGAGTATGTCATTAAATGTTTTATAATTTATGTTAATGTTATTATCGGTTCTCAGAATATCATTCCAATTAAGTTTTTGTATTTTCTCTTTGAACTTTGATATATTTGTGTTATTAAATAGTCTTTTCATTGTGTACCAGTTATATGTTTCTGATTGTTTAGGTATTTTTAAATGTAAAATTGTACTATGGTGGTCGGAAAAACCTAGCTCTTCTGTAGTTGTGTACATGTCTTTGTGGCCAAAGTTTGTGAATATTAGATCTATGCACGTTGCAGTGGTTGGTGTAATACGTGTAGGGCTTTTTACATGTTGAGTAAAATTATGTTCCTGCATAAAATTTAAAAATTGGTTTGTTTTTAAATTATCCGATATTATGTTAACATTAAAATCGCCGCCTATTATTATATTAAGTTTGTAGTATTTATTATTTATATATTTTAGAATTCGTTTTAATTGCTGATAAAATACTTCTTCCTCTCTTCTATTCCAGTACATAGTTACTATCAATAAATTTTCTATTGGTAATTCCGTGGCGCATAGTTCTATTATATATTCTATGGACATTTCTGAAATATCATTTCTATTTATGCTGTCGATATGTTCTTGTAGAAGTGTACAAACACCGCCACCCGTTCTAGTACTGCGACAGAAGGAAGATGCAAATTTATATCCACTAAATTGAATGAGATCAAGTTTTTCTTGAGTTAGCCAAGTTTCCGAAATACATATTGCTTTATACAATGGATTTTTATCAATGAATGCTTCGACTATATCTTGTTTGTTGTTAAGGCTTTGAATATTTTGGAACATTATTTTAAATGGTTGGTCGTTGTTTACGAAATGTCTGGTTCTCAGCCTCGTTTGACATATTTGTAGGGCAAAGTTGGTTGGAGTTGTTCAATATTGTATCATTTTCTTGGGTGTTGTAATCGTATTGATGTTTGTTGTTTTTAGGTCTACTATGCGTATTGTGTTTTCTTCTTACGCCTTATGGTATTATTTTTCCCTGTTCTGATCTTTGTTAATTTTATATGGCAACATCAAAATGTATTTTAGAGCAAAATCGAACAGAAAAACTTTTATTTAAGATTAATTCTCAACTTCTGTTATACCTATAGAAAGTTATTCAAACTTCTTTATTTTTTAAATTAAAATTAACTGCAATAAATTTATGTTTGTACTCCGTGGGGCACGTTTTGTCCATCTCCTTTATAGGCTGTATCACTTGAGTGGAGACGCGGGCAGCCTCTTTCTTCAAAAGGCTTTTCCAAACCTGGCCCTGCATTGTTAGACTAGGTACACATAATATTCTAATAATATAATGTTTGCACTTGAAAAGAGACCATGATCTCTGTGTTTGTTTCGGCATTTTTCTCAGGGATCATTCAGCTAGGAAATGCCGGGGCCATTTAGTTTTAAAATATTGACGTGAAAAAGATCTAGGTACTTACATAAATAAACATTTTATTTCATTTCATTGCATGTAGACGTTTCAATCAACACCAGATCGAGAATACCCCCCTTACAATTTATAACTAAGTAGGTATACAACCGGTGCTAACTACATACTAATAAAACATCGGTCTTAAGACCACAACGGTGCCTAGCACCGCTTGAATAATCGCTGTCTAACTAACTTATCATAATTACCTATATCCGTGACTCAGCAGATATTTCATGGTAGGTACCTACCCACCTAGTACTTACTGTCTGGTTCACGTGTACCTTCATATTCACATGATCGCGTGATCGCGTGCGTGATCTGCGCACATGCATTTTTATTGTAAGTGTAGTATAGCATAATCAACCTATAGTGTTCCCACTGCTGGGACAAAGGTCTACTTTGTTCGAGAAGGAGTGGGCTGTAACCTACTACGCGGGCCCTTTGCGGGTTCATAGATTCTCATTCATATTTTCATATTTTCTTCGAATTTTTGGTTCTGACATCCCGGATTCCTCGCGATGCTTTCCTTCACCGTTTTGAGTAGGTACCTAACAAGTTTAAAGTAGGTACCTACTTGATGACTGTATGATGATGTTTATCAGTAACTGCTTAATAATGATGACGATCACAAATTTCCTTAAGGCCCTGGTAACTTTAAATATTGTTGTTATGAGCAATAATAGTTCTTATCGCAATCCGATACGGGTTAAAATCGGTTGTAATAAATTCGAATAATAAATGAGCAAGCGTCTATGTCGTAAAAATGCAAATAAAATCGTATAAAATTAGATATTAACTATTTAATAACAAATATCCATCGGCATTCGGCATTTGAAATTTTATGTTATATTCTTAATTACAATTATATTGTTATTGAAGGGATAAACTACTTTTAAAGATAATTAAGAGGTGACTTTGGTGATTTTTTTGATGCAATAAAGCATGTTTAATTATGTTTTGAGTTTAATCACTGTTTGCAAAAAAGACTTGAAAATATCATTTTTTTTTTTTACTTAAAAAAATATTTACACTACTTTAAAAAATGTCTGCTTTAACGATTTCTTCGATCACACACGACTTCTGCTAATAAATATCGACAAATTGTCTTGGCAAATACAGAATATGACATTTCCATTCCATACCGTTACATTGGTCTCAAAACACGATATTGACGTAGTTTGAACATAGTAAGATTCCGCGGGGAATCATTTTAACGATACAGAGTTGGGGCCCTGTGGTGATGAAATTATTTACACAAAGTATAGCGCCTGCCAGAGTTCGACTAACAATTCGTAAGTCGAGGCCGTACCACTAGACCACCACTGCTCTTTGGCTTCCGATTGCTTTATTGTAATTATAAAATCATAACTATAGGTACTATGGTAGGTATAATTTGCCCTGATATGGATGGAATTATGTACCGTTAAGTTGAAAATAATCGATTCGATTGTGCTACAAAACGTAAAACCTATATTTTTATGTTCTGTGGATTGAGAACTTAACAGTAGTTTATCGATGTATGGAAGTATAAAAATGCAATAAAATTATGATTACCCACTTTACTAACTATAAGACGTACAAACAATGTAAACTATAACTATGCAAAATACAAAACAACGTGATTACTACAATCTCTACATAAAATGTACCTACGTTATATACTTAAGTTACACAATTATTTGCAATTGAAATGAGCAGAAAACGATATTATCCAATACTAGCTTCGACCCACCACTTTACCGTGACATCTGAAAGTTTGTGAAGATGTTTGAATGTATGTTTCTCAATCACACAAAAGCGGCTGAAAGGATTTGGATGAAATTTGGCACACAAATAGTTTAGTTCAGGTAGAATTGTAAATAATACAATCTATTGCATTATGGTTAGAAGACTGATATTAAAATATTTTATTCAGACTTAGCTCCAGTGGTCGCAAGCGCTGTATTGCTAAGCATGAGGTCCTGGGTTCGATTCCCAGGTCAGGAAAAGTGTAATAGTGTTTTTCCATCAGGAATGTTTCAGTAGCCGCCCGGAGTGATGATGAAGGCGTGGTGTTATGTAAAATATATAAAAATATGTAAGTACTAGCAACCGCTTCTTTTCCTTATAGATTTGCTTGATATGTTAAAGATAACACCTTGATAACATATTTTTGCGATGAATAATATAATTATTATTACTTAACTAGAGACGCCATAATACGGAAGGTCATTACTTAGAATAATATTATCATTTGGTCTCTCTTAAATTACCTTGATGATACACTTGATATTTTTGATACAATTTAGAAAAGACGAATCGAGGGTTTCTGTAAATGCGATAAGATGCTCCAAAGTCTGAAGACACTGTTGCACCTTTCAATCTGTTATAACTTGAAACCACACTACACTTATCTGCTACTTAAATATTTAAATAAACTCCATAAAGTTTTTCTCCAGGACCACAACCTCTTTGTCAAGAGTGCACCGGCAAAGAAGAAGTGGTGGTTGAAGACAATCTTCGCAGGGTGGCTGGTAGCAGCTGCATGAGAGTTTCCGAGAATCAAGCTGAATGACGCGCAATTGGAGAAGCTTATGTCCAGCAGTGGACTGCAGTGGACTAATGATGATGATTTAGGGACTTTAAAAAAGTTAATTTAATATACCTACCGAACACCTCTTTTATCTGTTCTGTGTACTGAACCAATGGTGCTGATTCTGTTGTGCATCAAATAAACTTAATTTAGACTACTTATTGCAATTTTTTTCGTTCTAAAAAAACAATAAAGAGACGGTAGTAAATTAGAGCTGTTCAACTTAGTTGAACTATAATTTTCTTCGACGCAATTACGACAAACGAAATTCATTATGCTTAAAATCACGGCAAATTCAAAGCAATCGAGACTTAATTTAGATTGACAGTTCTAAAGCATCACTTGTCTTTTTCTTTTGTGGACTGTCAGTAAGACAATGTAATACTCATAATGAACAAAAGAATCGGCACCAGGTTATCAAATATAACTGAGGGCTGATTTTTCAACAGCCAGATAACTTTCACCTGAAGACTATTCTTCAGGTGAAAGTTATCTGGCTGTTGAAAAATCAGCCAAACAGCCAATCAGCCCAACAAGTTTGGCCTATTTGCTATACAAAAGCTGTCCAACCGACTTATTCTTTAGATAAAAGTAATTTAACTATTGAAAAATCAGCTCTAAGTAAAGTTTGCTAAGATATATTTCTGAAACTAGGCATTAATCCTTCCAACAAGCGTGATGATTATGACGATATGACATAATGATCACAGCAGAGCGGTCGTAATTAGTGACGCTTGCGACAACTAGATGTCTAGACAACTAGACAACGAGCTGTCGGCAATCAAGTTGATGATGGTCTCTATTTCCAGAACGGAAAACCATAATTGTGTAATCCTTTAACTAAATTCTCTGTAATAGCCAGGAGTTGTGAATTCCATAGCGGAGGAGTCCTATTAAGGAGAACCTAGTCGTGGGCCCGAACTCACTGGTGGGCCTGGCTAAAAATCACGCTGTCTCACCAGGCTTCGTGTCCGATAGAGATAGTATCAGTGATGAGCAGTTAGATGCTAGTCTACACGCACAACGTTATTGAGTGAGATGCAGGATCATTTATAGTAAAAAAAATCGCGAAAAAATTAAGAAAAGTTCTTTATCAGAAATCAGAAATCAGAAAGCTTTATTTGTAAACATAGGTCAAATTACAATAGTTTGCGAGATGTTACAGATAGGTAGATCCTCCATGTTTTGCCCAAAGGCGTACAAATATATTTAATTACACAAATACATTGTCGAATTTATATAAAAACAATATTAATAGGTACATGCATATCAATACAAATTGCAGAAAATAGAATAAATTTCATTACATGTCAAATAGAATAAAGTTACATGCCATAATAATGCTAATTAATGTCAAATAAAATTCTAAATCGTCAAAATAGGTGAGATTATGTAAAATTTTCTGAAGCAGTAACCATAGAATTGTCGTCCAAATATTCCTGTAGTGAGTAATAGCATTTATTTATCAATATTCTTAATAGTTCTGTTTTAAAATGGTCCAGACTTAGCGTTTTTATTTTTTCAGGTAGTTTGTTAAATATTTTTATGGCCATACAGAAGGTACTTTTATTCATTAGTGCAGTTTTGCCATAGGTCACTTCGAGTTCTGACTTATTTTTATCGCGTAATTTTCTATAGTAACTTTTAGTAGCTATTTTGTATGATGAAATGTTAGATTTTACGAACATATTTGTTTCGTATATCTACAGCGATGGCAAGGTAAGAATTTTTAGACTTGTAAAGAATGGTTGACAACTGTCTGTGCTTTTAAGGCCACACATAGCTCTGACACATCTTTTTTGGGCTCTAAATACGAGTTCTCTATCAACTGAATTGCCCCAGTATATTACGCCATATCTGAGTGTTGATGCAACATAGGCGTGATAGGCTGTAAGTACGGATTCTAGGCTCACTATTTTTGATAGTTTATAAAGAGCATAGGTAAATTTATTTAGCTTTTTACATACTTCGTCTGTCTGGGGTCTCCAAGTCAAATTGTTGTCGATGTTAATACCAAGAAATTTTGTAGCAGTAGTTGATTCTATTTTTGTCCCTAAATAGCTAATGTCAAAAATTGTATTTGGTATTCTTTGATAAAAATGCATAATTTTGGTCTTTTCTAAGTTTATAATTAGATTATTGTTGTCAAGCCATGTTATAATTCTATTTAATGTCATTTTTATTTCATTTTCATAAGTATTGGGATCATCACACTTAATAATTACGGTGCTATCATCGGCGAATAGTACCATGGGGTGCTTTATTTGTCTCGGGAGGTCATTTATGTAGAGCAAAAAAAGGGGGGGTCCTAGCACACTACCCTGAGGAACGCCGTATTTAATTAACTCGCTTTTGGAACGATATTTTTTCTCGTAACTAGTATTTGAGGATATTTGTGTGATTTCTACAAATTGCTTTCTGTCCGTTAAGTAAGATCGAATGAGGTCAAGTATATTTCCCCTGATACCATATTTTTCAAGTTTATGTATTAGTATAGGATAATCCACATAATCAAAAGCCTTAGTTAGATCCATAAAGATAGCACATACAGGATTTCTGTTATCTATATTTGACAAAATAGGGAAAAGCAGGTCATGTATAGCCATATTGATTGTCTTCTGCTTACGAAATCCCTTTTGTTCATTTACTAATATGTTTGATTTCTCAAGGTAGTTGTATAGGGACTTATAAATGACTTTTTCAAATATTTTTGAAAAGACGGGTATTAACGCAATAGGCCTATAATTTGACATAGTTTGTCTATCATGTTTTTTGTGCAATGGTACAATTATTGACGTTTTTAATTTCTCAGGGAAGATTCCGCTAGAAATACTCATATTAATTATGTGACTGAGATGTGGAGCTATGTAATGAGACACTTCTTTGATAACCCTAGTACATATTTCATCATAACCAACACTATTTGTATTTCGAAGTGAGGAAATATGATTATTTATATCTTGCGGTATGGTCGGCTCCATAAATAAAGAGTTTGAAGTATTTAAGCGTACGTTAATTTCTGGTTTAGTTTTTTTTTTTGGTTCGGTAACTTGATTAATATAAAATTTATTAAAAGCCTGAGCTATATTTAATGGGTTCGTGATTGTCTGTGTCCCTGTTTGAATTTGTGTTATAGGTTCTTTAGGGAAGCAGGTCTTACAATTATTAATTATGGTCCATGCCGCTTTAGATTTATTTTTGGACGTCTTAATGAAGTAGTTATTTCGTGATGCTTGTGTTAACGTTATAACTCTTTTAAACCTTGCAGAATATATCTTAAACGATTGTTTATTCTTTGGGGAAGGATTTTTTCTATATTTCCATAGCAAGTGCCGTTTTTTTTTGCTACATTTCCTTATCCCGTTCGTGATCCATTTGGTTTTCTTAGTAATTGATTTTGTTATTATTTCATAGGGAAAGCAAAGATCGTAAAAACATCTGAATAGGTCAAAGAAATGGTCGTAGGCCTCATTGACGTCACTAGTTGTATATATGCCCGAAAAAGTGAGACTTTTAATGCAATTTCTAAATTTCTCTACATTATCTTGACAATAATTCCTTCTTTTTATTTTCCAACGCTTTAAGACACATGTTTTCTTAACAGGACATTTCAAAAGTTGCGCGGTATGATCTGACAGACCCAATTCTATAATTTCTCCTTTACATCCTTTTACATTATGTGCTATATTGTCCAAACAGGTCCCACTGCTTAACCTAGTGGGTTGAGAAAATTGTAATTTTAAATTATAATTTAACAATGTATGTTCGAAGTCTATGGTTTGTTTATTTCTTTTCAATAAGTTGATATTAAAGTCCCCACATAAGACAATCTTTTTGTTATTGAATTTTAAACAGAGCAAATGCAAAATATTATTTAAATTGTCGAAAAATTTATCCAAATTAGATTGGGGCACTCTATAGATACATATGATAATAATGTGGTGTTCTGTCAATTCTATCGCGCAGCATTCAATTACGTTGATTAACGAATATTTCCCTAAGTCTAACACTTTGTACTTGTGACCGACTCTAGTTAAAATGCACGCGCCACCTCTTCTATTATCTCTGGAGAAACTTGTTGCTAGGCTATAGTTTGGTATATTTAGAAGTCCTTCCTGTTCTGGTGTCATAAAATGTTCGGTAATGCATACAGTATCGATCTGTTTTTTACTATTTTGTAGTTCTTCTAAATACACAGTAAGCGTATCGCTTTTACTCAGGAGTCCAGCAATATTTTGATGAAGGATATGCATACAGTTATAAACGAAAAAAGTTGGGGGTTTCTTTCAGGCTTGAATTGTGTTCGTCACCACTGTGAGGTATTAAACTCTCGTCATATTCTTGTCTGTTGTTATTATTCGTCTGTCTACTTGTCTGACGATATAAGTCTAAGTCAATCTGAATGTTACTCAAAATATTGTCATATATATTTTTGATTCCGTATTTATTGATTCTGCCCGTAGTGTAAGAAAACATCTTATGTGTTAGATCACGATTGCTGTCGAAGATATATGCATACTTATGGTTTTGGTTGTCTAGGTGAAGAAGGTTGTTGAACATCTCAACTTTGAAGTTATATATAAGTGATCCTGTCTTATACGTAGGAAGACAAATGACTACGTTGGTGTGCGTTACTTTTCGAAGCGACTCATTTAGTAAGTTTATTAACTTTATGTAGTTGTTTTCATTTGTAATAATATGATTTTCTCCAATAAAAATTAGGCAGTAGTCGTTTAGGGTGAATCCCTTCAATCTTTCTTCGATGCCGCTTAATAATTGCTTTACGGTACTGTTAGGCATTATGTAGTGACAGTAGTCGAAGTATTCGAAGAAAACTTCCTCTATGGAGGACAAGGTTCCGTTGTTTTTGTTACTACTTAAGATATACAATTTATTCTTTTCGTTAGGTTTCGATATCACAGTTTTCGATGTTGCGGATTTGGTCGATGGTACAGAAGCAGGCAATCTTTTATCATTGTATCATTAGAAGATCGAGTTTTATGAAAAAGCCAATCAATAAATCAATGACCAATAAAGTTTATTGAACTCTTCGATAATTGAACTTTGTCGGTACCGCCGACTTGGTTTTGGAGATTTTACACTTCTTTTATTACGACACGCCCAAAGTTAAGTAAAATTAGCAAGAAAAACGAATCTTTGTTGGCTCCTAACTTTTTAATAGGTTTTTATTTTAGTATTCTGTTTCCGTACCGACAATATTAATAATAAGACAAAACGATATCATATTTTACTTTGGATGTGCCATGTCAGACAGGGGAGTGAAACACTCCCGAAGTTAGTATGCAAAAAATGTGGACTACCGTTCACAAATCCAAAACCGGATTTTTTTGTCAGTTTAATCAAAGACGATCGCTATTCTTCCGACAGCTGTTTGCTGTCGGGGGCGAGCCAAATCTGGTTATAATTTTCGATACGATACTCTGCCGCATGGTTGTGAAGAACTATGCTTTACTCGGTAAATGGCAATAGGGTAACATCAGCGAAAAAAATAGTCTTGCTATATGTCCCTACATACGGTATACAAAATGGAAATGACATAGGTACGACAATAAATTAAACTGTCTTTCCCGTTCTGAATACGAAAATTCATTCACATATCCAATAGTTTAGCCACTACTATAGCCAGTAAGCTGACCGCCAAAATCCATATGATAGTCGGCCCATCACTACTTACTAATTAGTTTGTTTGAGAAAATCATGTCTTTAATTTTGATGTTAAGATTTATTTGATAGTTCGAAAATACTCTTATGCATAAATATTGCCAGTGTTCTCAAATTTGTCGCATTATTGTCTAATATTAGTATATTACCTACAGGGACAACAGAAATTAGCTAGCGTAACTCCGCAGTCTTGCTAGGTATAGATATCTATATACTATATAAATAAAAACAAAAGTCCTGACTGACTGACCGACTCATCAACGCCCAGCCCAAATTCTCGGACATAGAAAGCTGAAGTTTTGCACAGAGGTTCCCTGTATAATTTAGACAAGGAATAAGGAAGGATTTTTCGAAATTCAACCCCTAAGTGAGTTAAATAGAGGATAAAAGTTCTGCGCGGGCGCAGCCGCTGGCAAAAGATAGTCGCAAAATATAAAACATTTTGTTTTTTAATGATCTTCCGCAAGTATTGTAGTCAAACAATCAAAATATTTTTATTTCACATAAACCTACATGGGAATTAGGCACTTATGAAACGTCAGAAGCTAGGTACATGGTTCCAATTATTTATTTTAGTCGCTTGAAATATCAGTTTAAAAATCAGGATTTTGTGTATAACTATAAACTTCACAGATGTGATTAACATGGATATTTCAAAAATATAAAACAAAAGAAGACAGATTTTCTAAACTTATACTTCAATTAACAAGACTACCACACTACACAGAATCTTTTATTTTAACTTGTTCAGATATTGATACCCGTAACATCTGCATAGTTTAGCTGGCTAATTTAATTTGACCGTATAAAGTATCTTCTGTATATTATTGAATTCCGTCACTTTAAATCCGTCATTCTTATACAAAGAAACAAAGAGTATTTGAATGTAGTCCATAACATTACTTATTCAATTTTGCAATCTGTAGCGTAATTGTTGCACGGACCATCAAACATATTGCTGGGTGACCTACTGGACACTGGTTTCTTTGAAATAGCAAACCTTAGCTAACTTGGGAAGACGGAATAAGTACATAATTAGAGTAGTCAGCGACATTCATATAAAATTATTCAAAATTTACTATTCCATTTTGATGTAACTTAGAACCGAATTTAAGTCATCAGCTATTCATATAATCAGAACGTCGACTTTTGAAGGTTAACATTAAGTAAATAAAAATACACTGGGTCATATAAATCAACATTTATGTAAATAAACTCTTTTACATACATAACTTTCTAGATCACACAATAATATACCTCTATCTATTAAGTACTAATTGTCTGGCAAACTAAATTTTACTAATTTCTCCGATTCTAACCACAGTCTCTTGGCTAGTTCAGCGTTTTGTGAACACTTCGAAGGCTGCTTCTCACGGCAATCACTAAAGTATTTACCAGTCACACCTTCTACTTCTGGAGACACTGCCAAGTATATCGAAGTTTGCGTAGCCTCCCAAGGAGTTTGGAACATAAATCCTATACATTTCTCTACTATATTTCTAATAATATTGCTAGGAATGTTCCTAAATATATTAGTTGCAGCCACTCCAGGATGCAGAGCGTTAACTGTAACACCCGTACCTTTCAGTCTTGAACTTAATTCTAATGTCATCAAATTCAGGAAAAGCTTACTATTAGCGTAGACTAAATAGTCGCTCCAATATTTCTCCATATTCAAATTGTCGAAGTCTAACTCTCCATATTTGTGTATCAGGGACGATACATTTATAATGCGGCTCGGAGCAGAAGATTTCATTAAAGGTACTAATAGGCAAGTCAAAAGGAACGGAGCAAAATAATTGACTTGCATTCCAAAGTGAAGTCCATCAGCTGTTTTACCGTTACCGAGGCCGCCGGCGCCGGCATTGTTGATGAGGACATCGACACGCTTCTCGGTCTTATATATCTGTGCACAGAAGTCCTTGACTGAGCGAAGTGAAGCTAAATCTAGTTGCCGGAAGTGGACATCAGTGTTCCCACTAAATTTGATTATTTCTTCCTTAGCCTCATTCGCACGCCGAACGCTCCTACAAGCCAATATCACCTTTGCACCGCGACTTGCCAGGTCCTTACACGTCTCCAGTCCCAGTCCACTGTTTCCACCAGTCACTATCACTACTTTACCGACCATATGAGCACTGGTCCGACATATTCCCACTGTCAGTTTCTGGTAAACCTTCACTAAAAACACTATCAATATTGTGATGCCGAATATAGACCACAAAATCATTTTTACTGATTAAATTATTTATATATACTACGGATGGGAACGCTCGTCCAACTATGTTGTGTCGATAAGTAGGTAATATCAGTGAAGGGGGTCATGTAAAGTAACCTCAACCATCAGACGCGACGGCAGTATCAACGCGTTTATCGGTGATAAAGTGTTCGTATGACTACATTTTTAGACGTCTTGACTAGCTACACACCACTCATGGCCGTATTCCTAACTACACTAGTTGCCAAACGTGCGTACGCGCCGGTGCGTCGCGGGCCGACGACGACGTTACATAACTATGTCATTGAGTTTAATACTGTTAGTTCTAAACCGATATCACCTTGGATTAAAAAAACACCAACTCTTTTATGCTTCGTCAACTAATATTTGAATCTTTGACACAAACACTATCGAAAACACAAGGCACGCATTTTTTTAACAGGAGTCTCTCCTTAAATCTAAATGATGTCTTTCTGACGGAGATTACTTCGACCTTAATTATGATCAAGCCGCTGACACTATAAGCGTCTACGTCATACGCCACTTCCACTACAATCCCAATCAGCTCTTCGATAAGGGACGGTTGGATCTTTGTGGACCTGCAAAGTCCCGTTGACTTTCCTCACCACGTCACGTGGAAGTCTATGGTTATACCAGACTTTGGAGCCACTTATTCAGCAAAAATCTCTTGCATCCTCTTCAAGTAGTCATTCAAACAAAATTATAAAACAATATGAATATAATAAGACTAATAATATTATGATGGTTTTCGTTTTTCAGAGTGGCAAACAGCAAGCTTAGCATGTCGCTTTCTATTTCTACTCTACCGTAGAATAGAAATCGCTTGTCTACATTTCTTGGTACAAAACGGTCAATTGTCTACACCGAGACGTCATTTTTGTCTATTCTTCCGACGAGAAAAAGCTTGTCTACGGTTCTCGTACTAAGCCTGCTGTAACCATGAATTCAGCACAATGAAATAATTCTAGATTACTTCTAGCGTAGAAATTTTTAAAAATGTACTAAAAGAAAAGAAAGAATACCGTTTATTTGGACACAGTCAGTGAAACACAAAATACAATAACAAATAAAAAAGTGACAATAAATAAATAACTACAACAGTGTGTGCCCCACGGCTGCGCCAAAAAGGTTCATTTCAGCATTAATGCCAGACAGACTGATGCTGTCTGACGCTGGTTTTCTAATGAACCTTTAGGGAAAAGTGACGAGGAGTACAAAACAGTTTTAACATAGGTACCTAATACATAATTTTATACTTATAAATAAACAAGAACGACGCAAACGACGAAATTCTCTAGTCTGAATCATGTACCTACTGAATAACAGGTTGCGCACCGATGGCTGCCATCCTGCTGGAAATGTAGTAGCAAAACTCAATTCGTTACTTTATTTCAATAATAATGTGTTAAGTAATATCCTTTACATGGAGCACATTATTTCTCAAAGAAAATTGTTTACGAATAGGCAATTAATATTTTATTGTCATAAAAGTAGCTTTTGGGACGTACATTTTGCTCTTGTTCCATAATACGTAGAAATCATGGAAGGAACATAGAAATAAATAGCAGAAATAACTGCACTAAGTAAATTATATCCAGTAATTCGATATTTCTAAGCAAACAGACGGTAAGCTTATCATAAAGTTAACTTAAGAGGCTCTCCCATAAGGCCACATTCAGTTTTGTTGTCGCCATTACGCTACATCATAACAACTTGGATCACTAAACATAATTGGGATCCGTTCCATTAGACAAAATGCCTGTCGCCGCTAATCTGACATTGGATATGTTCACTGAAATCCAACTCAGATGTACAGCTGTAATAGTTTATAATACAAAGGTTTATTTTTAGTCTATTTTTAGTCTTCACATTGAAGAACGATTTTATTTCTATTTTTAAGCTATGTTTTATAATTTCGAAGAAGTTTTACATAATTTAAATAAAATTTCTAAAGATAAGCAATAAAAATAACAAAACAACTTATTTTTTGTCAAAGAAGTCTACATAAATACTTAACCCTTACCGTTTCTAAGAAATAGAATCTATAAAGAGCGCTTGCACTAAAAGCCCTACAAGGTTCACCTCCAAGTGACCTCAAAACATTAATTTAAATATTTGAGCACTTAGATCGCAAGTAAGTAGTTTGAAATGGTATCCCCAAAAAAATATGTAAGTAATATAATTATCGTAGGATGGATATGATGCGGAGGAATGAGGGAAATGTGAACAGTGCTAGGTATGAATGTTTGATGGCTAAAAGAAAAGTGACAACTTAACGAAAGAAACTATCTTTGTTAGGTTAGCAAACATACATTTTGTTAGAGCAACCTAAGCTTAGTTAATTTGGCAAAATTATTTTTTTGAATTAATAACTTATTATTGTTACTACAACAAAATAACAGATACAGTCATTAGTTCCACTGACAATATTAAATGAAAACACCGTGAGGAAAACAACATGTCCTAGAACCAAAAATTTGAACCCGCTCTGGCCCCCGTGATGGATTACGGCCTACTCCTCTTACCGAGAGGAGGCGTGTGTCCCAGCATTGGGAACATTATACGCTGATTATGCTAACGCTTTATATCAAGGCATGCTGTTGTTCTGCCAGGGGTGTGAGTTGTTCGAAAAAGATACCGGGCCCCTAGCACACAGGCAACTGAAGGAACACGGGTGTGTTTTAGACAGTAAAAGCCTGACACGCCCTTCCGCTCTGCTCAGAGCGGGAGAAGATAATATTGTCGCACCGAAAACGAACTACGTGGCAACAAAAACATGCCTTACAGACTATTATCTTTACAGTTTTGATATTGCTTCAACAATGTTTTTTTCAGTGTCATCATTATCTTCATTTCAGCCGAAAAACGTCCACTGCCGGATATAGGGTTCCCCCAAGTACCGCCACTTGGACCGGTTCTGTTCTTCTCGCATCAAGCCGATTCCAGCGGCCTTCAACTGGTCATCGGTCCACCTTTCTCAGTGAATGCAGCCACAATTTTTGAAAAATAATTGTAATTGATCCGAGTCGAGCTGCATTACGAATATTTTTCGCATGAATGTCATCGGATTTTAAATGTTGCCGGGACATAATGAGAATTATTAACTATTTTAATAAAGTCCATTTTGTAATTAAACGTTATTTTTTATGATACTACTGATAAGAGCTACCGTACTTTGGTAGCTGTGCAAGTTACTGTAATAACGGTGAGCATCGTTGGAACTACTCAATCTGTCAGTCTTCTCTTCTTGTCAAATCACATAATTATGTTTCTATCCAACGTACGAACGTTCGTTAGGGAAGTCCCTTTAATGTTTATTATTCTAGCGTATGGTATCTTCTTGTGGGTTGCAGCTGAAAATCAGCGTCAGGTGGTGGTGGGGTGGTAGTGTGTCATCTGACATTATGCTGAGCTGAGGCCCTTTTGGCATTTTAATCAATCACTTCTGTTTTTTTTTTCTTAGTTATATGGTTCTTTTTTTGCTGTTATGCCAATATACGAATTTTTCTATCTTTCAACGTGCATTTTTTTGTTAAAATAAAAACTCATATAAACCTACTATTAATTCCCAAACTGCTTTTTTGTCAATTGATTCTCCCAGCAACTTTTATGCTTCGTTAAAATTCAAATCAAAATACTAAACTGCGTTTAAATGTCAGTAAATGTAATTCTTGATGTTAACGTAACTAATAACACAACATGCAAATTAAAGGTGCTATCCGGGTTTATAATGAGACGTATGTCGCTTAACCAAAGTGTCGAAGGTGTTCTACCTGCAATTGCTGAGCAATTTGTCGCGTCAAATCACGTCAAACGACCTCATTATCACGGTTTCCTGTGTGAGCGAGGTAACGGCACACGCCTTATGACCGGGCCCCTAGTTTGTTAGACTTGTACAGTTTGCCTGTTTTCATTCAGAATATTGTTTCTATTTAAGAAAATGTCATTTTTCTTTCTCTTTGTGTTCATAATCGGTGTTTAAATTGGGATGGACCGCATCGTGTTCCGTTTAGTTACTCATGTGTCGTGAGCAACCACGGCTCGTGTTAATTTTTGCGAAGTATCCACTCATTTGCTGTTAAATTATCATATTTTTTTAAATCTTATTAGTCAAGCTTTAGATGTAAAAATAGTTACGGGCACACACCAATGCGACGTAAAAGGTGAATGCATGTTTTGGAGTACCTAGAACATATTCTGCATATTACGACGTTTCAGAAAATCGGAAACTTGGTGGTATTTTGTAAGTAAGGAACAGTACCCAGTCTCCTTGAAGACTTACATATCTCCTTAAACTATAATCTCCATGTCTATTGTAGATACTAATGTTATATCTATTAGTTAATATTAAGAATTCCTGAGAGCCGTATCAGTGCAGGTGTTTTGATAACGTAGGCATAAGATTTAGTGATAGCATTTGGTATCTACTTAAGTACTTGGCTAACTAAACGAATAGATTAAAAACGATTTATATTAAACCATTAACGTGAATAACGTGACCCGTGTTTTATTATAAGATCTTTGTATACTGTAGGTATGACGTACCTACCCTAGGTATCTAGTAGTCTCGATATTTAAAGAACATTAAAATAATAAATATTCATCAGTGAATTTAGGACAGTGAACATCAACTAAATTTGTCATTTAATATACATCTCAAATGCAAGGCTTGTCGTGATCCTTCCACTTTGATGCTCCAGCAGACAGGCGCGACGCGACGCGACACACGGTCCGACGCGAGTTTTCATAAGAAAATAATGTTCTACAAGAGTCGCGCCCGTCTGCGAAAGCCCTCATACGTAGGTATCAACTTTATCATTTTAATTTTGCAATGTAGTCATTACGATTACCTTTTTTAATCTATTTAACGATAGGAGCAGCACGAAAGTGAGATAACGCTATATTATGTCTACAGCTATCATAAAAAAAACACCTATATACTGTTTTTTTGTTGTTTTAATATTAGTGTTCATCAGAGTCGCGATCCCCTCCCCGTTTGGAGGAGGCCTATCTCCAGCAGTGGACGTCTGCGGCTGAAATGATGATGATGATGATGAGAGTCGCGGTAACGGAATTGTTCCGATTTCGCTGATTTACGTGATTTTATAGACGCGATTTTACAGTTAAAATACTGTATTTCTATAAGTTTTAATGCACCACGTGAAATAGCTATTTCAATCAATATAAAATGAATGAGCTACTTTTTTATTTTTATTATTTGATTTTGATTTATCGACCTCGAACCGGCGCGTGGCTACCGCGGCGACTGTTTTGATAATTTTGCTGTAAGAGGTTTAGAATAACACATTTTTACGAATCGTTTTATCGTAAATATGGTATGAATAAATTACAATGTATTGTTGTGAAAGTCATCTACATAATGTATAAATAACTTTTTACCACTTTCATATTAAAAAACATAGTCAAAAATTATGAAACTTAGTCAAATTTTGGAGAAAATGGGCAATTAATTTGTTTTGATTTATGCTAGTGAGAACTCTCGATCAAAAAATAAATAAACAATATAAGTAAACTTCAGCTAAGGATCATTTCCCCGCAAAAAAGCAAAAAAAATTAAAAGAATTGGCAGTAAATATAATCTTTCAAAACAACCCAAATCTCGCATTATAATTTTTTCCAAACATAAAAAAGGAGCTCATTCATCTATATAAATAAAAAGAAGAGTCCTGACTGACTGACTGACTCATCAACGCCCAGCCCAAAACCCTGTACCTAGAAAGCTGAAATATTGCACAGATGTTCCCTTTATAATGTAGACAAGGAATAAGGAAGGATTTTTCGAAATTCAACCCCTAAGGGAGCTAAATGGGGGATGAAATTTCCGCACGGGCGAAGCCACTGGCAAACACTAGTTAGATAATAATTGAAAAGTTCTTTCGTGTTGTGCATAAAAATTTATGGAAATGCAGTATTTTAACTGTAAAAGTACGTCTTAAAAATCAAGTAAATAAGCGAAATCGACGAAATTTCGTATACGGCATCTTAACTCAGGGGAGTCTTTCTATAGCATAATAAAACTTCTCTGAACACTGATAAATCGCTTGGTGAAGTATAAAATCTTGTAATAAATTAATTAAGATCTACTTACCTAATTAGCCATCCAAAAAAATCGTGCCAAGCGACCGGTACATACTTCGGCAAGGGTGCCCCGTTTTACGGGCCTGTTAAAGTCATTGTTGAACTTTGGAGCTCGTAAATTCCTGGCAGCAATTACTGCCAGAATAAAAGCGATTTTACAATGCACTCTGTAATTGTTGCACTATGAAACAAATCTGTAGTGTTTAACGAGTGCTTACATAGTCATTTATAAGAATAAATATTTGATCTAAGACATGCGTTTTATTTATGTACTAGCTTTTGCTAGCGGATTCACCCGCGTGGAAGTCAGACATTAGGCCACGCGAAAGAACTACCGGGATAAAAACTATCCTATGTGTTAATCAGGATTATAAAATATCTGTGTGCCAAATTTTATCCAAATCTGTTCGGCGACTTAGGTCATGTCATGTAGACATGCCTGGATATTTTTATGGTTTAAAATCTTGAAATAACCTCATTTGAAAAGGTTCTATTTGCTGATTGAACTACTAAATAGCTAGTTTTTCACATCGTATCAGAAAACTCAATACCTACTAATAGTAAAGCGAAGCCCGTAGTCTGGATTTCTGCTCGGTTGATGGCAGTGGGCTCGCCCCCCGTGGCGAAAGTAGGTTTACTTAAGATCTAAGTATAGATACACCCTTGCATGACTCTTCGGGAATCACAGGCGTGATTTTATGCGTGTTTAGTTAAGCAAAATATCGAAAATTACGTGCATTAAGCTGCTGACGCCTGACAACAATTTAATATAGCTTTGCGCTAAAATATAGCGTGCTATTTTAACAGGTGCAGGCGTTATAAAAACATTCTTCAAAACCTGGAACAATACATTTAAAAAACAGACGGACAAGAGTGATCTTATAAGGGTTCCTTTTTTACATTTTGAGGTACGGAACCCTAAAAACAGTCACACCACACAACAAACTGATAACTTGTTCTAAGCAGTACCCTACTTCTTTTATTCTCTTGGTTATTTTAGTAGTAATTGTTAATTTGGCATTACCTTGGTTTGGCGATTGTTTATCTGCACCTGCAGTGTGTCATCCATACATCGATACAAATAAAAAAAAATAAGTGTGTGTTTGTAATGTCAGCAAAACAGCTTTTCACTAAAGTAAGTGAAAGTATTGTGAGTATATACTTTTCCAAGGCTTGTAACGTATTAAGTCATAATAGCCGCACGGGTCGATCGATCAGGTTAAGCTACGCTTGCCACGGTTGGTCCGTGGATAGGTGACCATCTTTACATACCAAGACATCTCCGTGCATCGGAAAACATGTTATGCCGTTGGTTCCGGCTGTCATTCGGGGATCTTTGACAGTCGTCAACGGTCGTCAGAAGCCTGCAAGTCTGATAACCAGTCTTACCAAGGGGTATCGTATTACCCAGTAACTGAGTTGTAGAGAGAGGCACTCGCTCGACGTAAAGTACTAGTATCTATCCAGCTGCAGCCGGTAAGACTGGAAGCCGACCCCAACATAGTTGGGAAAAGGCTAGGCGGATGATGACTTTTACTCGCCCCTTCCAAAATGTAGTTCCGTATGGAGAAGAATGGGCAAGAAACTCCACCGTTACTCTTTTAAAATGTTTTAAGTACAATATTTAACATAGTACAGACGCCAGCACATCAAGCTTTAGCCACGCCACGATAGCGGCGGTAAGTCCCCTCTTTGAGGAATGACTTGAGAGGCGGCATGGCGTCTTCATCTTCCACCTGACGCAGGTCCTCACCGGACACGGTTGTTTCGGGAGGTTCCTGTTTCGAATAAGGCGGGAGGAAACGCCCGGGTGTTTTCACTACGAAGATCGCCCTGAGGACACGGTGGAGCCTACAGTGGAGGTCTGCCCGGCTTGGGCGGAGCACCCCCGTGTCCTTGTTGAGGCGATTGGCGGCGGCGATTTCTCGCGTCCGGCCCTGGTCCAGGCCATGGTACGGAGCGAGAGTGCATGGGTAGCCGTCACCTCCTTCTGCGAAGCAGTAATGCTCGCGAAGAGGGAGGCGGCGCACGTGAGAGAGAATCAGTATATGCGCCCTCACGGCCGGAGCCGCCGCGGGAGACGGCCTGGGCGTCGGGAATCTCAGGCTGATTCCCGGCCACCGTAGGCGCGGGCTTGCGGACAGCAAGTAATGTGTAGCTCGCTGTCCGGTAAGGACCAAGCCCGGGTCGACGGCGCGTTGTGTTCCATTCGCGCCTCAAAGAGATGTCAGCACCAACTGGTGGGGTCCGCAAGGGCCAATGCCTGCCAGGGTTGCGGGTTGTTCGAAAGAGATACCGCGGCCCCTGGCACACAGGCAACTGTGGGTGGCAACACGGGTGGGTTTTAGTCAGTAAAAGTCTGACGCTCCCTCCTGCTCCACCCAGAGCGGGAGAAGTTATTTTATGATTACCCACCTAAAAAAATGCACATCAAGCTACCCCAATCTGTCAAATTTCTTTGATAGATTTTCAACTTTATTACATTATGATAAGGTTCATGTTCAATTGGGAAAATTTGACAGTTTGGGATAGCTTACCTGCTGGCGTCCGTACATTCACTATATGATTATGTGTGAAAACGATGCACCCAGAATAAAATAATAAAGAGAATGATGCTCCGGCTAATCCCCGAAACCACTAGACCTATTTTGACGGGACTTCCACTGGCAGATAGCTGCTGTAATACGGAGTACCTAACATAGGGTTTTTGTCCTGGTAGCACGTTCTCTTGGGATAATTTGCGACATCCACGCGGGCAACTCTGTGGGCAGCAGCTCGCATTGTATAAATCTCAACGTGCTTAAAGTAATGTACAGCCCACAAAAGAGATAAGTAACCAGACTCGTAGGATATAGTTGCAGTTTAGTAAGAAACTTGAGGATTTTTTCCAATAAAATTTAATTTGAAAAATAGGTTTTTTTTCTATCAAAATTATTCTAAAAAATCCATCGGCTTTTTACTAAACTTCGACTACATTCAAAGACTCTGGTTACTTATCTCTTTTGGTGACCATAAGTCTTATCTTATCTGTGTTAATGTATGAATGTCAATTTAGTGTGGCTAATGTTGTTGCTTCAACACGATGTTTATTATATCTCTTATTGTGACTAATTTATTCGTACTTTTTATTATTAAAATTTACTGTAAACTGACATCCGGAATATGTAGGTGTAGTAATCATTTAGTAGGTAAAGTGGTCATAGTTACAGGTGGAAACAAAGGTATTGGTTACGAAACTGCAAAAAACCTGGCTGAAAGAGGTGCTCGTGTTATACTAGCATGCAGAAATGAGGGACTAGGCACATCCGCACGCGACCAAATCATCAAAGACACTGGCAACCCCGAAGTTCATTATCGACACCTTGATCTCTCCTCACTGGCTTCTGTAAGAACTTTCGCTGACGGCATAATCAAGACTGAGAAACGCCTTGACATACTTATCAACAACGCCGGTGTCTACGAAGTTGATAACGTAAAAACAGAAGATGGGTTATCACTTGCTGTGCAGACTAATCATTTTGGGCCTTTCCTTTTGACTTGCTTGCTGTTGCCGTTACTAAAAACCTCTGCACCGAGTCGGATCATCAACGTATCATCAAGAGCTTACTCACGTGGAAATGTTGAATTCGATAATCTCAACGCGGAAAAGGAAACTCCAGAAACGTACAGTGTTGGTAAAGTGTATAGCAATACAAAGTTGTTCAATGTATTAATGACTGTTGAATTAGCAAGAAGATTGGAAGGAACAAGAGTTACAGCCAATAGTTTACATCCGGGAGTTGTCGAGACCGACATTCTGCAGGTGAAATCAGGCTGGGTGAGAATGCTGTTACCGCTAGCGAAGTATTTTTTTAAGGATACTTGGGAAGGAGCTCAAACTTCTATATACCTTGCTGTATCACGTGAAGTGGACGGCGTGAGTGGAAACTTTTATGCCGATTGTAGAGAGTGCAGTGTGTCAACCCTTGGTCAAGATAAAGTTTTAGCACGCAAGTTCTGGGAGGTTTCAGAGACGTTGGTTGGTCTTAAATAAAGTCACTAAATTGAGTAAACAACATGGTGTTTCAATTCTAGCCTTGAGTTTTTTTTATCATCTGCTGTAAATAATTTAATTATTTCTGATAAAGTGTACTGTTTATCACCATTTATTACTACATAGGTACATAAAGTCACATATTCTTCCCATAGGGGTAGGCAAAACTCTAGAACGCCACCTGCTACGATCTTTACATACTCCTTTTGCCTCGTATATGTTCATACATCTGGTCATACTCACTCGCTACGCACCTGAATTTTCTACAGAACATCACCAATAAGGTCACTGTCCTCGCAGGGTGTCCTCTACCGGCATTTCCACTTACATGTGCCTTGTTAGTCGCCTTTTGTTAGTTGCCTTTCATTCATCCTCTCAATATGACCAAACCATCTAAGTATACTCTTTTCTTCTTTTCCCGCTACATCTTTATTTAAACCGCACCGTTGCCTTATCACATCATTCGTCAGCCTATCATTCATAGTCACACTACACATGCTTCGCAAGGAACGCATTTATTTAATACGCACAGTATTTAATCTACTATCATGCTTCTTTTGCCACACCCGACATTCACTTGCATACATAAGCGTAGCATAACCAGAACACCATTGTGAATAGACAGTCGAGCCTTTTTGGGTACAAGTGGTTGGTCACAATCGTTTGTGTAGTAAGTACCATTCTCATTTTTTCCCGCATTTACTCACCTGTCCACATCTTCATCAATCTTTCCATCTCTTGTAAACATAATCACCAAATATACGAAGTAACTAACTTATATGCTCCACAAGTCCACACTCTTATCATTTATTTTCACATCATACACCGATACTTACATCCTCTTCTCTTACAAACACCTTGGTCTTGTTCTCATTTATATTTAATCCCTTTCATCTTATATGCTTTATCCATCACATTAATGTCTTGCAACTGTTCTGCTGACGATGCAAGTAGAACTTGATCAACTGCGTAAAGAAGTCATTTAACATTAATTATTATTTTCTATGATAAATCAGAACCGTAAGCAGAACCTTGATTGTTCATTAAATAGGTAAGTAGCTAATAGACCACTTCATACCATTTATATTTATAAAAACATACTAATTTTCTTAAGGTTATTGTAAAATATGATGACGGAACAGTTGTTGGGATACGACATAAAACCAACCATTGATGCCTGCCAACAGTATTATAGCATTACGCAGAAATGTACCACATAACATAAGTAGTAGAAGGCGTTATAAAACAGGGTCTCATTATTTTTTTTTGATTTCTGTAATATAACTTTAGGTCACATAATGGGTACACCTACATAATGTTGAACTAAAATAAAATCATAACAATAACTAACAACCTACTAAAAAAAAATCTTGTCTACCCACAATTTTACATCGTCTTTTTCTATTGATGCGATGCCAAGAATAACTTAAAAAGATTTAAAACACATTGTATCAAATATAATAAATCACATTGACGTTGGCTCAGAATCTAATCTTTTGCACACAAAACTTTGGCTATGAAATATCAGCAGAAGTTGTACAAATAGCATTCAAAAAGAGCTTGTATTGAAAATATCGAATCTAGGCGACTTTGTGAAAACTGAAGTTTTGAGCAAAACTTTATCAGATACTTCTTTATTTGTCTCAATATTTTAAAATATAGTAACAAGATTTGTTATTTTTCAGTTCTTATTTTACCTCCTTACGTTAAAATCTCTTAAAGATAGGACGTTATGAAAGTAGGTATCCCATAAATTCCTTCCAAGTTGTCGAGTTACTTGTTCCAAAGGCAACTGAATATTTGAGGCATTGGCCGGCAGACTTGTTGTCATGGCGGTGTTTTGTTGGTTCAGGAGACGGGTGGTGTCTCGGCGAGCGTCCACGGGAATTCGATATTGCCTCAAGTGAAGCGTTCTAGCAGCATTGTGCACTTTTATTCGCTATTGTCAGTGTGAGCGATGCCACTTCGTCGTGCTCGGATGATTGCGGTATCGTATTCTTTCTTTAGAAAACACTTAGACGTGAAAAGGATTGAAATTCTGATATTCTGACTTAGAAAGATTTTTCCAATCTTTGGCGATACAACTCCGTAAGCTTTATATTATGCTTAGGAGACATTTTATATAAAATGAAAAAATCGCATCAGTGTGTTCTAGTTTTGGTAGTAGGTACGTACCTTGCTACCCATAAGTAGATAACTAGACCCGAAAGAGCTGAATGCTACCTGCAAGGAATATCATTATCATCTGATGATGATGATGATATTCCTGACTTGGCTGATGCCTCCCGTAACAACCGTGTCCGGTGAGGACATGCGTCAGGCGGAAAGTGAGGACGCCGTGCCGCCTCTCAAGCCACTCCTCAAAGAGGGGACTTACCGCCGCTATCGTGGCATGCTATTTGCTTGCGTACATATTTTCTTGCGATTCAGTCAGTGCCGTAGGTACTGTATTTGCTCGACACTTGACTTTTTACGCTCTTTAGATTCCTTTTGATGCAAGCTTTCTTCGATTGCGATTTTGTTCATTTCTGAGCATATTTATGGCCGATACGACACGATATATGGAGTTATTTTGCTATTGTCAACTTTATATTTATTGTAACCCTATTTCGGCCAACATTTTTGTTAATTCTCTCTTTGCTCTGCTTTGTTAACTCTTGGCAACGACACCAGAATCAGTGATGAACACGTTATATAAAAACTAAACACGTTTTTGCGATAGACGAATTGGAATTTCGAGTCATACTGAAAAATAGAAGGTGGTGATCATGCGTATGCACACGCAGTGTGACGTCATAGGCAAAGTATATCCCGTTTTAAAATTGTTATCAATATGACCTATCTTTTGAATGCTCATCCATCACTCTGCCACTAAAACTCACGTAAGTATTTATTAGCGATTGAAATCTTACATGTTTTTGTCGGTCAGAAATATTGAACGTACTACCAGTACTCCGAGCGAAAAGACTTTTTCATGTCAAAACTGCTTTTGTGAGAATTCAGAAGGATTTCAATAATTCAACATCAACATGACAGACAGTTTGATAGCTTGACAAGCGTTGACAAGACATCATTACATTTTTGGCATGTTGTGAAACATAATTAGATTAAATGCAAACGTGAACAAAAATTACTGTGAGATCAAAATCTAATGGCACCATGAGTCGTATATCGGAAGCTACTGTTATAATACCACAATCCTATTTTTGGGGCTGCGTCACTCTCTCAAAAGATTGCCCATTCTTTTCAACCGAAGATCCAAATTTATACTACTTTGGGATTGTACTGGCCAGCATATACGCCGCATTTCTGCTAGTGATTCTTGCTGATTCTAAATTTTATTGGTCCGTGGATCACTTCCAACGTCAAATTGATTATTATATAAATTTAATAAGAAAGAAAGTGAGACACGTGCAGCTTGACCAGAGGAGATTGATGTCACAGCAGGAGAGAACGGAGAAGCAGCTGAAGAGAAGCGAGGAGTGCACGGGCGTGGTGACCGGCATCCGCAGCGCGCTAACCACGGACGACCAAAAGCAACTAACGACATTGACAAGCTTTTTCCTAGAAACTACACCGAGGAGCACCTGGAATGTAAGCTATATTATATTATCCATCATTAATTTTTCACCTCAATATCTCTGTTGCATCCGAGCCCTTATCCGCAAACAGAAACTTATTTTCAGCGGGAGTCCCGTTATATTTTCAGCTTCTCGTGCAGATATTTGGATCGACGGCGAGTCACTGTTTGCTAAAGCGAATACCTTTTATATTTTATCTTTTACACAAAGTTGGATGTTCAAGAGACGGTTTTTGGATAAAGATCATACTTTGTACGAAAAGTTATAGATAGATATTTTAAACAAAATGTATTTACATACATAAACTCACGCCTTCTTTCCATGGTGATAGGCAGAAACTACTGAGCGCCACCAGCTACGATCCTTACATACTTACTCGTTTTGCCAATTTATATTCAGCCTACAATTTGGTCTCGATGCGGGCCCAGTGCAGGTCGATAGATGTCACATGTCTTTGATTTTTTGGTTCTAGGACACGCCGGTTTCCTTACGACGTTTCTGTTCACCGTTATGAGGACAGTGATGATGAAATAATTTGCACAAAGTAAAACACCTATCTGGATTCGAACCTACGACCTACATTCGTAAGCCACGGCCGTTACAACTGGGCTACTGCTATGCAATTTATCTACATACTAGCTTCCGCCCGCGGCTTCGCCCGCGTGGAGGTCGGAAATTATCCCGCGGGAACGTACTATAATTTATCTGTGTGTCAAATTTCATCCAAATCCATTCAGCCGTTTTTGCGTGAAAGAGTAACAAACATCCATCCATCCATCCATACTTGCAAACTTTCGCGTTTATAATATTAGTAAGGATAATGAGTTCAAAATAAATTTCAAACTACATTATAAAACAAAACTATAAAATACTTTCTCAAACTTGTAACAAGTTCACTACTCTATTTCATCAAATTTGTGAATTTTTCGTTACGAACGTCTGCACAATAAAGTTACGCAAGTGAGAACAAAATAAGTACCTAAAGAGTTTTATCTATGTTTCCTTGACTTCCAGCGAACTTATTTAAAGTTTCTTGTTGTTGAAATACTTGTACCTCTAAGTTGACTCATTCCGATACTTTGTGAACTTAAATGTAGCTGCGTCAATAAGACGTTTGCGTCTTAAAATAGACTAGGTTTTTGAGAAATTTTGTTGACAATCTAGGCATTGCAATGCAACCAATAGGCTAGATGGGTAGTTAGTACTAGCTGTGCCCGCGGTTTCTGCCGTGTGGATGGCTGAAATTCTCCCACGGGTTTCCGTGAGATAATTTCAAAATCTGTTTGTCTGCTTGCACGTTTGTGCTACCCATAACCCGAAACAAGCAGACGGACATAGTTTTTTTTTTTTGGAAACTGTTTATTTTTAATAAGTACCTACTTACCGTAATAATTTCATATGCATTTGGTAAGCTGTTATTATTACATTATAAACAGGCACATACATAAAATGTAAGTGCCTGGTTACACAAATGTATAAATACACATTGTATATTAGGTATAGATAAAACTATCGATAAGCGAAATATAAAATATCGTAGCAAAGTGCAAGGTGTGAAAAATCAATCGAACGAGATTAAAGTATCGCGTTCAAATATAACTTGTTCTGCTGAATCTAGCAATGTGAAATGGACATGTGAGCTTGAATAGAATTATTATAAGTACGAGACGAAGTACCTACTTTAGTTGATTTTAATCGTATTTTTTTTATAGTTACTATTAAAATCAAATAACTAAAATAAGTAAGAACTTATATTAGGAATGAGGGGCTTGTGAAAGCCGCAAGATTCCGCTGGATGCGCAAAGCACAGAACCGGTAGAAGTGGCGGAGCTTGGGCGAGGCCTATGTCCAGCAGTGGCCGACTTTCGGTTGAAATAATGATAATGATGAGGGGCTTATGGTCGAGTAATAACAGCCGCACAGGTCGATCGATCAGCTTAGCTTGCCGCAGTGGGTCCGTGGATGGGTGATCATCTTTACATACGCATTAAGACCCCTCCGTGAAAGCACGTTAAGCCATTGAACCCGGTAGTCATTCATAGATCTTTAGCAGTCGTTACGGGTAATCAGAAGCCCGAAAGACCGACAACCAGTCAACCAGTCTTCCCAAGGGGTATCGTATTACCCAGTAACTGATTGTGGATGTCAGATAGGTAGTCGCTCCATGTAAAATAATGGTATTCAGCTGCATTCATTAAGACCGGAAGCCGACCCCAACATATTTTGGAAAAGGCTAGACAGATGACTTAACGTCTTAGAAATTAGTACTTAGATGGACATAAAAATCAAATCAATTCAAATGATATTTATTCAAACTAGGCTGAGAGTCAGCTCTTTTTAAACGTCAAAATTACATAAGACGGTCCCCCCAAAACGCCCGCCCTTCACCACTTCCTAGTGCTTTAGCTGGGAAGAAGAAGTAGCGCAACAAACTCCCCAGCAGCATAATTTTAACAGAAATAATCACAATAATCTATGGATACCTTAAGGGTGTAAGAAGTACTTCTCTAAATACAGTATGTTCGAAAAAGCGTTACGGTGAAATAAAGAAACTCGGGCAATATGCGAAATTAATGAGTAAGGCAACTAAGTAGAGGATTAAGACAGTGATGGCCCAGTGGTAACAACTACGACTTACGCGTTCCAGGTCGTGGGTTCGTACCCTAAACAAGCACTTTACTTTGTGTTGGTAGGTGGTATATTGACATGCGCTAGCTGACATAATGGCAAATAATTTAATTTTTATGTTTTGTGTTTAGTAATGTTAATTACTTACCTATATTTGTACAGAATCAAGTTAACAGACAGCTGTGCTGCTGGGGAGTTTGTTGCGCCACTTCTTCTTCCCAGCTAAAGCACTAGGAAGTGGTGAAGAGCGGGCGTTTTGGGGGGACTGTCTCATATATTTTAGACGTTCAAAAAGTGCTGACTCTTAGCCTAGTTTGAATTTTGACTTTTGATTTTGATTTTGTTAATAATTTCATCAGCACTACTCTCAAAACGGTGAAGCAAAACATCATGAGGAAACCGGCATGTCCTAGAACCAGAAAAACCGCACTGGGCTGCGTGATGGTTACGGCCCACTCCCTCTCACACAGAGGAGGCCTATGTCCCAGCAGTGGGACAGCATTATGGGCTGATTATGAAGGCATTCAAAATTTGTCAATTCCATAGATAAAAAGAGACTTCATCGGTGTAGCTCGGGGTTAGTCATAGCTGAACCGCACTTCTGGGCTCTCGTAAAAGGAAACCAACTAAATATCAAAGTCCCTTGTAGGTAAAATAAAACGGACCATAGTGAAAGACTGTAAAAGTGTTATAGTAGGAGGAAGTAATAAAAAACCGTATAACTTAGTGATTTGTCTGACCATAATAATAAGCCAAATCGCCCCAAAAACAGATTAGACACACTTGGAAGAGATAGTGGGGAATCTTCGCTTCCTGCATTTACTGCAAGGGCGAAGTATTGGAGGTAGAACTCCAATAACAAGTAGGAAACGGAAATGTTTTATGTTCTTTTATTATGCTTTAAGTTTTGTTTGTGAGATTATCCCTATATTGGAGGTTTTGTAATATGTGGGTACATAATATATACAGAATTATTTTTTAGTCACCGTCCAAATTTTTCAGGGTGATAGTACCCGTGAAATTGAACAACTTTCTCCAAGGAACATGGGTCGAAATATGAAAAAAAAAATCGGACCTCCCATACAAAACCCTTTTTTCATATTTCGACCCATGTTCCTTGGAGAAAGTTGTTCAATTTCACGGGTACTATCACCCTGAAAAATTTGGACGGTGACTAAAAAATCAGCCTGTATAGGCGACGGTTCAAGGTAACCTATTTTTGACGGAATTGAAAAAGGAGGAGGTTGTCAATTCGTCTGTACCTATGTTTTTTTTTTTGTATATTTGTTCTTCTATATCTCCGCCAATTGTGGAGCGATTTCGAAATTCTTTTTTTATAGATAGGGTATGCCTCAGGAGTGGTCCCATATAAATTGTATTAACTTTGCTTGGGTAGTTTTTGCGTTAGCCTAATACGTTTTTTTAAATCCACTTTGTGTATCTTGATAATATTCTACCACTTCCTGTTGTTTACATGGCAAATAGTAGTATAGAAATTGGTGTGCGGTAAGTATGTAACCAACCATAACTAAAAAAAAAAAACAACAACCGACTTCCGAAAAACGAAAAACCACTACAAAGTTAAAAATAACTTTAATTTCTGTTTCAAGTTTTTATTTTATTCTATTCGGTAAACTTGCAGCTAATTCATAGTGTTCTTAAGCAATGTGAAATTGTAGGCCATTTACAAGTTTCCAGTGATAAACACAAAAAAAAAGTCGGTACAAAATACCCATCATAGTAAATTCTATTCTATTACAGGGAAAATACCCATAGTACCCATTTTATACATCATATAACATACATAGAAATGACTCTTGTCTGCGGCTGGAAAGGAAATGGCGCTTTAAAGATCTCAGCTTCAAGAGCTCTTAGGTTTTGGAGTGGATTGCTCTATTTTTTAGCTTTTGTATAGTAGATACCTGTGTTTATAGTGTACGAGTAGGTTCCATAGTGAGGTTTTTATCATTGCGCGTTGTCAAACATTCTAACCAGATACAGGTAACTTAAGCAGCTAATCTTTGAAAACTATACACAAAGCACATTTCTAAAAATCAATAGCATCTAAGACTTAAATTCTACGTGAGCAAAAAGAAGCCAATTTTACTTGTTATAGCATCAGCTATCTGCCAGTGAAGTCCCGATTAAAGCGGCTCAGCAGTTTTGGATTTTACCTGAACAAACAAACAGGCAGAAGGACAATTTTTTTATTGGTATACACTCGCGAGCAATAAACTGGATTCACTTCATCGCGCGTTGCTCAAGACAATTTTTTACAATTTCTATGCAATGAGCTGTGGTTTGTGGTATATCACCGGAAAGGTAATTTTGTTAGCTTTCAAATGATACCAAAAAGATTTAAAACGAATTAAATTTTGTACCATTGATTATGGTGGATTACGGCCCACTCTCTCACGGAGAGGAGGCCTGTGTCCCAGCAGTGGGAACGTTATAGGCTGAATATGTAAATATTTATTTAAATTTTGTACCTAAATTTAGAGAATTATTGCAATAGGTCGAAGTTCTGCGGAAGCAGTGGCATACGGGGGTGGGCCCCCGTATGCCACTGCTTCCGCAAAACAGCATTGTGCGAATCGCTCCCCCGGTCTGCTATAGACTGTCTGTCGACGGTCGCTACCATGCAGGCACATCCTGGATTCGTCCGAGAACAGGACTCGCCTCCATTGCGCGATATCCCAATCTAAGTAATCGCGAGCAAACTGAAGCCTGGCTTGTCGGTGGGCTGGAGACAATTTAGCTCCCGTGGATGGCCTTTTCGGGGTCAAGTTCGCTTCTTTGAGTCTTCGCTTCACTGTCCACTCGCTGACAGCCCTCCCTCGAACTTTTCTGAGCTGCTGCTGGACGTCCACGCCAGTCAGTCGTCGATTTCGAAGAGAAGAGGTGACAATAAATCTGTCATCTCTCACCGAAAACATCGCTGTCGTCCAGATCCTGGTCTCCGGACTAAGTTTCCAGTCTCCCTGAACCTCTTGTGTACCTTCGAGACACAAGACTGGCTCAAATGAAGCTGTCGAGCGATAGTACGCTGAGACAATCCTTGCTGGATTAGGATGACGACTTGAGCAGCTTCTATTGGTGTGGTTTCCATTTTCTTTTAGCTTCAGTATTTCCAGTGACGTGAAATATTGGACTGATGATCAATTTTCATAAACGCCCTCTTTTTATAGGGTTTTAGGAATACCAAACAATATGGTGTTTTGTTTTAAAAATTGATGTTTTTTGTTTTACGTTCCATGACTTAAGGTGAATAATCTTTGGTTATGATATTGAAAGAGGTTGAAAGCTAACAAAATTGCCTTTCAAATGATATGCCACAATCCATAGTTCATTGTATAGAAGTTGTAAAAATTTGTTAGAGCATCGGACGAGGAAGTGATTCCAGTTTATTGCTCGCGAGTGTAGAAGTATTCAAATGCATTAAGTAAATCTCTGTTATTTTGGCATTACAAACAGACACTTCAACTTTATTTATTTGTATGTATGTAATATGTATAGGTATTACCTATTGCCAAAGTGTGGATGTACCTATCATGTGCGTGAGTTTCAGGTGACAAGACGATGCCTCCAGACAGAAGAAGAAGACATCCGCGACTGGTGCCTATAAAGCACCGAAAAGTAAAATCCCGCCACGACACCAACAACTGGCTCTGGTTTAAAGTTAAGCAATTAAGAAGAAGCTAAGCTGTGAGATTGCATCAGGCGAACTTCTTGTTTTCCCTACTGAAAACTATCTTCATTACGCTAGATCCGTGTATCTGCTATCTAAATCGTACAGAAACATTGTTTTGCGACCACACTCGCGCACATACCCTGTTACTCGAACTAGATTTCGTCGTATACGGCAAAACAGTTGGCTCAGCTCCAATCGCTTCCTTCACAGTTTTAAAATTATTTATTCCCAGAAAATCAAACAAATAAAACCATATTTTTTGTCGTTTTTGTTTTTATTATAGGCTTTAAATTCACACAAACACACGAACTGTCATACATCTCTAATAAATAGTTACCCTAACTAACCTATTTGTTAATTTTATACAAAGCTTAGGTTTTAATTACCAGTTTCGTACATACAGTAGTTGCAGTTTTTGTAATCTCACGAAACGACGCGCGCTTTACTTGTGGTTACCAAGTGAACAAACACGCTATGAATGTGTGTTAGTGCAGTAGCTCTTGGTACCGGCCGAGACAATGGCGAAGTCAGAAATGTGTGTGTGTGTTACGTGCTGACGGTACTCATCTTCAAACACACATTCACACTTGGTTACCACAGTAAAGCGATCGTCGCTTCGTGGGGTAAAATACTATACTAAGATTAATCCTACATACAAACATATTCTACAATGTTAAACTACAGTCACTTTGGTGTTATCAGTGGCCTTAATGTCGGCAAAGAACAATGAACAATAATAGTTAAAACGAAAACTTAACATAAAATTAACAAACACAGCCATGATCAGTAAATTAACGAATAATATCACAATACAAACTTAACAACAAATCAACGCTTAAAACTATGTAACATTAACGATATTAATTGGTCAACAAAATTATACGAAATGGTAAAAATAATAGGTGCGTAATGACGATTTTATCCCCGTTTAAATCTTTTATTCTCAATCACTTTGGAAACTATTGGTGGATAGGTTTTAATTTAATAACAATTTAACATCACATTTATCTGTGATG
Organism: Antitype chi; assembly: GCA_947359405.1. Lineage (NCBI taxonomy): Eukaryota > Metazoa > Arthropoda > Insecta > Lepidoptera > Noctuidae > Antitype > Antitype chi. The sequence continues at coordinate 12,383,177 of OX375815.1, read as the reverse complement.
GCGGGTAACTGGAGGCTTAAGTTAATAATATTGTGTGTAGGAAGTAATGATGCTTTTACCATTAAAAAAAACTTGATTAAGGGGATAAAACAGACAGTAGGCTGGAAACACTTAACAACATCTATCATGAACATGATTGTAACTGACGGGTTAATACGGTCTATTGTTACACTATTACAATATAAGAGTTACATTTGTCTCAAAAAATTGTTAATATAACAATATTTAAACAATTCAATATTTTGAAAATGGTGTGTCACAATTCATGATAGTGAAAAAAAGGGCGTCCAAATAGGGTTCCGACTTCCGACCTAAATGATCGGAACCCTATAAGAAGGCAAACAACAAACAAGATGAAACAATAGGCATTACGGTAATAAGGCACAATGTGATTGTTTCAAGAAATAACAGTTTAACAATAAAGTAGAGAAACTATGAAACTGTAGGAGGGAGATGGTTACTTTACAATTGGAATTTAAAGTCAAGAAAAGGTAAAACCAAACACTAGTAATTATGTCAGAAGGAACAAAGATAAGGCTAGGTAGAAAGAATAGCAAATAACAAAATAAAAACATAACTTTGAAATAATTGACAAATCAACGTAACGTACGTACCAAACAAAAACTCAATGGAAACAGATGCATGCAAAGATGTGTTATACGTGAGATAAACAAGAATAGTTTTAAGGTTTTAAATGTCAAAAAAATGTTCTTTAAAGTAGTTGGAGCTCAAAACTTGAATAAGTTATTGAAAAGGTATAATTATGGGGTGCTAAGTGGCTTCTTATGCTAGGAATGGAAAGAATATTTCTGAACAAAATAAAATTAAATCAACTAGGTAGGTACTCAAATCAGAGATTCGACAGATCCAAATGAGTATGAACAAAAACTTAACTACCTAGGTGCATTTCGGCCGGCCAGTCGAGATAATGCGTTCCTGACACCTATCGGTGCGACATTTCTAGTAATGAATAAAGATCAAATTCGCAAAACACTTTTCCGGTCGTATGACCATCATACGGACGAAAACGTGTTTTTCGAATTTGATCTTTATTATTTACTAGAATTGTTCACAAACAGGTATCAAGAACGGTTTCTCTCGAGAGACGGCCGGACTGTAACAATTTCAAACGAAGAAATAAGGGAAGCTAGTGACGTGCTTTATGTGGACATAATAACTAAGAACCAAACAAAAACTTAACTTGAATTCAACAATCAAATCAACTATTTAGTTAAAAAATAATGGAGCGATGAAGGAAGATTTTAAAGGCTTAAGATTGGAAGGCTCTCTAGTGGAATTTGAATGCAAATAACAGAAAATGCTTTTTTGACGCATCTCAAGGTGCTAGAAACAAAAACAGAACAAAAAACTAAGTATTTTAAGTACATCCACTGTAAAATAAATATTCAGAAAAGAATTTTGGGTTCAAGTTGGCTTTTAAAGTTAATTGAACGGTACTTATAGTTAAAAACAAAACCAATACATAACTTCAAATAACAATCAAATCAACTACTTAGTCCTACGTATTAACAAAAACTTAACAACGATGTGAATTATTTGATGAATGTTTTGATTTCATTCAAAAGGTGTTTGGTCCCAAAGTGGATATAGCTATTTTCAAATTATATTCCCGTAAGTTAAGATATTATTATATACAGGAAGTGAAAATGGTTATACAATGCAAACATAAACTTAACGAAAACAACAGACAAATCAACAATGGAGGTGCTTCAAGTAACTTTAACAGAATTTAAGTAAATTGACAGAGGTCAATTAAGTGATATTTAAGGTTTTAAGTGGATTATTTTACCGAAAAAGTCATTGGTAGCAAAGAACAAAACATAAACTTAACGTTAAATCAACAGTAAAATCAACGATTTGGCAACTAAAGCATCCAAGGAAAAAAGATAAACAAAAAATCAACAAATCTTACAATTAACTTGAACTGCAATAACAAAAAATGAGAAGATTTCGAATGTATACTTTAAAAAACCAAAAATTCACACAAGGCTTAATTGACTTGGCTATTTTTGAAATATTCAAAAAGTTATCGAAAATGTTTGGGTTTGCTATTGAAAACAAAACAAAAACTCAACAGTTTTCAAACAAAAACCTAACTTGACACGTTGAAATAATATAGATACGTTAACCAATAACGGGATTTCATTAATTTGAACTGAATGACAATAAGAAATTATGAAACAGTTTTTGTTCATAACTTAACAAAACATACGTACAATCGTTTTATACCCAAGCTGACTTGGCTGTTTTTGAATTATCCAAAAAATTATCGAAAGTGTTTCGAGCTTTCTATTGTAAAAAACAAAAACTTAACAGTCTCCAAACAAAAACTTAACTTGACACATTGAAATATGATACAACAAAAATTAAAGACGAGCTTCCAGGCCAGCTGGTTCGCCGTAAATTAAAACAAAAACTCAACAATTAAAACAAAAAAAAACATGAACACAACATTTGGATGTATGTAATTATGTTTACGTGGTTGAAAATCGAAAGGAAAACTTTAGAACTTATACTCGAATGGTGAGTGCTATATGTCCGTTGTCAAATATACGCAAAACATCAAGTCTTTGTGATACAAATATTACTGAAAATAACAGCTGCATGTGCAGATACAAAATTTTAATCTGGAGCCGAAATTAACATAAAACAACTACTTTAGTAGAATCCAACAGATGTAACAATAGCAACAACATGTCCAAAACATGAACAATTGGAACGGGTGCAAACAAAACATGAAACGTAAACGGGTGCAAACAAAACATGAAACGTAACTAAGTTTTGACAACAACACCGATCATTAAGGCACTCTCGGTTCTACGTGAACCACTATGCTCTTAAAATTTGCTGCAAGTACTTATCTAACGTCTATCCTAACCTTAAATAATGAAAATAAATCATGAGTTTAAACTAAATATTTTGTATGTACATGATGAACACATTAATTACCTCACAGGTAGTCACTTAATTCCCTAAGCCACACGAAAGCCTTAAGTTCTAAGTATTCCTATCCTATCTTTGGGGAGTCTAGAAACGATGATTTGTATTCACCTTGAGTGGTCTCCTTTGGTTTGTTTGGTATACATAGTTGATACTGCTGGCAGCCAATGATGACAAAGTATTGCTTTGCAGTTGATCCATAAATCGATATTGGAATTTGGTAACTTTGTTTATTTCCGAATTTTGTATCTCTCCTTACTCTCTCTCGTTTCCTTTAGTCCACATCTGTAACAATTAAAAGTAAACAAAAATTTAGTTAAAGTTGATTAAAATCTTGTTTGTGGTCTTGATAGATCACCAAATCTTAGCTAGACAAAACATGAGAATATTGTAAATAACAACCCTGCCACGAAAATACACAACGCTGAAACTGAAAGTAAAATTAAAACACAACTTGTATTAAGTTACTTACTTTTCGTTTCCGTGGAACTGCTCTGAACTTCAGATTTGAAGACTTCTCTCATTATTCACAGTTTTACTGTTAATTTAACAGTAATTAACACAACTTATTTTAAACTTTTAACTAACAAACTGATAAGTTTGACGGTAAGTTATTCGGGCACCACCGGGGGCGCGGTGGCGCGATCCCCCGGAGCTGTGCACTGTAGCGCTTTCTGTTCGAATTTGATTTAATCGGCGGAATTTTAGCCCTTATAAGTGATTCCCGAAATCCCTCCCCATGCGACCGTGGGAGCGCGCGCGCACGTGGGCTCCTTGCGCAAGCGCACACAATGGCTCCCTATTCTTTGTACGCATTGATTTCGTCCCCTCGAACGTCTTACCTTGTATCTGTTACCTGAACTTTAGGGGAGAAATCCTGCCCGGTGGGAACTTGTGTAATCGTAACTGAAATTGAATTATTGTAGACGATAATCACACGATTTTATAAGAGGGTTGGCTTATAGGTACTTTCACACGGTACAGACAGACTATTGTTATGCAAAATAGTTTGGGAATAACCGTTAGTTGCGTCAGAATTTGCCGTTACTATATGTATTATACATATAAGGTACTTCCCTAATACTAATTAAGGTAACAGTAATTACCATAGATATAATGCTACCCTGTTGATGCAGCCTGCGCACTTGCAATATTCAGAGCTAATCGACAAAGTTCAGGTCTCCACATAACATGTTTAGTGCTAGTGCTATACAACACCCGCTTCAGCAAAATTGCTTAAATCGCGATAGGTAGGTAACACCGAAGCTCTTCTCAATATAAAGAAAAGAGCACAGAAGTTTTTTCTTTCGTAATAATTTACCTCTACTTTTAAAAACAGTTGCAAAGCGATGAAATTCAAAATACCAGTATAGGATTATTTTTATGTGTTGGTCTATTTTCCTTTTTCAAACAGAAAACATAACTAACACCTTTTTTAAACAAAATTCTAAGATTTGCGGTTTTCGTTTGTTATAATAAAACTAATTTAATCTGAGTGAAAACTGAAAATAAACTGTTACAGCATAATATAATATAACATAACTTAACGTCACGCCTTGTTTCCCGAAGGGATTTTTTTGTGGGTGGGAAATCATCAAAAAACTTCTCCATTTTCCCGAAGGGTTAGGCGGGAAGATATACCAGACGTATACAGGAAAAGTTTTTATCCCGTGCGCAAACTGTAACCATGAATTCAGCATATCATTCTATACCCCCAGCGAAGAAAATTTTCGTCGGTTTTACAATTAAAAAAACAGCTGTTCCATACATTTTGACTGCGTAGGTATTGCACTTTTCTATGAAACAGCTGTTTTTTTTTTTTTGTAAAACCGACGAAAAATTTCTTCGCTGGGGGGTTTGAATGGTATGCTGAATTCATGGTTAAAGTTTGCGCACTGAATAAAAACTTTTCCTGTAAGTATAGCAAACTCGAACACTTTGGATAACTTTTTGGATATTTCAAAAATAGCCAAGTCAATTAAGCCTTGTGTGAATTTTTGGTTTTTTAAAGTATGAACACGAAATCGTCTCATTTTTTGTTATTTCAGTTCAAGTTAATTATAAGATTTGTTGATGTTTTGTTTATCTTTTTTTTTCTTACCAGAACCAGACCTATGTATAGTACACCCACAATTCGCCGTTTGCGTTATGTTAAGTCCCATGTAATAGAAGGTTAGCCAAGATAATATTTTCATACAAATTACAACCAAAAGTTTAGTTAAAGCTAAACACATTTAGTTCCATAAAATAATAGCTGCTTGTCCAAAAGCTCCTACTTCAACATTGTGAATACTATCGTAAGCTTAACATAGTATGAAACATTTTCATACAAAGTTTTTCAAGCGCTGCAGCGGTGCTCGAAAACTGTTCGATATTTACTCGCATCGAAATCAAAGCTCAGTTACTCGGAATCGGACCCAACGAGTCGTTGTACATAATAATTACGAGCAAGTGAAAGCCTACAAAAATCTAATAGAGTGTAAACAAGAGAGGTGAAACTTTAGACTGCGTACGCGACTCTCAGTACTTACTAGTCATTAATTTGCAGACTGGCACAAAGCTTACGGGGCTCGCTCGACGATTGACTCGCCCCAAGTGTTTTGCTCCCGAACAAAAGATCTTTTCAGCGATGCCGGAGAACGTGCTTTGCTTAATATAATGAGACCTTTATTTTATTAAGGTAAAAGGGGGTGGGTAATGCAATGATTCTTTGACTTTAACTTGTCCAGACCAACTTAAAAATACTTAGCTTTTTGTGCGGAAATAACTGCAGTATTTGCGTTGGCTGTTCAAGCTTGTTAGGCATCTAACTTTATATGGAACTTAAAGTGAAGACTATAAATCATTCGTAAAACGTTATACTTAATAATGAAAAGAGATTCAATATTTGTATAAGGAATATTCGTTTAGTTCGTGATGTAATTAATTTGAGTGTCACTGTAAGACTTTAATCTGGACAATTAATCAGACTCGGACGCTAGACTTAGAAAAAGTCTCGTCTAAGTAAGTAGATGGGTCTGTAACGTTAAGATATTTTTCAAAGTATTTGGGATCGACAGTTTGGAGATCTTTTATTTTGTTCAAAAGAACAAAAAGAAGTTTTTGGACACCGTCGAGTTGGTAACATAAAAATGTTACCAACTCGACGGTGTCCAAAAACTTCTAAACGGACCTCGTAACTTTTAAGCTAATAGTCTAGATCGGCTTAGGGAGCTATGACTCCTTCAAAGGAGGTATTTCATTCAGAAGTTAGAATTACCACACTCAGCTTCATCTGTAAAAAAGTTGATGTTTGTAAATCAAAACAGTTTCATTTCATCGCTTGAAGATACACGTTGCTTAAAATATAGGAGTTCCATCACGATCAATAAAAGCTACCGTTTGACTTAAAGGAAATGACTAGAACCCCAACACGCCAGAACCGATTCACTTCATATCTATTAAAGGTGGATAGGATACGAATCGATACCCTTGCGGAAGCGACCAGGTGCACGATATGCACCCGCAATACGTAGGTACTGTGAAGCTTTCTCACGGTTGCACAAATACAAACACGTTACTGCACTACGGTAACGCATGTCATGTGCTACTTATCCGTTTAACACAAATGCCGTGTTACGGCACCTGTCATATTACAACTATTTTGGAATAAAGTCGTTGGTATGTTGCTGGTCCAAATTAAACCGCGTTATGTCGAGTTTGTTAGCAACGCTATTTCATAGTGAACTTTGTTTTCTAGCTGAACTAGTTCAATATTCATTCCGTTTTCGTTTGTGACTGAATATGATAGAAAAACAAAGTTTTATTTTAAATAAATAAAATCATTTTTTTTTTCGGACATTATAGGTAAAAATCCATAAATTGTTGGTAACAGGTTTGCTTAATTCACTCTTGGCGAACGACGAATTAATGAGAAGACTACCCATCAACTAGATACAACGACAAAAATTCAAACTAATACCCTATTTAGTACCTAGTAGGTAGTAATTGTGGAGAAAAACCTCCGCCATAATAAGTTATGGCGGAGGTTTTTGTCAACAGTTTAAAACGAAAAAATTATTGCAGTAATCTTCACTAAATTGGAAAGGTGGAATAACGGCACAATCTTAAAAAAAAAATAGTTTAAAAAACTAAAAAACACGCTTTAAAAACCAAACTAAAAAAGGAGAAAATAATTTAATTCAATTAAAAAGCGTGGGGTGCTTTTTGAGGTATTTTTATAATCAATAAATGTCAAGCACCCCACGCTTTTTAATTGAATTAAATTATTTTCTCCTTTTTTAGTTTGGTTTTTAAAGCGTGTTTTTTAGTTTTTTAAACTATTATTTATTTTCTATTTTTTAGTTCTGCTAACTACAAAACGTGTTTTTGTTTTTTTTTCTCAATTTTTTTTTAAATTATTAAATTGTCATCGGTCCTCGACAAGTTTACAAAGTTTCAATGAAATCTGACCGTTTAAAGTGGGTCAAAATCTCGCTCAAAGATTCCGTTACATACATACATACATACAACCCGAGCTAATATAAAGCGTGTAAAAAGCTCACTCAACATCTGTGGACTCTACCTATACGTAGTTACCCATTATCTCCGTGTAAACCCATCACATACACACACACACATTGTTCTATGTTAAAAATTGTAATCACCACTGATATATTATTTTGCATAATAACTTTTGCACACTACACAATCAACGAATATACGAATCTGAGCACTAAATATTTATGTTCTTTTCCCGACCGACATTGATATTAAATAATGAGTGTTAAGCTTTTTATCAATCGACGCAGGTGGAAAAGCTCCATTATGAAAAACGTCATTGCAATGTGCGTAGGGTTTGTTTTGATAGCTTTGAACCTATAGAGATTTTCATGGCTAGCATAACGCATAATCAGCCTATAATGTTCCCACTGCTGGGACACAGGCCTCCTCTCTGTGAGAGGGAGTGGGCATAATCTACTACGCGGGCACACTGCCGGTTGTCGGATGTCACATGTGTTCGAATTTTTGGTTGTAGGACATCGTTTTGAGAGCAATGGTGATGAAATTAAATACACAAAGAAATGTGCCTGCCTGCTAAAGTTTTACCAATCAATTAATCCATGGAACTGTAAATGGAACTCCTTAATCGTTATCCATTGATGGAGAAAATTGGTAAACAAATTGGTGTTCGTTTTATGTTGTTAGTGAAGTAGGAAGTTGCTCCTCATCTTTATGAGAGCATCGCTTTGTAACATTTTGCGATGTCTTTCGAAGAAAAAGAGCACTCTAGCTTTAATAATAATGTTTTGATTAATTTCATGGAATAATAGTTAGGTAAGTGTACTTAGAAGACATAAGTATGACTTATTACAAAAACGAAACCAAGTCTTCGTACAAATGTCGATTTCTCTTTATTCCAATCCCCAACCCAGATCCACTTTGCTGAAAGGTAGGTACAAACTTTTACCCAAAACCAGTCGTGAAAATGTGACCCAGTATAAATTTTCCCTTATTTGTCTGCGGGCGAACATGTCCCCCATTTCCCAGAACCAATCGAACTGTGGCTATGCACTCGGTTTATGCTGTGTGCCGTCTATTTGCAATGTTTCCATCGGGAATTATTTTCCCAGCATTCCGCTTGCCGGTACCCTTTAGGTACCTACATATTGGCCGTTTCCTACCTACGTCCGTAATTCAATATGTTCCCTTCACATTTTGGACAGGAAAGATAAATATACAGGACTCGGTAATACTTAATTTTCTGTTATGTCTATCCAGGGAGTCGTTAAAGAAACTTCAGAAACGTTTTTTTTATGTTAAAGGAGTTTTAAGTGTAAAAAAGTCTAATTTTACGCGAAAGTTCACCTTTATTTTCTAGAAAAAACAGACGATGTGGAAAATATACTCAGTTTTCTCATGAATTAACGTTAATAAGAAGACCAGCTGCGTTCGTTTGCTTTTAGCGATTTTTTGTAGATCTACTACCCCACCGACATCAGTATATTCAAACGCTTACATCTAAAGAATCCTCAATATAAACGTTTTCTCATTCCCAGCATCAACCTTTCTCGACAAAGTAGCATCACATACCAATTTATTGAAGTCATAACAAAAGGAAGTAGCCTTTGTCCAGTCGTTGCATATGTTTTAGCTATAAATGCGCATGTGGGGCCCGGTTACAGAAGACGGGCGATACAGACGTGCACCCCGAGGGAAATGCACGTGGGCTACAAAGACAATGAGATCCAACTCGGGCTCAATTTGTAATACCTTCGTGCATTTATTATTCCTCTTGTTTACCTTCTTTTGTGTACGTGGTTTTTGTTTTGCTAATACCGCTGCAGTGAGCATAGGACGAGCGTAACGTTTCCGTATTTGCAGTGTGATTTCCAACTTCGTCGCGGAAAGACGTTATTGCGGATATTATTTTTGGTGGTTTTAATACTGAAAGACTTGGGGGAGGCATTTGCCCAGCAGTGGGACAGTACAGGCTCAACAAGAAGGTACTGAAGACGTGTTTATTGTAAGATCATACTCAAACTCTAATGATTTATTTAAATTAAACCATTTACAAACCACTTGTTCGAAAGAGATACCGCGGTCCTTGGCACACAGGCAGCCGAGGGAACAGGGGTAGGTTTTAGTCAGTAAAAGTCTGACAAGTGCTGCTCCACCCAGAGCGGGAGAAGTTACTTGATGATTTCCCACCCAAAAAAAAACACATTTACAAGCTCTTTTAAATTATCAAAGAGTCTGTCATTAGTTAAAAGAAGCTAGTTGCCTATTCCAAAACGTAGATCGCTATGGAGAGGGATAAAACTCCAAGCACACTCGTTTACATCAAGATTTTACAAAATCCTGAGTAAATTATCCTTGTTGCTTTCATATGTGAGAACAATGTAAATAAATAATAATTAAGAAACAATTCAAAATATAAGATTAAAAGTAAGCCAGTCTCAACAACCGACGGCGCCTGTTCATTAACATGGCGCGTGGATTAACACCATCCAGCTCAACCATTTTGTAGGGAACCGAACTAAATCATGTATAAAAATCCATAACAGTATCATGGCATGCAATAACAACTTTGATTTTTAGGTTTTAACAATTATTGTCATGTTTTCTAATCCAAACTCTTTAATCATAAACGAAAATTTCATCCAAGTTCACGTAGAGCTAAACTGAAAACAATTTAGTTTAGTTTCCGTAATAATCCACTCTTAGTTGCCATTAATATTAAATAGTTACATTACTTCCAAAACTTGTTACTATTAATCGTAATTACGTCTTAGAATTCATTTACGAGTAACAATTACGACTCAAGTTAATCTTATTGCAATGAATATATAGGTATGCTAATAGTTTCATTACTTATATCGTTATAATGTCATTATCGCTTGAGAGAATGTTGCCTATTATGGAACCTATTATTAGGAAAACCCTCACGTAGAATCTTGCCATATTCCAATTTCTGGACTGTAGTCCATACAGAAATTAATGGGTACACACCCAATGACTATAATTATGTTCGCTGATACTGTGCGTATGTAATATAAAACATAATGGTATTTTTTAATGCATAAAATATTAAATTGAACTGCGTCGTTGGTCCAGTGGTCACAAGCACTACTGCTGAAAATGAGGTGCTGGGTTCGATTCCCAGGTCGGGCAAAGTGTTATTGGGTGTTTCTATCTAGAATTTCTCAGTAGCAGCCCAGAGTCTGGATTTGTACTCGGTTGATGGAACTGGAACTGCCAAAATGTCGATGTACACCTCTGCCCAACGCTTCTGAAAAACAAGGCATGATGTTATGTTTATAAAATACTAGCTGCCCGTCCCGGCTTCTTTCAGATTAATATATAGCCCATGACACTCACAAATAACGTGGCTTTCTATTGGTGAAAGAATTTTCGTAATCGGTTCAGTAGATCCAGAGATTACCCCCTACTACCTCACAAACTTTACCTCTTTACAATGTTAGTATAGAAGTATAGATTACATTGACTTCTCTTTAAAATAATTAGCGACAACCTTTACTGAAATGATACAGCAGTAAATCGATGTTGATATTTCAGTGAGCTGCTGGGCTAATATGTACTTAAGAGATACGGTACAAAACGGATGTAGGAAATATGAGATCCTCTGGTGGATCTCAGGGACTCCCTGTACCGAAATCGAATAATAAAAACACCATTGTACAATACTTTAAATGAATACTTCGTTTATTCCACGCTTTCCTGTTTACAGCACCGCGCCTGCCATGTAAGTCTGTCTTTTCGAAGCAAAAAAACCTTTGGTAATATACATAATTGAATGCTTATTCTAAAGCAGCTTGACAGTTCTAATGAGATTAAAGTTAATTTATAGCCAGCCTGTACAACGTAAGGTCGATTTCAACCTTCAGCAGACAGCATTTACAGTGCCCTATGAAAGTCGTACCCCCAAAGGAGATGTAGCAACTATCGATGGTACGTCGTGTACCTAAGCAACAAGCAGTGGAGGGGCGTACAGTTTTAAACTAGTTGATCTCTACTAACGCTAGTGTTTAAGATGTGTAATTACTAACAAACTGGATTTTATTATAGTTAAGCGCATTGGGCTATACAAGGCACTTAACTATCCTGTCTTCTTTAAAATCATTGAAGTACCGTGTCAATTTGCCAAAATGGAGCATACATACAACATACATATAGGTACATATAGGCACATAGGTAAGTAAATCTACGCCTTCTTTCCATGGGGGTGAGCAGAAACAACAGAACGCTACGTGCTACGTTCTTTACATAGGTACTCATTTTGCCTCGTTTGCGTCTAACATCTGCACCCTAATTGCGTAATACACTATCAATCAGAATCTGAACTGCAGTTTGAGGAATATTGCTAATCCACTGCTTCATGATTGTGTCAAAAAAAAACTCAGTTCAACAACGTAAATAACGCAATGAATGTTGTTGAACTGTCAAAATGTAAGTCTTTCCTACTGTTAGTGTTTTACGCAATTAACCTTCTGGTCATCGCCTTGAGGACACGGTGGAGCATACGGTGGAGGTCTGCCCGGCTTGGGCGTGTCCTTGTGGAGGCGATCGGCAGCAGCGATCTCTCGCGTCCGGCCAGCCCTGGTCCAGGCCCTGGTACGTAGCGAGAGTGCATGGGTAGCCGTTACCTCCTTTTGCGAAGCAGTAATGCTCGCGAAGAGGGAGGCGGTGCACGTGAGGGAGAGGCAGTATTATTCTCTCGGCCCTAGTCACCTCAGGAGACGCCCTGGGCGTCGGGAATCCCAGGCTGATTCCCGGCCACCGTAGGCGCAGGCTTGCGGATGGCGAGTAATGGGTAGGTCGCTGTCCGGTAAGGACCAAGCCCGGATCGACGGCGCGTTATGTTCCACGCGCGCCTCAAAGAGATGTCAGCATCAACTGGTGGGGTCCAAGGGCCGATGCCTGCCAGGGGTGCGGGTTGTTCGAAAGAGATACCGTGGCCCCTAGCACACAGGCAACTGTAGAAACACGGGTGGGCTTTAGTCAGTAAAAGTCTGACACGGGCCCTCCTGCTCCACCCAAAACGGGAGAAGTTATTTGATGATTTCCCACCATCAAAGAAAAAAAACCTTTTTGGTCATACACGCACGCAGGAAACGGAGAACTTATGAAATTATCGTGTGCGTGTTTGTCAAAGCCGACTTTCTATAAGAGGTTAGAAAATAAAGAACTACAATGAAGAATATCGAGTAAAATAGCGGACAAATTATACGAATACAATATAAATAAAACGTTCTACACAATCACATAATATTTTATAGTCAGCACGTAAATTCTAAAATTTTTCGTCGACTTCAAAGTTTTCCTGTTGGGAAAAGATTCTACGGCAAAAGTGATACAAATGTGTTTTCGTGAAGTATACAAAATATAAATTAAACCCATGTTCGCACGAACGTGAAAATATCGCGGCGGGATTTTATCGAGCACTGGATTTTCAACTCTCGGTGATGAGCCGAGCATTGAGAATCCATCAGAGAGCATCCTAGCGACTCAAAAAAACACTGTTGGATTTTCATCTCTCGGCGCTATTCAACGCATTGCTTTACAGTGCGTTGAAAATTACGTTCGAATGCGCGAAAAAAAATCGTCGCAGGTAAAACACGCCTCCTGGGTTAAGATATCCCTCGTTTCTTTAGTTACACATACAGAGAGTACCTACTGGTTATTGCTCACGATCCAGTGAAGTTATTGTAGGACACGCAATGTTGTATCTAAGCTAAATTATTACTGAAAGAAAATGACAGGATTACCTACTTCCTCTGAGGCAAAATAAAACATCCCGAACTACTTTGCTAAACCTAGCTTTTTATTTATAATAAAATCTTAACTAATACTTAACATTGAACAAACGAAGAATTTAATGAAACGTTAAGTGTACCTTGATATCTATTCATCTTTCAAATTGCTCTACGTGTTCAAGATCATAATATAATATTTCATGATCGCATATATCTTACAAAGTTTTATGTAGAAGATTGGTAGGATTTATCTAAGACGGGGACACGGGAAGTTCGGGAATGGTGGCAGCCGATTATCATAACCCGCTTCACTGCCAAATCCTTTCCGAAAACAGATCCCAGTGTATGGCGAGAATAATAAAATTCAAAATTGATTAATGCGAATCTTTCTCGTGTTTGCTTTTATATTTGAAGACGTTTTTATATTCGATAAATAGAAAGTTAATCAAGCAAGTAAGTATTAACTTCGTTTAAGGAAAGTTTTGCACTACAAAATCTTGAACAAAGCGAAGTTGCCCTGATTGAATACATAACTTTAGATGCTGAAGCGAACTCGTGCAAGCAGCGTGGCGCACTTCCCAATGAGTTTTGTTTAATACATCTCCTCACAAGGCGCCGCCTCTCCTCAATTATTTACGCACACACTCGCTTTCTGGCCCCCGTTCTTTTCATGTGGGACAAAAGCGGATTCAGGTCGTGGCAACAACGGAAAGATTGCAAAGGACATACCTATGTAGAGTATATGCACGAATGTGAGGTGAGCTTTAAGCTTTTAATATTAAGCGCCCAGAACCCGGAACGCGGCCGGGCCAACTTTATTACGCGGCGCCGTCAAATGCAAAGTACTAAATACCTATATGTACTCTTGGCATTCTTCTATACTAAGAGGTGTTTTGTTTTACACTCGAGCGAGTACCGGAAATAAAAGAATCGGTCCAAATACGCTCGTTTTATTCGTGCGTAAACACACCTTCGTGCTAAGCGCGACGGCGACTTTTCAATAGAATAAACAATAAGAAAAATAGTCTGTCTCGAGCGCGTAGGTAACCTAATTTCCTATATAGCTGTAAATGAAATAGGTAGGGTCCTAATTAAAATGAATTCAAAACTACATGTAACTTAATAAAGGTACAGCTGTGTCCACGAAATAACAAAAGCCATACAGTACAAGCAGGTGTGCCAAAACTAAGCCCGAACACATTACACATTACCAAAACCAAGATCTTCACAAAAGCAACAATTGATTGACAAGATTTGATAGACTGCTCAAGACTTTACAAGGAAGTCATTCCTCCGTCAATGTGAGAACCAGTAAACGGGTTTTTTTATCGCCAAACTCCCATGTAAAACTGTTTATGCGAATCAAAAAACTCGGTACGTCGTACTCTCCCCAGTTTGATACCGCTGCGGAATAACCCCGGAGTCCTTTTCAAATTCGCCCTTATTCTGTGCGCCCGATTGAACGTAGGTTTTTTATAGCGTGGATACAGTAATCTAGTTCAGGTGTGCTCTCGAAAAATCCTCTCGGATCTGAGGTCGCATACGTTTTCCGATTTTATTGCATATTGAGACGTACTATTCTTCAGATATCCCCATAGCCCCGTGTTATATAGAGGTCGCTCACCGTTAAACTATTTGATACGAAATTTTGGGATACGCCATCCATTATCGTACGCGAATAAGCTTGAGATGTTTTAGGAGACAGAACTGTCGTAATAGAAATACTTATTTATTACACATTCTTGTGTAAAAAACGCTCGCTCCTCAAAGAGTGAAATCTTAGAATTTATTTTCCGAGCTTTATCAGAATTTTATAACGTGTTTTGCGGTTTATTTATTTATACAAATTGTGTTTTCTAAAATAAGGTAGGATATTCAATATAAGTAGTTCTGAGAAGAACTTCAATAATAAAATATTGTAAAGAATATAGAGACCAACAGATAAATTATTTATTTATTTAACCATTTATGCACACACATATAAACAGACAAGAAGAAAGGAACAGAAAAATACGTACATAGGTAATGCTTATTTCTACAGAAATCTCTTCCAGCATACCTGCGATAGGAGAGAAGATAACAGAGATGTAGACAACGCGTGTAATAACAGTAGAAGGAAAATCATAAAATTACAAATTAAACTCTAATTTAAAAATATACACACATATTATTATGAGAATTAATTCGTATTAACTATTCATAGTTTCCTTATTAGTCGAGTTGAAGGCAGTGTGAGTTGGAATTTCGAATGAAGACAGACGTAATTCAAATGATATCAACATCATCATCTTTCAGGTGAAAGACGTCCACTGCTGGACATCACATCCGTAGGTAGCAAGCCAACGGTGACGTCGCTTACGAAACGTTTGGTATAGGAACAGTTTTGGGTTACGCCTCGTAGACAATTCTACCAGCCGTAAAAGCGATTCGTTTAGGAACATAGTTTAGGAATATAGGAACTGGTGGTAAAGTCGCCTCCTACGACACCCACGGGAAGAAATGGGGTGGTGCTATTCTTTTAGTCCGACACCACACAGTAATTCAAATGATAACTTCAAACCAATTATATTATTTTATGTGTACCTACTTATGTGTCTCTGTCTTTAATTACTGTAATTGGTTTTTACCTGTGGTATTAAACGTTTAAAAAATAAACAAATCAATTAGGTATTTTAAGTACCTATATCTACATTTTTTTTATCTCAATGATCTGAGATAGGTATAACCTTCTAGAAATAGTGACACAGAAAGGTACGGTATAAAATAAACACTAGAACATCCATAAATGGTCTTATTAGGTAGACATTGCAATAGGTACAAAATTGGTATTACGGAAATACAAATTGAACTTTACTTGCACAAAACATGCAACTATAATTAAGGAATTTATTCCAATTTTAGTTTAATTTCTCACGGTACAATTAAAACATAAATCTGCAGCGACAAAGCCAAAGTGCAGCTAAATGTTTTCATTCGTTTCTCTCGTACTTTTGAATCTACTTTACTTACAGATGGTCGGTCGGTCCCCTAACGAAGGAGTTTGCACTGATATCGTGGGAAAGCACAGCGAAGGCGCAAGGTGTATCTAAAATTTGCTTTTTATATACAAACAGCTGGTAACGATTCGAATAAAATTGCACGATTTTGGCGCTGCATTTTAGGTAAAAACCTTATTTTACAGTGCGCATTGCATCACGGTGGACATCCTTAGTTTAGAAAATCCTTTTTTATATGAAGTACTACTTAGGTATTTTATAATGTTTCCGCTTTATTCAAATTCGCAGCATTTTTTTAGGTTGTACCTTATTCCAAATTTAAATTTACTATCGATAACAGATCCAAGTTCAAACGTTACATAAATTAATATCCTATTGTATTCAAAACCGTTTTTTTTTTAACTATTTCATAGCCATTTTAAATTCCAACACAAGAATTTCGAGCGTGAATTATCATAATAAATAGTGTCTGTAGGACGGTGTTCAGTATTGAAATCGAATTCGTCGTCATCTCGAGATCGTTATTGTAAAAGCATTATCTGGGATCGAGACTTCGGGGCTGGAATATAAATGTTGGGGATCGCACGGACGTTTAGAGCAATATGTCAGTCGAGAACGGTCGAGGTGTCTGTCATCCGGTCCTTCGCTGCAACTACTTTCCAGACTATCTCTGCAGGATGATTGACAATCCTTCTGATACCCACGTCATAGGGATCTTTTGCCGTAAAGTGTGACGAATGCCCGGCTACTTGAATTAGATACTGATAGTGTCATTACTTGCAAACCGAGGGCCGATGACGGAGAGATTTATATTAATAGCTTCACACAAAAAGGGATTTTCCCAGGAAATACCGTCACCTGCTGCAAATGTTATGCTTTTACAAAGCTTTTTCGTTTTCGGCGTATACTATAGGACTGATGGTATTAGGTACCTACTTGGTATTACCGTGAAACCTTAGGTATTTTTATTAATCTAGCTTTATTTCTTCAAAACATTTGAAAGTCATTCACTCACTTGACAGGCAACGCACAACATAAATCGACAACGATTTAGGGTGTGCGTTGCACAAGCCTATACGCAATTACATTTTTGAAAAACGAAGGTGGAAGGATTTTTGAAAATTCACCACTATAAATATGAGAATAATAATAGGGGAAGAAAAATCGTAAGGAAATTCGTCATTACTGCCGATGGGTGATCCCATCGGACACACGACTTGTTCTGAATAAAAATATGTATTAACAAATGACAATGCATATTGCGGACACGTGCCGCCCGCATACCCACAGCATTGTTTTGTCACAGACAGCAAAGTTGTGCCGGAGTATTCACACGTTTTTTAATACATGGAATATCGATCCGAAGCTGACAATTGTTTGAATATTTTATCATTAGTCTGATAACCTGAAAACCATAAAAAAATTATACTTACTGGCAGTGATACTACGGATGATTCTTATAATAAGACCAGATGCCAAATAATGCAATTTACTTTTTACATAGGTATTTATACAGCTATACGTCAGCATCAGCAATAACCAATTCCATTCTATACCTACCCACTCCTAGATCCATACTTATTCGTTATTGAATATCTAGTCATCCAATTCTTTATGAAAATTGTATGATCTTAACACTTTGTGTGACACGCCCCCAGATATAATAACAATAAAACTTCTATTGTGTCTTGTTCTGTGTCGTTCAGCAGATTAATGAAAGGTAAAGTACATATTTCATTCGTTATTATTTACAAGATAATAGCTCCCTAATAACAATGATTCGAAACGCATGACATAAAATTTTCAGGGTTTAATTTCAATGAACACTGAACAGTTACCTACAACAAATGCCTAGTTGCCTACCCATCTATTATTCAATTAAGACCTATCTTGTCAGGTTTCAGGCGGCGTGTTACAGCGTGCTACGATTGTGCTACGATGCTACGATGCTACGAGGTGCTACACAGCTTTGATTTTAGGAAGTGTAGGCAAACCGCGGGACGTATGACGTCATCCGACATGTGCCATCGCATGTCACATGCGGGTGGCGCGCGTGCCAAACCACTTTCGTTAATCGTTTCCCAACATAATTGCTCCCCTATCACTTTATAATATACGAATGTTTTGAAACTCACACGAATAGAATGAAAGTTCGCAACTTTAGATCAAGAGTTTGTTCAATTATAAGTACAATTTACGTAATGTAAGCGGAAGTGACGGAATGACACAATTTCATTGGTAATTAGATTTATAAAACACATTAGAAAAGTAACCGTTTAGTAACCTCTTGTCCGTTATACCGGTAACATTCAGTTCCTCAGACAAAAGATAAGTGATCTGTGCCTCTGTGGGAACGTTTTTAGTTGACCTTGTGCACCAAGATCTCCATGAAAAGAAGACCGGTATTACTTATTCAAAGGTTACGTGTATCTCACAGTTACGACAACAGTTAACAAAAAATAAAAGAAACCGCCACACAAACGCAAAAGACGTTATCCCATGATCACCCCAACCCTTCGCACGTTAAATATATACGGAGACTCCTTGTCCTTAGGTACGCCTCGATATCTGCGAGGTCATCCTTGAGATCACAACCGTTAAATAAATCCGGCTAATCGCTGCAGCACGGGATCCTCTCGCATTGTCCAGACGTTGAATGCCTTCATTGTCTACAGAAGGTGCCGAGGCTCCGGTGACACAATGTCGTAACCGCTACAACGAGCGCAAACATTTTTTATTTAAAAGCAAGGGGACTAAGAATGGAATTTTAAAGGATCCGTATAAGAAAAGCTTGCACAAAACATACCAAGGTAGACAAGATTGATGTAACGGTCGGTGGCAAGTTTGCGCACGTGCTGGGGCCGGCTGCGACTCGTCTTGGTCGTAACATAAAAAATATTGGACCAAACATAAAGATGGCTATGGGTTCTTTGTATAATATCGAAACTGATAATACTATTTATTTTTATTCACAGTAATACAATAAAAAATAAGGTTCGACAGGCCCGGTAAAGATTTAGAGAATTAGGCACACAGGAAGTTGTACCGAATAAAATCTAGTGATTATGACCAAAACTTTACTATATAGGTAAACACGAAATGGTTTGATAACAATGAAGTTTTAGAGGGTGCAAAAACTTTAAGCGATAAAAAGCATTATGATTGTCATTGATACCAAACTCGACGGATCCGACAATTGTTCGTAGATGATAAGGTAATACCTTTTTAGTTTACTATGTCTGGTACGTAAAGTGCCGACGGTACCGTAAGTCAATGTCCACACGGATGTAAAAATACTGAGGCTGGATTTCGTCGCGTACCTATTGGATTTTTAAAGTTTAAGTTTCGGCCTCAGATTATAAAACAAAGGCAGATAGACCTCGCGGAACACCAAGAGTGAGGCCAAAAAACTAAATACTAGAGCGTCGCATGTTGCGCAGCGTGCAGCGTTGTATGATACATGCACTGCATGCATGCGACGCTTCGTGGCGTAGTAACTCGAGTTTTGAATCAGTATTTGGTTTTTGGCTTCACGCTTGGTGTTCCGCGCGGTCTATCTGCCTTTGTTTTATAATCTGAGGTTTCGGCGCTAAGCAGTGCATCGAAGATCCAGTGGGCAAATACATCCCGGCCCCGATATTATAATGTAGGTACTTCTATGTGAACATCGACTGAGGAAATATACATAATACAAGTACCTACACTTATTATTTTATTCTGGTGCATCACAATACTTACTCAAACATGCTATCACAGAACCTAATGTTACGTTCACATAAAAATCAAAACGAGCATTACTGTTACTGCATCGTAAGCGAAAACATGTGCCCGCGACAGTACATTCTACGTCGAAAGTTATTGTATATTTTTTATAGAGCCAGTAAAGTCGGTTTGTTCAATAGATGGCTCAATGATAAAGACAGTTGGAAAGGTCTGATTTCTTTGTCGGGAAGACTACACGGCATTGACAATATTTGGAGCGGAAGATTTTGTGATTTATGTTTTTCTTCGCTTATAAAATAAATATGCTTTAGAACCGTCTACCAAGTCGTAGATTCGGCAATCGTAAAAGCTCGTTCGTAGGCATGCGACAGGGAACATTTTTTTGTACGTGTCGCACATAAATTTAGAAGCTTGTTCTATGAGAAGTTGAGAACTGAATCTAAAGCTTTCATCTAACGAAGTTTGGTTCAGTGATTAAAGCTCTGGGTTGCTTGGAGAATAGTAATTAAAGCCGGACATAGGTAATCGTGGCTAAGGTAGTGCGCCTGGTCTACTTTCTGCAAATTATTTAATCACCACTACCTTCTAAAAAAAAACACCGTGACGAAATCGGCTTATACCTGCATGCTAAAAAAAAATGGAAGACATTTATTGGATAAGAATGACAATCACCGAGCCGCTCTGACCCGCCGCCGCCAGCCCACGCTCTCAAATAGAGGAGGCTTGAGTGAGTCAGTCCCCTAGAAGCCCAGCAATGGGATCAGGAAAAATAATAGCCTGACACTAAAGATTAAAGATTTGGTACAGATAATAAAGAGATACCTAAGCACCTATCTTTAACCAACTTGTAAAAGGAGGGGTTTCCATATTCGACTGACTGTTCTATCTTTTTTAATTAATAATCCTTCTACTATCTAACGATATCGAGTAAGAAATACTAATTAATACCATAAGAATTAGGGGTTAGTCACCAACTCGACACAAGAGACTGGACACACGTGTGTCCAGTTGGTGAAACTCTAAATTAGTAAGTATCACTTATTATCTCGTCCTTTGGACACGCCAAAATTATTACGCGTGTCCACATAGTGAAACTTAAATTAAATCACTTTTATGTTTTCATCAACTGGACACACCCAGCGTTTTTGCAAAAAAAGGGTCATCATCATCATTTCAGCCGAAAGACGTCCACTGCTGGACACAGGCCTCCCTCAAAAGTGGGTTTTGCCATAATCGCCACGCTTGGCAGGCGGGTTGGCGATCGCAGATGGTGGTAAAATGCATAGAGAATGCTGCTGCCCATTCTCCAGTAAGACCCTCAGTCGCCTTCTACGACACCCACGGGAAGAAATGGGATGGTGCTATTCTTTTACGTCCGGCACCACACGGAACAGGGAAAGGGTACAGTGAGGCTAATAATCGCCTCGTGCATTGAATAGTTCATGAACGACACACTATTAAATGGCACAAATACTGCCCTTAATGCACACACGAAACGAAGTAAACTGATCGTACGAATTATGACCAAAGTGTTACCGGGTTGGGATTTATTACCTGCTCCAACCAATCAGAGCAGACTACGTCATTGTTAGTCGCCGGCCGCCGGGAATACAAAAAGGTGTAATAGAATTGGCTACATGTTGAAGATTCTAACAAGCATAGATATAGTGACTTTCGAATACTATCAGTGTCAAAAATGTATCTATACAGATCTATACAAATAAAACAAACTCGGGTTAGTGTTACCACTTATAACACAAGAATAGTTGAACCGATTTTTGTGAGTTTTGGTCTGTTTGATTCGTCTTCACCCCGAATAGCAGAATAAATATTAAAACATAGGAAAAATTAACGACAAAAACAATGAGGACAATTCGTTTTCTCATAAATGTTTCATGTTAGCTAGAAAACGCTTTATGCATTCGAAGTACTAGGTTCTCATAACTCGGTAAGAGCACGCATATCATAGGTATGTCACGAGAAACTGGACATACGTATGTCCAGCATGGACTTATTATACAAACAGGACTGAGCACTCCAAAAATCGGATCATACAAAAATGAACCATAACGGTTGCGCCTTAGGTTTAATTTTGTTAAGCTATCTTAGCCGAGGCAAAACGAGCCGAGAGAGATAGCCGAGCCGAGGCGTTTGTCCCTTTTTCTCAATTGCCAAAAGATGAAAATGTTAGAAATGGTAGAAATATGGGTAGAAAATATTTCACCAACTTTAAGTAAAATTAGTAACATATAAATATTTTTAGCTTTAGTTTTAAATATTTATCTTTTTAACATGAATTTTACAATAGAACTATTTTTATTTCAATTAAACTAACTACAGCGAATAAACTAAAACAAAGCGTCAAAAAACTCATCCGCATCGCTGTCGACTGGTAATGTACCCAAGAGACTGGCGGCATTACCACGTTGTATAGCAATGCTCAGCCTCTGGCCAAAGTAAAAACCAGCCCTTGGGTCACGGGAAGTGTCAACCAGCCGTTTGGAGATTTCCTTGTAGAGAGCATGAGCACTCGGACCCCACGGCCCGAGGGTTTCAACCCCAAACGGCTCGAAAATATAATTACCAATAATATTGTTATACTTTCGCCGCTTGAGGTTTTCCGCAGCCGCAGCGGCAACGCCAGCACAGCACACCGACCCAGGAAGATGGGATGGCGCAAGAGTATCGACACACGTTGCATCCCACACTAAAGGCCTATTCATCTTCCATGGAAATAAACAAATGCCGTGCGGTCTCTTGCCATCGTCGCGTGCCAAGCCAGTGGGTTCTAATACAGCTGGAACGCCGATGGTGACAAGAGCTCGTCGGATGATGTCGTTAATGTTTGCGTGCCGCGCTAAGCGACCCGCACTTCGGCTGCAAGATAAGCCGTGGTGTCCGAGACTGTTGACAACTTCGCCACAGTGACAGCGATGAGGAGAACAACATGGTGCTCCTAATCGTAGGGAGGCAGCGAGGCGGAAAGTTGTGTCGTCGAACAAAGTGCCAATGTTCGACGACGGTAGTGCATGAAGCCACAGACCCGACTCCCATTTACCCACAGCCAGTAGTCGCGCACGCTCTGCAGTAGTAGTAGAAGTGTTCAGTAAATTCTCTTGTACAACTCTGCAGAGCGGCTCATCCCACTGTCTCTGGGAAAATGGATTATCAGGTAGATTGGAGTTCGGGCAAGCGTGTTTCCAGGCATCCATAGCCTCGGTGAGGCACGGCACATCAAAATCAATCAGTGTGGAAGCTAAGATTTTCCTGATTAATTTCTCAGTGCCGTGGACCGAGGATAGCTTTAGATTAAATTTAAATCATTTTATTTATTGTTTTACAATCTGTATGTAAAGTAAATAAATTTATTTAGTTAAATAATCAAAATAATATGATTGTTTGGTAGGTATCATAAGATTACTCTGGTATCACTGAAATCTGACATCAATGGTGTCATGGCGACTTTCTCTGTTGTTTTGTGGAGACGAAACGCAACGAAAGACGCATTCTAAGTTTTACGATTCTTTTTTATGTGAAAATGGTGAAAAAGTGTTGTATCAAGACATGTAAAAGTGAATCATATGCTGGTTGTGGCATTTCATTTCACAGGTAAGGATTAGCAAAGATTTTGTTTACTAATTATGTAGTATGACCACGCTCTTGACGCTTTGTAGACAGAAGACACTAAAGCTTCAGTGTATTTCTAAATATATCTAGCTATGTAAAGCAAATAATTATTAAAACTCTTCATATTATGAGTATAGTAAATACAATTTGTACTTATGTATCTATAACTCATGATTGAAATAACATATTTTTGTGTTGGTTACAGCTTTCCATCGAAAGAAGAAATGAAGCAAAAATGGTTGGATGTAATTCCCGAATCACAAACAATTATTACCAAAAATTCTGTTGTGTGCAGCCTTCATTTCAAACCGGCAGATTTTTGTATTGCAAAATCACGACGAGCGTTGAATGCTAATGCAGTACCATCAACTTACTAAACAAAAACTTATCTTCTTTATTATTTAACCGGTCATTGTGCTAATAAATTATTAAATAAAATTTCGTGTGAAGATTGTCGCAATATACTTTTATCTCGGAAACAACACTCAGATCATCCATATTTTATAGATGTTACGAAATTTTCGTCGTTTACCGCTTTTATTGATAGGGGTGGTTTAAAATATGCTTTAAGATTTGCTTTTGAAGTAATAAAGTGTGGTGAAAAATTGTTTCTATCGGATTTAAGTGTGGTTTCATTCCGAAACACCAGTAAAAATTAAATTTTGATGCGATTAAAACAAATGTTTTACACAAGATTGAAACATCTAATTAATCCACCGCATCCTATCCAATGCATAACGGATGAAGAACCACACGAATTACAGTTGGTAAAAGAATTAGCTAATTCGTATTTAAATTTAAGAATCTTTCACCATGCAAAATGTAATGCGTTAAGAAACTTAGGCAGTAAGATTGGCCTAAGGCAGAAACTGCATAAAATTATTTTGTTTAGCCATGTTTGATTTTAATAAATGTTTGTCACACACACTTAGTTTTATTTCCCTTCATATAAATACCTACCGTAGAGCAAACGGAAAAAAACCGGCCAAGTGCGTGTCGTACCATGCACAATGAAGGGTTCCGTAGTTCGGATGAATTTATCCCAAGAACAAACCTATCTTTATAATTAAAAAAACATGTGCTCCCATACATTCCAACTGCAAATGTAAGTTTGTACGGACAATAATGGGAGTTTTATCTGGATGGATCCTATAAGGGTTCCCTTTTTTCATTTCGACATAAGGAACCCTAACAAGAGCAAGGAAGAGGAAAAGCCATGGTCTCGGAACGAAATTCATGCATCCTTGCCTATTTCATCGGAAGTCACGGATACTTTTTGATGATTTGAAACAAGGCATGTGTCTCAACAATATTGTAGTCTAACTATCATAACTTCTTTTCTCAAAAACATGGGCACACACACCGAGCTTTCGAGAAAAAGTCTATTTTGTAAGTATAGTTTTTAATTATGGTTTTATTTCTTTTATTTTCATAAATAAAATTATTATTTCACTATTTTATAACATTTCAATATACACAATAATATTAAATTAACCTATAGAATAATTTGAAATCATTTGCGTCTGCATGTGATTTCAAAAAAGTTTCCCGTTCTATGACAATGTTTGGTCACCCTATTAGAAAGAGATGAACAGCCTCGGTATACAATATCTCTCTCGGCTCGCGTTTTTGGTACGAGAGCTCAGTCCTGTTTGTTTAATAAGTCCATGATGTCCAGTCTCTCGTCTCGCGTTGGTGACTAACCCGAAATGAGTAAGTCCAATAGCTATGATAGGTATAGGTAGCTTATAATCATAATCAAATATTTGATACGATCACAGACATATAAAACAGGATACGATAGACAAGATACTAAAACATTCGCGGGACAGGATGTGACCAATCTGATTACACCCCACTGCAAAAAGTGCTTTTACGATAACATTCTCGTATATAACACCGATTGTTCCTGTGGAATCTTCCTATAATGCTAGATACACACACAGCGACTTTAGTCGCTTGTAGTTCACGAACGATTTCAAAATGTCACGTCTGCACACAGATTGCTGTCAGTATTGTGCTCGTATTCATTGATTAATTTACATTCTTTCGGTAGCCTCCACTAGCTTTCATTCGGTTGGTACATTTCCGTCATTGCATTTGAATTTATTTACAGACGCCAGCACATCAAGCTACCCCAATCTGTCAAATCGCTTTGATAGAATTTCATCTTTAGAATTAACCGTATGGTTCATGTTCAAT
The DNA here is from genome assembly GCA_947359405.1 of Antitype chi. Classification (NCBI taxonomy): domain Eukaryota; kingdom Metazoa; phylum Arthropoda; class Insecta; order Lepidoptera; family Noctuidae; genus Antitype; species Antitype chi. The sequence goes on along the minus strand of OX375815.1, from coordinate 12,357,412 downwards.
TGGGAAAATTTGACAGTTTGGGGTAGCTTGATGTGCTGGCGTCTTAGAGCATTTTATGCTCTAAGGTTGGCGTCTGTACATCGTAACCAACGAGGCTGCTGTTAAGTCTCAATGTTGTTCTAAATATGACTCTCTTTTAATAGTCTGAGATCACATCACGACTTTTGGTAAAATAAAAAGTGTAAGTATTGTGTCGATAACCATAGCAAGAATAATATTTAACAATAAAATAATGACAGTTCGGTGGTGCAGACAGTGGCGCCACAACGGATTGTGCTAGAAATTAAAAAGATTTTGAAAGTTGAAAGTTTGAAACATTTTTATAATTTGGCGGGTGGGTTGCTAAAGTTTTTTACAAGTTTTGTGAATTTAATTTTCTTTGGATTAGCTGGTTTCGTTGTATTTAAAACGTAAGTCTGAAATCTTTGTATTTCTGCCTAGTTATACCTTTAAAATATTTAAGCCAATAATAATTATTCTAATAGCAACAAATAACATCAAAAGTTCCTCAAAAGTTACATGAGTAACTTTGATTTCATAGTAAGATTAGGTAAATACTAAACTTCGAATCTCGTAAAATTATTAGTTTTAAGTTTATAACGTAAGTGTAACCTGTACCGGTACATAACAAAAAAATGTGTTGTTTTTCAGAGTTCTAAAATGACAAAAAAACACAAGCAGAAAGTTAAGATCGAGAAACTTGCAGGTGGATTAAAAAAACAATGCCAAGTTTCAGATAAGCCCAATCCGCCAAATCCAACTCCACTGCCAGGTAACATTGTTTTAGATAAAGTTATTAAATCCGAACTACTCGCGCAATGGCCAAAACCTAATTTGAAAATTCCACCAATTTTCTTACATAAACCAATAGACTTTGAACAACATGTTAGAAAAGTCTTAAATTTGGGAGTTAAATTTTATCACCCACACCTTGGTGAAAACTACACAAAAATAACTTGCGCAAGCAGCAATGACCACAAACACATGATAAAATATTTGGAAAAAAAACAGTTACCATTTCACACTTTCGGAAATCCATCAAAGAGAAAAATTAAAGTGGTAATCAGAGGAATACCAAAAGAAACGGAATTGAATAAAATTAAAGAGGTTTTGAAATCAGTTTCTATTCCTGTAATAAGAGTGCATAAAATGCACACAAAACAAGAGAGGAAGGACAATACCATGTTAGTTCTGGCTGTAGTGCCTTATGATGATGAAGGAAAAGCGATTTTAAAAGTAACGCAGTTATTGGGATACAACGTCAAGTTGGAGCCTCCAGTTACAAAACCAAGACAATGTTATCGCTGTCAAAAGTGGGGTCATTCTCAGCGTTACTGCCATGGGAATGTGAAATGTGTCAAATGTGCTGGGGAGCATTTGACCAAAAAGTGTGATAATATAGAGAAGGAACTACCTAAATGTGCTAACTGTAGTGAACACCACACTGCCAATTATAAACAGTGTATTTTTGCCCCGGGATCCAAAAAATATCAAATTATGCAAGATTTTAAAATAATCATACCATGTTATCAACCAATTCAGCTAGTAACTGGGGAGAATTGCCACACATTATACAAAAATGTTGATTATTCCCAATAAATCTTCCAAACCCAATAAACTGCTTGTGCTAACATCAGTATAGTATAAAGTACCTACTCTGTGGCTGACATCCTTATAAGTTAATGCTCTTAAACCTACTATATCCTAGAATTAGATTAGAATGGGTTGAATGGAACCGTTTTCTCAACGATATTGTAGGACTAGTTATTACTTTTATAAACACCAGTTTTTATGTTCTTTTTATTCTGTAATTCATGTTTGATATTCTTAAAAATGCCAGTGAAGGATGACCATATTGTTTTGCCAAAATAAAAATAAACATTTCAATAAAATCTTTGTATTATTGTTCACTTAAAAATATTATTGCATTGCTCCTATGTTTAAAGTTTCTATTGTAAAATTAGCCTAAATACATCTATATTTACAGCCTTAATATTCGATTAATACTTATTATTTTACATTGTTATTCTCGTCACGAACTTTTGATGCTCTGCTTTATGGTGGTATTTAAAGCTGCCTCATTTTTCGTTTCATCGATTGGTGTTACTAGAACCTGTAATTAAAAATAATAATCCATTAGTTTATTGCCGTTCTATCTGCAGTCATTATTATTAAATATTAATAAATTGAAATCAAGAAATTATTATAGAATAGATAACAGTTTCTTTTTTATACAGTAGTCATTTATTTATTTTTCTTAAATGGCCAATGAATGATTGCTATGCCATTACAATTATAAAATAATATTTTACTGAAATCTAAGCTTGTGTAATGATTACTTATAGGTTAGCACAGTATGCTCCATAAATGTAATAATCATGCCACAATCACTAGTATTAATATTGTTAATAGATCTATACATTTACGAGATTATGCTTCACAAACTGTTAGTAGGTAATCGGCCTATTGAATTTCAAAATCGAACAGGCGGATACTATTCCATCGTCTTCCACTTTCGGCTCGTGAACGGAAAAGCAAAACCTCAAGTCCAAAATATTCAATTCCAAATTTGTGTAGGCAAAACAAGTTGCGAACTTTTAGCTATGTAATCTATAATTTCTTAATAATATTACCTGTAGCTTGATGTTAGTGACGGACGTTCTTGTTCCATCCAGCTGTTCTAGAACTCTGTCCAGCGTCTCCACGAGCCGATCAGCGTCTTGTGTTGAAAACACCATGGGTGGTTTAAATTTCAACACGTTACTGTCAGGACCATCGCGACTTATGAGAATCTTTTCCTCCCTCATCCTGTAAATAAGCAGATTTAAGTAAGTAACCCCTTTATTTATAAACTCTGCTTAAACTTAAGTAACTTAATAGCGACTGTTTAACCTTACGTTTTTGACGTTAAACATCTCTTAACTTTAATCAATGTTTATAAATAAACTCCATAATGTATGGCACATTATTTCCCTTCCACTCTCGGCATTATCATCTCAGCGGAAGTCGTCCACTGCTGGAAATAGGCCTCCTCTTATCCCTGGATACAGTTGTACCTACGTTATTTTTCTAGTAATTTTTGTAGAGTTCGACAACTTATGCTAAGCAGCATGCATTAGCGTTCATCTATTAACGCTTGTCTTTTTGTCCTGCATTATTTCGAAACATTTTTCTTACGTACCTATTAACGACATGCTTGGCTTCCGCCGTAGCAGGCGTCCTTGTTTCCCTGTCAGTCACCAGTTCTACTCCCACAAACAAGCCCCTTCCCCGAACATCACCAATCAGGCTGTGTTTATGCTTCAGCTGTTGACAGCGGTTCAGCAAGTAGTTGCCGACGCGGTTCGCACGCTCCAGCAGACGCTCTTCTTCGATCACATCGAGGACTGCGTTTGCGATTGCGCAGGAGACAGGGTTCCCACCGTACTGTAAGAAAATGTAACAATTTGTTGTAAATTGTGACACTGTAGAAATAGGGTACTTAAGGTAGTTCTATAAGATTTGTTTTTGTGACACTTGTGTCTCGGATTTCGGTAACGGTTTCGCTATGTAGGTTAAATGAATATCGATGTGTCTAAAAATAGATGCCTATTAAGGTAGGTACCTAGTTATCTACGAGCAAAACAGGGAGGTCACGTTGCTACGTAACTAGTAGATAGCGTATATAAATAAACCTGTAACTATAACATATCAGCTTGTTTGGCCAAACATTTAACAGATAGATATTAAAAACAGGTGTTGCATCACACAATTAGCGTTGGTACGATACTTTGTTTCAAACATCTCGTTTGTTATTAACATCTAATGTGAATAATACGAATCATCGCAAGTCTGTTGTTTTTCCGTTTGGAAAATTTTATAATAACAAGGATTTTTAAGCCACTTCAGTCACCCAGATAATAAAACGTAGGCGACTATTTAAAACGGTTAATGGGATATTTACCGTATTGAAGTATTCCACTCCAGTATCAGCGAAGCTCTTCGCAATTTCAGGGGTAGTAATAACTGCGGCGACTGGATGTCCATTGCCCATAGGCTTGCCCATGGTTACAATATCGGGCACAACGTCTTGCGTCTCAAATGCCCACATGTGGGTGCCCACACGGCCGAATCCAACTTGGACTTCATCAGCTATGCACACACCGTCAGCCTCGCGAACGTGTCTGAAATGATGTTTGTTATTATGAAAATCTGAATCTTAATTAATGGGGCTCTCCTCTCCCCTTAATGTCTGACTAGGAATAATCTTTATTGCAAAATCGATAGAGAAGTGTTTCCCGCAATACGAGTATTTAAATGAAAATCTGAACGAGCTTCGCCAAATAACATTGGCTGATTTGGCTATCCAATTCGTTTAATGAACTTTTGCAAAACAAAAGAAAAAAAATATCCCCAGAACTACCAATATTTTCCATAGCATTATTATAGTATAAGCATCAAATTTATTATTGTGTAGATTTTCCATAGGTATCTATTTATTAGACGATCGATCTACTTGTAATAAATAGAGTACAAGGCCAATTGAGAAACAATGATTGCAATCTAAATTTAGTTGCAGCCTATTACTGCTGATATGGTCTCGTTTCGCCTATTTCTTGCGAATAAAATAATATCTACAAAAGGTGAAGCAAGAACTTACAATCAGTTATTTTTTATCTACATTTCTTGATTAAAATGTAAAACTATACTAGAGAAAAACTACATAGAAATTATGCAATACTTACTGAAAAACCCTTTTAAGGTATCCGTCAGGTGGGATGATTTGACCACCGCAACTTTGGAGGCTTTCCGCAATAAATGCACAAACGCCGCCATTTTTGCGTTTGCTCTCTTTGCAGATGTTGCCAATTTCATCAGCGTACAGTTTCCCTAACTCTTCTTCATTTTGAGAGTCGTTGGGATATATGTACTTTCCTCGGTATATATCGGGAACTGGTGCCTGGATAAGGTAATTAAAAACAATTAGGCAATTTAATCACTTGTACTATGCGGTATTCAATTATGAATTTAAATAGGAAGCTGCAGTTATCTCTTAGCTAAAGCGCGAATGAAATCAGAAGGAAATAAATAATAGCAGACGATAGGGCTTATTCGTTTGAAACAATAAAAGATTTTATGAATGAATTAAAATCTGCCTTTTCTAATTCAATATTTATAAAGACATTGTTTTAAGCCGGTAATAACAAAATTAGTTAGTAGGTAACTAAATAGTCATCTAATCAGTTTAAGAACGACATCACTCAAATATTAATCATTTTAATATAGGCCTATATTTACGTTACGAGTTACAAAGATTATTTTTATAGTCTCTAATAACTAACTATCAGTATTATTACGTAAAAACATCCAAATATAGTTTAGAGATAAGAATAAAGATAATGCGTGTCCTATAAACTAATGCAACTACGAGATCGTGTGCAACCCAGTCAATATGTGTAACTTACCACATGAACCCACTCTGGCTTCTCTGGCCCTCCGGGTAGGTTAAATTTGTAGGGAGACACATCAATCATAGACGTAAGATGGCCATGATACGCGCTGTAACAAACAGGCGCTAGTAGCACCCTAATAACGCTTCGAATAGCTCGAAGTAACGACAAAAGAACGAAGGGGACATGCCTCGGTGGGCAAAATGATTTTCCAAAATAAGGAGTTAAAACTTATCGAGCACGTTGTATTAGATATCTGAACATTATAATGGTCTTATGCGAGTCTTTATTCCGCGTAATTGAGGATCGTTTCACTCTAATAGTTTTAAAAGGATAGTGCTCACTTCATCACACCGTACTGTGTTCGTGACGTGATCAGTATCTTTTTCATCATGTGGATACCGTAACTCTATAGGCCTTGAATGACCTACTACAATGAGTAACAGTATAACATTAATACTACAGATTGCAGAGTGACCCTTTTCCTTAATCACTGAATAACAAGGTCTAAAGTCCAAGTTAAATGCCGATAAGTTCTACCTTACATTCAAGTCCCGAGTAACGCTAGTAAGAGATACCCCCGAAAGTTAAAATAAGACTGTTTTCGAAAATAATAAATAGATACTCACTGGTCTAAGGTAATGACATCTTTGTTCTTGGTGTGAATCCTGGCAAGCCTCAAGGCAAGGTCGTTAGCTTCCGAGCCGGAGTTAACGAAGAAACAAACCGACAATGGTTCTGGCAAGGTTCTGACCAGCCTTTCGGCAAGGATTACAAGCTCGTCGTGAAGATAACGATTGTTAGTCGAAATTAATGACATTTGGTTTCTGCCAGCTTCCACCACATGTGGGTGACAATGGCCAACTGCAAAATAAAAAATATATTAGCGGCGTCATAGAAAATCAACAAAGCATCCCATATCCATTCAGTGTTTTGTTGAGCCACTTTGGGGAGTCATTGAAAAATACGTTAATTGTGTACGACGTAGTATCAATTGAGCTAGACAAATAATATTAAACTAACAGAAATAGTATTTTAGAGATAAGAAGCGATTGCCCTTAAAACATCAGGACCAGTTCGCACTGGTTCAAATGACCTTATGTCGCTTAAATAGTGCATATTACGCAAAAAGATAACAGTATATCTACCGTGTGCAACATTGTTTATGCAATCGAGATATCTTTCGCCCGTCTCATCATACATGTACTGGGCGACTCCGCGCACAATTTTCAAGGGAGACGAACGAAAGAAAAGTTGGCACGCATCACTGGAACAAGAATTAAATTATTACAATTTGAAAAGTATGAAACTAATTTATACTAATACATATTATTAAGAGAAAAGAAAAAAGACTAGAGTCGGAGTAGGTGCGTAGGTGACTTACCCAACATGTTTTTCACGGAGTCTGATAGTTTCAGATTTAGGCATCGACTGTAGATAAGCCATTTTTATTTATTCTATTATTATCTGTAACAAATATTAAAAGTATAAAAAAATAGACCTAGTAGTTCCAATCAATCCGGGAGACGTAACGACAATCACTTTTGGGCAAAGGCCGAAAAAAATTATAAAAAACCCTGGTGGTAGGTAAACTATCTAGTAGATAAACTATTCAAATAAGAATAATCCGCAAGACTGTTTAATCAGTGCTATCAAGTATTTTTATTATGTCACGATGAGTTACTAAGTACCTACACCAACGCTCGCTAGTTCATTAGTATCGGGGCCAGAGGAAAAAAGGTGAATTCTTTTTGTAACCATCATAATGGATTTTTAAGAAATTTTCCTATAATTATCTTCAATAGATACTAAGTAATTGGTTACTAATAAATATGTATGATCACTACTTACATTCTTTAGAATGCACTAAATATAAGTACTAATGAACTCGCGAGCTTAGGTACTGTACTTGCTCATCATTTATTTACCACACTACTAAGTGCGATAAGCGGCTTTAAGGGGAATCTAGTCGCTGGCTCGAACTCACTGGTGGGCCTGGCAAAGCACGCTGTCTCACCAGGCATCGTGTCCGACTGAGCTAGTATCAATGATGGGCAGTTAGACGCTATTTTACACGCACAACGGTATTGAGTGAAATGCAGAATCATTTGTAGTAATCATTTATAGTTTTTACGTGTGTTGCGCGTAAAATATTAAGAAAAGTCCTTCGGAAGATCGGAATTTATGAAAAAACCACTGCATAAATCAATGACCATTAAAGTTTATTGAACTTTTCGATAATTAAACTTTGTCGGTACCGACGTGGTTTTGGAGATTTTACACTTCTTTAATTACACGCCCAAAGTTAGGTTAAATTAGCAAGAAAAACGAATCTTTGTTAGGTCATAACTTTTTAATGGCTTTTTTATTAAAGCCATACCATATTTAATTTTTGATATAAATTGTTGAACAGTGGAGTAATACACTCCCGAAGTTTGTATGGAAATAATGTCGACTAGATTCACCTTAATATTAATATGTGATGTTGTTAACGATGTTTAGGTGGCAAATAAGGCCAATATTATTGATCATGATCAGTAAACAGGAAGAGACTGCTTCAGCCAACACTAGAATTATTTAACGAATACAAGATTCGACCACTGCAGAATAGCTGTAAATGCAATGGGCATTGGCTATTGGCTTTCATTTCTCTGAATTTTTTCCGTAACAATGAAGTGCATTATCCCAATCTGGTTCATTATCGCTCATACACAACCAGTAGATAAAGGTAGATCGAGATCAAATGATCGTTTTTTACTGTAACGGATGCCACCAATTCTTTGGCAAGCTAAATCACGATCATTGATCATGAGTGCAGACAAGTCGGCCTAATAACGACATGCCCCGGACACCTATTTATGATCTGGATATTATTTATAATATCAAATAGTTGGCCTATGGACCGTTGGATTTTTTTACCAACCTCAGCAATGTTATTTTATTTTCCACCACCAAAGAGAACAACTTTTTTTCCCAAAAAAAATTGGGTAGGCAAAGCTATCTTAAGTTATAGGTAACTGATCAATTCACAAAAAAAAAAACAATAATGAATTGAAAAGTTAAATAAAAATATTCAACTCACCTTAAAAAAAACTAAAATTAAAACTAATTAAAGGTGTGTACGTTTGTTAGACAAACGTGACGCGTCAAGCGCGGCGCGAGATCAATAAATGTAGAACTATTTTGATGTATGTCGATTTTATAGAGGCAGGCGGAGGCGCGCACGCCCTCTGCGCAGCCAATGAAAATAATAGCGCTCGTATTATCAGTGCAGTAGCGTCGAGATAAGGATACATGATGACAAAAGTCACCGACCACGCGGCCAGCGTCACGCTGCCATAGGACGGACGCATGAGAATTTAAGGCGAAGACGACTCCGTTACTTGCCATTAAAATAATTTATATTTATTATAATCAATTTTAGATAATTAATACCTTCGAGGCATGACACCTGTTGAAAACTCAGTCGTTATAAAAGTATCCGGTCCTTGTTGGATGCCGTGGCATAATGGCCCAAACTAAGGTGTTCACGGCTTAAACGCTTCAGTCTATGTGATGAGTCCGAAAACGGTAGTTTACAAAAACATATCCATGGAACACCTGAATGCATTGCCAATCTTATATCTTTAAGTTTATGAAAAACTGAATGATTATGCAACTTATTAAAATTTCCAATGGGAAACAGTACCTACTTATTACAAAGAAGGTATTGTGTTACCGTTATCTAGCATGCTACATTATAATTCACAATAACGATAACTACTAATTAATGAGTGACCTACGTATCTTAGTTTCTATTTGGTTGCAAATAGGTCAACGTGGAATTATAGCACAGTTAATTTATTCATTTAGATTATTGTAATTTCTGTCATTATCACTCCACTACCTAACTATAACTTGCAATTTTGCATGAAATACTCTATAATTTCAATCTTTAAGGTGCTTTTTTAAGTGTACGTTGATTCCTACTACTGTACCTTCTACATTAGAACCCAATTATTTAGTTACATAGATTTGTTTTGAAAATATTTGTATTGACAAGCTCAATTTGCGCGAGAGATAGTTCAAATTAGGAACACTATAATAAATGGTAAAATAACATAAGTAGGTACCTACCTAAGATTTTTATCAACTTCATCTTGGATCTAATAAAAGATACTGCACGTAGATAGAATCTAAATATATATATGTATTTTTTATAAGATTATTCTTTATCGTATAAAGGAAAGACAAATCAAAGACAAACTTGACAGCGATCATTGTTTTCTTCGCTGGTAACTATGTAAGTCACTTTCAAGGAAAGGTCAATCACGCTATATCGTGCTGTGCTAAATCTTTGTCTAACTTCTTTTCTAAGTATTTTCTGTCCAAGAAAATAAATCTAGATTGGTTTATTAGACCTTTTTATACGATACATTTTTCACTGCCTTTTTTCCTAACGTTACGTGTGTTAAAAAAAGATCAACGCTGTTGATAGTGCACACACTAGCGACGGTATCGTTAAGTAATAGTAAGTTAAACATTACTTAGCAAACACCTATATTCGTATGGAAAGGTTACCTTCAGCGGGATTTTCCATTTATACGTTAAACATCTTATACAGCGTGTTGTTTTTTATTTAAAATGCGCACTTACACATTTCATGAACATCCGTTCGGAAATGAAAAGATGAAATGGTATACGCAAAAACATTTTGGTTTCGCACTTATTTTTGTTTTTCTGGAGTTTTCGTTATTTATCGTTTATTTTCAATTATTAAAACATACGGAGAAAATGGTTTGAGGAAGTAAATACCTATGCTTTTAACTTTCACGGAAGTTAAATGAAAAAATTGTAAATCCCTTATAGATTCGATATCGGTTTTCTCCGTCTGAAGGTGACAATTCTAAAAATGGACTTTCAGAGGAAAATGAAAATACAAAAACCTATGAATAACTTCAATGATATGCAACCCTTTAATAGTGACGTAAAGAATACTCAGTACCTACGTATATTTACGCAAATAACAAATTGAACTCATCGAGATCGGTCAAGTCATTAGGACTTAAGGTCTTCAACAGAAGAATAACAAAGACATACAATGTGCGAAAAATCTATCTACGTTTGTACTCTGCATTAGAACGCAATAACATAAATTGCTTGTCATTCATCGGTTACTTATTTTAAAGGCATATACTTAGGTACGAATTGGCTCATATACAAGTGCCACCAGCGCCTCAACAAGGTAGGTAGGCTCAATAATATTACCATTCAGTGGATCAAAGGGCACAGCGGTTCGCTTGGCAACGATGCAGTCGATGAACTTGCCAGGAGCGGGTCGAGCATGGCATCAGTGGGACCAGAACCCATTGCGCCACTCCCCTTCGGATATAATCTACACACTCTGGTAAGGAAACGAACCAGGGATCAACATCACAAAATATGGTTGGACCTAAGTGAATGCAGGCAGGCTAAGGAAGCACTTGCTGCGTTCGATGCCCACCTCACCAAACAGGTTCTCCGTAGGGATGTAAAAAAAATATCAATTATTAAAAAAAAAACGATTTTTGTAATCGATTTACATGTTACAAAAAATCGATTAATATAAAATCTACTTTTATTCACTGCCGATTTTTTTCTCTTTTGATCCAAGATACATTCTCCTTAGAAATTTCCTGCGAAATCAGAAATGATTTTTTTTTGTGTGAAAATTAAATTAATGTTTATCTTGTTGATTATTAAAACTGAGCTGTGAATGCTGTAATAGACTGATTATCGATATATTAAGCGTTTTATTTAGTCTATCAATAAATTAGGAAAAATCGATTATTTTAATTAAATAAGTCGATTATTTTTAATCGATTTTATTACTAGTCAAAACATTCGATAAATTAATAATCGATTTTTTATGTATACTGTCACATCCGTAGTTCTCCGTTTATCTAAACCACAGCTGCGTAGTTACAGCAGCTGTAACTGGCCATGGGTCATTTAACAAACATCTCTTTGTAATAGGAGTAACAGACAGTCCGCTGTGCAGGGCCTGCATGTAGGACGACGAGACAGCGGCTCATGTGCTGTTAAACTGCCCGGTGGTCGCTAATTACAGAGCAAAATACTTCGGTAACCTAGGTACCCGACGTGAGATTGTCAGCACCAAGGCGTTGCTGGCCTTTCTCGTGGAGCTGGGGTGGATCGAATAACTGATTCTGCCACCCTTACGCAAAATACGCGCTTTGACGTGGAGTTGCGGACAACAGCCCGTTTTACCTATTACCTACTACGAATTGTATGTAATAAATACTCATTATTGGCACGATTTTTGTTACAAAAAGACAGACAAATATAAGTACCTAATTGCTTCTCTACAGTTTCTATACATCACCTTAAATACATACCTATTCAGTTGAATTAACTTTTAATATAAACTGCAATTAAATATAGTTTATTATTGGTACTCATGCTTACTACGGTAATCGGTAAAATATTTAGAGCGATCAGTAAATACTACATCAAATATATTATGCTGGTAAATACCTAAACGACACAAATAAACTAGTTAAATACGTCAGATTATTTACGTTAGAGTTATGAAAACATCTAATAATAGTGCCTATCGTTTGATAGCAAGGACATTACGTACCTACCTTATATTTTATGCTTGAATGATTAGGTACCTACCCATATCTGCTTTCATATTGTTACATCATAACCAGAGATCGGATATTCGGATGCATATTCACCTAAAGTTGAGATGTTGGCTAACATGGAATCCGCTTTTGTATCGAAAATGTCATAATTTAGGTAAGTAATTTGTTTATTTTTTGTTTTAACTAATCCAAACCACCCCTCCTCCAGTACATATACATATTTGTATCGGGTTAAACATTAATTTTAAATTAATACACATCTGAATAGTTATGAAATATTACAAATAATTTATAAAGCCGCTTCCATACTTTCATAGCTAAAAATTATCTTTAGGTATTTACCTAAAGAGAATTTTCGAGAGAGAGAGAGAGATCGGATATTCGGTTGCATATTTATGCATCCGGATATCCGATCTCTGATCATAACACAAATACCTAGTAAACATTAAAAATTGTAACTGAAAATCTTTACATAGTACAAAACAAAATCGCTTTTCGTGTTTGTACGCTTACATCTTTTAAACTACGCAACGGATTTTTCATCAATAGACAGTGATTTAAGAGGAAGGTTTATACCTATGTTTAATACAAACACGCGGGCGAAGCCGATGGCAATAGCTAGTAGATTATAATATACCGTTTATAATTTTCACTTTATTTGTTTAGGGGTTTTTATTTAAACATGTAGGTACGCCAACCCCATCGTGCCTTTTAATTTACACTTTTTGTCTACTTAAGGTGAATGCGCAGTGGTAGACCGCGAAATTCAAATTTTCTTACGTTTTTGCAATTTTCAGGTCAGTATCAGGTTGTATCCTGATCAAAATGTGATTTGCGAATATAACAGGTACGTGTTTACAGATTATAGTCATTAGAATGTCTAATATATCTCTTATAAGTTAGATTTCTTCCACAAGTACTTTTCCATAAGAAATTTGTTCTTATGGAACAAATCTAACTTAGAAAGATGTATTATTGATTCTAATGATTATAAATCTGTAAATACGTACATGTTATAGTCGCAAATCATATTTTGATGAAGTAACAAGCTGACACTCACCTGAAAATTGCAAAAAACGTAACAAAATTTGAATTTGGCGCTCTACCACTGCGCATTCACCTTAAGTTTAAGACGATAGATATAATAAACCTCCCAGTTTCTCAGGCAACTAGAAACAATCAAGATTAATTAGACACTATGAAAACGAATTGTTCAGGAATCAGTCAATTTTCAAAAGAGTTTTCCGCCAGTAGATTAGTTACAAATAATTATACTCCCGAAAATAGGTTTACGTCGTCTTTACTGAAGACGAATAACTTACATACTTACCTAGATTATTTCGATAAAAATCGATAGCCTACGTCAGAATTAGGTTGGTACCAACGTCAGAAATAGGCAAGTATCTACCGGCTACCCATCTAATACCTTTAAACGAGCAATTCTTGTATATATGTTTAAATATAATCTGAATCTCGGAAACTGCTCCAGCGGTTTTCGGGGACGATAAATCGATCTAGCTAGGTTTCATTTTTAGAAAACGTCAAAAAAAAAAAACGAGCAAAGCTCGGTCATCCAAATATAATTATTTACATTAGGAGTAGGTTATTCGGTATAGACTTTCGCACAGACTACATTTAGGTAGGTATGTAAGTACCAGCATAGAAATGAACGCCTTTCCAAATATTCCTTTTCCCTGTTTTTTACCTAATACGTTATGCGACTCACGTTGTTACGACGTTGAAAAATTTCTTAATATCGTAGGTACGCACACCCACCTTAATAATCTCCCGTGTTTATTAATATGCAAAAACATGCCTGTAAGTCAATTAAGTCTGAAATTGATAGTAAAATAGCAAACAATGTTCAATACCTAATCTCTATATAAATAGACTATCATTCATACGCATATGCGTATCACGAGAAACTGCTATTTTCTAGATATTAACTTCCTAGTCTGTATTGACTGTTGATCTAGTTCTAATACTTAACATATACGTACAAATAGATACATACTTTCTAAACATCGGAAAACTCCTTCAGTCTATTTTTAACTGCAGATGAAACGGAATGAGCTTGTTGTTTTATGGAACCTATGTTCTTATTATCTTTATCTTTGTTTTGGAAAAAATAATTTATCTTAGTGTATGTAACAAATCAATGAACTCGTGTTCTGCAAACATCATGTCTTTACGACATTGATACATTTAGCAATCAATATTTACAATAAGTAGGCGCTCGTATTAACTCGAATAAGATAAAAACTTGTCATGTTTTGCTGTCGGTTCGTACGCACGTGTGAATCACGCCTGCCGAAGTGGTTGCCATGCGTTCCACTGGCCGGCACGCCGCGCCGCTGACGCTGATCTTATCGGTGCTCCACCTTACCTCGCTCCAATCGCTCACTCAAATTTTAGTGTTCTGTGCTGAAATCAGAAAAACTATTTCATATCATTGTTGGAAATATTATTATCCTAATACCTGAATTTTTAATGATTTGGCTTTTAATATAAAACAAAAAGCCATTTAACGTAACATTTTTGTTGTAAAAAGCAAATGTATTTTGATTGACGATAGTTTTGGTTAGTATCGGTTTACCGGTAACCGTTTTCAGTATGCTTGATAAACTTAGAAGTCGGTAAACGGGAAATAGTTCCATTTCCTGCTGCTCGTAAGTTCATTTAATGTTCAAATTAATTTAACTGTTCGTTCGCCGTGACCATCCACACGAATTAGTAATCCTATTAGTTTATCAGGTAAGTACTGGGTACTATATACAGCCTTGTATTAAATTGAAGTCTAATCCAACTCGCAGTTGACCGATATTTCTTTATCTTTACTTCTGCTTTGACCGCCCTTTTCTACAGACTTTATGTCACGTAACCAATTTTCTATGTTGAAATATATTTGGTTTCTTTCAGTATAGGCTTAATCACTGCAGCATGAAACGGTTAATGAAAATTATGAAAGCCATAATTTTAAGAAAATAGCTTCAGCTAGTTAATTTCATTGCTTGCCATGATCGAAAACAAAGCTCACCTACCTAAGCCTTTGAGATGCCATTTTGGCAAAACTATTTTTCATAAGATAGGTGCCAACTTCAACCAATGAGCAATCTCTTAAAACTAAAGTGTTCCGAGTTTGTACCAACTAACGTAAGAAAGTCGGATTAAACTGACTGCATTGTTTCCACTTCAAAGTTTTCTTCAAACTTAAATTTTCAGCCGAAAAATAATCTCCTATACATCAGTCTACAATTCTACATAACGATCGATGCTCCAACTGCAAAATGTACTCGTAATTTTGTAATCGCAAAAACATATTTATCTCTACAAATTCCCTAATTTCGGATTTTCCCTTACCTGCAGTACCTACCGTGAGACCTTGCTTTCTTGCCAAATTTCATGATGCTACGTCATTTGGAATAGGTACCCTTATAGGTTTTGTGTAGCCTTTTCCTAACTATGCTGGTGTCATCTTCCAATCTAACCGGAAGCAGCTAAAAACCAGTATTTTACATGGGAGTGACTGCCTAACTAACTTCCTCAACCCAGTTACTGGGTACAGGTAAACTTTGGTAAAACTTGTTATCAGACTTTTGGGCTTCGACTACAAGAAACGACTGTCAAAGAATTACGAGTGATAGCCGTATCGACCCGTATGGCCACAAACTGAACGCGGAAAGCGAAGTTTAAATCTTCATCAACTTATGCGGCTGTTATTATCCATAAGCCCTTGCGTTTATCAAAATATGTGGCATTGACATAAATGACTGTATCTTTTGACTGTGAAGCTTAAATTGGTTACCATTCCAAGGGACGGCAGACCTTAGTTACCTACCTACATATTTGGTATTGATTCCAACTTGATTTCTCTACCAAAAAAAGGACAATTGATCCTATAAGGTTTCCATTTTTTTCCTTTTGAGGTACGGAACCCTAAAAAGGATACTGCCAATATTGGGTACCTACATAATCGTGTGCCTGACATTATATCGGTCCGTCGCGTTTATCACAATTTAAGCACATGCTTAAGGTTAAGTATTACATATTACCAAAACTAAAAAGATACATAATCAAGTTCAAATAGGTACAATAAATAGGAAATAAAACGACTAATTTGATAACAGAACTGATAAGTAGGCCACTTTAAAAACCAGTTAAGTCCGGTATCTTAGGGCATGTGCCATATTCTGTCCGTCGTTTTCAATGGTTGGTAGTTGTAGACTTTGGCACATCATATCTGTACACACGGCTACACATCAAGCTATATATTTCCAGTATAAGCTGATCTCGCATTATAGGATTTCCGTACAGTGCGAGATCAGCGTAAACTGGAAATGTATAGCTTGATTGTAGCCGTGTGTACCAACAAAACCACAGACAAATGCCAACTTTTACTACATGAAAACTAAGTTTATTTCAGTATGAAAACGACAGTTATAGTTGTTCTGGTAATTTCTACATAGCCCAATCTTTTACATCCTCAATAATTAACAATCTAGAGGCTGTTATCTGTATTCACTACATCCAGCGACTACTTTTGGGCGATTCAGAGTTGAGATTGCACTAAGGGGACCAACAGTTAAAGGCATTTCATAGATGCTTATGAAAAAAATGATTCATAGCTAAACCAACATCATAGCCGAACAACCTTGCAACTCTCAGTAGACCCTTGATAAACAGATGCATCATCTTCATAAGATCTATTTTTAGGAATTTACCGATTATCTCGAATATATCTTTATAGATACTTTGCTTGTCCTTATCTACATAAGTGCCTACTTGCGACTCTACTAGGTACATAACATTTGAATAAATCTGCAATTGTTATCAAAGTAGGTACCTATGTATTTCACAAGAATTAAGACGGGTAGTCGATCAAGCTATCTCAAATCAAGCAATGTATGGCCGCTAAAAATATTTCGGCCAGATATAGCCGCTTCACGCTTGTAATTGAGTAATTTGAAGTGTCTCGTGATAAGGCAAGTATACATCGAATAGGGAACGCTTGTTGTGACACTGCGCCCCGTCGACCTACATTTTTAGTCCAAAAATATAATACCTATCATGCCACTGTTTACGACATGACAAGTTCTATAGGTTCCTGGAATGAAGTAACGTATTTGCATTGAGCTTGATAAATCAGATCATTTTAAGTCTTTATTCATTCATTTATAGGTATCAACATGCCTAAAGGCAATACTTAAACATAACACAATAACGTACATGCTTCTTGTTTATCAGTTACGTATTACCTACTGCATAATATTGCACATTCAAGGTTTAGACAAATAGGAAACACGTATGTGGACTATGAGGTCGAGCAGTTCTGATAGCGAATTGTGTCTTATTCAAAGTAGCATCATTTAGCCCTAGGTAAGTTATAAGGTTGAAATTCTCAAACTTATTGTTTTAGGCATTACTAAATAATTAGAGTCAAATATTGCCATACAAAATACAAGAGGGATTTACAAATAAAACGCACGAGTCTTATTATAGATAAGTATATTGAATAATTAAATAATATTACTTCAAATATGTTGCCAAAAAAGACTTATAGTGTAATCGTAAAAGTAATAATAAAACGTTCAAGAGGTCAAAATATTTCGAGTTTGAATAGAAACATACATTTTAGTGGGGTGATATTGCAAATAGGTTTATGTACCGAATATCGAAAACGTTGTGAGTTGACCTGCAACCAGCAAACTTCAGAGCAGAACTTGTCATCACAAAGTGTTCAAACAACGTTTGTTTGCATGGAAGTGACAACGTGAAGAAGAGTTGACACGGTCAACCCAGAAGTCGTGCAAAACAGTCTATCATTTCACTAATTAATATTAACTATACTTTTATAATTACAACCATTTGCGACAACGGAGCAAAATGTCTAGTGCTATATATTTAATAAATACTATAATATTTATGGGCACTTTCTATAAGTATGCAGGATGTCTTAAAACAAATTGTTTCACGTCACAAAATAAACTTCTAAGCAAAATATGAACCAGATAAAACGTACAATCCATGACAACAGTTTCGTTTTTTGACATCCCGAGTTATATCAAAGTCTCCACTTTCGACTATTAATGTTCTTGTCAGTCTTACGTCCTGCAAGTAAACATGGCGGACAGTTTTGAAACGATCGTGGCACAAAAACTAAACAGTTCGTTTGATATTTTCGCAAAGAATGCTATAATTTAATACGAGCTGAACAATAAAATAAGGATACTTCGGTAAGTGTTCTGTATGCTCTTCACTGTTCCTCCATAGTATTGCACTTGATAAGTATAGACACAAAACAAAGATTGTCATTCAAGTGACAATAAAACTACGATAATGTCATACTCTTACAGACCGTGTGTTGTTGCTATATAAAAGTGCAACAGCCGAATATGACTTTCACTAGAATTCTTATGATTTATATCAAAATTATTTAAGTAAGTACTTTCAACCCGTTAATATCAAACAGATCTTTGTTTTGCAACTACACTCTTCAAATAAGTAAATATGCAATATGAAAAATAAAAATATCATCATTATATAAATTTATTACGTACACTAATAAGTAGCCATTCGAACTCTGTAAATGGTTAAATACTTTAATAGGCGGAGACACCACACTTACAAAGTGCAATAATTAAACTACAAATCCAGATGTATAAAATAATTATGCATCTTTGATTTAGAACTAAACAAACTTGCTAGACTGTTATCCTCAATACTTCTAACTGACTTGTGATGTGACGTAGTTCGACATGCATACACTGCCATGAGTATTAAAGAACAAAACTCAGTTCAACTGTTGCAGCTAACGACCCATTGTCCACGATCCTGATCTATCAATATGCTCCAGTAGTAGTGCCCTACCACTCTAAGGATGCAGACCGATACTGTGGAAAAGACATACGATACCCTCTAGATCTATATCATTACGACGAGTAAGTGCATTCATCTGTTCTATTAGATATAGGCACTGGTGGCTTCACGCCTTCATTTGCTGCTAATCTTACATACCAAAACGATGAACCTGACATTCTTTTTTTAAATCGATCTGAAGTATGTCCAATCCACATTATGCCTATGACTTAGTAAGTTAATTTAATATTCGACGCTACAATACAATACTTTTAATTGTGATGTAATTAAATTATGCTCGTTCAAAATTTTGTTTATACAATTATTCTGGCGTCATGCCAGTAAAACATGTTCCTAAGTGAAGTATGACAGAACTGATATGTGATACCGATAACTGCAAATCAATGGGATACTGCAACACCTATGGAACACCTCGCAAATTTGCCTGACACTGGGCGAATTAAGTCTATGAACATGCATTAAACGACTAATTAAAATATGCTCCGTGCTAACATCCTATATTTACGAAACTAACGATATATTTAATATTTTTTTTTTTAATTTAAATATTTATAGTGTAAAAATAGTTTTTTGAGACAAAAATGTCAAAGCGCTCCTTAATGCCAATCGCGAAAAAAGGTTGCTTTTCAGATGTATACCAGAAAATGTTAATAATGCCCGACGAGCAGTACACGATAATAAGTTGTTTATAATGAAATATAATTATTTACGTAGTATTTTTTATTTCATAATAGGAAGATGTCATGAAAGAAAGACTATAGTTTTACAGAATTGCAAATAAACTTATGGACGGCAAACATCTATGACGACTAATGTCTTTCCAAAAAAGTTTTCTCTTAATTTCCTTGTGAATATGTTGAAAGAATAGTATTTCGTGAAGTGAAGTGACCTAAAGCTTCACATCACTATATTAGCTAAACTTGTATCCAGAATCTTAAGTTATTGACCAAGTCTGGAAACACAAACTCAATGCCATCCAAGATAAAGTTCAAATTCCATTACAACCAAAATGTATAGACTTTTTTAATTACAAATTACTCAAGACTACATAATGCTTGAGTAGAGGGTTGAGTAAGAGGCAATGAATATCTCTGGATTTCCTCCAAATCGCATAAATCTTAAGCATAAATGAATATAAATTATCTAATCATTATCTATAAGATTTTGCATTCAAGTCAGTTCGGAGAGATTTTCTAATCTCTCTGAACTTTTAACGTAACCTAACTTAGTTATCAGAAAGAATACAGTACCTATATAATAACCTTTTTAAGTTTTACAAAGTTATTTCGCCAACTATGAAGGAGACCACTTTGACTTGTTTTAACCTAATGCCATTAGATAAACTTTTTTATAGATTTTTAAGTCTGATTAACGAGGTAGTCAAAATAAATAAAATTTATTAAAATAATGTTAGTTTTAGTAGATAAAATTGGACGCGATTGGGAGAGATACTGCATAGATTGTTGTTATTGTGAGCATAGTTGTCATACAACAACAACAACAGGCTCTTATGAAAAACGCAAAAATAAACCATTCCTCTAAATATATTAAAGTGTTCTCATCTTTACAGTACATTCCCTAGAATTTACTTTTGTATCTTTTTAACTAAAACAAATAAGACTGAACGAAATGCTATT
Organism: Antitype chi; assembly: GCA_947359405.1. NCBI lineage: Eukaryota > Metazoa > Arthropoda > Insecta > Lepidoptera > Noctuidae > Antitype > Antitype chi. The sequence goes on along the minus strand of OX375815.1, from coordinate 12,336,841 downwards.
CCCTAACAATCACACTTAAAAGACCGGAAACTCCAAGTGCATTATTAACGAGTTGGTAACAGCAAAACTTTTGTGCATAAGATAATTCTAAACATGAATACCAACCTGACTATACTCTATTCAGGAAATACTATACAATCATTCTTCTGTTACATTCTGAAGGTTAGTTTGATCCAATATTTATGATCTTCAATTTATACTAACTAGCATTCTAAAAATTTACTATCTACTGAATGCTGAAAACATCCACCACTTAATGAATGCACATAAACTTCTAATTTTATAAAGATATTGAACTAAACCTACTTGATGCTTAGGCTGGCAACAAATTCCATTCCAATGTCAGACTTTTATTCTTCACTTTATAAACAATACACATCTTTTTAACTCGGCCTCTCTGAAGTTCGCAATGAGAGGCATCGCAGAAGTTGCTTTTTACATCCTAAGGTTGTATTCATGTAGAACGCTGGTAATCGGCGCCAATATGAGAGCGCTTCTCGACGTCGACAAAAGCCGGTTGACAACGCTGGTTGGCGCCGATAAGGTTTTTTTTCTAATGTCGGCGCCGGTTCGCGCAGACTTGGCAAAAAGCTGATTATGAAAACTGCTTGTGCTAACCAGGCAACGCTGGCATATCGGCGCCGGTTACCAGCGTTCTACATGAAAAGGCCCTATGGATGGCGCGTTGATAAGCAGGTAACACGAGTACCGAGCTCCAACAGAAATTTATGTTTGTTACACTATGTATATTTTTAGTACTATCAATATTTTTCGCTAATATCTTGATAGCTTTTTAGAGCTAACTTTAGCAAGAAACTATGGCAAACAAGAGTCATTTCCTATTTTTTTACGCAAGTTAGTTTATTAATTATTTTGACAGAGCCATCATTTGCAAAGCTCACTGAGCTTTGGCTTCATTTTAATAATTGTACTGTTTTGAGCTCCTCAATTATTAATTTCCGGTTATAGCTGACAACGACTTCGTCGCTGTTCCATACTAAAAGCATTAAACCAAGGGAATACAACTGATGCGGTTGCTTACTGAACCTCCATTGTTTTTACTTGATTGAGCAATTTATACTAGCGTATAATAATAGTAAATAGTGATGAACACCCGAAACAAACGAAGTATTTTTTTTTTATTGAACAATCATTTGTTATTAATACTTAATGTACCACATCAATTACTATAATACTCATGCGAATGGTTACACATTTTATAAATTTCTAAGTCTCATACAATATTCAAAATGATATTTAAGTATTGCTTTAGTATTGGGAGAGTCTCGCTCTTCATATTTAATATAGGTAATATACACATTACTATATTTATGTGTCACTTAAAATTTACAGTACACATTTTTTATACCGTCATTTCGCATATATTCTAACTTTGATATATTATCTGACTGTGGAATGGTAAGTTATAACTGTTTTAGCCGTATATAGTACAATCGGGATTTGGTCTTGAACTTACTTGATTATACTATAGAAAGTTCTGACACCGAAAACCGCATAGTCAGCCTTAGCAATAACACGAATGTCAACGACAAAGTTACAATTCTGATAAGTCACTGTAATAATTTGTTGCCAGCACATGCATCATACACATTATTTAGATATATTTCAGAGGCTTTTCAACACTACTACGCATTACAATATATTTATATATATAAGGTAATAAAAACGTGTAAATAAAGTTACTATAGTTAAAAGAACGCACATCTACATTTATGTCCGCAAGGCGTCATTACTTAAACATTCATGAAACTGCAAATTTCGACAAGAGAATATCAAAAATAGTGTATCGACGGTCATCGCCTACATTCTGTCTAATATTCTGTAGTCTAATGACACTATTTAGGTCACTTGAAACATCTTAAGCCAATTCACATTATAATATGGACTATGGTTACAAAATTTTGAATTTCCGTATTATTTTTTTGTCATAATATTTTGAGTCACATCAAAAAACTTGCGATTTATAAATCGACTACGCTAATATGACCGTCCTATGATTAATATGTCTACATTATATTCAGTAAACAGACAGTAAATATCCTGTAGTCGCTTTATAATGCATAGAATTACGTATTGGTACAAGTGATAATACGTTCTCGATAGTAAACCCAAATAAGTATTCAATATAACATAATTTATTCTTAAACAAATAATCAAACATAGCGCACGGCAATCTTCATCTTTGTCATTTTCTACGAAATAGGTATTAACTCACATTACACTAAACAAACGATGAAACGCGTACAATAAATGAGTGACGTACTATTTTCTAAAAGCTTACAAAATGATAGAGATCTTCACGATAATCCGCTAAGTGGACACTGATTTATAATTAAGTATTTATCGCCCAAATTTCACGATCTTGTGTAGAAGTCCTACAAACATGTCCACATCAGAGATAAATAATAATCCAACGGCATTTTTAGGACTTCCGGTAGACCTGAACTCGTTGCACCATTTTGTTAAATCAACTCTTAGATTAAGCATTATGACTTGGTTAGAAGGTTTTCATGAAAATAAGCAACGCAACTCATTACTATTTTAATAAAAATAGTCAATTCTTCTATGTTTTCAGATGCCCACCTAGCATGTAGAATTAACTAAAAGCAACAAAATGCTAATCATAACTGAAACATTTGGGCAAAAAATTTGCATTTAAATAATGGATATAGTTTCCGCTACTGATTAACATTCTACATAAATTCGTTATCATTTAATGCCTCTTACGCGAATGCAGTCAAAGGGCACTGGCGGCCCCTATGCATAAAAAGACATTAAAATCTAACTAGTGTCTTACATTACGCTATTCAAAGAAAAGAAAACTAAATGAGCTACAGTTATGAAGTTCCACTGGTTCACCAAATACGGATCCTCAAAACCACTGACTAGTTCAAGTGTGTCAAGAATATTCAAAATTCACGGAAAAGACAATTAAGAAGTTGGATATGATTTTGTGCAATGCTTTAACAATTAAGCATTTTAGAAGACGAAGTTCTTGAGAAATCACATTGCACAGTCTAAAAGAAAACAAAATTAAATGTTGCTAAACTCCCAGACAATTAAGTAGCAATGTTGCAAATATGAATTCGTCTTATAATAAAATTCCAATAACAACCAAATCTCAGACTATTTAAAGCACAACCTTCAAATGAGCTTGAACTTGCCTCTCATGTTAGTAAAGTGAATTTAAACAACAATGAAGTATGACTAACAAATGTCAATAATCTCTTGTATTTTCTACGACACAAAAACGGACGATTCTCGCGAAAGTTTAAACGTATTGAAATTATACGATCCAGACAAAAATATCGTAATGAATGTGCTAAAATGTTAAACGTATATTAGGAGTTAGCAACATTATTCTGTGATCCTGATCACCGATACATTCCGTTCGTGTATATACTGAGATCGATTACCCTCAAAGTCGAGTGTTACTATTACTAACAGAGGTTATATCCTTCTCGATTTGAATTATATTATTTGTAATTTAAGTTCACTTATGCAAGCAGTACAAAACGCGTTTTAACTTGTCATTGTCGAATTTATTTACAAGATTGTTTCATTTGATCATTTATTAATTTGTGTTATAAATCTGAAAACCGTTAAGTCCAATAAACAATCTATTATATCCTCTAACCATGTGAAATGGGTAAATCCGTTGGTAATTCTGAACGAGTACTGTTAGTCGTCTCCCGAGTGAACAAGTACTTAAATTACAATTAACACAATAATATACAGCTAGAATTTATGTAGATGGTATACAAGCCGATACCGCGGCGTTAGCCACCGCCTGTGTTGTGACAGTTTGCGCGCGGTACACCGCACTGTACAAACTATCGGCTGCCGACGTCATTTGCCATTTGTCTGCAGTGCCGCATTCAGCTGCGTCCAAAGATCTTTCTTGCACGATTTTGATCTGCAAAGAATATTACACCCTTTATTTCTTCAATGTTATCGTCGTGATTTCTTCGTGTAAGGGTAATAACGACATCCAGGGACGTCAAAACTGATAAGCGTCGACGATGTTGAATGTTACATAAGAATATTACCACCATTCGCATCAATATTTGTGTCTTACATCCATGCATTTTTCATAGATGTTAACAGCCAGTACACATCCATTATACAAAACAAAACATTAACCTTCTTATAAAACTCAACACATAGTGCAATCGATAAACAAATACTACAATCATCGGGCAAGCGGTTAGAGTATGTAGTATGATTTTATCAAGTACCGTGGATATTCAACACTCACAGAAAATAAGGTCTGAAATATAAAACTTACTTAGAATGTTGAAAAGATAAAAAATAATCACATAGAACTCATCGTTTTTTGTTTTTACTAACAGTAACAACTCACTACTGTATAGGATATTTTGCACGTTTAGGGCACATAGAAGCGACAGTAATGTTACTATAATCTTCGAGTGTGATAGTCTAGTCGCAGCCAAGAGCGCAGCGCGAAAGAACATGCAGTATTTTCTTTGTACGAATACAGGTGTACTGAGTTCATTCCCACACTTATCTGGGAGTCAAAAATATAACTTAAAGCTGCTTACCCTCACCATGCACGTCGTGAGAGTAGACTGAAGAAAAAGGGTTAGTGTTGTACTAATAGGTTAGGAGAAACCTATCTTATTTCTACACAGGGTAGCAGGGACTTCGAGGCGCCACCTGCTACCATGGATTCGGAATATGGTAGCAAGTTGTGTAACTGGTTGTGCGTCGATGTCCCTACCCACCCTGTATAGGTGCAAATGATCAACAAATAAGTTAATATGTAAGTATTTTATTCGAACTATTTTCTTTGATCTATTGTCGAATTTAATCAGAAACAAAACTTTTTCTAAACAGTCAGGGGTTCAATATTATAGCGGGTGATGGGATGGTGACCTTAGATTAATTTAATAAAACTTCAAACAAAATTTGGGGGGTAAAACACAGCAGCTTTATCTAAAAAAGAAAAATCATACCTTCTAACGATATCTCTGCTTCTACTTGTGTACCATACCTATTTATGTTAACCTATATTTGGAACTAAACTGGTTTGAGGTAAGCATGACATTGAATTTGATTACAGACCTGCGAAGTGAGGCGAGCCACTCCTTAAACTGCGTGTTTCCTTCAGGCGTGAGCTGGAAAGCTGTGCGAGCTGACAGCACGATGCTTACAAACTCTTCATACTCCACTGTGGTCAGGTGGTACAGCTTCTGATGGATGCATTGGATGTACCTGTGGGAACAAAACATTTTATGAAAATAGTAAATGCTGGTAGTGAGACTTTTTTTCAACATCGAATTTCACACTGCATTGCAATTCTGTGTAGTTCATATTATGTCAATATGTTAAAACATTCTACATGTTTGCTTCGTTTTATTGTGTATCAAGTACCGAGCCCGACTTATGTATTTGTAAATTGCAGTACTAGCACAGAGGTCCAATTGCAATGAATATAAACTACAAGCGGTACTTCCGATGGAAATAAGAGCACCTGTTTGGCGAAGGTTCTTTATTGGAAATCTAAATCTTGAACGATTTACATTTACTGTGACTTACTCAATTAATTGTAAATTGATTTTTGAGTGACCATTTGTAAAAAAAACTTCCTAAAAACAAATGGATGGATGGAATTTAAACTTTGTCGTGTGAAAGCTCACTTGCACTACGAATCATAAAAATTTATACGATTAACGCTAAATGCTACACGTATTTAGTGAACTGTGGCGCAGACGAGCCTTGATTTGTGTTCCGTAGATTTGATAATTATCTGAGATTTAGAATTGAAACGAAGCTATAGAAAACGGTAGTTACATCTGCTGGCACTTCTGCACGAGCGGCGCCAGCGTGCCGCGCAGATGCTGCATGACGAGCTGGTGCGGGCCGCCGCGCGCCAGCCAGTGCGCAGACTCCACGCACAGCTCGTACAGCACGAAGGGCGACACCACGGAGTTGACGGCGCACACGCAGAACTGGTGCAGGTACTGCGCGCCCAGCCGCTTGGAGATGCGCAGCAGCCACTTCACGTGCTCGCCGTACGGCGGGTTCCTGCCGGGCAACGATATGTAGCATAAACTGCCGATATATTCTGTTAAAATCTCACCGTGAGAACTTCCATCTGGCACTAGGAATTGATACTATGACAGCTCACTTTATCCAACTTATCACGGTGAGATTTTTACAGAATAGCAATGCAGTTCGTTTGCGCGTTCGCAACATCAAAAACTTAACTTTTGTGTAAATAAAGTTAATTTCAGATTATATATTATGCTGAAAAACTCGTAATTTTTAAAGTTGCAGCGGATTTTTTATTTATGTATAGACTATTTTTCTTAGTAGTACGGTATCTAGATTGGTGTGAGGTTCATAGCAATAGCCTCGCCTTCCATTATTTGGGATTTAAACATAACTAGCGAAATGTGAGTGTACTTTACCTAACCCTTCAGGAACAACAGGCTGTCATGTGATTATAGTATCAAACAGTTAATTTTCGCAACTAAGCTAGCTTAGCTAAAGTCTTTTCAAGTGCATCATTAGCTTCCACTTACTTTTGTGTAAATATAGTTGATTTCAGTAGGTTTGACTACAACTAGTGAAAGAATCATAAAAATTGTTCAGTCAACCATAATTAAAACATTTATGACATTAATATCACGTGACATCACAAAAATTTTAGTTAACTTAGGGCTGATTTTTCAATAGTCAGTTTACTTTTTTCTCTGGAATAAATATGTCGGTTTTACAGCTTTTGTATAGAAAATATGCCAAACTGTCAAATATATTGCTCAGATAAATGATGTCTGACAATTGAAAAAAGTGTAAGTATCGCCTATCAACCTATCAGAAGGTGGTGGGTTGTGGGTGGTTTCAGTAACTACCAAACCAAAACCAATAATATACTTCATACCTGCCGAACTTATTCTGTGGACGATCATCATGCACCCTCCGAGCTTGCGTCTCCAGTGCAAGCATGCCCACTCTATAAGCCGCCAACAGTCTTCTCAACTGCGTCTGATTGACGTTGGGCGCGGCGGCGGTACCGTTGGGCTGGGTGACATTGCCCACGCTCGCGTTCGGCACGTTGCCCACTCCATTGCCCACGTTCACACCTGCATTGGATACCCCGCCTACTTGTACCATCTGCTGTGGAGCTGGCATCGGAGGAGGAATCGGCGCCGGATGCTGTAGAGTAAATTTTCAATTTTATGTAGTAAATGCGTATTTTAGTACCAAGGAGGTGTTAGTACCAGCGTATATAAATAAATAACCTTTTGGTTAAGACAAAAATAAACAAAGAAAGTTAAGAAATCAATACTTACTACTTGATGGACGGTCGCGTTGACATTGACAGCTATGGCTTGTGGATGCGCAACGTGTTGTGGCATCTGCTGGTGCTGTGCAAGCGCTGGATGTTGCATTTGCTGGTGTTGCGGGTGCTGCATAGGTTGAGGATGTTGCTGCAACGGTTGCGGATGTTGTTGCATTGGTTGAGGATGCTGTTGCATCGGCTGTGGATGTTGCTGCAATGGCTGCGGATGTTGCTGCAACGGCTGGGGATGCTGCTGCATCGGTTGCGGATGTTGTTGCATCGGTTGCTGATGTTGTTGCATCGGCTGCGGATGTTGTTGCATCGGTTGCGAATGTTGTTGCATCGGTTGCGGATGTTGCTGCAACGGCTGAGGATGTTGTTGCAACGGCTGGGGATGTTGCTGCAACGGCTGTGGATGTTGTTGCAACGGCTGTGGGTGTTGTTGCAGTGGCTGGGGATGTTGTTGCAACACCTGTGGGTGTTGTTGCAGAGGCTGATGTTGTTGCAGCGGTTGATGTTGAAGAGGTGGATGTTGTTGAAGCGGGGGGTGTTGCAGGGGCGCAAGCTGTTGATGTTGCGCAAGTTGTTGCAGCGGCGGCGCACCCGGCGGCGCCACGATGCTGCGCACGAAGTACGGCGGCAGCGCAAACTGCGGGGGCGCGTGCGGCGGGCCCGCGCTGGTGTACTGCGGGCGCAAATAGATCGGTCGCATTTTAATTCGAATACGATATGTAGAGAATGACGTACAGACGCCAGCTCATCATGCTACTTCAATATGTCAAATTTCTTTGATAGATTTTCAACTTTATTATAATATGATAAGGTTCATGTTCAATTGGGAAAATTTGACAGTTTGGGATAGCTGGATCTGCTGGCGTCGGTACAGTACTGATACGTCATTCTTCACACATCGTACTAATGTACGATTAAAATTATGCTCCTCGGCGTTCTTCGTGTTTCCGAATTAGTAAGAATAGCTACATTAGAAATATTCATACATATAAAAGTTAAAGGAATATATATTCTAATACCTCCTATAATCGAATTGCCTTACAATATTTTTCATGAGGCCTAATTTCATATGGAGTAGCGGAAGACACATCAGCAGGCTTTAAAATCCAAAACAATTTAAATTAATTACGAAAACAAATATATAGCACGCTTTTTACAGCCGTACATATACGTTTATCGCTCAGATACCGAAAATGTATTTGACCTCATCACAAGAAAACTGAGGGTGATTGAAACAAAATGAGTGCGTTTTCGTCATGAGGGTAGGCAGTCAAAACACGATCACCCATAAGAGTTCGTGTGGCATGTCCACTGTTAATTAATTATGTATCGGCATCAGAGTATAGGAGGCCATATTTTAAAGACGTTTGCAAGACACAGAAATAATGAAAGATAATTAAACGGACGGAATACCTGGATTTCAATAATGCTTAATTACTCACATTTTGACCTCTGTAGCTTCTCACTAACTGACAATCGTGAGATGTCATTACGTCACGAACTATTTCCTTTGAAGAGATCTTCCCATTCGCATATATCTTAACGCTATTGGGGTATGCAGCAAGCTTAACGTTTTGTCCAGCCGGCCGACTTTTAAAAACATTATTATATGTATATTTAAACTAGGAGCCCAGTTTTTTAGAATGTAAATGTGCAAATATTCTCCTTCATGAGAACTTTCCATTGGTATATAAAATATTATCTTAACGAGGGCAGCATCGCCCCATCTCCTATAGGTTAGAAAAAACTTCACTACTCTCTATTTTGAAAATATTTTATTTAATTTCTCCAGCTAAAAACAAATTAAATATTTTACCAGGTGTTTATTTAATAATCATAATGGTTTTTGCATTTACGAAGATAGACGATTATTGCCGAAGCGCATAACTTTAAACGTATACAGCTACCAGGATCTTTTGGCGCTTGAATGACATAGGAGCGTTGTTGGTAAACATTTGTGAAATTGTGTTGAAAAAACAAGATGGCGGCGTTAGTTCCGATTTTGAACACGCGCCAGCAGAACCCGGTAGCGCTGTATGTTTTAGGTGTATTCTTACCGGCAGCTGGTAGATGGCGGGCGGGTAGGGGTGGTACGTGAACGGGTAGGCGATGGGGTACGGCACGGGCACGGCCAGCGGCGGCGGCGCGGCGCGGTAGTGCGGCTCGTCCAGCTCGCTGTCCTCGCTGGCCTGGCGCAGGTACAGCTCGTGCCAGTAGCGCGCCACGGTGTACAGCACCTCCGGGTACACGCCGCCGCCTGGGGCGACGACAATACATTCATTAAAGACTTATTTGCAGCCATATTGGCATACTACATCATAACTGTACACGTGCCATTGTGAACAACAATTGTAAAATAAAGCGAAAAAAATAAATAAACGAAAGCGAAATTGAACTTTAATACAAAATTTATGTTCCTATAATCTTATTCTCATGGTTGTTGTTATTTTAATATTATTACGTGCTATGATCTCCTTTAAGAGAAAGAGTACACCTACTTATGACCTGAAGTTGCCCTTACTTACGTGTAACTAGCTTTTGCAAACGGCTTCACCCGCGTGAAGGTCAGATATTATCCCATACGAACATACTTCCGGGATAAAATGTATCCTAGATAATGTGTGTCAAATTTCATCCAAATCCGTTCATAATTTTTTGCGTAATTGAGTAACAAACATCCAAACTTTCACATTTATATTATTAAGTACGATATCTTTTGTCAGAGATCCTAAATGAATAAATATTAGTTTTACTCAAAATTTTACTGCCCCAACTAAATTGCGAAGTAAAGTGATGGCCTTAGAAATTCAAGCTGAATGGCGAGCAATTAAATCCAGCAGTGGCCTGCTGTAGGCTGATGATGATGATAGTTTAATAGCTTTAGCCCACAGATTCGCCCACGTGGATGTCGGAATTATCCCACGGGAACGTACTACCTAGATAAAAAAGTATCCTGTCCTATTTTTGTCCTAATATGTCATGGTCATATCAAATTTCATGTAGATGGGTTCAGCCCTTAAGACAGGAAAAGGTAACAGACAGACAGTCACACACACACACACACACACACACATAAACACACACACATGTGCACTCACATGCTTTTTTTTGGCATGAACCATTTTATGAGAAATATGCAGCATGCAAACTGTTAATAGTTTTAATTTTTTTAAATTGCTGTTCCATACATTTCGACCGCATAGGTATCATTTTATTTTGATAACCGAAGAAAAATTTCTATGTTACAATCATGTGCTGGAGTCACGGTTTCAGTCTGCGCGTCTATGTCCCCTGCCAGCTTGTATATCCTACACCTATATACCTACTGTGCTACTGTGGCTAAATGTGCACTTTAAATAAAAAAAAAACATTATTATTATACCCTTCGCAGCAGCTTCAACAGTGAGGCAGGCTCGCTCAAGCATGGCGTCACTCTGCTCTTTACACTGTAGTACAGCGCGTTGTATCTCGTTGTAGTTGAGAGCATGCGCGTGCGGCAACACGGACAGCGCTAGCTCTGCTGCCGCCCGGACCGTCGGCACGTCGCGGCCAGAGGATGCCTGCCAGAAACGTGCAGAATTAGAAATCAACACAATCATAACATCACGCATGTAGAGTCAGCCCCAAATAGATGTATGTATACACGGATGTTTTGTTTACTTTGTTTTGGTCAAGTAAATAAATAAGTACTATGTTTTGTACCTGTACAGTGGAGACAATGTTATGGAACAAAGGTTGTGAACAATACAATGGTTCCTTATACCTGTATAATACTTTTTGGGGTTGACTATAACCCCGGAGTCTTTTTTTTTTTATACTACAATAAATTTGAAATTTAAAGATAAAACACGATTATTATATATATAATATATTGTCAGCAGTCCTGATGACTGCCTATTTTTTTTATTATTATTTCCCATGATAGCGCAAAAAATTACAATTGTACTATGTGGAAATTTAACTTGGCTAACTGTTACGGTTCTATAGATATTGTCTTGTGACAGACAGACATTAACAAGGTCCCATTGGAACCGTTTGGGTTTGAAACGAAATTAGGCAAATGATGGCCAGGATTTATTAAAACATTATGTACGAGCCTCTGACAAGCAAATTTGTTCTATCCTTAAAAGAAATAAACATCGAAGTAATATTATTACCTTATCAGCAATACTAGCGGCTTCGGGAGGTGTTAAATGACCATCCCACGCGTCAATAAGGAATAATATAGCAGGTGCGCCGATATCCATAGCTTGACCTATAAAACAAAACATTATTAAACCAGAACTCAAATACATATAGTAAGTTTTACAACGTCTGATATCTTTTATCTGTGGAATGAAATTGACGTTTGACAAAATTATTCCATATACAAAGACACCTGGCGTCGGAATTTAGGGCCGATTGCCCTAAATAAATAATATTTGATTTTAACTTGCCTGTAATCCAACTAACGTGGGACGAATATGTGCGACTCAACCAGTTAGCGCTCACGCAGTTATGCAAGCCGAGTGCGTAAAGTCCCAATTGAAATGCCGCCATGTGTAACCCTCTGAAAGACAAATGAACTTATTATAATTATTGAAGTTCGATGACACTGCAGGAACATTCAAATTATTTAAAGGAATTTGCAGTAAATTCCAGACTATAACATAGGTGAAATACAATTGTTTTCAAGAAACTGCGAATTACAACGTAATCCTAAATAAACTCTACGAAATTAATCTAGCAGCGAAGATTTGAAATGTGCAACAGTTCGAAACGTAGAAACTGCCCGTAACCGTACCACAACTAGTTTTTTAAAACTTTTTTTTTTTTTAAAGGCCTGCTCTTGATTTCGATCGAACCTGATGGAAAGCAATGGATGAGGTATATGTATATTGGCCCTGTATTGGTGAAGGGCCAATAGGAGCGGCAAACGCGGTCGATGCTTTAAGTCAAGATGGTTAACAGAAACTCACACTAGGTCGTGGAGCTCCTGCACGCACTCTCCGTAGTACAGTCTGTAGAAGACCGACAACCAAGCAACATTGCGCCGATGAGGCAGGCTGTGAGCCTAGCCACCAACGTCTCGTCGCCTTTAACCCTTTCTGCCTTGTGTTCCACCGAATCAAGTACAGCAAGCTAGTATTTTGCTACACCATCCCATAAATTAGATGATGATGATGACAGATTAGGTTAAGTAGAACTACGTCAACAAAAAGTCATACCTATGGGGTCCGTGATGCTCCCTGGCACATGAAGGCTGTGTGAAGAGACTGGTGCTCGAAGATCCGCCTGCTTTGAACAACACGGATTTGGCCAGCTCGAACATGAAGTGAGCTGACGCTTCCGACGGCTGGTTCGGCACTGAGGGATACAGGCGCTTGCCTTTATATCTGCAATAAAATGTAAGAATGGTATGTTGTGTAATAGGTAAATACTATGGGGTTTATTTATAACAGTTGCTTAAAGTTAAAACGTCGAAAATATATGGTTAAACAGTTGCGGCCTTATTCATAAAAAGTTATCAAACATAAACAGTTGCTAATGTCTGGTTTTCAAAGAGCAACCAGACATTAGCAACTGTTTAGATGCTCGATAACTTTTTATGAGTAAGGCCGTTACTAATCAAATCATCACTTAACTAAAAGCAACAATAAAAATAAGCCCCTGTACATTAATCACACACTGTCTTGATGCTCTTTTTTTTTGTTTGAGGATGATAATCCTCAACCAAAAAAAAAAGATTGTTCAAGTCATATATTGTTGCAGTCATGGACAAATTCAAATACATAACAGAAAGCAATAATAACCTGGAATCCTTGGCCCTCGAGATGGGTGTGTGAGTGGTGGTAGCGTGCGGCGCGGGATGCGGCGCGTGTGACGTATGCGGCGCGTGCGACGCGTGGGACGTATGCGACGCGTGTGACGAATGCGACGCGTGTGACGTATGCAACGCGTGCGATGCGTGGGGTGCGTGCGACGCGTGGGATGCGTGCGACACGTGCGACGCTTGCGACGAGTGCGCGGGCGGCGACGCGCCGCCCTCGGACAGCACCAAGCGCTCCACGTCTCCACTCAAGCTCGCCGTCTGCGCACGCCACTCATTCGTTCCAAATTGCGTGCTTATCTACAGATGTCATTTGATCAATTAGTAAAGCGAGACACGTTTTTTGTAATACACATATAGGTGCGTAAGCGTTTATTTGCAACACAACAGAATGATCAGTTCATTCTTTTTACGACTACAACAGACACAAGTACTTTTTGTCATGATATAATATGGTGCACCTTCTTTTTACGTTTCCATTCATCATCAATCTTGGACAAGAGATATTTACCATTTTTTTTCAAACAAGTATTTGGCTACCGAGTAATACACATACATAAAAACAAAATATTTTTCCCTATTAACACACTTACCCAATTTGCGAAGAACTTACTGGTAGAGCTATGAATTGCCAAACTTCTGTCATTGGTAACAGAGAGGATAACTATAACGCATTGACTTGTGGTATCTTTCTTTTGTTTCGTCCATCAATTTAGACAAAAATTTCTCACCATTAATGCATAGACAGTAATAATCAGCGCCCTAATTGCGTAACTCACGATTAATCATAATCTGTTTCGTTTTGAAACATGGCTAAACCATTGCTTCATATGTTCGAAAAATATGTCTGGTCAACAACGTAAATAACGCGATGAATATTGTTGAACTGTCAAAATGGAACCGATTATGATTAATCGCGTGTTACGCAATTAGGGTGCAGATTAGTTCTGCATGTAAATGTGAAGTGATTTTGTTTTTGACTTCCGAGTTTGTGTCAGTGTTTCTTCTCAGAGTAGTCAGATAGGAAAACACCGACCTGTTCTAGTTTCAAAGCATAATTTATTTTTTACTAGTAAAAGTGTTTTCATAATCTGTTTAACGAAATAAATCATTTATCATTTCATCTGCCTAGTCTTTTCTTAGGTCGGCTTGCAGTCTAACCAGATGAGTCTACCAGTATACCAGTATTTTACACGGATCTACTGCCTCTCTGAGCTCAGCAGTCCAGTTACAGGGCACCACGACACTCTTTGGCAAGACTAGTTGCGAGACTTTCGGGTTTATGACTACCCGACTTTCACAGCTGACCTCGGCAAAAGTAGCTTAACCTTGAAGATCGTCTCACGCAGCTATTATTGCTTAGCCACGAACCCCTCATCAAAAAATAAATATGCAAATCATTTATGAGATGAGATGTGTAAACGAATTTTATTCTTAGCAGACCACTTTTTAAGCCCACTGTAAGTACGCACGTAATTTGAACAAGTTATATTTACCTGCGGTGGCATAGCGTTCGTTGGTTGCGGGTACGATTGCGGGTACGGTTGCGGGTGCGGGTGCGGTTGCGGGTGCTGCTGCGGGTGTGTCGCGTACGTCGGGTGCGTGGACACGTCGGCTCGATACGCGGCAAGGCGAGGGTTGTTCGTGTAGTACATGCTCACCATCGGAGTCTTCGTCAGCTGATGGATTTCGCGGTCTAAGAGCTGGATAAAGAATAGCCAGATTACATTTCACGAATAATTGTAATTTAAACCTGAGTTTATCTTGGACACTACTGACATCGGTGTAGGACAACATAGTGAATTCGTGTGGAAACCTGCCTAATTGCGTACGACACTTTCTTTCTTATTCTGAAGAATTTTGAGGGAAATTCCTTACAATTATACAATAGCAATGATAATAAATTATAAATAATATAGCAATCATAATTTATTAATAATCTCCTAAAACAGGGCTTCCTCTCCTACCCTCTTGAGATGACCGATTTATTGCCACCTCTTCTCTCCGAAATCGACAACTGACCGGCGTGGACGTCCAGCAGCAGCACAAAGAAGTTCGAGGGAGGGCTATCAGCGAGTGGACAGTGAAGCGAAGTCAAAGAAGCGAACTCGACCCCGAAAAGGCTAGCCGCGGGACCTAAATTGTCTCCAGCCCACCGACAAGCCAGGCTTCAGTTTGCTCGCGATCACTTAGATTAGGATATCGAGCAATGTCGGCGAGTCCCGTTCTCGGACGAATCCAGGATGTGCTGCATGTTAGCGACCATCGACAGAGTCTATAGGCGACCGGGGGAGCGATTCGCACAATGCTGTTTTGCGGAAACAGTGGCATACGGGGGGGGGGGGGGGGTTGTGTATGATGTGGGCGGAGATATCTATTGAAGCAAGAACGGGGTTGATATTCGTACCTGGTGGAGGTAGGGGAGGGGGGCTAACCGCAGAAAGCAGAAAGATACATCAACGACATTCCGCTAGGCCATGTGCTCCCCTACGCCGAAGATTTCCTGCTAATGCACGATAATCCCCGCTGCCATCGGAATCTTTTATGACCTCTCCAAGGCATTTGATTGCGTTAATTACGAAACCTTGCTCTTAAAACTTGAGCATTACGGACTAGGTAAACTTACGCTCAGTCTAGTAAAATCTTATTTAAGTGATAGACAGCAAAAAGTTCATATAAATGGTGTCACTTCACTTGGTTTAAAAATAAAAATGCGTGTTCCACAAAGCTCAATATTAGCTCACTCAAATGTCTCGCTGGTGGTAGCGTGTGTGTTGTATCATTAAGTTCCCTTCAAAATGGTTGAGCTGAATGGTTCTGATGCATCCGTCATGTTCGCGAACGAGCGCCGCCAGTAGGGACTGGTCGTCTCTTAGCTCCCACGGCTTATTTTAATTTCTGAATTGTTATTTTATTTTTGTTTTAATTACGGACGCTTTTAATGTGCACGTCTTTTTACATCGTTCTCACATTGATAATTTTAACATAATGATGTAACCAACTTTTTGTAACAATATCATGATTTTAAAAGAGTGTCCATGGAGTTTCTTGCCCGTTCTTCTCCATAGGTACCTACGCTTTGGAATGGGGAACTAGCTTCATCTTTCTAACTCACCGACCTTGACAATTCAAAAATGCCTGTAATTGGTTTATTTGAAATAAATGCTTTGAGTTTGAGTTTGAACGGTTTCTTTTTTTCCCCAGTTAGTTGTATTCATGATCTAGCAGTTTCTAGTAATTTATGCAGCCTACCCAATTGTCCTTTCTTTGGTATTATTCGTCATATCTTGAGTTCCTTAAGTTCCGAGTTGAGTTGCACGATTTGTGACAAATGTGCACGCACGCATTTGTCACAAATCGTGACTGGACAGGTCCCATCAATCTGTGTCGTTATTTCCTCAAAATACCATTTCAGACACCAATCTACATGGTCTTCACATGATCTGACCAAGAAAATGTCTTGACTTTAAAAGAGACTGTCATCCGAGTTTGTTTCGGCCTTTCTTCTCAGAGTAGTCAGATAGAAAACGCCGACCTCATCTAGTTTTAAAAATATGATTGTCCCTACTTCCAGAAATAAAATCATTTATCATTTAAAGATTACAAAAGATCGGAGTCCAATTTTCCCAATAATTCGTTTCAAAGTATAATTATAAGTAAATAATTTTATTAGTCTAGTCCTCTTTGCTTACTTACTTTGTTCATAATCCTGGCCAGGTTTACAGGATTGTCCTTGTAGAAGGACAATAGAGTGAGAGACAACTCTCCACGCTGCCGTCTCGTTCCCTCGCACAGTAACGGATGTTCTGCTTCAGAAACGTTGGCTTTTAACCCTAAAGCAGCAACGGCCGCTTCGAAGCCTAAAGTCTCGTCGTTTGCCGATCTTGCCTAAAGAAAAATATTTCGGAATAAGTTTTTATTAAAAATTACTATTAGAGTCCGACCGAATTTTGTTTTCGGTTTTCGCCAATTTTCTTTATATCAATTATGTTTCTTTTTATCAAATGAATATAGATAGTAACAACTACTAATAGTACAATAACTCTAAAAATGCAAAAAAGAATGGATAAAAAAAATGGTCGGGATATCTTGGATAAAACTACAAAGTTTCGTTTGATTTAACTTTACAACGGATAATATAATTATTAAAAGATTGACACTGCAATTTTCACTAAGAAAAACCCCACTGCCTAAAAAGTGAACTTTAATTAAAAAAGATGGAAACAAGAAACTTGTTTTAAAAGGATGACTATTAGACTGAATACTATAAGCAATCTCATGCAGTCGGAAGCATCTTCTTAAATTTAACAATAAAGACCTTTATTGCCTCGATCAAGCCGTTTAGGCTACAGAGCTTGCCAAAGAAATATACATACATACGTACATACATACACTCGAAAAACATAACCCTCCTTCTGGCTCAGTCGGGTAAAAAGTTATCGACGTTTTAAATTTTGGGCCGAAAATGCAAACCAAGCCAAATTTAGTTTTCAGCCGAAAATAAAAATTAATTTTCAGTCGGTCTCTACTAACTATCTGAAGTATTGATGAAAACTTACAGGATGTTTATTCTCTTTATCATTTGCTGATAAAACGAGAACATCGAAAAGGAAGCTCGCCAATGCAATAGGTAACAGCGCCGGTCCACGGTTCCTATAAATCACAAAAAGCAGGAATAATGTTAAGTATCAAACTTGATCGTTCCTTAATTAAAAGCGTAGTAATTATGAGAAAAGGCGAAAAGTTTTATTTTAAATGTGAAAAATGCTTGATATCAACAAAATTTCTAACCTCAATGTACCGTCGCGCAGTTGCTCGGCCTTTTCGCGAGCTAAAGCCAACTGTTCGGCCCCTGTGGGAAGCTTCTTCAATAGAGAAACTAGTTCCGTTTCTTGATTGTTGAGTTTCACCTCCAAAGCTTTAGTACTAGCCGGCGGACGCGCCATCTCGAGAGCGAACAGACCTATGCGGAACGCAAGCTCGTGATGTTCGCTGAATTCTGCTAGCACCTAGTAGCATAGGGTACAAAAAATTATGATAAAAATAATCAGGGTATTGAGTATTTTTTTTGTTTTATGAGGGGAGCATCTGAGTACCACGGACTTTTAAAACTCAGTTTGTACCATCCAATTCGGAACTTAAATTGAACCACTTCTCCTGCTAAAATCTTAACATAGTTTAGTACGAATTAAATGCGCAAAACCAGCACCAAAATTGTCTGGTGGTAAGAGTTCAGGGTAATAATTTGTCCCCCTGAAAGTGTACTCACAGTGCCGAGGAAGGCGCACTTCGAGAGCGTGGCGGAAGCGAGACATAAGAGGCGATGCGTGGCCAGTCTAGGGCCGAACGTATGCCGAGTTCTGGGCCGGCTGGGGTCGCGCGCGTCATACGGGCCGCGCTGCCAGGCGTCCGGCGCGCCGGGCCGCGCCACCGTCTAAACGGGTACAAGTTTTAGGAAAGAGAAAACGGTTTCGTTGGGTACTCACGTCGTAGAAGGTGCAAATTGCGAGCGTGGTGGACGACACAAGAGGCGGTGCAAGGCGGTGTACTGGCTAGGGCGGGCGGACGTCGTCTCGGGCGCCCCGACGGCACGAGCTCCACAGAGACGGACGAGGGAAATACTCACTGTGCAGAGGAAGGCGCACTTGGCCAGCGTGGCGGACGCCAGGCACGACAGGCGGTGCGAGGCGGCGCAGAGGCGCGGGCTGGGCAGGCGGCGGCGCGGCCGGCGCGGGTCGGGCGCGGGCCCGGGCGGCGCGGGCGCCAGCGCGGGCGGGCACGCCAGCAGCTCGCTGGCCAGGCGCGCGCCCAGTGCGCACGCCTCGCGCGCGTGCCCGTGCGCGTGCAGCCCCTCGGCGCGCGCGAACGAACCCTCCCAGCCGCACGACTCGAACCCGCTGCCCGACGCTATCCCCTGAGGGAAATGTACGACTCTTACTGAGTGCTAAGGGAGCAGGACTAGCATGATTGAAAGAAGATGCTTATATTATCCAATTTATTAAAAACTATTTTAATTTGAACATTGGGACGAAATATATAACAGAAAAATAAAAATATGTTGATTTATATCCATTTTCTCAATTAAAAACGATTAAAATCAAACTAATTTTTCGTTGTTTTGAATTTACCGCCAAAATGCTTCTTACGATGACTTTTTATCACGTGACCACACGTGACGTCAGTTTTGTGTATACAACAAATAATTTGCGTGGCGCACTTTTAAAAGTATTTGTGCACAGATGCACCGCACAATCTTGTTGTTAATAATTGTCAAGATTTTTTATGGATAGAAAGTGGTATTACTAGTGTGCGGTGTATCACTATAAACTCGACATTCACTTGCTTATTATAACTACTTTATTTTACACAAAGCTGACGTCACGTGTGGTCACGTGATAAAAAAGTCATCATAAGAAGCGTTTTGGCGGTAAATTCAAAATAACGAAAAATCAATTAAATTTTAATCGTTTTTCATTGAGAAAATGGATATAAATCATATATTTTTTTATTTATCTGTTACATGTTTCATCCCAATGTTCAGATTAAAATAGTTTTTGAAAAATTTGAAAATACCCTATTGTTTCATCCAATGTCATTTGGTTAAAAAAGGGGTTACAGGGAAAGTTTTCCGGGAGTTTTGAAAATGGGTGATTTTATAGATTTTGAGGTGCTCTTTTCGAATTTCCACTTTGCCTCCTCGTATCTTTGTCCCTCGCGGCGCCATATTGGAAAAATGGCGTCAAAAAGCAGTTTTTTGACAATATTTCCTTTCCGAGTCATTTTACGAGGAAAATATCTATTTACAAAATTAAACTATAGAAAATTTCCTACAATTTATGTCTTAACCATTTTTTTTCATAAATTATTTAATAGTTTCGGCGTACGAGCGCCGCAATGTGTTATTTAACACGAGGTTATGCTGAATAAATCGTTTACACACCACCTTTGCCGGCGGCTTTATGAACACAGGTCCCACCCTCGATGACGTTCCGCAGGACTCGAAGCGCGAGCTGATTTAGCCCGATTTACTATTATTGTTTTTTTTTTTAATCTATTAAAACTAAAAAAAATCCAACCATTAAATTAACTTGATAATACGATTACCCCATGGTAAATAAAATTTTCATATTATTTTGATTATTAGAAAATAAAACGAAAAATGGTTTTGAAAGCGACCCTGCTTCGGATTTCTTCATCAAGCAAATTACAATGTATCGTGGTTTGAACCGTTAATATCCCTAAAACAAGGATGGAAAAATTAGTTTATTTTTTTGTTAACTTCACAGACTTGATACAAACGATAAAACAAAAAAAAATTACTTGTATCAGCGGTCGTCGACCCCAAAACTGAAACGTCAAAGCTTTTTATTTAACTTCACTTGTACGAGTATGTCCTAGAATTTTGCAATAAAAATTTCACCCACTTCCACTAAAGCTATCGAGCTGAAATTTGGCAAACAAGTTTGTTTCTCGTCACAATGCACGATAAAAGCTTTTTTTATTATTAAAAAAAACATGTTTTATTGATGACGTCAACAGAGCTTCGCTAGCTAATTTATTTTGACCCTGTATACTAATAGATGTACAATGTATATGCTATTGGCGTATATAATAAAATAATAACTTACTGCGCTAGTTCCTTCGCCGGTGATAGCGCGTCTGGCGACAGCAGTGTCGTAGAAGTACAAGTTACAATCGTCGTCCGACACCGACTCGTCATTGGACACGCGGCGCTGAGCGTCGTCTGACGATATGGGGGGAGAACTCGACTCTTGTGAATCTGTTTCGCCACCACTCTGCTGGAGAATTTCTTCTTCGTTCTCGCAGAAACCTTTCGTATGGGAAGAAGAACGCGTTAAAATAATAAAAAAGTTAATTGTTCAAAAGAAGCTCAATACACATTAATAACACTGTTCCTCACATAAGGATTCCCTGTGTCGTGATTTCCAGGAACTATCGACTGCACTTAATACACGTCTTTATTTCACTTCGGTTATCTCGCTATACTAATAATAAAACTGAAGTTTCTTTTTTTTCCGCACTAATCTTTGGAACTACCAGTCAGATTTGAAAAAATCTTTTGAATTTGATAGCCCAATTCCAATCAAGAATTAGGCTAAATAGGCTGCTATTAAATAGTCAATGCTATTTATAATCACGCTACGACCCAACCGAACAGAAAGAAAAATAATCTAAATAAAAAAAAAAAAGGTTCCGACGAATTGATAACCTCCTCCTTTTTGAAGTCGGTTAAAAATGCTAAGCTAAGATTAAGTAAAAGAGCGGGCCGGCGATCCAGAAACCAGATTTTTTTTGCGGACGAAGTTTTGGGAATAAGCTAATTTATAAAAAAAAGGAATGATTACCTTCAGATGAGACACTCGAATGATTACCGTCAGTTGGTCCTTGGTCGCGCGGAGGGTCACTCGGGCCCTCTTCAGCACCAGAAGGCTACACAAATGATTATTAAGTATTAAATACTTATCTTATTCAAAAATATAAAATAATTCAGAATACAAATACCTGATTTGATGGCCCGGCAATAGCTAAGTCAGCGGTCATGTGCCTATGAATACGATGAAGTACTGGATCAGGGTTCGTCAGTCTGTAGCTTAGTGACATCTCATTGTTCAACACCGCTTTAGACGAATGCACCTGAAACAGAACTCATGATTGAAAAAACCGAACAAGTGAGAGGACTAATTTTTTAAACACGTTTCTTGTATGCTTTAATTTTCAAGTATTTTTTTATTATTATAACAATGGCAATTGAAATACACATCGAAAAATTAGAAAATGTCGACTGTCCAGCTATTAAGGGTCATAAGGAACAGCCCGACAGACAGACGGACGGACGGACACCCTTTGGGTACTTAACCCTAAAAACTAAGATAAATACATAATTGTGTAAGTGCCCAAAAATCAGTCCATTTAAGACACAAATAAACGGTAACTGTGTCCAAATAAACGGTATTCTTTCTTTATTCTTTCTTTCTAAACAATAGCCGTAAAACGGTCTTCCTAAATCTGCCAAACAACATCTCAGTTAGACAGTAAAGCTACAGTTTCCTACGGTGGCCGCCAAATAACAGCTGCCGTGACGGCCGTTAAGGAAATGATGGCAGCGGGGTTTGAGTTTAAGGAGTTGAAAACACTCTCTAGTAAAACACACCAGCTTACCATCATAAAATACAGTGACGTCATAGGAAGATCAATTGCGAACGCTATATGGTCGCCACCGCAATATTAGGTTACCTTAGCTTTACAAAAACCACGTACCTGATGCACACTATCATTCTGCTTATCAGCATGCCTGAAGATAGTAAAAGGACTGTGATACAAAGGATTCAAGTCCTTAGTGTATGTTACTCCAGGTATCGGATAGTCCTCCCACTCTAGGAAGCAAGCCTCCATGGCAGGGTGAAATCCTGGGAACACCTCATTCTCGCTGATGCCATTTATGTATTGAGGATGTAAGTGTGAACGCGACGTATGCCGAGTGTGTGACGTCGAACTTGTTGTTATGTGATTGTTGCGGTTTTTTGCCACCTGTTCGAAAATTATATATTAAAAGTTAACGTATAGTATAAAAGTACACGTCATACACGATAATTATGTCAGTTGGTTTTGTGTCTTATAAAGTACTTATAGTGTAGCCTCAGACCCCGAAGAATATTCTAACTCTCGGTTTCTGATAAGATAATTCTCTAAGGATTTATCTTACGGCAACTTAAATGGTTGGTTGACCGAACCAATGATTTATGTTGCCATACGATTAGAATTCCATAAGTTTTCAAAAATGCACGGAGATGTATGAATAATACCTACTTGGTGTATTTCAGTGTTCTGCAGTCTTACCTTATCAAGTACTTTCATGTGCCACTGAGCGAATTGCTCGTGAAGCGTATCGCGTTCATGAGGTGCTAGGGCCGGATTCAATGCGGCTAAACGCCACAACACAACCACCTGTTTGCAAAAAAAAACTGTAAACCAAGGATTTTCTTGCAATGCACTTGAGATGGCTTATGTGGACCGACAGTTGTCTGCAAATAGATTTAGATTGTGGCCAAAACACAATGGTAACAACAGTTTTTGTTCTTGATCTAATAATGCTTTGACACTTAATGCTTCTAAGGGAAATATGATTACCAGATTAAGGCTTCATTATACATAGTTTTATCTTTAACTTGGTGGGCACTTTTTCAGTGTGAAACTTTCAATAACTGAACATATTGCATTATTTCTTTACCTCATCACACAGAGAGGAGCAGGCGTGTTGCGCAGCGGAGTTTCCTCCACTGCCGCCATGTTTGCCGCCGCCGCCAGTACTACCCCAAGCCACTAGAGCAGCCTTAGTCGTGTACCACCAGACTATGATCTATGTAAAAACGAATAGGTATTGAAGTTCACGGAGGTAAAAAAAAGGTTTACGGTTTCAAACAATATGGTACTTAAGTCAGCTTCTAACGTGAAGGAACGAACAAGCTTTTCAAAATTATCAGAACAGCCATGGAAATTAAACTATATCTCAATATCAAAGGGATGTTTTAGAATGAACATATAACACCAAAACTATGATTCTGACAAGAATTTTATCCAATTGAGATTAAGTTCGTATTTTTGGTTATTTTGAATAGCCTCTTCGTCCCCCACATTTAGATGCTGACTGTACAAACAAAGACATCGTAATAAAGTTTAGTCAAACGTATTACTATGCCACTACTAAACACACAAGAGGCCCAAAATCTTACCTGTTCACAAGCCATGACCTCTTCGGTAATTATTTCCAGTAGAGGTATGGCGTTTCTGTCGTTTCTCTTGAACATCTCTCTGACGATAGAGAGTAGGTTCCACATGCCTTCCGGCTCCCTGCCTCGAAGCGGCCTCAGCAGCGACGACCATTCTGCAGCGGCCGGAGGCGCGCTTGTACTTAGGTAGTTGACGTCACTGTACAATTATTAGATGTCGTCAATCAGACGAAATGGAAGAGTAAAGTAAATATTAGAGCCCCAAAACGAAACTTCAAGTATATTTATTTATTTAAACTTTTCACGCACAAAAAGGTACAAAGGCCGGCTTGATGCTTTAGGCATTCAAGTTCCTGCTTTGGTAACATCAACAAGAGTGCAAGCAGTCAAGTTTTTGTTTTGTTTTTGTCACGGGTAAAAAATTAAAGGGAAGGTTCTTATAGCAAATATTATTAATTGTCTGCTCTACTAGGTTTTTGATGGATTCTATAGGTACCTATGTGATTTGTGATATAACTTAAAAATTAGAAGCTTTATTAGAAAATCAAAACTACCTAAATACAATAGGCGTCGGTACACAGAACTTGACTAATATCTTGTTGATATTGTTGTGCAAGGTCTTCTCATCAAGGAACCAGGAGGTGTACTCGTAAGCCGACGCGCCGGCGGTTGGATCCGGAGCTCCACACGTCGTGTTGATCGGGTTCGGTTGCGCTGACAGTAATTCGTCAAGGATATGTTGAGCTGTCGGTAGAACTTGCCGCGGCAACTCGGATATCAAGTACTGGGCGAACTTCTGCAGTTGATCTCTTCGCAGTCGTTGCAGTGACTCTGATACTGGCGCTCTGAGGCATACTTGTGTTGGCTAGAAGACATTTATGGTGGTTAATTGATTGATTAAAATAGTTAATTATGAAGGGCTGCATAGTTCTATAATTAGATGATTATTCGTGCAATTTTTAACTGATATCAAATACAACTGACTCATTTTGCATATTATAGTTTTTTTACTTTGTAATATCTCTATTTACACTAATTCACAATAATTATTTTAGTGTTAGGAAATAGAAATGCCCTTTCTATAACAAAAAAAGACCTGCTAGCTGCTTTGCCAAAGTATTGATTTGACTAGTTGGCAAGGAACAAACTATAAAGTTACTAGTTAGTCATTTCAGATGAGTATCATGACATCTATAAATAGTCAATCTCTATATGTGGTAGACTTTTGACATAGTAATATGTATCAAAGGTTCAAAGGATTTGGACTTATGAAATGTTAGAATATAATCTGTTTTCTATGAATAAGAACACAAAGAAAATAAAAATTTAGGAATGATTCTCATTAGACCGGGCCGTGCTGTGTCGTGTCCGTGGCCCGACAGGGCACGGATTTGAAACGTTACATACATTTTGTATGAAGCAGTTTATATTACACAGTGCATGATCCGTGTCCCGTCCGGGCCCGGGCGACGCTCCTCTACACCATGGTTGTTGCACGGACATGCCCCGTCCCCTCCGTCTTACAACCAGGTGTAATAAACGTGTAGCACGGACGGGCTCTGCTCCGGCCCCGGCACGGTGTAATGAGAATCATCCCTTAGTCATTATTTAATGATTGACTTCATAAAAATCAGTTGTGAAATATGATTTATTGACTATTTTATGCTATTCTGTTATGAGCTATTTCCATCTAATCTTGAAACTATTTATCTGTCAATCTATAAACACTTAGGCTATTTTCTGAAGCTGAAATGACAATGGGGATATCAGAGCAATAAATTAATTAATAAGTGTTGAGAATCAACTTTTATTGTTGTATAGCACAACTAACTAATTTTAATCCAATAGGGAATTAAGTAATTCCTAAAAACTTACAAGATGTATCCTGTAGAGGCAGACAGAAACAATGTGTGAACACCAGTGAGCTGATGAAGAGCAGGTGCAGTTACATGATGATATTCTTTGGCGGTCAAATGTGACCGCCACATTGAACTGTGCCCGAGGCATACTTAGTACAACCACTGCCGCAGATAAGTGAAAACCTAGGAACATTTCGTAGTTTTGTAATAATGTATCATAGGAAAATGATGGTTAAAAGAAATGTAATTATGACATTGCTAACCTGCCTTTATTAATATAAATATTATGTCAAGACAAATTTCAAGACTCAATTAGTTACCATACTTCATATCAGTTAGTTATTGGATTTATTAAATCATATAACTTGAATATTTATTCATTCCTATAGTTCCCTACTAGAATGGAAGAAATGAATTTCCACATTACGTACCAATTTGTAAAACGTCTTTGACAGCTCTATCCCGGAACAAATGTTCTCCTTTCTGGAACTCATCAGCAGAGCCATTAGCAAGGCAGGAGTACAACCTGATGTCATCTTCACTGTCTGGGAAACTCCAGAACGCAATCTGAAGTTGCAGTTGCTCCGGCACCGGTGGATAGACATGTTCAACTAATTCAAACGGTATGTGAGATGCTACGCATTTTGCTGCAAGTTCACTTAGTGTTGAAACTGTCTTTTCTGTAAAGTTTAATATATATTGTTTCTTGTAATTGCTGTAAAAACTTTAGTTGAAGTTTTTAGTTGATACTAAGGATGTTCTAAATGAAAAAAACTTTGTTTTACTTTTTTGTAGATAATTATAATATTATGTAGATATTATAATATTGTTACTAATTTAATCAATTTTTCAATGAATGTTAATTATTTTTTTAATGATGTTGAAAATATAATTGGCAAGTTAATGATAAACAAAGAATCCACAAATAAATAAAATAATATCATATTTATTAATATATACTTATATAATACTTAGTAAATGTAGACTTATCTGTGTACTTATTTAGTACTTTTTACAATTTCAAAACCAATATAAATACAAGCACAATATAAATATGTTGGTATGTTAAAAATAGCATACCTTAAGTTCATATTTTACAAGGTGTAGATGTCTAAAATTAGTTATATAATTATTAAACTCTCATTTCATTATTTAAACACAATATAATATCTACAAAATTTCAGTGAAAGTTAGAAAGTAGTCAAGAACCAAAAACTTTCCATTCACTTTGCATTTATAGCAATAAAAAAGGATCTACAGCAATAAAAAAACGTATTTCAAAACCACAGGTATTATTTAATGTTCAGTTCACATAAAGGTAAATGACTTCTAGCACCTGTTCTTTGTATCGCTCAACACAATGTACATCCTATTAGTAAGTACATAGATATCATGACATCAAAACTTATTACTGAAAATAAGGGCTAAATAAAGATATTTAAACAATTCATGACATAAAATTAACATAATATCGCCTGTAAATGTATGATTCGTCAAGAAATGTAAAATAGTGTCATCATTTCGATAGTTCGAAACAAAGAATCAGCTGTATAGTTACCTTGAATATTCTTTTTTGTCGATCTGCTTCCAAACGGGTTCTGAAGATTTGGACGCCTCCATCCTCGCCAATTGTTGCATAGGCTCTCGGGCTCTGAACTCCAGCTACACAGGGAATCTTCTTCGAACCGTTCGGAATCCTCGAAACTAAAATGGTCAGCCTCCTCCCAGTCAAGTAGGGGAGACCCCACGTCGACTGGGGCGGCTGGACGACCCCCTTTGCCATTAGTATTTGATGACCCCGCCACGATAGTGAGATTTATTGGAATTATCTCTCAATAAGATACGCTGGATCAATTCAGCGATTTACAAGGGGGTATCCACGGTCACTGAATTAACATATCTCTATCGGGTTTAAAAGATTTTATGTCACAAGATAAAAATGTTCGAAAGGAGAATACAATGAAACAAAATACATCACAGAATGTAAAATTTTCTAGTTTGAAATCAAACGATACAATTTATAAATCCCATCAGCACAATAACAAATATGGCGGAACAACGTCCCAGTCTCATCGATATACATAGATAACTACCTACAGTACGTCAGTACCTAATGTACCTATAACTGCAACCAATGTACCATTTTTTACACATGTAACCTCTATACATTTCTAAACATCAGGAATCGACTAATGGTTTCAAAAATCGAATCAACAGAATCAAACATTAAATTAAATTGCTCAGTTGCAAAACTAACACCTATGTAAGTAACTAGTTAGACAAAGGGAATTCTGGTGAATTCCTTACCTAACCTACACCTTTACAGTACTTAGAGAAATTATTAATGAAACCAATTTCTAAGAAAAATATTATAAGAGATGGAAATGTTTCATTTTTAATATTCTTAGAAATTGTAAATTAAGCAAATGTGTACCATGCTTTACAATGAATGCAACGAAATAATTTTCATAAAATGAGACTAGATTTTAAATCTTGTGGCAGGCTAGCTCACAGGACACTATTTCTCCTAGCCGGAGAGGGTTGACACCACAGAACACATTTATGGAGAAGAATGCTAACTCCTTACAACATTTAGTACGAACGAAGACAGAGTCCTCTGTCTAAGATTTGGTAGAACGGTTGTGAGCGCCATCTATATTCGCCCCTAGGAAAAACAACTCGAATGGCGGTAAATTCAAACATTGGCTTAGCATCCCCAGCCTATTGAATATGGTTTTTGGTAGGTCCATTCTCTTGTGAGAAAACTCAAACTTGAGTTTCTTACAAGAGAATATACAACCTACCAAAAAACCTACAGAGTGAATATGGCAAAATAAAACGATTGTGTGTAAATAGTTTCTTATTTATTTCAACGGTTTAATTAAAATTATTATTTTCATTTATTTTATTTCATACATATTATGTATATTTTTAAATATTTTTACAAAAATCATTAAAAATATAAAAAATAGTGGCCCATCGGCATCAGGAGCAGGGTCCATAATGACAACAAAAACCATAACAAAATTTGTTTTATAACAACACGATGCAAGTCCCTAGTATTAAAGAGTACAGACGCCATCAAGCTATCCCAAACTGTCAAATTTTCCCAATTGAACATGAACCTTATCTACCAGGGGTGCGGGTTGTTCGAAAGAGATACCGCGGCGCCTGGCACACAGGAAACTGAGGGAACACGGGGTTGGGTTTTAGTCAGTAAAAGTCTGACACGCCCTCCTGCTTCACCCAGAGCGGGAGAAGTTATTTGACGATTTCCCACGCAACAAAAAAAAAACGAACCTTAAGCTTATTTAATAAAAATGAAGATATAACAAAGAAATTTGAAAGACTGGGGTAGCTCGATGTGCTGGCGTCTGTACAAGTATAAGTGGAAGTACTTTTAAGTCAACACGTACTTATGTAAAATTTTCTTTAAATTTTGGGAGATGTAGTGTAGGGAAGAAGGGACACAAGTAAGTACGAAAGGCAGAATACTAGATAAGCTAAAATGTATGCAAGTGAGACGAATGAACGGCTGGCCAATTACTGCGCACTGGTCCGAATAGAAGGTTGTCGTTACGGGTTTTTATCAAATAAATATGGACATTCCTAGACGAAGACGAAGCAGTACTCACTCACCCGGGGCCAGACCAACGGGAAACGCCGCGATAATTTGACAACGGCATTCACATTGCCATTTGACGTTAGTTGATAACTCGGTGAGCATTGTCGTTCTGCCACTGAATTTATCGCTTTCATCATCGGAATCTTTACCGCGTTGCATATCGCGATGATGGGCATTGCCGTTGACCGTTAGTGTGGCCCCAACATTAGGGGTTTACAACAACATAGAGACCCTTAAAGGTCTATAGGAGGTTGTCTCTTGTGAAGGGTTTTGCTATCATTGCTACCTGTGTCATGTGTGATCTTCCTTTGACCAGGACAATGTTCAAATGTCAGGCAGGCAATGAATATGTGTACTAGATTCATTATTCCTTTATAAGGGAGATTTTTTAGAGGTGTTGCGTTGATGAGGTCTTTTCCGGGTGATTTCCCTTCTTGTAAGTTATTTATTTATCGGTATACTACTTTAGAATCAGTACTTTTCAGGGGAAACATATTTCATTTGCTGTTTCAAGGTAAAGAAAGAAAGAAAGCAAATCCTCCCTTATTATTATTGGTACACGCGTGGGTTTTAGGGCATTTTAAGTTTTTGTTGATTTTCCACCGCGGGTAGTTTGTTTCAATCGTTTGATCAAGATTTGAGAGCATCTTTTGGATGTTATCATTTTCGTAGGTACTTGTTTGTAAGGTTTTTATGTTCCTTTGGAACTGGTGAACGGCGGGCGTTTTGGGGGACTGTCTTATCGAAAAGTGCTGATTCTCAGCCTAATTTGAATAAATGATTTGAGAATTTATTCAATGTTGTTTTGTCGCTTGGATATTTTGTTGTCTGCCAATCGCCATCTTTCGAAGTTTATGCCGCTTCTGTACTTTCTCCTTTATCTCCTTTACTTAAAATTATGTTATGTTTTGGTGGTTTCCTTTTAACTTTTCATTTGGTTTCTAGTAATGTTAGCAGCATTTTAATGTATGGACGTGTTAAATTTCTCTAGTGTCTCAGTTTCTTTTTTAAGGTCGTTTCCGTTGTTATTATTGTTCTATAAATTTCTCAGGTTATGGTTTTGGAGAATATTTTTGAATGTGGTACTACTGGAGGTACCGTTGAGCTAATTTTCAGGATAACTGGAGTGTGGTCTGAAGTGAGGTCGTTGCATGATTCTATAGTTACATGTCGTAAGAGATAAGACCCAAAAAATGTGGACAGTCGTAACTTACGACCGTCCACGTCTGGGTCTTATCTCTGTCAGTAGGCCAGTAGGTAGACTCTACTAGGCAAGCACCAATTTCATATATCCTGTAGTCCCGTTACTTTGAAGAGTTGCCTTCCAATCGTGTTGGTCAATATGGAGCCCCACTGAAGATGTTTGGAGTTCCAATCACCAGCACTGATGGATCTTTTCCTGAGTGAAGAGAAGTAGTTTGCAAAATCTTATGCTGTATGTCTAGGAGGACAGTAAACAGTAGAGAAAACTGTTTCATGTTTGTCATCTACTAGTGCAATAGAAGTTGTTTGAATTTGTCTGTGTAATTTCCTCCATCGAGTTCGAGTAGTGCTTGATGTTTCTTTTGATAATTACAGCAGTGCCACCGTGGCTGTTTCCAGAGGAATGGTTGGTTGTGTAGATCGTATACCTACCTAGTTCTTAAACGTAACATGAGACTTTAAGCTAGAACTCGTTTCTGATATGATCGACGTAACATTAACGTCGATCATTTCTGACATAACCAAAATACAACAAGGAGATACAGAACCAGTTGAAATGGCTGTGCTTGGAGAGGCATTTCCAGAAGTGGACGTTTTTTTTTGTCTGAAATGGTGAGGATGATGACTTGGAACTTAACTTGTGCTTCGCGGCAATAGCGGACCTTTTAATGTCCCGAGAAGGCTGATAGATTGGCGTGGTGTTTGGTGTTGTAGCCTAACAACGTGATGTCCAACATACCCGACCTACTAATAGGCGTTCTTTCCGCTAGCCGCCAATCCTTGCGAGTAGGTCAAACGATAGGAGTGAACGAGCTAGAGAGGCTGCAGTCATCTAAGTAAGACTCGTAAAACTACTTTTTTAAGTTAGATTGCATTTCTCGCGTATTACATGTATTTCAATTCTAACTTAGAGTACGCACAGCCACACATCAAACTGTACATTTCCAGTTTACGCTGATCTCGCAGTGTACGGAAATCCTATACAATGCGAGATCAGCTTATACTCGAAATGTATAGCTTGAAGTGTAGCCATGTGTACTAGGGATTCTAATTCTGTAAATACATATTTGTTACGGTTGCGAATCATATTTTCATCAACATACATGCTCACACCTTCGAAATTTGATAATTTTGGATCGTGGAAATGGATTGAATGATGCCAGATTGATCGATAAGAAGAATTTAAAAGTGTTTTGAAGAACTGCAAAAAAGAAATAATATAGAAAAAAAAGATAAAATAATTTATAAAAAAGAAAACTGGTAAAATCGACTAAAAGTTTTTGGTTGTTTCTTTAAATTACTGAACGCATAATTTTTGACAGATAGAACGACAGCTAAAGTTGAAGATTGTTCTCGACTTTTTGAAAATGCTTTTTTATTATTTTCATCCACTATGTTGCAAATAAAATTAACTGTGTAAAGTCACCGGCTTAGAATAATCAGATTCCCAACTACCTCTCAATCAGACTGATCTGGAGCGGAAGTAGAGGTTATACATTAGTTGTAAAATTTAAAAGTCATTGCAAAATAATAGCACAAAATGTTTTGTTGGGGTAATGCGACTTACCATGAATTGTGTATAGAAGGACAGGAGACTCTTGATTTGGTAAGTGGTACACCTTAACTTCCGCCCTGGCTACGGTAACCAAAGCTAATAAATAGATTAGGCTTACTTATTGAATGTATCTTGTAATTACTATTTCCCTTTTTGTTGGTCTGAGCTATTTCCTAAATAAGATTTGCATCGTAAAATCTGTGCTTCGATGAAGTCGAATGATAGTGGTGTAAATGTATTAGAAACAATAATGAAGGCGCACAACTATTTGGTATTTCAATTTTACTTTACAACACAAAATTTAAAACAGCCTTGCTATCTTAACATGTTACCATTTTGTGTGACCTTTTGTACAAATAGTATTTCAGTTATATATACTTATAATATTAATTTCCTCTTATAAAATTTAAGTACTTATTGTACGTTTTTGTATAACAGGTTATAAAACCAACATTATCTAAATGGCGTGAGAGTAACCGTATAAAGGCAGTGGCTGCCGGAGAGTTCCATACAATGTACCTCACAAACACTGGACATTTGTATTCATGTGGAAACAATGAGGTTGGACAATTGGGACGACATACTGACAATAGAGAAGGAAAAACTCCTGGTATGGTTACAATTTTTTTTTTGTTATCTTTTCAACTTCTACGTGAAGGTCATTTTACCTTTTCTGTGCTTTTCCCTCTGTCTAACAACAGTTTGGAAACACAAAGTAGATACTTATAAGAATTATAGTTTCATGTCATACTTTAAGAAAAGAAAAGTTTAAACAGGATTTGCAATGTGATGAAAGATTGTTAATTATTATGTAAGGTGAAAGTTGAGATTATAATGTGATTAAGTGTTAAATATATGAATTTATATAACAAGCAAATGACTGGATTCAATGCCTGGATGTTAGCATTAAACCGGTAAAATTAACGAGTGTAAATTAAAGAAAGCAGTTTGCCAACTTAGATAAAAATAAAAACACTGGCATATATATGTGCAGATTTCAACATAATCTGAACGCTTCAGCAAATCTAAACCGCGTTCATGAGTTGTCAGTGATTAAATTCCATAATAATTTTGACACTGTTGTCTCATGTGTTGAACGCATTCTGTTTTATTTGTGAAATTTGCCCTAAGTCAGCCGCAGTTAGCAGTCGGCTTGTAATTTAAATGACATGTGACATAGCAAAACAAAACTCAATTATTATTAATGTGAATGTATGATGAATATCAAATACACAGTCACATTTTCACCTTGACTTATGTGAAAATGTAGGGTGGGAGAACTGGAAAATGCTATTCAGTATGATTAGTTCCTTTAATGATTGAATGCTATTTGTTTCAGTGGTTTAGTTATTTTAATTCAACCTAGGTAATGTTGTCCTAATTACTCAGAATAATTTGTTATTGCACTGTCATTATCAGCTTCTATTATCATATCTTATCTCCAATAAAATTATATTATCTTTAAATAAAAATATACATTGTCATGTTTATGTTTGCATACAGATTGTACTCTAAATCTCTGACTCAGTAGGTACATCCGACATTTTAACTTCACCTCAGCTACATTCAAATATAAAAGAAACAATGTTTATTCATTTTCATTTTTATTTATAAAGGTTAATTTTCAGCACTAGTTGAGACATTCAAAGAATGCACTGTGTCATACGTTGCTTGTGGTATACAGCATTCAGTTGCTCTCGATGAATGGGGACAGCTGTTCAGCTGGGGCTCAGATAGCATGGGCCAATTGGGCAGCAATCTAGGCATGCATGCACAGGACAAGCCCAAATTTGTAAAGAACCTAGCAACAAGAAATGTTATTCAAGTTGCGTGTGGGGCGTATCATTCCATAGCATTGACAAACAGTAAGTTATATTTACCATTTAATTATATAATAAGAGTGATTCCCTCGTTGGTCTAGTGCTCTTGTGATCACTTGTCCTGAGCATGAGGTCCTGGGTACGATTCCATGGTCGGGCAAAGAGTTATTGGGTTTTCCATCTGGGGTTTCTCAGTACCAGCCCACAGGACATAAATATAAATAGCAAAATGTAAATACAGGCATGATTTTATGTTCATGTGTTTATTTAGAGTGAATGCATGTGCTTAACACGTTGGCAGACAGTAATGACCACAGGCATCTAGGTAGCTAAAAGTGATACGATGGTACGCCTCTCAACATCTGAGTTTTTACTTGTATAAAATCAGTACTCCACACGACTACCGATTTTCCACACTATCATAAAACACGGTATGTTGTACTATCACCACAGGTATAATTAAGACTTTCGTACTGTCACTTCCTTCATAATTTTTAAAAGAACCATGCGTTGTGACACTAAGCCCGGGGGCAATGTATGAAAATAAGTAGTGTCACAGTAGCGGCAACCAGTGAGATAGTACTGTCCACCAACATGTTAAGAAAATAAAACTTATATAAAATCTATGTCCTGTCTTAACTGTGAAGGTTCCCCAACAGTGTCTGTACATTTGTTTTCTTTCCTAGCATGATATTAAATATAACCCCTTAAAAAAATTAAATTAATAAAATATAAGTATTACTTACTTTATTGTACTCATTCTTACGTTTCTGTTTTTGTTCTTAATTATTTTTCTCCTTTTAGATGGTGATTTATTTTCTTGGGGTGCAAATAGTTTCGGTCAGTGTGGATTAGGTACTATGACAAATAAGGAAATGATTCCACAACCAATCACCTCACTGCTAGGAGTTCCTATTGCAATGATTGCATGTGGCAGTAACCACACATTTGCCTTATCAAAGTAAGTATTTTTACTATAATACTGGCGAATTACTTTACTTTCAATTTTGGCTAGTAATAAATAAATGCCTAGTTTGTGACCAAAATGTATTTTGTTAACATTTTGGTCACCAACTAGGACTTTATTTTTATCGACTCTTTTTACAAAAAAGAAATGGAATTAGTGTTTAGAAATGATTGAGAAAAAGAATAAAAAAAATAAAAAGCAAAAGAATAATCTATCAATGGTTCTAAGGTTCTGTATCAGGTTCACCGTGATTACCTACGCCTATTCAGAAATGCTGACATTCAGCTTAAAATTTAATTCCAGGAATACTGAAATATGTAGGTATAACCTACATAAATAATGTAAATTACCTTGGAGTGCTGTATTCTTATTGTACTGCCAATTGTATTGGAAAGAACCTCACTAATGGAATGGGAAGTAGTTTCCATAAAACAATTTGTTCTAGAAATGTACAGAAACTGTGAAGTAGTTGTTATCAGAAAGTTTTGTTTTGTTAGGTATTTTAACAAAATTTTATCATTGTGGCTAGATAAACATTGGTTAACTTAATGCGATCGGTTACGCTGTTTGTGGCACCATATCAGCGTGCTCACTTATGCATCATCCATACTTATAAATGGAAAAAAGAATGTCAGTCTGTTATCTTTTCACACCTTACTGGCTGAACGAATTTCGATAAAATTATCCAAATTTATAGACCAAGACCTGGGTTAAGACGTACGATCCCCGTTCACCCTTGTAGTATGTTCTCGTGGGGTAATTTCCGACCTCTGGGTGCAATAGCTACTCCATACTTAAGGCGCAAAAGTTAAATTTGTATTGTTTTCTTGCAGATCCGGAGCCGTTTTCGGATGGGGTAAAAACTCACGTGGCCAGTTAGGACTACAAGATAGAGAGAATAAGTGCTTCCCTTCGCATTTAAAAACTTTGAGAAATGTTAAGGTACTGTTACCATGATTTGTAAGTGAACTATAGAGTTATTTAAGAAAACTGGTTTCTAGAACTGTCGTCCACAGTGTGTGTAGTGTGGCTAACTGTGTATTCATAAATGATATATGATGGTACTCACGTAGGATATAACTGTTCTACCAAAGTTTCCTATACACTGATTTGTTATTCTCTTTGATGGTAATTCTCTTTTGTATTAATTTACCTTTAATTTTTGTATGTGTACATGACTTAAATCAAAGTTGCGGAAGAGCAGAGTGTCCTAATACAGGCATTTATTTGCTTAAAAGGACACTTCTATCACTAGCTATTTGTATTTGTATTGAACTTATAAAACAATAAGTACTGTTTCCAGGTGTGTCACATCGCTTGTGGTGAAGATTTCACTGTGTTCCTGACATTAGATGGCGGTGTCTTCACTTGCGGCACTGGTGAATACGGGCAGACTGGACACGGGACTACAAAAGATGAGCTGGTTCCTAGAAAAGTAATTGCTACCTTTTATATTATAACAATAGAGTGCATTGTTGTTGTAACCTGAGACACTCCGCAGACGGTGGACATTTTGTCCGCGAATGATCGATATCAATATTACCATCTTCTTTTAATTGAACAGAGAGCTGTGCTAGTGGGGAGTTTGTTGCACCACTTCTTCTTTAGCGAAAGCATTAGGAAGACCACTCCTTAGTGCTTTCGCTGGGAAGAAACAGACCCTGCCTTTCATAAAAAAGGCGGGCGTTTTCGGGGACTGTCTTAAGTAATTTTGGCGTTGGAAAAGTGCTGATTCTCACCCTAGTTTGAATAAATGACTTGATGTTGATTCATCCGGCGAGCATCAGCGGCGCTGTCGTTTGTCCTTAGTCTGCGTTATTGCATAGATTTCTATACGTTCTATTTTCGCGGACAAATTGTCCATCAACTGCTCAGCGCCTAATCCGATGTTGGTATTCCTCTTCTCACTTTTACTTTGCTGCGCTCTTTGCCTCGCACTTTATGGCTTAAGACGGCTTGGATACACACTTACACTAAGCTTAAAATATGTTTTGTCACTGATTTATTTAAATTCGCATGTTTTAAGAGTTGGGGAAATCAAAGTTGTACCGTACCGTATTTGTGCTTTTGGGTGTCTCTTTAGGGTTCCGTATCCGAAAGGTAACCAACGGGACCTTATTACTAAGCCTCCGCTGTCCGTCCGTCCGTCTGTCAGTCAGCTGGCTGTCTCTCATGATCAGTAATAGGTAGACAGTTGCATTTTTCAATGTGCCGCTATTACAACATATATCTAATAAATATAAAAACAAAGATAAAAATTAAAGGGGTCTTCAGAGAAGAAACGTTTAATTAGGCGTTTTTTTGCCTTGTGGTACGGAACCGCACTTAGCCGGTTTTTTTTGTAGTAAAAATCGTTACCATCGACATAATGTTATGTTTTGATCTGACAAGCTATGCGCTACTGTGTTTTTCTGTTTCATGCCTTGAATGATTAATGGATCATCGAAGGTATCATATTCATAGTACAAGTTATCATTAAAATTAATTATTTATCGTTCAATAGATGAATCATAGTAATAATCCCCACTGATAGAGTTGTAATTCCGCAGGTTATGGAGTTAATGGGCAGTACGGTGACGCAAGTGGTTTGCGGGCGCCGGCACGTGT
This sequence comes from Antitype chi, assembly GCA_947359405.1. Lineage (NCBI taxonomy): Eukaryota > Metazoa > Arthropoda > Insecta > Lepidoptera > Noctuidae > Antitype > Antitype chi. The sequence continues at coordinate 12,299,306 of OX375815.1, read as the reverse complement.
TGTGTCGGGTCGGTGACCGTATCCTGGCGTGTGGGTACGGCGCGAGAGGCCAACTTGGCTGTCCACATATGGCTTTCGCCTTAGTCCCGACACCCGTTGTTTTTAATTCCACCGATGAATCGCCGGTAAGTGAAAGATATTCATTGTTACATGCGCCCGATTCACTCAGTTTATATAGAAATTAATTTTGCCAAATTGATGATGGAGTAGTAACAGAATTCTGTCTCCATAATGTGAAGTTTAACTTACCTTTACCTATTTCTTTTTTCTAATATTTAATTATGTTATTTAATTGTAAACTTGTCTTTACCTTAAGTTGACCAGCTTGCTTAGTAAAAAAGCTGCTCGTTTTTTATTCGTTCTGTTATCGCCTTTTCGCCGCTACGCCCGTTTAGCTAACCACATAATACCATTGAATAGGCTGTGACATAGCAAATTCATTTTCTATCATAACATTCAATTCTATTGTTTTCAATACAGACTGAAAACCCTGGCCAGAGCAAGGTAAATAAATATATTGCTTAGTAACAGGGTCGTATTAGATGTAGTTTCCTTTCTTTTCTGCACTTCTCCCTTCTTTTAACACTTTTAGTGTAAAATTAGCATAGAGTAAACCCACGTTCCCACAGGGTAATAAAATCGCACCGGGATTTTGTCGCGCACTGGATCTTGTTTAAGGGCCTACGTCCCGTTTGGTAGCGTAACACGGTCACTTTATGAACCGTACTGCTCATTAACGGCTTGTCTTGAAGATTTGAAAAATTATATGATTTTGCTATAGATTCATATACTTAGATCATTTTGCCGGAAGTACTTTTTTTGTATGGTTAATACTTTTGCTGTAAAAAAATATTTTCCAACACGCAATGTTTTATTAATCAAAGGAATATCCCCATTTTGAGATAAAGGCTCAGAGGTGCCCTGCGCGGGCGCGGGCGGCGGTCGTGCTTTAGCATACAAACGGGAGATGAGGATATTATGGGCCTTAACGCCGAGAGTTGAATATCGAACACTGTAGTTTTTCGACGCGCTGACTCACTCGCGGTGCACTCTGTTGGATTCTCAATGGTTGGTTAAATACCGAGTGTTGAAAGTCCATTGCGCGATAAAATCCCACCGCGATTTATAACGCCCGTGTGAACCTCGACATACTGCCCACTCCATACAGTAGTTAATTGCTTACTTCTGGAACGACGATTATTTCATGAAAATACATGCGAGTATTTTAGCAATGCATTGATCAACTGTATGGAGATAGATATTTATAAACTGTGATTACTCTGTTTAAATGTATGAATTCATTATCTAAATGGATTTTATTATTTTAACACTATTAGTGTAAAATTAGCACAGTGTAACTGCCTACTCCATAAAGTCGTTAATTGCCTACTTCCGGAATTGTGAAAACACTAGTATTTTATTTATCAATGCATTGACCAACTGTATGGAGATAGATATTGGTAGTCTGTGGTTAGTCTGTTTAGAAGTAGGAATTATTATTTAAATGGATTTTATGTTGGGCCCCAATTCTGTATGGTCATAATGATTCCCCGCGGATTCTTACTACGTTCAAACTCCGTCAATATCGTGTTTTGTAGAAACCAATGTAACGGTAAGGAATCGAAATGTGATATTCTGTATGTTCCAAGACAATTTGTCAATTTTTATTAGCAGATGTCGTGTGTGATCTAAGGAATTGACGTGGTTTCGAAGTAAGGAATCGTTAAATGGTCATAGTGAATTAGGGCCCTGGTTGGTAATTGTCTTGTTTTGTTCTTTTGACTCAACAAATGTAATAAGATGTGGTCTAATTGACCTAGTGTAAGAGTTGGTTTTTGGACGATTCTTTCTTATTCATAACGGGTTCGAACCCCTAAAGTGGCCTTAATCTAAGGGGTTTCCTATTAGAAATATTCCTAAAAACATTATAAATGCTTATGCAACATGTCGTTGCTTTACACTTCTCCGTTAATTTTCCGGAGATTTTAACATCACTCGTATTATTTATAATGATATAGTAATAGCCTGATATAGGTTATTAACATGAACTATTGTTCTTCAGCTTAAGAAGAAACCGAAAGTCGAGGCCGCGACGTCACTAGCTCGAAATAGCAACGCGGGCGTTTCCAAAATAAATGTTGAGTCATCTGTATATTTAAAAATGTATTAGTTTTATGTTCAATGTGCTGCAATTAGTTTAAAATATTTTATTTTTAAAATTATGTAGACTTTTATGTTTTGTTCTATTTTGTCGCTAGGCCCCCTAGTAAATTGTTTTTAGTTATGTATCTTGTTAATTTTTTTAATATAATTGTTTTGTATGCATGATAAACTATATAAGTAGTGATTAAATTACAAATTTAAACGCGCGTTAAACAGAAAGCGGAATATGGGTGTGCTTGCGCCGGTAGCGGTGAATGGATTCGCATATTCTAATTATAAGTTAACGAGTACTGCACGTGCCGACAATACAGGGGATCTCCACAGTATAAACAATCTCAACAACGCGCCAGATCTTCATAAGACAAGAGGTGCTAACAATTCGGGAGTTCCCCACGGCGTAGAAGTGTCCTGTCCGTGGGGAAACCCCAGGTATAAAAGATCTAAAAAATGCGGAAGAGTCCCTCGACATTGGTTCGATAGTAAAACAGATTTACACACGTGCATTATATTTTTTTAAATATTTTGGCAGTATTTGGCATACAGTGCAATGGATGTGGGTCTAATCTAGTTTTATTTTTGATATTATACCAAGAGCCATTTTAACTTAAGATATTTCCGTTCCATAATCCGCTTTCTTTCCGCGTGCTTTTTTCATCTCATAACTTTGTCTAATGTCAGTGCATTGATAAAAATATAAGATCATTGTCATTGCTTTTGCACTGTAATATATTGTCATGTGATGAATGTAATGATGACGTAATATTATTATTTGTAACGTTATTATAATATACAGGGTGTTTATTTGAGGTCTAAGCCTGTTTGAAAAAGGTGATACAATATTTTTACCAGTAATATTTTTAAAAAAAATATAATTTATTTGTTGAACGATATAAAATCACCCTATTTAAACTCACTTAAACACAAATATCCACTCTGTACTTCGATCAAATGGAAATAAAAAAAGGTTAAATTCTTTTCAGTTTTCACAAGAAGCCTTCAAGGGTCCTATTAAGGTGTTCGCAGGCGGTGACCACAGTTTTCTAATCATAGACCATGACAGATCTGGGCCGGTTGACTTCCGTATTCAGGATCATACGAAACAAATTGTATCATTGACATTACCTAAGTTGGCTGCATGCGAAGTTTTTAAAGACTGCGACGTTGTAAATCAGGTGAGACAAAGTTCCTTTCTTAATTTTTTAAAATCATTATCATTTCAGCCGAAAGACGTCCACTGCTGGACATAGGGATTTTTGTCATGAAATAAGAATGGTCTGTCTATATCTTGCGGACTTTTTAAAACGTATAAACGATTAATAATTTAATTAATGTCTGAATAAAAAAAACTGGATCCCTTGCTTGACATATTTCAGTTATTTTTGCTTATAAAGTAATGTTTCAAAGTGTTGCAAATGGTCAAAAATGAGGTTATTAAAGTAACATATTTAATTTTTACCTTGCAGGATATGCTAGCATATTTGGAGACGGTATTTGGCTCGTTAGCGTGTGTAAACGCTTCGTTCCTCGCCCCAAACAATGCTCACTTTGGCTGTAACACTAAAGTGCCTGGGGTGGACCTGAGGAAAGCTGAGGAAGCATTCACGTTAGTTAGCAGATTTGAAAATACTACAATCAAGGAACTGGTGAGTTTCTCTATTTAAGGCGGTAATTTATTGAAAAAGCTCAGAAATGTGGTTTTTTTAAACCAGTGTATCTCTAACCGTAAATCATTTTGAAAGCAAAAAAATATATGATATTTTCAAGTCTTTTTTTGCATAGAGTGATGGAACTCAAAACTTAGTTAAACATACTTTAATGCATCAAAAAAAATCATCAAAGTCACCTCTTAATATGTTTAAAAACCAGTTTATCCCTTCAAAATAGTTAATATCTAATTTTATACGATTTTATTTATATTTTTACGACAACGCTTGCTTATTTATTATTCGAATTTATTACGTATTGGATTGCAATAAGAACTATTATCGCTCATAACGACAATATTTAAAGTTACCAGGCCTTAAGCTAAATAATAATCTTTGAACAGTGGTAACGGCCCCGACCGACGCACAACGGTCAGTCACTACGTGCGGAAAAGGGAGTCCCATCATCATCATCATCAACGGCCGCGATTTACCGAGTTGTATGTTATTGGTTCGAACCCAGATAGGCGGTTTACTTTGTGTAAATTATTTCATCACCACTGCTCTCGAAACGGTGAAGGGAAACATAGTGAGGAAACCGGCATGTCCTAGAACCAAAACTTCGAAGACATGTGATATCTACCAAGCCGCACTGGGCTCGCGTGGTGGATTACGGCCCACTCCCTCTCACTGAGAAGAGGCCTGTTTGGGTGGGGATATAATAGGCTGATTATAATTATGAGTAATCTTTAAGTGCCTTAGAAAAATTATCGTTAAACCCTCATAAGAACATACAAAGACTCCAAAATGTTGTGTTGGTAAACAATGAATAAACTTATATTGATTTTATTGTAAAAGTACGAAAGTACACACGGCTACACATCAAGCTATACGTTTCCAGTATAAACTGATCTCACATTATATAGGATTTCCGTACAGTGCGAGATCAGCGTAAAGTGGAAATGTATAGCTTGATGTGTAGCCGTGTGTACCTAACCGTCTCTGTGGTCTAGTGGTAAGACCACCTGTTTCAGACCCAGAGGTCCCAGGTTCGATTCCCAGCGGGGGCAAATGGTTCTGGTCATTTCGGTTGGTGGTAGGGCTTGTACTAAGTCCGCCTGGCTAGCTACCGCCATCTTATCTAAGTCTGACGCCATAACAACAATGTTAACAGCATTGTTGTGTTTCGGCATTTAGAGGTAAGATAGCCAGTTCCTCTGTGGTTGAGGATTCCGGGTGAAGCTCACTTGCACCTTCGGCCTGATCATCACTTACCACCAGGCCAAGAGCTGAGATGAAGGTCAATAGCTACCAAGTTGCGGTTAAAAAATAAATAAAAAAGACCTTGTGATTTAGGATGGATGAAGGATTCATGATTTTTAGATGACGAATATGAAAATTAAATCGTCATAGAATAACTTTTTGTTTCCAGATATTCAATCACCTAACAGAGAACATAATAAAGAAGATGAAAGTGTCACCGCCTGACGCGGAGGCTCTCCGAATGTTCCTTATCTTACCTTTGTATCACGAAATGCGTAATCCTCGCCGACATGTTGAATTACAGGTATAAGAAGTTTTCTTTTGTAGTGCAGTAATCATATGCATTATTATATTATGTTCATCTTATGACAGTCTTGATTAGCTGATCGTTATCATACGGAAATGTGATTACTCCGCACTATATTTACGTAACAGTCTTACAAATATTTTTTCTTAAATGATTAAACAAATGCAATACATTATTGTATAAACTTAGAACTTCGACCGATGACACCACTAAAAGGCTGACGTCACTCCTCGACACATTCTAAAATTCTACTTGTAGTTGGATGGACGTACTCCGGTAAATATATGAAAAAAAAAGGATATGTGTAGTACAAACATATTCCATTCCAGCCTATTAAACATCAATAAAAATATTAAAATTTATTTCTCTAGGGTCCGTTCGCAGAAGCGTTCAACAATCTTTCTACGCATCCTCAGAGGATAGTGAATCTATGGTGGGAGGCCCAAACACCAGAATACTTCGAAATGCTAGTCGATATATTCAAAAGTGTTATCGTATACGAGCTCATGCAGCCTACAGTACGTGCGAACAAGGTATATTATAAAACGTAAAGGAGAAAGTAAAATTTATTTGAAAACAAATGCAATTTGAAAGTATCACAGCTGTTATTTTTCCTGATTTCAGAAAATTTACTTTACACACAGCATAATACAAATACTCAATACTCTGTCGTCACTGAACAAAATAAACTTTACAAATCCAAAGAAACCGAAAATTCCAGCAGAATGTTTTTATATTGAAGACTTGTGCGACCATGTGGATATTGCTACCGACTACATCACATGGCTATCAGATCATGCTGTAAGTACGACTAAAATATTAAAAAGGCTTGACATAGTTGCCCTAGATGTGTATTAAAAACTTTCTTTCTATGTAATCGACGTATCTCAAATACGGTTTTCGCAAGTCCGATCAGAGGGAAAATTCTCGTAATTTTAACCCGCGAGCACTCGCGCTATGAGCATTTTGCTCACAGTAAATTTAAAACACGCGCCATTTAGTCAAAATTATTCGTACGTACATCGTTCATTTGGTAGCTGAGTTTTGTTCCGTCCCTCACCCCTGTATGCAGTTCACTTCTCGCCAGTATGCGCCAGTCACTCGGACGAGGTCGTTTGTTGCGCCGTGTACCATCAGGCGGCGTTTTGCTCATCGCGCGGGTATCGACGTAAGTACTTTTTTTACTCATGACTTTATATTTTTTCATCTTAGCGAAAGATTTACTGCTACTTTTATGTAATATTATGATTTTACATTACTAAAATAGTAATCTATTATGTATTTCAGATGGATCGTGATCGAAGGCATGAACAATTTTTGGCATGGTTGATGGAGGAAGATTTGGAAGACATTGAGGACCCGTCTTTTAGAGCCGATGATATTGAAAGCGATCGAGGCAGTGAACACAGTCATCATTCATTCCTCTTCAGCAAGTGATGAAACGTTTTGTTCCAGAATCTGAGTTACCAGAAGAAGAAAAACCAAGTGGTATCTGCGCGGTTTGCCCAAGACGCAAAAATCGCAAGACCAAAAAGAGCTGCATTTACTGCCAAAAATTTTGATGTACCGAGCATAGTCGTACACTATGTGATAATTATGTGTAAAGCTCGCGTATATGACGAAGATTAGTTATTTATACTTAGTTAATTTTTTTTTTGAAAAGTTTTTTTTTTGTTTAATTTTTTCCGTAAGACTGCCTTACAAGACTGGCAAATTAGTTCCTATGATTGTAAATTAAAATAAAAAAGATTAATATTGTTAACTTTTTGAATATATATTTTGTAGAATAAATAATGTGTATTTTATTTAATAAAATATTTTTTTATTAATATTTTTTAGTAAAACTTGCATTTATTGACATTCATAAACGTGAGCAAAATGCTCTACACGCGAGTGCTGATGTAATTTCTTGAGGCGCGAGTGCTGGCGGGTTAAGAACGTTCACTGTCTGATCGCAGTCTCAATCCGTCAAAAATACCTCGAGATTCCATATATTTTTGACACTTTTTGACATTTGATTGTCGCCGAGATGAGACTGCGACTAAATTTTGAACGTTTTTAATTACGAGAATAGGGTACTTATTACACTCATTTTTTAAGTGTCCTAATTAGATTCTAAAGTGCTAATAAACCACTAAAAAAAGTCATTGATTTATGCATTGTCTTTTTCATAAAACCCGATCTTCCAAAGGACTTTTCTTAATTTTTTCGCAATTTTTTTACTATAATTGATCGTGCATCTCACTCAATAACGTTGTGCGTGTAGACTAGCGTCTAACTGCTCATCACCGATACTATCTATGTCGGACACGAAGCCTGGTGAGACAGCGTGATTTTAAGCCAGGCCCACCAGTGAGTTCGAGCCCGCGACTATAGGTTCCCCTTAAAAAACTGAAATCTTTGAATTGAACTTTAAAATTTATTTTGTTATTTCATGAACTAAAACTCATTTTTCGACTGCATTTTGCCTAAGTTCTCTCAATAATATATTTTTAGATTTTTTCTCTTATAGAGTAAAATACCCTATTGGCCTTCTGCTTCTGGTATTAGTAAAAGTGTCAAAGTCACAAAATATTAATATTATGTTCTAATTTTGTCAGCCACTGAAGTGACGATTAAGTTGCTCCTCTGAAGCCGACACTACTGGTTTTTATGTCATCATCATCTGCGTAGACTTTTCCCAAATATGTTGGGATTGGCGTCCAGTCTAACCGGATGCAGCTAGTATTTTCCATGAAGCGGCTGCCTATGTGACCTCCACAACCCGGTCGTGTCCCGGATATTCTTTGGTAACACTGGTTGTCAGACTTAACTGGTATCCAGCTGCATCCGGTTAGACTGGAAGCCGACCTTAACATAGTTGGAAAAAGGCTAGTCAGATTGAGACAGCGACACTATTAGGTTTGCTGCTGTGGTTTGCGGTCGCAGTCGCCTTCGGAAGAGCACTTTTATCGATCTCAGAGCGGTATTGAGAGTCGTTTATATCATCTGTCAACTATCATATCATTTAATTGTTCTTCAATGCCTAATGTGACCAATAATAATGTACCCATAACTAGCTATAATGCACAAATAACTTTTTTGCAGTCGGCCCATCCCCATATGTGTAACTACGCGTTCCTATTCGACGTTCAATGCAAATCATTGTTACTAAAAATAGATCAGCAGCTTCAAATGCAGATAGCTATTAGTAGAGCAGCAACGCAGATATTCACACGGTTATTCATGGACCCCACGTATGAATACCAAAGGGACCAGTTCCTTAACTTGACTGTTTCTAGGAACCACATTGTAAGAGATACCATGTCGCAGATTAGTAATCATGAGACTTCACAACTGAAGAAACCACTTAGAGTAAGTATTTGTGAAAATTGGATAAGTTTGAAAGTATTTGTCACTATGTTTCTGTGATAAGTTAATACCGCACACTAACGCTCCCTAAGTTTGCTAAATTCGTTTATGCAGGCAGTTACAAAATAATCTATGTTTAATATGACACTGGTGTTGATTCTGTTGTGTACTAACTAAACCTAATTTAGGCTATTGCTATCTTTTTCCTTCCAATGACACAAGAAAGAGACTAAAATAGATAAAAGCTGTCATATTTAGTTGAACTAAGATTTTCTTCGACTTAACGACCACAAACTAAATTCATCATTCTTTAAATCATGCCGAAATTCAAGGCAATTGAGACGTAACGCTTTAGAGCTGTCAAACTAAATTTGACAGTTCTTAAGCTTCAGTTGTCTTTTTCTTTCGCCGTCTGTTGTAAGAGATAGCAATACTCTTATTTTAGTTTAGGTGGTGAACGAATTAATCTGCTATTATCAACGTGTGCCAAGAGTTTTGAAATAAGCAAACGTAGCTATTTGAACCCATAAACATGTGCAACGTCTTCAGAATGTAGTCCTCATCATTGATTCTTGGTATAGTCCTTACAATTCACGAGCGCGCGACATGTGAATTTTATATCTATTGTAATAAGGTATAAATTGCAATGATTGACACGCGGTCGTGAGATGTAACAACTATACAATTTGCGTGACATGTTATGTTCTTTTAGGTAGAATTTGTCGGTGAAGAAGCAGAAGATGCAGGTGGGGTAAAGAAGGAGTTCTTCTTATTGCTACTGAAGGAAATCTTTGACCCCGTGTATGGCATGTTCAAGCAGTCTGAAGAAACTAACATGATCTGGTTCTCAAATAATCCATTCGAAGATGATGTCATGTATTATTTGATTGGTAAGCCTGTTATTTTATTGCCAAGTCAACAACAATTTTTTATCATAAACTAGCTTTTGCCCACGGCTTCGCCCGCACACCTGTTTTACCTGCACACGTGAGGACCTAATGGCTGCATCGGCGAACGGTATTCGCGTTGCTGAATTTTATGCCAATCAAAACTAGATAACTATTCTTAATTAATATTATAAACGCGAAAGTTTGTATCTATGGATGTAGGAAATTTTTTTACTCTTTCACGCAAAAACTACTGAATGGATTTGGATGAAATTTGGCACACGGATAGATTATAACCTAGATTAACACATAGGATACATTTTATCCCGGTAGTACGTTCCTGAAGGATAATTTCTGACTTCCAAGCGGGCGAAGCCGCGGGCGGAAGCTAATACATAATATGTACATATTTTCGTGTTATTTTTTTTGCCATCGACATACTAAGAAGAACATAATAAAACAAAAAACAAATATAATTTGATGGTTTGTAGATAATACAAAAATACCATATAGTGCCACAGATGCAAATTCAAACAAACAAACTCTTCTGCATGATTACCAGTGATAGGAATAGGTAGTGCCTATTTGCCTAAACTTCGAAGAACAGAGACAAGAAACGGAGACTTCCTTAGGACTAAATTTTTTCCGAGACATCTGTCCCGAAATTTCGAGACAACACTTAAATACATTTAAAAAAAGTTGTTATTTGGAATAAGTAATTCGTCTATATTTATCTAAAGTTTGTCTATAAATGTGATAGTTTGTATGGATGTCCATTACTCAATTCCACTGAAAATGCTGATTTTGGTAGTGATATAGATTAAGGTGTGGAATAGCACATATGTTACTTCCTATTAAAAAAAAGTATAGTTCCCATGGGATACAAAAACAATAGAAAAAAATTTTCTGAAAATTTTATGGTTATAACGACTGTGTATGTTATTATTTTATTATGATATATCTAGTCGCAAACTTTAGGTAAATATAGACGAATTACTTATTCCAAATAACATTTTTTTTAAATGTATCGAAATTTCGAGACAGATGTGCCGGAAATAATTTAGTCCTAAGGGAGTCTCCGTTTCTTGTCTCTGTTCTTCGAAGTTTAGGCTAATAGGCACTACCTATTCCTATCACTGATGATTACGTTAGTAAAGATAATCGATTTTTGAAACATTCTTTACGTTTCTGTTTACAGGTGCCATTTACGGTCTCGCTATTTACAATTCCATAATAATCTACGTTCCGTTCCCGTTGGTTTTATACAAGAAGGTGTTGGAAGAAGCCGTCATGCTGGATGATTTGTCTGATCTGTACCCTACTCTTGCTAATAGTCTTAAAAGTTTGCTGGACTATCCTGATGAAGATGTGGAAGAGGTATGTGTATACTATATTTTGTATTTTGATAAAGTACCACATTGCCTGATGCATACGCACATACACTGCCATACTACGTGTATGCGCCATATGCACACACACTGCCATACAACGTGTAACATAATTAACTCAGGACCTTACACCCCAATTATAATACAATGACAAAAACTTATTCTTTTAAAGCTGTTATTATTAAGAAAAACGTGTTGACCCTAGCATATCTTTATGCGTTTAAAATTGAGTCTTATTGCCTTGAAATAATATTAAATTTAAAAAAAAATCAGCTGTTTCATAGAAAAGTGCAATACCTACGCGGTCAAAATGTATGGAACAGCTGATTTTTTTTTTGTATAACCGACGAAAAATTTTTTTGCGTAGATAAAATAGATAAGGTTTTTTTTGTATTTTAGAGTTTAGCTTCGTCGGAATAAAGTTCGAAATACATAACGGGCTTAACCGTGAACGAAAGATTTTTTTTTCAAGTGATCAAGTGAAAATCTATCGTAATGTTTTAAACATGCAAACGAATGTCAATCTTAGGGTCGTAGGCCACTTTATTTGCTAGTGCTTAATCATTCTTAAGTCCGTACTAATCCTAGTGGTTATTCCAACAGGTATTCAGCTTATGTTTCGCAGTAAACACAGAAGTCTTCGGTCAAATTCTAGTTCATCCCCTAAAAGAGAACGGCGAGAACTTGCCCGTTACACATGAGAACAAAGTGGAATATGTCGAGCTTTATGTAGATTTCTTGCTCAATAAGTCTGTTGAAAATCAGTTTAAAGCTTTCAATCAAGGCTTCCAGAAGGTAAGAGAGATTTTTAAATTTGTCACTAGTTGAGTAAAGCAGTATTAGTTTCTCTAGTGGATAATTCGTTCGTAGGAATGTAAAAAACTTTTTTATTTTTCACTTTTTAGTTATAGGTAGCCATTGTCAGAATTGGACCCAATTGAAATGGGACCAGCACACGGGAAGCACCAGCTTCCAAATAAAAAAAAGAATCATCAAAATCTGTTCACCCAGACGAAAGTTCTGAGCTAACAAACATAAAAACAAAAAAAAATTACATTCGAATTGAGAACCTCCTCCTTTTTTTGAAGTCGGTAAAAAATATCGCGGTGGGATTTTATCGTGCATTGAATTTTCAACTCTCGGTGTTGAACCGAGCATTGAGAATCTAACAAAGTGCATCCCAGCGCGTTGAAAAAACACAGTTCGATTTTAAACTCTCGGTGCTAAGCAAAGCGCTGAAGATCAAGTGCGCGGAATAACCCGCCACGATAGTTTGCGAACGTGAACTTATGATAGCAAACATTGTCTTTTTATTATCCGTTGCCTTTGTTGCCAAGCAGCTTCGCGGTGTTTAAATCGTGCTGTTTATATTGCACGCTAGTAATAAATTCACACCACTTCGTTAAACAGTGTATTTTGTTTTCCCGCAGGTTTGTGGCGGTAGAATTATCAAATTATTCAGGTCACACGAAATGATGTCAGTTGTAATGGGCAACGAAGAATACGACTGGGAAGTATTTGAAAGCAACTGTGAATACAAAAATGGGTATACCTCTACCGATCCACAAGTCAGGTAAAATGTTACACTGAATCTTTTTGTAATTTTTTTACAATAATTATGTTAAAATTGTATATATTTTTTTATTGTTTAGGTGGTTCTGGGAAACGTTCCATGAGCTTCCACTCGAAGATAAGAAAAAGTTCCTTTTATTTTTAACTGGCAGCGACCGAGTTCCGATCCAGGGAATGAGAGATATTAAAGTGAGTAGATCTTATATGGCTCATATATTTTATTGAGAAAAGACATGTCTATAGTCAGTTGAAACTTTACATCACTCCTTTTAAGATTTTAAATCTTTTCGTTACAGATAAGAATTCAGGCAGTAGCTGACGACAGGTACTTCCCGGTAGCTCACACATGTTTTAACCTTCTAGATCTTCCGCGCTACAAAACTAAGGAACGACTGAAATACCATCTCGTCCAAGCTATTCAACAAACACAGGGATTCTCACTCGTTTGATTCTGTAGCATGTACACTATTGAAATTTTACCATGATGTCGGCTTTATGCACACCAAGTACCAACGATTTATTGGTATTCTGTGTGTATAGAGATTAGCACTATAGGCTGGGGCTTAGAGCGTAGTGATCGAAGCAAGACTCTGTTGCATCTAAAATATATCATAAGAAATCGTCCAGCGAAGTGTGCGAGCATTTTATACGTAGTAGGAACCATTTAAAGCCACGGAAATTTGTTTTTGAACTATGTTATTATCGATGTCGTGTGGGTATTTCAATAAAAATTGACGAGCTAAGTAAAGTGATGTTCCGTCGAGGTTCCAGTCTGATGTGTGAGAATATAAAGCTCATATTTTGGATTGCTATTTATAATAAATTTACAAGTACATGTGGATTCGATGCCTTGATTTTTTGCTAAAGTCCATTAGAATAATAACTTAATAGTGTAATGTAGCAAAAAATATGATTTTACTATGGATTTTATATTTCTGTTTCATTGACGTAACGAAACAGTCAAATAATGTTGGTCGTATAAATTGTTTTAAGTGACGGATTTTAGCATACTCTCGGTGCCTTTCCAAAAAATAGTATCTTTATTCCTGATATTAATCTATTTTATATTTATAATATTTTAAAGTGTATTAAATCAGTTATGTTATTCTACTTTTTATATAGGGGGATATTTTATTTATTGATTCCGAGATAAAGACAATTGCATTTACGTTAATGCTGTAAAGCGTAATGTGATAACTGGGAGAATTCTGACATGGCACATTGCAGTACATGTATGACGAATTGCAGTGTTCTGCATTTTCTGAGGTAATATGAAAGCTCGATCACAGCAGACCTAGCACGCACTCACCATCCAATCTTGAATTATGTCTCGTTTAATTTATCCACGTAATATAATTACGGATCAGTACACAGCGTCAAATGTAAACGATAAGAATCTTGAACTTTAATAGACTTATTTAGACTTATTTATTTATTCATTTTCATCTTGGTTTTCTCATAGGGACAATAATCTCGACATTCTGTTGTTTAAAGAAAACATTTGGCAAAAAGAAACGCTTCCCGTTTTGTGAAAGCCTTCTAATTGAAATCTTTAAAAATCATCATAAACGTAGAGTGGGAAGACCTCCCACAAGGTGGACCGATGACCTTGGGAAGGCCGTGGGAATCCGCTGGATGCGGAAAGCACAAGATCGGTCGAAGTGGAAGAGCCTGGGGGAGGCCAGCAGTGGACGTCTTTCGGATGAAATGATGATGGTCTAACATTACATTTGCCAACAGATTGGATACCGGTATCTTTTGTCACAGCCGATTTTCTTTAAAAATACATATTTGATTTGAGATTTTAAAATTTACCAAAGGTTTACTTAGTTTGTTGGATCTATAGCGGAGTATAATACTATAAAAAACTTATTTTGATTCTGTATTTTTTTGATATTTTGGATATCACATTATTCATTGTTAAACCGCAGAGTACCTATGTTTAATCGCTACAGTCGGTCTCAATCGTACTTCAGAACGGGGCGGAGCTAATCGCTGTATGGTCTATTTCAAAAATATCTGACGAAATTGTAAACAAACCCTGTTCAGGTTAAATTGTTACTCGATCACTCACTAAATGAATTAGTAACTCAATCATCTGTATTAACTCAACTTTAAATCTAATCACTTTCCTACAATCAATTTTTGGATATAATCATTAAATTTTTTCATCAAATTAACCTCAATTGTCAAATGAAAAACGTCTAAGATGATTTAAAATTAGTATTTCGTGTTTAAACATTCAAATAATCAAATCAAAGCACTCAATTTTTAAGTGGCTCTCCAAATTGGCATTCACAGGTACATTTTATGACCCATTCGTTTACATTTTTATTAGATACTTTTGGAACAGACTATACTTAGGTTTGGGCCTTAATATTGTCACACACTCTTAGACATTTCTCACGTGGCGGTCGTCGGGTCAAATCAATCTCTAGGCACTAGTTTCTAAGACACTGTTACACACACACACACACACAATTATGTCTGAATGCCTGATTTGTCATATAATTGCGTGCTAGGGCTGCTGTGTTAGCGCTCTAAAAGTTGCCAATAGGTGGGGAAGCCGTGTCAAGTTTAACGAAATCCCTCTTAGGGCCTTCTCGGACGCTCTCAAAGAGAAGTGTTTGGAGAAAAGGCATTCCTAACTATTGGTTACGAATGCTACCATAGACACACGGAGCCATAATGATTTTGTACATAGATTGGCTACCTCTGTGATATTAAACTTATGCTATTGGTTACATTCGATGGCAATACAACGGCTTTTTGTAATAATTGTTACTGTGTTTTGTTATAATTGTACATGTTGTACATATTGGTACTGTACGTAGCTTGGCTAGCTGTTATTATTTGGAAGCATTTATTGAGCACCTCAGTCTAGGTACTCGGCGTGGTTTGTACACGATGTATGTAATGTATGATAATATAATATTTTCATACGTAATTGTCGTTTTATTTATCTCAACTATTAATTTATTACTCATTATTGTTTATAAGTCGACCTTTTGTAAACTTGTCTCCTCTTGCGGTAAATACTTTTAAATGGTATTCGAGTAGATGCTTGGTTTCTACATTCCCAATTCCTGGTTCTGCCCTCACTCAACGTTTACGACGTCAGCAACAATAAAACTATTGGTTGGTATTTAATATAATTCATTTAATTTAAAATATAATTACATGATGAAATACCAAATCAATAAGGCCATTTAACATTTTATGTACAAAATATTCGTATAATCTCTTCATGACTAGGTAGGTACAATAAGCTTAGCCAATTGTTAATGTTATACGCTGGCGGAAGCGTTGAAATTTTAAATATCCAAAATCATAAACATTTCCTTCACTTCCGTATATTATAATTAGATGCATTTTTAGGTGTAATGTTTAAAAGTCTAAAAATCTGTTTATGATATTGGTAGTTGAGCATTATTTACAGTTACATTATAAGCAACTTCGGATATATTCGCAATGTATTAAGACGCAATTTTACACAGAAAACAATGAGAATCAATAGAAAATGATATTTTTTAATGCGGTTCATGAAAGTGACAAATGACAAAGTTATTTTTATATTTTTTATGCTTTTATATTCACTTACATTCTAAATAATGGTTAAAAATAAATTAAACCTACAATTAAGTACTGATTGAAATCCAATTCGTACATGCCCCAAGACTTTAATACCTAAAGCCTATACAAGTACTCGAAATCCCGACAATTTCGCTTTTAGCGAATCAATTAAATTGATTGATGTTTACTTTGATGAGATGATGCCTACTATTTTTGTTGACGTTACAAAATGTTATGCCCCCAATTAATTGGATAAGTAGACATTAGACACTCTAACATGAGTAATGTCAACAAAATTAATTAAAACGAATGAAGAAAATTCACATTCGAGTTGAAGATTGATGTCAGACTAATATTCCATTTACATGAGGGTATGTTAGTTACTAAGATCTAATTTAGTATGAAGATCGGCCTGAGTTGTCATCATAGTGTTGTGTGCCGGGGGGCGCGCGGTATCCAGGGTAGTTGTGGTTCAGGGCATTCTGCGCGAAGAAAGGGGTATAGTCCTTCTTTACCTGTAATTAGAGTAGGAAAAATATCATTATTTTGAACACATTGTCACATCTTCTGGAACACCTTAAATCCTATAAGACGCTATTCTTTTACACGTAAGTTAAGTTTAGTAAAAAAATCGCCTGATACTCGTATTTCTGTAATATTGAGATTAACACTATAATAGTTGACATCTGATTACACACTAAAGGTTCCTTATTAAATCAAGACTTGTGGTACCTAGGTACCTACTACCTACGTAATGATTCTAAAAAACATAGGTCCTTAGTAAGTAATTAGGTATTTGATTTCTAAATATAATCTCTATGGTATTATATCTTAATTCTAATCATGCATCGTCGATGCTAAACTCGTCTACATTGCAAAGCTTTGCAGAAATAGAAGAGAATGAATGCCTGATGCTTGTGTAACAGGTACAATGAGTTTAGTCCATTACATGAATGTAGAAATGGTGGAATAGGTGTACGACTCTCAAGCTTATGCAATCTTTGTTGTAAAGACAATAAATTAGGTAACTAAAGTTATTACAAAAGCATAAACGAAATTATCCGTTATCTACTTTGAAACCATGAAAATAATCTTTCTCTCTCTTTCTATTACATATATACCTACCTAATAAGAAGTCGTATGGAGGGGGCAAAAAGGTTCCTGCAAACAGGCGCGACGTACTAACGACGTCACGTAGGACAATTTTTAGGAAAACTTAATGGAAATTGTTCTAAAAGTGTCGCGTCGCGCCTGTCTGAAGAAACCTTAACGGTTTTTTGTTACGTGGCGGTTTCTACAATTTCGTTACGTGACGATTTCTATAAGTTTACTCCTACAGCAACCTGTGTTAAAGAACTTTGCTCTAAAATCACTCATTAACCATTACAAGAGTCGTACACCTACATAAGGATAGATATTGCAAAGCCTACTAAACGCGAATTAGGTGCTCGCGACTAACAGTACTAGGTTTGCCCTTCACCAAGTGCCGAGTTCTGTTAATGGAAAGTTTGTCCAAACATAGAGTAGCACTAGTGACGCAAACTGCACTTACACCTTCGGTATCAAAGTCCGGCTACGTACGGACTGTGGGACTGACCGACGCCTACACGTCGTTCATTGCAACTAATTCGGCAAGCGAATATTGGCGCAGCTAAAACAGACAACGGTTTCGTTCAACACTATGCACTTTAGTCCATCAATTCTCTAAGTTATGTTGTAAGCGATTGAGTTCGACGTCATGAGAAACTTTCAGAATTTAATAGGATGACGATGTTTACACAAAGTAACTTTAGAGAATTAACTCCGACGTGTGGAAGTTGCCAATATTAAGATTCCGCCTTTTGAAGATTTGAAATTGTTTTAGTTAGGAATACAGAGAGGTGTGCGCCCGAGTACCTATAGATTTAGAAAATTGTGTCGTTTAGGTATTACTTTTTTAACTAGAAGTTATAGAAAACTACCTAATAGGTTTTGTGGTAGGTAGGCGTTGTAACATTTGAAGTGACAGATATTTACACGTTCTGTTAAAAATTAAAATAAATATTAACAAATATAAAGTCAGTTCACAAGGTAGGTAGTTGAATCGAATTATTAGTTGTAGAATTGAGTAGTTATAATGTGAAAACTAACAAAATAATTGAAATTGGAAACGTAGATTTTTTACAAAACAAGTTAATAGGCATATTGTATTTTGATCAAAAAACAAGTTAATAATATAATTGTCAGTGACATACAAAATATATTATAGTTTTGTGCTTATAATACAGCATGCGGGCTTGTTATATTTTAGTTTTTATTTATATTTTAGAGATTATTATAAAGGCTGCTCACACCATGATTACATATCTTCAAGGATTTCTCTCCTGAAATCTTAGAAGCAATACAATTTAAATAAAATGTACATAGGTATGTTCACGTGATCAAAATAGGGTTAATTTGGAACCATAGAACTAATCACGATTTTTTAAATTAACTTTTTCGACCTGTTCATCAATTCGATTTTAAATTTAATCATGAATTGCACTTCATGTTGTACTTTTCAATTCTTAAATTAACCCCATTTTACTATAGGTTGGTTAGTGATTTATAATTATGAACTTTACCTTGCGCGGCCTGCAGGCTGGGCCCCTGGCCAGTTGCCTTCTGGCGTCGTTCTCTGCGGCAACCGCCTCCTTCACCGACTGAGGTGGCCACTTCTGGTCCCCACGCATGTTGACGCCTCCTGTAGAATCGTAATTACCCGTAAAAATAAGTATTTTTACAGCTGTTATTATACTTATTTTTCGTACTCGTCTAACATACCGAGTACTTAACCCCAAACGATGCCCTGACTTGTAGTTACATAGTTTAGTTAAACTATACCTATCAACGATTTAAACATCGTCATTATCTTTAATTGCTGCTGATTGTTCTGACATTATCTACTTATGTACCCACATTATGCATTCCTTGTATTGTCCGAACTATCGCAATTAACAGAGAATACAATGTTCAATTTACCACCGAAAATATGTTTCACCTGTTCGGTGTTCAGGAAAAATTGCCAAAATACCAGCCGTTGGCAAACATATTGGTACAACTGCCGCTGTCGATCCCCTTGGCATAATCCTTTAGCCACCTTTCACGACAATGTTATTGTTTTATTTATAACCTTAAAAATAATGTAGAATGAATTTGGCTTCAGTCTAGAGTCGTTGTGCTGTTGAGCGCGCGACACCCCTAGAGTATTTGTGCCAGACATCGACGCATTTAGGGTTAGTTAGGCATCCATCAGTTTGAATCTGTGTGTTTAGCTTAGCTTTTAGACTAGGAGCGGAGCGACAGATGATTACTTAGTTCCTTGTTGTCTCCTCGCTAACTTGCAATTACTTGCTTGGCTCTCCAAGCTACGCTTCAGTGTTCGTGCATGTAGAGAATCGGGCCGGTAAACGTAAGCTTAATTAATTGAAATCAAAGCATAATTGCATACACACCTCCAGTCCTTTTAAAACTGAGGATGCAACATGACACATTATTTTAATAATTAGTAAGTAGGTACCTAAGCGTGTTAAAAGTTCAGACCTACGAATTTCGACTTGACTTTATTCATTAAACTTTATGCACACTAAAGGCAGACTTAATGTTTTTCTTAATGCTCTAGATATATAATGCTTTCTATGTCAAGTGTTATTAAGTATATTTTTACATTAGAATAACGTGTGACAATCTTAGACCAATATATAAAACAATAAGAACCATTCCTGCGTAAATTGTGTAAAAATCTTAGTGTCGTAAGTCACTTTTCTAAAGCGACATTGGGGCGTAAAAAATGCTATCCTATAAACAATACACGTGGAACTCGACACATTTATTATGTTTGCGAAGTCGTCTTCAAAGTACGCATTTGCTTTATGCGCTTTGATATTGCCAATGTACTCAGTTCTCACCAGTCTGTTAAAAAATATAATTCGCTCTGTTTGGACGAACAAGATTTTCATTTTAACCGAAATAAACGCGTTTCTCGTAATAAATTTCACTAAAAGAACAGGGAAGTAAACCACCACCTACTCTTTTTGAGTTATTGTGTCTGCGTAGCAAAAGTTTTTTATTAAAAAATAGGTAGGTATCTTTGAAAACATCTCTCAACATAATAATATCTAGGTAGATTACCGTCAAACGAAGCTGTGGCGGGTTGGCTAGCAAAAACCGGTGGAGGTTTCTGGTGGACCGGCTGCTGCTGACGAAGAGTGATCGTCGATGGTGGAGGCTCGAAGATCTTCTGTGGGGCCTGGTACGAGGGCTCCGAGTACGAGGGTGAGTACTGCGGCTGCTGCGAGTACTGCTGCGGCGACAGCTGCTGCTGCGAGGGATAACCCGGCTGCGAGCCTTGAATCTGCACATAGCAATACTGATAAAGCACACGCCGGAGGAGATCAAACATCTTTGTTAATCAGATACAGAGTAGATTATCACAATCGTGTACTACAAAATGTGTACAAGTGAGTATAAACTAAATAACACTGCATTCTACATTGCAACCAAATCAATTTTGATTAATTAATTTAGATTTTATGCGATGTGGCTGCTACGTGTTCTAAAAAAGATCACTCTGTATTAATCGTTGATTCCATACTAGAAAGCAGAATCCAACAGACAAAGGCATAGCGTTCGTTACACAATAGCTATTTGCACATACATCTACTTACCAGGAGAATATTAGTAAAATGAAAACGTGCAAGTCAGTAATGAAACAAAATTCTATTCGACGACGTTGACGTTCCAACTTCATTGTGTCCTAATACCTGAGGGGAAAGAGGGGCTGGTACTGGTGCCCAGCGGCTTTGTCCCGGGCGATAGGGCTGCGGCGCGATGCCTGGCGACGGTGGGCCTGGTCGGTAGGAAGCAGGGGACGCTACGCCAGGACCGACAGGAATCAGCTTACTCAGCCCTGTGGGCTCCTGTCGCCGGCCTTCACAGTAGGAAGGATCCGATTCGGGAGCTTGGTACTGAGGCTGAGGGGATTGGGGCTGCTGATGGTACTGGGGTTGTTGTTGGTACTGGGGTTGCTGTTGGTATTGCGGTTGCTGTTGGAACTGGGGTTGTTGTTGATATTGTGGCTGTTGTTGGTACTGAGGTTGTTGTTGGTATTGGGGTTGTTGTTGGTACTGGGGATGTTGTTGGTACTGAGGCTGTTGTTGGGATTGGTACTGAGGTTGGGGAGAGGCTGGGGACTGCTGCGCGTTGTTGTTGTACGCAGGAGTCTGTTGCTGTTGGGATTTATAATGTAGCTTATAATACATATCGTAATACTTGTAATAGCTTGGTTTTGCATGCAATTATTGTTGCTCCGCCACCGTAAAGCGTTTACTATGTGCAGCTGTGATGTCATTTGCATCTAAATCAACCCCTATATACATGTATATTTTGTCTATAATATCTGTGTGGTAGTGATTATTGTATGTGTAATTACCTGTTGTGATTGATGATATCCGTTCGTTTCGGGCACCGGTGGCCAAACTACTTTCTTCTGGCCTGAAACAATGCAATTCCTTCGTAAAACAGTGTGTTACATAAAACTGGCTGGTGTATCGTGCCAGATATAACTTTCGATTTTTGTGACATGCATTTAAAAATACGTGTTTCTTGGAAAATATGTGTAATCTGGGCGTACAATCTCAATCGTCGGGTGATATGATCTTGGAGACCACGAGACTTTCAGTGTTGAACACTATACGTATAGCTTATTATAACACATCTCTCTTTAAATTAGCGCGACCCACCAAGCAGTTGGAAGTGCGCCAGACCATCGAAAAAACTGATTTCTAGGATATAAGTTCGTTTTATTGTAGGCGAACAGGGATTTATGATTCAATCTGAGTATTCCGGGAACTTGTTTGTTTGCAATTTGTTTTAAACCGTTTAGAGCATAGGATACTTGATGAATGACATGTTAGCACTGTCTGAATGTCTGTATCTTTTTCTAATTCTGTGTCTGAAAAATGCATAGGAATACCGTAGTTACGGTAAACAGATGCTGAATCAGAAATTCCAGAGAACAAATAAAACTGGAACTCGGCCTTGCTTGTTAAATGTCTCTGCACGTAAAATCGTTAGTTTCGTCTAATTTAAGTACTTAGGTACCTACAGCCAACGGGTAATGTCGCACTGTCACAATGTCAGCAGGTCTATTTCTCCCAAGATTATTTAAATGTAGGTACTGACTCAGATTTCATGGAATCTGAAATAGAGTCTGTGACGAAGATATTCGAAGATTCTAGGTCACAGCAGTAAAGGTGAACCTTTCCGTTAGGTTCGATGTGGTCCAGTTTTATCGATCGTTTGTAGGAATAGGAACTATGTACTACAGTCCGGCCGTCGAGGGAATGCGTTCTTGAAACTCGTCAATTACATACAAACGAATACGTGTCTTGCGAATTTAATCTTTATTACTTACTAGAATTGTCGCTCTGACAGGTGTCAGGAACGCATTCACTCGATGGCTGGACTGTAGGTTAAAATATGTACTTACTGTCGCAAGAAAGAGAGAGCTGTAAAGTGAAGGTGAAAGAAATAGGAAGAGACTAGAAGTGTAGAGAGAGCAGCAAATGTCAACCAAAGTGGCAGGTGAAACCCTCCTCTATGCGGAAAAGATTTCGATGGGATGATTGGGAGGATTGATGATTTGAAATTAGAGAAGACAATGCACCGTAATAGGGTTGCACACCATGTAACATTTAAGTAGAAAGACATAATAGCTTGTTTTCTCCGAAGGGTTAAAAACATAGTTCAAATTCATTAGGTTCATATCAATCAACCAACTCAGCCTATCGCAGTCCATTTAGACAGAGGAAAAAGGATAAACACTTTGATAGGACGATTACACTCTTGGAGACTCTTAATCTCTGATACCTACGTATCGATAGTGACGAAAGAAGACACAGAACCACAAACTGACTCCAGTTTCAGTGATTAGGTTCTAAGATTTAATTTCCTGAAGACTCACGGACTTCAAGATTGCTTCAAGCACCACATATGTTTCTGTCGATGAAAGTTGTTGTTCCTAACGTTACCTAACATTATACGCATCTTCGAACCGCGATATGTAAGGAACCTATTGAGTTTCAATTTACTCCGTAATAAGGGAACTCCCTAACTATGTTCAACTGTGCGTGCGGAACTAACTTAGCTTAAGTTTCGCCAAAATACAGCTTTGTTTGTACTTTAATATTCGGTGTGCTTTACTTAATAGAAGACTAAATTCGGTCACAATACAACCTGATTTAACCACAATCCAGGCTTAAGACTTTTCAAAAATCTAAATCTAATTTCGTTTTGTACGATCGAATGAATTCATCAAAGTTCGAAAAGTAATTTAAAAAATAAAAAACGAATGAGAACATTAAAACAAAACAAATAAGAAGCCTGACAAAAAAAAAGACAATACATAGAGATTAATAATACAGGAACTCACGATTAAATTGATCAATTTGTTAAGTAGGTACGTGAGACGCGCCAACCGTCGGCCGGTGTGCACTACGTTTGACTAGCTGGCTGGCCAGCAGGTGCGTCGAGCACAAAAATGTCTACCGCATATTATATTTTGAGAACGCAACGCACATTTTTAGGACACCTATTCGCCAACTCTCTTACGCTCGTTGATACCCACCACCCGAAAAATGGACACACCTACTAAAACCTATGACCTAGACTTCAAGCACCACACCTAAACGCACCTAATAATAATTTATAGCTGTGGAAATAGAAGCATAAAACCATTTCCATTAGCTACGTACTATGAGCTCGTAAATTGTAACGAAATGGCAAGACGGAAAATATATTTCACCTGTTGCGAAACTTGCATACCAACATGAATGATGTAGGTGCATCATATTTTAATGTTATAAACGATTTTCCTAGAACGCTATATGAGGGAAATTGGTACACTAGGCGATTAGTATAGCAATCTGATCCATCTGGGATTATGGGACGTGGTTGCAATTACCTCATCCATCGGGCCATGAGCGTACATAAATTACAAACGGTCCACACAGCCGATGGTCGCCGACGGCCACTTGCAAGTTATTAACTTGTTTGAACGATTTAGTGAACTTCAACGGCACTAGACCAGTTTAAAGGGAAGAACGAAGAAAAAAATTAGTGATTAGTAGTCAGTCAGAGTTACCTCGTAAGACGTTTGCGTATCCACTTGTTTTGTTGTGTACCTACCTCCATTTAACAGTAACAATTCGTTCTCTTAATCAACATAAGCAGTTAGATATTACCTATTAAGCAGTCTCGAAAGTGGTGAATAATAATCTCGATATCAAAGTCAATAGTGGCAAACATATTGCCAATAACAAATTAAGTCTACATAAAAAAAAAACTGCTGCTCCCAGAATAGTGCACACCTGGAGAAAACGTATGATTCGTATGAACTAAGATACTTATGTCGTTTGCAACTTTTCGCACCTGTTTTAAAATTAGATTCAGATTCATGAGCCTACTGGGATAAACAGACGTAGAAACAGTCTATTCGTGACGTCAAACAACTCATTTATAGATTATAATCCTGGAATCAAGGTCGATTTTTGATAATAAACACGAAATAAACGCATTCCATGCAAACTTTTATGTTCTTGTGGCTGCAGATCTTATAGTTTTTAGATGCGGTTGAATCAATGATGAAAGAATTAATTCTTGGAAACTAAAAACGCGAGTTTTATGTTTTGTAATTATGTTTCCGTTCTCTTTTAACATCACAAACTAGAAAAAGCACTTAGACTATTTATAACGGTGTGTGCCACAATTATTATAATTACTCATGGGCTCAACGCAAAGCTTTATATTTTTTACTTCTCCATTGATGCACATCGTCGGATACTGTTGGTTTCTTGGAACAAAACTGTAACTTTGTCTTAGTAGTAGATAACTAGTTTTCATTAGGACTCTGTTTTTATTTAGTTGCAGTTCAATCGCGTCGACTCAAAGCAATACATTAATTATTAACCTTCCATTGAAAGTAGATTACAAATCTACTTTGTTTTGTTTTATGAAACAACAAAAACATCAATGTTTAACTTTACCTACGGGTATGAAACACATTTAAACCACTTAACGTTCGCTGGATCTTCTTACGTTGTTTTCGTTAACGAAACGGCGTTTATAACAAAGCAATCTAATTTTAGGCACTTGAACAACTTTAGCATTAGATTAAACAATGAACACTTTACCAACAAACACAGTTTTAGCCATATTTTCTGCTGGTGTCCTTCCGTTGTCGACTGTGCACTACTAACAGAAACAACAGGTAAAAACACATTATCCGAAGCTTCCAATCTTTGCCAAATACTTTCAACTAATGAACGTTTTTCGTCATTAGTGGGCGATTTTTGTCAATACAGTGACGAGCAAAATGACGGATGGATGAAAACGAACGTTAGGCCATTACACTCATCCACAATGTTTCATTCATTATATCGAGATCAATGAATCATCCCCGTGTCGTCTTAGCTTCATATAACGTCTGGTAGCTCAGGGTTTCCTGTTGAACCAGTTAGTTGTCTGTGTAATATAAGCAAGTGTAGCGGCTTCTTTGTGCGTGACTTCAAATCTAGTAGCCAAACGCTCTGAATGCAACATGACACATAATGATGTTAATCACAAATATCAATGGACGGTTGATGGGATCGTTGTGCTTAATCGTTAAAACCGTTCTGCGTACAGAATTAAATATATGAATACTCGATACTGAGTTTTGCAATGACTCTACATATGGTATTGATTGATCGACGCAAAAGATGAGCTATCGCTGTTTATGGGAAATGTACAAGACTTGCACAGACAAAGCTGCATCTATTCTACCAGGCTGTGCTGGTACCTTTAGTAGACTTCAAGAACTCTGGGTAAATATTCCCTGTGGTGTTGAGCTGGCCATCCCAGCTGCGAGCAGATTGCATTCTGGAACGTTCCGGGGGCCAGTAACGGTCAAACGGATGGCGCATGTGTACCATGTTCTGCTTGATCGCTCGGACTTGGGTCGGGTCTAACTCTGATAAGCAGTGGGAAATTTTTAGTAGATTAGTAAGCTTACACAGTTTTGGCTTATCACAACTGTGTGGGAGATTTAACGGACGTATTGGATGCCTGTTTTAATCTAAACATGCTCGAATGCTCGTAAATGTTTATTGATTGCTGAGCCCAAAATAGAAGAGTGAAATGCGCTTGCACGAAACGTGCCACTCAGGATTTCGACAGATATTGTGACGAGCTTCACTCCAATAAATTGAAGTAGGTACCATAACGTACAAGGTATTCGCTTATCAAAACTTCTCATAAATTCTATTTGAGCTTTGAGCTAGCGTGAATACAAATACTCAAGAAAATAGAGGGAAGCACCAGCTGTGGCTACGAGAGCTTAATACATTGTGCTCGAGCCTGCTAGTTGTGCTGCACACGTGTTGAAGTACGAGTGAAATATTCTACACTTTAATTATTAATTTGGTTCGTCTTATTATTTTTAGTCGGATTCTTACAAGCAAGCGACTATTTACAACTACAACATCATATTATACATAGTTACACTACGTTAAACGTGTTTTTATAAGATCCTACTGTCGTACTGAAAATCTAATCAAGTAAAAATAAAATTTTCTTCCCTTTAGGTTACTTTCTTTATCAAAATGTTAAATGCTTGCCGTCTACTTGCATATTTCCGAAATTTAATCCCATGATATTGGGTATTGATCAGAAACTTAACTTGGGTACGCAGAAATTTAAGTCAAAGGGAGTGTACTTACTAGGGCGTCCCCTACGGTTGCGTTCTTCTTCTTCCAGCATGCGCAACACGGCAGAGTTTGCCAAGTTTGCGGGCTTGTCTGTGGTCGGGTCGCTGAAGTCAATCCTGAAACAAAAAAAGAAACATTGTAAAAAAGGAACAAAAAACTACGTCACTAAGAGATTTGCGGGGTAATATTGCGTACCACACTAACAAATTGCTATGTCATTTTGAAAATTCATCGACATTCATTGCGTTATTTATGCTGTCGAGCAGAGGAATTTTCTAAACAGATGAAGCAATGGGTTAGGAATTTCTTTAAAAATTCTTTGGATTTTGAAAGAAATTTCGTAACGCAATTGTGGTGCAGGTTTTGGTTGGTAAAACAGAAACAAATTGTTGGACATCACAACACAAACGTTACAGGTAGATACGGACGCGTTTATAGACATGAAACTCTACCTTACCATACAAGAATGTTACTTTCATCATGTTCATGCAAGTGCTTAATCAACACGGTAATTAGGAATCTTGTTCAAATAGTAATAAGTAGCACGTAGGTATATTTCACTAAATAAATTAATTGTCTAATTAAAGTATGAAGTTTGTTGGTGCTTATACAGTCTGTTTATCTTTATTATAGTAGATCCTTTCACGTTTTCTTTACGTTTCTTATTTTGGCGCATAAATCACAACATAGCATTACGCCTCGTTTCCCTGAGGGGTTGGGCAGAGGTGTACCCACATTTCGCCAGTTAATCCAGTTATGTTAAAGTTTCATGCAATAACAGATAGAAAAACCCAAAGACACTTTGTTCAACCTGGGAATCGTACCCAGGATCTCGTGTTCAGCAGTAGCGCTTGCGACCAGGAGACCGACGTGGCAGTCAGTCAGTCTTATTGTTAACATTTTATTATTAACCGTGATTAGACTTAATGCAACCATTTCGTCAGACCTCACATGTGAAAATCTCAATCGTTTTGATTTCTAACTAAGTTAAGTATCAATAATTGTCTCATCATATCCTCTTATTATATGAAATGTAATTAGGTGTAACGACGGTCCACAGATTTTTAATTAATTATTGGTTTTGTGCCAGAAGATTAGTCTCGAATTATATATCTACGCGTCGATAATCACTGCACAATGTTTATAGCGATTTTTTTTTTGTTGATTTGAATAGCTGAACATTTTATGAGGAATGTTGGTATCTTCATTAAATTTTACTCAGAGGCCATAACCACAATGTAACTAAAATAAAAACTATTTTGTTACAAAAACAGACACTAGGTATAATTTGAAAAATGATAATTTGAATGATGATTCTAATGCAAAAAGAAATGCAAAAAGCTATCATACAGATCCAAAGACACCGACTGTAAAAAAATGGTTTCTATGCTTTTTCCAAAGTTCAAACAATTTATCCCGTCGTCGCTGTACATAATCCCTCTTATTTATAAACGATGTTTAAACGTCAAAAATGTATGGTTAAACAGTCGCTTATTTTCAGTTAACTGTTTATAAATAAGAGGGAACGTCCTTAAAAATATCTTTCGAACATAACTTTGATGCGCACATATCTGTCCAAACAACCAGAGGATATCACAAGACAACGTCTCAGTAGATACTTATTTATGTATTTACCGGTATTTTCGTATTACTTTATGACATTGCTTCAAATTATAGTAGTAGTAGACAAGGGGTATTTTTATCTGAGGTTGTGAAAATGTTCACGGAGAAAATAAATAAAACCAAAATATATTTTATGACAAAATGTAAAATGTTTGAACGTCATAGAGCGTTGTATTATTTTTTCCGGCACGAATTATTATAATTGTGGACATTTGAGTGAAACCCAAGTACTAACCGGCAATGAAGAGGCCGGACCAAGTGCAGGTGATTTTCTTGAAAATTCGGTGCCTATTAAAAATATTATCTATGGAAAAGTCAAGGAACTTAAATTATATAGTACATACTAATTCCACGGGAAAACTATGTATATAATTGTGACGAACTGGCTTGAATTGGTGAGATATTTTATGAAAATTCATTTGCGATACCGATGAAACAATTTTTTTCTTCCTTTTGCATTGTTCTTTTATTTGCTAGTCTATTTTTATTTTGTAATTTAATTAGACGGCCTGTATTGTCTGCGGCAATTTAAAATCGTTCAATGATTTTTTTATATGAGCTGTTATATTTTCCTTTCAAATATGCTATGTTATTACATAATTATATTTTTCATGTATGACAAACAACAATAACATATTGACGAACTGGCTTGAATTGATGAAAACTTTTTGTGAAAAGCCATTTGCGATACCGATGAAATAATTTTTTTCTTTCTTTTTATTTTCTAATGTCTATTATTCATTTTTTTTTTACTGATTGGCCTGTTTTGTTTGAGCGTTTTAAAATCTTCCGAGGAGGTTTTATTGGTAACTGTTATTAGCAGAGCATAGTTTTGTTTAGGGTTCCATACCCAAAGAGTACCAATGGGTTTGGCATATGGCTTTACGAATTCTCGGCTGTCCATCCGTCCGTCACAGGGTTCTATATCTTTTGAAATGTAACAGGTTAGACTCTTGGCATTTTCATTACTTTGACAAAATAAAAATCTTAGTTTTTTTTTAAACTTATGTATAAAAAATTAAGATTTAAATATTGCCCGGTGGTACGGCCTTCGTGTGCAAGTCCAATTCACACTTGGCCCTTTTTTATGGGACACTTATGGCCACATCCAACAATTGCAACTACTCAAAACAGTGAAACACGCGCTTCTTTTAAGCATGTCGACGACCATCTAAATGGCGGTGGCCCGGGACATGGCAAAAATAGAAAAAAAGTATAGAATCATCAGTAGTACATTTCTGACGTTTTAAATAGTAAACCCCTAAATTTAATTACGATTTTTACAAGACCTATTTTGAATTGCCTCTTTGGTTGAGGAACAGCACCACGTTTGTTTTACCCACCAAGTATCGAGACGATGAAACTCGACGATTGTCAGGGAGATTCAACTCCCTTTGAACCTGTAACGAAATTGATCACAAAAGAAAATTGGAGGAGCAGGAAACAAACATAGTTTCCATCAGTCTCTAATTCACTTTCCGTCGAATCAGTAAACAAATATTTATCTACTGTAATTACAATTTCGCGAAATGATGTTATTTCATACAAGATTTTTATGAATTTGTTTATTTTTCCTCCTTGTTAATAAGATTTGCTAGAATATATTTATTTTATACGTTATAAAAAATTTAAAAAATGCCAGAAATTTATTTGTAATTTAATCAATTATTTTTATAATCTCTAACGGGAAACAATACCCAAAATAAATATGGAAAAATAGGTATAGCTTTTTCAGCTTCTACATCGAGTGGTGGTGTGTGTGTTGTATGTAAACTTAGGTATAGATTATGTAAATTGTGAAATTTTTCATTAAGTCATCATTATTAGTAACTAGCTTTGCCAGCGGCTTCGCCCGCGTGGATGTCGAAAATTATCCCACGGAAACGTACTATCGGAATAAAAAGTATCCTATGTGTTATTCCAGGTCACAAACTATCTGTGTGGCAAATTTCATCCAAATCCATTCAGCCGTTTTTGCGTGATTAACTACTTACAAGTTAAAAAGGTAGGTTTTAAAATTGTGTGTTTACATTTATTTATAACTGCGCCCGCGGCCCCGTCCGCGTATCTAGATGTTGAAAGTATCCCACGAGAACCTGTTATCGGAACAAAAA
This sequence comes from Antitype chi, assembly GCA_947359405.1. Taxonomy (NCBI): domain Eukaryota; kingdom Metazoa; phylum Arthropoda; class Insecta; order Lepidoptera; family Noctuidae; genus Antitype; species Antitype chi. The sequence goes on along the minus strand of OX375815.1, from coordinate 12,268,659 downwards.
TCGGGTAGTGAAATTCCCGTCAAAATCGGTCCAGTCGTTTCGCAGATTAGCTGGAACAAACCGATAGACAGACAGACAAAGGTTTAAAAAATAGTTTTTTGCTATGTGTACTGTATATGCTTTCGTATTATATGTATTTGGAAAAAAGCTGTTATTTTGATATTACAAACAGAAATCACCCAAAAACATTTGACTGTCTCCCCAACTTCAGATTGACAGACGTTACCCTATTTATCATAGACATTATACGAAAATAAATGACGTTAATTTCCTCCGAATTCGAAAATCGTGGTGTTACGCAACTTTCACTCGCTTTCAAACTAAATCGATTATTGTCATTCGGAAAGTCATGTATAAACATTAACTTCGTTTTACAAACACAGGAAACTACGTGGGAACAGACACAAGAAGTGGTGACAAAGCGTTAACTCAACCTTGATTGTGTAACCGAGTTTAGTCGATCAATCCGAGACCCGAGTATGTAGAACCGTGCCAGCCTATAGGCGTTACAAGTTTTTTTTGTTATTTATCATCCCCCATGCCATTTTGGGGACTATTATTTAATAATTGGATAGATGAAGCTTATTTTGTAAGCTACTTCAATAATTGCCTGTCTATTGCCATTCTTCTGAAATTCTATTCAATTTCGCTTGGCGATAGTTTGCTTTTAGTTTAGTGAATAATCAAAACTACTGTTTAGACTTACTGGTTTGGTGTCAACTATGTTAACTCCGACTGCAGGGCCATTGCTTATAGAGCTTCAGTATAAGAAATAAGATATTTTATCTTTAAGGAGGATGCACCAGGGTACCTCGCGAAATTTAAATCCCTTCAAATGATTTTTTCATGAAATAGTGATTCAATGGTATTAAATGAACCGAGAGAGTTGTAGTGATGATTTCAATGATTATAATTATGTTAAGCCATATTCGTTACGGTTGGGAACCATATTGTAATCAACATTCAACCAGACACTGAATTGAAAAAAAAATCTGCCGTTTCCGTTTTCGCATCCACCTTAAACTGCTGAAATTGGGTTGTTATAACAAAGCTGTGAAAGAGCGGGTAAATTTTATAAAGTGCTTAAATAATAATGATTTTGCTCTAGGATCACCATGATGTGAAGTCTATCGTTCTCTTGGTCATCTTAGTGTGAGTTTGTGGGGACCTACTTATAGACTAGAATACAGGATATGTTTATAGCCAGTGTGCAAACTGTAACCATGATATTAGCATATCATTCTAGACTCCCTAGCGTAGAAATTTTTCGTCGGTTATACAAAAAAAAAAATCAGCTGTTTCATAGAAAAGTGCAATACCTACGCGGTTAAAATGTATGGAACAGCTGATTATTTTTTGGACAACCGACGAAAAATTTCTAGGGATATGCTGAATTCATGGTTACAGTTTGCGCACTGCTTAAAAATTTATCCTGTATGTTTTAAATACCTACCAACACAAACATAATTTACGCTAGTTATGTATGTGTTTGGTACAAAGGTAGCCGATAACACAGAAACCTTTTTTTTAGATTAATGTTATTGTAACTGATCGCGACACCCTGTATACCTAAACAAATTATGTTTGCGCATTTTGATGGAAAAATTCTTTATCAAATTATACTTACGAACAAAAACAACTGTTATCTGACCTCAATCATAAAGCCTTCTTACTTTACTTATTATTTATAGTAAATTAAAACCTTAGTCGTCAGATTATGTTTCTAATCTGTTAATGTTAACCTAACCATGGTTAAATCTTATAAAGGGAAACATGAGTGATAATGTCTGAAAGTTTGTACCTATTATAACTAAAATGCTTTCAAGTACTAAATATATTGCTGGAGTTCCAGAAGAAATGGTGTTGTAATCATAAATTTTCACTGCATTTTAAAAAGATAGAGCAGCTGGTTAGAAAATTCGCAGTGGAATCTCTGACTTTATGACAAACGTAATTATGTGGATGCATCATTAGGTAGAGACGAAAGATTTATTAAAAATGGCGGTAGCAGTGCCAACATTTTCTTTTAATAAATGAGCTTTAAGTTGTAAAAATAAATAGAGAACAAAGGATATGTCTGACATCGAGTCGATTGAAGAAACAATTGAATGTTAACAAACAATGCATGGCAGTGTCGCATGTTTGTATTGTTGCATGATACGTTTTTTGTTGAATGCCTCCGCAGGCGACCAATCGAAAGTGTAAATACACTTTCACTCCACTTCATTACCGCCGTACAAAGTTCACGTTCGTGATCAAAATCAGCATTACCGAATCGTGCGTTTTCTCTCGTTATGAAGATTATTTTATGACACATATTATGTTATTATATTTATAGAAGCTACTTTATATGTATAAGAGTCTTGGAAAATATTGTTAAAATCTTTGGTTGTTCAAAATTGGCAGTGACTAAAGCGAAATTACTTCACGCTAAGTAGTATACTTAGCTTCGCAGTTTCAGAACAACATTCATTTGATGCCCAAATAGGAGGGTTTTCTAAACTTTGAAACTACCACCTGATAGCTACTGCAATAACCCCTCTAATTTATTGCCGATATTACGATTGAGTATATAATAACCTACTTATATGTGACCTAGGATTATAAAAACCCTGTTAGGTTACTAATTTACTTAGGCATACGATAGTTAATGCCCACGGGCCATGACCGAGAACACACTTCATTACGCTCAAGATTACCTTCATTATATATATTTTTAATCTTGACGAGAGCGTGAATTTGATCGCCTAACGCCCACGAGTAATTGACTCAAGCATTATAAATATTGCGCCCTTTACGGAATATACAGGGAAAATTTTCAGGTGATGAAAATCTTATGCAATTAATTATTCAGTGTTTCGGCAATATACAGGGTGATTGGAAGATGGGTGCAAAGCTTTAAGGTGAAGATAGTATAGACAATTTAGAACCATTTAAGCCATGGTTGCCTTAGACGAAGTCTTACCAATTTTTTTTTTTAAATAAGGTTTAAAAGGCGTATTGTACAAATTTTTTATTTTTTCTGAGCTTTAAATGTCTGTAAAAAAAATGTCTAATGACACAGAAGACTAAAAGTTGTTTTGCTTGATTGCTTATACATTACTTTAATTAAACAAATAAAAAATGAATTCATTTATCATTCAATTTGGCCATAATTATGCAGTTTACATTAAATTTTGAGAATTTCCGAAAAAAAACTTAAAAATTTGGTTAAAAATATTTGGTAAGACTTCGTCTAAGACAACCATGGCTTAAATGGTTCTAAATTGTCTGTACTATCTTCGCCTTAAAGCTTTGCACCCATCTTCCAATCACCTGTATATGTAATTATTATTAAGAGCCCGTTGTGTCCCACTATAGGGCAAAGGCCTACCTTCTATCTTTCTATTCTATTTGTCTCTGTCTTTTGCCATTTGAACCCAATCCTTTAGTTAGAAGACTAGCTGATGAGCGGCTGTCTTTTTCAAGTGTTTTCTGCTTTCCTATGTAGCCATTATTTGGGTAGAGGCAGAAGTAAAAGACTTCAAGCTTGCCTGATAAGTAGCTACGCCATGTTTCATTGAATACTGTGACTAATTGTAATTTATGATTATTCAAACATTGACTATAGAAATTATTCCACATTGTGACATTTAAAATTTTTGTTTTTATTTATTTGTAATTTTATTAATGTTGAAATACCTACCAAATTATTTATGTTTACCTCTCGCATTATCCATGTTTTATTTCGCATGCAACCATATTTGTCCGCCTCTTGGCATAACATAGCGACTCATGACTATAATTTAAGAACTGGAATCACTACCTATGTTATACAAATAAAAATGATTTGATTTGATCATTGTCTAGATACTTTTCTGCCTTCTTCAACTAAAAAGGACACTCAAAGTGAATTATACAGGGTGGCATACATAGACGCGCAAACTATACCCATGAATTCAGCACATGATTCTATATCCCTCAGGGTAGACATTTTTCTTCGATTATCAAAAAAAAAAATCCTGGTCATAGATAAAATGCAGTAGGTACAGACGCGACGAGGTTAAAATGTATGGAACAGCATTTTTTATTTTTAATATTCCACGAAAAATATCAACGCAGGGTTTCAGAATCGTATAGGTACTGAATCCATGATTACAGCCTGCCACCAGTGTGTAAAAACTGTAAAACAAACTTAAATCACTTTATTGTTTTCAATATATGTAACAAACAGTTCTGTCCCATGTGCTAACGCTTCATAGGTTTTTTAAATCGTTCAATGACTAAGGGCTTAATGAGTCATTACTTTATCCAACACCCAGTGCGAGTGCGGTGCTTCTATTCAGATCAGACCAGTCCCACTGCCTGGAATGTCTTAAGTGCGTATACACTTACACCTTTGATGTCCTAAAGAATGCTACTGATGCCACAATCAACGTGGCTTCCTACTAGGTTTAAACAATATAAAGAAGTCAAATTAAATTATCGTCGCGTCCACACGAAAAGAAAAGGCTAAAATATGTATGTTAACAATTTTATTTGGTAAATATTATGATTTTTAAATTCTAAGGCTCTATTTTTGGACCGGTTTTAAAAACCTCATTACTTGCTGCCATTTTTAAATTTCGTTCAGTCTCCGACATTCATTAACTTTCACGGATGATGCTTTTAATAAGACGTAGAGCGCAGTAGCGAAAAAATCTTTTAAAGGATATTTTATGCATATCGTATAGGGAACAGATATAACCTCGGAGAGACCTAGTTACCTACTAAGAAGTAGGTGACGACTAGGCTAAATAAAACGATATAAATTTTCATACAAACATAACACCAGTTAAATAAAAAATAATAGTTGTCTCTTCTTAATTTTCCAGTTTTTTGTTTCTATAATCAATTTTTACTTACACACGTTTTTAACACGTTGTATGCAAATGATCTATCCGGAATAATTTATGATGTTTCAATTTATGCTTATTTCCATATGGTATGGCTTTTTCTAAGCTCTAGGAAACTACTTAAGTATTTATAGCTAAGCCGTGTTCTGTAAGTGTTTTTCCTTTTGATCAACTACAATTTTATTGAGCTAAATACACATTTCGTTTATTTATTACTTAGAATTTGTAAGTCGTGGGTTCGAAGCCAGGCAAGCGCTTAACTTTGGGTACACTCATCACCACTGCTCTCAAAACAGCGAGGGAATACATTGTAAGGAAGCCGCATGTCCTAGAACCAAAAATTCCCGCAAACTGGGCTCGTGTGGCAGTTTACAGTCCAGTCCAATGCAAAGGGAACATTATAGGCTAATTACGCTATGTAATGCTAACTTAGGAAAACCTATTCTATGTACATACGGTAAATATCAGTATGTAAGTACAGTCAGCGTCTAATATTTCAGGACGAACAGACTGTTCAAAATTATCTAAACAACTATGAAATTAAATATTAAGTCAATGACACAAGGAATGTTTCAGAATGAAGACCGTACACGACACCTGTCATTGTGACAAGAACTTTATCGAATTGAGGTAAAGTTCAATTTTCATAGTTGGTTATATCATTTTGAAGAGTCTGTTTGTCCCGATATTGTTGACGCTGACTGTACAATACTCACACATGGGTCGGTAAGGAGTTTATCGATAAGACTTGAAGTAGAGATACGTTAAATAATTCGGCTATATCGGGTGCAGACCGGAGTGGATCATAATATAGGAAAAATCGTAGTAAAGTATTTTAATTAATCAAGTTTAAAAAAGAATGTTAAAGGTTACCGTCAAATTATGTGATTTTCACAGGACCGGGGAATGTTCCCGCAATAAAACTACGCTACTACGATTTTCACATAATATTTCAATAGTCTTAGTAGTTTTCGAGATTTGAGTAATTTATTTAGGTTTTGTTTACGGTGACATTTTCAAAAAACATGCGTTTAAAACTTTATACAGAGTGCGACAGTTACTTGTGATCCTTCTAGAAGTCATGGAATTTTGAAAGACACCAATATGGGTGTAGCACACGTGTACCTAGTCCTATATGTTCATGCTACCAAAATTTGTTTTATTTTTTCTCCATCGAACGTGTCATAAATCACATCGGCTATGTCTGACCGTGTCAGCGTGCCTATAACAAACAGCTGCCTTATAAAGAAATCAAGTTTACATTCACCTTACTGCACCTTTATTGGTAACGTGGTCAGATGTCAATGTCGGATAATTGTATGTTGTCAGTGTAGAAATATAAACACCCTCTGTGTGAAATAGCGGTTCAGATATCACCCTGATAAAGTGTTATTGGGATTTTCTATCTTAATTTCTCAGTAGCAGCCTGGAATCTGGATTAGTGACCGGTTGATGCCAATAGGCTTGTCTCTATTACATGGGACTTAAACATAACTGGTGAAATCTGGGTGCACTGTAAGTACCTACACCTCTGCCAAATCCTTCGGGGAAACAAGGTTGTTATTACTATGTGTTACCCCCTGATAGTTTTCTTACCCATTATTCATGAACGTGGATTAAAGTTCTGCCATACTTTTACCTCTAAAAATGTGTGGACAACCTGAATTTTATTCTCGATGTCAGATTATTCCGCCATTTTTAATAATGGTGTTAGGAATTACCTACACTGCTATAGGTGTTGCCATTTCCAGATAGGTAGGTTTTTTTTCACACTAGACTTGGGATAGTTTTATTAAAAGCGTCTGAAACTTGTTGGTAAGTTTGTAAAGCATTTTTACCTATGTCTGTCTTGTGTCAGTTGAGTTTGAGATTTTACCAGATAGTATCTTAGAATAAGTATGCGTTATTATTCTAAGGATAAAATATAGTGCTATTAATGAATAATAAATTATTATTCACAAATCACACAACATTTTATCTTTTATTTAATCGTGATTTGAAAGTGAATCTGATAGTTTAAATTACCTATTAGGGATTATTGCTACTATAAGATTAGCTATTATTACTACCTTATGAGTACTTACAGGTAATTTAATCGATCAAATTCTTACAATTATACCGATAATCGTGATAAGCTTGCAAATCATCATTAATCAATCGGAACACGTAAATGAATGAATTTTAAAACGTACACCAACGAATACTTCTTAATAATCATATCTGGCATACAAATGCTTTATTAATGCAAATGTTGCATAGAAAGTAATTATTACACGCTAATAAACGTCTGCACGTCACTTGATAATCACAGTGTAGTATATTCTACATTACTTATTATGCCTTAATAAAGTATGCAGTCAGGTAACCTGAATATTCCTTACCCATTTGTCTCGATGACAGTGCCCATTGTGAATACTAAACCACTCGCGGTACACTTCAGGACAAATTAATTAGCTCGACAATGGATTATTTCACGTGTATTTTTATTTCTATTGCGATGAGTGTGCGCCCGGTTTTATGCCAAATCCTGACTCGCTGGTGAGTCTGCCTTGCTTCAGGGTAACTTCTATTTTTATGATTATGATATCACTGTGATAATTTTGTTGCAGACAATGCAACTGATACAGTCAAATGACTGTGCAAGTTTGAATAAAAAAAATATTGAAAATAATATGACGAAAAATTTTGATTTTAATTTTAAACCCAAATAGCCGAGAAATGTCAAGCTTGATATTATTAGTAATAAAGAATTTATTATTAATGATATTTAGTTTGAAAACTTCTTATTTGATGATAGAAATATTAATCACATGAATTTTGAATTATGAATAGGTATGGAATTCCTATATTCGCGCAGGCGCAGTGTTGTGCGCGGTTACGGTCGCGTCGCGACTGTGGCGGCGCACGCGCCTTCTTCCTCATTTGCTTGTTTATTTCCACTTTTTGTCGCTTTTTGCCATTAATAATGAGATAGGAGATAAAACACGGTGTCAGGTAGCAATTACTCGCACGAAATAACATTCAAAGTGCTCGCACTAAATAACATTTCTTTCTAGATGTGTTTATTGTTCAGTTTTTTGCTTTGTTTTCAAAGACAGAGAACTTTAATGAATAATTTTGGGAAACCGAGACATTCCTACATAGCATTTCTTAGAAAAAAAAAAACTAATTTGCCATTACTCAGCATTTTTAAGCTTCTGTGACCTTATACATTTCTGCAGCTTCCAAGAATCTTTTGATTACCAACTTAAATTGCAACATTAAACCAAACAATCTAAATCTTATTTCAGTTCCTGCCTAGATAATATTTAAACACATCTTCAGCGCATACGCACCCAATCTGTTTTACATCAGATAAAGCTCTCAGGCAAAGCAAATATACTGAGTGCCTCTATCACTACCACATTGAGCGCAGACATTTACCGTCTGTACTTCCAACACAAAGGTATCATGGACTGCACCAATTTATTATAGCGTTACTTTGAAGATACACATGCACTGCGGAATGCCCACTATGTTGGCTCGCTGCTAAATTTCATCTGCGTAAATGTCAGTGCCCCTTCGGCAACGCGCACTCCATAATTGATCGGTCAACGGCATTCAAATTGGCCCGACGTTTATCTTTGGACGCACTCTTCAATAAAGGTACCTTACAAACAGGTTGTTGTTTTACTAATCAATATTTAGATCTAGTTGCTAGTAAGGGGCTTGTGTATTAACTTGTGTATTAACAGCCCCCGGGTCGATCGATCGCTTGCTGCGGTTGGTCCGTGGATGGATGACATGCCAAAACCCCTTTGTGGCTCGGAAATCACGTTAAGCCATTGGCCCTGGCTGTCATTTGTGGATATTTGACAGTAGTTACGGGTCGTCAGAAGCCCGCAAGTCTGACAACTAGTCTTACAAAGGGGTATCGTATTACCCAGTAACGGAGTCGTGGAGGCTAAGTAGGTAGTCACTCCATGTAATAGTGGTATTCAACTGCATCTGATCAGACTGGAAGACAAAGGCCCTTTCTCATACAGGGAAAGCACGGCGTTGATCACCACTCTTGGTCAAGATTTATATTAACTTGAAGTCCTGGTTTCCTCACGATGTTTTCTTTCACTGATGTAATTAAGAAAAAGATAAATTGCAATAGCCACATTGGTATTTGCCGGGCTTTGAACCCACAACCTCGCGAATGAGTGGTAAGGTTAGAACCAATGGATCAAGGACTAAGTAATTGTAAAAAAAAAAGCTCATTCTTTACCATCAACTTATAGGCAGAGATGTACCTACGCCTAAAGTAAGTCAGAACACCTAAGTACTTCAACGGTCAAAGTTAAATTTTTGCGAAACACGTTTGTAAGGGTATTCAGTATTCTATCAGCAGGTGACAAGCCTGCACCTGTCATGGTAGGTAGGTACTTATCAGACAGGACGCAAAACATGTTATGCAGACTCAGCAAAAGCTTGCACCCATAACATCGACAAAACAAGTAGAAACCAACATATCACGAATTTTGTGACAGGCACGACTTATTTGGCATACCTACTAGAAAACTTTATTTAAAACTCCAGCATATACACAACACAGTTGCATTCACAATTGAAGGAAATTCACAGTCTATTGCTTCACATGTCTGAAGAATTCGTTTGCTCGACAACTTAAGTAACGCAATGTATAATGTTGAATAATAGGTAGGTACCTAAGTGTGTGATGCAATTAGGTTGCTCGCTCTCTTCAAAAAAAGTCCCAGCAAGTAACAAGTTTATAGCACCCAATTAGTAAAACTTATTAGATTTATCCTGAATAAAGTGGGGAAGCAATGTTGTCGTTGCATCAAAGTCGTTTAGCCCGAAAGTGAGAACGGTCAGGAATTGATGCTGACCATGTCTAGGGCAATGACCTTCAAGATTGAGGTGACCCAGATATCAAAGGTCGAAGCAGTCAACAACAAACAAAATGACATCTTGTCTATTTTATCGCCAATTTATAGGAACTGTGTCTACAATTTTTAATATATTCATGAAAACTTGTTTTCTTTAAAAGTATAAATAAGGACCTAAAGTTTTTCGTTACATTTTACGAGTTTCTTCTAAATCGTTTATCTTATAGTTGATAAGATCTTTGTATAAAAATAACGTTGGAAGTGACTGAGGTACACCGTAGAATATAATTGCCGTAAACATCTTAGACGTTCCAAAATAGAACCAGAAGTATTTATTTAGTAATTTGGCTACTTAGCTCCAAATGCCCAAACCATGAAAATAATAAAACAAAATCTGCCGTCCTAAAATATCATCCTATATTTAGTTTACCTAAAGACAGTGGCGCCATCTATGTGAATGACATTTTGTTTGTTTTTGAGTTGCACTTTCAAATTGGCCTGTCGCCCATAAGAAAAGACAACACAGCTATGGCATGCTAACTGCGGCAACAATTTATAAATCATTGTTATTGCTGTGCAGAATAACTGAAAGGTGTAATCCACCTTAATAGGTGGTTATAAAATGTATGCAATTTGTATAATCAATTAAAGCAGTAATATGACGTGTACTAAGTAGCTAAGTAGCTCTATCTATTTGAGTCTGCTACCTCAGACGATAAATACTCGAATATTAAGGGAAGCTCGGCAGCTCCGCGTTCGTGTAGTAACGCGATCCTACCCTAATGTACGCCTACTGCTTCTACCATATTAATTATCATAGTTCTCTTCATATAATATTCCCTCCGTCCGGAAACAAGATCTTCAACAAAGACTGCGGAGTTGGGTTTTGGTTTTTAACCGACTTCAAAAAGGAGGAGGTTCTCAATTTGATTGGTATTTTTTTAAATGTATGTACACCGATAACCCTGAGATTTATGATCCGATTTTCGTGATTCTTCTTTAGTTTGATGCGGAATAGTTGTCATTTGGTCCCATAAAAATTTAACATAGTTTGGCCCAGTAGTTTTCATTTTGTTTTATTTTTTATTTTTGTACATTTTTGTTTACGTGGACGATGTAATTTTAGTTTGTACGGCTTTTTTATTTAGGAGTTTTCATTTATTGGAAGAGTACTTTCTCGGAGTGGTCCCCTTTCAATTTGGTGAAGATTGATGAACAACTTCGGAGATAGGCAACGGAACTCCTCTATAAATGATAGCAAATGGACTGGGATTGCTGAAATCTCATGTCTGTCTATTTTTTACACTAGTTCATAACATAACATCACGCCGGTTTCTACCGGCCGGACCTTCTGGTGCCGGTGAAGGGGTAAGCACATGTGAACCACTAAAAAATGAAAAATAAAAATATTTTTCAAAAAAAAAAAAAAACAACCGGCTTCCAAAAAAACACTACAAGTGAAAAATAACTAATTTCGGAAGGAGGTGACAAAAAATTAAAATACATATCCAAAGTCACTGAGTTCCGAAATTAAAGTTATATTGCACAATATCACGAATTGCACAATGTTTTTGACAGTTGAGGGTTAATATTGCAATGTGTGTTGCGCAATGTTTGAACAAAAGTTTGAGCGAGTCTAATTTTTATTCATCTGTATTGTGATTTATTTTTTGTCTATTTTATAGCTTTGATGAGAAAAATAGAAATAGAAAATATTTGTTGTCCAGGTAATACAAGAAGCAAGCATAGGTTAACATCAAGGCGAGACGGCATATTGAGTGGCTTAAATATTACCTACAGCTAGTTACAGTATATTATTTGCTAATGAACCCAAAATTAGACAGTTGTCTGTATTTTGGGGGTACAGCTACTGCGTAAAAATGGCATCTCAGGTCTCCATAATTATTAAGAAACGGTATTGTGGGGAAATAGACCGACACCAACAGCTGAAACATTACACTGAAAAAGGAATGCCTTAGAAAAATTGGGAGTGTCCATTGGCGCCACCTTTAGCTTGATAAATGCATGCTCTACGGCGTCATCCCAACTAATCGGATCACGACCCTTTCTTTTTCTTCTATAATTGCCTATAAATGCGGTAACTGGCGACTGGAAATACTCTTGAACAGGTGTTGAAACGGCGGTATTGCTTCCCTCATGTTTATTGGTATTTTTTTACCACCAGTGCGAAGTCCAATAAGTCTTGGAACTTTGGCAAATTCAATCTTACAAAATTTTATAGTCCTTTTCTTCAGATAACGCCAAGTGTTTTAAAAGATGTTCGTGGGTATATTTCTGCTTTTTCCTATACTACTCTTTCGACCAGCGACGTTCTCTTTTTTATGTTGAGTCACAAGTGCAGCCACGTCTTGATCATTCGCTGCAAGGGATGATTCAGTATTATCTATATATATAAAAAAAATATTGCTGTTCGTTAGTCTCGCTAAAACTCGAGAACGGCTGGACCGATTTGGCAAATTTTGGTTTTGAAATATTTGTGGCAGTCCAGGGAAGGTTTAAACGTTGAGAAAATATAAAGAAAATCTATGATAGACGATTGTTAGTCTCACAAAAAGTAGAAAAATCTTTTATCGGCGGTACGCAGTTTGCCGGGTCAGCTAGTTGCACAATAAAAGTAATGCACAAACGAATTGTAGGTGTAATGGTAGGTAAATTATTGATCGTTAGAGCTCTCAATCATATTGCGCAATAAAATGTGTATTCTCAAACTTATTGTAGGTGTAGTAGGGGCCTCTGCAGGCATGCAATGCGTTTTCCCTGTTCCCGGGGCACTGGAAATTGTAGGTATTAGCATCACTGGTGATTTAATTTCTCCCCGAAAAATGTGAGGATAACTCTAGAAATGCGCGCGTGATGTTCGTATAGACGTAATCGTATTGATTCGTTTGGGGTGAGTGTGACTCATCGACCTCCTATTGGCACGTCTAGATATCATTTTGTTTTGTTTCCTACATGTTTGTGTGTGTGGCTTTATTTATAGCACGCGGCTGTTATTTTTAACGCGCTGCAGTCAGTCTACATTCCGAATAGACGCGATTATGTTAAGTATTTTTGTTTGAAGGTTTGAGATTTGTACAGGACTCAGAAAGGATTAAATGTGGAAGGTCACATCGCTCTCTGATTTGCGTAAAACAAGTTATACTTAGTAGTTAGTGCTTGGTACACGACATAATTTTTTTCTCATTGATCTCGCCCATAAAATCCAAGAATACCCGAAAAAGAATCGTGTTTATAGCCAAATCGAATTATATTCGTGATTAATGTCTACTATGTATTTACGTTGGCGTAAACTCGCAGTAAAATGTAGAAATATGTGTGAAATGTCAACAAAGACAAGGGTATTCTATTGTTAATATCCATTGACTAATTACTCGATAATTATCTAAATAAGACGTCATCGCCCTGGCAAACGGTCAAAACCCCGTGAAACAATTATTTTACTTTCACATAAACTGTTTGTTGTACTTTTGACGTATCATACATTTGTACTGTTTTATTTTTTTATATGCCACTAAATAGGATCTGAGGGCTAGACATAAGTGTTTAGTTTTCTAAGAAAACGGTTAACTGACACACAATAATGGGTGTCAAATACAGAGTGTTTGGGCACCTTAATGTCAAATGCTGGTAAAAATTATAGATTTTCATGACGGTTGTTATAATGGTGTCAAGATTAAAATGGTGTCAAGATAGACAGGAGCAGATTAAAATGGATATTCTTGCGTCACACCACACTGCCAGAGATTTTAAAACGTTTTGGAAACATACGGACAAAATGAATGTAAAGACTGGCTTCCCTGTGAGTGTAAATGGCATTGGTGATCAGACTGAGATAGCTAATCTTTTTAAAGATTATTTTAAGGTGGAGCCACAGTCTGATTCCAACATAAGCCGATGTGACGATGCTGGGGCTATCGCCCAAGAGCGAGTTATTAAATTTACTGCTCGTGATGTGCAAAAAGTGATACTTGGTATGCAGAGGGGTAAATCTCCTGGGCATGATGGCCTCAGCATTGAGCATCTTAAGTTTGCTGGTACTCACCTGCCGCGTGTGCTCTCCATGTTTTATAATTTATGTTTATGTCACGGATACTTGCCTGAAGAGCTGACGAAAACGATTGTAGTACCGATTGTCAAAAATAAAACTGGTGACATGTCTGATAAAGAAAACTATCGGCCCATCTCACTGGCTACAATAACGGCCAAGGTGCTTGACAGCTTGCTTAACAACATTCTCCTGCAGCACATAAAGCTAAACGATGCCCAATTTGGGTTCAGGAGTGGACTGTCAACAGAGAGCGCAATTTTGTGTCTTAAGCAAGCTGTCGGGTACTACACGGGGAGGAAGACGCCGGTGTATGCGTGCTTCCTAGACCTGTCCAAGGCCTTTGATAGGGTCTTATATAATAAGCTGTGGGCCAAATTGGAAGGCGCGGGTGTGCCGGCTGAAGTCATCTCCATATTGCGCCATTGGTATACGTGTCAGAAGAACCAGGTGAGATGGGCTGGTGTGCTATCTGATGTTTATGGCTTGGAGTGTGGCGTGCGGCAGGGGGGGATAACCTCTCCTCTGTTATTCAATCTGTATGTTAATGACCTCATCGGCGAGCTCAGCAGTACTCATGTCGGATGTTTTGTAGACGGAGTGAGCGTAAATAATATCAGTTATGCGGACGATATGGTACTGCTGGGACCTTCGGTGGGGGCAGTGCGTAGGCTTGTCTCAATCTGTGAGGCGTACGCGGCGGAACATGGACTCAGGTATAACTCGAAAAAGAGCGAAGTGCTCGTTTTCAAGAGTGAAAAGCGAGGTCCTGTGCATGTTCCGCCGATTATGCTTAATGGGGCGGCTCTGCGTGTAGTGAGCGGCGTCAAGTATCTGGGGCACATCTTGACAGAAGAGTTGCAAGATGACGCAGACATAGAGAGGGAGCGCAGAGCATTGGCAGTCAGGGGGAATATGGTTGCGCGCAGGTTTACTCGCTGCTCGAGGGAAGTGAAAATTACTCTTTTCAAGGCGTACTGCCAATCGTTATACTCGAGCAGTCTGTGGGTAAACTTTACGCGCCGGGCTGCTAGTGCTCTGCGTGTCCAATACAACAACGTCTTCAGGATGCTGATGCGGCTGCCTCGCTATTGTAGTGCGTCCGGAATGTTTACGGAGGCGCGAACGGACGGCTTTCATGCGGTTGTACGGAAGAACGTAGCGTCTTTGTTGCAGCGCGTGCGAGGCAGTAGCAACAGTATCCTGCAGATGGTTGTATCTCGTGCAGATTGCCCTATCCTAAACAAATGGATGCATATTGTGATGGGAATTGACTAACATAGTGTATAAGATTTAACTAACACAATATTTAATTAATTTAATTTATTTCTCTATTTTATAATTTGTATGGATTAATTTTTATAATCTGAAATAAACTGATTAATAATAATAATAATATAAAGGATAAGTTTTAACCAGCGCGCAAACTGTAAACATGAATTCAGCATATCATTCTAGACCCCCCAGCGCAGAAATTTTTCGTCGGTTATACAAAAAAAAATCAGCTGTTTTATAGAAAAGTGAAATACCTACGCGGTCAAAATGTATGGAACAGCTGATTTTCTTTTTGAATTCAGCATGTCATACTATGACATGCTGAATTCATGGTTACTGTTTGCGCACTGGTTAAAAGCTTATCCTGTATATGACGGAACCGCTTTCCTAGGAAACCATAGCTTAGGTAAGTGCGAAGCGCCAGAGTACTTTTTCATGAAAAAGTCATTCAATGGGATTAAATGCAGTTAGAAGGTTGTAATGATAATTTGGATGATTATAATTCTGTAAAGCCATATTTTTTGCTGACACTGACCAGAAAATTGCAAAAAGAAACAGGAGAAAATTTGAATTTTGCGGGCTGCCTTTGGGCATCCACCTTAACTGGCGGTAACGAAAATGGAAAAGTCAAAAATGTATTTAATTGACAGAGCTACCAAACAGCTTAAGTCAAACCTGTTGAAATTATTACTAGAAATACGACACGCTTTCAAAGCGATGGTGACTTCTCTGAGGCCTCTTATAATAAGAATCAGATTATGCGCAAACAAAGATAAAAAAAAATACTTTCTAGAAATTTGTCTGTGATCATCCCATAATTTTCAGTTAGGTCCCTACAAACAGGTTCGACGCGACGGTGTGACGCGAATCTGGTAGAACCTTGTCCATGAAGTTTTCATAAAAATCTTCTACTAGAGTTGCGTCGCGCCTGTTTACGGGAGCTTTTATCAGATAACAGACTGTGTTTTGAAAAAGTTGAAAGTACGAACATAGTTAATCGAAAAACGCTACTACACAATAGTGAAAGTAGAGAATTAAATTATATCAAAAATCCTAGCTAGCAAAGAAGATTTATTCACTGAATAACTTTGCATTAAGATAAACATGGTACCTATAGGATGCATTTTTTTTGTAAAATTAGCATTCTTTTAAAAATAGCTCCATGTTTCGATTCCCAGTAAGTATTACAAAGCGTTGTTTGAAGAAAATAACATTTCAGAGAGACCAAAAATAATTTGGCCTGAAAGACAAGACATAGTTGGTACAACCACGGACACAAGCGGTTGACCACTTTTCACACTTATGCCTTAAGCAATAAGGTTGAAAAATAGTCGACCGCCAGTTTCCGCGATGGTACATACGTTCCACGCAAGTGCTGAATATAAACATAAACACTTAAAAAGTCATCGGCTTTTTGTTATTTAGTAATTTGTAAGGTGACACAGAAAACAAGTAGCCAAAACAAGAGACCTTTTTTTAACGAAATCATTTCATCACAAAGGAAAGCTAATGCGTATTATTTACTACAGCGGTACCCTTATATTTCAAGTAAAACAGGTGATAATACATTCTTGTCTTATTTATTACAGGAATCTGACAAAATATGCGACAGACTACCTTAATTATTTATACTTTTTTCTTTTTATTCATGCTAATGTGACCTTGCCATCGGAAAACCGTACGGTCAGCAGCACAGTCGTTCAACACGGCTACTGTAATATATCATTGCCACAAAATGAATCGATAATCCGCTTTATACCATTTCATATACCTAATAGCTAAGAACCTTAATCCTTTTTTCGATTTTAATTAACAATCTTGCTTATTAGAAAACTAAGTTTTCCGTTTGGAATTTTTGCCTGAGAGTTTGTGTCCGATATTGATAATAGCTACCAATGGGACTTAAACATAACATAACATTCGGAGAGGTAAGGCGTGATGTTATATTATTGAAGAAAACTGTTAGTCGACTTTTATGCTCACTGTACAATGTTGGTCATTTTCTTGTATTTTTTACTGCTTTACGAGAAACGGAAGGATTATTTCTGGTGTTACGATGTGGGACGCCATGATGGTACAATAATGGTACAAATGGACGCAAAAAAAGGTGCTGTTAACAGAATATATTTAAAGCTACTTGTTCCTGTGTTATTGAAATAGACTTTCTATTTTTAACCGACTTCAAAAAGGAGGAGGTTATCAATTCGTCGGAACCTTTTTGTTTTTTTTTTATTTTTTTTTATGTATGTTCCCGGATTACTCGAAGATGGCTGGACCGATTTGGATTTTGTTTTTTTTGTTTGAAAGGGTATACTTTCCAGGTGGTCCCATGATCATCAAGTGATGATGGGATCCTGGAGAAATAGAGAGAACTCTTCAAATTTTATAGGCACATGAAGATCTAGGTATTTTTTGGAAGAGTACTTTCTCGTAGTGGTCTCATTTCAATTTGGTGAAGATCTGATGAAGAACTTTGGAGATAGGCAACGGAACTCCTCAATAAATGATAGCAAATGGACTGGGTTTGCTGAAATCTCATGTCTGTCTATTGCTTACATCATTCATAACATAACATCACGCCGGTATGCTGTGAAGGAGTAAGCACATGTGAACCACTAAAAAGTGAAAAATAAAAACTTTTTCCAAAAAAAAAACAACCGACTTCCAAAAAACACTACAAAGTGAAAAATAACTTTAATTTCGGAAGGCGGTGACAAAAAATTCAAATACAGCTCCAAAGACACCGACTTCCGAAATTAAAGTTATTTTTCACTTTGTAGTGTTTTTTGGAAGTCGGTTGTTTTTTTTTTGGAAAAAGTTTTATTGAGGACGAATGCGATCGTATCAGAAATGTTGATGGATGTCGGTAGTAGTCCTATTCATCTGTCTACTGATCATGTAAATCAGAGATATCTAAAGCTATATAGTACGTATTCAAAACCTGAAGAGTATTATTGTGTCATCAAAAAGCAAAGCCGTTATATACGAGTTACGCAATTAAATAATAAGATACTCTTCAAATTCACTGACGTTATCCAAACATTTTAGTATTGGGGTTAATATTTTGCACGAGGAAAATACAACGGATTTTATCTGAGACAAAAATATCGTTGGTTCCATCAATATATTTTTACAATCGCTGATGAATTTCCTTAAAGCACGGTTGCATGGTCACGGTTCTCAATCACAGGCTTATTGAGTAAGAAGGTGTCTTTAATACCGGCTTATTCACCCTCACAGTAATTCTATGTAGGTACTTATATACTCGAACGTAACAAAAATATCCTAATGGATGAATTTAATACGATCACGGATTATGACGTGGGCAATCAATTTTCGCCGTAATTCATATAGTATTAACTTACACCCTTCTTCAAGAGTAAGAGGCCTTGTAATTAATGTCAGATATGTTTGTTATAAATGTCATATACTCGTAGTACGAAACACTATCTTAATATCTACGATATTCAGTTAATGTAAGGTTATCAAGTTAACCGAGATGTCTAGCTTGTTATGTTTAATAGAATTTAAAGCTTCGTGAAAGCGCAGGAGACAATACAATTATGTTTCTTAGATTAGTTTGTCGTTAACTTCAATCAGTTTAAGTGGATAATGTAAAGTTATTAATGAAGTTCATTATTCATTGAAACTGTGGAATTATGGAGGCTTTATATATATTCGTATGAAATTACTAAAAACAAATAACATAAAATATGAAGAATTAAGAGTTTGGTTTAACGTGGAGTAAATAATTAATTTATTTTAATAACAGTGTTCAGAATACATTTAAGTACACTTAAAGTATGACATAGGGCCTGAAAAATTGTGACATAATTAAAAGATAAATAATTTTATTTCTATAGGTAGGTTTGTACAATAATGTAAACACTTTTACGCGTCAATCATATTTTTAAAACCACATGTGGTCAGCGCTTTCTCTCTGAGTACTCTGAAAAGAAAGGCCGAAACAAACTCAGAGGTTTCTTTTGAAGTCCAGACATAATCTTGGTTAAATCATGTGATGACTATGTGGATTGGTGTCTAAAATGGTCTTGAGTACCTACACTGTCACTCAAAATAGGTATACTGTATTTTGGGAAAAGTAGATGCTTCCTAAGTTTGATGCATTCCCTGTTTAACGATGGCCGGCAGTATTCTTCTCAGTTAGGTAATAACGAACCGCGATCACCAACCCGTCTACTCCAAACGTGGTGGTGATCATTGGAACCATTTTTGCACTAGACTTATATAGAAGTATGTATATATTTTTGCTTATCATCATTATTTGTCTAGTGTTGTCCAAACTATGTATGTTGGGTTCGGCTTCTAGTCTAACCAGATGTAGCTGAATACCAGTATTTTACATGAAAAAACTTCCCATCTGACCTCCACAACGCAGTTACTGGGTCAAACTATAATACTCCTTGGTAAAGCTAGTTATTGACACGTATACACGGTGTAACGGACATCGCAAACACGAGCAAACTGTTACCACGAATTCAGCACGCGATTAGATCACAGGTAATTAAAAAAAAATCTGTTGTTTCATACCTACACGGTCAAAATGTATAGAACAGCAGATGTTTTTAAGTAGCTGAAAATAATTTCAACGCGTCTACAATCATCATGGTAATTTATGGTAACAATATGCTTGTCAATGTCCCATAAAAAATGAAAAACAAAAAATTTACACTCCTTTTTTGGGCATCCGAGTAATAAAAATGTAGTTCTTACCCGACGGTGCCATTGCCGAGGTTGGACATGTGCTTGGTGAGCGTCTCCTTGATGTTCTGCTGGGAGTACAGCCCGATGGGCGAGTTGAACTGCTTGTGCACTATCTTCGGGCCGGTGGCCATCTTGTATTCGTTCGTTCAGCGCTGGAATGTTAGAAAACATTGTGTTTATTAGTTCGGTTATTAATGGCATCGGCTGAAAATAGGAAAAGATTCTGAGAATTAATTAGCTGCCGGATAAAATAGAGGGTTGTTGTTATCTAGTAAACTACAACGTGATGTAGTTTTAATCAGATGATTTAATTCAATTGGTTGTTTAAGGTGGAAGATACAGGGTAGCCGGAGAAATGCAAATTTTCTTAATTTTTTAGCAATGTGCAGCACCCTAATTGCGTAACTCACGATTAATCATAATCTGTTTCGTTTTGAAACAGATGGCTAGAACATTGCTTCATATGTTCGAAAAATGTGTCTGCTCAACAACGTAAATAACGCAATGAATATTGTTGAACTGTCAAAATGAAACCGATTATGATTAATCTTATGTTACGCAATTAGGGTGCTGGTCAGTGTCAGGTTATATGTTGATTAATATATGATTCGCAACCGTAACCGATTAAAATTCTGTTAATAACTAAACTCATTAACACAAGCCTCTAAGTTAATTTAATTCCATTGAGTAACAAATTTGATGAAAAAGTCCTTGAATGTAATTAAATGAATGGATGTATCTATGCACTTGCCTTTGTTTTGTTAGGTATTTGTAAAAGCATAACATTCGTATATAGGTAGAATCTGCCGCATTTTAAATCAGCTTCAACTTTTAACTGCACTCTTGAGAGCATAATAAAATTTACGATGCATGCAGGCATTCAAAAATACATTGGTTTATGACCCAAGAACAGATACAGATATTGTGATAAACACACCATTTAATTTTATTAGATTATTATTTCCTTTATTCAATTAAATAACACATGTAAATTATATTTTTCAATATTAGTATACAAATATAAAAACATTTAAAAATATAAAAAATAGTAGCCCACCGGTATCGGGAACAAGGTCCAAGCTACCGGCGGTCAGGGCTCCAGAGAGAGGAACCTCCTAACAATGCGAGCCGTGTCCAGGAGTACCGCTTTCTGAATCAAGCCCTTGACCCAGCTGCCCAACGAGAGCCTCCTCAGATGTTGGTCGAGGCTCTTGGCTATTAAGCCATTGGCTGTAACAACTATCGGTACAATGATCGCTGAGTCCACATCCCACATGTCGACAACCTCGTGAGCCAAGTCAAGATACTTGATTTGTTTATCTTTCTCGGCTTTCACGAGGTTCCCGTCATGCGGGACCGTTATATCAACGATCATTGCACGCCGCTCTAGTCGATCCACCACCACTATATCAGGTTTATTGGCAACAATAGTCCTGTCAGTGATGATGGATCGATCCCAGTACAGTGTGACATGTCCATTTTCGAGAACTGGGTCGGGCACATACCTGTAGTACGGCACTTCTGATTCCACAAGGCTGTATTTCAGAGCAAGTTGCTGGTGGATAATCCTGGCTACTAGGTTGTGTCTATGCAAGTACTCCTCGTTAGCTAGACGAGAACACCCAGAGATTATGTGTCTGATTGATTCTCCTGGACGGTGGCATGCCCGACAGATGTCAACCGTGCCATCTTTCACAATAGATTTATCAATAATCTAATAAAATAAAGAGTAGACTAGACTTAGTAGACTTTATTATTGATTAATGAATTAGTATTAAAAGCTTAGACATATAACTAAAACATACTGAAATCCATAATCCTAATTCTCCGAGAGTAATTTTATTAATCAACTGGGGTACCTCAATTTAGGCTTTAAGATTTTAAGCTAACATGTGAAAACAATCGCTTTATTAACTAACTCTCTCTAGAATATATGACTATTTACCCCAGGACGCGTATCAGAAAAATTAGGATGACAAATTTTATCCTTCTCATGAGATAATTTTATTACACTCTCGTAAGATTCACGCCTCGGGGTCGGCGTCGAGGCACCTCGTGTTATTGCGTTTTTATTAGCCGAGCCACCGCCGACGACGGCTATCATATTTTTTCCGAATAATGTGCTGGAGACAGCCAGCTTTGTGCGAATAAGATTTCAATACTAACGTCCTCAGTACAGAATATATTATTGATATACGAGGAAATAGGTGAAGAGAAAGCTAGGAATATTTTATCTATTTGGTGCCTAGATAAAATATTCTCGGGCTAGATGCTAGTTTTTCTAGGATTTTTATTTGTTAACACGAATTTTCATTTCGTGAGAAACTTTACGAACTATTTACCGAATAATTAATGAATTTAGCGTAGAATAATGTTGTACAACAGACAATCTATCGTCTGGTACAGAATCGTTGGTCACTGGATTTATTTGTGTACAAAGTGTCGTAATTGCGAAATGGACGCGGAAGATACGCCGTCACATTCTACTCCAGAATTAGCCTATTTCATGTTACCGCATCGTAGAAAACAACATTTATATTCAAAAAATTCGTTTGTAAATAAGAATATTATTTCACTTTGAACTGTAGGTGATAAGAGATCTAAAGGTACCTTCATTAAATTATATTAGTGCGTTGTAGGCGTAGGTTTTTATCTACATAATGTATACAAGTAATGAAATTAGTGTCTTTTTGCTATGTCAAAATAACCACTTTTTACATAAATGCGTGGGAAAGTAATATACGATAAGTACTATAACAAAAAAACAATATCTGTTTGTCTGTTTGTTCCGGCTAATCTCGGAATCGGCTGAACTGATTTACCTAGGGGAGTAACGGGACTTTCACTGCCAGATGGCTGATGTTGTAAGGAGCGTGTTACTTTTGCGCTATTTTTTGATCCGGGAATTCCTGTGGTATAATTTCCGACATAAAGGCCGCGGGCAGCAGCTAGTTTTAATAAAATAAACCAACTCACATTCCACTACAATATTCTGTATAGGTATGTACCTAATAACCTATTATCCCTACAGCTGTAGTACGTGCAAGATGCCATCAGAAACAATTATTTCAACCAAAAAATTAGACTTATCTTTACCCTTAAAACAACCCATCTTCACTGCCAAGGTTTTATTTACACAAAACAATCGAATACGTAATATCCATCTGTACGTACAATGATTGATTAAACCCCACATTCCATTAAAGGCATTATTATTCCAAATGAGTTTTATTTAATTAAGTTAGCACAAAGAACCAATCGTTACGTTCTGAAATGGAATCAAAACAAAGATCTGAATACACCCTGTTCGCGGAATGAATGTAGAATGTAGTATATAAACAAAGCATGTGTTACAATATTCATGTAAAACGGCAAGTGCGATTGGCTTAAGCGAAGATCAAAGTTATGTACGGCTATTACCGATGCATGTTGAAAATTGACTCGATCCCTGCATCCGCTTACAATCAACGTATTGATGCATTTGACATGCTAATGTTATGCCTGTAATCTGCGAATCAATAGGATGATAGCTATAAGTATCTCGCTGTCATAACATACAGAGAATCGTTTATTTTCTTATTATTTAGATGTAACTACGTACTAAAACTTGTACAGTACACAGTTGTCATTTTTATACACAGTTTTATGCCCAGAAAGTAAACTAGAATAAGTAGCACTTTTATTATGCCTTAAAAGTGCAAGGTTTGTGTCACTAGCAGTCTCATAAAAATACTTTCCGACATCTCAAAGACAGTTCTAAGAAGAAATACTGTTACTTTGATGCGTTGATTGAAACTTTGAAAGTTATGAATGCATTTCAAACAATAACGGGCTATTGTAAATTTGTTAGAGAATGTGTGTAGGTGTAGGAAAAATAGTTCGTTATCTCCATGCTGCTCAAGATGCGATATTTAATGTGAACGGCGAGAGGTGTCGGCTATTTTCGTTCTGGACTCCTTGCTCGCATGCGTAATAAATATTTGCGCACTTATTTTCGGATTTATAAATTCAAGATAACTGGAGCTGTTTTACAAGAGTAGAATAACAATTATATGCTTTTTTACCTGTGTTTATAATATAGAATTAAAATAATCACTATCGTACAAAATAAAATTCCTAGAACTGTCTTCAGCAATTTGGGATTATGCAACGATAATAACTTGCAATGTGACGCTTAACACTGAAAACCAGTCATAAAATATTTCACGGAAACAATGTTATGGTGTCCTTGGCAGGAGACACGGTAAACATTAAAAATATTGAGATAGTTGTGAGGTCAATCGCGATGTTTATAGCTTTGACGAGGCCAACAATACCGTCATCAAGGCTGAAAATAATCCACTCTTATAATTCAGACTGTCTGATGTACAAGAATAAGATTCTATTTTGATTCAACAGTCACACGCATTAAACGGATCATCGAGAGAACATTATATGTTTGCGATTGATTTTTATAAACACAGTTTCGTAAACAATGAATTATAAGTAAAACATAAAACTACCCGTATCGATGAAAAGAGGAACAAAACATTCTCGTGACCAGCCAAAATATTACAGCAGCCGCTTGAACGAAACGTTATTTCAGTCGCATGAAGTCACGGCGAATTATTTTTGTAACTGAACACCTTGTTCATGAAGTTAGTCATGGATGTCGAGGTCGGCAGGTGATTAGTGTCGAAAAAAAATACACAGACATTTGTAAGCTTTTATTAGTGCAAATGTTATATGAAGCAGTGAGAAGCTTTGTTTTAAGTGTTTATACCTTTTTGCGTTCAGATTCGTGCGAGCGGCGTCGATGCCTGTCTCTTACTGAGTCCGGAGTCGGCGCCCGCCCACTGCCTGCGCGCGCGCTTGGAAACCGACGCCCTCACCTGCAATGTTTCAGCAATCACGGTTATGTTGTTTAATGATCATATCAACGGCTATAAGTCTCTGCCAATGGTACGGTATCAAGTGAATCATAATTCGGCACGATTTATAAATTAATATGCAAGACGTAGACGTAAATAAGTGTGCACATGGGCGATGGTTATGAAAACGTGGCTATGTATTTGCTTATAAAAATACTTTATTTTTTGTACTTGAATGAAGATTTTAAATGAAACTAAATAAAAATACGATAAATCGAATTCAAAGAATAGTGAATAGTAGCGTGTCCATTCGTTTAAATTGATCACATTTTATTTCAAATAAAACTATCACCGTCTCACCTGCTTTAAAAGGGAATAAACAAACAAAGGTCCACACAAGTCCTTGAACTTAAAAACTTCACACAGTAACTGACAGTCGGTTAGCGATCACTGATACCTTCGGCTTCCAGCCACCGAATGAAACCGCTTTCCTTAGCTATACTCCGGAATTTTATCTAGTTTACAACAACTATTTTTAGTCGGCCTTATATTAAAGTTGATGAATAAATTATAATTTCCAGATTCTCTATTCTCCGTAACCATCAAATCAATGCGAATGGCTACAAAGTAGTCACTCGGCTATTGAACTTCATTTTCCGGAAATGGCGATTAGATTTTTAATTATGTTCTTTTCGTTTATAGAGACAGCCCACAGACTAACGTGAAATTTAATAAAATATTTGTTTATGTCCCGATAATGAATGTGTCTGAATATAAGTATAACATTAACAACGTAGTTACATAATAGATGGCATAATATGAGCTTTAAAATAAAAATATGTAAATATTTTCATTTTGTAAAATTATTCGATGTTTTGCCACATTTATTAGTTACAGAGGAATGAACCAAATTATAGAGGTACACATACTTCTACGTCTGTAGTATATTCAGCTTTATGTACCTATAGATACCGTCTCCGTATCACAAATTACATATCAGTACGTATGCACAACTCCATGGAAATTATAGGTGAAAACGTTAGAGCTGGACAAACGAACACACAGACAAAGCAAAACTTTCATATAATTAGGGAAGATCTCTTGATCTTGTGGAAATCAGCCAAATTGTCTCAGCAACACCTACATGTTATACTGAATCAAATATCTAACTTTTCTAATCTTCTGATTGTCCTACAAACCGCCTTGACGTCAAGAAATGACAATACAACAAAATGAAATTCACTTGTCTTGTAAATACAATGTATTTTAAGAAAATCTGTAGGTTTTCTTATTTCCGGTAAAAATATACGATTATTTCGCTTTTAGATATTTTGCGTGGTACGGAAGTTTATTTAGATATTTTTCCTCGTGGTTTTTGGATATTTTGGCTTCATGTATTGCCCAAGAGGGCAATTAAACACCGAATAGGTTTAAAAAATATTCGTGCTCCCAGTGTCGCTGTCATTAAACAAATAAAAATTTACGGCGTATGTACCCCCACAGAGATTTCAGTGTCACCGTATTTGTTTATATAAAACGTTGTTTCTGCATTTTCTTTTGACTACAATAACATAACATTAGGCCTGTATTCCCTGAAGAGGTAGGCAGAGGTGTAGTACGTACCTACAGTACCTAAACCCACAGTCACATAGTACCGCCAGCTACGTATGTATAAGACCCATCCAAGAAGAATAGTGCAGTGGGCAGGGCACATTGCTTGCAGAACAGATAGCCGATGGGACCGAAAGGTTCTGCAATGGCGACCTAATACTGGAAGACGTAGGTTTGGGACGCCCCCCACAAGAAGGACCGATGACCTGGTGAAGGCCACAGAAATACGCTGGATGCGAGAAGCACGGTCCTAGTGGCGTTGCTTGGGGAGGCTTATATCCAGCATGGATCTTTTTCGGCTGAAATAATGATGATGAAGTCCCACCCAAGAGGGGGCGACCCCAGGACCAAACGCTCAGAAGTCGCGCTTACGATCACCCGAGGATTTTGACAATTATATAGGTACCTATGTGAAATAAAGATGTTCCTACAAATACGTCTTAAAATGATTATTCTTTCTGAGATATTATGTGATATAGCAAAGATGCGGATTAAAAAAAGATGGAGTGACAAAAATTTATGGAATATGGTGTGGTCATTTTGAGAGGATGACTGAAAGGTGACTAACAAAAAGTATTTACAAGGCAAATGTGAGTGGAAACATCAGGAGAGGACGCCCTAGGAGGACACAGAGTAACCTTATTGGTGATGTTCTTCAGAAAGTTCAGGTGCGGTTCTGTACGAGCAGATGGTATAAACGTAAACGAAGCAACGAAGCAACAAAGGTACATGTAAGGATCGAGGAAGGCTTGCGGACGGTGAGTAATGGGTAGCTCGTTGTCCGGTAAGGACCAAGCCTGGGTCGACGGCGTGTTCTGTTCCACGCACGCCTCAAAGAGATGTCAGCATCAACTGGTGGGGTCCGCAAGGGCCGATGCCTGCCATGGGTGCGGGTTGTTCGAAAGAGATACCGTGGCCCCTGGCACACAGGCAACTGAGGGAACACGGGAGGCTTTTAGTCAGTAAAAGACTGACACGACCTCCTGTTCCACCCAGAGCAGGAGAAGTTATTTGATGAAATCCCACCGGCAAAAAAAAGGATCGTAGCAGGTGGCGGTCTAAAGTTTCTGAAGACCGCGTGAGTTTATGAATGTATGCATGTGTATTTTTGCTGAAGTAGCTGTTTATGATAACAGAGAATCGTGCAATACTGCAATGTTTTAAGTAAATACAGTGTATATTTTGAAAAGTTATAGTTCGACGTAGTCATAGCCAAGACACTCGGCTGAATTTAGTTCTGTGTAATATCTCTGTTTATTTTGTGTTTTATTGTAATTGTTGCCATGCGTCCGCGCTTCGCCTTGGACGAGAAATGTTTAAATTTAAGCAGAGTCGCGGACAAACATTATGTTGCGGAAAAATGTGGCCAAGAGCGAGACATTACCTTTTCTCTTGTATAATTCCTTGTTTTCCATTTTCCATATTATTAATATTTCGTAAAATTATGTATTAAAATTTTTAGAGCACCTATTATTGCGATTTGTGGTTCGAAAATGATGAGGTAAATCGGTAAAGAAAACTTTCGGTCGGTTACTAAAAATAAATTGCTGTTTTATACAGTTTGTACACGTAGGTACCTACTGTACTGCATATTCTACGAAACAGCATTTTTTTTAAACTGACGAAAAATGTCTGCTCTAGAGGGTCTAGATTTCCACAATAATTTGCTGAATCTATGGTAACGAGTTTCCCGTCGATCCCTGCCACCCTGTCTACTACCTACGCAAATGCCTATAATTTGATTTAAGTGAACATAGTTGATAATCGTATACTGTAATCAGTTTTTGTACAGTCTCAGGATGCAATAAAGAAGAGCTGAGGCTCTCAGTCTAACCAGATGCGGCTGAAATTCAGTATTTTACATGAAACGATTCCCATGTGAGCAAGCTGACCAGCTGTCAGACTTTCGGTATCATATCTGTCTGACACGTCCAACAAAAATAGTTTACAGGAAGTATAATGAAGCCATTCTAATTCCTGAACATTTTTTCATGAAATGTTAATGAAAAGTTTTCTATTTTCAGCCAGGTACAAATAGTCAGGCAGGTGTGTTGTACGTAAGAGGTCGGAGTTACGTGGGGAATGGATCCAAGGTCGATGTATGATGCATTGCTATGCTAGTCGCTCTAATGAATCATTGTGATGCAATAATGACATGATGGATAGCTTGCACTTCAAGTTTTGCACTGCAAGCACCTCATAGCTTGCACTGCAAAGGCCTGTGGCTAATGGAGGGATTGTGGAGTTTCTTGCCGGCTCTTCTCCATAGGAAGCGACAAATTGGAACCGTGCACCTAGCTTCTGACGTTTCATAAGTGCCCATGCAGGTTTATGTGAAATAAAATATTTTGATTTTGATTTTGTGGCTAAGAAATAACAGCTGCACGGATCGATCGATCAGGTTAAGCTACGCTTGCCGCGGTTGGTCCATGGATGGGTGACCATCTTTACATATTAAACCCGTCGTTGCTGCACTTAAGT
This sequence comes from Antitype chi, assembly GCA_947359405.1. NCBI lineage: Eukaryota > Metazoa > Arthropoda > Insecta > Lepidoptera > Noctuidae > Antitype > Antitype chi. The sequence continues at coordinate 12,239,903 of OX375815.1, read as the reverse complement.
CCTTCGCTTGTCTGTGTCAAAATTGACTACGTAAGTCACAGAAAAGCATGACTTACGGGTTTAGGTCAAAAATTACTGGTGAAATGTGTGTATAGGTCTGATTCTTACACTTCTGCCTAACCCTTCGCGAAATAGCAGGGATGAAGTTGAAAAATAGCTTGAAGATAATGGAAGTGTTTTCCAATATTTTTACAATGCAATCATAGGCGATCAGGTGTTCCTTAAGTATTCTGCGGTTACCAAGTTTTTTTTACGATTTTCTCTAATGACACAGATGTTACCAATAACTGCTGCAGCTAGACCAAAGTCAGGTGGAGTTGTTTTCAGTAACTTTTAAGTAAGAAAACGTAAAGCTCATTATTCTATGCCAGCGTCATTGGCTTGTTTGTAAGTTTGTGGATATTTGCTATAGTTCAATAATCTGCCTTTGCCACCCATTATCTACGTAGGTTAGGTATAAAGATTGTCTTATCATTATTTCAGTAGACAAACGAGAACTTTCATGTCGTTGAACCTGTTTTAAAAATACGCTTGTTTTGAAATAAGAAGAAAAATGATGTGCCAACTATTTATCTTTTCGCGAATACAGAAATACGATTGATTGCAGTTCGTTTTTTTGCAGAGATTTACATTTTGACTAAAAAGGCTATTAATAATTTTTTGAAATATTTCTCCGATTCTCTTTTATTTTTTTTACTGCAACAAAAAAATAAAAGAGAATCGGATATTCTGAACGACACAAAGCCAATATGCACACCTGTATATTTAATTAAATATGAAGTAAGAAGTACAATGAACCCTATTTTCATTTTCATATCCTTACTTAAGTAGATCGCGCATTGCTTAAAATGAAAGCTCCAGAGTAGCCCACGAAATACGAATTTTTCTTACGTTTTTGCAATTTGCATATCAGTTTCAATCTGTATGTTAAACACATTGACAAGTTAAATTAAACATTTTAGAAACCCTCGACCCAAACAAAAAACTCTAAAAAGTAAAAAAATATATAATAATAGAAATAAATTATTGGGCTTTTAAGTTGTAGTTAATAAATTTGATCAAAGCATTGTCACGTCGGGGGATGGCCGACAGATGAAACATGTTTAAGAACCACCGCTAGAAAGTTTATTTTTAAATTAAAAACACCGCACCCAAATCGGTTCACCCGTTTAAGAGCTTTGGCGCCACAGACAGACACACATAGCGGTCAAACTTATAACCTCTTTTTTTGCGTCGGGGGTTAAAATTGGACATAATATTTTTATAGATTCGCGACTCTAACATTTTCGTCAAAAACTCATACACTGAAATTAGAGGGTTATATTGATGACTTTAATGATTATAATTCTGTAAATACAGACGCGTTACGGTCGCAAATCATATTATAATCAATATACAACCTGGTGGGACAAGGGTCAGGTGCGTAACTGTACTCGCAATCGGCGTGCATCTATGACCAGCTATAGGAACATAAACGAGGCAAGGGGGATGTAAAGATCATAGCAGGTGGCATGCTGTAGTTTCTGCCTACCTTCGTAGGAAAAAGGCGTGAATTTATGTATTTACGTATGTGTACAACCTGGCCTTGATAAAATTTGAATTTCGCGAGCTATACTGGAGCTTTAACCTTAAGCGTATAAATGAAACAGAATATGTTAGTATTTCGCACAATAGTAAAACGTTTTATAACGAACCGTATATTACCCAAGTCGTATAATAACTTCTGTTTTAATTTATAATGAGTAGTGACAGTTTACTGTTTCTAAACACTTAAGTTACTCATAAGAGTAATTTCTGCGTCTACGGTGTTATGTTAAGTTCATGTTACTTTATAAAGCTCATGAAATTCTAACTAAAGTATTTTTAAATAAATAATTAATTTATTCAAAAGAAAATAAACAAGAACGCTTTGTTTATTTTAAATTCAAAATGAACTTCTTTGCAGGAATACCTAATAAGTTTTTGTTATATTAAAAATTCAACATGGCTGCCACGTAAACGCTACGTGATGTTAAAAACTGTTTCACGTAAACGTAAACAATGAGAATCATGTACACTTTAAAGAAGTCTGATGCACCGTTTTGTGGAAAAATATGTTCATGCATACCTAATATAAAGTGAAACTGCAGCTTATACTACAAATATAAAAAGGAAATTGATGGTCGCGCATTATTTGATGCTTGTAGCAAAACCAAAAACATTACTTTGTTTACTCGAAACAGTCTCTAAACATCAGAAACCTTCATTTTCGTCCTAAAAATAAGCTCTAACTAAAATAGATATAGATCTACTACGTGTCGACATAAACACCGGTCGTATAACTTCATCGGTTTAATTGTTAGTAACAAACAATACAATTAACATTTCAGAGCTGCGAACAAAACACTATCAGGTAATATCACCCTTATCGATTTGAAAACGGAAGAGGCGTGTTAGTGACACATTGACAAGTGGTCTTCCTTCCAAGATATTATCTGCAGGCAGCCCTGCTGCGATTGCAAACTCACTTCAAATGCTCCCAATACCTATACTTGCAAGACGTTGGAATATTGCGTAATGCCGCTTTGAATTGTCTAGAGGACTCTGAGCTAAAGGATTTTGTAGTACACGTAAATTGAATGTCAGTCACCGTTCCATGATACCAACATTCAATGGTCTTCAAAAGTAACCTCATGATATGTTTATCGAGTGGTACCATTATTTTTTTGTTAATTCAGTAGTAGGTTTATTTTGATAATAATATTATATTGTGCTCGGCTTACAACTACTGATACATGTTCAATTATAGGCGAGGACGCTGGCACCCTAAACACAAGTTAAATCTTACATTGGGTGCCAGAGTTCATCCAAAACACTCTTTCCCCTAGTTGTAACGCTGCATAGTGTTTATTATATAAGTGTTTTTTTTTGTACACCTGAAGGTAATAAAATATCTTTTTTTTTTTTTTGGGTAGAGATACATTTTATAAATGTATAAAATGTATGTGTACCTACTACTGAATAAACAAACAAGTACGTTGGTGCCAACATAAAGTCATTGGAGTTTTACCGTGCACTGAAATCATGGCCTGCATTTAGTTATTTAAAACCACCTAGTTAAAAAGAAACAACAAATACAATTACAATGGGTATAAATAAAATAAATTTTAAATCTACTGTATTCATATTTATGTAGGTACTGAAGTTTTTCAAGTCATTGTTTTCACGGGATCTCTTTCTGCTTCCGGCTAAGTATTTGAAGCCAAAAGTAGAACACACGAATCAATTGAACGAATATCAGAAGTCCGAAAGCCGTCGGTAGTGTTATCTACATATATTTTGTCTCCGAATTAAAATTATTCTCATTTATTATATTTTGAAAAGGTTTTCGGAAAATTTTAATAAAGATGGAATGAACTAGGTTTATGGTTAAACTTTAAACACGTTTACAGTTTGCTATAAAAGCTCCGTTTCATTTCGTTTTATTTTGATCTGCATCGCTACTTATAAAGAAATAACGCAGATGCCAAATTATTGCTTAGATAACCCACTAAATACTTGCAAACATTCATCAGTCTGGCCTAGTTAAAATCTTTTTATGTTTGCGTATGTTTCTAGATACTTAACAACTATTACACCCACACTCATGCAACAATGCCCTGAACTGCGGTATACTGGGTCAAATTAAATTTCCTACTTAAACTACTACTTACAATAGCAATACTTTACCCACGTGCTGAGTATCGATATAGAACCCTAATGAAATAATAAAAAAAAAAACATTCCAACTTTGTTCAAAACTTTTAACGACTCTGACATGGTACACACGGCTACACATCAAGCTATACATTTCCAGTACAAGCTGATCTCGCATTCTATAGGATTCCCGTACAGTGCGAGATCAGCGTAAACTGGAAATCTATAGCTCGATTTGTAGCCGTGTGTACAAGTACATTTAAGGCCATCAAACGACTGTTATGTTATGGTTTTTGGTAATTCATAAAAAAAATCTATGTTCCACGATAAGTTACTAAAACAGCTAGTCGATCGCCCATCGAATGTTTTTTTTTCTTTCACCAATGTTTTGTTCCATTACTTTTCGATTTCGAAAACAACCCTCAAACAACCCAGAATATGCTTAGAATGGGTTATCTTTATGCACCAAACGTGGAAAGTATAATTGACGTACAATTCCGCACAACAGTGGTAACAAGTTGCACTACGAAAATATTTTGACCGGTGTGTATGTATTGTGTTCATCAGTTCCTTCTTAACTACTTATCATGCTTAGACAAATGAGATATCGTTGGAAGCGTCTTTATTGTCAGATAGGGATTATAGGCTATGAGATGTCACCGTGGTCGTATGCCACCTTCCGTGACAAAACCGTACGTTCTGATATTAATGAGCGATCAACTTGAGACGGGATTTTCAAGTCTAGGTTTTGTACCGAGAACTCAAAATCCAACAGTGTATCCCAGGCAGCGCGTAGAAGAAAGACACTGTTAGATTTTCAACCCTTGGCACTAAGCAAAGCGTTGAAGATCGAGTTGCACAAAAATCCCGCTGCGATATATTTAAGTCCGTGGGAACGTGGACTTAGGGCAAAGCGGCATAGGAACATTGGTATCTTCCGGACATCACTATAAATATGTATTAAATCATCATCATCATTTTAGCCGAAAGACGTCCACTGCTGGACATAGGCTTCCCCCAAGTTTCGCCACTTCGACCGGTTATGTGCTTCCCGTATCCAGCGGATTCCTGCGGTCTTTACAAGCGGTCTACCTTGTGGGAGACCTTCCAACCCCACGTCTTCCCGTACGCGGTCGCCACTCCAGACCCTTCCGGCCCCATCGGTTATCTGTTCTGTGAGCAATGTGCCCTGCCCACTGCCACTTAAAGCAATTCTTCGGTCTTTGTCGGTTGCCTTGGTTCTCTTGCGGATCTCTTCATTCCTGAGTGTATTAAATACATTACGTCGTATGAGTTGTTTATCTAATAGATGATATGTATTGAATACATAACAATGTTAAAATGAATTATCAAAAATAATAAAACCCAATCTAATTTAATGCATGTTATTTGTCTTATTTATTATTTAATTGAATCTTAATATTTTGTACTTAAGTTTTAATAGCATAATTTTAATTTTTTCAATCTATGTATTACTTGTTTTATTATATCTGCGCATAATATAGTGCATGCGGTGCTTGTAAAGTAATAGTGTACTCATTTTTGAGAAGCCTAATAAATAAAATAAATAATAATTTCAAATGAGAAAATTTTCCTGTTTCATAATTTGCAGACCGTGATTTTTCAGTACCTAGTGGAGTTTTAGTTAGGTTAGGGTTTTACTTTATCTAAATTACGTAAGGACCGAAATTCTATCAGCGAAAACGACGATGAAAAAGTCAGAAATGTATTGGATTCACATAAGCTACCATTTAGCTTATGTGAATCCTGTTGAAAGTCGTTGTAGAAATACGAAACGCTTTGAAAACGCCACTTATTACTGGCTGAGTTCTAGCAACATTTTTCCATTTATTTTTATTGCTTATTTACTACTGTTAATTTTCTATGTATTAACAGGTAGGTAATGCTACGCTTGCCGCGGTTGGTCCTCGAAAAGCACGTTGAGCCATTGGTTTCGGCTGCCTTTAACGGATCGTTGACAGGTTACGGGTCGTCAGAAGCCCGAAAGTCTACCTGTCTTATCAAGGGTATCTGGGTAACTGAGTTGTGGAGGTCAGATAGGCAGTCGCTCCAAGTAAAATACTGATATTCAGCTGCATCTGGTTAGACTGGAAGCCACCCCAACATAGTTTGAAACAGGATAGATAGAGATTTTGACTTAAGGGGAACTTAGTCGCGGGCTCGAACTCACTAGTGGGCCTGGCTAAAAATCACGCTGTCTCACCAGGCTTCATGTCCGACAGAGACAGTATCAGTGATGAGCAGTTAGACGCTAGTCTACACGCACAACGTTGTTGAGTGAGATGCAGGATCATTTATACGAAAAAATTTAGAAAAGTCCTTTGGAAGATCGGGTTTTATGAAAAAGCCAATGCATTTAAATCAATGACCAATAAAGTTTGTTGAACTATTCGATATTTGAACTTTGTCGGTACCAACTTGGTTTTGGAGATTTTACACTTCTTTAATTTTAATTAGCAAGAAAAACGAATCTTTGTTGGCTCCTAACTTTTTAATGGATTTTTACTTTTAGTATTCTGTTTCCTTACAGACGATATTAATAATGAGACAAAACCATATCATATTTTACTTTGGATGTGTCATGTCAGACAGTGGAGTAAAACACTCCCGAAGTTTGTGTGCAAAAATGTGAACTAGGTTCACCTTAACTAGGTCGCATGGGCTACTGATGAGCATGAGGTCCTAGGTTCGATTCCCAGGTTAGGCAAAGTGTTAGTGGGGTTTTCTATCAAGAATTTCTCAGTAGTTTTGTGCCCGGTTGATGGCAATATACTCCCCCCTATTACATCAGCCTTAAACAAAAGTAGGGAAATGCCTACACCTTTGCCTTACCCTTCGGAGATTACAGACGTAATGCTATTTTACGCTATTTTGATTTTGATGTCTCCGTAAAACTGCAGACAGGATACTTTTCCGGATTCGTTAGTTTATTCGCTTGGATTCTCCTTTCGAATCCGATGGATCGGAATTCCGTAATAGTCTACCTATAGCTCGTTTTCGACTCTACTTCCTAGTAAATTGTTTTTTGTTTTAAAAGCTTTATCTGTTAATTATTTATTTTATGGTTTTTGTTTAGTAAAGTAAGTTTTTGTTTTCTACTTCTAAGGGCTGATTTTGCCAAAGTCAGATAACTTCTATCCGTGGAATTAAATTGATGTCTGACAGTTCTAGTATGGAAAAACTGTCAAAATTCAAATTTTAATCTCAGGATTCGACTTATTCTAGGTATAAAAATTTGGTAAAATTCGGTAAAAGTAAATTTGGTACAAGTACAATACTAGAACAAAAGGTATTTTTGAAAACGACAACAGGGTTCTGTCAACACCAGCAAAAAATCTTAATAATTTATTTTCAATTCAGAAGTAGGTTCCTATTAATTCCGTTTTAAATAATTAATTATCCTATTGAATTTTTATTCGTCTTCAGAATAATAAATATCTAAATGATTGACTTCAAATTCCAAAATACTTAGGTATTGACTTTTTTCTATTGGCTGTACCTACGTGACGTCTGCAAAGCTTTCTAAGAGGTACTGTGAACAAAGTTAACAAAATCTTGTTAAATCTATACATCCCTACTTTACTACATATTATAAAACAAAGCCCCCCGCTGCGTCTGTCTGTCTGTTCGCGATAAATTCAAAAACTACTGAACGGATTTTCAAGCAGTTTTCACCAATAGACAGAGTGATAGGTGAGAAAGGTTTAGGTGTATAAAAAACGCGGGCGAAGTCGCTGGCAATAGCTAGTACCTAATATTATAAATACGAAAGTAACTCTATCTGTCTGTTAAGCTTTTACGCCTAAACTGCTGAACCGATCGTCATGAAATTTGGCAGAGATATAGCCTGGGATATAGAGAAGGACATAGCTTACTTTTTTACGCGATAACCGACAGCCACGCGGTCGGAGCCGCGAGCAAAAGCTAGTATTATTATAAATTAAACTCGGTTTTCGTGTCTGTCTGTATGACCGACGATGTTGTTCTTAACCACGCAACAGATTTTAATACTGTTTCACTATCATTTAGAGAATTTATTCCAGAAGTTCCTTGTGTATAATTGATTCATATTAGCCCGAAGAATTGCCAAACTTAAGTGGCAGTGGGCAGGGCACATTGCTGGCAGAACAGATGGCCGATGGGACCCAAAGGTTCTGGAGTGGCGACCACGTACTGGAAGACGTAGAGTGGGAAGGCGTCCCGCAAGGTGGACCAACGACCTTGTGAAGGCCGCGGGAATCCGCTGGATGTGGGAAGCACAAGACAGGTTGAAGTGGAGGAGCCTGGAGGAGGCCTATGTCCAGCAGTGGACGTCTTTCGGCTAAAATGATCATGATAATGATGTGAAACTTACATTGCATATCAGCCTTTAATGTTCCCACTGATGGCACACACGCCTTCTCTCTACGTGAGGGAGTCCAGATGTAATCTACTACGCGGGCCAAGCGGCCACATGTCTCAAGTCTTCGAATTTTTGGTTTCGAAGCGATATTTTCCATTGCTATTTTAAAAGCATTTATACAAAGATGTACATAAAGCATATTTTTCAGCAAAGTAAACATAGCGTCCAACTAAGTTCAAAGCAACAATAAACTATAATCCAAAGAGATAAGCTGACGAGCTCATTGGTAGTCTTGTAATTTATGTTAATCGAGGCTTTTGAACACAATGGCCCAGTCTCGGGAACACTTGAGAGTTCCTTACCCCTTCTTAGATAGGATCCGTAATACTATGTAACTACTTACTCATCAAGAGGTTCGTTGCCTTAAAGGGTGAGTACACATTGAGCGTTTGGCGAGTGCAGGTGTTGACGTCGCATCGACGTCACGTCTCTCACGTGTAAATCTCTTAAATGTATAAAAATTGAAATGCAATTTAGTAATTTTTATTCATCATCTACTTTCAGAAAAGGTGTTGCTCGTAAACAATAGTAAATGATTATACAATTAACTAGGTATTTACTTTAGACACTAAACTTTTAATTAAGTTCCCATCACCGGCCGTCCACTATTCTCTTATTTACTTATTAGAAGTAGTCACCTAGTGGTCGAAAATCGAACATAAGTTAAAAAAAAATTGCTTTCTGCACTCCTCCCACACACAGTAGATACATAATAGTACTTTGTCATTGATTTTATTGCGAAAATTTTATGCTCAGGTAGGTACAACCAACACAAAAATCTTAGTAGCAGTTAGCATCTGTGGATTAATAAAGTAAAAATAAACCTACCCATATTCTGTGGTTTTTTTTTCCACAAAATTTCTTAGCCATTAATCATAACTCTTTATCGCGCAGAAACTAAAATGCTTCGAAGGCAGAAAGGCGACATCACGCAAGTTTACTTTGGAAGGCGAAGAAGTATAGATATTAGATATAAATACCATTTATTTTAACGGATATTACTATAGGTAATTTAAAAAAAAAATCTACTAATTGTACAACTGACATTAGAATTAGTACGGTCTGATTATCAAAAGTAATCAATTAAAGTAATTCCTAAAAATAAACTGTAGGTACCTACCATTTTTAAGGGTGTCTTAGCACAGGACGTTTTTTTTAGCGTAGGTGTGTATGCGTAGGTTACGTGGACGTCTCCAATAAATCTGCGTAGGCTTCACGTAGCGGCTGCGTAGACGTCCAGTAGACTCTACGCGTGGACGGCCTGTAGAACGGTAGGAGCCATGCCATCGCGAATTATTTCAAATAAACCAACAAAATGGATTCCAACAAGAGGAAACTCTACTGTATGTTTTGTTCTTAAAAAGTAAATGATAACAAAAAAAGATGGGAGTAATCTATCTACATATTAATACGACGAAGCAAATACTTTGTACCCCTTTTTACGAAAAATACGCGGACGGAGGAGTATGAAATTTAGCACAGTTAAAGCTTATATGACGGAGGAGTGCAGAATGATATATTATTTTTTAGCACAGTTAAAGTTTATTTATCTTTTTGAAGTAATTTTCCAGCAAATATTTTGCAAGACATTCTGGTATCATAAAAAAATATAAATTGCATGTTTGTTTGTCACGTTTCACGCTAAAAAGACTGAACGGATTTGGATGAAATTTGGCACACACATAGACTATGACTTGGGTAGAAAAATAGGCTACTTTTCATCCTGGATTGCAGACGAATTCACGGGCAACAGCTAGTAGTCAATATAACCAAACCTTTTGTTGTTCACTAAAAATGCCTCCAACAGTGACTATAAACCATCCTCAATGACTAGCTTATCTTTAGAATTCTTCGTATCGATACAATCTAAAAAACGTAAGAGTAAAACGTTTACTGAAAAACCATCTGCGTTTAACATAGACACACACACATTCCTCCAGTTATGTTTAAGTCCCATGTAATAGGGGGGGGGACAAGACTATTGTCATCTACCAGACACAAATCCGAACTCCAGGTTGCTATTACGAAATTCCAGACAGAAAAACTCAATAACACTTTGCCCGACCTGGAAATCGAACCCAAGGGTCTCATGTTTAGCAGTAGCCCAGTAGCGCTTGCGACCGCTACATCCAACGAGGCAATCTTAGAAAGATGAAAAGTTCAACATATTTATAGCAAAACTTAAAAAGTTACAGATAAACAAATGCTATTATTCCTTATATGAATATTTAAATGATAAACATAAATAATAGAAGAAATGTCTATAGTATATCTTAAGGAAATTACTAAAATAATAATAAATAATGTAAGAATCATAATTGATGACAGTAATTAATAATAATCGCGCAATCCATAGGTATTTTTAATATATGATATGGTAATTATTAATATAATGTAATTACTGCGTAATAAGTTAAACTGACTAAGGTTTCTTCACGATTTAAATAACTTGGTTTTTTTTTTTGGGTGGGAAATCATCAAATAACTTCTCCCGCTCTGGGTGGAGCGGGAGGGCGTGTCAGACTTTTACTGACTAAAACCCACCCGTGTTCCCTCAGTTACCTGTGTGCCAGGGGCCGCGGTATCTCTTTCGAACAACCCGTGAACTGTAGATAAATCAGCAATTGTTTGAAGTAAAACCTTACTACAGTGACGAGCAATATAAAATAGATAGATGCGAAGTGCCTAAAGAAATCGAAATATCTCTTAAACCACACAAGTAAATTTTCATGAAGTTAAAAAAAAAAAACTTGAAAACTCTTCTTGCGTGGTTTTAGAAGTTCGTAGCCTTATAATATTGCTCGTGAGTGTATCAGGTAGGCGTTTATGGTAGTTACGTGCTGCCAGTCCTAAACTTTGGCGGGAAACCTATCACAGGATCTCATCTTTTTCTTTGACATCGACACAGTTGCTAAAAAATGCTACCAGGAAAAATAATGAGGCTATTATGTTTCCTTCTTCTCCTCTGCTGTACCTCACATCATCTGCGAGATCCATATTAAGCTGGTAGCGGGAACGCTCTCTGAAAACTGTTTGAATTTCGTAGTTTTTGTTCAGGTTGGTATAATTTTTTAACCTACACATTGATGCATATCTGGACAGCTTTCCTTGTTGACTTTAATGTTTTTTGTTAACTTTCGTAATATTCAATTTCAACAGTAAATCTTGCAGTTTTTCTGTATACAAAGACAATAAAACAACAATATATCCCTTGGAAATATTTTTATTTTTCAACTCATCAATTGCACTATAATATCCATACAAAACTAAACATAGTTTTACTACACTTAATATAATAAATAAGTTTGTTGCATAATGATCTAAATTCAACTACGGCTTTACTGTTTTAATAGTTACCAAGAGATTAAATCAAGTAGTACCTACAAGAAGCGAAGTAGTTTTACATTTGCCCAGCTCTAAAAATGTACAACTCTTCGCGGCAAGTTTATATAATATACATACATATCTAATCGGAAACACAGACCAAAATAATAAGAGACAGTCTTACTTTAGTATTGACTAGAATATCATCGATATCTATAACATTTAAAACACTTTAGCTGATGATCATGTGGGAAGCATTTGACAGTTCAATAATGTATTTATTTTAACACTTTTTCAAGAACGACTGAGTAGGACCGATGAGAGTTATATATATATCCACGAATAACATTTTGGTTAACAACATACAAGGTACTAACTGATTATTATGTACACATAGCTTATAACTAAGTTGAATAACATCTAAAAATCGATTGTATTTTGTTTAATATGACACATATGTACGGTAGGACGAGTTGTCCTTAATAAAGAGTTGTTAATAAAAGTTTGACGGGGGCGGTAGTATTGCATGTAGATGTTGGTTACGGATATGTTGCGGGTTTATTCCTGTTGTCTGTCGTCTTCCACGGAGCCGTTGGCTTTCACTTCCTGGGGCAGGGCCGACTGAAACACAATTTATAGAGCATTAGTAATGCAGGGTGTCTGAACACTTCTCGGAAGTTTACGTCCGTCTAGAGAAATGTTTGTATTACTTTCTTGTTGGAAATAAAGTAGTAATGTTTTATTCGAGGCACTACAACTCTGGGGTGTTGAAAATTCATGAAGAAAATGTTCTGACTTCTTGGGGAATCTTTTAGCACATTAACATATTAAAATTATTACTACAAATTAAGTATGAAATACTGACTTTCGTGTAATTACATGTCTAGAATAAGTTCTTAAATACTTTGTGTTAGAATTGAACTTAAAATTCTGTGGGCCACAATAAATTTTGCAATTATAATTATTTAAATACTTTGTTGTCAAAACTTAAAACGTCTGATTATAAGTATTAACTTGTTTAGTAAGAAATAAAGAGAACGTACTTCGTAGGGGAGTAAGAACATGTTGTTGTCCGACCGGCGTCCGAACCGCAGACGGATGGACGGGGCACGCACGGCACGGTCTTGTTCCTGTGTTAAAAACTGTACTTCATTTATTATACACGTAAGAACACATAGCGACTGCAGCTTTCCAAAGAAATTGTGCACTTTGATAATCTACGTGTTTCCGATTTAGCACGAACGTAGCGCCACAGAGGCAATGCTTCTAAGTTTATGTACTACTGCTCTTTATTGTAGTTTATATGAAATCTTGTCTCTTTCGGGATGCCTACTCACTCAGGTCTCAGATCGTCATTGTTACTCAAAAGTTAGTTTTTTTTTTTGGAATTGCATAGAGTATAATATACGGGTGTAACTATAATAAATTAACAATCTATTATAGTTAAATATTACTAAAATAACTATAATAGATAAATATATCTTCCATGGTTGTATCAGCTCTATATTAGATCTAATCATTGCGCGTTCGTTTTACCGAAAATCGACGATGATTCCCGAAGCGCATACTTTTCTTTGGAAAGTAATTAATAATAACATACATTGCGTTGAGATAGCTGTTGAGGAAATGGATTTTCCAAACAAAACGTGCCATAGATAATGCTGAATTGTCAGCATAGATTAAGCGATTGTGAGTGCGTTACGTTATTAAATTAGGTTCCCTCGAAGCGAAGAGCCATTTTTCCTGTTAATGTTAAGTGTGGGAGCGGAAGCCAAACCTTCACTGCGTCATATCATCACTGACATATGGTTCGATATTATTAGTAACAATGTTGAACAAATAACATAACATAAATAATATTGACAGCTCCGATATTCCCGGAGGACTGCGGTGCACAAATATTAACACCATTCGCCTCACCCTTTTAGGCAACGTATGATTGATTGAATTAGATCATTGTTTACATTATAACTTATCGAATAAAATATTCTAAGTATTCTTTGGCCCACAATACGCTTTTGCGAATTTTCTTTTACGGACTGTTTATTGATATGACGCGTATGAATAAATAAAGCTAATAAGGTGTAACCAATTTTATTTCTAAGGTTGGGTGTATGTTTTGGCCAACGCTACATCTAATACAGCTTGTCTATAATTTGAAGATTTTTTATTAAAAAAAAACTTTACAATTGCGTTTTTCAAATGTTTTCACCTACTCCTATTTACAATTTGTAATCTGATTATTTTAAAGATCAAAATAAAAGCTTTCCAAATAATGGAATCGTCTGATTGTTTTACAAAAAAGGTCGGACATAAAGCCGGTCAATTGTCGTAAAAGATCTTATAGTGGCTTGTTAGGGTGAATAACTTCATTACACGGGTTTACACGGCATCAAGGGTTTACGACGTTCGATTCAATAGTATCTTGGAGTAGATACGTCTCTTCACAAGATGTATATGGTTTTACGAGGCTTTATATAGGGTACTATGAGTTCGCATTAAATTTTGTGGCTATTTTTATTTGTGGGGTAACGTGTCCTAATTTATGGCGTATGTTATGGGTCAAAAAGGTACTGAAATATTTATGTTGCATTGAAAATGGACTTAACACTTCCTATATACAGGGTTACAGGGATATCGATGCGCAACCTGTTACTATAGATTTAGTACCTACTTGATGCTGAACCCCTCTGCGTTGAAATTTTTCGTCAGTTATTAATTAAAAAAGTTGCTGTTCCATACATTTTGACCGCGTAGGTATTGCACTTTTTTATGAAACTCTTGATTCTTTTTTTATAAGTGACGAAAAATTTCCACTCGCGGGTGTTCAGAATCATATAATGAACCAATGGTTACAGGATATGTGTCGATGCTACCCTGTATACAGGGTGTAAGGGGAACGCTTCCGAAGCCAGAACGTATATACAACCTAAATGCAAACGGATACCAATAACCTTTCGACTTAAATTGGTTATTTTGCGTCAATTTAAAACGTTTGACGCTTCTGTAATGTTTCTACTTATTTTATTTTGACGGCGCTTTACAAATGGTGCCTAAGCGTAATGTCGCCGCCTGGACTTGGAGTCGTTTTTAAATGTGTTTAATCTCAAATAATGGTTCATTTAACTGTTTTGACAGCGTAGTGTACAAAAAATTCAAAAAAAATTAGGTACTTTTTTTAAACTTAATTTTTTTATGGTACTTTATCGAGAATCACTAGCCCTATCACCTGTCTTCGTTTCAAGAATCGTTTCCCTTACACCCTGTATTTATATCATTCGACATTCACACTTTACGACATTGGAGGTTCAAATCATGAATTGGTCCTGAAGACATGAATCAATTGACATAATTGATTTTGTTTTTGTAACGAACACAGTAAGCGATGCAGACATTCAACGCTAACTAAGGACTGATTTTACCAAATTCAGATATCTTTTATCCGTGGAATAAAATTGACATCTGACAGATTTTGTATAGACAAACTGTCAAAAATTCAAAATTTATTCGCAGTATTGGTACAGGATTGATAAAAGTTTGGTCGAATTTGCCTTTAGAAAACTTTTCCAAACTTCTTCTATTTTTTTTGGTGCACTTAGTAGACATGTTGGGCAGTTATAGTTACCTCCTGGGGGAAGATATGGGGCACGGCACGTTCTTCAGAGCGGCGACCGAAGCGCAGACGCACGGGGGTACGCACCTCGCGAAGGGAAAGCAGCTCGTTCATCTCGTCCAACTGAAACAAAGGAGAAATTAGTATGACGTGTGATTAGTGATTAGACTTTTAGAACTATCGCTATTTGAAAAGGGAACAAAAAAAAACAGTTGATAAACGGAAGTTAAAACAAAAGAGGATCATAGCTATATGGCTATGGAAATCTGCACCTTAATTGCGTTTTCATTCAATCACAGTCCGAGGGATTGAAGGAAAGTCCTAATCCATTGCTAGATAGGTTTGAAGAAATCGTCGTGTGTTACCCTGCTGGTCATACTACTACGTTAAATGTGTAAACGGGGTGTTAAAAACCTAACCGATATACTGAGAGGCAAATAAGTACTTATAATGTAGTATTCATGATAATTTATTTTCACCACCTCAAACTTAAAACTTTGCCGCCGTCGGAAATCTACAGCGTAAAAGGAAAATGGAAGAATTTTGGACCTAAGTATTAGGGAAACTGCCGAAATATCTTTAAAGAACACAGGTGGGAAGCATAGCTTTTACCATTACATAAACATCTTTAATGCTGTTTCTAACTTACTAAAATTTTGATGGTCACTATATAACCACATAATAGCTAACGATTAACTACAGAATATTAATTTTAAAGCGACGTAAAACACGAAAGTCCAATGAAGTGTGTAATTTTATCCTTAATATTATAGTTGTCTTAATATTAAAGGGCAAAACTATTAACTGGTACCTGGTTATACGTTACGTACCTATACGAGGATCTAATGGAGCGAGGGATAAGACGGGGTTTCATAAAATTAGGGATGAAAGGGTGTATAAGTTAACAAAATTGAGTTATACAGATGCGTTAGGGCTAAAATGACGCACACTATCACGTGTGACGTAAACGTGGTTATTTATTAAAAAATATTATGGTTTCTTCAGTTGTGGGTATTCCTTTATCAAACTGAGAGGTAATTGCGTAACACGATAACAGAAGGAATTACTTTAATGTTGACAGTTCAACAACATTCATTGCGCTATTTACCTTGCTGAGCAGAATTTCTTTTCGAACTTATGAAGCAATGTATTAGCAAAATGATTCAGATTGATAGTGTGCTCGTCTATTATAGGCTCACTGCGGGCCTTTGTAGATAGCCTCTTCTTCGAAGCAACAATCGTTGATTACGACGCTTGCCTACCGCGTGCTAGCGATTTCAGGCCTGTATAAAGCACCCCACGTGCGTAACACACTTTCAATATAAAATTGTACATGGTTTTATACCTATTATAATTGAAAAACTTCTTTACTCGAAGAGCTATTGGGCCATGACAGAACTAATGAAGGGTGATCCTTTGTCCCTTAAGAGAAAACTCATTTTCGTGTGCATACTTCCCATTCTCACATATGGTGGTCAAATATGGTCTTTGACAAATCAGCAGAGGTCCACGCTCGAGGTTTGCCAGAGGGCAATGGACCGAAGTATTCTGGGCATCAAACTAACAGATCGGGTTTGAAATACGACTATCCGTTCTGTCACAAAGATAACTGATGTCACTTGGAAAGCTGCTACACTATAAAGGAATTGGGCTGGACACATCTGCCGCATGTCAGACGACCAATGGGCCAAACTTACGACCCAAAGGGTCATCCTAATGGCAAGCGACGTCGCGGTAGGCCCAGACGGAGATGGCGGGATGAGCAGGATTCCTTCAACAAGAACTGGTCACTAGCAGGATTAAACAGAGAGAAGTTGAAGGAGGGTAAAGAGGCCTTTGTCCTGCAGTGGGACATCACAGGCTTTTAATAATAATAATTTACTCGAATGTTGTACAAATATCAAAATTAATGGCTTTAGTAAGTGTGTGACGCAAGTACCCCGCAGGTTTCCACACGATGTTATTATTCACAAGCGATTGCGATTAACAAAATCCGCTTTTATACGTTTATTTAACATTTTTTTCTAGTAAGCATCAATTTCATACTTCTATTCACAACCCGCCAAACGCAGAGTGTAGTCACTTAATACTAATTACATATTTCACCTACCGCAAAATTCGTTCTTTTAGCGTTATGCTCCATTAGCAGAAAAGCACTTTATGTCCATATACTAAAACGCTTTTATAAACTAGCAATATTGATTAATAAGTATTGTTTATACGAGATTTATGGCTCTACACGTGTTTTGTTAAGACACAGTTAACCCCAGTAAGCGCTTGTTATCTGATCTTAGCCTAATGAAGGGATTATATATCTAATGTTGCTCGTTAAATTGCAAGCTAGGATAGACTGCGTTACCCACAGATTTTTTATAGAACGTTTTGCCTAGCCTTGCGAGAAATTAATATTCAAGAATAACAAAACATAGAGCAGTGGCTTACGTTACTTCAAATGCATTTACAAAATAACAACGCTTTGTCTTTAGAGCTCAATCTATGCATTTTAAGAAAATAATCCTTTGGAAAACTAGTTAAAACATAAGTACCAGAGCATCAGGCTTTGTATCCCTGAAGTGTTGGGCAGAGGTCTATAGTACACGCACATTCCGCTAGATTTAATAAGTCCCATGTGGTAGGGGGCGAACCTATTGCCAGTGGCGTATTTAGGGTGGGATAGGCAGGGCAAGAGCCTCGGGCGCCTATCGAAGGAGGGCGTAAGAAGTCGCCAATTATTAAATTAAAAAAGAAAACCATCAATAAACCATTTCATACTGTTACCTACCCATATCTAAGAAATCTGAAGAGCTACTTGAATATATTGTACAGTACGGGGATGAAACTGTTTTTTTAACTCAGCCTATTTTTATTTAAATTCTCTTAAAATTGCAGTATTACAAGCGATCTTTTAGCAGGTTGAAATTAATATCTTCGTTATTCAAGGCTATAATTGGTCAAGAAAGGTTATGCGACCTAGCTTTGCTCAGTGTAGACATATGTAAATTTCAAATAAAAAACCCAATAACACTTTGCCCGTCCTGGGAATCGAATCGCCTCTAGACCTACGAGGCAGCTCTAACTAGGCAAGGAAAAATAAATTTTCTTACTGTATCGATTAATAAACCTGTTTACGTTTTTGTTATTACGTTAAAAGCCTTTGTCTAACACTCGCATCCTTATATAAAGGTTCTACTTGAACGTTAATTCAATAAAAATTAAATGAAATCAGATATCAGTCAATATCTTCATATAATATATTACTAAGGCGCACGGTAACTGATAACACAGAGTAAGTCAGATATGACAAATCAAATTACACGACGCATTCACTGGTTTACGAAATTAAGATTATAATTTACCGAAAAGAAGAAAGGTATGCCCGTGACGTATGTTAGGGACAACTCAACAATTAAGATCTTTGCAAAAGATAACATACAAGGTTTGTAAAAGATGACGATAAAAGATGAATAGACTGAATTTAATGAAGTTAAGGGACTTGTTTTTGGTATTAAAGCGTTGGTAGATAGAGTGAAAGGGATGGTGAGATAGCTTTTAGTTCAGTGAGTGTAGGTAGCTGTGTGTAACATTATCTGGTCGTCGGTGAACATTATAATGCATTATTCACTCGAGAAACACTTAGGGCTCCGTCAGAAAACTGTTGCGGTTGTGGGGAACCTGCGCGGGCTACGGGACTTTATTTCGCTTTAAACATCCCTTTCCTTGCTTGGTTTTATTTTGTGTAAAAAAAAATAAGGGTTCATTAAAAATCTATTTGTGGAACCGAAGTATTTTTAGACTCGTCTTTAGGGGATAAAATAATGTGTCAACTCGTTTGATTTGTTTAGTTGCTTTTGGGGGTAGTGTTTTGACCAAGTGATACATCAACTGGACATCGATGCGCAATCTGTTACCATGAATTCAGTACATGATCCCTCATAGCGTAGAAATTTTTCGTCGGTTATCAAAAAAAAAAATATCGGCTGTTTCAAGGGAAAGTATAGTGTAGTGTACCTACGCGGTTAAAATTAATGGATCAGATTTTGTTTGATGATTTTTCAGAGGTTCAGAATCTTGTACTGAATTATTTATGGTAACAGGTTCCGCGTCGATGTGGCTTGCCACCCTTTATAGAAAGTAGACTTGGAATAAGCTCATTTTACTTGGTGCAAGAATAGAGAGATAAATAATTTAATAAGGCTATCGTTATGATGAGGTTTTACAACAGGTGTTTGTATAAGCCGCTCTCTTTTATCAATACAAACAAAGGTTTCCGCACGTGTGTGCACCATTGACACGTCTTTCATTACTGGGATGAGCATTTGAATGGGGCTGGTTGCACTGTACTGCAGTAGCTACTTATACCAACTGATATGTAAAGCTGGTTTCGAATTCGTTTTAGCAATTATAGAGGTAACCCAAATGGATTACGATGTAATAGTTTGATTCCCTGTTCGGACAACGTGTTATTGTATTTTTCTGTCTGGATTTTTTCAGTTGCAGCCTACAGTCTGAATATGTGCCCAGTTGATGGAAATAGGCCCACCCCCTATTACATTGGACTTAAACATAACTAACATATGTTAGTGTAGGTACTAAAGGCACACTTAAATCCAACCTTTCAGGGCAACAAGGCGTTACATACATATGTTATTATTATATTATATTATATATTATTTACATATATTATTGTTACGAAAAAGTTAGTAAATACTTCATGTATGAACCTTTTCATTTAACTATGTAATGCCACAAACACTAACCGCAAACGTCGGCTCGGTAACTTAATATCAAGTATTTAAATATGAGAATCTGATAGAGATAATCCGCGAAGGCGCGGTGGTTCCCGGAGATGTGACTTTATTGGATTGCCGCCGAACGCTCGACAGAACGTTAACCGACAGATTACTGATGTATTCAAATTAATACAATTGCTAAATACGAGTGATTCAAACGGATCGCTCTGTCTGACAACCTTGACCTGAGTCTGATTGTGGATTAGGTCTATTTGTAAGTGCTAGATTACAGTTAGTTACTATACTTGAGTTCAGAAAAGGATTTCAGGCAAAGCTCAACCAGTTGCATTCTTGGATTCTAATAACAGTTAGAGCTGAGGTTTATCATCTAGAATTTCAGAAGGTTTTCCATCCATGAATATCTATATACAATGAATCTTAACTAGATGGCAATCAAATAACTGAGAGAACATTTGATATGGATCTATAATACCTACAGTATCTGACCGAAATATGGTACCACGAGTTTTTAAGAAAAAATCGGCTTTGTACACTTTCGTAGAGCGTCGTCTCTGTTATTGATACCTGTGGGGCATTCTCTTTTAAAAGTCGACGTGCCATATTAATGGCCATCACTAACTGGTATTTTGTAGTGGGACTTTATCACGCACCGGATTTTCAATTCTCGGCGCAAAGAATTGCGTTGATAATCCGGTGGGAGAAAAACATCATCACCCACGCAGACCTGGGCTAACAGGGCGTTGCATGTTTCATCTGGCGTGTGTTACTTTATTTTTCAATTAATAGCTTTTTTGCTGGATGGTACTTATGTTTTTCTGTCTGTTACTTACAGGAGCTTGAGGAGGCATGTCGGGGTCGGAACGGCGGCCGAAGCGCAGGCGACGGGACGGCGAGCGCACCGACTTGCGCGCCAGAGCGTGACCGCCGAGCGCGTCGTGCTGGGCCAGTAACGCGTACAGCCCGCCTAGCGCACCCCAGCCGTTTTGACTGTCCGCTGCTGCTGATGCTACACAAAGAAGAAAAAACTGTGAGTAGGTACAATTTTAATACTGAGATAGTAGATTATAGAGGCATGTGGAACAGGTTGTAACGTTCACTCATTCTCTATAGAAAAGGGCGGGCCCTCTGATCAGACCAATGTTGTGCCTGTGGAAAAATTTGACGATTGATGTCGGGACGTTGCGCGTTGTATGTATGCCAGTTGTTGCGCGGTAAACTTTTCGTGGCGTCAGAGTGTTGCGTAGTTCGCATGTGGCGTTTTAGATGCTACAAGAAAAACGCAAGTTAATCATAATTTTGCCTCGACTGATATTCTGAGAAGATAATCAACATCAGGGGGCCTAAAAACGCCACAATTAGCAATTCCTCTCAAAGTGATTTATATCCTGAATTCCATTAAGATTGTGCTATTTGACATTTAACTTCAATAAAGCAATTCATAATTTGTGGACCATTTTACGAATCTGAATACGAAACTGTCAAACAGATGAATAAATTGCTGTAATATGAATTGTCAGTTTGTGACCATTTTACATATAATTCATAATATGAACCTATTACGATTCTGCCTAAGCGGCCTTTTTAGACACCCAGCTCATCTCATCAATCTGGATAATTTACTGCTGTGTTGTCGTACTGTAAACCCATTCAGTTATAAGTAATTATAACTTCATGAGCTTTAGCAGCATAAGATAGCTGTGGAAGGGAAGTAGAAAGGTGTTTGCCTTACCGATTTAAGAACAATACAATATATTAAGGTATAAGTAATTAATAACTCCCAACAATAAACAAATGAAACCCCACGAAAAAAAGAAAAAACTAGGACAGATCGAGAATCTCAATGTAAATCACAACTTTTCAGTTAAAACGTGTCGCTATTAATAAATCAACAATTCAGGCAGGTATGTAGTACCATTACAAAAGATGTTTTGAGGCAAAATTTCGTAGGAAGCCTTTATTATCGCTACCGAAATAAGTCTAAGCATGATGTGAAGGTTGCTTTATGGAGTACGGTAGACAGTCCTGACCGCCATGTTGTTTACAGTATATGAGATTATACCCCTGAGCGCCCATTTGAATACTAGGACTTGGCATAGAATTGATTCATCTGCGGTCCTATTCACAACTTGGAATTGTCTGGTTCGCGTAAACGTCCATACAAATACAGTTTGTATTTAGATAAATGATAGAAAAATTTCATGTTTCTGTATATTTTCGTCAGTACAATAGTTAAGTTTCATGAGGCTATTTAGGGTTTTCTTCACTGGAATTTTAGGGTATGCCCGACAACTTAAACATCCTATAATGTTCCCACTCCTGGGACACAGTCCTCCTCTCTGTGAGGGGAAGTGGGCCACCACGGTAATCCACCACGCCGGCCAAGTGCGCATTAGTAGATGTCTTATGTCTTCGATTTTTTTGGTTCTAAGACGTAACAGTTCCCTCACATTGTTTTCCTTCAGTGTTTTGAGAGTATTGCCCGACTAGCGGTAGTTTTCAGAAGTTAGTCACAGGTCAAGCTAAACCATCAACATTACCTTAAGTACTAATCAAATAATACTATTGATTTATTTAATACCAGCTTCCATCTGCGACTTGCCCACGTGGTAGTCTGAAATTATCCCACGCGAACGTGAAACGGAAAAAAAAACTATCTCGTCGCCAATTTGTATCGTTACCGTTCAGTGTTATAGGCGTGAAAAGGTAACATAAGATAGGTATCAGAGAGAGTTGACATTTAACCCGTTTGCCTTAACAGCAAGAGTGAACAGGCATCTTCTAATAAATATCGACAAATTGTCTTGGAACATACAGGTTAGAACATTTCTTGAAGTAGTTTGAACGTAGTAAGATTCCGCGGGGAATCGTTATAACCATACAGAATTGGGACCCAGGCGTGATAGATACCAAGAGCAGGCTCATTCAGAATGAAAAAAGAGTTACTTTTAATTAATAATTTATGTACAGTTTCCACTTACATTACAACACAATTACCTATATTAGGTATTGTGGATAAAGGAGACTGTCACCCAGACAACTTTTCTTATTAATCAAGTAATATAAGTTGTGAGCAAGTTTTATTGGGACAAGCCTTTTGGGAGGCCAAACAAAAGTTTTTACAGCTAAACTGCGGTACATACAGGTAAACTTGTTTAAAAAGATTTATCTTCGGTTTGTGTGTGAAGAATAACTAATCTGTTGAATGTAGAATAAAACTTTTTACACGCTTTATATTAGCTTCACTTGTATGTAACCGACTCCTTAGAGCGCGATTTTGACCCACTTTAAACGGTCAGATTTCATTGAAACTTTGTAAACGTATCGAGGACCGATGAAAATTCAATCATTAAAAAAAATTATAATTAAAAAAACACGTTTTTGTAGTTAGCAGAATTAAAAAATAGAAA
Organism: Antitype chi; assembly: GCA_947359405.1. Taxonomy (NCBI): domain Eukaryota; kingdom Metazoa; phylum Arthropoda; class Insecta; order Lepidoptera; family Noctuidae; genus Antitype; species Antitype chi. The sequence continues at coordinate 12,216,710 of OX375815.1, read as the reverse complement.
ACAAATAATAGTTTAAAAAACTAAAAAACAAAAAAGCGTGGGGTGCTTGACATTAAGTGATTATAGAAATACCTCAAAAAGCACCCCACACTTTTTAATTGAATTAAATTATCTTCTCCTTTTTTAGTTGCGTGTTTTTTAGTTTTTTAAACTATTACTTTTGTACTTATAACTCGGTTCTGTAGTCGCGTGCGATATTCTTCTTCTTAGAGCACTGACTGCATTATAAATGGGCGCGGTCCAGACTTGGACTACGCGTTTGGCGCCATCACTAGCGTCCATCAGTTCCTGTAACGTGCAGCTGACAGGACACGCAGGACATGATATTAGGTGTCCCATCGTTTGTGGAACACGTGCGATTGGTCCGTCGTTCATGTTTTGATTTCCAATGGAGGCACACGTTTTGCCTTGGTTTTATTATAAATTAAGTTTTTTTGTTTATTTCCCAGTTACTTCTTGGGTCTGTAACCGAAAAAAATGTAGATAGAATAAATTCGTTCGGCTAAAGATTATGTTTGGAAAAGCACAGCACAGCTTCCCAGTAGTTGCACAAAGGCCTTGATACTGTATTCTCCGATTTATGATTTGCAAACAAGACAACTTTAACCAGAACACCTCTGCCTAACCGTCCCGAGTGGGTGTACCTTGGTGTAATGTTTTATTTTAAGACTTTTTGTATTGCTCTCTTACAGCTTCCGCTCACCTGGATGTCAAAGAAAAATACACAATGTACCGTCTACCTTTCCTAGAACATTGCTCTATATTTTTTTAACATCCTTTTATTTTAAATTGGTCTCAAGTAGTTCTGTGTCGTTTTCTGTAACTAACTGTTTCCTTTGTCAGTTGTTATTTAGAGATCTTACACACTTATACCTTTTACGCGTTTGTTTTTTTTGAATAAAATGCAAGCTGTTGTTTTCCAACAGTCTTTTACAGGAGTTGTAAACTGAAGATCCACATTGTTTCAATCCGTATCTATTATCTACTACTTATTGTAAAAAGCCGCTGTTCGTGTCTGATCGCGTTATTCTGCAAACTATATAATAGATTTTGATGCAGCTGTTATCAACATTTCCTAGGTTTATGTGTGTAAATAGGAATCGAACTTTTATTTGTTTACATATATAACTTTTAGAATATTTAACACAACTAACTATTTACACTAAGAACATTTACTGTATATAATACATTAAATATGAATCGTATTGAACTCACTTATATTAAAGAAATCTGGATGTTTTGTCAAGTCTCTAAAAACTTTGCGAAGCCGGGGCGGGTTGCTAGTCTTTTGTATATTGACATACTCATTTCCAAGAAATGAAAATTGAAACTACAAAATGTCTGAAACTATTTCATAAACTATTATTCTTCGTTCATAAAATTAAAACCCAATATACGCAATCCTTCTCCAAAGCATGGGTTCCGGTAAACATGAGCGCAATGTATTATAAAATAAGATTTAGCGAGGAGAGGGTCGGTCTAAGGGTCGGTGGGCAGTCAGCCATGCCAGTGTCCCCGACATCAATGTGACATTTACACGGACACGTCTTCACTTATTATAACTAACTATTATAAAAGAGTAGGGCTGTTTACTGACATCGTATTTTGTATAGTTAATTTACCTCTACATTTTGTGATACATACCCGTTATTCAATTTTGATTATTAAAATCGATTACGTAGCCACGATTACAATGTAGAAATAATTAGCCTTACATGTACCAGCAAAAATAGAAAATATAATTAGATTCATAGATATAGAAATATTAGAATAATCCCATGACAAAATGGTACATAACAGTTGTAATTTTCAGCTGAAAGTGATAGTTATTATCAGAAAAAAATCTGTAGGTTGATTAGCACTTCGCATTCTTCATATAAATTCCTAGTTTGTCACTTTGTCATCGATCTGTCATTGTACAAAAGAGGGTCAGAGTATTGACGTAGGTATATTTCCCTTAATTTTTTCGACAATATTCTTGAAAGGACATGATAAATGAGACGTGAGTTATTTTCAATATCCTCTTCTTTTTTCGGAAATGGTCTACCTTTAAAAGTTGACTGTGCGTCAAATTGGCTAAATTGATACCTACATCGTATTGATATTTTCTGGGTTCATATAGCACAGCTAGACTGAAAGCCGACCCCAATATATTTGGGAAAAGGCTTGGCTGGTGGTAGTTGGGCATTATGAGGTGTGTTTATTGTTTAGACGGGCGTCTATGATCTGACCTTTGAAAATGGTTTTTCGCAGTAACCCATAATCACATTAAGAAAAGGTAAACTTTGGGTCAACTAGATGGGAGACTACTAAAGCAAACTACTTGAGCATATTAGGAATAACTTCATGTCATCATCATCATCATCATTTCAGCCGAAAGACGTCCACTGCTGGACATAGGCCTTACAATAATAACTTCATGTAAGCATGATTATTATATCCATAATGTCACAACATTTATGCGTCTTGTAAATTGTAAAATTGGCAAAATTTTATTTTTATTTCATTCTATTCCGCAAACTTACAGCTAAATTATATAATGTCCTTAAAAATAAAAAAGGTCAGTACAAAATACCTATTACATAAATTAGGTAATAAATAGGACACGATCGACTAATACAAACTGAAAAATCATTTAGAGTACGTTTCCCCAAAGATGTTTTTCACCTATAAGTAGGTACTTAAACCGAGAAACACTGGTATTGAATATATGCAAATCATGTTCGCTAGCAAGTTTATAAAAATAATTGCTCTCATATTTTATTTAAATCTTAAAAGCCTGATGTAACTGTGAACAACATAGAAACCTATCCTTTGACGAGAGAAAACATCAAGCAGCTACATTTTTACAAACGCTCGCCGTTGACTTATTTCATATGGCTTCATTACTGATGTCTGCGAAACTGTGTCGCTCCGTATTTCTAGGATATGATACTAGAAACTTCGCTAAACAATGTTATAGTCAACCTAACCTTAGCTTTCTGTACTAAAGTGACGTAAATAATATAATTTGGGAGTTGCGACAAGAATATCCTATCTATATACGAAGGACTCCTCAACCTGCAACTACATAATTGAAGTTCCAGCCCACATACGCAAACCCATGATTTCTCAAGCAAGGCTTTTTATAAATTGGACATCTTGTCCTGTCAGGGACTTTACCTTGGTAACCAGATGTTATAAATGCCAACAATATGGTCATGCAGCTAAAACATGCAGAGAAGTCAATTCAACGTGTGGTCATTGTGGTGAAGCTGGACACTCGCTGTCTGTGTGCGAGAAAAAAGCTGACACACCGAAATGTGCAACTTGCTCACGTTTTAAAAAGCCCAACAATCATAAAACGGGAGACTCTGAGTGCCCTGCTAGGAAAATGGCAGAATATAGATATATAAACTCCATTGACTATGAGGGCGTGTAGGACGTCACGCTCAAGCCCAGACTTCCGTGTTTAACGCCAGTTGCTGACTCAACATGAACATTGCACTTCGCTGGCCTACAAGCCCCGATTTTGTTGATTTCTAAGTATTTAGTCACTAGCTGCAAAAATAACGTTCAATTACTACCTATCTATACCCGTTTATACGACGTTTGACTTTTATTTATTTTTATTTCTGCTGACGCGCGAAAACACAGCTGTCTTAAGTAGAGCAAGGTAAAAATAAACAAACATGTTGCATTAGTTTTTAAAATAGTTTTTAAGTTATGAATAATATCATCTATTGTTATCATCTTTTATTTTAAATATTGTTAATAATTCTTTGTACTACAATTACCAACGTTAATGAGCTCCTGTCGCTTGTGATACAGGTTTATCTAACCTAGTACAGGCATCTAACATTTAAATACCTTTGTTAATTATTTTTAAGACTTTTGTATTTTATTTTACCAATTTTACTTTTGAATAAATATTATTATTATTATATTATTATACAATACATATACACACATCAAAAAAAGTTTACGATCACTTTGAAAAATCGAAATCTTTTTTGTTATTGTTACGATAGATTATATTATGATTTCTTCTTCTTTTTAGATTCTTTATATAAAAATATAGATTTAACATTTAAAACAATAAAACAGTTCAGCAAGGCGAGAAATCGGTGTCCTTTTGGGGTGGTATTATGATTGGAGCTAGAACGCCTTTGATCCCGTATCGAGGCTTCATGACAGCAGACATGTATAGAGCAGTTGCTATTGATGTAATTATCAGACCATTCCGAGTAAACCATGGGCACCAATTTGTACTGGTCGATGATAATGCGCCCGCCCATCGAGCTCAACGAGTCAATGCTGCTCTCCGAGAATACGACATCACAAGGTTAGACTGGCCTGCCGGCTCGCCTGACTTAAACCCAATAGAGCACGCGTGTTATCCTCTTAAGCGAGCTGTTTAGACAGTGCCAGAGCTCAGGGAAGCCGCTATTCAAGAATGGGACAGGTTGCCCCAAGAAATGCTGGATAACTTGATTCTCAGCATGCCCAGGAGGATCACCGCATGTGTTCGAGCCAGGGGAGGAGTTATATTATATTGATTATAAAACCTTTTATTAATAAATTGTTGTTTAAGTTTGGTTAAACAGTCTTTTTCTTTCTATCAAATTTCTGTTACAATTACATTATGATTAATTACTCAATCTTTAAAAAAAAAATCAAACAGGGAATTTCTATTTAATGAAAACACACAAAAAAGATATTTTCTTGATAAAGTTCAATTTAAAAAATTATATCAGCTTATGCTAGTGATCACAAACTTTTTTTGATGTGTGTACTTATTAATAATAAAGAGAGAGATGAGCGCGTTCAAACAAACTTACTCTTCAGTATGTTTGTTTGAACGCGCTCATATCTGGAACTTCTAGTTGGATTTGAAAATTTCTACTTGCATTTGATAATGCAATTCTTGAGGAAGGCTATATGCTATTAAACATCACGCCAGAACCCTGAGGACCTGAGCCAAAATAAATAAAAGTCAGAAAGAACGCTAACGAAACAAAGTAAAAGTGCGGTCAGGCGATGTATTACGACGTGGTGGGTCGGGGAGCAAGAAATAACACGCTGGCGATTTCGCGGGCAGAAGTTATTAGGTACTCAATAAATAAACAAATATCATATAATAAATTATATCAAGATTTTACGACAATGGATTGAAATACATATATCTATCCATTTAAAGTTCTCATGCATGTACTAGGGTCTCAGTATTCTAGATTCTGTGTCAGTACATCCATTACAAAGACTTATGGATGCTTGTCATTCGATATCTTCGGTTTTTAAGGTGTTCTTCTGGCGTTATTTACTATCTAGTGTCAGGGACTAGAGCTGCTACCATTTATTAAGGTATCCTAACAGACAGGTGCATTAGCTATTGTTAAGTTTATGACTAGTAGTTTTCTTTAAAAGTATTGAAGAGTCGAGATAGTGTGACGATCCAAATGGCCAGAGATCGGATAAGACATAGAGGTTTTGGAAGAAGAAGGGAGACCTTTGCCCAGCAGTGGTACAGAATATATAAATTAGGTATCTATCCATCTTCTAATCATCATAAATGAATGACAGTCACTATACCACGTGTTATACTGTACACGTATGAATTTATATGTGTCTTGTTTCCACACAAAATCCTTGTTTCCTTGTTTTTTGTCATGTATTTTTGCGGTGTACAATAAAGAATATACAGGTTGAAATTGAAAACATGCGACAAACCGAAATGGGAGATTGTACTCATCATTATGAACAACTTTTACTAAGGGACCAATGATGCAATCGCGAAAAAAAAAACATCTGTTCCCTACATTTATGTTCGCATAACTCGTCAAAATGTAGGGAACAGCTGTTTTTTTTTTTGCGATTGCATCATTGGTCCCTTAGTAAAAGTTGTTCATAATGATGAGTACAATCTCCCATTTCGGTTTGTCGCATGTTTTCAATTTCACCCTGTATAAATAAAAAAAGTTATCAACAAACATATCGTTTTTTTTTTTGGGTGGGAAATCATCAAATAGCTTCTCCCGCTCTGGTTGGAGCAGGAGGGCGTGTCAGACTTTTACTGACTAAAACCCACCCGTGTTCCCTCAGTTGCCCATGTGCCAGGGGCCGCGGTATCTCTTTCGAACAACCCGCACCCCTGGCAGGTATCGGCCCTTGCGGACCCCACCAGTTGGTGAACATATCGTTGATCATCAAAGGAGATGTTCGATATTCCTAATTACATTTGCGATACACAACTTCCAAGTTTCTAATCCGTGTCAACCCGGGAATGTTCACAGGTCTTAGCACTGAGAATTAGTTCACAAGTTAGTTTGCTACAGCCCTATTAAATAGGAACATAGCTGTGCCAATAATTTGTGCATCCTTGTCACTTAAAGTTTGTTCCTCCGAGATACAACTCCAAAGTTTAATATAATTACCTCAATGTTTCACGCAACTGAAATTTCGTTTGCATTGAAAAAGAAGGATTCCTTCGTGGTTCGAAAAGTAATTACTCAAGGGAATTGTGGTGGTTGTCTGCTCGACGTTACTTTAGTTGTTTCGGAGGGCGTTTGTTAGGCTGGAGCGTGGCAATTTGATTTTGTCAGAATCAATAAAAGACAACAACAACTTTTCGATGGATTTTTTGGAAGATTAGAGTAGGTTTTAGGCTACGACCTTTGACTGGGAATTCTTTGTTTATTGACTATTTTAATTATTTAGAAATGTTCTCGAAAAAAAAATCGAGAATCTTTTTAAAACAGTATTTGTAAAGGTCCATCCCGTTTTCTAAACGTGACAACAAATGATCGTTATTATAAAGGACACTTAAAGTTTCTCCTTTCAATGATTAATTTATAAGCCAGGATAAGAAATTGGTTCGAAGTACTACACAAGTACACAAGGCTTCACAACTTAGTTAATATTCTAGCTGCACAACTTGCATTTCAATTTTGATTAACAAACTTGAAAGGCGGCTTGGATTGGCCATGCTAAGGGAATTTTGATGTTTACATCGCTATTCATTGAACATGGCTAGACTAAGACAGAAGAATACCGTAATTTTTATGGGCTTAGAACTACCTTTTCAAATCATATGTATTTTCTGGTTTTATTATGGGCATACTGACATTAAAAAAATATTGGAAGTCTGGACTTATCGTGTTAATACAATTCTGCAGTCGCCAACCCGTCTTGAATTAGTTCAAGATGGGTTGGAGATTGTAGATTTGTATACACTAGTGTAGTGATCCAGGCTTTTCCCTTCTCTGTATGAAAGGAAGGCGTTGCCCTGGACACTAATAGGTTGGTACAGGTTTTTTCTCTCAAGTCTTTGGCTGGTTTTAAACCCATTTAAGGATCAAGCCAAGTAAATGCAGCATGTGGCGTGTAAGATCCTATACAAGGTGTAACAGAAACCCTATTGCTATCCTTAAGCACTAAAGATAACAGCTGATATAGAATCAATAAACAAAGTTTCAGCTCAAAATAAAATACTCTAAGAATTGACACCAAATTTTCGGTTTCATATGTTTCTTAAATTCAAATCATAACAAACGTGTCACCGCACTACGTAGGGCAATAACTTTCCACGTTACTTGCCAATATCACGATAAATCTCTTCCGAGTGATGTGTTTATTTCAATTTGAAAAGTTCGGTTTCTGGTTTCAATGTATTAAAAATTCTCATAACTTCCGAACATGTAGAGATAGGATTAAAAACCCTTCCAATATCGTTTGATATCATCCAAAGAAGCCGTGCCCTTGGTATGTATATACCCTTTCCGTTACGCGTTGTAAATGGTTATGTGTTGTGGTCGAGTCCTCCTTCGTTCTCTTCTATCTGAACTTCCTAACAATTCTGCATGTATTTAAATTTGTAGTTTTCTGTCGTGTTATGGAGAGAGTTTCTTTAAGGTCTAATAACATTAAGCTATGCAGAAGATGATTTGAAATAACGCCTGTGGTGGAAAGAACTAATAGGAATACATTACTTCTTCGTGACTCCAAGTTCTGGTCACTTCTTCTTTCAGTTCAGAATATTTACTGATTTTATCACCATATTGTTTTTCGTAAATTATGTGTATTAGGTATCAATATCTATGAGTTATGTGACTTTATTAACTTTATGTCTAGTATTAATATTATACATATTATTCTTAGAACTACCAGTAACAATGACGAATGAGCCACCATGACCACTATTAGCATCTAGGCAGACGCTAAATGGGTAGAATACTGCAAAGTACCCCTTCATGTAGTTGCTTCGATTTACCCAAGTGGGATGAGGAAGGCCTATTCTTTATTAACAGGCATGTGGAGTTATAAAAATGTATAGCTAATACCTATTCGCATCTGCTGAACTGAATCTAATTTGTTTCATCCATTTTATTTGACATCAGTATTCAATGCGTCTTTGTTATATTTTAATTTAGATCATGTAACGTTTTTAATTACGAAACGTTCGATATTTGAATACGTGTTATTATTGTTCGATGAGTTTGCGGGAGACTTATTCAAATGTCAATCAGCTGTATTGTGTTACGTGACTTGATTGTTTGTCAGATTGGGCATCGGTTATCAATAATTAAGCATAAATAAAAATGAAATATCAAAATTGACCGTCTATTAGTTTTCCATTAGTTCATTATTTGTTTTAGACCTTCAGAATTGGCCAATATTCAATGGATATACATAGGTATATGGAGAAACAATTGCCTTCATTTGTAATACTACATTTTTTATTAAAAATCATTCAAACGGCTTGTTATAAATGTTTTGACTATCTAGCTCGTTAATTGTGTTTTACATACAATAGGAGCTAACATTATGCAAATCTCTCTGTTATCCCTACGGGCCGGTTTGATTAATTTTCTCCGTAAGCTTGATTGAATTTACGAAACATAAAATCTACAACTGTATTTATGGGTAACATCAATGGTTTAATACTTATTTAAGTATTCAGAAACTGCTGTTATGAGTTTTTCTGAAACAGGATAAACAGGTCCTTTTTTGTGTTTTTGTAAAAAAATCCTGGTAGGTATAATTGGTTTGTGCTCATTTTAATTCACCTTGTGGATGTGAATATGCCAAGCATTATTCCTCCTTATTAAGTGATCCCAAATGACAGTAATAGGGAAGTGATAGTTAATAGGTTACGTGACGTCGGCGCACACTACAGATTTAAGCGCACCGCTCGAGTTGTTTACCGAGAACATAATGTTATTATAAGCTTGACATATCGCCTCTTGTTTTACGAGTATTATCGAATATTTCAATTTCGGTGTAAATACCTAACAAAAGTCGGTGCTGACCTATTCGAAAGCAAGAAAGCGATAAGGAAGGAAGTGTTTTTCTTGACATTATTTTAAAATAAATTGATTATTATACTAAGAACAAAATACAGGCTATGAGATTTATTTTTATTGAATCCATTTTATCGAAGAAAATTGGTGTATTTGTGGTTTTGGAAAAGCTTCCTGAACGTTACATGTACCAAGTAAATATCCTTTATTTCCTCTAACCCTTTGTACATACACAAAGTTCTTATTAACAAACAATTAATCATATTATAATTTCTGCAGCCACCAGGTCAGCCTATCTTGCGACATTGGTCACATAGGCCTTCTCTATTTCCATCCACTTAATCCTAACCAGAGCTGTTCTTCGTTACCCTTTTGGCAGATCATCGTTCCATCTTTTTACATATTTATAGATAATAACAAAACTTTAAAGTGAGATTAGTATAGATGAACAGTTGACTCGAGATCTAACTTGGCAAGGCTGGCAAAACCTTATTTATTATCTATGTTCGTATGTAGGTACCTACGATTTTCCCACATGAGTTTGTCACTAAAAGGTTATAAACTTAGTGAACCGATATGCCTCAACGGACTATAAATTACGCCTGTGAGTCTGTGGAGTGGAGCCGTTGGGTCCAGTGTAGACAGTCTATTTATTTTTGGACTTCCTCGAGTATTAAAAGCAAGAATTTCCTTGTATTTACGCTATAATTCACCATCAGTTTGAAGCTAAAAATATAAATTATCTTATTATATCTTTATGTGAACGAAACTAAAATCAAGTAGCAAAATAGCCTATCAAATCAATAACTTTTACTGGAAACATCGGTAGCATCTCTACGGATTAAAATTGGCCTATATTTTAAATTATGGCTTTAAATAATTACATCTTTGAGAAATCCATAATTTATAATATATTGTTCCAAACTTGTACTGAACCCTATTTCCATCAATGGACTTTGTTAATTCATTTTGCAAACATAATTCAAATGTCTTGTCACATACAATCTTAAGATTCTAAAGGTCATAGGTTCTAAAAACATCTCCTGAGGCAGCTGACCAAGCCTAGCTCACAAGTCCACTCGTCTCATTTATATGACGAAAAGTAATTAAATGCTAATCCTATCCACCGCTACATCTAGACACTCCCATACCTGAACCAAAATCATTCAAATGCGTTCAACCGTAACGTCCCAATCGAGTAACAGACACCCAAACATTCCCATTTATAATGTCAGAGAAGAGAAAATTAAACGAAATGTAATAAACGTGTTCATTTACGCGAAGGAGTGTAAGTTGGTACCTATAGTCCCGGAAAATGCCTAAGATGTAACACGAGTATGTACATGTAACAAGGATTCTTAATAAATCCTCCAAATTATTCGCTTGTAACGTTAAATATATGTTGGGGCACGTAGAAAAGCTTTGAGCAATTGTCGGGTATTAAAATGATATCTATTTTAATATCTGCGCAGTTATAGCTCGTCTTGGAAGGCCTTTTTCCTGATTTCTACGACACAATAACACCTAAATATCTACATATAATCGGCCTATAATGTTCCCACTGCTGGGGCACAGACCTCCTCTCTGTGAGAGGGAGTGGGCCATGATCCACCACGTGGATGGCGGATGTCGAATGTCTAAAATGTTTGGTTCTAGCACATGCTGCTTTAGTCAGGACGTAATGTGATGTGAAAAAAAAATCAGCTGTTCCCTACTTTTATGTTCGCATAACTCGTCTAAATGTAGGGAACAGCTGACTTTTTTTCGCGATTTCAGGTTTAGCCCCATACTAAAAGTTGTTCATAACGATGAGTACAATGACCCCTTCAGATATTTCGCGTATGAATAGATAGACCTTTTATATTTGGTGAAATGTTGGTGACATATATGTAGGTGTACCTCTGCCTAAACCTTTTGGGATAAAAAAGGCGTGATGTTATGATATACGTATTTAATAATAGTTACCTACCTACATTCTAAGTATTCTAAGTAATTTGAGACTTAACACGTATTTTATATGAATCGGTATTAAGTTAGTGCTAAGTTACACAACAATTGTCACGCAAGCGATTCCTGAAAGGTTTGGTGGAAGTATATTTTCTTACTCCCACAGTTTTCGGAGTAACGTTTCACGTAATAGGGCAACTCAGTATCACTACATTAAGTAATAGGTATGAGTTTTGTTTTCTACTCCCATTGATATAGTCCATTTATTTTACTTTAATTGCAGTGTTTTGATGGTTGTCTGATTTTGCCCCGGCCATCTCTTCTTACGGATCAATTAGCTAGGAAATGCCAGCGCCATCTAGTTTTAATATATTGACCAAATTGATTTGAGTCTCAAAAAAATTACTTAAAACGAAACAATTTTGATGACACTTCGGTATCTGTTTCTCATTATTTCCTTCCTTTACTAAGTACTAAATTGTTTTTTGGTAGCTACTTACATTCATATGGAGAGACGAGCGCCTGCGCATTGGCTACGGGCAAGGAGCAGATCGCCGCGAATCCGCACACCGCCAGCGCAAACATGAAACTCGGAGACATGACTGAAACAATAGAAAATTGCACATTAATGTTATTTAATACAGACTTAAACGGTGTAATTACGAAACAAGGTACTTATTCGTTTTGACATTGTTCAAACCAAGGAGTCAGTTTTTTTGTAAAAAGATCGTACCTATGAATCAACAGTTCTAATTCAGAAATTACAACTTAGTTCGGTACTAAGTTGTCAGTTTTGTATTAAGATCTTACTCCTAGCTCCATGGCTTAAAGTTTGGTCACAACCTTACTTTGTAACAAAACCAACACAGTTCGATCAACAAGTAACCACGTGCTGAGCCCACGAATAAGGGTATGTTATAGTACGAAACGTTAGTGAAGTTAACTCTTATCAATCCAAATTTATTTTCTCACAAATCCACCAGCCAGCTCCAAAACTTACGTGCCCTTGGAAATATTAAAACACAGGGCTACTAAATTCTTGCGTGTTACTGACTAGGTAAGTCAGTAAGTCAGTAACACGCATTTTACGCACTTATTGTAATCTAGTTTCAGAATGAAAGTCACTCGCCCACTCACATTAAGGAATGACCAAGACTTTTAAACAAAGTTAATCTTAATTTGCTGAGGTTTAACTTAATCTGACTCTATTTTAATTAGTACTAAAATTCGGTCACAGTCTTATAAGATCGAAAGTTCCCTTTGTGCTTATCCAGGTTATAAACTACATGGTGTACCATCAGCATTGGATGATGGCACACCATGTAGTTTACTCAATCACGAAAAAACGGCTGCAGAGAATTGTCCTTCAGCCGTTTTTTCCTGATTGAGTAACAAACATCAAAACTTTCATATTTATAATATTACTAGGATTAGAGTTAGGTATTTTTTACAGGTTAAGACTGAGATTATATTGTAACCGTTACATAAAAATACAGGAATTGCTCCTCTGTTTTGTATACAAGTCAATCTTTTCTCGTGTTTAAGGAACCGTTCTTCCAATAACCATTTTTCTAGAACTATGCGCAAATAGAAATGGGAATATACTCCGAGCGCGGACCACTCAATAAATACCGAGTGTGTAGCAAAATAAATGAAGTTGCCGCTTCACTACATTAAAAAATATCGTGATTTTTTAAAATAATATTTATTGTTTGCGGAGTGGACTGTTTGCTCCATTTTATACCGTATGACTGGATGTCAGTTGCTAGCGATCAAATATTAAATGCTGTAGTTACTTATACAACCAATCTGTAAAAAAGATAATGCGCTTGTTCAATAGTATTAGAAAAAAATATCATAAACCAATTTTTATTTTGACTTGAAATCCAATACTTAATTAATGTTCACAGAATAGTTAAGTTAGTTAAGAATTATTACGTATATTTGTAAGAGATGTCGTATTAAAATTTCGGCCTGTACAACGACGTACAACGACACAAAGCAGGTACGGGACCCATATATCACATTCATATTTAGCCTTTTTATTCCGCTAGAGGGGAGCATTCATTTGTCCGAATTATCCGCGGCATATCCGCCATTTGCACACATTCTGCCAAGCATAACCAGATGTTATGTGAATGGTAACATTAACCCCTTTTTGTTAGAGGGATGTCATGTTCAAAATGTGCAACCTTTTCCTAACACGTGTTCTTAGTAAGTATGATTAAGTTATTACATATTTTGTAGAAGAATGATGTTTTGATTTTTAGTGTTTGTTTAAGAAGTGTACATTTCTGGTAAAAGTTTCCTTTAAGCGATGAAATATCCAATGGAAACGTCGTTTCAGATTTATACTTTCTATTCTAAATAGGACATTACTTCCCAATAATTATAATATGTGCATCTCCTTATTTTAATTTCGCTCCAGATGGTACGTCAAATTTTAGACGTTTGTTTCTATTCGAATGTGAATTTATTTATTTACAAGGTCTTCAACACTCGAAGCAAACATTTTTTGTACATTACACTTAAGTTATGCGAAACCGAGCCTTAAATACGTTACAAATTTCTCCCGAATTATCATTATTCATGACATTACGGCTGACATTTACGGAATATCATGAGCGTGTGATAATAAGTACGTGGATATATGAGCTGTCAGTCAATAGAGCTGACGAGCTGACGCCATGGTTATAGATGTACGGCCCTCAACCGGTCGTTATAGGCTGATGGAAAGCTCAACAAGTAGGGTAATGCGCGTGTCGTCGACCCCCGCGCGGACGAATGTCGCGGTGACGTCATCAATCACGCTTATCACTACGACGTGACGTGCTGACACGTCACACGCACCACAACTGCTACCAACACAACGTTTACACGCAAATACTAACATTGAACATTTTTGGTACTACTTGCTACGGCGTAGCGCCAGTGCTACGAAATCGCTTTGAATAAAACTTTAGTACCTACACATTTGTTTTTTAGTACATTTGAAAGCAATTATAAGGTTATACAATATTATACACCTGATTTTAAACGAAATAATATTGAGAACAATTTAAATTAATAAAAGGTAATGCTTATTTAAAGGGTCATGCAAAGTTATATTTAAGAACCCATTACTAAACATTTTACCTTCTCAATAAAAACACCGTTTTAAAAGTACTAGATATAAAACAATAATTAATAAGAAATAACAATTTCTAACCGGAATGGTTGCTCTCAAAATCACATAATAAATAGCTCGTTGGTTGGAAGATGGACGACTATTCTATAAAGACGTAACCTGTGTGAAGTCTTATATTCGCTACAATCCCGTATTAGAATATTGCTCCCAACTAAGCGCTACCGAAACCAATTACGGTACTGCAATAACAAAAAAGATAATTATTATAACATGGCAACACTAACTAAGCTAGCTTCTGCTGTCGTGTGTATAAAGGGATGACTCTCGTTATTTCTGTCACCTTACACTGCATATTATTAATGATCGTCACCAATTAATGATACACCACTATTCTTAGAGAGAAAGTTTATGTATTTCTTGCTAATGAAGAAGTTGAAATGTATTTTGTTGAATTTCAGGTGTCATTAGATACCAACTTTACAAACTAAAATTACAGTTTTAGATTGGACTTTTTTTTTATAAAGCTTAGCATTTCATTTCGTTTTGTTGCTTTGGTGGTTTTCTCAAATCTACGACCTGAATTGTTGTCAGGTACAGCAATAATAATAGAATAAAAAAGTTTACAGAATATAGTTTACATTATTCATTCACACTAAAAACTATTGCAGCAATAATCTGATTTTTTTTATGAGATACAGCCACTAAACAAACTATTAATAGTTTAATTTGATATAACGTTTATTTATATATAAACTTCCGTTTAAGAGTAAACACGAACTTTATATGAAACTGTCATTCGGGAACAGACCTCACTTCGCAGAAATGCAATTTGTAAATGTTAAGCAACTTTTAATTGATGGTAACGCAATTATGAGTGAGGCTGCAATCGAGTTGTTGCTGCTTATTTACTTGACTATGTACTTATGTAACCTAGCCTTATTTAGTCTAGAGTAATCATGAACACCAGAGTTAAAGACTTACAATAATATCTCTAGTATTTATTTTTAGTTCAAAATAAATAATTCCATGATACCAGGCAATTATCCTAGTGAGAAGGCACGAGCATTGGTCATCACACTTGCTCAAGACGATTTGGCTATTTCAGACATAAGTCCAGGTTTCCTTACGACGCTTGACTGGCGAGAGCAGTGTTGGCCCAAAGGTATCAGCCCGACTTCCGAGTTGTAAGGTGTAAATGATTTCATCACCACTGCTCTCAAAACGTGGAAGGAAAAATGTCGTGAGGAAAACGACATGGACTAGAACCAAAAATTTGGAAGACATGTGACATCTACCAACCCGCACTGGACCCGCGTGGTGGATTATGGCCCACTTCCTCCCACCGGGACGAGGCCTGAGTCCCAGCAGTGGGAACATTAGAGGCTGATTTATATGATGACTTGAATTAAGGTTAGTTGTCGTTACCTTATTACTTCAGGTATTCTAGCAGAATCAATCTCAGAACTAACCTATCGATCCCAGACTAATTAGACACAATGAATTTATCTATCTATTGTTCTTAATTTACAATGCGTCACTGCACCGGAACATCAAAGGGTAGGTAGTAAATTTAATAGAGAAAGACTTTACAACTGTGTTTGGGTGCCTAAATTAATCTTATAATGTACAGACACCCGGACACGTAAAAAATCTGTATGCTTAAACTTAAATTTATCCTACATGTGTTTCAAAGCTGTAATACACGAGTATTCCGAATTAATTTCAGAAAATATGTATTAACATCAAAAGACATAATATTTGCTAAGATCAGTGAGCCGTATATTAGGGTCGTATCCACTTCACAGACTCGTAAAGATCAGCGAAAGTGTCCACCACCCCTTGAAAATGAAAACTATAAAATAATTAACGTGACCAAATTCTACCTATATTATCATCTTATATAGGTTCTCACAATAATTTGGTAGGAATAGACCTCACATAAGAGGGAAGAAAAATGAAACTCGCTAATTCCATATATAATCTATTTTACTTCTAAAGGAAGGCAGATCAAAGCGGATTATAAAAGCATATTACAGACACGCATATTGTACAAATAGAGGAATAACTTCAAAGGTTTTCAAATTCTTTATGATATTTTAGGGGTTTTTCTATAACTGAATAGGCATAGGTAGCGTATGAGTAGGTAGGTATCTTTTAAGATGCAATCTTATAAATTGCGGTCGTGATAGCTCAGTAGTTAATATCTCTCCTTTTAAATATCTCTACATGAAAGTTATTTATAAGATTCAATAAATTTATTGAAGCAAAACATTGTGATAAAATTATGACAATAGATAAAGAGGTATAATGTTTATATGCGATTTTATTAAAAGGTCCAATCCTATAAGCTAAGGTATCCCTTTTTGTAGCGAAGTTTCTTTCACAAAGCGGTCACTGGTCACCCCTCCATTCTATAATATTCGTTATCTCATGTTGTGACGTCATCATAAAATAATGTCGCCTCATCAATCAACTGTTTTACCCTCACCTTTTTGGTACACCCAAGTAAGGCAAGTGTTTTTTTCATCAAAAACTAATGTTAAAGTTAATAGTAATCGATTTTTTGTCATTAGTTTTCTTTACGTAGGTATGTCTATTATTTTTATAATACTAGCTTTCAAGGCTCCCGCAGACAAGCGTGACGCGATGGTGCGACGCGATTCTGTTAGAACAAGTTTCATGAAGTTTTCATAGAAATTGTGCTACTAGAGTCACGCTGTCGCGACGCGCCGGTATGCGGTAGCCTTCACATAGGAGAAAATTACCATTGGTCTAAGTTACGTATGCAGTTTTGTCATCATTGTTAAACGATAAAAATGAACATAATTCCACATTTCGTAGGAGTCTGTTATCTATTTCCAAGATCATTCCTTATGCCATCGTTATGTTATGATACTCACGGAAAAATCAAATAAGAGACCGCACGACTCAAAGCTTGAAAACAAATCAAATAAAAATCCCTGTTTGAAACCTCAAGTTATTTATTCAAAGCAGTTGGCAATGGGACATTAAACAAGTCATTATAAAAGGTACAAAGTAAGCCAACTGCAATTAATAAAACTCTTCACGTGGCTTTGCGTACCATTTATTTAAGTAAGTAAGTAGAACCAAACAACAAACCAACAAGACTTAATTACTTTTCATCCTTTGGGAATTCCATACTGACAGGTCCTAGAGCTAACTGATAATTAGATACTTGCGCAGTAATCGCTATCATTCAGTCCCTAAGCATTCATTACTGTAAGCATATTTTCTACACAGACAGTGCATGATTTTCATCGCCCTATGTTCCTTTGTCTCCATAACATTAAAAACGTATATGGAATAGATATGCACTGATAAGTCACTCCATTTCGTCCGAAAGTACGATTGCAAATTCAAAATGGCATCAGGCGGTGCCGTACAGCTGTAAGTACTACAAAGTCATAAATACTGTCGTCTACTTAAGGCACCAGTATCCCACCGCGCCGGCGACTTACGCGAATGTAGTAGTTAACAACTATACTATAATTAATAATAATAATTTATTTATTTACACCAAAAATATTAACATTACAACAAACATATTGCGTAAAAAAATTAGGCTCTAATGAAAATAATACCACATGGGAGGCGCGTCTGCAGCTAAACTAGGTAAAAAACCTGTATTTCGGCTACAGTACCAAACCTCTAGAAACTTTTTGCCAACATTTACGATTTTATTAAAACTAATAGAATGTTTGTTAATATTGGTGTTATTTTTTAAACAAAAAACGAGTCGGTAAGCAACGAGCAGCGAGTGTGCGACGGCGTCGAGCGATTACTCAGTGGTATGCTGATGTACTTAGCGTGAATCTTTCAGCGAATGTTCTAACCGCCAAGCGAGTGTTGCTGAGCGATTACTCTCTTTGATAGCTCTTGTCGCTGCTACAAACGAGTACTCGCCGGCGGTGTGAACAATCAGCGATCGACTATTGACATATGTATATCTTCTGCTTACGCAGGACCTGCAATCTTTTGTGCGTTTCTTGAGAAAATCGCTGAAAGCTAGTCGCTTTGTCGTCGGCGGTGGGACTGGTGCCTTAAATATTGTTTTGAAGTATAAAAGAAAATCGTGTAACTTGATTGATTGGATAGTTGGTAGTTAACTTAAACTAGTAAAGTTTATACAATGTATCACAACAGTCAACCTAAATAACAAATATAGATAACTTTTTTCATCATGCTTCGTTGTTTCAAATTAAAATACCTTTCTGTCAACACGGGACAGTGGAAATATTTTCACTCATAAGCGTTATGTTAAAGTAATTTAATTAAATTTTAGTTATAATTAATCTTGTTTACCCGTATATTGTGTAGATCAACTTTTTCAATATTTTCATTATAAAGGTCAATGATGAACAACTGTGTTTTATACAGGAAAAGTTTTTATTTAGTGCGCAACCTGTAACCATGAATTCAGCATATTATTCTAGACCCCCCAGCACAGGAATTTTTCGTCGGTTATACAAAAAAAAATCAGCTGTTTCATAGAAAAGTGCAATACCTACGCGGTCAAAATGTATGGAACAGCTGATTTTTTTTTCTATAGCCGACGAAAAATTTCTGCGTTGGGGGGTCTAGAATGAGATGCTGAAACTTTTACCACGCACAAACTTTTACCATGGATGCAGTACATGATTTTGAACCACATATTAGGTATGTAAAAAAAAAATACTTTGCTATACATTTTGACCGCGTAGTCAGGATGTTGCACTTTGCTATAAAACAGCAGGTTTTTAATTGATAACTGCCAAAAATTTTCTACGCTAGGGTGTTTAGAATCATGTGCTGAATTCAGGGTTTCAGTTTGCGCGTCGATGTCCCTGCTACCCTGTATACATAATTATGAGCACTAAGCATTGCTATAATATCTACTACGCTTAGTTTATGGTTACTTTTCACGTAACTGGTATTTAGGCTTTTATTTAAATTGAGAGTACCGTATCGGCTATCATAGAAAAATGTTTGTGTAAGTACGTACCACTTATCTGCTTACAACTATTTGGTATTATCAAATTGCTTTGTTAATTATGAGTAGGTATCACAAATTCGATGTAAGGAAAACATGTTCTAATTTTTGTTTATCCTATCCGATACCCTATGTATACAACCAGTACATATTATAATGAAAATATACCAACTGCTTATTAAAATATTTCATACACCACCTCGTAAATATGCCAAAATATTTATGAGCTTCCATAGATTTCGAGTTCTCGTTATCCTGTCCAATAATTCGCCATAGTTAGGGTCTATTAAGGATGTACAAATATTTCATATTTATGTATACAGCAGTGTAGCCTTTGGATAAATATATACAGATATGGTAGTACAATCTCTCAACAACCCTCTTACTCAGACATCCTTTTTGAAGACTGCTTATGTCCAATTGGATGATCACATAGAAATGATTTTGAAAATTGCAAGGCTCAAAGTATAACACGCATGAATACAATTCTTTTCCTTTTTATTATTAAATGGTTTTATTTAGCTTGCCCCGTTTGTTGATGTTTTTTATTTAGGTCAAATTGAGTCATTGTAATTTAACCTACTTGCTGTTGTCTCAAAGATCTGAATTTTGGTACACACATTTTATTCCGATGACAATTCAATCTTATATATTTAGTATCATTATAGAAGCAAGATGGCCGACCTATCTAATTATTTTCTAGCTTTTATAGCATTATTTAAATCATAATTATCGTCCTTTTTTTATAAAACCGTTTAAGTTAAAAGTTTTAGTAACTTATTTTTTACATAAGTATTTGTAATATGTTCTTATTCTTGATTTCGTGGTAGTATCTACCTATAAGCTTAGAAATGCTTTCAGTGAAGTATCTCCTTCGTTGTTATTTTGATCACAAAACCTAAAATGACAATGGTTGTGTGAATGTAGGTGTTCGGAACACAATACTGTCTACAAGAAGTATTGATTTATTCTTCTCCGCCATGATATTTAATTCTGTCCAATTATTTTAGCCGAAAGTGTAAGAATATGTGTATAAATAGACAAAATTTGATTGATACAGTTATCAAAAGATATCTGACACCTCAGAGCGGGTGCTTTAATTAATTCAGACTTATATAAATGGGCTGTTAATAATAAATCTTTGTCTGCAACCCAACTGTTTAATTTAATACACCTACCTTATTTAAATGACAAGAATTAGAAATATTATATTGAAGAGTATGAAATAAGAGTTGGAGTCTAACAAACCTTAGTGATGAAACGGACAAACTTTTTCTTTCATTTCCCCGTTTATACGCTACTACTACAAATTTTCTTTGAAGAAAAATAATAGCTAGGAACTTATTTCTAGGATTTCTTCTACTGAACTACAGCTTTCTTCATAAACACTTAAATGAGTGGGTATGGAAGCTTTTTATTAGTAAAATTTAGTTACATGAAATTATGCGGAAAAATCCAATGCTATCAAAAATATTTTTAAATCATATTCGAAACTTCAAAAGAATTCGTCAAAGCTTTGGCCATATATGAAAAAAATAATAAAGCCTGGAATACAACATCGGACGCGTGATTCGGTATCGACTGACGTTATTTAACGAGCGGTGTACGGCTGTACGCGTACGGTATTAGCCATACGTGGCTGTCTTTGATCACCCGAGCGTTAAATTGGAACTCAACACGAAGCTACAG
The DNA here is from genome assembly GCA_947359405.1 of Antitype chi. Lineage (NCBI taxonomy): Eukaryota > Metazoa > Arthropoda > Insecta > Lepidoptera > Noctuidae > Antitype > Antitype chi. Next base: position 12,195,679 of record OX375815.1, on the reverse strand, counting down.
GTGTGCACTAGCCTAACACTATATGCGCTTACACCCTATTCAGTGACAAAAACTCGCGTCCAATATTATTATAATTTTTTTGTAACGTTGTGTATTTTGTTACGCTTTACTTGTAGTAAAAGTTTTGATGCAGCTTTTATAATTATAAATTATTTTGTTTCTATATGTAGGTTTGCACTAACACTTTTACAGGTTAATTATATTTTAAAAACTAGATGAAGTGAGCGTTTCCTATCGGACTTCTCTGAGAAGAAAGGCTGAAACAAACTCAGAGACCACAGTCTCTTTTAAAGTCCAGGCATAATCTTGGTTCGATCATGTAAAGACCATTTGTCTAAAATGGTCTTTTGAGGAAAGAACCATAGAGATTGAGTGGACCTGTCCAGTCAGTGCATAACATTTGTCAAGTACTGGTTGTCGTTGTCATGTACCTAATATCCAATATCACCGTCGTCGGTTAGCAGAGCTAAATATTAAATGCAAAGCTGGCTATCTTCCACAAAAATGCAACGAAAATTTTGCATTATCCGCATGTTTTGTCAGTGTCACCGTCTATTTGGTGCACCTGACATTTAGGGAAAAAATGTTTCATCATTGTACGCCAAATGCCACCTGTTTCCTACAATTCGGATGATGACATTTAATTTTATTTAAAACTCTACAAAATATTGTTTGCAAATAGTGAAAAGAATAGTGTAAAAGAGCAAAATCTTAAAAATTGCCATATTAGAAACGTTTTAAAATAACTGCTAGACAAAGACGTGACGTCGCGGCTATGTTACTTCATTCTAGCGCCATACATTAACTGTACCGTGCGACAATGACGGGAATATACGTACCTTCCAAAAACTTTTAAAACGTGAAGCTTGTCCACATTTTCATCGATTTTACTGTTTTTTATCGAGTACTTATCTCATTTTATTATACCATTTGTTCGAACTTTTCTAATATTATCATTTAATTGTACGGTATTTATACGTCAGTTCGACTGGTATTCCACAATCACCGTGGGATCAACACCATCTTCTGATTAAAATACTTGAAAACACCTGCGTATAATCGTTTATCTTTCCATGACACTTCGTTGGATATCGAACGATAAACTTTGTTATTAGTTCAATCAAGAGAGAAACTTGTAATCAGTTTTAAATTGTTTTCATTTCTTTATTAGGTTTCATACGATTTCTAAGAAATATTTGAGAGATACTTAGTTCGTAGTAGTAATAAAAAGTATCCCTTGTGTTAATCCAAGTTATAATCTATCTGTGTGCCAAATTTCGTCCAAATTCGTTTTGCTGTTTTTGCGTGATTGAACAACAAACATACAAACTTCCACATTATAATATTAGCAGGATATAGTACCTAAAATGAGGTTCTCTTATTCTTATGAAAGTGTAATTAAATCAAAGTAACGTTTTGAACACCTATTTAGTTTCTCTCATCATCGTGTTTGAAACCCTTGAAGTAATTTGATTGTGAAATGCCATCGGACGGTTGAAGTCAAATTCATAAGTATGGTATTGTTAGAGGAACGACGTTTTGGCACCACCGGGTAAATTTAATTGGTTCCGCACTCACTACTTCCAACGGCCGACCACTATTAGCAAAAACCTATTTAGTTTCAGGTGAAATTCTCTTGACGACACTATTATAGCTTAAAGCAGAACTCATAGATTATTAAAAGTTTCAATCAATTATAAACATTGATTGGATCTTCGGAGACACAATTAACTAAATCCCTATTTTACCTATTTCTCTTAATTAAAAAGTTACAAAATTAACCGAAGGTCAAAATCGGAAACGTAGATATCTATTCAGCTAATCCTCTTAAGAAAGTGAGCTTAGAACTTTATAAGTTTACCTACTTCGTATATAATCTTTCCTAAGCTATGAGATGAACACGTTTTCTAATTAAAATTGTTTTAGCATCGGCTTCCAAAATTGACGAGTGAAGGTAGAATGAGTAGCGTACCAATCACGGTTCCGGAAAACATGCAATAACGAACCTCTTTCATGAAGGAAGGCGCAAAAAGTAAAAAAAAATCAACATGCAAAACGTTCCGAGAGCGTTCAGAAGGGTTATTGCCAATTCGTATACTGAAGTAGGTAAAGTAAACGAGAATCTTTCATTTTAACCCTCTCGTGCTGCGATAATGTCATGCATGCCGACGCTAATTGCACACAAATTGTCCAAAATATCAGCGTCAGTGCACGTAAGAGCATTAAATCTGACAGTGTCGATATCGGCTTACAAGGGACCTTAATAAAAGGGGCTTTCATAAAATTTCCATGAACAGCTTGCATGGGCAGTTACATATTATTGTTACAGTGCTTTTGCCTTAGTGCGGGTTTCTTTATCTTAAAGATGTTTTCTTAACATAATATCACGCCTTGTGCTTTCGAAGGGTTGGGCAGAGGTGTACTTATAATTCACGTACATTTCAGTAAATATGTTTAAGTCACATTTAATAGTGGGCGAGTCTATTACCACCAACCGAGCCCAAATCCAGTCTCCAGGCTTCTACTGAGAAACCCCAGAAAGAAAAACCCAATAACACTTTGCCCGACTTGGAAATTGAACCCAGGACTTTTCTTTATAGCCTATAGGTAATTGTCTAGGAAAAGTCATGATCTCTTCTCATATAATGAAAACAGAAAATTACTTGAAAAAAGTCAATGTACTTTGATGCGAAATATTAACAAAAATACTACTCTCTAACATCTATTTGCCCTAGTTGTCTTAAATATTGAAAAGAGATTGGATATTGGATTATTTGTGCCATTCGCTTGCAGTTAGGATTCCACTCGTGGTCCTAATGAACCTCTTCTGCAGGACAGACGACCGAATAATACTTTCGTCTTTCATTTGAAATCTGATTTGCATGCGACTCTTCTGCCACAGGATTACATGCTAGCATTTCAATTAAATATTACTAAATTGTGCGGCTTTGATAATATCACAAAAACGGAAAATGGTATCCACGTAACTACACGTAATCCTTTCTTCTATTAGGTGTATATATTGTATAAATTAGCACGTACTTTGTCTTTGAATTTCTCTTTTTGAAATGATAAAAATATACTTTCAAAAAACCGGACAACTGAGGGTTGGATTCGCGCCCTGTGGGTTCCGTCTCAAAATTTTGCTTGGCTGCCCGATTCTTCACTCATGATACACGCCTATTCATTTTCATTTAAGATTACTAAAGGACAAAATAAAAACAATAATGAATTAAGAATATGTTGTTCCATACATTCCAATAGGAGGGGATAAATCATCTATTTTCTTAAATTGCTATAAGACTACTTATATTGTATGTCTTCACCGTACAGTTTGCAAAATTTAAAAATTATAACTTGCCCCCAAAAGTGACCCCCAAAAAATCTTTTATTTACGTTATACGTTCGTCATTTAGTCACACAGTTAATGTTTGTACTAAAAAACATAATTGCACCAGTAAATACGGAGAAAATTGGCTGCGACAGACGGACCGACAAACACACAAGTGAACCTATAAAGGTTCCGTTTCTCATTCGGACATATGGAACCCTAAAAAAGTCAAGTTGGGTGCCATTTCTATTTCCATGTGTAAAATATTAAATTGTGGTCTAAATTAATTTGTTTCACTTTTCACATGAGCGACTCGACGCGGCTGGCAGCGCTGACGCTGAGTGTATATTAAATATATAGTGGCATAGCATTACGATTTCATTGCTCATGCAATCATCGTTGGGAGGAATGTTATTTTATTAGGAAGACATGTGGGTTTAGGTTTCCGTTGGTTTATAAGCAGAGTATGAACGCAACTTTAAGCGTCAATCGAAACATTAACGTATCTTATGCCTTTTTTGCCAAAATATTGAATGAATTGAAGAATATATTATTATGTTAGTCACGTAATCATTCCTCATAATAATAATAATTTCTCTAAATTTTCCGTTATCTTTGCTTAAATATTTCAATCTCGTTTCGTGACAGAAATAAAAATCAAAAGTCTACAAGAAAAACGGTCAACGAAAATGCCTAGATACATTTGAATTTTTAGGGTTCCGTAGCAAAATGGCAAAAACGGTACCTCATCAAAGCTACAAAATACAGCCAGTCCGCAATCTGAATTTACTACCAAACAACCCACTCACAATTAAAATACAGTGCACCATATATAACAAGATGATAAACGATGACGTTGTAATTCATCGGGCGGCTGTAACTCTGTCTTAGGGCTGCCTACAGAGCTCAAGAAGCCACACTGCGGCCGGCGGGATTAAATTTTCCTAACAAAGTTAGGGAGACGAGCGGCGTTGATGTGTATGCGTAGCAATAACAGGGACTCACCGGGGAGGGCTGAGGGCTGCCAGACAAACCCTCCGGCTATTTGTAAAAAAGTCGACAGAGTAATTGATCATCATAAGGCGATGAACAATTTACTGCTCGTGATTGTAAAAACGTATTAAAAAATCAGAAGTCGGTCTCTTTGGTTTTCTATATTGTTTTTTTTTTGCCATCGACTTCTGAAATTATAAAGCTATTTTTCACTTAGTAGTGATTTTTAAGTCGGTTATTTTTCTTTATTTTACACTTTTTTACTGTGGTGTGATATATGAATTTGCGTGGGGTAGGTCCCCGGGGTAGGGGTAGGCAAATTCATATACCTTCACTTGCTAAGTAAATAACAATGACAGAAAATTATTATAGGTAACATCTTCAACATAAGCTAAGTGGAAATAAAATACGTATATTGAAGCTAACTCAAAAACCACTAATCAGGACTTGACCAAATGTATATGGGTCCACTTGGTAAGTATACTTACCAGGTGATCCCATATACCCACCCTTTCAAATGAAAGAAAAAAAAATCAAATCGGTTTTTAAATGTCGGAGTTTTGAGGTAAAAAACAAAAAAAAAAAACTAAAAACAACTGAATTGAGGACCTCCTCCTTATTTTTAAGTCTGTTAAAAATACAGGATATTTCACAAGAACATTTCGACACATTGAATATTGTAAGCTACATATTGAAGTAGCGTAGTCTCCTGTTTGCTCCTTGTTTTTGTCGCCTAGTCAAATATATACACTATCAAGACTCGTTACGTAGATCCACATTTGTGCTCAAATAACGTATTAATTCCTTAGGAATAATGCCTGAAATGATTATGTCTATTAAATTGATGGTAGTACCTAAGACTCTAGCAACTTAATTGGATGTGTTTCCAAAAACTTTCATGGAAAGTAAAGTTGAATATGATTCTATGATGACTACAACCTTATTACCAACACTTATTTTTTAATACAAAATTATTGAAAAATAAGTGATAAGTTCTAGTGAGGTATCTTGTCAAAAATCTTCTTTTATAACACCATATCGCTACCGAAGTTCCCTTCCAAACTAAACTGATTAAACTATTGCAGATTGTACTCAAAATTACAAGTGACACGGTAGTTCTATGAAATGTTACAAGTGGAATGAGGGTTTCCTTAATATAATTTTCAGCTTCGTTAAAGATAAATTTGCATTTCGGCGGCAACATTGAAACGTCGATATTAATACACACATCATTTGTAACATCAGCTGTGACATCCAGGGCTTTATTTCTTAGTTTCCAACACAATGCCTAGGTTTCGATACACGAATCTATGTATTATATCTACAGCTGAAGATCTACATGATATCAGTAATATTAGCCACCCGGATCGATGATATGCTTGCCGCGGTCGGTCTGTGGATGGGTGACCATCTTTACATACCAATACCCCTCCGTGCCTCGGAAAGCACGTTGAGCCGTTGGTCCCAGCTGTCATTCGTGGATCTTTGACAGTCGTTACGGGTCATCAGAAGCCGGAAAGTCTAACGAGTCTTACCAAGAAGAATCGTGTTACCCAGTAATTTGATTGTGGAGGTCAGATAGGCAATGCGTTGGGTAAAATATTGGTATTCAGCTTCATCGGGTTGGACTGGAAGCTGACCCCAAGATAGTTATGAAAAGTCTAGGCAGATGATTATGAACTAGACTACTGTAGTAATTCATGTTAATATAAATAGACTAGACTTGACAAGAAATGTTGTTATCCAATACAGTTTCCGATTTTCATTTTCTTTATAGGTCACGTAGATTAAAAATTGTTTTGTCCGTAAAAGCCCAGCAGTACTAAGCTTCAATATAAGAATAGGTAGAAAGTAAAGACACAGGTCACAAATAGGCTATTACTGAAGAGGACACCTACATTTTATCGTTCAGTTGCTTTCAATTTTCTGAGAAAAATAAAGACTAAGTAATTATTTCGCGATATCTAAGAAACCATCTATACTAGCCTCATTGTTGTTTTAAAAATTCTGATGATCAAAAGAACCTTTGATCATTTCCTTTACTGAAGCTATTTGTAAAAAAGGGTAATAATTAAATTGTACAATGTCAAAGAGTAGTTGTTGGTTTTGTTTCAAAAAAATTAAGTAACCAGTTAAATGGAATAAGGTATCAAAGACTACAGAACTTCCTTTTTAATCTTTGAATATTGTTTGCATAAAAAACACTGTTCTTTTAAAGCTTCTTAAATATCTGATTAGGCGAAATAAATACTCTTTTTTAATGTTAACTAGGCGTTAAGTTACATTCCAAATTACGTCACTGGTACTCCAACAGCGGATAATTATTCAAAAACTCTTTGACTTTCATGTTTGATAAGCACCTAATGAAATGAAAGATACGCGTATTTTGTACCTAAGTACCTACTTACCTACTCGTTATTCCGAAACCAAATTGTATTATTTGACATTAATACCTAAGTGTCGACAAAACGATCTTAACTTTTTAGTCAGTACCTATAATATTAAACTGTGTTGTTATTATGTGGTTTAAACTTAGTAATTACACGCAGAAACATCATCAATGGTCAGACTTGTACAGTCTCTTGTACAATTTATCTTGAACCCAAGCCTATTTATTAACTGACATACCGATACTCTCCCAAACATCCAATAATAAGATTCTATATCCACTTCATAAAACCCCACTTATATGATCGAGCTAAGCGAGCGATGTAAAGACAGAAATAAAAATAATATCGGCGACAATATAACGCACGAAGCCGTAAACCGCGTCGTTCAACAAACACGTCGGTCAATGAACGATCAACCGCCGCCTGCTAATTGAACGGCTTCGGATACAACGATGTATTAATGAAAATGTACGAATTATACACATGTGCTTCTAATCGTATATCGTTTTATTGAGCAATGTGTGACATTGACATAGTTAGTGACACACTTTCGTCACATGATCTATCGGAAGAAGCGAGTGAATGGATATGAAATCATTCACACATTCTACTACCTACGTATTTCTAGGTTAAGTTTTTAGTCTTTGAATCTACAATTCAATTCTTATTTTTTTTTGTTTCCTTTGTGATCCCAATGCATTATAAAAGCTTTCTCATATAACTTAGAAACTCATTCCCGAACGTTATAGGCATTTTATTTGGCAAACTTCCAAGAAAGTTTAGCGCAGGAAGATACGCGCACAAACGTTGAAAGTCGCAGCGAGCCTGTTTACTGGACAAATTCCATCTAGACATAAATGTTGACATTAAACTCAAAGTGAAAAATTGAAACCCATTTCATGCTCTAACAAAATAAATGTTAGGATTGTGACTTCACATATTTATAGCATCGTATTAGGCTTGTTCGTGTGATAGATTTGCTGTAGGTATTATTTCACAGTCGATGTCTATTTTTAACGTCAATTCAACTCATTTTCTTCAATGTTAACTATTTCGATTTTCAATTCTAATAAACTCAGCTTATTAAATTTCATAAAATTAGTATTCAGTGGAATCGAACTTCAGATTACCATATTTTGTTTATAAGGTTTCTTTCAGTGATGCTATCAAGTCTACAGTATCGATTCTCTGAGATAGAAATAATGGAACATATGCGAGCAATGACGCGGAAAAAAGAAAACTGAAGTGCGCTATTAAGATCGTTTACATAAGCCGGGACCGGCAAACATGAGCTCCTTCATGTGAGTGATACCGAGTGCCTTGCCTTTCAATCGAGGGCGCATATATTAATACAGCACTGATAAGCACTCTCGATTTATATCGGTACACAATAGCATAGGAAAGGTGTAGAGCTAGGCAATTTACACCACGAAGGAGTTATTATTATTTGAAGAAGATGTTTTGAAAGAGAGGAAAAAATTGTCTGCTCGACTGTGATTAATTATGTGTGGAAATCATGATTCAGATCATGCTTATTATCGACATATTGTTTTTAGATTAACTAAAAATGTTCCATATCTTTTATAAAAGCCGGTTTATCAAAGTTCAAATCGATAGATTGTCCCCATTTTACATAATCATTTAATCATACGAGCATTTATTTTCAAATATAGGTTGGCTTAGTCTTTTTGTGCCATGAATCATACCCTTTCTGCAATAATTATTATCAGTCTCTAAGGCGAGATAAATTAACGCCTCCGGTTAATTTATCTCGTTTGCAGTAAAGTCGTTAATTTGTGCTAAATGCAGAACCATGAGCATTGTAGTGAGTTTATGATTGAATTATAATGTGCAAGCTGTTTGTGAAACTAAAACCAAGAGTAGCATTGGTCATTGATCGCTCGGTAGGGTCACTGTTATCTCATCAAACTTAAAATCTCCAATTCTTAATATAAGATACATAAGTACTCACGCCTTTTTCCCATAGACAAAAACTACAGAACGTAACTACAAATTATACTTTTTAATATAATTGCTAATTATAGGAATAGTTTTCATAACATAGGATATTAGGGAAAGGTAAGATTTACTCGAAAACTTTTGCAAAGGATCAACTAAGAATTTTAAAAAACACACTCATCTGTTACACAGAAGGCTTTAAAATGTGAGGTCTTTATAGCGGGATTGTTATATCCCTCGCGACTATCCGAAGTCGACTTAATGATGTACATGTACGTTCATGCTGGCTAGCCTTAATATGCAAAGAGTGGAATGCATACAGTCGCCAGGACACAAAAGGCGCCCACCTCGCTGCAGCGCTGGATAAAGCGCCCACGATTGTTATTCAGTAGCCGTTTAGCTATAGAACCGCTGAAAGTCTAATGTAAGCTATCTTGATATCCCTTTTTTATGACAGAAGCTGTGATGATTTTCGCCTTGGAGGCTTCGCAATAGATGTTTTTTTATGAACTTAACTTTGACCTTAGTATAGTTTTTAGAAAAACAGTTCAGAGTTAATGTTAGTCCTTTGGATAAAACGCACACCCTTGTTTTCCAATACTCATTTATAGACCTACTAAAGATTATCTTGAAATTGTCATCTTTTTAAAATGGGTACAGACAGACTACAGAATTTGCTCCCTTAGAAAACACATCGACTATTTTATATTCCACAGCCGTTTATTGCTCAAAAAAAGCAAATGATTTTCTTTTAGATAAAGTTTGTAAGAATTCGGTACTGTAATTATGTTATGCAAACAGTAACGATACGACCACCTATTTTTATTTTATTTGAAACAACTTTATGTACGTTAAAATATAAATCGAGACCGTTATAAATATGGCTTCTAATTTAATTTAATCCCATTGAAGGAATGTTTCATGAAATAGTCATTCAATGAATTAAATTACATTAGAGGTAGTATTGAGGATTTTAATTATTATAATTCCATAAATACATAACACAATGGGCTTTAATAGAAGGCTAACAGTCACCTAAAGGTTCCCTACGTGATCGAATCAGGAATGAAGAGATCCACAGGAGAACCAACCAAAGCAACCGACATAGCCCGAAGAATTTCCAAACTTAAGTGGCAGTGGGCAGGACACATTGGCCGCAGAACCAATGGCCGATGGGGCTGAAAGGTTCTGGAGTGGCATCCGCGTACCGGAAGACGTAGAGTGGGAAGGCCTCCCACAAGATGGACCGATGACCTTGTGAAGGCCGTGGAAATCCGCTGGATGTGGAAAGCACAAGGCCGGTTGAAGTGGAGGAGCCTGGGGGAAGCCTATGTCCAGCAGTGGACGTCTTTCGGCTGAAATGATGATGATGATGAAATACATGTACATGTTACAGTCGTGAATCATACCTAGTCTGATGCTGGCACACAAATTGCAAAAAATTGAATTTCGCTGGCTACAGCGATGCTTTCCCCTTAATTTTATTTGTCAAACCGACATGTATATACCTAGCTACATATTTCCTACTAAGCACAACCAGATTTAGTCCACGTTTCCCCTCTCTGATCGCTTGTTCATTCTAAAAGGGTTCTACTTCACCAGCCATTAGAACGCCCTCCTAAACGTCTATTGTTCTACCGGTAGCTATATTAGAGCTAAAAATATAGGCATACAAGTAGATATTGTAACTGAATTTGAGCTTAACATTAGGTATAAGGGAAAAGAGTCTATGATTTTGATATACTTTTCATGTAGTCTGACGGTTAATAATTCATCCCTTCTGCGTAGCGTGGGTGGAATTTTACAATTCGTGAATAAAGGATCATTGCAAAATGGCGACAGAATGGATTACTGTTGCTAATATATCTGTCAAACGTAGTAGTTACTGCAATTTACCTCTCCTACGGGCGTTTAATGAAATTACGGCCATTGCGTGGCATGCGACATTAACGGACCCAAATGATAACATTGATTTAAGCCATACCCATTGGCATTCCATTGATATGTTGCTAGAGAGCTTTTATAGGAAATGATAAAGTTGTGTGACCTCTTTTTTTGTAACTTTTGCTGACTTCAAACTTTCATTTTGACACCAAATCGAAATAAACTAAACTACTGTTTGCGAAGTAAAGTAAAATCAGTGAGCACGAGTACCGTAAAAATGTACCTACGAATATATCCCACGGCCCCCTACCTTTCTAATAGAGGGACAGCACGCATTTATACAATAACAGATGTGATTTTAACATGAAACGGTGCTAATTAACATTATGGACGTACCTTAGTATTTTTGCTGCTGGTAGGCAATCTGTAACAAAGAAGTGTCAAATTAGAATTATAGACACAAAAATACGCATGTAAAAACTTCTAGTGGTAAGTACTCAATTAGGATTTAACAGCTGACGAGATTTAAATAAGTAAAATGTGGATAAAATTGTCGAACTTTGATTGGTTGAATACTTGGCTTTTGACTACTTTGTCTGTGTATTTTATGTCTTTTTTTTGTAATGTGCGTTTTGTTTGAGCAGTATAAACCATTTTTCTTTCTTTTCCTTCGCACACAGCTGTGTTAAAAAAGAAAAAAATACAAGGTACTTTTCATTCTGGTACTTCTCGTAGTTTTCCTAGGATGCGAGGTAACAGCTTGTTATTTATAAAATACATGTTCAAACTGTGTTTCTAGACTAAATTACTGTTAAAGACGATTTTCTAATATGACAGACAATATCTTCCTACGCAAACACACAATCAGCTTTGACGATGATTGTGTACGTAATTAACAATTAAGTACAAATGTAGGAACAATTGGTAAGTATTATTTAATATTATGTTTCATATGTACTGTGTTTTCAACGAGTATTTGCGGTTTTGCGGTCCACTTAACCTATATGTGAAAACTACAACTGTGTTTTGTAGGTACCAATATTTCATAAAACATCAGCAAACCCTTTTAGATAACTTTTTTCAGTTACTTTATTATGTGAACAACAGTGTTTAAAAACACACTCCAGTCAGTTGATAATTTCAAAATATGAACATAATTTCCAAATGTTAACACTTCATATATATTTGTACCTATCTTATCTTAATTGATCATTACAGCGTAAGTACGCACAATTATACGTAAGTTCCTGATAAGCCGATTTCAAGAGTATTAATATATTTTTCATTCATAATAACTCTCCTCCCTACGCAGCGTTTCATGGCCACCATTATTTCCTCATATTTAGGGCGAGGGCAATAACAGTGTTACCACTTCATTGCCTACGCAACGTAAATTTAATTTTCTCTTACCGTTTTTTTTACGAAAATAAATAATATGTTTATAGAAGGCCACATCAACTATGGGTATTTTAGGTTTTTTTTTACATTTTAGAGGGTACATTCTGAAAGTTGACAATGTTATACCTAAGTAGCTGTCAAATATGCGAAATATTTGATTTTAGTTCTGATTAATTATTCAATATTAATATAATTATAGTCATACCTATAGTAATTTTATTTTAGGTACAACACATATTTACATGATATTTATATAATATAATGTATACAACATATTTTAAAAGTGTAACTATCGTGTTTCTTGCCCGTTCTTCTCCATACGAAACTAGCTTTTCAATAAGGCGCCTAGAATAAATTCTATTTTTTGGACATTTTAACCGATGAAAAAAGGAGGAGGTTCTCAAGTCGACGCGTACTTTTTGACGTTCATAAGTACCTCTTTTGGCCTACTTGAATTGTATGATTTGACTTTGACTTCATGAAATATTGCTCTGTGGTGCATATTGATGTTTACCACCTTTTAGAATGGATTCGCTTCAATTTTTTGTTTAGTAGTACTAATTAAAAAAAAAAAACTACATACACCTTGAATATAAAGTTTTAAAAATATTCGAAAAACAAATCGCTGGTTGAAACATAACAATAAGAGTTAAAATCCCACTTCAAAACTGGTCTATCTTCGTGTAATATTCCACCGTTAGCTAACATGATGTTTAACGAGATTTAGCCCTAATAAAATCAAGTCCCGGACCGGTAATGGGAAACTAATTATGATTCAAGGTGTTAAACATCTTGTGCACATATTCTAAATGGAAAATCCTATGTAAACTTCAGATATGATGTTTATTGCATCAAGATCTTAAAGGTGGATAGTGGATTTTATGATAATTAAGATTAAACATTGGGAATTTGCAAAAATGCTAATTATGTAAGTACACCCAGTTATGTGATTCATTTGTTAAATTTAAAATACCTTAATTTTTTGTTCATAATTATAGAATTAGTAGTTACATATACAGTAAACAGGCCGTTGCTTCAACCCTAAAAATATTTTTGCTAAATCAGGTACAAACTCTTCCATTAAAATAAGTATGTAGGTAAGTACACCTTATTACATTTTATGAGAATTAACCCATTTCTAAAAAGCGTTAACTGAAGTAGTACTTACTTCAGTTAACGCTTTTTAGAAATGGGTATACTTTGTTTTAATTTTAGGCGACTTTAAATGCTGATTCATAAAAAGCTGAAGTTTTGATTATTCATGAAATTTTCTAAATTACCCAGCATAATAATAAATTGAAATCTGCGTAACAGATATATCAAATTAGAAATAAATATTCTTAGGTAACTTAATAAAATATTTGGAAACGTTAACTTAGAAGCAGGAACTCTCCGACCGTAATTCGAGCTATTTAAGTTACCTTTGCGATCCACAATTGTAAAATCAAATTAATCAATTTCAAGATAATTCGGTAACCTTCGAAGAGTGTCTATTACCATTGTCTTTTATATTAATTTCAGTAGAATAGTGAAGTTATTCTATTTTCATCCGAATGTTTGTTGTTGATAGAAAATTGTTAATGTTATCAGTGAAATGATAAGGGCTCCTTATAATTGCAAATATGCAAATTAAAAGTATCATAATCCGCTGAATGTGTGCGTCGTCTTGCCTCGTAGGCGGCAACACGTTTCCGATGGCCTTCGAAAAGTTCCAAAGTTCACGCCTATTGAATATATCTATATTATCTATCTATTAACTTGATCTTTAGAATAAGTACCTATACCTAGTATGTGAAGTTTGGATCACAGGGTCCATGCAAAATACTGATATTCAAGTGCATCTGGTTTGACTGGAAGTCGACCTCAACATAGTTTGGAAAAGTCTAGACAAATAGAATAGAATAGAAAACATTTATTTCTATCCTACATTTATTTCTATCTATTTATAATCATTTATTTTTATCTATTTATTTCTATCTATTTATAACTTATTTCTATCTATTTCAAAACATTTATTTCTATTTTCAGAACATTTATTTATATTTTCATTTATATATATTTATATTTTAAATTTATAAAATCATTTATATTGATTTATGTTTTAAATTTAAATTTATTTATAGAAAATATAAGAAAATATAAACAAATCTATTTCAAAACATTTATTTATAATTTATTTCTATCTATTTATAATCTTTAGAATAAGTAAGTACCTATGCCTAGTATGTGAAGTTTGGATCACAGGGTCCATGCAAAATACTGAAATTCAAGTGCATCTGGTTTGACTGGAAGTCGACCTCAACATAGTTTGGAAAAGTCTAGACAAATAGAATAGAATAGAAAACATTTATTCGACACAGACACAACACAAAAAAAAGAAGAGAACAATAAACATAACAATAAAATTGTGCAGAGCGTGCCCATACCGAAAGGGTTACCATTTCAACATTTGCTGGGCGTCAGACACCCAGCGCTGTTTTTCAGTCGGCACCCCGCAGTGACACACGGACGTAGATAAATAAAATAATAGTTTAAAAAACTAAAAAACACGCTTTAAAAACCAAACTAAAAAAGGAGAAAATAATTTAATTCAATTAAAAAGCGTGGGGTGCTTGACATTAAGTGATTTTAAAAATACCTCAAAAAGCACCCCACGCTTTTTAATTGAATTAAATTATTTTCTCCTTTTTTAGTTTGGTTTTTAAAGCGTGTTTTTTAGTTTTTTAAACTATTATTTATTTTCTATTTTTTAGTTCTGCTAACTACAAAAACGTGTTTTTTTTTTCTTTTTTTTTCTCATTTTTTTTTTAAATTATTGATTTGTCATCGGTCCTCGACAAGTTTACAAAGTTTCAATTAAATCTGACCGTTTAAAGTGGGTCAAAATCGCGCTCAAAGGAGTCGGTTACATACAAACATACAAACAAACAACAAACATACAAGTGAAGCTAATATAAAGCGTGTAAAAATAGATACATACATACTTGAATATTAATCAAATGATGTGACGTTGGGAAAAGAATAATATTTTGTGGGGTGTCTTAGTAAGAAAGCAGTATCTATTGGGTATGTACTTTTGAAGTGACTATAACATACTTAAGTAGAGAGAAATAGTTATTTAAGAATGCCTGAAGACTTACTTCTTGTTGTTCTTTGGTTTCTAATATTGTTTACGTAGTAGAGAACGTTCAGTTTTGATTACCTTTACCCCGATTGTTTGACCTCTCGTGGGTAAAGGTCAAGAATGTTTCAACGTTCGTGTAACAATCTACTATTAAAGCCACCCCTTTTTTTGTTTGCCTAACATATGTTTTACAACTGTTTCCATATATTTTTAACTAGCTTTTAACTTTTTGACAAACTGAACGACCGGTCAGTTCAGTTAGGTAGGATAAATCCAGGATAGTTGCCCCAGAGGTATAGTTGCCTCTGTGCGATTGCATGGAAGGCAAAATGCGTTTTTTTTTTGCGGGCTAGATTTTCTGTTTCTCGGCGGAGCATCTAACCTATACGTAATTTATATGGATCAACTATCCCCTATGTGGGATATGTCCTAAAATATAGAGGTTCGCACAAATCGCGAATAATCGCAAAATTGTAGATAAAAAACCAAAGTATCTGCCAGTTTTATAAATAAAGTATTTTGCTTATTGTAATAAGAGATATAGAGTGATTACAAAAAGTGTGGCAACTATTCGTCCCTGCAGGTGTCGTTGGTAAGCTTTCACAGCACTTTTGAATGGTCAAGGACATCCCATCATCATCATCGTCATGGGATGGCCTGTAAATGCTTTGACTCTAATAACAAACCAGCAAAAAGTTTGTTTGAAAATATCTCTTACTGAAAATCATTCATGAAACAGTACCCACTAGTAGGATTATTAATCCTCAGTCGACCGCGCTTCACGCTATGCTATGTGTGTTTCGTGTATAGGTAGATCTTTCAGTTTTAATCAAGCTGTGCGCTGAATCCGTATCTAACGGACAATCCCCACATTCACTAATTTCTAGTTTGCATTCGCTCGAAATAGAAGAGTACTGGATGTTACCTCGCACAATTCATCCACAGTTATAACCAAAGTTTAATCAAAATAACCCTTTGTTTATAATATCTTCACATTCTAATTGCTAATTTCATGCGTAAGAATATATGAAATTTCTGCAGTTTGTGGTACGCACTAAATTTCTATTCTAAATTCGAGACCGACCAAAGCAATTTCGTGTGAAACTTACATTAGGATTACCTACATGTAGGTGTTATAAACCAAAACAGGTTTTATTTTATTGTTTTATTTGTTGAAAATGAAACTACCGTAAGTACGGCTACGCGTACTCGTACTTTTAGGGATTACAAATTAATTTAAATTCGCCAAACCCTTTAGAAGTAACTGGATATTTTACGTGTAAGTAATATGGTTTTTCGTTTATGGTATTATGGTACCAAACATAACTTTCATTCATCCATTCCATTCTATTCCACTCATTTGCATTTTTTTTTCATTTATTTGCATTCCATTGTTTAAGGCAAACGTGATGATCTCTATTTATGTTTACTTGTCTCTCTTGCTGACAATTTTTTTTGTAGTTTGTGTTGTACGCATGCTAGAGCAAACAAATAATTATCGTAACTTAAACGCAACCGTGTTAAGTTCCCCTTTCTTTTGTTTTAAATATTAGGAACAACATCCAACTATCTAATTCCAACTTCGATTGACAGAAGTTAATAGATTTAACAACCCATGATGTTTTTAACATTCTGAAAAGATGCTAATTAATGTAAATAACCACATTGAATAAATCATTATTTTACCACAATTTATATTTTTCTAAATAACACGTATCCAACAAAGTTATTGATGTCATCACGTAGGTCACCATTGTAAATGTTTGCTCGAATTCAATCTACAAGTTGAATATTCATAAGTATTAAGTGAACACGGTGGGTCAGCGACTAATTTCTGTAAATCAAACGTGACTAATCTTAAATTTAATTTGCTGAAGACCTATTTGTTTTGCCGACTGTAGCCATGGCTGTTCCGACCTCGTGTGTGACGGGCTGATTTGTTGATGGTGTTTTGTTTGCCATAATTTAAGGTATTTGCATGTTTAAGCATAGATATTAACCGAAAGTCTGACAACCAGTCTTACCAAGGATTACCCAATAACTGAGTTGTGATAGTCAGATAGGCTTTCACTTCATAGCAAAATCCGTGGTATTCATCCGCATCAGGTTAGACTGGAGGCCAACCCCAACAAAAGAAAAGGTGAGGCAAATGATGATGATGATATAAGCATATGATGTTAAAATGATGATGATGATATAAGCATATGATGTTAAAATGATGATGATGATATAAGCATATGATGTTAAAATGATGATGATGATATAAGCATATGATGTTAAAAACGTTGGAACTTCTTTGTTTTGCTATTAATAGAATTTATTGTTTCACTTTTGATATAATAGTCGTAAGTACGCCAGTAAATTCTGAAATTCTTCGGCGCGATAAAAGCATATTTTTTAACCGACTTCAAAAAGGAGGAGTATGTTCCCCGATTACTCGAAGATGGCTGGACCGATTTGGATTTTGTTTTTTTTGTTTGAAAGGGTATACTTTCCAGATGGTCCCATGATCATCAAGTCAGGATCTGATGATGGGATCCTGGAGAAATAGAGAGAACTCTTCAAATTTTATAGGCACACGAAGCGATTTAGGTATTTTTTGGAAGAGTACTTTCTCGTAGTGGTCTCATTTCAATTTGGTGAAGATCTGATGAAGAACTTTGGAGATAGGCAACGGAACTCCTCAATAAATTATAGCAAATGGACTGGGATTGCTGAAATCTCATGTCTGTCTATTGCTTACACCAGTTCATAACATAACATCACGCCGGTATGCTGTGAAGGGGTAAGCACATGTGAACCACTAAAAAGTGAAAAATAAAAACTTTTTCCAAAAAAAAACAACCGACTTCCAAAAAAACACTACAAAGTGAAAAATAACTTTAATTTCGGAAGGCGGTGACAAAAAATTCAAATACAGCTCCAAAGACACCGACTTCCGAAATTAAAGTTATTTTTCACTTTGTAGTGTTTTTTTGGAAGTCGGTTGTTTTTTTTTGGAAAAAGTTTTTATTCTATTAGACGTCGCCTTAGAGGCGTGCTGGTTATGAATATAAATTCAATTACGGAGCAACCTGTTTTTGTCCTGTAGATAAAGTTCCTAACATTTTTTCACAGAGTACAGACAAAGCATAAATTAAAAATGTACCAAAGGTTTTAGTAATAAATAAACCCAGATGATTGCCGGAAAGCTGTGGACAAAGTTTTAACGAAGTGATTTCTGTGCAAAATAAAGTTTGTTACCATTCCAACTGGTTCTACTATTATTACTGTAAAACATTTATGAGTTAAGTACTAAAAGAATATTTCTGGTCCCTCTTTTTATGTTTTCGTGCTATGATAATCGTTTATTTGAATCTACAAATCTACCTACATTTTTGAATATCTTAAAGTTACTTGCAAATTATGGATATGCTCACACCACACAATATATTATATATATCGAGGTGGGTATAAGCTCCATATTTGTTTGTTTTAAAAATCAGTATAATTCCTACTGATTGTGCTCAAAATATCTCAAAGGCATAAAGGTAAAAATTAGATGCTATGAAATAAAATTTCCTTTGAATTCGTTACAGGATGTAACAAGCGGTCGCACCGGATGACAGCCAACAATAAGCTGACAAGCTCTGATCACTGTGTAAATTCGAATTACCTTCTATTTACCTTCCATGTCAGTGAAAAAGAGCTATTTTTAACATAATATAACATCACGCTTGTAATCCCTAAAAGGTTTGGTAGAGTTACCTATAGTTGGTACACCCACATTTCACCAGTTATAATATTTAAGTATTATGTAATAGGGGGAGAGCCCGATGCCATCAATAAGGCACAGTTGCAGATTTCGGGCTGCTGCTGATAAATTCCTTATGGAAAAACTCAATAATATTTTACTCGGCCGGGGAATCTAACCCTGGACCTCATGTACAGTAGTAGCGCTTGCGGACCACTTGACAAACGAGGTGGCTTTTTAAACAGGAAAATAATTGAAATTACGCGGTAGACACGTGTCAGTAATGATACACGTGCCATATTGTTATGCAATCAACTTAAATGTCGTGAAACAAGTGATTAATGAGTCCGTTCTTGGTAACTTCTCGGGCATAGATAACCAAGGAGTTTAAAAGTTCCCGGAAAATATACAACCCTAGTTTTAGTGTATGCGCAACCCGAAACACGTGTCTAGTATTTTTACGTAAAGAATCTATGTAAAAAATTTCATAAATGTGTCATGAAAAATCACAAAGTTATAAAAGCTTGTAATGTTACCTAGTTGTTTACACAAACCTGGTCACAACGCGGCACCCCGCTTCCTCCGCACGTCCAGCGTCGTATTGTGCCTACTGATAATAATTAGGCAGTAGGTATCGAACCTTACGGCGATTGCATTGTAATTAATTGGTGATAACATTTCATCACACTTGCAAAACTATTTGGGATAAAATATAATATGGTGTAAAAATTATTGGAATCGATTCATTTACTTATTCTGAACAAACTATATTCAGGTTTCGCATATCCTAATTTTTTTTTGTCTAATTTAAATAGGCATTCTTAATAAATTAGTTTATTTAGCTCATATTAATAATAATAATAATAATAATAATAATAAGCCCCCTAAACAACCACACGTCCTGATTGACCATCTAATCACGTGGGGGGCGGACACACGAATGAGAAATTACTGACGTGGCTAACGTGGCTCTGGAAACCCACTTAAAAATGGAGACTCGTTCGAAAAGAAAACGTATAGGACCGCTGCCCGGGGGCGATCGCCGGGGCGCACTTGGAGCTGACGCTGAGTGTCACAGCATGCGAACCGTCAGCGGTGAGGAGTTGAACAGGCGGACTCCCACCGACAAAGATGCTACAGCCGAAACCATTGACGATGGTGATAGACTGACAAACAGGACAGACACCCCTGTAGAGCCTTATAGTCCAAGTACAGTATCGTACACTCCCTCAAGAACATCATCACCGTCAATACCATCTTCCCCGATACACCCCATAACTAGTTTTAATACAGTTTCACCCACTCCGGCCTTGAATGTTGCGCGGGAGGTATCTACCTTTTTACCCGCGTCCACCAAGGCTGGAAAATCAAGAGTTCGCATGAGATGGAGCAAAGAAGTAAACCTATTCATCATGCGAACTTATCTATACATCACTAAATTAGAGACCGACATGACCACCTACAGACACCAACTGCATGAACTTTTTTCGCGTCAATATCCTGAGATTTCTGTTTCGGAACAACGGATTTCAGATCAACGAAGAGCTATAGTTAGAAATAAACTGTTGTCGCAAGAAGTAATAGATCAGTTAAAAGAAGAAGTACGCACACAATTACTACAAGAATCAGAAAACTATGCAGACATTGGCACTATCACAGTAACCCAAAACACAAACGAAAATACCCTACACGAACAACCACAATCACTCACTCAATTACAACCTAATTATCAATCTCAACCATATAACCAATCGCAAGGTTACACGCAAACAGCACACACATCCACACAAACCGAATCTTTAACCCTAACGCTCGAAAATGATATTGAGACTTTAGTTGTCACAGATCAAAATCTTATCACAGATACATACATACAAGAAATACTTGATAAGTTTAGAACAACAATAACGCAATACTCCGGAATGGATCCAACAGTAAGACCAAAACTACCTAAACTTAAATACACCCCTAACCTATTTCGTTTAGTTAATTTATTTAATGAAAATATCCTTATACAATTTATATCTGATGACACACAACTTATAGACATACATTTACTTATATATTGCACAGCGGTAGTTATATCTGAAGAACTAAACTTTAAAATCACAGACCATATAGAAACCACAAGAAGAAGCCACACTATCAAACCAGCGTGGCAACAGAGACTAGAAAAAGATATTGAAAAGTTAAGAGCAGATTGTGGTAGACTGACACATTATATCAATGGCATCAGATCGCAAAAAGTAGTTAAGAGAGTTGCAACAATATTTAATAACTATTCTAATCACACTAGACACGAAACTAATAATAGAAGACCCGAGGAGTTTCTGGACACATTAAAGCAGAAACTAGCACTTAAAGTTCATAGGCTTAGGAGATATGTGAAGGCACAACAGCGCAAAAATGATAATGCAACATTTGCTATGAATGAAAAAGTATTTTACAGAAACATACAGAAAACACACACAGATACTACAATAGAAAACAACATAGACGCACCATCAAAAGAACACCTAGAAACATTCTGGTCTAGCATATGGGAAGAACAAGTACAACACAATGATAAAGCAACTTGGATCACAGAAGAAGAAACAAAATGGAGAGCAATAGATGAAATGGAATTTAAAGAGATAACAGAGTCTGATATTACAAATATAACAGCCAGATTACATAACTGGAAGTCACCGGGTATAGACAAAATACAAAATTTTTGGTACAAAAAACTAACGATCCTCCACAAGTCTATGGCAAAGAACTTGACGGAAATTATTTTAGGACAACAGAACGTACCCGATTTCATTGCAACGGGAATAACATACATGCTACCTAAAACTACATATACAACACAACCTTCCCAATACAGACCAATCACATGCCTACCTACTATTTACAAAATATTAACATCAGCAATCACAACAAAAATCAACTCACACATTGAACATCACAATATAATAGCTGAGGAACAGAAGGGTTGCAGGCGGGGCCACATGGGATGCAAAGAACAGTTAATTATAGACTCCACTATTCATAAACATGCCACCACAAAAAATAGAAATCTTCATTGTACCTATATAGATTACCAAAAAGCTTTCGATAGTATACCACACTCCTGGTTGATTCAAATCTTAGAGATTTACAAAATTAATTCAAAAATAATAGATTTTCTACGTAACATAATGCCACATTGGAAAACTACACTACAGCTTAATAACCGCAATTCTTCTCTTATAACACGACAGATATCTATTAGGAAGGGTATCTATCAGGGAGATTCCCTGAGCCCTCTGTGGTTTTGTCTCGCCCTTAACCCTTTGTCTCACTTGTTGCACCGGTGTCAGGCCGGATACAACCTTAAACATACTACTGAAGAAACAGTTATCTCACACCTCATCTATATGGATGACATTAAGTTATATGCAAAAACCGAAAAAGAAATGAAAAAGCTTATAGAAGTCACGACAGAATTTAGCCAAGATATAAATATGAAATTTGGGTTAGACAAGTGCAAGACATTACATATCATAAGAGGTAAAATCAAACCTGGCAGCTATACAGTTAACGACACCGACACCATTGACGCAATGGAACCAACACACCTATACAAATATTTAGGATACAAGCAACTTAAGGGACTCGACCACACAGCAATTAAACAGACACTAAACACAGAATATCGAAGGAGAATTAACGTAGTTTGCAAAACACAACTATCAGGAAAACATCTTATTAAAGCCTTAAATACTTTTGCTATACCAATATTGACCTACTCATTCGGAGTCATAAAATGGTCAAAAACCGACATCGAAAAGTTAGAGAGAACCACGCGCACAATACTCACAAAACACAACAATCTGCACCCTAAATCTGCAATTGAACGACTTACCATCAAAAGACAGAATGGAGGGAGAGGCCTAATCGACATCCATCACCTTTGGAAGAAACAGATCACTGGTCTTAAAACATTCTTCAATTCAAAATCTCACTCTAGTAATATACACAAAGCTGTTTCTCTAAATGATTCTAACTACACCCCACTTAACTTAAAGGAACCAAATATACAAGTCTCAAATAACCCTGACCCACAGAACCAAAAAATTGAAAACTGGAAAAAGAAAGTCCTTCACGGTAGACACCCTCACGATTTAGAACAATCCCATATAAATATAGTAGCGTCTAATAAGTGGCTTAAAATAGGAAACCTGTTCCCTGAAACAGAAGGCTTCATCATGGCTATACAGGATCAAATCATCAATACCAAAAACCACAGGAAATTTATCATTAAAGACCCTACCATCACTAACGATAAATGCCGCAGATGCCACATTCAATCAGAAACCATCCAACACATAACCGGAGCATGCACAACCCTCACACAGACAGACTACACTCACAGACACAACCAGGTTGCAAACATTATTCACCAAAAACTAGCTCTCAAACATAATCTCATAAAAAATACTAACACTCCCTATTATAAGTACGCGCCACAAACTATCCTAGAAAACGACACACATAAACTGTATTACGATCGGGCCATACTTACAGATAGGACCATCCACTACAATAGACCAGACATAACCCTTCAGGATAAAATTAGAAAAACTACTTACCTCATAGACATTGCAGTTCCGAACACCCATAACTTACAAAAAACAATCACTGAAAAAATAAGCAAATATGCTGAACTTAAGGAAGAAGTAACACGAATTTGGAGACAAGATAAAGTTTATGTTGTTCCTGTAGTTCTCTCCACGACAGGTGTTATTCCCAACCATCTCCTCCGTAGCTTGAAAGTAATAGACCTAGAAGAATCCCTCTATATCAATCTGCAGAAAGCAGCCATCCTTAACACATGCAGAATCGTTAGGAAATTTATGCAGTTGGACGAAAACACACTCTCAACATAAAGTTCACCACTCGCTACATTTACTTGGTTTTGGCCCGTAAATGTAGCTTAAACCAGCCCAGAGCTGAGAATAAGAAAACTCCCAAAAATAATAATAAAGCCATTTATTTCCCAAAATATAACAGATTACACTTTTATAATATTCCATAAATATCTCTTGTCATGCAGAATTAAAACCGCATGCAACATAACATAGCAAAACGTAACAAAAATAACATATCTACTTATAGTTACTAAATTATTATCACATTAAATGTATAAATACCCAATTATCTACCGTTTGACTAGTTTTTTTTCATGCGTTTTTTCATTTACTTTTTACATTAATTATTTTAGAATTTGTTATTTAGTTCATACCGATACGTTATGTAAAAATGATTAAATAGGTATTTAATTATCTACTGTTTGACTTAATTATACATTATTATTTCATTTAGATTTCATACATTTATATTTATTAAATTATAATGTATTATTTGGTATTGTTGTTCATACGATACATTATTTAAAAATGAGCAAATAACAATTAAAATATTCTCATAATAGATTAAAATTATTAAAAATTATGTAAATAACAAAAAATAAATCAATAAGAATAACACTTGATTCATTAAATATAGGTCGTTGTTACTTACAATAAATAGCAATTTTATTTCATAATTTAATTTAAATAATCTTAAATAAATAATCTTTAATAAATAAGGATTGGATTACATTTTTAGTTTTGGGATACCCAATTTTGGGCAAAGGCCTCCTCCATGCAATTGCAAGGAGGGTTACAGTCGATCACTCCCGCGGGGACCAGCCGTACTGGGAGTTTTTATTAGTGATTATTCTTAAAATGGTGTGTTTTTAGGTTTGAGGGGGCATGTGAATTTCATGAGCTACTAGTGTAGTTTTTAGCTTGATCTTTTGTTTTATCGTATTGTTTCATGTAGCTAGTAATTTGGTTATTTCCTTTCAGTTTCTTTTTGTTGTTGGGCCTGCTAAAAGATATACTATCCGTACTGTAGATAATTTCCGGAGTAGAACCTGAGGGTGCCCTTTTATTGTTCGGCTTCTCATTTGTTTGCTTAACTATGAGTTTATCATAGTGTATGAAGGCTTCATTTCCCTTTTCTTTTTCTAGTTTTAGTTGTTGTTTTAACTGTTCTCTGATTTTTAGTACCTTAGTTGGAAAATCGTGTTTGATGTACATTTTGGACTCTGCGAGTTCTTTTTTACTTCTTAAAACTTTAATCTTCATTCCTAGTGTTGTGAAAGCGACAACTACGGGTCTAGTGTTGTCGTTTCTTTTTCCGAGTCTCTTTACTGATTCCACCTCAAATTCCTGAATACTAATTTTTAATTTTTCTTGTATTATATTTAGGATTTTTTCTGCCAACTGAAAGTATGACGTTTCTCCTTCTTCTACTCCAAAAAATACAACATTTCTTTGTCTTATATTCTTCTCTATTTCATCAATTTTTTTCTCTTGCTCTTCTATTTGTGAATTTAAAGTATTCAAGTTGCTATCTAGTTTATTGAACTTTTCATTAACATTATTATTTATATTAGTCGTGATTTTTTCTTCCAGATTTGTAAGTGAATTTTCCACAGTGACCAATTTTTGTTGTAGCTCAGATTTCATGTCCAAAATAAGTTTCTTAAGATCTTCCATATTGTTGCAACTGTAGACTGTTATCGTACTAGTGACTCCTTCTATCGGTAATTAGTGAAACAACAACACCTTTTCAATGATTCAGAATGTTCTCATCAATGACTGGTACCTAATTACCTAATTACACCGTTGTTACAAATTAAGTAGTTCAAAACATTGACACTAGATGGTGTTGAATGATTCGGGTTAAATCGCTAGGTGTCGCAGTAAGCTATAATAGACGTGATACAATTATTGATTGTTTTAAGGTTATTTTTCTTAAATTTCAATTTCTCACTCTTTGAATTGCATTTTTATTTCACTTTAGAATGGTTCTTTCCACCTTTAACTGTCTACACTTATGTTTTACTCGAAAATGTTATTGAAAAGTGTTTACATTAAGTTCAAATGGTCCGTTATTGCACAAAGTTGTTATCACAAGAATGTATCGTCTGTAGTATATTTGCACTAAAGTTCACTTTTTCTATAGTCAATCACTCATAGTTCTTGCTGAATATGGCACTCGAATACTTAAAAACACTGTTAAAACTTTTATTTCAATTAATTATTGCAGAGCTGATGTAAACACGAGCACAGTGCTGCCCTCCCCCATGATGTGTCCCTGATGTAGCTCATATTAAATACCGAAAATAGCGAATTATGCAATATGAAAATTTTGTTAGGTGTCTACTTTCAGCAGCTCAA
Source organism: Antitype chi (assembly GCA_947359405.1). NCBI lineage: Eukaryota > Metazoa > Arthropoda > Insecta > Lepidoptera > Noctuidae > Antitype > Antitype chi. The sequence continues at coordinate 12,169,614 of OX375815.1, read as the reverse complement.
AATTTTACTTACACGGAAGTCAGTCAACTATTCAATAACTTTAAACCGCTTTCAAAGCGTAGATTGCCTATAGAGAAAGATGAGCGAGTAACTCCGTGGAAATCTAAATAATTGTATAGACTTAAGAAAACCACTCTTTTTCGCCTATCGTAATTTTACTGTTTATAGCTAAAATAATTTCCCAATTATTGGTATCCTATCATAATTTGAAACTTCATTAATAAGATCGATCTAGTACAATTGGTTCGGAAACACCACTAGGAAACAACCTTTTGATTTCCGTTCTTTGGGAAAGAATTACTCCCTATAGTTTTGTATTTACTTATTTATTTTCATACATTTTATAGTTCATACACCGAATAAATACACAGATGGACCATACCTAACTAAAATTAAATTGTCTTAGAACACCAGGCGACTTTTTCAAGTCGCCAACGTTTAGTTTTTAGTCGACTACGTGTATCCTATATTTTCTGTATTTCTGCAGCCTTTCGCTGCATCTTCCTTCATCGCATAATAGGTATGCTATCTAGGCTCATAATATCTTAGATTATTCATGAACACTAATGAGCCACCTCTTTACATTGTTTTAACTTGCCCTTATCCAAGCTCTAAACATGGGTGTTTCCCTGTTCTCAACTTCTCAAGAAATAAACACAATTATGTATGTTAACAAAAAAGCAATTGTGTAAGAAATGGACAAAGCAACAAAAATACTAAAAATTCAATGTATTTATCTTTCACGTTTAGAACACAGACAAGTAGATACCTATATATCTGTAAGATGTCTTTATTATTGTTAAAAGGTCCGTCACCAATTGAGAGCCCTCGAGAATATCTCTAATCAAAGCCAAACCGTAACCTTAACTCATAAAAAAATCAAAGTCTTTATCGAGTATATTTTAATTATTAATTACGTTTCAAACTTCAAAATGTCAATCAATAACGAGAGGTCAAGTCGTAGGAATGAGGATTAATTGTTAATAACTAGAAACATTTTGACTGTTGGAGTATTGAGAATCTTCGCGAATGTCAGTAGGCCGTTAAATTTGCGCGTCGGCACGTCACGGGCTCTTACTGGAATACTCCGCGTGATGTACAAACAAGTGCTGTTGTTTTATTAGGACAAGTTTAAACATGGAGACAAAACAAATTTTCGTAAAGAGATCATCGAGAGAAGTGGAACTTTGTGTTGCCTTCCAAAGTTTAAACAGCTTCCCGAGACGATATATTTTAAATTCGTTCGGTCTTGTATCTGCTGACTAGAATTTGGAATAACACTATTTAGAATCCGCCCATTATTCAAATCCGAATATTCAAAACTTCCAGCCAACTATCAAGGCAAAAATTACATCATATTTTGTTCTCTTTTCAAATGATCAACGTAAATAACTTAGCGTTAGGAACGTCAAACACAGCCGCCTTGGCTCGTGGGCGGCACGTTGTACGATCCGACATTGGCACGGTTATGAGGTCTACATAAGTACCTACCTACTTATATATTATAAACAGGAGTTACCGACAGAAAGTAGAAGTAAGTTAGCAGTATTATAGCATGTAAAAATATTTTGAGGAAAACAAATGATAAATACATGTTGCACTTTACTCGGACCAAATTTATACATTATTGGTTTAAGTTATCAGTGCACAATGCCAAAAATAATTCCTATCTAAGTGAGTCATTGTTCTAATCGGTTCACATTTAGTTGATCTCCACTTCATTACATCAACGTGTACTAAATAAGAACAATCGAGCACTATAAAGCTTAAAATGTCAAAACCATGACGTTATAATAACCCATTAAACTTAACAGCCAATGGTGACGCAGCAAAAAAAAAGATGGAGTCATAACAAATGACGGCGCATAGATTTCCGTGACAGTGCGTCGGACATGTGCCAACGACGAACGCGACGGTGGACGGTGACCACAACCGACGGCCTATTGAGGCAAGCCGCAAATCGATCAGAAGCACGTCACACAATGACTGTCGCAAACAAAGATACGAAACTGAATGTGTCGACACTACGACGTTTAGTGTAAAACTTGTACAATAGAAGCTTATAGCGAACATATTGACCACAGCGAACGTTGAAGGAGAAAAAGTAGGTGCGCGGACAAAAGAAAACACGTACAATAAACGTTTACCTTCCCCATATGATGGATCACTATAGGTACTGTTTGGCAATACATTTTTTTTTTGTTGGAAATGTCTACTTCAGCCCACAATTAAAAACATTTCATCGTGTCCTTTATTTGATGAAGTATGACATAAAAATTTTACAAACAAATTCCACAAAATGTCTTTGCTTTTTAGCTCCATTAAGTACGAATATTTTACCACAGTCAGTTCGCTACACTGACTATGAATCGTACAACTATGTAGTATCTAGCTCGAATATGTACCTAAGCCACAGTTGTTAATAAAAACTTTTATCGGCTACTTGAACTGTTCAATCTCATGATACTAACAAAGTAGGCGAAGCTGATGGTCGAATGACATACAACCAAGACCTTTAACAAAAAGACGTTAAGGATATTTTCACGATGCCTCACATTCTTAAACTCACATAAACGTAGCTAATCTATAACATAATTAACGAAAGATCTCATGTACCATAATTAGGGTATAGAATTAAAAGCATACTACAAAGACCAAAACTTATTTTTTTTAAGACAACTGTTACAATTATTATTGAGAAAATCGTGTTAAGGGACCCTAGCACTAATTTATGTATTAAAAATTGAGTCTTAAATGTCTTGAAATAAGATTGAATTTTCTTTGACTCAATCTGCCGGCGGTGGTAGGTACGGCAAAGTACATAATTTTTGAAAACATACCCATTTTAAATGCTACTGAAATCGATTCAGTAGATGAACCAACTACTTTCAAGACTTGCGTTCATTCTGTTTCACCATATTAAGAGTTAAGTATCCAGGCAAACAATTCAGAGTGACGATTCACGAGCGCACCCGTAGGCAGGACTAGTCTCTCCAACTACAAAGCTGTTTGCTGAACACGGTCTCTCGTTATCCTCCTACTAGCGGTCGAGTGTAGGCCGGCCTCTTTTGTTAAGGCCTCCATAGGACCTCTTAAAGTCTCAATGTAGATCGGACGAGGAACTGTGTCATTGAACAATGGAATTCGTTCTACTATACGTTTATCTTTGGACGTATAGGTACTGATTATGTCGTGCCCCTTTTAGTGCCTGAAGTCTAGTTGAAGTCGTTTTGCCGAGCAATTAATAGTTAGAGCGTTCGTAGAATATTTTTATGAAGTAAGGTTTCTATTTTAGTTATTATACTAATTCGTGAGAATTTGAATTCCTGCTAATATTTCTGTGGATCTTCATGGTAACAGGTAGTCGACATTTTGAAAAAACTATAAATAGTTTGTGTGTAATAAGCAACTAACTAACTAAATCTTTTTAGGCAAACGTAAAGATAACACAAATCACAATCTTATCAAATCATATCAAATCATTCATTCTTGCAATCATGGGTAATTGGTACATAAATGTTTTCTTAAAAAAGTAGTCCTCCATTAAAAATGAACCCTCAATTTTTTTTTAATCTATACTAATATTATAAAGAGGAGAGATTTGATTGTTTATTTGCATTGAATAGGCTCTGAAACTACTGAACCGATTTGAAAAATTCTTTCACTGTTGGGAAGCTACACTATCCCCAAGTGACATAGGTTATATTTTATCCCCGTATTCCAACGGGAACGGGAACTACGCGGGTGAAACCGCGGAGCGCTGCTAGTATTGTTATAATTCGCGTCGCGGCGGCGGCGCCTAAGATGAACATAATAAGTAACAAGTTATAAAACAACAAAGAATAAGAAAAACTTAGAACTGCGTAATTTTGTTTTGGAACTTCTCAGCAATAATTTTCCGCCCGTCTCAGTGCTTAAACTGACATAAAGAACGTGACTTGTTAATCTGATTTCGTGCATTGGTCACTAACTCTTTACAAATTAACGACAAACTTTGAAAAACCTTGTCCTTGTTATTTATTGTGCTGTTACGATTGTTTATTGTTGTCATTTTTGTTACACGAGTAGGTACAACAAATGTCGACAGTCTAAAACTTAAAATGTGTAGTTTTTGGAAATTACAGAGACAATTTACAGTCATAATAAAGTTTATCGTATCTCCTCTAATAAGTCGAGGGGACCTTAAGGGGAACCTATTTAGAGATTACGAAATATGAGATTGATTAATATTATTACAACGATCCCTAAATAAGAAAACATTAACTTGATTAAAAAAGCAATTATGAACACGACGACGCTACGTTTAAACACCTCATTTTCTAGCATTTCTAAAACACATTTTCCGGGGCTGTAAACCGAAGATTCCATTAAGTAATCAAACGCACGTTAGCATGAAATATCATTAGAGTTTTATGATAGTGAACGAAATAGTGTGATTCGTGTAAGAGCTTTTTAAGTGCATATCAGAATGCATACAAGAGACAGATTAAATGTCTGAGCGTCAATGAAACTGTAAAAAAAGTTAACTGCCGTCCGGTGAGGCACAGGAACGCATAATTTCACCATAAAACTGAGTTTTATTATCAGCAACAAGGCACAACTCTTTACTGTTTACTAAAAACTGCGGACGTAACGCCTGCAGACGAATGGAATCTTCATATTTTATATCGCCATCGTTTTACACGGATATAAAAAGTTCTGCAGTAACAGCGCTCTAATATCTATTTATTCGATACGCCGTGTGTGGAATACGTCACAACTAATCTAAGAGTAAACGTTTATATTTAGAAAGTAGGATAGAATCTCGATGGTTGACCCTCGGCCCTTGTTTACAACTCAAAAGTTTAACAACTCTGTGCGCATAATGTTCCTGTAACTACAGCCGAAATAGAATTGAATCGGGTCACTCCGCATCAATTTGCATGGGCAATGACACGGAATCAGGACTGAATAGTCTTTATTCGATTCATGTCACCTTCGCGTCCGCCTCACAACGTATAACGTGCTTCACCTTGAATCTTCACTGGAAGGAATTTCATTTTCGCCCCCAGCTCAGAGAACTTTTAAAATATTTGGAATCTTAGGAATTGAGCCAGAAGGTAAATCTTGTTTTTTATACTTTTCCAAGAAATAAAAAGGGTTATGTGTATTTACGACATTCAAGTAGAAAATAATTATTTCTAAAGATTTAGACAACATTTTTTCAAACAATATTGCTCACGTTTGTTCTTTAGAACACTAAATTCTGTTTCGTAAATTCAACCTAATAAATTGTAATAAGAACATACTTTTACAAAGCGTAACAAGGATGTTATAAAACTCATCGCCATGCTGACACATTAAACCCAAACTTGTTTGCTACGTTCACATGAAAAGTTAAAAAGCTGTTAAGTATTTTACGTTCCAACGTGATATTCACTTTAAAATAACGTTCACGTACGTTACAGGTTATTAAACCACCTTCACGCAAAAACAGGCTAACTTAGTTAGTTTAACAAGTTACAGGTACTTGCTACGCCGTAGCTCCTCGTAGCACGTTTTTACTGTAGATCCTCGTAGCTGGCTACGCGTAGCCTCGTAGACTTGGTTGGCAAACCGAGTGGCCCGCCTTAAATAGTGGACAAACAAAGCATTAAATAAAAGCTTAAGGCAAAGAGTATTGGCACTGATGGAGAAGCTCTTGCCATTATTACACGAGACTCAGTCGAGTATTAAATTCTACAGTTTAGCAAATAACTTACTTGCTTTTTTACAATGTGAGAATTTCGTTGCCGCTTTTGGTGTACGTAATCCAATTCATCGTATCAAAATAGTAATATATTTTTTGTTTCATATTACCCCAATCTATACTCCAGATTTGTGATTTCGAAAAAATACAACGACATAAACAGCAGAAACCAAGAAAGGGGTTTTTCTTTACTGTTTGATGTATACTGTTTCAAAACTAGAAACAAATCAAGGTTCACATGAATTTCAAATAATTTGAATAGCGAATTATGACCTTTATCTAACCACAGAACACTAAAACCATTGGAAACATTACCTAAATTCCCGAACACGAGTAGCATACCTACGCATCAAGTACTTAATAAGCATTAGTATGTCCATCGCGGAGGCACAAATCATATTTGGATGAGTGAGAATCGCATAACGTTCATCAATGTACCACAGAATCAGCTCGGACGAAGTGAAGTGTGACCGCAGCCTCCACACTTATTTAAGAACTATGTAGTTGGCCGCGACTGTTCAAATATCAGCTTTAGCCCGTTACACCAGGGAGATGTTTAGATTCGAAAAATTATTTCTTAGTGAAAGTATTTATTTAGAATATGTGCGTAGTAGTGCTACGCAAAAATCTGCGCGTATAGGTGCTACGCACAAACTGCTGCTTGAAAGTGCTACAAATCAAATTAAAAAGAAAAACATTTTTATTTCAGGCATTGTATAAGTACACACAAATGCATTTCATCCATAGTGACTACATGTCATAAATAAATAAGTAAACAGCAGCTACGCACTCATTCGAACGTAGAGCTGCTATGCAAACATTCCAATTAAAAACTTACACAAAAATTTTGTTTTTCTGTTCTTCTGACTTAGTCACGGAACTACTTCTGTATCCGATATTGATTAGAACACATTCGACTGCATAATAATTTGAGACCCAATAAATCTAATGAAATTGATGTCAAATTAATAGCTGTTTGCCAAACTCCTGAGATTTATGTCGATTTGTTTTAGACAATTAATTGGGGTTCTAACTTGACAATTGTAAACAATAAACGATTTGTGTGAAACATTAATTTTGATGGTCGTTGATTACCGTTTGTAACATATGGAGATTTATGTCATAACTTGCTTTAATCGTAAAATGAGTAATCAGTTTTATATGTACTTTATAGTCTTTGTCGAGCCGCTAACTACATATGAATACAGAAACGTGATGCACGCGTTTACGTGTGAGTAAACAAACTACAAGTATAAATAAGCGCAGGATTAAACTACAACATTATTGTTGAAAACACTATTTATTGATACTGATAGTTGATGAACTATTATAAAACTTGAAAGCCGGTAACTTCTATACTTTTTATGTTAAACCATTACAATGAGAGAGTTTAATGCAACCTGTCTGTTTGATTAAACTACATTAATAATTCGCTATACTCAATTAAAAGTTGCTGTGTACTTTCGGATTTAATTATCAAAATGGATAAATTGATTGATCTTTATAATTAAACATTTTAAAACATTCGGTACTTCCCAAAAGTTTACGTCCATCATTGTATAAGGCCAGTAAAACAAGGAAGTTACAACCTGACTGCAAACTAATTTACTTTACTGAATTAAAATAGTTTCCAAACAATGCGCGCTCATACCAATCGCCCCAATCACCAACTACTTCGGATTACATTAACCTAATTGATCACTGAAAACAAAGGTACAAACTACCTTAATATAACCTTACATGGAAGCACGGGGACTAATTTAATATAGATACACATAAACAGGCCCGAAGTCGCAGGATATCATTGTAGTAAGTCATTAATTCGTCGAACTATATGACCAACAGTTTTTTTTTCTTTTTGTATATTTAATGATGGTCTGACAGTTTGGGTACTATATGCTGCGTACCCAATTGTCCTTTCTTTAGTATTGTTTCTCTAAACGGTGATATCCTTAAGTTCCGAGTCGAGCTGCACGATAATTGACAAATACGTAAACTGACTGGACAGGTCTACTTCAATCTGTATCGTCCTTCCCTCCAAAGATCATTTCAGACACCAATCTACATGGTCTTCACATTATCTGACCGAGAGTAAGATTTTAAAAGAGTTTTAGTCTAGGTTTGTTTCGGCCTTTTTTCGTAGAAGAGTAGTAGTTTAAAGTGTTTGTACAAAACTATTAACAGAAATAAAGTCATTTATCATTTGATAAAATGTCCATTGGACTAAAACTGTCTAGTTGAGTCTGGCTATTTATGTAGACGGGAGTCAGATTTGAAACGCACCGACGAAGCAAGAGAAACTGTTATGTCGTAAAGTTTAAGTACACTAAATGCTGTACAACATACTTTTACCTACGTTATACAGCATTATGTATGCTCAATATAGACTTTGATATAAAAAACTGAAAACTGCAAAAAGTACCATTTTTTTGCAAAAGATCTTTAACTCGTCATGTTTAAGATAAAGGCAAAGACTGGACTACTAAACAAGTACTTATATCATCCAACAAACCCAACATTTAGGCACACACGCTTACTATAGGGTCTTGTTTATAAGCTCAGGTAAAGGCCACAAGGTGACAAATAAAATTAGTCAACCGTTACTAATGAGAGGTGGAACACCTTGGGACGCTAAGTGGCTATTGCACAGATTACCTACTAACATAATTTGTGTAGAATATTTACCAGACGAAAATATTGACTCGAATTTCGTCCGCAAAGTAAGGGAGCTTTACATTAAGGACAGATGCATGTAGAAAAGGAAATAAATATACCCCTTTGTTCAAATGTCGCAGAGATTTGTGTTGCGTTCCAGCCTTAATCCATTGGAATTGGAAAAATAATCCAACAATTTCAAAGTTGGAACGTATTCTTCCAAGATCCATGCGATTACATTCTATAAGACTGCTTTCTAACCGAGACTTGAACTTTAACTTGGCGCCAGTGACGGGAGTAATTAAGTTAATTTTGTAATTACATATTTATCTCAGTAATGACATATCTTACGAAATAAACATGTAAAAGTAAATGGCGGAAAATTACGTAATAGATTAGCTTAAATTCAAATATTCTGTGTCTATTAAGGTGTGCTTATTTTAAATTACAGAACATTCATGTTGTGTAATTAGAGACGGGTTAATTTATTCTGAATCGTGTTACATGCAGAGCTAAAGATTTATACAGTGTGATCTCAAGCGAGGTCTAAGGACCAACCCTTCTAAAGGTGCGTTTAGACAACCAAAAATACCTTCATGGTATTATATATGTCACCGGCCAAACCCGATTTCAGGCCAAACTAGTTTGTCCTAGGCCAAACTGGTTTATTAAGCCGGGGCACGCCGATTAAATGGGTTAGGTTAGGTTAGGTTAGAACTGTGACAAAAGCGCGCGAGCCGAGCGAGCGTAGCGAGCGGCGCCGCGGCAGCGGCCGGCGAGCGTTACTTCCAAAGGCTGTTAACGAAATGGCTGATTAAGCTAGAAACCAGTTTGGCCTAGGACAAACTAGTTTGGCCTGAAATCGGGTTTGGCCGGTAACATATATATCTCAAAGATAAATATAATGAGATAAATCGAAGATATTATGTTCTCTCATCATTTAAGTTTCAGCATTTTAGTACCTTCCTCCAAAAACTAATTTTCTAGCCACGTTTGTCTAGACTACTCGGGATTAGTATTCTACGATTTAATCAAAGTTAACGCTAATTGAAATGGTTTATCGTTTAGTAAAAATAAAATAAAACGAGCGGATTTCGATTTATAGCTAGTCGCAGCGGCGACAAGTTGTCTGTCTGTTTACTGGACGTATCTCGAAAACTGCTGCAGTGATGTTCAAGTGCCGGAATAGTCATGCTGATATATTATCCTGGAAAACGGTAGAATTTCTTCTATGAACTAATTTTAATATTTAAACAAGGTTCAAATATTTACTATGTAAATAAAAAAGATATGTTACACTACTCGAATACCGATTGCACAAAATAGTAATTTTAATTATCTACGTATGTATGTACATGAAACTTACAACTTCAATAATAAAATTTAGACGAGTCAGTAACAAGTTAAGAAATATTTGCATCATAATTTCAATCAAAAAACTTTATTAGAGTTTCCCAAGTACGTGCGTGACATTAATTTGATTCGATTACGTGGTAAAGTTTTCCCTATTTCTATTATACTGCTAGTACAAGTTTCCGTATTAAACCCTTACCAATTGAAACTGTGAGACCCTACTCGTAATGATTCGCTAAGTGTTTTTGTTTGGAGCTGTTCAACAAAAGGATTGTGATGAATAAGGTTTTATAGACTATTGAAGCAATTTAACTTGGCACAGTGATAAGAAAATAAATGAAATGTTACTAAGGGCTGATTTTTCAATAGTCAGATAACTTTTATCTGAAGAATTAATCTGACAGTTTGGCATATGTTCTATACAAAAGCTGTCAAACCGATATATTTATTTCTCAAACAAAACTAATCTGACTATTGAAAATCAACCCTTAGTTTGATTAAAAATTTATGTTTCTAAGAGAAAATTCCACCAAGCTTGAATCACTAGCATAACACTTGTCCTAAAAACAAATTTTGAATTTTTTACAGTTTTTTCATACGTTTTTTATCTATCAGACGTCAATTTTGTTCCACGGATAAAAGATTTATCTGACTTTATAAAATCAAGACTAAGTCAAGAGCCAAAAGTTTAGAAAATATGGCTTCAAGATGACTTCAAATCTTTTTATTTTTTATGAGCATTCATTAGTTTCCATGAGTGTTCATGATTGTTCTACGTAAACGTACCTACCTACTCCAGCGCAAATATAAAACACATTTATGAGACAGGTCAAACTTTTCTTTTAGTTTATAATGGACCTTTTTTTCTCGTTGATTAAAATATATTCTATGGTTAAATTAACATGACTTCTTTAGTGCTTTGTATTAAAATGTATTGCACGACATCTATCAACAGGGCGCTTTAAAATTCTGCGGAAACAAAATTAATATTCATTAACAGTTGCGAGAAAAAGAAAAACAAATATAACAAATAAGCTTAATTTATTTAAGCGAATATAATTAGTAGCGTCAGGTATTTTTGTTATCCTTTAAGCCTTAATCCGGACGTTTAATTACTGCCTACGAGTGACCTTGCTATCTCATCTTGAGCCATGGGCGGGAAAAAATAACACCGAGCACCATAAAGTAAGAAACACTTATCTTCATGCCATTACACCATACGAATATTTTATATGATGATATAGAAACATCTCATGCAGAATTTAAGTGGATAAGGAAAATTTTATTTAAAAAAGTTGGTGTAATGGACCTTTTCCGGAATGTTTTCCAAAACCAAACTCTCCGTAATTCTCACAATTAATTAGTGTACAAACGTAATTAACAAACAGCTCACTTCCGATATGCATTGTTACCTCAAAATACATTATTTTTGTTGTTATTTTAATTGGGTTGATCCGTAAAATATTTTTGACCTATTTCAGAATCTCATGAGCTATTTTTACAATGGGTTTGGCGCTAATGATGTAGGGGGGTATTTGTAACATTGTAACGAGCAATGAAAAAACCGTACGCCATACATACATAAAAGACACCCAAAAGCTTTATTTGTGTAAAAATGTTGTTACGATTTTTTAAATAAAAGTGTAGGTTCTATGGTTTACGAAAATACTTCATCGTTTATAAGCGTGTTTGAGAATAAAACTTGCACCTGCCTAAGAAGGTTATTCTATTTTCGGTATTTTGAGGGATACTTATAAGACGTTCCATAGCCACGAAGTAGTGGGTGATTCTGCCGAGACGGGCATTTAGCGTTATCTTACGATTTGCAAGAGGGTTTAAATATTAATTCATGCCAATGTCAGCATGTCAAAGACAATCATACTGAATTGAAAACAGTCGGATTACGGTTTCATGAAAAAATGTTTCCACGACATTTGTGTGGGTTTTTATTTTGTTAAATTCTGGCAATTATACTGAAAGACTGATCTATTTCAAAAACTATAATTTATTTATTTATCATTTACCTACTTTATTGTATACCAGAAAACGCATAACAAAAAAAAGGACTACAAAACATATAATTTAATTCCATTTCATTGTACTGTCATTCTTATTTAAAGTTATATGTACTCATAATTTTTTTATTATATTATTAAGGCAATACCCGGACTTTCAACTCGGAAGAAAAACTCAAATAAATGTTATGTTTATCAGTCCCTGTTACTAAAAAACACAATCAATCAGTGTTACTTGTTAATTTACTTTTCTGAATAAAATTTCGTTACATAAAATATCTTTAAAAAAAAAAAACTATATATTACGACCCACGCTTAAATAATAATTCATTCGTTTAAAAATGAACAGACGTATTTAAACCTCTTTGCTTGTGATTGCGTTTGCGACATACGATTTCTCCTTAAGCTTCAATGCACGTTCTTCGTATTCGGAATTATATTAATGGAATTATGTTTATTGAAAAAATACGGCACACAGCTTATCTTGTTACAGAATTTTCGTCTTAGTACGAGCATATTTTGCATATTATTAGATACCACTGAAATATGAGAGGAGAGTTAAATATACATATTATGAATATTGTATATGGAAATTCAGCCTACTCCCTCTCACTGAGGGGAGGCCTGTGTCCCAGCAGTGGGAACGTTATAGGCTGATTATACTTTTGCTTAAGCTATGGAAATTTTGGGGAAGAATGACTTTAATTTAAGGACTCCCGATGGCAAGTATTACTCATTTTTTTCTTTCTAATATTTAGGTACTAAGTTTATAATAATTATACATACCTACCTACATAAAGTAATCTGCTTATTTAGTCGTTGTTAGAATTAAAGCATAAGATTACATAAATCTACTAATGCACTAATTAAAATAGTGACACTATCTTACTTGCGTATTACGGTACGAATAGTAAACAAAAGTTGAATTGTCCTTTTATATTATGTTACAATTTGGCGTACAATTTTATTTGTGCCAAAATTAACAACGCACAAAATAACAATTCTTCGATTTCAATTCTTCCAACTCAGTTTGTATAATTGTTGTTTTTCTGGGATCGTATAGTCGGCTTTTCATATATGTTCCATTGTATTGAAAGGTACATGCGAACAGTATCTGTTGTACGGCCTCATTTGATTTGAAGCCCATTGAGTGGGCAATGCTCATTAGAAATTATTTCATTGACATTTTTATAACATCTGCTCAAAATATACAAGGAAGCCATCATTATAACATTTATTTAAGCCTGCCGGATGCAACACTCAGAAATAGTTAATTTCTATCTACTCAAAAATGAAAATCAATCAAAAAAGTAGATAATGAAATAAGTGGATTAAGTACCTACTCATTGTACCTATACACATACCGATGTCTGTCTTTAGTTTTCCGTCGGTTTAACCAAAACCTACCAAATTATTTTAAAGGTCTCTGACGGAACGCTTCCTGGAGGTACTTACAGAGACTTTGTTCTAAAAAATACCATGTAGAAAGAGCCTCAGACAGTCTCCGTGTTAAAAGCTATTGAAGTTAGAACTATAGTTTTTTTAAACATTAGGCAGCTTAGACATTTCATAATTTGACACAGGAAATATTTGAGTAACAAATATTTTATACTTATTAGTTCATAATTCGTAACTTTTGAAGTTCCACCTACGTAATAAGTAGGTACTGGAGGAAAACTCACTTTCAATATTTTCCTGTTAATAAAAATGTAGGTAACGGGATAGAAGCTTTCGTGCAGTGACGACTCGCATTTAGAGACGAATTGTATTACAGCGCAGGGATTAAACTGCGTGAAAAGCTGAATTTACGTTTTTGGGGATTTCGTGACATCTACAATGATAGTGAAGTATTAAAGTTACGCGTTGAAAATCATTGTCAAGTTTTTTTTACGAAATTAAGGTGACAAGCTTTTTTTAAATATTGAAGTGTTTTGACTAAAAGTTATTTTGTCGTACTTTTCCGCTTTCACTGTCACGTCTTGGTAATTTTGATCAAAATCCGGAAAAGATTAAAGTAGGTACGTTTTTTCACTGTAAAATAGAAGATGTTACGTGTAGATAATGGTTAAGCAGAGGTTATTCAAATTAAATTTTAATCAATAACGTTGTGGAAAAGAAATATTCGAATGTCCCGTGCGGTTGCCAATCCCATTGGACAAGCTGGACACAAGGCAGTTTAGACACTGCACGAGTCACAAATGTTAACAAGATTACAGGATTATGGTGGCTGCAGTGCCATTTCTCTAGGGTTTAGATAATCATTGTCTGTACAAGAGTATTATCCGGTGACGTCCGGGGGCACCGATAGATGCCTACACAATAAAAAATGTATTGTGTCTCATTAGCCGGGATTGACAGGTAATGCTAGAACTAAGGTGTTGTGAATAAAGCGATGTATATTTGGCCCTTGTTCATAACATCACAGAGTATATTTTTTGTGAAGAAATTATTGAACGCCGTATTTCTCTCGTGTACGATTTTATATGTCACTTCTGCGAGGATGTCTTTTTAATTAATATTTCAACTTTTGGTTAATTCACGAATTAGTTCACAAGTTTCCGGAAGTAACACATTAAATAAAACTTTTATATACTATAATGTAATTAGTATAAGCAAAAACTTTGAACTCCTTTTTAAGAAAATAATGCGGAAGAAGGTGTATGAAATTTGGCACAGTTCAAGTTTATATGGAGAAGGAGATCAGAAAGCTAATATTTGTAAATAGTTACGCATTTTAAGTATATTAAGTTTTACATTAATTATGGCCGAACTTCGACTACTAGGCGATCACTAGTAATAATAATTGTGTGCTGTAAAAAGTTTCTAGTGTAAAAAAAAAACTTTTTAAAAACTTGTGCCTAATTGTTTCAATATTTTTTTTCTTGAAACGATTGAGTATTTAAGTTTTATCTTTGGAATTATTTTGCTCTAAGGAAGTCAAAAATGGAAATCTAAAATCTATGGAAAATATTTAACCAGCACTGTATATCCGCCCCAGAATTATTATTTCCTGTTTCCAAATTATTTAAAACTGCTTACAATAAAAATGTTTGACCACATAAATATTTACGAGTGCACACAAAACTTGGAAATCAATTCAGAAATATAATCGGGAACATTAACATTTATATCGCATCTAACTCGTACACATATAAAGTACGTGATATTTAACTCATACAATTCCATGAATATTTTTCTGCACGATGGAGCAATGTGGTGGCACTTACCTGAGCTGTGTCGGGACCGGGAACGTCGGATCGTCACTAGTGAATACTTCGAATCACGTTTTCGAAATGATGGCGCGCATTCAATAACAAAGTTTCAGGCATGCAGAGCTTATATAGCTGTCCGCCCCGCCCACCGCGCCGCCTTCGGGCGGGACGTCCCCGCACTACAGCCAGCAGGCTTTTCACTTGACGCAACCACAACTTTTTCTTAACTTTTAAACACCTGAAAATTTAGGCGTGAAAGGATTTTTGCAAAACGTACCGCCGAGCGTACGTGTTATAACAAGCTTTTTTCTTAAACATTATGTTATTTAAGATTAATTCAGTTTATCGAAGCCTACCTTTTGTACCTACGTAGTTTCTGAGAAGATTATTGAGCGTTTGTATAAAGTTTGGCACCAGCTAATTTATTTTATAGAATACTAAGAAAGGCTCCAATTACTCGTACCCCTTCAATTTTGTGATATACATGAAAATTTACTTCAAAAAATCACAAAGCAATAAATGAAGGAAAAAAGATTCTTTGCAAGTTACATTTTGATTATGAGGAATAAAATAGAGATGTTGAGGGAAAAAGTACCAAACTAAATGGAGTTTCCTTTTCAATAAAAATATCAATTCCCCGACGGAGGTATACCGCCTTACCTAATCGTAATTGTAATAGAAAACAGTTCGGAACCAACGGAGTTACTACAAAATCTCTTTCATACAAACTATTTTATTTTTAGATCAGTTCTGAAACTATACTTATAAATAAAACCATTAATATAATAATAAGAAGAGTTTTGTTATTATTAGGTAGTATTTAAGTGAATTAAAAGGATTGTTTTTGGAATTTAAGTGAAGCCTTCACTTTTAAATAATACGTACCTTAGACGTATTTTACTTAATAGTATTATATCAAATTATTATCTCACATCCACACTGACTAATCCAAAAATGATAGAAATGCCATCTGATGGTTGTGTTTGACGCCCCAAGTATTGTTTTTGGAAATATCCCCAACGTACAGAACGTTGGGGTTTTTTCGCCTCGTCTAAGGATTTATAATATAAATAGATGTTCTTGAACTCAGGCATCCTGTTTTGGTATGTATGAGGAGCTTAAAGCTTATTTGTTGCCATATTTGTACTCTTCCGAAAGGTATCTATGTAATTATAAGTACTTATTCAAAAGTAAATAAGTAATCAATCGAATATTTTGATGAGCATATTGTTTGACTACTTTTCTTTGTGGGGTTAATAGCAGCAACAATAATAATATTACTACAAATAGGCATACAAAAACTAAAAGGCCGTACTTTCGACATGGAAAATTCAGACGTGAGTTTTAAGTTGTGTGAGTAATTAATGAGTTTTTTGGTAAAGTCACCAAAAGAGATAAGTAACTAAACTCGTCGTTAAAGTTTAGTAAACCGATTGATGTTTTCGCATGAAATTTATTATTAAATGAATTGTTTTCTATTAATTAAATTTTATTTTATTCGAAAACATCCATCGATTTCTTACTAATCTTCTATCCGACGACCCTGGTTATATATCTATTTGGTGACCGTACTCCTCATAGAAGTAACCTCTATCAATGCAACCACTTCTCAGATTCAGTTTGAAACAGTGTTTTTAAGTCTGAACGTCGTTGTTCATGTTTAATTTTTTCTTACTAAGTTGTTTTATGTCATTTAACTAACACGGTGTATGATAATGCAAGACATAAAAACTAATAAATGCACAAACTGCACAATTTAGTACCCCGTCATTAAATTTGTATGAACTCATGTACTTTTAGGACTTCACTGTGCCTTACATTGTCGTACATTAATTTGCGAAGAATTTGTCACAGTAGCTGTGAGGAAAAGGTCACACGTCTGCCTTTAAAAAAAAACAGGTAAGTACATGAAATCAATTTCAATAGAGTAATGCTCGGTTCTTATAAACAAAAATAATTAACAAAAACAGATCGTTTTGCTTACCATTGCTGCACTGGCAGCATTTTTTATTTGTAAAATGGGCAAATAATTAATATTTCATAAGAATAAAAAAAAGCTAACTAACTAAACAAATAAATACAAAAACAAAAAGACACTTGGGCGTCGAAGTATTCGTCCGCATCGCTGTCATCAGGAAACGTGCCCAGAAGACTGGCAGCATTGCCACGTTGGATGGCAACGCTAATTCTTTGGCCAAAGAATGACCCAGCCCTCTGGTCACGTGAAGTGTCGACCCGCCGGCGAGAAATTTCCTATAAATAATTAGTATCGTAAGTTAATTTTACCTGTGATAGTTACTTCCAAATTGGGGGGGGGGATCTACTACCTAACCGAAAGTATTAGGTATTTTGCTTGATTATTGGTAAAGATACAAGAATCTAAATTTTTACCTACAACTGTCCGTAATTTATAGGAATCGGCCATTAGTTAATAACACTAGTTTAATTTTTATCGTTCTTCATAAAATCTCTGGTATAAAGAAGACGAGCTAAGTCAGCAAAATTAGAGCTGCGAACGTCACTGGTCTAATCTCCTTTAATGCATCATTGGTTACACTAGTAATTGTTAGCTAGGGTAACAATTATTACTAACAGGGTAACTTTTAATTTGACGTATTCATTTGCCACAAAGAAGCACCCTATAAGGCTTAGGAGAAAATTCATGGAATTCGAGAAAACCCAATTTTCACGTGTTATTGACATTGCCCAGGATTCATCACTTTTCTCCAAACTCACAAATTAAAATGGCCTTCATTGCTATTCCGTTGGGTATCTAATACTTTAACACACCTTTCGATGTAACCAAATTTTCTAAAATATCAAACAGAGTTAAGTATAGGAAGAAGTTTAGCCAGTTCATACAACTGTCACAGAATTACAGTTGTGATTTGAAATTTAGTTTGTAGTGATTTTGATGAACAATACATTTTCCTGATTACCGCCACTTGGAGACCTCGTCCAGGAAGAAATTCTGGAAATATTCTTGTCATCATCATATTTCCCCCAGAATCCAGCTTGATACACATGTCCACATTAATTTGAGCTCTAAGCAACTCAGTCTACAGGAGTCGGTTCAAGCCGAGGCTTCACACGTTCTCGACTTCCTAAACTTAGCAATAACAATACGTCGCGATTGCATATATTATCATCTTTAGTACAGTATATTCACTATGACAGCCACTTGATATATTTTTGCCACGATTTTTTTTTTTTCAATAGATTTAGTGACTGACAATTTTAACTTTTCCTATGTAAAGTTCAACACAAAGATTCTTCGTCATTAATCTATTGTTTTCCTTAATACAAATTTAAATTTCGTTACGTGTGGGATGCTTGTTTGTAGATTATTTTACTGTAAACAATTATATAATTTAAGTATTAAAATTTTAAATGTAAAACGAGAAATGTCATGTCAACCATTTTTCAGATTAACTAAGGTACATAAATCTTTTCTGGGGTACTGTGTTAAATGTTATAACAAAATACCTTGTGATATATTGCAGTTAAATGAAAGGAAATTTAAAACTCATATTAAAAGTAAACTTGGTAAACAAGCGTATTACAAATTAGAGGATTATATCGAAGATAAGAATGCTTGAAAACATACTGGTCCTGCTCCATAGTACAATCTAGAGTCTAGACAAAATCAAACTGGTTTCTTAATGAATTATATAATTAAATATATTCATGACATTAATTTACACTCAGTGATTACTTTAACTCACACATTGACTTATTACTTGTTAATTTTCTAGGAAAATCGTATACTTACTTTTATAATGTTTTTAAATAATTATGTGAGCACCATGTATCTATCATAGAATTAATTTATCTGTATTGCTTCAATTTGATTCTTTTTACCTATTTTGGTATGGTAATTTTATTCTGGGTGCATCGTTTTCACACATAATTATATAATGAATGTACTATGTTAAATATAAAGAGTAACGGTGGAGTTTCTTGCCCTTCTCTTCTTCTCCATACGAAACTACATTTTGGAAGGAGCGACTAGAATCAATTCTATTTTAATGTAAATGTTGACGTTCAAAAGTGCCAATTTGAAATATATGCTTTGACTTGGAGAATAAAACCATCATCCTTTTGATTAAGGGGAAAGTACCACGATAGCGCGCTAATTTTGCGCCAAATTTTGTTACGTTTTATGTACTTAATTTGCAGGTCAGTAACAGGGTGTATATTGATTAAAATGTTATTCGCGATGGTAACACGCGATGGTATTTGTAGAATTATAACCATTAAAATCATCAATACAACCCTTTAAGTTCATTTAATCCCATTGAATGACTTTCTCATGAAATAAATATTTTTCGCGACCGTAGCGAATCATATTTTAATCAAGAAATAGCCTGGCACTGACCTACAAATACAAATTGGAAAAGACGTAAGAAAATTTGAATGACTTTGACTTTTGATTTGATTTGAATTGAATTGAACTTCGCGGGCTATTTTGGCGCTTCCCCCTTAATGAAAAGGATGATGGCTTTATTCAAGTTTGACATTACAAATTTTAATACTTAAATTGTATAATTGTTTACAATAAAAGGCTCTACAAACAAACATCCCACACGTCGATGGAAAGCTATCGGGAATCGTTTTCCCCCGACACGTTACGTCATGACGCTCATAGAGCAATCCATCATTTATGAACCACTTGATAACAATAATTACACATTCTGTTTACATTAAAAGCAATTAAAAATGATTTTTGTTTGACATACTCCAATTACACAAATATACGACGCCCATTATGGATATGTGCTCAGCGGTTAAAGTGAATGAACTCATAGATAGTTAAACTATTGTTTAGGCGCGGCTTGTTTGTAAAAAACTTTTCGTTAACTACCCAGTAACCCAGTATATAGTCTGCCAGGGGTGCGGGTTGTTCGAAAGAGATACCACGGCCCCTGGCACACAGGCAACTGAGGGAACACGGGTGGGTTTTAGTCAGTAAAAGTCTGACACGCCCTCCCGCTCCACCCAGAGCGGGAGAAGTTATTTGATGATTTCCCACCCAAAAAAAAAACCCAGTATATAGCATAAATATATTCAGCCTATAACGTTCCCATTGCGGGGACATAGGCCTCCTCTCTTTGAGAGGGATTGGGCCATAATCTACCACGCGTTCCAGTGCGGGTTGGTAGATGCTCAGAACAGATAAAGGTAGATGTCACATGTCTTCGAATTTTTGGTTCTAAGACATGCCGATTTCTTCACGATGTTTCCTTTCACCGTTAAGTGCCTGACTGGGTTCGAACTGACGACCGACTCGTAAGTCAGGGCCAGTAACATTGGCCCACAACTGCTCTCATTGGGCCACCATTGCGCTTGCAGAGCACTGTCTCACAGCTTTTCGTAAACTACGCAGTAACCCAGTGAGTAGGTACTCAATACAAACTGTACCAAAAGTCAAGCTAAAGAAAAGATGGAAGCTAATACCTATTAGGGATTTTACTTTGTATTGGCACCCTTATTTACGTTTTCCTGGCTTGTACCTATTTCTAGATCAATGTCGTACCGATCCTTAAAATCCCGGAGAGAAAGTCCTTTTGTTTCTTACTTCTAGCGTCAATCACTTCATATATTGCCATGAGCCACCCAATCAGGAGTACCGTGTGACCTACAGAAAAGGTACTTTGGGACACTCGTAAGTGACGATAGAATTGCCAATGAAAATAAAACTGTGCTTACACGAAAACTTTGCAAGGTTTTTTTGATAAAGCAAAACTTCAAGAAACGAAATCTGAAAGTGAACTTTATTTTGAGAAAGATAAGGTTATTTTTAAGACGAAAGCCTATCTGACGTAGTTTATCTTTCTTAACAGATGAATGAACTCTCACGCAGTAGAAGAATATGTAAAATTTTCCTATTCTCCGTCGGTGCTCGGAGTAAACTCGTAGCTACTGATATTGTTTTCCAACGATGTTTTCCACATTATAAAATCTTAGAGATGTTTTATTTTAACATGTCATGAAACATTTATAACGTATACAGCTCCTTTCAGGAATATTGCCTGTAAACTGCATAAGTAGCCTATATATGGACTCTTTCAATAAACTTGGTTTAAGTGCAAATTGTTGCATCCTTGTTTGTATCCATTTTGTATCAGTTTTACAACAACAAAACAGACATACGTTATGAAATGCAATGGACTGAAGTAGGTAGGTACTTTCTGCCTTTATTCAAATTGTTGTAACATCACGCCTGTTTCACCGATGGGTTAGGCAGAGTTGTAGGTACCTACATACCTACCGACATTTTGCGAATAACTTTTAAGACTATTGCCATCAACCGGATCCAAATCCTTTCGGCCTGGCTGCTACCGAGAAAATCCAATCACGATTTAAGGCTCCCGCAGACAGGCACGACGCGACGCCGACGGTACGATGCGACTTCGGTAGAACAATTTCTGCGAAGTTTTCGTTGAAGTTTTTTGATAACAGTCAAGTTGTGCCGTTGCGGTGCGCCTGTCTGCGAGAGACTTTACCTGATTTGGGAATCGAATCCAGAACTTTATGCTCTAGACATATCTGCTAAATAAATATATAACAATAGCTAAGGACATGCTTATGACAGATGTAATATAGAATCGTTTACCACTTTCCCGAATACAAGAAATTCAAATTCAAGAGTTGGTCTTTCTTTGATCCTTTAAGATTCCTTATCTAATAATTCTCGAATAAATTGCGTGGGCCAGTTTGTTGGAATAATCTTGGAAATTTTGGGTAAGCCCACGCATTCTTACCTATTGAATTCATTGTAATTCCATGATTCTATGGAACATGTGGTGGCTCATATTTTCAAACTATTGTGGTGGTAATATAATAACAATGAAAAATAAAATATATGATTTCATAGAAAGTTTATAGTATAAAATAAAATAAACATTCAATTCTTCACCTATTGAACTCAACGTTTCGTATAGGTACCAAGTTGAACATTGGCACCTACTCTAAAGTTCCAGACAGCAGCAACCTAAGTTTGCTGAACTTCTAATACTAGGCAAACCTGCGGGTCGAAACTAGTACATACGTATCCATGCTAAACAATTTTACTTACTTACAAATCAGTCGGATCATAAAACAAGGCTCTTAATGGGCACTTTCCCTGAAGCCATAAACGGGACACATTAAAGTTATACCTTACCGATTTCGACGTGTCAAAGTTATTGTCATAGTCCATTACCCTTTTCTTGTAACAATATTAGAATTTGAACTCAATCAAAGCCGTCATTGGACTCGAAGAAGATCGATGTCGTAATGAAATGTGAGTCAGTGGGTATGATTTTGAGCAATAAATATAAGGACGTTAATATCTCACATGGGAGGTTAATGTGTCTGTCTACAGGCGGGTTCCAAATGTACATTATAACAATTATTTGGTCAACTTACTAATGAGCGTTAACCTACGCAATTTCTACATAAATCGATACGATTTATATAGGACAGATATTACCTAGATAGATTGTTATTCTCAGCCTGGCAGTTCATTCAGTCACACCATATTTAGGAGTCATGCTCTTATCCCTGCCGCGAGAAATCGCGGCGCAGCGAACAGAGCTCCGGCGGGATCTCATGGCGACATGGAGAAGTGCGATTGTCGCAACCCAGTGCTGGGCGCGCCACGATAGCGGCGGTAAGTCCCCTCTTTGAGGAGTGGCTTGAGAGGCGGCATGGCGTGCTCACCTTCCGCCTGACGCAGGTCCTCACCGGACACCGTTGTTTCGGGAGGTTCCTGGTTCGCATAAGGCGGGAGGAAACGCCCGGGTGTTTCCATTGCGAAGATCGCCCTGAGGAAACGGTGGAGCATACGGTGGAGGTCTACCCGGCTTGGGCGGAGCACCGCCGTGTTCTCGTGGAAGCGATCGTCGGCGGCGATCTCTCGCGTCCGGCCCTGGTCCAGGCCATAGTACGGAGCGAGAGTGCATGGTTAGCCGTCACCTCCTTCTGCGAAGCAGTAATGCTCGCGAAAAGGGAGGCGGCGCACGTGAGGGAGAGGCAGTATATGCGCCCTCACGGTCGTAGTCGCCGCGGGAGACACCCTGGGCGTCGGGAATCACAGGCTGATTCCTGGCCACCGTAGGCGCGGGCTTGCGGACGGCGAGCAATGGGTAGCTCGCTGTCCGGTAAGGACCAAGCCCGGGTCGACGGCGCGTTGTGTTCCACGCGCGCCTCAAACAGATGTCAGCACCAACTGATGGGGTCCACAAGGGCCGATGCCTGCCAGGGCTGCGGGTTGTTCGAAAGAGATACCGCGGCCCCTGGCACACAGGCAACTGAGGGAACACGGGTGGGTTTTAGTCAGTAAAAGTCTGACACGCCTTCCTGCTCCACCCAGAGCGGGAGAAGTTATTTGATGATTTCCTACCCAAAAAAAAAAAAATGCTCTTATCCACGTTCGAAGACTTTGAAGCATAATCTTATAATAAGTTACGAGACATGCATTTGAAGGTTTCCGTTTTGCTAAATTCTAAAATAACAAACTTAAAGCATGCATAAAACAAGAAAACCATATTGTGTTCACGAACACAAAGCTGCACTGATGCAGTGATAAGCCACAAAAGTTGCGTGTCACCCAATAAGTTATACACTCTGGAGCAGACGGGATCGACGGAGAATAATAAGTGGACAAAGGTCTTCTATTAATAGGCCTGCTTAGGGTTGCTGCATCAGACATTAGAGAGACAGAGTAGAACACTTAAGTAGAACTGATGCTACTCTATAATTCTTTTTAAATACTTGGTATAAATTAAAGTCGTTTTTCGTGTCCACCTAGCTGGCCGCGTTACGTCACGAATTTGGCGCGGTATTCACCATCATTTAGAGAAATTATTCTGCAAGGTTTATTTAAGTATACAGGAAAAGTTTTTATTCAGAGCGCAAACTGTAACCATGAATTCCGCATATCATTCTAGACCCCCGGCGCAGAAATTGTTCGTTGATTATACAAAAAAAAATCAGCTCGCGGTCTAGAATGATATGCTGAAAAGTGAAAAATTTTCCTGTATAATAAATTAATGTTAAACTTACATATAGTAAAGAAGTTCCGAAATTACTAAATCCTGGTATACTGCTGATAAAAGAAACCATGGATGGATTGTGCAAAAGATAATTTGGCTAGCTAAGAGGTGACTATTGAGATGGTGGCTGAAAGAGGAAGTAAGGCCGTAGTGGCTGAAGGATGAAAAAGACACGGTGCGCTTATCTCGAATAAATTGATGATTAAAAATTACAAGGCAAGACACGAAGACTAGGTAGTTTTCTTCTACCCTTATTGAAACCGAAGACCAAGGAGACGTTACAAGTGTGAAAAGCTCCTGAAAGCAGGGTAGGTCCTGCGGCTTTTTTGTCAAGGTATTAGTAGTTAGTGCTCATCAGAGGACTTGTGAGTCTTGACTTTTTACGGGTTACTCAAATGACGCTTTCATTTGAAAGACCCTTTAAAATTCAAGACGATAATAAAATTTAACTTCGACGAAGTCTGCTGCTGGCACCCCTATCTGCGATGCATCCGACCGATGCTTCCTAGATCGATCTGTCTATCACCTGCTCCAAATCGCTGATTTCATTAAATCCGAGTACCTACTTAACGACTGGCTGGGCCTGCAAGGTTTGTGGCTAACTAATAACAACCGCACGGGTCGATCGATCAGATTGAGCTACGCTTGCCACGGGTGGTCCGTGGGTCGATCCATCGCGCATCCATCTTATGTAAAGATAAAGTGCCCCTCCATGCACATTGACCCGTTTGTCTCGGCTGGTATTCGTGGATCTTTGACAACCGTTACGGGTCGTCAGGAGCCCGTAGGTCTGAAAAACTAGTCTTACCAAAGGGGTTAACGTATTATGCTGAAACTGGGTAGTCGAGGTTAGATTGGCAGTTGGTTCATGCAAAATACTTATATTCAGCTGCATCCATTTAGACTGAAAACCTACGCCAACATAGGTCGGAAAAGGCTAAACAGATTGATTGACTTAACGACTGTTGCACTTTAAGTAATTTGATTTAAAAAATAATCAGATTCAGTGGAATAATCGATTCAGAAAAAATATACCTACTTAGTTCAGTTCTTTCTAGTCGTGTGATGTCTCCCGTAGTAGATGTAGATACCTTCCTTCCACGTATTATTATTATCTTTAACAGTGGCGACGAGAATGAACAAAGTCAGAACGAATGGTTAATTACGGAGAATACCTACAGGCGAGAAAGTACAGTGACAACTCAAGAGGCCGGTTAGATGTGAGCGACGTCAGCGATGATTACGATGGTAATTCAATATTTGCCAGTGGCTTCGCCCGTGTGGAGTTCGGAAACTATGACACGGAAACGTACTACTGTGATAAAAAAAATATATAGTAATCCAGGTTATAAACTATCTGTGTGCCAAATTTCATCCAAATCCGCTGCACCGTTTTTGCGTAACAAACATCCGAACATCTAAATTTCCAAACATACAAACTTTCACATATAAAATATTAGTAGGATTAGCTAAATAGTATGTATAATTATTTGTAGTGAATTGCCAAACACGTGTAGCCATTCATTATATTTAGTGCATTGTTATGTAAGATCTAGGTAGATCATTTATTTTACGCTGTTTACGTAACTTATTTTAGTCAAATCGTCAATAAATACCCTGGAACGTGCACCAACAGCGTAAAATACAATGCCCGCCAAATGTTACCACTATCATACGCGTTGCATTGCCACCGCAAGTCTCGTCCTAACTATGCAATAACTACGAAAACTCACATAGTTTTAACTTTTGATTTCATCAGATCATTCGTGCACATCTGTGAAAATAATTAGGTATACATATACCTAATTATTTTCACAGATGTGCACGAATGATCTGATGATCACATATGCGCCCCTTCGTAAATTATCTTCGCGATCTACACTGAGCAAAGCTAGGTCGCATAACCTTTCTTGGCCAATTATAGCCTTCAATAACGAAGGTATTAATTTCAACTTGCTAAAAAGTCGCTTGCAATGCTGCAATTATAAGACAATTTGAATAGAAATAAGCAGATTTGGAAATACGCTTTCATTCTCGTACTGCACAATATATTCAAGTAGCTCTTAAAATTTCTTAGAATATAACCTATATGGTAACAGTATGAAATGGTTTATTCATGTTTTATTTATTGATTTAATAATTGGCGACATTTTGCGCCCCCCTTCGGTAGGCGCCCAGGGCTCTTGCCTGGTTACGTCACTGTACGGCAGGTACCTATACCTACGAAATCAAAACATTGATTACAGTCAGTTGTAGAACAGATGCTGGGCATACAAGAAGAACTTACATACTTTGAACTAACTTAGAAGGTACTGAAACAATATGTAACTAGCCATTCAAGTATCCAAAATGTATGAATGTTTAATTAACTTTTTTATTTATTGATGCGACTTTACGAGTACACGTCGATACCCACAATCAGCTTCATAGTAGTATCTTCATAAAATATATGGGAACAAATTGTACACACGTGCCTTTTGCGATATGAGTGTCGACAATCGACACATGGTTATCTACATTCAACGCGTTCACACCATAGCATTAGCGTTAGCGACGTCAGAATTACATTCGTCTGTAATATAAAAACGCGTTACAGAAAAATGACAGCCTCCTACTCGCTAACAGAATTCACTTTATGATATGTAGGTAATTTGTGCTCTCGCTTCTCCAATTTTCGCCCTCGATATTTTAAAAATACCTGACATCTTAGGAAACATTAGCCGTTGTGTTTTATGATATTTTAGCTTGTTTTGTAATGGTTTCTGTGCTCAATGGACTGTAGAATTTAGCCCAGTTTTTAATTAAAAAAAGAGGCGCATGATTGATTTGATTTCTATTAATTAGAGCTTTAATTTTAGCCTTACTAAGATATGAAATTGTATTATCTACCTCTGGAACTTTGGACGGTTTGGGGGTTACCGTTTAATCTGTTCATATACAGCCTGAAAAAAAAAAGCCTGAATAAATTTGGAAACTACATTAATGATAGGTACCTATGTAAGGATCGTAACAGTTATGTAGTTTCTGCCTATCCCCATGGGAAGAAGGCGTGAGTTTATGTATGTATTCATGGTTTATGTAGTTAATAACACTGAAGCTGATTCCCTCTCATAATTAAATTCCCGCAGCATCTGTTTAGCGGAATTCGACACAATCAAAAGGTGTAATACTCAAATGAAAGATTTAAATATTCCGTTTGTATTAATTTACTCAGCCACCGCTCGTTATAGAAGCTTTCTAATTAAAACAATGATTTTAATTAGATAAAGTAAATTTCATTGCAAACAATCCAGTTGGACCACAGAGAACGTCTGTCTTCAACACCAAAATAAATTAACACTGAAAGAAGTAGCTATCTAATCTCTTGTGGCCTCGGGGAGAAGAATAAAACGAACAACGAAAAACTGAGAACCTCTCTTAAATTATACGTAACTCGGTATTAAATCGTAGGTATATTAAAAAGTGCATTATCTAGCGTCGGTGTATGTGTTACCGGCCAAACCCGATATCAGGCCAAACTAGTTTGTCCTAGGCCAAACTGGTTTCTAGCTTAATTAGCCATTTTGTTAACAGCCTTTGGAAGTAACGCTCGCCGGCCGCTGCCGCGGCGCCGCCGCCGCTCGCTTCGCTCGCTCGGCTAGCGCGCTTTTGGTCACAGTTCTAACCTAACCTAACCTAACCCATTTAATCGGCGTGCCCCGGCTTAATAAACCAGTTTGGCCTAGGACAAACTAGTTTGGCCTGAAATCGGGTTTGGCCGGTAACATATGCATAAAAAGCCTATAATGTTCCTTCTGCCGGGACACAGGCTCTTCGAGAGGAAGTGGGCAAAATATACCACGCGGGCCTAGTGTGGAATGGTAGATGTGACATGGCTTCGAATTTTTGTTTCTAGGACATGCCGGTTTCCTCACGATGTTTTGCCTGACAATTTTGAGAGAAGTGGGTGTGATTTTTTTTACACAAAGTAAATCGCCTGCCTATTTCGAACACATGACCTACAACTCGTACAGGCCACCACTTCTCTTGTGCGGAACTGTATTCTATACACACACAGTGACATATTATCACATTACACATTGCGTTTGCCCAGGCTTGGTCTGGACGTCTGGCGATAGATCGAAAACGAAGTTGAGGTAGCACACAAATCACACAAGCGCTGGGCGACCACAAATTGGCGAACATACACACAACTTGCTTTGTTTGTCATATTGCGCGAATTCGAAAGCTTGATTCCCCATTTAGTAGCCCAGTACCAAATGTTTTTTCTTGCCTTTTTAGTAATGGAGATTGTTAGAAAATAAAACAAGTTGGGTCAGGTAAATATTGACAGACGGTAAATGCCAATCAAATGAAAAATATCACTCTTCAGTTTATGATAGAAACATAAAGAATTTTCCATTGTTTGGAAGTAGGTGAATAGCAATGAGCTATTTATTTATCATAATAAAGGTAAGTTGAGCAATTAACGAAATGAAAGATATAACGAGAGATATTTAAAGTCCTAAAAATAAAACAAGAAAATATTTAAACTGAAGTCCAGGCAGATAATAACATTCTTCTTGTAACTATGAAGTTATGACCAAGTTTCCCTACGTTACTTTTCTGCAACGACGCAATAAAGTAATTGAATGCTTCATTTTTCTTTGTTGGATACCGTTGTACCCCAGTCACTTGAAGATAATACGAGTATAATGAATGAAAATTCCTTGGAACTGTATTTTAAGTAAAATTTCCTTTTCGTTTGTTCTCTTCTTTCTCGTTTACCTTCTTTTCTGGTTGTTCTCATGCCCAGTAGCGCTACTATCTGCATAGCGTAGGTTCGATTCCCCGTTTAGGAAAAGTGTTGAGTGTTTCTCTTAGAAATTTCTCAGAAGTGGCAAAAAGCTCGCTCCTTATTAGGAGGTACGTAAATACATGAGACATACCTAACTGGCACAATGTGGGTGTTACAATTACACCTCTGCCAAGCCCTTCGGAGTATAGATGCGTGATGTAACTTTACGTTACAAGTATCAGTGTTCAAAATGTCACAAAATCCGCATACATGATTTGTAGCGACCGCAGGTAGGTAGGTAGCTATCTGCCATTTTATAACTTAAAGCAGGGAAACTCACCAATTAGTCGTAACTACCAAGCCAAGCTAGCACCGGATCTTCAGAATAAGTACCTTTTGGTGTTATTACCTCAATCTCACTAAATCTTAATTAATGACTTTACAAAATGCTATACTTATTTAAGTTTAGTTTAGTAGCTCGAAGTAATAGACATTAAACTAACACGAGTAGCATTTCAACTCCAATTAAAACAAACTCATATTTGTATAGAGTCTATCAATGTTCGTGCATACTCCTGTGGTAAGACACCCGGATTAAATTAAGATTAGAGTTTGCATGCAAGAGTTTCCTGCAACTACGGTTACCATCGAACCGGAAATTTACGGACTTGCCCGACGTTGTGGCCTTAGGTACGTCCAGGACTTTGTCAGGGCTTATCCACATACGGAGAAAACTTTCACAAAATATTTTAAATACAAAAACATTAAAAAAACAGTGGCACTCCGAGAGTGCCGACAGAAGTGAAAACTTGAACAATACGTGTGTATTTTTTGAATAGTCAGGAAATATTTTTTAATCGTCAGATTAAACAACGTTCAACGTACGTTCAACGTTGTTCGTCCGTGTTGTCAGTGGTGTCGGTAACAGTGTCGCGAGTTCAATTGTTTTGTCCCATCTCAAAAAATGCCCAACGCACCTAAAGAAGTTTTCACTTCAAAAATCCAGCATATCCAGCCTATACAACGAGTAACATAATTAACGCAAGACCTCATACACCCCAATTAGAGTATTGAGTTAAAAGCATAATACGATGACTAATTTTTTTTTTTAAGCTAACTGATATTATTAAGAAAAACGTCGACCCAAGCATTACTTTATGCATTTAAAATTGAGTCTTATTTCTTCTCACATAAGATTGAATTTTCTTTGGCTCAATCAGTGGTAGGTATGGCCAAATACAATATAAAAAAAAATACTTATATTAAAAGTTACTGAAATCGATTCAGTAATCAAGTAGGAACAAACAACTTTCAGGTCTTGCGTCCATTCTGTTACACCGTGTATATAATATATGCTCCCACTGGTGGGACACACGCCTCCTCTCTTCGAGAGCTCGAGGGAATGGACTATAATCTACTACGCGGGCCCAGTGCACCATGCCCAGATATGAAACATCTATAACCCCGTAGATGTTGCATGTCTTTGAATTGTTGGTTCTAGGACTTGCCGGTTTCCTCACGACGTTTTGCTTCACCGTTTTGAACTTATTTACACTAAGTAAAGCGCCTGCCTGGGTCAAAACCCACGCCCTACAACTTGTAAGTGGTGCCGTTACCACTGGGTCACCAGTGCTCCCAAAATAGGTCCAAACTCTTTGGTAATAACCGGCTTTTTGGCAGCACTTGATTAGGATCAAAATGGTAACATTTCCTGTACTGGAATGCTCTTGGTTACCCCCGATGTGACTGTTACCCATTCCCGGTTATTCGCGCACTAACTTCGCTAGTTCCCAGTCCTAGATACACATTCTAAGTTTTGTTTTGCATTTTCTAACTACGCTCTAAGCCTGCTATATTAGTTTGATTCTGAAATTTTATGTGACTATGAAAGAATATTTTTGCATTATTCGTAAGTAGTTCTGCAAATAATCTCTATATGTTTTGCTTTTTATTATTTAAGAAAGTCAAAGAAAATGCACCTGGCTACGATGACTTTTCTTTGTTTGGTTTGTTTTAGTTTTTAACTAAACAGTTTTCAACATTTTTTTATTTCATTCTGAAAGTATAACCTTTTCATTTTTAGATTCAATATTTTATTTTTTTTATTAGCCGTTAGCGTCCCACTGCTGGGCAAAGGCCTCCCTACTTTCTTTCCACCTCTCCGTGTCCAAATGCTGCCAAGGACCAATCTTTATTAAAGGAGTCCAGCTCATCCCGCCATCTCCGTCTGGGCCTGCCGCGATGCCATTTGCCATTAAGCGGGACCCATAGGGTAGTAAGTTTGGCCCATTTATAATCATAAGTAATAATAATAAATTCATTTATTTTTAATTTAAGCATCTTGACTTGGCTCACGAGGTTATCGATATGTGGGATGTGGACTCAGCGATCATTGTACCGATAGTCGTTACAGCCAATGGCTTGATAGGCAAGAGCCTCGACCAACATCTGAGGAGGCTCTCGTTGGGCAGCTGGGTCAAGGGCTTGATCCAGAAAGCGGTACTCCTGGACACGGCTCGCATTGTCAGGAGGTTTCTCTCTCTGGAGCCCTGACCTTGTTCCCGATACCGGTGGGCTACTATTTTTTATATTTTTAAATGTTTTAATATTTTTATACGTACTAATATTTAAAATTGTGCTTTTGCGTAATCTACAAATGCAATATAAAATGGGAGCTGGAACTCTGTGTTTCTCGACAACCTGGTTGATGGAGTGATACTCCAATTGAATGAAACGAAATTTAAATCTTGTATAAAACGCACACTATGCAGCCATGCTTATTATAAGTTGGGGGATTACATCGCTGACAAAAATGCTTGGCTAAACGTTGCTTGTCCTGCTCCACAAGGTACCTTAAACTAAATTGAATAGCATTTGTAAACATTGTTGGAGCTGCTGAAGACTGTAAAAGCTAGATACATTTGCATTGTATAAATTCAACCTTTTAGTATTGTATAATTGCATAGCATATGTGTGAGCACTATGTCCTTACTATACATATAGCTAACATTTACAGTGTACGTCTTTCATTGACTTGAATGTGCCCTGGCAGCTGAGAGTATGTCATGCTCACTCAAATGTCTCGCTGGTGGTGGCGTGTGTGTTGGATCATTAAGTTCCCTTCAAAATGGTTGTGCTGAATGGTGCTGATCCATACGTCATGTTTGTGAACGGGCGCCGCCAGTAGGGACTGGTCATCTCTTAGCTCCCACGGCTTATTTTAATTTCTAAATTGTTATTTTATTTTTGTTTAATTACGGACGCTTTTAATGTGCACGTCTTTTTACATCGTTCTCACATTGATAATTTCAACATAATGATGTAACCAACTGTTTGTAATACTATCATGATTTTAAAAGAGTGTCCATGGAGTTTCTTGCCCGTTCTTCTCCATAGGTACCTACGCTTTGGAATGGGCAACTAGCTTCATCTTTCTACCTCACCGACCTTGACAATTCAAAAGTGCCTGTAATTGGTTTATTTGAAATAAATGCTTTGAGTTTGAGTTGAGTGGAGGTGGTCAGTGGTAGGCAGGCCGCGACCTTATGTTTGTCGAGGGCTTCGGCTATTCTATTCTCGATGACTTTAATGAAGGCTTTGTACAGGTGTGAAACCAGACTGACAGGATGGTAATTGTTTATGTCTGCTTTGTCACCCTCTTTGTAGACAAGAATAATCAACGAGCGACAAAATGTGCGAGGTAGAAATCCGGTTTTTAAAATACTGTTGAATAAATTTGTAACATGTGGAAGAAGGACAGGCTCTCCTATTTTTAAGGCTTCAGTGGTTAAAGCCATCGTCGCCTGGGCTCTTACTATATTTCATGCTCTGCAGTGCCTTATGATCTTCCCAGCCTGTAAAAGGTGAAATGTTGTCGGAGCACGAATATACAGTGGCGATAGGTTGTACAGTCGGTTCCTCACTGTATAGATTCTTATAAAATTCGGTGCAAATGTTCAAGATTTTATCTCTGTCAATATGTCTCACACCTGTACTATCTTTCAAACATGCAATTGTAGGTCGACCTTTGGTTAATATTCCTTGTTTGGCTGATTTTAGTGACATAAAGATTGCTTTAGAGCAAAACACGAGGTGCGTGTTACGGTTCAAGTCTTTACGAATGCTGCGTTTTACAAGTCGGTCTACCGCTTTGTGTTCTGGTGTGTACATGGCAAGTTGTTGTCTATCTTCAATAAGCTGCTTCGTTTGGTAACTAAGTTTACTTTCCTTGTATTTGCTAATTTTTATTTTATTACTGACTTTTTTAGTACTGTTTTTTTATATTACCTACTGTATTGAGTTTGAACGTCATCTTCATCTGTTCTGTCTAGTAAACTAAAAGTATTTTTTAAATCTAAATTGAATTGCTCTTGGTTTGCTATGAGAGTAGCTTTATTCAATCTTCTAAATGAGTTTTTTACTATTTTTGACACGCTCTATTTTTTGGCTGAATTTTAAAGTAGGTAGTGCGTAAAGGTCTGTGGTTTGAACTGAACTTAAAATTATTAAAAACTTCTACGTTACTAATGTGTTGTTTGTGTGAAGGAAGACAATAATCTATTTCATTTTTGGTAACTTTATCCGGAGACAGCCACGTCCAGCGACGATAAGGTTTTTCGTAGAAATAACTGTGCTAGGCTTAAGTTCTGACCGAACACGAACTGACGAAGTCTAAGATTCAATATAGTTAATCTAAGATTCAATTTATGTAATATAAACTAGCCAAAGTTTAAGACAGGAATTAGCGAAACGTTCAGTTGGATGAGAGTGCTCTATAAGTACCTAGGTTACCGATCATAAAAGGCTACTCGTATCTACGCTTTTTTAGATCCCACGTCGTCATCTCACTTGCATTTTGTAAAGAGTTCTCAAGAATGGCGACATAAACGAATCCCTATTATAAGAAAAGATTCAGCCGCTAGCTCCAGACATCGTTAACGACGTACTCCCCTTTCATTGATAGATTTACCCCTACCTACCTTACATAGGTACTACACTACGAAATATTAAAAAAATACGAAATAATAAAAAGTTAAGGCTTTCGCAGACAGGCGCGACGCGATTCAGGTTAAACGATTTCCATGAAGGTTGTTGAATATGAATGAAATAAATTGTTCTACTAGAGTCGCGCCATACCTAATTGCGGGACCCCTTACGAACAGCAAAACAGTCGGACTACCTATCTCTCTTTACTTGGGCATGTTTTTTGGGGATTCAATTAAATGAAGCAGATTTAACCTTATCAGTACAGTTTTTATTGGATTTCCTGGAATTGATCAAGGGCGGAATAGCTCTTATTATGAACTAATAGACAAGTTTGAAGGTACCGTTATTTTGTATAGCGGTAAATTCAAACTAACCACCAAGGTACCCAGCCGACCGTTTTTCCATATTTATATTTTTTGGATTTACTGCCACACTAGTCTAATGGTGAAAGCATGAGGTCTTATGGTGTTAGGATTGGATTTCCCGACAAAGTGTTACGCAGGGATTTTCAGCCCCGAGTGTGGATCCCTATAAATACCTAATCATTAACCTTCCTACGGTATGATTGCAATAACTGAAATTGCTAAAAAGAAATGAGCTGTTCCTTACTTTTTGTCGAGTTTAGCGAATATAAATGTATGGATCAGCGGGTAATTGCGCAACAAACAGTACGAATGGCTGTCATTTTGACAGTTCAACAAGTTTAACTA
Source organism: Antitype chi (assembly GCA_947359405.1). Taxonomy (NCBI): domain Eukaryota; kingdom Metazoa; phylum Arthropoda; class Insecta; order Lepidoptera; family Noctuidae; genus Antitype; species Antitype chi. Next base: position 12,135,140 of record OX375815.1, on the reverse strand, counting down.
ATTGAGTTTGGTCACATAAATTGTTGAGCAGACAAATTTTTCTAACTTAAGAAGCAATAGATTAGCAATATCGTTCAAAAACATTCAGATTCCTATTGATTGCCCAATAAGGGTGCTGCAGTTTTGTTTCACGATTTCAGTGTTGGTTCTATATCTAACTAGTACACGTTGATGAATAAAACGGCCTTCCAAACCTCTTAAAGTTATCAATTCAACTAATCAAATCCATAAATTAATTAAGGCATTCAAAACTTAGCTTAAACTTACTTTTTCAGCAATGAATACTTGTTTACCTATCTATCTACTAGGTACCTAGGTACATACTTTGTCAACACCTTTGAGGAAGACAGGTGCCAGTACTGTGGGAAATAAAATAAACATACCAACTTTTTATTGTAAACAAGACAAAAGGCTGTAATTCCTATGACGTCATACAATAAAACGTTTAGGTCTACTTACGCCCAAACCCTTCATCCGAACGTTCGATTCATACAGTAATATAAGTTAAACGAGTATCTCCTAAATTTTAGCGTCCGTAAACTGAAGATGTCATTACGCTGAAGACGTAAGAAGCATCACTTTGAATATCCGTTTTATTGTTTGAATATAAAGCTCTTTATTATTACTCTGTTTGATTGTAACACGTTTGAATCGAGTTTATGATGGAATTTTACATATTAATCATAGAGATAAAATTGAGTTGGCGGTGTTTTGAACTGGTTCATTAATCACATAGATACCTACGCTACGTCGACTGTGTACGTACGTTATTACTCAAATTCTCATACTCATTAGGATAATTACCTACGAAATCATAAGGTCACACGGGTTGGCGAAAAAATACAATACTGGAACACTTCTAAAAATAAAATTTTGCGCAGATTTTAGGAGGAGGAGTTTTGCTCCTGACACACTTACCTGAGCTCAGAAGGCAGTACCATAGACTCTCTCTCATTTATTCGTGATAGATACAAGTTTATTCCGTGGTGGAATATTGTTAGGATGTACCTAAGTAGTTGGTATGGGGATGGGGCTAACTAGGTACTCATTGGTCATTGTTCACGGTGACGGCCAATGATCGATGCACCATTATATTATACGCACAGTTTTCGACGTTCTTATTCAAATATTGTCGAAAAGTTTGATTTTTGTGTGCAGGCACACTTTTTGTACTTACGTTATACTGAAAATTCAAAACATATTTTAAGTATAAAAAAAAATAACCTTTTATCGTGCATTGTCATGAGAAACGCTTTTAAAAACAAATGATTTCATCTAGAGCCCTATCAGAGCGTCCCTACCTGTTCTGATTTGTGACTCAAATATTGCCCGTACATTTGTTATAGCACTCCAAACTTTGATGAATTTGTATTTTTTAGGCTATAACGCAGGCTATTCATCAAACGAGTTTGGTATGTGCCTATCTAGGGTTCCCAATAACCGTTAGGTACTATTGACGGTTATAGAAATATGGCGACATTTGGCGTTTAGCGGTACATATGTGGTTTTTAGGAGATAGCGCTGCTGTAGCATTATATGTATAAACCAGGAACGTAAAGTATTAGAGACTAGGGATAACTGTTAGAAAAAGAAAACACTTTGATTCTGTATAACATATTTTATATTGAAAATGTTCTTACACAAGCTTGAACAAGACAAAACTAAATAGAAATAAGTAAATTGTGCAACAGGCAATAAAAACAAACTTGACTTTAGATCTAATTAAACGTAGTTACGCATAAACGTTTCACCAAATAAACATAATATAAAAGTTCAGAAAATGTTACACCTTGAAGCCACTGGTAAGGCTAGCGCACAACGGCGAAGCAAATATAAATAATTTGATTGTGCATTCAACCTAACATAACTTAGTTTCCGTATAAACACTACTTTCAGTGTAACTAAAAACTTAAAACAATCATTAGTAAAAAGTTAATGAGCAAATAAAGCATTAGCTTCATAAACATCGATCATAAGGCACTGATATGGAAAGCCTCCGCCATGTGAGCCATCCCGGCTTTGCTATGCTATCATTTAACCAATACTGTAATGTATAAAAGACTCTTTGAACGTAATGTTTGTACTATTAGGCTTCGGTAAGAAAACATTATACGGATTTAATACTTACTTCACTGATTTTGTCTCCATAATATTAAACTTACAATAACAACATATTGTGAATAACGTTACATAGTCTATAAGTATATAACATAACGAATAAATATTCGGACATTTTAAGTCTATCATCAAGAAACTGTTGAACTGATTATTTCATAAAGATGTTAGTTGTTCGAGATGATTACGTGTTAATTTCCGTACTTGAACATTAAATATAATTTATATAGTACCAACGTAACAATAAACTCAACGGCTTATGTCGACAAAAAAGTAGGTAAAGGAAGACTGAAATCTTGTAACAACTTACAGAATATTAATCTTAAATAGGTAAATGCATAGCGATATATTATGTAAATATACTTGAAAATACGTTCAAAGATAATTATTTAAGTTATAGAAAAAGGGAAGTATGTTGTGTTATGTAGTTGATAACGATGTTTTAACCCATACACGTCATTGTAGTCTAATAAGGCTATGTCCATCTACGTGGTTAAACAATCAAAATCACCCAGAAAGTTGGCCGTCACAAGAGTAACATTACTGTTCAACGATATTTTAGGCTAATTTACAAGGTCTCTCATATTTTACAAGGATGTTACATTAATAAGGATTTTTTTTCAGTCAGATAAATTTTATGTGAAGAATAAATATGACAGTTCCGACATATTTTCTATTCAAAAGCTTATCAAATCGCAATATTTACTCCTCAGATAAATGTTATCTGATGGTAGAAAAATAAGCCTCTAATGGTGAAAATATGTAAATCAATCAAAACTCTAACTACATACACAAAATATCATTACAACGATATTCAATTCCATAATTGTACTCAGCATACCCAATGCATTGACAACATCACGTAAAAAAGGTATTATAAAAATATAACAAGCACACGGTTCTCAAAACAGATAAACATCGATACACTAAATATAATATAATACATAAGTAGTTCATATCAAGCACTGCGAAGAAGAGTTCAGCGGAAGCCTTTCGAGGACAGGTGGTGCATGTTAAAGTGATAGGCGACAGCAAGCAATGCGGTGCGAAAATCAAATATAAGTAGAAAGAATTGTGCCAACCACTCAGTGGGCTTCATTCTTTCTACTGCCTCATGTCAACGGCTTTGCATGAGTCGCTGGCACTGCGCGAGCAGATACTTCTTCTGTTGCTCGTCGTATAGGAATATCACCTTCCCCGAGCCCGACGTCGGGAACATGCCCAGCACCTTCCTCTTGGCGGTGGGCACGTACACGCCCTTGTTCACGGCTGTGGGCACCTCGGGCAGTTCCGACCACAGGTAAGTCCATAGTATCTGTTGGGATGAACGGTTATTCTTAGAACATCTTTTACGTTACACATGGAACTATCAATGCAATCATCTAAACAGCGGAATACTAAAACAGATGATGAAAATGATTTGATTGCATTGTATATATTATTTTATTTTCATTTAAAGTTTCATTTAAACAACATTTTGAGGTTAAACTTAGGGAAACTTAGACATTCGACGCAATCAAATCCCCACTGGATTTGATTGCGTCGAATGTCTAAGTTTCGAAAACGTAAAAAAAATATAATCGTTAATATTTAGAGGCATCAAACTAAATTCGCGTGATATTATTGTTGCTCTACCGAACTTTACGAAGAACACATATTTTCAAAAGTACGTTGCCGTGTTTTCATGAAATATTTACTAGTTATAGGAACGACCGACGGAATGAGAGACTATAGTTTCCTATAAATTATACATGACCCTCGGCTTCAGAAAAACAATTTCAGTATAAAAGGTTACGTAGTATTTTTGTATTACGTTTTTTTACTAATAAAACCACAATAATTTACTACGTTCGACGTATAGCAGCAGCAGTTGATGACTTCTACAAGTACACATGATGATACTTGTAAAGTCATCAACTGCTGCTGCTGTTTTAATGCGCCACACGTCTTCTTCTTCTTCACCTTATGGCTATAAGACCACAAAGCTAAACAAATGATATAATAACAGGTTCCATACCTGCCATCCACCGAATACATTGTTCTTCTCAATGTATAGCATTCGCTTGTCGGTGCACATTACCACTTCTTTGCCGGCGATCACCCATACGTGGGCCTCGTACCTGTCCGTGCTGACGTACTTGCCCTGTTTTACGAATAAACCAGATGAGAATAACTAAAAACAGTTAGATCGAAAATAGTATCGGATTAGGTAAGAAAATCCCTGTAAGACGTACACGTAAGATGGATAAATAAATAAATAATAAAACGTGTGCGGTTAGGGGAACCCCCATCGTAACATTATGTCCATATGTGTCCTGTGTGTGCGTTATAACTATAAGCTTAACTCATTTTTGTTTTATGGCATGTTCCCATAGACAAACTGTGAAAACTGTTTTGAGCGGTAAAGTTTTAAGTTTATGGCTGTTGCAAACTTTTATGAGGATATAGATAACGTATAAAACATCTTTCGAGACTTTCGTCAGGCGGTTGGCTGAAGGACTGGATTCAAAAGGCAGGAATCCTTATTTCGGCTGTCAATGTTAGGAGTTTCCTGTCTCTGACCCTGCTCGCGATGGGTTTTTTATTATTTATAATTTTAAAGGTTTTTATTTTATGAATAAATATTTAATAAAAATCAAAGCAATGAATAAAGGAAAAAACACAATAATAAAGGGATAGAATAGGGGTGAAGGTATAATGTAATACAGACCTTCTCCAACTCGAACAGCATCTTGTACCCTTCTGCGTGCAACCTTGAGTAGGGCCTGACACCGCTGTCGGGAGCCATGTATCGCGCTGGACGTCTTTTAGTCACTTCTTCAGACATATCCGCGGCTCTATATTGATATACGCTCAAATTAGGTTAGTGGTATTTGAATAAAGGAGACAAATATAATAGTCATTGCAAGGATTGTTTGGAAACAAAGGAACACTTCTTTTTCAATAATTTATTTTGATGTTACTATGGTTGACATGATTAACAATTTCATAGTTAAGGGGATAAAATTGTTAACGGTATTTGTTACATTTACTACACATTTGTAAGGTACATACCGTCCACCAGGTACATATCGACCACCAAATAGTTACACACAAACGTATAAATTACATTATGAAAAAAGCAAAGACAAAGCAAACCATTAAAGCCAAAAGCGTTAGAACACAAATATACTAAAAGTGTGACACAAAACGAAAAGTGATACAAGCTAAGAAGAACTAAATCAAGTAAAAATATGAAATGATCCAACTCCCTCCCTTACATTTCAGTACCTAAATCTCAAAAGTAACTAATCTATTGAGTGTACCTGTCTCAAACAATATACAGAGTGGCCGGGAAAACGACGCGAAACCTGTTACCATAGATTCAGCACATCATTATGAACCTCCTGCTTTGAAATTTAAAACGGTTCTAATAAAAATCTGCTCCATACATTTTACCGCGTAGGGAAACAGTAGAATATATATTTGATAACGACGAAAAGTTTTCAAGCTGGTCTACAATCATGTCATTGTGTTGAACTCATGGTTACAGTTTTGCGCATCGATGTCCCGGACACCCTGTAATAATATTCAACCAAAGTATCGACGACAAGAAAAATAAATAATCTATTTAAGACACGGCCGGTCGGCCACTACATTCTAAGGCCGCGTCCTAACCAGTTTTTTTGTCACGTCGATAGATGGCGTCTTCTGGTTTTCCGAACATATGATTGAATTACGAGTATGAACACAACGATCGCGTTTTCCCGGGAGCGATCTTTTCGGTTAGGACGCGGGGTTACGCTGCTCTAAACCCGATAAACCTACGTCTATGGAACATCTACAGAGTCCGGTAACCTCACCACCTCCAAACAGAAGTGAGTAGTCCGGAGGTGAAGTCCACGACGCCGCCGACGGGCCGCACCACCAGCCCCACGGCCCCGCGGCCCAGCCCCTTCACGAACCCGCCCGCTCCCCCCTCGTGGGCCCCCTGCAGCGGACGGAGCACTACGCCGCAGACACCGTCCACTACACCCTGATATTGAGTAAATAGACATAACTTGGCTTTCGTTCGTCATTTTCGGGTGACCATTGATAACCAGCACTGTGCTATGGGACCCCATAGCGCAGCATTATGCTGAATGGAAGTCTTGTTACAGTCACAACGAGCAGCCTGTTTTGTTTCTTTTTTTATTCCGAGTTATCTTTTTGTATGTACGTGTGTCTATGACAATTAAACCTAATGTATTTCTTCGTTTTAGTGATTCCGAAGGATATCGATCGTTTAAGTGACAAGTTTCACAAAAAAATCCATGATTAATCTAATAGGATATCATCAGAGTTGCATTTTGTAAATATTTAAGCATTTTTACTTTTTGAATCGTATGTCAGTCAGAATTTCTATTTGTCTTTACACAAAGTATAGTGTTGTGTTCGGTTATCAGATAGTATAAAGCTAACGACGCCAGTTTACAAAAAAAAAAAAACCTAGTTTTATCCGCCCGCGTCCGCGCTGTACTCATCTTAGTATTTTAAAGATTATTAGCAAAAAAAACCCCAATAATTACCAATATTCCTCATGCAAGCATTATTACAATTATATTGTGATCAAATATTTGTGTGGATGTGTCACGAGAGAACAGAATTACAACAAAAAATGCATCCTGAAAAAAAAACGGTGGACAAACATGCAACACACAAGCTCATGCACGGGCAGCACTCATTGCATGCATCACCTCTTGACGGCATCAAGTGAGCCGGATGCGAAGTCTACGACGCCGGAAGTAGGTCGCGCTACCAGCCCCACGGCTCCCTTGCCCAGACCTTTGAAGAAACCTTCCACGCCATGCTCCCTCGCGCCCTCTATAGGCTTCGTGAATACACCAGTCACGCCGTCTACCACGCCCTGTTCATTTGGAATGTTTGCACAGCTTATAGATAAGTACTATCATATGCTCTCCTCCTTTATCGCCAACGTATGATTGGTCAGATCTTAACAAAGGCATGTTTTGATTAGCTATCAATAATTAAAAATTCGTACGCAACATTTTATGTGACGATAGCATTTTGCAAAAATGGTTTAATTCAGTTTTATCGATGACACTAAGGCATCACTTTTAACGACTGTATTCGAAATACTTAAAGTTGCATAGAGGTTTTACTTACCATGACCAATCCTTTGCCGCTTCTCGCAAGACCTTCTTGAAGATTTGCCGGCGGTTTATTTATATTGTCACGACGACGTCGCTGGTAGTCCTTAGAAAAAGAAGGCAGTTACAGAATCAAAATTTTAAAGAACACAAAAAAACCTTTTGCATAACACATCACAACCTCTTCGTCCTCCTTCATGCTGTGCATTGACATACTAAAATTATATTTTATTACAAACAAGAAACTTATACGCCAAATATTGCTTATTGTAAATATATTATTAATTTTGTTTCAGAAGACCTGTTTCTGAGAAGTTTCTGCAGAACAATAACGCAACAAGTTCAACGATTCAACTACAATCCACTTTAAATTGATAATCGTCGTAATCTAAAGTGTAAGTAAAATAAATTAATACTAGTAACGATGCCAATAATTTATATACATAGTTTATTTAATGATAATAGGGCTACTATCAAATAGTATTAGTCTTTCCCCGTTCAACACATTACAACCGTAGGTGAAATTCTGTTAATTCCACCTGTAATGCATCCCGGTATTCAGCTGCATGCGATTAGACTGGAACCTACGACTCGATAGTCGCGGCCGTTACCACTGGGGTACCACTGCTCAAAATTAAAAAGTAAGAGTAAATTAAATGGTGTATTTATATTTAGTGTGTTACCTTGTCCAGTGACAGCGCGGCGAGCCCGTGCCCCATGGCGCCGGTGATGCGCGACACAGCGCCGGCCGCGCCGCCCACAGTGTGGCCCACTAGTGAGCGCACGCCGAGGAACAGACCTTCCGCAAACTCACCCGGACCTTGGATAGCTCCCTGCAATATATGACTTTTTCACTACTTATCCACGAAAACATGTGTACATGTATAACATGTTTTCGTGGATAAGTATTGCACAAATTAAATAGACATGAAATAATCTTAATTTTGCTGGTCTTCTCCTACTAGTACTGCTATCTATTGTCGAATAGCACAACTAAATAAAACAGCGTGAATTTTTCATCGTACGGAAAACGTGAAGAAGATGTAGACGTGCTTCGAGGACCTTTTGGCGCTTCATTGATAGAGGACGTTGTTAGGTTTTTTTTTGGGAAATTGTATTACAAACGCAAGATGGCGGCATTAGCAACTGTTGAATGAATTTAAAGGATTGAACATAGAAAATGCAGGACCCGTGGAAACCAGTTCGCAAGTGCAGTGGCATAACAAGTTAAAGTAAAATCCAACCTTTGTTCAAAGACCATCCCTATCAACGACTACATAAACAGTAAGAATAGTTGGTCGCTGTGATTAACTCAAGACAATGTTTATGTTCTTTCACCAGCATTAGCTTACCTACTGACAGGTTATATGAGTTAGTTCATATAATTGTTTATTTTATATGACTATAATTCAGTTTATTTTCATTTATTGTTGACATAATCTACTCAAGAATGTTTTTTCAGTTGCAATATGTAGTTAGCTGGTGACCTTGACAATACTTACATAATGCAGAATTGCATATGTAAGCGGGCACGCCCTTTATGCCTGGAGGCTTTTATTTAGGTTGTAAGTCCATTTTACGTTTTTTATTTATTTCTGCTTGAGTACCTATATGTAGTTTTCAACGCTTTGTTGGTATATTGGCGTATGCTAGCTGACATATGGCAAATTTAATGTTTTTGTGTTTCGTAATATTAATTACTGACCTACTATTGTATAGAATCAAGTTATTCTAACTTAACAGACAGCTGTGCTGCTGGGGAGTTTGTTACGCCACTTTTTCCCAGCTAAAGCACTAGAAAGTGGTGAAGGGTAGGCGTTTTGTGGGAACTGTCCTGTATAATTTTGATGTTCAAAAAGAGCTGGCTCAGCCTAGTTTGAATAAATTACTTTTGATTGACACGAAAAATGAAAGATATCATATCGCACGCGATATACACAGAGTTCACCGGCAGCTGGCGGTTTGGCTAAAACATTGTGATTTGGAACACGTCCGAAATTTTACAACAAAGTTGCAAAGCGTAGGGTACCGATGATTTTTTATGAGAGTGTGGAATAGATAGCTGTGTGACGTCCCACTTTGTAACTTGTATTTTACATGTTAGACGTTTTGTTGGCGAAAATATTACAAGTCGAAGACGCAGCTTTACGTGTTACAAATTAAATACAATAACTGACCTGGAATGGCTCGTAGAAAAGATCTTCCACGCCTTTCTTCAGCCCGATGACCAGTCCATACGGGTTGCCTATCACATCTAGTCCTAAAACTAGCACATAAAGTTGTTTCAGTGCCTGCCCTGTGTAGTGATTCTGCACTTCACTGATCAACTCTTTCTGAGATAAGAACTCGTAGTTCCTTTCGTAGTAGGATAATCTGGGGATAAGTAGAAGACATTAGTCATTTGATTCAGTGTTAAATATATAGGGTGACTAATTGGAATTTGGGATTGCAGAAATTGAAAAGGTTTTTTTTAAGGTGAAAATCCTTCGAATTTAGAAAATATTAGCATTTTCGAGCAATTTCGAAGAGAAAATTGTTCTTGCTTTCTCTGAAACTGAGTAAACTCTTTTTCCATCACGATTAATCATCTATTATATTTTTACAATAAGACAAGTGGTCCTGAATTCACTATGACCACTTAACGATTCCTTACTCGAAACCACGTCAATAACACACGACTTCTGCTAACATCGTAATTAATAATATCGACAAACTGTCTTGGAACATACAGAATATGACATTTCGATTCCTTACTGTCACATTGGTTTCTAAAAAACACGATATTGACGTAATTTGAACGTAGTAAGATTCCGCGGGGAATCAATATAACCATACAGAATTGGGGCCCTGACTGTATAATTGACCAAACAATCTTACTTGAATACCACGTCGTTCATGTCTGTCAATGTAACACCTATGCTTTGGAGTATGGTGCCGATGAATGAAGGCAGTTGAGTCGCCCCACCGAGGGAGAACGAAACATGCACCTAAAAAACAAGAAAATAAGGTTGTTATTTGAATGCTAATAAAGGAAATGTAATTAAAATATATTTTGAACATAAACAATATATTTTGTTGTAAATTTACCTTTAGCGGCGACAAATGGAGATTGTCGTAGAAATTCTTGAGATCTGACGCTACTCCCATAGCCGCTAAAGCTTCTAATGGCTGTCCTGCATTTTTTAAATCTAGTTGGAATGCGTCCAGCTGAAATATAAATTGTTTATTTATTTCTTTACAAATCGATAATACCAATCCATAAGTAGCGATATCAAGTAATGTACAAATATTCAGACAAAAATAATGCGAGGGCTTAAATGCAGGTTAACTACACTCGCTGTGAGTTCTGTCCTAACAGTCCGGAAGACGTTTTTTTCTTGCTTGGATTTTCAGAAGCCGGGTGTTTGTAACTGATAACTATACATAAATTCACGCCTGTTTCCCCGAAGGGTTAGGCAGAGGAGTACGTAGTATAGCAAATAAATGGCAAGCCTTTTGCCATCAATCAGGTACAAACCCAGTCCAATCCTTCGGGCTGCTACTGAGAAATTACTAATAGAAACGGCTGGTTACTAATAAATACTAGGCGTATTAAATAAATCCGATATTTACCGCTTCTTGTTCATTGAGTAATCGTTGCGGGAACATGCCCAAGAGCGCGTTGATCAGTCCCATGTCTACTTTAACATGGAACTCCTGAATCAACACCTTGTAGTACTTGTACTGGCGAACCTTACTGTGCTCCATTATACGCTCTACTATCGACACTTCGATGAACGGCTTCATACCTAAAATGAAAGGAAATATTTAATATCGATATTTTGTATCGACTAATAGAGTAGCGTTATTGAGCAAGCAAAATGGTCAAGTTCGTTTAGCGATAGTAAGCATTTCTCCGTACCTCGAGGCACTATGTTTGAATCCACAGTCATGCAAAAAAGATTAGGTATAATTTAGAAAAAGTCCTACTTATTCCTACAAAATCGGACAACGGACCGAATGGGAGTCTAAGTGCGAAAAAGGGCGTCCCATCATCATCATTACCTACAAGATCTGGATTGCATTAAATTTCTATTTTAAGAAGAAATCTTATACAGGTATCGGCTTGTTGTAGGTGCAGTATCTTTATAACTCTTCAAGCCTTTGAGATACTTCATATCAGTCAGAGTTAAGAGTTAGGCTAGTACTTTTACCCCCTTATTAATGAACGTGGAGCAAAGTTAAAAAAAAAAACTACACTTCAACAACAATAACTTCATAATACCCATTCATTTTTCAAGATCTAAGTTTGGCATAACTTTACTCCGCTTTTATTATTAATAAGGGAGTTAGTATGTGTGTTAAGATAATTTGTGTAAATTATATGTAAATTATGTAAGTACTTTGCTTCAATATTTTAGCAAATTACATTTTAGAAGCAAATACATTATTTGAAATGAGACACTGCTGATATGCTATCCTACAACTGTTATATAAATAAGTTACCTGATACATAAAGAATTTCCACTTACTAAAAAGAAGAATTTACCCATAACGCAAAACACAGAGAATACGAAAGATGAAGAAAATCCATTAGCAATACTCAATTTATAGCTATTTTAGTATAAATTATGGCTTTAAGGGCTTGTCCAGAAAGGGCGAATCACGCGCGAGTCGAGGGTCTGGCGTTATGCACGCGATTTACGCGCGTATTTTGAATTCGCGCGATGCTTGTGGACGCGATGTATTCGTGCCTAGTATCTCAATAGCGCGCAACGCAACGTTTCGCGCGAATGAATTCGCGCGAAACGTTTCGCGACGAATTCGCTTCTTCTGGACAAGGTCTAAGAGTATGGGAATATTAAAGAAACGATATATGGACTGTGTGAAAGATGTTATTGCTAGAAAGGGCGTCACTAACGAGATGACAACTAATAGAGAAGTATGGAAAAAGATAATTATTGCAAGACTCCAAATAAATAAGGGATTAGGGCAAGAGAATGACAATGATATTTAAAAGTCAAAGATATAATTGATTTCAGATCTTAGTATACGGTTATCATGTTTTTTTTAAATATTATACAAACAATTGGACCTATGGTAAAACTTTGCCTTGCAGTGAGTGGGACAGCCGACTGCAGCACAAACGTCTACCTAAATAAATACCTTGATGTTTTAGAAATATCAAATTACTGGAAAGAATAATATATCCATCACACAACCAAAAAAGCACAGAGAATAGGAAAGAAGAATAAAATCCATTAGTATTAATGAAGCTATTTTAACAATCTTGACTTACCACTAGGATCTTCATTAGCAATGGACCTGGGTGGCGGTACCGGCGCCAGTGTGACCGGGAAGGTCGGCAGCGGCAGTTGCTGGTCGACCTGCAGGCGGTACAGGCGCGCGTGCAGGCGGCGCGAGTGCGGCGTCAGGCCGTACGACGCCCACAGGCCGGGCTGCAGCGTGCGGCGCAGGATGCGGACTGTGGGTCTGAGTTGACGCATCTCTTCGAAGTCAACCTGTCATATAACATAGATTCCATATTGTGAATGAGAGAACGTTGTAGGCCTTAAAGACTAGATTTGTAAACGATTTTCTATTCTGTATTTTGATTCCTCTAAGTACCTGGTACTTATTGACAGGCCTGCACTGTCCTCCCATACCTATTATCACTGTAATTTGAAAACATTGTAACAAACCAATTATTTTTTAAAGAGTAACCGTGGAGTTTCTTACCGGCTCTTCTCCATAGGAAGCGACAAATTAAAACCGTGCACCTAGCTTCTGACTTTTCATAAGTGCCCATGAGAAATAAAATATTTTGATTTTGAACCTTAAGCTTGTATTTTCCGAAGGCACATTTCGCCAGATATTTTAAGTCTTATGTTATTGGTGGCAAACATCATCATCTGCCTAACCTTTTCCCAATTATCTTGAAGTCGGCTTCTCGTGTAACTGTATGCAGCTGAATACTAGTATTTCACATGGAGTGACAGCCAACCCAGTTACCGAGTAATACGATACCCCTTGGCGAGACCGATTGTCAAATTTCGGACTTCTGACCACGCGTGTCGACTGTCAAAGATCCTCGATTGACAGCCGGGATCAACGGCTTAACATGCTTTCCAAGGCACGGAGGGGTCTGGTATGTAAAGATGGTCACCCATCCATGGAACAACCGCGACTAACGTAGCGACCCTATTATTATTTAGCCATAAGTCCCTCTAAGGGGAGAAAATATCTACCTGTGAATAGCGTTGGATACTTTTGCAACAGAATATAGGTATTTGATGATTCCAAAATACCCCTCCTAACTAATATTGCAAGTGTTTTTAGTTATTGTCCCGTTAAAGACAATCATATCGATACAAAATGAAAAATAAATTCGTAAAAAAAGCTAGGGATATAGTTACCTCGATTTTCTCCTCTATTAGGACTCTAGGCGACACAGGCTCGTCGCTGACAATTTTTTCAGACAAATAACGTTGGTAGCATTCTTCTAATTGCAGCAGTTTCGGTCCGTCAACCTTTTTATAACGTCGTGATCCAATTTTACACTGTTCCCATATTATACCGGAGCTAAAAGTAAAATGAGATGAGTTTAGTCGATAAAATACTCTCAGCGAAATTAATTGTTGACGAAAATGACACCCTACGTAAATTTGGCGTGTTATACATTTTATACAACTATCAAAGAATGACAGTTGAAATTTAAGTTAGTACTTAATTTGCTTAGCAATTTTACTTAACCACTGAAACTACCATGCTTTTAATACGGGGTTTTTGTTCTGCGCTCAATGTTAGATAGATCGTCAGCGCTGTGAGCTAGAAAAGATCAATGCAGCTCACAGTCAGCATGGTTGCAGCCTTTGTGCGAGTTCGCTACATTTTATAATACATCAAAAAAACGTACTTAGCTATAAACATGGCAACAAGCGTTTTCGAAAGAGTTCGGCTTTATAGAGCGCCGAATCTAAGACCCGCTAGCACCAAAAATCAATCCTTCCGTTTAAGTCCACGTACACGTCCAAGCACGGACGTAAAAATATCACGGCGAGATTTTTTCGCGGACTGGATCTTAAACGCTCTGCTCAGCGAGGAGAGTTGAAAATCGAACAGTGTGTTTTTTCGACGCGCTCGGATGCACTCTGTTGGATTCTCAATGCTCGGTTTAACACATAGATTTGAAAATCCAGTGACGATTAAATCCCGCAGCGATATTTTATGTTAGTGCGAACGTGGTCTAACGCTAAACACATTCAAAACCTCACTGTGTCTCTGTCATCTTCAAACGATTGAAAGAAACAGAATGATGTTTCAAACACGTTTAGCACTAATCGTATTTAGTGATTTGTGGTGCATTCGGGCCTAAAACGCGATGTGCTATTAATATAGCACAACGCAACGAATTGATATACTTGCAGTACACAGCTAATAATTTAGCTGTATACTGCAAGTATATCAATTCGTTGCGATTACTTAAGCATATATTATATTGTAATGACATACTTGGATATACTGATGTAAACGATTTCCAATTGTTCGTGATCGTTGACGAGAGACAGCCCAATGCCCTGCATCGACAGCACTAATTCCGTATCAACTAATTCCGCTTCACCTGTAAAATACATTTTAGGTACAAATTATTTTTAGGGACTAATAAACCATTGTATGGGAAATACATATTTCTACTGTGGGTAGTTTTTTTATTAAAAAATACTATTACTGGCAACGCCACCAAACCTGCTTGCCACGGTTTACTCGATAATTCTTTATTTTAGTTATGTAAGTTTAATAAATAATACAGTGTGGCAGAGACATCGACGCGCAAACCTACCATGCAATCAGCATATGATTCTAGACTAGAAGATAACCGACTAAAAATCTATACGCTGGGTATACATTTTTAGCCGGTTATATTTATAATTAGTCTATTAAATACTTCTTTCTTTCTTATAAAAATCTGCTGTTTCACAGAATAGTGCATTACGTGGTCAAAACACCAAATTTATTTTTTTAATAACCAAAATTTCAACCATAGGAGGTCAGAATGATGTACTGAATACTTAGTAACAGGCAGTCCGCCGATGTGCTTGCCTCCCTGTCTACCCATATATTATTTATGTATAGAAACAAATATAGATTATTATTACCTATAGTGTGCGCCCCGCTTGCTAGGATTGGATCGTCCGTGAATAATATCACTCGCTGCAAGCCGTCGAGGAAGGAAACCCAATATATTCTTTCAGTTTCGCTGATCCTGGAATTAATGTTATGATTAGATTTAGCCATATCTGGATGGATACACTCGCTGTCAAACAAGACGTATAGAAACGGATAGGAGATCATTTAACATTTTCAAGGTCCATTTCCGCAAACTAATATAGGGTTCAAATCAAGTCACAATCTCATCTCACCAACTATATAATGTCAAAAGACAAAAATTTATAAAAATTAAAGGCATTTTGATCAACTTAATTTACAATAGTTTAAAGATGATATTTGTTTAAATGGGAATTACGTCAATTCGGAACAAGGAATTAAATAGACTTTTACATGGATACTTACATAAAATCTCCGATCCCATCCTTCCTTAGGTCGTTTTCGACCTCTTTTCTCTTATGACCTTCGAATATTAGAATGCGCGGTCCTGCAGGGTTATCCCACGTATACAACATCCTGTGCATTGATTCTAAAACCCTGAAAGAATGATAAATAACAGATAACAGTCAAGGTTAAAGTAAAGTGGACTCCCGTCAGGAACGAAGTTTCTTACGCGATAATACTCGCACGCACACACACCCTCGTATATAATAGAAAGAGACAGAGAGCTCGAGACAGAGAGCTGGAGGGGGCTCCATGCTACGTTCTCATGACGATTTCTACCAATCAACTCCTACCCCAAGTAGTGTTACGGAACTTCGTTTCAATAATATATGGCGTCAAGTTTATCATCGTAAAATTTGTACTCCCGGAATATTAATTGGTACTTTTTTGCCATTCCAATATTAAGAAATGTCGCGAAATTGCACAACTTATTCCGATCATTGCTTACGACATGAGCATATGGACTACCTTACCTAGTATTAACATTCTCCTTTTCATAGATGGTGATGCTGCTATGCGGCGTGTAGTTGACGAGCAACGCGGGCGCGTGTCCATCGCGGTACTGTCTTATTGTGATGTAAGTGCCTCCTTCCGTTAGTTGCACTTCTACGAATAAACCGCCAAACTGAGGAAAACATAATGAATACACTCTAAAGCAGACTATGAGACTTTGTCTATACAAATATGAACATTGCGGAAGTAGAAAACCAGAAGCGCTTCTCCTGATCTGCACTTGCCCGTGGTCGGAGGGCGAACAGTGCCGTGTTGTGTTTACACAAGTAATCACAACCATAATCAACCTATAATGTCTCCACTCCTGGGACACAGGTGTCCTCTCTGTGAGAGGGAATGGGCCGTAATGTTCCACACGGGCACAGTGCGGGTTGGTAGATGTCACATGTCTTCCAATTTTTGGTTCTGGGAGCAGTGGTGATGAAATAGTGGCACAACCATGCACAGTTACTTCACACTGATGCATGATGTTGAAAAAGTGCGGTTTGTCCACTTAATTTTATTAAATGATTTCTAATTATGACTTGTAACTTTTTTATGAAACAAATGATTTTGTTAGTTTACTTCCTAACATTTCTATGCAATGAAAAAAAAACTACTAATATTTTACCTCATTGTCGAGCTTCAAGCAAACGGAATGGTGTTCGGTGTATAAGAACGGTGCAGAGTATTTGTTGGAGGAAGCGACGCGTAGTAACAGCAACTTGTCATCTCTCTCTATGACGGGCCATAAAGGCGCGCTAGAGTTTTGTGACACCTGGGAAACAATCAAAATTATGTTATTGGAAGAGTAATTTTTTGTGGTCATTTTTGCGGGCACAAATGCACATAATTATGCACACTTGCACGTTTGCTCGAATTCGGATTCATATGGAAATTGGTGATCGGAAGACCAAAGACAAGATAGATGAATTGTATGAGGTATAATATTTAATAAAAAAAAGTAAATTATAGATAGACGGCTGACATGGGCGAATGGAAGAAATGATCGGCCAAAGTGAAAACATCCATACAAACTTTCATCCCCTATTTCACGCCTTTATGGGATACGATTTCAAAAATCTTCTAGCCCACAAGGTCACACGGTTTACGTTGGGCGTTGTCTGTTAGTGTGCGAATTAATTTATGTTTTTTTTTTTGCGGGGAGGTGGAGAATTAGGCAGTTATTTTAAGTAAGTATGTGAATAATGTTAAACTTACGTTGGTCCAAGGATCGCCAGATCTATGCAGCTCTTGATATTGAATGTCAAAAGGCGCTTCATTGATAATCAGGAAGTATGGCGTAAATATCACCATCTTGGTCAAACTGTTGAACGTCAGCTGATTTGTAACTGCCACCTACAAAAAATTAATTATTTTAAGTGACATTATTCAGAAAAAGTTTATAATTTGTTCGCCTCTGTAGGTTTTATGAATCCCTTTTTTATCTCTTTATTCTGACGCATGATATCGAGTGTTAACGAACCTGATAAGTTCTTCCTTCATGTTTGCACTGTATAACTCCAGAACTGCCAGGAACGTCCAACGAGAACTTATCAGACCATTCACCGAACTCCAGCCTTATAGCAGCCTTCTTCTTCCCGAAGAAGTTCTTAGCACGGAACGAGAACAGTATCGGTTCCTTATAGTCTTTAGGATGGAATATCACGTTGCCGGTTTCATCCACATTCTAAAAAAACAAAACATCTAATAAACATTCGATCATCTTCGTTTTTTTCTTTGTGAGTTGCCAATGCTGCGTCAAGTGTCATGTCGCATTATCCTGTACCTTAAGCTTGCTTACCGGACCCGCGAAGCTAATTAAAAAGAATGTGAAACTAGTATTTCATTTTGCGCATTTATTAATACAAAATATACCTCAAGATTAGTTCTCAAAAAGTTAATTTTGTATTAGAGAAGTGATTGCCTTGTGTAGTACCAGTATTTAAAATAGTCTCTTGAATTGGGTGATGATGAAACTCAGTTAAATGTATGATCATGCAATACATCATCGAACATGCTATGAATTGTAATTACGACGAGTTATTACAACACTAGTTTAACTAGTGTAAACAATTAGATACTTATATACATTTCATGCTGCTAAAAAGCAAAATAAATACAGTAGGGTCATGGTAATCCACAAAAATTTAACGCTGTGTGCATTTATTTAAAACTACAACACTTAAGTCGATAAACTGAACCCAACATTCACAGCTTCGTTGACTGATCTGTGTCTAAAAATTCACCATCAATTCAATTGCCATTTATTTTTTACCCAAAAACCCCACCACACAGAACTTAAAACTTATTACAGTTATTACCAAAACCTCTTTAGAGTGCTCAATGTAAGTAGCAAAATAAAATAACCATGTATTTCTTAGAAGTGCTGAAGTAATGTTTGCACTTACCGGCAAACAAGAAGTATGGCGTCTAATAAATTTACTGCAAGGTGAATGCTTAATCTGTAATTTACATAAAATGGATAACCCATACAATATTCGTTTTATTAGTCTATATTGTCATCACATACCTAAATATAAATAAACATTTCTAACAAATTTATCGTGCCGAATGGGTGGTAAATAAACTGATATACGGATACTTTCGGATTAGGCTATGACCCCACTGAGAAACGCATGCTATAAACAACAATTAACAAGGCAATGATCATAAGTATCGAAGCTAAAAAATCCTAAAACTATCGCTTTGAGATAAAGCTTGTTAGAATCAGAAAGCAGTAACCGACCGAATCGAGGATTAAATAAAATAATGAACAAAAAAACTATTAAAAAAATATTCACTGTTAGATCATCTCAAAGATACCTTGTTGGGTGTGCCGGAATCTTTTTCTGGTTTCTTTGATTTCTGTAACCACGCAATGTATTTATGGCCAATCTGATATAAAGGTCTACTCAAAGAAGTACGAATGAAGTTAACTTTACGGAGTACATATCAATGACTTTGTAAAATGACAACACAAACACAGTTAGTATAGCCTATTAGAGTATCTACTTACTGTACCGCCCTTACTTGATAGCGTCGATTAAATGCTGATAGAAGATACAAAGGTGCTTAAGTTACCATTTCTGTCTATAGTTCGACTTTTAATTGTATTCAGTAACTTGACAGTTCAAAGAAAAATAATGTTACCATACTAAAATTAATAGTGTTTAGGTAGTGAACGATTTTGCGTAAAGAGCGAATTATAAAAATGGTTTAATTTTTAACCGACTTCAAAAAGGAGGAGGTCATCAATTCGTCGGAACCTTATTTTTTTTTATGTATGTTCCCCGATTACTCGAAGATGGCTGGACCGATTTGGATTTTGTTTTTTTTTTGTTTGAAAGGGTATACTTCCCAGGTGGTCCCATGATCATCAAGTCAGGATATGATGATGGGATCCTGGAGAAATAGAGAGAATTCTTCAAATTTTATAGGCACACGAAGCGATTTAGCTATTTTTTGGAAGAGTACTTTCTCGTAGTGGTCTCATTTCAATTTGGTGAAGATCTGATGAAGAGCTTTGGAGATAGGCAACGAAACTCCTCAATAAATGATAGCAAATGGACTGGGATTGCTGAAATCTCATGTCTCTCTATTGCTTACACCAGTTCATAACATAACATCACGCCGGTATGCTGTGAAGGGGTAAGCACATGTGAACCACTAAAAAGTGAAAAAAAAACTTTTTCCAAAAAAAAAAAACAACCGACTTCCAAAAAAACACTACAAAGTGAAAAATAACTTTAATTTCGGAAGGCGGTGACAAAAAATTCAAATACAGCTCCAAAGACACCGACTTCCGAAATTAAAGTTATTTTTCACTTTGTAGTGTTTTTTTGGAAGTCGGTTGTTTTTTTTTTGGAAAAAGTTTTTTAAATTACCAACTAGGTGCTAGAGTTTCTCTGAGAGAATTATTTAAAGATGTTGGGATTCTCACGGTGGCATCGCAATTCATCTTCGCCAACATCTATTAGGAAAAATATACACTTGTACACTAAAACAGTGATATTCATAATGCTAATACTAGAAATAAGGACAAACTACGTGTTCCCTTTCACCGGCTTCATAAGGCTCATAACTCATTTGTTGGTCTTGGTTATAACCTTTTATAACAAGCTTCCCTCTTCTTTGCTAGATTTACATTTTAATGCGTTTAAAGCTAAAGTAAAATCCACCCTTTGTTCAAAGGCATACTATTCTATCAATGACTGCTCCCAAATTACAATGTAAATTTTTATTCTTTTTATTTTTTACAATGTCTGACATATTCTCGTCATTATTTGACATTATACACAAATAGACTATTTATTAGTGATTGTCATGGAAATCATGTCACTTGGTTCAAATAGGTTAATTTTATATAGGTAGATTCTTTGACATATTGTGAATGAGAGAACGTTGTAGGCCTTACAGACTAGATTTGTAGACGATTTTGTATTCTGTATTTTCATTCCTCTAAGTACCTGGTATTTATTGACAGGCCTGCACTGTCCTCCCATTCTTATTATTACTGTAATTTGAAAACATTGTTAAATCCAATTATTTTTAAAAGAGTAACTGTGGAGTTTCTTGTCGGCTCTTCTCCATAGGAAGCGACAAATTGGAACCGTGCACCTAGCTTCTGACGTTTCACAAGTGCCGATACAGGTTTATGTGCAGAGATCGGATATTCGGATGCATATTTACCTAAAGAGAATTTTTAGCGATGAAAGTATGGAAGCGGCTTTATAAATTATTTGTAATATTTATTAAAAACCCCGGGATTCTTGGATTGCATAACTATTCAAATAAGTGTATGTGCAACAATATTTCAAATAAATAATAATAAAACCTCAGAGATAGAAATTTGGCAACGTCGCGCGTGCAGTGGTTTAAATTGTGTAAAAGTAAATAACTTTTTATTTAATAGATCACGGGATTTTTCTGCTCTTCAAAATTAATCCCGGGATTTGGGGCATATCCACTTTATTCTTTCGTTGTATAAAATCAGTGTACGTACATAAATAACTCTACCTAATTCCGACCTCTGGTTATAGCATAGCGGCTACTATTTCATCGGGTTCAAAAACATATTAAAAAAACTGAAATCTTTGAATTGAATTTTAAAATGTATGATCTTGTTATTTCATGAACTAAAACTAACATTTTCCAACTGCTTTTTGCCTGATCTATCTCAATAATATATTTTAGATTTTTTTTCATATGGAGAATTATGTTATATAATTGTTTTAGTTAATATAATTGTTTATTTTATTTGACTGTATAAGTCATTTATTGTTGACTTAATCTACTCATTACAATGTTTTTTTAATGAGTTGGACTGTAACCATTTTTATCATTCGATAAAAAACTTTAAAAAATCATTTGTAAGATGTGGAATATAAGAATAATTAATCATTTATTAATAAAAAGTAATTTTCATTTTTTATTTTTTTCTAATAGAAAGAAACTTAAATAAATGACCTTACTACTGAAAAACAAATTATCTACCAAATTCTACAATTTTTACAAGTATTTAAAAAAAAATTGCATATAAATACATTATTTCAAATTCATTCAATTTCGTTCATTCTTACACCACCTCACTATCTTTTTTTTGGCAACCCTTCAACTGTCAAGTTACTGAATACAATTAAAAGTGGAACTTTAGCTTCCAACTTCTATCTTACCCGTACTTATTATATAAAATATCTGGCTAATGTTATAGAAAGATATTTATGCTGAATGCAAAAAATCCACAGAAAGGATGGAGTAAAGTTTTTGCGCTCAACACACATACGTTAACATAAGTTAAAGTATTCTGCAGCGATGAAGTCTTAAAATTTTGAATTTCCACTCACATTATTTACTTCAAAACCAGATTTCAATACCAAATCCACCCCACACACGTAATACAGAACGCTTTAAGAAAAGAAAAAAGGAATTATATAAAAATGTGGACTTACCCTATAGCAGAGAGTAAAGCCTGTTTTGTTGAGCATCCAAAACGGGCAATAGAGAGACAAGACTTGCGTGCCCTCCGTGTCCACGCTATGCATACCCAAGTCTAATGTCATCACTGAAGGGCTGTCGTGTGATTCGAACGACCATACTGACAGTTCTGTCTCGCTGTCCGGCAGGTTCTTCGTACAAACCCAACATTTATCGAGATAATTTTGAATCTGAAATTTTGTAGTGTATTGGTATTGGTACAGTGGTCAAGAATGGGTTAAACTTATAGTTTTTTCTAACTATTGTTTTATCATTACTTTAAAATATAGAATCGCGAAATATTCATGTTGGTCATTCATGTGGGTGTCTAGAAGGGTCTTATGGCACTTGCATGAACGAAGAAAATGCAATATGGCGGTGTTATTTGTCATGCGCCAAAATATCCCTGTACCGTTGTATATTTGTACTCACCATAATAACAATAGACGCTCTATTAGGGGACAGATGCGAAAGATGGAACATCTCTCCCGGCTTAAACACTTGGGTCCTTTTCAGTCCTAACTGAGAAACCACAATCTCAACCGGCAAACAGTTCTGTAGCTTGACGGCCGGTTTCAGTACGATGTCGTAGCAAGACGACGCGAACGTGTGGCGGGTTGTTTGCTCGTAGAATACTTGCTCCATTGTGCCGACAGCCTGTATTTAAATAGATAATCTATTAATTAAACAGTCTGTTTCATCAGTTTCCGTCGATATTAAACATTATACTTCAACTCAATCAACACACTATCGTAATAGAAACAGAGAATTGTCTGGTAAGCTACTGCCCGTTGTATACAAGGTGTAACAAAATAGACGCCAGTCCTGACTGTTCATAATTGACTACTAAAACGATTTCAGACATCCGTCTATCTTATACAGGGTGTCCCAGAAATCAACGTCAAGCCGAAATCGAGCATTAGGCCAAGTCGTAACAGTTATCAGAAAAATATGAAAAAAAATCTTGGTCATGTACTTTTCAAATTATATGTATTCAAAAATAAATCTTAAAAACTGACACCCTGTGATGATCTTTCAAGTCCTGTGACTGCAAATATTAACTTTTGCACCTAAAACTAACAAATTACTTTTTTAAGTAGTGGTACCCTTTGATCAAGGTACCGTCACTATCTATTTCGCTCACTCTTATTAAAGCAGTAAGTCACGTCACATTCATAAAAAATTTTTTTTCCTTAATTATGAAGAAGCAATTAGTAAGTGTCATACCATTTTGGAATCCAGACTAAACGCGCCATCTTTTAATGTTACTTGCCAAAATAGTGTAGTACATTTTTTTTACAGTATAGTCGGTTAAAGTTGAGTAATGTAATTATTTTGCATTCAATGTTGGGCAAAAATCTAACTTTTTATTTGAAACTGAGGCAGTTATATTCTAACTTTTAACTGTGTTTGACAGAAGGGTTATTCATAGTTATACGGTAGAAAAAAAAATGACGAAAAGTTAATATTTGCAATCACAGGACTTGAAAGATCATCACAGGGTGTCAGTTTTTAAGATTTATTTTTGAATACATAATAGGTCTTTACCTATGAAATTGCCGTTTTGTGTGAAAAAATTTAAACGATTTTTTTTCATGTATTTTTTATTTGTATTAATCGAAGTAATCACCCATGCAATCAATGCATCTTTGCCATCGCAGTGGCAGTTTATTGATGCCCTTCTTAAAGAAATCAGCTGGACGGGAGGCAACAAATTCTTCAAAGGCATTTTGTACTGCCTCTCGGGTATTGAATTTTTTTCCCGCCAAGAAGTTATCCAAATTCTGGAAAAAGTAGTAGTTTGTAGGCGCAAGGTCTGGTGAGTAGGGTGGATGACGGAGAGCTTCCAACCCCAGTTCTTGCAACTTGGAGACCGTCTGCTGTGCAGTATGAGGTCGCGCGTTGTCGTGCAGGAGCAGCGGAGACGAGCGATTGACCAATGCTGGTTGGAGATGTGCCAGCTTCTCCATCATTGTGTTCAGTTCTTCACAGTACACATCTGCAGTAATGCTCACCCCGTTTGGTAAGAAGCTGTGATGAATCACACCGGCGCTAGACCACCAAACAGTGACCATCACTTTTCTAGGGGTAAGTTTTCGTTTAGGGCATTGTTTAGGTGCTGAACCAGGATCCAACCAACTTGCTGAGCGCTTGCGGTTATCAAACAGAATCCATTTTTCATCGCAGGTAACAATGCGGTTCAAAATTCCTTCATTTGTGTGTCTGTTGAGCAGTGCAAGGCACGTCTCGACGCGTACTTCGCGCTGACGATCATTGAGTTCGTGGGGCACCCATTTGTCAAGCTTTTTTACCTTGCCAATTTGACGCAAATGGACCAATATTGTTTTGACGCTAACGTCGAAAGCTGCTGCTAATTCAGCCGTAGATTGTGTATCATCAGCTTCCACAATCGCCTTTAATTCGTCATTGTCGACCAAAGTCTTCGGACGACCGCGAGGTTCATTTTTCAGGTCGAAATTTCCAGAACGGAAGCAAGCAAACCAATAACAGGTGGTGCGTTGGTTTGTAGTGTTAGCTCCGTAAACGTCGTTGATGTTGCGTGCCGCTTGTGCCGCGTTGCTGCCACGACGGTACTCATATTCCATAATTACTCGAATTTTTAACGTATCCATGATGACGAAAAAGATTGAAATGCGATGAAAATGTAACACTAATCAATAAACAAATGACTACTTTTGGAAAAAAAAATCCATGTTTTTAAAATAAAATTAATTTGAAATTAGAATTCTTACCCAAACAAAAATTATTTTGATTTGAAATGGCCAGTACTGCAAAACGGCAATTTCATAGGTAAAGACCTAATATAATTTGAAAAGTACATGACCAAGATTTTTTTTCATATTTTTCTGACAACTGTTACGACTTGGCCTAATGCTCGATTTCGGCTTGACGTTGATTTCTGGGACACCCTGTATATAAATAAAAAGAAAAGTCCTGACTGACAGACTGTCTCATCAACGCCCAGCCCAAACCCTTGGACCTAGAAAGCTGAAATTTTGCCCAGTGAGTCCCTTTACAATGTAGACAACGAATAAGGAAGGATTTTCTAAATTCAACCCCTAAGGGAGTTAAATAGGGGACGAAAGTTCCGCGCGGGCGAAGCTGCTGGCAAAAGCTAGTTTTTAATATAAGGATGTTTTTCAATAAAAATAAAAAAAACCCATAACAACCACCGAATGAGCCAAAGAAAATTCAATCTTATTGCAAGGCAATAAGATTCAATTTTAAATGCATAAAGTAATGCTAAGGCCCAGACGATTTTCTTAATAATAACAGTTAACTTTAAAAAAATAAAGTTATGGTCATTGTATTATGCTTTTATCTCAATACTCTAATTGAGGTTTATGAATGAGGTCTTGCGTCAATTGTTACACTTGTATATGCTAGCTACTAGGTAAATTCACGCAATACATGAGTTTGCGGGACGTCAGTTTGGGCGTAGTTCGCATGTGGCGATGTGGAAGCCGCCACACGCTTGTTGCACTCAAATAATCGATGCCCTTGACGGAGCACGGAACGCAAAAGACTGGAATCTTACACGTTTCGTGACACCACTGATATTTGTGTATCCTTAGCACCACCTAAATATTATTGTAAGTTACGCTAGTTATTAAGTACTGTCATAGTCTTTGTTCTTACTAAACATACTATCTCATGGGTCTACAGTTTTATGAGTAAATACAATTATTGTAACAATGTTAAGGTAATCATACCTGCAGGTAGAACTTCTCTCCAGTGTTCTTATCTTTAGATTCGCACTGCAACAGTTTGGATATGTTCACTTGCTGTTGAAGCTCTCGCCAAATGAACGGTGATACAGATACTGTGAAACCTGGACAAGGATTTGAATTATAAGAGGGAGATAAAACGTTTTATTTACATTATCTGTTTATACGAATTACATTATGGAAACGTCAGGATAAAAAACTAAAAAACACGCTTTAAAAACCAAACTAAAAAAGGAGAAAATAATTTAATTCAATTAAAAAGGTGCTTTTTGAGGTATTTTTATAATCAATTAATGTCAAGCACCCCACGCTTTTTAATTGAATTAAATTATTTTCTCCTTTTTTAGTTTGGTTTTTAAAGCGTCTTTTTGGTTTTTTAAACTACATATTATTTATTTTCTATTTTTTAGTTCCGCTAACTACAAAAACGTGATTCTTTTTTCTCAATTTTTTTTTAAATTATTGAATTGTCATCGGTCCTCGACAAGTTTACAAAGTTTCAATGAAATCTGACCGTTTAAAGTGGGTCAAAATCGCGCTCAAAGGAGTCGGTTACATAGAAACATACAAACAAATTAACAAACATACAAGTGAAGCTAATATAAAGCGTGTAAAAAATAGCAACCACATCGACCGCTTACATCCTTTTAGACAGTAATTGCAGCATAGGCCGTTCGCGGTTGAAGTTCGCGTCAGACGTAAAAATATCGCAGCGAGATTTTAATGCGCACTGGATTTGCAACTGTCGGTGTTGAGCCGAGCGTTGAGAATCTAACAGAGTGCATCCCGTGCGTCAAAATAAAACACTGTTGGATTTTCAACTCTTGGCGCCTAAAAACGTTGAAAATAAACAATAGGAAGTAATTTAATATTACGAAATACTTAACGATTAATTGTCGCCGGCTGGTCGACACTTCACGTGACCACAGGGCTGGGTCGTTCTTTGGCCAAAGAATTAGCATTGCCATTCAACGTGGCAATGCTGCCAGTCTTCTGGGCACGTTTCCTGATGACAGCGATGCGGAGGAATACTTCGACGCCTAAGTGTCCTTTTGTTTTTTGTATTTATTTTGTATATCGTAGTTTTAATTATTAAGTACATTTGATAAATAAACAATTAATTAAATTATTTGCCATAATTATGTCAACTAGAACTTGCCAACAAAACATTGAAAATTATAGTCAAGCAAAAATAAATAATATAAACTCTATTCATTCATAATAGGGTATATAGTCCTCTTCATCGTATCCCGTGACAGCGACCCAGACTTTTCTCTCCTTTCGTGAGCTCTCTGATGGCTAGCAAAACCAAATTTGGCCTTAAAAACCCGGTCAAACCGTGTACAGAAGAGCTGATAATAAAAAGTATTAATACTAATAATAACAACAAACCTTCAACAGAGAAGAACAGCTCTGCAGTGGGAGTGTGCACGGCCTGTAGCGGCAGGCGCAGTACGTCGCCGGGCTTCACGTCGCCCAGCAGGCGGACCTCGTTGCCGCTCAGCGTCATGTAGTACACCGACACGTTCACTGATAGCGTGTTTGTTACCTGATCACGAAAATATATAACTAAGTATACAAGTAATCATTTATTTACCAAAACCAATAGTCTACGTAGTACCAGTGTTGTTTAAATAAGAGATGGGTATGGCTATTACAGATGAGTAAGACCTCTGTTTTTCAAACTAGGAAAATCCTGTATCTGGAAGGACAGTGTTCTTTACTGAGATTAATGCCTTTTTCAAAATTCGATTACTCCTGGGACACAAGCCTCATCTCTGTAAGAGGGAGTGGGCTACAGCCCATCCACCACGCGGGTCAAGTGCTTGTTGGTGGTCTGATGTAGACTGTAGATTAATTTAACTGACTTATTTATTTATTTATTGTTATTGGGCCAATTCTTGCTTGATCTAACCTTAATACCTACCGAGTGAAACAGTTACCCCAATAGTCTAAGTTGCGTCTGCGTCTAAGGCCTTTCACAGTTGATTTACTTCTAATTTTGAATCACTGTTTAAACCACAGTGGTCTTTATTCTCGTTAAAATAAGGTTGCTGTTGGGTTGCTGCTGTCAGAGTTAAAATAATTGGGAAAGGAATGTACGACGCGGCTCGACGGCGGCATGTTGTTCTCAGTCGTGGTGCCCACCAGTTAAGCAGAAATATCGCTTGTGTAGTGTACAGCCTGATTGTATCTTTATTGTGAAGATTTAAAGTGCATTACTCGCAGCGCAGTACCTCACACCCCCCCCCCCTCACTGACACGTGAATTTGTTACTGCGCAGCGACTCGCCTCATGTTCCGAGCGGAATAAAGTTGGAATCGGGCTGTACAGTGACGTCACCCACCTGCACCACACTGCGCAGGTATATGTGCAGCGCGGCGTCCTGCATGACGACGTCGGAGATCAGTCCACGCGGCTCCACTGCGGCCACGAGCGGGACATTCTTTTCAGTCGTGCCCGCAATCTTGCGGCCTAGAGGGAAGTATCTCTTATCCGCGCGGTCCACCGGAATTTGGACATCGTCGTCTATTTCTACTATCTAGAAAGAAAGAATGAAAATATTTTAAATTTTTCAAGTTTCGCGATTTTTCTCGTACAAATTATTACTTTTTGTCAATGATTATAAGAGCAATCTGATTGAGAGTATCTGCTTTGGTATTTGCTAAGCCGTATGAACATTATACTCAGAAAATAAATTGCTGCAAATGTCTCGTAACTTTAAATGGGCGAGACAAAATTACATTATAAAATTATTAGTAATATTCTTTACCTTAAAATTTAATTTGAGCGGTAGGGGTGCTTCATTCAGTTTCATCAAGTTCAATCCACCATGTTTCATTTGCAGTGGGACACACGCGCCTGGTTCCAGAACTACTTCCCTAAAACAAAATACATACATGATTTCGTGATGAGCAGAGATCGGATATTCGGATCCATATTCACCTAAAGTCGAGATGTTGGCTAACATGGAATGCGCTTTTGTATCGAAAAAGTCTTTAATTTAGGTAAGTAATTCGTTTATTTTTTTGTTTTAACTAATACAAACCACCCCTCCTCCAGTACATATACATATTTATATCGGGTTAAACATTAATTTTAAATTAATACACATCTGAATAGTTATGCAATCCAAGAATCCCGGGGTTTTTAATAAATATTACAAATAATTTATGAAGCCGCTTCCATACTTTCATAGCTAAAATATATCTTTAGGTAAATATATCTTGAATGCTCCAATTGTTGTTGCTTTTTATTTTAACTGCTCTAAAATTATTAACGGTGCGTAATAAAACTTGTACAATCATTATTTGAACGTTTTTCTTCACAAATTACTAATTTCCCCCTATAAATACTTTACCTGTAGTCTGTAGAAACAAAATCTTCAGTAAGCACTACAGACAAGTCATGGTTTTCATTCAACATCAACTTGACAGTCAGACCGGTGCAGTTGTGAAGAACATAAGGCGCGCCGTGGAAATTGTGTGATTGCTAAAAAAAATATGATACGTTTAAATAAAAACAGATCAAAACTATTTTATGTGTTGTTCAGACAGGCGGTGACGGACAGTTTAAAAGTAATTCAGACATTTATGTCAGATAGCACAATAGGGTATTTTCCAATTTATTAAAAACTATTTTAATTTGAAGATTGGAACGAAATATGTAACAGAAAAATATAAATAAATTGATTGATATCCATTATCTCAATTAAAAACGGCTTATATCAAATTTATTTTTAGTTCTTTTGAATTTACCGCCAAAACGCTTTTTGCTATGACCTTTTTATCACGTGATCACACGTGACGTCAACTTTGTGTAAAGTAAAGTAGTTAGTTGTAAACAAATGAATGTCAAGTTTATAATTAACAAGATTTTTAATGGATAGAAAGTGGTATAATTGGTGTGCGGTGCTTCTGTGCACAAATAATTCTAAAATTGCGCCACACAAAGTATTTTTGCCGATGCCGTTTACACAAAGCTGACGTCACGTGTGGTCACGTGATAAAACAGAATAAAGACATCGTAAGTAGCGTTTTGGCGGTAAATTCAAAACAACGAAAAAAAACATTTTATTCTAGTCGTTTTTAATTGAGAAAATGGATATAAATAAATTTATTTTTATTTTTCTGTTAAATATTTCGTCCCAGACTTCAACAAAATATTTTTTAATAAATTGGAAAATACCCTATTGCCATGAATCTGGGCTCCAGACTTTTTCTGAACATCAAATTAAAAACCCAAAGAATAATGGGCTGTTTCCCTACCTCTGAAAAACTTCCACTTCAGTTATCTGGCATGTAAAGATAAGTAAAGTGGATTTTAAACTTTTATTTGATTTATCTGATAGAACTTTTCAGAGGTGCTGAAAAAGGCCAATACGACTTTGTAACTCACATCATCTTTAGATTTGGATACAATCGTAGTCCCGACCTCAGCGATAGCAGATGAAAACGAGTTTCCTAGTTGAGTTAGCACCTGCAATAGAAGAATAGTTGTTAACGTTTTTTTACAAATACTTTAACTACTCGATTAATTATTTATTTTTAATATGAAGCATTAGAATACAAACATGATCGTCATTTTCACGTTATGTAAATTAAGATTGTAATCCTCATATAAACTTCTCCACCTGATTACTAATGTTAAATTGAACTTCGGGCAGACCACCCCTTATTACTTTTTTATTTTAATTATCCCTACACCACATTTTAGCGGTTCATAGAATACACCCTCTCTCACTTTTCATCGATATAGTTAGATAGATAATGTTTATTTTACCAAAAACGTACAAGGAAAAACCTACGTTTACAAGGAAAAAAAAACAGGAATAAAACGCAAGGAAACATTTTGCTTATGAACTCCACACTAGGTCAAGCCTCTCTTGTGGAGTCAATTGAGGAGGGCTCCATATAGTGCCAATAGTCTCCAAGTAAAACGGGTGTGATGTGTGTCATCAGGATAGAGGGACAGACTGACATCACGAACTTATAAGGATACGGATATATTTGGATACGGAATCCTTAACAGGCCTGTAAGTGTGATCTCACCTCCATGCCCGTCCTAGTTATGGTGATCTCGAGTGGTTCACTGCTGGACAGTGTGATGGTCTTACTGGCGTGTCGTTGTGCTACGGCCTTCAAGTTAGCAGCTTCGTCCGTTGTGTCGATCGCTGCCTGCTGCTCTTGTGCGTGCATCACTACCTGTACGATACCAAAGACTTAATGTTAATTGTTTATTTATACAAATCACAGGAGTGAAAAGTCGCATAACGAAGCCGAGAACAACTTAATACTCCCCGTTATTGTGATATTTTTTTGTACTCGTCCATACTCGGGATCCTAAGGGAGATATTGAAGGTAGATGTTATTTTTTTTTTCTTGGTTTTTTACACACAAGTTTTTAATGTTATTATATAACTTAACTTGAAATACACCCACAACTTCTATACCGTTGCATGCACCCGTAAGCACAATAATTTGTGTTCAATGTTAGTTACTTTGATATACAGAATGTTTAGACAAAAGATATGTGATGGGTCTTTTTTACACTCTGAATACAGATTTATTTTCCATTTTAAATCCCATCCAAATAAATGCAAAAAAAAAAACAGCGAGCGTAAAATGTTCTACGCTCGCTGGTTTTTGTGTCTAACCAAAAATAACGAAAAAAATTAAATTATTCTTTTTTCTTAGGAGGCTTCCACCAGGAAATTTATGAAATGTATTTTTTGGATAGAACACATCCTTATTTACTTATGTAAAGGGTCTTCCAAGAGGGACATCCGAACTTTGACGGTTGATAACGGCCATCTTGTTGAAGCTACATCTGTCAAATTAGTTGTCATTTATTCAGTCTGTTTTGCCAAGTCACCATGGACGGATATAGCATTCAAGAACACGTGCAAATAATAAAATTGTTTTATTAAAATCGGTATTCTGTTCGGGCAACGTACCGCGGGCTTCGCCCATTTTACGGTCGCCATAATCGTCCTACCGAGAGGACTATTCGCAATGTGGTGGATAAAATTGAGTCCACTGGTTCAATAAATGATCGGCCAACACCCGTACGTCGACAAAGCGCAAGATCTGCCTAAAACATCGCCGCTGTTCTTGAGAGTGTGCAGGAGAATCCGAGGCAGTCGATTTCGCGTCGCTCACAAGAACTCGACCTCTCGCAGACGACAACTTGGCGAATTTTGTGTAGTGACTTGGGCCTGCACCCGTACAAAATTCAACTGACCCAGGAACTGAAGGTAAACGACCATGACAACGACGAATTCGCTGAATGGGCTCTGGAGCAGTTGGCAAGTGACCCTAATTTTCATCGAAAAATCATCTTCAGCGATGAGGCCCATTTCTGGATGAATGGGTACGTGAACAAACAAAATTTCCGATTTTGAGACGATACCAATCCACATGAGGTCCAAGAGCGTCCAATGCATCTCGAAAAAGTTACTGTTTGGTGTGGATTTTGGGCTGGCGGCGTCATCGGTCCATATTTCTTTGAGAACGAACTTTGGGCTGGCGGCGTCAACGGTCCATATTTCTTTGAGAACGAACTTTGGGCTGGCGGCGTCATCGGTCCATATTTCTTTGAGAACGAACTTTGGGCTGGCGGCGTCATCGGTCCATATTTCTTTGAGAACGAACTTTGGGCTGGCGGCGTCATCGGTCCATATTTCTTTGAGAACGAACTTTGGGCTGGCCATCACTGTCAACGGCGAGCGCTTATAGGTCGATGATTATCAACTTCTTTTGGCCTGAATTGGATGATCTGGACACCAACAACATGTGGTTTCAACAGAACGGCGCTACGTGCCACACAGCTCATGCCACATTGGATATTCTGCACGAGAAATTTGATGGCATGGTCATCTCACGTGGAGGTGATGTGAACTGGCCACCGAGATCGTGCGATTTGACCCCGTTTGACTTTTTCTTGTGAGGTTTATTTAAGTCGCAGGTATATGCGAATAAGTCACAAACCACAGCGGTCCTCAAAGCCAACATAGCCCATGCCATCGGTCAAGTTCAGCCTGCATGATTTATGCGCCAGAATCATGGAAAATGGCACATTTTGAATGCACTGCACCCAGAGAAGCCGTGGCGGACATTTGAACGTTGTTATATTCCACGCATAATGGCATCAATAGGTCTTTCAAACGAATAAAAAAATTCGATGATATCTCACACACACTTTGTTTTATTAAAATTTAAAGATAGGAAGCGCTTAATGAAAGACCCTGTATATTTATTCGAAACCGTGCTTTAAGTTTTGTGAACAGTTGACAGCATTTTTTTGATATCTTATTACTAAAAAATATTTAAATGACAACTGCGGAGGTGGTTAACTGTTTTTTACCTCCATCTTGAGTTCCCATGGCACATGTTTATACTGGTAGTCTTTGAGTACTTCCACGGGCTCTATGAGCGGCTCCCAAACAGCCCGCTCTATGTTATAGTACGACACTTGCATCACCCACGTTGATTCGGCGTAGAACTAAAAAGAAAAGCAGGCATTATTTTTGCACACTTGTAACTCTCGCCATTTTGACGATGGATTTTCTAAAAAAACGGTTGATTTATTTTTCGTAAATGGAACGTTGTGTCAAAACAGTGAAAAAGTTGTATTGCGTCCATGAAACTTTTACAACGTTATGTAAAGGTGCTACAAATGATAAACAAAATGTGGGCATTCATATCTAGCTCAAGATCAAAAATACTTTTTTCTTTACATAAAATTAAAAGTACTTACGCATGAGCTCCAATCTTTAACTTGACCAGTTAGCGACGCTTGCATGACCAGCACAGGTATAGTCTCATTACCGATGTCCATTTCAAAAGATGTGATGATCGACGGACATGACAACAAACAAATCTCGCCAACTGGAGGATTTGTCACCACTTCAACTTCGTCCTCGGCGTCAATAGCCTCTTCGGCCTCTTCTGTAGATGGAATAAGAATATTGGAGTTATAAAAAATACCATTCACAAGATTTTTTTTGGAATTTAAAGTCTTATAATTTTGCGTGCGTACTGAGGGGTTTATAAATAAACGTTACTAGAAGTTAAGAGACGCTAAAAATGTATGGTTAAACAGTCGCTAATCGTTACTAATTTTGAGCAAAATATGAATAAAGGGGTTAATGTTTTGGAGAATTGTCTAGAATACATAGTCAAAAACAACAAAACTTAAACATAGTTTCTAGAAAAATAACTATTAACAAAAAATACTTCATTCAAAAAGCCATGCATTTACCAGTTTTAAGGAACCAATAAGAGTTCGGTGAGAACGGTTGAATCGCCCATAGGTTATCATAGAATATAGCCTTGTCTTCTTCTACTTTGTTGTCCTCTTCGGTGCTTGTCATCGTGGCTAACACCCGATTCAGTAGAGATATGATATCTTTAACAAATAAAAAAATATTAATACGATTTCTTTTTATGCATTACGATTGATATAATATGTATGTCAGTTATTATATCCAGAAATGAAAATGGGTAGGAATGAAAATATTAGCAGGTGTTGCAACCGATAAGAACCGAGAGATGTTTATGTGCAAAATATCTGTAAACTTATTCTGTAATGTTGTCCAACAATAGGACTGACAACATAGGAAAAGTAGTACAGGATCGAAACACCATATATCTAAACGCCTTTAAAATCACGATGATATGGTCTACAGCGTATCAGTCCTGACTGGTTGAACGCTCACAAAATAGAACCCTTCAGCGTTG
This sequence comes from Antitype chi, assembly GCA_947359405.1. Lineage (NCBI taxonomy): Eukaryota > Metazoa > Arthropoda > Insecta > Lepidoptera > Noctuidae > Antitype > Antitype chi. The sequence goes on along the minus strand of OX375815.1, from coordinate 12,100,349 downwards.
TGGCGAATCATACGTCCAGTTTCACGGCTATTAGAAATATAATTTCTGTTTGTGTATGCCGAGGATAAAGTTACCAGGAGAGACGGTGATGACGATATCGGTGATAGCGAGGTCGATGTGCATGCCGCTGAGGGGCGGCTGCGACAGCGCCAGCGACAGGTGCGCGGGCGCCAGCAGGTAGCGCGGCGGCGCGGGCGTGCCGCGCGGCCCGGCGGCGCCCGCCAGCGTGCGCACCACCAGCTGCAGGCCCGAGATGCCGCCGTCCGCCACCATGCGCTCCGCGCTGCGCCGCAGCTTGAAGCGGGCCTCCATCTGGACACAGTATACAATACAATATTTTAATTCAGAAGCCGAGATTGGAAAGACTAATACGACTTTTTAGAAAAATAGTAATAAAGTTTTATGTAAACGTAAATTTTATTTAGTACTTTTTTTCAGTTCAATTAAAAAAAGGTTTTTACCTTAAAATTTATTTTGTTTATTTTAGCTGCCAGAGCCTGCCAGTGTCATATTTGTTATTGGGTCTGAGTCAATTAAGTAGATTCTATCCTTCAATGAGCAGGCAAAAATAGCCCTTAAGGTGACGAACATATTTTTTATTTGACTATACAGTCCAAAAATCGTTAAAATACGTACATTTAACACCAAAGCATCGCACTCTTTTGTTTCCAGGGATTCCACGAGGATTATATCTGGCTGCTCAATCTTGATGTTGACTGTCATCATCGAGAGTTTGGGTGGCTCTATATTTACTGATAAAGACACCGCTGTTGATCTTCTCTTCTGTTAAACACAAACAGTTTTCTTAGATTAAAATAAATTCACTTTCCTTCTTAAGCTTTAGTAAGCAGTTAGAAATCTATTATAACCTCATATTTTTTTTATATAAAGGCAGAAGGAAAATGGGCATGTTTCACAAAAACTTTATTGATACCAATTGATCCTGATTCTTATAAGGGTTTTGAGTTAGTGAAAACTACCCATTTTCTTACACTTTTCTTTTTCAAAATCTGTGAATGCAGATCAAAATGTCTGAAAAAGTTAAGGACAGTTTCCAAAGACCATTTTCCTGTAGCTTCGACGGTCAAGGTACCTGCTCTTACTGCCACTTCTCATAATTTCATCCTGTATATTAATAATATATGACACTTCGTGCTTTAGAAAGCGAGGTATGAGTAACAGAGACGGCGCTCTTCAAAGCCGATATTAATCTGAAACTTACTTTTGTTGTATGCCTATGCTTGCTCACTTTGAACTCAAAAACAATAAGATTGTTCTATTTCTGACAGTTTTTTACGTGTCTGGGGCACAGCTTGCTTACCACTATTGCGTCCACAGATTTGTCTGGAACAGCCTTAATGATCGATACATCTTCTTTCGCTTTGGGATCTTCTGCTAATCCAGTGGTCATAAACTCAGCGATTTTGTTGAGGAAATCCATCGCCAGTATTAGGTCGAAGCTGAATATCCTCATGTCGACTGCAAATTTGGTAAAAGATATGTCATAATACATATGTTTAGAGCACTTTGAAAGACATTTGATTGGATTTTTTATCGGATGAAAGCGACGTAAAAAGACCTTTAAAAATAACAAAACCCCACTGATATATCATACTGATTTACCGTAAATTTTTTACTTACTGCGAAACCTATAATAATTGTCAGAGTTGACTCAAACTAACACCCAGATTTTTTTAAACATCGCACCAGAAAACATGAAAAAGATAGTAACACTTACTGAATGTGTCAGAATTCTTCATGGTATATGTAACGTCGATCATGCTTCGTAACTTATCCTGTGTCTCCATGTTAGAGTCGGCTCCGTTGGCATCACCTTTATTACTGCGACGTCGCTGCAGGTATCTACCAACATTTAACTAAATTAGTTCACGGTGTAATCTGGTACGGTTGAGTTACGAAAACCTTAACCTTCTCATATGTATATCATATGATGCAATAGGCTAGGCGACGACCAAATCAATAAAACTACTCATTTGAAGTAAAGTTTTCATAATAAAATAATCAAAAGCAGACGGAAACTATCGAAATTCAAATAATTCAATCTATTCTATGCGCGGAATTTACTACCGCATCACTAAACCATAGACGATTTCGAGAGGCCATTGTTGTTTACATGTTTGGCCAATTTGAATACCTGCACTTTACGTGATTATTAAGTCTAGCGCGCTTGTCCCATATCAATTTTATAAGCTTTGCTTGAGCAGTTTTTTAGTTAAAAGATATATTTCTGTGTTCTTGTCTATATATAACTATTTTAACGCAACAGAACAATGATGATTTTCATATTTCAACATTCTGCCCTTGTAATCGTTGTAATAAAATTGTAAGCAGTGTTAAATGGGATGCGCTAATGTATCTCGCGAAATTACTTTTTTTTGCAACTTGCAGTCAATGTCATGTTGTATGGTCATCATTAGTACAATTTGCGACTGGAAAAAATATGTATTTACACAAATAAAATCATGAAATCATCAATATTACTCTCTTGGTTAGAATTGGTCTCAAATGCTTCACAAAAAAAGTCATTCAATGGGGTAATTTAAAAAAAGTTGCATTGATGATTAGAATAATTAGAATGACATGATTCGGTTTTTTTTACGTGTCTACTGACCTTGTCACCTTAGCGCCTCTGCCGGGCCGCGTGTCGTCGAGTGTGCAGTCCACAAGTAACACCGACGTTTGCATGGAGTTATCTGAGAGCATCCTGCCTTTCACGGACAGCAGCGCCATACAAAACCGAGCCAATTCCACGTCTTGCGCAAACATTGTGTATTCCGATGTCTGCAAGGGGCCATTCAAGTATTACGTAAACAGATTTTTTGCATATAATTATGAGAAAAAATCTAAAAATATATTATTGAGATAAATTAGGCAAAAATGAGTCTGAAAAGTTTGGTTTTAGTCTTCGATCAACAATAGTAACTAGATATCGGGTCGGCGCAAAAAATACTTCTCGGTAAATAACAGCGCAGTTGAAAAGTGAGCGTTTATTTTCTTTAGTTCGCTTGAAATACAGCCAATGTAAACACGTCTCACAATGTCGCAGTGTGTTTTCAAAAGTTGCAAAAATAATGCCAGAAAAACCCTTTAACGGCCGGAGTGTCTTACTTTCGGTAAGTACAGACGCCAGCACATCAAGCTACACCAATCTGTCAAATTTCTTCAATAGATTTTAAACTTTATCACGTATGCATAAGGTTCATGTTCAATTAGAAAAAATTGACATTTTGGGGTAGCTTGATGTGCTAGCGTTTGTACATGAAGATTAAATTATATTTTAAGCTTTAAACTAACAAATAACATCAAACTTTGAACAAAATTACCGATTTTAAACCACCGATACAAAAGCTGGAGCGTGTGTTGGCGAGCCTTGGCTGAAGGCTCGCCAACACACACACAAACTTTGTTTAACAGAACAGTAGATGCATCGAGTAGATTTGTGTTGTCAAATGTGTTACCAGAACTTCAAAATTGGTTTATGCTACTTTTATGTCTGTTTGTTGCGACTCTCATTAGATACTTAGCTTTCCCTTTTTTATTTTAACTTTCCAAGCGACACTGATAAAGTAAATAAACATATTACTACATAAACACAAAAACGGAACGCTAATAAAATCATAAGTAATTTATAGGTACTAACAAACATAGATGCCCAAAACAAAAAGTAAATAACTAAACTTTTACGTTCATATTATAAATTATTTTAGTGTTTAACGCGACTCCATACCTCGTATAGTAAAATTCGAAGAAGCAAAAAGAAACAAAACGATACGATGTAGCTCGCACGGCAATATAACGGGAAAAATTACTTTATTCGTTACCACTTAAGGTTGATTTCACACTAAACGTTGTTTAACTTATGTCATTTCATGTGACAAGAGTAATTTATTGCTTTGCTCGTTTTTTGTGACGAATGATCGTAAGTATCGAAGTCGAGATTATCAAATAACTTCTCCCGCTTTGGGTGGAGCAGGAGGGCGTGTCAGACTTTTACTGACTAAAACCCACCCGTGTTCCCTCAGTTTCCTGTGTGCCAGAGGCCGCGGTTTCTCTTTCGAACAACCCGCACCCCTGGCAGGCATCGGCCCTTGCGGACCCCACCAGTTGGTGATGACACCTCTTTGAGGCGCGCGTGGAACACAACGCACCGTCGACCCGGGCTTGGTCCTTACCGGACAGCGAGCTACCCATTACTCGCCGTCCGCAAGCCCGCGCCTACGGTAGCCGGGAATCAGCCTGGGATTCCCGACGCCCAGGGCGTTTCCCGCGGCGGCTACGACCGTGAGGGCGCATATACTGCCTCTCCCTCACGTGCGCCGCCTCCCTCTTCGCGAGCATTACTGCTTCGCAGAAGGAGGTGACGGCTATCCATGCACTCTCGCTCCGTACCATGGCCTGTATCAGAGCCGGACGCGAGAGATCGCCGCCGCCGTTCGCCTCCATAAGCACACGGCGGTGCTCCGCCCAAGCCGGGCAGACCTTCACCGTATGCTCCACCGTGTCCTCAGGGCGAACTTTGCAGTAGAAACACCTGGGCGTTTCCTCCCGCCTTATCCGAAACAGGAACCTCCCGAAACAACCGTGTCCGGTGAAGACCTGCGTCAGACGGGAGGTGAGGACGCCGTGTCACCTCTCAAGCCACTCCTCAAAGAGGGGACTTACCGCCGCTATCGTGGCGTGCCCAGCACTGGGTTGCAACAATCGCACTCTCCATGTCGCCATGACATCCCGCCAGAGCTCTGTCCGCTGCGCCGCAATTTCTTACGGCAGCAGAGTAACGCCCCGGCATTTGGCCCTTGCCTCCAGATCCCATGGCGGTAATCCGGCAAGAAAGCCCGCTGCCTCACCTGAGATCGTGCGGTATCCCCGGATCATCCTGATCGCCATGACCACATGGGACGCCTTCAGCTTACAGGCTGGTTGGCGCCTTAATGTAGGCGCCCACACCGCTGCCCCGTATAGGGCCATGGACCGCACGACCCCCGCGTAGAACCTCCGGCAGGAGGCGTTTGGCCCCCCTAGATTGGGCAGGAGCCGCTTCAAGGCAGCCCCGGCCCGCTCCAGTCTGGGAGCCAAACGTCGGAAGTGCTCCGCGAAGTTCCACCGGCTGTCGAGGACGAGTCCCAGGTACTTCATATTCGACTCGACGCCGATGTGAACCCCTCCTGTCGTTATCTGGGAACCCGTCGGTGGCGCATTCCGAGGACCATGAAAAAACATGGCCTCGGACTTGTGCAAGGCCACCTCTAGTCCCAGTTGCCGGATCCTATCGACGATTGTCGCAACCCCGTGTGTGGCTAAGTCAGCCGCCCCTGGTACGACCTCCCTTGCGCCAGGACCAGCGTGTCGTCAGCGTAGCAATCTACACTGACGCCACTAGGGAGGTCGGCACGCAGCACCCAGTCGTACGCTCGAAGTTGTAGACGATTATGTTTACCTAGGACAAACTGTCCAGTTAGGTAGGTCCAAATTCGAGAAACAGGGTAAATCGTTGAATCCGACTCCTCAATCCGAATCCGGCCTCATAAGAAGTCACCCAAAAGGCAATGGAGAGGGCTACGCTTGGAGTTTCCCTACTCGATCGAATAAGAAATGAAGAGACCCGTAGGAGAACCATAGTAATCGGCATAGCCCGAAGAATTGCCAAACTTAAGTGGCAGTGGGCAGGGCACATAGCTCGCAGAACAGATGACCGATGGGGCCGGAAGTGGTTCTGGAGTGGCGACCGCGTACTGGAAGACGTAGCGCTGGAAGGCCTCCAACAAGATGGACCGATGACCTGGTGAAGGCCGCAGGAATCCGCTGGGTGCGAGAAGCACAGAACAGGTCGAAATGGCGGTGCTTAGGGGAGGCCTATGTCCAGAAATGGACGCCTTTCGGCTGAAATGATGATGATGATGATGAAGCAAATTTTATTGAGATGGTCAGTTATTATATTTATATATTAACAAACAAAACAAAAATCTTTTAAAATTTTGGTATGTATATTCATTCAAATTAACAGTCTTCAGTTCATGACAAACAAATCCATTATTCTGAGTCTTTGATGACATTGGATGTTTGCTGTTCAATGTTGTGTGTCTACTCACTTTCGTGAGATTTTAGAATATCGTCATCGTTTTTTTCGAGCCATTCATAGACAAGTAGGGTTGCCATATGTGTTCAAACCAAAATCGACAAAATTTTGTAGAAAATCCAAAAAAGTAAATAAAAAAATACTGCTGATTTAATCACCATCCAGACCACCCAATCCCCATGTCATCAAAAATAAGCCTGTAGTGCTTACGTAATACTTGAATGGCCCCCAACTACAATTTAGAGCAATATCACTCAAACATAATCCAGAATTTTGTTTGGAATAACTAATTTGTAAACGCTTCCCTAACAGACACGCGACTAGTTCTATGAATTTCCGTGCTTATCAAGAAGACATAGCGATGTCTCCAAGTCACAACACGTCATGACACGCGACAAGTCACGTGGAGCGTGACAGCCCTTTCGCAATAACCAAGGGCATAAATAATACCAATAATAATTATTGATAATAGATATAAATTATATTGTATGTATGTACATGAAAAACATCCTTATACTTACATTCGAAACAGTATTCAGGAGATCAATGACAAGGCTGTCCATTGTGAAAGAGAACTTTATAGAAGTTCTAGGTTTCTTTATAGCCGGTTTGGATGGTGCTACTGCGACCGTCGTCTTGATCTGAATCTTGCTGCTCTGTTGACCTCTAAGACCTCCTTTCGAACTCGTTTTAGGTACGGCAGTTGCTTTCTCTTCGATTTTTTGACCTTCTTGTAAATTCTGATTGAGAATTTTCATGATACTCTTATAATCACTATGGCCTATTGTGATCTGAAATATAATATATCATTTTAAGTCACCACGTTATTAGCAGCAGATAATTACCATAAAGAGTTTTATTATGATTTCGGCCAGAAATTATTTGACCAAAGCACGTCAAAAGAAAATTCGGCTTTTAGCTTTAATAAATAAGAAGTGCGCATACTCACAGCAATAGTTTTCATTCTCCCAGATATATCCAAGTCGGGTAACGATTCGTACCAAAGCGAGAGGCTTCGTTTAACGAACAGTTTGAAGCTGGTTGGACTTAACAACTTTCTCTCGTGGATAGCATCATTGTAGTCATCTTCGAGCTTAACACACGAAACTTTCATGTTTTCTAGCTCGAGGGTCAACTCGTCAACTGTCACCTTGTTGCTTATATCCTACAGTAAAATTTAATGAAAAATACAGTAATTGTAGTTTTCCGAGCGTCAGGCATATGGAGCTTTAAAATAAAAAGAGACTGTCACAAAGACATGTGTGAAAGAGACGTCATGAGTGAACAGACACTATACAAGCGTAGGCTGCCCCACTTTATCTAAAACGCGACGTATCATTTACGGCCGGGTAATGGAAATATAAACCTCGAGTTGAAAAGAGGAGTTGAAATAAGACAATGATTGGTTGTAATTAATTAAAGCCCGGAGAGGTTGCATTGTGCAGTACGAACACTACATATGATACGGTTATCAATATGATGACATGTTCAAAGGAATATTATGTGTGCTTTCATCAGTCAATATACAAGATATTTCAAGATTCCATACTTACAAGAAGTTGCAGATCCACAAACTTATTATTCAAGGTTATGTGACCCAAATCCACGAGCATAGCGTTGTGACTTCTGGAGTTCTCCGGTATTATAATAATAGGTGCCTTCAGTCGCAATTTGAGTGACAACTTAGTTGAGTTCGTGTACGCGCTCTGCACGTTCGCGCGGGCAGCGTCTGCGGCTTGAGATGACGCGTCTATGATTGCCTGTTGAGCTGTTTGGAAGTTGTTCAGGAATCCCTGTAAAGAATTGGTTCTATTTTATATTATCTGTCTAGATTGGGGCTCACTAAAAATAAAACTTTGTAACTCAAACCATTTATTTCAATTAAACCATATACAGGCACTTTTGAATGAACGTTGTTCGTGAACGGGCGCCGTCGGTTGAGACTGGTCATCTCCTAACTTCCATGGCTAATTTTAAATTTTATATTTAGAATTGTTTTTTTTTTACATTGTCTCACATATAGAAGCAACAAGAATAATGTTCCCATATACATAACATGATTAAAAAGAGTGTCCATGGAGTTTCTTGCCCGTTCTTCTCCATAGAGATCTACGTTTTGGAATGGGCAACTAGCTTCAACTTTCCAACTGGTCGACTTTTTGACAATTCAAAAGTGCCTGTAAATGGTTTAATTGAAATAAATGCTTTGAGTTTGAGTTTGAGTTTGAATTGTCAAAAAGTCGATCAGTTAACCTAGCTGTAGGTTATATTCTAAGTTAGTAATGTTATCTCATCTCGTGTTTTATCTATATCCCTTGTTACTGTATCACCTGGATAACAACAATAAACTACATATTTAACAATTTATTACTTTTGAATACGAACAAGCCTAATGAGTAGGGGAAAACCAATAAAAGATCTATGGGTTGTGTCAAATATGGCTAAAAAGGCGGTAACATTAGAGATGATGATGCTAGAGACATAATTATGAAAGAACACATGCTGCGTAAACTTCAAATCAATTGGGACAAGGGATATGAATCGGTTATATTATTTCCCTCAAATTTTGTTAAGATTATGTGATATGCAACCACCACATTTTTAATAACCCGTTTCTTAGGTATTCCCAACCGGAGTTTATTTTTGAATAGTGCTATTGATTTAGAACAAGTTGCGTTTCTAAACAATCAAATCACGTTCTTGAGTAAACAACTATTGACAGTATATTTGTGGACTTTAGAAACGTAGCAAACTAAGCAAACTATTTAAAAACCTAAATGAAAAATTAAATATGTCTGTTGCTTTTTCAATAGATTTTCGGAATCCTTTTGCCAATTGAAAAAACAAAACATACCTATGTCTAGTGATAAGTAAATATGAACCTTAGCACTTCTAATGGTCATAATATTAAATTACTTACCAACATTGAAGAGACGAACCAGTTAAGGAATATAATACGCAGGCAGCTAACTTGACAATCTATCGACATGTTCACATCACTAACAGTCGGGTATTGTTCCAAATTGTACATCACTATCTGTACGTTCATCACGTCGCCGCCGAGCACTTTGAGTATCTGAAGAAGATTAATTTGTGAATCTAGTGTGGAATAACAAAAGAAGACATATTCCACAGTTCTACAAGAACTGCTGGTGCAACTAGATAGCGCATCAACTATTTTCGTAACTGACCTCTTTATGAACACTATAAGGGTTCAAATCTTCCACTTTGATGGTCGCAATGGCGCAGTCGACTTGAGTATAGGAAGATTTAAGCACGAGGCCGGCGGTGGCACCCTCTAGCTTCACCATCGACAGGGGACGGTCCTCCGTCGCAAAAATAATCCCTATTGCCCCAATCTTACAGTTTACTTTCATTTGTATGCTCTCCACTTGTTTCCGACGAGACGGCTTCGATACACTCACTGTAAATTAGTGCATTTAATTAACTTCTAAAAAAACACTGTTTTACTGCCGCAAAAATATATTATGTAACGTCGCTGCCGTCACGTAAAAATATTTTTCATGAATGTGACACATGACAACACAATTGAAATGATTATGTTTTATGCGGGTACTGTGTTTAGATTTGTTACTTTAACTTACCTTTGGACTTAGCTGTGGTGAACTCTTCGTCTTCTACAATAGTCTCCAAGGGACCTGCATTAGCTGTCCGGTCTACAGTACTCTGAATGGCTTGCAATCGTGTCTGAGATGGTCGGGAAAGTTAATCATAAATTCGACGAATTAATGTACTATCGAGGAAATTAACATCTGACCAATTTGAAAACAAAATCCCGCGCACACAATGACGACATCTGTTAGCAAGCGTTACTATAGCGGCTGAGTGCTGCAAGCAATAATAGTCCTTACGGTGTATAGATGTTTGTTTCCTCGATAGTACAAATGCACACAGAGCTATAATAAACCATGGATCACCAGCCGGTTGTTAAAAAAAAAAGTCTGTTCCATACATTGTGATTATGAAGGCATTTTTGTATGGAATAGCTGATTTCTTTTGACCAACTGAAGTATACTGTATGATCTATGGTAATAGTCTTCTTTACGATGTCCCATTCCACCGATACACACGGTGGAATGGGACGCACAGTAGCATTTAAAACCTAAAATAAAATACACGACAATACGATATTAGCCCTTGATTGCAAGAACGCGAAATCATGGGAAGAGGCATCTGGCAATCAGTTACAGTAACAATAACCTGACAGTCATACGCTCATCTCACAATACTCCAGACATACTGACATAATCTTCTTCCATTCGACCGCAAACACATCACAATCAGGTTTAGCATCCAAGAGAGCGTTGAGCGCGGAGTTTGCGAGGAAGAGGAGACTCTGCACGTGCGACAGTTCACAATAATCCGTGCCTCCTATTACGGTCATACGTAAATGCTCCGTAATACTTAGGGCCAAAACCTAGAGGGAATTTCATCAAAACTACCCTATAACGTTCCCACAGCGGGGACACGGGTCTCTTCTCTGTGAGAAGGAGATGGCCATAATTCACCTTGCGGGACAAGTGCGGGTTGGATTTTTTTTCGAAGAAATGTGTCATCTAGACACATTTCTTCGAAAAAAAATTGGCTTTAGCGACCTACAACCCGTAACTCGGGGCCGATACCACTGGGCCACCAATGCTCTTATTATTTTATGAATTAAGATGTTCGAATTCCAACAATAACCCCGATTATATATTTATAAATAACGTAACTGTTTGATTCTGCCACAAACTCACGAACAGGCGAACGCTGTTCGTGTATTTGGGGCAGAATCAAATACTCACTATTAAACCAATAAAGCAGTCTAGACATATGAACCATTATATGTACGTATAAAAACTACATACCTGATACTCATTAACAGTAACAAGAATCTCCCGCAATCCCTGAAGATGAAGTAGAACCTTCAGATCAGTGAAATGCAATTCAATCATCTGTTCAACGGAGCCAAACACACCTCGGAAATCTGGACATTTCTTATCAACCTGCAAATTATAAAATGTTGTTTTAAATGAGAGTGAAAGAAAAACTATTTATTGGACACGCACAGGAATATCACAAACTTAACTACACAATATGTTTAACAAAATATAAGTTAAAATTTTAAAAAAGTAAACTTAAAAACAAAGTCCTGTACGAGGCCAAAAGGCCGCATCTGAACATAATGCTGCAACACTTTTGTGTGTGTGTATGTGTGTGTGTATGTGTGTGTGTGTGTGTGTGTGTGTGTGTGTGTGTGTGTGTGTGTGTTTGTGTGTGTGTTATTTGTGTGTGTGTTATTTGTGTGTGTGTGTGTGTGGTATTTGTGTCTGCGTGTGTGGTATTTGTGTGTGTGTGTGTGTGGTATTTGTGTGTGTGTGTGTGGTATTTGTGTGTGTGGTGTATGTATGGCTTGTGACAATTTAATTTAAGTACAATCATTGGCCTGCTAATGAAAACAACAGTTTGTCTGCTCTAATTTTTGCAACACATTCATTTACAAATTAAAATTAATATTCTTAAAACTATATAAACAGTACCAAAATCTACTCACATTCCTATAAGTAACAGTAAACAAGTACTTGTGATTCAGACCGTGTGTGCTGATAGATTGATCAGAAGGTTGATCGTCATCAATTATGATATCAGGTGTCTCAATTATATCCAGGGCCTTAAGTCCATGTCCCACCCTATGATGCTGTAGTTTCACAGCTCCCAATCTAATGGTCGCTTCTAGTGTAAACGTCTTCTGAGTAGCCGTGAGTTCTAACAGTGATAGAGAGAAGACAAGGAATCTGTCGTAGCTTTTTGACGAGTCATGTGTCTTACGGTTGATGCTGAGGACAAGTTCTGTTGAAGAAAATGGTATGGTTAACCGTCTATTTGAAAATACATAATTTGTTTTTTAAGGATAGTAGTTACACCGCCGATGGTACAGCCACGAGACTAACAGCCTTATTTATAAAAAAAAAACTCGCTGATCACTGATTAGCAGTGATAGGAATAGGTAGTGCCTATTAGCCTAAACTTCGAAGAACAGAGACAAGAAACGGAGACTTCCTTAAGACTAAATTATTTCAGGCACATCTGTCTCGAAATTTCGAGACAACACTTAAATACATTTAAAAAAATGTGTTATTTGGAATAAGTAATTCGTCTATATTTATCTAAAGTTTGTCTATAAATGTGATAGTTTGTATGGATGTCCATTACTCAATTCCACTGAAAATGCTGATTTTGGTAGTGATATGGATTAAGGTGTGGAATAGCACATATGCTACTTCCTATTAAAAAAAAGTATAGTTCCCATGGGATACAAAAACAATAGTACACGCGGGATAAGCCGCGGGCATTAACTAGTTTAAAAAAAAAACGTAAGGGTCCTTTCACTCCACCGATATTGTCTGGCGATTTTTAGGAGATTTCTATGCAAAAAACAAAACGAAAGAAAAAATGCTCAAAAATCGCCGGTCGATATCGCTCTAGGTTCATTAAATAATTAATGGGCTCTAAAGGAAAAATAAAACACATAGAATATTGTTGTAACAAATATATGTATATTTATATTATTTTAAAATATGACGTAATTGGAAACCATGAAACAAAATGTACAGAAGGAAAGATTTAAGAAACAAATTTATGTTTATCTATCTTTAAATATCTATGTCATATTTATTTTACTGACGTTGAGGGATGCAATTTTTACTCAAATCAAAGTAAAAATTAACCTTTGAAGTTTGAAATTAATATTTGAAGCATTTAGGACAATCAGTTTTAATACTGAACTACTAACTGTTCGGGTTTGATAAAGAACTTGATGCATCAAAAATTGCTAAGAATTTGAAAATCTTTATTTGTGTTACAAATACCATAAAAAATAAAGAACGATTTTAATTTAATCATCGTGATTCGATTCGTCAAGTTCAGTATCAGAACCGAAATTTCGGGACAGATGTCTCAGAAAAAATTTAGTCCTAAGGAAGTCTCCGTTTCTTGTCTCTGTTCTTCGAAGTTTAGGCAAATAGTCACTACCTATTCCTATCACTGCTGATTAGTCACTGTTTAGCTTATCAATAAAATATAAATATAAAATGGTTACCTCCTAATCAATGATTAACTTTTCTTTATTTATAAACGCTAGTTTGCGGGTAAAATTATACGTTCAGCACAGATTATTATCAAAATAGTCGCCTAAAAAACAGGATTTTAAGAATAAAGTTGTCAAATGCACGATTTTTGTATCTGTGGTGACGTTGACACTTGACAGACATTTAACTAATTTTTTTTTGTATTTTAATAAAAATAATTTGTGTTTGCGATGATAAAATAAAATAATATACAGTAAGTGATTTTTATACCCTTCCAAATTTTTCAGGGTGATAGTACCCGTTAAATTGAACAACTTTCTCCAAGGAACATGGGTCGAAATATGAAAAAAAAAAATCGACCTCCCATGCAAAATCAATAGTTAGCTGGTCGATTTTGTATGGGAGGTCCGATTTTTTTTTTTCATATTTCGACCCATGTTCCTTGGAGAAAGTTGTTCAATTTAACGGGTACTATCACCCTGAAAAATTTGGAAGGTGACTAAAAAATCAGCCCGTATAATGAAAATAATACGCTCCCATGATTGGAGTAAACAGGAAAAGGTAATGTATCTCTGAATTTTTATCTGTATTAAAGTGACCAAATTAATGATAACGCAATAGCTGATATTGCTTGAACATGTATTTACATGTTCTTTAAATTTGTTTACATAGATATTCTCTTTGAGAAACATATACAGGGTGTCCCAGAAATCAACGTCAAGCCGAAATCGAGCATTAGGCCAAGTCGTAACAGTTATCAGAAAAATATGAAAAAAAATCTTGGTCATGTACTTTTCAAATTATATGTATTCAAAAATAAATCTTAAAAACTGACACCCTGTGATGATCTTTCAAGTCCTGTGACTGCAAATATTAACTTTTCGTCATTTTTTTTTCTACCGTATAACTATGAATAACCCTTCTGTCAAACACAGTTAAAAGTTAGAATATAACTGCCTCAGTTTCAAATAAAAAGTTAGATTTTTGCCCAACATTGAATGCAAAATAATTACATTACTCAACTTTAACCGACTGTACTGTAAAAAAAATGTACTACACTATTTTGGCAAGTAACATTAAAAGATGGCGCGTTTAGTCTGGATTCCAAAATGGTATGACACTTACTAATTGCTTCTTCATAATTAAGGAAAAAATTTTTTTTATGAATGTGACGTGACTTACTGCTTTAATAAGAGTGAGCGAGATAGATAGTGACGGTACCTTGATCAAAGGGTACCACTACTTAAAAAAGTAATTTGTTAGTTTTAGGTGCAAAAGTTAATATTTGCAGTCACAGGACTTGAAAGATCATCACAGGGTGTCAGTTTTTAAGATTTATTTTTGAAACATATAATTTGAAAAGTACATGACCAAGATTTTTTTTCATATTTTTCTGATAACTGTTACGACTTGGCCTAATGCTCGATTTCGGCTTGACGTTGATTTCTGGGACACCCTGTATATGTAGGTACTTGTGCCTATTCTATATAACTTCCTATTGCTTTTGCACTGGGTTTCAGTGTTTTTTTAATGACAATTATTATACTTGTTTACAGTGATAATTTTGACTGCTGCTATGAAAGCCACTACTGAGCACGTAGCACCATTACTATTCAATCTTGCAAAGACGGCAACGGAGAGACCATGCTATGTGAAAAAGATAAGGAATGAGAGTGGCATGAGAAAATAATGGCACCCGTCTTGGAGAAAGAAGAATTTGAAATCAGAAATATTGAAATTATAACACAAATTTAACTTTATTGCGTATCAAAATAAATTGAATCTTATAAAAAGTATTTTTTTTTATTGTGCATGACTGCCACATTGGGCTTTTCTTTAGTACTGGACCTTAGAAGGCGTCATCAGTATAGTATAAAGTAAACTGTGGGCGTCATAAAACGAGGGGTACATGGGATAACACATTGGATAATCACTTTTTCCGATGAGCTTCTGCACGAACTCAGTCTCTTCAAACCTACTGAGCCTCCTGCCGATTGAACTTAAGGAAAGTTCAATCGGCAGGAGGCTCATAAATCCTGTCTTCACGTTTACTTAGAATGAGGAAAATGTATTCTCGTAGCGGGTTTTAATGAGTCTTGTAGGTCTTCCTCCGTTTACTAATCAAAAGCGCGCGCGGCGTTTGAAAATGATTTAATTCTTCGGTGTCGTTCCGAAATCCCGTAAAATATTGTCGAAATCCACATTTACTAAGGCACAATTCGATATTAAGAACAAAATAACCTTGAACCACAAAAAAATCCTATTGAATCGATCAGCTCATTCAAATAAAATCCGCCATGTTGCCTCTTAGCAAGCTTTAAACAGGCACCGATGGTGTTTAATTTTGACAGTTGCAAATAAATTGCTTAGCGACCTCATAGCGCTAAATAGCGTTTATAAATAAGAATTTTGATAATCTGTTAGTTAGCAATTGATTAAAAGTTAGGAGACGTTTATAAATAAGACCGTAAATATATTACTATGAACAGCTCCACAATAATATCTGACTTCATGATTCATCGATTAGTATTTTTCGTCAAGATGACAGCAATGTATTTTTAAACGGTTTTATTTAGTTTGCCCTGTTTGTTGTTGTTGTTTATTTGTATGCTATTGGGCTTCAAGGTAGAATTGCCCAATCTCCTTTTAAGAGAATAAAATTCATACGCCAGTCATTTCGCCCGGACCAATAACCAAACCAGAATTACAGTAACATTCTGTTTAGGCATATTCAACAATCCCTAATTAAAACGAATACACTAATAATAATGCTAAGTATATGAAAATGTTGTCCTTACCTTTCATTATGAAGAAAGCTTCAACTTCAGTCAACTGTACCGTGTGCTCATCTTTTTTGCTCTCTTTAGCACGCGCAGTCTCACGCCTTTGCTTTTCCATGGGATCCAAATATCTGAGTAGCGACAAACTCGATCCCTTTGATTCGCTTGGCTAAAATAATGAGTAAACTTAATAAAACACGTCACAGTTTTCTAGAACTCTACTAATACCCGGTTCCTATAACAAAAATGGATCGTTTTGCTTATACCAATGGTAGCATTTTTTAGCTATCTTTGCCAGCAAAGTAGACAGTCTAATGATGTGGCACTGGATGACCACTAATCGTGCGTCATTTGTATATATAAAATAAGTGTTATTGTGTATGTGTGTATCTTTTTGTGCGTCGCCTTTTGTTTTGTGTATGTAGAATTTAAGTGATTTTTATTTTGTTTTTTGAATTGCCAAAGTGGGCATTTAAATAGATTCGTAAGCTAATTTTACCTGTGACAGCTACTGCCATATGGGAGGGTCTACTATGCAAAGCTATGAGGTCCTTGCTTCATTTTTAGTAAAGATACAAGAGTCTTAACTTTAACCAATAACGGTCCGTAAATTATAGGAATCGGCTATAAATGGAAACTCGTACTCTAATGTACCACAACACATAATATATCTAAGATGAACAAAAGTGTGATGAACAAAATATTACTATCTTCTTCTAAACGAAACATGTTGTCTATGTTCAATTAATAATTGTGAATTATAAAGTGAAATCTAAGTAAAATAGTAAAGTGAAATAAGTCACATCTACTGTTTGCAAAAGAAGTTACCACTATCAGAGCCTGAGGTTGCTGGGATGTATTCTCAAGAGAAAAAAATTGCTCTGGCACAGAACCAGTTAAAATGTACGCTAATTTCAAGCAAAATATCTTAAAATTAAAAATAAGGATACAATTAGTCATTTGAAATAATAAAATCATAACAAGGGAATTAAATAATTTCAAGTTAATCATAGGTACATACCTTAAGTTGGGTTGATTCATCAGCTTGTGGAAGAGGCATACTAACTAATATTTCGCACAGCGTTAATAATCTGTAAAAAGAAGTAATACAAGGTATTAAGAAAACTTGGCCTCGACTTGGAATCCTTCACCTTTTTTTCGTTGGTTAAAAATGTAAATGAATTTTCATGAAGAAACTAAAAATTTGTATCTATGCCTAGTAGAAATCAGGGATGGCCGAAAGGTATCGACCCCTACTTCTAGGAGTGGGTCGACAATTCGAACGCAGCAAGACACTTTCCTTTGTGTATTTGATTTCACCATCAGTGTTCTCGAAACAGTAAGGAAAACATCATGAGGAAACCGGCATGTCTTAAAAACCAAAAATTCACGTGACATCCACGAACCCGCACTGGACCAGCATGGTGCATATTGCCCTACTCAGTCTCGCAGTATGTCCCAGCAGTTTGAACGAGTATGTATGCCTAGTCCATTTAGGAGTGTACTAGCTGGTGAATCATGTAAATCTTGAGGATATAGCGTCTCATGTTATTATGGTCAAACTTTACTTCAGGATAAGTTTGTTTAACCTTTATTACAGGAGGCAATTGTCAATAATTTCCTAATTCACAGATAGATTGCCGCCAAAGTGATCAGTCGTAAAGTAATATTAAAAAAGACGAACCCTTTTGTTAATACGGACGAAAGGGTTCGTCGTCTTGGCAGTATTTAGTCCCTTTTTACAACGACATTCAAGCTACGCTACAAACTTATCAATGAATCTACTATCTTCCTAGCATCGGTTAACAACAGGTGAGTATAGCACACACTAAATATTGTATGGACTTACCTATCTTCTGAAGCACTGATGGCAATCTTCTGCAGTTCCCCTATCACCCTAATCTTGGGCATACGCGGGTCATCTGTGATCAAACACTTATGAATCTGTATAACTAAGTTGGTGGGTTGAAGTAAATGTAGCAGAGTTCCTTCGTCGTTTGTCGTTGCTATTGCAGACTGCCAGTCTTCACCGGGGTTTGCGATTACAATCTGAATAGGAAATAATCATATCAATCATATAATTGTATGTCGCCATATGAACGTTGGGTCACTATGGAAGCAAACGACACAAAATTGCATGTTTAGAATGTCTTCATCAAAAAAAAAAAATTTTAAATGATCATCAATCAATTAACGACTGTTTGAAACGCGCATATTGTACGCCCAAAATGAAATCGAACTTTCATTATTAAGCCCCGAATTAATTACAAATACTCAATATAATTGATCAACATAAGACACACAGTGCCATTCAATAACAGGTGCAATATTGCCAAAAAGGCAAGTATTTGTGTTACACAACGTACATTGTACTCTAACAAAAGCTCGCAACAAATGTTTTCAATACAAATTCGTGAAGCGAATGCTCGCGGTGAGATCCCCCATAAAGGTGCTTCCTCACCGGCAGCATTTGCCTGTTATGGAACCATCGCAGATTCCACTGTAACGGCTCGGGTTTTGCAAATAGACTGCGCAGACCGTCACCTGATAGGTAGTGTAAAAAGATAATTACAACTAGTTTATTAGGTTAATACATATAATTCAATAGGTAGAAGTAACACGGCTAGGTCCTAGGTAAAAATTACATTATAGGCGAATGTTCTCGGTGAGGGAGCGTCTTAACACGTTCAGTGCCGGGCGCCCTCGCGGAGGGCTCATTTTAAATAGCGCAAACGTAATGCCGATGACCTTCCCGGAGGGTCAACTTGCAATACGTATGGCGGCATAGCATAGGAGTTCGATGAAAAGTGGGTGGAGTCGGAAAGTATTAAGGCAAAACCCTGAATGTTACAAAACATTATTTTCTGTATAACATACCTGCATCTCAGTAAGTTCGAGAGTCATCCTATCATAGCTATGGCGCGTTATCTCCGCCAGTATATCCTCATCGGCGAGCCCTTCCAGATATAATTTGTGAACATCGAGCGCTTGTGAACGAGGCTCCGACTTCACCTTTATGGCACCAAGTTTTACTACCACGCATGCCTCATGTCTGTAAATGTTTAATTGATTAGAAGGAAGTTACTTAAAGCTAGGCTAAATTTAACTCGAGTAATTGCCAATGTGGGTGTACAATAGGTACCTCTGCCTAAACGTTTGGGGAAACAAGGCGGGATGTTGTTGTGTTAATTTCCACCATTTAGTTCTATGAAAACATAAATTGTTAGTCAGCTAAATTCTGGGCTGTGACTGTATTTAGATTGCCACGGACACGTTAAGATATTTTAAATTTTTGGAACGAAGTTCCTTATCGCGCGTTGTGAAAGGGGGCTAGACGGAAAAAATTCTCACGAAAAGTTGTAACAACACTTTTTGCTATAGTAAGCTATTGTAAGCCGTGCGGCGTGCGCATGTTTCTCTGTCTGTCCCTCTCTCTCTTATAGAAAGAAAGCCAGATATTTTAATTTCGTGTTTTTTAACTTCGTTCCATCCGGGTGTCCCTTGACACCTCTCAAGTTTTTTTATTACTAAATAGGCCAGCTCTTGACCTCGATCACACCTTATGGAAAGCGATTGATGAGGTCTATTATG
The DNA here is from genome assembly GCA_947359405.1 of Antitype chi. Classification (NCBI taxonomy): domain Eukaryota; kingdom Metazoa; phylum Arthropoda; class Insecta; order Lepidoptera; family Noctuidae; genus Antitype; species Antitype chi. Next base: position 12,080,793 of record OX375815.1, on the reverse strand, counting down.
GATCGAGCGTGCCCAGAAAATGCCTGTTCACTCTTTGTTTTGAAGGTAGACGGGGAAAGTGCGGATGGTACCCTGCAGTGCGTCTGGTAGTCCGGTAGTAAAAGGGGCGATGGTAGGATCAGGTCGTGGAGCTCCTGCGCACACTCCGAAAAACAAGATGAAAACATAAACAGATACATTTTTTTTTTTTCGAATTACGGTAACCTGATTTAGCTACACTGAAATATTTTCTTTTTTGTAACCCTGAAAAAAATGTTTTCAATGGGTTGCTCAAGTGTTAATATGCAGCATTTTTTATTTTTGTGATTATCTATAGTACTACCAGGTTTCACCAGAAAACCAGTCTAAAATGTATTTGTTACAAAGGCTTATAAGGAAATACTTACTCCTTATAGATGCCAGTCTTCGGCACTATAATGTATGAGGCAGCGATGTCAATATCGAGGTCGATGAACGTATGATGATGCACCGCGTACTGCATGCCTAACGCAGACTTCTCCTTAAGGTCCGACAGTTTGTTTTCTGCTACTGCTTGTAAACTAAAAAATTTAAACGTGTTTATTAACTTATATAGAAAAATGTTAATGTCATCAGTAAATCATAAGATGAGATACTATAAAGATTTTCATTCAGAAACTGCGTCTTGACTTGCATAAGTTGTGGTAGAGATGAACGACAGTGACCGTGGAAATATTTGTAGTACAAGCACCATTAAGGCTCCTGCAAAAAGAGGCGACGCGACTCACGTAGAACAATTTATATGAAAACTGTTCTACAAGTATTGCGTCGCGCCTGTTTGAAGAAGCCTTTATGATGGTGGTCCGCTTCAAAATCAAAGCGTTTTGTAGATAGTGTTAATCTCTATCCACAATAGGAAGGTTACGACACACGTCGGGGAAAGTTTGAACAACAAGATCAATTTTTATTGAAACAAGATGACCCGACAGACTTTGTTGAGAGATTTTAACATAAAATTCGAGAAAACAATATGCAATTTTTATATTTCCAATTTTCTTTCCCTAAAAACCTAATTCAAAACTTTCACGATTGTTTTTTTAAATCTGTGAATGCTGATGAATTTTCACAATGGTAAACAAAAAACACTGCACCGTAACCCAAAATGTATATTTTTTTTCAAAATTGTCACACTTGTGCAGTAATTTGCCACGTTTCATACAAACCTTCCCAGCGCGTATAGAATTTATTACAGCCAATATCAATGAATGAGGGTGGTCATGAATATTCAAGCCACCAGTTGGTGCCACTTTGACAAGAGGTCTTCCTGTTCGACTCTGAACTTAAAATATTTGATGTCATTCGTTTTATTCTTTCGTTCACTATTCAGTCTGTAGGCGCTTAGATACTTTTGACAGGTGCCCGGACCTGACGTCTCAGTGCTGCCATCTAGTAAACGTCATTTCAGAACACCCTCATTGTCAAGCAAAAACAAAGAGATCAGTAACTTACGTAGATAAAGCTGTAGATTCGGTGGGTGGTTTGAATACGTTAACTATTTCTATCACAGTTTGTGCGTCGTACACAATTTGTAGAGGACGTGCATGCACTTTCACTCTTTGGTTGCAAGTGCCATCTGGAAAATGAATTGAGAATTTTTTTAATGTTATTATTATACAGAATGGCAGAAACATCGATGCGCCAACTAAGTAAGTCACCATGAACGTACATGAACTCCCTAGCGCACAAGTTTTTCGTCAGTTGTCAAAAAAAAATCTGCAGTTTCATAGAAAAGTTCAATACCTACGCGGTCAAAATGTATGACGAAAAAAACCGACAAAAAAAGACAACGCAGGGTTCAGAATCGTGTACTTAAATCCATGATAGCAGGTTGCGCGTCGATGTCTTTACCAATCTGTATTTACAAGGCTCTGGCAGATTTATTCGGTCTTCTTCTTGTTGTGTCGATGCTACCCGTACACTTAGTATTTTGTTTTTGGTAGGAAACACGATTCACCTGACATTCGAAAAAAATCTAAAAGTAATTAATTTTATATAATACAGGAAACATTTTTAACAAATCAGCTGTTTCATAGAAAAGCGCAATACCTACGCGGTCAAAATCTATGGAACAGCTGTTTTTTTTAATATATAACCGACGAAAACTTTCTGCGCTGGGGGTCTAGAATGATATGCTGAATTCATGGTTAGTTTGCGCACTGGATAAAAATTTATCCTGTATGAATCTTACCTAAAGGATTGGTCTCGAAGACAACATTCAGTAAATTGACATTGTGTGTCACTTCCTTGGAGGTGACCAGTTGCGGTTCAAAATTGCCTTGCTGCACACCAGTTACGCTAAAAGCCTTCATTTGGACGTCCACTCTAAAATAGCAAGAATAGTTAATATTATATTACACACTTAGGGTCGAGCGATGAAAGCCTGGCAGACGCAGCATAGCAAGATTATGGCAGATGAATAAGTATATTTGGTACATTGCAATAAGGTTGAAAATAATAAAAAATTACCACGAATGCGTAGAGACTAAAGCAGATTTCGACACGAGACTTAATTACTTTATTTTCGAATGTATTGTCATTGTTTACGGCGCGTCACGCCCATCTTCTCAATTCCACCAAATTACTGTTTAACTTACCGTAGATTGAATAGACAGAATACTCTTTATTATGTACTCCCATTGATATACAAAAAACCCAAGATATACAACGTCTCATAAATGTCCGCCTAAATAGAGCGCAATGTGCGCAGGTGTCAAATAGTATCGTCAGTCATCCTTCAGTCAGTCTTTTTAAACATTGCTTTGTAAAAACCACTTTAAGTCATGAGCGTAAGGTTGAATTTGCAAAAAAATGTGTTTTTATCATAACTATAACCACTGACGTATAATTGGGGACAGTTTTAAGTGTTATGTTTGTTCGAGACTGTGCATCTTTGGTTTTTTGTATATCAATGTGTACACCATAAAATGTACAGATACAAATGTAAAAAAATTACATAGGGACCGGATATTGCCACTATTGCCACCTTACGGCGGTACATACAAAGGGCGGTCTTATAGCTAAAAGCGATTTTTTAAAGAAAGACTTTGGCTGGATTAACGGGGTGGGAGAGACAATCCTGCAGGTATTCTTACCGTAAAGCATTAGCACTGGGTCGCTGCTTCATGTCAACCTCAACATGATCGACACAAGCCCTCAATACTTCGACTTCATCAGTCACGTTCAGCTGAAGCCGGTCTAGTTGGAAGTAACTCTCTATGGCCACGTACTCTATGGGCAAGTGTAGAGGCGCCGAGTTCTCTTGATAGTCTATGGCACGGAAAAGCTTCTCTTTCTCTTCGGGCGTCATTGCTTTTTCGAATTGTTTCACTGAAAAGAGATTAGAAATATTAAATGTGTCTATTATTTGCTGATACAGCCTAATATCTCGTGCTCCAATAATTCTGTATCTTTTTTTTATGTTTTCAAGCCGTTGAATCTACTTATTAAAAATCTTAAATTCATTCATTCACTCATAGACAACGCACAGCCTAAACAGCTGGTCTTATACAACGGAGGTGAGCACTAAGAATGGAATTTTAAAAATTCACCCCTATAAGGCATAATTTAAATAGAGGATGTTCGTCATTTTTATCGATGGGAAATCCCATCCGACAATCGGCTTGTTCTTAATAATCTTACTTACTTATAGCTGTGCCTTCAGCCAATTCGTCGTCTTTCGAGCCAGCTCCATACCACCAACCACTAAACCAGCCCCTTGTCTTCTTAGCTTCCTCTTCCATTTTTCCCAGCCTTTCAACCTGAACAATACATACATTAATAGGCTAAGTAAGATAGTTACTAACACAATGGACCTCATTTGTAGTCTGAACAAATAAATGATTATTATTTTTAATATTAAAGTGGATAATAACGTAAAATAGGTTTAAGGATTTCAGCTAAAACATTATTTACTTGTGCACTTAAGACAAAACCCATTGACAACTTTGGATGATCCAATGATTCTTGTCCCAGACGAGAAACCTTAGTTTAATAACAATTAACCGACAATTCGCTAGAGATGTGAATGACACCTTAAGCCCCTCACTAGCGGTCAAAGGGCTTAAAATCCTCAACTTCTGACGTATTACTAGATTCTTAAAGCTTAATAGATACATACCTCCATTTCAATCCTTTGTCTAATAACGACCAGATTCAACAAGTCAAGAGTTTTCTCAGCTTTTTCCAGTACACATAACTGTTCCGAGTTCACTTTGCCCTTATTATTCAGTTTACACTGATAGACATTTGCATAGTTTTTACAAAGCTGCCTATGTTCTAACATATGCTCCCAATTCCAGTTGTTGCGTCGCCTGCGGACTTCTTCCTCTAATATGCAACGATATGCAAAATGCCACCATTCGTTGTAATGGCGTTTATATGAAGTGAGGTCGGGACGGTATTTTCTGTAACCAGAATGCATTACATTACTATTCATTCATAGCTATTTTGGCATGCGTATTGAGGTGTTTCCTTTATACATACAGAACCTGTATAATAAAATCGTAGTGAAGTCAAAACTGCACATTGAATATTTTGAAGAAAAAAAAAAGTAGTAGCTACGAGATGTATGAACGATTCTGATGCCGAAAGTATTGGTCGTAAAAGTTTTGTCTGTTTGTCTGGATGTCTTCTTTAAAATAATCCGGTTTCTTTATTTTTGTCGAGGATAAAAACCAGTTTCACTGACATCTTGAAGAGTATAGCTACGGTTTCCCAGAAGAGCGGTGGGCGCCAGATAACGGCCGCAATGACGGCCGTCAATATTGTGGTGTCTCACGACTGCTGCGCGAACGAAGTCGCGGGCAGAAGCAAGTTGAAAGCTCAAGCGGTTTATTTTGTCAGTATGCTCAAGTAATTTGGTGCGAATTTTGTAGGTTCGCAGCACAATACAATATTGTTTTACAACATTCACGTGGATGGTATCGCAGCGCAGTTTCCTTAGTATATGGACCAACATAAACTAAGAATTCTGTGCTATGTGGAAACAACACAATACTAATTTGTGCTGTTTTCGTACTTGCACGCGCGCATCATATGTATCATGAAACAGAGCACATAAAACCATACCAACAAAACCTGACCTACATAAAGAGTTGTAAAAAAAACTGATTCACGGGTCATAGAGCAATGGATGAACAATTAACATCCATCAAGATACCTGTAAGGCGCCTGTTTGTTCATTCTATCCATTGAGTCTGCTAATAACATCATGTCCTGGTACTGGGCTTTTGTTAGGCTGACTGAAAGTTGCTCCATGTGTAGGCTTAGTATCACTTTTGGCGAGCTGAACTTTGGTACGTCGCCCTCAGGTTTAGGGTTCAATTTTAGTTTTGCTGTTGCGTTTATTGGACCCAGAGCTAAAAAAAAACAAAATGTATTTTATTATTTTTCTGTTCGTTGGTACTGGCTGTTTCTGGAATACCACCAAAGAGAGAGAGAGAAAAACGCTAGAAGAAAACGAAGTTATATTGCGGGGGGATGCTACAGGATATATGTTGTGTTAAAACAAGAACTATCACGCGAAGTGGGCAACAGCTCGTATTAAATCGACAGACTAGCCTTTTACGACAATTCTACTTGTAACAAAGTGAATAGATATCAATTAAATCCAAGCCATGATATAAATTCGAATAATTGTTGTTAATGCTTAATTCGTTGTTGAATTCGTAAATAGACGTATTCAGCTTACCATATCCATAAAATGATGGTTTTGATGATTTTGTTGCTATCTCTCCTTGTAATCTCTCCTTTATCTCCATGGGTCCTGACTTCGAATACAATTCAGTTGTAGGGTTCCAGTAAATTGCTAAAGCTTCTAAATCTAGAATCTGCAAACATGAAGAAAATAATTTTATTCTGTAACGAGATTTTCTTAGATAATAAATACAGTTGATGACGTAAATTGTTTCAAGATTTTCCGTCACAACTTTGTCATCGTGATTTATATTTTAAGTAGGCAAATATTATTCACGACTACAAAGTTGCGACATAAAATCTTGACCATGTCAAATTACAGCTTTTTGGTGCCAAGATCCTTTGAGTTAAATCACGGACAGAAAGACAGACGGACTTCGCGAAACTATAAGGGTTCCTTGTATTACTACGGAACCCTAAAAGGGATTTCTCCGTGAAAAATTATCCAACTCGGATTTTTTTTAGAACATCATTAACTACAACCAAATAAAGTCATAGATTAAAACTACTTTACGTCTTTTTGATGCTTGTTTTTAAGTTTCTAAATACCAGCCATAAAGCCAGTTCGACCTTTATTAAAGATCAAGCCTTCAATTTAAAAAAAATACACAAAAGTTCAATGAGAAGTCATTAACTCTTTTTCAAACCGAATATTACCTTGAAAATTTTGGTAACAGCATCAGTAATGACGGCTTTCTGCCAGTTTTCGTCAGTTGTATGGACGGAAAGATTGTGCAGGGTGATACCAAACGAGAAAGGTGCTTTAGGATTTGTGATGCTGTCCTCGTATCTTATGTGTATATCCGTGATCTTTAGTTGTACATTCTTGATTATCTGAGTCACCAGCTTCTCGACAAATGTCTCGTCGAGCTTGCTTGCATCTATAAATAAGATTGAAGATTAATACTGGAGATATCAAACGTTTTGTTACTGTTACGCTCATCAAAATAGCTTTGCACAGTAATAATAGTTTCTTATTAGAACAGCGAGCTTGAAAGTGAAAGCATTTATTTGTTTCTTGGCGATTTCATTTTACTTTTTATGTAATTTCTCTCACAGGGAGGAAGCAGGGTCTCAGCATTGGGAACATTTACGCTGATTATACTATAATGTTTTATTTCAATGTCATTAAGGCGGGTTTTCCATTTATGTATTTATATCAGTGGTTCAAGAAGCGAATCCACAGTTTCTTGCGTATTTCACTTTACAAGCGTGGCGTAGTGATATACCCCAACGAGTATGAAACAGTATTGACTTGACAGTCGTTTTTACCCGACTGCGCCAAAAGGAGGGTTATGTTTTTCGAGTGTATGTATGTATGTATATTTCTTTGGGACGCGCTGTAGCCTAAACGGCTTTATCGATTTCAGCTTGAGAGGTGCCGTTAGATTCATTTTAATTGCGAGAGTGACACTGTGTATATCAAAATTGAAAAAAAAATGGCCGATTTTTGGCGCCATATTGTCTTCGTCTGAACCCTATTGAGTGGGGAGTCAAAATAAAGGGTTTCATAAATAGGTCTCATTCGTCAAAAATAATTATATTAACTAAGAACTGTAAAATAAAAAAAAAAACATTTACAAAATCAAACCACCCGACTGCCTAAAAAGCGAACTTTAATTAAAAAAGATGGAAACAAGAAACTTGTTTAAAAAGGATGACTTTTGGATACGTACGGATTGTATTTAAAACCATTATTATAAGATTACTGTGAATGTTGATTAGTCATCATTCAAGCCAATAAAACCGGCTAACCTTCAACTTTGGTTAATCAATACAACGTTTAGAGAAACAAATTCTGTTAAGAGACTCCATTTAAACAACGTTTATGCAATTATGGTCACTAAAACAGACCGATATGACAGTTAAAACGCATCATCTCTTCGAATTCGAAATCGTTTCATAAACAACAACACAGTAACTGTTTCGGCAAGCTTATCTGCTATTGTTTTTTTCCATCTAAATGCATAATAAATATAAAATACAAGCCATTTGAGCTCTTGTATTTTCGAGTTTATTACCTAGGTCGTTTTATTTTTATTCCGCAATCATTTTTACCATAATAAGGCACGATAACGAGTTGCATTAGTACATGTAAAAAGACTGGATGGTGATAAACCAGCAAAAAAAAAGTTTTTCATACCTTTTTGAGCCTCTTGCTTTTTGGCTTCTTCAACCCTCGCCAGCTCTGCCTGTTTGGCAGCCAGCGCCATCTTCTCCTCCTTTTCATGGTCATATTTGACTTCAGCAGTAGGGTTGACAATCAGAAAGAGACGGTCAATTGTAGCTTCCACTGATGCGCCATAGAGATTCTTCCAGGGAATCTTAAGTACAAGCTTTCCTGTATGAAAAGAGATTAAGTAAGAATGCAAACATAACTAAATTTATATTCTTTTAGAATGTATTGATAATACTCAAATTTCAACCACCTTGTGGGAGTGGCGTAACTTAAAAATATTAGCATATTATAGCATAGAATAAAGTCAGAATCGTGACAACATACAATTAGAAAAAAATCAAGACGAACCTAGAATTAGATGTACCTACTTAGTATCATTGTTGTTTGATTATAATACCTAGGTCGTATTAGGTACTTGAAAGCTAAGTTGGGACCGAAAAATAACTGTTTTAAAACCCATGTTTTGTTCTTTTTCGTCGACCGTAGTCTTACAATTTCAGTAGTACTATCGATCAGCCAAGCCAGTTTTAATATTGACAAGACGACACGAGGCGCCGCCCCTCGTTTTTGGGCAGCAAACAGCGGAAAAAGAGAGCTGGTACTTTGTCGGTGATGTTAAGTTCTTTTTTGTACATCATTTTTCCCCTACTAAATCGAGTCAATATCGACACCAAAGGGGATAGAACCGATCTGGCATATCGACCCGCCGTCATTTATTTTTTCGACATTGCGGCACACGATGAAAGTGGTATGTATGGGTAGACGATACAGACGAACCAAAAATGTCAAATAAAATGGTACGCACGGCTACACATCAAGCTATACATTTCCAGTTTACGCTGATCTTGCACCGTACGGAAATCCTATACAATGCAAGATCAGCTTATACTGGAAATGTATAGCTTGATGTGTAACCGTGTGTAGTGTGTACCCCAAAGTGTCACGTTACCGAGATATTTAAAGGTAAAGATCGACATGTGAATACAATGACAATCATTAAAAATAGACTTATTACGTGTCTATAGGCGTCAGATTGTATACAAATAATCGTTCCCAGGTTGATTATTATTATTCTCCTTTATTTCATTAAATACACATATAAATTACATTTTAAAATCTTAAATATAAAATTCTCGTGTCACAATGTTAGTTACCTTACTCCTGCGAAACGGCTGAACCGATTTTGATAAAATTTCGTGTGCTTATCGGGTAGGTCTGAGAATCGGCCAACTTTTTTTTTTTTGGTGCATTAGGAAAAACCCAAAACGAACTGCCAAAAATCGGGAAAACTTAAATTACATTTTCTATGGGAATTTTGTATGAATTATTGAAATTTGGACAGGACAACGTCTGTCGGGTCAGCTAGTATTAGTATAAAAATATAAAAACATTTAAAAATATAAAAATTGTAGCCCACCGTTATCGGGAACAAGGTACAAGCTACTAGGTCGTGCTCCAGAGAGAGGAACCTCCTAACAATGCAAGCCGTGTCCAGGAGTAACGACTATCGGTGCAATGATCGCCGAGTCCACATCCCACATGTCTACAACCTCGTGAGCCAAGTCAAGGTACTTGATTTGTTTATCTTTCTCAGCTTTCACGAGGTTCCCGTCATGCGGAACTGTTACATCAACGATCATTGCACGCCGCTCTAGTCGATCCACCACCACTATATCCGGCTTATTGGCAACAATAGTCCTGTCAGTGATGATGGATCGATCCCAGTACAGTGTGACATGTCCATTTTCGAGTACTGGGTCGGGCACATACCTGTAGTACGGCACTTCTGATTCCACAAGGCTGTATTTCAGAGCAAGTTGCCGGTGGATAATCCTGGCTACAAGGTTGTGTCTATGCAAGTACTCCTCGTTATCTAGACGAGAACACCCGGAGATAATATGTCTAATTGATTCACCCGGACGGTGGCATGACCGACAGATGTCAACCGTGCCGTCTTTCACAATAAATCTCCGGTAATTATTCGTCATCATAACTTCGTCCATAATTGCACAGACAAAACCTTCGGTGTCCCCAAAGAGGTCACCGAAACGCAGCCAGGCTAAGGACGCTAGTAGGTCTACATCGGGTCCATGTAGGGCCCGGAAAAAGCGTCCGTGAAGCTCCTTACTCTGCCACACCTCCATGCGATCTTTAGTGTCAAGCACTACAGGCTTGCCCTAGTTTTCTTTACCCAAGGAGAGCGGGGTGAGGCCCTTGTCCACCGCGACCACATCTCAATGCATCCCCACGTCGGCTTGTAAGAAATATTCCCTGAGACTGCATATCTCGCGATTATGGAGGGTCTTAGCGTTTAAGAACCCTCGACCTCCACACTTCCGCGGGATATACAGTCTCATTACCGATGACCGTGGGTGATGCATTCGATATGCAGTCAGCAGCGTACGGACCCTCCTATCCAGGGCGTCGAGTTCGGTCTGAGTCCAATTGAGTACGCCGAAAGAGTTCATCAAGACCAGCATGACCCAACCGTTGAAGGCACGCACCTTGTTTCCGCCTAATAAAAGACTATTAAATACTTTTTTAGGCGGCCAAAGAAGCGTTCCTTCAACGATTGCTTCATGTCAGTAACATTGATGCCCAACGCTTCCGACATACCCAAATACTTATAGGTTTCGGCTGCGGAGAGGGCTCGAAGGTTTATGGAATCCGAGAGTTGGGTTCCCACGGATTCCACAATCTCCCCTCGCTTTACATGCATGACCGCACATTTGTCCACACCAAAATCCATCCTGATGGCGCTACTGAAGGTTTCAGTTACTTTCAGTAGCTCCATCAGCTGTAAATTGTTGGGGGCAAAGAGTTTTAGGTCATCCATGTAGAGGAGGTGAGATATCACCTGACCACCTCTCCTCAGCCGATAGCCTATACCTGAATCTTCCAGCAGTGTGCTTAGAGGATTCAGGGCTAGGCAGCACCAAAGCGGACTCAAACTGTCGCCCTGAAATATGCCTCGCTCGAGCCTTGTCGGCTTGCTATTTCTCTGGATATTTCGACATCCTGGATATTGAAGGACCGTCCTCCATTGCCCCATACATGACATTAGGAAGGTGCGCAGCACCCTCATGAGCCATGTAGGTATGTGGTACCGAGTCATAGGCCTTCTTGTAATCTATCCAACATGTCGAAAGATCCTTTCGGGAACGACGAACCTGTTTGCTAATGGCCATATCAATGAGGAGCTTAGTACCGTGTGACTCGTTCTGACATCCATTTTGAGAGACAGACATGATGGAATTACTGTCTATATGATTGTAAATCTTAGCTCTCAAAATGGATGTAAGAACTTTATAGACCGTCAGTAAACACGTGACCGGTCTATAATTTTTGGGTTCCGCGGTACTACCTAATTTATGGAGCAGGTGGGTTACTCCTGTCGTGAGAAACTGGGGTAGCGAACCAGACTCTAAAGCAATCTGGTACTGAGCCGCCAAGCGAGCGTGCGATCTTTGGAACCATTTAATCCAGAAGTTGTGCAGCCAGTCCGGCCCTGGAGATTTCTAGTTGGACAACGGATGGACTCATTTCTGGTATTGGATCGCAGGCTCGCTCGACTTCCCGAGCCCAATCACCTTCGGTGTGACTGACAGGCACCGACCAGATACTACGCCAATAGGGACACATGGCATCATCATCCGGTAGGCGCGTGTCAGCCACATCTTGGTCCGGTCGCTCCCAAGCTCTATATACCCACCTTTCATTACTTTGGAAAGTGCGATTCTGGGTGTATCGGTCCACTCGCCGCTTGTACCTACTATTACGGTTCGCCCTTGCATACACATTCTGCTTCAGGAAGTCGATGCGCTCTGTGACTCAGGACATATAGTCTTTTTATTTTATTTTTTGTGTGGGAAATCATCAAATAACTTTCGCTCTGTGTGGAGCAGGAGGGCGTGTCAGACTTTTACTGACTAAAACCCACCCATGTTCCCTCAGTTGCGTGTTTGCCAGGGGCCGCAGTATCTCTTTCGAACAACCCGCACCCCTGGCAGGCATCGGCCCTTGCGGACCCCACCAGTTGGTGCTGACATATCTTTGAGGCGCGCGTGGAACACAACGCGCCGTCGATCCGGGCTGGGTCCTTACCGGACAGCGAGCTATCCATTACTCGCCGTCCGCAAGCCCGCGACTACGGTGGCCGGGAATCAGCTTGAGTTTCCCGACGCCCAGGGCGTCTCCCACGGCGGCTACGGCCGTGAGGGCGCATATACTGCCTCTCCCTCACGTGCGCTGCTTCCCTCTTCGCGAGCATTACTGCTTCGCAGAAGGAGGTGACGGCTACCCATGCACTCTCGCTCCGTACCATGGCCTGGACCAGGGCCGGACGCGAGAAATCGCCGCCGCCGATCACCTCCACGAGGACACGGCGGTGCTCCGCCCAAGCCGGGCAGACCTCAACCGTATGCTCCACCGTGTCCTCAGGGCGATCTTCGCAGTGGAAACACCCGGGCGTTTCCTCCCGCCTTAATCGAAACAGGAACCTCCCGAAACAACCGTGTCCGGTGAGGACCTGCGTCAGGCGGAAGGTGAGGACGCCATGCCGCCTCTCAATCCACTCCTCAAAGAGGGGACTTACCGCCGCTATCGTGGCGTGCCCAGCACTGGGTTGCGACAATCGCACTCTCCATGTCGCCATGAGATCCCGCCGGAGCTCTGTCCGCTGTGCCGGGATTTTTTGCGGAAGCGGAGTAACGCCCCGGCGTTTGGCCTCCTCGCGCCAGACATACAGTCTTGAGGACTGATATTAGTCCCCGAGAACGCCCATCTCACAAAGCGCATCACTCGAGGGCGAGTATTGCCCTCCCTGAAGCAGATTAGTTTGCCGATGAGCGCTCTGGCCCCACCAATACAGCGTTCAATTCTGCACTGCCAAGCTGTTGCTACTGATTTCGGTCGTGTAGCTCTTGAATCATTCGCGAATTTGACGTGAGCTTGATCGTCAGTTTGATCTGTGTTAAGCTGTGATGGTACCACACCATTCTGTAACGGGGGAGCGATGACATGGCTACTCTGTATTTCATTTCGTAGGCAATCAAGTACTGTGTCATCCAACATATGGTTACGCTGGATGACCCGCACCTGATCCGAGAGTCGTTATGCTGAGACGTTGACAGCTGGCTCAAGCACCTGAAACAGAGAGAGCATCCGAACACGGTACGCGGTCAGATTGATTCCCCCCTCTGTAGCCCCATAGTATGAGCGCATGACATTATCATTAATGGATCATGTCCATCTCATGCGCTGCACACTTCGGCCGGGAGCTGGGACCCTATCAGAGGCCGGTGGGCCTCGAGGTCCTAAGCAGGTCGGCGGCCAGCGTCCTCACCGTCGGCGAGCAGGTGGTGGCAGAAAACTGCTATTATAATTAATTATGTGCCTACTAAATCGCATTTAAGTATTAATATACACAAAAGTTTGACATTATACTTACAGTAATAAACAAATTTTAACATCAATCACATGCCTTTTGTTTTATTTTTAACCAGTAGTTAAGCAGTAAAATTATTTTTACTATTGTTGTTATTTGGTACAAGTAGGTACTACATCTAGCTGCAATACCAACCTACTTAAAAAAAAAATTCAAGCTGAGGAACATGTCACATGATTTGCGACCAACGCGACGCGACAGCGACATGTCGACTGCGTTTCATTGCGATGCAATTTAGTGGATAAATAATTAATTGTAGTACCTAGTAGTTTTCTCGTGCTCCTAGTAATATGTAATGTACCTACTCTCTTTCGATAAACAGAAATAATAATAATCAACCTGGGAACGATTATTTGGATACAATCTGACGCCTATAGACACGTAATAAGTCTATTTTTAATGATTGTCGTTATATTCATATTATGTCGATGTTTAGGTACCTTCAAATATCTCGGTAACGTGACACTTGAGTAACATATTAGGTACTTGACATTTTTTGTTCGTCCATGTGTCCTCTACCCACACATACCACTTACATCGTGAGCCGCGATTTCGAAGAAAAAACAAAATGGCGGTGGGGCGATATGCCAGCTTCCATACAAAAAAGTTCGAACACCTTTGCAGCAAAGCAAATTGGAAACAATTAGGGAACAAATGGAGCACACGACACTCCCTTATAAGTTTTAAGGGAGTGGAGCACAAATAAGTACACGTGGTAGATGTTTTATCAGGTCAAATACCTTCACAGACCTGTGACCTTGTGACCTGCTTTTTAGGTAATGAGGAGCGCCGAACAGTATTTCGTAATGTCGGTAGGTATATCTACCAGTCTACCCACGCTTTTTGATAAGTGGTGGTCATAACAATAAATCATGTGATTCATTAATTAATTTTATCTCATTAGCAGTCGGTGCTTAATTTTGTAAGTTAATAACAGACCTCAGTACTAAGGAAAGCTAAACCAACATTAGCATTTCATTTACCAGTTTCATAGTTTCCTACACTTGTTTCAGATCTTACAGGTTCTTAGTTAGCACTTGTTGTACCTACTAAATATGCTAATTGTTCAGTTTTTGAGGCCAACACAGCAATGTTTTACAGATTTCTTGATTTGTACTAGCTTTTCATGTGATCTTTAAGTTATTATATGGTACTTTATACAGGTAATGCGATACACATTTTATACCAAGATTAAGGTACAATTGTTTACTTTGTATGCCAATTTAAAAGTAATAAAGATAAGCATGAACAAAAACCTGTAAAAAGGTGTTTTATACATGCAATAGGAAACTGATACACTGTGACATAGATTGATAGTCAGTCTTAATTTTTATCAAAAAAAAAATGGTATTTTGTTTGATAATAAACAAAAGGAACATACATTTAATACAGCGTGTTTTTACAGTAAGGTCGCCAGACGCCATATATGATGTATAACAGATAAACGCAAGTCCTAAAAGTAGTTTGTTCATAGTTGACTACTGACTCGATTTCAATGGGTAACTTTTAATATGGGTATTTCTTCCAAAAACCGGTCAAGTGCGAGTCGAACTCGTGCGCCGAGAGTTCCGTACATAACCATTATACCGCCATAATGAAAAAGATATGGGCAAATTTAGATTTTCGCGAAAACTTGTAAGTACCAAAATTTACCTTGGTACTTAAATTTTGGTACTTACTTTACTTACAAGTTTTCGCGAAAACCAAAATTTGCCCATATCTTTTATCGTGTTGACTTCATTTTATACACCTAATAGGGACTATAGACCTCAGTATCTTGTATTTTCAACTTGCTAGGTCCACCCGTTCCTGAGAAAAACGGTGGTGACACATGGACAGACAGACGGACAAGAGAGTGAACTTATAAGGGTTACTTTTTTTACCTTTTGAGGTACGGAACCCTAAAAATGATGTATACCTACCGCCGATTGAGCCAAAGAAAATTCAATTCTATTCTATTTCAAGATAATAAGACTCAATTTTAAATGCATAAAGTAATGGGTCACCATGATTTTCTCAAAAGCTTTAAAAAAATAGTTTAGATCATTGTATTATAAATATTATAATTTAAACTCAATACTCTAATTGGGGTGTATGAGGTCTTGTGTTAATTATGTTACATGTTGTATATGACTGATTGTTTATTAGTGATTACTCACAAATAACAATTAATTTGATAATCAAGTTCCTAACCATTGAGATAACAAAGTGCCTGTTAAGTCTCTGTTTTCCGGTTTTGTTATTTATTTTGATCACATATACCTACTTGATAGTGACATCACTGCCTGTATTTTTATTCAGTATTCTTTTTCAACACACTACAACTAATGACTCATAGTAGCCTGACTGTATTCAATTGTTTCAATTATAACTTTAAAAAAAAACAAATTTCAAATCTATACTTAGTCATTGAATCATCTAGACCAGGAAAATAATGTAGCTAAGTTCAATGTTGCTAAAAATTATCGCATACAATGAGAATAATTTTCCTCCTAAGGAAATTGGACACTGGGCACGCCACGATAGCGGCGGTAAGTCCCCTCTTTGAGGAGTGGCTTGAGAGGCGGCATGGCGTCCTCACCTTCCGCCTGACGCAGGTCCTCACCGGACACGGTTGTTTCGGGAGGTTCCTGTTTCGTATAAGGCGGGAGGAAACGCCCGGGTGCTTCCATTGCGAAGATCGCCCTGAGGACACGGTGGAGCATACGGTGGCGGTCTGCCTGGCTTGGGCGGAGCACCGCCGTGTCCTCGTGGAGGCGATCGGCGGCGGCGATCTCTCGCGTCCGGCCCTGGTGCAGGCCATGGTACGGAGCGAGAGTGAATGGTTAGCCGTCACCTCCTTCTGCGAAGCAGTAATGCTCGCAAAGAGGGAGGCGGCGCACGTGAGGGAGAGGCAGTATATGCGCCCTCACGGCCGTAGTCGCCGCGGGAGAAGCCCTGGGCGTCGGGAATCCCAGGCTGATTCCCGGCCACCGTAGGCGCGGGCTTGCGGACGGCGAGTAATGGGTAGCTCGCTGTCCGGTAAGGACCAAGCCCGGGTCGACGGCGCGTTGTGTTCCACGCGCGCCTCAAAGAGATGTCAGCACCAATAGGTGGGGTTCGCAAGGACCGATGCCTGCCAGGGGTGCGGGTTGTTCGAAAGAGATACCGCGGCCCCTGGCACACAGGCAACTGAGGGAACACGGGTGGGTTTTAGTCAGTAAAAGTCTGACACGCCCTCCCGCTCCACCCAGAGCGGGAGAAGTTATTTGATGATTTCCCACCCAAAAAAAAAAAAAAAAAAAAGGAAATTGGACACACATATCATTAACTGGTATTACCGAGCATAGCTCGGTATTTTCTTATTGGTTTGATTTTATCTAAAAATGAAACCTAGCTAGATCGATTTATCGCCCCCAAAATCCCCTGCATACTAAATTTCATGAAAATCGTTGGAGCCGTATCCGAGATTCAGATTATATACAATATAAATATAAATCGTTTAGAGGTATTACATTTTTGTAGGTCACAATTTTGGCCTTGAGACTAAATGTTTCGCAAATGGAATAGTACTGATTTGATGGGATGATGTCACCCATACAGAAGACTGTGTAACAATTACAAACAGGGATGCCAGTATGTCTGTTGCATGTTAAGTGGTGACTGACTGATGTGATATCCTTGCCTAATTGGGTAGGCTCGCCTGTAGCCTATAGCTATAAATAGATTTCAATGTTTATGTATTTGCTTTGTAGATAATTTATTTTTCTGTTACATAAACATATTTGATTATACAGAAATTCTCACATTTTATCTAATATCCTGTATTTCTATATTAAAAAGCCTTGTTGGTCTTATGGTGGCAAACGGTAGGTACTGAGCATTAAAGTATATTAAAGTGCAATAACACACACTACTCAAATTGAAATGCTGGTACTGTCTATAGATATAGATTAGATTACAAAACATTAAAATAACACTTTATAAATGCAACAGGCATACAGATTGTTGGCGACGTCAAGTCACCATAGAAAATAAGGTTGATTATTAAAAATAAAAATGATTTGATATTAGGTAGATATAAGAAAATTATTGTTGCATACCTAAGCGTAGGGCTGGTTTTGATTTCCCATACTCTTAAGTCCATGAATACCTACAGATCAAATGTAAGTCTAAGCCAATCACTCAATTAGAATTTAAACTATCTTGAAAGGTACATGATTAAAGGCAAAACCCAACTAGAATTAAGCCTAAATACATGAGTACCTACCTGCATGTACCTATAGTACCTAATCTGCTATTAACAAACAACCAAATCTGTTATGCGCAGTTAAATTAAAGGGAAAGATGTAAACATTGGAAATATTCCACGAAGAATCGGCACGTGACCGGTTTTCCCACGATCCAAGTGAAGCTTCTCGAAGGAATCGGGCGCAGGTTTAAACTTGTCGAGAGAAATCGAGCTTACGCTTGACCATTAGGCTCCACCCCCTTTAATGTGACTGGTTTAGAACAAATGTTTGATGTCAAACATAACCGCTACTTGTACCCTAGTAGAAAACTACTTAAGGAAATTTCTAAGGAAAATAGTAATGAGTTACACAATGAGCTACACATAGAATTATACAGATTTTACTCAGTTTAAAGTTAGTCGTCAATGAGACAAGTTATGTTCATATTAAATTAGCAGTAATTCAGTATATTGTAATAGTTATTAGTGCGTGATTCAATAAATGTGAATAGTGGAATTAAAAAAAGGTGTTTCAATAGAATCCCCTACAATAATGGTCCTTCAGAAGCCGAATAAAAAGAACTGAAGCCTGAGTCTGAAGTTACGTGAAGATAAATCGCTGTTTGAAGATTAGCAGCGTTTTAAGAGAAGCTCACGAATACCAAGAAAGCTATTGGTGAAGATCAGTTCTACGAGCCACGCACTAATCACGCCACGAGTCCTACGTGTGCTAAAGAAAATTGCTGGGAATAAACGACTAAGAAGATCGCCTATTCTCGAAGCTAGGACATCTAGGACGTCTAGAAAATACCGATTGGTGGCTACACGACCCGCTGAGTGAATAATTGCTGGGAGGTCGGCTACGAACGACGCCGCGCCCTCTCGAAGCCCCTGTATCACTTGAAGCTTTACGTGTGCCGCTGAAGAACCTAGGACGTCTAGAAAATACCGATTGGTGGCTACACGACCCGCTGAGTGAATAATTGCTGGGAGGTCGGCTACGAACTACGCCGCGTCCTCTCGAAGCCCCTGTATCACTTGAAGCTTTACGTGTGCCGCTGAAGAACCTAGGACGTCTAGAAAATACCTATTGGTGGCTTCACGACCCGCTGAGTGAAGAATATTGCTGGGAGGTCGGCTACGAACTACGCCGCGCCCTCTCGAAGCCCCTGTATCACTTGAAGCTTTACGTGTGCCGCTGAAGGAAATTGCTGGGAATAAGCGACTAGGAAGATCGCTTATTCTCGAGGCTAGGTATTCAAGAAATACCTATTTGTGGGAGCGCAACTAGCTGAGTGAAGAATATTGCTGGGAGGTCGGCTAGGAACAACGCCGCGTCCTCTCGAAGCTCGAATATCACTCGAAGCCCGGCGTAACCCTGTATAATAAGAACGTGTAGAATAAGTTTATAAGTGTTAACGTGTGTATGTACTGTAAGTTCGAAGTGTGTGTACGTCTCTATAACATAGCAGTCTCCGCTAAGGACTTCATATAAACTCAGGTGAGTCATTGAACAATATATTGACATTAAGTGAAGTGAATAAGAATGATGACGCGAAGCCGCAAGGGAGACAGCACGCGCTCGACCACGGAAGAAGAGACTACGGAGACGTCAGCTACTACCTCCGAAGAGGTGACAGATACTAGCGCGGCTACCGAAGATACAACCATGGTCGAGGAATCTAATGTTACCTTAGTGGAGAAGAAGAAGAAGGCGAAATCTACTTCGAATAAAGCTGCGAATAAGAAGAAAGAGCTAGAAGCCAGATTAGAGTTGGAAAAACTACAGCTGGAAGAAATTAAGCTGAAGACTAAGATGGCAAATACAAAGTTAGAATTAACACGTGTCACCGCAGAAGACACAGACTTGAGTGATAACGAAGAGGATGCTGCAACTAAGGCGGCTGCTGAAAAGGCCACTGAAAGGTGGGTTTCAAAAGCGAAGGAAGCGCAACCCGCAATGAACCCCACCAGTCAGTTGGCAGAAGCGATAATGGAAGCAGTCAAGTCCGCCACTGACAGCAAAGCAGCAACGAATACGCAGCACGCGCCGAAGTATGTCAGTGAGCTACATCAATTCGACGGCGATGCAAGAGACTGGATGGCTTTTAAAGCTACGTACAAAGACTCACAGGCTCTCTTCAGTGGAATCGAAAATATGGGAAGACTGAGAAGAGCAGTAAGAGGAAAAGCCAAAGAGGCGGTGAAGTCCATTCTCTATACACAAGTGGACCCGGAAGAAGTAATGACTGCATTAGAACGTCGATTCGGGAGACCCACTTACCTAATAAGAAGCGAGATAGAAAACATAGAGAAGCTGCCTCCCATGTCAGAAGATGCAAGAGAGTTAGTGAGATATGCTGGAGCTGTGGCCAATACAGTCAGCGTTGTGAAACAAATGAAGAAACAAAGTTATCTGCACTCAAGTGATATATCGAATCGTATAATAGAGAAGATGTGTATTCTAGTACGATTCAGGTGGTACGAGTACAGAGCATCTAAAGAAGAAGATGATGAACCGATCCTCATTGGCCTTATGAACTTCTTCAATCAGATGGTAGACCAGTTCGAGATGCACGAGTTCACGGGAACCAGAGTGAAGAAGGAAGGAATGAGAAGCCGAATGAGACCTTCAGGATCCCGGAGCGTGAACGCCGCTCGAGTCAAACGGCACGATGAGGAAGAATATTCATCATATGACGAGGATTCAGACAGAGAGCAAGACGAACAACAAGCTGCGACAGTATGTTCATGCAAGGACGACGCCAAGAAGCAAGAAAAGATAGTCTGTCCTGAGTGCGCAGGGGAACACGCACTGTTCAAATGCAAGAAGTTCGTCGATGCTTCTATAAAAGAAAGATGGGAACAGGCCAAGCGAGCCTTCATATGTTTCAAATGTCTACTAGGGCGACACAGAAGATTCAGTTGCCAAGCAAAGCCATGTGAAAAATGCAAGAGAAATCATCATGTGATGCTACATTCCGAAGAATGGATGAAACCAACCTCACAAGAGACCCAAGCTGTAGTATCAACAATGAATGCAACACAAACAACATCAAGAGCTTACATGAAAATCGTGCCAGTGGAACTATGGGGACCCGATGCCAAAGCCGAAGTCTACGCCCTCATGGATGAAGGATCAACAGTAACCCTTATAGACGAAGATATCGCGAACATGATTGGAGCCCAGGGTTCTGAAGAAGATCTAAGAATTAAGGCTGTGGGAGGTCATCAAATAAATCAGAAGTCAAAGAAAGTTGACATCAAGATCAAAGGAAGGTTTGAGCGCAACATAGAGAAAATGTCAGGATACACCATTAAAACTTTGAACCTATCCCCCCAAGAAGTCAGCAATAAGGATTTAGAAGATTGCCCCCATCTAGAACAAATAGCAGAGCAAGTAAAATACCCTAACGATCGTCCGACTGTACTCATTGGTCAGGACAATTGGCATCTGATCGTGTCCCAAGAGATGAAAGTTTGTGACCGAAGCAAGCCAGTAGCCTCCAGAACCCTGTTGGGATGGGTCTTGCACGGAACCAAGACCAGAAACAATACGATGCGAATGGTAAATCATCTTTCAACACCAACAGGAAAAGATGATTATCTTGAGAAGACGACTAGAGACCACTGCGACATCGAAGCCCCAGAAGTCACCGCAAGGGAACCATCCAGCGACATAGATCAACGAGCTCTCGACGTGCTGCATTCAACAACGACCAGATTGTCGGATGGAAGATTCAGCGCAGACCTGATCTGGAAGACGGACGACGAAGGTCTACCAGAAAGCAGAACAACTGCAGCACGACTACTAACGGGAATGGACAAAGAATTTGATCAGAAACCAGAAGAACAAATTGAAAACCTGATCAACAACGAATACGCTGAGGAAATAACACACGAACCTGCCTCCTCAAGATCATGGTATCTGCCTGATACCGCTATTGTCCACCCCCAAAACGAAGAAAATAAAGACAGTCTTCATTCCACCTGGAGTCTGCGCAACGCTCGCGACGAAGACGAGAAAGGAAGGCGTTCAAAGAAACGAGGGGAAGCATTATGTACGGGCTTCACCACAAGATCGATTCATAAAGATTCGAACGCGACTGAGGGGGAGCTGCACACCTTCTGCGATGCAAGCGAGAAAGCGTACGCTTGCGCGGTGTACTGGCGCTCTCAACATCCAGACAATCGCGTGGAAGTGAAGCTGCTGACTGCAAAAGCCAGAGTGTCACCACTCAAGCCAACCTCAATACCTCGACTCGAACTACAAGCCTGTCTACTGGGAAGCCGCTTGGCTAATAATGCGAGCCAAGAAATGAAGCTGACTACGACCCGAAGATACTTCTGGACCAACTCTAGAACGGCATTGACATGGATCAAATCAGACCGTAGGCGATTCAAGCCTCTTGCCGCACATCATCAGCGCCGATCCAGAAAAAGAAGAAGTTTTGACCCCGAACCATTTTTCCATCGGGCGGCCAAACGGAGCCACCCTCTTTGGCCCCTTTGACGACACAGAAGTCATCAGTTCTCCCAACTGGAAGACATCCCAACGCCTGGCCGATCATTTCTGGTCAAGGTGGTTGCGAGAGTACCTACCCACTCTCTCGCCACGCTACAACCAAAGTCCTCATTATCAGGACCCAACATTGGGCGACATAGTCCTAATTGTCGACCACACTCTGCCACGCTACTCGTGGCCACGCGGCGAAATAGTCGCCACTCATCCCGGACCAGACGGAAGAACCAGGATCGTCGACGTGCGAACAGCAGCGGGTATCCTGCGGCGGCCAGCATCACGTCTAGTCCTGATCGTACCTGCAACGTCGCCCCAACAAGATGGAGTGC
This sequence comes from Antitype chi, assembly GCA_947359405.1. Classification (NCBI taxonomy): domain Eukaryota; kingdom Metazoa; phylum Arthropoda; class Insecta; order Lepidoptera; family Noctuidae; genus Antitype; species Antitype chi. Next base: position 12,058,395 of record OX375815.1, on the reverse strand, counting down.
AACGCACTGAGGGGGAGACTGTTGGCGACGTCAAGTCACCATAGAAAATAAGGTTGATTATTAAAAATAAAAATGATTTGATATTAGGTAGATATAAGAAAATTATTGTTGCATACCTAAGCGTAGGGCTGGTTTTGATTTCCCATACTCTTAAGTCCATGAATACCTACAGATCAAATGTAAGTCTAAGCCAATCACTCAATTAGAATTTAAACTATCTTGAAAGGTACATGATTAAAGGCAAAACCCAACTAGAATTAAGCCTAAATACATGAGTACCTACCTGCATGTACCTATAGTACCTAATCTGCTATTAACAAACAACCAAATCTGTTATGCGCAGTTAAATTAAAGGGAAAGATGTAAACATTGGAAATATTCCACGAAGAATCGGCACGTGACCGGTTTTCCCACGATCCAAGTGAAGCTTCTCGAAGGAATCGGGCGCAGGTTTAAACTTGTCGAGAGAAATCGAGCTTACGCTTGACCATTAGGCTCCACCCCCTTTAATGTGACTGGTTTAGAACAAATGTTTGATGTCAAACATAACCGCTACTTGTACCCTAGTAGAAAACTACTTAAGGAAATTTCTAAGGAAAATAGTAATGAGTTACACAATGAGCTACACATAGAATTATACAGATTTTACTCAGTTTAAAGTTAGTCGTCAATGAGACAAGTTATGTTCATATTAAATTAGCAGTAATTCAGTATATTGTAATAGTTATTAGTGCGTGATTCAATAAATGTGAATAGTGGAATTAAAAAAAGGTGTTTCAATAGAATCCCCTACACAGATAACAACAAATTCAGTGTAATGGAAACTTTATGATTATTTTAGATTGGTAACTAACATGAACAGAAGAGTTATACAGCTGAAACAATTTCAATGCTATATATTTTAAATGAATTATTATTATTTTGAATAATAATGTGGTCCTGTCACACAATGTGGCACTTAATATAGTGTCCAGCGTGTCCTATTGTCTGCATGCTACAGGAGTTGTTGGACGCTGGTGAGAGTGCCAAGCTCGTAGCTAAAACACAGGCTGATTGTAATTGACATGCTAAGAAGAAGAAGATTATATATTCTCCCAGTTAAATTAATCGAAATACTAATATAATAAAGCTGAAGAGTTTGTGTTTTTGTTTCAACACGCTAATCTCTGGAACTGCAAGTTGTATTTTGAAAAATTCGTTTTGCATTATTTTCATAGACCGATTCTTAACAATTCTTTCCGAGGCTTTTTAACTGATGCTACAAACCTAAGGAGCCAAGCAAAAAAAAAACATGCACACAAAGCCGCAGGCAGAAGCTACTGTAAATAATATTTTACATCTGAATTTTAAAGAGACTGAACTTTAATTATCTAGCTAGGTAGTGTGAAACTAAGTCTTAAAATAATAGTATGTACAAGAAAAATTCTAATCTGTGTGTGTTTAAATCCTAACTGAACTAAACCTATTCACAAATTAAAAAATGGCGCCGAGAAATTCATCTGCATCGCTGTTGACTGGTAATGTTCCCAAGAGACTGGCGGTATTACCACGTTGTATGGCAATGCTTTAGTCGCTGGTCAAGGTAGAAACCAACCCTTGGGTCACAGGATGTGTTAACCAGCCATAAGGCCCTATATTGTCTTGACGTGAATAAAGCCAGCAGACCTGACGGAATACCCGCAAGAGTCCTTAAAAGCTGTGCTCTAGAGTTGTCTTCTGTCGTAACGCGCTTGTATCGCCTCTCTCTTAAAACTGGAGTGGTGCCGGAGTCCTGGAAGCTAGTTAATGTACAGGCAGTGCCCAAAAAGGGCAACCGTGCTGATCCTGTCAACTATAGACCAATAGCCATAACCTCCATACTGTGTGAAGTAATGGAAAGGGTACCGAACCATAAGCTTCTAGCATACCTGGAAGACAATGAGCCCCTTAGTGACCACCAGTATGGATTCCGTCGGGGTCGGTCTACTGGGGACCTTCTTGTGTATGTCACGCATTGCTGGGGTGAGGCCATTGAAAAACACGGCGAAGCCCTTGCTGTGTCGCTTCATATCTCAAAAGCCTTTGACAGGGTCTGGCATGCTAGTCTGTTGAGTAAGTTTCCCGCATTCGGCATCCGTGCTGACTTTTGCAACCGGATTTCCGACTTCCTGAGTGATCGATCTATCAGAGTGGTCATAGATGGTTGCTCATCGGATCATAAGGCTATTGATGCCGGTGTTTCTCAGGGGTCTGTTCTTTCTGCGACTCTATTTCTGCTGCTTATTAACGACTTGCTACAGCTTGGGGCTATCGGGTACGCAGATGACAGCACAGTTTCAGATAGATACCTGTCCAGTGCAAGAGCCAGCAGAGATGAAACAACTGCTCTTACTGAGGCCATAGTGGAGTGATTGAATTTGACCTTAAATCTTGTCTCCCGGTGGGGCGACAATAATCTGGTAAAATTCAATGCTCAGAAAACACAGGCGTGTCTTTTTACTGCCAAAAGAAGCCAGTTCTGGTAATCCCCAACTTTCCGAGGTGCATCTGTACCTGTTACCGACTGCCTATCGCTTTTGGGCACAGAGTTGACGTCCAATCTCAACTTCGGCTCAAATCATTGAGTCAAAAGCTCAGATTGTAGCCAAGAAGCTGGGCATCCTAAATAAGGTGAGACAATACTTCACATCTTGACAGCTTTTGAGCCTGTATAAATCTCAAGTGCATTTTTGTATTGATTATTGCAGCCACTTATGGGATGGCCCAACAAAATAACAGCTTGCTGCCCTTGACTTGGTGAAACGCAGAGCAAAAAGGCTCATAGGCGACAAAATGTAGGTAGCTAAGCTTCACAGCTTAGCTCATTGGCTTAGTGTTGCTTGCCTGTCGGTCTTCTATAGACTGTACTTCGGAGAGTGTGCGCAGGAGCTCCACAATCTGATCCCACCATCACCCTTTTACTACTGGACTACCAGACGCACTGCAGGGTACCATCCTTCTTGGTTGATATCCCGACCAGGGGGGAGGAGTCTGGATTTATGCTTTCACGGTTGCGCAACGACATGCTTTGCTTTGCTTTGCTTGGTAGTATAGATGCAGGCCTATCCTGCTGCCTCCCTCAGAGGCAGTAGGGTGGCGGGGTCTTGAGGGTGAGCGCTGCAGTCGTGTAGATCCTCAAGGCAAGTCTGGTGGGTGTACCTTCCCGAGGTTGCCGCCCCGTTCTTGGTCTAATTCCTTAAGAAATAGACGTAACAAAAACCGCCAGGCGCCAGTGCATTCCCATCCTATTTACCTTGACCCCATTCGTTCCCGTCTGTTAGCCCTCCTGCCCCAAATCTCACAATCCTTCCCCACCCCACTCTGCCTACATCCCTATTCCTTCCACTCCCACTCCTTAACTTCCGCTCCAAACCGCGACCCCGTCGTGACTGGGTGGTGGCGGGCTCGACCTTCACTACAATCAGCTGATGGCGAGTCGGAGCAACTAGTCACCTGCGCTAGGACCTGCGCAGTTGAGCGCCGTGAGCGGGGATGAAGGAGTCCTGGGGGGTTGAGCCAAGCGGCTCTGGTTGTAATGTGCCCGTGAGGCAACACGCCCCCTTTGGTCTGGATTTCAAGCGAAACGGTGGCCCTACCCAATAGCCAGGGGTAGGGAAATGGCCACAGTGTCCCGTCAGAGGGCCACAGGCGAGGTGCGTGAGGTCCGCGGAGGCTGCCCTTGGGCGACCGAAGCGGTAGGTAAAGGTCATGCTGACGGTGTAAGTGAGGGTTGTTCAGCTCGTTTGGTGGGCCAACCTGATCGAGCACCCGATGTCGCACTGTAAACCAGCCTTGCGCACCTATATCTCTCTGGTAATCCTAACGTTCGAGCTTATTTCATAGTGAGACGTTCCCAGGTGCGGGCTCCATGGTGGGTGGGAGCCAGAGAGACGAATTTTTTGTACTATTTAATATGGATGCTTCAAAGCCAATTAAAACCCACACCAAAGGGGTGGAGGCGAAAGCCGATGTAACCCCCAAGGGAAGTGCTCGCACTTCTCTTGCCCCTGGTCACCCTGCAGCTAACGCCGCAGGATCCAGTGCGGGCGGCGGTCTAGCTGTGGCGAGAACCACAACCAAGACCAAACCGAACAAGTCCCAAAAAAACCAGAGGACGTCGGCGCTGATTGGGACCAGTACCGACCCCTCTATAACCCAGGCGGTAACGACGGCGACGACTAATTCCACTGCCGGTCCGACCCTTGCCACACGAACTCCGGTGCCGGGTAACACTGGCACTGCGAAATACCCTCCCACTCCTGCTGCTCTTCTAGCCTCCTCACACCAGGCGGCCCCAACCGGCCAAATGGAGAAGGCCAGTCGAACCGAGGACGCATTCTCTCGCGTCTGGCAGGTCGTGGGAAAACGAGGTAAGGGCAAGGGTAAACGTACTCAACAAGCCCGGTGCCCTTACACAGACCCCTCAGGTTCACCTGCCACCTCAGCACAAAGCAGACGGCCGACAAGGAAAGAGCGACGTCAGGCTCGTCAGGCTCACAGGAGACCAGGTAAGGGGTCTATAAACCCGCAGGACCCTGCCGCTAGTTCGGACAAACCGACTAGTGGTAAGCTGAACTTCTCCACTGGGAAGCGGTCACAGACTGAGGCCGGCTCGAGTCGAGTTGCGCCCAGTCAACGGCCACCCAGTGTCCCAGAGAGACCGACTGCGACATCACAGCGACCCGATTCGAAGGATCAGGCCGCGGCCAAGCGAGTTCTCAACGAGACATCAACACCTCGGGGGGATCATAAGCGGCCGCGACTTGATCAATCCAAGCGGGTCGCTAAACGTAGCTACGCCCAAGCTGCCAGCGCTACCCTCGACGTCGCGATCACCTGCGACCGCACGGGTATCATCAGCAAGGACGTATCGGACCGGGTGCTCACTGCTATTCAGAAGCAGATCATCATCGAGGCCCGGTCCCCTAAGCCAGACACCCCAGGGCCGACTTTTATCGCCAAGCCGGTGTTTGCCGGGGGTGTCCTCAAACTATGGTGCGGCAACGACCACACCTTAGCGTGGCTAAGAGAAGCTGTCCCCGCACTGTCCCTCCTTGCTGGCACTCCGTTGGTTATGAAGTGCCAGTCGGAGATTGAGAGACGTGCACGGTGCGGAATCGTGATCCCAGACGAGCAGGGGGTCTTCGAAGAGCCGACCGATATTGGGCGCGCCCTAAGCTACCAAAACCCCTCTGTGGACATCAAGAGGTGGGTACTCCTGCACGTCAACAAACAAGCCGCGGCATGGTTCGTCGTGGTGGGTGTTCCTGTGGACCAGATTCCGGCCCTAATGAAAGCCGAGCGCCGGCTCTCAATAGGAGTGGGGTCGGTGTACATTAGGTTCCAGGGCCAGAATGGCAAGTACACCGACACCCCTCACGGATGGGACCCAACCACGGAGACCATCTCCGAGAACACTGAGCTGCCGCCAGTGACACCAGCGGGGGAGACCACTCCTCCACCATACAACCCGGAAACACCCGTGGCCGATCCTGCGGTTGCAGAGTCGGCCGCACCCGCAGCCGCCACCGTGGGTGCCGCCCCTTCCCTGGGCGAGGAGCTGGACGACATGACCCTGTCCCCGGCTTCCTGCCGGGGGGAGGACGGTTTTGACGAGGGCGACCTGTTTGCCGGGTTAAGACTGGGGGAAGAAGACGAGGGGCCGACCAGCGATGTCGTGCCTTTTGTCAAGTTGTAAAGTCCTCCAGGCGAACCTCCACCACAGTCAGACCGCGACGGCTCAGCTCCGCAAGTGGTTGGAGGTTCAACGCACGGCCATTGCCCTGATCCAGGAGCCGTGGATTAGGGCTGGCCACATACAGGGACTCTCCAATCTAGGAGGTAAGCTCCTGGTCACCACTGATCACGATCAACCCAGGTCGTGCATCTATGTAACAGGTAACCTCAAAACACAGCTCTTAACTGAATTCTGTTGCAGAGATGTCTCTGCAGCTAAGCTGTCAATACACCGTGCCGATGCCGTGGAGATGGTGATCGTCTTTGCCTCGGCCTACATGCCTGAGGCGGAGGCGCCGCCCCCGCACAACCTCGCCCGTCTTGTGAGCCATTGCGAGAGTCGTGGGTTTGAGGTTGTCATAGGGGCCGACGCCAATGCGCATCACCAACTGTGGGGCATGGACACTCAGAACGAAAGGGGTAAGGCCTTGGTTGACTATCTATTCTCGACTAACCTATCCCTACTAAACACCGGTGCCGAACCGACATTTGTAACAAGGCGTAGCCGCACGATCATAGATCTCACCCTGGCAACAGAGGGCGCGGCGGAAATCACCACGGGGTGGCAGGTCTCCAAGGAGACTTCCTGCTCCGATCACAGGTGGATTCGCTTCGATATCCAGGTCTGCGCTCAGCCTGTAACACCACGTCGCAACCCGCGCAATACGGATCGCGGCACCTATACACGCAGCCTAGTACTCAAGCTTGCGACACCGACCGGTCCGACGTCATTTGCGGACACGACACAGATTGAGGCACAAGTAAGCCAGTTAACTAATTCTATGATAGACAGCTACCATACTGCCTGCCCCGAGACCACCCCGCGCAGCACACCGGGCAAGCAACCTTGGTGGGGCGCTGACCTGGAGCGCAAGCGCGGGAAGGTAAGGAAAGCTCTAAATAGAGCCATGAACACTTCTGCTGATGAGGATTGGGATAGCTACTATGCAGCCAAATCCAGCTACAAAAAATGCATCAGATATAGGAGTACCGCGGGTTGGCGCAAATTCTGTGGCGGCATCGAGTCTTGCCAACAAGCCAACAGGGTAAGGAAGGTTTTGGCGCAACGGAATACATCGGCGCCCGCTACCCTCCGCAAACCTGATAACACACTCACGACATCGCCTGAAGAAGCAAGACGCGTCCTAATAGAAACTCACTTCCCTGGATGCGTCTTCGAGCAGGTGATCGACTGGCAGGACGTAACTCAAACACCATCAGAAAACGACTGGCGGTACGCACATAGGGTGATCACACTGGAGAAACTCCAATGGGCCATCCGTAGCTTCCATCCTTTCAAGGCAGCTGGCCCCGATGGAGTGTTCCCCGCCTTATTGCAATGGGGGGGAGCCTCTATCACTAGTAGGCTAGTGCCTCTAATGAGGGCATGCCTGGCCTTTAGATACGTTCCCAAGGGATGGAGGGAAGTGAAAGTCATTTTCATCCCAAAGCCAGGTAAAAGTGACTATACTAACGCCAAATCCCACCGACCAATCAGCCTAACCTCTTTTCTGTTGAAAGCAATGGAAAGGCTTTGTGATAGGGAGCTGAGAGACGGCGCTCTTAAAACCATACCGCTACATGGTAACCAGCACGCATACAGCTCAGGTAAGTCGACCGAATCTGCTCTTCATCAAGTGGTCAGCCAGATAGAAGAAGCGATACACCAAAAAGGCACCTGCCTGGGCACTTTCATAGACATCGAAGGAGCCTTCGACAAAACCAACTTCTCCAGCATCGGCAGCGCCCTCTCCAGACATGGGGTGGAACAGGTACTGACGGACTGGATTACGAACATGCTCAGCAAACGAATGGTTCGGCTTGAGGATGAGCAGCAGCTGGCCATGATAGCCAGAGGCTGCCCCCAGGGAGGGGTGCTGTCCCCCCTTCTATGGAATTTGGTGATTAATGACCTTATCACCAAACTCAACGCCAGCCGTTACTTTACAATAGGTTATGCGGACGACCTCGCAATCCTTGTTTCGGGGAAAGTAACGGGAACGATCTGTAACCTCACTCAGCAAGCACTACGTATAGTAGAGAGATGGTGTAGGGATTTTGAACTATCAGTGAACCCTACCAAAACGGAACTAGTCATGTTTACCCAAAAACGAGCATTAGGCCCTTTTCGCCTACCGAAACTGTTCAATACAGAACTCCAGTTGGCCAACCAAGTTAAGTATCTCGGGGTTACCTTGGACAATAAGCTAAACTGGAGCAGTCATCTAGACAACAAGCTGAACAGGGCCTGCATCACATTCTGGCAGTGCAGGAGAATGATAGGTAAGAAGTGGGGTCTATCACCCAAAATTATACTATGGCTGTACACCGCAGTGATCCGCCCCATGATCACCTACGGAGCCGTGGTCTGGTGGCCCCGCACCAAGTTAGCTACAGCCACCGACAGACTACAGCGTATGCAGAGACTAGCCTGCATGGCGACCACGGGCTGCATGAGGACTACTCCGACTGCAGCAATCGAAGCCATGCTGGGGCTACCACCGCTCCACCTGTTCATACAGCAGGAAGCAACGATGGCCGCAGCGCGTCTAAAGGCTATAAATCTCTGGAGTAAGAAAGACACACAACACACCGCACTGCTCAAGGAACTCCACAGTGAGTTCCCCATTACGAAGGCTATAAATGACCGGGTGCCCAAACAATTTATCTTCGATAAAAAATACAGAATCCAACTGCATGAGGATCAACGATGCGAAGGCTTGCGCCCCGCAGAGCTGCGCATCTTCACGGATGGATCAAAGACAGGTAGTGGCACAGGGGCTGGAGTCTTCTCGGAGGATTTCAACATCCACATAGCCACACCGCTGGGAGTCCATAACACAGTGTTCCAGGCCGAATGCATGGGCATCTCCCTTGCCGCGTCGGCTATCATGGCCAGGGAAGTTAAGGACCACTCGATCCGCATACTCTCAGACAGCATGGCTGTTCTGCAAGCGCTGAACAGTCATATAGTAGACTCTGGGCTGATATACGAGTGCCACCAGCGCCTCAACGAGGTAGGTAGCCTAAATAATATTACCATCCAGTGGATCAAAGGACACAGCGGCTCGCTTGGCAACGATGCAGCTGATGAACTTGCCAGGAGGGGGTCAAGCATGGTACCAGTGGGACCGGAGCCCATTGCGCCTCTCCCCTTCGGGTATCTACGCGCTCTGGTAAGGAAACGTACCAGGGATCAACATCAAAAAATTTGGTTGGACCTAAGTGAGTGCAGGCAGGCCAAGGAAGCACTTCCTGCGTTCGATGCCCGCCTCACGAAACAGGTTCTCCGATTATCTAAACCACAGCTGCGTACAGTTACAGCAGCCGTAACGGGCCATGGGTCATTTAACAAACACCTCTTTGTCATAGGAGTAACAGATAGCCCTCTGTGCAGGGCCTGCATGGAGGACGACGAGACAGCGGCTCACGTGCTGTTAATCTGCCCGGTGGTCGCTAAGTACAGAGAAAAATACTTCGGTAACCCAGGTACCCTACGTGAGATTGTAAGCAACACCAAGGCGTTGCTGGCCTTTCTCGAGGAGCTGGGGTGGATCGAATAGCTGATTTTCCCACCCGTACGCAAAATACGCGCTTAGACGTGGAGTTGCGGACAACAGCCCGTATTACCTATTACCTATTACCTATTACCTATCCCGACCAGTCGTATTCAGCGCTACTCCTCCACATTTATTATGCGCACAGGCAAAGTGTGGAACTCTCTGCCTATGTCTGTGTTCCCTTCCACATTTAACCCGTCTATCTTTAAAACAAGAGTGAACAGGCATTTTCAGGGCACGCTCGATCCACCATAGACCTCATCAATCGCTTTCCATAAGGTGTGATCGAGGTCAAGAGCTGGCCCATTTAGTAATAAAAAAAAATTACCATTTCGAGATTTTCAATTTTAAAGTAATTTAAGATTTGCTTCTAGAGTTATCTGTCAAGAGCCCAGATATGCAGTTAATTCTCCTCATCAACAGGAGGTTTCTCATACAAACAGTAAACATTGCATGTATCACTACACACTAACAGCAAAATTACATTCATGGTTTTATCTCACACTGATGACCTACATTATACACATAATATATGGCAGAAGTCCCTGACCTGCTTGTAATCAGTTAAAAATACTAAAAATATTGCACAAGGTTATCTGATATTTGTGTTTGCGTGGGCATTCCCTTAAGTTATGGGAAAATTCATCTAAGCTAATCCCTTTGAAGCACTTATTGTCTAACAGAGTTGTATCAACATGGAATACACTCCCAGAAAATGTTGTGATGGCTCCCACACTGAACTGCTTCAAGAATAGATTTAACAGATTAAATATCTCAAAGCTTTTTGATACATCAGCTAATTAGCTGCTAGTATGTCTAACGAAATAATAATAATATTTACAAAGAAAATAGTGCTCTGAAGCTAGTTCACTGCACAGTGTTATGAATGCGTTTACGGCTTTTTTTTCGGAAGGTAATCTAAAGTGTTTGTACTTTTATGTTGAATAAAAATAGTTTAAACTTTACTCACCCAAGTGTCCATAAACTGTCTGGACAGGAATATTGAGTTCCTCCAAGGCATTCTGTTTGAGTATGAGATTTTCCAGCACAACGTCGCCTGCAAAACATTAATCGAAGACATTAATATAACCGCAATAACAGCTTTGCGGCAACTATGACATCACCCTGGCGCAAAAACTCACCGCCCCATATTCCCAACTTTAGCTGGGACCTGTTCAGGTTCTCCACGTAGCTCCCGAGGAACCGGTTCAGCACGTCCACCACAATCGATTCGAACACCATCGTGAACTATGAATTACTTATTTACTAACGAAAATATTTTTTTCGTCACTCATGTCATGGTCCGGCGTAACACATTTCTGCTTCAATTTTACTTCACTTCAGTGTTTATTACTGTAGAGAAATGTTCAAATAAAAGTGAATTTCGATAACATTACGCGCGATAAATTGATTTGAAAAATTTAAAAGTAACAATTTACAGAGTTCAACTCAGACCGCAGCGCAAAATATCAGTGTGCCAAGACTAAACCAGCGCTTACCACATAAACAGGAAAATGGAAAAATAATAGTTTAAAAAACTAAAAAACACGCTTAAAAACCAAACTAAAAAAGGAGAAAATAAATTAATTCAATTAAAAAGCGTGGGGTGCTTTTTGAGGTATTATTATAATCACTTATTGTCAAGCACCCCACGCTTTTTAATTGTATTAAATTATTTTCTCCTGTTTTAGTTTGGTTTTTAAAGTGTTTTTAGTTTTTTATACTATTATTTATTTTGTATTTTTTAGTTCTGCTAATTACAAAAACGTGTTTTTTTTTTTAATTTTTCTCATTTTTTTTTTATTATTGTATTGTCATCGGTCCTCGATAAGTTTACAAAGTGTCAATGAAATCTGACCATTTACAAACAAACAAACATACAAGTGAAGCTAATATAAAGCGTGTAAAAAGGCACTGTGTACAATAAGACGCTTTTGAACTAATTATTTTCATTGCACAAGTATATACACATAATTCAAAAATATTCATGTATCTGTATGACGATGTTTGCAAATATTCGTGACAAAACACTTACCCAGAAAAAATATTACGTTATTCACGGGAAAAATAACTGCTAGCAACATCGTAATCAAACTTCAATGGTATCAAAATAACCTTGCCTTCAGCTGGGGTGTACAGCCGCCAGCACACAAATCGAATACCAAATAGTCGAATATCAATTGATCGACCACTATAAATCGAACGTCTAAATACACGAACGTTCATAATATCGAATGGTTTATAAATCGAACATTCAATATATCGTACCCTTTGTGAATGCGGTCTTGCGGACGGTACTTTAGACCATATTTTTTTCTCCTGCTCCTTGAACTCCAAATCCTTCGACCTCTATAGCATCCAAATGTAACATTCCCACAGAACATTTATACTCTAGGGAGTGTAGGGAGAACATTCCTCTCCCGACTAACTTCCATACCCTCTTATGCCACTTCTCTCCCAAAATTATTAAAATTTTAACAACTTTTTTAAACGAAAGTTGTAGTCGGGGTACTTTGCTACTATAAACAAAGGAAACTCCAACTATTTGTGCATGATATAAACTGTATATTGGTAAAAACTATTAACATTGCAGGGAACAGTGTGACACTTATATATAAAGACTTATGGCATAATATAATAAATGGACGGCTCGCGAGGCGCACGAGTCTGTTTACGCCGAGCGCGTACGCATTTTTCGGACGCTTGTTACTCACTCACTGAGGCGCGCGGGCGACATGGATAGTGTTGTGCCGAACCGTTACTAGTCACGTAACTTAGCCGGCACACGACGAACTCTGGAAGTGCGGGGAGTTGTCTCTGTTAGGGGTCGCGCTATAAAATGATATAAAATTGTCATTGGTGCGTAATAATTATGTACCCCCGATTCATCCATAGGATGCAGACCCTACAGAACCGATTCCTCCGGCAAGCCACAGGCGCCCCTTGGTTCGTTCGGAACGAGATCCTCCATCTCGATCTGAAAATCCCCACGGTCAGTCAATTCATGAAACGCACCGCGAAGCGTTTCTTCGATAAAGCCGAAATTCACCGCAATCCCTTGATTGTGAAGGCCGCCACTTATGTCCCCAGTAGGATTAGCTCTGTCCGACGGCCGAGACATGTCCTCACCGACCCAGACGACCACATTACTCTCCTCCAGGAAAGCAATAGGGCCACCAGTACAGTTCGCACACACCGATCAAAATCGTCCTTCCGACCTCGCCGCCGAGGTCCTCGCGCCCCGCGAAGACCCCTCGTAGTATCGGCGCCTAACGTCGAGACCCCCGACCAACCCTTGCTCGTTGAAGCGCCAGCCCGCGCCGCAGCTGAGCCAGTAGCTTTAAATTGCCCTAATAATAATAATGCCAATATTTCGATCCAGCCTGTCCCCAATAGTGATAGCTGTCCCCCTATCAGTGACGCCCTGAGCCGAGGTCCGTACCCCACAGGGGGTGCCCTCAGCGTGCAGTCGCTTAGTTTTTAAATTTTAGTTTGTAAGCCCTGGCTGGAGGCGTTAAGAGTAAAATCTTAATGGCAGCCCCAGGAAAGCCCGGTTGAGCAGTCACGGCCTCTCAAGGCCAACTGCGAGATGCCCAACAAAAAAAAAAAAAATAATAATAATTATGTAATTAATATGTATTAAGTATATGTCTTTGTGTTGTACCCTACTTTATGTAAGATGTAATTTAGAATATTTATGTTTTTACTAACCCTTGTCCTTGTCTTTACAGCGACTAACATCAAAATCTGTAGACCTACCACAAAGTGCAAAGTTGACGGCCAGCCCACAGAGTACTTTTTAGTATATAGGGCCAGCCGCTGCGCTGCCGTCTAAACGCGTCGCTGGCAGAATAGTCGAAATCGCCAAAAAGGAGAAAAAAAATCGAACACTCAATAGATCGAGTGTTCAAAATATCGAAGCTTTGTTTGATCGAGCGTTCAACGCATCGCTTAGTTAATTCTATCGAAATATCAATACTGTATAGGTACAGAAGCCAGCACATCAAGCTACCCCAAACTGTTTTAGGGGTCTCACTGCTGGGCGTTGTAAACCCCTAAGTGAGTACTGCTCCGTCTGGCAATCCGAAGGTTGCGTGTTCACATCACTTCGGGGTCACCAATTTTGGGGTCTCACTGCTGGGCGTTGTAAACCCCTAAGTGAGTACTGCTCCGTCTGGTAGTAGAGGGTTGCGGGTCCACTAAATTAAAGTCCTTTTATAGGTTAGGGATGTCCACGTTTATTCGATAAAAGAAACCCGTAAAGACATCCTTCCATTCGGACCAGTGCGCAGTAACTGGTAACTGGCCGGCCGTTCATTCGTCTCACTTACGTATATTTTTGCTTGTCTAGCATTCTGCCTTTCGTGCTTACATTTTGTCCCTACACTGTCAAATTTTTCCAATACATGAACCATAAATTTATGGAATAAATTTGAGAACCTATCAAAAAAATTTGACAGATTGGGGTAGCTAGATGTGCTGGCGTCTGCACATACCTATTTAATCCGTAATTTTGAGCAAAAATTGTATTAAATTACCAACTGAATGCAGGCGAATGTGTAAACAGTAAGTTCGTGTTCGCTATTCATGCCTTTTGATTCGCGTCCGAAAAACCGCTCCCAACGCAAGCGCGCGAATCGCGAGGCGAGGCACGAGGCGAATAGCGAGCGCGCTGTTTACATATTATGCGTGTTCATTATTCGCCTCGCCATTCGCCTCGGGATTCGCACGAATGTGTAAATGCGGCATAATACGCACTGCGAATAAAATTTCTCGCGATTTTCGTCAATTCGCTGCAGTTCCCGGTTAAGACGAACGTCTAAAATGACCAACAGAAGATAACTTGTAATTCGTTGATAAATTCCCCGGGATTTAAAACCAAATCGCTTATTAGTGATAAGACTGTCGAATTGTAATTTGTATATATTGACCGTCTTTATTACATATTTTTTTAGTAAGTACAATAAAAGAATAAGTATTAAAATAATTCATTCGTTCAAATAATCGTTTTATTATTCAGTAATCAGTTCACAAATAATATAAGCCTTATTTTTGTTTCCCGAGCCACGTAGAGTTGTAGTCAATAGCTGACTGTAGCTCGAAATTGGGTTCACAGAGTACATTATTTTTACATAGGGTGGGTTGGCTCGTCCGGGCACAGACATATAAAACAGTAGTATGTCTGTGCGCCCGGGGAGGTATTACAGAATACCAAAGTGAAGTACATACCAACATTATGGTCTGCGCTTCAAATGATGAATGAGGGAACCGGAAGCCTAAGTTTTGGGGTAGGAATCGATAGGCAATACATCAGCAATAAACCTAGATTTGTGGATGGCTATGGGTGGCGGTGATTGCTTAACACTAGCATTCTCGTCTACGCTTAACACCATGTTTTTCCCATCTCAATGGCTTAACATCAGGTGACCCACATGTTCGTTTGCTCACTTGATGGTTAAAGAAACTTAGCGCATCGATGGCGTGTCGAATAGTGGAAAATCAATCAAACTCGAAAACCACAATTCCTAGTGCCACCTCAATTAAAAAAGCAGAGTTATTTAGTGAAAACTTATCTTGATATGTATGTACAGTCGCCAGCACATCAAGCTACCCCAAACTGTCAAATTTTCCCAATTGAACATGAACCTTATGCTAATGGTTTAAAGATGAAAATCTCTCAAAGAAATTTGACAGATTCGGATAGCTTGATGAGCTGGCGTCTGTACTTTAGAGCCGTGAAACTTTTTTGTCTATAAACTGTAGAACACAACATTTACAAGGAGAAAACAATATTTGCAGCACATTGATTTTGACACCTAGGCAGGGATCCACTGGTCATGGCCTTTGTCCTACACGGGAAGTCTCCTGTGCATTAGCGTGATCTATTTCAAACTCATCATTTTCTGGGATCTACTGTGAGGCCGTCGATCGAGCGGGAAACGAAGCACGCGACATCCTGTCGCGCTTGCCAATAGCGCAACTGAGCTAAACGTGCGAATTTGATTTCGCAGTGCGGACATAGCCATAACTACTTGATACTGTACAAAATATTCGAGCGAAAAAAATCCAAATCGCATCGCGTTCAATTTGCATCAAATCACAGATTTTTTTTCCGCGCGAATTTTTTACCGCCAGTGAGGCTACTCCCATAAGATTGAATGTGTTACCTACAGAATTGCGAGAAAAATATCGCGCGGTGAAAAATCGCTGTGCGGACAGGGCCTAACTCTAGCTCTTTGCCGGATAGACCCTGTGCAAATTTTGATAAACAACATTCAACAGATTATGCGAAACTGTCAATGACCCACCTCTAATTTAAATTAAATAGCTATACCGGTGTCCTATCCAAAGGTAGTTCTAACAATGAATATCAGATGGCGCTAGTTTGTTCACGAACGCAAATGACTCGTTCCCACAGACATATAAAACAGTAGCTCGTTCCACGGAACAAGATTGGTCTCTATTTCAGAATAGTTTATAGATGTGCATGTAGGGCCACTTTGTTAAAACTCTTTGAAAATGTGCTTAGGATTTAGTGGCCACATGTGACGTCAACTTTGTGTAAACTAAAGTAGTAGTGAATGTAGAGTTAATAATTAACAAGATCTTTAATGGATAATGCACAAATACTTCTAAAACTGCGCCACACAAAGTATTTTACCGGTGCCGTTAACACAAATCTGACGTCACATGTGGTCACGTGATAAAAAGTCATCGTAAGGAGCGTTTTGGCGGTAAAATCAAAACAACGAAAAATAGATTTAATTTTAATTGTTTTTAATTGAGAAAATGGATATGAACCAATTTATTTTTATGTTTCTGTTAAATATCACGTCCCAATCTTCAATTTAAAATAGTTTTTAATAAATTGGAAAATACCCTATTACGAATACATGCGTAGGTAGCTTGAAGAGACTCGCCATATATCAGATATTTCGGCGTGCCATTACTCCTCTCCGACCCAGACGACTCAATTACTCTCCTCCAGGAAAGCAATAGGGCTACCAGTACAGTTCGCACACATCGCACACAACCGGCATTCCGACCTCGCCGCCAAGGTCCCCGCGCCCCGCGAAGACCCCGAGTAACGACGCATAACGTCCAGACCCCCGACCGTCCCTTGCTCGTTGAAGCGCCAGCCTGCGCCGCAGCTGAGCCAGTAGAGTTAAATTCCCCGTCTAATAATAATACCGGTATTGAAAGCCCTATATGCGACGCTGTAGTATTTGGTTTTTTGGCTTCACTCTTGGTGTTCCGTGGCTCTACTTGCCTTTGTTTTATAATCTGAGCTTGTATATCATTATGTACCGAGGTACATAGTAAAACGGTAACTATTATATTATTTCAATTGTTTCTATATGTTCTTGTTTGAACTATTAATTTCGGTTGAACACTATTTTACAAAGAAAATATTTTTTTTACCATTAGGTAGTTAGGTACGCCACTTGATCAGTCGCAACACAGCCCCCGAAGAGGCAACAACTAAGAAGAAGCCAAAATCTGCGGATGAGACTCAAACAAGAAATCTGCATTTTATTTCAACATAGCCTCCTCATCGCTATCCGTCTCTCCCCGAGGTCCTTATAGATTGTACTGCAACACAAGTACTAGACTAGGTACATTTAACTACAGCATTCAGGGCTGCGTGGTGACGTGTGCCGCCAGAGTCACTCGACTCAGATACTAGGGAGCTCACGTCAACAAAAGGGGAAGTGGTGCTGGACGCGGCCCTGTCGTCCGTTACGCAGGTGCTTAACTTTGTGTAAATTATTTCATCACCACTGCTCTCAAAACGATGAACGAACACATCGTGAGGAAACCAGCATGTTGTAGAATCAAAAGCTCGAAGACATGTGACATCTCCTACCATCTCGCACTAGACCCGCCTCTTGCTTTACGGCCCAGTCCCTCTCACAGAGAGGAGGCCTATATCCTAGCAATGGTAACAATAAAGGCTGGTACATGCATACGTAAACAAACAGTCAACTGAGCACGGGTGGGTTTTAGTCAGTAAAAGTCTGACACGCCCTCCTGCTCCACCCAGGGCGGGAGAAGTTATTTGATGATTTCCCAACCAAAAAAAAAAAACAATTAACACACATTGTGAAAAAACTGGGAAACGTTCGGAGCAAGGCAAAATTGCAATCACGGTCGTGTCTTCAAGAATCGCTATCATACTACATCTTGGTAGCAAAAGACATCCGCAGCAACAAAAACATGATGGGTGGTGTCACAGTTCTGTTTAGTGGCGATTTCCGGCAAACACTACATGTGGTGAGCCAAGAACTAGGACCGACGAGGTGAATGCTACGTTGAATAGGTCGACTGGACGCAAGTTTATAGACTGCGCTTGACCATCAACATGTGAGTTCTTTTTAAAGTTAGTGAAGACACTCTACCAGAGAAGAGCATTTGTAGGTGAACCTACCAGAGGCTCTTGGTAGAGTAGATCCCACTTTAGAAGATCAGATACGTCTGGTGTACTACTATTTCTGGGGTGTGTGGACGGGCCATTTTAACGTCCAAAAATAATCAAGGTCAGGACACGCTGCTTCTCACACGGACTACTGTACTGTAAACAAAACTACAAACGTAGTATACAGAAAAGTTTTATAAAATGTGGCTGTCATTTTAGTAAATTGTTGTGATTTACAACTTCCACGCGAACGAAGTCGCGGGCAGAAGCCAGTAACCTTAATAAGTCTTTTCTTAAGAGCCATTTCACGTTTTCGCGCGAATATCTAAGATTTTAGTCGCTTAATTTACCATCTTAGTTAATTCTCTGGCATTAGTGAATACCTGTAAATAATAGATTGATCTTTCATATTGACACTTCATGTAACACATTTACAAAAACTTATTTGTTTACTTTGTAGTGATTAATCTCCCAGAACTAGTTTACTGAAAAATCATCGCAGAGTCAATTTCAGACTCCTATATCTATCATTAATATTTATAAATTTGACTGAAAAAAATACACAAAGCATCAGACATATAGTTTTGTTGACACATTATGTACTAGAATTTCGATTATTAATAACATTAATTAGTAAAAAAATTTAGTCTTAGGACAATTTTTACGATTTATTCGCAATTATATTGCGACTTTTTTGTATGAATACAGCGTAATTACATTTTAAAAATCATGTCAAAATAAACTACGTTCTTTAACAAATCGAATTCCCAAGTTTGATTAAAATCCCTTAATTTAATTAGACAATGGTGTCGATTCTGTTGTACACCGAACTAAACTAACTAAACTATCACTAAAATTCCTTACTTTTGGCTATGAGAATCTTAAAGCTATTCTGCAAAATAAAATCTCTAAACTTAAAAATTATTTTGACACAACTAAAATCGAATTTGACAATCGTGACTCCTGCAGGCTTAGCATGACGCTTTCTATTTCTACTCTACTGTAGAATAGATAGAAATCGCTTGTCTACATTTCTCGGTGAAAACTGACAACTGTCTACACGGAAACGTAATTTTTGTCTAGTCTTCCGTCGACAAAACGCTTCTCTACGGTTGTCGTGCCAAGCCTGCAGGTGGTATTTTTTTTTCTTTTGGCTTCGCAACGTGGTAGGTACTTGTGTGCCCCACGCAATGATTTTTTTAAGAGTTGAATGAAGCGCAGGGGGGCAGCCTCGACGTTTTTTATATGGAATTTTTCACTTTTTGTTTGGAAAATAAAAAAAAATATTACATACATGTTGAGATTATGGGGCTTACGGGTTTATTAAAGGGGGTCGAAATTATCATCATTTTTGCGATAGGACACACCGTTTTCGAGATATAAGCAAAAGAAAAGAAAAAAAAAAAAAGTGTTTTTGCAACTGAAGTCGAAGTGTTGGTGTGAATTTTAGTTCATGACCACTAGTTTTATTCCACACTTTTTTAATCGCGATTAAAAATAGTCAGATTTAGTTAGAAAAACTAATATAGTCAAAATTTTTGGTGAAAAACGGCAAACTCAGAATAGCAAAATTACCATCTTCACTAAATTAATAATTCAGTACAATCTGTGCTGTAAAACTAAAATATAGTTAAGTTGTGTCACTTTAGTCAATTTCAGAATAGGAAATCGTCGTTTGACAGGAATAAACTAAATTTTGGTGATTTTTAGTTTAGTTTAGAGAATTTTGTGACAACAGAATCGGCACCAATACCCTTTTTTAAATCACTCTAAAACATAATAAAATACGATGCACAAGCGGACACCGTTTAGGAGGATCGGCTTGTGGCTACCACTAGCTGGTCGCGCTCTGTACCGCACCAGCTAGTGGAACTTCTGCGCGGACCACCACTTTGTGCTCCCTCTGTGCTTGCACGGGTTGCATAGCAGGCCGTGTGAGCGCAGGGGGGGCACCGGAAGCTGCCCGGCGAGCACCCACTCGCCGCCCGTGGTCGCGGAGGCCTTACCCCCGCTGAAGCCGCCCCAGCATGCGCGCCCCCCTAGGGCTGCGATGCCGGGCGTGAAAAGGATCGGACGCCGTGCCGGGCGACGGTGCTGCTGAGAAATCGGCGGCACGCTGCCCGGCCCACCCGGAAGTGACGCGCCCCCGATGAAGAGGGGAGAAGACTGGAGAGATGGGGAGCGCCGAGCCAGCTGCGACTGCCGGCCCGCCGTCGTCATTGGCGCCTGCGCGCGTTGCGTCGACGCCGCCGTCGAGCCGGCACGCGGTGCCCGTCCGCCCCGAGGCGTTCCGGCACCGCAAGCGCGCGCCGCAGCGCCGCCCGTCGCGTCCCCGTCGTTACCGTGCGCTCCGCTGCGCCGATGCGCGCACCGTTGCGCTGCCCGGACGAACCCGCGCCGCCCGTGCGGTGCGCCGATCACGCGCCGCACGCCGCTCGCGCACCCACCGATGCTGCGCACCCCGCGCCGCCCGCGCCCCGCATGACGCCTGCGCTCCCTCGCGCTGCCCGTGCGCCGCGGGCGATAGCAAGACGGCCGAAGCTGACCCGTACGGGTCAGCCCGACACACCCAGAACTGCCTGCTGCTGTTCGTGTATGTGGCGCCGCCCCGCGTGCCGCGGCCCCTATCGCCGCGCCCGCCGGCGCCGCCACGCACGGCACCCCCTGTCGCTGGTCGTCATCCGCTGGGCCTCCCCTATTGAGGGATGGGGGTCTCACCCGGCGGTGACTTGACCGCCGGGGGTGCCGAGTCCACGAGCAGCAGCCCCACCGGATATGACCTGGGGCGCTTCGCAACGAAGCCCCCCTCCACCTGAGAAGACCGGACGGACGGGAGGTGGCGCATCATGCGCCCCCCCTCCGCTCCCCCCGCAAGCTTCGGAGCCGTGCGCGCCCTGCCGCGCCGGCCGTTCCGAAGCCCCTGCACACCCGGACCAAGAGCCTGTGCGGTCGCCGTGCGGTGCGTACTCGCATCGCGCGGCCCGCGCACGCGCAGCCCCGCGCCTTTGGCGCGCCCCCGGTGCGCTCTGTCGCGCTGCCGCCTCGCCGCGCGTGCCACACCGCCCCGCGTCGCCGCCCGCGACTGAAGCCACCTTTCATCGGAAGGACACAGAAGCTGGCCCGAACTGGGCCGCTTCAAATTTGAGAAGACCACAGCTGCTGCTCGAGGCGTCACCGGGCTGGCGGTCGGCTTCAGGACCCCAAGCGGGTCCGCCCAGAGCGGGAGACCGACCGCAGGGGTTGAACTGGAGTAGTGCCCGGGTCCCCCGTTGCGTGACGGTCACCTGCCGGGATGACGACTGCCGCCTGGGACGACGCCTGCACCAAGCGAGTGAGGAGCAGCAGCTTCGGAAACCGGATGCCCCGTGGTAGGCAGTCCCAATGATTGGCCCGTCTTTACGGGCCACTGCATAGCATCCGCGGTCAGGGGGCGATGCCCCGATACCGCCTGCCGCGCCCCCTTACGGGGTCGCTGCGACGACTACGACACCGTTTAGAACAGCGCGAGCGCCCATCGAGGAAGGACCTGTGCTACTTTTTCCATGTACGTTTGCCCAGCACGGCCCCTCAGAATTTGCATTTATGGTGTACACCATTGCAATGTACTCGCCTCTAGCAGTATATGTACCGATTTCTTTTTCAATGTACCTCTATACTTTTGAAGAAATATGCAAAAAAAGGTGGCCGTGCCAGCCAAACGCTTTCAGCACGGCCCCCCATGTAACTTGAATAATACATACCGTATTAACAAATGTCTATAACTCAAGAAATGTACTCTATTAATACGTTATATGTGCCGCAACAGTTATTGTGAATTCATAATAACAAATAATATATAGATGTGGATAAGGGGCCGTGCTGGAAAAAATCATTTTAAGAAATATCTAAAAAAGACAAAACATACTTAGCCAAAAACTATTAAAAAATAATTGAAGTTTAGCAAGTAACATATGTACCGCATTGATTTCTCATACAACTTGTTATATTGTGAAAAATAAATCTATTTTAGTTCATTCAGCACGGCCCTCTATAGTTGCCTATATCTTTTTAAATAAGCCGTGTATATTTACAAAATTCGACTTCCTGAATAATATATAGGAGTACATTCCTTTCAACTAAATTGCAATTCTGCTGTATCAATACTTTAGAAGATAAATTCAATCTAAAATATACATACATTAAAACTGATGGGGTGACCATGATTCTACATGAAAATAGGATAAAAAATACTGCTTAAATTGAGTAAATCTTTATTAAAATAAACAAATCAACAATATGGTAAACTATATAAACGATAACTAGGTACTTATACATAATAGGTCGATAATCGTACAAGTGTCAAGTTAGTGTCGCTAAGACTACATAGCTCAAAGTCTTAAAAATCATACATTACAATAAAATCACAGATTCATTACATTTCACAAATTAGTTCGTTTACATGGAATAACAACCTATGTCTCAATAACACTACAGAGCTTAAAAATCTTAAAAAATCACAGATACGCGTTCAATAAATCATATTGATTGAACCTTACATTACACTAATATTAATTTGCATGAATCGCTTTAATTATTTGGTATAATCACAGGCAATTAATTAAATCCACGTAATCACAGATGTTTTTCAACGACTATAACAATTAGAATATTGTTCGTTTATGTTACTAATATTATGCTACCTATGGAATAATCATAGAAAAACTAGTACATAAATTAACTTATTAAAAGTAATCACAGATGACATTACAACAGTATTGACTTCTTATTAAACAGTTCACAGTTTCATATGCATATTTTTAGCAACTAGTCTTTACCAGATTCTTAAATAGTGTAAAATTAACTTTAAATTATTACAAAATACATGTATTTAAAAACCATGGCTCAAAAACATATTCTGGTTTCACTGTAATTACCAGAGCCGTCACTCATAGGATCATATTCAGCAAACCCTGAGCTCCGCTCCGACGTGAAAGCGGAATATTCGTAAAAGTTATTATTTTTAGTTGTATTAAATATCACATATCACTCACTAAAACGTAAGTAAGAGTGTGTAAAAATATCGACTCCACTGTACTGTTGTTAATTTTCAAGGCCAAATTATAACTTAAAACTTACTTACCCGTTTATTTTAACAATCCATTTTCGTCCTTGAAATAGAATTCACTGCACAAACACACGACCCATGAATATTCATATTATTTGAGCAGTATTTATATTTACTACTGTCTGTTATGCGCGTAGAGATGTGACTGGCAATAAACACTCAAGCGCAACATGAAGTAACCGCGACACCAGCGCCACATTAAAAATTACGGTAGCGTCAGTGAACTAATAGCGATCGCACACGACAAAATTAACTGATAATATATTATTATACTTAATGATTATTTTTTAAGATGTAATGAATAAACACATAATTATTTAAATAAATTACCCAATAGCGGACAAATTTTAAACTTTGAGAAACATTGAATATTTTGTTTTTTTTAGCATTACTCATTCTGAATAACATTTATTTAAACATATTATAAGTTGTGTTTTTTCTAGGGGAAGGTTATAAGCACGCTTTATATATTTTTTATTTCTACCACGCGAGCCGAACCGTAAGTTAAAGCTAGTCCACTTAGAAATTCGTTTATTTAATATATTATCCCACTAGATAGGCTTTGAGGAAAAGAAAACGATTAATTACTTGACGCCAAGAATCAGTTATTTTTATTTTTAATGTTTTTGATGGGTACCTATACCTACCCTGTGTCATTCTCACAATTAAGACGAATATAACGACATCTCTCAAGTTGAAATTAATAAAGCCGTTTAGACTACAAAGCGTGCCAAAGAAATGAAGGTTGCTACATATCTACATTCATTCACTCGAAAAACCTTACCGTCCTTCTGGTACAGTCGGGTAAAAAGAATGTTTATTTCAATGTAGTCACATAATTTAATTAATATAAGTACATAAATATAGAACATTTATGTACCTACCTACCAAATATATGAAATCATGGTCACCCCATCAGTTTTAATGTATGTATATTTTAGATTGAATTTATCTTCTAAAGTATTGATACAGCAGAATTGCAATTTAGTTGAAAGGAATGTACTCCTATATATTATTCAGGAAGTCGAATTTTGTAAACATACACGGCTTATTTAAAAAGATATAGGCAACTATAGAGGGCCGTGCTGAATGAACTAAAATAGATTTATTTTTCACAATATAACAAGTTGTATGAGAAATCAATGCGGTACATATGTTACTTGCTAAACTTCAATTATTTTTTAATAGTTTTTGGCTAAGTATGTTTTGTCTTTTTTAGATATTTCTTAAAATGATTTTTTCCAGCACGGCCCCTTATCCACATCTATATATTATTTGTTATTATGAATTCACAATAACTGTTGCGGCACATATAACGTATTAATAGAGTACATTTCTTGAGTTATAGACATTTGTTAATACGGTATGTATTATTCAAGTTACATGGGGGGCCGTGCTGAAAGCGTTTGGCTGGCACGGCCACCTTTTTTTGCATATTTCTTCAAAAGTATAGAGGTACATTGAAAAAGAAATCGGTACATATACTGCTAGAGGCGAGTACATTGCAATGGTGTACACCATAAATGCAAATTCTGAGGGGCCGTGCTGGGCAAACGTACATCTTTTTCCCGCGTCTCAATTGTCGAGTGTTCATATCGTAACCGCAATATTAAACTACGACTACAACATTTTGATTCTCTTGGTATCTTTTTTGTAAAAGGTACACATTGCGAAATAAACATAACTATGTTTATTTGCTGTGTCGACTGGTACTGATTTCCCATTGAAAGTAGTCGAAAGTAGTGTGGTAGGGTAGTAAAATATGAAGTTTTTTGGCAGGAAAAAATGTTCCGAAATTGACTCGTTTTTACGAAGATTGCGTATTGCCAGAAATTGTAGACCCTAGAAAGACAAGATCAATGCCTTTACGACAGATATTTATTTGACTTAAGTGATAGTCATTATTACTTGACCATTATTGTCAAGTAATAATCACATAAGTTGTTTACGATTTTTTTTTTGAGGATGCGAAATCATCAAATTACTTCTCCCGCTCTGGGTGGAGCAGGAGGGCGTGTCAGACTTTTACGGACTAAAACCCACCCGTGTTCCCTCAGTTGCCTGTGTGCCAGGGGCCGCGGTATCTCTTTCGAACAACCCGCACCCCTGGCAGGCATCGGCTCTTGTGGACCCCATCAGTTGGTGCTGACATCTCTTTGAGGCCTCTCAAGCCAAGGTTGTGTACGATGTGATTGTTTTCCTGTTCATTTTTATTATATACTTTTCATAACTTATATTTGCGTTTTTTTTAAGTCTAGAAAGCTTTATTAGACTGAATAAATAAAATAACTTTTATCATAAATCTCTAAATTCCGCATTATGATTATAACGGCTCAAGATTGTTTAGTCCGTCTCGATACTCGCGTTACACTGCTTGTATTGTATATGTTTGGATAGCTACGCTCACATACACAGCGCTGCCGTCTTTTACCTAAACTCGAGCGTTAAAATTTTGTGAAATGGCTCTTAACCCCGACTCTTCTAACTAGTATTTTGACTACATAATTAATTGTTTTCTATGACATGTAGCATACCCTTCTTTTTTATTGATTTTTTTTGCCACCATGTTGGATTTTAATTTGGACCCCCCTCCCCCATCGATTTTAGATCCCCCAAAAACGACACCCATGATGGAAAATTCGAAAATGTAGGTACCTTAGGTAGATACTTACAAGAAAAAAGAAAATAAAAATGTGCCGTAAAAAACTACGACGATCCCTATTGACTTCTTTTTGGACTGTTTATTTCCAATCTGCTACACCCCTGCCCAACCCTTTGATAGAACAGGCGTGAAGTTATAAAAAAAATTCATTTTCGCAACTTTTTCGCGCAACTGTCCGTTCGCGGAAGTGTCCCTTCGCGCAAAAGTCCATGCGCGGAAATGTCTTTTCGCGCAAGTGTCCTGATACCGAAATTTTACATGTGAATAGTTGCATTCTAAATATCGGAATAAGTTTTATTCTTCTATTCCGTTAAAAAAATCCTACATTCAGATGTCATACAATATAGTGGTAAAGTCGTAGTAAATTATGCTATTGCTCATTAATTACAAAGAGCACATATATGAAACTTGGTAAGAAATTGTAGACCCTTTCAAGAAATAAATAAATGTTATATGTTAGGGTCTAGACTTCCTATTTTAAATACTTGGACCTAATGACCTTACTTTACTTTTATGTGTAGGAGGTATATCTTCTGACCGATATTTTTTCCAAATTCTGTTTTCACACACTTTATATACAAATTCAAAGCAACGTGCGTAAAAAAATACAACTCTGCACGAAACTTTTTTTTTTTTTTTTGTTGGGCATCTCGCAGTTGGCCTTGAGAGGCCGTGACTGCTCAACCGGGCTTTCCTGGGGCTGCCATTAAGAAATTAATCTTAACGCCTCCAGCCAGGGCTTACAAACTAAGATTTACATGCTAAGCGACTGCACGCTGAGGGCACCCCCTGTGGGGTACGGACCTCGGCTCAGGGCGTCACTGATAGGGGGACAGCTATCGCTATTGGGGACAGGCTGGATCGAATTGACATCATTATTATTATAAGGGGAATTTAAAGCTACTGGCTCAGCTGCGGCGCGGGCTGGCGCTTCAACGAGCAAGGGTCGGTCGGGGGTCTCGACGTTAGGCGCCGATACTACTAGGGGTCTTCGCGGGGCGCGAGGACCTCGGCGGCGAGGTCGGAAGGACGATTTTGATCGGTGTGTGCGAACTGTACTGGTGGCCCTATTGCTTTCCTGGAGGAGAGTAATGTGGTCGTCTGGGTCGGTGAGGGCATGTCTCGGCCGTCGGACAGAGCTAATCCTACTGGGGACATAAGTGGCGGCCTTCACAATCAAGGGATAGCGGTGAATTTCGGCTTTATCGAAGAAACGCTTCGAGGTGCGTTTCATGAATTGACTGACCGTGGGGATTTTCAGATCGAGATGGAGGATCTCGTTCCGAACGAACCAAGGGGCGCCTGTGGCTTGCCGGAGGAATCGGTTCTGTAGGGTCTGCATCCTATGGATGAATCGGGGGTTCGCGTGCGCAAAGATTGCACACGCATACGTCATGATGGGCCTTATACACGCCGTGTAAATCCGCAACTTGCACTTTAGTGACAACTTGCTACGTGCATTTAGAACAGAATGTAACCTGCCGAGAGCGAAGGCGGCGCGTGAGCGCGCCTTCTTTATGTGCTCTGCGAAGGAGAGATGCTGATCCATGGTCACACCAAGGTATTTGGCTCGCTTCTCCCAAGGGATAGGCTTGCCGAACAAAGAGATGGGACGGGGGGGCTCAGGTCTAATGCGTCGCGGTCTCGTAAAGAGGACTGCTTGGCTTTTATCCGGATTTATGTCGATCCGCCACTTTCGAAACCACGCGCCAAGGACGTTGACGGTGGTTTGGAGAGTGGCGGCTATCGCGTCCTGACTTTTCCCAGTGTAGTACATAGATGGCTGTGTCGTCTGCGAACAGTGCCAACTGTGCCTTTCTACTTTTTGGGATATCGCTCGTGAATAGAGTGAATATGAGCGGGGACAACACCGCGCCCTGAGGGACGCCGGCGCGAATGGGATGGGGAGACGAGATCGCCCCTTCGATGCGATAGCGAAAGGTGCGGTTCGACAGAAAATCTCGTAAGATGAGCACGAGACGGTCTGGCACACCGAGACGGTACAGCTTGTAAATCAAGCCATTGTGCCAGACCTTGTCGAAGGCTTTCGCTATGTCGAATCTGCACTAAACCGTTTTATATGACATCAAATAGCCAAACGTCAGCGCAGCGGAAACTTGATTATCTCCGCAGTTTAATGACACAAAAATTTCATTTAAACATACACATTTACCTCTCGTTCCACACTAAGTGTTGAATGTAAGTACCTATTTTTTTTTCTTGTACGTCCATAGGAGAAAAGGTGCCGCTAGGATGACGTAGTTCCAGCGGAAACAGTTTTTGTTGAATAGCTTCCCAATGGTTGGATGCACTTTTGTATTTACCATACACAATTACCCGACGTCATACACTAAAAATCTGCTAAACTGAAATGAAGAAATTCGTCATTTTTCTGCTGCGACTACGCACACTCATAGTGATGTTGTGTGGCTTTTGAGTAGGTCATGACCGCACGCCATTTCAGGTGATGTTCAAACACGGCTTGCAGCTCAGAATTATCGTCACAGATAAGCACACTTAGCAATGTTGAGTCTGGTATAGGGTTCATGATTTCTCGAGCTTATCAGATTCTCGGATTCCGAGAATTCTCGAGGCTAATTTCTCGGGTTGTCGAGAAATTTACATTTACGTATGTTTTTGCCAGCATATCTTTTCGGTTCAAACAATGAAAAAAGTCGTCACAAAATTAAAAATGTGTTTCATGAAAAAATATTTTATCAAGTGGTTTTCCTGTCAAATAAAAGTAAGTATCAAAATAATCATAAAACTTTAATTGAGTTTGCAAGCAAATTAGCTTCTTACAAACAAAATTTAAACATAATTACAATCACAGCACCATTTTTGGCAGGTTAATTGGGAAAAAAATCAACTTAAACCTTTACAAGATCAATAAAACAACATCTGAACATACATACAAAACAATTAGATCTGCTTACTCTGTCTGATAAAATATGCCTTTAGAAAAACTAAGTTATTTATAGCTTTATCAGACAGCCGGTTCCTTATTCTATTTACTACATTTCCTGAAATTAAAAAAATATGATTTCTCAAGTTCTCGACTTTTCTCGAGCTTAATTTCCCGGGAACAAAGCCCAAATGAACCCTAATCTGGTAGCAGTGCTCGCTGGTAGGTACTGTTACGAGCTTGGGGTTCGTGACAATTAAAAACTGCCAATATAAATTACCAAAAATGACACTTTAATTATACACACAAATTACAAAACACAATTTCACTACTGATCACTCTTAATAGCACTTGAAGATCGCTTACGATGTTCTCGCCTGTATCGCTAGATCAATACTGCCGGGTCTTGATTCGTTCCGGCCTTTTATAGCGCCCTAGGAAAATTCGAGAATCTTCTACTGCAGAAGCATCTAGAATGTCCGAGTACATACCGGCCCCGACTGAACAGTGTTTGGTAGTTCCAGAAGATTCTGTTATCGAAATTTCAAGAAAGATTTTGACACAATTAATTCTGCTACTAGATACCAGATGGCGCTAGTGGTAACCAATTACTTTAGCTTTAGCGCGTAACAGTACCATACTCCGCAATATTTTTGACGCGTCGTGCACACCACACGAACAATTTGGCGTCTTGCGCTGTTACGCCCCACTGCCACGTGTCACATTAGTGTCCATTTGCCGCTGAACAGACGATGGGCAATTTGTCCTCGACGTACAAGGAGGACAAAACGACCGCGTTGCCGATTCTTAAAGTATGGTCTCTTGCGGTCAAAATACCCACCATCTGCGAAGCGCCTAAAAACCAATTTTGAGGTAGCTGCATT
This sequence comes from Antitype chi, assembly GCA_947359405.1. Classification (NCBI taxonomy): domain Eukaryota; kingdom Metazoa; phylum Arthropoda; class Insecta; order Lepidoptera; family Noctuidae; genus Antitype; species Antitype chi. The sequence continues at coordinate 12,029,110 of OX375815.1, read as the reverse complement.
CAGCAAACAGCTGAGAAAGCAGCTTGTACAAGCTTATCACCAGGGTTGGACAGTTAAAGGGATGAATAAAAACACTATCTTCAGACAGGAGAAAACTTTATTGGCTTTTATCATAACAAAAATACTAGAGTAGAGAAAGTTTACAACTGCAAGAAAAGTGTAATGGAATGCATCATATTATTAATGTTATCATTGCCTGCATATTTTTTTTATAAAAGCTGAGACTACATGCTCGGAAAATCTATTGATCTATATGAGAGATAATTTACATTCATTTACGATTACATAGTTAATAGGCTTTTAAACCTAATGAATTGTCCATCATAAAATATACATTTTACTTGTTATACAACAGCCATGTCATCACCTCCCCGTTATATTAATTAACATCACAATATATAATATTTGGGGCTTGGGAGATAATATCCAAATATTATGTCTCTTTAGGATCAATCAGTACGTCATTCATACAATATAATTGTGTACCCTAAACATTGGTACATATATAATTAATATCTGGTTATTAAAATAATATAATAAACTCATTTGTCGTACACAGTGGTGTAAAAAAAAACCGATCTAGATCTTTAGAGACACTATGGCGACACATTTTGAAACATGTCCTAACAATCATGTTTTTGTTTTTTTTTTATTTGGGTCTTAGGGAGATAATATCCAAATATTATGTCTCTTTAGGATCAATCAGTACGTCATTCATACAATATCATTGTGTACCCTAAACATTGGTACTTATATAATTAATATCTGGTTTTAAAATAATATAATAAATTCATTGGTCGTACAGTGGTGTAAAAAAAACCGGTCTAGATCTTTCGAGACAAACTATGGCGAGACACATTTTGAAAAATGTCCTAACAATCATTTTTTGTATTTTTATTTTGCTGACTTCATTCATTTTAATCCAGTCAGTATCGTTAAGGGGAATCTAGACACTGGCTCGAACTCACTGGTGGGCCTAGCTAAAAAGCACGCTGTCTAACCAGGCATCGTGTTCGACAGAGGTAGTATCAGTGATGAGCAGTTAGACGCTAGTCTACACGCACAATGTTGTTGAGTGAGATGCAGGAGCAGTTAATACTAAGACAGGCGCGTAAAAAAATTAAGAAAAGTCCTTCGGAAGATCGGGTTTTATGAAAAAACCACTGCATAAATCAATTACCAATAAAGTTTATTGAACTTTTCGATAATTGAGCTTTGTCGGTAGCGACTTGATTTTGTAGATTTTACACTTCTTTTGTTACTTAAACACGCCCAAAGTTAGGTTAAATTAGCAAGAAAAACGAATTTTTGTTGGCTCCTAACTTTTTAATGGCTTTTTTTTTAGTATTCTGTTGCCGTTCAGACAATATTAATAATGAGACAAAACCACACTATGTATGTTTAATTTTTGATGATACTCCCGAAGTTTGTATGAAAACAAAAAGGCGACAATATTCACCTTAAGGGCCTGTCATGAATTAATTAAAGTTACTTAGCACGGTTCCATATGTCATCACTGTCACATGGCATTGATGACATATGGAACTGAAACGTGGTCGCTCACAATGGGCCTCATAAGAAGGCTTAAAGTCACCCAAAGGGCAATGAAGAGGGCTATGCTTGGTGTTTCCCTGCGTGATCGAATCAGGAATGAAAATCCGTAGGAGAACCAAGGTAACCGACATAGCCCGAAGAATTGCCAAACTTAAGTGGCAGTGGGCGTGGCACATTGCTCGCAGAACAGATGGCCGATGGGCCCGAAAAGTTCTGGAGTAGCGACCGCGTTCCGGAAGACGTAAAGTTGGAAGGCCTCCCACAAGGCGGACCGATGACCTTGTGAGGGTGCTTTGGCTTAGATATGTTGCCGTCTCTCTCTTGCACTGATGGTTTGACAGTAACAGGCATTTTGTAGGGGCGATCGGCGGCGGCTATCTCTCGCGGTCGGCCCTGGTCCAGGCCATAGTACGGAGCGAGAGTGCATGGGTAGCCGTCACCTACTGCGAAGCAGTAATGCTCGCGAAGAGGGAGGCGGCGCACGTGAGGGTGAGGCAGTATATGCGCCCTCACGGCCCTAGTCGCCGCAGGAGACGCCCTGAGCGTCGGGAATCCCGGCCACCGTAGGCGCGGGGTTGCGGATGGCGAGTAATGGGTAACTCGCTGTCCGGTAAGGACCAAGCCCTGGTCGACGGCGCGTTGTGTTCCACGCGCGCATCAAAGAGATGTCAGCACCAACTGGTGGGGTCCACAAGGGCCGGTGCCTGCCAGGGGTTCGGGTTGCTCTGCCAGGGGTGCGGGTTGTTCCAAAGAGATACCGTGGCCCCTAGCACACAGGCTACTGAAGAAATACGGGTGTGTTTTAGTCAGTAAAAGTCTGACACGCACTCCCGCTCCACCCAGAGCGGGAGAAATTATTTGATGATGTCACATCAAAAAAAAAAAAAAAAAACAGTGACGGGCATCATTCTCAGTTAGAGCATCTGCTAAGTAAAATAAGTTTATTAATTATGGCCATAGTTGCGGACGCATATTCGACAGAGTGATCGTACAAAATGCATGTCGTACCTCTATTAAATAATAATAAAATTGTATTCACTCACATACTTACTTGAAATTATAAATGTCGGAAGGAATCACAAATACAGCATTGTTTTAAATATTCGAGTTATAACAATATTTCAACATACAAGTTATCATCTCAGAAAAAAAACGTATAAAAAATTACACTTAAGTAACTATTATTTGAACAAACAAATGGTAATCACTATCAACACTTACCAGCTAAATTGTAGGAAAACTGAAATTATGTCATGTACTGAAAGTCAGTAATTAAACATGGATTTTTATAAAAAAAGTTATAACTTGTATGTTTCATGGAAATAATAATGTTGAATTTTTATTCAACTCTTTTTTTTCTGTCCCGCATCTTTATCAATTATAATTTTTATTTCTATTTAAAATAGATACAGTTCGTATTATGCTTTAACTATTTACAGACTAGTGGATAGGTATAATGAAGACACTAGACGTTCTAAAAGAAAATAATAAACTTATATAAACTGATGGTATTTGAAACTTACATATATTTCACTGGTTTTCATTATTATTATACCTTCCTTTAAAAAAATATTCGTTATTTTCAATTAAATTTGCAATGACAATCAGAATTCAATTTGATTATATTTTTAAATATAAGTAGTATCACTTAAACATAGTAATAATATTGAATTATATTAGTCAAAAACAGAATATTAATTAATTTGTTTTTTGCTTACTCCATTAACGGCGGTACCATTTTCAATTACTGTCTTTTCATCAGATATACTTAGAGAAGAAACAGATAAATCTTCCTCATCTGAAAACAAAAGAATAGTATGATGTTTACAGCAGTTCTCATGGACATTAAAACGTAGATTAATAGATGTCTCCGCAACCAAAGTAAACAATAAATGGTTAAACCCTCAAAATGTTTTTTGAAAAAGGACAATAGGCGTTCTGGCCCATAAGCGGTCATCAATAAAACTAGTATCATTTAAAGGCGAGTGCTTTTAGAACAAATATTGTTCAAGGAGTACGATTAAATATCATTTGGGAAAAAAGATATAGGTAAAATACAATTTTAATGAATAATCATATTATTTCATGCTGTAATTTTTGTTTTGATGACGAAACATAACAAAAATCATTGCATTTGGTTTATTTATGGACCGACGACCTAAAAAAAGGGACCGGGACAGACTGGATGCGGAAGTCCAGCAGTGGACTGATACAAACTGTAATAATCCCTTTAAACGATTTAATTCATTTTTTTTTAATATAGTCCACCTATTATAACTTTTTATCCTAGAAAGTTACAGAAACAATCTTTTGTAGTCTTATTGTATACATAATTGCCTACTAGAAAATAAATAGTACAGCTGTGGCCGCCGATGGGACAAGCTTCATACAATTTTGCTCATTGTCCTTTGTGGTTTCTTACATACACTAAGAAAATCATTCTACTTACCAGAACTGACGTCGGACTGATTTCGTGGACTCAATCGACAGCCTTTTGACAAATAGTTCTTGAGTTTTCCAAGCGAAGCTAATATTAGTCTGAAATTATAAAAAAAATAATTAGGTGTGATTTTAAGACACAACTGACTGTAGCCAATTGTTACAATATTTGTTTACGGTCAAATTTAACTAGCTAACGAACCTTCATTCATACACACAATAAGTATCGATCTAATAATTATACAACATAAAATACATATTGGCCGTTGGTGGTATAGTTAGTTAAAATAATCAGTTAAAATAACCTTTTTTGTTTGATTTATCATAATTGTTTACCCATTCAGTCTGTGAAGTACCGCTTGCTACTTTATAAATTACTAGTATGTACTATTAATTTATAAACTATAATCAAAATGTCCACACCAACAAATATCCATCACTTATAATATTTTGGATCAATGGAGAAAAAACATTATAAACATAACTAACCCTAAGAAAGGTGGACTAGGTGACAGCGGTCGTGATAAATACTCCGGGTGGAATTGCACAGTAACGTAGTAAGGGTGATTGTCCACCACGGCGACTTCCATCCTCGTCTTAGTCTCGTCTTTGCCCACGAAGCGGAGACCAGCCGCTTCTAGACGTTCTATGTATTCTGGGTTCACTTCATACCGATGCCTGTGACGCTCTTCTATTATGTCTTTCTTGTAAAGTTGGGCTGTAAAATTATAATAAAATACATAAGGTTTAGCGTAACAATATAACTACATTTCGTCGCTGCATCCTCGAGATTTACATAATTCACTAGGTAGTACTCATAATTAATGTACTAGGCATCAAACAATTTTTAGAAATAGATAGACAAACGTTTCTTGTATGGAGACCCCAAAGAAAAAAAAAATCACACTTCTATTTTTATTATTTGTTGCTATAGCAACAACAGAAATACACATTCTGTGTAAATTTTAACTGTCTACCTATTACGGATCATGAGATGTAGCCTGCTGACAGACAGACAAACGGAAGGACAGCAGACACTTAGCAATAAGGCCCGTTGGGTACCCTTCGGGTACGGTGCTTTGGGGTAAGTTTGAGGCCTACAAAATCTTGTCATTTGTGGTACTGAAAGCGATTTCAGTTTCAAGACAAATAACTCCCCCATAACATCATAACAAATCGTATGTACAGGGAGATCAACACAACACGTGCAAAGATTAGGGCACTCTAGTGTTAACATGGATTAGGAATAATCTCTTTTCGACATTTTCTTTTTATTTCCAGTTTACTAGTTTGCAACTTATTTGGATAATATTGTTTTTTGATGTTATTGAGTTACATTATTATATGTATGATTTAAAAGTGTTAGTTAAAATGCTTACTTATTATGCTGGACTCTAGATAAGTCTTCCTCTTCCCTAACCGCATGGTTCCACCGAGGTTTCCGGGATGATGTTCGGGCATATCTATCACAAGCTTATCTTCACAGTTGGGATCAACCTCTGTAGAGTTGGCACCTTTTAGTCCTAGCACATTCCTAGCGAATTCTATGACGGACGCTTGTAGACCAAGACATATTCCGAGCATCGGTTTTTGTGTTTCACGGCACCATTGACAAGCTTCTATTTTGCCTTCCATACCTCTTTGACCGAACCCACCGGGGACTATGACACCACTGGAATTAAAAATTGAATTGAATTAAAGAGACAGTCAGTATGATTTTAAAGGTCGTGAAGCATTTTTAATTAGTCCTTTTAGGTTTGGCTAATTATTAAACCTAGTATATTATTATTTGATTATTTTTTATTTTCAGCAAGGGTTGCAGCTTACATAAGTATAAAGTAGAATAATTTAAATTTTCAATACAACTCTCTCACTTTGACATAACATCTCGTGATTTCAAGAAATAGTCATTCAATAGGGTAATTTGAACTTAGAGACTTGTATTGATGATTTTAATTCAATAAACTACATATGTGTTATGGTCGCCCATCATATTTTGATCAAAATAAAACCTGATTCTGACCAGTAAATTACAAAAATCGTAAGATAATTTGAATAACGTGGGCTACCCTTGTGCTTTCCCTATAAGCCGATACAAAATACAACAAAATCTATCAAATTTTATTGAAACCATACTTACTCGCTCTTGCAAAGATTCTGCCATGCTTTATGATAACTGACTGGATCATCTATCTTAGTCTGGCGCTCCAGGTTCACAGCTTCGATATAGGTCAAGTTGAGTTTGCTGCCAGAAGCAATGCACGCATGCTGCAAAGCTTTTGTAACGCTAGCGTAGCTGTCTTCCAATTTTGTGTATTTTCCAACCAGAGCGATGTTGACTTCTTTACGAAGATTGTCGACCCGTTTGGCGAGATTGTGCCACTTCCGCATAAATCTGTAATTTAATACATTTGGATGAATTCGTTTTTTGCGTTTATTATTCAAACATTCAAATTGTTATCATTATCTTCATTAAATACTATCTGATAAATAAACTTATTTGATATTACAGAAGTTCTCACATTTCGTCTAATAGCCTGTATTCTAATATTGAAAAGCCTTGTTTAGTCTAATGCTCGCAAGTGCTACTACGGAGCATTAGGTCCCGGTATTGATTCCTAAGTTGGGCAAAGTGTAAATGGGTTTTTCCTTCTGGAATTTGTCAGTAGCAGCCCGGAGTCTGGATTTGTGCCTGGTTGATGGCAATGGGCTCCCCCCTATTACATGGGAATTAAACATAACTTGCGAAATGTGGGTGTACGAGTACATCTCTGCCTAGCCCTTCGGGGGATACAGGGGTGAAGTTACGTTATGTTTAATTTCGAATTTAACTTAAAATCCTCAAAAACAATGATGACGTCATAATTAAGTCTTCCATTATAAATAGCGAATTTTAAGTACATACTTGAATGAACGGCGCCATTAACTTAATTAATTCCCACACCTGATAAACAAAGAATTACGCTATTTTTAGAAGTTTATTCTGTCTAGTGTCTACTTCCTGCTTCAAGGGAATTTTATTGACAAAAAGTTAAACGCGCCGCAAATTAATTATATAGATACTTTATAAAAAATATTTCAAAACCAGGTCACGACCGATATTTTAATTGTTAAAATACATAGATAAGAAAACATCATTATTTTTTTATACTAGACTAATCGTTAACCGACTTTTGCACTTGATATGTAATTAAGATTAACAATGTATATTTGTGCTATTATTTTTTCTAGTGGATCTTTTTCCCCGAGGTCAATCTATCTAGCGTGTTTTATGTCACGGCAGTGCCAAAGTTTCTATCTCTTTTTCAATGGTAGACTAGGTCGTTTCGCGAACTTCACCTTAATCTGTAGTCGGTCAATGGGACACACTCAGCAGTTCTTAAACCTGCCTGGCCTGCACCATAAATCACATGACACATTTACGAAGAATCAACATTCTGTCTGTCTTATCTGCAAACGATTTTAGCCCTTAATGCATTTATTGATTTGTGCATTATAAAATTCATACCGGAATTTTAGAACACAGAAAATACATACGTATACTTACTTTCCTGGACGTGGCATTGACATGTTCAGTTGTAGCCTTTCATTTAAATATTGTACGACTCCTTGTTCTTCCATGAGCAGTGGTACATGGTATACGGAGGTCAAATCGTGAATGCATATTACCTGAAAACAAGTAAAAATTCCATATTAAAAACAAAAAACGTTGGTTTTTACAGTAAGGTTAAAGGCTTATGATCACAGGATGTGAGCGGTGGTGGCCCAGTGTTATCAGCCCCGAGGCACTTTACTTTGTGTATGTATTTCATTTAATCACCACTGTTCTCAAAACGGTGAAGAAAAACATCGTGAGGACAGCGGCATGTCTTAGAACCAAAAATTCGAAGACATGTGACATCTACCAACCCGCACTGGGCCCCGCGGTGGATTATTGCCCACTCCCTCTCCCAGAGAGAAAGCCCATGTCTCAGTACTGGGGACATTCTAGGCTGATTGTGATCACAGAATGCCTTCTGGAAGTAAGAATACAACTACTTAAAGTAGCAGTTAAAAACACTGCTATCATCAATCCATATGATGATTCAATGTAGCAGGCTATAAAGGGCTCAATAGGTCATGCACTGCATTGGATGTCACGAAGCTGATAAGATTTGGTATGAATTAGTGGCTGTTGGCACTAATTTAAACTTGAGAGCAGTGGTGGCCGTATACTAACGGCCGCGACTACGAGTTGTACGTCGTGGGTTAAAACCCAGTCAGGCGGGTTATTTATTTCATAACATGTTCTTAAAACAGTGAAGGAAAAATTCGTGAGGAAACCGGCATGTTGTCAACCAAAAATTCAAAGACACGAGACATCTACCAACCCGCACTGAGCCCGCGTGGTAGATAACGGATTTCCCCTCTCAAAAGGCCCGTGTCCCAGTAGTGTGAACATTATAGGCTGTTATCTAACTAATTTAAACTTAATTTGCAACTACTCTTCAATGTATTCGCCTAGCTTTTAATAAAAGTATAAGAAGTCTTAAAGATTTACATGTTCCTGAACATATAAATCTTCAAGACGTCTTATACTTTCAGATTCTTATGGCCTCATTTGAAAACTTGTTTTATTGATTGTAGCGGTGCTTTCACTGTTTTTATAGGTGTAATCTTAATCTACATATAGTTGCCAGACAGAAATACAATAAATTGCAACCGTACTAATATTTTAAATGCGAAAGTGACTCTGTTACCTTAGCTAAACCACAGAATTTATACCCGAGCAGAATGAAAGCTTTCACAGAGCTCAAAATTCTTACCTACTTTTATAATGCTGTCAGTCGGTTAGTGTAAATAAAAAACCGGGCAAGTGCGAGTCGAGATTCGACAATGAGACCAGACGGACGGACAGACAGACACTGTGACTGAGGTTCATCCCATAAATTTTCGGCTTTCCAATTTTGTCATAAACGAACGAGTGTAGCTTTGCAAGACGAAATGGTTTAATAATGGACAGTTTGTTTAAAATTAAGCAGGTACAAAACCAAAGTAAGTTAAGTTAGGTACAGTTTATTGTTAGAAATGAAAAGGAAAAAAGAAAATATTTTATTCAAAAGTAAGTATCTCTTATTACTACTTCCAACTCGTAATTTTTTCTTTTCCTTTTTTGCTTGGTTTTTAGTAACTAATATGCCTAGGTAGTAGGTAATCCTTCTTATGCGAAAACCTTATCGCCATCTTAATTATTTTGGATACTACTTATCTCGTTACTAAATACATCTATCATAAGCATTAAAAATGTGAAGGTATAGGTAGATATAGTAATTTACCTGACAAGATCTTTTGGAGAAGAAAGAACCTTTATTTCTGGTCGGGTATTATATTCTGTGGCTAAACCACAAAATGTTAGGTGATAGATAAGTCTTTGACCTAGAGAAGGAATAAAGTTTTGGCTACTAAACTTTCCATCCTGGATATACATATCCCATGAAGAAGGTGGTAAGTTCATGGTAGACAGAAGTTACAGAACGCTACCTACTACGATCCCTACATACTCCTTTTACCTCATTTACGTTCATACATTGACATTTGTATTCAAACATTATCATTACTAACTGACAAAATGATAGCAGAGATATTTAAGCCCGGCCCGCCTTACGTAATTTTTTCGAAGAAACGCGCCGTCAAACAAATCTTCACTAATTTCCTTTTCCAATGAATCGCTTTGCATAAATGATAAATGATTTTATTTCTGTAAGTAGGTTTGTACAAACACTTTTACACGTCAAACATATTTTTTTAAAACTAGATGAGGCCGGCGTTTCCTATCTGACTCTGAGAAGAAAGGCCGAAACAAACTCAGAGGTCACAGTCTCTTTTAAAGTCCAGACATAGTTTACTTTAATACTTTTAAATAGGTAAGTAAGTCACTTAGATCGATCGATAGGCACGGAATTACAGTAAATAGTATCATCACTGATCTTATTAGTTTATACCTGAGTGTTATTATTGTTATCAGTATCACCCATTCCAGATCGTGCCCCCGAAAATTAGTGTGTTACGAAACCCTCAGGAAGAAAGATGACAAACGATGAATGGTATTCACATAATTTATGCTTCGCGCATTTATTCCGTTAGAGCTGCGGTTAAAAAGACCACTGCTGAGCCTGAATCTGTGCCTGGTTATTGGCAATATATCCGCCACTTTTTATGGAGGGCATAAATGGTACCCTACCCATTTAGCTAATACAGCAGAGCGCGTTGTATCTTATCAATATTATTATATATACCTATGTGACTAACACGGTTTTCCAGCGTTCAAAATTTTAATCATTTCTTATTAATCTATTAATGTACATTAATTGTTGTGTCATTGCAGTTATTAATAATACAATTCAGAGCACGTGTTCGAGGAGCGCTATTTGAAATGTAGTTATGTATCATTATAATATATTGTTTATAAGCACAAGTGAGAATGTTTTTGTGGTGGGCTGGCCATACATTGAAAATACTGCACCAACCTTCATAAACAACGCGTACATGCATATATAAACTCAAGTCTTTTAAAGCAGAACCCCTTGGAGAAAAAGGCGTGATTAGTACAGAAACCCAGGAGGACGATTCTGAACTCATTTTGCTTCATTCACTTTCACAGTTTATAAATCTCTATTAACCAATTAGATTCACGTGAACATGTTGAAAATCAATCTTCATTAATAAACTCATAATATGATAGAAAAATCTCGAATTTGATAGTGGCAATGGCATACACGTCACGCACGATACTATGTACCGTTCATACATGATCATCAGCCTCTGCCTTTACCCTATTTTTATTATTTGGTGGTCTGCGCAACATGTTTTTCCTTCTTTGCTTCTCCATTAGTCGTTATCTCGGTAGTCAGACCCCTTTCTAGCTCTTTCATCTTTCACACAGTCCATCCATGGTTTCTTTGGTCTTCTCCTACTCATATAGCCATCGTCATTCATACTCAAACTTCCTCTTATGTACTCATTTGTTATTCTATCCATTCGTTTAACACCACACATCCCTCTACGCATTCTCATTTCAGCTGCATGCAATTGTGCCTTTCTTTTCTCTTCCCATCCCTTTAGTGGTCCAACATTCTGGTCATGTTCAAATCAACATAGAAGAGAAACGCGCCTTCTCCGGAAACGTCCTTCAGGCTAATAAAGTACCAGCATGAATTAATATTAACCTTTATCATAATTATCATACACACATTTATGTACTGCAAGTGCTTTATTTCCATTAAGGCGGTAATTTCTTGAAAACGCTCAAAAAGGTGATTTTTTAAACCAGTGTATCTCTTTAACAGTAAATAATTTTGAAAGCAAAAAAATATATGATATTTTCAAGACTTTTTTGCATAGAGTGATGGAACTCAAAACATAATTAAACATACTTTAATGCATCATCAAAGTCACCTCTTAATTATTTTTAAAACTAGTTTATCCTTTCAATAACAATTATAATTAAAATTATACCATACAATTTCAAATGCCAAACTGCATCCAGTGATGGATTATTTATTAGTAAATAGTTATCTAATTTTATACGATTTTATTTGCGACAATGCTTGCTCATTTATTATTCGAATTTATTACAACAGATTTTAACCCGGATTGCAATAATAACTATTATCACTTATAACGACAATATTTAAAGTTACCAGGACCGTAACATAAATACATACACCACCCTTGTTGACCGAGCGGGAATGAGATGCGTTACCGCCAGAAGCGCGCGGATTGTGGCATGAGCGGTTGGAAATAGTTTCGCGTATAAACCTACTTTTAAAACCTTTCACAAAGTTGATAATATCAATGTACTGATAACAGTACATATACATTTGCGTCACCTTATTTCTGCTTTTATGAGTTGGAATTGGGTCACACAAAGCATTGACCTGTTCTTATAATACTTTACTAAGCCGTATTTTTTTATAAACAATGATAAGGATACCTACTGTGTTAAGAATGAAACAATTTATGGAACAATGGTGACTGTTTTGAATTATAAATAACTAGTTTCCGCCCGTGGCTTCGCCCGCGTGGATGTCGGAAATTATTCCGCGGGAACGTACTACCGGGATAAAAAGTATCTTATGTGTTAGTCTATATGTGTGCCAAATTTAATCCAAATCCGTTCAGCCATTTTTGCGTGAAAGAGTAACAAACAAACATCCATCCATCCATACTTAAAAACTCGCGTTTATAATATTAGTAGGAAGTAGGATATTAGAAGATATTATTATAAGATTTTGCTGATAAAACTTTTAACTATCTTGTAAATATATTTAATTTAATTAGGATACTATATTATAATATCTCAGACCTTGTTTGATTTGGTTGTAAACATGTTCTTTTTGCATAGAAACAAATTGAACTATCACTTTACTAGGTACTTCGCTTGTGTAATTTTCTACTTATTATATTCCTAAACAATACAAATGTTGTTGTTTCCAAATTTTAATCAAGTATATTCAGAGCTTAGAGAACACACAGATAAATTCAAATTAAAAATAGTTCTAATCTTGTTATATGAAACAAAAATATTACCTGTTCAGGACCAACGTGGCAGAAGTTGGAAATCTTCTCTTTGACTGGCTGATTGATTGGTTTCTCTGACCGGCACAATATCAAGTCTGGTGACAAGCCCAATCCACGTAACTCTCTGACGGATGATTGTGTAGGTTTTGTCTTAGGCTCTCCTGTAGATTTTGGCTAAAATGTTGAAAAAAAAAAGAAAAATTACTCAGAACACAAATTATTATAATTTAGATCTCATTAGTATCATTTAAACAGCTTCTTTCTCCTTTTAACTTCAACAATGATTTTGCTGTTTCAATAATGTCTTCTGATTTTTCAAAAGGTGCAAATTTTTCTGAATTTTCTAATTTCAGATAGCTTCAACTATTTTTTTTTGTTGTTCTTTAAAATTATTTTATTATTAATAATAATAGTTACATTGTTTTCATATTCCGAGATCTGGAACAAGAAATTTGGTTTGCTGCCAGGTGACACAACAACACAACAACCAAATGGTTACATTCAGCATCAGGGGAATGATGAAAAAGAAGACAACAACAAACATTACACAAAAATGAAGGTAAAATAACCTGAATTCAGCTTACCATTGGAATTAAAGACACATGTGCACAAATGAAATTTTCCCTCTTTACTCTGAACTGGAACTGTCTAAATGCTTCTACAAATGACATTCCTTCAATATCACCTATTGTCCCACCAAGTTCTATAATGCAGACTCTGGGAGGTGCATTGTCCGGTGTCACAGGTATATGAGCCACTCTTTGCACCCATTCTTGTATGGCGTCCGTAATGTGTGGAATGACTAAAAGTAAATAAAGCAAAATGTTGTTGCTATCAAACACACTTGACCAATCTGCCTAGCCTTGCCCCAACTATGTTGGGGTCAGCTTCCAGTCTCACAGCAAGCAGCTGAATACCAGTATTTTACATGGAGTGACCATACACCTGATATGGATAAATATATATCATCCTTAAAACAAGCAATTCTTGTATACGTGTATATGTATATAATCAGAATCTCGGAAACGGCTCATGAAATTTAGTATGCAGGGGGTTTCGGGGGCGATAAATCGATCTAGCTAGGTTTCATTTTTAGAAAACATCAATCCAAAAAAAAAATGGTCTAACTTATGAAAATATGCAAGAAAAAGATGACAAGTGAAATTGGTGAAATGTTTCATCACTGAGCGACATAGACCCACTATTAATAATATTAAATATTATTTTTACCTGCTTAGCAACTGCCTTCATTAACATATTCATACACTTTACAGTAAAAACTGCTCACATGGATTTCCATTAAGGATATAATTATGATTGACAATTTAGCAAGTACAAAAATAGTTTTTATTTACCCTGAACAGTTTTGCCTAGATAGTCTCCTCGCCTCTCACGCTCAATAACCTGCTGATATATCTTGCCAGTTGTGATATTATTGTCTCTATGCAGTGTTATATCCAAGAAGCGCTCATAGTTGCCAAGATCAAGGTCAACTTCGCCGCCGTCATCGAGCACGTATACTTCACCTAGAAAATAAAAATAGACGCATGCAATAAATGCAACGATAGCACGCGGCGAGAATAACAATTACTTTGTTATGTTTTAAAACCAAAATTGTGAAGTCCGCTTACCATGCTCGTAAGGAGAGAAAGTTCCTGCGTCGATATTTATGTACGGATCAATTTTTATTGAAGTCACATCGATGCCACAGCTTTTTAAAATTGTGCCAAATGAGCTTGCGATCACACCTTTTCCAACACCACTTATTACTCCACCGGTAACTAAAATATATTTCATGTCTGGCATAGTGATTTTTTGAAGCACGTTTATCGTACTGAAATAGTCCTAGTACATTCAGTAAAAGTTCAAAATATCTTTACACGATGTAGCAAATTATTTGAAACGTCAATCACACGTGCTTCTACTGCAAACGCTACGCGCCATTTGCAATTTTTGCATTATTTAGGGTTAGACTGGTACTGCTAATACTCGGATATTCTGGGGTATCCGAAAACGATGGTCAGCTGGACTTAATTATCGACTAGAACAGTTACATACTAACACCGACCCTTGCTCGTTGAAGCGCCAGCCCGCGCCGCAGCTGAGCCAGTAGCTTTAAATTCCCCGATCGATAATAATAATGCCAATATTTTGATCCAGCCAGTCCCCAATGATAGCTGTCCCCCTATCAGTGACGCCCTGAGCCGAGGCCCGTACCCCACAGGGGGTGCCCTCAGCGTGCAGTCGCTTAGTTTGTAATTTATTTTAGTTTGTAAGCCTTGGCTGGAGGCGTTAAGATTAAATTCTTAATGGCAGCCCCAGGATAGCCCGGTTGAGCAGTCACGGCCTCTGAAGGCCAACTGCGAGATGCCCAACAAAAAAAAATACATACTAACACTACAACAAACTTTTTGTGGTTTTATAGTATGTGCAATCGAATGACACCTTGTAGAATAAATATCGTAAAAGACCGAGGATTGAAAAGACGCCATTCGTTTTTGTATGGCATGTTTTCATCTGCTTGTTTAGGGATAGGACTGGCACTGCTATTATTCGGATATTCTGGGATATCCGAAAACTATTGTTTGCGGGACTTTATAATCGACTAAAACAGTAACATTACAACCTTTTATCTATTTATGCTTCTTGATTACAACCAACAAACTTTTATGCGGTTTTATAGTCTGTGCAATAGAATGAAAATTTGAACTAAAGACCGGGAACTGGAAAGACGCCATTCGTTTTTGCATGGCATGTTTTCAATTCATCTGCTGTCAAATTTTATGTGTTGAACGAAAATACTGGGTAATTTTTCACTTTTTACGAAAATGCCTAAGTATTATTGTGATTATTGCGACACTTATTTAACGCACGATTCACCTAGTGTCAGAAAAACACATTGTACGGGTAGAAAACATAAAGATAACGTAAAATTTTATTATCAAAAATGGATGGAGGAACAAGCTCAACATCTCATCGATGCTACTACAGCGGCATTCAAAGCGGGTAAAATAGCGCAAAATCCATTTAACAAGGGAGCTGCAATTCCACCTCCATGGGATCCTAGTGTTATGGGTCCAGGAGGGCCTAGACAATCTGTGCCTTCTCAGGGAGGGCCACCGGGAATGCTGCCACCTCCGTCGATGGGTCCTGGAGGTCCAATGGCTCCGCCAATGATGATGGGGCCACACGGACCTATGCCCCCGATGATGGGAATGAGGCCACCTATGATGGGTCCAATAATGGGGCCAATGGGCCCTATGGGACCCATGGGTCAAATGCGTCCACCACTAATGAATGGACCACCTATGAACAAATAGTGTCAGTTTATAATAATTGATGAAGACTGGGAATAATTAAATAGTTGCCACAAATCGTGTTACATCAAGTGATTTCATCATTAACTTTTAGGTTATGAAACAGTACCTATATTGGTGACTTAACTTACAGTACCTCTACTTTTACTTGATGTGTTCAATACCTATAAGTAATAAGCTATTAATTAATCAATCACCTCATCATAGTGTTTTCTATTGGAAATATGTTACAACCATTATTACACCTGCTTTGTCTAAGTAAGAATAAGAGGCATACATCACCAGGATACACACATCACAGGTAAATGTATTGTTGGCTGCATGACCAAGCAGATTGGAGGTGAGCCACCCACTACATAGCAGTATACATATACTTGGCAGCACGACCTGGCGAGGTTGCCATGGTGACCCGGTGAGGTATGGCTCTTACATAAAGTGTTAAATTGGAATTTCAGCAAGGTTGCACAAGATTATTATCTTGGAACATTTCACAGATATTATAAACTCAACCTGATCAACCTAAAATTATAGTGTGAAAAAATTGTATGTAGGTAATGTTTGATGACAACAAACAATAATCCAGCTGTTCTGGATATTTGTTAATTGGCATATAAATATTACTTCCTGCCGCCTGGCCTCTTTACTATCTATTGATATCCTAGCTTGTGGTATATTATTGTAATTCTTATAAAATAAATAGTAACTAAGTCACATTTTGTTTCATTAAGAGAATAACCATTTTTAACCGATTTCAAAGAAGGTTCTCAATTAGTCTGTATTTTTCTTATGTATCTTCCATGACATCTCTGGCAATTGTGGGTTGATTTCGAAAATTCTTTTTAATTGATAGGTTATGCTTCAGGGGTGGTCGCATATACATTTTATTTACTTTGCTTGGGTAGTTATTGCGTTATACCATTGCCTTCCTTTCGTCTAGGGCCAATCCTAAGTGTAGAATCAGGTCATGCATTCGAAACTATACCAACATGTAAAATTTCAACTCCATATGATATGAGGAAGTGGTTCAGGTCAAATACTAGTAACAGCACAGATTTTTACGATAAAAATACAAAGGGAAAGAAAGGGATTAAAGAATTAGAATTTCCTAATGAAAGAAAGGAACTTTTCCAAAAGACATCAACGCACCACTCTTCCGTTTGCTCGTTCACCCAACCACCATTTTAAATAGACCCCTGCGGTGGCTCATAATCTTATTAAATAAAAAAAACTAAGTACCTACCTAACTTGTGAATTGTATCGTCGAGCTATTAGATTATTATTTTTGACGCTTTGACACTCCTATATCTATGTATATATACATATAGCTCATGGGAAGCGTGCGGTGACGATGACGCGAGTTTCACGCTTTTTGTTCACCCAAAAAGTACACATATATACACCGTATACATATAGCTCATGGAAAGCGTTCGGTGACGATGACGCAAGTTCCATGATTTTCGTTCACCATCACTTAAAAAAAAATACTTCAAGCTGTACTTAGCAGGTTCAGATAGCAGCTGCTGAATTGAAATAACATATACATCACGAATGACGCATAGCTACCGCACCGCCTTTTACAACGACCGCGAATTGTTGGTAAGTTCATAATTACGTTATTTAATATTAGTATTTAGAGTGAAAATCTCGTAAGTGTAAAAGAAGTAACTTTTCAGGAGGAAGAAAACTTTGCCGAATATGCTGATGGATGCGAGTGTTTACGAGGTTCTCGTTTACTCTCATACATGGCGTTCTGAGTATCGAATGAACATAATATTAGTGGGATCAGGATGTGCGTCGCGAGGTTTTCTTCCTAGAAACGCAATAAAATAATAAACCCTCGGGAATGCATATTTGGACAAATATGCATTCCCGAGGGTTTCACTCTAAGGCGACGATACATAATCAGCCTATAATGTTCTCACTGCTGGGACACAGGCCTCCTCTCTTCGAGGAGCGGGCTGTTATCCACTACGCGGGCCCAGCGCGGGTTGGTGCTTAGCGCATCCTCCTTATATCGATATAATACCTATTACGAGGAAGAGTTAAATGATACAACAACATAATTCAACACGTTTTATTTAAAATTGTATTCCGAATAACTTAAAAACTTTGAAAAAGTTCAAAACACTACTAACATAGTACCTATCAATATGTACTCAATAAATACTTACGTACTAAGTTTTTTAACCAGCTATTGTGGAGTAGAAAATATCATTTATACAAAACAAAATTGGCCCCATGGAGCATTAAAATAAAATTATCAATTTGAGCTCGAATTACGATATAGTCAAATACTGGCTATGGAAAATAAAAGTGCCTGCAAAAATGGCACCGAAAGCGAAAGAAAAGACTAGATTAAAGCTTCTATGAATTTCATTGCCTTATCATAACTTTGAGATTGGAATTTCTAAAGCACCGCTTTGACACATCAATATCAGCTTCATCATAATGCAGTTTCTAGTGTTGTAGGCGACACTTTGCCTCGGTCTGGAGACGATTTGCTTCGTGAGTTAGCTGACGGACCAGCCGCAGTTGGACTCTTGAAGGAGGTTAACTTGGGAGGGGATGATTCAGGGCAAGTATTGAAAAATTCTGCTCTCTTTGCTTGCATTATTTCTGTTCTAGATAGACCTTGTGACCTTATGAAGTCGGTATTGAGAGGAAACACTCCTTGATCAGTCGCTTGAGGGAAATGTCTTTCGATTTCTAAAGTGTTTTCATTTAATGGAATTAAATTTCGCCGTGCTCCGAAGTGTTGGTTTGTCACAATAGGAACTGTTTTCGAAGGTGGGGTCTCAGGTAGCAGGTCGTGCTTTTCACCTGAGCTATTGGAGTTTTCATCTTCGTTATAAGCTTCGGGTATGGGAGTAGATAAAACATCAGATCTTGGACTGGCGAATCGCCACTGTGACTTGGGTGATAACAAAATTTTAGGCGTATTCTTGTGTTCTTTTATAAGTGCTCCAGTTCTCCCTGGAGAAGTAGGCTGAGCATTCGATTTTATAACTTTTCTATGCGTATAGGTTTTAGGAGACCCACTCAAATCGAGAATATTAACTTGTGATCTATTAGCAACTTGTGAAGGCAGAGTCTGTGGTTTTTCTCTGGACAGTTTTAATTGCTCAACTGCTGACAACTTATTGGATTTATTTTGCGGTAAGGTATTCAATTTAACACTGTGTTGTAACAAAAGCTTTTTGAAATCAAGTCTAGAGGTTTGAGACATTGGTCCATGTCTATCGGCGCAGTTTGTTTCTTGCTTTTGTAGTCCGTAGATAGGGCCAGGAGTAGGAAGGATATGTTGTTTCTCGGAGGGTGACCAGCTCATTCTATTTCTTGGGTCTCCTAAATAACCCGTTTCAGGGTAACGCTGCGAACCTTTTGTATAAAGTGATGTTTCTGAACTGACTGGAGATAAACTAATAGTAGACAAGGCGGGCGATTCTGATCTCTCATTGGTTTCTTTAATATTGAGTTTCTTCTTACTTTTATGTATAACTGCATAAAGTTCTTCGTTTGTCATGGTTGATTTGACGGGGGACAGTAATTTGGTGCTAAGGTCAACAACATTTTCTTTATTAGATGGAGTTGAGGATTTAAAGGGTCCGGATGTTCGTGGATCGATAGGTGATATTCTGATCGATTCGATTTTGTTTGTAGGACTCTGTACCCTTTGGTCAGGTGCGGGTTGATTTACCAAGGATGCAGTTTTCATCCCATAGTTAGAGGCAGATCTTGGAGGCGCGTTGGATTCTAAGTTACTTCTTTTAGGAAGGGTCCAGAATTTCGGTTGCTCTCTCTGTGCTGCATTTGAAGAGTTTTCGTAATTAATGATGCCGTGCTTACCACGTAGATGAGCAGTATGATATCGATGTAAGGTGGGGTTTATCGCATTCAGATCTACAGTTGGTCCCTTGTCTTGGACTAGACTTGGCGGTATGTTCAAGTAGGGCTTGTCAGCACTGGAATGTCGACAGTCTGAAAATATAACATTAATGTCATTAGACAAACGTGTAAATGAATATTTGGGTCTTTCTTTTTCGATGGTAGGAACACCGCCGACATTGCCCTACACCTACGCGCGTTTCTTACTTTGCGGCGTATTTCTACTTTTATAGAACATTCGAGAAACCATCCCATATTCATTCCATACACATAAATATACATTAAAATAAAAACCTACTATAAAATATATATATATAACAGTAGTTTATACCGATTAGTTTATTACAGTAAATTAGGACCCCGAGCAGCATCGGGGGAGGTTATTGGTGCCTCAAATATTATAATACCTATAATAGATATATAGGTACATATTATAGGTATATCTGAAAAGTGTCCGCTGGGGTTCCAATTTCTCACCCTGTATAACGAGCCTACCCGTACCTACACCGAACTAACAAAAAATAAATAATTAGAAAAGGAGGAACTCTAAATAGAATAAATGGAACAACGCTTCTTCTCAAAATAGAACATGCTAATTTAAAAAAGGGCAAATATTAACATACAGCAAAATATCAACGACACTATACTCCATTTGTAATAAGATTAGATATTGAACTAAAAGTTTTTTACAGTTCGATCAACCGATTTTAACTTCTATTGTATTGGTGGCATGACAAATGGCAGCTGCAGTAAACAGTTGGTATTGTAACTACTTTTTTTGCTTTTAATGCCATCCTTATGCCTACGATAAAGAAGTCAGAATCGGTTGACCGGACTGTAAAAAAGGTTTGTTTAAATGTCTAATCTTATTTCAAATGGAGTATAGGTACTTACAAATTACTTACTAAACCACATAACAGTAGGTACCTACGTACAATAGAGGTCCAAACCCACAAGCAAAACTAAGGCTAAAAAACAACAGTAAAATCATATACTTAACTAATACATAAATAACTCAACAATTACATAATAATATATTTCGACATTCACATATAAATAACCATAATGGGCATGTGAGAGCCTGCAAGGTATATAAAGTGCATGATATTTTATTCCTAGCCTATCATCATTCGACCAATTTATGTTAAGTATGTTATTACAATTTTGTTTAGTGTGGGCCACTAAGTGCTTTTGTTTAGTTTTTTTAGTTGTGTTAGTAATTTTGAGTCCCCATGCATCATGCCAAATAAGCAACACAAAACTTTACCTTTTAAGGAGGTGTCGCTAAAGACGAAACATTGGAAGCAATCTCCTTCACTGTGCAAAGCGATGTAAGATGAGTGCAAAGTACTGTACACCTATGTTTAATCTTCGAACATTGTTAAACATTTCAACATTGTGTTTAACCACAAATTAGTCATGTTATATAAGTTTCAGATTTAGTATTGTTCAATTGGTTATTATCGCCCATAAGTGTGATGTGAAAATAGATTCAGTGGATTATTTACAAAATTTTATTTTGTAGTTATACTTATTTTAAAAGCAAGTTCTGTTTATCGTGATTTATTCAAAAATAAATCATATTGGCGAAATGTCAGAGTAAAAGTGGATAAACATCAGATTTTTATTCACTAAGAAGGAAATCAGATGCTCAAAATATAATTGATACAGCCGAATAAACAGAGCTTGTTAAAGTTTCATAGTCCAGTGCTATAATGAGTAGAGTGAGGGTGATAGCTGAAGGTGTGACATTAAATGAAATAAGTGCGTTAATTCATAATAATTCTATATATTATTTACAATAAAAACACAAGGACACAGAATAACACACCATGCACTTACATACGAAGAATATGAACCACTCGTAAGCTGTGCACACTGCGGTGAAAAAAGCCACCATGCATTATTTAACACTTAACACTAAAACATTATATTATGTAAAATAAAATACTGATACATCAATGTAGCTACAGAATTTAAAATTCATTCATAATATCATTAAAATTCACATTCGCCTACATAAAATAAAAACTATCACAGAATTCACAATTAATTCATAAAATTCAGGGAAGACCGATTTTGGTACTAATTGTACATTGGACGGATTAGTTCCTAATATATATTTATTAACTGTAATAATATCTACTTCAAACATTTAAAAAATCGATAAAACTAATTCATTGTCTAAATGTTCCGAGAGAGTTAAGCGTAATAATATTATTCTAGGTGTGTGTCGGTAACAGTTAATATGCGTAGTACCTATTTTGGAGATAGAAATAAAAATTGAGCTAAATAAAGTTTTAAGAGTGTTTCAGAAGTTACCAGATTTCAGTGCCATAGTCGGATTCAGAAATTGATAAGACTCTAGCGCGGTGCATAGAACCATCCACAGGTACAGTGACTTTACTGGGAGTGAGGGGGCAAGCGGGTGCCGAGTGAAGAATGCAGACATCGTCTGGGTCAGCATCTAAAATTGCTGATAAGATATCTAAAGACGAATCTCTTCTATCAGGAATGATAGCCACTGTGTGCCTTTTGGGCATAGGAGTAGTAAATGGACTTAACGTCAAAGCAGACAATTTACTCTGAAACTTATCGTCAATAAAGGAAGTGTTATTGTCCATACATTCACACTTTTCCAATTCGTCAATAGCAGTTCTTTGACTCAGTTTAGGGGACACAGTTGGTGGGTAGTTAATCTGATCGCGTAATAAATCTGCTGCTATTTCGGCCTGAATCATTTCTAACGAGTCTACTTTTTTGGTATTAGTGCCAAAACTTTCGAGTTTCAGTAGCTTTTTGATGGGCATCAACGGAGAGTTTGCCAACTTATAGCTATCGCTTCGTTTTATTTTGTTAAGATTTGATTTATCGGAAAGTTCGTCGTCAGTGTTATTGGGACTTAATAATTGTCCGTTACTATTGGCATTGTTTCTATTAGTAAACATTCTTAAAACTTCGGCTACTTTACTGCCTGACTTGTTAAATTCTTGTTTATCGAATTTATTTTGCAACATTATGGGAGTTTGGAAGTTTGGAACGAATGGAATTATTTGTTCATTTACTTGGGGTGCTAGGTCAACGACATCTACATTTTGCAATTTTGTTTCGAAAAGTTGTTTTGAGATGGACTTTGAACAAATATTCTTACCTGCTAAATCGTCTTTCGTCGGAGATAAGCTGACACCCTCCGCATCGTGTATATTTACATAAGCCCCGGTTCTAGTGATTGCTTCTACTACTCGCGGTATGTCTTGTGGTTTTTTTGTTGTTTTCGAGTGTTGTTGGTTGCTAAGTACAGGTGTTTCGGTGATAGGTATAGCAGTAATAATTGTACTGGGTTTAGGTGTCGGTAAAGTAATGAATTCTGTGGTCATAGGCCCATCGGGAGCGATCGGTGCCTTGATTATCATTTTTCCTAGTTGTGGCGACGTTGGCTTACTTGAAGGTGGTGGCGGTTCATAAGGGAAATCAGTTTCATCTGTAACTTGCACGACATCAGCAGTTTCGCGTTGAATGACCGTAGTCGTAGGCTTGATTTCTTGGACAAACGGTCCCGGCTCGAAAGTGGTGTGTGCTCCTTTTCTTCGCTTTAGAGTGTCAGATGAGTAAATCACTTGTCCTTGAGAGTCAAGAGTAACTTTTGCACCTTTTATTTGAATATCATCTAATGCTGGTGAAGGCTTATCTTCTAAACTGTGTTCTAAATAGTCTTTACTTCCACTAAGGCAGTTTGGCAATTCGTTTAGTGATACGTATTCTGTTTCTGGCAGTTTTCCTGAGAGTACAGTTTGCAAGTTTTTCTTAACTACATCACTGTTACCATAAATTCCTCTATTGAGACTTAATTTCTGATTATTATTCTTGACATCAGCTATTGTTACGTAATCACCGGTATCGTAAAAGTCTTGAGTCAATTCGGATTCCTTTGTTACTGGCGATTTTTTACTGGACAATTTGTGAGGGAGAACACCTTTTAATTTGCACATTAGACTATTAAATGGCTGCAAGGAAGATTTAATTTGACTTGTTTTATTACTTGGCTTCGTTAAGTCCGTAGGTGTTTTCGCTTCTTTAGGCTTTTCATCAACTGGTAGGTCTAATTTAGGCCGACTGGCTACTTTAGATAATTCGATCTGAGATTTGATGACGATTTCTGAATCTTTGTTACTAATTTCGCTTTCGTCATCTGAGTTAGATGGTGTAATCACACACATTGAAGGGATTCTGGAGCTGTTAATTGTTGTCTTGTATCTTATCCTCTCTATTCTTTCAGTGCCTTCAAGATCAGAAGACTCTGAATAGTCTTGTTCAGACAGGCTGTTCTTCCCGTGTGCGCTTGACACGGAGTCTTCGATGGGCGAACTAGATGTGTTATGTCCCGAGTCTGGGGAACTTGTACCTGTACTCTTCTTTGCACTTTCTAGTTCCGTCTCTGTGTGAACTTCAGCAACTGCTGTTATCTCTTTATGATTACCCACATTTCTAGTTATAGTGATTGTTGGAGGAGGTGCATCATTTATTTCTGGCGATGAATGATTATACCCTTGTTTATCAGTGTATGGTCTTACTGGATTATACCTTAGGCTGCCGAACGGAGACTTTGAGAACGAGGAATTTATACTCCTGTCTAGACTAGTATTTGCGCTATTTGCATTAGTACTTCTATTTCTGCTCATTATAGCTAACGAACTTTTTCGTTCCGGGACGGTTGGACCAATTACTAGTGATCTATCACTTCCGGCCGCCATTAGCGTCGTACATACTGTCCCTGCGGAACTTGTCGTAGTACTAGTGGAACCTTTACCGAATAATTCGTATTCGTTCTCCGCACTCATTGTCTGACTGTTGGAGGAGTTTGAAAGAGCATTACTCGTGTGCATTGGTGTGCTAGGAGTAATTTCCTCTTCCTTCAAAGTCTTTAGGCCAGAGTCCATATGGAATGATGTGTAGTAGCCTTCGGTATCACATGAGAATTCTGAACTTGTTTCCAAATCCTCATGCAAGTCATTAATGATATCGGGTGTTAGCGTACCCTCACTTGTTACACTACCCGAGCCAGATGTATTGAGGAACTTTCGTCTACTAATTATAGAACTTGGCGGTCCGTGGTGTGCATTCAAGGAGTTTATAGACGTTGCGGCTGAAGTTGTACTTTTGGGAGGTATTGTTGTGGAAGTTATTTCGGAACCTATGCTTGTACGCCCTGATTCGGAACTTGCCGACCAGTTACCGCTTGACGAATGAGGTTCATCTTTGGCAGCTCCTGATCGTCTTAGTCTTCTTTGTATTGATGTTCCTCTTAGTTTTACACCGGTATTGATAGTCGCAATATTTGGTGGAACGGTAGTAGGAACACCTATACTCTTCTCTGAAGAGGAATACGATGCACATCTTTGATGTGTCCTCCTGTCTTCATCTCCCGTTCGTTTCTTGCGCATCGTTACAGAATCTTGGACCAGTTCAATTTGTCTAGTTGGTGATTTTGAATCGTTGGGCTTCTCACATTTGGACGTGTCCTTAAAGTTATCCCTACTGGCACTAGGAGATCTACCAATTAGCTTTAATCTGTTTTTGCCCCATTGTTTTAGAGAGTTGAAGTGTCCTTTCTTGGTCACCGGATCAATAGGACTTTTCTTAAGTAAATCACTAGACTTCGACCTGATGACTGTATTGCTATCTTCGATTTCTTCAGAAGCTGCAGCGTTTGATGTATCGCTACGATAGAACAAACCAAGCAAAGCATTAGTCACACGCTAAATGCATACCTATGGTTGAAAAATCTTTAAAGAGTGCCGCTTAGTCCTGTTACAGCGGAACAATTTAAAGATGAAATTAATCATGAAGCTAATGAACAAATGGCACTATTAGTGATCAAGTGCACAAATGATTGGATGTCTTTGTTTCCGAGTTATAAGAGCGTTTAGTCAAACAAGGACACCCAATGTTAAACATAATGTATTCACAGAAGTACGATAGTATTATCAACGAGTTGTTAAGAAAGAATGTGTGCTCAAGATTTGAATCGTATTTCATCAAAGCTGGCCACACGTATTGTGCTGAACGGTTACTGTCGTTAATCGTGACGCTTTGAGATTACATTATCTACGAGAAAGTTTATTAAAACAATGAACAAAAAACATAAAAGTGTTGATAAGTGATAGATAATGTAATCTGTGTGAGTGTATACAGTGCATACTAGAAGCTTACCCAGCTATAGCCTCTCTAAGCTCTTTTTGATCAGTGCCCGAAATGGTGTTTCGTCTTTTACCGCGAGGTTTTCTCGTGCGGGTCCTTCGTTTCACCGTGTCGGTCTCACCGGCTGTACTCTCTATGTGGAGAGATTTTCGGGAGCTGCACATTCTGTCGAAGAATTTCCCTGACGTGTCGATAGCTATGACCTCCAGGGGAAATCTGTTACATGAAAAATATTATATTAATATACTTTCAAGTTAATAATCTAGTGCAATGAAAATAAAAGCTTGGGTTAATTGTTGCAATACTAAAACATGAAAACCAGCGCAGACTGATTATATCGCCAGGTCAACATACAAGTCAAACATGCATAAATTTTCACTTTTATACATATCTGTGTTATCTTTGGCAATATAATTAATTAGTAACCTTATTTATTGATCATTCCTTTGCTCATATTCAGTGTTTTGACGTTTATTTTATTGTTAATAAGTATAGCACGATAAAAACGTCATTTCATTACATTATTACTTTGCATAAAAATATATAAAGTCGTTATAACATTATTTTATGAAGCAGCTGCATTAAATAGCGAGAAACAATAAAAATGGATTAACGAGGCACTTATTTGGACGGTGAACCGCGAAATTGGCTTTTAAGGTGCATTATGATCTTTCGTGGTCCGAATTCTTGTTTTCGTGGGAGTAAAATGAAAATTAAGCAATTTTTCCGTATAATATTTGCCAGGATTACCAACTTCATACCATATACATGGAAGTTCCAATCGGTACTCTGACTTCAGCGGGTAAACAAACATAAACATGCATTTCGAATGTTGATAGATCATATCTCCAAAGATTGACTCTGTCCATAAAGCAGCTGTATAAATCGGATATCAATCGTTGGAGCGGATTGACAGCCGTTGCATTTAAAATAGACATTACAAAATCAAGGTTGTCAAAACAAAATTTTACTTGGAAGCAATGATCCTAAGTTGTTCGTCCGGGCTGGGCAGCCTGTGGTCGATGGGTTCGTCGTCTCCGGACCCGCATTCCGAAAGTTCGTCTGGCGTCAAAGTGACGCTGCTTGCGATCCTCATGGAAGCGTCCGGCAGGGCTGTCACGTCACCCACTGCCTCTTTCGACGTCCATTTCCGAAGCTGCTCAACGACTGACGGCTGGAAATGAGTTGCGTTTCAATGCTTAATAAAGCGAATATTGGAAACGTTTTAACGTTATTATTCTGAGTATCGGGATTATGCTGATTTTGTACTTCATTGGAGTTCAATTTGGACGCGCTGACATGATAGCAATTAACAGTTTATTGAGTAAATAAATGAAGAACTTTCGTCTGTTAATAAATTTAAAATGTTGTTTGCAAAATGTTGTATATTCTCCTTATTTGCTTATCAAAGTTCTATAACAGAATCCGAAGTAATTAACCTTAAGTTCTAAGACTTCTGATTTGTGATATTAACATAAGTTTCTCCAAGTAATTCAAAAGCAAGACTCAACGTTTATGTTAATTAGAGTACATAGAAAGAAAGAAAAGAAAGAAAATACATTTATTTAGCACAGACTAAAAAAGGCACACAATATTCAGCATAATAATAGAATTAAACAACACAACAACAACACAACAACATAATTTACTTACAATGTGAGTTTCGATTTCCACATCGACCTTCTGGTAGACTCGTCTTCGTTTAGCGCTAAGGATTGGGGTACACAGTAGGTATGGGGAGTGTTCAGAATCCTTCCGAAGTTGGTCGAGTATCGATGCGGATAGACGGTCTGTCGTCGCCTTATCATAGAGCTTGCGTATACTTGACGGTCTGAAAGAGGAAGTCTTGTGTTAAAAGTAAAATATACGTTTTGAGCTCAGCTAATTCCGCGATGTGATAAAAGAGGCTCGGAAAGAAAAGAATGAAACCTGAAAACTAAAGACCAAACTGTGGGGAAAAATCCGGCTATTATTAAGGGTTTAATTCCGCTGTTGATGACAACGTCTTAGACGGGCGTTTTTTTCGCATAGGTGGCAATTTGGGAACATCTTAACTTGCTACGATGGAGCGACCTTCTTTGGAAATGCGCGTTTTTCCGCTCGGATTATTTCTGGCTTATTAAAACGGTGAAGGAAAACATCGTGAGGAAACCGGCATGTCCTAGAACCAATGATTCGAAGAGATGTGACATCTACCAATCCGCACTGGGTCCGCATGGTGGATTTACAGTCCACTCCATCTCATGGACAGGAAGCCCGTGTCCCAGCAGTGGGAACATTATAGGTTGATTATGTATACGTCATTTTGAGTTTACTTATAGCCCAGATTTGTTATATGCCTACCTTAATATAATTAAAGATGTCTACCTACCTCTGGTCATCGGGGAACGGTGGGTGTTACAGTTAATAAACCAATAGCCTAACCCTTTGGGACTAAAAACGTGACTATTGTGTTAATGATACGGATTGTAAAACCTTATTAGCCATTGCGAAACTCAATGCTTCAGTACTAATTGGTAATAAACGTACGAATGCAGGCTAATCAATCGTTTCGTAAGGAATCGTGCACAAGGCACATGGTAACTGCTGCCCTAAAGTACCTATACAAGGTGTAACAGAATAGACGCAAGACCTGAAAGTAGTTTGTTCCTAATTGACTACTGAATCGATTTCAGTAACTCTTAAGGTGGAAGCGCCAAGGTAGCCCGCGAAATTCAAATTTTGTTACGTTTTTTGCAATTTCCAGGTCACTGTCAAGTTGTATGGTGATTTAAATATGATTCGCGACCGTATCAAATATGGCTTTACAGAATCATAATCATTAGAATCAGCAATACATCTCTATAAGTTCATATTACTCTAAAGAATGACTATTTCATGAAATTATGACATTTGAGGGCAATTCTAACTTATGGAGTTGTATTGCTGATTCTAATGATTATGATTCTGAAAAGCCTTATTTGATACGGTCGCGAATCATATTTAGATCACCATACAACCTGATACTGACCTGCAAATTGCAAAAAACGTAACAAAATTTGAATTTCGCGGGCTACCCTGGCGCTTCCACCTTAATATAAGTTTTTTTTAAAATTATGTATTTTGCCATACCTACCACTGATTGAGCCAAAGAAAATTCAATCTTATTCGGAAGAAATAAGACTCAATTTTAAATGCATAAAGCAATGCTTGGGTCGACACGTTTTTCTTAATAATACCAGTTAGTTTAAAAAAAATATAGTTTTTGTCATCTTATGCTTTATTCTAATTGGTGTGTATGAGGTCTTGCGTTAATTATGTTACTCGTTGTAGATGCAATACAAATAGTTTCCTTCATTAGCGTACATTCAAGTTCATTAGTGATAATTAAATTAGAAAGTTAGCGTTTTACCTTGTATCGGGTGTGAATAGGCCCTTTTTGAGGGGATGACTTGCCGTGTATTGGACTTTGCGAGCCGCAAAGTCTGACAGGCTGCTCTCC
The DNA here is from genome assembly GCA_947359405.1 of Antitype chi. Classification (NCBI taxonomy): domain Eukaryota; kingdom Metazoa; phylum Arthropoda; class Insecta; order Lepidoptera; family Noctuidae; genus Antitype; species Antitype chi. Next base: position 11,999,677 of record OX375815.1, on the reverse strand, counting down.
GCTGTAACAAGAAGAAATAGAACGTTAAAATCTTGAAAGCAAAACAAGATATAATCAATTATGTATACCTATAGGTTTTGGTAAGGACAGGCAGGCAGTAGATCTATGACAAAAAAAAACTGTATAACAATAATAATTACGTGGGACACTCAAAAAGTTTTGCGAAAAAAAAAAAAATCCTAGGTAAATATTTTTTAAATCTTTTCAAAGTACTCTCCACTAGCCTCTATACAAAGTTTCATGCGTCTGAACCAGTTATCGAAACAATTTTTCCAGTCCGCCGCAGACACCTCGTTTACAGCCTGCTCGAACGCTGATAGCGCATCTTCCGGCGACGAAAATTGTATCCCTTTGAGCTGATGTTTTATCATCGGGAATAAAAAGAAGTCACACGGTGCTAGGTCAGGGCTGTAAGGAGGGTGACCCAGGAGTTTGACCGGCGTGCTATCCAGGAAGTCCCTCGTTTTGAGCGCGGTGTGCGAAGGCGCTTTGTCATGGTGGAGCAGTAGCCCGCGGAACTCTGTATTTGGTCTCTTGTTGCTCACAACAGAGATAACTTCTGCCAAGCATTAGGTAGTATACCATTCCGCGTTGATGCTTCTTTGTTTCTGTAAAGGAATTGACACCAAGTAGGCAGTGAAATTGAAAAAGCTCGCGATCAAAATCTTCCCTCCGCTTCTAGATCACCCAAACAGAGGCGGGCATCGACCGCAGGAAGTGCTTCCTTGGCCTGCCTGCACTCATTTAGGTCCAACCATATTTTGTGATGTTGATCCCTGGTTCGTTTCCTTACCAGAGTGCGTAGATACCCGAAGGGGAGTGGCGTAATGGGTTCTGGTCCCACTGGTGTCATGCTCGACCCTCTCCTGGCAAGTTCATCGGCTGCATCGTTTCCTAGCGAACCGCTGTGTCCTTTGATCCACTGAATGGTAATATTATTGAGGCTACCTACCTCGTTGAGGCGCTGGTGGCACTCGTATATCAGCCCAGAGTCAACTGTATGACTGTTCAGCGCTTGCAGAACAGCCATGCTGTCTGAGAGTATGCGGATCGAGTGGTCCTTAACTTCCCTGGTTAAGATAGCCGACGCGGCAAGGGAGATGCCCATGCATTCTGCCTGGAACACTGTGTTATGGACTCCCAGTGGTGTGGCTATGTGGATGTTGAAGTCCTCCGAGAAGACTCCAGCCCCTGTGCCACTACCTGTTTTTGATCCATCCGTGAAGATGCGCAGCTCTGCGGGGCGTAAGCCTTCGCATCGTCGATCTCTAGAGGTCTATACGATTCGTCCGGTTTCAGGCGACACTTCTCGGCGTAGATCCATTTTTTAACCTACTTCAAAAAGAAGGAGTTTATCAATTCGACATCTTCATATGTTTATTTTATGTATGTTCGGGCATAACTCCGTCATACGAGTATATAGACGGATTTGCAAAATATTTTTTTTTGTTCGAAAGGGGTTTATCCCGAAATGGTCCCTTTTAATTCCCTTTAAATCCCCATTTAAATTTCATATAGATCTGATGATGCGTTTAGGAGACAGACAACGGAACTCTTCAAAAAATGACAGCAAAGCAACCACGATTGCGGCTATTGCATAAATATGCATCGTTTTGACCCCAAGGATGACGAAATTTTGAATTGGTGTGGGTGAAAAATAACTTTAATTTCGCAATACTATCTGAGTGGCCTGGTATCTACCTTCTTCCAAAACGAATCGATATATTACGATTATATACAATTATAACAACCACACACAGATTAATGGGAATGCCTTTGTGTGTGTGTGGTTTTTATAATTGCTTTGAATTGAAAGGGCCCTTTGGTATCAATCAGCGTACCATGCTGTTTCAACTAGTGATAGCGTATGTATTCAATCTCAGCTGCCTCGACATGCTGGAGTGCTAATTAGCATTCCTAGATTCAGATTTTACAAAATCTTGAAGAAGGGAGGAATCATCTACTGACTGACAATCTCTGTGGAATCTCCGTTGAGTGATAAAATTATTCAAGAAACCTGACATTGAAAGTCAGCTGTCCATTTCGACTCAATAAACTAAAAGCCATTTTTTTTCAATGGATCATATTTTCTTCTAATTGACTAATGTTACCCACATCGTTAGCGTAAAAGTCAACATAATTGAGTGTCATCATTCTGTACTAAATCAAGTGAATTACCTCACCTTGCGACGGACGGCGACGGTAGTTTATGCTCAGGCTCATAAATGTAGCCATATATCTGGGCAATATACTGCCAAGTTATGCAATTATCTATGCATGCTAATAAAATATCCCAGATCGTAATCATTTTAGTCAGATCTTATCTAACAACAAGATACAGTAAGCTTATGTACAGTACTGTCATTATAGAATCTAAATGCTATGATTGAATACTGAAGATCAATCTAAAGTTGTATCTCATGATAAAAGGCATGTGCCATTACACATAAAAATATGTAAAAATAAAACCTCTAGACTATTATAAATACAACATATAATTAAAAGATAGTTAGCCAACAAACAGATAAATGGTCGCTTCGAGTCCCAACACTCCATGAAACAGACAAATAATCCGCCATTAGTCAAGAGCCCGCCCCCCAGGTTATCGGGATTAATGTTACCGGTCCTCACGATACCTCATTTCACCTTTTCTTGATTGCCTCAGACATTTGTGCCTTTGTCAGCACATCACTACCCTGTCTCGTGATCTACCATGACCTTTTGAAATCTAACTCTTCTATTCGATTTCACAAATCACTGTCGGTTATAGCAAAAATATAACAGACTAAATTAATCACGACAACAAACGCCTGTTCAGTAGTTTTGTTACATTGTGAACATATTTTGTTTTGATAATAAAGAATGCTGATTAACTTTGATCCAGTCTAGATTATATAGTGGTTTATTACAGAAGGAGGAAGCGATGTAAAAGCGGATACAGAGAGAAACAAGTGAGTTATTGCCCTTGCATAGAATCGTGTTCAGAGATCGTGACATGACCATACCTATTTTAGTTTCTAATTATCGATTGGAGAAAATGGATGATATTATTTATCGGCATCGGGATGAATTGTCGGAGCACAAAGCTGTACCACGACACGATACAATGGGAACAAATGAAGTAATCAATATTTAGAGAATGCAATCGAAGAAAACGTGCGTGATTCTAATTTGTAATAGTTATACGTCCCTATTGGATTTATTACGTGAATATACTAACATTAAATATGGTAAAGAAGCTTCTCATTGCGAATCACTTGATATAAAGGATTTTATGCCGATAGAAATAAATGAAATCAGGCATCTCTTTATTCAATTCGAAGCTTCTTTGCATGCCGATGTAGCATTAAGATATATAGAAATAGATGAAACGTTGTGTGCTCAGCAATGCAATAAAATTTTACTACTAATACTATGATAGCTAAACATAATTGCATTTCAAGGTATGAACCTGGCCAGTGTGACCTTTGACTCAAAATGTCTGACTAACTACAGTATCAAGACAACTTTGGAGAGAGCGCAGATAGAGATAAAAGATAAAACAAATGTAGGTGCCTAAAGAGGAAATTGAATGATTCGAGGTTGATCGGGATAACTGTTAAACGTTTTATCGTTAAATTAAAAGATTTTATCAGCGTGCAATCAAATTTGTATCCAGTCATTTATTTGTTTTTAATCTACCATACAATCGATGTTACGGTGTTAATTGAAAATGCTTTACATGTGCCATAACTGTCGAAAACGAGGAAAAACTCTCATGAAACCCGTTTCTCTGATATCATGGAATTGGACCTCGTATTTTAAAGTATGTAGAAATGTTTGTTGAGGTATTTACATGTACGGTCAAAGACAGCAATGTCGCACATTCCGTAGCACTCCCAATGGAGAGAATAAATTTTCAACTGTGGTGGATCCATGGACATACGACCGCTTTTGCATATGGCCTGACATTGGTCATTGTAGTCTGATAATGTATGCCGCATACAAAGGTAAAGTCTGAACTCTTACATTACTTTCCTGCAGTAGGTGCATTAAGGTATGCTTGCAAAAAAATACTAAAGCTAAATAAATTCCACTTCTGGGAAATACATAATTTATCAGCTTTAGCAGCATTGTTCGGGCTTAAAATTATTCATTACACAACCCCCATGGAAACGTCAGCACATCCTTACGTCTTTACTGACATCTTGACTCAATAAATAAGACTTATCAAGTGAAAGTCAAGATCTTATTGTAAATTCTATACCCCTGTGAGCAGCAAAGTCTATGAGGGAAATGGCCTCAGGAAACTAGTTCCATATAAAATAGATAGTGAGATTGAATAGTATTGGATCGCAATAAGTACTGCAAAAGTGGGCCCATTGTGAGCCGGCCTTGGTTCCCTGCGGGACGGCGGGCGCGCGCGCAGGGACTACGTGGGTGGCGGGGGTACCGGTGCCCACATATTTACGATTGCCGGTAAAAGAAATGTAATTTTATACTATAAGATGATAGGTTAATTTTTTCAAGAATTATAGCCGCATATTTCAATGCCGGTCCAAGCTCGTAATATTTTAATCTTTATCGATTACGGTTCGATGGATTATTTAAATTAGGGGTTTTCAATGCTGGGAATGGTGCTGCCAAACCTTGATGTATAAAACGAAAATATAAATTGACTCCATCAATATGGTTACCGGTGAAAAGTAGTAATTTCGTGACTAGAATTTTATCTTTTTATATTTTGCCTGTAAAGTTTGGTGAAGTAATTTAAAATGACTACCTATTAAAATTTCGGAAAAGCTAACCGAACGGACAACAAAGGCAAGCAAAACATTGCTACGAGAGCTGGATGCACCATATGTAATACTATTACAGTGCGTAAAGAAACTGCGCTGAAGGCAAGGTCCTATGAGGTCACGACTTTGAGAAGGTCTTGCAAGGGCGCTTTATCAGTGTATAGAAGCAACCTGTTCTGTAAAACTGGTTTCGTAAAATGGAATATGATGTGTTTGGAATGTGCATCCAGGGCGTTTGGAGAAAATAAAGTGTATTTCAGGTAATTTTTATAACAGAAGATGTTATGCTTACAACCATATCGTGAACAGCTCGTAAATCTAAGATAATATTCTAGTTTTTACAACGGAAAAGTGTTGATCAAGTTCGAGTCAAATAAAATGTCCATGAACTCGGTAGAAGTAATTCGCACGCAACCGTCCGTTACAATTTATCGGCTCAAACTTGCAAAACTGCGCAATTCTCTGCAAACGAACTCCTTTCATCCGTAACTCTTCATATTAAAGCGGATGTGTTGTAAAGAACCCCCCTTTCTTTGTTTTTGGCTTTATAACGATTCCGTCGTCTGTTCATTGATTTATTGCTTGTTTAATATTCATGGGTGCAAGGAGTAATTTAGTTATTATAACTGTAAAGAAAGTGCTCCAACTGTTAAGGGCCAATTTGCAATATTCCGGAATTTTGTCTGCACCTTGTACAACAATTCATTATGGCTTTCTACGGCTTGAATATTACAACCACAGGGTATGTAGGACGTGTGGGATTAAAGAGCTATAATCTGACAAGGCTTCTTTAGAAGCATTAAATTTTCATGGGCAAGGTATTGCAACCTTTTTCATTTAAATTGAAGCCTACTTGCTTTTATACAGCATATCCAATTACGCACAGGGAGTGTGCATATCGTATGGAACGTGGTAAATTAAGTACACCATTTATTTTTTATTACAGTAGGAGCACAGGATTTTACAAGACATCGCTTTATTTTTTCATCTTTACGGCACGGCATAGCGTGTTTTCCTCTTCCTTAGTCTACATCTGGGAGTTAATATTAAGCTTTATTACATCTTAAAGCAGGTAGAAGTAATGGTTTTATAAACGAGAGTGCGTAGCTAATTCGAATCTGCTTGAAAACCACGTACATGCTCCAGGCAAGTTGCCTTCCAAGTGACTTAATTCACAAACGTCACATATTAGTACGATTAAATGTTAAAAAATTGTCTACAGAATTTCAATTATCTGCCGGGTATAGCATTTTCCTTCCAAACACATAACGTATGACTCATTCGGAGTAACTGATGTTATACCTATTTCGGGATCGTCTGGGAATCACAACAAATGCAGATCGTCTCAAGTAGTCCCATCGTATTTGTCTCATTATAAATCTTGCAGTCAACGAAATACGCCGCCAATTGTTACTGGCAAGACTACTGATAAGTTATTTGACATTAATTAGCAGAAGCTACTCAAAAATCACCAATCCTTTTTTCCAAAATAAGATACACTATGCCTTTTATTATACCCAAAGCTACTGGATGAAACTTTTTTTTTGATACAGACTCGGCAATAAATAATATCACGCTCCAAATAAACAAATATTCACTTCTTTATCGAAGAAGGGAGAGCTTCATGAATTGCTGATGTCAGCTGTAGACTATAGCGTTTCTTTTGCAAATAAAGACGTTGCATAAATTTATAAGCTCATATTCCAGCTCAGTTTCCTTAAGAAAAACTGTTTATATTTGGCCATGATGTTGGGGGCAAAGCAAGGGTCTTGAATAAGGGAACGGGTTTTACTACAAGTGCAAGATGAAAGACAGAGGTTGGTGTCTGCAAAAAATTGCTTATGACACTATGTTGTCTCCAAACGTTAAATTTGGAGCGTACTTATCTTGACCCGCCATAAACCCCGACCCGAATATGGTAATATGAACATAAAGAACGTTTGTAAAAAAAATCCTGCTATCAATTCAATGTAAGTTTTTAGGCAAGGCAGCATCGGGCTTATCCGAAAGCGGTAAGGTTCTTATTCAATTTCCCAATTGCAGTTCTTTCTGAGAGTCTGAATTAGGTACTGACACTATTGTCCTCTATCCATAATTCTAGTTCCCGAATTCAAAGTATAGCGGTAAAATTTGTTTAAAATTTCCTCAGAGAGGACGTAGGTAAACGCTTTATGTTAGTATGTAGAGCCAACAATTCCTTACGTACATAAAGTTAAAGCTCACTAAAGTTGACCGCATATTATTATACGTTATTATGATGGAAGGCAGGGTCGGGTTTTATACCAATATTACTTGTCACATGTGAGAGTTATAACAGCCACAAATGTAGGCTCTTCCTCACAAAAGCCGGGCCTACTAAACTTTTACATCGATTTACCAATTTCCCTATATTGCTCACTTCCCTTTCCATACACCCAAGGGCTGCAAAACTTCAGCGCAATACGTAATGATTCCCCCTAATTTAGAACAAATCGTTTTACAAACTTGCTATAAAAGTTTACGATCAAGAAAGTTTTACGGTTGATGTTTCACAGTTGGAGTTGGAACACGTGAAAAATGTTTTACTATTGTTTGTGAAATAAGTACAAATTACTAGCAAGCAATAAATGCGACATTTTTACCGCCGCAACGATTTAGTACGGGACTGGGGATACCATCGTCACGTTCGAGAACATTAAACCTGGGCCCAACTGTTTCTCGCCATCGACACCCGAACGGGCTTTCTTTACTTGAATTCGAACGGATGCTACTAAAAAGTAATGGTGGACTGCGGAAATACAATGGAATCTTGAAGGCAATATTTTTTACAAGACGTATCCGTTTCCATTTTATTGGAGATTCAGGTGTTTCCAGCTGAAAAGTTTATGTCTCGGATGAATAGGAAAATCTAATTTAAAGCCAGTTGTACAATTTCTGCGTTAACTTCCGTTTGAAAAAGTACTTTTCCGAGTACTAGGTAATATTCAGATGAAATCCCTCGCCTTATTAAGTTTATCTAATCTAGTTCGTAACTAATTACAAACTATGTAAACTTCCTGAATACTGCAGAACGAATTTTGGTTACAGATGCGAAATTACAATGAAGAACAAAATAATTACGTTTTAACGATAAAGAGGTGATTTGTATTTTTATCCCAGAGGACATCGAGTCCACATGCCACTTAAATGGAATGAAGGTGTACTCGTGTTAAAACCGAGTTTGTAAACACTGCACGTATCGCTGGTCGGGATCACCCCCGTTCGCCAGCATTGCATCGGGGCTCGGACCCAGACATTTTTCCGTTCCACCAGCAAGGTACGAGGGTAATGGCTTCGAAAATTTCAAGATTGTATTTTTTATACACTTCGTTGGCGCGAACAATTTCGGTTGTCATTGATGGACAGCCGAATGAAGTGTTTAATAATGGATGAAAGTGTTCGGGACAGTTTATGAAGCCTGTAAGCCGTTCAAGTTTGTATTGATTCTTATTTCTCAAAGTAGAGTCTGACCAATAAAATATAAGACAATAACTACATATTATAAAGTTCATATTCAAAAGTTCATACAGGTATAGGTAGTGTAGATTCAACACAATATTATGCAGTAAACAAGTTAGTTGAGGAAGCAATATTCTCGGCTACTAAACAGACGGTAGCCTCACAATCACAATACAGGTAATATCCAGCCTCCGTTTTACGGCCTGCGGCGGCAACGTTAAAATATGTTTTAATTATTAGATACGAAGCGTAAGTGCAATAAATATTACATAGTGCGTACGCGGCATTCTCTGTAAGGATTTATTGTGCAGTAGTACTAGACTAGTGCTTCAAGCGGCCTTCAATTGGTGCATTTACCCCGCGATCCGGCTTTAGAACCCATTTTATTCCTTCACAACACATTCAAAGTATTATTGTCGGTGTCGGCTATTTCACAATACTAAAATTGATAAACTAATTGAAGCAATAATTAATGATGCGTTTAATCACTGGACAGGTACCTACAGATATTTATCACATTACGATGAATGACAACAGTTATTTGCTTAGTATAATTTTCAGGCCGAAAAGAGGTCATGTTTATACAACATTATGCATGCATGTTTCAGTAAATAGCGTGCAATAAGCAATTACAGTCCACATTGACACATCGTACGATGTAGATTTTGTTCGTGATATAATCCCACAGCTTATAATCGAATCGCTCGAAAAACGTAAACCAAATCGAGTGAGGTACGAACTGAGATAGAATCAAATCGATTTCAGCGATATCGAATGCTGTAAAAGTTTGAAGTTAGTAATAAAAGTTTCTCAGAATATGGGCAGTACGTATGTTTGCTTCGCCACTCACGTAATCTAGCGTTCGTGCAAGCGAATCGTAGAAAGATTATGATCAATGTCTGTGAAGATGACGTAATAAAAGAATAATAACCGCATTTTTATAAAACTTCCCTGTGTAGGGTACTTACGTTTGTCGTTTTGGTCTCAACAGCTAAAGTATAAGGGGAGTCAGTAGTGGGGACGCAGGGGCAAGCGACATACAGTAATTGTAGAAATGGGAAATTGCTACTAAAGGCCAGTAGCAATTTCCCATTGCTTTCGAAGTTTTTCGTGAAATAAACACCTGCGCTGCTTGTAGGTACTAGATGCATTCTTAATTTCTTTCACATTATTCCTAGATGACAGAAGAATATATATAACTTCACGTTTTTATTTTAGTAAGACATCATGAAGAATCATGGAATAATATAACCCGAACTGCGATTTGACGATCTAAACAAAAAGCCATTAACAAAATCCATTCAATAAGCGTTCAAAATTATTATCTTGTTCAAGATTGGTGGTCATTAACAAGGCGTTGATAAAACACCGCAGACAACCTTGCATCTTTATTACAATGGATTTTTAATTGATTACAAACACGAACATTAACTTTATTTCGTTTCATAGGCTAAAACAATTACACTAGATAACTAAGTAAATAAGTTGTCATCAACGTATAAAATTGAAAAACGTTATGAATGGGCGAGTTAATTTTTGGCACGGAAATGCAATCAGAGCACAATCCATGTATAATGGCTGAAGATTTTTATGGTTTGCACAGAATGCCACGGGGAATAGATTTTCAGTGCGTCCCAAGCATAAATCACGAGGCCAGATGACGCCCCATTCCTGAATTCTGAATGAGCTGGCCGAGACTTACTTTATATTAAGGATTCTCATGCTGCCTCCTGCATTTTATGAAGTTTTTCTTTTTAGGTACTTCTTTTATTTTATGTATTTCAATTGTTTTCATAAAATTCTAAGTAGTTACCACCATGTTTTTATATCTCCGTAACAACGTAGCTTTCACCTTGTTGTAGATAAATATAGACAGACATCTTACTACATCCTACTAATAAGAATATAAATATGAAAGTTTGTATGTTTGTTACTCAATCACGATAAAAAAAAAATTGGATGAAATTTGGCACACAGATAGTTTATAAAATTATAATCTAGATGAACACAAAGGATACTTTTCCCAGTAGTAAGTTCTCGTGGGATAATTTCCAATGTTATTGGACATTTTAGATACAGAAGTTCCTATTTTATCAATTTTGAGAGATTATTCCTTTCCTGCGAGAGAATATTAAAAAAAAAAATTAGGCATGAAAAAAACAAAAATAAATGAATGCTAAAATAAATGCTTTTATTTTACGAATACAGTCAAACGGAGGAGGAGCAAGAACTAGATAAGATAGAAAATTCTAAATGATAGTGAACGCTAGATCCATTTTTACCCAAGAAAACCTCTTAAATTGAGGAACAGAAACCTATGGAAGACTCGTTGTTTAAGCTTGCACCTCTATAAATGAGACTGCCACTTGCCCTATACCCCTATAAACGAGAGTTGAGTGTATTTATTATCTGTTTTTTTTTTTAATGACGTTTTCTAAATTCCGTAACACTTACGCGCATATTATGGTGCGTCAACTAACAAAAACATTAAATTGAATATTTTTGTGTCCCAGGTCATCGTTTTTGTACCGCATTTTTTTTTACCAGTCAGGTTAAGTGTGTCTGTACTGCATAAACCTTTTTGTCAATCTAATTACATTTGATTAGTATCAATTGCGCATTAAGACTACACAGGAGTCTATTTTTATACCTCCGTAAGTGAGAAAAACCAATCTTGCACCTCTTTGTGAGAAACTTGGTTGAGAGAAAAACCTTAAGCGAGTAAATATTTCGGTCCATTGAACTCCCGCTGATCCAGGTTCTACTGTATTATCATGTATGTAACGTAAAGAGGAGGAACCTAAAGAGGATAAGCCATAAGAATTTTATAATGCATGTTTTTCCATTTAAATGATCAGTGTAAAATGCAAATACTACGACAATATAGTGGCATAAGCAAATATTGCTTATACAGCACGAAGAAAGGCGTGGTTTAGATTAAAGATGAGGTATATAAAATAAGCAAAATATAAACGAGACTCAGTGTTATCTACCTACAGTACTCAATGAACTTAACAATGTTAAGTTCACTGACCAATGGTGGCCGACGATAAAGATTAGCCGTTTACTGCGACCATTCAAAGTATTTGCAAAAAACTATAGCCAGTAGATACGGAGAAAATTACACGCGTTGTGGAGCCATTTAAGGAACATAGCAGGAAGCATAGCGACCGGTTCCAGATGGCACCGCGGTATAGGAACGCCGGGAAAAAACTAATCACTTCAGATAACTGAACATTCTCACAAGACTCAGATAGAGTACCACTGACAAATATGGTATTGTTTTTAATACCGCTAGTCGCTACACTCTACAGGACAGCACCGTATTTATTCTATTTGCCTTAGGTACGAAGCCTATACTGCCGTCCTTTAACTGAAAGGCGTTAACCCTCACTTGGTCAATTTTTACGTTTTAATAGAATCTGAGAGAGTTCAAAATTATCTATCTTTCTGTCTAACAAACATTTTTACGATACAAATAGTTCCCAAGATACGAAAAGCTTGTAGGCCGTTAAGTAACATAATTTTGTATAATTCCATCACTTGAAAGCGTCTAACCCACACTTCTTAGCTAAATGTACTTTAAAATACTTTAACCGCCGGATGAAATGATTATTATCTAGTATCAATTGATGTGTCCTACAATCACTAACGTAAGTACCACAGTTTTTAAGAAATAACGATTCGCGCGTTTTTTGCCATTTTTGCGGTTTTTTTTTCTTCGGCTTAAGCCTTTCTAGTTAAAGGACGGCAGTACAGCTATGGTAGAAAAGTATAAAAAGTGATTTATAGACATTCCTAAGGCTTCATAATTCCTACATTGTGTAACCCGCATAGTTCACATAGACTTGATGACGCCTTATAATAAATAATGCTGAAAATAAAAGACTAACCCTTTGAGCAAAATATTCCGAGAGTTTGCGGTTTTTATACGAACAAGCGGCTCTCTATAAATCGCATCATCAACCCGGTCAAAGTCCGTCGCACATAATATTGTAGGTTTTACCTTTATTTCGTCACTTCCGAAGAGCAATGCTATATTCACGACCGATATTATACGACGAGCGATAAGAACGTGATTTTTGTGATGTATGAAAGGGAAAATGGGGTAGGAAAATACGAAGATACATCGTACGTACGTTTTCGGCAGCACTAACACTGATAACAACACACCATTTGGTTTGTTCTAAAATATTTTCTCAGCAAGTTGAACCTTCTGTTTTCGTCATAAAATGTATGCAATACAGGAAGATGTCAGTGACCGCATGTAATGTGATTCGCTGCGGTATCCGCCAGCGTGTATAAAATTGATTTATTCACGTAACTATGTGGTATACACAACACAACCCATAGGAGTCGAATGACAAAGTGCTGTAGTTTGCGGAGCTCGGATCTTCATCTCATATGGTCTAAACGCTTATCTTTAGCATGCGGATGTTCAAGGCGCGTGAAATTCACTTATCCACATCTTTGCCTTGTTACACCACGTTCGCAGGAACGTAAAAATATCGCGGCGGAATTTTGAAGCGCACTGGATTTGAAAGTGAAGCCCAGCGCGTCGAAACAACACATTTCGTTCGATTTTCAACTGTCGGCGCTACGCAGTACGTTGAAAATATAGCACACGAAAAAATTCCGCCGCGAAAATTTTACGTCCGTGCGTCCATGGACTTAAAAAGAAGTAGTACACACACTTTCGTAATTTAATCTGCACATAAGAGAGAATTAATGGGGCCGTCACCGGTGATACGCATTCAATAAATTAAATTTTAATAACGACGTTAAATGCGTTATAATAAGGAATAAGGTAATGAATTATAATTATGCGCGGAGCCGCCCGACCCACGCGGTCTAATGACTATGGTACAACATTAGCCAAACACAAATTACCAAGAAATGTGTAAACAGGTATTAAAGGGATCGCCGAGTTTTACGTAGCCGAATTAGGGGAGAGTAATGTTCCCTTGTTATTTTTTATCATTCTTCGCTAATTTATTTTTTGCGTTACGTTGTTGATGACGCAGAATTAATGCGTTGCTTGAATTAAATTACCGTAAAACGAAGTTCTAAAAGTTTGAAAAGTTTAATTCTACTCTTTAATACAGAAGCTTTCGTCGGTTTAGAGGATTATTGTTGGCATTTAACTGGTCAGAAGCCCGCACTGCGATAAAATCGACGGATCGTTAACGTTTAAGTTATAAATTTTAGAGACCTGCACCACAATGGAGGGCGTAGTTGAAACTCGTAATATTTTCTACTTGCGCTGAAGTTGGAACTGCTTCTGCAATATACGACTGTCTTAATAACATAACACATCTTTACAGCCAGTAAAAACTTAATCTGGTTCTTCTTCATTCTGTTCAAAAAGAACAGTTAAAAGTAATACCAGACCTGTTTGCGGTGATGCATTTGAATTTCCAGTCGGCGTAAATGTCCGGCTTCCCCCTAAAGAATATTGGTTTGCATAATAGCAATCACGATCACAGTAGCTACAAACTTAACTTGCTGCTGTCCACTCTCGTATTGTCTTAGGAATAAAGTTGCGAATAGATAAGGGTGGGTGTATTCTGCAGACTGCTTTACATTGCTCTGTGGTATGGTATTGAATGACGTGTCCTTATTTCAGTGCGCCGCATTCACGTCATCGGAGAATAGATTGAAATAAATAGGAAATGTATGGAGCAGACAGTGCTAGTACCGTTGTGGTGTGGTGTAGCTAAGCCACTCCTCTCCTCGTTAACGTTCCGAACACCAAATGTCAATGTCTCCACAACTTCTGCTGCTATATATGTAATGCTACATGAGGTTTGCTAGCAATAAAAATATTTATTGCATTGAATTTATAGTCTTGGAATGACTGTGGTTAAGAAAGACAAAAGGAAAGTAAAACAGTTTTCATCATTCAACTCATGAGTTGCTGTTTTGCGGTTGATGCAAAAGTAGCTACTGTCGCAACACTGTAGGAGGTAGGTAGGTACTCATATGTAACTTTGTTTCCTTCAAAATCAAAACAACACGAGGAGTTGGCACCCTCCATAAATACTTCTTTTGGCTTCACCGCTGTCTAATCGATCTTATTGAACGGAACTCGTGAGGCCATTTACCTACGGATTAAAGCCACCCTATATGAAGTTTAAACGTTGCCCTTTTATAAAGGAACTTTTCTTCATGGTCATTATTTCAGTCTAACAAAAAAACTAAGATGGGATCCTTTCAGACGAAATAGCCAGAATGCGTCATTTGAGCAAAGCAAACGTTATAAAACATAGTAATGGTAAAGATAAGTATGTAGTGGAAGTTACGAAGATCTCTGTACTTCGACATTTAAGTGTGTCGTAACTCAAGTTAAATGTTGCTGGTTATTTCAAAGTGAACAATAGAAGACCAAAGAAAGGCCATGTATTAGGTAACGAAATAAACTTTAAGGTGACCAAACTTCTCATTATAGCTAGGTAATTCTGACAGACAGAACATTAAGCTCAAAATTGCTTCGTAAAGGAACTCACACTATCAGGAAAGTTTACAAGGAAAAGTATTAAAATATCATCAGCAATTAAAAAAACATTATCTGAAGATTATCTGGCGAAGGATAACTGTATAAAAGTTGGAGGATATTTTTTTCTTTAGCTGTTTTTATTTAAGGAAATAGGGAACATGTCGAATGAAGAAAGTTATTCTGTAGCTGCGTTATTCAGGAAAATTGGTAACATGTCTGACGAAAGAAGCTTACGGGCATAGAAATGCTGCGAAACTGAAGGATAAAATATAGAAATTTTTAAATTGAAAACACAAAAAGCTCAAATTCTACATAAAACAAAACTGCTTTAATCGTGAAAACTTAAATAAAATAGCTTTTGCCGATCAATCTTTTCTTTTGGCTATACATTGCCAGTTGTTAGTCTACCTACCTATATGGTTTTGAACCAAATTAAATGGGCCCTTTCTTACGAAATATTCATTATTAAAAGCTGTCATCAACATGTAACAGATACTGTACGGTAAGAGTAATTTTATTTGGTTCATTAAACAAATGTTCTCTAATGCTCTACCGTATCTTTTCCAAAAGTTCCATTTGGTTCAAATTAATAGGTATTACGCCAACCTAGTCATTGTAGATCTTACATGTATAATGTTTTGAAGTTTTCGATAACACTAAAGACATACAGTTAATTGAATTAACACTGGTAATTTCTTATTTAGTTTTAACTGTTTATTTACGTTCACGTTTCCAGTGTTTGTTCTTCGTATGTCCGTGTTCGTCCGGGAACTACGGTATGGTGCGGCTAGTGGCTTGCCAACATCCCACGAGGTGTGTCGAGTCGATGACCTTTTCTCCAGGAAGTCTATACCTCAAATTAATAGCTCACTCCATCTCAAAGCCGTTAATAGTTATGGCGTCAAGTTTAAGTAATGTTTTACAAAGAGATACAATTTTGAAGGACGAACTACAGCATTGTTTCGTGTTGTGGTAATTGAATTTATAATAATTAATCTCTTTAATCTCTTTCATTTGTATTGAAGTTAAACGCTATTTAAAAACAAAAGTGCCCCTTTTATAAATAAACGATTTTATTATTTTATTTATTAGTTTATGAATCTGTCTGTACCTATCCGTATCTGCAGCTTTATATGATTAGATACCATGGATAAACAAACTTATATATGTGTAAATCCCTCATATCTCATGCATGCAGTAAAACATTTCAGTGCGACACGTATGATACGACGTCTGTCCCAAGGGTTTACTGGTACTGAGAGTGTTCATAGAACCAATAAACTTGTAATACACACACAATTCATGTCTATTTGTTTCAAGTTTTAATAGGAAATTTTATATCTACTATTAAACAGGTTCGCATGTTGTTGAGGTTGATGATGAGGTTTCTTTTTATGACAAGTTAAACAGTTTGTTTCCTTTGATACAAGTCTAGTCTATAATTTAGGAACAGTAAACAAACGGTAAATCTTAGCAGTACATTTTTGATAGATAATTTATGTTCTTCGTGGAAAAATCAAAGAAAGAGATTGTACAAAGTTATTAGAATGGGACCATAGGTTGCGGTAAACACCGAGGGCCAGATATCTGAGGCATTAAAGGAGACAGCCTCGTGCAGATAACCGCAACATAAACGAACCGTAAAGCTGTTTGTTCACTGCTTTTACGATTATTTGTTGGCACTTTAGTGCGACGAAAATTCTCAAGGAACCGGGCAAAGAAAAATATCACGTAAGGGGTATTCCCCTTCCCGTAAGGGGTAGTCCTATTGGACTGGAAAAGATAACATCTTTGTATTGTTGGTGTTGCGCTGCCTTCTTTGAGCGATAGTAAAAGTGTTTCTGCAAGCCACATTGCGATAACAACAACTACCAGAATCTTGGAAAACGTTCTGCGATGTCTAATTTACAGGGTCCGCTATCCAGGTAGTAAATTCCGCGCTGGACACAGAACCGCGAACATTGCATTAGTGGTATCGCCTGTTTAAACAACCCAAACACTAGCCGCTTTGAAGTGCCGATAGCAGACGTTGTTTGACACAGGGCCAAACAATAAACCTTCATTTACTCAACACCTCCACTTTTTAACATCTTCGACGGTGTGTCTGGCATAATATTTGATTTTGGGAACAAATTGAGAAATTGTTATCGTGTATTTACTGTTCCGAAGGGAAAGTTTCACACAAGAGAAACATTTGCTTTTAAGTTTTGTTAAATATTATTGTTGGAGATGTAGGAATATGACAAGAACTCCAGGAGAGTAAAAACCATGCGGAAAAACAAATGTATTTTTGGGTAACCTCTAATTCCTAGAATAATAACTCGCTTTCTTCTTTCTCTCTTCATAACGTGCCTGTCGTAACATTTACTACGTGTCTATCTGTTTGAATGCATTTGTCAGATGTAACACAAGCACGGACAAGAAGCATACATCAAACACATAACAGGAACTCTTAAAATAAACCGCATGAAAAATGTTTGATCGCCATCGATTGACCTAATCATGTCGGTACCGTTTACTTTGTGGACTAATTAAAACGCAGAACAAGATGCGTTTCTCATAAACATGGCGGTGGAGTGCAATGTATGGTCATCGTCATGTGGCCCGTACAAAATGAAATAGCTTCATTGCCCAACCGTGCGTGAAGGAACATTAAATCAGCGTCGTTCACATACGGAAGATTACACCAGGATATCGAAAAACGTAACGTTATCATACGATTGCTCCTTCAAACGATTCTACAATCAAATAATATTGAGTTTCCGACATACGATTTCAAAATGTAATAGGCTATTCCGATACGAACTTTAGTATCGTTTGGTGCCTTGTTGTTTAAGGAAAACAAAAACATAAGCGCTATTATACCTGCTATGTATATTAAGTTTCCAAGAAGGTAAAGTCAGCAGCCATTTCTGCTTACCTAACAGATATTTAAAGCACTTATATATTTTCTTAAGCAGTACTTCAATAAGGTTTTAAGAGATCTGCGAATTGAAGCGTCGATAACATTTCTGTATACATAGGTTAATGATTGACATACCGTACTAGGAATAATATATTGATTAATCTAAAGACAAGATCCGATGTCCTTTCAAATAATGATTAGTAGAGTGAACAGAAGCTATATAAGGTAAAACCAAGCTAAAGACGGAGAGTTACAGTGTACAGTGGATTGAGTGTCATTTAATCTATCATAGGTACATTATGGGCAATATTTCACAACGTGTGGTTACAGCAAGTTTGTGCAACAAGCTCATAGTCATTCAACAAGTACAAAAATCAAGGTTGTTAACCCATTTGCGTTACGGTCTGATACCACTGTGGGTTTCCTCGTATTCATTTCGTTTTGCTGGTATTCATTCATAAAAGCCGTTTGATCGAAATTATGTAACTTTTTTTACCCTTTCATATTTGTAACCTACCTCCGTGTTTAGTCACGTTTTGAATCATCGTTTTTGTTGGTAGTCTTCAACCCAGGTGTGTTGACATCCAGTTAGATTTATGCATGAAATATACGTCCAGCCGGCGCGGTGGCTAGACACTGTTTTGCTCAGTGATGAAATATATTTGAAGTGTATGATCAATATAAGACATTAAGATAACAAAAATCTCTTGCAGAGTTTCAAAGATAAGCCCAAACAATAGCGCGTAGAACTGTAGTTCTGAACTGTTGCTCGAGGGAACGGAAAACGACAAGTTTTTTTTTGTTATATTATACTGTCCCACTGCTGGGCAAAGGCCTCGGGCCAAATCCTTCCAGGAACTCTTTTCCAAAACTATTAATTAATATAATTTATTTTTAAGTTGTTATTAATCCACGTGTTATGGGTAAGTAGTAAGCATCATCTGTAAAGAATTTATTTAACTAGGTACTTACTTAATTTCTACCAAAAACTGACAGATTATTTTTATGAAAATACCAAATATATTATTTACATTGCTGTTGAAAACATAAGTTGATTGAATAAAAGGATAAACTTACAGGGATCAGAAGTAATTTCATTAGCAAATGGCTAACTGGAAAATTAATTATAAACGCGCAACTAATTTTGTATCCCAACACGAACCTTCAAAATTAAATGTTATTATGTACCTACGAAGCAAAGGTGCTCAGTGTCACTCAGGATTACGAGACGACTAATCTTCTACGTGACACGTTTTTTTAATCATACACACATATTATTTTAATATGTAGTTTATAAATGTAGGTTCTGCTGTATTAAAAACCTGTAGTCGAATATAATTATGTTCAATTGTTATCTTCGTAACAATAGCGGTGGCCTAAAAATACTGGCTCCAATAGTTCCAAATAAACTCTCCAGCTCATTTTCATAGATATTCTGTTCAGCAACTGCGCAATCTCTTTAAATTTTTATTTCGAATACATTACGGGTACCTGGGCACGGCGTGCAACGGTGCATTCACATTCATACAACCCGTCGTTCCGAGTACAATGTTTTAATAAATCACCAAGTAACGAGCTTGTTACAGTACTTACAGTAGCCGTTTCGCCAAATCAGCACCCTAATTGTTTAATTTTAACAGTTCAACAATATTCATTGCGTTATTAACGTCGTTGAGCAGACACATTTTTAGAACATATGAAGCAATGGTTTAGCACTCTGTTTCAAAACGAAACAGATTATTATTCATCTTGCATTACGCAATTAGGGTGCTGGACATGGTATGAAGAGCGATTTATTTCATTCGAAAACGGAGTGGTTCATTGACGAAAGCGAGCGAAGTGGGTGAGCATTTGCATCGTACTTGAAACGGTGAGATACAGCTACTAAAATTATGTTACTGCTGAATATAAATAGACTGTCACTGAATGTCCAGTCAAGTTTAGAGTTATGTAGGTACTTGCGGTTATTACTTCAACTAAATCTATTTCAACGCTATTCCCTTGTTCGTGGAATGTCCAAGAGCAAAATCGTAAACGTTCAAGATTTTATATCCGCGAATGTCTCATAGCCTGATCCTACCCTAAAAGAGAAAATAAACTGCTCTTCATTGTCAACTGCAAGAACGATTTTGTTTACTCTTCTTATTTCAGAGTCCAGAGATACGGCGCAGTAATAGGTACAGGGCGACCTTATTCCGATTTAATAGCTATCGATAACGCGTGATCCTAAACATTAACTACAAAGCAAATGTAGAACTGTAAAAACAGCATAAATTATTTATGAGACTCTTAAAGCACTTACTGAAAACACATTACTAAAGTAATCTGCGTTAAAGGAGGAGGAAATTAAATCAAGCTGCAGAAATTACGCAGATGTCGAGACGATGATAACTTAAGAATAATAGAATAAAGCTTACTTATTCTCCCGTTAGAATACCTTTCTATAACGTATCCAGACATTGAATATGTATTTAGTTTGCATTTTATATCCACACTATCCACAATGTAACTGTAAGCTTAGGTTCGATTAGCGGGACTGACTCCTTATTAAAATTTTACAGCAGCATCACTATAAGGTAAAGGGGACTCACCTCGGACATGGATTCACACAAAAGTGGATATTATCAGCAACCTCAGTGAATAGGAAACCAAATAGAACAGGTGTATATTTACGTAAACTAAACAAGAAGCTTAAAGCAATCCAATGATTTATTTAGGTGTCATCGCATTGCCTCTAACATTTACATATCTGTCGCTTAGAAAACGTAATGTAGGTGCGACGGATTGAGCTTTATGCTAAATACGTGTGTACACCCGCATACAATGACAAGAAACGTTGGAGAAGTGTGGCATTTCACAAGGAAGTGGCACTCGGGATGCGGTCGAGCATTCGCCAAGTCCGCCTTTGGCTAGGGCTGTCAATCTCGTGACCACGACACAGACAAGGTGCAAGCTTCCGGCAACTAGCGGTGAGACCCTGTACACAGCAAGTACAGGTTTCCTCGAAAGCGATACACCTAAGAAGAACTTGTATTAAGGTAACGTGATAATATATTGCGTCCGTCATATCGATACAGTTACTCATAAGAACGTATGTGAGAATGGCGAAATATGTCTATCAGATGTTCATTCCCCTGTGCAAATGGAGCCTTGATTTATTTTTATTAAATTAAAATGTTACAATGTGGAAAGCTTGATTTACACAAAGGATTTGTATCTGAGCTGCACACAATAAGACTAGCAATTTCTTAACCCTGCTCAATCTGCCGGAGAAAAGGGCGACACGGGTTCAAAAAGATATGCACGGATTGTTTTTTATACAAACGCCTTTAGCTGTTATAACAAGAATAGTAACTGAAAAAAGAATGCAAGTACTGAGCGGTATGAGTGAGAAAACCAAAAAAATCGGTTATAGCTTCATAGTGAGATTAGAAGTGGAAGTCTTTATTGTAGTGCAGGCAGTCGCGGCGACTTATAGTTCACGACTAGCTTCAGGCGTCAGGAGTCACCTGTGTGGTCTGCCGTCGCGTTTGTGCAGGTTAATACTTAATTATGTGCTTTACCTCTGTTCTATTTATTCAAATATGTACATTGTACATGTAAACAGACCACCGCATATGATAAATGGAATATTTTATCAATACCATCGGTTAAATGAAGCCATCGGTGAAGAAAATTGACCGCTATCATGAATAAACAGCACGTGAACATGACAGTTTTATGGAACAGTAATTTGAGGTCGGCTTGATTTACGTGTATGAAACTTTGGTCTGTAAAAATATCATTTTGTGGCGGCATCTACAAGTTACAACGTCACATGCGAACTACGCATCAAAAAGACTTGACGTCACACAAATCATGTATCGCGCAAGTAGAGTTTACCGCGCGACTAGTATATATACGCGAAATGACATCAACCGACATCAACCGTCGGAAACCCCGATTCATCCATAGGATGCAGACCCTCCAGAACCGATTCCTCCGGCAAGCCACAGGCTATGGTTCGTTCGGAACGAGATCCTCCATCTCGATCTGAAAATCCCCCTCGGTCAGTCAGTTCATGAAACGCAACACGAAGCGTTTCTTCGATAAAGCCGAGAAACACCGCAATCCCTTGATTGTGAAGGCTGCCACTTATGTCCCCAGTAGGATTAGCTCTGTCCGACGGCCGAGACATGTCCTCTCCGATCCAGACGACTCCATTACTCTCCTCCAGGAAAGAAATAGGGCCACCAGTACAGTTCGCACACAACCGTCATTCCGACCTCGCCGCCGAGGTCCGCAGCTGAGTTAAATTCCCCAACTAATAATAATAATGCGAATATTTTGATCCTTGCTGTCCCCCTACCAGTGACGCCCTGTGCCGAGGCCCATACCCCGCAGGGGGTGCCCTCAGCGTGCAGTCGCCTAGTAATTTAAGTAGTTTTAAGCCCCTGGCTGGAGGCGTTGAGTTTTCTTAACGGCAGTCCCAGCAGGAAAGTTCGGTTAAGCAGTCACGGCCTCTCAAGGTCAACTGCGAGATGCCAAACAAAAAAAAACAACCGTCGGGCAGTTGCCCACCAGACACAACACCCGTCTGGTCGGAGAATCCTCCCTTTCCCATAGAGTATGAGTGAACTTTACACCCTGTTCCTCATATCTCTATACTTCCTCCTACCTCTATAATTTAATTGCGTAGCGAATAAATAAGCCACGAGGTCAACGAAATTGTAGCACCTGGAATGAGACAGAAGACGGAAAATTTAAATAAGATTTTAAAAATGACATTACACTTAGTGGAGAATTCTCCATCTACCCGGTACTACTTTAGCAAATAGAATTTTCACGCGTTCGTTCTAAGTATACGACGGGCGGGTGCAATTTGTCAGCCGCCTCAAGCAAGCCCCTTCAAAACACACAGCTGTTGCTAAATTGTATAAGAGATCCTTTATTATAAAAGTCCTTATAGAAACGTAGACAGTACTTAATATTCTGATTTAAATTAAAAGTCAAGATGTCACTACAAAAACGCAAATAAATGGCGAAGACATAAATAGCTTCTGGCATGAAAATAAATTATCTCCTGATTGCTCAATAGAGACTTATACGGGAACTTTACTATTATGCTAATCACGAGATGATGCTATAGCTACCAATAAAGTTACAACGAGGAATCTAATGCATGAAACGGGTTTCAAAGCTTGTGATATTAATGATGTGATATTAAATTTAGCCCATACATATTAAACAAAACTTTAGTACAATAGCTATAAACTGAGGTCTCGTTAAAGTACACCATTCTGACTTTCTAATACATCGGCAATGACTGTAAATACACAAATAAACTTGTGCATTTTATAACCCTCTGCATTCGCTAGGATAAACTATGTTAATAATAGGCGTCAGTCGAGGAGTATGCTTTTAAGGAACAAAGTGTTGGAGAACTAGCAGTCAATCTTTGCGATATCGGGCTCTCGGTAACTGTTCCTTATCGCGAATAGCAAAAAAGCCTTTCCATGTCAAGAGCTGTCGGTAGAAAAGCCCCTTTGTTCCTAGTACGACACTTATGGATGCGAACTGTGCAAACGAATACGGTATTTGCAGTTTTAGGGTTCGACACCTGCTTAAAATGTAACGTAGGTAACAAAGCTTTTAGAAGGTTTTTTCGATAAAAATCGTCCCGTAGTATGTTTTTAATCTGCATCAAAGACTTGATTTAAGTGAATGCACTCCATTTAAAGAAAGCACCTTTCAATTAAACGAACTTCTTTGTATTTGCAAGATAAATTCACAAAATCCCACAGCAAACTCCAATAAATCCAGAAAAATAAAATGCAATAACAGCCAAGCATAGAGTGTAGTTGCAGCCAAGTCTTATAACTGTCATTGCCACCCATTCTTGTTTTCTTCACGTTATTTTTATCTGCCAATAGCTTTTTCAATTCTCTATGGGGTTTCGAGATGAAAACCAAGCGATAATACTCTCACAATCAGCTATTATTGGACTATCGTATTCAAAGTCCCATTGTCCGCCCCCGAAGCGTTTTACAATC
The DNA here is from genome assembly GCA_947359405.1 of Antitype chi. Taxonomy (NCBI): domain Eukaryota; kingdom Metazoa; phylum Arthropoda; class Insecta; order Lepidoptera; family Noctuidae; genus Antitype; species Antitype chi. The sequence continues at coordinate 11,975,989 of OX375815.1, read as the reverse complement.
ACCTCGGAATTTTCTTTTTACTGCACTTTACACACTTTTGTTTGTGTTGTTACTTAACACTGGTTTTTTCCCAAGTGAATGAGTAAAGATCTGTATCTAAGTCTCAGATAGCTTTTTTTTTTGGGTGGGAAAACCAACGCCAACGTGACAGAATATGATGAGACCAATTATTAATATAAGACCATGTAATGTACCATGTTCGGACAAATAAATGAATTTGAAATAACTTCTCCCGCTCTGGGTGGAGCGGGAGGGCGTGTCAGACTTTTACTGACTAAACCCACCCATGTTCCCTCAGTTGCCTGTGTGCCAGGGCCGCGGTATCTCTTTCGAACAACCCGCACCCCTAGCAGAGGTCTCAGATAGCTGGAGTTGACAATGTTTCTAACAGATGGTCTCGTACTAAAAATTATACAAACTGTCAGTGGCGAAGGGTGATTTCATGGGAGAGGTAAAAAAACTGTTCCCGAATATTTTTAAGGGATCGGCTAAATACTACATGTAATATATGAGCTTAACATGGGACGAACATTGCCATATGCAACGCGAATTTTAGTTTGTATTCCACCGTGCTCACCAGACACTACTGCCGCGCCGTCGTAAGAATGACCAACTAGCTTGTTCCTACAACGATACTGGTCAAGTATTTCTAACAACTGTTTGGATAAAACTTCAGCAGTTGACCTCCGCTAACATCGTAAAAACCCAGGGATCGTTCTTTGATTCCAGTTAAATATCGTTAAATAACAGTTATTTGCTGCCTATGACCGACATCGGGAGTTTTGTCTCGTATCTAATGTGGTCTCGTAAAACGGATGCAATACTATGTATTAAATTATTTTGAATATCACTAGAGAGACCAGAAAACGCGGGGTTCTGGACTGAATTATAAACTTCTAAATGGGAGTCCATTACCGAATCGAACTTACTCAGATATAATAAGGCTTAGATATAGGTACCGCGGTTATCGGAATTCGGACTTTCATCGTGGCCGCGAAAAGCTACTTCTTATTTACCTAACAAAATAACGCTTTCAATACACCGTTTTATTGAATTCTTATTTCGACCTACTTTTCTAATATGAGCTCCATGCAAATTTGCGAAAAATTATGCTATCCTACTTGACCCGAACTCAAGTAACTGTAAACAGCTACGAATATGTTTTTCAGTCTGAACATTTTTTTTGAGGAATTCGTCAGATTATTCATATCTGTAAAACCCCCTTTATTCCATAAACTACTAGACTCGGCGAAAAGTAAACACGGGAAACAATACATTCTAGTTAATTTACAACCACCAGTTAGCCATTGATATTTATCGTAAAGAGAAACATATTTTTTTTAAGAAAACCATCGCGTCGTTTGTAATTTATAATCATATCTGGGCGAGCACGGCCTAACATGTTTCTTATTTTCAAAACTTAATCTTGAAAAACATGTTTCCTCGCACAGCAAATAATCGGTTAAACAGTTATCTAAAGCTACGACTAATTATTGTACTAATTATTATAAACTATCAACTACTTACCCCACATTCCTAATTAAAACACTTAACTCAAATCACTATCTTTATCACTGTTTTGTACTATCAAACAAATACTTACTACCTACTTAACTATAAATATAAAAGTACATAAATTAATGAGTTCAATAAATACAACAAACAAAATGCAAATGTAAACAAAATAACAGGTTATAAATGCAATTACGTCAAGCATCGACCACACACTATCAGTCATCCAACCGAGGTCCGAGCCGATCGTATTACGAATTTCAATCTCTGTATTGCTCCATCTCGTTCACGCGCTCGCATTTTTTATTACTGTCTCCATCGTAACTTGGCAAAAATCGGCTTGTTAGGCCGCTTAGAAACCGGGGTGTCACGTGACCGAAGTAACGTCATGACAACATTATTTTGTATAGAAATTGAATTCACGACAAGCCGGTCATGCCTACGAGTTATTTTAGAGCATAATATTTTGTTGTTGGGATATGAAGACAAAAATTTCACGTATGCGTTTTGTAATGTTTTTAATTCTATGGTTTATTAAATATCTATAGTGTGATTATAAAACAGGTATTATTAAACGCTATTGACAGTATCATATCCCGAAGGGAAGCCGACAAGAATCGTGTTCTGAGCTAGCTTCGGCCCTGCAAACTGTTAAATCCATCTGTAGCAATTAATTTACAGTTTTTAATTAATAACACCGTTGTAAATAAAGGGAAACTTTCCATTATTTCATCACGTTATGGAAACAGAGTGTCTGTGTCTGTCGTTTCCACAATGTACACAGATGTACAGTCTACTACTTATGTATGTATTCGGGTTCAATAGGTAGGTCGGGTGGGGCATGCAGTTAATTTGTAGTCGTGATTGAATTAACGAAGCCGACCGCTTGGCAGAGCTCATTTCGAAAGCTGTTAGATACTATCATCTTATGCCTTTATACTGTCGACCGTAATAACGAAAGCATTTCTCAACTTTATAACAAGCCTACGACTTTATAGCTGCCAGGAATTGGCGAACCGTGGATTCTCACAGGTAAGGTACGCCTCTGGTAATCTAGCTCAAAATTGAAAATTCATTCACTGTGACGACTTGCCATTGTGTGCCCATGCAAATGAAACGAAAACAGAAACCGAATAGCGAAATATTAATTTCCAACAGTACCGTCGACGGAATTGAACTGAAATGAGATATTAATCTGGTTTGCTGTGGTGTTGGCGACTGCGCAGAGATTCTTTTTGCCCGTCAACTCGGTTATCTATAAGCCTTATGTATGAGAAGCGATGTGTACGATTTACTTCGCGGCAGGGTTCTAGCCTTGAGGTTGTCGGCTACATTGCATCTGTCCGTTTGAGAATATTACGCATATGTCAAACTTGTGTCTGGGTACGCACTACACAAGTTTAGCTGATCATAAACTGTGAACTTTAAGATGAGCTGGCTTAAGATTAAATCTTTTTGTTTTAGTATAAACCGTCGAGTAGTCACAGTCGACTGGACGCTTGTCTAACGAGGAGTGACGTCTCTAGGACACAGCACTTGGCGGTTCAGGTGTGTAAATTGTGACGGCAAAGAATGCTGTGTTCACACGAGGCACATAAGCCTAACAGGTACAACGAAATTATTTAAGTGGAAATATTGTACGTCAATCTGAGTTAATGCTTGACGAGGCATAACATACATAAGTACATATTTATGCCTCATATTTTCATACTAATTATTGCGATGGGATATGGAAAAATGGATCTACAAAGTACAAATATAACGGTATCACTATGAAATGTTAATGAATCACCATCATGATAGGAAACAAACGGGATGTTACGTAATAATTACTCTTTGTACCCGTAAAGAAAGCGGTCAAATGTTAAAGAGATAATAATTGTTAGTACAGGAAATTAAAGGCATTTAGTAATGTAGGACAATCCTCGGCGGGCCCGCTTGATGGCAATCTTGAACAAAGTCAGCCAACTTGTTCTTATTACTGGCAGTAACGCTCACTGTAATCTTGTTCATCTCACGATTTTACAAGCTTTCCACTCGACATGCAGATTTAGTTTTTTGACTAAACATTCCGACGAGAGGAACTTCATGAATACAACGATTTTCTGTTGCTTGCATTGCAGTATCATGAATTCGTATACCTACAACCTTGCTTGTTAAAATTGCTTGTAGTGAGTATAATATATTTTGATGGCCTCAGTTCTTAATGATTAGAAAATATTGTTTGTTTTGTCTGTGTGTCCCACACTTGATTATACAACTTATCCATATCCATAGTTTGCTTGTTTGTTCGTCTGTGAACCGTCTAAGTGCGTGAGTCATACGCGTGGGATTCAACTAGTGTACTGAGTTAGTACTTTACCAGTTCAAGCGATATGATTCAAGGTTTCTCACCGTAGAATAGACCTTTAATAAGCTAAGTGTTCTGTGGGAAGTGGTTCATAAACTAATTTGGTTGTGAGCTAAAATAGGCATAATTTTATGTGATGCTGTAACTAGCTGTGTGGTCTGGGATCTTTATTGGTTTTAATATAGCAGTGTCCGTTTTATGTGTCTTTTGAATACATTACTGAAATGGGGGAAACATGTCTGCGAAACGATGCCTTAAGCTATAAACATCAAGTAAAGATCAAAGTTGATTTCCACTTACAGTTGACCAAGTTCAAAGCGCTGGTTTTGTTTTTAATTTGCAATATTATGGCTAACGAGACCAACTCAACATGCGATTATGCGAGATGGTCGTGTTGAGTCGGCTAGAACATCGATTAATTTACTTTTATGAGCTGCCGTTTGATTACAAGAGGCTATATTGGAGATGCTCATCCTGCGCTCTTCGTTACCATAAAATGATACAAGGCAGACCACGATTAGTAAAACCGACTACAAATTACTACTCCAAGTACTCTTTGGAGAGCGAGCCTATAAATAAATGGTACGTAGATCTATTTCAGTGTATATTTATCAATCAATTAAGTGGGATTCCAGTATCGCGTGGCTCACGCTTATCTGTCGAGTTTTTTTGTTTACGGCTCCATCCAGGGGCGTGGGCTTGCGGATAAGTCCACTGCAGGATTTGTCCCAAATGTTTCAAGTGTCTTTTCGTGAAATTAAATCTTTATGTTCACGCAATCTTCAATGGAATTCCCAGCAATTCTTTTCATTATTTTCGTCTCACGGTAAAGCATTAAGTGTAAAATAAATTACTATAAACAATAAGAGTAGGTAAGTATCACTGTCAATTAAGTTCAAGAAACTTTTTCTTCAAGTAATTTATTTTTTGTAAGATTGCAAAATAAATTGGTAATTGTGAATCGAGAATTCAGACCATTTAAAATTCTCTTCAGACTATTTTTTTGTGATGACAACATTCCTTAAATGGACAACTTTCCATACCGTTCAAGTCTGCAACTTACAAACGTTGTGGACTGGCAATGACAGGCATTTATCGAAAGTTAACATAATGATACTTATTTAATGTTTTCTGTGTAGTAATTGAAAGTTATTTTACAGTTTCAATTTCCTACTGATTTAATGATGAGACTCAATGATAATTGTCATATTCTATGTAATTGAGATTATTTCTGCTTAGCTTTCACTGATTTTATGGTGATTGGAATAGTTTATTTATGAAACGTAATTTCACGCTAATCGCAATGCTACTAATTTTATGAACCTATCTGACAAAAAAAAAACTGCTTAGCTTTTTTCAATTATGTTGGGCTTTCAGTCTAACCGGATGTAGCTGAATTCCAGTAATTTACATGGAGCGACTGCCCACCTGACCTTCACAACCCAGTTACAGGGTAAGACTGATAAGATTGGTTGTCAGACTTTCAGGTTTTTGCCGTAACGACTTTCAAAGATCCACGAATGACACGCCGGGACCTAACAGCTTAACGTGCTTTCCGAGGCATAGAGGGGTCTTGGTATAAGATGGTTACAAATCCGAGGATCAACCGCGGCAAGGGTAGCTTAACCTGATCGATCGACCCGTGCAGCGACTGTTATTACTTAGCTTACTTAAAATTTAATATTTTATCATCAGTTTCATAAAATACGACTGTTATTCTACAAATTTCAAAAACTACTGCCAAGACTCAAACTTGATGTGCCGATTAGTTCAGCTTTAACAACAAGTGGCTCAAATAATTAAGTAAGTACCATACCTAAATGGTTGTGAGGTCCAACTTCCTTAGTATATACCTACCTATCTACTCCAAAAGTTGGTATTGTTGGCTGTCACGAGTGGCGTGACTAAAGACCATCGTGGCTTGATCCATGCGAGGTCATTGGGCCAACATTTGGCGTAGCGATGCCAAGGTCAACGCAAGCTCTGTAGTTCCTTCCACAAGTAGTTGTAACTCATAAACTGCTTCATTATAATTCTGATGTTTAAAGATTAAGGCTGACGTATCGTTCTTCATGCAGCCTTAATTCATCATTATGTTGCAATCACTGGAACATTTTCCGGCTCTCTTGATATTATCCAGATTATTCGTCCAATTATGTTTGAGGTTATGAAAACGTGTTTTCTGTGCCTCGGAAAGCACGTTAAATGGTTGGTCTCAGCTGTCATTCATAGATCTTTGACAGTCGTTACAGGTCGTCAGAAGCCGGAAAGTCTGACAACCAGTATTACCATGAGTATTGCATTACCCAGTAACTGGTTTGTGAAGGTCAACTAGGCAGTCACTCTATGTTAAATATTGGTATTCATTTGCATCCGGTTTGACTGGGGGCCGACCCCAAATTATTTAGGAAAATGCTAGGCAGATGATGATGTTCGAGGTTATGTTTTACTCAAACATTAAATAATATTGCGTTAACAATCGTGTAATCAGCCCATTAGCAAATAATCCAAATTAAAATCAAAATGAACATGATCCACTTAAAACAAGATTATGACTACCATTTAAAAAAATCGACCTTGTAATATTTTAATATGAGTTTTATTGGCACTACGCCAATTATTATTTTATGTATTTACATTCGTAGAACCGGTTTGTGTTGCTGCGTGTTTTTTCTCCTTACGTAGGTATGTAAACGTAACAATTGGTATTACGCAAAACTTAACAAGCATTGCGATATTGCATTATTTAACAGCTAGATTTAACTTTTTAAATTGCGTCCTATTAAAGATTTTTAAATTTCTATAAATTTTATTTAAGACTTGCTTTGAACAAACCCGCTGATGGAACACAGACCATCCTGTCTTCGAGAGGGACTGAGTTATAATCTACCACGCGGGCCCAGTGCGGGTTGGTAGATGTCACAAGTCTTCGACTTTTTGATTCTAGGACATGCCGGTTACCTCACGATGTTTTTCTTTACCCTTTTTGAGAGGTGATGAAATTATTTACACAAAGTACTTAAAGGGTTACGACCTGCAACTCGTTGGTCGAGGCCGCCATCACAGAGTAACAGGTAGGTAGGTCCTGGGAATATCAACAAACGCATGAATTTCTCTTTACCCGCGACATGCAGGTTATTCACCTGACATAAGTAGTAATTTTACATATCACGGACGTGGTTTGTGAAATGAATAGATAATATAATACAAATAAAAATCGATGAATGAACATTAATTAACAAGTGCATGCAGAGGAAGTCATAAACTTTGCTATATGGACCGTATACATGGTCCTAATTTTAGAAAAGCGCCAACTGCGCTTAAAGCGATCTCTTAACTCATAAAATGGGAAAGGGAAACTTGCGTCATCATAACTGTGTAAGGCATTTTCGTAAGTTAGTACAATTTGCATAATAGGGTCACTTTTTCGTTGTTGAGTTTTCGTAGAGCCATAGAGATAAGGTCTGACTGGAATAAAAAAGGGTGTTTCAATGACTGCAGCAGGAGCAAGGACATTCATATTTCATAACAAAAGATCACGCCTTGACTCCCTGAAGGGTTAGGCAGAGGTGTACGAAAGTGATCTTTAAGTCCCATGTAATAGGGGTGAGACTATTGCCATTAACCGGCCACAAATCCAGACACTGGGCTGCTACTGAGAAATCCCAGATAGAAAAACCCAATAACACTTTGCCCAACCTGATCCGGATCCGGATCGAAGGACCTCATGCTCAGCAGTAGCGCTTGCGACCACAAGACCAACAGGGCAGTATTCAGTATTCATATTATTTCAGTAATCTAAATAGAACAAAATTCGCGAAGAAATTCTCAATTAATTACAGATTAATTCAATTAAAGTTTTCTTGTGACCGTTCTGGGCCAAGAGTACACAGTCGCTTTTTCCTTAAATGAAAATGAGTTATATCCCGATGGTTAAAATGACTCTTATCTGATAAATAATTTTCTGCGAACAATGGTTGAATGACATTACAATTACAAGCTTGTGCAATTAACGCCACGCTCTGCACTGTGGGTAAATCACCTTTACATCATGTTTAGATATAGCTGATTGTATCCAAGGCCTTTCATCCGTCACATTTGTGTTCTCATATTATGTTAAAACAATGGTTGACCGTTTGCTGGCCAGTCAAACAATCTGCCCAGCGTTTTTCCTAACTACGTTGAGGTCGGCTGAATATCAGTATTTTACATGGAGCGACGGCCTATCTGGCGTCCAAACCCCAGTTACTGGGTAACAGGATATGCCTTGGTAAGACTGGTTGTCATACTTTTGGGCTTCTGACTACCCGTAACGTCTGTCAAAGATCTACGAATAACAGCCGAGATCAACGGCTTAACGTGCTTTCCGAGGCACGGAGGGATCTCGATATGTAATGGATAGTCTAATCACCCACCCAAGAACCGACTGCGGCAAACGTAGGTTAACCTTGAATCAATTCGTGCGGCTGTTATAATTTACCCACGAGCTCCGTAAGCTGGATACATGGAAATTGTTTCTTCATTTCATTGCCGTGCTGCACTGCAGCAAAGCACATTAGCTACTGTCATTTATCTCACCATTCTGAGATTTACAGACTTCCAGGAATAGTCTGTAATTCAAAGCCGCGCTATATCATGTCACACCAGGAAACGGCGCACCTTATTTTGTTCTATGTTGTATAATGCAAGGCGTAAACACATGCTAAGTCTACCAAATGTAGCTTTTATTTGCATTTTCATAAGGTACAAAATAGATAAATAAACAAGCATATGCAAAAGCTAATACTTACATAAATGTTTTAATTATTAGGATTCCGTACCTAAAGGATGGCAACGGGGCTCTACTACTATAGCTATGGCAGCCCTGTGACAGACAGACGGACGATAGGACAGCGGTGTCCGTCTGTCCGTAATAGGTAGACACTTGAAATGTTTACGGAGTGTGTTAGTAATAAAGTGAAAAATTAAAGGGGGTCCAGAGAAGAAACATGTTTTTTTTTTACTTGTAGAGTTCAACATTCTACGGTGGTACGGAACCCTTCGTGGCCGCTTTTTTAAATGTGGTAAGTTATAATTGGGCTTGAAATTTTATATCGCATTATTTATATAACCAGGATAAACATTCCCCAATGTTTGTATGTAGTAGAGCGGAGAACGTGACTCCCGGTTTTAGTAAACAAACAATGTTTGTATTGTAATTTCAGCAGGTGGACTTTCTAGGCACGTTTCTGTGCTTGAATAACTTGGGAAAAATGTACTCGCTTTTGAGCTGACGGCAAAGCTTTAACTTATGTTACTCACTTAGTTCAAAAAATAACTCACGTCTTTATACTTAAGAGCATTAATTTCAAATTTTTAACCGACTTCAAAAAATCAAAAAAGGAGGAAGTTCTCAATTCGACTGTATTTTTTTTCATGTTTATTGGCTCAGAACTTTCGACTGGGTGAACCGATTTTGATGATTCTTTTTTTATTTGAAAGCTGGTGCTTCCCGTGTGGTCCCATTTAAATTTCATATAGATCTGATGATGCGTTTCGGAGACAGACAACGGAACTCTTCAAAAAATTACAGCAAATGAACCGCCATTGGTGCTATCGCATAAATGTGCATTGTTTTTACCCCAAACATTTCGAATTGGTGTGGGGTAGGTACTATAGCTAAAAAGTGATAAATAAAAATGTTTTCCAAAAAAAAAAACAACCGACTTCCAAAAAAACACTACAAAGTGAAAAATAACTTTAATTTCGGAAGTCAGTGACCGGTGACGTGAAAATTTAATAAAATACATATCCAAAGTCACCGACTTCCGAAATTAAAGTTATTTTTCACTTTGTAGTGTTTTTTTGGAAGTCGGTTGTTTTTTTTTTGGAAAAACTTTTATTTAATCCCATTTACTTATCCATCTTTTTTCTATTTTTTATAATTTAATAAAGAGATCTTTATTTACTAGGGTTACTTGAAAAATAACTATTCTTATTCCAATTTTAATTCAGGATATCCATTCACGAGCAACAAAATGCTTTAGAATTTTTTGTTTCATTAAAACATCTCCGATAAACGGCGCAGTCGCCTGACCTTACAGGCCAAATTAACCGACAGAGAAGAGACGAGACGTCCAAAATTCTTTCACGTCCACTAGTCACGGTTGTAACGATTTGTGGCATGTGCCTTTACCCAACAATCATGTTTATTCCAAGTTCCGGGACTATTTTTGTTACTCTTCGTTCACATTACTTCAATCAGACGCATGAACATTTAAACTGATTTAAATGGGCAATTCAATATGATGACACCGACAGATTCTTGGCAAGCGTACAAATCTCCTTGCTTAGGAACTCATTAAGAGCTTTACTAGAGATCTATTATAGGTTTTATTAGAATGGTCATCTAATAAAGTTTTATGTTTCATTTTGATGAGGTTTTAAGCAGTTTCGGTAGTTTTTTAGGACCAATTAAATAAATGCCCAGAATCAAAACATACATAATATAATGTTACGGAGGATCACACACAGAACCGGTCGAATTGGCAGAGTTTGGGGGAGGCCCACGTCCAGCAGTAGATGTCTTTCGGCTGAAATGATGATGTGATGATGACGGAAGATTAGCCTAACCTCAACGAAAAATAATTTCTCAAAAGCGTGGTGTTCTGGACGCCATTCAAAGGGCACTCACTCACTTTCTGTAACTCAAACACAATAAAACTGATGGTTTCATCATCTGAATGTTACTATACGCTACTTTCCGCTCTTGTGAAGCAGATAAAGGCGAAACACAAATAGCTTCAGGACGTTACCCTTGTCAACGCTAGCTTTTCACTTACCTAAGTTATGGTCCTATTGTTCTAAATGCCGAGCGAGTGCCGTCCTGCCGCATGGCGGGGTATCTATCTTGTTCTTACTCTTATGCACCATCTAATGGCAAATCATTTAAATTTCTACCTACTTTATTAATGACTCACCATATCCCCCGATCCAGTCTTACTATCTATTAGGGGTGTAGTGTTACCCAGTAACTGGGTAGGTCAGATAAGCAGTCGTTCCATGTAAAATACTGGTATTCAGCTGCATCCGGTTAGTAGTTCATAGTTGGGAAATGGCTTGGCAGATTGATTTTGAATATCCCCCGATTCATATTAACCTGCCTGTTGTATTTCATTCTAATCGCATTTGTACGCAAAACATTGGCCATATATCTCTGCAATATGTTGGAAATGTTTGAGAAGCCTCGCGTTCGTAACCCTTTGTCATATGGATACGCCAAAACAATGCTGTGATTTATGTGTTCATGGTTTGCAAGTTTGCTCGGTTGCACACCTACTTGTATACAGAGGTATGAATGTTCAATGAATTATGTTTGGGCCAAACTGTCAGCTGCGCGGTTTAGCCCGATATTATCAAATAACTTTCAAAACAAAATGTGACTTCGACGCTAAGAGGAAAAAGTTTGACTATCCTTGTGTTGGTGAAGATGAAATGCCGGGAAAAGGAAATGTTCTATCAGTGTTAGGCTGGCCATTAATTCACGAGAGCCCCTAATTGGAAAATCCTTTTCAACGAAAGCCGTTGTAGACTAATGTGCATAATTGGACCCTCGACCGTGGACAATCGCTAGCGAAATGGGCCATCCAAAGTTTTTGTATAAGCGAGGAGTGGACAGGCGCGGTTTAATTTAGAGATTAAAGACGTTATTTTTAATATATACTTCAGTGCGAACATAATTCTATTAGCATAGGTAATCCCGTATGTTGCCAAAAATGTATGGTAAAAAGTAAAACCTGTGTATGTAAGATTCGCTATCTGCATAAACACGAGAAAAACCACTAAAATATCTCGTCAAGTCTCATTATGACAGGAAGTTACGTGTTGTTGGTGATTCAACTTTATCCGGCTCGACAGTATCCCGGAGTTGAGGGCACTTTGCGTTCCGGAAGAGGCCATGTTGGACAAAGAGTAGCGAGGAAGCTGAACAATCAAACTTAGGTCACCGATGCTCCCCGGATATCGAATTACGAAATCAATTTTGAAACGGATCGTTTGGCAAGGATGCCATTTGTAAAACATCGAAATTGAAATCGTGTTTTACGGCACAAAACCAAATTGAAAATGCCAAAGTTTTGTTTGCTCGAATTTATTAAAAAAAAACGTCCTAATTAAGCAACGATGACTGGACAAACAAGTGGACCACGGAATAAAACCATTAATTAATTTCGTATTAGTGTCAGTTCCCACAGAAATTATAGAGTTAGTGACACGTTAATAACGATAATTGGGCAGAAATTTGAATTTTACACATCCATAATTTATACGAAATGAATTGGTATTAATTACCCTTTTGGATCTTTGATTAATGTTGCAATTCAATTTCTATTTTTAGAGGCAACTAATAGACCAAACCCGTATCATAGCAAAGTCAAGGTAAGAGATGTCCAATGCCAATTTTCATTCTATATTCAATATCGATTTAACTATTTAAAACATGGCTATACCATGAGAATTCTAAAGTCTTCCATTGGTCTGTAAGAGGTATTGTCAAAGTCATGTATTTTAATAGGTCTTGTTCATTAAGGTCTTGAGAACAAAATTGAGATTGTAATGATATCCGTAATGTCTCGTCGAGGTCGTCCCAGATCATCTTAATAAGAGGTCGACTCCGTACAAATCGTTTAAGTTGTGGTTTGCGAAGCGGTTTTGCCTTGATGAACTGTTACGCAGACTCAAAGATCATGGGTACCTACACATTTACGCAATCTCGGTAGGGTCTGTCATCTTGAAGTGAAATTACGTACCGTACAAACAAATTCATATTTAAAATCCGTTACATTTTTAAATATTTACAGTTACACGCGGAAGTAATACCTATAACTTTAAATGTTTCGCAGTCTACGCGATGGCTCTTAATTAAATTCGACAAATTTGATCATCGAGGGGCACCGCTCACAAGAGAATTCATAAAAGCAAGCACGAGGTCAGACTGAACAATGGCTTTTTTAATTAAAATTTAACGTTGCATGACTTTTTTGTATGTTCAAGAGTTCTCATTCTAATCCGCGTTGTATCGATTTTTTTTTTATTAGTTTTAGTTTTTGTAACTTTGATTCAGTGTTAGTGACAGCAAAATGTTGTTTACATTGTACTTCAGTAACCATTAACAGATAACCAGACGCTTCGGTCAAGCCCTTTCAGTCACGCCGCCATTCGTGACTAACATTGATGTGGCTTTTTGATAAGCTTACGATATTATTTAGGTACACGGAGAATTTATTCTTTAGACTGTATGGTCCACGATAAAACAAAATAAAGCTGAGATTGTAAGAATTTTGTAAGATACAGTGATATTTTATCGTATTTATTTCAAGTTCAAGAGTAAGAAATATTACGTAGATATCAAATATTTTCTCGTCTTGCTCAGTGATTTGTGGAGCTGCAAAATGCACTAAATCTTCGAGTTGACTTCAGAGGATTTTCTTTGTAGTTTTACATTATCCCTAAATAATCCTTAGTAAAAGACATCTAATATCGTTTTGGGGGATAAATAATCATTGGGGAAAAACACTCGCACTAAGCAGCCAACAAGGATCGGCAAGGGGCCATTTGTTTCGCAATAAAGTCGTCTTGCCCCATCTGCACAAATGAAAGGTCAGTAGATGGCCAGACCTTAATTAAACTCAACGAATTCGTAATCCAGTCAGCTCGTTCCTATTAAGAAAATATCAAGAACTTCGGCCAAGAAACCGTACCGTAACGTAGTAAAAATGCTACAAAACTTTGCCTGTTCCTTATTAGTTTACTAAAGTATTCAAGTTGTAGTAAGAAAACTTCATGAAGTCACATTTGTAAAAGTACTTGGAAAAACTGTAGCGTTGCTTCGCCTGAATAAATTATGAAAATGGATGGAAGCATTTATGAGCGAGGCATGATGAATGAGAGGGTATTCCAAAAGAAAACAATACTTTTAAGGGAAAAGGTCGACGCACTGATGATGATGAAGATCTACACTGTAACTCTGCATATTGTGTTGTGTTTGTATTGTATCATTAGAGTAAGGACTATACTGCTTACCTTATGATGGTAAAAATATGTCAGCAGGATGTACTTACCTGAAAACAAAATATTACGTTAGCTACATATTTATTTGGATAAAAATAAAAGGGCATAAGAGTTAGGACCACAAAATACAAATGAAAAGAATGGTTATAAATAAATGGGCTTTTTATGGTTTTAGTGGTTGCACGAATTGTTTCAGTATGCAGGCGGCAACAATCGAAATGTTCAAGTAGGTTGACCCTCTACATGCAAAGGGCTGCGTGATCGCTTTCAATATTACCTTCGTGTAACTTATACCGTTGACATTGGGTATAATTTCGCTTGGAACCTATATGTTAGATCCGTATACAAATTGCTTACGACAACGAAAAGGCCAATAAGATCGACCATTGTGGTCAATAACGGATAATTGAAAAATGCTTACAAATTCGATTGTGAAGCCATGCGATAATATTTATGATTTACGATTGGGTGAAGCTAAAATACCGCGGTAGGTTATTCTTATTTTGGCAGTTAAATATTGCCTTTTCTTTTTTGCCAACGTAAACGATGTAGCAATGTAATGCGGTTCGTACGATCCGGATTTGACGACGTAGAGAATGTGTAACTACGATATGAGGAACTTTTTGATTATATAATTGGAATGTTTTACAACAGACTATCCAATAAAAATGCGGGCCCAGAATACAATTACGTTTAATTCTAATCATCTATCAATGGAGCATTGTGGCGTCCGTGCAGTCGGGCGTGAAAATGTAAACTGATCGAAATAGGAATGCAACGATAAGTGAATAGGGCCTAATTAAACGAGGGCCGTTGTTAGATAATAATGGCCGGCGCACTGTAGGTCACGAAGCTAAGGGCCCGTGATGCGATCGCGCTTTTGTTCAACAGATGTTCGCTCACACATTGGATGCAGATGCTTGCGAACTGTGACAGATTTGGACATTGATACTGATTCCCCTTTGTGCTCTTCACCTGCTATTCGCTATAATATATTCAAATTAAAAATAAACGCTCGGGCCACAGCAAAAAAAGCCTAATGGATTTAACACAAAAAATTCAAGTACGGCTCTATAAAAATAACATATTTCAAAGTTATTCATGATCCACGCTTTTGTAGAATGACGTCAGTGGTGCATGGGGGAGGTGAGACGACATCTGGCGTATATCAAAAAGCTATTTTAAAATGATAAGCATGATAACATCCATCCATAGTCATACCACTAATGCACCGCCCTGTGCGTAAAATTTCAATTAAGTATATTATAGACATTAAACCGTGATTACTATTGTATACAGTCGAGGGGACATTATAGGATGAAAGGACCATTATTAAATCCTAAACGTTTTATTTCTGCGGTTACATCGGCACGTGTTCAAAGCAAATTGTCGTTGATATAAACGAATCTTAATTGCGACCACATGGATTTTATATTTGGTCGAGTGAAATTGACGTGATAACTTTCGTAAGGAAGACTTTTATGGGCAAATACACGAAAAAAGTAGCCATTCACTGACGATACATTCTGGTTACGAGAACCCGTCTGGACAGTAAAGTGAGGTAAAACGTGGATACTAAGTGCCCCAGTGAAGTCATCGGTAATTTCAACCGTGCCCAACTGACCGAAACGGATGAGCGTGAATAAGGATGAGCCCGCACATCACGAATACATTAAATTAAATTTATAAAACTACGGCCTTAATGTCCTTTTAAACTACTCTAATAGCATTAGTCGTGTCGAAAAATTGGAGTGTTTTTGTAATTAGGTTCTAATGTTTGAAACGAGCTGATTAACGTTTTCAAAATTGGTTAAATGTTTTGACGTATTAAAATATATTAAGCGCCAACTGTATTAAATTTAATTAATTAATTCCCTGCGTTCACATTTTATGTTGTTGCTCTGAAATCATAGCACGTGTTTGGAGCAGCTGTTGCAGTAAAAAGCAACAAAATATAAAAGTTATTGTGTCGACGAATCTGTGTATTATTCGCTAAGCACAATACACTTTATCATCTGTCGGTATAGCACGATTTAGATTACGTTTTTATTTCGCGTTTCATGTAGACACATGGTCATTCTTTTGTAATGGACGTAATTGTACTCCCAAAAAGTTCCCCAAATTTAATGAATATTATTCAATTAGCAGGACAAGGACATCGTGAAATAAACTATGCAATACCTACATGGTGGCTAACCGTGAATTCAGCACTGGACCCCTAGCGGAGAAAATGTTCGTCGATTAATAAAAAAAATCTGCTGAAAAGTAAGATACATACGTGGTCAAAATGTATAGAACTGGCTCTTTTTATATAACGGGCGAAGAATGTCAAGGCAATGGCGTCAGTACCATGTATTGAATCCGTGGTAACAGTTTGCGCGCCGTAATCTCTGCTAATTTATACATGTTTGTCAATTACAATATTATACAGAAAGTGTAAGTACCCAGTACCTACCTGCACTACCTACGATTAGGTATATACAAAGATTACTGGAAAAATCTATCAAAACTTTTTCGTAGCTTTGACGGCCGTGCTACGAAACTACGAGCTACGCAGCTACGTTAGATATTTACTCATATATATGGAGAGTGATTAAAACACGTTCACGTCCCATAAACTAATACAATACACTTCTAAATAATATTTACAGTTCTAATTAAGTTGTCAAACAATGCAATTTTATTGCAATCGTAAATGCAATCTCATTATTATCTCCTATTTTTACGAGGGGCCGATAATAATACCGTGGAATTACAAACCATATGGGTGAGCGCAATGTATCTATGAATGAAGCTGGCATGTGTTTGAGTGATCTTTTAAACGGCAATAAAAACGTTACGTTACGTTTTATCCCAATTTCGTCCATCCATCTGTCATGTTTTATTACATAAGCACTTAATCTCTCGTCATACGCGAGAAATTATCAGCACAAAGATACCAAATGACGTCAATTAAATGTTTAACCACTTAATTATAGCTTAAATAGAGAAACCTGAACACAAAATAGACTGGGAAATTAATACAAACAGTAATATGATCGGATCGGTGAAGTTTCTAAATTACGGTATACGACGCCACGTAGACATCCAACTGTTAAACGTAATATTGTACTTATTTATTGAAGAAACGGGGCAGAAACTTTCCTAATCATAACTTGAATTCAATATAGCAGATCCCGGGAAAAGTCACTGCCTCTGGCTTCAAATCTCCCCAACCTCCCAAATGCGGTTCGTCCCTCGAATCTTAAAGGAGCGTGTTTATTTTCCGGGTGGTTACTTCTGTCAGCCATATTAGGAGACATTGAAGTTTGAGATGTTATTCGTAACGAATTTAGTAACTATTTACATGTTTTAATAGTTGGTCTAATAGTTTACCTAATGGAATATTGATTTCTCTTTTCTAAACGATTTTCCGTTTTAACAACCTGCCTTTTAAAAGGTACTGAAAGTTTGAGAAATTTCATTAAGACGCCGACAATGCGTTTGCCCCCAGCGTTCCGTCGATTGAGTTTTACTATGCCATTAACCGTGGCGAACAACGCATAAAACGCATCACTTTGCATGGGAAAAACAAATAAATTAACGTAAAGGGGCACTTGAAGTACAATTTATCTCAAGTTCTCGTCTCTAATAATTCACTGTTATGGCTGTGTTGGCAAACAAAAGCAAATGCGGAAGAGTTGTAAAGTTGGTCGATGTTATAATATTGTTTCCTTTGCCGTAGTCCGTAGTCGCATAGGGCAAGCGAAAGCTTAACTTTACCTTACTTATTCACTCAAAGCACGAAACGCGAGTTAACCGCGTACTTTGTCTTCGTGTTGAAGTAACGCGGACTAATGTGAACCAACGTCACCGTTACGTTACCGGCTGTAAGATTGTCGGTACGCGGTTGGATCAAGTTTGACGCAAGACAAACATTCTGCATTATTTAATGTAATAAAGGCATAGGAAAGGCGTGATTTAGAACACGGAACGTGAATCTAGACGCCATTGTTTTAGTGCTTTAATGCTCTGTATTTTATTGTTCCGGCTTCGAGTTATGAGTTAAACCAACACGACACCGTATTCAGCTTCCTGCTTTGTTTTAAACTATTATTTCACAAACTGTGTAAAAAAAATGCTCTCTTGTTAAACGCGACAATGGGTAGCAGATGAAAACATCGTAAAATAATAACGATCCAGCTTTTTTCAGTACTGACAAGATGGACCAACTGTTTGAAGGTGTATCATATATCGCGGCGGGCCTCCCCGAAATGCAAAGACAATTTCGTCTAAAAATAAAAAAGTAAAAGTGTGCATGAAAACAAAAGTTTTATAGTCGCTTAGATAGTACGTGACAGGATAATGTGTTGCAATGTGAATGCGGCGCCCAGCCTTAAATGGTTAAGTGAACCATTGAGTTCAAGTTCGTTTGGACGATAGGATCGCGGTGGGTGTTTGTTTTGTTGTGACGTGAGAGCCGCAGGCGCCGGCAGCGTCTATGCTTCTAGAGGTGCTATTATAAAACGTGGAAATATTGTTACTGAAAACGACGGCATCAATGTTTATGGAAGTGGCACTATTTAATTACGGAACTAATGATTTCAGCGCAGCGTGTGGTGAAAGTCAGAATGATTATGTATGGATAATTCGACCACATTTAATATTTTGGGTCCTAATTTTATTAATTAACGATCGATATTTTTCATGCGGTCGAGTTTATAATAATCATAAAAAATTTAATATAAAAAATCACATCAGCATTCACTGGCATTTTATGATAATCTGGCACATCATAATCTTTATGCGTATAAAAACCTCGGCTGGTTGTAGCAATCGTTGTATGTCCGTTATCAGAAACATTCAAACGAGCAATCAAGTCAACAATAAAAGTCAAGAAACTAATGCTTAGAGGTCCTTATATGGACCAGAGTAGTCATCATAAACCTTCGCTTAATTGATAGTGCACGACCTCACCTCAATAATTAATAAGTTGAAGCAACTAAAAAGGCGAGCTTGTTAATGCGAATGGTATTCAAATTCTAATCACGCCCAATCCCTTCCAGCTAATCTAATTCAACGATTAACTCCGCAATAGAGCCGCACCGTATCTGGTTTCTATATCCGAGTTGTTCAAGAGGCATCGCGGTACAAAAATTCGACAGAAAGTCGGAGTAATGCCATACCGGTTTGGCCCGTGTAGGCGTGTTGTCTCTAGATTACTCTCTGTGTAGACTTGTTCAGTTGGTGGCTCGGTGGAGGCGCCCTAAAATATTTTTGTCTTATCGAATTTGATTTATGAACGTTCCAACCGTCTTTAGGACAAGGATACCGAGATGAGATACTTATCGACGAAGTTCTTAATATGAATGGAGTTTCTATTTTCGTGTGTATAAAGGAATATGCAAACAAACCGGCGTTTATTTTTACTCCGATGTGGAAGAGTGAATTTATATGATTGTTTATCTTTGAATCTCGTAAGATGATTTACATCTGCTAATATTGAGTGGGAATCTGGTTGAGTGTGGATTCGATTGTTTTTTTAATTATGAAACTGACTATTTCAGATTCATTTACTAGGTCAGTCTACAGTACATAATTGTTTTCAAGATGGCCACTGAAAACTATTCCACAGAATAGTTTTCTTTTCATGTACAAATTGTTTACCTACCAGAAAAAAAAAAAACATGATTAAGAAGAAAACTTTTCCATTTGAAGTAAATCTTAAAACCCAGCCAGTATCAGTAACAATGATACAGACTTCTTAATTAAAACATAAGCTAAGTAGTCCATTCGCTTGTAATAACAACCCCAAAGTGCACCTTGAAAGAACATTTTAACAGAAGCACATACATGCATTTGTTTGTAACGCTCTCATTAGAAAGTAAAGACGTATTTATTGTTATGTTTACAGTTTTTAAACTAAAAATAAAAGGAGTCTTAACGAAGGGCGCGAAAGTATGCTTTACTTCGTTTCACACCTTCCCCGTGTAATTTCATGACGTTTGATTACCTTAAGGAGCGTGTTTCAGCTATTTTTGTTTAAATTTAGGGTGCCACACACGAAATTTGTACCTTTTTCTAAGAAATTACACTTTCCATTATGCTAGCGGGATATAAATAAACATAGAAGATTGGTTTCTAATTCTATAACAATCTGTTTTGTTTTCTACTTTAGACAAATTGGTTGGTCGAGAATGATGACAGGTTTCAAAGTGGTTTTTAGTGTGTAAATCAGAAAAGTATTACATCATTTGTTATTTGCATACGTACCTAATCAGTCTATGAACGTTCCCACTGCTGGGATACAAGCGTCCCCTCTGTGAGAGGAGTGGGCTGTAATCCATCACGCGGACCCATTGTGGGTTGGTAGATGCTACATGTCTTCAATGTTTGGTTCTACGACATACCGGTTCCCTCGCGATGTTTTCCTTTACTGTTTTGAGAGAAGTGGTGAGGAAATAAAAGACACAAAGTAAATCGCCTGTCTGGGTTCGCACCTGCGACCAACAACTCGTATGTTGCAGCCGTTCCCACTGGACTACCACAGTGCTTTCCCTGTATGATACACTGATACAGTCTTTAATCCTGCGAAATACAAGCACTCATTGCAACTAGATTTTAAAATACCTGTAGAACTTAGGAGATTCCGGAACCTTGTCCTAAACCAAGGCTGTTGTTATTTTTGCGTAGTTTTAAATAGTTTTTTGGGCCCCCGGGAAACTCTGGCATGACGTAGTCTTTATAAATAAATGGTCCAGTTCAGTTATATTAAATTCACAGTCGTAGCTCAAGAAGCTATATTTTATAATACGTGCGTAGGAGTGTCGGAAGAGGTCTGTTGTCAGCATACGTCTGACCTCAAGGTGCCCACGCGCATAACTGTATGCATACGCCACACTAAAACTAAAAATACCTATGTAATTGTATACACGAACCCTTTGAACGTTTTTATAAGACACGACTCAAGA
Organism: Antitype chi; assembly: GCA_947359405.1. Taxonomy (NCBI): domain Eukaryota; kingdom Metazoa; phylum Arthropoda; class Insecta; order Lepidoptera; family Noctuidae; genus Antitype; species Antitype chi. The sequence continues at coordinate 11,955,130 of OX375815.1, read as the reverse complement.
ACTACCCAATAAACTCTCATAAACCATCATACATCAATTTAGAATCATAAAGTCATTTTGAACAGCTTACATTATTCATAAGGCCGGTTCTACACTAACAAAGGACAAAGTAATGACCCAATATAATCCACTTGCGATTAAAATCGATACAAAGATCAGTTTTAGTACTTAAATAAATTATAAGTAGCAATATAAAAGTAATGATGGACTTAAATGAAGAACTGAAAACTTGAATGACGAGATCTGAAACGATGTGATGGTTACGGTCCTATTGCAGTGTAATGACGTGAAAGCATTTTGAAACCTACAGGGAGTTGCGAAAGAACTTTAAAAAAATAACAACGGTATGCCACGGCATCGGCACCTCGTAAGTACTTAGTTGACACGTGAAATTTTTCCTCACATTTGTCACATGATTACTGAGCTCATACAAGGATATTTGTGCAGAGACGGCGTCAATTTCTTTTGAAGAAACAACTAAACATTAAGTAATAAATATTTCTTTATAAAGAACTTGTCTTATCGTGTTAGTTACATACTTGAGCAAACACATTTTCGTGATAAGATATCCAAACTAATCTTTCACCTACATTTGAGTTACAACATATTGACGCTAAATTAAATAACTTTTTCTTTCATCGGTGCATCTCATACCTACGGGCAATACAATGCGCAAGAAGGATCAATTTGTGACGACGATCAGCAAGAGGTCACTGAACTTGACCATGATTTCGAATCGACCGACACCGACAGCCATTTCCATTGATTTATTATTCACGTATTGCATTCAAAGAGATGCGTACTTTGAAAGACGATTACAAATCAAAAACGATCAGACGTATTCACCCATAGTGTAGGTACAGTTATCAATTTATTACAAGACACAATTGAATAAACCGTGTCTCAAATTTTATTTTTTCCTGGTCTACTATGTCCAGTTTGAGAAGAAATTGGTCTTTAGAGCAGTAGTGGCCCAGTGGTAACGTCTAGCTGCGAGTTACGAGGTTTGGTCGTAGGTTCGAACCCAGATAAGCGGTTTACTTTGTGTAAATCATTTAATCATCACTGCTCTCAAAACAGTGAAGGAAAACATCGTGAGGAATCCGGCATGTCCTAGAACCGAAAATTCTAAGACATGTGACATACCAACCCGCACTGGGCACGCGCTCCCTCTCAAAGAAAGAAGCCCTGTGTCCCAGCTGTGGGAACATTATAGCCTGATTATGATGAGGTCTTATTTCTTTACACTAATTGTTGAATCTTCTAAGACGTCAAATGTAAAACTACGATAGTAAGAACACCCACATAATATTGTAATGATAACATACAATAATATTTTTCTTGTTCGAGACTGACGGCTACATCGTATGAGTCAAGATCTGTAATGAAGGCCAAGGTGTCAAGTGTCGCTCCCTACAGATGCATAATGTGGAACGCTGACTGAATGTTTGCTTTCACTAGCTGTATGCATGCTCGTAACATTACACCGACCACCTAAGCGAGAGCTGAGGTAGTTACACCGGTGGATTAGGCAGATACAAACCAAGTTTTTGGAACGAAGTTCTTAGAGCACTATCCCGCCCTCCATGCGACTTTTGATTATACAAATAAAATAAAAACGTGAGGTCGTCAAAATAAAAATTCAAGAAGGCTGCAAACATTTTGAAATTTTTCATTATGGGTGTTGTTTTCGTTGTTTTCGAGGGTGCTATAGCCGATGGTGAAGTCAAAATAAAGTTTGACTATTTTAAAGACCTAGGGTAAACAACGTTACATTTGAAGTTGAAGAAAAAACGTAAGGAACTCATTTTCTCGGCCCCGATCCCACACGGTTTTCTGTAAGAAATATCCAACTTAGATAAAAACATAAATCTGGACAATTTTACTATAGTTCGTGAAATCGTAACCTCGCCTGATCTAAAACTATTTAACACCAAAAACTAATTTTTACGTCTACGTAAATTGGTACGGAGAATTTGTATTAATGAGGCGTGAACAGTGGTAGACCGAGATACGGGGGTGCTATGGTCTGTTTATATTTGAGCTAAGGGCCGGTCTGCCCACACCCTCACTCCCACGCCCCATTGTATGATGACGATCAAACTTATTTACATCACAATAAGACGCCTTGCTCGGCTTAGTTTAATGCCGTGTCATCTCCGTAGAATGTGCCTTCAGTATTTGCCTATCGATAGTTTTCAGAGGGAATTTAATCAAAATAACAAGGTCCATATCTATAGAACCAAGAATTCACTATAATATCAACTAAAGATAAACGGACTATTGTGATAGAACTAAACATAATATTATCCTAGCCATTATAACGTCACCATGCCTTATTTGCGAGTTTGCGAGCGAGCCATCCAACTAAAACAGGAAAATTGGTAACAAAATACAGTCATAATTTTCTTTTTATTACGATTCGGAGATATAATAATGAAATCACAATCATTATATCTGTAATTTCGCATGCGGTAGGTAATACATTATTACGAAATATGGGGTAAGCAAAAAAATAACAATGTTATAATGAAACAGAAACAACACACCTTAACTGAAATTCGATTCGTCCGACCGATTGTTTGTTCTTGCAATAAAATGCTCCTGCAATTTGTATGTCGGTTTCAAGCGAATTGAGCGATGTACGTAAGTAAAGACGTTTTTATAGCTACAGCACTTTATTCGAGTTCAATAAAACATTGGGAATGACGCGTTTGTCATAATTAAGTTGTCTGTCTGTCTGAACTCTCTGAAGCCGTTGCCTCGATTGTTCCAGAAAAAATAAACTTCTAAGGTCTTTATAACTCAATAACAGAGTTCTTGTGTTGATTAAATTACTTTTTATAAATCTAAACCTAGTTGAATGCTGCAATATTTCCGGGTCATTGTACTTACTCCGGAATTTATGTACGGAAAGATTCATAAACAAAAACTGTCGTCGAAATCGTTCCTTCACATTTACAGCACGAGATAAGGGGCGCAGGCAGCGAGAGGAAAACAGTAAGTATATTACTGTTTGGAAAATACTGGGACAAGCAAAGTAATGATGGCAACGGCAACGAAATATTTTCAAGCAGGTGGTTTTTTAAAGTTTAAAACAGCTGATCGTTGATAGCTTAGCCATTTAATAAATAGATGTAGGAATGTGAGCCTTTTTCTGGAAGAACAAGACATGAAAACTTTATTTTTTAAATTCAAATAGGTGAGTACGTAAAAGGTTTATAAAACTTATTTAAAATAAGTACAGAAAAATTCTATGATAGTCTCAGTCTCACAGACTAGCCAGGATCTCGTCTAAGACATATCTGGTCCTAAGTTAATACACCTTTAATTTACTACGTTATATTCAAAAAAATACTCGATTAACAACATATACATACGTATATGTATACCTGTAGCACAGTGCAACAAAAAAGGGAGCGATATCCATACGAAAAGTCACTCGACACGATTGATTCTACAACAGATCACATTTATTTCCTTCTCCAATTTACCATACAGGGCCCTTGCCATTTGTCAGTCGCAGAATCAAAAGATCATTTAATCGATGTTTGTGTATCTGTTACAGTTCAAACAATTCAGTTATCGGTAGTTCAATATCGAGTCATCACTACTAGGAACTGGGTCAAACCGAGACAGAGTTAATAAGATAATCGTTAAACAAACAATCGCTACTCGCAGCCGGTGGCTAGGTGTCAGAGTATCGAGTGACTGTGTCGTAATGCGATCGGTCACCAATCGATATCGGTTATCTCACACGCTGTTTGACTTACGATAAATAGCGGATGCAACGCGATGCAATAGCGCGTTCTATAAATATTTAATTAAAAGTGAATATTACGTAATCTTAAATTATGAAATGCAGTGCGCAAACATTTGACTTTTAACAAACGCAGCTGCTAAAAAGCTTCATAATTGCGCAAATAGTGCCGACATCTGTTGTTTTAAAATGATAAATTGGAGTAATTACGAAATTAACAACGATATTAAAGACAGACGTCGTAATATTCATCTTGGAGGGTAATATCGCGGTGCGGTTTAATATTGGTAAGAATTAAAAGTGGAAACAAGTACCTAGTTATTAAAGTTATTATGCAAAAGTTTGCTATTAAGGTTCAAGTCCACGTGTGTGGACACACGACACACGTCGCTCTCGGTTCAGTGGGCAACGTTCCCGCAGGTGGGCGACTAACGGTCGCTACACAATGCAACCGGTTGCAAGCGACAAAGTACACGCCGAGGTCTCAGCAAGCGTGGACATTTGCGCGCTAACCTGCCTTTAACGGTCGGTGATGTAACTTTCAAGGGGTTGTCACGAATCGAGTTAAAAGCAACTGCTAAGGACTCCTGCTCCGATTAGTATTCATGGAATATCGCGATCGTATCAATAATATACACTTTACGCTTCCTTAAGTACAGCAAACCAAAAATAACCTCCCATACAATTCGATCTGCCGGAAATTAAGGACCGTAGGGTTTATTTTTTTATGTGCCACGGACAGAAAATATGGAATGGGTATCACCGTTTATGTGATACGTTGTAAAATGTTATTGTTAAAAATTCACGATGCACGTGATTCAAATGCATGCATGCGATTTGAAAAATCGATGGAATACCTCGCCTGTCTCAAAATAATAAACGGTCATGCAAGTTTCAAACACGACACGTAAATCGACAAATAGGGGTGGCTCACCCTTCTATAAGACTCGTTTTATGGCTTTTAATAATTTGGTGGGTAAGCTGGCTCTGATTGTTGAACTAGCAGCTGCTCGTTGTTACAGGGATTAACGGAATAAATAACGTTTTTTGGTAACCAAGGTAAGTGTGGAAACGATAAGATTAGGACGCATGTGTGATATTTACATTTTACAAGGTTCATAAAAGAACAGTTCAAAAATGAGATTATTACAGTCACTAAAATGCTCATCAATATTCTATCTCAAGTCGTAAAGCAGTATCACGCAGCAATTCATATTGCAAGGCAATCGAAGGTATAATATGAAAATCGAACTTCAAAGTACTCTATAAATAACAGTTTAATCGTCCATGCGTTCAAAGTGTGAATTCATGATACTTCGACTTGTGGTTTAATATATCACAGGGCATTCACAGCTTATGCAATCCGTTCTTCGAATCCCATTCAATCGTACCTTTATGGGTATTACCTAGTCATTTTATCTCAGCCGGTTTGTAATGAATGAACGTGCTATGAGGTTTCTTGCCCATAAACGGTCAATATGCGCGTCGGGTACAAAATCTTCTGCCAAAGTGCCGAAACCAGTAATACGACGACGTAGCGCAGTGACAGGGTTCGTTCACCTAACCAAGCTAGCTTCCACTGCCGCTGCGAAATAAATCATCTGTTACATGATCTCCGGTACCCAGGGCCAGTGACGAAACAAATTAATGAGCCGTACCTAGGGCAAATATCGCAAATCAGTCACAATTTGAACGCTTCATAAAAACTTATTATAATATGAGCTTGATTGCAGTAACTGCGGGCAAAACTATAATTACCGCTCCAGATGCAATTACCCGATACTTACGATGACTGTAATCACTTTCTTGATTTACTAACTGCAGGCCGTAACAGTGTAAATGATAACTCTGCATAGTTTCTTATTAGGTCTCGTACTATTCCATTTGTGCATAAAATTGTATCTCTCATTACTAACCTATTCAAAATTCGGAGCGGCAGCATTTTCATTGATATAAATGAGTCCGTAATGGGCACGAAAAGGTCTGATAAATGGCACTGGCAGTGCTGAAAGATAAAATTATTTTTCATCATAATGGAAAGAAAATAGTCTTTGTCGGTGCATCCCAGCGCACCTTTTATAAGCGGCCATTATCGCATGGACGTGCGTACCTTATCTAAATAATACGTTGGCGATCAGTTATTTTCACCATTATTTTTATGCTGTCACCCGACTGAAACACTGCTTTATCTGTATGATTCACACCAGCCATTTGCGCTGTGGAGCGAACGCTATTAGGTGTACATCAAATGGATTTATGTCATGCACATGCAAACGTTTCATTTTATAATTAGTTGCCTATCGATGATACTGATATTATAGCGTTTATAGTTAATCAAACGTTTGTGTGAACATGCACATTAGGTACTTGCAATTGAACAATACTTTTGTTCAAGCATACACGAGGGATTTACACATTTTAATTCAGTCTTCCTTCACTGTCTGTACTCTTTTATTCTTAAAAAATAACACTCCTCATGGGCCTCGAATACCATGTAGCACGTGATGAAACATGACATGACCGAAGCTATCCAGTTAACAGACAAGTCATGCCGTATAATAAAGGTTCGTTCCACAGTCTTGTAGCACCATAAGTGTATGTATGAGTACGAGTAAAGTAATCCTTGATGAAAGTAAAATCTATCTGAGCTCTTTGGATGAAAGGAATCTCGAAAATGGCCAGCTAATGATGCAGTTCACGAAAGTTGCAAAGAACATCCGCTTGCAATATAAATGAACTGATCGAACGAGAGCCTGCAATATGGATGAGATCGGGCTTGTTTTGCCCATATTGGCTGTACCCGTTCTACCCGGGCAGTATGTGGCACTGTAGTCCGTGATGTGCGGACACACCGGCATTGCTAATGAGCTTGCAACGGAACCGTGTCCATAAGGTTAACATGATTGATTTGAGAGTTGCTCTGAAAACGCTCTTGTTTATCGAGAACCGTTCCCTGTTTGCGTATCGCGTACGGTCGCTGTTTGAACATAAATGCGGGCTGCTCAGCGCGTATGAACAACGAAAGTAATTAGCTGTAACCGAGACTGGTTTACATAATATGCACCTCTTTGAAGTAGAGTTCATTCTTATAGTTCTCTTCTCCAAAGAGTACTTACTAGTCTTATAAAATTATGAACACCTAGCCATCTTCCAGGAAAAGATTTTACTTCTTTTCCTCGACCGCGAATAGTCTACAATGTGCAGTAATTATGAACAATTTACTACGCAATAAAGGTCGCAGTATTTGCATCATTTAGTCTGGCTTAATGCTATCACAACACAACACTATTAATACGACTAGCGTTATTGAAAAGGTTACAAATGCCGCGCTATCATTAAGTATATACGTTGAGGGCAAGGTAATTATAAAAAAATTGATACACCTGCTGAGAAAAAAATACAATGATGTAATCTAATAAAATCGATTAGACGAAAGATATCACATTATAATTAATAATGTACATTAACTTCAGACATAACCATGAAGTATTTACCTACATTGAAAGGTTAGGTTCCCATTCCCAATGCTTCATTATGAATTACGAAAGATCGTTTAACCACGTCAAAGGCGTGCAAAAGCTGTAAAACTATGATCGTGATCTCGCAAATTTTGTACGATTATATTATTAGCTTAGTTATACTTTTAAGTACAGATGGGTACACTTTGCCCTTTTGTTCTCTGTCTAGACAAAAGCTCAGTATAAATTACTTTTGAAATACTGAAAGAATTTGCAACCGTTCTCGAATACCATTTCGATTAGGTAAGGAAGCACGTAGACGGACGTACAGAATATCTAGAGTCAAGACTAGTCTCAAAGGGAGCTTTGAATCATTCCACCTCTTTTCCGTCAACTTTATGAGCTCTCCCATTTCATCTCGGAACACAACATCTCAAAGCTCTCAATAAGCTCAACGTCTCCACCTACAGGATATTGCAAGAATAATTATGTTAATAATATCCCGTTTCCTCGTTCGATTGCATCATATTCCCACGTAGTCTTACGTCATGAGCTCACTTCAATGGACCATTAACAGAAACAGTGGTTGCAGTACCAACAATCAGATTTTGTCCACATGTTTGTATATTGTATATTGTATCTAAACAAGAAGGAGCTATATTACATGTTAACGTCCATTAACATGATACTTAATTACATTCAAGATTTTTTGTGGCAGGATGTGTCTATCTAGATTTGTCTGCAACTTTTTTCATTCGTCGACAGACTTACCTAGATAATAATACTATACGTATACATAACGATTTAAAAAAAAAACCGGTTAAGTTGCTTAATGAGAATCTTTACGAAATTTAAATTGCAAAGGAAACGAGTGAGTCAAGGTCTCACGTTCCCATATAACTGATTAACAGTCACTCGATTGATTCTAAGAAATACCTATTTCAATATTTCCGTTAAGTTTGTGGGGAACTATAAACGTTATTTGCAGAAGCCGCAAAACTGTCGAGTTGCTGTAACTGGCGGGTCGCGCGTAAACGCCTCGTGCCACTTCCACGCCACGGCAACTCGGGGTTAAAGCAATTAATTAATTAACAACTGCAAACACGTGACCAGGTTTCAGGTAGATTTGATATGTATCAGATGAAAAGGTTTACACAACAAAGAGTAGACTGTCTGCTTCACACAGGTTAAAGGCCTCATACAAGAAACTAACCATCATTAATTTATAGCTTTGATATCGATGGAACTCAGGTGGTACACAAATGTTTCAAAGAGATTCTTTATATTGAATACAAGTCCGGTACAGAGGATACTGTAATAAATCATTAGACAAAAAATATTTAATGAACGGAAATACACTGGGAAGGGCAGGATGTAGTTTATAAAAGGTAAAAAATAGTCTAGGTGTGTAGTTCGTTTATATTCGCATTGTGTCTGACAATGCCGACAATTTAAAATAACCGCCTCCCTGTATATCGCGAACAATCGATCTTGTCGGCAATGGATCACACGCTGCGCTTGCGCCGTGCGCGGTCCACCATTGTACCCAAAATATTCTGTATACTGGAAAGCTTTCCCTCTTTGTCTGAATAAAAAATGCGGATATTTCGTAAGGGACAATGGAGCGTAACACACAAAATTCGTGACACGGTGGGAAATAAAACGCATGAAAAATGTCTATCTACAGCTACAGTGACATCATTCAAAAAGTCATTTTTTTTCATTTAAGTTAAAAAACAGGTCGAGTTTTGTAAAACTCCTGACTTCCTTCCTTCCTTGAACTACAAAAAGTGTGGTTGAAAGTCGAACAAAGGGCAGGACTTCCGATCAGCTGCCGGCACCCCTACATTTTACGGGCTTCATCTAATATTAACTAGGTGCTTAGTTGGTCCAAGTCACGCCAAGAGATAAGTAAAAAATATGGGAATTGTCTTATTTAAAATGTATAGTACCGAGCCAACTGTGGATGTCAATTTTATTATTTTTTATGAGAATGCATTTCTTCAATGCTTGTTTTTTTTAAACGACGTTGTTTTAATGTAATTCAAAAAATTTGAGAGTTGAGTCATACTAACATCGCGTAGAGAAATGTGAACACTGAAAATTAATAGGTACTAAAATAAAAATAATAATAATAAAATTTATAGCGTAGGTATAATTAATAAATTAATACCTACGCTGTTTACCAATGAAAATCTCAGAATATTTTATTTTATACTTGTTACAACCACTGGGCGAAAATTCTAAATAGCAGGTCCATATGCTCCTGCATATGGACCTGCTATTTTGAATTTTCTGGAATGACTAGCGTGAGAGTGAAAGTCCTAAACAAACAAATATTACGTGAAAGGATTAATGAAAGTCAATCCGATTAAATTTTGATGGACCGTATCGTATTAACTTGAAACAAATTGCACCTAAACCTTGCGGAATACCTCGGACCCTCGTCAATAGTAACAATGTCGGAGGGGAAAGGAAAGAGGATCCATGTTAAGTTGCTGTGGTTACAGTCGAATCAAATTAAAATACATACAAACTAACCAATACTCCGTGAAACGAATGAAGGAAAACTACGAGCTGTTTTTTATGATTTCATGTTTTCGCCTTCGAGCTTCTGGGGCTAATAAAAGAATTTTATGCGTCCCAGGCCTCAAACACTTCATCGTATTTTTTTCTCGATTTTATAGCTATGTCCAATATTTGTAGTTCGCCCTACGATATTTGTTTTCGTCGGTACTTTATTGGAGTTAACGTGTGATCAACTTCAGCTGTCGAACAGGAACATGTTGTTGAAAGAACCCGACTCAAGCAGGAATTTTTTTTTATTATAACAATGAGTTTATAGCTAGCTCAATCCGTGCATCATACACAACCAAAAAATCGGTAAAAACTACGGGTAAGTTTAAGTAGATTAGCGATTGCACCATAATGCTGGTTACAGGAGGGGTTCCGAAAATTTATAGCCGTCGAATCGGTACGCTTATTGCATCATAAGCATCGATGCGCGTTAATTCAATCTTCCTTCTCAATCTTTTTCTGTACGTCCAATTACACTGTACACAGCAAACAACTGCTGGCTCTAATTTATTTAATTAAATCCTTACATCGGGTAGATAATTCAATGTACATACCTGCCTAGAATTCATTCATTAATTTTATTTATTATACAATAGGTTTCGATATAACTAGCATCAGCACCCTAATTGCGTAACTCACGATTCATCATAATTTGTTTCGTTTTGAAACAGATGGCTAAACCATTGCTTCATATGTTCGAAAAATGTGTCTGCTCAACAACGTAAATAACGCAATGAATATTGTTGAACTGTCAAATTGAAACCGATTATGATTAATCGCGTGTTACGCAATTAGGGTGCAGGTGCTAGAGCTAGTTGCATCTTCGATCACAAGTCTACGCGCAGTTAAATTAGGCACTTTATTATGTTGCGTAGCTATGTTGAAACGTGCCATCGTGCCATGCCATGAACTAGTCTGGCACCGGTTGTCGATGTGTGTATAATTAACGTGGGTTTCTAAAGGTCATTGTCACAGCCTCACTGCATTCAGGAATCAGATTTAAAATAGACTTTATTTACAGACACATTATAAGTACGATACAATCAATTTTATAAATCCGGTGCCATATTCTCTTGTCTATACTGTTAGAGATTATGTGACCATAGGTATAGATCACGGTCATTAAAGGATTAGTCAATAATAGAATGACTAAAAATACAACAAAAGGCGATTAATTAAAGTTCATGTTAAAAGATCAGATTAATTATTCTCAGAAAGCTTTATTTAGAAGACAACTGAAATGCGTTTCGTTTCATGGGAAACATTCTCCCACATGTAATGGTTACCCCGTACCATTACAGTCGCAGAAATATAATTTAATCTATATCTATATCTATACATATAATAAAATTGTAGAAAAGTGGTGTCTGTACAATCGAAATATATAAAAAAAAAGTAGCAGGGGTTGTTATTATATCGATGCCGAACCCGAGATCGTAATTATTTTTTTTTTTGTCTGTTTGTCTGTTTGTCTGTGTGTTTGTGCACGCTAATATCAGAAACGGCTTATTCGGTTTAGATGCGGTTTTCACTAATATATTGTAGTAAGCTTCACTTAACATTTAGTGTATATTTCATGTCAATCGGTTCATAAATAAAAAAGTTATGTCAATTTAAAGAATCACGGCGAACATTTGTTAAAGTATTCTATCAGTTATATAACGCTGAAATTTTGAGCTATGTTCTGGGGGATTATGTTGAGTATATCTCCATTAACAGAGTCATGGAAGAAGGAGAATCTACAAGCTACCCAGTAGAATTTTTAGAATCCCTCAATGCTCCTGGACTACCAGCACATAAAATAAAATTAAAAGTAGGCGTACCCATAATGCTTCTTAGAAATTTAAGCCCCCCAAAACTTTGCAATGGCACCAGGTTAAAAGTGACCAATTTACAACGAAATCTGATAGAAGCAGAGATTTTAACAGGGTGTGGAAAAGGTGAAAGTGTTTTCATTCCTCGGATTCCTCTCATTCCAAACTATTTTCCATTTAGTTTTAAACGAGTCCAGTTTCCAGTCAGCCTATGTTTTGCGATGACAATTAATAAAGCCCAAGGTCAGACGCTGAAAGTTGTGGGTGTAGATCTGAGTATCAGCTGTTTCTCGCACGGTCAGTTGTATGTGGCTCTGTCACGGGTTAGCAATCCTAGGAGCCTGTATGCTTTCATCCCCGATGGCCATACGTCAAATATCGTATACAGAGAAGCATTACTGTAAAGTAAATTTTTTGCTACCCAAACGACGGTATATTATTATGTAATTCAAAATATGCTGCCCAAAAAGTCACTATTCCACGCGGACGAAGTCGCGGGCACAGCTAGTATTGTAATAAAGTCTTAAGGCAGGAATATGACACACGCGTGATATTTGCAACGTGTAGATTTCGTATCATTAATCATTGTTATAAAATTCTTACGACATGACAGGTATCTTGGTACACGGAAAGTTAAATTTGCCTTTCTAATTAAAGAAAATTATGATTGGCAAGTAGGAAGCAAAATTAAATAAATGCAAATTATTGGCTTTATATACGCTTTAGGTGTAGATAGTTTCGTTATTAAGGGCAACATCGCGTTATGAATACTTAGTTAATTTATTCGCATATTATTCCCAAACATTAAAAAAAAAATCATTTACACAAATAGGTACAGTAATTTTTAAACGGTTTAGCTTGCCCTGTTTGTTGTTCTTGTTTTTTGTTTGGGTCAAATTTAGTACTTGAAATTTTACCCCCTTCCTGTTGGCAGATTGATCTGATATTTGGTACACACATTTAGTTTTGATAAAAATTGAATTTAATTTAATCAGTATCATTGTAAATCCAAGATGGCCGCAGCTACAAAATGGCGGATTACATATTTTTTCACAACCCCCTCAATATGGGTATCAAATCACAGGGCTTGACTATTAAAATGCTGTACACTATAAAAAAATAATTTCTAAATAGTATGTGAAATTTTAAGTACCTAACGAAATAAAAACGAAAAAATTGAAAATAAAATAAGTAAAAAAAAATTTTTTAGTTAAACGGTTTTACTTATTGTATTTTTACAAGCAGAACCCAAGGTAATAAAAGTAGTCATACAATACGACATTCAGAGACGCCATTCAAAAACTGATCACACACCTACGCGGGTCCATGACTGACCAGTCCCAAGTAACGGCTCCGTGTGCCGGCCCAAGTTACATAGAGGACAATACAATAACTGTCACTCTCTGAAATTACACCAATGTACAGGAAAAAAAATCCAACCGCTGAGAGATGCTATACATAATTATAGCCCTTTATTTATAAACGTTGCTATCTTAAGTAATGATTAGTGACTGTTTAACCATAAATTTTTGACGTTTAAACATCTCTTAACTTTTATCAATATACCCCCTACTTCATCAATGATTTACAAATTCAAAGTGCTTTATTTGTAAAGATGGGATGGTAAATTGCAAAATCTTCTTTTGGGTTATGAATACAAAAGCTCCCATTAGTACCCGACTACCTGGGTCGGATTCTTAGAACATGCGACAAAAAACCCAGATTCCCTGTTGGTTCTAAAAGTTCCCACAATGACTTAAGAGAGGGGTGAATATCTCAAGTGTGCTTTTTTTACCCTTACCCATTTGTCAAGTGCGATAATAAAACTGAAACGCAACTGACGTTTTGACTTAACAAAAAATATAGAGGTGGTGGTTCCCGTAAAGTACGCACTGCAAAAGTGCTGCAGTTGCAATTGTAAATGGATATCCTTGCATTACCAGCTCGGTACGCCGTTACACTAAAGCCGCTTGGATTCCCAACCTTCTTTCGAAAAGATATTATTTTTCGTAATTTATTCAGGCATAAAGCATTAGGCACAAAGCCGTTAGATTTAAGCTGGGGCTCAGATTACGCGACGAAGACTTGCTTAATACGGACCGACTGCAGTCATTCAATAGCCTGCAAAACAACACCGAGGAAAGGCACTATCGGGGACGAAAGGTGACACCGAAGCCTGTGGCATTAGATCTATAGGTGACTAGGTATTGCATGGAAATATTATTCAGTACGGTGTGCAGTGCGGCTTATTACTGCTGACAATCCCAGGCGTGGATTGCATTCATACATCAGTTTCGTGAGCTTGCAATTTGATATTGGACAGTAACAGTCTATTTTGTCCAATACTTAGGTTACATTCTGCCTTATATTTTGAAATCCAGTCTTTTGTACGAGACTTAGACCAGCCTAACAAAAAAATCGACAAGCTATTCAGCACAAGCACTCTCCCAAGTTTCTCAATTCTTTATGTAGAAACTTGGAGCGCCTGAACGAGGTATTACAAAACAGTATCCCAGGATGATGTCATAGCACTATCGAGACTCCCGATACGTACCCACTCCAGTCGGGTATGTGTGCGTCTGTTTGGTCTGCCCGTTTATGATCTCTTGTTAAGCACGTAGGACCCGTATGTGATAACAAGATGGTATATTATGATAGACAGCTCAGACGTCCAGACTGACTTAACATCATTACTCGAGTGAGACGGGGAATGAATATTTATCAACATAAATACAGTTTTAGATAGACTATAATGTCTGGGAGAATCTGGGACACCAAAATTGATTAAACTTTCACTGTCAAGAGTATAATGCCTGTCTGGCATTGATGAAACCTTTTTGTTTAATCTCGATGGATGACGTATGAAGAGTTGGCAGTAGTCTTGGTTCATATTAGAGATTACTCTAATATGAACCTAGACTACTGCCAACTCTGGGCAATTATGCCCAGAATTCATATTAGCTCAGTTTGAAATGTGGTGTGAGTACTAATCTAACGATCTAGCTGCTTAATAGCCAGTCAGGTTATCGACTATGGTTATTTTGAGATTAGATCGTGTCCGGTATAGAAAGCTAGATAAACACTGCTGCATAGGGAAATATCGCGTTCAATTTGTTTATTCAAGTGAGATTTTAATTACTTTCTTTTATTATTTATTAAATGTAGGTTGTACTGAAATTATGGAGTGAAAGGATGAAGCACCGACCGTTACTTTTCCAACGAGCATTAGATTAAAGATTAACTCAACTGATGGTTAAAGGAAGTAGAGTAAGCTTATCTTCTTCTTCAATTAAAACGTTACGGCAAGTCGGAACTATTTATTCTGTTTAGTTTGTACAGTTCTGCAGCTGTTTCAACTCGGGTAACATCCTTAATACAATTATCTGCTGGAACTTAAAGCACTTAAGGAACAAATTGCCCTCTGGATCTAATAAGATTTATATATGATCAGATGCATTGAACGGAACACATAAGTCCATCTGATCGTTTAACTAGAGGAATATCTCCTTATCTGAGATGCGGGCAACGGAAACATTCTCTATAATTTCCTTCTATTCAATATAAGAGATCAGTGATTTATGTGGACACTGTCATAGCCCTTCGTTATTTCACAGTTAAGAATTAAAGCGGAATTAAGTCGATCCCTATTAGATGATTTTGAGAATAAACCGTATTAAAATTTGATACCAACCGCATACCAACAGTAATAGGAGTTTAACGCGAGTCGAGGCCACCTTGAAATAGTTTTAAGTAAAACAAATCAATTTGGTTATTCACGACTCTCAGGATACGTTTTCTATGAAACTGATTCCTATAATATGTTATAAATAAGGTTTGGTATTGCGTAACAGGGTTCGTTTAGCTAACCTCGGTATCCATGCGGTTGAATGGATGTTCCTCACGCAGTAGATAAATCAAGCATGGGAAAAACCGACGCCATACTGCCACAGCTCTCTTTGTTTTCCAGACACCATGACATTTGATCGCTTGCAAATGCAAAATAGACTTTGTATGGCTGTATCATGATGATCTTTGCTTACTTCGCATTTCTACAACTTCAGAATACTATTTGTAAGTACGTTATTCGAGTAGTACTACGTACCTATTATTTAAAAGACTTGTATATTGGAAGGCTTATCTCAGTAATTTCGCCATTGCCTAATTAATTCTTGCGACACGACTTCGTTTCCTAGTTACAAAGAAAACTGATAAGAACTTTATCGGCCAACGAACTCTGTAACAATTGCACAAACGTCGAGTTACAGTGACCATTGTGTACCTGACTTATGTAACGTTAATGTACTATTCATAGATGTATCAGTTCGAGTATTACATTCGTGTTTACAGAGTATTGTTGGACATTTAGAGCTCGATTAGGAAGCATTGTCTGAGGCTATTATTCAGGACATTTCAAGCCACGGGTTGGTAACCGCAGGTTTGATGACGCTGCTGCCTGATCTAACCTAGCATCCCGCATATAGGTAGGTTACAGGTACCTAGCTAGCAGTGGCGACCGGTTTAATTATGACAAAAAAAAACTCTTAATACCACGTGATGCAAGCTTAAAGTTTCTTCAGAAGAGAAGACTTTCTCTGATACTGAGTTGGAATCAGAGAATTTTTTACAAAAGACTTGCTTTTCTTTGCGCGCAGGCGTTTTTTCAGTAGGTACTTAGTATTTAGAAACACATAAAAATTAATTGTACTCTAAAATAATACCTGGTGGATGATGGTGGGGAGGTGAGATTTCTTTAAGGTAAGCCAATGGGAATAGACTTGTGTTGACGCGTCATCGCTGCTCGATTGGTCATCGACTCATCTCGCTATTATAGATACGCGACAGATTGAATGAAGAGCATTTGATAAAGATGTTCAGGGAAACTGGATGTCGTCACCCGTGTTCTCTCACACATTAGTCATCTTCGAAACATAGAAAGTTTATGCTGTAATTGTGATTATACCATTCACTTTACATGTTATACCGATAGCATCTGTGCAACCGGCTAGGTTGTGCGGCTAATAAATTATGAAACACGTCGTGTAACTGCACTAGCTTACAATATGTACTCAGTATTAACTACCAAGTATTACCAGAGAATCTGAGAACGAAAATGCTGTTGCAAATACATATATCCTTACTTAAATCTTAGTAAAATATTTTCCAGTCTTAATGATGGGATGGCTCTGTGGATAGCAATTATGATCATTTACTCCGTCTACGTCTGTCATTGACTAATGCTATGCAATAATTATAATAACTAGCGTTCTGAATTTAATATTTTAGACTCATTCTGACGAGCCTCGAAAGTATACAGACAAATATGTGCAGTTGTAATACATAAGTAAGTGTCTGATACTAAATAAGGAAAGCGTGTGGACACTGCAGTATTGCACGCTACAGACTGCCAAATGGGCTTTTTATACGAAATTGTGAGCCGAATACGGACCGTATTTAAAGTCAAGGGAATAAGGGATTCTTTACAGTACAAATAAACGAGACCATAAAAGGGCAGACCTCCACGAGATGACACTCAAACAACACTTAGCGCTTATCGTCCAGGTGAAAGGTTGTTCAATGAATTGTAGTGTTTACCCTCGCCGCAATACCAACCAACTAAGTCAACGGCTATGTTTGTTTGTCTCCTTTTCTTGTTGTTTATCTTGCTTTGTTTTCCGTAACAAATGCATTTAAAGAGATTTTCGTGTCGCTGTTGACTGTCTGTGACAGAGTCGTGGTTACACAAAATTAATGTCCCCTTTTAGGTACGTGTAATACGATTTGCTTCGTAAGGAATTTCACGTTTCGTGTTATCTGTTCGAATATTAATCAATGTAACAGAAATCTCGATAAAGGGTGTACCTATTTTCGGCAGTGTTCCAATGTTCGATAGTAATTAAAGGGCGATATTATCTGTTTAGTCGATCGGAATAATAGGAGCGTATACCACGAATAGTTAGATGATGTTATAAATAAAATAACAAGGAATTCCTTCGTTCAAGTGTTAAATACTTGAGCGGTCAGAATCATCAAGCGGCGGGCAAGCATTGGATGGGTTGGAAATTATCTCGAGACGTTTTTATGGTTCGCATTGGAATCTGGGAGTTTTTTTCCCATTGCGGGTCCGTTCGAACGCTCAAACAGGTTTTTAGATAGCGTTCAGAACTTCAGAGTAATGCATCAACGTGGTACGTTTTTGTAAAGGCGGCATATTCAAGGAGGACAAGGTAATGAGGTTTCGGAACGGTCCATTCAAAGAGCTTAATTTACAAATGCTTCTTTTTACTCAGGTGGTTGCTAGGTATGTGATAGACGCTAGTAGCTTACATAGGTACCTGTCGTTTATGATGTAATCCTAACCACCTGTACCCACCTTTCAGGGGTAATTCAGCTGAGAAATATACCTTCATAAGATGTTATGACCACAATATATGCTTAAGAGCCGGTACGATACGAGCACCAAGGACGCTTGCATCAAACAACAAAGTACCTACCTAGTAAGTATTTTTCTTAGAGGCGAAGAATATCTAATAGTACGCCCCCTCGCATGTTTTTAATTGGTCGGTAATCTCTTTTGGATAAAATACCTAAATATGGGTAGCTTTGTGGCACTGCTTACTTACAAGTAAGCATTCTAGTTAGTTGATGACCTAGGTACCTTTAATAAACCTGATTAAACCTAGGCATGTAACTTTTTATTTGGACAACTGACTCCTTTGGTATGTATAATAGGTATCTACCTACCTATACTATAAAAGCACTAATCGACATTTAACTAGTTAAGTACTTACCTACTTAAAGTAAAGACCTCATTATATTTTGTTAGGCATTTAAAAAATAATAATTTAAGTATTATTATTAGATAAATTGAGATGTAGGTAATACAGATTATATATTTAATTGGGCTAATTTCATTCAATAAAGTGAATGAACTTTATTGAATGAAATTAGACGGTTATCATATCAAATTCAACAATCTTTGTCTACTTACTTCGTATTGTCAACAAATTAGGTATCTAGACGTACCTACCTGCGTAGCTACTTATCTAGGTAGGCTTACCTACTTATCAAGTGAAAAATGGAGAAATTTTAAACCATCAGTGACCTGATTTTCCAAAGTCAACTGACCATGAAGGCTTAACCTTTTAAATGTTAATTGCTATGCGATTATACCTTCATTACCTAGAATAGTTACCTAGAAAGTAGGTATCGTTGCCCGATGCATATTAATTAGCAATTAGGTAGGTGTCTTGGATATCTAAAGCTAATCGTTAGCGCCAGTTCTGGCCCAGGTTTCACGTGAACTTCTTAGACCGCGAGATGTAAATAACTAGGTAAAACTAGCAAAAAGTTTTGATAAAAATCAAAGAAATAAAACATGTACTCACGGACTGGCACTTTCTTTGGATCATATTGTTCAACGAGTTCGTTTATTTTGATGATCTTCGTCTGCGCTACTTTTGATCGCTCAGTTATATCTTGGAGTTGCGCGGTCAGTTCGCTGAAGATATCTTCCGCCAGCAGTACCAGCGAGGCGAGCTGTCGCAGCGCGTTGCTCAGGGTGCAGTTGGTGACCGCCTGGAGCTCTTCGTCAGACACCTTCGGCTTGCCATCGTCGTCTCGTAAACTTGTACGCGATAAAAACTTAGGTTCCACTGCACGCTGCACGAAAGGCATCTCGATAGAAGTCCCAAAACACCTTGAACCACTTACTCACCCATCCCCGCGCCACGAATTAAACGTAATTCCGACATCCATTCAACACACCAACACAAAAAACGTCAGGTAACCGCCACTTTGAATTAACCGACATCCTGACCAGTGAACTTTCACTTATTAGCGGTTTTTAAGAGTACCGTGCAGTTTTTGCTACGCTCTAGTTATTTCAAATAAGTTTTAGTTCATGGATTCAAGTTTTAAAAGTTTGACAAAACTTCATGTTGACGAAAGCCCGCCATAACAAATGCCGCGCGACGCACAACAATCCACACCTGCTGCCATCGGCCGAATAAAATGAATGAAGCGGTCGGTGTTGCCATAGCTGACATTTTACTATCCCATTCTTTTTGATAAATATTTATTGCAGAAACTGAATTATTATCAGGAAGTGTTTTTAATCGAGAAAAATTATCCAAGTTGATCCCAAGGAGTGAATTGTTCAGTTGTATACACGCTGTGTAGCTCAGAGTGCTTTTTCAAAGAAAATTAAGCCTACTTCTAATATGTAGGACTAGAGTCAGTAATCCTAATTTCTTAATGTGGATGCGATATAGTAGCCTGCGAAAATAAAAAAATCTTTCGTTTCTTGCAATTTGCAGGTGAGTGTCAGGTTAAATATTGATTAAAATATGATTCGCGACCGTAAAAAATATGGCTTTACAGAATTATAATGAATAAAATCATCAATACAATCCTCTTAATTAATTGAATGCTATTGAATTGTTTTATCATGAAATCGTCATTCAATGGGATTAAAGAACTTAGAGGATTCTTTTGTCTGTAAAGCTATATGAACTGCAAATTGCAATAGACGTGAGAATTTTTGAATTTTGCGGGCTACCGTGGCGCATCCCTCATAAATAGAAGAATTAATTCAAATTACTTAGCTAACCGCGTTGCTTGGGTTTCTCTTATCCTATGCATAAGTATCGTTTCATTATTATGCAATAAGAGTGTAAGAAAAGTAATAAATTAAAAAGGAAGGCTTTGCTCAAATTGTTTTAATACTTTTCCTAGTTTCACTTTTACCATTTAATAATGCAAATATTTATGGTAAGTTGTAGCAACACTGCGCAAGTAAACTGAAAACCGCGCCATCTAGTTTTGCAAACAAGAACTATTTAAGTGGTCGGTTTACCCCAAGTTGAACGTCGTACATGTTAATGTATAGATGGCGGTATGGTCGAAATTAAAGTTAGTTTACTACCAAAGCCATAGATGCCGCTACTACGCGAAAAGTTAAGACAACAGCGACATTGTACAATGGGACAGCAGACATGAAAGCCGCCAAATACACGTAAGGCCGAGATTAGTTGTAGACGGATCGGGTGACGTTTATTGTTAGTTCTGTTAATAGGGCGGTAGGTGGATAAATCAAATTTATTTATTATTAAACGGCGATGAGCTGAACAGGAATTTCAATGAAAGGCCAATTAGCACAAAAAATAATGTATTACATTTCATATAACAAAGCGTTATAGCGTGACATTCCGAATACACGTCTACATAAATCTACTTAACGTAGGTAATGCCTGGCATTCATTATCATAGATATTTTATTAGTAACATACAAAGGTAGCTTTAAATAAATAAAAAAATGATTATGTGTTTTTAATTTCAAATGGAATACGATTGCTACTTAAGAAAACTACCTATAGGTATTTTAAGAGATTCGTCACAACGAAGAACAAAATTTTTATTTGTTTACTAAATTAATGGATTGCATAAACTACCTTGTGTAAAAACAAACACATAGCTATTAGGTATTTACTTTAAATCAATCTCGTGTTCTAAAAAATCCTCGAGTGATCAGTTTTCGACTAAGTATGTGAATAAATAAACTTAACAGATTAAGTATATATATTATTTAAACAATATTTACCCAAAACTAATACTTAAATATACGTATAATTTAATTAATTTTTAAGATATATACTTAAAAAATTCAACAATTTGGAGTTTTATGGCAAATTAGTGTAAGTAGAGCGACATTTAACTTATTTTATGATTAAATATTTGAAACTTTCATTTGCTCAGACCACCTTTAGTCTAAGTTAGGTATTTTGGTGCTGATTTGCCAAAGGTGGGGCACACTTGTTCGGGTCGGCACGATTCGTCAAAGTTGGGAGGCGAAATCGAATCTAATGTTGAAATATTAAAGCCGAATTTACAATAAGAAGCAAGTTGCGAAAACTTAGTTATTTAT
Organism: Antitype chi; assembly: GCA_947359405.1. Classification (NCBI taxonomy): domain Eukaryota; kingdom Metazoa; phylum Arthropoda; class Insecta; order Lepidoptera; family Noctuidae; genus Antitype; species Antitype chi. The sequence goes on along the minus strand of OX375815.1, from coordinate 11,933,599 downwards.
TGATGGGTTCATGTGTAAATAATTATATTAACTCATTATTAAATAAATCCGGCATTAGGTTATGTTCGGGAAAAAGCCACTCGGACTCGGTTCAACTGGCTAGAATTGTGCCATGCCGAGCCGAGCATGACACAGCGAGAGTAAAATGCCGAATGGAGTTAGCCAATTGTAATGAAAATCCGAGCCAAATGAAATCCGTGTGTAGTTCCTGCGTTCCGGCTTCGGGTCGGCTTTGTTGTTCAACAAGTACTGCCGAATCAAATATGCCGCCAACTCCGACAAGTGTGCAGCACCCCTAATAAAGGTCCATGTGACGTTTGAAAAAAAATATTAGATGTTTTCACCATTAGGTAGGTACCTATTATCTGCATTTCGTTTCTATTCCACACGATTTTCTCGCTTTTTCTCGCACTTTTTTATCATCCACAGTTTTTGTTGGTCGCAAACTAACGTATTGGTGTTATGAAGTGCAATAGGTGCCTACCCTACCTATTTTCATATAATAGGTAAGCATTTAATGACAAATACATGTAGGTATGTAGGTTTGTGCTGTTACAACTATCGATATTAATTATGTCCTAAATATTATTCTTATAATTATTACAGCAACATTTAACTATCCACCCTAACTCAATGGCAGTATATTTGATTACTTTAATAACAATTTATAGGTACATACAGTCGCACCTCGGCCAATCAACATTGGCATTTGATTAATAATTTATTTAGGTTTAGTACATTTTATTAGTAAGAAGAGTATGAGATTATTATAGGAATATTTAAAAAGATAACTCGAACCTACATGATTAGAATTTTCAGTGGTGGCACTTTTTCAGGATGACAGATGTCATTCGATCTCTTTTTAGCGCTTAGCAATCTTATAGCGGTATCTCACTCTGTCTTGATGATTTAACGTGCCAACAGGAGATAAATGATGTCTTAGTATCTAAACATACCTACGCTTTTGGAGATAGGTTAGGGACTTGACAAACCAATTTGTTTCTGCATAGCTGTTAACAACCGTTCAATACGATTCCGTGTCGAATCGAACATCAATCAATGTTATTTAAAGGCTGTTCACAAATCCTAAAACCCAAAAAGGTAGTCAAAGAGTCGACTGCTATTCTTCCGACAACTATGTCAGGGGCAAGCTAAATTGGTAATTGAAAAATGTGTAATTTTGGATTTGACAGCCGAATGGTTGTAAACAGCTACGCTGGTCTTAAACTAGAAATATGTTTTGCTTCACGTTTTTAATATAGGTAAATAACTAGGATGTATTTTTCTAGTCTAACATTTTGACCTCACTATTTGCTTTCATATTTAATAAATAGTACAACATACAAAGCTTACAAATAACTAATGTGCCTACTTGGCTTATTATTAATTTTCGTCATTTCGACACTGAGTATTTCTTAATGCTTACGATAATTTGTAGTGATTTTGAATATGTATGTACTTATTGTATAAAAGTCAAACCAAAAACTAGCTTAGCGAATAAATGTGATTTTTTAAAGCATCGAAACATTAAATCATTATTATGGTTGCGCTACGCTTGAGAAATGTTCGGTTCTTTTTACTTTTGCGAATGCGAAATGCTCTTTTAAATAAAATGATCTTATTTTATTATTATTGAAGTTAAATCAAAGGAGAAATGACAGCCAATACAAAACAGTTTCTATAAGTGATTAAGTGGTTACTTTCTCAAATAATTCAAATACCTAGGAAAACTGACATATTCGTAAAATTAAAGGAAAAATAAATATTGTTTAAGTACCTAGTTAATAAAAAGAGTCTTAAAAGATTGCGTAGCATTCGTCATTTCGTAGCACGTAGTTTCATAGCACGTAGTTTGGTGTACATAGTTTCGTAGCACGTAGTTTCGTAGGCTTCGAATTTCACTGAATTTAATTTCATGGTAAAAATCCGTGATGTAATTTTCATGTAATAAATATTATGTTTCGATTTTTAAACGATGTCTTACTTTATATAAATATTATTATAACATAATTTTTTGGCGTTTGTCTCCAATTGTTACATTTATTTTAATATCCTAGTTTATACGTTTAGTTCATAACTTACAAGCGTCACATAACAAACAATTACAATGCTATGCGTATAAAACATAGTTAACATTAAATAACATGATTTTTCACACTAATTAATTTGTCTATTTCAAATCTTTTGCCCAAATTCACAAACGCACTAAAATATACTAAAATTGTACTTTCACTAAAAAGTGTGTAGGTAAGTATAAGTAAATCCAAATACATAATTCATATTAGATACTATACCTACCTACAATTGAAATATCTCAAACGAATATGATTTCCTGTAGTTGTCGTATTTTAGCATGGCAATCGCGGTCATTGATCCACCTACATTTTTCAGCTTATTTTATTTAAAAAACTGTTTCAATGTCCGTTAACGTCCTGAATCAATATTTAGCGTGATCTTCAATATGTTCCAATAAAAAAAAACATACGCTTCTTATGGAGAGATATTACAGAAAGGGCAATGACCGTTATTACCATGATAATACGCGACAACTATAGCTAAAACTCACCAATATCTTTCACTTCACTTACACGAAGAAATACAGTTGATTACGTAATATACATAATTAATACAGATATGAGTTTCAGATTAGTATAAGTAGCTTAGTTTAATATAGTAGAAAAGTGTCTAATCTATAAGGTGAGTCCCTCAATATTCCAGATGGAATTATGAATAAGTCAAAGAATAACAATGTCTGCTTTTAAGGTGAACCTAGTCCACATTTTTTGTATACAAACTTCAGGAGTGTTTTACTCCACTGTCTGACATGGCACATCCAAAGTAAAATATTATATCTTTTTGTTTCTATATTAAAATTGTCGGTACGGAAACAGAAAACTAAAATAAAAACGCATTAAAAAGTTAGGAGCCAACAAAGATTAGTTTTTCTTGCTAATTTTACGTAACTTTGGGCGTGTTTAAGTAATAAAAGAAGTGTAAAATCTCCAAAACCAAGTCGGTACCGACAAAATTCAATTATCGAAAAGTTCAATACACTTTACTGGCCATGGATTTATTAATTGGCTTTTCATAAAACCCGATCTTCCAAAGGACTTTTCTTAATTTTTTCACGATTTTTTTACTATAAATGATCCTGCATCTCACTCAATAACGTTGTACGTGTAGACTAGCGTCTAACTGCTCATCACTGATACTATTATGTCGGACACGAAGCCTGGTGAGATAGTGTGATTTTTTAGCCAGGCCCACCCGTGCGTTCGAGCCCGCGACTAGGTTCCCCTTAAATATCTAACTGACGATATATTATCGTGAACGACGCCTACGTCACGGTATCACGATAATACAGGGAAGTAAAGTGTATAATTACACATATTTATGTAATATAATGAAAGAGCTTTTAAATTTCCGTACACGATAACGTTATTTCATGCATTTTATAGACGTCTACGTCAATATTGCCGCATTAGAAATTATTAAAGCACTCATTTGCGTTCAAAATGTGATAGAAATCTTGGCGATAGTTTGTTAACTGTCGCATATGTAGAGTAAAGCTCATATTCACATATTTTCAGCAAAAAACTTACCAATGTTACAATGTTGAACACATACAATGGCATTACTACATAATGTACATTCAAGAACACCCATAGGTACATTTATAATTAATATTTGCTATCCTACTTTTGAATACATATTATTTATGATAACATGAATGAGATTTTCTATATGCTTTAAGAAAGGTAAACAATCGCGATGGCACGAAATAAGTACCTATGGTATGAGATTTTTTGGTTTACATATTGTGGGCAGATCTGTTATAAACAGGTCCCTAAATGTACCTAATGTACAAAAAAAATGATCAAATAATCTCTTTCAAAATACATATATTTGAAATCGCGATCTCTAATACAAAATATGATATGATTAGATAAGTAAATGAATCTATAAAGTGAGTAACATTAGATATGTGTACAGTTAAGAAGAATGATTATGTCCACAGAAGCTCTTTATTGATACAGCGACAAGATATGTATACAACTTTTGATTATGTAGTAGTAGAAGCAGAAATATATTAAATTGTTGGAGTACAAAGTCTAGAAACATCAGAATTTAGTTTTGGCAGAGGTACAGTCAGCATTTGACAAATAAATGACAGAAAGGTCACACTACAAATAACAATGCACAAAATTCCGGCTTCCAACTGTTTTAAGAGAATTACAGATTTCATAACTACAAATACAGGCTCATTTACAACTGAAGGACCTTATAAGGACGAGTACAGACACACTAAAATCTAAACTTACACTAAACAAAGAGTCCAATGAACCAAGTGGCGCAAATTAAACGAGTACTCGTCTCACTACTCGCCGCCAATTCCACCAACACACCCTATCTCCGATCTACCATCTTTGAATCTACGAAGATACGGAGCCAAGTCCATTCAACACTGATAAGTTTTGTAAACCGCCAATCGAAGGAATTAAAGAAATTCAATTTTGGAACAAATTCCAAATTAAAAAAAATATATTGACAGTTTACTCTCAAATTCAAGATGGCAGACATAAGATCATCATTTCACTCCAGCTGTTGCTCATCCTTGGCGAAACTAGCGACGAAACGACCTTTGCCGGTCGGTGAAAGAGTGCCTCATTTATTTGCGCACCCCGCGCTATGGGTCCACCTCATGGCAAACCTCCATGTAGTCGGGATCGTGCATGATGTCCTTGATCATGTCTTTGAGCATCGTGTAGCGAGGGAAGATCGGGTAGACCTTGGAACTAACGTAGTCCGACTGGAAATAGAAAAATAATCGATTATAAAAGTTAAAAGAGATGAGAATAAATCGACTGTGAAAGATCGGTTTAAGGCAGGTGGCAAATAATTTCTCGATATTTGCTACTTCAACGTTGAGCAACTCGGTATTCGCTACAATACATAATTTGCACAGTAGAAAAATCGTCAAAAACTGTGAAGTTGAAAAATTAAGAAAATCGTTTCCAACGTAATATAAACGTAAATATCCAACGCATGTGGTGATTCTACATTACCTTTAATTCCCTTATTAAGTTCCGCAGACCAGTATATTTCTTCAGCAGACGATACAAATCATTCGTCATCTGGGTGTTCTCCGTTTCAATCTGAATTGTTGTCATGTCTGAAAATGTAATAATTTTATGTATTACAAAAGCTTTAGGATAGAAAACTTACCCTTATTATAATTCTCCTTTAGACTTATTCTTATCCTCTCTAAATCCTACGATGGTTCTACATCCCTATTTACAAGCATATATCCGTAGAATACATGAATGCGTATTCGGTCCCGACTTCCCAAGTGTATTTGAGTGTAAGCCCGTTTTATTGTTTGTGTTTAATTCGAGCCTAGGTCAGGGTTTGCGGGACGGTCACGACGGACGTTTAATTTGGTTTCGAGAATCCCGGCACCAATTTACTTTACAACGAAAATGTATGATCCGTAAATATTCATTTAAATAGATCAGAACGCGTGCTCTTGCTAACGAGATTTTTTATTAAAAAGACAAGTATCGTTATGCGTTGGACTATGTGAGGTAAAACATTTATTTTTGTTACAGTTTCATGTTCTAGTTTGGTCATTAAGTGAATGTTCAAAAATGTGAAATATTGTGGTCTAGTAGGTTCCACTAACGCTACAATTTACTCGAAACCAAGTCAGTTTGCATCACATACAGATAACGTGGATGGGTGTCTAGTAAACACGGCCCGAATTGACACTATTTTGCAAAACCCATTAATATCAATCATGTAGGTATGTACATAAAAACCATTATTGTCCGCCATCAAAGCATAGAAGCCATTCCATATTTAATTTCAAATGTAATTTTAGACAAACAATTTCAGCTGTGGTTTTAGACCAATGATTGAAAAGGCTGGAAAAAACAACGAAATGTAACACTGTGAACCGATAAGTTGGCAAGCTGCCAGTAGTCTTAGAGGACGCTTTGGTTTATTTTCCTAATTTAATCGTTTGGTTGAGCTAGCTCACAGTTAAACGGACACCATGTCGTTATTTGAGTATGTGATGATCATGAGATGAGATTCGTGTTTAATGGAAGTTCCTGGGTTTTTTCAATGGGTATATAAGATTGGAATTATGAATTGTGGTAGCTTAGACATAAAACTTATTTACACTAATATTATAAAGAGGAATTATATTTGATTGCTTGTAAAATTGTTTGTAATGCATAATATCTCTTTTATCTGTTCTGTGGATAAAATCAAAAACTCCTTAACCGATTTAAAAAAATCTTTCATTTATAGAAAGCTGCATTATTTTGCAATAAGATGAGCTATAAATTTCACGCGGATGAAGTAGTGGGCGAAGTGCCTTCTTTGGTTAAATTACTATGACATTGAATTCATTCCAAGTTACCGTTCAGTCTTTCTATCCTTTCCCTTTTATCAGCAGCTTCTTCAGCCAGTTTTGCGGAGGTCTTGACTCCTTCTCCAGACTTCTGAGTCTTCTCCATGATAGCACATGCGCGCAGCACGAACGCAGGCACTGTCTCGGCTTTCTCCTGCCGAGGGATCTCCACCAACGACCAGTACTGAGTCTCGAGCCGAATCACGTCCTGAAATATGAATGTTTTGACTTGATCAGAAACTAGTAGGTAATGGCTATGACCAAAGAAAATATGAAAATGCCTTGTAGTGAAATGTTAACAGTATGAAAACGGGCGAAAACCAGTTCGTGAGTTCTTAGCCTATGAGTTCAAAACAAAGATAGTACTCTCATAACCAATCAACAATTTAACTTAATCTAGCAGTACAATAAATGAAAGATATTTTTTTCTCGCGAAAATAAAATCTGATTTTCATTTAGGCACAAAGATTTTTCGCTATTGCGAAAATGGTTTGTTGGCCCGTATAAAAAATATGAATAGGTACTGGACGGCTACACAAAATAGGCTTACACTGAGCCTGTTAAAAAAAAGTTTTATAGGCAGCTTCACTGAAACTCGGGCAGGATACTACAAACTACGAACTGGCCGACTATTTATTATGAGCAACTGAATTGAAAAGTGTTTTTCTTTGTCTTGAACATTGCTAGTTAGTTTGTTTCTGCTCAGCGAATAACTACAAGTTTTTGCAGCGTCTGCAAATATTTGCTTCAGTACTAAAATGGTTTCTTGCGTCTAGCTACGGCGTGTTAATTACAAGTTTTCAATCTTTGCGTTTTTATTTGAAGCAGTGAAGTTATTACTTACATTTTTCCAGCGAGTAACGCAATTAAAGTTTGTAATATTTAAATATCTTGCTGGTTATAATATTAGGTCTTTACCTATGAAATTGCCGTTTTGCAGTACTGGCCATTTCAAATCAAAATAATTTTTGTTTGGGTAAGAATTCTAATTTCAAATTAATTTTATTTTAAAAACATGGATTTTTTTTTCCAAAAGTAGTCATTTGTTTATTGATTAGTGTTACATTTTCATCGCATTTCAATCTTTTTCGTCATCATGGATACGTTAAAAATTCGAGTAATTATGGAATATGAGTACCGTCGTGGCAGCAACGCGGCACAAGCGGCACGCAACATCAACGACGTTTACGGACCTAACACTACAAACCAACGCACTACCTGTTATTGGTTTGCTCGCTTCCGTTCTGGAAATTTCGACCTGAAAAATGAACCTCGCGGTCGTCCGAAGACTTTGGTCGACAATGACGAATTAAAGGCGATTGTGGAAGCTGATGATACACAATCTACGGCTGAATTAGCAGCAGCTTTCGACGTTAGCGTCAAAACAATATTGGTCCATTTGCGTCAAATTGGCAAGGTAAAAAAGCTTGACAAATGGGTGCCCCACGAACTCAATGATCGTCAGCGCGAAGTACGCGTCGAGACGTGCCTTGCACTGCTCAACAGACACACAAATGAAGGAATTTTGAACCGCATTGTTACCTGCGATGAAAAATGGATTCTGTTTGATAACCGCAAGCGCTCAGCAAGTTGGTTGGATCCTGGTTCAGCACCTAAACAATGCCCTAAACGAAAACTTACCCCTAGAAAAGTGATGGTCACTGTTTGGTGGTCTAGCGCCGGTGTGATTCATCACAGCTTCTTACCAAACGGGGTGAGCATTACTGCAGATGTGTACTGTGAAGAACTGAACACAATGATGGAGAAGCTGGCACATCTCCAACCAGCATTGGTCAATCGCTCGTCTCCGCTGCTCCTGCACGACAACGCGCGACCTCATACTGCACAGCAGACGGTCTCCAAGTTGCAAGAACTGGGGTTGGAAGCTCTCCGTCATCCGCCCTACTCACCAGACCTTGCGCCTACAGACTACTACTTTTTCCAGAATTTGGATAACTTCTTGGCGGGAAAAAAATTCAATACCCGAGAGGCAGTACAAAATGCCTTTGAAGAATTTGTTGCCTCCCGTCCAGCTGATTTCTTTAAGAAGGGCATCAATAAACTGCCACTGCGATGGCAAAGATGCATTGATTGCATGGGTGATTACTTCGATTAATACAAATAAAAAATACATGAAAAAAATTCGTTTAAATTTTTTCATACAAAACGGCAATTTCATAGGACCTATTAGAAATAAAAATGCTTATAAATTTTCCATAAAGTTTTTTTTATCCCCTTTTATTCCATGTTATTTCTTGACTGAGCTACTTATCATCACTAAAGTTAAGTAGGTACTTAATATCGGCCCATTCGGCATGCAGTTTCGTTGCGAAGTTAATTCCAGTAACGACTTTCAGCAGACGGTGTGCCATGATATTTCAAAGTGGATAACTTTTCGCTGGGCCAGCGCCAATTCCACTGATAAAGATCGTCTTCCCGCCTTGTAACGACCCGTCTAATGAACCCACTGTATGTTCAAGTGCACCTACGCCCTGTATTTGGATGATGGTAGTCTTGGTAAGAGCTTATTTAAAGAATATGTATGTGTAAATAAATATAAAAATAAATAAAGTTGAAATCGTTGAAAGTAATTGAAGGGGAGCATCCGTGGGAACATCCATGAAGGTTTTTCGACACGCAACCTATTACTATGGTTTAGGGTTTTCTGAAATTACCTTCACTAGGTGGCAGCACTGAGACGTCAGGTCTGGGCAACTGTCAAAAGTGTCAAAGCGCCTACGGACTGAATGGTGAACAAAAGAATGAAACGAGTGACATCAAATAATTTAAGTTCATTTTCGAACTTGAAGACCTCTTGTTAAAGTGGCGCCAACTGGTGGCTTGAATATTCATGAAAACCCTCATTAGTACATGATTCTGGACCGACGATTTTTTATTATCTCAGGGGTTCTAAAAATTTAACGCTAGGGGTTCTAAAAATTTTACGCTAGGGCTTCCAATTTTTTTTACGCTAGGGGTTCTAAAATCACGTGCTGAATTCATGGTTACAGTTTGCGCGTGTGACCCTGCCACCCTGTATCTATATTTTGGAATTTTCATCAGTTTATTAAACTTGTACTTAAAAAAAAGTGTAGCGATATATATGAGACGTGTTCAAACGATAAGACGGATTGATTCCACACCACCCTTCTTCAGTCACAAGGTTACCTAGGTACATATCCCCGTTACAGTGTTTTTCCATACATCTTAAGAAAACAATAAGCTTCTAAAGAACTTTTGATAGAGAGTGATATATGTAGGTTCTATATTGTGATGTAATTAGGTTAATCAGCCTATAATATTCACACTACAGGCCTCCTCTCTTGGAGACGGAGTGGGCTACAAATACTGCAATCTACCCGGCGGGCCCAGTGCAGGTTGGTAGATGTCACATGACTTAGAATTTTTGGTTCTAAGACATTCCGGTTTCCTCACGTTGTTTTACTTCACCGTTTTGAGAGCAATAGTGATGAAAGATTAAGCCCGAGTCGACGGCGCGTTGTGTTCCACGCGCGCCTCAAAGAGATGTCAGCACCAACTAGTGGGGTCCACAAGGGCCGATGCCTGCCAGGGGTGCGGGTTGTTCGAAAGAAATACAGTCGCCCCTGGCTCACAGGCAACTGAGGGAACACGGGTGGGTTTTAGTCAGTAAAAGTCTGACACGCCCTCCCGCTCCACCCAGAGCGGGAGAAGTTATTTGATGATTTCCCACCCAAAAAAAAAAACCGTTTTGAGAGCAATGGTGATGAAATTATATACACAAAGTGATGTCACAACCTAAGTACAACTCGTAAGTCATGGCCTATACCATTGGGTCACCAGTGCTCTAATAATAATAAAGTTACTACAACTAAACACAGTTTAGAACAATTACTAAAATTAGAATAATTTTGGATGATACGAATGACGCGAGCAACGCGGTTAGCGACCGACGTGTGTGTCGTTACTAAGCTCACAAGTTTGTGTGCATGTTTGGGTATATACCACTAGCCTACAGCAGTCCACTGCTGGACATAGCCGTCTCCAATTGCACGCCATTCAGCTCGATTCTCGGCAACTCTCATCCAGTTGCTACCAGTCACCCTGCGAAGGACGTGGCTCCGCCTAGGCTGAAAGCGCCTTACGTTTGCCGATTTGCGGTCACCACTCAAGAACTCGCCTATCCCTACGGTTATTGGTTCTACGGCTAACGTGGCCGGCCCATTGCCACTTCAGCATGCCTATGAGCAATTTTTTTAAAATGTTTTATTACTAACTTCAACTACATAAATAAAGACAATTTACATGAAAAAACTAAAGAGTTTATAAGCAATCCATTGAGAATTGTAGCAAAAGTATATTACTGTATGAAACACTATTATTCTTCAGATGTTTTTACTTAGGTAGTCTCCTGGGGAACGAGGACTTTTCTTTAGATATAACCCAAGATAGCCATATTATTATAGTCTAGAACATTTTCTTGGTTCTTTTATAGCATCAGAGCTTAGACTATTGTGCGTCTATATTACCGGAATATGCATTTCAAACATAATATTACTGCTTGGTCCTCCAAGCAGTAATATTATGTTTGAAATGTTTGAGTTTACTTCCGATAAAATTCTCTTCACAATCTCCTGATTGTGAAGAGAATTTTATCGGAAGTAAACTCTTCTTAGCTCTTTGGTTGTTGTTATGGAAAATTTTCATAAATAATTTAAAGTGATTTAAAGGTGTGATTGCTGAAAGGGATTTATAGTAAGTAAGTGTACAGCCTGACAGATTGGACAGCTGAGAAAGTTGCTTGGAATTACCAACATGATTATCATTTAGGGGGCTTGTGGCCAAGTAATAATAGCCATATGGGTCGATCGATCAGGTACAGCTACGCTAGCCGCTGTTGGTTGATGGATAACCATCTTTAACCAATACCCCTCCGTGCCTCGGAAAGCACGTTAAGTCGTTGGTCTCGGCTATCATTTGTTGATCTTTGACAGTCGTTACGGGTCTTCAGAAGCCTGAAAATCTAACACGCAGTACCTAGTAACTGGGTTGTGGTGATCAGATAGGCAGTCACTGCATGTAAAATACTGGTATTCAGATGTATCCGGTTAGATTGGAAGCTGATTACAACAGAGTTGGGAAAAGGATACGCAGATGATGATGATACTTATTTGGGTAAAATATTTTAAGTAAGTATCTAATTCATAAACCATTTAATGAGCGAACCAATCAATACAAGTGTAGCGTCACTACAGAAAAATACTTCGCACCAATATCTAAAAATACAAAAAGAGAAGTGGCGCCATCTACAATGCCACAGGCGAACTACGCAAGACGCACGTCATAGAAATCCTAGATCGCGCAGTTAAAGTTTACCGCGATTTGCATAGGTACAACCTCCCGACATCAACCGTCGGGCAGTTGCCCACCAGACACAACACCCGTCTGGTAGGAGGATCTTCCCTTTTCCATGGAGTATGAGTGGACTTTACACCCTGTTCCTCATACCTCTATACAAGTATGTATTCAAAACATGTAGAATATGATAAATGGCTCCATCCTTTTGTCTTCCGTCGCGAGCTTGTATCGAAATTGATATTTTTGGAACCCCAAACTCGATTACACCGGGTATACCAACAAAAGTTGATGAAAATGTAATTTATGATAAAAACCACACGCGAGCAGAGAGGAGGCTATTATTTTCATTCGGCTATTAATGTTTTACACAACATAATTAAATATATTCATGCGAACAATGGCCGCGGGATTGCATTTTCATTCTCGCGTTATTGGGCAGTGATAAGTGACGATTAAATAAAAATCACGTGACAGTTTTATATAGAACCGTAATATCTGATGCATTATTAACGCGTTGATTTATCGACTGAAAGGAAATAAAGTGCAAAGAGAACGGAAATTAAAATTCATTTAGATTTTTCACGTAGCTGCGCAGAACGGGTTTCCTGACTTGTTCTTATTCTAGTTTTCAATTTCCTCTGGCGTGACATGTGGAATTGCTAAAAACATTTATTTTAGCCTTTACTATCCTTTATTTCCATTAAATACATATAAATTACATTTTTAAATATTAGTATATAAAAAGAAAAATATTAAATTACTTAAAAATATAAAGAATAGTAGCCCACCGGTATCTGAAATAGGGTCCAAGCTATAGGTGGTCAGGGCTTCAGAGAGAGGAACCTCCTTACGAAACGCGCCGTGTCCAGTAGTACTGCTTTCTGGATCAGGCCCTTGATCTGCCTAACGAGAGCCTCCTGAGGTGTTGGTCGAGGCTCTTGGCTATAATGCCATTGGCCGACACTACTATCGGCACAATGACTGCTGTATCCACATCCCACATGTCAACAACCTCGCGTGCCAGGTCAAGATACTTGATCTTTTGCCTTCACTCATTGTTACGATATTCAAAGTCTTCTGTCTTCTTGCTTGCTTTCTTGTTTTTTTTTTTCGCAATTACATTGTCTAACATCATCCATAAGGGAAACGAATAGCTACGAGTATCTATGACTAGTTCTTGTATTTTTACTATGAGACAAAAGAAAATTTCAGTTCTGTATAATATTCTTAAGCAATCAATCTGACTAGCCTTATCCCAACTACGTTGGGGTCGGCTTCCAGTCTAAGCGGATGCAGCTGAGTACCAGTATTTTACATGGAGCGTGTGTTTATCTGACCTCCACATACCCAGCAACTGGTTAACACGATAGGTACTCCTTGGTTTTTTTTTTGTTTGGTTCGAAATCATCAAATAACTTCTCCTGCTCTGGGTGGAGCAGGAGGGCGTGTCAGAATTTTACTGACTAAAACCCACCCCTGTTCCCTCAGTTGCCTGTGTGCCAGGGGCCACGGTATCTCTTTCGAAAAACCCGCACCTCTGGCAGGTATCGGCCTTTGCGGACCCCACCAGTTGGTGCTGACATCTCTTGGAGGCGCGCATGGAACACAACGCACCGTCGACCCGGGCTTGATCCTTACCGGACAGCGAGCTACCCATTACTCCCTGTCCGCAAGCCCGCGCCTACGGTGGCCGAGAATCAGCCTGGGATTCCCGACGCCCAGGGCGTCTCCTGCTGCGACTAAGGCCGTGAGGGCGCATATACTGCTTCTCCCTCACGTTCGCCGTTTCCGTCTTCGTGAGCATCACTGCTGCGCAGAAGGAAGCAGGTGACGGCTACCCATGCACACTCGCTCCGTACTATGGCCTGGAACAGGGCCGGACGCGAAAGATCGCCGCCACCGATCGCCTCCACGAGGACTCCACCCAAGCCGGGCAGACCTCCACCGTATGCTCTACCGTGTCCTCAGGGCGATCTTCGCAGTGGAAACACCCGGGCATTTCCTCCCGCCATATCTGAAACAGGAACCTCCCGAAATAAACGGTGAGGACCTGTGTCAGGCGGAAGGTGAGGACTCTGTGCCGCCACTCAAGCCACTCCTCAAAGAGGAGACTTAACGCTGCTATCGTGGCGTGCCTAACGATACCCCTTGGTAAGGCTGGTTGTCAGACTTTCGGGCTTCTGACGACCCGCAACCACTGTCAAAGGTCCACGAATGAGAGCCAGGACCAACGGCTATGGCTTAAGATTTTAGCTTTCATTTAATTGCATTGCATTTTAAGTTTCAGCCCTGTATCCAATCACAAGAAAACTTTTTCTACTGAAAAGCAAATTGAACCCACGTTCAAAAAGTGAACCACAAGTTTAATTCTCAAGCTAGAGTCTCTAGCTGCTAGAGCGGTATAAAACAAAGAAATCCGTATCGTATGAATCGGAAGCAAAAAGTATGAAACCGGGAGCCGGCACGCTTCCCGGCACCGCGCCGGAGCAACTCAGTTTAAATAATTGTATCATAAACTGGGACATCTGTAAGTTGACCAACCGCCCGTTTTCATCTACACTCATTTATGTACCTTTATTAAACTATTGTAGTATTCATAACGATAATAATAACAATGATACTACAATATATCTACTGTATTTCTTCTGGAACCTAAAAAAAATCTAAACACTGAGACAGAAGACTAGTCTTGTATGAATGAAAATAGGTCCATTGTACTACAAAATATCACATCAAATAACAAATCTCGCATTGAAGAACAAGAGAAAATGATTCGTAATAGAGTTATAATAGAAAATAATTGCGAAGGGAAGGTGAATAGTTTCGTAATTACATTTCCTCCCTGGACCAACACGATCGTTCGTGTTTACCGACACACGTACCGAGTATTCTCAGAAGGGGTAAACCCAACGTTTCTGAACCGTTATCGATTTAATGAAAATGGAAAAGGAGTTCATTCCGTGCAAGAAACGTGGATGACACAGCAAAAACGATATCTTGATGATGTTATGCACTAATGACCAATTTAATTAAAATCAACAAACAATAAATAGTTATAGTTAAATATGTTTATGTAGTTTACACAAGGTATGTAGTTATTTTTATGTTTATCAAAATAGACTGCTTTAATTTTAAGTTTTTGGGTCGGCTGTTGAAGCAAAAAAAAAGTGCTGTAAAAAAAGAATCTTTAATCAAAGTGAATCGTTTCACTAAAACTTATTGGCTCATAATGGCACTTATTTATACTTAAACCTTTTTAAAATTAATTATTACATTACATGCCCGCTTTTTTTATTTGCTACAAACTATAATCTCTAAAACTACTGGCCTTAGCAGCAAAGCAAAAAGAATAAAGTAAAGCTCGTATCTAGGAACAAACTGCAAACTCCGTGACGATGTCGTACAACATTATGATGCCGGAGATTGCTCTGCTTACGTAGTTTATGTATATTATTTCCCTGTCAACACACGAACGAGGTGTGTTGTTTGATTATTAAACGAGAACAGAGAATTAATCTCGCCAAGTGCACTGCAAATGTACGAGACTCAATTACATTTGCTTTCATTGAAAACCAAACAATCACAATAACATGTTCTTGCAATTTGTCCCGTAGCATAAACCCAGCATCTGAGTTAGTACGAACGAACAAAATTAAACGTACTTGGACCCTAAAATTGCAATAAAAATAAATTGGTAGAAGAAAGTTATTACCTGAAGATTGCCTTCAGTTATTCCCTTGGCATCTCCATTTCTATTGTTAGGGCTTTCGCTTTGATTTACGACATTCTCATACCTCTACATAAATTCGAATCCCTGCTGGATTTTTTTATTTATTGCTTGGTTACTGAGTTCGTAAAGCTGTTCTACATGCAGTGGTACAAGTAAAATCGTGATGTCCAACCCAGGAGTGATTGATGGCTTCGTGAGTCAACATTCGTCGTGGATTACGGCATTATTAAATTAAAAGCAAGTCAAAGATTCTATTGTTCAGAAATGTGGGTCACGATTGTTATTGTTAGTTCTATCAGAAAATTAACGTTCCTGTGCGGTTCAATTATGAAAATTTTGGCATTGAATCCGATTTCATTTCGGGGCTAAGGAATAGCTAACAAGATTTGAATGCTATAACAACCCGCAATATAAATATGAATTTACATTACGTTTCTGAAAAGCTTGGGGCCGTACCATTGAATTAACAGATATTATCATTGTTCCACCGAGGTCGAACGCAAATATTAAATTCTTTCATCAGAATTATCCGATAAACCTCGGTTGTGATACGATTCTTTTCGTTAAATATTATATGGCAGTAAAACGAAATTTAATTTATTTTCCGATACTTAGGGGAACGGCCACTTAGGTTTATTAAAACCCCTGTTGACTCTTGACTCTGGAGTCATTTTTATATTAAGTCATTTGAGTTCATATTGAATGTTTTCTTCCAAATAAAATGTTAGTGATTTGTTTTATGGATATACCAGTCGTACCAAGTGGTATCGTGTTGCCCAGTAACTGGGTTGAGGAGGTCACATAGGCCGTCGTTCCATGTAAAATACTAATACTCAGCTGCATCCAGTTACACTTGAAGCCGACCCCAACATAGTTGAGACAAAGCTAGGTAGATCATGATGGGGTGTTCTGTTCTACAATAATGAAAAGGTAATGCACTGCTTTTAACGGCTGTTTAGAACACTGCAAAACACTTATTCAGTAGTTGTTTTCTGTAGTCGTTGCTTGCCGGAAAATTGTAGTTCCGTTCAAATACAGTGTTGCCATTGCAAGTTAAATGTGAACCTAAACATTTAAATAAATTGAAAAAAATCTATATAATTTCCAAAAATTCAAATTCACACTTTTTTACGACACAGCACTTGTCGTTAAAAAAGTGTAAATTTGATTTTTTTTTTACTTGTGAAAATGTCTGTTAGCCTACATAGGTCCGTACGTAGGTACCTATATTAATTAAAGCCCAGACCTGACCTGAATGAACTATACACACCGGAAAAATTGAAGGAACACAAAAAAGGTAATTTTTTTAATTTGTGGATTTTTCTACAAGTGGTTCTGTTATTTGAATGATTACCCTTTTTTCATACAAAATTAAGGGGATTTTTGACAGTTTTCAACCCTTAACATAAATAATACCCGTTTGTTTACAATTTACGCTTGTGTTTTAGATAAGAACGTTGGTTTAAGCAGGCAATGGTGGCCCTATCTCATTTTGTGTGTTTTGTTTGGAGAGTTAATATTGTATTGCATACAGAATGAGTGATTTGCCAGCAACTGAAGTCGTCAGGGCTGTAACAATGATTTAGGAAGGTCACACCTACCGTTCATCTAGTCTAAACGTTGGGTGTATCAGTATCCGTGATCCACCGTAATGTGCAACGATACAGACAGACAGGATCTCAAGGTCAAGGCAGAAATCGTGCAACCAGTGCTGTAGACGACCGTTTTATAAGGGTGCAAACTTTGAGAAATGATCGTCAAACGGCTGTACAGACCCGAAATGTTTTGGAAGAAGTGCGTAAGTACGTGTTAGTGAAAGAACAGTCAGGAGAAGGTTAAATAAACTTGGATTGAAGTCATACGTGCCAGCAAAAGCGTCTAAACTTAAGGTGATGAGCCATCGAGGGGCAAGATTAGCGTTCTCTCGCCAACATCAAAATTGGTCCAATGAGTAGAGTTCAGTTTTATTCTCTGATGAAACCCGTTTTTGTGTTAATTTAATTGACGGAAGGGAGAAGATGTGGAGATTTCGAGGAGAACGTTACCATCAAGCAAATTTTTCCGACACAACGTGTTACGGTGGAGGGTCTGTTATGGTGAGGGTTAGAATAAGTTTGACAGCACGCACCGCTCTGGGCATCATTGATGGCGGCATGTTAAATGATTTACGGTAAAATGCTGTATGGGTTTAGTGCAAAATGTTTAAGTTCATAGGCAGACATGGTATGAAAAAAAAAGTTGTATTAAATTTGGAAAGGCATATTTTGCGAAAGAGAAATTCTGATAAATGGACGTACTGCGACTGAACCGTAACAAACGATGGTGCCAGAATCAAATCAGTTATGATATATTGTTTTTATAGTCATTGTTGCAACTTAAAAAAATCAAATCAATAAAAGTCATTCAAATCCGGTTTTCCTGAGATGCTTTTGAGTTGGCAGAGAAGAGTATATCTTAGTCTTTAAAGAAATTGCATTGAAATACACATAAATATTAAGAAGATTCCATTGAAGTGTGCATTCAGTGAAATGTAAAAAAGACTTAACACCTGTTGCTAAGTCGTTACCAAACTTTAAGCTAAGGCTCAGATCATAAATTGAAAAGTTCTTTAACTTTGAGGCAAAGATAAGTTTCTAAGGCTGTCTGTCCATTGGAGCTTTTCTCCGCTCCGATGGATGGCAGCCTTATAGTTCAGCTTTAAAATTTATTTATTTGGCATTTGCATGCCATTGCATTATAAATATTTTTGAGTTTTATACGATAGCCAAATTATAAGTTCGAATACTGGTAGACATTAACCTTCTCAACATGCCAAAAACAACCGACAGAAATAAAATAATAAATATATTAGAACAATCCAATTGTTTCTTATTTCACATTCGGTCCGCACAAAATGTAATGGTCCCTTGAAATTCGATGGGGCAGCCCTAACGTGAAGGTTGGAAGTGAGTACGTGACTTGTTTACAATAAGGGTGAATTTCGGGTGGCACGCTCCTTGCGATATTGCTAACTCAGTTACAATGTTTTTCACCCAATTATGGTTGTCCGTAATAATTATAGAACGAAAAGTTTTCGATTATGTTGAGTTGTTTGAGATAAAGAGACAACAACAATTTCGTCGGATCTTTTACGATCACAGAGTTAGCTTGTTTGAATTGTTTTTGGACTTATTTTAATACTGGCTGGGACATCGATGCACAACCTGTTACCATGGTCTCAGTGCATGATTCTGAACACAGTTGAGCTATTGCGTCAGTTTTGTGTTCGATAACCGACGAAGAAAAAGCCAAACTCACTAACACTAGGCACTCAACAAAACTCTAGGGGGTCTAGAATCATGTGCTAAATTACTGGTTACAGTTTGCGCTTTAATGTCCCAGCCAGTATTTATTATTTGTTTGGGCAGGCTTGAGACTCTCGACCTACCTCGATCACACCTTTGATTTGATTTAACAAACATAAGCTCATTCATTTCGTTATATTTTTCAGAAACTGAAGTGGGGGAACACCAAACAATAAAAAGAGAATAACAAATAAATGACATCCTGAAAAACCAAAATCAGCCATTCTGTCTAAATCCGGACACAGCTTTAAATAATGAAGACGAACACAGTAGCGGGACCTGCCAGGGTGGTAAATTCTAAACGCAATTATACAATGGTCCCAGTTGCAAGGAGACCGTGTAATTTAACTTGGCGGGCACGCTACGACATTCTACAGAATCTTGCTTGTTCAGTCACCCACGCAAGGTAACAAATGGGTACGAGAATAGCGTTATAAATAATTTGGGAACGGAATAATATAAAATGGTATTAATTTTTCGAAAGGTATTTGATTTATGATCGGTTTTTATTTCGAGTCTATCGCTGATGTGTTTTAAGTGTCTTTTCAGATAGGTAGGTATGCTAAAAGGAAAAATTACCGAACGTTAACGCTCGCCTAGCCTTTTTTGTAGCTTTGTGTAAAAAGTGCGAAACGGAGTCCCACACGAAGGTATTCCTTACCACAAGGGAAAAAACGCCGAAAAGACCACGTTTGACATGTATCGAGACCCCTTTAATTTTTATTGTTGTTATAGCGGCTATAAAAATACATACTCTGTGAAAATTTCAACCGTCTATCTACAACGGTTTACGAGATACAGTCCACTGACAGACAGACGGATGGATGGACAGCAGAGGCTTACTAATAGGGTTCTGTTGGCACCTTGTGAGAACGGAAATAAAAAAAAACAAACAAAAAAAAAACCAACCGACTTCCAAAAAAACACTACAATGTGAAAAATAACTTTAATTTCGGAAGTCGGTGTCTTTGGAGCTGTATTTAAATTTTTTGTCACCGCCTTCCGAAATTAAAGTTATTTTTCACATTGTAGTGTTTTTTTGGAAAAACTTTTTTTCACTTTTTAGTGGTTCACATGTGCTTACCCCTTCACAGCATACCAGCGTGATGTTATGTTATGAACTGGTAGCAAAGACCTCCTCCTTTTTGAAGTCGGTTAATAAAAATGAAAGAATTCTGGACCGATAGGTTAAGTTTTCATTGTGATTTTACTAAGAAAATACAAGACCAAGCAAAGTGAGCAAGAAAACTGAAACTTCGTGACTCGGATACTAAGATAAAAACAGTTCATCAACACAATCTTTACGAAACAACGAAGCAGAAATGTTCTGAAAGAGAGTAACATTATTGAACTGTATTTGTTATTGTTACATGAGACAACTTACTTTACCTCCGGTATTTTTTTCCCAGGGGAATATACTTATACAAGGTGTAACTTAAATAACGCACAACCTCTTAACGGGTTATTGTACTCGTCATTATCAACAACTTTTACTATGGGACCAAGCCTGAAATCGCGAAAAAAAAATCAGCTGTTCCCTACATTTTGACGAGTAATGCGAATACAATTGTAGGGAACAGCTGATTTTTTTTCGATTTAACTTTTTTCCATAGGACTTGTAGTTTTGTCGGAAATCGAGTTATCCGTTTTTACCCTTAAAAACGCTTTCCCATACACTTCCCGACCTCAGATCGCCCGTAAATTATTTTTCCTTTAATTTTTGTTATATTCTCTTCCTTTTCCAATAACTTTAATCCTGCTATATTTTTTTTTACTTTTTACTATTTTCAAAGGTTTCAGCACTGGTCTATCGTGTCACTTCCCATTTAATTCTGGTCATATACTGACCTTATTGCTCATGTTCGATGTGAAAGAGGCGTGAGTTTATGTGTGTATGTAAATTCCGGAAGCAATATTTACCTACATAAAACATTCTGAAGTCCTAAAGCCACCCTATTCTGTATACAGCTTGCACAAGGGCAACGTCTGCTGCAAGTGTAAACATGCCACGGTAACAAATAGCTGAAGTGCTCCTTGTTGAATTTTTATAAGCACGTGGCAGGTGCTTTTACTTGAGACAAAAACCTAATCCATTAGGATACAATAAACTGATCAGTTTATTTACGACCTTACTCGTTGGGAATAGAGGGTTGACATGTGACATTATGTTGGTTTCAACAAGGAGGATAACGGTGACGACGATGAAAAACAGCAAAGGTGCCTGACTGCCAGTGACGCAGATTTCATAAGTTCTCGTACATTACAAAAAACCCGACCGCAACTAAAAGTTTACCTCAGTTTAGAATGCTTGCTTTTGGATTGAAAAAAGAAAATATCTTCCTTTATGTGTGTTACATTTTGGGAATTGTCTCCTCAAGCCTTTTATTTTGATACTCCATATAGTTGACGTCTAAAGTCTGCCATTTTTATTTTTTTTAAACACCGATTGTGCGGCACGGATACGTAGATAGATACCTCATGTAATAATAAATACCATATTTTAGCAGCGCCTACAGCTCAAATACTATCCCAACTCAACTAAGACAGAACTATATAAGTAGATTATTTATTAAGGAGATAAAGCAGTGTCTTATGTCAAGGGCGCCATATTAAATCTCAAACGTAACGCGGGATTCTAGGATTTCTAGGGCTCCCGAGTGCAGCGAGGGATTCAAGCCCGCCCAAGCCCTTTATCGTCGAAGACAATACTCTACTTTTCGCACCTACAATTCGACATTAGAATTAGTAGCATAAGAAACTGTTAAATAACTGGGGAACGCCTAGTTATGTGCTGTTTCATACACTATTTTATCCAAACAAATGCAATTGCATAAAAAAACAGAATAAATAATATCAACTTAACCATACACCTAACAGTACACCCGTCATTCTGACCCACACAAATATTTGACGCCTAAAACGAGCCTAAAACCAACATTCTTAAGGCCCATAGTATCCTCATCTCCCGTTTGTATGCAAAAGCACGACTGCACCCCGCGCCCGCGCAGGGCACCTCTGAGCCTTTATCTCAAAATGGAGATATTCCTTTGATTAATTTACAATTGTGCTTCGGCGATTCTGTGGTACCTCTAACTATCTATTTTTCAGTGTATTTTTTTTCCAAATAACGAAGCCGTTTAGTAGGAGTATGGAATAGAAGCCAAAATATTGCGTGTTGGAAAATATTTTTTACAGCAAAAGTATTAACCATACAAAAAAAGTACTTCGGGCAAAATGATCTATATGAATCTATAGCAAATATATTTTTCAAATCTTCAAGACAAGCCGTTAATGAGCAGTACGGTTCATAAAGTGACCGTGTTACGCTACCAAACGGGACGTAGGCCCTTAAGTTGCGATGTCATGCCACGATGATCGCCACAGACAATGTAGAGAACTAGAGACAATGGTTGGGTGAATCTAATATAGACATCAGGCAATCATTTGGACTTGAACATAAACAGAAAACAATTTGACATTAGCGAGCAGGTGGTCTGCACAATATATCATGAATTGCCCATTAGCAATTTGTCTAGCCTCTTCTTAATGGTTATATGAGCCTTATATTTCCCAGATATTTAAATGAGTGGGTGGCGTAATTTCAAAGTGCATTGAATTCAAATGTACGACTTGTTGCGCATTCATTTAATAAATTGTACTCGTAGTGGCACAATTAGCTGTCCCTCGTTTCTTGTTTTCGCATGATTTAACAGTGTAATGAATATATTTTCATTTATTTTAGTATCAGACTGTTATGTTCCATTGTTGTGAAAAATTTGAGCAATCGTCGCAAGATTGGCGAAAGCAGTAGGTAGTTCTTTTTTAGCAAATAATTGATGTTTCTAATTCAAGTCTCAAAACAAATGACATTTGTACAATGATGTATGGGTCCTCAAATGACGTTGGAACTGGCAAGAAATAGTTTTTTTTTCAGAAATGTCACTTGTATGAAATGTGTATATAGGCATGAGAAACAGGGTGTAAAGTTCACTCATCTTCTATAGAAAAGGAAGTATCCTCCGACCCGACAGGTGTTGTATGTATGGGACGTCACGTTTTTTTTTGGGGATGACATCTTGCAACCGGACTTGCCTGTGGTTAACCTTAACAAATTAAGGGTTCCAGCCAGAGTTTAAAAAACTTAAAACTATAGCGACTACTCGCTAAGGGCACCCCCTGTGGAGTGCGGACCTCGGCTTAAGCCATCGCTGGTAGGGGCAGCACGCGACAGACTGAATCGCACTGAAAGGCCAACGTTAATGTCTTGACGTTGTATATGTCACCTTAACATTATAAACATCGTCAGTTTATAATATATATCGGGAGATTACAAAGTATTGAAACATTGAGAACTGTAAAAACCATTTACAATTTAACGCACTATTTTTCAATAGTTTATACATAATTTGTCCGTGGCAAACCGACAAATTGTGAACTGGTATCAAAGTTGCATGCGACGGATAGTACCTTGCGCTATTAATAAATAGCCAAGTAACTGCCACTAACTAGGAAGTAGCGCTCGCCGGCCGCTGCCGCGGCACCGCTCGCTGCGCTCGCTCGGCTCGCGCGCGTATGGTAGCAGTTCTAACCTAACCTGACCTATTCGGTCGGGGTGCCATTGTAAGCAGTATGGAGCAGTTTACAATTTATCGACAGTTTATAATCTCGCGTGATAGATTATAAACTAACGGTGTTAACAAACATACGGTGACATATATGCTGTTTGCGTGGTATACTTCGCGTGCGCGAAGTTGAGGATGTCAGTGTGATGCATAGTTCGCATGTAACGTTGTAGATGCCGCCTCAAATGTTTTCAAATACAAGATGGCAGCATTAGTTCCAATTTAAGCCTATCAAAATTTGGAAAGAGGCTGTTACACAGGTCTGAGTGACGCGCCTAGATACCGAACATTTTCCACAACTTGATGAGGTAAATCCACGGACGGGTGGTACTAATGAATCCGGATCAAATTTAATTAATGATGCCAAGCGATGATCAGCAAATACTTGACCTGACCCTGTTTGTAGTAATACACGTGGCTAGTCATTATAATTATATTATGTTAGCAGAGTTAGTCGCTTACATCATGTCACCATAACCTTTCACATACCTGAGGAATGCGACCTCACAGCATGTTTGTAAAGAACGCTTGTATCTACATAAATATTATAGGGTATAGCTATCATAGTCGTAGAAAGCCTGTCCCTAGTTTCACTTTTTTTAGGTATTTGTGTTAAATATTTGTTTCCTAGATTGCCTAGAACAAGATAGATCGAGTTAGAAAACTCTCCCAGTAATCCATTTTGCGAGGCAATCGCTTATCTAAAGGTAATTATTGTGTACGGCTGGAAACTTCGGAAGAATCGTCTGTATTTTCTAATAATTATGGAAAATGTAAAGATGGAAAAAGAAAATTAGCTACCAACGTACTTTTTTATGTGGAATGGGGAAAGGAGTATCAGTTCCAGTATTCCTATGTAAGGGCGGCTTCAATAGTTTTTCGTATATGTACGTAATTAGCAATGAAACGACCTCAATACCAGAGACGGCAAAAAGCCTACATTTCAAAGGTGACGATGCATTTTTGGTCATCGAAATTCGAGCACACTATTCGTTTTGCCTGAAAGCCTGCACTCGCACCTGTCCGTCGAAGCAGTAAAAGCCATCTGCGACTAACTGCATGGTCCAATTGAACAAAAATAAAGACAAACAACACGATCGTGTTGGCCTGGCCAATACGACACATCAGAATGATGAGCTGCAGCGAGCAATATATTGCTCTCAGTTTGAAGAACGCATTAAACTTTTTTGTATCAAGAATGCATGATAACTACTCGTTAAGTAATTAAAGATACAGGGGTTGGGCGCTAATTTCTTATTACTTCTTGAAAGTTTTCAAGCAGAAACGTGGAACATTGCATTTCATATAATCGATCATTTTTTATTAAATTCGCGTTAAATTTTTTGCCTGACCCAGGCTGTCCGTTTCTGACTGATGTTTGATTATATAAATCCTGGTTATTGACAGGATCCAACATTCTACTACTATGCTCAATCTTTAAAATCCACAATAGATTATTTATGCTTGGTGGCGGGATGAATTTATAGCCACCGACAGAGTTGAGCACTAGCTCAAGATTGATAGGAGTGGAAAAAGATTCCACCCGAACAAACATAGTTACATAGAAGCTTGTAAAAAGAAAAGCAAGGCGTTGTATCGGAGAACACATGCTAAAAGAAAATACTGTTAAGCCTATCATACGTTGAAGCAACATAAAAGTTGCACCGTCTAAACACTGTTTAGACCATACGATGCAAGTCAATATGTGCTTCAATTTTATTGTGTGACTCAGGCATAAAACGTTTCGTGGTAATAGGGCTTTATTCAATTTTTATTTATGTAACAAATCATACCTTTATCATAGCCTTGAGCAGAGTGTATCTGGTGAACACGTTCCTCTGGGCCTTGGACTCCGAGTAGCGTGCCATGAGCGTGACAAGCGCCTTCTTCGCCGTGTCGTAGTTCTCGTCCAGACGGACACGCACTCCGCGCAGACGTTCATTGGTTTCTATCACCTCTTCTTTCGTCTGCCCGCCTGGTACATATAAAGATAGGTTTTGTGCATTATGATTAAGAAGAATAATTTTTCTGGATTTAACGTAGTTTTTTTTTACATTTTCATTACAAGCCATCCCTACATAGTTTACTCCGATATTGATAAAGGATCTCTCTAATAACTAAAATGGAATTACATTTCAAAATAATGTACATTTTTGCAAGTAAATGCGAGTTCTCACAGTTTCGAATAAAATTACAGCCAATTTAAAGCTAATACCTAAATGTGAAATAAATAACCCAGCATCATTTGCAAATTTTAATTATATATCAGCCTTCGGCGTTCCTTAACAACTAAGTATTTGGACCGAACTGATTAGATTAGCAACTGATCGTGTTAGTCTAATTAAGATCGTTGGAGTGAAGTGCTAGCCTAGCACTTAACATTAATAAACCAGCGGAATTAGGAAAAACGAGAAACTAACTGGCAGCTTTCATAATCAGCGTCGCTGCCAAAATTCTGTGAAATGGGCTCTTAGATTTAATGAGCGCTATAAACAACATTTCAAAGAAAATTTTGGCGGAAATTCCTTGGCTTTTCATTTTTGTTATAATGTAAAGCCTTCCGAATCCAACAGTCGTGTTCAGAGTTGTAAATAATTATATCTACTATAAATTCGGATAGACCAGTGCGTGTTGCCAGTGATGACCTATGGTACTGAAAGATGGTCGCTCACAATGGGCGTCATTAGAAGGCCAAAATTCATCCACAGGGCAATGGATAGGATAGCGTTTCCCTACGCGTTCGAATCAGAAATGAAGAGACCGTAGGAGAACCAAGGTAACCGACATAGCCCGAAGAATTGCCAAACTTAAGTGGCAGTGCAGGAAGGTTTTGGAGTGGCGACCGCGTACTGGAAGACATAGCGTTGGAAGGCCTCCCAAAAGGTGGTCCGATGACCCGGAGAAAGCGGCAGAAATTCGCTGTAAGCGATAGCACAGAATCGGTCGAAGTGGCGGTGCTTGGGGAAACCCATTGTCCAGAAATGGACATCTTTCGGCTGAAATGATGATGTATTATGACTACTAATTCATAATACAAACATACTACTTACTTACACTAACACAAACATATTCTTAAACATAACTGGCGAAATGTAAGTCTATTAATAATTAATATATCCCCGCTATAGAAAGCTATCCCAGCTCCAGAAAGCTACAGAAAGAGCTTACTTTTGCGAAAACTGACGTCGACTGTTTAATGTAAGCCGTATTTCGGCTTCCCCGACGGCCTCATTGGTTGAACTGCGAGATGTCATTACCAAAAAAAGAAAGCTCCCCGACGGGCTAGAAATGAGGTGGTAAGTATGCCTGTGACCTACGCCAAAGCGGTGACCGCTTGGGAAACTTTACGTAGAAACTGCATTCTCTCTACTTCTGGTAGGTACACCTCTGCCAAACCCTTCGAGGAATACAGGCGTAATGTTATATTATGTTTGTAAAATTCAATTAAGAGTTTTATTTTAAACATAAACTGCTTTTGTCGTAGGTATTCACAATATTATGAATTGGTATTATGGTCCACATTTGTATTGTTAATCGCATTTGCACGCAATGTCCAAATGCCGAGTGATGCCATTTCTGTGTTTAATTAATTAATATTTGTACAGTTATCATAAATGAATTAATATCAAACATGTTTGAAGAGATTAATATTTAACTAATCTGCGAATAACGTTAAAATTTATAGTTTGTTGTTCCATTATAACAATACTGTATATTGTAGTTTTGTTATTCCGTACCGAGTAATAGAATTTTATTGTTGCCACTAAAATGTTGTAACATTTTATGGAATACATTAATTCATAGTACCTACCCTAATTAAAAATTCACTATTCCGATGATAATCTTTTTAAACACTCACTTTATTGTTTTGTTCGTTGTCTAGTAATATCTCATTAGAACAGGGTGATTCTGAGACGAGAAACGACTTCGAATAAAAAGCGCCATAGAAAAATGACTTAAATGAGTCTAGAACTCAAGACTACAGAATATAAAATCACTAGTCTTGTGCCTGCTCGGTCATTTTTATGATCGCTCCGTACTAATTCATTTCGGTCAGTGAACTAGTTCCTTGTATTAGTTCTATTGGCTCTATTCGGTCTTCGCTCTCAGTCAGTACTTCCATAGATCACAGAGCAAAAAAGTCTCATTGAAATCGTATCAGTCAAATCTGTAGTCAAATCAGTCGCTGTCATTCTCGTTCTCGTTCGGACATACGGTATGGCTTTTTGTAAATGTACGAGGAGCTATTAGAACGAATAGACCGATTACAAGTCGGCATTCGGAAACGTTTCTTTTAGTACAGTGCAAAGAATCGGTTCCCCTTCGTTCATCGTTCACGAACTACACAAGACTAAAAATCACGCCTTGTTTCCCTGACAGGTTGAGCAAAGTTCACCCACATTTCGCCAATTATGTTTAAGTCCTATGTACTAGGGGGCGAGCCTACTGACATCAACCAGGCACCAATCTGGTCTTAGAGCTTTTTCTGAAAAATTCCAGTTATAAATCCTCAATAACAGTTTGCTCATGCTCTGCAGCAGCGCTTTCGATCACTAGACTCAAGGCTCAAGGCAACTTATGGCATAAAAGAAATATACCGAACACTCTGTTACATAATTGATACTTCAACTCGTAATACTTGTACGCCCATTGAATGTGAAGCAAGTAACAAATGCCCACCATAACAAATGCGATACGTCCTCGCAGACCTTGGTTACCGGCTACACAAATCAATGACCGGGTCGGCTAGCCAGCCTCTTAACATTCCGCTCGTCTCCGAGACTAATCTTCTCCCACCCTCCTTTGCTTCTGAGCCTCGAGAAGATGATTTAAACATGATATAAGCTATTGCTTTTCATCAAAGTCTTGCAGTAGCATGAGTGATTACCTTTATAATGGATTTGTTACGTAACACAACAGGCTAGCTAATTTGTAATGATTTAAACAAAACGTAAATAAATATTCCTTTTATGACTATGAGATAGAATGACTGCAATTATGATTTTACAATAGCAGTAAATTCATTCATATGAATCATATAAAGCTAATGAAGATATTAAATAAATATCGTGGACTTACTTGAAGTGCCTTCATCCTTGACATCTTGTACGATACGACGGACGCTCTGCGTAAACTTGCCCACTAAATTCGTACTCGCTGAAACAAAGAAAAATATTCACATTAATAAAAACAAAACACCAAAGTTCCAAGAGCGAAGACTTGACAACTTTGAAGGCGTTGAAGCTATAACAAAAGACATAAAAGTGACACGAAAAATTCTGTAGAATTAACAAAATAGTCTCCGAGACGGCGTTTGGTGACACTGGCATAAAAATGATAAACGTAGCTAAGTTTATATTGGGTAGATAGCTTTGGTCGTATATATCGTAAAATCTTCAGCGCATTGAGTTAGTGGTCGGGTGTCGAATTTGAAACATGCATGTGCACTCAGTTGCTCCGAGTGAGCGGTTCGAGTGAACATCTGAAAACAAAAGCCGAATGAATGAACGATGAATAAACCAAACTGGCCAGCTTTATTCTTTATCTTCTTTAATAGCTTATGTGGTGAACTATATTGGACTAGTGAAAATGGTTGGATATACCATCCACGCTAGTCATTTACGTTTTGAGCTACGTCTGTGGTCTGTGTTTCTTCAACACAGAGTTTTTTTTAAAGTATAAAGTCGAACAATATCGAATGAGATATTTGGACTGCAATCATCTTGTTTCTGTTTTCTTTAGTACTAGTGTTAGATACAGTCTCAGTTTTTTCTACCAGGATAGCTATCTTGTCAGGGATTAGTGCATAATTAAAAAAAAAAATCCTATACCTATTAGGCAGCATCCATTAAAACGCCAGTCATTATAACAATGATTCAAGCAATGATTTCAGTGCATGCTAATGAGTTTGCATTAAGTTCAATTTCGTCAGCGGTACTATAATTACGCGGTCCCACGGCCCGTTAACTGAAGAACCGTCGAAGGCCTGCTGCGGCCCGTCGCCACCCGTCCGATCCGTCGGGACTCGGTAAGTTCAAAGGCACGGCTGTCGCGGTCTGTACGGGTGCGTTTCTTTTTGCTTTGTTTACATGGAAATTCTCGGCACGGGCCGCGCCAGGCCTCGACATGCGTATCTATGCCTGGCGCGGCCTGTCAGTTAACGGGGCGTAAGTAAGTAAGTAAGTAAATCATTTATTTGCGTAAAACATGGTATACATTGATGTTAATATTATTACAGTAGCTCAACATGTTTCGCTAAGATATAACATAGCATGCAAAAATTTATATTTTAACAAAAGGAATCAACATCTCACATCCATAAAATCTTTTAAACTGTAAAAATTACATTCAATAAGCCACTTGTGTGATTCTGGAATGATCGGCACGGGCTACGAAAGGCTGCGACAGGTATTGCTACTCCTGGCGCGGCCCGTCTCCGAACGGGCCTTGGGAACGCGGCATTAGCCTTAGGTACTAAGCTTTGCGCTGTAGAATTATACCGTGTTCTTAGTAAGATCATTGTGTAATTTTCTACATTGTAAGACTAATTACCATAAGCCAAGTCAACAGGTCATGTACCAGCTTACATGACTAAGAATATAATTATACTAATGAGATCATGTGCGGAATACCCAGTTAAGACTACGTCATTTCATTGTTGTGGCTCAGATTAAAGGAGTACATGAATACGGGTAATATTCTATAGGTACAAGTTTCTTGATTAGCACCGGTCCAAAGATAATAAATACCAACTGATCTTCATTTTAGCACGCAATAAGTTTTCGGTATTAACAATATTTCAGCTTGTCCATGAAAAGCAATGCTTTTAATTTAAAATTATAAATACTTACTCATTTTTCGTCGTTTTTTTTAATACCTACATCAATGGAATGATCGAATTTTTATTTGAAATTGATGAATGTTTCTAATTAAATTCAATCCTCTCCATACACCGTTCTTAACGTATTGCACATATTGTATATAGTAGTGTCGTACTTATTATTTTTGTGAACTATTAAAACAGGATAAAAAAGTCGAAATCGCAGCTGGTTCAAAGACAGAACCCGATGAAAAGCCTCAATAATAAAATTTAAAAAAAAACATCTGTCGAGGAAGAAAATCCTTTGCCTGACATATAATCTATGACATGCGGGTATTAGTTGCGAGAAATATTGCGTCTGTTACCCTGTTCTGTTTCACCAGGGTGCATTGGTATTGAAAAACTTCGCGTACATTGTAATAGGAAACTCTGTACGATGAGACTTACAAGTAGGTATTATAATGTATATTGCTTGTCACTTCGAAGTTTATAGTACAAACTATCACTTCTATATTGATGTTTGAAGCAGGGTATTAAATGTAAAAAAAATCATATAGGTACATGTACTAGCTTTTGCCCCCGCGTGGATGTCGGAAAATATCCGACGGGAACGTACTACGGGGTTAGAAGTACCTACTCTATGTGTTAATCCAGGTTATAAATGAACTATCTGTGTGCCGAATTTCATTCAAGTCGCCGTTTAGCGCCAATCCAGAACATACAAACAAAAAAAACGAACAAAAAAATGTCGATACTATTTTATTATCAGAATAGGAAGGAAGAGGTGGTTCCCAAAAACCACATAATAACGTAAAAATAATTTTAAGCCATTTAATAATTTAGCTATTTTCTATGAGTCAGAAGTTGTTCTATATTTCATGGAAAGAAAGTTTCATTATTACATTATGAAGGCAAACTACTCAGAAATTTATTAAAACGTAAAAAAGCTTGTCTTTTGTAACCGTGACAGCAACATTTACCGTCTCATCTGTTGAGTTGGGTATCATTTTTGGAACTAAAAAAGTTTGATTAAAAACAACATTACTTTTTGTACTTCCACTTACAGCAACGATCTAGATGAAGTGTATCACTTAAGGTGGGAGCTCCAGGGTAGCTCGAGAAATACAAATTTTCTTACGTTTTTTTATGTTGCAGATCAGTGTTAGGTATGTATTTACAGAATTAGAATCATTATAATCATTAATACAACCCTCTAAGTTAATTTAATTCCATTGAATCACTTAATCATGAATAGTCATATAAGTTACGGTCGCGAATCATATTATTTTTGTTTGGTTTCTTTTTTTTTCTCATTTAGTTTTAATCATAGTCTGGCAGTTTGAGTAATTTATGCGGCTTACCCAAATGTCCTTTCTTTGGTATTGTTCGTCAAATCGTTGAGCTCATCAAGTTTTGAGTTGAGCTGCATGATTACTGATAAATGCGTGCACTGGTTGGACAGGTTCACTCAATCTGTGTAGTTCTTTTCTCAAAAGACTATTTCAGATACCAATCCACATGGTCTTCACATGGTCTGACCAAGATTATGTCTGGACTTTGAAAGAAACTGTGACCTCTGAGTTTGTTTCGGCCTTTCTTCAGAGTAGTCTTATGAAACGCCGACCTCATCTAGTTTTAAAAATATGATTGACGTGTAAAAGTATTTCTACAAACCTACTTCATCATCATCATCATTTCAGCCGAAAGACGTCCACTGCTGGACATAGGCCTCCCCCAAGCTCCGCCACTTCGACCGGTTCTGTTTTCTACAAACCTACTTACAGAAATAAAATCATTTATCATATTTTGTTCAACAAACAGACTGACCCTGACCTGGAAATTGCAAAAAAACCTAAGAAAAATTGTATTTCGTGGGTTAAACTGGCACTTCCCCCTTAAGACTACGGATTAGTGTTCATAAATAAATTAAACTGAACTGAAGTAAGTAAAAATTAGTAACCATTGCCTGCAGGGTTATTAACATTAAAATATTCAGAATAATGTTCAAGTGCTTCCACTCCATCCTAGTCTGGGATACTGTTCAGAATTCTCTAGACAGTTATGTCAAGAGGATAATTATAAACTCTCTACTTTAGTTCCGTACTTCAGTACTTCACTTTGACACCTTCAATAAAGTTAAAATAAGCTGACGCCATTTTAAGTTAGTCATAGGCGTTGGTATTAGTAAGTTGGCAAATTAGTTTTGTTTTTCAAACGTGACTAGATTCTTGATTAAGTTAACATTAGAACAATATGCAAAGCTAAATCTGTTTAAAAATAAAAAACGAAACAGACATAGTCTGAATAATATAAAATTCTTTGTAAGTAGGAAAAACCGGATAAACATTTTCCAAAAATGAACATTCTCCATTTTGGCCAAAACTTTTACTGAATTGTAATGGCTCAGATTTAAAAGCATTCCAATAGGTTTTAAAATCAAAGAAAAATTATAAATTTTGTGTTTTTAAAGACCTTGAATTTTCTGATGCCAAAATACTTTCAGGGGTAAGTGTTCTAAAAGTTCCCTCAGTGCAGGTTTTGGTACTAAATCCCAAGTTTTTTTCTGCTAGATTGAGATTTATGAACAAAGTATTCAGTTATGTCAATTTGTGTGGAATAGTTTTGTTTCCCATGATTGTTACTAGACAGCGCCATTTCAGTTTGAAGTACAAATTGACGGTCGAATTTGTATAAAAACTCACACTGGGCCCTTAGTTTGTTTAAAACCTCACTAGTTTCTGTCCGCGACTTTGTCTGCGTGAAGTTACTTGCTCCCCAGACCTACCGCGTTGTTATTTTATTTTTGTGTGGCGTTATTTCTGACTTTTTTTCTTTTTGCTCGGCACCTAATAATCGTAGCGAGTTTTTATTTAACATATAGTCCCCTCAAGAATTGGGCTACCAAATGCAAAAATAATTTTGCAAATCTGATTGGGAGTTCCAGAGGTTAACGTGTTCAAACAAACAAACTCTGCAGCGTTATTATTATTAGTAGTATTTGGTTGCTCACTCATGTATTATTGGTAAATTAAGAGTACTAAAAATTGTGCCATTTTATGATATTTTGAACTTTTTTGCTCTTAACACTTTGCGGGACACTAACTGCGTAATAACAATAAAAACTCTATTGTGTCTCTCTCAGTGTCTTTCAATGGGTTAGAAAGATTACTATAACAAAGAAACTTAATACAAACTTTACGATTTAAAGTTTAGTATACCTTCACATTTAGGTGTTGACCTTACTATCTAACGTCTAGGAACATAAGTCCAGGGTTATTGGTCATAAAAGTATCATGAACATTTTCAGTAGGTACCTATGTGTCTAATACTTCTGCAAGGTTGCAATAAAGTTTAAATGTTATAGTTATGAGGATCTATACATATAATATATGAAGGTATGCCATTCTTTGTTATCCTTTCAGAATTGTGACCACTTTTACAAAAAAAAAAAAACTGTAGGATTCAGCTTTATTTAGGGAATCATTTAGGTATCGCCTAGTGTCGGTGAAAACGGGCAACACTATGCTAAAAGGATACCATAGAATAGGATAGGTACTGTACTGTCGGGAGGACACGGCGTGGCACACGCTAGGAGAGTGTGCTGCTTGGGAGGAGCCGCGTCGTGCCCTCATCTCAGGAGTAGGCAGCGACCTATCGCTGCCGGCCGTTGTCGATCTGATGGTCGACAGCGAGGAGTCCTGGGATGCGGTGGTATCCTTCTGCGAATCAGTCATTTCGCAGAAGGAGGTTGCGGAGAGGGAGCGGGAGATTGCTTCCGTTAACCCGATCCGCAGCAGATGCACCGGGCGTCGGCGGCATTTAATTACAATGTAATTAAATTTACAGCAATTATGACAAAGCGGAGAGATAGTGTT
Organism: Antitype chi; assembly: GCA_947359405.1. Classification (NCBI taxonomy): domain Eukaryota; kingdom Metazoa; phylum Arthropoda; class Insecta; order Lepidoptera; family Noctuidae; genus Antitype; species Antitype chi. The sequence continues at coordinate 11,899,453 of OX375815.1, read as the reverse complement.
CTATCACTCTTCTTTTGAATACTGCTACAGTTTGGCTGTCCCTAATGTCAGGTGGAAATGAATTCCATAACCGCACCGCGTGCATAGTGAAGGAGTAGGAGTAAAAGTCGGTTGAGTGGGGAGGAGACTTGAGGAGATTTCTAAGATGCGACCTGCAAGGCTCATTAAAAGGACGGGCGTAGGAGAAGCGTTCCCGCAGATAGGATGGACGTTCATTAAGGCTAAATAATTACAGCCGCACAGGTCGATTTCCAAGGTTAAGGACCGCTTCCAGAGGTTGGTCTGTGGATGGTGTGACCACCCTTAACATTCCGAGTCCCTTCCGTGCCTCGGGAAGCACATTAAGGCGGTTCACTGAGCAAATAACATTGAGCATTCGCTCCCTATTTGCCGCACACTGAATCCCGATACCTTGTGCATGATTTCAGTAGTGAATGCGCCCCGATGTTAGAATAAAATCCTTCTAAAATCAAAATGTGATCTTTTGAAAAAAAATCCATTTGCATATTGTTCATGATAAAATTGTCTTTGTATTAGTGTCAGTAACATAACTAAAATAATGCTTACTTCACAAGGAGATGCATGTTACCAATCTTTGTTACTCATTTCTGTGGTCTCGTTGTAAGGCGATTTATTAAACAAGTACTAAGTACTACTTACTTAAAAAAAAAACGAAAACATTGTGGAATTAAGATTATGTAGAAATTTAATGTATTTTTTTTGTGGTTATTTCATTTAAGTAACAAGTAAGCTCCAAAAACCTGCCCAAAACACAGCTGGCGCGATGTTTTGGTAGGCAACGCGCCTCCGGCTGTCATTCGTAGATCCTTGACTGTCGTTACGGGTCGTCAGAAGACCGAAAGTCTGTTAACCATGTCTCATCAAGTCTTGACTGAAGTCAACACTTCAGTAAAAGTAGTGCGGTCGGGACTTTCCAAACCCACGAAATCGGATCCAACTGTTCTAACTTCGATTACATCTTCCGATTTCCTAGTTAGAGTTTTAAAAAAATGGCAAAATGCTTCCCTAATCCCCTACTAACACAAGGAAATCTGAAACAATTTCATTGAGCAAGCAATTTCAGGTTCCCATTACAAGTAACCTGTATCCAATACAATAGATATTAGTCAGTGCTCAAACATGTCGCTGATACCAATGATTTATGACCCGTAACCGAATTGTGGCTAAAGGCACAATACATACAAACATACATACTCGTACATACAAAGGCACAGTCCCGGACTTTAATTGATGAGCCAGTTTTAAACTTTCCAATTTTGCAGTTTTATATATTTTACGAGATTACACGATTAAACACGAACTTAAACATGCTCGTAAACAAAATGACAAATAACTTATAATCGGAAATAATCTTATCCATAGAGGTTGAAGGTTGACTAATAAATTGTCAATGATATTAAATCAATACACTGTTGCATAAGTTTATCCAATCTATTTGATAATGACCTCCTTTGAATTAGAGAATTAATTAAAATATTCGTCGTTCGGATAAAATCGTGGGTACGAGTTTTTCCGATGTTGAAATGATTAATCATAATTTCTCCGTACGCTAACGTTACTATCGCTACGCTAAAACAAAGCCCTGCAATTGGTTGACTTTGTGTCGTCACTCTGGACTATGTACGAGTGTAACCGACTAAACCTGATTAGCATTACACGGCTAAAATAGGAACTGTGGCAAGTGGCTCATCAATTAAAGTCCGTGAGTGTACATACTATGCAGTACATAGTCGTGAATCTATCTAAGCTAACGTGGCTTATGATTGAAGTTAGTTCCATTGATTTGGATGTGAATAACTAAGCTGTGTGTGAGCATGTGTGAATGATTGAATGAACTCGTGAATTGGCTATATGGTTGGGAAATCATGATTAATTTTATGTTATGTTTAACTCGTAAACTACACTAAGTACTTAAAATATCAAAACAATGAATAGACAAATGAGGGGCTTGTGGCTAAGTAATAACAGTCGCACGGGTCAATCGATCAGGTTAAGCTACGCTTGCCGCAGTTGGTCCTTAGATGGGTGACCATTTTTACATACCAAGACCACTCCGTGCCTCGGAAAGCACTCGGTGCCGGCTGACATTCGTGGATCTTTGAAGTCCTTAAGTGTCGTCAGAAGCCGGAAAGTTTGACTACCAGTCTTACCAAGGGATATCGTTACCCAGTAACTGGTTGTGGAGGTCAGATAGGTCAAATAGACAGTCGCTCCATGTGAAATATTGGTATTCAGCTGCATCCGGTGCAGGCGCGGTCGCAGCCAAAGTCTTTGGGGGGGGGGGGCGGGGTCACAGACAAAGACTACCTACAGATTAATAAGAAATCTTTAAGCTTTACGTTTACGGCTTTGGGGGGAGTCATGACCCCTAGGACCCCCCCCCCCCCTCGGACCGCTGGAAGCCGACCCCAACATAGTTGGGAAAACGCTAGGCAGATGATGAATAGGTCGTATGGAATTAGTCAGGCTATTATTGAGAAGGAAGAACCGGACTTTATGAGGAACCTACCTACAGTACAAAAACAAGTTCAGTCGGAGAAGATTTTATTTTCTTGCTATTACAATCCCTGATTTTCGCCTTCACGTAGCCGTTAAACATTTAAAATGGTTCTCAATAGGCACTGGTCAAATTATTTACTTCATTGCGGGTCTAAACCTCACCACATTTGAAAGGTAAAAAAACATGTTTACCAATCATATACCCAATTTACCGAAGCAATTGACCTTTCCATTAACGATGTGTTTGTAAAATGAACCTTCCCTACCATACGTCACGTTTTATGGTACAATAAAAAGTATCCGATTTTTATTTGGATATTCCGATTCGATTGAATGGGATTTCAGGTAGGCTGTGTTACTCGTGAAATACGAGTAGCAACCAATTTTTTTCTATAAAATGTGTTTGTATTTATTTTTTTGTTGCGGTGTTGTATTGTATTAAGGTGAACCTAGTCCTCATTTTTTGAATACAAACTTCGGGAGTGTTTTACTCCACTGTCTGACATGGCACATCCAAAGTAAACAATGATATCGTTTTGTCTCATTATTAATATTGTTTGTACAGAAACAGAATACTAAAATAAAAACCCATTAAAAAGTTAGGAGCCAACAAAGATTCGTTTTTCTTGCTAATTTTACTTAACTTTGGGCGTGTTTAAGTAATAAAAGAAGTGTAAAATCTCCAAAACCAAGCCAGTACCGACAAAGTTCAATGATCAAAAAGTTCAATAAACTTTATTGGTTATTGATTTATGCATAGGCTTTTTCATAAAACCCGATCTTCCAAAACACTTTTCTTATTTTTTTTACTATTAATGATCCTGCATCTCACTCAATAACGTTGTGCGTGTAGACTAGCGTCTAACTGCTCATCACTGATACTATCTCTATCGGCCACGAAGCCTGGTGAGATAGCGTGATTTTTAGCCAGGCCCACCAGTGAGTTCGAGCCCGCGACTAGGTTCACCTTAAGCTCAGCCTGTAAGCTATACAATCGCTATAACTTTTGACTCTATAAAACATTAAACAATTGTGTTTTCAGTTCGTTTTTGGAGAGGCCTGTGGCTAAGTAAAAATGCCTCCCACGGTTGGTCCATGGATGGTTGACCATCTTTACATCCAGACCCCTCCGTGCCTCGGAAAGCACGCTAAGCCGTTGATCCTGGATGTCATTCAAGGATCTGTGATAGTCGTTACGGGTCCTCAGAAGGCCGACAACCGGTCGCACATAATCGAGGGGTTTGGAAGTACAAAGGGGAGGTCTTTGCCCAACACTGGGACACAATATAAACCAATTACACCAATCTCCTACCTCATTCAAACACAAACGCCAGTCAAACAAACATAAAAGAGAATTTAACAAGAATCATCCTCCTTATCAAACGAAACAGCTTTCTTCACATACCTTTCAGCTTCACAATACGATAGAATAGGCCGCTAAAAAGGTTCAATACGGTTCCCTCGCCAAAGTAAGGAGGCAGCTTAGGCATTTTGTGATACGAATCCGAATGCGAAATTGAATCTTTGAAATCCTTCCGAATATACCCGAGTAAAGTACATTGCCACAGCCTAATTTAATGTGGTTGTTCAATGGAATAATCTTCTCCAATTAGCGCACTGTTCTGTGCTAGTCTGTATTCGAGTGCTAAGTAGAAAATGGAATTGTGGGTTACATTTGGCAACCACTTGTAGATCTAATTCTCGTGTCTTTTGTTTCAGAGTTTTTGCTTGATTAAAATAAGGTTTTCCTTATCGTTACAAGGGTTGAATGTTTCGATGGAATGATTGTTTTACGGGCTTGGAAATTGTTTTATAATCAAATGGATTTTGCGAACCAAGGATCCGTTTGTAAATACCACATAGAAACCAACATGTGTATCTGGTTCGTGTCTGGGTGTTTAAGCAAATGAGATATGTTGTTGTAAGTAAACACAAGAAAACCCTACTACTAGTGTTTTTTTTTTACTTTTTGTGTCATAAAACAACAAAAGACTGTATTACGGGAGGACACTGGCTCCTGCAATACAGTTATATAACTAGCGCAGGAGTCAGAGAAATCTACAACTTGGTGTACCTACTTGTTTGTCAATAAATACATTTTGTGTTTTGGATTTGTATTTTATGATACTTTTATCCCGGTAGTACGTTACCGTGGGATAATTTTCGACCCCCACGCGTACGGCTTGCTAGGATATATGTATTTATGAAGTAATATCCAAATGAATAACATTCTAACAATCAAGCAAAGATCATAAATGAATAGACTATTATTAAATTTAATGCATGTTTCCTGCACATTAGACGTCTATAGACGTAGATTCCTAACGCATATGAACTCGTTGGTATTCATCATGATTAATAGGATTAGCGTGTACCTTCCACCACGCTGGTTCGCATTGCATTTCAACATAATATTCTATTTCACAGAGACCCGCTTGTCTGCTGAAGAGCCGCATATTGTGCTCTGAAAGCCTGTATTAATACGTCTATTTACCGGGATTATAAGTATCATATGTATTAATTTAGGTTATAAACTATCTGTGTGCCAAATTTCATCCAAATCTGTTCTGCCGTTTTTGCGTGATTGAGTAAAAAACATCCAAACATACATACATTAACATTTATAAGGATAGGATTTTCACACAGTGTTTGGTTGAAGACCGTCCATTGTTCACCAATTTCTAATAGAATAGAAAAGAATGATGTTTATTGTTTTCAGTAAAACATTAGCAGTAGTAGGTACTGTAAAGGTTTGTTGCTTACGAATGCAACCTTTATGTTAATACAGGCCGGTAATGGAAGGACTGTCACATTTGAACGATCAAGATGATGGATTAGGATTCTATCCGTCAATGAGTATAGGATTAGTTTGATCCTCAGAAAATATATTTAATTATTATGTTAGGCGCGGCCTTGTAAAAGTCTTAACTTATCTAAATATACGATATTGAACGTATTCAATATTTTATTGGTACCTAGACCCCTTAGGTACCACAGTACTCACATACATAAAACTATAATACCGGAAGCAAGATAAGATAAGATTTATTTATTTGTCTAAACGTTGTATATGTTACCGGCCAAACCCGATTTCAGGCCAAACTAGTTTGTCCTAGGCCAAACTGGTTTATTAAGCCGGGGCACGTCGATTAAATGGGTTAGGTTAGGTTAGAACTGTGACCAAAAGCGTGCGAGCCGAGCGAGCGAAGCGAGCGGCGCCGCGGCAGCGGCCGGCGAGCGTTACTTCCAAAGGCTGTTAACGAAATGGCTAATTAAGCTAGTTGGCTGCAACATATCATGCGTAGGATAAGTCTGTTTGGCCTAGGACAAACTAGTTTGGCCTGAAATTGGGTTTGGCCGGTAACATATACATACAAGAGCATGCAAGATATTAGATGCTTAGGTCCCCCTAGCGGGTTTTTAAACGCTGGTATTTCAGTTTAAACCCAATGTGTCTTCCATGATGATGTTCTATCTATAATAATTATGTTGGTATTCCTACCTATATAATGTCAATTGATGTATGTAAAATACCGTTTTTAAGAGACCGTTACATGGATTTTAGCAGCAATCGTATGGTAATGGAAATAAAAAAAAAACTTTTTTCGGATGTCAGTTTTTTTAAAAGATTTATTTTTCAATTTTTTGTGGTTCACATGTGCATACCCCTTCACAGCGTACCGGCGTGATGTTGTGTTATGAACTGGTGTCAACAATAGACAAACATGAGATTTCAGCAATCCCAGTCCATTTGCTATCATTTATTGAGGAGTTCCGTTGCCTATCTCCGAAGTTCTTAATCAGAGCTTCACCAAATTGAAATGGGACCACTCCGAGAAAGTACCTACTTTTCCAATAAATGAAATCACCTAAATAAAAACGCCGTACACAAACTAAAATTACACCGTTCACGTAAACAAAAATGTTCATCATAAATAAAAAAATGTTCATAAAATGAAAACTACTGGACCAAACTATGTAAAAATTTAAAGAATCACGTAAATCGGATCATAAATCTCAGCGTAATCGGTGTACATACTTAAAAAAAAACAATCGAATTGAGAATCTCCTCCTTTTTTATGTCGGTTAATGATAGATGCTTAGTGGAGTGTACCCTAAGTACCCAGAGTTTAAATTAATAATGGATAGGATAGGATGTATCTACATAGTTCTATCTAAACTACGACATAAAATTACATAGAACGAAATAGTTTGGTTAGTGTACGATTTGAAAGCAAACATGTCAGGAAGAAGGAGGTCGATGCCAACACGTGGAAGACGATGTTTGCACAAGCTTGCCAGGAAATGGAATTTCTTACGGCTACAGATGGATACCGGGCGCTTTGCAAGTTCGGTTAAGGGCCTACGTCCCATTCGGTAGCGTAACACGGTCACTTTATGAACCCTACTGCTCATTAACGGCTTGTTTTGAAGATTTGAAAAATATATGATTTTGCTATAGATTCATATAGATCATTTTGCCCGAAGTACTTTTTTTGTATGGTTAATACTTTTGCTGTAAAAAATATTTTCCAACACGCAATATTTTGGCTTCTATTTCATACTCCTACTAAACGGCTTCGTTGTTTGGAAAAAAAATACACTGAAAAATAGATAGTTAGAGGTACCACAGAATCGCCGAAGCACAATTGTAAATTAATCGAAGGAAAATCCCCATTTTGAGATAAAGGTTCAGAGGGGCCCTGCGCGGGCGCGGGTGGCAGTCGTGCTTTAGCATACAAACGGGAGATGAGGATACTATGGCCCTTAAGTAAAGATAGCATTTAAAGATATTCCTGCCAAAGTTGACTACCGAGGGCATGTTTGATAGAATTTTGAAGGTGCTTCGACTGCTAATAATTCCTTACACGAACTTACAGTCATTAATAACATTTAATTCCAATCTTTAGCAAAGTATAGCGCCGCAAATGTTTTAATTCAATTCAAATAGCCTTTATTTTATAATAATCATTTGTAACATACATTAGATGGCTGATGGAGTAAAGCTGTGACCAAATGGTGGCCAAGGTTAGACCAAAGAAACCAGGGCCGCCCAAAAGCGAGTTGGGTTGATGATATCTTCAAACTCGTGGGAAACACCTGGATGAGGGACGCACGGAACCTGGAAGTATGGAAGAATAAAGGGAGGGCTATACCTAACAGTGGGTGATTCCGGGCTGAAATGTTGTTGATGATAATTAGACATCAGCAGTGAGTTTGTTTTGCTTTTCAGCATATATGCCTTCGTCAGACCCTTACACAGTTTTCGGTAGTAAGTTTTCCTTGTCCATGACGCACAAAAGAGGAAGACCCGTTCCGCAAATGTAGGTACTTTATTTCTAATCAAGATAATTACAAAATTTAAACATCCAACTTTTTACATACAATGTGTGCCATCTATATGGAGAGAAGTTATAATAAACTTCATTAACCATTTACGAAAATAATTATGAAACTTCGCAAGGAAGTTGGTAAATAATACTGAATTATAAAATAACTTATTTTACGTCAATGAAAATTCATTCAACAAAAGTTTTAGGGGTATTCCGCTGTACAACACAAATGCCCAAACTGTGTAATTCTATTGAAATCTGTCGAAATTTTCGAAGAATTTCTGTTCGGCGTTAAAACAAGTCGTTTCTAGGTGCCTGATGGAAAGTAATTGCCACTTCCTCGGATTCCTTCCTAGGAATTGCCAATTTTATAAAGTTATTTAGCACCCTCGAGCTTTATCGAGAACAATTTCTAAATATTGTCCAAGGAATCGGACAGAATTTATGGGGACATCTTGAAGGGTTACCTAACCATTTCATGCTGCACAGCCTTTATGTCTTCTACAACTATTTTACAAATACTTCTTATAATACAAACAGTAATATTTTACATCTATATCTATACTTAAGGGGAACCTAGTCGCGGGCTCGAACTCACTGGTGGGCCTGGCTAAAAATCACGCTGTCTCACCAGGCTTCGTGTCCGACAGAGATAGTATCAGTGATGAGCAGTTAGATGCTAGCTAGTCTACACGCACAACGTTATTGAGTGAGATGCAGCATCATTTATACTAAAAAAATCGCGAAAAAATTAAGAAAAGTCCTTTGGAAGATCGGGTTTTATGAAAAAGCCAATGCATAAATCAATGACCAATAAAGTTTATTGAACTTTTAGATAGTTGAACTTTGTCGGTACCAACTTAGTTATGGAGATTTTACACTTCTTTATATTACTTAAACACGCCCAAAGCTAAGTAAAATTAGCAAGATAAACGAATCTTTGTTGGCTCCTAACTTTTTAATGGGTTTTTATTTTAGTATTCTGTTTCCGTGCAGACAATATTAATAATGAGACAAAACGATGTCATATTTTACTTTGAATGTGCCATGTCTGACAGTGGAGTAAAACACTCCCGAAGCTTGTGTGCAAAAAATGTGGACTAGGTTCACCTTAATGAGTACATTAAAGCCGCTTTCGTCTGTCTGTGTGACCGCGTTGTTTTTCTAAACTACGCAACGAATTTTGATGCAGTTTTCATCATCAGTTAAAGAATTTATTCCGGAAGGTTTATGTGTATAAAATATTGATATTAAACTTACACATAATAAAGACGCAAACGGCGCTACTGCTGTGAATGAGGTCCTGGGTTCGATTCCCGGGAAGGACGAAGTGTTATTGGGTATTTTCCATCTCGAATTTCTCAATAGCAGCCCGGTCTTCGGATTTGTGTCCGGCTGATGGCAAGAGGCTCGCCCTCTATTACATGGGAATTTAACATAACTTGTAAAATGTGAGTGTATTATAGGATCCCTTCGGGGAAGAGAAGCGTGATGTTATGTTATATGTGTGTGTTATACCAATATGTTACGGCTAATAGCCTAAGTGCGGCTACACCTAGTTTTAGCCGGTTACAACTAGGTGCAGCCGGCCTAGCGCTCGCCGGCCGCTGCCGCGCCGTGGCACCGCTCGCTACGCTCGCTCGGCTCGCGCGCGGTTGGTCGAAATTCTAACCTAACCTAACCTATTCGGTCGTTCAGCAGTATGTATACAATGTATCGACAGTTTATAATCTCGCGAGATAGATTATAATCTAACGGTATTTACAATTTTACGGTGACATAAGTAGGATACATATAAGTTTAACCGGTTGTACCTAGTTGTAGCCGGCTAAAACTAGGGTTAGGTGGACTTCGGTTATTAGCCGTAACATGTATAACAAAGAAATCTTGATTTTTTGTCAAGTAGGTACCAAAAACCGTGGGTCGCTAGTAAGTATATCATCAATGTTCATTATACAGTGAGTCAACCTCATACTAATTTATCATTGTTCATTATTTGTTAAGCGTGTCCTTGTCTTTACCCTCGTTAACTTTTGTGCGCGACAAATTTATATGACGTGATATCCTTTCTTAATTACAAGGAGAGAACCGTTTTTCTAACAAATATGTACAAAGGGCGGAGTTCGGAAGGTTTAATGTGTTTTAATGGTAAATTAAAAACCATGCAATTAGGTACTCGGAACAATATTATCGTACCTAAGGATGACAGTGCTGTGTATGAACTATTCAGTGAATAGTAAGTAAAAAATGACCTTTATAGTATGAAAAATTGTAGTGCAAAAAATACCATTGCGATGAAAATGTTTATTGAGAAATGTACAAATAAAGATGTAGGTAGTGACCAAAATTTAAAAGAAAATCTTTAGATGGTTTGTTCTTGTTTAAAGGATGAATGCAGGGCGACTAACAAAAGGTATTTACAAGCGAGATGTGAGGGAAACGCCAGAAGGGGACGCCTTACGAGGATATACAGGTTGAAATTGAAAACATGCAACAAACCGTAATGGGAGATTGTACTCATCATTATGAACAACTTTTACTAAGGGACCAATGATGCAGTCACAAAAAAAAAAACAGCTGTTCCCTACATTTTGACGAGTTATGCGAACATAAATGTAGGGAACAGATGTTTTTTTTTCGCGATTGCATCATTGGTCCCTTAGTAAAAGTTGTTCATAATGATGAGTACAATCTCCCATTTCGGTTTGTCGCATGTTTTCAATTTCAGCCTGTATAGTGACCTTATTGGTAATGTTCTTCAGAAAGGTTAGCTGCGTAGTACTCGTAACTGACTTGCGTGTAAAATAAAGTTGTATGAACGTAAACGAGGCAAAAAGAGTATGTTAGGATCGTAGCGTTCTGTAGTTTCGGTCTTCCCTCGTGGGAAGGCGTGTTAGACGTGCAATTTTATGTATGTTTTGGTTGTGTTCAAATTAAAAATGCAATTTTAATTTTCAACCCTTCTCAATTTGGGCACGCCACGATTGCGGCGGTAAGTCCCCTCTTTGAGAAGTGGATTGAGAGGAGCCACGGCGCACATTGTGCAATAACCGACCTATTTTCGACAAAAATCGATTCGCAAGCGACTTTGTAACGAAAAGAGAAAAAAATATGTCCATTCTCGTGAGATTATAAGCTATAAAAATCCACTGCGGAAATTGAAAAATTGGGTAACATAACCTAGGAAAAACTTCAATTGTCACGAAATCGGTAGTTAAATGAATTCTATTTAAATAAAAACTTACAGCACTATCTAATGCATTGTTATAATGTATTTTTTATATTCATTTACAGTCTGCCTCGTTGAATTCAGGAAGTTCAAGTGCAACTTAACCTCAAAATTTCGAGAATCCCCATTTTTCGGTATAAGAAGACTTTCAAAGTCAGTATTTTTTTTTCAATTTCCGCAGTGGCTTTTGTAGCTTATAATCTCATGAGAATGGACAAATTGTTTTTTTTTTTTAGTTACAAAGTCGCTTCCAAATCGAATTTTGTCGAAAATATTTCGGTTTTTCCACACTGTGCAGCGTCCTCACCTTCCTCCTGACGCAGGTCCTTACCGGACACGCTTGTTTCTGGGAGGTTCCTGTTTCGGATAAGGCGAGGGGAAACGCCCGGGTAAATCGCCCTGAGGAGCTGTGAACAGTGGAGCATACGGTGGAGGTCTGCCTGGCTTGGGCGGAGCACCGCCGTGGCCTTGTGGCGCCGGCGATCTCTCGTGTCCGGCTCTGGTCCAGGCCATGGTTAGGAGCGAGAGTGCATGGGTAGCCATCGCCTTATTCTGCGAAGCAATAATGCTCGCGAAGAGAGAGGCGGCGCACGCGAGGGAGAGGCAGTAGGTATATGCGTCCTTACGGCCCTAGTCGCCGCAGGAGATGCCCTGGGCATCGAGAATCCCAGGCTGATTCCCAGTCACCATAGACGCGGGCTTGCGGATGACGAGTAATGGGTAGCTTGTTGTCCGGTAAGGACCAAGCCCGGGTCGAGGGCGCGTTGTGTTGCACGCGCGCCTCAAAGAGATGTCAGCATCAACTGATGGGGTTTGGGCCGATGCCTGCCTGGGGTGGGGGTTATTCGAAAGAGATACCGTGGCCCCTGGCACACAGGCAACTGAGGGAACACGGGTGGGTTTTAGTCAGTAAAAGTCTGACACGCCCTCCTGCTCCACTCAGAGCGGGAAAAATAATTTGATGATTTCCCACCCTCGAAAAAAATACCCTTCTCAATTAACATTTTACAAAAGAAAGAGAGAGAAAACTCCTTTTCCTATTTGTTGAGTAAGATAATTTCATTAAAATATACCCCCAAAAGACATTTCTCACCCGCTATTACGACTTCTGAGACCATTCAAAAGATTCATTTTCTATTACAGCTACAGTCGGGTCGCTAATCTCTATTTTATATTTTACGCGTTTTTATTTCATACATTTTTCATTTTCATTACGAGGGAAGATCATGGCTTGGTGAGTGGTGACAGACGGTTTTACGATTCTGTTTATGGCGACCACATAACTAAGAGTTTGGTGTCGTAATCTCCACGAATTAAACACATAAAGAATTAACAACATATTTTATGGTAGGAAATAAAAAAAAGACTGGTCATGCCTTTAAGACCTTGATATAATTTATGATCTAGAAATAACTTAGCTTGCTATTGCTTTGGTCATCGCCATGACGACGCGACGGTGTGAATATAGCCTAACCTCTAAAGGCTAGCAGTAAAGTTAGATCGCTTTTTGTAACAAGACGGTATACGTTAAGGAAATGAAGCACAAACCGACGATTATTCCTGTATACCTTGTGCAACTGCACCCAATGACACCCAGGGGGCCGATTCTACTAATTTGCAACGTTACACGTTAAACTGTGTTTCCACAACAGTTCGATTTCGATCGCCGTTCGATAGTTACATAAAAAGTCATTCTACTATTTTATAAGCAAAATGGAAACTAAACTTAAAACGAATTGCAACTGAACTGTAGCGGGAACACAGCGGGTAACCCGCGTTACCAACATGCCAAAATAATATGTTTTATTAATACCAAAAAGAAAAAAGTTGAATCTAAAAATGTTACTAAACACGAATATGTGGCACTAAAAGTATTTTCTATAATTAAAAGACATAATGATCATAATTTTATCATTAACTTTGTCCTATAGTAAACGTCACGCTCATGTTCGATTTTGTTAGTAGAATAGGTTTTGACATTGTTTCAATCGATCGTTGGCGTAACTAAAACGTAACCGCAGCTGTGTCGCAGCTGGACCGTTGTTCATTTTAGTAGAATGCGAAAACGCTTAAAAATGGTGATTCGGTTGCGGTTCTATTGCGTTTTTTTAACAAATTTGTTAGTAGAATCGGCCCCCAGTTGGTGTTGAACAATTGCAGGTATAATTATTATTAATTATAATTGAGGCCTCCTGCTTTGAGTATATATGCATCACATCATAGAGGCTCTATTAATTAACTTATAGATATAAAAGATCCGTTTGTACCTAACCAAATTGAAACCCAATTATAGCAGTGCACACACAGTGCACATCTAGGTACCAACGTTTTGACACAAATTGTTTATTTACGCCAACGTGTAGGTATACGACCTTTGTTTAATTCGGTGACACCCTAATAAAACATTCTAATCGTATACAAAGGCAGATTATAGCATAATAATGTGGAAGCTCGCCAAGCTTTGAGACTAGCTTTCAAAGTGCAAATTGAGTTGCGTGGGAAACGCCTCACGGTCTGCGTCTTGAAGAAACTAATTAAGAAGTCTAATTACTAGCCAATAGGAACGACTAGCACGTAATAAACTCTCTAGCGGAAACTATTTTTAAGTGCCATATATTTTATTTCAATTGCCATCATCTGCCTAGCCTTTGCAACTATATTGAGGTCGGCCTCTAGTCTAACCGGATGAGCTGAATTCTAGTATTTCACATGGAGCGACTGCCTATCTGACCTACACGACCCAGTTACTGAACAGTTACAGTTTATTAAAATCTAAATGTATCAAATACAAGTTGATCCTTCTAACGATCAATATCAGACAGAAATCAAACTAAAAACATTTATTTCAATTTACAGGCGCTTTTAAACTGTAAAAGAGTCGGTCAGACAGAAAGTTGCAAGCAAGTTACCCATTCCAAGACATTACAAAATCCTGGGTACATAATTCTTGACCTTATATTTCTTCGATTATTCCGATATATTAGATCAGACATATTTATGTGAATTTTACTTTAGAAGAGGGAATGAGTCGTAAAGCATTAACAATGACGTATTTCACTTATCTACATGACGGCATTAACTTTATAATGCCGTCATAATTCGAGATACTTCATATGCCTTCTAGGAAAACACTTCCTACTCAAATCACGACCAGTTCAAGGAAGCTGTCAGTTTATTTGGTATTGCCATGTTCACTCATAATCATAAACGTTTAATCAATTATTTACGCTTACATTTTAATAAAACCCTACTGGGGAGATTTTTGCGCCACTTCTTCATTCCAACTATAGGGAGCACTAAAAAGTGGTGACGGGCGGGTTTTTCCGAGACTATACTTTGTACTTTTGACGTTAAAAAGTGCTGATTCTAAGTCTTGTTTTATTATGTAACTTTTGATTTTGAATTGATTAGCAAAATTCTTATATAAAACCGCGTTAAGAAATCGTTAAGCCGTAGACCCATCGAAATTAATGGATGCACTGTCTATCATTCTACGAATACCTAGAGTTTAGGCCTTTGTAAAATTATCAGTAGTCTTCAAACCTTCGAAAATAACTCCCTCAATTTCAGTATGTACAACTATGTTCTAGGTCGGCCGGTATACCTCTATAATGTGGGAGTTCTATTGAACTCCCAAGGTACCGGGCGAAAGGATGGTTTTAAAATAAAATACGTGGTAACGTTTTAACTGTGTAACTCCACGTTTAATTCAGGAAATCAAGAATATTACAGCAACGCGCCTGTCATAGGATTCAATTATCTCCCGGAACCAAACCTATGTCAAATTATTTCTAAATTCTAAAACTAAACTTCCTGACTGTTCGAAGATAGACACAGCCCAATCATTGGCTGCCAGGTTCTACGATGAGCGTATAACCTTTACAATACCATAGTAGCCACAGAGTCGGAAACTTCGTTAGCTGGGAAAATATTGGTTGTATACGTCAACTGAGCGTTAATGGCAGCTATCGTCTTACCAATCTAGATTGTGGCTATACAGGGTGAAATTGAAAACATGCGACAAACCGAAATGGGAGATTGTACTCATCATTATGAACAACTTTTACTAAGGGATCAATGATGCAATCGCGAAAAAAAAAACATCTGTTCCCTACATTTATGTTCGCATAACTCGTCAAAATGTAGGGAACAGCTGTTTTTTTTTTGCGATTGCATCTTTGGTCCCTCAGTAAAAGTTGTTCATAATGATGAGTACAATCTCACATTACGGTTTGTCGCATGTTTTCAATTTCAACCTGTATTTTTCAGTCAGTGACGCGGAGATGTGGATGTTCGAATCGACGTTTCAGTAATAAAGCTTATAACCGAAGATTAGTATTAGGGAGTAACATCTAAGAGATTGAACTCCATTATACATTGATATTAGGTGCCAAGAATGGAACCAATTTCAGTTACATTGTGTAAGGTTTTTGATATGCTCTGTAGAATTAAATTTGCCGTTTGATTTTAACTCTAAGACCAAAGGTTTTGTGATCATGGAACTTTTTAAACTGAGATAAAGATATCTCAGTTTAAAAAGTATAAGATTAAGTAAGAACTTATTCTACTAATCCTACTAATATTATACATTTTTATGTGAAACTTTATGAAGAGGGATGGATGGATGTTTTTTACTCTTTCACGCAAAAAACACTGAACGGATTTGGATGAAATTTTGCACACAGATAGTTTGTATCCTGGGTTAACACATAGGATATTTTTTGATAATTTCCGACCTCCACGCGGGCGAAGCCGCTGGCAGAACCTGTTAAGGTGGAAGCGCCAAGGTAGCCCGCGAAATTCAAATTTTGTTACGTTTTTTGCAATTTCCAGGTCACTGTCAGGTTGTATGGTGATCTAAATATGATTCGCGACCGTATCAAATATGGCTTTACAGAATCATAATCATTAGAATCAGCAATACATCTCTATAAGTTAGAATTGCCCTCAAATGTCATAATTTCATGAAATAGTCATTCTTTAGAGTAATATGAACTTATAGAGATGTATTGCTGATTCTAATGATTATGATTCTGTAAAGCCATATTTGATACGGTCGCGAATCATATTTAGATCACCATACAACCTGACAGTGAACTGGAAATTGCAAAAAACGTAACAAAATTTGAATTTCGCGGGCTACCTTGGCGCTTCCACCTTAAATAAATAAAATAGACTAACTCAGTAACAGTTGTTGTATTTTAAACCCTCTACTGGTCCGGGTGACCATTTCACTGAACCTGAAACTGTCTATAAAAGTAAAAGCAACGTACCTCCTCTTTTGAAATACGACAGGACAGCCTTTGTTGTGTTGCCCGTTAAAGTTCGTGACTCGTAAATTGAATATCAAAATGGAACAACTGTGTATGGGGTTCCACATAGTGACGAGTACCACCTAGCGAGAGATACGTGCTGAGGATTTTAATGAAAAGAAAATCTTCTTTCGAGTTTTTTTTGTTTTCCCTTTTGTGCAAATGGACAGTGACAAATATTCTTTGGCAGTTATACAAAAGAGCATTCCCTTGTGATTATCTATGACTTAGCTAGATAGAGTAATAAGCGTGAACAAGTTAGCATTTATCTTTTTTTGTGTATGGATTAAGATTGCAACAATTCTTAAACAGCTTATTTTAGAAACTTCCAGGAGACCACTATTTAAATGCGAAACGTACTGTGAGATTAAGAATTAATTTAGTACTTCTTCGGCCACACTACACAGCGGGGGCGCGATTTCGCAGGCACGTGTTTCTTAATTATTGTGATGCACTAATTACGATAACCGCGTAAATGGGTCTTCTTCAGAAAAGTTTTGGAAGACTAAATTGAATGAATTTGAAACTTTTTGTTTCGTCTAAACTTTTGATTAAACCGAAGCCGTAAACAAGGCCTTGAAGTGTACGTAATGAAGACCGAAAAAAAAATACGGTAGGTTGATGTCGTGTTTACCTTCGAAGACTTTTAAAAGATTTTCTGGTATATTTTTGGAGGAGCTTGTGGCTAAGTTATAATAGCCGCGGGTCGATCGGTCAGGTTAAGCTACGCTTGCCACGATTGGTTCGTGGATGGGTAACCAGCTTTATACTATACCAAGACTCTTTTGTGCCTCAGGAAGCACGTAAAGCCGTTGGTCCTGGCTGACATTCCCAAATCTTAGACAGTCATTAGAAGAGTCTGACCACCAGTCTTACCGTCTTAAGGGGTATCGTAGTACCCAGTAACCTGAGCTGCCTCCGGTTAGACTGGAAACTGACTCCAACATAGTTTCAAAAATGTTAGGCAGATGATGATGTTTTTGGAAAAGTAGTTTTAACTTGACAACACTCAAATTCTATTGAGTTATAATTTTCAAATCTTGTTTCGAGACAAGAAATGACAAGAAGTGTAAAATAATACAGAGAAATATCAAGTGTGTGGCCTGTAATAATGCAGTCATTTGCGCCAGGATACAGTACAAGCATATACAGCAGTGTATTCAAGAAGCTTCACTCCAAATATCGACCCGCCTACAGAGATAGATGAAATGACATCATAAATACATAAAGTGCATGACAGTACACACCTGGCTCCGACACGAAGACACCTGAATCACGGTTTGTTTGCATATTGAACGCCGCGTGCGACGGACGAGCTTACCATTGTGCATTGTAATGACGAGTAAGGTACAGTCACTACGACGGGTACTTGGAAAAGCTTACGATGTTATACTACTCATTCATGAACACACCTTGTGGGTTATTCTGTTAAATATTTGTTTTACAATTGCATGAGTAATAGTGGGGTTAACTATACCGACTGGCACTTATGCTCCCTGTCACTCTGATATTTTTTTGTACTGGTCCATGCCTGGGAACTTTATGGTTTTTTTTTTGAGGGTGGGAAATCATCAATTAATTTCTCCCGCTCTGGGTGGAGCAGGAGGCCATGTCAGACTTTTACTGACAAAAACCCACCCGTGTTCCCTCAGTTTCCTGTGTGTCAGGGGCGACGGTATCTCTTTCAAACAACCCGCACCCCTGGCAGGCATCGGCCCTTGCGGACTCCACCAGTCCGGCGCACCAGGACACATGGCACGCCGTGACCACCTCAGGAACCAAGTAGCACAAGGGCCCCAGACTACCCTGGTACGCTTGGCACCCTTGGTCCCCCTGCGACGGGTCAGCGCAGTGGTCCCGCCGCCTACCACTTCTCGGCCGCATGGGATAGGGAGAGCGGCCAACGCTATACCAACACTCCTCTTCCCCTGCGGCCCCACCGCGTTTCTTAACTTTCTGGTTACGGAGATATTGAAAGTCAAAGTTTAAGTAAAGGTTTTAATTTTTATTACGGAATCAATTTTTTAATTTGTATCATATAATAACTTAACTAATAGAGGTATAAGGAATAGGGTATAAAGTTTACTAATTTATGGTAAAGGGAGGATCCTCCGACCAGACCGGTGTTGTGTCTGGTGGGCTACTGCCCGACGGCTTATGTCGGGATGTTGTTTAAATGTCAGTTTCGTGGTAAACTCTAACTGCGCGATGTAGGATTTCTGTGACGTCCAGACGCATAGTTCGCATGTGGCATTGTAGATGGCGCCACATAACTTTTTGTGTTTCAAGATATTTGTTGCTAAGTATTTTTCTGTAGTGCCGCTACGTAACTTTAAACAACTCCCTCACGACACCAGTACCTACTGTTACATAAATCAAAAAGCACAATGTTTTGGGAGCGTTACATTGCGGACTGCCGTAATCAGCATTTTGTCACACCCAAAATAATTGTGATTAGGGTTTTTCTATTTGGAATTTCTCAGTAGCAGCCCGGAGTCTGGATTTATGCCTGGTTGATGGCAATAGTTCGCCCCCTATTAGATGGGAAATTGAAAAAAATATGTGGGTGTACTATAGCCTCTGCCCAACTCTTCTGGGAAACAAGGCGTGAAGTTATGTTTTGTAAACATTATTAGTCGTTACTCAGAAAATGTTTTTGCTCAATTTTTTCAGAATGCGAAAATAACGGCTATGTGATGCATCTTTTTACAACCAGTATGTAGATATTTTTTGACAAACATTATCTTGAATAAAACGTGCTGCGCCGAACCCAAATAAATTGGTACGAGGCGGATGATGAATTGGATTAAAGCTACAGGCAATCCAGATAGTAGTTTCAGTGGTCTCGGAATAACATATTTCTCGATCCATTTTAAGCTAGACCCACTCAGTCAAGCGAATTTTTCATACGTTTGTTTCAGGTTTTTGGAAAAATAACGATGTATGTTTGGACTACAGACAACTATTTTTGATGAGTTAGGTTTAGGCAAAGAGTAACGGCCACGACATAAGAGTTGTAACTCGAAGGTTCGAACTCAGACACATACTTCGCTTTGTGTAAACTATTTCATCACCACTGCTCTCAAAATGGTGATAAAAATCATTGTGAGGAAACTGGCATGTCCTAGAACGAAAAAATTAATGACATGTGACATCTACCAAACCACACAGGGCCCGCGTGGTGGGTTACCGCCCACTCCCTCTAACTGACAACAGGCCTGTGTCCCTGCAGTGGGAACATTATAGGCTGGTTTTGATTACGTTTAGGTACTTACACTTTGTGTTTTCTAGGTTATGGAGTTTCTACCGTTCTCGAGTTATGCTTCTATGTAACCCTCGTACCCAAAGGTAGTGAATACTCAGAATTTTGGGTCCATCTTGGTATGCTTGATGAAATATGTTGCACTGGCATAGCTTCAAAATTCTGCTCAGTTACTCAAGAAATTTAATTTTAGATGAACGCTTACAGATTATGGAAACGTAAACAATTTAAAAAAATATCATTAATGTTACTTTCGAGAATTTATCGGACGTGAGACAAATAAATAATGAGCTGTAAAAAGTATGAAAAGTGGAGCTTCGGAATCTAAAATGATGTTCTGTTTTCTACTACATATGTATATTAAATTGTATCTTGTGTAAAACTTATCTCAGAAGGGAATCACAGAATTTAAACAAATAAATCAACGCAGTAACAATATTTATTATAAATTATTCAACATAGTTCAGTACATTTTACATTATTTTACTAACCTTACAACTTGCCACTCCGGTGCCTCGTTCAAGACTGCCTCATGTCGGTCGTTTAGGTAGTCAACTTGAACTTCAATGTAAAAATGATTTGATAACTGACAGTGACGTTTGATAAAATGACACAAACGTAACTGGACTTTCACAAGACCTATCCATGGCCCGTTCACTAAAAGATTACTATTATAAATCTAGCCTCACATAGATAAGTCTTGTTACACTTGATAAAGTAAACTCCAATATTTCACATCATAGCACCGTTACAATGTATATCTACGAGCAATTTATGTACTCTGTTATATTTAGTAGGTGCTTGTTCTTTTTGTCCCGCTGCAACCGAGTTTGGCACGCCACATTTTTTGGAAATTTCATCACTACAATGCATTTTCTGTTATGATTAATGGTACAACTGGGAAATCTCTACAAATTCCGTGTTTTGTTAAAAAAGAATTTATGGAAAATCCGATATCCGAGGCAGGTGCTGTTTTTTTACAGTGTTGTGCAGTTTATACTTCCAATTGCCTTTGTTACGTTACGTATGTTGTTAAATGTTCATGATTTTTTACGAAATTAATTGAATAAGTATTCGGAGAATTAGAAAAATTCTCATGAAAAGCGAACATCGCGACTACAAAATTTTGGAGTAGGTACCTTACAAAACGACAATAGGAAGTTTATTATGTAGATAACATATGCAGTATTTTAAAGAGTAGATATTTTTCGTTTGAAAAATCTTCACTCTAAAATGTATTTACTTACCTATCAGAAAATGTATTGCGGTGGAAAGAAAATAATTGCTTTTAATTTCCATACATGAAAAACGTTTCCAAAGATTTTCCAATTAATTTTTTTCAATACTGAAACAAAAGACAGTTTCCAAATTGGAATTTGATTCAAATTAATTCATTTGTTTTGTTTTCTGTATTTTATTAGAATTTCTTTACGTCGCCGTCGCGTCGTTAGTTTTCGGTTAATTACTTGTGTTGTATCCAAGTTAATTGTTCTGCCCCATTACAATTTGTAGGGAGCCTACTATTTGGCAAGTATTCAATATTTATGAGCTGTGAATCATCTTGAGCAGAAAAGCTCGACTTTTTACGCAGGTCTGGAATGTAATATTAGAGGTTTGATATTATGTTGAATTGTAGACGTGCACCACATTTCTAAAGTTGGAGCTTTTTTAACTCCTTGGCGCAAAAGATATTAGCTGTGACAAACAAGGATGTACAATGCAATTGCAATGTAAAACTTAATACTATACCTACTTGTTGCATTATATACCTCTTGTTTGTCACTGTTACACTTCACTAAACTGTTGGCACTTTTATCCTCATATTATAAAACTGCCTACCACGTTGTAAGTAAGTACGAACTCCACTCTTCCGGACGAGTAGCGCACTATAATATCGGAGTAGGTCGGTCCGTGTTAGACGATCTATACCAGGAACACAAAGTTTACTTTCCCTTGAAATAGTGTTGGGATTACCACATCTCGATTTGTTTGTTTTCAAAAACCCACGTTGCTTCTTACAAGAAGCGGTGTAGATTTAAGTATAAAAATAACCTACCGGCCTCTTTTATAAAAGATAGGTAGGTTATTTTTATACTGGTTTCATAGGATTAATTTTTATTGACATGGTTTTTCGCAAAACTCTTACAGTAGTCTTGAGAAATGATATGACTCCTTCTCCGAGTCTGTAACTACGTGTACGTAAACAGGGATGTACATAACTGGAATACATTTTTCCCATGGAGTGTGGGCACATAAGGTCGACCTCGACAAAACTCAAAGTAAATTGAAACTTCACGAATGGCGAAATTCGCCTTAGGGTTGAAACTATGGAGGACACCGTTGTCTGTTCCTTTAAACAGGGTATAACAGAAACCTTATTGCTATCCTTAAGCACTAAAGATAACAGCTGGTATACAATCACTATGCATAGTTTCAGCTCAAAATAAAATACTCCAAGAATTGATACCAAATTTTCGGTTTCATATGTTTCTTAAATTCAAATCATATCAAACGTATCACTGCACTACGTAGGTCAATAACTTTCCACGTTACTTGCCAATATCACGATAAATCTCTTTCAAGTGATTTATTTCAATTTATAAAGTTCGGTTTCTGGTATCAATGTATTAAAAATTCTCATAACTTCCGAACATCTACATGTTCGGAAGTTATGAGAATTTTGGAATATTTATATATATCGTTTGATATCATCCAAAGAAGCCGTGCCCTTGGTATGTATATACCCTTTCCGTTACACGTTGTATATACACACACATAGATAGTAACATTCGAGTTCGCAATAAGGACTACGTCATAGATGGTAATGTAACCAACCATGAGCGCGTGCAAGTATTTTATCAGTGGAATTCGGTATGTAATATAAGGGGAAATGTGGGAAAATAGATACGAAGCGCGGAAATGACAAATTATTACTGTGTTGTCGACGAGGTCGTTATATTAATGTAGTAGGGACTGACTTGTGAGTGGTTGCTCCAATATTTGCTATTAAATATTTAGGTTTCTGATGCTGCTCTTGGGTGGAATTCGAATAATGCTAAACCTATTGTTTAGAGGACGGGATGTAAGAGAATATTGAGAAAAATAAATGATGGTGTTTGTGATTTGAATATTATGACACTGAAAAATCTTGACAAATAACTCGCAATTTTTTTAATATCTAATCCTCTCAAGGAGTGCATATTTAGTACATTATTATTGACGGTACTTGTAGGCGGGTAGATGCCAACATTTAAATTCAACTCGGCTACAAATTGATCTAGAAATAATAAGCTAACAGAAAGTAATTTTGAATAAAACATTATTTAATATCTCCACAATGTTATTGCAACAATTGCTCTTGAAGCGTGAGACGAAGATGCCATATTACACAATAAACGATCATGGTTGGTAGTTTGATCGATATTCCAGTCAGTTCAGATCGATGTTCCGACACATTTGGTTTATAATAGAACTGACCGATTGCTCCCTGATAATCTCATTGTGTCTTGAGATCTGAATCACCGTATACACAATCTAGGATTGATGAGCTCAGTATACCGCCTTTATAGTCTTCATAAGTGGTTACAAGATCTTTATCTTAAATCTCATTAGTTGGGTTTCTGGACAACATCTGACCGTAATTCTCGAGAGGATCAGTATGGGCCCTTTCATTAGTATCTTTTGTACCTGTTCATAATATACAATTTACTTCGGTCCTCGTAAATCTTCGTTCGTCAAACTGGTCACGTCATTGAGACATCGATTAAGTCCAGTCGTGAGCCTTTGTAGAAGGTACGTCGGTAATTACGAACCTATCTCTGTTTGCGCAATTATTGTGATCCAACTCCTGACTGCAAATTAGTGTTTCTGTGCCAGGTAATTTCGTGAAATGTGTGATGAAACTATTTATTAAGTTTATATGCCTTTGTTTAATGTTATTGATAGTAAGGACAATGGCGATGATTCTGTTGTGCACAAACTATAATTAATTTAGACAATTGCTGTCTTTTCCTTCTAATAAAACAACAAAGAGACGGAAATAAGTAAGATCTGTCACATTTAGTTGACTAAGATTTTCTTTGACGCAACTACGATGAACTAAATTCATCACGCCAATTTTAAGGCAATCAAGACTACGTAATTTAGTTTGACAGTTCTAAAGCGTCACTTGTCTTTTTTTTTCTCGGTCTGTCAGTAAGAGATAGGAATACTCTTATTTTTGTTTAGGTGGTGAACGAAAGAATTGGCATCATTGTGTATTTGAAATAGCACCTGTCAAAAGTCATCGTAATAGCATTTAATTAACCTCACGCCTATAGCTAATTAATACAATCTTATGAAGGCCCAAAGTCAAGGAGAGGATGGGTATCTTGACGTTGATAGTGATTACAATTATACATTAGACCGTACACTGCCCTCATTCTTCACTTTTCCCTGTCGCAATCTTGTTAAACGGTTTAAAAGTGTGAAGCTCAGATGCTGTAACAAAAAAAAAAAAATGATCACCGTAAACCGTCCAACTTTTCCACAACTCGTAGTCCAACTTCAAGGACCAAAGCGGGTCATTTGTTCCAACTAAAACTTTTTATTGATAAAAACGTTTTATATCGTAACTTCACCGATAGAGGTCGGATGGAGGAATGCCCCATACTTCTAGATGAAGCAATTGCTGTACAAACTTTACATACGAAGCCGTAAATGCTTTTTATGAGCAATGAATCCGACCTTCTTTGCCAAACTTTTATTACTTGATAGTCCTCGACCGTTATCTTTTCTGTAAGAATTTAACTGAATGTAGCGAGAGTCTGAACGACCATTACAACTTTTAAAGTACACAAAATAATTAGCTAATAAAAGTGGACTTTAGTCTTGTGAAAGTTTTGCTTCGAAGTGCTTTTACAAGATAACGTTCTTAATGAAAATGTTGGTGACTGGTAATTGGAGCTGCAATTTTTAGAACAATTTTATTTAATTTATCATTAGCCATAACTTTCGCACTGCTGGGAAAAGGCCCAACACTGGGACAGTTATTAGAGGTCTTTCTCTGTCCTTAGCTGCCAAGGACCAGAGTCCAGCTCATTCCGTCATCTCCGGCTGGGCCTGGGCCGCGATGTCGTTTGCCAGTAAGCGGGACGTAATTCAAAGTTTGGATAATGATCGTTTGACATGCGGCAGATGATTGCAACATACGTAAGGATGTTCTTCCCTTTCTTTGTTTATAATTTTAGCGATGAGGAAATATTCGTACAAGTAATTAATGTACTTCGGTCGTCCCTCAACTGAAAGAGGCTTTCGTTCGAACTTTATTCGACCCAAAGCAATCAGATTTACTTGAAGCTTTGAATTTTGTTATCCTATTTCGTAGATTACAAATCATTTTTTGGGCGAGGATTTTTTCTATTACCAACAAAATAAAACTGCTCATTTCGGCGAGCATGTCACGTAGATGTTTAATTTTGAGGGAACTTATTTTCTGAGTCTGACAACAAGGTACCGCTTTGTATTTCTATTGGATAGATAAGGAGCAAAAGAGCCAGTTTTTATGTTTTTATTAATACTGTGCTGGAGGTTGTTAGCGAACTTGACAATGTCGTATCACGAAATGAATGTGACAAAAAAAATATATGATTCGTATTGCTTTTTTGCACACGCCATTGTTAATGCAACAATGGATCCATTTCGGTTCAATACGCATACATTTTATAATGATCTTAAGTCTAAGAATATCATCACGATTCGAGATAATCATTTGAATTACAGAAACGTAGGTGCATGAAAATTCGAAGAACATGGTATTGACATCGTTATAATAGAACATTTCCTGTTTCTTCAACATTAAGTAGATTCAGGAATTAGAATTAGATTAGAGTAAAAATTGCATCGTACTGTATATGTTTTTCAAGGGGTGGGGCTTGTGGCTAAATGATAACAGCCACACGGGGCGATCAAAGTTTAAGCTATATGCTTGCCGCGGACGGAACATCCATTAAAAATCGAAATCCGTGCCTCGGAAAACACGCAAAGCCGTTGGTCCCGGCTGTCATTCGTGGATCTTTGAAAGTCGTTACGGGTAGTCAGAAACCCTTTTAAGTCTTACAACCAGTCAAAAAAAAATCCAAATTTAAATCAAAAGTCATTTATTCAAACTAGGCTGAGAGTCAGCTCTTTTTGAGCGTCAAAATTACATAAGACAGTCCCCCAAAACGCCCGCCATTGACCACTTCCTAGTGCTTTAGCTGGGAAGAAGAAGTGGCGCAACAAACTCCCCAGCAGCACAGCTGTCTGTTAAGTTAGAAGAACTTGATTCTATACAATAGTAGGTAATTAACATTACGAAACACAAAAACATTAAATTTGTCATATGTCAGCTAGCACTCTCTCACCAAAGGTATCTTGTTACCCAGTTGCTGGGTTGTGGAGGTCAGATAGGCTGTTGCTTCATGTAAAATATTAGTATCCAGCTACATCCGGTAAGACTGGAAGCCAACCCAACGTTGTTGAGTAAAGGCTTGGCAGATTTATTTTTATATCTGTTGTACAACATTTTGTAACGAAGGTTTAATTATTATAACATGAATCTCATGAATAATCAGAAAATTAATGAACGGGTAGTATTCTGACGAGTATAAAAGCTGGATGCCTGTAAAGTGTGTTTTACCCGACTGCGGCGAAGCCTAATAAGAAAGTCATGATTTCAAAAGTATGCAAGTGTTCTTATTCAATCAATCAATCTGTCGGAGTCGGCTTCCAATCTAACCGAGTGCAGCTCAATACCAGTATTTTATATGGAGCGACTGCATATCTAACCTCTACAAGTGACTAGCTAAAACAAACATGATTATTATCATGTGCTATAAAATTGTTGATAGTAATAGTGAAAATACCCAGACGAAAGCTCTACGAGACGATATGCCGTTCTTTTATACGTCAGATCTACATAAACTGCTTATTGGAAAATCGTCGTGGATGTGGGAATGGAGATCGATGTCATAAACGAAAATAGCAAGACAATTGCACTGTTTGATTATGATATTGTTATAGATATGAGATAGGTAAGTACATACCTACATGAAAAACTTTTCATATTATATTTTCATTCCTATAGACAAATCCAAATGCAAGGCACGGTTGGCGCAGTGGTTAAGCGATTGACTGCTGCGCTGCGTGTCGCGGGTTCGATTCCCGCATGGAACAAATATTTGTATGACCTACAAGTACTTGTTCCGGATCTGGCTGTTTGTGTATGTGAAGTTAAATGTTTGTAAACGTACCCACAATATAGGAGAAATTCCTAGAGCGGGGCAATGTTTTAAAAAAAAAACAAAAACAAAACATTAATCAATACAAATTGTGTGATTGTAATATTTGATGTAAATATTCTACAAAAAATCCGATACGAAAACTCGTGATTTTATACCGTACTAAATATTTTTTATTGAGGCGTAGTTGCAGACCGAAGCTATACAAATTCGTAGGGATTTTGATTGGTTTAGTATAATTATTATCTGCCCAAAATATGTATATTTCAACAGTCATGTCCACCAAGGATTATTATATTCAGATCATAGTCTAAAATGATGTCGCTTGTCGTGTCTGTCTGTGTAAGCGCTTAAATCTTCTATACTGCACTATGGATGTTGATGCAGTTTACATCCTCATTTAGAGCGTTATAATGGAATTCCCGTAATTTTAAGAACGTTCACAGTCTGATCTCAGTTTCAGTCTGTCAGAAGTAAATCTAGTTTCCGTACATTTTAAACATTGATTGACGCTCAGATGAGATTACGACTTGATTTTCAACGTTTTTAATTACGGGAATTTGTCTTCAGATATTTAAAGCAAACATCTAAGTAGGTTTTTAGGTAAAAGTACGAAAATCATATTATTTCTTCCGTCTACAGTTTGTGCGGGACGGAACGAATTCCTTTCCTAAACCTTTATGCCAAGTAGATTTAGTGCAGTATGTGGTCTTACTCTAACATCCGCTATTTCTGCTATCTTACCATGCATTAAACATGTTAAGTACGACGCTAGAAAAGAGAGGGTTAAAACCTAGAGTTTTAACTTAAAAGGCATTAAGCCCAATTCGCAGTTAGTATGCAAATGGGTAGATTTTATTTTCGCTCTCTCCATCCCGTATTTACCTGGTGAAGGGAAGGAATAACCATTGAAGACAATTAGTTCAATAAATGGAAATTACTTTGTGGCTACTGAAATTATTTTGAATGGAAAAGCCCTTTTCTGTCAGTTGTTAGTACAGACGCCAGCACATCAAGCTACCCCAATCTGTCAAATTTCTTTGATAGATTTTTAACTTTATTACATAGGTATAAGGTTCATGTTCAATTGGGAATGTTTGACAGTTTGGGGTAGGTTGATGTGCTGGCCTCTGTACGATGAGCAACTAGAATTACTTCAGAATCAGAAGAATTAAATTTATTTTACAACCATGTCTCCTAATGTGGGTACTGATCTAATGCGTGCACTGACTGGACATGCCCACTCAATCTGTGGTTATTTCCACAAAATACCATTTTAGACACCTATCTACATGGTTTTCACATGATCTGACCAAGATTATATCTGGACTTTAAAAGAGACTGAACCTCTGAGTTTGTTTCAGCTTTTCTTCTCAGAGTAATCATATATGAAACGCCAACTTCATCTAGGTTTTAAAATATGATTGACGTGTAAAAGTGTAAAGACATATTTTCTTTCCAAAAATTGTCAAACCTCAATATTTATTCGCCCGCGAAGACCCCGAGCTAACGATGACCCCCCCCCCCCCCCCCGACCCTTGGACGATGAAGTGCCAGCCCGCGCCGCAGCTGAGCCTGTAGATTTAAACTCCCCGATTAATAATAATAATAATATGATCCAGCCTGTCCCAACGAGGCCGAGGCCCGTTTCCCATAGGGAGTGCTCAGCGTGCAGTCGCTTAGTAATTTAATTAGTTTAACGCCCCTGGTTGGAGGCTTGTGAGTTTGCTTAAGGCAACCACAGGATAGTCCGGTTAAGCAGTCACGGCCTCTCTAGGTCAACTGCGAGATGCCATTCACAAAAAAAAAAACAACTATCATAACAGTTGACGTAAACAAACTAGTATCAGAAAAGAGGAAAATTGGAAGAAAGATCGAAAACTGCAGTCACGCGATAAATGTTCCATTACCGCTCTGTGAGTATTAAAAAAAAAAACTAATAACTCAAATCTCCGATTGGCTACGACAGGTTTGTCAATATCAGGAGGTCGATTCCAAAACCAATTACTCGCCGCAGTTCAAATAAGACGTATTTCTTTTTGACGTGAGGTTTGTCCTTGCTTTATTTCTACCATTCACTGTTTGTTATATCATAAATCTCTATTATTATTGCAGGTATAGGATATTTATTTTTTGCGGGACCAATTCCTTGATCCGTTTTGTGACGTCATTGCGAGACACTTTTCCTAGGGCATGCACTGGTCATGCTTCCGTATTGGGAGATACAGAACTTTTAGAATTTCCATAAAATATTTTATTTTTTAGGTACGCTCGAGTATTTTTTATATTTTAATGACGCACGTTGCACTGTAGTTACCTACGCTCTACAGTTCGGTCTGCCGATAGAAAGACTTCAATACTATTACGTTTGTGGCAGTTTCAATTAAACTGTCGTGTGCACACAAAGGACAGTTGCATGCACCTTGTCACCTTTGTCACGATTCCACGAATAAATATTTGCAACGATCATTGTAAGGCCTTTGAGACTGTAGTCTGTAGTTTGGGATACTCGAAATTACAGGACAAAGGTAGGTATAGTTAATTTGTAAACTGTTTTTCCAGTAGCATCGTTTTTTTACCAATTTCACTGTCAAATAAAGACACGAAAAATGATGATAATAGGTCTTTACCTATGAAATTGCCGTTTTGTATGAAAAAATTTAAACGAATTTTTTTCATGTATTTTTTATTTGTATTAATCGAAGTAATCACCCATGCAATCAATGCATCTTTGCCATCGCAGTGGCAGTTTATTGATGCCCTTCTTAAAGAAATCAGCTGGACGGGAGGCAACAAATTCTTCAAAGGCATTTTGTACTGCCTCTCGGGTATTGAATTTTTTTCCCGCCAAGAAGTTATCCAAATTCTGGAAAAAGTAGTAGTCTGTAGGCGCAAGGTCTGGTGAGTAGGGCGGATGACGGAGAGCTTCCAACCCCAGTTCTTGCAACTTGGAGACCGTCTGCTGTGCAGTATGAGGTCGCGCGTTGTCGTGCAGGAGCAGCGGAGACGAGCGATTGACCAATGCTGGTTGGAGATGTGCCAGCTTCTCCATCATTGTGTTCAGTTCTTCACAGTACACATCTGCAGTAATGCTCACCCCGTTTGGTAAGAAGCTGTGATGAATCACACCGGCGCTAGACCACCAAACAGTGACCATCACTTTTCTAGGGGTAAGTTTTCGTTTAGGGCATTGTTTAGGTGCTGAAACAGGATCCAACCAACTTGCTGAGCGCTTGCGGTTATCAAACAGAATCCATTTTTCATCGCAGGTAACAATGCGGTTCAAAATTCCTTCATTTGTGTGTCTGTTGAGCAGTGCAAGGCACGTCTCGACGCGTACTTCGCGCTGACGATCATTGAGTTCGTGGGGCACCCATTTGTCAAGCTTTTTTACCTTGCCAATTTGACGCAAATGGACCAATATTGTTTTGACGCTAACGTCGAAAGCTGCTGCTAATTCAGCCGTAGATTGTGTATCATCAGCTTCCACAATCGCCTTTAATTCGTCATTGTCGACCAAAGTCTTCGGACGACCGCGAGGTTCATTTTTCAGGTCGAAATTTCCAGAACGGAAGCGAGCAAACCAATAACAGGTGGTGCGTTGGTTTGTAGTGTTAGCTCCGTAAACGTCGTTGATGTTGCGTGCCGCTTGTGCCGCGTTGCTGCCACGACGGTACTCATATTCCATAATTACTCGAATTTTTAACGTATCCATGATGACGAAAAAGATTGAAATGCGATGAAAATGTAACACTAATCAATAAACAAATGACTACTTTTGGAAAAAAAAATCCATGTTTTTAAAATAAAATTAATTTGAAATTAGAATTCTTACCCAAACAAAAATTATTTTGATTTGAAATGGCCAGTACTGCAAAACGGCAATTTCATAGGTAAAGACCTAATATATGATTAGTTTTCCATTCTCTTATCTCTTTTCATAGTGCATATCGTTTAGTTGCAAAAACGATAACTTTAATGGGAACTTAAAACTCTGCAGAGGTATTTTTTTTTAAGTAAGTAAATTCTGTGTCTGTTAATGATTTTAGCGTAGCTTTTTATATATTTCTTAGAGTATTTTGCAGTAATATTCAGTTAAATTGTGTGTCTGATAATGATGTTAGTTTAGTATTTTTTTCTTACGGTATTTTGCAGTAATATACAGGTAAATTGTGTGTCTGTTTAATCATTATATAGTTTATCTTTCTTTTGTAACTTGAACTGTTAAGAAGTGAACGTCCAATTACTCAAAAAACGTTTTGTTACTCTGACTATAGCGTCCGTTCGTAGCTTAACTGATTTTAAACATGGCTGGTCATTAGCATCATTTGTCAACGGAAATGAACAGTTAAAATGGGCTCCCAAGTGTTAACTTGGGAGCCATTTTTAACTGTTCCGGAGAAACAGGAGATGTCTGCTTGTTAGCAAAGCAACTAATGCTTAGTAATGATCAAGGACAATTGGATTTTATCTTAATTAATTCCGCCACGAAAAAACGTGCAGATTGAAGCTGTTGGCTCGTTCTAGTGCATCGTTGAAGCGCCATATTATTACATTTTCTAATTGAATCATTCGTTAGGTATGATTGGGTTTATAAAACTATGTAATTATACTTTTTATTTTATTCATTAAATATAACTTTTATATCAAAGCTGTTCATAGTATTTTCCAAATTATTGTATTAAATTATAAATAATTTTATTTCTGTTAGTAGGTTTGAACAAACACTTTTACAACTCAATCATATTTTACAAACTGGTCTGGACTGGGAAGTCTTTATATCAATTAGGTACATATTGCATATATGGTCCTACCATATTATTTTCGTGTAAATACCTGTATGTAGGACCGACAGGTCGATAAGAAGCAAAACTTAAGAAAAACTAAACAAAGCCAAGATTACCAACAAACATTTATCACCGCAAACTGAAACCAACTTAACTAAACCCGGATTAAAACTGCAAAACAAATAAAGGTACTTTGTAAAAGAGAATTAAAAGGCGGTTACAGGAATTTCATTTGTGGCTTTTCAATAAGCGATTGGAATTAAGGAAATCAAAGTGATTTTGTTTGAGCGCAGAACAATAACGGTTGCAGGCTGTGGTTCTCTCATTTCCTTTATTATCTCTGGTTTTATGATCTTCGTTCGTTGTTTTACCTCAGAACGCTCAGCTGTTTTCTTAAGATGGGATATCTTTTTGCTGTACAGTTAATTGAAAATTTCTTAGTGGTTTTGCCTTTGTCGGAAGAATTTTCTAGAAAAACTGTTTTCCTTGGTTCGGAACGGGAATGTTATAGTGATAAATGGGACTCTATTTAAAGAATTAAAAATAAATGTCAAACTGTCGACCCGTGACGGGATTTTTATTAACTCGCTCCATTTAAAAGATGCAGTCTATTTGGTTTGTGGATAAAAAGAAACCTAAAATTGAATCCATAAAAATGCTGGACGCCATGGCGGCTGTCAACAAATCGACGACGATTTGCATTTAAATTCTGACCGTACTGGTTTGTCGGCAAATCTGAATTCTTTTCAGCTTGACGCAGTCGGTTTAATATTATTCATGGACCAAACAAAAGGTTTTGTATATTGGCGATCGAGATAAAATATTGTCGTCAGAACATACTTTGAACCGCTTTTTGCATGCAAATGTTATATATTTACTAAACTACACACTGCGCTGGCTCTGCTCGCTTTTCCAATGATATAAATATGTGATTCGTTTGCTAGACGTCGACGTCGCGCTCGCGCAGTCATATTTTATTTTATGAGTAAAGTTTGTGATCGTGACGTCAAATGGTGCCTCAGTTGCAAGATAAATTGGGGAAAGGTTTAATTTTAAACGTGGAAATTTTGAGTGATATTTTCAACGATATATTTCAGAACGAATTTAAACGGTGGGTGGCAGAACTAAAATCACAGAGTAATTAAAGTGTTCTCAAAGCGAAACTGTAATTTCATATTAGAATTGAGCTCCTACGAAGTTGGACCTTCTCTATTATATGATTCAATACTATCTCAGATCGTGATCTGAGGACACTGTCTTATTGTAAGTTTAACCATCTTGTCTGTTTTACGTACTAGCTTTTGCTAGCGGTTTCTCCGGCTTGGAAGTCAAAAGTTATCCCACGGGAACCCATAAACAGGATAAAAAGTATTTTTTATGTTAATCCAGGTTATAAACTATATGTGTACCAAATTTCATCTAAATCCGTTCCGCTGTTTTTGCGTGATTGAGTAACAAACATCTAAACATTTAAATATCCAAATTATCACAATTTTTTAATATTGGTACGATAATATATTTATATATTAGTAGGACTACTTAGTAAGATAGTAGGATTACCGACTACATACAGGAAAAAAAACTTGTATTCTGAAAGAGGAAATAAGGGTACTTTTCATACGGAAACCCATCGACCACGGGAAACTAAGAAACTACGCTCACAAAACCGAGCCACAGTCCCTACTCAATAAAAGTTAACAATTCTCGAAACAGTTTCTATTAGTGCTTCCTTACCTATAAAGGTGGATAGTTACCATTACCATGACCATGTTTGTATTTCCGTACATGCCTCTCTTATTACAATCAACCTCAATCAACACGGGTGGATTTTAGTCAGTAAAAGTCTGACACGCCCTCCTGCTTCACCCATAGCGGGAGCAGTTATTTGATGACTTCCCACACAAAAAAAAAACCGTCCATTTAGTTCAGAAGGGCAATTCCCATATTTTTAAGAACAGTATTCTAAGCTCAATCTTCAAAAAAAAAAACTTCTAATATGCATAGCACCACCCAAATCACCCCTGTATTTTCCGAAGGCTCAGGCAGAAGTGTACCACCTCTCATTTAACTGTGAATACCTAAATAGAGCAGTATTCTAATCTCAATCTGCAAAAAAATAAACTTCTAATATATATCGCAGTGTCAACAAAATAATTAAAATTAAATAAAGTCTTTTTAGTATGGCAACGTCAAGCAGTAAGCTTGGGTGAGGTCGCCACTATGGATGTGACGTAAACTGTCATCTTTTATACAGAGAGAGACGTCAGCGATCTGGAGTGAGAACGTTCATGCTGACGAACTCGCCGCGTTACCATTGAATCAGTGTTAATCTATCCTATCTCGCATTATTCCTGTTAAATTGTGATTGAATAGTACAAGTGCATAGTTTTAGTGTTCAACTGTACTTTTATTCCAAAACTAAGATGTCTGATAACGAGATACCGCGTGATTCACCGTTTTTACCACGTGAATTCCCGTTATATACATAGCATTAAATCACCCCTGTATTTTCCGAAGGCTTAGGCAGAAGTATATCTCTTATTTAACTGTGAATACCTAAATAGAGCAGTATTCTAATCTCAATCTGCAAAAAAATAAACTTCTAATATGCATAGCATAAAATCACCCCTGTATTTTCCGAAGGCTCAGAAGTGTACCACCTCTTATTTAACTGTGAATACTTAAATAGAGCGGTGCTGGTGGTGGTGCTGCGGAGCCGCGACTTACGGGGCGTAAGGTCGTATGTTCAAACCCAGACAGGTGTTTTACTTAGTGTAAATTATTTCATCACTACTGCTCTCAAAACAGTAAAGGTAAACATCGTGAGGAAACCGGCATGTCCTAGAACCAAAAATTGGAAGACACGTGACATCCGCCAATCCGCAGTGGGCCCGTGTAGTGTATTACAGCTAGGGAATACAACCCTGAGCATATTTTAAATCCCGGGAACACGGGATTTATGATGCGTAATCCCGGGATCCCGAGACTATACCGGGATTATACTATGTGGTTTCTAGTTGGACTGAAATGAAAAAAAAAATTGAATAATTTCTTAAAAAATGTTTTTAATATTGTTGCACAACACAAATTACAGTATAGTAAGAAAAAAAAAACTATAGTTACGTAAGAATTGTCTCAGCCTAGTTTGAATACATAAATGACTTTTTTTTTTAGTTCTACAACAAACATATTATTAGGGAGTGGTACCTGTGTAGTACGTATCGTAAGGCCATCTAAGGGATGTTTTTCGTCCTTATGTAATAAATGCTATTAATAAATTATAGACCATTTTTCCAGCCTTTTAGTTTTAGGTAGCTCTAGAGTAAAGTCACTGGTCTATTAATATATTCTAGGCAAGGTCATTGTCAAGGCGCAACGGACTACGGAATGCAAACTAGACCTGTTTGTGGTAATCCTGAAAATCCCGAGATTAGCCAAGCACAGTCTCAGGATTTTCGGGGTCAGAAAACGGCCGGGTTCTCGAGATCCCGGGATTCGGGATCCCGGGATTCGGGATCCTGGGATTATATTCTCTAATTACAGCCTACTCCCTCTCACAGAGAGGTCTGTGTCCCAGCAGTGGGAACATTATACGCTGATTATGCCTAGAATACTTAAATATCCATCGCACCTTTAGAAGTATAGAGACCTAATGCGAAATTAGCCGCAACCAAAATAGGTCTCTATAATTCTAATAATTCTAAATAATTTTGCTTGCGGCTAATTTCGCATTAGGTCTCTATACTTCTAAAGGTGCGACATACTCATTAAGTGTGTTACCTAAATGTTTGATTAGTTTTTTGACGTTGATTGTTGCTAGCTAAGATTGCGGCTAGAATTTACCGAGAATACTACTAGAATTTAGAAGGCGATTTCTAGTGAAGTGGCATTCTGAGGTCATTCAACAGTAATATTATGTCAGAGATGAAGAATTTGTGGCATGTTATTCATTACTCGTGCTTTTTCCATTCCATAGGTGGGATTCGATTCTAGGAATAATATTTATTGCATATAATCGTATTATTATCTGCTAGTCAATCAACCTCGTAAAAGTAGGTACCGCATTAAGGCCCCCGCAAATAACGCAACGCGTCTCTAGTAGAACAATTTCTATGAAAACTTTATGGAAATTCTTCTACAAGAGTCGCGTGCGCTCTCACATCGCGTCTGTCTGCGGGAACCTTTATAATCTGTTATCTTGTTTTTTTTTACACGCTTTATATTAGCTCGGGTTGTATGTATGTATGTATGTAACGGAATCTTTGAGCGCGATTTTGACCCACTTTAAACGGTCAGATTTCATTGAAACTTTGTAAACTTGTCGAGGACCGATGACAATTTAATAATTTAAAAAAAAAAATGAGAAAAAAAACACGTTTTGTAGTTAGCAGAACTAAAAAATAGAAAATAAATAATAGTTTAAAAAACTAAAAAACACGCTTTAAAAACCAAACTAAAAAAGGAGAAAATAATTTAATTCAATAAAAAAGCGTGGGGTGCTTTTTGAGGTATTTTTATAATCAATTAATGTCAAGCACCCCACGCTTTTTAATTGAATTAAATTATTTTTTAAATTATAGAGTAAGACGCTAATAGCATTGCATTGTTTGTCTTGTAAGACAAACAATGCAATGCTATTAGCGTTAATTACTTAGAAGCTCATTAAAAGCTTTCATAAAAATAAGTCTGGTTATCCAAGTCTAAATATTTAGGTACCTACGCTAGAATATTGAATAAAACCCTGTACCTACCAAATAAAACCTTTAATGAGGGAATCGTTTAGTTAGAAGAAGTGAGATTGTTAAAGTCAGGATCCGCTTAAAGCTTAATGCTTACCAATCTGTCAAGCACTTTTTGCCATCAATCAGTTCACATAGAAAAAAAACCTGACAAAATAAATAAAACAATCCGTAGTTTAAAATATGTCCAGTACATTTTTATTGCCATATTAAGTGGCAAAACTCTTCAAACGGGTATCAAAGCGCTTTGCATCCATCCATCCAAATATGCTGAAAATGTAGTTAACCAACTTTAAAAGGGAAGACGCGAAAACCATTTAAAAGTATCTCGGAAGGTAAAGGCTAACTTTACTACGACAGTCCCCTGTGATATAACGGACAGTCTTATTTGTAATTTAGTCGTCTCCGCCAGTGGTAAGAATACTGTGAATGTTGTTAAAAAGCTCAAGAGTTTTCTAATAAATCAAGAGTTGGTTTGCCTTTAAATTCGCTGCGGGTACCAAGATAATTTAACTTACTGACGACATCTCAGATTTCACCGCTCCGCTGGCAGTTTTGATTTTTCAGCACATCTGTTTCATTTTGTTTGTTTTCGGAATTAGTTAAGTTTAATGCTTTTCTTTGCGAAAAAGCAAAATTGTTATTTCGATAGTTAATTTTATTTGGGACTATGTTTTGTCAGCGGCCTCGCCCGCGTGGAGATCGGAAATTATTCCAAGGGAAAGTACTACCAGGATAAAAAGTATACTATGTGTTACTCCAGGGTACAAACTATGTGTGTGCCAAACTTTCATTAATCCGTTTAGCCATTTTTGCGTGATTGAGTAACAAAGGAAGGAAGAAGGTTGGTTTGGAAGTTTGTATGTTTAGATATACAAACTTCTACATTTATAATATTAATAGGAAGTAGGATTAGATTTTTTTTTTGGGTGGGAAATCATCAAATAACTTCTCCCGCTCTGAGTGGAGCGGAAGGGCGTGTCAGACTTTTACTAACTAAAACCCACCCGTGTTCCCTCAGTTGCCTGTTTGCCAGGGGCCGCGGTATCTCTTTCGAACAACCCGCACCCCAGGTAGGCATCGGCCCTTGCAGACCCCACCAATTGGTGCTGAAATCTCATTGAGGCGCGCGTGGAACACAACGCGCCGTCGAACCGGGCTTGGTCCTTACCGGACAGCGAGCTATCAATTACTCGTCGTCCGCAAGCCCGCGCCCGTACGGTGGCCGGGAATCAGCCTGGGATTCCCGACGCCCAGGGCGTCTCCCGCGGCGACTATAGCCGTGAGGGCGCATATACTGCCTCTCCCTCACGTGCGCCGCCTCTCTCTTCGCGAGCATTACTGCTTCGCAGAAGGAGGTGACTGCTAACCATGCACTCTCGCTCCGTACCATGGCCTGGACCAGGGCCGGACGCGAGAGATCGCCGCCGCCGATCACCTCCACGAGGACACGGTGGTGCCCCGCCCTAGGTAGTATTAGGTTATTTTGATTTTAATAGAATAAACCGGCAAAATTCATTGAGTTATTTTTTAGTAGCTTTTCTTGGACCTTAGCGCGATTGGGGATATTTTGTGTGTAGCTTTAGTGGTCACTCCATAAGTCCACATCCTTATATTCGTCGATTAGGTCGGTAACCTAAGCAACGAATATAAGGATATGGAGTGAGTTCTTAGCAAAACTAGGCGGAAATACACAGTGAACGCATACCTTTTCTTTAGAAGTAAATAAACCTCAACATTTATTCACCTACCTGTATTCCCAGTGACATTGACATGATTGTGATTGCAATAAATTAGAGATAATCTAACAATGACTTTATCTTTTAAACCACGTTCACACGGACATAATAAAATCGCGGCGAGATTTTTTCGCACATTAGATTTTCAACCCTCGGTGTTAAACCGAGCATTGAGAATCCAATAGAGTGCTTCTCAGCGCGCCGAAAATCAAACACTTTGTTTTATGAACAAAATACCCTTTTCAGTATAAATATTTATTATGCGTTTAAACTCTTACCCACATACAAACCTGAGTGGCAATTCTGGTAATTTTAAGAACGTTCACAGTCTGATCTCAGTGTCAATCTGTCAAAAATACCTCGAGTTTCCAAACATTTTTGACAAGTTTTTAACATTTGATTGTCGCCGAGATGAGACTGCGACTAGATTTTGACCGTTTTTAATTACGAGAATTGGCCTTGTATATAGCATTACATATCAAACTACTTAATTAGGTATTCAACATAATAACAATATAGACTTCTTGAGACAACCTTCCAATTTCGACGCTCTGAGAGAAATAACTTAGAAAACTAGGCAAATCCCCCAACATCATATTTCCATACCATTCCGTTGAAAAACCAATACGTTTTCGATAACTGTCAA
The DNA here is from genome assembly GCA_947359405.1 of Antitype chi. Classification (NCBI taxonomy): domain Eukaryota; kingdom Metazoa; phylum Arthropoda; class Insecta; order Lepidoptera; family Noctuidae; genus Antitype; species Antitype chi. The sequence goes on along the minus strand of OX375815.1, from coordinate 11,860,627 downwards.
ATGAGATAGGTACTTTTTAAACGTCATTACATTGATACGAAATCATTTAAGTACTTACTTTAAATTTTTATAAAAAATATTTAAAATCATTAATATTTGGAAATCACGATAGTTTTAGTGTTCGATTTTCAATTCTAGACGCTGAGCAGTGCGCTGAAGATTCAGTGCGCAAAAAAATTCTGACGCGATTTTATTCCGTCAGTGTGTACGTCAATTTAATACGAATTCCATTTAAATGTATGAATTAATTCGTATCACATTGCTAGAGCATTAGATGTAAGTCTGAACATTAGCATACAATCGCCGTCAATAAATCAGCGTTTGTTGTTGTATCTGAATACTTGACATCGGCTATAAACAGCTTCGAGCAGATATTATTGTTTATTGATCATACAATATTAATTGCTGGAACTTTTTATAGATCTCAAGTAAGCGCATGCCTAATTGCTGATGCCATAAAATGAGGAGTCATGTTGACAGCTGAACCTAATTGCTGACGCCATTTATGAGCATGTTGACAGCTGAATGTTAATAACAAAAACCCCGGGAAACCAACACAAAAAGCTGTTTGAAGGCGATGAGACTCTAGTAGTACAATTTCTATGAAAAGTTCATCGAAATTGTTGTACCAGAATCGTATGGCACCGACGCATCGTGCCTTTCTGCAGGATCTTTAGGGTATAGATGTCAGCACATCAAGCTACCCAATCTGTCAAATTTCTTTGATAGACTTTCAACTTTATTACATAAGCGTAAGGTTCATGTTTAATTGGAAAAATTTGACGGTTTGGGGTACCTTGATGTGCTGGCGTCTGTACAATAGCATAACACAGATCGTCTCTAATTGTAACCTTATCATCGTTTCTCACAAAAACGCTTCTCCCAACGTTCAATTTTTTTTTAAAATAAATTTTACTCATGATTTGATGACGATAACTGCCTCATTGGTCTATATAGTAGGCGCAAGCGGTACTGCTAAGCATAAGGTCCTGGGAGCATTTCCCAGGTCGGGCAAAGTGTTATTGGGTTTTTCTGTCTAGAATTTCTCAGTAGCAGTCCGGGGTATGGATTTGTTCCCGGTTGATGGAAATAGACTCACCCACTATTACTGGGACTTAAACATAACTGGCGAAATGTGGGTGTGCTAAAGGTAACACTTCTGCCCCACTCTTTGGGGAAATTTAACAAGGCGTGGAGTTATATATGATTTGAAGGCATTGTATAAAAAATACGATGACATTGAGTAGATTTTAGGTACCATTGTTAAATAATAGGTAGGTACCTACTTCATTTTCGCTTTCTTGTATAAACAGCGTCAATAATATCGGGCTGAACAGACTGTTCAAAATGATCTATTATGAAAATTAAATATTAACTGAACGACACAAGGAATGTTTCAGAATGAAGGCAACACACGACAACTGTTATTCTGACAAGAACTTTATCCCATTGAGATACAGTTTAATTTTCTTAGTTGTTGAGATTATTTTGAACAGTCTGTTTGTCCCGATATTTTTAGCGCTAGCTGTCAATCAAAATCAAAGTATTTTATTTCACATAAACCTGCATGGGTACTTATGAAACGTCAGAAGCTAGGTGCAACGTTCCAATTTGTCGCTGCCTATGGGGAAGAGCTGGCAAGAAACTCCACAGTAACTCTTATAAAAATAATTGGCTACCTATTGCAATGTTTTCAAATTACAGTGATAATAGGTACAGGAGTACAGTGCAGGCTTGTCAATAAGTACCAGGTACTTCGAGGAATGAAAATAAAGAATAGAAAATCGTCTACAAATCTACAGTCTGCAAGGCCTACAACTGTACAACTGAATACCTAAATATACAAGGAAACCAAAATACAGTACCTACATACCTACTTGCATCAGCGTTGCCAGATTTTTTTTCAGGCAAAGCGGGATTTTTGAAATTTTCGAGTGAAAAAGCAAGATTTTTTTCTTCGAAAGCGGGACATAATAAAATAACGTAAATAATCAGTCGTGTTTTTATTAACCGACTTTATTATTACTTATCTTTTTGAGTTGCAAATGATGTTTACCATGATGATAGAAAGTCGTAAAAAATGTATTTTAACGAAAAGCTAAAAATCGGGACGTCCCGCCAAAATCGGGACGTCTGGCAACGCTGACTTGCATATAGTTACATAGGTACTAAAACATTCCAGAAGAGCATATATTATTTCCAGTCTGACTTAAATTAACCAGCATGTCCTGTACCACAAACGAGCGCAGAATTCAGGAGAAAATGAGTTCGTTCAGAATTCACGACTGCCGTTCCTCTTAATTATTATAAAACCACGTAACTACCTGTATATTACAATGAAACTACGTAACTACACGTATATTTTACTTGAAATGAAGCTAGCCAAGAAATTAAACAGTAATAAAATTTCATCAGACTGAAATAATTGTACTGGAAAATTGGCTCTTGGGAGAGTGCAATTGTGGTGCAAATCTATACAGTGCTTTTTGCTTTTCCTACTTTCTGTAGTTTAATTTTATGTATATTGATTTCCATTCACATACATACACTACTACACTACATTAATTGCGTTATTTACGTTGTTGAGCTGACAAATTTTTCGAACTTACGATGCAAAGGATTAGCAATATCCTTTAAAATTATTCAGATTCTGTATGCAATTTGAGTGCTAATCATACACACACGCCGATTACAAGTGGGTACTACGCTCCTGACCTTTCTGAAGAACATCACTCACCATTAGTGATCTGTATGCTTATATCATCAAACTGCGATCACTCACGCATCTTTCAAGCATGGCGTGGATTGGTCCTTTATACAGGGTGTAAGGGAAACGCTTCCGAAAACGACGACGGGTGATAGGGCTAGTAATTCTCGATACAGTACCATTAAAAAAAAACTTTTTTTTTTACAATTTTTACGAATTTGTTTAGCATTTTTTGTACACTATGCTGTGAGAACAGTTACACGAACCATTATTTGAGATTAAACACATTTAAAAACGACCCCAAGTGCAGGTGGCGACATTAGGTTTAGGCATCCTTTGTAAAGCGCCGCCAAAATAAAATAAGTAGAAACATTACAGAAGCGTCAAACGTTTTAAATTGATGCAAAATAACCAAGTTTAGGCGCAAGGTTATTGGTATCCATTTGTATTTAGGCTCTGGCTTCCGAAGCCAGAACGCCATATAACTATACAATAGTTATATGGCGGAGGAGGACCCGGTCTGTTATTAGCACTCATCGTTGGTCCTCCTAACTGAGGGCATCGGTGAGTAGTGTCAGATGAAGAAAATGAATTCGTATGCTCAATAAAATTATAAATCCCATCCAACAGCTAAGTTACAACACAGTAGATAGGTAGGCGCGTGGGTTTGGTGATGTGCGCACGCACCGACCGCCAACAGAAAAATAACTAAAGACTCGATCGAACGCCACCAGATGGTGCTGGCGTACCGAATACGACTCGATTGCGACATAATTATAATTATGTAATTAATTTGTACTTGTTTTTGTTGTATTATGAACTGTCGTATGGCTGCTGTTTTGGATAGCTCAGTTTTTAGGTAATATGAGTTTACATACCGACTGGTATGATAAAGTGTTATTTAATGTACTTTGAGATGCGTCGATTTAGCATCATTTGTTATTTACATCCTACGACATTTTTATTTTTCGATTGGGTGCACCACTAGTTTTTACTAAATGATTAATTGCAACCGACCTTAAGATAAACTTGTCTATTACGCTTTTAAACATACAATAACAATAGAATCGATATTATCTAAAAGCACGATTTACTAGCAGCTGCATAATAATATTGTCTAGGAAAACGTTCAGTTGACTATGGTATTGTTTTGAATTTAAATACACAGTATCAACTTCTAGCAAAAAGTAGAAACTCTGTAAACGATCAATAATATTGTTCGATATCATGAATTGCGCAAAGTTTTCAATGGGTTATAATATTGAAGATTGCGCAATGTTGAACAAGAGTTTGAACGAGTTTAATTTTTATTGCGTCCTGTTATTGGGCACGTCTTGCTCACGCTTTTCGGCCGTCATTATTAGTGCTTGAAAATAATGGATCAATCAGCTCTTGCACTCATGCAAGTGCTGATTTAATCATATTGCGCAATATAAATATCGCGCGCAAACTTATTGTATCTACAGGAGCCGCCTTACATATTCAGCCTATACGTTCCCACTGCTGGGACACAGGCCTCCTCTCCGTGAGAGGGAGTGGGCCGTAATCCAACACGCTGGCCCAGTGCGGGTTGGTAGATGTCACATGTCTTCCAATTTTTGGTTCTAGGACATGCCGATTTCCTCACGATGATTTCCTTCACCGTTTGAGAGCAGTGGTGATAATTTTTTTTATACAAAGTAATGCGCCTGGGTTCGAACACACGACCTACAACTCGTAAGTCGCGGCCGTTACCACTGTGCCACCACTGAGCCGCTTTAGGTGGGATCTAAGTGATCAATTATACTGCATATTATCAAGAATTGCGAATTGTTTTTGACTGTTTAGGTATCAGAGTGCGCAATGATTGAACAAAATTTCGAACGAAATACATTTTTATTGAACGGTATTTTAATTGCACCGTACAAGACTATCATAGCGCAGGTCTTGCTCACGCGATAACATTTAAACTGATGGGCAGTCAATTTTTTTACGTAATAATAATGGATCTTTTGAATGCAAGGGCTAATTCAATCACATTGACGTTATACGAAAACTGTACGTTACATCAATAATATTTTTAAATTTTGTAAATATTTCTCATGTTAGTGAAATTTCCTTCTTATGGGAAATAAAGATATTATTATCTTTAACCCGGATTGCGCAATATAAATATTGCGCAAACTTATTGTAGATGTAAGAGCCACCTCACTGTGTTATCATCTACTTATGCTACCAAAATGTAACACCGCGATCTAGTTTTTGGTGATCAAAGTTATTATTGACAAATACCAGGGAAGCATGGCATAAAAGAAGACTTATGCTATAGACAGTAGTGGGTGGAAGAAGCTGCAAATTATGATGATAATTATGATTAAAATGAATCTTCATTCTATGGGAATTGTTGGCACAGACGTGAACATATCGCGGCGGATTTTCAACTCTCGGTGTTGAACCGAGCATTGAGAATCCAATAAAGCGTATTCCAGCGCGTCAAAAAAGCACACTGTTCGATTATCAACACTCAGCGCGCGAAAAAATCCTGCCACGATATTATTACGTCCGTCGGTCCGTACATGTGAATGTAGAAAACGACAGTATTTCGAGAACATATCATAGTCTCAATGTTTCTACTACGGTACAGGCGGTTACAGAATACTAACTAGTTGCTAATCCTGGTATTTTCGGTGACTGTACGCTTTCCACAAGAGAGTTACGCGCATGAGTGTCTTTAGTGAAGGATATTCCAGTCAAATGCCACTCATAGGATCAAGTTGTGGGTTTCAAGTACCTCTCCACTAGAACAAACATGAGTCAGCGACTATTAGTGATGTAAGCTTTTTGTATGATACATGCAGAGGTTTAGATATCAAGTAAGGATCTTGATTTTTTGTAGCCAGCTTTTAAGTTGTCTCGAGTATTTTAAGCATTCGTTGCTCTTTAAGGTGTTTGTACGTGTGAGAGGATTCCAAAAAAAGCAAACATCTTATCTCAGTGTAGGTACCTAGTAAACACTTGTACTGATAAACACTTATAAATTACACTCACTGATTACCCTACTGTCCTGTCCAAACAGCCCAAAAATCTTACAGATCCATTTTTTCACCTTGTTTTAGAGCAATACCTTTACATATCAAGGCCCCTCCGTGCCTCGGAAGGCACGTTACGTTGTTGGTTCTGGCTATCATTCGTGGATCTTTGACAGTCTTTACGGGTCGTCAGAATCCCGAAATCTCACAACCTCTCTTACCAAAGGATATCGTATTACCCAGGAACTGGGTTGTGGAGGTCAGATAGACAGTCGCTCTATGTAAAATACTGGTATTCAGCTGCATCTGGTTAGACTGGAAGTCGAGGGCTATGCAGATGATGTTTGAGACCATTACATCATTATTATCTGTAATATTGCATCATCATCATCAAAGTGGTATTTTAACCGAGTTCAAAAAGGAAGAAGGTTATCAATTCGAAATGTTTTTTGCTTTTTGAGGTATTTTTATAATCAATTAATGTCAAGCACCCCACGCTTTATATTTGAATTAAATTATTTTCTCCTTTTTTAGTTTGGTTTTTAAAGCGTGTTTTTTAGTTTTTTAAACTATTATTTATTTTCTATTTTTTAATTCTGCTAACTACAAAAACGTGTCTTTTTTCTCATTTTTTTTTTAAATTATTGACTTGTCATCGGTCCTCGACAAGTTTACAAAGTTTCAATGAAATCTGACCGTTTAAAGTGGGTCAAAATCGCGCTCAAAGGAGTCGGTTACATACAAACAAACAAACATACAAGTGAAGCTAATTTAAAGCGTGTAAAAACGTTATTAATTTATAACAGTTGCATACGGAACCAATAAAATTGTTATATCTAATTATTTTGTTCAGAACAAAAATAAAACAGATGTAAATTCCAAACATTTCCATACAGAAAAGCGAACATTTTAAATTAAAAGAATCCCTGTAGACATCTAAAAACAATTTTAAAATGTTTAGACAATTTTTCCCGCGTATATATGTTGGTATAATAGGGAATTTGCTCAGCTACGTTTATTAGTTATTGTCCCAAGAGGAAACCAATGGTTGCGTTCAAAATTGGTCGGAACATGTAGAAAAATATTCACCAAATTGGCAGGAACATTATTGGAAGAAAAAAGGTTCACAAAACAATTTTTATATACTACATATATGTAGTTCCCAAGAGGAATGTTTGGTAGTTGTTAGTAGTTTAGAACATAGTTTTGGTATTAAGATAGTAAGTTTACCAAAGTACCTACGCTTAACTGGTGCGCCTTACAAGGCAATAAAAAAATATAATAACAAAAAAGTTTTTATTAATTTCTTACGATTACAACTATGAGGTTTTTACGCTTAAAATAGAAACATATTTTAAGTAGGTATGTTAGTGTAATGAAATAAAAATCTTAACTTTATATTTGTTAGTATTGTGTGTATCTGTATCTTCAAGAGGCCTTTTAGTAGACCAAACGAAAACTACGTTGATAGGATAAAAACAAAATTGTAGCAGACACCGTAAACTAAAATGAAGATGAGAAGGCTACATTCAGAGGCTGGAACCACAAAAATGGGCCTAAGTCAAACTGGACCCCAGATCTAAAAGAAGAAAGAGAGGCAGATCATTATATGTCATCATATGAGTTTTGTGAGAAGGACAATCACTAAACATTAATTTGGGGGGTTGTCCTTTTCACTCTACTATGCAATACATTTATAAACTAACACTAGTAATAAGTTATAATATTGTTTACTAACACGCTGGATCATTGTTGTCCGATAATAAATAATATAATAATAATAATTAAATGATAAAAAAGTTGAAAAAATTGTTTTGGCAGATCGTCGTGTTTCTGTTCGTTTTGTAGCTGAAGAACTAAAAATTTCGGTAGGAAGTATCCATAGTTGTGCATGAACATTTGGGCATGAAAAATGTGTCAGCGCGCTGGGGCCTAGAATGCTTACAGACGAGCATAAACAAACAAGACTGCGGATTGCTCAAATCCATTTGGAATTGTTACAACAAGATCCTGACCGATTTTTGGCTCGCTGCATAACTATGGATGAAACATGCTCGACCATTATGATCCTGAAACGAAACAACAGTCCATGACTTGAAAGAGGCCGTCATCTCCAACGCCTAAGAAGTTTAAGGCAATTCCATCCGCCGGTAAGATTATGGCCTCTGTTTTCTGGGACAGCCAGGGGGTGATAATGATTGAATACCTCAATCATGGAGCCACTATTACGGGGCCCTTATACACAGAACAAATAAAAAAACTGCATCAGCAAATACGCGAAAATCGCGGCAAATTTGCTAAAGTTGTGTTGTTTCACCAGGATAACGCCCCGCCCACAAGTCCCGAGTTGCGAAGACTGCTATCCAAGATGCTGGATTTGAATTGATGGAACATCCTCCATACTCACCTGACCTTACGCCTAGTGATTTCTACCTGTTCCCGCGGTTAAAAGAACAACTGAGAGGTCACAAATATGGCAATGATGAGGAAGTGATTGACGCAGATGAAGATTTTTTCAAGAAGGGAATCTTAGGAGTAGAAAAATGATATACCAAATATTATATACCTCAAAGATGATTATATCGAAAACTAAAATAACAATAAATTATATATAACTGCTTCATACTCATTATCACTTTTTATTGAACACCCCTAGTATTGTTTCATATTTGCTTTTCGTGTTTGCTTTACGCAATATAGTTCTCATAATTAAATATAATTTAATAATAGGTAGCCGGCCCTGTAGCTTAACGCCGCCACCTGGCACAACTAAGAATGTATATTATTGTTTATTCTTATTAGTTGTTAGGTATACTATGCAGTAGTTAGTGCATTATACAGTAATGTACTCCATCATTTAATTCTACTTCCAACTGTATAAGATCATGGAGATGAATCCAAAAATTGTGTAAATTAAAGGTGGCTCTTGGTTTTAATTGCACCTAAAAGAATCTACTTAACCCGTTCAAAATGTTTAGCATATTTGAATTAAAGATATATTATAATTGTATGCCAATTTTCATCTTAATCCGCTGTGGCGCTTTTGAGTGATTAACGAACAAACATACGAACTTTTACATGATACTGGCCGAATTTTTTCCTCTATCCATGACCTCCATCTCTCCCTATGTGTTTCTACGTGTACAATAAATTAAAGGTACACTATCTCTCTAATCTCCCTTTCAGATGTCCTTGAGATTTGCTAATTAGAATGTTTATTATTAAATAGTACATGATTGTTACGCTACTGACATTGTTCTCGAGGTTACGTACTATTGTTTCGGCTATCAAGTGTGTTCCAACGATGGACCGACGAGATGCAACACTGCTGTGAATTACCAGATAACAATGTTACAGATTGGATCAGAATTGTGCAATGGATTTTATGGTGCGCCATTAATTGATGAAGATAGAAGCAATTGTTATACTACAACAAGATGCTTTGGTTTCATCATCTTTTAGACTAGCTTATGCCAACGGTTCCGCCCGCGTGGAGATCAAAAATTATCCCACATGAACTTACTAATGGGATAAAAAGTATCCTTTGTGTTAATCCAGATTATACACTATCTGTGTACCAAACTTCACCCAAATCCGTTTAGCCATTTTTGCGTGACATCCAAACATACAAACTTTCACATTTATAATATTAGTAGGATTGTGGAGAGGTGCAATGGATATTTTAAGGCCTTATGTCTAAAATGGGGCATCTCTTTACATTTTTTGTATTTTCTTTAGACACAATGCCAATTATTTAATTAGATTGAAGTAGTCCAAATTTACTAAAACTAACTAATAAGAGAGTCGCTGGCTGCTTTGAAAATCCTAACACGAATAACTTATCTAATAAAGCCCTAATTATTTCCACTGCAACAAAACAAAAGCTCACAGAAATAGACAAAGATATAATTAGCCCATACGTGGTTGCACGGACGGCGCGGCGTAAGCCCGTTCAGACGTTCCCCACGAAAAAGACGTTACAAATCAGTTTTATAAGAAGCTTTCAGCCTTTTCGACTTTATATGTCCTATCGGTTCCGAGAACATTCTTTATTGACAATATTATTGAATTCCACCACCCTGCGAAGGGACTTTGCTCCAAGAAACATCCAATTTTAACCGCCACTGCTTTCGCGAAATATTTTACTTATTGTTCTGCATAATCCTTTATAGAGAACTAGCTTTTGCACGCGGCTTACCCCACAATGAGGTCGGAGATTTTCCCACAGGTATTTACTGCCTGGATAAAAACTATCACACGTGTTAAAAACTATAACTACGGCCCTAGCCGCCGCAGGAGACGCCCTATGGGCGTCGGCAATCCTAGGCTGATTCCCGGCCACTGTAGGCGCGGGTTTGCGGAGGGCGAGTAATGGGTAGCTTGCTGTCCGGTAAGGACCAAGCCCGGGTCGTCGCCGGTGCGTTGTGTTCCACGCGCGCCTCAAAGAGATGTCAGCACCAACTGGTGGGGTCCGCAAGAGCCGATGCCTGCTAGGGGTGCGGGTTGTTCAAAAAAGATACCGTGGCGTGGCCACTGACACACAGGCAACTGAAGGAACACGGGTGGGTTTTAATCAGTTAAAGTCTGACACGCCCTTCCCGCTCCACCCAGAGTTACAAACTATCAGTGTGTCAAATTTCATTTAAATGCGTTCAGCCGTTTTTGCATGATTGAGCAACAAACATCAAAACTTTCACATTTATAATATTAGTAGGATCTCTGGATATTTCCAAAGGATAAAAGGACAAGATACGCCATTTTTGGCGAATACATTTTGAGTGGTGCTATAATGTTTCAGGAAAATGGCTTTGTAAAATCGTTGTAAGCTTTATTTTCTGGGAGATTTGCTTCCGCGCTTGTTCTGATATTTCATTTTCTGCTATCTTGTTTTGCACGTAATTAGGAATGAGGAAAGGATTTTCGGGTTTGTACTCTTTGAACTTATTCAAAATCCTATTCAAAGTCGAATACGAGTTGTTGGCAATCATTAGACTGTAGACAATTCTTTATGTATGTAACTTTTAAACTTACGTGTAGTTAAACAAAGTATTTTTTTTATAAAGGCTTTTGAGATTCATGCAAATACATTATGAATCAAAATTAAACAACTTTTCAGGTACCTATAACTTTTTGAAAAGTTATTGTATTTACTTTTTACAGCTTTCGTACCTACTGATAATTATATAATTAATGTAAATTTTCTTCGCTATGTAGAGTTATTGGCTTATTACGCACGGCGTTTGTATCTGATATATTAATTATATTTTTATCATTGTTTCATGACAAATCAGTCTGCCTAAACTTTTCCAACTGTGTTAGGGTCGGCTTCCAGTCTAACCGGATGCAGCTGAATCCCAGTATTTAACATGAAGCGACTGACTATCTGACCTCCACAACCCAGTAAAATGGGTAACCCAGTAAATGGGATACCGCTTGGTAAGACTGCGAGCGCTACTTCCATGTTAGTGGCAGTTACATGATGGTAATAGCGCAAGGATGAGCCCTGTCGGCGAAGAGTCCTGTCGGCGAAGTGTCCTGTCGGCGAAGAATCCCGTCGAAGTAAAGTCTTGTCAGTGTTCAGTCTGTCGGCGGAGTGTCTGTCGGCGTTTAGTCGCACACTCCATGTAAACTGCCGTCAAAGATAAACCAATTCAGGTGAATATTCGCCAGACTTCAGAGGGCTGCACGTATGTAAATGTAGGGGCATAAATTAGCCAGGAAATGATACCAACTGCGAATACGGTGGCGTCCAAAATGTTTGCGACGGTTACGGAGCCCCGATGTGGTTTTTAAATTTACATTATTGGAGTGCATGAATGGAAATGTTGTGAAGTTTATTCCTGTAGAACGTAGGTAGCATAGTTGTAGATTGCAAACATTTTTCTGCTGACCACAAGGTTAATTAAGATTCCGTAAGTTTGGGATTTGTTCCGTACGGTGCCGAAAGTGAAGAATAGCAACATCCCATTTCTTCTCGTGGGTGACGTAAAAGGTGGGGACTTACTAGAGAATGGGCAGCAGCGTTTTCTATACATTTTACCATCATACTGCGATCGCCAAACCGCCTGCAAAGCGTGGCGATTAAGGCAACCCCTCCCTAGGAGGACGCCGAGAGGCCTATGTCCAGCAGTGGACATCTTTCGACTGAAATGATGATGATGATGTAGTTTTAAAAATAATAAACCGGTAATGGTCTAGATTGTAAGCCAAACATAAAACCAATTTGCGAACAAGTTCCTGAAAATATAAAGTGTAATCAAAATACTTATAAAGTCATTTTTAAAATAATCGTCCTTTGTACTTTTTTTTTGTTTTAAGCATCACTATTGTACATAATTTTCTTATCTTTTTATACGTTTACAGGAAAAAAAAATATATTTGTATAACCGACGAAAAATTTCTGCGCTGGGGGTCTAGAATGATATGCTGAATTCATGGTTACAGTTTGCGCTCTGAATAAAAACTTTTACTGTATGTGTACATAAATAAATGGTTAAACAAATAAGTAAATAAATATTTTTTTTTATTTACCCCAATTTAACTATCAGAAAACGACGTGAATTTGACAAACAAATTAATTTGAGCAGGTATCGTTTGGTAAGGAGTTCAACCGTACTTAAAACTTTGCCTCCGTCGTTAAAGTTTACGCAAACGATAGCGCGCTGCCAACCTTTTTAGTTTTTACCTTATTTTCAATGTAAAGTCGAGCCTCTGTTTGCTGCCAAGTAAGAGGCTTGGTCAACAACATCGCTAAATGTCAAATTGTAGATACAATTGAACATTGCTGTGGAATCTTTACTAGACGGAAACGATGCTTGACGGTATGTATAATTTCTAAGGAACCGAAGAAAAGCCTACATAGTATGATATATGCAGAACTTCATATTTTATCTATACATATAAATAAAATAGAAGTGACTGTTTGTAATGTCAAAATAACAGCTTTTTACTAAATGCACCATCATCTGCCTAGCCTTTTCCCAATCATATTGGGGTCGGCTTCCAGTCTTACCAGATGCAGCTGGATAGCAGTATTTTACATGGAGCGCCCTACCTGATCTCCACAACCCAGTACCTATTACCCCTACTGGGTAATACGATACCCCTTGATATGACTGGTTGTCCGCCTTTCGGGCTTCTGACGACCCGTAACGACTGTCAAAAATCCACAAATGACAGCCGGGACCAACGGCTTAACGTGCTTTCCGAAGCACGAAGGGATCTTGTATTTAAAGATTGTCACCTATCCACGGACCAACCTCGTCAAGCGTAGCTTAACCTGATCGGTTGACCCGTGCGGCTGTGTACACTTAGCTACAAGCCCCCACAAAATATGAAATTTATAAATGAAAGCCTATATGAAAGTATGTACAGTATGCGTTACTTATAACAACAAAACCACTTTTAACATTTTTGTCTATCTCGTTCTTCAGGCGAATCCCCGAAATGTCTGCATCGATCAAATTTGGTATGCACCCCAGCGACGGGCATACTTTTTATTGACACACTACCACAACCTGCGGGCGATGCTGCCGGTGGAAGCTAGTACTTAACATAATAAACCTGAAGAGTTTGTTTGTTTAAAGGCGCTAATCTCTAGAAAAACCACTACCTTGATTTGAGCAATTCATTTGCTTTTGATAGCCCAATTATTGAGGAACGCTATAGGCTATTTAACATAACGCTACGACTCTTGGAGCCGAGCAAAAAGAAATAAAATCGGAAAGACAAATTAAACGGCGGGTGAAACCGCGGGGCACAGCTAGTTTACCTACATATAAATCTTAACAAATTACCCACTCCTGACAATTAACACACTATATAACGCTGTCATTTTATTGAGCTTTATGATGCTGATCTGTTAACAAATCATTCTTATTAATATTAATTAATTAATTGCTACAATAAATTGATAGAAGTGAATATTCTTACCTATTTCGCATCAGTAAGATTAAACATGGTGTTGTCTCTTTGTTTGCCGTGGTTATCGGCGACAGGAAGCTGCAATGGAGCATCCTTTAGATAATTTATTGACTGGCTGAGCAGTAACCTGCCCTGGTGTGTTAATAACTCATTCTGCAATTAATAGCGTTCTTGTGAAGCGTGCATTTTGTACAGACGCCAGCACATCAAGCTACCCTAATCTATAAAATTGATTTGATAGATTTTCAACTTTATTCCATAAGGATAAGGTTCATGTTCAATTGGGAAAATTTGACAGTTTGGGGTTGATGTGCTGTCTGTACCATAAACAAGGTTAATTTTTTTGTAAAGTGAGAAATGATTCTCACCTTGCAAAAAAAATCAGATTGCGACCTATAAGATGGGCAAAACTTGGCTCGAAATAATGAGAGATGAGTATTTCGGAACATGGTGGTCCAGTGGTAGCGGCGCGATTTACGAGTTGCAATTCGTAGGTTCGATACTAGACATGAACTTTACTTTCTGTAAAAGGCAAACATCGTGAGGAAACCGGCCTGTTCTAGAACCAATAATTCGAAGATATGTAGGTACATCTCACTCTTACCGAGAAGAGGCCTGTATCTTAGCAGTGGAAACCTTATAGGCTGATAATGTTATTATGTAAAGAGAGTATTTGGTAGTACATACGAATATTTGGTATATAATCTACCGAAGTTTCAATTTCCGAAACTGACAAATTCAATGTAGGTACATAATTAAGTTTGATACGATACGATACCTAAATTATTGGTTAGGTAATTAATACAGCACCACCTTTAAGGCTTCGGAATTAATTTACCGAAGTGAAGCAGTTGGCAATACCTATCAGAATCAGTCACATTTATCAAAATTCTCAACACAATTTGCTTATGGTAAGTCGGAAATATAAATAACTATATAAATTAATAAGTTTTGGTCAATATAAGTACAACTTGGCACTGACTTAAATTACGTCACCGGTTAAATATATCGCAGCGGGTTCTTTTCGTATATTCCCGCTGTCCCCGTAGGCCATGTCAAAGGGGACAAAAGGAAATTAATAAAATAATAAAATTACTTCCCGTTGTCCCCGTTAATTTATTGTAATATATATTATTTTTAATATGATTACTCCTATGTTTGGTAAGCTCCTACCAAGTTATGACAACCTGGTACTTCGAAGACATATAGCGGTTTCTAGCAGACAGTTTCTACTTATGTTAGGTGAGCTCCTACCAAGTTATGACAACGTGGTACTTCGTGCAGGATACCAATATACAAAAAATCTACTTAGGTATAAAAGTAAATGATTATTTCTTATTTATCTATATTCTAATTTTAAAATACATTTAATTTTAGTTCTAGGATTGCCGCTACCAACGTTTAAAAAAGAAATAAAATTTAAACTGGACAACGCTACGTGAAATCTTAACTGTCCGTTGTCCGTATGTATATAACGGGGACAACGGTAAGGACATTTTTGACGTTGTCCCGTTGTCCCCGTGACGGGGACACGGATTACGGGGACAACGGGCATACACGGACTTTTTCGCGCATTAGATCTTCAATGCACTCCTTATCACTGAGAGTTGAAAATCAAACTGTGTTTTTTCGACGCACTGAGATGGACTCTGTTGGATTCTCAAAGCTCAGTCCAACACCGAGAGTTGAGAATCCAATGCTCGATAAAATCCCGCCACGATATTTTTACGTCTGAGCGAACGTGATTTAAAAAGAATTTTTTGGGTCAGCTTTGCGAAAATACCTACGTCTTTTAACGAGCACAGCTGTACTTTCTCCTGAACACAAGAGGTACTTATGCTAATGGTTCCGATGATTTTTTTCAATTCAAACTTTTGTTACACCATAAAAATAAAATACCCAACGAAAAACGGTAAAAAGAAATCATTAGTAGCCAAAAATATTCTTAAAAATCTGGAAATAAGTACCACAACAATCGTTTGAAGTCGCCAAAAATTGTTTTGAAAGTTCCCAAAAGTCATTGAATTTCGACAATTGCTTTTATCAATTTTGTTTGTACCTTTTTTCGCCGTTATCGGTATTGTTCGCAAAGTAGGAGCAATATAAAATGGCGACCATCCCATGAAACATTCATGAGTCGCATTCACTTTCCCTAAAATATTCAAATCTATAGATTTTTAGGGTTCCGTTCCCAAAGGATGCCACCGGGATCCTTTTAATAAGGTTCTGCTGTACGTCCGTGCGTCAATCTGTCACAGGGGAGGCCCCTGTCTCTCTTAGTCCGTCTACAAAGATATGGCCCCGTCTGACAGTAGTTTGATACTTCGAAATTAACCCTAATCCCAAATTATTAACTTTTTAGGATGGGCAAAAAAACATCGAAAGTAAGGACAACTTGCTAAATCGTGTTGTTATACATTCTTAGTTCGGGCCCCAAACGAATCTTATGTCCGTAGGTGATACGAAGCAGGAAACTCCCGTAACTTCAGCCGAAACTACGGACTTCCTGCTTGGAGAGTAGACCTCCAGGGTTATATCTTTTGAACCGTAATAGGTAGATACTCGAATTTTCACAGAGTGTTTTTTATACTATGGCCGCTAAAAGGCTCACCACAAAGTATAATCGTTGCGATAAATAATCAACAATCTAAGAATAAAAAGTACTAATATCCTACTAGAGTCCCGTGCACTGCGGTAAAAAGAATTTGTTTGAAAATTTTTAGTTTTCTGTTTCCGAACCCTTCGTGTGCGAGTCCGACTCGCACTTGGCCGCTTTTTTGATTTGTTATACGCCTTTCCTTGTGAATAAATAAAAACAGTTTATCGAATAAAGCTGTTGCTTCAACGATGTTTTTATTTGGATCATACAAGGTGGCAGAAACATCGACGTACAGCCTGTTACTATAGAATCAGTGCATGGTTTTGAACCCATTGCGTTGAAATTTTTCGACAGTTATTTATAAAAATAAATGCTTTTCCAGACATTTTAACCGCGTAGGTATTGAACTTTGCTACGAAATAGCATTTTTTTTTTATAATCGTTCGGAAGATTTCTACGCTAGGGGAGTCTAGAATATATTTTATTTTATTTTTTTGTGTTTGGGAAATCATCAAATAACTTCTCCCGCTCTGGGTGGAGCGGGAGGGCGTGTCAGACTTTTACTGACTAAAACCCACCGGTCTTCCTTCAGTTGCTCGTATGCCAAGGGCCACGATATCTCTTTCGAACAACCCGCACCCCTGGCAGGCATCGGCCCTTGTGGACCCCACCAGTTGGTGCTGACATCTCGACGTGCAACCTGTTACCATAGATTCAGTACATGATTCTGAACCCCTTGCGTTGATCTTTTTCGCCGGTTATTAAAAAAAAAAATTTGCTGTTCCACACGCTTTTGAATTGCTTGAGAATTGTGTACCTACCTGGTACCTATGTGCCTTAACAATGTATTTCTCTTGTATCCATAACCTACCTATGTTTATACATATACAGATACAGTCAAGCACAGATGACGTAGAAATAGTTAGGTTCCAATAAATACGTGCGAGAATTATCTTAATTGATTGCCGGGTTTTTATTCCCCGGAAACAATTCAAACCTGTCTTATTTCAATTCCTAAGATTTATGTCTAGAATAAAAGTTAATATTCATCAAGAATTATTACACATCGACATCTACGTCTACACGTAGAGCCGTTGCATTGATATTTATTGCAATATCTACTAGATTTTTCCTGTGGGACCGCTCGCGTGGATGTTAGAAATTATTCTACAGAAGCGTACTACCGAGATAAACAATATCCTATGGGTTAATATATGTTATATACTATCTGCGTGCTAAATTTTAACCAAATCCGTTACGCCGTTTTTGCGACATGGAGTAACAAACATCTAACCATACTATTACAATGTAGTATTCTAGCTTTAGCCTGCGGCTTCGCTCGCGTGAATGTCGAAAATTGTCCCACGAGAACGTACTACCGGAAAAAAAAAGTATCCTATGTGTTAATCTAGGTTATAAACTATCTGTAGGCCGAATTTCATTCAAATCCATTCTGCCGTTTTTGCATGATTGAGTAACAAACAACCAAACATACAAGCTTCCATATTTATAATATTATTAGCTTTTGCCTGCGGCTCCGCCCGCGTGGATATCGGGTATCGCGTAAAGAAGTAGCCTATGTCCTTCTCCATATCCCAGGCTATATCTCTGCCAAATTTCATGACGATTGATTCAGGAATTAAGGTGTGAAAGCGTAACAGACAGATAGACAGACAGAGTTACTTTCGCATTTTTTATAATACTATAGTAGGGATTAGTAGCAGTAATATAGAAATATAAGTTGGATGTTTACACGAACACGATTGAATAGATATTAATTGCAATATAACACTGTTCCTATGATCAGCACAGGAACAATGTTATATTGCAAAATGCCTTGAGAAAATTTATTAAGTTAAGTTAGACGATAATATAAAATAACACGACGTAAAATCGAAGTTACAGCCACGATACATCATACTCCTTATCACACACTGCCACAGCACGAAGAGCGATGGCTCGCTCGGAAAATGTTCAAGAGGAAAATAGAAGCCCATCAAAGTTTAGCGAGAACAGTGTTGACTCAGTGGTAACAGTCGTGACTATCAAGTTATAGAACGTAGGCTCTACCCCAGATAGGCGTTTTACTTTGTGTAAATAATTACATCACTACTGATCTCAAAATGGTAAACGAAAACATCGTGATTCTTGGGAGAGCATATACTAGAACCAACTACCGCAGTTAACAAAACAGCTGATGATCTTGACACGGCTGAACTGATTTTGATAAAACATGTCTAAGAAAACATACTTTTAAATAAAAAAAAACCGCGCCCAAAACTGTTCACCCCTTTAAGACCTACGGTGCCACAGACAGACACACATAGCGGTCAAAACTTATAACACCCCTCTGTTTACGTTGGGAGTTAAAACATCTAAGACATAGCGAGAATATGCTGATAATGCATCGAAGTTGCGTAAGTTGCTTTGTAGCTTTAGTCTCGCGTCATTCTGCAATTAGTGTTAATTTGTAATTGATACGTTAATTGCCACTTACCTAATTATGAACTTTAAGTAAAACATGTCATGGAAAGTTTAAATGGATCAAGTTACTTACTTAAATGTTGTCACGTAGGTGTCGAAATCATGTTACATAGATCATTTTGAGCGACAGCACCCTAATTGCGTAACTCACTATTAATCATAATCTGTTTCGTTTTGAAACAGATGGCTGAACCATTGCTTCATATGTTCGAAAAATGTGTCTGCTCAACAACGTAAATAACGCAATGAATATTGTTGAACTGTCAAAATGAAACCGATTATGATTAATCGTGAGTTACGCAATTAGGGTGCAGGTAGAGCCTACTAATATTATAAATGTGCAAGTTTGTATGTTTAGATGTTTGTATGTTTGTTACTCAACCACGTAAAAACTGCAGAACGGATTCGGATGAAATTTAGAACAAAGATAGTTTATAACCTGGATTAACACATAGTATACTTTTTATCCCGGTAGTACGTACCCGTAGGTAAATTTCGGAGTTCCAGGCGGGCGAAACCGCTAGCAAAAGCTACTTTATACTCATAAGTATGACGAATAGGTAATGTATCTACCCACATCTGAAGGTTGACTGATGTACTTTGATTTACTGTGAGCGGAATTCATTATAATTTGGTCGTAAACGAGGACAGAATAAATACATATGACACTTATCATAATTTTTTTCGTTAAATTGTTGTTAATAGGAAAAACAAACGCAAAACTATTTACACAAAAGCCTTGGCAGATGATTTCCTATGATTGTAATTTTTGGAATGCAGTTCCTTATAGCACGTTAATACTCTGCAGACTTGGTGAATGAGAGCTAGACCGAAAAAAGTGTAAGATTACGACCGTAAAGGTTCTCTTAAACGGGCAATTTTTGAGCAATTATTGCTCGGCAACACTAATGGATTAATCTGGATCAATTAAGTGGTGCCATCTGCAGCAACAACAATAAAATGCGGAAATTGTTTCGGGAATGTTGTTTCTGATTGGTCCATATATTTCAAATTTTTCAATGTCGCCAATATGAGTTGCCGATTATCCAATCGGTTTGGAAATTTTTAGTAAACTTTCTTTCTATCTCGTTTGTACGTTTATCTACATCTCGTTTTTGCGAGAGGAACCGACCGGCGTTGGAGGCGGCGGGTGGGGGTTGATTTGCTGTCATTTATTGAAGAGTTCCGTTGTCTGTGTCCGAAACTCAGTATCAGATCTATATGAAATTTAAATGGGAACATTTCGACATAAACCCCTTTCGAACAAAAAAAAAGAATTTTGCAAATCCGTTTATAAATGGCGGAGTTATGCCCGAAAACAAATTAAAAAAATATATACAGGGTGAAATTGAAAACATGCGACAAACCGAAATGGGAGATTGTACTCATCATTATGAACAACTTTTACTAAGGGACCAAAGATGCAATCGCAAAAAAAAAACAGCTGTTCCCTACATTTTGACGAGTTATGCGAACATAAATGTAGGGAACACATGTTTTTTTTTCCGGGATTGCATCATTGGTCCCTTAGTAAAAGTTGTTCATAATGATGAGTACAATCTCCCATTTCGGTTTGTCGCATGTTTTCAATTTCACCCTGTATAAACATGTCGAATTGATAACCTCCTTTTTTTTGAAGTCGGTTAAAAATTACACTAGCTAGCTGTCACAGTTTTGAAGATACAGCTCAGTGATACACAGACAGAGCACAGGCGCAACCGTCTGGTTACTAAGTACCTTTAAAAAGCAACGTGAAGCTACCAGACCTGTAGCCATGACAACAAGTAGGTTGATACATAAGTACACATACCTACTTCGATGTAATTTTACGGCTACAGATCCAATTACAAGATATCAGCATCTTACATAAATCTATAATTGATTTCACAAGCTTAGCTATTGGAGTCGCGATGAGACAGGTCACAGGGAATACGGAGATTTATCGCCTCGACAATCTGCTAATGGTTAGCGAATTACATGAAAATGATGGATTCTACGTGTTTATGCTTCAGTATTTTCAAGGGCAATTTTATCAATTATGTAAAATACATTCTGCTAGGACTGCCTCGTTGGTCTCGTGGTTGTAAGGGCTACTTCTGGCATGAGGTCCTAGGTTCGATTCACGGGTTGGGAAAAGTGTTATTGCGTATTCAATTAATGGGCCTTTTATCCTGAACTTTTTAGATTGTTGTTAAAAAATCAATGAGCCTTTTATCCTGAACTTTTTAGATTGTTGTTTAAAAATGTGTTTAGACAAAAACCTTAAAAGTATTGCGTATTAACATTTGGAATTTCTCAGTAGCACACCGGAGTCTGGATTTGTGACAGATAGAAATAGGTTCGCTTCGTATTACATGAGGCTTAAACATAACTGATGATATGTGGGTGTACTATAACTGTACACCTCTGCCTTACTCTTCGAGAAAAACACGCGTTATGTTACGTATTTCTAAGCGACGTAGGTACCAAAAAGGCAACACTTATAATATTTCTGATGTCTAAAGAATCCCTACTACAATACATACAGCTCTCAGATCATTTACTTTCTATGTACTTTTGTAGAAACTTACTAGGTAATTTTCTATAGAAATGTTCCAAAAGTATGACAGTAAAAACTATCTTTTTTACTCAATTTAGTCATACAATACATGTTGAGGAATCACAATGTAACTAGAACGGCTCTTTAAAAAGTTTCATTAGAAATCATTAGAAAACTAACCGTTATACGGCAGTATAACGGTTAGTTAGTAGGTTAGGCATAACCTATTCTTCCTTTGTGAATGAACAGTTACCCAAAGCACAACACCACAGACTGCCCAATATATTGTGACCGATCATAGTGACGCTAGACGCAAAGACGAAATGTCAACAATCTGTCGAATTCAGTACATTGAACTTCAGAGGGCCTAGCACGATGGCGCGAACTAAATGTAACTATAGAATTCATGTACAACGTAACGTAAATTCGAACAATTTTTTATTCGTAAATTCAACTATCCTATGGCATTTTTCTTAAAAAAAAGTGCGACCAGCACACCCATAGATAAGAATAAAGCCTCCACACTAAGTAAATAAAGCGCGAAACGAGTATTTTCTATTTTCAAATCGCGTTAGTGCCCACAGTTTCGTTTTCCGCCGCATACCAAGACATAGTAGGACCGCTATACACAAGATAACTGTCACCTGTACCAGATGTATGATACGACTGCTAGTGGCTCGCAGTGGCCTACAGTGGCCCACTTGTCATTGTTGATCAAAGGTTCCGTTGCTTGTCAGAACACTGTATTTGAATTTAGAACGCTCCACCCTGTTGAGTACACAGTGTAGATAACGCAATTTGTATGTGGGAGCTTCGTCATTTGTGCAGTTGTGTACAAGGTTTACACAACTGCTGTACTGTTCTTAGACATGCGTCTGGACCTATTTTTTTTATGTTGTAAACGCGACTGAGTCTTTAATTACTTAGCGATGCTAGACTCTTGTTCGGGTCGCCATTATTCGGCACAGCCCCGGCCTGTGCCTACAATGTTTGGCAGCTTTAGAATGCAGGATTCTCATGTGAAAAATCGAATTATGTAAATACACTTATTACGACAACAATCGATTTAAACAACCCAATAGAAAAAGCTACACCAGTTTCTTGAAAGGATTCTTTAAAAAAAATTGTCCTGCGGTGCACAAATTTGGAAATAGGTACGAACAATAAATTAAATGATGGCAGCAATAAGCTTATAAATCAAACCCCATCATTTTCTTCTACATCGGAATGTCAGGTGCAAACGAATAACCATGTTGTTTGTATAATCAATAGGGCTGATAGTGCCTTTTGTAGACCCGATGGCATCCGCATTTTAATTGGGTTGATTGTGTGCGTGATAATATGGAAGCCTGCATTGTTCGATCAAAAATCGAATAAACACACAATAAACTCATCGACCAAACATATTGTAGAGATATGAGTTGTCGGCATGTATTGTCTTCTATTCTATTATAATATTTTAACATGCAACAACGATATTATATCACACTTAAAATAATATCGATTCATTCACGCACTGGGTTTGACGCGCTGTTTCATGAGTCAATAAGTTTTTGATTTTAGTCAAATAGGGATCTATTTGCCCATACAAAAAACAGAAGTGACAATTGCTTACCATCCTAATAATCCTACAAATATTATAAATGTGAAAGTTTCTATGATTTGATGTTTAGATGTTTGGATGTTTGTTAGTCAATCACGCAAAAACGGCTGGACGGATTTAATAGTTTGGAAGTATTCCATGTGTTCATCCAAATTATAAACTATCTGTTAGTTTATAATTTGGATGAACACATGGGATACTTTTTATCTCGTAGTGGTACCTACGTTCCTTTTCGTTAATTTTAGATCTCAACGCGGGCGAATCCGCTGACAAAAGCTAGTAATATTATAAATGATGAAGTAAGTTTGTTTGATTGTTACACTTTCACGTTAAAATGGCAGAACGGATTTGGATGAAATTTGGCACATGGTTAGACCATAACCTGTGTAAGGACATATGCTACTTTTAATTCTGGATTGCAGACGAAGTCCCAGGCAACAGCTAGTATAGGCACACTTGGCAAGACTCGAAACAATCGCAACTAAGAATATGTTCATCCTATTTAAAAGAATTAACCTTTCATTTATATTTCGCCCGGTCCCTTATTAAAACTCAGCTTCAATAATTGTCACTCCAAACACGATAATGAAACAGGTACACAGGCTTATTTGTTTAACAAAATAAACAGGCCGCTTTGCCCAATATTTTCACGTAAAATTACTGGTAATTTAACGGAGGTTAGTGCCACAGTTAACGAGTTCTTAGACCTATTCAGGAGAAGGAGGGTTTTAAGTGTCACTGAAAGCCTTACAAAGGGTTGAAAATGTCGTCTCACACCCTGAAAACCTTTATATACGGCCTACCTGAAAATTATAGTGAAAGCAAGTAACGTAATTAGTGGCTTTGCTAATGTATGTATTGTGTCGTATGTACCTAAGTGATTCGTGTGAGTAGGGTAGTTACTAACTGCGGGTAAGAGGTCCGTATGATATTACCCTTATTGCGTTCCAGGTTGACATTATGGGTAACGAAATATACAGTTAACGGTCAACCTAGGCTATTCGTGGGGTTGATAAAGGTAATTGGCGTGTATAAGCTGAGTCATTGCGTTCAGCGAAAAGCGTCAAAGGATGCGTAAAACGTAACGTGAGTTTTCTGAAAGACGATACGTCGCGTTACTACAGTAAGCCTCAAAAAGATGTATACTTTGACAAGAATTAATTTGATTGTCTGCAATTTGTGGCCCATAATACTGTTTTATGTGTTGATGATGAATACTGTATCATGTGTAACTGAAATTATAATAAGTACTCAATGTGCTATTTGTTCTGTGGCTACACATTGATTGATACAATATTCCTCTGCCTATGTTGGGGTCGGCTTCCAGTCTAACCGGGTTCAGCTGAATACCAGTATTTTACATGAAGCAACTATCTATCTGACCTCTCCAACCAAGTTACTCGGTAATACCTACAATCGTCAGTTGTTGTCAGACTTACGGGCTTCTCACTATCCGTAACGACTGTCAAAGATCCATAAATGACAGCCGGGTCCATGGCTAAACCTTCTTTCCGATGCACGGTGGGTCTTGTTATGTAAAGATGGTCATCCATCCACGGACCAACCGCGGCAAGCGTAGCTTAACCTGAGCAATCGACCCGTGCGGTTGTCATTACTTAGCCACAAGCCCTTATTATACAGATTGATACAATACATATTATGGAACAAAAATTGTGGACAGTTAAATTAACTCTTGTCGATGTATACAGGTTTTTAAGACTAACCGTACATTGCCTTCAAACATTGCCAAAAGTTAAAATCGAAGCAATTATCCAACTTTCAAATAAACAAAATCAATGCCACTTCCTCCTTTTATTTACTATTTTTATTTTTTTATTAAGCAAAGTCCTACTATTTAAAACTACATACATCACTGTCGCTAAACATGAATTCTTGGCACAAGATCAAAGTTACGCTAATATTTAATATCCAGAATAATACATAAATTTTCTACCGTCATATTTGAGCTTTTCTCTGTGTAAAAGAAGAAGGTACTAGCTACACTAATCATCCTATTCATTGGGTTTAACAACTTGTGAACCCGCTCGCTAAACTTGCCCACGCAAGTTGAAAATGTCGACGGTATGAGGAAATTGGAAAGTTGGCTGAAATCTATCACTATTAATCTATATTGTATATAGAAATGGATGTTGGTATATATGAGATCGATAAGCTCTGACATCGTATGACCGATCACCATGAAAGTTGACACTTAAGTACTTACGTGTATTTTTTCTTGGAGAAGTTTTTTTTCGACCTCTACGCGTGTGATGCGTGTGGCTATGGGCATCGTATGCGCAAATTTTTTAATCAATATTATAAATTGTTTTTTTTTTATTTTATTTTTTTAGTAATTTAACAATTTATTTTTAATTTAATTTAGTAATTAGAAAGCAACTTCAAAAAGGAGAATGTTTTGGATTGGTCTTCTTTTATGAGTGCATAACTGTTATATATAGGTATTATCTATATATAATATTAATACGTGAACATCTCGTGAAGAAACATCTTTGTACCCCTTTGTACGAAAATTACGCGGACGGAGGAGTATCAAAATTTGGCACAGATAAAGTTTATATGAAGAAGGAATACAGAAAGCTTAAATTTTTATATAATTATGCATTACAAACAAAAACGCGGCCACTAGTATTTTTATCATTATTTTGCGACATTTGCGGCCCTGGTAACTTTATATATTGTCATTATGAGCGATAATAGTTCTTATTGCAACTCGATACGGGTTAAAATCTCTTGTAATAAATTCAAATAATAAATGAGCAAGCATTGTCGTAAAAATGCAAATAAAATCGTATAAAATTAGGTATTAACTATTGAATAATTAATAATCCATCACTGGATGCAGTTTGGCATTTGGAATTTTATGGTATATTTTTAATTATAACTATAATTGTTATTGAAGAGATACACTGGTTTAAAAAACCACCTTTTTCAGCGTTTTCAAGGAATCACTGCCTTAAACCAAATTGTTGACATTTCCGAATGTTTCATATAAAACGTGATACTCTTTTATGCCATTTTTAAGTTTATTACCGACGATGTCTTCGCTATAACGGTCAAATTAGCGAATTTGTAACCAAATCTAAGTAACCAAAACGATAACGCAGTTCGATTTCTCGGAAGGTTCAATGTCAAAGTGCCGCCATCCTTTGACATGACCACAACAACATACAAACAAGTAAACAAACCCAGGAATATTACATAGTATGATACTGTTTATTGGTGACTATTTACTATCTGATACCAGTAGCCTGATATTGCCATGAGCTATTATGTTTACCGACAGTTGTAGGGGATGTAATCTCACGCATTTCGGGGTGGCACGTACGACTTAAGGTGCGTTTACCTTTGGTAAGTAATATAGGCTTCTGGCTAGCTACTCGTATTGGTAGTCTAGCGAGAAGAGTAGCAAGTAGGTTATAGTATTGATGACCATTATTTAAAATGAAGACGTGTCTAGAAGAGCATGATAATACCGTATTGTTACCGTTGCCATACAAATATCTAAGGCAGTCGTTATGAGTACCTTATGGCCGGAAGTTTGACCACCGATGTGATATTTCAATACACTATGAAGACATCCGTAGGAGATCCAAGGTAACCGACATAGCCATACTTAACTGGCAGTGGGCAGGGAAATTACTCGTTCTGTAGTGGCGACCGCGTACCGGCAGACGTAGCCTTGAAAGTTCTTCTACAAGGTGGACCGCTTATCTTGTGAAGGTCAAAGGAATCCGGTGGATACGGGAAGCACAGAAACGATCGAAGTCGCGGATCTTGGGGAAGGCCTATGTGTCCAGCAGTTGACGTCTTTCGGCTGAAATGATGATGATGTTGCTGTAGTGGTGGTGGAAGTCAGACCGTAAGTCGTAAAAGGTTGATCTGCTGTCCGTTTGATTGAAAATTGCACCCAACCTAGTTGGGAAAATGCTGGACGTTAATTTGGAGCGCGGAAATACACATATTTTGGGTATTATTATGAAGCCAAAACACTGATTGCGTAAGTATTTCATGCTCTAGTTTCCCACTGGCTTTTCCACCGGACATCGCAGATTACCCGCTTGATGCAAACGATCATTGAGGGGACTAATTCCAATGTAAATAGACCCTCATGCTATGTTACCGATACGACACCAACTAATGAGTGTTGTTCTGTGTTTCCCCAATTATCTTTAATGTTATCAAGGGTTAACTTCCCGTGGAACTAATATAAAATTAACGGATATAGAGAGAGATTGTGTTCTGTGCTTGTGTATAATTATTTCGGCGAAGTGGTAGAACTTACTTGATAGCCTTTAATAATTGCGATATTTATACGAAATTTCGTTGCACCCGTTGGAACTTTTTCCTTAGTAAGACGACGCAGAAAGCAAAAAAAAAACAAATCGATTTTCAAAGTTTACAATTTAATGTGGTAATTGTAGTGTAATTTAATTTAACTTATGGACGTTTTTGTAGTATCAAATCTATAATAGGTACAGTCCAAAATAGATAAGTAACCAGGGTCGTCGCATATAGTTGAAGTTTAGTAAGAAACTGATTGATGTTTTCGGATAAAATAGAAGACAAACAGTTCATTTATCAAGTTAAATATCGTGATGATGTACATATAGGTACCTAAATATTGGTAACGTTAGGCAAAATACTCACGGTTTCCGCTTATGTGTGATTAAACTTACCTGAAAAGAGAAGAAAAATCAACAATTAATGAAAATGAAGATCAAACCAAGACCTAGCTACTTACTAGAAAAAAATGTTGGGACACATTTATTTTTTTAAGTAAATATTGACGTTACCTTTTATGTGCCTATTTGAAATAAATGCTTTAACTTTGACATTGACTGAGGACGTTTAAAAAATAACCCAGCGAACCAGATCACCAGACCTAAAACAGATCCCGTTTTATCATCTAAGGAACCTAATATAGAGCAAGTTCATGAGCAATCGACTCAAATAACACTCACATACCTAACTAAACAACGACCCATTTAAATTATTCAGAGCGCCAGACAGAAATATACTAAGAGCTATTTAAGGTCGGTGCCACATCTGCGTCTAAACAGTGATCCATGGCGTCAGCTCACCATAAAATTTAGTACGAAGGTACTTGGTTATGCACCATAAAAACCCGAACGTGCTTAAAAGTTACAACTAGTGATGTGGCGGATCATTAAAATGTAGATCCGCAACTACGGATCCGGATACGGATAATTGGCGTCAAGATCCGCGGATACAGATACGGATCTCAACTTTCGTATTCAATCGGTGTCGGTGCGCGTGACCTTGAAACGATAGTTGATGCCACTTGATGCTTTGCGTGACAGAACATGTTTCGACTGGCATTGCGCGTGTCTTTCTTTTGTTTTGTTTATAGTTTAGTGTGACACTGGGCAGCATAGATAACGTTTGTGTTTATTGTACGAGTCAAAAAAAGTTTACAAAGAAGTTTAGTAGTGCAATTTGGAATTATTAATAAGGTAAAAGATCCGTCAAAAATGTAACGGATAGGGATACGGATATGGATCTTTTTTCTCCCGCGGATATTCGCGGATACGGATACAGATATCCGGAACATCACTAGTTACATAGATAGATAAATCGTTTATTTGGTGCATAGAGATTAAACTAATTACATGAAAAGAACAAGGTGCCAATACACTAAGAAAAAAAAAAGATATTGGATGACAAGTATAGTGATGACATTTTAGGCTAGACACAATAAATTTACATTCAAATGAAATAACGTGCGGTGGAGTGCAAAAGTGAAGTGTGCGTCTCAAAGTTGCACCAAATGGGAGTCCAGCTCAGCAATTCAGCATGTGTCAGGCAAGTTTACCTGACGCTGATATTCGGCTGGATCCCTGCAGTGACCTACGGACGTCGAGCAGATGAGATTACTACGCGAGTAATTATTATTAGTGTTGTGAAAAGTGAAATGTGCGGAATAAAATTATTTAAGTAGGTACCTAAGTAGTACCGCAATGTTTATGTAATTTATTCTACAGTAAAGTTCAGCATTTGGAAGCGTTATTGTTGATGATTTTGTATATGATCACTTGATTGTTTATATAATTAAACGTATAATGTTACAACATATAGCCGGGAAAACCCAGTAACAATTAATTCCGGTCATTAAAACATTGCTGACACATACGTTCAATGATTCTGCTTTTTCGCTGGAGGAAAATGCGAAGTGTGTGTGTGTGTGTGTGTGTGTGGATGTGTTATTTTCCTTTTGATGCATTGAGCGTTTTATTGATTTGCCGTTGAAGTTATGGTGTTTATTACACGCTTTATATTAGCTTCACTTGTATGTTTGTAACCGACTCCTTAGGGCGCGTTTTTGACCCACTTTAAACGGTCAGATTTCATTTAAACTTTGTAAACTTATCGAGGACCGATGACAATTCAATAATTAAAAAAAAATAGAGAACAATAGAAAAAAATAAAGGAAAAAACACGCTTTTGTAGTTAGCAGAACTCAAAAATAGAAAATAAATTATAGTTTAAACAACTAAAAAAACACGCTTTAAAAACCAAACTAAAAAAGTAGAAAATAAACTAATTTAATTTAAAAGCTTGGGGTGCTTTTTGAGGTATTTTTATAATCAATTAATGTCAAGCACCCCACACTTTTTAATTGAATTAATTTATTTTCTACTTTTTTAGTTTATTATTTATTTTAAACTAGCTTTTGCAAGCGGCTTCACCAGCGTAGATGTAGGTAGATCCTACGGGAAGGTACTAAAGGTTTCAGAAGATTGTAAGCTATGTGTGTGCACAATTTCCTTCAAATCCGTTAAGCATTTCTTGCATGATTGAGTAACAAACATACAAACTTTCACATTTATTATATTATCAGGATTGTTACTTTTTTTAAGCATCGTAATTAAACGCAAAAAAGTCATCCTGAATAAATATTATTTTGTTACTTTTAGGTTTGTGGCGGCCATCTACAATGCCACATGCGAACTACGCAAGACTTCACGTCAAACAAATCCTGCATCGCGCAATCAGAGTTTACCGCGCGACTAGCATAGATACAACATCCCGACATCAACCGTCGGGCAGTTACCCACCAGACACAACACCCGTCTGGTCGGAGGATCCTCCCTTTTCTATAGAGTATGAGTGGACTGTACGCCCTGTTTCTCATACCTCTATAGGTTCATTCAGTTCATTTTAAGGTCACAGAAATTATTTTTCCTCCTAAGTTTATTAACACTATTTGGCACTTTGACAAATCGACTTCAGGGTGTCGAATTAATTCCTTTGTTAATTCTGTAACACGAATGTACAAATAAAACATGACTGTTACATGTGTGTTGACACAAAATACTAATATGCATACAATTTTGGTACGACATCGCATCGTGTGCAAAATTCTGCAATGATTCACACTAACTTGCCTTTGTAACCCTAAAAGGCTAAATACCTCATGTGCTTCTAATTTAATGGGGCATTATTTTACGTTTTTGGGGCGTTTTTGGGTTTAACTAAGAAATCCTTACTTTTAAGGCGTTATGTTGTGAGTCACAAATAGGACATGTTTTTATATATGCCAAATTCGTAGCAGCATTCAGATAGAGCAGTGGTGACGATAACGGTTACGACTTCCTACTTGTTGGTCATTGGTTTACAGAGAGGCGCTTTACTTTGTGTGAATTATTTCATCACCACTGCTCTCAAAACGGTGAAGGAAAACATCGTGTGGAAACCGACATGTCCTCGAAGACATGTGACATCTACCAACCCGCACTCGGCCCAAGTGGTGGATAGTGACCGACTCCCTGTGCTCGAGACCTGTATCCCAGCAGTGAAAACAAGTGAAACGAAATATGTTTCTACGCTCTTCCTCCTTCTTGTCTTACTCCTTTCTTCGGTTCTTGGAATATTTTCTGTAATATGTGTACATTTACCAACACAAAATCTCACAAATGCGCACATGCATAATCAGATAGTTTCTCAATACTCAATCATTTATTGCATTCCACAATGTATATGCTTAGGTGGTAAGTATATAAACATTTGTTGAAACAATCGTGGACCCTGTCAGGCACAGCAACAGTTTTTTTTTAAGGAAGAGGACTTATTTAGGTATACATACAACTACTTACTCTAAGTACAGTCTAAGGTAACATTTTATTAATTATTAATTTAATCTAAAATTTTATTATTAATTTATTAATCATGCCAGTTCTATAGATTTATCAATTCTTCTAACACATTGAGAGTTAACACAATATTTTTAATTCTGTTTAGTCTAACATAGCGTAAGCGCGAATGGTCAATTCCCGTGAAATCAGAACCTCTGCAAATAATCCGCTGAAGGGACTGTTTGTTTGTTAATGCTAATGAACGTGCGAAGTGGTGCTGACCTGGAAACTAATCAAATAGGCTTAAACGGCCAGTCTCTGTGGATAAATTTACAAATATTGCATTTGTATTTCTTGTGCTCTGGTATAACGTTGTATGTAAATACGTAGCAGCGGGGTGATTGCGTAACACACTAACAGCAGAAATCGCTTACATTTTGACAGTTCAACAACATTCATTGCGTTATTTACGTTGTTGATCATACAAATTTTTCGATCATATGAAGCAATGGATTAGTTTGCTACGCAATCAGGGTGCTAGTTGGCGTTCTGTAGTTGCTGTCTATATACCTAGCTATGAGTGTATTTAGTTTAGAACACACTTTTTAAAATCTTCATTCCAGGTTTCCTCTGGTTTCCTCGGGTTTTCTAAATAGGTACCTACTTACAATCCGAGAACCTAAAAGTAACAGTGACAAGTCATCTTCCAGGTATGCTCTTTCCACTGTACACTTCATCCATCCAAGATAGAGACAAAGAGACGAGGAGAGGAGAGTAAGAGAGATTAATAAAAAAATACTTTGGTGCAGAACTGCATACAGAAGATAAGACTAGAAATACAAAATAAACAATTTAGGTAGAACATAAAGTCATAAGCACACAAAACATCAAGCTCATCTCGCAAATAGAATTCTATTTCTGCTGTAAATTATAACCATCATAGTAAAGTACGTAAAGCCGTCGTCAAAGCTAAGACCAGTAATATTCCTTCTGGCTGCATATTATAACAGACCGTTGAATTTTACAGCGCCGCCCCGCCTCACTAACGATATTGAATTCACAGACGCTTATGCTCTGCTATTTTGGCTGTTAACTTGAGAATATAAGTAGGGATCATTTTGGGACTGCCTGTTTTGAGTTTAGTAAGGTTTTGAGTTGGAATATATGAACGTACTTCTCCTTGACGCATTAGGTACTGTGCCACAAACCCGCACTGAGCCAGTGTGGTAGACCCTCGCAGGGAGGAGGCCTGTGTCCAGCCAGTGGGATATTATGGGCCGAATACGCTATTAGGGACTAGGTATATGCGCCACCAGAATATCAATCTGCAATTATATAGGGATCGGTTTCAAGACTAACTGGATGCGGCTGATTACGGCCAACTATGGCATCTTTACTTTCCATAGCAACTTTACCCATGAGTACTGTACTTCAATTTATCTCGATAACTAAAATTCTGTTACCGCCATTTAATATCGAAACGATACAGAAGTAGAATTATCTACTATTTGTAATATTTTTTTAGCAATCGAGATATATTTTAATACAGTTCTCATTGGTAAAGTTGCTCATGGGAAGTAAAGATTCCACAGTTTACCAGTACATGGAGCGAGTCCACCTGGTTACCACTAGGCTATCTAAGAGGCGTGTTGAAATACAGCAAAATATATTCTTCTCTCTTCTTTTTTCCATCCCACTTAGTAGTTTGAGAGTCTTTCTCTCTTATAAATATTAACATTCTGCATAACTTTATTATAGTTTAGACGCTAGTGTTCCGTCTGGACTAAGCGAGAACACACACCTGCTAAATAAATAAAACAGCAGAAATTATAACTGTCTTTCACTGGTTCTCAAAACCCAAAGATCCATCTGGACTAACACTTTTCTTATGCCTATGGTACACTTTGGTGAAGACATAATTCTCGCGACACACAATTTATGTGACGATTTTTTATGTTATTTACCAGGGCTTTTTTTTGGGTGGGAAATCATCAAATAACTTTTCCCGCTCTTCGTGTTAGACTTTTACTGACTAAAACCCACCCGAGTTCCTTCAGTTACTTGTGTGCCAGGGGCCATGGTATCGAACAGCCCGCATCTCTGGCAGGAATCGGCCCTTGCGGACCCCACCAGTTGATGCTGACATCTCTTTGAAGCGCGCATGGAAATCAACGCGCCATCAACCCGGACTTGGTCCTTACCGGAGAGCGAGCTACCCATTACTCGCCATCCGCAAGCCCGCGCCTACGGTGGCCGAGAATCAGCCTGGGATTCCCAACGCCCAGGGCGTCTCCTGTGGCTACTAGGGCCGTGAGGGCGCATATACTGCCTCTCCCTCACGTGCGCCGCCTCCCTCTTCGCGAGAATTACTGCTTCGCAGAAGGAGATAACGACTACCCATGCACTCTCGCTCCGAACCATGGTCTGGACCAGGGCCGGATGCGAGAGATCGCCGCCGCCGATCGCCTCCACAAAGACACGGCGGTGCTGCGCCCAAGCCGGGTAGACCTCCACCGTATGCTCCACCGTGTTCTCAGGGCGATCTATGCAGTGGAAACAGCCTGGCATTTCCTCCCGCCTTATGCGAAATAGGAAACTACCGAAATACCCGTGTCCGGTGAGGAACTGCGTCAGGCGGAAGGTGAGGACGCCGTGGCGCCTCTCAATCCACTCCTCAAAAAGGGAACTTACAGCCGGAATCGTGGCGTGCCCAGCACTGGGTTTCGACAATCGCACTCTCCATGTCGCCATGAGATCCCGCCGTAGCTCTGTCCGCTGTGCCGCGATTTCTCGCGGGTATTTATCTGGGCTGTGTATTCATTTATGCAGTCTTATTTTCTTGTGTCCTTTGGAAAAGCTCATAAAAAAAGAAAAGAGTAGGTTTTAAACAACCATCCATACCAACTCTAAAAAAAGATCGTCGATGCCCTTTTCATTAAAATCTAAATTGTGAATGAAAGACCTTAAGACAAAGAGTTTCAGATTGAACAACCCTGAAAGAAGACGTGGCTTTGAAATACTACCGACATTATATTTTTGTGATCGTGGAGTATTTTTCTGTGTAATCAGTGGCGCGACATCGCATCTTTGTGTTTTTGTATACACTTTATTACAGTCGAATTTCCTTTTCGCCTTTATTCTGTAAAGGTCTTCGTAAATATTTTTTTGCACGTTTTTTATCTGTAATTAAAGGATCTTTTAGTAGGTGCAAAAGAAAATGTTTGAGCTTTAATTTTTTAAACCTGAAAGAAGCTCTGTTATTTAAAAAGAAGGTGATGTCACGTTTAATTAGTATAGGAACTAAGAACCATAATCCGTTTTCTAACAATGTTTAAGCCTCTGATCTGTAGCTTAATCTTTGGATGTCATTTTGTTTGCTCGTATAATAAGATTATAGAAATATCAACAACTAATTAAGATAAGTTGATAAAAATATTAGCAAGCAATCAGATTAAATTAACAAAAAAATTGTAAAGGTTTTCCATGACTATGTCTATGTCAGATTGTATGCATAACTAAGAGCAGTAGTATGAAGGCTCCTACAAACAGGCGCGATGCGACTTTAATAGAACAATTTCTATGAACATTTCATGGCGGCGCGATGCGACTTTAATAGAACAATTTCTATGAACATTTCATGGCGTAGGGCTGTCGCGTCGCTCCGGTCTGCGGGAGCGTTTATGTGTGTAAAGCTATATTAACAGCATGTGCGTGTATCGTTACGTCCGGCGATAAACGCTAATGTGACCAGCTATTATCGGCGTTCGCCACACAAATTTGCCCAGCCAAATAATGTTATTGGCTAGCGGAATTTAACGCCTGTTTAATGGGTTAAACCTTGGCTTACCTGCATCCACCGTTTTATACCTACTTGTGAACGTCATTTCCTTTTGTGTTTTAAGCTGCCGAACCGTATTTCATGACTCAAGATTATTACAAAACAATAGGTAGGTACATCGCATCCACTGCAACTATGCTATGTAAGTATATGTAGGAGCTCGTGGCTAAGTAATAAAAGCCGCACAGGTCGGTTCGTGGATGGGTGACCAGCCATACATAACATATCGAGACTTCTCCGTGCCTCGGAAAACACGCTAAGCCGTTTTTGATATTAGTTACGGGTCGTCAGAAACGCGAAAGTCTGACAAAGTGACAACCAGTCTTACCAAAAGGTCTCGTATTTTCCAGTTACTGAGTTGTGAAGGTCTGATAGGCATTCGCTCCATGTAAATAAACTACTGGTATTGAGCTGCATCTGGTTGAACTGGAAGCCGACTGCAACATAGTTAAGAAAAGGCTTGTATGGACTTTTCTCAATTATTTTGGAGTCGAGATTTATTTTTTGAGGTAGGTACCTATGTATATGCATAATGTATCTACTATATTTTAAAGCACATCCTACATAATATATTTTTTATATTTATTGGGAGTGCTGAAATAATGAAGAGATAAAAATTTTAGAGAAAATCTTCATAAATAATATACAACGAGTAACATAATTAACGCAAGACCTCATACACCCCATTTACCAAAAACTATTTTTTTTTAAAGCTAACCTTGTATATTTTTCTGAATTTCATAACTCTGAATATTCATTAATGCCATGCTCTTCAGTTGCACGGTAAATAAGCGCGCAAATTTTACGCACTAAGCCGTAGCCAATAGAGCTACGCCACAAGTGATCAGAAGCATATTACCGTCACGTCGGTGACCTCAATAGGGACGAAGGAGTTGTATTGTCGATGGTCCATAGTTCATGGTGAAGGTATATTAAGTCCCATGAATAGACGGGCCAATCACCAATTATCAGACACAATGCCAATCCAGTTATAAGCTATACGGGAATTGTTGTTCATAACAGAAGCTCCTTGATATTGTTAAGAGTGTATTGTTGGTGTATTAATTAATTGAAATATAATATTTAATGGTTGTTAATATAGTCTGCTTGTTAAATATCAAGAACCTTCAAAAATAAGATGGAAATAATGAAAATACAGGGTCAAATTATCGATATCGAAACGAATGAAATAAAGAACAAAACAAAAAAATCACCCCTCCAACTTAGTTCAAAACTTGAAATGACACAGACATGTACAGTAAACCAAGCAAGTTTTTGGAAATTCGTAAAAATGTCTATGTTCCACGAATTAAAAATTACAAAAACAGCTGATCGGCTACCTACGGGCATTGACCTTCGCCCATCGAATGCTGTCATTTTTTTTTCTGGCAATCCAGCTAATTTAATTTGACCCTGTTTACTAATTTGGCATTTTCTTGATGCTTACTTTCATAAAATTATAACGTGAAGTGCGTTGTTAGTGGCACCAATCTTGAGGCTGAATTTACCGAATATTTATAAAAACTAGAGCATCTGCCTGGACTTACGAATAGTATTTCGCAGAAGCAAAGTTTGGTGAATGTGTAAGAAAGCTCCGTTGTTTGGCTATCATAAACACGATTTTTTCAACATTAATGTAGGTATACGTGTTACATTTTATCACCAAGAGAACAAAGTGTGTACGCTTATAACTTCCTTTTTAGAAATGAAGTCCTTTACGGTGCATGTTTTGCTATTATTTAAACTGTTTTAACTCAAAGCATAACAACATTAATAACTACGGGAAATTGAGTTTTCCAAGCATAAAATTAACAGCAACAATTTAGGTAATTTCCTTTGACCAGGATTCATTATCAAATCTGGATAACAATTACCATCAAGCGAAATTAAGTGGATATCAATCTGTACTAATTAACATTAAGTTCATAAAGCATACCTACCAATTGTAGGCTTTCCCACACCTTGTACTTATTACTGAATATACTTGGTACCTATCTATATCTATATTTTTACAAAGTCACTTTTTTGTGGCTGTCTGTGTAATCGCTTAATGAAATGAAATAAAGTAAAATGAAAAAAAAAAAAATAACCTGAAATAAAATGAAATGTTTATGTAAGTGGATCTTTTAAGAAAATTTTACACGTTAATAGTTTATTGGTCAATTTTTTTTTAATTTAGATGGCGCCGGCGCCGCTTGGAAGAAACGCCGATACAAACTCACTTTTAGATTTTCTAGACTACACAATAGCTATTGATATGGTTTTTACCTTCATTTAGAGAATTTATTCAGGAAGAGTTATGTGTTTACTGTCCTCATTAACTAAAATAAATCTCATAAATCTCAATGTTTTGACGTAACTAGTTAAACTAATCGTGATTTGTTACATCATTCAGATGTCAATCAGCAGCCAATGCCACACAATTATCTTTGAAGTTAATCAATAGAGTTATTGCTTTGACACATCTAGCAGCTTGTTCACATCGTTAACCGGTTATGGTTTTTGTTATTATTTATTGATTACGAAATCATCATGCAAATTATTAACTTGAATTAGATATAACTGCTGTTTATCTGTGTGCTGTTGCAGAGTTCCTAAAACCGCGGTTTGAAAAAAGTTAAACTCAAAGCATTTATTTTAAATAAACCTATTATTTTGGCAAGCACACTGATGGAAGCTTAGAGGTACCAGCGAGATAATTGCGTCATAATCAGCATACAGCTGGGACACAAGCTTCCTCTCTGAGGTCGAACCCAGTGCGGGCTCGTAGATGTCAAATCTTCGAATTTTCTGGTCCTAGAAGAGCATGGGGGTTTCCTCACGATGTTTCCCTTCAGCTTTTTGAGAGAAGTAAAGTGCCTTTCTGAGTTCGAACCTGGGATAATTACATAACGCACATAAGATGGCAATCACCGGCAATGACTTCCATATTGACAGTTTAACCTCGTTCATTGTGTTATTTACATTGAGCAGAGGAAATTTTTCAAATTTTCCGTGTAATGGATAAGGAATTTCCTTCAAAACCCTCGAATTGTGAATGAAAGTGTGTCACACAATTAGGGTGCAGCTATACCAGCTTTAGTCAAAAATATTCCAGCCTAAGTGTAAAAGTTGAATGTGATGCTGATGTTGATTGCTTGGCAGCAGAATTTTAGGTACAGCGCAGTATTTCCCAAAGGAGCCCTATCGCTAGGAGCCTTGCTTACTGCAATGCTAATATGGATGGCGAAAAAATAATCCACCAACCAGAAGCAGAAACTAACAATGACTTTGACATCTGCCATGTGACATGTGACATCTGCCAGGGGTGCGGGTTGTTCGGAAGAGATACCGTGGCCCCTAGCACACAGGCAACTGAGGGAACACGAGTGGGTTTTAGTTAGTAAAAGTCTGACACAACCTCCTGCCCCACGCAGAGCGGGAGAAGTTATTTGATGATTTCCAAACCTCAAAAAAAAAACCTAAGTGTCAAAGTTTAATGTGATGCTGATGTTGATTGCTTGGCAGCAGAATTTTAGGTACAGCGCAGTATTTTCCAAATGAGCCCTTTCACTAGGAGCCTTGCTATTGTAATGCTGGAACAGATGGCGAAAAATAAACAACCAACCAAGGGCAGCAACCAACAATGACTTGATTCTGTCTATCTATGTTATGTTTTCAATTTTTTATGAGTTAACTTATCTCACCGTATGTTTCTATGACAAAGAAATCTACATGTTTCTATTTTATTCGTTTTATTTGATATTTATTGACTGCCTCGTTGCTCTAGGGGTCGCAGGCGCTACCCCGGAGTCTGGATTTGTCCCCGGTTGATGGCAATAAGATCGCCTCTATTACATAGGACTTAAATATAGCTTGCAAAATGTGGGTATTCTGTAGGTATCTACGCCTCTGCTCAACCATTCTTCGGCTCTGCTAGCTTAGGAGCCCCAAACTATAAGTCAAATGATTGTATTACGTGTTTACAATATTCCTGCATTTTTTTTTCTTTTCATTCTCATTTTCATTATATCTATCATTGAGGAATGAAAGTAAAATAAATGTATTTTGTTTAGTCATTTTAGCATATTCGATCAAGTTTTGATTGGGAAACAACATGCAATCATTTGCTTGGTTTCCAATTTTCTACAGATTAACAATATCTTAAACTTTTAACCGACTTCCTACTTCATACAGATTGTTAAAAGATCGCATTTAAAACTTTGTACAATGCACATTATGTAGCTTCGGACACCTTAAACATCACCACTACGTCCATAGTGCATTTATGTGGAAAAATCTTCCAACAATATGATTGTAACATTGTGTTAAAATATAAATAGCCCTCTCGCATGACCCGGTTCAATAAAACCGGATATAATGATGACTGTACATTGATTGGGGAAATACACTCGAGAGCAATGAATCCGGGTCACTTAAAGAATCCTAAAAATCTCGGAAACTAAAAATGCTAGGTTAATGCAATAAATTGTATTTAATAGACAATGTAATACTCCTTAAATGAAGGTATTAAAACTTCATAGTTATTGTAAAGTTATATCATAAAAAAATCTAATTTGAAAAAGGGCCACTTTCGAAGATGGAACTACGAAATTACAGCATTTGGTTTTGCTTTTGTTTGTAATCTGTCATTTATGTGGGTACATAAACCATGTTGATAGTGCTCTATATTCATTATTCAAGCTGAAATTATGTCGCTTACGCCTGAAGAATGCACCAGAATACTTACAATGCTGGAAACCGGCCGGAGTCAGCGCGATACAGCCAGGACTGTCGGTGTGTCGCTGTCAACAGTACAAAGAGTTCTCCGACGTTACGAAGAAACTGGTTCTAACCTACGCAGACCAGGAACGGGCAGAACCAGGTGTACCACAGCACGAGAAGACCGATACTTGGTGAACACCATGCTTCGAAATCGCTTTCTCACAGGAACTGAACTCACAAATCAGTTTCGACGCCTCGGAGGAAGTAACCCAAGTGCATGGACAGTAAGACGTCGGCTTGCTGAATCTAACTTAAAACCCCTTAGACCTGCAAACGGCCCTAAACTGGAGCGTGGGCATCGTATTTCAAGACTAAGATATGCCCAGAGCCACGTAAATTGGAGTATTGAAGATTGGTCAAAAGTTATGTTCTCCGACGAATCAAAATTTATGCTCTACAAGCACGATGGAAGACACAGAGTGTATCGAAGACCAGGGGAAAGATTCAAGCAAGCATGCATCGAAGAAAAAGTAGCCTACGGTGGTGGGTCTGTACTTGTGTGGGCCGGAATTTCTTCTGAAAGTCGCACAGAGCTGGTGATCATAGAAAACGGCTCTTTAACTAGCGTAAGATATGTGGAAGAAATCCTCAATGATCACGTTGGTCCATTTATGGTCAATTTAGGTGAGGATGCTATATTTATGCATGACAATGCCCGACCTCATACAGGTAGGATTGTGAATGACTACCTTCAAGAGATGAACATTACTCGTATGGAGTGGCCAGCGCGCAGCCCGGATATCAACCCGATCGAGCATGCTTGGGACGAGCTAGGCAGATGCGTAAAACAACGAAACCCTCCCCCAATCACGCTTCGTGAGCTCAAAATTGCTCTCACAGAGGAATGGGAGAATATTCCCCAAAATCGTATAAGGAACTTGGTGTACAGCATGCCAAACCGCGTAAACGCAGTAATGGAAGCACGAGGAGGCAATACGAAGTATTAAAATTCAAGAAAATCGTAATAAAGTTCAAAAATTTCATGTTTCCTATTTTTGTTTTAAGGAGAGATCAGCAGTTTTTTTCTTTATGTAATTTTGTGTTAATAAAATGTATGGTGACTCATATTTTTTTTACTTTCATTTAAGGAGTATTACATTGTCTATTAAATACAATTTATTGCATTAACCTATCATTTTTAGTTTCCGAGATTTTTAACATTCTTTAAGTGACCCGGATTCATTGCTCTCGAGTGTATTTAACGGTAATCGCACTCTTCCGGAATTATTTATAGTAACGGTTTCCTATTCCTCGTTTAAAAATGAATGTATTTTTCGCACTGAATGTTTGTATATTGAATGTATGCATTGTGTGAGTTGGTCGTAAATTGGATTTTGACAAAAACATGGCACATCAGTAGTAACATTTTTGAACTTCAGCTGCATTCTGTAACCCACTTACTAATAAACACGGAATACATCTTATTGGTTCTACGAATTATTACGAGTTACAGTAGGCTGCATCAAAGTCAAAGTCAAAGCATTTATTTCAAATAGGCACTTAAAAGGCACTTTTGAACGTCAAAATTTACATTAAAATAGAATTGATTCTAGTCGCCCCTTCCAAAATGTAGTTTCGTATGGAGAAGAATGGGCAAGAAACTCCACCGTTACTCTTTTAAAATGTTTCCAGTACAATATTTAACATAGTAAATTCATTATATGATTATGTGTGAAAACGATGCACCCAGAATAAAATTACCATACCAAAATAGGCGGGTCATCAATTGGGTACCCCCGTTGTATTAATATTTTAGTACAACTAGGGTACCTAACTGATGCAGCCCACCGTACATAACGGAAAAACGCTGCTACGACCTACGCCGTAGTAAATCACGCATCATAAATACTAAAAAGTTAAAAATAAAATTAAAAGAAAACAAAACATTAAAAAAATCACAAGTATTTTTAGTGATTGTTTTTTCTTTATGCGTCACTGCTTATACGTATAAATAAATTAATTTTGTTCCTTTGTTTCTATCATTCATAAATCACCATGCCTATCTTTAGCGATGAATGTATTTCCACGGGCTGAAATTTTTATTTAAATAATACATAGGTACCAAATAATGAGATTTTACTTCCGTTTCAATATAAAAATATAAAGACAAGGAGTTAGTGCAATTAATAAAATACCGAAATGTCAATGGCATTAACATTTCAAAGAACCTGCACTGACCAAATATCTAATGGACAGTAAGACCTATAGCCATTAGGACAAGGATTTTAAAAGTGCATTTAAAAATGTCATGACATTTTTAAATGCACTTTTAAAATCCTTGAGCTGACCCTTGACTTAGAAGTAATGGCATTATCTTCTACAATGGAGACCGATATAAAGTATTAGTTTTAATTTAGTGTCAGATTTTGCGGTTTGGCATTACTCGTAAGTATTATTGAAAGATAGATTATAAAGCTGTGTCTATAATTGTGCAACATGCAATGCAGTTAATTTAGTGTTTAGCAAATCGGTTTAATTGGACTGCTTTGTGATGAAAT
This sequence comes from Antitype chi, assembly GCA_947359405.1. NCBI lineage: Eukaryota > Metazoa > Arthropoda > Insecta > Lepidoptera > Noctuidae > Antitype > Antitype chi. The sequence continues at coordinate 11,818,550 of OX375815.1, read as the reverse complement.
GGCATCGTACGGTCGCTGAGTAGTCTAAATTAGCCCATTTTGCTGTTGTACATGTATTCAAAAGTACCTACCATTAAAGCTGTGAAATATTAATTCAGCTTTTAGTAATTAAATGTATCAAACGCAAACGCATGATAACTGCTAGCATTAGCCTTTATTTCGAATTAAATTAAATTCAAGTTGTTTGTCATTTTAGGTAGGCATAATACTTTTAATCTTAATGCGTGGGTACCCTTATTTCATTAGTGGCGTCTAACACAGAAACATGCGCACTTCCCAGACAACACCAAAATATTAAGAAAATCCAACACAGTAAATTACGATTCCCTTTTTAAATTAATTGATAATGTTTTATGACTTAAAGATGCTACCGCACTCAGATTTGCTAAGAAATAGATTTGTGTTGGTATAACCACAAAACTGTCATGTAATCACAATAAAAGACAAAAAATCAATTAGCCAGCTATTCAAAGATCAAAGGCAGCATGAAGTCATCACAATTTGACAGTTCAGTTCACGGTCGGTCACGGCTATAATCGACAAGGTCGTACTCCCACAAAGGAATTGTTTGTCTATGGTGACGAAATCCCGGTAGTAATCTGTTTAATTCTCTTGTCTGCTAAACGATCTGTGTTATTTGTTGGCGTTGCTAAGTAATAGGATGATTACGTACCAATCATGGCGGCTGATGAGGAAAAAAATTGTTTGTATGTTGGTCGTTGTTTTTAATGTTCACGTGAACTAGTTTGTCAATAAATGGACGATTTTTGGCTCATCAGCAGCCAAAAATCGTCCACTTCTGATGATGGTTTTAAGTTAAGCGAGGTGTTAAGAGCAGCGTTGGAAGTTGATTTGTATTTTGTAACATTTGAATTTTGATTGTAACAGTTATAACACTGATAGAGAGATACAAGGATTTGCCAATTGAATAGCATTGACAGGGGGAGCGTTGTTGACTTGTTGGTAAATATTTGTAAAATTGTCAAAGAAATTGTTTTGAAACAACTACATGACGGATGTTAAGTTAGATTTTTCCCACGTGCTAAATGATCCGTGTACCGTTGTTGCAATTGGTGATGTTGACGATAGTGCTTATTTAGGCCAAAACTTGATAATTAAAGTAATAAAAGCTCACTTTAACGATAAAAGTGTTTTCTGACGTGATTTTATCTTGAATTAAGTTCGTTTTTTCTTGTATGCTTGATTTAGGAATAACATTTAAAGGTGAAGAACATTGATTACTCGAGTGCGTCTTATGATGCATAATTTGAGCCATCAACAAACAAGTAAGTAAGAAACACCTCATGTTTTTGTGCTGTCGACCATCGTACTTGCTAAAAACTCAAAATGTGTAAATCATTGTGGTTACGGTAAACAATGATTTCCTCTACCTAAAATTTTAGTTTTTGTTAAAATCTTTTTGTTGTTGTAATTATTACTTGAACACTTTGACCTTCTAGTCCTGCTTTTAATTCAATGTTTCGTAAAACTATTTTTATCTTTTATAAAAATAGAAATATTGCTATGAATTCTTTTCCGGGTTCAGCCGGGTTGATCTCGGATAACTAACCTTTATTTATAGCTTCAGAATTTAAACCTGCAGTCGACAAGAAAATCTTTGTTTCTTTTACTAAAGAAGATAAAGTTATTCTGTGCACATTGCTAGCACCGACACGATCAGCAAAAGAAAAACCAAATGCACGAAGTTCTTCAATCGGCACGTAGGCACAAAGTTTAGCTACAATTCTGCTGCAATTTCGATACAACTTCGTGCTGGAAATGTTGCCTGCATTTCAGGTAATTCTAGGTTAGGTATTTTGGGACTGTGTACTAATATTTGCTAAGGAATCTCGTGTCGTTCAAAGAACTTCAACCATTTCGTACCCATTTTTTTTTGAGGTTGGGAAATAGTCTTTCAGTTGCCTGTGTGCCAGGGGACACGGTATCTCTTTCGCAAAACCCGCCCCACTGGTAGGTAATTCTAGGTTAGGAATTTGGGACTGTATACTGATATTTGCTAAAGAATCTCGTGTCGTTCAAAGAACAGCAACCATTTCGTACCCATTAATTTGTTTTCTTGCTAAAAAAACAAGCTGTTTTTAAGGGAAATTACGTCTTGAACATTTTGCAATCAACTGGATACAAATCCAGACTCCGGGCTGCTACTGAGAAATTCCAGATAACAAAACCCAAAAACACTGCCCGACCTGGGAATTGAACCTAGGACCTCATGCTTAGCAGTAGCGCATCCGATCACTAGACCAACGAGGCAGCCCTTACCTAAAGGCATTACAATTATGAATCCAATATAATAACAGCATTTTTAAGTGTGCATAGGCTTATTTTCCGAAACACGCATTATTATAATGAGATATATTATTTTAGCTAAATGAACATTCATGAACATTAAAGTTTCACTAATAATTTCATCCGATATCATTATCAGGCTTAGCAACGGTAATTAAGTAGGTACTTTGTGATAAGCTTTTCAAAATGAAGCCTGTTTATTCATGGGAAGGGATTACGAAATTATTTTCAATTCATTATTTTCGATTTGAATGCTAGAGTGTTATGTTGGTGCAGTGAAATTAATCTGCAATTAAAATGTTACGATTATTTAGTTTTGTTCGAACAATTAATGGCTTTAAATAACTTACAATGCAGGATAAAATATTATTTATAAATAAAATGAATAAGTTGGAAAACAGGCTGCTTACCCATCAGACAGCTTTTGTCGCTACGTGTTCAAAATCAAAGCATGTTACTTATTTGTTTGTCAACTTTAAATCTGTACCCATAATATAAAGAGGTTATCTAAGGGATCATTTTTTTTTGCATTTAATACCCCAATTTTTGAGGAAGGCTATATAATTGGCAGTTACATCACGCTAACATCTCAGCTCAGTTAACATTTTCATAAAATTTTATTTTATGTTTTGGTATTAAATCACTCAAACTCTGTGAAGCTGAGGCCCTAGTGTGAGTTTCATGTAACCATCTCAATCTACACGGTGGAGCATACGGTGGAGGTCTGCCCGGCTTGGGTGGAGCACCGCCGTGTCCTCGTGGAGGCGATCGGCGGCGGCGATCTGTCGCGTCCGGCCCTAGTCCCGACCATGGTACGGAGCGAAAGTGCATGGGAAGCCGTCACACCCGTCTGCGATGCAGTAACGCTCGCGAAGAAGGCGGCGCATGTGATGGAGAGGCAATCTATGCGCCCTCACGGCCCTAGTCGCCGCAGGAGATGCCCTGGGAATCGGGAATCCCAGGCCGATTCCCGGCCACCGTAGGCGCGGGCATGCGGACGGCGCACTCACATCACCAACTGCTCCTGAGCGGGAGAAGTTATTTGATGATTTCCCACCCTCAAAAAAAAAAACATCTCAATCTAACGCATCGACCGTGTTTGGCGCTCCAATTGGCCCAGGATTGGTAAAGGGCCAATCAGAGTGCCGAACGCGGTCAATGCGTTAGATCGAGACTGTTAAACGAAACTCACACTAGGGCCATTGTATTCAAAATTCACATTCCTACCTAAGTTTTACAGCCATTATACCATATGAAACCATGTTTACAGAATGAGATACTAACACTATCATTAACCGTAATTATTGACATCATTTATGAAACTAGCAAACAGCCAGTTTCGGCAAAATCAAGCACTTAACGCGTCCATGAGAGAGTTAAAATAAACGCTTACCGAGTCTACGCTGCGTACCCTTCAGTTGCGGGTACACGGGAAACATTTTCAGCAATGATTGCCCAGCAATATTTGTCGGGAGTATTGGACCAATCTTGTTTAATTCCTAAAAATTGCTACAAAAATATAACTTCTTATCGATCCATATATTTTATTTATCTAATGAATGTATTAGCACACTCAGGCTGTAATGTTCCCACTGCTGGGACACAGGCTTTTTCACGTGAGAGGAAGTGGGCTGTAATCTGCCACGCGGGCCCAGTTGGTACATGTCACATGTCTTTTTTTCATCATTATCATCATCATTTCAGTCGAAAGACGTCCACAGGTGGACATAGGCCTCCCTCAAGCTCCTCCAGTTCGACCGGTTCTATGCTTCCCGCATCCAGCGGACTCCTGCGGCCCTCACAAAGTCATCGGTCCACCTTTTGGGAGGCCTTCCAACTTTACGTCTTCCGGTGCGCGGTCGCCACTCCAGAACTTTTCAGCTCCATCGGCCATCTGTTCTGCGAGCAATGTGCCCTGCCCACTGCCACTTAAGTTTGGCAATTCTTCGGGCTATGTCGGTTACCTTGGTTCTCCTACGAATCTCTTCATTCCTGATTCGATCACGCAGGAAAACTCCAAGCTTAGCCCTCTCCATTAACCCTTTGGGTGACGTTTCAGTTCCTGTTCCGTTTCTTTTTTTTTACGGGTAGGAAATTATCAAATAACTTCTCCCGGTCTTCGTGTCAGACTTTTACTGACTAAAACCCACCCGTGTTCCTTCAGTTGTCTGTGTGCCAGGGGCCACGGCATTTTTTTCAAACAACCCGCACCCCTGGCAGATGTCACATTGTCTTCGACATCTACCAACCAGCATTTTGTTTCTAAGCTTTTTTTTTTACTGAAATTACGAACATTTTTGATCCTATTATTAGAATTTTTGTGACATTACGAATGTTTTTATTTTTACTGAACCATGTGTTATTTATTGAATACTTCAATATATCTTAAATGTTTTTCTTTCTTTTAGGAAAATAAATTTTATTAATGTCTCAAATACTTACATTGCAAACTATAGTTTTGTATAATTTAGAAGCCTTTTGTTAAAATTTTGTAAATGTGAGTACCATGCATCCGTTTATTGTGTTGTTTTGATGTACGTTGACTTGAAAAAGCATGGCCGTTGAGAGTATGTCTCTTAAATGTATCACTGATGGTGGCGCGTGTGTTGGATCATTCGGTTCCCTACAAAATGATTGAGCTGAAAGGTGCTTATCCACGCGTCATGCTCGTGAACGAGCGCCGTCGGTTGAGACTGGTCATCTCCTAAAAAACAGAAATAGTAATTGTCTCATTGTCGGTTATTTTAAATCTTATATTTCGAATAGTCTATTATTTTTTTACATTGTTCTCACATACAGAAGCAACAAGAATAATGTTCCCAAGATTTTGTAATATCCAACTTGATTTAAAAGAGTGTCCGTGGAGTTTCTTGCCCGTTCTTCTCCATTGAGATCTACATTTTGGAATGGGCAACTGATCGAACTGATCGACTTTTTGACAATTCAAAAGTGCCTGTAAATGGTTTAATTGAAATAAATGCTTTGAGTTTGAGTTTGAGACATGCCGGTTTTCTCATGGGAGCAGTGATGGTGATAAAATTATTTACACAAAGTAAAGTAAAGCCTGGGTTCGCAATTACGATCTACAACTCGTAGTTCGGGGCCGTTACTACTGCGCTACCACGGCTCTGAATTGCAATGAATGTTTTACTTCGTTTATAAGTTCTTCCTTATCGCTCAATATGGTATGTAGTGGTATTTTAAACAATTATTGTCATAAATATGATTTCATATTTGAGCAATATTGCCCAGCGTATAAGAAGCAGTTTGTTGCCTGTGTAAGCGTACCCTTGCAAAACTTGAACCATTTGGGGCTCCAACAATTTTTAACTACGAACTTTAAGTTTCCCTCTTTGTTATTTTCCCCTATCTTGTAGAGGACTGTTGTGAATAATTTAAGCAATTTTCTCGCTAATTGTTATTATGAGTTAAATTCTTTGTTACGTAAACGCCGAAGGGTAAGTGTTGGATGTTGTATCGTGTTGTTAACTAAATTGTTTTATAACATACTTTGAAGTTTTTGAGGTATCTACACAAATTGTTGCTTTGCTGCCCCTTTCATACTCTGCGGTTTTATAATATGAATAAAATATTAGCAAAGCGTTTTCGATAAATGTTTCAATCAAAACATTATATACGTAATCAAACTAATCAAATGTAATTCATAGAGCTTTAAAGGTCACTCAACCGTTACCGGACAAACCACAATCATATAAATGAATCTCAATCAATTGAAACAAATATCATCAATAAACAAATCCAACAGAGTAAAAAAGTGAAAAATCAGTGAGTGCTGTTGCATAATTGAGACCATATTATCTCCGGGCGGCCGAGTGCAAATACGCAACAGCATGGCAACTGCGATGCCCGGATCAACGCGCACGCTGACACAAATTGACGGCTTATTATTCGAGTATAATATTTTCCATGCGGCAACTCGCACGAAATTAATTTATTTGTGTGCGAATCGATAGTTTAAGAAATTCTTATTAGGCAACTGGCACGTTTTGAATAAAACGTTGAGGAAACAGCGAAAAGTCAAGGAAAAGTACACTAACTTTTTACGTAAAATACAAAACGTGCCAGTTACCTAATACGTGTTTTACGCTTTGTGCGAGTGACGATTCGCCCAATTCAGGTGAGTGAATTCATGCGAATCGACTTATAACCCGAATGGACCTCATACGCCGAAATTCTGCAACCTATTCTTAAGTTCATGTATACATAACTCTTAATAGACTATTATTATGTCGTGACAGTTTTGGTCATACACGGAATCTAATGTACCTATGTATGTTTTATTTAGAAAAGGACTAGCATCTCTGTCATCTTTAAGTCATTGGCCTTTTAATAATAAGTTTTTGATTAGCACGAGTGAGGATTTAATGCACTATTAATTTAATCATGAAAGTGTTAACCTGAAGGTTAACTCGAACTGAAGTTCGAGATGTTTACCAAAGAAATATCGAATGTACCTAACGTATTATGAGCAGTAGGTAGGTACCTACCTATCGAATTTTTTAATGACCCACAATCAAAATGACCATTTTCCATAATTTGTAGGTTATTAAATCTAGTTTAACACAGTCATTATCATCATCTGCCTAGCTTTTTCCCATCTATGTCGGGGTTGGCTTCCAGTCTAACCAAATGTAGCTGAATACCAATATTTTACATGAAGTGACTGCCCATTTAACCTCCATAACCCAGCTACTGGGTAATACGATAGCCTTTGGTAACACTAGTTGTAAGACTTTCGGGCGTCTGACTAAAGATGAAACGGATAGCAGTTTAGCCGGATACCGGATATTCGGCCAACCTTGTAGCCGGATAGCCGGATATTTGGTCGCCGAATATCCGGGCGACCCTTGCCCCTTGTTCTTGGTGGGCAGGTAATGCTAAAACAATACCCAAATTTAAAAAAGTTTGCCAAAAAACTATCAGCACCTTGCAGCAGTGTGTACAGCGAAATACTTTTTTCTGAAGCTGGGCTTATTTACGAAAACAAGCGGAACCGCTTGCTACCTCTTAATGCATATACATTAGTATCAATTCGCCATAATTTGCCCTTAGTGCAGTGTGAGTACCTACTAATTTATTTTCTAAGTTGTCGAATTATCTTTTGATTACTGAACTAAATAAAGCAATTAATTACCTATTTTTTTATCCGGTATTCGGCCGGATAGGCGCTAGTTACCAGGGAATTCGGCCGGATAGTATTTAGGCCGCTGAATAGGCCGGATACCGGATAGTTATCAGATATCCGTTTCATCTCTACTTCTGACGACCCGTAACGACTGTCAAAGATTCAGGAATGACAGCCAGGAACAACGGCTCATAATTTTATACAAAATATGATCATACATTTTAAAAGATAAACGGAAATAGTACTCTCCGATTTGTTACCGGACGTTCGGTTATTATTAATCGGAATAACTGAAACTGAAATTATCCAAAGTAACGGACCATGTATCAACAAAGATAATAAACGCAAATATTTTGTTAGCACCGCTATTAACAGGCTCTCTGCTGTTATCTTAACACCTTGAAATCCACCTACATATTTAACGCTAATAAATTATTTCGAATTATCCCGAGTAACGCAATAAGTAGGCAATCCCGGCTGTAATTATTCTTAACCGAGTTACGCGTAATATAATTTTATGAAATACGCAGCAATTTAAAAAACGGCCTGGCGAAGGAAAACGTGGTAGCTAGTGAGAAAACCGACACGTCCTAGAAACAAAAATTCGAAGACATGTGACATATACTAACCAGCACTGGGCCCGCGTGGCGGATGGGCCCAGCAGTGAACGTTATAGGCTGGCGCTGGTTATAGGGAACGGTCAAATTTTTCTGATGATAACTATACACCTGTCGGTTTTGTTTTGGGTGGGAAATCATCAAATAACTTCTCCCGCTCTGGGGTTGAGCGGGCCGGCGTGTCAAGACTTTTACTGACTAAAATCCACCCTTGTTCCTTCAGTTGCCTGTGTGCCAGGGGCCAGGGTATCTCTTTTGAACAACCCGCACCCCTGGCAGAAAAGGAACGGGTCTGGTTATATTGGTCAGGTTGATACTGAGCGCCCACTCCCGGCCGCTATCACGTAACACTACACGTAACATTACAGTGGCATTCATATAAAAATTCAACAACATTTATGGTAATATTTACGTTCGACAACATAAATATTGCAAACGAATTTTCAAACATAATGTAAGAGCAATATTTCCTTAAAACTTAATTGGGAATTTTCTTGAGATTGTGATAGAAATTAGTTGTAGTAGTAGCGGCCTTTGTATCGCACTTTTTAATTTAAATCACACTCTGATCGACTTAGGAATTGAAAGAATATAAATTAATCCTTACTAACAAGCTGCTCTTGCTTAGACCACAATGCAGAGTTGAGTTTCGCATAACATCACAACCGAAAACTTGGCTCACTTGTAAACTGCCAACCAAATGAAATATGCTAACACACAGAGACATTCAAAAGTCTCTGGATACGGCTTCGTCAACGTGATGAATATACCTACTTGCCTCTCATTACACTCTACAAGATATATCTTTGTAACAAGGTCCACGCGTGACTTGAAGAAAATTAAGTTAAAACCTTGCAGAAACTACATACTACGAACTACATACCCTAAATTAAACTTTAGTATTTGGGCTCAGTATGACCTCCTTTATACGTGAAGTTTTATAAGTTAGGTTATTGCTCAGTTTTGTAGGAGAAATTGTTTTATCTCTTCTATTATTATGTTTACAAGTTTCTGCACGCGACTTCGTTCAAGTGGAATTTCGGGCACCGACCCACCGCGTCGGATCCCTTCGCCCGTGCTATTACATCGATTTAGTTTGTCGTTCTTTCTGTCCTTTTTTATTCTTGCTCGGCTCCTAAAGGCCGTAGCGTGATGATAAATAGCTTATAACCTTTCTTAAGAAATGGGCTGTCAAATATAAAAAGATTTTTTCAAATCTGACTGGCAGTTCCAGAGATTAGCGCGTTCAAACAAACTAATTCTTCTTTCATATCTTCATTGTTAGTTTGGATATAGATTATATTATCACGCAAATTTAAAGTTTATTTCCCCACCTATGGATTTTGTGAATAAGTTCTGTTACTAGAGCAAAAATGGTACTTATTAAACCAGTCTTTTGGGTATTTTCGATAAAAATGGTGTGTTATCTTGGTACAAGCTGTTTAAATAGTAACTAATTATTTCAGAATTTTTTGTTCGGATGTCAAATGACAAATTCTGTGCTAAAATATTTTCATTTCCAAGTGGGGCGCTGACTGTGTCGATAGTACTCGTATATTATGTATTCAGGAAAATAGTTGATCCTTGTATTTTGTCCGTCCGTATGTCTGTCTGTCAAGACCCTTTATCTCGAGAACGCGTGGAGGTATCGAGTTTAAATTAAAATAATACTCAGGTCTACAGTCTCTTGAAGCTGTGAAAAATCTAACTTCTAAGTTAACGTTAAAAAAACATACGGCTGTTTATGCCGCAAAAAACGTATATTTCGACACTCTCAAGGGAATCAAAATTTATAGGGTATTTTCCGTTGACCTAGAACTATGAAATTTGCCAAGTAATACCAAATATACTACAAGTATAGGGAAAAATCTGAAAACTATGCATTTGTAATTAAATCATAAAAAACAGGGTCTTTATGCAAGGAACGGCGGCCCAAATTTTTTATAATATGTACCTATAAATTGTATGGATCCCTCGGTGGGCGAGTCCGACTCGTTCTTGTCCGGTTTTTTCTATTAAACGTCACGTGGTTTAACGAAGTAAAACGATATCAGAAAAACTCTGTCTAATCAAAAAACTAATGTGCATGGTCCGTAAAAAAATTGGACCCGTTTCGATCGAAATTACAATGGGATATCCATTAAAGACATAGTAATATACAGCCCAGCGGTCAAGTCAGAACGTATTTCACGAAATTCAGTGAACCGCTAAGTCTTTAAAAGCTTTATGCATTTACTGCGAACAGTCGGAGGTTAGAACACATCAGGGAAAATGTAGAATACACAATACAGAGACCACATTAACACATTCTTTTATAATTCGTTCCAAGCTCGATTCCGCCATATATTTTGCTTTTGCTTCCTTAAAAGCTTTCATAAAACTGAGGCTATAGTTTTTCTATGATCTCAGACTGATCAAAAATTGTTCAGGTATTTAAAGTATTTCGTGACAGCTTTGAAAAAGGTTTGATTCTTATAGAAAAATCACTAAGTGTATAATTTAAACACTGACATGGACGGGACAGATCATAATTATATAATTTTACTGCGGTTAAAACGAATTAATAGAATAAAACTAATAAATACCTACTTATTTAGTCTAAAATCAATGATTTCTAAACGAATTGAGAATCTAAGTTAAAGAAGAAGTTTCAAAACAGCAACAAGAGGGAGAAAAGGCCAAACAAGAGGTGGATAGATAGATACCGTGGCTCCTGGCACACAGGCAACTGAAGGAACACGGGTGGGTTTTAGTCAGTAAAAGTCTGCTCCGCCCAGAGCGGGAGAAGAAATTTGATAATTTCCCACCCGTAAAAATAAAAGACATTTGACATCTACCAACTGGGCCCGCGTGGTAGACTACAGCCCACTTCCTCTCACGTGAAGAAGTCTGTGCATAACTTCTCCCGCTCCACCCAGAACGGGAGAAGTTATTTGATGATTTCCCACCCAAAAAGAAAGAGGTGGATAGATTGTGTGACTAATACAAGGAAGAAAAGGGAGTAAATGAAAGCGTGACAGTCAACAGGGGAAAATTTAAGAAGAAAACCGTTGCTCCGACCTCAAGTTACATAGGAAATGGACAGAAGGACATGATTTATGCCTGAAGGCTATTATTTAGATTGGAAGTTCTGTTTACGTTTTATTTTAATTTTCTATTATTTTTAGTTTTCAATTTTTGATGGTATATTGGAGTGTGCTAGCTGACATATGGCAAATTTTATGTTTTTTTTTTTGTGTTTCGTAATTTTTATTACCTATTACTGTATAGAATCAAGTTCTTCTAACTTAACAGACAGCTGTGCTGCTGGGGAGTTTGTTCCGCTAATTCTTCTTCCCAGCTAAAGCACTAGGAAGTGGTGAAGGGCGGGCGTTTTGGGGGGACTGTCTTATGTAATTTTATTTTGACGTTCAAAAAGAGCTGACTCTCAGCCTAGTTTGAATAAATGACTTTTGATTTGATTTGATGATGTTGATCAACCCAACATTGTTTTCCAAATATGCACTCAAATCTGAACAAATTTAATTGCCCTATCTAAAGAGCTGAGCTCGAGCTTCACAAAGAATACATCGTTCTTAAAATTCGACTGCGGTTCGTTGAAGCGTGCTTGCAATGCCACAGTGCACTGAATTCTGATTACCTTGTGAAAGAAAACAGCATGCAACACATAATACGGTACGTAAAGCATATAATGGTGGTTGGTGGGTGGTCTTGGTTAAAAATTGTTTGTATCATTTGTGCTCGTTGGTTGAATTAAGTGGCGCTAGATAAAAAAAGGTGTTGGGTTTCCAGTTCATGAACAATGGTAGTATTTAATTTGACACAAGCAGAGAGTAGTCTAAAGAGGTGGTTTTTCTGAAAGCTGGGTTGATACTTTATAGACAATGTAGTGGAAAATTTAGTGGACTGTTTATTTAGAATCGCTGACCCAACTCCATTTATTGTCTGTGAACAAAAGTAAAACGTCAAATATAAAAATAAGAAAGTAAAATAGGTCACAACAGACAGTTTAGGTTTGAATACAAACTCCTCAACAATAGCTATGGCCAAAAATTAATCTACAGAGCAAGTAAACTTAGAATTTATAGACAACCTCGTAATTGCCTCTCTTTTCTGATGACTGTTACCAGAAAATTCAAACTGCAATGGTTGAAGTCGATTGAAGTTTTTTTTTTTTTTGGTTTTTGCCTTCGCACGGTTTGTGCATTTAGCCAGTGTCAATTAAATTTTCGATCAAGTATATGACCCGATATCGGGCACGAAGTTACAAAACAGTCATAGTCGTCTTTAGTTAGTCAAATCAAAGGTATTGTAAAGCGGTAGTAACTTTACAATAACCTAGTAGGAGTTTTTGAGGGGAACATGAAAACTCCACGTTAGTCACTTATTTTCACCTTCACTACACTTGTGCACTCACCGTAACTAAATTTAATAATTCACTACCAAAATTATACAATTTAATTCGCTATTTCACAAAATTTCATGAAAATGAAAATTCGTGCGTCATGTTCCAACGCGATCCCGCCAAAAACCCCGATTGAAGTTGAAACTGTCTAACTGTAAATACACACGGACAAAAAAGACAATCACATAGATAAAGCAGTTACTATATCAGGTCGTTTGTCTTTGACCCTTGTATGAAGAAAATGAAGTGGTAGTTATTTATAGTATCATGCTACGATCGACAATAAAAAAGTGTATGTATTAAGAAAACCATGATTGGCAGTAGACATCCATAGGTACACAACATACAGATAATATATATTCGGAAAATTATATATCAAAGTTCTCTTTTTCCTCAAGTATGAAAAATGTGCACATATAATGTAATACTCAGTTGAATATTACTAATGGTTTCAAATTCTACCGCGAATTTCTCTCGACGACTTCAAATTAAGTATGTACGGAATGATAAACGAGGGAAACGTATACCTATAGTGTTCAGGTTCGTTATTTTCTCATAACTAAAGCTCTTGGCTGTCTGAAATGTGTGGCAATGTAATGTAAGTAAGGAGCCATCCATAAATAACGTCACACAAATTTTATGGTTTTTTGACCCCCCCTTCCTTGTCACAGGTGGTCACACTTATGAAACCACCTGCCCCCTGTATGACGTCACATATTTTTGAAACAGCAGTTTATCCATTTTTTTTTAAATTTAAATAATCTGCATAAGCCTTATACATATAGATTGAGTTAGTAATATTTTTAAGTTTTTGGTTTACATAGAAACGAGTTTTAGTATTTTCGATTTTAACATGTAACATCACAAAGCTTTTGACGACCTCTGTCCCTTGTCACATAATGTCACATTTCGTTGACCGCCCTCCCCCCTTAACGTGTGACGTAATTTATGGATGGCCCCTAATGAGAATATTGAATAAGTAAGTAGGTACTATCTGTAAAGTAATACTTTTCGATCATTTATATTTGTTTGTGACCATATTGACGAAGGTAATTTTGTGTATTGTTTTGGTTTTCTACACTTGAAATATATGAAGAGTTTGTTTGTTTGAACGCGCTAATCTCTGGGCATACACTAGTCGGATTAAAAAAAAAAAAATTAATTGATAGCTCAATTTTCGAAAAAGTTTTAGGCTATTTACTATCACACTATAACTCTCAGGAGCCGACCAATAAGAAAAAAGTCAGAAAAAAAGCTAAGCAAAAACGAGGTAATACGAACGATGGGATTCAAAGCGGTGAGTCGGGCTTGGGGGCCAAAATTTCACGCGGACGAAGCTAGTACAAAAATGAGGTAATACGGTCGATGGGATTTAAAGCGGTGAATCGGGCTCGGGGGCCAAAATTTCACGCGGAAGAAGCTAGTACTTAATATTATTATGAGGTAAAGTTTGTTAATTTGGAAGTAGGAGGTAGGTGAAACTAAATTACTTAACCGATTTCAAAAAATCTTGCACAGATAGATAGCTACAATATTTCTGAGTACTATAGGATATGTTTCTTCTGCGTGAACGTAGTCGTTCGTAGAAACTAGTATATTATACACAAACATGTTCTTTTATACAGGGTACATACTAGTGTCCGACCAGCAACCTAATTGCATAATACTCTATAAATCTCAATCTGAACCAGTTTGAAGGATGGGTGAGGCTCACAGCTAAAGTACCTACAGTAATGGTCACAACTTAGTCATAGTATGACTAAATTGTGATTCGATTAAGAATAATTATCTAAATTGGCTATGACTCACGAACTTTTTAATGTATGCGGTTTTTTGGTCCATGCGATTCAATTAGGTATCTTTGATTCATCAGCACATTAATTACACACACTATCAATCACAATCTGAATCATTTTGAAGGATATTGCTAAATCATTGATAAATGATAAATGATTTATTTCTGTAAGTAGGTTTGTACAAACACTTTTACACGTCAATCATATTTTTTTTAAACTAGATGAGGTCGGCGTTTCCTATCTGACTACTCTGAGAAGAAAGGCCGAAACAAACTCAGAGGTCACAGTCTCTTTTAAAGTCCAGACATAATCTTGGTCAGATCATGTGAAGACCATGTGGATTGGTGTCTGAAATGGTCTTTTGAGGAAAGAACCACACAGATTGAGTGGACCTGTCCAATCAGTGCACGCATTTATCATAATCATGCAGCTCAACTCAGAACTTGAGGAGCTCAAAGATTTGACGAACAATACCAAAGAAAGGACATTTGGGTAGGCCGCATAAATTACTCAAACTGCCAGATTAACATTAAAACTAACTGAGAAATAGATGAAACACAAAACAAAACATGACCCACACAGTCCTCACATTCACAATAATTAAAACAATAATAATATTATACTTCTCAAAGTAAATATTCATGTCAAAGTGTATATAATAATAATCAAATGTCGAAAAGTATAAGTTTGCAAAAAAACAAAAGAACCACATTCAGTATGCAAAAATTGGAGCAGGTCAATCCCAAGATGTTTTGTCCTCAATATAATCCTTAACGGTATAAAAGGCTTTCAGGCACAACTTACGTTTAATGAATGATTTAAATTTATTGAGACTTAGATCTTGAACATGGCTTGGAAGTTTGTTATAAAAGCGTATACATTGACATCTGAATGATCCACCTATTTTTTTGAGCCTTGTTGATGGTACAACAAATTTGTGTTTGTTCCTAGTATTTATACTATGGATATCGCTGTATTTTTTAAACAATTTAATATTTTTATGGGCATATAAAAGATTTTCAAAAATATACTGTGAAGGCACAGTCATTACATTAATCTCCTTAAATTTCTCTCTGAGAGAGTATCTCGGACTTAATTTATAACATTGTTTCAAATGTTCGAAAAAATTGTCTGATATCATCAAATTGTCAAAATGAAAGCCATTGACGATTGATTATTTGACGTGTAAAAGTGTTTGTACAAACCTACTTACAGAAATAAAATCATTTATCATCTTCATGCTTCTGAGAGTGTGTTACAAAATTACCCCGCCGCTTCTTGTATTTTACAAACATGTAAAATATGACGGAAGGTGTGTAATAAAAAAGGACTAGCAAAGTAATTTTCTGGTTATAATACACCACAAGTCCACAGCGCTAAACTCGCGTACCTATGTATGTATGTACACTCTGTTTAAAATTTATAAACGGTCGGTTAAGTACTCGTTGCAAACAAAGGGTGACCACACACCGTGAATCCGGCACTCAATTTGCAAACAACGAGTTTAAAAATACTAGTGCGGGTAAAATTACACTTACTTTTGCTAATTCTCATTTGCTTTTGAATAAAGGTGCGCCCTTTCACTTCTAGTGTAAGGTACATGGAAATCTTTTCAGCTTTGATTTTTAAATATTTGATCGTTTAAGCTCTAGTCTTTTTCGCTGCAAATTCGTTTTTTGAAATACCTTGTCAACCTAAAAATTAAGCTTAAGTGCAAAGAAAATTACTTACTTTTAGTTGTATGTAAGGTGCTTCCCGTGCATGAGAAGGTCAAGTATTTAGTGGTTCTAGAGCAGTTTTATAACGACCAGTTCAAAGTACATGTGCAAAACACGTACAATACTAGAAGCGTTAGTGAACGTAAATATGTATGAGCACCAGTAAATAAATACTATGGCAAAAGATCCAATAAGTATTTGACTTCTACGCTGTTCAATAATATCGCCTGGCTAAGGAAAGATGATAGTGTAATTAGCAAGCGAACCCTAAAAAGTAAATTAAAAATAATAGTTTAAAAAACTAAAAACACGCTTTAAAAACCAAAATAAAAAAGGAGAAAATAATTTAATTCAATTAAAAAGCGTGGGGTGCTTTTTGAGGTATTTTTATAATCAATTAATGTCAAGCACCCCACGCTTTTTAATTGAATTAAATTATTTTCTCCTTTTTTAGTTTGGTTTTTAAAGCGTGTTTTTTAGTTTTTTAAACTATTATTTATTTTCTATTTTTTAGTTCTGCTAACTACAAAACGTGTTTTTTTTTCTCAATTTTTTTTTTAAATATTAAATTGTCATCGGTCCTCGACAAGTTTACAAAGTTTCAATGAAATCTGACCGTTTAAAGTGGGTCAAAATCGCGCTCAAAGATTCCGTTACATACATACATACAACCCGAGCTAATATAAAGCGTGTAAAAACTGAACTACTTAATGCATTGACCGCGACATACATACATGTGACAATAATTAACAATAACAATAATAGGCATGAGTGGTTAGCAGTCGTCGGCATGTGTGCCGGCGGCGGCAGTGGCGCAGCGGTGGCGGCGGCCCGCGCTGTAAGTATATATTCTTATAGGGTAGGGTAGGGTATTCTTACCGTCCTTTTAAATTAGCTGTAAGACTGTATCGACCTATC
This sequence comes from Antitype chi, assembly GCA_947359405.1. NCBI lineage: Eukaryota > Metazoa > Arthropoda > Insecta > Lepidoptera > Noctuidae > Antitype > Antitype chi. The sequence goes on along the minus strand of OX375815.1, from coordinate 11,801,643 downwards.
CTGCCCAAAAACTGTCACGCAGTTTGGCAGGTTTATAAAATTTGTACAACTTTTAGTCCAAATAAATGATTAATTATTTATTTGTGCTTGAAGACGAGCGTCATCACCGAGGGAGGCATAAGAATGCGTTCTTGACCGATTGGCCAGAGAGAAGACAAAACACAAAGAATATTTGGGACACTGTGGGGACGACCTTTGCTCAATGGTGGGACAACATAAATACAACCAGCCAAAAAGTTAGTTCAAAAACGTAGACCAGACTACTGAAAAATCACGCTCTAAAAACTATGAAACAAGAAAATATTCTCATCTACTAGTAAAAGTTGTATGCTAATTTTCTTTAGTGTTTTATAATCATTTACTACTGCTAGAATGTATTGTTTAGGTGGCATACGACCATGGCTACGATACCTCATTTGTGAAATTAATTGTGATAAGTTGTTTAGAAATTATGAGGGAATAGATGAACATACTTATATAGTTATGTATGCTGTATAATAATACCTGCTGTGTAATATCAACACCTAATATAATAACATCTTGTTAGTTGGATCGTGCCTTGGGCGGCCCACGCTGATACAGCATTCGAGAAAGCGCCGGACCGTAATGGCTAACACCCGGCGACACGCATCCGTAAGTTAATGCCTTAGTATTAAGAAATTTGTATTTAAGTTTAAGCTATTTAGTCTGCAATAAACCATCTTTGCGACTAAACTTGTTTCTTTTAAAAAACCTTCGGCATTGCCCCTGGAGGTCAAAATCATAAACCTCGCCGTAGTAGAAAATGGGTTTTTTCAAAGTAGGTATACCCGCCGACTAAAACACAATTTTCCCTATCATTCCAAATAGGTGAATAATGAAAATATGCATAAAATTAGTTCAAACCACGAATTAGAGCGTCGAACATAATGTAATTGAACTAATAACCATTGGTGCGTGTGTTTAATCAGCGATTTAGTGTAAACAGACCATTACCGGGGCATCCGGGGCTAACGTTTTTAAACGGGAACTTTCAGTTTAGCGCAATCTCGGTTATTCGCTGAGCCGGGATATTTCTGGTATTTGCTCTAATATTTGGGTAAAAACCGGGTATATTTAATAAACGGGGATGGTTTTTGTAAACAGCAGTTTAGCAGCGTTCGATAGAAATAAAACGGTAAGCGTGGATTTGTCTGTTATGTTGTGAATATCTTTGTAAGGCGACTTGAAGCGAAATAAGGCAGTTTTATCCTTTGTTGCTGGTTAAGTAGTGATTATTAGGATAAACAATATTACATATTTTTACAACAATATTTTAATAACAAAATTTGTCTACTAACTCAAGTTCAAAACAGTTCTTAGCATAATTTGTTTCGAGACTTCTGTTTTATCTTAACCTAGTATTTCACAGCTAAAAGTTCTAGCTAAAACACAGAGTTCAAAAATACTCAAATATCGCGAAAAATATCAAACTGACACACATGAAGTTCGGGCGCAATGGCGCCATTAATTAAAACCACTGATGCAAGCGCTCGGCTGGCCGTCCAAAAATTTGTTTCAATTCAAATATTTTTTGTGACGTTGTATGTACACACAGCTCCAATAAGTAGTTACCACGCGCGTTCAAATCCGTGGTAGAGCCAAGTAACTTTTTTGGAAAAATATTTTATTGTAGTTTCGAATCCTGGGCTCGAAATGTGCTCTTTGTAATGCATTTTTTTTTTAGTATAAAGTATTTTCTATTTTGTTTTAGTATACATATTTTTAAACAATTTAAAATTTATAAAGCCCAGTTCCTCTTTTCTCGACACTTTACATTCATGACCGACAAATAGTCAAGTCTCACAGTGGAAAATGTAGAAAAACCGCCAAAAACTTAAAAACTTTCCTCAAAACAGTCAGTGTATGTAAAAAGAGTATTTTAGCGTACTATAAGAGTGTTATAGATTTTAGAGTACACCCATAAGGAAAAGAGTACAATACTCTATTTTAGAGTACGGTTGGCAACCCTACGTATCATCCTTAAAGTTACATTTTAGGCGAAAACCTTCTAAGAAAAAAAAAGAGACTAACACTAAAACGCTTGTTCACAGAGGGTTCGCGAATTCAGACAGTTCTTCAGTTTAAATGTGGTAACGATATTTTGTTGGATCAGGTGTATTGACAATGTGTTATAAATGATAATCAACTAGACTTCTTTGTAATATTTTATTTGCATGATGATGAACATCACGAAAATAGAACTCGATTCAAAATCCTCGATTTGTGTTTGGTTTTTTAGTGTGCTAAAACCTATGAGTTATAAGAATCATCAATGTATCATTTAAGAGAAAATGACGTTCAGTGAAGGAAAAACATTGTTGTTGATGCTTGGGGCAGTTTGTTTTGTCACTAGACCAGCACCAGTTTCGTTTTGAAACAGATTGCTAAACCATTGCTTCATATGTTCGAAAAATGTGTCTGCTAAACAACGTAAATAACGCAATGAATATTGTTGAACTGTCAAAATGAAACAGATTTTGATTAAGCATGTGTTACGCAATTAGGGTGCTGGTCAAACCAGAATGTTTATTTCCGGCTCTACATCATCATTTTTTAGACTTAATTTTTTTTATATTTGTGTATTTATGTTTAAATGACACACGATATTAATAGGTTTGTACTTTGATAAAATTGAATCATAAGTCAAGTTTGACTTTTTGACTAAGTAATTACGAGTTTGGTTTAATCATAAGTTCTTATTTTCAATTCATGTTTCTAGGAACTCGTTTATTCATTGATAAGGTGTTAGTAATATGTAGTTAAGTTTCATAATATAAATCGTTATATAAATAGAAATATTTTGTTACATATTTTACTAAGATTTCAGAAGGTAGTTACAACATCAACTTTTAGTGGACAGCTACATACCGTTGGTAGGTAAAAAAAGTACAGCAGTACATACTTAAGGCGATGATTTCATGAAAACGCTAAAAAAGGTGGTTTTTTAAACCAGTGTATGGTATCTCTTTAACCGTAAATAATTCTGAAAGCAAAAAATATATGACATTTTCAAGTCTTTTTTGCATACAGTGATGGAACTCAAAACATAATTAAACATACTTTAATGCATAAAAAAAAAACATAAAATTCCAAGTACCAAACTGCATCCAGTGATGGATTATTTAATATCTAATTTTATACGATTTTATTTGCATTTTTACGACAATGCTTGCTTATTTATTATTCGAATTTATTACAACAGATTTTAACCCGTATCGGATTGCAATAAGAACTATTATCGCCCATAACGACAATATTTAAAGTTACCAGGGGCCTTAAACCGATGCATGAAAAATGAGTTACAATATTAACAATAAATAAGAAAATTCTGTTTGTCTTTAAAACTACAAACTATCGAAACTACGGCGATAGCTGAGTTTTAATAGATGTCTAATGTGCTCCATATGCGCACACAATATGTGCATATGTAGATACTTAGTTGTTTATTCATAACCACTTAAGGCATTCCGATCCTATGTCGGAATGTCTTGTGGACACTCCCTTTATTCTTGCTTTAACGGGTTGAGTTATTCTTTTCTTTTATTTTTGCGATGCATAAGCCCAAAGCGAAATTATATCCTAGTATTGAAATATATTCCAAAATGAAGGCAAAACCTGAACCATGAATATTTAAGCAAAACGTATTAAGGATCGGTCCCTTGAAGCACATCCGCGCAAAATGCCGTTGATTCTCCTTCTTTTTCAATTATGTTAAGTAAACATTTTTAGAGGCCACCACGTTCAACGCCTTGGTTTATGTAACAAAAATCCTTTTATACGGAGATGTGTTTTGTGGTTAAATATTTATTTTGGATCTGATTGACACGGTGTTTGAAAAGGACGTACCTTTGTTGCTGACTGATTGTATGATTCGTCATACATACGGCACCGTCCGTTTGCATACTGTCGCCGTTATGTATAATGCCTAAGGCAAATTGACGACGTTTCAGATCGCATCCATTTCGTCATAGTCATATCATAAATGTTAAGTAACTATTAGTTACCGGCAGTAAAACTAGAGCAGTAAACTATAAAAAAAATGAACCATAGCAAACATTTTAATGAGTTGTTAAATAGATATCATCCAGTAAAATTAAAAGAAAGACTAAAAGAACTGCCGAACTATTTATAGCAACAGTCGTAAAAAAAATCCCTTAATTTATCTGCGCAGGAGTCCGCCGAACGCCATTTTGCTTGGACACTTGAGCGTATCTTGCGAGTCGAATAACCTTCAATGTTTTTCTTTAGTCCACGGCATTTTTAATGATTTCGTATATGATTCGTAACTCTTAACTAATGTTTTGAGTAAACATCATTAAGGCGCGTTGCCTACCAAAACTTCGCGCCAGCCGTGTTTTTTGGGTAGGTTTTTGGAGCTATCCACTCATTATTTAAATAAAATATCAACTAAAAAAATACACTAAAATCCTACATAATATTGATTCCATAATGGTTGTTTTCGTTTTTCTTCGCATGGGGAATGTAACACATTCCCCATGCGAAGAAGGCGTGACCGTGGCATGACTTCAGAACGCCACCTGCTGCGATGCTAAAGAAAAGAGAAAAAAGAAAATCTATTTGACTCAATCTGTTTGAGGTGAAACTGTAATTTATGTGTTTTAATAATGTTTGATGTTTTCGAATACGAGAGCATTAAATAACATTTTTGGCAAAAGGGCTCATGTACACCAACGAATAAACAATAATATATTGCTCCATGTTCCACGTTTGACAGAAAAGACAGGCACTCTCCTACGAGCGTGCATTTTTTCTCGTTTTGTTCATCATACATGAAAAAGAGGTTGTGTTACCGAATGTCCAGTAGTGCGTACAGTTTTTATGATCTGAACTGCAACGGTGGCTTTCGTTTTGCTTATGTGAGGCTGCTCGGTTGAATACGTTTTGCTTTTATGAATTCTCTAGCGCATTCACTTGATAAGGTTGTTACGTGTAAAGTTGATGTAGTGCAATAAAACGCTTTATTTGTTTGTATATATGGCAACCCATACCTACAACAATATTGCGCAATATTATGTTCGCACAATACTATTGCATGTACGGGTTGCGCAATGGTTGAAAGGAAGTTGAAGCCAGCATAAATTTTATTGTGCGGTATTTATCAGTTCATTGCTTGGAGCGATCGCGATCGGTCAGTCATTTAGACTTAGTTAGGATCGTGCATTAGAATGACAAATTGTAAGGGAGTTTTAGTCGAGTGCATTTAACAACATTTTTCAACCAAATCACAAGCACGGCTGCAGCCTAAGCTTCGTCGTCAGATATCTGCTTGCACGGAAATAGTGACGTGAATGGCTCGTAAAATTTACTGGCCAAGTATTAATGAACGTTTGGGTTCAAGGGTAGTTCAATATTATTGCACAATACAAGCATTATCCAATATATTTGCAGGTGTATGGGCTCCTAAGACATAGGTAATGTTTTACATGATAGCTGAACGCGGAAAACTAAAAAACTTATCTCCTTTTCAGGAGGCCATGTGAATACAGTAAAGTTTACATTTTACATTTTCTTCAACACCAAATATTTATCCTTTTACATCGTTGTAAACACATAATTAGAATTAGATTAAGAAACAGCAATGGTGGTCCAGTGGTAACGGCCCAGACATACGAGTGGGTTCAAACCCAGGTTTTACTTTGTGTAATTCATTTCATCACCACTGTTCTCAAAAACGGTAAAAGGAAGATCGTGAAGAAACCGGGTCGTCATAGAACCATGTGACATCTGCCAACCCATATTGGGCCCACGTGGCGGATAACATCCCATTCTCTCTCAGAGAGAGGAGGGTAGCTAAACACATAATTTAAAGTTTATTTATGTGTGTTTAGTAACATGTGGGTTATAATGTAGACTATCCACAGTTAACATAAAGAGATACTCATTGTATTTTTACCGTTCATCAAGTCACGAATGACTGGAGAGACCATTTGTATTGATTATCGATAAGGATCAATGTAGTCATCGGAATCGTGATGTCACTGGTTTTACTTATCATGACACAGAAGTTGGCTAAATAGGATTAGGTTAATTTAATGTTTACGAATGATTCATTTGCTTATCGCTATTTAATTGCATGTTTGTTTAACTACGTCTGTTTTGTTGATCTGGAAGTAATGAGCGTAGATCTTATTTTTATTTTTGATATTTATATTTTTATTTATATTTTAAAAAAATATAAAAAAATAATAATATAAAAAATATAAAAAAAAAAAAAAAAAATATAAAAATATAAATATAAAAAATACGTTTGTTTTGTAGATCTGGAAGTAATGAGCGTAGATCTAGGTCTAGGACTCGCTATCATGGCATAATATAACAATTAGATTTTTTAGGCAAAACTTACCTATTGCTGCAGGCTTGGTAATCATTGTTCGAATCGGTGCCCGATAAGGCCACGTATAAGGCTCTGCTCTTATGACCTGCATGAGAGATGGGACTACAGTGCAGTCGCCGAAAGAATGCGCTACTTACACCTGTCACTGCGACATTTCTAGTAGACCTACCTACTCAACTAATAAAGATCAAATTCGCAAAACACGTATTTGTTTATATGAAACTGTAGACCAAAAAAATAATAATGATAAGACAGTTTCACAGGAGAGTGTTAACATTCCACTCAAGAGAGTTTCTGTGCTGTTTTATTGAATCGCATTATTTATGTTTCCATAACCCTACATGGGTGGAGCAGGAGGGCGTGTCAGACTTTTACTGACTAAAACCCACCCGTGTTCCCCCTCAGTTGCCTGTGTGCCATGGGCGACGGTATCTTTTTCGAACAACCCGCACTAGGTGTATAATAGGGTATTACACTGATTTTTGAAAAGTGTCTTAATTAGATTCTAGAGTGCTAATAAACAACTAAAAAAAACAAAACATTTTTTTTAAATCGATTAGTGCCATAAAAATGCATTTAAATTTTACATTTTAAATTTCGCGCGTAATTTGACAAAAACGCTGGACGCAGTAGACGCCATATTGCTCTGTGACGTCAGTTTGCTAAAAAGAAATGCGCTGATATTTTGTATGACAATTGTTTACAATGAAGAAAAATTAGTTATTTTACTACTTATCGTTGGTTTGCTGTTCCTGAATGCAAAATATTATTGAAATAAAAATTACTTTGGTTACGAAAATAATAAAAGTACAAAGTTGCTCAGTTGACATGCCGTATGACGAAATAACATGGCGACTACTATTTCATGGTGTTTAAAACACAGATTAAAAAAACTGAAATCTTTAAATGGTATTTTAAAATTTTATTTTGTTGTTTCATGAACTAAAACTAACATTTTCCGACTGCATTTTGCCTATGTGTTGAGTATCAAGCTCCAGGTGTGCTGCTGGTGGTCTTGACTTAATAATAAAAACGACTGTATTTCTTGATAGATAGGTAATTTATTTTAGACGACCGAAAATGTGTGCGCACGCTCAGGTGTCGGCGAACGAGTGGCGGCGGGGGAAGCGCGCGGTCGCGGTGTGGAGTGTGGCCCGATGTGATGTTACGAACACTATGCTATCGCAATAATATATTTTTAGATTTTTTCTCGTATAGAGTAAAATACCCTATTGGTTAAGGTTTTGTTTAAATTGGTTAACGCGGGTGAAGTCGCTGGCAAAAGCTTGTTATTTATAACGGTACCACATTTGCCCCCCCATTTTCAGGAATACCACCTACAGTTTGCGATTCCGTGTTTATTTGGTTCGATGTTTCGTCGATTTATGTGATAGCAATTCATTGGCCTAATGAGAGCACTTTGTTAGGCGCCTGAAGTTTGAATTCGTCCCGTGGGAGCTCGGACAAAGCATAAAATTGGGACCCCGGTTGTTGACTTAATTGAGGTGGTATAACATTGTACTTTTGTACAAAATATAATAACATTAAGTTCACTGGAATTTAAATTTGGCTGCTGAAGTGAAAAACATTGTATCATTGAAGTTAAACAGTTGGATAATTTGTTGTTTTTTTTTATATGTGTAGATATATAGATATTTATATTAAAATATTTATATACAATATATTATTTAGTAATATAGTTATTTGTATAGATATTTACATAATTTGAAAACTACCGGTCTTAAAATTATAATATGAACAAGTACTCATATAAAAAAAAAACTTCTTCATTTGATTTAAAATAGTTTTTTTTTTATTGTTTATAGGGGCTTTTACGCATAGCGTATGTCAGTCCCATTATTAGTATTAAAAATACTTGAAAATAATCTACTAAAATAGATAGTCATCATTATTATCCGATTATACCAGACCAACTCCAAACTATTTAGGAAAATAGCCCAAGAGCCCACGACGGCCAGACCTTCGTTATTTAATAAAAGCTGAAAGTTCTTCTGTGCATGTCCCCTATACAGGTAAGAACGACCAGGGACTATAGAGTTTGGGTTGTGGTTACTTGGGCAGGTAACAGGTAGTAAAGGTGTATAAAATAGTACCTTAAATTCGTTAAAGTATAAAGCTCAATTTTTTTATATTTTATTAGGGATAACTTTAGAAATCTCGTCATCCATTGCCGGACACTTATGACAGTTGCTACCCCTTGCCAGACACCCCTGAACTTTGATAAATTACAATTATACTTTCATTATAGTATAAAAGCTAAATTTTATATATGTTACTTGGGGACCTATAAAAAGATGTTACCTCAATAGCCGGACAGTTTTCATGGTTTTTATACCTTGCCAGACACATTGAAAGTTCGCTGTAGGTCCGAGCGCGAGTGCTTAGTCGATTGCGATCTTTAAAGATATCCAATAAGAAAATTATTTTATTACGTTCATAGCCATGTTATATAAAGTAAAAAATGTTATTTTATTATTATAAAATACAAAAAAAGTATTAGTACCTACATGTAAAAAAAATATTTAATCGTTTTAATAACTTTCATCGTTGTCGTCGATATGTTCATTTTCTTCGTCACTACTCGTCCAGTCGGAAGTTATCCAAATTCTGGAAAAAGTAGTAGTCTGCAGGCGCAAGGTCTGGTGAGTAGGGCGGATGACGGAGAGCTTCCAACCCCAGTTCTTGCAACTTGGAGACCGTCTGCTGTGCAGTATGCGGTCGCGCGTTGTCGTGCAGGAGCAGCGGAGACGAGCGATTGACCAATGCTGGTTGGAGATGTGCCAGCTTCTCCATGATTGTGTTCAGTTCTTCACAGTACACATCTGCAGTAATGCTCACCCCGTTTGGTAAGAAGCTGTGATGAATCACACCGGCGCTAGACCACCAAACAGTGACCATCACTTTTCTAGGGGTAAGTTTTCGTTTAGGGCATTGTTTAGGTGCTGAACCAGGATCCAACCAACTTGCTGAGCGCTTGCGGTTATCAAACAGAATCCATTTTTCATCGCAGGTAACAATGCGGTTCAAAATTCCTTCATTTGTGTGTCTGTTGAGCAGTGCAAGGCACGTCTCGACGCGTACTTCGCGCTGACGATCATTGAGTTCGTGGGGCACCCATTTGTCAAGCTTTTTTACCTTGCCAATTTGACGCAAATGGACCAATATTGTTTTGACGCTAACATCGAAAGCTGCTGCTAATTCAGCCGTAGATTGTGTATCATCAGCTTCCACAATCGCCTTTAATTCGTCATTGTCGACCAAAGTCTTCGGACGACCGCGAGGTTCATTTTTCAGGTCGAAATTTCCAGAACGGAAGCGAGCAAACCAATAACAGGTGGTGCGTTGGTTTGTAGTGTTAGCTCCGTAAACGTCGTTGATGTTGCGTGCCGCTTGTGCCGCGTTGCTGCCACGACGGTACTCATATTCCATAATTACTCGAATTTTTAACGTATCCATGATGACGAAAAAGATTGAAATGCGATGAAAATGTAACACTAATCAATAAACAAATGACTACTTTTGGAAAAAAAAATCCATGTTTTTAAAATAAAATTAATTTGAAATTAGAATTCTTACCCAAACAAAAATTATTTTGATTTGAAATGGCCAGTACTGCAAAACGGCAATTTCATAGGTAAAGACCTAATATAAACAATTAGGTACCTACTGTAGGTACTTATAGCCTATGAATGCAACCTTTTTGAATACCTTGAAATGTAGATGGCTGAATTACGGATCAACTTTAATTTAAATTAAGAATAGAATGTAAAATAAGTAGGCGTCAGATGAGCTGACAAGCAAAGAAAAAAAAATGGAACACGTAGAACGTTTTCTAGGAATTGAGGATAGAATCGTCACGGTATTGTGAAAATGTAGTTAACACTCTCACAATACCGGCTCATAGTACCTAGGTAGGTACTGTAAAGGTTGTATGCTCATCATGGAACCTTACGCTTACTGGCAGCCAATGATTGGGCTATCTATGATCGAACAGCCAGAAAGTTTAAGTTTGAATTTAAGAATAGTTTGACATAGGTTTTTGTTCCGGTAGATGATTTCATTATTATATTAGGCGCGGTGATGTACTGAACTTATTACTTTACCGGTACCTTATTATTTTTAACAGTGTGATCATCATCAGTATCCGCAACCCGACTTCCGCCACTACTAGGCATAGGAGTCTCCTGTGCTAATCCCAACGTTCTTTTACCATCCGCCCATCTTTTAACCATGTAGTTAAAGTTAATCTATGCATTTAAAAATAAACATAAATCTAAGGTCTCCCACAGTAATTCCAGTAACTCCGACGTTAATACGGACTACAAATGGCCAACGTTACGCAAAGGGTCCCCGGATTAATCCCTAACCAAAATATGCAGCATAAACATTTATGTTCCAACAGAACCCGGATGCGTCGTTGGTTTGTTACTTTCAACCCGCAATTTAGGGGAATTAAAAACTTTTCTAACAGCTCACATGTTTAATGGAACAGTGACACTTTATTTATTTAGGTTTTTGTCACAATGATGTGAAACTGGTATTTACGCAAGTATTGTATGCATGGGGAAGATTGAAATTGGTAACTTTCTCTTTGGCTGTAATAAATATTTTTTAAACAAAAACTTTATTATTTGATAATGTCTAATATTTCACTAATATAGGGACACATGCAACAAAAAGCACTACAAGATGCCCATATGCCATACTGTAGACAATAAAAAAAATATTGCTACGTGCGGGATAAAAACGAACCCCCGACGTGTACTTATAGCGCCTGCGCAGCTAATGCACCAGCCGTGTCGTCATATTGAATTCTAACGCTTTCAAAGATTTTTGAAACCAGCTAAAGAAAGTTTCTAGCTCGTTTAAAAATTCTGAAAAATAAATATTGCGCAATAATTTTGTCTTAATGTGTTGTGTGTTGTTAATATCACATTTTCATCGATGTAGTCATACTGGGCATCATTCCAATTATAATATCAGAAAAACCCAACTGCAACATCAACGAAACTGGATCAATCCCAATATTTCTACGAAGCAAGAAACAACAACAAGGTGAAGGAAAACATCATGAGGAAATCTGCAAAGAACCAAAAATTAAATTAAAGACAGGTGACATCTACCAACCCGCACTGGGCCCGCGCCGTGTATTACAGCCCACTCCCTCTCACCAAGGGAGGCCTGAGTCCCAGCGATGGGAACCTTACAGGCTGATTATGACAAGCAACAAGTTTCCAGCAACACGAAGACTTTGCTGAAGAGATACTGCGCAACATTTTTCGCGAATACGTTTACTGGCCATTAAAATACATTTACATCAAACTACAGTTCGTTAGGAATTTACTGGTGAATCGATTTCTTTTTGTGCAGAATTTTTGCAATAAAAATCAAGGCACTTGCTCATGTGGCATTATTTAGTTCGGTCACACAAACTGAAACCATGAAGCCGGCACATAATTATTTCTAGACCCCTAGTGTGAAAAGTTATCATCGATAAAAAAAAAACTGCTTCTTCATAGAAAAATGCAATGCTTACGCGGTCAAAATGTATGGAAAAGCATTATTTTTATAACTGATAAAATCTTTCAACGGGGAGTTCAGAATCATATACTGAATCCATTAAAACAGATTACGCGTCGATAACCCTGTCACCCTGTATAGAAAAACAGAGTCTTCAGGCTTAGCCATGTTTGGACACGAGGTAAGCAACTTGCCGTGCATGAGTTTCTTAAAATCAACTCAACTCAACTCAAAACATTTATTTCAATTAAACCATTCACAGGCACTTTTGAATTGTCAAAAAGTCGATCAGTTGCAAAGTTGAAGCCAGTTGCCCATACTAAAACGTAGAATGTTTTGACATATATATATATTTAGGTTATGTTTTGTGGTAATAACAACAGCAACAGTAGTGCAGTGTGCAGATTTCTAATTGGGATGTCAGAGGCCTTGCGCTTATTTTGTTACACGATGGCAACACAAATCATACTTGGGTATATGGATGTATCGACTGTACTTCACAGTAACGTCTTAACTAGTTTCAACGGAACTCCTGCAAGTTGGAAGTCGATACTTAGGAAGACGAACTTCAGTTGTACAGTTACCCGATCCTCCTCTATGCTGCACGTATTGACAATGCTTAACGGACTCGTGGAGACCAGCCCAGGATTGGAATTGTTGATGTTGTTCGAATATTTGCGGTGAAGTCAGAAAATCCGGTGATAGGATTTTCTTTATAGTGTACCAATGGCGTTTCTCCCTTCTAATCATATCCACATAAAGCGATCTTAGAACCTCCGATCTAAGGAGACGAAATCTATAATGTTTCTTAAATATGCTTCTGTATCGTTGCTAATCGTTATACTCATCATATTTTTTTTTTTTTTAATGTTTTGTAAAAAGTGTGTTATGTAATGTGTTTATACTACCAGTCAGTTTTGTTGTGTATTTCATCTGGATTTGAGTTTGTGTGTGTTTTGCTGGGGTAGATATTTAAGTGATGGGTGCCGCTGTGTCATCATCATCTGCCTATCCTTTTCCCAACTATATTCAGGTCAGCTTCCAGTCTAACCGGATGCAGCTGAATACTAGTATTTTACATAGAGCGACTGCCTGTCTGACCTCCACAGCCCAGTTACTGGGTAATACGATAACCCTTGGAAAGACTGGTTGTCAGACTTTCAGGTTTCTGAAGACCCGTAACGACTGTCAAAGATGCACATGATAGCCGGGACGGGACCAACGGGTTAGCATGCTTTTTGAGGCACGGAGGGGTCTTGGTATGTAAAGATGGTCACCCATCCACGGACCAACCGCGGCAAGCGTAGCTTAATCTGATCGATCGACACTATGCGTAGCAGGAATTTGGAGGAAGTAGGACACGAGTCATACTCCATCCGCGACAGTGTCAGAACAATATTGATTGTTAAATTAGCTTATTCCAGTGCCTACGCTCGCGTGAAAGTAGAAAATTATCCCGCGGGATCGTAATACCGGGATAAAGAAACTATCTATGTGCCAATGCTATCCAAATCCGTTCAGCCGTTTTAGCGTGATTGAGTAAAAAACAGACAGACAGCACAGTTGGCGCAGTGGTCAAGCGATTGACTGCTGCGCTGCGTGTCGCCGGTTCGATTCCTGCACGGAACAAATATTTGTATGACCTACAAGTAGTTGTTCCGGGTCTGACTGTTTGTGTATGTGAGTTTAAATGTGTGTAAACGCACCCACAATACAGGAAAAAATCCTAGTGTGGGGCAACGTTTAAAAAAAAAAGAAAAAAAAGAAACTTTCATATTTATAATATTATTAGTAGGATTGTGATATTGACTTGCCAGACCAATTAGACCTACATAACAACATGAAGCACTCAAAAACAATCATTAATGAAGATAATTAACAGTTTAACTAGTCCTTGAGTTCCATACAGTACAAAACGTATAGAACATAGGTAATATTGCGTGCTTGTCTGTATTGCATGCGATAATACTTCTGACTCATGAAATACAGGAGCCCTTGTTGAAGGCACACAGTAGTTAGCAAATTTAGAGATAGTACAGAGCAGGCAAGACGCATATAATCATTTCTGAATTAGTTAAGTATGCTGTAAAATATGCAGGCAGTTTGCTATAAATTTGGCACCACTTCAATAGTAACATCACATCAATTATTAGGTAGACTTTTACGACTTTGTTTGAAGAAAAGTAAGTTTCTTTCGCCATTCATTCATGCCCTTGGACCAACATAATTAGCTTATTATATTCCCACTGTTGGGATACAGGCCTCATCTCTGTGATAGAGACTGGGCCGAGATATAACACACAGGCCCAGTGCGGGTTGGTGCATGTCACCCGTCTTCGAATTTTTGGTTCTAGGACATGCTGGTTTCCTCACGATGTTTTCCTTCACCGCTTGGCGAGCAGTAGTGATGAAATAATTTACAAAATGTAATGCACTGAAGTCTCAGCCGTTACCACTTGGCCACCACTGCTCTTTCCGTTGGGGATACAACGTGACCGTGCATGGTGCACGGTCACGTTGTATCCCCAACGCATTCGAATACTATACTATACTTATCTATAGGTATACTATACTTATCTATAGGTATGTCTGACTCTAGTTATAAGTAGGTCTTGCCGTGGTCTTGTCTTCAGCACTCCATTCCGTACTACTCTGGGGTTTGAAGATAATGACGCATACGACTGTAATGATTGCTGAATTGGTGCTAATTCTGCAATGTTTGTAATTTGCGAGCACAGGGTAGGGTACATTGCAGGCAAGTACCTGGTACTTATAGACAGGCCTGCACTGTCCTCCCATGCCTATTATCACTGTAATTTGAAAACATTGTAAAAGCTAACTATTTTTAAAAGAATAACCGTGGAGTTTCTTGTCGGCTCTTCTCCATAGGATGCGACAAATTGGAAGCGTGCACCTAGCTTCTGACGTTTCATAAGTGCCCATGCAGGTTTATGTGATTTTTTTTTGTTTTTGTAACGGTTACAAAGTGGAACATAATTTTGTGAAATTATGTAACACTAGGTATATATAGCTTTTGTCAGCGGATTCGCCTGCGTGGTGGTAGAAAGTTATCCGATGGGAACGTACTGCCAGGATAAAAACTGTCGTATGTGTTAATCTAGGTTATAAATTATATATGTGAAAGAAAGAAGAAGAAAGAAAGAAAAAACGTTTATTTGCGGTAAACATGACGCAAAAAGATAAGGAACACAAAAAAATAAGAAAAGGTTGAGGGAAACATGCGTCACATCCACGCAAAACGGCTATCACTCAGCATTATGCTGCGACCCTATCCAAGACAGAGCCCCAGCGCTGGTTTTCAGGGATAGCCGGCTTTGACGTAATGACGTCACCCGGTGCATTAAACAATAATTATGAAACTACTGGTACAGCGAACTAATAGAAAAATTATATAAATTTTATGTTAATGTGATAGAATAATGAATATAAAAAGAAAATGGAAATAGACATACATGCTACGAGAATATCATCCTCAATAAACATTTTTCTCTTTATGTAGTGGCAACATTTCGAAGCGTCATCCATAGATAAAATGTGCGTGTGCGTCATAAAAATTGATGTAAGAAATTACAAAATGGCCAATGAATGATGTGCCAAATTTCATCCAAATTCTTCGGACAGTTTTTGCGTGATTGAGTAACAAACATCCAATTATACAAAATTTCACATTTATTATTATTTAAGTAGGATTGTTACTGCAAAGCCAAGCTCTAATAGATATACAGTAGGTACTAAATTGCACGAGTGATAGCACAAGAAGGTAGGATAAAAGGCTATTTGCCTTTGAAAACACTTGCTTATGAAGACAAGACTCATCGTCTTGATAATTTATTTTGCAATAATAGAAAAATACTGAGAAATCAATAAGTTTGCATTGTTAGCAATGAGTGACGTCCATGGCCATATTCTGGGGAGGTCCAAATGCCATTTGACTGTTGACATACGAATAACCACACATTAATAAAAATTAAATGAGTGGACAAAAAATATTGCTACGTAGAAATGTGATGACTATCAGAAAAGATGTCAACCACAATGATTAAATACGAAGAACAGTTAATGAATCAATTAGGAAAAATTAAAATTCAATTCAACAATAAACTATAACCGTATACCAAACAGCAGACAAGCCTGTTTGTCTAAACGCGGAAATTCTGACAAATCCGTACATCCTACTTTAGCGGTTTCACTAATTCAACCAATGATTTTGCAAGCAACACAGTAGGAATTAACGATTAACCGGCATCAAAGAGGAAATAGCATAATACCGTCAGAGCCGTAATTCCTGGTAATGATTATCATTATATTATAGGGTTATGGTAATTTTATTTGCTGATCGCCAGAGCGATCAGCATGAGAGAGAGCAAGCATACAGAGAGATCATTGTATATTGAGGGAATAATAAATAATTTATTAATTATGGTAATTAGTAGGTTCGCCCCTTATCACATGAGACTTAAACATAACTGGCGAAATATGGGTGTACTGTGTACTATAAGCAGGCTTACAGGTTATGTTATGTTGTTTATAATTTGTTTATTAATGACGGCACCAATTGGTACTGTTAATTAACAGTAACGGTTTCCACAGACAGGCTCAACGCGACCGTGCGCCAAGCTTCTGATAGAACAAAGTCCACGAAGTGTTTATAGAAATTGTTCTGCGACTAAGGGACTTACCAGAGAATGGGCAGTAGCGTTCTCTATGCATTTTACCACCATACTGCGATTACCAACCCGCCTGCCAAGCGTGGCTATTATGGCACAACCCCCCCAGAAATGACAATTGGGGGAGGCCTAAGTCTAGCAGTGGACGTCTTTCGGCTGGAATGATGATGATGAATGTCGCGTCGCTTCGCTCTGCTGGGTGCCTTAAAAAGGGAAAACTTGGATTTGTGATTGTTTTCGTGGTCTAATCAAATAAGACCTAGGTCAACGCTATAGCTATAACTTATGTTAATTGAAAGTTGGACAACCTACAACAATACAGAAGAAGCGTTTATAATAGGTTTTTGGAACGAAGTTCCTTATCGCGCGTTGTGAAAGGGGGCTAGACGGAAAAAATTCTCACGAAAAGTTGTAACGACACTTTTTGCTATAGTAAGCTATTGTAAGCCGTGCGGCGGGCGCATGTTTCTCTGTCTGTCCCTCTCTCTCTCTCTCTTATAGAAAGAAAGCCAGATATTTTGATTTCGTCTTTTTTGTTGTCTTTTTTTATTATTATTTTTATCCTTTTTTTTATTATTTTGATCCTTTTTTTTCAGTTAACTCCTTATGAACCTTTAACTGAACAACTCTTCGGGATTCAAAATCCATATTATTTAAAGGGAGGATTTTCCTTCTATACCACGTATAGATAAGGCAGAAATAACTGGAGACCACAATCATTCATAAAAGCTCCGAAGGTTCGTTCTCCCCAATTTTACAGCACGTTAAACAGTAATAACGGCTGAAGATAAATGGAACAGATGTGGACACAGCAAGTAGGATCACTGAGCAAATTACTGGCCCGAAAAAACCTTTCTGCTACATACAAAACCTTTTAGTCGCATCTGAAGGGACACGAAGGTTTTTAAAGAAAATGTTTAGAGGCCGCTAATGTAAGAATTACGAAGCAAGAATGAATAGTTAAACATGATTTTTAGAAAATGAGAAAATCTTAGTCTTAAATGCCTAGCCTTTTCCCAGCTATGTTAGTGTTGGCTTCCAGTCTAACCATCCGGTTAGACTGGAAGCCGACCCTGCATCCGCAGCTAAATACTAGAATTTTATATGGAACGACTGCCTATACATATACCTAAGGGACTGTCAAAGATCCACAAATGGTAGCCGGGACTAACGGCTTAACGTGCTTTCCAAGGCGCGGAGGGGTCTTGGTAGGTATGTAAAGATGGTCACCCATCCATGGACCAACCGCGGCAAGTGTAACTTAACCTGATCGATCGACCCATGCAGCTAATATTACTTAGCCACAAGCCGCTCCCTATTACAAACAAAAATTGTTCATAACAATCCATGCTTATTGACCTTATTTTCTCTCAAATGAATATCAACTGTAGGTATATGCGTGTGATTTTAGTTAGTTGTAGAGTGACTAGTACCTACTACTGATAAAGTCACAAAAGTTGAAGTTATGTGTAGTTCATCTGCAGGATTTTTTTTTCCAAATAAACTTTTGCTTACATTTTTGTAAACTAAATTTCGAATGCATAATAGGTGGTTTCGTTTTTATCTGGAAAATGTATAGTTTACATAAGAAAAACAGTTCGTTTGAGAACGTTTGGTACAAAAAGATACATTTTCATTCACTAAATAATGAGATAGGTAGGTACATAATACACCGGCTAAGTGCTTATATTACGAAACCATTTACGCATCGACTTCTAACCTAGTTTCATGAGTATTTATCTACTAATTGTACCTTTCAGAGACTACTTCATGAGTCAATATTTATATAAAACCATGTCCACATTATCATTTAAGTTTATTGATATCAAACGGTATTTATTACACCTCGGTATCAATTCCAGTTATTCATGACCACATAAGCTCAAAAACGAACAAATGAAGCTGTAACAGAAAACAAAAACAAAATGGCGGGTTTTGTTTCAACTTACGCGCTACGATCTGTAATTTATTTCCAAACTTCAGTACACGTTACATCAATGACTACCTATGCTAGAAGGTGCCTCGCACGGAAAAAGAATGTGGTCTCTTATTATTTTTCCGTGCGAGGCAACGAGTACACGCCCTTCGGTTGCTTGTTCTGAGTTTGGTTCAACTTACTTGCGGTGATCTATACCTAAGTTTAAAGTGACCATATCTACAACTAATAACTTCAATTACATCAATTAGAAGCAAAAAAAACCCGGCCAAGTGCGTGTCGGACCACGCACAATGAAGGGTTCGGTATGGTCAATTTTCATTAGTTTTCTTAAATAGCTTTATAATTTTGTATTATTAAATTATTTAAAAAAAATTGAGACTCTTACAGTAAGCCTTTTCATTTGATATGTCACACGATACAGTTTGCAAACCTTTTTTTAATTACCTAATTTGCCCCCCGAAAGTGATCCCCGTTTTCTAAATTCATTTATTTACGTCTTGGTTTGGGTCTCAGTAATTAATATTCGTGCCAAATCTCAACTCAATCGGTCTATTAGATGCGAAGGAAATTGGCTGTGAGCCTGTGATAGACGGACAGACACCTATTATTTAATTCAAACTTAACACTGAAAATTACTCTGCCAGCGTCTGTGTTCCCGTCACATTTAAGCCGTCTACCTTTGGGCACACCACAATTGCGGCGGTAAGTCCCCTCTTTGAGGAGTGGATTGAGAGGCGCCACGGAGTCCTCCCCTTCCGCCTGACGCAGGTCCTCACCGGACACGGTTGTTTCGGTAGGTTCCTGTTTCGGATAAAGCGGAGGGAAAAGTCCGTATGTTTCCACTGCGAGATCGCCCTGAGGATACGGTGGAGCATACGGTGGAGATCTGCCCAGCTTGGGCGGAGCATCGCCGTGTCCTTGTGGAGGCAATCGGCGGCAGCGATCTGTCGCGTCCGGCCCTGATCCAGGCCATTGTTCGGAACGAGAGTGCATGGGTAACCGTTACCTCCTGCGAAGTAGTAATGCTCGCGAAAAGGGAGGCGGCGCACGTGAGGGAGAGGTAGTATACGCGCCCTCACAGCCCTAGTCGCCGCAGGAGATGCCCTGGACGTCGGAAATCCCAGGCTGATTCCCGGCCACCGTAGGCGCGGACTTGCGGATGGCGAGTAACGGGTAGCTCGCTGTCCGGTAAGGACCAAGCCCGGGTCAACGACGCATTGTATTCCACGCGCGCCTTAAAGAGATTTCAGCATCAAATGGTAGGGTCCGCAAGGGCCGATGCCTGCCAGGGGTTCGGGTTGTTCAAAAGAGATACCATGGCCCCTGGCACACAGGCAACTGAAGGAACATGGCTGGGTTTTAGTCAGTAAAAGTCTGACACGCCCTCCCGCTCCACCCAGAGCGAGAGAAGGTATTAGATGACTCAGGCTCAAAAAAAAAACTATCTGCCTTCCAAGTAAGAGGGAACTGGCATTTTCTGGGCACGCTCGTTCAATCATAGACCTCATCCATCGCTTTCCATCAGGCATGATCGAAAATAAGAGCAGGCCTATTTAGCAAAAAACATTTTGTTTACCTTTTACGGACTGACCCACGTTTTTGCGAATACGTCTGTCCGTCCTTAACTTACTTAACTTCCCTCTAAGCCTGTATTAAGTAGAGGAGAAGACACTAAAACTTTAATATAACTTTATGAAAGTAGTTAACACAATTAATTCATACATCCAGTGAGAGTCCGGCCCGTTTTATTATGCATTGCGGGACATCAGACATTCTAAGAGCTCTAACGAATGCGCGGACTACACGTAACGTACATAAGCTAGAACGATTTTAAAATTGAAAACACTCGTTTCGCACATCATTTTGACTTAGCTTTATGAACTTATTTACATATATATCGGTGATATTATTATTGTGCTTGTCGTTATAATTCAAATCAATATTCTACAGGTTATTGTAGAAAGTAAAGTTTTAGTTGTTGTATTTTCGATGCGAAAATCGTTCGAATTTACACCCATGTTCTGTTGGATCCACTTTTTTAACCACGCTTTATAAATATTTTAACTAGAGAGGTAGGTATATAGGTGTATACTCGTACTATAAATGGAGGAAAATGAGTGAACGACCCCACAAAACAAAGTTTTACGAAGTAAAATAAATAATAGAGAATACCATTTTTCCAATGATGTCGTCAATCCTGAGAAACGCTATTCAATCCTGTCTGATATGTATCGGGACAAAACAACCGCAACGGATCAACCTTTGCATTTCAATGATCTATGCCTTAAAAGTCTGTCAATTGACATGATCTTGACTGACTGTAAAAACACAAGTAATGCCCTAACCGGGGAGCTCTTACATGCGCTTTGCATACATAATTATTTGGGTATTTAAATCAAACAAGGATTTAGGTGCAAATATCTCGCTTCTAACCTCAAAAAATATTGAAGATGATCAGTCAAACATTAAACAGGTAAATTCATACCTATAAGCAAGGTTAAATATATGAATATTACGAGTAAATATTACTTAACTCTGTTTACTTTGACCGTTTTTAACTAAATGCGGATTTAACGAACGTTTTACAGAAACCAGTCTTAAGATATGAGAAAATCATAATTTTGCACGTAGTACATCAGAAAGTAAGTCGGGTATCCCGCAATTTCACAGTGTATTTAGGACAAACAAATACTTAACCATATTGTGAATCCTGCCAGAGGCGCGGGTTGTTCGAAAGAGATACCGCGGCCCCTGGCACACAGGCAACTGAGGGAACACGGGTGGGTTTTAGTCAGTAAAAGTCTGACACGCCCTCCCGCTCCACCCACAGCGGGAGAAGTTATTTGATGATTTCCCACAAAAAAAAAAAAAAAAACGTGAATTAACGTACTTACACGTTCCCGTTCTTGCACATTTTTTTATATCAATTAAAAAAGTTATTACTAAATATTGACAAATCCATAGAACTGACATGATAATTTATATAGAATAAACGAATAATTAATAAAATGTTACCTTAGACCAGGGGTCACCAATTAGTTTCACTCGGCGTCAGTTTTGATAAAAGAAATGACCATCGCGGTCCGCACAAAATTTTACTTCGCCAGGCCGTTTTCGAATTGACGTCAACAAAGATAATGCGGGGGATACATTTTTATTAAATTACGTACTCTGTAATGCAAGTTGTTGTGTTCTCGCGGTCCGCACAAAATGGGTCAGCGGTCAGGATGCGGACCACGGTCCGCCATTTGGCGAGCCCTGCTTTAGACTATACATAGATTAAGTTAGTTGCATGTATAACTAAATAAGTCCTCTTCCTTCAAATTTATTTTTTTTGCTGTGCCCGACAGGGTCCAAGATTGTTACAACAAATGTTTACTTACCACCTGAGCATAGGTATACATTGTGGAATGCAATAAATGATTGAGTATTGAGTAGCTACAAACTTAACCTTACTTAGGCTAAGCGTTTTACCTGTCACTGTCGCATAACTGTCAAACTACAATTGCAGGATAAAGCTGGAAACATGTAGTCAGTCCCTACATCTACAATAAGTTTTGTCAATATTTATATTGCAAAATATGATTGAATCAGCTTTTGAACTGAAACGATCCGTTATTTTCACGCAATAACATTGACTTTCCGTAAGCTTCGATGTTTTTGCGTGAGCAAGACCTGCGCAATATTTATAAATGTTGCAATGAAATTATGGTGTAGTAAAAACTAAACTAGCTCAAACTTTTGTTAAAACATTGTGCAATACATGATATTGTGCAATATAGTTGCTCGTTCAGGGCTTTAGCCGAAGTTCGTGTTAAATAACGCTTTTAGAACTCGGCATAAAACACAAATTACATGTATGAAATTGTAAGGTTTGACTATCTATCATACAAAGAATCCGTGTATCATCGATCGGTTCTGCCATGGAAACAAACACACCTTAAACTATTCAAATTATGTTTAAAATGCTAATTACCTACTTACATGTTTTGAGCGTTTCCTCGTAACTAGCACTGCTTCCACAATAGAACACAATTTTGGAAACAACACGCTTATTTACCAAGATAATATGTGGTACGGTATGATAATGTTACACGAGTCTTACTAAGTTGATACTTTTGTTTTCAAATCTATTTATTCCAAAAATGGATATGACTAAAACAGTGACTAAGTTTTCAGAGTTGTTCTGTGGAAAATTCACGAAAATAAATTGCTTTGGTTTTCATTTGCGAGGACAAAAGTTGGACGATATTCTTACTCGTGTTTCTTCAATAGTTCTATGTACTTTAAAAAACACATCATAATGAAAATTAGAAGGGTCTAGTTAAATCATGTTTCTGTTCAGAAACTATTTAATGCACATATTTACGATTCAGACAGATTTAATCAAAATATAAATTAAAATATGATTAATCTGTCAGTCAAGAAAATTTTCTGTGGTTATTTTTTTTATTTATTTATTACTACCTATTTTTTCAAATAAAAATTAAAAAATCAAATTTTCGATAGTTTGCAATTTGCAGGTCAGTGTGGGTCTTTTTTAAGGGTGGGAAATCATCAAATAACTTCTCCCGCTCTGGGTGGAGCGGGAGGGCGTGTCAGACTTTTACTAAAAGCCACCCGTGTTCCTTCAGTTGCCTGTGTGCCAGGGACCACGGTATCTCTTTGGAACAACCCGCACTCCGCAGGCATCCGCCTTTGTGGACCCCACCAGTTGGTGCTGACATCTCTTTGAGGCGCGCGTGGAACACAACGCGCCGTCGACCCGGGCTTGGTCCTTACCAGACAGCGAGCTACCCATTACTCGTCAACCGCAAGCCCGCGCCTGTGGTGGCCGGCAATCAGCCTGTGAATTCCCGATGCCCAGGGCGTCTCCTTTGGTGACTAGGGCCGTGAGGGCATGCGCCCTCACGGCTCTAGTCACCAAAGGAGACGGAGGAGAAGGAGAGGCAGTGTATGCACACTGCCTCTCCCTCACGTGCGCCGCCTCCCTCTTCGCGAGCATTACTGCTAAGGAGGTGACGGCTACCCATGCACTCTCGCTCCGTACCATGGCCTGGACCAGGGCCGGACGCGAGAGATCACCGCCGCCGATCGCCTCCACGAGGACACGGCGGTGCTCCGCCCAAGCCGGGCGACCTCCACCGTGTGCTCCCCCGTGTCCTCAGGGCGATCTTTGCAGTGGAAACACCCGGGCGTTTCCTCCCGCCTTATCCGAAATAGGAACCTCCCGAAACAACCGTGTCCGGTGAGGACCTTTGTCAGGCGGAAGGTGAGGACTCCGTGCCGCCTCTCAAGACACTCCTCAA
This sequence comes from Antitype chi, assembly GCA_947359405.1. NCBI lineage: Eukaryota > Metazoa > Arthropoda > Insecta > Lepidoptera > Noctuidae > Antitype > Antitype chi. Next base: position 11,777,790 of record OX375815.1, on the reverse strand, counting down.
AGAGGGGACTTACCGCCGCTATCGTGGTGTGCCCAACATACATGGGGGTGATTCGGATACCCCAAGGGGTGCTCTATCTCTGGACTTCCGCTTGACACTATTTTTTGGGACACCCTGTGTATACATCCTATTTCTATAATAAACACCTACTCAAATTACGACTGTCACAGGTTAGCTTTGTTAAAAAGACAAAAGAGGTACTTTTTGCATGTTTTAGTCTTTTGTCTCGCCGCGGGATCAAGTTTTGAAGTAAAATTATTATTATATCAGGTATGTATTCCCCTAGGGTTAGAAAGAAGTGTATCTATGTATACTACACCTACAGGTAGAACAAAAGGTACAGGAAATCTTTGACACCCTGTCAAAAGATCTAGGATTTCGTCGACCAGAGACAAAAACAGTCCATAAACATAACTACCATTCAAGCAAATGCTGAACGTTTGTAGACAACTTTGTATAATAAAATGAGACACAAAGTAGTAAAAGTAGCAAGTAAGTACAAGGGAACACTCTCAGAGGCGGCGCGCGGTGGTCTGCGGTGGCAACATTGTTTCTAGAAACAAAGGGTTCTGTTAAATGTTGAATTAAGTCCTACTTTTAGTCTATTTTAGTTAAATCGATATGACGGCAATGGTACTTATTGATTCTGCAAAGCCATTTAACTTAGCTAGAAAGTGAAGCAAATAGCTTGCTTATGATTAATAAAAATAATAGTTTCAAGAATTAAAAAACACACTTTATTTAATAGAAAACCAAACTAAAAAGTAGAAAATAATCTTCAATAAGTTCGAAATAAGAATAGCGTGATTTTAAAAAAACGTTTCATTGTAAAAAGCGTGGGACCCCGTACGGATCTAGCTAGAAACATGTGCTAAATTCATACGTACCGTATTCGTATTACTGAGCGACTTACTAACTAGTCGTTCTGGCTTTATTTGACGTGGATAATTAACTTCCTGACAAATTCATGCCGCCAATATATCCCATAATAACCTGAATAGACATAATCCTATTGTAAATGTGTCACCGTAATATAACGGCTGTGTAAACTATTATACTATGTCACCTTGTGACATCATGTGTGTGTCTTTGTAATTTCAAGATAATTTATAGGTATAGTTACCGGCACGTAAGTTGGCAAAAGATTTTGTAGTGGGGGAAGTTCGCGCAGGCACCATTTCATACATTTTTACATGCGCGAACTTCCCCCACTACAAAATCTTTTGCCAACTTACGTGCCGGTAACTATACCTATAAATTATCTTGAAATTACAAAGACACACACATGATGTCACGATTTTGTAGTGGGGGAAGTTCGCGCAGGCACCATTTCATACATTTTTACATGCGCGAACTTCCCCCACTACAAAATCTTTTGCCAACTTACGTGCCGGTAACTATACCTCCTTAAGTATTACTTTTGTTTTGTCAAGCTGTCGTCTCCCCTATGTGGAACTGTGACTAATTCTGTTCGTCCTGTAATTTTTGATTCTGGGCCGAATCCCGACCGACATCACCAAAACTGTTATTTCAATATTTAAATTTCGAACTAAAATAAAAAAATTAAAACTATGCAAATTCTCGAAATGGAAAGCATAAGCGAAGCGTAAGTGTAAGTAAACTGTAAGCGAAAATTAAAGATTTTATAAAATTGTGGTAGTTCACTGGTTCTGCCACACCTTAACCCTCGCCAATATAGGGTGGCAGAGAGACATGCGCAAACGTGTAACCATGAAACCAAAGAAATTTTTCGAAGGTTACTTATCAAAAAAAAAATAAGCTGTTTTTACACGCTTTATATTAGCTTCACTTGTATGTTTGTTTGTTTGTATGTAACCGACTCCTTTGAGCGCGATTTTGACCCACTTTAAACGGTCAGATTTTATTGAAACTTTGTAAACTTGTCGAGGACCGATGACAATTCAATAATTAAAAAAAAAATGAGAAAAAAATAAAATAAAAAAAAACACGTTTTTGTAGTTAGCAGAACTAAAAAATAGAAAATAAATAATAGTTTAAAAAACTAAAAAACACGCTTTAAAAACCAAACTAAAAAAGGAGAAAATAATTTAAGTAATTCAATTAAAAAGCGTGGGGTGCTTGACATTAATTGATTATAAAAATACCTCAAAAAGCACCCCACGCTTTTTAATTGAATTAAATTATTTTCTCCTTTTTAGTTTGGTTTTTAAAGCGTGTTTTTTAGTTTTTTAAACTATTATTTTATAGAATATGCAATGCGTGGAATAGCAATTTAATTTGAAATACCCACCGACGAACATTTTCAACGGAACGGGTCCAGAAACATGTACAGACGCCAGGACATCAGGCTACCCCAATCTGTCAAATTTCTTTGATAGATTTTCAATTTTATTTCATTTGTATAAGGTTCATGTTCAATTGGGAAAAGTTGACAGTTTGGGGAAGCTTCATGTGCTGGCGTCTGTACTGAATGCATGGTAACAGGTTGCGGATATCCGGAACCTCACTAGTGTTAATTTATAATTAGTGTCAATTTAATTGCTTTGGCCATTCCGCCTCCTGTTTCCAATTTAGGTTTGTGTTGGAGTATTGACCGCAAAAATGGCGTAACCTCGAGCCAGTAACAACTTACAATCACATTGTGTACATTGCTCCGGACAACTCTTCTGTATGTAAATAAGTTCAAAGAGCAATGATGTCATGATCATCCACGTGTTTATTACCTACGTCATAATCATAACGTAGTTTTATTGTTCTTCCATGCGACGTCAATCAGATTCGAACTAATCATTGATTATGTAAAAATACGATGCAGGTGCCGCCAACCATTTGCAAGTCAAAGCTGACGTTTTATCTTGAAAGGAACATGCCAATCATTTGTGGAATTTTAAAAGAAACTAATCAATCTCGTGGAGCAATGAGTCATGTTACTTTCATCTTGTATAACAATCGGTTTTTTTTGCCAACGAGAGTGGGATACTATCTGTAATAACGATGACTGTGAGGATGACATTATAGTGAGGAAACCCTACCTTTGTAATATAAAATGTTGGAAATACCTGAGAACTAACCTTTAGTTCTGGTGACGCAAACGGGTTGGGGTTTACTTAAACAAATATGACTTAACTAGCTGATCCAGGATGAAAGTAGCATATACCCAGGCATGGTCTATCTGTGTGCCAAATTTCATCCAAATCCGTTCAGCCGCTTTTCGTGAAAGCGCAACAAACTTACTTTCGCATTTATTAAATTAGTTTGGTTGAATAGATTTTTTTCACACGCTTTTATTAGCGTCACCTGTATCTATCTGTGTATGTAACGAATTCTTTTGAATGTGATTTTCACCTACTGCAAAACGTCAGATCAAATTGATATTTAGTACATTTATCGAGGGCTGATAACAATACAATGATGTAATAACTTTTTCCATTATCCTGACCAGGATCTTCAGAAAAAAAATGACGTGCTGAATAAATTAAAGAGTTGAGTTCGAAAAAGGGCTACCTACCACATCCAAAAAACCGTGGGATGCTTGCTGTCAATTGTTATAAATATTTTATTGACATATATTGATAAAACTAGTAGGTAAATGAAAATACCGATATAAGCACCCCCCAATTTTTTTACGATAAACTGTTTTTTTTTTTTAAATCACGCTACCTCATAATTTATACTTTTAGAAAATTATTTTCTACTTTTAGTTTGAGTGGTTTTTATTAAAGCTTGTTTTAGAGTTTTTTTTTTTTTAACTAATGCTTTTTATTTCTTTAACAACTTTGTTTATATCTAACGACAGATCTGATGTGATTCCTCAAAGACTATCTACTGAATATACCTACTTCAATCTGGCAAATATAGACAGAGTGAAGGAGTTTTATTTTATTTATAACAATAATAAAAAACTACAAGTAAAATGACGTCATCGGTTAATCTTGAATGAAGTGTGGTTAAACAGCTTTAGTCAAGATTGCACACATAATATCGTGAGTCATTTTTAAAATTTACTTTACATACGCGACTACGCGTACTAGTGAATCACAGGTGATTTATTCTTAGAACACTTTTTACGCCTTTCCTGAAAGAAAAACCTAGAATAGAATTGTAAGTCGTGTTGTACAAAAAAGGTGAAAAGTGCGACCATGTGCAAGTCCATAAAATGCTATTATTTTTGAAAAATAAAAACCACATACTGTAAATCTGGAAAACTAGTCGGGCTACCAGTCCTAACCAGTCAGTCTCAGGACGTTTGTCCACCGCTGCCGTCACCGAGAACGAATTCGTCACCCGAGCGCCGTCATCCCGGCCCGGGTGCCGAAGTGTTTGGCGCGACTGCTACAAGACGGTCCAAAATTGTGATGACCCGATGAGCCGGCTATACAAAACACGTTTGTCCATAAACTGCCGTCACACCGACCGACGACGTCGCGAGTTCGATTGCGGTGGAGTGTGGAGACGGTGATCGCCGTCACGGGTGGTTCAAATATTCTCGTTTTTCGGTGACGTCCCGGTGACGGTGGCGGTGGACAAACGCTCTTACTGCCCACGGATACCCACATACTGTAAATATTTTGGACTAATTATACCCAAGGAAACATCTAATTTAGATGTTTCCTGTTTCGTCTATATTTAGCAGTTGACATTTCCAAGACTGAGTTTTTACGACCCATCAATCTGAACTGTTTGCAGGCATATTTAGAAATACATCAGCTTTTGGTAATTAGGTACGAAAAAATATTCTGTGATATTTATTAATTAGTACGAACGAAAACAGCACGTGAAAATAATATATCACCTATTTAAATTTGATTTTTCTGTGTGCTCACTTACCCTCACTCATACCTCCCTTGCGGGAGTATGATTGACTAGATATTCTATATAAATGAGCTGATACGGGAATTCGGCTAACCTGTAACGGATGTAACGGTAACCGTACTGATAGATGTGTTCCCATGCAAAAAAAAGTACAACCCTTTCACTGCTATTTTACACAGCAGCAACGCAACAGCAACCTTATTGTGACGAGGTTAGAGATCACGGTGATTTTGACAGACTTGTCACTGGCAACAATACAAATGGAACCTTAAAAAGATGTAAATAAAGAACAATTTGACTTGGAAGGTGCAGTAAAATCAGAGGTAAAATAACTACAAAAGTTGCCGCATATGCATGGATCATATATCGCACCTTTAGAAGTATAGAGACCTAATGCGAAATTAGCCGCAACCAAAATAGGTCTCTATAATTCTAATAATTCTAAATGAATTCTAAATAATTTTGCTTGCGGCTAATTTCGCATTAGGTCTCTATACTTCTAAAGGTGCGATATGTGCCGATCAGCTGCGAGCTGCGTTTGCGCAAGGGCTATTCTCACTCTACATAAACGAATATTGATACCTGGCACCAGTACCGGATGTACAACTGTATAGCTAATATTAAAATGGGTAGGATTTAGAGTCAACAAGGTCTCGTTTAGCATAAAGCGCCATAACCGTTTGAATATAATAATAATATTATTTTAATGGTCACCCATAACATGGGTGGCCACCCACCCATTACATATCGGGACCACTGTACCTATGCCTCAGAAAGCACGTTAAGCGACCAACCAACGTCCTGGCTATCATTCGTAGATTTTTGACCAGGCTTTACGGGTAGCAGGAAGCCCAGAAGTGTGACAACCAGTCTTTCCAAGGAATATCGTGTCACCCAGTAACTGAGTTGTGGAGGTCAGATAGGTAGTCGCTCCATGTAAAATACTGGTAAGCTGCAACCGGTTAGACTGGAAGCCGACCCCAATATAGTTGGAAAAGGGCTTGGCAATTTATATTAGTACCTGCGATAGGTCGCTAGATATTTCCTACTTCACATAATAGTATGATTTTTTATAATTCATCGGTTTGAACCTATGTACTTACCGAACGTTACTTGAATGTGTGTCCATCATCTAGTGTAGAGGCGGACCTATGTACAGTCAACAGAACATCCACCATAACTTTTGCAGCATCTTTAGTTGTAAAGGCCGTTGACATTACCACGGCTCGCGCTTACATTTCCAAAAATAAATAGGTACTGGGAAGAAGATTGATGTAGGTACTATAAAATTGTAAGGTCAATGACATTGATGTTATATTATGCAGGAAATCAATCATTCAAATAGTTTAATAGGAAATGGCCTGAGAAATCTACACGTCAATGGACATCTGCCAAGGAATTGCGTTTGTAACTATTTTTACTACGAATGGAGTAGGTAGAGTAGACTGATTTCATCAAATAAATAGTTATTTATATATTTGTTTTTGTTTGTTGTTTAATGCATGCTAATTTAGGATGATAGGGGCAGGGCAATGATAATTGCCTTTGGCATTAAGTCCGCCGCTGTACATTTCTGTGCGTGAAGTATTAAATAAAGTGTAATGCTTGTAAAAGGCTGCTAGAGTTTTTGGCGAGATCGGGTTGGGGAATGAAAATTCGTGCGACATGTTGTCGCACGAATTTTCATTTTCATGAAATTTAGTGAACTAGCGAATTAAATTGTATAATGTTGATAGTGAATTATTCAATTTAGTTACAAGTGTAGTGAAGGCGAAAATAAGTGACTCACGTGGACTTTTCGTGTTCACCCCAAAAACTAATATTAGGTTGTTGTAAAGTTGCTACCGCTTAACAATAACTTTGACTTGACTAACTAAAGACGACTATGACTGTTTTGTAACTTCGTGCCCGATATCGGGCCATTTACTTGATCAAATGAAAAGTTACTTGACACTGGCTAAATGCACAAACCGTGCGAAGCCAAAACCCGAGAATAAAAAAAAGGCTGCTAAGTCATAAGTACTAACATAAGATAACACCAACATTGTATACTTAGTTCGCAATAAACGTTTTGAGTTTGACTTTATTTCACAATAATACATTAATAAAATAACAATACTTAAGCTTGCGAAATATGGGTATATAGGCAATATGTAGATACCTATACCTCTGCCTTATCCTTCGGAGAAAAACAGGCATAATATTATGTTGTTAGGTTTATTTAAAATTACATATGTAGGTATAGCTGACTTTCAGCGACAGTTTTCAGCAAAAATTAACGCATTTTACAGACTACCCTGATTTCAAAGACCAAGATACCTACAAACGGAGTGAGTAGGGATGCAGGGGTGAATCGGGACGAAACAAGTTATTTTTTTGCCAACAAGGGCACTAAATCGTTAAGTATAATACAGTTAACATACTGGAGTCCTTTGTGGCAGCAAACTCTGTATATTATTTCAATATTCAAAACCTGTTTTAAAGTTTCGTATAAGAAATGATTTTTTATACTTAAACGGTTTTTTTTTTCGAGGGTGGGAAATCATCAAATATGACCTGGGTGGAGCAGGACGGCGTGTCAGACTTTTACTGACTAAAACCCATCCGTGTTCCTTCAGTTGCCTGTGGGCCAGGGCCACGGTATCTCTTTCGAACAACCTGCACCCCGTTTTGTCTAGTTTCAAAGATCGAGGAAAAAGTTGGGACTTATTTATGGTGCTAATGTGAACTCGATAATGCTCGCATTAACGTAACAGTTTATGGAGCTACTTTAACAGTGCGCTAAAATACTGTTTAAAAGTGTGCCTATGATGATTAAGGGCCTATAATTTTGTAACCTACCTAAGTGATAATAAAATGACTTATTGATCACATTTTAAAATTCTGACATAAGTTGCATTTTAATGCCTTGTCAAAGAAACCCCACTTCCGGGTAACTTTGACACCATTTTAAAAAAATGTATAAAATTTTGGGGGGTCTGTGGGGCTTTATATTGGTATGAGTTTGATAGCCAAAGGACACATTGTTTTGTTGGAATAAAAAAAAACATTAATCTCGGGTGTTAAAAAAAAGTAAATAGGTACTCTGCCAAAACCTGTGCAAAGTAGCCCCGTTTTACGGTATTATGAGAGTAGGTCTCTGTAGCAATTGGAAAATGTCAAATTACACAACAAGAAAAAACAATTGAACAGTTGGAAAAGCTTTTCCTTACTACGTTGGGGTCGGCCAGTCTAACCAGATGCAGCTGAATACCACTATTTGACATGGAGAGACTGCCTATCTGACCTTCACAACCCAGTTACTGGGTATTACGATACCCCTTGGTGAGACTGGTTGCCAGTTTTCGGGTTGCTGACGACCCGTAACGAGTGCCAATGATCCACGAATGAGAGCCTTGAAAAAGCTGAATAAAAAGATTAAAGAAACTGACTTGTCTACTGAATGTCATTCGTTCAATGAAGGAAAATGTAGCTTTTTCACAGAATGTTCTGAGATAACTTTTTGCTGAGGTTCGTTTCCCAGGTAATTGGAATAGACCAATCACAAAAATATATTACTCTGTTTTAAAATGATTGTTTTGTTAATAGTATTGGCATTTTTTTTATCGTCTTAGCCCAAATGTTTTGCATTTTATTGTAAGTTGAGAATATTTGTTTCTAGATCTGCTATTACTATTTAGAAAAAACAGAGAGAGGTGGAAACAGATTAGGGTCGGCTGTGCCCATCAGTGGGACAGTCTGTAGTGGTTAATAATAAAATTAAAATAAGTTGGGAACCATACAAATTAACAAAAACTTAAGTCTTGACTGCTGATGTTTCTTGCAAGCCATTCCCATATATACTTTAAAGAACTTCTTACGGACCCTATACTTATGAAAGCAGGAACCTATTCGTTTCACATTCCAGCTACTACTCAGCGATTTCCGCTAGCTCTACGATGAAACACACCCTTAATCAATCTCTTATCATTGGAAATTCCAATTAAAAATTCACAATATATTTATACGCGCACCATGTACTCCTGCGCAGTGTCGTGTCTGCCACTGTCGCGTATAAAGCGTCAGTCTTGAATATAAACCCGCGCAGTCCACACGCGTTTCAAAATAAACAATAAATTAACAGTGATATGATATTGAATTTGGAACGACATAAAATAGTGTTGTGCTTTGTGACGTAACTACAAACTTGTTTATTTCCGTCTGCGATTTAAATAGACCGACAAGGTGTGTATAATGCTTATTTGAGGGTGTCCGACTAGAATATTGTGTTAATGATAATTATAAGCATAGGAGTTTTAGGTTGTAATTGTGTGTTTTTGTTAATACTTGACAAAAATAAGATGATAAGACGATACCAACAAGTTTAAAAGAAATAATTTATCGATGTATTTAAACCACAAGCAGTGTCGGTGTACTCAGATAACTGTTTGAAAATAACCACCTGCTTTTTACTGTTCATTTACACTGTTAATCTCGGTAGGTAATCAAGAATTGATCGTAAGGTATCACCATGGAAAAACGTGTTAAATTCAATTGATATCAAAAATCATTACTAACTTACTAAGTTACTAATGAGATAAACGGCTCATAATGGCTTTTAAATGGCAAGAAATGAATTGGTCACAAACACGTTGATTCTGTAATTGGTATTGTAATTAATTGTAGGTAGCTTTTGAATCAAAATATTTCAAATATCTTTTAACTGAAATAACACAGATGCTACTTAATAAAAAAACAAAGTAATGTTTCTCAGATTATGGATCCATAATGTTGTCAATATCATCGTGTCGGTCAACATAAAAAACCGGCTTCTGTGTAAAAATTTACAACTCGTTGGCGGACGACTTACACGAAACGTCAACAGTGTGCTAAATTAAGAATAAAATTATAATTCAATTCAGGTTTGAGGTCACCTATGGCACTACAAATACTGATGAGACAGTACATAAGAGTCTCGTCATCTAAGTCTGTATTATAAAACATGTGAACTGATTAACAAAACAATCTATGTAAGTAAACAAAATCTTTTTTGGTGACAAACAACTCTGCTAGCAGTGCAACGTCTAAATATCGTCACACTTAACACCGTACTGTTTTCCTGCTAGCAAGCACTCAAAAACAGCATCAATAATTAGGTCCACCAACGTATCCGCGTTGGAGTTGAAGGCTACTTAATAAGTTTCCTGACATTTTGTTTTTTTATTCTTTTACAGATGCATACGCTTATTATACTACTCATTGGGTTCATTTGTATGGGAGAAGTATTCCCTAGACACGTCTTAGAAGAAGTAAACGAACCCGATTTGTTATCGCCCGACCATAACGACGGAATCAGAAAGCACACATCGGATCAAAACCGGCATCGGAGAAGAAGGTGGCAAGCGACGTACGGTAGTTACGATTACCCTCCTCCACCCCCATATTATTATTCGGAGAGAAGAGATTATGATCGTAATCAGCAAGACCTCTTACCGCAGATAGTGAAATTACTTGAAGAGATTTCGACCTACGTCAAAAGGCCGCAGCCGCCGCCGGCACTACCACAGCCCATCTACATACCCTATCCGGTACCTTATCCTGTTCCACAGTTTACGTCTTGCTCAGAAAACACAACAAAGAAACCATCTATTCACAACAGATTCCCTGTGATGGAGGACACAAACCAAAATTGGGGATTTGTCATTGATAAAGACGATGATACAGATGATTTAAGCGATTCAAGACCCATATCCTTCGATCCGATCAAACCGTTACGACCCATGAAGCGACCAACCCCTAAAGTTGAGCATGGCAGTTCTATGGGAGATGTAAGTAGCCTCTTGTTATTTACGTTAACAATTATAGATAATTACATTCTCTCATCATCTATACCAATCAAAGATAATTTTACTGGCGAACACTCGCAATGTATTAACATTTCCTCGTCTAGACCTTCAATAAAGCTAAACAAATTCTTGTGATTGGTTATTCTCCACATTTTTATGGTCTACGTATAATGTAAATCCACGAACCACGTTACGTAATCATTGTTTACATAATTCGAAACATCTTTGATCATTGAGTTTATAAAAGAGTTTTTAATGAAAACCAGCGTTAGTATCAGCAGTGAGACAGTAAACGAAGTCTGCTATCCAGTTATTTACGCGTGGTTCCACTTTCTGATTTCGTGCGCATAAGCCGGCAATTCCTGCAGATGACAACTTATCAGTGTCGTGTTTAATATTGTTATCTTTTTTTCAGCCTCCGTCTACTGCGGCTCCACTTTTCAGTGACCAGCCTAGTTCTGGGGTTTTAAGGACACCAATCAATTGTAACGCTGCTATTGTATTGTGTTGTGCTGACAGCAAGTCACAGCAGTTGTGCTTCAATGGGTACGGATGTGGTACCTCATACGACAATGGAAACGCATGCAGCCAATCGTCAATACAAAATGCTGTGGAGTCCATCAAGTCTACATTCTCGCCCGTACAGTGAGTCTTTGTAACTAAATTGTAAGAAAAGTCATTGTCAGTATTGTCGCAACTGCGTCCTTGGTTCTTATGTTAATATCTTGTTGTACTTGTAATTGTTTACAATAATTGTTTATTAACTTTCAAAGCCTATTGATGTATGTGAAAAGTGTTAAAAATCTCTATTTTTTTCAAATTTCAATGATTGCTTAAGGCTCCCGCAGACCGGCGCCAAGTGACTAATAGATCAATTTCCATGAAGTTTTCATAGAAGTTCTGTTAGGGTCGCATCGCGCCTGTCGCAGGAGCCTTTATACATATTTTTGGGTTGGTTACCTTTGATTTCTGGCAACCTTTTCCGTTTAATAAAAATGTCAAGTGAGTCGATTGGCTGTATTTAAGTAAATATTTTTGATAATCAATCACGAAAGCTTACTTTTTCTGAAATCATATTAGTCACTCAACGGATAATAAGTGTCATCTCCAGGTTTTCAGAAACCGGACGGGTAATCGCGTAATACACTAACAGTAGGAATGGCTCTCATTTTGACAGTTCAACAATATTCATTGCGTTATTTACGTTGTCGAATAGACAATTTTTTAAACATATGAACCAATGGATTAGCAACATTCATCAAAATGATTCAGAGACATTCTGATTGATAGTGTGTGACGTAATTAGTCCAGGTATGATTGTCGTGGATTATAGAATGTCACAGTTTCCGTATAAATGTAATTTAGGAACTTCAATGTTGTAACTTCTTTTATAAAGTTGCCGTATTCACATTTGTAACCTTGTCAGGCTTGGATGAATGACAATTTAGTTTCCATTAAACCAACTGAGCAAATATTGAACGGATTCCGTATTCACAATGAACATTGAAATGAGTGAAACTCACTATGTTGATGATTTAAAGAGGATTTTCGACATAAATAACATCTTGTTTGACACAAATTAGAAGAAAATGTGTCTTTATTTCTTATTTCACACGAACTACAAGTAAAACCACCTATAAACAATCGAAATAACGTTTAACTAATCTCTTAACAGAACACAGTAATAGTATTAAAAACTAAGATACTTTTTTCGATGCCATATTTAAATATCGTTCCTTATGCCTACGTAAATAATGTTATTTTAAATTATATTGCAGACTGTTGAGCACTATTCTGGCGAATTGGTAAAATTTTATAGTTTACGTTATGAAATATGCTTGAAACTTCATCATCATCATTTCAGCCGAAAGACGTCCACTGGTGGACATAGGCATTCCCCAAGTTCCGCCACTTTGACCGGTTCTGTGCTTTTCATATCCTTTACCAGGCCATCAGTCCGAATTGTGGGAGGCCTTCCAATACTCCTTGACGAGTTGAAACAATACCACACATAATTTTTTGTCGGTAGTGTATGACAATTGCAGATATCGGTAAAGATATCGTAAAGTAGAATATAGGTAGGTATGTATCATCAATATCCTGTAAACGCTAACGCACACTTTGTTTCCGACAGAATAAATTAAGATCAAACGAAATTTTATTGTCAGTCAGTTCAGTGTCTAACAGTCAAACAGCATTTATGTTCGTCGCTTAAAAGTGTATTTATTGTTAGTCTATTTTTATTGGCGGCTTAGCACTAGCAATCGAATAAGTGTTTCCTAGTCTGTATTTTAGTATTAGTGTGTCTAAGTAACAAATAAAAAAAGTAACACAACTCTGTGGTATTATTACAGTGTAACCAAGTACCTAAGCAAAAAACTGCAAACAAAATTGTTTTGTCATCACAAATAATTAATTTAATGATTGAAGCACCAAGGTGGCAATGTCCTCTCAATAGTTTTGTAGTTTGCACTTTTCGACTTTTTACACGCTTTATATTAGCTTCATTTGTATGTTTGTTTGTTTGTATGTAACCGACTCCTTTGAGCGCGATTTTGACCCACTTTAAACGGTCAGATTTCATTGAAACTTTGTAAACTTGTCGAGGACCGATGACAATTCAATAATTTAAAAAAAAATGAGAGAAAAAAAACATATTTTTGTAGTTAGCAGAACTAAAAAATAGAAAATAAATAATAGTTTAAAAAACTAAAAAACACGCTTTAAAACCAAACTAAAAAAGGAGAAAATAATTTAATTCAATTAAAAAGCGTGGGGTGCTTGACATTAATTGATTATAAAAATACCTCAAAAAGCACCCCACGCTTTTTAATTGAATTAAATTATTTTCTCCTTTTTTAGTTTGGTTTTTAAAGCGTGTTTTTTAGTTTTTTAAACTATTATTTTTTAATAACACAACATCACGCCTGTCTTCCCCGAGGGTTAAGGAGAGGTGTACCTATAGTACACTCACATATCGCCTGTTATGTTTAAGTCCAATGTAGTAGGGGGCGACTCAATTTCCATCAACCGAAGACAAATCCAGACTTCGGGCTGCTACGGAGAAATTCCAGATGGAAAAACCCAATTACAATCAGCAGCGCTTGCATGGGAACACTAGACCAACGAAGCAGTCAACTTCCTTAGTGTCTTGAAAATTATAGTTAGTTTCGCAACCCTGGTTTGTTAATTTATTAGATAGCTAAAAGACTACCATGTCAAAATTAAAATGGGCAGACCTATCATAATTATGTGCTAATCCCTAATCATTTTAGCAAGCATGGTGAATATTTAAGTATTTAAATTGCAGTTGTTTAGTTCAGTAGTGACCGCAAAGCATGATATCTACTAGCAAAATATTAGTGAACAACTTGACAGTATTTGGGTGTATTCATGTAGAAAGCTGGTAGCTGGCGCCATAATGTCAGCGCTTCTAAGCACTGACAAACGCTGGTGGTTAATGCTGGTCAGCGCAGGCAGTTTTCATACTTTTTGCTTTTTTACAGCGTGAAACGTCGCCAAAAAGCGCCGACAGGTTCCTATCTGATTAGTCGGCGCTAGTTCGCGCTGATGCTAGCCTGTAGGAAGTTTAATTTCAATAAACGATACTTTGTTTAGGGGTAATTAATTGTAGATACTCATCATTATGACCAACTTTTTTGCACTGGTACTATCCCTGAAATTGTTAAAAAAATCCACTGCTCCAAATATTTTTGCTCGCATGACTGCATTGTATTTCGATAACGCCTGACACAATGCCGGGCAAAAAACAAATTTTGGGCTGGCCACAAATTAGTCATACTAAACAAAAAAAAAAAAAATACTGAAAGAAGATGACTCACGATCTTGAATGAACCAACATTTGTATTCAATTTGTAATACAACACTCACCTCTTATATCACCTTAGATAATACAAACAGTTACGTTGGTGTTCATAGCGTCATTGTAACGGTGTCCTACAAAGATAACGGTTAACTTACTTTAACTGCACTGCTATCAGCAAGGTAACGTATCCCACATGGTTTTTATAGGATGATTAGTTAGTGATTCATCATACTCAACCTCTCGCACGTCAAGACATTGTACACCATGTGTACAGGTAACAATAGAATTTCTATTGTGTCTGCTAATTAGACACGCGACGGGTTAGTGGGAATGAAAATAATTTAAGTTAATAGGTATTCTCAGAGTTTTGAATTTTTCAAAACATCAAGGACAATTTTTTTCTAGAGCAATCAACTTTTGCGTGAGACGATAAATGGGCCAAACTTACGACCCAGTGGGTCCTGCTTAATGGTACACGACATCGCGGCAAGCCCAGACAAAGATGGCAGGATGATCTGGTGTTCTTTATTAAAGATGGTCCTTGGAAACTCTGGGCAGAGAGAGACGGCAAGATAGTAGGGACTAGGGAGGCCTTTGCCCAGCAGTAGGACATTAATACCAAATAATTATGAATAATGGACTTTTGACTAGACCATATGGGGCGTTAATTTGTAGAAAAACGATCACATTATCACGCTTCAAACGGGATACATCGTAACGACTGTCCTGGTTCTCAACAGTGAAGTGCCAGCTCGAAATAAAACAAGGTGAGTGAACCTGGAGTACATACATAGTTTGTGATCGTCAACCCTAGAGAACAAGCGCTGATCGTTTGTTCCTTTTCCATAGGAGAAGGAGAAGAGGCCTTAGCCCCAGCGGTGGGATGGTTACAGATCTTTCTGCGAAAATGTGAATTCATAAAATTATCGTAGAACATCGCTAGACGTTATCAGTACCTAACTAACATTTTGCAGAATTGATAATTTTATTTATAGTGGCGAAAATTCAACGAATGACTGAATACTATGCGTGTACGTTATAGTACATTAAGTATCAACAGTTGAGTCATAGCTTTGTAGGTAGAAGAGCTAATGATGTATGACTGATTGCTTTAAGAGCTCCAAGACAAAAGGAAAATTGACGATCAATTTAATGCCGCGGTCCCAGGGCCCGCCACGCCACGGCGGGCCAGGCCGACAGGCTGTGGGAACTGTCGCATCCGATGACTGGCCTCCCGTCCGATCCATCGAAATCGCGAAGACGTCTGTCGCAGCCTGTACGTGCTGTACGAGCGCGTTTCTTTTTGCTTTTATTATATGGGAATACTCGGCACGGGTCGCGGGAGCACTCTGCAGGGGTTAACCGCGGCATAAATATTATTGTTGTTTCTATAATGACAATTTTATACTAGGTTCTGGCTTTGCTTTACAATTAATGAGATAGTCTTCAGCTGATTTCAGTTTTTAACTGACTTCAAAAAGAAGGAGGTTATCAATTCGACATGTTTTTTTTTATATATTTTCGGTCATAGAAATTATTTTTTTGTTCGAAAGGGGTTTATTCCGAAATGGTCCCATTTAAATTTCATATAGATCTGTTGATGAGTTTCGGAGACAGCAAAACTCTTAAAAAAATTGCAGCAAATCAACCGCGATTGCTGCTATCGCATAAATATGAAATGTTTTGACCCCAAGGATGATGAAATTTCGAATTGCTCCACACCAATTCGATTTTTTTTTCACTTTTTAGTTATAGTACCTAACCCACGGTAGGTACTATAACTGAAAAGTGAAAAAAACTCTTTAAAAGAAAAGACAACCTACTTCCGGAAAAACACTACAAAGTGAAAAATACCTAACTTTAATTTTGGAAATCAGTGACTTTGGATATGTTTTTGAATTTTTTGTCGTCGCCTTCCGTAATTAAAGTACCAAATTTTTCACTTTGTAGTGTTTTTCCGGAAGTCGGTTGTTTTTTTTTTGGAAAAGGTTTTAATACTACTAACATAACATACTACCACGCCTGTAGTCCTCGAAGGGTTTTTTTTTTTTGAGGGTAGGTAATCGTCAAATAACTTCTCCCGTTCTGGGTGGAACAGGATATGTCAGACTTTTACTGACTAAAACTCACCCGTGTTCCCTCAGTTGCCTGTGTGCCAGGGGCCACGGTATCTCTTTAGGCTATTATACTACACCCACATTTCATCAGTTATGATGTCCTATGTATCTATCTAATAGTGGGCGAGCCTATTGCCATTGGCAAAAATGAATTACCTACACTGTATGAATTACCTACACTGTATGAATTACCTATGTGTCTTTGCTGCATGTCTTCTGTAATGTATTTAACACACGGGCTTCTCTTTCATATCGTTTTGTATTTTGTAAATTAACATTATATTTTTCTGTAAGTAATTCGTAAATTACGTCCAGTTCATACTTACTACTGTAATAAAAAAAAAAAAAATTGGTTCCAATAACAGCAGAATAAAAGAGATTCAAAATTTATTGCACCGTTGTCTGTTTCCATTATTCTTAGAAGGCTGATCGGTGTGGTTTGTGCATTTTTTGCAATTCCTTTTACCATAATTCCGAAGCAGGTTTCAGACCGGTTCATCGACCTAAAATGCCATGGACGGTCATGGCTATGGGACGCTTGTATGGAATTTAAAACGGACTTGAGACCGGGAGTCTTTATAGATTATACAAATGTAATTTTTTCTTTCTTTCATACTTTCTGTACGAGCTTCGCCACATAAAATACATTATTTTAGTCTTACAAGCAATTGCAAAATCGCCGATTAAGTACTTATTTATATTCACTGAATTAGCTATCGCAATCACCACAATTAGGTAACCTATGTAGTTTATTTATATTTATTTCAATTTTTTTAGTAATAAATTGGCCAATCAATAACACACACAGTGATTTTATTTCCTGAAAAATACCTTGTGATGCGTCCTCATCAACAATATACACACCACCTCATCAAATAAGTATAACAAAACCTAAGCAACCGACCATGCAATAAAGAATATCTTATTGACTATGTTCGTGCTAATTAAAGAACATGTTTACTTATTTATACCCACGAGTAGGTATTGTTTCGTAATTGCGGTTTATTTATACAACTCTCATTTGTTGTCCAAAGGGCTGAATTAATGTTTCAATAGAACTAATTAGATTATTCAATTATTTGACATTTCAACGTTGTTGATTACAATATCATAACATCATGATTGTATTCGCATGAGGGCTGGGCCGAGGTGTAGCTACATCCACATTTCGCTAGTGATGTTTAAGTCCCAATTAACAGGGGGCGAGCCCATTGGCATCAATCGGGCACAAATACTCCGGGCTTCTACTGAGAAATTCCAAATGGAGAAACCCATTAACACTTTTCCCGACTAGGAAATTGAACAGAAGAGTCGAACGCGCTTGTGACCACTAGACCAACGAGGTCGGCATGCTATTTACCTGCTTTACAATTAATTATGATCTAGGAAGAATAAGGTGAAAATCATGATACCTGCATTCGAAACCATCCAAAAATTTACCACAAAATTTCGCGTATTCCAACCCCACTCGTCCGGAGGGAGACTAAAATAAAAAGTTTTAAGTGCTTTTATTTCATCACGTAAAATTTCAACTTTTCCCATGGGAAAATCCCAGGTCGGCCGACATCATAAAACATAACGTTTGTTTCAATTGCTATGGTGTTGCTATGGGGTTCCCATCGTCATTCACAGTCATAAGGGAATGACGATTAAAACCTGATTTACTCGGTACGATTAAATTGCCAGTGGCATGCAATGAGTTCAAGCAACAATAAAAATCGCACCAACTAAACAGAGTTTAGACGATGCAACTCAGTTGTTGCTTCAACTGTATTGTATGCCAAATTGACAACGTAACGAAGCTGAGGGGAAGACTAAAGAGAGTAAAACCTTTCTCAAGTCCACTATCCCACTATATCATTGTAGCTCTAGAGCGGCACGATTGAAACTGTGGCTTCTCAAACTTCCCTCTCCAGCTGACTATGTTTAACCTGCGGAAAATCTCCTAGCGGGCCAGCAATTGCCATGGCATACCTGGAAATGTCTTAATTTACTAAGAAGCCAGGTGGGCCGCTGCCGGCACAACTTGGTCTGGTGGGGTATCGATAAGCCGCAAACTATGCCCCACCTCTTGTCGTGCTCGATCTCTGTTCACTAACACTTGCACTATGTGAGACCAACGATAACGCTGTCGAAGTGGCCGAATTCTAGTCGAAGCTTATTTAAAACCAATAATTGGAACCATAGATATGTTGAAGAAGAAGATTGTAATTGTATTAAGAGGAAGAACGTCATGTTAATGGGGCATAAACATAATAATAATAATAATAAAAACTTTTATTTTCTCCACCACATAATGAAAAAAATCAGTACAAAACATAATAATGATTACAAAAAATAGGTACATTGATGTTGTGGAGACTGGAGCCTGTACTAGGAATACCTGTGTTACAGGTCTCCAGGCCTCCAAACTATCCAGACGAGCCATTGTAATACAAACATCTACTAATAGTATGATAATTTAGGGAGTGAAGACAAAAACAATTTAATAGAACAAAAAATAAAATAAAAAACAACGTATTATTAGACAGCAAGGTAGGGTGTGTGGGTGTGGGTGTGTAGAGTGTGTGGATGTGGGTGTATAGGGTGTGTGGGTGTGTTTGATAATCAAAACTGGCTTTTTGATAATGATGACTAATGTAAAACTTAATTATGAAACGACTTCCAATAGTCTCTCTGTGGCTTCATAATCGAGAGATTGAAGCCAGTTATGTACTTTAGACTTACAGTTGAATTTGGATAAGGAGTAAATGGAAATGGCTTTATTGATTTTGTTGTAAAGATAATCTCCCAGGAAACAAAAGAATCTGCGGCTGTAGCTAGTTTTGAAAGGTTTTGATTTACAGACTGTGTGTTTGCGCCTCTTGTTAAGCATTTCGTCAGGGTCGTAATGAAGTTGAGTATGCCTGCGAATGATAGTGCTCAAAATGAATAGTTGGCGAACTGTCAGTACGTTGCACTGCTGGTAAAGGTCTTTCGTTGGAAAGAGAAAGGGAAGCTTACGACTAACCTTAAGGATAGCTCTCTGAGCTCTCTCCAACTTCAGCAAATGTGTCTTTGGGGCTCCGCCCCATGCCGTTATGCAATATGATAAGATTGACTGAACTAGTGCAAAGTATACGGTGTCAATAGTCTTAGTTTCCGCCACATGTCGTAAATTTTTAAAAACAAAAATCAATTTTCGTATTCTCGTTGTAAGTGCGTCTACGTGCGGCTGAAAACTAAGACCACTGTCAATCTGAATACCCAGATATTTAATAACAGCTGCTTTTTTAAGAGTAGGACATGAACAAGGATTGTTTTGCAGGAAAGAGCATGTGTGCGATGTTATTGAAAGATTTGCATTAGAAGGCGTTGCGTGATTTTTGATGGAAAACGGAATATACATTGTTTTGGACACATTAAGAGTGAGTTTGTTGTTTTGTAACCACTCTGCAACTATGTCGAAACCGAGCTGAGCATTTGAATAGACCTCCTCCCATGTGTCCGCGTGGAAAAGCAGAGCTGTGTCGTCCGCAAAGGTGACAATCCTGCCACCACGCAATTTAAGGTTACAAAGGGCGTTGATATACGTCAAAAATAATGTGGGGCCAAGGATACTACCCTGAGGTACCCCATAAGTGATGTCAAGATCATCACTGCACATATCACCAACCCTTACTCTCTGCATGCGATTTGTAAGGTAGTCCGAAAATAATTTAAGTTGTGTGCCTCTCACTCCAAATCTCTCCAGCTTTTCTAGGAGGAGCGGGGCAGAGACTGTATCGAAAGCTTTTGCTAAGTCCAGAAAGATCGCCAGCACCTTCTGTTTACCATCGAGATTTGTGGAGACAAAGTTTACCAGTTCTTGGACGGCTTCACTCGTTGACTTTCCGGATCGGAAGCCAAACTGAGACGGTGATAAGAGTTTGTTTGACTCGAGGTATTTAGTCAATCGTTTGTTTATTAACCTTTCTAGAATCTTGGATAGGGTTGGCAAAATAGAAATAGGTCTAAAGTTATCGACACAGCCCCTGTCCCCCCCCTTATGTATTGGGAGAACTTCAGCAAGTTTAAGAGCGTTTGGGAAAGTGCCAGTGGAGAACGCAAGATTACAAATATAAGCCAAAGGCGGAAGTACAATCTCTCTATAGCGCTTTAAAAAGATAGGAGGGATGTTGTCACGACCATAAACGTTTTTGAGCGGGTTTGCTATCTCGCTTGCCATGTGTTGTCCCTTTCTGGGCCACGGCCAGCAGTCAGTTCATTGTTTTGATGGCACGCGCCGTGTTAAGGTCACTTCGTCGTGTTAATGACACCGATTTTTGTAAACTGGAACAGGTAATTTTAGTCATTTATCCCCTGATCTTCGTGTTATGACGTATAGCCTGAGGCCTCGAGTAATTTAGTTCGTTCTCGCAAAATGTGCTGTCATCTGTTGAATTTTATTCGAACGTTAAAAATAATTTCAACAGATGACAGCAAATTTTCTGCGTAAATTACGTAGTTCATTTTGTGCGACAGATAAAATGCTCAGTAAATATTTGTAGGTACTAGAATTAAAGCGGTTGTCTTCTATTAATAGACTTGACCTAAAGGAATTAACAAGATCAAGTCAAGGTTAAAATGGTTTATCGTAATTCGTTTCCGTGTTGTAGACCAGCATGGCTATTTACAACCTTTCGACAGGTTTCCGAGTCTAAATATACTCATTTTAGACCCCAACCGCAAACAGCCGTCGGAAAAATAGTGGTCATCTATTTGGTTCATACTGTCAACATTTTCGGGTTTTGGATATGTGAACAGCGTTTAGAGGATTTTCGATAACATTGATTGATGTTCGATTCGACTCGGAAGCGTATCGAATGGTTGTGAATACATAACCATGCTAATTAGCTAATACGCTACCTTTTTGAAGTGCAACTGCTGTACCTATTAGTCTAGTCAGTTATTGTCAATTCGAAGGCTCTTGGAAAGTTTTCCTCGATTTGGGCTCTGAAATAAAATCCGTTCTTTCTTTTTTTATAGACCTGGATTTTCCCACTACTAGGCAAAGGTCTCCCCATAATTGTCCACTGTTTCTTGTGGGTTGCCGTCTCCAGCCAATTTTTTGTAAAGGCATCTAAGTCATCACGCCAGCATTTCTCGGCGACGACACCTGTCTTCTGGCACCCACTGCGTGAAGACTCTGGCACAATTTTTTTTTAACATATCCATATGAGTTATGATATAGAACCCGAACTTTTTAGAAAACTCCTGTCAAATAGAGATGAGTCCGATATCATGATACATGTAAAAATGATCGATATGTTAAAATCATGCAATGACAGCGAAAAAATCATCAATGCCTAAACAACTGCTATGAATGTCGCTAAGTAAGAATAATTTAATTTCGCAAGCTAATTTAAAGGATCACCCTTAAGGTAGACAAGTACCACCCATGCCTACTAAATACCTAATGACAATTTATTTATGCCGTTCGGCGATCATTTTACCACTCGTAATTGAAATGAGTGATGATTTTGTGATTGTTCCCGTCATCCATATTTTGTTGTCACTGATACAGAAAAAAACATCACTCAGCCCATCTCTGCTGTCAAATAATAATCATCATTATGAAGCATGGATAGCTAAGCATGGTTAACTAAACGCAACAAAAGGCTTTTCATAGTAGATTTACTGAAAAAACCCTTTTTCTTTCTTTTAGTTTCAATTTAATTGCCAGCCTTTTTCATTCTGACGGCTTTTTAAGCATGTCCTATTAACAATTCTGGAATATTGCAAATTGCTTCGTAATTTATTCCCGAATTTGCTTATAATTTATTAAAGCTAAATTCGTTGGGAATATCTTTACGAGAATAAATTGAGTTTTTGTTCCAAATTGATTGCTTTTTAACGACCACAATAACTGTATTTCTGAAAATTTGGAACGTGTGATGTATGTATTTAATGAGTGAGAAGTGCTTATGTAGGTTATATTTTATGTAAATGGGAAAATACAGCCCACCTTCATTTATTTATAAACTGTTAGCTTTTACCCGTTGCTTTACGCGCGTGGAAATCTGGGATTATCCGATATAAAAAGTATACTATGTGTTAAATCAAGTTATAAAGAATCTGTGTGCCAGTCTTTTTTGCGTGGTTGAGTAACAAACATCTAAACATATAAACATTCACATTTATAATACTATTAGCCGGCGGCTTTGCCCGCGTGGAGGTCGAATATTATCGCACGTGTGTGTTAATCCAGGTTATAATCTATCTGTGTGCCATATTTCATCCAAATACGCTCAGCCGTTTTTTCGTAATTGAGTAACAAACATCCTAACATACAAACTTTCACATTAGTAATATTCGTAGGAAGTACTATTAACAATAACATTTTTTTTTTGTTTTTTTTTTTTGTTCTTTTGCCGGCGGCTTCGCCCGCGTTGACCTTTTTAAACATTATCAAATTATACACCAAAACCTTCCTAATGAATCACTCTGTCTATTGGTGAAACCCGCATGAAAATCCGTTCAGTACTTTTTGAGTTTATCGTGAACACACAGACAGACAGACAGATGCGGCGAGGGACTTTGTTTTATCATTTTTACTGATTATAATAGTATTTTTTATAATAGTTCTGTCTATTGATTAGAGTTTGTTATACAGGATACTTCCGTGGTATTTATTTCTGTATTGCTTGTATTTACCGTTTTAATTAAATATTTAGTTCGAGAATGCGCGGGCGCGTGGCACGGGAAAAGAGTTCCTGGAAGGACCTGGGGGATGCCTTTGCCCATCAATGGGACAGTATTGGCTTCACAAAACAACAAAAAATGGTAAAAAATTAGCGTTAAGATTCAATTTAATTTGCCCGATTTACCACAGTCTATTCAAGCTGACGTAGCCCAATAAATATAAATCATAGTGGCGCCATGCAAAGCTAAGTTTTACGACTGAAGACCCATTCAATGTTAGGTATTCGTGAAATTATTATCAGAAATTGCTTCTGAGACTGACGAAATGACCATAGCCATTTGGACCTGTTGAAAATTAATATTATTTAATTTATTTTATTTCATAATACAAATGTTGTTAAGGATAGGAAGTGCTTAACCTAGTGACAGACTGGTGCCCGAAAAGGTATAAAACACCTGTGTTACGGGTCACCAGGCCCCCAAGTTAATATTTAAAGAAAAAAAAAAGAATAAGACAAATTATGTGCTAAAGTTTATTAAAATTCTAGGTACCTACAGTTAAATATAAAGAAAAAAATCTAGACGACAATGGATTTACAAATTTGATTTAAGTGTGTGTGTTTGTGAGTGAGTGAGTGTGTGTGTGTAAAACTGTGAATTATCCTTATCACCACGCGTAAGCGGAATGCTAGTGACCGAATGTTGTAGCAAAACCAGTCTCCGACCTTTTATAATGATATTCATAAAGTAAGTAAATGTCAAGTTAATGATAAAAGACGTTTTAAAAACACTTGAAATAAGGATAAACATAGTTTATTGTTAATATTCACACTTAACAGGTTGAACAAGATACGAACTATGTCAAAGCACTATCTACAGATTGGCACTATGGAGTCTCTCCAACCAAAATAATTTATTTTTAACCGACTTCGGGGACAGACAACGGAACTCTTCAAAAAATTACAGAAAATCAAACGCGATTGCTGCTATCGCATAAATATGCATTGTTTTGACCAAGGATGATGAAATTTCGAATTGGCGTGGGGTATGTACTATAACTAAAAACTAAAAATTTAAAAAAAAATCCAAACAAAAAACGACCGACTTCTGGAAAAACACAAGGGGTCGGTCGTTTTTTATACCTACTAGCTTTTGGCAGCGGCTTATTTCATAGAAACGTACTACCTGGATCAAATTTTTATGTATATCCTATGGTGTTAATCCAGGTTATAATCTATCTGTGTACAAAATTTCATTCAAATCCGTTCTGCTGTTTTTATGAAATTGAGTAACAAACATCCAAACATACAAAATTTCACATTTATTATGTTGGTAGGAATAGTAGGATTTCAACAGGTAGCATACATGTCCACATGACAACCGTTCATTGCTTTGCATAGTTTGATTAACACAGAATTGCAAACAGATTCAAAAAGCCAACCACGTACAATGATGGGTTCCGTAGTTGTGATAAATTTATCGTAAGAACGAACTCAACATTGTAGTTGAAAAACATGATATCAACATATCTTATAAATCACTGTCAATTCTTCAATTACAAAATATAAGTTTTTTTTTTTATTTTGTGGTAAAACTATAAATGATCGTTTTTTGTTTTTTTTTTTCCTTTACTTGTGCTGTGAGACCGTGCTTGTTGCCGGGAATTACTTACTAGTATACTATTCACTAAACCCTATACTCCCTTTATGTTTCGATATATTTGCGAGTATCAAAATATGTCGCATAAATAGCAGGTTTTTATTTGCGTTCAAGTGAACTGTTTGTGACTATGAGCTTCTAAGTAGAAGCTTTATTTTGTCCAAGGGACCGTAGACCTACGTACGTATTTGAAATGTATTTCAACTTGATACTTGTTCTTGACAGACTGACATACAGACCGACAACAAAGTGAGCCTGAGCTCTGGGCGTCGGGAATCCCAGGCTGATTCCCGGCCACCGTAGGTGCGGGCTTGCGGACGGTGAGTAATGGGTAGCTCGCTGTCCGGTAAGGACCAAGCCCGGGTCGACGGCGCGTTGTGTTCCACGCGCGCCTCAAAGAGATGTCAGCACCAAATGGGAGGGTCCGCAAGGGCCGATGCCTGCCAGGGGTGCGGGTTTTTCGAAAGAGATACCGCGGCCTCTGGCATACAGGCAACTGAGGGAACACGGGTGGGTTTTAGTCAGTAAAAGTCTGACACGCCCTTCCGCTCCACCCAGAGCGGGAGAAGTTATTTGATGATTTCCCACCCAAAAAATAAGAAAAAGGGTTCCTTAATTTTTCTTTTCAGGTACGGAACCCTAAAAAAGAGGTCGTATGTCGATACGTAATTTTTTTATCACTCGTACCTTCCATGTTTAAAAGTGAGGGTGTATATCATATCGAGTGACATAGCAAAGGTGGAATGACAAAAGAGATTCTTTTTTAATGGGACAAAGATAGTAAGACGATAACAGCAAAAGGTTTATCGAATAGTGTTTGATGCTTCATTGGAAGTTAAGGCGATTTGGAACAAACTTTGGACTAGTGAAATGGCGGTTGGTAGTCCGGTAGTCCCTAATGTATCGACGATATAAAGAAGACACTGAACGCAGAGCGGATGCACGAGGCGAAAAACTGGGTTTTACGGAGCGATTGGAAAGGTAAGGCATGTATTCAATCGAACCTCTAATAAATTCATTTTGCGCTCCTAAAAATAGTATTAAACACTACAATATAATGATTGCGCCTGGTTTTGTCATCTAATAATTCCTATTTAGGGAAATACTAACTGGCCATGTAACTGGGATCAACTATGAGAAAGAACAGGAATTTAAAATCAGGCTCAGTTATTAAAAAAAGTGTATCTACATCGTTAGAAGCCCAAAAAGTTTTTAGAGGATCAATAAAATAGTTCCAGAAAGTAGTCATATTGTAGTTTGCAGTTCGCTGTCCTTAGCTAAGTTCTTATGATTCTCTTGCGGACGTTGACACCATAGTATTATT
Organism: Antitype chi; assembly: GCA_947359405.1. Classification (NCBI taxonomy): domain Eukaryota; kingdom Metazoa; phylum Arthropoda; class Insecta; order Lepidoptera; family Noctuidae; genus Antitype; species Antitype chi. The sequence goes on along the minus strand of OX375815.1, from coordinate 11,751,582 downwards.
AGTAAAACTGATTCAACATTGAGAGTCCCACTAATTAAAGCGATTGCGTTGGGCGTCATCAGCCAAAATAAACAGAAGCTTCAATAAATACAATTAAAATCTGTCACAGCCAATAAATCCTTGTTCCCCAAAGCGTTTGATTGTATCAACAACGATTTCAATTGTTGCAATCATTTTATGGATCGTATTCAACAATGTTTTGCCATAAACCAGTTGTGAGATGACTGACCCTGCGGTTACTGTGACCTTTTATTGATGTCATGTGCCAAACAGAAAAATAAGAAGACGTAGCAGCCAAAAATCTCAATAAGAATTAAACATCATAAGTGGACGATCGTACATACACAAGAGCATCAAGCTATTCTGTATAATCTGTGTGTACAATGATATGCAAATGGAGGATGAAGATTATCTGAAATGACGTTCTCTAGGTGGCAGCGCGAGACGTCCGGTCTGGGCACCTGTCAAAAATGTCAAAGACTCGTGACTGAATGATAAACGAACGAAAGAAACGAATGATGAGCGATAACATATATTGATATAGATAATCATTGTCGAAATGGAAGACTTCTTGACAAAGTGGCGCCAACTGGTGACGTGAATCATTAAACATATTTTTTGTATCAGTAAGCAAAGAATCAGAACAATGTTGTTTAAATGAATAAACTAAAGTTACAAAACAAATAATTCAATATCATTTATTTAAATAGGCTTGAACACAAAATACTTTATCAACGTCAACAATGACAAGGCAGGCTCAAAATCCCTTCACTTCTTCTGATACTATGAAGCTAATTCCAAATAATTGGTACTTACTTCAATTTGCGAAATAAAACAAAGGATCTCAAGTTTCCTGAAGTTACTATTGTACCTACCTTTATTTGAATTAATACTTAGGCGGCCCCTACACCTACAATAACTTGGCGCAATCATTGTATTGCAAGATGTGATTGAATCAGGGGGCCGATTCTACTAATTTGCAACGTTACACGTTAAATTGTGTTTCCACAACAGTTCGATTTCGATCGCCGTTCGATAGTTACATAAAAAGTCATTCTACTATTTTATAAGCAAAATGGAAACTAAACTTAAAACGAATTGCAACTGAACTGTAGCGGGAACACAGCGGGTAACCCGCGTTACCAACATGCCAAAATAATATGTTTTATTAATACCACAAAGAAAAAAGTTGAATCTAAAAATGTTACTAAACACGAATATGTGGCACTAAAAGTATTTTCTATAATTAAAATACATAATGATCATAATTTTATCATTAACTTTGTCCTATAGTAAACGTCCCGCTCATGTTCGATTTGTTAGTAGAATAGGTTTTGACATTGTTTCAATCGATCGTTGGCGTAACTAAAACGTAACCGCAGCTGTGTCGCAGCTGGACCGTTGTTCATTTTAGTAGAATGCGAAAACGCTTAAAAGTGGTGATTCGGTTGCGGTTCTATTGCGTTTTTTTAGCAAATTTGTTAGTAGAATCGGCCCCCAGGTCTTACATTATAACGATCCATCATTTTCCCGTACTAACAATCATCTTCAATATGTTTGCCTGTACAAGACCTGCGCAATACTAATCCTTCACGTACACTGGGCAATTAAAATCTAGTGCAATAAAAATAATCTCGGTTAAACTTTTGTGCAATAATTGCGCATATCTTCACCTTAAACGAACAAATATATTGCGCAAGTCGTGACATTGTGCAATATTTCATCGTTTGGGCCCTAAACGATACATTATAAGGTACACGTTTGTACTTTCAGTTACAAAACAATCTTTTAACTTTTAAAATATCGTTTTGTAACTGTTAATAATGTGATACGTAGGTACATAATATAGAACCGTGATTCTCTTGAACCCATATCGATATATCAAAATCGTCCAACGTAACCTTCGCAATTAATAAACTTGTAGATTTTTTTGTGAATCTAGTTAATAATGTGGTTTTCAAATGTCCGTCAAGGTCGACTGGCCCGTGTTTGAATAGGACCTAATATGATTGAGTGATATGTAATCCGACAAAATGTTATTGACACCATGTCATTAGGTAGACCACATAGCAACGCCATGTTGCGCCACCGCGCCGACGGCAGCGTTTAGAGAGCGTAGAACTAATAAAATCCGTGGCACCGAAATTGCGTTAAGCGCACAAGTTCTGTCATCTTCGCCATTCAAAGCCGTCAGTTACTAATGTATTTTGTGTTATAGTGAGAGTAAATGGTGACATGCATGGTTTGTATGGAAGGTGTCCCAATCTTATACTTAAAGGGTCAAATTCGTCAGTTTCCGACCAACAAAAATTGTGAATAGGTAGACACTTACTATACGTGCTGACCATCCGATCAGTATCAGTGGCATGATCTAATACTTAAAGGATCAAATTCGCCAGCTGCCGACCAATAATTGTGAACAAGTGAAGAATTTGTTTTTCAACGTCATCTGAGGCAATCCTTATCTTGCCAATAAAGTTGTTTGTGCAATATTTATTTTTTATAAAGTTGTATTCTTATTTTGTGACCTTTGATTATAAGAATATAGGCATATTAAAAAGCTCATGTTTGGCAGCAACATACTTAATTATAGTATATTTTGGTGTTATTATACGTCCGACACGTCCGTCCCCGCGCATTTGTTTTCTACCGATACCTCCGCATTTTACCGAATTCAAAAACGTTTTTTAAAATTAATAATAGGTACATTTTGGATTACTAATATAAAATTTGGATAAATATATGATATTTATCCAAGTTTATTCTAGTCAATTAAAGGAAGGCTAAGTAATAACAGCCACACGAGTCGATCGTCCGTCGATCGGCTTGGTTGGTCCGTGGATGGGTGACCATCTATACATACCAGGACCCCTTCGTGCCTCGGAAAGCATGTTAAGCCGTTGGTCATCATTCGTGGATTTTCGTTCACCCGTAACGGCTGTGAAAGGTGACAGAAGCCCGAAAGTCTGACAACCAGTCTTACCAAGATTTATCGTGTTACCCATGAGTAACTGGGTTCTGGAGGTCAGATAGGCAGTCGCTTTATGTAAAATACTGATATTCAGCTGCATCCGGTTAGATTGGAAGCCGATCCCAACATGATGTTATTTACTCTGCTTTCAGATTTATCAAGAAAAATTTCATGAATTTTCTTTATTTTTTCTTTCTGAAACTCTGCTAGGAGGTTGGTCCACTGACTTATGCTTTAAGTTTAACCTTTTGTTTAGCGGTGTTTTATCCCCATGTTTCTGTTGAAAACATGTAAAATATTAAATAAACTAAATTGGAAGGACCACAGGTGTTATTAATTTTAGCCGTAAAAACGTTTTTCGTGTCCTGAAAGCGATTCTCATTAAAAATATTCTTACACAAATATAATTTAAAATGCATACCTATCTGTGAGTCATCGTTTGATAATATATTGCATCATTTAATATTTAATGTCAAAATAAGAATTCCGTATGTGACATCATTTGATTTTGCACTTTACATATGCACAAACAGTCACATGTAGACAAATGTTATCTATTGAGTAATTATAATTAAAATAGTGATTCAACTTGAACCGTCTAAAGGTTGTAATTAGCGATTTAAAATTACAATTTTATGTAGTGTTGTGTTGGGGGTGAAAGACCAACCATTATCTCAATGGATTCAATGTTAAAGTACAGTAAATGGTCACTATTTAGTCATAGTATGACTATATAGTAATTAGATTCATAATAATTGTCTTTACATACATGGCCATGACTCAACTTTTTAATAAATCCGGTCCTTTTTGAAGTGAAAACCAGTCTTTAGGCGCGTTGGGCATTTTTTGAGATGAGAAAAAACAATTGAACTCTGGACACTTTTACCGTTATCGTTACCGACACCTGTGTATATAAGTATGTACATATATTGTGTATGTGCGTACATAGTTACGCAACTACCCCGCAAGTGCAAATGAAAATTATAAAAGAGAGAGAGAAAAAACAAAGTAGGTACAAAGTATCGTGTGATTTAAGTTCAAACGGTTAAATATACTTAACTATAAATAGATCTTTTATTTTACTACTACTTTATTTTACTAAGAGCCTTTATTTTACGTTTCGTAAAGGTATGTACTTTAGAAAAGAAAAACAAAACAGTTTTCTGTTTTCGGCAAAAAATGCGGTTTCGACCGAATTTCGATATTTCGTTTTCAGCCGAACAAAAATCTATTTTAAGTCTGACTTCTAATGATTACACAATTAGGTAAGTAACAATTAGGGAAATTATTAAGTTCAAACGCTCCTACTACAGACTTAAATGATTAATAAAGCCAGTTTGTGCTTATTACAGGAAATTACATTTTAATCTGTTCGCCGTAAAGCTGTAAATTGCCTAATTTTGTTTATATGAAACCCTTTATTAACAAGGTAAGCCAGTGCACCGGACATTTTTACATTTATTATTCAGAGCAATTAATTTCTAAAATTATTCACTGAATAAATTCTGCTGAAATTATGCTGCCGTCGTTTTAAGGTTTCTTTGTCGGAGAACTGTAAATATTGGTAGCTAAAACAGTGAGGTTTTTGCGTAACAATAACTGTAGGGATGGCTTTTATTTTGACAGTTCAACAAAATTCATTGCGTTATTTACATTGTCGAGCAGATAAATTTTTCGAACATATAAAGCAATGGAGTACCTTCAAAATTATTCAGATTCTGGTTAATAGTATCTTACGCAATTAAGGTGCAATTTATAGTGCGTATACAACTAAGAAATATAAAAAATTTAGTATTTCAGGAATCTAATATGCATCTTAGTGTATTTATTGGAGGGGCTATGTGTAACATTGAACCGATTTTAATTTGCATGTAATTTTTCTCAATAAACCGACTGTTGGTAACTCCAGTTATGTGTTTGGTCCAAAAATGTTTATGTCATGTGATGATGAGAAATAAATGATTAAATAAAGTAAAATAATGATTAAATTAAGTAAAATAATGATTAAATAAAGTAAAATAATGATTAAATTAAGTAAAATAATGATTAAATAAAGTAAAGTAATGATTAAATAAAGTAAAATAATGATTAAATTAAGTAAAATAATGATTAAATAAAGTAAAGTAATGATTAAATAAAGTAAAATAATGATATATAATGCCAGCCGGTGCACATAAGAGCGCACCGAGGGATTTGCAAAACCATTCGTAGTCAGACCTTCTTTATACCCATAATATATATATAATGATATGGGTAGAAATAGGATGACTACTGAGACCAAAGAAGCTATGAATGGACTGCGTGAAACATCTTCCACACATTCCATCCATCACTTCTTTGGTCTTTTCCAACAGCCATCCACATTAATTCTCAAAACTTTCCTAACGACATTGTCTTCTGATCACATGCCCATTCCATGACAGTATAGGTACATAGTCGCGGGCTCGAACTCACTGGTCCGCCTGGCTAAAAATCACGCTGTCTCATCAGGCTTCGTGTCCGACAGAGATAGTATCAGTGATGAGCAGTTAGACGCTAGTCTACACGCACAACGTTATCGAGTAAGATGCAGGATCATTTATACTAAAAAATCACGAAAAAATTAAGAAAAGCCCTTTAAAAGATCGGGTTTTATGACAAAGCCAATGCATAAATCAATGACGAATAAAATTAATTGACTTAATCGATAATTGAACTTTGTCGGCACCGACTTGGTTTTCGAGATTTTACACTTCTTTTATTACTTAGACACGCCCAAAATTAAGTAAAATTAGCAAGAAAAACTAATCTTTGTTGGCTCCTAACTTTTTAATTGGTTTTTAATTTAGTATTCTGTTTCCGTACAGACAATATTAATAATGAGACAAAACTATATCATATTTTACTTTGGATGTGTCATGTCAGACAGTGGAGTAAAACACTCCCGAAGTTTGTATGCAAAAAATGTGGACTAGGTTCAACTTATGTTGAATGTCTGACGAAGTATTGCGTATATTTAATTCGTAGGTATGAATTCCTTAAACTCTAGTCCTTTGTTCATTATCTCTAATTACCATAACGTCACATGTCAAAAGTTCCAGACCACTTAATTACTTTGTGCGTCACTTTGCACGTAAATAAGTTACGCAGTATCCCAAAGCGTGTTTTGCTAAATAAAGGCTCTCGCAGACAGGCGCGTCTCGACAACGCGACCTTACTGTAGTATTACTATTTCTCTTAAAACTTTATGGAAACTGTTCTACCAGATTCATCTCCCAACTTCGTGCCTCAACTTTCTAGAACACGCAATCCTTAGGAGATGGTCCTATCACTTTTTTTGAACACCTTAACCTCTTCGATACTTTATTAGGGAGGTCTTACCCGCAGCTTCGTCTGCGTGATTTTTTTTGGTTTTAATTTAGCATAAAATATGCCACCCGGCAATACTGTAGCTGTACATTTATGGATGAATTTTCGGAATCGGATCAGTAGTTTGGAAGATAGCACCCCACCTACATACAAACTCATATATTTTTTCTTTATATCATTAGTATATAGACAAGAAATCTTTGGGACCTACTCATTTTGCTTACAAAGATTTAGTATAGAATACCAATCTATTGAAACAAAAATCCTTTATTTAGTACAAAAACATCTAAAGCACAAATGCTACAGGCAACTTATGCCAAGCAGTAGGTAAAAAATGGGTTACAGAAGAAGGCACTTTTCAATCATGAGCTAACTTATGTAATAAATTGTAAGTACGAAACTTCAAGTAAAATGTACGCAAGATTTGTCTAATTACAAACCGTCATTTGCCATCAATTAACAAATTCCGAAGCATTGTGTTTATTTTGTAACTAATTAGATAATTACAATTTTCATTGTGTGTTTTTGTTAATGTCCCAACAATGTTATTAATATGTCAATTTGTACCATTATTAGAACATGAAGTAACTTTTTTTGTTCTGGTAGTTTTGTAAGGTTTGGTTTAACACCATTAGTACCTACGGTTTCACAAACGGAGTGTATAATGTGTTTACTTATATGTGTGAACGGTGAAAAATTTAACCAGTTTTCAACAACATAAACCCTATGTGAAAATTTTACAGCATTCGAAAAAACCTTTAAGTAGGTATCTATGTAGGTACTGTACCTATATATTTATTATTTGGCCCAAAAACAACCCCTTTTTATGTCCAGGTATGTTACTGTCCATGCCAAGGCCACCCGTTGTATATTTTGCAGTGTTTGACTTACTTTTTAAAATATTTTTAACCGTCTTCAAAAAGGAGGTAATCAATTCGACCTGTTTTTTTAAATGTATGTTCGGAAATAACGTCGTCATATATTGTATGGACGGATTTGCAAAATTCTTTGTTTTTTTGCTCGAAAGGGACCCATTTATATTTCATATATATCTGATGATGCGTTTCGGAGATAGACAACGGAACTCCTCAAAAAATGATAGCTAATCAACCGCGATCGCTGGTATCGCAAGGATATGCATTCTTTTCTTTTGTATGATGAAATTTCGAATTGGTGTGGGGTTGGTGGCACTAAAAAGTGAAAAATAAAAACTTGAAAAAAAAATACTACCAACTTCCGGAAGAACACTACAAAGAAAAAAAAATCTTTCATTTCGGAAGGCGGTGACAAGCAATTAAAATACGTATCCAAAGTCACCGGCTTCCAAATTTAAAGCGATTTTTCAGTTTGTAGTGTTTCTCCGTAAGTCGGTTGTGTTTTTTTTCAAGTTTTTAAGATTTACAGAAAATATTCATTAAAAAATATTATGGGCCCATTTTGGGAGTATAATAATTAGGTATATATGACTCATCAGCAGTGATAGGAATAGGTAGTGCCTATTTGCCTAGACTTCGAAGAACAGAGACAAGAAACGGAGACTTCCTTAGGACTACATTTTTTCCGAGACATCTGTCCCGAAATTTCGAGACAACACATAAATACATTTAAAAAAAATGTTATTTGGAATAAGTAATTCGTCTATATTTACCTAAAGTTTGCGACTAGATATATCATAATAAAATAATAACATACACAGTCGTTACAACCATAAAATTTTCAGAATTTTTTTTTCTATTGTTTTTGTCTCCCATGGGAACTATACTTTTTTTTAATAGGAAGTAGCATATGTGCTATTCCACACCTTAATCTATATCACTACCAAAATCAGCATTTTCAGTGGAATTGAGTAATGGACATCCATACAAACTATCACATTTATAGACAAACTTTAGATAAATATAGACGAATTACTTATTCCAAATAACACATTTTTTTTAATGTATTTAAGTGTTGTCTCGAAATTTCGAGACAGATGTGCCGGAAATAATTTAGTCCTAAGGAAGTCTCCGTTTCTTGTCTCTGTTCTTCGAAGTTTAGGCTAATAGGCACTACCTATTCCTATCACTGCTCATCAGGCATCCCAATCTTGTCATTATGACTTTCTTTTCATTCATAACAGAGAAAGCTCTCAAAATGGGTATTTCCCAAAATTGAAATTATGAAGTAGTTCGAGCTTATTCATTGCCTTTACAGTCTGGGTTATTCCGACACTTAATATTAATAAAATTTACCGCAAAAAGAGTAATTAATATATAACTTTTATGCATCAGGAGTAAAGGACCAAAATGACTGTTTATATTATACTGTAGGTAGATATCATCGAGTAAAGGACCAGATGACTAATATCGACTACTGTTGACGTCTGATACACACCTACAGACGCAAACATAGGTAAACCCGTACCGAAGATTGACAGTGACGTCACAAATTCAATAAATTTATTTAACGCTGCATTTGTTAGGCAAATATAACAATAATATATTGGGAATTTCCCCACAGGATTTACCGTGGGAATTATTGATTTATTATTCCCCATTTATTCATGTTTTTATTTTATAATAATATTTAATTGTCATTATTTCACCTAAGTATCTATCGCTAATTATAAATGTCGTTGACATGTTATACGGATGTTATGTAGCAATTAATAATGCAAATATATATTTAAAATAATTTATGTAACAGGCAGTAGAGAATTCGATCGTTTTATTACTTGCAGTTACAGGATATATATAGCCAATGTATGAATGATCCCACTATCCTACTAATATTATTAATTTCATAGTTTGCAATTTTAAATAATACGTATGTGTTTATTAAAAAAATCAGACAGATGCAGTGCATATCACACTACAATGAATTATCTGCATAGCTGACGTCTACTGGAAATACATAATCAAACGTTTCCTGAACGTGGTTACTTTTTAAAAGAAACTACTGTTATGGTGCTAAAAATCGTGCAAAATAATAATAAAAAAAAAATGGTAAGCTAACGGTTTTTATTTTGATCCATTGTGTGTGCTCATTTTGAGAAGTGCTAATTTTGAGAACTGCTCAATTTGAGAAACTGACATTTTTAGAGACGCACATTTTGCGAAGTGTACATTTTGCGTCAAGTGCACATTTTGCGAAGTGCACATTCTGCGTCAAACCCCTCTTATTTAACATACTGAGCCAAAAAACAGGAATGAGAAAATAACGAAGCAGTACGCGACCGGTTAAATAAACCCACTACGCACGTTCGGGCTTCGAAACTGTTGGCAAAGTATTACACTTTTATTTTTGGCATCGCATCACAATAAGTCAAATAGTATAGTAGAATTCCTAAGAACTGTCAGTCAGGTTTATACTTTTCAGGGTTCCGTACCCAAAGGCTGCCAACGGCACCCTATTACTGGCTCCGCTGTCGTTCGTCCGTCTCTCACAGGCTGTTGAAACACACTTGAAATTTTCTCAGAGTGTTTACTCCTATGGTATAAAAAACTTGATTTGGGAAATATTTATTTTTTATTATTTTATTTATTTATTAGGATACAGTGATTATTTTTTACATTTCTCAGATAATTTCACATGGGACAATAATTGTGGGTCACCTTTTACGAATTTGTAAAACTCTTCACAAATCACGTTAAAATTAAATTTAATTGAAGAATAGCTGCCATTGTGTTGACTCCAAAGCGACTAAGTTCATCCGTCCATTATGAGGACATCATAGCTCGGGATGCTGATGTATTTGTCGGGACATTTTATAGCTTATCAGGACGTCGGGACACCACTGTTAATAATGGTGACATGAACCGACGTATCGGGACGAATATTAAAAATAACGTGACTGCTTCGTTGGTTTAGTGGTCGCAAGTACTACTGCTGAACATGTAGTTGTAGTACGTTGATTCTCAGGTCGTGCAAAGTGCTATTGGGTTTTGCCGTCGGGGATTTCTCCATAGCTACCCGGAGTCTTGATTAGTGGCAATAAGTTCGCCTCCAACTACATTAGGAGAATTCTCAGGGTGTGTTGGGTATGAAATTATTGGAACGCGTTTAACAGTGTAAAGTGTATATTAATTAGAACAAAACTTATTATAGGAGCACAAACAGGTAAAAATGAAAAAAAAAACAATCAAAACTAATCTGAGCGGGTCGCGAGTGTGGCGTACTAATGGCTGGTTTACACGGGCTTAGTAGCTCAATATTTCGATCCAGCCTGTCCCCAATAGTGATAGCTGTCCCCCTATCAGTGACGCCCTGAGCCGAGGTCCGTACCCCACAGGGGGTGCCCTCAGCGTGCAGTCGCTTAGTATATAAATTTAGTTTGTAAGCCCTGGCTGGAGGCGTTAAGATTAGTTTCTTAATGGCAGCCCCAGGAAAGCCCGGTTGAGCAGTCACGGCCTCTCAAGGCCAACTGCGAGATGCCCTACAAAAAAAAAAGGCTTAGTAGCTAAGTGCTTAGTACTTGTCATCGACTTGTCGCTTAGTAAATAGGATCGATTTCTATGCACTTGCACTATTCACAAACACTAATACTAAGCACTAATCTCACAGTTTACACAATGGGCCTTAGTATTAGTGACACTCGGTTAGCGTGGGAGTGCGGGCGGGGGTGTATGCTGCTTGTCGCCGCGCTTAAGGCACGTTACGCACACAGTTGCTAAAGGCCGTGCTACACATAGGATTTAAGCATAACTGGCGAAATGTGGGTGCTCTCTCTCTATTTAATCCCTTTAAGGATTACAGGCGTGATATAAAAAATAAAGTTAAGGATTAGCAGGGGTTCCATACAAGAAATGTATTTTTTTTCTAAAGTATTTAAACAAAAAATGTAATGTTAAATATTATACGGAACCCATAGTGTGCGAGTTCGACTCACACTTGGCCGTTTTTTTATAGTAGCAGATCTTATTAATGTTCGGGAACGCACGTGAATATACGAATATACGGGGGAATCCAAACATTTGCCGTGAACGTGGGTATTTTAAGCGGTGATTCTACAGTCATCTATTTGCGAACAGTCCGGGAAGAAATGGGTTCACCTGTTTCTATATTTTTTCTTTGTCTAAAACGAAATAATCAATATTCCAGTTTTCTTGTTTTGGTAAAATAAAATACAGTACTAGTGTGTCGAGTTAATCTATCTGCTAATTTGGAACCCATTTATATAAATTATGTAGTGGTATTATTGAAAAAAAAAAAACTTGAGAGGTGTCAAGGGACACCCGGATGGAACGAAGTTAAAAAAAAATAAAAAATAAATAAAGATGAAATGAAAATATCTGGCTTTCTTTCTATAAGAGAGAGAGAGAGGGACAGACAGAGAAACATGCGCACGCCGCACGGCTTACAATAGCTTACTATAGCAAAAAGTGTCGTTACAACTTTTCGTGAGAATTTTTTCCGTCTAGCCCCCTTTCACAACGCGCGATAAGGAACTTCGTTCCAATATTGAGCTCTTTCAAGATGAATGTCATGTTAAGTCCATTTTTAAGTTATTCCGGACTAAAAGCCTGGTTTATTTTTATTTAATAATTATAAGCTTATTTATCTTTTCGTGATGTTACCATTACCAACAGGATCCACAAAAAAAATAACTTATCAATATTGAAAATTCTCAGGTAGATAAAAATATATTTTGTAGGTAATGCAAACCACAGTGTATCTACAATCAATAGAAGTACTTACGTTTGACAGGAAAAACTCACGATTTCCGTCAAAACTGGAATGTCAAAATTTTGTCGCAAACTTGTTATGTAAGTAAATTGGCAATCAAGCAAGTAGAAATCAACCTCCTTCACCTCAAAACCCCTGTCAGTTCATCATCATCATGCCGAAAGACGTCCGATGTTGGAGATAGGCGTCCCCCAAGGGGGGAGGGGTCGCCATAATCGCCAGTATTGTGGTAAAATGCATAGAGAACGCTGCTCCCTATTCTTCAGTGAGTCGCTCGTAAGTCGTCCCTTAGTCGCCTTTTACGACCCCTACAGGAAGAAATGGGGAACTAGCAAGTTTGCTAATTTGCTGACGTTTTAATTTGCAGATGATTGATTCAATTACTATTTCATGAAAAAGTCATTTATACGTATCAAATGAAGTTATAAAGCCATTTTTTTGACGGTCCCGAATTATATTTTAATCAACCTTGCACTGACCTGCCAATTGCAAAAAACACGTAAGAAAATTTTAATTTCGCGAGTTACCCTGGATTTGTCACATTAGCCCACTGTAAGAAGTTATTTAGGTACACTGTGGTATACGGTAAATATATTTTATAATGAAGAGCCACTCACGTCACGACTCGACTCTAAACCTTGATATTTGAGACCGGCAGATCACGATGGAGACATTTATTAAAGTGCCAACAAGTGGCAAATCAATTTTTATAACAACAAAAAATTTAGGTTTTATTCATTGATGCAGCGCAGCTACCATTAGACAATATATTTACACTTATTTTTATATTATTATGTTCAGACGTTCATATATGATTTTGAAAGGTTAAAAGATGCTTACCGCGGTCAGTTCATGGATACTCATGATGACCACTCGGTCGTCTATACATTTCGAGACCCCTCCGTGCCTCTGAAAGCACGTTAAACGGTTGGTACCGGCTGTCTTCGTAGATTTTTGACAGTCACTACGGGTAGTCAAAAGCCTATAAGTCTGACAACTAGTCTTACATCATGTAACCAAGCAATAGGTGGGTTGTGGAGGTCAGATAGGCAGTCGCTCAATGTAAAATACTGGTATTCAGCTGCATCCGGTTAGAACGGAAGCCGACTCAAAAAAAGCTGGAAAGGCAGATTGATTTACGTTCATAATATGTATTTTTTTTACACATGCTGTAGGTATACATTACATGTCTACTTTTACTTTGCATTTCGTGGTTTGCTACCCCTATTAAAGTTTATTGCCCCGGTATTTGTAATAAGTCTTTATTGATCTCAGTGGATACTGACGACAAAAACGAAAACTTGTAGGACTCGAACTCGACTACGAAAATTTGTAGGAGAAAATTAGCCGACCATTGAGGGTTCATTGGTCGGCTAATTTTCTCCTACAAATTTTTATTATGACTGAGAATAACTTTACTGTTAGAGCACTTATTCAAAGAACTGACCATCATTTGCGGTAGGTAATTACCTATAAAATTAAAATAGTATTGTTAGGTTCTAGTAAGGTAATTAAATGCTGCCTCCATTCAAACACGTGGAAACTATACGATAATTGCAAAACATGAAACAGCAGCCATACATGATATTAGCTAATCTTTCGACGCAACTGCAACTTGTAACAGTTAAATGACCGAATCGCATTACCTACACTGCACCTAATCATGTTGGATATTACGAATTAATTAGTGACTTCTCTGTTAAAATCATGGCGGATAGTTGATAATTTTTTAACCGACTTCAAAAGGGAGGAGGTTCTCAATTCGTCGCAACCTTTTTTTTTTTTGTATGTGCCCCGATTACTCGAAGATGGCTGGACCGATTTGGATTTTTTTTTGTTTGAAAGGGTGACAAAAAATTAAAATACAGCTCCAAAGACACCGACTTCTGAAATTAAAGTTATTTTTCATTTTGTAGTGTTTTTTTGGAAGTCGATTGTTTTTTTTTGGAAAAAGTTATTTTTAGCTTGTCGTTGACAATCGAAGCAACTCATGTCAGTCCAGCACTATAGAATAGAGCCACAGCGTGGTGGCCAAGTGGTAACGGCTGCGACTTATGGTTGTAGGTTCGAACCCAGACAGGGGCTTTACTTTGTGTAAATGTTTCACACCTTTTCATCATCACAGTGAAGGCAATCATCGTGAGGAAACCGCCATGTCATAGAAGAAAAAAAAAAATCTGAAGACATGTGACATCTATCAACTTTACACCCCTCTCGAAGAGAGAAGGTCCGTGTCCCAGCAGTGAGAATAATCTAGGCTGATTATGCTTATAAACTTTTATGGGACCAACCATCGTTGGAGTACTCAAAAAGTCACGAATTGCAAAAAACTTTTCCCTTACATTTTGTAAAGAATTTGTGTAACTGAAATACAAAAAATAAAACAAAAGACAAATGATCACGTAGAATTGGTCCCATAAAAGTTTTTGATCAGTATTAGAAACAGGGTCGATTGGCATCAAAAAATGTTTTTGTGTAAAATGGCTATTTTCCTGCTAACTGTAATTTTTTTTGAAAATCTGTGAATGGGGATCAAAATTCCATAAAAAATTATGGATAGTCTCTTAAGACCATTTTCGCATAGCTGCAACGGATAAGGTACTTCCCCTTACTGCCCCGCTGAACGTTTCCACCCTGTATAGGCGACCAAATACTAATAGTTTTCGTGCGGCGACATAGACTATAAAACCACTTGACTGCGCATATAGTGCCCACTATATGCGCAGTCAAGTGGTTTTATAGTCTATGTTCGGGATGCATGAAGTCGCCCCCTCGTGTAGCGCAATTTGTTCCACCAGTAACTCGAATGAACCGAGCGCTCGGCGCATCCTGGACAGTCACACCCAATACCTTGAAGAATTGCCAATTCTTCCCTTGCGGTGGTAGGGCTACCGCCCGCCTGGTTCGCGACCACCCTCCCACCGGAGTTCTGCATCAAGCAGCTTGCTGTGTTTCGTCGATGCGTGGGAGTACCAGTGCCTTGAACAAGAGTGAACAGGCATTTTCTGGGCACGCTCGATCCATCATAGACCTCATCAATCACTTTCCATCAGGCGTGATCGAGGTCAAGAGCGGGCCCATTTAGTAATAAAAAAAGCGAGTGCAAGCTCACTTGCGCATTCGGTTAAGATAGACTAAAATTACCGTACGTCTATGTGCGTGTGTTCCTCTTTTCGCTAGTTGTATTAGCCCAGCAGGCTTAGCATGACGGTTTCTATTTCTATTCTACCGTAGAATAGAAATCGCTTGTCTACATTTCTCGGTACAAAACTGTCAACTGTCTACACGAAAACGTCATTTTTGTCTACTCTTCCGTCGACAAAACGCTTCTCTACGGTCCTCGAGTTAAGCCTGCTGTGGTAACCACCCGAACTTACAAGTAGTGTAGGTCGTGAATTCGAACCCAGATAGGCGCTCCAGTTACTTTGTGTAATTTAATTCATCACCACTGCTAAAAGTGAAGTTTAAAATAGATGGAAACAAGAAAATATTATTTTAAGAAAGAAAATGTATTTATTGGACTCGCCCAGGAATATCACAAACTTAACTACAACAAAATACAATTATTAAACACAAAACAATAAAAAGTAAACCACTACTACGCTACGCTACTAAATAAAATTAAAATTAGATTAAAACAAAGAAAAAAACATAGTCCTATACGAAGCCAAAAGGCCACTATCTCAGCATGATGCTGCGACATTTATAAAATGTCGCAGCGCTGGTATTAGAGGTATTAAGAGGCTGATAATAAGAGGTTGACTACTACCTAAATTGCATACTTTAAGCAATTTCATGCAGTCGGAGGCAATAAAGATGTTGACTGTTAAATTTAAAAAGATGCCTCCGACTATATTTATAGATCCTAATGGTCATTCACAATTAAAAATAATTAGAGAAACCTAAAGATAATTTTCAAAGACCTATTCAATGATAATCCCACTTGACATAGTTCGTCAACTTTCAGTTTTTTTTTTGTTTTTCACAATATGGCGTCTGTTATTAATGAATTTTGATTACTGTCATGTCTTTCTAGATAAATCGATCGACGTAAGAATCATCAAATCGGACCCCGCATTTGGTCTCAAGAGTACCAAAAAGAAACATACATACATAGGCTGATAAACACATTATCCTCCTTTGCGTCGCACAGTCGGGTAATAAAGGTCCCTGTATTGTCTCCGAGTTTTCGGATAACTTCTTTATGATCTTGAAAGGAACCCAAAAGGTATTGATTTTAATGTGTTGTGGGTATACCTGCGACCTGAAAGCGTTTATTATGTAAACCAACATAATATGAGAAAGGCCTTTGTTGGAGAAAGGTGGGCCGTTTCGTGCTGATATCTAATATAATGTGTTATGTTAGATATCAACATTATACAGAGAGGCAGGGAAATGGAAGCGCAAACTGTAACCATGAATCCGGCACATGATACTACAAGTAACGATGACTACTGAATAAAACTCTAATTATTCCGTCGGTTAAAAAAAACGGCTGTTCCATACATTTAGACCGCGTAAATAGTGCACTTTAATGGGTAGCTCGCTGTCCGGTAAGGACTAAGCCCGGGTCGATGGCGCGTTGTGTCCCACGCGCGCCCCAAAGAGATGTCAGCACTAATTGGTACTTGGCTTACTGGGCCTTAAGCTACAGCTCGTGGATTGGTGACTATCTATCATATACCTATCGGGACCCCTCCGAGTCCCAGAATGTTTCCGGATGGTATTCATAGATCTTTGACAGGCGTTACTGGTAGTCAGAAGGCCGAAAGTCTGACAACTAGTCCTACCAAAGGGTGACCCAGGCCAGTAACTGGGTTATGGAGGTCAAATAGGCTGTCGGTTCTTGTAAAATGCTGGTATTCAGCTGCATCCGGTTACACTAGAAGCCGGCTTAGAGGCTAAGCAGATTGATTCGATATTCCAAAATAACTGATACTAAGAACATGTAATGAGTAGGTAACGCAGATGTGTGTGTACACTTTAGAACTGTAACTACTTACCAACAGTTCAATCACTGTCCGAGAATAAGCGTGTGTTGTTCGTTGTTCATGGCATTAACTGAAAACTTTCAAACACTTATGACGTGATTCATGAACTCAAATATCAGTCGGGAGATTCCAGTCGATACAAATTACAAAAATGTATTAATAGTAGGTAGCTACTCACAGAATTTTTAAGATAAACGTTGTGCAGACAGTGTTGTTCCGTCGTACTTACCTGAAATAAAAAACAATATGTTAGAAAAGGTTTTAAAAATAAATTAGGATGTAAGAGTAAAGAAAACAAACACTCCGAAGTCAAGTCCTCTGGCCCTATAGATACGCAAGCTGAGAGATTGACCGACATTTGACTTCGGACCGACTTCTCAGAACCTGAATGGTTTCTACGGTCAAGGTTAGGTAACTAACAGATAAGATGATGGTGCAACTACAATTACGTTTCAGATTCGAGATTGACCGATTCGTTTCAGATTCTAACTTTTTTCGCCAATAACCAAAAAAAATCTGCTGTTTAATAGAAAATATAGTATAGAATACTAAAGTTTTCACTATTTTGTTAGTATATTAGCGTGTGCTGTAGCAAACATATGGCAAATTTAATGTTGTGTCGTTGTTGTTGTTTCGTAATATTAATTTACCTACAATTGTATAGAATCAGAGTTTGTAGCGCTATTTCTTCTTCCCAGCTAAATCACTATGAAGTGGTGAAAGGCGGGCGTTTTTGGGGGACTGTCTTTTGTAATTTTGACGTTTGACTCTCAGCTTAGTTTGAATAAATTACTTTTGATTTGATTCGATTTGATTTAAAAAGTACAATACCTATGCGATCAAATATATGGAATAGCGAATATTTTTTAGTTAACCGACGACAATATCAACGCCTCTGCGCACAAAACCATGCACTGACTCCTTATGGTAGTAAATTTTGCGTCGATATCCCTGCCACACTGCACATGCTTACGTCTGTAAACACAAATACATTCTTCGATTGATACAGTTGAACACATTTTTTTTTTGGATGGGAAATCATCAAATAGGTCTTCCCTCTCTGGGTGGTGCGGGAGGGCGTGTCACACTTTAACTGACTAAAACCCACCCGTGTTCCTTCAATTGCCTGTGTGCCAGGGGCCACAGTATCTCTTTCGAACAACCCGCACCCCTGGCAGGCATCGGCCCTTGCGGACCCCACCAGTTGGTGCTGACATCTCTTTGAGGCGCGCGTGGAACACAACGCGCCTTCGACCTGAGAACCTGATCCGTCCGGGAATAAGCCTGGGATTCTCGACGCCCAGGGCGTCTCCTGCGACGATTAGGGCCGTGAGGGCGCAAATACTGGCTCTCCCTCATGTGAGCTGTCTCCCTCTTCGCGAGCATTACTACTTCGCAGAAGAAGGTGACGGCTACCTATGGACGCTCGTTCCGTACCATGGCTTGGACCAGAGCAGGACGCGAGAGATCGCCACCGCCGATCGCCTCCACAAGGACACGGCGGTGCTCCGCCCAAGCCGGGCAGACCTCCACCGTATAACTTGTTGGGTTAGTACAGAAGTTTTGCAATACGAAATCAGACTCAAGTCTTAATCAGGCTCTTGACATATCATCTGACATTTATGATATTGAACTGGCATGACTGACGCTAACTGACACTGCTGTGATCTTCGAATAATGCCGACTAACCACATTGAAGGTCACCGCTCACTTACAACCTAGACAATGTTTACAAACTAAGTAAAGGTTGGGTTGAAAATTTTGTCGAAATATTTGATGCCTATGTTTTCTCATGATTGTGTTAAAATGTTCAACACACATCTAAGCACAAACCCATTTCAGCAAAAAAAAACAAAATTGAGTGTTGAATTATGAAAATTGTTTCATTGTAAGTAGGTATGAGACTTGCACTTGACTTTACAGTGCAGGTATTGTCCCACTAAAAAGCGTTAGCTACCTAAACTAGGTACCAATATCAAACATTAAACATATCAACTGTCACAAAAAATACCTAATCCTTCCACTGCGGTATGGTGAGAAAAAACTCAACCAATCTATGAAACCTTAAAAATGTTATCAGTTTTTTTTGTCACTTGACCAAGTTCACACGCTCTGAATTCCTTAATCCTCTGAATCTGAATAGGTACCTCAGTTTAAGAACAAGATTTTGTTTTATTTTAAAACGACAGTAACCAGCAGACTAACAGTTCTGAAATAACTATTAGGCGTGTTGCACAATTTATGAACGATCGAGAATTCGAGATAACAACGTCGATCAGCACTGTTATTTTACAATTGCCTGCACCTCCAGGCTTTTATTAAACAGTAGGTATTAGCTATTGTTATAATAGGTAGTTGTGTCATAGTGTGAAATGTGATAGGTAGAAGTGTGCCTACAGTGTATCAATAGCTTTGTTGAGGCGCGATACTTTGCTAACGTTTTTAGCGTAGGCGTTGGCAAACGGTTTCACTTTTTTTTTCGAACATATTGCATGCTGTTTCGTGACGATCTACTAATCCGTTCTGAAATACTGTTTTATTTATGTAACGTTACTGAATTTCGGGAACGTATTTTGGATTTTCATACTTTCCGCAATACTATCATTGACGTTAAACCTAACTTCAGTTGCCAGGGTCCATTAAAAGCTTTTTGGGTTGTAGGTATCGATAACATTGTATGTTTTGTGTGTGCTATTTTAACACTAAGCTACATATACATATTAATTATTGGACTTGCATTGTTTTATTTCTTAATGCACAAAGCCGAGACGAATTTCTCGGCGTAATAAAAATGCTTAATGATCGTAATGAACTAATAATGACTGCTAACGACTCCGGATGTTATCTAGACGATAATTACTGTTAACTTCACGACTGTAGATAACAATTAGTCATTATTGTTTTAACCCTTCACTTATTCCTCTTTCGTTACACTGACAAAAGAAAACCTTAGAACAAAGATAGACTTACTTTTTTGTTTCGTCTACCGGGATGACAACTAAATAGAGAAGGCTAAATAGAGAAGGTTAAATAGTCAAGGGCAGGACATTTATGATAATGATGATACGACAAATCAAAGGCGCATTTATTCATTTTCAAAGAAACTAACAATATTCAAGTGTAATTAATAATAAAAGGCATTCATTTGACTTTTTTTAACCGCCTTCAAAAAGGAGGAGGTTATCAATTCGACATATTTAAAAAAAATGTTATTTCGGGTATAACTCTGTCATATATAAATGGATTTGCATAATTCTTTTTAGTTCGAAAGGGGCTTATTCTGAAGTAGTCCCATTTAAATTTCATATAGATCTGATGATGAGTTTCGGAGACAAACAACGGAAACTTTAAAAAAATAACACCAAATCAATCGCGATTGCTGCTATCGCATAAATATGCATTGTTTTGACCCCAGGGATGATGAAATTTCGAACTAGGGTGGGGTTGGTACTATAACTAAAACTGAAATATAAAAACTTTTTCCGAAAAAATAAACTATGCGATAATTATAGATGTCTTAAGTAGGTATAGCAAGGTTTTTGGCAACATCTTCACCTTCTGTCTATCAGCGGTTCTTATTGATAAAGGCTAGATTGGCCTCTTCAAGTCGAGACTTACTAACATCCAGCCACTCTCGATGTCTATTGAACCCGTCGTGGATTTTCTAACTGGAAAGTCCGCTGTATTTAGGTATTACCGACGTACTTTCTGGTTGAAACTACTTGCCAATACTACACAAAGATCGGTACTCTTTTTGATTGCTCAAGCATAGAGACTGGCATCTCTTTCGGAAAAATAAACTTTAACCCCCTTATTTATAAACGTTGCTTAAATTTAAGTAATAATTGGCGACTGTTTAGCCATAAATTTTTGACGTTTAAACATCTCTTAAATTTAATCAACGTTTATAAATATACCCCTAATTTCTAATCTAGAAATGTACCTAATCCCCAAAAACCCACGGATTTTTTTAAAGTTTTTTGTTTTAATGCGAAATACACATGAGTCACAAAATAAGAAAGTAGGTACCTATATGCAGACTGGTTGTTCATAATATTTGGTGAAAGCATAAAATGGGACAGTAGGTAGATCTACCTACATACTGTGTGGTACAAATTCTTTGTAAACCGCAACAGTAACCCGGTCACCACAATAGTTAACTTAAAATTCTGTGGACAAAACTGTGAATAGCTAATTCCATAGTTGTATCGTCTTCACCAAAAAAAAAAAACGTTTTCAATTTTCTAAAATAATTATTAAACATTTATTTAATTTACTATCAATTATCTTTTTGATTTAGTAATTGTGTGTTATTTAAACGTAAATGGTTTAAATGTATCAAGACAACAAGTAGTGTACCTAAGTCAGTGTCAGTAATCTTCTTCAACAGGAAAATCGTAGAAAACGTACAAAATACGGCTCGTGGATGCTTTATTTTTATGTCTCAGACTTTCCTTGTTTATCTCACCTCTAAACATAACTCACATGTGTTACATATTTGTTTTTTATCGTATGTTTTCCTTAGGCAACCTTTATTTTGACAAATCTTTTTTATTGAACAGATCTAACGATATCTAAATATGTATAACAAGTTTCAAGCAAGAAAACATTATTCTAGTTTATAGACATCTCTAGGTCAACTTTAAAATAATTGTCGCTCAGCCCAGACTGCAGTTAAGGAGTTAAGTACGACGCGGTTCAAGCAAAAACGGAAAGAATTAGTTATCTCCCACGGATGTGAGTAACGGTGTTAGAAGAAGCCGCTATGTACTTGTGTGGAGGTGGTTGTGTTGGACAGCAGACGGCTTCGTATATACCATTCTGGTTATATCCACTGCGGCATTCGCAGTCGCCGCAGACAACCCTACTCCGCCGCGGAGCCTACTCGTCTAAACATTCGAATTGTGATCGATACGTGAATATGACATAATAACAAAAAAAAAATACTTGGATTTTATTATTATTTTGTGAAAGTGTTTACGTGCCGTTCAGATAATTGGAATTGGGATTTTTTCGAGTTAAGGTGAGGATGTTTCGATTTTATCTAATGCTGATTTAATTTGTGTATTTATATTACGAGTCGTCAAACCGCATGGTAAATAGACTTGTTTACTTACAAATGATACGTTACATCAACAGATCAATGTGCAGTGACTACCAATGAGTAATTTAGATTGTACCTATGTAAAAGTGTTGATAAGAAAAATAATCATCAGGGAATAACGGTATGCTAATAGACTAGCTTCCTGTCCGCGAGAAATCTTGTGTTAACATAAATTTTATCCTATGACACTCAGCGATACTGAAACTTGCCACTAGTGAAATAATTTTCAAAATCAGATCAGTAGTTCCGGAAAATATTCGCCCTACCTTCATACAAACTGACATAATATTAGGTAGTATAGATTAGTGAACTGTCTAAAAAGTGAATTTTTTAGAACTAACTTTGTTGTGTGTTTGGGTGCAGCTTCGAATTTGGTTATGTTTTGATTTTAACAACTTATACTTTCACTTCATCGTAATAATTGTAATAGATTTCTTAGATCGATGCAATTTATCTATTCTGTGGTGGTTCTATCTATAGTGTGGACTAATTAAATAATCATTAAATTTAGAAGAATGAGTAAGATATGTAAATATTCCGTTTTATTTCTTTTGACATTTATTTTACTGGCTAAACACGAAAAAGTACACACAATTATTTAAAAATAACTGGCGAAATGTGAGTGTACTAATTACCCACTTATAGGTACCTCTGCCTAACCCGTCGGGGAAATAAGGCGTGGTGTTATGCTGGTAATTAAATATACGAATAAAAACAGGGTTAATCCCAAAACAAAAGCATATAAATCAATCAAGAATAAGTACTGGATCTGCTGCTAATTTAGGATTAGATATCTAATTAAAATCAATATCAGATTAATACTAAACTCGTTTCAAATTCGTCAGTATTAAAATAAATTGTTATTGAAAGGTCGTTGCCTTAATTTAAATCAAGGTTTTATAGATCATTCAGGTTCTAAACCATTTGTTTTCATAAATCTTAGAAGTTTAGACAAAGTTTTCGTAAAATGATATGCTTTTTTTAGTTTTTACAGCTTTAGTAAGTACATGGAATTAAAATAAAGAAACACGTGAATGGGTAAAGTAATCTAGGGTTACAACAGTAGCTTTTGTTTCAAAACGAAGTATTTCTTTTTATTTTTTGACTACCAGGTACTAAGCATATTTAAGAGTACTTATTATACAATAAAAAAGGAAGAAAATAATACATGACGCAGAGAAAGAACACAAACACAAAAATAACAAGTTGGGGAAAAAATGAGTCATATCCACGCAAAAGGGCCATCGCTCAGCATAATGCTATGACCCTATACGAAACAGAGCCCCAGAACCAGAGCACTGGTTTTCACAGACAGTCGGCGCGGCGGCGTTGACGTAATGACGTCAACCGGTCCAGCATACGATACTATAAAAATAACAACCAAAATAAGAAACAAATTTAAACACCACGCTTGCTCAACACGGGTTGGCGATTTCAGATTTATATTAAAGTAGGTACAGGTTTTTATTTTTATTTTTTTATTCCAATCTTTTGAAGGAGGCTTTTATCCACAATGGCATGTCAGCCTCATCATAACTTAAGCTTGTGCTAAGCTACATCTACCAATACAATACACATTATAAATTTCTAAACAAATCATTAAGTAGGTTTGCTATCTCAGGTGAAGACTGCGCTAAAACTTTTACTTATGGACCAATTTCATATTCGTTTATATTCTGCTTGACAGTGTCTGAAAGACTGTAGATGGTGAACAGCTTCAACCGTTTTTTTTGTTGTGTGGTTAACCATCAAATAACTTCTCCCGCTCTGCGTGGAGCGAGAGGGCGTGTCAGGCTTTTGCTAACTAAATCCCACCCGTGTTCCTTCAGTTGCCTGTGTGCCAGGGGTCACGGTATCTCTTTCGAACAACCCGCACCCCTGGCAGACATCGGCCCTTGCGGACCCCACCGATTGGTGCTGACAACTCTTTGAGGCGCGCGTGGAAGTCGTGGAACACAAGGCACCGTTGACCCGGGCTTGGTCCTTGCTGGACCTTACTCATTATTCGGTATCCGCAAGCCCGCGCCTACGGTGGCTGGGAATCAGCATGGAATTCCCGTGACACAACCGTGTCCGGTGAGGACCTGCGTCAGGCGCAAGGTGAGGACGCCGTGGCGCCTCTCAATCCCTTTCTCAAAGACTTATCGCCGCAATCATAGCGTGCCCAACACAGGGTTGCGACAATTGCATTATTTCAACCGTTCCGCATGTTTCACAATTGGGAGAATTCACTTTGTTCATCAAATAACCAAACTTGCGGGATGGGTAGTGACCAGAGCGTAATCTATGAACCAGAACAAAAGTACAAGTTTCCTCACGATGTTTTCCATTACCGATGTCAGTAATTACATAAAATAATATTTGGCCTGATATGTCTTCATCATCATAATCAGCCTATATCGTCCCCTTGCTGGGACACAGGCCTCCTCTCGGCGAGAGGGATTGGGCCGTAATCCACCACGCGGGCCCAGTACGGGTTGGTAGATGTCACATGTTTTCGAAGTTTTTTGGTTCTAAGACATGCTGGTTTCCTCACGATGTTTTCTTCCACCGTTTTGATAGCAGTGGTGATGAAATAATTTACACAGAATAAAGCGCCGGTCTGGGTTCGAACCTACGATCTATAACTCGCGGTCGTTACCACTGGACCACCACTTTTCTCATGTTCTGTCTTAGTCCCATGTAATAGGGGTCAATACTACGTATTGTCATCAACCGGAATCCGGAAGCCGGATTTGCACAAATCCAGACTCCGGGCTGCTACTGGGAAAATTCATATAGAAAAAATCCAACAACACTTTACCTTGAGAATCGAACCCAGGATCTCGCTTGTGACCACTAGTAAAATAAAGAAAGAAAGAATACCGTTTATTTGGACACAGTCCGTGAAACACAAAATACAGTAACAAATAAAAAAGTGACAATAAATAAAAAACTATAACAGTGTGTGCCTCACGGCTGCGCCAAAAAGGCTCATTTCAGCATTAATGCCAGACAGACTGATGCTGTCTGACGCTGGTTTTCTAATACACACATAGACACCCTAGTCGAGGCACTAATGTCCAAGATAAACCCACAAAATACGTATGAATGGAAATAGTCACATTGGTACTTGCTCGAATGTGAAGCCACGACCTCACGCGTGAGGCTTTTTCCACTGGACCATCTCAACATAAAGGGGACCAGTCATTCCATTATTCAGACGAATTCATCTCAACTTTATTGTAACAACATTTTCCAGTCAATTAAGCACTTAATATGGTAAAAAAGCAAGGAAGGGATTAAAGAAACATACATTGTCCTTTTGTAAAACTTCAATCAGATAAACTATATTAATTTTTTGCTAAAAATAAACTTCTGCCTATAAATAATACTTACTTGTTTAATGATGTAGATAGGTTCTGACTAGGCTGACGATACTTGTTTTCCATTTATTGTATCCTGCATGCAAAGTACCGGCGCAGGCATAAATATTTAAACCATATACTACATTAATGTGGAATAATTAAATTTTCACTAGCTTTTTTCAACGGCTTCGCCCGCGGGTTTAATTTAAATTTTATACGCCTTAAAAATAGCTGCTGACCTCTTAGGTTTTGACTTTCTATGAAACAGCTGATTTTGCCGCACTAATGCCGCGATTGGCGTGATCACATACTGGACCGAACTCATTTAACATACCTAATAGGTAATAAAATAAAATAAAATTAATAAAAAACTCAGTTCATTTATCAAATTAAATTTTATTCGAAAAGATCGGTAAACGAATATCAAAATGAAAAAAAAACCTATAGGTCGGAATATAAACAAAATAATTATGGCACGCCACAGGGAGGTATGGTATCCCCACTACTCTTTCTAGTTTACATCAACGACATCCCAGAGGCGATAGGCAATGATTGCATACTATTCGCTGATGACACTACAATAATGATTAAGAGTGACAATAGCAAAAATTTAGAAAAGGAAATCTTCCAAGCTCTGGATAATGCAATCGTTTGGCTAGAAAAAAATAACTTAAAAATAAATATGACTAAAACAAACATAATACAATTTCAGACATACAATTCAAACATAAATACTATTGACATTAATTATAAAGATTCTCACTTGACCACTAGCGACAATTGTGTATTTTTGGGTATAACGGTCGATAAAAATTGCAACTGGAAAACGCACATAGATAAAATTCTTGCAAAAATAGATCGTTTTATATATGTTCTAAAAAGAATTAGACAAACAGTAAACTGTGATACGGCAATGATGGCTTACCATGGTTATGTGTCATCAGTACTCAGATACGGCATTGTCATATGGGGAAACTCAGTAGATTTTGACAGAGTATTTAAAGCTCAAAAAAAATGTATCCGAACAATTTGTGGAGCTCACTTTTTAGACAGCTGTAAGCCACTTTTTCAAAGACTAAAAATTTTACCTCTGCCATGTTTATATATTTTTGAAATGTGTATTTTTGTTAAGAAAAATTACAATTTATTTGAAGCTAGCACTGACAGGCCAAATAGTCGAACACGGCATAAAGATAGACTTCGACTGCCACCAATAAAACTAAAATTATTTAAGAAAAATGTATACTGCATGTCTATTATTATTTACAATCATTTACCAAGTAGTTTACAAGACTTACCGTTGACAATGTTTAAAAAATATTTTTCAAATTATTGCTATGTAAAAGATATTATACCATTAAGGACTACTTAGAAGACAAATCAATAAAAACTGATATTTGTAAATTAGATAATTGCTGATTGTCAATACATTTGTACGCCATGTTATGGCAGGATATGCTGAAAAAAAATGACTGTAACACCTTATGTAGTAATATTCTAGCAAATAAATATTTTTGATTTGATTTGATTTGATTTGAACGATTTCTTCCTAAACTTCAACTATATTTGACGACCTGGTTACTTATCTCTTTTTGTCACTGTACTTTAATTTACCATCGACTTAAAAATAAGAAGCTGACTTGATGCTAGCCTTATTTATTTCCATTTGTTTGTAAACCATATCTTTAAAGGGCAATGCAATCTGTGGTAGTAAATAATAATGATTTTTGATACCTCTCGCAATAAAAAAGAGACCCGTAGGAACACCTTTCAAGTATGATAATCAGATTTCTAAATATAAAATGATGGCATGCGAAACGTTTTTATTGTTAAAACTAAGGCTTATCGCATAAAAATGCAATAAAAAGCTGATGAATATTTATCAGTGTGGCGCCAATAGAATCAGATTTGGTCAAATAGAATAGATAAACTAGTTGAACAGATCGCAAAAGCCAAAAAACTATTTCGTGATCAGATCGTTAGGAAGTTGGGAAACCCAGAATATTTGTATTGCAAATAATAATTTATCTATGGTGGGTCAAAGGGCCTCTATTATTTCAACATTTTAATTACATGGTTACCTACGGCACGGCATGGTTACTGCTCTAATATCCTGCCATAAGTGGGACAGAAATTGAAATATGACTTTGAAACGGGCTTAAGATACTATCATCGCGCATCGTGCCACACGAGACGCGACGCGGCGACGCGACTATTGAAAAGTGTACGCATATTCCTTGTTGTACCACTAGACTTCATACAAGGTTTTTTGTACGTTCTTTAAGTATTAGAAAGGACATTCTTTAAGACACAAAATAAGCAAATAGAGACCATCTGTTATATATCTCTATTTGCTTTTGTCTACCTTATAGGAAACATCTCATTTATCACGATTTCACGAAAGATATTTATGTCCTTTATCATTTCGCCTCCTCTAATGATTGTCTTCACATTAGCACAGTCAAAAGAGTTTCCATATAGTTCGTACCGACTCAAAAGCATTTCTTTATAGTACGTATAGACCCGAAAGCGTTTCTATATAGTCCGTATAGACTCAAAAAACCAAGTTAATGTTTCTATTACCATCTGAAGCAGCATAATATTACTAATTCATTCAAAATGCAGTACCAATTACTTCTGTTAACTACTTATACGGAATACATTCATAATTATTACTTAGCTCCTCTGTTATTGCAAGTGGTTTCGCCTAATTGCTATTCAAATATACTATTACCTTCAGGCATTCTAATGTTTCTAGTAACGGCATCACGACCTTCATTGCGAATGCTTTGTGAAATGGAATCCTCAAAGTAGGCTTTAGATACATAATATTTTATGTAAATACGAAGAAATGTTTTGCAAACTATTGCGAATTTATCACTTCGTGGGCAGATATCACGATGGTTGAATAAGATAGTAGCCCACACCAGTTACTAATTCTTAGCTTAGTTCGAATTCGCGGAATAAGGAATGAAGTTATCCAGAAAAGAACTACAGTTGCTGACATAGCTTGCAGTGTAAGCATGCTGAAGTGTCAGTGGGTTGGCCATGTTTGTCAAAGGACCGATGGCAGGTGGAGCAGACGAGTCCTTGAGTAGAAACCGCGTATCGATAAGGTAGTGTGGGACGCCCTCCAGCTTAAGAAGGTGAGTGGGACACACAGAATGCCGAAGGCGGAAGACAGGGTGTTGTGCGCCAGCCTGGGAGAGGCCTATGTTGAGCAGTGACACTTTTGCAGACAAAAATTCGACTGTCCACTGCTACGAAGAATTCGCACGGAGATTTTTGCCACATTAGCTGCGCGGTTCCTTTACCTTATTTTGTTTTCCGGACACGCATTCGAACATGGCGTACCTGTGGGTCGTAGTGGACGATCCCACTTACTTCTTCATTCAAAGCGAAGCTATACACGAGTGCAGCTTAGCCGTTGGGCTGCTGTAGAGCGATGCTCTACGCGCCTTTATGCTTTACGCGAATATAATAGTCCTCTTGGACGCTATTGACTTAAACGAGAGACTTTCTAAAATATATAGGTAAAAAATTGGCCAAAAAGGTAAAATGAACCTTTTCCGTTTGTCATTATAGGCTAGAGCTATATTCGATGAAATCCCAACTAATATTATAAATGCCAAAGTAACTCTGTCTATGTGCTATGCTCTCACGCCTAAACTGCTGAACCGATCGTCATGAAATTTACCAGATATATAGCCTGGGAATTGGAGAAGGACATAGACTTTTTACGCGATAACCGACATCCACGCGGGCGGAATCGCGGGCAAAAGCTAGTTGATTATAAGTTAGCACATATTATTATGACATCACATTATAATATTATTGTTCATTGTTTCTTTCTTAGGAGAAGGTAAACTTTATTAACATTTTCATATTCCTTACCTTCACTGGTACAACTGACAAGTCTAGAAGGTACAGCCGGAAGTGTAGCATTTTTTTTTTTGGGTGGGTAATCATCAAATAACGTCCCCGCTCTGGGTGGAGCGGGAGGGCGTATCAGACTTTTACTGACTAAAACCCACCCGTGTTCCCTCAGTTGCCTGTGTGCCAGGGGCCGCGGTAACTCTTTCGAACAACCCGCACCCCTGGCAGGCGTCGGCCCTTGCGGACCTTGTGTACCATCAGTTCACAGTTATTTTACCTCTGACGACCAGTGACAGCAGCAACCTAACATCAACCTTATTGGAACGAAGAAAATAATGTCCTAAAGGGGGAAGCTCCAGAATAGCCCGCGAAATTCAAAATTTCTTTTATTTTTTGCAATTTGCTGGTCAGTGTCAGGTTTTTAATTAGATACATACAACCTGACACCGGCCTGGAAATTGCAAAACGCCTTAGAAAATATGATTTTCGCGGTGCACCTTAGCGCTTTCTAATTGAAGTGACAAACATATTTTGGATGTGACTGTACCTACTAGTAACCATGACATGTGGTTATGTTTAGTGCAAAAGGTTACAAATGTGCCAAAGTAGTGGTTACGTGTGCAGGAACCCTGATTGGCAGTCAAGTACACAAAAGTCATGAATGCACGATAAATTGGTGGGTACCTATCTTCACTGTGGGAACGGTATCACGATGCGCTATCAGTCATTGATCTAAAGATCAATTATAATTATTACTAAATCGTGATTAGTAAAAAAATATAAATTATAGGTACCTACTTAGTTGTAGATTTTAACTTTATTAATAACATGTTTTATTTTTAAAGTTGATATATTTTGCTGTTATACTTGCGTTGTTTTTTTTAATGTATTTATAGGACTTATATCTATCTAGCAAGTTAAACCGTTGAATAACAGTAAAAATAGACAGTTTTTTTAATGTGTTTTATCTAACTCGGTTAGTCGGAATTTAAAGCTGTCTGTATCTTTTTTTTGTAAACAGGCTGATATTTTTAGGAATCGGCTCTTTTTATTGAATTTAATTTTATTCAAACAGCTGTATGATTTTATGTTTTATTTTTGATAAATTATCCTAGTTTATCTATCTGCCTAGCACCATACCTACTAGAATTGAAACTAGGGATGGGCCGAAATTCGGTTCAACCGAATTTCGACAGCTTGAACATTCGGCCGAAATTCGGTTCAGATGCCGAACTTTCGGCACAAGAAAAATAATACCTATTTGCACTATTTTGACTGAAATTTAATAGAATTAGAGTATAGCATTACTGTAAAATTAAATTATGTCTTTTACTCACTCATGGGCATTTATTTTATTTAGGAATATTGTAAATGTAATCCTTAAATTAAATCAGTTGTTCTTATTATTCTTGAAAATCTCTGCCTAATTAATTAGACATACTATTACAAAAATGAAATAAGCTTAGTATTAATCTAACAAACATCTGAATACAATTCGTAAATTGAAAGAAAGAAATCATCACGTTTTTGGTTCACAAACTTAACATTCATTTACATCAAGCATTGTTTATTACAATTAAAGGGTATTGAACCGAAGTTCGGCCGACCTTCGGCCGAACTTTTCATTTTAACCAAATGTTCGGCCGAAGTTCGGATTCGGTTCAAACCACAATCGGCCATTCTCTGATTGAAACAAAAAAATGTCCTACCTAATTATCGGATTAGTCATGTAAGTAACATTTATCTCTTCCTAAAAACGGGTTATTAAAACCGGTTCCGTTTTATAATGTTAGTTTTATATGTTTTCCTCGACAAATGCCTATAATTAAATGGCTCGAATGGTATAAAACGGTTAATGTGCGTCTATTATGTTATGAGGGACAGTCGCGCGTAGGCAAGCAAGGACAGCTATCAAAATGGTGCGCACGCGGAAAACACCGTTGCCAGACATTTTCATGTTTAAACCTATTTAAGTATACCCAGATAGTCTCGAAAAAAAATCTTTGACAGTTATAAATATTTGTGTTTCTATGCTTATATTACCTATGGTTATATTTATTTAAACATAATTTATCAGTCACGATTTAACTACATAAATTGACAATAAATAATACGTATTGATTTGAACTCAGGCGGGACAATTATTTATAACTTGATTCCAAAAACAAACCATTCAAAAAACCTGTTCACTTCCTTTCCAAGTTTGATAAAATCTGCTCCGATAAAAACGAGTTCAATCATTTCGATTCCTCGAATCAATTTTGGATTAATTTTTCAGCTCATTGGTTGGTCTGTATTGACTTTAAATATTAAGTTGCTACCGTTTTCATTTAAATATTTTACTTTTAAATCGTATATTTTAATAAAGGACTTTGAACAATACGTAAAGTTACAATTGTTGCATGAAAATAAGGCACCACCACCATCGGCCTACAGCAGTACACTGCTGGACATAATAGGGTATTTTACTCCATATGAGATAAATCTAAAAATATGTTATTGAGATAGCTTGGGGAAAAATCAGTCGGAAAATTTTAGTGTGTAAAAAACAAAAAAAAAATTCAAAAATTTCAGATTTTTAAGTCTGTTTTTGAACACCATGAAATAGTAGCCACCATGTTATTAAGTCATACCGCTGTTTAAATTAATCAACTGAACAACTTTGTACTTTTATTATTTTCGTAGCCAAAGTCATTTTTATTGAAATAATATCTTACATTAGGAAAAAGCAAACCAACGATAGTAGAATAATAACAATTTTTTTTATTATAAACAATTATCATACAAAATATCAGCGCATTTGTTTACACAGCAAACTGACGTCATACCCACAGAGCAATATGGCGTCCACTGCGTCCAGCGTTTTCGTCAAATTTTCGTTAAATGCATTTTATGGCACTAATCGATTCAATAAAAAAATTGTGATTTTATTGTGGTTTATTAGCATTTTAGAATCTAATTAAGACACTTTTCAAAAATGGGTGTAAATAAATACCCATTGCACGTCATTCAGCTCGACTCTCGGCAACTCTAATCCTGCTGTTACCCTGCGAAGATCGTCGCTTCACCTAGCCTGGGGGCGTCCTACCTTACGTTTTCCGATTCGCGGTTCTACGCCTAAATTGACCGACCCAGCCGGAAAATAGATACCTATTATTAAATTTTTGGGTAGATACTGTAAAGGTTGTCTGCAAAAATCGATCTTATGTTATACAAGCTGGCGATAAAATAACTTTAGTTGCAGTCTAACCTTCGAGCGTATTTTGATTAACTTTTAAAATTAATTCGAATGCGTTTTTTTTTCTGACTGTCATACGCTTTGCGGTCATAAATTTATTTATTTAAACACTTGGATTAAACGTATTATAATGTTCTTTTGATTAAGTAACCCCATTCTTCTGAGAACTCACAAGAGCCCTCTTAATTCTTGCCTTGTGATATACGTCTTTGACATTGAATTTTTATGAATCATGATTATTCATGATTCTTAGCTGAGATAACCAAGTGCACCACGTTGCATGCTGAAATTATTATTACGCGAGTTAATAAACTAAAAATAATCGTTGAATTTAAAATAAACAAACCACTACGATTGCTTCCTGTATTATCAAATTTAATTTTAGATTTGAACATTAGAAACTGAAGACTGACTGAGACTTATTATTTTCCAGTTATAAAGTAGCTCTTTATTGATGTTACAAATGTTAGCAAAACCCTTGAGAACTTGTTTAAAGGTTGCAGTCATGCATACATGAATTTTAATAAAGGATTTGCAAGACTAAGGACGTGAACGTATTACTTATATTTTTTGTTCTAAAACCCAAAACAAATAAAACAATTGCTATTCAGAAGAATATAAACGTGCATTTTAACGATAGTTAGTAGATAGATCGGTTAAGAATAAAGTAATACTAGAAGTATACTTATTGTTTTTTGCACTTGAACGTTTTATATTCATCTCGATTTTTCGAAGGCGTCTCAAAGGTGCATACCCTTGTGTGCATTGACCGAGACGTTTGCAGCCTTTAATTTACCCCCGAAAATACACGATCAACCTGATTAAGACTTCCTTAATAATTTTAAGATTCACAACCGGATTTACAAACAAGATAATCATCTAGATAATTTAGATTTTTAATACACACATCCTGTATAATCAACATTTGTAGAGGCGTCGATACAATTAACATTTTTACGTTATTTGCTCAAGCTCAACCGGAAAATCTACGAAGATGACGTAACTAACAAAACAAATCGATTATTATCTTCTAAACTACTTTGTAACAATTACGTTTAGATAATTTGCACGTAAAAACAATGATAAATACTCTTGCTCTTTGTTTGTGGTCACGTCATCTCAATTAGCATACGCGTCATACACCGTGCATTGATCCCTAAGCATTATCACAGCACTTCGAAATCATTCTGTTACTTATAAACACAGTAATTGTCTGTTGGAAAACGATTCACCGTGTCGGACAATATGTTTCGAATTGTATTGTGTTGCGTCTTCCTTTTCACACGCAATTTAGAACAGTGATTTGGTGTGCGAAATCGAAATAACTACTAGGTAGGTCATTGTTATTTTTTACTATTTGTGTATGATGTCCTAACATACTTTGATTACTTAGTTGGATTTACATAACATAACACCACGCCTATAATTCCCTAAGGGTTAGGCACAGGTGTACCTGGAGTACTCACATTTCCCTAATTAAGTTCAGACAGTTCAGACTCCGGGCAGCTACTGAGAAAATGAGAAATTCCTGATAGAGAATCCCACTTTAGTTGAATTTGAGGGTATTAAATATACCGCCTATGTACCTACTGTAAAGGTTGGTCGCTTACCGAATGCAACCAAGCACATACTGGCAGCCAACGAAAGGGCTTTGTCTATGTTCGAACAGTCAGGAAGTTCTAGAAGATTTAAAGTACGTCAAGTAATTTTATATTCGTTTTGTTTCGGGAGAATTTAATTGATTGACAGGCGCGGATCTGTACGGTGCTATCCTTGAAATAAACGTGAAGTTCACATTTTTACGCCCATAGGCGTTTAATTGTAGTTAGCTTCACACAAGGGACTCTACGGAGCCCTTACAGTACACACAGCGTCAGTATGTGCTAACCCCTCAAGTTTTAAAATGTTACACTACAACGTTGAATACGTTACGAATAATCTACAAAATACTTACTTCAAAAAGAGTTTATTGTTTCGCCTAGGATTCGAATCATTGCATCACCGAACGTTGTCACACTCATACCGGCAGTTTGACGAACTAGCCAGTGAGCCCATATGAATTGCGATGAAATTGTTATTTACTATCGTCCGAGTCACTTTATTTTTAGTCTCTGTCTAATCGATAGACTATGTTATTTGAGGGTATCCATTAATTTAACGTACTTACGTTTTCTTTATAAAATTAATCCCTACCCTCAAGTTAAAACTACAATTTTAATTAATAATTCTACTCGTCTATGCAGATTGCAGAGACGACATGACAGATCACGTGACGTTTCGTTATAAAATATTTCTAGTGCTTCTTATTTTATCGTTTGCGTTAAAAGGATGTCACTTGTCTAGGGACCCGTTTGTGTCAGTTGGCAATATAATATGTATAGTAAGTTATCTGTAAATTATAAAATCAAAATTGTTAAATCTTTGTAGTAAATTAAGATCAAAGTTTTGTTAAATAATAGCAATAATAAATATTATGAAACTATGTAATTTTTCTTAATTTTTTATAAATATTACTAAAACATAATAGGAAAATACTTTAAATTTAAAAAAAAATGCATGAAGAAAAAAGCACATTTCGTGCCTAGGATTCAAACCTCCAATCTCATGCATGGTAAGCGGTCATGTAAACTCCGTTCTAATTAGACGATGAATAACTCATCGTAAATGTCAACTATATTCACTAAAACAATACAGTAATTATAATAATATGTTTTTGCAAGATACAAAATTAACTTGGGCCTAGCACGGATTTGAACGCACATTATGTCTTGAAGGGGTAACCACTTATTGCAGCTGTGTGTACCTAACCGATGAGGTTCGTTCGACTATAAAATGTGGGTTTTCTTGGAAAAGACTTTCTATCTTCGAAACAAAATTACCTTTTGCCGAAAAACTAAGAATCGTAGCCACATATACGGATATTTCTCAATTAAATCAATAAAACAAGCCCACAGCCCCACTTGGAATTTCCAAGCATTAAATCTTTAGCTTTCAATCAACTTACTTAATTGCTTTCAAACAATTTGTAGTAATTACAGTGTTTCATTTAAAGTTATCAAGTGCGTCCCACATGCCGCTTAAATTCAAACGAAAACTAACGGTAAGTTTGTTAATCGATGTCTTGATACTGTCTAGAATTACAGGCTGTGCTTATAAAATAAATTGACATAATGTTAACTTAATTTAAAAAGTTACAGCACTAAAAGATAAATGAAGAACATCAGTGGCCTACTCCCTAAGCACGAAGTCCGTCGATTCGGTCGAAGTAACGGGCGTTTCCAACTCCATATCACTTACGGAGAGAAGATTAGTTTGGAGCCCGACCTAAGAATGAATGACAACACATTTTGACAGCTTTTCCTGCTCCCGATATGTTTTTGCCCGTCCAAAAACCTTAGTTAATTGGCTGTAGGATTCACTAAGACGTTTCGAATTACTTTCGGACGGGCCCGTATCTTCGTTGACGGAGTAAGAGAGTAGGCCCCCAGTTACATAGATCCGACTCGTGGGATATACAAATAAATAACATTTATGTAGAAGAAAGAAAAAGGTAGCTGCTGAAAAAATCACCAAAAGACTACTCCAAATAAAGTATATCAAAGTTACATTTAACTTTTATTTTTAAGAATCGTTGTCCAACTTATTTAACTAACATCAAAGTGTTTTTACATCCTCCTTCCTATGGATGTTTGGATGTGTAGATATTTGGATTTTTGTTACTCAATCTCGATAGTTTATAACCTGGATTAACACTTAATCCAGGATTTCGTTTGAATTTACTTTTTATCCCGGCAGTACGTTCCCGTGGGGTATATTCGAACTAAACCCGATCGAAGCCGGTGGTAATAGCTAGTTATTTATAAAAAATCGTTTTAGAGACAAGACGGGAATATCCAGAAGTTGCAAGTACCAGGGGAGCCTTCCTATTTTTTCTTTAAAAAAAAAGTCTGAAGAGTTTATAAACTTAATGTTATAGCACTACAGTGAGTAGCAGAGTTCGCGGAAAACTAATCCTCCAGGGTACAAGAAAAAGCTTCCATGTTCCGTGAACTTACAGACAGTAAAACAAATTGCATTTAAACTTTGTGGGAGTTTTACATTTAGAAGTAGGAGGAGTTGGTTGGTCCTCTCAGCGTAGCGAAATATGATATTAAACACGAATTGAGTTGTTATTTTGACTGAACAGGCACGAGCATAAATAACTTACATTTAAGGCTTATAAGTACAGACAGAAAAAAATCCATGAAGTTTTCATAGAATTTGGCCTATGAAAAATTAATAATTGTTTGCGTGAGCCTTTACGCAAAATTCACATGCGAATATCTCCTAAAGTATTGATATATGTGGCAGTGGCATAAGTGGCATTGGGCAGGGCACATTGCACGCAGAACAGATGGCCGATGGGCCCATAGGTTCTGGAGTGGCGACCGCGTACCGGAAGACGTAGCGCTGGCAGGCCTCCGACAAGATGGACCGATGGCCTTGTGAAGGCCGCAGGAATCAGCTGGATGTGAGAAGCACAGAACCGGTCGAAGTGGAGGAGCTTAGGGGAGGCCTATGTCCAGCAGTGTACGTCTTTCGGCTGAAATGATGATGATGATGATGATTGACATATGTTTTATGGTTTTACGAACATGGTATTCTTGAAACCACACTATCAGAAAATAGGTATTTTCTCAAAGTTGCAATTTTTATTTATCGAGAAAACCTTTTTTGTATGTTGTGTAACGTAAGTAACTGTAACGTATAATTTATGCTCGTGACTGTACGAGAGCTGTGAATTTGTTTTGTACACTGATTCTGATTATCGGTTCCAAATTCTTATTACGGTGAGTTCATTTACTCCAGAACTCAAGCATTGTAATATCTATACAAATGTTGCTTATTAGTATGACAAATATTTCACAAAAATTTCAGTACCTAGAGATCAAATTTCGTTCGGGCTACGGATGAAATTATCATCACTCAGTGCCAACACGTTTCAGCTTCTCAGTTTTTCAGCTTAAAATATTTCTATAATAATATGTGTGTAATAAGTCGTAAGTTTAGGAAACACCGACCGATCTAGTCTTTAAAGCATATTTTATTTTAATCGTTGTGTTTTTTTTAATGTTTTTATAACCTTTTTACAGAAGGTAATCATTTATTAATTATATTTAACATTGCGTTTATTTCTTGTAGGAGATTTAGATATTTAAACCTTGTATTTTGTGTCGTACGAATACTGGCTAAACGTTAAAGTTTTACTTGAACGAACTTAAACTTATATGTCTGACACCTGCCTCTAACTTCCAAGTTACAACCGACTGAAGGCAAACAAGTAGCAGTTACTCATTCGAGGTGCGAAGCGAATCTTTAGATGGGTATAATTACTGCCTCTAACATAATTATTATACTCATGTGCTAATATTTGCAATGTTTATCTTACTTTTCAATGTTTTTTTTAAGGAATCCTAAACAATTATAAATAGTAATTACATTTTAGCACTCAAAAATACATTTCTGGT
Source organism: Antitype chi (assembly GCA_947359405.1). Lineage (NCBI taxonomy): Eukaryota > Metazoa > Arthropoda > Insecta > Lepidoptera > Noctuidae > Antitype > Antitype chi. Next base: position 11,713,536 of record OX375815.1, on the reverse strand, counting down.
TCTGTGGTTCCTGCATCTAGCAGATTCTTTAAAAAAATATATATTCGAATTGAGAATCTCATCCCAAAATAAAAACAAAAAAAAACTTTAATACAACCCTAGTTGAAGTATTTGGGAGACCCGAAACACGTGTCTAGTATTTTTATTTAAAGAATCTATGTACAAAATTTCAAACTGTATCATGAAAAATCACAAAGTTATAAGCTCTTTATGTTACCTGGGGGCCGATTCTACTAACAAATTTGTTAAAAAAACGCAATAGAACCGCAACCGAATCACCACTTTTAAGCGTTTTCGCATTCTACTAAAATGAACAACGGTCCAGCTGCGACACAGCTGCGGTTACGTTTTAGTTACGCCAACGATCGATTGAAACAATGTCAAAACCTATTCTACTAACAAAATCGAACATGAGCGTGACGTTTACTATAGGACAAAGTTAATGATAAAATTATGATCATTATGTCTTTTAATTATAGAAAATACTTTTAGTGCCACATATTCGTGTTTAGTAACATTTTTAGATTCAACTTTTTTCTTTTTGGTATTAATAAAACATATTATTTTGGCATGTTGGTAACGCGGGTTGGGTAACCCGCGTTACCAACATGCCAAAATAATATGTGTGTATGTGTGTGTGTATGTGTGTGTGTGTGTGTGTGTGTGTGTATGTATGTGTGTGTGTGTGTATGTTTGTGTGTGTGTGTGTGTGTGTATATGTGTGTGTGTGAAATATGTGTGTGTGTGTGTTGCGAATTGCAACTGAACTGTAGCGGGAACACAGCGGGTGCTGTGTTCCCGCTACAGTTCAGTTGCAATTCGTTTTAAGTTTAGTTTCCATTTTGCTTATAAAATAGTAGAATGACTTTTTATGTAACTATCGAACGGCGATCGAAATCGAACTGTTGTGGAAACACAGTTTAACGTGTAACGTTGCAAATTAGTAGAATCGGCCCCCTGGTCTACACAAACATCGTAGCCACGCGGACCCCGGCGCCGCCGGCGCCACCCGCGCGTCCAGCGTCTTGTTGTGCTCATTGATTATAATTAGGCAGTGGATATCTAACCTTCCGGCAATTGTATTGTAATTAACTGGTGATAACATTTACCATCACACTTAAAAAAAAAAAAACAAAAAGTCATTTATTCAAACTAGGCTGGTGTCAGCAGTTTTTGAACGTCAAAATTACATAAGACAGACCCCGAAAACGACAGCCCTTCACCACTTCCTAGTGCTTTAGCTGGAAAGAAGAAGTGGCGCAACAAACTTCCCAGCAGCACAGCTATCTGAAGGTAGAAGAACTTCATGTAATTAAATTAAAAATCGCTGAGTAATATCTACGCACGAAATTAAACAGTCACGCGTTTGCATTTAGAAAATCGTTAAGTGTGGGTGCAATAATTAAATCCTCCCAGCTGTATTTTATGGCTAGTTAGTAGTTAAGTTACATCTTACTTAATGAGTGCCTCATGCCTGCTGTATAAATGATGCTAGTATTTAGCCAAGGTCGGTATTGCTGTGATCATTGATTCATCAGTTAGGGACGCGCAGTATGAATAAGGAGTCTATTATGTGTAGGTACCTACTTATGATTCTATGGCTATATTAGTAGCCGTTAGTAGATTATATTTACATTCAGGTTTAGGTACCAGTACCTCTCTAGAATGCTGGTACTAAAAGATTTTTGGATGCAGACATAAGGATTACCATCCATATCTATACTTTTCGTGTCTGTCTGTGTGCTAGCGTTGTTCTTCTAAACTATGCAGCGGTTTTTAATTCGGTTTTCACCGTCACTTTGAGAATTTATTTCGAAAGTTTAAGGCTCCCAAACAAGCGCGACGCGACACTTGTAGAACAATTTCCATGAAGTTTTCATCGAAATAATTTTATACGCGCGCGAAGATAAAGCCTTTTTGTTAAACTTACGTATGTGTAGGTACCACACACACAATACATAATATCTATACGCATGTATATTTATATCTACTTGTTTACTTGTTAGTTCTTTAAAACTGTGCGAAGAAAGGGCCGGTGGCTTATTTTCGATAATGTGCTTAATTCTTGGTTATTATTTAGTTAAGCCCTGATTTATAGTTTCCTGTCCTCGTGTCAGGCTAACCCCTTCACTTGATGCTCTCTGCACATATCGCACCTTTAAAGACAAACCGTTACTAAACGAAATTTTTCAAGAAACAAATGCCATCTTTCTTAAATCTAAGTAAACTATACGATGAATTTGACACATTAAAAAAAAAAACACTTTCAGAGGTAGATAGCTCTAATTTTGACCGTTACAAAACTAAATAAGATTTGGTTGCTAAATGCAATAACGTGTTTAAACTAATTGTGAATTTTTCGTCGAAGAGTGATGACGGAAGTTTGACGGAAAAGTGTGACTATTTGTATAACCACAGCTGCACGTCAAGATAAATGTATTTTGTTTAGTCATTTTAATTGGTATAGTGTAACGTTTTGTGTAGTCACAGTTTTCCTTCCATCGAATTATGCACTTGATAGTATATTTTAATTGGTAAAATGTTACATTTAATATAGTTACCGTTTACTTCAAAGCTTTGAGATATCATACAAATATTTACCTTTACAGAGTAATCGTTGGTTTAGACACAGTATTGCTTTACTTTACGAGTAAATGTCAGGTCACATTTGCATTATCTCGTTTTCTGAATTAGAATTAAACATTGATAAGAACGTGTTCTTTTGTTTGTCTGTCCAATTACAATTAGAAGAAATGCTAACTATAGTATTTTCAATTTGATAGTATTGTAAAATCAATGTTATAATGGATACATTAATATATTTTTTAATTTAGTCACATTATTTATACGAGGATTTTGGAGTACATAATCATAACCGAAAAAAAAATGAAAAGTGTTACAATAAAAATTAAAAATAAAAGGTTTTCTGAATGTAATGTTAAAGTGTAAATAAATCTCTATTATTATAATCTCAAAAGATGGCTTAAATCACCATGGTCTAAAATTGATTGCGAAAAAGCTGTGCATTTTTTTAAATTTAAGCTGCTGTGTTAAATTTAGTTTTTCGTTTAGTAATGGTTTGTCTTTAAAGGTGTGATATGTTTTGTGAGTCACTCCGATGCTGATTAAGTGCGTCCGGCACACTTGGTAGTCAGCTCTTGGTGCAACCTTGAGACGCACACCGCACTTCAATTATTCTTCACATGAATTTAAGTACCTAATCTATATCATAGTGTCATTTTCTCGCTTTGTTTTTTTTTGTGTTTTAGCACCTGGTACTTTCTTCATTTTAGTTATTACTAGTTTCCCGCCCGCGGCTTCGCCCGCGAGGAAGTCCGAAATTATCCCGCGGGAACGTACTACCGGAATAAAAGTATCCTATGTTACCACATAACGGAAACAGATAGATTATTATTTAGATTACCATCTAAATAATAATCTATCTGTTTGCCAAATTTCATTCAAATCCGTTCAGTCGTTTTTACGTGAAAGAGTAACAAACATCCATCCAACCATACTTACAAACTTTCGCGTTTATAATATTAGTAAGGATAGTAGAATTTTATTAAAACTCTTTGATTTAATTAAAACACTCGTTTTAATTAATGATTTATCTGTTTACAATCCCACAAGTAACTGATCTGCCTTAAGGTTTTTTTAAAGAAAAGCAATTTTTATGCTTCCGTAGAACGAGTATAAGTATTTCTCTAAGGCTTGTCTCATTAATACTCTAACATACTGTTACCACACTATGCCTTTTTACCACTAAAATATGAGGAGAATCTTAAGCAAGTACCAAGGCTGTCGCTAAACCGCACGTGTCTGTAATGTGCTGAATTTAACGAAGCTATTGTGAGAAAATGATGACATATTAATACCCACAGCTCTTGGCTCTTGGATTCCGCAATGGCGTTTATACACGGTGTATTTATAATTCGTATAGCCCTTTAAAATCGAACGTGTGTATTACAGGGTGACAGGGACATCGACGCCATGAATTCAACACATGATTTTAGAACCTCTAAAGTAGACGGTTATTTAAAAAAAAGATGTTCCATACATTTTTGGCGGTTTTTTATAACCTTCGAACAATTTCAACGCCGGGGTTTCAGAATCATGTACTGAATCCCATTCTGTATAATTTAAACATCGAACATTCAAGGGGCTACAATTGATGACATACAGTTTATTTAACTGTTTCGTTTTAAAAGAAAAGCATCTTTAAACAGTAGGCATGATTCGAAAGACACGTGGCGCCATCTATTATCATAGGAATGCTATTGTTGTTTTCCTCGGAAACAGTACTTTTTTTCGGATAAGTAGTGGGTACTATGTCGGTTTCTGTGCACCTGACAAAGAATATGCAAAATTTCTGGATGACCGGTTCAGTAGTTTAGGCGTGAAAAGGTAACAAAGAAACAAATAAACTTACTTTCGCATTTATAACATTAAGTTAGGATTATTAATCGCTTTATTTAATTCTACAAATTACACTAATTAAGAAAATTATACAGCGTTACAATCGTTGTACTCTGTATTCTGGAAAGTTTTTATGTCATGCTACTATATATTTAAAACTAAGTAATTAGCTGCATTTTGTTCGTAAAAAATCTACTCCAACAAGAGATTTCCATGATTTACGAAAAATAATAATATCCGTCTCGCTTAGTTTACTCTGACAGCCCGGAAATTCATTCCCCCAGCGGAAAACGATGCAAAAGAAATATTCCAATTAAATTAATCTGTGCTACCAATAATCAAATTAGATGTGATCAAATTGCGGAAACATTAATTTTAATTAAATTACTGAGTGAAATTGGTGTTCAGATTATTTTTCGTGATTATTATCTGATCATATTGTTTTAAAATGTATTAAAGTGTATTCACAGGTTTTTTTTTTTGTTTGGACATCTTCAAATAACTTCTCCCGCTCTGGATGGAGCAGGAGGGCGTGTCAGACTTTTACTCACTAAAACCCACCCGTGTACCCTCAGTTGCCTGTGTGCCAGGGACTACGGTATCTCTTTCGAACAACCCGCACCCATGCAGTTGGGTACCTACTGCCTAATTATTATCAGTGACATCGACGCCCCAATTGTTACCATAAATTAGTACATGATTCTGAACTTGCGTTGAAATTTATCGTAGTTAAAAAAAAAACACTTATCAATAAAACTGTCTTTTATGAGAACTGACTAACATCTTCTACGCTAGAGGTTATAGAATCATGTGCTGAATTTATGGTTACAGTTTGTGCGTCGACGTCCCTGCCACTCTGTATATGTCAGTCGGAAAAAGTGAACCCGAAAGTTGCCCAAATGTTCAGTTTTTCTATTACCTACATCTTCATCATCTTTACTATCATCATCATCATCATTTTAGCCGAAAGACGTCCACTGCTGGACATAAGCCTCCCCCAAAAGGGGGGATTTGCCATAATCGCCACGCTTGGCAGGCGGGTTGTCGATCGCAGTATGGTGGTCAAATGCATAGAGAACGCTGCTGCCCATTCTCTAGTAAGTCCCTTAGTCGCCTCCTACGACACCCACGGGAAGAGATGGGATGGTGCTATTCTTTTACGTCCGGCACCACACGGAAACTACTATCTTTCTTTACTATCTAGCCACAGAAACTACCTATAATAATAAAATAAATGCAAAAGTAACACTGTCTGTCGGTTACCTTTTTTACGCCTTAACGCCTGAATGGATTTCAGCCACAGGCAGGCCTTGAACTTGGTTAGGACATATAATACTTTTAATCCCGGTAGTACGTTCCTCTGGGAACATTTCCAACGTCCATGCAGGCGAAGCCGCTTGGAAAAGTTAGTTCATGTATAATAAAGGGTCAAATTAAATTATCTGGAAATACTTTACCCACATGTTGTGTATTGATATCGAAAACTAATGGAAGGAAGAAAAACAAAACTTAAAAAAACAAAACATCATTAATGGCCTATATACCTAATACCTATACCCCATTTATTATAGTTTTAGAAAAAAGAGCTCGTAGAAGCAGGAGTGCAAAACATTTTATTTCAAAGTTAAGTTATAACTTTTTTAGGTAGATTTAAGACAGTACTAAATACTGAGATAAACGAAGTAAAAGTAATTTTTATTTTAAATAACGTTCTATATATAATAGCATCTTCATCACACATTACAAACCTACAACAAAACGAATGAATGAAACAAACAATCACATGATGATTTAAATCTAATTATGATTATAAGGAAATAAAATAGGTTTTTTTTACAACACTTTATTTTAAATAACAACTTACGACCCACAATACGTTGGTATAACTTCGTCTTCATCAGCAAATTCAGTTACTCCGTGTTGTTCACTTCTGCTTCTTTTAGGTTTTTAGCATTGACACTTAATTTTTTTGGCATTAATCGTAACTGCAACACGTTTAATGTAATTTTGTTACGAAGTGAACATTAAAAAGAACCTTTTTTAACTTCTGTCTAATGCTATTGTAAATGGAGCTATTTTTACGAGTTTCCAAAAAACATTACAGAACTCGTTTGGTTGCCTTAATGTACATGTCAGTGACATTCAAAGTTTTGAACAAAGTTGGACTGTGGTTAGAATAATGTTTTTTTTTTTTAACAATTATGACTTTAATTTGCGGTATCGATACTCAACACCTGGGTAAAGTATTACCGGCTAATTTAATTTGACCCTGTTTAAAGAACTAAGCTATAAGGTATTCGAAAACTGATTAGATTGTAAGTAAGGGAAGACTCTAGCTCCTGTAATACAGTGTACTTAAGCGCAGGAGCTAGGGAATTCATAAAAAAAAATGTTTATATAACTTATTTCAATAAAGATTATAATCATTTATCATTCAAAGAATGAAAATGTTCTGATAGAATCGAGATAGCTAAGTACAAAGTATGTACCTACTGTCTAACATTTGACTCACGATTTCCATGACTTTAGCGATACTCTGCCGTTAGTATTACGCCATAAATACATGGGTTACAATGACTCACGAATACGCCCATGATTGTCGTGCCAAAGCGATTTAGCCCGATCGTATTCAATTCAATGACCGATTTTTTTGTACTAAATTCTTATAAGGGACAGTAAATGGTTTGATGTCAATACACAATGGACCCATGCAGTTTTGGGACAAATTTAGTGATAATTTTATTGATATAACATAACATCACGCCTTTTTTCCCCAAAGAGTTTGAGCAGCGGTGTACTTATAGTAAACCCATATTTCGCCAGTTATGTTTAAGTCCCATGAACTATGGGGCGAGCCTGTTGCCATCAACCAGGCACAAATCCAGATTCCGGGCAGCTCCTGGGAAATTCCAGATGGAGAAACCCAATTTTACACTTTGCCCGACCTGGGAATCGAACCTAGGATGCACAGCTGTAGTGCTTGCAACCACTAAGACAAACGAGTAAGTAATTTGTTTTTCTAATTTGCAATTAGAAAAGGATCATAATGAAGAGACACTATTTATGACCATGAAGCAGAAATTAACAATACAATTGACAAATTAATTGAATGGCTTGACATGAATAACTTAAAAATTAATTTAGATAAATTCGTGTACATACAATTTAACAAATCGAATAATAATAAATACAATCTAAAACTTGACATACCAAAACTGAACGCGGTTACGCAAACAAAATTTCTTGGAGTAATAATAGACCAGGACATAAATTGGAAAGCACAAGTAGATGACATATCTAAAAGAATAAATAAATTCGTATACGCACTCAGAAAGGTAAAAAATATAACAAACATTAAAACTGCTATTACTACCTACCATGCTTATGTCGAATCTTTAATACGATATGGGTTCATCATGTGGGGTAACAGTACCGATAGAAATAGGGTATTTGTTGCGCAAAAAAGTGTATTCGTGCAATATATGGGCTTCACCCTGATGAATCTTGCAAGCCAATATTTAAAGAACTTGGTTTGTTACCGCTACCCGCTCTCTATATTTATGAAGTAAGCATGTTTGTTAAAAAGCATAAAGACCTATTTAAAAAGGCAGAGGATGTATATCCTCGAAACCGGCGAGATCCTCACAGGCTTATATTAAGTGACTTACCGAGACTGGCTAAATACAATAAAAGCTGTTTAGCCATGTGTGTTCGGGTGTACAATAAAATTCCAAATGACTTAAAAACTTTAGATCTTAGATTGTTCAAAAAAAAACTATATGAATGGTTAAAAACGAATAACTTTTACAGCATTAAAGAATTTACTGACGGGAAACATTTTTAAAAGTAACCAACAATATTTGCATGCTATTATTTAAGCTAAACATGTATGCTCTATAATGTACTTAAACCAACTTTATATACCATGTTTTATGCAAATAAATATTATTTCTATTTTTTTATTTCTATAATTACATATTATAAAAAAAAACAGCCAGCCTCACTTGTCACACATTTTTTTATTTTATCTTGTTCGCAATAAGGATCAAAATGCGGTACCTAATACACGATTTATCACAATTTCAATAGCAATAAGGGCCATGTTATGTAGGGAACGTATTTGTATTGCCGGATATTGACAACTCAATAATTATTACGCTTCGGATGAGCGTTTCTGAAATTGAATTTTGTATACCTACCTTAATAAATTGGGGCAGCACAGCTATCAGGATAATCAATACGAATTTCACTTGTTCATGATTTTACAGGGATACAAGCATTTTCGCTACAGATTAGAACATTAGAACCTATATGGTTGGTGGTACCACCCATGAGGTTATTCATTTTGTAAATAGCGATAGGTTTGCAGTCATAAGAGCCTTGAGCTTCAAGGACCAAGCCCGGGTCGACGGCGCGTTGTGTTCCACGCGCGCCTCAAAGAGATATCAGCACCAACTGGTGGGGTCCGCAAGGGCCGATGCCTGCCAAGGGTGCGGGTTGTTCGAAAGAGATACCGTGGCCCCTGGCACACAGGCAAGCGCACCTACACTGGGCAGATAAATAATCCCGCTAACTGACTAGTCTGCTCATAAAAATATGATCTACACATACAAACACATGAATTATTCTTTGACATGAGAGAATGAGGGGAGACTGACTCAAATTAAATTGTTGTCTACAAATTTTCTGATTTGTATCACAATCATGATATTATGTTCCCACTGCTGCGGACACAGACCTCGTTTTTTCGAGAGCGCGTGGGCTGTAATCCACCACGCGGGCGTAGTGCGGGTTGGTAGATGTCACATTATATCTTTTAATGATTAGTGCCGTAAAAAGATGAGTGCTTGTAATTAGAAATTTAGTTTTGTATTATTGTTTTTTAGAATGTAATTAGTCTGTAAGCCTTCCTAAAATAAAATAAAAATAAAATAATTTTAAATTTTCAAATTTCGCGCGTAATTTGACGAAAACGCTGGATCCAGTGGACGCCATATTGCTCTGTGGGTATAACGTCAGTTTGCTATATATGTTACGGCTAATAGGCGAAGTGCGGCTACACCTAGTTTTAGCCGGCTATAACTAGGTGCAGCCGGTTAAACTTAGATGTATCCTACTTATGTCACCGGTGAACTGCACCATACTGCTTACCGACCGATTAGGTTAGGTTAGGTTAGAATTGCGACCAAACGCGCGCGAGCCGAGCGAGCGCAGCGAGCGATGCCGCGGCAGCGGCCGGCGAGCGCTAGTCCAGCTGCACCTAGTTGTAGCCGGCTAAAACTAGGTGTAGCTGCACTTCGGCTATTAGCCGTAACATATACACAAATGCGCTGATATTTTATTTGATCATTGTTTATAATTTACCGGTGCCCTCTATTATAGTTTTACATTAACACTATTATTATGACCCTGTGTTCGTACTGCAGGACAAAAACCTTTGCTCTATCCTTCTCTCTTTAACACTATGTATAGTTAGCCATAGCCAATATATTTTTAAAGATACATTATGTCTCATACCACATATTACCTAACATCAAACCAAAGTATAAAATCATACACCTGAAGTCGTTATAAGTAATTCGTGTTTAATTTGTTTCTGATGGCAGAAACTTGGTAACACACCGCGAAATATTCGCGTAACCTTAACAAACGACATTTAAGTTTTAATTAAGTCCTTTCAACACGAAGCCTGTACAGTTAGCAGAATAAATTTGTGAATATTTCGGAATATTGAATGAATTTACATATATTATTAAATAATAATGAATTATGACTACAATAAGACGCTAATTTATCAAGAACCTTTAAATCTGCTTTATCATGTGACAGTGACAAAGTTACGAAACTTTTTCTTTTCATGTAACTTTTCATTTAGAACTCTTTGCAAGGATCGTTATTATTGGCATTGTGTTACTCAGTGGGAGTCAGATAGGCAGTTGCCCCATGTAAAATACACGTATTCAGCAGTAAGTATCCGGTCAGACTGGAAGCCAACCTGAGTGAAAAAAGGCTAGACAGATTAATTTTACAAAAAATATTATAAGGTAGCTACTTATGTACATTTACTCTAGCACAAAATATTGATTTTTATTCGCGGTTCCCATACTAGATACTATATTAAGGATACTAACTTGTTTAGTTTTTAACAAGAACCTCACATGGCACTGTATTCAGCGTGTTTCGCGATGACGATATTGGTCCGACCGAGAACGTTTCCGATACACCCTGTATACATGTACCTATGTAAAAATTCAACAGCCACTTGAACGATGACGATAGCCTATTCTGTGACAAATCTCACCGTGAAAACTTAGGTGAATTGAGATTGCAGTGACGTTTCACCTGATGATAGGGATTGACGGATTAACACTATTGACAGCTCAACTCAAGCTAACTTCACTTAAGGGGAACCTAGTCGCGGGCTCGAACTCACTGGTGGGCCTGGCTAAAAATCACGCTGTCTCACCAGGGGCCTAAGTCTGCTATTTTTATAAATTCGTCATTCCAACACGATCCCATTGTCATTCCTTTGTCATTTTGCTAAAAGTTCGTAATCTGCTAAATTCATAATGGTCGATCATTGGTCTGTCAATGGTGTCGTAATAGAATTGTGTTATAATGGCATTATCGTTTGAGTATCGTATAATCGTAACAAATTAAAAGCAATGTCTGCACAATGACGTTCTAATGGTAGGTCACTTATCAAAGAAACTGTCAAAATTTTAACAGATCATCGCCTAGTCATTCATTTGTCATTATGTACGAGATTACCAATAAATGCCATTTCTTTCAATGTAGTGTCAGTGGCTGACCATTGGAAAGTCATAATGACGCCATTATATTAGTAGATTACCAAACTTGTCAAAATCAACAATTATGAAATCAATGATAGACCATTCTGACACTATTGTAATAGCAGACTTGAGGCCCAGGCTTCATGTCCGACAGAGATAGTATCAGTGATGAGCAGTTACACGCTAGTCTACACGCACAACGTTATTGAGTGAGATGCAGGATCATATACAGGGTGGGTAAAAAATCGTGGATCAAACGATACAGGGCAATAGTTGAGTTTTTTTGAAGTAAAAAAAAAGTAGGTAGTACATTTTTTTACACTAAGGTTCTAAAGTGATAATAAATTTCCTAGAAGCAACTATACATCATTTATTGTTTTAAAATGGGTACCTATTTTACTATATTGCCTATTTATTACAAATTTTTGTATTTTCTTCAAAAAACACTCAAATAGTCATAACTTTTAAGGAGATCAAGTGAGAGCTCTGCCACGTAGATATTTTTTTACTGCAAATTACCTCATCTATCGCCATGTTTCGTTTGATCCACAATTTTTTACCCCCCTGTATAGTAAAAAAATCGCGAAAAAATTAAGAAAAGTCCTATGGAAGATATGCATAAATCAATGACCAATAAAGTTTATTGAACTTTTCGATAATTGAACTTTGTCGGTACCGACTTGGTTTTGGAGATTTTACACTTCTTTTATTACTTAAACACGCCCAAAGTTAAGTAAAACTAGCAAGAAAAACCAATCTCTGTTGCCTCTTAACTTTTTAATGGGTTTTTATTTTAGTATTCTGTTTCCGTACAGACAATATTAATAATGAGACAAAACGATATCATATTTTACTTTGGATGTGCCATGTCAGACAGTGGAGTAAAACACTCCCGAAGTGTGTATGCAAATAATGTGGACTAGGTTCACCTTAAGTTTTCACGGTGAGATTACTACAGAATAGATCGGGTGATACTTATTACCGTCGGGTAAAAACCAAACCATAACCCTCATTTTGCTTCACTGTACGACTACGGCGAAGCAAAATAAGGGTTATGGTTTAACGGTATGTATGTAGGTCACGTTCATCTATTCCTTCATAACTAGACAGTACACAGAGCCTATACATGCGTTTTCATTTAGGTTGGTAGGTTGGTACTTACTACGTCACCAGTAGGTACTTTAGCCAAGGATACGTGAAAATTCGCGTCAAGATACTCGTTATGTCTGAAACCGGCAGAAACATGGGTTACCTACTAAGTTTAATGGCTTTTATGTCATTATTCTTTTCCGTGTTGAGAACTTAGTTTTCTTGAGATCCACAGCTATATCATTATCTCGTATGTACTTTTTATACACTTATTCATATATCACTACATAGTATACCTAAAACAGTCACTTTTCGTGTCTGTACGCTTAGATCTTTTAAACTACGCATTTAATGCAACTTTCATCAATCGACAAAGTGATTCGAGATTAAGGTTTCGCCCGCGTAACAAGCTTATTATTATATTAATAAAGCTGAAGAGTTTGTTTGTTTGAACGCACTAATCTCTGGAACTATTGAACAGAAGAACTATGAAAAGAAAAAGGTTTTCCATTTTATGGCCTAATTCTTGAGGAAAGTTTATAGGTATTTAACATTACGCTGCAACCCTTATGACCCCGGCAAAAAAATCAGAAGGAACGCGAAGCGAAAACAAAGTATTAGCGCGAGCGGGCGACATGATGCGATGCGACGCAGACGGAAAATTTCACGTGGTAAAAGTCGCGGGTGGAAGTTAGTTCATGAATAAAGACAAGCATTCATTAAGTAAAAAAAAAAAAAAACAAAAGTCATTTATTCAAACTAGGCTGAGAGTCAGCTCTTTTTGAACGTCAAAATAAAATTACATAAGACAGAGAATATATAATATTACATAAGAATTTAGAATGCCTGGTCGTTGAATTAAGAATGCCTGGTCGTTGAATTAAGAATGCCTGGTCGTAGAATTAAGAATGCCTGGTCGTTGAATTAAGAATGAACGTAAACGTTATTGTGATTTTTTATGATATGAATGTGTTGGTGGTTATGTTGTACTTATATAATACTAACTTTTGCCAGCGGCTCCACCGCGTGGATTTCGGTTATTACGTAAAAAAATTACCTATGTCTTTTTCCATATTCCAGGCTTATATCTCTGCCAAATTTCATGACGATCGTTTCATCGGTTTAGGCGTGAAAGCGTAACAGACAGACAGAGTTACTTTCGCATATATAATATTAATTAGGGATTTAGAATGCCTTGTCGTTGAATTAAGGTGAACCTAGTCCACATTTTTTGCATGCAAACTTCGGGAGTGCTTTACTCCACTGTCTGACATGGCACATCCAAAGTAAAATATGATATCGTTTTGTCGCATTATTAATATTGTCTGTACGGAAACAGTATACTAAAATAAAAACCCATTAAAATGTTAGGAGCCAACAAAGATTCGTTTTTCTTGCTAATTTTACTTAACTTTGGGCGTGTTTAAGTAATAAATGAAGTGTTAAATCTCCAAAACCAAGTCGGTACCGACAAAGTTCAATTATCGTAAAGTTCAATAAACTTTATTGTTTATTGATTTATGCATTGGCTTTTTCATTAAACGCGATCTTCCAAAGGACGTTTCGTAATTTTGTCTTAATTTTTTACTATAAATGATCCTGCATCTCACTCAATAACGTTGTGCGTGTAGACTAGCGTCTAACTGCTCATCACTGATACTATCTCTGTCGGACACGAAGCCTGGTGAGACAGCGTGATTTTTAGCCAGGCCCACCAGTGCGTTCGAGCCTGCGACTAGGTTCCCCTTAAGAATGAACATAAATGTTATCGTGAGTTTTTATGATAAGAATGTGTTGGTAGTTCTGTTCTACTTATATAATATTTTACTATAAGTATATCGTAGCTTTTGTGTTTACGTAATTTGTTGTCTATATACATGAAGTGGGGGCTTGTGGCTAAGTAATAAACAGCCGCACGGGTCGATAGATCAGGTTAAGCTACGCTTTACGCGGTTAGTCCATGGATGGGTGACCATCTTTACATACCAAGGTTTTTTTAAATAGGGGATAAAAGTTTCGCGCGGGCGTAGCCGCTGGCAAAAGTTAGTTTGTAATAAACCGAAAGGGATGACGGCGATAAACTCTAATCATAATTCGCCAACATTAATTGAGTCGAAAATTTCCGATTGAATCCACATAGATAATGATGGGAAAGCAATGAACCATTTCAGATTTTCCTTCTTCAATTACACGAACAGTAACCTGCTTAGTATACCAGTTTTCAGCGATAATCATAGCTACGTACCTAATCCTATATACTTCTAATTATCACAGATTAGTAGATATTTGAACGGTAGAAATGCCCTCATTTCCGTTCAAAAGCTTTGAAATGGCGACACATTCGAATAATTAGAAAAACGCTTGGCACAAAACTTAAATACTTAGTTACATACTCTGTCATATGTGTATAAGAATAGTACGCTATTCATTTTACGATGATAAAAATGACAAACGAACATCTTTAACGGTTTTACAAATGGCATCCACGTTCAGGCGAGATTGACAACAATTAGCTCTTTGAAAATCAAATATCGAACAACGAACTTTCCATTTACTTTATGGTGCAGCTCTAATGTCGTAATTTACTATGTTTTATCATTATACTAGCGTCCCACCCCTGCTTCGCACAGATTTTACGATTTGACAAAACATCAAGATTTATTATATTTAACTTTTAAATTAAAGCATTATACGCACACATTTAAACCTTTCGGAATAAATTCTCTAAATTATGGTGAAAACCACAACAAAATCTTTTGGTATGGTTTAGAAGAAATAAAACGTTAATTTATGTAAGTAGATTAACGCGTCAATATTTTAAAACAAGATGGCGAAGATCAACGTGGTCTCACAAGCAGACACAAAAGTGACTTTAATTTATAATACGTATGGATTATCAAAGACAGTAGAATTATTAGTAGCTTGGAAGGCATTCAACCATGCTCATTCCGATAGAGTAGTGGTAATGGGAATAAGAACGGTGCCAGGCGGATTGTGAGAGAGACAATAGCCGCGGTGGTCTGAAAAAACTTTGACTCTTCGGCTCTAAAGCATTGCTGTGTAAGCTTACCTAGATGTAAGACTAGATCTTTCGTGGGAAATGGAGTGAATATTGTGCTAAGATAGGAAGGAAGCTTAGAGAACTATATGTAGATACGATTCAATAAACACTGGATGGATCTTGGTTACTTATTATATCGAGAGAAGATGATTAAAAATATTAAATGGATAGGTGTTGCAATTAATTTTAATTAAAGTATAGATTTTGTAATTGTGAAATCTTGAAGGTTATACACGCGAGTGTTTTCAAAAAGTACCTATAACTTAAACACAAGCTTAGTAATGGTTAAGTTATTTAAGTACAAATTACAACAATGTATAGGCATGGAAATACAAGTTTTAGTCTAAATCGTAAGATACTGTTAAGTACCAACGCATCCAATAAGAAATGATTCCGAAGCTTTATTTCCCCAGCTAACAATAGAATTACCGCAACAAGAGCTATCAGATATAACCCGATTCTCATAAAAAGAGCAATGTTTTAGAAGATTGCATTGCTATCTTACAGCAAATCGGGTGTAAGCTTTACAAACATTAATTAGAATGTTCCACAATGTATAAATAGCATCGCAACACGTTTATAAGAACGGTACCCAACAGCAAATAAAAATCGTATTTAATGGCTTTAAGCGGTTTAAACCTGAATGCCGTATCTATTATACAAGATTGTAGAATATTTTGAAAACGTTGAAACTAGTTTAACAAGTTTTATAAAAAAAAAAACATAATTTCGTGTCCAGCGTATCATACTACAGAAGACGAAGGCGCTACTGAAGGTGCCAAGCTCGTGGCCAAATTCTGGGCTGACTGTATACAGATTGCTATCGACACACTGAGAATAAGAAAGCTAAATATGACCTTGAAACCAGAACGAATAGATTCCTAGGCATTCTTTCCAAAGCAGGAACGTTAATAGATTTTTTCTTTCTTTTCCAGATGGCCAGCCTAAAGCACGTTATTCTCGGCATTCTCATCTTGCAAGTATACGTCAACGCAGCACCAAGTGACGTCAGCAAGCTAGAAGAAATTGCCAAAGTAGAACAAGCTGACCCCAAAGTAGAACAAGCTGACCCCAAAGTAGAACAGACTGACCCCAAGCTTGACTCAGAACCAAAGGAAGTTGAAAGTGATAACAACTCCACCGAATCACAACGACACAAGAGATGGTATAATCCTTATTCATATGGATTTCCTCCTTATAACCCATTTATTAACCCAGGCTATAATAAAAGAGATGAAGGTACGAATACTGGTTACTACGGAGAAGATCCCTTAGCACAGATACATCGACGGGTACAAGAGATAGCATATTTTGTGAGGCAGCCTCAGCAACAGCCGCAGCCACCGCCTCACTTTCCCATATTCTACCCAGTGCTTTTTATACCTCCTGGTGATTGTAATTGTAACAACGAAAATCAAAACCCAAACACGCAAGAACCTGATAGCCCCGTTACACCTGATAGCCCCGTAACGCCTGATAGCCCTGTAACACCTGACAGCCCCGTAACACCTGGTAACAAAGACAGTGATAACAATGATACCACAACACCAGATGTAACGAGTCGTTGGCCTGTTATGGAAGACAATAGACAAAACTGGGGTTTTGTCGTTAATGAATCCGACTCAGAAGAGGGCGTAGACTTCAGTAGGCCGATTTCATTTGATCCTATCAGACTGAATAGACCCATGAGACCGGCACCACCTGTGGAGCACGGAACCGTTCAGAA
The DNA here is from genome assembly GCA_947359405.1 of Antitype chi. Classification (NCBI taxonomy): domain Eukaryota; kingdom Metazoa; phylum Arthropoda; class Insecta; order Lepidoptera; family Noctuidae; genus Antitype; species Antitype chi. The sequence continues at coordinate 11,696,447 of OX375815.1, read as the reverse complement.
TGATTCCAATGACCAGAATGAACCCCAGTCGGAGGCATCAGGTTTTCAAACGCCGCCTTCAAGAGCTCAGCCACCAACTACAAGGCGACCACCTCAGAGTAGGCCTCAAAACACACAACCTCCTCAAATCAGGCCTCAATCTGACTTAGCACCTCCTAGTCGATGTGATGGTGCAATCCTTACCTGCTGTCATCAACCCCAGGTTGTGTACGACTGCTTCGCAATCCAGGGGTGCCCTGACTTGACAGGGTATGGAAGCCCGTGTGAACCCAGCCAGATATTGCGGGTGATTGAAAGGTTCCAGAAGTACTATGGCCAGCGATATAATTGAGGTTCGAAGATCTGTTATGTGTAAATGTGACATCCCGTTTATAAAACTACTCAATTTCAGTTCCGAGCTTAATTTAAAATAGTAATTTATGTTATACTAAGTGTCGTCCGTTCTTGTTACATGAACGAGTAAATACGCTTGAATTGAACTCATTTTCTTTATTTCTGGGAAATAAGGTTTTTCTCTATATCCCGATTGTTATTTGCAAACAGTGTTGATTATTCATATTCATTCAAATATTAAATCTTAAAAGCAAGTGAATGACATTATTTTTGTGAGTGAAAGGTTAAGTCCTTTATGTTTTGATACTCCTAGAAATTAAACAGCAGGTTAACTTGCGTAACACACTAACAGTAGAAATGGCTTTCATTTTGACAGTTCAACAAAATCCTTCAAAATGATTCAGATTGTCAATAATGGTGTGTTACGCAATTAGGTGCATTGTCTTTAATTTATTGCTTGTAATTACTGTAGCTATAGTATTTTATACAGTCGAACAGAGCTTCTGAAATGTAAATACTCTATTTATACATTTTATACTCAGACAAGTACAATGTAAGGATAGTAACAATGTTCCTATCACCTATGTATGTTTTAAAACTACAATAAAATTTATTCGTCATAGACTAGTAACTACTGTTTTTGTTTATTTTTCCTTGATCTACAAGACTTGTTCTTTATTTGAAACTTGATTCGCAGCTTTTTATACGCTTTATATTAGCTTCACTTGTATGTCAGTATTTCAGTATGTAACCGACTCCTTTGAGCGCGATTTTGACCCACTTTAAACGGTCAGATTTTATTGAAACTTTGTAAACTTGTCGAGGACCGATGACAATTTAATAATTAAAAAAAAAAATTGAGAAAAAAAAACACGTTTTGTAGTTAGCAGAACTAAAAAATAGAAAATAAATAATAGTTTAAAAAACTAAAAAATACGCTTTAAAAACCAAACTAAAAAGGAGAAAATAATTTAATTCAATTATAAAGCGTGGGGTAATTGACATTAATTGATTATAAAAATACCTCAAAAAGCACCCCACGCTTTTTAACTGCAAAATTCACGGCTCAGTACAATCATTTTTAAGTACTTATTTCTTAAAGTAATCTTTTTTTTTTTGAGAATAATGTGACGAAAATAATAAATCTGGACGATCGTTAGATCCGAGTGCTCTACATACATACCTACTATTTATTTTTTATGTTTTATTTTTAAATAAGTTTTTTCTTTGAACATCGTGCGTTTGGGCAGCGCCTTAAAGATTTTTGCCTACATACTGCAAAGAAGCAATAATCCATTACAATGGCAGGAAAATTAGATTTTCCAATTATTACGGATTTGTGGTCTATGGCTTCACCGCATTGTGTGTTATTGATACTAATGACATCAATATTATGTACTATGGAGTCGGGTAATGATCGGTCAAAGTCAGGAAATGTAATCAGTAGGAAATCCCGTGTTCATAGGTGGTTGTAGTTATAAAGTACGTATATGTCGGTTACAGAAAAAAATGTATTTTTACTCTAGAAGGATTCAAAAGCTTGTCGATTAGGGGGTTTATATATTTTGAGTTACAGGCGGTCAAAATATGGCTGTTATAAAACATTACATCTTGGTAGTGAAAGTATTCGTTTTTGGGTGGCGTATCAGACAGTGTAAATTGTTGTATCAGGTTCCTAAATGTATAAACAAATGTAAGTGGGGGCCATTCAAGTATTACGTAGGTAAGCACTACAGGGGGGCGGGGGCGTGGTCTTTGCTTTGCTTATTTTTGATGACATGGGAGATGGGGGAGTCTGGATGGTTTTTACGTCAGCAGTATATATTTTTTTTTATTTTCTACAAAATTTAGTCGATTTTGGCAAACATCCAATGTCATCGAAGACTTGGGATTCGTGTGTCATGGACTGAAGACTGTTACTTAATTTGATATAAAACACCAACATTTTAAAAGAACTTTGTTTTGTTCGTTAATATACATATAAAGATTGTAATTAATTTTAATATCTGGTATTACCGAGCTTTGTTCGGTTTTTTTTTTGAGGGGACATTTTCTAAAAATGAAACCTAGCTAGTTCGATTTATCGCCCCCGAAATCCCCTGCATACTAAATTTCATGAAAATCGTTGGAGCCATTTCCGAGATTCAGATTATATACAGGGTGTCCGGTAATTAACGGATAACCTTGAAATGGTTCATGGTAGAACTAATGGCTATTTAGAAAAAAATATTTGTATTTGTAGATATTTAAATACCTAGTAATAAAAAAACGACTTCCGTAAAAACACTACAAAGTGATAAATAACTTTAATTTCAGAAGCCGGTGACAAAAAAATTAAATACATATACAAAGACACCGACTTCCAAAATTAAAGTTATTTTGCACTTTGTACCTAGTGTTTTTTCGGAAGTCGGTTGTTTGTTTTTTGGAATTTGTTTTTACAGAAAAATATCTGAATGGCCATTAGTTCTACCATGAACCATTTCAAGGTTATCCATTAAATACCGGACACCCTGTATATATATCAAAGGATTGCTCATTTAAAGGTATTAGAATATGCGTTATAGTCCTCTGTTCCAAGCCTATTCCTTATTTATAGACTTTTGCTCATGAATCAATTAATAAACCAGCACCCTAATTGCGAAACACGCGATTAATCATAATCGGTTTCATTTTGACAGTTCAACAATATTCACTGCGTCATTAACGTTGTTGAGCAGACACATTTTTCGAACATATGAAGTAATGGTTTAGCCATTTGTTTCAAAACGAAACAGATTATGATTAATCGTGAGTTACGCAATTAGGGTGCAGAACACATTGAAAAATGCTAATACCAATGTTTACGTGAGCACGGGAGGGGGGGTAAGAAGTTTGCTTACTTTTTTGAGGAGAGGGAGGGGGGGGTTATCATTGCAAAAACTCTGCTTACGTAATAATTGAATGGCCCCTAGGAACCAAAAAAAAAATGATTATCTCCAAAATTTTATTAGGTTCCCACATGTAAAAACAAAATGTAAGTGGTAAAAGTAAATAAATAGATAAATGACTGTCTCAAAATGGCTATTGTAGCCAGACAGATCGAAAAATAAGACGAAGACGTCAGAGAAAGAATGAATGAGGAAGGCGGAAAACAAGTAGCAGTCGACTGCGATTGAATTGATAAAATTGAGTATTCAGCATGTGCATAACCATTACAGACGAATTCATATTTATTATTCTATGAACTCTTGCCTACCAGAAACGTATATTATAAAGCCGTGTGAGTTTGTGTGTAATCTTCGGAATTACTGATCGGCACCTTAATTGCGTAACCGGAATCCGAATAATTTTGAAGCATATCGCTAATCCATTGCTTCATGTATTCGAAAAACTTGTCTGCTCAACAACGTAAATAACGCAATGAATGTTGTTGAACTGTCAAAATGAAAGCCTTCCTACTGTTAGTGTGGTAACACAAATGTGTTCAGAGGGAATCAGAGGGGTAATTGCTTACGCAGTTACCCCTCTGATTACGAAAATTATTTTTATAATAAAAAAATAAAATAAAAAATTAATAATAATTAGAAACTACATTATCCCTAAGTGTCAAAGGATATGTTTTTGTGTTAAAAAACGAGATACTTCACGCGAACGCAGTCGTGGGCAGAAGCGTAAGTTCACATTAATCACGTAAATCACCACGGTCATTTTTAGGGTTCCGTACCACAAAAAGTAAAAAAGGAACCCTTATAAGATCACTCTCTTGACCGTCTGTCCGTCTGTCCGTGTGTCACCACCGATTTCCTCAGGAACGGGTGGATCTAGTGTGTAAGCTAAACCAGGTGATATTTGTCAGTCAGCCAGGGTCATAAATATACGGGTTAAAATTTTACCAGTTCGCAAACTGTAACCATGAATTCAGCATATCATTCTAGACCTCCTAGCGTAGAAATTTTTCGTCAGTTATACAAAAAAAAAATCAGCTGGTCCATAGAAAAGTGCCTGGTCAAAATGTATAGAACAGCTGTTTTTTTTTATATAACCGACGAAAAATTTAAATTACTAAAATAAGCAATTACCTAAGTTCCACCACACGTGGAGGCTCGTACTATAACCGTCTATACCTATATAACACCAAACAAAATTGATGCAGTTATTCATTTTTTGGCTACTAATTTACATCACAATCCGGTTCTTATAGCCAGTATCTCCAAATCAAAGTTCAAACTCATACATTTTAATATACATATATGGAATTCCCAGTCTGTTGATTATTCGAAAATGATATACATACTTAACAAAACCAAAAACAACAATTTAAGAAACGTTTTTTTTTTCCTGTTGATGTTTACTAACTCAATAATTACACCAAGATATTTTTTGTAATGTAAAATAAACGAGTAACAAATTATTTTAAACAGTCTTGTTTTAACCCTCATAAAGTTTATTTTAGTGTCAACCTAAGGGGACGTTTTGCCAAACGCCTTGACGAGTGGAAATTTTCTGGCTCATAAGGGCGAAACACAGCAGCAAAAAAAATGTGTCGGCCTGTGAGCCATGTCAAAAATATGCTACAACAAAATATGCAAATTAAACACAGGCTGGTATATATTTTAATCAAATTCGGTGAGACGTAACGACCACAGGTGTACATAAATCACAAGTTTATCTAGGTAACTGGGTTTTTACCGCCACAGCAAATACTATTACAAAAAGGTTCTTCACAAATCGCCGCGATTATCGAGTTATCAACGTCATCGCCGAATTTCAAGATAGCTAGCTATAATGTCTAAACGAAATCCCGCATCCCCAGTTATCGGAAAGAAATATGAGTATGCAAAAACACGATGTTTATATGCCTTCATAAATATAAATGTCCTCAGACGATAGTAGAGTCAACTGAGAGGAGGACGTATCGTGCAGAACAAGTGAAAATCATCAAAATTCGTGATAAAACTAAGGACGGTTACATCCAAACACAGGAAAGAATTTAGTAAGTTATATCAATTAATATTTGTGTTAATAACATGTTTTTTTATATTATTATGCGTTTAATTACAAATTTTCCACGGTGTGTAGAATTTCGACACGTTACTCCGAAGCGTTTACGCTGTTATTACACAATTTTTTTGAGGTTATACAGTAAAAACCTGTTTTGCACAATTAGGTACATAATATTCGTGTATATTTAACCTTAACTGACCTACGTTTGCAGACACTAGTAAAGTGATTATGATTAATTTTAACGTTGATTCAGAAGCTTACCATATTACTTATTACGTAAAATTCTCATCAAAATTCCAAAGTGTCACAAGTATTTTCGCAAAACAAGATTGCCGCCGCATAAAATACTACGTGTGATTAGGTACTCTGTTTTTATATAGTTTTTCTAAGAAAATATATATGAGTAATATTTACACCGGCATGTGAATGGCTTACTAACGGTCACACCTTCGCGACCTTGACATTGCCTACGTACGTCACACATCCTTAAAAGGTTTCAAGAAGTCCAACATTTGATCCAACATCGTGTTAAGAAAAAAAGACACGATTGAACCAATGTTTGTGTATTGGTAGTTGGCTCTATCGACACACGGCATCGTCCGTTGTCCTCGCGGCTCTGGGAAAACCAAGCGCGCCGGTTTGCGACATTAATGCATTTATTATACAGAATCACGTTTATCGTCACGTGAACCCACATTTTTAGTTATATAATGTTACATGTTTTATATTTACATCAGTGCTACTGATCCTCTATGGTTAAAAAATCTCCTTCGACACTTGTTAGGCCAAGTTATGGCAGTGTTTGTGCTTAGTTGGAAGCAACATCTGCAACATATCATTTAATACATTACTTTATTGACAGTTAAGTTGACATTTACCTTCTTGTCTGCAATGTCGGGAGATGGATTGTAAGATAACGCTGACCATTTAAAGAGCATACAAATAGTCTTTAACATCATAAGCGGTCCGATGACGCTCATAAAAGTTGCTACGGTATTTATTTTACATGAAGTTACTAGCTTTTTCCAGCGGCTTTGCCCGCGTCGAGGGCATAAATTATCGCATGGCAACGTACCAACGAAAAAAAAAACTATCATCTGTGTTAATCCAGGCTATAATCTATCTGTGAGCCAAAGGGAATTGCTCAGTTTGTTAGGGTGATCTGGCTAAGCATGGACAAGGTCTTTATTAGTAAAATACTTCCATATCTATCGGAAAGCAAATATTATAATAAAGTTGTAGCAAGATGCAAGAATATGCTTCGACTAGCATGTGAAAAAATTAAAACTTGCCGGGTAAAATCTTTGTAATAAGCATATTCTGTTTTATAATCTGATTATTTACACATTGTAAGGTTGTATTAGGCTGGTTAAAATAAAACTATTCGTTTTTATTTGTTATTTTCACTTTAATCAGAGTCATAAACTATGAAAATATTGTCTAAAAACACAGGGTAGGCGGTGCAATATTATATTCGTGCCTAGCCCCATAAGCACAGCAACCCACCGGTCTTCGGCCGACAAGGCAATTGAGGAACAGTCCATTTCCGGATTATTGATAATACTTCAATAAGCTGCAACGTGTATCTTCTGCGATGCATCGCATCAACGCCACAATTAATACATCGCATCGAAGTACCTACGTATAGCAGAGGAGTCCAAGTTCGTTCGTTCGTGGCGTGGCTTGTTATTTAAACCCGGTTCGAGGTCCATAATAGCACCAGGTTCAACGGGAGGTACAGATTCAGTGTCCGGGTAGGGCCGGGTCATCATGAGGAGCGATATCGGAGTCCATGATAAGAAAAACAAACGTTCAAAGCAGCGAGTAAAAAATATAACATCCACATTGCACGAAAGCAAAGCGAATAGATTTTTCACTGTTGTCAGATGTAATTTCACTTGACTTTAGTTATGTTCAATATGTATCGATACTCAAGTGGGTTGGTACAACGGGATTTGATTGATTTTCAAATCAATTCAACAATATACGATCCACTACTGTAAATTGATAAAAGTAGTGACGATCGGATAAAAAAATCGTATTATTGAACAATCGTAGTTGTCACAATGTTGTCAGACATGTGTTTAGTTAAATGAGAAAAAGTTCAATTCTCAGGAAAAATATTATTAAAGCTGTTATTTTCCATAAACATGCTTCTCAATCACTACTGACATTGGCAGAATTGTTCGAGCAAAACCGGTATCTGTTTGTCATAGTAAGAAATTGAATTGAATTTAAGGCAAACGTATTAAAAATGATTAATTAAAAGTGATTTCATATCGATACTCGGACCAAAATGACCCATTGTGAAGCAGAATATCGATATAAAGCAGCCGGATCGATCATCTCTTTATGCGATACAGTCGGAGTTGCTAGGAAACAAATAATATTCGATTTATAGGACCGTTATTCTAATTTAAAAATATGTTAAAATATTAATAACGTTTTTGATTGTTTTATTATAAAACAATGCACATAAATGATTATAATCAACTCATACAGTATTGATCAGTAGGTACTCGTTTTGCAGACAAACACTTTTCTTGGTTACCATAAATTGATTATCTAATTGATTACAGACTGACATTGATATAATATTTTATATCCGTGCTGGTAACACTTCGTCAAAGAAATAGCTATGCTTCTTAACTGGCGTATACAGTTGAAATACTCTTTATTTCGACTTTTTGTAAGTGTACCTGGCTATTATGTTATGTGCAAAAATATTTCTTCCAGAATTAATAAGATTGTTTGGTAAAAATATTTATTTTCGGGCATCTTGCCCACTCTTGGCCGAAATTGGTGATTCCCTTTATTGATCTAAATTCGTTCAGCCTTTTTTGTGTGATTGAGTAACAAACATCCGTCCATCCTAACAAACTTTCACATTTATAATGTTAGGTACTTGTAAGTAGGATAGGATAGTAGGATTAATTACTTAACATTTTAAGTACCCATTTCCATTCTACAAATAAATCGGAACGATGTAGTCCATCCGTTGCGTATAATCAAAACGTAAACCTAAATGATTTTTATTCTGTTACAGAGATGGCGACCTGCACGATAATGATCATCGCCACATTGATGTTTACGCAAGCAATTTGTAGACCCGAAGTTCCCAGAAACACCATCAGTGTCGGCAGCACGATCAAACCACCAGCCAGCCTCTCTTATAACGATCTGAGATATATCCTCCAAGCAAGAAACGGTGTAGATGTTCTGACACCCAGAGTTCTATCTCCATGCGCTAGAGCAATTCTCGGCTGCTGCAAAAACAACCATATGAACGAGGCTTGTTCCGAATCTCTCAATTGCGGCGCTTTCTTCTTTGATGATAACCCTTGCGATGAAAAGTTTATAATGGACGCTTTGAAAGCGGCAAAGAGTTTCTACCAGCAATTGAAAGATACAACATAGAAGATAGAAATAATTGTTTTTAGTGGAAAAAGTGCAAGACTGTGCTAAATTATCTGTAGCGTCTCTCGCTACCAGATTCGAAGTCTTCATCAATAGTGTGTTGAATTCTTTGGTTCATAAAGAAACACGAGTCCCTTGATTTAAGATTTAAAAAAATTAAATAAGTATTACTTCAGCCTTTTTCGGAGTTTAAAGGCTGTTATTGTGAACCTTGTTCCAGTTGCTATATGCATTTGTTGTTGAAGTGTAATTTATTAACGTATCGAAATAATTATTATAATCTGAATGTCGAATCTTTACGATAAATGATGAAAACTTTCACATGTTTTGCTACGTTTATATAACTTCCCCAGACAATCAAGTGAAAATGTATGAAAGTGATTTCGCCTAATTACTTACCAGTTACCACCACATACACAATGCCTAGACTTACGGCTATTGTTTAGGCCTAATGAAGCGTCCACTCAAGCAACACGCAAGATAAGGTATCTCGGTTCAGAATAGGCCAAGAAGTGCCTATTGTGTATGTTATCATATTATAATTAACTACATACATGACGTGTAACAGAACATGCGAAAATCCTAAAAGTATTTTGTTCAGAACCTACATAATAAACTAATACTAAGTCGAGTTCTTCCATTGGTTGGTTGTTTAAAACTGTGCTAGCTAAATTATTAATTAAAATATTCATAATAGGGTGATTATGATGCCTTATTTATTTTGTAACACGTTGTATTGTTTCTATAATATTCTTGATGAAAAATTAGATAATTTAACAATGCAAGTCACTATATAAGTTTCAAGGTTCAAGTTTTCTACTGTGCTCTTACCGTGATAATTATATATTATTATAGTTATGTTAATTCATTCGTTGTAAGTCGAGATTGTCACGCCAAAATTCTCAAGGGATCCGAAATCCCTCAGTAAGAGGATCGACTTTCGTACGATGTCGTCACAAAATAGTAGTCCCCACTATCATAATTTATTGTGTTAAGATTATACAGGGTAAGTTTTTAACCAGTGCGCAAACTGTAACCATGAATTCAGCATATCATTGTAAACCCCTCAGCGTAGAAATATTTTCCGGTTATTCAAAAAAAAATCAGCTATTCCATACATTTTGACCGCGTAGGTATTGCACTTTTCTATGAAACAACTGATTATTTTTTGTATAACCGACGAAAAATTTCTGCGCTAGGGTGTATTCTGAAATGCTGAATTCATGGTTACGGTTTCCGCACTAATTAAAAACTTATCCTGTATAACATTAAAGACGATGACATACTACCTATACAAGATTATTATTTTAAGATATAAAATGTTTGTAAGTTTATAGTTAGGTAGTTTTTAAAAAAAAATCTAAATTATGTGCCATAGCCCTCTTAGTTAGCAATCTTAGTATTTATAAAGAATAACTAATCATAATTGTGTGATCATTCGTGTTCATTGAAGCGTTGTTTGTGAAGGCTAATGTCAAAAGGCAGAGTGGGTACCTTATTTTATTTTACAGATAAGATCTCTTTTTTGAGCGCAGAACAGGCAAGATGCGACGCGAGTCTGGTAGAACCATTTCGATGAAGTTTTTATAGAAATTATTCTATAAGAGTCGCGCTTTCGGGTCGCGCCAGTCTACGTACGTATGACTTTTTGTCCCAAAGTGATAAAAGTGTCTAAGTAAGTACAAACATGTGTAGGTATGTTAGTACAGAAGCGGTGGACCAGAGTAGTATTTATTTGCGATTACTAATAAAAAAAAACCTTAATAATAAAATAAGAATTCTTCGACTGTTTATCTAAGTTAACATTATTTGTAAGTGTATTAAATAATAAACAGAGTTCAAACAACAAAGTGCGTACTATCTTTTTAAGTTAAAAGCAAAACAAAACGTTTGGTTAGGACAGATAAAACACAATTTAAATCGAGTAAAGCTTGTTTGGCAAGGAGCCAGGCCCCTCGAGGCAACAAGTGCTCGTTAAAATAATATAAATGTATTATATTTTTTATCGCTTTTATATCCTCATATTGTCCCACTAGGACACAATGGATTTGAATACAATATCGTGGCTAAAATAATAGATATGAAGTAAGTTTTGTGAAAAGGTTTTCAGATTCTATTGCCTTCTAGCATGATCAGCGTATAATGTTGGCTGGGGCACAGGCCTCTTAAGAGATCGATGAGAGTGGGCCGTAATCCACCTTGCGTGACCAGTGCGGTTTGGTAGATGTCACATGTCTTCGAACTTTTTGGTGCTAGGACATGTCGGTTTCCTCACGATGTTTTCCTTCACCGTTTTGAGAGCAGTGGTGATGAAATAATTTACACAAAGCATAGCGCCTCAGGTCTGGGTTCAAACCTATGACGTACTACTTGTAAGTCGCTGCCTGTTATCTCGGGGCCACCATTGCTCTCAATTGCTTGCTAACTAAGAGCTCAATGTTCTTGTACACGGTGCAGTGACTTGAGCATGAAAAAGGCTATTTGTGCGCCTACACGGGCTACCCACGCGAGTTGAACCATCTTCCCAAGGACGTAATAAAATTCCGGTGGGATTGTTGCGCGCAATGGATCTTCAACGCAATGCATAGCGCCGAGAGTTGAAAATCGAACAGTGTGTTTTTTCGACGCACTGAGACTCATTTGCGCTGCACTCACACGTACAGTTGAAAATCCGTTGTGCGTAAAAATCCTGCCGTGATTTTATTACGTCGCTGTGAATGTCGACTCAAACATTCGCTGCGTATTCACCGGACTGGACGATCGCACTTTTTTACACGGTAGTTAACACGTTTGGGCGTCATGACGAAACATTAATTGGATATTGGCCAAAAAACATAACACAGACCATAACAGACTCGATCATTTCCCAAATTTGCGAAAAAAAGGTTGAAACCGAGGTATAAACGACTCATATAATCTGCGCAAGTTCCTGAATTTTGTTGGGTTACACGCGTCAAGATAACCGACATAGCCCGAAAAATTTCCAAACTTAAGTGGCAGTGGGCAGGGCACATTACACGCAGAACAGATGGCCGATGGGGTCGAAAACTTCTTGAGTGGCGACCGCGCACCGGAAGACGTAAAGTTGGAAAGCCTCCCACAAGGTGGACCGATGACCTTGTGAGGGCCGCAGGAGTTCGCTGGATGCGGGAAGCACAGAACCGGTCGAAGTGGCGGAGCTTGGGAGAGGCCTATGTCCAGCAGTGGACGTCTTTCGGGTGAAATGATGATGATGATGATGATGACACGCGTCATGTAAAAGCTCAATAAGTAAAGTACATACATACTTTCATAAACTTAAGCGTTTTTCCCATGGGATTAGGCAGAAAGTACAGAGCACCACCAGCAACGATCCTTACATACTCCTTTTGCCTCGTTTATGTTCATACATCTGGTAAAGTTGCTGGTTAATCATTTCAAAACATTTCTTTTACCTATATACAGCCACAAGCTTAAATTAAAACTGTCTTTTGGATCGTAAATAAATTCTTTAAACGACCGCTTTATAGCCACTGTTGAAACACTATAAGGTTTACAGGCTACCCCCCTTTACGAGTTAATTACCTTGGTATTAACGTTGCCTGCTTCAGAGCAAAGCTCTTCCCACCGTTTTCATCCCGTACTGTTTGAAATATCGCTTTACTGAATAAATGTTTTTATAATGGAAAACATTTTGTTACAAATAAATGGAGACTCTTCTGCAAGAAAATTATAAGAAATAGGAAAAACACATAGCTATAATTTAACAAAAATCGACCAAATGACGGGTGGATTGAGTCTAGAAATCCAAATTGGACAATTGAGTGAAAATCACACAATTTTTTTTACAAAAAAGTATTCATAAAATCTTATCCACATAAGCAATTTTGTTAGAAATTGTTTTTCTTTTTTCTTTTTATAGCTTTGCTATTCTCTTAAGCACACGTGGGTATTGTGGTACTTAAAGGTAGGTTAGGGGTTTCATTTATATTGTGAGTGACGTAATTTTATCTCGCGGAACTGAAGAATGATGAAACAAAACAAATAACTCAAAATTAATGTTACTATGCTAGGGATAAAGTTTGGGTACCTACGTACCCAAACGTAACCTTTATCCTAACCAATCCACAGAAATTACTAGCAGCATCGTCTGGCCTGCGGTTTACCTAGTTTAACCAACTTACAGCTAAGTACGGTCCACTAGACTGTAACCTGTAATTGATATCTCTCCTCATTTTGGTCGCAAATGCCTACGGCTTATGGAACCAGCCAATAAATGGCCGGCTCGCGGAGGTACAACCAATCTGTGGTTTCTAAAAGCCTGGCCAGTAAATCTAATGCCAAATTCCACCTTCAAATCTTAATTTGTTGCTTTTGTGGCAGACGGAATCTTTGCCAATCTTAATCATCAAATGTTGTGATTGGTTTTCCGGAAAAACCATAGCCAATGGTGATGATGGCGTTGGGATGGCTTCTTTATCAAAAATACATCAAGTTGTTAGCACATCTACAGTAGTTCCTGTTACTTTGACGATAAACATTAAGTAAGCTGAAACACTTCAAGGAAATTCAAAGATAATTTGATAGAAAGTGTATCTTTGAATTTCCTTGAAGTGTTAGCGCAACTGTGCACTTTTTGCTTTAATACACAAACTAACACTTAAATAAATAATTATATTATGTACAAGTATAAAAAGGAAAAAAGGGAAGAACTGTTGCACTTACTTTCTCGAATATAAGTGCGAGCGAAGAAGTACAAAATATACAATACAATGTGTACCATTACCGATATGCTTTTATGACGTAAACTTTGACAATGACGTCATAACCGTGGCTTGTTATCAGTGTCTTTACTGAAGGCAGTAAAGTGAACAATGTTGCCCACCTGAAGCCGTTTTATTGCCGTTTAAAATATGTTTCGTTCAGGAATATTTTGGTTCGGTACAATAAAAACTAAATGGGTCTCTTTGAAGAATACAAGTTCCTGAAACGTAAGTACGTACTTACTTCGAAGTTACATAAAAGTAAAGTGTGCGTATGTATTGTTCCTATATGCCATTGGAAAGGAGGGTATTAGTTACGTTTACAACTTATTTGTGTCGACCTCTTTCCAAGTTCAACGATTATTGGATTTCATGTCTTTCCCAAGTCGACTATCCCACTATCCATATGACTTAGTAGCTTAGTAGCTCAGGTGTGGCACATTTGAAACAGTGGCTTCTCAAACATCGCCCCCCAGATGACTATGTTGAGCATGCATAAAGGCTGCCAGTGGGCCACCAACTACCATGGCACACCCGGAAATCTCTTAATCGACTGAGAAGCCAGGTGAGCCACTACCGTCACTACTTAGTCAGGTGGGGGTAGTCCAATGAGCTGTAGTGCAACTGTGGAGTCACATCGCAAATTATACCCGTGCTCTCTGTGCACTAAGACCTACACTATGAAAGGCCTTTGCTACCAAAGAGAACGCTGTCAAAGTGGGTGAATTCTGGTCGAAGCTTCTTTAAAACCAACAAAAGGAATCATGGCTACGGCGAAGAAGAGGAAGAAGATGAAGAGTGGTCCTATCGATTAATTTAGGCAGTTTGAAAAGCAAACCGACATAGCATCAAAAAGTTGCAAGTGGTCAAGTTAACTGTAACAATAAAATGAGGATCAGAACCTTTTTGGTGCTTACTGCGATATGAAAATTTAAAAGGGCATACGATAGACAACACTCTTGGCTTGCTATGTGCACTTCATCTAGCTTCACGGTCTAGCTTTGAGATGACACCTTTACTGCTGGTCAACTGTTGATAAGAAGTATGATCTAGAAGAAGTCCAGGTTTTACGGTTTATGTCTTAGTGTGAATACACAAGAGCGACACACGTTAACGGCAGAGGCCATTGCTTCCATCGACGGCTACCACCGACACGCGTTGATGGAAGCCGTTATGACTCATCGACGACTGCAGTTGACTCTGCCGCTCTCACGTGTCACACGTGTATAAGAGGACATACCTATACAGCCTCAGTGCGAGACTTTTTAAATGTCGCAACATCATGCTGAGATAGGGCCTTTTGGCGTCGTTGAGGACTTTCTGTTTTTATTTAAATTTTACTTTTTTGTTAAGTGTATTGGGAAGTTTTTTTTTTGAGGTTCGGCAATCCTTAAATAACTTCTCCCGCTCTGGGTGGAGCAGGAGCGTGTGTCAGACTTTTACTGACGAAAACCCACCCTAGTTCCCTCAGTTGCCTGTGTGCTATGGGCCACGGTATCTCTTTCGAACAACCCGCACCCCTGGCAGGCATCGGCCCTTGCAGGCCCCACCAGTTGGTGCTGACATCTCTTTGAGGCGGGCGTGGAACACAATGCACCGCATCGACCTGGGCGCAGAAGGAGGTGACGGCTACCCATGCACTCTCGTTCTGTACCATGGCCTGGACCAGGGCTGGACACGAGAGATCGCCGCCGCCGATCGCCTCCACGAGGACACAGTGGTGCTCCGTCCAAGCCGGGCAGACCTCCACCGTATGCTCCACCGTTTCGTCCGGGCGATCTACGCAGTGGAAACACCCGGGCATTTCCTCCCGCCTTATACGAAATAGGAACCTCCCGAAACACCCGTATCCGGTGAGGACCTGCATCAGGCGGAAGGTGAGGACGCCGTGGCGTCTCTCAATCCACTCCTCAAAGAGAGAACTTACCGCCGCAATCGTGGCGTGCCCAGTGTATTGGGTAGTTCAGTTTGTGATATTCCTGTGTGAGTCTAATAAAAACCTTTTCTTTCTTAGTTGATATGCTATAAAAAGAAAAATTGTCTCACAAAAATATGTGGCTTGGTTATTGATCTTGCAAAAACCTCAACGGATTTCTTGTTTGAGTCATTCTTTTAACATTTAATTTGGGTTTTCCCGTAAAAATTACAATTAAACGAGCGATTTTCCTCCTTCGTCCACAAATCGTTCGTTCTGTCATGTTGTCAGTTCCTAAGTGGAGCTGTCACGAATCTACCTGACATAATCCCTGAAACGCCTCTTGAGTCACGCTCGAAAAAAGATGAGTTTTCTTATTTTAAGCTAAAGATTAGAACAGAAAGACCTACTATTATTGTAGTTTCAGTATTCAGGGTCATGGTCAGTAAACAGTCATATACAGGGTGTGATCGATCGACCCGTGCAGCTGTTATTACTCAGCCACAAGCCCTTCAACTTCTTTGCAATATGGATAGGTACCAAAAGAAATCCGCACAAATTCCAAACTCCAAATTACTATACTTATAGTATATAGCTATTAAAACTAATTATAAAACCATTACCCACGTCGTCTAAAAATTCATTGAGCTGCGAAATTGAAAGGTCTAAAGTTCAATAGGATTTAACATGTAAAGGTCAGTTTTAAATTAATCAATCTGAACACATTTTGGATACCTACACATAGTTAAGTCGGATATGTACGTTTGTTGTCATAAATATTATAATATGTATTAAAAAGTAGGTAAATGAAAAGCTGTCTTTTAAAATACCTTTTTTTCGCCTCTGATGAGACTCTGGCCCTGGAATTGCGAGAGTTGCCTGTAGTTCTGTATCACATGTCTTCATATTGGTACTAAATAGATACTGTGGCTTAAAATATGTCCAAGTCATTGATTATGAAGTAAAGTGTTATTTCTCATTAATTAGTTACTACCATACTACTAGTATTAAATTGAAATACTGTGAACTCACAGCTCATTTGTAAAATTGTAGTGAACTAAATGCTGTGCAATTTTACTCAAGTACGTACTTAAACTTACAGGGAGGCGTTCTTTGGCGGCTGGCCAGTTGTGTCCTGCCACTTATTGTTGGTACATGTACACACTTATTCCTTATTTCATTGTACACTTTTGTACTTTAATTGGTTTCTATGTGTCGAACAACTGAGTGTTTATTATAACTTGTTGTAACAAGTCATTCATAAAAGTACTATGATCTCGAGGTCTCGACATACAGGATAAAATTTTAACCAGTGCGCAAACTGTAACCATGAATTCAGCATATCATTCAGGAGCCCGTAGCGTAGAAATTGTTCGTCGATTATACAAAAAAAAAAATCTGCTGTTCCATACATTTTGACCGCGTAGGTATTGTACTATTCTATGAAACAGCTGATTTTTTTTGCATAATCGGCGAAAAATTTCTACGCTAGGGGGTCTAGAATGATATGTTGAATTCATGGTTACAGTTTGCGCACTGGTAAAAATTTACCCTCTATAAAGCGATTTACTTACTAAACTCAAACTCAAAGCATTTATTTAAATTAAACCAATTACAGGCACTTTTGAATTGACAAGAGGTCTGTCAGTCAGAAAGAAGAACCTAGTTGCCTATTTCAAACCCTAGTAGGTACCTATGGCGAAAAACGGCTAAGCCTTGAAGCTAAATCGATCAGAATTAAAACATTTCTGCTGGGGAGTTTGTTGCGCCACTTCTTCTTCCCAATTAAAGAACTAGGAAATTGCGAAGGGCGGGCGTTTTGTGGGATTGTCTTATGTGATTTTGACGAATGACTTGTGATTTTGATTTTTTTATGGAATTTTGTAGCTTCTGCTTACGAGATATACTTCGGCTTGAGTTTATATATGCATATATATAAACTCAAGCCTTCTGGCTTGAGTTTATATATATGTGTAGATTGTATTGCCCAATTTGACCAAGGTGTCCAATGTCCATGAATTTTAAAAACAATAGGCTACTAAAAAGATAAGGAAACATAACGATTAGCCTTGCTTCAAAACACACAGTAAAGTTCAAAGACGTTAAATCGTTAAAGACCACAAGATATAATGTAAAATACAGACGATTCAAACATAACAGACTATTTTCATCATAATTATTAAAGCAAAATTGGCACAGATGTTAAATCTAGAAATCAAAAACACCTAGATTACATATAATGCTGAAAAGTAGAGCATTTTACAAATACATTAATAACGTGTGTTTAAAGTAAAAGTTTTAATAGATTTCTTTTGCGTCCGTTGACGTTAATTAAATTGAAAACTCTTGTTATTAGTTTTTAGTCCAGGTAAATTTATTTCTGTTTTATATTTTCCATCGTGAGACTGTTTTTCGCTGACAAATATAAAACAAAAGCAAAGCGCTCTTTATTTCCTGCGTGTACCTTCACTCTTTACTGTGGAAAGTTTACATCGAGGCAAATTAATTATACAAGTATATAGGTCTTACTTTAAGGGATGGAAAAGGTTGATCTGAAGCTGGTTTTTATACAATGAAAGAATAAGCTTATCAGCCAGTGTTACGCTCAAAAATTGCTACTGAACCGATAAATTCTGTAAAATCAGCCAATAATTTCAATAACTCAAGAATGGCACCCCATCGGTTATGGGTGCTTGGCTAATATGGCCAGCCTATTGCCACTTCAGCTTGTTTATTCTGTGAGCTATGTCTACAACTTTGTTTCTCTCCCGGATCACCTCGTTCCTGATTCTTTACCTCAGAGAGATTCCAAGCAGGGACCTAAAAAGTACGCTTTAACTACATGACATATTCAGCTCACATTCGATATCCAGCATCAAATGTTACTCATTGTTACAGTATTTCTGTCATGTCTTCAAAGTTCGCTCTCTTCGCAAAACGACTACTTACAAATCAGTATTTTATTTCCACATGTTTGATCGTAACATAGTAGTTAGATCAAAAGATAATTAAGAAGATCGTAAGATAGTTGGGTAGAATAGAGATGTTAGAAAAATCAGTCAGGCATAAGAGCATCAGATAGGTAACCAAATGCATTTACTACTAAGTATACTATCCAGAAAAAAAAACAGAAATAGTTGTTACTATTTCCAATATATTATTTTTTAGATTAAAAAATCGGGGACCCATTAAAAATCGGTTACTGACAATAACAAAAACTAAGTACATACACAATTGATTTATCATATTCAATCTACTCTGCCCTTCGTTTCTGCCTTTTCAATATATATCATTTGTCAAACGTTATGCCAAGTGATTTCATCGACTGATTGGCTGTGATTTCCACAATGCCAGGTGATTTGATTGCCCTTTGTTATTCCCGCCAACCAATCACAACCAGCAAAATTATTTGACAGCATATTTCAGTAGGCTTTCAAATATCGAATGTGAGTTGTCAGCTAAAACACACACTCACGGAAAGTCCTCCATTTAATTGCTTCCTGGAGCGGAAAATTCAGTAGAACTTCACTTGTTAGGGAAATAGGGACAGTTGACGCATTGTTTTGTTTCATGCCACTTTAATTGGCATCGACAAAGTTTCCACAGTTAATGTTTAGTTCAAACCATATATTAGGAGACTTCATTTAACATTTTGGGGAGTATGTCTTTTGAAATAACTTCTTATATGGCAGAACAAAGACGAACACAGAACAAAGGTAGACATCTTACGCACATAGTTAAATTGCTGGGTTGGTACGGTTAGCCTGCAAAAGATATAAACATTGACAATAATTAATTTCCTTGTCTACAATTTGTGTTCCATAATACTGTGTTAATGTGTGACTAAAATTGAATACCTAACGTGTTACATGTTTTGTGGCTACACATCGATACAATATTATGGAATCTAATTTTACTGTTGACAGTCAAATGAATTCCTGTCGATGTACAAATCATTTTGAGGCTGACTGTACCTCCTTTTTCTGGTTTTCGAATGGACTTTGCAGAAATTGATGTTTGTTTTTTAAATAAAAAAGTAACTTGTGTGTGTGTGGTTTCTGGCTAAGGATCCTGGTAATTAAGGCATCAAACGTCACTATTGTCTAATATTTCAATTTAGCCCGTTTAATCCGCAAGTAGAACACAAAGGCGGACAGCCGGGACTCTCTTTTGAACGCAGCAAAAATGAATTAATAAAAAGTCATCAATCAACATTCCTTTATTCTATCCCTACAAATAAAAAATGAGGGTGATATTGTCAATGGAATAATCAAAAGAATGTTCTTTTGATGGAGAGTAAAAATATTATTTTGTAATCAAAAGTAAAAATGCCCAAAATAATCTTTCGAATAATTGCTACTAGACGAATGCCCGCTAAATAGCTGATTAATATTTCCGAATCACATTTAGTGAAACCTTGTGTTAGTGAAAATGGGAAAAATAAAAGCAAACCGATTACCATATTTAATTAGCGACAGTATTGAAATACAAAATTAATGTAGGTTGTACACGCGCATAGTTCTATGGTTTAGCAGCCAGTTCGAATGAAGCTATTGACAAGAGCGCGTGTCAAAAACGTCAACGTTGCTCTTAAAGCTATAATTTATTTATTTGAATTCTAATAAAATAATTTGAGGAGTTTTTTGAGTCTTTGTATTCATCTCCCAACATTTGGCGACCGTGTGCAACAAAAACTGCAAGTTGGAGCGAAGTAACTGCAAGTTGAAAAAAAAACAACTGCAGCTCGGTAACGTGTTCTAGAAAATTCTCGATTAGCTACTACAGATTTTTTCGACTTAGAATTGCACGAAGTAACTTGCCCGAAACGGGCGCATCGGCACTTCTAAATAATAAATTATTTTCCATAGCCGGTTTACACGAAGTTAATTTATTTGTGAGCGAATCGACCACTCCAGAAATACGTATGAGGCAAATGTCACGTTTTGAATTTTATGCAATATAGTAATAACATTAGTTCGATATTCTCGTATTATTAAGTAAGAAAAATAAATTAAATTCGTTCAAATCGCGTACAGAAAATAATATAATAAAATAAAAGTATCGATCCGCACGTTTCGGGCAACTAAATTCGTACAAATCGACTAATAAACCCTTTGTTCGGGACTTATTAGAAACATAGAAAAGAAGTCCTAAGGCCTAACCTATTCAGGCATCCGGATGATCCGGGGATAACGCACGATCTCCGGTGAGGCGGCACGCCTCCTTGCCGGATTGCCACCATGGGATCTGGAGACAAAGGTCCTCGCACACAATTGGGATTGGTGCGAGGAGGCAAAACGCCGGGGCGTAACTCCGCTGCCGCGAGAAATTGCGGCACAGCGGACAGAGCTCCAGCGGGATCTCATGGTCACATAGAGAGTCGATTGCCACAATTGCGATTGTGATGCGATTGTCGCAACCCAGTGCTGGGCACGCCACGATTGCGGCGGTAAGTCCCCTCTTTGAGGAGTGGATTGAGAGGCGCCACGGTGTCTTCACCTTCCGCCTGACGCAGGTCCTCACCGGACACGGTTGTTTCGGCAGGTTCCTGTTTCGAATAAGGCGGGAGGAAACGCCCGGGTGTTTCATGGTACGGAGCGAGAATGCATAGGTAGCCGTCACCTCCTTCTGCGAAGCAGTAATGCTCGCAAAGAGGAAGGCGGCGCACGTGAGGGAGAGGCAATATATGCACCCTCACGGCCCTAGTTGCCGCAGGAGACGCCCTAGGCGTCGGGAATCCCAGGCTGATTCCCGGCCACCGTAGGCGCGGGCTTGCAGATGGCGAGTAATGGGTTTCTCGCTGTCCGGTAAGGACCAAGACCGGGTCGATGGTGCGTTGTGTTCCACGCGCGCCTCAAAGACATGTCAGCACCAACTGGTGGGATCCGCAAGGGCCGATACCTGCCAAGGGTGCGGGTTATTCGAAAGAGATACCGTAGCCCCTGGCACACAGGCAAATCAAGGAACACGGGTGGGTTTTAGTCAGTAAAAGTCTGACACGCGAGCTCCACCCAGCGCGAGAAGTTATGTGATGATACATCCACCCTCAAAAAATCCACATCTATTATTAGACATACCTACAGAACCAAAATTCTACAGAAAAGATAAAGGTAAGGTAATTAAACAACGCCAAATAACGAATATTAATTCTGTACACCTACTTCGGACCCTCGTTAAATTAACCCCAACTTTATACAACGGTCAGTTTAGTAAATTGAATTTGGACTAACAATTAGTTAACATTGTGTACAGTTATAATTTTACTGTGAGAAATTCGAGCCTCCTATTGAAATAACTACAAAAGGCAATAAAACTACTAAATAATGGAGACACAAGACTACAACTCGCAAAAACAAAAAACTACTAAGCCTTTTCCCAGCTTTGAGGTCAGCATACAGTCTAAGGAGATGCAGCTGAATACCAGTATTTTACAGAGCAACTGCCCATTTGACCTCCAGAACCCTGTGTTACTGGGTAACACGATTCCCATTGGTCAGATTTGATATCAGACTTCTAGGCTTCTGACTACCCGTAGGGACTGTCAAGGACAACAAATGACAGCCGGGATTAATGACTGCTCATTGTTTTCTTAGGCACTGTCGTAATGGATGGTCCCCCATCAACAAACCGACAAAGGCAAGCGTAGCGTACCTTAACCTACGAT
This sequence comes from Antitype chi, assembly GCA_947359405.1. NCBI lineage: Eukaryota > Metazoa > Arthropoda > Insecta > Lepidoptera > Noctuidae > Antitype > Antitype chi. The sequence continues at coordinate 11,674,390 of OX375815.1, read as the reverse complement.
CCTTCCGTGTGGCTGTTATCGTTCATCCACAACCCCCTCATTTCCCATAGACATTACTACAAAAGTCAATAAATCTTCTTCCAAAAGCTGGAAGTCATGGGGAGAGGTCTTTCCCCAGCAGTGGGATGATACAGGCTGTCTGTAACCAGTAAGTATACTTAAATGAATTTATATTATGAAAATTTTACGAAGAAAATGAGATCATGGCTCATGCAAAGGCATTCCTGCGTACACAGAAGTACCGCTGAACGCGGCAAGAGTAACTATTGGGTCGTTCAGTATAAAAAGCTTGTTTTGTAATAAATGGTGAAACATGACATGAAAATGCAGTCTGTGTTCCTTTTCGAAACTACTTAAACTATTTCGTTTAAGAGCGGCCAACCAGTCTTAATTCTCATACAAACACTTGTACGTGATTATGGGGTTACATAAGTCGGCCATTTGCATAAAAACCAATGTGTTGAACAAACATGGATCCCCTTTAGATATCGCTGCGACCCGAAACAGATCTTGGGAATATTATGTCGTTATCATTATAGTAAATTCAGTTTTTATTAGGTACGTAGATATACCTCCAGACAGAGTTACTTATGTACTTAGTGAGGAATTGACTCGTAATCGGCCGGATTTTTTTCTACATAAAAGGATATTTTCTTGAAAACAGAAATTAAATAAAAATATATAAATGATAATAGGCCAAGTTTTTAGAAGAACAGTTATGATTTTCTAAAAAACTTGGCCTAATTATTTACAATATTATCACCTACGATTACTACAAGTATGCTGAAGTTTTTGAATTAACAGAGTGTGCAATATCATCAAAATTTCGTCAAACACAAACACAATTTCCCGTGGTTCTCGACAAATGCTTTAATTTCTCACAAACAAATAAAACGCTTTGCTTGTTTGTCAAACACATCAAAAACATCGTAAACCTGCAAATAACTCTTATAACATTTACAAACATTTATGTCTACAAGACGTTAAAACATTCACCGAAGCTGAGTAAGTTAAACACCAAAATTCGACCGCTGCTTCCCGATCGGAAGTTTGAATAATATCGCAAATTCGGTACCCGTCGGCTAGTTTCCGACTCAATAAATGTTCCCTGGTACAATTCTATCGGAACAGTTCAGCAAATGACCTGCTGGGAGCACAGACAGCCCGAATTTCGTGTCCCACGGGGTCATGATGGTGAATAGTTGGGTAAGTTCGTGAGATATTAGCACGGTCAGAATATCAGAGCCTTCTTGCGGTGTTTACGGATGGAAATGGGTGGCTTGTTTGTATTGGCCGTGACTGTTAATGGATATTACACTTCAAAGTGATTCAGATTGTGATTGATAGTCATCATCTGCCTAGCCTTTACCCAAGTATGTTGGGGTCGGCTTCCAGTCTTACCGGGTGCAGCTGAATATCAGTATTTTACATAGAGCGACTGCCTATCTGACCTTCACAACTCAGTTACTGGGTAATTCCATGCCCCTTGGTAAGACTGATTGTCAGACTTTCGAGCTTCTGACGATATGTAACGACTGTCAAAGATCTACGAATTACAGCGATTGATAGTGTGGTACGTAATTAGGGTGCAGTTTGTCAAAAGCTCAAAAATCCATTTTTCATGCCAAGGTCTTCAGATAAAGTGGTGGTAACATGCGACCCACAGCAATAAGAAAGCCGGTTCCCTTATGTATAACTAAAAAAGAAGGACACGGTGATTTTTCTCCACAAAATAAAAGATAACAAAACGAATGGTCTAAGTACCTTTAACGTCTGTAACACATTTTCAAGCAACGTATTGTCGAGTAAAGGAATATATTCCAATGATGTTCGCCTTGAGAGCAATTTGTCCAAATTTACGTTTTCCTCTTCTCTCCGCATCCGTCCGATGGCGTAACACGTACAATTCAAGGTACGGAAATTATTCCGGACAGATTAACCTGTATATTTTGTCCGAATTGTCGAAGTTTTATCGTTGAAAGTTGTTCAATCATCATAAAAATGATACATTATACGAGTATATACATAAAAGTAGATACATGCTGATGAAGAATTAATCTTATATTCAGAAACTGTTCAGTTTAGCCTTTCTATTCATTTAAATCCATTACTGAATGGATATAAACGAATGATCAATTCCGCCAATCACAGTCTATAGATTGCTGAAAATATAGGCTTGTCGCAAGTTTCGCCAATACACCCAGTTTTCTGCCTAATTAAAAGCTGCAAAAATGAACAGAGAGTATTTTGGCAAAAAGTGCGTCACGAAAGGAGTAGATTATAAAAACCCAAAGTCCGATGAGAACTTATCAAAAACCTCTAGCTCCTTCACAAGAAAAAATGGATTGAGAGTGGTTCCATTTTATTTTTGACACGCTTTATATTAGCTTCACTTGTATGTTTGTTTATTTGTATGTAACCGACTCCTTTGAGCGCGATTTTGACCCACTTTAAACGGTCAGATTTCATTGAAACTTTGTAAACTTGTCGAGGACCGATGACAATTCAATAATTTAAAAACAAATTGAGAAAAAAATCACGTTTTTACACGCTTTATTTTAGCTTTACTTGTATGTTTGTTTGTATGTAACCGACTCCTTTGAGCGCGATTTTGACCCACTTTAAACGGTCAGATTTCATTGAAACTTTGTAAACTTGTCGAGAACCGATGACAATTCAATAATTTAAAAAAAAAATGAGAAAAAAAAATCACGTTTTTGTAGTTAGCAGAACTAAAAAATAGAAAATAAATAATAGTTTAAAAAACTAAAAAACACGCTTTAAAAACCAAAATAAAAAGCGTGGAGTGCTTGACATTAATTGATTATAAAAATACCTCAAAAAGCACCCCACGCTTTTTAATTGAATTAAATTATTTTCTCCTTTTTTAGTTTGGTTTTTAAAGCGTGTTTTTTTGTTATTAAGTTTCTGTATATTCTTGGGCCGCTGCGATTATCAAGTCGATGATTATAGAATTATCGGCTCATTCATGTGTCAGGTGACAATTCTAACGAAATACAGGCTCAGTGAAGACATATATCTTTCTTAGTATAGAAGGATAGACATTAGCCTCAATCACGACGTAACATCTGCGCGGATTCGATTGGATTTGCTACCCACTTATGTACAGTCAAGACTTTTATATCTTCATCAGTTTTTTTTCCTATATCAAGACAGAACACAGTGCATTTTGACGTTACTTACGGCACGGAGCAAAAAATTGCTTAAAAAACTACATTTAATAACCAAAGATTACCTTTATCCAATGTCTACTTGACATATACGAGTATGTACCTAAAACTTTTTAACGGATATTATTTTTAAGATAAATCTGTGTTTTTAAATGTCAGAGACTGTCAGTGTCACATTTTAAATACGGTCTGTTATGTAAAAAAAAAAGCTGAATGTCATACTGCGTTATAGACATTACGATGCAATAATTATATAATGCTGAGTCGGTACCCCATAAGATCGATGCTTGCCGCGTGTTGCCGGACGTAAAGAATAGCACCATACCATTTCTTCCCGTGGTGTCGTAGAAGGCGACTAAGGGAGTTACTGGAGAATGGGCAGCAGCGTGCTCTATCCATTTTACCACTATACTGTGATCGCCAACCCGCCTGCCAAGTGTGGCGATTATGGCAAACCACCTCCTTTTGGGGAAGGCCTATGTCCAGCAGTGGACGTCTTTCGGCTGAAATGATGAAGGTCGAATTCCAATTTCCCATTTTTTGCAATTTGCAGGTCATTGTCAGGTTGTATGTAATAAATACAACCCTGTAAGTTCATTTAATCCCATTGAATGACTATATCACGATAAAATCATTCAAACGACGTATTTTGGATGTGACTGTACTTTGAGTATCGGAAAACTAGGAACATCTACCACAGACGTCACCACATCTAGTCACGTCGCTACATCTAGTCTACATAATTAAGTTTAACAATAGTTTAATGTCCATACTAGTTGGTACATAACATGAAACTTACAATAATCTAGGCTCAATGTTAGAATTTCAACGCGTGCTGAACAGTACTTCGAAAGTTGTTCCGCAAAGCCGGTAAGTATTAGCTCTAAGTTATTCACCAAGTGTAATATCATTCCACTAAAGTTCCTTTGAAACACATGTTTCTGAAAACTTGGTGAAAGCCATGTCCTCGATATCCACGATCAGGAACTTTTTAGATGTTGACACTAAACGTTTTATTGGTAATAATATTTATTATTAAAATGGAAATTGTGGTACTTTTGGACAAACCAATGTTACACGCAGGGGTACTTGCCTAACACACTAACAGTAGGAACGGCTGTAATTTTGACAGTTCGACAACAGCAGATCAGTTATAGTAGTACCTAATAGATAGTAGTATCGTCAGCAGTAGTTCGAGCAGCAGCGTTCTCTATGCATTTTACCATCATACTGCGATCGCCCACCCGCCTGCCAAGCGTGGCGATTATGGCAAACCACCCCAAATTGGGGGAGGCCTATGTCCAGCAGTGGACGTCTTTCGGCTGAAATGATGATGATGATAGGCACAAATTTGTTTACTAATTGGATAGAAAATTTGATAAAATAACGTACCTACTTGCTAAAATTATCAGAAATAAAATTCCATTCCAGTCATTGCAAGTACAAAATTCAATTAAAAATGTGTTGAACCAACAAAACCGCCTTGATGGTTCATCGCCGACTCTCATTAATGCGCCGACACCCACAGTTCCGCCGTAATGATTTTTCTGACCTACCCTTGAATTTTAAACATTGTGCTCTATTTCTATAAAATCATGACCATTTTACGCTGACCTCTTGTTTAGTTGATAGATAAATTATTAAAAACCGTTTACGAGCTTTCATATTTTTGAATCTTTTTTTTTATTGCAACTCACATTTTTAGTTCTACTCAAATTACATTTCAATTAGCTTCTACATGATAAACTTTTATTTCTTTTAAAATCAAAAGTCATTTATTAGAATTAGGCTAAGAATCAGCACTTTTCGAATGTTAAAATACATAAGACAGTCCCCCAAAACGCCCACCCTTCAACACTTCCTAGTGCTTTAGCTGGGAAGAAGAAGTGGCGCAACAAACCTTGCAGCAAACATTAAAATTACATTGAATTGGCTTCTTCGTGATAAAGTTTGATTGCCTTTTTTTATTTCTTTCAGCTCATATTTGTACTTGGCATTTTTAATTGGCTTCAACACGATAAACTTTAAGTTCTTTTTTTTCATTTATAAACTGCAAGCACTTGGTTTTCATGCATTTTCTATTTTAAAGGGTGTGTCCTAAGTTGGCAACCAAGTGGTTCCAATAAACAGACTTCCAATGTTATCATCATTAATTTCAAACCCAAACGCATTAGTTTGCATTTCGAATTCCAAGCAAACGTCAAACATGTATTATGAAGCCATCGACCATTACCATGTCAAAAGTACTGACTTTGATAACTCTAACGTCACTCTTACGTCACATTATACATATATAGGAATACAGAACATAACATGGAAATGTAGAATTTAGTCAGGAATAGTTTGTTATTATCAGAAGTTTTTGGTGGTACTAAGGTACTGTATACTTAGTTTCAAAGATGGGATAAATACAATACTTTAAATAACATTCGAGGAAATTTTCATAAAGTGTTCTTTAAAAAACTACACTAACATTCAATTGTAGTCCAACATAAAAAATACCCATTGCAAAAACTAAATAAACACAAAGGAGAACAGATTAAATAAATAATTACCTATGGCTCAACTATTGAAAGTAATGAACCAATTATTTATAACGTCAATTTCTAGATTAAGTAGTAAAGCCATCCACAGCGACAGTCAAATTCAAAGGACAAAGTAACATTTTGCGGAATGTGTGCCCCAAATACCTCAACAATATTAGGTGGACAGTATTGTAAAACGCTTTTGCAACGTTACAGGCAAAGGCACACGTGGTTACAGTCCTTTGACATCTGTAAAAATGCGAGAACCCAACTCACTCGAGCCGCGTGACATTTATTTTTCGAGTGTTCCCTCTTTTTGCAGCATTCTCTTTGCAGTAACGTAGCATTAGCATGAAATTAAAAACAATGAAACAATGGTGTAGGTAATTGTGATTAAAAAAGTACTTAACAGTGCTGTGTGTTTGAATACACGTGTTGATGTCGATCGTCATATCATACCATGAGATATCGCATTTATCTTATCATCTACTTAATATCATCTTTACCCAACTATGTTGGAGTCATCTTCCAGTATAACCAGATGCAGCTAAATAACAGTAATTTACGTGGAGCGATTTCCTATCTAACTTCAACAACCCAGTTACTGGGTCTTATAATAGCCCTTGGCAATACTAGTTGTCATAATAGTATTTCAGCGACTATCTCCTATCCATTTTACCTATTATAGTGCTCCAACTCCAAAATACTCGATGGGTGTTTGACCCACTCAACCATTTTACAACCAGAAAACAAGCTTCCACCTGCCAGATCGTTAAGGCGAAAATAACTAAGAGCTTTTCAACTACCTCTTTTTAAGAGAACACCGTTTTTGCCACAAGCGCTTAAAAACTTTTCGCTTCAGTCAAAAAAAAAAATCACCATTTATCTTTTTTAATCCACTAAACTTCTCAGCCTTAAGAATCAATTCCCGTGCCCCAGTTTCTTTAACTTCTTTTATAAGAAGCGGACGAACTCCGTCCCGCCGTCTTTTTATTGACACTTGTAAATATTTACATCTAGCCGTGCCCGCGGTTACTACCACATAATTATATGTGTTTTTTTGGAGTTCACTCCATAAGAATCGATTTTCATATAAGGCCCCCGGTATGGACATCTTATGAGGAGTGAAATTAATACACGCAGTAACTCAAAAGCGTTATGTTTTTCTGCGCAAGGTACAGTCACGGACTTTAATTGATAAGCCACTTGCCACAGTTCCTATTTTAGCCGTGTAATGCAAATCAGGTTTTGTCGGTTATATTCGTACATAGTCCAGAGTGATGACCCAAAGTCAACCAATTGTAGGGCTAGCAACCGTAACCTAGCGACAATTGTTTTAGCGTAGCTAGAGTAACGTTATGATTAGTCATTTCGACATCGGAAAAAATCGTACCCACTATTTTATCCGAACGCGTAGCGTCCAAGATACCGTTCATGACAATTATGATAACTGTTGCACATAAACCATATATATATATATAAACATAGCTACGGCTACGATTCACCAAAATTTGAAATTACCGTCTCTGACATTTCAACTGCCACTGTCTTCGGATAGGTTTTCAGAAATAACGAGTATTTAATGAGCTCTAATTCAAAGGAGGTCAGTATCAAATATATTCGATAAACTTATGCAACAGTGTATTGATTTATCATTGTCAGCCTTCAACCTCTATGGATAAGACTATTTCCGATTATAAGTAATTTGTCATCTTCTTTACGAGCATGCGGTTTAAGTTCGTGTTTAATCGTGTAATCTCGTGAATTACATAAAACTGCAAAATTGGAAAGTTTCAAAGTGGCTTATCAATTAAAGTCCGGGACTGTACCTGGCGTACCTTTCACTTTTAAATCATTCTTAAATCTTTAAAGTAATGCTGGTCAACGCTATTTTCTAAATAATAATAGTTTGCTTAAAAATAAAGTTTTGGTCATTGTAATATGCTAGTACTCTAAATTGAGGCGTATTAGGTCTTGCGTTAATTATGTTAAGCATTGTATAGTATACATATGTATATGTGTAATTGCAAATTCAAAGACAATCGTTAAGCCGCGGGTCTCGGCTGTCATTCTTAGATCTGTGACAGTGGTGTGGTGGTATTTAATTTAATTTTAATTTAAAAGTCTGACAACCAGTCTTACCAATGGGTATTGGGTTGTGGAAGTCAGATAGGCGGTCGCTCCATGTCAAGCCGACATCAACGTAATTAAGAAAAGTTAAGGCAGAATGATTTGAATTTTTCAGAATAGAAAACTTCGATGGAAAATACAGAAAAAATCTAGAACTGTATCGAGACAAAATATCTGCAGATGCGCTGCAAGAAGTCTCTGTACTTCACCGCCGTGTCCTCGTGGAGATGATCGGCGGCGGACGATGCTCGCGAAGAGGGAGGTGGCGCACGTGAGGGAGAGGCAGTATATTATGCGCCCTCACGGCCTTAGTCGCCGCGGGAGACACCCTGGGCGTCGAGAATCCCAGGCTGATTCCCAGCCCCCGTAGGCGCGAGCTTGCGGACGACGAGTTATGGGTAGCTCGCTGTCCGGTAAGGACCAAGCCTGGGTCGACGGCGCTTTGTGTTCCACGCGCGCCTCAAAGAGATGTCAGCATCAACTGATGGAGTCCGCAAGGGCCGAAGTCTGCCAGGGGTGCGAGTTGTTCGAAAGAAATACCGCGGCCCCTGGCACACAGACAACTGAGGGAACACGGGTGGGTTTTAGTCAGTAAAATTCCGACACGCCCTCCTGGTCCACCCAGAGCGGGATAAATTATTTGATGAATTCCGACCCAAAAAAAAATGTCTCTGTACTTACCCGCACTAGGGTTTTGGCATCGATTTCGTCCTTAGCAGATGAGTCATCCTAATCTCGACCAAAAACAGTTTATGCAGCACACAAAATTAATCAATCCAAAATCATTCGGTACCCGTTAAAAGGGCTGTCAATCGTGAGCACGACTGTTTGATAACCTTTAAAAATAAATGATGCTGATATAATCGTGCACTGATCCACCGTGATTCCTTGCGGACCTGCATAATTAAAGCCTTAAATGTATTGTGGATCGTGCTGGCTTATATCTTTAATTGCACGACAATAGTCAGTATCATGTCCAGACAAAAAAATTAAAAAAGATTTAGCGTTACAAACAAAGTCATTGCACGACGATCAAGAATTAATGTTACATTAAACAAAGAAAACTTCTTAATGATTTCAATGCACTCAAGTTGTGTTAAAAACTGGTCAGAAATATGTAGATACCTATTATGAACAGGGTTCAGACACCCAAAACAAAGAATGAACAAACATTTTGCACAGAACCGAACTACGTATTTTAATAGAATGGACAATTGTCATTGTTTCGCTTACTTTTTAGACTTAGGCGTAAATAGCTGGATAATGACTCAAGATTAAGATATTGTATTATTATTCTTTTTATAACTTAGCATGACATACCTTATCATGAAGCCTGTAATTCCCGAAGGGTTCTGTAAAGGTGTACCTTTATAGTACACCCACATTTCGCCCGTTAAGTTTAAGTAACATTATGATAGGGGGCGAGAAATCCAAACTCCGGACTGCTACTTATAAATTTCTGATGATGAAAGCCCAATAACACATAACATACAATGTTTTTCGATCGAAATTAAATTTTCATCAATGATGATGTCAAATTAAAAAATATATGAAGGTTCACCATAACAGGTTTGTATTCTATTAATTTAATTTAATTTTATTTAAAAACATCATTCGGTTCCTTTCTAATATTCAACTATAATTGAACCAGGGTCGTTGGATATATCCGACGACCCTGGTTACTTATATCTACTTAAAACATCCTAGCTATGTAATGTAACCTTGAAATATTTTCGAATAACATTACCTAAGTCCCCGTCCATCCCTAAAGCACCAACCGATCACCATTTTCCCAATTTCTATGCAAAAAGAAATCCGTAACGATTGCCATTTCGACACGTAATAACGACGTACCGAGGGATCACTAAATCTGTAAGGCTTGACGGAGTACTTGCTCTTACTGAGTTACTCCCCGATATATCTGAGCCATCGACGTTTGATCCCGTGTTGAGTATAAAAAATGTTAACAAAGAACTTTATGTTGTATTCTTCTGAGTAATTTTGCCTCCCAGACGGGGGTTATGCAGAGGTGTACATCGACATTTCACCAGTTAGTTATGTTTTTTAGTCCCCTGAATAGAGACGAGGCTATTGCCATCAACCGGGAACAAATCCGGACTCCGGGCTGCTACTGAGAAATTCCAGATATTAAAAACCCTGTAACATTTTACCCGAGCTGGGAATCGAACCCAGGAACTCATGCTCAGCAGTAGCGCTTACGTCCACTAGACCAACGAGGCAGTAATTCATGTACTTACCTTAATTATCAAACTCAAACTCAAAGCATTTATTTCAAATAAACCAATTACAGGCACTTTTGAATTGTCAAGGTCGGTGAGGTAGAAAGATGAAGCTAGTTGCCCATTCCAAAGCGTAGGTACCTATGGAGAAGAACGGGCAAGAAACTCCATGGACCATATCGTTTAACTTGTACTGGATTTAAGTTGTCTAGGAAACGAGCTAGTTCTACAGAGGTTAAAGACGATAGAAAATATGTTGCTAGACAAGTAAATATAAGAAGTAGAAACAAACGCCGCATTTTCTGAGTAACAGTGATAATTATCACATTTTCTTGTGTTAGAACCAATTTCTCACATGAAGTAATTACAATCCCTTAGTTTTATTTACAATTTAGCAGCTGATCTACTCGCCTTGGCCCGTCTTTAGTCCAGCATGCCCTAACAAATAGGTCTCACTCCAGGATGCCTTAGCACATATCTTGAAACTAAATTTCCTCGTAATCTCGACGTTGTTTCTCACACCCCGCTCCTGCGTCTTCTAATTTCCTTACCTCCATGCCTCGGCACGCCTAGCCAGCTAATAATATAATGGACAGGCCTATAACGGTTTCTAAAGCATTTCCTTTACTATAGACTTGGCCTGAAACACGTCACGGTATTTGCAGCAAAGAGACGTGATGGACGTTCGTGTATCAATTGGGTTAAGCTCAAAGTTCAAATGTATTTGAAATTTTCCAATTGCATGGTTATAATTTTATCCATTTGGATGTTGGAAATTGGATATTTTTTATTACCTAAACACGGAAAATGAAAGAAAAGTAAAATGCCTATCTAATTTTTCGAGTAAGAATATTTGTGGAATACATGGAAAAGTGTCCTTTTTCATATTTTCCAATGTTTTATTGTTCCGATATATCTTAGCACTAGCTTTTGCCAGCAGATTCGCCCGCGTGCGGGTCGAAAACTTTCCCGCGGGAACGTACTATCGGGATAAAAAGTATCCTATGTGTTATTGCAGGTTACAAGACTATCTGTGCCAAATTTAATCCAAATCCGTTCAGAGAGTAACAAACATCCAAACTTTCGCATTTATACAATTAGTAGGAAGTAGGATAGCAGTATATCTAGCAAAAAAATATACGTCGAGGCTCTAAACGTTTTTCCACAATATTTGAGTTTTGATATCCGAAGTATTTAATTACACGATATGAATTTTCCCTTGTCACCATGTGTCAGATATTTCATAAACATTATGAAAAAAATCTGTAACCAAACAAAAGCTTAGCGCTTCTATAGGGCTTTTTATTTTTAACGCTATTGTGTGAAATAAAATTAATTTTCATAAAAAGAGCTCGTCTAAAAGCTACATTTATCAATCAACCAAAATATCAGATACATAATCTTCCTTTTCCCAAATATGTTGGGGGTTGGCTTCCAGTCTAACCAGATGCAGCTGAATTCCGATGTATCTGACTTCCACAACCCAGTTACAGAGTACCAATACTCCATGTTACTTAAGACGGGTTGTCAGACTTTGGGGCTTCTGACTACCCATAACGACTGTCAAAGATATAAAAATGACAGCCGGCACCACCGGCATAAAGTGCTTTCCAATGGTTATCCATCCACGCCCCACGGACCGACCTCTGCCAGGGGTGCGGGTTGTTCGAAAGGGATACCGCGGCCCCTGGCACACAGGCAACTGAGGGAACACGGGTGGGCTTTAGTCAGTAAAAGTCTGATACGCCCTCTTGCTCCACCCAGAGCGGGAGAAGTTATTTCATGATGTCCCAACCCAAATACAAAAGAAAAAAAACGGTCCGCCCTCAGCAAGCGTAGCTTTGCCGATCGACCCATGTGGCTGCTATAACTTAGCAATGAGCCCCTCCAAACCAAATCTCAATGTCTGAAACATAAACTAGGTTGAAATAAGACCCCGAACTAGTTTGTTGTTGCTCGTCGTGATTACACTGTAATCTTTTAATAGGATTTTGGTTACATAGTCGAAAGTGGCTCAACTTTGTTCAGAGTTGCTGGCCGAAGAGATTTGAAGTTATATTAAAATTTCATCTACAGTTTTAGATTTAATTACTCCCTTAATTGGTTGAAATAAGGTTTATAATCGCTGCTTGCGTTTAGATATAGGTGCAGTAGTAGCTTAGTAAGCTCGATTTGGAAAAGATTAAGATTGACTTTGATCTCTTGCCACGAAATGTAAGCAGTAAGAATTTTAAGGATCTGCATGATTGATGAACATGATAAAGAGATGACGTGCCATAAATCCATTCATCATCTTCATCATCATTTCAGCCGAATGACGTCCACTGCTGGACATAGGCCTTCACCAAAAGGGGTGTTTTTCCATAATTGCCACGCTTGGCAGGCGGGTTGGCGATCGCAGTATGGTGGTAAAAGGCATAGAGAACGCTGCTGCCTATTCTCTAGTAAGTCCCTTAGTCACCTTCTCCGACACCCACGGGAAGAAATGGGATGGTGCTATTCTTTTACGTCCGGTACCACACGGAACATCCACGGAAATCCATTACCTACTACTGATTCATCGTTACGTAGTATATATCACAGAAGCTACAAGTAACTAAAAATATAGCGAAGAGAATAAAAAGTAATCATAAAATCCACGTTTAAGTAGGATTACTTAACTTACTGGTAAGTCCTCAAATAAAACAATGTTGTCTACCGTATCAAAAAGTATCCTATGTATTAATTTAGGTTATGTCTATGTGTGCTAAATGTCATCAAAACACGTTTTTGACGTGATTCAGTAACAAACATCCAAACTATCACATTTATTATATTAGTCGTATAAGTAGTGGGAATGAATTTACCACATTTAAATACATAGTCCAGAATCTAGACACGTCAAGAAAACATAAAATTAAAAAACAAAATAAGGATTTACATCCTTATTTTTTTTACTAGCCTTGAAAGCTTACCGTCTGTAAAAAGTACAAGATACAAAATATAAAGGAAAACATCCGTATTCATAAAGCTGTATTTAGTTTAGTTTTTCCCTTAATAAATCATTCTATATTATTCCGCCGAAGCTAATTAATGTTGTTTTTTTTTAGCATTTTTATTTTGTAGTATGTTTGTATCGGAGTACAATAAGTTCCGATTTGAAACAGTAACATCTTGCTTTATTTTATTCCAGTTGCATTTCAGGCATCCTGATAAAATCGACGGATAAAGCTGGCATGGAATGACACGTTATATTTTTCCCGATATTTGTCGACGCTACCCATTAAATGGGACCGTCCTTTTATTTGGATGTAAAAGTATGTGTTTCAAATTCTGTCACTGAGTTCAATACGTCTCTTGTACTGAAAATCCATGGAAATCGCAATGAAAAATGGCATTCGAGAGTTTCCCGATAGCGACGAAACCATTAATTTCTCTATCTGAGACTCGATTCAGAAAATACAAACGAGAATTTAAATGCAAACTTCTTGCCTTCTTAAATAAGTTGCAATCTTTTTCTAAACGAGAAAAAAGGCTGGCGATACTAAGTGAGAAAACGTAGGGATCACAATATCTACTTTCATCTTGATCCTTTCACATTTTCATCAAAGGAACTCGTCCAAGGGCCAATGAACCAGCAAGGTTCATTGCCAAATATCTTCTTTGATATCGTAACTCTAAGACTCCTTGTATGAGCAATTTATGCACTACGTTTTACGTGAGTATTCTGACACAAAAGAACTCGAACGAATAACCCATAAAGTGTTTCATCGGCCTCAATAAACACAAAACTTATTTTGTCACAAACGTAACAAATCTAAGCTGGAAGTGCCTTAGTTAGTGTACTTATTACGAAGTTGGTAGTCATAAAAGAACCTTCGCCAAATGACAAGAAGATTCATTAGTGATCTTATGAGACGGAAAACGATTTGACGTAGAGCCGATGAAGAGAAATGGGAGAGAATTGGACACTTGACTGTCTCTTCAAGTGGCAATATTGTTTGGAGGTCCAACTTCATTGATTTTCTGTCATTAGGACGACTGGGAATGCGCAGTCAGTTAAGTTAAACTGTTGAATGTATTTTTGTTTGGTATTAAAAGACTCAATTGGATTAATTAATTAATATTATTTGTTCATGTTCTTGGTCTAGAAATTGGATGTGAAGCTGCCAAAAATGCCGTTTAGGTTTGAGATTCAGGTTTATACCTACTTTTATGTAAATGTCTATGCCTATGGATAAAAACTTGTTATCTCATGCCTCATACAGGTACGTTGATCAATACCAAAATTAAAAAAAAAACAATTACGAAAGTATTTATTAACCGACATACAAAACACGAATAATAACTGAGGAAGACATCGGAGACCCGTTTTAGTAATCGTAATAATCACGATAAATACATTTATGAACGGATAGAACCGATAATATGTTTGCGAACATGGCTTTGCAATGAGTCATATTTATATTTTCTTAATACCTAGGGCTGAAACAAATTAAAAAAAAACCACGTATATTTTTAAATTTCACGGATGTTTAAAGCTTTACAACCTTTTCGTAAACCACGAGCCCTGTGGTTTAGAGAAACGGAAACGGAATTTAAAAATGTAATTCGTTCGCCTGAATTTATCAGAACATATTACTGCTGGGGTGGAAAGCTCGTAAAAGTGTAATAAAGACCTCGATAGAAGGGAGTAGAGGAGTAACAGGTAGCTATTTTATGGCTTACACACACTAAAGTCCTAGGTATATGTAGAACGAATTAAAGTTATATTGCGATTTTTATTATGCATATCTAGTTCATACAACACCTGTCTGCTCTCAATCGCGGACTTTTAATAGTCATTACGGGTCGTCAGAAACCCGAAAGTCTGATAACCAAGTGGGTTTTCGTATTACCCAGTAACTGGGTTCTGGAGGCAGTCGTTCCATTTAAAATACTAGTATTTGGATGCATCCGGTTACTGGAAGCCGACCCAAACATAGATGGGAAAAGCCTGGGCTGATGATGACTTCATATAACAACTCATCTGCAAACTATTACCTATTTTCCTATAAAATGGAGAACAACTTGTCATTCCTCGCTATAGGGAGGTACAAAATGACGCATCATCAAGCGAGCCATCAGGCGTCTTCCTTCCCGCCCCAAAGAGATATCGGGCCAACAAAATATTTTCTACACACATTTCTGCAACACAGTTCCTGTTTAGTCTCGGGGCCCTTGTTAACACGGAGAAATGTATTTTTTTTCCTTATCAAACCGCTCTTAGAGACCTCCATTGTGTTTCTTATTTAGATATCGCAATTTGAACGAGATGGTGTTTGTTTATTTTTACACGACTTACCAAAAAAGAGAAGTGTTATGTTTACAGGGTTCATGGTTGTAGCTATGTACTTATCTGGGTTTTTATTAGGGCGTCTACTGCCCAATAACTTTGAATGTATTTTTTTTAATTTAGGTACGTCAGAGGAGTGATCAAGTAAGATCTATCAGGCGTCAACAATCGTATTGAAATAAATAATTAAATCTACAATAATCTATATAAATAAGAAGAAAAGTCCTTACTGGCTGACTCATCAGCGCCCATCCCAAACCCTTGCACCTAGAAAGATGAGATTTTGCACAAAGGGTCCGTTTATAATGTAGACAAGGAAAAAGGATTTTTTAAAATTCAACCCCTAAGGGAGTCAAATAGGGGATGAAAGTTCCGCGCAGGCGAAGCCGCTGGAAAAAGCTAGTTTAAAATAAAATAGCATCAAACGTGGCAATGCTGCCAGCCTTTTTGACTCTGTTCTTGTTGCTAACTATGCGGACTAATATTGATGCCCTATGATTATTTTCTTTTTTTATATACTTGTACATAGTATATTTAGGTCACTACCTTAAATAAGTTTTTTTGATACAAACCTCGTATATTTTAACTCATTTTCATACAGCTACTCGACGAGACGTATCAAATGAAATTATCAAACACACAGTCCCCAAAAATTGCATTTGGCCACATTTGACTAACCTCGAAACAAAACACGGTCGACAACATGTTCTACTAGGTATTGAAAAATACGGGCTGCTCTGTAATCTCTTTGTGAGCACGATAACGCATTTTGTAAAATAACAATATATTCAAGTTACACGTATAAAACGAATGCGATACCATTATGTTGGATGCTCCACATTATAATAAAGGTTGTGGCCGTAAACAGGCTCGTGAGCACGTAAACCTTTTAGTACATATAGAAGTAGATACATGTATATACTCACATACAGACGGTTGTTTTCCTGAGATGTGATGTCACCCTTATACTTTAAGCGGCAGCCATCTACAAATTGCTACAAACGGATGTGCTTGCGTCTTCAAAAGAAAATTTCATTTGAATGCAAAATATCAGGTTTATACCAGGACAATTCGATTATTTCTTTTTGGATTTTGTAATCGATTGGGAAATACCCAGATAATAAATTAAATAATAAAACTTTGCATTTGTCAGATTAATGGATCGTGTTTCATGTCAAAATATCGATGTCGTAACCTTATTGCGTATTTCGTATTAATTACAATGATTTCATTGTAAATAGTTTTGTATATTTTGTATTATAGTCTCCTGAAATTTTTCAATATAATGTTCCCACTGCTGGGACACAGGCCTCCTCTAGGTGAGAGGGAGTGAGCCGTAATTTACCACGCGGGCAAATGTCATGCCGATTTCATCGTGATGTTTTCCTTCACCGTTCTGAGAGCAGTGGTGATGAAAATAATTTACTCAAAGTGAAGCGCGTGTCGGGGTTCGAACCGACGACCGACAACACCTAAGTCCCTAAGAACCGTTACCTCTGGGCCACCACTGCTCTCATTAAATAAAACACTTCTTAAATATCAAGTAAACGAAAATGTAAATTATAGTCGAAAAGGAAAATGAAAGCGGACCTAGCCCGAACGTTGCCGATACTTTATCTAGATCGTATCGAACTCTCTTTTACAGGAAATAGATTTCAGGAGTCACGTAGTGCAAGTCGCCATTGAAGCCAAAAGAGGGCTTGGGTCGAATGAAGGCAATTATGCAGGATTTCCATTGCTGGACACATGATTCATGATTTAGGTAAATCTTAGGTAAATACTAAACATATACAGGGTGGCAATGACATCGATGCGCAACCGGTTACCATGGGCTTGCGGACGGCGAGTAATGGTAGCTCGCTGTCCGATAAGGACCAAGCCCGGGGTCGACGGCGCGTTGTGTTCGAAAGAGATACCGCGGCCCCTGGCACACAAGCAACTGAGAGAACACGGGTGGGTTTTAGTCAGTAAAAGTCTGACACGCCCTCCTGCTCCACCCAGATCGGGAGAAGTTATTTGATGAATTCCCACCCAAAACAACTGAGAGAACACGGGTGGGTTTTAGTCAGTAAAAGTCTGACACGCCCTCCTGCTCCACCCAGATCGGCTGAGATCGGGAGCAGTTATTTGATGAATTCCCACCCAAAAAAAAAAAACGTAGGTACCTACTGAATTCTTTAAAGTTTGCACGTCGATGTCTCCTGCTACCCCGAATTGAGTCATTCCAAAAATACAACCATTTAAAAGCGGAAGTAACGAATTTCGAAGAAGTAACTTCAATGTCTCATACCCAAAAATCAAAATGAAACATTTAAAAATGAATTTCCAAAAAAGTTATTTTGCTGAGTCATACCTACTCGGTTCTTAAATTGGTGAACTTGATTCTTAAAATAAGAAATCTGGCGTTTACTATATCAAACAGGAATCTACATAATTATGTACATGCCTTTTTTAGAAGATAATATTTTTTTACCTAAATTATCGTTACCATAGAACACGTCTTTGAAGCGTTCTCGTTTGAGCACTTGGTTTCGTTTCGTTTTGGTACTGTTTTCAATTTAGTACCATTAAGGGACCAAAGACCAAAAAGGACCGAATAATAAATTTTAAACTTAACATCACACCTTATTTCCACTGCCAGGGGTGCGGGTTGTTCGAAAGAGATACCGTGGCCCCTGGCACACAGGCAACTGAGGGAACACGGGTGGGTTTTAGTAAGTAATAGTCTGACACGCCCTCCTGCTTTACCCAGAGCGGGAGAATTTATTTGATGATTTCCCAACCTAAAAAAAAAACGCCTTATTTCCCCGAAGGTTGCCCCATGAGCAAAGGTGTACTTATAGTAGGTACACCCACATTTCGCCAATTATTTTTAAGTCTCATGTAATAGGGGGCGAGCCTATTGCCATCAATCAGGCACAAATCCAGACTCCGGGCTGCTACTGAGAAATTCTAGACTAAACTTTGCCCGACCTGGGAATTGAAACCAGGACCTTGTGCTCAGCAGTTGTGCTTGCATCCACTACCCCAACCAAAAGGCAATTAACAAATGCTGTTCAAAATCAAAAACAATATATTTTATTTCACATAAACCTGCATGGGCACTTATGAAACGTCAGAAGCTAGGTGCACGCTTCCAATTTGTCGCTTCCTATGGCGAAGAGCCGGCAAGAATCTCCACGGTTACTCTTTTAAAAACAGTTGGCTTTTATAATGTTTTCAAATTACAGTGATAATAATAGGTATGGGAGGACAGTGCAGGCCTGTCAATAAGTACCAGGAGCTGAGAGGAATGAATTTAAGAATAGAAAATCGTCTACAAATCTAGTCTGTAAGGCCTACAAAATTGTTAAAAATGTTTTACTAACTCAGATTGCAAATTAAAAGTAGAGGTCAGGTTCAAAGGAAACATTGACCTCTGCTAACATCTCGCCGAATAGCAGGATCACAATATGGTCGCCGGCCGAACACTTGTAGCAAAAGTTATTTACGGCTTTGCAACAACTTATTACAAAAACTTACTTTAGTTAGTCATCTGCCTAGCCTTTTCCACACTATGTATGTTAGGGTCAGCTTGCAGTCTGACCGGATCTAGCTGAATACTAGTATTTTACATGGAGCGACTGCCTATCTGACCTCCACAACCCAGTTTACTGAGTAAGAAAGATTGGATTTTAGACTATCGAGCTTCTGACTCTAAGACTGGTTGTCAGACTTACGGGCTCCAGTCCGTCAAAGATCTAAAACTGACAGCTGGCTCTAAGAGTTTTCCTTTTGAAACTTACTTAGATAACTCTGTCTAAATAATGTATGTGTCATGTAAAAAAATTGTCACAAGTTAACGTTCAAAGCAAAATCTCAGCTATTAACAATGAAGTAGGATTTAATAAATAACAATTTCCTCGAATATTATTTTAAGCCATTCCCAACTGAAATAGCCCGCAGCAGTTAAATAGCCCACAATAGTCAAAGGGCTGGTAAGCTTACTTTACGATTCCGTTTCTAAATCGTTGTGTTATTTAAGTCTTAAAGCCAAGGGAGTGCTTTTCATGCGAAAAACTTTGTTGGCCTTTCTCAGCTTTGACGTTTGCGTCATAGTGACGCGTCAACCTAGAAACCTAGAAAGGTAAGGAAGTAATTAAAGACGCCTGAGGGCAGATGCTGTCACACTAGATATTCACCACTATTTATATATGCGGAGCTTAGTAGCATTTGTAGTTACGCGTTTCCGAGCGTTTGCATATTTCATATTTATAATCGATCTACACGTTTGCAACCATTGTTATTTTTTTGTTGTTTTGTTAGTCAGGGACTAAAAATGTTATGCATACGTTACTACATATACCATTGTCAAAATTTTATGCATACGTTACTACATATACCATTGTCAAAATTTTATGCATACGTTACTACATATACCATTGTCAAAATTTTATGCATACGTTACTACATATACCATTGTCAAAATTTTATGCATACGTTACTACATATACCATTGTCAAAATTTTATGCATACGTTACTACATATACCATTGTCAAAATTTTATGCATACGTTACTACATATACCATTGCCAAATTTTCTAAGAAAATTACAATTCGAAAAGGTGACATACGCTCGCTATGTGGCAAAGGATTATTATTGTGAAAATGGTTATTAACATAAAATACAGGGCTTTGTTTAACGTCATTTTTATGTGGCTTTTTAGCCTTACCTAGTTCGGAAGTGTATCATAACTTGTAGCCTATTTAATTATATTCACAACGCCTATTGGCTATAAAATTTTACGTACAATGCGCCCTATTCTCTCCATTGTTTCCTCCGTATAATATTTATTTGTTTTTTATTAATATTGCCCAATAAACTGAGCTCCAAGAATATAATTTGCTTACTTTATTAAATACAGGTGTCATAATTTTTGCTTATGTTATGGGTCGTACCCAAGAGGGAAATGAATGCGCCGTTTTAATTACGTAAATGAAATTAAACATTTTCAAAATAATAAGCTGCTTATAATTTTAATTATAGTGAATTAATTAAGGCGTTTATTGTTGTTTGGGCAGTTAATCGAATGTTTATTAGCTTCAGTAAATGCAAGTCTTATTAAATTCTTACGCGTATATTACATAGACGGTGGGTCTTTTATTTTTAAAGTAATTAGTTAGGATTATGATTTTGAATCCAATTTCCCTTACCTTAAAACCTTCGTGAAAGCAAAATTTGCTGCCTCCAATTTCTGAGGTTACGTTTTAAAATGTCTACTTACAAAAGAGCAACAAAGATTTAGTACGAAGATAAAACTCCTAGATAGCTCTGGTATCTGGTAAACTGCTGCAAAAATATTTAGGTTCTGATGTCGAAAATAATTTTAAAGAGCAATTTATTTTTCATAATAATGCTCACCACAGGGGCTTGTGGCTAAGTAATAACAGCCGCACGGCCGATCGATCAAGTTAAGCCACGCTTGCCACGGTTGAAACATCGAAGGGTGACGAACTGTACATACTAAGACCCTACGTGCCTCGGAAAGCCGTTGGTTCCGGCTGACATTCGTGGATGTTTAACAGTCGATACGGGTCGTCAGAAAGCCAACCGTCTTGCCTAGGGGTATCATGTTACCCAGTAACTGGGTCCATGAGTCGCTCTACGTGTAGTACTGCATTCAGCTGCATCCGGTTAGACTGGAAGCCGACCCCGACATAGTTAAGAAAAGGCTAGGCAGATGATGATGCTCACCAAAGAATGTTAAAGTTTATGTAGGCGAAACCCAATAAAACAAGCTATTTTAAATAAACAATGATCCTTTTAATGTAGTACCATCATACCTGATATCATTACCTATCTAAATACCGGTATTATTGTACTTACTCATACTAATCAGCTGTAAAGTAGTTTGAATTTCCTTAAATTATGTTATGTAGTTCAGACACCATGCTACAAGTAGCATACATTCCGCTTAGTTAACTAATGTCGTTAATCCAGTAAGGAAACAAAAACCTTGAATTTCCTTACACTTTCCGACCAGATCTCGACCAGTCGAAACCTGCTCCCCGGGAAGGCCATGTTTTCGCGTTTCTTAATGGTGGATTAGCCGGGAACAGATAAGTGCACATGCTACTTGTAGAAAAGAAAGTGTGTGTGAAAGAAAAGTAATATAAGGACCGAATATTCGGTGTTGTAGTTAGTCTCACTACACTTTCACAGTTTAAATTTTTCATTTGAAGTATTTTGACAATTCAAAAGTACCGGTAAATGGTTTAATTGAAATAAACGCTTTGAGTTTGAGTTTGTATCTTCGTTGCTTCGTTGCCAACGAAGAAATAGACTATTATAATCATCATGATTCAGAGGTGAACTGTGAACCGTGGTGGTTAATTTAGGTATGTGTTCTTCTTCTACGATAAAGTATATTATTTACCCACTGCGGTCGGAAATTACTCAACCAAACAATATATAGATATACCATATTACATTCCTATAATCCCAGTAGGTACAGACAAACCAATTTACCACTAGTATCCCGTAAAGGAAAATATCGCGAGGAAAACCACAAGTTTAATTAATACCAAGTGTTGCTCAGAAAACATCGGGCAACCCTGAATATTCACTGAAGAGAAAACTTATTATTTGCATTTGTTTAACCTATGTAAATGAGAAAGTGTGAGGCAGGCAGAAGGTCCCTATGTTACTGTGAACACTACTTCTTTGAAGGATTGGCATTTAGATTATTAGAACACATAACATGTTTTGTTTCCTTGAAGGGTTTTTTTTTTGGATGGGAAATCATCAAATAACTTCTCCCGTTCTGGGTGGAGCAGGAGGGCGTGTGCCAGGGGCCGCGGTATCTCTATCGAACAACCCGCACCTTGGGCAGCGGTGTTCCTATATAGTACACCCACATTTAGCCAGTTATGCTTATGTCCTATATAATACGGGGCGAGGCTATTGCCATCAACCGGACATAAATCTAGGCTCCGGGATGCTATTGAGAAATTCCAGATAAGAAAACTCAATAACACTTTGCACGGCCTGGGAATGGAGCCTAGGATTTCGTGCTCTACGATAATGAGCCAGTCATTAGAACTTCTAGATTTAATTATAAAGCTATGCTTAGTTTGAGGCGCAGGAATATAATATCATGGGTTACTGTTGTTCGCTTAAATTTACTTTTTTATCAAATCTACTTAAATGCAAGTTTATTCCATATACCTATATAAAGTAATATTAGTATAGATATAGTACATGACGCCAGAAATATTCGTATCATTGAAGTGAAAATTAAGATCAGAAGTTGTATAGACTTTTATTTTTACTGACACCGATTCTAAAGTAAGATTCTTTATATGGCATTCTTTGGCATTCTTGACTACAATGTCATATGGGCAAAGCCGCGAGTACAGTCCATACAGAAGTCCAGTTTTTCAAATTAAAATGTCCGCTATTCAAGGTTTTTTTGTGCGTTTCCCGGTTCCAATTACATCTCAAGAGTATCCTCGGGGGCTAGCCAGTGGCCGCCTGCGTTTGACATGACGGTTCTCAGTTACCAGGTCCTTTACGGAACAGGACTTAAGGGTCCGGCTATGTACACCATGCTTGAAAATGGATTGTGTACCAAGCATTTGAAAGAACATCCTGTAGGTATCGGCATCACATCGTTTAGCAAACCTTTATTATCACTTTGAAAAACTTAGCTGATAAAATTTCGTCACATATATGATATATGTAACTGTTGAGTAAGGCATATAGAAGTGGTGAAAAGTTATAAAAATAACATTAAAAAAATAAATTCTAGGCGGCGATTCCGGGTACAAGGGATCTCTTTTCTAAGAACTAGGCGATTTTCCGTCGACGATGTATGATCCTGACGTGAAAATGACGTCACACATATTAAAGCTAGGGGGTACTCACATTTTTGTGAGTCTTGCTTGTGCGGAGGTTTCTTGTCGCGCACCATGGCTGCGGGGCGGTTGTGCGGGGGGTGCGGCCGGCGCGGGCGCGATCCTTGATACTATCGGCCCCGTCCGGCGCCGCTTGCGCTCAACGCGACTGTATTGTCGTGGTTGTGCCAAATACCTGCAAAAAATTAAGTTAGGTATCTAAGTGAGAGAATCTAGGCTAGATCTACGTGTGATGATTGCCGACAGTGGTAAATTATGATGTGTTTCAAACAAATCTGATTAAAAAGTAAACAAATGTATCAGAAAACGTAGGTACATGTGGATGCCGATTTTTAGTGCCACTTGTAGTTGCTAAATAAATTGAGTCCATGGATTTGATTAATTCATTACAAAACCCGAAATTTTAATTTTAAATCGCCATAAAAATGTTTTTCATTTGACAATGAGGTCAATTTTGTAAACTCAATTTTGGTTGACCATTTTTCAATTACAATATTCATAGCACAGCGGACTTTGCTGGGGTGACTGCTGTAGGTACGGAAAACCTCAAACGGTGCAAGCATTTCAATATTATTGGAACTTATTTGTTAGAGTCGTTTGGGGTTCTTAAACTCTAGGGTTTGTGCGGCCAAGTGCACTTAGTTGTCCGACAAATTGCAAAGCGGTTGGTCGACTCTTAAAGTGACCAGAGGGCTGGCCTATTTTTTGGCCAGAGAATAAGCCCAAGGATTCTTTCCCCTAACTTTTTATGCAACATAATTTTTATTATAATTATGCGAAACCTGAATATAGTTTGTTCAGAATAAGTAACTGAATCGATTCCAGTAATTTTTACACCATGTTATATTTTTTCCCAAAAATGTTTTGCAAGTGTGATGGAAAATGTTATCACCAGTTAATTACAATACAATCGCTGTAAGGTTAGGTGCCTACTGCCTAATTAATTATCAATGAGCACAATACGACAATGGACGCGCGGGCGGTGCGGGGTGCCGCGTGGTGACCATGTTTCTGTAGACAACTAGGTAACATAACAAGCTTATAACTTTATGATTTTTCAAGATACAGTTTTGATATTTTGTACACAGGTTGTTTACATAGAAATACTAGATTCGTGTTACGGGTTTCGCGATACCTACTAAAATTAGGGTTGTATAGGCATATATTATAAACATTATTTTAAGACTGTTAGCTTTAAAATTATGTGATTATATTACACCTTCTATAAAAATAAATTTGGCAAATAAAAAAATAAAAAAACTAACTAGTTGGTGAATTACGATAAAATAATGTTATTCAAACAATCAATGTAGTGTTTATGAAAGTTTTACTAGTAAATGGCTGCGTAATAATGTAACCTGAATTGGTTTGTTTACATAGTCATCAGATAATTTTGAAACAAACTATAGAAATAACATGCGTAATTTGGTATGCGGAGCCTGCTGGCTGGCTGTCGAAATTATTCAAACGTCTCTGCAGACGTTTACTAATACGTACGTACGTTTGCGAATACTTGACTGCTCAAGTATTTTGCTTTGTGAATGCGCTGCATCTTGAACTTGCAATCGTAAAATATAACGCAA
This sequence comes from Antitype chi, assembly GCA_947359405.1. Classification (NCBI taxonomy): domain Eukaryota; kingdom Metazoa; phylum Arthropoda; class Insecta; order Lepidoptera; family Noctuidae; genus Antitype; species Antitype chi. The sequence goes on along the minus strand of OX375815.1, from coordinate 11,649,510 downwards.
TAGATACCCACATGAATACTTCAAAACCAATATCCGGTTGATGCTGCATGAAAATATATCTTTATTTGGATAGAAACGAGAGCGTAATAAAGTTATCGGCTGGCGAAATGCGAACTGGGATAGTTTCTATGTTATTTTAGGCTAGCGAAGGAAAATTGATATCACACAACGCTCTGTACGTAGTGTAACATAGGCACATACTTAGATATGTATACTCAATAGTGTACTTGTGTACTTACTGCCAGTTACCAATGCCCGTAAATGGGAAGCAAGGACGACTGTTGGCATAATCTAATTTGTAAGCATCAAAGGCGCGTCCCTACCAAAGAGCAGGAAAAAGTTACCGAGTTCCAAGTTGCTCTAACTCCACATACATACATGATCCAACGAAACTGTAATATTATATTACGAAAAGGAACTTTATTTACTACTTTGTTCACGGTAAGCTCCGAACCGATTCGTAAAGCGATGGTTTAGCAGCGTGTTCTTTAGAGTATATTTTTTTTGTATTTTGCCAGAAAGTAACTTACACTATGAGAACAACCCTGAAATCGTGAAAAGAAATCAGCTGTCCCATTTAACTCAACCAAATGTGTGTACAGCGGTTAATATTCAAAATCACGAGTGAAATGAATCGTTAAGGTAAATGCGCGAAAGATGTCAGCACCATCTGGTGGCGTCCGCAAGGGCCGATGCCTGCCAGGGGTGCGGGTTGTTCGAAAGAGATACCGTGGCCCCTGGCACACAGGCAACTGAAGGAACGCGGGCGGGTTTTAGTCAGTAAAAGTCTGACACTCCCTCCCGCTCCACCCAGAGCGGGAGAAGTTATTTGATAATTACCCACCCTCAAAATAAAATAAAAGGTAGATGCGCTAAAGTAGCCTGCGAAATTAAAATGATCTTACGGAAGTCGGAAATTATCCCGCGGGAACGTAGGTACTCTCGGGATAAAAAGTATCCTATGTGTTAATCTAGGTGGGGTATCTATCTGTGTGCCAAATTTCATCCAAATCCTTTGGGTAGTTTTTGCGTTAAAGAGTATTAAACATCCATACATCCATACATACAAACTTTCGCGTTTATAATATTATATATCAGTAAGGATTATTTGTAATTTGCACGTTGTATATTAAACATACCTATATGTTTCGCGACCGTGACGTGTATAGAATTATCAAATCATTAAAACCATTGATATACAACCCTCTAAGTTCATTTAATCTCATTTATTTACTTTTCATGAAACAGTCATACAGTGGGTTTAAATAATCCTAGTCGCGGGCTCAAACTCACTGGTGGGCCTGACTAAAAAGCACGCTGTCTCGGAAATCGTGGAGGAAATCGTTTCCGACAGAGGTAGTTTCAGTGATGAGCAGTTAGACGGTAGTCTACACGCAAAACATTATTGAGTGAGGATCAGTTACAGTAAAAAAGGCGCGTAAAAGGCGCGAAAGGTCCTTCAGAAGATTGGGTTTTATGAAAAAACCAATGTACAAATCAATGACCAATGAAGTTGATTAAACTTATCGATATTTGAGCTTTGTCGGTACCGACTTGATTTTCGAGATTTTACACTTCTTTTATTACTTAAACACGCCCAAAGTTAGGTTACATTAGCAAGAAAAACTAATCTTTGTTGGCTCATAACTTTTTAATGGCTTATTATTGTTTTAGTATTTTTTTGCCGTACAAACAATATTAATAATGAGACAAAACCACAACATTTTTGATGTACATTTTCAAACAGTGGAGTAATACACTCCCGAAGTTTGTATGAAAAAATTTCGACAAGATTCACCTTAAGAGTTTTAGGGTAAACAAAAACTAAGGTTGTAAACAAACATTTTGTTTACATTCAATCTTAAGCTGGAAAATGATCCCCAAAGGCATAAGTATTACTGAGGCGAGACGATTTATCTGCAAGGCAGAGGTCAGGCAACGGTCACTAAGATTCTAGACAAAGTATCTTTCATGAAAGGGGTGCCATCAAAATATTGAATTGAGTCTAGTATTACCATCCTATAAATGCAAAAAATATACCTTGCTTATACTTTTTTGGCAGATAACATTGTTTTCATCGTGGGTAGAAGCTGGATTAGACTGGTACAGGCATGTGGAGGTTGATACAATCTTTTTTTTTTTTTTTTGGGTGGGAAATCATCAAATAACTTCTCCCGCTCTGGGTGGAGCGGGAGGGCGTGTCAGACTTTTACTGACTAAAACCCACCCGTGTTCCCTCAGTTGCCTGTGTGCCAGGGGCCGCGGTATCTCTTTCGAACAACCCGCACCCCTGGCAGGAGGTTGATACAATCTTAGAGAGGCCTATGTAATACCCAGATGAAGATTCTTCATTAGGATGTTCGAGTTATTGTAATTTTATTTTACTTATAAGTATCTACTCTAATAAACACCACAAAAACAAAAATACAAACAAAAACATCGAACACTACAAAATATAAAATGGGTGGCGGGATTTATGATGCATTCATTTGTTAATTAGTCTGTTTTGTTAAAATTCTTGTGCAAAATATTACCTACTATCATACAAAGATACGTAGGTATATTGTCCCAAATGTATACAACATTTAATAAGTGTTTCTAAGTAAGTTTTCCTCTCAGCTCTAGCATCTTCCCTAAACAGATTTTGCGTTTCAAATTTTTCCGTTTGATTAACTCCCTATACGTGAAGTGGCGAACTTGATCCAAGATTTCTATTGCCTAAAGATTAACTTCGATTCGAGCAACTTTCGAAGCCCGAGTCAGTCAATAGTTAGTTTAAAGTTAGGCAAGTATGTGCCAAGTTTGTCGATTGAATTTCAGTAGCAAAAGCTTTACCTATCTTGTCTGATATATTATGTTATTAATGTTTGGTGTTGAAGCGTGAAGTATTTGATTTAAGAGTGTTATCAAAAGATTGGAAATGTTGTTAGTTCCTAGTTTAATGTGAGTAATTCAACAAAGTCAGCCTATATTGTTCCCAATGCTAGGACACAGGCCTCCTTTGTGCCAGTGGAAGTGGGATGTAATCCACCACGCGGGCCCAGTGCAGGTTGGTATATATCACCGTCTTCGAATTTTTGGTTCTAGGACATGCCGGTTTCCTCACGATGTTTTCCTTCACCGTTTTGAGAGCAGTGGTGATGAAATTATTTACACAAAGTAAAACGCCTGCCTGGATTTGAACCTACAAGTTGTAAGTCGGAGCCAATACCACTGGGCGTACTGCTGGCTTGCCTTAGCATAAATATGAAATTATTAATAATGCACTAGTCGTAGGTAAAGCTTATCCGTAGCTGACCTAACAGAACTTAGATTGTCATCGTCACGCTACGAAAGAGAATTCGCAGAGGGAAAATAATTTCAACAACCAATATGCTGCATTCCTTCAATTAATTACTGGAGATAACGATATATAAGTGTTATGTTTTATTTTTATTTATTTGTTACATAAAAAATATCTTAAACTAATACTATTGTGACCTTGTCACTTAAGGAGTTATGGCACAGCTTTTTACAATATGTGATACCTTGATAAATGAAAATAGTAGACAAAGCTTTGTAGGATCATTGAATTATAACATTGACATTCGAGCGAAAGTATTATAAACTACATATAGGTAGTCTTTTCCTTTAATTTCATTTCCTTTCGACTCTTCACGTGACCAGAGGGCTGTCCTATTTTGTCCTACGTGGCAATGCTGCCAGCCTTTTGGGCACTTTTCCCGTTGACAACGATGCGGACAAACTTTTGGATGCCTTTATTATGTGTATGTATTATTATTATAAAACCAGTAGTTTTTAAATTTTCCTTTAAGACATTAATGTATTTAGATTTTCCCTCCTTTATCAGGAACCAATTCGTTTCTACAAAAATAACAGCAACTTTCAATACTAAGCCTATATTTTTTGGTTGGTGCCAAAATCGCACCCGTGACCCTGTAGCAATGAAGTCAAGCTATTTTCCAGGATACTTGTCTTTAAAATAAACGGCGCAATTTATTTCTCTAGCGCTTGTCTACCGCTCTCTCAAGCGGTGAGCGGCTTTTCCTAGGGAGAGCACTTTTTGTTGCGGATTGTCCGCTTGATATGCTCGATGTGCATATAGACTTAGAGAGCAAACTTCTCGATAGGAATCGGTTGAATAAATAATGCACCGCCTGTGTATTTATAAACAAGACTGGGCTACTGGAGCATCGAAAGCGCATAACTCACCAAATTGATTATAGAATTAAAAACCTACATACAGGGTGATAGGGACATTTTTGATTTTGACATGATGATAGCTTCTATGTATACAAGCTGTTAACATGGATTCAGTCCATGATTTTGTATTTTTTTTACAATTTGAACATTTTTCGTCGGCTATTAAAGAAAAAAAAATTGCTATTCCATAGGTACATTTTGATCGCGTAGGTCACTGTTCCCATGTGAAATTAAATATTTTGATTTTGTTCATGAAGCGATTGCCTATCTGACTTCCAGAAGCCAGTTATTGTGTTATACGATACCTCTTTGGTGAGACTGGTTTTCAGACTTTCGGGCTTCTGACGACCTTACGCTCGTCAGAAGCCCGAAAGTCTGAAAACCAACCAACTGCCAGAGATCCACGAATGACAGTCGGAACCAACGGCCTACCGTGCTTACAGTGGCACGAAGGGGTCTTAATATGTAAAGATGGTCACCCATCCACGGATCAACCGCAGCAAGCGCAGCCTGATTACTAAGCCACAAGCCCCAGGCCCCAAGCCTATGACACATAATTTAAACAGTTAACCATACTCCAGTAGCTGGTACTGTACAATGAGATGTAATCCCGGTTGAACATTGACGGATTGCCAAGCCTCCGCCTATCTGCATTATTGAGTTACCCATACCTCCAGATTGACACTTACAAGCGTTGGGCGATAGTAAATAATAGATAGCTGCACTCTGTTCCATTTAAATCCTTTCAAGATAAGGAAGTAACTGAAATAAAGAACTTAGAGGAATTTGATTCTTAAATAAGTAGGTGAGTATGACTAGAGAAAAGAAAAAAAACTTTATTTGACCCAGGGCAAGACAAATCATTTACCACCATACACACAAGAAAAAAGTAAAAATTTTAAATGAAGTGCTTACCAAAAATAAAACATGGGGGAAAATATATGTACGTCAGATCAGCACAAAATTAATAAGGAATAGATTGTGACAATTGTGAATAGGAAAATGTTTAAACAATTCATAAGGTTTTCCAAATCCTTTAATATTTAAATTAGTGTAAATATTTACCCGATTCCCTTTACAGCTGCGTAAATATTTCAACGAAATGAAAATTAGACAGGAATCAACGTTGCTTGAAAAGCGAGATATTCGCAAAGTCACAATTTCTAGAAAGGTGACATTAATACATTTCATTTAGTAATCCTATGATGAAGTTTTAAAAGGAATTTTCTTTGCTTTCTCTCACTAAAATACGAGATTTTGTCAAGTAAACAATGAACAGCTTTGTAGCTGTCCCGTGATTGCTCACTCAAAGCCAAAAAGAGCGAACAAAAAGCTTCGCTACGTGCGAAAATAACAATGGCGAAGCCACGAACTGTCGTCCAAATTACCGAATTTGGAGTTGCTCCAAACAATCTCTTATAAACACGGCCATTTTAATTGACGACTTAATATTAGTTACAGAGGCGTTCCGTGTCGCTGTTGGGTGAGCCATGCAAATTATTAGAGCGGGAAAATTCATTAGCCTTCCGGAAAAACGATCAAAGCAATTTAGAACCATTTACGTTGAGCGATGGTGACGTGTAGCCCAGACAGGTGATGCATCCAGTACAACAGAGCTGTCCCGTGATTAGGCACGCTACAAACATTATTATGGATGAAATCGATCCTCTGAAACTGGCACGAATTATTATAGAGATGTGGTTTTTGTGCTGTGAATGCACCGCTTGAGGCGGTTATCGATTTACGATTATCAGGATTAAAAACGACTGTAGCGTTCGTCCAACAAATTTGAAGTTCGGTAATAAATGTTACATGACAGCTTTTGATAAATACATTGTTATTTTAATTGTGTTTAATCGTACGAGAGTGTTCTGTAATATCGTCCAAAATGAGAAAACAATAAATTATTCTGAAAGGTTTTGTAAATGTAGCTTTGTCCCCCTGTCACCCACATGTGTTTCTATGCCTGATTAAATACATCCTTATTAAATGTGGTAGGTATTATTTGCACATTTACCCTGAAAGAGCAAAAGATCCTTTACTATAGAAAAGAGGTATTTTTGGACTTCTACATAGTCTTCAATTGCGTGCTTGGTTTAAACATGAGCTTAAAATCGAGAAATCACTGACCGAACGAGCACGTGCAATTGCTCTTCACTAAAGTATCTAGGACAAGCATGTAATCAATCAGTCCAATCGGAATTACATCCTACCAAATTAATTGATATCAGTGATGCCAGGCATTCAACTGACAATTAAGTTAGTTACAATATTGCATTCATCGGCATGAGTGCTCTACAGTGGCTGAAACTTGATATGGGTATAATGACTTGTAATTGTGCAGGCCGGGGTTTTGTCCTATTAAAAAAAAACTAATAAACAAAAAAATAATTATAGGTTTATAATTAAAAATAAAACTAGTTCTACTAGTTGTGCTGGCCACCTTATTACCAACTTTCCTGACCTCTATTTATCCACAGCATAAGCCGAGAATAGCACTTATGAGTGAATGAGAAAATATTTATAATTAAAACTATCGTCGAAAAACTTGCTTCTGTACTTATACGCGAAATTGTCACACATAAAATAAGCTTTTAAATAGTCAAAAATAGACTATGAAATATGACTTAGTAGTTGAAAATTACTGTTAAAATGGTGGCGTTTGTTTTACGAACTTATCTATACTAATATTATAAAGAGGAAAGATTTGATTGTTTGTTTGCATTGAATAGGCTCCGAAACTCCTGAACCGATTTGAAAAATTATTTCACTGTTGGGAAGCTACACTATCCCTAGGTGACATAGGCTATATAGTATCCCCGTATTCCCACGGGAACGGGAACTACGCGGGTGAAACCGCGGAGCGCTGCTAGTCAAAAATATGAGGTACTTTACCTACAAGCTTTTTGAAAGTCAAAGACAAATTGATACTTCAAAATAAGTCACGTTTTATTATCATATCAAATCTACAGACATAAAATCTGATACAGAAGAAACATAATTTGGATTTTGGAACCTTTACAAGTACCTGTCATTCACTATAATTGCATGCCTTTTCCGGACGATCTCCTATGCAAAGGATGGAAATCGTTTTGAATGCATTCTACGAATGTGGCACGTCCAATCCTATTTAAGCTTGGCATCCTTATTGGCCGTCGACGATACCCGTCTTGAAGCGCCTCGTGAAAGGCAAATCCAATCGCTGAGCTTTAGATTCAATACGGTATGCTCCATGTACTCCGCTGACTAGGAGGGTGTCAGCTGTATAGTTAGGAAATGCATCTGTAATAGCTGTGTTTTTTTTGTTTATTTTCTACAAGCCCATCCAATCCATTGAAATTTAAGATGACTGTTGAAAGTGTGATCGCTAGTTTATAAAATTATTTTTTCGCACGACTGTACTCTGTCCAGTTGCTAATCTGTCCGCCTGAACAAATGCATCTGTAATAGCAGTGTTTCTTTTGTTTATTTTCTGCAAGCCCATCCAATCCATTGAAATTTAAGATGACTGTTGAAAGTGTGATCGATAGTTTTTAAAATTATTTTTCACACGACTATACTCTGTCCAGTTGCTAATCTGTCCACCTGAACAGATTAGCAACTGGACAGAGTATAGTCGTGTGAAAAATATTTTTTGGGCCTCCGCGTGGTAGATTACGGCCCACTGCCTCTAACAGAAAAGAGACCAGTGACCTAACCTAACAGTGGGAACATTATAGACTGTCATTCAAGTCACGATGAATGAAAAACAATATTTCAACCTCAAAAGTCGGTCTAAGTAACGTTTACCTAGCTGAAATCAAAGCCAACGTTGCCAGTCGAGAGTCGAGTAAGAATCCTACATCCGTAAATCCGTAATCCTATTCGCATTCACTTGCGTGAATATTTAAAATCGATATTCGTCACATCCTCGGAGGCAGCGCTTGTCCTGGAGTAAAACCGTCCCGAAAGCATTCGAGAACATTGTTCCGCCATTTAAGCCGTGCCAGTGACGCTGTCGTATGCTCCTGTGAGTACCAACGACGTCAATATATACCTACCATATATCTCAACGATGAAGATAGGCAATTTTAGACGCATTGTGTTCCCAAATCTGATCAGGAATTAGACGAACCATGAGGCTTCAAAATTATTATCTTTCCGTGACCTTAAGCTTCTACAAAGCTAAATGCTAATATTTCAAAATCGTTTTTACTTGTTCTACTAGTGGTATCTATATATGCGCGTAGCCGTAAATATGGGTGATACAGCTAAACCTATTATTTTTGTGCATGACTTCTATCTCATGACCTTCAGCACAATCAAAGAGGGATGATACAGATTTAACGAACCTCACATGGTCTCCGTGCTTGAATAACTATTATACATAACATAACATCACGCCTTCTTTTGCCGAAGGGTTGGGCAGAGTTGTACCTATAAATTCACCCACAGTTCGCTAGTTATGTATAAGTCCCATGTAATAGGGGGCGAGCCTATTGCCATCAACTGGGCCCAAATCCAGACTCTGGATTGGTACTGAGAAATTCCAGAAAGAAAAACTCAATAAATAACACTTTGACCGACCTGGGAATCAAAACCAGTACTTCATAATCAGCAGTAGCGCTGGCGACCACAAGATCAACGAGGCAGTCTAAATAAATCGAATAACTATTATATTGGTCGAACATAATTTCAATTAGGTACCCATTTCATTCACGTAAGAAAGAAGAAAAAAAAATTTAAAAAAATGTTTATTCTGCACCAACACAACGAACATTATAAAAAAAATACATAAAATGCACACATACGAAGTAGCCAAAAGCCCCGTATTCAAGTCGAAAAAGTTTACAATTTTGTCCATTACTTGTTAATGTCAAGGCTAGTGAGTAGTGACCAAAGACAATAGAGATGGATCTGCGTTACATCACTGGCAATTATTATATACTAGCTTCCGCCCGCGGCTTCGCCAGCATGAAAGTCGAAGATTATCCCGCGGGAACGTACTACCGGGATAAAAAGCATCCCATGTGTTAATCTACGTTATAATCTATCTGTGTGCCAAATTTCATCCAATTCCATTCAGAAGTTTTTGCGTGAAAGAGTAACAAACATCCATCCATCCATCCATCCATACCTACTTACAAACATTCGCGTTTATAATATTAGTAGGATAGTAGGATTAACAATCAAAACAAAAACCACAATGGCGATTGCGAATTTTCAGAGTGCATTCACGTAGTCTTTAGGTACCTATAGAATATCATAAACTTAAAAACCTGGTGGCTAGGTAGAGTTCAGTCAACCCAGTAGCTTTGTAATACAAAATGTATGTTACCTTGACAATGGTAGAAAAGGCTAGACTGGTTCAACGTATCCATTTTAGTACCCACCTACTATTCAAAACTAAAACTTAGGTGTTCTAACCTACATCGTTATTCGGAACCATTCGAAAGGTTGCGAATCGAAAATTAAATTTTCAATTATTAATTTACCTTTTAGAGCTGTGCTGGCCCAGTGATATCGATTCCAATTTATGAGTTGTTGGTCGTGAGTTCAAACCAGGCACCTTGTGTATTTAATTTTATTTACACTGCTCTCAAAACGATAAAGGAAAATGTCGTGAGGAAACCGACAACTCTTAGTAACAAAAAATCAAAGACATGTGACATTACTCAACCCGCGTCGTCGATTATAGCCCACTCCCTCTCACAGACAGGAGGCTTGTGTGCAGTGGGAACATTATACGCTTACCTATTGTGATTAATTTGCATCGCCTCGGGAATTTCGGTAGTCTATTCTATTTAATCTGACAAAAAATTTCTTGATTTGTATTTATGAACAACTTTTGGCGAGCTCTTTTGATTACATTAATTTCATGTTCGATTCGGCATATAAGCGTATCGAACGGTTGTGAATAGCTGTGCTGGAACAATAGGTGTAACTTGCTACAATTTGGTCACATGCTGCATTGTTTTGACATTAGATTAATGGATTCGTTGAACTCATGTGAGTGATGATGACATAATGTGTTAGGCACTCATAGTTGTGAAATATATTATGTACTCAGCTTCCTGCATTCAATATACATTAGTACGGTTATTTGTTGGGTTCGTTTGGCGTGGCTATTCGTTATTATTTTCAGTGTCAGGTGGTATTACTACATTGAACATTAATTTTAAGTACCTATAGGGTCCTGCCTTTACTTATATTTTTTTTGTACAGACGCAAGCACATCAAGCTACCCTAAACTCTAAAATTTTCCCAATTGAACATGAACCTTTTTGTTTTTTTTTTGGGTGGGAAATCATCAAATAACTCCTCCCGCTCTGGGTGGAGTGGGAGGGCGTGTCAGACTTTTACTGACTAAAACCCACCCGTGTTCTCTCCCGTATCTCTTTCGAACAACCCACACCCCTAACAGGCATCGGCCCTTGCGGACCCCACCACCACCAGTTAGTGCTGACATCTCTTTGAGGCGCGCGTGGTACACAACGCGCCGTTGAACCGGGCTTGGTCCTTACCGGACAGCGAGCTACCCGTTACTCGCCGTAACATGAACTTTAAAAGTTTGTGTAATAAAGCTGAAAATCTATAAAAGAAATTTGACAGATTGGGGTAGCTTGATGTGCTGACGTCTGTACCATAGCACTCTTATTATAGTACAAATATTTATCTGCTGCAGCTGTAAGAGCAGAACCAACTATGTCTACTTACATAATCAGTCTATAATGATCCCACTGCTGAGACACAGGTCTCTTCTCGGTGGGAGAGCGAGGGCCGTAATCCACCACGCGGGCCCAGGTTGGTAGATGTCACATAACTTCGAATTTTGTTCCAGGACCTGCTGGTGTCCTCACGATGTTTTCCTTCACCGTTTTGAGAGCAGTGTTGATGAAATAATGTACACCAAGTAGAGCATTAGTCGTGGAAGCGATGACCGGTGGGGTAGACGTATTCTTGAGTGGAGACCGCGAATCGGAAAACGTAAGGTAGGACGCCCTCAAGCTAGGTGGAGTGACAATCTTCGCAGGGTTACTGGTAGCAACTGGATGAGAGTTGCCGAGAATCGAGTTAAATGGCGTGAAATTGTAGAGGCCTATGTCCAGCAGTGGACTGCTGTAGGCTGATGATGATGAAGTAGAGCGCCTGTCTGGGTTCAAACCTATGACCTACGATTCGTAAGTGGCGGCCGTTATACCAGTGGTATACCATTACTCTTGGTAATTAAATTATATCTGACTATATCTACACATAAGAACAGAATGCGTTGTTCTGCTATTGCTTGTACCCGTGCGGAATGAGAGAGAAAATACGATCGTCATGAGATCTACTCGGTCAATTTGAGGACGTTTCTTATCTTTGGACGCCGTTTGGCCAAATCTGGCTTGACTTTTATCTCCCTTCCCTTCACAAAAAGCGAAGTCCATAGTAAATCTCGCGATATTTTAATTATAGGTACAAAACAAGTTTGTTCAGCCACCGCAGCGTAAATAAAGATTAATTTTATCAGCATTCGCACCACGTACCGGGTTCCGCGATATTTCGACTTTGCCTAATGGTCGGACATTACCGGTGTTTCGCGATGACTACCTCATATATTTACATTTACCTGTAGCAGATCCTCTTAGCCTGGAATCTGGCTGTCTGTTTGTTTAAATCGTAGGGCCATAGAGTGGTTTTATAGTCTTTGGGTATAGCAGATGAGAATTCTCCGAAATAATATTTGTCATCTAGCTTCAACTTTCCAACTGGTCGACTTTTTGACAATTCAAAAGTGCCTGTAAATGGTTTAATTGAAATAAATGCTTTGAGTTTGAGAATGCATCAAAAAACTTCTTTTGTTATTTAATATTTAACGGCGCAGGATAGAATTTGCCAGAAGTGGTCATCGTACAGCTGCTTAAATATCCCTAGGATTGCGCCGAAATATAGCAGAGGGGTAATTCTCGTAATTTTAAGAACGTTCACAGTCTGATCTCAGTCTCAATCTGTCAAAAATCCCTTGAGTTTCCATACATTTTTGACAAGTTTTTGACATTTGCTTGTCGCCGAGATGACACTGCGACTAGATTTTGAACATTTCTAATTACGAGAATTGGCCTCCAGATCGTCGTGGACAGCGCCGGCGACTGACATCCTCTTTGTCAACAGAAGACTTGCGCTACGCAACCCTCAATGCGACGCTCTGCTAGAGTGACTGTCACCAGCAAGTGTCACTCTTATCCCATCTTTTTAGTGGTTCCAGTAAAAAAACGAGGCGGCGCCACTTACTGTTCCGTCATATTTATTAGACAGCTGTTTACTTACAGTTCATATTGTAGTCTGTAGTACACAGCATTCACACTTCTTTTACCTCTGAGTTTGCCTGACTGTCAAAATTAAAGTGATATTTACTCTCGTTACAATGAGGTTTTTATTTGGGTTGCTACCACTAACAAGTCTATCAATATCACAGTGATCTCTATTCTCGTTACAATAGGGTTGATGTTGGGTTGCCGCTGTTACTGCTGTCAGAGGTAAAATAACTGTGAACGGAGTGTAAAACAAATTCTTTAGTATGGGTAGCCATAATAATGTAGGGTGTATAATTTCTAGTGTTACGCAACCAATTTATTTTCTAATATTCGTAATTTTCGTGTATTTTTCTTCAAATTCTTTATGGCAGACGAGGGTCTAAATTCCCCTGTGATTTAAAAGCAGCATACCTAATTATACGAAGAAACTTGAGAAGCAATATTAAAATAGCTTTTCATTGATTTATTACACTTCGCTTCGTCGTATAAAGTTCCCGACCGTATATTAGCACGGATAACTTAAAAGTTAGTCTGTGCCGATCTTGGCTTCATATTTGTATCTCAAGTGTAGATTTTATAATATGTTTTGCGTCTGAGTTTATTTAAACACTAGCTGTTCCCCACGGTTTCACCCATATAAATCTCGATGCCGAGGGTATATTAGGATAAAAATGATCATCATCATCATCATTTCAGCCGAAAGACGTCCACTGCTGGACATAGAACTCCCCCGAGCACCGCCACTTCAACCGGTTCTGTACTTCTCGCATCACCCAGATTCCTGTGGCCCCAGGTCATTAATCCACCCTTCGGGATTCCTTCCTGCTGTGTCTTCCAGTACCGACGCGTAAATCGTATAAAAAGTATCCTATATCCTAATTCGGGTCATGGTCTACTCATGTGTCAAATTTCATCCAAATCCGTTAAGCCATTTTAGCGTGATAGCCTAACAAAAAAACATTTAAAAAAAACTTTTATTTTTTAAATATTAGTTTAAATAACACAAAGAAGACTGAAAATATCTACCGCTGAAACTAGGGGTAGGTACTGGAGTTATACAAGTCCTCATAGAATTACGGGTATAGAACTAAATGTACCTAAATTTATCTTCTTCTTCGTCATATCGATGATTGCATTTTATAATACTTGAAATAAGCCTCGACCAGAATTCGACTACTTTGTGAGCGTTACCGTTGGCCTCGCAAAGGTCTTCCATAGTTGCAGTACATATTCAAAACACCCGGGGGAAGCGTACGGGTAGCTTGCGAAATGCAAATTTTCTTACTCTTCAGTCTCAGACGGTAGGATTTCGTGAAATAGCCAATCAACGATATTACAAGTCGCCGCGGGAGACGCCCTGGGCGTCGGGAATCCCAGGTTGATTCCCGGCTACCGTAGGCGCGGGCTTGCGGACGGCGAGTAATGGGTAGCTCGCTGTCCGGTAAGGACCAAGCCCGGGTCGACGACGCATTGTGTTCCACGCGCGCCTCAAAGAGATGTCAGCACCAAATGGGGTCCGCAAGGGCCGATGCCTGCCAGGGGTGCGGGTTGTTCGAAAGAGATACCGCGGCCCCTGGCACACAGGCAACTGAGGGAACACGGGTGGGTTTTAGTCAGTAAAAGTCTGACACACCCTCCCGCTCCACCCAGAGCGGGAGAAGTTATTTGATGATTTCCCACCCAAAAAAAAAAAAAAACGATATCACAAGTACTTAAAGAGTTATATTGATAATTGTAATTATTCAAATTCTATAAATACATACTTGTTACAGTCACGAACCAAATTGTGTTCAGCATACAGCCTGACACTGACGTAAGAACATTTGAGCTTTGCTGGCTTCCTAAGTGCATGCCCCTTAAAGAGTCATAGCATTAATATTATGATCTGGGATTTTAAACATTAGCGAAACCTAAAAGCCTCACCATTCGAAACCATAAAGGCTCCTACCAGGGGTGCGGGTTGTTCAAAGGAGATACCGTGGCCTTGGCACACAGGCAACTGAAGGAACACGGGTGGATTTTAGTCAGTAAAAGTCTGAAACGCCCTCCTGCTCCACCCAGAGCGGGAGAAGTAATTTGATGATTTCCCAACCTCGAAAAAAAAAAACATAAAAGCTCCTGCAAACAGTCGCTATGTGACAGCGCGACGCGATTCACTTAGAACAATAATTAATTCTATGAAAACTTCATGGAAATTGTTCTACTAGTGTCGCGTCGCGCCTGTTCGAAAAAGCCTTAAAGCAGGAATCACAAAACATGTCAGGTCTTCCCTAACACATCAAACCGGGATGTTAAAACATAATATAGGTACAGCAGTCAACACAAGTGTTATTCCCCCTACCCTACAGATAAGATAAACAATGATCGATCTACCACGTTACAAGACACCAAGTAATGGCTATAAGGACGATAACCCTGCAAAATTAATGTATTTATATATGTTTATTGACTATTAAACCTTCATAAGTGGTCGTTTGCAATAACCGTCTCTAAGGGTTTGATAACTTTCCAAAAAATTACCTATATGAGAATTTGTGCTCGTTATGCGGGATATTGGGTGGTTATGGGTTGCTGTTCAAGTTTGGGTTTATTTTACTATGGTAAGTGGGTAATTTTATATAGGTATTACAGCAAACAAATGGTTCTACCTGATAAGAGCTATCAATAAAGGACAGGGCGCAAATAAGTTAAATACGTAGCTAAGTATCGTTTTTTTTTTTGAGGATGGGAAATCATCAAATAACTTCTCCCGCTCTGGGTGGAGCAGGAGGGCGTGTCAGACTTTTACTGACTAAAACCCACCCGTGTTCCCTCAGTTGCCTGTGTGCCATGGGCAACGATATCTCTTTCGAACAACCCGCACCCCTGGCAGGCATCGGCCCTTGCGGACCCCACCAGTTCGGCGAACCAGGACACATTGCACGCCGGGACCATCCCAGGAACCAAGTAATATAAGGGCCCCAGACGAACCCGTGTCTGGCACCCTTGGTCCCCCTGCGACGGGTCAGCGCAGTGGCCCCGCCGCCTACCACTGTTCGGCCGCAGGGGATAGGGAGAGCGGCCAACGCTATACCGACACTCCTCTTCCCCTGCGGCACCACCGCATCCGCCATCAAACGGTGGCGGCCCCGTCCAGGCCACGGAAGGGAAGAGCGCTACTCAGAAGTACCGGCACTCCTCCTCCGCCGCAGCCTGTAACCCTCAGCCGCGATGCCTCCCATTCGACATCGCGGCCCGCCTCAGTTGCGGTGCACCTCACCGCAACCTACTTTTTGGCCGCTACGTCGTCGGCTTGGAGACAAAAACCCTGACGAGCGGCCCCACCTTGGGGTTCCGCTTCGCTTCACCGTGGGAGCGGACCACGGCTACTGAGCCCTCCCCCCCGCAACGACAATGCGGGAACCCACTGGGGGGGAGCTAAGTATCGTTAAGTCAGTATTAAAAAAAAATGCACCAAACAAATATTGTCAATAAGATTTTCTAAACTTTTGTGAAGGAAGTCAGTACCATTTAATATTTACATTTAAGCATAGTAAACCTATAATGTTCACACCAATGGGACACAGTTCTTCTTTATGCAGAAAGAGCTATAATCCACCACGCGGGCACAGTGCAGACTGGTAGGTGTTCCATTTCCACACGATGTTTTCCGTCACCGTTTTTTCAGAGCAGTGGTGATGAAATAAATAACATAGAAAAAGTATCTTCCTGAGTTTGACCCACGACCTACAACTCGAACGTCGGGGCGGTTCCCACTGGACCACGACAGAACCTCACTAAAATTTTATTTGAGTCAAATCAGCGAATTTGTAAACAATAAAACTGACGAGGTCACAAACTTAGTGATACTTAGTGAAAATCACTTGGCCCATTGAGTCGCGACTTACTCGACAAAGGAGTATGAATGCCGCCAGCAAAAAGTTACTACTTCACAAAGCTTTCTGCTCTCCCGGTTCCTATTCCAATCAAATTAAGTAGGTAAGAGACAAGTTTAAACCATTCTAATAAGACGAAGTTTGTTACAGTTTAAAGCTCTTGTTGACATCACCCCGAAACTTCTCGTTCTTACGTTCAATTCGTTTATTGAATGATAAGAAATATAAGAAGGCGAACCCCTATTATTTGTACCACGAGACCGTTTTTTTACTAAAACTTAGTTCAGCTTGCTAGAAGCTACTTTTTCGAACGAAAATTATCTCAAAACGAGTGTAACAAAATAATTGTTATGGGGGCGTAAACTGCTGTGATTGGTTGAATGATTTATCAACTGCTAATCGCGAGCGCAAAATAACCATCGAAAAAAAAAAAGACGTTACGTATGTGGTGCTGGAGAAAAATGCTTGGGTTATCGTGGGTCCAGTTTCGCACTAACATCTCTATACGCCAAGAACTCGACATCAAAAACCGTCTATCTATTCTGGACCAAACGCGCATCCTCAAATACTTCGGACACGTCTCGAGGTATGAGACTATATAAAGCGCCTTGTCGTATAGGTAGAGTGGAGGGCATTAGACCACGCGGGTGCCCACCCATGAGATGGACAGACCAAATTAAATTCGTAGTGGCCGATCCCTTGTAGTGCACATTAAATTTCAAAATGAGTAATTAGATAGCAAAAAATCGTGCGGCGAATCACATCAGCCCCTAGACAAGAAACTATCTGAGGGCGACGACCACTTTGACGAGAGTATTACGCAGAAGATGGAGAAGAAGAATAATCAAGAAACTGGCCCTAGGGGTGGTTTAAACCGTTAACAGTAATGTAAAAAAGAACATTATACATTCTAAACTCACCTAGCAATGTGTGTATTCATAAGTCAAATATTCTTTATTTTAACTAACGACTTTCAAGTTGCTGTAGTCAGCTTGATGCATGAAATTCACAGCTCTTGGTCAACAAGGGTGGTATAGCGTTTGGCATCGTATCTTGAGTGCTTCAGACAACTCAAACATGACAGTGAGATGGCACTGAGACTAGTTGTTGATAGCAAATTGTTTGTGTAAATTTCGTGGTACTGCTGGCTTAACTGTCTGTGCAAATAAATCTATTTATTCTCTATCTAAATACTATTTTTTGCCACTATTCATATTTTAGTTCAAATACTTATTATATACCTACTACTAAGCTTTTTCCAGCGACTTCGTACTCAGGGAAGTCGGAAATATCCCACTGGGACTTACTACTACCGGTATAAAACGTATCCTATGTGTTTTCTTATCTATAATGCCATCATCACCATTATCATTTCAACCGAAAGACGTCCACTTCTGGACATAGGCCTCCTCCAAGCTCCGCCACTTCGACCGATTCTGTGCTTCCAGCATCCAGCGGACTCCTGCGGCCCTCACAAGGTCATCGGTCTACCTTGTTGGAGGCCTTCCAACTTTACGTCTTCCGGTACTCGGTCGCCACTCCAGAACTTGTCAGCCCCATCGGACATCTATAATGTGGTTAAGTATAAACTATCTGTGTGCCAAATTTCATTGGTCGTTCAAATCCGTGCAAATCCATTAGGCTGTTTTTGCAGTGATTGAGCATCTAAACATCCAAACTTTCACATTTATAATATACGTAGAATACTACGGTTGTTCCGATCGAAGATGCTAGTTTCTACTACCTCAACTCTAGCGATAGATTCTTATCTATCTATCTCTAGAGTTGAGGTGGATCGGTAATGTTCAGTACCGTCACGCAAATGTGTGTGGGAACCTGCAATTAGGTAGTATGAGCGATTGAGAATTGCACCAGCATTACACTCCAAGCATGCATGGAATGTGCTACGTTAGCAAAGGCGAATGTAGTGCTTATTTGGTGGATTTCCGTAGGAAATGTGTATTAGGCTTGTTCTGTAGACCATTCGTATGTAGAAGGTCTGACTCTGTAGGAGACTAGCACTTGTGCCAAGTATTCGTTTGTGTAAACACCGTATTTGTTTCACAATAGCCATAGAATAACTATGTGTTGTTTAAGAATTATTATTCTTAAACAACATTATATTGTTCTATACACAGCCATGCATGATTGCATTAAGTAGGTCGACGTTCACATGAACGTAGTAATATCGCGGTGGGATTTTTTTGCGCACTGGATCTTCAGCACACTGCTTAGTCCGAGAGTTGAAAATCGAAGAAATTCTCGCGAAGCGGGAGGCGGCGCATGTGAGGGAGAGGCAGTATATGCGCCCTCACGGCCCTAGTCGGCGCAGGAGATGCCCTGGGCGTTGGAAATCCCAGGCTGATTCCCGGCCACCCTAGGCGCGGACTTGCGGACGGCAAGTCCAACCTCGGCAAGCATAGCTTAACGTAATTGAGAAACCCGTGCGGCTGTTATTACTAACTTAGCTACAAGCCCCATTTTTAAAGAAAGTAAGTTAAAAACAGTTGCTTAAAATCTTTATGTGCTTTCCAAGGCACGGAGTGTTCTCGATATAACCCATCAACGAACAGACCGCGGCAAACGTAGCTTTACCATCGCTCAACCCTTTGATAAGGCTGGTGAGTATAACATACATAAGCTACATAAAACCCGTTAACCCAACGTTCGTACATCAAAATTATATTCATGAAAGATTACTGCACGATGGAGGCCAAACGGTCTCAAAAACGCAGCCTTATTTATTGATGTCTCTTCAGTATATCTTTCCACAAATCAAATAAGAAAGTTGATTCAGTTCATGTCTCAAAATCAATATCAAAAGAACTTGACGAAGATACTCGTCGAAATCTAAGTTAACAATCTGTCGACACTGTTGATTTACTCCATGTTACTGCCGCCCAGCCTTATTTACCCAGTAAAGTTAATACGTATAGATATGGGTTTTTTATGTACAGTTGTATGGGTTATAGTTTCATTAAGGAGGTTTTTATGTGGCAGCCCAGATTGTTTGACTTACAAGTACTCCTTTAATTAGACGTAGTTACTTGCTTCTCACGTTATCTCTTGCCTTCATCTTTAATATAGGATATTAAATCTAAGAAGTATAAGTCAAAATCATTATCCTATTTGTCTTACTATCTTACTAATATTATAAATGTGATAGTTTGTATATATACTTATATGTTTGGATGTTTTTTACTCAATCACGCTAAAACGGCCGAATGGTTTCTGATGTAATTTGGCACACAGATAGTTTATAACGCGGATTAACATATAGGATACTTTTCATCCCGGTAGTACGTTGCCATGGGATAATATCCGGCCTCCACGCGGGCGAAGCCGTTGGCGAAAGCTAGTAGGTACTAAATTCAAACCAAACTTTGCGCTATGAGAGAAACAACGATAAAATCCTTACTTTTTTAAAATAAATTCATGATTGTAACATTTGTAACCAGTGTCATTGTCCCAGAAAGTTACATAGGTGTCCCTAAACCATATTGGTTCCTACCTCCACGTATCCCATTAGACCTTCTAAATGAGTTTTACCAAAACCGAGCTTAGCTCGCCTGCCTATTTGACCTCTCAAATGGGGTCCCTCAGGATCTAAAGCCAGATAAACCGTTTTATCGGACCCGAGAAATTGATTTATTTCGTCAAAATCCTGAAATTCTATTCAAACGATCGCCAAGATAATAAAGCGAATTGATTCGTTTGACTGTCTGTGTTTTATATCAAACTATACTGAATAAATTTTGTTTTTGTTGAATACAGCAAAGGTCTGCTTAATTCTAGTTAATGTGTCTTTGTTATAATTAAGAACCTTTAGCTTACATGCAAAGTTTGAAAATCATTATAAATAAGTGGCACTATAAACTGTATGGAATACACTTTTACTTTTTACTAAATAAAATTAGTTGGCCCAATCTGCAGTTTGCATAAATGCACCTCTATGTGCTTTTAAATCGACTAATAAAAATACGTTTGTTGTCTAAACATAATCTGCTACGTAAGCGCCCACCAGGGTAAAAGCACCTATAGTATAAAATTCGCAATAAAGGGAGGCAAAGTTCTGGCGGGTGGTGGCCGGTTTATCTACGTTTTAACTGGGACATTTGTTATTGTTGCGAGGCGACTGTCGCGTTAACTAACAGATATAGAACCGACGTTGTCGCAACAAAATGGACGAAATCTGATATTGCTGAAGCGTTTGTACTAGGCGATAGATAACAGGCGAGACAAGTGAGTTGGGGTCGGCGAACCAAGTTTGTAGTTCGGTGTACAAGGGATGGATAAGGATGAAATTAAACCAGTAAGTTTTCAAGTAATATTAGGCTAAGAATAAAGTCAAAATTTAATCAATGAAAACCTAAATGCCTTAATAACATGAATCGCCACTCCTAGATGCCTTGGAAAAAATAATCACGTAACAATTACATGAATCGCCACTGATAGATACTTTTGAAAGCGTAAGCACGTGACCAAAAACATAAAATTGTTACTCCTAGATGCCTTAAAAAAGTAAGCACGTAGCTAAAACATAAATTGCCACTCCTAAATGCCTTAAAAAAGTAAGCACGTAAGCAAAACATAAATCACCACTCCACTACACAGATAGCAAATAATGTAACTAAACTAACACATCCAGAATATCACATTGAAAAAAACCCTCACCACTTTTACAACCAGCACCCAAACTTTATTCGTTCCACAAACGAAACAGGTATATCCCGTAAACTGGCTATTTGAATGATCACCCCAGTGATTGCTGTAACCACGGTCAGTGGTTGCCTGAATAATAAATAACGTGGCTGGGTTGAGTAGCAGCCCCATTAGTTGGCTGAATTTACTCGCACCCCGACGGCCACTGATGGTACGATTAAACTTTGAATTTTTGCCAACAGACTTAAGGCCGTATTAGCGTGGGCAGCGAACGGGAACGGCGTGATTAATTTTTAATTTTAGAGTACCGAGATTACGTTTTAAAACTGTTTGATGGTACCGAAGGACGGTAGGTACATAACTACTGGTGTTTAGGGTTTCTTACGTCCGAGGTAAAAACGGAACCCTCATAGGATCACTTCGTGTGTCTGTCTGTCACAGCCAATCATTTTTTTTCCGATATCTATAGATCTGATAAGTTGAAATGTAGTATGTACACATATGCATTTCTGTAACCTAAACACGGACGTGTAACTTAAATAAATGAATTTTGAACATGAGAGTCATTTATGGGGGGGGGGGGATATTATTTTTATTTTTGAGTTCTGCAAATTGTACCATTTGACATGTCAAATGAAGACCTGTATGCGGGTGTCGATTATAGGCATATTGTTTACCATAAAAAATAGGTTTTAAGAAAGCAGATGTATACCGACCATTTGACTCTACGGTACACTGAAAAAAATACAGAGCAGGTATAGTTTTTTACACATAACTACATTGATATATTGCAGGGAAACCTATGAAGTATATGAGTATAGTCTTAAAATAACATAGTTAAAAAAAATATAATTAAAAGTCATTTATTCAAACTAGGCTGAGAGTCAGAGCTTTTTGAACGTCAAAATTACATAAGACAGTCCCCCAAAACGCCCGCCCTTCACCACTTCCTAGTGGTTTAGCTGGGAAGAAGAAGTGGCGCAACAATAATCTCTCAGTATTGTGCATTAGGTACATTTGCCGTTGGAATGAATGGGAGAAAATGTTGTTAACTGCAATGTTAAGTTTATCCTACAGTCTAGAATTGGAAAATAGGCCGCACTTGGCACTTATCACGTTTCTTTTTAAATTTTGTTATGAGTCACATATTGGCGTTACTAAGGGTTTTTGAGAGAGATGTTCTAATAGCTCTTTAGTAAAACAAATGGTGCAAAACGTACAAATTGTACTGATATATACGTCACACTAAGTTTAGGGAATCACGTATGTAAAGACACTTTAGGAAACCGAATAGCTCCGTCCTTATGCAAATCTAATTTAGATACGAAAAATTTACGTCATCGACGATTTTCCGACATACATTACCGCATCTTATCGTTTATGAAGATCGGGCCGTTCACACTTCTTTAATAAATATTACCCCCGAATATGCGATGGCAAAAAGCGGGTATTTGTCAAAGTAAAGTATACGCGTGTACGAGCCAAGTACTAGGTGGGTCTGTATCTACACAGTCATGCTTCGGGCAAACGGAAACAATACGCATAAACACAAAGAAAAGTGTTAAAATAATGTGTCATCGAAGACAAAAGAAAGAAGATTTAGGCCCACATTTTAACCTCGATTGCCTAAGGCCCTTTGTACACGGCACGGTTTCTTTACGGTACGGCGCAAAAACCGCACCCTAGAAAAAAACGTGTCCGTCAACAAGCTTTTATAATGATCCGTACAACACTGACAACCGTGCCTACACACGGCGAATGAGCCGTAGTTTTTCACGGCAAGAAAAACGGGTACAAAGGTTTTACGATACCTACAAAATTAGGTATGCAGGCTAAGACAGACAGTAAACTTACAACTTAAAGACCCTAGGAACATTAAAGCTAGTCCAATACCTTCAATTTGTATGTAAAACAGGAGTCTGTGTATTCAAGGTTGGCTTAGTAAGAGCAGTGGTGGCGTAGTGGTAATGGGTGTGACTTACGTGTTGTAGGTCATAAGTTCGAACCCTGACAGGCGCTTTACATTGTGAAAATTATATCATCACCACTGCTCTCGAAACGGCGAAGAAAAACATCTTGAGGAAACCGGCATGTCATAGAACCAAAAACTCGAAGACATGTGACATAATCTCCACTGGGCCCGCGTGTTCGGTTACGGCCCTCTACCTGTGAACATTGTAGCCTGATTATGCTTATGCTACGAAGACATCCTACTAAAGTTTGAATGTTCTTACTCAATCACGCAAAAATAGCCGAACGGATTTGTACGAAATTTGGCACACAGATAGATTGTAACTTGGATTAACACATATAATATTTTTTGTCCCAGTAGTACATTCCTGTAGGATAATTTTCGTCCTCTACGTGGGTGAATCCACAGGCAAATGCAAGAAAGAAATAAGATTCAAGCACATATCTTATATGTTCGATTACCTAACGATACATATAAAATTAGGTATGCAGGCTAAACACAGAGCAAACTAACAACTTGACGACCCTAGGGACATTAAAGCTAGTCTGGTACAACTTGTATGTAAAACAGTAGTCAGTGTAGACAAGGTTGGCATCAATTCAATTTTAAGCTCAGTATCAAGACGCTACCAGATTTAAGTACCGCCCTGTATTCTGAGATAAGGAATACTAAACTCTCTATAGTAGTGTCTTTGTCTTATAACCCTTTGATAGTTGAACATTTATATAAAATAAGGATTCGTTTGAGATTATTCTTTAATTTTACTTGATATGTTAACAAGTGAGGGCCTTGTGGTTAAGTAAAACCAGCGACACAGGTCGATCGATCATATTAAGCTACACTTGCCGCGGTGGGAATGTGTGACCATGTTTACATACCAAAACCCCTCCGTGTCTCCGATAGCACGTTAAGCTGTTGGTCTCGGCTGTCATTCGTGGGACTTTGACAGTCGTTACGGGTCGTCAGAAGCCCGAAAGTCTGACAACCTGTCTTACCAAGGGGTATCGTATTACGCAGTAACTGTTTTGTGGAGGTCAGATAGGCAGTTGCTCCATGTAAAATACATGTATTCAGTTGTATCCGGTTTTAATGGAAGCAGACCACAACATAGTTGGGCAAAGGCTAGATAGATGTTCAGGTGATACAAGTAGTTATAACAAAATGTAGGAAAACGCCGTCGAGAATTTAGCATGTCAAAGGAGAATGACTAAAAATGTATGGAGGTTGGTCCAAATATCCACCACTAACGAGACCTATGTAATAAAATAGTCTACTAAATACTGAGTCATTATACCAAACCGCAACCAAAAATATGCAGTCAGTAAAAAGTTATGACTGAATGAAAAGTCATGTTTTTTTTACCTTTTTATGCGAAAAATATTGTTAATATCATTCTGTCCATCGCACATTTTGTACTAATCTACGCATATTATGTCATGCCGCTTGGTGTGCCGTGTTAGGTTCTCGCTAGTTCTCGCGGAAGAAAGAAAACACAAGAATGCTTCACAATAGTTTTATCCATGTCTTACATTTGTCTTTGAAAAACATTGCGATGGATGAAAAAGCCTGACTCCCAATACTGCCCAACAGTGGGAACATAATATGCTTAATAATGTTATGTTAAGTTAATCGAAATTGTCTTTAATTTACTTTCCTGGAACGGAGATCCAACCAATTTAATTAATTCTGAAACCGATTTACGTAAAAGGTTATTTTATCCAGAATTATCAGTGCCTTGGGATTATGGACCGCTTTTATTATTTAATGTTTCATATGAATCCGATTACCAAACTTCAGCGGATCTGTAATGGAATAAAATTATTCATATTATACTGAGAGGATATTCCGCGATCAAAGCTGAAAACCTTTCATTTATGTGATAGTATTTTTTACACTTTACTTTGACTTTTTACCCGACTACGGCGAATCAAAGAGGAGGGTTATGATTTTGACCAGTATGGGTTGTATACAGGATAAAATTTTAACCAGTACGCAATTATAACCATGAATTCAGCATATCATTCTAGCCCCCTTGCGTAGAAATTTTGCGTCGGTTACAGAAAAAAAAATCAGCTGTTTCATAGAAAAGTGCAATACCTACGCGGTCAAAATGTATGGAACAGCAGATTTTTTTTGGATATTCTGAATTCATGGATACCAACAGTTTGTGTACTGGTTAAAATGTTATCCAGTATAATTATGTTCATCTGTTCTACTTATCATAATTTGGCAAATGAGGTCTCGTTGGAAGCTTCTTGATCATCTGCTGCTTATAGGCTATGTGATGTCACATTAAATTGAATATGGCCTCCTCTAGCTGAGATAAAGTCATGAACTCAAGAAACACGCTTTAAAAACCAAACTAAAAAAGTAGAAAATAATTTAATTCTATTAAAAAGCGTGGGGTGCTTTTTGAGGTATTTGTAGAATCAATTAATATCAAGCACCCCACGCTTTTTAATAGAATTAAATTATTTTCTACTTTTTTAGTTTGGTTTTTTAAGCGTCTTTTTAGTTTTTAAACTATTATTTATTTTCGACTAGCTGTGCCCGCGACTTCGTCCGCGTGGAATAGTGTCTTTGGGTTTTTGTCGCTTGTCGCAAACTTATAAAACATTCACATAAACCTTACATATTTCCATACAAACTTTCATCCCCTATTCCCTATTGTAATTTTACACCCTTGAGGGTAAAACTTTTACAAACTATGAATGACATATTTATTTATATCGAATCAACAGCCTAGAAAATAAGTTTCAAGCTTCTAGCTTTAAAAATGACGATAGTTCCATACAACTTTTCATCCCCCCCTTTCAACCCCTTACAACCCTTTTTCGCATTAAAAAGTAGCCTATGTCCTTTCTCAGGCTCTAGACTATCTGTGTACCAAATTTCATTTAAATTGGTTCAGTAGTTTCGGCGTGAAAGCGCGACAGACAGACAGACAGAGTTACTTTCGCATTTATAATATTAGTAAGGATTTTTTAGTTCTGCTAACTACAATAGCGTGATTTTTCATTTTTTTTTGTTTTTTCTTGGAAATTATTGATTTTTCATCGGTCCTTGATAGGTATGCAAATTTTCAATTTAATCTGACGTTTTAAAGAAGGTCATAATTATTTTTAAAGTTTCCGTTACATAGGCACATACTAGAACATCCGTATGAAGCTAATAAAAGCGTGTTAAAAACAATACATTCTTACAGTAGTAAGCGATCATAAGCTTTGGAAAAAGGTTAAAATATATAAATAATAATAATAAAAGAAAATATATAAATAATAATAATAAAATAAAATATATAATTAATAAAATAAAATATATAAATAATAATAATAAAATCATTTATCGTTACATCCATAATGTTTTAGTATAATTTGTGAACTTCCAAACTAGTGTTATTAATCATATCAATAGAAGGACTATAATAATTTATTACTGGCAGGTCCGGGTGGACTCCCCGAATGATGGTGACAAATCACTATACGACTGCGTGCAGCCGTATCCATCGAGCCAACATCAGAGAGTCCCACCGGTCAGCCAGCGCGCGCGGGATGGCGTTGGGACTGTCGCGCGTGCGGCGCATAATAGAAGCGCACCGTTTGCGCATGATGGCCGCAAAGCCATCTGTGTCAGCCGCCGCGAACATCGCGGACGCACTGCATATAAATATATATGCTTTCAGTCTCTGTCTACAATCACTTATGGTCATAACTGTGCTACTCTAAAATTCTGGGACTAAAGTGTACCCCAAACAATTAGAGTGAGGCACCAAATGGCACTAAAGTACCTCAAGTCCAAATAAGTGTTAGCGACTCACTACTCTGCGGTAATGGAGATCTCCCATTCAAGTACCCATATGGAAAATTTAGGTCCCAGTGATAGCGATTGGAGATTTAGCAGGCCGCGTAAAAAGAGTACAAAGGGACCATTCATGTACTTGATGGCCCCTTTGAACTTTATCCTTAGCAATATCTCATTTTCTGTAAATGTTTAAATAAGGCCTATTCGTTTTAATGCTTACCACAAGATACGTCATGTGTTAAAAAAACTTATTGGCCATAGGTATGTACCTCAGTATCTAATGCGACTATAAAAACACTTACACACACGTACACACACACACCTTTCATATACATTCTTAGATCTCTTTCATTCGCTACTACGCCCTATCCGAGATATTTTCCCCTTAGCGTACAGTGTGTACAATCACTTATTATTTTTTAAGCCCTGGCTAGAGGAAATTTATTGAGGCAGCCACAGTCAAGTCCGGTTCAAGAGCCGACAACCTCCTGTATCGGCTTCCAAGATGCCATAAAAAAACAACTGCTAGGTACTTTTGTTTCTTTCTTTGTATAGGTACATGTTGCCAGAAAACCTCTATAAGATGGTCCCTGCATTAATCTGATAACTTAACGTTATCTCGAGAACTAAAAAACATGCAGAAGACAAAGATGGGAATTTAAAAACAAAAGGCCTTCGATTTTCGACTATGTGGGAATATACCGAATGTAGCTACTATCAAAGTAAAAAATGAACGTTCAGAAACACAAGCAATAAAACATCAGCCAAGGTTTTAAAACAATAGCATCTAATAGGTAATTGGCCGAAAGCACTCGACCGGAATATAGTCGAGCAGATGAATCGAGGTCAGACAATCGCTTAAAGTGAAGACACAGCTTTAGCACTGATAGGTACCAAGTTTGGGGCAAATGGAACTCGTAAGTACGTTTAAGTAGGTAAAGTAGTATAGTATCACATACATAGAATCGTCTAGGTCACGATAGTATTAAAATATACAACTTTTTAGTGCCCACTTATCGAGGTACATTTCCTTCACACATTTATATTAATCTAACTAGCTTTTGCCCGCGACTTCATACGCGTGGACTTTAGAATCAAGTAGATAATCATTTTTTTTTGATAATATATAGCCTATTTTTTAAGTTAGACCTCCCGGAATACATCATTGAAAACTGCATTCAATTCCATGCAGTGGTTTTTGCGTGATGCGGTAACAAAAATACAGACAGACAAAAATTCTAAAAACCGATGTTTTGGCTTCTCTTGCTCTAATAAAGACCCCCCATACTATTTTTTCTTCAATATCTTTAATGTACAGACATCGGCCTGTTACAATTTTATTATATGTATAGATTTCGGAAATATGATCATCATTTACCTAGCCATTTCTCAACCATGTTGGGGTCAGCTTGCCATCTAAACAGGTGCAGCTGAGTATCAGTATTTTACATGGCGCAATTGCCTATATGCCCTCCACAATCCAGTCACTGGGTAATACGATACCCCTTGACTGGTTGTCAGACTTTCGGGATTCTGATTGCCCGTAACGACTTCAAAGATCCACGAATGACAGCCAGGTCCAACGGCTGAACGTAGTCGAAGGAAGTCTTGGTAGAGCAATCTTGGTATAGTCACCCATCTACGGATTAACCAAGACAAGTGTAGCTTAACCTGAGCGATGGACCCATGCGGCCCATGCGGCTTAGTCTCAAGCCCCTCACTAATTTTGAAAACACGTCCACGATAAACGTGCAAATACTTATGCAAATGAATGTGAATTAATCTTTTCGCCCCTTTCCGTGTAAACAAAAGGGTTTTCTGTAACGCGGGGTAGGTTTTTTATCACATTCATTGTTAAGTGTATCCTGTTAGACCACAAAATAATCGTGTTTCAGTCTTTTATACTGAGACATGGTTTTATTTTGTGGTTTTCCGTGGAACAAACATAAATGATCTTTTATCGTCATTTTGTAGTCGTTGGTACCTACTGCTTGTGGATCCATTTTTATATATATATTACGGGCAACGTGATTTACTGGGCATTATTAATAAGGACCGGCCATTATTAATAATGCCCAAGAGTGATGGGCAAAGTGATTAACTTATCACTTTGACCGGCCATTATTAATAATGCCCGACTGCCCGTGGTCCATGTAATAAGTCAGTGTTTGAGATAGCTTGAATTTATCACTTGGACCGGGCAGTATTAGGTTAGGTTAGTTATTTTTTGTTAACTTTTCATGATAATTTTTTAAGTTTAATTTCTTTTAATAAACAAAAACACTACAGTTCACCTATTTTATTACTTTGCCCAAGATAGGGTGGGCATTATTCATAATGGCCGGGAAAAGTGATTAATCACATTGTCCGATTGAGTCGGGCATTATGAATACAGACCGGCCGTTATTAATAGTGCCCGGACTTGTCAAATTGCCCGTAACATATATAATTCAGCTGTATGTGTGTATGCCACTGAACTCCTCCTACACGGCTGGACCCGATTATGATGATTTTTTTGCGTGTGTTTGTGTGGGTCTCGGATGGTTAAGGCTCATAATTGGACCCGGTAGTTGGCGTAGTTCGGGCAAGACAGCGTCTGTCAGGTCCGGTCCTACTATCATAGAGAACTAACAAAACTGTAACATCTCACACATTTGTGTATCTTTAACCTATGTTTACAAATAAATAATCTGAATCTGAATCTACTAATATTATAAATGTGAAAGTTTGTATGTTTGGATATTTATATGTTTGGATGTTTGTTACTCAGTCACGCAAAACCGTAAAACTAAGTTGGATGAAATTTGGCACACAGATATAACTTGGATTAATACATAGGATACTTTTTTATACCGGTAGTGCGGTCCCGTGGGATAATTCCCGACCTCCACGCGGGCTAAGCTGCTTGCAACAGCTAGTATTTTATAAAAACACAAACCCGGCCTGGGCTTTCCTGAAGAAAACAGCGAATGCAAGGTTTAAAAAGTTAAAGAAACAAAACCTGAATCTGAGAAACACAAGACTGTTAACAAAGTGCCAATGTCGAGCAGTCAGACACAAGGACAGCTCCAAGCTATTGAAACAAGTAATGAAACAGCTCGAAATATATTGCAGTTCACAAGAAATGGAGCAAGACTTCTGTGACAGCTGTCTCATGCACTTCTTATAGGTTTTACAGAAGATTTTGTTAGAGGAATGCTATTCTAGACTCTTATATCTGCCAAAGTGTCGTCTGAAAATGTTCCATCTAAAATCAAAGAGGTATCTGATAAAAAATATATTGTACCTATTCTTAAATATGCGATTCTGCATGTTGCACAGTCTGCTAAAGTTAGTGCGATATCGTGAAAGTTCAAGTTCAATAGTTTTTTGTTTATGTAGATAGAGGCACTTATGAAAGGTCAACTAGATATTTTATATTATATCTAGTTGCGTCATTTATTTACAAAAAATCGAAGGACGTTCAATGTCAAGAAAATAAATTATAATTAGCCCACTGCTGAGAAGCAAGTTTCCTCTTTTGATAGTGAGCGGGCCAGTGCGGGTTGGTAAATGTCACATGCCTACGAATTTTTGGTTTTAGGATAAGCCGCTTTCCTTACGATGTCTTTCTTCGCCGTTTTGACAGCAGTTGTCATGGCATAATTTACACAAAGTAAAACGCCTGTCAGGTTTTGAACCTACGACCTGCAAGTCGCAGCTGTTACCACTGGGCCACCACAGCTACTCTCTAAATAAATTGTGTAGAAATATTACGTCAAACTGTGCTGAAGCTTTAGCGAAAGAAGAAGAAAATGTAGAAAATGGAACAAACGCCAGTAACCAAAGGGAATCTGCACACCATATAAGATGGAACAGCTGTAAAGCTGGCATAGTAACAACACCGTTCTGGTTAGTAGTGCTGTCAGCTCCAAGCATTAATTGCCCACAGAACCCAAACACTAAACATAGATCGCTTGACCGCTCCACTGCGAACAGCGCTGTAACTTGTCCCGTCACACACAAATTGTATTCCTCGACGAACGACAAACTGTTGTGGCAGTTACCCAATACGTAATTACCGACACGTAACGTGTTAGTCGCGCAAACTTTGACAAACTCATACATTCCCAGGCAAAGTGTAACATACAAAGTTTAATTAGCAAGTGTACGGATCTGGTATTAAACAGAGGGGTATTTGCGAAGTTACACTAACTTGTGCTGGATACATAATGCATGAAGACATTTTGCTAACAATCTTCAGGTAGTGTATGAAGTTGGAGTAAATTGTTTTAGAGGAAAAAAGCGTAACACTGCCTGTCCATTGGAACGTAGAAGAGCGGAGAGAAGTGGATGCAAAAAATTATATTGGCCAATATAGATACTGCTCCGCTCCTCATTGCTCTTCTTCACTCCAATAGACAGGCAGCCTTTTTTTTGGGTGGGAAATCATCAAATGACTTCTCTCGCTCTGGGCGGAGCAGGAGGGCGTGTCAGACTTTTACTGACTAAAACCCACCCGTGTTCCCTCAGTTGCCTGTGTGTCAGGGGCCGCGGTATCTCTTTCGAACAACCCGCACCCCTAGAAGGACAGGCAGCCTTAAGGTACCGATGTTAAATTTAGATTCTGCTATGCAAAGTCTCGCTAGTTGCATGTTGTTATTGAAAAATTTATAGAATACAAAGGTTTTTCAAAAACAAGCTTTTATTATTACCTACTTGTTAATAAAACGGACTAAAAAGTTAAGTTAAATAAAAGTGTGTTACATTTTGATTTGATTGCATGCAGTATTTATATTTTATAGTTTAAATAGCATCAAATAAAAGGCTTTTTTTATTTTTATTTACATTTTGATGGCATGAGAAAAATAAAGAACATTTATTAACATATTACACCTATTTCTTACCGTCAATATGTAACACGCTTTAAAAAAATTGAGATTAAATTATTTTTAACCTTTTAGTTCCTTTTATTAACAAGTAATAATAAAAGCTTGCTTTAAAAAAAGGTTTTTTTTTGTATTTTTGATGCGGTATTTACTACGGCGTAGTTTTTAGCAGCGTTTTTCCGTTATGTATCTCGTAATCATTCGTAGAACCCACACACATATGTGTTGTTTGAGCACTTAAGTGTTATGTATCTATGGCCACCTTCCAGCTCCAGCATCAGACCCTGGTTACCATATAGGATCAAAGTACTCGTCAATACGAATCAAACGAGCCCAAACTCGATGGGCTTGTGTCAATTTCTTGCCGAGTTCCTATGGCCACATTCCAGCTCCAGCATCAGACCCTGGTTACCATATAGGATTAAAGTACTCGTCAATACAAATCAAACGAGCTCAAACTCGATGGGATTGTGTCGTTTTATTACAGAGTTCCTTTAGCTAACTTCCAGCTCCAGCATCAGATTAGATCCATATCATCATAATATTATATTGTCACGCAATATACATATGCATGCAAAACTTCAGCTCAATCAGTTAAAGATATCTGCTTCAGAATTGAGTTGCAAGATTCCACCCGAACAAACATAGTTACATACATACATTGCAAGTTAAATCAAAGCTTGTAAAAATAAGAAATATTTGTCCTGCAGTCCTGATTCTGTTATGCAGCAACTAACCATGAACTTTATTTTCATCATCATCATAATTTCAGCCGAATGATGTCCACTGATGGACATATATGCCTCTCACAAGCGCCACCTCTTCAACCAGTTCTGTGTTTTTTGCATCCAGTGGATTCCTGCGGGCTTCACCATGTCATCGGTCCAATTTGTGGATAGCCCGAATAATTGCCAAACTTAAGTGGCGGGGGCAGGGGACATGCTCGCAGAACAGATTGCCGGTAGGGCCGAAAGGTGCTGCAGTGGCGACCGCGTACTCAAAGACGTAGCATTGGAAGGCCTCCCACAATGTGGAATTTTATTTTTCTCGCTGATAAAATAAGATAGCTGAAGATTATCGAAAATGTTCTGATTTAGCTATATCAATGAATTACATACACACATACTCTTAAGGCTTCCAATCATATTTATGACGCCTCAAAGAGATGTCAGCACCAACTGGTGGGGTCCACAAGGGCCGATGCCTGCCAGGGGTGCGGGTTGTTCGAAAGAGATACCGCGGCCCTTGGCACACAGGCAACTGAGGGAACACGGGTGGGTTTTAGTTCAGTAAAAGTCTGACACGAAGAGCGGGAGAAGTTATTTGATGATTTCACACCCAAAAAAAAAAACCGTATATTTCCTTCTCTGATAAGTCATTGTTTGCAAAACTGAAAATTGTTTGCGTATTGGAAAAGAGCCTTTATCTTAGCTGGTATACTAACCATCCCTTTTGTTCCAGTGGTCGCAAGCGCCTATGCTGAGTATAAGGTCCTGCGTTCACCTCCCGGGTTGGGCAAAGTATTATTGGGCTTTTCCATAAGGAATTTTTCAGTTGCAGCCCGAAGTCTGGATATATGCCCAGTTGATGGCAATAGGTTCGCCCCCTATTACATGAGCCTTAAACATAACTGGCGAAACGTGGATGTACATAAGTGTACCTCTGCCTAAGGTTTACCTCTACCTACACCTTTGGGGTATACAGGCGTCATGTTATATTAACCATAAATAGGGTTGTTCCGCTATAAGAAAAAAACCAAGGAAACGATGTAATGATTAACACGATTGGCTGATGAATTGGTGATCTCAGTGCTATGTGGTTAGATAAACAAAGGTTTTTTAGATGGGCTGTTCTAAGAAATACCTCTTAGTTCTATGTATGTAGGATACCCAGTCAGGGCCTGAATTCACTATGGCCACTTAACGATTCCTTACACGAAATCACGTCAATAACACACGACATCTGCTAATTTCGTATTAATAATATCGACAAATTGTCTTGGAACATATAGAATATGACATTTCGATTCCGTACCGTTACATTGGTTTCTAAAATACACGATATTGACGTACCTAGTTTGAACGTAGTAAGATTCCGCGGGGAATCATTATAACATTCATACTCATTATACAGAATTGGGGCCCAGAACAGTATATAAAAATCATGTTTTTTACTCGTAGATACTGTATGGTGCGTGAAGGTCCGTGTGGTGCCGGACGTAAAAGAATATCACCATCCCATTTCTTCCCGTGGGTGTCGTAGAAGGCGAGACTAGAGAATGGACAGCAGCGTTCTCTATGCATTTTACCACCATACTGCGATCGCCAACCCGCCTGCCAAGCGTGGCGATTATGGCAAAACCCCCCTTTTGGGGGAGGCCTATGTCCAGCAGTGGACGTATCTCGGCTAAAATGATGACTAGAAGATAGATTTGTTTTATTTTAGTTACTAAGTGCAGTCATCGCTAAGAAGAAGAAGTAGTGCAGTCATTGAAAACTAAAATAAGAACTGCCTTTTTTGTAGCCACAGTTGGGAAACAGGCCTTCTCTCTGTGAGACGGAATGAACCGTAACAAACCACCACGCGCGCATGCCCAGAGTGGCTTGGTAGATGTCGAGTTTTTTTTTTAGTACATGCCGGTTTGCTCACGAATGTTTGATAACGAGGTAAATTATCTTTTTTAACCGACTTCAAAAAGAAAGAGGTTATCAATTCGACGTTTTTTAAGTTTGTTCGGGCATAACTCCGTTATATGTAGACGGATTTGCAAAATTGTTTTTTTTCTTCGAAAAGGGTTTATTCCGAAATGGTCCCATTCAAATTTCATATAGATCTCATGATGCGTTTCGGAGACAGACAACGGAACTCTTTAAAAAATGTCAGCAAATCAACCGCGATTGCTGCTATCGCATAAATATGCATTGTTTTGTCCCCAAGGATGATGAAATTTCAGGGGTATGGGGTAGGCACTATAACTAAAAAGTGAAAAATTAAAACTTTTCCAAAAACAAAACAATCAACTTCCGGAAAAAACACTAAAAAGTGAAAAACAACTTTAATTTTGGAAGGCGGTGACAAAAAATTCAAATACATATCCAAAGTCACCAACTTCTTCCGGAAATCGGTTTTGTTTTTTTTTGGAAAAAGTTTTTCATGTGTTTCTGTGGCAATACACTAATATTTCTATCATTCTTTCTTTCTTTCTTTCAAAGTTAATCTACAGTAGATTGTTACTACCGAAAGGCTCATGCTAATACTATCTGAAGCGTTGTAGTACCTACAGCCACATACTTATCTTACAAAACTCAAGAGAAACCTTCCGGCTTAGCACATATACATAGGCATTGTATATTTCTTGCGGCGATCAAAGTCAAATCCGGAGCAAACGGCTTAGCTACTGCGCCAATCGGATAGACTTTCAGCTTCTTGGTAAACAAAATCTATCTATCTATCTATATAAATAAAAAGAAAAGTCCTGACTGACTGACTGACTCCTCATCAACGCCCAGCCCAAACCCTTGGACCTAGAAAGCTGAAATTTTGCACAGAGGTTTCCTTTATAGTGTAGACAAGGAATAGACATAGATAAATGCTAAGAACAGGTTTCACTTAGCTCCTGTTGTTTTCGTTTCATTCTGTTTTTTGTAAGTTTATATGATGTGTTTATTTATAAGTATAAAAATATTTCTTTACCTATGATAAAACTGCTGTGTACTCCTCGTCACTTGTCCCTAAAGGTTCATTAGAAAACCAGCGTCAGACAGCATCTGTCTGGCATTAATGCTGAAATAAACCTTTTTGGCGCAGCCGTGTGGCACGCACTGTTGTACCTAGTTATTTATATTCACTTTTTTATATTTATTTTGTGTATCACGAACTGTGTCCAAATAAACGGTATTCTTTATTTCTTTCTCTTTCTTTCGAATACGGAAGGATTTTTCGAAATTCAACCCATAATGGAGTTAAATAGGGGATGAAAGTTCCGCGCGGGCGAAACCGCTGGCAAAAGCTGGTAGTATATACTTGCGACCCGCCCCTGTTTCACACGATTATAAAGACTTGAAAAATCATCTAGATTTATTTATTATAGAGCATAATCAAAATACTCCCACTGCAGGGACACAGGCCTCCTCTCTGTGAAAGGAGTTTAAAGCCATCATGCGAGGCCAGTGCGGGTTGATAGAAGACACATGTCTTCGATTTTTTTGGTTCTAGGACATACCGGTTTCCTCACGATGTGTTCCTTCACCGTTTTTGAGAGCAGTGGTGATGAAATAGTTGATACAAAGTAAAACGCTTGTCAGGGTTCGAAAACACAACCTACAACTCATAAATTGCGCCCGATATTGGGCCACCACTGCTCTATAATAAATGTAAGCACAGGAACCAGAATAAATGCTCCAACTGATGGTGAAAACTGCATTAAAACCAGTTGTGTAGATTTGATAAACAACACCTTTACAAGAACAATCACGAAAAGCGAATTTACTTATTATAAACTATCTTTTGCCCGCGGCTCCGCCCGCGTGGATGTCTGTTATCGCGTAATAAAGTAGTCCATGTCCTTCTCCGTATCCCAGGCTATATCTCTGCCAAATTTCATGACGATCGGTGCAGCGGTT
The DNA here is from genome assembly GCA_947359405.1 of Antitype chi. Classification (NCBI taxonomy): domain Eukaryota; kingdom Metazoa; phylum Arthropoda; class Insecta; order Lepidoptera; family Noctuidae; genus Antitype; species Antitype chi. The sequence goes on along the minus strand of OX375815.1, from coordinate 11,613,231 downwards.
TAGGCGTGAAAGCGTAACAGACAGACACACAGAGTTACTTTCGCATTGATAATATTAGTAGGGATTATGTTTAGTTATTGTTACACAAGTATAGATGTAGGGAACCCCAGTCGATAAAATCGTCTTTCTACCATGCAACACGAACGGTTAATGTTGTTACTTGCCGACTGTCTTAATTTATAGACCGGTGGCGAAAGGAATTGCAAATTACCCGAGAAACAAAGGAAACTAAGGCATAAAAAACTAGGGGTCGAGCCGCCGCGCCGTGCGCAGCAATTAGCAAGTTTTATTAGACTTTAATAGGAACACACCAACAATTAGATTACTTTTTACTGTCTAGACAACGAGAATCTAAGAATTTTATTTAGAAACTGTTCAAGAAAAGAGAAGATACGACAAGGCTAAACCCATTATGTAATACTAGGTAGTGGTCGCTCAGTGTTCGGAATTCGACCAATAATTATTTTCAAAAATTCTGTTTTTCTAATGCACTAATTTTATAAAAATATTAGCTTTCTACACACTGTGCTAAATATCAAATTCCTCCTTCCACGTCATTTTCGTAAAATGGGCTACCTACATAATTTTTGTTTCACTTATTAATATTATAGATATCTACCATTTAACTACCTTATCCAAGAATGGTTTTTCGATAAAAAGATAGAGAAAAGGCCTTATGCTTTTTTTATATAAATTGCGTGATAAAAATGATTCAAAACCTAACATAGGCAACATCATACCTAATCTTTTAATTACAATTTAAACTTATTTCAAAAAAACATAAATTACTACGCGCCCAACATCACAATTATTCATTGGATTTATTACGTTTTAACAGGACTGGTCAATTGTGGACTTACAGGGTGGTTCCATATCATATTTTGCAACAAATCTAAAATTCTGAACATTAAATAGAATGTTGAAACTCACACAGCTCACAAAAATTAATATTCGACACAGCCGAAGCGGGATTGATAAATATGAAGCCAGCGAATTTCGTAACGAGATTTTCATTTCCACGAAAACGTTCGTTGGGTTTGTATGGCAGATACTGAAAATATTGTAAAAATACTTTTGTTTGTTAAAATCAGATTATTTGGACATGTTTTTTTTGGCAATCAGATTTGTTGGACCTAATGATATTTGCTAATGTTTTACAACCAAAATTGACAATAGGAAAGGAATTATGGAAAAAAACTGATTAGTTTTTCCTACCTCAGCGTTTTATCGATATTTCAGTACAAGAGTTTCATATATTTATTCCCAAAACATATATTTTATAAGGTCGCAAAAACCTTGAACCCATATTAGGGAAAATAAAAGACAAAAGCGTTTATCATTCCGACCCAACTAAAATATTCTCAAGAGTCTACTATTTCTCCACGCATTTCGAGTTAAATCCATGAAGAATTTAGATTCATTGTAGAGATTGTTATCTTCGCGACACATTTCAATACAACAAAAGTAAAATTAAACTTATCAAAGCTAGTTCTCCAATTTAACTTAAAGGGTTACAAACTGTCGACGGATATTAAACAATGGCGGACTGTAATTGTAGATAAGTTCGGTAGAACGGTCTACGTGACCCAAAGTTTCAGCTAATCAATTCAAACTGACGGAATTAATTTATACTGTGGACAATGATTTGTGATTCGGCGTGCTAATCTGTTCTTAATTTTGTAATTGCTGTGGTTTGAGATAACGATGCTTTTTTTCTTCAGAATCCTACTAATATTATAAATGTGAATGTTTGTGAGGATGGATTGATGGATGTTTGTTACTCTTTCACGCAAATGCTATGGATTTAGATGAAATTTAGCACAAAGATCGTGGCGACCTAGGTACCTTATCCCTGCCCCGGATCTAGGGGGGGGGGGGGGGCAAACCGGGCTAGTTTTAGGGGGCGCCAAAATCATAACATAGTATGATTCAAAATAAAAAAAACTTGCTCCATAAAGCGCCTAGAATACGGAAACCGGTTGGCTCACCGTCGACTTGTAAGAAAAAGGCGCCACACAGGCCCCACACCAAATTAATTTATCTTAAACACTGGAGAGAGGGGCGCCACTATGAAGTTTTTGCCCCGGTTCGAAAAAATCGTAGATCCGGGGCTGCCTTATCCCGATAGTACGTTCCCGTGAGAGAATTTTCGACCTCCACGCGGGCAAAATCGCGACAAAAGCTAGTTGAACATAAATTTATAGCTTAGAGAACCACTATCCGAGATCACGGATCAGATTTTAAAAAGTCAAGACAAAACGGTAGCCTCTCTTATTAGCAGATCGAAGCCGACGTTATGAAAATCTTGGAGTAAGTACCGAGATTATTGATCTATAATAACAATCACCGTATTAGGTATTCATAATTATTATTAACCCTTTAACCGCCCGACTTCATATCAGTTGTCGTGCTCGCAGCGCCCGGCACAGTGAATCGAAAAAAAAATACCTACAAAAAAGAGGGATGTGCAATACTTACTAGACTTCTAATTAAGAGACTAAAGTGTATCAAATTGTAAATGGTTACTTATTTAATATTTACCTAATATTAACATATTTTTGATAGAATACTGCTTAATTAAATAAAAAAGCAGATTCAACGAGCTGTGGTATTTTGCTCGTAAATATACGACCCTGGCAAAATGGACCCGAAAATATTTGTCGGATTAATCCGAAGTAAGCGGTTAAAAGGTTAAGTACCGATTTTAAACAAACAACGAAGACGCCAACAGTAATAAAAACGTCTTCCGAAATAAACCTGCTGATTTTTTGCAGTCCCATAGGTAGTTATTAAAAACCCTTGTATCACACAAGTTTCGATAAAAATGGTACATCGAAATGGTACAGTCATCGAAATCGAAAAACTTTAAAAAGAATTTCCGTAATAAAAACCCATTGCAAGGCATCTTGGGAACAACAGGTGTGCGATATCAAAGGTATTTGGCAAAAGGACAGAGGGACGGTCGACATTAGGTCGGGGACATCTCGCACGGCCCGAATCCCATTCTTTAAAAGAAATAATCCAATGGGCCCGTCCCGAACAGTTTTATGCTCCAGAGATTGCCATGAGAGGGATTTGAATAAAATGAATGTAAAATCTTGTCGACAGAACAGCGTCTTCAACTGATATTTTACAGGATAAAGTAACTTTGCGTTTACTGAATTATTAATACTTTTACGTGGAAAACTGGATGCTTCGTGATGTCTAATAAATTCTATGTTGTTGTAGTCATTTCTATTTCCAAGGAAAGGGTCTTGAGAAATAATCTAGGTATCTTTTTTGCATAGATACTTCGCTATCTAGAAAATGAATGCAATAACCTGTATTCAGGAATAACTAAATGGTACAGTCACCAAAAGATATGAGTAATCCGGGTCATCGTTTATAGTCGAAGTTTAGTGATAAACCGATGGACGTTTTCGAATGAAATTTATTTGAATAAATTAATTTTTGTTTTCTATTAATTAAAACATTAATTTTATTCAAAAACATCCATCTTTTTCTTATTAAATTACAACTATTTCTAACGACCCTAGTTACTTATAATTTTTGGTGACCGTGGAACCATTTATTTTCTTGGAAATATTGTAGTCGTAAAAGAAAAACTCTTCAACCTGCCACAGTGAAAAAGTCAACGTAAAAACACGAACTGACAATAAGAATCTCCTTGTTTTCGTGCAAACAGAATGTTCTCAGTTTACCGAGTATCTACCGATTATTTTTTAAGAAAGGCGAAACAACCACAAAAACAGGGTTCCCCAGGCGTCGTTTATACATCGTTGTAATCATAATTACGTCACGAATTCGACTCTATCTCAAATGGTCCTCTGTTACCACCTCTATGGTACCCATATATTGCTCGATTTGAAGTTCGACATTCAATTTTACTGTCGAACGATAAACACAGCAATAAAACGGACCTTTGACGATCGGCAAAATTATTACTCCATTTTATTTGATCGGGCGTATGGCACAATAAATTTGAGAAAGTCTCTTTTACCAATTTGGTCCACCTCGAAATGTTATTAAATACAATATTGTATCGGGGTAACAATTAATGTTATGTTGCATTCCAGTAAATCAATACATTTCTTTGTCATCATTTCAGCTCGGAATCACCCACTGGGTGGAGGTTTCCCCTTTTGCTTGCCTTTCTTTATATGGCTAACACGGCCAGATAATGATAAACTTGAGTCCTTCATAATAATGTATATTTTACTACTATACGACATAAATTCCTTTTCTTTATAACTATAAAGGCGTGCCTGACCGTCAAATTACATTTTAGCACTTCACGTCTAGCACCTACCTTCGGAATATTTGCGAAGAAAATTTGCCTCGTGTGAAAATTGAAAAGTCACCGACACATAATCGTTTAAGATCCTCATTTTCCTTTGAGAGAAGAAGAAAATTCTGTTTGCCTAGGAAACCCCTTAAACACCACCAACTTTATGAAAAAATTGACGTAAACCAGAATTTTGTAGGCTTTACATTTTGATGTTTAAAGGTGTTAAGCCATTAGTAACTCTGTAGGTTCAACTTCTGGCTTAATGATAAGATTTAGATCATCGTCAATAACGGGTTATAAATAACAAGCTTTTGCCAGCAGTTTCGCCCGCGTGGAGGTCGGTGTATTATACAGTATAAAAATCCGTAGCGGAGTTTGAAAGATCTGAGCGTACAGACACGAAAAACGACTTTGTTTTATACTATGTAAAAAAAATACCTAATAATAAAGATTAATTTAAATATAATACCAACATTAGATCATTTCTGAATTCAGGTTGGAAGAATTTAAATTTCAAACGATTTATGTAACCTACGTTTCAATTAAACACTAGCCCAATAAATCAAACGGTGCTACCCGTAAACTGTGCATAAGTTAATTTCCACTGAGTACAAAGTTAAAACCTTGAAAAGTTCTACACAAAACATCCATATTCCTTTATAATCTGTACCCGAACGAAGCTATGAGCTCCAGAACGGACAAAAGTCATTTTAAAAACGCACAAATTAATATTCATACCGGTTTTTGGTACCTAATGTTAAATTTACATTCGGCGGAATTAACATGAAGTATTTATTTTATGAGGCTTTTCAAAAAAGGAACCTAATTTGTAGAAATTACAAAGGATTTTTCTTTATTAACAATAATCACAATTATATTTTCGTTAATAGTAGAATAATACTTACTTAGCTTCTTTGTCAGCTGTTATTAACCTATCAATTTACTTACATCTGACTAACAAATCGCATTAAACTTTGAACAAACTATTTTCTTTAAAAAATCAGCCTCGTTTTCTACAAAGCTTTGAGAAAAAGTCAACAACGTTTAAAGAAAAAGGTTTAAGTATGGTATACTTAACGGTATTTAATTAAATATATAAAAAAATGTTAGTAGGTACCTACAGAAGTAAAAATTACTTACCGATCATTATTATCCGGCAGCGACTTCGTTTATCCTTAATCCTTGTAAAAATACTTTAAAAAGTTTTTGTCACGGCGTAAACCAGGCTAATAATTGCCCGAGAAAAGCCAGATAAATTTAATTTTTGATTCGATGCCCTTATACGGTATTAAAGGTAAAGGCGCAACCACTAAACTCAGCCCTTTGTATTCAGCCAAAAGGGAATGGGTTAGGGAAGTTCGCGCGCTGAGTGCCCCGAACCGACTGAATCGTATCCGGGATGGCTTTTCCCGATTTTCCATGAAAGTACAACTTTGGGAAGGATGCCTCACTCGGATCTCTCGGGAGCTAAGTTAAATCTGGACAGCGCCATCTATGTTTTATATGCGTAAGTGCGCAGCGACATCTGCAGTATATTGCGAAACTACATACACTGTGGGAGAAGAAAATGAGACGTTAGACAAGCGCGCAAATACTGTAGCAGATTGATAAAGCTATCGACAGATGGCACTGTCTTAAGTTTAAAACTTAAGCATTCTTGTAATGGGATAAATCATGGCAAAGTTAGTCTATAGCAATATTAGGAAGTCGGGTAAAAATGAATTGGATATCGCAGTTTCACATAAACGAATATTTTTCATATTGTTACACAACAGCTTCAAGGTGCTTTAAATTTATACCTAAATATTACAACTGCATCAACCAGGATGTCAACGAGTGCCAAATAGGTATTTACTCCGTTAATCACTATGTACTTAGGTACTACTGATAGCGACCAAGGTTTAGTCCAAACAAAAAAAAAAACGAGCTATTTAGCCATACTACATCGAGATATTAGCTGTGGCCTATGGGTACAACCAAATTTTACCGTTTGTTTTTATTCTTGAGAGTGGGTTATTGAAAGGCTGCGTCCTATTCAAAGGCGATCGTAGCACGAAAACACGATCATCATACTGTCCGTAGATATTATTATGACACTTTTTGTTCGCTGAACCCGAACGCTTGGTGGCGTCCACAGAGAGCGCTTTTCAGTTTTCCGAACAAAAAGTGACAAGAATCGCGTATTCGCGTGACGATCGCTTTTAAATTGGACGTGGGGTAATAGGTGCTGTATATTTGTTCGGGACGGTATAATCCGGCAATGCCGACCGGCACCCTAATTGCGCAACACGCGATTAATTATAATCGGTTTCATTTTGACAGTTCAACAATATTCATTGCGTTATTTACGTTGTTGAGCAGACACATTTTTCGAACATATGAAGCAATGGTTTAGCCATCTGTTTCAAAACGAAACAAATTATGATGAATCGTGAGTTACGCAATTAGGGTGCCGGCTACAAAATCGAATATGTTGCCGCCCGGCTGTGCCGAATTATGCCGACCCGAAAAGGTTGAGAGCACGCCTAATACTGTTTTGACACTATTAAGCGTGCTCCCAACTTTTTGGGGTAGTATTCAAATAGACGGTTTATTTAATTTTTATTTTTAAGATTCTGTACCTCAAAAGGAAGTAACGGAACCCTTATGGGATCACTTCAGTGTTCGTCTGTCAGTCTGTCAGAATTGACTGTGACTTATATCGATGTATGGGAGAACATGTTTTTCAACGACAATGCTTAGTTTGTTTTGAGATAAATTCATCCCAAATACGGAACATTTCATCGTGCGTGGTCTGACACGCACTTGGCCGGTTTTTTTAATACCTTCTGTAGAATCCTGTTGATTCCATAATTCAGAGGATTATATCACTTCACTGGCTCATCACCACATCAAGCGCTACCTTGCAGACCTGCTTCACTATTCCTGTTTCCCGCCATTCCCCCTGACTGACAGATGCCATTAGTGACAGCAGCTGCCTCCGCTTGTGTGCATGAGACAGTGTTACCATATCTATTATATAGATAGTAGATACACTACACCTACCTACATAGCTTCTCAGTTAGCTGCATAGCTTCAAGGCTCCGAACAAACAGCTAATCTCGTAGAACATTTTTTTATGAAAACATAAAGGAAAATGTTCTACAAGTGTCGCGCCGCGCCTGTCTGTAAAAGCCTTTAATTGGTTTCGTCTGATACTTCATTCTCTTTCTAATATCAGATCCTCTTTGGGATAGACTAGGCAGATTTTATTACTTCTCACATTTTCTCACTCCTTTACAAACATACCTACTAACTATAGCAAAAAAATCTGGGGGCACGGCATTGCCCCCGCCAAGTCGAGCAAAAAAGCGGCACGGCCGTACCATCCTTTTTTCGAAGCAGTTCAGTCCATTTTATAACTTCGTTGTGGATAAAACTAGAACCCTGAATTTTCAGTAACCAAGCAGGCATTGTATAAACTAATTTGAACCAGTAGTTTAAGAAATACAATTAGTCAAAGTTTCTTAATTTTGTCACTCACTCACTGACAGATCATTAAAACTCTAAGGCACTACTAGAAGACATAGAAGCTTCAAATTTAGAATACAATTAGTGTTTAGTGAAAAAAAAATTAAAATATTTTGCAATTTCGGTCCAGTTTTCTAGATACACCAACTGCATAAATAACTTTGTAATCCCATATAAATATATAGAATTACAAAGTTACATTTGCTGTGAATGAATCAGTGTACCTGTATTATGTATAACATAATCTACAAAAATAAGAAAAGCTCATAAGACAGAGAGTGGGTTTTAAGAAAATCCGTTGTTGGTATTCTAAAAGTAGAAGGTACCGAAAAGGAATAAAAGTAGGACTATCTACAAAAAGAAATGAGATGCCATGAAAACAAAACTTGTAAAAAATCCAATCAGCACCCTAATTGCGTAACTCACGATTAATCATAATCTGTTTCGTTTTTAAACAGAGTGCTAAACCATTGCTTCATATGTTCGAAAAAATGTGTCTGCTCAACAAAGTTAATAACGCAATGAATATTGTTGAACTGTCAAAATGAAACCGATTATGATTAATCGTATGTTACGCAATTAGGGTGCAGTTCTTCTACCGTAAAAATTTTGTGAGATCCATGTCGGTTAATTTATTCAGTCCCTACATAAGGGTCCTGTCTTAAGTTATTACGTAATTATATACATATCTGTTTTTTTTTAGTAAAGAAATATTCTATTGTATTCTAATTAGCTAACCTAACATATCTTATAGTGACCATATCAATATTAAAAATCTTTTATGTTTTAAATAAATAGATTGCCTTGGCTATCGCACTAAACAATCTAATTTAATATAATATGTATTACTTGTGAGATACATTGTGTTTTCATGCGATGTCATGCCAAGTCAATCTATTTATTTAAAACATAAAAGATTTTTAAAATTGATAAGGTCACTATAAGATGTTGTTAGGTTAGCTAATTAGATTAGAATAGAAAATTTATTTATTTAAAAAAAAAACATATATATAATTACGTAATAACTTAAGACAGAAGGACCCTTATGTAGGGACTGAATAAATTAACCGACTTGGTATTAGGTACACGGATCTCACAACTTTTTACGGTAGAAGAACTAAGTTGCGAGACTTGGTTTTTTACAAGTTATGTTTTTGATGGCATATAATATTCTCATAGGTCATTCTAGATGTCTTATTTATTACTAGACTACTCACTGAATTCTGAAGATTAGACAATCTTTTAGAATATCAACTACTGGTATTATAAGGTTTTTTTTCTTTGAAAGACGTCATTCGACTAGTGCCGTGTTAATCAAATGCCATTTAAATAAATTGATTTCCGTCTGACAATATTAGAATTATTATAGTTTAAGTTGTTCAAGGCGTCACTATTAACATTAATGTGCTAGAATATCTAATAAATTCGTAAGGATTTCTGATATCCAATATGAGCTTGCAGATTGCAATATTCTGATTATTACTTTTAGATACTTATCATCTGTTGGTACAGGTCAGCTCAAAACTGCTATGGCTCATTCTTCAAAAGGCTTCTAGGCGTGGCCCTGCATTGTTTGACTCATATAAAATTCTAATTAATGTTTGGGCTTTAAAAGATGACTTTTGAGTTATGTTCGGCATTTCCTCACAGGGATCAGTCAGATAGGAAGCGCCAGCACCATCTATATCATCATCATCATCATAATTTCAGCCGAAAGACGTCCACTGCTGGACATAAGCCTGCCCCTAAGCTCCTCCACTTCGACCGGTTCTGTGCATCCCGCATCCAGCGGATTCCTGCGGCCTTCATTTCATCGGTTCATCTTGTGGGAGGCCTTCCAACGCTACGTCTTCAAGTACGCGGTCGCCACTCCAGAACCTTTCGGCCCATTTAAGTAGTTTTAAAATATTGACCAACAAAATATTGACGTGTCTTTAAAGATCTTCTTAGAAAAATTAACATTTCATTTCACTTAGCAGTCTGCTTTCTTAGCGGGTGGCGTTCTGTAGTTTAAAGATCTTCTTACAAAAATTAACATTTCATTTCACTTAGCAGTCTGCTTTCTTAGCGGGTGGCGTTCTGTAGTTTAAAGATCTTCTTACAAAAATTAACATTTCATTTCACTTAGCAGTCTGCTTTCTTAGCGGGTGGCGTTCTGTAGTTTAAAGATCTTCTTACAAAAATTAACATTTCATTTCACTTAGCAGTCTGCTTTCTTAGCGGGTGGCGTTCTGTAGTTTCTGCCTACCCCCACGGGATGAATGCAGGAGTTTATGTATATACAGGTTGAAATTGAAAACATGCGACAAACCGTAATGGGAGATTGTACTCATCATTATGAACAACTTTTACTAAGGGACCAAAGATGCAATCGCAAAAAAAAAAAACAGCTGTTCCCTACATTTTGACGAGTCATGCGAACATAAATGTAGGGAACAGATGTTTTTTTTTTCGCGATTGCATCTTTGGTCCCTTAGTAAAAGTTGTTCATAATGATGAGTACAATCTCCCATTTCGGTTTGTCGCATGTTTTCAATTTCACCCTGTATGTGTGTAATATAAATAGTAAGTACATATATGTGGTTAGAAAAAACGTAAGTCTTCAGAAACTGGGCGAAAACCTCGTCGTCGTCGTTTATTACTAACGTTAAATTTAATTACATTCTGAATAAAAATAATGAATGTGTTTATAAGTCATCATCTGCCTAGCCTTTTTCCAACTATGTTGGGGTTGGATTCCAGTCTAACCTGATGCAGCATTTTACACGGAGCAACTGCCTGTCTGACCGTCACAACCCAGTTACTGGGTGATTAGATACCACTTGGTAAGACTGGGTTGCCAGACTTTTGGGCTTCTGACGACCCGTAACGACGGTCAAAGATCCACGAATGACAGTCGAGACCAACAGCTTAACGTCATTTCTGAGGCATAGTGGGGTCTTGGTATGTAAAGATGGTCACCCATCCACGGCCCAACCGCGGCAAGCGTAGCTTAACAACAAGCTTACTTAGGCACAAGCCCACGAATTTTACATTATAAGTGTTTCTTTCTTATTATTAACAGAAAAAAAAACTGTCAAATGAGAACTGCCCACTTGCACTGGATGCACACAAGTGCAGAAGTTGTCAAATGCACTCTTAGCAAAACAACACGCATCAAAAATTTGTCTCGAGTATTTATTTTATATTTAGCCTATTCTATCTCATGTCTGTCTACCCATGGGCGTCCCTTCATATTATTGTCCACTCGTTCCGTACCCGAAGGGCAACCAAGGGGCGTTGTGTTCCACGCACGCCTCAAAGAGATGTCAGCATCAACTGGTGGGGTCCACAAGGGCCGGCCTGCCAGGGGTGCGGGTTATTCGAAAGAGATACCGTGGCCCCTGGCATACTGAAGGAACACGGGTGGGTTTTATTCAGTAAAATTCTGACACGCCATTCTGCTCCAACCAGAGCGCGAAAAGTTATTTGTGATTTCCAACCCTCAAAAAAAAAACGGCATCTTATTACTAAGCCTCCACGTCCGTCCGCCCGTCCGTCTATCTGTCAGACAGCAAAACAAAGTTTAAAATTAAAGAGGTCTCCATACAAGAAACGTGTTTTATTGGGCGTTTTTACCTTGTGGTACAGTACCCTTCGTGTGGTTTGTTTATCATGACTCAAAGTAAATAAAAAAAGCGGTCATTAAATTAATCATCAACTGATAACGTCTACTGCAAATGATCATAAGTCTGCGTTCTATGGCAGTAGTGGTGGCGCAGTGGTAACGACTACGAGTATCGAGTTGAAGGTCGTGGGTTCGATCTCAAGCCGGCAATTGGTTTTGTGTAAATTATTTCATCACCACAGCTCTTAAAACGGTGAAGGAAAACATCTTGGGGAAATCGGCATGCCCTAGGACTAAATATGCGAAGTCATATGGCATCCACCAACTCGCACAGGGCCCTCGACGTGGATTACGGCCCGCGCCCGACCAGAGAGGAGGCCTATCTTCCAGCAATGGGAACATTATAGATGTTATGCTATGTTATGACAGCATAACACAGAACACAGGTTCTATGCTGTTTCAGCGAATATCATCCATTAATCTGTTCAGTCGATATGCTGCAGCAGCTATTGCTGGCTACAGTTAACATCGTCAACTTCTAGCTCTAAAGGAAGCCGGCTTGACAGTGTTCAAGCTTTGATTACTAAACCACATACCTACACACATACCTCCACATTATTTAAGTTCAATTGCGTTGCACCAATTGCACGTCAGAATAAAAAGGCTGTTTTTTATATATTTTATTCTATGCATTAGACGTAGCACCTCAATCTTTAACTCAACAAGCACTGGAAAAACAAGCCGGAGAAAAACTCCAAACCAACTTAACAAAACAATTTTGCTAAAAAAGGGGCTATATCCAAATGACCACCAATAAATCTGGACAGTTTGCCCGAAGAAATATTAATCATAGCGTACGAGCGATATAAATGATGAAGTGTAGGAAATATCATGTGATTTCCTTCTTCCTCCTGAGTAGGGGGAATGAGATCATGGGACAGTGGAAGGGAAGTGGACATCGTAAACGATGTTGATTGGTAAGGGTTGGTTTCACAAGCTTCTTTGAAAATTATGAAACAATACCACAAAGGGTGCCCTATAACTAAGCATCCGCTGTCCGTTCGTCCATTGGTCTATCAACGGGCTGTATCTCATGAACCGTAATCGATAGACAGTTAATAATTCCCAGTGTGTGTTTCTATTACCGCTAAAACATCAACTACTGAAAATAAAATTAAGTTAAAAATTAAAGGGCATCTCCATATACGAAACGTGTTTTTGCCTTGTGGTTAAGAACCATTCATCTGCGAGCCCGACTTACAGTTGGTTGATTTTTTTTATCACTTCAAATAAGGAAGAAATTTCTAAAATTCACCCTTGATAGTCAAGCTGATAGCTGCTTGGTGACAAAGTAGACCACAGCAACATAATTGAAAGAAAGTAAATCTGTTTATATAGCACCGACTAAAAGGCACACAATATACAGCACAAAAAGGTAAAATATAAATTAAATTAAATGTGTATAATATGATGTCAAAAACTAGCATTAAAGTGTTCCTTACGGCTGCTCCAAAAAGTTCCAGCTCAGCAAAAATGTCATACAACTAATGCCTGACGCTGGTTTTCAACTGGGCCTGAATTGCAACCAAGTGCACGTTGTTCCATTCGGAAACCAAACCCGCGAGTCGCAACCCCTGTAACGAATTTAAACGTTCAACCTCTTCGTGAATCGATTCTTTGAGTTATAAAACTTTTACCGAAAATCCTTCACGATCTAAAAATACCTATAGAAAAAATTTTCCTCGAAGGTTTTTCTTCGAGAACCTCACATGTGTACCCAGTTAATCTTCTATAATGACCATTTCAACTGTTTAATTGTAGTCGGCAACGCTTTTTCCCCAAATAAATTAACTACCCCACATTTGCAGGGTTACATTTGATCGGGAAATGTAGACCTAGATACAATATAGTTATGTTGGATATACCAATCAAGAACTTATTTACATGTGCGTAACGTTATTGTTATATATTTTTTAACTGCCAAATTTTGTAACTCTATAGAAAATAAATAAAAAAACCTGTTTAAAATCGACTAAAATAAATATGATTTGTAGAGTAAATCTAAATATTAATGTAAGTAGGACACTCAGAAAGTTTTGAATATTTTTTTATTTAATCTTTCATGCGTCTGAACCAGTTTTCGAAACACTTTTGCTAGTCTGCCGCAGACACCTTTTTTGCAGCCTGCTCGAACGTTGACAGCGCATCTTCCGGCGACGAAAATTGTATCCCTGTGAGCTGATTTTTTTATTTTCAGGAATAAAAACAAGTCACACGGTGCTAGGTTAGGGCTGTAAGGAGGGTGACCCAGGAGTTTATCCAGCGTGCTCTCCAGGAAGTCCCTCGTTTTGAGCGCGGTGTGCGAAGGCGCGTTGTCGTGGTGGAGCAGTATCCCGCGGAGCCCTGTGTTTGATTGATCACTTGTTGCTCACAACAGAGAAAACTTCTGCCAAGCATTTGGTAGTATATAAACCATTCAGCGTTGATGCTTCTTTGGTTCGGTAAAGGAATTGACACCAAGTAAGCAGTCAAACTGAAAAAGCTCGCGATCAAAATCTTCCTCCCGCTTCTAGATCGCTACACTTTGGTAGGCGTTGATTCGTTTTGAAACACCCAAACCGTCGACTGGCACTTCGTTTCTGGATCGTATTGATAAATCCAAGACTCATCACCTGTAACGATGTCGTTAACACGCCGAGACGTGCCTGCTTCAAATTCGTTTAGCACATCACGGCACCATTCAACTCGGGCCTGCTTCTGACCATCGGTGAGGTTGTGCGGCACCCAGCGTGATACTATCGTCCTCGTGCGAAGATGCACGTGTAGAATTTCGTGAAGGTTTCCCGATCCAACCTGCAATATGTGCTGAATCTCTTGATACGTAACTCGCCTATTTTCGAGGATTACATGTTTCACTGCTAGCACGTTTTCTTCCGTAACAGCCGTCAAAGGGCGACCACTTCTTTCTTCATCCCCCAAAGTTAGTGGACCGCGTTTGAATTCGTTATACCAACGATTCACGATTGCCTTAGAAGGGCCTTCATCCATGAATGCCATTTGAAGTCTATCGTACGATTCGTCCGGTTTCAGGCGACAAGATACTTGAAATCGTAAAAAATCATAGCGCGAAAATGTTCCCGGCGCAGATCCATTTTTTTATGAGACACGATAACTTAAATTACCTCGCAAACAATGTGGAAGGAAATTTTAAAATTGGAACGTACCTATTTTTACTTACACATAATCATATTTTCAAAAGTCTCTCATACATAAAAACTATTTTTTGCAAGACTTTCTGAGTGGCCTGGTATTATTTAATAATAATAATTTATTTATTTCAAAAACTGTGGTACAGTCTGTTACAGTAAATATAATTTTACAATTTAGGGTTAAATCGAATAGAAAGAAAGTAACATAATTTAATCTGGCGTGCTAGCTAGGTTACATTGTAAACTGTATTAAGGTTCGCCAGCTCAGGTTCCATTTTATTAGCGACTGCTTAGGACTATAAGGTGCAAACGTATTTAACTTATACTAAGTGTTAGTACGTGTATGTTTGTGTTTTGTGATGTAGCTGTGTATGTATGTGTTATGTGATGTAGGTGTGTTGTGTGTGCAAGCGGGAGTGAAAGAGGTTGAGTTTGGATACGGAGTATTAGAGAACTCACTACGATTGTAAAGTGAGCAGATATTCAGTATTGTCTTTATTATATCATAATAAAGATAAAAGATTTTTGTACAAACTAAAACGGCTGAACGGATTTGGAGGAAATAAAAAAAAATTGGCCCGTGGGTAGACACTTATGCCAGCGAAACCACAGAGCGTAGCTAGTTAAATATAAAATTCGTTTCATACATATAATATTCATTTACTAAAGTAAAACATTGACACGAGGTTAAAGTAGATTCATCAAGAACCAACATTTAAATGAGACATTAATAAAACTTAATCAGCACCTCAAATTATGTTAAAGTGTCTGAAGCCCCAATGTAACCAAGAATGTCGTTTCTTTTTAATTCTTATCACATAACTTTCTGTGACAATCCAACGACGTCTGTAAGTGTATTGTGAGAATTCTTCAATTTCTCGTCTGGACTTTAAAAGAGACAGTTTTGCCTTTCTTCTCAAAGTAGTCAGATAGGAAACGCCGACCTCATCTAGTTTTAAAAATATGATTGACATAAAATCATGTATCATCATCAGCTTAGAGTAGTCCACTACTGGATATATTATATGCCTCTATAATTGCTCGCAATTACCTCGGCAAATATCATCCAGCTGCTACCACCAGCCGCCGTGCGAAGATCGTCGCTCCACCTAGCCTGAGGGCGTCCTACCTTAAGTTTGCGGGTTCGCGGTCTCCACTCAAGAACACGTGTACCCAATGGAAACGGTAAGAATTCTTAGGTTCTCTAAATTCAAAATCAATTCACTTTTACTAATATTTCGCAATATCTTCTCGTCCCAAATACCGCAGTGTCTCAAGACGAAAGTTCTTGACCAGTGTGTGTTGCCAGTGATGACCTATGGTACAGAAAAGTGGTCGCTCACAATGGGCCTTATCAGAAGGCTTAAAGTCACCCAAAGGGCAATGGAGAGGGCTATTCTAGGAGTTTCCCTACGTGATCGAATCAGAAATGAAGAGATCCGCAGGAGAACCGAGGTAAGCGACATAGCCCGAAGAATTGTCAAACTTAAGTGGCCGTGGGCAGGCATATTGATCGCAGAACAGATGGCCGATGGGGCCGAAAGGTTCGGGAGTGACGACCGGGTACCGGAAGACGTAGAGTGGGAAAGCCTCCCACAAGGTGGACCGATGACCTTGTGAAGGCCGCGGGAATCCGCTGGATGTGGGAAGCCCAAAACCGGTCGAAGTGGAGGAGCCTGGCTTATGTCCAGCAGTGGACGTCTTTCGGCTGAAATAATGATGATGATGAATATTTCAGAAGTTAGGTAACTAACATCCAGATATACAAATTAAAAATATATAGGTACAATGTTAATGTCATCATCATCATCTGCCTAGCGCGGATGCACCTGAATACCAGTATTTTGCGTGAAGCGACTGCCTATCTGACCTCTACAACCCAGTTACTGGGTAACCCGACAACCCTTGGTAAGACAGGCTATCAGACTTTCGGGCTTCTGACGACCCGTAACTACTGTCAAAGATCCACGAATGACAGCCGTGACTAACGGCTTAACGTGCTTTACGAGGCATAGAGGGGTATGTAAAGATGGCCACCCATCCACGTATCAACCGCAGCAAACGTAGCTTAACCTGATCGGTCGACTCGTGCATGCAGCTGTTATTATTTAGCCAAAAGCCCTCTGATATTAATGAAGTTTAACATTAATGATGCGTACGCATAATAATTGTGTTTTACATAACGGTAAATTGCTTTGAAATTAAACAAATAAATATATTACTGGGTTAATTTGGTCCTCAGACACTTGAGCACGTTTGAGGTAGGTAATGTTTTATTTATAACTTAAATAAAGTAGTTATTTGATAAATCTTTTAAAAAGTTGTAAAATAACTCAACTTTAACCAAATAAAGTTGATTTTGTAGTTTTCGTTTTAGTGCAATCTGGTAATAATAATATATTAATTAATGTTATTATAAAACAGAATTACTTTTACTAACGAATTGTTGTAGAAGTTGCCTTTGTGCTGTTGAGCTTTTTAGGGTTATATTTAAAATATTTATTTTACATTAATTCAAATAATTATTTGATAAACACAAAACAAAGCTAATAATATGTACAGGTAAAAAAACAAGAAATCTTAAACATTCATAAAATAATAATAATTTTCGGGAATTCATCTTAAACGCTACAAAGTTTTCGGGGGAGGTGCTACGAGCTACGCCGCGTAGCAGCAAGGACTAATCTATACCCCAATTGAAATAAGTTTAGACATTTAAACAAACCTTTTTTACAGTCCGTTCAACCGATTCTGACTTCTATACCGTAGGCATAAGGATGGCATTAAAAGCAAAAAAGTAATTACAATACCAACTGTTTACTGCAGCTGCCATTTGTCATGCCACCAACGCAATAGAAGTCAAAATCGGTTGTTCGGACTGTAAAAAAGTTTTAGTTAAATATCTAATCTTATTTCAAATGGAGTATAGGTATCATATTACATGGGACTTTAAGGCTAATACAAATTGATATACCTACGGTTAGTAGTTACCAGTATAATAATAAATCAATCTTTTAAAAAAGATTTTGGGAACTAGGTACGTGTGTACTGCGTCCGCGTAGTAGTAAACACATTATCTGACACTTTTTGGTGTAAACACCAATTTTTTTTTAACGAGTTATGAAAAAAAAATGCTATTTGCCGAAAAATGCACTTGTACTGCTACGATCGCGGAGTAGGTATTGTAGCAGACAACTTTGTTACTCTATAGAAAATATATAAAAACCTTTTTAAAATCTACTAAAATGAATATAATTTCTATAGTAACTCTAAATAAAAATTATTACTGAAACATTGTGTACCTAGTAAAGTGTAAGAAAACCCGCCCTAGTGCATGTTGGACCTCACACATGAAGGGTTCCTTAGTTAAGATGAATTTATACCAAGACTTAACTTTGTCGTTGAAAAATTATCGATCTAATTTACGGTAAATTTTCCAACTGCATTACCGCAAATGTAAGATTTTAATTGTTAAAATTGAATTTTTTATGTGATAAAACTACAAATAAACAATTTTCGAACATTTTCCTTTGCTTGTGCTGTGAGACTTTGTTTCTTGGCCAATTTCATGATTCTAAGTCAACGAGTACGAGTATTACTTTATAGGTTTTGATTTATTTATGGACGAAAATTGGAGATTTTGACATCATTAAGATTCAGATTAGATTGCGAACGTTCTTAAAAATACGGGAATTGCCTGAATGACACTGTCAATAATCCTGATTGGCCATTAGAAAATAATTATAGGGATGTTACCCCTACGCGGCTACGAAGTCCCCTACGCGGCTACGACGTAGCTGCGTACCTACGCGCGTAGCCCTTTGAAAGGTGACATTTCCTTTTTCAAATATTTTTACGTTGCTACGTTTTTTGTTTTATTTTTGTCACTGTCTATAAATATAATTATCTACGGTAATATTATAAAGAGGTATTTTTGAGTTTGTATGGAGAAGTTTGTATGTACGAAATTTCTGATCCGATTCCGAAAATTCATTGACTTATGGGAAGCTACAGTATTGCCGAGTGTCATACGATATGTTTAATTCACGTGGTTGTAGTCACGGGCAGAAGTTAGTATTACTATAAAACCTTCGCCATGAAAAAATACATAAGCAGGTACTTAGGCAAATATGCCGATTTTTATGGTGGTTGGTGATACGATGTTGAAGGTTTATCAATTTCATATAGGTAATTATGTCTTATATTATTAGAGAGCGCAGTGGTGACCCAGGGGTAAAGGACGCGACTGACGCGTTGTTGGTCGCTAGGCACTATTCTTTATGTAAGTTATTTTATCACCATTGCTCTCAAAACGGTGATGGTAAAAATTATAATGAAATCGACATAATCCAGAACCAAATCCCTACTTAATATTATAAATGCGAAAGTAACTCTATCTGTCTGTCTGTTATGCTTTTACGCCTAATCCGCAGAACTGATCATCATGAAATTTTGCAGAGATATAGCCTGGGATATGGAGAAGTACATAGGCTACTTTTTTACGCGATAACCAACACCCACGTGGGCGGAGCCGCGGGCTAAAGCTAGTTAGTAATAATTCGAAGATATGTGACAGCTACCAATCCGCATTGAGCCCGTGGTGGATTACGGCTTACTAGCTCTCTGCTAGAGGAGGCCTGTGTCCCAACAGTGGGAACAATATAGGCTGTTTAGATTACATAGTTATGCCAACATAGAAAAAGAAAAAAAAAAAAAAAAAAGAAAGAAAAATTTTTTTTTGAAAAAGTTACTAATAGAAACGTTCGTTTACAAGTATTTGCATAGGTACTTCAAATAAATTGTTACAGGTTTGCTAGGCCTTGTACGATCTGGCTTGAAGTAATTATAGACAGAATATTGATTTTATTTATTTATAAGCTGTCAGATCTTCCGAGGGGAAGATCTCCGGTACCTACTTTGAAGGGTTTTCAGGGACACAGGTCTAGCGGCACTAATGTGGCACTAGCAGTGGACACTACGGCGACACTGTATAGGTGCGAACGTGAAGTCGTCTTTATATTTCCATTGACTAAAAAACAAAAAAAAAATCTTTATTTCAGGCACATTACCTACCCATAATTTGGTCAGCCCACCGGGTCCCGAGGGCTTGATTAGTTAGGCTGTGGTTTTCGGTGTTTTTTTTTGAAGTCTTTATTTTCATAGTGCCTCGTTACGTACACTCCAACCCATAACTTTGATAGTATTACCTAAATTTTACCTTATTTTTTTAAACAAATTAGGAACAATAATTACACAGGTACAAGTTTATCTATGTATAGTAGGTATTCCCCAAGTTTTATTCTCAACTTAAGGAACACTTTATCTAATGATTGCTATAATGTGTAATGTTTTGGAAAAAGATAGGTACTTTAAAGCATATATTTTTAAAGATTATTTTTAAAAGCGGAACTTGCAACCAGTTGTACCTGTGCGCAGTAATGACATAATGAGTGATACACATTTAAAGATAGGTATTAGTGACATTTAACTTATTATTTAGCATAGTAAACTTTGTAAACTAGCGTATTACAAATTAGAGGATTATATCCAAGATAAGAATGCTTGGAAACATGCTGGTCCTGCTCCATAGGACAATCTAGAGTCTAGACAAAATCAAACTGGTTGCTAATTGAATTGTATAATTAATTATATTTATGACATTGATTTACACTCAGTGATTACTTTAACTCACACACTGACTCATTACTTGTTAATATTGTAGGAAAATCGTATCTATACTTACTTTTACAATGTTTGTAAATATGTGAACACCATGTATGTATCACAGAATTAATTTATCTGTATTGCTTCAATTTGATTCTGTTTACCTATTTTGGTATGGTAATTTTATTCTGGGTGCATCGTTTTCACACATAGGTAATCATATAATTAATGCACTATGTTAAATATTGTACTTGAAACATTTTAAAAGAGTAACGGTGGAGTTTCTTGCCCATTCTTCTCCATACGAAACTACATTTTGGAAGGGGCGACTAGAATCAATTCTATTTTAATGTAAATGTTGACGTTCGAAAGTGCCTTTTAAGTGCCTATTTGAAATAAATGCTTTGACTTTGACTTTGACTTTATTAACACTAAGCGTAATAGTTAGTTTGAGGAGTGGCTTGAGAGGCGGCATGGCGTCCTTACCTTCCGCCTGACGCAGGTCCTCACCGGACACGGTTGTTTCGGGAGGTTCCTGTTTCGTATAAGGCGGGAGGAAAAGCCCGGGTGCTTCCATTGCGAAGATCGCCCTGAGGACACGGTGGAGCATACGGTGGCGGTCTGCCTGGCTTGGGCGGAGCACCGCCGTGTCCTCGTGGAGGCGATCGGCGGCGGCGATCTCTCGCGTCCGGCCCTGGTGCAGGCCATGGTACGGAGCGAGAGTGAATGGTTAGCCGTCACCTCCTTCTGCGAAGCAGTAATGCTCGCAAAGAGGGAGGCGGCGCACGTGAGGGAGAGGCAGTATATGCGCCCTCACGGCCGTAGTCGCCGCGGGAGAAGCCCTGGGCGTCGGGAATCCCAGGCTGATTCCCGGCCACCGTAGGCGCGGGCTTGCGGACGGCGAGTAATGGGTAGCTCGCTGTCCGGTAAGGACCAAGCCCGGGTCGACGGCGCGTTGTGTTCCACGCGCGCCTCAAAGAGATGTCAGCACCAATAGGTGGGGTTCGCAAGGACCGATGCCTGCCAGGGGTGCGGGTTGTTCGAAAGAGATACCGCGGCCCCTGGCACACAGGCAACTGAGGGAACACGGGTGGGTTTTAGTCAGTAAAAGTCTGACACGCCCTCCCGCTCCACCCAGAGCGGGAGAAGTTATTTGATGATTTCCCACCCAAAAAAAAAAAAAAAAAGCGTAATAGTTAGTTCAAAACCTCTGACTCTGATCGAGTCATTGTGAGTCTCAGGAATAATTAGAAATTACTATTACCAATTAAACTTGAATTAAGTTTACGAGTCATCGTAAAAGTTATCACAGTTCGTACGATAGGTTATGTCAAATGGAAATATACTAGGTCCAATTACCTAGGTAAGTACCTACCTAATACCTACTTTTGTTAATTTAACGTGATATAGGTACCTAGATGCTTACTAGATTTAAAGCGCTAACCGCTAACTACATCGGTATTAATTATATTTCCCAACGAGCTGTACGCGTGTAAATAATTGTATGTAAACAATGAAGCATGAAGTGACTGCCTGATAGTATACACGCGCTGCCCGGAACTATCACACACTGAAGCAAGTGTGCGCTAAGGACAGGCCTATAATGTGCTACTGGCTGAAAAGAAGCTGAAAAAAGTTTTCTTTTAAGTTTGAAGTTGTGTGAAGATGCGTGGACAGCGGAGTGGCGAGTGCGTCCGAGATGGCGGGCGCGCGCGGTCATACGACGCCACTTCTCTCTATCAGCGCCCTCCGCCGCCCTCCTCTCCGCACGCGGCGCCCGCTGAGCGGAATTTGCACAAGCGGCGCGCCTGGCGACGCGGTTCAGTGTACGTGCGACCGCTCGCGGCCGAGGACGAATTGCCGCGTCACGCGCACTGCTCTGCTTATTACGCAGTTAAAACTATCGCTGACCGCGTGGACTCGCGTCAAACAACTTTTAGTAACTCCCCACTTGTTATATGCCCCAATTAACTACATAACACGTGAATTAACCTCCCATAGACCCAGTGATAACTCTTATCAGTGTGGAAAAGTTACAAAGTGTATACCAAACTCGGAAGGACGTCCGAATTTGCGAATTCTTGGGGACTTTCGGCGCCGCTGACTATTAAGAGGATAGTTTACCCGTTGTTGGCCGATTCGAGCCACGTTACAAGGTTATCGCGTCTCTAGCCCGCCAGTGATGAATTGGAAAATCGGCGCGTAGTCGCTCACGTGGTGTGCGCCCCGCCCCCGCCTCGCCCGCGCGTATATTTAGCGAAAATCGCCTCTCGGGAGCGGCCCGACGGCCGACGCTCGCTGTTTATGAACGTTAGCGAGACGCCACATGTTATTGGCTTCGAATAACAGAACCGATAAGCAGAAGACAGATAACCTCTTCGGATCGTGATCTGAGTCCGAAACTTCTGGAACTAGAAAGAAATCGGTAAAAAATTCAGAAAAGAGAGCGCGCTGAGATGCTAACGGCCGGTATCGGCACGCGCCGGTGAGCGCTTGAATTCCGACACACCTACCAAAAAATTCCACTGTTCGAGATAAAGTGGGCAACATGTCTATACAGGGGAGCGGTGGTTACCAAAGCCCGTGGTCGTCGCAGGGAGGGCACTCGGAGTTGGACGGCACGATTGAATTGGAACCTTTGGGCGAGCTGACAGAGGTCGGTTTCGAGCCACAGACGCGCGCGCGATCCAACACGTGGCCGCTGCCAAGGCCAGACAACTACGTCGAAGCGGCTGACGACACTGGCTCCAAGAAGAACTCCAATCAGAATCTGAGTGGTAAATACCATTTGTCCAACGAAGCGATAGTAGTAAGGTCGTAGTCGCGATACGCGCTGCTATTTAGGTCGGCCCACGTAGGTAGACCGAACACACTCCTCGTGTAAAATTCCAATCAAAAACAAAAGCGTATCATGTAGGTACGCTGATACGAATAAAAAATAACAAACTTTGTTTACCTGCAGAATCACTAACTTAGGTAGATACTTATGACCGTAGAGATATTAATCGGTGCACCTACCTCTACTTGCCACGCGTTTGTGATCCCTATTACGTATCTAGCTATGTATGTATACAAATAAGTCGCAAAAACAATGATATCGAAATTGTTTGCGCCGCAAAAAATCTACCAATGATAGCATTAATGTATGAAATTCAATCAGCCTACGACGTAGGCACTAGGCACGTAGCACGTAGGGTGACAGTGTTAAATGAAGAATTTTAAAACCCTATTAAAAAAAAAATAGCACGTGCTCTGACTACATTTTAATTGTAATGTTCGAAATAAATAAAGATATAGCAGCATTCAAAAATGTGTTTAGTTCAAAAAAATCATTGAAATACATAGTTTGTATGTATTGAAATGATTTTTTTATACGTCGATTTGTTTCCAACGTTTTGTTGTTAGTTGTATTGATTAATCACAAAAGAAAAAAATAACACTAGCCGTACAGCATTACCTAACTGATTTACACATTTATAGAAAAAAATTACAAAACTAGTCATAGTATTATAACACTATTGCACAGAAAACTCACACAAACATACAAGTATTTACAAGAACACATGGATGTGTTCTAATTACAATAATAAATATTACAAACGCGTAAGGAAAACAATGAAATATTATGAAAACCATAATCAGTAGGTACCTCGCACTGTTTGTATACTTTAAGTATATGAAAAATAATAAAAGGCAGGTTTGGTTTAAGAATGCTAAGGGTACCTATTTAATAATAATTAAAAAAAAAACTAAACAAGACGAACAAATTAAATTAGGTTTGAACAAACTTTACGTTAAGTGTAAGCAGGTAAATACACAAATTACTACAAACACTCCCGACGTTCCCTCCCAGTACACTGAATAAAAACTTGTATTTTAACATTTTTTCTTATACTAGCTTCTTCTCGCGACTTCGTCTGCGTCTTGTCATTAGCCGAGATGAAACGTATCCTACGTGTTAATCCAGATTATCAACAAACCGCGTGCCAAATATCATCTAGATCTTTTCAGACGGTTTTACGCGGATAAGTAACAAATCCAAACATACCTACAAACTTTCTCATTGAAAATGTAGGATATAGTAGGATACATTTATTTGTCAATGAACTGTTATTTACAGGGTATCTTGTTGTAGTTTAGGTATATTTTTTTTCAATTATTTTGCATATAGCAAAGTACTGTAGTAAACTACAGGGAAAAGTTATAAAGAGCTTGTGGCTACGAAAAGTAGGTCATTTTAGCCAAGTTAAACATTATAAAGGAAATGAAATAAAATAGTGCGTAAAATAGTTGAAATTTAAATACCACCTAATCTATATAAATAGAATAAATTTCAGCCTTAACACACACACCTCTGCTCAAGCTTATTCTATTAATATAATAATTGTTATCTTACTACAAATCTATATTAATATTATATATGTGAAAATTGGTGAAGATGTTTGGATGTTTGTTACTCAATCACGCAAAAACGGCTGAACGGATGTGGATGAAATTTGCCACACAGATAGTTTGTAACCTGGAATAACACATAGGATACTTTTTATCCCGGTAGTACGTTCTCGCGGGATGATGTCCGACGTCCGCGCGGGCGAAGCCACTGGCAAAATCTAGTAACTTATATAGTTAATACTTAACTTCGATCAACAATGTTGCTATTGTTGATCGAAGATACTTAATACACTTTCCAACAACATAGATTTAATGCATTTTGTCACACAAAATTAATTTATATGTTACGTTTCAGAGCACAAAAAAGCTAGTTATAACAAAATACATATTTTATTATTAACACGCTTTTATTAGCTTCACCTGTATCTTTGTTTGTTTGTTTGGAACCGACTCCTTTTTTGGAATTGATTTTGACCCACTTCAAACGCTCAGATTTCATTTAAACTTTGTGTACTTATCGAGGACCGATGACAATTCAATAATTAAAAAAAAAGAAAACAAACAAAAAACTGAAATATCACGCTTTTTTAGTTGGCAGAGCTAAAAAATAGAAAATATGTAAATAATAATTTAAAAAACACGCTTTAAAAGCCAAACTTTAATTATTTTTTAATACGAACTAAGGACAGACATGTTGCACTGACCCAGGGGCGTACCAATAGAAAATGGCGCCTAGGGCACGCATCACATTTGCGCCCCCTTCGTAAATTATCCCGATATACACTGAGCAAAGCTAGGTCGCATAACCTTTCTTGACCAATTATAAGCCTTCAATAACGAAGGTATTAATTTCAACTTGCAAAAAAATCGCTTGCAATGCTGCAATTTTAATAGAATTTGAATAGAAATAGGCAGATTTGGAAATACGCTTTCATCCCCGTACTGCACAATATATTCAAGTAGCTCTTCAGATTTCTTAGATATAGGTAGGTAACAGTATGAAATGGTTTATTGATGTTTTTATTTAATAATTGGCGACTTTTTGCGCCCCCCTTCGATAGGCGCCCTAGGCTCTTGCCTAGTTACGCCATTGCACTGACCCCAAATAAATTGGAATAATGGCAAGAGAATGATGATAAAGACCCCAGAATGAACTCTTGTCAATTATCTCATTATTTAATGGTGTTTAAAAACCATAAATTACTACCTACTGTGCTCAAATATTTAATGAATGCATACTGTGTGCATACCTACCTACATTCATGAGACATGATAATTAAATTTAACTTATTTGCACACTGTGAAATACACTCACTCTTTACCTACACGTGGTAAATAAATGCATAATTATTGTTACCTAGCGTGCATTCATTATTTTGCCTTAAACTATAGTGTTCACGTGTTAAAAATGACACTTGAAAGAATGCTAGCAATAGTTGGATTAATAAATTAACAGTATTTATTTTTTTGTAAACTCATACAACATAAATAAACTGGCGAAACTGAAGTCTAAGTTTAGTATAGATAACAGTAAACTGAAATATTTAAGTAATTTAAACAATGAATACAATAAAAAAAACTTCAAAATTATTAAGTAGTAGATTTAATAATATTGTGAATAAATTACACGGTTATTTGACGTCGCCACTTCAATTGTATCACTACAACTGTTTATTTACCCTACATATCATATCAACCTGTTAGCTTTGATCACGCACCTACCGCACCTACTAAGTACTTTGACATCAATAGGTTGTTGCACCCGAATTTTCTTGACATTGTATTTGATATACAGTACCTATACGTCATGTAGACGTCACTCAGCGCGCTATGGAGCGAACTATGCTCGGAGTTTCTTTGAAGGATGAAATCAGCAATGAAGTTATCTGGAAAAGAACCGAAGTTACCGACATAGCTTGCAGAGTAAGCAAGATAAAGTGGCAGTGTGCTGGCCATGTTTGTCGAAGGACCTATGGCCGATGGAGCAGACGAGTCGGGGTTGCGAAACACACTAGAACAGTACCAATTTAATGGCTTTCATTTTGAGAATTCTACAACATTCGTTGCGTTATTTTTACGTTGTTGAGCAGACAAAATTTTCGTAAATAAGAGTCAATTATCTTTAAAATGATTCACATTGTGATTGATAGTGTGTTACGAAATTAGCTTGCTGGTGTGGAGACCGTGTATCGGCAAGCGTACTGTGGGGCATCCCCCAGTTAGATGGACCGATGACCTTAAAAAGGTAGCTGGGACAGATTGGATGTGTCTTGACACATCCAATCTGTCCCAGCTTCTAGGCCTCTCCCAGGCTTGCCTGGGAGAGGCCTATGTCCAGCAGTGGACTGCGATAGGCTGAGTTAATGAATACGTTATATTGTCCATTGTAGTTTATTTTAATTACCTATGTATATTCAACATTACGGGAAATAATTTATTGGTGTGGTTTACTTTTCTAACTAAAACCAACGCAACTGAATTTTGTTCCGTCGATAACGTATTTTGACGTAAGCCAGGGTTGTCACTAATGGTCAGTAAATAAACAAAAATAATCCAAGTGTTTGATATTGTTTTAACATACGTCATTGTCATGCACTTGTGGGAATTTGTCACGTCATTTTGATTGACGATTCACGCGTTTACTGGTTTTATTAACAGGGTTTGTTAATAAAAAAAAACAAGGTAACCTAATTTCAACGTATATTTAACCGGCTTCACAAAAAGGAGGTTCTCAATTCGGTTGTATTTTTTAGAAAACATTTTTGGTTCTGAATAAAGTGAATCAGTCGTAGATCAGGAACTACATTTAGAAATAACTTTCAAATTATTTTCAATAATGAGTCGATTGCGACTAAACAATTTTCCAGTTTTTACTTAGACTTCGTGTACATATATAATCCGATAATTTAAATAAATAAAACGTCATCCTGAAATACATTTTCCTGAGATAAGATACTAAAATATGACAATGCTCATTTTGGACGCCAACGTATAATTTTATAATCTTACACACATAGATAGTAAAATTACGGTAAATAAATAAATAGTAACCCTAATAACTTGAAATACATACGTCAATATTGGCAAGAAATATATTAATTTGAGTACTATCCAAGGAAAATAACAAGCCAAAACCATCGATAAAAATGTAAAACACGTCACAACAGGTCCCAATAATTGAACAAAATAATGAATAATTAAATATTTTGGTAAATAATGGGAAAATGTTAACTAATTGACGTATAACCTGACATTCTTCACATTTCGTGTTGAATTAATACTTCACTCGAAGTATTCATTCAACACGAAATGTGAAGAATCAAAACAATTTGTATTGAAATTTCCCACACTACAAGGACAAGTAGGTAATAAAAAGAGCGTGTGCTACGAAAGGTAGGCCTTAGCTTAATCTTTAGCCAAGTAAAACATTTTAGAGGAAATGCAATTAAATAGTGCGTAATTAAAATACCACTTAATTTAAACATATAATAGAATAAGTTTCAAAAAAGGTACACACACACCTCTGCTGAATCTTATTATATTTAAATAATATTTTTTTATTATTTACTACTACAGCACAACACAAAAACTACCTACTATTCCCCACCAGAGAGCGTGTCTAAAATTGTATGCGAAACTTTGTATTTACTGAAATGAATAACTTATTCCTAAGATTTAAAAATATTTACATTAGCTAAATAAAAATTAATTATCAATTTTTAACTAGTTTATTAATAATGAATACCTCTATAGTAGTTACTTAGCTTTATAAAGAATCTAAGCTTTATTCGTGTTCAGACATGGTGACACAGTTATTAACTTTTAACGCTATCATCGTTTCCCTTATAATTATGCCAATTTATTTTCCAAAAATAAACAACATTTTTACTGTATAATTTCTTACTTCTTAAAATTAAATACCAACTGGCCTAACCCAAACTTCTCTTTCCAGGTGCGCCACCCCTACCTTCAGTAGGTACCAAGAAGAATTCCTCCCGTCGGAATGCCTGGGGAAATCTATCCTACGCTGATCTCATCACCCAAGCCATCACCTCCGCACAGGACAACAGGCTCACGTTGTCCCAAATCTACGAGTGGATGGTCCAGAATGTGCCATATTTTAAGGATAAGGGGGATAGCAACTCTTCGGCTGGATGGAAGGTAAGACTTTAAATATTTCGACGTAGCTTTAGATCTGTTTTTCTGTCTCTGGTTACCCTCTCGGGCAGATTTTTGATCCGGACGCTGCAATTCCTTATAATAATATATAATTAATTTATCGCACTTATTTGATAATTGCGCCAGTCAGTCGTTACATATAATTATGTCGGAGATATAATAATTCTTAATTAAAATATTGTGCAGGTATTAGATAGAAATGTTAATAGCCAATTAGATGAAACTTTTCAGTTTGAATGTCACTGATTGTTGGTTGTTATATTGTGGTTAGCCTGTTATTTGACGAACTTATTTATTTGGTTTGATTAACATTAATTAATTTAATACAATCACTGTGAAAATTGTAGTTTTCTATAGGTAAGAAGACAACGTAAAAAAATTAAGAAGACTACTGACATAAAGTAGTCTTCCTTCGTAACAAAAAAAATAAGTAAAAACCAAAAATGTTAGTTCAAAAATTCGATCATTTTTCGTTTTTCCTGGTCGATCAGTTACACGAAACCCCTTGCATGTCAAGTGTACACCATGTGTTCCGATAGCAATAGAATTTCTATTGTGTCTGCTAATTAGTTGCGCGACGGTGGGTCTGGGTGGTCAAATCGCACCTTTAGAATTATAGAGACCTAATGCGAAATTAGCCGCAAGCAAAATTATTTCGAATTATTAGAATTATTAGAGCCTATTTTGGTTGCGGCTAATTTCGCATTAGGTCTCTATAATTCTAAAGGTGCGAAATAATCTTCCACACCAGTTGCCATGGTTTACCTGGAAGTTTTTAAATAGACTTCGAACTCAGGTAGGCTAAAGCAAAGAAAACCTGCTAAGGCGGAGATTCACAGATGACTCCACCCTGGAGTGTAAACGTGGTGCTGTCTCATTAACAATAGGGAACTTAATATCGTGTCCAGCGTGTCGTTGTCTGCACGCTACAGGAGTTTATGGACTCTAATGAAGGTGCTACACTCGTAGCCAAATTCTGCGTTCAGAAGAAGGATAACTTAGTACTAGGAGAGAATAATTTTGACGATTGAGTATGAGCCACCTTCAAAAGTAGGTAGGTTCTTCTGTAAACATTATCAAAACGTGAAAACTAGCTTCAATAAATTGTTTACAGCATGTTCAGCGATATTCCGCGAATCGCACAGAAAGTGATTTAGAAAATATTTTTAAGGGCATTCCTTAATATGAGTCATTCTGGCGCTTGTCCATCAGGTTCCCTGTTTGATACGAGAAGGTGGCATCATGCCATTTTGTCTGTTATATCGTGGTGTCTTATCTCAGCTTCTATATTTTCTCGACGTACAAATGAGCCTTTATTAATTTGTCACAATAATTAGCTACGTCTTTATAAGAATTTCGCAAGTATTTCGACGTAGAAAGATATTGTTTTCGTTTTAAGTCTTATCAACACTTAAATCTTAACAAGTCTTAGCTTAACGGGATACAATTAATTTAGTTTTAGTTGATACACTGAAAATGTATAGTTTCTTTTATTATTTCATTGAACCAGTGCATTCAGTCTTGAGTACATTCGACGTAGATCGATCTTTTTTGGGCTTCTATCTGGCTGACATTGAAACCAGTGGGCGTCAACGCACACGCGCGCGTTTATGTTAACATTAGTTCGTAGTTTAGAGGCGTTTGCGTTGGCGACTTAGCGCTAAACTGTTTGAACTCACGCCATGATTCGAGTTTTCCGCGTTCTCTACTGCCAATTTTATTGAAACAACTACCTATTACTTTGAGATTGGCGTTTTAATTACTCGGAAGGTAACATTAATCTCCTTTATTTTCGATTAATTTATATTACTTTGGTGACATTACCAACCAAATAGGGTATTTTCCAATTTATTAAAAACTATTCTAATTTGAAGATTAGTACGAAATATGTAACAGAAAAATAAAAGTAAATTGATTTATATCCATTTTCTCAATAAAAAACGATTTAAATCAAATTTATTTTTCGTTGTTTTGAATTTACCGCCAAAACGCTCCTTACGATGACTTTTTTATCACGTGACCCCACGTGACGTCAACTTTGTGTAAATTAAAGTAGTTAGTAAGTAAACAAGTGAATGTCGAGTTCATAATTAAGAAGATTTTGAATGGATAGAAAGTGATATTACTAATGTGCGGTGCCTCTGTGCACAAATACTTCTAAAACTGCGCCAAACTAAGTATTTGTACCGGTGCTGTTTACACAAAGCTGACGTCACGATGTCACGTGATAAAAAGTCATCATAAGGAGCGTTTTGGCGGTAAATTCAAAACAACGAAAAATAAATTTGATTTTAATGGAGAAAATGGCTATAAATAAATTTATTTTAATTTTTCTGTTAAATATATCGTCCCAATCTTCAAATTAAAATAGTTTTTATAAAATTGGAAAATACCCTATTGTCGCCTTCGCATTTCTAAGTTTGTCTTCTAAATTGTGAATTTTATATATTTTGTTGGAATAAATACTCGTACCTTTAATTAAAACCTAACTTACCCTGGTTTATATTTATTTGTAAAACAATTGACGAATTTATTGCAACTAAAAAAATTTACTTAACACCTTTAAAGACATAATCGGAGACAGACGTGAATTAAGAGTTTAAACACCTGATAGGAAAATACAAATACATACTAAGATAAATTATAAAGCGAGCCTTCGTGATTCCATAAATATTTCTAAAGCGCTACGCATTTTTTGGTGGAACTGCGCAGTGGCACACGTTATCCCAATCGGCTGTGACACGACCGATAAATGATAATAAAAACATTATTACACGGTCAATCGACAATCTTATAACGATGCTACCTCAAACCTCTGATACATTGCTGTTGCGCAATGTTGGCTTCCAGAAAATAACCGAAGTAACACTTCGATGGATATCATTCAACTCGTATAATTTCAGGTTTTGTTTATCTCGTGGTCACATGACGTTGACACGCCCTCGCTACGATGTTGAATAAAAAATACCGAACTATTCCGTGTCGATCGTAGATTGTATTATATCTGTAACTCGTATTTTAATATTCGATTGAATCTATTCGCCTATCGAAGATTAACGTAGAATACCACGAACTCGATGACCTTCACAAGCGTACCCATGGCATTGATTAATGTTTACGCATACAATGCTCATTCAAGCTGCACGCGGCTTGAGCAATTATAATAATTAGAACCAGCGCAATAAGGTTGAAAATCAAACGTGCACGGCTCGTGTCATTGTGAGCTTAGTTAATTAGCAAACTGTTGAAGTCGTGCGTCACATTCTTACATGACACGTTTGAAGTAAAATAAAAAGAGATGCATGATATGGTGCCTTGTAAGGTGAATGAATCGGCAATTGCGGGCACGTGGTCACTAATTTATATCAATTATCTCGTTAATTACTTTCAGATAGTGGCCGATAATAAAAAAAAAACTTTTGTTACTAAAGAAGAATATTCCTTTTTTATCCTTTATTAAAAATAACCCGGTTCTTAATAATTCATTACAATCTAGTCTCTAAGACTAATAAGAAATTTTAATCTAACTTAATTTTATACATGATGAATATTTTAAAACTTAGAATACTGTCCTTTGTACTTTACACAAGTCTGTTCCACTTTCTTAGAGTCTGATATGATGAAATTATAAACACTTTGTTCATGTGTTATTATGTGTGTCACTATTAATTCTACACTTTTTACACTACACTAACTCAAAAAGAATATTCCTGAAAGAAAATGGCTTGTCGAGTAGACAGTCATGTAGCGTTAGGTACTTACTTCAATTTGAAAGCGGTTTTCGAGTTGCGCATTCCAGTATACTTTTACACTTCGACAAAAATAACTTTACTGTTGCAATGCTGAGTGGCGAGCCCACTATATCATGAGATAGAACGCAAAGACGGGATTCACAGCAGCAATAATTACTTTGTCGTAGTTACTTATACGTAAACGTGCTTGTTACTAGACGGGTTTAAAAATTGCCATGCTCTTTAAATTAATAAAAATATTGATGGCAACGAAGGTATATTATGAAAGTTTTTTTTTTGGGTATGACACCTCGCAGTTCAACCTATGATAATCTTGATAATCTTAATTTTTTCAGGAAAATTCACTGTAAGATTATTATATAGCTTTCTGCTTGTGTTATTTTTTTTTAAATAAATAATTAACAGTGGATTTTTTTTTCCAAATGGGCAACTCTTTCAAAAACTGCAATTTATTCATTCGCACGATTTAAAGTATTTGTGGCCAATGTGTCTCGAACTACATTCGTTAGGGATGTTAGTCACGATACCATCCGAAAACGGACCTATCTGATCTGAACGTCTATTCCCATACAATAAACCGTAATTTCGGCCCACGTTCCGGGTGATTCCTACTCAGTATATCACATGCAAACATACCAATTTTTTTTGGGGTCTGACCTACGAATCAGTGACTCCACAATTTGACACCTGTCACAATTCCCGATGTATTGTTTTCTTTTTTATTAATCGAGTAAAGGGTGCACTCCAAAGTTCCGAAAGAAGTTAGGGTGGGCTCGTATCTTCCTTGAAGGACTTAGGGAGTAGGCCCCCTGTACAATATTCCGAACTAGCTACTTTCTCTCCTCATAATAATCGCTCTTTTTACACGCTTTATATTAGCTTCACTTGTATGTTTGTTTGTTTGTTTTTTTGTATGTAACCGACTCCTTTGAGCGCGATTTTGACCCACTTTAAACGGTCAGATTTCAATGAAACTTTGTAAACTTGTCGAGGACCGATGACAATTCAATAATTAAAAAAAAAACAAAAAAAAAAGATTTTTGTAGTTAGCAGAACTAAAAAATAGAAAATAAATAATAGTTTAAAAACTAAAAAACACGCTTTAAAAACCAAACTAAAAAAGGAGAAAATAATTTGATTCAATTAAAAAGCGGGGGGTGCTTTTTGAGATATTTTTATAATCAATTAACGTCAAGCACCCCACGCTTTTTAATTGATTTAAATTATTTTTTAGTTTGGTTTTTAAAGCGTGTTTTTTAGTTTTTTAAACTATTATTTTTTTTAGTACATTTTACCATTACAAGGATGGGTACGTAATTTTTTTTGAGGAAAGAAGTTAGCAGACACAATAGAAATTCTATTGTTATCGGAACACATGGTGTGCACTGGACGTGCGAAGATTTAAAAGTGCTACGTGACTAAAAGTGCTAGTACAGTGATGATTTTATGCTGTGATGGATTAGTAATTTCATACGTCATTCATTAATTGAAAAAATATAAAAATAAATAATAAGGAAACTACTATGACGTATCATTTCAAAACGATTGTTTTATAGCACCTATCTTTTATTATTACTTATAGAACTTTTATTTGACAATGAGTAAATAATGATAACCTTTAAGGCAAACTATGGTTAAATAACCAATGATTCAGCTGTTTGCCAGTGCGGTTGTATTAGAATTTTAAATTCATGTAGGTTAATCCGAATGACGTAAATATTTCAATCAATTTAATTTCGTCGTCTTTGATTTGAATTGAGTCGTTGCCTGATTTTTTATTTTTTAAATTAGGTTTTAATTATATCCCAGTGAGATTTCTTAAGAATAGAATAGTATAGAATATCTGGACCAGATATTTGAAAAAAAAAACTGAGGCTGTTGACAACCACGTCAATTTATTTTCTCTACATATTTGATTACTAAAAAAAAAAAAACAATTACTGAACACCACATAGGCAGTAGCCTTACCCAGCATAAACCCAACTACTACCGGATGTGAGAATAGAAGCGGTTTTTAGAACAAAAATTCGTATTCGTCGTATCGATGTCGCCGTGGGTCCAGTTGAATAGCAAATGAAAACTACCGTTATCTGTGACCGTTAGCACACCTTCGCAAAATCTCATATATCCTTGCTAGGTAATCCATATAGGAAAGAAAATTCATGGAATGGAAATCTTGTGGTGGAAAAAAAACAAAAAACGTTTTATTAGAGACACGCATAGGACATAGAAACAATACAAAAATGACAACAAAATCTTGAAAACATTAATATTAAAAACTTTAAAGTTTATAAAAGGTTCATTAGCATCATCATTATCATTTCAGCCGAAAGACGTCCACTGGTGGACATAGGCCCAGAAGTGGCGGTGCATCGCCCATGCTCCGCCACTTCGACCGGTTCTGTGCTTTTCGCATCCACCGAATTCCTGCAGCCATGAAGGCTCATCGCTTTATGGTTTAAACTAGGTATTTGTTCGTTTTTATCTTAGGTTAAAACTAACAAATAGTTACGTACGGCAGAGTCGAAAAAACATCAAAACAGTTTTATTTTATCGTATTTTGATGTCGATACCAATGACGACTGCAGCGTTACGCTAGCTAATTTAATTTGACCCTGCATTGTTACATAAATGTCTTAGCTACACAACTAATTTATAAGTAAGTAACTATAAACCATTTAACATAACCTCATCGTAGGAAAATTCCAACCGAGACCTTTCTTAATAAGTAATTGAGGTTACATTGATTTACACGGTCGCCATCTTGCTGGGTAGATAACACTGAATGATATATTTTCACAGCGGTATATGACGCCGATAACAAAACCATATGACACTCATTCATATATTAAATTATGCTGTGGTCTGCGATACAAGCGAAATTTATTTTGTACGTACCTAATAGAACTTTGCCTCCCATAGTTAAGTAACCACAAGACAATGTATTTCTCGATTTCGATTTATCTAACCACAAAATGGAGTAGGTACCTTCTTCATTTATCGTTAAAAAACTCGTATATGTATAAATTGGCACTGTAATCTACGCATTTTATTAACTTATGTCAACAATCAGGAATGTTACTAATACTTTTTGTAAATGTGAAAGTTTGTATGTTCGTTACTCAATCACGCTAAAACTGAACGGAATTGTATGAAATTTGGCACACAGATAGTTTACAATCTGGATGAACACATAAGATTTTATCCTGGTATTTATTCCCGTGAGATTATTTCGGACCTCCGAGACGAGAGCGAAGCCGCTGGCAAAAGCTAGTATTAAATAATAATCATAAATCGGGTAACCGTATTGTGACAGGTACCTATGATAGAAAAAAATACTATAAAATGTTAAATAAACTACTAATTAAATGTCATGAAAACAACTTCAGGTTACATAAAACATGGCGATTTGCATTGGAACATTTGCTGACGGAAGTCAACAATAAACTTGCAATATTTTGTTTACAATACAATTATAATATTGGTACGTCATAGTGATAAAACGACACATAACATCTTAAGGGATTACATAGAAAATGTAATGAATCTAAAACCCACAGTGATTTATTTATTTTTACTTTAATAATTAATTGTACGGGGAAATTATGATGACCTAAATAAATACTTACGTAAGTGGTTTTAAGGCAGAGTTTGTACAAGAGATAAAAATACGGTTCATTTATTGTGGGGCTTATTCGTTGCTTCGCATGACATTTTTGCATAAAATTCAAAACGTGCCAATTGACGTACGTTACGTATTTCTGGGTGTGTCCATGTGCCCACAAATAAATTAACAATGTACGAGTCGCTTACAGAAGAAATAACATATAATTATGTATGTAAAGAAAATCACTACACTAGCGTTGGCGTTTTAAATTTGCCGCGTAATCCACAGAACTTCATAGATGTCACGTTGACAGTGACACGGACAACTGTGAAGGAAAGAATGTGATTGTGAGGTTGAATAACCTAAGAAAATAAAGAGATAATACAGAGTTAATTTACAGTAAAAGAAATATCTAGACCTGAAATAAAGGCTTTAAATGTTGTTATAAAATATCATCACACTCTGATAAGTGAAATAAAGACACAACTGCGATTTTCAAAATTTTATTTTTCAAAAGCATCTTTTAAACAAAGTTTTTCCACTTATCATAAAGAATCGACTCTTTATTTTCTTAGGTTATTCAACCTCACAATCACATTCTTTCCTTCACAGTTGTCCGTGTCACTGTCAACGTGACATCGATGAAGTTCTGTGGATTACGCATCAAATTTAAAACGCTTAAGAAAAACGACAACGCAAGTGTAGTGGTTTTCTTTACATGTATATAATAGTGTCGATTCGCCTATTTCGGGCGAGTAAATTGGTGTAAATCGATTAATAACCCGTATGGTGATAGTAACAGATAATGATAACCTATCACCATTTATCAGACTAAACCAACTGCACTAAACACATATTAGAGAAAATGTAATTGCACTTATTTTCTTTTGATTGACCATTTAAACAACAGCACCTAATTACAAAGTGCATGTTACGACATATATGATATAATCAATACATCATGATAATCTGTAGGTATATAGGCACCTCTGAAACGACTATGATGTAACATGTGATAACATGACAGCAATTAAGATTTTCGTAAAGATAACAATTAATGTTTTTTTATTTTTATAACCTTGTATAATTCTAACAGACTTTTTGCACTTGTAGGCATAACATAATCAATTAATTCATCTGTTTTAGCACTAACTGCGCATGCGCAAGTTAACCGACTTCATGATGTTGTAATTTTTTAATAGCAAAATGCAAAAGCATTCACGTATCATACGCTTTTAGAATAACAATTAGATTACAGTACATATTTGGAAGTACAGTACGAGTAAAACAATTTACGAATACTTAGTTGCGCAGCGCTTAGTATTAAAATGAGGTGGATCGACCACCTGCCAGGCGAAGGAGTTACAACATTTATAACTTGTTTTAGCTTTTTATGTTTAAATTCCTAATTTATGACACTTTTCGGTGATCCCCCGGTATAAAGTTGGGTTTTTTTTTCTTTTCCATAATTAAATAAGAGCCAGTAGGGTTATGATTGACTAATACTTACTCGATAAGTCGTAAAATGTCAATGCGGTTACCTAATAAGGTAATACCCATTATAATATTATGGGGTATTCACCCATTGATGAAAATATATGAATGAGTATAAAAGTCCCATGGTTAAGCGATGGGTCCCAGCTATTTGTTTTTTTTCCTGCTCTCATTCTACAGAATATGTCCAATTGAACCTACCCAGGTCCAGTTTATCATGACGGGTGTTTGTCCCACATTGACAATTTACGTCACTAAGCGTTGTGTTGTTTCCTTATTATTTATTTATGCATTCCGTATTTTATATGACACTCAACATGCATCCTACTGACCATACAAATTTTGATACTAAATTATATACTAACCGATTATATTATTGATTGTAAGTATTTATAGAACATACATTTTATTTTTAATCTGTCTAAGAACTAGAATATGTTTTATAAATAACGATAAAATCTTTTTCTAGAAACCACAGATGCCAAATGAAAGACATTTATACTAGACCGTCTATTTTCTACTTCTAGTTTATCTAGAATGTAGATCTTTGGGCGTTGACTAAGTCTTTTCTTATGGTGTTATCTTTCCCTTCTATCAGGATCTCAGTGCAATAAAAAAAGAAAAATATCAAGGGTTGGTCTGTATTACCTACGAGACGTAAATTTACCTAACTTCAATTCGACAATATCCTTATAATATGAAAGTTTAGTATACTAATCAGAAAGTTTGTATGTTTGGATATTTAGATGTTTATTACTCAATCACGCAACAACGGCTGATCGGATTTGGATGAAATTTGGCAGACAGATAGATTATAACCCTAGATTAACACATAGGATACTTTTTATTCCCGTAATACGTTCCCGTTAGATATTTTTCGACCTACGCGCGGGCGAAGCCGCTGGAAAAAGCTAGGGTAAAAGCCGGCTAGTTGCCACACTTTTGCAAATCACTCTATATCTCTCAATATAAAAAGTAAAATACTTTATTTGTAAAACTGGCCGATACTTTGATTTATAAAAAGTAACAAACATTATCTTTAATATTTCCAGAGTATTAGCAAATTTTGCGTACCTCTATATTTTGGGACAACTATCCCGCATAGGGGATAGTTGCCTAATCCATATAAATTACTTTAGGATAGATGCCCCGCCGAGATCCAGGACATCTATCGCACAAAAACTTTGATCGCATTTTGTCTTCCCATGCAATCTCACAGAGACATGCGACACGGTCCACTTAGTGATACTTCGAGAATCTTTCGATAGGTTATTAAAATACCATGCGATTCATCCGCAAAACTAAAGTAATTACAATCGGGGCAACTGTACCCCTGGGGCGACTATCCTGGTTTTACCCTAGTATTAAAATATTTTTTAAGTTTTTTCTAGACTACAGAAAACGTGCTTTATTGTGACGTAAAAGATTCTCTCTCTCTCTCTCTCTTCTTCAACCCTTGGCCACCCAATGCTGAGTGTAGGTCTCTTAACGTAAAAGATTAAGATTGGATAAATCGCACGTGTAACATTAGATTATGTAAGTACTTACTTGTACATTATCAGTATCTTCCTTATATTTAGAAGCCACCAGTAGCTCAACTGCAAATGACATTATCATTGACACTATTGATAAGATACAATATTATGACATTGACACATTTTTGCAAAGTATCTCGGCTTACATACCTAAATACAATACTGTGCTAAATATAATACAGCACATATATTATCAGTATTAAATTAAAATATACAGCGGTACTCTGCCTGACCTACATAATGCTGGACAAAAATAAAACTGAGAAAAATTCTACACAGGTCCATAAATATATTTCTTTACGGCATTCCCTTCATGAACGATGAGATAATCTGCTCTTGCGTTTAAAATATATTTCTTAACATTCACATTTTCAGTAGTTTTAACAATTCTTTATTTGAATGTCTCTTTATTATTTAGTAAAGTCGTGAGAATAACATAAATACAGCCATGACAGATGTCAGATTCAGGATGCATAAGCACGATTTATGTAGGAAAAACAGTAGTGCACTACGTAGCTATTACAGTTGTCAATAGGTACGAATGGCTAATGTAATGAATAAAACAGCACGTGTACGAATTGATAGTAGTTTAGATAATAATGTATGTATAGTGAGTTCCGCGAACTACTTACAAAATCAAAACGTGGGAGTATCGTTACCATCATATCCGTTACCTTTTATGAAGAAGAAAGTATCCATCTTCTACTATGGGTTAATTTAAATTAACTAGCGAAACTTCAGACTCAAAAAAAACTCAAACTATTTATATCAAATAAACCAATTACAGGCACTTTTGAATTGTCAAGGTCAGTGAGTTAGAAAGATGAAGCTAGTTGCCCATTCCAAAGCGTAGTAGGTACCTATGGATAAGAACGGGCAAGAAACTCCTTAGAACCTCTTTTAAAGCATAATTTTGTTATAAAAAGTTGGTTACATCAATTATGTTGAAATTATCATTGTGAGAACGATTAGAAAGACGTGCGCAATAAAAGCGTCCGTAATTAAAACAAAAATAAAATAACAATTCAGAAATTAAAATAAGGCGTGGCACCACCTGGCAGCGGACGTGATTCGTATCGGTATCTATCTAAAAAAAAAAAAAACGTGATCGATACACATAAGTAATTTAATTTACCTTCTATTTCGTTAATGCTAGAAATATTTTTGAAAAATTATAATAGCTAATAAAATAAATCTATAGACGAAGTGTTTCTGTACATTAAAAATAAAAACTAGTTTGGTACTTAGCCTTATACAATAATTATGTAAATTAAGGCGGTAGTAAAATAATAAAACAATTATCAGGTTAAGTGTCTTTAAAAAGACGATAAAACATTATATCTTTGATTTTATTAATCCTACAAATATTTAAGGCTCGTTCGGTAAATCCGAACAGGCCTGAAATATTTATATATAATAGCTAATACATATTATTTATAATAAATCTGTAGACGAGGCGTTTCGGTACATTGAAGAAAAAAAATATTATTGTTACCTAATACAACAATTATGTTAATTATTTTAATGCGGTAGTAAAATAATAAAACAATTATCTTGTTAAGTGTCTTTGGAATCACGACAAAACATATAGATCTACAGAATGATGAGCTCGTGTCAAGTAAGTGCGGTAAGTAATTTTTAAGCTATTTAACGATAAAAAAAATTATTTTGTCTCTGTCATCTTCAAACGATTGTTAGCAATAGAACCATGTTTTTTTAAATTCTTCTATCGCTAAATGCATTTAGTGATTTATGGCGCAAATGTGCCCTAGACACTAAACTTATTTTAAAGTACACTAAACTTTTTTGCAAGTTTCAATCAAGATGATTAAGTTTCCGTTTTTAGGGTTCTGTACCCAAAGGGTGTCAACGGAACCCTATTACTAAGCCTCTGTTGTTCGTCCCTCCGTCTTTCCGTCAGCGGGCTGTAGCTCATAAGCAGAGATCGGATATTCAGATGCATATTCATCTAAAGTTGAGATGTTGGCTAACATGGAATGCGCTTTTGTATCGAAAAAGTCTTAATTTAGGTAAGTAGGTAATTTGTTTATTTTTTGTTTTAACTAATACAAACCACCCCTCCTCCAGTACATATACATATTTTTATCGGGTTAAACATTAATTTTTAATTAATACACATCTGAATAGTTATGCAATCAAGAATCTCGGGGTTTTTAATAAATATTACAAATAATTTATAAAGCCGCTTCCATACTTTCATAGCTAAAAATTATCTTTAGGCAAATATGCATCCGAATATCCGATCTCTGCTCATATGTAAGTCAACCTATTGCCGCTATAACAAAAAATAAACTATGTAAAAATTAAAGGGAGACTCCCTTTAATTTTTACTCCATACATGAAACGTCTTTTTTTCGCCTTTTGTTGTCTTTTGGTACGGGACCCTTAATTTTCAATGACCGGACCGGTTTTTAATGCATCTTTCAGTCATATTCTTTGTAACATTTAAAGACATATTAGTCTAGTTAGTCAGAGTACCTAGATTAACAGTTTTTATTTTTTCTTTACTGTTTACTCTCATTATCGTTTACAGCCGAATGTCCACCCACGGCCTGGTGGAACGTCTCCGTCCCACGCTTTTTCATCAATTCCCCTGCCATTTCCCTAAATTTGTCCACCCACATTGACCAAAAAACTTTCAGTGAACACAGTACTATGTTCAATGGCGTAATAACAGCCGCACGGGTGACTTTTCAAGGTTAAGCAACGCTTGCCAAGGTCGGTCCATGGAGGTGTGGCTTTGCAATATATACCGAGACCCCTTCCTGCCCCAAAAACCACGCTGTCTTTTCAAAATCTTTGACAGTCGTTACGGGTAGTCAGAAACCTGAAAGTCTGACGACTAGTCTTACCAAGAGGTAAGACACTATACTGTAGTGTAGTTTAACATTATAGTGTTACCCAGTAAGTAATTGGGTTGTGGAGGTACGATACGTAGTACGATACGTGGTACGATACGGAGTACGATAGGCAGTCAGCTGCATCCGGTTAGACTGGAAGCCGACCTCAAGATAGTCGGAAAAAGTTTTGGCAGATGATGAGTGAAAATACAATTCGACTCAAAGAAAATACGATTTCCATGTGAAGTAAGGAATTTTCCTTATCCATGTGAAACGTTTCAAGACGACTTTATAAGTACCTACTTGTAGTTTACTTAAGCACGTGAGAGCTACCTATAAATTATTGCGATAGTCAACCGGCCGAGAATCTGTCACTAATTACCACTGCAAATTAATTGATTTACCACCCATTATTAAAATCCCTAGCGTTTTTCTAGTTGCAGTCGAGCAAAAACCTTACCAACGTGAGTATATTT
The DNA here is from genome assembly GCA_947359405.1 of Antitype chi. Classification (NCBI taxonomy): domain Eukaryota; kingdom Metazoa; phylum Arthropoda; class Insecta; order Lepidoptera; family Noctuidae; genus Antitype; species Antitype chi. The sequence continues at coordinate 11,570,657 of OX375815.1, read as the reverse complement.
CATTTCTGAGCTTAGACAGTGAATATATTTTGCCCATTGCTTATCCTATAAATGTGATAACATTATAATTTTTGTATGTTTGGATGTTTGTTACTCAATCACGCAATAACGGAATAACAGATTTATATAAAATTTGGCACACAGATAAGTTATAAACACGATTTGACACATGGCATACATTTTACCCGTTAGAACCCGTGCGAGGGAACGTGCGTACGGGAACCCATGGGATAATTGTCGACGTCTACGCGGTCGTTCTGCTGGCAAAAACTAGTAACATTATGTGAAACTTTGTGTGTTTCGATGTTTGTCACTCAATCACGCAAAAATGACTTAATGGATTTAGATGAAATTTATCACACAGATAGTTTATACCCAGGATTACCTACGTTCGTAGTACGTTCCCGTGGGATGATTACCGACAACTACGCGGGCGAAGCCGCTGGCAAAAGCTAGTGACATTATAAATGTGAGAGTTTATATGTTTGGATATTTGGATATTTGTTACTCAATCACGCCTAAACGGCCTAACGGATTAAGATGTAATTTGGCACACAGATAGTTTATAAACGGGATTAGCTTAAAGGATACTTTTTATCCCGGTAGTACGTACCTGTGGGGTAATTTCAGACCTACACGCGGGCGAAGCCGCTAGCTGATTCTCAATATTTTTTACTATTCATTCCTTATGAGGGAGGAGCAACGCACCGGAAGACCTATATATGGCGATATTCATGATAATCGATTTGCAAATGCAAAACACCTTGCATCGATATAACAAGAAATTCATTTGCTATTTTTATTAGAGACTTAAAACTACATAGGGAAGTTTTATTACATTTGTCTGGATCATTTTTAAAGAGTTTTTTTTTTTAATACCACATTATGCAAACACATGTAATTAACTGTATAAGATACTTTGTCTGTTTTAATCTATAATTTTATTAGAATGCCTATCATTTTAATCGAACCAGAAATAACATTTAATTTGGTGCTACAGTCCAACCTTTCAACTGAGTCGAAATAAATACTTCTTCGTATCTTATCAACGGGTCTTAGCAACGGGTGACGTGGGCCGATAGCAGCTTCACTGTGATTTGTGTTATCACTTCACACTTTATTCCGTACGTTATCTACATTGCTCGTTTGGTGGCGATGGTTCATAGTTTTAATCGTATTTAACAAGCGATGTATCGCGTAAAACGGAATCAGTCGTTCGGTCCAATCAATTGGAGTGATTATAGTAAGAGGTGTGACCACTCTCAGTGGATAGCAACTGGCCTTGGTATCGCTTATTTAAACGATATACTTAGGCCTAAATTGACTTGAGAACTTGAGGAAGATTTGGTCATTTGGTTTAATTTTAGTTTGTAAGCACAGATATATATGAACATGAACCTTATTCTTTTGTAATAAAGTTGAAAAACTATCAAATAAATTTGACAGATTTGGGTAGCTTGATGTGCTGGTCCCTGCACAATATTTACAAAGACTGCCGATACCGTCTGCATTGATTTCACTCCTTTATTTGATTTCAAGTGAATGCCTTCGAAATCGTAATTAATGATGATTACAATTGATTAATTTACTTGCTTAACGTAGTCACTATAAATCCTCATACTTGATAGAGATACTGTAAAGTAATTAAGTGTAGTACCTATTTGAAATGAATATGCTGATTATTAAGATTACTTACTATAGTAAAATTATATTTTCCAAATTATGTAACCATATCATATTCATATACCGCTGGATACCAGCCTCGCAGGTTGGTAGATGTCACAAGTCTTTAGATTTTTGGTTCTAGGACATAGGACGGTCCGATGTTTTCCTTCACCGTTTTGAGAGCAGTGGTGTGATAAAATAATGTACACAAAGCAAAGCCAGTCTTGGTTTGAACCTAAATCCTATAACTCTTAGGTCGCGGCCGTTACCAATAGGCTCCGCAATAGGGTATCACACTCATTTTTGAAAAGTGTCTTAATTAGATTCTAGAGTGCTAATAAACTACTAAAAAAAACACAACATTTTTATTTAATCGATTAGTGCCATAAAATGCATTTAAATTTTCCATTTTCAAATTTCGCGCGTAATTTGACAAAAACGCTGGACGCAGTTTAGACGCCATATTGCTGTGTGGGTATGACGTCAGTTTGCTAAAAACAAATGCGCTGATATTTTGTATGACAATTGTTTATAGTAAAAAAAAATGTTGTTTTATGAACTAAAACTAACATTTTCCGACTGCATTTTGCCTAAGCTATCTCAATAATATATTGTTAAATTTTTCTCGTATAGAGTAAAATACCCTATTCTGTAAGTACTCACAAATATTTCTTATCGACAGGTACGTCAATATAACATTGGAATTACTCGCTTTGACAGTTTTAAAAATGATTATTATTCAAGCTTAGCGATAAGAGAAAAATATAAATCAAAAAGAAAACCTGTAAATAAAATTCGCTCCACCTGAAACTCATAACGAGTTTAGTTTAACCTTGGCAATAAATTTGCCGATACAAATTAGTTCAACTTTTGATATACCTACGAGCGGGGCGAGGGGCGGGCGCGGGCGGCTAAGGGGTGATTGCAATAGAGGCTGCACGCCACCTTGCTGTGATTGATTTATACGTCTTGTTTGTCACAGAGCCGATTTATTTGAATTCCTGCCAGAGACCCGGGCAGCCAACGGATTAATATCGAACAGACCCCCGCGATATATCCCCGACTTTGGGCAATAATTCAATATTTCATCCTTCGGGCCGGGACCTACGCTGTGAATTAACATACAAACGTCAATCGTTTCATGAATAAAAAATGTATTGGATTTAGTGAAATGACTGGCGCGATCGCCGAGCGTTTACTGTGTTGCCGCCCCAAATGCCTATTGCGGAAATATAAAATGTTTCGGATTACTGGTTTAGTTTGATCGCACACTATTCGTATTTGCTGGGAACACGCGATTTGGCAGCTAAGGTTCTAAACGATGATACTGAGGAGCCGAAAAATCTCGGAGTCGTAAACCGCGGCGGCTATTAACTGAGCAGCTCGGGAATTGGGTACCGCATAACATTTACTGCCTTTTAATGCAACCAACCAAGTACTGTCATTCTTTTATTGGGGGAAACGGTTCACGTGTTGATATTATTAAACTGGAGGGATGCACAGCATACTCCAAATTTACTGCTGGAGTATCCGTTTATAAAACATTAAGTACTGCAATGTTGAAGAAATCCTATAAAACTTTATGAACACACGGCATCATGAAGGCGTCGTTACAATGAAACTCTTTTCAATAGTACCTAAAAGATTGAAGAGTGAGCAGTGGCGGCTTATGTAAAACACTGGTATTCTGCTGTATCCGGTTTGACTGGAAGCCGACCCCAATATAGTTGGGAGAGGCAGATGATGATGAGGCAGACAGGCGCCGTACCTACTTTGTGTAAATAATTTCATCACCACTACTCTCAAAACACTGAAGGAAAACATCGTGATGGAAAAGGCATGTCCTAGGACAAAACATTCGATGCCATGTGACATCGACCAACCCGCACTGGGTGGAATTACCGCCCACTCCTTCTCACAGAGTCCTAGGCATGTGTACCAGAAGTGGGAATAATAAATGCTGATTATTATGCTAGAGAAAGATTTGCGGTACTTAAACGTGTGTAGTCAACCGTAGATACAACGGTAAAGGGTTGAGCAACGAGCAGGCGTTTGGACGAAAAATTCCACTACGAGCCATCGTATCTAGTGTAACCGGTTTTAAGTTCTAAACTACATAAACTACTGGTTCGTCGGCGCTTCGCCAATGTGTTCGCACTTCTCTCGGTATTTAGGCTGCCTGTCCATTGGAGTGGAGAGGAGCGGAGCTGTGCTTATATTATCCAACTAGCTGCCCGTCCCGGCTTCGCACGGGTGGGATCCCAATTTTTTTTCGTTCAACCGTTTTTTCTCTGACTTACTTTGCAAATCCGACTACCACGAAAAAGTCTTGTAATTTTTCGGGTTAATATAAAGCTTATGACACTCACAAATAATGTGGCTTTCTATTGGTAAAATAATTTTCAAAATCGGTTCAGTAGATACAGAGATTACCCCCTACAATCTCACAAACTCACAAACTTTACCTCTTTATAATACTATTATTAGTATAGATATAATTCAAACTCTACTCCGTTCCGTACCTATGGATGGAAAACGTTCCATTGGTTAATATAAGCATAGCTCCGCTCCTTTCCGCTCTTCTCCGCTTAAATAGACATTGGACAGGCAGCTTTATATGAGTAAGTCGCCGTACACACGGACGTAAAGATATTGCGACAGGATTTTATCGCGCGCTGGATTGTCAACTCTCGGTGTTGAACCGAGCATTCAGAATCCAACACAGTGCTTCTCAGCGCGTCAAAAAAACACACTGTTCTATTTTGCAGGCAGCCTGTTCCATGTGGTGCCGGACGTAAAGAATAGCACTATTCCATTTCTTGCCGTGGGAGTCGTAAAAGGATTGTCAACTCTCGGTGTTAAACCGAGCATTCAGAATCCAACACAGTGCCTCTCAGCGCGTCAAAAAAACACACTGTTCAATTTTGCGGGCAGCCTGTTCCATGTGGTGCCGGACGTAAAGAATAGCACTATTCCATTTCTTGCCGTGGGAGTCGTAAAAGGCGACTAAGGGCTAAGACCTGCCAGGGGTGCGGGTTGTTCGAAAGAGATACCGTTGCCCTTGGCACAGAGGTAACTGAGCGAACACTGGTGGGTTTTAGTCAGTAAAAGTCTGACACGCCCTCCACCCAGAGCGGGAGAAGTTATTTAATGATTTCCAACCGTCAAAAAAAAGGGCTAGAACTAGAGAATGGGCAGTAATATTAATGCATTTTACCACCATACGGCGATCGCCAATCCGCCTGCCAAACGTGGCGATTATGGCAAACTTTCGGCGCTAAGCAGTGCGTTGAAAATATAGTGAACGACAAAATCTAACCGTGATATTATTACATTTGTATGTATGTCGACTAATGAAGACTTATTAATTTCCCGGCGCGGGCGCACTACCGGTTAAGATATGGGATCATTTGTGATTAGAAAGAGCATTCTGTTCAAACTGTCTTGAAATGATAATAGCTGAATGCCCGTGATAAAAATTCATGAATAAACTCATTTAATTCAATGATTTGAACTTAGCTCATCATTTCAGATTACTAATGTCTATATTGGTTCTACTACCTACCTACTTTTAAGAGTGCTTAGAAAAGAAAACAAGAATGTAATAAAACATTTTTTTTATAATCATTGCGACGTAATTACTAGACAATGTGTCGTAGTATTTACAAGGATTTAGGTACATCCGTAGCAAATGATCTACTGTAATAACACATCAAATAGAAGATAACTTAATATGTGTACATACATTCAACATCTTTGTCATTGATATCACAATCGCTACAGTAGAACTTATTGCTCTTATTACTATACATAGAGAGGTTTAATCTAATGTACATAATTGTAGGGCCACGACCTCAATTAGAGCAGAGAGTCTAATAATCGCGTTAATCATAAAATTACGAATACTTACGAAGATTGTCGATTTCCGAGCTGTAACGCGTCCGTCTACTCGGCGACCTCTACGGGTTACGTACACTTGAGCACAAAAGCTCTTTAAAACCTATAAATACTCCTTTATTTATTGATTATTGAGTAGATTCGAACCCAGACAGGCGTTTTACTTTGTGCAAATTATTTCATCACCACTGCTCTCAAAACGGTGAAGGAAAACATCGTGAGGAAATCAGCAGGTCCTAGGACACAAAATTCGAAGTCATGTAACATCTACCCACGTGCACGTGGATTACGCCCCATTCAATCTTACAGAGCGGAGACCAGGCTTATAATATACTAGCTGTGTCCGCGACTTCGTCCGCGTGAAATAGTGTCTTTGGGGCTTTGTCTCTTGTAGCAAACTTATAAAACATTCACATAAACCTTACATATTTCTATACAAACTTTCATCCCCTATTCTCTATTGTTATTTTACACCCTTGAGGGTAAAATGTTTACAAACTTTGAATGTCATATTTATTTATATCGAATCAACAGCCTAGAAAATAAGTTTCAAGCTTCTAGCTCTAAAAATGACGATAGTTCCGTACAACTTTTCATCCCCCCCTTTCAACCCTTTACAACCCTTTTTTCGCATTAAAAAGTAGCCTATGTCCTTTCTCAGGCTCTACATTATCTGTGTACCAAATTTTATTTAAATCGGTTGAGTAGTTCTGGCGTGAAAGCGCGGGAGACAGACAGAGTTACTTTCGCATTTATAATACTCGTATTAGTAAGGATAAGGAAGTAAGGATTGGTTATTAAGTTGACAAGTTTAAACAGGGACGCTAAGTTATTGGCTCAAATTATTATTTGGAGATAAATCAACTTAACCTTAGAGATTGAATTTAATATAATTATAAATTAAACGATTCAATGTGTAACTTGATAAAACGAACATAAATTTTATCTCTTATTCTAAATTCCTTTCAACTTAAAGCGCCATTAAATTACTCTGTACGGAATATATTTAGTACTTGTGCACTTGATTGTATAGTACAATGCGATTATCATAACTGGTCGTGGCAAGAAGCGATTATGTTAAATATGTTAATTACATCTCTGAGTAAAAAGAACATTATTGTGAGTTAAATACATATTTTATTGGACCGGCTATAGCTGATTATGACACCTCTGAAGGATGCCCGGACTTAAGGCGCACTTAGAAGGACGAATTTAAAATTATAAATCACTCTTGTAGGTACGGTAATGGCTTTTTGTGGGTACAATTAAGTTATTTTTAGAATACGTGATATTTAATTACTGTTCAACTATAATTCAATTTGATACAACTACGGTTTTTAAAGCAAGAAAACTATAAATAAATAAAAAATCACGGACCAAAAGGACCGGTTATTTCAAGTAGCCTGCAAAATTCAAATTTTTTTTCGTTTTTTTTTTGCAATTTTTGGTCAGTAGCAGGTTGTATGTTGATTAAAGAATGATTCGACAGTGACACGTATATGTATTTACAGACTTATAATAATTAGAATCATCAGCTTTCACCTGAAAAGGCTGCTTTTGTTTCGTATGTCAAGTGTCGACCAATAATAACAGACTACAACAGTAATATTTAGTTAAAAGAACTTCTGTATTCTACAGAGCCTACAACTCGTAAGTCCTATCGTAATCTGTTCTGACTTATTAGTCGACTCGCACGAAAAAACTCACCCGAATCGGTCGTATCGTTTTTTTTTTTTTGGGTGGAATATCATAAAATAACTTCTCCCGCTCTGGGTGGAGCAGGAGGACGTGTCAGACTTTTACTGATTAAAACCCACCCGTGTTCCCTCAGTTACCTGTGCCACGGTATCTCTTTCGAACAACCCGACCCCTGGCAGGCATCGGCCCTTGCGGACCCCACCAGTTGGTGCTGACATCTCTTTGAGGCGCGCGTGGAACACAACGCGCCGTCGACCCGGGCTTCGTATCATCATTTTTAAATAATATAATATTTTCTACAAGCGACTCACACGAAGTTAAATTATATGCGGCTAAAGAAATTCGTATAAGACAACTGGTACCTACGTCTTGTATTTTAGGTAATAAAGTTAGTGTACTTTTTCTTTAACTTTTCGTTGTTTCCTTAAAGTTCTATTCAAAACGTGCCAGTTGGCTTATACAACTTCCTGGAATTGTCGATTAGTTCGCACATAAATCAACTTCGTGCGAGTCTATAGAAAATTTTATATTAGGTAATTGCATGTGACGATTCGCCCGATTCGGGAGAGGTTTTTCATGACGTCTAGCAATCCGCACTGGGTCCGCGTAGTGGACTAGGACCAAAGGCCTGTGTCCAGCAGAAATATTATAGGCTGACTATAATACAAGTCTACTTTATCGATACCTACGACCTAGGTTTTTTCTTCTACAAGACAATCGATTCAAAGACTTTAATAACGTTAATAGGTAGAATAAAAAACATTTCTAGAAAAGATCACGACTTCTCAAATTTTTTTATTGACGTCAATTTCTTTGAAGTTTTTATGTTTTTTTACATAAGTAAACTTATACTGGTTGGTGACTAGCGTTTATACTATTTCATTATGAAAATGCGTAGTAAAAACGATGGCAAGCGTAAAATGGCTGATCATAGTGTGAGTTTGTTGAAGCTAAAGAGCCCCTAGAGGGCCTAGAGTGCCCTATATCAAGCAAATAGTAACTAAGTTAATGTGAATGACGTCACGATTACATGATATTCCCTAAATGGGTTAGCAGGGCTCTAATTGCCTGTGACGTAATTACGAAGGTGTACCTACTCGTACATATTGCATTAAAGTATTACAATGGAGAATAGAATTATCAGTAGGTAGGTTTTCAGGAATACTTATTTTAAAAATGTTTCCTGTAATTTCTCTTTAGGTATCTTTTACATAATCTTTCATTCTTTCCATCTGAATTCAGAGAAGATAAAAAACAGTCCCGTAAGTTTCACAAAATTAAGCAACGGAATGAGTCAAAGCAGTTTTCAAAACGACATTAAGGCGAAGATTTCTTGAAAACGGTCAAAAAGGTGGTTTTTTAAAGCAGTGTAACTCTTTAACCGTAAATAATTTTAAAAGCAAAAAAAAATGATATTTTCAAGTCTTTTTTGTATACAGTGATGAAACTAAAAACGTAATTAAACATACTATAATGCATCAAAAAAATCATCAAAGTCACCTCTTAATGATCTTTAAAAGCAGTTTATCCCTTCAATAACAATTATAATTATAATTAAAAATATACCATAAAATGTCAAATGCCAAATTGCATTCAGTCATGGATTATTTATTATTAAACAGTTAATATCTAATTTAATACGATTTTATTTGCATTTCTACGCCATACGCTTGCTTATTTATTATTCGAATTTGTTACAACAGATTTTAACCCGTATCGGATTGCAATAAGAACTATTATCGCTCTTAACGACACTATTTAAAGTTACCATGGCCTTAAAGCGACACGTCCACACAACCGTAATAATATCGCGGTGGGATATTTTCGCGCTTAGCGTCGATTATTGAAAATCGAACACTATGCTTTTTCGACGCGCTGAGACTCACTTGCACTGCAGTCTGTTGGATTATCAATACTCGGTTCAACGCAAAGAGTTGAAAATCCAGTGAACTATAAAATCCCGCTGCGATTTTATTACGTCGACTTAGTTTAGAAATACTCAGATCAATTAAAATAATCACGAACGAACATTCTTATCAAAGGTATACAACGTGTTTCATTTACACCAGAAGATTCGAGTACAAATGAACAAAATTACAAGTTCCGATATCAATTTGAATGATGGATGATGGCGAGTTAAATTTCTTCCATTAGTTTTATTATACTCTGTTTTGTAGGCCGCTACATTCCGGTAGCCATTTGGCATCTTATTCTCGTCAAGTGAAAGTTGATCGATGGAGCACGTCAATTTAAATCTTAAACTATGCTCTTTTAAATGTATACCTACCTAATAGAGCTTTGTAAAAACCACTAAAACGTCCATTTGTAGTATGAAATCATGTGGAATTTACGTTATTCCGTAAATTACTGATAAGAATCAAAAATTGTATAAAGTATACCAGTAGGTATATTTTTAATACTTCCAACAAGATTTAGCCATTTATTTATAGTCTCACTAGCTTTTCCCTCGGCCTCGCCCGTGTGGAGGCCGGATAATATCCCACGGGAACGTACTACCGGGATAAAAAGTATCCTATGTTTTAATCCAGGTCATAAACTATTTGTGTGCCAAATTTCATCTAAACCCGTTGCGCCGTTTTTGCGTGATTGAGTAATAAACATCTAAACTTTCACATTTATAATATTATAAATATATAGTAGGATAGTAGGATTTCCACTGGTGTAAAAAAACGATAGTAGATACTTATCGTCCATATAACTTATTATTCATGCAGGATATATTCTGAACACCGTTGTCGCTTAATATTGAAAGTACTGGAATGTCGTGGGAGGACATTATGACAGGTTTAAAAATAGAGATTTTATTAGTGCGAAACTATCTTGAGGATTTTACGAGATTACTGTATTTCTGTGGATGCTAAAATTAAACCAGTCGAGTGGACTCTGCCCTCCAAGCTTTCCGTTCGTATTAAAACCGTCTTCTTATTCAATCTGTGAATCAAACCTTTACGCCAATAATGCTACCAAGTTTTGAAATATTTTTTCTTAGTATGTAGAGTTTATAGGGTCAAATTAAATACATACTTCAAGGCACTTAAAGCAACTACGGACAATGATGAAATAATGCTAGCTTTTTCTCGCGGTTTTGCCCACTTGCTTGTCGGAGATAACCCACAAGAACGTACTACCGAGATTTAAAAGTGTGTGAAAAATTTGTTAACTATCTCCGTGCCAAATTTCATCCAAATCCATCACGCGGTTCCGCCTTTTTTGCGCTAATCCGGAACATACATCCAGGCAAACATTCTAAAAACAAAATTTTCAGCGTCAGTTTCGTTCCTACAACTAGTAGCAGTATTTTTTTTCTCAAAAACATTCAATGAACAGTACGTATACATATATCTACCTACCTGAGTTTAATGCTGGCAAGTGTCACGTATGAATGAAGGTGAATGACCAAGTTGAAAACGATTAATAATCGAGTTCAGAGAAGATCTTTGTGTATCATTATGACACGTTCCATATATTAACGGCGAATAAGGACGGAAATACCGTCTTATCAGCACACGAAAACACTCGAGCAAAAACTTGAATTCGTAGTAAGCTGTCGTAATTGCACAATTTTAAAATCTTGTTAATACCGTTTATAATCTTGTGTACCAAAACATTCTACGAGGAAGGAAGAAATATCAATTGGATCTAGTAAAATTGTAAATGAAGAACAGTACTGCCCTGATTTAAACATGGTTTATTTTAATAGGTTTTCTGAGTAAACGTGACTCTTGCGGCGGCAAATGTGATGGCGATTGTTAATCGCAAAACGAACAGAATTTCCGAGAATCGTTTGCCATTGACATTTCTAAGCAACGTGGTCATGTTTACGTTCGGTGGCGGGTTGCGGCGGGTGTTTACAAACAGTAAATTGTTTACTCGACTGACATAACGCGTTGCAGGCGTCACGGCACGTCACAGGCCGCGTCACACGCCGCCACACGCCGCGCCGCTCGCCGCGCCCTGTCGCCGCCCAATCCTGTTCTATTGCGTCTTGCGAATTGCTAGCGCCATTTTTTTACTCTACACTCGTTAAGGAAACTGCGTATCAACTATTTCGTAATCATTCGAAGAAGGAAAAGTGTATCGTGGAATTAATATAGATTCTCCCACTTTATAATTAGTTGAACTTGGAAAAACTTTTTGAAAGCTTATTTTAAACGTAGCTTTAAGTTAACGTGGTTTATTTTACATTTAATTCTTTGCTTGTAATACGTTTTTCTGTTGCGGTCCGTGGCTATAATTAGAAATAAAATTAACACCGTCGGCATGCGATTACGTGAATATCTAATGAATAGTAATAACATAGACGATCTCTAAGTTTGAAGGTTTTGTGGAAAATTTTATCATTTTGCGTTCGGTGAGAACTATGGGAGGCAGACATTCTAGAGGAGGTGTTAATAGATCTATCCCTGGGGGGATAAGTTTACATTATTGCAGAGCAAATAATTGTACTTCAATATTATACATATGTTGTGCCTAAATAAAAATTTCCTAAGTACCTACTTATATCATTCGATTGGTATTTTTTTATAATTGTAATCCCATGATTAGTACCATTACTAGGTGTCTAGTAACGCATTTAATAATAATAATAGTGTACCTGAATAGTTTTCCTGTAAAATTATTAACACGAGCAGGTAAGGAAAATCAGTGGTCCTATGAGTATATTATTTGTCAAAAATATTTGCATGTATCGGGCGGGACGGATTGCTCTAAAAATATTTACTGATCGCTTGTGGTCAGCCTTATAGCTCTTCTTTATTGAAATAACGCGTCATTTATTGAAAAAGAATGTCGTCATACATTGTCAACGTCACCTTATCTTTGACATTGTTTTAAGAAATTGCAAAGATTTAACAAATCCTTCAAATAATCTTATCTAAGTAGCTTATCGAGTTATCTATTATCTAGCCATTGTGTTTAATTTTATACAATTTAATCTGTATAGTACTACATTTCTTGGATGGCCTTCGGTCGATCAATATAATTGTCGGATTCTTCTAGAAGCTTCTTGTTATATTGTATGGGGTATTATGAGAAGATTTGATGTCAATAAATTATCACCTATATCACCGAACAGATTGAGAGTAATTTATTACTCAGTTTTTTTGATTGAACGATATTGTTTCGTACGGTTATTATTTTATTAAAAACATTGTCGAGGCGTCAGAAACCCGAAAATCTGACAACTAGCCTTAACAGGCAGTATCGAAGTACCTAGGTTGTGGATGTCAGATAGACATAGGTACGCTCCATGTATAATATTGGTATTCAGCTGCGTCCGGTTAGACTGGAAGCTGACCCCAACATTGTAGGGAAAAGGCTGGCTCTGATGAGATGGAGCAGCTTAAAATTCAATTTTAAATTTTTTACCCGTTTTATTTTTTGTCTCACACATAACCAATGGCTTTTTCAGAACCGGAATCAACTCCAAGGTGATTTAATGCCCTTCCATCGTTATAGCAAACGAACCATAAGTTTATACGAACAGTGAGCGATACATAATTACCTCCTTAACATTCATTGAATTTCCAATAAGCTGTAAATAATAGTCGCCATGTTAGTCTAGTATTACGTGCAATACAAAGTTACAGCTCTATAAAACTAATAGATTTGCAATGAGTTATAATTTTACATGTAATGAATATTATATTCTAAGTTAATTATGGGAAATACAGTGATTACACAGACTTGTTTACTTTGAAGCGTATATATTATGAAGAATTAATTATCCTGACAGTTCCTTATAGTTATAATTTTCATAATAAGCTACTATTATACAGTCACTTTAATGATGTAAAAATAAGCGCAGAGAGGTCCTTTCTTGAAGAAGAAGATGGTTTTAAGTTTTTAACCTTTTTTCGTGTTTTTTCACATCTAACCGGTAGTTCTAGAGATTACCTCCTAATACAAACTTAAAACAAATTTAATCACCCTTCTATTATCATTTATCATCTATCTTCTATCCCTACTAATATTGTAAATGTGAAAGTAACTCGGTCTGTCTGTCTGGTACGCTTTCACGCAAAAACCTCTCAACCGATCGTCATGAAAATTTAGCAGATATATAGCCTGGGATATAGAGGACAGTTTTTACGTGATAACCGACCTTCACGCGGGCGGAACCGCGGGCATAAGCTAGTATATGTAAAATAAGAAACTGACTGACTGACTTATCAACGTACAACCGAAAATACTGGGACTAGGAACGTGAAATTTTGCACATAGCTTCCTTTTATTATGTAGGGAGCACTAAGATTATGGATTTTTGGAAAATCGACGTTTGAGAGGGTGAAACTCGTTTTAGTAATTTAGTTTGTATGAAAAATCATATTCCTTGAGTTATTAACTTGAAGCTTGGCAAGAATCTCAGTAAATAATAGACATTACACACACATAACACACACACATACTCACACACACACTGACACACTGACATTATATTTATTTTTTTAACTAACACACTCGTAGGTAGGTATAGCTCTGACATCGATTAAGTAATTTGTTCCTTAAAAATCCTAATGCATGTTATGTATCGTTGTGGTCTGTTTTTATTTTCTATTGTATTGTATTGTTGTTGTATTGTCTGTATATTTGATAATGTATACAGTTAAATACATATTTACACACTATATGTGATGGTAGAATGTAAAGGGGCCATTATAGTTATAAGATCATACACTGCCACAATTGTAAACCTATATTCTAGCAAATAAATAAACGTTGTTTGTTTCAAACTCAAACTCAAAGCATTTATTTCAATTAAACCATTTACAGGCACTTTTGAATTGTCAAAAAGTCGACCAGTTGGAAGGTTGAAGCTAGTTGCCCATTCCAAAACGTAGATCTCTATGGAGAAGAACGGGCAAGAAACTCCATGGACACTCTTTTTAATCATGTTAAGTATTACAAAAACTTGGGAACATTATTCTTGTTGCTTCTATATGTGAAAACAATGTAAAAAAAAAACAATTCTAAATATAAGATTTAAAATAAGCCATGGAAGTTAGGAGATGACCAGTCTCAATCGACGGCGCCCGTTCACGAACTTGACGCGTGGATCAGCACCATCCAGTTCAACCATTTTGTAGGGAACCGAATGATCCAGTTTAATAAAGTTAGTACTTTTTTTAAATTTATTAGTTACCTATTGTTAAAGTTTGTAGGGGAACATAAGAAATCTACGCAAACGAAGTCATGGGCGAAGTGCATCTTTAAAATACTCGTATTGTTATTATCACGCTATCACGATACATTTTTACAACTTGATAAACACGTCACACTCAATTGAGATAACAGAGTGGAAGTAAATTTCCTTCATTCTCTAGAGATAATTATTATAATATGCGTAACGTGATAGTAATAAGTTACGCAATGCAGTCTTAACACCGTCATATAATAGTAGTAAATTATAAGTGCGTTTTATGATATGAGTAAAGTTTCTAAATTCATAGCAGAATGATACTAGTTGGAGTTTATGGTAAGAATTCGATATGGAGTTATTTGCAGTTTAATGCGAGAAATGGTGAAAACGTACCTACTTACTGATTCTGGAAAAATTAAATGTTCGTTTACTATACAGGAAAAGTTTTTATCCAGTGCGTAAACTGTAATCATGAATTCAGCATATCATTCTAGACCCCCCAGCGCAGAAATTTTTCGTAGGTTAAACAAAAAAAACAGCTGTTCCATACATTTTGACCGCGTAGGTTTTGCACTTTTCTATGAAACAGCTGTTTTTTTGTATAACTGACGAAAAATTTCTGCGCTGGGGGGTCTAGAATAATATACTGAATTCATGGTTAAAGTTTGTGTAGTGAATAAAAACTTTTCCTGCATATAAGAATAAGTTACAAGCGATACCTACTTAGGTACTCTCTTTTTTTTGGGTGGGAAATCATCAAATAACTTCTCCCGCTCTGGGTGGAGCAGGAGGGCGTGTCAGACTTTTACTGACTAAAACCCACCCGTGTTCCCTCAGTTGCCTGTGTGCCAGGAGCCACGGTATCTCTTTCGAACAACCCGCACCCCTGGCAGACTTAGGATTTAAAACTTACTAACTTATTTTCTCTTTATCTTCTCCCTTATCGCAGGTATGCTGAAAGAGATCTCTTTATTACCTTTGTGCCTATTTTTCAGTTATTTTCTTCTTGTCTGTTTATATGTGTGTGTAGGTACATAAATAGTTAAATAAATTAAAACATCATAAAGGTAAAACGTACATTTATTCTCAATATGATGACTAGTTTACAATGCGCATGATTCCAGAAAACAAGCATTTCTATATGCAAACATTTTCAAAAATAGAAATGACCATCTCACCTTTGACGTCTTGTTAGCTAGAATGACGTCACTGACCAGTAATAAACTCTTTACTATCACTTTTGAAGTCACGCAAAAGTAAACGAGTATTGTTTTGGACTGAAAACGGCTCGGCTCACATCCATATTGATACGTGACTCACTAGGATAAATATGACATTCGTTTACCCAGTCATTTGGTATATCTTAGTGCTAATTATAACTCCCAATTAAAGTGTGATGTGACCATCTGTCAGAGCAAGCAACTCAAACTTTACCAAGGTTAACCAACTTTAAGTGGAGCCCGACCTTCAAGGTATTTAAATAAAGCGGTAATAAATTTATAATTTTAATTATTTTAGGAAACTGTGAACGATTATTGCCTAACGGGTATCAGAAAATTTTCCGAACGTCTTTATTCATCTTGTGGTGAATATTAATTTATTGGAACATACAATTTCTGTAGTGCTTAGGTTGGTATGTTTTATTTTAAGCGAGTTTCATGTCCTTGAACCTTAGGACTTAAATCAGGGTTTTAAACACAAATTAATATTTATTATTAACCTACACATGCTTAACAGTATCTACATTTAATTCACATTGTTACGGATTCAATCTAAGCACTACAACAACCCTAATCCTTGCTGTGCAAATAAATACTCAGGCGTAAGATAACAGTTATTGCGTGTTAGAAACTTCAGTGCGCAGTTAAAACTAACTAGACCTAGTTATAGCTTGATTTTATGAATAAAAACGTCACTTGGCATTCCGACCTCATAGTCATTCAATATAACTATTTATAATTTGTTATATTATGTTAATTCAGGCGCGAGTCGAAAGGCTGCCGGCCTTGTGAGGCGCCGTGCCGTACCTAGAACTATACTACCGGCTACAGCCGATTACAGGCGACAAAGTGGTTCATTGTGGACAAACTTGTCCATTATATGTATGCTGACGTTTATCATACTGCTTGTCTGCTCGTTATATTTATTTTTAGCAGTGTCAAGCTTCGTTTTTACTCGTTTTGAGTCGGCTTTTTAGTATTTTCCAAATCTCTTAAAACTTTCCCGATGTTCTTGAACGCTGGAGTTGAAACAGAATTTTCTGATCCGATGTTTTAACGCCATTAAAATAATCAAGTTTATTTAGTTACTCTATTTTATATTAAAATTTATTTCATTCTCCCGCTTACATAAAAAATGACACACAGATAAAACAGGCAAGATCATGTATGACATATTATCTATTAGCATTACACAGTATCAAATTCGGTTCCACGTAATGTAATTTACAATCTTGTATCAAGCGGACCTACTGCTATATCATTAATGGTTGGTATCGTATGGCGTAGAATCATTACATTTCGGGCCGGCCGGCGCGGGCGCCACACCACCACATCCGCCTCAACGATGTAATTGGGAGTATCGTAGACCGTAGTATGAACGTACTACGTAGTAAAACATAATAAAATTCGCTTCTTGACGCTCGCGAACTCATTAATTTATTGGAATGTGTACTGCGTATTTAGTTGTAAAGTGGTCTCGTCAACAATGCGTGTTGGAGATAAAAGAGTGTGTGGTATGCTATTTGTAACAGCATTGGAATTTATTTAAGGAGTTTTTCTACGACTTGAAAATACGAACTGTGGGAGTGATTGACGGTTTTCCTCTTCTAAAATATAACGTAACATCACGCCATGTTTCCCCGAAGGGTTCGGCAGAGGTGTACCTATCGTACACCCAGATTTCGCCAGTCCCATGTAATAGGGGCGAGCCTATTGCCATCAACCGGGCACACATTCAGACTCCAGGCTGCTACTGAGAAATTCCAGATAGAAAAACCCAATAACGCTTCACCCGACCTGGGAATCAAAGTCAGGACCTCGTGCTCAGCGGTAGCATTTCCGACCACTTAGACTAGACCAACAAGGCAGACGGCAGTCCTCTTCTAATTTAATTTGAAATCACCCAATACTGGATGATTTCACAAGCAGTTTTTATTATAGAGCAATCCAGTCTTCGACAGAAATTCTAATACGACATACTCTGAATGAGATTGCATCAATGACCACAAGTACTCAGATAAGTAAATTCAAAAATATCTTTTGGCAATCAGTGCAGCTGCAAAATACTCCCAACACTTTTACTGCGTGCAACATTGTTGCATCTAAAATAAATAGGTATGCGCAAATCGTAAGTGATAATTTTAACTGCGTACTGTTTATTCAGGCAGTTTAGAGATGAGGCACCAGATTAAGAAATAGAAGTATTACGGAGCATACAGTATAGTATTCTTTTTTTTGGTTTCTCGCAGGTCAACCGTAGAGGTTGTCGGTTGATTAACTGGGCTATCCTGGTTATATCCTGGACCCTTTAATAAACTAAAACCTCCAGCCAAGGCATACACATAAAAAACTACTTTACCTTACCTAAAGTCTATTCGTGCCTGCGCATTTAAGTCGCGTCGATTGACGTCGCGTAGGCGCTACGGTAGCTTCGCGTAGAACCCGCGTAGGCGCTACGATAGCGTTGCGAAGAACCCGCGTAGGCGCTACAGTTGCGTCGCGTAGACCCACCTAAAGTGCTACAGCGCTGGTGTCGCGTAGGCCCAGCGTAGCCGGTTTGTTACGTTTGCGTAGACCCAGCCTAGGCGGTAAGCTACTGTCACGTTTACGCAGCGTTGTTGTGCGTTCGATAAACGTCTACATTCGATTCGAAAGGTGCGTTTAGTGCAGTCGAGCTATATGAATAGAAATAATATCACGTTTTTCAAGTGCTGTATTAGTCTATGTACAAGAGGCACCGCTGATTTATCTAAACAACACTCTTTACGGAAACTATTGGGAGGCAGTATAGGTACGTACAACCTAAGTGCGTCTAGTACATTCTACATTATCTATGTAAATGGCATAGATTAGTTATGTATAAGATTATATTTTCTTGTTATTGAATACCAAGTTACGTGATAGTACCATTACTTGTGTCAATATTATGAATAATTGTATTTTCCCAATTATGTTTTATAAGTTTCATATTAGTAGGTGCATTGATAAGGTTATTGGTTTATGATTCAGCCATCTAACCATAGTTGGTAAACATTTATTGAATAGAGGTCTTCCCCATAGTGGATTGACTGTCAGATCTACCGTAGTATCATAGTATTAATTTTAAAATAATATTCCTTACCTTGATCACCCATATAAATCATTTACTTGTAGATGTATTTAGGCAGTTGCTATTCAGCTGCATCCGGTTAGACTGGAAGCTGACCCCATTACAGTTGAGAAAAGGATCACCTTTTCTACGTAAGTACGTCTACAAGTCATCATCATCATCATCAGATGATGATGATGACTTGTAGACGTACTTACAGCTTTATTTTAGCTTAGCTGTACCCAATTAAGCCTGGAACAATGACAGATTTTAACTTGTCCTAGCTATCATCGTACCTGTAGTATGTAATAAAAAAAAGTATTGCTTCAGTTGTGTGTCAGATTGTCTGAATTTACATTGAGATTATTTTTTGAAAAATCGCCAGCTTAGGAGCTGTATTCTCGACCGCTAAGTATCTCAATTCCGTTCTACAGCGTTTGTTCTTAACTATTTTAAGTCATGTAGTAAAAAAAATAAACAAAAGCGCGTCCCTTAATACAATATCAGTAACACATCTACCTAACAATATGGTGTACCCGACTTATGAGTTGTGGGTCGAGGGTTCGAAACCAAGCAGGCGCTATACTTTTTGTAAATAATAAAATCACTGCTCTCAAAAAGGTGAAGGAGTAACAGACAGTCCGCTGTGCAGGGCCTGCATAGAGGACGACGAGACAGCAGCGCACGTGCTGTTAAACTGCCCGGTGGTCGCCAATTACAGGGCTAAATACTTCGGTAACCTAGGTACCCTACGTGAGATTGTAAGCAACACCAAGGCGTTGCTGGCATTTTTCGTGGAGCTGGGGTGGATCGAATGACCGATTCTCCCACCCGTATGCAAAATACGCGATTTGACGTAGAGTTGCGGACAACAGCCCGTATTACCTTAATAGGTAATCCTATAACGGTGAATGATTACGGGTTTGCGATTGCGGCCCGCGAGATAGATTACGGCCCAGTCCCTCTCACAGAAAGGATGGCTGTGTCCCAGCAATGGGAACATTATGGGCTGATTACGTATTTATGTAACGCATCTACCTAATTTAATGAACACGAAGTTAGTTTTTCAAGGTCAAGGTCAAGAGTTTCAAAGTTGTCTATTGAATTACAATTGCGTAATCTGTGAGACTATAATCTATTCATTCTTTGATCACATCTTGTGGGTTCTTTGAACGAACTGATTGAAGTCTCGGTTATTTTAAACTTCCTCAATATCAAAGAAATCTTTAACAAAGTTTTTACTCTGCAGTATTTTTGTTACTTACGTATCTAGTATTTTTAACCGAGTTCAAAAAGAAGGAGGTTATCAATTCGACATGTTTTGGTTTTTATTTTTTATTTATGTATGTTCGGGCGAAACTCAGTCATATAAGTAGGTACCTATAGATGAATTTGCAAAATTATTTTCTTGTACGAAAGGTTTATTCCGAAATGGTCCCATTTAAATTTCATATGGATCTGATGATGCGTTTCGGAGAACTACAACGGAACTCTTCAAAAAATGACAGCAAGTCAACCGCGATTGCTGCTATCGCATAAATATGCATTGTTTTGACCCCAAGAATAAAGAAATTTCGAATTGGTAGGTATTAAAACTAAAGAGTGAAAAATAAAAACTTTTTGAAAAAAAAAACAAACAACCGACTTCTGGAAAAACATTACAAAGTGAAAAATAACTTTCATTTCGGAAGGCGGCGACAAAAAATTCAAATACATAGCCAAAGTCACCGTCTTCCAAAGTTAAAGTTATTTTTAAATTTTTAGTGTTTTATGAAGATTTTTCAATATTTTTAATACCTACTACATGAACATAACTGTAGCTTGATATCAAAGATACCTTTTTTTTCTAACGTAGAATGTCCCGTTATTTCTGCATAGGCCACCTTCGTTTTTTTTAGAATAGAATAGAATAGTGTTATTTGTTAAACATAGGTAATTTCGCTAAACATAGGTAGTGCGCTATGTTTTTTGTTGCCAATATTGGCATGCAAATGATTAAAAACAATTAAGTGACCACAACTCAATAACAATATTAAAATTAACAATAAAATTATAATGATTTCAGTACAGAATTGTGCATGCAAGCAAATTAAAAATTACAATGCAGAGTCTATTATGTCAAAAAATTTGGAGATTATTGAAGCAATGTCAGTATTAATAATAAGAGATTAGTCAAGTTTTGCAATGGCATACCTACATTTTATTTCATCGGGTATTTTGTTGCCAAGCAAAGCCCTCCCCTTTTTCATTCCAAAACTGCCTGTTTTGTGCAATCTAATCTTCTCTACCAGTATTTTACATTGAGTGGAATACCTATCTGACCACCACAACCCAGTCACTGAGTAATACGATACTCCTTGGTTGGTCAGATTTTCGGGGTTTTCACAACCCGTAACGTCTGCCAAATATCCATGAATAACAGCAGGGACCAATAGATTAACGTGCTTTTCGAGGCACGGACCATCCACGAACAAACCGCGGCAAGCATAGCTTGAGGCGGAAACTCATTGAAAACGGTCAAAAAGGTGTATTTTTAAGCAGTGTATCTCGTTAACCGTAATTAATTTTGAAAGCATAAAAAAAATGATATTTTAAAATCTTTTTTGCATACAGTGTTTGAACTCAAAACATAATTAAACATACTTCAATGTATCAAAAAAAAAACATCAAAGTCACCTCTTAATTATCTTTAAAAGCAGTTTATCCCTTTAATAACAATTATAATTATAATTAAAAATATACCATAAAATTTCTAATGCCAAACTGCATTCAGTGATGGATTATTTATAATTAAATAGTCAATATCTAATTTTATACGATTTTATTTGAATTTGTACGACTTACGTTTGCTCATTTATTATTCGAATTAATTACAACAGATTTTAACCCGTATCGGATTGCAATAAGAACTATTATAGCTCGTAACAACACAATTTAAAGTTAACATGGCATTAACCTGATCGATGAACCCGTGCAGCTGTTATTACTAAGCCACACGCTCTTCATTATAATAAGTAATAACACAATATATTAATTGTCACACCAATCATAATTTAACCTATCACATATGCACATGTGTATTTAAGATGACAGGAAAACCACAAAAGTTTCTATGTCCTGACGTCTGCCTTCAGTGAAGGAAAATCATTACAATATGTAATGTACAGTATACCCGTGTATAGTACAACATTATAACTAATAATAATCAAACTATATACTACATGTGCAGACTATAAGCGACATCTAATATATAGTTTCGGTTTTCCTCAAATGATGCAAACCTATTTCAAAATCTAATTAATAATTGTAATTGCGAACTTAGAGGTTAGTTACGTAACGTATTAATATTTATTTCTTGGTTCTGTATTTCTATTGAGATCGAGAACAGAGTCTACAAAACCATTAATTGTTGTTACCGTAATCCTTTACGGTTTTCCTTCAAAGAATAGGTGAAACACCAAAAGTGAATACTTATTGCCTATGGGCCCTTATTGCTTATTAAATTACAAATAAAAATGACTACGTACCATTAAAAAGGTAATGACCAAGCAATCGGGTTTATGGTTAAGTACACCAAAGTCTTACTAGCCTTTTCCAAACTATATACGGGTTAGCTTCCAGTCTAACCAGATGCAGCTGAATACCACAATTTTACATGGAGCGACTGTCTATCTGACCTCCACAAGCCAGTTACTGGGTAATAAGATACCCCTTGGTAAGACTGGTTGTTTTTTTTTTGAGGGTAGGAAATCATCATATATCTTCTCCCGCTCTGGATGGAGCAGCAGGGCGTGTCAGACTTTTACTGACTAAAACCCACCCGTGTTCCTTCAGTTGCCTGTGTGCCAGGGGCCACGGTATCTCTTTCGAACAACTCGCACCCCTGGCAGGCATCGGCTCTTGCGGACCCCACCAGTTGGTGCTGACATCTCTTTGAGGCACGCGTGGAACAAAACGCGCCGTCGACCCGGGCTTGGTCCTTATCGGACAGCAAGCTACCCATTACTCACCATCCGCAAGCCCACGGCTACGGTGGCCGGGAATCAGCCTGGGATTTCCGATGCCCAGGGCGTCTCCTGCGGTGACTAGGGCTGTGAGGGCGCATATACTGCCTCTCCCTCACGTGCGCCGTCTCCCTCTTCGCGAGCATTACTGCTTCGCAGAAAGAGGTGACGGCTACCCATGCACTCTCGCTCCGTACCATGGCCTGGACCAGGGCCGACGAGAGAGATCGCCTCTACAAGGACACGGCGGTGCTCCGCCCAGGCCGGGCAAACCTCCACCGTATGATTCACCATGACCTCAGGGCGATCTACGCAGTTTGGTAAGACTGGTTGCCAGACTTTCGGGCTTCTGACGATCCGTAACGACTGTCAAAGATCCACGAATGACAGCCAGGACCAACGTTTTAACGTGCTTTCCGAAGCAGGAGGAGTCTTGGTATGTAAATATGGTACCCAATCTACAGACCAACCGCGGCAAGCGTAGCTTGACCAAATCAATTGACCCGTGCGGTTGTTATTACATAGCTAAAAGCCCCTCATACTAAAGTCATTAGTTTAAAGTCTTAAACTAATTTAAACAAAATGTTCGTTCGTTTAAGTTGTTCTTCTAACTAGCAGTAGTAGCTAATGCGTAAAATAGCTTGGCAGTATGTCAACATATTCGTTCTTTGCGGCTCAAGAGTAGGTATAAATAGCGAGGATATCGACTACTCACGAAATTATCTCGTTCATCTTTCATAATAGTGCTAAAATTTTAAGGCGCTGCCCAAACGTAGGACACCCTAAAACGCTCAGTTTTTGTCGCACAGTTAAGTACAAGCCAGAAATAAATTGAGTGTATTGTCGAATGATCACAGGAAAGACTTATTCAAAAATATTTCACAAAAATATAAAAGTATCATGTTATAACGATCGTAAAACAGCTTAAAAAATATATTTTTAGGCGCATTTTTACACGCTTTATATTAGCTTCACTTGTATGTTTGTTAGTTGGTTTGTTTGTTTGTTTGTATGTTTGTATGTAACCAACTCCTTTGAGCGCGATTTTGACCCACTTTAAACGGTCAGATTTCAATGAAACTTTGTAAACTTGTCGAGGACCGATGACAATTCAATAATTAAAAAAAAAAAATTGAGAAAAAAAAAAAAACAAAAACCTAAAAAATAAATAATAGTTTAAAAAACTAAAAAACACGCTTTAAAAACCAAACTAAAAAAGGAGAAAATAATTTTAATTCAATTAAAAAGCGTGGGGTGCTTGACATTAATTGATTATAAAAATACCTCAAAAAGCACCCCACGCTTTTTAATTGAATTAAATTATTTTCTCCTTTTTTAGTTTGGTTTTTAAAGCGTGTTTTATAGTTTTTTAAATTATTATTTATTCTATAAATTTTGAGCGTAAATTATCTGTAACTATTTTATGATTTTTATGTACTGATAATAAAAGGATCTAAAAATTATTCCACTGAGCCGTGCAGTTAATTTAAAAAAAAACTTTTATTTTGATGGTCATTCTCAACTTACATCTAACGCATTGCTTTTTTTACCTTATTTGTTGCCGCGGAGCACTATTGTCAAATATCAAAAAAATTGCTCCATACTACACCTTTACGGAACTTAAAGTAATTAATTTCTGAAGCTGAAAAACTTGAAAAAGAAATGCAAATTGAATGAATACTACAGCTTCTTGATAAAGGTCCTAATGTTATATCAATGCTCGCTTAAGCAGCATCGTACTCGTTCCACATGAAATCGAGATTCAGGATTATGAATCTCGATTTCAGAAGAGATTAACATGATTTCGAGATTGAAACTTGCTTCAGATTCAGAATACATGTCTAAAATAAACCTCAATTCGTTTTGCCTTTTTTATAACTTGAAACTAATTTGAAACCCTTGCAGTTTGTATGACCGTAATAACACTGCGTTCAAGGTCGTATGACGTAACAAACTACCCGCGTTACATAAGAAACAGGTTGTCAGTATAACTAAGTGTTCGAAATTCGAATGATTGATTTTTTATTTCATTTACTGGCTTGATTTCGCCAGTATTTTTATTTTCTTTCTACTTTTAAGGAATATCTCATTCGAAGTTGTTCTTAGTAAACGCTCTGTTTACGACCTGATTTTTTTGTAGGAAAATGGGTTTATTAGGTCTTTTGATCTGGTTTTTTACTTTTAATAAAAAGGATTTTTCTGCCTATAATGTTCCGATCTGTGAATTAAATGAAATCATACAACGAAATGTTCAGATATGTTTTCTTCTGTACTGTACCCCTATCGACATAGTAAAACCCCTCATTAAGTATCGAAAAGATCACATTTCTGAACCGGTATCTAAAAGTATTTTCTATTTTCCTTAAGCTTAAAGCTCTAAAGGACTAAAATCTAAAAAAAAACAAACAAAACAGGAGCATAAATTTATTTCTTGTGCTTTATCAATTAAAAGTTTAAAAGGTTAACAATCAAAATCACCTCATGTCGTCACAGGTTATCTGTACCTACTTATTTTCATTATCGTTTTAGACATAGATAAGTACCGTTTCATTCTCAGTAACGGTAGTAAATATAAGTGAAGAAGCATTATTCGAGAACTGTGGTGGCTCAGTGGTAACACCCGCGACTTGCGAGTTGGAGGTCGTAGGTTCAAACCCAGACAGATGCTTTACTTTTTGTAAATTATTTAATTAATTATTTAATTTTTATTTTTAGCGGCACGGTTGGCGCAGTGGTTAAGCGATTGACTACTGCGCTGCGTGTCGCGGGTTCGATTCCCGCACGGAACAAATATTTGTATGACCTACAAGTAATTGTTCTGGGTCTGGCTGTTTGTGTATGTGAGTTTAAATGTTTGTAAACGCACCCACAATACAGGAGAAATTCCTAGTGTAGGGCAACGTTTAAAAAAAAAAAAATTACCACTGCTATCAAAACGGCGAAGGAAACAAGCATGTCCTAGAATCAAAAATTCAAAGACAAGTGACACCTACCTACCCGCACTGGACCCGCGTGTTGGAATACGGCCCATTCACAAAGAAGTGGCCTGTATCTTAGCTGTGGGAACATTATATAGCATAGCATTTAATATATTAGATATATTATATTAAACATATTATTACCATATATTTTGTGGTAAACATTATTCGAAATTTGAACCTTGATATTCGTCCAAGCTTCCAATAAAAACAGGGAACAGCGATGTCCATAATAAATACTAAAATTAACGTCGTTATAAAACTAATTTATCTAATTAAGCTTAAGTACGTTCCCCGCTGATTTTTTTATTAAGAGTTCATTTCTCCAATTGTGGTGTCATTACTACAATTGGTTTCCGCATTGTCTGTGAAACGAACACGATCGCTAACTATACTTGATGATGGCGTTTTAACTTAAACGTAAACGTTTACGTTATGTTGTTGGACAGTTGTTATTTTTTATTATGTTTTATTGGCACATCACGCGTCCTGAATCGTGTGTTATCAATGAATAATGTGACGGTATGCCGAGCCCATCATTTGTAATACAAGCAATTGCGTTTGATAGACGCTGTATTGTGTTGGAAGATTTTACTACTATACTACGCACCTATATACTACGTATTTAAGCTAGCGCACTATTCCATTGCTCTAGCTGGACTATGTAGTATGGGTACGTAATTTGCAGGTGTAGAATCTTTGGAGGAGTAAAAGAGAGACACTTATTTAACGATTACAATTTATTACTAATAGAAGTTGGCCTTATCAGTTCTTTTTTACTTTTTATTTAAATTATTAACAATAGATTTTTCCATTCATTTCACTTGATACCTAACACGCTATTATTAAGAAATATATAAATGAGTTCACGACTTTATGACCTCTAGAGGACGCCATACACAATTTAATGTGACATCACATAACCTATAACAAGCGAACAATCAAAACGCTTCCAACGATACCTCATTTGTCAAAATATGACAAGAAGTTTAGAAGTTATGAGGGAACAGATGAACTTGCTTACTTGCTTGATAAAATTAGAAAAAAAAAGAAAAAAAAAATAAGTGCAAAATAAAAATAATTGTTATTATGTATGTGTGTATCTTTTTGTGCGTCGCCTTTTGTTTTGTGTATGTAGAATTTAAGTGATTTTTATTTTATTTTTGAATATGGATGTTGTATGGTCTGAAATAAATATTATATATTATTATTATTATATATTATAACCCTATTTTTTGCTTCGCCATAGTCGGGTATAAATTAGCAATAAATGTTAACCCAGCTTTATTATTTAGCTGTTAAAATCTATTATCATCATCATAATTCTCAAAAACTCAATCTCTCATAATTCTTCTGCCACTATCCCAATTTAGCTGGCAAACTAGGTAGTTTGCTATACTACTTGCAGTATTTTGTAGGAGTAACCCTAAAACGCTATCTTTGTCTGACGCCCCTAAAGCCGACAAGCCGTCTGTAGCCGCCTCCAGACCATTCCTGGACGTTTTAAAATTATTTATAGCCACACATAATAACAAACAAGTACATTTTAATAACTCGTTCGCCTTTCCAATACAGTTTCACATAATTCATCGGTAATTGTATAGCCTTGGTCACTGAATTATATCAAGTCCATGCAATTGTTCCAGATTTAATTAGTTTAAACTTGTATCGTAATGAACCTTGTATACAGTTTCAATTCCATATTTCGTATATGTATTTAAAAGAAATGCAGAATAATTAGGCAACAGTCCTTTTATGATCGGGTATGGATGTGGTTACATATTGGTAATTGGTGTCAATTCTGTAAGGCACTAAACTAAAAATAACTGTCTCATAAAATTGGGCAAAATAAAAAAAAATAATGATGAAAGAAGTTTAGAGCTGCCAAAGGATTAATTTGACAGCAATCTTTCTTTAACTTAAATCAGTTTCTATCAAAATACTTTGTAAAGGTTGAAAAATATCTTGCTCTCATAAGAAAATTCCACTAAATACCAATTCCAATTTATAGTGTCATTTTTATGACCGCAGTAATAAAAAATGAATTTTTTAGATAAGATAACATGAACTTGAGACAGCTGGCTCGTGTAAGTAAGTATTCGTAATAATATTCAACTCCAGTTTATTGCAAAGCTTGCGTATCCGATTACCTCAGCAAACATTTTGTGTACAGGCAACACTTCGCGTTATTAAGGGATCGTCAACTTTATGTTGTTTGGAAACAAGCCTTGCAAAAGTTGTATTTAGTTGGCAACATTTACCGTAAAACGGCGTGCAATTTTCTCCGCCGTCTATGTTAATATGTGGAATATTAGTACGAACGTGGTCGGGTAATACAATTTTAAAACTAGCTCTTCCAGCGCGGCCCACTCATCTGGTCGTGTCCGCCTCCGGCTGCGTCCGTGAACTCGGCGTAAGAGCATTAAATCGTAAACTGTGACATTTTACTGACATTGCGCTTCTATCGCTCGTTTGACATTTGTAACCTGCTCCAACCTTGTATAGAACTTGCCTTGTATGCTGCACTAGCATATAAATGCTTATAAATTAATCGTTTTATCACCACTACCTAATACGCAGTTTAGATCTCTTCTGCGATGGCCTACGTCTACACCGTTCGAGTTTAGATGCTCAAACCTATGGAGCTGGGTTCCTCGTACTTTGGGCTTTATTACCTAGTCATGCCAACCTTCAATTAGCCTAGGTGTCACGGTACCCTTGCGACGTAATACTTATATGACCGGATTACGACCTATTTGACATGGTTCGTTCACCGAGTACTTACATTGTGAGAAATATAGTACAGATGCGGTTATCGCGAGTTTATTTTCTCGCTTTGCTCTTTATAAAGAGCTAGCTGACGCACTCGCAAGGAGAGGTCGTTGAACTGCACAGTTACAGCGAGATCGCTGCGCCGACGCCGACTTTGTGACAATTGCAACCTTGAATGACGACGGCAGGCTTTTTTGCTTTTGAGCCCTTCGCTCCTAACAACCTAGTTACTAGTACTCATTTATATTAAAAACTATTGGTAAGCCATAGAGGACTCGGTGGATTACCATATTTAAAATCCGCTAGAAATGTTCAATTGTGACCCGCAGACCTCAGGGTCTCGCATGGGTAAACATAATAATTATTAAAAAAAAAAAAATTGTTTACAGTTTTTTTTGTTTAATTTTTAAAGATAATATTTTTGAACTTCTTGACATTCTGATCTCTGCGTAGAATATAATGAATTCCTATTATGTATTCAACACGTTTTCTAATTCGGATCCATAAGCCTTTTTTCTCAAAGGTAGTATTTTTTCCAAATCGTTATGAAATACAATGAATGAGCATTAAAAAAGTTTATTTTTCCTTCCAAATTCGCTACACTGAAGGCTTTAAAATTTAGGTTGAATGAAGTTTTGTTCCACTTTTCTTTGATTCTTTACATTGTTTATAGTCCCCACGAAGTAAAACAATACAAAAAACGGGCAGGATTTTACTGCCTCAATTTTTTGGACGGCAAAAAATGTAAACCATACAATAAGGATCAATGCAAGGACGAATCTGGCTCTCTAATTGAGTCCTGTACACAATTGTAGCATTTTTGGAGGTAGTTAGTATTTTTGATAGTTTGTATGTTTGGTACTCAATCACGCAAAAACGGCTTAACGGATTTGGATGAAATTTGGCACACATATGCTTTATAACCTGAATTAATACATAGGATACTTTTTATCGCAGTAGTACATTCCCATGGGATAATTTCCAGGCTCCACGTGGGCGAAGCCGTTGGCAAAACCTAGTTACACTATAGATGACGAGGGCTGTATTTCAGCTACAAAGTTTCGAGAAGACGCGTCAATCAGTCTTACGTTTTTCAGCGAAACCGAAGCCTATTATTTTTATTATTCTGTTCCATTTAATTGACGCTTCTCAAAGAAATTATTTTTAAGTGGGTAGATGATGAGTACCCGCTCTTGTTTGTAGTTAGGATTCAGGGAAGAAGAAAAAGATTAACGTAAACGTTTGTTAACGTTAAGGCTTCTTCAGACTAGCGCGACGTAACGACGCTACGCGACACTTGTAGAATAATTTCTATAAAGTCGCGCCTGTTTGAAGAAGCCTTTAATCTTTTTCTTCACTCACTCCCTAAATCCATCCATTTATAATGTTCCGGGAATTGTCGGTTCAGCAATTTCCATTTTTAGGGTTCCGTACTCAAAGGGTCCCAACGGAACCTTATTAAATACTAAGCCTTCGCCGTCCGTTCGTCTGTCTGTCAGCAGGCTGTATCTTATGAACCGTATTAGGTAGACAGTTGATATTTTCACAGAGTTTGTATTTATATTGCCGCTATATCAACAAAAAATACTGTTAAAGATGAAAAGGGAGAGTGATTAAATCCATAGGACACAGGAAACGTGTAAAAAAATTTGTGTTAAATATTGTGCGGTGTGTTGTGAAGGATGGCCCCTTCGTGTTCAACTCACACTTGGCCGGGTTTTTGAAGTCCTTCATTTTCGATTTTCTATTTTATTTCCTCCTTTAATTAGCCGGTTAAAATGTACGTACATAATTAAAACCATCTGCACATGCAGATTTACCACAAAACTTGATACCCTATTCAATAAAACTTGTACTGGTTTCGCCTTAATCACATACTAATTATTGCAAATTTATTTACATTAATACATAGACCAGTCAATAAATTGCACTGTGAATGCAATGACATATCAATTAGACAAAAAAACTAAAAATACCTAATGATTTCTGCTTTAAATCCGAGGATTTAATTAAAGCGGTAATCATTCGTTATTTTTGTTTTTTTGGTATCTTAATATTTATAAAAATCACGATGTTCGTATAAAGTTAATCACTGAAATCACACAAACGATTTCAAGGAAATTTTGTTAATGTGTATGGTAGCTAAAAAAATACGATAGCTTTGGCACTGTTGTCGAGATTTGCGTGGATGAAGTCGCGGGGGCAGTGCTAGTGACTAACAAATTGGAACAAAATGATAACTGCACGAAACTTCAAATATCGTACCTAAGTTACACACACTCAGAATATTTTACTTTCACATCATAATCAGCATTTATTTCCCACTGTCGGGACTCAGGCCTCCTCTATGCGAGAGGGAGTGGGCCACGCGGGCCCGGTGCGGGTTGGTAGATGTAAACTATCTTAGAATTTTTGGTTCTAAGCCATGTCGGTTCCCTCAAGATGTTTTCCGTTACCGTTTTGAGAGCAGTGGTGATAAAATTATTTACACAAAGTAAAGCGCCTGACTGGGTTCGAACTCACGACCTACTCGTAAGTCGAGGCCGTTACCACTGGGCCACTATAGCTCAGCTTTTACCATGTGAAGGAAAATTCAACTTAGTTACTTTTCACATCAGGAATAATTACTTACACAATTTCTACAGAAGTTTCAGGGGATCGCAAAAAAATTTGTGCTAAAGTTTTTATCAAACCCCCACTCAAGCGTAACAATTAACGTTATTATCTTTTTACGAGCACATCTTCAAGGCTGTTTGATGTACCTATCGCATTAAAAACTGGTGGTTCTATTAATAGAATATTAATGCTAAGTAAAACTATTCGTCGATTTATTAAATACTACATAGCTTTGTCCAGCGGCTTTCGTAGAGTTCCAAAATTATCCCACGAGAACGTGCTACTGGGTTAAAAAGTGTCATATGTGTTAATCCAGGTTATAATCTATCTGTGTGCCGAATTTTCTCCTAATCCATTCAGCAGTTTTTGCGTGATTAAGTAACAAACATCCTAACATCTAAACATAGAAACTTTCACATTTTAGTAGGATTTACTTTTATGAAATACCAATGTATTTGAGTCGGCAATTAGTCCATCTGTCTACCGACTGATTTTAGGAACTATTGATGTTTAGGTTCAGGAAAGAAACGTTCTACCTAAAAACTGAAATCGTTTCTTTTATTTATTAAAATACGTGGGCTTCAGAGGCCTAACGTGCTCGAAATCCCTTTGTCACATTGTTTACGCGTTTTGTTAGAATATTCTGAAAAAACCACCGAACGAGCCCGATTGTAGGTTTTACACACACACACACATAACATCATGCCTGGTTTCCCTGAAGCGTTACGCAAAGGTGTACCAACATAGTACACCCACACTTCACCAGTTATGTTTTTGTTGTGTAGATTTAACTTTGAAAAACAAATTGTTTTGAATATACAATAGGAAACACACCAATGTTTACCGGTATTGTCATAGGTTTGATAAACAGACACAAGACGTTAAGCGCGTAAGACTTAGTTCAACCGTCAGGTGACAATCACCCGCTGGTTCCCACAGGCCCCTGTGGGTGAGCCCCCCTAGCCATGTGGACGCAACAAGTGGACGAAACACGCATGCGCGAACCCCCTGTCTGGCTGAAGGAAACCAAAAATCACATCAGTATTTTTCCACTGTGAAACTCGACATTTAGACTGAACCAGAAATGTTCCATACATTCAGGATAAATGATAGAGAAATTACCTGCTTCAGCGAGTACTTGGAAATAAAAGAGTCTTTTATAGGTACATGTAGGTATGTGTAAGTAGTACTAAAATAAGTGGAAGAAAACTTACACGTGTTGGTACATTGGCACGCCTGCGAGGTGAACTCTCGTTAAAGGTCGCAGTGGTGCGAATACATTTTTCCAATAAAATTTCTTGGAAGCTTCTATTAAGATGTATAAAGTTATACCTACCTATAGCAGGGCAAAAGAAAAGTTGGAAAAATTGCGCAGTGGTTAGTGAAGTTATTAGTGGGAAAACCATTTTTTTTCACTTTTATACAATGTTTTTATATATAACTTTTTATAGCTTCACACGGAGCAGACACTCAATTTTTTATTTTTATGAGTAGGTACAGTCTATACTTTCTTATGGGTTTGGTAAAAAACTGCTATTTTGACATGACAAACAAACACTTCACTTTTATTAATTTGTATAAACTTTAATAAAATCTGGCACTTTTAATAAAAGGCGACAATTTATTATAAACATATTAATTTTTAAGTGAGGAATGTCCGCCACGCACACTTGACCCGTTGACCTATTTTCATTTGATACGCGCTCAAAATATTATTTATGCTTTAGACTCGCATGCAACAATTATTTTTTGTTCAAGTGCACCCATTTAGAGGTACTATTATCTTCTACTGGATCATATTTTTTGTGCCGGATGTGTTTTGTGCTTTGTCATAGAGTTTGTACAATACTATCAACATGAGATAAAGACGATAATATTACTATTTATGCAGAAGTTGTTAAAAGATTTTCTTTGCTTGTAATCTGCACGTGTATGCTTCGTATGATTTATATGGTTTTTCCGAGCGCTGATAAACTGTCAGCGTTCATTGAATGAAAACAGAAAAACATCAATCTGTCTAGCCTTTAGCCTATGCGTCGCCTTCAAGTCTAACCGGATACTAGTTATATAACATGGAGCGAATGCCTATGTGACCTTCCCAAACCCAGTTACTGGGTAACACGATACCGTTTGGTCAAACTGGTTTGTAAAATTTTCGGGCTTCTGAGAACCCATTAAGACTGTTAAAGGTCCACGAATGACAGCCGGGTCCAAATGGTGTAACGTGCTTTCAGGCACGGTCTTGGTCTGTAACGTTGGTCACCCATCCACGAGCCAACCGCGGCAACACCAGCCCTTCATGAATTAAAACAGATACCTCTGTTTGAAATCTGCTACTGCAACTGAAACAAATGGCCGTCTTGAAGAATGTACGAATTGAACGAAACGCTTTAAGAATCGAACACGATAAGCGATTCCATTGTGATCGGAATAATTGAAACTAGAAACTCGGCAAATGTCACAGATCGGCAATTACGCGACGATTACTCGGCGATTACGCAAGCGCGCGTAAACGCCGTAATTAAGATGCTAAATTTACCGCCAACACTGAATTGAGAGAATTACGCACGTAATATGGCTTTACCGAACGTTTGAATTGGTAAGTCAAAAATTACCTAAATTCGGGGAAAAATATTCGAAGGAGCTGAGACGATTGATTTCAATTAGCATCGCTGCATAAGTACCTCCTCGTTTTTAATACCAGCTCGGGGAAAAGGCACCTTGATAACGATACAGTTTTATAGCGAAAAAAAAATATGAAACAACTTTTTCGATTCCTCGGAAATTCAAACAAGAGAAAAGAGAAAATGCTTCGAAAAGAAATAATGCCCTCGAAGAGAAAGTATTTAGACAAAGAAAATATTGGTAGGTAGGTACCTACTGAAGTTAATAATAATAACACGATCGATTATTAGTATAACTTAGTTGGTTTTGATCGAAAAAGGCTACAAACACAGTCGTCACCATTTCAAGAAACGATTTAATGATTTCAAGTTCGAGTTTACTTTGTGGCTCTGTCGGCGACTGGAGACGCCTTTCGGTTGCCTAGCAACGGAACTGCGTCGCTTAACATACGACCTTTCAGTA
This sequence comes from Antitype chi, assembly GCA_947359405.1. Classification (NCBI taxonomy): domain Eukaryota; kingdom Metazoa; phylum Arthropoda; class Insecta; order Lepidoptera; family Noctuidae; genus Antitype; species Antitype chi. The sequence goes on along the minus strand of OX375815.1, from coordinate 11,536,473 downwards.
GAGTACGAAGTTTGGATTGTTTGTAGGTTGTATTGATAGGCATTGCCAAATACGATAATCGATCTTGTATCGTAGTCTACTGTTAATGTTTACACTAATTACGAAAGCTCGTATTGGATATTTTATAAATGAACCGTTTTTTTAAGTATAAAAAATCCGCATTATGAAATATACCTATATTATTTATTTTTATGTACCTACGTTATCTTTGGAAATGAGTACACATTAGCCAAAGAAAATTAGGGCTAAGTAATAAAACCCAAGGGTCGATCGTAGGTAGGTGAGCTTGACTTGCTGCAGTTGGTCTGTGGATAGGAGACCATCTTTATATACCAAGACCCCTCCGTGCCTCGGAAAGCTCTTCAAGCCATTGGTCTCGGCTGTCATTCGTGGATCTAAGACAGTTTTAACGGGTCGTCAGAAGCCCGAAAGTCTGACAAACCAGCCTTAACAAGGGGTATCTTACTACCCAAAAACTGGTTTGTGGAGGTCAGATAGGCAGTTCCTCCATGTAAAATACTGGTATTCAGCTGCATCTGGTTTGACTGGAAGCTGACCCCAACATAGTTGAAAAAGGACTAGACAGATGATGATGAGCTAAATAAAATGGGCAATTACTGCTTTGTCTCTACCAACTAAATAATCAATGCAAGATACATCTGCCTACGCGATTTAAAAATACATTGGCAATGCCGATTATTGCTAATCTTGCCAGACAACTGAAAGACTAGGTATATTCTTGAAAAAATAATTAATGTAGGTTTTAAAAACTTGCTCATCTTTAATTATTTTCATAAATATAATATAAAGCAGCGCCTGCTATGTACTGAACATCAAAATAACTTAATTGCAGAGCAATTTGTTACTCAAATTAAAATTGGTTACAAAAAAAACTTGGCGCCGCTATCAAATAAACACAACAAATTCCTAGATTTAATTATACCTAGTGCACTTTATCTACGTTCTGTTTAAGTAATTATAATACATGCGTCGTATAACGTGTGTAGGGTATGTCTGCGTACTATTGTACGTATACGATATGTACACATAGGTATATAAGTGCGATCGCGTGTAGCATTGGTAGTACAGATCCGTACACAAGTGCAGTTTGTGCTATCACTAACATCATTAAATTTCCTAACCTGTAATCATGACTAGTTTTATCACAAGCGAGCGTCACTAGTGATGTAGGTATCGCGTGATATCCAACGATCATGACAATATTATCGATAGGTATCGAACTTAAAACGGTCCCATTCAGTTGCTCTGATTGGCTGCTAATGTCGACAAGATAGTAACTTTGATGTATCGAAGGAACATTCTAGTGGATTATAATAAATCATGAACTTTGATGTGGGTATTGAATTATTGTCATCACTGAATTTTGAGGTTATGTTTGATTATCATGTCGCGTTAGTAGTTGTACTTTGAGTTTATATGACAAGGGCTGACACGCAATTTTAACGACATCAGCACGTGTAACACAATGTAAATGCCTTTTGAATATATTATTTTAATAGAAGAAACACAATCGCAGAATCGCCTACTAAATGCACAATTGCACATGTCGTATGTATATCTAGAGTACCAAAGCAAAACGACAAAGACAAGGTAGCTAATTCGCCAACACTAGTAGTACAAAATTTTTCGAGATAGCCTTCATCTATAAGATTTAACTTGAAAATGAGTTTAATTAGTGTGATTTTTTTATAAAACATTATTAAAATACAGGGCTAACTGCCTATTCAGAAGTTGTGTAACGCGTATCGTTTTATTTCCGCTAAATATTTATCTTAGCCTCACGGCTGTGTCGAATGACCATGATCGGGATGAGTGATAAAAGTCGAATGGTATGCTTGATAATATTTTCAGCGATTTAATAACACGCTATACTTATTTTGCGTTTCTGTAGATATCGAACATCCTTTAATAGCTTTGCCTAGAGGTAGAACCTTCAACTGGTAATGAATCCACGGTGTGTTTGAGACGAGAGGCTATAAATAAACCATTTATGGCCTATTTACGTACTGGTATAGAAATTCTAGCCGTTTATTCTTTTAGATCTTTGTATTTTTCTTTTCATTTAGGTACATTGGATCCACGCAGATCCGCCGGTCATCGGCAGAGACCGTTGACACTTGTCAGAACGCATTAACCGATACAACGGATACTCTAACTAACTACAATTATAACGCCTTTATAACATTTTTATGCTTCACAATTTGGAATAAAAAAGCAAACAAGGATAAATTGTCCATGAGATTTTAATTTAATGGGTAGTTACGGAAGCGATTTTCGGTATACGAAATACTTATTGGCAGATTTTTAAAAACGTGAAATGATTTTGTTATTTTCTCTAAAAAATGTTGACGGCTTTATGCTAAACACATTATCTTCATGATAACATCTTTATTGCAGCAGCCCGGTAAACTCCCACTGTCATTCATGAGCCTTCCCGATTTTATTTGAATAAAGTAGGTAAGGTAATCCCGGGTCATATGATGAGAGCTTAGACGGAAAAATGGACCAAAATGGTCCCAAAATTGCACCTAAGGAATGGAAAGAGACGTTGAGGAAGGTACAAGGTACAAGAGTACACATCAAGGTACTCCAATCTGTCAAATTTCTTTGATGGATTTTCATCTTTATTACATGAGCATAAGGTTCATGACCAATTGGGGAAATTTGCCAGTTTGGGGTAGCTTGATGTGCTTGGCGTCTATACAAAAGGGGCAGAGGAGAGAAATATTATTTTTATTTAAGGTAATCTCTTTCGCATTTGATTCTAAAATGCTCAATAACCAACTCAATCTACAGTAAGACAGACTCGTGTCCCTCAAAGTTGCTCTTTACTCCCTAATACCTGGAACTCGGCCTTTTTTCCTCCTTCCTAAGCCCTATTCTACGCATTAAAACGTTTTCCGCCTACCTTGTGGAATTCCAAAGAAACCACAATTCAATTGATAATATCGAGTTCGTGCCTCTCTGATTGGGCACGATTGCTTTTTGTTTCACACTTTTTGTAGTCAAATTTTTGACGTACACGTGTCGCAAGAAAGGTTTAAATAATGTGTCCAGCTAGTTTTTCCTCGTACGTTGCTCTCGTAATAGCTCAACTATTCGTCGACTTATAACATGTTCAATAACCTTGGTCTGTAGGGATTTCATGGCGAAACAGGCTTATTAACGTAACTTCAAATTACACGCCCTATCCACTGGTCACACCTTCAATTACTGATAATGTTTTCTCAGAAAATTCTAAGTAAAATCTCAGAGGAAAATGCCTTGTAGGTACTGTGCAGTGTGTCGGGTAAATGACATTAAAAAGTTGATCGTTACGTCATAAATGTTTTTTTTGTCTGAAGACTGAAGACTGGAGACTGTAAAAGCTAGATACATTTGCATTGTATAAATTCAACCTTTTAGTATTGTATAATTGCATAGCATACGTGTGAGCACTATGTCCTTACTATATAGCTAACATTTACAGGGTACGTCTTTCATTGACTTGAATGTGCCCTGGCAGCTGAGAGTATGTCATGCTCACTCAAATGTCTCGCTGGTGGTGGCGTGTGTGTTGGATCATTAAGTTCCCTTCAAAATGGTTGAGCTGAATGGTGCTGATCCATACGTCATGTTCGTGAACGGGCGCCGCCAGTAGGGACTGGTCATCTCTTAGCTCCCACGGCTTATTTTAATTTCTAAATTGTTAATTTATTTTTGTTTTAATTACGGACGCTTTTAATGTGCACGTCTTTTTACATCGTTCTCACATTGACAATTTCAACATAATGATGTAACCAACTGTTTGTAATAATATCATGATTTTAAAAGAGTGTCCATGGAGTTTCTTGCCCGTTCTTCTCCATAGGTACCTACGCTTTGGAATGGGCAACTAGCTTCATCTTTCTACCTCACCGACCTTGACAATTCAAATTTATTTGAAATAAATGCTTTGAGTTTGAGTTTGAGTTGAGTTTGAGTTTGTTGAGGATGGGAAATCATCAACTAACTTCTCCCGCTCTGGGTGGAGCGGGAGGGCGTGCCAGACTTTTACTGACTACAACTCACCCGTGTTCCTTCAGTTGCCTGTGTGCCAGGGGCCACGGTATCTCTTTCGAACAACCCACACCTCTAGCAGGCATCGGCCCTTGCGGACCCATCCAGTTGGTGCTGACATCTCTTTGAGGCGCGCGTGGAACACAACGTGCCGTGAACCCGGGAAGTCATGAATGTTTACAAACACTGTGGGGACGATAACGGACGATCTATTTTTAGAGAAATAAATTGATATGTTGTGTTAGGCCCACGCTTGAAAACCTCGTTTGTTAGATACCAAAGGCAAATATTTGGTTACAATTATCTGAGTCTCCAAGACCCAATAAATATACCGAAGAAAGTTCGAGTCTTTTCGTGAACATTACCTAAAGGCTGTTCTTTTCGGGGGAAAACATATTTTAATGACGTGCTAGATAGTGTGACGCCATAAAAAGTAGCTTGACATTGGAAAATAACCCTGATCGGACAGCTGATAACTTCTCTATCTAAAGGTTGGTTGTCGGTTAAACAGTCTATGCACAGTATTTCAGTGGTAATTTGTGCAGTCATGGCAGCCTGAAATTGTTTTATGATTGCACTTGACAATGACAACGATCTTGATATTTGCGTGTCTAACAAATGAAGCAATTTAGGTACATATATGTTTACTCTTATAGAAAATTGGTATATAGATTCTATACAAAATTACGAATCGGTAAACGTACATATTTTTTGTGCCTACACACACAGATTTTCAAAAATGTAAAATTTGTAAGAATGAATTACGTTACAACCTTACAACTCAAACCTACATAATAAGTACCGAGTTAAATGCTGTGTATCATGGATTTAATCGTGAAGGTCGAATTCTGTATAACCTCCTCACAATTGTTCTACTTGTAATGCAATATTTTCAGTCCATATGTAACACACTTTTATTTTAATTTTTAATAGTAGTAAAATAACCTACCAAGTATTTATGTAGGGCTTTATGTCAAGCAATGTCGTAGCTATACAGGCTGTACTCACAGTATTTTCCAAGAGTTTCCACAATTTGACCTAGACCTTAAAATCTGTTCCAAAATCAAAATGTGTATTCCAAATTCATACGCACACGTATCGTTATGACAGGGCCGTTGACTTGACATTACAGCCAAATACTCATGCTATTCCGGAGAGCGTAGAAGTCAGAACGGCAACGTCGCAATAGCCGCAATGGGGCAGCGGGGTCGCGGGGGGGAGGGCGACTAGCAACAGGCGCCTCGGCCACGTGCTCCACGGCCTTGCCACTGCCTATGCCGCGATGGAAGCTTCGCGCCTTTTTTATTAGATACTTATATGAAATAATCTAAGCGTCTAATCACACCAGTGCTCGATTTATGTAACATGAAACACGTGACTGTAGGTTTTATTTATTTATTTACATTGTCACTATCGACATTACCTTTTCTAACGTTTCAGAAAGGTTGTTAGGCCGAGAGAGTCTTGGTTGACTTGAAAATTGTTCAGTACATCGAGTTTGGCGCGGATCGGCCGCGAATTTTTGTCTCGGTTTGTTTATCTTTTCCACGCTATCGGTTTGGCAAACGACAACATACATGACATAATATTGTAAAGGTAAACAGAAAAGAGTTTACAGTCTATTCATGACCTTGGACGACATTCGGATAACTAGACTTAAAGGAAAAATTTAATGTGCATGAGTTTTTCTAAACATCGACACACGTTTTGAGGTTATCGATTTACCAAAACCCACGCTCAACTCTCATGGCAATCAAGGGAATAAAATGATTAAAATCCTTCGTTATCTAATTCCACTATTTGAAGGTAATAAGGTCAGCGCATAATGTTGTCGTGAACTAATCTAGTGTACTGGTTCGCATACGTGATTATTAGGTTTGCTCTATTACATCATCAGGGAAATAGGGCGCAGTAATAATTCCTACTCGGTCCCGCGGCGAGCGAAGGTCACAAAACGCTAATGACTTCCGTGTGGAATCCTATCTACATATATATAATTTATATGCGACGACCGTTCGACGGCGACGCGACGGCAGCCGACACAGTGGACTCGGGCCTCTGTACAGTTAATTGAGTTTACTAATCGCGATTAGATTTTTTAGTGATGATATGGGACAGTTTTTAAAATCGTTTAAATTTAGCGTCGATTTGGATACAATTTTTTGTGGAAAATGTATTTAAGAGAGAGAGAGAGAGAGGTTTTCCATCACCATATAAAGATAATATGGCATCAGGTTCTAAAAACCGTAATAATTTTAACATTTGTAATGAAAAGGTTGGGAATTGAATAATTCGGATACATTACCACTGAACGAAAGCGTGAAGTAGGTACCTTGGAAAGATTAGATATGAATAATCTGGAAACATCGTACGATTACTTTTACGAATGTCAGCCGTCCCCAAAAGATTGTCCAATGACCGATAAAACGGCAACTGTCTACAGAAAAGAAAGTGAATCGAATAAAAATAAAGAAGTTATAAAAACCACATTTTTCTGCTTTCGAAATATGGTTACTAACTTGGCAGACGATGGAGATACTGTAAATACACATTGCACCAATAAATTTTGGATGGAAATAAAAAAGTGCACTCCTCTGACATCGTTTTATTCATCAAATGCCTTTGGAAGTGAGTTTTATGCAAAACTTGAGAAAACGTCTGCACTCTCCGTTTGGCTATTGTCCAAGTGGATGGACTTGATTGAATGTTGCATTTTTTATAGTTATCACTTTGAATCCTTGGCTTATGCATTTAGCATTTTTTAAAGGATTAACTTTACTGAAAACGAATTTCTTACTTATTTCTTGAAGCAAACGGACAAACTCATCGTCCAAAAAGTTTTCTGCCTAAAACGTTTTCGTTCGTTTCATTTTGGTTTTCGTTTAAATCGTCTTCGTGTAAAATGCGTTCGAAACTAATTTGTACATTATTTGTTTCAGGTAATTGAACATAAACTATACGCTTGTCAGCAATCATCTGGTAAGAAATGTTAACTAAAAAATCAAATGCGTCACAAAATTGTAATCCCGCGCGTAACCAAAATTTTGCTTAGACTATGCCAATGTCTAGGTTTAGAGAACTACTCGAAATGGATTTAATTTCACGGTAAATGTGGATTCAATCTGCCCAGTGGGTACTGTGACTGACCTAGTAAAAAGAAGATACCCATGGACATGCAAAAGGTGGACTCATCGACGAGAAACTTGCAGGACCGCAAATTGTGTAGGCTTAGTCTCGTGCGACTAAACAGGTGGTCCCTGTTGCACCCACTGTAGTGCCGATAGCGTAGATAGCGCTATTATTACTCTACCCACTCGGTTTTATTAATGCCCTTCTATTAATATTCACAGGTGCGATAGGATACATAATAGAGAGCACCTACGAGAGTTCGAACGGTTTTGGTACAATTTTTTAAGCTTGTTCATGATTTTTGTCTGTAATTATTACTAAGGGTTAAAAAGAGGTCGATCCTCAATATTATTGATTACCATCGGTCCATCATTATGATAAGGGTAATAGGGTATTTACTCTATATGAGAAAAAAAAATATTATTGAGATAGCTTATGCAAAATGCAGTCGGAAAATTTTGGTTTTAGTTCATGAAATAACAAAATAAATTTTAAAATTCACTTCAAAGATTGCAGTTTATTTAATCTGTTTTTGTACACCATGAAATAGTAGCCGCCATGCTATTACGTCATACGGCGTGTCAATTGAGCAACTGTACTTTTATTATTTTCGTAACCAAAGTAATTTTTATTTAAATAATATTTTGCATTCAGGAATAGCAAACCAACGATAAGTAGAATAATAACTATTTTTGTAAATTATAAACAATTATCATATAAAATATCAGCGCATTTCTCCATACAGCAAACTGACGTCATACCCACAGAGCGATATGGACCACTGCGTCCAACAGCGTTTTCGTCAAATTACGCGCGAAATTTGAAAATGTAAAATTGAAATGCATTTTTACGGCACTAATCAATTAAATTAAAAAAAAAAATGTTTTTGTTGTTGTTTATTAGCATTGTAGAATCTAATTAGGATACTTTTCAAAAATGGGTGTAAATACCCTATTGCTTACCATTGGTTTGTGTTGGGCGAATTTCTGCAGTGTTCAATACGTTCATTGAGTTGGGTGACCATATTCAGTTTCGTTTTGGATACAGACTATATCAATCGACGGATCGCGCTTCATTTCGAAGAGTTTCAATTTCATGAACCCTGAAATCATTTGTTACATTGATTCAATTGACATCTTCAAAAGAGTTCTGATTTTAAATTAATACAAAGTAACTTACAGGAAAACTCGTATGCCAGACCGCATCTTCCTACATTCCACGAATGTGCAGTCATTATGATCGAATGCCTACGTGTGATAATTATACGTACCTACCTACATTATATATTGAAAGTTTGCATAGTATATTTTGGTTTAAGACACGAAGCGGAAACTTACATTTGATCCATATGACGGTATTCGTCCATGGTCCAGAAATTGTATGGGTTATAATTGTCAACTTCATAGTATTAGGAAGACATTCGTCCTTATACAACGAGTAACATAATTAACGCAAGACCTCATACACCCCAATTAGAGTATTGGGTTAAAAGCATAATACAATGACATGACAATGACCAAAACTATTTTTTTTAACGCTAACTGATATTATTAAGAAAAACGTATCAACCCAAGCATTACTTTATGCATTTAAAGTTGAGTCTTATTTCTTCTGGTATAAGATTGAATTTTCTTTGGCTCAATCAGAGGTAGGTATGGCAAAATACATAATTTAAAAAATATTAAAAGTTACTGAAATCGATTCAGTAGTCAATTAGGAACATACTACTTTCAGGTCTTGCGTCCATTCTATTACACCTTGTATAAATAAATAATTGATCAAATTAAATTAGTATCTGTTCTAAGTAAAACCGAGCATGGCAATTTACCTATAGTGTATTTTTAACAGCAATTATTTATTTATAAATTATGAAGCTACTATGGCAATATACAAATTCATGTGAACTGGAATATTGTATGTTCCTTTTTACCGGTAACCTTTGGAAACAATTGACGTTATAAATAAAATAATTTATTGCAGACAAAGTCAATTTGGTTTACAACACAAATTAGGAACTAGTGTTAGTAAGTTCTTCTACTTACTAACGTAGTCTTTTTCTGGTACCTACATCTGAGTAAGTCTACCAGAAAAGAACACCAAAATCTATTTATAAAGTACTAAGTATGACAGTGTCCTGTAGGCAGGTATTTAATGTCCACAGTAATAATATCAAAACTTCGCTCTTAAAACATAATCAATCGCAGAATTCATTATTTGAAACCTTGGCATGGAAACTTAAAATGTACAAAGTTGGATGTTTAAATTTGAATTAAGTTATGAGAGTATTGCAAATTAATTTCTGGTAAAATCGTAGTACTTCGTCCGCTACTAACGCGGAGCATGCATCGTACTAAATGCATTAGTCGAATTAGTCCACTGAGGCATGGCAAAAAATTCAATTTGCCTTCACGTTGTGCAACCGAGAAAAAAATGGGGCTAGCCGGTAAAAATTATATCCATTTTTCCGGAGAGCCGGTCCGAGAATAATAGGGGTACGGACGTTTCACAAATCGGATTAATATTCGCCTTATAGGGAATCGTTAATAAGCCTCCAAGATAAGAGGAATTAAACATTTCTGCGGATTACCGTTACTAAAGAAGATATTTTGCTCGATCGATTCATTGGAAATAGAAAAGTATTATAATCCATTGCGATTTTCAAAGTCTTCATCAATCATCACTTTTTGAAAATGTCTATCTGTTTCGTAACTTAACCCAAAGCTGGACCAGTACATGCTCTAGCTTTGGGTTACGATCAGCCATGTAGGTTGTACAAAGAGCGTCAATAATATCGGGACGAACAGACTGTTAAAAATGACATAATCTTGGTCAGATCATATGAAGACCGGGGAGATTGGTGTTTGAAATGGTTTTGTAAGGAAAGAACCACACAGATTGAATAGAGCTGTCCAGTCAGTGTCCGGATTTGTCAGTAAACTTGAAGCTCAACTCAGAACTAGGTACTTAGCACAGGCAGACCATGATCTAAGGCCAATTCTCGTAATTAAAAACGTTCAAAATTTAGTCGCAGTCTCATCTCAGTGACAAGCAAATGTCAAAAATGTATGAAAAATCGAGGTATTTTTCACGGATTGACACTGAGATCAGACTGTGAACGTTCTTAAAATTACGAGAATTGCCCCTCTGGGCTATGACATAGGATACTTTTTATCCAGGTAATACGCCCCCGTGGGATAATTCCGCACCTCCACGTGGGCAAAGCCTTGAGCAAAAGCTAATAATATAAGATTCCGTTTTTCATAGTAGCAAATTAATTCAAAGTTATGTAAGCTCACAACTAAATGCTCATGTTTTATTTGAGACAATGGTCACATGGCATACGGAAGTGTTTTTAAGGTAAAACAAAAAAAAAGACCTTCAAGGATTTTAGTGAACAGGCAAAGGGCTAAAGAACCGGTATATTAATACAGTAAATTAAATTTCAACAGAAAAAATATTCGTATTGTATCATGGTTTAATTTTTATACATAGGTATGGGGAATCTACCTATAGGTTTTTTCTCATTCACTTAATCGTGATCAAATTGTACGAAAGACTATGGACTATGGCTTTTTTATTTATTAATTATAATACTAACTGAAAAATGTGACAGCAGATTTTATTTTTAACTAACATTTGCCCTCGGACCCGCCCGCGTGGATGTTGGTTATCGCTTAAAAAAGTAGCCTATGTCCTTCTCCATATCTCAGGCTATATCTTTGCCAAATTTCATGACGATCGGTTCAGTGGTTTGGGCGTGGAATCGTAACAGACAGACAGACAGAGTTATTTTCGCATTTATATTTTTTTTATGTAGGGATAGTAGGGGATTTGAGCTACCTTTCAGCCGTGTTTTAGTAATAATTTCAGTTGAATCACACAATGCAGCATAGTCAATCTAAAATGTTGCCACAGCTGGGACGCAAGCGTCCTCTCTGCGAGGGGAAGATGCGTAATTGGATCAGATCTAACTGTGGTTTACATATAAACCGATGTCCTTATTAATAGTTGGTCTATGTATGTTTATATGAGTTCACTAGATTACAAAGGTCAATGGTTAAATCATCGTTTATAATTCCTCGCGATAACAATATTATCAGAACTGAGGAATATGGACACCAATCATATTATTGTACATATACATACTCGTATTCTCGTATGATTAATATTTAATTGTGCATGTGTTTGCTCACGTACCTATGTGTTATATTGATAGTGTTTAAAAATAGAAGATTTTTATTTCTACTTAGTTGCTTTTAATAGAGTGATAGATTTTTCCAATAAGTATGCCAGTCGCATACTTATTGTAAAAATCAGTGCAACTTGTCGAAGGTCATGAGTTTGAACCCAGGTACGCACTTTGTGTATTTTATTTCAGTAAAGGAAAACATCGTGAGGAAACTGGTACGTCGTAGAACCAAAAATTCGAAGTCATGAGACATCTACCAACCAGCACTGGGCCCGCGCAGTGCATTATTGCCCACTTCCTCTCACAGAGAAGAGGCCTGTGTTCTAGCAGTGGAAACATTATAGGCTGATTATGCATGCTTCTTTCGTCTAACTTCACTTAAAGAATAATGCAGGTCTAAGTACCAGGCCACTCAGAAAGTATTACGAAAAATAGTTTTTATGTATGAGAGACTGGCCAGTTATAATGTATTTTGAAAATATGATTATTTGTAAAAAAAAAATTGGTACGTTCCAATTTCAAAATTTCCCTCCACATTGTTTGTGAGCTAATTTAAATTATCGTGTCTCATGAAAAAATGGATCTGCCCCGGGAACATTTTCGCGAATTTTTACGATTTCAAGTGACGCCTGAAAACGGACGAATCATACGACTTCAAATGGCATTCATGGATGAAGGCCCTTCTAAGACAACCGTGTATCGTTGGTATAACGAATTCAAGCGCCGTCGACTAACTTTGGGGGATGAAGAAAGAAGTGGTCGCCCTTTGACGGATGTTACGGAAAAAAACGTGCTAGCAGTGAAAAATTTAATCCATGGCAATAGACGAGTAACGTATCAAGAGATTCAGCACATACTGCAGGTTGGATCGGGGAGTCTTCACGAAATCCTACACGTGCATCTTCGTGTGAGGAGGATAGTTTCACGTTGGGTGCCGCACAACCTCACCGATGCTCAGAAGCAGGCCCGGGTGGAATGGTGCCGTGATATGATTAACAAAAAAGCAGGCTCGTCTCGGCTTGTTTATGACATCATTACAGGTGATGAGTCTTAGATTTATCAATACGATCCAGAAACGAGGCGCCAGTCGACGGTTTGGGAGTTTCAAAACGAATCAACGCCTACCAAAGTCAAGCGATCTAGAAGCGGGGGGAAGATTTTGATCGCGAGCTTTTTTAATTTGACTGGCTACTTGGTGTCAATTCCTTTACGGAACCAAAGAGACATCAACACTGGATGGTATACTACCAAATGCTTGGCAGATGTTTTCTCTGTTGTGAACAACAAGCGACCAAACACAGGGCTCCGCGGGTTACTACTCTACCACGACAACGCGTCTTCGCACACCGCGCTGAAAACGAGGGACTTCCTGGAAAGCACGCCAGTCAAACTCCTGGGTCACCCTCCTTACAGACCTGATCTAGCACCGTGTGACTTCTTTTATTCCCGAAAATAAAAAGTCAGCTCAAAGGGATGCAATTTTCGTCGCCGGAAGATGCGCTGTTAGCGTTCGAACAGGCAGGTGTCTGCGGCGGACTGGAAAAAATGTTTCAAAACTGGTTCAGACGCATGAAACTTTGTAAAGAGGCTAGTGGAGAGTACTTTGAAAAGATTTAATAAAAAAATATTGACCTATATTGACCTATAGAACATTTTATTTAATTTTCGCAAAACTTTCTGAGTGTCCCACGTATAATAGGTAAACAAAACACATGTTCGCTTTTGTAATCAGCTGAACTAATAAATGTAAGAATTTATACAGTACTTACATATTTTGTAAATATTACGTGGATATTAAATAAAGCTCAGTTAAAAGTTCAATGACACATACCTAGTTACCTAGGTCCTAGGTGCCCGTGTACCCACGAATGCCAACCGCATACATTATCAACACATTATGCGGTAGAGGCTATAAAACGGATCCCTTGACGTTCTAAGGATTTTTACAAACGCGACTAAATCTGAAACGGGCTTCCGACCGTGATTCTTTATCACTCCGAAGCGTTTATATCACATTACGTTACCCCAAGATTTATGATGATTTTCCCACTATTTCGCTTTTTACATGTTTATATCCATAAGGCGTTATTTTAACGCGTATATCTCGTAAATTTAACGCAATAAAGTTTACATTTACATGATAATTTGGTATAAAAACTTGTATTTACATTTCGTTACGCATGTTTTCCATTGAGTGATCGTAGGCTCGTATCGTATAATTTAATGGGAATGGGAATCATCCCTGTTTAAGTTTTATGTCTTCGAAAAAATTACATAAAAGTCAAAGATTACGTGCAAACATAAAACTGTCTTATGGATGATATTGTTTTTCCTCGAAAAATATTAGTAGATACTAATGTTATCAATTTAGTTTTTAATTGCACCGCAATTCTAGTGTTGCCGCGAATATACTCGTAATGTTAACTTCATTTGACCTTAGATTTTGAGATATAGATACCGATGATTGATTGATTACGTGTCTTAAATTCTTTTTTTGAGGGCGTTGACAGCTCTACTTAAATAAAGTCAGATCGAAGTGATTTTAGTATCTTTACAAGTTGACGTGAGTTGAGATAATGGGGGCTTGTTTTCTATCAAGGATACGTAGTTCTAAATGTCAGCACATAGGTAGATGCTATTAATTTTTCATGTTCACACATGCACATTTACGCAATGTGATTACTTTTGCGCATGTGTGCTCATTGTCGGATCGTCGACGCCCGCGCAGTACTGTATCCAATGTCACCTCCCCAACCTTGCCGCGGCGGGTTAATCTCCAGGTTGTTGACCGGTTCTATAGATTAAGTACCTACATTGTATAGGTTACGAATTACAACACGCAAACGAATACATCCGAAACACGGTGCGTGACACGTGCCAGGCTCGAAGAGTAGGACAAGAAATTGAGGCTGCATAAGTCAGAAGATACGAGCAAATAAACTAAAATGAAAAAAAAATCGATATGGGTTTAAATTAAGTTTGTTTTTTTGGGAAGAAACCAAATTGAAGGGACAAACTCGATTTAGGTAATTGTCACCTTCAGAATGCAGGTCTGATGATCTTTTGGAGAATAATTAGTACTGACGTCGGCGGACATGATGCAGCTAAATGCTAAAAGAATATCAAGGTGATCCTTCAAGAGTCCAGTCATCTCAGAACAATAGTCCTAAAAGACTTTATCACAGATTTTTAGAAGTTTTCGTGATCGACGATAAGACTTCGACATTATATTCTTAATCAGTTCATTAACCTAGCGTTAGTTTTGATTCGGAATTGCACTGGGGATTCTTTGTTATCTGTAGATACTACAGGTGGAGTCACCGTCTAGTCTTGCAGACGATAGACTTGATACTACTGGTTATCAACGACCTAGATCTTCACATTCATTAAAATACTTTTCAGAATTTCTCAGATACACAAAGGCGGAAAATGTTTTTATTTGAAGAGAAGTTTTCAGGGTAGACCGCGAAATTTAAATTTTCTTACGTTTTAGTAATTTGCTGATATGGTTCTGTTATGTTGTACTTACTTTGAACGAAATATTTATGATATAGATTCGTGACTGTAACACGTATGTACCTATTTAAAAATTCATTCAATGAGATTAAAGTAACTTAGAGATTGTATTGACGATTTTAATTATGTTAAGCAATATTTCGAACTTTGAGAAAGAGGTCAATCGTCGAATCCGACTCGGCTGGGCAGCGTTCGGGAGGCTTCGCAATATCTTCTCGTCCCAAATACCGCAGTGTATCAAGACGGAAGTCTTTGACCAGTGTGTTGCCAGAGATGACCCATGGCACAGAAACGTGGTCGCTCACAATGGGCCTTATCAGAGGGCTTAAAGTCATCCAACGGGCAATGGAGAGGGCTATGCTTGGAGTTTCCCTACGTGATCAAATCAGGAATGAAGAGATCCGCATGAGAACCAAGGCAACCGACATAGCCCGAAGAATTGCCAAATTTAAGTGGCAGTGGACAGGGTACCTATATTGCTCGCAGAACAGATAGCCAATGGGGCCGAAAGGTTCTGGAGTGGCGACCGCGTAACAGGAGACGTAGAGTGGGAAGGCCTTCCACAAGGTGGACCGAAGACTTTGTGAAGGCCGCGGGAAACTGCTGGATTTGGGAAGCACAAGACCGGTCGAAGTGGAGGTGCCTGGGGGAGGCCTATGTCCAGCAGTCGGCTGAAATGATGATGAAGCCATATTTGCTGCAGTTGCGAATCATATTTCAATCAACATACAATTTGAGGCTGACCTGTAAATTACAAAAAAAAACGTAAGAAAAAAATAATTTCATCCACCTCAAAATTCTTTCTTCTAATTACTTACACATTTTAACTCACCGCTTTTTTGCTTTATGGGTAGGCAGGATTTACAGAAAGCCACCTGGTACGGTTCAGCTCTTATTTCTAATCACTTGTTGACTGATCATCCATCACGAATTCGTTCACACGTGGGATTGACATCGTAATTGACACCAGTTTTTTCTCTACATTGTTTTCGATGTACCTATTTATTCAATGGGCCATTCTGCCTTTATGTAAGCGCTATGGCTTTTTTATACATTATTAAACATATCTACTTATAAATAATTGTCTTAGCTTTATTTCCACATCATAATCTGCCTATACTGTTCCCATTGCTGGGACACGGGCCTACTCTCCGTGAGCGGGAGTGGGCTGTAAATCTGTAACCCACCACGCGGGCCAAGTGTGGGTTGGTAGATTTCACATGCCAGTTTCCCCACAATGTATTCCTTCACAGTTTTGAGGGCAGTGGTGATGAAATAGTTTACACAAAGAAAAGCGCCTGTCTGGGTTTAAACCTACGATCTACAACTCTTAAGTCACGCCCGTTGCCACTGAGCCATCACTGCTCTCGTACATTATTAATCACATCTATAAATAATTTTGTTAGCTTTATTTCCATAGCGATCTAGGAATGCAAGAAAAACGTTATTCATTAGTCATTTACCTCTCCGCGCTGTATGAATCAACAGACTGAAGAAAATGGGTTACTATGGCAATCGTACCTATCTCGTGTACCCATCGGTATTTTAAGCGCCGATTTTTCTTTTTCATCTTTCGTAGTTTATTGTCAAGGTTTTTGTGTGTGCCCTGATATTAAGAAAATTACTGAATAATTTTATATTAATACAAACTGTGGGCCATGTATGGGATTTCCCATCAGCAAAAATTATGGATTTCCTTTTCCAATTTTTATCCCCATTTTCTTTAATCTTTTCTTTTTGCTCAGGAAATTCTCTTGCTTTCATGCTTCTAGCCCCAGCGGTTTAGACAGAGCATCATTTGTTAGTTATTGAATGAATTTAAGATTTTTACTATGAAGATTTAGTAGATCTTTTCAAATTGTTCGCATTAAAACTTCTAATTGTGGCTAATAACAGCCGCACTGGTCGATCGATCAGGTTAATCTTCGCTTGCCGCGGTTAGGTCCGTGAATAGGTAACCAACCATCTTCAAATCACCAAGACCCCTTCGTGCCCCGGTAAGCATGTTGCCGCTGACCCCGGCTGTCATTCGTGGATCTTTGACAGTCGTTATACGAGTACGTACGGGTCGTCAGAAGCCCGAAAGCCAGTCTTACCAGGGGGTATCGTATTACCCAGTAACTGGGTTGTGGAGGTCAGATAGGCTGTCGCTCTATGTAAAATGCTATTCAGCTGCATCCGTTTAGACTGGAAGCCGACCCTAACATACTGAAGAAAAGGCTTATAATAGGCAGATGAAAATACTTCTAATGGATGAGAAGGGTCTACGACACCACGCTTCGTAGTTTGTAGGTAAATGAGACATTTCCCTAATTTAACGCATAGTAACAAATCTGTCGGTATGATTTAGGTAGAAACCTGCTTCAATAATTCCTCGCTCGCAGCAAACGCATTACCAGTTACTTCTTTTATTGTATTACAATTTGTGAGCTCCTAGATTTACGCGGAGTGTGTGCCCAAAGGTTAGACAGGTCAGTCACCTCTGATATCTTTACGAAACCGGGTTTTTGGAGTATGACGCCATCAGATTAGTTTCAAACATATACCTAATTGCAAGCCCAGCCCATCCATTAGGTATAATCCCTTAGTATTCGTTCCAAAAATTTTGTTTCTGTACCTACTACGCTTAGTCAGGCATTCAAATACTGTATATTTAGAATGTTGCACTCTGTGCCGATTTTTTGCGAGCATCTTCATTCGTCCGACAGAAGTCAAGGCCGTTCGTTCTCAAACTTAATTCGGCATTCGGCTCCAATCGGTTGCTATCGGCTACCGTATTTTAATTAGACACTATTAATGTATAATTCAACCGTGGTTTTATTACGTTCGGCAGATATTAAATCAAGTATGCCTATAAACCAAATGGCAGTTAATAATAGGCTAGTGCGTAACGTAAAATATATCTGGTTGGATGATAACTCTTAATAATAAAATTGTGGTATTGATAACGAAAATACCATTTAAAGTAAAAAGATTAGGTACAAAGATGATGACATTAATCAATCTGAAAGATGTGCAATGTTTCTTGAAAATCGATTTTTATACCTACCAATTTAAGAATCAAATATTTTGAATAGCACCAACAACAATAATTATGCAAATAAGGATTGATTTCGTCACCATCCATAAATAAAAAATGTCAATAATTGACAAAAATTAAAAGTATAGGGTAACTCCTGACGAAATCCCATACAATTCGGAATCAATAAAATACTAAGTAATATAAAAAACGTTGATAAATTATATGCGTTTTGTAAAACTGCACTGATTCCTTATTCAACCTGACACTTATAGCTTCAAAGTGGCATCACTAAATAATTCACCATATAATTTGCCAAACATCAAGGCTAGGGGGAGGGTTTCATTGAAAATTCTAGTGAACCGGTTAATTTCCACAATTAACATGAAGACGTGGTTACGAATGCATGCTCATGTTACATGCAGCACGTGCTAGACTGTCTCCCATTTGCATTAGACGTCAATGTCATACGAAACCTAATGGATAAGCTCCACGGAGTATTTCATTTCTCCGTGTAAAGCTCCGATACCGGCCCCTACTTCACACGGTTGTTACGACTTAATAAAACAACAATATTTAAGTTTAATGTAACTTTTTACACAGAAAAACCTTCCGGAATAAATTCTCTAAATGATGGTATAAACCATATTAAAATACGTTGAGTAGTTTAGAAGAACAACGCGGTAACATTGACAAGACACGAAAAACGACTTTAATGTTTGCAATTGATAAAGAATCTGGATAAAGATGTCAAACTGTCTGAAATCCGGTATAAAACTACGTATAGCGTAAAACACAATTTAATAGCATTTGAAACTCTTTGACCTATGAATGTAAATTATAATTACATATATGTTCCGTTAATTTAATTTGCAATGAAAAAATATTGCAGGCGCACTGATAAGTGATAGGTATTGAAATTAACAAAACTGGGATTCTGATTTGGATGACTGAAAAAATATACCATCCCTTTAAAGAAGATGTCTCTATGCATATATTCTCAAAAATACAGGTTTTTAACGTTATCAACGTTCGTCGTCATAATTTTAATTCAACATTTTCCGTGAACACTACCACATCCGCAAGTGCTCAGTGCTATTTTTAACTGCGTGGTCGTCGTACAGTGGATAGCCGATCGCAATGTATGCAAATGGTCTGGTGGCACAGGTACCGCGGAAATCTTTAAGTGCAGCCGACTATTAACGAATAGGACATACGCCCGGATCTTGAAAAAAAGTGGAATTTTACTACCGCTGCAGTTTTATCGCCGCCACCTTAAGATCCTTATCGTGAATTTACAATAATATAAAAATAGCTCCACTCTTAAGGACCGGCCAATCAAGCAGTTTTCTCTCACTATAAAATGACTCATATTAATTCAAATGAAACCTCTAGAAGTTATTGTTTTTCTAGCAAAATTTACAATCACCAATAAATTCGTCCAATTTAAGTTTGCTCATATCAACAGTTTTAACTTTTATATGAGAAAATGACAGTCGAATAAAATCGGGAGTTAACATAAAAATTTACACGGAACAAGTATAAAATCGGGCACGCATATACCCCCGGGTTGAGCACAATAAAAAGAGTTGCCATATTTCGCCAAGTTCCAACTTGTTATGATCAGAAGGTAGAATGCGATCTGCGATGTGAAACGCGCGTTGTGATTGTGTAAACTTTTAAATCGCGCTTCTGTAACGTTGCAGCAAATTCGCGTCAATAAAGCTTAGACAAATATAATAAGTCGAAAGTTTCGTCCGATAAATTATAAAAGCGTTTCACACGAGTGCAATTTGTACGAGTTGTTAAAAACTTGCGATTCTATAACGAGTATGTTTAGCATGGTAGTCTGTCAGGAGCTAATTCCGCTTATTGATGTTTGCGATCCCGGACAGCTTGTGTGGCCGAGGCTTTACTTCGCTAAGTACGGATCGCATTTAGCGTTCTCTTTTTAAACTTTAGTCAGTTTCTTTTTGCAGTTTGTCGAAAGTTTTCCTTCCTGTAACATTTTACCGTGGAGCAGTTTCCACGGGGGCGATCACATCGAGTTAATAAGTTCCCGTTTCGATGGCTTCTACGTTTTAAACTTTTAGGATATGAGATAACAAGCTAAGAAAGGGAGACGCCGATTTGGCTAAGTCCACTTTAAGACCTCAGTGGATTACGTTGTTGCCTTCGGTGAATTGGAAAATCTTTTCTTTTCGACAAAAGCTTGTTAAAACATTGTTCGCAACTTTTACATTATAATACAAGCACATTCATACCTCAAAATTGATGCGGTTGAGGCTTAAAACTTAAATATTACACTAAAAATTAAACAAAACAGTAGGTATTTTTCACAGGATTTGAATGAAGAATACTTTTAGTTTTCAGTATTGTTGAAATGAATAATGAAAGGAAAAACATAATTGCTTTTCATAAGGTAAAAAACTATTTAAAAGAAGCTGTTACTAGATCCAATCTACACTACGAAGCATCTATATTTCATCCAATAAAACTAAATGATCGTCAAACCATCTCCAAGAGTCAACTATCTAAAATGTCGCCATTTTGTTATATAGGAAAGTAAGTTGTCGAATTTTCCGGAAGTTTTCACGGAAAATTCCAATGTACTTCGGCCGAGACGACGGGCGCCGTCGGCTGACGACAGCCGAATGAATGAGCTAAGGATCCGAAGATCTACGATGGGAACTCGAACCTCTCCACACTTTCCAACATTTGTGATCCTTTTCTAAAGACACGGAATAGATAAAGTGGGAGATAGTCGTCTACGCGAGATCCCTAACGAGTTTAAAGTTCATGGTAGTGTTTAACTTTTCGTGCAGGCTTTGCAGTCGGTATCCATTATAATTAAACCTATTTCAACCTTTATTTGACAAGGTAATTAAATTAGATTAGGCCGTGCTGCTTCGGCATTTATATGAATGAAATAAAAGCTTTAAGGGCTCCCAACATTTCAGTTTACAGTGCAATATAAGGCCTAGTTTCGTAATACTAGTATTTAAATGGTTTTATCATTTATTAAGCATTTCTTATTTGTAAATAAAACAGACAGCTTATCTATGCATTCACATATATGATTTATTTCATTGAATACAAATGCTTATAGGAAATGGGAATACATTATTTTGAGGAAAAATCTTCCTACAATAGTTTTGTTCTCACATCCCCCCTCCCTTAGCGTTGGCTTGACAACTTAATTTTCATGATTTCTCCATATTTCCATCCAAGCGATTGAATTTGCTTAGCGGTTTTTGCTATACGATATTTTGTTTCGAATAAAGAAATTGAATTATTGCCGTTCCTACCATTTATGGGTTGAGGGGTTGTATTTAAAGGTTTCTAAGTTAAATATGAGCAGTGATGGCCCAGTGGTAACGGTCGTGACTTGTAGGTTGCGGGTTCGGATCCTAGTTAGGTATTTGATCACCACTGCTCTCAAAACGGTGAAGGAAAACATCGTGAGGAAACCATGTTCTAGAACCAAAAATTCGAAGACATGTGACATCTATCAACCCGCACTGGGCCAGCGTTATGGATTGCGGTCCACTCCTTCTCTGTGAGAGAAGGCCTGTGGCCCAGCAGTGGGGACGTTATACGCTGATTATGAAGTATAATATGTACCGCGTTCAAAATACGAAAGACTTACCTATAGACCAACTTACATCAATGTAATAGAACAGTAGATAGTTCGTATTATATTCATAACTTATTCATGTACGAAGTTTCCTCAAACATTGTACTAGTTGAACAGTTTACCTGGCGAGTAAAAGCTGGCTCCCGAGCGGCTTTAATTTTTTTTTCTGTTCCATACCTAAATAATCCTGGGAACTAATAGTTTTCACCTATTACCGCGGCCGGGCCAAATTTATCGCTTTCGACTGTTGATTTATCTCAGAACGGACCGGATTAACTACCGCTAACTTGGCGATAGTTAAGACTGCTATCTCTGGTGTTTCAGGGCGAAAGCTCTTTCCTTTTATCTAAATTGGTCCGCTACCAATAAAGATTCTCCGACGACTGTCGTAAACCATTCTCCCCATACGCTTCATTATGGGGCAAACTTTCAGATATGATGGAACAATTTTATTGTCCACCGATGTCGCGAGATCTCTATCGGTAATGGGATTTGGTGTCGTGAGTTCTACTGGCGCTATCGGACACCGGTTCCAACAAGATTTAAAATGTCAAGTTGCGAACTGCTAGTCTGCAACATTGTACTTGCATGCTATAATAGTTTTGTTCGCCAGAGTAAGTCGCGATTTTGCATAAAGTTTGTTACGTTACAGGATCCTTTGTAGAGTATTTTTAAGTTTAATGTTACAAATATTTCAGCGATTTTACTGTTCTTTGCTCGCGTTCAGCGATTTTACACAATGTGTTAGTACTTACACTAACAAAAAGTATAAATATTGAAACTAAACACGGTAGCAGTGTGACTATTGGTATCTGCATACTGAATTCAAAACCATAAAATTAAATTTTGAATTTGAACATAACAAGAAATTGACTTAAAGCTTACTATACGATTGTGTCTGTCTTACTGCATAATAAAGATAAATTGATCAATTCATTAAGCTACAGTGGTCCAAACATAAATTTAAATTTGCTTACTTATAACACAAATTATTAAAGTAAAAACTCCAATATCATTACAACCTTAACTAAAACTTAGCTATCAAAAGGGTTGGTTTGGGCATTATCGTTCCACCCTAATGGAAAATAGATTCGTGCGCGAGAGATGTATAAATCGTGTCCTAATTGAATTTGTCATAAAAATTGAAAGTTTTCCCCGACTCCCGGGGCCACATTTCACCAACTAGTTTTAATCCATTCTTCTTTGAAGGGAACTTGTAATTCATTGTGAGTGCTAAGTTTGTTACGACTATTCCAGATACAAAACTTCGCCCCTGCGTCACCTACGCTTATATAACGTTTAAAAGGAAATTCACGATTTTGTCTTTGATATTACAACTTTAAATTAACATTAACAGATGTAAATCTCTTTATAAATCCGGCTTACTGATGGCCTAATTTAAAAAAAAATGACGCCTATCGTCGATGTACCGATACCTACGATACTTTGAGGTTAGACGATTGTCAGGTGCATTGATTGATGGCTTACTGATGACGATTTGATAAACTTAATACTTATATTGTGTGAATATACGTTGCGTCGTCTACATAATAAAAATCTAGATATTTATTTTTAAAAGTCATCTATCAGGTTCGCTATCAGGTTCTACAGCTTTGTCTTTGTGATATTATATCAATGTGCGCCGTTTATCGACAGATACGTCTTCTATTCGTAACTGAATATTGTAGACCGTCTGGGACAGTTTACCGATTCATTCTAATGCACCTTCATGCCTTCACCGCCCGAGAATTCCCTCGTAGTACGGAGCATATTATCGATATCGATGTTACGTGCTCAATAGTTTTTCGTTGTCTTTTTCTCGACAAAGTTCCAAATTGAATAATGCAGTGCGGTTTTGTTAAGGTGGAAACTCCACGGAACAGCGCGCGAAATTCAAATTTTCTTATGTTTTTTTTTTTAAATTAAATTTGCTGTCAATGCCTTGTTGTATGTTGATTAAAATATGATTCGCGATCATAAATCATAAGTATTCACAGAATTATAATCATTAAAATCATCAATATAGGTAACCGATTAAAGGAATATTTAATTCATCTAATAAATATAATAAACGTAAAGAAGTTAAAGCAATACAAAATTTATGTTAAATATTAAATTAAATTAAAAAAATATTTTTAAATTAATTTATTAAAACGATTTCGGCAAAAAAATATCTTCATTTCATTCCATTGAATGACTATTTCATGAAAAATTAAATAAATGTTCAAGAAACAGCTTGATTACCTTACCTACAAATTGCAATAAATGTAAGAAAAGTTGTATGTCAAAACATCATTATCGAAACATAATAGAAGGTTCTCTGTTTGATCTATAAATTACTCCTCACTAGAGTTGTAAGGCCATTTCACCCCAATAACTAAAAAAATAGTGTTGCACCTCAAACAATATGAAAAGAGGATATTACCTATTTCTTGCTATCACCAACCACGTGTTTATGGCAGCTTGTCAATGGCAATATGTCTCCTTTGTGTTACAAGGATAACCGTTGCCGTGGTGTGTATAAGGATTTACTCACGTGTATACTAATAAATAGTTTGTATAAACATTATTAGTATAATATATACTGTGCCTATTATCACAAATAATAAACACATCTATTTCTGTGGAGGAATAATGCAAAGTAATAATTCAATTATTGTTGTCTGTCAATGCTGTGGATATTTGCATTTTAATAGACAAACGTTTTATGGTCACCTTTGTTATGTGTTATATAAGAATTAAATAGTTAAATTCTTTTTTATTTTTGTTCAACTGTGTAATCGTCATCGACATTACACAAACATAGGTGTGAAGTATTCCCTGCTGAAATTCTGAAAGCAAAAGCTATTAATAAAGGCTTATAAACTGAACGCTCTTTATAAATTCCCAGAACCAATAAATTATGCTACTAACAAAAAAAACGCAGACCATTAGTAACTCTAGGTCTATTAAACAATTCCAGTTGACAAGAAATAAAATACTTACTTTACTGTGGCACTTAATACACATGACACACAAAACTATAAATTAAACTTTACTGCTGAAAAGACATACGAACAAAATCATGAATTTCTTAAGCAAATTTTAAGGCACGTCACAGGATCCATCGTAAAAAGTTTAGCTATTCCACGGGTTTACGTATTTCGTCCCAATTACCAGTTGAAAGAGTGCCAGGCCCAATAAATCAGGGGACGTACCTTCGTATTCCTGTGACATTGTAACTTGTAACTTTGCTACAGTTTTATACGACAGAACTATGTCAATCTAACTTTTAAGATTATCACTTCCGCATTCGCCTACACGCTACCTTACCTGCTTGTTTATAGGGTTGGAACTACTGATAAATTTGCTCGATAAATATTTATTTTATTATTTTCTTTAATCCGTACCGAAGGACCATTCTCATCAAGAGCGTCATTATCGTGCAGAAAGTTTTGATTTAGTGTCTATCTTTCTTGGAACCGCTTCATCATCATCATCATCATTTCAGCCGAAAGACGTCCACTGCTGGACATAGGCCTCCCCCAAAAGGAGGGTTTTGCCGGAACCGCTTAATTAATAATATTAACGATACTTTACATAACTAAATTTGAAATGTAGGAAGCGATGAATATTCATAACATTGCCCAGTTCAGGTTCGAAGTCTGAACATAAATCAAAAGTCCAGACGTATTCTCAGTAAGTGTGATATCAATTGCATCAAATGTGTGAATGGTCGACAAGGCAGCCCTACCTATAAGGCTACTGTCCAGTGATGCAAAGCTACGATACGCAATCGCGAGGTAATTTTAAATAGAAATTTTTGAGTTCAATCCAAAGTAAATTTAAAGTAACGTGTTAGGCAAGCTTTTAGGATTTAGGAGTAGGAATTGGGTGTATTTTAGGACCAATTCTGAAAGTTGAGAAATAATGCCAGGTATGTCTATGGAATATAACTAATTATTAAGTGTTTTTCTTTTTAAGTGTAATGAGGGAGAGGTGAGGACAAAGAGGAGGAGTTGTGTTTTAAAGTAGAGGTTTCAAATTTTTGATTATTTCAGAGATTTTTGTGGCATGGCTGAATGGATTTTAAGAATTAGAATATTAAAATGAAACTTTTCAGTCATTTTACTATTGTGAGCTACATAAGTAAACAATTTCTACTTCCTCTGAGTTTTTCCTTATTCGTCTGGAATTCTTTTGGATTGTTTTCATTTCAAATTTCCGTAGCGTAGCGTAGCTTCGCCACTGGAAGGTGATCACAAGGCAGTGGCGTCAGTGTGGCGCGTGTTCCCCCCGCTACCGAAAAAAGTTGCAAGTCGATGGGCGGCGCCGGCGAACATTCAAATTTATCGATTGTCCCGCGCGGCTCATTACAACATTCCTCAAAACTTACCCACTCACCAACTTAGCCCTTTAGCCCCACCACTATAGCCACATTACTTTTTATACCCCCACCGATGAAGGCCGTTTTTTCATAGTCAGTTATTATTGTCTGTTAAACTTTAAGTGCTTGGCGGCTAACTTTCGATGTCTTCGTGATTTACGACGAGCCGTTTCGAAGTGTTTTATCGAGCATAAATGTAAGTTCGCTACTTGTTGAGACTGAAGGTCGAAGCGGGTTATGATCGTAGTATTAGTGGGTCAGTGTTTTATAGACAGCTTCAATGCGTTGGATGGTCTATTTTCGTTAGCATCGTATGGTGTAAATAGCGCCCAATCCAGCTTCGCTCAGCAACTCTATTAAGAAGTCGTCGTATGGAATTCATACGATGAAAAGCGTTCGTAATTTGAAATAGTGTTAAGTGGAGGACCGAAGGCCATATATCTAGTGAAGGAAGGAGCGATGTCGTCGAACAGTAGTTTCGCATCTGCGGGTGTGGGGGGGATAGTGAGGTGGGGGGGCAATGATCCATTAATCTGGCAGAAGCCCATGTGGCGCCGCCGACGTACCTGGCGACGACGCGACGCACGGACGCCTACCTAACGACACAGATCGTACATTTTCAACATGTGCAAATATGTATAAAATAAAAATTTATTGAGTGCCATACTCTATGGGGAAATTGACGTTCATGAAATCGGTGTGATAGATTAATCGTGCTGGTTTGAAATGTAACGTTTTATTGTTGTAAGGTTGTTTAGGTAGAGTTAGGGCAGTGGAAAAATAGCGTATTGTAAGCTGCTGGAAAATTAAAAACACTAAAAATATTTATATTTTTAAATTCAGTCTAGATATTTTAATAAAATATAGCTATAGAAAAGTCTGAATTAATTATTTTTGACTAAAATAATTTTATCTAGAGGCACATAAAGGCTTACAGAAAAAGATTTAATCTCCATAATGTTCAATCAAGCACGATTTCTCTGACAACCCAACAATTCGTCCCTCCCTATAAATATGAAGTCAGTAAAATTGTCAGACATGACGCATCTACGTTATTACTCCGCTAGGCGTAGTAGCGAGCTCCTAACTACCGCCGCGCTACTTCCACTTTCTCGTGATTCCGGATATCATTCCGGGTAAGGCTTTCCGTCTATTTATTGCTCATGCGTAGTACTACTGACTCACATGAATACGAACCATGGCCTCCCTACTAGGTTAATGAGACATCATTCCGCTACTACGAAACTTCGAAGACCCTCTACGTTCAATAAAATCCTATCACCGACTATACAATTTTTTGATGTCATACTGATTTTCTTTGAGAAATAAAAGCACAGCTCCCTTAATACAACTGTAGCTCCGGTAAAACGGTATGATAATTGTGGCAATTCACGGAACGCAATTCACTAAGTGGAATATTTTACTTATCCTCCAGGCGTCCCGCAAGGCACGACTACCTACCAGCTTATACATTGAGATGTATTGCGGGCATTCATTACTGTACACGCGTTCCTATTAATGTATATAGGTAGGGATTTGATGCGTTCACTAAGCGATACTATTGTGCCTGTCGATTGTTTTGACGCGATGCGTGTAGACAGCGTTATCTGTCAAGGTGCCCGATTTTCGTATAGATAAAATCGACGTGCTAACTTATCGTCCATTCCCCGTGTGAAATACGAGCTCTTTTCTAGTTTGTACGAATTTGTATGCGAGCATGTAGCATGCAGGGTGCACCGAGTTATAGCACACGGAAACAGTGGCGTCGCCGCTATCCGTGCACGGCAACTCCGACGCCATATTTCAATCGCGAAATTGACACATAGCTCTGTCGTAACGCAAACTTTCGTGCGAAAACTTCAACATAGCATATTTACTTAAGGTATTCTTCTCGAAACATACCGATAGCTCCTTGACGAGTGAAAAGTTTTATTCATATAGATAGGTCATGCTCTAACCGGTAGAAGTTTTCACATAAATTGGCGGTCATTCGACGCGAATATGCTGACTGAGGGGGTAACAAATATGCCAACTTGGGTTGTTATAACAGCGATATGTAAGTTCTGTGATACTTCGCCATTAAGTTTATGGAAACGACGGTCGAGATTACATCACACTTTCTGAAAGCTTTATGTAATTCTTCTTTCTTCGTTATCTCCACGATAGGTACTGGAATAAAATTTTCCACTTATCCGAGTATTCACATCCGTCTATTAATCAAGAAGACAGATTTTATGGCAGTTGTAGAAATTCATCTTTTGGTTCGAAATGCGAGTGAAAAATTCGAACGCAATCTGTCAAACTGCTCCCTAATTCTAATTTAATTAGCGGGGAAGTTTTCACGCGTGGGAGGAGACCGAGCGACAATGACGCGTTAAAATGATTAATTTTTGTAGAAGCGCCGCTGATCGTAGTACGTTCCAGAGTGCGCCTTCCGAACGAACGATTAATCTTTCTCTTTGCACCATTGTACTGCGATCCCGGTATTTTTTCTGTCTTACAATACCATTAAGAAACTGCCACGGCTAGTTGGTACTTCACAGCTCTTCCCACCATCTCATCGTTAGGCCCATTGAAGGATTGAAAAGGTGTTTGCGTTCGTCTGCGGCAAAATAGGTTTCCCCTTCGGTTTTTAAAACGTTGTCCCGGAATCACTTAGGCTTCGATAGTTATTATACGCAGAGAATGAAATGTTTTAAACTTCCATCGTCATTCGCTAACAATAGGTCTGAGGGAAATTTATACAGTCATTCCTTGTTCGTTCAATTGAAAGATTCTATTTAAAAGATTTTTCTTTGACGTCTGCAAGTTTTCGCGATGTTTCTTTTGAGGAAATGTGTTATATTGCAGTTATGAATAAATTGGTACATTATTCATTGTTTTTTTTTATCATGAAATCGCACTGCAAGGCATCTTGGGTGGGGTCAAGAGCATGATGTGCAGATGTCGAATTTAGATCTGGGAACTCGCCAACTGTTCCGGAGTTGCACGGTCGTCTTGCATAAATTAAATTCGCTTTTTATTTTTAATAAATTGCAATTCCACATCATCGTCTTTATAGTGTAGTGTTATTATAAACTTCTAATTAGAAACGCCATGTTAGGCGTGGTGTTTATTTATATTTCGTTTGTCATGTCACTAATTTTGGCTATGTTAATTAATGTTCTTTGAAATCCAAGGTATTTCTGCTTTATTCGTGTGCGTCAATGAATAATGATTAAGCATTGTTGAGGTAGACATACTGTCACCAATTGTTTAACTTACTGTAAGTTACATTTTTTCACCTGGAATGTTGAGATTTTTATTTAAGTAGGCTTATTGACTACTTTATTACTACTGAAATATTCTCATTGTTGCTATAAGAAATAAGAGGCACACGGGTTAACCACACCAAGCCCGTAAAGTCGATGGTCCCGGCTGTCATTCGTGGATTTTTGACAGTCGTTACGGGTTGTCAGAAGCCCGAAACTCTGACAACCAGTCTTACAGAGGGGTATCGTGTTAGCCAGTAACTGGGTTGTGGAGGTCAGATAGGCAGTCGCTCCATGTGTAAAGTACGGGTATTCAGGTGCATCCAGTTAGACTGGAAGCTGACTCAACATAATTGGGAAAAGGCTAGGCAGATGATATGAAAATATTTCATTGATTTTATACCAATATTAAGTTGTTCCAATAGCATTAATAAGAAGTTATATCGTCTAAAGTGCATTCCATGATTCGCTCGTTAAAATGCATCGGTCATTTCGTGATTATGTCGAGTGAAGTCATTGGACCTAATTATAATTCGATATCGGTGCGGCACAGCCGAGGTCACTCGAGTGATAAGCGTTATTTCTACCCTCACTACTAAACGGTTAAGTGCTGTTGGAAAAAAAAAATACTATGGAACTATGAAAACGCTGGTATGAAAGAATAAATCGTTTTTGGTTTTAACTTTATTGAGAAGCTTTTGAGTGAAGGAAAATTTGATTCGACAGCAGAAAACTTTGTAAAAAACTACGATGATATGGACTTACATATTGATTTATAAATCTAACTAATTATTTCATTGCTAATCTTACATGGAAAGACTTATAATGATAATTAGTTCAAAGATGATACTGACATATAAAGAAAAATAACTCGAAATCTACATTTAATTACATTACAAAAATGCTAATTACATACAACAATACAGGGCGTCTGGTACATTGATGCGTGAAACTGAAACTATGAATTCAGCACATCATTTTAGACCTCCTGGCGTAGAAAATTTACGTCGGTTATTTAAAAGAAAATTCGTTCTACCATACATTTTGACCTTTCACTTTTCTATAAAACAGCAGATTTCTTTTTAAATAACCGATGAGCCACGCAGAGGCTTCAGACCTACTGAATCCATGGTAACAAGATGTGTATCGATGTCCCTGTCACCTTGTATAGACATGCTTATATAAAAAAGACATGACCCTCTCTGATTTACGAGTAAATAGATAAAGGAAGGAAACATGATCTTGGTCTCACAGACCGTGATCTATGGGAGTCGGACGACAGGTTATCAGAGTAGGTACGTGTTTGATAATTATTATTTAATTAATAATTCGCTCCGATCACATGTTTCCAATGACTACTATAAGTCCGGAATGGCTTGGATTTGAAGATAATCGCTAGAATTTAGACATTATTTCCCACCCACATATGTCGGGGTCGGCTTCCAGTCAAATCGAGTACCAGTATTTTACATGGAGCAACTGCCTATCTGACCACCACAACCCAATGTCAGGATAATACGATACACGTTAGTAAGGCTGGTCGTCAGTCTTTCGGGCTTCTGACGACCCGTAACGACTGTCTAAAATCCACGTATGACAGCCGGGAACAACGACTTAACGTGCTTTGAGGCACGGAGGGGTCTTGGTACGTAAAGATTGTCGCAAGAAAAATTGGGACATGTGCCTTTTTATGGATGATGGTTTAAACCGTCTAGCTTTGACTAACTTTTAAAATCGACAAATTAGAATAACAACAGTTCAAGTTGACGGTAATCCGAAGATTTTCGTGATTATTTTTTTCTTAGAAATTTTTGTTTTGAAATTCTATCGGTCTTAGAAGAAGTGGTAAGACGACCTAGACGTACCTATATTGCAAGGGTTGGATCGCGGTGGCCCTGCGAAGGGATTTCGGGGAGGTTCGCAGAGGGACAGCGTGGGCTGATAAAATAACATGTCTACAATTAAACAATACATTAGTGAATACCGACTCAATTAGTAATTTTTTAATTTCGCCCACCACGTGTCGCCCTACGTAGATTCCTACATACATAGTTTTTACTTTATACACTGTCCTCGTGGTCTTTTGTTGGCAACATTTCTGTTGCATACGTCTATTCTGCGTACATCTTACACCTCAGCTCGGCCCAGACATTAATCGGACCATTAAAGTGATTTATACGGAACCCAGATCCAAGAATCCGCGGTCTCGAGCACGACTGTCGATTTTTTCTTATTCTTAGCGTAATGAATGAATATTGTTACTTATTTGGGAAATCTTATTTATTTTATTAGTTGTGATAGTGGGAAAAATACTGAAGAATTATCAAAGAAAATTTTCTTATGAATTTTCTTAGATTTTCCAATCTTTTCAGACAATCATTTTAAAAAATGCGTTTGTTTTGCTTTTAGGATTTAATAAATCCGCGGGCTCGAGCACACCTGTTGAAGAATTGTTCTTATTATTAGCGTAATTAATGAATATTCTTACTTATTTGGGCAATTTTCTTTGTGTATTTATATACTTCATTGTACACCACAAAAATACATAACAAAAAACAAGAACATCACAGAAAATCCTGATGTAAATGATCTTTAATTTTCCGATTCGACTCGATAAATCAGATATTTTTTTTTTAACTTTTGTGTGATTTTGAACTATGTGGCGACACTCCTCTATAATAAAAAAAATGCTGTTTTCCGTTAATCGATCCCATGTCTGAACACTAACTCCCAAAATACAGGCCTAGCCCTAGTTTGGGAGTTAGGATCAAAACTCTGTACCTATAAATTTAAATTGTTGATTGTGACTCGTGAGTGTCCGTCATATTTTATGTATTTCTTTTAGTGACCAATAAACGTTTTTATTTTAAAAAAAATATTGCCCACATTAGGAATTTCTCCTGTATTGTGTGTGTGTTTACAAACATCAAAACTCAAATACACAAACAGCCACACCCGGAACAACTACTTGTAGGTCATACAGATATGTACCGTGCGGGAATCGAACCCGCGACACGCAGCGCAGCAATTACTCGCGTAACCACTGCGCCAACCGTGAATTATTAATTTATTTTTATTTATTTATTTTGTTCAAGAATTAATAATGATGTCTTATATATTTATTACGTAACCCATACGAAATTACTTATGCTAGCATAGTATGACAAATAAATCGATAAACAGGCGCAGCACAGAATACCTAAAGGATATTTTTACAACCTACTGTTTAGTATTCTTCACTTGAATTGAAGGTAGAATGATTTATGATATACCTAAATAAATTCAAAACAGATACAAGAACAATTACATTCATTTCATGTAATCAAAATTCATAACAAATTATCAAAAGTTAAACAAATTAATTTTGTAAAGGTCTCCGGTTGATGAAGTACGAATAATCTTTGTTTTGTTGATTCGTCCCTGAAAATCATAATATAACATAACATTACGGCTGTATTTCCCTAGGGGCCGGCCAGATGTGCACCTATAGTAAACCTGCATTTCGCCACTTATGTTTAATTGCCATGGGTAGAGGCCCATTCTCAGTAGCCTAAAAAATTCCAGATGGAAACACCCAATAACCCTGCCCGACCGGGAATTGAACTCAGGACCTCATGCTTAGCTACAGCGCTTGTGACCACTAGACCAACGAGGCTATCAAGTTAAGGCCCTGATAACTTTAAATATTGTCGTTATGAGCGATAATAGTTCTTACTGCAATCCGATACGGGTTAAAATCTGTTGTAATAAATTCGAATAATGAATGAGCAAGCATTTTCGTAAGAATGCAAATAAAATCGTATAAAATTAGATATTAACTATTTAATAATAAATAATCCATCACTGGATGCAGTTTGGCATTTGGAATTTTAAGGTATATTTTTAATTACAAATAAAATTGTTATTGAAGGGGTAAACTGGTTTTAAAGATGATTAAGAGGTGACTTTGGGGATTTTTTGATGCATTGAAGTATGTTTAATTATGTTTTTATTTCTATCACTGTACGCAAAAAAGACTTGAAAATATCATATATTTTTTTGCTTTCAAAATTATTTACGGTTAAAGAGATACAGTGGTTTAAAAAACCACCTTTTTGAGCGTTTTCAAGAAATCACCGCCTTAAGAAAATCAGTATAAGTTTTTAATCAGGGCCTGTTTGCGTAGCACCCCGAAAAAGTGAAAACTGTGAAAACGTTATTTAATTAAGAAGAGCGAGAGGACATTTTTATCACGGAAACTTAATAAGGAGACCATTTTGTTGTCAAACCAGGACCCAGGTTTTCGTTCATTAGAGTTCTTATTATTCCGTTTTAACTGTTGATCCAATGAACCTGAAATAGAACAATCAGACAATTCGAGTGAATAAATATTGTACAGTAAGCCCCAAAACAGTAGTATACAGTGACAATAATTCATTTATATGTCTACAATTTGTATACTATAGTACTAGTTGAATGTGTGTTTACACAACTACAATTAAGTAATCAATGTATTGTGTGACTACACATTGATACTAGGTATATTATAGAGCAATGATTGTAGTCTTCAACCTATGTTTAATGTTCCCATTGCTGGTATACAGGCCTCCTCGCTGTAAGAGAGAGTGGGCAACACCCATAATCCACCACGTGGGCATGAATTTTTGTTTCTAGGACATGCCGGTTTCCTTACGATGTTTTCCTTCACCGTTTTGCGAGCAATGGTGATGAAATAATTTACACAAAGTAAAATGCCTGCTTGGGTTCGTACCCACGACTTATAATAATACGTACCTAAGTCGCGGCCGATACCACTGACCAAACAAACGATACCAATGATTGTTGTCGATGCGCACATCTTTTTGAGGCTGACAGTACATATTTCGGTAACTCAAATTTCTCAGGTGAGCACGACAAATGATTCGTAATGACGTATTCAAATCAGGACGACAGCGGGATCCGACCTCAGTACAATCGAATTACGAAAATTCCAATGTTTTATTAAGTTAAACTTTGCTTCGGCAGCTCTAAGTGAATTTATTCCTACTTAGTTATCGGCTCGGGAAAAGTCATCTTGCTAACGTTTCGGTAAGTTGAATAATTAAATTTGTCAGTGGCGGTTGACACGTCACCGGGTTTCTTCAAAATTTCTTGAGGCCGTCACGTTTGCGGCCTCCCCAGGGCCCGACGCCCCCTATTGTGTAATCCCGATTCTCTAATTTGAATTATTTATTATTTGATTTCACACTTCGGGAATATTTCGAACGCTTTATACTTTTTTCTTTTGCCATTTCATCAAGGCTTTTGATTTCTTTGTATCGAATATCGATTTGTACTGTTGTAATTAGGTGGCGGTTTTGTTTTACTGTTTTATGTTTAGATGGAACAACAGACTGTGCTAGGAAAAAGAAAGAAAAAATTCTTTATTATACTTATAACAATGATTGGAGGGGCTTGCGGATAAGTAATAACAGCCGCACAAATCGGTCGGGTTAAGCTACACTTGCGGTGGTTCGTCTGTGGATGGGTAACCATCTTTACATATCAGGACAACTCCGTGCCTCTCGGTCCCGGCAGTCATTCGTGGATCATTGACAGGCGTTTACGGGACGTCGGAAGCCCGAAAGTGACCACCAGTCTTACCAAGGGGTATCGTATTACCCAGTAACTGGGTTGTGGAGGTCAGATAGGCAGTCGCTCCATGTAAAATACTGGTATTCAGCTGCATTTGGTTAGACTAGAAGCCGATCCCATCATACTTGTGATAGATAAGGCTGGGCAGATGATAACCAATACACTATTTCATCACTAAAGTCTTTGAATTGTGGCCGGAACGTATGCTCCTAAATTACACGCACCTCTTCTCTGTAGCACCCAAGAGGCGTTAGAGAGTTTAATTAAATGGATGAGCAAGATACAACCTTCTAAGATTATTTTAACAGTGAATGTGGCTACAATCTCCTTAAACATCAGCCTGTATATATACTTATGTTTAAAAATAATAGTTTAAAAAACTAAAAAATACGCTTTAAAAACCAAACTAAAAAAGGAGAAAATAATTTAATTCAATTAAATAGCGCGGGGTGCTTTTTGAGGTATTTTTATAATCAATTAATGTCAAGCACCCCACGCTTTTTAATTGAATTAAATTATTTTCTCCTTTTTTAGTTTGGTTTTTAAAGCGTGTGTTTTAGTTTTTTAAACTATTATTTATTTTCTATTTTTTAGTTCTGCTAACTACAAAAACGTTTTTTTTTTCTCATTTTTTTTTAAATTATTGAATTGTCATCGGTCCTCGACAAGTTTACAAAGTTTCAATGAAATCTGACCGTTTAAAGTGGGTCAAAATCGCGCTCAAAGGAGTCGGTTACATACAAACAAACAAACATACAAGTGAAGCTAATATAAAGCGTGTAAAAATTGTATTGAGTTACAATACAATTTATGTCCGTATGTATGAGTATAAAGACCAATTTGTATCTTACTTAGATAGCTATATTTCTGTCTTATAAAAGCAAAATTGTTTCTTAAGAAGCTTACATAACATACATAATCAGCCTATAGTGTTCCCACTGCTGGGACACAGGCATCCTCTCGATGAGAGGGAGTGGGCCGTAATCCACCACGCGGGCCCTTGCGGGTTGGTAAATGTCCCAATGTCTTCAAATTTTTTAGTTCTAAGTCATGCCGCTAGCTAACTTATAGCTTACTTATACAATATATACAATTTGAGGTGTACTACCCACGTGCAAGTTAGAGCAATGTTCACCTACTTATCAGCAAAGTAAACACAAAGGGTTAGTAAAACTACGTAGAATATGTATCGTACGTTGGGTAGCTTCCATAATTTCATTCATCTAATAACAGTACTAAATTTTTATATGCGCATACATTCGGTTGTGACGCATTGTCTGAGGACCGAGCGAAGGACATAGGGGAGTAACTATTTTACACTTACATAACTCACATGGAATATATACCTTTCTGAAAAGATAAGTATATCAGAAGCAGCCTTTAAAAGATTTGGATTAAGTAAACTTCTTAGAAATTAAAAACCAAAAATTTCCAACAAGTATACGTACTTGTTGGAAAATTTTTGGGTACCCCCAATGGAGATAATACCATATTAAGATGTATCAGAATACTCACTCAACATGGTTTCGAAGAAATTGGCAGATAAATCTATCTATATCTTTTATATATAAAAATGAATCCCTATTTCCCTTGGTCACGGCATCACACATGAACGGCTGGACCAATTTTGCTAATTCTTTTTTGTTGTGTTTGTTAATGTCAGGAGAAGGTTCTTATGCCAGAAAAAATTAAGAAAGTGGCGCGTTTATTATACCAATGCGAATTCATTATTCATAATTAAGACAGGACAACGTCTGTCGGGTCAGCTAGTTTACAAATAAAATTCCTTCAATTATTCTTCTACGCACTATATTGAGTATCTACCACTCTATTAATAATATCCGTATAAAATATCGAAAACAGAGTAGAGTTTTGTAATACATTAAAATACATTTTGAAGGTCTATTGCGTGTGCACCAAGTATGTCAACCTAAGAGAATAATCTCGCTGAATTATTCAACAATCGGTTATACCGTTGCTTCGCTTTTCCACGTTTATTCGTACCAACATTTAGTTTTCTTGTGAAGGAGAAAAACTATATATTCAGCTTAATTTACCCATTAAAAGATCTACAGAAAATTGGTGGTTTCTTTCACTTTTTACTGTAATAAATTATAAGTGAAAAATAAGTAAGGTATAATCTTCAAACAATCATTAAGTAACACCGGCGAACCATTCAAAAAGTTATCAGACCAAATCGAATTTATTTTACAACGTTCGGAAACTCCCGTTGACAACACCAAAACGGGACCGAAGTTAACTATCACATCGTAACCAATCAGCAGGCTCGTCAATTTACAACGATTGCTCTCAGAAAACAAGCGAAGGCTATAAAGAGCGGAAATCATAAGCCATCGCTTGAAGATTGCGTAACGCTATATAATAGCGGTGGAAATTCGACAAAATTTAAGTCGGTGGAGCATTAAAGGGGACTGTAGACAGCGTAGACGGTTAATTCACCCCATAAGGGTCGCAGTGGCGCCAAAGATCCTGCCGTAGACAAAATTCTAAGTACGATGCCTTGCCCCGGTTTGTACGACGCTTGTCGCGATGTTCATTTCACAAAGTGCTGGAATTGGCACAGTGCGATATATTCCTAATTTGAATCGTATCCACCCTGTATAATTAAAATTATACGTAGGCAGCTTGTATAATTACAATTTTATTTATACCGGTGTTTAATGCAGATACTTTGTTCTTATTAATGAGTGAGGTATACAAGAAAGTAAGGGCAAGGTAATAAAAGTGTGAACGTGGGATGTGTGTATTATCATTTAAATACTGACAATTTACTGTGTTTGCGTGTAATTAAATGCGCATGAATGTGACCTATATTATTAACCCGTTACGTATAGCAATATTAGCAATTATTAACTAGTTCTGAATCACTTGAGGATGGGCAATAAGTGTAATAACTAGAAATAATTATAACGAGTGCCTTTCATTTGTATGTATTCATAATTTTCTCTTCTTTTTGTCATCATCTCCCCTACATTTATGGCGACGACAGATTTTTTTCATAAATTTTATAAATGTACCGACACAACATCCACAGATTTATAGTAGTGTATGACAAGATACGACGCTTCACGTCAGATTATATTCCTCGCATTCTCTGTACAAAGTACCGCGTTCGGTACCCGTTCAATCTTCACTGGAGCGTGGAGAAATACGGCCGTATAAACCATAATATATACCGCCCAAAAAAAAAAACAGGTAAATTACATGAAAAGCTACGCACGTGATGACACAGTAGCAGAAAATTCGATTAACTTAGTTGCCTGTCAGCAAACTATATATCTTTACTGCCCATAAATTATATTCGTGAAATTATTATATCGGATACATTAATATTGAGGCCTCTATAAAATAAATATAGTATAGGGGTTTTGCCTATATCTATAAATAGCTTTGCCATATAAGTGAGACGAAATTCGCGATGAATTTGTTCCCAATAAATAATTATCCTTGTTTGATATAAAATATTACAAGCATCACAGGAAGGCGTACAATTTAGCACAAGTTAAGGATAAATATAGATAATTAGGTATGGTTTGTACCTTTATCTGTCGTTTAGACTTATGTTTCAACTTCAAATTGTCTTTGTATCTAAAGATTTCGGACCAAACAGTGAATCGGTAAAACCATAACTTATCACGAATTTTCACGTTCCACTCGCTTTTGTAACTCGAAACTTCGCGTTGCGAGCGGGTCGAGATTTTATACATCGGTGACAGGGGCGCTCGAAGATCAACGCGGGGTTGTCACTTTTATAGCTCACGTAATTCATGGTAAGGGCTCTTGGCGACAAATCCATCAAAGCGTCGACAGGCCATTTGTTGCGTGTGTTTTCACGCTTGATAAATCGCGGGAGTTGTCCACATTTACTGGATTTATGTACACGTTCAATTGTTGTACATCACATAAACTTAATTGGGCGCACTTAATAGGAACACGTGTGTAAATCATTAAATAATTTATAATGAATCTGCAGCTCCATTTCTACACTTCTAATATGGTTTAAATTCTTTGAAAACATTATATTGAGGGCACCATGAAATTCATACGACGTAGTTTGAAAGTCGGATCGGCATCCATCAAAGTTTTCCATAATAAAACGGGACATAGGTAGTAGTATGGCATGGCAAGGGTACCAAACATGCTACCTACGTTGCGCAAATAGAAGAAACGGTTTCTTCCATCGACGCATACATAAAATTTGAGTGATTTACATAGTAGATAGAGGTATCCGAAATTTATGCATTCAAGCTGAAACGTTAAAATGACAGACATTATTGTTAAACTACCTGTAAAAATCCTTTGCAAATTTTTATACTAATAAAATGGCATTGTACTTTTTTGTTTGAAAAATGCATATACAGGGTGAAATTGAAAACATGCGACAAACCGAAATGGGAGATTGTACTCATCATTATGAACAACTTTTACTGAGGGACCAAAGATGCAATCGCAAAAAAAAAAACAGCTGTTCCCTACATTTTGACGAGTTATGCGAACATAAATGTAGGGAACAGATGTTTTTTTTTTTCGGGATTGCATCATTGGTCCCTTAGTAAAAGTTGTTCATAATGATGAGTACAATCTCCCATTTCGGTTTGTCGCATGTTTTCAATTTCAACCTGTATTTATGTGGAGTAAGATTGTAGTTACCATAAGTGGCAGTTCTCACAGGGCACGCAGATATTATTTATGGACTGTTTTATGGCTAAACTTCATTCGTTGCTGCGGTTGCTTTTATTCCTTCGACGGGAAAAAGTTGTAGGATTTTATCACCGGTGTGAGATAGGACGCGTTATTGCACTAACTTTCCACGGTAGCGGGAATTAAAATAGTTTTTTTTTTTTTGTGGTCAACTGTGACCACGCCCGGATATCGCGGGACATTCGACTTTATTACTTTTATTTTAGTGTCACTTTACCACAAACTTTTGGTAAATGTTCAGGGATGTGTGTGGATACTCGAAAGAATATTAAAAGAGAGATTAAATACTATGCAATTTCTAATGAAAAATCTTTTTTGTTCATGACGGATTTACTTAAAAAACTTATGTTTTTTTAACACCATTCAACCACATGAAAACATTATCTACTGTAAAAGTTATTAAGTGACATAAATTATAATTAACCATGCGGAAACTTTTATCAAAACGTGAGAAAATATGTGCAAAATAATTTCCTGAAAAGCGAAATTATTTCCGAATTTTCTTTATTCGATCTAGCCAGTTAGCTCTCTTCGAGCATGTTTAATTCCAATAAAATCCAATCGAAATAAATCAATTAAAAACCCTAAGTAATATTTTGTTAAGATCTTGTTCCATCACCGGCTTATGCCTTGCTAACATATAGATAGAATTATTTTATTCGACAACATACGCAATCGCCATACGGTGTACATAGTTTTAATAAACGAATGATCTATTGCGCTGAAAAATATATCCACTACAAGGAAACATTA
The DNA here is from genome assembly GCA_947359405.1 of Antitype chi. Lineage (NCBI taxonomy): Eukaryota > Metazoa > Arthropoda > Insecta > Lepidoptera > Noctuidae > Antitype > Antitype chi. The sequence goes on along the minus strand of OX375815.1, from coordinate 11,496,219 downwards.
GGAGCCTCGTTTGCAGCACCCATACAAGTAATATTTTGCTAAAAAGTCATTAAAATAACTAACGATCCCTTTTTTCTTTGCAGAATTCAATAAGACACAACTTGTCACTACACAACCGGTTTATGCGGGTACAAAATGAAGGCACGGGCAAGTCATCGTGGTGGATGATCAACCCTGACGCGAAGCCGGGCAAGTCGGTCAGACGGCGGGCAGCTTCCATGGAGACGTCGAAGTTCGAAAAGCGGAGAGGCAGGGTAAAGAAGAAGGTATGATTACCTTCGTTTAAAGTTTGGGATTCCTAAGATAGCGTTGGCCGCCCTAAAGACCGTCATCATGAAAATTATGGCACCAGTCTTATGATAGCACCAGTCTTAATAAAGACGGCACCACTGTTATAGGAAACCCAACCTTTAAAGTAGTGACATGCCAAAGTACATTAATCCATTGTAGATTTTTTATAAATCTTTTTAGTAGGTGCTTAAAGTAGAGTATGGGTAGCATCCTATCTATTCTATCTTCGTTGAAGTAATAGCATTAATTATCATAGTGCTACTTTTTCAATTATAGGCTGAAATATTAAGAAACGGTGCAACAGCAGACGCAACGCCAAGTCCCAGTAGCTCAGTGTCAGAAAGTCTCGATATGTTCCCAGACTCACCGATGCACAGGTAACTATATAACCTTTATCTAACACTTGTATCTTAGCGAAATGTTCGCAGCTTACAATAGAACTTTAGACGATTATTTAGAAATGTAGTACCATCTTCAAGTGATACAGGTAGATTAAACTAGAGGAAAGTCCGAAAGAGTAGTGGCACCATGCCAATAATGGTAACGGTCTCGGACGCTGTTTCACGATACTAATTTGACTTTAAAGGCACTATAATTTACCTATACGGGTAATGCAGAAGCGAGTTCTGCCAGAACCACAAATATCTAACAGTACATTATAAGTAAATAACGCTACCTCCTTGGGAATATTGAAATTTTATGACTACTAGAAACAAAGTGAACCACGCATGATACGCTTACTCTATAATAAAAGCATCGACATAAAGCTGCGTTGACCAGACTAATAAAATTGAGTTATTGCAACTCTGCTACTTTATGATAAAAGGTTTTAAATCATTCAGAACCATTAGATGATGAGTTATGTGGATGCTGAATCTCGTCATTTCGCCGATATTTAACATTTTTATAGGCGATTTATTTTATCTGGCTTACGAGCGTCATCGACATATATTTTCAATGGCTCGGTGATTGCCGAAGGGCCGGCCTATAACCCGTATCTTATCCCACATTTTGTCACTATTTGTAGTAATAAAGATATTTCTGAGATGACCGCTGAACCCGTTATAGTGATCGCTTCATTTAGCATACAAAGTTATATGTTAGTGACGACATAGAGGCATTAGATTTGCATGCTCCCATTACACTTGTTTGAGATTGTATAGAGTCCGAACTAGCTTTAAGATTTCTTTCTGCTAACCATTATGATTTTTTGCGTCTCTATTGTCGATGAGGGTTTTATGTGACTGGATACTTACTTGTTTATAAATTTCACAATCAGACTCTTCTTAGAAATTACCCAGATCATATGATTCACATCGCCAGTCGAGATAGGTTTCGTTATTTTGATTGCTTCTTCGCTTGCGCGTAGCAGTTTCCAGTTGTCGCCGGACTTCCGTCCGAGGGTGTCATCCAACGCGTCATCGTGCGGCCGCCTGTCTCCGATCCCATCAATGATCACAACAGAACCTGACTGGGGCCCAGAGTACACTGACTACACGTCTGCAGCAGATTACGCTCAATCGGACTTCGGACAAGACGAACTCGCTGGCTCTCTTGCCGATTCCATGAAACTGGCCGGAACCGATCCATTCCTCAACACGTAAGCATTTTGTAGTAAGCTTAGCGTCGATGTTGAGATTTTGGTTAGAATCCAAAAGTCCGACCTCGACCACTTCAACAGTTATTGTCGTAAACGCCTTGCCCTAGAGTACGCTTTGCTTTATTTAGAACTCCCTAGAATCAGTTAATTTTACGACAAAGCGAGCTACATACTTGTACCTATATTTTCAGAAGCCTTTGTACTTTGAATGAAAGATTTGATGACTTTCTTTGATGAGGCTTAACGTCAAGCTTTGAGACCATTGTTCTTAAGGATTGTTTCCACCAGGTACGTTCCAACGACATCATCGTCTTCGTCGGGCGGCAGCTACCGGTACAGTCCGTACGCGGGGTGCCCTCGTCACCCGCACGGCGGCTGCACATGCTCCTCCCTGTACTCTCATCCTGCCCACCCAGCCCATCCGACACATCCACACCAGCACGCACTCGACCACTTCGTCAGACCACCCCCACCTGCAGATCCTGCTGATATTATGCAAACAGGTATGTGTTACGCTCCCTAATTTTTCTTGCCTTAGCCAAGATACCCACTGCTTCATATTTTGTCTTATCGCTGGTTAGAGAAGGAATATCCATGTTATCTCGTCAATGAAGGCTTATTCATTGGTGAGATATGGAAAAATTTCAACATGGCTTACCTAAAGGAAAAAACTCAAACCAGGTATTCTCCTACCAGTAATTCAGTGTAATATGTATAATTTATACAATCTAGTTGTAGAATTAGAACAACTACAAGGTCTTAGAAAAACTTAATATCTATTAATCAAAACTTTAGCTCTGTAATACTTCCCTCTATAGAGAAGTCAGAGGTCTAGTCGTCTTATTTCTCAGTGATGCTTTATCGTACTATATTCATCAACCGAAGCTGTTCCTTTGCTGTACAGAAAACAATCAGACGCAAATGGTGACGACATCAGACGCGGCCCTGATGAACGGTGGGATGATGGTGCAAACGGGTGCGATGGGCCCCACCACGGTTATGGGCCAGATTATGGGGGCCCTGAACACGGGGCTCGCGGAGGACCTCAACATTGAGACGCTCGAACACGGCTTCGACTGTAATGTTGATGAGGTAAGTGAAGACTTCAAAGGATAGATACTTTTATATATAGATACATTTCTCGTTAATAACCACAATACTGTAATACTTGAACAAGGCAACGACTTCAAGTGAGAGAAGGAGGTGTTACGAACGAACCTGTTTAATACTGGAGTATAGGTGCTTTGGTGTAATGTAGAAACATATATTCATACATACATACTCTACTATCTGCACACCCTGTACAGTTATTGTAATCAATGTTGCTCTAACCTTCGAATATCTTAATCCCTGTAACACGGAGTTGAAACAGCATCCCGAATAGTCAGCTTCGCATAATGCAGACTATATTTCTTCCATCAGGTGATAAAGCACGAGCTAAGTATGGAAGGCACGCTAGACTTCAACTTCCCGCAGCAGCACAGCGCAATGGCGGCGGAGGCCGAGAGCCAGTTCGCTGCGCCCGCGCCGCCCGTCCCGACCACGCTCTCGGGCGGCAATGGGCCCCGAACGCCCTACTCCGTTGCCCCCTCCTGGGTCCACTGAAACACCCGAACCTTCGGACCCTTGGACCAGTTACCTACTTACAAGTTCACATTGTCCACTATAAATACGATGTGACGCAACTTTTTCCTCTTTGTTATTTTCGCATTGTAGTCGAGATTTTTTTGTTCTTTTATCATGTTAACTAATGTTAGAGTTTTATTTAGTGTTAAGTGGACGGTTACCGGATCGTTGTTGCAGTCAATTGTGTTAGTGTAGGCTTTAGTGCTAAGCTAGGTGGAAGCTTGTGATATAGATAGGGTATCGAAATCCGGATTGTGGATCCTGGAGGGGCGGGCGTTGTGGACCGCTATTGAATAGATGTCAAAGGTAATCTATATACACATACCTACTATTATGAGCTCTATGATTGGAGATTTGTGGCAGAAATGTTCACAAATTCCCAATGATGGGGAATAACTCGTTATATGTAAACTAGAATAGTGTTTCAATATCTGTTATTCAATATGTTTCTTTGAGATATCTATTTCAAGTTTTTATACGGTTAGCAATAAAATGTGTCGTTAAAATGATAGCAACATTAAATTGTACAGGAAAATTCTGATAGCATATGATATAATAGTCAGAAATAAACGAATACAATTTTTCTCCCAACTAAAACCTCTACATATGTAGACATACGTAGAGGTTGAATGAAAAATAATTATAAGCTCGCAGAGAAGAAAATTTAAAAACGCATAACAGTAAGATGGTAATAAATCTCGAATATCAACGATAATAATCTACTGAAAGTTGTGCAATGAGTGCCTGATAAGTGCCTCGGCTTGCAAATGCGACATCTGAATGAGCTTATTCTACGAGTATACTGCTTTTTGTTCGTTATAGGCGTCTATTGAACTTCAAGGGAGACTAACTCTCGGAAATAATGTCGTAATTTACTCATCTCATTGTCATTGACACCGTATTGTTTGAAGAGATATAGTTACTTCTTGAAACTTCAGTGTTCGTTCAATAGTAGGAAGAATAAGTGCACAAATGCTGTAGTGAATATTTTTCTTTTATTCGACATTGTTCATATATTTTTTATAACCACTAGCATACCAACTTTGTCTCTATTCATAAGACAAATACAATGAAGAAAAAACAGAGCGTAAATGAATTTTCCCTTTTTACGACTGTACCTAAAAACAGAACCACAAAATATGTAGTTTTCTACGCGCGACCCCCAAAATCTGCAGTAAAGAACGAATTTCTTGTCACATTCATATTTACGACATTAGGTATTACAAAAGATAAGTACGTCACTCATGTTTACGTTTCTTTGTACGTGGATTATGAGACGTGATGCCTTCTTTATTTATGTAAGAACCAAAAGAAAAAGTCTTAGGTGTACGGGCATATCATTTGTTTGCAAATTATATTGGCCTATGAATAATTTGTTGCCACTGTAAACGGCAGAACGTGTTGAGGTTGACATTTTTCAAATATTTGACAAGCTCGCTATTATATTATTATTATGATCTTATTAAAATGTTTTATAGCGACGCTAACGTCGACTGGACACATAAACACAAAAAAATAAGCCTAATGAGCTCGACAAATGTGATTTAGAGAACCTTGAGGTACATTCGACTCTCAAAATGTATAATAATCTAGTTGTAAGTATGTGTTATTAAAAGTGTTATTCTACTCCATAATAATTTAAACAGCAATCAAAACAAAACACCGAACTAGCGGCGTTTATTTAATATGAATAATAATTATAATTAGAGTCCATTGAGTGTGGTTTGCCAGCGTTCAAGATTCAATTTCACCATTGAGCGATCCTATTTGTGCGCTAATGAGGGAGACCGGAGCTACAGCACTCGTAATTAATCATATCATTTTAGCGTAAACGGTGCCCGTCGCGCCGCGTCGAGCGATCGCCTCCGAATAATGGAATATCACGAAAAAATCTCCAGAACACGATGCTGGATTAAACCCGCTTCGGTAATGACTTGTTTTTTAGGGTTACAAAAGAATGAATACGTCCTCCGCAGACGGTGAGCTTGCGGTGGAAAATATCTTGTTAATTTTTTAATACTTGGACACGACGGAAAGTTAATGGGGGGTAAACTCCGGATCGAGAAACTCGATTTATAAAAGTACCGAAACGTGATTTAACTTTTCATTTGGCACGCAATTACGTAATGGGAGCAATATTTCACAGACTGCTCTATAAATCGGTGCGTGAGATATTTTTATTATTTTATAATACAATTTTAAGAACGAATGCACACTTCGTTAATTTTGTATTCCGTCCTCCTGACGGGTGGAGTCAGGTGAAGTCCGTGTGCCAAGACATCGGTCAACAGTCTACGATTTTATTAACGAACTGATTTTCATAAAGTGTCCCGGAGTCGGGAGGAGACATCGTTTAAATTTCTGAACTCATCCGGTATTCCATTCGGCTAGCTGCGTAATTAGGTACGGGCCCACCTTTACACACGATTTCCCGGCACTTGTTAAAAGTTTTCAATTGCGTTAGGAGGGGTCCTTACACGGAATTTATTCATTATATTCTCCCCCCGCCCTTTTACTTAATAAAAATCTCCTTTGCTCTTTTTATACCCACCTTGGTGTTGCCTTATAGGTAAGTACTTTAAATATTTGCCGCATGGCCTCTCTGATGAGTGATGAATTATACATTTATTTCAGAATTTTTATTACAGTATTAAGATTTTCATTTCCATAACTGACTTGACAGTTGTGACAATGGTTCATTATAACTACGGTTAACTAACTGCAGACGCTGTGCTAACGTTTACGATGAATTTTATTTCTGTTGGACAATATTTACGGAGATTTTTTTATAGAAACGATGTTACATATTAATAGACATCTACTAGTATAAATAAGTATTTAAAGGCATTTGGATATGCATCACTATGGTATTTAAAAGTATCATGCAGACAGGCAATCAAATTTATTTAAATGTAGGTAATGGTAGTTTTATAGTTTCAACACGAAAGTACCAAAAGTCCACGAAATTTCAACATTATTGTACACAGACACTAAAAGTTACGATCCATCAAAATTTTGGCTTAATTTCAAAAGGTATATTATTTAAAGTACGCTAGGCTCGCTATATCGAATCTCAATTACTACGTGAAAGCAAAAAAAATGCTATCAATTCAAAAAGTTGCGGCCAATTTTGGCGCTCAATATAAGTCTAGAGGATGAACGTCGCATATCCAATAAGTTGGTAGCTCTTTATTGTTTGACAGCTTGCTGGAGTTTGATCAGTTATTTAAATGAGTGCCAACATAGTTAGGGATGTCAATTTTCTTGAGATTTACGTGACTTTCACCCACCCCCTACTTTGCAGCGTAAATATTCTACGACGCTTATTAAAGGAGCACCGCGATTTGACATTAACTTTCCTGAATATTGTTTTACAAGTGAATGATTTAAAAGTTTTTGAAGTAGAGCACTCAATTTACGAAATTGGGACAAGTCCAATTTAAGATCTTTTAGGCTATGAAGGGACAGCATAGTTCAATTTCAGGTTTGTTCGTATTTCACGGACTTGAGATTGCATTACAGTTAGTATTTTCAGGTACTGCATCACTAGGAGCGAGACTTTCAGCTAACAATTGAGCTTTAGCCATGTTTGAGCAAAAGTGACTTTCAATCATGTCATTTTCTTCTTGACATACGATCTCGACGGCGCGACGTATTTTTGTCGCGACGAATTTTCTTTGTTAAACTACTAATTATACTGTTATTTCGTTTCTTAGTGTTTCAATAATCAGCCCCAACACTATAAATCTAGTAATTGTTCTACACTTAAGTTTTTCTTTTAGACTTTAGATAAAAGCTCATAAGTTCTGCCAATGAAGTGTTACTAAATTTTAATTGAGTCACTTATAAATACCTATCAAAAATTTTATAGGAACCATCCACCATTTAGTCAAACTAAAGTTATCAAGATTTAAAAAACTTCTTTAACTAGGCTTAAAATATTCCCAAAAACTTAAACATTCTTCAAGAATACAAAAAAAAAACTGTTCAAGGGTGTGTACAGTAATTTTGCCGAGCTCCTTTAGCATTCATCGTTGATGTCGACCGTCTAAATTGGATTACGTGTTAACTGTCTACAGAAGCACGCCCCTGGCTAACGATTTTATGATTTTATTGCGGAACCCCAAATGCGTTGAGATTATGACGATACAAATTAGGACGAGGAACATTTTGACGGTTTTATTCAGTAAAAGTTTAGGGTAGGCAGTTTGAGATTTAGTTTTGGTTATTTTATTTCGTTGTCTCATTGGATTGACAATGTAAGGAGTGGTTTGGAGTTCATGGCGTTTCTGTGAGTGCCATCTGGGAAAACATTCAATGCGTGTTATAAAACTGATAATAATATGAAGATTTATGATAGATTTGGGTTACAGGTCGTAGTAGTACTTTATTAAAACAGCGGAGTAAAATCTTGTAACCACTATAATTTACGCGGCAAAGCAGTGAGAGAAAACATTTGACACAAGAGTCATTTGACATTGACATATTGCCATAATGTTGCCATTAGAAATAATTATGGACAATGTTGCATTCATTATTAAACACAGGTTAGTTTTTGATGATGAAATCTGGAATATCTAAAAGGAATAGATAAGATGAACGCCTTGGGTAGTAGACCATGTCTAATCATGCGGTTGGGTTTTCAGTATAGCTTCGTAGGAAAGTGGTAACTACAACAGAATACCATATATTAGTAGGATTGATAATATTAATAGTTTCAAGCTTGGAAATTTTAATTAGCTTCCATCATAGTTTAAAACGAGCGAGGTCTGTCATAATCAAAGAAAGTTCCAATGAAAGTCTCATAATTTCAAAAGTAATTTTTTATTAGCAAAGTTTTTGGCAAGACCACCCACGAGCCTTAACACATTCTAGCAATAACTCTCTATCGTACCCTAATATGGCCCACTGCGCTAATCCCAATAACTTCAGCTATCAAGATTACATGTTCAGGCTTTTCAGAAGTTTCGTAACACGTGGTGCGAGGGGCGTTGGGCGTCTCCGCCCCGCCTTCATGCAACAAGTGACTCAGCCCCCGCACCCCGCACCCTTCCTCAGAAGCCAACGGGGCCGTCGCAAAGACAATCCCATTTTTTCATTCCCATCCCATTGAGTACAATACTTTCGCAGTAAAAGTAATTGCTAACAATCCAGCCGTACTTTTGCCATGAAAATTGACTTTTCATTTCGGTTTTCCATTTTTAAATATCTTATCGAATATCGTAGTTTTATAGTAGCGATAAACTTATGCAGTTCAGTGTTTCAGAGGACCTGTGTCATTGCTTTGTAAGGATAGGAAAACATCTCACCTCAATGTGCCAATATTGTGCTACCAGATTCAAGTTTGAATTTACATAGTTTCGATTGATCTCTGACCACAATTCGAGCACATATCCTTACGGTAACATTGGCGAATAATATTTGTCCCACAAACAATGAGGTACCTAGTTAGTATCGTGTCCAGCGTGTCCTGTTGCCTGCACGCTACAGGAGTTGATGGACGCTACTGAAACTGCCAATATCTTGGCCAAATTCTGGGCTGCTGTATACAGATTGCTAACGACACGTTAAAACGAAGAATTGAAAAGCATATAGAAAACTATATTTCTCTTTTTTATTTAGCAAACTTCTTCACTACAAAATTATGTGAAATTCCGCCCTTTCTAATTGAGAACCCTGTCAAGATTTATGACCGAAGTTCATCATTTAAATCACTCTAATATTTATTTGTAACACTATGAATTTATCAACACCCACTTGCTCATGACCCCAGCCTCTTCTTCATCTGTTACATAACTACGGCGCTAAAGCAGCTATTTAAAAAATACTCAGCATCTAACAAATGGGCTCTAGGAATCGCAAAGGAAGTGTGCCCTAAATAACACAAGAGTTAAGAGGTCGCCGGTCCCCATAGTATGAATAAATTTGCGCCAAACACCGCCCCGCCTCACCGGATTCTCTCGATAACCGACGACGCCTATGCTTTATAACCCGTGACATCCGAAACTCGATTTATTATCACACTGTCATCGTAGCTGAAAAAAAAAACGGAAAAGTTTCGCAGAGGATAGTGCGTCGAACATACCGCTCGGTTTTCGTAAATTGCCCCCGTATGCAAATTATCTGGTAGTTGCAAAATTGCTTGATAAAAAAGCTTTACTCAAAAAAAAATGGTAGCGTATGAAATGACCAGGGACTGATTAATTATATCATAGTTACCATGTATGACAAAATCGTAGCAGTTCGTAGACCCTGCTACGTCACTTGGTAGGCGCATTCAATTTCGCAAATCGATCTAGTGTGCGGATTAGCTACGCGCTACGGCGTAGCACTATTGGAGTAATTGAGACTATTCTGCACAAATAGGTACTAAAGGTCCCAAAGTCCAGAAATCTTTATCTACGTATGTCATTCCATTGTCATTCTTGATAACACTAATTAGCGGTCGAGAAATAATAACGTTACATAATGTCAGGGTACTTCCCTGCAAAGTGCACGTGAAGCGAGCTATGACAATCAACTACTGTGACAAAGCATTTCATATAATACAGCCGTGTAATCTACGTCATCTAGCCATTTAACATGGAGTTAACACAAAGTAGATATCGTAATGTTTTCTTGCTTAGTTTGTACTTTAAATTTTTCAGAGATTATAGCTAATTGTTCTGAAAAGTGTATTTATCGTAATTGATTAAATTGATATTAAGTAATTCATTGACATATAGGAAAGATTTTCAAGCGAATCATTTATCAGAAAAATATAAGAAGCACATCTAAAAGAAAAAATCTCGGAGAGGGAACACAAATTGCTTACATAAATTTAACACAAAAAGCATTTTTACAATATTAAAATTCTAATAGGTTTGTATGTCGTACTAAAAAAATTTTGGACGATATGCCTAACTTTTGTTAGCTACTTATATATGTATATGAAGACTCACGTTTCGCGTCTACGCTCCATTCATACACGATCTATTTCTTCTAGTCTATTCCTTCTAATTCAATTTTCTTTGTTACAAATTATACAGGTCGACTTTGAAAATAATCGACAAAATATAAGGGGGTGTATTACCCATCAACCTGAACAACTTTTACTATGGTAGCAATTCCGAATTCGCAAAAAAAATGGTTCAAACCCGATTGGACCATTTTGTATGAGATATAAATCTGCAATCTGCCTAGCCCTTTGAATACCAGTCTTTTACATGAAGCGGCTGTCTATCTGACCTCCACAACCCAGTTACTGAGTAACACGGCATCCCTTGGTATCAGGTTTACGGGCTTCTGAAGACCCGTAACGAAAGTCATAGATCCAGGAATGACAGCCGAGACCAACGGCTTAAAGTGCTTTTCGAGGCACGATGGAGTCTCGGTATGTAAAAATGGTTACCCATCCACAGACCAACCCCGGCAAGCGTAACTTAACCTGATGGATCGACCCGTGCAGCTGTTGTTACTTAGCCACGAGCCCCTTTTTTATGAGATAGTCACCCGGTATAAATAAACAATTACCTACCCCTTCTTCCTAATCATTCCGACCTCGCCGCCCCGCGAAGACCCCTAGTATCGGCGCCTAACGTCGAGACCCCCGACCGACCCTTGCTCGTTGAAGCGCCAGCCCGCGCCGCAGCTGAGCCAGTAGCTTTAAATTCCCCGATCAATAATAATGCCATTATTTTGATCCAGCCTGTCCCCAATGATAGCTGTCCCCCTATCAGTGACGCCCTGAGCCGAGGCCCGTACCCCACAGGGGGTGCCCTCAGCGTGCAGTCGCTTAGCATGTAAATTTTAATTTGTAAGCCCTGGCTGGAGGCGTTAAGATTAACTTCTTAATGGCAGCCCCAGGAAAGCCCGGTTGAGCAGTCACGGCCTCTCAAGGCCAACTGCGAGATGCCCAACAAAAAAAAAACCCTTCTTCCTAATTGTGCAATAATCTTATCTCGTGCTAGAACGCGTGAAAGTCAAACGAAGGCGTGACAGCTGACCTTCAAAACGCCTTATAAGTGCCAAGGCAACCTTGGAGATCAATTATTACGCGTGATTCGCGAATTAATCGTCAGGTATTACAGTCTATGGGATGTCTTATTAGCGCGTACTGCGTATTATAATAATTAAAATCGTTAATACAACGCTCTAAGTTTATTTAATCCCATCGATTGACTATTTCATGAAAAAGTCATTAACGGTCAGTCAAAAACGTAGGTAAGAAAATTTGAATTTCGCGGCTAACCTGGCGCTTTCCCCTTAATGAAAAACTTTTATAGAAGGAAGAAAGGGCTGGGACAGTATGTACGATACTTTTTCTTGAATTTAATTTTTTAAGGTTATCGCTTTCTTCAAAATCAACAAACATTTCTTATATATTTTTTTCGAAAAATATTTTAATTCATCACAAAACATGCTAACATTGGCAACAAATAACCAATGAAAGAATAATTTAAAATTCTACCTTCCACGTTTAAGCAACAGTTATAACGGTTTAATTTTTACGATATATTTAGGTACAAAGATCTCATTATTATACATAGATGATAATTTAGGTAGAAATTAGAAGCAAGTATTTAGTTTCAGCTTAAATAGAATGCGCTAAAGTACCCCGCGAAATTCAACTCTTTCATGAAAAAGTCACTCGATGGGATTAAATTAGCTTGGTGCTGTTAGCTAGATTTATGTTTTTTTTAATTATAATTCTTTAAACATATACTTAAGTGTTACGATCGCGAATCATATTTTGTTCAATATACAGCCTGATACTGTCCGAAAATTGCAAAGAACGTAAAAAAAAAAAAATTTCGTGGGGTACCCTGATGCTTCCCCCTAAAATTAAAAATTCAAGATTCTGTAAGGTATAAATGGCATAACCTTCTAAAGAGTATTAATAGCTTTACAATGCAAACCATTCTTGGTCTAACTACTATACAGTCTAATATGTACAGTAAACTGCACATCAGTGGTCACAAAACAACAAAGTCCACGTTAATTTCAAATTTTTACCATTGATTTGTTGACTACACGTACCTATTTCTTATTTAATTCTAGCACCCTCTACTCTCTTAGTATGTCTTTCTCGACCCCGCGTGTCCTCCTTTTAGTTTGGACGTACATTTACTCTTACTATTAAAAAAAAATCCAAAGCACTTTTTTTTTGTGATACTTACTCTGTACCGTCAATTTTCATACACACTAATAAGAGACACAGCCTTATTTTCAAGAGTAAATAAATTCTCCATCAAAATAAATCTAAGAATTTTCTTGAAAATCCAAGCGATCTCAGTTTCCAATCTTTCCCCATTGCAGAAAATTCATCGTTAATAAACAGTGAAATAGTTCTTCATTAAATCCAAATTCTAAAAACTTATTCGGTAAGCACCGTTCATTTCATTCTATGCAGTTCTTATTTTAAGATAAGTATGCCAATTATCCACATCACATATTAAGAACGCACTTATTCTGAGCAATGAGTCACGCGAAGAGAAAGTCCGTTACATCGCTGAATATGCGACAGATTTATCGTGGTTTTGTAGTGATGTCTCGTCTATTCGTACAAGACTATCGATAAAAAAAGAAAACGTTTTGTAATAATGATTTTTGATAATAGAAATATATTTAATTTAAAATTGATTGAGAATCGATATAGTGCTTCTCTACTAAACCCATTCGTTCCACCTGCTGAGAATCTCGCACCTGGACATGAGTTTTCTTGGCTTACCTGGAAATTTTTAAATAGACTTTGAACTCAGGTAGGCCAAAACAAAAAAAACTTGGTCAGGTGGAGATTCACAAATGATTTGGCCCCGGACTGTAAATTTGGTGCTGTCCAACAAACAATGGGGCACTTGATATCTTGTCCAGAGCGTCCGCCGCACGTTACTGGAGTTGATGGACGCGACTGAAAGAGCCAAGCTCGTGGACATATTCTGGGCAGACTATAGGAGATTGCTATTGACACGCTCAGAAGAATAATTTGCAATTTGTGATACTTGTATATTCCTGGTTAATAAAGCCACCGGTAGTTAACGTCAATTATCTAAATCAATTGACGTAACCAAGCTGGCATTTTCCACTGTAAAGTGCTTATATGTACTTTAAGGATGGAACAGGCGTCATTACTGTATAATGCAAATCGTGCGTCAATACCGGTTATGGTACTCAAGAATAAAACATAAGTATTACACTAGTTCTATTAACAGGAAGAAATGTAACACACTTTAACAACAAAATCTTTTCAAAAGCGTGATTTATATACCGTTATTTTATTAAGGATACTTTCCGTGACCCAAAAGCTGGTTTCTACATTGGCCAGGGCTAAGCATTGCCATACAACGTGGTAATGCCTCCAGTCTCTTGGTAACATTACCAGTCAACAGCGATGCGGATGAGTTTTTGACGCTATTGTTTTAATTTGTTAGCAGTTTTAGATAAGTTACGATATTATTTTGTTATTTTTGATTAATAAATTAGTGTATGTTTTTGAACACATACAATTTATTCCAAAACACTTATATACTACTATTTTTAAAAGGTGCATTTATCGCATTTATCCTATTGAAAATGAAAATACATTACATCGAAAGCCTTTTCGTGTAAAATAATATCGTAGGTAATATAATCGATAAGCTTAGTGCAGCCCTAGGGGTCGTCACCTGCGAGGCGCGGGGCGCGGGGCGCCACAGACTTGGCGTCGCTATGGCGGGCAGGTTACGATTTACACTCCACCAACTCAGCAGAAACTCTGCCCGGACAAGAAATGCTGATAATCCACATCCACAGACGTTGCGCGAGAATTAGATCGAGATTACTATGATATCGCCGCGCCGTGAGACGGTTTTATTACTCCTACACATTTAATTAGGATGTAAATTGTTGGTTCTCGAATATACTCGTGGTTTATGTCTTCTTAGATTGATCGGATAGTTTGTATTCTTTATCTTTATTATTTTTAAGGGTTCAGTTACTTATTCTGTATTGACGTACAGCATCAGTGTTCTAGTTTCTCAGATGCGAGTAGTTCCGCTGTTAATTGAGAGTTCCAGTGATCGTGATCTTTGATTGACTTTAATCAATTGGTTCATTGATACGAGGAAATCAATTATTGTAGTTATGAATGACGATCTTTCTGAGGGCACGATAATTCTCATTCATAATATACAGAAGTGATGTAAAAGAGCACATGTATTTTTTTTTATGGGAGAATTATTAGGGACTAGCTGTGCCCTCAGCTTCGCCCGCGTATATGTCGGAGATTATCATACGGAAACGTGCTACCCGGACAAACACCTATATTAATTACTCCTTATAATATCAGTTATCTGCAAGTCCCGTCAAAATCAGTTCAGCCGTTTCGGATCAATTTTATTTACTTGTATATAGAATAGATAGATGTATAAATTATCTAAACCATTTTACTGTTTAGTATGTAGGTACAGAGCACTTAGTGTGTCTAAAACTTTATTACCTTAAAACCGAACTCAGACCATTAGTAGGTTGCCGAACCACCATACAATGTTAGAAATTCTTAAACTGCACTCGGCAATAAATCTCAAAGAAACTATTGATATAGTGGTGACACTCTGCGCAAACCTGAAAACTTTATTTAAAACTTTTTATCTTTTGTTACAGATTCGATAATCCATCGGCCATCAGAGCTAGAACATTTCGCTGATCCCGACATGATCTTATCACCACAGTGAAAGTTAACGTGGAACAAGGCACCTCGCCTCTTGAGGCAATACAAAAGAATACAACGATTCATCACAATTAAGAACCAAATTAGAGAAGACCAGTTGAATCATGGAGACTGAAAAGTGTTCTAAAACTATTATTGGCAAACAAAATTGACGATCAAAAGTGAAATATTTCGTGATATATTAGACATTGAATGTTATTTTTAAGGTAAATGTGACCTCGCGTAAGTGATCAATGTGTAGTTTCAAGAGTGAAATGCTATTAACGACGTTTTTATGGTAGAAATGGACTATGGAGGCGGGTGGAGCAGTGCGAATGATGCCCACCCTCTCCTGCATCTACCAACCTAGTGTTTAGTAAGTTAAATTCACACCACATCTCAGTGTGAGGAGGCACATCTGACTGAATATGAATTATTTCTGAATGTATTGTACCGAGAGTTTATTCTATGTCTGAAATGAATCTATGCTTAAATAGACTATGGTAATTGAGTTTTTTGTAATTGGATTTGCTACGGAGAAAGTAGAAAAAGATTTGACCAAATAATAATTTGTGACGTTTACGCGAACATTATGTAATTGTAACAAAAGCTATACGAATTGTTTTGCGGTTTATTGTAAATACTTTTTTATTTTCCTGCATAAGTGTTGTGCTATTTATAGCACCCAAAAACCGCCAAATAATCCGTATAACAACTGCTTATTTGGCCAAATTGTAAATTCATGTGCGGGCCAATATTATGTACAAATATATACATAGTAAATGTCAAACTAAATAATAACTATATATTATTATGGCAGGAGGTTGATTAAGCCAAATATGATGCATTGATATGATATCCAAATTGCCTCCTGTTATAATGAAATAATTAAAACAAAATTGTGAACTTTCGTCAACAACGTGCGATTAATTGTTATCATTAATGCCATAATGTAAATAGATTTATTTTATAATTACATTTATCTACACATGCGCCATTTTTAACCAAATACCGTTATTATAATTGCTCAACGATACATCTTTAAAGACGCCAAATTCGGAACGGACATCATAACTGCTTTTGAGTAGAGAACCAAATTATACAGAGGGCCATGAGTACGGCTAGTTAACGGTACAGCTGTGTTACGTCTTACTATAGACTATGTATGTACAACACAGAAGTATCGTTAATTATCATCAAAATTTGGTCCATAAAAATGAATTCAAAAGCAAGAGCTTCCCAATATTGCTCTAACTAACGTGTCTGCTAGTATGTCTCAAGATAATGGTGTCGATTCTGTTGTACACCGAACTAAACTAACTAAACTATCACTAAAATTCCTTACTTTTGGCTATGAGAATCTTAAAGCTATTCTGCAAAATAAAATCTCTAAACTTAAAAATTATTTTGACACAACTAAAATCGAATTTGACAATCGTGACTCCTGCAGGCTTAGCATGACGCTTTCTATTTCTACTCTACTGTAGAATAGATAGAAATCGCTTGTCTACATTTCTCGGTGAAAACTGACAACTGTCTACACGGAAACGTAATTTTTGTCTAGTCTTCCGTCGACAAAACGCTTCTCTACGGTTGTCGTGCCAAGCCTGCAGGTGGTATTTTTTTTTCTTTTGGCTTCGCAACGTGGTAGGTACTTGTGTGCCCCACGCAATGATTTTTTTAAGAGTTGAATGAAGCGCAGGGGGGCAGCCTCGACGTTTTTTATATGGAATTTTTCACTTTTTGTTTGGAAAATAAAAAAAAATATTACATACATGTTGAGATTATGGGGCTTACGGGTTTATTAAAGGGGGTCGAAATTATCATCATTTTTGCGATAGGACACACCGTTTTCGAGATATAAGCAAAAGAAAAGAAAAAAAAAAGTGTTTTTGCAACTGAAGTCGAAGTGTTGGTGTGAATTTTAGTTCATGACCACTAGTTTTATTCCACACTTTTTTAATCGCGATTAAAAATAGTCAGATTTAGTTAGAAAAACTAATATAGTCAAAATTTTTGGTGAAAAACGGCAAACTCAGAATAGCAAAATTACCATCTTCACTAAATTAATAATTCAGTACAATCTTAGTGCTGTCAAACTAAAATATAGTTAAGTTGTGTCACTTTAGTCAATTTCAGAATAGGAAATCGTCGTTTGACAGGAATAAACTAAATTTTGGTGATTTTTAGTTTAGTTTAGAGAATTTTGTGACAACAGAATCGGCACCAATGTGTATAATAATATTATGCTCATTCTTCAATATTTATTTAAAAAAACCAGGAGACGTTGGAATTTGTGTCTTATAAATGACGCACAAACAAAATCCGTTATAGTCAAATATCTAGTCCCAGATATTATTTTTTCAGTAAGCTACTTTTCAGATATGTAAGCAGATTTTTACTCATAGATAAGCATTATTGCGGGCTAGCCCAAGTAAACTATAAACGTAGCAAAAATGAGTTCATTTTGTGAATTACCTCAGTGGACTTTTTGTGATAGATTTAGCCAATAAGTGTTCAATTTAGTACGTGTACCGTATAAGTCAATTCTTGTACTTTTGGCGTCCATTTATATATGTTTTAAAGACAATATTTGGTTTTTGCATTATTTTTCGAAACGTTTATTTACGCATGCCATTTATAAAACTTCACTGCTTTTTATACTTTATTGCGTATATTTGCAGCTGACATTGGTGCTATAGATAATATTTTACTAGCGCATTTTTAATGGATTTAGTTTCATAAATACATGTGTAAATGACGTACAAAAAAAATATACGCTACAATTTATTATTATTTTGCGCGTATAAATATAATTGGTACACAGTAGACAAAATTCAGGATAGAGACGCGAGTTGTGATCACACGTTATAATTTCTATAAATATTATGTAGATAGGTAATTAATTAACTTTATTTTGTGTGACTTAAAGTCAGACGTGCGGTCAGTGGATGTTCGACATCGGCCCTACCTAGGTGATGGGTTTCTGATAGTAACCATTTGCCAAATATAAATACGTAAAATCCAATAACAAATCGATTATATGAATGTATGTGTAATCAGAATTAAATCGTTAGTTTGTATTATGAGTGTTTTAGACGAGTAATCGATTAGTCTCTTCGGAGGTATCTCATGAATTAGTTAAGGTTGTTAGTTAATATTATCTCCTGGTTGTTGAAATGTAATGTTACGATATACAATGAGACGTATTTATGTCAATCCATGTGGTCAATTAAATATGGACCGAATTAAAAGTCTGTTCCATTAAAGCCTAGCGTTAATGTGAATGAGTGAATACAATGTAGATTGGTGTTGTGCTTTTAGCCCTGGTTTGCTGAAGAATTAGCTTCGTGATGTAGTAATATGGTAGATAATGTGAAACGCAACACACTTATTTGAAATATTAGCAAAACTCGATATAAAATTCCCATAGAAAACTGTTCAAACAATCACAATAAATCTACCTACTTCTCAAAACTTTACACGAGAACGAATGATCATTTCTTTTTACCTTTTTTATGTAAAAAAACTAAAGAAAAAGTTAAATGGAAATCTTCAACGTTCTCGATGGCTATTTGCATCCGAAATTTATTGAAAACTACGACTAGAGGCACAAAATACGGGTCAGCTTTTACAATGCACAACATAAGTACAGTATCGCTTGAAACAAAACTAACGAACTCGTTTGTCTATAAATGTATGGGATAATATTTGTTGGATGGTGTCGTTACTTGTGTGGTAAGGTGTACGTCGCGATAGCATGTAAACAATTTGATCTAAGTAGATTGAATTGTAAATGGAAATGCGTAAACGCATATAGGCGCATACAATTGCCCTTTTGTTTATGCCTATGGGAATTGTCATTAGTTCGTAATAGATAATATATTTTAATATTAGACCATGGTTATTGCATTAGTAATCATGTATTTATAGGAGATGGGTGTGCGACCCATAGGAGAGATACTTCTGTGTAAATTATTTTGTACAATGTTTAAAATTTTCTATGTTTGCATCATTATTTTTATGGCGTAACTTTAGTAGGTATAATAATTTTGTTGATTTTTTTTTTCAGTTGCTTAGGTACTATTATAATAATTACTGTACGACAAAAATGTGAAACTCTAGGTGAATTAGAATGAAATTATGTGTTTAAATGTAAATATATAAACAAAACATGTATGTAGAAGTACATAAATCTTATTTATGTATTAAATTTGATATTGTTTTCAAAATTTAACTGGTTGTTTTAATTAACCCACTTCTTACTTTCTGCGACAAATTAAGTAATCAGTCCAGTTCTAGGTAAACCACATTCTTAGGGTGAATTTCACCAATGAAACTAAACGCGATCACTACTTATACTACGTATGTCGAGCTGTCAGTGTTAGTCAGTGTCATCATTTTCTGTGGAATATTGACACTAGCTAATTAATTCTTATCGATTCCATACGTTCCTATCTAAAATGTTTTTTTTTTTAATCTTTCGTTAAAGTCACTAATCTAGGATACGAGGAGCGTTGCTAAAAAAATCTGAAACTCTTAAAAGAGACTCCAATTAACGTTGATCGAAGCAACAAAAACCTGCTTCAGATTCATAGACGACTACTCCCTGGAGTGCAAATGTGGTGTTGTTCCACAAACATCTTATATCGTGTCTAGTATGCCCTGATGTATCTATAGCATAATCAACGTATAATGTTCCCACTATACGTATATACGTTGACAGACCTCATAATGAGAGGAAGTGGGCCGTAAACCGCTACCACAGGCCCAGTGCGGGTTGATAGATGTCAGATGTCATTAAGCTTCTGTACACCACTTTGGTTCGTGGTAAACTTGAGGCTGGTGCCTGTATCTGGCATCCCTATACGGCGACTCATACATTGATGCTGGAGAAGGTACAGAAAACTTTCCTCAGATTTCTGTATAAAAAGACGTTTCACTTCTTTCCTTTCATGTACCCTACTAATTACCTCCTAGGTGTTTTGGGTTTCCACTCATTGGAGGTTAGACGAGGCTTTCTACAGCTCACAGTAGCCTGCAAAATTCTCAGAGGACGCATCGACAGTCCCGAACTCCTCGATGTTTTCTGTCGACTATTTGTTCCCGACAAATTCATCGGTCATCGTCAAAGCCGTCGACGCAATCTGTTTGCGCCGCCGTTGTCTAAAACTGTTGCCAGAGCAGAGTCCCCTGTGTGTCGTACTTTAAGGATGCTCAACGCCCTCCTGACCGCCTATCCTGAATGTGATCTATTTGCTGATGAATGGAGTAAAATCATGCGTGTGTGTTTGATATTTTGCGAGAGTAAGTATGCTAGGTTGTCCTCTATTATATGTTAGTATTTGTAATATGTTTGTTATCTATTCAATCTGTATGTTAATTAATGTAATTGGTGTTACCGTTTTAATTAACAATAAACAATTATGTCTTTTAAATTTTGGTTCTAGGACATGCCGGTTTCCTCAAGATGTTTTCCTTCACCGTTTTAAGAGCAGTGGTAATGAAATGATTTACACAAAGTGAAACGCCTGGCTGGGTTCGAACCCAGACAGGTCGTAAATCGCGACCGTTACCACTGCTGTCTCTGCTCTCTGGGCCCTGATCCATGTACTGTACAAACTGAGGGACGCTATTGATGACGTCAAACTCGTAGCTAAGTTAGAGTACGCACGCTAAGAAAAAAAAACTACCAAAGTAGTTACATAGGTACATAATTATACATATTATTATGGAGCGAAATAGATGGTTTAGCGTAATTCATTTAAAACTTAATTTATTTCTAATGCATTATTATTAGAGATGGATAATCGGATGTATATTTACCTAAAGTTAATTTTTAGTTATGAAAGTATGGAAGCGGCTTCTTAATATTTTTGTAAAAAAATCGCGGCATGCCACCAACACCAGGAATGCATAACGCGACTTCTAAATTATTAGGATTGCATAACTATTTAGATGCATATTTATTTAAAATGTACCCCTATACAAATATGTGTAACTCTGTAAGAGAAGGGGTGGTGTGTGTTAGTTAGAACAATTTTATTTTTACATTAAATTAAGTTTTTCGATACAAAAACCCGTTCCACATAAGCCAACATCTCAACTTTAGGTGGATATGCATCCGAATATCCGATCTCTGATCATTATATAAAAATACTCATCTTAATCTATACTAATCTTTCTGCACTCCTCCATAAAAACCCAAATTTCATACTCCTCCGTCCACAGAATTTTCGTACGGTACCCCCTACGAACTTTGTAGGTATACAAAAATTTTTGCTTCACGTATTAATATTAGATATACTTAGAATCAACATTTGCCTTAACAAACGCGACAAAAAAGCTTAAGGGCAAACATTACCCTAAATATTTGAACCAAATTACTTCATATTGGGGTCCACATAAAACAATCAGAACTAGGCACCCTTAAGAAGAACACATTGCAATAAAAAAGATCTTTGATGGTGGCATATCGCAATATACCGCTCCAGCATCACCGCCGACCGCCTACCCGCAACATAACACATTAGTTTTTCAAGGGACACTTTTATTGTAAAACTTTTTGAATATTTAACGCTTCGAAACGGAGATTTTTTTTATTACGCCTTGGTGAAGTTTTTATTACACCAAGAGCTATTTCTAAAGATTTTTATGTCAGTTACAGCAGTACCAAAGTCATCAGTTTATAATAAAGTTACAATATAAAATAAAAGTTATGATGTCACGATTGTAATCCCATGAAATGGAGCAAGTTGGTTTTGGGTGTCAATGTTGTATCGATTAACATAAAATAAAATGTTTTAACATACCGCTTGAAGTGGTGATACAAGTTTAGTTTTCATCCCACGTTGAACAGGATTCTGCACCTGAAAATTAATGATAATTAACCTAACATAACATTGCCGCGAGAAATCGCGGCGCAGCGGACAGAGCTCCGGCGGGATCTCATGGCGACATGGAGAGTGCGATTGTCGCAACCCAGTGCTGGGCACGCCACAATAGCGGCGGTAAGTCCCCTCTTTGAGAAGTGGCTTGAGAGGCGGCATAGCGTCCTCACCTTCCGCCTGACGCAATTCCTCACCGGACACGGTTGTTTCAGGAGGTTCCTGTTTCGCATAAGGCGGGAGGAAACGCCCGGGTATTTCCATTGCGAAGATCGCCCTGAGGACACGGTGGAGCATACGGTGAAGGTCTGCCCGGCTTGGGCGGAGCACCGCCGTGTCCTCGTGGAGGCGATCGGCGGCGGCTATCTCTCGCGTCCGGCCCTGGTCCAGGCCATGGTACGGAGCGAGAGTGCATGGTTAGCCGTCACCTCCTTCTGCGAAGCAGTAATGCTCACGAAGAGGGAGGCGGCGCACGTGAGGGAGAGGCAGTATATGCGCCCTCACGGCCATAGCCGCCGCGGGACACACCCTGGGATTCGGGAATCCCAGGCTGATTCCCGGCCACCGTAGGCGCGGGCTTGCGGACGGCGAGTAATGGGTAGCTCGCTGTCCGGTAAGGACAAAACCCGGGTCGACGGCGCGATGTGTTCCACGCGCGCCTCAAAGAGATGTTAGCACCAACTGGTGGGGTCCCCGCAAGGGCCGATGCCTGCCAGGGGTGCGGGTTGTTCGAAAGAGGTACCGCGGCCCCTGGCATACAGGCAACAGATGGAACACGGGTGGATTTTAGTCTGTAAAAGTCTGACACGCCCTCCTGCTCCTCCCAAAGCGGGAGAAGTTATTTGATGATTTCCCACCCAAAAAAATAAAACCTAACATAACATTTCGTCTTGTTTCCCCTATGGTTTGGGCAGAGGTGTACATATAGTACATTCACATTTCGCCAGTTATGTGTCAGTCCCATATAATAGGGGGCGAGTCTATCGCCATCAGTCGAGACTTCGGGCTGCTATTGACAAATATCGAAAAATCTATCAAAACTTTGCCTAATATGGGAATCAAACGCAGGACCTACATGCTCTGTAATATCGCTTGAGACCACTAAACCAACGAGGTAGAATGATGTTCGTCTAATTAACAAAAAATGTTCTCATACATTTGTTGATTGACGGTCTCAGTATCAATTCAACACCATGTAGACTAACCACAACCACCTACGGGGTGTTCAAAGCCTTCTGAAGACTATTCTACTTAATCTTCCGATGACAGCTATTGGAAGAACCTCAACAATGTGTACTAAATTACGTACCTACGGCCTTTTGTCTCCCCTGAGAAGATGGAGCAGTAGGTAGTGGTCCAGTGGTATCAGCTCCGACTTACGGATCGTTGGTCGTGGGTTCGGACCCAAGCAGGAACTTCATTTTGTGTATTTAATTTCATCACTCTCAAAACGGTGAAGGAAAACATCGTGAGGAAACCGGTATGGCCTGCAAACAAAATTTCGGAGATATGTAACATCTACCAACCCGCACTGGGCCCGCGTGCTGGATTAGGCATAGCCCCACTCCGTCTCACAAAGAGGAAGCCTGTGTCCCAGCAGTGGGGGAAACATTATACCCTGATTATGCGGAAAAGATATTTCCAACTTCGCCACAACCCTTGCGTCTATTACAAGGAAGAGTCATGACTATACTTTGTAATGGATACTAGGCTAGGACTTGATCCAAGCAGCTCATACGCCTTTCGGTCTTAAAATCATCAGCCTCCGAACAATGCACCTTTATTTAAAAGTTTCGTTAAGCTTAATTTACACGGTATATTGAATTATTGCTATTGCATGGAAAACCTAAGTAGGTTATACCTTAACAAACATTTTCTTGTAAGTAACCAAACATCAAACAGTTAAAAGTTACACGAAGAAGTTTACTTACCATTTTCAACAATCATCTACGTAAGTAGGTAAATAAAGCTGTATCCGGTTAGAATGGAAGCCGGCCCCAACATTGTTGCGAAAAGGCTAGGTAGATTGATCTACGTAAGTACATAAACTAACACCAGTTAACTAAAAATTTTACTACGACAAAAAACGTAAATACCTCCCACCAATCCAATCCATCAAACTTTACGCACCTAGGTCGTCATGACCAGGTCACGCCAGGTGAGGTCAGAAAAGTAAGTAACGAATTGGGAAATTTTCTAAAACACAAAAATTTTACTTTTCAAGAATCGCATATATCGCCTAGGCATCCTGGAAGGAATAGAAAGCTACCTCAAATTACAAGTCATCCTGTATAGTATACCCACTTAGTTTAATAAAACCTCTTTTAATTTGGAAGTTCCTGGCCGGTAAACATATTGAATGTTTGTCAGCAGCCGCCAGTCGCAAATTGAATGGCATTGACGTTTGTAAGTATATCGAGGTACGTTGTGTACATCACAGAGTACATTTTTATTGGTGTACATACGGATTCAATCATGGTAGCAAGAATATTAGGCTTGCGAAGAGTTTTCGCGTCTGCTGTCAACGGAAAATATCAACCGGGGATGCTATGTGAGTATAAATATATAGTTTAACCTATCTAACAATGTTAGATAGGCTATCGTAAGTGAGATATCCTTTATCCCACTTACGTAGCCACAAAAAAAACAACCTACTAGTATATACCTACCTACAGTAGAAGTACGTAAGTACCAATATCTGGTAAACGGCAGTACCTAGGTACTTTCAGGGGCTGAAGTAGGCCACCAAACTTTTTCGGCAATGAAAGGCCTAATCTGTTCACCAAGACCCACCTGGTGCCTACTTAGGTCCGGTTAAAGTACGTAGTCCAAATTCTAGACCATTCCAATTAAATGCCATAAGCCAGCTAAATGTTAATATTTATTGCATAATCAGACCATAATGTGCCCACTGCTGGAACACAGGACTCCTCGGTAAGAGGGAGTGGGCCGTAATCCACCACGGGGGCCCAGTGCCGGTTGGCAGATGTCACATGTTTTTTAATTTTCGGTTCTTCTAATATTTTTTCGAATTTTCGGTTCTTCTAATACTTGCTTACCTACATACATTCACGTCATTTGCGGATTCACGTCTTGATATCTCATAATTAAGTTAACCTCTCTTGTTTCAAGTGAGCTCAATCTATCAAGAAAGCGGCGGCAGTCATGTGACCGGCGGCGGTCCAGTTCTAATTACACCAGTCAGATCCTGTTCCTGTGAGTACCTATACCAATGAAACTAAAAGACCACCATACGTAGATATGCGGGTCTTTTAGTTTTATTTATTTAGATATGCTCTACCTATATTTTTTTTAATAAGGTATTTTATTCTATACCTTTAGCTTTCTTTTATCAGTTTATTACACTATACATCATATTTAGGGCCCGATATATATGTCAATATGTTTTTCTAATAGGGACCCCTTCCTCCCTTTCTTTTATTACACCATCCAGATTTAGGGAAAGGGTCCCTGAATATCGCGTAGCGTAGGTACTTTTGTAGGATAATATACTAAATGATATAAAATTAATTAATGTGCTACAGCTACATTGTCGCGATAGCCCGAACTACACTTCGCGCGCTGTCTTTTGCGCGTAGCGCACACCGCTCAACGTCTCGCTTTACACACGACGACATTTCCAGTTTTAGCTGATCTCGCATAGCTTTGGATTTTTTTTTTATTTCTATTTTAGCATTTTTTATGGCTTTTCATACAATGGGAAATCAGCTTATGCAGGAATGGTTACCTTGATTAATGTCGTCGTGCGCACCAACAACAGAGAGCGCGCAAAAGTATAGGTACCTAGTTCGCGTTTTCGCGATAATGTTGCCGTATCATAAAGAAGGAAAGAAACGAAGATGGATCTTCTGACCAAACAGTCAGCTTCCTCAATCTTCAATTATTTACACGAGGACAGTTTTTACTTTTGAGATTAGAGGAGGGTAGATATGCAAAAGTGAAATAGTATTTTACCAACCTACTTCTTCGGGCTACTTGTCAATCTTACCAATGTTGTACGACCACTCACCACTACACCACTAACTGATTTACATTACCTAGTGGTAGTGTAAATCAGTTAGGACAACTGGACAAGCAAGTATAGGTAGTAGGTACCTATACTTGCTTGTCCAGTTGTCCTAAACGAGGCTTACTCATGAAAAAAATATATAAGTATATTCGCGGAAATCTCGCGGTAGTTATCTAGCATTGGAACTGGACACTGACTGACAGAAGT
Organism: Antitype chi; assembly: GCA_947359405.1. NCBI lineage: Eukaryota > Metazoa > Arthropoda > Insecta > Lepidoptera > Noctuidae > Antitype > Antitype chi. The sequence continues at coordinate 11,469,913 of OX375815.1, read as the reverse complement.
GAAGTCTCAGATAACGTTAGCGCAGTCCAACTGATAATTATTGTTTTTGATAAAGTTGCGTTTTTGGCCTCATTCTATATTTTAATCACAGGTATTTTAAAACAATCTGTCTGTCTGCTCGCTATTAACTCGAAATCTGAGAAAGTTTTCACCAAAATAGACAGTGATTCATGACCAGAGATCGGATATTCGGATGCATATTCACCCAAAGTTGAGATGTTGGCTAACATGGAATGCGCTTTTGTATCGAAAAAGTCTTAATTTAGGTAAGTAATTTGTTTATTTTTTGTTTTAACTTACACAAACCACCCCTCCTCCAGTACATATACATATTTGTATTGGGTTAAACATCTGAATAGTTATGCAATCAAGAATCCCGGGGTTTTTAATAAATATTACAAATAATTTATAAAGCCACTTCCATACTTTCATAGCTAAAAATTATCTTTAGGTAAATATGCATCCAAATATCTGATCTCTGTTCATGAGAGAAGAAGAAGATGAAGAAGTGATTCATGATTTGTTAAGGTTTTGTGTACCTAAATTGTTGAAAAATTACACAATGACATCTAGGTATATCTATACATATAATAAAATTGTAACAGGCCGATGTCTGTACGTTAAAGATATTGAAGAAAAAATAGTATAGGGGGTCTTTATTAGAGCAACAGAAGCCAAAACAACGGTTTTTAGAAGTTTTGTCTGTCTGTATGTTTGTAACCGCATCACGCAAAAACCACTGCATAGAATTTAATGCAGTTTTCAATGATGTATTCCGAGAGGTCTAACTTAAAAAATAGGCTATATATTATCAAAAAAAATGATTATCTACTTGATTCGAAAATCCACGCGAATGAAGTCGCGGGCAAAAGCTAGTTTCATAATAATAACGTATACCTAACTGGTGACATGATGACATGACAATCACTAAGACATAATAGCTCTAGGGTAGGGTGGTCTAAGACTGCGCATTTTTCTTACATACGAAAATGCACTGCACTTATTTATATGTCTTAGTAATTAATCTACAGTTTTAGAGAAATTAAAGCAAAATCAAAAAATGGGCCGTGCTAGTTCAAAACGACACTGACTTTACCTACGTACAGACGCCACCACAAAGTTTAAAATCTATCAAAGAAATTTGACAGACTGGGGTAGCTTGATGTGCTGGCGTCTGTACATTACTCTGCTTCAGAGTTATGACGTCTGCGAGTTTTAGACCACACTACGCCCGAACAAAGCCGGGGCGGGTCGTTAATATTTAAAAAAACAAGTCTCTCTTCTCATGTATCTGTTTATCTGCTGTCGCCTATTATCAGTAGCTAGATCGCACATTCGCACCCTCACAAAGCAGGGGCGGGTCGCTAGTTAAGACAAAACGAAGTTCGCCTTTACGACCCCCAAAGCGACAGTTGGGACTCTACTTTGTTTTCACGTAGGTAGTAGAATTACCTTGAGGTGCAAATAATCAGCTAGGTAGGTACCTACCTATTCTGTAAATTCATTTTTCCAAACAGACCGCTGCGATGCCCACATGAATGAGCTGCCGGTGCCGTGCGCACCTTGGGAGCCCTGGTACAGCGACAAACAGAGTTTCTACAACAAGATCTTAGTGGCCGGTATATTTTGGTGAGGATTTTTATGATCAACATCAAGGCCGTTATCATGAGCCTATAGCAAAACACTGCTGGACACAGACATCTCTAATCGCACGCCAACTCGACTCTCGGCAACTCTCATCCAGCTTCGTAGTAAAAACGACGATATTCAGTGTATCTATTGGCTGGGGCCACACTGTGACCATCATCGCTCCACCTAGTCTGAGACCGTTGTACCCTCCGCTTCGCGGACGCCGATCATCATTTCAGCCGAAAGACGATCAGGGGTAGGCCTATTTCCACTGCTGGACATAGGCCCCCCTAAGCTCCGCCACTTCGGCCGGTTCTGTGCTTCCCGCATCCAACGGATACCTGTGGCCGTCACAAGGACATTGGTCCACCTTATGGGAGGCCTTCCAACTCTTTTCTTCCGATACGCGGTCGCCACTCCAAAACCTTTCGGCCCTAGCGGCCATCTGTTCTGCGAGCAACGTGCCCTGACGCCGATCACCGTCATAAAATAATCGGTCAGTAATGTTTACACAACTGTGATGCAGGCCTCCTCTTTGAGAACAACACACATGTTCGGGTCGACATGATTAGGCACGGTAAAAATCAAATAAAAGGAAGTAAAATATATACCTACCGTATATATTTTACCGCCCGGCTGCGCCGACTCGTGCCGAACCATGCTGAGCCGAACAAGTTTGTAGATAGGTAGCGTTATTTACCACGCGGGCTCAGTGCGGCTAGGAGAAAGTTATGTATTCGAATGTTTGGTGGATATCGGGATAGGTACTGGTTTTCTGACGATGATTTCTTTTATCGTTTTGAGACCCTTTCTACCTTTCGGGGATGCGATAAGATAGCCCGCGAAATTCAAATTTGCTTACGTCTTATGCAATTTGTTGACCTACAAATTACAAAAGACGCAAGTAAACTTATCAGGTTGTATGTTGCTGATAAAAACTAAACGTCTGCTGTTGACCTCTTCGAGCTGTAACTGATTTATTATGTTGTTGCAGGTTCCTATTTTCGTTTGGCATGATGATCTACACAGGCAGCATATTCTTGAACTGGGGGCCGCCGAGATACCCCAGCCCGCCGATGGAAATGGTAGAAGAATGCGAAGACGAGTAAATTTCGTATCGTAGCTGTTTAATAATGCGTACTTTTGTATAGCTTCAGCTAGTACTTACACATCATAGTACTCATACATATTATACTTATTACTTAATAATATGATAATGAAACTAAAATGTTCTGCCTTCAAAAGCCAGTGAAAATTACCAAAAGAGGATCGTAGACTTTTCAGTTCTGTTTTTGTCATAATGTGTATGTCTGTAATGATGAATTATGATTGTTTCTGTAATTTTTTTCTTTCAGAGTAATATGTATTTTTTTATTTTTTTGGAAAACGAATAAAAGATTAGAATGTTATTGTGGATTATCATTGAACGTTTAGTGTGTTGACATCACGGAAGAGAAAAAAATTTCTCTTCCGTGGTTGACATCAAGCTTCGAAAAAGAAAACATCAGAAGACTAATTCTCGTAATTAAAAACGTTCAGAATCTAGTTGCTGTCTCACCTCGGCGGCAACCAAATGTCAAAAATGTATGGACACTTCGAGGTATTTTTGACAGATCAGACAGTAGACGTTCTTAAAATTACGTGAATCGCCCCTCTGGTTTAAATATGAAGCAAGTTTAACTTTCTCTCTTTATTTCTATAGAGAAGAATTCATAATTACCTACTGCTAAAAAATATTGCAATAAGTTCAACGCAGTCACAGACGTATCCTGAGTAAACTCTTCTAAATGGTATTTCACTGCATAGTCTGCTTGCAACGCTGACATCGCAGGATTGCGTCATTATGACGCAACTGTACCGCGGCTAGCGCATCAGTTATACGAATTCCCACCAAGACACCGACAGACCCGGACAGATCTCGCGCTATTCTTTGTATAAAAAAATATTTTTATTGAACTCTGCATAACTCTATTCGTAGAGATACAATTTTCTATCTTGGACGTATTTCAGGAGCAAAACTAATTGAAGGTTTTAAACATTGAAAACATGCTTATTCTTAGCTTAAATGCACTAAAATCATACGCGTATTTTGATTAACTTTTCACCGATAATGTGGGAATAATCTAGAATTTTATTTGGAAGTCTAGAAGACCGTCAAATTGATCAGCAATCGTAATTTACAACAATTCTTTGTCAATTGCTAGCATCTACGTTCCTTAGCTGTCAGTAGAACTGCTGGCAAATATGGGGTTATTACTGAATTCATCATCATTAAATAGCGCTCTCGCGATTTTGGCAGCAAGAGACCGTTTTCTGTAATTTGCGCCTCATTCAAAATATCAGGTGGAGTAGATTCCATATTGATATCAGATTCCACGCTTGAACTCATATTATTATTTTGTTTATAAATACCAGTCGGAAAGTCGCAACAATTTTTGACGTTTGTAATATGAAAATGGCGCGAATTTGCAAATGGCGCATCACATGCACGTGGTGAAAATTAGAACTACATCTTTCGTCTCATTTACTCTTTAGTATTAAAGTGAGACAAACGTATTGAGCAAAAGCGCTTCAAAGGAGGTTCGATCAGTCAGCTTATATAATCTCGTAATATGAAACTCCTTGGTGGAATTCTTATAATATTTTAATGGACATTAAAAAAAACCGTAAAGAATACGCACGGTGCTATACAACGGAGTATGCGGTAAAACAGGTACTTAGGTGAGAGTACCTATTTTACCGCACGTTCAGTTGTATGGTGCGTAATTTTTAACTTTCGAACAATGTATACAGGTTACGTAAATGCATTTTTTGAGCAAATGTGTTGAAAATATATTATTGAGATAGCTAAGGCAAAAACCAGTCGGAAAATGTTGGTGTTAGTTCATGAAATAACAAAATAAATTTTAAAATTCAATTCAAAGACATCTGTTTTTTTTATCTGTTTTTGAACATCATCAAATAGTAGCCGCCATGTTATTACGTCATACCGCTGTTTTAACTAATCAACTGAACAACTTTGTACTTTTATTATTTTCGTAACCAAATTAATTTTTATTGAAATAATATCTTACGATCAGGAACAGCAAACCAATGATAAGTAAAATAATAACACATTTTTTAAATTATAAACAATTATCATACAAAATATCAACGCATTTTTTATACAGAAAACTGACGTCATACCCACATAGCAATATGGCGACCACTGCGTCCAGCGTTTTCGTCAAATTACGCGCGAAATATGAAAATTTTAAATTTAAATGCATTTTTATGGCACTAATCGATTCATTTTTTTTTCTTGTGGTTTATTAAGATTTTAGAATCTAATTATGACACTTTTCAAAAATGGGTGTAATACCCTATTCAACAACATGTAGACTACCACAACCACATACTGGGTGTTCAAATTTTCTGAAGACTATTGTACTTAATCTTCCGATGACAACTAGAAGAACCTCAACAATATGTACTAAATTACGTACCTACGGCCTTTTGTCTGCCCTGAGAAGATGGAGCAGTAGGTAGTGGCCCAGTGGTATCAGCTCCGACTTACGGATCGTTGGTCGTGGGTTCGAACCCAAGCAGGAACTTTATTTTGTGTATTTAATTTCATCACTCTCAAAACGGTGAAGGAAAACATCGTGAGGAAACTGGCATGTCCTGTTCGGAGATATTTTGTAACATCTACCAACCCGCACTGAGCCCATTTGGTGGATTAGGCATAGCCCCACTCCCTCTCACAAAGAGGAAGCCTGTGTCCCAGGAGTGGGGGAAACATTAAAGCCTGATAATGCGGAAAAGATATTAAGTATTATTTTCGAACTTCGACACAACCCTTGCGTCTATTACAAGGTAGAGTCAAGGCTTTACTTTGTAATGGATGCTAGACTAGGATTTGATCTAAGCAGCTCATACGCCTTTCGGTCATAAAATCATCAGGCTCCGAACAATGCACCTTTATTTAAAAGTTTCGTTAAGGCGGTGATTTGTTGAAAACGCTCAAAATGGTGTTTTTTTTAAACCAGTGTATCTCTATAACCGTAAATAATTTTGAAAGCAAAAAAATATATGATATTTTCAAGTCTTTTTTGCGTACAGTGATAGAATTCAAAACATAATTAAACATACTTCAAGGCATCAAAAAAGTCATCTAAGTCACCTTAATCATCTTTAAAACCAGTTTATCCCTTCAATAACAATTATAGTTAATTATAAATAAAAATATACCATAAAATTTCAAATGCCAAACTGCATCCAGTGATGGATTATTTATTATTAAATAGTTACTTTCTAATTTTATACGATTTTATTTGCATTTTTACAACAATGCTTGCTCATTTATTATTCGAATTTATTACAACAGATTTTAACCCGTATCGGATTGCAATAAGAACTACCTAAGTAGGAAATACTTTAACAAACATTTTGATGGAAGTAACCCGTAAGGAAGTAACTAGTAAGTTACAGGAAGAAGTTTACTTAACATTTTCAAAAATCATCTACGTACGTAGGTAAATAAAATACTGGTATTCAGCTGTATCCAGTTAGAATGGAAGCCGACCCCAACATTGTTGCGAAAAGGCTAGGTATATTGATCTACGTAAGTACATAAACTATGACACCAGTTAACTAAAAAAATTACTACGGCAAAAAACGTAAAGACCTCCCCACCAATCCAATCCATCAAACTTTACGCACCCAGGTCGTCATGACCAGGTCACGCCAGGTCAGGTCAGAAAATTATGGACCTAACGAATTGGGAAATTAAAAAAAAAACAAGAAAACAAAAATTTTACTTTACAAGAATCGCATAAAACGCCTAGGCATCCTGGAAGGTATAGTAAATAGGTATAGTCACGGACTTTAATTGATAAGCCACTTGCCACAGTTCCTATTTTAGCCATGTAATGCAAATCGGGTTTAGTCGGTTATACTCGTACATAGTCCAGAGTGACGACCCAAAGTCAACCAATTGCAGGGCTAGCAACCGTAATCTAGCGACAATTGTTTTAGCGTAGCGATAGTAACGTTATGATTAGTCATTTCGACATCGAAAAAACTCGTACCCACGATTTTATCCGAACGTGTAGCTTCCAAGATACCGTTCATGACAATTATGATAACTGTTGCATATAAACATAAATAGCTACGGCTACGATTCACCAAAATTCGAAATGATCATCTCTGACATTTCAACTGTCACTGTCTTCCGATAGGTTTTCAGAAATAACGAGTATTTAATGAGCTCTAATTCAAAGGAGGTCAGTATCAAATAGATTGGATAAACTTGTGCAACAGTGTTAACAGTGTATTGATTTCATTGATCATTAACAATTTTTTTGTCAACCTTCAACCTTTAAGTATAAGGCTATTTCCGCATAGAAGTAATTTGTCATCTTGTTTACGAGCATGAGGTTTAAATTCGTGTTTAATCGTGTAATCTCGTGAATGTATAAAACTGCAAAATTGGAAAGTTTAAAAGTGGCTTATCAATTAAAGTCCCGGACTGTACCTCAATTACAAGTCACCTGTATACCCACCTAGTTTAATAAAACCTCTTTTAATTTGGAAGTTCCTGGCCGGTAAACATATTGAATGTTTGTCAGCAGCCGCCAGACGCAAATCGAACGGCATTGACGTTTGTAAGTATATCGAGGTACGTTGTGCACATACGGATTCAATCATGGTAGCAAAAATATTAGGCTTGCGAAGAGTCTTCGCGTCTGCTGTCAACAGAAAATATCCACCGGGGAAGCTATGTGAGTATAAATATATAGTTTAACCTATCTAACAATGTTAGATAGGCTATACGTAATTGAGATATATCCTTTATTCCACTTACTTAGCCACAAAGCAAAGCAAAAAGCTACTTAGCAAGTCAACCTACTAGTATATACCTACCTCCCTACAGTAGAAGTGCGTAAGTACCAATACCTGGTAAATGGCTGTACCTAGGTACCTACTTTCAGGGGCTGAAGTAGGCCTCCAAACTTTATCGGCAATGAAAGGCCTAATCTGTTCACCAAGACCCACCTGGTGCCTACTTAGGTCCTGTTAAAGTACGTAGTCCAAATTCTAGACCATTTCAGTAGTTCGTCGTCAGCTTAAGCTTTCCCAAAATGCACCTGTATTTTACATGGAGCGACTCCCTATGTGACCTTTCCAGATACTGGGTCTTGGAGCGACTGCCTATGTGACCCCCACAACCCAGTTACTGGGTAATACCATCATACCCCTTGATAAGACTGGTTGTCAGTTTTGGACTGACGGATGACACCCGGGTCCAACGGCTTAACGTGATTTCCGAGGCACGGAGGTCATTTCAGCAGATAGACTACCTCATTGGAATTGTGGTCACAAGCGTGAATGCCAAACGTGGGGCACTGGGTTCCATACTGAGGTCAAGTAAAATGTTTTTCCAATAAGACCTACTAAATGCCATAAGCCAGCTAAATGTTAATATTTATTGCTTAATCTGACCATAATGTGCCCACTGCTGGAACACAGGACTCCTCGGTAAGAGGGAGTGGGCCGTAATCCTTCACGCAGGCCCAGTGCCGGTTGGCAGATGTCACATGTTTTAGAACTTTCGGTTCTTCTAATATTTTTTCGAATTTTCGGTTCTTCTAATACTTGCTTACCTACATACATTCACGTCATTTACGGATTCACGTCTTGATATCAAATAATTAAGTTAACCTCTCTTGTTTCAAGTGAGCTCAATCTATCAAGAAAGCGGCGGCAGTCATGTGACCGGCGGCGGTCCAGTTCTAATTACACCAGTCAGATCCTGTTCCTGTGAGTACCTATACCAATGAAACTAAAAGACCACCATACGTAGATATGGGGGTCTTTTAGTTTTGTTTTTTTTTTGACAGAAGTGAAGTCTCAGATAACGTTAGCGCAGTCCAACTGATAATTATTGTTTTTGATAAAGTAGCTTTTTTGGCCTCATTCTATATTTTAATCACAGGTATTTTAAAACAATCTGTCTGTCTGCTCGCTATTAACTCGAAATCTGAGAAAGTTTTCACCAATAGACAGTGATTCATGACCAGAGATCGGATATTCGGATGCATATTCACCTAAAGTTGAGATGTTGGCTAACATGGAATGCGCTTTTGTATCGAAAAAGTCTTAATTTAGGTAAGTAATTTGTTTATTTTTTATTTAACTTACACAAACCACCCCTCCTCCAGTACATATACATATTTGTATTGGGTTAAACATCTGAATAGTTATGCAATCAAGAATCCCGGGGTTTTTAATAAATATTACAAATAATTAATAAAGCCGCTTCCATACTTTCATAGCTTAAAATTATATCTTTTGGTAAATATGCATCCAAATATCTGATCTCTGTTCATGAGAGAAGAAGAAGATGAAGAAGTGATTCATGATTTGTTAAGGTTTTGTGTACCTAAATTGTTGAAAAATTACACAATGACATCTACCTATACATATAGTAAAATTGTAACAGGCCGATGTCTGTACATTAAAGATATTGAAGAAAAAATAGTATGGGGGGTCTTTATTAGAGCAACAGAAGCCAAAACATTGGTTTTTAGAATTTTTGTCTGTCTGTATGTTTGTTACCGCATCACGCAAAAACCACTGCATGGAATTGAATGCAGTTTTCAATGATGTATTCCGAGAGGTCTAACTTAAAAAATAGGCTATATATTATCAAAAAAAAATATTATCTACTTGATTCTAAAGTCCACGCGTATGAAGTCGCGGGCAAAAGCTAGTTTCATAATAATAACGTATACCTAACTGGTGACATGATGACATGACAATCACTAAGGCATAATAGCTCTAGGGTAGGGTGGTCTAAGACTGCGCATTTTTCTTACATACGAAAATGCACTGCACTTATTTATATGTCTAAAACGACACTGACGTTACCTACGTACAGACGCCAGCACAAAGTTTAAAATCTATCAAAGAAATTTGACAGATTGGGGTAGCTTGATGTGCTGGCGTCTGTACATTACTCTGCTTCAGAGTTATGACGTCTGCGCAGTCTTAGACCACACTACGCCAGAGCACAGCCGGGGCGGGACAATTAGTATTTAAAAAAACAAGTCGCTTTTCTCATGTATTTGTTTATCTGCTGTCGCCTATTATCAGTAGCTAGATCGCACAGTCGCACCCTCACAAAGCAGGGGCGGGTCGCTAGTTAAGTCAAAACGAAGTTCGCCTTTACGACCCCCAAAGCGACAGTTGGGACTCTACTTTGTTTTCACGTAGGTAGTAGAATTACATTGAGGTGCAAATAATCAGCTAGGTAGGTACCTACCTATTCTGTAAATTCATTTTTCCAAACAGACCGCTGCGATGCCCACATGAATGAGCTGCCGGTGCCGTGCGCATCTTGGGAGCCCTGGTACAGCGACAAACAGAGTTTCTACAACAAGATCTTGGTGGCCGGTATATTTTGGTGAGGATTTTTATGATCAACATCAAGGCCATCATCATGAGCCTATAGCAAAACACTGCTGGACACAGACATCTCTAATCGCACGCCAACTCAACCCTCGGCAACTCTCATCCAGCTTCGTAGTAAAAATGACGATATTCAGTGTATCTATTGGCTAGGGCCACACTGTGACTATCATCGCTCTACCTAGTCTGAGACCGTCGTACCCTCCGCTTTGCGGACGCCGATCATCATTTCAGCCGAAAGACGATCAGGGGTAGGCCTATTTCCACTGCTGGACATAGACCCCCCCCCAAGCTCCGCCACTTCGGCCGGTTCTGTGCTTCCCGCATCCAACGGATACCTGTGGCCGTCACAAGGACATTGGTCCACCTTATGGGAGGCCTTCCAAATCTTTTCTTCCGATACGCGGTCGCCACTCCAAAACCTTTCGGCCCTAGCGGCCATCTGTTCTGCGAGCAACGTGCCCTGATGCCGATCACCGTCATAAAATAATCGGTCAGTAATGTTTACACAACTGTGATGCAGGCCTCCTGTTTGAGAACGAGAAGGCGCCGTAAGAGATGCTACACACATGTTCGGGTCGACATGATTAGGCACAGTAAAAATCAAATATTTCGTATATATTTTACCGCCCGGCTGCGCCGACTCGTGCCGAACCATGCTGAGCCGAACAAGTTTGTAGATAGCGTTTTTTACCACGCGGGCTCGGTGCGGCTAGGAGAAAGTTATGTATTCGAATGTTTGGTGGATATCCGGATAGGTACTGATTTCTGACGATGATTCCTTTTATCGTTTTGAGAGCCTTTCTACCTTTCGGGGATGCAATAAGATAGGCCGCGAAATTCAAATTTGCTTACGTCTTATGCAATTTGTTGACCTACAAATTACAAAAGACGCAAGTAAACTTATTAGGTTGTATGTTGCTGATAAAAACTAAACGTCTGCTGTTGACCTCTTCGAGCTGTAACTGATTTATTATGTTGTTGCAGGTTCCTATTTTCGTTTGGCATGATGATCTACACAGGCAGCATATTCTTGAACTGGGGGCCGCCGAAAAACCCCAGCCCGCCGAGCGAAATGGTAGAAGAATGCGAAGACGAGTAAATTTCGTATCGTAGCTGTTTAATAATGCGTACTTTTGTATAGCTTCGGCTAGTACTTACACATCATAGTACTCATACATAATAGACTTATTACTTATTAATATGATAATGAAACTAAAATGTTCTGCCTTCAAAAGCCAGTGAAAATTTTACCAAAAGAGGATCGTAGACTTTTCAGTTCTGTTTCTGTCATATGTGTATGTTTGTAATGATGAATTATGATTGTTTCTGTGATTTTTTTCTTTCAGAGTAAAATGTATTTTATTTTTTGGAAAAATAATAAAAGATTAGAATGTTATTGTGGATTATCATTGAACGTTTAGTGTGTTGACATCACGGAAGAGAAAAAAATTTCTCTTCCGTGGTTGACATCAAGCTTCGAAAAAGAAAACATCAGAAGACTAATTCTCGTAATTAAAAACGTTCAGAATCTAGTTGCTGTCTCACCTCGGCGACAACCAAATGTCAAAAATGTATGGACACTTCGAGGTATTTTTGACAGATCAGACAGTAGACGTTCTTAAAATTACGTGAATCGCCCCTCTGGTTTAAATATGAAGCAAGTTTAACTTTCTCTCTTTATTTCTATAGAGAAGAATTCATAATTACCTACTGCTAAAAAATATTGCAATAAGTTCAACGCAGTCACAGACGTATCCTGAGTAAACTCTTCTAAATGGTATTTCACTGCATAGTCTGCTTGCAACGCTGACATCGCAGGATTGCGTCATTATGACGCAACTGTACCGTGGCTAGCGCATCAGTTATACGAATTCCCACCAAGACACCGACAGACCCGGACAGATCTCGCGCTATTCTTTGTATAAAAAAATATTTTTATTGAACTCTGCATAACTCTATTCGTAGAGATACAATTTTCTATCTTGGACGTATTTCAGGAGCAAAACTAATTGAAGGTTTTAAACATTGAAAACATGCTTATTCTTAGCTTAAATGCACTAAAATCATTCGCGTATTTTGATTAACTTTTCACCGATAATGTGGGAATAATCTAGAATTTTATTTGGAAGTCTAGAAGACCGTCAAATTGATCAACAATCGTAATTTACAACAATTCTTTGTCAATTGCTAGCATCTACGTTCCTTAGCTGTCAGTAGAACTGCTGGCAAATATGGGGTTATTACTGAATTCATCATCATTAAATAGCGCTCTCGCGATTTTGGCAGCAAGAGACCGTTTTCTGTAATTTGCGCCTCATTCAAAATATCAGGTGGAGTAGATTCCATATTGATATCAGATTCCACGCTTGAACTCATATTATTATTTTGTTTATAAATACCAGTCGGAAAGTCGCAACAATTTTTGACGTTTGTAATATGAAAATGGCGCGAATTTGCAAATGGCGCATCACATGCACGTGGTGAAAATTAGAACTACATCTTTCGTCTCATTTACTCTTTAGTATTAAAGTGAGACAAACGTATTGAGCAAAAGCGCTTCAAAGGAGGTTCGATCAGTCAGCTTATATAATCTCGTAATATGAAACTCCTTGGTGGAATTCTTATAATATTTTAATGGACATTAAAAAAAACCGTAAAGAATACGCACGGTGCTATACAACGGAGTATGCGGTAAAACAGGTACTTAGGTGAGAGTACCTATTTTACCGCACGTTCAGTTGTATGGTGCGTAATTTTTAACTTTCGAACAATGTATACAGGTTACGTAAATGCATTTTTTGAGCAAATGTGTTGAAAATATATTATTGAGATAGCTAAGGCAAAAACCAGTCGGAAAATGTTGGTGTTAGTTCATGAAATAACAAAATAAATTTTAAAATTCAATTCAAAGACATCTGTTTTTTTTATCTGTTTTTGAACATCATCAAATAGTAGCCGCCATGTTATTACGTCATACCGCTGTTTTAACTAATCAACTGAACAACTTTGTACTTTTATTATTTTCGTAACCAAATTAATTTTTATTGAAATAATATCTTACGATCAGGAACAGCAAACCAATGATAAGTAAAATAATAACACATTTTTTAAATTATAAACAATTATCATACAAAATATCAACGCATTTTTTATACAGAAAACTGACGTCATACCCACATAGCAATATGGCGACCACTGCGTCCAGCGTTTTCGTCAAATTACGCGCGAAATATGAAAATTTTAAATTTAAATGCATTTTTATGGCACTAATCGATTCATTTTTTTTTCTTGTGGTTTATTAAGATTTTAGAATCTAATTATGACACTTTTCAAAAATGGGTGTAATACCCTATTCAACAACATGTAGACTACCACAACCACATACTAGGTGTTCAAATTTTCTGAAGACTATTGTACTTAATCTTCCGATGACAACTAGAAGAACCTCAACAATATGTACTAAATTACGTACCTACGGCCTTTTGTCTGCCCTGAGAAGATGGAGCAGTAGGTAGTGGCCCAGTGGTATCAGCTCCGACTTACGGATCGTTGGTCGTGGGTTCGAACCCAAGCAGGAACTTTATTTTGTGTATTTAATTTCATCACTCTCAAAACGGTGAAGGAAAACATCGTGAGGAAACTGGCATGTCCTGTTCGGAGATATTTTGTAACATCTACCAACCCGCACTGAGCCCATTTGGTGGATTAGGCATAGCCCCACTCCCTCTCACAAAGAGGAAGCCTGTGTCCCAGGAGTGGGGGAAACATTAAAGCCTGATAATGCGGAAAAGATATTAAGTATTATTTTCGAACTTCGACACAACCCTTGCGTCTATTACAAGGTAGAGTCAAGGCTTTACTTTGTAATGGATGCTAGACTAGGATTTGATCTAAGCAGCTCATACGCCTTTCGGTCATAAAATCATCAGGCTCCGAACAATGCACCTTTATTTAAAAGTTTCGTTAAGGCGGTGATTTGTTGAAAACGCTCAAAATGGTGTTTTTTTTAAACCAGTGTATCTCTATAACCGTAAATAATTTTGAAAGCAAAAAAATATATGATATTTTCAAGTCTTTTTTGCGTACAGTGATAGAATTCAAAACATAATTAAACATACTTCAAGGCATCAAAAAAGTCATCAAAGTCACCTTAATCATCTTTAAAACCAGTTTATCCCTTCAATAACAATTATAGTTAATTATAAATAAAAATATACCATAAAATTCCAAATGCCAAACTGCATCCAGTGATAGATTATTTATTATTAAATAGTTAATTTCTAATTTTATTCGATTTTATTTGCATTTATACAACAATGCTTGCTCATATATTATTAGAATTTATTACAACAGATTTTAACCCGTATCGGATTGCATTATGAACTACCTAAGTAGGTAATACTTTAACAAACATTTTGATGGAAGTAACCCGTAAGGAAGTAACTAGTAGGTAAGTTACAGGAAGAAGTTTACTTAACATTTTCAAAAATCATCTACGTAAGTAAGTAAATAAAATACTGGTATTCAGCTGTATCCGGTTAGAATGGAAGCCGACCCTAAGATTGTTGCGAAAAGGCTAGGTATATTGATCTACGTAAGTACATAAACTATGACACCAGTTAACTAAAAATTTTACTACGGCAAAAAACGTAAAAACCTCGCACCAATCCAATCCATCAAACTTTACGCACCCAGTTCGTCACGACCAGGTCAGGTCAGAAAATTATGTAACGAATTGGGAAATAAAAAAAAATACAAGAAAACAAAAATTTTACTTTACAAGAATCGCATAAAACGCCTAGGCATCCTGGAAGGAATAAATAGGTACAGTCACGGACTTTAATTGATAAACCACTTGCCACAGTTCCTATTTTAGCCATGTAATGCAAATCGGGTTTAGTCGGTTATACTCGTACATAGTCCAGAGTGACGACCCAAAGTAAACCAATTGCAGGGCAACCGTAACCTAGCGACAATTGTTTTAGCGTAGCGATAGTAACGTTATGATTAGTCATTTCGACATCGGAAAAACTCGTACCCACGATTTTATCCGAACGTGTAGCTTCCAAGATACCGTTCATGACAATTATGATAACTGTTGCATATAAACATAAATAGCTACGGCTACGATTCACCAAAATTCGAAATGATCATCTCTGACATTTCAACTGTCACTGTCTTCCAATAGGTTTTCAGAAATAACGAGTATTTAATGAGCTCTAATTCAAAGGAGGTCAGTATCAAATAGATTGGATAAACTTGTGCAACAGTGTTAACAGTGTATTGATTTCATTGATCATTAACAATTTTTTTGTCAACCTTCAACCTTTAAGTATAAGGCTATTTCCGCATAGAAGTAATTTGTCATCTTGTTTACGAGCATGAAGTTTAAATTCGTGTTTAATCGTGTAATCTCGTGAATGTATAAAACTGCAAAATTGGAAAGTTTAAAAGTGGCTTATCAATTAAAGTCCCGGACTGTACCTCAATTACAAGTCACCTGTATACCCACCTAGTTTAATAAAACCTCTTTTAATTTGGAAGTTCCTGGCCGGTAAACATATTGAATGTTTGTCAGCAGCCGCCAGACGCAAATCGAACGGCATTGACGTTTGTAAGTATATCGAGGTACGTTGTGCACATACGGATTCAATCATGGTAGCAAAAATATTAGGCTTGCGAAGAGTTTTCGCGTCTGCTGTCAACAGAAAATATCCACCGGGGAAGCTATGTGAGTATAAATATATAGTTTAACCTATCTAACAATGTTAGATAGGCTATACGTAATTGAGATATATCCTTTAATTCACTTACGTAGCCACAAAGCAAAGCAAAAAGCTACTTAGCAAATCAACCTACTAGTATATACCTACCTCCCTACAGTAGAAGTTCGTAAGTACCAATACCTGATAAATGGCTGTACCTAGGTACTTTCAGGGGCTGAAGTAGGCCTCCAAACTTTATCGGCAATGAAAGGCCTAATCTGTTCACCACGACCACCTGGTGCCTATTTAGGTCCTGTTAAAGTACGTAGTCCAAATTCTAGACCATTTCAGTAGTTCGTCGTCAGCTTAAGCTTTCCCAAAATGCACCTGTATTTTATATGGAGCGACTCCCTATGTGACCTTTCCAGATACTGAGTCTTGGAGCGACTGCCTATGTGACCCCCACAACCCAGTTACTGGGTAATACCATCATACCCCTTGATAAGACTGGTTGTCAGTTTTGGACTGACGGATGATACCCGGGTCCAACGGCTTAACGTGATTTCCGAGGCACGGAGGTCATTTCAGCAGATAGACTACCTCATTGGAATTGTGGTCACAAGCGCGAATGCCGAGCGTGGGGCACTGGGTTCCATACCAAGGTCAAGCAAAATGTTTTTCCAATAAGACCTACTAAATACCATAAGCCAGCTAAATGTTAATATTTATTGCATAAATCAGACCATAATGTGCCCACTGCTGGAACACAGGACTCCTCGGTAAGAGGGAGTGGGGCGTAATCCTTCACGCAGGCCCAGTGCCGGTTGGCAGATGTCACATGTTTTCGAACTTTCGGTTCTTCTAATATTTTTTCGAATTTTCGGTTCTTCTAATACTTGCTTACCTACATGCATTCACGTAATTTACGGATTCACGTCTTGATATCTCATAATTAAGTTAACCTCTCTTGTTTCAAGTGAGCTCAATCTATCAAGAAAGCGGCGGCAGTCATGTGACCGGCGGCGGTCCAGTTCTAATAACACCAGTCAGATCCTGTTCCTGTGAGTACCTATACCAATGAAACTAAAAGACCACCATACGTAGATATGGGGGTCTTTCAGTTTTATTTATTTAGATATTCTCAATATTTTTTTTATAAGGTATTTTATTCTATTTAGCTTTCTTTTACTAGTTTATTACACTACACACCATATTTAGGGCCCGATATATATGTCATATGTATTTCTAATAGGGACCCCTTCCTCCCTTTCTTTTATTACACCATCCAGATTTAGGGAAAGGGTCCCTGAATATCGCGTAGCGTAGGTACCTTTGTAGGATAATATACTAAACGATATTAAATTAATTAATGTGCTATAGCTACAATGGTGCCAATTCTCTTGTACACCGAACTAAACTAACTAAACTATCACTAAAATTCCTTACTTTTGGCTATGAGAATCTTAAAGCTATTCTACAAAAAAAAAATCTCTGAACTTAAAAATAATTTTGACGCAACTAAAATCGAATTTGACAATCGCGACTCCTGCAGACTTAGCATGACGCTTTCTATTTCTACTCTACTGTAGAATATAAATCGCTTGTCTGCATTTCTCGGTGAAAAACTGACAACTGTCTACACGGAAACCACATTTTTGTCTAGTCTTCCGTCGACAAAACGCTTCTCTACGGTTGTCTACGGTAGCTTGATGTGCTGGCGTCTGTACATTACTCTGCTTCAGAGTTATGACGTCTGCGTAGTTTTAGACCACACTACGCCCGAACAAAGCCGGGGCGGGTCGTTAATATTTAAAAAAACAAGTCTCTCTTCTCATGTATGTTTATCTGCTGTCGCCTATTATTATCAGTAGCTAGATCGCACATTCGCACCCTCACAAAGCAGGGGCGGGTCGCTAGTTAAGTCAAAACGAAGTTCGCCTTTACGACCCCCAAAGCGACAGTTGGGACTCTACTTTGTTTTCACGTAGGTAGTAGAATTACCTTGAGGTGCAAATAATCAGCTAGGTAGGTACCTACCTATTCTGTAAATTCATTTTTCCAAACAGACCGCTGCGATGCCCACATGAATGAGCTGCCGGTGCCGTGCGCATCTTGGGAGCCCTGGTACAGCGACAAACAGAGTTTCTACAACAAGATCTTGGTGGCCGGTATATTTTGGTGAGGATTTTTATGATCAACATCAAGGCCATCATCATGAGCCTATAGCAAAACACTGCTGGGCACAGACATCTCTAATCGCAAGCTAACTCGACCCTCGGCAACTCTCATCCAGCTTCGTAGTAAAAACGACGATATTCAGTGTATCTATTGGCTGGGGCCACACTGAGACCATCATCGCTCCACCTAGTCTGAGACCGTTGTACTCTCCGCTACGCGGACGCCGATCATCATTTCAGCCGAAAGACGATCAGGGGTAGGCCTATTTCCACTGCTGGACATAGACCCCCCCCAAGCTCCGCCACTTCGGCCGGTTCTGTGCTTCCCGCATCCAACGGATACCTGTGGCCGTCACAAGGACATTGGTCCACCTTATGGGAGGCCTTCCAACTCTTTTCTTCCGATACGCGGTCGCCACTCCAAAACCTTTCGGCCCTAGCGGCCATCTGTCCTGCGAGCAACGTGCCCTGACGCCGATCACCGTCATAAAATAATCGGTTAATTATGTTACACAACTGTGATGCAGGTCTCCTCTTTGAGAACGAGAGTGCGCCGGCGCCGTAAGAGATGCTACACACATCGCACCTTTAGAATGATAGAGACCTAATGCGAAATTAGCCGCAACCAAAATAGGTCTCTATAATTCTAATAATTCTAAATAAATTCTAAATAATTTTGCTTGCGGCTAATTTCGCATTCTAAAGGTGCGACATGTTCGGGTCGACATGATTAGGCACAGTAAAAATCAAATAAAAGGAAGTAAAATATATACCTACCGTATAATTTTACCGCCCGGCTGCGCCGACTCGTGCCGAACCATGCTGAGCCGAACAAGTTTGTAGATAGCGTTATTTACCACGCCGGCTCAGTGCGGCTAGGAGAAAAAGTTACGTATTCGAATGTTTGGTGGATATCGGGATAGGTACTGGTTTTCTGACGATGATTTCTTTTATCGTTTTGAGAGCCTTTCTACCTTTCGGGGATGCGATAAGATAGCCCGCGAAATTCAAATTTGCTTACGTCTAATGCAATTTGTTGACCTACAAATAACAAAAGACGCAAGTAAATTTATCAGGTTGTATGTTGCTGATAAAAACTAAACGACTACTGTTGACTTCTTCGAGCTGTAACTGATTTATTATGTTGTTACAGGTTCCTATTTTCGTTCGGCATGATGATCTACACAGACAGCATATTCTTGAACTGGGGGCCGCCGAAATACCCCAGCCCGCCGACGGAAATGGTAGAAGAATGCGAAGACGAGTAAATTTCGTATCGTAGCTGTTTAATAATGCGTACTTTCGTATAGCATAGCGGCTAGTACTTACTTATACATAATAAACTTATTAGGTACTTAATAATGTATTAATGAAACTAAAATGTTCTGCCTTCAAAAGCCGGCGAAAATAACCAAAAGAGGATCGTAGCACTTTTCAGGTCTCTGTCATTATGTGTAAGTTTAGTACTTTTCAGTTCTGTTTCTGTCATATGTGTATGTTTAGCACTTTTCAGTTCTGTTTCTGTCATATGTGTATGTTTGTAATGATGAAATATGATTGTTTCTGTGATTTTTTCTTTCAGAGTAAAATGTATTTTAATTTTTTGTTGGAAAACGAATAAAATATTAGAATGTTATTGTGGATTATCATTGAACGTTTAGTTTGTTGACATTAAGCTTCGGAAATAGAAAACATCAAAAGACCAATTCTCAAATGGAAAAGGGAGAGAAAAATGTTCAAAATCTAGTCGCTGTCTCACCTCGGCGACAACCAAATGTCAAAAATGTATGGACACTTTTTTGACAGATCAGACAGTGGACGTTCTTAAAATTACGTGAATCGCCCCCCTGGTTTAAATAAGAAGCAAGTTTTAACTTTCTCTCTTTATTTCTATAGAGAAGAATTCATAATTACTGCTAAAAAATATTGCAATAACTTCAACGCAGTCACAGACGTATCCTGAGTAAACTCTTCTAAATGGTATTTCACTGCATAGTCTGCTTGCAACGCTGACATCGCAGGATTGCGTCATTATGGCGCAACTGTACCGCGGCTAGCGCATCAGTTATACGAATTCCCACCAAGACTGTTACCGGACAGATCTCGCGCTATTCTTTGTATAAAAAAATATTTTTATTGAACTCTGCATAACTCTATTCGTAGAGATACAATTTTCTGTCTTGGACGTATTTCAGGAGCAAAACTAATTGAAGGTTTTAAACATTGAAAACATGCATATTCTTAGCTTAAATGCACTAAAATCATACGCGTACTTATTTTGATTAACTTTTCACTGATAATGTGGGAATAATCTAGAATTTAATTTGGAAGTCTAGAAGACCGTCAAATTGATCAACAATCGTAATTTACAACAATTCTTTGTCAATAGCTAGCATCTACGTTCCTTAGCTGTCATTAGAACTGCTGGCAAATATGGGGTTAAAACTGAATTTCCCCCCACCTCGAATTCATCTCATAAAACGGGATTCTAAAGTATATTACTTTTCAGGTGGAATGAACAGGGGTAGCCAGTATTAACTCCAATTGTGGAAGTAGTTTTCGACACAAATATTAATATAACACTAGGTAAGTAAGTATACTATTTCATTGTTTCATATTTGTCACAGCCAAGTTCCCAATATTATTCAAATTTTAACTAACTGACGCACTGACAAGTCTAAGACTTCTAGCAGATTGTTTAATAGAACTGTCCGAAATGCTTGAGAAAATTGATATCGTAAATTGTTTTTTAAAGTCTAACTATAATAGTCGTAGATTCGAAATAAAGCGCTAAATAGAACTATAATAACGTGTAATGCTAGTGAGAGTTATCTGCTCTCCGGTTTAGGTTTAGGGGGCTTGAATCCTTGGATTTTCTTCTTCTTTTTCTCCTTGCCGCCACCTGATTGGAACGTCTTCCAGCTGTCGACTCGATTTTGTCGAGATTCCTGTAATGTTCAAACATTATGCCATTATAAGGTGTTATTTATATGGCGTAGGTACACAAAAAAGATCTATTGTAAACATAGTAAATTTCAGTCATTTGTGTACTATTGAAACTGACATGTAATTTAGATTGACCTATGAAAGTGCAATGTGATGAAGACCATTATAATCTTCAGCAGTTGACGATACTATGAAGGCCGAATTGTACGGTGGTGTTAGTTTCAACAAGTTATTTTATACCACATATTACTTACTTGCTAACAAAACAATAATAGCTTGCCCTTAGTGTCATCGGTCTTCGACAAGTTTACAAAGTTTCAATGAAATCTGACCGTTTAAAGTGGGTCAAAATCGCGCTCAAAGGAGTTGGTTACATACAAACATACAAGTGAAGCTAATATAAAGCGTGTAAAAATAAAATAATTTTAAACTGCACTAAAATTATTTATGGGACATTGTCTTCTTATACCGGTCTCTCTGTCGTCTTAATTGAGTTTCAGATTTAAAATCTATTGTGACTACAGAGTTAAGGCTCCCGCAGACAGGCGCGACGAGACTATAGTCGAACAATTTCAATGTAAACTTCATGGACATTGTTCTACTAGAATTGCGTCGCACCAATGCGTTTTGCCTGTCTGCGGGAGCCTTTGGGGTTCATTTCCACTGAGGCGGAGACAAGCAGAGAGCTGACGTGCTGTTAGTGCTGGAATCGGCCATTTACAATACAGATCAACAAATCGATTGCGCGACTTTGGTGTCGTCTGTGATTGGTCGATCAGTATCGACGGCGTGGAGCGCAGCAAAAACCACGTCTCTGCTGCGCTCCGCGACGTCTCAGTAGAAATCAATGTCATCGAGCTTCGTGGATCAATTTTATTGTGAAGAAAGAACTGTGACTAGTCTGACTATAATAATACAAGCTATAAAATACACTCACTACGGCAGTAAATCTGGCCCAAGCCCTAAACACGAACTTGTGAACTAAATGAAGTGGGATTTTTATGAGAAAATACGACAATTTGCTTGGTATTAACTTTTGTAAAATTATGGCAAAGCATGTGCAAAGTTCTATTTTTATTCTGAGATCAGACAACCAACACATCAAATAAAAGTCATAAAAACAGAACATTTTGCAGCTTGAAAGTTTCTTCACAATGAGGTGTATTATGTATGTACTTAGTAGGTGGTAAGATCTATGTTATTATATTGCTTTTGTTTCAATCAACTTAAACAACTAGAGAAGCTGCTTGGTATCTATTCTTACTAAATAATCCCAACGAATAAGTTTACTTCGTTTGCAAAATCATGTTTAGGGCATGTGTCACCTTCCCACCACTGAGTCTATTTACCCGCCACTGAGTCTATTTACCTCAAAATTCTTCGCCCATTCCTTTTCAAGGGACTTCTGCTCCTCCTGTTCAATCTCAGCTTCTCGTTTTCGTTTCCTCTCCTCCATGTCACGGACTTCAAGGTGCTGGCGCTTTCGCTCCATGTCGGCAAATAACTGAAATCATTTATATACATGGATTACTACTTTTTGTTAAGACATTGAAACTTTATAATTCAAGTGACTATATTGATTGTAGATTTTGCAGAGGAGAGACAATTTATCTTTTTTCTAACACAAACTAAATAGAAGGAAAGTATAGTTGCTATTGCAGCCAAAATAAACAGAAATATTATAGGTGATCGCTTTTACTGATAAGACCATTGTCAACCTATGTTAAATTAAATGTCTACTTTTATAACTGTGATTTTTATGGTGTACAAAATAAAGAGTATGCTATTGTATTCAATAGTAGGCAAATGTCTTTTGTATTTATTTTTCAACATAATTGCAATCTAAGTGTAAAAAAACAAAATATTTTATTTCACATAAACCTACATGGGCACTTACGAAACGTCAGAAGCAAGTTGTTTCCTATGGAGAAGAGCTGGCAAGAAACTCCACAGTTACTCTTTTAAAAATAATTGGCTTTTACAATGGTTTCAATTAACCCGTGTTGCATGTCTAATTATTTTATTTTAATTTTTATTTAATTTATTTGGGACAAAAAACAGTTATACATTACAACAGTTACAAAAAAAAAGTTATTAAATCAGTCTTAAAAACGTATAACCCACACTATTGTCCACGAAATGACATCAGGGTATGACAACGAACGCATGTTAAATGAAAATAAAAAGTAAAAAGTAAAAATAAAAAAGTAAACAGTAAAAATAAAAAAGTAAAAATAAAAAAGTAAAAAGTACACATTTATCAGAAAAACACGAATCGAAGGATGCGGATGACAAGATCATCCGTCTTATAGGCGACTTGCAAGAAATTGTGAAATCATTCTTTTGAATTTATATTGTGACAGCGCATATCAATTAGCAGACACAATAGAAATTCTATTGTTATCTGTACACATGGTGTACACTTGATGTGCAAGGTTAACAGAGTTAATAGATATGGGGGACAGTATAGGCATGCCAACAATTACCAGGTACTTCATAAAATAGAAAATGGTCTACAAATCGACATATATCAACAATGGCACTATATTTAACAGGAGGATAGTTGTAGGTGCACATACTTCTTACCGTTTGGTGGATTATTATTTCCTTTATTTCAATATACACATACAAATTATATTTTTAAATATTAGAATATAAAATATAATAGGTCTTTACCTATGAAATTGCCGTTTTGTATGAAAAAATTTAAACTAATTTTTTTCATGTATTTTTTATTTGTATTAATCGAAGTAATCACCCATGCAATCAATGCATCTTTGCCATCGCAGTGGCAGTTTATTGATGCCCTTCTTAAAGAAATCAGCTGGACGGGAGGCAACAAATTCTTCAAAGGCATTTTGTACTGCCTCTCGGGTATTGAATTTTTTTCCCGCCAAGAAGTTATCCAAATTCTGGAAAAAGTAGTAGTCTATAGGCGCAAGGTCTGGTGAGTAGGGCGGATGACGGAGAGCTTCCAACCCCAGTTCTTGCAACTTGGAGACCGTCTGCTGTGCAGTATGAGGTCGCGCGTTGTCGTGCAGGAGCAGCGGAGACGAGCGATTGACCAATGCTGGTTGGAGATGTGCCAGCTTCTCCATAATTGTGTTCAGTTCTTCACAGTACACATCTGCAGTAATGCTCACCCCGTTTGGTAAGAAGCTGTGATGAATCACACCGGCGCTAGACCACCAAACAGTGACCATCACTTTTCTAGGGGTAAGTTTTCGTTTAGGGCATTGTTTAGGTGCTGAACCAGGATCCAACCAACTTGCTGAGCGCTTGCGGTTATCAAACAGAATCCATTTTTCATCGCAGGTAACAATGCGGTTCAAAATTCCTTCATTTGTGTGTCTGTTGAGCAGTGCAAGGCACGTCTCGACGCGTACTTCGCGCTGACGATCATTGAGTTCGTGGGGCACCCATTTGTCAAGCTTTTTTACCTTGCCAATTTGACGCAAATGGACCAATATTGTTTTGACACTAACGTCGAAAGCTGCTGCTAATTCAGCCGTAGATTGTGTATCATCAGCTTCCACAATCGCCTTTAATTCGTCATTGTCGACCAAAGTCTTCGGACGACCGCGAGGTTCATTTTTCAGGTCGAAATTTCCAGAACGGAAGCGAGCAAACCAATAACAGGTGGTGCGTTGGTTTGTAGTGTTAGCTCCGTAAACGTCGTTGATGTTGCGTGCCGCTTGTGCCGCGTTGCTGCCACGACGGTACTCATATTCCATAATTACTCGAATTTTTAACGTATCCATGATGACGAAAAAGATTGAAATGCGATGAAAATGTAACACTAATCAATAAACAAATGACTACTTTTGGAAAAAAAAATCCATGTTTTTAAAATAAAATTAATTTGAAATTAGAATTCTTACCCAAACAAAAATTATTTTGATTTGAAATGGCCAGTACTGCAAAACGGCAATTTCATAGGTAAAGACCTAATATAAAAACATTTAAAAATATAAAAAATAGTAGCCCACCGGTATCAGGAACAGGGTCCAAGCTACCGGCGGTCAGGGCTCCAGAGAGAGGAACCTCCTAACAATGCGAGCCGTATCCAGGAGTACCGCTTTCTGGATCAAGCCCTTGATCCAGCTGCCCAACGAGAGCCTCCTTAGGTGTTGGTCGAGGCTCTTTGGTATCAAACCATTGGCTGATATGACTATTAGTACAATGATCGCTGAGTCCACATCCCACATGTCGACAACCTCGCAAGCCAAGTCAAGATACTTGATTTGTATATCTTTCTCGGCTTTCACGAGGTTCCTGTCATGCGGGACCGTTATGTCAACGATCATTGCACGCCACTTTAGTTGATCGACTGGTGGATTTATTATTAACAATCATTTTGCAACATCCATAAATAATGTAAGCTAGTCCTGTTATTCATACTCATGGCATATTCATGGTAGATATACCAAGAAAAAAAATCAACATACCTTCATGGTCATAACATAAATTGCATGTTTATATTTCACAGGATCATCCTCTGGAATGCCATCAGTCCCTTTATTATCTTTTTTCTGCTTTTTCTTTTTCTGCTCAATCTAAAATAATCGACATTCAATTAATAGCGTGGGATTTGATTGTTGAAATAGCAATTGTAATAAAAGCATTGATTGTGTTGATAACAGCAAAATTAATTTACCATGTGGTCAGTCCGTTCTTTAGCCTCCTCACAAATGTCTAAGCATTTTTTTCTAGTGTCATCGTTCTCAAGCGTCTTCCAGGCTCTGTTTACAATTTCAAAAGCTTGTTGTGCTCGTTCAGAATCTTCCTGTAAATCAAAATTATACAGAATTTTACTAATTTGGAAAACTATGAAAGAATGTCTTTGTCTGGCTAATAACTTTATTGTCAAGAAATTAATTTGATATGTTTAAATATTATGTGTTGTCTTTGTTTTTATTTCTCGTTCTCTCCTATGTTCCTTTTTTGTTCCTTACCTATTACTGGCTGTGTCAGGATGTCCCTCGGTACGATCCAATCTGTGGATAGAAATGAAATGTTGACGGACACAACCGTCTAAACGAATACGAAATCTCCTTACTTGAGAACTGAGTAGGTAGGTAGGTACTTTAAAACTAAAATGAAACTGGGAGTCAATTTGGTCACTATTTGGCAGAATTTACACTTTTAGATTAGATGCTAAGTGGAATTAGGTAAGTTTTCAAAAGTTTACATTGCTAGCGTATTATTTAGAAAAAGTTAAAGGGAATGGCTAATAGATTAGTCTCTGAAAACAATCTTTAAACTGTTCTCTTACCATATTTTTGTCTGGATGTACCAGTATGGATAGTCTCCGGTATTTCTTCTTGATTTCATCGAGGGATGCATCTGGCTCAACTTGCAGGACCTCAAATGGGTTTAGATTAAAATATGTGGACCCTGGACGTAGTAATCGTTCTAGTTGCTGTATTGGGGTCAACACAGAATCACGTTTTTCTATTTCTTTCACCTGCAAAACGGAATGTGTTAACGTGTTGCAGCATTCATGTAATAATAAATTTATGATTGACGCATGGCAAAACTTCAAACTAGTACACAAAGCGTTCAATATTTACAGTCAGTATTGTGTAATGGCAAGAAAGTTAAATCAAGCTTGAAGAAACGTTGTGGTAACGGCCAAAGAAGTACTTGTTTGGTAGAAAACTTGAAAATATTGCAGAATATTTACAAAATATAGGCCTCACCTCAGTGTAGAATTCGTCGAACGAATCTGCTTTCGCGATGGACGATGCAGACATGTTTAGAGATTATTGTATCGCTTTCACATGTAACATACAATAATTTTACAATAATTGTGTTTTCTAAAAGAACACGTTATTAACGTACGCTTCACAATAAAATTCTCTCATTTCACAATAATCACTTCACTCACTTCGCATTTCGCAAGCAATTTGACTAGCTAGGGATTCCAATAGCTTTATTTTCAAGTCGATTAATTCGAGAATTTGTGAGAATCGCTTCGATTGAATCGATTCTTACAAATTCTTGAAAAAATCGACTGTTTTAATCTGAATACGGGGGTTTCCATAGAATATAAGCCATATCATGAAAAACTCATGTATATAATATAGGGTTGTATTCATGATTATAATTATGTACAGACGCCAGCACATCAAGCTATCCCAAACTTTCAATTTTTCGCAATTGAGCAGGAATCTTATGCTTTTGTATCATAGTTGAAAATCGATCAAAGAAATTTGACAGATTGGGGTAGCTTGATGTGTTGACGTCTGTGCATAACGTTCCCGAAATATTATTTCCGACATCCATGTGGGTGAAGCCACAGGTAAAAATTAATTAATTTATAAAATAGATTCACTCAAACATTACATAAGCGCTTATTACACTTGGCTGAATTTAGTGATCTTAATTCAGTCGTTACTGAATTTAGTCAAGTATAATCGCAATTAGCAAGTTAGCATCCTAAATTCAGAAGCAAGGATGGTTTCTGACTGACTGAATCAATTAGAAGCCTAATTAGAAACGCATTTATGAACGTGTAATCGCATTTAGTTACTGACTGACTTCAGTCACTATGTTACTGTCCGTGCGTGAGGACGTATACTTTTGTTTTTTTATACTTGAATGATTTCTTTTTTTTTCTTTATTCAGGTTTTTGAAAACCATCTCAAACTTCCTGTGCAATCTTTGGTTGCCGAGATATTTATACTTAAAGGCAAAATTATCCTTTTCCATTCAACGACCGATATCTCAGCGAAAAGTACACATAACGAGGTCTTAAAAAAAGAAATTAGAGCTGAATAAAAAAGGCATCAGGACCATATGAAGGTCATATGGAGGTCAAGTGAAAAACTATTGAGATTTTTTTTGTCAGTAGTTTTCGAAAATAACTCGAAAAATATTGACTTTCGGATCCAAAAACTAGACACTTGGAGCTAGAATTCGCGTTTTTAAAATTTGCTGTACGACACTTTTTTCTTCAAGATACAGCCCTTGAAAATCGACCAAAAATTTGGATTTTCTTTTTCTTCCTTTAATTTTTGTGAGAAGTGTGGTGGACAATAATGGAGCCATCCTCGTACATGGCACGTCCGACTCCGTCGCGCTTTGACTGATAACTGATTCAGTAACTAATTAAGGAGAGTGTGATCAGAAGCTTCTAATTTGCTTTTACAGTTGCTTCTGAATTTAAATGACTAAATTCAGCCAAGTATGCTCTTTACCATTACGTAATTTTAGTCGATTTACTTTTGGTTCATTCAACAATCATTTGCATGTAAATTCTTCTTTAGTGTCTATCTATGGTTACTAAAAAAACAGATCCGACACCCGACATGTGGGAAATGGAAATAGTGGGAACGGATCTTATTAGTTCTTGCTGTACTCTGTGGTTAAAAGTGGTGACGTTTGCGTTGACGTCGTTTGTCTGTTCTGTTCTGTCACTATTTATCAATCGAAATTAGTGTTGTTTTTTCCGTTCTGGTTTGGCTGTTGACTCTGATAACTTAAGTCTTGACTTCATTTCATCGTAGTCAGCTTATTTTTATCGTAATTAATTGTTCTTGTAAGTACTGTAAACATTATTTTATAATCTTAGTTATTTTCCGGGCCCACCTTTTTATGTTCTCCAGACTTGTACCTACTTCTGAATGTTTTAATAATAGGTTAACTACTAACAGTAGGTACCTACTAATACTAACCTAGTATTTTGTTAGTTTTTAGTTTAGGGTTAGGGCCAATTTTACCAAAGTCAGTTAACTTTTATCCGTAGAGTAAAATTTAATAGCTACGTCTGACAGTTCTACTATGGAAAATCTGTCAAAAATTCAAAATTTATTCAAAATCAAAATCAAAAGTCATTTATTCAAACTAGGCTGAGAGTCAGCTCTTTTTGAACGTCAAAATAAAATTACATAAGACAGTCCCCCCAAAAACGCCCGCCCTTCACCACTTCCTAGTGCTTTAGCTGGGAAGAAGAAGTAGCGGAACAAACTCCCCAGCAGCACAGCTGTCTGTTAAGTTAGAAGAACTTGATTCTATACAATATTAAGTAATAAAAATTACGAAACACAAAAAAAAAACATAAAATTTGCCATATTATGTCAGCTAGCACACGCCAATATACTATCAAAAATTTAAAACTAAAAATAATAGAAAATTAAAATAAAACGTAAACAGAAATTCCAATCTAAATAAAAGCCTCTAGGCTTAAAGGGCATGCCCGCTTACCTACATATTATGCAATTCTGCATTATGCAAATATAGCTATAAGTAACTTAAAGTAACAAAAGTTAAACTAGGACCTCTGGACTAAAATTAATAAAAACTTAATACAATTAACAATAACAAAACCATGGTCAGCAAGACGACCAGTCACCACGAGCAGCACCCGTTCACGAGCATAACGCAAAGATCAGCCATTACCCCCCTCGCCATATTTGAGGGAAGGAGGCAACCCGACCCCCGACGCTACCGCAAGCAGTGACATCTAAGGGAGCATGACGAACTTGCTGCCGGTTGCACTGGCAAGAATAATCATGAATTGTCGAGGTCGCTAGCTAACTACATATTGCAATACTACTCATTAAAAAAATATTCTCAGGATATGACTTAACAGGTCAGGATCGTTTGGTACGATACCTCTCGATCGTTTGATACGATACTCTAGGTTTAAAAGTTTGGTGAAATTCGCCCGTTTGACCCGTAGTAATACATATACGTAGTAGGTGCTGTAAGGGTAATAATAAAGCTTCCGAAAAACAAATTAACTTCCAGCGATCTGTGGTTGACTGTAATACTAACTAAGCTGTGTTAAAATGAATTACCGAATATACAAAATTAACCGACAAAAAATGTTGTAACAAACATGAGCTTATTCAAATTATAATTCTACGAAAAATATCTAAGTATACCTACTTTCAAATAATAAACTAAATTTCCAAAAAACTAAAATTACTGAACTTCCGCAAATATATAAGTTTTTTGCCTACCAAAATGAATAAATGCTCACCAAATCTCGTTTCCCTGAAATAAACATTAATACCCAAAATGATAGTTTTAAATAGCTTTTCAAATTATCCAACCTGAATCAATATGTAGTGTTACAAAATTTTGTGAGAAACGAATCGCTGCAAAACCGACTTCACGCAGTCTTGTCTGCCGTACCCCTACAGTGTAATTTTAGCCCGCGTAGGCGCGGATAGGTGGGGCGGCCCGCGAGCTGAGGAGCAGGTGGTGAGCGTTAAAACCATCTGCGACGATAAGCTCGCGTGGGGCGGGCGGCCCAAACCCCGCAGCGCTGAAGCCGTGACAGAAACAATGCATGTTGCATGTTACATGCCTGCTTACATGCTGCATGCATGAAGCAAGCATAAAACAATAAACAAGTAACATTGTGTTTGGGGTACGCAATATTATATTTGATATTCAAAAACATTGTACGACCGACCGTTAGCTTTTTTGCTTCAGGTAAGTTACTATATAAATTACTACCTGTAGATTTCGGTAAAACGCAATATTTTAAGCTGGCGGAAAAATATTACGTCAGCAAAATATTGTATCAATTTTTCCGAATTTTCAGTATTTTATTCGGTCGTTTCTTTATTTGTATTCGCTTATAGGTATGCTGTCGGAAAGTTAGTATTTAAAGCAGTAAATTTCATATTTTGAGTATGCTCATTTTTTTTTTCGGAGCTTTTATTATTACCCTTGCTGTAAGGTACCGTCTGATACGTGAAGCATTAATTTCCGAAGTTTGTTTCCATGTTGAATGTTTCGTGACATAGCAATAAAGGAAAATCGGTAGATCGTAAGATATTCAGTGATCAAGTAGGTAGGTAGACTAGGTAGTAGCTGGCTATATCCTAGACATGATATAGGTATCTCTAGGTACTAGGTTGGTACTGTAATCGGTAGGTTAGGTATCTAGCAGTTTTTACAACTGAGTCAATTTGATCGTGAGGGTCAAATTAGTGGTCGCGTTTAATTTGAATGAATAATAAAAAAAATAAACAAAATCTGCTTGTATTTAAATCCACAATTTTTTTATGTATGTACAGGTAGGTAGGTACAACTCTGCTCCTAAGACGTCACTCTGACTCCCTGTCTTAATTTATGCGATCATCCCGTGAATACTCAATCGTCGCGTTCATTTTACTCGGCGAACCCGAAGCGTCGTCGCGTCGCGTCGTCGCGCCGACAAAGGGCGCCTTCCAGTTTTCCGAACAAATAAGTGAAAAATGAACGCGACGATGGCGGAGGTACTCGACCAAAGACTAAATATAAATATTTTGTCAATCAGGTATCAACCATGTTTGCAAATAAAGTGGTACTCATTACTGGTGCAAGCTCGGGAATTGGTGCGGAAACTGCCCTAGACTTCTCAAAACTTGATGCCAAGCTGGTAATTACAGGAAGAAATAAAGGGAATCTAGAAACAGTCGCAAAGCAATGCCAAGAAAACTCCCCAGCTAATTTGAAGCCGTTAATAGTAATCGCTGACATGAACATTGAAAGTGAAGTAGAAAACATTATTAAACGGACAATAGATGAATTTAAACAACTTGATGTCCTAGTAAACAACGCTGGTATTCTTGAATCTGGATCTATAGAAAACACGACTCTGGCTCAGTACGATCGTGTTATGAACACAAACGTCCGCGGACCGTATCATCTGACGATGTTGGCCACTCCTCACCTTGTCAAAACACAAGGAAATATCGTTAACGTGTCCAGCGTCACCGGTTTGAGATCTTTTCCAAATGTTCTTGCTTACTGCATGTCCAAATCGGCTTTGGATCAATTTACGAGGTGCGTTGCTCTTGAACTAGCTCCTAAGAATGTTCGCGTTAACGCTGTAAATCCTGGTGTGATAACAACGGGTCTTCACATGAAGTCGAGCATGAATGAGCAAGAATATGAAGTGTTCATTAAAAAGTGTGCTGACAGTCATGCGCTGGGTAGAGCTGGTGATGCAAAGGAAGTCTCGTCTGTGATTCTATTTTTAGCAAGTGATGCAGCTAGTAATATCACTGGTGTAACTATGCCGGTTGACGGTGGCCGCCATGCCATGTGTCCGCGATAGTGCTTTTGATTCTGATAAATAGAAGCTGATAAATGCCTCAGGTATATTATTTGTTTAAATAAACGCATTGTTGAATTATGAATGGGTTATATTATTTGTCGTTAATTTGTACGGTCCTTGCCAGGTCCTATGGACTGGGACATTTTGCAGCAACGTACGTAGTGTTAATGTCCCAGTCCGTAGGAGCTGAAGTTGATCCCATAAAATACTATCATTCATATACTTACTATAAAGTATGCTTTCTCAAAAAGATTTCGATAGGCATACTTTTATTTACCACTATTAATGGATGATGCGAAACTGTTATCATTGAGTATTGATTACCTACTGTGATATAAATTGCTTTAACAAAGCTTTTGATAAGAATGTCGTTAAAATAAACTACGAGTAAGATGGTGAATTGTCTGCATTTGATCGCGAAGGTCAATAATTTCGGATAATAGCGATGAATATTTTTTTTGTCTAGACAATACGCACCGTCCACTCTGTACACACCGAGTGTCTATGATGTGTGCGTACGGGTGTCGCATTGTGACATGATAATTAGTGTGTAAGTGTGAACACGTTATGTTGACTTGGACACAGCCGCTGTTTTGAAACAGGTTCGTAATTTTTCCAAAGATTGTCCTAAGACTAAGTTTCAAATTGAAAGTAAAATTGCACGTCACGAGACCTTTACACAAAACCTTTGCACGTCACGAGACTACCAAAAGCCTTGTAGTGTATGTAGAAGGACTACCAGAACTTTCGAGCTTCATCTAAATCCTAAAGTTATTGTCAATCTTATTCGCGTATCTTCATTTTTAAAAGTAGGTATAGGAGTAACCTTTTGTAATTCATTTTCGTAGTGTTTCATATTTCATTCCACAGAAGTTTGGGTAAGATTAAGTATTTTCTTCGCGCAATTAATTAAGGAGGATTAGCGCATCCATTTCAGGCAGCCCACGAAAATCAAATTTTCTATCGTTTTTTTTTAAATTTTCGGGTGTGCCAAGTGTTATTTTGATTAAAATATGATTCGCAACCCTAAGGAAATTTGAATTTCACGGGTTATCCCGGCGTTTCCCCCTTAGGCAATCTATGGTAAACTTCTAGTTCTTGCCATGTCTTTATTGAATCCACTCGCGAACCCAAATATTTATTTTACATTAACGTAGTTGTTTCATTACAAGGAGCACCAACAGCAGTCGAACGACGATTATTTCATGCATCGTGATCGATTACTAGCCGTTTCGTTCTTAAAATTCTGTGTGTGAATAGCTCGAACACAAGTTCCGTACATTTAAAGGGAATCTAGTCGCGGGCTCGAACTCACTGGTGGGCCTGGCTAAAAACCACGCTGTCTCAACAGGCATCGTGTTCGACAAAGGTAGTATCAGTGATGAGCAGTTAGATGCTAGTCTACGCGCACAACGTTATTGAGTGAGAAGCAGTATCATTTATAGTAAAACAGGCGCGTAAAAAAACCAGAAAAATCCATCGGAAGATCGGTTTTTATAAAAAAACCACTGCATAAATAAATACTTTTCGATATTTGAGCTTTGTCGGTACCGACTTGGTTTTGGAGATTTTACGCTTTAATTATTACTTAAACACGCCCAAAGTTAGGTTAAATTAGCAAGAAAAACTAATATTTGTTGGCTCCTAACTGTTTAATGACTTTTTATTTGGTATTTTGTTTCCGTACAGACAATATTAACAATCAGACAAAACCATACCTTCTTTAATTTTTGATGTACAGGCGCCAGCAGGTCAAGCTATCCCAAACTGTCAAATTTTCCAAATTGAACATGAACCTTATCAAATTGTAATAAAGTTGAAAATCTATCAAAGAAATTTGACAGATTGGGGTAGCTTGATGTGCTGGCGTCTGTACATTGTCGAACAGTGGTCTACTAGATTCACCTTAGTTACACACACTATCCAGACAAAAAAAATTGTACTGAATAGTAAAAATAAAATTGTGTGACATTTGTTGCGCAATTTCTATCGTTGTCTAAACTTAGCTTAATTCTAAGCATTTCCAGAAATGTAAACCTGTGTTGTTGTAATAAAAAACTTTTTCCAAAAAAAAAAACAACCGACTTCCAAAAAAACACTACAAAGTGAAAAATAACTTTAATTTCGGAAGTCGGTGTCTTTGGTGCTGTATTTGAATTTTTTGCCACCGCCTTCCGAAATTAAAGTTATTTTTCACTTTGTAGTGTTTTTTTGGAAGTCGGTTGACTTTTTTTTGGAAAAAGTTTTTATTTTTCTCTTTTTAGTAGTTCACATGTGCTTACCCCTTCACAGCATACCGGCGTAGTGTTATGTTATGAACTGGTGTAAGCAATAGACAGAGATGAGATTTCAGCAATCCCAGTCCATTTGCT
Organism: Antitype chi; assembly: GCA_947359405.1. NCBI lineage: Eukaryota > Metazoa > Arthropoda > Insecta > Lepidoptera > Noctuidae > Antitype > Antitype chi. The sequence goes on along the minus strand of OX375815.1, from coordinate 11,435,568 downwards.
ATCATATATTGAGGAGTTCCGTTGCTTATCACCAAATTTCTTCATCAAATCTTCACCAAATTGAAATGAAATCACTACGAGAAAGTACTCTTCCAAAAAATACCTAAATCGCTTTGGGTGCCTATAAAATTTGAAGAGTTCTCTCTATTTCTCCAGGATCCCATCATCAGATCCTGACTTGATGATCATGGGACCACCTGGGAAGTATACCCTTTCAAACAAAAAAACAAAATCCAAATCGGTCCAGCCATCTTCGAGTAATCGGGGAACATACATAAAAAAAAAAAGTTTCCGACCAATTGATAACCTCCTCCTTTTTGAAGTCGGTTAAAAAAAGCGCGCAAGTCGTTTGATAATCTACAAACTAACAGTTCCTAGTTAAAAAACATTTATTAATACTTTTTATGCTGCCGCGAAGTAATCATGCTTTGTTTTGTAATCAGGTATCAAGAATGTTCACCAATAAAGTAGTTCTTGTCACGGGGGCTAGCTCAGGAATCGGTGCGGAAACTGCAATAGAATTTGCGAAACAAGATGCGAGACTAGTCCTAACAGGAAGGAACAAGGAAAACTTGGAGAAGACTGCAAAGGAATGCGAAGCTGCATCACCTAGTAAACTAAAACCATTTTCTGTTATCGCCGATATTGACAAGGAAGCTGATGTTGAAAGGTTAGTAAAGGAAACCATCAGCAATTTCAAGCAACTTGATGTGCTGGTCAACAATGCCGGCATTATGCAAATGGGTTCAATAGAAAACACTTCTCTTGCTCAATACGACAGTATAATGAATACAAATGTGCGTGGACCATATCATTTGACCATGTTGGCCACACCGCATCTTGTGAAGTCAAAAGGGAACATCGTTAATGTGTCCAGTGTAGCTGGATTGAGGTCTTTTCCCGGAATTCTTGCGTATTGCATGTCTAAAGCTACCTTGGACCAGTTTACGAGGTGTGTGTCCTTAGAGCTTGCTAGCAAGGGAGTTCGTGTCAATGCTGTTAATCCGGGAGTGATTGAAACTAACATTCATTTGAGAAGTGGAGTCAGTGAAGAAGATTATGCTGCCTATTTAGAGAAATGTAAGGAGACTCATGCTTTGGGACGGACGGGAACTACCATAGAGGTTGCGAATACCATTATATTTTTGGCGAGTGAAGGTGCTAGTAATATTACCGGTGTAACAATCGCGGTGGATGGCGGTCGTCATGCTATGTGCCCGCGATAAAATTAAAACCAACAAATTAATATCTACAAGTTAAAGAAGCATTCTAGCAGGAACAGTACCTATGCATTTTTTGAGTTAGATGTGCGCTATATTTACTTACCTACCAATAAAAATCAAGATTCACTGCAAAAGCATTTATCGTTACACTCATGTTACGCTTCCATTTAGTTTTTAATAAAGTAATGATTGCAAGTTATTATTGTGCTTTTATCTTTCCAATGTTCTCCACTTTTCCTAAAGGTACTGCAACAGAGGAGTTGGTTCCTTTTACCAGCTAACTTTTCACTGCTAAACACAACATTGCATAGAAAATGCAACCTAGGTACCTTCTTATCTTTCATGAAAGTCCCTGTTTTTTAGAAGCTTCTGTCTAAATGATAAATGATTTTATTTCTGTAAGTAGGTCTGTACAAACACTTTTACACGTTAATCATATTTTTTTAAACTAGATGAGGTCGGCGTTTCCTATCTGACTACTCTGAGAAGAAAGGCCGAAACAAACTCAAAGGTCACAGTCTCTTTTATAGTCCAGACATAATCTTGGTCAGATCATGTGAAGACAATGTGAATTGGTGTCTGAAATGGTCTTCTGTGGAAAAAACCACACAGATTGAGTAGACCTGTCCAATCAGTGCACGCATGTATCAGTAATCATACAGCTCAACTCAGAACTTGAGGAGCGCAAAGATTTGACGAACAATACCAAAGAAAGGACATTTGGGTTGACCGCATAAATCACTCAAACTGCCAGATTAACATTAAAACTAACTGAGAAAGAGATGAAACACAAAACAAAAAACAAAACATGACCCACACAGTCCTCACATTTACAATAATTAAAACAATAACAATATTATACTTCTCAAAGTAAATATTCATGTCAAAGTGTATGTAATAATAATCAAATGTCGAAGAGTATAAGTTTGCAGAAAAAAAACAAAAAACAACATTCAGCATGCAAAAATTGGATCAGGTCAATCCCAAGATTTTTTGTCCTCAATATAATCCTTAACGGTATAAAAGGCTTTCAGGAACAACTTACGTTTAATGAATGATTTAAATTTATTGAGACTTAGATCTTGAACATGGCTTGGTAGTTTGTTATAAAAGCGTATACATTGACTGAATATGTGTATGTACTCTTATTACTTAGGTAGGTATCACCTTATTCAAATGACTTGGAATGTAGAGGAAGTTTTTTTTTTAATTTCGTTCTTCACATGATTTCATAAAAGCATCATAAAACATCTTATTTTTCAACATGAGTAGGTTTACCAATGATTGTGTTATAGATCCCGGTTGCTGAACAACCACCTACTTCAACGATAATCTTTCCAGTCTGGATTCCAGTTTGAATTAGGCGCAAACCGGCACAAACTTGAAGTGACGCTGGTAGCGAAGCAATGCCTAGATTAATGCGACCGATCTGTAACAATAATAAAAAATAATAGTTTAAAAAACACGCTTTAAAAACCAAACTAAAAAAGTAGAAAATAATTTAATTCAATTAAAAAGCGTGGGGTGCTTTTTAAGGTATTTTTATAATCAATTAATGACAAGCACCCCACGCTTTTTAATTGAATTAAATAATTTTCTACTTTTTAGTTTGGTTTTTAAAGCGTCTTTTTTAGTTTTTTAAACTATTATTTATTTTCAATTTTTTAATTCTGCTAACTACAAAAGCGTGATTTTTTCAGTTTTTTTTCCTTCATTTTTTCTATTTTTCTCTTTTTTTTATTATTATTGAATTGTCATCGGTCCTCGATAAGTATACAAAGTTTAAATGAAATCTGACCATTTAAAGTGGGTCAAAATCGAACCCTAAGGAGTCGGTTACAAACATACAAACAAACATGCAAGTGAAGCTAATATAAAGCATTAATTTGTTTATCAAAGACAAGTAGGTATTTTTCACTCAGTTGCTTTTCAGTTAGGATATGCGGATTTATTCACATGAGTAATTATCATTTAACCGCTTATTTATTAAGCGTCTGCTTAACGCTATATAGTACCTACATACTAATTTAGACATTCTTTAGCCACGTTTGTTTATACAAGGGGGTTAGTGTTCCACTTATGACGAAACGAAGGAAAGGTAAATAGGAATTTAAAATGTTGCGTGGCATGATGGTATTACTAGTGGCATTATTGGTAGGCTACCTATGTGGTAGTACTTTCCAACCCGGGACGAGCTCCGAAGCGAGGAAAGAGCTCTGCTACTACTAAACTAGGTACTTCTCAATAGATTTTAGGACAGTTCGTAATACAATTTTTAATCTAAATGCCGCTTACCGTCAAAGTAGACTGTCCAAGAAAACCCATAGATTTGATCTGTGTCTTCACAGCAACGGCTCCAAGGCAGGATCCAGCGGCCCAGAAGTTGGCGTTGTCTCCGGTACACTTCTTCATGTCTTCCATAGCCACGGAAGCAGCTGCGATCGCTTCATTGGCTATTGTCACCAAGTGCTGGATGTCTTTAGAGACATCAGCGATGCGCTCGTCGACGCAAGTCATTGTGCTGGATAGTGTTTCGTTGAATACAGCGGCTGCAGCGCTTCTGTGGGACTGCGATTTTCTTGTGTTAATTGAGTAGAAAGCAAAAAATAAATTTATATTGAACTCATTATTATCACAAAATAGATAATTCCAATATCCAATCTCCACATACCTACTTAAAGCATAAAAGGAATAAAACAAAAAGGACTTTGTAGTGGGAGGTTTGAAGTTTCGAAGTGTTGTGCAAAATAATTGTTTCATAGCAAAGGTGCGTCCCGAAGTTGCTGGAAATCAGCATCCAGCAAATCGCTCTCATTATCAAAATCCGTTGTGTGGTTTAGAAAATCAACGCGGTCATACAGACAGTCACGAAAAGCGACTAATTTAGTATAATATGCGTAGATTTGTTATGGTACAGGTACTCACATCGACACAATCTTTGACAGCCACGCTGGTGTTAGAGATTCTATTCATAACATTCTCAACAGCTTCTGTCACACGTTGCCTGAACCTCTGCACGTCGCTGATGAGTTTATCCCTTATCTCCTTGGCTTCGTTCACGATGCCAGCATTGAAAGCGTTGACAGAATTCAAAGCTTCCTGTGCAGATTTACGAAGATTCTCAACTAGTTGTGTTATGAGTTGCCTGAAATTTTTAAACGAAAAAAATATGTTATGGGTCTGAAGTAAATAGTCAGTAACGATTTTCTGTGGTCAGATTCTAAGGACCTGTGAAAAATAGGAAGAACCCACGTAGATAGAAAAGTCTCTCATCAATAATGACCTAGTTATAAGAATTGAAAAGCAGTGGTGGCCCAATGGGATCGTGAATTCAAACACAGGGAGGCATTTTACTTTGTGTAGGTATTTAATTTCATCATCAATTGCTGCCAAAACGGTGAACAAAAACATCGTAAGTAAGCGCACTACCAAAAATTCGAAGTCATGTGACATCTATCAACCCGCACTGGGCCCGCGTGGTAGTATCAGCCCACTCCCTCACACAAAGAGGACGCCTGGGTCCCAGCAGTATGAACATTTTACACTGATCCATGATGGAAGTTTAACGTAGTAGGAGATCTTTACCTACACTTTGTAAATGAGTTTAATTATTTCATGCTGTGTTTTACCTCGCCCTTGTACGACACCAAGAGTAAGAATATCGGTGGTCCACATTTAGATGGGAAGTATACGGAATCACACCGATCACACGGTACAAGTAATTTGACTACTTATATGATAATGCAAATACCTTGTTTGCGACATAAGTTCCACATCACGATTAAGTCCATCGATCAAGTCATAGTTCGACTCATCTGGAGCACCAAACACAGAACATGCCTGAAATGATCACAATTAATTAAATTAAAGAGTAGTTAGGTATCATTAAAGCAGATGAGTGAAGATAGAGTCTGGCGTTTATTTTGAAAGCGCTAGAAGCATTTGATAATAACTAACTGTTATTGTCTGTATAATACGGGAGTAGGTAAAATGGCTGCAGTAGATACGACACCAAACTCTGCCAACCCCTCGGGGAAATACAGGCGACATTGTGATGCCACCGATATTTTATTATCAACAGTTCAACTTAGAATTGAGTTCAACTGATGGCACTACACGCTCAAAAGTAACAATAATCTACGAACAGATAATTTTATACATTTGACTTTTGTGAAAATTGTAAAAACTTTGATATGCATTCAGATAAAATAATAGTGATGTCTTAGGGGCCTTTTCCCCTAGAACTATCTAATAAAAACACCCAAAATTCTTACCACAGCCAAAACACAGAATGCACTGAACAATTTCATGGTGGGTTTTCAAAAGGTGTCGACGAGTCCAAATTTAGATTTGATGCTAGCACAGCATCCCTAAGGTTTTTATAGTGTTCTTTGTGAACCATTGCCCGTTCTTTTGCCATAGAACAAATACAATTATCTTATCTTAATATGTGCACCAACGATGAAATTGCGTTAGATTTTATATATTTAATTATGGTATAATTTAATTTGTTGTTTCTTATCAATTGCAACATTTGGTCACAGAGACGTACCTAATTACTTTATAATGCTCTTCAAATTCAACTGTTCAGTTATTATGATTAAGTTTTAGTCTATGTTGTCTGACTGCAGGGCAAAGGCTTCTCTATCTCCTTTCCACTCCTCTCGGTCTTGAGCTGGTCTGCCTATCCATTGTGGACAGGACTAGCTCAAGACCAAGCTCGTCCCGCCATCTTTTTCTGGGTCTGCCTCGATGTCGCTGGACAGTTCCTGGTGCTACTCCAAGAATGCTGCATTCCATTGCTCGCTGGCAAACCTCAAGCTTGAACTTCAGATAGACCTACTATCAAATATCAGGTTAGAGCACCTTATGTGAAGATAGGGATGCATATGTCCATTAATTTGATTTTGGCAAATTAGTAGGTCTCCTTTCATGAAGTTATTCATCGACCAATAAATCAAAATAAAAAAAATCTGCACTTTTCGAACGTCCAAAAACTTAAGACAGTCCCTCAAAAACGCCCACCCGTCACCACTTCCTAGTGCTTTAGCTGGGAAGAAGGGCGTAATAAACTCCCCAGCAGCACAGCTGTCTGTTTAGTCGGATAGACTTGATTCTATACATACATAGACAAAGTAATATAAACATTACGAGACACAGAACATTAATTAAATAATTAGTCATGCATGTCAGCCAGCCATGTCAATATACCAACAAATAAAATGAAAATAGCTCTTCTAGATGTATTGTGGAACTTATGTAACCTCCCTTTATATACAGTTTACGTTGAACACTGTTGGTCACGAGTTTGGTCTTTTACATCTTTTTCATTTGAAGTGTAATTTCGTGCAATATTCAGTTGTCGTAGTTTAAACTAGTTAGATCAGTTTTGTACACATTTCGTTAGAGGATTGATGTAGGTACAAAGATAGTCTTTTTATTTTTTATATAAAATGGCCCTCGGTAGTAAAATAAAAGTTTGGTAAAAGCAAATCGTGTGAAGGATTCTGTTATTTCGCCTAAGTCTGGATTGTGTCAGTGTAAGTTTGTGTGTGTCGTTGTAATAATAATATGTTGAGAGTGAATGTTTGCCGGACTGTAAGAACTTTGCATTTTTAAATGGATCAAAGATTGGTCGGAAAGTAGTATAATAAATCATGCACCTCAATCCAATATGAATCATGTTTATTCACTTTTCTACAGTGATCAGGTAAATAACAATCACTTACCATTTAATTAGTATTTTATAAACATCACAAAAGTAGCACAGATTCGTCAGATATGCTTACGGCTTCATGCCTCTCAATCGACTGACCCCTTTAGCAAATCGGTCACCCCACTAAATGTTTCCCCACTTTAAACGGAAGTCAATTCTCGGCCGGCTATTCGACCAATCAGAGCAGAGTAGACATTACATACAATCATTTGACTAACTAAAATACATTAGGGCTTATGATTAAATGTGAATACTTTAACCTGTTAAATTTAAACAATATGATTTAATAATTATACAAAATAAATATACATTATTACCGATATTCTATACATTAATGCTTAAAACGGATGTATAAAGTTCCTGGGACCACTAGCGCCATCTGTCGCTTGTGAAAATAAGTCTATACTTAAATATTATTTTAAGAAAATCATTACATTCGGCCATCCGACATCGTGCAATGTCTCCTGACGCACGATTTTACAAATCTAATAATAGTTAAATTAAAATGAGCCTTACATACGACACATCATTACATTCGGCTAATCATTGATATCTGATTCGATTCCAGAGCATGGTTTTCGTCATTTATCACAAGACAATGAGCTACTAATAATTTGATGTTCAGGCAAGCTCATGGCGCTTTCTAAGTGTACAAAAAGTTTTACAGACAAAACGTGACAAGTCTTCCGGTTCAGTATAATTTAAGGCTTGGGCTCCATTTCTAATTGATTTATCATAAATACCGTGGGTATACAATCTTTGGCTCTTTTACCACTAATATGACCAAAACAAATCAAAATATTGGATTTCTCTTTTTAAAATTATTTGGCTGTTACAATGCTTTCAAATTACAGCGATGATAGCCATTGGAGAACAGTGCAGGCCTGTCAATAGCACCAGGTACTTATTAAGAGAAATGAAAATTAAGAATAGAAAATGTTCTACAAAATGTACAGTCTGCAAGGCCTACAACGTTCTCGCATTCACAATATTTAAAAGAATCTAAACAATTAAAGTATAAAAACCTAATCAAACCAATTAACATGATTTCCATGAAAATCACTAATAAAGCGTATAAATGAGAATTGTAGGTGCAAAATCTTAATAATGACGAAATATGTCTCACATTGTAAAGAAATAAAAAGTTTAAAAAATCAACACTGCAATTTGGGAGCACTTACTCATATTAAACATTCACATATAAATGCTGTCAATGAGTTACCAGGGAAGCGACATGTGTACAAGGAATCAATGCCAAACTTCCCCGTCTCCAATGCCGCATTTTATATTATAACTAGTTGACCCGACAGACGTTATCCTGTCTTAACTATGAATATGTTTTGTTAAATTTTCTAATGTTACGCACATCTTTTTTATTTATGAATATTGAATTCGCAACTTTCTTTATTTTTTTTTCATAAAAACCTTCTCCTGACAATAACAAACAACAATAAAAGAATTAGCAAAATTGGTCCAGCCGTTCACGTGTGATGCCGTGACCAAGGGAAATAGGGATTCATTTTTATATATATAGATATGCCCCTTTGACAAGGCACGTATGATGTGGGTTTCGAACCTTCCATCGCCAAGCTCTGTTACCGACTTCGGATCCTAGCTGTGGCCACTTTAGACAACTGCCTTATTTTGCTCACTGCAAAAGCAGCTGAATTTAATCTATTTGAAAGAACTCTAATGTGAGCACCCCATTGCAGTATTGAATCCTAAGTTATTCCCAGAAATACAGCTTCCGAAATTGCATCTAGTTTCTTGCCATCAAGTTTTAAATTTAGAACCGCTTCGGCACCTTTGGTAATGAGAACTTAAGTCAACTAGTTTTATTCGCATTAAGTACAAGATTATTAGCTGCAACCCATTTCAAAAGAACATCGACTATCGTTGACATGAAAGACATCCGTATCTTTCTACCTTTTATTTTTTTAAGAGAAGTGTCATTTGCGAATAAAATTATATCTGAGAAGTTAGTAATCAAGTATAGCTCAAAGAATCAGCATTTCCATCCAACGTGACAACGCTGCCAGCCTTTTGGGCACTTTTCCCACTGACAGCGATGCGGACGAATTCTTTGATGCCCAGTGAGTTTTTCCCTTTTTACTTCATATACTTGTTCATAATTTTAATCCTTGAAAGTAATGATTAAATTTCAAGTAGCCAAATAAGACAGCTGAAACTTAAAATGGTCAAAGTATGGAAGGTCATTAATGTAAACTAGAAATAAGAAAGGATCAAGAATTGAATCATAAGGCTCGTCCATCCTAACCAAACACCCCGAGGAGTTCGCCTCGTTAACGTCCACTTTTTGGCTGCCTGTTTGATAGATAGAGTACAAGATCAGCAGCTAGTCCACGATTTCTCTTGCGTTGTAATTTACAGATCAGTGCATTGCTGCCAACGCAGTCAAACGCTTTTAAGAGGGGAGAGATTTCGCAACCTCTAATGGGACATTGGTAAACAAACTTTTTAGAGTCCCGTCAACTTTTAACCTATCTGAAATGGTTTCATTATCAATTTTTAGGGAGAACTCATTCTGACCTCGCTGTTTTATGCTTCCAGTTTCTTTGTTAATTACCTGCCACATAGGCTTTATTTTATTTTTAGAATACTAATTTTGTTACTTATTAATTTCGATTTAGCTTAAGCCCGAACCTTTGGAATATATTAACATAGTTGCTTACATAATTATGAAAAGTTTGATCAGAAGTCAACGACACAAAATACATATAATATAAGATATTTCTGCTTTTTATAATACCAGTAGCCCATTCGCTAAATTTTGGTTTAGTGTTCATTGTAACTTCTTTTTTTTTTTGGACATACTTATTGCATACTGTAGAAAAAAAAATCTATTGTGAATCAAAACTTGTCGTTGAAAGATTGCTAAGAACACTATTATTAAACATTTTCAATTTATTTTTATTCAGAGATTTAATGGTTTTATCTACGTGTAACTTTTATCTAAGTCAAACGATACAAGCTGACCAGTATGGTCAGACCTGATGTCACTAATTAAGGACGAGTTTTTTATTTTGCAATCTAGGTAAATACATTGTCTATGAATGAGGCTGTGGTTCCAGTTATTCAAGTCGCTTCATTTAATATTGATTTTAAATTTAATTATTTGCACAATGAGATACGCTTACATTTTCCTGGTGAATCAATCAATAAATCTAGGTTTCTGTACTCTCGACTTATACAAAATCCATTAAATTTAACTGTTTGCATGCCCTAGTTAAGGTAGTTGGTATAAGGACCGTTCTAAACTGAAAATATGTAACATGTTCCTACTTTCTTTGGAAATAAAGAATTATTCTATTCACCTATGTGTAAGCATAAATTGTCGTAAAAACAAAAATATAATATTTAGATAACTTTTCATTACTGCGACTTGTACAGGCTAACATTTCTTCCAGAAACTGACCATGATCTTCCTCAATTCCAATCAATTCAATCAATTATTCATTCCATTTTTCTTCTTCGTTTTTCATACAATTGTAAGTAAATTAACTTTAAGACCGCGCTATCGCATTAGGTATACTCCTTTCTCCTTGACCAACATGGAGTTATTTCATATTTCTTGCATCGCGGTGGTGTACTTGTAGTATCAGTTGTCCTGCTGGAAGAAGAAGAGGTCGATGTAGACCTCGTGCGCTTGCTTCCTTCTAGATTGCTTTCTTGTACGTCCCGTCTTTGTGTCTGCCTTGTTTGACACAGGGACTGCCCGTTTGCATTTTCATCGATCGCCCATCGCGACTAGCGCACTTCTGGTGTTTTTGCACCATCAAGTTCCATGGATCCTCACGATAATAATAAAACATTGATTAGAATATTTATAAAACTTAGTAACCTGTCACATGAGTAATTTTAGTAATAATAATCCAATTCAGAGCATACTATATGCTTTAAGCTCACTTCATAATGTCTTCATGAATTTTTGTACATTTACAAAATTTCCAATTCAAAATAACTCATTAATAAATAGGTAATACTTGATCGATAAATTCATACTTTACTTACGTTCTTGAGGATAGCTTTGTTCGTGTCGGGCACACTTGGCCCTGGGCACACCTGGCCCTGGGCACACCTGGCCCTGGGCACACCTGGCCCTGGGCACACATAGCCCTTGGCACACATAGCCCTTGGCACACATGGCCCTGGGCACACATGGCCCTGGGCACACCTGGCCCAAGTCATTATCATTATCATCATCATTATCATCATCATTATCATTAGCTCACTTGGCCAAATAAAAACTTCTTAAAGCACGCTTGTGCTTTATCCTTAGCACACATGGCTTTAACTTCAAGCGTGAGCGATCACGCAGTCCTCTGCGGATACTCCTGCGGGATACTCCTGTATCCCTGCTCCGATAGGTTTCATTTTCTCCATCCATAAACTGAAACTCGCCACCAGAAAAAAAAGGCATTAGCTAATTATCTCGAAAACGGTGCATCCTAGAGCAAAATTACTGATAAATTTCACCCCCTTTTAAAACCCGCACACTCATCGTGTGGCATACCAGAGAAACCAATACACTATTACCCCTAAGACGACCCACTGACCTTAAATTTCATTGGATTCCATAGTCCTGGTACCCCTGGTATCGTCTATATGCAACTAAAAAGTCAAGCAAAACGAGTTCAATTACCCAGTGTTTGCAACCTCGTTGTACAAACCGGTACAATTTCAGTAAGGTTGAAAATTTCAACAGCCATTAAGATTTACAATCGTATGATGCATATTACTTTTCCCTATGTGGTACAATAGAAAATTAAACCAGTCAATGAAACTCCGAGTTCAGATCTAAAAACATATCCTGCATATTACTATTTCCAACGTGGTAGAAAAGAAAATTCAACCAGTCGATGATACTTTTAATTAAGATTTAAAATCATATGATGCACAATACTATTCCCAATGTGGTAAAATGGAAAATTATACCAGTCAATGATACTTCGAATAAATGACAATGGTCCTGCCGTGCAATTTAAAATTATGATGGAAGACTAGAAGTTAGGGAATCAAATTATGCTTTTTTTTTTATAAGTACCTACCTAGGTACTTACACACAACTTGATTATATAATTTCCTTGAAATTAAAAAGTAAACAAAACCACTTGTACGAATAACGGATTTTTACATTAACGGAGTAAATAATAATTTTAGGTTGGTCAAACATACTGTGTAGGCGTACTTACGGATCTTGATCCCGCTTCTGAGATATAATAAATCATGCACCTCAATCCAATATGAATCATGTTTATTCACTTTTCTACAGTGATCAGGTAAATAACAATCACTTACCATTTAATTAGTATTTTATAAACATCACAAAAGTAGCACAGATTCGTCAGATATGCTTACGGCTTCATGCCTCTCAATCGACTGACCCCTTTAGCAAATCGGTCACCCCACTAAATGTTTCCCCACTTTAAACGGAAGTCAATTCTCGGCCGGCTATTCGACCAATCAGAGCAGAGTAGACATTACATACAATCATTTGACTAACTAAAATACATTAGGGCTTATGATTAAATGTGAATACTTTAACCTGTTAAATTTAAACAATATGATTTAATAATTATACAAAATAAATATACATTATTACCGATATTCTATACATTAATGCTTAAAACGGATGTATAAAGTTCCTGGGACCACTAGCGCCATCTGTCGCTTGTGAAAATAAGTCTATACTTAAATATTATTTTAAGAAAATCATTACAGTAGCAACCTTAAGAATGGCTCTCTGAACCACTTCTAAAGGTTTACCTGTAGTCCTAACTCCACCACAACGGTTAATACCTACTGTACGAAATGACTGATGGACGCATGGTGAGATACACGGTGCGTATTAAATAAGTACCTATTGGCAATGTGTGAGTGTTTTATGCAGTACGTATAATATGAGCAGCTTAGTTATTCTCTTCAAATACAATGTCTTTATACACTTCACATACAGTAGTTTAGTATATCGTTACGCTGATAGGTGTTGTGATAGGTAGCTGATAATAGTGGTTAATGCACTCTAGTCTGCTGGTTATCGATATCAATGTTCTATCTTTATTATGATTGACTGACTACATAATGTCTTGCTAATCAAGATTTCTATTTGCATGTATTTTACAAAAATGAAACGTGAGAATCATCTGTTTTTATAGGTGCATGTACCATTTTCATCATCTGTCAATGCCCTTAGTATCTACCTAATTAGGTAGATGCTCCAAAACTTAGGGATGGTCTCCTAGGAATAATTTCCCGTAGCTGCAAGGGTCCAGTTAGGAGGCCTTAGTGCCATTCATGCCCCTTCTAAAATTGCCATCCTTGATAAAAATATACTAAGCACTGTTTTTGAAAGAGCAGAATGACAGGCAAAATATTGCAAAAAAAGATGAATGAAAAGCCAGATTTGACAATATTGTGGGAAGGTTTAATTCAGTTAAGTCATAGCTACTGTACACTCATTTCAGTTTCGTTGCAATGTCTGATACTGATAAAAATAATTAGGCAGTCGAAACAATTTCAAGGTTTAGCAAATACTACATTTTTATCACCTTTCATAATATAACGTTACTTTATGGAGCAATAAGTTAAGATGTTATTTACTTATTTATTTTTAGTTGGAGTAACGTAAACGTGCACGTTACCTACAGTTCAGTGAACTACTTCATAAAACATGAAAATTCTGGACTGAAGAATCTGCATAATTAAACTATCTGAGACTTAGTTAGACTACATTAAGACACAGTCGATGAAGGACTATCGACTATCCTCATGCCTTTTTTGTCACCGGATTTCTGTTGAGGTTTTTCTGGGGGTACCTACCTCGCTCATGTTCGGGTCGGCATGATTCATGATAATGTGAAGTAGTTTGGGGCCCGGCTGTTTTAAATCGTGCCATATCATGCCGACCCGAACAAGTATGTAGCACGCCTAACGAACGTGGTCTTTACGTTAAATGTCGAATTTGCAAGACGAGAACTAAGTGGTTCTTGTGCTTGTTCCTATTCAGCAGGTCAAGAAAACTGGTTGCGTTCTCATGAAGCAAGGTAAAGCCTACTCATTTGAGTCTTTAAATTCTTTCGCGTGGAATTTTGGTTCTCTATTATTTCTGGTTTTACTGTAGGTACGTACTTCCTACTAAATCCATCTTGAGTCACTCGCCCATTCAATGCACTCCCGAAAAGTCTTGGCCTTATAACCGGCCGGATACTCTTCACGAGGTACCAATGTGTGAGGCGCTTCCAATTTCGGTTTATCTGATTACCCTGTTTCAACCAAAATGCAGTGCCGGATTAAACACGAAGCAAGAGGAGCAATTGCTACGGGCCCCGCACAAAAAGGGGCACCGCGTATCCAAACACACCTCAGCTTCAAGCGCAATTTTTTGAGTGATACTTACTATGACGTGGTACAGACGCCAGCACAGTAAACTATCCCAAACTGTAAAATTTTCCTAATTGAACATTAACCTTAATCGTTTAAAATAAAGTTGAAAAACTATCAAAGAAATTTGACAGATTGCTGATTGACAGGTAGCTTGGTGTCCTGGCGTCTATACCTTTATTGAATTTACTTGATGTCACAAAAATGTGAAACGTAACACCCCATTTTTATTTATGCATCTTACGATACCTACCTACTGGAGTAATTAAAAATCTCTAAAATTACCAATTGAGTTTTTGGCGGGATTGCGTTGGAACATGTCGCACGAATTTTCATTTTCATGAAATTTAGTGAAATAGCGAATTAAATTGTATAATTTTGGTAGTGAATTATTCAATTTAGTTACGTGTGAGTGCACAAGTGTAGTGAAGGTGAAAATAAGTGGCTAACGTAGACTTTTCGTGTTCCCCCCAAAAACTCCTACTAGGTTGTTGTAAAGTTACTACTACCGCTTTACAATAAATAACTTGGATTTGACTATACTCCATTTGAAATAAGTTTAGACATTTAACTAAACCTTTTTTACAGTCCGATCAACCGATTTTGACTTTTATTGCGTTAGTGGCATAACAAATGGCAGCTGCAGTAAACAGTTGGTATTGTAACTACTTTTTTGCTTTTAATGCCATCTTTATGCCTACGGTATAGAATTCGGAATCGGTTGAACTGACTGTAAAAAAGGTTTGTTTAAATGTCTAATCTTATTTCAAATGGAGTATAACTAAAGACGACTATGACTATTTTGTAACTTCGTGGCCGATATCAGGCCATTTACTTGATCGAAAAGAAAAATTACTTGACAC
This sequence comes from Antitype chi, assembly GCA_947359405.1. NCBI lineage: Eukaryota > Metazoa > Arthropoda > Insecta > Lepidoptera > Noctuidae > Antitype > Antitype chi. The sequence goes on along the minus strand of OX375815.1, from coordinate 11,420,365 downwards.
TGGCCAAATGCACAAAGCGTGCGAAGCCAAAACCCAATAAAAAAATAAAAATAAAACCAATTGTGAACAGTGGTGGCCCAGTGGCAACAGCCGCTACTTACTAGTTGAATATCAAAGGTTCGAACCCAGACTGGCGCTTTACTTTGTGAAAATTATTTCATCAACACTTCTCTCAAAACGGTGAAGGAAAACATTGTGAGGAATCAGGAAGGAAACTGGCATGAACCGAAACAAAAATTCGAAGACTTGTGATATCCACCAACCCGCGTGGTAGATTACAGCCCACTCCCTCTCAAAGAGAGGAGGTCTGTGTCCCAGCAGTGGGAACATTATAGACTGATATTTAACTATTAGCAGGGATCATCAGCGACGTGCAGAAATTCAGCCAACGTGTCACAGAAGCTGTTGAGAATGTCATGAACAGGATCTCTAACACCAGCGTGGCTGCCAAGGACTGTATCGATGTGATAGGCGATGCAGCGTTTGAAACTGCCTTTGTCTGCGTCTGCAATATCTGAACTGACCTGTCTGGCGTACGGAGCTGAAGACTCTTTCCGGACTTCCGTACTTACAATTCATCTTGATTTTACTCTAGTAAATGGATAATTCATCGTTTTTTTTTATCAAACTTAAGCACACAACCGGTCGAAATGGTGGAGCTTAGGGCAGGCCTATGTCCAGGTATGGACGTCTTTCGGCTGAAATGGTGACGATGATGATGATGAAGGTTAGTAAAATTTAACAAGGGCCAGTATTTTTGTGTGCAGTGGCAATCGCTTTGTAATAGGTCGTGTACCAAATAATTTGCATAATAACCAGAGTATCCACTAAGTTTAACTTGGTTAAAATGTATCTTAAAACCATAGCTCAACACACCAAATTCCATATGACTTCTTAATTCTTTTTTGCTTATATCTTTGGTGATTTTTTATGAATTTAAATGATATGTATTCGTGTGGCAAGTGCTCATTTTTACATTATGTTACATTACTATTAACATTACCTGCAAACTACAGACAGTTCATGGTTTTATGCTAGAAAATCAACGGAATGTGTTTTTTTTTAGTTAGCCTACACTGTCCCCCTGCTCAGCAAAGGTCTCCGAGAAATCTTTCTAGGCATCCTTTTCAAGACCGACAGATTTTTGTAATGTTTACCAGTGATAAGTTTACTGATAATAGGAACAATAGCGGTGCTTTATTGCAGTACCTTGAGGAAAAGTCAAAACTGAAGTTGGAAAGATAAAAGCAATAATATCTTGCAATAATTGTTTTATTAAAAAACAAATAGTAGTGTAACGATAAATGCTTATGAACAAAAAAGTTTTAAACCTAAATAATGAGTATCACATCTAACTCATATAAATTCGCTGTTGCTGTTAGAATGCATAGTAATTTGTAGATATTAATGTTATCGCGGGCACATTGCATGTCGACCGCCATCCACCGCGATTGTTACACCTGTAATATTACTGGCACCTTCACTTGCCAAAAATAGAATGGTATTCGCAACCTCTTTGGTAGTTCCCGTCCTTCCCAAAGCGTGAGTCTCCTTACATTTCTCTAAATAGGCAGCATAGTCTTCGTCACTGACATCACCTCTCGAGTGTAAGTTCGTTTCAATCACTCCCGGATTAACTGCATTGACACGAACTCCCTTGCTGCCAAGCTCTAAGGACACACATCTCGTAAACTGGTCCATGGTTGCTTTAGACATGCAATACGCAAGAATGTTTGGAAAAGACCTCAATCCAGCTACACTGGATACATTGACGATGTTCCCTTTGGACTTCACAAGATGCGGTGTGGCCAGCATGGTCAAATGATATGGTCCACGCACATTTGTATTCATTATACTGTCATATTGAGCAAGAGACGTATTTTCTATTGAACCCATTTGCATAATGCCGGCATTGTTGACCAGCACATCAAGTTGCTTGAAATGTTTGATGGTTTCCTTCACTAACCTTTCAACATCAGCTTCCTTGCCGATATCGGCGATAACAGATAGTGGTATTAGCCTACTGGGTGACACAGCTTCGCATTCTTTTGCAGTGATCTCTAGGTTTTCTTTGTTCCTTCCTGTTAGGACGAGTCTGGCGTCTTGTTTCGCAAATTCGATTGCAGTTTCTACACCGATTCCTGAGCTAGCTCCCGTTACCAGAACTACTTTATTGGAGAACATTCTTGATACCTGATTAAGAAACAAAACATGATTACAACAGGGCACCTTAAAAAGTTTATATAGTTCTCTTTAACTACTATTTTTTTTTTGTTTTCATACGACTTGCGCGCTGTTTGATTTAAAAAAACAGGTTTTATTTCTGGTATCTACTGCCTAAGCAGTAGCTAAACTTAGCTAACTAAGTTAAGACAACGACAGAAATCACGACACAAATGTCAAACATATAAACTGTAAAATAAAATGTGAGGACTTCGAATATTAAGTAGAAAAAGTTGCTTCTTATACTAAAAAAAAATACGCGAATAAGTTTGTCGATCCCTCCAGGTGAAGCACCAAAGCTCTGGTATAGACCTTCTCACACACTATAAGGCTTTTAATAGTCTTCTGACGTTCAAGTTCGTTTTAAAGTGCCTTTTAATGGCGTACTTGAAGTACCTAATTTATTTAAACTTGACTATAACTGTCCTTGCTGTACGCAAAACTTATTGTTATAATATGTTTCTAGGAGTGTATGGAAAAATATCAAACCTGTTTGAAATCTCGTCAACCACAAAAATCACTTGGATACTACGTGTATAATATAATACTACAACCGCTGATTTGGCACTAATTATGGTGTCACAATTAGATACACCCGTGCTCACGACTAGACACGCGGTGTATTTCTACTCAGACTGGATGATGTTTACTGTCGTAGTCTAAACTTTATACTAAAGCTTTATCGTTATCGTCCATTCTATCTCAGTAGTCACTTAGTTTGGTTTAAATGACTTGTAGATTCTGTAACGATGATGATACAGTTCAATACTGTGACGATGGTTACTTTTGTTTCCATTCCTTGATAAGAATATCGTACAATCATTCTGGCAGTAGAATTAATTTTATTGGGATTTTAACCGAGAATGAAATATTAAAACTGCTTATTAATGACACCAGACTACGATAGCCAGTCCTGCTTATCGAAAATTTCTGAAGAGCGTAATTCTCAGTTACCAGATTACAGATCTATGCATTGTGAAGTTTGTAGTACTTGACTTTGTCAAGTTATTTAGTTAGATTGTACGTAGTAATTGGATCTGTATAAGCTAAATGTAGGTATTTACTTGTGAATCAGAAGCTTAATGCAATATATTATACCTCAGTAATAATTAACTAATAGGTAATAACCTACTCAGTGATAATAGCTTCTTATTACATAACCATTAACAGAGGTAGGTATACCTTTTGAAATATTTTATGATTAGGTAGGTAGGTATACTTTAAAGCTTATCACAAAAACGAAATATGAATGATAGCATTTTATGGGATCAACTTTAGTTACTACGGACTGAGAAATTTTGCAGTAACGCGCGTAAGTGGTACGTAAAAATTACGAAAATGAACATTAACCATTTATGATTTACTGCCTTAATTCATACAAATAAGTATATTATACTTGAAGCATTTTTCAGGTAGCCACAGACATCAGTCAACAACCTCATAAGTTGACCTGCGAGATATCATTGCCAAAAGAAAACTACAAATGAGAGTCAAGTGATTCTGAGTACTGTATTTGTGGCTATTTGAATAAACTGTTACGGCTTTATTCATAAAAAGTTATCGAACATCTAAACAGTTGCTAATGTCTTGTTTTCAAAGAGAAACCAGGCATTAGCAACTGTTTAGATATTCGATAACTTTTATGAATAAGGCCGTTAGTGTTTTTGGCGTAAATTGGTATAAATTTATTTATAACGAAGCCTAGCTAGCTCGTAGCAACATTTCATGGAAGTTCCTTTTTACTAGAAACTTCTGTTTTCAAAGACACAAACATAGGACATAGGTACTAACTTGATCTAAGTAGGCAATTGAAATGACATGGAAATTAGTAGAAGTTTCTTTATTTCACTCTTCACAATCATGATTTCATAACACAACTTATTTTTCAACATGAGTAGGTTTACCAATGATTGTGTTAAAGATCCCGGTTGCCGAACAACCGCCAACTTCAACGATGATCTTTCCCGTCTGCCATCCAGTTTGAATTAGGCGCGTGCCGGCACAAACATTAAGTGACGCTGGTAGGGAAGCAATACCCAAATTAATGCGGCCGATCTGTATGAAAAATAAAAATATTTAATTTATTTACCAAACATCCACCAGACGTTAGGTTCTTAGCGACAACTTTTTTGGACATCTGCTATAACTGAAGCATCGCAGCCATGACTGGTGCGTTGTCTGTCACAGCCCGAACTGATATTCTCACGTGCCTGTAATTATACATCCGGCACTAAAACTTTTCGGCATTACTTTATGTAGATTATTTCATCACCAGCTGCTCTCAAAACGGTGAAGGAAAACGTCGTGAGGAAACCGGCATGTCTTAGAAACAAAACTTGGAAGACATTTGTGATATCTACCATACCAACCTGCGCGATTGATAACGGCCCAGTCCCTATCGTCGAGAGAAAGCCTGTGTCCCAGCAGTGGGAACTATATAGGCTGATTATGCTAAACTGTTAATTTATATAAGTCCACTTACCGTCATCGTAGACTGTCCAAGAAAACCGGCAGATTTCATCTCAGTCTTCACAGCAACGGTTCCAAGGCAGGATCCGGCGGCCCACAAGTTCGTGTTATCTCCGGTACACTTCTTCATGTCTTCCATTGCCTCGGTGCCAGCTGTGATCGCCTCATTGGATATAGTCACCAAGTGCTGGATATCTTTAGAAACATCAGCGATGCGCTCGTCGACGCAAGTCATTGTGCTGGATAGTGTTTCGTTGAATACAGCGGCTGCAGCGCTTCTGTGGGACTGCGATTTTCTTGTGTTAGTTAAGTATAAAGAAAGATAAAAAACCTTAATTTTAAAAAAGTATGCCTACAAGGGTTTTGGGGTGGGCTGTGCTCAGCAGTGGGACAATGTAAGCTAAAAAAAAAACAGAAGCAAATTTTGGCGAGACATGTGTCGACCGCAACATGTCTCCTAGTAAAAATAAAGTTTAAAAAGCAGGAAATAAAAGTTAAACATAAAATTTTAATCTCTCCGACCAACGAAACCTCTTAAAAGTAAAAAACTTACCCACTTTAATATGAGTTGTAGGAAATCATTTGATCTAAGCGTCGCGGTCGTCGCGTCGGGAGAAGGCTAATAAAAACGCCAAACGGAAACCGCGTATACCCAGCAATAAAAACAATTTCTGCAATAGCATACATTCATTATGGCTTGAAGTGCCACCATTAAGATATTTTTCTTCTTTTTAGTAGTTTTGTTTGTGTCGGGGGATTTTTTGAATTTTTTAGCTTTTCTTCATTGGATTCAGTGTAGAGATGGGCCGACTATGACTTTGACCGACTAGCCGACTAGTCAACGGCCAAGCCGATCATTGCTTTCGGTTGAGGTCGGGTGAGACCAGCAATGTTCAAAATGGCAAACCTACTTATTCTCAATTGTTTGAGTTTCTTCTTTTTTGAATTTCTGGATCTAAGTCCAATTAATTAATGGACCAAACTAAGTGTTCCTATTTTATCCTATCCTATTCTAGATTGCACTGAAAGTAAACCGTAAAACTGATTCTATGTAATAAAAATAATAACAGTAAGGATTTCAATTTCATTTCAATCGCCGTCTTTTAAATTTTAAGCGTATTAATACGAGTAAAAAATGGGCTGACTAGTAGGCGGTTTTAGCCGACTAGTCACCGACTAGTCGCTGACTACAAATATGGCCGACTAGTCGGCTTTGTTTTCCCGACTAGTCGGTACATCACTAATTCAGTGCCGATGTTTACGATTCTGCCAATGTAAGAGTTCTATTTATTGTACATGTGCGTTTTATTTGAAGTTTTGAAGAATGGAATGGTACACACATCGACACAATCCTTGACCGCCACACTGGTGTTAGAAATCCTGTTCATGACATTCTCAACAGCTTCTGTGACACGTTGCCTGAACTTCTGCACGTCGCTGATGATTCTATCCCTGATCTCCTTGACTTCGTTTACGATGCCAGCATTGAAGGTGTTAACAGAATTCAAAGCATCTTGTGCGGATTTACGAAGATTTTCCACCAGTTGTGATATGAGTTGCCTGCAATATTAAAAAGATTAAAGTTATTTGATGGGCACTGATTGACCTAATGCGGTCAGGATTTAAGGCTATCCATGATTATTCTCCAGCTCTTATTTCACTTTATTTGGGGTCGGCGAAACATGTAATTTTCTTCCATAGTAGTAGTAGCCGTATATTTATTTCTTAGTATATGGTATATACTTGGTTCTTGGTGGCATACTTCTCTATTAGTCGTCATCTCGATATATTATTTATTATAATTCATATTATCATCATTCTCAGAGGCCATCCATTGTTTCTTTGGTCTTCGCCTACTCTTATAGCCATCGACATCATCATCATCATCATCATTTCAGCCGAAAGACGTCCACTGCTGGACATAGGCCTCCCCCAATTTGGGGGGGTTTGCCATAATCGCCACGCTTGGCAGGCGGGTTGGCGATCGCAGTATGGTAGTAAAATGCATAGAGAACGCTGCTGCCCGTTCTCTAGTAAGTCCCTTAGTCGCCTCCTACGACACCCACGGGAAGAGATGGGATGATGCTATTCTTTTACGCCCAGCACCACACGGGACATCCACCAGCCATCGACATAATGTGACAAAATAATGTGTCTCTTGATTGGAAAAGCCGAAGCCTATCACCCATCGTATGTAATATGAGCACGTATATCTACCGCCAAAGTGAGCTTTATGTCTCGTCATAGAATGCTACAATTTATTAGCCATTCTCAATTAAGGCAACTGACACAACATCTCTACGCATTGCATCTAATGCTCGCCTGATCTACTGACTCTTGTCTGTTTTACGGTGCCCAAGGAAAAGGTTTGGTCTACACCGAGATACTTACTACTTAGGTACATAATAATTTAAACAGGTAATACGATTAATCGATAAACCATACCTTGTATGCGACATAAGGTCGATATCACGATTAGGTCCCTCTAGCAGATCATAGTTTGGCACGTCTGGAGCGCCAAACGCCGAGCACGCCTGAAATCATTACAATTAATTAAATTCAAGAGTTGTTAGGTATCAATTAAGCAGATGCGAAGAATGAGTGTGTATATTGAAAGCACTAGAAAATTGTCTTTACAATACAAGCGTGATAATATAGCTGTAGTAGATACGATATCAAACTCTGCCAATGACATGTGATGTTATTCTGGGTGTAAGGGAAACGCTTCCAAAAACGAAGAAAGGTGATAGGGCTAGTGATTCTCGATACAGTACCTACCATATTTTTTTTTTTTAAATTTTGCCTAAGTGTTTTAGCATCTTTTGTACACTATGCTATCAGAACGGTTAAATGAACCATTATTTGAGATCAAACACATTTAAAAACGACCCCAAGTCCAGGCGGTAACTTTAGGTTTAGGCATCCTTTGTAAAGCGCCGCGAAAATAAAATAAGTAGAAACATTACGGAAGCGTGAAACGTTTTAAATTGATGCAAAATAACCAATTTAAGGTGAAAAGTTATTGGTATCCGTTTGCATTTAGGTTGTATATCACCTACGTTCTGACTCTGGAAGCGTTCCCCTTACACCCTGGATTTTACTATCGACAGTTCAACTTAGTTAAAAAAAAAATGAGAAAATTGAAAAAAATCTTAGTTCGATACCGAAGTCTTTTCCTTTAAATCTGTCTGATCAAAACACCCAAAAAAATCTTACCACGGCCAAAACACAGAATGCACTGAACAATTTCATGGTGAGTTTTCAAAAGGTCTCGACGAGTCCAAATTTTGATCTGATGCTAACACAGCATCCTCAAGGTTTTTATAGTATTCTATGTAAAGCATTGCTAGTTCTTTTGCCATAGAACAAATATAATAATCTTATCTTAATATGTGCAATTGTGCACCAACGATGAAATTGCGTTAGAATTTAAATATTTAACTATAGTATAATTTAATTTGTTGTATCAATTGCAACATTTTAGTTACATACCTATCTAATTATGACTCTTTACATAAAGTAATTGGAGTTAGTCAGATATGTAGGTTCTTACGTTGTGTGATAACTGATAACAACGGTTATGCAATAATATAGTCTGCTGATTATATCAATATCAATGTTCCCTACTATCGTTCCTAACATTGATTCACTGCGTTTGTCTTATCCATCATGATATTTTGTAATTGCATATGTTTTGAGGAACAAAAAAGTGAGAATTGTCGATTAGCTACCTGAACCTATCTATTATTTTTCCAAAATCTGTAATTTCAGTTACCAAAATACCTATTCTTACTACAATACTTAGGTCTCCCTAAAAACATGTTCCTATAGCAAAGGTTCAGGTACTGCCCTTGGTGTCCTTTATATCCCTTCTAAAATAACCATCTTGTATAATATAGGGTCAAATTAAATCAAACTAGCGAAACTCCGTAGACTCAGATACAGATACTTATCTAAAAATTATAAAACAAACATATCATATTTTTATGTAAACTTTACTTACCTACGTGAGACAACTTACAGAGCACAATGACTTAACTAAACAACAATATTGCCAAATGCTGGATTCTCATTTATCTTTTCAGCAATATTTTGCCTATCACTATGCTCTTTAAAAAAAAGTGCTTAGTAAATACACGGTCAAATTAAATTAGCTAGTGAAACTTCAGACGTGATGCATATCGGTATCTAAACACGATAAAACATAAGAAAACAGATTTCTTACTTCAGAACTTATGAGTTCTGAAGTAAAAAATAAGTATGCTTCGAGTAACAAACTAACAACACTACCAGGGGTTATTGAAAGTAGATTTTTTTTTTAACAAATGTGTTTTATTTTTATTTTATTGTTTTAGATACGTATCACGTCTGAAGTTTCACTAGCTAATTTAATTTGACCGTGTATGTACTTTTGACAACACTTTGTTTTTAAAGAGCATGGTGATAGGGAAAATATTGCTGAAAAGATAAATGAGAATACAGCATTTGGCAATATTGTTGTTCAGTTAATCAAGTCATTGTGCTCTCATTTGGGTTATGATTGTGATGCAATGTCTGATACTGATAAAACTAACTAGGTACTCGAAAGATTCTCAAGGTTTAGCAAATAAAACATTTTTATCACCCTTCATATAACGTTACTTCATTGAGCAATTAGTTATGATATTATTTATTTGTACTTTGAGTAACGTAAACGTGAACGTTACCTACAGTTCAGTGACCTACTTCATGAAACTTGAAAATTCTAATTTGAAAGATAAGGAATCTGCATGATTAAACTATCTGAGACTTATGCCCGGTTTCTGAGGTACTCGTATCGGCAGTTTATCTATTCATTAGCGCTATTGGTTTGATAACTTGGGAAAGTGCGTTTCCGAACACCGCAATTTAATATAAACTCCGTTTAAACTCAGGTTAAGTTAACTGACCAATTTTGGCCGTTTATCGGTTCCATAGCTATTTGACGTTTCATTTCATCGTCAATCTATATCAAATTTTTGGGTTATACTTATAACGTGTATTAAATGGCAAGTAAAAGCTAATTATTAAAATCTAAAACAATGAGTTTTAGTATAATGAATAAAAGGAGCTCCAAATCAGACTATTATTATATTTATTTTTAATACATCAGTAGGCATCAAGAAACTTGATACTTAGGAGAAATCCTTTCGAAATGTTTACGGATGAAGAATAATTTTAAACGCGAAATCCTGAAAAGACCCATCTGGCGGCAACTGAGGAACTAGTTATGGGTTGCATAGTTATTTAATGGCTTGTTGCGGATTCAGAAACCCAGTGTCAGTTAACCAACGTTTATCTTATACATAACTTTATTGAATCAATAGTTATTGGAAGTTTAACTGGGAACTTCAGAAACCGGGCATTAGTAGAGTAGATTATGAAGCAGTCGATGAAGGAGTATCGAGTAGGTATTCTTATGCCTTTTTTGTCACTGAAAATCTTTTGAGGTTTTTTTTACTGAATGGGCCTGCGGCTGCTTCCTGCTGGTTTTGCTAGGGGCATTACACACATGTTCAGCCGGGCAAAATACCTACGTATTTTGCCGCTCGGCTGTTTTGAATGGTGCCGAATCATGCCTACCCAAACAAGTGTGTAGCATGCCTATAGAACGTGATTTTGTATGTTTCAATGTCGAGATCTCAAATTAATAGCTTAAGCACAAATGTACAGAGGCCATTTCATCATCATCATCATCATCATTTCAGCCGAAAGACGTCCACTGCTGGACATATAGGCCTCCCACAGGCTCCTCCACTTCGACCAATCTTGTGCTAGAGGCCATTTATATCTCCATAAATAGCATCTACAACATATTATTATTGATATTGACAATCATTGCCCATTAAATTCTTACTTTAATAGGCAACTCTCATTACCTATAAATTAATCTACATACATAGTTGGAATAACTCATGTCAGTCAGATAAAGTAGGTTAATTTAAACATGGTAAAGCTGCGTTTATTTCAAGGTCCTTATTCATATGAGCCCGAAGTACCTACTGACGTTTATATAATGTCACCGTAAGATTGTGAACACCGTTAGTTTATAATCTATCTAGCGAGATTATAAACTGTCGATAAATTGTGAACTGCACCATACTGCTTACCGACTGAATAGGTTTTTTTTTTGGTGGGAAATCATCAAAAAACTTCTCCCGCTCTGGGTGGAGCAGGAGGGTGTGTCAGACTTTTACTGACTAAAACCCACCCGTGTTCCCTCAGTTGCCTGTGTGCCAGGGGTCGCGGTATCTCTTTCGAACAACCCGCACCCCTGGCAGGCATCGGCCCTTGCGGACCCCACCAGTTCGTGCTGACATCTCTTTGAGGCGCGCGTGGAACACAACGCGCCGTCGACCCGGGCTTGGTCCTTACCGGACAGCGAGCTACTCATAACTCGCCGACCGCAAGCCCGCGCCTACCGTACCTATAGTAGGTAAACCCAGTACCTACTATAGGTACGGTGGGCTGCATGGGGTACCCAATTGATGCAGCCCACTGAACACCTCTGCTCTGCCCAACCGTTCGGGGTAACAAAGCGTGATGTTATGTTAAGATGTAAATCAACAATATGATTGCTCCTGACTTCTAAGTTTACATCTAAAACTGTTTGTTATTTATAATATCTTGGCAATTGCTACCAATGTCACGAATAGGTATGTGTTACCGTGCCATATGTGTTACAAGTAGAACACCATACATATAAATCATCAGCTCATGTCATGTTGTGGCTGACCGACATATGTTCGAATTCTAGGGCTCCGATATTATGTAAGTAATTGTTTATTATGTAGGTAAGTAATTGTTTACTTTGCTCCAATTATGCACACCTAGTTTTCATTCAAGGTAGCCTACGCATCGAGTCTTGACATGTGGTTAGGGTTTTGTATATCTACATTCTTATCAAGCTAGAAACAGAGAATAGGTAGGTACCTAAATCAACAGAGACCATCGCAGTTCACCGTTGGACAGACATCTAACATACCCTCACAAATTACGCCTCATCACATCACCCGATTATTCACTTTCCGCATCGAAATTAAATGAAATTGTTTATTCTGTAAATAAGACATCAGAGTCACTATTGCAAGTCATATAAAAATAGGTGGAGCCGACATGCACCACTCAGGATGCGTCTCTGGAGAAGACTCCATGGACTCATCCGATCAATTGTCAGCCATATATAATTTAAGGACATCTCTCAGTTAGCCGATTTGTGGTCTCCACCCAAGAACTCGTTTGGCCATCGAACGGAGGAGTAGCTATGATAAGATGATTCAGGTTTTTAAATAATTTAAAACAGTCATTTATAAACTTTCGTAGAGGAGCCCTGAGTTCCAGTAGTGGGATCACTATAGGCTGATTAGATAGATTGTGTAAGTTACAGTCATTTGGAAAAATATTTTTATTTAGCGCCTACTAGCACCCGTTTAGCAATATGTCATGCTTCTTCTCACCTAGAAATAAACTTAATATTCCAGGCGCCGAAACAGTTTTTTAATCACTGATCTAAATAGTATTCAAATTTAAGTGCGCATTTATAATTTACGTTATTTCGTCAGAATAAAGTGATAATTTACCTCTGATTAATGTCTATTAAAAAAAATGTAAATGTCAAAGTAATTGGAGTAATTTGCACTTGTAGAAGATTGCTGGGTGTTGCAATCAGGCGATAAATTGCAGTGTGATTTCGAGGTTAAAATCCATATTAAACTTCAGGATCTGCTTATTATAAACTAGTAATACGTGATAGTTAAGCAATGTATGTAATAACAGGCTATGGTGTGTAGATCTAGGACAAATGGGAGATTAATCAACTGAATAAAAAATAGAGCTGATACCTAGGTAGGTATTTACACGATAGACCGAAGCTTCCGTCTGCTATGGCAATCATTCAATAGCAGCAAGTAATACATACATACATATACATACGCTCACACCTGATGCTATCTTTAAATACTGCATGTAATAACCGTCGAAAATCGACTTCAGAACCTCCTCCATTACCATCAGTAAAAAAAAATTGTTCTCGTACTTATCCCTTTCAAGAGTCTCTTAAAACCGCAGTAGAAGTTGTTCTATAATTAGCGCGTCCTTAATGACAAGCTTCTATACCCGAAAGCAGCTTTTCAAGATAAATTCACACAAAAAAATATGAAATCACCATCGTACCTATACTATGTTTAGGTTCTATGTGTATAGTTACTATGTTAAAGGGCTTGGTTTCCGCACTTAGTCCTACAGGTGGACCATTGAGCGTGGGCCATGGTGGCCGTCAGTGGTTATTCCAACCATCCCACCTCGCTCCAAAAGTTGATTAGATCTCCTGGTCTGTTGAGAACATCTGTGTAAGGTCTCACCCAAAGGGTTACTGATCTAATCTGGGTGACGCCTGTGCAATAAAAAAGCACATGCGCACCGGTTTCCTTAGCTTCCATGCAAGGTCTGCACACAGGACTATCCATTATGCATACTGAGTGAAAGTTTTTGTTTAGCGAGCAGTGCCCCGTGATGGTCGCCGTCACCGCAAGCCGTTCATGACCAGGTGTAATAAACGTCTGATTAGCCTCCTATCGAAAGATGGTATAGTTCCCTGGACTGCCTGCAGCCCGGTGTCGAGGTCCACCAGCATTTCGCTTGTGTGTAGATGTAATCCTGTAGCCACCTACGTAGCTGATTAAAAGGCACGGGCCGGGACCATCTCTAGTTAAAACGTATCAAATTCTAAGTTTAGTGTACATTACGCACTCTCATAGTAATAAACAGAAGCAATATGGATGTGAAATAGACATTTAAGTATGTAAATCAGTGACATAATTATGACGATAATTCAGAAATCAGTAGGCCATGGTTTTCTACTAGTACGGTACCTAGAACTGCCATTTACACAATATTGTTCTATTTTCATTTTCAATATTGTTTATTGCAGCTCGTATGATCTACTTTGTATCTTTGACACCATTTTTCGAATAAAAATGAATAAATACATATCTACAAAGTTGATATAAATACCTACTGTAAAAAAAAAACTCTTCTTGCTATAAGGGGCCGAAACTACAGAGAGGCACGAAGACTGGTTGTCAGATTTGTGGGCTTTTGACGACCCGCAAAGACTGTCAGAGATCCACAAATGACAGCCAGGATCAACGGCTTAACGTGTTTTCTGAGGCACGAAAGGGTCTTGGTATGTAAAGATAGTCCCATACACGTAGGTACCAACCGACGTCAAATAAAGGTATAATTATGAGTTTCATAATACTAGAAAATCCTTACCAAAATAAATACGATTGAACGTGGTTTTGACCAAACGGTTTGTAACTCATGCCAAGTGAAACGTCAAGGACGCTCCTCACCGCGATACGTTTGTTTTAATCGAGTTAGCGACACTGTGTACATTATTTTATTTCATTTGGAAATATGGGAATACATTGGTAGACAGGTGTCAACGATGTTTATTTTTTTCCTATCTGGCGGCAGGTTATACTCATTAAGGCAATGTTAATTTTCACAAGATCAAACAATAAGTATTCTTAAGACGTATTTTTGTCATTCCTTTGACTAGTCCTATACACGTACGTCACGTAATTTAAAAAAAAAAAAACAAAGAAACGAGTTGAGTGACATCTCAGCTCATTTGAAATGCAAATTGTATGCCGTTACATTTAGAACAATTTATAGTTTTAAAGTTTACGTACTGCACGGAAGTTAGGTAATTACGAATGATAGGTTGTAATAGACCAACAATTAGCCAAATGGGACTGGACTATTTAGCTAATTTTCTCAATACAATAAATGAATAGACATCGTCATTACCTGTGATAATGACGATAACTGTTCACGGGTATCCTTTTAGATATTTTTTCTTGGTTTAGGTTCAAAGGGACAAAAGAAAACAGACCGTAATTAAAGCTAAATGCCTAAGAAAAATTGCGCGTGCAGTTCACTTCAAAAAGAATATTGACGAAGGCACTACTTACAGTAATACGAGCCCCTATACCTACTTATTTAGGGGTTGTGATGCAAGAAAACAATTGTAGGTAGGTATAGCTTTCTATGCATAAGACAAGGTGTTATTGAAATAACTGGAAAACTGAAAAGGAGTCATTTTACTGTAGGACTGAAATAATAATCCCAAAAACAAAATGTGTCATAAATAACTCGACAAATTGTATGGAAAAGTCGTGTTGCGCCGACCCCAAATAAATTGGGGTTAAGTTCAAGAAAATAATGATAACTCTATAAAATGTAGGAAACAGCTGATTTATTTCAGGTTGGTCCCATTGTAAATAAAGTTAACAATGATTGATGAACACAATTGCAACATGTTACTGAGTTATAAGATGATAGACGGAGAACCAGAGTGCTTCGTAGCTAAATAATAATAGTCGCATAAGGACGATTAGAGATCAAGCTATACTGGTTGGTCCCTGCATTACCCATCGAGACCTCTACGTGTCTCGGAAAACACGTTAGGCTGTTGGTTCCAACTTTCATTCGTGGATCTTTGACAGCCGTTATGGATCATCAGATGCCCGAAAGTCTGACAACCAGTCTTACCATCATAATCAGCCATTAATGTTCCCACTGCTGGGACACAGGCCTCCTCTCTGTGAGAGGGAGTGGGCCATCCACCACGCGGGCCCAATGCAGGTTGGTAGATGTCACGTTTGTAGAACAGACAACTGTGCTGCTGGGGAGTTTGTTGCGCTACTTCTTCTTCCCAGCTAAAGCACCAGGAAGTGGTGAAGGGCGGGCGTTTTGGGGGGACTGTCTTATGTAATTTTATTTTAACGTTCAAAAAGAGCTGACTCTCAGCCTAGTTTCATTTGTTTGACTTTTGATTTCACATATCTTCGATTTTTTGTTTCTGGGACATACCGGTTTCCTCACGATGTTTTCCTTCGCCGTTTTGAGAGCAGTGGTGATGAAATAATTAACACAAAGTAAAGCGCCTGTCTGCTGGGTTCGAACCTACAACTTATATCTCATAAGTCGCGTCAGTTACCACTGGCCCATCACTGCTCAACAGTCTTATCAAGGGGTATAGTGTTACCCAATAACTGGGCTGTGAGAGCAGTCGCATCATGTAAAATACGGGTATTCAGCTGCATCCGATTAGACTGGAAGTTGACCCCTAGATGTACCTTTTTTTTTGGGTGGGAAATCAATAACTTCTCCCGCTCTGGGTGGAGCAGATATACCTTGGGGTCAGCTTCAGCTTTTACCACCTATGTATATATACATAGACACACAACAACGACGACAACTATTTATACATATATACATTTATATATATATGTTACGGCTAATAGCCGAAGTGCGGCTACACCTAGTTTAAGCCGGCTATAACTAGGTGCAGCCGGTTAAACTTAGATGTATCCTACTTATGTCACCGGTGAACTGCACCATACTGCTTACCGACCGATTAGGTTAGGTTAGGTTAGAATTGCGACCAAACGCGCGCGAACCGAGCGAGCGCAGCGAGCGATGCCGCGGCAGCGGCCGGCGAGCGCTAGTCCAGCTGCACCTAGTTGTAGCCGGCTAAAACTAGGTGTAGCCGCACTTGGGCTATTAGCCGTAACATATACATTCCATGTGGTGCGGACGTAAAAGAATAGCACCATCCCATTTCTTCCCATGGGTGTCGTAGAAGGCGACTAAGGGACTTATTAGAGAATGGGCAGCAGCATTCTTTATGCATTTCACGTACTAGACGGCACGTTTGGCGCAGTGGTTAAGCGTTTGACTGCTGCGCTGCGTGTCGCGGGTTCGATTCCCGCACGGAACAAATATTTTTATAACCTACAAGTACCTGTTCCGGGTCTGGCTGTTTGTGTACCTATGTGATTTTAAATGTTTGTAAACGCACCCACAACACAGGAGAAATTCCTAAAGAGGGGCAATGTTTAAAAAAAAAATACTGCGATCGCCAACCCGCCTGCCAAGCGTGGCGATTATGGCTAATCCCCCCTTTAGGGGGAGGCTTATGTCCAGCAGTGGACGTCTTTCGGCTGATATGATGGGAAAAGGCTACACAGATTGACGATGCAAAAATTATCGACTAAGAAATCTAATATTGTTTTTAATTAGTGATGTAACAGAGTTTAATCAATTAAGTTATGAATAAAATATTTTTGATGCATCGTCGAACAAGTTACCATGCATAAACGTAACTCGTAAGCTAACTTATCACCATAAGTAAGTCAAATCTAACAAGTTATGTAAGTGTTACAGTGACATAACGTTAGGTAACTGCTGATAATCAAATGCACCTTGACCCGCCTACCACCCACCAATAAGAATACAATATATCACAGATAAATACATAAGGAGTGAAAGCTAGAATTTTAATTGGATGTTGAATTTGGTGACAGGTTTTGTAAAAATCTTATCAAGTACGCATTCGATCTGTCAAGCCGATTCCAAACTATGTTAGGGTCGAATTCCAGTCAAACCAGATGCAGCTGATTCCGGTATTTAACATAGAGCGACTGTCTGTCTGACCTCCACAACCCACTGACTGGGTAACACGAATACGCGATACCGCTTGGTAAGACTGTTGTCAGACTTTTGGACTTCTGACGACCCGTACGTAACGACTGTCAAATATCTACGAGGAATGAAGGCCCCCTAGCCTCTATACGTAAAGGATGGTCACCCATCCAAGAACCGACCGCGGCAACCGTAACTCGAACCATGCGGCCGTTATCATTTAGCCACACATAACGGCCATTTGATCAGTGTCATCAATATCGGTGTTTACGTTGAGCTCTGAAGTTAAGAAAACTGCTGTCATGGGTAATAACAAGTCAAAAATGTATTTAGATCGAAATCGAATTTGATAAAAAACATCAGGTGATTTTATGATTGTGTATTTTATATTGTATGTTCAGCATTACTTCCGTATCTTGAGATCTTTTGACTGTTTTTTCTCATAAGATATACAAATGAATGGTACTCATAAATATTGAACTGTCTGTTTTCATAAAGGCCAGCGCAGACTGACGTTGCGGCACGGCTCGGCACGGCAAAGGATTTTATCTTTGATCAAGTAATTTTTAACCTTATTTCATCGAGTTTAGAATTCATATTACTTTATTTCGATACAATTATACCGCGGCACGTCGTGGCATGCCGTTCTATTCTACGGACTGCCGCGGTGCGCACCGCGTCACACCGCGGCAGTCCGTCGCGTCCCGCAAGTCACATAGGTCACAGGATTATGACAGCTAAACTAATCGAAATAAAATTTGAAATGGGTGCAGCGGTAACCAAATAACGACCTAACCAACTTCGGATTCGCGCAGAGCAAAACTAGTTCAATAGTGAGTGGCTAGGCTTGCTTAGGGACGCCACGACGTGACGCGGCATGCCGTGCCGTGCCGCGACATCAGTCTGCGCCGGCCTTAATTAGCCTATAATATTCCCACTGCTGGAATACAGACCTCATCTCTTCCAAAGAGCTACCACAGGCTGTAAATCTACCACGCAGGCTCAGGTCGGGTTGGTAAATGGGACATGTCTTCGAATTTTTGGTTCTACCTCATACCGGTTTCGTCACGTTGATTCTGTTTCCCGTTTTGAGAGCAGTCTCAAAATCAAAATCAAAAGTCATTTATTCAAACTAGGCTGAGAGTCAGCTCTTTTTGAACGTCAAAATAAAATTACGTAAGACAGTCCCCCCAAAACGCCCGCCCTTCACCACTTCCTAGTGCTTTAGCTGGGAAGAAGAAGTAGCGAAACAAACTCCCCAGCAGCACACTGTTTGAACCGGTCTGTGAAAAATGACTAGTCAAGTTGGACCGAGGTTTTTTCAGTTGTGGTCTTAGGAAAAGGCTATGCCAAGCACTGGATTGCAATAGACTTATTTTATTGATTGTCTGAATGTAGCTAGTAAAGCTTGGGTTTTTTTCTGAAAGCGTTTCTGCCACATTATAAGAGCCGTCCATGGGAATCTGTAATTTTCACTAGTATTAGACATTAAGGTGGATGTGCTAAGGTAATCCACGAAATTCATAATTCAGATTTTTTCATGAAATAAGTAGTTATTAAAATGAACTTAAGGGTTTGTTTTTTTTGAGGGTGGGAAATCATCAAATAATTTCTCCCACTCTGGGTGGAGCAGGAGGGCGTGTCAGACTTTTACTGATTAAAACGCACCCGTGTTCCTTCAGTTGCCTGTGTGCCAGGATCCACGGTACCTCTTTCGAACAACCCGCACCCCTGGCAGGTATCAGCCCTTGCGTACCCCACCAATTGGTACCTACCTACTGACATCTCTTTCAGGCGCGCGTGGAACACAATGCGCCGTCGACCTGAATTGTTGATTTCATTATTATAATTCTGTAAAACTATAATAGTTACGGCAGCGAATCATATTTAAATCAGCATACAACTTGACACTGACCTGCACCCTAATTGCGTAACACACGATTAATTTTATTATAATCCATTTCATTTTGACAGTTCAACAATATTCATTGCGTTATTAACGTTGTTGAGCAGACACATTTTTTGAACATATGAAGGAATGGTTTAGCATTCTGTTTCAAATCGAAACAGATTATGATTAATCGTGCTTTACGCAATTAGGGTGCTGCAAATTGCAAAAAAGTAAGTAAATTTGGTGTACCTTGGCGTTTCCTCCGTGAGGTGTCAAAAAACGGTCTGCACTTACGGTTTTCTTAGCAAACCATACCTTTACGAAATGCCACCGGTTTTCGAAATATCTTACGTTTAAATATCTCAAAAGGAAGCTCAAACAATCTACCTTTTTTGCTTGATACTGTGATTACTAATTACAATAACCAATAAAGTCCATATTACGTCATTTACTGTACAAAAGAGATCCCGTATTACCTTGTAGGTCAGTCACTGGTTGTCTTGCTTGTCTTCATTCGGAAACACGTGCATTCGAGTTCATACGACTTGTGCAATATTCAAGAGAATCGATAAAGAAACAGTTATGTCGCGCATTTCTTGACACAAATACTTCAGCTCAATTTGCGTAATATGGCTTGAGGTAATTGTTAGAATGTTTAGCTGATATGCAAGTAGGTATCTTTAATTAAATATAATCAGCCTATAATGTTCCGACTGCTGCAGGCTTAACACGAAAACCGTAGAGAAGCATTTTGTCGACGGAAGAGTAGACAAAAATGAAGTTTCCGTGTAGACAATTGACCGTTTTGTACCGAGAAATGTAGACAAGCGATTTCTATTCTACGGTAGAGTAGAAATAGAAAGCGCCATGGAAAGCCTGCTGGTACACAGGCATCCATTCTTCAAGAATGAGTGGAGTGGGATGTAACTACCACGCGGGCTCAGTATGGGTTGATGCATGTCTCACATGTCTTCGAATTTTTGCATCTTAAACTATTATAAATGAATTTTGGTACCTATATATAGCCCCGTATGTCGTGATGGTCCAGTGGTTAAAGCCTCGCCTCTCTTGCACTAGGTTGTAAGTTCAAATCTTGGCTTAACTATGTTATCTAGATTCCAAAAGAGGATTTTCTGGGATGAATTTGTCACTTTTCCGCTCACAAAAACAATCTGTCCCGAAAAATATGCCATATACATACCAGAGCTTTTAAACAGCTGATTTCCCTTTTCAGTTATTTTCTTAAGTCCAACAATGTTTCTGTTGTCGACCTCATTCATCATGAAACTGAGTATTTGTTTTACTTCTTGTTGGAATGCTGATGTCCTCTAGTAGTTATTTTGAACTTGGAATTGTAATGCAGTATATCTAAAAGGTTTCTACTACATTTGAATCAATTAATATGGTTTTCAAACAGGAATTCATTGCTCGTGAATTTATTAAAATGTCACTCGTTGTGCGTTCGCGAGAAATTCTTTATTAATGCTATATCAATTTCAATGCACATTATATCATTATAAATCCAAGTTTTTTGTATTTACTAAAAAATCCTCTGTTACTGGAAGCATGATGCTGATCATCTGTCTTTTAAACGGTTTTATTTAGCTTGCTCCATTTGTTGCTGTTTTTAGGTCAAATTTTGCAGTAGTTTAGTGGTGGTTACTTCAGTAGTTTTAATTTATTTTATTAATAAATAAATTTCATAAATTTCAGATTCACGTCGAGACAAGAGTCAGATTAATCTGAAATTTGGTACACACTTTTCATTCCGACGACAATACCAATCACATTCATATAGTCAGTAGGTATCATTGTTTAAAGTAAAACTCACTTCAGGTTAGGTTGAGCGACGATCTTCGCAGGGATAGGCTCGTATTAGCCAGATCTGAGCTGTTAAAGATTGCCACCGATGACATTCATGTATTCAGCAGGTATCATTGTTTAAAGTAAAACTAACTTCAGGTTAGGTTGAGCGACGATCTTCGCAGGAATTGGCTCATATTACCGGATCTGAGTTGTTAAAGATTGCCACCGATGACATTCATGTATTCAGTAGGTAACATTGTTTAAAGTAAAACTAACTTCAGGTTAGGCTGAGCGACGATCTTCGCAGGAATTGGCTTGTATTAGCCGGATCTGAGCTGTAAAAGATTGCCACCGATGACATTCATGTATTCAGTAGGTATCATTGTTTAAGTAAAACTCATTTCAGACTAAGTTGAGCGACGATCTTCGCAAGAATTGGCTGGTATCAGCTGGATGTGAGCTATTGAAGATGGCGTATTAAAGAGGCCTACATTCAGCAGTGGACTGCTTTAGGCTCTCGATGATAACCCACCTGCTTCAATCTCTTATATACTCAATGACAAAATATGACCAGTAGACTGTAGATCCTTGAGAGTCGTTACGGGTAATCAGAAACCCAAAAGTCTGATATTCAGTCTTGCCAAGGGCTATCGTAATAACTTTATTGTGGAGGTCAGATAGGCACTAGCTCCATGTAAAATACTGGTAGTCTGGGCCGACTCTAGTCTAACTGGAAGCCGACTCTAACATAGTTGGAAAAGGCTAGGCAGATGATGATGACCTTGAAGACTTTAGCCTTCCAACAAACTACTGTTGTTCTAATACAACAACAAAGTCTTACCCTTCAAAGATTTACGGTGTCACGATTAAGTAAGTAGGTTATGTAAAACTTAACACTTATAGCTCAATGTCAAATCATGTTGTACTTGTAAAGTAAATATGTACACATCTTAATGTCCTTACAATAACAATTGTGATCAGTTACGGTATTGACTTTGATACTCTGAGAAGGTAATAGTAAAACCAATGTAGCTTGAACTATCAATGGTTTTAGGACTTGGTCATTAGTAATTGTTGTGTCGTGTCTTGTTATTACGGTCGTTTTGAACACTTGTCTATATAGAACCAATTTGTTATTGATTTAGGTTTATAGTTAATTTTGTTAAGTAATTATTTGACTAAGTAGTTACTCATAGACTGTTAAGTTTATTTTGACGTCGTCTATCTGCATGTGACTTATCAGTTTTGTTTATGCTATAACCATTGCTGTTTTTATTGTTTTAAAATTAATCATTTAGCTCAGCTACAATCTATTTATAAAAAATAATCATTACGCATTCGACTCGATGCAGTCATGTTTAAAAAAATTATAGTTTAAAAACTAAAAACACGCTTTAAAAGCCAAACTAAAAAAGGAGAAAATAATTTAATTCAATTAAAAAGCGTGGGGTGCTTTTTGAGGTATTTTTATAATCAATTAATGTCAAGCACCCCACGCTTTTTAATTGAATTAAATTATTTTCTCCTTTTTTAGTTTGGCTTTAAAAGCGTGTTTTTAGTTTTTTAAAATATTATTTATTTTCTATTTTTTAGTTCTGCTAACTACAAAAACGTGATTCTTTTTTAATTTTTTTTTAAATTATTGAATTGTCATCGGTCCTCGACAAGTTTACAAAGTTTCAATGAAATCTGACCGTTTAAAGTGGGTCAAAATCGCGCTCAAAGGAGTCGGTTATATACAAACATACAAACAAACAAACCAACAAACCAACAAACAAACAAACATACAAGTGAAGCTAATATAAAGCGTGTAAAAAGTGTATTTATTATGCAAAATGACTAAGTCAAGTAATTTTCTTTACATTCTGGTCACGTTAAAGCTCACAAAAACTGCAAAGAGTTAGGAAAGATCAGATAACTTCAAAATCGGGGGCACAGCATCTTATATTATGACCATTTTGATGTTGCATTTGTTTTTTTTTTTGAGGTTGGGAAATCATCAAGTAACCTCTTCCGCTCTGGGTGGAGCGGGAGGGCGTGTCAGACTTTTACTGACTAAAACCCACCCATGTTCTTTCAGTTGCCTGTATGCCAGGGGCCACTTTCAAACAACCCACACCCCTGGCAGGCATCGGCCCTTGCGGACCTCACCAGTTGGTGATGACATCTCTATGAGGCGCGCGTGGAACACAACGCGCCGTCGACCCGGGGTTGGTCCTTACCGGACAGCGAGCTACCCATTACTCGCCATCCGCAAGCCCGCGCCTGCGGTGGCCGGGAATCAGCCTGGGATTCCCGTCACCCAAGGTGCCTCCTGCGGTGACTAATGTTGAGTTAGTGAAGATAGATTTAAGCTTTAAGGGCACACTTTTTTAAATAACGCTAATAATAATAAGCTACGTCACTACGAGCTAGCGACTGTTTTAAGGGGGCCCATTATTGAGTGTGCAAGTCACCCCTTGCTATTTTTATCCGTGTATTAGGTACAATATCTGGTATTACCGAGCCTTGCTCGGTAATTATTTTGGTTTGACGTTTTCTAAAAATGAAACCTAGCTAGATCGATTTATCGCCCCCGAAACCTCCTGCTTACTAAATTTCATGAAAATCGTTGGAACTGTTTCCGAGATTCAGATTATATATATACATATATACTTACAAAAAATTGCTCATTTATAGGTATTAGATAACATTGATCAGACATAGTCCTTCAACCACTATAAAAACCCAAAACTATAGCCCAAAAACTGTTTCCATCTGCAATAGTCCTGCGTCAACCGACGGTTGTTCTTTAGTGCACTTGCATAGTGCATGCAGGGATAGTCGTCGGTTAGTGCCCCCTCATCCTTTAAAATTGTGCAAGGCCCCCTCTGTGCTTCGGCTCCCCGAACACCTTCCAAAGGTCCGGGACTACGGGGTTCCGAGATATGTCAAAGATCTAAATAAGCTACCTATCTTTTACCCTGAAGTTACAATTTTATTTTCTCATCATACGTTTTCTAGAGATAGAGGTCCCATCACGTTAAATATATATGTTTTGACTAAAACGTTAAAATCTGCAGTCTGTGTTTAGTCGTCTGTTGACAGACGGTAAGTACGAGGACCCGCGTGTCATGCATTTTAAATAAGTTACCCAATTTTACAAGGAATCCGTGTTTTACATACTGATTTAAGGTCTGAGCTTGTAACGTGTTATTTAAGTCTTTAAAACACACGGATGATTAATATAGAGGGAAGTGGCAGATGAGAAGGTTGTATTTGCATGTTCACTTCGCTAATAGATGGGGGGGCTTGCGGCTAAGTAATAACTGCCACACGGATCGATCAATCCGGTTAAGCTACGCTTGCCGCGGTTGGTACGTGGACGGTTGACCATATTTACATACCAAGAGCCGTCCGTGCCTCAGAAAGCAAGTTAAGCTATTGGTCCCGACTGTCTTTCGTGGATCTTTGACAGTCGTTCCGGCTCGTCAGAAACCCGAAATTCTGACAACCAGTCTGTCCTAGGGGTATCGTGAACCCAGTTACTGGACCAGATAGGCAGTCGCTCCAAGTAAAATATTGGCATTCAGCTACATCCGCTTGGCAGATAATAACTTCGCTAATAGAACCGAGTCCTATTGCCCTAACACAGAACTGCCTTTTCCCCGTGCTGTAGATATATGGTGGTACCCGTATCTGATTCTGGCGTAATCTCCGCATATATTAATTTCATGACAGTGTTGTTAACTCTATACTTGAATATCTTTGCCTCAATGACGTCTGTAAATAAATGATTTATGACCGTGTCATAGATGGACAACAAATGTAAATACTAGCCTTAAAGGTACCCTCATAATTTTTACAAGATGACAAGCATATTATTCAGGATGCTACAAGATTGGTTTATGATGCCATTAACGCGTATGGTTAAAACCATAAATTCATTATTCATCAGTTTCTTTCGTACTTATTCATGCTGGTACTGCCATATTTAATTTCAGTGCAGTAAAACTGACACATAATATGGGTGGTAAGGTTTTAAGGCAAGACGCCTTTTCTCAATATTTCTTATGGCAATATGGCAGTAATTTTGCAACACTGAAATTGTGACGTTTACGTGAAAAGATATCAAAATCAAATATGACATCAAGCCTGTATTCACCTGGGCACGCCACGATAGCGGCGGTAAGTCCCCTCTTTGAGGAGTGGCTTGAGAGGCGGCATGGCGTCCTCACCTTCCGCCTGACGCAGGTCCTCACCGGACACGGTTGTTTCGGGAGGTTCCTGTTTCGTATAAGGCGGGAGGAAACGCCCGGGTGCTTCCATTGCGAAGATCGCCCTGAGGACACGGTGGAGCATACGGTGGCGGTCTGCCCGGCTTGGGCGGAGCACCGCCGTGTCCTCGTGGAGGCGATCGGCGGCGGCGATCTCTCGCGTCCGGCCCTGGTGCAGGCCATGGTACGGAGCGAGAGTGAATGGTTAGCCGTCACCTCCTTCTGCGAAGCAGTAATGCTCGCAAAGAGGGAGGCGGCGCACGTGAGGGAGAGGCAGTATATGCGCCCTCACGGCCGTAGTCGCCGCGGGAGAAGCCCTGGGCGTCGGGAATCCCAGGCTGATTCCCGGCCACCGTAGGCGCGGGCTTGCGGACGGCGAGTAATGGGTAGCTCGCTGTCCGGTAAGGACCAAGCCCGGGTCGACGGCGCGTTGTGTTCCACGCGCGCCTCAAAGAGATGTCAGCACCAATAGGTGGGGTTCGCAAGGACCGATGTCTGCCAGGGGTGCGGGTTGTTCGAAAGAGATACCGCGGCCCCTGGCACACAGGCAACTGAGGGAACACGGGTGGGTTTTAGTCAGTAAAAGTCTGACACGCCCTCCCGCTCCACCCAGAGCGGGAGAAGTTATTTGATGATTTCCCACCCAAAAAAAAAAAAAAAAAGCCTGTATTCACCAAATGGGGTAACCAGAGGTGTGTAGTACATAGCTGCTAATACGTAATCTTAACCCGTACCTACAAAGGATGGATTGCTCGCCGTCACCAGGGTGACCCCTTGGTGACGGTGAGAACGTCGCATTTGCGTTTTCATTAGGGGACATGTCGCAGAGATATACCGCCAGACATTAACATGGTATGTCTCTGCGACTTTGCGGGACGATATCACTCTACATTTGCTTTGTTCACATTACCCAGTGGTGATTGGTATGTCGCTTCAGGAGGTTGTTGTCAGTGCGGTAAATATTTCACGAAACACAAAAGGATACGCATCCTCACTATTCAAAGCTTGTCGAGCGACAGTTATGGGACACGAAGGTCGTGCATGTCAACGCTCGCAGAGCATCGACTAGCGACAAGCCACGCGACCCGTAGATGTCCCAAGCGACATCGGGTGACATCGCACGGATCACGTAAATTTCCTCCCCTAGTGACAACGCGGCTTTAGACCAAAAACACAAAAAAAAAATCGCGGATAATCACGTAAGATGTTGTTAGAGATCTTCTGACGTGAAGCCTGCTGTAAGTGATCGAATACTTAAGATAACATTTAATTACAAGTCTAACTTGTTCCATAAAAGAGGTTTTACGAGATTTTACTAGTAATCTGTTTTAGCAAACATCTAAAGTGCCTGCTAGGCTGCTTGTTTGTTAAAAGTTAATTGAAACAAGTTAACTTTTACGGTTAGAAATATTACTAACTTTAGATGAAAGCCTGTGTCAATTAAATAGGAATTAATTTATAATCTAACACAAGGCTAAAGAAAACGGGTAATTTTGAAAAATGTATTTCTTGCACTACAGGTTGTTGAGTTAAAGTAGTGATCTGGCTATCAAGGATGATGACTATATCACCACAAAAAAGATTCAATAAATGCTGCCAACATCATCATCCCAATTTGTGCCCTTATCCCAATTACTCTTTTGTCGTCCCAACGTATCTTCTTGAATGCACATCATCATCATTAGACAAAAAGTTTAATACAAGCAAACTATATCACTCAGTTTCATACACAATGTGTATTTGCCAAAACAGTGCTATCTATCTCATCTATCAATATGCTTCAGAATCATTCAGATTGTAATTGATCGCGTGTTACGCAATTAAGGTGCAGTTTCATTAGAATGCAACAACTATCAATGTAAATAAAAACTCAATTTTATTAACACAACCACCTAGAATGTGCTCAGCATAGTTTTATTTGGTCCTGTGACCTTAGCTCCAGTCTCCTTTCAATCCTTTCCAATTAAGATGTTGATAAATTAGTTGCGTGACACCGAACCTACGACCTTCACTACCGCGTTGCTACCGGACTCCTTAACGTAGTAGATTGCATCAGATTTGAGTTTATATTGTAGGCACGAGTACGTAAACCTTCCTTTTAAAGAAAACCCCTTACAATATATCGATATACTTAAGTGATTATCTGTCAGGATAGTTTTTATATTGTACTAGCCAGCGACTTCATCCGCTTGCAATTATTTTGACCCGCGCTGTTACTTCGTTTTTACCAAGTGTTCTTTCCGAATTTTTTTGCTCAGGTCCTAAGGGTCGTATCGTGATGTTAATTAGCTTATAACCAGAGATCGGATATTCGGATGCATATTCACCTAAAGTTGAGATGTTGGCTAACATGGAATGCGCTTTTATATCGAAAAATTCTTAATTTAGGTAAGTAATTTGTTTATTTTTTGTTTTAACTAATAAAAACCACCCCTCCTCCAGTACATACACATATTTGTATCGGGGTAAACATTAATTTTAAATTAATACACATCTGAAAAGTTATGCAATCCAAGAATCCCGGGGTTTTTAATAAATATTACAAATAATTTATAAAGCCGCTTCCGTACTTTCATAGCTAAAAATTATCTTTAGGTAAATATGCATCCAAATATCCGATCTCTGCTTATAACCGTCAAGAATTAGGCTATCAATGCTAAAATATTTTTTTAATACGACGCCGACGTGTAGTTCCAGAGGTGGACTTACAAACAAACTTACCACTTTATAATATACATACTAGCTTTTGCCAGCGGCTTTGCCCGCGTAGAGGTTGGTGTATTTAATTAAACATTCAAACCTTCCTCTTGATTCATTCTGTCTATTGATGAAAACTGCATTAAAATGCGTTGCGTAGTTTAAAAGATATACGCGTATAGACACGAAAAGCGACTGTGTTTTATTCTATGGAAGGAAGTATAGATTTATCCACAGCCTTTATCCCAATTTGTTTGGGGTATTTTCCAAAGTCACAATATTTTTCGACATATCATCTTGCACATGATTGTCCCAGCATTTCGTGCAGTGTTGTATTCCACCACATTCGGTCAAGCTTCGCATCAATCGACTTTCTTCCGCATTAATCTACCCTTGACATTTCGAAAACCTAAAATGACAGACCTTCTTTGAGTACTTACAATATTTTACAACTTTTCCGCCTACGCATACTCCTTGGTACTACACGATGATAAAAAACCTTGGAGTTTTTCCCCGACATCATAAACGCGATGACTTCTCAGAAGAAATTCTGATAGCAATCTGCTATATACATCGAGGTCATCTGCTATGAGGAGGTAAGTAACCTGCCTTTCTTTACCTTCTGTATAAAGATCACAGATCGAAACAAAAGTCTGTCCAAAGGTCACTAAAATCATCATTTGCCTAGTTTTTCCCAATTATGATGGGGTCGTTCCAAGTACAAGTATTTAACATGAAGCGACTGCCAATCTGACCTCCACAACCAAGTTACTGGGTAACACCCTTTGGTAAGACTGGTTGTCAACCATTCGGGCTTCTGACGACTTATAACGACTGTCGAAGATCGACGACAGCCAGGGTCAACAGTGGAGCATGTTAAGTGCTTTCCGAGGCACGGAAAGAGTCTTGGTATGAAAAAATGGTCACCCATACACGGAAAAACCGCGGCAAACGTAGCTAAACCTGATCGATCGACCCGTGGGGGTGTTATTACTTAGCCACAAGCCCAAAACAAGAGGTCACCCAAATATTGTAAGCATTATGTCCCAAATATTTTGCAGATGATTCTAACATTGCCTTCTTGTGGGAACATCAGCTTTCTGGTCTCTACCAAACAGCTTAGATCAATAAAGCTAGCCAGTTTAGAAAATGTGAGTAATTACGAGGAAAGCAGGAAGAAGCTGTGCACGATGCCGACACTACGTGCCTCGGATTGGGGCCATGTGGAGCAACACATTGATACTTATCCATAATTCCACGACGCTCTCTTTTTCTATATTGTATTGAATGAGATATAAAAATGGTTTCCGTGAATTAAGTAATAGACGGACAGACAGCTTGTTAACGATATCATCGTCATTATACAATTAGTTATGTAGCAATTTCTTCGTAGTGCATTATGAGAAAAAGGTTCATTCAGTTCGTTTTCTAGATTCAATTTTAAAAATACCTGATGATCATGGATATGGTGGATAACGATGATGATGAAATTGCAAATGGACAGAAAGACTACTGGAGTGGAGTAGATTCCTAGATGAAGAGAAGTAGGTCTATGTATGGGCGAGCAGGGAAGGGATAAACAGCTCTAGCGCGATGGTTATCAATTGTTGCAAATTACAGTTGACCCAAATCGATGATCACGTGGAAATTTTACTTCTTACTGAGTTAGCTTTCTCAATTGTGTGACATATGACCCGACAAATTGCCGAGTCATGTGACGAACATCACGAGTATTCACGAGTCCTATTGGCTCCTTTTGTGAAGGATGTGCGGAGTGTAATCGTTATTGCTAAATTACGCTCGAGAATAGACGGCGTCTCTGTGGGTTTGGAATTTTCGAGATGCCTTGGCTGATTTCGGATACTATATGGTACTGCCATTGTAGCAATCCTCGGTCCAGTGGGATAATTGCGAAACACACTATCAGTGGCAATGGCTTTAATTTTGACGGTTCAACAACATTCATTGCGTTATTTACGTTGTTGAGCAGACAAATGTTTCGAAAATAATATAAATCAATGGATTAGTTTTCAAAGTAATTCAGATCGAGATTGATAGTGTGTTATACAATTAGGGTTCAGAAAAGTAGAACAGTGATTTTGACTAGATGAAGTTGGGGTGAAGAATAATAAATGAAATTACGGAATAAGTCAAAGTCTAGTCAAAGTCAAAGCATTTATTTCAAACTAGCTTCCGCCCGCGGCTACGCCAGCGTGGAAGTCGGAAATTATCCCGCGGGAACGTACTACCGAGATAAAAAGTGTCCTATGTGTTAATCTAGCTTATAATCTATCTGTGTGCCAAATTTAATTCAAACCCGTTCAGCCGTTTTTGCGTGAAAGAGTATCAAACATCCATCCATCCATACTTTCCAAATTTCGCGTTTATAATATTAAAGTAGGATCCCCACGCCCTCCCGCTCCACCCAGAGCGGGAGAACTTATTTGATGATTTCCCACCCAAAAAAAAAGTAGGATAGGCACTTAAAAGGCACTTTTGAACATCGACATTTACATTAAAATATAATTGATTCTAGTCGCCTCTTCCAAAATGTAGTTTCGTATGGAGAAGAAGGGGCGAGAAACTCCAACGTTACTCTTTTCAAATGTTTTAAGTACAATATTTAACATACATTCATTATATTATGTGTGAAAACGATGCACCCAGGATAAAATTACCATACCAAAATAGGTAAAAAGAATTAAAGCGAAGCAATGACAGATAAATTAATTTTATGATAGATACATGGTTCTCACATATTTAGAAACATTGTAAAAGTAAGTATACGATTTTACTAGATTATTAACATGTAATAAGTCAGTGTGTGAGTTAAAGTAATCACTGAGTGTAAATAAATGTCATAAATATAATTAATTTTAATAGGTAGTAAGGAGTAGTCTTGTGTTTTATTTTGTAATTATATACTTATTATGCAGAGTTTAGTAAAATAATGCTGGGATGCAAGTTATTTTGTAACAATAGACAGTAATTATGTTAATGATTCCCATTCAAGGTTTCATCTGAAGAGGTCGGTTATAGGTTAAGTAGATTCAGACTTTGATATCGCATTTTTGCATTCATAACTAGTTTTTTGTTAGTTGTTCTTAAAAACATCTCAAATTAATGTTCCTTGTTGTTCTATTTGATTCTTTTCCGGGATATAAACAAAAGCTCAATTACTTTACTCAATTAATACTAATATTATAAAGAGGTAAAAGGAGGTACAATTTGTAAGTTTTTATGTCGGGGGTAATCCCTGGACCAGTCGGATTGGGATTTTTTTTTTTGC
Source organism: Antitype chi (assembly GCA_947359405.1). Classification (NCBI taxonomy): domain Eukaryota; kingdom Metazoa; phylum Arthropoda; class Insecta; order Lepidoptera; family Noctuidae; genus Antitype; species Antitype chi. Next base: position 11,389,224 of record OX375815.1, on the reverse strand, counting down.
ATTTGATAGCCCAATTCTTGAGGAAGGTTATATAAGCTATCTAACATCCCGATTTGACCCTAAGGAGCCCGGCCACCGTAGGCGCGAGCTTGCAGACGGCGAGTAATGGGTAGCTCGCTGTCCGGTAAGGACCAAGCCCGGGTCGACGGCGTGTTGTGTTCCACGCGCGCCTCCAAGAGATGTCAGCACCAACTGGTGGGGTCCGCAAGCGCCGATGCCTGCCAGGGGTGCGGGTTGTTCGAAAGAGATACTGTGGACCCTGGCACACAGGCAACTGAAGGAACACGGGTGGGTTTTAGTCAGTAAGAGTTTGACATGCCCTCCCACTCTACCCAGAGCAGGAGAAGTTATTTGATAATTTCCCAACAAAAAAAAAACCCTTTGGAGACAAGCAAACATAAAAAAAATGAGTGCGTGCGGGCGATGGGTTGCGACGTGGCAGGTCGGGGCCAAAATTTCTTGCGGGCGAAATTGCGGGTGAAATGCTAGTGGTTAATTATAATTTAATTATCAATTGTTCATAAAAAGGGTAATGTGACAATATCGTGACATTGCTGATGTGTCTAACTGTAGAATCATGGCTAAGGTCTCCGAAACTGTAAAGTCGGTAAGTAAATAAATAAAAAAGAAGGTTATAGGTATACTAACGTTATTTGAATTAACGGTAGGTAAGCGTAAACGCAAATATACTGATTTGGAGCATACAGTTCATAGGGTTGCCATTTCCATTATTGGGTTATTGTATGAAGTTTTTGACCATACTTGGCGATTATTAAAGACCACTGGATGTGCATATATCCTTGGTAAACACCGTCTTCCGTATTCAGTTTCTTTCACCCTACACTATCCAAAATTTATTTTGTCTTCTACCAAAACTTTTAAAAGGTGTAGTAGATGCTTATATTAACTAGCCCGTAGTGTCTCACCACTGGGCAAAAGCTTCTCACCATTCAGACCAATTGACCATCAACCACAATTGTGTGTTGCTTCCTTCCATTGACTTTTTTTCTGCAAACAATGTCACACTGTCGCGTTGTCAATAATTTTTTCTGCAAACAATGTCACACTGTCTCGTTGTCAATAATTTTTTCTGCAAACAATGTCACACTGTCTCGTTGTCAATATTTTTTTCTGCAAACAATGTCACACTGTCTCGTTGTCAATATTTTTTTCTGCAAACAATGTCACACTGTCTCGTTGTCAATAATTTTGTCACTAACCCTCGTTTACTTTCCTTCAGTATAAAAAAAATCTCAACATTCTGAACATTATTGCCAAAGTTTTTGTAATTCTGCCAGCCCTCACTTCACTACAACGGCGTATGTTACATGATAGTGTTAATTGGACCGTATCAGAGGCTTCTAAGTATTATATTCGAGGTGATCTGCTGGTGACCTAGCCCAGGTCGCCAATAAGGAGCATTTGTATTGAGTAGCGCTCGCGCCGATAAAAGTTCCGCCCGGCTATACGTCAATTATGTCTTTGATCGGAGTGTTATGCGTCATATGAAGTACCTACAGTACTTGCTCTAGATTAGATGAATTCTTTGTACGTTCATAATCAGCATCTGTGCTATATATATCGTATCAAAAGAAACGAGACTCCACACGAAGACTTTTCCCGCGTCGTGTCGCACATTCACAATTAACAAACACAATTTATTGCAGAACCAGTAATTGTGGGAGTTGTTGTGGCAATGCTTGGGACAGGTCTATGTCCAGCTGTGAGCGTCTATCGGCTGAACGATGACGATGATACGAACATAGTTTGTGATTAAATAGAACCCATATAAATCGTAGCACAGCACAGCCGTTACGACCATTATATTTTTGTCATTCTCCCTATTAGAGATTGAAAGCCTTATGGTTAACGGACATAAGACTTTCGATCTCTAATAGCTAATGCTCCGTGTAATTATCACGTCAATACACATCTTTTCCTACAGTGTAGCTGCAATTTCTCAGCATTCCTAGATTTCCATTGCCACATAATCCGCCATGATATTTTTTGTGCATAGCCGTAGCAATAGTGAAATTGCGACAGGATACCGATGTCGCGGGGCTAGAGAGCGGTGTAAAGGAAAATTCCGGCCTGAACCAGTAGCACGCCATTTTACAATGTGTTTTTTTTATATAATAATATCTTGTTTGGCAACGATAATTTTTCACACAGATTTTTAAGCAAAGATGTTAGAGGTGAAGGTAGAAGAGAGGAAAAACTATTATATGTGTCTGTTAAAACCAAAACTTTCCTATTCTGGCAACTCTGTTTCTTTCTATTAACGCTTTTGTAAAACCCAATAAAGTTCTACAAAAATAGAAAGGAAGTCGCTTTTTAAAGAATCCAATATCTTCTACAAAAACAGAAAATAAGTCGCTTTTGAAAGAACCCAATAAAGTTCTACAAAAACAGAAACAAAACTCACTTTTAAAAAACATACGCAGACTGTTAAAAACATAACCCATAGGTACTGCTTTTTCGTAGTCGGATAAAAAGTAAAGCAAAATATAACTTTCTTCCTTATTTCAACATAAATAGAGCCTCGTAGATCACCGTTATGAATTTACTCAATAATGAAGCTGTTTATTTATTCTTAAAGTGGCGTGTAGTAAAAATTTACCTAATGAATTTATGTTCTTCAGAAGGCTGATACGAGGCCGCTTGCGAGATTGTAGGAAAACGTTTTATATCCTAGTTTTCCTTCAGTTTTGATAGTACACTGTTCATTTTAGACGTTCGCTAGATTTCCTTGTTAAGATCCGTGAATATAACCAGTGTACTCAAGCTTGTATTGTCATAATCTAGATCTAATGTTAAATCTAGTTCTAAAATATAGGCGTTACTTTAAGGAAGTCTGTATCCTGTTTATCGTGTGTCCAATCATTTTAACTTTGAGTTTTTTTTTTCTGTTAGACTTTTAATAATGGTTTGTCTTATTACGTTAATCTATCTATCAGTGGTTAGCTATTGATTCAGTAGGAAGTAGTTATAGTTGCGTAAGCGGCGACAGCTGGTTAGTTCATCACTTACGTATGCAACAGAGCTACAGTGGCTAACGAACCGAACATAATCACTGAACGGTTACAGTTGACGCTTGGTGGCAAGATCTGTGCCACAGTATAAATATGGACAGTATGAAAACGAGAGCTATTTGTTGATATAATTACCTAACTGTAACGAATGATGTGTGATCATATTTAAGGGTATGGTACAGATCATCAAACTGAGCAACTTTTTCTATAAAACCAACATGGTAATCGCTAAAACAATATCAGTTGTCCCACACAAAACTTCAATACCTATTTCAGACCCAAATAAATGGGATAGCGGGATTTTTTTTCGCTCTGTATATCTTCAACCCTCTTATCTGTATGAGAAGAGGCATCCGTTCGGACAGTAAAGCGCAGATTTATTATTGTTTCTTTTAGTAAATTTATTTTCTAAAATCTTCTTCGGGGAAGTTTATGCTACCATTTTAAATCTCATTTGGAGCCATATCAGAACTGGTCTTCTAGTTCTTACAATTCATCAATTAATTGATCGTATCTGAAACACGATCAATTTAATTAGTACCTAATATAAATTAGCAGAATATAAAGACACTTGCGCAAAAAACGCATATCGAACACATAATGTTTTAAATAAGTTGCCAGAAAATTAATTAACTATTTATTAATACTTAAATACGTTTCTGCCGTGTGTGTTATTAATAATACTAAATATTAATTTAGCAAAGTAATTATCAGCAGTGTAACCCGTGAGCATACTATTAAAACGTCAACTATTTTAGATTACAATTAAAGAGCACGATTTATTACGAGCAGATTATTATTTAAGCTAGATTACATTGGCCCATAGTATTGGGACCAACGTTTGACCCAACAGTATCCGTTTGTAGAGAAGTAGGTTTATCTAATTTAATATGTATTTTGTAACTCATGTTCTTATCTGAGTAGTGTAATTAGGTAATCGTTACAGGGATATAGGTAATTAGAGAGGATATAATTAAAAAAAACTTAAGGCTCGGTTAATTTATTGACTTAAAAATACTAATATTAACTCAGATCATCGCTTCGAATATTAATTTATAGTGTAAATTACGACTCCTTACATTCTTTAAGTCAGGTTTTGCGGGTCTTTTGAACCTTGACTCGTTCAAATGTTGGCTCCAAAGTGTGAGTCAGCCTCATGCTCTACAACGCTCGTGAGAAACTGTCTACCTGCTCTGTGTTGCCAGCAAATCGTGATAATTACAAACTTGATGTTGTTCATTGTAATCTTAATTCTCGTTTTGCTAATTAGAACTCTAATTGAAGTGGTAATGGAAATAAATTAAGAGATGAAGTTATAAAATGCCCGAAATATTTCTTTCTGTCTTTACTTTCGTTTAAAATAGAAAGTAGTTGGTAATACATTTCATACCTACACTTAATAAATTGCATTAAGTGAAATGGCGTTATTAATGTTTTTTTTGACGTTTCATTATTTTTGTTGTGTGAGGTGAAATGCTTTAGTGTCGTCTTTATTCACAAAAGCTGTCAATTTATGCAGTTTATTCATACCATACTTAATTTTAGGTATCCTTATTATTAACTGTCTAACAGTTAGTCGTTCAGACGAGAATTTTTGTTTTTGGTATTCATTTAAAAGTATTTATGTTACCCCCGTTCCCTTCTAGAAACTTAGTTCTGTTCTGTATTATTTTGAGGCTCGGAGGACCAATATACGATTGAAAAAGAATTCAATGTCTATTCATTCAAGTTCAAATTTTGCGTAGTAAAACTTCCAATCATTTTAATTAGTAGTTTGAAGAAGTCCTTTAAAAAAGACTTCTCTATTTCAGTGAGCCCAAACGACCCATATAAAAACCTTGCTGACTGGCCACTGAGGGGCTCGTGGCTATGTAATAAAAGCTACACGGGTCGATCGATCAAGGTAAGTTTCGTTTACCGCGGTTGGTCCGTGGATCTGTGGTACCGGGCAGTTAGAAGCCGCAAAGTCTGACAACCAGTCTTATCAATGGGTTTAAGGCGGTGATTTCTTGAAAACGCTCAAAAAGGTGATTGTTTAAACCAGTGTATCTCTTTTACGGTAAAGAATTTTCAAACCAAAAAAATATATGATATTGTCAAGTCTTTTTTGTATAGAGTGGTGGAACTCAAAACATAATTAAACATATTTTAATACATAAAAAAATCATCAAAGTCACCTCTTAATTATCTTTAAAACCAGTTTATTCCTTCAATTACAATTATAATTATAATTAAAAATATACCATAAAATTCCAAATGCCAAACTGCATCCAGCGATAGATTATTTATTATTAAATAGTTAATATCTAATTTTATACGATTTTATTTGCATTTTTACGACAATGCTTGCTCATTGTTATTCGAATTTATTACAACAGGTTTTAACACGTATCGGATTGCAATAAGAACTATTATCGTTCATAACGATAATATTTAAAGTTATCAGGGCCTTAACTGGGCTTTGGACGTCAGATTGGCAGTCCCTCCATGTAAAATACTGGTTTACAGCTCCATCCGGTTAGATTGGAAACTTACCCAAATATAGTTGGGAAAAGGCTAGGAAGACTGATTACTGACTGAAAAATCATTTTACTACAGCATGACCTATAACACGCTTTATATTAGCTACACTTGTATATTTGTTTGTTTGTATGTATGTTTAGAGCGCGATTTTGACCCACGTTAAACGGTCAAATTTAATTGTAAACTTATCGAGGACCGATGACAATTCAATAATTTAAAAAAAATTGAGAAAAATTAAAAAAAAGGAAAAAAAAATATTAAAAAAATCACGTTTTTGTAGTTAGCAGAACTAAAAAATAGAAAATAAATAATAGTTTAAAAACTAAAAGACATGCTTTAAAAACCAAACTACAAAAGGAGAAAATAATTTAATTAAATTACAAAGCGTGGGGTGCTTGACATTAAGTGATTATAAAAATACCTCAAAAAGCACCCCACGCTTTTTAATTGAATTAGATTATTTTCTACTTTTTTAGTTTGGTTTTTAAAGCGCGTTTTTTAGTTTTTTTTTTCATATAACTCGCGCAGTTATTCTGAAACGTACAGACGCCAGCACGTGAAGCTACCCCAATCTGTCAAGTTTCTTTGATAGATTTTCATCTTTATAACGTATGCATATGGTTCATGTTCAATTGGGAAAAATTTACAGTTTTAGGGTACCTTGATGTACTAGCGTCTGTACAAGAATAAGAAGAAAAAAAAATGTACAACAACCCTGAATAAATTGTAGTAATAACGTACACACGGCTACACATCAAGCTATACATTTCGAGTTTACGCTGATTTCGCACTGCACGGAATTCCTATAGAATCTGAGATCAGCTGATACAGGAAATGTATAGCTTGATGTGTAGCCGTGCGTACGTAGTCTGCAAGCAAGATCATTTACATTGTCTTTTTATATTTCTCTGCACAATAATGCTGTAATGCAGAATGAAACATGTCCGAAAGTTTTATTGACCGAAAAATATTTCACGGAATGAAAACGAAAGTGTTTTGAGTGAAAGTGACATAAGACTACATTTTTTGTAATAAGCAATGCTAATTTATTATGTAACAATAATTGTATTAAAATTTTGAGGGCCGTTAATACTTGAGTAGAATTTTAGAAGTACTTATATGAATGTTAAGGTGAACGTAGTCCACATTCTTTGCATACAAACTTCGGGAGTGTTTTACTCCACTGGCTGACATGGCACATCCAAAGTGAAATATGATATCGTTTTGTCTCGTAACTAATATTGTTTGTACGGAAACAGAACACTAAAATAAAAACCCATTAAAAAGTTAGGAGCAAACAAAGATTAGTTTTTGTTGCTAATTTTACTTAACTTTGGGCGTGTTTAAGTAATAAAAGAAGTGTAAAATCTTCAAAATTAAGTCAGTAAATTTCAATCATCGCAAAGTTCAATAAACTTTATTAGTCATTGATTTATGCATTGGCTTTTTCATAAAACCCGATCTTCCAAAGGACTTTTCTTAATTTTTTCGCGAATTTTTTACTATAAATCATCCTGCATCTTACTCAATAACGTTGTGCGTGTAGACTAGCGTCTAACTGCTCATCACTGATACTATCTTTGTCGGACCCGAAGCCTGGTGAGACAGCGTGATCTTTAGCCAGGCCCACCAGTGAGTTCGAGCCCACGACTAGGTTCCGCTTAAGAGGCCATACCGGATGATTTTTTTTACCGTCTGGAAAAAAATAGGGGTTAATAGGTGAACGGAGTAGAAGCCTATGGCACGGAAATTGAACTTTTTTTTTTTTAATCCTAAAATGAAATTAACCTATCAATAAATACTATTACTTATTTGTAGTAAACATTTCATATAAAAATTAAAAAACAATAAAAATTCAAAAAAATACAAAAAATCGGCAAATAATATCAAAATCAACTTATTGGCACCCTAGTCAACGCGCAGAAATTATGAATGAATTCGTAGCGAAATTCAATCCTTTGATTGAAGCCGGCCGGGGATAGGTAACTAATATTTTTTTGCAGGCGTACCGCTCAAGTGTCGCCGCAAGCGCATCCCCCCCCCCCCCCGACCCGCGCGCCCTTCGACCCGAGTACCGTGTCCCGCGGCGTCTTTGATCTCGCTCCAAGTCTCCAGTCCACTGCGATTAGTCATAGCGTGACGTCGATCGCTGTTTTTTCCGCGTGTGCTTCAACCGCCCAGTGATTGTTTTCATAATGACGTATGAATACTCCAACGTCGAGTAACTTACCATGATGAGGTATTATTTTTTGTCTGGTGAAAATTTAAATGGTGCAAGTCGATCGCATAGGTTATTGGTCCAGTTTGGATCGAAGGTCGATTGACAGGGAAAACGTATCGTGAAATAATACAGTCAGTTATCGACACAATGTTGGAAGACGTTCCTCTGCATTATCTGCGGGACATGTACTTCTAGCACGACGGATGTTAAAGCGTTAAAACCCTCGAAATACAGATGAATGTGAGTGATTGTTATAAGAATTTAACATCAACAGGTTTGTTTACATTTCTATCAAAGCTTTACTGACCTTACAAGACGTAATTTATTTGGTTTACGGTTTCAAGACACGCGTCACTGTGTATCAAATTATTATAAACACGCGCAAATGTGTGCGTGAGTGTGTAGGCATCAGCTGCAAAGATGTAGAGCGAAATTAATGCTAGTGTCTCGCTCACACTATCGTCATGCTCCATTCATAGGCAATCGCAGCTTACGCCCATTTACTATTACCTATTTTGGCTATTATTCGTTTTACGCGAGTGCCGTAGGGTGTCTTCTTTTTCATGTATTTTAAGGATATTCGGAACTTTTTCTATATCAATGCTACCAGGCAAAGGTTAGCGCATATGAGTTCTATTATACTTACACAACATGCCATATTGTTGTCCAGACGCTAAAAAAAGTCAGCCGGTATACTCGACATAAACTCAAAAGGTACCGAACGGATTTTCATACGGTTTTCACCAATAGACAGTGGGAGGAAAGTTTAGATATAGTATAATTTGTTAAGGATTTCTTTAAATTGGGTAACGCGGGGGAAGCCGCTGGCAAAATCTAGTTTAAAATAATAACAGTGGATCATGTTTTAAACACTTACAAACGATAAAATCTTTTGTCCTGCCATCCTCGCAGTTATCCAACCAAGTTACCATTACATACATACTTAATTGTTTTAAATTCATATATTATTAAAAAATAGCATGGTATGTCAAGGTTGCATGTATACATTTTAACATATTATTGATATTACGGGAATACAAAAACACGTCATGTTTTCTTCCATATTTGCACATGTGCTACAATATTATGACATAGGTATAATTATAATAACTGAAATAAGTAGATATTTATTATAAAGTCACTATATAGGGTACCAGGTTCGCCGAGGCGCAAACTGTAACCATAAAGTCTGCTCATCATTCTAAACACTCTAGCGTAGAAGTTATGCGTCGGTTTTCAAAAAAACATCTGCTTTTTCATAGAAAAGTGCAATACCCACTCAAAATGTACTACGTTCAGAATTATGTTCTGTAGCAAGTTGCGCGTCTATATATCCCACCCTGTATAGAAAACTTCGTTCATAGAATGCCTTCTTTTTTAATAATTTTACTGACTCGCCATATTTTCATTTTCCAGCGGATTTATTAGGCAGCGGATTAGTGGAAAAATGAAAGGGAAGTCTCTGCCCTGAGGTGGGACAACACAGGCTAATTTATTGTTATTTTATTTAACAAACTACGTACAATTAGAAAATTTCCAGTTGGACAGAGGGACTACCTTCGAGAAGCTTCGATTCCGACCTTGCAAGTTTTAAAAAGAAGATGCCCCAAAGAAATTCAAGTATTTGAACAGACCGGTTATTGTTCGTATCAATCGTACCGGTTGCAAAAGTTGTTATTTCTTAACAAAAGGTTCATACAAATACTTTTATTTTTGTATTGACGGTGATCTCAACCCTAAAAAAACAGATTGACGAAGACCTGTTCATTGGGTGCTAGCTGCTAGGCTTCTGGCTCCACCAATGTGCCGTTGTTTTTAAGGTACTAAGCAACTGTTTCGGGGTTCCCCCGGGGTGACCCTGGGTCCGAAATAGTGGTCTTGATTTTTCTCCTTGGAGACTTCTCAGTAAAGAAAATAGGAGTTAGAATAAGGTGTCCAGATTATGGCAATATTCTATGTAGCTATTACATGTATGTCAGACTTATAACCAGAGATCGGATATTCGGATGCATATTTACCTAAAGATCATTTTTAGCTATGAAAGTATGGAAGCGGCTTTATAAATTATTTGTAATATTTATTAAAAACCCCGGGATTCTTGGATTGCATAACTATTCAGATGTGTATTAATTTAAAATTAATGTTTAACCCGATACAAATATGTGTAGGTATGTGGTTTGTATTAGTTAAAACAAAAAATAAAAAAAATAATTACCTAAATGAAGACTTTTTCGATACAAAAGCGCATTCCATGTTAGCCAACATCTCAACTTTAGGTGAATATGCATCCGAATATCCGATCTCTGCTTATAACATACATTACTGGCAGAATGTGAGATTGTTGCGCTTGTGTTATTTTTATGCTTTGATTATTATCCATTATTTGAGCCCTGAGACTGTCAATCGGTTACCTTTTTTGGTGTTGTGGAAATTTCACACACAAATACAATAGGCATGATAATTAAATGTCGTATCGTATCGTATCGTATCGTGTAACATATATTTTATTTGAAATAAATATTCGTGATGCGAAAAAACATAATTTTGCGTTGTACAATCAAATGTTGACAAGCTAATCAACTTCACAGATTCTAATACAAAACCTTTGATTGCAAATTTTAAAGCTGACAAAAAATACGACGTAGATGAAAACGCAAATCATTTTCCAGTAAAAAATATGGCATTAGCAACCGCTAATATTCTATTAAATTATTTGTATGTGTTACTATGCTAGAAGGATAATTATATACAAATAATATTTGATAATCGTCTACGTAAACCAGCTCTTTTGCATTTAATTCACCTAAAGTGCCTACACGTACGTTAGAAGAATTTTACATATAACAAACTAAACATACACATCCAAATGTAACTCTTATTGCTGAAAGCTTAAGGTCGTATATAATTTTCTTTGTTTCACTTAATGACAGCTGATACGTTTTCTATGTGAGTTTAGTAGCCTTGTTCCACATAGACGCGTTCATATACTTAGGCTGTAATTTAGTGGAATATGTTCTAAGCTCATATAACTCAAGCTTGAATACAATCCTTGACACAATACCTCTTTAGATCTCTGTATCACGTGCTATTGATTAAATAGATGGCGGGCGATGAAGATGGCGTTTATATTTAAGTATGTGATGAATGTTCAATTGATAAAAAATCATTATTATACTTCTTATCTTAATATTAGATCCTTACATACGAAATTAGCGTTTTGTTGAACTGGACACTTTGATCTGAATCTGCGTCCAGTTAGAAATTCCAAATACAAATTTATTTCAAACTAGCTTTTGGATTTTTAGTAAAAATTACACTTTAGGTGAAACTAGAAGAAAGTAAAAAAAAATGAAAAAAATATCCGGGGGGCCAGGGCCAAATAAATTAGGGCTGAGTAAGTAGCAGATGACCCCACCTATCCACCATTTTCGTATGTTCAACGTTCTGCCAAACACCCTGTATAAACATCTAAAAACAAACATCCTCCCACCCCATACGCATATACCGTCTCCGTCCCGTCCTGGGTAAAAGTACAAACTTTCACATATAAAATATTATACTATAGTATAGTATAATATATAGTATAATAGCTAATATAAGTAACATGAAGAATTATAGGCTTTTGTATTTGTCGAATTTAGTGATTCATTTGTTTTCCCGCCATTTGATTTTTCTTTGACATCGTTCTGTTAACATTATGGAAACTTAAAATATCGCGATATTTACAAATACGAGTTTCACCGAGGCACCAGCTCTGCAGAAACAGGTGAAAGGATTTGCGGTGTGTATAGGGAAGCTACTCTAAAAGAAAACACGGTAGTTTTTGGTTCCAACGTTTTCGTTCCGGGAATTTTGGGCAATAGAAAAAATACCATGGACGGTCGGAGACCTTAGTTGACAATGACAAATTAAAAGATTTTCAGCAAGAAAGAAAGAACATTAAAAACCTTAAAACTATTTTTTAAACAACAGAAAACCATGATACCTAATGATGCCAAAAGGGCCTCAGCTCAGCATAATGTCAGATGACAAAACAAGGCAACTGAAGGAACAAAGTCTGATTCGCCCCCCACTCCACCCAGATCGGGAGAAGTCATTTGATGATTTCCCATCTAAAAGAAAGGTGTACCACCCGTCACTGATTTTGAGCTACAACCCAAGAGTACCATACGCTACAATAATAAACAGCAAAGGAATCAACGAACTACATATAAAATGGCGAAAGTACATAGATAACAATGGTACGTAATTACTACGATTGATGAATATATAATTTCATTTAAAAAATTTCACAAAAATCGTTTTTCTTTTTCCATATAGAACGTCAATTTCATATGTAAGAACCTAATACAAGCACTTTTTAACTCATTAGGCGATCAAGAGGACCTTGTTCGGTTATTATTAAAGCTATGTAAGGATCTTTGTTGGAGACAAATGATACAATAATACGTTAGGACTTATGTAACGTAAACAGCATCTTAATTGCATAACACACAATCAAAATCAGAATAATTTTGTAGGATATTGTTAATCCATTGCTTCAGAATTATATATGTTCGAAAAAATTGTCTGCGCAACAACGTACGAGTAAATAACGCAATGAATGTCGTTGAACAGTCAAACTGAAAGTCATTCCTACTGTTAGTATCTTAGTACGTAGGTCTTATGGGTACCTAGCAGTACACCTTCAGTCCGGTTATATCAGTTTGTTACAATTTCATTCAGAAGTCAAATTGTAGTACAAAATAACTCGTCAATTCATATTCAATAAAGTGACGAAAATCTGACACAGATTGTGAGGAATGTGTCAAATTGATTATTAATGTTTCGTTTTCAATTCACGCTAATTCTCAGTATCAATTGAATTCATTATTCAGAGAATTCTTGACATTTTCATTTCTAGTAAACAATTCTAAATGCTAGCGAATACTAAATGCGACTACAATGGATTCCTAAGCGAGTTTTAAGAAAGATTTTCTCTGGGTGCCTTAATTAAGCATTTCTGTCCGTCTTAAAGTCAGTAATAATGAAACCTAATTGAATATATTAAGGACCTTTTATCGGACATCTCTATGTGCAATTGCAGTAATTGCACAGCATAAAATCATTTCGACAAAATACAAACCTGACATTATGGAGTTACAAGATATGATAGATACTTATCTAATTAATGTATATATGTAGAGGATAAACAGATTGTGTGACCGCATAGAGTTTTTGCTCATCTCTCACAATAGCCCTTAATTCTTGCTTTGCAAAAGTAAGTAGCTTTCGGTGTGGTTAGGGTTCAAACCGCAAGAATAAATCATGTTTTAGTGATTCCCCAGGTGTGACGTTGCTCTATCAATGAATGAACTGATCACCTGGTACCTAGTTATCTTTAAAGTAATTAATAGAACATAGTGAATAGTGCTAGGAAAGAACCTGAAAAGTGTTTTGTTTTTTTAATGGTATTTATTGGTTTTGACAGTTGTGCTGTCACAATCAAAGTTAACCTAACAGATAAGAAATGTTTGGCTTGTAAACTTATTTTTTTGGGAATGACATCTCGCAGGTCAACCTAGGAGATGGTCGGCTGCTTAACCAAACTTGCCTGTGGCTGATTCAATAAATTAACGCTGCCAGCCAGGGCTTAAAAACTTAACACTAAGGGTCAGTTCACACCTAGACGCGACGCCACGCTGCGCGCACTTTTTAAGATCACGATACAAAATAGTTTTTTTTTTTTTACTTCACAATAAGGTATATGGGCTGCATAAAGTGGTGCATTTCAGCGTTTTTCGACACGGTTTCGCGCTCGTAGTGAAATTATACCTTTTCGTGTTGTAAATAAGTTAGATATTCTGTTGCTATTTAAAAAGTGACGCGACGCGTCGCGTCGCGTCTCGGTGAGAATTGTCGCTAAGCGACTACACGATAAGGCCATCTTTTGTGGGGGACAGACCTCGGCTTACGCCGTTGAAGGAATAGGGCAGCAAGGGACGGACTGGATCGGAATTATTATTATTTAGGGCCGAATTTAAAGCTCTGTGCTCAGTGGTGCGGGCTGGCTCGAGCAAAGGTGGGGGCGCTGGCTTGTAATCTTAATACAGGATTCGTTTTCAATGACATTTAGAGACGGTTCAAAATCGATAATATTAGATATAACAAATTAAAATACATAAAAAAAAGACATTGCCCTCTGTCACTAAAAACCAAACTCAATTATAGGGAAAACCTAGTAAATGCTGAAAAACTGTAACTTAAGAGAGCGTCCCCATCGCGGGACTAAGGACAATTTTCTACCTTCCTTTTTAGTAAAGTTTATCAAAGACTTGTCAGCCGAGTAGTATGCCCCTATTGCAAAGCTAAACAAAGAAACAAAATCGTGGGAGCATAAGAAATAGATAAGAAAAACAATTGACCATTACCTGGGGGCCGATTCTACTAACAAATTTGTTAAAAAAACGCAATAGAACCGCAACCGAATCACCACTTTTAAGCGTTTTCGCATTCTACTAAAATGAACAACGGTCCAGCTGCGACACAGCTGCGGTTACGTTTTAGTTACGCCAACGATCGATTGAAACAATGTCAAAACCTATTCTACTAACAAAATCGAACATGAGCGGGACGTTTACTATAGGACAAAGTTAATGATAAAATTATGATCATTATGTCTTTTAATTATAGAAAATACTTTTAGTGCCACATATTCGTGTTTAGTAACATTTTTAGATTCAACTTTTTTCTTTTTGGTATTAATAAAACATATTATTTTGGCATGTTGGTAACGCGGGTTACCCGCTGTGTTCCCGCTACAGTTCAGTTGCAATTCGTTTTAAGTTTAGTTTCCATTTTGCTTATAAAATAGTAGAATGACTTTTTATGTAACTATCGAACGGCGATCGAAATCGAACTGTTGTGGAAACACAGTTTAACGTGTAACGTTGCAAATTAGTAGAATCGGCCCCCTGAATTGGTGAAAGCAAGCACATAATCCAAAGCTAGAGATAAATGCAGACAAAATTGAAAAATAAAAGAACAATCTAGAACCAAAACTACTTAACTAGGTACATCCATCTATACTCTAAACATACAGATAAATAAAATTAGAGTGTCTGTTTGTAATATAAAAAAAACGCTTTTTACTAAATGCATATGGATGTATGCACGGTACATATATACCAAAATAACATTTTTAACAATTTTTGTCTGTCGCTCTGTTTATTCCGGTTAATCTCTGAAACGGCTCGACCGATTTTGACGGGACTTTCACTGGCATATCGCTGATGTAATAAGGAGTAACTTAGGCTACTTTTATTTTAGAAATTTTATTTATTTTTAACCGACTTCAAAAAGGAGGAGGTTATCAATTCGTCGGAACCTTTTTTTTTTTTTTTTCTTTTCTTTTTTTTATGTATGTTCCCCGATTGCTCGAAGATGGCTGGACCGATTTGGATTTTGTTTTTTTTGTTTAAAAGGTGGTCTTCCCAGGTGGTCCCATGATCATCAAGTCAGTATCTGATGATGGGATCCTGGAGAAATAGAGAGAACTCATCAAATTTTATAGGCACACAAAGCGATTTAGGTATTTTTTGGAAGAGTACTTTCTCGTAGTGGTTTCATTTCAATTTGGTGAAGACTTGATGAAGAACTTTGGAGATAGGCAACGGAACTCCTCAATAAATGATAGCAAATGGACTGGGATTGCTGATATCTCATCTCTGTCTATTGCTTACACCAGTGTTCATAACATAACATCACGCCGGTATGCTGTGAAGGGATAAGCACATGTGAACCACTAAAAAGTGAAAAATAAAAACTTTTTCCAAAAAAAAACAACCGACTTCCAAAAAAACACTACAAAGTGAAAAATAACTTTAATTTCGGAAGGCGGTGACAAAAAATTCAAATACAGCTCCAAAGACACCGACTTCCGAAATTAAAGTTATTTTTCACTTTGTAGTGTTTTTTTGGAAGTCGGTTGTTTTTTTTTTGGAAAAAGTTTTTTATAAATAAAAAACAAAAAAACTATTCCGCGCGGACGAAGTCGCGGGCTAGTTACAATATAAGGAACAGTCTAAACGTTTGTTCTGTTCTTCCTCACCGCCGCCGCCGTGGCCAGCCGCGACGACGCCCCTGTCCATGTCCGCCCCGACTCTTGCTCGAGCTGACACGTACCGCTGAGCCTGTAGTTTTAAATTCGTCCCAAAATAATTCCGATTCAGCCCGTCCCGTCCCTTGATGCCGTCCCCCCGACGCCCTAAGCCGAGGTCCGTACCCCAAAGGAGTCGCTTAGATTTTATGGTTTTTCGAGCCTTGGCTGCAGACCTTTATTTATTGAGGCACCCACAGGTAATCCCTGTAAAGCGGCCGACAATCTTCTAGGATGACCTGCGAGATGCCATTCAAAATGTAATTCTATTAATAGTCGAGTTAAAGCTTTACATTGCATGCACATGCCAGCTGACTAAAAAATAAATAAAGAGTTCCAATATGGTTTTTCCACATAAAATGTAGGTGCTTGTTTTCGTAAAAAATACCCGACATGGAAAATATTTGCCTAAATATCTAAATCTCATGCTTTCTATTTGCTTCCGATATTAATATTTGCACATCCAGCTGTTTAGCGAGATTTTTAGAGAAATTATCGCCCGGGTTTGGTTAGCTGACGTCTTGAAGTCTCTCGGTTGTGAAACCCATGTATCTTAAAACATTTAAAAAATATTCCGACGACCTTAACTCAACGGTGTAACTTTCGAATTCGCGTAACACGTTATTTTTCTAGAGCTCAAGATATAGTGGTTATCGCTCTAGACGAAACGGCTTGATTTATTGTATAGGTGATAAAACCTTTCTCTTCACGAGAGATGTCCATTTTAGAACGGCATGTAGTGTAAATTGCATTGTAGATAACAATGTTCTGTGCACGATCAAATGGCGGAGTAGATTTTCCACAGATGTTTGCCGACTCTTTACTTAGTTGCCTTATATCGTTTAGTGCCATATTTGAGGTCTTAGGGGGCCGTAGCTAGGCAAATAAGCTTTGATACGACCGATTAATTATTGATCTGCTACGTCGAATTCGACCTTTTTGGGGTCGGTAAACATTTTTAGACCAATCTACGCCTCGACTATTAGTTTCGGATTGCCCATGATGCCTTTACTCTTTAGAGTACCTATTGTTCCCTTGGTATGATTCTAGGGTTTTTCAGAAAGCTTAACGTCCCGACTAAAATTTGAAAATTAGATAGCAAGTTGCGATCTAATTCTATTCTAGGTGAAATAAGGTTGAAGTGAACTGTAATTCCACCTAAACTAGAGGATTGCAACTATTGACAGCTCACTTCACCTAAGTTTTGCCTGTGAAATATTCAGTAAAATGAATATATATCGGCTGTTTGTTTGACACGAAAGACAAGTTTTCGGCACCGCGTGTTTAAAATACTGACATTTACAGGTTTCTGTTTAAACTGATAAACAAACCTGCATTCTGCATAGTTGGTAAAGGTTAAGATAAGAGGTATGTAGCTACTTACTTGAAGTTACTACAGTAATTATGCGATTACATAAAAAAACAACCTTTTTCTCACCATCAGCTTTTGTTATGTTTTAGTTATTGGACTTACTTTTTGCTGCATCAGTCGAGAATCAGACTTAAAGGTAATTTTATTTGTAGCTGCACCTTTAGGACTATAATTGCAAATGTTCGTCGTTAACTCGGAGTAATTTCGAGCCCCTAAGGCGGTCAGCTTCAGAGAAAAAACGCTCTGTCAGACTCCAGCCTAAGGCCGCTTGCGAACAAAGAGTTTTAAATAAATCGTCGCAGAAACGATAATCGATTTATTCAGTTTATAAGGTGGCAACAGTTATCCATACTAATATTTTAAAGAGGAAAGATTTGATTGTTTGTTTGCATTGAATAGACTCCGAAACTACTGGAAAGATTTGAAAAATTCTTTCACTGTTGGAAAGTTACACTATTTTCGGGTGACATAGACTATATTTTATCCCCGTATTCCCACGGGAACGGCAACTACGCGCATGAAACCGCGGAGCGCTGCTAGTTTAAAATAAAGAAAGTACCTTATTCATATTTTTTTTCAATTTAAATTCATGGATGATGAGAGGAGATGATTCGTTTTTTAATCATAAATGATGATGACAATTAATAAATTGTTTAGCTATCATGACCTGCTTTAAAAAAATTGGTATTACCTAATTTGTTCAGCTACTACAAATGTGTGCTAAAGCAAAGTTGATGTACAAGCATGCTTGACATTCCCATTTAACTTCTAAACTAAGTTTATGGCAAATTGTAGCTAAAGGCAAAAGCCATCACATAATTTTCAAATTTGTTGATCGTTTGTATTTCAAAGCTTACCACAAAACACAGAACTAAAAAGGTAGCCGCTTCGTTTTCCCGAATACCTGTTTTTTGTAACCCATTCTGCGACCCGCCAAAGACTAAAGCAAAAAAGGTGACGTTCAAACAAACCCGCCTTCATTATAATGCTGCCTTTACACCGACTCCCAGAATTGGGCAGACGTCGATCAAGTTATACGATTATGATGGAACACGCTTCTGACCAGACGGTATTGATACAGAGAATTTAAATGTGCTAGAAATGAACGGGGTGACTGATTAGAAATTATTTATTGTAAAAAAAGAACCGCTACATCTGTTTGCAACAGTGAAAAATGCTTTTTTTTTTTGTATAGTTGTACAATTTCAAGCAAAGATAGGAAAACAAATAGAGGGGAAAAAACAGTCCAACTGAGTGCAACGCATTTGGTAAATAGATAGGCAATGCCGCGGAAAAGGAAGTAAGTCACATAACACATTGATCGGATTTGAAAACAGTTGTTGCATTTGATGTCTTTCTGACTACTGGGACATGCACGATTATAATTTTGTCATCATAGATCTCGTTCCGTCTTGAAACTGGGTATCAAAACATGGTTTGGGTGTAAATGGGACAATACTATGTTACGTGTAAAACGAAAGTCTTGTCTAAGCCTAGTTGCACCAAGTCGCTGAAGACGTCACTTTGATCCATCTAAAGGCTCTCCTCATGACGTATCAAAACTACGTCAGAATTCAATATTAAGCCCCCTGGACATTAAATATTAAGCAAATACCAACGTATTTACGTTGGTACTCCATTTGCGTAATCATTAATGTAAAGAAGAATAAGAAGAAGAAGAATATAAGAACAATTTTGTCAATTTTGTAAGAATATAAGGACAATTTTGTCCTTATATTCAAATCACAACTATCATTCCTTGATAGTATGGAATACGGTTAAATGACATGGGGTGTAAGTTTGCTTAGTTATTGATTACTCAGATTATATTCCGATAACCCTAGGCCAATGAACGAGTACAGCGTTTCAATCACTGAACTTCTTGACCAGGCGGCAGTCAATGTTTCATTAATAGGACAAGACTTTACCACCAGTGCATTGAAACAAGTTGTTGATAAACATAAACAAGAACAACAACCTGACACGCCTTTTAAAGAAACAAAATATTAAAAACAAACAAATCTGTGTCTTATCTACTGCGTCATAGAGGTCAGGAGTAAGAAATAGGTAACTGATTTGCTGGGGACAAAAATATAAAAAAGTTTTGTTATCAAATAGGAGTAAGAATACTGTGGATCAGTGGCGTATCTCCAAAATTCTGTAAAAAGTTCGTTGAAATTATTATGAATTGATGAAATATCAACCCTTTTTCTTTAGAAATGCCACTTTGAGTTTCGGAAATTAAGCAATTGACGTACTAATTAACTATTTGAATTTAATGGGCACGCAAAAACTGTCAATAAAAATTTATCTCCATTGCGAATTTATTATAACCTTTCATACAAAGTTTAATTTGTTATAGACGGATTCGTTGTGGCAATTTTATTAATGGTATCACTACCATTTTTACTACATCTTAACATACTATCTTAACATATTGAAAAGAGTTTTGAATAATAAGCAAAATTAAATTAAAATAAATGACCTAATCATTGAAATTATGATGCCTTGAACTACATTAAGTTTAAAATGTCAAGATTAAACATAGTTCAATTATCGTGCGTCGGTTAAACTCTTTATGGATATAATAACCCACGTATTTTTGTAAGGTTGTTGAAATAAAACAGTAGATAAGCAAAACAATAACTTTAGTAGATACTTACTCGACTTACAAAATATATTGCTCTAGATTTTCGCTTCTTTTTTCCAGAATCTCCTTAAAAGTTTCTTGTGACAAAACAATATTATTGAACTGAACGGCTGTCACTTACTATAACCTCTTTGGAAGAATATTTTGAATACGCTTATATACATTTAGAGCTTGGTAGTAATAGAAAATTTATAAAATACAGGGACAGTAATTGATACCACCGCTGTTAATATACGAGTCTACATTCCATATTAAGGAAACGAGCGTAGAGATGTAGCAGCACCACGCACCTCCTGCATTGAAAATTAATAAAAGAAAGCTAACTCATCTAGTTCACCTTATACTCGCGTCGAGGGTTGACGACCGGCTACATCGGTCAAAAGCGATTTAATTGAAACGCCATAAACGGAGGCCGCACCTGCATGGATGCTACAGCAAGAAGATAATATAGTGACGTAGGCACGTAGCCATTAATCTCGCAACCGAGTCTCGAGAAATTGCAAATGTCCGACTTTACGAGTTGCCTAGTGTGAGCCGATAACAAATTAAATCCACTTTTATGTGGTCGGGTGTTAAAGTTGTTCAATGCTGGACAAATTGCGGTTTGGTGAGTGCGAATGGTGCACTTGTTTTTTGATGAGTTTTATTGGAATGTTATTCAAAAGGTAATTGGATTCAAATGAAGGGCAACACAGAATAGCATATAAGCGATTTGTGGAGTACTGTTTTATTTAAAGGTAATGAGATCGAGTTTTGCTTTTGATGTAAAGGAACATTTTTATCTGACTTATTTATGCCTCATCATTCAATTTCATATTAATCTGCTCTCTGCACTTTAACGAACGAGAAATATCAGAAAACCACCAGGACGAGAGTGAGCCAAATCAGTAATATGGTCATTATAACGGTACTCGGACGGAGGCAGCTGTCAAGTAATCAGGCTTCGTAAAAAATATTGAGTAATTACCTTAAATTATTGGTTTTTTTTTTAAGATATATTGGGCATGGCTAATTTGTTGATACTCCCTTTTTTACAGCATTTTTTTATCTTTGCTTGCCAGTCTTTATGTCTGGGTTAGTGACCTGCGTTTTTAATTTGTCAAATTTATCATTTACTTTCATCTTCCTAATGATTTTTTAAAATTTGTTGGTGCCCTATGTCTAGCAATGGACGTCTTTCGGCTGGCGTGGATGATGATGAATCTTCTTAAGGGTTAGATAATTTGAAATTAGTATATTTGTAATGGCGGTATTCCGATTATTATGTAGGAATTTTTGTATGTATATACGACATATTCAACAAAAATTGAAACAGTTTTGGTGGAGTGAAAAATAACACTTCCAAAATTGTAAAATAACTTTAACAACAATAACAATAACATAAATTGTAAAATAACACTTCCAAACCCGAGTGAGAACCCACACATCACCAACAGAATAATACCATTTGTCCGTATTCGAGTAATGCCATAATTTCAATATGCACAGAAAGTTATCAACAAATGCACGTGCATCATTTATTTACTACTATCGTTTCCTGGGCCTTCTACTATCATCGGAAACCAACATTACCACTACAAAATTAATACTTAATTTGTACGATTGCTTATACAAGACATCACAATCGGCATGTGCCAAATTCTGTAACAGGTTTGTGCACTTCTGAGTCACATGTTTTTGTGTCTTAGGCACAATGAGCTGCATTTTTATTGCTATTGGGCGAATCAATATGACTTGATAATGTCGCGGATGCTGCTCGCCTGACCATCTCTTTTTAAACCAGATTTACCTTTAAAAGTGAAAAGAAGAAGTTGAAATTCATTTATTTGTCAGAATATAGGTTTACAATTGCGGCAGTGTATGATCTTATAACTATAATGGCCCCTTTACAATCTACCATTACAAATAGTGTGCAAATAACAAAGACAGTAAGAACACGACATAACATAACATGAAGTCTGTAATCCAAGAATAGTTAGATAGAGGAGTACCACGTATTTCACAGGATAATACATTTATTTAGCACAGACTAACATACTCTTTTACTGTAGTCCGTAAAGAAGCGCCAAATACGAAAACTAATTTTAACTACATAAAATATATATTATATATAGGTGCAGTATTGTCAGAAACATAATTGTATATAATATTGAGGCTTTATTAATAATATTGTTAAAATACACCTAAAAAATTTTGCAAAATCAGAACAAGAAAAATTTAGTAACTAAAAATAATGATATAAAAATAAACAGGAATGTGTGCCTTACGGCTGCGCTTAAAAGACCCAGTTCAGTAAAAGTGCCAGATAGACTGGTGTCTGACGCTGGTTTTCAACTGGACCTGGAGTTTTGAGGAGTTGGATGTATTTACGTTACACACATAAACTGATTATTGATCGCAATTCCTTTCATGTTCACTGTTCAACCACGTTAATTGCGTCATTTAAGTTGTAGAACAGAAGAATTTTTCAATCTAATGACGCAATTGATTAGGAATTACCTTTAAAACCGTCAAAATGTGATGTCAAAACGTAATAAGGTGCTGTTTTATGCTAAGTGGGTGAGTTGTCATTCAGAGTATAGCAGACAATAAAAAAGGTTCAAAGTTTTCATTTAATTGATGTAAGTATTCGTATTAATTTACAAAACTTTCATGCATACAATTCCATAGTCAGCACTTTCTCTATAGAGGATCGGCCTTAGATCATGACCAAGCGATAGCCTTCTCTTACACTATCTTAAATCACAGATTTCCCAGCTTATATTATTTTACGTATAGTCTTAACAGTTGGTTATTCCTTATTATAATATACGTACCTTGTCACAGTTTTCACGTAGTTGTAATCTTTAACCCAGCAGGTTAAAGATGGTTTAATCCATCAAAAAAGCGATCCTTTTTTGCATTTTACTGAGAAAATTTACCACAGTAATGTATTTTTTTACACCATCAGAAAGTAGAGATTTCAACGAACAAAACGCCCACCGATTTTTTTTAAAAGCAGATATTTTACTCTCTCAAAAAATTGTAAATACAAAAGTTACAGATCTTTTTATTACGTACAACTTTGCCATTTATCTTTTTTCCATAGGACTTGTAGTTTTACCGGGGATCGAGATAAACCGTTTTTTACCTTTAAAAACTCACCAAAATCAAATCAAAATCAAAATATTTTACTTCACATAAACCTGTATGGGCACATAGGAAACGTCAGAAGCTAGGTGCACGGTTCCAATTTGTCGCTTCCTATGGAGAAGAGCCGGCAAGAAACTCCACGGTTACTCTTTTAAAAATAATTGGCTTTTACAATGTTTTCAAATTACAGTGATACCCCCCATGCACTGCCCGACCTCAGATCGTCCGTAAATTATTTTTCCTTTCATTTTTGTTATATTCTCTTCCTTTTCCAATGGGTTTCATACTACTATTTTTTTTTTCACTTTTTACCATTTCCATGTTTAGTACTGACCCTCGCTACGTTGTCTAGGCAGGTAGAAGCACTGTATTTAAAGTGTTTTGGCATACATTAACAAGTAATTAAGACTATGAAACAAAATGTTTTGTATTCTTAATGAAAAAATCTCATCCTCCGACCTCCACCTAGATAGGCCAGGTTTTTTGACAAAAATCAATCAGTCAGGCTAGCCTTTTCTCAACTATGCTGGGATCGGATTCCAGTCTAACCAGATGCAGCTGAATAGTTTATTTGGAACGACTGCCTATCTGACCTCCTCAACCCAGTAACTGGGTAGTGACGTGATGGAATCCCAGGCTGATTCCCGGCCACCGTAGGCACGGGCTTGCGGATGGCGAGTATTAGGTAGCTCGCTGTCCGGTAAAGACCAAGCCCGAGTCGATGGCGCGTTGTGTTCCACGCGCTCCTTAAAGAGATGTCAGCACCAACTGTTGGGGTCCGCAAGGGCCGATACCTGCCAGGGGTGCGGGTTGTTCAAAAGAGATACCGCTGCCCCTGGCACACAGGCAACTGAGCGAACACGGGTGGGTTTTAGTCAATAAAAGTCTGACATGCCCGCCTGCTCCACCCAGAGTGGGAGAAGTTCTTTGATGATTTCCCACCAAAAAAAAAAACCCAGTAACTGTGTAATGTGATACCCCTTTGTTAAGACTGGTTGTCAGACTTTCGGGCTTCTGACCACCTATCATCAATAATCATCAGCCAGCAGTAGCCCACTTCTGGACATAGGCCTCTCCAATTGCACGCCATTCAGCTCGATTCTCGACAACTCTCATCTAGTTGCTACCATTCAACCTGCTAAGATCGTCGCTCCCCTTAGGCTGAGGGCGTCCTACCTTACGTTTGCTGATTCGCGATCTCCACTCAAGAACACGTCTACTCCAACGGTCATCACCAGCCACCCGTAAACCATCAGGACCTCCCGTAACGACTATAAAGCTATACAAAAATATTATTATAATGTTAGGTGTTCATTAATTCATATGCCAAAAAATAATCAACCTCCACTTGAGACCATGAAACCCGCTCTAGGTACAGCGTATATTTATCATTTATTAGCAAGTGATTTAATTGAGAGTTTGGTAGTAGTATCATAACAGCTATGGATCAGACCAAAACATCGATGGTTGAGTCGAGAACGCAGAAACGATCACCCATTATTGTGAAAATACTACTACAACGAAATATGGAAATTTTGGTCGACTTTGTATTCAGTGTTCGTAGTTGTGGATTTGTTTTCCGCACTGCAACATGTATTCGTTCGTAAACGTGAAAACCGTAGTTTTCTCGTACACATTGCATTGAACCCCGGATGTTGGTTCAATGAGATTGAATAAGTGTGCGACAATGTGTAGTCTACATGCATACCTACATGTATGTAAACGACAAAAAGAGTTGTTGTGGCATTTGTAAACAGCATGCGAGGGCTAAAAATCAAACGTTTATTTGATTTTCAGGCCTTATTATCGTACCACATCACAGTCATACAACTACTATGAAACCACCTCTATGCAGTCATTGCATAATTATAAGCATAAGCAAAATCAGTCTATAATGTTTCCACAGCTGGGATATAGGCCCCTTCTTTGTGAGACGCAGGCTCAGTTAGGGTTGGTAGATGTCTTTAGGACCTGCTTGTTTCCTCACGATGTTCTCAGACCTACAATTCAGAAGTCGCAGCTGCTATCACTGGACCAACACAGCTATGATAAGATCCCAAATCCACACAAAAGTCAAGGTATAACATCGTAACGACAATATTTTATAAGCACGTGCCGTATTTTGTAACTCAATGTATTGTGTTTTTTACGCTACTGGCTTACCGTCGAAGCCCTTTCACCGGCATTGATAACACTTCGCGAAAAGTCACCAGCATATTGTATATAATAAATAGCTATACATATATACTTGTAGGTCAACGTTGAAAGTGTACGCTTATCCTCTCATGCCTTGAACCGTTATGACTAATTTTGGCTATATACGATGTATGAGACAAGGCGGTAATGTCGGTTTTTCTACAGGTGATAAGTTGATGACTTTTGTTGAAGTCTATTGTCATAATTATCTGCTAGTTAAAAGTTTTTAGCTTGCGTCGTTAGACCACCTTGCAAGGTTTGTCGAACCATAAAACCTCATCATGTTTTTTATTTATAAATCAGCATCATACAGCAATCATCAGTGAAATAAAGCGAATAGGTATGGTCTTATTTCCAAAAATGCTTCGTGACCAGTCAAAATTCTTCCGTTATAGGGTGGTAGATTATTCATACTTGTGGATACCGTAAGATGGAATATTCCTTTACTGGGAAGGACACTGTTCAAAATTTAATTCAAAGTTCACATATTTTTAAACCACAAATAACCAAATCTAGAACTTCAGTCACGACGATTTGTTCAACTGATTTGTTCCAAGGTTTTTTTAATAACGATGAATAGAAAACGTATGTCCATATCTTCATCCATGTTATGAACATAGACGAGCAGTATTATGAATGAATAAAGGTACTTTCAATAATAAATTATTGTTTGATATATTTTTACTTTATTCAAACAACGTGTATTTGTTAAACTATGAGAAAACTATCTACACGTGAAAGGAAACAGGGTGGTGGGACCTTAGGTCATCGTTCGCATGTAATTTGTTTTTGCATATAAACGTATACTAAAGATTAAAGCTAGTTTTGGCGTCAAAAGCGCCCCCTTAGCTTGGTTCCTTTAAAATTCGTTAGATTTTTGGTAGTCTACCTAAAATCTGTCTTTTTTTTGTCCTACAGTCTACAGTCCCTCTATCAGTTTTAAGACACCTTTGAGCTTCTCTGTAAGTAGAAGCGAATTTTCATAAGGTCGAGTTTGGTTAGCGTTGTTTCCATCCTACGAATACTTAAGTCATGTTCTTAATGTTTCAGCTCCTGTAGGCTTAGATTTAATAGCATCTTACATGATTTCCAATTTTTTAAACGAGACGAAATCATTCAATCTCCTTTTCGGGAAACTGAATCAAGATGGCAGTTCTTTCTCCTTATCTACAAGCTATGGAGTAAATTCTCCTTTTTTACTATTAAAGTAGAACTAGCTAGTTTTAAGCCTCACCTCAGTTCCACATGTCAATACCACTAACAACTTTCCATGGTCCATTAAAGTGAAAAGCATAATCGATAAATGATGGCAAACAATAGCTAATTAAGTAGTTAGCTCACTGAGGTAGCTCCACGCCTTTGCTGTCTACAGGGCGTGTAAAACTATCTACCGACAGCACCAATTAGGAATGTTTGTCTTTTATTACATTTCTAGAAAGTTATTCGTTTTTATAAAAGAAAGGAAGATAGATACCTATTATACAATAGATTACATTATTACATTACATTTCGGCAAATATTTTCAAGTAGGACAGTATATTGATATAAACACATGATATACTTAAGTTTTGCAACTCCAAAATTCTGAAAGAGTGCCCAAAATTTGTCTAGTTGCATTAGAATCTTTGTTTGAGCGTAGGAATCAAAGACATACATATTCGTAAATGGCCAGTGGTCATATTACTTCTCATAAATACACGAAAAAGATAAAGATAACGGCGTTTTCGTAGTAAACAGTATGACCTTACAGTTACATGGAAGTTGTCCGTTTCAATATTCATAATGTTGTTAACTGCGTAATACGTACTTGCGACAAACAATAACAATTGTAGACACTGTTATATTTACTCAAAAGATATTTTGTTATATTCACGTGCTTTAGCCTAATGAGGTGAACTGTGGACTGGAGTGTCATAAAAATTAGATGCTTTGTAGACAGTTTCGATAATAGGCAAAAAGTATTGACTTATGACAAAACGAAATATCACTTGGTGATGTTTCCACTAAATGAGGAAATGGCCGGGGTCTTTTTGTAAAATTAAATGATTGATTGCATTGATTGTATCGTTCCTAGGTAAGATAGCCCTTGAATAAAGTCAATGAATGTCTCTATTTAGTACATATTACGATATGTACGGGTATTTGACATGAAGCGTCTGCTTATGAACCTCCACACCCCATAAACAGACTAATACGACACCCATTACAATTGGTTGACAGACTTTCAGGCTTCTGACTACCTCAATAAATGAAAAGATAAATCACACCAATTTGATATAATCTGGGAGAAGCTTTGCTCTGCCATATTACCTATAGATACCTATGATAGCGTTATGTTTTTGCGTCATTCAAACAAACAAATGATTGAACTTTTCTTAGCAGACCTCATAAGCACACCTGAAGCTGGTCAACTTTGACCGAAAATTGCAGGTACTGTAAGGTTATTTAAGTACACCTCGTATCTCACAATACCTAGGTACAATACACCTTGGTACTTAGATAATAATTATAATGATAATGTGGGACGAATGTACCATGACTCATAGAGCTCGTGTTGAAGAAGTAGATCGAACACTTAAGGACTTGAGAAACTCAGTCGCTGTCATGGGTGGTGTCAGTTTTGTGTTTGCTGATGGTTTGCTGATGACTTTTGGCAACCACTTCCCATGGGCGCAAAAGAGACACGTGCGGATATTATCAAGGAGTGTCTAAAATCATCGCTCCTATTGAGTATAATTCACACCCTAAATTTACACACTATCATGAGAGCGCACCTTAAATTTTCCACAACAGCTGCTTATAGTTGGAGAAGGGTCTTTTTCTTCTCCAACCTTGGGCACTAACGCTGCGGAAATCGTTATAAATGAGAGTCTGGGTCGTATAGTTCACAGTCTGCAGCAATTTATAGATGGACTGCATTTATAAGTTGCAGCGACTGAGTTTCAATCCTTAAGTGTTCGATCCGCAGCTTCAACATGAGCTCTATGAGTCATGGTACATTCGTCCCATATTATCAGCGAAGTATCTTGTAACAACTGACTAAGGGGCCCATTTTTGGATATCGAACATATCGATTGTTGCTCCATTGAAACTGACAGTGGGAGTTTGAAGGTAGAGTGTGTAGATTTACCGTCACTCAATAGTAGCTGCAATTCCTGAAGAACCCACTGCCAGAGCAATTTTTCCGGATTGCCTTAGATTTGCTCATATTAAATTAGCGAGGAATGTTTTTCCTGTGCAAAAAAATAATATTTCCTTTATTGTTCCTTACGCTGTCAATAATGCATCAAAAGCCTGTTTTTGATTTGTGACTAACTTCAGCAAATTTGTTTTACAAAAGTAGTCAATTCACTGATGTTCTACGGATTTACCAACATTTGCAGAGACATACTGCCTTAATTAAGAGAGACGCTGCGCATATTCAGCTCTAGACTCCCGAGCACAGCCCTGAGATGTTCTCACACTTTGGCTAGCAAGTTGCTGCGAACGCTCGGAACTAGTCTCTCTATGCCTTGTTGCAGATACATGCTGCCCTAAATCAGGGAGACGCTGCGCACGTTCAGCGCTAGACTCCCGAGCACGGCCCTGAGATGTTCTCATACTTGGCCAGCGAGTCGCTGTGAACGCTCGGAGCTAGATTCCCTAGCCCGTGTTATCTTCGTAACGATTTAACCAATTGACATACTGTAAAGGGAAATTCTTATCTGTATGATATCCTTGTGATCATAAAATATATTTTTTGATAAGGATATATTTGGTCGATTAAAAAATCGTCCAAACGTAAGTAAATCGAAAAATACTTTTTTCATACATAAAAGCTACTATATCTGCTATAATATAAAATAGTCCGCGATGCCATATATCGCGGACTTTTTCGGAGAACTATTTAAGGCAGACCAAGTTGCCTTACAATATTTTCAATTATGTACAACTGTTTAGGCAGCGCATGCAAATAACTCTGATTAATCCGCCTGGTTAGACAAACATTGTGATAGCTCAGCTACTATGCAAGATGTAAATATAATTTATAGCTTATAGCACTCACAAATAATGCAGCTTTCAACCAGTGTTTTTTTTAGAATTGGATCATTAGTTCCGGAGATTACCCCCTACATACAAACTTACAAAAAAAATTATCTCTTTATAATATTATATAGTATAGGCATACTCGTACATGCATAATTGGCCTATAACGTTCCCACTGCTGGGACACAGGCCTCCTCGCTGTGAAAGGGAGTGGGCCGTAATCCACCTTGCGGGCCCAGTGCGGGTTGATAGATGTCACATATCTATTAGAATTTTTGGTTCTAGGACATCCTGGTTTCCACATGATGATTTCCTTTACCGTTCTGAAAGCAGTGGTGATGAAACAATTTACATAAAGTAAAGCGCCTTTCGGGGTTCGAACCTTCGACCTTATAACTCCTCGATCGCGACCACTTGGCCACCACTGCTCTTGCGCCAGTTACGTACACGTAACTACTAAAAATACTGGCCGAGTCAATTGCATAATCTAGATTCTGAACGGCTTCTGAGAATTACTCAAAAGAAAAAACCAATACCACTCCCCAACCTGAAGATTCAGTTTAGCTGGTCTATTCTGTAACAATCTTACCGTGAAAAGTTAAGTGAAATGGACATGAAGTGAACTTTCAATCCACCTGATGCGCGGTACAGGGCCGTCTTTTCCATGAGCCAGATCCATAGGCGCCCCTAGTTCTTGCCAGTTTTTGAGGCTGTCAAAAGATAACTTAACTTTACCTTAATCCTAAAAACGAGCTCGCTCAAATTAAGTCATTGCTTTTTTAACTACATTTTATTTAATAAGTTTTAGTAATCCAAGTCCAACTAACGATATCTTGAACGTTCTATTAATAACTCTGCTAGTGCTGTGCACTTCTGTAAGTGACTAATTCACAATTCCTAAAACTGTTTGTGACTTTTGTTTGTGTTTATCTCACTGAATAATTCGTTGAAGTGCCATAACAATCAATAAATGAGTAAGTCGAATAAGTCGTCAAAGTAACTCCTATTTCTGTATAAATGGTCAAACGAAAAATTTAACAATACGAGGCAGAGTGTAAAAAAAAATTACCTCTCTTTGATCGCACGTGCTTACAACCTTTTCCTTTGGGACCGCATTTTCCTTAAGTGCCCAGGGCCTCCACTAAGTTTAAGACATCCCTGGCCCCAGCCCAGGGATACCCATATTGACACTATTAACCGCATCAAGTTACGCTCACTTTGCCTTAGTTTTAACAGAGTATTTTTCACAGAATGCACCGGCAGGACCGTCGTTCGACAGTGACGCTAGCAACCACAATTCTAACTCAATTGCCATCATTCATTCATGAAAATATTTTTCCTACAGCCTTAGCTGCATCGTTAGTTTCACATCCGCTTGACGTCAGCAGTTCAGCACGCTAAGTAATACCATTGTTTTCGATCAAAATGGAGGATAATATTAATGAGAATATTATCGAGTTTTCAAGTTATTATTTTATAAAGTCAATTCGTGAAGTGTCTCTTTTGTTTTGCATTTTATTAATGTGATCTTGTTTTTTTTTATCTCTGCCAGTTAAACTTTCAATTGTTACTTTATCCTTTTTACACTAAAAAAAAATTATTATCAAGTTATTTTTGCATGAATAAGAACGTGTTAAAAATTTTACTACTTGTATCACAGATCTGATATAACTTGAATAAGTAGGTACCTACTGTAAAAACAGCTGTGAGCGAGATACTAAGGCGCCTATTCTAGAACGATGATTGGCGAATCTCGATTGACAACTAGAAGCACAACTCTGCGAAGTACTTCTGTATTTTATTTTGATCATATATTCTTCAGCAAATTTGCCTAGATCAACTTAGTAGTCTGAAGTTTACTATCCAGGTCCTCACAATTACCTTTTTCTTTTCTATGAACACGTCTGAATACAGTGATCAATGCGAAGATTAAAACTTGTATGCATTGTAAAACAATAAGAATTACTGCGATTATCGTCTGATCGGCCCTTACTTTGAAGTCAAGGCCCACCTGATCATTTAATCTGCGCCTCGACATTTTCAATACTAACGAGGACTCATAATTAACTAGTTTCTAAGAAAAAAAAAATACTGAATAAATAAATCATTTCTGCATCTTGCCTATTCGTAGACCAAGAATTGAAGCAAATATTTATGAACTAGCCATTATAGATTATAATTTATCAACGTAGTTTTTATTGCCACTTTGTTGTAATGAAACACATGAAAACTAATGTTCTTGTAACGGATACTGTTACAATCGAGGTCAGTGATAAATCCTTCTTCATGAAAAATATATCACAGGCCAGCCGATGGAATAAGTCAGAGGCTCAGAGCTCTGTGATAGTCAGCGTCATAGTTATTAATGGCATGGTGTGGGAAGACAATGCGTTCACTTACATATCCACGGAGTACAATAACTTCTATATTTGCACATGCATCGTCACTTGAAAGTCTGTCTGTACCTGCATCGTACTCACGGCGAGCAAGTCCTTCAACCTTGGGACCTGTACTGCGGATATTTCGCTTGTTGATTTTTTCTCCTTTTCCGCAAATCTCCGCTTCACTATTTACTTGCGAATCTTGTCGGTATCGACTCAATAATAACGTTCTTTAACGAACACGGTCACGTCTTTGGCATTTGTTGTTGTACCTACCGTAATTGCTATTACGAATCGCATCAACTGCTTCAGTGCAATGTTTACGCGTTATAAACATTTGCTTGGCAAATAATTTTTTTTCATGAATTATTGTTTATGATGTTCGTAAAAAGTTTGCGCACATTGTTAGATGATAATGTTACATACGATGTTTTCGTTAGTGTAAAAGGATATTGGGCGCTTGGTTTAAGACAGTCACCTTAATGCATTTTCATGTCGAGATGATAATGAGAAACGGACGTTGAACGCTGCATTATTCTCCAGAGGGCAATAGGTGGCGCGATATGATAGCCCAGGGCTCGACAAGTGCGGTCGAGGCCGGGAGCCCGGGAGAGGTGGCAGCCGCTCGCATACCGCACTCAGTATACAATCGCGCGCCGCAAGTGTTGCGCGCACGCCGCTCACTGCAACAACCTCGCGTACTTATCGAATCGACCGCCTTATCGATTACGCCTTCCGCTCCTTTGAACGTCGTGCGATTCCGAACAGTGATGGGTGACTCTCGTGATAACGTGTGAATAATTGGAGGATTAGGAAAATAAACAAGTGCACGTGATGCTGAGGTAGATCGCGCCGACAGTGTAGACCTATCGGTGCCGTTCCTGGTGGACCAGACTCATGAGTGTCAGTCCCCTACCGGTGTCCAAGGAGATAACGTGATGTGACAGCGATACGTGTCGTAGTGCCAGTGGAATTGTTTTGTGAAAGTGTGCACCGAGCGTGAGTGAGCAGACGGCTGCCGGCACGGCCGGTGCTCCGTGACAATGTTGAATTGCACCGATCTGGAATGCATCCTACACCATCATCATTACTATGCACACCTGCACCACATTCATCATTTACAAAATGCACAGGACACAGGTACGTCAATGATATTAATAATCGTAACATTGATGGTGATGATGAGGTTTTTAAATCAATCACAGGAGAACAATGACGAACCAAAGGTAGTAACAATGAAATTGTTTGTTGAAGAGCTAACGATGAGTGCTAATGATAACAAATGAGACGAGCGAAACGTGTAAGCCTCGGTAGAAATCCTTGATTTAGATACTGCATCAGATGCAAACATTCAAATTGAAGTTCATGACGAAATTACATTAGGTAAATAAATGATTATTTATTGCGATGTGCTTAATAGTACAAGAGACGTACTTGACCTTTCTGAACAATACGAAAAAAATGAAAATTGGGCACAACACTCAAGAGCGATAATAGACTGAAACACAAGGTTCGGTGCAATAACTAGCAGGTGTTTGGTGTAGATATCACGCAACGTACCTGCGTATTGCGAGCTGTTTTCACTCTGTTAACTCACTTGGACGAGCGACTTAAAACCTGCCTGACGACGCGAAATGGGCGAAATATTTGTACAAACAAATGTTACACGTTTTCTCTTTCAACTCGTCGCAGACATATTGAATAACTAAACTGATTATATTAACTTTACCAGTTGGCCAGTTCAGGTTCACCAAAATTAAAATTTTGTTCCAAAAGTGTTAATTCCGCCAATCACTTCAATTAACGGTATCAACTTTGATGGAGGACACAGAGACTAATTTACTAGTGTCCAATTAGTATACCAGCAGATGGAATGTAAGTTCCGTTCATAAATCATAAAGCTAATGTTTTCGGTTGAATGTGTCGTACAGTTGTGTAAATAATCATCCACGTGATTAAAAGATGTTTTCACTATTTTAGATATTCCATCATTTTCATCGGAATTGGATTCGAACGCATTTTTGTTTATCAAAAGTTAACTCCCCATTATCAGTACAAACTACATAATTATTATTTTTTTAAGAACGGTGAATAAATAAATAAACCTCCCTCTCACGGAGAGAAGGCTTGAGTCCCAGGAGTGGGAACGTTATAGGCTGAATATCTATATGTAAGAACGGTGAATGTGTCACTACACTCTAATCTGCCAAACTCTTCTTCAGATGGAAAGTATATTCATATTTGTTTGTCTGTCTATTGATTCATTGGTTTATTATCGTTGGATGAACAATGATCAATGAGTTTCAAGTTCGTTAGTATCATAACTACACGCGAACTATTTGAAAACAAAAACAAAAAGAAGTAAACAATTCTCTTATGCAAGACGTACGTTAGACAGGTCTCGAAACCTGTATACCTGAGGTTCTATAAGATATTAATGGTGTGAATTCACGCTAAAGTCCTGGTCAGATAGCCAAGGAGAACGATCTCTTCTAACACAATCTATTATATGATTTTCGTTATTACTGGATATATGCCAAGAAACATGTAGATTTATTACATTGGTGTTGAAACTGATTTTCCAAATTTATAGCCTCTTTGCTTTTCTTTGCTCAGAAATTTTGGATTCGTGAATGTATGTAATTAATTGGCGATAGATTATCCTATTGCTAAGAATTGTGTCGTATCAGACGATATGGTCAGCTCACATGGGCAATTGAATTGATAAGTTCTTTGTTACCTTTATTCGTACATCGACTTACAAACATGGTATTTTACATTCGTTTTAGTATTCTCTGTTACATACAATTTTTTTCCAAATGTAGGTTCTTCAAATGCCCTGCATTCCTTTTCGCGTGCAACGTCATGTTAAAAATAATCATCGTCAAACAGCAGAATTCGGTCATTTGTATTTTGTATCTTATCATTGTAAATCAAAGTCGTTTATTCCCTTAAGATATTAGTCTAATCAGGATCATGTTTGTAAAACACTTACGTAAAGCGATACATTTGATTATCTCGGTAATAATTTGAAAATGTTCAACGTCGTTAACCCTAAAACCAGTTATTTTAAGTTAGTTTATTACCATGCTAAGCGAGTGTTTCGAGTGCAGTATTTCATTAAGGTTAATCGAATAATGCTAACGAAGGAGCAATACGTTTGCCATCTGTTTTAAACATTCTAAGACCGAGGTCTAGATTTTGTGTTCTTGACCCTAAACGGGTGAATCAACCAATCATTTCAAATTCTTCTTAGATACAAGTTCCACAAGTACCATTTATTTCAAGTCTTTTAATATGTATATTTCTATCCTCAACTCTCGTGCAAAACGTTTTGTTTCCTTGAACGTCTAAATATTACTTCATCTTTATTGCTATTTAATAACCAGATCCTTAAGATCTATTAAATAAACTATGACAGTTTTCCTCATTCTTATATCCATGAAGTAATAAATATAGTTGTAGTTATTTTATTCTGATGGTCTAACAACAGAGAGCGTATAAACCCGACTGCAGCCGTGTCCAATTAGATTGAGTAAGTCCTTAAATTGGATCTTTATCTTAAAAACTCAGAGGTCTGTCCATTTATTTATGCTTAACCTGATGCTATGTTTGTGGTTGATGTAGGTTCTACAGCTAACGTCATGTTATGATAAAAGGAAGAATAAACAATTGTTGTTCTAAACGGACTCATGACTGATAATGTTTGAGAACTAATATTACCCTCTCTGTATAATTTGTCATTGATTAGTGCGGAAGTTTTGTGTACAAGTAATTATTACAGTCTTAGCTATACCCACTTCTAATGACTCAGACGAATCCGTGACTGTTTTAATACATTTTAAATAAACTGAGTGGCCTTTGTTACGATTAAAAGTTACTTTGTATTGAATTACAACATAATAATTGAATAATATTTTTATTTCTTCCTTTGAAACAATAATTACAGCGATCAATTGTTTTCTCTCATGAAAAAATGTTGCGTGTACTAGCATACATACGGTTCGACTTTTAAACTGACAGCTCAATTGAAACTAAACGCATTCATTTGTTTTTCATCGTCTTTAGGACCTCAAGGTTCAAACCATACGTTTTCATAACCATGTATGTAGGAACGTATATGCTTTTCCTATACTCATTGAACGCAGGTTAATAGGTAAGCTCGTAAGTTCAATGAGTATAACACAGTCAATAGTATTTATATAAACAACGTCTTGTTTAATTAAACTAAAAACACAACTATAGGTTGTTTACATTTTGTACCACATGGTTTTGCTAATTAGATCAATGAATATTGTTGTGTGTGTATAGCTTTACACTTACTACCGCATATTCATGTTGGACCAAGAGTTGAACACGTGCTTAGCTTGCTCCCTCATTGTTACATGCCCAATTGGTTGGAGATCTCCCCTATACCGGGGGATCACTATAATCATCTCGTTTAACGACAAGGCCAATGTTAATATATGTTGCGAATGTGCCTGTATATATAACAGGTAGTGCCCAATTTAATCATTTGCGACGTGTATCTTCCTAGGGCGGTTTAGTATATCTTACATAGGCGTTAACTGATTGGCTTGTCGAATCAATTGAGGGTCTGGTCTCTATTTCAAATTGGCATTTGCTCTACAACGATTTGATTTCGTTTCAAGTTATAGTTTTTAACTTTCTAATTTTGTCTTTAAGTGTTCGCCAGTAATCAATCAATTTCGTTATGAGTGATATGATAAGTCATTTTGGCAAGTAATTAGAGTTAAGATTAACTGTTTTTGTGCTCTTTAGATTACAACTAGAACAAAACATAGAAATCAATATAGCGATTCGCTACGGAGAAACATAAAACATTATCATTCTAAAATAGAAACTTCAGGCTGACATATAAATTCGCCAAGAACACAGAGCGTGAGAGATAAGGAAAATAGTGCTAGTCAAGGCAATAATGTAAGATTTCATCGCCTTTACCTTTCATTGTTATCGTTACCTATCCTATTTTCTCATACAAATCCAAATTATGTTCCAACAAACCCGTATATTTCGCATGTTTCCTTCCACTCTCTTCGAGTTCAGTAAATGGTCTCTTAGATAATATCCTGGGCTTGCATCCGGGTAGGAAACGCATGTCACGATATTGAAACCGATAATTATTTCACTGATAATGTGTTGCTAAGAGCAGATTCTAAAGTGTCGACGAGTCTTTTTAAAGAAATTCATGGAGCGATAAATGTTAATGTTTAGGTACTTAAGGTACATCTAGAAATGTATAGAAGTGTTTGGGAACTTGAATTTAATTGTTTTTGCAAATCTAGGTATAAAGAAAACAGGTTTTGTGACGAAATGTTTATGATTGTTTATGTTTACGGTTTTATTCATGTCAGTAGGTGTTTACCAGTGGAAACTTGTAAACGACCTTCAATTTCATATTGTTTAAGAACACTGTTTAAGTTAGCTGTTAGTTTTCTCGAATATCCCTGCTATCTCTACTAATATTATAAATGCGAAAGTAACTCTGTCTGTCTGTTACGCTTTCACGCCTAAACCGCTGAACCGATCGTCATGAAATTTGGCAAAGACATAGCCTGGGATATGGAGAAGGACATAGGCTACTTTTTTCGCGATAACTGACATCCACACGGTTAGAGCCACTGGCATAAACTAGTAATAAAATATTTAAAAAAATCATGATCTTTATGGTTTTATTGTTTTCTACTGAAATTAAATAATAGACTGATGTTATAAAAGAGTTATAAGTATCCAGTTATAATGAAAAATGAGAAGTTACCACTAAATCTGGACAAGGTTATGTCAGCTTAGTAGAAAGGTCTATATAACATTTACCTACCTGAAGTTAATGATGAAGTCATTTGTAGATTAAAACTACACGAAGTTATTACTTGACCAATTGCCACATACGAACTGTAACGTTTACAAAAGGTGACTTACACATTGGAGACCGGAGCTTCAGTGCTAATTAAGATACCCAATTCATTTTTCCATGTGAGCTTGATAAATTACAGTGTAATATGCTCCTGTGTGCAATAATTATAAATGCATTTTATATAAATCGTTTGGTTATTATAGGTAATTACATTGTACAATTCATAGGTTCCCATTAATCCTAAGTTTACCTTATACCGGCCTATATCCGGCGATTCATTATATATATGTTTAATTATCAAGATGATGTTGATATTACCCACATTAATTGCTTAATGTCATTGTGTAGGTATCACAGATGGAAACCATGATATTATATACAATAAATTATAAGTCCACCTCCCACGTCAGTACCACACTATCTTTAGTCCTCCTATTCCTACTAATAGGTTTTATAAAATATTTTAAAGTATGTATGTTTAGATATTTAGATTTTGGATGTTTGTTACTCAAACAAGAAAAAATCTACATCTTTTTAATAAAATAAGTGATAGACATAATTTTAATACTAGAAACAAAGACAAAATAGATCAACCATTTTTCAGATTAGCTAAAGTACATACATCTTTTATGGGGTACTGTGTTAAATGTTACAACAAAATACCTTGTGATATATTGCAATTAAATGAAAGGAAATTTAAAGCTCACATTAAAAGTAAACTTTGTAAACTAGCGTATTACAAATTAGAGGATTATATCCAAGATAAGAATGCTTGGAAACATGCTGGTCCTGCTCCATAGGACAATCTAGAGTCTAGACAAAATCAAACTGGTTGCTAATTGAATTGTACATATAATTAATTATATTTATGACATTGATTTACACTCAGTAATTATTTTAACTCACACACTGACTCATTACTTGTTAATATTGTAGGAAAATCATACCTATACTTACTTTTACAATGTTTGTAAATGTGTGAACACCATGTATCTATCACAGAATTAATTTATCTGTATTGTTTCAATTTGATTCTTTTTACCCATTTTGGTATGGTAATTTTATTCTGGGTGCATCGTTTTCACACATAATCATATAATGAATGTAAATATTGTACTTGAAACATTTTAAAAGAGTAACGGTGGAGTTTCTTGCCCATTCTTCTCCATACGAAACTACATTTTGGAAGGGGCGACTAGAATCAATTCTATTTTGGTGTAAATGTTGACGTTCAAAAGTGCCTTTTAAGTGCCTATTTGAAATAAATGCTTTGACTTTGACTTTGAAATGGCCGAATGGATTTGGACGAAATTTGGCGCACGGATAGTTTATAACTTGGATTACCATATAGAATACTTGTTATCTCGGTAGTATATTATCGTGGGATGATTTCAGGCCTCTACACGAGCGAAGCCGCTGGTATATACATAAAAATCTTAATCCGATCAGTCATAGTGATTGACAAATAGAAATTATAATTTCACATTCTTCGCGTATATAATTGTTAATACCTGTTACTAAAATATCACTGTTGGTAGTATCGTGTTTGGAAATCTAGAATTAAGTAACGTGACCTTGGTTTGCCAGGCAAAATATTCAAAACATAGGTATCGTTTAGATCTTACTTTTTGATAAAACGGTTTGCTAAGCTTGGTATAGACAATGACACAGTTCTCTAACAGAGGGCGATTTACATGAAAAATTATGAGCATAATCTAAGTTGACCAATTAGAGTAGTTTCCTGTACTTTTTTATTCTTAAACTCTCCTTCTACTGAACAAAGTTTTCCCTCTGAAAATTTCATTTTTCTCCACCCTAATTGCGTAACACACGATCAATCATAAACTGTTTCATTTTGACAGTTCAACAATATTCACTGCGTTATTTACGTTGTTGAGCAGACACTTTTTTCGAACATATGAAGCAATGGATTAGCAATCAGTTTCAAAATGATTCGTGCGTTACGCAATTAGGGTGCTGCTTGGGTTGCTTTTTGTGCCCAATCCGTCATGCGCGCACTCCCAAGTCATCCGTCATCACACCAGCAGCGTTTCCGAAGAAATCATCGAACAACCAACGATGAATTCATTAATTGGAAAAGCTTTTTATTGAGATTTGATTAGTTTCAGCAAACATGTGTAAAATGTAAAACAAATTTTCTTTCTGTTCCTAATTACGAGATTGCAGATACATAGTACTTAAGTAGGTTTTGATAGGTTGGAATCTCTAGTATTACTATCGGCAAACGTAAGGCAGAACACTTCTGAGGCAAGTTGAAGCGGGGATCTTCGCAGGATGGGTGGTATCAGCTGGCTGAGTAAAATGGCGTGCGATTGGAAAGGCCTATGTACTTACCACAGCAATCGACTGTTTCGGTTTAGCAATCTATAAACAGTCAGCCCAGAATTTGGTTACGAGCTTGGCACTTATAGCAAGCAGGCGTCTGTCAACTCCTGTAGAGCGCAGACAGCAGGACATGCTGTACACGATATTAATAGCGTTTATTCTGAAAATGGGCCACGTCGCAAATAGCTGTCCAATATTTCACTGTTTTGATTCGATTGAATTAGAAGTCTCATCATCATATCAGCCGAAAGACGACCACTGCTGGACATAAGCCTCCCCTAAAAGGCCCCCCCCCCCTTGGCCATATTCGCCACGCTTGGCAGGTGGGTTAGCGATCGCAGTATGGTGGTCAAATGCATAGAGAACGCTTTTGCCGCCCATTCTCTAGTAAGTCGCTTAGTCGCCTTCTACGATACCATGTTTTCAGGTTTCATGACCAATGTTTTCAAATTACAGTGTTAATAGGTATGGAAGGACAGCGTAGGTCTGTCAACAAGTACTAGGTACGTAATAAAATAGCAAATAGTCTACAAATCTACAGCCTACAAGACTGTCTGTGTTGTAATGTAAATCTAGCTTTACCATGTTTTCGTGTCTAGATTCCATATAATAACTCTTCGGTTTCTTTTTGTATACCTAAGTTACAAAATGCTGATGACCTTACTAAGTGAGTTAAAGACTAAGAACCTTTTTAATTATTCATTCAACGCTCAATGGTGAACGGTTCTAAAACTCAAATGTATTTTTAATAACGATTATACAAAAATGTGCATCAGAAACGTTTATAAGCGTGGTTGAGCACGTGATTGTTGTAAAATATTGGTATGTTCTAAAGGTTTATCGTTACGATTGATAAGAATATACACTACGTTAACTGTAATCC
The DNA here is from genome assembly GCA_947359405.1 of Antitype chi. Taxonomy (NCBI): domain Eukaryota; kingdom Metazoa; phylum Arthropoda; class Insecta; order Lepidoptera; family Noctuidae; genus Antitype; species Antitype chi. The sequence continues at coordinate 11,348,450 of OX375815.1, read as the reverse complement.
ATACATGCACTAGGCAGTTGTTTGAAGAAGTCTTTCATTGACTTGAATGTGCCCTGGCAGCTGACAGTATGTCAAGCTTACTCAAATGTCTCGCTGGTGGTGGCGTGTGTGTTGGATCATTAAGTTCCCTTCAAAATGGTTGGGCTGAATGGTGCTGATGCATACGTCATGTTCGTGAACGGGCGCCACCAGTAGGAACTGGTCATCTCTTAGCTCCCACGGCTTATTTTAATTTCTGAATTGTTATTTTATTTTTGTTTTAATTACGGACGCTTTTAATGTGCACGTCTCACATTGATAATTTCGACATAATGATGTAAACAATTTTTTGTAACAATATGATGATTTCAAAAGAGTGTCCATGGAGTTTCTTTCCCGTTCTTCTCCATAGGTAGGTACCTACTACTCTTTGGAATGGGCAACTAGCTTCATCTTTGTAACTCACCGACCGGTTTATTTGGAATAAATGTTTTGAGTTTTGAGTTTGAGATTGAGTTTTGAAAATTCGGTCCGATCCCTTGCTGCTCTCTACCTGCGATGCCCTAAGCCGAGGTTCGTACCCCACAGGGGGTACCCTTGGGGAGCAGTTGCTGTAGTTTTAAGTTTTAAGCTCTGGCTGATAGCCAGCTTAATTTATTAAGGTTATCACGGGAAAGTGCGGTTAAGCACCCGACAACCTCAAAGGCTGACCTGCGAGACGTCATTAAAAAAACCAATTTTACGAAATTTACATCTACATGGCTATGTCAGATATTGATGCACGCATCAGTGCCTATCGATTACGCATTTAAAATTCCAAAATGAGAAAGATTAATTTTAAGTTTTACTTAGTTTCAGATTTTGCGTAAAACAAGTAAACTAACATGTTTATCTAGGTATCATGCTAAAGTTAATGAAAATTTTCGATTTTTTTTTCGAAAATTTTCATTTAATAGTTACCTATTAAATGAAAATTTTCGGATGGAATTGTTAGTTGCAATCACCTCAAACGTTAACGTTCAAAAGGTGGTTTATAAATAAGGAGGAAGGTATTATGAGGATTGAAAAATAAAGGAAAACTGAAGACAAATGACTGGAACCTAAGAAAACTTAAGTCATGAAGAATTTTTCGCGTTCTAGCTTCTGTGACTTTGTAAAATTACGTCTTTATCATTTCATAAATTTTAAATACGTATAAATCTGACATGTGGTTTCTCTACGTAATACCATATTTATGTATGAATAACAGGCAACATTGAATCATAAACGATTATAGCACTTGAACACACTGAACCGTTACAACGCTAATAGACGCCGTATGGCTTATTAGTCGGTTCGCACACGTATTTACTCGCCCAAAATGGACAAATTGACACTTTAAAATTTAAATATTTTCTGTAGGCGAATAGATTTTCGTTTTTTTTTTTTTAAATTGCTATGAAAAAAGGTAGTAAGTAAATTCAATAAAATGTATAAAATTCAGGTTTCAGGGGCAAGTAAATTTGTGCGAATCGACTGATAAGCCCCGGCGGCGTATGACAATGAAACTAAAAAAAAAAACAATATAATTCCAATAGAATCTTTGTTATTCCTATTTTCGCTTAAACGGCAATAAGGAAATTGTTGCAATCACTTCTTGGATACTTTAATCGGTGCCAATTACGGAAACTGTTAATGAATGCAGCAGATGTAGAGCAACTTTCATGGAACTATGTGACTACCTATTGATATTGCCGTAACAGGCTGGTATAGCCGTTTTGTCGGTGTTGTAGAAGTAAGATCGCCTGAGGCTTACCAGACCTACCACTACTTCTAATGGGTTCAGGTTAGGTTGTACGGATACCGCTTACACGGCTACGATGTGGACCCGGAACCCGACTACGATGTGGACCCGGAACCCGACTACGATGTGGGCCCGGAACCCGACTACGATGTGGACCCGGAAACCGACTACAATGTTTACGGTTTCCCGGATTTGGCATAAAGCGTTTGCTTAACGCTTACGCTAATCAAAAATGTTTGGGGACCAAAAACTTAACGTTAGTCATAATTCCTCTGGTCCTCGCACTTTCTCCGCGCTCAACGCTTGAATGCAAGACGATCATGTCACTACGTCTTGAGTTCTTTGAGATTAGTGTAATGAATTTTGTTTAAGTTTCTATCCAATGTAGCGGATAGCCAATTTTGGTAAAGTAAAATACAGGGTGGTACGGAACATCGACGCACAACCTGTAACCCTGGATTCAGCAAAGGATTATGAACACCCCTGCTTTGAAATTGTTCGTCGGTTATTAAAAATAAAATTGCTGCTCCATACTTTTTGACTGCATAGGTATTGCACGTTTTTTATGAAAAGTGCAGTTTTCTACGCCAGGGGCGAGACCTTGACACTTGCCCTGATATCTACTGAACTCTCGTGATATGATCATTGGTATTTTGAAAGGACACAACCAGGTTTATCAACCTGCCTGCCTGCCTGGTTTATCGCTAAAAAGATAAGTTAAAAATACACGCCAGATTCAATATACGAGTACTTACATAGTCAACGGTAAATGTAATTTAAAATGAATTATGAACGCTAATTGAAAATTCATAATAGAATTTCAATTGAAGAAATCATCATGATTTTTATAGGAAGCGGTCAATGTTCTTTACATAATTTATGAATTATTAATTTCTCACTGTAAAACTTCAGTATCTTAATGATGACGTTTCATAAGATAAGTAATATTGATATTTATTAATAAACTTTAGAAAACCAGTCTTTTGAATAATTTTATCAGTCTCTTCGTTAGTGTTTGACTGGATTTGGCAATATCATAATTACAGTGTTTAAATTTCACCTTGCCTTTTGAGGATAAAAATTGTATAAAACCGAGATCTTTAATAAAGGTAGCACGACCCAAAACAAGGAAAATATTTTATTTTATAAACAGTTGTCAAGCTGGTTGCTAATTTTAATACCGAAACCGGTTAGACAAACGTTGAATTCGTGTTTGTATTAACTATTCAAATAATATAAAAATTTAAGTGTTTGTTTGTAATTTCAAAGTAACAACAACAAAAATAATTGTATGTCTGTATGTCTGTTTATTCTGTTTGTTGTCCAAAATGGCTGGACCGATTTGACGGGACTTTCGGAGTAACATAGCTACTTTTTTTATCCCGATATAATTTCCGATATCCAAGCAGCCGCAGCAGCTACTGTTCATACATGTATTTTTGGGAAAATAATAGTGCAGGATATGCAAGATAATTTCGTACCTAACACACATAAAATGGCAATTGTCCAAATGCAAAAAAAAACAGTTCACCCACGTTCATTGCGTTATTTACGTTGTTGTGCAAACAAATTATTCAAACTTATAAAGCAATGGATTAGCAATATCCTTCAAAAGTCTCGGATTGTAATTGAAAAGTGGTGCTGGTCTATTAAAAGTTAAGTGGTCAAACGTGATATATACTTAGCCATTAAAGGAGGCAGACATTTTTGAAGGACTTCACCACACCAATGCAAATACAGACACAATATTAACGCCTATAGCAAAAACAAAATAGTTCAACAGGATTCCCACAAGGATCTACACTGGGTCCAGCAATACCAACAAACATTTGTGGATAATGGGTCGTAAAGACGTGTATGTAGATTCTGTTCTGTTATGAGTTGGAAAAACCACCATCACTATGTAGGTAGGTACTGTTGGTACCTATTTAATTATCATCCTATGCAACTGTAAGGTTCAGCACAGTAAAACGCAGCACTAAACCTGTCTACATCTTGACTGAGACAGCCAAAAAGATCAAGACCAAACTTTGGAACATCGAATCAACAAACATAAATTGGGCCTTCGCTCGTCACAATGCGCCAATAGGACCCGACTGCCGACTGCCTGAGTAATCGACATGGCCGATTATGCATTTCACAAAATGCTCGATATCCGAGGGTCGATCGGTCAATTACGAAGTGCGGCGATGTTTTCCATCAGTAGTTACATAAACGTCGTAAGCTGCGCACGAGTGTTGAGCCGGAGTAATTGGCTGTGAAGCTTTTTTTTTGTTACCATTATGTTGATGCCGACAACACGTAGCCGGGAATACGGATTTTTTGCATCCATTCTTAATACTGGTGTATTTAGCTCACTCATATAAGCTGATTGTTTTTGGCTCGACTTTTCTCAACTATTTTGGGGTCGGCTTTCAGTCTAACCGGATGAATACCAGTAATTTACATGGAGCGACTGTCTATCTGATTGTTTTTAGGTACGACCTTTAATTCTTTCGTGATTTCAGCGTTATCATTACTGGCATAATTTGTAATAATATGTCAACCATTTTAGACTTCCGCAGACTGGCGCGACTCGACTCTTGTAAAACAATGTCTATGAAGTTTCCACGGAAATTGTTTGCACGAGCTTCTTGCTTTAAATCGTATACATTGGTTGGTTTTGATTCGGAATCGATTACATGATATTAATCATATTATAACTATTTATTGATTTATTAGGCAAATGTATATATAAAAGATGTGTTATAGGTTATAATCAAATAGATTTATAGCGTGATGTCCTCGTTTTTCCATAATATATGGTGTTTTGTAATTACATGATTAGATTTTTAAGCAGTTTGTCAATCGCCACCTGCTAGGCCTATTGGTAAGACCGGATTTATTTAGTGAGCCGTCGATCGCGCATTGACATTTTGGAGTTAGTTAATATATTTTGTTTCTTGTCCATAAATTAACGGAGATGTATTGGAATTGTGTAAGTTTATGAAGTTTAAAAATAGATTACAGACATAGATGGATGTTTTGTCGAGTTAGTATTGACTATTGAAGGTCTGTAATTTTTCTAGAAGTTTCGGCCTCGACCCTATTTATTTCGGTGCCTATGAATGACCTTCGCATTTAAATACTAAAGTTGGTAGGCATCTATAGATTTGTGCTGAGGTTAAGGCCTCATTTCATTAAGATAAATAATTGTTGGGCCAAGGAACCAAATATTTTCTTAGGATCTTGGAGTTATCATTGACTCACCTTATTTATCTGGCTAAAATCTACCATCCTTTACGACTAGAATGACTATTGTTCGACTTTTAATAGTATTCAGAATTTTTCATATTTTTTCAAGCTCGACTAGTAATTTCTGAGATTAGCGTGTTCAAACCAACAAACTAATTAGCATTATTATTAATATACATATATAGATTATAAAAAATATATATAGCAGAAGTAGAAAGGCAAGCTAAAAACGAAAATTTTGCGCAGAGTGTCGTAGATGGAGGTTCGGAAGCATTAGGGGTCGTAGAGGATCTTTCAATGCACCCCAAAACATGAAACGTTGAAATAGTTAAACAAATAAACATTATTTGAATATGTACAAGTACTGCTAGAAAGCATAGTACTTATACCATTAAACCTGGAAATAATAACACTGCTTAGTATTCAAGCAAAACAGATCTAAATCTTTTCAATGCGCTTGGATGATATCAAAGGAATATACTTTGCATTTTATTAGTATGCCACAGAGATGCGGGGACCACGTTTTATGCCCTTCTAGGGAGAACAAGAATATCTTTATTACATTATAAGGCACATGCGGAACGTGACAGGTGGTGAATAAGGATTGCTATGCATGTGTATTGTTGACAGTTTGTTTTAAATTTTAGATGTGGGAATTTGTTTGGGCTTTTCCCGCCGCTTTGTTGTGATCATAAGGATTCAGATCTAGAATATATTCAGCTATATTGTTAGTTAGGATTTGAGGAGTAATAGCATCATTATCTTCCTGCCCTTGTCCTATGTTATTCAGAGTTCATACAACACCTTTTTTTCTTTCATTCTTCTTTGTCATCCGTCACTTTATCATTCACTTCTTTTTCTTTCTAAAATAGAACAAAAAAAAAGGACAAGAAATTGAATGATTTGGCAAGTATGTACAGCCGCACGGATCGATTGGTCCTGGCTATCATTTGTGGATCTTTGATAGTCGTTAATCCCGAAAGTCTGACAACCAGTCTTACCGAGGGCTATCAGATTACCCAGTAACTGGTTTATGGAAGTCGGATAGGCAGTCGCTCCATGTAAAATACGGGTATTGAGAAGCATTCGGATAGACTGGAAACCTTGTTCCTGCACCAGTACAGTGTCCTAATAATTGTTTGGTGCACCGAGAGACGTCATTACGTCAAAGCCGGCTGTCCCTGAAAACCAGTGCTGGGGCTCTGTCTTGCATAGGGTCGCAACATAATGCTGTGCGATAGGCATCTTACGTGGATGTGTCGCATGTTTCCCCCAACCTTTTCTGTTTTTTTTTTTGGATTCCTGATCTTTTTTGCGTCATGTTTACCGTGAAAAAACGTATTTTCTTTGTATGTTAATAATTTTAAATTACAATAGTTGAAACTCTATACTATAATGATAATCGCTGATCGGCCATTCAAAGAGATGAAGTTATCTCTTTCTATCATCATAAACATTACTCAAACCTGTCTCACGGAAGCTTATTAGATTGCAATCATCCCCACAGTAAGTACACCAATTTGCATTTCATTCATAAGGAAGTGGAAATTCGCAAACGTTTAGGATGTCGGTCGGTAGATTAGATCTGATCGGCGATGCGCCCGCGTCGGTGGGAGCTGACGAATTATTGTGAGTTCATCGTACTTGACCTTTGCACTTCGTATGAATTTATGAAGCAATTGGCTAACGCTAACTGGATGTGTAGGCGGACCCGTGTTGTTGATTAAAATTGGACGTAATTAGATAAAGATGGCTGCTGACTTTGATGAATTACGGATTGGTGTAATAGGTGGGATTTGAGGTTTCGGAGGGTATTTCTTATCGGTTCATTTTGCCTTCCAAATTTTATTCCAAAATCTCCAGCTTGCCAATTCCCAGCTAAAGCACTAGGAAGTGCACTTCTGGTGAAGGGCGCTCGTTTTAGGGGACTGTCTTATGTAATTTTGACGTTCAAAAAGTGCTGACCCTCAGCCTAGTTTGAATAAATGACTTTTGATTTCGATTTTGATTAAAAAAAAAACAAAAAAATACGCTTTAAAAACCAAACTAAAAAGTCGAAAATAATTTAATTCAATTAAAAAGCGTGGGATGCTTTTTGAGGTATTTTTATATTCAAATAATGTCAAGCACCCCACGCTTTTTAATTGAATTAAATTATTTTCTACTTTTTTAGTTTGGTTTTTAAAGCGTGTTTTTTTGTTTTTAAACTATTATTTATTTTCAATTTTTTAGTTCTGCTAACTACAAAAGCGTGATTTTTTCAGTTATTTTTTTCCTTTTTTTTTCTTTTTTTTTATTACTGAATTGTCATCGGTCCTCGATAAGTTTACAAAGTTTAGATGAAATCTGACCGTTTAAAGTGGGTCAAAATCGCGCCCTAAGGAGTCGGTTACAAACATACGAACAAACATACAAGTGAAGCTAATATAAAGCGTGATAAAAAAAATCCGACACAATTTTTTTTTTTAAGTTATACTTAACTTTAAAAAAAAAATTGTGTCGGATTTTTTTAGCTATACTTAGCTGAGAAAATTTAAAGCCTAGGCTCCCTTACAAAACATACAGTACAACCAAACGTTTCAAACATTCTCCACATACATTTATTGCGAAAAGAAATCAGTTCCGCCTCGCAAATAAATTGACTAAACAAACTTAAGCGTCCATGAAACCGGTAATCTGAGCCGTAGATGGTCTTACCCACTTACCGGATCGTCCACAAATTGTAATAATTGGCTGCTCACACTCGTCACCGCTACGTTGCGGTGCCGCGAACTCAATTGTAGCGTTATACACAGATGCGTATTGGTGAAAATTATAGGTTGGTAACTTCAGAAAGTTTGAACTGGTGTTGGAGATAAATATGGCCTGTACTGTCGAAAGAAGTTAATGTTGGGAAATGATGGGAAAAAAAGTCTTCATAACATCTAGGCGTGGACTGGAATAGGTACCTGTAATGTATCTACTATCTATGTAATAGATATGGTAACACTGTCTCATGCACACAAGCGGAGGCAGCTGCTGTCACTAATGGCATCGGTCAGTCAGAGGGAATGGCGGGAAACAGGGATAGTGAAGCAGGCCTCCACGGTAGCGCTTGATGTGGTGATGAGCCAGTGAAGTGATATAATCCACTGAATTGTGGAATCAACAGGATTCTACAGTACCTATATTGAACAGAGCTTTAGACTAACGACATGTCTAGCATATACAAAGAAAAGTACTGTATAATGAACTACCTGATGATGTAGCCAATAGTGATACCAGATACAGGAAAAGTTTTTTATCCAGTGCGCAAACTGTAACCATGAATTCAGCATATCATTTTAGACCCCCAGCGCAGAAATTTTTCGTCAGTTATACATGTAACTGTGGCATCTTTACTTTCCATGAGCAACTTTACCAATGAGAACTGTATTAAAATATCTCTCGACTACTAAACATTTGTTAGAAATAGTAGATTATTCTAATTCTGTTTCGCTTTTGGATATTAAATGGCGGTAACAGATTTTCAGCTATCGAGAGAAATTTAAGTAAGTACTCATGGATTTTCCGTGTGGTGCTGGACGTAAAAGAATAGCACCATCCCATTTCTTCCCGTGGGTGTCGTGGAAGGTGACTACGGGACTTACTAGAGAATGGACAGCAGCGTTCTCTATGCATTTTACCACCATACTGCGATCGCCAACCCTCCTGCGCGTGGCGATTATGGCAAAACCCCTTTTAGGGGAGGCCTATGTCCAGCAGTGGACGTCTTTCGGCTGAAATGATGAATGACGATGATAACTCATGGGTAAAGTTGCTATAGGAAGTAAAGATGCCACAGTTGACCGTACCTAAAGTTTTGACAGTGGCGAAGGACAGGCCAAAGAAATCAGAGACATCTTGGACCAGGTCCTGTCGACGATATCGTGAAAGCCGCGGAAAATACCTGAATGAGGGACGCACGGAATCGAGTAGAATGGCAGAAGAAAGGGACGCATATACCCAGCAGTATGTTGGGCTAGAACGATGATGTAGATGACCATCTGTAATAAGTTCCTTCACTTAATACTTTAACAGAACTTAAGTAAACACTTGTCTAGGAAAATACGACCAACAAAGTGCTCACGTAACGTAAAAATGCAACCGCATTAAGTTACTGTTCTAGTTCTAGTCAAAGGTCTCTTTTGTTAAAGTTATCAGTACAATATGCGGTGATTAGCGTAATCACCGCGCCTTGACACAAACGTGCCAATTTTGTGTTCGAACGTATCATACTGTGACTGGTAATAGGAAAAATCGATTTTAATTTAGGGCGGTTATCTATATAAATAAAAACCAATGTTTGTATGTTTGTCCTCTATGCGTTCCAAAACCATTGATCAGATTGTGATGATACTTTAGTAGGCTGTTCTGGGGACGCTCACGAGGGTTCCTAGCTCAAAAAATCCTTTATTTCTTTATACTTTATGTAGCATTGCAACGAATGGTACAGCTAGTTATAGATAAAATTTACGTGCTAAAATTTCAATTAATTTCTATACATTTATTGAAATTAAGCCTCCCACAAGGTGGACCGATGACCTTGTGGAAGCCGCAGGAATCCATTGGATGCGGGAAGCACGGAACCCGTTGAAGTGGCAAAGCTGCAAAGTGGGGAAGCCTATAAGCACTTGTTTCGGCTGAAATGATGATGATTTAAATTAATATCCCAAAAAAACTAATTGTTTGAAAAAGCTAATTTATTTATTGCAAACCCATATAATGTAACTGTATTCTAAAATCAATTGACATAATTTCATTTCAAATATCTATAATTAAATAAATACGTTCTTAGTTTATTCTGCTAATTGAATTTAAAAAAAAAAAAAACATAATTTGATTTTCAGTATTAAATTGATTTCATTGTACAATTGAAAGCATGTGGTTTAAAATTGAAGGGCTTGCGTTTATGGTGGTTTTATTGAACCGAGAGTTTTAAGGCCAATGTTAGAACGCTATACAAATGTTATGTGGGTCATGGGACTGGCTCACGTGATATGGTAGCTGTTAATGACTTTGCTACACTTAATTACCTGATAAAGGACGTTGACTTAATTCGATCGGAAGACCATAATATAGTGTATTGGCAATTAGCGTGCTTAATGATTCCTAAAATTAATCAAAAATCCGTTAAGTGGCGTTAAATATCTATAGTGGTATTATTCCTTGTTCTTAATAATTCTTAAAATTAATGAAAAGTCCATTAAGTGGCGTTAAATATTTATAGTGGTAATATTCCTTGTTCTTAATTATTCCTAAAATTTATCAAAAATCTGTTAAATGTCGTTAAGTACCGATGGTTGTATTTTGCCTTGAGTAAACTATTTCTTTGAGCATGTGTAATAAACTAATAAGGTGGTAATTTTATTGACAATAATCCTTTTGCATTTTATAAACAGGTAATGTACCAGTTCACGACTCCTTGCATCTGAGGACGGAGTTTTCTTTATTGTAACCTTTATAACTTTATTTCCTGGTAGGTAAACTACCGAAAATTCTAGAAATTTTTTTATTGTTCTTGTGTAAATATTAACTCTCAAATTTAAGTAAACATTAGCATATTATTTTGTAGAAGAATTAGTAGGTATGGTTAATGAGGTCAGTGATCTTCTACTTTAAGCGATAGAAGATAACTGTTGTGATTTGGTGCGGGTTGTTTGAAAGAGATACCGCGGCCCCTGGCACACAGGCAACTGAGGGAACACGGGTGGGTTTTAGTCAGTAAAAGTCTGACACGCCCTCCCGCTCCACCCAGAGCGGGAGAAGTTATTTGATGATTTCCCACCCAAAAAAAAAAAAAAACTGTTGTGATTTGTGGCATAACCAAATAGGTGTTTTAAACACGCAATAACTATAACCAATTTTATCATTCGAGGTACTGGAGTCTAGTTATAGTTGCCGAAAATATAGTTGTTAGTATTTTTGTCTGTTTGTCTTGATGTATGTTCCAGACAGTAAATTTGGCTAATATATAATTTATAACCTAAATGATAAATTATTTTATTTCTGTATTTAGGTTTGTACAAACACTTTTACACATATCCAAGTTATTACCGTTTTAAAATAAATAATTAGACAGTATGTAGATACAAGTATATAAAGTAAAGCTCACTGGGCACCAAAGAATTCATCCGCATTGCTGTCAGCGGGAAAAGTGCCCAAAAGGCCGGCAGCGTTGCCACGTTGGATGGCAATGCTGATTATTTGACCTTGAGCCCTTTGGTCACGTGAAGAGTGACCAACCGCTTGGCGATGTTGGTAACGCTACCAGCCTTTTGGGCACTTTTCCCGCTGACAGCGATGCGGACGAATTCTTTGATGCCCACTGAAGTAATAAATCGAAAATTATGACAGCAAGCAGTTTGGAATCATAGAAGTATGATCATCACTGGGTCTGTAGAAAAAATAGTAAAAATATTCCTCTCCCCAAGAAAATACCAAGCAAGAATGTGACAATCCACAACTAACCGAAGCGGCTTATAATGACCAATCTACATTATTATTACGATTCGAAGCCAGATTCCAAGCAATGTTTGGAAAACATGAAATAGTTGTATGTAGACATAACGAACACTTGCGCATAGCCTTGTTACTAAACTTATTCATAACTGTTATAAACATTGTTAATCATTTATGTAAGAGTTATTATGTACAGGAAATAATGACTATACAAAGGTAGAAGAAATACTTTCTTTGTCCCAAGGTTCACTTTTGTTTGATTTGCACATCTCTATCATATGGGCTTCGAAGAACCAATTTACCTAGCCTTTTCTCAACTAGGCTGGGGTCGGCCTCCAGTCTTACCGGATGCTGGTGAGTATCAGTATTTAAACTTAGCTATGTATTAGCTATTATTTGCATTAATGTTTCCTTGCGAAACTGGATTTTTAAGAGCAGACGATCGTATTGATAGCAATTTTAAATTGATTCAAATTGCAATTGAGTTAATAGTACAAACAATATTGTACCCAATGGACTAGAGAGTAATGAGCGTTTGACAATATTTCTCTCTCCTGCCTTTAAACTGATTTGTTTAGGGTCACCGCAGGATGTCTTCCAAATGAAAATCGTATAAGTTAGAAAACCCATGCAATCTGTAAAATTATCGACTTTCTGTGGGCATAGCACGCACGCGTGGAGTAAACGTAACGTGAATTCGAACGATTTTAAAATAATAAAAATCTATTTTTTTTATAAGTTTTAAGACTTTATCTATGGGTGAAACTAATTGTGTTTGTCGCAAAAAACTTAATCTATAGATCGATGATCCTCTATGGTCGATTCCGTCTGGGCACGCTCTGCCGTGGCTGACTTGAACATATGTAAAGAGACTTCAAACCCAAGTCGCTCGGAGCAAAGACAATCTCTACAGTTGGGGTTCACGGATGGCTCAAATCTCAAATGTATTTGCGGCACCTCTCCATAGAGAATTGCTTACCTTCCATCCTGCGTTCCATGCCCTGTCACCTGTGCATTTGATGATAATATGACTGCGTCAGTGAGCGGAGTTCGCGTAGATGAACTTTCGGCCAAAGATGTTTGAACTTTTTGCCATCAATGCTCTAAGAAGAAGAAATAAGAAGAATCGATCATAAGTCAAAAGGATACTACAGAATAATAGTATTATCGTCGCTCTATTTACGTCGTTTGCGCCGTGCTGCGCTAGGGCCTCTAAAACAGATTACGTTTATGGCATGGGTACTCTGATCATGTTTTGTAACCGAGAAGTTGCTCCTGTATGAGAGAAGATGTTATTGCAATATTTAAAATGACCAACACTGATTGGATTGCGGTCGGATAGCAATCCGATCACCGCTCTATGTACATTTTCTGAGGTGAGTTGTAAATATTTAAATAATGAAACAATGATAATTCAGTTTAAGAAAAAATAAGTCAATAGAACAGGTATTCGTTGTATGCGCGTCATACAAATTAAAATATAATATTCTGCTTTGTTTCTAATTCTTCAAGCCGGTGGCATAACAAAATATAATTCGCGTGTCACCAAGTGCGTCATTATACCGGGTTTTTTAGATTCTTTAATAGTTCTTTGATAAATAAAATTTTGAATCTTAATGAAAAAGAAAAGCGGTAAAGCGGAAGGTTTTATGATATAGGGGTGGACTGGTATGTCACTGAACTCCTCCTAAACGGCTGGACCGAGTTTTGAGATTTTTTTGTGTTAGTTTGAGTACTCCCTGCGTGGTTTAAAATTACAATTGGACCCTGCGATCGATCTCTAGGAAACAGGTTTTATTGTACCTACACCAGAAAAATACAAAAAAGAAATAAGTTTAAAACATTCGATAGGTGTCAATGGACACACGGTTGGGAATTCCTTTCGCTTCTGAGTACAACGTGCGATAGGAATTTCTTTTCAAAAACACTACTAAACATACAATTGGTTATGCCAGATTCACGTATCTTCACAAGAGTAGGTATCGTCTCTCAACATGTCAATTCTGCTCTGGCTTTCCTTTTTCGTTGCATAATCAGCCTATGATGATCCCACTGCTGGGATTGGGCTGCAGTGAGAGGGCGGCGCGGCGGCGGCTGTAATCTACCACGCGGGCCCAGTATGGGTTGATAGATGTCACATGTCTTCGAAGTTTTCGTTCTAGGACATACCGGTTCCCTCACGATGTTTTCCTTCGCCGTTTTGAGAGCAATGGTGGTTATAATTCACACAAAGTAAAGCGCCTGTCAGATTCAACCTACAGCTCATGGCGGCTGTTACCAATGAGCCACTGCTGCTCTTCTTTTTACTTAAAAAGTTTTACATTTAGCAGATAATGTTTTACTGAATCTTTAATAAGTTTTAATAAAAGATTCAAAGACACTGGTGGTTTATATGGGGTGTGCCAACAACAGCGCTGGATTTAAATTGGCCACCATTTTGTTAATACGAGTTGAAGGTACGGTGATTTTTTTTTGACAGTTGTCACGTACATACCACGCGATTTAAGACTATGGAGAAGTATTAAAGCCGACAACGTTTAATTATTGTAAAAACACATTACAAAAATGGTGAAAGTTTTGTGAAAACAGTTTTCGGTCGCAATAATACGCCAAATGAATCGACAGTGTGGCGTTTAATTACAAAATTTGAGACCAAATTTACGCTGATGGATCAGAAGATCATTGCTTGTCGTCGTCCTTGTCGGTCACTCGAAAATATAGCCACAGTAAGTGAATCTGTGGCCGAGAATCCAGGAACTTCCATTCGGCATCGTGGTCAAGAATTAAACATTTCCAGAAGCACTGTGCAACGAATTTTGGTAAAAGATCTGCATTTGCACGCGTACAAGGTCAAATAAAAAGGTTATGTTTTTCTTTAAAATTAAATCCGGCGCTCTTATTGGGACATTCTTTATAATACTAAAGAGGCTTCTTAAAACAAGTTTATACATGTACTTCTTTAACACCAACACCTAACGTCTACAGCTGTGCCCACGTTGATAAACTATTCGTGAAACTAATACCAAACAAAAAACAGTATTCATTAATGAATTCGTTATGCATTGATAACACAATTACGAGTATATCTGCATGAAAAATTAAATTACGTAAACGACCTGACCTGAGTAGAAAGGCATTCTAAATAATTTTGCTAAAGTAAAGTAGGAAGTAAATATTACATCAGATGGCATTGATTTTTATCCGTCAGATTAATATATAACTGTGCAGAATTTCATTGACATTTAGAAGAAAACAATATTTAATAACCGTTATATTTATAGAAATATTTGAAAGTATTTAAAGACGTGTTTTATTAATAAAACGACCTAAATTGCTCTAAAGCATAAGTAACATCCACCTCCTGCGGTCATGTAGCTACTCATTCTCTATAGGTATATAGAAAATCAATAGGTAGGTATAGACGCCAGCACCGGAAGCTACCCCAACCTGTCAATTTTCCCAATTGAACACGAACTTTATGCTTATGGAATAAAGTTGAAAATCTATCAGAGAAATTTGAAAGATTGGGGTATCTTGATGTGCTGGCGTCTGTACATATTCGAAGGAAGTAACACTCAATCTACGTCGGGACGCGGTAAACTCTGCTTGCGCGATGCAGGATTTGGCGTGACGTCAGTGTGATGCGTAGTTTGGATGAGAAAATGTAGATAACTTTTTAAAGATCATTTTATTGTCCATCCATTATCTACAGAGCTTTTTTTCATAAATAGAATATTATAGTAGACATATTTTTTTTTAAACGTTGCCCCACACTAGGAATTTCTCCTGTATTGTGGGTGTGTTTACAAACATTTAAACTCACATACACAAACAGCCAGACCCGGAACAACTACTTGTAGGTCATACAAATATTTGTTCCGTGCGGGAATCGAACCCGCGACACGCAGCGCAGCAGTCAATCGCTTAACCACTGCGCCAACCGTGCCGTCAAAATTAATATAAAGTATTCATCTAATCTGACTTGGTGGCTCCTATTTTTGATATAAAGTTGAAGACACAATTAAACATATTCAAGTGCACTTGCACTCAAGTCTATATTTGTATTGTACTGATGATAGCTAATTGTGTCAACTGTCAACCAACTAACCAAACAGCTCAATATGACACACATTTGGTTGTTTATATGTAGTACAACTCATAGTTCTCTACACACTCTACTGCACTTACCAAAGTCAATTAGCGTGAAACGATTGAATGCAAAAAAAACTGCGACTTGATACCTTCAATGCTATCAAAAAGAAAACAAATAAATTCAACAATCGATTCGCCTCGCCGTTCAATGTCTAACGATGCTTACTCTACCTGCGCCTGCGTTCGTAACTCGTGTGTAGCAATGGTAACTATTGCATTGCCTCACGCCGTCATTTGTGTTAATGACCCGCATTTAAGCTGATATAGTTGGATAAATAGCAAGGCCTGTATGCTAGCCAATGTCATAGTGTTAGAGAAGAAAGAAAGTTAACTCAAACTCTAAGCATTAATTTAAATTAAACCATTCACTTATGAATTATCAAGGAGTCGTTCCGTTAGTAAGTTGAAGCTTGTTGCCTAGTCCAATACGTAGACCTCTATAAAGAAGAACGGGCAAGAAACCCGGGTAAGAATCCTTTCACTTCATGCCATAAAAAACCCACCACTTGTTTTCCACCAAGTGGTGGGTTTCAAGAAAGCAAAAGAAATGGATGCTGCTGTAGATAATTGCCCACTGGACATAACCATACTATTTATTTTGCAGTCTTGGGTGGATTTAATAATGTCAAAACAAAATTTAGTTACGGTTAACGGATATCAGAAAGTAGCTGTTAGCTTTTTGTTTGGCATTATGCTAAACACCGTGACATTTTAGTCTTCTTACAAAGGTAGTCCATTCAATGTATCCGACATAAAATACCTCTAGGCGCGATAAAAAAATTGTTACCATTAATTAAGATATTAAAAATAAAAATAAAATAATGTTTACGTATCAAACGATAGAAGGTACTTAACCAGCGCACGAGTCGAGCAGATCATTGTTTTGTTTGTTTTTTTTTTTTAAAAACGTTGCCCCACACTAGGAATTTCTCCTGTATTGTGGGTGCGTTTACAAACATTTAAACTCACATACACAACAGCCAGACCCGGAACAACTACTTGTAGGACATAAAAATATTTGTTCCGTGCAGGGATCGAACCCGTGACACGCAGCGCAGCAGTCAATCGCTTAACCACTGCGCCAACCGTGCTGCACATTCCATCGTTCATTCCATTTCCATAACGGAGAGTTCCAAACTACGTCATGCGTCTGAATGTTTTTTTTTTTTAGTTTTCATATGTTCATATTATTATTTTTTTTTAAATAAATGATTATTAGTCATTGGATGCATGAATTGAGCTGCCGTTGTAAGTCGATCAAAATGCCACGGTGTATAAAACAAACCATCTTCGTATAGTGATGAGCTCTTGTGTCGTATCTAGTAGCTATCTGTTATTCAAGATACTTATTTGACTGTTATATTCTCGCTTTCTTCTAACTTAACAGACAGCTGTGCTTCTGGGGAGTTTCTTGCGCCACTGTTTGAATAAATGACTTTTGATTTTGTTTTTTCTCAAAGTAGATGGCTCATGGCAGCTGCTTCATGTAGCAGACACGTGTTAGTTTTACATAAATCTGAGCATAATACCGTGATTTTCTGTGGCACATATTTAACTGGAGCTAAATCATGTTAATGGGATTCCGAAGACAACAAAGATATATTGTTTACAGGAAGTAATATTACATACGTCTTCAATAAACGGCTGAAAATTTCACAAAATCGTTATTGTCATGAGAAAAATACTTAGGTATATTCATTACAAACATACCTACGTCACAAAGAATAATGTCCACAAACACTTGTCGGACAATTCTCGAAACATGTATCTTATTTATGAAAATGCCGATCTATCAGAGTATTTCCAAGGCATATTGGGGTGAATTTCGCGTGAATCGTCACTCTTTAACACGCTTTTATTAGCTTCACCTGTATATTTGTAAGCATGTTTATAACCGACTCCTTTGGACTTGATTTTGACCCACTTCCAAAGATCAGATTTCATTTAAACTTTGTAGACTTATCGAGGACCGATGACAATACAATAATTTTATAAATTTGTTCCATAATGTTAAAAAAAAAAACTGAAAAATCACGCTTTTGTAGTTAGCAGAGCGAAAAAATAGAAATTAATTTGAGGTATTTTTTAATCAATTAATATCAAGCACCACACGCTTTTTTAAAATTATTTTCTGCTTTTTTAGTTTGGTATTTAAAGCGTGTTTTTTAGATTTTCTAATCTATTATTTTTAATTATCTAATATTTTCTATAGGCGACTTTTACGAAGTTAATTTATTTGTGTAATACGTATTGGGCAATTGGCATGTTTTGTATTTTATTCCAATAGACTTCACACGTGGCAAGAGTCGGTTTCCAGCTCCGTGTTTTTACATGAAAAAGTGTGACGGAAAATTATACCTATTGTGTTAAACAGCATAGTATATCAAGCAAATCTGGTTTATCGGGCTAGTTTCAACTTTTTATGTGTTCAATAAAGTTAGTAGGCCGCCTAGCTTTGCTGGCTGGCCATACAACTCAGTCATGTCAACAGATAGAAATCTAGGCAAGCGAGTTTCGTCTTCAATCGCCTGTAATTGCGTAAAAACGGTGTACCGACGCTTACTTGTTTTCTCTTACCGATTTGGGTAAAATTCCGAACGTATACGTATGTATGAGATAAATTGCTGTCATTAAAGTCATTGTAAACGTTTGTTTTTCTCGTACCTCAGAAAGAAATCGTAGAACATCCACGCTATGTGTAATAAATTATAAATCTTATAATAAATGACCTGAAAACTTGAACAGCCTGAGCTGGGGATATGAGGCAGACGTAGAACAGAGGGTGGAGATTAAAATGTAAGGCGACAAAGTTAACAAAAATTGCCAATACTGGCTTTCAAGTCAGTAGGTGTCACTTTCAAAGTTGCTTGCACATCTTTAGTTTCATTTATCACTGTTTTGGAGTAGTTATTTAAATAGACCCCTTTTTTTTTTGGATGGGAAATCATCAAATAACTTCACCCGCTCTGCTTGGAGCGGGAGGGCGTGTCAGACTTTTACTGACTAAAACCCACCCGTGTTCCCTCAGTTGCCTGTGTGCCAGGGGCCGCGGTATCTCTTTCGAACAACCCGCACCCCTGGCAGGCATCGGCCCTTGCGGACCCCACCAGTTGGTGCTGACATCCCTTTGAGGCGCGTACGAGATTTATAAAACGATAAACGTCATACTCAAGGATTTTATCTCAACATTGAGAGAGGCACTGACCGGTTTGCTAGTCGAATGGTATCAACAAAAATAACCAGTTCTGCATCCAATTACAATTTGCGAGTTTTTAAATATTAATTTGCAAACACCTGTGCGGTAAATACAATTTCCGAGGAATTGCATCAATACAGGTGCGTGTACATTGGTAGAGTTATGCTTTTATCATGGCTATTGTTTGAACTAAAAACTTCTGCATTTTTATCTAAAGCAACGCAGCATGGCTCAGCATCTTTTATCTACTTTAATTATGTGTGTCTTCTTATGTACAATCAGGGAGATTAATTGCTAAGCCGGTTCCTTTGTTAATTTGCAAAGTCATAAAATTCTCAAAGAATGACAGTTGTGTTTTATGAACAAATTAAGTTGGTAGTCAGTGTGCTAAACAATCCATTTTCCTGATTTCACATAAGATAAGACCATACATACATAATTATACAACGTGTAACGGAAAGGGTGTATACATACCAAGGGCACGGCTTCTTTGGATGATATCAAACGATATTGGCAGGGATTTTAAATCCTATCTCTACATGTTCGGAAGATAAGAGAATTTTTAATACATTGATACCAGAAACCGAACTTTTTAAATTGAAATATGTAAATACATCACCCGGAAGAGATTTATCGTGATATTGGCAAGTAACGTGGAAAGTTATTGACTTACGTAGTGCGGTGACACGTCTGTCATGATTTGAATTGAAGAAACATATGAAACCGAAAATTTGGTATCAATTCATAGAGTATTTTATTTTGAGCTGAAACTATGTATTCCATATTCCATACCAGCTGTTATCTCTAGTGCCTAAGGAGAGCAATAGGGTTTCTGTTACACCCTGTATAATCAGAAGAACCATCACACAAAACTCCACCTGCTACAAGCTACGATCCTTACGTACTCCTTTTGCTTCGTTTAAGTTAATATAAATATAATCATACACGCACGCTGGTTGCGAGTTCTACGTATCCAACCTTTTTGAAGAACATCACATATGTAAAGCTATTAGTGCTCCAAAATTACACTCCAGTAGACTAAAATGCTCTTCATCATCGTAATCAGCCAGTAACGCGCCCAGAAAACTTTCCTTGCCATGTAGATTTTCTTGATCAATGGAAATGTAAAAGAAAGATGTGGGTGTATTCGGAGAATACAGACGTAGTGTTATGTTGTGTAAAACAATTATTTATATGTGCCTAAAATAATGATTTTCTGGATTATCAATGTAAACCATTCCTAAGCAACGTACTCATTAGGACAGACATTCTTCTGTTTTTGTAACAAGTACTTCACTACACTACGTGGTAAATTAGTATTGTTTGCGATATGTACCCTATTGCTACTCGATCGTAAATTATTTCGTCACACATTGCGAGTTATAAAAGACATGTCTAGCTACACTCGGTTGGTCCGTGGATGTGTGACTATCTTTATATACCAAGACTCCTCCGTGACTCCCAAAGCAACAAGCACGTTAAGGCCTATAGTATCCTCATCTCCCGTTTGTATGCTAAAGCACGACTGCCGCCCGCGCCCGCGCAGGGCACCTCTGAGCCTTTATCTCAAAATGGGGATATTCAGTGTATATAAAGTGACCGTGTTACGCTACCGAATGGGACGTAGGCCCTTAAGCCGTTGGTTTGGTCCCGGCTTTAACAGTCGTTATGGGGTCGTCAGAAGCCCGAAAGTCTGAAAGCCAGTCTTACCTACGGGTATTACCGAATAACTGGGTTGTGGAGGTCGGATAAGTGGTCGCTCCATGTATAATACTGGTATTCAGCTGCATGCAAAAGGCTAGAGAAATGATGATAATAATGATTTTGTTTAATTCAAGATTATTCGATTTTTTTTTTACGTAGTAGGTACATAATTACCATGCTACATAATATGCACAACTAGGTATTAGAGATGGGCCGACTATGACTTTGGCCGACTAGCCGCCTATGCGGCTGCAAAATGGCCGACTAGTCGGCCAAGCTGATCATTGCTTTCGGTTGAGTTCGGGTGACATCGGCAATGTTCAAAATGGTAAACTTAATTATTTCCAATTGTTTGCTATAGAGTTTCTTCTTTTTTGTTAGAAGTATAAATTATCTTTTGACTTTATCTAATTTCTGGATCTAAGTCCAATTAATTAACGCACCAAACGAAGGGTTCTTATTCCTTCCTATCCTAATGTACTATCGTATTCTAGATTGCACTGAAAGTAAACTATAAAACTGATTCTATAATAGAAAATAATAGAAGTTTAGATTTCAATTTAATTTCAATCACCTTCATAAGTATATATTTTTAAGCATAGGTATATTAATACGAATATAAAATGGGCCGACTATGTGGCTTTCCCGACTAGTCGGCGACTAGCCGGTACATCACTACTAGGTATATAAAAAAGGGGAAAAAATCATAGGACATCGAAAATTTATTTTCATCGCTGTCAATAGGAAAAGTGTCTTCGAACAAATATTTTTGTAAAAGCGTAGAATTTTCTAGTAGAAGTATTTATTTATTTTATTATTTGCGTACACACAGTAAAATATAGATATATATGACTTTTGCTTTGTTTGTACAAGGCCTTGGCAAATAAAAAAAATACTGCCTCCAAATGCCTATTTTCCATATTTGTTTTTTATACACGTGTTTCTATAATTCCAACAGTAATTATTCAGCCGCTGCTAGTTAGCTCTCAAAATAATAATGAGTAAGCCATACAAAAATGTGACTACACTGTATGGGTCGTTAATAATTTTATGTTGAAGATAACAGTTATGCGACTGTATGACTGTATTTGTGTCCAATTGTTTATAAATTCGTGAATAAATTAGCTTTAAAATTAATATTTACGTGTAAACCTGAAATAAAGTCTTAGCATACGTATATTTGGAAATTCCATAGTAAGTTCTGCCCAGGATAAGCTAAGCTAACAAAGAAAACAAAATAAAAAAAACTCAACGCACACAAACACCGAGAGTTGCTAAATTAATGTTTTAATTTTCCTTTTTTTACTAATTAGCGTATTTAACGTAATTTTTATGTACATAATTTGTACTTATTAAGTTCTTCGTTCCACGTATGGGAAGAGTGACAGCTTCAACACGAGTACTTCTGTAACTGGGGCTGCCTCAATTTAACATGAAATAAATATTTTTTGTATTTTGTTTATTAAGTCTGCGTAGAGTGAATAGGTTATTTCTGGACCAGCATACACGGTTTCATAAAAAAGTGCAAATACCTACGCGTTCAATATTAACAGGTTTAAAAAAAAAATCCGTCTAAAAAATTCTCCGCAAGGTAAAATTCAGAATCATGTCCCGAATTCATAATTGCGGCATAATTGTCGATGTCCCCGTGCCCCTAACTTACTTCTGCCCGTCATTTTATCCGTGTTTTGGCATAAAACATAAAAGGCACTTGGCAAAAGCCACGTTTTCAATCAATAAAAGAGTTTTTGAAATCGGACGAGTAGTTTAGGAGATTACCTCCTACCTCAAACTTACAAACTTTACCCCTTTATGATACAGTATAAAATTTGAACTAGTGCGCAAACTGTAAACATGATTTCAGCATATCATTCTAGACCCGCGTAGAAATTTTTCGTCGGTTATACAGAAGAAAATCAGCTGTTTCATAGAAAAGTGCAATACTGTGAAAATGTATGAAACAGCTATTATTTTTTTATAATCGTCGAAACATTTCTATGCTAGTTAGTGGGTCTAGAATGTTATGTTGAATTCATGGTTACAGTTTGCGCACTGGTTAAAAGTTTACCCTGTATATGCACGGATGTAGAAATATCCCGGCGGGATAATTTCGCCCACTAAGACTTTCAAATATTGGCGTTAAACCGCGCATTGAGAATCTAACAGAGTGCATCTCAGTGTCTCGAAAAAACGCACAGTTCGATTTTCAACTCTAAACGTTAAGCAGTGCGTTGAAGATCCACTGCTCGATAAAATTCCGCCGCGATATTTTTACGTCCGTACGATCGTGGGCTTAGCGTAGACGACATCCTACCAATATTATAAATGTGAAAGTTTGGATGTTTGAATATTTAGATGTTTGGATACTTAGATGTTTAGATATTTGGATGTTTGTTACTCAATCACGCAAAAACCGATGAACGGATTTGAATGAAATTTCAAACAGATGGTTTGTAACCTGGAATAACACATAGGATACTTTTATCCCGGTAATACGTTTCCGTGGGATAATATTCACCCTATGTTATAAATGTGAAAGTTTGTATATTTAGATGTTTGGATATTTAGATGTTTGGCTGTTTGTTACTCAATCACGCAACAACGGCTAAACGGATTTGGATGAAATTTAGCACACAGATAGATTACAACCTGGATTAATACATAGGATACTTTTATCCCGGTAATACGTTTCTGCGGGATAATATTCATCCTCCACGCGGGTGAAGCCACTGGCAAAAGCTAGTAGGACTATAAACCGTAAAAACGTAACGTAACCTAAACATACGAATCTATTGACATTTATGATGAAGATGACTTTTAAGGGAATATATTTCGTAAAATGTTAATTATTATTTAAAAATATGTATATTTCGACATCTATTCCCGCCTACATACTTGACTTATTGTCTTAAGAATCGATCGACACACATAATGCATATAATTATCGAGTTATTGTTTGATTTTGCACATTCTGTATTTAGACAAGACGGGTCTAGGTTCGGATATCTTGACACACAGACCTACTATTTCTTTTTCCAACGATTAACAGGTATTTTGTAACTTTTGTTTGATGGAACTCGTTGGCCATGGCTTACAAAGAAGAATAACCAATTTAGGTGTCTTAGGATTTAATGGCCACTCAGTCTCCTTCTTACGGAGAGAAGGCTTCAGCCCCAGCAGTGGGAACATTATAAATGGATTATCTCGTGAAGTCATCATCATCATCATCATTTCAGCCAAATGACGTCCACAGCTGGATATAGGCCTCCCCAAGGTCCGCCACTTCGACCGGTTCTATGCTTCCCGCATCCAGCGGATTCCTGCGGCCCTCACGAGGTCATCAGTCCACCTTGGGGGAAGCCTTCCAACTTTACGTCTTCCGGTACGCGGTCGCCACTCCAGAACTTTTCGGCGCCATCGGCCATCTGTTCTGCGAGCAATGTGCCTGCCCACTGCCACTTATGTTTGGCAATTTTTCGGGCTATGTCGGTTACCTCGGTTCTCCTGCAATTTACGACTTAAATGTATATGAAATTAAATGAAATACACGTCTTTATAACGAAGAAAATTTGCAACATAAACCTATCGATATTAAGTAATGTTTTGATCATCTGGACATTAAGTACTTGGTAGTTAGCTTTCATCGTTTTCTAATATAGCGTTATAAAACATTTTGACCAATAAATATGTACAAGATACAGGTGGTACTGCGCGTAAATTCTGGTGCATAACTGCTAAGCGACTGGTATTAATTAGGTTGCTTACTGTTAACGCATGACTCTTATTTGCAAGGAGAAATCTGAAACTTAGACGTTATATTAAGGCTTGTTTTCAAGCATCAGCATACTTATACACATAACATAACCCCTGGTTTTTCCCGAAGGGTTAGGCAGAGGTGTACGTAAGGTCCGGGTGTAGTATTTCAGAACGATAAGTTTCCCCGGTTATGTTTAAGACCCATGTAGTAGGGGTTTTTTTTGGGTGGGAAGTCATCAAATAACTTCTACCGCTCTGGGTGGAGCAGGAGGGCGTGTCAGATTTTTACTGACTAAAACCCACCCGTGTTCTCTCAGTTGCCTATGTGCCAGTGGCCGCGGTATGTCTTTCAAACAACCCGCATCCCTGGATGTAGTAGGGGGTAAGCTTATTGCCATCAACATGCTGATGAGACCTTCCTAATGATAAAAACCCAATAAAGCTTGACCTAGGAAACGAGCCCGGGAGCATGATCTCAGTAGTAGCACTTGCGACTACTAGACTCCAAGGCCGTTATTTGTAGTCTACATACATACCTACCTAGCTAAGATTTGATTACTACGCACTGGCGAAATGAGGATTTTCTTTCCATACAGATCTGCCCACCCGCTCGCGCACAAAAGGCGGGCTGTGATGTGTTATTTGCGAATCTAAATTACAGCCGAGAAAGGGCTTGCTTAAGACATATACTAGTTTTTTCCAGAAAACGGAAAACTTTTCAGGTGGCCTCAAGCTGCGAGTGCCGTTTGTTGGAAATATTACGTGAATAGTTAACGTTATTGAATTATTTTATGGCACTGTGCTCATTTTAGTCATTTGAATAGTTTACAGTTGAATAATAAAGACTTCTTAGTAACCGATTCGACGGAACACTAAAGCTTAGTATTTTATGTTCTCTCCGCGAAATTACAAAGGGAAATTGCCGTTATTCTTAATATTAAATCGATTATTATTTTTACGACCTCGGTATGAAGATGTTATGAACATTCACAAAATTATGACTGATAATTGTTTTCTTTTTTGTATATTTGTACATATTATTTTTTAGAGAGTTTTAAGACGTTAGTTTGTGCATATTTTAATTAATAAATATTGAATAATGAATCCATAAAAAAAACAATTTCACGAAATTAATCAATCTAAGAAACAGTGTCTCCTATTAAATGGTTTTCTTAGGGTTTAAGAAAAAAAAATTGTAAACAGTACCGCTGTGTTAATTCATCAAGTGCCTACAGAAAAAAACGGTCAAATACTTAAAAAAAAAAAAACGAATATTTCTTCAAATCACAAACTCAAGCTAACCTCTAAACAATTTTAAAGTGAAGGGACACATCAGCCAGGGGTGCGGGCTGTTCGAAAGAGATACCGTGGCCTCTGGCAAACGGGTAACTGAAGGAACACGGGTGGGTTTTAGTCAGTAAAAGTCTGCCACGCCCTTCTGCTCCACCCAGAGCGAGACATGTTATTTGATGATTTCCCATCAAAAAAAGGGACACTTAGTGCTTAATAAAACTACGCGAAAATATCCCAAGTAGGTACCTTACCCATCATAATAATTAGATAATGCGAGCTTACGATACGCAGTAACCTCAACTTGCAAGACGAGATGCCTGTGCGCAACGGGGAAGATAGCGGACTTCTAAAGGTAAATGCACATTAGTAATTAGCTGTAGACTGACATTTCCAATTTTCTGAGCAAAGTCAATGAACCACGGTCAGCACGAATACTTCAGTTGCTGAAAATATGCCTATTATGTAATAGCAAAAAATTGCCACAATTGGATGTAAAGGTGAAGTTGTAGAATCAATAATAGAAAATTGTGCATAGTTGCTATACAAAATAAAAAAAAGACATTAATCAAGTTGTACAACAAATGTTAGATTTCTCTGACTCCTGCGCTTGTTAAAAGTGTTTTGCAGGAACTAGTGTCCTCCCGTAATATCAAGACACAAATTTTTATCTGTGTTAGTGCTCTCTTAGGTGACGTCGACACGCGTTGACGGCAGCCATCGACGCTCGTATGTATGCACACTTAAATAGAAAGAAAGAAAGTTTACGTTGTTCATTTCACAAACAAACAAAGATTTTTATATGAACAAAAAATACAAAGATAAATAAATGTTAAATTGAGACAGATAGTCTTTTGTTTAAACTTAGCTAAAACAGTAATGAACAAAATCGAAGCTTGTTTTGTGAGTCTGTAAGGACCTTTGGACGTTTGCGGTTTCATGTGCAATGGCTTCGGTGTGCGCTACGCCTAATATGGACCCACCGGACATGACCAGGGATTGCATTACCTAAACCTAGCATATCTATATGCTAGGAGAATTACTATCAGAGTGTACATTTATATCTGTGAGAGTAATTAAATCTCATAGAATTTTGATCGAGGGTGAGTCAATTATTTGTATAGATATTTACATAATTTAAAAGCTACTGGTCTTAACATAATAATAATATTTACAAGTACAGAAAAATGAAAATAATCATTTAAATAATAATAATAATTTCGTTCTATTTTCTCACCCCTAAGAAGACCTAATGACTTTTGGTTTTATATTTATATGTGTAGGCGTCCTTATGGATCTTTCAAAGTCGTTACGGGTCGTCAAAAACCCGATGACCAGTCTTACTAATGAGTATCGTATTGTCCAGTAACTGGGTTGTGGAGGTCAGATAGGCAGTTGCTCCATGTAAAACTGGTATTCAGCTGCATCCGCTTAGACCAAAAGGCGACCCCAAGATATTTGGGAAACGGCTTTTAAATCTACCAAAATCAATAAAATACCAATTATGAAACCCAATCCTATGAAATAGAACTACCGCAATGCTTTCTTACATTACCCGCGGTTTGCAAAACCACAAGAAGGTAACTTATTCTTCTTCTTAGCTCCTAAAATCACCAACGCCTAAGATTGAAAACTAAACAGTGTTTTATCCAACATCTAACTCGAGCGTTGCGGATAAAGCATTAGTAGGTACTTCCCTCTGTTTATAAATTCATCGTGGGAAACTGTGCTCAAGCGGCCGACTTCCATACATGTACAATTATAAAACGCAACGACACAGTGTGAACATGGGTAAGGCGTCATAACATCGAAGCTGCGAAGGTTAATAGGTTCAAGAGTAGACATCCTACAGAGACTAAGCTTCATATTCACACAAGCGCCCAACTACATTAGGTGTTTGCAACGTTCACGTGATTGTCCATACGCGACACGGCGTGGGGTTTCGTTTCATCATCCGTACATTTTCTGCATTTGTCACGCACACATTGTAGTTGTAAGTTTTATAAATACGATACTAAATATTTTAAACCTGTCATTTGTGTTAATAGTAACTATTAATGCTATACGTTCTCCATACTGTTTTGTCTTGCGTTGGAACACTGTCTCACCTAACGTTAGGTCGTCGACGCCGACGTATATGAACAATGATGCCTGGAAGCCTAGAAATTACCTGTTCACTGATTCTTAAAAATTAACACTTTGCGGGCCATTAAACACCCTAAGACGTTCAAACTTCTATTGCGTCTCGTGTCCTTCAATGGATTAATTACCAATGAGTGCACATACAGCATCGCATTGTATAAAGTTTGGTCTCTGTGGTATATTTACTCGGTGGTAAATGGTGTGCAGTAGGAAAACCAGTGCGGCCTATTGACTTACAAAATTATATAAGAATGAAAAACCTTATGATAGGTGTTACGGTGGGAAATGTAGTAAGTAAGTTTTTATTCGGGTTACCTCATAATTATTTTCTCATGGTGCAATGAACATGTATATTTAGCGTAGAAATGTATTACTTACTTGTTGGTAGTTTGTTGCACAATAAATTAAAATATATATATACATGTGTGAGGTAGTGGTCACACATAGTGGACAAGGAGCCCTGACACAGCCAGGAGGCGTCGCAGCAGACCTTGTAGAAAACACACGACCAGGTCCCCTTTACCCTGGATCGAAAGAGTTGAAAGTCATAGGGAGAGACCTTTGCATAGCAGTGGAATGTTGCCGGCTAACAATAACAGTAGACAGGTGTGACTGGGTGCCCACATGTAGGTACACCTCCCTAATCCTTCTGGTAAATGAGGTATTGACACATTTGCTGATGGAATGTTGTAAGAACAAAGATGAAAATGGAATCTTTGGCTAGGAAGTTTAAATTAAATATGTGGGATGTCGGACTTATCCAAAATATTTTGGAATACCCTAAATCAGAAAGGACTAAACGCATAATTTGTGACTTAATTCAGAAGTCTAGGCAATGATTCCCTTTTCTATTTGTTAGTATATATCAATGTCTAGTGGTGGTATATAGTAGATTAGTAAAATATAGTATGATTATAAGTTTATAGTTGTGTGTAAATAGAGTATAAAGTACAATGGGATTACGTATCCGTGTGGATAAAAACCCCTTATTTATAAAGAGTAAAAAAAAGAAAGAGGTATTGACGTTATTTTATGTAGGTAGTAATCAATCTATGATGTTCCCACTTCGAGGACATCGGCCTCCTTATGTTGAGAGGGAGTGGGCCGTGATCTACCACGCGGTTCCAGTCATCCAGTCCGGGTTGGAAGATATCACATGTCTTCGAATTTTTAGTTCTAGGTCATGCTGGTTTCCTCAAGAAGTTTTCTTTCACTGTTTTGCGAGCAGTGGTGATGAAGGAATTTACACACAGTAAGTAAAGCGCCAGGCGCTTTACTGTGTGCTTGGCAGCGACGATCTTCGGGTGGCTGGTAGCAGCTGGATGAGAGTTGCCGGAAACCGATCTGAATGGCGTGCAATTTGAGGCCTGCTGTAGGCTGATGATGATAAAAGCGCCTTTGAGGGTTTGAACCTACTACTTGTTCCGTATGGTGCCGGACGTACAGAATAGCACCATCCAATTTTATCCCGTGGGTGTCCTAGAAGGCGACTAAAGGACTTACCAGAGAATGGGAAGTAGCGTTCTCTATGTATTTTACCACAACAAACCCGCCTGCCAAGCGTGGCGATTATGGAAACCCCCCCCCCCCTTTTGGGGGAGGCCTATGTCCAACAGTGGACGTCTTTCGGTTGAAACGATGATGACTTGCAACTTGCCTTTTGCGGCCTTTACCACTGGGCAACCACTGCTCCGTTAAATGTTTATTAAACTTAGTTGACATAGCTTTTATATTTCATTTTATTTTTTGAGAAAACGTCTTTGGGAAAAGTATTTTTGCAAATCATATAATAAATGAATTAAGCCCTGAAACCGCTTACTGCAGCTGCGTATAATCTTAACAAGCGTTGTCATTGATTCCAAGCCTTCCAAATTCCGCAACGTCATTCATCCGTAGAGAAACCAGCTTCTAACATTTATGTAATAAACATTTTGTACCAAAACTGTGTTAATAGTTTATACCAGATACTATGTTACACGTTTACTTTTGCAGTATATTGTTAAAACTTGCGCTTGTACACTGTGAATATATCATCTGATGTTGCCATACGAATACTCTAAGTGTCCTATTCACTCGTGATATAAGAGTCCCAGCATATTAAAATTTTCGGAGTAAAGATTCCAACAAAATATGTTGATATTTTATCATAATGCATGATAAAACAATCTGAAACCCCCATAGTTATCCATACTACTTGACAGGTAATATAGGGTACACGTAGACGGTCCACAATGAACTGCAAGGCGACTTGCAAGGGCGTCTACTCAGCCCGACTTTGCATAGACTCGTATTCGACTTCAGTTCGTCTATGTACACTCT
Organism: Antitype chi; assembly: GCA_947359405.1. Lineage (NCBI taxonomy): Eukaryota > Metazoa > Arthropoda > Insecta > Lepidoptera > Noctuidae > Antitype > Antitype chi. The sequence continues at coordinate 11,318,415 of OX375815.1, read as the reverse complement.
AAGTATGACGTAGGCCTGACGTAGCACCCATTCGGCAGTTGCGTCAGGCGGCGCGATCACAATAGCTGTGAAAGTATACGAGAAAGTGCAAGTCCACTGTCTCACGTACACATTATATCAGACGGGGATTTACATAACAATTACACTTTTGTGGGTAACTGGAGCGATATTATGGCTTTGCTTAGCGCTTCTAGTGATTTAAGGTCACCGAGTTTTATCATTTTACGTATTGATCGCAGTCAATCATAATCATTAAAAAATTGATAAATTATTAATGAATTTCACAACTTTATTTATGACACCACGTAGCTTACTGAACAACCTTGCTTCTCATTTGATAGCGGGTATTTTAATTTGTAATTATGTAAGATTTTTTGTTGATTAATAAATTAGAAACATCTAAACCGCTGCTACAATTTCTATGCAAAAATATTAACAATCTGGCCTATAAAAATGACATTGAATTAATACAGATGCGACTAGACATTTTATATAGTATTGTAAATATTCAGTAGGTATGTTAAATTAAAATAATCTAAAATCGGATAAAATGGTGTCTACTAGATTTCACTTGGCATTTATTTAGATACCTATCACTTCCGTATCACGTGAAGAGACAATGTATTGAGCGACGAATTAAAATATTTTGTTTAAGATTTCCATATGATAAAACAGCGTATAAAAAATCGTATTCCGTTCCGAATAACTATTTCGATTATCTCGTAAGAATCGATTGTGAGAATCGGCTCAGAGTACAATCAAGTGAAGATTAACTGTTGTGATGATGACCTATCAACCTGCCACAGTAGGTCCACATCCGTTATAAAGTATTACATCATTGAGGTACTGTATGCATATGTATTCATCATACATAGTAGCTCTCATAATATGGCTTAGAAGATGTACATTTTACTACACGATTTAAAATTCAAAGACATGTTGAAATATACTAAACCATGTGTGTTTGATTGCTTTATTCAGTGGCATGAACTAACGAAATAAAATGAGGGTGTACGGATCGTAGTAGGTGGTGTCCTGTAGTGTCTGCCTACCCCCATGGGAAGAATGCGTGAGTTTATCTGTTTACCCAACTGTCTTGGGGTCGGCTCCAGTCTAACCGGATGTAGCTGAATACCAGTATTTTACATGGATCGACTGCTTATCTGACTTCCACAACCCAATTACTGGGTAATACGATACCCCTGGGTAAGACTGGTTGGCTGACTTTCGGGCTTCTGACGACCCGTAACGACTGTCAAAGATCTAAGAATGACAGCTCGGACCAATAGTGAGTTTATGTATATGACCTTAGAATTAAAAAAAAACAGCCTAATGGTTTTTTTTTACTTTAAGTTACCGTTTAAAAACGTTGAAGATCCGTTTAGACTATCAGATTTCCTATATGAAAAAGTGTACAGATAAATAACACTAATTAAAATTTAAGACTTCCGCAACAAGACCGCAGTATTCACATAATTAAGTCGCCCAATTGAAGCCTTAACCTTTACAAAGTATTGGGAACTGCACTATCACAATTCCACACGTCGTCGCGTCATATGTACAAGTTTTTGTTCATTAAAAACATAATAAGTTCATTAAAAATACTTTGCAAAAAAGTTATTATGTTGTGTACAATGATATTCCCACAATATTGGGTGTAAGTGAGACGGAGAATTATTATGTTTGTCATGCTTTGTTGATTCGATATACAGACATAGAGGTGGGCAAGTAAATAAACATTTTTTTTTTAAATAATGTACGACAATTTTGGCGAATTTCACTAATGAAACTGAGCGCGATTAGTATTATGTAAACCGCCTTCAAGAGTTGTCTAAGTACCTGCCAGGGTCGTAGATTTAGTCGAAAGAGTTACCGTGGCATAGGCAACACAGGCACAGGTGGGTTTTAGTCAGTAAAAGTCTGACATGCCCTCCTCCTCTTAAACGTAGTTTATGTGAATGAAACTGAACGCGATCAGCAGATCGCGTTCAGTTTAATTGGTGAAATTCGCTCTCAACGGCGTTCAAGTGCAAATCATTAGCGTCATCATTGTTGTGGAATAATGACACTGACAGCTGTAGAGGGTGGCTTAGTCGTGTTGATCGCGTTCAGTTTCATTGGTGAAATTCGCCCTTAGTAATAATCGGTTGTGTCGTTGTATTCTCAAGGTGAAAATCAATTTTTGGGCATGCAAGACTAGAATTTCATTGAAAATTGCATGTGAGCGCTGACACTGCAGTTTATTATGCTGAATCCCATTTTTTTTTTGCAAACTTTAGGCAAAAACTATGAAATTAAGGTTGATACTCCATTATTTTATTGTAAGTATTTTTTTCTAGATTCGATATTTTATGGCTGTAGGCAAAAATGCAGTCTTCTATTGTAATAGAACATTGCACTTTTTACAAATCGTTCTATTTCTACTAACATTTATTTCTCATTACTTGTATGGATATTAATATTGCAAATTCTATGTACATTTGTGACTTTGAAAATAGAAAGTAGTTTATTCCAAATATTAATCTAGGTTAGCAGAGTTATTGTGCAAACTTAATCTGCTTAATTAATGTCCAATACTTTTTAAGTATTAATTCTGCGTAGCTTAGCTATGTCACTGAATTTTAATGAGTGAAGCAAATATCTACAATATTACTCATACGACAAAGAAATAACGATTTGCCAGGATATAATTCAAAGATGCAAATGTGGTATTTTTAAAAAAAATGTGTGTGTGATTTTTTCTGAAACGAATCACCAATTTTATTGGATAACTTCTACAGCAGTATGTCACAAAGGTCTATCAAGCTTGAATAAAAAATCAACAAAAGCTGGTTACGCAATGCTCGATATTTAAATAAGTCGATTGTCACGACTCGTAATGTAGAATGTAGATCGTATTTTGTTGATATTATCAATAGTATTTTTAAGTTGAGGGAGGTCCTGACTACCTACTTAGGTTATTTAACAATAGTAGTAGGCCACGACCGATGTGAACGCCCATTTACAAGTACATTCGGCTTGAGTGACTAGACTAGTACAAGTATTTCATTGTATTGCAATGAACTAAGTGCATTATGTATGTGTCAAAGTCTAAACAAGCAGGTACCTTGTCTACTTACAACCTTTAAATATATGTGTTTATTTTTTTTGGTTAAACTTCGCAGTAAATAAATGTAGATAATAAAATATATATAATTATTCATTAGTGGTGGAATTCACGAGGATTTTAATCTGAGGACTTGAATGTTAAAGTTAGCAAAAAATATGCCCTTCGTGTAGGTATTATATAATAATTATACCTACGTAATAATTATGAACTCTCACATTTAACATTTATTTCTGTGTGTGTGTGTGTTTTTTTACTGTCTATCTAGCCATGCACTACTTAATATATACCTACTTATTTTGGTAGGTAGGTACATTACTAGATAAAGACTAGACCGATTTGGAAAATTTTATTCCAATATGTTCGTAGTAGTCAGGTCCCCCCGGAAAGACAAATTCCACCAAAAACATTATCATGTAAAATTTTGCCAAAACGAGACCATATGGCTCGCACTGTCAAAAAGTTATCAGATCTCATGTAGAGCCAAGCTTTTAACTAGACGTCCTAACTCTACAAGCCCTAACTTCACAAATTCTACACTTAAGTCAAAATTTCGTTACTACAAGAACTATTGTGTATCAGAAAAGTAAAAAACAGTCAATATTTTTTTCACCTTACGCCCATGTGACGGTAGCGAAACGGCCAAGCCACATATTTTGATTAAGGTGTAGAGTTTGTGAAGTTAGGGTTTGTAGAGTTTCAAGAGTGCTTCGAGAAAAGGTAGTTAGGTAGCCATTGCGCTTCTCTTGGCTCGTCTTGGCGGTCACTATCGTATCACCAGGTTTGAAAACTGAAAGTGCATTTTCTGTGGGATTTTTGTGACAGGACTACGTTTGTTTAATCAGTTAGTTAAAATTAAAACAATACTGTTATTTGTATACCGATGTCATTAAGTGACAATGCGACAAAGTTATTTGTTTATACACGTGAGAATCAGGAAGGAAGGTTGCACAACAGCGGCACGATGCCTATTTATAATCTGATAGTGTTCTCTTCCGCAGCTAGTATACCTATCATAATTTTATCAAATTGCAATCTACGTTCTCTTACATGTTATTCGCTTTATGGCGTGTAAATACTACGTGAGAATTTATGTTCTGTGAAAAGCGGTTGATTTATCTGTTAAGGGGCAAGCTTGCCTGTTTTCCGGAGTTAGATTTATCTGCGAAGTAATTAAACGCTTCAACCACACGATTAAATAAACGGAATTTCTGTGCTTTCAAGGGCCTCGCATTAAAGTATGTAGTCGATTCCGAGAAACGGTTTTTCGTATATGGGCTCGCCTTTTCGTAAGGTTTTCGATCAGCTGACTAATTTAAACGAAGGCAACTGATGACGTGTCATTTTAATTAAACAAACTAATAATGCAAAAAAGGCAATACGGAAATAACGACCGTTTATATTTTAATTCTGTACACCGCAAATCGGACATGATTTCACGAGGTCACCTCTTATCCAATCGATCATGGCAAACATTGGGCATCTCAGCTTTCTAATTGCACAAATGGCAAAGATCAGGACAAGCCGCCAATTTGCTTGAAGGAAGTCACCATAATTTACATCTACGTATATGTAATCTGTGGTCAGGGTCTTTAATTTATGGTTCCGCAAGAAATGTAAGCGATATCTCGGATATTTGGAGCCGGTTTGTTTGTTTATAATGTTAATAGCGGTAATGGGTGGTAACTACCAAGTCGCAGCATCCTATGACGTTCAAACACGTCAGTTACGAAATGCATAACAAATGGCTTGGAAAACTCTTCATAGCGGAATTAGAATTAAAACTCTTTGTACCTTTAAAATAAATGCTGTTACACATACATATTGAATACTCAATGCATAGAAGCTCAAAGCATTTAATTCAATTAAACCGTTTACAGGCATTTTTGTCCAAGGAGTCGGTCTTACAGCATGATGAAGATGTGAAATTAAAGACTTCGTGCGCTGGTCTTAAAGTTCCAAATCATATTGAAAACCCTCATCATCTGTCATTTTTGGTCAGGGGTTACAAACCTGCACAATGACTTGCCATTTAAGTTCAATCTCGTGCAAGGTTAAGCTACATATAAATCTTTGAGCCATATTATACTTAAAATAGCAAAGTATTTCATAATTCATATTTCTACTGAACCTAGCTGGGCTAAGTGGGTGAGTATAACCGGATATTTTTAACACTTTTTGTATGTGTTAATATTGAATTAATAATGCAACTGAGACAGCTAAATCCGTGAATTCTGTTACGCAACTTGGTTAGAATAATTATTGGCAGTAGATTGATATCGTACATCAGATATGGTTATATTTTTATTGGGCCGTTGCTTTCGTTTTATCATACTTTTATGTATTGTCGTAAAGACTCGCTTGTATTTATATTTACTAGTGATCGCCCACTGATTGAAATCCAACCATACCTTATCTATAAAAAATCTTTATCCAAAAAGAAAAACCACCGACTTCCAGAAAAACACTACAAAATGAAAAATAACTTTAATTTTGGAAGAAGTTGACTTTGGATATGTATTAAATCTTTTTGTCACCGCCTTCCGAAATTAAAGTTGTTATTCACTTTGTAGTGTTTTTCTGGAAGTTGGTGGTTTTTTTTTTGGATAAAGTTTTTTTTTTAAATAAGGTCAATTCGTCTATATAACACGGAGTTATGCCCGTTAATACATTAAAAAAATATAAACAGGTCGAATTGATGACCTCCTACTTTTTGTAGTCGGTTAAAAATAAAACTAAACGCACTCCTTCTCCACATAAACTATAACTGCCCTGTCCACGTAATTTTCATAAAAGGGGGCACAATTTTGTTTTGCTTCAGGTATTAATATATTGATAGATAGCCTAAAGTGACCATTAAATAATATGAAACACAAGAGTAACCTCAAAATATTTATATCTTCTCCTTATAATAACTGCTCTCACAATACCTACTTGTGTTCAGGTTTTTCCAAAATACAGCAGATTGCAAAATTGACCATGTGTGGTAAAAATTTTATGCAACTTATGTGCTTGACATTATAATGATCACGTTTAAATGCGTTACAGTACCAACTAAGTATTTCTAATTGCATAACATCACATCACGCCTGTAATAGCAGAAAGTATAATTATAAGTAAAGTAAAGTAAAGAACTTTCGGGTATTACGAGTAGGTGCGGGTTATTCGAAAGAGATACCGTCGCCCCTGGCACACAGGCAACTGAGGGAACACGGGTGGGTTTTAGTCAGTAAAAGTGTGACACGCCCTCCTGCTCCACCCAGAGCGGGAGAAGTTATTCGATGATTTCCCACCCTCAAAAAAAAAACAGTTATGTTTAAGTCCCATGTTATAAGGGCTGATATGCCTATGAACTGGGCAGAAATCCAAACTCTGGGTTGCTTCTGAAAAAGCCCAATAACAAGGTAATACGCAGAAACTAGATGAAACATGTTATTGAAACATGAGATTACCTAAATGTAGCAATGATCAAGGCCAAAACTAAGCAAAAAAGTAGATAATCCTTTAAACCCATTTAATTTGCAAACTGGGTAACTTGGGTCACCTTCACAATATTCTGTAAGTACGTCAATACACAAAAAATGTCCCTCACTGATTGAAATTACGGTTGAATTAATTTTGACAAGATGTGTCTGATAGTGGGTTTATGGTGTGACTAATAATAAACTCATATTAAGACCCTTCATTATTTTATTTTATTTTTTTGCCATAGAGGCATTTATAATGTTCACTTAAAATTTTTTAACGTACCATAAAATGTTTGAAAATACGCGCACGTTAAAACGTTGTCGTGGACGGAAATTTAAAAGCACTATCAATTATGTCCTTACAATTTTTTTCCCTGTGTTGTCTTGAAGACTGAAAGTCACCCAAAGGGCAATAGAGAGAGCTATGTTTGGAGTTATCCTATGCGATCGGAACAAGAATGAAGAGATCCGCCCAAAAACCAAGATAACCGACATAGCCCGAAGATTGCCAAACTTAAGTGGCAGTGGGCAGTGCACATTGCTCGCAGAACAGATGGCCGATAAAGCCGAAAGGTTCTGGAGGTTCTGGAGGTTCTGGAGTGGCGACCGCGTACTGGAAGACGTTGCGTTGAAAGGCCTCCAACGAGGTAGACCGATGACCTGGGGATGGCCGCGGGAATCCGCTATGACCGAGAATAAGTATACGTGGCGTATAAAGGTCACTGGTCAGATGAGTTAAGGATTATTTACTATTACTATTACATGTTGCAAACAACACAACTGAATTATAGCACTTCAAGAGAGTCCCGCTCTATCCCCTGTGTTCCGAATGAGTTGTTGTGTACCTACTTATCAACTAGGTGGTTTTCCTCTAAACTCGAACCGAGTTCGAGTACCAAAAGAAGGCTGGTTACCTCCAGTTGGTTAAAAAGGCTAAAGATGTTACTTATTATCAGTTTTGTATTTTAACATTGGCACTTTCCAAGGAAAAAAGGAAAAATGGCTTGGCTTCTGAAGCGAATTTTTATCACAGTAAAAGTATTATGTTACGAAATTAACTTGAATTATTAATGGCTCTTCTGAAGAAAACTGTGCCTACCATTTACTACACACACCCAACCATGTAGGTACATTCGTATTCGTACCTACGTCACTGTAGTTCTTGTTAGACATTTGTTAGTATTAGGTCAAGGCTTGCACTCAGTTCTCGAAAGCACTTCTTTCTCGCTTATAAACAGGTTTCAGACAATGAGCAGTAGCTATCATAAAATATTGTAATGAGACGATTGTTTGAGTTGGCTTTGAACTAAGATATCTATAGATGGAGAGTTTAGTTTTTTATCTTTGTATTTATTTATATAATTAATCATAAGAATTAATTTGAAATGATATTATCTGGAAAAGAACCGGAGTTACCGACATAGATTTCAGAGTAAGTAAGCTCAAAATCAAAATCTTAAGTCACTTATTCACTGCCAGGGGTGCGGGTTGTTCGAAAGAGATACCGCGGCCTCTGGCACACAGGCAACTGAGGAAACACGGGTAGGTTTTAGTCAGTAAAAGTCTGACACGCCCTCTTGCTTCACACAGAGCGGGAGAAGTTATTTGATGATTTCCCACCCAAAAAAAAAAAGAAAAAAAAAGTTATTTATTCAAACTAGGCTGGTTTCAGCACTTTTTGAACGTCAAAATTATATAAGACCGTCCCCCAAAACGTCCGCTCTTCACCTAAAGTGGCAATGGGCTTTTTATTGATTTTTTTTAACATAAGAAATTGTAATGTGCACTGTTAACTTTGATGGACAGAAAGCAAGTTGCTATGATTACTATACGGATATGAATGGCATAATATTTTGAGACCTATCGTCATTCATCCGTAGATATACATACATATACATGATTCGGAGGATGCTACTAACTGTTCGGATCTTTTTCTGTTATCCAATTTTCAAGGCCAGACCGTGCCATACAAAAAGCTACCCAAATCAATGTCAATGTTAACAATTGAATACTTTAAACGACTGGTGATGAATTCGCATGTCGCAGTTAACTACAGAACAAAAGCTAAATGAAGTATAGCAAATTATATTACTAGATACGAATGAATTACCTGTTTAAATTACTCTCGCTCGCTCTATGACTATGATATATATTTTTCTTAGCTTTCATTTAGTTTCACTGCAATATTATGCTTTTACTGTGTAACATAAAAATATATATGACAAGCTGACCCGTGCCCACTTTGTTGGGCTTGTTGATATCAATATTGAAACATGACCTAACGATTTTTCTTTTTCATATATAAAAAACTACGTTTTTTGACTTAAATATAAAAGTTAGACATAATGCTGTTGCTGAGTTTTTTGTAGGCATTATCACCTTTTTTTGTCTGACTTACTTTGCAGATCCGATTACCTCAATTTTTTTTTAATTTTTCTGGTTAATATATACCTTAAGACACTTAAAAATAACGTGGCTTTCTATTGGTTACATGAATTTTCAAAATCGGTTCAGTAGATCCAGAGATTACCCCCTACAACCTCACAAACTTTACCTCATTATAATATTAGTATTGAAGTATATATAGTGATTTTCACTTTTCTTTTGTATCGTGTAAGAATTACTATGTTATTTTACTAGGTCTGGAAACCACGCCTCGTTGGTTTAGTGGTTGCAAGCGCTACTGCTGAGCACGAGGTCCTGGGTTGGATTCCCAGGTCGGTCAAAGTGTTATTGGGTTTTTCTATCTAGTATTTCTCAGTAGCAGCCCCGAGTCTGGATTTGTGCCCGGTTGATGTCAATAGGCTCGCCCCCTTTTTCATGGGACTTAATCATTATTTCATGGGACTTAAACATAACTGGCAAAACGTGAGTTTATTATAGGTATTCCTCTGCCCAACCTTTCCGGATAACAAGGCGTGATGTTAGGTCGGAAAAATTGAATTGGGTCGAAAAGGAACTATAGCCATTCCTGACAGTCTGCGATCCAGTCTTTATACCTATCGAGCACTGCATAAATCTGCGGCCAATAATGCTTATCAATAATCCAACTATGATTTTTCTAATTTAATTGATAAAGTAGCCAGTACTTATTATGTAGGTGTCATCATCGTCATTTCAGCCAAAAGACGTCCACTGCTGGACATAGGCCTCACCCAGGCTCCTCCACTTCGACCGGTCTTGTGCTTCCCACATCCAGCGGATTCCCGCGGCCTTCACAAGGTCGTCGGTCCAACTTGTGGGAGGTCTTCGCACTCTACGTCTTCCGGTACGCGGTCGCCACTCCAGAACCTTTCCTATTTAGGTGTACAACCTTTCCTATTTAGGTGCATACAACTCGAACATTTTTAATATTGCGAAACAATGGATTGCACAATTTTTCATTGCACTTATATATTATTAACTGTAAAAATATTACATGGGAGCAGCGAATTATATGCATTTCGTTGTGACATGATTGTGTCAATTATATTTTTTTAAGTGCCAGAGAATGCCAGTTCAGTAGTTACTAAGTACTTGATTGATGCACAGTATGTGAACGACGTAATCGGTTTGGAAAGATTCGGTCGGATGAAATTACAGCAACAACGGCTTCTTTGCATTTTGTATGTATTATCACATCAAAGATTGTTTTTTTTTTGCCCACTATGTTGGGGTCGGCTTCCAGTTTAACCGGATGCAGCTGAATACCAGTATTTTACATGGAGCGAATGACTATCTGACCTCCACACCCGTTACTAACGGTAACACGATGCCCCTTGGTAAGACTGGTTGTCAGACTTTCGGGCTTCTGACGACCCGTAACGACTGTCAAAGATCAACGAATGACAACCGGGACCAACGGCTTGACGTGCTTTCCGAGGCACGGAGGGGTTTTCGTGAAGTAATCGTCAGATACTTTATAGAAACCGAAAACCTACAAACATTGAATTCTACATTTCTACGCCGAATTACATGACGTAATTTTCGTCAATTGTACCGCTTTGCTACACTGTCTTTTCCAGGAGCACATTAAATCAGTCATAGGGGTTTTCTGTCTTTATAAATAACGTATTTATCTGTAATTTCGTGTCCTCTACAAGTTACTAATGCAGCACATTGATAGAATTAGTGTTCATTATTATAATCGTGTGTTTCCAAGGCTTAGAAGTCCGAACTACGTGAATGTCAAATGAACAATTACCACAAGAATGCTAAGTAAAGCGGATGTTTTATTTTAAATACTTATATGGGTTTTTACTGGTTTTAACAGCATTAGCTTATCAATTCTAGGTATTAGCAGTTAATTTACATAAGAATATTTAGTGGTTTTAGTTTGCTCAGTGTCTACTTACCCAGCCGATCATCATTAAAATAAAAGATTACCTGCGTATGTACCTACTTAGGCAGTACTTTGGTTTACTTCGTGACTAGAAGAACAATATTTGGGTTTTATTTGATTTCTGAGATAATGTTATCAATTTATGTATTTCGATTTTGGGAAAACATATCTAAGTGGTCATCTCAATTCGATAAAACATGGCTAACCCGTTCATCTTAGATCTCAAAATATTAAGTTAAATCTTCTATCGAATCACTCTATACATTGTATATTCTCAGGTATATGACTAAATTAAGAAAAGATTAAGCAATTTTCCAAAACAGGGCCTCATCTTAGACACATATAAACTTTTCAGGCTAACAAATACATTTTGCGAAGCAAATGAAAAGACAATGTTCAAAATGGCCCTGTGCAATGAAGAGTTTTAGAATATACGATAATTAATCGCCTATTTTATTATATAAGTTGCAAATACTTCTGTATCACGGACTAGCTGTATTCCAAAATGTATTTTTAATAGAATTTAATGCGACTAATAACATTACATCGCCATCTTCACCTATGTCGTGTCAAAAGTGAAATAGGGATGTCCGATCAATTATAATCGATCGATTGAATTATTAATCGATCGATTGTGTTTTTTTTTCTAAAGTGTAGTTTTAAAAACCTAATAAAATACTTTATGAATGCAGTCATACTCCAATTTAAATAGGTAGTAAGAATAATATTATACAATAATCAAAACTTCTTTATTTCTATACAATCATTCAAACTAATTCATTATTTACGACAATTAATACAAAAATAACGCTCCTTTTGCGGTTCATTAAACGAAAAAAATACTTATTTTTACTAAACACATCACAATTACCTAATGTTTTATTTAAAAAACAATATTGCAAACTAGATACAGATGTTAATATATATTATTATTATCAGTATAGAAGAGTGTTGTTATATATAAAATAAACCATTGTAATGTTTATATGACAAAGTAGATGTAACAGACTGTAATAATTTAAGACCACAGTAAATCATAATCGAAAAATCGATTAATGGTGTCGTATTACATCCCTAGTTTTGCCGGTAAACGTGTCATTGTTACCAATGGCACAAAGGCCAAAAAGCCATGCCTAGGCATTAAAGCATTATCTAGGTAGGTATTATGATATTACTTTTCAGTTTCTTAAAAATTACTCAAAGCTATGAAAAATTATGGTGGGTACCTACATTTAATATTCGTTGTTATGGTTAGATTATAACCTCAAAATCTGATACTATTTTTGAAATATATCTTTTCTGCAGCTAGTCCGCTATAAAAACAAGATCTTCTAGGAGTCTCCAAATGATAGAGAATACAATACATAATTATCCGATGCTCTTGGGTCCAGGGCCAACAATGTATGGACGCAGAGCAATGTCCTTTGCCTTTAAGGTACAAACTTCCCAATCCTCGACTGATAAATAAAGCCTATTTCTAATATTTGGTTCAAATAAATTCGCGTATCTCCTGGGTGGGTACCACCTACATCAGTATGCTACTAAGTCTTTGGAATGTTCTTTGTATGATGATTAGCTGAATGAAGGAATGTGAGCCGGTCAAGATAACGACGATTGACAATTAACTAATTTATAGCTTTAAAGACCTATTCAGCTGCCATCGTTTGTCGAATTCTTTGGAAATTAGCAACAAGTGGTTTTTCAGACAGTTATAAGGCTCTTTATGATTTCTTTTTATATTGTTTCCCTCTAATGAGAGCCTTGTGGCTAAGTAATATTAGCCGCACGGGTCGACAGATCAGGTTAAGCTACGCTTGCCGCGGTTGGACCGAGGATGGGTGTCCATCTTTATATACTCCATGCCTCAGAAAACACGTTAAGCCGTTGGTCCAGGCTGTTATTCGTCGAGTTTTGACTGTCGTTACGGGTCGTTAGAAGCCCGAAAGTCGGACTACCAATCTTACCATTACCCAGTAACTGTGTGAAGTCAGATAGGCGTCACTCCATGCTAATTACTGGTATTCAGCTCTACCGGTTAGACTGGAAGCCGACCCCAACATAGTTGGGAAAAGGCTGGGCAGATGATGATTTTTTCCATCTAATATTTAAATAGAATATGCCAACATTTTTATTTAGGTAAGTAATTAAACATAATACTTGATAAGAAAAATAGTTCAAATATACTAAATAAATAGTTAGAAATGAATCACTGATAGTTGCAAGTTAGAACTCGGTTGTTATGATAACATGCGTATACGCATCGAAGCGATCGTTGTTGCGAAACAAAATAATCTATGACACATAGGTACAGTAAAAGTAAAAGGAATGTACTTTTTGAACTGTGTTTCACTTTCTGTAAAACTGAGTAGTATATTTTTATGCATTTCAATAAAAGAAAATTGAAATATTATTAGTTGGTTCAATATAGACGTCGAAAGTTAGTCAGTCAGATTTTTAAAAGAGAAATTAAGCCGTTTTTATCGATCTGGTTGGTTTTTTTTTTTGTTGGGTGGGAAATCATCAAATAACTTCTCCCGCTCATATTACTTAGACCTATTACCCGACTGCAAAGAATGTCTACCGTTATAGTAGAATGGTTCTCACTTCCATTACAATTTATTGTAGAATACAAATCTCCCAGTCTCGCACAATCCAATGTTCCTTTAAGCTAAGGAATAATCCATTTTGTACGAAAATCAAGTCCTTGATAACAAACGCTAAGCCAGCAGATATGTTAAATCCAGTCTAAATCAATGTTCAATCTTTGTCAATTAAAATACAACTGGCTGCGCCCTGTGGTTTCACTCGAGTCAGTCTCGATCCTATAGGAATATCGTCATAAAAAGTATTCTGTGTCCTAATCTAGATCATGGTCTACCCATGTACTAAATTTAATTTAAATATGTTCAGCCGTTTTACCGTGAGAGCGTCACAAACGAAAACACAAAAAATCTAATCCTTTCTCTTCATAATATAAATTTAGTTAATGAAGCTTACTAAAAGGAAAATGTTTAGAAAATGATGAAATTCTTAGCTCTGTAGGATTGGAAAGGTCACGATTTCACAATGATAACCCTTTGAGAGAGCTGCCACAATCACTAGAAGATAATTGCTTACTTTTTATGGCATTAGTTAATGTTGACAGCAGTTGATTGTGACAGTTGCAACCTCGATAACCTTAGGGGAAACTGAAAAAGATGTTTAATAATAATAATAAAGTGATAATGATATGTACCTACCTATTGAAGGTGACGAAAAAAAACAGTGGCACTCTGGGAGTGCCGACAGAAGTGAAAACTTGAACAATTACGTGTGTATTTTTTTATAGTAAATACAGGATTTCACATTGGGTCCTTGGGTCCTGATTGCTCTCGCAAAAAAATATTAAACGAGCGATTGAATTCCAGATCGGTAACAGCACATATTTTTGCGATAAAAATACAAATTCCTAATGAAAGAAAGGGACTTTTCCAAAAGACATCAACGCGCGACTCATCCGTGTGCTCAAGCGTATGGTGACGATGACGCGATTTCCATGATTTTTGTTCACCCAAAAGTGCTCAAAGCGCCTAAAAAAGTTTTCACTTCAAAATTTGGTGACAATACCTGAAATTAACAGTTTTAAATCACCATCAGACAGTGAGCAAACATGCTGTTCTTCTTTGTCATATCGGTAATTCCACTTATACCTAAATTTTTGAACTGCCTGTTGCCCGCGACTACGTCAACGATCCAGAATGAAAAGTCCTTCTACAGATCATGGCCTTCCCATGTGCCAAATTTCATAGACAGGCATAGGTCAGCGTGTATAAATAGTTCAGAGCTGAAGTGTTAGACAAAAACACACTTTTAGACCTACTGCAGGCTTAGCACGAGCACCGATTTGTCGACGGAAGAATAGACATGACTATTAACTAAATGATGTACAATGGGAGAAGATAGCTATGTTTTTGTATTAATTATCACAGTTTTGCGTTCTAAACGAATCATGATTTTGTAGATAATCGTACCTATATACTTGTAGCCGTCGAGTAGAAAGTTTGTTGTCAGTGTGATTTTGACAGTTTGGGAAGAAATATTCTTCTGAAATAGTCTACATTTACAAGGACCTAGACAAAGATCGTTAGAAACGAAAGACAAATTGACAGATTGTAGAAGGATATCTACAGTGCGATGTTAAAAATGGAGAAACGAAATGTCACTTTGTATCAATAAAGCACTGTCTATCTTCGTAGAATTAGAAAACGTCATGCTAAGCCTGCTGGACGCAGCACTGACACTAAAAACTGTAAAAACCGCGCCGTAGAAAAACGTGTCAGTCAACAGGCTTCCAAAGTGGTCCATACAACACTGAAGTGCCTACACACGGCAAATAAACCGACCCCGTTGAAAAAACGTTTCCGTCATCAAGTTTCTATAGTTGATCCATCCAACACTGGCAATTTTGCCTACACAGAGCGCATATACCGCGCCGTAGAAAAAACGTATATGTCAATAAGCTTCCATAGTGATTCATACAACACTGATGACTGGGCCTACACGGAGCGAATATAATTATCGTAGTTTTTCAAGGCAAGAAAAACGTGTGTGTATAAAGGGCTTTACTCTCCTGTATCGTCTATTATATAGTGCCTATGACTTAGCTCTTTCTATGATTTATTTCTACGCTTCTAATATTATTTTCTGATTACTTTAATGCAGGTCCTAAGGAAATCATTGAACTGTCTTTATGACAGTTCATTGATTTCTCTGGGACTCGCCGAGATTCATGAGGCTTGGTAGGTAGTAGATTTTTGCTGTTAGGAGTAATAGTCATGGTAATAAGTGTGGCAGGATAGTCCAACAAAAAGTCTAGTCAATTAACATCTACCATCAATTATTGTAACGTTTCATAAGTAGCTATTGCGATTCATGGACCAAAAGTTTGTGATTTGATTTGTGTAGGTAACAGCTCGTTTTATGCTAGCCCGCACATAAACCACACAGATGACATCAACGACAGTCATTTGTCAACGTTTCTACGGCTACCACATGGAGTTCAGAGAAAGATACTTTCGCCATTTCGAATGTGATTGACTGAATGCATGGAAAACCCGAGAATTAGCAATGTAAACATCGAATAGTGCACGGGTGCCATTTGTGCTATTGTTAGAGTAATGACGGTAACGTGGGCATTTTTTAAACATATGGGAATAAATTAACAATAATACGAGGGAACAATGAACTACAATACGTAGTGGCTTTGGATCAAACATGAATGGGTTTGTAAAGAACGTGTGTGATCTGTGTTGACCGGTGAATGATTACGAATGTGCCGATAAGTTATGATTACGATTTTACAGTATGAAGATATTTTATTTAACAAAAAATATAGTTAATTTTCATCATTATTTCATGACTTCACTAGACGTTAAAGAAGAATATGAATTTAATTAAATAGAATTTTGTGGTGGGTCACCACACTTAGGATCATGCGCCCAAGTTACCAGCATAATTATTAAATTAGTTAATTTAAATAGTTAAAAAATGTTGCTTTACTGTGCAACCAAACATGATAATAATGCGTAATAAAAACTGGAAAGTCACCTCAAGTATTTATAAGTAATTTTCTTGACAAATAACGGGTTTCTGTCACCACATAATGTAAGAAATTTCACGTCAACAGATAATTTTTAGGGTAAAAGTAACGGAGCTCAGGCATATTTTATTTGTATTATGAGATTCTGTGTACAATCTCAAAGTCGTGTGCAAATTGCCCCCGATCAATTTTCTGAAAGAAAATTAGTTTCAGTCACGAAATCTAACTAAGTAGTCTCACTTGACTGAAGAAGACGGAGGAAATTCATTCTGATTTTATAATACGTAATTATTGAAGCCGAGTGTAGGTAAGTATCACTTTTGCATTGCTAGGTTAATGCCCTTATGGATTTGGCCTTCTAAAATAAACACATTTATTACGAAATAACTAACTGATTCTATTACGGTTTCCAACTTCCAAACTAGGTAAGGATCACTAAAATTCTTGCGTACGGGACTATTTTTTAGAGAATCGTTTTTAGTAATTAAGTAGGTGTACTGTTATTGCAATCTTGCCATATTTATTTAACAAAAAATAACTTGTTTTTTAAGTTATTTTAAAATATTTACTTTAAAAGGCGTCATGACATCAATACCAGATTCTATTCGGTTGTTTTTAAAATGATGTATAGGTTTTGCCTTCATCTTATAAATTTCTACTAGGTCTTGTAAACTGTAGCTTCGTAGACCATTTTCTATTTTATTAAGTACCTGGTTCTTGTTTTATTCAGTACCTAGTGCTTTTACAGTGTTTTCATATTGCAGTGTTAATAGGCCCTACCTATTAACGCAGTAAGTAATTTGAAAACATTGTAAAAGCCAATTATTTTTAAAAGAGTAACCGTGGAGTTTCTTGCTGGCTCTTCTCCATAGGAAACGATCAATTGGAACCACCGCGCACCTAGCTTCTGATAAGTGCCCATGTAGATTTATGTGAAATTTTATATTTTTATTTGATTTGGTTTGAACTGAATGAAGAAAATTGTACCTAATTCGTTACACATAAAGCGTATATCTTATTTTAGCGAAGTTATAGCCTTTGCTGTCCTATTCCAGTCTAAGGGCCTCCTCTTTCCGCATTTCCCAGTCTACTGCAATTGCGTTCTTTATGATGGAGTTCAGCTCATTTCGCCATCTCTGAGAGATTAAAAAAAACATGATAAAGAAAAAAGAATCGCAACGCAATGCTGAACTGTTGTTGTTGAACATTTTTTGTTGAACCCAATGGATGTTTGCCGTGACCTTATGTAGAATGCTTGGTCAAATACAACGAGACAGCCCGTGGAAATTTCCACGAATCGGAAATTATGTGGTTGCAAGAGCAAGTTATCATTTGATCTTGAGTATTGCAAATAAAGGAAAAATACCATCAAACATAAAATGTAAGTACAGGAAATTGCATTGACCATCAGCCATCGTGTCATCCAGTCACACAAATCGTTCAAGTTCAATACGATAATATCATAAATTGCGTCGACTTTGAATATATTTTGTTTCTTTTTTCCAAACGTGTATATGAGATCATTGCTCGGAAAGGTTCAAGGGATTCGTTACTTCAGTGTTATTTCTGTTGGCGAGGAAGTTGCAATTTCAACTGATTCTGATGAATTGACTCTCGTTCTGCATATGACCTACGTCTGTTTTTAATGTGAGGGAATATACCTACACGAGTTATGCGTTCAAATTATTTTACTATCAAGTTATAACAGTATGTCGCACACGCGCGTGTGCGCTTTATTTGTCTGCACTATGTCTCCCGCGCATAAGGCTGGTCTCCGCTGATATAAGTCTCCATAGCCGAAGTTCGGTCTGGAGGACATTTAAATTAAACTTGCACGATTAAAGCGTAAATATGGTCAAGAATATTAATTAATATCTCTTTCTCTATATATCAAATGGTTATCCATGGCTTTACTTATGTATATGCAAGGAAAATAAAGCAGAGTTTCGTTTCCTTTAATGCAGTTTAATAATTTGCTATAAACCCGACTTAACTGAGATCCTTAAAATAAAAAGATTATATTTACATGATCTCGTGAGAATTTTAACTCGTTATTAATGTTATAGGAAACCTTATTTTATCAAAAACTTACGCCTTTATAAGAAACTACGTCACCACACCAGTAACTCAAAACAACACAGACAAGTACGAAGTGCTCGCAAAATAATGACTTCCTCAAAACTACATTCGTCAGCGGCTTGAAATACTTACTTCTTCCTTCGAGTTTGTTTCTTTATTTACTTTTTATTCAACGGAAAGGAAGCTCATCGTTCAGCTTCATATCTGAAATACGGCTTCTGAGTAGACAATTTATTACCGACTGGTAAAGCATGAAGCGTAGTTTTAATTAATTTATAAATTATAGGTCCGTGTATCCTGCTGGATTGCTAACTCATCGTGCAAAATATGATTGGAATAACTAACTATCTATAACGTTTTGAAATACATTTCAAAATTCTCCATCTAAATTAAAAATTTACATTTTAAGAAAATGTTTTATGTGTTTTAAAATTTAATTACGTAAAACTAATTATTTTTTGTATTGTCCCCAGGTAATAAAACTTCCATTCTTCAAGAAATACCTAATCAGCAATACTACGGTTATGCTACCCATGCTAAGTATTGGACATAAGTCTGCTGGCTTTTTTTTTTTTTTGGGTGGGAAATCATCAAATAACTTCTCCCGCTCTGGGTGGAGCGGGAGGGCGTGTCAGACTTTTACTGACTAAAACCCACCCGTGTTCCCTCAGTTGCCTGTGTGCTGGCTTAGGTATACATAACAGGCATCTATGGATGGAATTAAGCTAGCACCTTTTTACAGACAAGAGGCCTATGTTACAGCAGTGAGAACATAACAGGCTGAATAATTATGCTAATTATAACTGGGCGAAACCAGCCGTAGATTGGGTTCCAAATAACATGACCTGGCGACATAGTAGGCCTAGAAAGAAATGGCGCGACGAGTTAGACTTCTACCTAAAGAATTCCCTTTGCCCTGCAGGCTTAGCACGAAAACCGTAGACAAGCGTTTTGTCGTCGGAAGAGTAGACAAAAATGGCGTTTCCATATGGACAGTTGACGGTTTTTCACCGAAAAATGTAGACAAGCGATTTCTATTTTATAGTACCTAGAGTAGAAATAGAAAGCGTCATGCTAAGCCTGCTGCAGTGGGATACAACAGGCTCATAATGAGGATAATCGTTGGTTGGTGCCTCATTTCAATAAATTAAAAACGTCTAATAGGCCTCTGTGAGTTGACTTTGGGCCCTCGTATTCCTTCCATTTCTTGGACCACACGGTCCCGAGAAATGGAAAACTTTTTTTTTCTAACTGGCAGGTTATTATTTATTTAAAACTTCATGCACAGAAATGTACAAAGGCGGACTTAATGCCACAGGCATTTTCTACCAGTCGACCTTTGGGTGATGCAGAGACAAACAGTGGTAGGTGCAATAACGTAAGTCGTGTTCATTAGAAGTTGGTAATAAACACAAAATATAACAGAAACAAACCTTTTTTTCCTTAACAAAAAAAGAGACGGATCTGTTTATGAAGAAATGGTGACAATGTTTTGCGGAATATCTTTCAAAATCACCATTAGTCATAAGGTTATTAGGTCAGTCTTACTGCATTGAGTACTTAGCAAGACGTTATGACTGGACTGCAATAAACCGTTGACTTATTGCAGTTAACTTTACAGTTTGACATTTGAATCTGAAAACGCAACTTCCTTGTGTTTTGTGAAAGGAATGCATATGTAATAAATATGTAAGGTCGAGTTAGGTATTGCGTATTGTAAATCGATGCTTGATTAACTTTTTGCTTTTATTCGTATTAGTAACTAAATCGAATTGGCTGGTCTATCGAAGTAATCGAAAATTTATTATTTTTATTGAGTGTTAAGTTTAGCTTTGACATTCACACTTGTTCACCTTTGTTTAAGCCCAGGTTTGCATAAGCGATTTTTTAACGCGGTGATATTTTTTTGCGCACCGGATTTGCAACTCTCATTGTTCAGCCGAGTATTCAGAATCCAACAGTGTGCATCCCTGTATGTCAAAAAATACACTGTTGGAATTCTCTCCAACTCTCGACACTAAGCAGTGTGTTGAAAAACGTATGCGCGATAAAAAATATACATGCTTTAAAAATGGATACGAGGGCTTAAGGCTCCGACGCAAAGCGCGACGCGAATTGGTAGACCAATATCCATGAAGCTTACATATAAACTGCTATTCTCCAAGAGTCACGCGGCTGTTGTGTCGCGCCTCACTGCGGGAACCTTATCTCTGAAATAAGATGATTGATTAAAAATGATTTTATAAACTCTAATAGATTATCCTATTAGTAAAAGTGATAAAAAATTACTGCACCACTCATGCACACGGTTTCTCAAACATATCTTGTTCTTGAGTAAGCTTGACACCGCGAGGTATCAAACCTTCACTAATTTAGCAAGTACAAGTCACGTTCTGGACTTCGCCATAAACTCAAAGACTAGAACTACAACATTCGTTACTTTGACATTGCCTTTGTATCTCGAAGTTTGCATTCGGGTTAGATATCTTTACGAAACCCGTTCTTAGTGTTGTCTGAAGAAAGTTATGACAAAACAATTGGTCTTGGACCAGAGTTGGTGTGACAAATAGTAGGCTTATGTGTTTGCTTCATAATGTTATTCAAAATTGCAATTGAAAATTGAGTCAAGGGAAAGGCTTTTTTTTTGGGTAGGAAATCATCAAATAACTTCTCCCGCTCTGGGTGGAGCGGGAGGGCATGTCAGACTTTTACTGACTAAAACCCACCCGTGTTCCCTCAGTTGCCTGTGTGCTAGGGGCCGCGGTATCTCTTTCGAACAACCCGCACCCCTGGCAGGCATCGGCCCTTGCGAACCCCACCAGTTGGTGCTGACATCTCTTTGAGGCGCGCGTGGAACATAACACGCCGTCGACTTTAATTGACATTACTTACACCTTCGGCTGTAAGATCTAAAAGGCTTTCTATACATATATCTTGCCACAAAAGTCCAAGTTTCTTAGATTCTTTGGAAAAAAGGTATTATGCTCTAACTAGCTTCTATCCCACTGGAACGTGCTACCAGGAAAAAAAGCCTTTGTTACTCATTATAACATCAACTATCTGCCAGTGAAAGTCCCCTCAAAATCGTCCAGCCGTTACGGAAATTAGCCGGTATATACAGACAGACAGACAAACAAAAATTTAAAAAGAAGTTTTTAGCTATTAGTACCGTAAATACTTTCATATGCATGTAGTAAAAAGCTATTGTTTTGACATTACAAACCGGCACTTCAATTTTGTTTATCTGGATGGATTTATAGGTATCTACGTTATATAGAGAGATGGCAGAAGCGATATTCACAATTGAGCATATATTCCAACTATGTTTTCTTTAAAGAATACAGATCTATGAATTACTAACTGACAGACAGTACATAATATTAAAAAGTGGGTCGTAAGTGCAACTTGCGTGTTGAACTGTTGATATATCATCGAGACATTACTTTCACTAGTATACGATGGTTCCGAGAATTTTTGCGAATGCATACCACGAATATCAAGAGTCGGTCCATCGACAATCTTACTTGTTTAAACATCGCTAAATGTCGGTCAATACACCACAAAAAAACTGATCAGGAAAGACGAGTTCAACAAGTTATTCAAAGGGTGCAATTTAAACTTGTTTAAAAAAACGCGGTATATATGTATATTTAAACACATAAATAATTGTTTCTTAGTTGTTGCTTTCAAAACTGGTTAAGCCATCTTTAAATTTTTTGACATTTAGCGAAACACGCTGCGCATAATAGCATTAAGAAGTCCTATTTATTACTTTTGATAACCCAAATTATTTTGAACTATCAATCCTAATTTTAGAAGTACGCCTTGGGCATGTTTAACATAAAGTAAAAAAAAAACAGGTTTTTGTTTTTTAAGTCACCTTGTTGAACACCCTACTAAACAAAACAGCATGAAATTATATAGCAGTTGTTTTTATGCAACCTTTCGAGCAATTGATCTACAACCTTATCAAGATTTTTATATGCATCAAATACAATATTGCCCTAAGCTCCACTGTTGTATAATACATGAGATCGCTACAAACGAACAAGTTCCGAGTAGCAAACAATTAGGACAACGGGCAAAATTACATAGTATTTACGTAAAATATTCAATTACATAATTGAAAAGAATTCTTGCAAAAAATTCAAATACATATGAATAAACGGGTTTAAAGCAAAATGGTGTTTCGTAATATTTGTCTAGTTTATCATGGCTTAAAGTTGCGTAATGCGTGCGCACGCAATGAGCATTGAGCAGGTTTTGTGAAGTACGAAAGTATTTACTTAAATGTGTTTTTATTGCGAATTTAACTGCGTTGTCGAGGTTCAACGGTGAGCTTCTTTTGTAACAAAAACTGGCTGTTGCATCAAGGAATATATAGATGTATTGTGTGTAAGCTATATTGCAAGAAAGGAAGTGGCTGCGGAGATGAAGCATAAATAAATAATCAGTTTATAATGTTACCACTGCTGGGCCTCCTCTCTGAGAAACGGACATCTGATGGCTCAGGATGCTGGGATCTGAGATGATGCCTGATAAATATGTATGTAGATGTCTAAGGGAAGGGAAATACAAGCCCGAAATGAGGATGACGATTACGCGATGTTAGCAAAGAAAACTATGTTCGATTTACTAATAATTAGTTGGAAATTTCCACAGAATAATAGGTGTAACTTCACTGTGCAAAATAATCTCAAACTATATAAGGTACAAGAAAGTCATTTAAGTTGAGAAATCGTGCAAAACGTGATCGATGTGATGATAGTAAAATACAAAGATCGATCGTAAAACATTGTAACGTTGGTAACAATATTTTACTCTGTAGATATCTTCGCTGTCATCGTGCTTCTCAACAATAGGAGTGAATTTTCTTAGAGTTAAATCATCTAGAAATATTAAGAAACGACCGTAAAATGTATCAAATTATGAATAATAAGGTGTATGTATTCATACACGAAATATCTACTCATCATTATGAACAAATTTTACTATGGGGCCAAACCGGAAATCGCGCAAAAAAAATCAGCTGTTCCCTACATTTTAGCGAGTTATGCGAACATAAATGTAGGGAAAAGCTGTTTTTTTTGCAATTTCAGGTTTGGTCCCATAGTCAAAGTTGCTCATAATGATGAGTACAATGACCCCTTCAGATATTTCGTGTATGAATAGATACACCGTAAATACATAGAATATACATTACTTTTAGTATCATTAATTGCTATTGTTTTGTCCTTCATTTTTTTAGAGTCGTGATCCTAGCCTTTTATCAGCTATGTTGTGGTCAGCTGCCAGTCTAACTGGCTGCAGCTGAATACCAGTATTTTACGTATTTTTCATCTTCTTAGAGTATCCGTGGTAAAAAGGACGAACATCTTTGGCCCGAAATTCAGCTGCTTTCTAAAAAATGGTTTTGTCCTGCACCCTAATTGCGTAACACGCGATTAATCATAATCGGTTTCATTTTGACAGTTCAACAATATTCATTGCGTTATTTACGTTTCTGAGCAGACACATTTTTCGAACATAGGAAGCAATGGTTTAGCCATCTGTTTCAAAACGAAACCAATTATGATGAATCGTGAGTTACGCAATTAGGGTGCTGGTTTGGGGCCTATTGGCTCCAACCTATAATATCAAGGCATTTCATTTAGGTGGCACCTAGTGTTAGTGAGAACTGGCATGTGTATCTAATAGCATGTTTCTGATTGTTGTAAACTAACCTATCACATTGACTCATCTTGAACCTTAATCCTTAATTAGTCTGTAACTAATCGTTGAGTAACGTCATATGTCCTAAAAAAAAAAACAAGACGGTGATTTTTTATAACCCCCAAATCGGTAGACACGCTAATTCAATGTCAGATTTAATAGCTTCTACAAAATATTTACATCTCCAATTAACGTTTGATCACCATCTACCGTTTATTTATAACGTGTGAACATACATACATACAAACGTTTTGGGTGCCTAACGGTGCCTTGACAGATTTATTCGCAAACTCGCATTTATACGTCGTTAGGAATCGCAGTCTGGCAGGAGATTAGATTTGCTAGTTTTTTTTTCTAAGATAGCATTAAATACTTTTCAACGGGACCTCATCAATCATAGATGATGCGCAGATAGCAGAAAGTATTTCTAACTGTATTGTTTGATACACTTTTTTGTTTCATAAGTTGGCCTGTAATTATATACAAGGTGTAACTTAAATAACGCACAACCTCTAAAGGGGTTATTGTACTCATCATTATCAACAACTTTTACTATGGGACCAAATCTGAAATCGCGAAAAAAAAATCAGCTGTTCCCTACATTTTGACGAGTTATGTGAATACAAGTGTATGGAACAGCTGATGTTTTTTTCGCGATTTCAGGTTTGGCCCCATAGTAAAAGTTGTTGATAATGAGGAATACAATAACCACTTCAGAGGTTGTGCGTTATTTAAGTTACACCTTGTATATATCTTCTGTGAATGTCTCATATATTTGCCATACTATATATATATAATTGAGTTTATATTCTACTCTTCGTGGCTTAACCCTCATTACTTGATTTTGCAGTGATGGTAGAAAAACGTGATAAGGCTTAAGAAACTACACATAATTAAAAAAAATATAACAGGACAAAAATTGTTCTCTCTGTTTGTGGCTCGTAAAGAGTGACTAAAATGCTGCATTTTTACACCAGCCAACAAATATATTCAAAGTACTTAGGTTAAGGAAACACAATGTTTAGCAGTGCAAGCATGCATTAAGCTGCATGCTTAGAGCTACTAGGCCTGTAAATGGCGATAAAGCTCTCATGTTTATCATTTGCATCCTCAGTGACTCAATACTACCTATCTAGTATAAATTGACGCATACTTTCCTTAGGTACTATGCATGATCATACTCTCATGACATAAGTATGGACGCACGAAGTATGAGATATCTCGACTGCTCTGACATAATGTTGCCATACGCCGGTAATTTTAATTTTCTATTACGGCACACTGCTTTATTATGTAAAAAGTACAGTGTAGGTCTATTTTAATTATATAATGTTTAATCTAGCCTATATCAGTAGCTCGTGCGATTTTATCTAAGCATGTATCTTTACTTAATTAAATGGTCTTTTAGTGGGTACCCAATTTATGTAGAGTAACCGAGAGTAATCGTTGCCAAACAGCCTTCTTATAGCTGTTGACCGGAAATATTATGGTAATCCATTGGCGAAATAAGCGATAATATTTCCGCTCAGCGATAACTCATTGATTTTAGTCAGACAGGAAGGAAGTAAAAGAGGAATTTAGTGTTTTGGTGGATGTCATGTGTGGACATGAACTTTTATATTATGTACTAGCTTTTGTCCTACATAAGTTCCAAATTTCATCGAAATTCGTTAAACCGTGAAAGGATAACAGACAGACATAGTTACTTTCACATCTTTATTATTTTTCACATTTTCATACAATTTGACCGCGTAGGTATTGCACTTTTCTATGAAGAGGCTGTTGTTTTTTTGTGTAACTGACGAAAAATTTATCAGGGGGTCTACAGTGATATGCTAAATTCATGGTTACAGTTTACGCACTGAATCCCCCCCCCATCCTCCTGAATCCTGTATCCTGTACTGTCGTACTGACTTTTCCTGTATGGAATATAGTTATGTAAAAGTATGGATTGAATATTTCTGTCTTCTGCATTATAAAACAACTAAAACACATGATACAGAGATCTTCATACCTATTTGCCTGTTTAAAATTATAAACCTTCCTAGAAACCTACAAAATTCAATACACATATAAGGGGGTTAACTAAAACACGCTTTATCCCACAATTTTAATGAACATAATTATGGATCTCATTACAATGTTGGTCGTGTAAGGTGTTCAATCAAATTAAATCTACTCGCATGTCTGACCTACCCCATTGCTCAATGTAAACTAAGCACGATCTCTGATTTAAATTGCTAATACCCTACTTATTGATGACATTGTGGCCCTACCACTTGTCGAGATAAATATGGGTTTTTCTTGACTTGTTAATTTGACAGTGACATCTTTTTTGTGCTTTTTATCAATAATAACAGAGGAATTCGCAGCCATATTTTTTAAAAATGTGTTTTTTTTATTTTTGCCCAACAAGATTTTAATAGCTTAGAAACTGTAAATTTCTGATTTATTAAGTTGAAATATTTAGTTTAGTATTTTTATTGCTGAATATGACCTCGGTCACGCCTGATGAAAAACGATGGATGACGTCAATGATAGAACGAGCGAGCCCAGAAGATGCCTGTGTGGTATACCTACTTACTTTTTTACTTTCGAGATTTTTTATAAAGCTATTGGGAAAAGTGTTATCCTAAAATTAGTGATTGGTTCGCATGTGTACCGTTACAAAAGGTTAAGAATGAAAAAAGTTAAATGCATGCGCTTGAATTTCCCTAAATCTATCAAATTATATAAAAGTGATATCGTATCGACAACCGTTAGTAATCCAAGCATTTTAGTTTTGATGTCAACATAGTATACGATGTTATGCGCAGGAGTGCAACTAAACGAGAATGGTAATTGGGCTAACGGGGCTTTAGTATTTTGATTGAATCCGTAATAATGTTGTATTATTATTATACCTACGAATAAAATAATTATACAATCATAATAGGAATGCTGATTTTCTGAAAATATTGCTCTATATTCATCATTAATGAATGTCAATCTTGGTCCTCTTTTGCCTTGGTTTTTGCCATGTTTTGTGGGCCACAAAATGAAGGTCTACTTTAAGTTTATCTTCAGCAATGAGGCCTAAACAATCATTAGAAGGAGCCAGCTTCTCGTCATAATCGATCGCATTTCCTCCAGTTCCACCTATCCAAGTTCTGATAGGTTTCTGGCAAAATATGAGCTTGAGTTTTTCGAGGTACAATGAACTGCCATGTTTCACGTTATCTCAGGGTGTATGCAGTACACGATATAAGTTCCTGTTATAACCAAACGTGCAACATTTAATTACCGTTAGTGCTACTCGTATCAAATGGAAATGCAGCATTTTAGTGTCCTGGGACCGAAAGCACGTAGGTACTATTTATAGAGGTGTTTTTTTTAACATTTATTAATAATAATAAATAAAGAATATTTAGCTGATATAATTATGAATGTAGAAAACAACAAATCGAATGAAAAATACTCAGTAAAACGTATATTAGATTCTCTACAAATAAATAATATTGACTGTTCCATGTCCTTTGTCGCCTCACTAAACATGGTGTACGTATTTACTATGATTTTCTGTCTAAGAATTTACCTTGTTTATGGTTCTGAGAAGTGCTGTATTTAGTACGTACTTGCAAGTATGCTTCGTACTTATTCCCGGGGCAAACTTCCGCATTATCTATCATAATAAAGATAAAAATGACTGATTGTTCGTTGCTCTTCAACTAGGGAAAACCATCAAATATTAACAACGACATCAGATTATCTAATAGACAACACACAGACCACGGAAAGCCTCTGAGTAAGTCCCTAAATAATACTTATAAAATATTTGATTTGGAAGTTATGCTCTACCTCCCAATGAATAGAGAGCAGAGAATAGTACACATACATACACTAAACTTGCGCCTTCTTCCTATGAGAATTGGTTTCTGCCTGTTTCGATCTGTAATGGTGGTGTAGGTCCTTTTAATGGTGTTGACGGTTTTATAGGCATATCTTATTTCCGATATACTCATACAAAATATACGTGGAAAATGTCGTGTAAAAGCTAGAAAGTACAAAGGTATACTGTACAATATTTTTGGGCTAGGCCTAACCTAGTTATGACAGTATCAGACGTGTTGTTAAGGAGCACTGCCTAAATAATTAATAACGCAAAATTAACGGCCATCAAAAGATGGTCCAACCAGGGTCGTCAGATATAGTTGAAGTTTTTTTTTTAAGTAAACGAACATTTCATTTATCAAATTAAGTTTCGTTCGAAAACATTTATCGGCTTCTTAGTAAGCTTCACTCTTTTGGCGACAGAGTTGCTTGTTTTGTCACCTAAGCTTTGTTCTCTAAAATACTAGTTCTGTTAACAAAAAAAAACAAGTTAATGCACTAACAGACTAGTCTAGTTTGACACACTAACGTTTGTTAAGAAACTTTTTACATACAAGAAAAATCACTTATTTCTAGCAAAGTTGCTCAAAAGTGTCTAAATGGTGTTTCCGGCACCATTTATTTTACATAATTGTGCGGTAGTTACAATAAATGGGCACAAGCGCATTATGAATGTAAATAAAACATTTGAAAGTCTAGTTCCAGTGTCTGCTCGCTCTATTGTTAGGGCCACTTTAGGCACCTGTCTCCCGTCGACGATTAGCGAAATGCTAGTAGAGCTAGCAACTAAAACGAGTTGGCGAGGAGCGAGTTGTTAATTCGAATAGTTTTGTCGATGGGTTATGAACGAGTGTGCGAGAGAGCAGTGGTGGCCAGCAGGTTTAGCACGAGCACCGATTTGTCGACGGAAGAATAGACATGACTATTAACTAAATGATATACAATAGGAGAAGATAGCTATGTTTTTCTATTAATTATCACAGTTATGCGTTCTAAACGAATCAGAGTTTTGTAGATAATCGTATATACTTTGTGCCCGTAGAGCAGAAAGTTTGTTGTCAGTGTGATTTTGACAGTTTGGGAAGAAATATTCTTCTGAAATAGTGTACATTTATAAGGACCTAGTCAAAGATCGTTAGAAACGAAAGACAAAATTACAGATTGTAGAAGGATATCTACGGTGTGATGTCAAAAATGGATAAGCGAAATGTCACTTTGTATTGAAAAAGCACTGTCTATTCTTCGTAGAAATAGAAAACGTCATGCTAAGCCTGCTGGTGGTAACGGCCCCGACCTTTGAGTTGTGGGTCGTGGGTTCGAACCTAGGCAGGCGATTTACTTTGTGTATTTTCTTCACCACTGCTCTCAAAACGATGAACGAAAACATCGTGAGGAAACTGGCATCTCTTCGAATTTTTGGTTCTACCAAAAATTCGAAGAGATGTGGCATTTACCAACCCGCACTGGGCCCGCGTGGTAGATTATGGCTCACTCCCTCTCACAGAGAGGAGGGCTGTGTCCCAGCATTGGGTATATTATAGGCCGATTAGGATGTCCGAGTGACGAGAAGAATTATGCCCAGTCACTTACTGGTATACGTACGTACTTTGTACCAAGCGAGAGTCTCTCAGTGAGTGTTTTTTTGATAGCTCTTGTCGCTGCGACAAACTAGTGGAGAGAGTGTTCTCACCAGTAGAGTGAACAGTGAGAGATGAACTATTGATATTAATTGACTTCACTTTAATTACTGTTTTGTTTTGTACCTAATAATTTGCACGCCGTAAGGTAGACTGTAGCCGATCTTATTAATTTAAATACAACATCTTTTACCTGTACTTACATTCATAGCAAATTTCTGATTCTGATTCTGATTTTTTTATCTTTTTTACTGACTCACATCTATTGTACGTTTCTTGAGAGGGAAAATAGTCGACAGCTAGTCGGTTCATCGAAGGTGCGGCGGTCGGACAGGTGTCTACAGTTCAACTTTGGTGAGATCTTACTTTAGTTAAGTTAAGCTTAGTTGGCT
This sequence comes from Antitype chi, assembly GCA_947359405.1. Lineage (NCBI taxonomy): Eukaryota > Metazoa > Arthropoda > Insecta > Lepidoptera > Noctuidae > Antitype > Antitype chi. The sequence continues at coordinate 11,288,253 of OX375815.1, read as the reverse complement.
TATTATATAATGAATGTATGTTAAATATTGTACCTACTTAAAACATTTTAAAAGAGTAACGGTGGAGTTTCTTGCCCGTTCTTCTCCATACGAAACTACATTTTGGAAGGGGTGACTAGAATAAATTATATTTAAATGTAAATGTTGACGTTCAAAAGTCCTATTTGAAATAAATGCTTTGACTTTGACTTTGACAGTAAGTTTTGGGATCGATTCCCGGGTCAGCCAAGGTATTAATGGGTTTATTCCATCTGAAAATTCTCAGAAAGAGCCCGGAGTCTAGATTTGTGCCCGGTTGATGATTTCTGGATGGCAATGGGCTCGTTCCCCGTTAACTGGCGAAATATTGGTGCACTATACTTACTCTGTCTAACCCTTCAAGAATTGCAGGTATAACGTTATGTCATGTTTAATATCAATGAGGAATAGAGAGACGAGGAATGTCATTATTGTAAAAATATTGTGCAAGCGGAATTCAAAGCATCACTTAGATGCTTGTCATGCTATGCATGTTTTCAACTTCCTACATTTAAAAGTCTTCGCAGCGCGTTTTCCTAGGAAAAGGAAAAGCTGTTGAGTTATAATGAACTAGCTTCTGCCTGCGACTTTGTCCACGGGTAATTTCGGCCACCGACTCACCGCGTCGTATCTCATCGCCTGGGCGCGCTATTACCTACTTCGTTTTCGTTGAACTTTCTTTCAGACCATTTTACTATTAGACCGGCTCTTTGGTCGTAGAAAGATATTAAATAGCCTTTTTGCTCAGCTCCTAAGGGTTGTAGCCTATAACATTCCTGAAGAATTGAGTTATCAAATGCAAAAAAAAATGTTTCAAATCCTATTGGTATATCATCATATTAGCCGACAGACGTCCACTGCTGGACATAAGCCTCCCTCAAAAGGGGGATTTGCCATAATCGCCACGCTTAGCAGGCGGGTTGGCGATCGTGGTATGGTGGTCAAATGCATAGAGAACGCTGCTGCCCATTCTCTAGTAAGGTACTGACTGGTATATAGTTCCAGAGATTAGCGCGTTCAAACAAACAAGCTTTTCTGGGTTTATTACTAGTATATAGTATAGTTACAGATTAAAGTACGTACCTATGCATTCAGAAAATTTAAAACTATCCAATCTATAACATCATAATCACCGATGGTCTTCTAAGGCTTTACATCCGTGGGCATAGCCTGGTCGAGTATATTTGTCGAACCTGACTTATTCTGACAACTTCAATTTCTGACTTCAACAGTGCTTAAATCTTGTTCTACGCCATAATGATCAAGATCAGCTTTAAAAATATAAACAAATCTTGTCGGCCAGCTTTAATAAAAGAAAAATAAACAAAGACAAACCCATTGGCTAAAAAGAAAGCCCACAAATGGCAGTTTTCACAAATATCACTTTCCAAATTAGTTTATTGGACACTCCCTAGCCTTGTTAGCTAGCACTAGATTATCTGTTACGTACTAGCATTAACACAATTCTTATTACACGCTTTATATTAGCTTCACTTGTATGTTTGTTGGTTTGTTTGTTTGTTTGTATGTAACCGACTCCTTTGAACGCGATTTTGACCAACTTTAAACGGTCAGATTTCATTGAAACTTTGTAAACTTGTCGAGGACCGATGACAATTCAATAATTTAAAAAAAAAATTGAAAAAAAAAACACGTTTTTGTAGTTAGTAGAACTAAAAAATAGAAAATAAATAATAGTTTAAAAAACTAAAAAACACGCTTTAAAAACCAAACTAAAAAAGGAGAAAATAATTTAATTCATTTAAAAAGCGTGGGGTGCTTGACATGAATTGATTATAAAAATACCTCAAAAAGCACCCCACGCTTTTTAAATGAATTAAATTATTTTCTCCTTTTTTAGTTTGGTTTTTAAAGCGTGTTTTTTAGTTTTTTAAACTATTATTTATTTTATTTTTCTTTTAATGCGACTTTATTCTTTTTAAAAGAAACTGGAAGAACTTTCAAAAGAATTTTGTTTAAACCATCGAGAAAGTATTCTACACCTCAATTTCTACTTGTAACATTTCTTAGGGTGATTCCTTCAATGTTATTTTCCAAATATCTTAAGTTTTCACAATTTTATTTTGAATTACCTTGTTTTTTTTTGGGAATGACATCTGTCAGTTCAACCTATGAGGTTGTCGTCTGCTTAACCGGACTTGCCTGTGATAATCTTAATAAATTAAGATTACCAGCCAGAGCTTAAAAAAAAAACTTAAAACTAGAGCGACTGCTCGCTAAGGGCACCCCCTGTGGGGTACGGACCTCGGCTTAGGGCATCGGTAGAGGGCAGCACGAGAAAAACCGAATCGGACTGATTGTTATTAGGGGACGAATACTACAGGCTCAGCGGAGCAGGCTGACGGGAGCAACGGGCCGGACATTGAACGGGACGTCGCGATGGGCCTCCACGGTGAGGATGGAAGAACGGCGGTTTGCGACGATGTACCCTGAGGGTGCTGGTAAGCTTACTATTCTCCTGGAGGAGAGTTGTAATAGCGTCGACAGGAATAGTAAGATTATGCCTCGGTCGGCGAATCTTACTAATACGGGAGGGAGTGTAGTGGGCGGCTGCCGCTATGAGGGTATTGGGATGCTTCACAGCTGAGTCAAAGAAACGGTTTGAGAGGTGTATCATGAACTGCTGGATAGTAGGCAACTGAGATCCATATGGAGATTTGCGTTTCGGATATAGAAAGGGGCTCCCGTAACCTTTCTTAGGAAACGGTTGATGTGATGGGGCTTAGCATGTGCGAAGACGACGCACGTATGACCGCGGTGTAGACACGCAATTTTCACCTAAGGGACAATTTGCTACAGGCGGTCAGTACAAAGTGGAGCCTACCGAGAGCGAAAGTGGCACGAGAACGAGCCGTCTCTATATGCTCCCTGAAAGTAAGTTGGTGGTCGAGGATCACTCCTAAGTACTTGGCTTGCTTCTTCCAAAGGATCTGCTTACCGTACATGTGATCGGACTGGTTGAATAAAGTATACTTAGTTTAAAGTTCTCAATTTCAAAGTTCAGAAAAACATTTTCAGGGATCTTGTTAATCCATTGCTTCACAAGTTCGAAAAAGTTGTCTGCTCACCAACGTAAATAATGCAATGAATGTTGAATTGTCAAAATGACAGTCATTCCTACTGCTAGAGTGTCAGGTACGTAATTACGATTTGTAGTAAATCTTGGCAACAAAATGCAACATGGCAGATTGGCAGCCCTGCCCACAAGCTTGCACATGCCTATGTATCAAACTTGTATGCACCAAGTCGGTGCTAATAACTAGCCTGATTTCTCCTCATTGACAGATAACTTGTGATATTTTTTTTAATTCGATATCCATAAACTGGTTTATTGGTAGCGTAGGTAATTAGCCAATCTTGAGTGGAATGCGGAGGATAGAGCTGCTAAGCTATGTTACCAAGTCTGAGGAATGTTTTTTATAATATTGAAGTTAACAACTCAAATGAGTTAGTGCGGATTTCACCAACGAAACTGAACGTGATTAGCAGTTTTAAACAGCGCTTAAGAGCTGTGAGTTTGTTGCGCCACTTCTTCTTCCCAGCTAAAGCACTAGGAAATGGTGAAGAGCTGACGTTTTGGGGGGACTCTCTTATGTAATTTTGACGTTCAAAAAAAGCTGACTTTCAGCCTAATTTGAATAAATGACTTTCGATTTTGATTTTGTCAGTGACAATATTCCTCAACAATTTTGACACTGGCAGCTCGTGAACTCGTTCCGTTTCATTGGTGGAATTCGCCCTTCGTAGCTTTATAAATTTTCTTCAAGAACAAGTGGAATCTTAAATGAAAGCATAATAGTTTTAAGTCTACATTGGTTGTTATTGGTGTAAAAATACCTATCTGGCTCATACCTTCCATTGTTATATTCGACTAGTTATAGTGTAAAATAAACTAAACCAGGAAGCCTGCTGGCAGCAGCCACAGTTTATTTATAATAATCCGTTCTCCAATTTGTCTGTCCGACGTGATAATTGCGATAGTCCCCCCGAGCGATCGTCGTTTGTTTAACAAGTTGAGTGTAACTTACTACACTCATATGAACCAGGATCAAGTCAAAAAAATCATTTATTTTTAATATACCATCACGCCTATAATTCCTTTAAGGGCCATCCATAAATTACGTCACACGTTAAGGAAGGGGGAGGGGGTCAACGAAATATGACATTGTGTGACAAGGGCCAGGGTAATCAAAACCTTTGCGACGTCACATGTTAAAACCTAAAATACTAAAACTCTACTTACCTACCCTTCTCAATATAAAATTGAAAAATATGTGACGTTAGACGAGGGGGAGGGGGTTTTACAAATGTGACCAACTGTGACAAGGACAAAAAAAGATAAAATTTGTGTGACGTAATTTATGGATGGCCCCTTAAGAGTTACACGTAACGTAATAGGGGCGTACCTATTGTCATCAACTGGGCACAAATTCAGACTGGGGGCGGTTACTGAAAAAATCCTGATACAAAAACCCAATAATACTTTGCATGACCTGGGAATCGAACCCAAGATCTCATGATCAGTAGTAGCGAAGCGAAGCGAGTCAAATGTTATTTTATCATGTATTAAATAGGATCAGCAACTAATAAACTATCATTACTAGATATCAAATCCATTTTCAAAATACTTAATGATACAGTGTCATTGCATAAAATTGTTCCAATTGCCTATTTTGGTCTTGTTGTTAGACCTGAGGACTGATACTCCAAAACAATAATTAAGCCAAATTATAATAATAGTTGGCTTCACTTTTTTAAACCGGTAGTAACCAGTTTGTATTTGAATCACTATCAGTATAATCTGATCGAATATGTGATAGTTTAATGTCTGTTGATTGCAATGAATACGATGGGAACAATGATACTCAGAATCTAACAATAGCGGTCAAGTGCGAGCGCTGATATTACGTTTAATCACCTTACCATTTTCAAATGTTCTTAAGATAATATCAAGACTGCAATAAACAAAGAATTATGCGGGCAAGTTGTTAATCCCATGTTAAGTCAGGCATAAAAAGACGAATTTCACGAATGAATCTGAACGTCATCAGCACAACTAAACCGAGTTCAAGAGCTGTCAATGTCATTATTGACAAGAAATATTGCCTCTGACAGCTCTTAACCGCGGTGTAGATGTGCTGATCGCGCTTAGTTTTATTGGTTAAATTGGTCCAAAATTGTTTATCAAATTGATTATCGCCCTATATGGGCAATATTAAAAAAAAACTGTAATTCTTCGACAGTTTTATGAAATGGCTATAACAAGGGAAATTGACGTAGATTGTAAATAAATAGCAGTCAATTTGAAAAATAATTGGGTTTTCCTATCTGGAATTCGTCAGTAGCAGCTTGGAGTCAGAATTTGTGCCTGGTTGATAGCAATAGGCTCGCCGTTTGTGAATTGTTGGTGTACTATATGTAAAAAACCTTTGCCGAACCCTTCGGGGAACAAGGCGTGATGTTATGTTTATAAACAACTAGCTGACCCGTGCCCACTTCGTTGGGCGGAAATCAGTTTTTCTTGTGACGATTTTTTGCAGACATTATCAAGCTCTCCAAATTTTCTCTAGAACTCAATCATATAATAATATTTCAAATCGTTAAGGCAGCGTTCGTAAGAAACGTTTTCGTTCGACAGTTTTTTCTCAGACTTACTTTGCAAATCCGACTACCACGAAAAAGTCTTTTCATTTTTCGGAATAATAAATAGCCTATTTAACTCACAAATAACGTGACTTTCTCTTGGTAAAAGAATTTCATAAAATATTAGTACAGATGAATAATTATGTTTCCCTGACTTTACTTATAGGGGACAACCCTATTGCTATTACCTATTTGTGCACAAATTCAGAGTCCGGAGCTGCTACTGAGAGACACTTCCTATCACTCTGTTGTGTAGAAATTAGTGAAAGGCGATTAGTAAAACGGATTTAACACTAATGTAAGTCAATGTATTGAGCGGGGACATTCTAGAAGGAAGTACAATGACCTTATTAGTGACATCCTTCACAAAGGTCAGGTGCGTAGCATTCGTTCGGCCCATTGAAAGGGCCTTGACTGAACAGTAGGTATGGGGAACGTAGCACGTAGCGTTTAGTGGTTTTGGTCTCATGGAAAAGTTACTTTGAAATTAAATGTGTACAATTTTTGGGAGCCAAATTCAGAAGACCTTTGAAATGTTTGGATAATTTTAATTAGATATTATTCTAGTAGGCAGTTATCTGTTTCATCGTTGGATGAATGCAATGATTTTGTTTTGGTTTACATATAAAATACAAGGTTTCATTAAATTAGGTATCAAAACTTCGCAGATGTTATGGATATGTTTATGTAGACGCGATAAATAAAAAAGCAATTAAAGGAAGACAAATGAAAAGGAAATTCGTTTTTTGGCATTACAGAATACAAAAATAAAACACCTTAAAACGATTAAAACAACAGAAAACAACGATAATAATGCCAAAAGGGCCTCAGCTCATCTTAATGTCAGATGATAATACAAGTTATACTAACTGACGCTGACTTGCAGCTGTAGCCTACGAGTACCGTACGCTAGAATAATAAACATATAGGGAAGTGTAAGTACGTAATAATAAATAAACAAAGAAAAAATACAAATAAAATGTTTAGATGTATAACCTCACGTCGGCGGAGTTTCGCTAGCTAATTTAATTTGACCCTTTAAAATAGTACTCAATTAGAGTTTTAAATACTTGTGTCGTCCACTTATGAGACGATAGGAATTAATTACCTACCTTCTTATTATAATCGTATTTCCGAAAGATTATCCTTTATTTGAAAAACAAACTTCACAAGAAGAATATTATAATGTTTTGTCGATCTCTTAGTATTTTTCTTTCCTTACTTAATACGCAATACGATGAATTCTAAGTATAACAATGGTTGTTTTAAAGCTTTTACAATATAATTATAAGTACATTGCATTTTTATAAAGGCTGCCAACAAAGATAGTGGCAGAATTTATACTGCTAAGGCAGCTAGTTATCTGTACCTTGCAGCTCTATGAGAACAAATAAGTTAGATACCGCCATGAGTATTAGCATTTTCCGAAGTTGCCTTAGAATTGTCGTTAAGATTTTAGGCTAAGTTCGAGTTGTGTATTTTACTGTTTTTTTTTTGTTAATCATTTGGAATTAAAGGGCTAGATTTGAAAAAAGAAATGATTTGCCCAATGTCAATGTTTGCATCGAAAACGCAATGAAAAAAGCGATAAGTAGTCCCATCTATAGTTTTCTTGCGGAACTATTAGCCTTCAGGCACTTCACGGCCCATTATATTTGAGTGTCGTGTCCTCTTCACACTCATCAATATTCTTTTGAATTTTTCTAAGGTTTTCCAACTTCTGAACTAGGCTTAGCTGTACCACGGATAATTCGGTTTAAAGACATTTATTTCTCAAAGAACAAATTACAGTTCACTTAAAGAGAAACTTGACTAATAATATAGGTTGTAGTTTACATTACGACGTTCAAGCCATTCAAAAAACTGAACACTATAGTTTCATTAAAAAACAAAATATATATACATATAGGTAGGTAATTTTATAGGTAGGTAGTAATCTTGATCTCTATAGCTACACTAATCAATCATACACTATAGGTGGAGTTTTATTTATTTAATGCAAATAATCATGAAAGCTTACCTGAGAAGCTGCTGATTTATGGAGCTTTAAGGTCATCTGAATTCGGGGACCAAACAACGGGAATTCCATATTTCCCCCCACTTGTTCTTTTTGTGTTTGTGTTCTTTCTCTGCGTCACGTTTACGGCAAATATACTTTTTTCTTTCATAATTTACTTTAGCAATTTGTTTAATACTGGTGACGCTTGGGGGCTGTGTCCAGTAGTGGACGTGTTTCGGCTGAAATTATGACGATAATATATTTTTTTATACTCAAAAGTTATAGGTAAACACAGATTCTAAATGACTGAATTCTTATACATAAATAAATAACTCGATGATAGTATACTACTCCGAGAATAATCTACAACAGAATTCGATATTTATAACATTAACTGTCATCAGAAACTTTATGTAACAAGTAAACAATGTACCTATTACATAGCTGACAATATAATATAGAGATAACCTCTTAATTACCGATGATCAATAATGTTATGACCATGTGCTACACGAATGACAAGTCATAAACAATATAGAGGAAGTAACACTGAATGTGACTATGTGTTCACTAATAAAAACACCTTGACAGGTGTCAAGATTAGATTAGGAGTCTTGAACTATGGTTTATAACTTGGAGTATGAATGAGGCAAGCTTTAGAAGACTTATTGCAGGTGGAACTCTTTAACATGATAATAAAGATTCAGGCCTTCATTCAGGACGCGGTAGTTCTGGACACGGCTTGTATTGTTAAAAAGATCCTCTCTCCGGAGTTCTTACCTCCGGTAGCTTGGACCCTGGTCCCTATACCGGTGGACTCCATTTTTTTTTATATTCATATATGTGAAACTGTTATTTGTGTTATAGCATAATCAGCCTATAATGATCCTACTGCTAGGGAACATACCTCTCTTCGAAATTGCGGGTTGGTAGATGTCACATGCTTTCAAATTTTCAGTTCTAGGACGTGTCGTCTTCCTCAAGATATTTTACTTTGTATGTGTTTGAATAACTAAAAGATGAAAATATTATAGTATGGTAGTCAGTAATGGTACCCTCTATATGATGATAAAAAAGTTTAAATGCAAAACAATTATTTTATGACTAGGTAGCGTGACTAAATTAAAGCGCGAGGGTAGCCTGTGAAATTAAAATTTTCCTATGTTTTTTTTTGCAATTCACAGGCAACTAATAAACGGTTGAATTTTGATTAAAATATGATTCACAACCATAACAAATATGCCATAACTATACGGCGAAGGTCTGCCCGGCTTAGGCGAAGCACCGCCGTGTCCTCGTGGAGGCGATTGGCGGCGGCAATCTCTCACATCCGGCCCTGGTCCAGGCCATGATTTGGAGCGAGAGTGCATGGGTAGCCGTCACCTCCTTCTGCGAAGCAGTAATGCTCGCGAAGAGGGAGGCGGCGCACGTGAGAGAGAGGCAGTATATGCACCCTCACGGCCCCAGCCACCGCAGGAGATGCCCTGGGCGTCGGGAATCCCAAGCTGATTACCGGCCACCTTAGGTGCGGGCTTGCGGATGGCGAGTAATGGGTAGCACGCTGTCCGGTAAGGACTAAGCCCGGGTCGATGGCGCGTTGTGTTCCACGTGCGCTTCAGAGAGATATTAGCATCAACTGGTAGGGTCCGCAAGGGCTGATGCCTGCCGGGGGTGCGGGTTGTTCGAAAGAGATACCATTGCCCCTGGCACACAGGCAGTTGAAGGAACACGGGTGGAGAACGCAGGAGAAGTTATTTGATGATATTCTACCCTCAAAAATGAAAAAAAATAAGCCGTAACAAATATAGCTTTACAGAATTATAAGTAACTGCTTACATCATCAATGTAATCGCTACTACCCTCTAAGTTCAGTTAATCCCATCGAATGACTATTCAATGAAATTCATCACTGAATGACTATTCCATGAAATTATGATTCAATTGGATTAGTAATGTTAACTTATCTAAGTACATTTCTATACAACTTAATATTCGTGAGCTGTATCCCTCTCGCCTTGGGCGCGGTCGACGCTTGAAGACTCGAACATTCGAAAATTACAGTGATGTATGGTACATGGAAATGTCATACGATATAAAAAATATATATACTTGGCTAGTTTTCCTGCCAATTCGTTTAAGATGGACAAGGTTATTGTGATTAAGAACATCGGCCAAGTGCGAATCGGACTCGCACAAAAAGGTAGGAACCCTTCGTGTACCAACAACAACAAACAACAAACGTACAACGACAAACGTGTACAACGGCAAACGGAGCCGTTACTTGGGACTGGTCAGTCATGGACCCGTGTGATCAGTTTTTGAGTGGCGTCTCTGGGTGTCGTATTGTATATGACTACTTTTATTACCTTGGGTTCTGCCTGTAAAAATAATTATATGTGTAAATGAAAAAATAAATAATTATTAATAAATACAAATTTAAATTTAAAAAAAATTAACACTTTTATTGTACGGAGCCCCTTGAATTTTTAATTTTATTTTAAATGCCCACTCTGTGAAAATTTCAACTGTCTGCCTATTACCTACGGTTCATGAGATATAACCCAATAAAAAAACACGTTTTTTGAATGACAGACAGAACGATGGACAGCGGAGGCTTCGTAATAGGGCTCCGTTGGCACCCTTAAAATCTTAAAGCAGCATAAATATTAGTTAAAGTTATTATAATAAATAAAATAATTATTGAATAGATACCTTGATTTAAATAGCTGCAAATTGTTGTATTATCATCGAAACGAGTTCACTATGATCCTTGAGGTCCAGTGGGATTATTGCGTAATACACCTAAAATCATCATATCATCTTGCCAGTTCACCCGCTTTCATTGCTTTGAGCAGACGAATTTTTCAAACCTATAAAGAAATGTATTAGTAAATGAATATCCTTCAAAACCCTTGGACTGTTATTGAAAATGTGTTACGCAATACTTAAGTAAATCTGTTAAACTGTTTACAAGGTTTTTGTTTTTGAAGCGTGTCACATCCAGCAGAACTATTAGCACGTTATCCTATCAGTCAAGAGGAAAATGACAGACAAACGGCCACTTCCTAACATTTATCCTAGGTCAATCATGTTAAGACGACATTTGCGGGTTTCCGTCTAACTGGCTGTCAGGAAAAGTGCTAGCCTATGGGTTACTCACGATAATGTAACAAGTAAGTCTTGTACCTTGTTACTTTATCTGCCAGTTAAAATTAAATGATGCAGGAGTAAGGTACCTATTTTGTCTAGTGAATAATGTGTTAAGTCAACGTACTTGTACGTATTTAGTGTCGAGAAGGAATTTTATAATTTTTTATTAGTAATATTAGAAAATATCCTTCTCATTTAAAATATTCGTATTTGGTAAAATGGTGAGGAAATTATGTACACAAAGTTAAGTACTTTGTGCATATAATTTCATCTCCACTGCTCTCAAAACGGTGAAGGAAAACATTGCAAGAAAACCGGCATGTCCAACCAAAAAGTCTGAGACATGTGACATTCACCAACCCGCACTGGGCCTGCGTGGTGGATTACGGCCCACTTCGTCTGACAGACAAGAGGCCAGTGTCCCAGCAGTGGGAATATATTAATTATAGCCTGATTATGATGATGATGATGAAGAAGGAAAGCGCGACGCGTTTTATACATCGACTTTATCTGCCAACGTAGTGTTGAGCATCTATCTAAAATAATCCTTTCACCTTTTAACTTGAGTTCTTTAGAAATATTGTACGATGACATCAAAGCAAACATAACGGGACTTCTCTGAGAAAGCAATAAACTTTTGTCGAGAGCTCTTACATAAATGGTCAGCAAATACAGCAGTGGTACATAACGTTCCTAGAAACCGGTATGTAATTGGCAGTTATTATAACATCTTCACACTTGTACTCTCAGAAGGGTTTGGCAGCCGTGTAGGTACTTATACTACACTCACTAGGTATTTATGTTAAAGTCCTATGTAATATGGGGCAAGCCCATTGGCATCAACCGGGAACAAATCCAGAACCCGACAACGTAATTGAAAAACAAACGGATATTACTGATCCATTGCTTCATATGTTCGAAAAATGTGTCTGCTCAATAACGTAAATAACGCAATGAATTGTTGAACTATCAATTTGAATGCCATTCCTACAGTACGTATGTTACGCAGATACGTTACAGGCTGCTACTGTGAAATTCCATACAAAAAACCCATCAATACATCTTTGCACAACTAAATCTGACCCAAGACGGTCGCAAGTGAGCTGAGCTGAGACTTGCGACCAATAGGCCAACGAGGCAGCTCTAGTTTTCCTACTATTATTATAACACAACAACGGCTGAACGGATTTGGATGAAATTTGGCACACAAATAGATTATAACCTAAATTAACACATAGGATACCTACTTTCTATCCCGGTAAAAATTTCCCGTGGGATAACTTTCGACGTCCACGCGGGCGACGCGCGCGCCGCTGGCAAACGTTAGTCAATAATAAATAAATAAAAAAGTTTAATTGTTTCCGGATGTAATTTAGATAGGTACCTACTGTAAAATATCGAACGGCTTAGTGCCGGAAATAGCTACTTCATTTTAATTATTATGATTTGAATGTAACACCATTTACATGTCTTAATTGTTTAATACGCCTTGTAAAGTGTGACTGTTTGACTTTTCGAGGTGAAAAAGTGATTTGATGTTTACGTCACTCCATCATAGCGTAATAAACATGTGTCTAGGAGTTAAATTGATATAACTATGACTGATTAATATTTATTACAGAGTAAGAATAATAGAAATATGTGCTGCAGAAATTGCTGTTTCACGTGTTTTGAGACAGGCTTTAAATGTAGTTTCTATTTTAAATACTAGCTCCACCTCTAGATACGATTTACGGAAATAATTCCAGAATTCATGAAAGGAAGGCTATTTTTAAGCCTACGTGGCAATGATGCCAGCCTTTTGTTCACTTTTTTCCATCGAAAGCGATGCGGACGAATGTTTGATGCCAAATGAGCTCTTCTCCTTTTGTTTACGTCATCATCATCATCATTATATCAGCCGAAAGACTGAATTGTTTATGAAGTTGTACATAATATTTATATTTTAATCATAATTTCAGCCAAAAGATGTCCACTCTTAAGAAAGAAGAACGAAAATACATTTATTTAGCACAGACTTTGAAGCACACAATATACATTAGACAGCAGGAAAGAGTAAAATAAAAATCAGTTAACTGTCGGACACGAATCCTGGTGAGACAGCGTGGTTTTTAGCCAGACCCACCAGTGAGTTTGAGCCCGTGACTAGATTACCCTTAAGCTTTATTCTTGATGTAAGTACCTATACGTTATATATCAAACATATTTTATTGACCATTAACGATAAAGGGCATGAGTCATTAGATAGGTATCAGAATGCACCCACCACGTGTCGGGAGTACCTATCACGCAGTATAAAGTACGAGTACATCCGTAATGTTTCGATAGCTGTTTTTGGGATGGTACCTATATGTATATGAATCATTAGCGAATCCTTAAGTGTCAAGTTTATCATGGCTATAGATTGGCTAGCTCCTTCTAAACTTCAGTAGCCAGTGTTTTTTTTTTGAGGGTGAGAAATCATTAAACAACTTCTCCCGCTCTGGCTGGAGCGGGAGGGCGTGTCGGACTTTTAATGACTAAAATCCACCCGTGTTCCGTCAGTTGGCTTTGTGCCAGGGGCCATGGTATCTCTTTCGAACAACCCGCACCCCTGGCAGGTATCGGCCTTTGCGTAGCCAGCTTGGACCATGATTAGTTCCAGTCAATTCTTCAGTCCTTCTATCTGCCTAGTCTTTTCCGAACTGGGTAACATGACATTCCTTGGCAAGACTGGCTGTCAGACTCTTGGGTTTCTGAATACCCGTAACGTCTATCAAAGATCTACGACTTACTTCTAGAACTAACATTACGATATGTAAAGGATGGTCATCCACGAACCGTCTTCGACCAGTACGGTATTATTATCAGAGATCGGATATTCGTATGCATATTCACCTAAAGTTGAGATGTTGGCTAACATGGAATGCACTTTTGTATCGAAAAAGTCTTAATTTAGGTAAGTAATTTGTTTATTTTTTGTTTTCACTAATACAAACCACCCCTCCTCCAGTACATACACATATTTGTATCGGGTTAAACATTAATTTTAAATTAATACACATCTGAATAGTTATGCAATCCAAGAATCCCGGGGTTTTTAATAAATAATACAAATAATTTATAAAGCCGCTTACATACTTTCATAGCTAAAAATTATCTTTAGGTAAATATGCATCGGAATATCCGATCTCTGATTAATATATAGCTGATACCAGCCCCTCTAGTTCCAGCATCTTATATTAGAATACAATTAGGTAATTTTCCAAACATAATAATACATTATCAAACCTCTGATAAACAATTCCTCATGAGCTAATTATAACATGAATGCGCCAATTCTAAGTAAGTTTGTGTCAAATAAGATTTCACGAGTTTCAAGTCAACGTCGTTGCCTGTTTAACATCGTGGTGACACAACATAATTAATTTACTTGTATTGTATATTAAGTATGTTGTTTTTTTTTCTCTCTATATGATTTAAATATACTGTAGCATTTTGCAGAGATTATTCTTACGCGGGAACAGCAATTAGTTTTCACTCGGTCTTCCATACACAGAAGATGTCACAGTGCGGCACATGTAGACAATATACATATATTTTACTAAATTCCGCCCGCGGTAGTATCCGAGTGGTATATCGAAAAAACCTATGTCCATCTTCTGGATTCATCGTTTGGTATGGGGGGATCCCAGATACCAAATTCCATTAAAATCGGTCCAATGGTTCCGGAGATTGCCCCTACATGCAAACTAATTTGACCTCTTTATAATACTAGTAGGTATAGATTTGTTATTTTTCCCATCGACACACTAAGAAGGAGACTGTAAAAATCAGTTGTTCCTTAAAATCCTAGAAGTGATAGCATTAATAAATTTTATTTACCGAAACCTATTCAAACAAACCTTCCGATTCATAGTAGAAATGACGAAGCTCCGATAAAATATGCAATCACTTAGTAGTGATTATTTAACATTTACGCAATCACACATAATGCCCCTATTACATATCGATTATGCTACACTTACTACGTTACTACGAAGAATAATAATGCAATAATAATAATACTAAAGCTTTGGTGAGAATTTCTACCGGAAGTGCCATGCATCCTAGTTGTACGGTGCGCGTGCGCAAGGCGACGCGATTTCGTGTGCGGCCATGAAATGAGCTTTATAATGCGGATATGACAGTGAAATGGGTGGTACATGTGATCTGTTTTCACATCTGGTTACTGTTTTAAATATAAATAATTTAGTAGTTGAGTAGCGTAAGGAGTAGTATGACTTGGGCACGCCACGATAGCGGCGGTAAGTCCCCTCTTTGAAGAGTGGCTTGAGAGGCGGCATGGCGTCCTCACCTTCCGCCTGACGCAGCTCCTCACTGGACACGGTTGTTTCGGGAGGTTCCTGTTTCGGATAAGGCGGGAGGAAACGCCCGGGTATTTCTACTGCGAAGATCGCCCTGAGGACACGGTGGAGGTCTGCCCGGCATGGGCGGGGCACCGCCGTGTCCTTGTGGAGGCGATCGGCGGCGGCGATCTCTCGCGTCCGGCCCTGGTCCAGGCTATGGTACGGAGCGAGAGTGCATGGGTAGCCGTCACCTCCTTTTGCGAAGCAGTAATGCTCGCGAAGAGGGAGGTGGCGCACGTGAGTGAGAGGCAGTATATACGCCCTGGGCGTCGGGAATCTCAAGCTTATTCGCGGCCACCGTAGGCGCGGGCTTGCGGACGGCGAGTAATGGGTAGCTCGCTGTCCGGTAAGGACCGAGCTCAGGTCGACGGCGCGTTGTGTTCCACGCGCGCCTCAAAGAGATGTCAGCATCATCTGATGGAGCCCGCAAGGACCAATGCCTGCCAGGGGTGCGGGCTGTTCAAAAGAGATACCGTGGCCCTTGCCCACAGGCAACTGAGGGAAACACGGGTGGGTTGTAATCAGTAAAAGTCTGACACGCCTTCCTGCTCCACCCAGAGCGGGGGATAAGATATTTGATGATCTCCCACCCATTAAAAAAAAGTGTAGCATGACTAATAAATAAGGATAAAGCTGAACTATAGAATTCCCACTATATTAATCCAGGCTATATAAGATAATGTATAATGATAATGACCTACGTGCCAAATTTCATCCAAATCCGTACGGCCGTTTGTGCGTGATTGAATAACAAACATCGAAACATCTCAACATACAAACTTCCCCATTCATAATATTATAGTAGGATAGGTACCATCAACTGTGAATTTTCCAATTAATTTTATTCAAAGGACTCTGGATAAGGACAAATGATCTATGTAAAATTATTTTCTATGCATGAATTGCCCAATTTAATTTCGTTTCGGTACCCAAAACGAATTTAAAACATGTTTCAATCATAAATTGTCAATGTAATAACAACTTACTAAGGCTTTTTTTTTTTAAAATACAACTTACACCACAGTGTATAAAAGAGCCTTGACATTTCAGATGATAAAACACATCTCTCAGATACATAATCATTGATCGCAGGGACGATTAAGAATTACCAATGATCACATGATTAAATAGCATGATTAATTTATTCAATGTTAATTGATAGCTCCCGGCATTATCAATGCTTGAATATGAATTCGAACCTTCAGTTAAAATAACTAAATACTTGAATGTGAATGCCAAATATTTTTTTTATTTTGTAATATTTCACAAGAATAATAAATTCATCTCTGTTGGTGATAAACTACCTAAAAATACTGGAGTCGTAACCGACCTTGATTGATTTACTATAATTACTTAAAATGATAAGATATTAATTATAATCTATAATTTGCTAGAGTTTGGCCAGCTTTAATGGCATTCATTATTATGAAAAAAAAATTAAGCAACTTAAATTAAATTAAGTATAATAATTTGATGTTCTATTTAGTTAAATAAACAACGTATAAAATTTATCTTTACTAGCCAGTTTGAAACACATATTTCAAATCGCGAATTTTGTAGCTCTACCGGTAATGTGAAATGAATAAACACTCTTGCTAAAGGCATTGCTCTTTCTAGTTTCAAAATGACGCTACTTTATGAGCCTTTCATTTTACATTTAAGTCACTATCAATTTTAATTACTTACCCTTATTTGTAGTGCAAGTTTCAATAATCAATATATCTGTGGTTTCTGCCACTATAAAACTTAGGTTAAGCTATGCTTGCCGCGGTTGGTCTGTGGATGGGTGACCATATCGAAATGTTAAGAACCTTCCGTGCAACGGAAAGCACGATTAGCCGTTGGTCCCGGCTATCATTCGTGGATCTTTAACAGTCGTTACGGGTCGTCAGAAGCCCGAAAGACTGAGAACCAGACTTACCAAGGGGCAACGTATTACCTAGTACGGACTAAGTACCTGGGTTGTGAAGGTCAGATAGGCAGTCGCTCCATATAAAATACTGGTATTCGGATGCATCCATTTTGACTGGAAGCTGAGCCCAATACGGTAGGGAAAATGCAAGGCAGATGATGATACAGATAAAGCTTTGGTCAAACAGCGAGGTGCGTGGCGAAATTCGCTTGCGCCTACAGGATAACTTTTTAACCAGTGCGCAAACTGTAATTAAATAATTAAAATCATCAATATAACCCTCTAAGTTTATTTAATCCCATTAAATGATTTTTCATGAAATAGTACGACCAATCTCGACGGCAGTAGCAATTGTAATGCGAAATTACGGACTCACGCCTTTTCCTCATTGTAAAATTATTATTGTGACGCATTTTCTCACATCTTCTAGTTTAAAAATAGACCAACCGAACATAATCAACTGTTCCATACATTTTGACCGCGTAGGTATTGCACTTTTCTATGAAACAGCTGATTTTTTTTTGGTATAACTGACGGAAAGTTTCTGCGCTGGGGGGTCTAGAATGATATGCTGAATTCATGGTTACAGTTTGCGCACTGGTTAAAAACTTATCGTGTATATTGTGTCAAGTTGTATTGGAGGTGTCAAAATTTAGTTTGGCCAGATTTTAACTCGTTCTATGCGCAATTGAAAATATCCTGAAAAACATTTTATAGAAAAGATTACTGCTGTATTAAAGTATAAAATAGGGAAAACACGACTTTCTAAAATAAGATTTATTTACTGTTAATCTTTTGGTTAATATAAGTGTGTCATTTATATTTGCGCTGGCAAATATTTAACAAAGTTGTTTGGACATATTGATGACGTAGCCTTTTCTATGATAGAGCTCAGAAAACTGTATAGTATGGATGTGTCGATTGAAATGTAAAAAAAAAAACATGTTAATTCTGAGATGGGGAATTATTTTTGAAAGTGTGGGATTTATTTTGGGTATGGCCTAATTATTGAGAAGCATAATGCCATATTTGACGACACCTAAATGAATGCTTAGTTATAAGTGCACTGTTCTATCTATGCATTCCCAGACCTAGAGTTTTTCTATTTATCTAGAGTTGAGAAAACGGGCATTACGTTTCTCTTTTAGTTTAAAGTGCCCAGTAATGTTTTTTTTATGGGAATGATATTTCGCAGGTCAACCTAGGAGATTGTGAGCTGCTTAACCGGGCTTGCCTGTGGCTACCTTTATAAATTAAGGTCTCCAGCCAGAGTTTAAAAACTTAAAACTAAGCATTTACACGCTAAGGGGACCTCTTGTGGGGTAATCGGCTCGGCCTCGGCTTAGGGCATCGCTGGTAGTGGGCAGCAAGGAACGGAGTGGATCCGAATAAATCCCAGTAATTTACCACATCAGATTTATATGGATTTAAATCTCTGCCACCACTGCTCTATTTTGGTTTAAAGGATTTTCCCTGTACCAAGATGAAACTCCATCTTACCTTCAGGTAAGATGGAGTAAAGAAAAGACAGCGTTTCAACGCTATCTCTTCTTTACTCCTTTCATGTTTAAGTTCTAAATATATTTTGAACGTTATTGTGACGTCAATACAAGAGGTCTGAGTCTACCAAATAAAGACCAAAAGAGAATCGTGATGCACGATTTGACAGGTAAAATTATAATGGTAATAATTCACAAAACAAATATTTTGCGAGCAGTCAAACTGAAGTCCTGATCGGTTCATTTGATCTTGCACACGATGTTTTATTAAAATGTACTTTAAGATGATAACTTAATTTGCACATTTATTGTTTCAGGTACTAAATTCTATTTTTTTACTACGAAGATGTCTGTAAGTAACGTTGAATTAAGTTGACAAACATAACACTCTTTTTTTTAAACAATCGTGTAAAAAGTTCCATTGTCTTCCTAATTTCAGGCAGATTTATGAGATGTTTCTTTGAAACCTTTCATTCTTCAAGTGAAAACTTCTTTAGCCGCGTTGTGTGATTATTGGTAGAAGCAAAACAGGATTCGCGTCAACGCCATGTTGATGTCACCGCGTCACTGACATGCTAAAGTGACGTGTTGTGTTTTTGCAAAAGGTTCAAGTTTTCATTTCTTTAGGCATTTTTTTTTTCAATTTGTTTGTAAATTATTCAAAAGAATAAAAAATAAAATTAAAAATTTAAGAAAAAAAAATGACAGAAACACTCAGGCCGCTTGCACCACAAATCCCTGAAAGCGTTTAGCGCTAAAAGAATTTAAAAAATCGTTTTGTTTCTGTGAATTGTCAGAGGATGGAAGAGACAGAATGAAGATATAAATGTGTTTGGCGTTAAACGTATTCAGGTGGGCCGCAGTTTCGTTCTTGTTTAACTATATTGATAGATACTATTTTTCTATGGTTTTTTTTGGTAAAAGGTACTTACACCGGTTCTGTTACCATTCAGGTATTTATTTTTGTTGTTTCTAAATAAAATATTTCTCTTTCACAAAGGCGCCTTAAACGTACGAACATTTAATAATCCAGATGATATTTTTATCTAAACAAATCTTTTGTGAGAGACTGGTTTTTGCACGAGGTAAACCTGTCCACATGGTCACCACATAATGAATTCTATGCTTAGTGAGTTGGCTTACCAAATAATTTAACAAGTTAAACGATGAATACTAATTGTTAGCTTCTAAGCTATGGTTCGTAATAATTGTAACAGGTAGCGCCATCTAGCGGAAATAACTGAAACAATGAACCAAGTTGAAGTTCAGTTTTTGCTCGCACTGTATTGTGATTTTAACGACATTCATTATGTTTTATTAATGGAAATTAAACGTTTATAATTCATACATGATTAAGCATTTTAGCTTGAGTGATCTCGTTTTTTTGAACTTAATAAAAGCTGCACTAATTCGGGCACCTCCTTAGTAGGTATATTAAGTTTAAGCACAGCGACTATTAGCTCCATAAGCCTTTGAAACGTATTTTTTTAAGCGTAGAATAACACTGTACTTACTTACCTTCCTAATATATTTTAACTAAAAATCAATTAATCTAAATAAATCCGTTACGATAGCTCAGTTGCGCACATATAATATTATGATATACGTAAGGCTAACCTAAAAATAACAATGAAATATCATAGTTATTTATTCACTCGATATTCTAGTTTTTATTTCAACTGTCTATGGAATTTCCAGCAGCAATAAGTATTACCTAAACAGAACATGTAGATTATATTCCACATTTTAAGAGCCGTAAAGTGATTACACACGCTACAATGAATCTATGTGAACAACTAATTATGTTCGGTTGGTCTATTTTTAAACTAGAAGATGTGAGAAAATGCGTCACAATAATAATTTTACAATGAGGAAAAGACGTGAGTTCGTAATTTCGCATTACAATTTGTACAGCCGTTGAGATCGGTCGTACTATTTCGTAAAAAAAAAAAAACAATGGGATTAAATAAACTTAGAGAGTTATTATTCTTTATTTCATTTAAATTTACATGTAAGTTATATTTTTAAAAATTCGAACATAAAAAAGTTACATAAAAACATTTAAATATATAAAAATAGTAGCCCACCGGTATCGGCAACAGGGTACAAGCTACCGGTGGTTAGGGCTACTGAGACAGGAACCTCCTCACGATACGCGCCGTGTCCAGTAGTACTGCTTTCTGGATCAAGCCCTTGAGCCAGCTGCTTAACAAGAGCCTCCTGAGGTGTTGGTTGAGGCTCTTGGCTATAATTCCATTGGCCGTCACGACTATCGGCACAATGACTGCTGTATCCACATCCCACATGTCGAGAACCTCGCGTGCCAGGTCAAGATACCTGATCTGCTTATCTTTTTCAGCTTTCACGAGGTAGAGAGTTATTATTATTATAATTATGTAAAACCATATTTTGTACGGTCTCTAATCATAATTTAATCATACAACCTTATACCTGAAGAGACCTGCAAATTGCAAAACAACGTAAGAGGATTTGAATTGTACCTTAGCGCATCCTCCTTAATAAGGGTTAAGTTAAATGTGATGACGAATATATGGACTTTGACAGACGCGAAAATAAATTACACGATCTGCAAATGTTATGTGTTTGTTACCAACTGGATGGTGCTAATCAGTGGTTGTCGTTGTGTTTACTTTGAGTTAACGTCACGTTAGTCTCTGGGGTGAATTATTGGCAAAATATATCTTAAACACTAACGGCCTTATTCATAAAAAGTTATCGAACATCTAAACACTTGATAAAGTCTGGTTTTTCATAGAGAAACCACACTTTAGCAACTGTTTAGATGTTCGATAACTTTTTATGAATAAGGCCGTAGGAATTTTAGTATTTAGGTGTGGAAGTATTTTGAGCAGTGGTGGCAGTTGTGGGCTGTGAGTTCGAACCCAGACAGGCACTTTACTATGTGTATTTAATTTCATCACCACAGCTCTCAAACCGGTGAAGGAAAACATCGTGAGGAAACCGGCATGCCTTAGAACCAAAAATTCGAAGACACGTGACATCTACAAACCCGCACTGGGCCCGTGTGGTGGATTACGTCCCAATCCCTCTCATCGAGATGAGGCCTGTGTCCCAGCAGTGGGAAAATTATAGGCTGAATATGTAGGTATGGAAGCCGAAGGCACCTTTTTGCTTACGAAAGTGATGTGCAGAATACAGAAATTCATGAGATTTAAATAATCAAGCCACTTAGCTGACTTACCCCTCATATTGTGTTGGGTAATAGGTATTTCCCCAGAAAAAATAATCTATTAAGTACACAAAGATAATCAGCTTTAGTTAACTCGTGCTTTTCAATACGAGTGCTGACAGAAAACCGATCTAATAAAATCATTAAGCGGTTTTACACGTGTCTACGCAACGCGATTTTCATACAAGCTCTTCTATTCACAGACAGATAGATACAAACATACAAAAACTCAACTCAATCTCAAACTCACTGACTATTACCAATGGGGTTAGGCAAAAACAACAGAACGCCACCTGTTACGATCCTTAACTACTCATTTCTTCGTTTTCAGATATTTATTTTTAATTATTTTGAAATTTTTATAACATTTTACAATTTGACAATTTTTATTATAATTTTTCGAGTAGGTGAATATTTTAAATTTATTTAATCACAATTTTATTTTTATCTGTTTTATATTTTAAAATAGTTTATGATTTAAGTGTATGAGTTTTAAAATTATGGACTAATGTTATGTCTGAAATAAATATATTACATAATTATTATGTGGTAAACTGTTCTTTAATTTAAAGTAACCAAATGTTAAAGTTTGCCAGCTCAATTACCATATATCAGTTAGACTCGGTATTCACAGTCCACTATTTTGAGCTTTGGCGTCATTCATACGTGGACCTTTGATCTTTAAACAAAAACCTGCTATTAGATAAAACATAGTCCATGTTTACAAAATTAGCTTAGCGAATCAAGTTTAGTGGAAAATCCATGTTTTTTTTTGTTTGTTCGTTATACGACTATAAAGTTAGTTTACGACCTTAGGTAAATGCTTTGAACTTTGATATTGACGTTGGCAGATCATTTTTTAAATTAGTACGAAGTCCAAGTCCACAAACACTGCAGACTAAACTTTGCTTGTGAGGAAAACCCGTGATTAATAATAATCTAAAGTATTTTTAGTTTTCCTATAACGTAGTTCATAATAAAAAGTATTTGATTGCTCCGATACTAGATTTGGTAGAAGTGGATTGAAAGATCAATGTATAAGTAAATGTTTAAATTAAGATGTAATGTTCGTAACTTTTTTACCAAAGGGTTTTTAATTCAACACCACTATGTGTACAGTACGCGTCATGTAAAAAGGACGCTGGAAGAAAGTGGAAGGAGTGTGTTTGCGCATGGGTACACTCGCGCACGAAAGTACTAGGCCTATGGGGTCATTCAAGTATTACGTAAGCAGTTTTTTAGCAATTATAGACCCCCCCTCCCCCTCGTCAGCAAAAGTAAGCAAAGCTCTTACTCCCCCCTCCCATGCTCACGTAAACATTGGTAGCAGACACCTAGCATGTCTGCTCACTTTCTTGTGATTTTGGTATATTGTCATCGTTTTCTTCGACCCATTCATAGACAAGTAGGGTTGCCATATGTGTTCAAACCAAAATCGACAAAATTTTGTAGAAAATCCAAAAGTTAATAAATAAATTCTGCTGACGTAATCACCATCCATACCCCCCATCCCCCATGTCATCAAAAATAAGCAAAACAAAGACCCCCCGCCCCCCTGTAGTGCTTACGTAATACTTGAATGGCCCCTATTATTTTATTTTTGAACAAGCCTTTCGCTGTTCTTTTATTAGTAGGCACATTGAAAAACCGACTTCATCCCACTAAGTAGACCAATAAATCGTCAAGTTCGCAGCTTGATCGCCAGCGTTCTTTTTACATGACGTGACCTGTACCACCTACCACTATGTTAGTCTTGTGTAGTTCGCGAACGATGAATGAATAGGAACCGTTTCTTTACACTGTACTAAAAGAAACGTTTCCGAACGCCGACTTGTAATCGGTCTATTCGTTCTAATAGCTCCTCGTACATTTACAAAGAGCCCTACCGTATGTCCGAACGAGAACGAGAACGACAGCGACTGATTTGACTGATACGACTTCAATGAGACTTTTTTGCTCCGTGATCTATGGAAGTACTGACTGAGAGCGAAGACCGAATAGAGCTAATAGAACTAATAGAAGGAACTAGTTCACTGACCGAAATGAACTAGTACGGAGCGATCTTAAAAATGACCGAGCAGGCACAAGACTTCACTATGTGGAGCTATTCAATGCCAGAAACTTTCAAATAAAAAGTAGAAGAAGATTTATGCAACGTCTATAAGTTTTTGTTTGCACATCTCATTAATCGATTTAAAAAACGTTGGTAACATAGGCGCCTTAATTAGGTATGTAAGGTAACCGCGTTTTTTTTTGTATTTGAAATCAAAACTTACCGACCTAGGTCCCTAATTCAGTTTGAAAGTCATCATCTGCCTAGCCTTTTTCCAACCATGTTGGGGTCGGCTTCCAGTCTAACCAGATGCAGCTGAATACCAGTATTTTACATGGAGCGACTGCCTATCTGATCCTCACTACCCGTTACTGGGTAACACGGTACACCTTGGTAAGACTGGTTGTCAAACTTTCGTGCTTCTGACGACCTGTAACGGCTGTCAAAAATGCACGGTTTTGGTATGCAAAGATAGTCCCCTATCCGCGGATCAACCGCGGCAAGCGGAGCTTCACCTGATAGATCGACCCGTATGGCTGAGTATGAATACATAATGTTATATTATGTCTAATAAAATAATATTATGTCTGATGTTTTGCTATGCATTCTTCTTCAATAGAATGTTCCACTCATTTGCGATTACAAAGATCTAAAAACAGGTCGTTAATGCATGCTATTTCCTAGATGCTCACATTATAAGTGTACTAAGGAAAATCTATAGTAATTTATTACGGATTTACACATAACTCTATGTCTACTAATAATACAGTTCGTGATTCTATCTGAATTATCATGAAGCAGATCTAATCCACATCACGATAACATGGAGTTATGTAATTATTATCGTCATTTACCTATATCCTGTAAATATGTGACACTTTGCATATGGATCTAATGATTTTATGATTTTATTATGACTGTTCTTGATAATTGGGTATTACACCTATTTTTGAAAAGTGTCCTAATTAGATTCTAAAGTGCTAATAAACCACAAACATACACATCTGATTAGTTATGCAATCCAAGAATCCCGGGGTTTTTAATAAATATTACAAATCATTTATAAAGCCGTTTCGATACTTTCATAGCTAAAAAAATTATTTAGGTAAATATGCATCCGAATATCCGATCTCTGATGATGATCCATAAATTCATAACTAACTCAAATCAGAACACTACTTATTATAAAATTAGGTTTCTTGTTCCTACCTACCTAACTCAAAAGTGTTGATAATTAAAAATAAAACATATTTGACTTTAATTATAATTTACTCAGTGGTTAGATTTCGTAGCAATTTGATAACATTCGTAGCAAAGTAAATAGATTCGTAGCAAGAGTAAGCCCACGCTAGCACAGCCTTTAAATAAAATATGGCGGCGGGTTGGTGTTTTACGACTCGCTAGGATGCACTGTTCGATTCTCAATCCTATGCTAAACACCGAGAATTAAAAATCAATAAAATCCCCCCACGACATTTTTGCGTCTGGCGAACGTGGGCTAATAGACATTTCGTTGCTATTTTTTTTGTTGATGTTCTTTCATAAATGATTTTTCATTCTCTAACAAATTAAGGGAAACGTTTTAAAGAAATCGTAGCACTTTATCGGCGATACAAACGGGAAGAGAATTATTAAATGAGGCAGCGATGCAGTAAGATGTAGTTACACGTATGATGTCAAAACGTGACCGAAGCAGAAAATTCTCTACTAGAAAAACAGTACTTAATAGGAAAATGTAGTGTTTCATTTATTTAACGAGACACGTGCATCTGCAGGGTAGATAATAGCGCCTCACATTGCATAGTATCGATGTGTAACACACTTATAATGACAATTGATCGCAATCGTCTTTCATTTTGACAGGTCAGCGACGTTATTTAGGTACGTTGTTGAGTTTTAGAGTTTAACTCACACACTGACTTATAACTTCTTAATATTCTAGGAAAATCGTATACTCACTTTTACAATGTTTGTAAATATGTGAGCACCATGTGTCTATCATAAAATTAATTTATCTGTCATTGCTTCACTTTAATTCTTTTTACCTGTTTTGGTATAGTAATTTTATTCTGGGTACATCGTTTTCACAGATAATTATATAATGAATGCATGTTAAATATTGTACATAAACATCTTAAAAGAGTAACGGTGGAGTTTCTTGCCCATTCTTCTCCATACGAAACTACATTTTGGAAGGGGCGACTAGAATCAATTCTATTTTAATATAAATGTTGACGTTCAAAGGTGCTTTTTAAGTGCCTATTTGAAATAAATGCTTTGACTTTGACTTTGAGTTAAGGGGCAAGTCGATCCCTGCATAATCAGCCTGTAATGTTCCCACTGCTGGGTCACAGGCATCCTCTCTGTGAGAGGGAGTGAGCCACAATCCACCATGCGGGCCCAGTACGAGTTGGCGGATGTCACATGTCCTCGTAATTTTGGTTCTGGAACATGCCGGTTTCCGCACGATGTTTTCCTTCACCGGGCGAGCTGCAGTGGTGCTGAAACAAAATGCCTGTCTAGGTTCAAACTCACGATCTACAACAGAACCCGTAAATCGGGGGCAATACCACAGCCACCACTGCTCCTTAACCTAAATATAAATTAATAATATTTAGTCCACTTGCAATGGTAACCGATAGAGTTACTAAATCAATTAGATAGACTACCTACTCAATACTTACTGTCTTATTTATTTTACACGTAATAAATTCAATTGGCATAAGATTTGTATTATTTCCTAAGTGTAGTTCATTTCATTTCATTGAACTGTGTCTTACCATACCTACCTTATGCGGAGGAATTTGGCGACGCCATATTTTAGTTAGTTAATATTATTTTTAGATATAAGTATTTGCTTTGAGTTACCTATAATATTTTTAATAAATTTAATACTTTGTTAATTCATTTGATGTAAAACAAAAGTATTAAATCCTCCGCTCAACGATCTATAAATAACTCAGTCGGCAAGTTAGTCGCGTAAATTCTGCTTTCTTGATATGTTAGAGGATGATGTATAAATTAGCAATTAATTACTTTTACCAGTAGTTCTCAAGCAGGTTCCTAACACCTTGATATCCAGTTTCACAAGTACTACAGTCGTGAATATTATTTGTCTGCATGAATTAGCAAGAATATAAAAATAGCCATATTTTTATTATAATGCGCCGTTTTTTACATTTCTGTGATAGCATCGTAACAGCCAAATTGACCAGGGGGCCGATTCTACTAACAAATTTGTTAAAAAAACGCAATAGAACCGCAACCGAATCACCACTTTTAAGCGTTTTCGCATTTTACTAAAATGAACAACGGTCCAGCTGCGACACAGCTGCGGTTACGTTTTAGTTACGCCAACGATCGATTGAAACAATGTCAAAACCTATTCTACTAACAAAATCGAACATGAGCGTGACGTTTACTATAGGACAAAGTTAATGATAAAATTATGATCATTATGTCTTTTAATTATAGAAAATACTTTTAGTGCCACATATTCGTGTTTAGTAACATTTTTAGATTCAACTTTTTTCTTTGTGGTATATAAAACATATTATTTTGGCATGTTAGTAACGCGGGTTACCCACTGTGTTCCCGCTACAGTTCAGTTGCAATTCGTTTTAAGTTTAGTTTCCATTTTGCTTATAAAATAGTAGAATGACTTTTTATGTAACTATCGAACGGCGATCGAAATCGAACTGTTGTGGAAACACAATTTAACGTGTAACGTTGCAAATTAGTAGAATCGGCCCCCTGGTGTCGTCATTATGTTTCATTTTTGTGTCAACATTTCATAAAAATTGCGACATTTTCATACAATTTTAAGCTTCGGAAGTACTTTTATTGCTAAAAGATAACATCTAAGACTGCGAAATTAAATGAGTTTGACTCATACAAAGTACATAATTTGACTCATAAGTGGGCGTAAGGTTAACTATTTAGGTAAAAGTGGGAATCATAAAAATCTTAAAATATTTTTTTAACTTTATATACGATGCACATTGCAAAGAAATGGTGCCTCTGAACGTACTGTATACATGTTTCAAACTTATATGAGCCAAAAAAATCAAGACTTCTAAAAATCGTTTGTCCGACAGTAATGTTATTATTTTGATTTTGTTGTTGTATATAAGAATATAATATTTTTTTTAACAAAAAAAAAACACAGTAAAACAGAACAAATTCAGTCAAAGACTGTTTTTTTTTTAATTATTGTACACACGGCTACACATCTAGCTATACATTTTCATTTTACGCTGATCTCGCACTGTACGGAAATCCAATACAATGCGAGTTATGCTGGAAATGTATAGCTTGATGTGTAGCCGTATGTACATAAATATATCGTATACTCTGCGAAAATCTGTTCCAAAAAACTCTAAAAAAACTGGTTTCACTTTTAAAATAATAATTATTGAAAAAGTGGTTTAAATTAATTCCAGTTCAAAAGCACCTGTTTAAGTTTGGAATAAAATTAAGCATAATAATAAAATTACAGGTTAGCAATGCCGTCTGCAATTCGTTCGTCACGACTTTGCATGATCCAACTCTGTTTTTGGACGAACACTTTTTAAATGATAATTTCATGGTAGTAATTTTTTTAATGTCTTTATAGTTTCTTTCTTTTTTTGACTTTGTATCGTGTGAGTTTACTTGAGAGGTGTTTTTAAATCGATTTCAATGTATAAGCTGGGCATGGTTCCACTATTGGTTTCTTTGTATTGCAATAGTGCAATGCTTATAAGATCTAACCCTTGCTAAATTACATAAAAATGGAACTTCCCTACCCAATGAAAAAGATCCTAATTCGTTTGTGGATTCTCAAAAAAACTTGGATTAACCCCTGTTATCATCATATGCAAGTCATAAAAACTGCCAAATTATTATACGTGACTTATTATATTTTTTAACTACCAACAGTGAAGCATCGTGTACTTACCTACGAAACTGATTTTATGGCTCTGCTACCTATGAATGAAATTCGCTCTCCACCTATTTTTACCAAAACCTACATTTAAATTTACATGTAAACAAAATCTTTGTGCAATTCTGCAACCATACATTTTATTTTGTTTCAAGATCTACATTTCCTTCATGTTTTATCATCATCATTTCAGCCGAAAGACGTCCACTGCTGGACATAGGCCTCCCCCAAAAGGGGGAGGGGGTTTGCCATAATCGCCACGCTTGGCAGGCGGGTTGGCGATCGCAGTATGGTGGTAAAATGCATAAAGAACGCTGCTGCCCATTCTCTAGTAAGTCCCTTAGTCGACTTATACGACACCCACGGGAAGAAATGGGACGGTGCTATTCTTTTACGTCCGGCACCACATGGAACATGTTTGGAAATAGATATTTATAAACACAAATAAAGCATAGCATTAGGTTCAGGATCAAATTTCAATTTAGCAGCAGGCTACCTATCCTCCAAATATTTTAACCCTGAAACATAATGGTCTTTAAATCATCATCGATGCTAATAAAATAATTTTAGATTTAATTAATCATGTTCAGTATACATAAGTTAATGTTATTTGATCATTAATTGGACCAGTATCTGTCAAGTTTTTCTCGTTTAATCGTGCAAATTAATATCTTAGATATTAACACTGCAATTCAATCATATTTTTATTGTAAAAACCATTTTTTATCGTAAATGTACATAGTAAAGAAGTCGGTTAAAAATACTTCCCTACTTATTAGACAGATTTTGAAAAACAAAACTCTGAAAAGCTATGGCACATACTTGTCGGAGTAAAACACCTATAAAAGTTAACTAAATATTATACGCAGTTCCCGTGTCAGAGCCTACAGAAAAAAATGAACGCCTAAACGCATTGGTAGAGATTGCGTTTACATACTTTCGTCCGATTAACCTGTCGTTAACAAACGCAGGTAATGACGTATCGCTCTGAGATTTTCCGCCTTAGAGCCTTCGACCCGTAAACTCGATCGAAATGAAAATGTAATTATCGAAGTAAACAATGGTCAAGTCGTTTGGCGGCATTCGTGCGTCGAACATCGCGGCAGTCGCACGCGCGCGGTGTGAAACAGGTACAAGCGACGAACGATCGTACGTTTCACCTTATCGCGTGTTCCTTAAATCGCATTGTTCGAGCGAGATGTACTTATCTCCATGCCATTCAAACGAAAGTGATAAATGATTCAGTGCCGCGGATGCACTTGACATTGACGCGTCAAAATCTCGATGTAAGTCAAGTGATCAAAATGTAGTTTCAGTGGCAGTGCTCCTAACAATTAGTTAAGGCACTAATGTATTCACACTTTTGTATTATTTATCCGGAAAACTCCGTTTGTTATCTGCATTTTATTGTTGGAGTATCATTGTTATGGTGATTCTAGACGTTAGGCTTGTTACGCGTTAACATCGCAAAATTAGTGGAGATTAGTGGAAATAAGTATTCAATTACTTTGTCATGTTGAAAATGCCTATTTTTTCTTTCAGTAAATATGAGGTAGTTATCGGTGTGACTAATTTATGTTCGCTATTTTATGACGTTATTATAGCAATTAGTATTATTTAAAAGTGTATAAAACTGTGGACTAATTCTTATTTGTCGAGTAGTTTTTTCACGAACGTTTCAAGGGTAGGACAGCGCGCGGTTTTCTGCCGGTCACGTGCGTGTGATGCGTTTACGCAGTGTGAAGTGAGCTGATTAGAAGTGAACGATTAATTACCGTTTTTGAAAAGAATATTAATGAGATTCTCTCGGTTAAACTAATTTACATAATTAGGTACAGAAAATTGAACTTGTGCTACTCAAGGACCAAGTATTCAGAAGTTTTAAATTAGAGTGATACCTTTAGCATGACGTCGTGTTCTTATTAAACAAGTGCAACATCAATAGAAGTAAGGTGACACCTCATTTGTTAATTCTCCATAAAATGGTGACCATCAAAGTATTCAAATTCAGCTCACTAGCATTAGCTGTGACACTTCTATGAATACTTAAAAGAACAAAAAACAGGTTTTGTGTTCATAAAGAATCAATTAACAATAAAGATACCGTAATGAGGTCTATATTTCAAAGGCAAACATTAATTACTATGTAAGGTGTGAAAGCTGATATAATTTAACTTCAACGAAATAATGACAATAGATAAGTACCTGTCAGAAAAAGTTAATTAAATTATTCGTTACTAAGCTTAAGAATTGCCACACAGAAATCGTTATAAATGCAACATTTTCGTTCAAATCTGCAAAATTCAATTGTTTTTAAAAATTTGCATTCATTTCAAATTCCTTTTGTTTCTTTGTAGGCGGTACTTAAACCCTGTAAATTCATACCTGACGACTAAGATATAATGATGTAAATAGCATGTGACTAAAGCCACGAGCGAACTGACGTGTATTCAGATAAGTGAAGTTGTTCGGTTGTGTACATTTGAACGTTGATTTTGTTAGCACTTCTTGCTATGTCAACTTGACATTGTTTACATAGTAAGTGTTGAAATTGATATGTTTTACAAATGTTTTAAAAGGCCTCTGAATTATGGCCTAAAGTAAAAGTTTATCAACCACAAAAAAAATGACAAAATAGTGAAAGATTCACAAAATAGTGGAAAATTAAAAATAATTTACCACTGTTTTCTTTGATAGAAAATCGGAGCAATGTTTAGAATTATATAAGTAAAATGTTTAGATTTCACTTATAATTTTATCTTATTGAACCGGATTGTGCTTAGACTTTTCAAAATACTATGCAGGTAGTTATTGTATTAAAATTCAAAATATTTTATTTCACACAAACCTACATGGATACTTATGAAACGTCCGACGCTAGGTGCACGGTTCCAATCGACCGGTCGTTTCTTATGGAGAAGAACCGGCAAGACACTACTCCTAATAAATAAAGGTTTTTTCATGTCTACTTGCAAAGCATTTCAGGATAATTTATCGAAGCAAAAAGGTATGCATTACTTACATTATAGTGACAGGACGGTATGAAATCAGTTTTGTTCTAAATACTACTGGTTATTGTTCTGTTAGTGTTCTACTGGTTATTTTATCGTATAGTGCAGAAACATTCATATGATGACGCCAATCAGATCGTAGGAATTTCAAGCATAACGCGATGATATTAAGATAAAAATTGTATGTAAACATTTTAAAAGTTTTATGGTAGAAATAAGACGTCGGTAACATTATTTTTTATTTAAATATCCTAGTACGTAGAGAACATTTTATGTAAAAAGTTGTCATCTTCATGACAAGATTGCAAATACATTATAATTATATAAGAATTGTAATTCATAAATAAATGTTTTTGCAATTCAAAATGATTAAAGATGAGTCTCATTCAATTGTCGATTAAAATACACGTGTAGGCATTTATGTAATGTCCATAGATTTAAATAAATTGTTGATCTCCGGTATGTAGTTGGATAATTATTTAATCAGATATAAGATTCAAAAAATGTATCTATTAAAAATATCGTCTGAAACTTAATTAGTTTTTAAAACTTTAGTCATTTAAATTCAGAGCTGCAATATAAAGGCCAAAATTATCTAAAACTATCATTATTACAACAATCAATACAAATTGGAACCTATTTTCACATAATAGCCCCCACATAAAATACGATTACTAATAAAAGGCTACGTAACTACGATAATATCAATAACTGTGGTGGATTGACCTTGGTCAAGCTTGTAGTTAATAAATCAAATTAAAAACTGTCGTGTTACCTTTTTTTGTTAAATATTTTATCGAAAATGCTTAACTATTTGAACGGAGCACATGTTGACACTGAAACAATTAATATTTATACAATAATTAGGATAAAATTTGTGTAATATTTCTTTTTTTTTCTTTTAGATAATCGATAAAAAGTCGATACTTATCTGAACGACAACGAACGTAGTTAACAATAGATCGGGCAGCGGAAGAGGAAATCATCAATGTTACAGTGACGGATAACAAAAAAAAAAACTGTGACTTCTGAACAGATCACTTGATCAAATAAATTCAGTTTTGTGTTTAAAGTGAGCCTTAAGTGAACGTAACCTGTGTGTGAGGAAAAGCGATGACACGTCTGCGATTTTGACGTGTGCTATTTAGTCGCAAATCGCAGAAAAACTGGAGGCCGACACGTATGAGGTGTCAGTTGTCGTCCAGCTGACAACAGATGTCATCCCCATTGAAGTCGGTGAGTCAGACATTTATAAAAGACCTTGTGAATTAGCTCGATATGTACTGTCGAAACCAGTAGCCAACTTGCAACTACTTTTAAACAATGTTGCAAGTTTGCTGGGTAGCCTTCTTTACATCACACATCATCATCTTATGGTGTCACCAAAGCCCAACCGGCTAAGCCATTTTTAACAGAATTTGTCCGACTAGCAACTTTCGCCTTAGGCTAGGCCGCCCGCTAGTATCCGGCGGTGTGTAGACCTTTAAATATCCCATATCTCCATTAAGCTTAAAAAGTTATTACGGACACAAAATTGGTGTAGATAGTCTTAAGATGAATAATTTTCCCTGTAGGTACGCATACCAAATAGTTTGTTCAAGTGTACCTATTACTCGTACTTAGTTGTTTTTCGACATCTGAATGACGATCTTTTGTGGTCAAGACTTTGTCATCTCTGTTGTGGCTTACGTGATCTTTCAGAACAGTTTTACACGTTTTGTTTACTTTTATGTTTATCAGAATTGCCATCGAGTCGCTAAGAAGAAACATGTGATAGTGGTCAATTGATAAGTGCATTTAGTCTTGGCGTTTGCTAGAGCAATCTACTTTTCCTGCCGGGAAAATATGTGAGGTACATAAATTCGTTTAGTTCTATTTAAAGCTTTTGTTTTTCTAACTTTGGAGGTGGTGATTAAATTAATGAAGATAATTAAGTATATATTTGGAATAACTCGTTAGGCTACGCTCTCTTGGGCCTTGTTTAGGCAATGAGTGGTCGAAGCTATGTGACTTTGCGATTAGTACCTTCATAGAATACACTGATTGCTGTATCCTATTTTGATAACTGTAATTATAATATAGAAATATAATCTCTGTTTCACTCAAATTAAACGACCTAGGGTCAGTTTCTGGATGGAAAATTTTGGCAATATTAGTTAATGTGACAAATTGTCAAGTGATTATTTTCGTTGGAGGAGCTGGTCGCTTAATGTGCCAGCAGTCATCAATTTCATCATCATCATTTCAGCCGAAAGACGTCCGCTGCTGTACATAGGCCTCCCCCTCTGCCACCAGTAATAGCACTTATCTAGAAATATCCCGTTTGAAAGCTTAGATAGATGCAGTATTATGTTATACTTAATGCAAGCCTTTCTTTTGACGCCATTTTGAAGTAAAAACTAGCACTATTTGCCAACAGCCAATTATCAACAGTACTCGCAATCGATTCTAATTAGAGAACACATTCAGCATTAAACGTGCCGTACCGAATTGACTTAAACCGTTCTTTAGTCGAAAATCGAGTATTCGAATACCGTATACTCGATTCGTTTAATTAATGCAAAAAATGTCCTCTATGCAAATTCGTCTTCGAATTACTTATCAAAGATAGTAAAACAGGTCCTGCCAGTGTTTTTGTGTGGTTAAACACGAATTAGCGGCTGCCGAGTTTTTAATCAGTCTCTAAGGTATGATGAGGCGTTATGTTTGAACTAGGATCTTCTATTAATGTTAAAACTGAACTTTAAGCATTTATTTTGTCTTTCTCAAAATAGATTTTGCTCGTTTTCCTTATGCTATTAAATCATACTCGTTTGGAACCTAATGATACAAAAGTTATAAGATATGTTTTATTAAAAATATCTTGTTATTCGTCTCTACTTATAGAATAGACAGACTACTTATACATAGATATACTATAAATATGTGCTTTTGTGTTTTTGATTCTATTTTTGCCAACAAAACTGTTGGCTTGAGTAATAAGTAATTGACTTGAAGCATGAAGGTAGTGGCTTTCTTGCATGAAAACTCACTTAGTATATGATTGCCAAACATTGCATTTTAGACAACTATTAGAAGTTTACAGAGATAGAAGGAAGGTTTTAATTTATTTTAGTGCTAATTACTTTGATATCATTGTGTCGTGTTAGGACCTTATTAATTATCCCCTGCCAGCACTTTTTAAGGCTGTCTATTCGCTTAAGATGTTGATTTTAAAAAGAGAATCACTGTTTGGTTGTCAAATGTGTGAATTTCTAATAAAATGTTGTTAGTTTTCCTTCCTTTAAACAAACTGAACGATGAATTTATTTGCTTAATTATTTATTAAAAAATAATTATTTCACAAACATCAGTGTAGCCCTGCCTCTTGTACTAGGAGTTCATATATCACAAGAGCCAATGAACGTAAACGGTCATGTTAGCACTTAACAAGAGCGGTTTAGTAATACGGGAACTTAGCATAAAGACACTATCATTATAATCTATTTTCTGCCATAAATGAATCACCATGAAGTAGGCAGGTAGGTAGTGTAGGTACCAGTTCTCATTGGCGCAGGTGTCGTGAAAAATCTGGTCACGCTTAGTTATGTTTGACCTTGTGAAGAACAAAATGGATTATTGAATGAACTTACTGCCATTTTTTTATTTAGTAGTCCACGCTTTATAGTCAAGCAGCAGAATGTCCTGAGTTGAAATTATTATTACACTCTTTAATTTATTGATCGATTTTTTTTTAATAATAAATATTAAAAAACCATATTTTGAGAATGTTAATTTTTTTTTTTTTGTGTCTCAGAACACAAAAAAAAAGCCCTGGGCGTCGGGAATCCCAGGCTGATTCCCGGCCACCGTAGGCGCGGGCTTTCGGACGGCGAGTACCTAATGGGTAGCTCGCTGTCCGGTAAGGACCAAGCCCGGGTCTACGGCGCGTTGTATTCCACGCCCGCCTCAAAGAGATGTCAGCACCAACTGAAGGGGCCTGCAAGGGCCGATGCCTGCCAGGGGTGTGGGCTGTTCAAAAGAGATACCGTGGCCCCTGCCCACAGGCAACTGAGGGAACACGGGTGGGTTTTAGTCAGTAAAAGTCTGACACGCCCTCTTGCACTCAGAGCGGGAAAAGATATTTGATGATTTCCCAGCCTCAAAAAAAAGGTAGCTTAACTTGGAGATTGTTTTATTTTTCCGCATACAAGAAGTAAATGAAAACTTTTTGAGTGAAATAAAATAAGAGAAATGTTCTTGTTTATTTTTAAAACAAGAATTCTTTAATCAAAGTTATCGCTTTTTATCATATTTATGGGTGACATTCGCATATAAGTTACGATATAAATAATTTATTTTAACCTTCTTTTTTCTTAACAGATAATAAATTAAATAGGTGTCTCAAATTAAAGTTGCTTAACATGTTTTTAGAATGAAAATCATAACCATTGATTAATATTTCATTTCAATCAATGATCATAGCTTTTTAAAATATCGTACTTCTATTCGAAGTTCGAATATAAGCAGAAAGAAAGTGCGCACAATGCAACTAACCGGTCTATTCTGTAAACATCTCACTGATAAAACTGAGGTGAAGTGAGCTGTCATTCCACCTGATGAGAACAACACTATGTTTACTTATTTAAAAAGAGAATCACTGTTTGATTGTCGAATGTCTAATAACATTTTGTAGGTTTTCCTTTCTATACACGAACTGAACGATGAATTTAGTAACTTAATTAATTATTATTTAATTAATTAGTGATTTATTTATTTTTCACTTCAAGCTCACTTCACACACATTTTCACGGTAAAGCTTTTACAGAAAAGATTGGCTGCTGTTCGCAATTTAAAATGGGTTAAAAAGTTTATTTTTCTCAATCAACCTTGCCAGTGTTATTTGTTTTATGAACAGGACCGCCGTGACCTTGTCACAGCGTCTGAGTGATGAAGATAAAAGAGGACGAAACAATACACCGTGCGAGGATACAGCGCTTATCACCGCCACTTAAGGCTACGTGTTCATTATATTTACACTTTATTGCAATTTTTATTATACCTGTCTTCCTGATGGGGCTAGAAATATTTATTATTCCGTAAGTTAAAAAAAAATGTTCTGTATTGATTACGGATTTCGAATATCTTCTAAGTAAAAGTAAATCTCAAGACTCAAATAGATTGACTGGTTATTACAACTTTTTCCTTTTCAAATAGCCTGATATTTTGAAGCCAATGATGTCATTATCAAGGTGGTTATGTTCAACTGTTTATTACTTTACGCAAAATAGAGTTGTATTCTTCTACCATTATTTCATTATTAATTTAGCAGCAATATAAAAAGCTACTTGAGTAGAAGGCCTAGAAGGTACCTAGATAGGTTGCTGGCTAAGTTCCTATATTATAATTGCTAAAGTATAATTCCCTAACAGCATCGAAAAACCTACAACGAAATACTCGTACGCGTAGCCGTAGCCAAAACTGCTACAACAAGCTACGAACTTTTTTGACAATCTTTCTACAAGCCCCGTACGAATTTTAACACCGCATACATAATATTATTTTATTAGTGGATTTAAACCATATGACAAACAATAATGTTATCGCTATCAATAACTTCAAGATATCCTAAGCCTATCTCTCGACTTATGCGATGAAAAATGTAGAATGTGTTTGCAATTAATTACCTTGTGCAACTCTTGAGTGAAATGAGGCAATATAATGATCTTAGGCAAGGGCTAGACTTTCGTAAGGGTTAGGAACATGTTCTATGTAATGCTGACTTTATACCTGTATTTGTACATTTACCTGTCTATACAGCGTGATTAAATTTGTGGTCATATTTAAGGGCGTGGATAATCAAACTGTACAACTTTCTCCGTACGGCGAACATCGTAGTGGCGGAAATTAATCAATTGTCCCATACATTTGGGTCAAGTAGATATTCTTCTTCTTATCGTGTGTGCTAGTTTTTTAAATTTGTTTGGAGCCAAAAATCAGCAACATGGCGCTGACGTAGTCACGTGTGCAATGTGCAATCAGTGACAGGGCATGCGATGCAAGATGGTAGGTTAGTCATTGTCTATGGACAGACGCCGCATACACAACGGAGGTCTGAGCCGTCCATGAAACCCCACTTGTGCAGGTTGTCCTTGCTGCGATATACTTATGGGTATTGGGATATTGACGTTTTGTAATGAACACATAAACATAATATAATCAGCCTATAATATTCCCACTGCTGGGATAAAGGCCTCCTGCTCTATGAGAGGGAGTGGTCCATATTCCACCACGCGGGCCCAGTGCGGGTTGGATGTCACATGTCTTCAATTTTTTGGTTCTAGGACATGCCGGTTTCCTCACGATGTTTTCCTTCACCGTTATGAGAGCAGTTGTTATGAAAATAATTAAAACAAAGTAAATCGTCTGACCGGTTTCGACTTTACGACCTACAACTCGTAAGTCGGGGCCGATACCACTGGGCCGACACTGCTCTCCGATTGGTTATTTTGTATTGAACCGATTATTTTTGCCACGATTACGATGTTGGTTCCATAGAGAAAGTAGTTCAGTTTGATGGTCTGTACAAAGCCCTGGAATATGAACATGTAATTATAATACACGCTGTATACTTTGCCTAAGTAATATTGCAAGTTCGCCACATCTTACGTTTCCATGGTTACTTATTTTCGACTATCAATTACCTACTCATCAATAAGTTATTGCTTTAAGTGTTAAGGCCCTGGTAACTTGAAATATTGTCGTTATGAGCGATAATAGTTCTTATTGCAATCCGATACGGGTTAAAATCTGTTGTAATAAATTCGAATAATAAATGAGCAAGCATTGTCGTAAAAATGCAAATAAAATCGTATAAAATTAGATATTAACTATTTAATAATAAATAATCTATCAATGGATGCAGTTTGGCATTTAGAATTTTATGGTATATTTTTAATTATAATTATAATTGTTATTGAAGGGATAAACTGGTTTTAAACATAATTAAGAGGTGACTTTGATGATTTTTTTGATGCATTAAAGTATGTTTAATTATGTTTTGAGTTCAATCACTGTATGCAAAAAAGACTTGAAAATATCATATATTTTTTTGCTTTCAAAATTATTTACGGTTAAAGAGATACACTGGTATAAAAAACCACCTTTTTAAGCGTTTTCAAGAAATCACCGCCTTAAGGTGAATGCGCTAAAACAACCTGCGCAATTAATTTTTTTTTCCGTTTTTATGCTATTTGTAGATCAGTGTCAGGTTATACGTATATATAATTTTATTGTGTTTGGTTGGCTTACAGCTATCAGTATAATTAAGTAGTAGTAAGGCAATTTACGACAAGCCTCCAAAATAAGTGTTGAACTAAATATGATTCGCGAGCGATTATAAGTTAATTTCATCTACTTTTTCATTCAATGGGATTAAAGTTAATTTAATCCCATTGAATGAGTTTTTCATGAAGAGAGTTTTAAGAGGGCTGTATTGATGATTTAGCCTCAGGCATTAAGTCCGCCGCTGTACAGTAATTTTTACTTGTGCATTAAGTTTTAATAAATAAATAATGATTATAATTCTGTAAATTATACACACGTGCTATGCTCGCGAATCATATTTTGTTCAATATACGTACAGCCAGACACCTGGAAA
Organism: Antitype chi; assembly: GCA_947359405.1. Taxonomy (NCBI): domain Eukaryota; kingdom Metazoa; phylum Arthropoda; class Insecta; order Lepidoptera; family Noctuidae; genus Antitype; species Antitype chi. The sequence goes on along the minus strand of OX375815.1, from coordinate 11,248,785 downwards.
TTGCAGAAACACGGAAGAAATTTTTAATTTCACGGGCTTGGTGCTTCCACCTTAAGTCAAGATTTTGTAAGGGTTGGATGGACTGGTATATCTAATAAATAAAGGAGTAAATTATGTGAGCATCATTCTACGTTTTACATAAGACGTACGAAATACTAGTTTTAATGTAATTAAACACGTCTGTGAGGCGTATTTATGCCCAGCTATTTATGTGTGCTCTTCGCTAAACTTAGGCGGATTTTCTCACATTTTCAAATGATCGGTTAAAAACTTTTTCCCACGCACATACCCGCCTATTAAGGTAACTAATAACTATGTTTACTGCGCTACAGTTGATACGAACTAAAGATAAGGTGACGTCCTCGTTGGTCTAGTGATTGCAAGCGCTCCTGCTGAGCAAGAGATTCTGGGTTTCATTCCCGGGCCAGGCAAAGTGTTATTGGAATTTTCCCGGTAAACATAATTGGTGAAATCTGGATGTGGGATGATAAGTATTTCTCTGCAAACTTTCCGGGGAATACAGTTGTGGTGTTAAGTCTTGATAATAATGTTTTGACGTTACCACAACATGAAATAGGTAACAATAATACTTATTTTTAAGAACTATATAATACCTAAAATAATAAAATAAAAGCGCTATACTGTAATTTGTAGATACGTATATTTTTAAACGCTCTTGTCCAGTAGGTAAGTTATATTGTGTAGTTGCCGTTTCTACGTCATAAGCTATAATTGTTGCAGTTTCCATAGTGTAGAGTCTAAAGAAAAAATCATGTCTATTATGATAAAGCTAACATCATCTGCCTAGCCTTTTTTCAACTATGTTAGGGTCAGCTTCCAGTCTAACCGCATGCAGCTGAATACCAGTATTTTGCATGGAGCGATTGCCTATCTGACCTCCACAACCCAGTTTCTGGGTAACACGAGATACCCCTTGGTAAGACTGGTTGTCAGACTTTCAGGCTTCTGGCGACCCGTAAAGACAAAATTATGATGAAGGCAACCTCAAGCTTTTTTATGGTTTAATGCAATGAGAACAGAGCGGTTGGTTCATAGGTTCTTTTTGCTTTTGGACTTTTCAATTGGTTATTTTAGTGTTTTTTTTATATGTAAACTTTGCCCCACATTAGGAATTTCTTCTGTATTGTGGGTGCGTTTACAAACATTTAAAATCACATACACAAACAGCCAGACCCGGAACAAGTACTTGTAGGTCATACAAATGTTTGTTCCGTGCGGGAATCGAACCCGCGACACGTAGCGCAGCAGTCAATCGCTTAACCACTGCGCCAAACGTGCCGTCAACTACTCAACAATCAATTACTCAACAATTACTCAACAATCAATCAATCAATCACTTAACAAATTCGAATCGTCAATTACTTAACATCCCTCGAAAATTTACATCTGTTTAAAATCTATCTATCCTATAGGTATAAGCCAAGGCATTTCCGAAAATCTCGATTTAAGGATAAGACAGACACTTACCTACATCTGTACCTATAATAATGTCTATATTCAGTAATAATTCTTCGAAGCCTGTAAATTTGGAAATTCGACAGTGGACTTTATGTATTTCTTTTTCCTTATCAAAGTTGCCATACTCACCTGCTGGTACCTTTCTTTAGGAATTTTACAAAAATGCAATGACTGCTTGGTTATTAATCTATTACTTATGCTAGCCTACCAATTCAATCAACAGTAAGTCATTGTGACTGAGTGGTGAGGCGGCATCTACAATGCCACACGTGAACTACGCATTAAAGACTTGACGCCACACAAATCCTACATCGCGCAATCAGAGTCTACTGCACGACTCGTTTAAATACAACATCCCGATATCAACCATCGGGCAGTTGCCCACCAGACACAACACCCGTAATGTCGGAGGATCTTCCCTTTTCCATAGAGGATGAGTGAACTTTACACCCTGTTCCTCATACCTCTTAGTGGCGTCCAAGTACTGGAAGACGAGGTTTCTGTCGTCCGGCAGCGAGATGGGCGGACAACATTGTTGCCATAGCGGTCAAAACCTGAATGAGGTGACAGGACTGTGGAGATTAGCTAAAGAAAAGAGAGGCTTATGCCCAGGAGTGGGTAAAGTCGGGCTGTGGATGATCATGATGATGAAGTCATTGCCCATGCCTTGGAAAGACCTTAAGCCTTCTTGCCAAGCCTCTCTCAAAGTCGTTACGGGTAGTTAGAAACTCAAAACTTCTGACAATCAGTCCTATCAAAGGGCATCGTGTTTTCCAGTAACTGGGTTGTTGTGGAGGTCAGACAGGCAGTCGCTCCATGTAAAATACTGGTATTCAAATGCATCTGGTTTGACTGCAAGCCAACCCTGAAATAGTTGTGAAAAAGCTAGTCAGATTCATTGAAGTCATTGTCCAATATCCGATGAACCTATCGAATATAGTTTCTTCTTATGGTTTGAAAACATCCAGACCATTCAATTTGGGTATGATAATAGAGAAGATCTTACTTTTGCCAATGTCATCATCATTATCGTCATTTCAGTCGAAAGACGTCCACTGCTGGACATAGCCCTCCCCCAGGCTCCTCCACTTAGACCGGTCTTGTGCTTCCCAGCTTCCCACATCCAGCGGATTCCCGCGGCCTTCACAAGGTCATCGGTCCACCTTGTGGGAGGCCTTCCCACTCTACGTCTTCCGGTACGCGGTCGCCACTCCAGAACCTTTCGGCCCCATCGGTCATCTTAAGTTTGGCCAATCTTTGGGCTAATGTACCATAATATAAACTCTCTTCGATATTAAGAGTCTTAGCTAAGATTAAACCTATGTCATGGTAAATATTGCTATACGCATCAATACTAACTTCTAAAGTACCATTGATTTTTAATCATTATGGTATGCAGAAATTGCACGAAAACATACAAACAAATACCTGATTTTCATCACCTCCAAAAGTTGTTACTATTTATAATTTAAATACTTTTGCTATTACACCTACAAACAATAAATGGTTACCGGTTGGTGCCAGCAATATCGATTAGATGATACCACGGAGTAATGAAAAAAGGATGATACTAAATGCCAAGCCCAAAGGTCAGAGGAAACGAATTATTAGCTGTAGTGAGCTTTCAATGTAAGTTATTTAAGGTACAACTTAATTAAAAGAAACTAAAAAAAACAAGTGTTCATTAAAGTTGTAAAAACCGGTGCAGTAAAATATAAATTGCTGATTTGAGAATCGTAAATATTATCTTGGGTACACATTATTTATTTTTATAAGAATAAAGTTGGACAGACACATGCACGTATGTGATACTTTGAACTTCTTTGACTTAAAACAAAAAACCTACGACTACAATGTTTAAAGAAAAACGTGAAAGAAAACACGACTCAAGAAAGAACAAAACACTCCCTTATTTGTTAAAGCAAGTTTTAATCTAGGTCACATAAACTACAGTCAAACATCAGACTTAAATGCGGCACACCCTTCGTTAAACGTCGGCCTAGAGACTATTTTGGACTATTCCCGAATCCGCTCCCATTAAACAAATTGATACACCCATAAATTCCATTCGCACCCTTACAAAGACAATAGTTGAGCGATGGGACCACCTACTATAATGGTATACAATTGACCTTGATTCTTTGCGTCAGCGACTCTCCCATGGGCTATTTCGCCGACCCCATCAAGGTTAGGCATCGAACACACTGCTCCAATGTTTGGCCGACACGCGATCCATCATTCTATTTTAAACCACGTTTTTTAATTAAGTTATATAATACTTAATAATGCTGTACACGCGAAACGCCAAGTTTAGATATATTTTTTATTAATTGAATGACCGTTCGAGATTTTAGAATTATATTGGTTTTACGATATTTCAGTGTCAAGTAACATGACATTGAATTTAAATACAGGCTAGTTATTTTTTTGCATGTATTTGTATGATTAGGTTGTTCAAGTTCAGAAAATGTTGTTGCTGTTTTATTTATATTTCTGTCACATGAAAGATAAAAAAATAGAACAAATAAACGGGTCTTTTGTTTATCTTGTACCTTGTTAAGTTATTCACGTTTTATTTTCATCATTTGATACTCGGTACTCATTTTATGTTAGCCTTGTTCCCATTTTCCTTGTTCCGCACACATACGATGTCTTTACGAGACAATTCGTTCACAGGCTTACAAACCAGCTAGGCGCCACACGGTGAAATAAATAGCCAGTTTTTTAAACAATCTGTCTTTTACTAAACCGTATCAATTAAATGCAGTAAATTGATATGGTTCCTTTATAAGGTAATAGTTTATTGTGTATTATTACTTAGTAAGTATTATTTTTTAAACTGCAGTTTCTCATAGTCTGGTAGACTACTTTTATGCCACCTCGTGTCATTTAATGTTATAGAAACTAGTCTTTGCTTTATAATTGTATCAACTTAAATGGATTGATATCTTAAAGTAACTTATAAAACGTAGAAAATGTTATTAAAATTTTCTGAAGTGCCGGCTACCTAGTTATTTTCACTTGAATTGGAAGTAAGAAACTCGCTTTGGAATGGGTTAGCTAGTAAAATAATATAATTAATCATGTAACAAGCATTCTTAGGAAACGTTGATGACAGCTCAGAGTTTACGTAATCTTATGTTAATTGTAGCGTAATAACTTGTAAAGATAGTCCCCGTTCATTTGCAGATTTTAAAATAAACCCATTTTATCGAAACATTATTTTGACTTATTTTTATAGTCTACCTACATATATTATTATTTCATTATTATTAAATTCACAACTAAAACCGAAATCATTCGTAATAGTTCCGAAAAAAACCGTATGTGTGAAACCCAGAAATTTTAATTTGTGGAATTGTGCCACTGAAGGGGTAGGCGGTGTGTCCCGTACAGGTAAGGTCGTTCTGTCTGCTAATTCCAGTAACATTTAGAGTAGACCAGTTGTAAGCGAAACCAGCCGTGCATTTGGTACAAGGCCAGACTGACACTAGACAATACGAGTAATACCTGTTACTTTTAAATGAACTTTCGATGTTTATGCTATTGGTATCAGGGACATTCTTTGATCGGAATATATTTTGTCGGTTTTTGACGAAAGCTAATAAACCTTTTGGCAGAGCAGTTATTTTGCGCGATCATCATTACTTGATTCATAATAAGGAAATCTATGTAAGCAGCACCATTGTAATGTTATTATTTTGGGAATAAATCAAGGTTTTTCAAAAATGCCTCTTGAGAATAATGACCATGTGTTGATGAAAATGACAATACAATGAGGATAAATGACTAATGTTATTAACAATGACTTCTAATGTTAATTGCGGGGGTAAAAAACATCCAAATAAATAGATCAAACACAAAATTAACAATCAACATCAATCACAGTTTGTTCAATTATATTCAATGTTTGATTCACATAACTTTTTGACTTTTTATACATAAACCTGTATTAATACTTGACTTATTGCACAAGATTTAACAATGATCGACATTTTATGTATGTCAAAATTTAGATATTTTGATACAATTATTGTACGTAGATACTTATGTCAAATACCATAATATTCTCGCCTGCTAGTAATACAACATTATAGATTATATTTCGAATACAAATAAACATTCTTGTCTCACGATACCAATTACAACAATATTAGTCGTGGCAAACATTTCAAATAAAGCTAAACTTATTTATCAACACTCAACAGTCTTCCTATTATTTCAACGAATAATTTATCTGAGGATTTTTTCCACTTAGTAAGATTATTATATACTGTCTTTTTATAAATTGTAAATAAAAAACAAACAGTTATTGGGTAGTTTTTAAATCAGGAACCGATCTAAAACAATATTAATTATAGTAGCCTTTCCTATTATTTATTCATAATACGGCGTAAACATATCTTTTCTATCAGTCATAATATTTTCGGTTACACACGCCCGCACATGAACCTACCCCACCCCTAACAAACATGAATTATTTGTTTTTTTGTAAAAAACATATTTTATGAAAAAAAAAAAACAAAACAACTATCTTACTTGTAAATCTGCTACAGAAAATTGACAGATGGGGGTAGGTTGGTGTGTTGGCGTCTGCACAATCACAGCTAGTTTTACATAATTATAATAAAAGATAAACATAATTAATAGAAAAAAATCAAAACATCTTTGATGTTGATGGTTTAGGATCTTTGAAAGGATCGATAACTGTGTTACCGTGTTTTATTGTTACATCAGAAAGGATGTTTATTTTTTTTGGATTATAATTGTGATGTGTGCCTTGGACATCGGAGCAACATAATCAGGATCAATATTTTCAACAAATTCATGATTATTATTTGTGATACGACCTAAATCATATCCATGAATACATTTTTTGTCAGCATTACAATCAAAGCAACTTAGTTATCTTAAAACTGTTTGTGGGACTGTTACATCCCAAAGGACCTGAAACACAGAAAGGGTGCCCTTAAATGGTTTCAAGTTAGTTGGAATCAAGCTTTCTTTTGTTATGATCTCACTTTCATCCACTTTTTTAATAGTAATATTTTCAACGGTGTTTATTATCATGTCATAAAATTGATCATATGTGCCAATATCTTCACCATAAAGAACCATGCGGTCGGCAGTCCTTTTAAGGACTGCTCCCACGCCATCAGGAGCACCCTTTCCATGTCCAGCTTCGGAATAGTTCCATGTTATTTTAACGATTTGAGGAAAATCCTTACGTATTTGACTTATTATAAAAAAATACATGTAATTGTTCCTGTAGTGGGACGACGGAGAATCGGATAAGAAGTGTAACGTGTCTATAAAGAGATTTACTTTAAGAACGTGCTGTACAAAGGGCACCAAATGAGCCCAAATAGCTGGTGCGTCATGACGCAAACAATCACTGATTGTGCATGCTGATATAGGAGTAATAAAACCTGAACTAAAATTGTGGGTATACATAACCGAAGTGTGTAGGGAAACTTGCTGGCGACTGCCCCCGAAATGGAACGATTGTACTTCAGCAGCAAATTTCAAAGATTAATTTTCCGAAAAATCTACATGAAGACAAGCATCCTGAAGCGTAAGGTTCTGTTTAAGTGTTTTAATGGAATTATATTGTGAAACAATTTTAAACTGAAACAGGTAGGTGCTCAAAGCAAGTCATGTAAAAAATTCGTACAATATGGTCACATTTTGGTATTTTACGTCTATATTTACGTACGAGATAGTAGTACCTACCCAATAATTATACACTGCCAACTTGTCTTTTAAACTTTTTTAGATAGAGAAGTGTTAATACTTAATTAAGTGTGATGTTTACAAAACTATATCAATACCCCGCGTCATCATTAACCTAATAAGTTGTCATTGTTAAAGACACGGACGTCATTAATCTAACCCATCCGTCATTATACTTTACATACGTTTTCAGGATAATGATATGATCAATAATGACGATCACAAGAAAACATATTGTAACTTGTCGAAAATCAAACGATCTTGATTAAAACACCTCAAGAGGGATTTAAATCCTTTATCGACATATAATGAAAGCAGAAATTATGTTAAGTTCAATAGTTAATTGCTACGATATGCTAAAAAAGGATAATGACTTTAAAAAAAACCATTTTGGAGAATCAAATTCGAACTTAACTTTTAGAGAAATCCGACACGTGCAGTCCCTTCAAAGTGTGTGGCTCAGCTGAGGGGCGCCGGGGGGTAGCCCGTAGGCACTGAACTGACTTTGTTTGAGTTTTCGGGACGTAGATAAATTGCAAACATATTTTATTTTAATAATGACGATTTTTTTGTAACAATTTTTAACCGGCTGATTTTGAATTTGTTTACTAAGTGAAAAGTTCAAAATTATTAGGATTGAAGATATTAGATCTTTGAAGTCAACTTCGCATTTAAAACAAATATTTTTATTTGTATTTGAATATTTTATGCGATCAAATAGCCGGAAACAGGCGTGTGGGACACAGGAGTTAATGACGATTCGAGTAAATTTTTGCATATAAAAGTAATTAAAATAATTTCTATTTTTGTTTTTTGCCAATGGATAGTTGCCCTAGTAGTAAAAGTATCGGAAATCATTTGGTTTTCTCCTCTTGTAGTTTTATTAGTCAGGATACCACGGCCAGAATCGTTTTATCCTCAACATTGGAGAATGTCCCATCAATTGTGGATGGAATATCTTGAACTTGCAATAACCTATATTTGGCAATAATGGTTCTGAAAGATGAAATTGCTTTGTTAAGATAACTATTTACTAAGCTTCTGATATACAGATTAAATCAGTGTTAGGAGACAATGCCGAAGGCAATTATGATTGTACACTAGCAAGACATGTGCCTAATCAAATAATTTGATTGAGTCAATAGTTTAAACTGATCGATTATGATATTTAAAATAACTTATGTATTGTTGATTGCTAACTAGTAGGTAATACGACATTATACAGAGTGGCAGAGGACATCGACGCGCAAACTGCAACCATGAATTCAGCACATGTTATTATCTACCATAGAAATTTTTCGATTGTGCGTTTAAATCACTACCACCCTGTATTGCTCTGTATGTAGGTATGTCATAATCAGCTAAAACCCTGTTTTTTTTTGTTTGACTAATTCAATGGTTACCTAGAAAGCATTTAGTTAGGCCAAAATAATAATAAATCCAACCGTCAGTTTTCACTTATCTAATAACTGCCTAATAAGAAACCTCCTTAAATAAACAAAAATATTTACAAATATTTTCACTACCCGCAGTGACTGGCAGTAAGTCATAAAGTGTATCATTCGCGAATTTGTTTCGAGTCAGCCGCGCGTGATGGATGATAGCACATGACGTTATACTCTGTCATGAGACACGACGTGGAAAATTTTACAACAATCCTCTTGTGAATAAGCATAAAATATGACCGCTGAGCTCGTGGGAGCGGTCGTTGTAAAATGGGCATTAGTTTTTACCTGCATCTGGATAGACTGGGAAGATGATACTCCCTAATATGTTGGAATGTAGAAATCTGGGATAAACCTAGGTACAGCTCGATTCAAATTTTATGGCGGCTCGGAACACGAGGCGAGTCGCTGCGCAGTAACAAATTCATGGGTCAGCGGGGTTGAGGGGTAGGGTACTGCGCAGCGAGTAGCGCACTTCAGAGCCGCCATAAAGTTTGACGCGAAGTATACCTATTCGATAAATTAATTAGTTAAGCAAGGTGAGGAAAAAGTAATCTTAGACAGATACTCAACCGTTGTTGAAAATGTGACCCTAAGTTTGAGTCTAAGATTTCGTTATTAAATGGCAATGAGTGAGAGATATAATATGAAGAACATAAACGACCTTTCATGCTTTATCATGACAAAATTCAAGTTCTAATTACAAAAACGAACGTCAAACCCGAGTCTAAGTTGTCAATTTTAAAATAAGAACATTACTGTGCTGGGATTCGGAATCAAATTCAAAATAAATAACTAGCTCGATGGTTTTTGCTTGGACTAACGTACTAACGTTGAAAATCGTTCTGTAATAGGACGGAAAGTGTCTAAAGTTTTCACTTCTTATCACAATAGTTGAAAAAAATGGAGTATGGATAACTCCATTTTTTCAGGGTTTCCACGAACTGTTTAGTAATGCAATATCGATAGTGTCGGTAAATTAAAGACTAGGGATACTGATAGTCACTCACATTTTATCATGTAGGTACGCGGTTCACGTCCAACCTGTCAAGCTGTCAGGTCGAACCCATTAATGTGTCACATAAACAATTCTGTTTTAACCGAAGCATTAATTGAATGTTTAAGTGAAAAATAGAATAAAAGAGAGAATAAACAACTTGAGGAAGAAAAGGAATGAAGTAATGTTGATGTGTTACAACACTTCCAACGTTACTTATAGGATGATGTACATTTGGACTCACTTGATGAACTGCGATCTAGAAATGCAGACAAACAGGCATCAGTAAATAGATTAATGACTGTGAACGAAGAAAAAAGGGACAAGGACGCAATAAAATTGCGTTCCACTTAGTATACCTGGAAATTAAACAACTGTTCTAGCCAACTTTTATTACTCAATAGCAATCCTGAAATACATCAAACGAGAGTAAAAAGAGAGCAAAATAGGGTTGGTTCAACAACCATTGTGCATTAATATAAACAAGATCTTAATCACATAAAAGAAAAATAAAGTGCTAAAACTAGTTATGAAAATGCAAAGGAAATACACGTTGATGGCTTTAACAATAAACCTGTGACAATATAAATATCAGCTAATGTGCTGTGTACTGATAGTTTCATTGCTATGTCCTTACAGAACATATAAACGATAATGCAAACATCGCTGGACATTTGTTTACCAAAGACATAAAACAAAAAATATAATACGAAAAATTATCATAATAATACATTCTCAAGGGAAGGAAAGGTTTATTAAGCAAATCATAGAATGAGTAAACATTGAAGGTGAACAAGAAAATGCTTTCAATTTAGATATCGTGTTGGGTCATTCTGTTCTCCACTATAATGTTGTTCAACTATAATATTTGTTGAAGGTAAAATCAATGTCAAATCAGTATTTTTATTTTTAAACTGTCACGTGTTATGCGAAATAATTTTCAAAAATGGAATATATAGTAAGAACAATTTTAATGTCACATGGAAGTGAATAATTCGTAGTGAATGCTATAATTCGATACGTGACTCGCATCAGAGGTTCATGGCAAGGTCCTCCGATGATTTAACTTGCTGCTCTTTAAAAGAATATCATTCTTTATGGTTGCAGACATTAGTTCGAATTTTGTTTGTGCACCTGTTTTATGTCAGCAATTCTAACTTTGTCCAGTTTTCATCGGACCACGTAAGGACAAACAGGAAGACTCCTATTTAAAGAGTCCTTGATCCGCTGAACCTCGTTATCAAGTTCAATATGATTCATCGTTTAAGGATGCAAAGGTCTTTTGATTGCACTGACCTGCGTGAATGTTATATAAACAATTTGAGGAATGCCGTCTATATCGGTACATACTTATCAATCAAAATATTAGATACTAGCTGCGCTCTGCATTCTGCGATCCCGTGGCGCGCGATAAAATGTATCCAAGTAGCCCTAATACATGTTATAGTCTACCCAAAGTTCATCCAAATCAATTATAATATTAGTTAAGACCAGTACAACTTGTATTATTACAATCTCTAGTAATAGATAAATGTGATTTGAAACGCAATAAGTTAAGGACAATTCGACGATCAATCATCTCAGCTTTTAATTACAGACAGTTATAAAATTATAGAATTACATAATTTGAACATAAACCTACTTATTGTTGATTACGTCTCGTTTTATTATAAAATCTTTAAAAAACTTTATTAATGCTTTAAAGACACTTTAAAATTAGAATGGCAACGGATTCCTGCAGCATTTCAGAGAGGACAACGCATTTGCACACCATTAATACATTCATACATATATTATAGCAGGTTCAAGTTTTAAAGCTACATTGATAAATTGTTCAAATGTAAATAATAGTCTCAGGTCTGTGTAAAAACTAAATTTATTAGCGTCGCAGGTGACTCTTCGCATACTAATATTGTGATGGGGAGTTATTATAAGAGTCTTGATCAAATGTATTGTAATCACTGGGCTTGCAACACTATTGAGCAATACGTACCATTAATATTTTTCTTCATAACATTTTTGTGCAGCATTAGTAGATTCTACGATTTTATAGCTCACTTTAGTGTAAAGGAAAACATCGTTAGGAAACCTGTAATTTTGTACTAAAAATTCTAAGCATGTCTCACTGAGAGTTGACATGGTGTTACCTACCCTATAGAACATTTATAAGCTATTGGCGCAATTTGATATACTACATGCCAAGTAGTTAGATATGTTTATTACGTCATTTACTCTCAAATAAGATTCTAAGTAGTACTCATTAGATACTCTATAAATATTTATAACTGGTCGGTTATTTATATGTACAGTCTCGGTTGGAATAGAAAAGTATTCAACCTAAAGTAAGTAAGTGAGTGAATACATAACCTTGATAAACTGACTGTAGGTGAGTACATACCTATTATTATTTTTAGTAAGAATGACTGCATGAAGTGTGAAAGCCGTAGGAATGCGCTGGATGTGGGAAACACAGAACCGGTCGAAGTGGAGGAGCTTGGGGGAGGCCTAAGTCTAGCAGTGGACGTATTTCGACTGAAATGATGATATTAATGATAATGATGAAGCATGACTAGTCGGCTGAGTTATCATATACTTGAATTTAGTTATCAATTCCCAGGTACATATTCTGGGAACAGATTTGTCTGGAAATAAAAAGAAAGTTGATAACATAATATGTCAACGTCTATCAACAAAATTCATGCAGGAAGTGACATTTATCTGACACTCGGATACAAGAAATTGAGCAAAAACGTGAGATAAATTGCTACAATTTATTTTACTTAACGATGTTTTTGTAAAATACCGACTTGACAGTCAAAATAATAAATTAGGTAAACACAATACAATAGACTGATTGCGTGTGAAAATACGCACCAAAATTGCCTGATCTAACATAGAAAACAGACAAGACAGTTCGTTTGTTAGTCCGACGAAATTAATGAAGCGATAGATCTCATTATACTTTGTATGAAGAAATTGTAGGTCAAGGAAGGACGTAGATTCGTACTTTTTGTCACAAAATATACTTCTAAGTAGTCGTTTTTCTTCTCTTCGAGTGAAGCTGCGGTATCGTCTTGTTGCTCATAAACAGTCCGCAACCTTGACTGCTCCGATGATCACAGGCAAGTCGACGATGATTGTGTGTAGGTACTCGAGCGCTCTTGATAACGACTTCGTTTATACTGTTGTCTTGCTCTTTTCTGTTTTTTCTACGTCCATTTTAATTTTCTTTGTCATTTCTTGCATTTATTTGGGCGATTGCGATTGTTCGTTTGGTATTTTGTGGATATTACTGTTTGAATTAGTACTGTAGACAAGGATGCAAATTCATATAGGTACCTTAATTCAGTTACATGAATTTCCAGCAATGACTTTCGACGGAAGAAAATGTTTAACATTTTTTTTTCTAAGAATTACAACACGATATTTCCGTGCGATATTTTCCAAAAGATTAATTCTCTCAGTAAAACAAAAGTCTCAACTTTATTTCGTGTACCTACACACCAATACCCCTTTCAACCCAGCGCGACGTAACCATATGTCAATATTTACATACAGGCCTCCATTTCCCTCACTTTTATCCTCATCTACAGGACACAACCGTACAATATTTTTTGAAAATGCCACATAGCAATAGGTAGAGTACAGTAGAAAAACAGTTTACCTTTAAACCTGAATGAATGGTGTACGTGACGTATGTTGTTTGTAGTAAACTACTCGGCTTCACGTAGGTACAATGAATACAACAAAACTTGACTTAATTTTTTTCTAATAGGTTGCTGACGTTAATAATATTTTTAACGTGACGATATTTTCGTGAATATTCACGCCCAAATCAATATAACACAGACGTAAAATGTATGGAAATATAATGAAGGATTTCAAAAAAATCCGTCCACGTCCATAGGGACATGTAGGTGGACATCTCCGAGATATGGTCGCGATCGAAATTATAAAAGTGCACATTACATTTCGTAGAGCCTTCAATTGGTGTATGAGGTTTCTCTGCAAATAAGTACGTACCGCATGACTTTTTTGCTGACGTGTAACGAAATGATTGTAACGTTACTTCGTAGGCAGAATTTTTTTTTTTTTTGTTTTCCTTCATACAAAATTCTACCTATGAATATTTTTCTAATTCTAAAACTTCAATTCCAAAATTGTATGATGTTATTTAATTTTTTCTTATTCCAAATTATTTTTGCAGACTCTACTGTATTTATTCATTCTTTTATGTAACATGGTAACATTATAATCGCGTGTCAACGACAAAAAATGTACCTATTGTTAAGAGTTTTTGTCTTGGGCATGACATCTTGAAGTCCTAAATGATGCTCGTTGAATGAGCAATAGATTCCTTTGTATTCTGCTCGTTGTATCGCGATTATTGACCACTTAAAGGATACCTAAATGTATAAAACATTGTATGAGATCCTAAATTATTGCGGTTTTTTAAAGCCTTTAAAAAGGCATTGATTTTTAAAAGCGTAAAGATAATCATTGGATTAGAATGTAGGTAGGTAAGTTCCATATTTTTAGGAATTTTCATCTTCAATTAGTAGACGTCGTATCAGTTCAACGTATGTATTATTATCAAAAAGATGGATGCTGAAAAACTTTAGGTTCCTATGTATGTAAATGCGGAAACGCACTTGATTAACCGACGCAAAAAATGAGAGGAGACATAAATAGATGTACCTACCTACTATTTGTTTTAAAGACAGACGTACTTGGCGACGTCAAACCGGCTTTTTAAGCACGTGTAAATATACGTTATGCATACTACCTGACTTGAGGAAAAGTCATAAAAATATCGAATTAAAGATGTTTCTATGAAGGCTCTATTGACTCAATGATACCCATACGAATTAAGGGAGAAGCACGAGGGCAGACTGCAACTGCTTTTTTGCAAATCTCTGATCAGTTTGCAGCCAGGAATTACTATTTCATGAAATTGAATTTCGCGTGGTGCGTTATTGCAACCTCCTTAAGAGCCTACTTACCCTTATAGGCTGCGGAGTAAAGGTGATTGTTGAATCACCTTTACGATAAGACGGTGCATCTATTTACTCAAACAAAAGTCATTAAAAAAACTATGTACGGTCTATGTATCTATTTTTAGAGAAAAAGATGTTCACATAGGTACCAACTAATAGGTTAGGCTAGGTTTTATCTAATATTCTTAGACTAATAGTCTAAAAATCAAAGTGACTCGCAAACTAGGCATGAACAATACTTCTACTTGGCACTTTTCCCGGAAAATTCTAGGTGAATGTCTTCGAGGACATGGGGTATTCCAGTGTGACTTAGTTAAACAAACTTAAGTGGGCACTTGGCTCTAAAAATAATGGTTCAAGGTATGTCTTTCACCTGACTTTGGTACAGTTTGGAGCCTTGCCCACATTCAATGAATACAAGTTCTGGGTCATAATAAGATATGTAAAGTTCTCAAATTACTTTATTTACTTCTACAAGGTGCAGCCTTTTGTGGGCTTCAAGGCACTTCCCTATTTGCTCCATAGATATTTAGGACTGACACATATCGGGCCACGACCTCGAAGGGCGGTAAGTTATGTGACTGCAGATGGATAAATTGATAAGGATAATCTTGTCTTTATTTTAAACTTACTGCTCGATACTTTTAATATTGTTTTTAAGTTCATAATACCCCTTTTTACGAAAATTACGCGGACGGAGGAGTTTAAAAATTGGCACACTTAAAGATTATGTGAAAAAGAATTAGTTAATATTTTAATATAATTATACATTTTCTTTTTCCGGGTGGGAAATCATCAAATAACTTCTCCCGCTGTGGGTGGAGCAGGAAGGCGTGTCAGACTTTTACTGACTAAAACCCACCCGTGTTCCCTCAGTTGCCTGTGTGCTAGGGGCCGCGGTATCTCTTTCGAACAACCCGCACCCCTGGCAGACATCGGCCCTTGCGGACCCTACTAGTTGGTGCTGACATCTCTTTGAGGCGCGCGTGGAACACAACGCGCCATCGACTCGGGCTTGGTCCTAACCGGACAGCCAGCTATATAATTATACATTAGAAACACATTAAGTTTCAAATGAATTATGGTCGAATTTCGATCACTGGGCTACCACTAATATCAATAAACCTCTGCTTCGACTTCTTTTGGATCTTGAACTTTTCTCTTTAATTTAATGAAGTTATATTTTTATGAGTAAAAAGGTCTTAATAACATACGTAACATATTGAAATACAGGTAACAAATGAAATAAACGAGTCGTACCTTACCGTATTGTACCTTTTAAAGACGTAAACGAATGGAAAAATACAGACTGGTGTTATCTCTTGCCTATAAGAATAACCAAAACAGGTGACACGACCTAAACACGACAAGAATAACATACATGATTAATAAAAAAATGCTAAATTCAACGTGTTTAGCCGTTGTTAAAACAACATCAAACTAAATAAGCAATCCATCATTTGTCAAATATTATGTCCGCCTCCCAGCTTTGTTAAATATTTACATTTAAACAATACAACTTGTTTTCGAAGAATTGCACAAAAAATATTTCGATGTGACATGAATCCAGCTCAACACTTCTGCTTGAATTAACAAGAATAATTACTTTGGTCCTTACGTAAGCACGAATGCAGAATGAAATGCAGAACACAAAGTGAATACATAAGCCCAGGATCGCATCACGACCGATTTCTTTACCGCACCGGATTTTCAACGTAATGGTTACTGTCGAGAGTGGGAAATCCTACAGCGACTTTTTTTCGACGTGCTGGGAAGCGGTCTGTTGGATTTTCTGAGGTAAAAATCGAGTGCGCCATAAAAAATCGCCGCGGTACAAAATCGCCCGTTTGAACCTGGATTTACCTAATCACTTCGCATATACACTTCATTCTGTATTCGTACTTAAGTAATGACTAAAGTAATTGTTAATTAAAGCTGAAATGTTGTGCTACTCGGCTAAGAGACAAGATTCAATTAAATTCACCATTGACGTCACTAAGAACAATGAAGTGAATGTAAGTGGAAACGTGAATGACATATTAAGTGACGGAATAGGAATAATTTGGCAGAATGCCTGCGATACAACTGAACTTGTCCCGAAGAGAGGAAGAAACGCGGTGTGCAAACCTAAGTAAGGGTAACAGGTAGTCCAAATGAAATGAAGGTTTGACATGGTGAGTCACTGGCCAGTAGTGCCTGGTTAGAATATTGAACAGGAAAAGGCGGCTCTTTTCTTCAAAGCGATTGGTACACACTGGTTAACATTAGTATGAATGGACGAGGAATTACCTTTATTGACAAAAGAAAAAAAATCGGTATCAACTATTAGTTCTTTTTTGGAGAAGGTACAAAATAAACGGTGGAAAAACCAAATAAAGGGTGGAAAAACCAAATAAAGGAAAAGGCGGCTCTTTTCTTCAAAGTGATTGTTGCACATTGGTTAGTATTTGTTTGAATGGACGAGGAATTACCTTTATTGACAAGAAAGAAAAAAAAATCGGTATCAACTTTTAGTTCTTGTTTTGGGAAGGTACTACAAAATAAACGGTGGAAAAACCAACGAAAAAAGTCACATTTTCAGTTGCGCTAATTTTACACACCGTATATAATAATATACTTAATTGCTTATAGCTTCCGCACGCGATTTTTCGCGAAATTTCTTGTATAAAATATATCGTATGGCATCGCATCGCCCGCGATATTTCTCCGATTCTCTTGGCGTTCATACTGAGTTTTTTATATTTTAACCTCGCTCCTTAGGGTCGTAGCGTGATATACAATTGCTTATATAATTATATATTCCACAAAAGTTGGGCTATCAAACGCAAAAAGATTTTTTCAAATCCAGTTGGTAGTTCCAGATATTACCCACACATACAAATTGACAAACATCTATAAAAAAAAACGTATAAAATGATTATTATAGCATAGATTTTTCTTCCACACATTGTTTACCTACGTGCACTTAAGCGCACATAAAAATATAAAAAAAATCTGGTTGCTTTTAACAGCAACCACAAGTTTTACTCCAATTAAAACCGATTTTCAAGTCCTGTGTTAGTGCCGCTTTGGTGACCCCAGACAGTACTACAAACCCCTTGTGTTTTCTCCCTTTTCCTACCCCTATTTTCACCGTAGCAGCTTCATGCTTCAGAACGGACGGACGGAGTTATGAACGTAAAAATAAACATAAAAAGGATTCGAAGTCGCAGTATTTTTTTTAGTCCACAATTACTTACAGTGATTTATCGGTATGGTCCCAAAACGGGGTTCTTGTTATTATTTAACACAAAAATCATAGTCATTTATTTCAGTCTGAGAACCAGCAATTTTTGATCGCCAAAAATACATTATAAAGTCCCCTTAAATAAAATTTAAATTTAAACGAATAAGGTCTCTACTCTGCCTCTTCTTTAAGCTCACAAACGCATTCAAATGAATAGCTTGATAAAAGGAAGTTATAATCATTGAATACGTTTTCCTTCCTTCCATGTGAGCTCAAGAGTATACAAACAAGTAGGCACATAGATGAAAAAATATTACGTCCTTATTGACCTCATATTCAATACAGGTCAATGAATAATTATGTTTCATCAGTGGGTAATTCTATCATTTATTTTGCCTACCGGTAGTATAAAATAGTTATTCCCCAGCATATTTTCTTTTCCTGGGCACATTTTACAATTATATCTTTAAGTTTTCGTAATAAAAGCCTGAATTACACCTTTCAGTTTCACAGTCATTTTTCAATTACCTAATCTGTTGATCATCATATTTTAAAGTTGCAATTTATCCTAATGACACACATAATAGAAGTACTGGTCGTCCAGTGCTCGAAATTCAACCATAACTCATTTAAAACTTTATGTATTCTATGCTAATATTATAAAGAGGAAATATTTGTATGTTTGTAACGAATAAACTTAAAAACTACTGGACCGATTTCAAACATTCTTTCTTAATTATAATGCTACATTATCGTGGAGCAACATAGGCTATATTTATTACTAGAAAATGTCCACTCGTGTGAAGCCGGTACAGGCTGATAGTATTATTTAAAAATATTTGCTTTCCGCACTCCTTCAAATAAACAAACTGTACCAAATGTCATACTTCTCCGTCCGCGTAATTTTCGTAAAAAGGGTTATTAAGTTTTTGCTTTATACATTACATTAATCTTTCACCCTTTACCTAATCTAAATAAATGCTGTGACCCTGAAATATTGCATGTGTTTATAATCGTTATATGTAGTCATTATTTCATGTTCTAGAGCACACAGATAGCCCATTTATATTAAAAAAAAAACCAAGTCAGTTCAGCAATTATGTATTGATCGGTTAACTGACTGTAATTTTTTATCTTTTTAGGTTGTTTGAGTATTGCCCTAAGAGTTTTCTTTCACTTGATTTTCTGACGACAAACGTCAATCCCTAGACTTATGATCAGATATCGGATATTCGGATGCATATTTACCTAAAGATAATTTTTAGCTATCAAAATATGGAAGCGGCTTTATAAATTATTTGTAATATTTACTAAAAACCCCGGGATTTTTGGATTGCATAACTATTCAGATGTGTATTAATTTAAAATTAATGTTAAACCCGATACAAACATATGTATGTACTGGAGGAGGGGTGGTTTGTATTAGTTAAAACAAAAATTAAACAAATTACTTACCTAAATTAAGACTTTTTCGATACAAAAGCGCATTCCATGTTAGCCAACATCTCAACTTTAGGTGAATATGCATCCGAATATCCGATCTCTGCTTATGATAGATATGTAATAGTAGAATTACCTAATATAATTTTATAAGTTCTGCAAAATACTAAATGCTCTTTCAGTTTTTTTCTAAATGTTTATTCTGCATCGCAACAACCAAGAATCAAAATGAATACTTATCCTTCTTGTAATATTACTTTAAATCAAATTGGGGACTCCCCTGTAGCAACAATACATAATTAAAATGTTAATACTTTCATTACAGAACTCGACTTTAACGTGTTTTATTAGAATTCACGACCTACTATTGTAGAAGGTAGGTAATTATATAATTATCTATTTAGCCATTCAATCAAGTGATCTATTATTATTGGTTTAATTTATTTGTATTTTATTTATACCTTGATTGTTTTTATGATTAAATTTCCTTTACGAATACAACGTCCAACAACTTTTTCAGTCATAAACTTTATGTCTCTGTCATTGGTCTAGTGATCGCAAGCGCTACTGCTGAGCATGAGGTCCTGGATTCAATTCCCAGGTCGGGAAAACTATTATACGAAATTTCTCAAAAGCTGTCTGGAGTCTAGATTTGTACTAGGTTGATGGCAATGAATTTTCGCCTAAAATATGGGATTTAAACATAACTGACGAAATTTAGGTATGCTAGCCTGATTACAGGCGTGATGTTATGTAACTTTATGTAGGTACCTATTTCTAATTTTGTATTTAAATGAGAGGTCATGTCAAACTTCTTTCAGCAGAAACTATTATAATCGTGCATTTTTAACACGTAAGAGAAATGTTAAGGGGTGAATATACACGTTGAAACTAACAGCTTTTGTTCTACATCTCCTGAAAATAAGAAAAGTGTTCATCTTCTGGTATATTGTGCCTAAACGTAACGTCAGATCGGGTTTTTAGTTAATTTTTTCTTTGTTTCCGTGCAAGGACCATTGTTTTAAATGATTTATTAATTACATAATAACAAATTATAATGAGCACCTTTATATGTCAGAAAACTTCGCAAAGTAAATGAGCTTACTTTAGATTAATCAAAATTCTAATTGATTTTGCTGTTTAAAATTCGAGCAGTTTCTGATAATTTAAGTTATGTTTTATTCATTGAAGGAAAGATTATTACAGCTTTTGTTAATATTGCCCAGCTCAGCTTACCAAGAGGCTCTTGGTAAATTGAGCAAAATCTTTAGGTTTTCTTCGGTTTAAGTAAAATACTGAGTTTATAAACATCGCCTTACTTTTACCAAAACCACATCAGAAACCGGACTTGTTTTCAACCGCATTTCTGCGAACAAAAAACGTAGGTGCCTTCGCCTGTTCAAATGTTCTGGGGTTGGCAAAAAAATGCTAATATTGACGCGGTAGCTATCAACACATATGTTCTTGAACTTGACCATGGATGGCCACGATATTTGATTACGTTCATTATGATCCGTTCATAGAAATTTTGCCTAGTGCCTATATTGATTGAATGGAATATTACTGACTTCTATAACTTGAGGGGTTCGTGGGTAAATAATATCAGTCACTTGGTTCGATCGAAGGTTGAGTTACGCTTGCTGCGGTCGGTCAATGAATCGGTGAAAAGTAAATCTAAAAAAATCTGATAACCAGTCTTACCCAGTTTTACTCAGAAATTGGGTAGTGAAATTCAGTTGCTCCATGTAAAATCCTGGTATGCAGATTTATTCAGTTAGACTGGAAACTGACCTAAAGATAGTTGGGAAGAGGCTAGGCAGATTGATTGACTTTAATAACAATTAATTTAAAGTGTATTGAATATTTTGAACAGCAGTATAAATAATAATAAGGTTACTTGATGTAGGTACCCAGAAAAACTGTTTCTTCATCGTTAAAATGTTCATGAAATATTTTTTTCTTCGTATCACATCAAATTAACTTATTCATAGATGTCACCTAACATAGAGGAAGCCGAAACATTACTCTTTTGTGAAGCTAACAGTAATTAATGGTATTAAATAGGCACGGTCATTTTTACAGTTATTAAAACACAACGCTCTGAATAACAGAGCAAATGAATGATTCAATGAAAATGTGACAGATAAAATGGTTTACCGAAATGTTTGGACAAGGGAAATAAACAATAACATCACACAGTGTGACACATATAATGTTAGAAACTGCGCATGATTTTATTTACATACATTGTTGTTTGATTGCAGGCTTCATGCTTCATGATTTCAAGTTTTTCATGGTTTGCAATTGTGGATTCTGACTAATTAAAAAAACTGTTCAAGAAACTATTAAAATGTGAAAGAAAGCAAAATGTTTTATTTGGGACACGCACAGCGAATACAAAAAAAAAACATGAATACAATTAAAAAAAAGGAAGACCTGTTCGAGGCTTAAAAGGCTCCTTCCTCAGCATGAAGTTTCGATGTTTGAAAAAAAAATACCACAGCGCTGGTATTCTGATATTAGGCCTTATCTAAATCATATCTATACTTTCTGTGAAAATTAGTTTATGCTTTTAAATACATACCAGCTAACATAAATAATGTGTTATTTATAAGGTTTAACGTGTTTGGGTACTATAAAACAGCTGTAGTCACGTTCGTAGTTCGGTTATTGAACCAGTTTCGTTAACCTGTAGCCCTCAGCCATGAACTCTTAAACTCGGTGGTATAGGTACCTACAATAATAGGTTTTGTGGTAGAACGTAGGTACCTTCATTATATTCTACACTTAGATAATTAAGTGCCCCGCATAATTAATACAGCTTCCTAAAAATGTTATGGAAGAATACGCAACATAATGACTATATGACTCAACGTCGTAGATAAACAATAACATTAGTAGGAATTTACAGTTTTTTACAAGTCAGTATACATCGAAACTAGAGAGTTATGTTTAGAATGCCCACAAAAAATGTATCACAACACACAACACTGGATCACCGTATTGGGAGGATGACGAAGTAAAGAGGTCCGTTTTGAATTCTAGCCTCTATGGTATATATTTTCATTTAGTCTTCGATTTTCAAACGTGACGGGCATAAAAGGTGGTTTTCAATTGTTTGTTTCTTAGGCATCCATTTTTTCTTAGGTACATTTTTTATTTAGTGTTGCTTAGGTCTATAGCCCACTTTTTCGATGGATTCTGTTCATTTTTTGCGTAACAATTTTTTTATGCGGGTTTTGAATAAACAATGCTTCATGATTCAGGGCCAACCAGTTATGTTTCTAATGGGATCAGTGAAGAATTTAAAGAAGTTGGTAGCTGCTTACAAAAATATATGATCAAGTATAATAAAAACTAATGGACGTCCTATCCGAATGAATGAAATGTTAATGTAAATTTTTTGTAGTCTGTAGGGACCTAGCTATGATCACGCCATCTACAATTAGCTTTGCCTGACCTTCCGCATTACTTTGTGAAATGTAGCTTGAAATGCATTCAAAAAACAAGATGGCGGCGTTTGTTCGGATTTTATACCTTAAATTAAAATGATTTAAGCCATGTCATTGTACTGTCATCTAAGATGCCAATTTAAAACTTTATTCTTGTCATTTCAATAACTCTAAACACTAAAGTGATATGACTACAATTTGACTGTACATTACCAGTTATGGCGGAAGCCAAAAGTTTATAAATAAAATTACTGCAAAAAATCAGCATCTAAATATACACGTTGACTGTTTTTTTTTTTTTCGGAGAGGTAGAGACCTGTGATTTTTGATCGACGTCATTATTCAGTCACGTGCTTCTCACGTGCAGTGAAGAGGTAGAACTACCTCTTCATTCCACGTTTATGATTTAGTGATGTCACTATAAAAAACCATTTAATACAGTTTTTTGATCTGACAATAACACAAATAACTCATTGCCGGCAGCACTTGCAAATTTACCAAAGGCAATTCAAAGCAAGTACCTACCAAGATTTTATAGCGTAGTCAACATTCTAGGACATAAATTTTGTACTGGTAAATGTTGATGGCAACATAGTAAGTGCTTTTATATTATGATTAAGTCATTTACTTCTGGTTACATCTAGACATCTTGACTATAAAGACTGGTATGGTAATTGAGGTGTTATCATCCGGTGTTTAAATCAAAGTTTTACCGATGTATTCAACTCTATTGACACCGAGTGTATTTAAATCGCAGAGGGATTTGAAGATTACTTAGTAAGTATCGAACTTTATTAGTGCTCTCTACATAAATTATAATAATAGTCCTCCAGACCATATTGCGGCCAATCTCAACGGAAACTAGCCTTCGGTGCGGGAGATATTATAGGGCACAAGTGTGTGCGCAGACGCAGGTGCGCTGTCTCTTCACACACAGGTTCGCTCTCATCTAATAGTCTAATGGGGCGGTAATTTGCCACGAACTGACAGAGATCCAGCGTAGGACCAACAGCTAGCACGGGAGTATCGTACCACCGACTTCCAAACTACGGGCTGTTACTAAGAAATTCCTAATGGCGGAACTCAATAACTTCCTGACCTGGGAATTCAATCCAGGACTCCACGCTCAGCTGTCCCACTTGCAACCACGAGACCAGTGGGGCAGCTAAATAAATATGAACTTCCTTTACAAAGAGTAAACCTTTAGGGAGTTTAAGGTAACCGACAAACAAAGTTCATAGTGAGTAATAGTGTACGTTTTTGCACAATAAAAAAATTAAGATTAATGAAATACGAAAGACACGTAACGATAATATAATTATGAGAACTCACATTAAGTTACCGACATGATTATTTAACTGTTCTCTACAGTTCATTGAACTATGGACTTGGCAACATTGCCCAAGTGTTGTACCAACACTGAATAATGATATTTATCTGTGGACATTAGTCTATTCTACCCTACATTAAGTATGAAGATGCTTTGAATGCAGATATAGATTTTTTTAAGGACGTGAGAACTAGTGAAAACTATGCAACGTTATAAAAGACTAGCGTCTGCCTTCGACTCAGTCCGCGTGAAAATGATCTTATAACATGTAATATATCCTATGAAACTCAGCAATACTTGCTTGCAATTAGTGAAAGAATTTTCTGATACGGATCTACAGTTCCGAAGATTACCCCACATTAATAAACCATCAAATTTTATCTCTTGCCCTTGGTAAGACTGGTTGTCAGACTTTTTGGCTTCTGCCGACCCTTATAAGTCTCTGGGGTATGGAAAGACATTGACTGTTTGGCGACTTAAGGTAAACAACGCACATCTAACCGCGGCGGAATAATTGACCGCGCGGAATCAAACAAACCTTCCCCTAATCTTACCAGCTTTTCATCCGATACAGCGTGAATTAGGAGGTTCACAGGATTTCATACAAGTAATTCTAAAATTCGATTTTTTCGGCACCTTCACTTCCTTCAGCTCTGATGAGTGTGCGTTTACCTTTAAAATGAAGAAAAAAAACATTTATTTTGCGACCGTACGTCGGTGGACTTCTGACCTTGAGCTGGCGTAGCGTAATAGAAGTTTCAATAGAAAGCTTGTGTTACCATAGACATGCGGTTGACTGTACAGGGCAAAGGCCTACATTCCAACTATCCAATTCTGCTGCAATCGTTTTGGAAATAGCCTATCCTGCGCTCATTAAAGTTCACGAACCTAACTCTTTCAGTAGAAATTGTACCTACCTACTATGGTTTTTTTTTTTGGTTGGGACATCATCAAATAACTTCTCCTGCTCTGGGTGGAGCAGGAGGGCGTGTCAGACTTTTGCTGACTAAAACCCATCCGTGTTCCTTCAGTTACCTGTGGGTTAGGGGCTACGGTATCTCTTTCGAACAGCCCGCACTCCTGGCAGGCATCGGCGTTTGCGGACCCCACCAGTTACTGCTGACATCTGTTTGAGGCGCGCGTGGAACACAACACGCCGTCGACCCGGGCTTGGTCCTTACCGGACAGCGAGCTACCCATTACTCGCCGTCCGCAAGCCCGCGCCTACAGAGGTCGGGAATCAGCCTGAGATTCTCGACGCACCTACTATGGGTGTAGTGTTCACTTTTCTTGCTTAGCTTTTGAATAAATTTAACCAGTAGGTGTTATTAGACTGCTTCTATGTATGTAAGTACTCAACTAAGTTGTACCACGTAGGTAAGTAGGTACTGGACATAGATCAACATGGTGTAAGCCAAATATTGTTTACAATAATGAATAATTGATTAATGAGGAAAATATTCGTATTTGTTTTAGCTACACATTTGTATAGGCACTTGAGATTGACGTGGTTAACGCAGGTACAATAGTTGTTAGAAAATGTGACTCAAAATAACAATAGCTGTTAGATTATTAACTTGTTAAAATATTAATGGATAATGGATGAATACCGTCAGAAGCCCGAAAGTCTTACAGCCAGTCTAACCAAGAGATATCGTATTACTCAGTAGTTCAGGTGTAGAGGTCAGATATAAAAACTAACTTCGTTTAAAAAAAAATGGTATTCAGCTACATCTGGTTAGACTGGAAGCTGACCCCAATATAGTTAGGAAAAGGCTAAGCAGATGATGATGATGACCTACACTTTCGACCTTGAACCTAACCTAACCTAACTTATAAGGTAGAGCACGCGTTAAATCTGCAATGAAAACAAACAAAAGTATTTAAGTGATGGCACCAACCCGCGCTGGGCACGCGTCGTGGATTATGACCAGAGGTCGGAGTAGGTAGATTGATTTTATATACTTGCGTCAAGATATTATAATATGGACATGCCATTTTATCCATAATGTGCGGGAAGTACCGGAAAAAGTTCCGGAATTGGAATTATGGAATAAAATAAAAAACATACAGATACGCTAACAAAATCGTTTATTATTTGAATGATTGATTGAATTCAATGAACAATTATTTTTAATGAAACAAAAACATAAATAAATTATTTTTAATCCTCATCGGATAAAAAACAAAAGGTCCTGTCTAAGTTTTGTCTCATACTGTCAAGCGTCATTTCTAATTCAACAGTAAGGGACAAAATACGGTGTAACTATTCCTAGGTATTTTTGTATAAAATAAAATACTGATTTCTTTCACCATTAGCTAACACTGGTAGCGTAGATTGATATTATTAATACGTTTTTCACCTTAAACAAATTCGTGCTAATTTCAAAATTCCGGAACAAATATCACAATAAATATGAAGTTCCGGTATTTTGGAGGCATATCCATATTATCCTCTACGTTTGACGTCAACGACCTTAAATCAATCTACCTACTCCGACCTCTGATTATGACCCAGGCACTAATTAAGTACACTATTTGTTTAGTCATCTAGGTAAAGTTTTAGTATATTAAAAAAGTATTTCCTTATTAATTAGTGTTCTATTCATCAATAACATAGCAATCAGTATCATTTATTTATAAAAAAAAAAACTTCTAGGTACTACTCATTTAGCTCATAAAAACTGTTAATAAAATGGACCTTGCTTAGGATTGGTGCTGTACTCATAAGTTAGAATTAATTAAGTATATTATCAAATGTTTACACCTAAAAGTTGACTTACACCGACCGTCATAATTGAAAATTTGTTGTTCAGTAACTTGTCAAAATCCACTTTAGAACTACTTAAGTTGAATACTCGCAAAATTCAAATATCCTTGCAATAACATGAGAAATTTTGAATTTGGTGGGCTATGAATTTACAACAGCGTATACATTGAACATTGGTTTACAAAAGCATTTAGGGCAGGTGTTACTGCGTAAATACGTACAAATTAAGGAATCACCTTAATTACGAGTATGTTACCTATGCTAAAGTTATCAACATCAAATCCTCAATTCAGAAACCAGCCCCCAATTATGTAGCTGTCAGTCCCATTCTGAATCGTTTTGAAGGATCTTGCTAATCCATTGCTTCAGATGTTCGAAAAATCTGTCTGCTCAACAACGTAAATAACGCAATGAATGTTGGTGAACTGACTAATAATTGTTACATAATTACCCCACGGGTGATACCTAGTACAGGTATTTACCTACTTGATAGTCGTCGTTTTGTTTAATGAATACCAAGTCATCAGAAAATTCTTTTAAAATGATACAAATATAATTATTTCCATTGATAAGCAACGTAAACTAGCAATAGCTTTGTTAGATGTCCACGTTAACCGGCCTCTTACATCTACCTTTCATATTTCTAAGAAACAAGTGAAGGCGTACATAATATAAATGTTCAGTAAATAACTAAATAATATACCTATTTTATAATACATGTGCTCCTCAGCGCGAATGTTTTGCACGTGATTGGAAGCTGTAGGTATAAAAATAAGGTAGATACCTAACGTTTTTGTACCACGTAAATGGACCAGAATAAATAAAAGCCGTTTGGCCTGTATTCATAAAAAAGATTAAGTTTTGAATAGAAAATCAATTAAGTATAAATAAAAAATATCGATTAAAATTAGAACATCTACTAAAAACTTCGCACCAATTCTGATACCTAAAATGTATGTAACGGGCTCCAAATTCAAAATGATTTCTTGTTTTAGTTTATTAATAAAAAAAATATCATGATATTTGAGCTTTCGTTCTTTGTTTGTCCCTTTCAGCTGAAAAGGGACAGTACCAAGTTGGTATTATTGTTTTTATTACTGACCAGGCAGCGGTGTACTGGCGGTACACACTAACAGTAGTAATGGATTTCTTTTCGACTGTTCAACAACATTCATTGCGTTATTTCAATTGTTGAGCAGACGAATACCCTTCAAAATCATTCAGATTGTGATTGATCGTGTGTTACGCAATCAGGGTGCAGAACTGCAGACTCAGAGACTGCTTTTCTCAGTAAATAAATATCAGAACTATTTTTGTGTAAAATAATAATATTATTGATACACCGTGTAGATTTCGACATTCGAAATTATATTGAGTGCTAAATTGGTACAGAAAGATTGTTATAACAATCTTTATATTACATATCCAATTAGCAAAGCACAACGTTCTTTATTAACAGGTTCAACCACCCTAAAGTTTTCTATACCGCTTTAAAATCACTATGTATAACTGATACCTCAAAGAAAATAGTGGACATTTACCCTATTTCCATTAGTAGTTCGCTCAATGAAGTGGGATGAAGTTCGTTACACTCAATTTGTTTTATGGTCTAATGGTGCACGTGCAAACAAACGTTATTGTGCACTGTGCATTTCTGTGCGAGTATAGCCATCATTACGCTCTTCATAGAAAACGTCATTTAAATGGACTTGAATGAAAAACGGAATGTTGATTCGTGTCCTCCGCCGGTTCTCGGTGATCTCTGATCGTCTTTGATTGTGAAACGATTGGAGCACTATTTTTACAAGATATCTTTGAGTAACCAATGAATTGATTTATGAATAACTTAAATTATTTTCACAAACCAAATAAACTCAACTCACCTCCTTTCACCGAGAGGAGACCTGTGTTCCAGCAGTGAGAACATTATAGGCTGTTATGCTATGTTAGTAGCTAGTACTTCAGAAACCGGACGTAAGTCAATTCTATTTTCTGTCTATCCATTCTGAAAAAAAAAACGAATAGGTACTTCTACTACCAATTAATGATAACTCGCACGGTTACCAAAAGAGATAATATGTTACCAGAGTCATCGGCTATAGTTGAAGTTTAGCAAGAAACCATATTTTCAAATAACATTTAATGATTTAATCTAATGCAGGAAAAAAAAATATTCTTTCAGCATATCATTCTAGACCCTCCAGCGCAGACATTTTTCGACAGTTATAAAAAAAAAAATCAGCTGTTTCATAGAAAAATGCAATACCTACGCGGTCAAAACGTATGGAACAGCTGATTTTATTTTTGCGCACTGAATAAAAACTTTTCCTGTGTATAATCTGAATTTCGGAAACGGCTCCAAAGATTTTCATGAAATATAGTATGCAGGGGGTTTTGGGGACGATAAATCGATCTAGCTAGGTTTCATTTTTCGAAAACGTAAAACCAACAAAAAACAAGCAGGGCTCGGTCGGTCATCCAGATATTTAACAGAAAAGAAACAGTTAATTTCACAAATTAAATTTCATTCGAAAACATCCATCCATTTGTCATATCCAACGAGCCTGATTACTTGTCTCTTTTGGTAACTGTACCTACATAAAAATTGAAAAAAATCACATTATCTCGCATTCTTCGTCAGAAAAAAAATACCACCTTTATTTTATGCCTCGCATGGTTATTCAAGTTGCTTGAACTCTAGCCTTGTACCTACCTTGTTACCATATTATCGCTATGAAACTGAAAAATACGATAAAGTAAAAGATCTACGTCTATTAATCGCAGGTTTCTATCGCGACTGCTATAAAGGTCAATGTTAATAGCCGAGCTATGGTGAACTTGTTACGCTATAAGGCTATGTTCACATGCTACGATTTTAAAACAGCATAATTGAGTGTAACATCTGGTTCGAAGTGGCGCTGGAAAAGATTCTTGGAAGTACTTGGGGGAGGCCTTTGCTCAGCAGTGGGACAATATCGTCCAAAAAAAAGTAGGTTGTGGTAAAACTAATATTTTTAGCTATTTTAACGATTGCTTGGTAAATAGTGCGACGTGTTTGAAAACGAGCGTTGAAATATTTGAGATAATTTTAAGATCAACTAAAATACTATTTCAGACATCCTCTTGACTGAGTAGGTATCTGTTTTTGTTTGTTTAACTTAAAAAAAAAATACTAATTTAGACGATTAGAGATCCTGTTCACATTTTGGAAAAATCTTGTAAAAATTCCATTTAGCAATATTTAATTAAACTTTTTTCCTGTTTCCTTAATCATAATATCTATTATTAAAGTCAACAAGCATTACAAAGCCTTATTTTTAAGCAAGGGTTTTATTAGTCTTAAGATTTTATCGGAAGCACTGGTTTTTATGGTGTCCTTCACCTTAGGTCAAGACTTTTCCTAAAAAACCTTGTTTGGTCTTTAATCATGTTTAATATTATGTTACTAATAGAACGAATGTTTTTGGTGCTGGCTCTAAAAACAAATACATATAATTAAAACTACGTCTTTAGTTTTATATAAATTTGCATAATGTGACAGAAAATTTTAAATATAGAAAAAGTTCGTTTGAAATTCCATTGACTTTAAGTATTTGTTTTTTTTTTAAACTGGATTCACGAAATAAATGGCCGTCAAATGCCTTTATCACGTGTAGTTTGCATGCGACATTATAAAATTAAATTTTTATGGTTTCCAAGACTGCTTATGGCGAAAATAACGTGACTTTCGAAGTTTTTTGAGTCGTGTTCTTCTAACTAAACAGACAGCTGCTGGGGAGTTTTTAGCGCCACTTCTTCTTGCCAGCTATAATACTATGAAGTGGTGACGGGTGGGCGTTTTGGGGGAATGCTTTATGTATTATGAAGCTCAAAATGTTGACTCTCAGCCTAGTTTGAATAATTTACTTTTGATTTTGATTTCTTGTTAATAGTATTACTTTTATCGAATGCGATGCTCCTAGCCAAACCTTAAAATATATTGGAATATCCAAAGTGTCCATACGCCTACACTTATGAGGACCTATAACACGTCACTGATGCCGTGATTGGCTTGGCCACTCACAGGGCCCAACTCGTTTTTCAAATATATGTATTTACCATCCACATAAAAAAGGACGATGTACGTAAGTTTGCTAAAAAAAACTGCAAGAACATACTTAGAATCGAATTTAAAAAAAAAATGTTAAAACCTTCTGCATGTCGATAAATATCTGAAAGAAACTGAAAATTAGAGAGTATAAAACGAAGACTTTTATTTGATGTGAAATATTTTATACCCAGGTCATTGACCTTTGTAAGTACCAGTATTCTTAATACATAAAGTAAAGTCTCAAATTAAGTTAAATATAAGTTCCAGTAGCATATATTATTATGAGCATTTTAGAGGTTATTGACTTTTTACATGAAAAGAGTTTCTTTCTGCATATTTAATATTAAACGTATTTTAAATACAAAATGTCTACGAGATGACCGTCTCTTAGATATTTTCTTGTAACGAATACTTACGCTGGCTTTTGAAGTTTGGGAAGACGGTTTGAGTTTGTTGTGTAATGTATAAGTAGTAATATTTTTCCTCTTTGTCAGTTAGATATATCATAAAACAAGTGTGAAGCTGAAAAACTTATGAAACTAAAGAATAATTATGTATAACAGTATCATCTTAAAAACACATTTTTCAACCAACAATATTGAAAAAGTTAACACTAATTCTGTTAAATCTTGACAAAAACTTTGACTCTTAAACAAACCAGTTTTTGCACCATTTAAAACCAGAAGCAGGTATGCATTAGGTAGTCAAAACTACTGATTATTCGGCCATTATGTCAGCATAAACATACATTACGTGTACAGCACTTTATGTAAAGATATGTATTGTTGTAATATTCCAACAGGTTAAAGGAAATGCTCAATTATTACAAAATATCGTCGGTTCATGAAAATTGTGCACGCCGGACATTAACCCGATCTAGACAGTTTTCACACGATGTCTGTGGGTTTGTAAAAGAATGGTGAGTAACTGGTATACTAAGCTACTGTCTGCTATGCTTATTGCGGTCGGTTCGTCGTTGGATGACCATCCGTCACATTTCGAGACTCATTCGTGCCTTGAAAAGCACTTCAAGCTGCTGGTCCTCGTTTGTTAAGGCCCTGTTAACTTTATATATTGTCGTCATGAATGATAATAGTTCTTATTGCAATCCGATACGGGTTAAAATCTGTTGTAATAAATTCGAATAATAAATGAGCAAGAATTGTCGTAAAAATGCAAATAAAATCGTATAAAATTAGATATTAACTATTTAATAATAAATAATCCATCACTGGATTCAGTTTGGCATTTTGAATTTCATGATATATTTTTAATTATAATTACAATTGTTATTGAAGGGATAAACTGGTTTTAAAGATAATTTAGAGGTGACTTTGATGATTTTTTTGATGCATTAAAGTATGTTTAATTATGTTTTGAGCTCAATCACTGTATGAAAAAAAGACTTGAAAATATCACATATGTTTTTGCTTTCAAAATTATTTACGGTTAAAGAGATACACTGGTTTAAAAAACCACCTTTTTGTGCGTTTTCAAGAATTCACCACCTTAATTAACTTTGACAGTCGTTACGGGTACAGTCAGAAGCTCGAAAGTTTGACAGCCAGTCTTACCAATCGGTATCGAATTACCCAGTTACTGGGTTGTGGAGGTCAGATAATTTGTTCGCTGCATCCGGGTGAACTGGAAGCCTGCCTCAACATCGTTAGGAAAAGGAGATAGAATGATTGGAATTTCTCAGAATGAAAAACTTCGATGCAGTCGCTCCATGTAAATACTGCTTGAAAAATATTACTGCAAAATAATACAGCTGCATTCGTCTAGACAGGGACCCCAATATAGTTGGGAAAAGGCTAGGCAGATTGATTGATTGATGAGTAAAGGTGGCGGTTTGCGTCGCGACAGAGACAAGCGACCGAGACAAGAGACTGAGATGGGAGACCGCGACCGTTACTTGACTTAAGCAATGCGCATTAAGAATAAGCAAAGACAGGAGACAGATACAGGAGACAGAGACGCGAGACAGGAGACTGCGCGGCGGTTGCTGCCCCGGACAAGTAGTGTCTCGTGTCGCGCTCGAAAAACACGTGTGTTTATTGTAAAAAATTACTACTTTTTCCGACGAAGACTGTGAAAATGGCTGACTTGGCTTCCGTTACAGTGTAAATGAATGACACAGTACAAAACAACTGACTCCATCGACATACTATCTGATACTGCATGATTTGACCCATAGTACATGCAAAAGAGACCGAGACACTTGTCGCAGTCTCCCGTCTCAGTCTCCTGTCTCGGTCTCCTGTCTTTGTCGCGACGCGAACCGCCACCTTAACTGTATCTTGGCAATGGATAGGGTCTTATGTATATCTATATCTGATGGATATAGTCTTACAATTTTTAGCAATATATGATATTTCGCATCATTATCATTGGTAGTGGTTGTTACACACACTGCTGAGGATAGGCCTGCCCCCTTTTGTGCCATGCTTTCTTTGTATGTGTAAGTCTGTGGTAACTCTTGAGAAAAAGTAGAAGAAAAGTAGGTAGTGTACAGAAATTCCGCAAAGAAATTATTCCGCTGTATGTGGACAATTTCAACTTAATTAATTGGTAACGGAACATTTACCATTGTAAAAAAAATACCATAACAAATCTTGCTTGTTAAAATAGTTTTCGCTTATGTACAATAACATGTATGAAAATAGAGGTATGCGTATTATTTTAGGTAATTTACACGACATTACTTAAATATTTATTTTTTTGCGTCTATGAGGAAAATCTTGCATATAACATTAACAGCGGAAAGCTAAAATACGGTTTTTTTCCCGCCCTCGCAGCATTTGCAGTGAAGATTAGACAAACTCAAACTCAAAGCATTTATTTCAATTAAACCATTTACAGGCACTTTTGAATTGTCAAAAAGTCGACCAGTTGGAAAGTTGAAGCCCATTCCAAAACGTAGATCTCTATGGAGAAGAACGGGCAAGAAACTCCACAATATCGTGAATTCTTCAACATATCCATATTTTTCTCTAAAATATGAGGCAAGTATCGTCAAGTACCTTAAAAAACTTGTGCTTCAATTTGAATGATATAATTCGTATATAGGAACTATGTACTTGTCACAAGATCCAGTATGTAAAGTGCCTCCTCGTCCCTCATTATGATATCAAATTTTTTACTCTATGATAAAATAGTACAATCATTACGCTAATAAGTTATGATGTAATAACAGCTAACGGTTGTCAGATTTTTTGCGACAAGACCAAAACAAATGACTCAGGTAGTTATGGGAAAAAATAAACTGCAATGGATAATTCTGTAGGTGGGTTAAGTGATATGTAGGTAATTGTTTCCTGAAGCAAATTGTAAGGCAGATGATAGTCTTCATCGTAGTTCCTGGTTATTAAACTATCAAATCTATGCTAATTTTATAAAAGAGGTAAAATTTGTTTTTTTTGTTAGTTTTTACCTACCTACGGGGTACCTAATTTCTGAAACCACCAGTTACATTTGTTTTTTTTTGCATTTGATACAACCCTAACAAGCCGAGTAAACAGAAAAAAACGCCTCAAGTGTGAGTGAAGACGAAGATCGGGCGAGCGGGCGATGGGACGTAGCGTGGCGGGTCGGGGTCCAAAATTTTACGTAGACGAAAACATGGGCGAAGTGATCGCTCCATTCCTCGAAAAGCACGCTAAGCCGTTGGTCCCGACTGTCAATCGTAGATCATTAACAACAGTCTTTACCCAAAAGTCTCAACCACTCTTACCAAGGTATACCTAGTAACTGGGATGTAGAGGTCAGATAGGCAGTCGCTGCATGTAAACTACTGGTTTTGAGCTGCATCTGGTTAGAATGGGAACCGACCGCAACATAGTTGGGTAAAGGCTAAGCAAATTGACTGGTTCATAGATAAGGTCAAACGTTATCATAAAATTAATTAGAAATCTTCTAGCCCTTTTCAAGTTTCTAAATAGTATTTCAGGATGCATAGAACAAAAAAGACAAGTTACATTGTGCAATAAACCACTAATTAAAATTCACTTCAAGTCGGATATACATAGTTATTAGATACCTTATTTAAGTGTTTAAGCATGTAATCCTGATTGTTTTTTTTTTTCTTTTCCAGGTAAGCATCAAGTTCGGTTTGGTTATAAACAGAGTTTTATCCTCCCAACAATTGTATGTATGAAAATATAAATTGTTTATTGGTGTATATCGGCCCTTAAGAAAATGAGTCGGTAATGTGCTGTTATTGACTTTTTATTTTTATGTCTAATTTCGCTGGGATACATGAGTAATTTATTTCAGTATTTTTTTACCATATAAAATAACTAAAAATAATAATATTATTTATATTAAGTTTTTTTTTTATAATAATAATTTTACGATCATACGCTTTGCTCAAGGTAACAAATAACATTTAATGTTGAAGAAAGTCCTCTCAGAAGTTAGGCAACGCACCTAATGCTCTGGTATTGCAGATGTCCATATTATCCATACGGATTATCAGTAACCATCATGTGGACGCTGGACGCCATGCTTACCACTCAACTACCTATTTAAAAATAATTACAACGGAATAAATTAGGTAGGTTAATGCTGTTGTTAATGTCGAAAATAGACAACACATTTTCATTGAGATAAATACCTGTCATATAAGCCCTTTTTAAATTAGCCTCTTCTGTCTCACTGCTGAGCAAAGACCTCCACAAAATCCTTCCAGGCATACTTTTCTGGAGCCACCACGATCCATCCCTTTCGGTACGTGTCTAGGTCGTCTCGCCACTTCTGGACCTGCCTGGGCCGGCCTCGGTGGCGCCGTCCATCCTCAGACACCCACCTTTAAGAAACTGTTACCCAGCAGTCACTGTGCATGCGGCTGATGTGACCCACCCAGTTCCATTAACGCCTGGCAGCTTTTTTGTCTAGGTACGTCTAGGATCCCCGTTTTGGATAAAATAAGTCCTTACGGCAAGATATTTGAGTGACGTTAAGTGGAGACGATACATGCTTAATACAGTGTCAGTAGTAGTAAAGTGGTTAGTGTCATTGACACTTGTTTGAAGAATACCTAAATACGGTACAGCTAGGGTCAAGCAGGTTTTTAAAACGGATATAGCTATCGATTCAGCGTAACACCATTTATTGTGTGAAATACCGCACATGGATGGCCAATGTATAGACTTACATTTTGAAGAGATATTGATACAAAGCGGGAACGTAAGTGGAAATATTATTTAAAAAAATTCTTCAGTGATCTACCTACCTACCTATAGTTTTTACTGTGTTAGCTAAAAATCTAGTCACTGTATTATTTAACACTAGCTTCCACCCGCGGCTTCGCCCACGTGGAGGTCGGAAATTATTCCACGGGAACATACTACCGGGATAAAAAGTATCCTATGTGTTAAACTAGGTTATAATCTATCTGTGTGCCAAATTTCATGCAAATCCGTTCAGCCGTTATTGCGTGATTGAGTAACAAACATCCAAACATCTTCACAAACTTTCACATTTATAAAATTAGTAAGACAATCTGTCTATAACGTTCCCAATGCTGGGTCACAACCCTCCTCTCTGTAAAAGGGAGTATGCGATGATCCACCACGTGGGCCCAGTGCAGTGGCGTAATTGCATATCACACCAATAATAGGAGTAGGTTTCATTTTGACAGTTCAACAATATTCATTGCTTTATTTACATTGCTGGGCAGACAAATTTTTCGAACACATGAAGCAATGGATTAGCAATATCCTTCAAAATTATTCAGATTCTGATTAGTAGTGTGTAACGCAATTAGGGTGCAGGTTGGTTGGTGGATGTCACTTATCATTGAAGCCACTATGCTCGTCCACTATAGCCACTATTCATGGTTTGATAGCACTATTAGACTAATTATATAAACATGGACATGACATTGAGTGCTGAATCAATATATTTCTCTAAACAATGATTAAATATGTAATACAATGCGGAACTCTATAATCTATAGTAAAACCAACGGTTGAACGAATCAAGCATATCGCAGTCGACTGACCTTTTTCGCTTTAAGCGCTTGAGTAGCTTTTGATAACCATTATATTCCAGTACATGATTGTAGCGTAAATAGCGTATTAGTCTAGGGAGGATAAAGTAATGAAGTTACACGAAGGAAAATCATAGTAAAAACGAACACATTCGTTTGTTTTCTTTAGGTCATCATCGTCTTGACCACAATAGGTACCACAATAGGACCTATAATGAGCAAGAAGCAGAAGATTTTTTATGTCGCAATTTTATGCTTGAGAATCTTGGCTGGCAAATCCACGGTGATGAACCAGAAACTTATACCTATACCATGCCATCAAAGATTGAAATAAATCTGATGGAGAAGCAGGACGGATCAGTGGTTGCCTAGTGGTAACGGCGCCGCCGGCTTCGAACCCACGCTGGCGCTTCACTTTGCGTAATCTGCTCTCAAAACGGTGAAGAAAACATCGTGAAGAAACCGGCATATCCTAGAACCAAAAACTCGAAGACATGTGGCATGCACCAACCCGCACTGGGCCTGCGTGGTGGATTACAGCTTACTCCCTCTCGCAGACAGGAGGCCTGGGTCTCAGCAGTGGAAACAAAATAGGCTAAGCCTGATGAAGTAGCCATCAAATTTATTTTTGGACCAATCACATGAAACCATTCTATAATTCTTACTTTCGCATTAGTCATTTTAACATTAATTTATTTCGCTTGACTAACCAAAATAGCTATAAAACTGTCCAGCCAATACGTCACCTCACAGTCTATTTTCTAGCTAAATCCAGTTCAGGACCATTATGGGCGTTGTCCACGTCGGCTATCATTTAGCAGGCAAATGACCAATTTGCCAAAAAGCACGCCAAGGTTAGAAGGTCGTGTCATTTGGGCCTGTGTGGTCCAATCTAAAGGAATTACTTTTATTATAGTGATTACTTTTTGAGCTCCCTGTTATGTTTGCAAATTAATTAGGAAAGCATAGTGATTAATGGGTGTACAAACAACCTTAGCTATCCATTACAAAACCTCCTCTTATATCGAAAATAGTTTCTGGTAGTTCTGATGGGTACTAGCTCTGTCTAAAAATTGAACCTACCTAGCCTTTGCCCAACTATGTTAAGTTCAGCTTCCAGTGTAACCGCATGCAGCTGAACACCAGTAATTTATATGGAGCGACTGCCTATCTGACCTCCAGAACCCAGTAACTGGGTAATCCGATACTATACTATACTATACTATACTATACTATCTCTGCCTATCTTCTGTAAAAAACTCGACCTGAATACTTAGGTGAAGTATACTGTCAATAGTGTCCGTAGCGTAGCGTCAGTAAGCGGAGATTCATAGATGACTCCACCCTCCAGGGTCCTGTTGTCCGTGTCCAGCGTGTCCTGTTGTCTGCATGCTAAGGAGTTGATGGATAGCTAAATTCTGGGCTGACTGTGTTATAGATTGCTGTCGATCGACACACTAATAAAAATAAATAGAATTACAGCTCACTTCCACAATAGACCGGCAGATCATTTTTAATAGTCTTATCTCTTTCATTTGCATGTCGTGTCACCTTTTTTTTATTGTGTGTCGAAGGTGGGCGGATAAACAAACAATTTAATACTAATAAAAGCACCATAAATTCGCCACAAAGGTCATAAACTAAATAACGACCCCATTATACAATAATGAAGCTTTAACGCTGACGCTTATGTTTCAAGTGACACTGTAATTTCAGGGCGGCGTGCATATTAAAGTGCTTTCGTGCTTTTCACCAATATTTTCTAACTGACGACGATACCTAGTTTAGTATCGGTTTCCATTTCTGTTAATGGATTTGATATCCTGCTTTTTACGTAATGGTGCTAATTGATACACTCAATTTACTTACGTGGAAGCTTTGACACGTAAGTAATTTACCTACGTGGAAGCTTTGACACGTAAGTACGAAAGTATTTGTGATGTTTAAGAAGTACAATTACCTCAATAAAAAAAAATTGTATTCGCAAATCAACATATTTTAAATAGAGACTTACTTGAAGTATTTGAAGCATAAAAAGATGATTCTCCGATCTTCTATTATAATCTGCCTAACCAAACAATAATACCTATAGGTATCTAGTATAAAGTCAGTATAAATGAGATCCAAATTAATTCGATATCTTTAGCGGTCAATCAATCACAACAGATCATAACGGTCACCTTTAAAATGCATTCAGATGTACAATAAGGTTTTATTTTTACTGAAATTTAATCACTGTAAACGTCCGGACATATTGGAATCTATATATAATTATTTTGTGAAGGGATAAGGAAGCTTTTTTCCATTTCAAGGTTCATTTCGAATGGTCATCAAGGCATCAACACGTATGAAAGGGTGGTTCCGTAAAATACATTCGAAGGCAGAAGGACAAGTAGGTATTGAAACAAGTATTTTTAAAAGAATTCTGTTGTTATTACTTCTCGGTATTGAGTAATGATAGTCGTGATTTTGCATTTAATTTAAGTGTAGTATCATGTGAGATTTAATTTAATAAATAATTGCAATGACAGTGAGCCGTGGTAGTAATTTTAGCCGTACAAAAACAAAAGTTTTGGCTTAAGAGACCGCGAGTGTTTATACTTCGTAGATGTGTGTTTAGACGTCTATGATAGCTGTTTACTTACTCACTGGCTAAAAGGAATCTAACGTAGTTTCAAGTAGGTAAGTAAATTATTATGTTGTTTAAATTTAGCGAATTGCAAAGGTCTTTTTTGACCCTCCTTGCCAAAGTTAACAAGTTGGCTTTGATCGCAAAAACATACTAAAAAAGAGACCATCGACCGATATTAACCGACTTAGTTTACCATAAACTCCGTGTGGTGTCCTTTAAAGTAAAAAAATACTATCCTGTGTGAACAGAATACTTATTATTTGCGAGCCAAGACAAGTGATATATTTCTTAACCTAAAATAATGTATGTATTTGATATCACTATGTGGTTAACCCTTATAAAGTTCGCGGTACAACCAGTTAAGTTAGCCGTTGTAGAACTCTTGCCACACTTATCTAACAACTTACTAGTTTTGCTTGTAACTTTAGTTGGTAACTTTGGATATGCATTTTAATTTTTTGTCACCGCCTTCCAAAACTAAGTTATTTTTCAGTTTTTACGGAAGTCGGTTGTTTTTTTGTTTTGGAAAAAGTTTTTTTTTATATTTTGCTAATTTAATTTAGACACTGATTTTGAAGTGGTGGTTAGTTTTTCATAGCCAAGTTTTAATTTTTCACTTTTTAGTTATGGTACCTACACCACAACAATTCGAAATTTCATCATCCTTGGGGTCAAAACAATGCATATTTATGCGATAGCATCAATCGCGGTTGCTTAGCTGTCATTTTTTGAAGAGTTCCGCTGTCTGTCTCCGAACGCATCATCAGATCCATATGAAATTTAAATGGGACCATTTCGGTATAAAGCCCTTTCGAACAAATAAAGAATTTTGCAAATCCGTCTATATATGACGGAGTTATGCACGAACATATATAAAAAAATATATATACTTATATTATAAACATGTCAAATTGATAACCTTCTTCTTTTTTAAGTCGTTAAAAAGTAAATTTTTCCACAAATTAACTTGACGGATTAGCAGTTGGTTTTCAGTCACATCAACTTGGGGTTGTATTTCGTCCCCTAGGTGCATGGAGGGGTTGTAAATAATTGAAGGGTAAAGTCACCCTTCCAGACGGGAGGGAATGTCGATAGGCACTCGCTTAGGTTTCTTGCACTTTGAATGTCAACTGCGAAATGAAGCCTGAAATAATATGGATTGAGTTCAAGTGAAGCAACTACGTATTTTTACAGGTAAGTAAATATTTAAAACCCGTTTGGTTTTTATTCAATTATCGTTTTTAGTACAGTTTGTGGCTAAGTAGTAACAATTGCATGGGTCGATCGATCAAGATAAGCTACGCTTGCCGCGGTTGGTCCTTGGTTGGGTGACTATCTTTACTTACCCTCCATGCCTCGGTTTGGATAACAAGATAAGCCGTTAGTCCCGGCTGTTATTTGTGCAGCTTTGACAGTCGTTACGGGTCGTCAGACGTCCGAAAGTCTTAGAACCAGTCGTAGACCAAGGGGTGTCATGTTACCCAGTAACTGGGTTGTGCAGGTCAGATAGGCAATCGTTCTATGTAATAAACGGTATTCAGTTTAAATTAACGTTATTCATAGTTTGGAAAAGGCTTGGCAGATGATGATATTTTTATTAGTAAACTAATTGACTTTTTTTTGTTAAGTCAACAAAAAACAAATAATTATGTGAACTGGCGTAGAAAAAAACTCATCAAATCAAATTTATACGCTTATATAGTTTTGACTTAAGCTTCATACACTTCATTATCGCAATTCCTATGTAGGCAGTACCTATAAATTATAGTCAACAGTACCCGTAGCAAATCATTAAAATCAATGTATTGCAAGTTTAAAGTCATAACAAAAGTCTGAGTCATAGTATTATAGGAAGACGCAGATATTATTAATTAGACCCATCAGTCATTTGCCAAGCATCATAACTTTGTGGGAGGTGTTGTTCTGTCAGGTGCGAGAATTATTAGAAAAACGTGGTTATGGTACGACCTACACTTATGTTTCATCATCATTTGCGTAGCCTTTTCTCAACTATGCTGCTGGGGACTTTCCTGCGCCACTTCTTCATCCCAGCTAGCACTAGGAAGTGGTGAATACCTTTAAACGAGCAATTCTTGTATAAATAAATATAATCTGAATCTCGGAAACGGCTCCAACGATTTTCATGAAATATAGTATGCAGGGGGTTTCGGGGGCGATAAATCGATCTGGCTAGGTTTCATTTTTAGAAAACGAATAACAAAAAAATTACCGAGCAAAGCTCAGTTATCCAGATATTGTAATTTAAACGTTCAAAAAAAGTGCTGGCTCTCAGCCTAGTTTGAATAAATGACTTTTTATTTGATTATGTTGGGGTCGGCTTCCGGTCTAACCAAATACCAAACTAGCTAGGTCTAGCTGAATACCAGTACTTTTCAAGGAGCGTCTCTGCCTATCTGACCTCTACAACCCAGCTACAGGGAAAACAATACCCCTTGGTAAGTCTGGCTGTCAGATTTTCGGGTTTCCATCCACCCCCAAATGTAAAAAAAAAATGAAAAAAATGATAATAATAATGATAGCCGGGACCGTGCTTTCCGAGGCACGGAGTAGTATTGTTAATTAAATCCATCGCACATTTGCCAAACATCATACGTATGTAGATATTATTCTGTCATGTGCGAACATGATGACAAAAACGTGTTATGAAACGACCTACACTTATATATAACTACTATTAAAACTTTACCTGAGTTCATAAATTATAGTCATATTAAATCAACTCAATCAGCTGAGCGTATCACAATACATTTACATTTCCGCATACATTTTGTTAAGCTGCTATCTTCAGGTCGTTGTTCTATCTAGCTGGGACTGGTGGCAATTATGAATACAATACAGCTTTGTGAATATTCATGAATTCGTGTGCCAATTTTCGTGTCGGGTTCTGCGAAGATAGTATATACCGTAGTGGTATTTGCCTTTAGGGTTGACTGCTCAGGGTGCGATGTCATTGGTGCACTATCTGGTGGTCCTTGTGTATGATAATAAATCAAATAATTCAATTAAGGATATCGTAATGAGTCCATTTGCATTTCCGCATACATTTTGCTGGATTCGAGTCGATTCGCACGAATTTACTCACCCAAAACGGGCGAAACGACACTTTTAAATAATATTCTATTTTCTGTATGCGATTCTTGTGGGCAGATTGACAACTCCAGCAATACTTATTAGGCAATTGGCATGTTTTGAATTTTATTAGTGCTCCCTCTGCTGTCTAAAGGTCGTTGGTCTTTTAGCTCGGTAGTGTCAGATGTATGCCGAATGGTGGTCTCCTTGTTTGGGCTTCAAGCTTCGTCAAATTAGTACGAATGCACTAAAAATGCTTACAATCAAACACTTCAGTTTTTGAGCAAGTCTGTGTTTACTTACTGATGATGTCAAATTCCCCTTAATCTTTTGTAATCTTTGTCTTTGTCGGCGTGGCTTGTCCATCTTTTAGTAGGTAAATGAATTATTCAAAACGGCTCACTACTAAATAAATGTATCTATTCAATCATTCTGTTATAGAATATTAAGATAATCTCTGCATAGAGTCAGTGGCTCACGTTGCGTTGCACGAACAATTCTTTGAAGCATTTTGACGTCAGTTCTGTTTTGCATTTTATTACGAGCCACATCAGACGTAATTTGGAATGTATGAATAATCTATTTTAAAATATTATGAACCTTTTGAAGTAGTAAAAAAAAGAAATCAACATAGTACAGGTATAAAGTTGTAGAACAAACCAATCCATAAATAAATAAACAAAATGACTTACT
The DNA here is from genome assembly GCA_947359405.1 of Antitype chi. NCBI lineage: Eukaryota > Metazoa > Arthropoda > Insecta > Lepidoptera > Noctuidae > Antitype > Antitype chi. The sequence goes on along the minus strand of OX375815.1, from coordinate 11,205,419 downwards.
TGGTCATGGTTTGATTTTTTTTTGTCAAATGGTTTTGATATTGCGTGTTTCAGTTTAATAGCGTTACTACAGAATTAAGTACACAGTATATGGGTGACAAGTATAGTTGATTGTTCATTTTATCATGTAAGTAGGTACCTATAAGCCTACAATTATCTAACATCGAGAGGCTTTCAAGAGCCACTTCCGAAATAAAGAACAAACTTGCATTGATTACTTCCGCGGCTTATTGCCTGCGTCTTCAAAGTAAGTTCTCCTTAACCGAGACTATATATAATACCCATGAGATTATTATTTATCTATTCAAACATGTAGGTACGCTGTAGTGGTGTATAGGTGGAATTAATACCACAAAGCATTCTCTACCAGTCAACCTTTGGGTTTTATAGGACAAAAAAAAAAAAAAATTGTATAGGTTCTGGTTGAGAGTTTCTGAATGCTCCCATCCTAATTGCGTAACACACTTACAATCACAATCTGAATTATTTTGAAGGATATTGTTAATTCATTGCTTCAAAATATGTTCGAAAAAATTGTCTGCTCAAAAACGAAAAAAACACAATGAATCTTGTTAAACTATCAAAATTACAACCAGTTCTATAAGTAGTGTCAAATCAAATCAAATCAAAATATTTTTATTTCACATAAGCCTGCATGGGCACTTATGAAACGTCAGAAGCTAGGTGCACGGTTCCAATTTGTCGTTTCCTATGGAGAAGAGCCGGCAAGAAACTCCACGGTTACTCTTTTAAAAATAATTGGCTTTTACAATGTTTTCAAATTACAGTGATAATAGGTATGGGAGGACAGTGCAGGCCAGGCAATAAGTACCAGGTACTTAGAGGAATGAAAATACAGAATAGAAAAACGTCTACAAATCTAGTCTCTAAGGCCTACAACGTTCTCTCATTCACAATATGTAAAAGAATCTACCTATATAAAATGAATCTATTTGAACCAAGTGACATGATTTCGATGACAATCACTGAAAATAAATAGTAGGTAGTAAAATTGATGTATAATGTCAAATAATGACGAGAATATGTCAGACATTGTAAAAAAAATAATAATAATAAAAAGAATAAAAATTAACATTGCAATTTGGGAGCAGTTAATAGACTTTCACACGGTTTTGCTGTTAATGAGGTACCAGGGAAGCCACATGTGCAGAAGGAATTAATGCCAAACTTCCCTGTCTTCAACGTAGTCTTTTATCTTATAATATGCTTTTTTGATAAGGACACGTTTGATGTGAGTTTTAAACTTTCCATCGCTAAGTTCTGTAACCGACTTTGGCAACTTGTTATAGAAGCGGATACTGTTTATTAGAAATGACTTGCTAGTTTTAGTTAATCTAAATTTTGGAATCACAATTTCATCTTTACTACGTGTATTTAGATTATGGAAATCGCATCTTTTTTTGAAAAGACCTAAGTTTTTGCGAACATACAAGATATTTTCTAGAATATAAAGAGAAGGCAGAGTAAGTATATCAATTTCGTTGAATTTGTTTCTAAGAGACTCGCGAGGCCCCATTTTATAGATTGCGCGGATTGCCCTCTTTTGTAAAATAAAAATTGAATCTACGTCCGCTGCCGATCCCCACAGCAGAACGCCATAAGACATAATACTGTGAAAATAAGCAAAGTATACTATGTGTGTTATGCAACTACCCTGTCTGGTCTATCAATCTACGTAGAATCACGGCGTCTTAACTAAACCAATTACATAATACAAAGACAAAAGATACAGCATAAAAACCTGCAATTATGCAAATTAAAATTGATAATAAAACATAGATGCAATTGCCGATATACAAAAATACTACGTAGAACCAAATGATGCTTCGCAATCACGTTCCATGCACTTGTTAATGGCAAATAGTTGAATTTATCACTTCACTGGAATCTCTATTGTTTTGTTATCAAACATTATTATCTCCCGTTATCATACACGTACTGACAAGTAAAGCGTCAACTTGAAGGTAATAAGAATCTTCTGATTCAATAGTAGTGGAAAAATGTCGACTGCTGGATTAGATTTAGTGTGTTATTTTTCCTTATTAGATCTTTTATTATCTTTTTATCTTGTTAATCTTCGTTTGTTTTGTAGTTTATGAGTAGAGGATTTTTGGTTGAATTTCATGTTTTCTGTCATCGTAATTCATCTTTAGACAAATAGGTAATGGCTATATTCTGATATTGTTCATCTAAAAATTTAAAAGACAAATTATATTTTTTATCTACTTTATGTCATTATACAGGGTGAAATTGAAAACATGCGACAAACCGAAATGGGAGATTGTACTCATAATATTATGAACAACTTTTACTAAGGGACCAATGATGCAATCGCAAAAAAAAAACAGCTGTTCCCTACATTTTGACGAGTTATGCGAACATAAATGTAGGGAACAGATGTTTTTTTTTCGCGATTGCATCATTGGTCCCTTAGTAAAAGTTGTTCATAATGATGAGTACAATCTCCCATTTCGGTTTGTCGCATGTTTTCAATTTCAACTTGTATACATACAAATTATATTTTTGCAAATAAGAAAATTAAAAATATAAAAATAGTACCCCACCGGTATCCAAGTCGGTTCAGGCTACCGACTACGATGGTCCGGGCTCCAGAGAAAGAAACCTCCTAACAATGCCATAATTATTATTAGATAATATTATTAATTATATCTTTAAACGTCAGAAATATTATTATCTGTTAGATAGAAACTTCTTTTTAAACGAAAACTTGAGTTTATGCAACGGCTTTTATTTTTGAGTCTGTATATGCCAAAGAATTGCTCTTAAAATGACAACCTGTTTAGAGTAGGTACCTACATCATTAATAAACAATTATAAAATCTTCTCATCATTTACTTTAGTTGTAAAAACAGCTGTATAGCGTAAATGACCTTGGTTTTATCTAATAATACTTTTTTATTACTGTAATAAACAAAAATTGTATTACTGGCACAATTAATACAATTCTGCTTAAAAAACTTGGCATGTACAATAAAAACACGTTTGACTTATCTCTATTCTCTTAATAGTATGAAGATACTGTTTCCGTCTGTCTGTTAATCGTTTATTTCTTCTAAACCACGCAACGGATTTTGATACGATTTTCACTATCATATAGAGAAAGTCAAAGTCAAAGTATTTATTTCAAATAGGCACTTAAAAGGCAATTTTGAACGTCAACGTTTACATTAAAATAAAATTGATTCTAGTCGACCCTTCCAAAATGTAGTTTCGTATGGAGAAGAATGGGCAAAAAACTCCACCGTTATTCTTTTAAAATGTTTTAAGTACCTACAATATTTAACATAGTACATTCATTATATGATTACCTATGTGTGAAAGGATGCAGAATAAAATTACCATACCAAAATAGGTAAAAAGAATCAAATTGAGAATTTCTCCCGAAAGGTTTATTTGTAAAATACATTCATATTGAAGTAGAATTAATGGCGAGAATTTCAAAGATTTCTTATGATGTCGTATTCGAGATGTCCGTACGCTACGATGAAATCAAAAATCAAAATCAAAATATTTTATTTCACATAAGCCTGCATGGGCACTTATGAAACGTCAGAAGCTAGGTGCACGGTTCCAATTTGTCGTTTCCTATGGAGAAGAGCCGGCAAGAAACTCCACGGTGACTCTTTTAAAAATAATTGGCTTTTACAATGTTTTCAAAATACAGTGATAATAGGTATGGGAGGACAGTGCAGGCCAGTCAATAAGTACCAGGTACTTAGAGGAATGAAAATACAGAATAGATGAGGTGAAATAAAAGTTGTTGTATTTGTAGTAGCTTAAGTTGTTTTCACTGTTACTCAAAAAATGCTGAAAAATGTAAAGGAACTTGACGTTAGGTACTTCATTATTTATTTGTTAAGAGAGACACACCGACGATATATTTACAAAGATAATAACAATAGGTAATCACAACTTGGCACTTCAATAGCGTTTTCACTTCTCTCGTTTCATATTCATGAAAGATTTATTGTAACTTAGAATTTTCTTTAGAAATAAAATGACTTGTTTAGAATAAAGATAACCTTCAATAAAAAAATCATGCAACAATGTCTTATTGTCCTTATTGAAGCATGTCAATAAAAGTAGCGTTTATTTTATTGGATTCGATACACTGCATTCAAATTAGTTCGTAAACCATTTATAAATAACTACGTGCCCAATGGAATGCGTGTATTGTAAGCAGGGATTTCCCTGTCAGGTGCTATCCTTGTTTTATCAATAGGATCGTGACTGCGTTTTGGAATCTTATTTCCAGGAGTTCTTTGTGGTCATTCGTGTCGGTTGGTGTTATACCTACATATAGAACAAAATTATAGATCTCCTGAATTCAGAAAATAAGTACCTACTGTACAATCACCGGCAATATAATATGCAACTTCAAATAGTCGAAATATGCATGTTAATAATATGCATCATAAATTCGTGAAAAATGCAGAAAAATCGCCATAATTAATTGGTTTTAAAAATTTGTAATAACTTATTACTATTAGCTATTATTTGGTAAACCAATCACAACAGCTACCAACAAGCACAAACCTATATTAAAAACAACAAACGGCAGATAGTTGAAGTTCTAAAAACCAAGAAACACTACTGTGTTTCAAATTTAGCCCTTAGGTACTCCTAAGGGCTAAATTTTATAAACGTTTGCTTGACCAAGTAGTTTTTTTAGCTTAAACTCCTCTAACTTCAAGCGGCGTTTTTAATAGATAAGTAAACCCTTTCATCTGCAAATGTTTTTTTTTTTATAAAACCTTTGCTCCACACTAGGAATTTCTCCTGTATTGTGGGTGCGTTTACAAACATTTAAACTCACATACACAAAAGCCAGACCCAGAACAACTACTTGTAGGTTATACCAATATTTTTTTCGTGCGGGAATGGAACCCGCGACACGCAGCGCAGCAGTCAATCGCAAAACCACTGCGCTAACCGTACCGTCGAATCGGATTTATGTATTTTTTTTAAGCCATTACAGTCCCACTACTGGGCGAAGGCTAATTGCGTAACACGCGATTAATCAAAATCGGTTTCATTTTGACAGTTCAACAATATTCATTGCGTTATTTACGTTGTTGAGCAGACATATTATTCGAACATATGAAGCAATGGTTTCTAGCCATCTGTTTCAAAACGAAACAGATTATGATTAATAGTGAGTTACACAATTAGGGTACTGTAGTGTCCAGAGCTACAAATTATAAGTTAAATTTCAAAAACAAGCATGCCAATGTATACTGTAGGCCTCATAAGTACAATTTTCTGGAAGGATCAAGGTACAATTGATAAATTACTATACTTAGGTACCTGTGCATTAACGTGTGTTATCTTGTTCTACACGTGGCACTCATTATCTGTATGATACAGCCACTGTAGTGCTGTTTTATTTTAATTTTGCGTGAAGACTTGGATAGTAATTGTGGTCATCATCATCATCATAATTTCTCTTCTTCTAAGCCTAATAGATTTAATGAAAACAGTGTGAAGAATTGCCGATAGGCATTCTCAGGCTCCCAAAAAGGGGAAGGAAAGCATCGTGAGGAACCGGCCGAAAATGTCCTCGAACCAGAAATTCGAACACATGTGAAATCTATCAACCCGCACTGGGCCCGCGAGGTGGATTAAGTCCCATTTACCCTCAACGAGATTAGGCTTGTATCCCAGCAGTGGGAACGTTATAGGTTGATTAATAAATGAAATTATTTTTGGATCGGGCACAGGGTCCAACTAGACGTTGCCTGGTCAGGGTTTCAAGGAGAGAAGCGTTGCGATCTTTCCTTTCGTTTTGTAACAAGGACAAGTCTTACAACCAGTCTTACACAAAGGGTATCGTATTATCCAGTTACTGGGTTGTTAAGGTCAGTTAAGCAGTTGCTTCATGTAAAATATTGGTATTCAGCTGCATCCGATTAAACTTGAAGATGACCCCAATATAGGTACATGGTTGGGAAAACGCTAAGCAGATTGTTGTTTTGAAGTTTGGTAAATACTTACTCTCTAGGCAAATTACTCTTATTGTTTAACTAGCTATTGCTAGCGGCTTCGCCCACGTGGTACTTTCATCCCCTATTTAACTCTCTTAGGGATTGAATTTCGAAAAATCCTCCCTTAATCCTTGTCTACATTATAAAGGGAACCTCTGTGCAAAATTTCAGCTTTCTAGGTCCAAAGGTTTGGTCTGGGCGTTGATGAGTCAGTCAGTCAGTCAGGACTTTTCTTTTTATTTATATGTATAGAACATAGATAGATTAAACCAAATGATTGAATTAGTCCTTTTTTTCGGGAAAGTCCGATATCTACCAACTTAAGTATTATTCGAACTGAAATGTAGTAAACGCCGTTACCCACCAAACAGACAGTCTTCAAATTCACGTGACGTCTTGATATTGTGATAACGATAAGTAAACTTTCCAGATAATAGGAATCACTTGCAACACATTTGATATGAAGAAAGTATGTCAATAGTTTGTTATTTGGCTCTTTGCGTGCCTGAGAGTTATCATGTTAAATTATCAACAAATGAAGTCTTTATAGGAAAAATAAACTAGGAGGAAAAATGATGTATCTCAATTTTAAGTCTCCCGCATATTAATAATACATCCCATGCCGTTTTCGGCCTCGGTGACTGTTTCTGTACTTTTTTTTACGATTGATGGAACAACCGTCAAACAGAGGTCAATAAAATATTTTTCATTGCATAATTCTCAACACTTTGAGTTCTGTGCTTTGAGCGTAAGCTATTATATTTAATGTTATGATATTAAAGGAAATTCAATCAACTAAAAATTATTCCCCTGAGACCTGCGTATTTTTTTTATAAATTTAATTAAAACTGCAAAAATCCTTATATTTGGCGGTCTTTCGATTCCACTAACATCAAACACATCGCTATTTTGAGCCTTATGTGTTGCTGGGGTGCAGTATTGTCAAATAAAAAAAATATTTACCTCAATACAAGACCAATTTCAGCATTGTTTCAGTCATTCATATAATTTAACATGTATATGAGTAGAATTAATTCAATAAAATGTCCAGTACTTAGAATGTTGATTAAAACTGCGTTCAATTGGTAAACCCACGATTTGCGGTAACATTTGCGGTTTGCGGGTAATAGCAATAGGTCACCATACTAGTTTAGGTTCCTTCATGTTTATTCAAGAAAATACGAGTAAGTCTACAGTTTGATTAATCAAATAAAATTTGTCCCTTGATACCCATGATGGCAATAATTTATTCCATAAATAAAGATTAATTGGCTATGTTGTTATTAGTTTGATTTATTGCCATTAAAATATGCGGTAAGATGTCTTCCGTAAATAAACTATTATTTGCAGTATAAACTTTACTAGATTGTGTGCCTCTACTTCTTTCGAAATAATTAATTTGCCCTTGATTTTTTAATTTTTGAAGTATCGTCTAATCAAGATGATCTTTAGAATCTTAAAAGGCAATGGGTATTTTTACATCAATTCGCCTACCTCATTATATTTATTTTAATATTCCACTAGCTGTTCGTGACCGGCGTCGCCCTGGTATTATATTATTATACAAAAATGTCATCAAACTTCTTGTGGATTTAAAAAAAAAAATATTTTGTCCTAACTCTTGTTGAGGTGGACCTGGACAAGGATGCCTGGAAGGAATTGGGGTAGGCCTTTTCTCAGCAGTCGAACAGCGTAAGCTGATTTTAAAAAAAAAACCTTGTTCTGACAAAAAAATATGAACACAACAAAAAAAAACAGGCAAATCGGTCGAGCCGTTCTTAAGAGTACCTAATCATCTTTCGTATATTGCGGCGGATTGATTTTCATTTTAAAGTATACTCGTCGATTTTTCTGCTCGGTGATACATTGACTTTGCACCCAATCAAAACTGATTGAATATAATAATTGCAATATATTGCAAAAGCGTAATATTCCTAGCAAGTCTTGTAGCAAATTACGGATATAACGTCACCTATAAATTAATAATTACTTGCCGTATCTTTTAGCGGCAGGATATCGTAAAAACAACTTTTTGGGGTTTTTCCTCAATTGCATCTAGTACTTTTATGCTAAAATTCCAGTTCCTAGGTGCAAAATAAACATGTTTTTGTTCAGTTTAACCGCAAAAGGCTATCTATACGTATCTTTATTGGTATGATTATAAAGATTATGAAGTTAAGGTTCTGTGGGTACCTACTTAGTTATAAGCACTTGTTGCATGTTCGAAGTAACGTATGTAAATGAAAAACAGTGCTGATAAGATAGTGACTTATCTAACGCACTGACTTAGTACTAAGACCTAATGCACTTTGATTGATTTATATCCATATCTTGTTTAGTCTTCGACCTCTTTCTACCTGTGTAAAACGGTGGAACGTTGCTCTTTGTCGATTTAACGTTATATGAAGAAATCACTCTTTTCTTACTAATACTTTTAAATCGCACATCTGAACTCTTTCGCAATCCAACAATGACTGATTCTCTAGTACATTTTACCATTTTAAAATAACTTGCCCCACCCAGAAATAACATTAACATCATAAACGTTATTTCTAAGATGGCAAAGTATAAAACATAATACATTCATCTCTTTCATTCATAGTTGCTATAATGAAAATTCATTTAAAAGTTTGTTACAACATAAATAATTTGCATTCAAAATTTTGTTACTAGGTACATTAAGTAGATAATCTTTTAGACTTTGACATTGTTGCCTCAGTGGATATTGTTATTCAGTATAGAAATAATACATTTAAAAAAAAACTAAGCAATCACGACAGTTACTTTTAAAAATGTCCACTCTTAGCACCCTTGAAGGTACCTAAATGACACCTTGTGTAGCCCTTAAATCCACCCAATTGGCGACAATATGTATTTAAGGGCTCATCAAGGTATCCTCACGATAAGCCTTTTCGGCTTAGCATAGGAGTTGCTTCGTTGCTTTCCACTTGACATCATCTACGCATTTGCTTAGGACAGCCACCGTAGCAGGTTTTAGCCTGCAAAAGTCCGATCTAACCCTAAGCCATTCGCTGGCGGTTATATACTTAACCTGTAAGGTTTTTCCCAGGAGAAAAGTTAGGTCGACGCAAGATTGGCTAGAGTCAATCTTTGAGATTTAATTAGTTGCATACGATACGGTTGCTAGTTGCAGCCGTAAGCCCGCACATGATCAAAACTAGTTTTCATTGCGTAACGTTAGACGTATTGAACCTAACTCTATATCCTAGCCACGTGTTACAGCAAATGCTGCAACACGAAGCGCGAAGCGATATTTTGCGTTTACAAAAAGGCAGTATTGCTCACGAATACTTAACTCCCGCCTGGTATTGGATTCCGTAAAGGGGATGGCAAAAGTGGGTCATTATCATCATTTCAGCCGAAAGATGTCCACTGTTGGACATAGGCCTCTCCCAAGCACCGCCATTTTGACCAGTTCTGTGCTTCTCCCATCCAGCGGAATCCTGCGCCCTTCACCAGGTCATCGGTCCATCTTGTGGGAGGCTTTGCAACGCTACGTCTTCAAGTACGCGATCGCCACTCCAAAACCTTCCGGCCCTATCGGCCATCTGTTCTACGAGCTATGTGCCCTGCCCACTGCTGCTTAAGATTGGCAATTCTTCAAAGAGGATAGGACATCCTAATTTCTCGCGTTATGTTAAAAGTCCAATAAAATAGAGAGTAACCCTATTGGCATTAGCTGAGGGTTTCGTAATAGACATACCAATTGCATGGTTTCTGACCCACCAGGGATGGAGCTAAGAACCACTTCATGCTCAGGAGTCACGCATTTTCAGTTGTGGCGAACTTTTCTTGTTATTATTGCATCGCACAGCTTCTCCGGTTAGCTAGGACAGTGTCTTAAGTCAATATTGGTAGAAACCCATTAAGATCATTAGATACTGTTGGTACTTGTTTGAATAATTTTCCGGGTCTTTCACGTTGCAATAGCTACCTCATATAATTGAATGGGGTTCATGGTATCAAGTTTCCGGATCGATAATTGATTAGTCTGTTTCCCGGTTGCAATTTTTCTACTCGTTATAGTGGAACGTAAGGAATTGTAATGCACCTGCTTTGGTAAGTCCTGTGTTCTAAATATTTTCTTCTCGTAGACAATATTGAGTTCAATTTTCCGTAATAAATCTTTGATTGGATGTCTCTGTATGCACAGGGAAAAAGCTTGCTTTTCTGCAGCTCATAATAATGTTTTCCTTACAATTCACTATTGTTTTTAAGTCATAAACAGCTTATATAGTGATAATATCCTTGGAGTACACCTCGTGTTGAATCCAAAGTATGCGATAAGTTCAAGGATTAGAAACTTTAGAAAACAATAAATATGATTTATTATAAGAAGGGGATTTTCCCTATACTATAGTTTCGAGTGCTACGATATTCAATTGTTTTTATGCATTTGGAGGCCATTATCGAGTGTTTGTAGAACTAAATGATTCACGTATATTTTGCTGTCCCACTTTTTATCAATAACCTAGATCGTAACTACTCCTTTACCTCAATCGACTTAGGGGGCCTACTCACTAACACCGTCAACGAAGATACGGGCCCGACCGAAAGTAGTTCGAAACTTCTTAGTGAATCCTACAGCCAATTAACTAACTTTTTTGGACGGACAAAAACAATTATCGATAGTAGGGACAGCTGTCAAATCGTGTTGTCATTCATTCTTAGTTCGGGCTCCAAAACTAATCTTCTGTCCGTAAGTGATACAGAGTCGGAAACGCCCGTTAATTCGACCGAAACGACGGACTTCGTGCTTAGGGTACTCCCTAATATAGGCTGGAGGCCTACTGGCCTCCAGCCTATCGCAGGCCACGTTTCGTAATTTTCCTCTGCATTCCAGCAACCTAAGATGTATTTCATAATTTTTTATCATGTTTATGTATAGCTAGCATGTACCCATATTTCTACGCATATGATAAGTAGCGCCTTAGCGAATGTGTAGAAGTAATAAACCTTGTTTTTATTCTTCTTCTAATAGGTCAATAGCACGTACCTATTCCTATATCATCTAGTATGTCGTCATAAGGATATGGACAAGTCTTTCCTCAGCGTTCACCGGTCTATCCTGAGTGCAGATGGCAGTAGGACATGATAGGACACCGACTGCCTCTAGGTAAGATGGGGCATGGTTTGTGGCGCAATAAAACTATTTTAGACGGCAATTTCACCAATTTAACTCTCGATCCCGTAAGAATATCGGTATGAAAAGGATCCTGTGTCCTAACATGTTTAAGCGTGAAAGCGTCTCTTCATTTTATGTAGATTATATGACAAAAAGTATGAACGAAAATGGGAATATTGAAACTGCTTGTACAGTCAGTGACAAAATTCGATTAAAATTTACTTACGTTTTTTAATCTTAATTATTTATTAACTCGTAACTCTACTAGTATTAACTCTTAGCTAATCTAAAAAATGTATGCATCGAATATTTTTATGTTTAGTTATTGTGTAAAAAAGTACTTAACATAGAAAACATTCGTTCAAAGATGGCGACCAAATATTAACATTTTACAAGCATCTGTTATTTCCAGGAACAGTTGAACAACAACAGATTGGTACCCAATAGGTACTAATTGACTTTGTGTGGTACTCTTAATTTATATGACGATTTATTGCATATTAGAGAAACCAACAAACGTGATATCTCACGTGGCCTATGATTATAATGGAAATCTTGTAATTTTAAATAGTTCTAGGTATTTATCTCTGTTAGCGTGTTGAGATTTTATTTTCTCAGGAAGGATATCGCTATACCATTGCTTTGTGGCGGCATGCAGGTGGTCAGGATACCCATTAAAGCCGTGGGTGGGTGTGGTAGCGAAAGCTTGAGGAAGTGATGATGATGACGTCACGCTGAAGTAGTTGCAAGAAGGCCGTGTTGATGTTTATTTTCTGGGTCACCAGTATAGAGGTATGAGGAATAAGGTGTAAAGTTCACTGATCCTCTATAGAAATGGGAGGATCCTCCGACCAGACGGGCAAATGCCCACCAGACACAACACCCGTCTGGTCGGTGGATCCCTTTAGTTTATAGCTTCATATGTTCGAAAAATGTGTCGGCTGAACAACGTAAATAACGCAATGAATATTGTTGAACTGTCAAAATACTCCTACTGTTAAGGTACGTAATTACTCAGCACAAACCAGAGGGAGTTCCAACTTAAATTCGTAATTTTAACTTTCTAAGAGTTATTTTGATATTCTGCTCCAACACGGGACTTTTCTGCAGACGATTAATGACCCTAGTTTAGAAGTACCTATCAAAGTCTTTGGTAGATAGTTATTTAGTTCCATATTTAACCTACTTTCATTTATTTGATAACATTTATTAATATCAAGTTATCGTTCAGGCTAGGGATGTATTTCCGCGCGGTCAAAACACTGCACTAGAGGTGCCTATTCACAGATAACTAAATAGTTTCTGAGCAATTAGTATCTATTAGTTACTTCTTAGACTAGGAAATATGTTACTCAAACACAGAATGTGTGTGGTCCTTCTATTTATTATTGCAATTTAAATACTTATAATGCTTAAGTCACCGTAAGATTGTGAACACCGTTAGTTTATTATCTATCTCGCGAGATTATAAACTGTCGATAAATTGTGAACTTATTTGGTGTTCACGATCTTACGGTGACATATAGCATACCACAGCATAGCATAAGCATTAGACTGCGTGGTTGGTTTAGTGGTCGTAAGTGCTAGGTACTATTGAGCATCCGGTCCTGGTTTCAATTGGGATTTTCATCATGAATTTCTCAGTAGCAGCCCGGAGTTTGGATTTGTGCTGGCTGGCAATAGGTTAGCCCCTTATTACATGGGCCTCAAACATAACTGGCGCAATGAGGGTGTTACTAAGTGTCATGTCAGGTATACCTCTTTAAGAAACTTCGGGAAATACAAGCGTGATGTTATTTCCATTAGTATCTAGAATTACAGTAAATATATTTACTTACATATTTGTTGTTACCTAACTAAATATGCAAGATGCTATTATTATGAAAGGCTAAAATAACATCATTAACGCGTATTTGTTTACATAGTTTATAATATATCTGCAGCTGATCGTACTACTCTTTCGACCTATAAAATACTTAGATATTATTTGAACAGCTTTTGATAATAAAATAAAAATTAATACCTATTGATAGCTCTCTAAAACCTGGTGGGTAGCCTTTCTAATTGAATAAACCAGGATTACCTATAATCTTCAGTTTTTATCATTAAAATCCTTACTAATATTATAAATTCGAAAGTTTGTATATATGGACGTTTGTTACTCTTTCACGCAAAAACTACTGAATGGATTTGGATGAAAATTGGCACACAGATAGATTATAACCTAGATTAACACATAGGATACTTTTTATCCTGGTAGTACGTTTTTGCGGGATAATTTACGACTTCCACGCGAGTGAAGCCGCGCAGAAAAAAATTCTTGCAACAATATGACGTTACTGTAGAAATAACCTGAATTTTTCTTTTATTATTTAGTTGTGTTTTTTGAATACCTCTTGTTACTGGGTTTTGTTCCTGGAATTTTTCAGAAGCAGGCCAGAGTTTGGATTTGTGCTCGGTTGATGGCAATAGCTCGCCCCTATTACATGGGACTTAAACATAACTGGCGATATGTAGGTATTATAGGTACCTCAGCACAAACCTTCGACGAAACAAGGCCTGGTGATATGTTGTGTTACAAAAAACTTAAAAAAAAAACAACCGACTTCCAAAAAACCACTACAAAGTGAAAAATTACTTTAATTTCTGAAGTCGGTGACTTTGGATATGTATTGAATTTTTTTGTCACCGCCTTCCGAAATTAAAGTTATTTTTCACTTAGTAGTGTTTTTTTTGGGAGTCGCTTGTTTTTTTTTTAAGTTTTTATTTTTCACGTTTAAGTTTTAGTACCTACCCCACACCAATTCGAAATTTCGACATCCTTGGGGTCAAAACAATGCATATTTATGCGATAGCAGCAATCGCGGTTGATTTGCTGTCATTTTTTGAAGAGTTCCGTTGTCTGTCTCCGAAACTCATCATCAGATCTATATGAAATTTTAATGGGACCATTTCGGAATAAGCCCCTTTTGAACAAAAAAAGATTTTTGCAAATCTGTCTATATATGATGGAGTTATGCCCGAACATACATAAAAAAAATATACATAAACATGTCGAATTGATAACCTCCTTCTTTTTGAAATCGGTTAATAATAAATATTGTGTAGTGTTGCTATAGGCAAACAAGTTCTGAGTAACTAAACGGTTCAAGTAATCTAAACATATTAAAGCACAATTATTAATTATTTGCATAAATAAAACATTCAGATGGTGACTTTAATCACTAATCGTTTATCTTTCTGCTAGTTTTCACTTTATATTACTGCAGATATAGATTAATTCTATGTTTTGACGGATAAAGTAATGAGTGTGTCCGTTATAATGGTCTCAGCCACTTTATCTGTCTTGTTGTACATAATCTGCATGAATAATTGAAAAATCTGTCATACGTATGGTGTAGATAATTATAAGTATTCTATTGCGTTTAGCGTGGATGTAACGCATATTTTCCCCCAACTTGTTCTTTTCTGTGTTCTTTTTTGCGTCGTGTTGTGTGTGTGCAGTTAAACGTATTTTCTTTCTTTATATTCTGTACATCATATAGCTTATCACATTATGCAGTTGGAAATTTAATATTTGGTAGATTTTTATTCGCTTTGGAAAAGGCTGTGTGATCGTAAGACCTTTTAGTTTTAAATCTCGGTGGTGTTGCCTTTTGCCAACCGAGCTGAGGTAAACAAAAAACTGCTAACTGGTTAAAATTATCTGTAGGTGCTGTAGGAGCGTTATGGTCTTCCTGTACCGGGATCAGACAATAAAACACTATTGATGTGTTAGTTACGTAAGTAGGTATTTCTATGAGTGCATTCTAAAAATCTTATTTTACCTTCTTCCTTCGGCTTGTCACTTGTTTTTTTCTGCTATTCTATCTCAAAATTAGTTTAACTGTTCGAATGTCATTAAAGATATTTATTACCAGACTGTACTACGTAAGGTCGTCTTTTGTAAACAACCTTTACAGTACCTAAGTATCAACTAATTTGAATAGAAACTTATCATGAGATAACTATTTTATTTTTGTCATTCAAAATAACAAAACAAAAACGGTTTCTGAAAATGAATATAAAGCCATAAAAACGTTGCGATGACATTTGACAGCAGATTCAATTCAAACTTTTCAGAAACTTAAATGTAAATATTCATATCGTCAATGCATTTACCACTCGCCTTACTCTTTTCTGAGCTAAAAACTTTCCAGACAAGTAAATATTTTCAAAGGAACTCACTCCGTATTAAGGAAAACCGAAAGGTACATATTCTTACTAAGCATGAGATAGCGCTGGTCCTAAAGATAAACCCAACAACTATCAGAATATGACAAACAGACAGATAACCTCATCACCATTAAATAACACTCATTGTATAACTTCATAATTAAATTCAGTGTTATTTTTTATGGCCCGAGACCGCATGATTATCTCATTCCATGCAACTGTGTTTGTTTTTGTATATACGTAGCATAAATTAATGTCGGTTTTCATGTCTGTCCGTGTAACCGCGTTGTTCTTGTAAACTTCGCAACAGATTTGATGCGGTGTTAACCATCCTTTAAAGAATTTATTCCGGAAGGTGTAGGTATGTGTATAATACATCAATATTAAACTTACGCATAACTAGCTAACTAGCGCCCGCGTGGTTGCGTAAATCATCCCACGATAACATACTACTGTGTTAAAAAGTATTCGATGTGTTAACCCAGTTTAAGAATATCGACGACTATGATAAAAAGTATACTATGTGTATATGTGAGCCAAATTTTTACAAAATCCGTTTGGCCGTTTTTTCGTGATTGAGTATCCAAACATACAAACTTTCACATTTATTATATTAGTAGGGTAAAGAAATATCGATGTTATGTCTAGTCATAAAAGCCGTACGAATCAGGCGCAGGTCGATAGTGCTCTTATACACGTAACATTTACATATTGCACTGTAGAAGGACGTTCTGTGGTTTTAATTTCCATCAAGCACGTTAATATTGAAGAGTTATTAAAATCTCAGATTGTACAAGATTGTTAATCAGATTTAAATTATCGTGAGGTTAATGTATACGCATGATTATTACGATCGGTCGGTTCTGTTGGCAGTTCTTAGTTGGAATGGCGAATGAGTTGATAATAGTGCTACTAGGGATAGGTAGGTGGCTGCCAATTTTGGTCCCTTTTTAACTGATTTCAAAAATGAGGAGGTACTCTATTCTTCTGTATTCTTTTGCATGTAGTACGCAGTCACCACTCCAGAACCTTTCGCCCTCATCGGCCGTCTATTCTGCGAGCAATATGTCTATTACTGCCTCTGGGTCTCCCACGGATCTCTTCATTTCGGATTCATACGCGTAGAGAAACTCCAAGCATAGCCCTCTCCATCGCCCTGCGGGTGACTTTCAGTTTGCTGATAAGCCTTCTCGTAGTTTATTATTGTTGTAGAACCTTAGCCTTGACTGTTAAAGCTTAGACAAATGATGGACAAAGCAGTACATACAATCGGAATCTAACCACCAAAACCACACGTGAACTAATCACATGACAGCGAAACATACACAAACAATGGTGTGACCTCATGTTATGTATCATTGTCACTGACACTGACTATATGTGTGGACCATATGGGCACGGGTCGTAGACTTCGTGCTTCGTGCATACAAATTGATATGATTGACCTTACAGTGTTTATGTTCCTATTGTACTTCCGATTGTTATTGAACTATTGATCGATATCGGTTTGATATTTTAGTTTGAGAGAGTGGTGTTAGGAATCTTGGCAGTTTATCATCATTAGTAGCCTTTACCCACCCACTTCTGAGTACAGACCTCCTTGTTTTAGTGTCATGCTTTTCTGGACATTAAGGTGGAGACTGATTTGCAATGGCTCAAGCGCGCACCATTTCTTTTTACAAAACGGCGATACCCTAAACGTGACGAACGCTCGCTTCGAGTACTTGACTCAAGCTTGCTCCATTTTTATTCAGAATGGCGTCCGCCATAGAGGTTGTTTGTGCATTTACTTTGGAAAAGTATATTTTATTCTGAAAAATAAAATAAAACGAGATTATGTTGTGCTTGCGACGACGCGTCAACTTGCCCTGACTTTTTTGTAAACATGTGCTCGCAATGCTCGCATCGAGCGGCTCGGCTCATTGCATTGGCTACTGAAACGCGTTACAAAACTCAATACGTTACAAACAAACTTTACAAATCAGTCTCATATGTCCTAAGTCTAGTCCTAAGGTCCAGTTAGTTATTTTTTATCAACCTTTGTTTGTGTTAACGTTAACTTGCTTACCTTGTTAAACCAATAATATTGTGTTTAAACAATAATATTTACTTTCAAGTTCAAACCAGGTCCTTATTAAATGATTGCCTTTTATAAAGAATGTTAACTTTTAATTGATTGATTTTTATATTCTTTCAATGTTAAGCTTTACAAATCTCTATTTATATTGTTATCATAAACAAACATTTTAAAGTTATATAGTTTGATTTCACTTTCTAAGCAATAGAGTCCATATCTTATCAGAATCACAGCACATTTTTTCAAACATGCTTTTCATTTCAGTTTTTTACTAGAATTTTCCACCTGGCTACTGTATAATTATGTCCGTGTGTGATCATCACCATCATCTCAGCCCTGAACTGCTACTGGGTTTAATTAAACTTCCCATTTTTTCCGCCATACTTCCCGGTTCCGTCCGTGCGTCCCTCATCCAGGTTTTCCCGCGACATTGACGATATCATCAACCCAATGCCTTTTTGAACGGCCCTGGTTTTCGTTGGCCTAAAATTGGCTACCATTTATCCATAGGAATTCTAGTCAGCAGCCCAACTTACATAACTTCTACATCCGTTGGATAATCCTATCAAATAACATTCACACACATATTTAACCTATTTTTGAACCCCATTACTACACAAATAATCATGTAGCCTTTTTATTATAGACTCATTTGATTTTTTATTTGTTTGCTAACAATGTAGCCGGCTACATAAATAGGTGTTGAAGCTTTTATATTCGTTCGTTCAAGGTTCTTGTGTACTATGTTATATAATTATTTTAATTGCTTATTAAAATCTGTAAGACTTTGCTTGCTTGCTAATTATTTATGGATTGAATTTGAAATGATTTAGTTGAGGTATGTTTGGAGCACATTTTAAGTAAATAATTAAACGCTTTTTGAGTGACAGAGTAACATAATTGAGTGTGAAAGTTTCTTGGCTTCATTAGGAATTATTATGGTGCTATACAGTAGGTTCTAGGTAGCTAATCATAAATAATATTTATCATGACTAAGCTTAACTTTTTGTTATCATTAAGACAGTTTAAAAATATCCATGTATTAACTGAAGGTACTGAAGGAGCTGACAGAAGGAAAGACTTCAGTCTTACCTACTTACCTATCATAGATCTCATTATAACCTAGTTTTTGCAGCCTGTATTCTACAAATAGAATCAATATCTAATGTTCCGAGCCCGACTGGAAATGGAGCGTGTTCTGTATTTGTAAAATAGGTCAAAAACGTCCAGACACTATAAATTCAATTCCATTACAATACAATTAAGACGTAATAACTATAATTGCTTAGAAAACCACAAATTCATGATAGAATCTATATTTAGAGCAAAACCACAAATGGGATCTGATTAGCAAAGGTGTAGGTAGAAAATAGATATATAAAAAAAACAAACAGGTGTAGTTCATACTATTGACCGATTTGTGGTTACGACGTAAAAGAATATTAGTCATTTTATAGGCGCTATTATTGTTTATCACTCCTGAGAACCACAGTAATGCTAAACGTTACAGACAGTCTTACGCTCTGTCTCTACACGCCACTCGCCTACACCAACCACACAATCCTTAAAAATGGTCTAAAGGTCTTGTAAAAAGATTTTGGAACAAAAACTTTTCTTAGAACTTTTCTAGCTTTTCTTTTCTCTACGAAGGGTTGGTCAAAGTAAAAAAAATCTGCCTAAAACATTCCTACTCCTGGGACACAGGCCTCTCCTCTGTGAGAGTGAGTGGGCCGTAATGCACCACTGGGCCCAACTACGTATCACTTACGGACGTAAGATTAATTCGCAGCCCGAACTAATAATGAATGACAACACGATATCACAACTGTGCCTACTCCCGATGTGTTTTTGCCCGTCCGCAAAAGTTAGTCAAACTGCCGAAGGAGTCACTTCGAATCTTCGAACTACTTTCGGAAGGGCTCGTAGCTTTGTTGACGGAGTTACGAGACCTACTCTCTAACTCCAGTCTGGTCCCCCAGATATTGATGTGGGTACACCAGCCGTAGAATTGAATCATCTCAATAGGATCATCATTGGCAGCCTTGTTTTTTTGTTTTTGGGAATGACATCTCGCAGTTCAACCTATGAGCTTGTCGTCTGCTTAACCGGACTTGCCTGTGATAATCTTAATAAATTAAAATTACCAGCCAGAGCTTAAAAAACTTAAAACTAAAGCGACTGTTCGCTAAGGGCACCCCCTGTGGGGTACGGACCTCGGCTTAGGGCATCGCTCTGCCACGGGTGCGGGTTGTTCGAAAGAGATACCGTCGCCCCTAGCACTAGGGCAACTGAGGGAACATGGGTGGGTTTTAGTCAGTAAAAGTCTGACACGCCCTCCTACTCCACCCAGAGCGGAAGAAGTTATTTGATGATTTCCCAAGAGGGCATCGCTGGTACAGGACAGCAAAGGACAAACTTAATCGGACTGAGAGGCAGCCTTGTTGCACCCACTGCTAAATATAGGCCTACTTCCATATGTGCTATGCTTTACTGGTATGTCAGAGTCTCATCCAGATTAAAAAAAATGAGTATAATTTATTTTAATGAGGTACCTGGCCTTGGCCCTCCAGAGTAACTGCTAGAACAAGGGCAGACATGCACTGAGGCTTTGGGAGTCAATCAATCTGCTTTGCCTTTTCTCAACTATGTTTGGGTCGCCTTCCAGTCTAACTGGGTGCAGGTGAATACCAGTATTTTACATGGAGCGACTGCCTGCCTATCTGACCTCCACAACACAGTTACTGGGTGATACAATATCCGTTAGTGAGGTAAGACTGGTTGTCAGAATTACTTGTTCCCCACGTCACAAACAAAATTTGGGAAATCCAACACCCTTTCATCTGCAATTACCTTTACAGCAAGTCAACCTTAATTTAGGGCTTAAAAACAAGTTGGTTCAAAGCACGGGTCAGTTTTTGTGTTTAACCATTAGCGAGACCCTCGTCAAAGTGCGTATTTTGGTTAGTTTTGACAGTGGTAATGGAAGATTTTTTTAATTAAATGAAGGTTAGGATATCTCATTAGTTTCACTGTGATCTGTGCCAACTTGAAATAAATTATTCGTAACTACCAGCGCCTCGCGGTGTCTTCCACATAAGTCTCGAATTCTGGATCTCGTCGGAATATCGGGTTCAAAGGCTGTGTCCTGTGTCCAGTTCATGATCTACCTATGTGCTAAATTTCATCTAAATCAGTTCAGCCGTTTTAGCGTGAGAGTGTAAGAAACAAACATACAATTTTTTTTTTAAATCTCATTGTAATTTGGTTTAGACAAAAGTAAACACTTTTCTAAATAAGATGATAATCCTGTCTTCAGCTAGGCACAGCAAATGTTACCTCCAAAAATAAATATGTACCTATTGCTTAAGGATTTTCAATTAAAAACGTCACAATTAGAATTTTTGAATAAACAGACATGGCTGCTGACAGAAGAAAAACTTAAAACTATGAAATATCAGTGGTGACTCTTATGGTGAATCCATAAGATTTTGCGCTACGAAAAATCCCGCGCCTCAAAAAAATAAAATTGTTAAAATATCATTAGAATCAATTAAAGCAGTTCGAAATATACATCGTTAATAAGTAGGTATACACTTGATATCAAATGTAGGTAATTATGCATGTTGAAATGTGATATCGGTCGTTCAGTACTTACATCATTATGGAATTATATCTTACTAGGTAAAGGGAATACCCATGTATTGTTATTTACCGCCTCAAGACTGCTAAGATAAACGCGTCGTTCTTAATAATAAACCTGGTGCAAGTGACTGCGTTTGCGCAGATATTTTCTTAGTATCGGTCGTGGAATAATATTTTACATACGTAAGTAAATCATGTAGGTACCTACTTTTGCTTTGACACTTAAATCATTTTCGTCAAAATAACTAATTATATTGACGGAAATGTTTTTATGTTTTTTTTTTTAACTTAATTAAGACCGCTAAGTTCTTCATGAGCCAATTGTAACACGATTATCTCCCAATGATCGAAGACGAAAATGATTTTCCCAAAAAAAAAAGATTAAAGAAGAAAAAAAATATTACGAAAAATATGTAGGTAAATCAAAAACAAAAAACCCTTGATTTTTCTAAGGCTTGCGCTCTACCTCTGAATTACCGATTTCATTTGTGGTTTGACAGATGTGGCTCCTAAAAAAACCTTAATTTATACTGTTTGAGCATGCTCTCCAGGCTTCAAATAGAATTATAATTTATGCTGAATGCTCAAGTGGCCACATATATTATAGATTTTTTACAAAGGTCAAGCAACCATAAATTATATAAGATGTTAGGAATTTCACAAGTATTTGTACAGTAGAACATTATTCTCTATCAGTCGAAGTACCCCTTCGGTCGGTGTTTGACCACGTCAAACAATTGTTATTGGTTTTGTTAAATTCCATCGTTACCTACCTACTTATCAACGAATCAATGCAGCTAAAACAAAGTGGTTATACACTTATGTTTGTCAACTTTGTTTTTGATTAGATTAATATCGGTAGGTAGGTACTTACGTAAGTACTACCTCAACAAAATGAATGACTGTTTAAATTAAGTTTACAAAAAAAAAACAACCCGACTTAAAAGTCTACATCTTAGGTATCCAATTAAGACGTTAAAACCACGACCAATAATTGACCAATTGCTTTTTCCAACTTACTTTTTGTACCTATCTTTTCTCAGGTTAAAAACAATATAAAAGTTACTCTTGTAACAAAACCAGTAAGTTAAATACACTACCTATCATATAATTACATAATATATTATAGCAAAGATACACACAAAACTCCTCTAGACTGTCCCCCCCTCCATTCTCCTCCTCCCTGTCTCCTCTCTCCACTCGCGGAAAGTTTCAAATATAGGTAGATTCCATTCTTTTCCAATAGCACGGACACAAGTCACCTTATCAAATTCCTAATGACGCAATATCTAATCAGTAACTAAAGAAATACACGTACTGAGTTTATTAAAAACAAAGGAACATAGGCTAAGCTTAGAATACTTTCCTCAAGCAACTTTTTACGTACTTAATAAAAATCTTAAATTCGTTCATTCACTCACTGACAGACAGCGCCATAAACTACCACTGGATCTAGAAATATTACATTTTGCAGAAGATTTAACGATGAGCACTAAGGCCGGATTTTAGAAAAATCATTCCCTAAAGGGGTTAAATAGGATAAGAAACTTACCATGGTCGTTTGTCAATTTTGTCGATGGGAAATTCCATCACACTCTTAGCTTGACGTGCTATAAATGTAAACTGTGTAGGTACCGAGATTACCTAGTACTATACCAAAAAGGCGACCATGCCCTGATGTCCCCCCACAGAGCCATTTACCACTAACCCGCATCATTCATCATCACTTTAGCCCGATATCACCTTCTGCTGGATATATACCTGTTCGTGGCTCAGCCAGTGCGTACCCATACAGCTCGATATGCACCCACAACCCAAGCGATCAATCTGCTGAACGCCCTGGTTGTTCAGGCCAGAAGTAGACATATTTATGTATAGCAGTAAATCGATGTCTAAGGTTTGTTTGAAGTTTTTTAGTTAAATGTTATGTTGTTGTCTGGTTGCTTGGTGTTTTATTGTAAGTGCAGGAAGCAATTGTTATAAAAATAAATAGGCTATCTCTTTCTGAACTTGGTATTGCCATGCTTCTCGGTTCCGTGGTCCCATATCCAGGTGTTCCCCCCAATTTTGACGCCACATACAGCCAGATAAACAAAGATGTCATAAATCGAATCAAAAGCAATAATAATGTAAATAACAAACAACTGGCAATGATATGAAATGATCAAATGTCTGTCGACCGTGTCGCGACACGCTTCACTCGCGGCCTTCTCTCGTTGGGGTTACGAGTTACAATCGACGTTGCAAATTATGTAATTCAGATTGTAAACAAACCAAATGCTATGCAATTTGACTGGTATTATAAAATAGGACTGAATGCCTAGTTGGTCTAGTGATCGCAAGCGCTACTGCTGAGGACAAGGTTCTGCGTTCGATTCCCTGGTCGGGCAAAGTGTTACTCGGTTTATCTATCTGGAATTTCTCAATAACAGAGCGGGACTGGATTTTTTGCCCAGTTGATGGCAATAGGCTGTCGCCCCCAGTTAACATAACCAGCCCATAATGTACCCACTGCTGGGACACAGGCCTCCTCTCTGTGAGAGCGAGTGCGCCATAATCCACAACGCGGGCCCAGTGCGGGTTTGTGGATGTCACATGTCTTCGATTTTTTAGTTCTAGGACATGCCGATTTCCTCACGATGTTCTCCTTCACCGTTTTGTGAGCAATGAAATTATACCGCCCCCAATTTACATGGGAATTAATCACAACTAGCGATTATGGGCGTACTATAGGTACACCCTGCCAAACCGTTTGGGGAAACGAGGCGTGATATTAGGTTATGTTATAAAACAGGTAGGTAGGTACTCTAGCAGAAATCTCATAATGGCAAGCGACATCCCGGCCGGCACAAACGGAGTTGGCGGGATGGGCTGGATTCCTTTGATAAGAACTGGTCTTTGCAAGCTTTAGGTAGAGAGAAGTGGAAAGAGAGTAGGGAAACTCCTGCCCTGCAATGGTGGTGCAGTTTATGCTGATAGAAAGGGGCTCGGAAGGAGTCTCCGATGTCCCTTCCCATATACTCCAGTTTGAGACCTTTGTTTTATAAAACACCACAGGATTTAAATACTAATAAAAAGTAACAATACTTAAGTCATCTGATCTGCATCTAAAAATATCCTATTTCCTGCATGAAAAGTAAGTTTCCTGTAAGGTACCTACCTAATCCTTCTCTGAACATATCTGCCAGGGTCCATTATAAAACATTAAATAATTTAGTTCTAGAAAACATTAGACAAACCTACATTTTAGTTACCTACTATTAAGAATCGATACTAATCATCATCATCTTTCTAGTTTTTTCCAAAATAATTAAGTACTTATGTTGGGATCGGCCTACAGACTGGATGCACCTGAATTCTAGGATTGCCTCTTGGACCTCACAAACGTTATCCCTTGGCAAGACTGGAAAATGCAAAATATGAATCACACATCGACAAAACAGATATAAATTAAAGACGCAGAACATGGGCCTCTGAATGACTACTGCGCTGTATGATTGTAGGGGAAATTGCCATCATTACGCTTGGCAGACGTTGATAGTCCTAGCTATTAGTTTAAATAACTATTACCTACTACGGCTGCAGACGGTACCTCCGTCCGAGATGTTCCTAGTCATATTGCCTATTAACGATAATTACTCTCATTCACGTTTTCACTAATACGAGCAATACCTTCCTAAATTAATAGATGTGTATAAATAAAAGTAAAAAAAATATATATTTATATAAATTTATAAAAAAGCGCGTTGTTGGAATTTCAACGCTTAGCTGAACTTCGAAAGCCAACTACTCGTTTTTATTTCGGCATTCATTTAGGCGTATTCTAGTGTTCGTGAAAACAGACATCAACATCTTAAAATAATCTAGTATGGGGTTATTACCTACTTTAATGTCTGAAAAGTGGCTCCTACAAATCCTACTGTTTTGAAATACGAAAAATTTTTAGGAGTTTCTTCTGCAAATAAAATTATCGAGTTTTACTAAAACATTAGTGAATACAATAACCACAAATCTCATAAAATTGAGTGCCATAATGTACTTTTTAAAGCAGGGATTCACAGACCGCGGCCGCATACGGCCCCCCGGCAATATGCCAATGGCCCGCCAGCAAAATATCCTTGTACTTACATTGGAAGGAAAAATATTGCTGAGGTTTACAAATAATATAAATTTGAATCTGGGGCTATTTTAATTTGTGCTGGTGGCCCGCCATTAGTTCATCATTTTCCCAAGTGGCCCATGGTTTCAATAAGTCTGTGCATCCCTGCCTTAAAGGAACTAAATTCCAGTATTTTTTTGTCTTTTGCACTGTTGAAGTCGTGGTTGAAACAACAGACTCATCTAATCAAATCGTTACATTAGGACGTGCACCAATTGTTTTTCGAATTTGGGGGCATTCCATACTACTATTCATAGATCCAAATTACTCAGGTGTAACCTGAAAATTGTATTTTTATTTGGCTAAACATTGCCACTTTACCTTAAAACATAACAAATTACTATTCTGAAATATCATTTCTGTAGGTACCATATTGAAATTCCAACAGCAAACACAACAATAGATTTTGTAAAATAAGAGAATTAATTATCTTTTTTGTTTGTTTCAGCAATGTCGGCCGATGGGTCGACCACGGACATCAATGCCCTGCTCAATGATACAGGTAATATTCTACACAAAAATTATTTATAGGAAGATGCTTTTACTGCCATCTATTGTCTTAGCTTAAAACAAGCACTAAACGTACAAAGTCTGTGCATTCAATAGTTCCTCAGTTATGTCATAGATGGCACTGGAAGTAGTCAGTGAAACGTTTGACGAATTAGTTATACACTATGCTAATAGATGGCGCTGTTACAAAAGTATCAAGCCGCTGCTAGCGACATCTTACATGGATTTGTGAATGTTTTAGTTGTACGATAGTTCTTAATAATACCACTAGATGGTGCGAGCTTATAGTACTTCATTTGTCTACTAGATGTCGCACTAACACTTCTATTTAACAATAATAATTTCAAATGGAGTAAATTGGAGTTCTTAAATTCTTAAGACTTACGCTAGCACTCCATGAATAGGAAGGTAATAACATAAAATTAAGACGTCTGCGGATCAATTTATTAATTTTATAATCCAATTTCATTGAATGCGGAAATCATTACAACGTCACGTTTAATGCAAGGTTTTATTAAAATTATGAAAAAAAAGGATAGCTAAGTAAGTACGTTGTACATCAAATTGTGATTGTAAATGTTGTTTTGTAGTGGTAATAAAACTTAATTAGTATCTATTTGTATTAGTACTCACGTACCTAATTTTGATTTTCATTCAGCTGCCCCATCTGATTTATTGTAATGAATGGTGCGTCATTCCTTTATGGTGGAAATTAGGCATTGTTAAGACTTGTGAAATCCATGAATGTTATCGACGTAGGTCGACTTAATGGGTCAGTCTGCGTCACAAAATGTCGTCAGTTCCCATAACAGCTGGCAATACTACACATGTACGTACCTACCTATGTCTCATAACCAGTTTTTAAGTGTTAATCTGTATTATAATTATAATAAATCTCTGCTTCAATGTAATACGTACGTACGTCAATGGAGAGACAACATTGAGTTTTCCGAATCGCCCTGTTTTTGCTAATCAACGGTGAATCCTTATTTTGTCAAAGTTTACGTTCGCACAGACGCGATTTTTCCGCGCATTGGATCTTCAACGAACTGCTAAACGCCGAGAGTTGAAAATCGAACAGCGTTCTTTTTCGTCGCGCTGGTAAGCACTCTGTTGGATTCTCAATGCTCAGTTCAACATCGAGAGTTGAAAATTTAATGCGAAATCCCGTCGCGATATTTTTACGTTTCGAACTTTGATGACTATTCAATTCTGTAAAAATCTTAGCTTATCATATCTAGGATACCTAACAGTTCATACAAGCCCTCCTTAACTTTTGGGAAGCTTATCAAGCAGTTTAAGTTTAATCACACACATAAAAGAAAACTTTTTCATAGGCCTCAGTAGTGTCCCCATAATATGTTTTTTTCATCAGCTAGTAGGTAACTAAAATGCATATTACATTTATAAAACAAAACGGTTCTCTCGTTCGTTTATCTGTGTGACGTAGGCTACTGTGCATTTCGGGTATCATATTTTCAACAATAATGAGCACCTAGTGTTCACTGAAAGGTCAGGATTGACGTATGAAGTAATTATTATCTTCCACTGATTAAAGAATAACGGGTTGAGCTAAAAATAAAAGTTCGCGTGACATGATACGCTTCATGCGTAGCTTCTTTATCCATTTAAGGTTAAATAAATATAACTAGCACTTGGCTTGTTAGTAACCAGGGTACGGTCAGCTACAAATGTCGATTTACATGCTGACTGAACCCACCTATATTTTTATTATTTAAGTAACCGTATAAACAAATAAATAAACCTTCGACTTTAGGTGTCATTGTTTGGAAACGCATTGCGTAATACAAGGGGTTTGAGATTTCTTAGTCGAGGATTATAATTAGGTAGATAATAACGTAAAACTTAGGCGTGGGAAGGTTAAGCTTTCAAAATTAAAGTCAATGTTACGATTATTTTATAAACTGTGAAGAAAGGAAGCGTTTTATGCAAATACTTACAGTAGGTATTAGTATTTCAATAAAATGGTTTTTAAAAATAATTTATGTAAAAAACTTATTTTGAAATTCAAGGAGAATTAAAATCCGTGACTCATTTTGAATACAATATTATGTACTTAAATATAATAATATGTATAAATAAATAAAGTCAAAAATAATTTACATTTTAATTTACAGTTAATGCCGAATTATAAAAAATGTTCTGCGAATAAGGAACTAAAACAAAGTAAATTTACTTTAACACTACGTGGCTAGGTTACCTAGGTAGTCTAGATAGGTAGATTATATCAATAGAGGTAAATACTTATATTTAAGAACTTTACTGATTACATCTTTTGGCCCATGGAAAACCCAGGTAGCAACCTAGAAATGTCCTGTTCACCAAATATGTACGTACTGAGGCCAGTGCATCAAGATACCCCAATCTGTCAAATTTCTTTGATCGTTTTTCCAACTTAATTACAAAAGAATAAGGTTCATGTTCAAATGGGAAAAATTCTGCAACTACACAGGTTTAAAAACTGATATATTATTTGAGTAAAACCAACTACAATAAGACAAAGTAAATTCTTTGTAAATTAAAAGCAACTGACGCGCAAAAGACAATCAACTCGCACAATTAGAGCCAAAAATAAACCAATCAACGAACACTATTCCTTAATGAAGAATGACATTCAATACTTTGACACAGTTCAGACCTTTGAGTTCCTAGAATTGAGTTTTGAGAAGAACTAAGAACTAACCCACTGAAAACTACATCAGTACCGTAGTTAGATACAATCATAATTAGGGAAGAACAGAAACTTAATTGTGTAACATACTTTCAATCACAATCTGAATCATCTTGTAGGATATTGATAATCCATTGCTTCATATGTTCGAAAAATTTGTCTGCTCAGCCACGTAAATAATTCAATAATGTGGTTGAACTGTCAAAATGAAAGCCATTGTTACTGTTACTGATTTACGCAGCTACCAGGATGGCCTTCCCATCCCATCAAATGGCAATTTCACGAAAAACTCATTCAATGGGATTAAGGATGTAGGTATTGGTTACTGAAACGCATCTGCCATCATTGATTTTATAATTTCAGGCAGACCATAAACTTACATAGTTTTTTTCACATTTATAATATTATGACCATTCAAAATCTGCGCAAAAACTTGCTCGTATTACATAATATTCTAATTATAAAGGGAATCATCCGATTTGATATGACGCGTATTTAGGAACAACAACAAAAAGTACGTGGCCTAGAGACTGATAGCAATTTAATATTATCAATCTGCGGGGGGCACGATAACAAACTAATAATAGTGCTTGACACACCTTAACCTCTTGACGTATTTATCAGACAGTTATCGACCGTGGAATCCTCCATGCCCTCGGATCAAGGCGTGCATGATCAGGCCAGATAAATTGAGTAGTTCGAAAATACGCGACCCATTTCATCATGCATTGTTTATAGCTGATTTCTTCTAAATATTTTCATTTGGAATAGACGCAATTTAAAATATAAGTATGTAAACATTTTTTTTTGACGTAGAGTTTATTTTATTTTGCCAAACCTTATCAGAAAAAAAGCTTGTAGTGAAGTGAGAAGTGGTTCAACCCGATTTCTATTAGGTATTGTTCAAAGATTTTGTACTAGGTATTCATTTTTAGTACAAATTAAGAACTGACCTACCACAATGACAACCATATGAAGATCGTGAATTCAAGACTCTCACTAATTTGCAAACCACAGAAAAGAAAGGCCTTAAGGATGTCAATAAACCTTTGTTTTCATAAATCCTCTTGTTTCCCACTAAGAGATTTTGCTTTGAAATCACTAATGACGTCGCAAAAATCACCTCGACTTTTTAACCCTGGATCTGTTACATACTAAGTATTAACTAGAATTGATAGGTCTGTGTTCAGCCTACCTTGCAGTATGACGGAACGGTGCCATTCTAATGTTACATCGTCGACCACAAACATCTACGTCAAAGGATATATAGTACGTATATCCTTTATAAGATAAGATTACATCGAGTGCTATTCCCTGTTGCCAGTGTGGCAAAATGTGGGTGTGGGCCACACACCCACAAACAATTCAATTCGATTCCATTACATCCGGCAATTAATTGAATTGGCGGAAATAGTGTCTATAAAGGAAGGTTGGTATAGGTTTTTCCTGGATTTAATTTTCCTAGTGCATTGTCAAGAGGCCATCGGAATAGATTTAAATTCTATCATCCGGTTCTTGATTATGATAGCTTTTACATTGTTGTGGTCTATACTAATAATGAAAGAGGTGATGAAGTAGATGAGGTAGATGAAGTCCCGGGTAGATGAAGTCCCGGGTAGATGCAGTCCCGGGTAGATGAAGTCCCGGGTAGATGCAGTCCCGGGTAGATGAAGTCCCGGGTAGATGAAGTCCCGGGTAGATGCAGTCCCGGGTAGATGCAGTCCCGGGTAGATGAAGTCCCGGGTAGATGAAGTCCCGGGTAGATGCAGTCCCGGGTAGATGAAGTCCCGGGTAGATGCAGTCCCGGGTAGATGAAGTCCCGGGTAGATGAAGTCCCGGGTAGATGAAGTCCCGGGTAGATGCAGTCCCGGGTAGATGAAGTCCCGGGTAGATGAAGTCCCGGGTAGATGCAGTCCCGGGTAGATGAAGTCCCGGGTAGATGCAGTCCCGGGTAGATGAAGTCCCGGGTAGATGCAGTCCCGGGTAGATGAAGTCCCGGGTAGATGAAGTCCCGGGTAGATGCAGTCCCGGGTAGATGAACTCCCGGGTAGATGCAGTCCCGGGTAGATGAAGTCCCGGGTAGATGCAGTCCCGGGTAGATGAAGTCGCGGGTACACGAAGTCGCGGGCAGTAAGTAATCAGTTACATATAATTTTCACACTCACATTATTATAAAATTCTCATGACATAAATGTGTTAGTTATACCTACGTCATACAAAACCAGTCCGAATCACAATAATACGCTGTCTGGCGCAAATATTGTTCGGATTCAGATGATAGAATTCTTATGAACGTATTATTTAACTATGCAATAATATTGTCATACTAGATTAGTTTGAATGATAATAAATACTTAAGTACCTAAGGATGATATAACTTCTAATGTCGTCATCTAAAGATCTAGGCGGTTCTTGAGCTTAGAAGATACCTACAACGAAAAACCGCACCCTAATTGCGTAACGCACGATTACCTAATCGTAATCTGTTTCGTTTTGAAACAGAGTGCTAAACCATTGCTTCATATGTTCGAAAAATGTGTCTGCTCAACAACGTTAATAACGCAATGAATACTGTTGAATTGTCAAAATGAAACAGATTATGATTGCGTAGCTCAGCACCTTAATTGCGTAACTCCATTAGGTGTGCCAAGGATTTTTAGTTTGCCAACCCTCACTGGGCAACCGTGATGTATTATGGTCCACTCCTCACAGACAGGCAGTGGGAACATTATTTATTGGCTGATTATGCTAAACTTTTTTAGAATTAATTTAGGGTCAAGGCTTTAGGTTGAAAACAAACGGGAATTATACTATTCTCCACTACTTCGTAGAATCATTCTTCTGGTTTCACTTTAAACAAACAATAGAATAAGTAAATAATGACAGCGCATCTCCAGACGCAATTGTATGCAGATAACTACATAATACGGAAGTCTTTGAGTGCTTGTGTAGATTGCATCTTAAAAGATAGATCCTATCATACAATGTTTCATTGTGAACATTAAATGAACTGTCTTGCTTGTGGGACATCCCGTTTGCTTTTTGTTTTTATTTTGTAATCACTTTCAATCTGTAGATTCAATTGTTTTAAGGGTTTCATCAAGGTATTTCAACATGTTTTCTACGTTTACACCTTACAAGTTGTAAAGACTAGTTGTGTACACACGGCTACACATCAAGCTATACATTTCCAGTTTACGCTGATCTCGCACTGTGCGGAAATTCTATACAATACGAGATCAGCTTATACTGGAAATTTATACTTGATGTGTAGCCGTGTGTACAAAACTTGTTAAAAACCATTAGTATATTTTGCGACTTGTACCTATATTTATGCAAACGCGGGATTATAGTTATAATTTATAATATATTGAAAATGCCGTGGGTATACATTCACACACTCTGTAGCTCAACTTTTGTGTTTTATTGAAATGTATTGTTATTTATTTTCACAATAATTATAATAAAATAAAATAATACATGTCAACATGCACCACTTAACTGTGTTCGTTAAGCTACATAGACCGCTGTGGTTGTCACGACAAAAATAGGCACAATAGAGTGACCAAACCGATTCGGTGATTACCCGAACTTTGTTTTTTCGTCAGCATACACCGAAAATATGTAAAAACAAAAACATTGAAGCTGTAATGTTTTGAAGTAATTACGTAAAGTATGTATTTACTCATTGTTGTGTACAATAATATTTTCAATGTCGAGATTACTTACGTCACTGAAATCTAATACATTGGGAACTGTACGTACCTGTACATGTATCTGATCTGATATGGCGCTGTAATCACTATCATGATACGAAGGTATTTTATTTCGCGTTTATTGGAAAATCTGATATTAAATTTTCTTTACCTGTCATCGGTATACTTACCTGGCTTCTCGGGTTCAGGAATAAATACTCTTGTAGGTTTACAAGGCACAATTTCTAAAAGGACCACTTACATGGCTATGTAGGTTGTCCGTTTAGAAATTGAGCCACGTACTTATTTTTTTCGTGTGGAAATAACTTTAAAATAAGCATAAATAACCAATTTGCTATTAAAGAATATCGTGGAAAACCATGTCTTCCATGACGTAGGTATAATTTGGAATGTTCCATAATATTATTTCAGTATTTTTATAGCCACCTTCTTGATAACCTCTAGAATAAATAAATTATTTATAATATAATTTGCAATAAATACTTTTTGTAGAAATAAATAAGTTGCGTTTAGTACCTATGTAAATTCAAATAGGCACTCAAATGAATATTTTTCCAGTAAATGTCTACGTGATTAAAAAAAAAAAATTAGTAAGTAATAAACTGCTATGGAATTAAAATTAATAATAATTTTATACCACAGCTTCGACGTGTGACAGTAACTGGTATTTTAAGGTGAACAACATTTTTATTAATTGATCAATATTAGTAGAATAATAATAACACATACCACACTAGAATGGAAAGAATACGTTAAAAAACATTTTACTTTTTATTATTATTCAATTCGTCAGAAACCTGTGCATATTTCTAATGTATTAGTATTAGTTTTTTTTTTAAATAAATGCGTTACCTACTCAGCTTTCTGCATCCTACTATATAATTTTATAAATATGAAAGTTTGTCAAGATGTTTGGATGTTTGTTACTCAATCACGCAAAAACGGCTGAGCGGATTTGCATGAAATTTGGCACACAGAGATTATTATAACCTAGATTAACACATAGCATACTTTTTATCCCGGTAGTACGTTCCCGTAGAATAATTTCCGACCTCCACGCGGGCGAAGCCGCGGGCGGAAACTAGTCTTATAATACAATAATACTCGCTTATCATTCTCCCAACTATAGGGTAAAAGCCTTTTCTCATACAAAGAAGGCATAAACATTGATCACCAAGCTTGCTCAAGAAGGGTAGGAAACAGACTTACTTAAAATAGATATCTACTTAGTAGCTTTTTGCACCAACGTAATATCTATTTTGCTCCTATTTTTACTTAACTCTTTTACCGACACCATCAAGAGCTAAAGAAGAACTTGACGAATTCAGAAAACTTTACAAAATAATTTCAGGTGTTTTTAATATATTTAAACCATTCAAATCTGCCTGAATTTGCGAAAAGTACAACAAGTCCATTAACTTTATGCTCCACTCTAAAAACCTTTTTTCTTTGTTTACAAACAACATAATCAGCTGTTTTATTATCATAGTCTAATTTGGGAATGACATTAAACGTATATTGTGGTATCAGTTATCTGAGGCTACAGTCGTAAAACTTGTGTCCGAAATGCAGGTCAAATAGAAACGCAAAAAACTACAAGTGCCCTAGTAGTTTTCCCAGGATAAGTGCGGATACAAATTATAGGTCAATACCCTGATCTTACACCTTGTTTTTCCGTGGGGATATCGTCATGGGTAACCTCCGTCTGGGAAGATCGGAATCAGAATCCTACCAAGTAAAACCTCTCTGTTCCTTATTAAATCGGAACATTTTCAGGGTGATGCTCATAATTTTTAACCCCCGATGTAAAAGAGGTGTGTTATAAGTTTATAATCTGTATTTTTGTGTCTATCTGTAGCATCACAGTTCCTGCACGGATGGTCAATGAAAACGCCAAACAGACGAGGCCCAGCAATAATGTATAAATGCTATTACAAAAAATAATAAAGGATAACATTTTCATAGTCAACCCCAACGCGACATTGCTTTGATAAAAATATTACAATATTACTTATATTTTATTTTTTTACTTTCTAGAGGTTTTTGATTGTGTCGGGGGTTATTTAAGCCGATAATTCGAGATAATTAGCGTGAAACTCAAAGGAAAACCATACTACATTATAAACAGGAACAATAATATGATTAATTAGGACTTTACATACAAAATATTAACCAATTCAATGAAAACGAGCACAAAAAACCGGAATTACAAACTGCACATATCTGATATCTTTAATTTTGTGGTTTTCCTCATCCGGAATTTCCTGAGACATGGAAAAATGTGTGAACGACTAATGCATACTGTATGATGCGGCATCGTTATTTTCCTGCTGCATTTTCAAATTATTCCGTTTAGTGCGAATGGACAAAAGCGTATACAATGTCGGTGCATATAATTATGCGCACATTTCGCATAAATAATTTTTTTCCTTAAAGTTTTTGGTAGGACAAAGCCTATTCATGTTTATTTACATAGGTATATAAAACAAAATCCAATTTTTACCAAGTTATTGTAATAATTATGAAGGTATACTATATAATAGGCACTTTGAGTAATAATCATATAGTTAAAAAAAAGGTTTGAATTGTGGTAACTGTGGTTATTTATTTAGGTTAAATCAATGACCAATTGAAACCATGCACCTCGCTTCTGGCGTTTTAGCGTGAAGACATTTTACCGGCTATTGGTACTGAATTACCTTGCAAAACTTTGTCAACGAATAAAATTCAAATTTGTTTACTATTTAACTAAACTTTCCATTTGTTTTTTTCCTAGTTTGCTGTGAATCACAAGTTACACTAAATACCTGAACTGATCACCACGAATTGGGTATTACTAACATTACAATGAATTCATTCAATCCTCAAGCATTTTTCTGAAATATTGCTTTTGAAACCGCAAATGGCGTCATGAGCGAGAAAAGGGACAACGTCGAGAAATTCCGAAGAGCAAAATAAATAATGACCAATTGAAAACTATAATATGTTTATAATAAAACACAATTGACTGTTGCACTTATAAAAAATAGAAGAATAGTTATCATGTTATTTTATTTATAACTAGTTTATATATATTTTAACCATTTGCACATTTTCGTCATAGTGAACCCAGTTCAAGCCCCAAGAAAGCCGAAAGAAATGTGTTATTTTAGTTTCTACTTTTTCATGATTAATGTTTTGTTGAAATAATTGTGTCTTTTTTCATTTGTTTTAAATGTCTTATAATCACAGTGACTGTTTTTCATGATTCCATAGTAATTAATTAACAATTTTAATGTTTACCATTTTTTTAAGTGTTGCACGCATTATATTCATTTTACATTTTTTTCACACATTTTATTTTTTTCTATTTCAGAATCAGATCTCACGAGTCTATCGCATGTTGGTGAGTACGCATCATTTTTTATCGTTTTTCATTATCATTTATTGTTTTTATGTTTTGTTGTCTAAATACAGGTGATTGGTGATTACATCAACAATCTTCATTATTAAAAGTTCTTGTTATGTAGCTAGGTACTAAAATATATAAATATTCTGTGCAATAAAAACAAACTTCTTAGGTACAATACTGCAAAAACCTTAGGTGGATATATCAATTTGCATCTAGACAGTTTCTATAATTTGAAGCATCATTTATATCATTCAGTCTCTTCGCCCAGTTTGCGATTTAGTCACTTCTATATTAGTAACTGAGCTGATTGACAGCACGACATCATACTATAACCCCTCAAATAGGATGTTTTGGATTAACCATTGCCACGAGGCGCGAAATCCAAAATAAACATCTATTCTTACGTGGCCACGTACTCTCATGTGTTGAGAACCGGAATTACTCGGAATTTACACGTTCATTGCTTGAAATGTGAAGAAACATCTACACTTGAAAATCACAATGCGAGTAATGGATAGACCACTGATGCTAATGGTCATAAAAAATCAGTTCTTGATGCTTTAGGGATAGAAGAAGGTTACACAATGGCTGACGTTAGGTAACATTGTCACTCAATATCGCATTGGAGTGAAGAATTTATGAGTTCCTCATGCGAGGTTAACGATGATTTGGGGGCCATTCTCGTTACATTCAAATGGGTTTAAGTAAAAGGCGAACTAGATACAGCTGATATTTGTAATCGGTTTAGTATTTACTCGGAAAAATATACTGGTTACTTGTACTGCAAAACAATGCAGGACTAGACATCAATAATTCATTTGATGATAAAATAGTCTTGGTTGCTGACGCCTTCCGTCATTCCAAGTCAAAATGTCAGTCATTTTTGCAATATTTGACCTAGACTTCTTACAAATAAATACACATTTCATAAATGCCATGATCAACGATTCCGTAGATCTAAAATGCCTTAGTTATAACAATAAACTTTAACAATTACTCTTATACAATGAAGATAGGGTTCAAATTGTTGAAGCTAATTGAAGGTTTATATTACCACGCAGATAAATTATTTAGTTATGTTAGTGGTTTTATTAACATAATATCTTATATCAATACTGGATCCATTACATAATTCAAATACTAATTTAATATAAAACAGTACAGTTTATACTATCAAAGGTTTTTTTTTTTTTTGGGTGGGAAATCATCACATAACTTCTCCCGCTCTGGGTGGAGCGGGAGGGCGTGTCAGACTTTTACTGACTAAAACCCACCCGTGTTCCCTCAGTTGCCTGTGTGCCAGGGGCCGCGGTATCTCTTTCGAACAACCCGCACCCCTGGCAGATACTATCAAAGGTAACGTTGAAATGGAAATAGAAGAAGTATTTGATGAAACACCAGAGGTTACTGATGGAAATATTGATTCTATTCAAACGTAAGACTATAGTCAATTTCGAACTTAAAGATGTTTTAGTACAATTTTATCCTCGTGTAGTAACAGTGTTAATATGCATTTGTCTCAATAACAAATCGATCACCAAGAGACGAAGGGCAGCTGCACACGTTACACATTACAACAATATTATTGATTAGCAGACAAACAGAAATTGTTCGATATATGATAAACTGGCGCTCACAGTGGCCTTATTGTACCAGCATGCGTTTCAATTAAGGCTCATAACAGTAATTGGTGTCAGCATTCGGTACTAACAGTTCCTCCAATGTTCGTAGTTTATTCTATTAAATGTTCATTTACACAATTTAGTTATAGCGGAATTTGAAATTGTCGGCAATTTGTACCTCCTGCTATAAGTACATATTGAGTTACTGTGGAAAACTAGTAATAGTGTCTTTGACAGAAGTCGTACATTTAGAACCTGTTCATTAGAATTTGCTACACCAATGTCAAATTAATATTATATTTCTGTTGCAATAGTATGTAGTTTTATTTCAGTTAAATATGCTATTGTGTCATTAAACTCGACACCTACGTGGGGTCCAAGGTTTGATCAGTCACGCCAATTGCAAATGATCAAAATTTTATTTTCCCACTAAAATGTCAAGTGAGTGCAGTAACTTGTACGTGAAAACTCGTTAAAATTCTCAGACATTTTGGCATTTTACCAATAATTGCCATAAATACGGTTATAAATGCAGTACACGACCCTATTACTTTTCAAACAGTAACGTTATTTGCAGCTTCCTCATCCTGCTTGATTTGGCTCTCTATTAGTAATCTATGACTGTAATTTCCGTAAACAGTTGTCGGAGTACAGTATCAAAGATTTCTGAAGCTTTTAGTTAGGTTGGGGAAGTTAATACTGATGCTGGCAGTGTTCCAGATACCATGACAGTTGAGACAAAGGTTGTAACTAATGATTGTCCATCAAGTACTCGTACAAAGATCGTTATTACTGGGTTCTTAAAATATGGGGTTTCTGGAGTACTAAAACTACTTATGTACGTACGTTCGCCTCAAGTTTTGTGTTTGACATAGGTTTATAATGTGGTATATCACATGTCTTTGCATTGTTCCTATTTCTCAACGCGAATCTTTGTTCATTTTTGAAAACCGTAATGAATGTTTCAGGAAAACTGCAGATTTTTTTTCAGTAAGAATTGTAGTTAAAATGCCTGGAGTTTTATTTGTGAGCTGCGAGTCATAAATTATGTTAATAAAATTATTAATTCTAAATTACCTACTATTAATATTAGCTATTTTAAATTACCTCATTAAAGTCTTTAGCATGTGGCCAACTCGTGACGGCAGTAGTACTCTAACAAAAGGAATTTGCTTGGAAATCATAAATATGTATTTTGTTTGAATATTTCTCACATTTATTTCACGTCTCAGGTCTTAACATAAGTTCGCTTCTCTTGTTATTTTAATAACTTGCACTAATTTATGTGTAACGAAAGAACAATCTCTCAGTCACATTGCAAGTCACATTGTCAGTCACATGCGCTATTCATTTAAGACAGACTTCAGTTCTCAGACTGTTTTAATTGGCCACTTATTGGTATGATGGAGTTACAAATAAAGGCAAACTATAGAAATAATATTCGTTGTGCTCGTATAGGTATCAATTTTATCACTTTTTCTAGAATTACTACACGCATTATTACACTAAATGGATTTTTTTTTAAGTCAATCTGCCTAGCCTTTGGTCACGTTGGGTTCGGCTCTCAGTCAAACCAGACGTAGCTGAATACCATTATTTTACATGGAGCAACTGCCTGTCTGACCCCCACGACTCAGTAACTGGGTAATGCGATACTTGTCTGACTGTCAAATATGTACTTATAACAGCATGAACCAACGGCTTAACGTCCTTACCGAGCCATGGAGAAGTCACAATAATTATTATGGATGATCGAACACCCATCCACGAACCGGCTGAGGCAAGCGTTTTGTCCAATGAAGTTTTCCTAAACAGCCTGGGTCAATGAACTGATGTGAGTTTGCGCTGGAGCTGCTAGAGTTAACGCAGCAATTGCTTTAAAATGATAATGACAAAAGGTCATTGATAAATCAAACATTGTTAAACATTCAACCTTTTAAGTGCACGTACAAAAATTATGGAAATTATGCCAGAGTATTGCGTCAGTACTTAACTGTAGCTTAATACGGGAGTAGCGGTCTACCTATTATATATAATATATATATTAACCTATAAAAGGAAAAACACTACAATCATCAGACCGGTAAATGACACAGACAAGCAGGAAAATAAACTCAAACAACATGAAATGCATTTGTTCTTGTTTGTTATCTATCAGCGCACTAAATTAAAACCAAAAAAAAACATAAACAAAAACAGGAAAACTGCGTAAACAAATGGCGTCTTCCTGTGGTTCTCAGACACAATTCCCTAGAAATAACCACATAAATGTGTTTTCAATAACACTATTTATAATTTTAGACACGCAGTATATTGTGGCGTTGAAACTGTCCAGAGCGTATCAAGCGAACAATTAAACACGCTTTGATTATTTTTGCAAGACGAAAAAAGATCTGACGAAGTTGTACGCAGCGATATTCCGGAGAAGAATTTCGCTCGTGGGTTATCTGGAGAAAACGTTATCTTAGGATTTACAACCGTAGCCAATAATAACAATAACACAACAGCTTTTTTTTACGATTCACCTGTATTTGGAAGCTAGAACAGTTCCTGCTGGTGATAGCATGAATGCTACTGATAAACGGATTCAGGTTTCCCAAACGAAGTTTGTTTAGTTGGGTATTTCTTTACAAATAGTTTTTAATACTGTTGAAATATGCCACGCATTAAACTATTAATTCATTGTTGGTTAGTAACAAATAAACGGAACATGATATGATACTGCGCTCTAAGATACAAATAAAGCCGTCAACCAAAAAGCAGTCAAACTCAAATGGTACTGGGCCGAACACATTGTGGGCTAAGACCACTACAGCCTGGGTCCCTGAAAACATTCAACGGCATCGCGGAAGACCCAGGCGATCTATGACTGATGAATCATCATTATCTGATGGGACGAACTTGAGGCAGGAGGGATTAGTCCAATTGGTTTAGGATCGAGTTGAGGTTGAGTGGGAAAAGGAAAGAGAGGTTTTTGCCCTACAGTGGGAGAATACAGGCGGATTATTATATTAGTAACACGAAAAGGTACATAAACACGGCGACATAAGAAGTTAATACATTTCCAGTTTTAGCTGACCTCGCATTGTATCTGCTTTTCATACAATGAGAAGTCAGCTTATACTGGAAATGTAAAGCATGATAAATATGTCCCCGTGCGTACCAACTAGGCTTTAGTTAGCATTTGATAAGGCTCTAATGTATCTTATCTAAAAGGCCAAAGCAGTTTACATAATTTAAAATAACAATCACGAGAAGCATTGAATTATATTATAATTTATTGTTGGTGTAAAATGTTGTCGTTAGATTAGTGTAATGGTTATTTTGACTTTCACATAAAGAAGAAGTATATTAAATTTACGAATGGAATTCCGTATTTCTCAGTTTTCCCGTAAGAGGAATTATAATTATTACTACTATTGTAATCTAGAGATCATATGGAACAAATCAACATGCGTTTTATTAATAGACGCCACATTTTTTGGTGGGCCTAATCGCCGAACAATAGCGACTATCTTCTTTAAATATAACACAATGTTATTTATGATACAATACAGTTTTGACAGTATTGTTAAACCCAGATATGAAAGTAAGCAGAACAATACATTGAAATCAAAAATAGATAGTGATGGTTTTGATCCATTTAACTAAATTAAAAATTGATCAATATAAAAACAATTCTGGTTGAAAAGCTGCGGAAACGAATGGTCTCACATATCATGTAAAATTTATATGGGTACAGTCAAACTCATCTATAGTTTGTGTAAGAAGCAAAACCACGATGTCAATGTTTGACACCTATTTTGGAGAAACAACGTACTTAGTTGATATAGGATGTTTTTTTTTGTATCATTATTCGATTCAATTCGTAATAGGTACAAACACCTCGTAATACGTCGTTTAGAAATGTTTCATCCAATAAAAACATATAATTTTGTATGACATAATATTTTCTAGGGCATGTGTCAATCATTGTTGTAGTATTTGACATTCGATTCGAGACTGTGCAGTGTGACGAAGGTCGAATTTTATTTGTCTAGGCGATATCCCGATATACCTCCAAACAAATTTTATTTTCGTTTTCTAAACAACTCTTATTTTAACTTTTCACAAGTCTTGTTGAACTTTACAGCTTCAGTTATAAGGTTTAATTTGCGTTAATTGATTGAAAAATCGTTGATGAGTTAAGGTTGTTTTATTTGTATGGTGTATGGCCTGTCCTTGCTATGACACAACCGACCCACTGACCTGAATGTATGAAATTAAACAGTTTTGATGCTTTTGTTAATATATAGGACATGTTTGCTAATTTATAAACGTCACGACATCGGAGAGTCTAGTTGTATGTACCTATAGTCAGGAATTGTTTGTTCTGTTGACGCCATTACTTTTCCTAGAATCCATGATTTTAGTTGTTAGAGATAAAATTCAGATTCGGGTTACTGCTCAGAAAAATAATGTGATAGCTGTAAAGTAAAAATACTGTTCAGCTCACGTGCATCCCTGAAAAACAGTTGCTTCTCGTTACGGTTTTTAACCAAGTTCTAAAAAGGAGGGTTCCCAATACGGTTGTGTTTTTTTTATTGTCTGTTGCCTAAGAACTCCGTCATTTATATAACGATTCTTTAATTTGAAAGGGTAAATTTATAGAGTGGTTCCAGATAAATTTGATCTAGTTCTGATTAGTAATTTTTGCGTTAGCTTCAATCAATAATACGCAGTTTTTCCACTTCGTGTATTTTGATGATGTTATAATAACAGTGTAACTGTTATTCACTTAGCAAGTGAAAAATAAAAAGTTTGTTTTGACTTTGTAGTGTTTTTTTGGAAGTCGGTTGTTTTGCGTCTTGAAACCAACCTTTTTCGTACTTAACCAGTAATGACCGGTTTCAGTGTTCATGAAAACAAGTAGTGCGGTAGCTTATTTCTTTATCAATCATCGTATTAATGGACTTAATAATATGAGTACACCAGTATTCTTCACTCAAGGTTCCAATCGCCTTGATTACGAACTCGGCACGCGTTTAGATCGAGTGCGGGCTAGACGCATAAGAGCTCACGTGCACATTATAATTTTAAGATGACAGAAAACTATTATATGTGGTAATTTTCTCGCTATTACAGTGGAAGATTAGAAATTTTGCAGATGCCAGGCGATTAGTCAGCACTGTTTACATTGTTTGAGAACAACGGCTGCATGCAGTCGTGGATAAAAATATAATATTGGTAATCTAGGAGCTCTTGTGTTATTATTGTTAATATTAATACGGCGGGTGAAAAATACCGAAATACGGAGACGAACGAGACTCGCGGACATAGCGGAAGTGATAGCAAAAAGAAAGTGGAAGTGGGCGGGCGATACATGCCGTAGACTGGATGGAAGATGGGGGAAGGGGAAAGAAAATGCTGGAGTGGAGACCACGGACGGGATGGAGGAATGTGAGAAGACAACCGACTGGGTGGACAGACGATCTCATTAACTGGATAGCCATGACACAAAACCTCCAACCAAAAGTGGAGAGATTTGGAAGAGACCTACACTCAGCATTGGGTGGCCAAGGGTTGAAAAAGAGAGAGAAGAGATTTTAATACAATATTGACAGGAG
Source organism: Antitype chi (assembly GCA_947359405.1). Taxonomy (NCBI): domain Eukaryota; kingdom Metazoa; phylum Arthropoda; class Insecta; order Lepidoptera; family Noctuidae; genus Antitype; species Antitype chi. The sequence continues at coordinate 11,162,618 of OX375815.1, read as the reverse complement.
TATGAACTCAAATTATTCTGTTGACGTAGTGCCTACGTAGTATTTAAATGCAGGTAATGTAGGTGCAAAAATTAAATACCTATACTTGGGTTTAATTCCCAGGTCGGGCAGTGTTTTTTCGGGTTTTTCTATCTGGAATTTCTCAATAGCAACCTTGCCGGTGGGTGGCAACAGGCTCGCCCCGTATTACATGAGATTTAAATATAACTGGCGAATTTTGGGTGGGTGTACTAAACATAGGTACACGTCTGTCCAACCTTTCGGGCAAACATTTTACAAGACAAAACATTTCCAGAAAAAAGTATTTTTTTGTGTCCAGTTACAACTGTGCAAGCGTGATACCTACATGCTGCGCGTTGAGAATCTATTCTTCCACTGAATTTATTTTCTAAAAGTTCAGAAATTACATTAAAATTAGGTAAAAGACATTAGGTATAGCTGTAACAATACACTCGTCGGGTTTATGTAATACTTGAAGTATGTGATGGCATAATAATATGTAACTTTGCGACCGAGACGGTGGTTTAGAATGCACTTAATTAACAGGTATCCGTTGCCTACCAATTAATTGTTACCTAAGTAATTATTACACACGACTGTACAGCTATTACGATTGATGTAGGTACCAAGGAAATCCATTTTTTGTCCTATTTATGCCTCCCACAATCGCGACGCGACGCGATTCTGGTAGAACACGACTTTTTGTAGCGATGCTGTCGCGCGTTTTGTAAACGCGCTTCTGCATCGCTACTATCGCGCTACCATAGTCGCGTTTGCAACGTGCGACATAAACGATGCAAACGCTGTATTGATACATCGAAACAGCCTAAAGAATAACGAAGCCTAATAAGATCGCGACTGAAGCGCGACAGCATCGCGATATCTGGGCGAAGGTGTACAGCCAGCGACAGCATCGCGACTGTATCGATACACATGCGCGACAACATCGCTACTGCATCGCTACAAAAAGTCGCAGTGGGCGAGTCCTCTAATGAAAATTGTTCAACAAGAGTCTCGTCATGATGCCGTATCGCGCGTGTCTGTGGGAGCCTTTATGTTTTTATAGTTCCTCAAACAATTGTTTGTCGATCAGGAATAACAACTTTATTGTGCCCTCTTGGCTGCCTACGCAAGGCGCATTGTTGGACTATTTCAATTATGTTGACGGCAATAGTAAAATGCAGTATGGACCACGTTTGTTTACTACTCAAAATATCTTCTCAGCGTCACTTCGCAGACGTTGACGGTTGACGCTAAATAAAGCTGGATTTCAGCATTGAGATGTTTGACTACCATTTGTTTTTGCTTGTAAACACCACGTTTGTGTTGTAAATCCAAACATGAATAAATAACTGGTTTAGTTAAGTTTTTGTCGGGTGTTGCCTGACATTGATAAATTTAAGTCCTTTTACGTTATCACTGATTTAAATTGGAGGTTAAGATAAGATAAATTAATAGTGGTAGTACAACGTTCAATATAGACTGAACATTCTAGCTTGAAACTAGAACGACAGAACATTACAAGGTTACAAACATCAGAAGCGATGATGGATCTGAGTATAACACACTAAAATGATAGTGTGATTGAAAACGTAAACAAATCATATAAGTTGATCCATTTGTAAACAATTTTCGTATCGTGTGCCAATATTAACATGTTACAGTTACAGACTACAGTGCGCAGACGCATTAAGATTATCAACAAACGGCTATTATGTTCTAGAATAATATTGCACGAACTGAATCCCGGAGTTGCAAAACATAATTGTAATAATCTCACCTGAAATTACACAATTACGCAGTTGTAACATCGCTTGCCACCAAGGCTGCCATGTCAGCTGACTAGGAAGAGAAGAAGCGTTGAATAGCGGCGTATTAATAGCAGTCGATATATCAGGGGGCGTGATTCTTGCGTCTTTTTAACACGGGTGCAACGTTTACGCAATGGGGCTTGCGATGCGTCGTCTATCGTCCCTACTTATTGTGTCAGTCAATAATGTTGCAATAATACTGTTTCTATTACTAGTATAACTATTAATAATTAATTTTAATTGAGGATGAAGAAAAACAAGGTTTTATCATATTCTCTTGTTTTTGTTGTGTACTTCTTGCTTCAATGCCAAACAGTACCTACACATGTTTATATTATTATGTTCTGATGTGGTGAATTAGCAACTCGATATTATTTACCACCTGCACAATGTGTAAACTTTACGATGCTGATTTGAAGGGTTATTCTAGTGTATATTACAAAGAAAACAAATGAAAATGAAAGAAAAACAACGTTCCGAGATCAACAATCAGACTCATTGTCTTGTAGGTTATTGTCTCAAATATTACACACCCAGACGATTCGTGATGTATAGGATCCACTGAGACTAATTCGTCAATTAACTTTTGTTCTAAAAGCATATTCGTTCTTAATGTTCCACTAAACTTTTATGGTCACCGTGGCTAAATAGTTGAAAAGATTGACGTCATTAGCATAAGTATGTCCATTTGTATTGGTATCAGTATCAATACAGCATGTGATTACAGCTTCATTCTTTGTATTGGTGGAACTAAAGTGCCGATTATCTTTGAATTCACACGAGTCAAGGTTTTTGAAGTTATTACGTTCCAACTTTCAAGTCGCGTTATTTCAGTTGATATTATTGGTAATTGCTGTGTCAGGAACAGTAATTCCTCCCAAATTAATTTGTTAATTGAGAATAATATGATAGTTAATACTTTATGAATACCTACTTGACTTCCATTTTCTATGATCTGCGGTTTGATAAAAATCTTTCCAAGCCTTCTGGCTTGACCATCGATTTCTTTGTCTGAGCTCTTTAGCCTTCTGAGTATTCTGCTACTATTTTGACTCTAGATATTATTGGTGTTTCTACTAGTTTCTGTAATAAATATTTATGATGTAGTGTCGTGTCACTTTGAATATAATTGTCACTTTTTCAGACGGTAAAACTATTCAGTTTGCAACGCCTGGATGATTTGTTAAATGTCTGTTATACGCAGTGTCTTATGTAATCTGACCTGAATGTCAAAAGTCCAATGTTTTTGAAGCAATTTCAATGTTCTTTTTATTTATGTATGTCTGTAAAAGGTATATAAAGGTAATGTTGTAAATATCATGTCAAGGAAAAGGCCACACAAATTGATAAAGCAATGAACTCACTATTTGTTTATCAACAATGCTAACATTAACGATTAGATAATAAATTAAAATCAGTTTCCTCTGTGATATGATAATGTGTGTTTTTATGATTTTTACATTCTTCTACGATTGTCAGTGATAAGATTAAAATACTATGTTGTAATGTTTATTTATAAATACGTGGAAATTGTGGAAAATTCTTAATGTTTTCTAGTAAATGGAAATGTTTTGTAAATATTATTGTTTTTTACTAGAGGTAGGACGTCAGTTCTTTCAACTACTTTCTTGACTTTATTTAGTTACTGCATGTTTTATTTAGGTACTACAGTTTTATTTACTCTGTAGTTCGTTTACAACCATGTGTGTAGAGGATATAATTATTTAAATAATGCATCTGTTATTTTTTGCAACAGTCAATCGGCCATTGGCAAACAAAACAATCGAATTGAGTCTTAGAGGTTCAGGTAAAAAGATATTTCTTGTTTTGAATTAACTTCAATGGTCAATAATTACCTACTGATGTTATGCCGATGCGTAATAAAATGGACATTTCAGTTTGCAACGTAGATAATTATTTAAATGAACGCACGTATCAAACTAGTGTCATTTACGTACCAAAAATATCACAGGCGTAACGTTTGTTACGCATATCGTATTGCACAATGTTATTCATAATATTCTGTTGTGATACTGATAGTAAAATTTCAGGAAAAGCCACATCAGATGATATCTGTTTGTAAATATCCTCTGTTGAAATGGGCCTTCTATAAGCCCAATTTATATGGTATGATTTAATTTGCTGTCGCAAACTATAAATTGAAACAACAGTAAAAGTTGATGCAAGTCATAAGTATGTTGCTTCATTTTTATTGTTAGCCATAGGCAAGTAACTTGCATCGTGTTAATGGGAGTTCACCCAATTTTAACATTCAAGGTGCTAAAGCAAAGCAGCGGTGGCCCAGTGTTATCAGCCCCGTAGTTGTAGGTCGTGACTTCGAATTCAGCCAGGCACTTTGCTTTGTTGTACCTACTTAATTTTATCACCACTGCTCTCGAAACGGTGAAGGAAAAACATCGATAGGACTGAGACATGACATCCCCCAACCCGCAATGGGTCCACGTAGTGGATTATGGCCCCTCTCGTAGAGAGGAGACTTGTGTCCCAGCAGTGATAACTTTTATAGGCTGATTATGGGTGCTAAGGGGGGAGCACCAGGGTCGCTTGCGAAACCCTAATTTTCTTACGTATTTAGCAATACGCAGGTCAGTGTCACAGATATTTTAGATTTAAGTGAAGGATTTACACATGGGAATTAGCCTTATATTGAATACGATCGGTTATTATAATATGAACATTAATTAGATAAAAGACTTGGGTTTTCTTAATAGTATGCCTAATCACGTTGATTAGGTTAAAATTTAAAGTAGTGTTTATCTGTTTTGGTTATCATCATTTCAGCCGAAAGACGTCCACTGCTGGACATGGGACCTCCCCCAAAAGGGGGGGATTGGCCATAATCGCCACGCTTGGCAGGCGGGTTGGCGATCGCAGTATGGTGGTAAAATGCATAGAGAACGCTGCTGCCCATTCTCTAATAAGTCCCTTAGTCGTCTTCGTGAAGAAATGGGATGGTGCTATTCTTTTACGTCCGGCGCCACACGAAACACTGACACCACACGAAACCGGTTGGTTATACATAATACTAATGATAATAATTACCGGTATACCTACCGTTTTTATTGTGATCACAAAGACAAATGTCTGAATATTTACTTAATCTCGAAATATATTTAGCAGTGTTAGCGTAATTGATTATTAATGCTAACTTATATTGTTGACTGGTTTTGATTAACCTGTCTCTCTGGACATAATTTGCGTGGTTTGTCAGTAGTCGTTTTTTTTTTTTAAATTGTCGTTGTATGTCTGGGTTATAAATTCGAGAGCAGAAATATGCATTGACAAAATTATTATAAATATCCTATTAAAACTCTATTCATTACCAGACAAGGTTTTAAGTAGGTAGGCTTGGCACAAAGGATTCTCCTCAGAATGACCAACAACAATGCTTCGAACAATTTATGAATTTAAATGAACACCGTCGTATCTTCCTATAAAATTATGTCCTTTGTTTTAATTAATTGATTACGTCTATTGCATAACCAATAAACAGAAGTAAGGTAACAAAAGAATATAAGTAGGTACCTACAGCATAACATCACGTGATCACGTCAGTATTCCCTGAAGGGTCGGGCAGACGAGTACACCTGCTACGTAGTTACAAATGGCATCGTTAGATATATTGATTTTTTGTATTCCCAAAGTAAAAATAGCGTCATTTATAGTCGACATTTCACTACCTATTTTTGTTTTCAATTCTTTTCGAAGAAAATGTAGTTTCGAACGGAAAAGTAATTTAAAACTCATGTGAAATAAAAAAACAGACGGTGACGTATGGTCCCACCGGCGTCGGCGCGGCGTGGGCGCAGCCCGACCGACACTGTCACAGCCGGCGGTCACGTGACAAGACGCAATTAGACAAGACGCACCTTCGTCATGTCATTGAACATAATTATTTAAAAAACCAAAACCACGCAATTGTAACTCTTAAGACCACGATTATAAGGCTAAAAAATATACCTTTCATACTTTTGACGCGACAACTTTGTCGTAGTAATTCAACTGCGCAATTCTCGTCGTAACATCGGAATTTTGTGTCCCCAAGATTTGTGTAAGAATGAACAATGGTCAGTGACGTCTTCACGCGATCTTGAGGAACTTCTACGAATTTCGTAAACGGTCTTTGTGCTCATTTAATTAATAGCCAACACATTTGAAAAAACAGATCTTTCGATGTTGCGTCTGAAGAAAAACATTTCAGTGTCGCTGCTACAATTTTTTAACACACAAGTTTTCCGAAAACACACGAAGAAATCTCCTTTATTATTTGATATATCGTTGCCCTAGATAGAAAGATGCCAACATACTACATTTCAGAGAAACGACTATATTATAATGAATAAGGGTAGTCAAGATCAAACATTGCTAATAAGAGACTGTTTATTTCTCCATCAAAGAAATCTGTTAATGATAGAAAAGCACGGTCGTCTCGACGTTCACTACTTCACTTTCTACATCAAAAGTAAAATTTATTATGAGCTAATCTTATAACGGGTTATTGACATAACTCTTACAGAAAAAATCTTCGTTTAAAATAAATTTGAATAGTCAGCAGCTCAGCAATGATAGATTGGAAAGAAATTGGTGTGGACTGAATCATAATAATAATCATTGCTAGGATTATAGTCTATAAATCTTTTATAGCACTTTTTATAAACACCATTTATGAATCATACCGAAAGTTAATCAGTTTATATTACAGTATTGCGTAGTTATGAAACTCTGTACTACAAATTATCAATATATGTAATTATATACAGTACTTATGTATCGTGTATGTTACGTATAGAGTCACGTGTATGGCATGTAAAACATTCATATGAAGGACCAGACGTTCCAATTTCGTGACGTAAACTTCAAAGTCATTTGGAGCCAAGACCTTGGTGACCAACCTTGACCTAAGTGACCAAGGTGTACGGCCAATGTTTTGAAACCAATTGTACCTGAACGATCACCATTAAAGGCAATCACAATTTAGTTGTTGACGATCCCTTCGATGTAAACATTTTTTTTCTAGAATCAGGAACTGCTCTTTGCCCAGTGGTTATTTTGTTATTTGTCAAATGTTTATTTACGTGTGGAAACTTTTGAACGTCTGTTATGTCATGGCTGAATTCCGTATGTCCTCTCTAGCGCATCAGTGGAGTGTTCCACAGTCAGAAGGTGATCTTGACCTCACACGTCCAAATTGAGAGTTTGTCACAAACTTTACGATTTCATTCTGGGCGAGGTTAACATAAATGGTTTTCGTTTAGCCAATTTTTATGTAACAACGTTAAAATTTACTGTTTAAGGTAGTATTTTGTAGGTCTGTCCTTGCAGCTGTTTTATACTGTAATGCTCTTGAAAATATAAACAAGGTTTTTTATTAACCAACCGCTGTGTTCGTTTTTCTATGTGTAATGCTATACAAACACGAATTCACAAGTGATACGTCCGAACTACAGAACATTTGGTAACCATATTTGTTTCAAATTAACTACGTCACTTAATGACGTCAAAACTTATTACGACGTAATAAAATTAATTATAAATGTCTACACTTAAGAACAGGAAGAGCATTCATAACATGATAGACAGATACATGCTTTCGTAACGTGATGTACCACCCACTGGTCATTTTGATTGACAGGGAGACAAATCAAAGGGTTATTTTTATCCCGCGTCGGGCGAGGGTTGACCCACTGTTGGCGGCCACTGATGACGCAAGTACAGACCTTCAGTTTAATATTTTAGTATTTAGCTCCAAAGTGACCTGATATTGATCAGCTTAACGGTTTAATCAATATTTTTGTAAGACGAAGGTAATATAAAATTTGAACGTTATATGTATTTTCAGCCGCTTTTTGTGAAGAAATTTGAAGTATACACCGGAAAGAAAAATAGTAAGAGACATGCGGAAACTAAGACTAGTTTAACGTGAAGTTGGAAATAGAAGCCATTTTTAAATATAAGGACGTTACATGGACTTTTCGGCAACGATGTCAAAGAATAGACGGTATTCATCAGTTTCGGTTATTATTTTTTTGTTAATGGCGTCTCGCAGGTCAACTTAGCCCGGGCCGATGGCGCGTTGTGTTCCACGCGCGCCTCAAAGAGATGTCAGCACCAACTGGTGGGGTCCACAAGGGCCGATGCCTGCCAGGGGAGCGGGTTGTTCGAAAGAGATACCGTGGCCCCTGGCACACAGGCAACTGTAGGAACACGGGTGGGTGTTAGTCAGTAAAAGTCCGACACGCCCTCCTGCTCCACCCAGAGAGGGAGAAGTGATTTGATGGTATCGCACCGAAAAAAAAGCCTAGCAGGTTGTCGACTGCTTAACCGGACTAGCCTTGGGTTACCTAAATAAATTAAAGCCTCCAGCGAAGGCTTAGAAACTTAAAAAACTAGTTTCGCTTATTGGCTTCCCATCTTGTTTTAATTGTTTGATGTTTGCAAAACAATAACTTCGGAAGTACCTATAACTTTTACTGCGTACTTAGTATTTTTTCCACAAGAAAAAACCGTTTTGTTGTTTAAGATTTCCACGAATGACAGCTTAGCATTCAAACCAATATTATTTTTTTAATGTTTGAGTCATAAATAACATGTTACGAAAAATATAATATTAACGTTATCACCGGCATTGAAATATTTTCCATAGTAAGTGGGTAAGCTCCAAATAATACTATGATACGCTTTGTAAATAAACAAAGGTGCTTACTACGCAGATACGATAAGGTTAATACCTAATTTCATAAGTTATTAATCATAATACAAAAAACTCATACATAAATACCGATGAATTTGTGAGCCAAACAATTTTTTTCTTGCAGATTATTCTAAAAAGAAGAATGCAATTGTTCATCATTCAAAAATCTCTGGCAAATTACCTTAGAAAACTTTACTTAAGTAAGTAGGTATTCGTGAAGGTTTCAGATTGCTCCACACTAATCCATCTCAAGGAATCATCCTGTATGGCGTAGTTGTTACAATTCGGAAGTATTATAACGCACTTGAAGCTGATAATCCACAAGGTCTTTAGAAAATAAATGATGACATTAATTTCATAACTTTTTTTAGGTTTCCGCATTCATTATCAAATACGGAAAAAGTGTGTTTTCGTCAATTCCATAACAATGTCATTTATTATTCCATTTAGGATTAATTTCATTTACATTTAATTATCGATTCACACGACAATTAATCTAAATATAACATTCTGCCTGCATAGTTTTTTTTAGTAAAAACCAATATATTATCTTATCTAGAAAAATAGTAGGTTGGTCACCTAGTTTCTGACTATTCAGGTACTTTACAGTTCTGCAAAATATTCCGTTCAGACGAAATTGGTTCAGATCTGACTCACCTGGCTTGTTCAAGGCGTAATCTTGAGGCCCACTTTCAGATGACGCTGCGGTGCCGCAACGTCATAGGGAAATTCGGTGTGTATAAAATTTATTAGCGTACCTAGTGACTCATGTTTGGTAATATTGATAAAGGTTATCTAGACGAAAGTGCAGTTTACCAAGCTCAACATGGATTTACAACTGTAGGGGCAATAAGCTCCTATGTATGAATCAGCCAACTCATGTTTACAATAATAGAATATCTCTGCACGAACCAAACAAAAGGATTATAATTAAGCCCCTGAATTATCATTCAAGGTTTAAAAATGTATTATTAGTGCACGATTCAGTAATCGCTGATAGAATGAATTTAAAGTGGGTACCTACATCTAAATATGTCTTGACATTAGTAGATTACAACACACACTGTGAAAATGTGGAATTTTTTAATTAATTTGGAGTGGAATTTAATTGTTAAGCTAATTGACACCCTACGTCAATTTGCCGTGATATAGTAATGTCATGCCTACTACTGGTAGTAGTAGTGTCCCTGTGTTGTAGGTCGTAAGTTCGAACCCAGACAGGCGCTTTATCTTGTGTTTATTTAATCACCACTGCTCTCAAAACGGTGAAGGAAACCATCGTGAGGAAACCGGCAAGTGCTAAAACCAAAAATTCAAAGACATGTGACATCTACCAACCGGCACTGGGTCCGGATGGTGGATTATAGCTCACTCCCTCTCACAAAGAAAAGGTTTGTGTCAGCTCAGCTATGGGAACATTAAAGGCTGATTATGCTATACTATTGTCAAAGAATGACACTTCTGATTAGAATATACAGACAATTTAACTTAAACATTTGCCAGACCGTCCATCAGCGTCGTGACGTGTGACTGCAACTGTAGTCGGCATCGTGTCGGCCTTTAATGAAATTTCTGCGATCTTGGTGGCAGACATTATCCAGATATCAAATGGCACCATGAAACTCTACACTTGCCTTGTGATGATGGCTATGAACGCTACTCTGAGAAACATAAAGATCGTCTACAGTATTCGTAATGGTTCAGAGAATTTGAGATGACTCTTATGGAGACACTGTTGTATGGACGATCCCCATTATTGCACCATTGAAACCGCTTCTCTCTGTTGCCTGGTCGATAAGATCTTTTAATTATAAGGTTTAAAAATGTTGAGACTGAGATTCAATGCAAAGAGAATAATAGCCTAAGCAGTGACAGTTAGTTTTCTTCGCCAACTTTAAAACTATGTGTAGTAGTAGTATCTATGATAAATTGTTCTTGAATATACGGTTACGAAAAACGTGCATTATTTTTCACGTGAACTAACAAAAAACAACAACTAACGCAAACAGTCATTAACTTTTTCGAAATAAAACTTCTATCATTTTCGACTTTAAGACAAGGATATAAAATTCAAAGTAACTTCAGTAATTTTGCAACTTATTGCGAATAAGATACAACGCACGAAGTCTTCAAGGCGTTTACGCTGGACGTACGTAAACGTCGAAAATTTACGTAAACCGTACATTTATAAAGCTTGTCTGTCTTATTGTTTTCCTCGAAGCCAAATTAAACGAGCGCTGTTCCGGCAGACTGAGGAAAAGCAGGACACAGACAGTTTTATTATTTGCATATTCTGCGAAACTTGTAAGACAAATTTACATTGGGTTAACGCAAATCTTTTCGGGTGAAAACCAGTAATACGATTTTGGTGACAAGAAAATATATCTTACATCGTCGTTTTGTTAGAATGACTTTTCGAAATACGATACTAAAACAGCATAAACGTAGACTGTCATCCCTGATGCTGCTAGAGATTGACAGTTCGCTTCATCTAAGTTTTCACCGCGAAATTTTTACTGGATAGCACTTCCAATTGTGCTACCTTATTAAGGTGGAACTGAAGTGAAATATATAGACAGACAGACATTGTTACAAAAAATAAGTAAAACTACCACTCTCCACAATATAACTGCAAATAGCCATGTGTCGTTTAACCACATAACAACGTGAACGTGATCATAAGAAACTAAACACGGTTCATGCTTTTCCTCCTTTCAACTTGAAACATAATGAAAAAACATCGTTAGTGGTTATTTATTCCAAAATAAATAAGCCAAAGATACACGATTATTTTATTTAACTGGACAACGATATAAATATAGTTGACACTATAGTAGAAGGTATAGTACAAGCAGTAAGCGATAATACTAATAAAAGGGTTAAGATGGCTGCTTATGATAATGAGAACTTCCCAAAGAAAGAGGTCTGCTGATTTGATTGTTAACAATTACTAAACAAGTAACATCTTAGCTGGAAAGAAACCAGGAAGACATAGACATGAACAAGACCAAATGAATGATAATGATAATGCATTGTCTCACGCTAATTTTAGCCATGCATTTTTGGCAGAGAAAGACACAAAACTTTATGCCACTATGAAGATTTCTCGTTGTATTACCTACGTCAATAGTACATTGTAGACTTCAAGGCACATGTGACATATTCAAATGCTATGCTATAAACAGTTTTATTGCCTTTTAATAATTCTCTTGATGTCTTGTCTGTGGCTTCGCTCATGTCTGTTTCTAAATATGTAAAGGTAATAGGGTCTCAAAATAAATTGGTTTAGAGACTGTTGGAAATAAATCTGCGATCGAACAGTTTTGTTGAACTCACGTCTGAATTCCCTGTTGAAATTAGCATTAAGATAATAAACATTACTAAGAAAATCTTTAACCTGTACCAGTAGTTAACAACAGATTTATTGACTTAGCGATGGGGGTTACGCAAAACTCGTCGGTTTTACGCACCAACAATTAGCAGATATTTTCGTAAAGCTCATGTTTGGTGCGAACCGTTTCAGCATTTATTTTCTCTAGTACATTCACGTTACGAGAGTAATCAATTCTTCATACTGCCTAAAGTAATCTGTAAACTGTTTAAGATATAACACTTACATATGCCTATTAATATAGTTCGCATTATTTTGTGTGAGCCAGGCAAGTATTTTGATGGTTTCTGTGTTGTAATAGATCAGGAATAGAGATCCACTTAGCCATTTCTCTTTACGATTTTCGGAATACTGATGGTTAAAACTGTCGATAAACAAGCGGAATTCAGATAGATTAAATTTTCGGTCGATTCTATTATTGGAGATCAAATCAAAGTATAAAATCGATCGGAATAATTTACTGCTGCAACGCACTACTACTGAAGCTTTTAAGATTCCGAATGCAACTTGAGGCGAAGATGTGTAGGAACGAGAGTTATGAAATTTTAATCAAACTAGTCAACCTAAATACATATCTACTGGAAGCTTAGTTTATTGACGTGTAACAACGCCATAAAAAGGATCTGATGAAAATAACAGGCACTAAAACCAAGCCTCAAGCCATAAGCAAGCCCAACTTCGTATGCAACCATATTTATACGCCTCTTGGCATAATATAGCGACCTATGACTTTAATTTAAGAACTGTATACTCTACCTATGTTACACAAATAAAAATTCTTTAATTTGATTTCATAACTTTGATGGTTACACTCATCGACAGGTTGATTACGAAGCAAGTAATAAAACTTAATTAGGCCACACGTGTACGCACGTCGGAAGGGACGATGCATTTCGAGACTGGGTTACCAATGACGTCAGAAACGCCCTACATCTACTGCCAGACTATTTTGGTTAGGTTTTTTTAGAACGTATCTCTGGACTCTGGATGCATTTGGTCTACGCGTGACGAAATAAAATATTTAAGAGTTATTTTAAAGCTAAGAGCCTAGTGGTAACAGCCGCGACTTACAAGTTGTAGGCCATGGGTTTGAACCCAGACAGAGGCGCTTTACACTGTGTAATTTATTTCATCATCAATGCTCTCAAAACGGTGCAAGAAAAGATGGTAAGGAAACTTCACATAAGCCTGCATGGGCACTTATGAAACGTCAGAAGCTAGGTGCACGGTTCCAATTTGTCGTTTCCTATGGAGAAGAGCCGGCAAGAAACTCCACGGTTACTCTTTTAAAAATAATTGGCTTTTACAATGTTTTCAAATTACAATGATAATAGGTATGGGAGGACAGTGCAGGCCAGTCAATAAGTACCAGGTACATAGAGGAATGAAAATACAGAATAGAAAAACGTCTACAAATCTAGTCTCTAAGGCCTACAACGTTCTCTCATTCACAATATGTAAAAGAATCTACCTATATAAAATGAATCTATTTGAACCAAGTGACATGATTTCGATGACAATCACTAATAATAAATAGTAGTAAAATTGATGTATAATGTCAAATAATGACGAGAATATGTCAGACATTGTAAAAAAATAAAAAAAATAAAAATTAACATTGCAATTTGGGAGCAGTTAATAGACTTTCACACAACCAATCAAACAAACAATCAAACTCAATCAATCATTTCGCATGATTTCGGCCCTAGAACCAAAAATTCGAAGACATCTACCAACCCGCACCGGGCCCACGTAGTGGATTGACGGCCCTCTCCCTCTCACAGAGAGGAGGCCTGTGTTTCAGCAGTTGGAACATAAATGGCTGATTATGTTGAAGCTAAGCTGTTCATAATTAGTCACTTTTAATTTGTTTATCAACTCAGTCTGACACAATACAAAGGTTGCCCGATTATTGCACCCTTTTTTTTTTTTTTTTTGGGTGGGAAATCATCAAATAACTTCTCCCGCTCTGGGTGGAGCGGGAGGGCGTGTCAGACTTTTACTGACTAAAACCCACCCGTGTTCCCTCAGTTGCCTGTGTGCCAGGGGCCGCGGTATCTCTTTCGAACAACCCGCACCCCTGGCAAGCATCGGTCCTTGCGAACCCCACCTATTGGTGCTGACATCTCTTTGAGGCGCGCGTGGAACACAACGCGCCGTCGACCCGGGCTTGGTCCTTACCGGACAGCGAGCTACCCATTACTCGCCGTCCGCAAGCCCGCGCCTACGGTGGCCGGGAATCAGCCTGGAATTCCCGACGCCCAGGGCTTCTCCCGCGGCGACTACGGCCGTGAGGGCGCATATACTGCCTCTCCCTCACGTGCGCCGCCTCCCTCTTTGCGAGCATTACTGCTTCGCAGAAGGAGGTGACGGCTAACCATTCACTCTCGCTCCGTACCATGGCCTGCACCAGGGCCGGACGCGAGAGATCGCCGCCGCCGATCGCCTCCACGAGGACACGGCGGTGCTCCGCCCAAGCCGGGCAGACCGCCACTGTATGCTCCACCGTGTCCTCAGGGCGATCTTCGCAATGGAAGCACCCGGGCGTTTCCTCCCGCCTTATACGAAACAGGAACCTCCCGAAACAACCGTGTCCGGTGAGGACCTGCGTCAGGCGGAAGGTATTATTGCACCTACACCTACCCACATATTTTTCGGTGTATAAAGTAAATTAGCAAAATACTAAAGGCATTCAGTTTTTACGTTATATCTTATGTTCCTATTCAAGCTTGATTAATCATGTAATTTATGAGATTTTAATAAAAACCCCCGTTTTTTAAGTTGTTCGAAAAGATTAAGATTTATTATTAACATAATTATGATTTGACAGTAAAAAACTTTAACAAAAACCCCCGATAAAGGCACGTTTTTCCTCCAATTTTGTTGTTTTTGATAAAGTTATTATTTTCAGCTGCATTTTAATAATAGTGTACAATTAAATTCGACAAATTACTTAAGAATACCCTCGAAGAAAGGGCCTTCAAACGTCCTCCTACTACTCACCAACCTAATAGTTTAGAGTATTCAAAAGGCCATTATTCAATTACCTGTCATTCCGCGTAAAATGACAGGTAAGGTCCTATAAAAAGGTCGCAGTGAAATAACATTTCACGGCATTGTTACCTCATACGCTTCACGCTTCCATCTTTATTAACGGGCTTGTATATTTAGTTCGGTAGCTACTCCCCCTATGACGTCAATGCTGACATTTGGGTCTGTGTGTGGCAAGCGTTTCTAGTCTAATAGCCATCACCCAAGAGTTATTGCTAATAAATATATTGTCACGACTCATAACTAGTGGTTTTGTGAACTTTCTACTAAAACGATTTAGAATGTATAGTGTAGGAATACATTTTATGTTCTAAGGTGTTAAAAAACTGGATGCTAATAAAAAAACAGGATTAATAATAAATAATGCCTCGTAATATCATACCGATCCATCGGGTTTCACGTCGATGTCTCAAGTCAAAAGTAGGCAATTCTTCCATTACATCGACAATCCTGCAAGTACCTCCATATTTCTTGCAAAACATTAACTATACTAGACGTCTGAAAAACGTTTTCATGGAATAGTAAAGTAAATATTTACTTCACTCTGAGGTGAAGCGCATGGGATTGACAATCTGACGTCGGCGTCGGCAACACAGTTGTAATCACACATTGTAACATAATATTATTATGTTTATTGCACAGTCCAACTGTTTGAATTATTGTCTATTTCGGGTCTGTTCATGAAAACGTGCTGGCTGGACATCAACCATAGCTTTATTGGACACCACAAATGAAAAAAATACGTATATCAGAAATATTTTCAGTTTAATCGGTTTCAGCTATTTCTTGAATGTGTTTTGAATAATGGTCCTTTCTAAACAGTCACTCATATAACATAAAATATTTGTATCTATTCGACGCTTGTGTGGTGATTGAGGAAAATGAACCACAACGGTATAGCCCGGCAAGGGGTTTACAACTGTCCGCCGTTTCGGGTTACACAAAGGTGCATTATTATTGTTTGACACAGAAATGGCAGACAGCTATAAAATAAGAAAGAGATAGGACACTTTAATACTACCGACACGATGAACGTTCCAAATGTGTCTGTGTACAAAATTAACGGGAGGACCGTTTTATTGTGAGTCACTGAACTCCAACGAGACACACAAACAAACAGGTGAACAAACTCGCAAACACACAACATTCGATTTGATGAATCGGTATCGGAAGTTGGTCTGTTGCATTTGATTTGTAATCGATTATTGTAATCGAATCGAGAGATTTACGAATCAGATTCGTAACGTGCTCGAATTAGCCGCATCTTTGATCGTAACGATTGAACGTTTGATGTGTTCCACATGCACAAATAGCGCCGATCTATTGATGCTAGTTTTTTCTTCGATTTTGATTTATGTTTCTCATGTGCCAACATCGCAGTTGGCTTTTACTGGGAAAAGATGAGATGTAAATCATTACGAAATATGATACTAACAATATAATATGAAAACAAAATTAGATCAAGAGATTGCCCAACAACTTAGATGTTACGTTAACTTTACTGTCTTGAATCCTACAATAAGGTTTTCCTGTAACCCTATAAATAAGATCTCTGGGAAATTACATGACCAATGCCATCGAGGAAAACGACTTCACGTTTTCTTTATATTCTTTATATGGCAAACATGCATGGACCTCAAGCCATAAGTTAACATGACTCAGGATTACATATGAAATATTTTTTCCGGGAAAAACTGTTGAGGAAAAAACTTTCTTTTACATTGATTTTCTGCAAACTACAGCAATTTAATGGGACATTTCTCCAAAACTATAAAATCTGTTCTCTAAGATAAATCATAGATACTGAACCAGACCTTATGCAGTTAAGAACCAATAAATCATAAACAAAATATGTATAAACGTAAACAGGAACAACCGACTTGAAGCCGACGAGCAGTCTGAAGTACGAACAACTGTATCTTATTAATATCTTTCGAATGTAAACATATAAAGGAAGAGGTTTCCCGACTCCTTTAATTTAGTACAGTCATCGTAAATTTAATTGTATTTATACATGTTTACATTTGAAGTGGATTAAATTTATAAGCTCTTCTTACTAAAATAGTTTTGTTTTTCAACTGTAGTCTTGGTTTGAGCACAGTTGTCTTTCAAATTCACAATTGTGCAACACAAAGACACTATGGATTCTATCATCACCTTGTCTTTATTCCAAAGATATAAATATTTCTGGTGTTTTTTTTAAGTTGCTTTAATATTTTATTGTAAACTTAGGGCTTCAAGTTTTCAGTACTGAAATCACTGAAACACAACTAACAATTTGCGAGGTCGTTGACAGTAAAAACGTTATATTATAATCAATATAAGTACTGTTAGGTGAAATGCCGTTTTCTGGTAATTTTTCTATTACCAAAAACCGGCATTTAGTAACACGTTATCTTTTCCTACTTATAAAATAATTGCCATACTAAATTAGCAATTTGTTTTTTTAATAATTACAAAGAAGGAATAATTACGTGTTATCGTACATTAATTAATGACGTTTAAATTAAACCGAACCATGTCGGATAGGTTAAAAACCTTTTCAGCTTTAATTATCAGGGAATTAATTGCGTCTTTGTATGTTTTAATACTAGTTCGTTAATTGGGTTTCTACGACGCAGACATGACTAAGTATAGTCTATTTGTAATTAATTTTAGTTTCGAGACTAGGAAATTGATTAAGCAGAATTTTGTCACTTAGATGTGCTGCTGAAAAATAAATAATCTATGTCTAAACACAGAGATAAATCCCTGTGTTAGAGATTTTCTTCCGTCAAATAAATCTCATAATTACTAATCCAAATACATTCCTTTATCATTTTCTTAATATAATGGTCTAAGATAAAATCTGTAGATAATAATGATACTGTTAGTTATTATAGGATTTACTACCAGAGGAGCGAGTTTCACTTCCTTCGCTACAAGTTCCGTAAACAACACTTTCTTTGACTATCATTAACTGTGCACTAAAATATTATATATTAATAATATTTATGTCTTTAGTTGTTGAAGATAACAATGTACAATTTCTAAGTTTATAATAATTATCTTTAATCTTTATGACGTAAATATAGAATAGGAGTATTTTATCTATCTACTGCACGATCTTCTTAATGCAAGAAGAACTGTCTTCATGGAAGACCAAAGAAACGATGGATGGACTGTGTGAAAAATGATATGGAAAAAAGGTGACTACCGAGAAACGGCTAATAGACAAGTCTGGAAGAAAAAGACTTGTTATGCCGTCCTTAAATAAATTGAGATAAAGGCAGGAGAATGCTGCATTAAATAAATAATAGATAAACAAATCTAAAAAAAAACTATTATTTATTTTATATTTTTTAGTTCTGCTAACTACAAAAGCGTGATTTATTTTTACATTTTTATTTTAAATGATTGAATTGTCATCGGTCGTCGATAAGCAAAGCAAAGTTTAAATGAAATCTGACCGTTTGAAGTGGGTCAAATCAAGTCCAAAGCAGTACGTACAAACATACAGGTGAAGCTAAGAAAAGCGTGTTAAAAAAACGTAGTAATTTACTAACGCGTTTTCATTTTTTAGTTAACAAACAAACACGAATTTCTATAATTTACTACTTTAGCATCATTAACGTCAAATAAACCATATTCAGTTGGAAGAAATTGAAAAGAGAAATGGGTCCATTGAAGTGGTTCCAAGAAATCTGGGAGTAGAACTTGTAAATTGGATATATCACGCGTGGCCAAGATTTTGTCTGGCTGGACCCAGCTGCCAGACAGTCTGATATCTCTTCGTGTATTTTTAAAATAAATAAGACGTCATACCAATAATTCATTTGGAACAGATTAAATAAACGTAAATCGATGATCACGCCACTTTGGCCTAAATAAAAATAAGAAAAGTGACAGAGGAGTTTCATCGGCTTCTATATTATACTTTTGATGTTCCCCGAAGACTTCCAGATTTTTCCATGAATCTGTGGTAAGATTTGCAATTAGTTGATAGTTTTATCATATTCTATATCTTAAGCTAATCAATTATTATCAAAAATAATGTTATTAGCTTGATTCTGAGAATTGGACTCTTTGGCAAGCCATTTGTATCATTGTGTTCGGAACTGAGTGTGAGATGAGGTTTTTGTCTGGTAGTGTTTACGATAAGTCAACAACTTTATTGCATCACCATCTTTGGCCTCTCTTCTGGGCAAAGACTTTTTCGATTTCCCAAAATCTTCTGCCATTTCTAGAGAGCGCTGAAGTGAGTTATCAGATTCTATATATATTATGTGAATATTATTATGTAATTATTTGATCAAATCCGCTGCATTATAAGCTTATCTATTTACTTTGGAATGTTTACACGACGACAATAATTTAAACCAATGTTTACGTTCCTACTGTACTATTAATAACTGTTACTATTAGCATTTGTAATCTTTTCATCGAGTTTAGTTCAAGTTCAAGGCGTGATTTAAATTTAATGTTGGTTCGCTACGAAATGAGGACATAGTGCGGACATCTGACCTCTATAGTCTCAAACGCGTTGACGCTGACCAAAATACAAACTTTAGTTATTTATGAGACATTATTAAATAGTTTTGTGAAAATACTATCTATACAGTACCGGTGCTTCTAATGAAATGTACGAAATAAAACGTAGTAAAAGAAAATGGCTGTCTGTCGTGCAGCTTTAAAATAATAATTTACAGGAAACGGTACATTTTACCGTTGTTAAAATGAAGATAAAACACAATGTGTTATTGTTATTACATGCCTCCTATAGAAAGACATCGTGTTGTGAATACATTTATTTTATTTATTACTGCTTTAATGTATTGAGGATTGTGGAAGGAACAAAATCCTTGTTTTTTATATTTGATTCGTATATTTGAATCTACATTGTACCATCTTGTACTGGTACCTATGGAAAAACTGGATGTCAAGTAGGTATACTA
Organism: Antitype chi; assembly: GCA_947359405.1. Taxonomy (NCBI): domain Eukaryota; kingdom Metazoa; phylum Arthropoda; class Insecta; order Lepidoptera; family Noctuidae; genus Antitype; species Antitype chi. Next base: position 11,142,719 of record OX375815.1, on the reverse strand, counting down.
TAATAAAATATTCCGATCTAAATAAAATCAGCACGCATCTGGTCTCATGTCATCACATCTTCATGATCACTAGACAATTCAGTTTCTTAATATAGTTACCTTTTATAGGTCCCACCCACATTTGTCTAATATATTCGTACCACCATTTCAGTCTATTAATATTCAATCGAATATTTGATGCTAGTCTTCAGTTCACAGTCACAGAAGTTGATACCCCTCCAAATAAATGCTATAAATTATTCACCACATAATATCTGATGGAAATCTTCATTTCAAAGTGCACGTGAACTTAAAACGTGATTTTGAATTTATTTAGTTTGAATCTTGGTTACAGTCAAAACAGCATTGCTGCCAATTTGTTTAATATTCCACTTTAATATAGATAATTAATGAAATAAATCATTGAGCACATCCAGAAAGCGGTTAAACACTTTCGTGGCTAAAATAAACACACGTTTTGAGAGTTATTGCAAAGAATAAAGAATATTTAAATTCTAAAGAACAAACGTTATTTCGAAAGAAAGCCGTTCCTGTGGAGAATAAAAACGAATCAACTGATAATCTAACGAATGACATTTTAAAAGAGGATGCACAACTATGTGTAAAAAAATAACATTATCAACTTGGATAAGCAGCAAAACGAACGGTTAATGATGCAAATGCCAATAACAAACCTACTAATGAACCAGTCACAATCGATTATCCTATTATGGGAGACGAAGAACGATTATACTAGGGTATGATTCCTTACGTAGTCTGTTTTCTATTTATCGGGATGCCTATCCAGTTTTTCTAGTTATTCATACTTTTTTCAAACATCCATAAACAGTGCACCCAACCAATGCTTGCGTGCAGCTACAAGGATACAAAGTTCTTAACAACTACTTTTATCATAATTGCCTCGACACGTGTATCTATTATTACAAATACCATTGAACCTTCATCAATCTTTATGTCTATGTGCACAGAAGTCATAGTTGTTTGTCAAGGGGCTGCAATTGCACTGTTCCAATTACATCTATTTATGATTATCACCGCAGCAGTTCTTATTATTTTTACGTTAAAATTTATAGAACTTTGAGGAAGATTGATGGTTTACTTATGTCATTTAAATACCTGTCTGTGTTATCACAATTAATTTGAAGCAGAAGTATTTAGCAGTAATTGCTAAGTTTTTTCGGAAATCTAAAACAAACATAGCTTGATTTAAAGACTGCAGAATCATTAGGAAAGACTACATCTACTACCATAGCGACATTGACATTGTAACAACCCAAGTTTATTGGACTCTATAAAAAAAACACAACTCATTGTCTTCCTGTTTTCAAAACATATGCCAAGGTTTAAGAAACAAATAAAACGACGGGCAATTGTTTACCTCAAAAGAAGAAAAATCGACCAAACCATACGTGCTCCAGAAAATCGTGATAACAGTTCTACATTGGATGCGGAAACTGGTTACATTTTTGTTTTAAACAAACACACGAAATTATAGACAAAGCCCCGTACGCGAGTTTTTGAAACCTAGATTTAAAGTGTGGTTGTTGTAACACTTTTTATAGTTCAGACATACACTTGTAATTTATTGCGTACTTCCAAACGTTTGTTCTGAAGAAATATCGAGGTAACGCAGAATCTTTATTAGTAATAATTAATGTGACTGCTTTAACTGTGTTACACAAATGGAAAATAAAGAATTGCATTGGATTAAGAATTGCATTGGTTTACTCATCAGATAAACCAACTAATATGTACGAATGCAGACAATAGCGATATAATATCAGTTTTCACACTTATGCCTTAAGCAATAAGGTTGAAAAGTGTCGAGCGCTAGTGTCCACGATGGTACTTAACTAGGTATCATCAATATAATTAATAGCCGGTGATGATGGTCCTTATTAAAGTAATCCATTATTATAACAATAATAATATTATGCACCGATTTTGGCAAGAAGACCAGCTACTTGTTCTTCATAGTAGTAAGCACGATGAATGTTGTTTGAAGACAAGTTGTGGTGTGAAGTATCTTCGATGCTTACAGTAAAGTGCATATTAGTTATTTATCCGTTTCAGTAACCATTGTGTTTACAGAGCTCGTTAGCTTGTGTGCGTTGTTTTTGTTTACGAAAATAGTTTATTAACGTACTATAAATTATACCGCTTTATTTCACGTCTGCAAAGCATTACTTGAGTGAACGAATTACGAGTATTTAATATTTCCGATTTTAACCTTCGGAGCTTTTAACATCTGTTCAAACAGAAGTCATTTTGGATGACGTGAGAGACAGTAAACATGATTTTATGACAATGGAGAGAGCTCGATAGTGGAACGTTTATTTTTCTGTTGTTTTTCATAATCCTTTGTCTTATGGGATATAAAGACAGACACGGCTTATATACAAAGTATATACGGATTAATGTAACGGCATTGACCGTAAGATGAACCTTATAAGGACCCATCAAATACCACCATTGTAAGATGACTACCGTATTAATCGGTTAGCAACAGCGCATGTAGGTACTGACACAAATGGCGGGGGTAAAGTTTGATACGCCAATTAGCTGTGAAATATATGCACGTAAATTAAATTTATCACTACCGTCAAATAGGTGTCGGAAGTTGAGAAAACCCGGTCGCATTGTAATATATAAATAGCTGAAGTGCCCATAAAACAACAATAGGGTATAAATTTTGTAAACCACTTGTAAACTGTAAGTGCCAATATTCAGGACATTGACAGACCTTGGGGCCACTGTCGTATTGGTTAGCCCTGTGCCGTAGCACATACACACGTGGGCGCAGTGTGCCTCGTTATGTTGTACAAATGCTTATTTATACATTTGCATTTAAAAGTAGATTAGGTTCTGTTTTTATTTTAACCGTACCTTACCTGAAAACTTAGTTTTAGAGTGGGAAGCAATAATCTGCTAATAAATTGGAATATCTAAATTGTATGCATTAGTTGCCATAATGGCTGGGAACGAACGAAGTATAAAAAACGATGACTGTATGTATTTTTTTTTACAAATAATACAGACAATGTCAAATGTTACATTATACGACTGTATTACTTTGATTTATTTCATAATACAATAGTGTCTGAAAAAAGATAGGGGGAGTTCAGTAGCCATATCTTGCGTAAGTGATAGGTATATAATGAAATGACTTGGCATATCACCAGTTTTATATCGCCCTTGGTAACCGACAGTTTACTATGTATACCTACTATTATCTAACTATATCTTGACTACCATTGTGACGTAATCGGTTACCAACTGGGTAAAATATTAATTATTAAGATGTTGGGTGTGGTTTTAAAGTTCCCATTTTCAGTTAGAAATACTACGAATTATTCTTGTTAGTCAGAATCTGAAAACTAAAACATTTAAATCTTCAGAAATAATTTGTGTAATTATCTTGAACTTATTTTCATGTGAATATTTCGTAAATTATTATTATGTGCTTCTTTAGATAACATCATCAAAGTTGCCGGGAATTATTTAAGTATTTGCCAAACCGGATAACTAGTAATATCTTAATTTCCCAGTATTACACGAGCTTCAACCGTTCATAATTTTTGTTTAATTTTCGCGGATGTTCACTGTCTCAGGTTTATATTTAGTTCATGGTGACAATTTATCAAGTTTACTATGTGGGCCACATCTTTATCGCGAATCTTAGATACGTCTTGTCATTGCTTCTGATATCATATTTTAGATTAGGTAGACTTGTATGTATCCTAGACGATATTTTAATATGAATCCAAAGCAAAGTTACAATTTTGAAAAAACGCAACGGTTGGTACATTATTTGCATTACTATTTACTGGTAGAAATATAATTTTAATCATCACGTGTAAAGTGTACTTTACGCTAAAATATATACATATTGTCGTTTCATCCGTTTAAACTAGTTCATCTACGTCTGAATAATATATTCATTAGCCAAACGTGCCCAACCGTGACACCAGAACCAGCTTTGCTGCAATAAATTTTGTCCAATACTCTTTAATGTTCCAGCAATCTTGGCTACTTTGACTCTTGGCCATAAGATTGTGTCCTGACGTCCACTAGTTAATATACTGTATATACTAGTCGTACTCGTAAAATATTTAGAATTTCATAAACCAAACATCCAATTTTTTTGTTCTCAAAACTTTCTGAGAATACTCGCGTGAATTAGGGCAGGTACTGACGTGTAGAATATCCAATTTCCTTTACTGTAAACTTCAAAATCGAGGTGCCCTATTAACCAATATTTGCATCCAAGAACTACGTCTAAACGTTTGAAGATCCTCTTTGATTACTTTGTCACGCACAATATAATTTAATCGCCCGATTTTCGGTGCAATAAAAGTCATAATCCATTAGATCATTACTTGATAACAGCAAACGTAAGTTTGCCAATATCTATCACAAATTGATGTTAGACACAGAAGTCGAAAACAAAATACTGACCCATTTCTTTCGAGGGGAACGTTCTATTATGACGTCAATGTGATGTAACTGGATTATCTGAACGTTAACCTGTTCTAAAAGAAAGATAACGTTGCGTAATAAAAATAATATATGAGGGTCAGAGTGATCAATGGTTATGGAATGACTATTAAAAGAAAATGGTACTGAATGATTTATTATCAAAACATCAATGACCATGTAACATTTTGGAAGCTAATCCAAGATACTATTTTCATTATTTACCTTCTGTAATCAAAATAGTGGTTAATGATTGCAAAATTGGACGTAAGTAGGTACTGAACAACCGTACAAAATAAATTATGGAACATTATTTGTCAAATGTTTCGTGACTAATTTCTTCTTTGGCTTGTCTTTCACCAGCATGCAAAATCGGGGCGACCAACTTATAATTGCTGTTACGAAAATGTATTGCTATGCTAATTTGAGTTAAGTGTTATGGAGATAAGCTGTATTATACTTTAATTCTGAAATGTTTTACCTGAAAATAATAAGTTTGCTGTGGGAGAATTTAGCCCCAGACTTCAACAACATACCTATCTGTGTAAATGGGGTAGAAGTATATAGTATCGTCTGGGTTGTTATTTCATTTGGCAAAATGTGCATTTGGCGTCTATTCAAACGTTAGTATTCTTGAATATTGAAGCCAAATAAACAACGTGTTTGTCCAAACCACTAGATATGACTATGTTAACAAAAAAATGACTAGGAATCCATTTTGTTTAACTTAAGACGAGTGCTTTTTATTGTTGTTTCGTAGTTTTACGGAAAAACTTATACAATTTGGAGTTGTTAAAAAAGGAAATTGGAAAGCATTCTTTTGATAAATTATAAAGCTTTGTAAAAAATTCTAACTATTCAACCAAACATTCGGGAACATTAACTACATATTTCAATTTTACTGCCAGCTTTAACAAGATTTATTCGCGTTTTTCTGGACTTATGACCGGGAAAAACGAATAACTCTTTTTTATTCTCAAGATTGTCTTTGATGAAACGTTAGCTTATTATTTCCCCTTTGTTATGTGACAATTTTTAAATGATATCCAATCTAACCACTATGTATTATGAGAGGCTGGTATTAATAGATTAACAGATCGAAGACAATAAGTAGGCATTGATAGTAAGTGAAGTGCATCATGTATTTCTATTGTATCAATGGTATCTATTCTTATCTTGACAATGGCAACTATAGCTATAAAACTTTTTACTGCTATATCGTTAACTTTTTCCATATCCGTTGACCGACACGTGGTGGTTGATCTTTTAGCATGCTGTTGTGCTTTCAAGGTAGTCTAAAAATGTTAATGCTGTAATGGGCATATAGCTGCAATAATAATAAATTAAAATCGGTTGTCTTTTTAACCGACTTCAAAAAGGAGGAGGTTATCAATACGTCGGAACTTTTTTTTAATTTTTTTTTTATGTATGTTCCCCTATTGCTCGAAGATGGCTGGACCGATTTGGATTTTGTTTTTTTTGTTTGAAATGATGGAATCCTGGAGAAATAGAGAGAACTCATCAAATTTTATAGGCACACAAAGCGATTTAGGTATTTTTTGGAAGAGTACTTTCTCGTAGTGGTCTCATTTCAATTTGGTGAAGATTTGATGAAGAACTTTGGAGATAGGCAACGGAACTCCTCAATAAATGATAGCAAATGGACTGGGATTGCTGATATTTCATCTCTGTCTATTGCTTACACAAGTTCATAACATAACATCACGCCGGTATGCTGTGAAGGGATAAGCACATGTGAACCACTAAAAAGTGAAAAATAAAAACTTTTTCCAAAAAAAAAAACAACCGACTTCCAAAAAAACACTACAAAGTGAAAAATAACTTTAATTTCGGAAGGCGGTGACAAAAAAATCAAATACGGCTCCAAAGACACCGACTTCCGAAATTAAAGTTATTTTTCACTTTGTAGTGTTTTTTTGGAAGTCGGTTGTTTTTAGAATAACCTTTTTGTAACATCAAAATAATTTTACTGATAGTAATTATAAATGTAATTTTACGTTTCGAACATTGCTAATTGCTATCTAGCTTTGTATATCTATGCGGCACATCAGTCTATGTATATTTTAATCTAGGAACAAGATAACCCCAAAAATAATATTCCAATGATATCCATCAAAAAATTAAAACTAGTCCAATTGAATTATCGTGTTTAACCTGGTCTCTTTCGCAAATTAAGGCCATATACCACACCCATGCAAAGTGGCCCTTAAATTCACCAATTTGGCACTGGTCTTTTGGGAACACGTAGGGTAAACGCTCTAGTAATGTAGTAGAAATATTTTGCGATCACGCGAGCAACACGCACGATTTTGAGGTCAAGAATCTACGGGTCCTCGACTCATGCCCTTGAGTTTTTTTGAAACCAACGGTCGTCTCGCCCGGTTTGCGGTGTTGCCAATCGTAAATATGTAAATTCGCTACAGTGAAAATGCGTGGCTTTGCGCTGTTCTCTATGTTTGGGCATGCAAAGAAAGTAATAATGTCAAAAATTTAATTTGAGGTTATTTTTCGTCGAGGAGGAATTTCATTTCTCAATGTTTGTTGAGGTAAAAATCTATTACCGTGCGGTAATAAATTTTTGTGGTCAGAAATTGGCGGGTTTTTAATTTTCATGGTCGTGTAATATTTTTATTATACACATGGCTTCTCGGTGCCACGTTTAGGATGAGCCACAAGGTTCACTAACATCACGCTATATATACGCTGCAGTAACAGTTTAATAAACTGTTAAGTAGGTAAATGAATAACGGAAATGATATAATTTTTTCTATCACTAGGTTATTAGCACAGTGGAACATAGGTAGCTTTTAAAGAGACGGGCACTCGGAATAGGCAAATGGCTATTAATTTAAAATCATCATTCCTAATTTGCATGATGAGAGTATTACGTTATAAGTGACTGGAACAGTCTATGGAATATTATTGAAGTGGTTAGATGCATGATTAAATTAGTAGCCATTTTCTAAGCGAGAATTGGCAGTGTGCTTCGTAAAGATACTTACTAACATTACTTTGAGGTCAGTTGAGTTCTTTGCTTATAAGAGATAATGTGATTACATTTAATTAAAATCATTATCCAATACGTAGGTAGTAGTTGCTTATACAGGGTAACAGGGACATCGCCGTACAAACTGAAAACATGAATTCAGGACATGACTTTAGACCGCAGAAATTTTTCGTTGCATATCGTCCATCGTCGGGTAGCAACTACGTCCTTGCCCTGTACCCTGTACCTAATACCTAACGAAGTTTCCTTTGACATCGTTGATTTTATTTCAATAAAAAATAAATTATGTAGGTATGTGTGGTAAAAGTTAACATTTACATAATAAAGGAGCAAAAAGTTACCTCTGAGTTTTTTTTTTAATTATACCATTTATGACAAAAACTGCACAAGGCCTTCATAATTATTTCTTTTAAAAAACTATTTTGTACTTACTAGTGTTTTAGTAATAACTTGCAACAAATAAATCGAAATGCTCAATGAAAATGATTAATAACAATACATAAAATAATTGATTTACAAACTTTAAGATTTAAAATAAAATGTGTAGTGGCAACATAGACTTACGGTCTTTTATTTACTCATGTGCAGTTTACCTTTCGAGTTCGACGACCGGTTACGCACCTGTGTTCGTTATGATCTTTTTATTTTACAACTATCGCCCTTAAAGATATAGAGAGAGATACAGTATAATGTGAACCTCATCGTTCAGAGGAATGTCATCAGTTCCTGTACAGCCAGTGAATCACATATTTTATAATGAACTAGGTTTTTCAATTGTATCTGGTGTTCGTTTAAAAATATTTTCCCTGCTGCTCCCACAAAAGTCTTAAATCACTGTAAAATTATGTGTTTGTTGAGCCAAGAACTGAATACCTGTATTTTTTCAGTTGATTTGCTTGAAATAATAATTATATCACATTTACTACTAAACATACTTATTTAAATCCTAAACATTTGCTACCGCAAAAAGCAACACCATCTTGACTTTTTAATTTTAGAACTTTTAATCTTGTCTCGAATGAAATAGTTTTCAAGCAATTTTGAATATTATTTAACTGTGTATTTCACTTATACATCGCAGATTGTTTATAAAGGATTTAGACTGTCAACTAGAAAAACGTAATTGAGATGTTCACCAAAAATAAATAAAGTCAAGGAATTCAGTAAAAAAGCTATAAGTAAACCTAGTCTCTAGACTAGGTTTACTTATAGCTTTTTTACTGAATTCCAGATCTATCTGGCGCCAAAACTATCGTGAAGGTTGAGTGAAGTGTTTCATAACTACAAATTTACTGTTGCACGTTATTATGCTGAAATACATGACTGAAAAACGTAACTACTTTGGCCAATTTAAAGCTGCCCAAAAAGTTATCACCTTCATTTTCTTTTTTTAGACGAATTAGTGCGGATTTCACCAATATAACTGAACGCATTCTAAACCACGTTCAGTAGTGTCAACTATATTTCACGATAAATTTGAAACTGACAGCTCTTGAACGCTTTAGATAGGTATGCATAATGCGTTAAGTTATATGTGTTAGTGAAATTCGTGGTCAAAAAAGTGTATACTCAGCCCAACAGATGCGTTCTGAGGCAATTTACTTTTTTGGACCGTTTTCGCTCCAAGAAGGATCTCGGAACGTTTCGTATTATATTTCAATAATACTACTACTAGGTATTGCAAATAGTCACGGCTTATGCAATATTTCATATAGTTTCAACGTTTGTATAATGTAACAGTTTAAGATAAGTACTTGAACAAAACTGATTCTTTAAAGTTAATAACCGAAAACATACGACACGTGTTTCAGAATCAAACAAAAATATGAAAACGTCACACGAAAGCACAAAATAAACATTCATATCCAAATAAACGGGCTAATCAGAAAATGCCAGACATATTTAAAACGTGTTGAAAGAAAAAATTAATTGAAATAAAGAAAATAATACTGTCAAAGATCTTAGTCTTGCACAGTTCGTTTATTAAATTAAACAAAAAAATCTTTACACTAAAAAGGCGTTACGCGCGTATATTCCCATTTAGTTCTAAGAAGCAAGTTCAACAACCCGCTAAGATCCTTGATCTCTGAATGAAAGAGTTTTTTATTTATTTTTAATGCTTGCCTTGTAGTACTTTAGGTGTAATTACGACAAAAATAACGTTGTTTTTGCACCTGTGGGAGATCATGAACGTGGTAAAACCGAACTTTATTATTAATTGTTGCAAAATTAATACATCCTGTATCTTCCTTTCTTGCCTGTCTCTTCTTGACAGGAAAGATAGAGGAAACTTATTATGAATTTCTACTTGTGTTTCTAAAAGAAGAGAATAAAAATAATAAAATGATGGCTATACTCCTTATTAAACTAGGTAAGTACCAACAGCAACATATAATAAAGTACATTACCAATCTTATCGACATTTTTTCCATACAAAATTTGGGAGTGTATTACTCACTGTTCGACAATGTAAATCAAAAATTAAACTTGGTATGGTTTTGTCTCATTATTAATATTGTCTGTACGGAAACAGAATACCAAACTAAAAAGCCATTTAAAAGTTATGATCCAACAAAGACTAGTTTTTCTTACTAATTTAACCTAATTTTGGGCGTGTTTAAGTAATAAAAGACGTAAAATCTTCAAAACCAAGTCAGTACCGACAAAGCTCAAATATCGAAAAATTCAATAAACTTTATTGGTCATTAAATGATGCAGTGGTTTTTTCATAAAACCCGATCTTCCGAAGGACTTTTCTTCATTTTTTACGCGCCTGTTTTACTATAACTGATCCTGCATCTCACTCAGTAATGTTGTGCTTGTAGACGTCGGACATGATGCCTGGTGAGACAGCTTGATTTTTAGCCAGGCCAACCAGTGAGTTCGACGGACACGATACCTGGTGAAACAGCGTGCTTTTAAGCCAGATCCACCAGTGAGTTCGAGCCCGCGCCTAGATTCCCGTTAAAGTTGCCTTTTGAATAAAAAAGACACACTAACATAATTACAATGCGTCGTTGCTATACATACACTAGTTTACCTTTATATAATTATAGCGTGATGAACTGATGACGATGAAATATAAGAGAAAAAATATCAGCCCTTTATAACTCCGATATTAGCGGGTCTAACATACATATGGATGCGTCCAGGCTAAGTAACAGGTTATAAAACAACTTTGTCTATTAAAGGACCAATTTTGTAATCCCGATAAAATTACCAACTATCCCATACAAAACTTCAATACTTACTCGACATAAATGTATGGGACGACAGAATATTTTTCACGATTACGATGTTGGTCACATAGCGAATTTTTTTCAGTCTGATGTCTGACTCATATTCATATTTGAGTCAGACTTATATTTGATAGGTCTTTGAAAACTAAAACCTGTATAGGTACTGTGAACACACCCTTATCGTGAACTCAGGCTATCAAACCAACACGTTTCTTGCATCTTCGCCAGCTTTCATCTTACATGTCCCACAGGGGTCAAATCGACCCACAGATTAACGAACTAAGAATATAATGAGTTTCTTATCTTTGAAGGGAAAATGTCGTGAGAAAATATACGTAAAGTGACGCGTTGTTACGTAAAATTTTGTTATGTTAATTTTATCCCATTACTTGCTTGATTGAAATGGTCTATCTGCGTGTGTGACCCATGTTACCCCGTAATCAACCGCCCCCCAAAGGCGTGTGTACGCGTTGCAGATGATAAATATCACGTTTTAGGAGCATGTTGCTTTAATTGATTGCACTAAATGTCGTTTTTATAACGTATTGAGTATCAAATTATTTTCTGAGCAATTGTAGTGGTTGTCTCAATTGAGTTCACAATTTTAGCATGGAAGATGTCAACTAGGTTACTGTGGGAATCTTGTCCTAGTTAATATGTTAGTGGGAAATAGAAATGGAATACTACCTCCGTCCAATTAACCAATTAACACTGTTCATTCATTTCATTTTTCATTTGACACACAATGTACCTCCGAGGGAAGGAACCTAAAAATGCTGTATTTTTCTCTAGTCTTGCCAATCTTAGCTACAATGCTATTCTCGTAATTTGATTTGTAGTAGGTATATGCAGATATAAATAACATACTTTTACGACACTTTTACATCGTTTAATACTGTCCAGCGGACATGTTTGTAAACGACTTAACAATTTTATGTGTTGGCGGTTAACCACTTGACGATTTGTCTACTAGGTACTTGTTTGGTGTGACGATTTTCATTGCCTTTTGTCTATTTTGTCAGAATTTGTATGAGTGATTTCATATCTACAGTAAAGTCTTTTACTGTACACAAATCGGAGATATCCCGCTCATCAATGCATTTTTTTACCTGCTCAGGGAAAAAAAATGCATAATTTTTAAACAGCCGGAAATAAGATAAAATAATGTATGCATTATCCTCGTAATGTTTTATGACTTTTTTACTCAACCGAATGGTATCATTCAAAATAATAAATGTATTAGCTTATCTAAAGGATTGTAAGCTTTTAATACAACCGTATTTTTCCGACCACATGGCGGATTCGTGATTCTCATTCATTTTTATCGTAATCTCGTCTCTTTAGGTCCTATTTTATCTATAGTTTATCTTTTGAAAGGAAATATACCAAAATGTTGGATTTTTCCTGGTTTTGTAATAATGGATTCTTCCTAAGGTTTCATATATGTTTAATCAATTGGTTTTATCAGAATCTTGTAAACGTTTTTGTTGACTTGGATCGTGGAGTGTAGCTTAGTAAAAACCAGATGGCATTCGTTTTTAATAGTAATGCCTAATTCTATTCTTTAATACACAAAGTTAAACAAAGTATATTTTGGTCTCCTTCTTTTCCGGGCGACGGTACTTTGGATATTGTTTGAGCCCAGTGGTCACGTTTTGTGATAAAATATCTCACAAAATACTAAAATAATTGAAGAATATTTCATCAGACAGCATAGCGACCAGTAGCAAATAAATTGACTTTGTTTGTCATTCAACGTGGTAAAGTAATTAACAAAAGAACACAGGGAAACAATACAGCAGCACCTGTTTCAGTAAGTACTTTGATGACGTTTTTCTTGAATACAAATATGTTGTTCAAAATTATAAACGCTTTCGGAGATTCGAAACAGCTGAATGGACCTTTAACAAAAGATGTCTTACGTGAAAACCTCCAGATAGAGCAATAATTCGCGATGGTGATTGTTCTGTTTGTAAGATTTTGTTTTTTTTGCAGGATTTTCGTCACAAGTAAACAAATTATTTAAGAACTAAATCTTGCCTTCAGTGTTCATGGCATGTTTCATAGTAAACATTTTTTCGTTCATTTTAGTTTTGAAATAATTTTGACTGACTTTGTCCTGTAACTGATGAGGCGCTCGTGGCTAAATTAATAACAAGCAAAAGGGTTGATCAATAACATTTAGCTACCACGTGGACCATCCATTACATGTCGCGATCTAGAAACTGGATCAACAGATCCCGGCTGTCATCAGAAGCCCAAAAATCTGGCAATCAGTCTTACCAAGGGTTATCATAATTCCATTTAAAATACTTATATTCAGCTACATCCGGTTATATTGGAAGCCGACCGATAATTGGGAAAGTTAGTCAGATGATAATTTTCAGTAACTGATACATTTTTTATAATTCCGGTTGTAAAGTAAAAAGGTAAACGTATGAATTTAACAATACTATACTGATTTTTAGATAAATAAGACACGATAAGTATAGAGATAATACCGACATAGTTAGTTCATCACGAGGTAGAACATGCAATGGTATCGTGACCGACTAAAATGTGCTTCTCATTATATTGTCACATACCTAACTAAGATAAATTGTCTCACTTATCTTACCTACTTGGACCATAGCATCTTAATTATGTGGAAAATTACATGATGATTCTTAGAAAAAAAAAATTGGATGATTTATATAAATTGATTTCCAATAATATATTAGTAGAATAAGATTTCGAGGTGTTATAAAAACCTTGGAAATATTGGTTAGATAATGTAGAATCTGCAAAGATCTGTCTGTAACAAAATATGATGTAACATGTCAAGAAGTCTTTATGTTTGGGTGACGCTTTTCAACTGTTTTTTTTCACTTCCATTTTTTAAAGCTAGCGTTCTATTTGACGTTGATCGGAAGAATAATATAAATTGAGGCAATAATTTATTAGTAAAATACGGAATTTTTGAGGTGTTATAGAAACCTTGGAAATATTGGTTAGATAATGTAGAATCTGCAATGATCTGTCTGTAACATAAAATGATGTAACATAACATAATACCACACCTTGTTTCCCCGAAGGGTTGAGCAGAGGTGTACCCTACATTTCACCAGCTAGGTTAAAGTCCCATGTAATAAGGGCTTACTATAGAAAAAATTCCGGATAGAAAAACCCAATAACACTTTGCCCGACCTAAGAATCGAACCCAGGAACTCATGTTGAGCCGTTGCGCTTGCGACCACTAGACCAAAGCGACTGTCAGGCATCATGTAATATTTAATTAAAGAAGTTTCTATGTTTGAGACACGCTTTTCAATTTTTTTCTCAACTTCCATTTTTGAAAACTTACGTTCTATTTGAAATTGATCAATTAAATAATGTACAATTAAATTTGGAATTAAAAAAAAAACTACATTGACATTACGCCATCTTGTCGATACTAGTAATTGCTACCAAACCAGTATCTGTTATCAATGTCACCCGTTCAGTTTCTAATCCGGCCTACTTTTAAACTGTAACAGACAGACAACTAATGTATTGTTTACTGTGGACATGCATATATGAAAGTGTGTGAGAACCGTTACATGTTAATTTGAAACTTATTCGAAACAATGAACGGTTTTTCCTTATGATTATTTGATAACATCTTATCCTTATATTCTTTTCCCGTTACATAATGGTGTAGGAACTTGATATCTTATGTTTCTTTTCCGGTTTCCTGTAAAGTAGAACTCGATGTTCTGGGAAAGTTTATATTTATTCACGGGTTCATAACCCAAAAACACAGTAATTCGTAATTCAAAAATCGTACAGCGCCCTTCACATTCAATATAATAATGCGTTCCGGGTGTTCATGGGGCTGTTCCGCTTCTGTAGCTGCTACGCAACGATGCGAAAATGACGCACTTCCCTGATGAGCCGGGTGCGGGCCAGCCCCAACATTATACTACGGTGTAACGCGAGCAGACTGGACTGCTTGTGTGTGAAACGCTGCTACAAACTTTCCATATGGGTGTTAAGCAGGGAGATGCATTTTAACTATAGGTATGGCAATGTAGGTAAAATTTACTAACATAGGGTTATTAAATATTGTTACTAACACAATGGAGTGTTTTTTTACTTGTTTCTTTAAATATACCTAAATAAAACCGGCTTGAGGAGATTTTTATTTTGAAATCCCACGTTGAACGTCCCACATTAGTATGGCTCATACCTAACGTGAAACTTTAAATGGCTGCAGTACAAGAGTCAAAACTCAAATGCTTAATGCTTGACATTACATCAACATCATACAGCATCATTAAACACATTCGGTCTTTTTACAACACAACGTTTTTCTTTAGGTATGGTTTAAAAGTTTAAACCATCGATCCTGAGTTTGAAATAAGAATAGAAATCGAAATCAGTTTTTGAAGTGAAATCATGGAACTCGCGTCATCATCACCGAACGCTTTCCATGAGCTATATGTATACTGTGTGTATATATGTATACTTTTTGGGTGAAGAAAAAGCGTGAAACTCGCGTCATATCAGATTATGAGCCACCGCAGGGGTCTATTTAAAATGGTGGTTGGGTGAACGAGCACACGGATGAGTTGCGCGTTAATGGCTTTTGGAAAAGTCCTTTTCTTTCATTGGGAAATTCTAATTCTTTTATCCCTTTCTTTCCCTTTGTATTTTTATCGTAAAAGTCTGTGCTGTTACCTTTAATGGCTGAAGTTGATCGCTCGTTTATCATTTTTTTACCAAGAACAATCAGGACCCAAGGACCCAATGTGAAATCCTGTATTGACGATTAAAAAAATACACACGTAATTGTTCAAGTTTTTACTTCTGTCGACACTCCCGGTTGCCACTGTTTTTTTTTTTTGCAGAACTGACAAATGAGTCTGGCGCTAAGTTGACATTTTTGTAAACTTTACCTTAATCGAAATAAAGTTAGAAATTAAAAAATTGGTAAAACAAAAGTAAGCTTGCGTTTTGTAATAAAACAGTATAGCAATACAAAATCTTTTCAGCAGTTGGAACAGAGATAGTGCTCGTAGGAAAGAAAAGACTTACCTTCGACAATCCAACCGAAATTGAAAGTGGTTCATCATAGTCCTGGAGTTCAATCTATATTTTTATACAAGTTGCCAATATACATATCTAATTTAAAAGTATGAACAATATTAACTTTTTCAAGGACAAATTAAATACATGTTTATTGAGGAAGGGCTATTACATTATCGATGAGTACATAGATGATAAACGACAGCCACAATTTAATTATTTGTGAATCATTTTGTTACGTACCCACGTTTTATTTTTATACATGATAATGAATTTAAAATTTGATTTTAATCAATGATGCTGATTTTTTTTTTCTACTGAATTACTTGACTTTTACTATTTATTGGTGTTATATTTTAAACGCGTAATTAATTTTAAATATGAATGTACTTAATGTTTTTATATTTAATTTTATTATTATTTTATCTCTCATTAATGTAATTTTAGATACAATGTATTTTGTTATTAAATAAATGACTTGTGACTTAACAATTTCTCCAGCCATCAAAGTCCACGACTTTCACCTTTCTTCAAACTTGTCATGTGACATTAAGTCAGCAAATGTCAATTAATTACTCTCGAGATAAGAAGCAAACGGTAAAGTCAATGTCTTGATAAAACAAATGACTGCGTGTGATTAAGCTTATCTCAGATGCTTGAACTGTCTCAGTATTTGATTTATCTTAAATCCGTGTTTATAAGACATCTTTACTGCAAGATAAGACAGGTAGGTAGGTAAATGAATACTTAATTGTATCAGGCAGTAACATTTTTTATCAATAAATAAAGCAGTTATTTTAATTGATTCAATTTTGCTACTGTCAATTAATTCTTAGAAAGCAATAACCAGCTTGAATTCTGTTGATAATTTAATAAAATAATCCATTAAAATTCATAGCTTTATTGGCACATTAATAAAATATAAATGTTTTTAGGTATGTATTCATAAAACATTCCAGTAATTTCCAATGAGTTTTTTTTTGACAAGTCTTCTATTGAGAATTGGGAATTCTGATGTCTTTCGACTCATCTAACCTAAACAAGGTATATACAGGGTGATTGGAAGATGGGTGCAAAGCTTTAAGGCGAAGATAGTACAGACAATTTAGAACCATTTAAGCCATGGTTGTCTTAGACGAAGTCTTATCAAATATTTTTAACCAAATTTTTAAGTTTTTTTTCGGTAATTCTCAAAATTTAATGTAAACTGCATAATTATGGCCAAATTGAATGATAAATGAATTCATTTTTTATTTATTTAATTAAAGTAATGTGTAAGCAATCAAGCAAAACATGTTTTAGGCTTCTGTGTCATTAGACATTTTTTTTACAGACATTTAAAGCTCAGAAAAAATAAAAAATTTGTACAATACGTCTTTTAAACCTTATTAAAAAAAAAAAAAAAAACATTTGGTAAGACGTCGTCTAAGACAACCATGGCTTAAATGGTTCTAAATTGTCTATACTATCTTCACCTTAAAGCTTTGCACCCATCTTCCAATCACCCTGTATATTATTGCACCTATAGGTTTTTTGCGTCATTATCATAGCGTGACGATATTTTAATTAACTTGTAGCTATTGGTACAAAATTATCTTTCGACACAAAAACGTTTTTCTCTAGAAATATTACGATAAATGACATAAGCCATCTGTGCAAGCCACGGCATAAAAACAAACAATTACATCTAACCATAAATTAATTATGAATTTCGTTACCTATTACTTTGTTGAAATGACATAATAATATTGCAACAGTTAGTTATGATCTCTTACATCATTAGTATTTGCAATACTGTAATTACATTTTATCATTTGTTTTGGTGATTGTAAACTTGTGAACAGTCTAAAAACGTTTTCCAATAATTAAGAGTAATGTTTTTTTTACGAAAATTAAATGGAATTTGTCCCACGGGAACGTCCTACCGGGACAAAAGTAGCATTTATATTACTCCCTATAACAGCACCTATCTGCCGTTGAAAGTCGGGAGTTTCAATCTCCGAAACAGCTGGTTTTGACGGGCAAAACCAGCTGTTTCGGAGATAAGCCGGAATAAACGGACAGAAAGACGCCGCCGCCCGCCGCCGCGCCGCCGCCCGCCGCCGCGCCGCCGCGCCGCGCCGCCTTTGTACCTTTTTGTATGCGAGAAGTTTAAATAAATAAATAAAGACAAAAAAAAGTTAATTATAGTTGTAGACTTTCAAATGCATTTAGTAAAAAGCTGTTATTTTGTCATTACATACAGATATTTAAATTTTATTTATTTTTATGTTGAAGTATGTATGTACGGTGGGCTGCATCAATTGGGTACCCCAGTTGCATTAAATTTTTAATACAACTGGGGTACCCAATTGATGCAGCCCACTGTACATACTTACATAGGTACCTATATGTATAACAAACTGACATTTCATTTTTATTTTTTAATTTCTGTATGTACAGGATCAAATTTTAACCAGTGCGCAAACTGTTACCATGAATTCAGCATATCATTCTAGATCCCCCTAGCATAGAAATTTTTCGTCGGTTATACAACAAAAAAATCTGCGGTTTCATAGAAAAGTGCAATAGGTACAGTCAGCGTCATACATATCGGAGCGAACAGACTGTTCAAAATGATCTCAACAACGAAGAAAATTAAACTTTATTTCAATTGATTAAGTTTCTTCGCAGAATGTCAGTTGTAGTGTACTGTCTTCATTCTGAAACATTCCTTGTGTGATTGAGTTAATATTTAATTTTCATATTTGTTTATATAATTTTGAACAGGCTGGAATAGCTGATTATTTTTGTATAATCTGAATTCATGGTTACAGTTTGCGTACTGGTTAAAAATGTACCCTGTATAGTGTATAGATGATATTACAGAAAAATAAGCTGTTGTAGAATTGTCGTCTATGTCATCTTACGTGCGCGGATGAATGCAAGAGTATTTTCCAACAGAATTTTCCAGTCGTAAGATCTATTATATAAACTGAGTTGTTTCCTTCATTCTATTTGCTGATGTTACTGAAAAACGTTAATATCTGCTTGTAATCTTATCTTGTTATCATCCGGAAAAGCAAAGTTCGACAGTCTAGATTCTGGCTTAGCAACAGTCAATGGACGCCATTTTTTACGTTTGAAAGCTTGTTTTGGGTTACCCACAATAGGTTACTTGTAATTACCCGTAAAGTGTTCATTCTATTGAGTGAATAAATAATATGCGCATAAGATTTATGTACTCATAAACGGTGTGAATTGCTTTTTATAAAATAACATGTTTCCTTGTACACATTAATAATTATACCTAGGAGAAATAATAGTTTAATAGCACATAAATTTGAACGTATTTTATATTTTCTGAGCTTGTAACTTAAGTCATTTTTCTTTGTTGATAAAGACTTTATTTAAAAAACTTAATCCCGACTACTGAAACATCACGCTATAATAAAGTATGAAACAAGAAAATATCTCGTCTGAGATCTGTGGTCGTACGCCACTTTACCCTAAAGCCCGACGCGCTTAGGTACTACTGTGAATGTAATGTTTAGGTGGCATACGACCACGACAAATCGCTCAAGACGCTTCCGAAGATACCTCATTTCTCAAATTATAATAAGAATATTAGAAGTTATGAAGAATCAGATGATCATTTTTATCACAGTTAGTTTTGATTTTGACCGGTACCTATTTATGTAGGTATGGGAGTATCCCATACCTACATAAATAGGTACCGGTCAAAATCAAAACCTTCCATTTTGCGTCGCCGTAATCGGGTAAAAACGGAATGGGAATTTGACATTCTCATCGGAAGTTGATCAACTTGCATTGTGTTTCAAATGAAGATCGTATCAAGATTACACGATTATTTCTCAAGCAATCGATATCCCAAACTAGTGTGGAGTCCCACGCCTTACATCAATTTAATTTACACTGTTTTAATAACAAACTATAAACACTAAGGTAATAGTAAAAGTTTACGTTTAGTTTCAGATGAAATATACACGCGTTAGGCTCACACTTCGTTAGTTAATATAAAATCTGTGCGTGTGTGTGTAGCTTCGACCACCAACGTATTTGTACATCACAGAACAATAAAAATATTGCATTGATTGAACAGTATTCTGTACGCACTATTAATGCCTACGCGGACAGCTCAAAATCACTTGTAATTATTATTATTGTAACCAAAATAGGAAATTCAAGTGATTAATAAACATTATCGATAATAGTTATTTAAATATCTCGACTTAGTATTTACACTGGGTTTCCAAATAATGGAATTCCCCGCTATTTCAAGCTATGCATCAAATTTTTAATGATTTACTTTTATTGTTTAATATTTCAGTGGCCGATAAGGCCTTATCGAGTTCACAAATGCGCTTTACTATTAAACTATGGACCAGATAGCAATAATTATCAAGTATCTACCCTTATATCCGCTTCGTCGGGGTCAGCTTGACCTAGTTCGAAAACAATGCACTGCAGATTGGTTTAACGGAATTCTGAGTACTTGAATACCTTTCTGTCTGTTGCCAAAGTCGATCACTTAGATTGACAATAAGTACCAATTATTTGACTGGGCCGACCAAAGTAATCGTTGTGTCAATAACTTGTATTTTTAATGTTATTGTGTTTATCACCTGTTAAAAGTAACTAGGAATTAAGTAATCATCTTTATTCAAATAAACATGATTACTTCATTCCAAGTTACTTTTGAGATTAGCAAATCTGTTTGCATCCATTTGTATTGAAGCCAATTTCCTAATTAATTCCCACAAACACCTCTAACAGCTAAATATTAAACAGGCAATTAAAACAATTTGATGCAATTACATAATATACGAGACAAATTAATTTGTTGTGTTGACTTGTATGATGCGAACCGTCTGCACAATTTGCTCTATGGCCACATATAGGCATCACGTGTCGGGTCGTATCACACTTGAGACGCGTGCGGCTACGTACGGTCAACCACATACACTTGTGCCACAAAAACCTGCTATTGGCCATTAAAATAAAGCCGCTGGTACGTCGATTTGGTATCATGTACATGTGGCTCACTGTACTAATGTGTGTCGGTTGATTGCTTCACTGTGTGCCGTGTGAGTTGGGTTTCAGCAATTAACTCATATCTTAACGGTGTAGGCAAATGTATTATATGACTCCAGCGTCTGGTATTACTGAGGAGGTCATTGTTTAAGTTTTTATTCCCATTCAACTTTAGTGTAGGTCGGACCTTTGTCCCCTGGGTAACAGTACTTAACGTCTGCTTAACGATATCCCTTGTCAGGTCTTAAGAATATTGGAAAAAGGGTTATTTTACCACAAGTTTATAAGAAAATTCCGCCGGGATGTCTTCAGAAGATTTACCCTCACACACGCTTATTTACTTCAGCGTCATAGTGCTCATAAAACAAATGGTTTGCGTACTATAATAGTACTCTTTTTCTTACACCTTATTGATTCAAAGGCGTGACAGTTACAATAGAAAATAACTACGATACACGTTCAGCGGCACGTGTTTTAAAAACAGTACCAACAAACCTTCGATTATCGGTTTATGTAAGCTGTAAGGAAATGAGAAAATGAGAAAATGCCTGAGAAATTAATGTGGGTACAGATATTCTATGTACTGTAAAGATCGTTCGCAAAAGACGAACTTCTTGTTGTAGAGGCTGGCGATATAGTAATTTTAGTTACATTCGAACTGCTTATTAGTAATTCGCACGAAAATATATGCCTGACATAATATGACAATTGTTTAGAGGGACTCCCACTAAGTTAATTTATTTGTGGGCGAATCGACAATTTCAGACATACGTATTAGGCCAGTTCGCCCACAAATGAATTAACTTCGTGCGACTCGCCTATAGAAAATGTTATAAATGACTTGTTTCCACCGGCGAGTAAATTCGTGCGAATTGACTAATAATTAATTAGCCATTCGAAAATTCGAGAATAGAATGAGGAGGGCGTGTCAGACTTTTACTGATTAAAACCCACCCGTGTTCCTTCAGTTGCATGTGTGCCAGGGGCCGCGGTATCTCTTTCGAACAACCCGCATCCCTGGCAGGAACCAGTGGAGTTAATCCAGAATGTATGATTCCAAATTTGAAGATACTGAAAAAACAAAACACAGCTTTCATATGAATTAGTTTATGTACGATTTTGTGTTTCAAAAAGACAGAGTGTTATGTATGACAGGCGCGTAGCTGTAAACACGAAAGCGTGGAATAAACGTATTAATTTTAATGGGACTGGTGTATTCATTCCGCCACGTCCCCACAGACACATCACACACGAACTAATACGAACTGATACCAATACATATGGTCTGGCACTTAAATGGTATTTTACAACGTGTACTTACTATGCCCATATAAAATAGTAACTACTGAAATAATATTGAATTTTCAAAGGCATTTTAAAACGGCCATTCATACCTACTGGCAGTCATAAAGATTTTTTATGTTTTCTCCAGTTCACAGCATTCAACCAAGTAGTGGTTTAAAAAGAAAAAATAAATGAGGCTTACAGATCGTAGAACATGTTGAAGTTTAATGTATACGAAGTTTAATTACTCTGCTGTACCTACAGGTTAACTAAGTAATCAATAAAAATACTTACTTACAATTACCTACTCGATCTCAATAAGGTAAAGTCTTATCTTCTAAAAATACATATAAGTACCTACCTACGTCCAAATAAATATAATTTACGTTTCTTTTTGTTATGTCAAAATAACAGCTTTTTACAAAATGTATGTGAAACTATATCAGTTAGGTTTGTTTGTTCGGACTTATTTTCGTAACGGCTGGACCAATTGACGGGACATTCACTGGCAGATAGCTGAAAACCAATTCTAGTTATTAAAAACGTTCAAATCTAGTCGCAATCTCATCTCGGCGACAATCAAAAGTAAAAAATGTATGGAAACTAGAGGTTTTTTGACAGGTTGAGACAGAGATCAGAGGGGCAATTCTCGTAATTTTAAGAACTTTCACAGTCTGATCTCAGTGTCAATCTGTCAAAAATACCTCGATTTTTCATAAATTTTTGGCATTTGATTGTCGCTGAGATGAGACTGCAACTAGATTTTGAATGTTTTTAATTACGAGAAATGGCCTTCTGACTGCGAAAGTTCTTAAAATTATGGGAATCGCTCCTATGATGTTATAAGGAGTAACATTGGCTATTTTCCGCGTTGTTGTGGTATAATTTTTGAAGTAGTGGGCACCGCTAGTGTACTAAGTCAACAAAGTATTCATACATACAATGAACTATTCGATCTCAATAAGGTGCGTCTTATTTCTTCAATAAAATACAATGAGCAAACCCAAAAGGAAAAGGCAAATTCCAACCAGTACCAGTGCCACATTAAAATAGCAGATTAAGGTCATAGATCCAACGTAATACACCTACATAAGTATTTCCAGATTGTGGGTAGTAGATACCGTTACGTTTTTCTCGGTAAAATATACGTAGGATAGTAAACAGTTGGTATAACTCTGGTTTTCCTAACGAGAACCCACTTCTTAACCAAAAAGTTTTTATATACCAGATGGGTTTGCCCATCTTATAGAAGCATTTCGTTATAACCTCCCAAGTAGTGCTGAATCTAAGAATAGTTGACCTTATTTCTACTTCTAAGTAGGCGAGGGCTATAATATCTAAACTCAATTAATAATAAATTATGAAAAAACTATTTTCTTTACATAAAGGAAAACCAAACGGCAGATGTTCCGTGTTTTGATACACCTGGCATTGATTCGTGTCAATGACCTTTGATAATATCTTTTTCATACATTATTTAGTTCTGTCAATGGCAAAATACTTCCATGAAAAGACGTTTATTGCTGTCATGGAAAGTTCCTTTAGAAAATTGCTATTTACCTGGAAAATGTTGAAATTGTATACATCGTCATTTCAAGGTACATAATATGACTTAAGTCTGTTTGTAAATCAGTGAATGGAACGCTATACGTCGTGAAATCGTGACTCATACGTGTATTTTCCAGGTAAGTACAGATGATTTCACAATACAAAAATAGAATAATACAGTAGATAAAGGCATATTGTAATGTACTTAAAGCTAAGTAGGTAGTCCTTTTCTTACGTAGGTAAAGACGTATCTCATGAGCATAGGTAATATTATACGTATTCGAAATGGTTGAAGGATTTTTCTTTGCACGTGCGTTATTATGACTCCTTATAAATAGGTATGTTATTATACACTACAACGCCAATTTCAGTGCCTCACATCAGTATTCACGAGAATTTAAATTCAAATAAAACTTATTGCGTAATTATTAGTACAAGTCATTGTGGGACCAAGAAAACTCAAGCAAATAGAGGAAAAATTTCTGGATTTTAATGGTGTTTTACCACCGAAGCATGCGCATACATAATTCCTGAAATTAAGGCCGAGTATTCTAGGTAATTCTTAGAGAAAACTTCCCAATTAAAACCTGGTTTATATTATGAACGAAAACACACACAGTGGGTGTATTGATTTTGTTTCTGTATGTTTAATTTTGGTATAGTAAATACCTATTGTATTCCAAGTATCTTTTTTATTATTTCAATACAATCTTTCCAGAAAGAAACTTGGTAGCAATCAGTCTGTTTTCAAAACATGTTCT
The DNA here is from genome assembly GCA_947359405.1 of Antitype chi. Taxonomy (NCBI): domain Eukaryota; kingdom Metazoa; phylum Arthropoda; class Insecta; order Lepidoptera; family Noctuidae; genus Antitype; species Antitype chi. The sequence goes on along the minus strand of OX375815.1, from coordinate 11,118,303 downwards.
GAATAATTTATTGTCAAGATGGTCACAATTTCCTTTTGTAGTCTCTTTCTAGCCTCTGTGGGATCATATTGTATACATCATCAATCATCAAACTACAGTAAATAATAACGATGTACCTACAGAGGCCAGCACATCAAGAAACCCCAATCTGTCAAATTTATTTAATATTTTTCAACTTTATCACAAAAGTATAAGGTTCATGATCAATTGGGATTTTTGTACAGTTTCTGATAGTTTGATGTACTGGCGTCTACATAATCCAAATCAAAACCGCGATTACAGTCTTCAGGTTGCAAGCAAACATAAAAAGAAAGCAGAAAGTAAACATAAATATAGGAAAACCGTTCTTCACCTTGATTTAAACGCAAGTAATTCATCCATCGATATACCACCTAGAAATCCTTCAATTTATGCCTGTTTATATTGCACGTGAACATCGATTCGCGGTTAAGAAATCAAAATAAATAAAAAACTGGAACATTTTCGTAGTAAAACGTGCGGGACTCACGCGTATGATCCGAAGAAAAGCAAAGAAGGTTTCAATAAGTGTAGTGGGTCAAAGATCAAAAGAGGTGATCCCGATTTATCTTACCTAGTTGTGAATGGCTAAGCCTTGTCCTACATTTTGGCTTATAGGAGAGCTTGCTAGAATAGTATGCTATTCTAGCAAGCTCTCAAGCTCAAGATATGTTATGACATATCATACCATAATTCGCCTTTATTGGACGCAGAAAACGTGTTGCGATGTCACCATGTAACATGGGGCGAGGGCAGGAAATTGATGATTGTTCCCACTCTTGGACATAGGCCAGGCTCTTTCTATCATTGTGTCCAACGGATCACATATCTCCCAACACATTAGCTCAATGGATGCTGTTGTAAAAATGTTAAGTATGGTAGCTACCACTCTCAAGTTCGATGGTATAACAGCCAGAAGTTGCCATAGCACATCTGTACTAAGGGTTCGTTAAACCCTAATGTAATTATAACTTTGTTTACAAACATCCCCGCATTGTCCATGTTGTAATCATTGTCTGGCTCTCTATCTATAAAGATAGTGCTTACAAATAATTACTAGGAATATTGTATATATAGACGAGATAATAGATCGAGTGGATATTACTGGAAATTGTATTTCAAAAGGTTTTGAGGACACTCAAGAATAACTGCATTTCATCAAAGAACAGGAAAAGTGTTTTAACAATAATTGGTTCGGATAAGATTGGGTAATTCTATTAAATAATAAATAGAGTCACCATTTGTCACGCGGCTGTAAAAGTATTACTGCATTTCGTTTAATCTTATTGTACCTGTGTCATACTTATGGCTGCTGATAAACTGCTTATTGTATAATTTCTGATTCACGAAATAATCTGGAGAGATTCTTATATCATTGAGTTTGTTGATAAAAGCGGCCTTCATTGCTATAATCTTGGTCTTGTCATATTGCTAAATAAAGACCACTTTCCACTTGGCTTGGCGTGTAAGCCTCGTGATAAACAAAAGGCTTTGCAATATTAGATAACTTATGAATCAACTCTGCATTATCGAAGTCTCCTGTCGAATTTTAAATAACCTAAAGTAACTTTTCTGAGTCATAATAAGCTACTTTTTTTGTTCTAAAATTATTTACAAACATTTCGGCAAACTGACTATTACGACATATTTTTTCCTTGTTTGCAAAAACCCAGTTCTTTGAAACTATTCAAAACAAACCTTCATGTGTTTTTTTTATCGAATCGCGATAAAGTTGTGTAGATATTATCGTCAAAATTAATAACAATAACAGTGCAATCAGTTCCGCAAGAGTGGCCTGTGAGTCATGTGATATGATGATCACCCATCCTCAAACATACGCCTGTAGTCCTTGAAGGGTTAGGCAGCGGTGTACCATCCACATTTCGCCAGTTTTGTTTGAGTCTCATGTAAAATGGGGCGAGCCTTTTGCCATCAACCGGACAATCCGGGCTGCCATTAAGAAATTCCTGATAGAAAAACCTAATAACACTTTAATAAAAATAAAAAATAAACTTTTTATTTCGGACTGAAAAATAATCCATAGATGTTAGTAGAGTACAACTTATGAAACTAGTGTTAGTATATTATACAATTATTTAAATCCTAATGTGGGTATTAACCCAGTGCTGGACGTACCGCGTGTCCAGCCTGTCCGCAATAACAGCCAGGATGCTGTTGGTGCTGGCGCGCAACCTGCCGAGCGCCGCGGCGGCGCAACTTTACTTGCCCGACCTGGGAATCGACACCAGGACCAGCTCATCAGTAGCGCTTGCGACCACTGCCAACGAGGCCCATCCTCTATGTACGACGCAAAATATTTTTAAATGTAGTCAACTCACATTATATTAAAAATAATATGTTGCGCCGTACTTTGTAAGTACATAATGATATTCCAAAATTACAGCATTATTTGTTGTTGTTTTTTTATGTACATATTTATAAATTAATAAATACAGCTCGAAATTCAGTGGAACAAGGCAAGAAAATATAGATAATTGGTACATCATAGTTAACAATTATTTAATTCATATTTCACTAGAGTGACACGCGCAGAAATAATTGAATTTATTAAAATAAAGGTCGGATTCATTACAATGTTCTAGTTATTGTATTAACCTATATTTAACGCGCCCGATGCGTTTGATTGAGATGGTTAAATGAAACTTACACTAAGGCCTCAGAAGTGACGTATTTTTATTGAATATTATCAATATTAGTCCCATGTATCAAAGCTACAAACCATTTACCGCTTACACACATTTGATTAAACTTTTTGTTACATAGTGAAGTTAAATCTAAAATGTTGGAAGGGTTTGTGGCTAAATAATAACAGTTGCAGGGGGTACCTATCGTGCTAACCAGTAACTGGGTAGTGGAGGTCAAATAGGCAGTCGCTCTATGTACAATACTGGTATTCTGCTGAATCCGGTTAGACTGGAAGCCGGTGCCCACATAGCTGGCAAAGTCTAGGTAGAAGGAACTGAAGTACAATGTTCAATCAGAATTCTCTATTCGTCATACCATCCTCAGACAACAGCCAATCTAACACAGTACTTTAAACACTTACAATTCCGCAAACTATCGGTTTCCAAGTAAAATTATCGAGCCTAATTACATGCATATAAGTTAGTAGGTACTGTCGAGTAGGCGACAGTGAGTTCTCGCCTTGGCACAGTTAGGCTAGCTATTTCACAGCTGTGCCTTCCCTCTCTATGTAGCACTCATAATGATGGGTTTAGAATTGCTAATAAGCAAGAACTGATGGTTCTACCGAGGTTTTAGATATGGAAGCCTCGAACATGGTGATTAAAATCGAGGCAGGGTTAAGTTTTCCAAGATATGCCCAAGTTACATTCTACAAGTAAAGTTAAATATAGACAAATTGCAAGTTTCAGTACAATTTGCTAAGTAAACGCCTACGAAGATGAAACGTGTTTGGCTATTGCAAATTGCGTGAGATGACAATCTATATTCAAATAAATTGATCGACAAGGAAGTATAAATCGCAGAACATAATATTATAGATAATGTACAATGCTAGACTTATTTTTGGCAATCAGGAAGTCTAGTAAAAGAATGGTTCTGTTATCGAACAGTGTTACTAATTCTAATATTAGCCAACAGTTCAAGAACGATCTTAAATATTTTCTAAATGTCACCGACATTCAATAAGGTGCGTTTAGAGGTTAAACAGGCTGTATATTCAAGTTTTTATCAGACAAAGGTTGGCTGTTAAGCCATGTGATTTGTTCGTGATCAATTCGACGTGCTTGGCCATTGTCTTTTATTAATTTGTTACTGACAATGGTTGTTAACTGATTTATTTATAAACACATAATATATTTAAGAGATTTCGAGAAAGATTTTGATAAAATGGTTTTTTAAACAGAGTTTAGAAAATAGGTTAGCTTAAACGACTGCGTTTTGTTTTTTTTTTATTAAAATTCAGAAAAAAACAATTATTAGAATCTTATAAGATTTCCGCAAACAAAAACAGTTGTGGCTACAGAAATTACTTGCCAAAACGGTTTGTGTGGGAGCTACTCAACGCGGCCTTTCATAACAGCCGGCATGACTAACTCGCATGATTGCAGAACCGTCTGGCCCCAATACTTCGCTGAACTTGACACGCATCAAGTAGGTTTAATTTGGCCCTTAAATGCTGTATGGAAAGAGTATAGTAATTAATAGACATTAAGTTACCAGTGTTTCGACAAAAGTACGAATGGCCCAACATTTGTGACCAGTGTAGGTTGTGTTTTCTTTCTTTTTGTGTGTTTATTTTATTGTATTGGTCTCCATCTATTGAACGACTATTTTCTTGACCCTTTGATCTACATTTCCAGACAAAAAGCTTTGATAATCCATTCCTACCAGATGTGATGTAGGCGTTTAGACTGAAATAGCTCCTGAATTGGGTTTGTTAGTGACGCGAGACCTAAATTTTGAAGTATGCTTTGGCTAAAGTAAGCTATTAAGATTATGATAAAGATCATTTATACGTTTTTAATGCCAAAACTTATGATTTGGCCTTAATGATAGCCTTGTTTTTTTGTTACTTACGTAAAAATATTAAAATATGGTCGTGAATTTCAGAGTTCGCTTAAAATCTTAAAAATATGTAAATTTCGTTTAAAGATTCGTTAAGCTCATTGTTAGTATAGAACCTTCAGTTCTGAGGTCTTACAAATGAAATAAAAATGAGAATGGGAATTTAACTTCAAAACGTTGAAAACTGTATAGCAAACAAAGTTTATTATGACGTCATCAATACAGGTCTATAAAATAAGATACAAAATAAATTACTCTTGATTTATAGGTACCTTGTTTAATCTATCTAGTTTTATAGTTGTCAACATCGAAGGTAAATGAAAGGATAAAAGAACCGACCGATGAAGTCACAAGATTGATAGGGCATGACTGATGTTTTAGTTCACTATCTCATGGTGACATCAAACTGACAACCTTCAGATCATAGTTCCACTATGAAACTGATACTTGCTCTGATAGCTAATGATGTCAAAACTTTTGAGTATGAGACAGATGATCATAATAATTCATACTATGTATCTATCACATAATTAATTCTTTTAACCTATTTGAGTACAGTAATTTTATACTCGGTGCATCGTCTTCACATAATTATAATGATAAAATTAATGTTTACAAAATATGATATTTCTTTTTTTTTACTGCCCTTTTTTACTTTTACGTTACCTATGTGCCTATTTGAAATAAATGATTTGACTTAGACATATTCAATGCTCTTGCATTTTAGTACCATCCAGCGTAAAGCTTCTGTTATACACCCCAGAGCTATTTGAGTACAAAAGATTAATTATTTAGTCAAGCCACCCTACTGTCCGCTTCGCGTTGTGTAGTTATTGCTCTGTCTACGCGGAGTACGTACCTAAAGTTAGGTATCGAAATAATAAAGCTTCCTGAAAACTAGATCTTCGGTAGTCTTCGGTTAGTCTCGTAATACGTAAACCATCAGAATGTTTATTGAATGACTTAATATTTCGCAATTTGTGCCAAACACTTATCTTGATAGGCAAACGTAATCTAGTTTATCGTCTGATGAAGAGTGATGGGTTGAAATCATTTCGTCTATAAAAAGATGCTCCTATAAGATGCTGTAAGTACTACGCATTTGTATTACGTGGAACTCATATAGCATTATGGGAAGAGTGCCCCAATGTATGTCCCCCTCAAATTCGAAAAATCAATACAAATAGAGAGAGAAAGATAGAGAAAAAGAGGGAGAAGAGAACTTTACAAGTACTTGAAACATTAATTGCAAGAGTACATGGACATTGGACATGATATACAATTACCAATAAACAGGCCCTCAGCACATCCAAATTCAAAGAAATAACACTCAAAGGTTCAGTTACTCTTTGTACCAAGAATATAATATTTCAAAGAATAAACGCTTTTATAGCGACATCCATAAAAGGAAAAGGCACAAGTCAAGAATAGACAGAATTGTCAGGATAAGTCACGCGCTGATTACAAAGAACAAAAAACATTAATTGCAACGTGACATCGTTAAGAACAATTGTAATCTGACTGCGCATCTATTAAAATAATATAAAAATAATGCAAGAAATAATTGTAAAACTCAGGTATAAAATTGTGACCTGACTATAAAGTTGGTTTTGAGCTCAATTGAAAGTTGAAACGTTCAACTTTCAATAACGATACGGGCGTAAAAATACAAATACATAAATGCACCTCAATTATTATTAAAAGTGCCGATATAATAAACACTAAAAATTAAGAACTCTTCAAAAGTAATAAAAGCAGACAATAATAAACTTTTCTGGAGCTCATATTTTTTTTATCTAAATGTAGGTACTAATCTTATATCAAGAGGTGAAATTTGTTTGTATGTTTGTAAGTTTGTATGTAGGGTAAGCTTTGGAACTAATAGTCGGATTTGAAAAATTATTTTTGCCTTTGACAGCCTTATTTAACATCACGCTACGCATGCGCTAAGCGAAAACGAAGTAGTAGTAGCGCAGGTGATGGAATGCGACGCGGTGGGTTGGGGGTCGATATTTGACGCGGAGGAAGTTACGAGCAGAAGCTAGTGTATCATTATACATAATTACCTAATTAGTGTCTCAGTGTGAACCCAAGCGTATCCACGAAATAGGGTTTTTCTTAAAATCTTGGAATACGGTGTGAAGTTTTCTCAAAACTGTATACAAAGTGTAACAGAATAAACACAAGTTCTGAAAGCAGTTTGTTCATAATTGACCACTGAATCGATTTCAGGAACGTATAAAATGGGTATTTTGTAAAAAATTATCAATTTGACTATACCTACCGCCGATTGAGCCAAAGAAAATTAAATCTTATTCCAAGATCATAAAACTCAATGTTTAATGCATAAAGTAATGCTAGGGTCCACAACAGTTAGCTTTAAAATGAGTAAGTTTTGGTCATCGTAATAAGCTCCTACATGCTTTTAACTCAATACTCTTGAGGTTGTATGAGGCCTTGCGTTAGTTATGTAACTTGTTGTGCAATATTATGGTGAAAAGTGACTGAATCAACCGTTACCGTGCAATGCGTCACCGAAATAACTAAAAACTGAAACTTTACGCCAGCATTTTTGATACTCTTTACTGAAAAATCAGCGTATATTTTTAGTAGACCAACTCATTACCCCATGTGGTTAACTGGGTCGTCTGAGGTGAATCACTATGTATGGCTAATGGCTAGCCAGTCTTGTTTACATTGCCGGATTACTTCAAAATAATTTGCGGTACCTAGTTAGATACATTGTGTGATGTAGATACTTGATCTTCGTTCTAATTGTTTGTAGAGTTGAATAAATTGATCTACGGCTTAAAGAGAGTTTGATTTCATTTCTTTTCTCTTTTTAACCGACTTCAAAAAGGAGGTTCTCAATGCGATTTATTTTTTAAATGTGTTTGTTACTCGGTTGGTATCTCAGGAAATTGTGAATGGAACAAAAAAACAATATGGGTAGGGTGGGTACCTATGCCTCAGGTTTGGTCCTATATAAATTTTATTTTATATTGGGGACACCACTGAAAAGTGAAAAACATTATATCACTTACAAAAAGATTGGAAGTTACTGGTAAACGAAAATACAAAATCAAAGACCAACTTCCGAAATTAAAGTAATTTTTCAAGTTTTTCTTGGAAGTCGGCTGTTTTTATTTTTTGTACAAAAATTGAGTGAGTATTTTGGGTAAATCTTTTCTAGGGCAAATTATGTTAGCCTGTCAGAAATATAAAAAAAAAAATAATCTGCCAGATCTTATCTAAATCGGTGTGAAACTACTGCTTTGAGGCCTACATAAGCCAGCTCTCTCTAAAGTCTTTAAATATTCTTTTAACAGATGTTTCTTGAACAAATTCAGTGACCTCATTCCTTGAGAACATCTTCACAGTTGCAGGCGGAAGCTTCGTACAATGAGACGCAGGGTATAATGAAATTTGAACTTTACAGCTCTCATGTTACAGAAGGAAGTTGCTTATCGATTGAAACAAAGTACAGGAAAAGATGAAGTAAACTTTGGTCACGGGTCACGACATCAGAGCCTTTTAGCCATTTTAAGTTAAAATAATTTTACATATTCAGACGTATTTCACGGTTATTCATGTTAATCATTTATTAAAATATAACCACAAAGAAAATTTAAGTTACGCAACGAATTCGTGACTTTACTATGTATTTTTCTTTGTGTTCTTACATAACCTCAATTGCTCGAGAGTGCCGCAACAGTTGCGCAACTTAAATTGCACTTACACAAAACAGTTTAAAAAAACGATAGAAAGTAAAACACTCCTTAAAAGCAAAGTGGAGGAGTGGTATAAAAACTAGTTTTCTAATTGGCCCGTTTTCACTAAGTGACACGTGAATGTAACGCCTAAATATGATTGCACTGTTGGATGTTTAACTCTCGGCTCTAAACCTAGCGTTGAAATTTCAACAGTGCGCTTTTACTTAGTCATTTAGGTGTCCCCTAGTGTTAGTGAAGTTTTATTTCGACAATCGTCTTTTCTTTTTACCAGCATCAATTTCGATCTGTCATTCAATAATTTCACTGACCGGTTTGTTCTTAAGTTATACGTCGACACTGAACCAATATCTATTAATTGATTAAGATTGAAAGTACCATTAAACTTTCTTCAGTTGATTCTTGGGTCAATATTCCATTATGATTGATGCTGGTATGGAAATATTTTATGGTGTCTACGTGCATGGTAACATGTTAGAGGTAGGGAAAACGTTTCGGCATAAATATAGGCTATTTAAGGGAGGGTCACTTCTTTGGGTCTGTTTGAACAGTTTACCTGTATGGTACACTTGCTTTTACCCGCAGCTTGGTCCGTATCGAAAAATATCCCACGGGAACGTATTATCGACAAAAAAACGATACTTTGTCTCTTAAACCAAGTCCAGGTCTACCTGTGTCAGTGTGCCATTTTATTATATTTTTACATTATTTTGCCCGTGGCTTGGTCCGTGTGGGTGTCGGAACATATCCCACAGGATCCTACTATCGATATAAAAAAGTATACAACATCTTAGCCCAAGTCAATGGTCTACACTCTAAATGTGTACTCAATATCATCGAAATCCATTAAGTCGTTAAGGCGTAAAAAGGTGACTGACACACAGTTACTTTGGCATTTATATTTTTAACTAGATTTTGCGTGCGGCTCCGTCTGCGTGCCGGCCAGTTATCACGTCAAAAAGTAGTCTATCTCTTTCTCCATATCCCAGGCTATATCTCTGCTAAATTTTATGACGATCGGCTCAGCAATTTAGACGTGAAAGCGTAACAGACAAACAGAGTTACTTTCGCATTTATAATATTAGTAGGCATTTAAGTATGAATGTCTTTAGTTTAGTCAATGACGTGCTCCACCTAATGAATTACCATAATGAACAATAGTCGGCTAAACTGGTCAAATCACCATTGCAAACAGATCGCATAGGTACATTCGTAGCGTACAGGCCACACAACATTATATTTTCAGATGATTTACATTGAAAGAATCTCATTAACACTTTTAACTTATAACCTCGAAGGTGAATGATAAAAATCTCGGATTAACTGGATATTTCTAGTTCGTTCTTATTACATATGAAGTTATGAGCAACATTTATTTTATATCTACTATTTTAATTGCCAGGAAGTCACGTTTGGAGTTTACAGATATTAAGAAGTATTATGTATATTTGTGATACACGTCCAAGATCTAAGGACCTGACGGTGTAGCTAGTGGCACCGTCTAATTTGGTTACGAAGCTACTCAAGGAACCACCGAAGATTTCGAATAAGAATGACACTGGCTGATAGAAAGAAAATTGCATTCATTGGCATTTTAGCAGAAAAAACCTTAAAACTATAAAAATAAAAATAGAAAACAATGTTAATAATGCCATAAGGGCCTCAGCTCAGTATAATGTCAGATGACAACAGAAGGTGTACTACCTGACGCTGATTTTCAGCTACAACCAACACGCTGATTACTGCCACTGGTCGCTCAAGGTGGCAACTGTTTTCTGGTGACAGATGACGTAAAAGTAGCCGCTGTTTTACCTAACACGTCCACGACGATCTGCTAAATACCACCACAATTCTGATGATATTTAAGCTGGCGAACCACTAATACGATGACCACTTCTGGTAAAGGTTATCTAACGCCGTTATACCTATCTTAATTTAAGGACCGATCTTGATACAATACTTTAATTACATACACGCGATTATTTAATATTTAAAATAACGAATGTAGGTATTCATTGCACTGTTTAAATTAAGTTACAGGAAAATTACCTACTTATTAAAATTGTGTAGCTCACCAAAAATCCTAATTTTAGCTCTTAGGTATGTTTTTGATTTAGTAATAAGTAGTTTTTAGGTCTTTTTCCCTTACTGTTGCTATAAATGGGACTATTTTATGTTTTTCCGCCATACAACAAGCGTATTCTGTTAATTTTTCCCCAAATAATCAAATTTTATTCCGGAGTAAAAATATTTTTCAATTGAGGATTTAGAAAATAATGGCAGAATTCTACTGCACAAAAAAAAATCGAACTAAGTTTCGTTATATGGATTTAAAATATGAGAGCTAAAAAATATTTTAAATATAAAGGATAAATATCTACATTACAATAAACTACACAAACTCCAGAAAAATCACTCAACGTGAACAATGTGAACGTGCCTGAATCGATATTGTGTAAATATCATATCAGGCACCTATCTAAATATCTCCTTGAACTTTAGATCTGCATTATGACTTTCAATTCACACATGTCATTACAAAAAAATGCCGTATATACAGTTTATACACCTACCTACCTATTCAAACTACGTATTTTATAGTACCCAATATGTAAAGCCATTACAAAGGTTCAGACCTTGAATGATATGAAAGAGCAGAGCCTTTTCGAAAATTATCTAAAATATCTTGCAGTAAAGTCTGATCAAAGACATGTTTTAGCAGCTGCACCACACAATGGGCGAACTATATCGATTGATAAATAATTATGACTCCTTAGTAAATATTGACGATCAACAGTACTTGCCAAAACCTTTAGTAAAGGTAAAAAGGTGGTGATGATGAATCGACGAGTATGAGTCAATGTTTTGAGTTCAGACTGTTCAGAGTCGAATTTATGCAATCAAAACAATCAGGTTTATGTGGGTTCTGTATAGTCTGCACACCCTGAATAAGTAAGTGCCTTAACCTACTTTAAACAACTCACTTTCGCTTCATTTGACACCCAGTAGGTACTTTCATTATTTAAAATTCTTTGACAATCAATACGTTTACCTTCAAATCTGACAACTTATAAACAACCTTATTTAAAAGTGCTAAGGTCGGTTTCAGCAGGTTTGATGATGATTGTCTCAAGTTTATAATTCGCTTTCTCGTGAGTGTCAGTGGGACGTCAACAATATGGTGACTAGAAAATTGCTGATTGAATATTACAGTGACATTCAACTTCTGACTTCGACCTTTAGAGGAATATATCAAATTACATTTATGACATTTAAACGACCGAACTTCAACATTGATGTTGTCACGCAAAGTGGAAATTAGTTCTCGTAGAACATTTATGTGACAAAATGGACTTCAACGTTTTGGTATGCTTAGGGTTTCATAAATTACAAAGCAAGGTGAAGGCTTGCATGATACAGTTTCGCTTTGGTTATGAAAATTCACGTGGGTTATTACGGTCACCTTTGATCGGTACGTGTTGTTAATGTCACAATGCGACTAACTAACCATAAAATGATTTATTGTAATTTGTTTTTTCTTCACGCATCGTAATGTTTATAGTTAGTACGTAATATTTACTTTGCTTTGTTTGAAAACGAAGCTATAGATACTTAAATGAATGAATGAATGAAATGCACTGATCCCAGCGTGGCTTGACCAGACTCGATTAATCGAATGAACCCCAACATTTGCACTAGCCTCTGGAGCCTCATGCTTCATGGTGTTATAGAGGCCATTGCATATCAAGAAGTAGACTGGGGGGTGCTGTAATGGTCGGGAGACGTGCCCTTAGGATAGGAAAGAGTTACCGGATATGCATCCATGAGTACCTAAGCATTGGACTAGTGGAGAGACGGGTGGTATTTATTTATAGGAGCCCATCTTTTCTCGACGCCGACGGCATGTTGATTCAGGTCGAGCTTCTTGGGTAGGTTCAACTGTTTTCTTAGCTCTTTTCTATGCCGTTGCTTCGCTATGTTCTGTGTTGTTGTTTTCATAGTCGTCTTCTGAGTTCTCGCTGCTGTCAGTCTCTGGTTTTTTGTAGATATTGCTAGCCGATTTCTTGATCATATTTCTGTCTCCAGCCATGGCCTTCCAAAAATTTATTCCCATGTCGAACTATTTCATGTCCTGTTTAAGGTTGTCGTTCCATGTGCAAGTAGGTCGTCCGACCTTTTTAGATTTAGCCTGATACTACATTACTGCATGCAATAGGTGTGTACTGTGGTTTATCCCGTGTGAAGACGTATGTTAAGTAGCATTTATCCTGGTTCTTGATGCGGTTTGTTACGGTTATTCCGTCTAAAATTTGGTACATTTTCTTAATTCTTGGTTTATTCCTGACGTGGTTAATCAAGACTCTCATGATAACTCGTTCATATCTTCTGAGTCTTGATCTGTTTGCCTTGGTGAGGATCGATACTTTTAAGCTATATATCATACAAGGTATGAAAACCATTCGATACATACGTCTAGCTAACTTCCAGTCCATCTTTGAGTTTAGTATGAATGATAGTAATGATTTGGCGTTTCTCGTTGGCATCGTTTTCTAATTGTGCTTTTTCTGCTTAATGCGGTTGTTATGTATATGCCTAGGTATTTGATTTCGTCCACTGCTGGTAGGTATACTTATTCTGTTGTGGAAGTCTGGTGAAGCAGGCTGTGCATGTTTTTTGTTCTTCCAGATATTTAACACTTTGGAGTGTCGTCTGGCATTATTTTACTCAGTTATGCCTATTGGGGTTATCCGGTTATCTGCTATGTAGGAATTTGGCTTTTTGTAGGTTAGCAAGGGCTAATCGATGATCCCTTGAGTACATTGGCTGTAGATTCAGAGTTTTCTGTTCTGGGCAGCAGCTTTTAATACCTCCGTAATGGTGTTCCAGGGTATTTCAATGTTTTCATCTGTTGGGTGATTCCTATATTTGCTAGTTGTTTTTTTAATGCATTCTTGGTATTTTGTTTTCGTAGAATTTCTATTGAGCGCGGCATAGTTGCATTGTCTATGTTTGAAAAGCTTGTCCTCAATTGTTGTTTCATTCATACCTTTCTTCCTGCATACTTTCCTTCTTTTGGGTATTGCGTCTGGTTTTTTGGTTTTTGTTTACAATTCTGTTTTGTCTTACCAGTCCCCAGATTATTTTATGGTCGGATATGCAGCCAGGGGCCCATTCACCTTTAATGAAGTGAAATGGTTTTACTATTGCGTGTGGCGTCATTTTTGATTTTTGAGTGCCGTTCGATCATGTTATTCTGCATGATGATCTAGCTTTTATCGTTTCAATTTGAAGTTTTTCCCTATTACCTATATCCAGTAATAGTTCGCCGTTGTAGTTGATAACTTCATGGTGCAGGTTTTGTTGGATCAACCCTACGCGTTGGAAATTTTGTCGTGTACAACGGTGTTGTAGCCCGTGTATTTTGTCGACCGATATGCGCGTTGAAGTCACCGAGTATTATAAGCGTACATTTTCTTGGTTTTTGTCTAATCAAGTTCAATCTGCCTGTGAAGGATCTGATGATTTTCGAGGTACAACTGTTGATGTGTGACTTGATTATGTACAGATAAGTTGGGTGGTCTTTTCCCATGCCAACCACAATGGTACCTAACATCGAGTCGGTATCCTTTTTCTGTTGACTAGTTCAATTTGGGCATCCTTTCTTAATAAAATTGCAAGACTCCGATGTGTGTTGCCCGCAGTTCCTGAAAGGTGCCATTTGTAGTGTGTGGAGCTGTATGCCCCTGAATTCATCCCTGTTTCCTGTAGGCTGGCTATATGAATGCCTATACGTGAAAGTTTAGCGTCAGCGTCTATTTGTTTTTTTTCTGTGTTTGAAGTGCCGCGGACGTTCCAAGTTGCAATGCACCAGTCTGAGCAAGTGTACTTAATTGCGATAAAGGTCGGGTTTCTCAGTACTGGCTATCATAGTGGTGATTCTGGTAGAGGATGTGTGTGTTGCCAGGTATTGGATCGCCCGTAGGTGTATACACCTGTGCATTTCCGTTGCTTTATGTCCATACACAAACATGCACGAGGCGTCAACACGAGGTAACATTCAGATGCGGCGATAATGATATCTTCAAAACATATGCGGCGAGATTTTGACAGACATTCCTGTGATAAAATGTTAAGCCCATTAGTATGTTTATTTGGTGGGTTATTGCACTAAACAAACAATGTCCGTCTTTTGGGAAATGGGCACAATTATATCCATTGTAAGCGCTTTTGTTTGTAGGGAAAGTCAGAGATACGTGCACGTAGGGGCTGAAACTCGTCATTGAAGTGTATAAATTTATGAGCTGACCCTTTTTTTATTTAGTTTTAATTCTTTGTTTATCTGTAAAGCAAAAACGTGAGATGCCAACTTATGATTTCGGTGTACCCTTTTTTGGTCCACGTGTTTCCGATTGAAATTTTGGTGGCCGTGGCACTTGCTATACAATTTGAGGAATTCGTTGCAGTGTTGCAAGAGTAAGATCCTTTACGGCATCATGAACGGTACCGTAATTTGTGCTAGAATAATGGCGTGGATCAGTTCGTCCCGCCCTATTATAGTGGGTGTAAATACGCTGGTCCACAAAGACTGCTTGAGATGATTATAAGAGCGCGCGCGCGCAGCGAAGCAAGGCCCGTCGTATGCAGTATACTAAATGAATCTCTGTAATATTAGGAACGACCTCAGCCTTAGGGTTAGGGGTCCGTCGTCCTCCAGCAGTCCAGCGGTCTTCGTCTCCATTGTAGGCTGGAGCGCACTTAAATCACTTTTGCTTCTTTGTTTTGTGTTTTATACAAGGTGTAACCGAATATATTGCTTAAATTCGGTTACACCTCACATTCAGTCTTCTGATTGAGCCCAAAAGAATTGGACCTTATTTCAATGGAATGAGACTCAATTTTAAATGCATAATTTAGTGCAAGGGTGTTAACACGATTTTCTATAACTGTTAGCTTTAAGATACATTTTTAGACATTGTATTATGCTTTTAGCGCAATACTCTAATTGGGGTGTTTGAGTTATTGCGTTAATTATGTTACACGTTGTGTATTACCCACAAGAAGCGACACAGAGGCACACACACAAAAACAAGGTTTGATTTCGAAGCCAGACGGGTAAGTCAACTTCTGGTGCGCGCGAGCAAAGGCTAGCAACGAGGGCTCAACTTGGACCTTGTTTGAAAACGAAGCTATACTTAAGTAATTAATTTTCTCCCTTTAGAAACTGCATACTCGTCATCTGTCTAGCCTTTTCCCAACTATGCTGGGGTCGACACTGAACTTCAAACTGCTTGAACAAATGTGTAAATTATTAAACTAAACAAAACATTCGAAGGATTCATAAGAAATTGTACTTACACGAACCGCGATTATTCACCCAAGTTCTCAGACCATATTTACCATTATACAATGATACTATGCAATACTTAGATCAATCGGAATCGTTAGTAAACAGAACCACTAGTAGTATTGGTGAATCAGAGCCAAACGTTTACGTGTGTATAATTTATTAGTCATAGAAACTTGCATATGATTATTGTATTATGCCATTTTACGACTCACAATATTGGTAGCTCCTTTCCTGTGAGTTTTCAAGAGTTTGCTAGTTTAAACTGTAGGAATCACGATCATCCTTGCTCTTATTCTAATTTAAATGAGGTCGATTCACCCATGTCTTCTGTCGCCACGTCTGTGCGGATGCGGGGTGAGTCGGTGGTGGACATTTCGTTCGCCAGCCCCGCTCTGTCGCCGCATGTCGTCGACTGGCGCGTCATGGAGGGGGTGAAGACGTATTCTGACAACCGGTACATCCGGTTTGACGTCTCCGCCAAGACCTCGAGCGCGCCGGCCCAACCAGGCCCCGTGTGGTCTGCGGTGGGCGCTGAAGCGGCTGGACCGGGAGCTTCTCCTGGAACCCTCGATCGTGCAGGCCTGGGTGTCACCACCGGACAGGCCTGCCGACATCAACGACGAGGCGGAGTGGTTCCGGGAGGCCACGTGAAACTTATCTCCATCAGCCGTCTTCATAGTATTCAGTT
Source organism: Antitype chi (assembly GCA_947359405.1). NCBI lineage: Eukaryota > Metazoa > Arthropoda > Insecta > Lepidoptera > Noctuidae > Antitype > Antitype chi. The sequence continues at coordinate 11,101,967 of OX375815.1, read as the reverse complement.
CCTTTTACAAAATTCATCGGTTGCTCCTTTGGTCTTCCCCTCACTAATTGCCTTCCATTTTTAAACTCAAAACATTCGTCACGACATGACACCTCCGTAGCTCTCATTCCTTCTCATCACATGCTCGCCTGGTACAATGACCACCGATTTACACACATTAGAAGGAGCAGTACTATGGTGTAATTGTACTAGGAAACATAAATGGACCGGAGATAAGCTTCTGCCGACCGCTACTCGGCTACAGCAGTCAGGCGTCAGTCGCGTGAGTCTGTACGGTCATCTCACGTGACTGACTATAGTATACAATAGTAATTCTAATGAAAATACTTGACTAGTCATAGGTTTGATAAAAAACTTATGAGTCTATGACTAAACAAAGGTACTACTTACACTTCAGAAATCTTCTAACCCCTATGAAGCAATTTTTCAACGTCGTGCTAATGTATGACTATGATAATACCTATATATTATATCGTGTCACGACACCTAGTTTGTTTATTTTCCTCGTTAGCACCATATTGAATAGTATTGTTGAGGATGAATAAAAATATTATGTAGTCACTAAACAGCTGTACTCGTGTCTAATTAGCATTAGCAATCATGCCTCTTCAACAAATCTAGACTATGTAATAGAGTGACTCCACAACCCAGTTATGAAATCATCCCTCTTGGTATCTTTAATTTGCGAAAAGGGAATCGGAGCAGCAGTGGTGGCCCCGTGGTAACAGCCGTGACTTACGAGTTGCAGGCCGAAGGTTTGAACCCAGTCAGGTCCTTTTCTTTGTGTGAACTATTTCATCACCAATGCTCTCAAAACGGTGAAAGAAAACATCGTGAGGAAACTGGCATGTCCTAGAACTAAAAAATCTAAGACATGTGACATCTAAGGGCCCGCGGGGTGGATAACGGCCCATTCCCTCTCACATAAAGGAGGCCCGTGTCCCGTCAGTGGGAACATTATAGGCTGAATGTGTATGTATGGTACCTATCATTAATTTTTCAATTCTAAGCATAGGCATATAGGTGCTCTTACGCGGGCAATTTTTTGAGCAATTATAGCTTGGCAACACTAATGGATCAATCTGGATTAAGTGGAGTAATCTGAAGCAACAACAATAAATTGTATATGTTTCGGGAATATTGCGTCTAATTGCTCCATATATTTCACATTTCTCAATGTCGCCAATATGAGTTTGCCAAATATCCAATTGGTTTGGAAATTTTTAGTCAATTTTCTTTCTATCTCGTTTGTACGTATAACTTCGTCTCGTTTTTGTGAGAGTAACCGGCTGGCGGCGGAGGTGGCGGGGGCGGGGCGTATTACCTAGTTTTTTAAGTTGCTCCATATTGCATATATTGTGTGGCCGTATCTCTGGCAACAGGTTGCTACATGTTGCCATTGCCCTAAATTGCTGGATGTAGTCGAAACGTTACAGTTGACGAGAATTGACCAGGAAGGAGCAATTTTAGTTGCTTGTGTAAGCGTACCTTTACTTAGGCTTTATTATTCAAGCTAGTTCTACATCCTCTCCTGGAATGCTGGTAATTAAAAAAAACCATTAGTTTTATATGTACATTCTTTGTAAATTCCCGGTATAAATAGATCGAGATAGGTTGACTGCTGTATGAAGTGCACGTATTGCAGATGATACTTGACTTAGTGTGTAGGTATATCAGCTGGTAGGATTTACTAGTAATGGAAGGTTTACTTATAGGTATCTCCGCATTATGCCACAAAGAAACGTTACCCGTTCAGGGGTGCGGGTCGTTCGAAAGAGATACCATCGCCCCTGGCACACAGGCAACTGCGGAAACACGGGTGGGTCTTAGTCAATAAAAGTCACACGCCCTCCTGCTCCACTCAGAGCGGGAGAAGTTATTTGATGATTTCCCAACAAAAAAATAAAAGTAGCCCGCTACAGTGCAATGCGGTAACAACGTAAATACGGAGTAGCTAGTACCTATGTAGGTACTTACGTTACCTATGTCTGAGTGATCAGAGGCATTATTGTGTATTCTGTGTCAGGGGGCCGATCCCCGTAATTTTAAGAGTGTTCGCATTCTAATCTTAGTTTCAATCTGTCAATAATATCTCTTATGAAGGCATTCTTCTCCTGTTACTAAAAACCTGGCTCATGGCTGAAGTTCTTAATTTATTGAGGTAAACCCAGGCATAAATAATGTTATAAATAAATAAATAAAGTCCGGTTAAGCAGCTGACAACTTCCTAAGTTGACCTGCGAGAAGCCATTCCCAAAAAAAAAAACATCTCCACAACAGTAAAAAAATTAGAAACTTTATTTGAAAATTTGAATTCATTTCGACAAATTGAGCCTGAGATCAGAGTGCAAACGAATTATCATTTGACAGAGGAAGACCTTGTCGCAAGTACTCGTATGTTAAAATTTAGGTTTGACCGCGAAAGTAAATTGATATTCGTTATTAGCCTGAACCTAACAAACCTAACATTGTTGCTTTGTAGGTATACCATCTTTTGTAGGTAGATATTTCACTGAAGCTGATGTCTCCAACTATGAACCATAGTGAATCACACCAGTAAACAGGGCAAGGAAAATATGGATTAAATCATTCTTAATGACATACTTGTTTACGTTTCTAATATTAGGACCTACAATGCGTAAGTCGCCTTGCTCGTGTTTAGGTGCATTTATTTGACCTTACTTACTGTTTTCCCCTCAGATCATAATGATCTGAGGTTTTCCCTATTCGGAGCATTGACTCAATTGGAAACTTTGGTACATTATGTTATACTAACTTAACATGAAGGACAAAACCAATGGCTTGGTTGGCAATTACTTTCTATGACTGTATTCTGCGTGCAACATGCGTGAAATTTTGTAACTTTATTAAGCCCGGTCATCCACGACACTACTCGAAAGTGGTTATAACGTGAAACTTAAGGGTATAGAATCCCATTGAAAGCCTATTTCTTGAAGATGTAATTTTTTTTTTTAGTTGGTAGTATTTGTTACGGTCGCGAACCATATTTTGTTTACCATAGGTACCTACAGCCTGACTCTAACATGCAAATGACAAAAAACATCCACCATAAATCACCAATGAGTAGTCAGAATGTCACAGCAATAGCAGTGGTGTGTCACTCCAAGTACTTACGCGCTAACTACCTACAGGCAGCCGGGCCGCTCGCGGTCCATTTCTCAGTGGGTTGCCGACACGCATATTTATTTCAGTCAATGTGACGTACTTAGTTATGAATTCTTATGATATGGCTGTTTTTGGTTATTATTGTGCAGTTGATGGATGTAGATCTAGCAAGAGAAGAGATAAAAACTTATCTTCTTTCAGTTTTAGTACCGGTTGATACAGACATATGAGTATCTAATTTGTTTTCGTTAGAAAAGCGTGCATGACGTCATAATATGGCGCCAGCGCAGGTTGCTCGTAGTGTAGAAGAATATGAGTTACCTATTACGCTAATTGTGTAAATGAACGAACAAATCAATTAATCGTGTTTTCAGTTTCCTCCATTTCGTATTTCATCCATATTCGTGGCCATGCGGAATGGTTACGTCACCTAAAAAGCATTTTATTTTATTCCATAAAGTGTACTACAAATACCTAATGACATCTTTATCGAAAGAGGCAGCCCTGGCAATTCACAATAACCATGCGGCGGCGCGCAGCTACATAGAAAAACTCACTTTACGCTTGTAAGGTTTTTTTTTTTTTTTTTTTGGGTGGGAAATCATCAAATAACTTCTCCCGCTCTGGGTGGAGCGGGAGGGCGTGTCAGACTTTTACTGACTAAAACCCACCCGTGTTCCCTCAGTTGCCTGTGTGCCAGGGGCCGCGGTATCTCTTTCGAACAACCCGCACCCCTGGACGCTTGTAAGGTTAGGTACATTTTCGTTCGCAGCGTCTAGCAACTCGAAGGTGTAGGCTATTATAGGAGTAGGTATTGAAAATTTTGTATGGAGTGACTCATCTAGTAATCTGTGGCAATAGTATCAATTTTAATGGCAGTCTGTACCTATTCGACGACCCAACCTTATACAAAGTAGTTAATAACGCGTAAATAATAATAGTAAGTAGCGTCGTAGATGACATGCCCTATCCTATTTTCAAAGAGAAATGAGTAAGAGAAGCTTTCAGAAATGAATCAATGTAGGTATGTTGAGCTGATACATTATAATAATATCTTATTATTAGAAAGACTTAGTCAAGCCTGGCTACTGGGTGATTCAACGTCGTCTCCGGTACAGTCTGCAGTCTTGATTTATTTGCATTAGAATAGACCGGTCATTGCATCGCCATAATGTAAGTAGGTTTATATTCAAGGTCGTGAGATTTTTGTTTATGATCAACTAATAACGTTTTTCTGTTGTTTTGGTGAGGTTAGGATGTAATTAAGTTTGTAATGACCTGAAAAACTTAGGTTCCTAAGTATGTTTTGGTATGTGTTTAAGTGAGAGAAAACTGAAAGATTTATAAAAAAAGTCTTATCTGCCTAGCCTTTCCCTAACTATCTCGGGGTTGGCCTCCGGTCTTACCAGATGCAGCTAAATACCAGTATTTTAGATAAAGTGACTGCATGTCTGATCTCCACAATACGATACACCGTGGTAAGAATAGTCGTCAGACTTTAAGAAAGAAATATTTATAAAAATGCTATAGAGATAACAGGTATCTTCTCTTTTACAGGACCGATATTTGCACATTTTATGTCGGAAATATATTAAGTACATATATATTTTGACCACTTTCTTTTATATGTATAAAATAAATTCTTCTTCTTTCGTTATTAATCATTTCTATACCAAAATACATACTCCAGTCAATTACAAACACTCACCAATATTCTAAGTCGATGACAAAGATCCATGAGTAAGAAACGATTCTATTTAAAGCGAAAAGGGCTCACATTCCCCGCCGTGGATCCAGACTCACTTGTTCTTATTGTGTTCCTCCTTTAGACATAAACTTAAATAGAAGAACTGGAATCTCGAAATGGATATTGCATCCTCGATGTTCCCACAAAGTTTTTTACATCCACAGTTTACGCTTCGTTGGTTATGGCTGGTGTGCCGTAATCCGTATCGGAATTCCATGGTCTACCAACAAAAAAATATTGGGAATTAGTCCTTTGTGAGGCTGATTTTTTTTTTATTTTGTTGCTTTTGTGTATGAATATGAAGGATCAGTTTGACCTTAAATAAGTTTTGAAATAAGCTCTGCACTTTGGTAATACTCTAGATCTGATCGAAGACAAAATGTAATGTCAAGAATTAAACTCAGTCAAGTTATACGTATATCAATGATGGCCCAGTGGTAACGACCGACCGCGGCTTATGAGTTGAAGGTTCGAACCCAGACAGGCGCATTACCTTGTGAAATGTCACCACTGCTCTCAAAACCGGTGAAACCGGTGACTGGTGAACCGGTGAAAGAAAAAACCATGAGAAAACCAGCAAATCCTCATCATGACCATAAAAGAAGCCCTGAACTCTTTGGTAATATCCTAGTGTTCATAGAAAATTATTATGAATATAAAAAAAAATCAAAGACAGAAAGTAATGTCAAGAATTAACCCCAGCCAAGTTATACGTAACTCTTGGTATTGGATCACGATAAATATTCTCTGCTACATTACTTAAGATTGGGGACAATTCCAAGATATTTTTAACCGATCAACAAACGCATTACACTGGTTCCTGGGGCTGGCTTTCTCCATAACTGGATCGTACTTCCGCAGAACACGACCATAATAACTTTGGTCTTTACCAGTGAAAGTTGGTCTCGAACGTATTGCTCAACTATAGTTACCGAACCGGACGGAGTTGTCACAACTTACTGTTATTGATTTGATCTCACAAACTTATCATAATTATGAAGATTAGTGTGATTAACAGATGTTCTTGTCAAGGAAGTTCTTGGAATTATACAAAACGGCTTTCTCGAATTCATCATGACATAAAGTCTGTGTTTCTTAAAGGGAAGACAAGCAAAGCTTAATCTGCATTCACGCAGATGTAATAAAATTGCCGCAGGATTTTGCGCGCACAGGATTTTGAACTCTCGGCGTTGTAAAATAGAGTGTATCTCAGCGCGTCGAAAACTGAACAGTGTGTGAAGGTGAGCTAAAGTAACCCGCGAAATTCAAATCTTCTTACGTTTTTTGCAATTTGTAGGTAAGTGTCAGGTTGTAAGTTGATTTAAGTATGATTCGCGACAGTGACAAATATGGCTTTATAGAATTATAATGATTAAAATCATCAATACAAGCATTTAAGTTCATTTAATCCCATTTATTTGACTTTTTAAGCGACTTCAAAAAAGGAGAAGGTTCTCTATTCAACTGTTTTGTTTTTGTTACCTCAGACCTTTCGACTGGGTGAACCGATTTTGATGATTCTTTTTTATTTGAAAACTGGTGCTTCCCGTGTGGTTCCATTTAAATTTCATTTATATTTGAAGATGCGTTTCGGAGACAGACAACTGAACTCTTCAAAAAATTACAGCAAATCAACCGCGATTGTTGCTATCGCATTAAATATGCATTGTATTGACCCCAAGGATGATGAAATTTTTAATTGGTGTGGGGTAGGTATTATAACTAAAAAAAGAACAAAAAAAAAAACAACTTACTTCCGGAAAAACACTACAAAGTGAAAAATAACTTTAATTTCGGAAGTCGGTGACTTTGGATATCCAAAGTCACCGATTTCCGAAATTAAAGTTATTTTTAGGTTGTTTTTTTTTCATGAATTAGTCATTAAGTATGCGCTTTCCCTTAACTTGCCCAATTATTAGGTACTGACATTATGGATTCACAACAGATTTTCTTCCTGATAAAATCTAATATGTAGTGACATTGCTCTGTTACCAGACTTGATAATTAAAGTCAACTCACATTCGATCGTGCTTGTGAGCACTAGATCAAAATAAGCAGTTAGTTTCGCATGATTGAAGATTAGTCTAGTATATTATCTCCTTTCTAAGCGCGACTGATTTCACTGTTTCGTAAAAGTATGACCCATTACATGGTTAGTGTTCTTCACGGGTTTTTAGAAATCGTGGCTTTCACATCATTCTGTTATTCTTTTTGCCTCGGCTAATTAGTCGACTTCCACACGGATGTAAAAATATCGCTGAGGGATTTTATCGCTCACTGGATTTTCAACTGTCGGTGCTGAACTGAGCATTGAGAATCCAACAGAGAGCATCTCACCGCGTCGAAAAAATATCTTGTTCGATTTTCAACTGTTGGCCCTGAGCAGTGCGTTGAAGATCCAGTGCACGCGAAAAAATCCCGCCGCAACTGCTACGTCCGTATGAACTATCGTGGACATCCATATATACCTTAAGGACTATTTTTGTTTGCAGCGCTCGGCAGGGGCGGTAGGGGGCGATTAACAGATGTGATCATCGTGTTCACGGGATTTTGTTTTCAAACTGTAGGTAGATATGGATTTCTTCCATAGAACATTAACTTACTGAGGCAACATTTTGAGTCCGTATAAATACAAAGTTAATCTGTCACGAATAACTTGTATAAAAAAGTATATACCGTTGTATGTATTACACACATTTTCAATAAAATAAAGATTGATCGTCTTACTGATAGGTACATACCTACATGTAGATAGATATTGTAGCAGGTACCTACGTGCTAAATGGCAAAATAGCCGGCTGTTGCAATACGAATATTTCTTTGTCTATAATGAGACTGCCATGACAAAACAGCGTGAAAAAATAACAGTGACTTACTCAAGCCAAAACATTACAACTGACAATATTTCGTAATACGTCACAGATTAGTATGTTTGTGTTGTATCACACTGATGGTCTATCATAAAAATGTCACATTCTCGGTTATGAGTGATCGCAATATGTTCTATCTCTTCACGATAGGTCATATATTACAAAGTTCGTCAGCATTGACGCAATATTTAGAAAAGATTTCTGTACAATGTTGTAGTGTACGTGGTTTTACGGTGTTTTTTGATTAACGTTATACAAACGTGCCGTAAAAAATCACGTGTGGTGCCTACAACAGTTTCTTTCAGTCACATTCGATCGTCGTGATCTTCAAATCATTGTATATTAAACTTTATGGAGCATAAAGTCACGTGTCTTAAAATCGTTGATTCTTTTAACAATTGCCATTGTTTGGTAACATTGCTCTGGATTGTTTCTCAATACATACTTTGATGTTGTATTCATACAATGTATATGTAATAATCGTAATGCTGTTTAGAGCTATCTCATAATCATCATCATATTTTTTCTACTGCTGGGACACAGGCCTCTTTTTTGTGGGACGGAGTGGGCCATAATCCACGTCGTGGGCCCAGTGCGGGTTGGTAGATGTCAGATGTATACGAATGCTTTTTTTTTTTTTTTGAGGATGGGAAATCATCAAATAACTTCTCCCGCTCTGGGTGCAGCAGGAGGGCGTGTCAGACTTTTACTGACTAAAACCCACCCGTGTTCCCTCAGTTGCCTGTGTGCCAGGGGCGACGGTATCTCTTTCGAACAACCCGCACCCCTGGCAGGATGTATACGAATGCTTTATTCTAATACATGCCGGTTTCCTCACGATGTTTTCCTTCACAATTTTGAGAGCAATGGTGAAGAAATAATTTACACAAAGTAAAGTGCCTGCTTGGGTTCGAATTCACGACCTACAACTCGTAAGTCGCGGCTATTACCACTGGGGTATCACTGCTCCCATTCCCACGCAAAAGAAGCAGACAATGTTTTTAAAAGACCATTTAGTAATAATGGCGTGCTTGCAGCTCGTACATCGCATAGTTTATACATATAATTATGCACTTGGAACTTGAATGGTGGAGACAGATGTGCAGAAACATCAATTGACCAATAAATCCAAGCATCAACAATGCTTCATTATGAATTTATGATTCTTCAAGCAAAAGTGCTATAAACGTGAAAAAATAAAATAGTTACTCGAGTCTAAAGGAAATATTTATAAAATCTAGCAATAATATCATTCTCAGTTCCACACCCGTATGGAAGTATATAAATCAATCGCTATCAAAGTCCTTACGGACTTCCCTTCCCCCTTGCGCTGACAAGGTCTTCCGTCGTGACTTTTAAAGGACATCAATATTTTATTCATTTATTGGCTTACTGACATCGCTTGTCGACCTTTAGGTTACTTCAAGAACAGAAGGTACAGGTCAACGTAAATTGGGTAAAGATATCCTGAAGCCATTTTACTTTTAAGTACTTCGAACTCTGCTTCCGTCAATCCTTTTAGTTATACCATCTTAGAGGACACTTTTGTCTCCTGTCTGCGGTTTGCGTTGGATAAGACTTGGATTACATTATGACTAGAATAAAAAGCAGCTTCTTAACCACATCCGTGATCAAAGCTTTTTGATACTTAACATTGAACTTTGACCTTACGACAGTTAACCGTACCTTACACGTGCAGCAGTGCACATTCAGAATCTGACACATTGAACTCTGTTACCAATCCATTAATAAAAAAATCTGCTGAACCGTATCGAGAGACCCAGCAAGTTGCCGTGCGAAATATAAGAACCAAGTGCAATAAAAGAGCAATAAGTGCATAAGTGCAGTTACGTTGTATAAGCGTTCTTGGTACAATATCGATCAAGCCGTATGAGGAACAAGGTCACACGTGTCACGGCAAAAATGATGGCTTTGCATGTTTGGAGGCTACAGAGCTAATTGCGAGGACAGTGGCGTATTTAGGGAGTAAATTGGTATAGCTTAGAATTTTATTACCTACCTAATTGTCTATTCACTTTGAGTAGGTACAGCCATTTAAACTGCTAATGATGAAGGATAAAATCTTGAATTGGGAGATATTATCATGATTCGAACAAAATAACCTCCCCAAAAAGTCCTGCCTCGTCTCTTTGTTAAGTATTTTCCGACTTCTTCCCTAGAGGAATCTACCCAACTGTTCCAGTACACAGCCTTGTGTGAAATTTTTGTCTAGCAGTAGAATATGAAAGGCTCAAAAAACGCACGATAACAATAATGACATGTCTTATCATAACTGCACATAGCAGGAAACGGTTTAAAATTAATAATTAAACAATTATTTTTATTTTTAGAACTAAGTGTCAAGACTATGATTTCCTGGCAATGTGAATCAAATAAAAAAAAGTAATTGTTCAACCTTTGATGTCAGTTCTTGCAAATAAATAATTGTAAAATAATATCGTTCTTTTGTAAACCAACATACAAGCTAGAATTGAGGTGAGGTATGTAGAGAAGTCTTACCTGTTCTAATCTATTTATCATCCAAGAACAGATTGCGTCAAAGGCGCCAGATACATTACGTCAGTTTTAGGGTTTCGTCACTAAGGCTTACAAAACAGAATCCTTATAAAACCCTAGTTTACCTACGTCATACTGTTCCTATGAATACTTCATTAGAGCCGACTCTTAATTGGTGCAAGAATTGTTTAATCTCTGAGTAAAATAAAATTTTCCTCTATGGAACTTTTTTATTCTCTCTTTCATTTTTGTCTAGACTAACAGCTGGTATTTAGCTTTTGCGCAAATACATTGTGGATTTGCCAAAATAAATAGTCTTTGTTGATACTGAAGCAAACGAGAGTTAAACTTGATCAGCATCAGCAATGATTCTGAACCCTTGACTTTCATCCTTACACATACAGAATCACAAACTTGTTACATATAAAGTTGCAACAATCATGATCTACAACATGATCAAGACAATAAGGCTCCAAATGCCCCCCATCACAGGACACCCGAAACGCTGTAGGAAAATACCAGTCCAGAGTGCATTAACCCGGCGGGTGCGATGCACTTGTTACACCTGATTCCATCGTTAGGTCTACTTGTGCAACATAAAACCTTCGTATACTATGTACAGTAATGTCAGCTGTGTGGCATAAATAGGGTTAACGACTCCGTAGCTTGGTTGCTTTCGTTTTTTGTTTTTGTGAGAACATTTCGTCTTTTTAGAGAAAGGAAGGAAGTTTAAAATTTAGTTCGAAGAAGATAACTGAGACGGTGGGTGGTTAGGGACTTCCTTAGCTACTTGACAGGGTATTTTTTTGTATGTTAATGGTATTTTCGAATATAAATCGCTGCTTTAAATTAACATAATATAAAACGAATACAACTGTTTTTGCTCGGGGAAGTCTCTCATTATGAGGACCTTAACCCCATTGGCATGTCTGATATACCCTCCAAACCGGGGAAAAACAGTTTGAAGTTGCGTTAAATGTCATATCGACACACTATCTACAAGACACACTTTTCGTATGCAATACTATTGTGACATCTTATTGCAGCTCTTTGAAAGACCTGCATTAAAGAAAATGATCAGTTATAATAAATTTAAAAAAAAAATATGTTGAGTGAATTAATCCGATCGATAAATCATTCCATTATACGCATGTCGAGATATATGCAGGTGAAGCGATGATTATATAAATAGATATCTGCAGTCATGCAACAATTAATTGTTCTCTTTATTGTTATGGTTTCATGGTTAGTTGATACCATTGATCCGATGTAGCAACAAACAGACAGACAGATGAATTCAATCGAAGAAATTACGCAACGTATAATGTCGCTGGGTTTCCGTTTCGCAGAATCATTAATCCGCAAAACATCTTTTGGATTTCCAACTACAGGATGGCATAAGGTATAATTGACACGCGTTTCTTCAGTTCCGACACAGTGTCTTTCTGTGTCTTTGATTATACCGTCAATCTTGACACCGTATTTCGAGTTTCACAAGTGTATACCGTTACCAGAGACGTTGCTTCCAGATTCGAATTTAGTTGTTATTGGTGTCGCAAAATTGTTACTTATGTTTTATAATAAATAATACAAGGAAAATATTTTATGTAAAGGATAATTGCGTCATGTCGACCCGACATTTGGTTTAATTGACCGCAGTGGGAATTTCTGCGTATTCAAAGCGTAAATGCGTGCTTGGGATAGGAATAATTTTTTATGTTTATCTTAGAATAATTATATTCATAAATAAAACAGAATACGCTCCTTCACTTTAAAAACCATAGTTAGGCTATTTTGTATGTTTGTTTGTACTAACACCTAAAACTACTTGACAGATTTTCATCAAGTATTTTCCATTAATTTACGGATGTTTTGCGGCATGCTAGACATTAATTTGTCATCGTAATATGTCACTAGACGGGTAATTAACTTAGCCTAAGTATTAATCAATTGACTCTGCCAGCAAACTAATGTCTATAGACTTAGCAGCCTCTGATCAAGGCAAGGCTAGCCCAGTTAGTTACTATTCAAGGTAGGCTGTTGACATTCAAACCCAATGGCTCCTGTATACAGTGGTCCAGCATGGCCACACATTATTTCCAGAACTCTCTGTACCTTTTGCAAGTAATATATTAACCAGTCTTACACATTATTTAGGTTATTTAAAAAGCATAATAGAGAAATTAGCTACAGTAAAACCACTAATATACCTACATACCTAGATTTTGTGAAATAGTGCGAATATTCGTAATTTAGCAATTTATTGAGCAGTGGTGGCCCAGTGGTAACGGTGGCGACTTACAAGTTCTAGATTCGAACCCAGACAGGCGCATTACTTTGTGTAAATTATTTCATCATCACTGCTCTCAAACCGGAGAAGGAAAACTTCGTTAGGAAATCGGCCAGTCCTAGAACCAAAAATTCGAGGACATTTATGAATCTCGAAAACCAACCCGCCTTATGGATAACGGCCAATTCCCTCTCACAGAGAGGAGGCCCATACTCTAGCATTGGGCACATAAGAGGGCTTTTGGTGCTCATGCATAAGGTAGTACCTAATATATTTAGAAGCTCAAGCTGGCAGTGAAAGTTTGTTGGGTGCCTACCATACCTTACAGTATATTCACCCTTAACGGTTTTTTAATGGAAGCATTAGTGCCGTTTCAAACCTTGTTTATGGAGTAATGGATATTTAAAATACTCAGCCATTAGTAACTGAATAGTTTGCCTGGCCCTGCAATTTATCTGCGTAAGAGGAGACTATATTTATAGTGCATTTGGTACCTATTCGAGCCATATTTACCTGGAGCTTTGGCTACCTGCAACACTATTTACTTGAATCACCATTTGAGTGAATGGACATGACAGAAATCTGTCACAGTCACCATGCTTGCACGGATTTCAGAGCTATTTTGATATAATCCTTTGTTCGACTCTTTTGAACTTTTAGTTCTTGATATGCCTGCCTTCATAGGCTAGTAAGAAACACTGTATCTACCTTCAATTCCTTCCTAGGTGTATGGTTGAATAACAAACCGTCAGCTTATGTTTTATATAGTGAAGTAGTTTTCCTGGTATTACGGAACATGGCAAAGATATGAAGAGAAACTCCGTTTTCCTTTAACGGGTTTGCGTCAAAAAACCCAGAACGATCGTATCGCCCGTCCCACATTTTATTTAACGTTCCATAAGATTTTTATTAGAGGTTTGAAATTGGGTACCTACAGCGTTTTCCTCTGTTGTTTGTGCGGTATATTATTAAGGTAAAATTTCGTTACGATAGTACCTACAAACATACCACAAACAATAATAAAGTAACGAGACACAGTCCCGCTTGGGTACCTAGGTACTTAAATAGGTACATGAAGATTTCGAGACACTGCACTGTATATAAAAACATTAGAGTAAGTTAATTGTTGTCTGTGAACCCAAGGTAACAATGACAACGACCAATTTGAAGTAGGTACTCGATTAATTCAATTTCTCACTTTGTTTCAGGTTTAACCTCGTGCACATAAAGGGTCTCCGAAACGATAAATTGCAATTGATCAATTGCAATCAATTGCTATTGTAGTAACCGCAATCAATGCAATTGCATTTTGTAGAGTCTGTATCAATTACGTAAATATTAACAATTGAAATTGACTTTTTCGGGGACCCATTCCTATGTACTTTATGAAGTAATTACCACCGAAAGGTTAACAAACGCATCCCACAAAAGTACTGGTTAAAATATTGTTCATCATAAAGGCGAGACAATGAAAATCATTTAAATGAAAAAAGCAAATCGATACCGGGTCGTCTCGATTCGATAATTGCCATCGATACGCACCATATCGATTTGTGTACGGTTAAAGTGTTAAGGATACGGCACCGTTCAATTGGCGAAGTGGTACGCGCACCCGTTATCCGGTATGATGTAGTTCTGCGTTTAGACAACTGGAACGTACCTACTCAAGCTACTCGCCAGACAGTAGTCGAGTAATCGTGTGAGCTTAAGTAGAATACAAATGACTTGTACTGACGTTTGTCTCTAACATAAATTATAAGACAAAGAAATGCCATAATATTTATAAAATGGTGTTCTGTTTATCGCATACTTTTGAGACAGATGGCATGGGCAGCAAGGATGGTTTACATAATAACTCGTGTCTTTCACTAACAATTGAGCGCCGATTTTCAAACAAGTTTCTTGTTTCTTTAGCACCCTTGAAGACTGACCAAACGCCTTCCCGAATTTTCCTTTGAGCCTTTTTCCATGACAGTTTTAAATGTTCCTTTTTTATTGTTGTTATTCGTGCGTGTCCCAAATCCTACTCATATTATAAATGTGAAATGTGTGTTTAGTTGTTTGTTACTTAATCACCCAAAAACGGCCGAACGGATTGAGATGAAATTTGGCACACAGATAGTATATAACCTGGATTAACATATAGTATACTTTTTATCCCAGTAATAGGTTCCTGTGGGCAAAGCCATTGGCAAAAACTAGTAAAATATATTAATTCGTTTCATCTAAATCAGCTAAATACTCTTAACTCCTATATTTTTCCAACGCTCTGCTAGATTCTTAGGCTACGGAAATTTTCCTGGTCGTTCCTTGTTAAAAGTCTGAACAAACCATACAAGCTAATTCGACCACCTCGAAACTGGTTCCATTTACTGTGACATAACGCTATTCGATCTGCATTTTAGAGCCAGCTTACTTTTTAAGAACATGTTATTAATGCCATTAGGATTTCGCGTGTGGTTTTGAGTCACGTTCACGACGCGTGCAGTTTGTTTTTTTTTTGTGGTTGTTGCTAGGTAACCATTTCTGCTAAGTACTTAGTTGTTTTTTTGTGGTGCTGGGTATATATATACTATTATTATTTATCACGGCTAATACTTTGAACGCTACGCGTTCTTAATGATGTGTTCTTACTTACTTAGGTAGTACTTCGTTGGGCTCTTTTACGAAAATAATAGACGGGTCTAATGTAGAATTAAGTGTGATGATTAATTTCCATGGTTTTTGTTCGTGTAGTCAACTAGCCATATCTGTTATTATATTCCCATAATCACACTTTGTGAAACTAATATCTACCGAAAACTTTTTTGACTATTCATCACAAATGCATCTAGTGTGACTAACCAATTCTAATAAAATTATACAAAACATATTGCTCCAAATGGAAAATTCTTGTGTCTTAAATTTTGAAACTTATTAGGGAGGACATCGACTCGCAATGGTTACCTTAGATTTAGTACATGGTTCTGAAATCCTTGCGTTTGAAATTTTTTGTCGTTTCTAAAAAATACACTACTGTTCCATACATTTTGACCTCATATATGTTGTACTTTCTTATGACTCTGCTGATATTCGTTTTTGATAACCCATGAAAAATGTCTAGGCTAAAGGGTCTAGAATCATGTGCTGAATTCATGGTCTCTACAGTTTCGATGTCCCTGACAACCCTGTACCTATACGAATTCATTTTTCTTACAGGAAACTGAGTACAGATCACGTTTAAAGTTTTTCTTCTTAATTATCAATATAATGACGTCAGAATTCCAAGAGAGAGGTCTCTGTTAGATTACAATTGAGCAATAACCACAATACAAATAATTTAATTTGAATATGAAGCTTGTGTGTCTAGTATTAAAGTTTTGTTTCCTTTGTTTCAGATGCCCCGAATGATGCGAATTACATGATATGTGGCGTCGTGATCGCGATGGCCCTCGTTGGGCTCATTATAGTGCTGCTGGCACTCACAATAAAGTAAGTAGAAATACAGTATTTGTATGAAAATGTAAGGGTTTCGTAGTGAAGTTAATGGCATAATAACAACAGGATGAGGAAGCATTAACTTACAGAAATGCTTTTAGTAAAGACTACAAAGAGTTCCTTTAAAGTTCTGCTGTAAATATACGATCAAAGTTCACAATATAGGCATAAGTAATGGTTTAAAGTAGGTAAAATAACCATATTCAAAAGATAGTTATACTTTCCTTGTTTGAATAAAAATAGAAGAGGTTAATAATAGGAAGTTTACTCCATTGTATTATATCTAACATTAGAACAAAGATGCTCGTAGAAGCAGGAGTGCGTGAGTGTGGAAGTAATGACACTCGTATTTTCCCCCCATAACGTCATACAACGCAATGTCTGGCTTTTTCGGCAATACAATGAAATATAAGCAAAAAAAGGGTGATCAAATACATCGAGCTCCATATCAACGAATATCAAAACGTCATAAACAGGAGCATTCTCAAAGCACTCACGTTTACGATAACTTTGCAGTCGTTAAATTAAAGATATAACATATGAAAAAAATATTTATTTTCTTTAGTAACGGCTCCTGTTGATCGATTTAGGCAATAAATCAAAGCGTATTGACCATAAAATCAATATGGTAGGTAGCAAAATTCTGCGTTATTTATCATTGAATAATATTACTCGAATGAGATCTCTATATCTCTATTTTAAATAGATAAAAAGCCAAAGGACTGTTGAACTTGGCCGATATTTTTACCGTTTTATAAATTCAGAAAAGACGGTTCTAGAATACGTTTTGTCGCTTCATTTTATTTAAAAACATAGCGGACAAATGCGTGGGTAAATGAAGTTTCAATAACGTCTGTTTGTGTTAAAATATGTGTATCAGTTGTATAAGGGAGTGTCTTCAGTGAAGACTGACGTCAGTCCAATAATCTTGTGGTTTTATTGAAATATAATATTGAAATATATCTATATATCTTTGAGGAAAGATAGATGACTTAGAACTTTCTATCAAAGAATTCAGTCATTCTTATCCTTGCTGAATTACCTATAGCATCACCATTTTCATTACCATTGATTTGATGATACAGCCATAATTGTCCTACATTCACATACACAATTATTAAGTACTTCGAACTTTATAGCTTATAAAAGTTCAATAACACAACTGCGATCCCCTCGAACAAACTTACTTTAGTAAGGACTGCGTTCACGACAATGGTTAACGGGGTTCACTTCGAAGCCATGACCCCTCTATTGGAAGTCAATGCCTTAGCCGGGTATTATTGAAGCATCTATAATAAAGAATTCATGTCAGAATAATTACAAAGGAATATAAACTATATTTTCACTGAAACTGCCCACAAAATTGAGGTTAGTGGCTCCTTGTAATTTATTAATACGGAAGCAAAGATAATGATAGGTGTAAAACACAAAAGGACGGATTTTATTATTAACACCTTCCTACAATTTAATATTGACCTCGTTTTAGACTGGATATTAATCTCTTCTTTATTGTCAAATGAGGACACAAACGTGGGTGATAATAACGATAAAAGAATTTTCTAAATTGATTAAATGTCTGTCTCCAAGTTGAGACGACATTTTGTAAATATGTCATTTTGCAAAACGAACAGGCCACACATGAACAAATTAATGCAAACAAAAATGTTAACGACAGTTAAAGAGGGTGTGACCAGCACGATGCAAATAATTTATAATATGGCCATATGACCGCTATTTTTGCCACAAGGGAAGTGTCCCAGATGTAACATCCTGTATGAATAATCAAACTTTTTCTTGTTGAGATGGCTGCGCTAAAAGTAAGTAAGGTCAGTCTTGTCGTCAATGCTGGTTAAAGAGATTTTAATGAGAACCGTTTAAATCTACTTTGCCATTGAAGTAACACAGATTCAATGATTATACAATTAGTAAATGTAGGTGAAGTATATACAACTGTAGTGTTAGAATTGATTGATTTTATAATATGCATATCTAACAAAGGTTTAAATGCGTATACCTTGAATGATACTTGTGAACTCGATCAGGTGATGTAACAAGTATAATTATCTTCTGCATATAAAACAAATGGATTGACTAACTTAAATATGTAGACACGTGTGATTTTTTATAGGAAGTACGCAATATTTTATATAAGATGTACGTATCCTATCGTACGTATACGTACCTATGCAATTGATACGTCCCACTGCATCTTTGGCAAATTGACAGAGTCTTGTGATTCTTAGGATTCCCAGTCAGTAGTGTCATTTTGCAAGTACTGACGTTAAACGATTAGACTGCAATTCTATAATTGTTTATTTCAATAAAGATGATATTCATACTCATATTTTCTTAAGTTTTTTTGTGAATTTAAGAAAATTATTGCATCCGGCACCAAACCTCGGTTGGCACTTTTGATAATTTTTTTATTGGGGGTCAGATTTTCGAGAAAATTATAATAAGCATCAGGGCCTTGTATGTAGAGACACATCAAACACGAAATCGTCTGATATTCAGCAATGAACTGTCATATACTAATGACCATGCTTGCAAAAATCTGTTAGAATATACGTCTATTTAGGTTAGTGTTCTTTATCAGTAGTGATGTCACGATTCCCACTATTCACTTTAAATACCATGCAAATCATGCAATATTATCATGAACTATTATGCCCATATTGAAATGTTTCTGTAGAACATTACACAATACTGCGATGACGTGATTGACGTATGAATTATAATACAAACGGGTTGCAGCGTTCACAATTCAAGACTAATCGTATCGTCAAGGCAATAGAATGGCAGAACATCTGTACCGGGTTACTTCAAGGATTTTGCGAAATGAACCTCGTTTATTCGACTACTTGCATCTACTTTTATCATGGTTTCTTTGTATGAATCATCCTGTACTGCGTTTAGTCTGTCTATAAATCTTTCGCTTTGTATACAAAATCTACTTTTAACTGGTTTTAGTAAAAAGGTAAGTAATGGTTTATTATTTATTATTTATTTATTTATTTATCTAAACACAGGTTATTGTTCTTAAAATTATACAAGGCACACTATTAGACCTCTGGGTCTGTCTTAGCATGCCATGGTCTGGAATTAATCAACGCGCTACTGTGAAATTAAGATAAAATGGAGTGGTAATATTCTTTGAGCTTGTGTTTTATGTTTTGGTTGGTCCAGTGGGTTGGTTTACTTCACTATTAAGATTGAAAGTAATTTATTAGTTGTCCAATACAAGTACCGGTTAAGTCCGGCGCGAAACCTTTCAGTTCCAATACAATAGAAAATTAATTGTGTCTCATTAGCCGGGATTGACAGATTATTTGAAAACATCTACAAAATACGTAATACATTCTTTTTTCTGATAACCAATTAGTATATTAATCAAAATTACGTAAGTCTACTAGCAACTAGATTTTTTATTTAAATATATACGTCCAACATACGGTATATTCCCCTCATAATTTAATGTTTTAAGAAGTAGGTAAATAAACTTTTATCCTCAAAGGAAAACCAGAATTTTGAAAAGCTTACATATGACGTAGGTAAACAAAAAATTCTTAAGTGCTACAATTATTTTCCTTGAAGGAAAACCGTAAGTTTTATCAGCAAACGCTAGATCAGTTACCTAGATAATTTATGTAAGACCAGTTTGGCAGGGTTGCCGTATAGAGCTTAGAATTAATATCATTGTACTGCCCATAAATAACATAGTCCAGTGAGTAATACAATAGACATAATGTCTGTGGGTAGGTATCGAAATCCGGGTCTAATTCTCTTAATGTTCAACTTCCGATCTTAACTTCCATTGTAGGACAACGTAGGTTAATAAACCACTTCCTAACCTGTATTCTGTGTCCCAAAATATGCAGTCAAAGTGAGCTCTGCGCTGCCACCGATGCAATCGAAGTGGCGCAGTTTAGGGCCAATAAAATTTGAAAAATTGTCGTGCCAACGTTATGAAGAAAAACCTTTCGATCTAAAATTGTTATGATGATTTGGCACCATTTTGACACATTATGGCCCATATTTTACAATTATATCCGTGTTGTTACTCTAGTACTCGTAATACATTCGTTTAATAGAAGTCATACAAAACTATTATAGTGGGTTAGAGGTTGTTGAATGTATCTATAAAGGATGAGAGACAAACTTGCAAACTAAGTGCGGATGCAGTAGGTAATCTTGCGTACCTGGAACGCAATATATTAGTACTGACAGCATGATTAATTACCTTTTTTTAATTTTATAAGTTTCTAAGTAAGTATTCTGTTTAGTCTGCTGTAAATAGAAAGATAAATAAAAAAAAACACTTGTAGATTACACTACTTAATTTCTACTCACATTTTGTTATATTCTGGTTACTGCAAAATAAGGTGTCTTAAGTCATTATTATTTCCGAACGCGTCGTAAACCGTATTTTCTTTAATTGTGATGGTATTCATACGTAACATTTTTAGTTACTACCCTCTTCACTCGATGACATTCCAAGACGTTTCATTTTATGTTCTTGTGAATTAGCAGTTTGAACTCGCAGGTTGTGAACGGTAAAATTCCGTATAATTTTGACTTATTATATTATTCGACTGGCATTCAACTTGCCTAACTTTTTTCTCTCAATATAAAGTGTTCTTTATACTTCTTCCTAACCCTTCTTTTAATATGAAACTAAACATGATTGTATTAAGTGTGATAAAACGTGCGTTCAAAAAATTACTGAGAAACATGTGAGTAATTTCATCATTTCATGTACCCTTCTTTACTCGTACCTTTTAGTATCGGTACCTTGTCTTTAAGTAGAATGGGATTGCTTTTTATTGTGTTTGATTAAAGTAGATTCAGCTGATTTACTTATGCATAAACATAATCAGCCTATAATGTTCCCCAGGCGCGGTCGTAGCCAAAGATTTGGGGGGGGGGGGGGTTGGGTCACAGACAAAGACTACATATTAAAAAGAAAATTTATTATATTTTCGAAAAGATACTATATTAAGAAGGTTTACGTATACGGCTTTGGGGGGCGTCATGACCCCTAGGACACCCCCCTTCGGACCGCGCCTGATTTTCCCACTACTGTGACACAAGCCTTCTCTCTTCAAGACGGAGTGGGCCGTATTCTACCATGCCGACCCAGTGCGGGTTGGTCTGATTTACATGGTGCGGTTTAATTGACTGTGGCATACCATGAGGTAAAGTAGCAATCAAATTTGCACCGTCTATAGAGTGTTAAGACGAAGCAAGCTTGTCAATTGTTGCTTCAATTTTTTTATGCCATAGGCAAGAAACGTATATCTTGTAAATAGACCTTAATACTTATAAGCTAACGTAAAATTATCGCGGCAGGATTTTATCGTGCAATGGATGTTCAACTCTCGCTGTTGAACCGACAATTGAGAATCCAACAGAGTGCACACAGCGCGTCGGAATAACACTGTTGGATTTGCAACTCTCGGCGCTAAGCAGTGCCTTGAAAATCCAGTAGTGGAATTTTTACGTAAACTAAGCAGGGTTCTTATTCTCATAGAAATAGTTATGGATGAATTCCTTTTCTTGATTAATATAGACAATGAGGAGGTATGCAATAAAACGGGAAGGGCGTAGTATCATTAATGAAGGTACTATTCATTCCCTTGTTTATAATTATTAAGTACATGGTCAGTTGCTTGAGCTACTAGGCCCTTGAAAAGAGGATATGAAACTATATTTTAATATAAATGGAATTAAGTCAAAAGGCTGTTCTATGAAGAACAGATAAATCGATGATACTAATGACAGGCGGTCTCATAGTGTTTGTTCTCTTTCTCGCTTTAGCGTAAACCTGTCATATAACGTTATCTCTCTCTGTTACCCCTAATTGCTTTCAAT
Source organism: Antitype chi (assembly GCA_947359405.1). Lineage (NCBI taxonomy): Eukaryota > Metazoa > Arthropoda > Insecta > Lepidoptera > Noctuidae > Antitype > Antitype chi. The sequence continues at coordinate 11,080,069 of OX375815.1, read as the reverse complement.
CGCCATCGACAAATAATTGTTTTGGAACTACAAAGTAGCTGCTAAGTATTTCAAGTAGGTAACACATATATGGTAAGCTATCGAATAAGTAAGTGATAACTTTTTACCTAAAGAATTAGCGCTCTTTTTTCCATGAAAGGATATCCGATGTCGTGATGGGTCCCTTAGCTGTCTCACACCTCAAGGAATTTTGCAAAATTTTCCTAGATTAGGATGCCATCGAGTTGTTAACTAGTCAAATTAATTCTGAACAAGGATATAATTATCATTTATTAGACTGCAAAGTCAATGTCACGTTTTGCGAGTATGTGTATCATCGTGTACTGCGTGTACAAATCGGAATAAAACCAGAATATTACCAAACTGGTTTTATCCAGTTATGAATCTTCACACTTTGCCCACTTCAACACTCGACTAGTGAACCAGGATCAATAGTGGACGTCAGTGAACATATCGACCAGTGTCGGCCTTTTGAAATCCTTGACAAGATATAATCGCAGTTAAATAAGGCTACTTCATTCTTTTAACCTCCAAAATGGTATTAGGGACAGGGATTATTATCCTTTCATGGTAATTATGTATTAAGTTTAAAACGCGGAATTAAAAAAAAAACATAATTAATTTGGTTTTCGTTTCAAATAAACATGGCTTTTGTAATTATTTGATGTCTAGAAAGCAAAAGTGCGTACTATTAAGCCAATACCTCTACCCTTTTCATTGTGGATTCAGCGGGTTAGTTCACACCAGATATTCCTAGTAAACGTTCGTTTTTAATGAGCCACGTCCTTTGCTAATTGGTTTTTCCGCATTGGGATCTCTATACCAGTAATTAATCCCACAGCTGGATAATTGCGGACTTTATTAATTGTTTTGCACATGTTTTTCATTATACCACTTTAGCTCACGTTGTTTTAGTTGAAGACCGGGACTTTTGTTAATCCATCATGTCAAAAATGACGTCCGCTGCTAAAAGATCCTGATCAACAATATTTGCTTGACATTGAAAACATGCAAGAAGAAAGGCCAAGTTTTACGTAGCTTTCTCTTTTCCTATTTCATCTCATTTTCCTATAAAAAAATTATGATCAGTTGTAGATACACGCACATTTAAATCTTCAAAACACATGAGGCATCGGCGTCGTAATGTCTGAAAGATTATAAAAATAATGTTGCTACCTTTTCAAGTGTATAATAATAATATTATATAGGTATTAGATAAAAATATTATGAAGGCAACATAAACATTGAAAGAATTCCCACAGAAATGAAACTAGTCATTTCTTTGGATAGTTCAAATAATATAAAGCGTAACAGAAATATTTCAAGGCGTTACTCAACTGAATTATGATAATATTTGTATAATACGCGTTCATAATGGCGTTTATTATTAGAAAATTTGCAATTTAACGCATAAAGAACCCCAAGGTTTGGTATCAACGTTAGACTGGATGCTTGCCAAATTTCACCAACCCGTCTGGACATTACAATAATCTGTGTTTATTTTTGTTAACTGTGCTGTTTTAAAATCGCAAATCACGGTGATCAAATCGCAATTACAGTTAAAAGAAACTTCTTGTGCCATCAATCCAAACTTCACTTTTATTAGAGATAGGAGATTCACTTTTATGTCAGCCATACATCCTCTAAATTTATTTCTCCAAATAGTTTTGAGCCCATCTTTTTTAGCAAATTCGCTAACAATCTTCAACAGTTTCGCTTACAATGTTAAAATAGAATGAAGATCATAGCTCTGGTAGGTTTTAGGCGAAGTGTGTAACGATAATAAATTCGCGATAATTGTTTTGGTGTAGAGTGCATAACCTCTTCAACCTTCCATTAGCCAGAATTGAAAACGTTTGCTAAACTTCTGCTGTTTTTCCATAATCATTTCAAATTCTCCAAATTCCAGTGGCTTTATCTGGCAGAGTAAACCACTATCTGGAAACGTGTACATAGCGAGAATTAATTTCATATGAAATCTAGTAGAAGTTAGATACCAAAGATTGGCTGACAGAGCTAAATTTTATCTCTCGATGTACACAAGTTGACATATTTAAAAAAAAATTGGTCTCCAGTTTAATTGCATCCCACATGAATACAGGATTGCCATCTGTTGTAACCTCACCAGCCCCATTGAATACAACCATTCTGATGTTAACCACGCCAGTCAGAACGAGGTCAACTATTGTGACTAGCTACCATGGCTAACTTGTCAGGGCATGGCGTTCCGTTCCCACGACGAGGACATGAATGCACGGATTGATGATTAGAATGAAACATACCTACTGCCCTTCCGACTAATGTGATTTTTATTGTGACCTTACGTTACCTTAATTACCATTATTTCGTATCGGTCAACGTTGTAATCGAAAATAAATTGTTCCGTTTCCATTTTTTTATGTTGTGTTGCAAATATTTTACGAACCAAGTTTCTTCTTCCAATGCCTGGCTTACAGGTTTATTTGGCTTTCGAAATATTGCAATCATGTATAGTAGTTTTTTTTTAATAGTTTGTTCCCATGACAATTATAGGCAGAAACGAAAGTTTCAGTTGATTACGTTAAAAGTGTTGACTTATCTAATCGGTACATAACAATACTATTAGTGTAGCAATAACTTTATCTACTTGCTTTGCATAACAGAAAGCTGTGTAAGCTCTGACGTCAATGTTTGATCGAACGCTCTCTAATGCTTCAATGGGTTGGTTCGTATCTTCATTTCTTCTTGATCCTTTTGTTTGTAATGGATCTAACGAAATACAGTCCTCTTGTAGGTTTAGCGTGTAATTTGATTGAAACTGGTTACTGAAAATAGTTAACTGAAACCACATGAATAATACCAAATGGTTACAATGCAAAAGCAATCTAAAATATTCTGTCATGTTACATATACAATTCTTGTTCGATTGTCTTGTCTCCTACAGGCCACGATATTTGTTATGTATGAATGCGGCACGCGGGGGCCGACATCCGTTGACGTCCAACTGTTTTCAGTTAAGCCACGACGAGCATATAACAAAGCCGTCTTTGAAGAGATCATTTGAATTTGAAAGAGGTGTTCGACTGAAGAAAATAATGTGTTAATTTAATTTCTTACACTTATCAAGTTCTTACATGTCAATGTTGTGTTCAAGTGTGTGTCCAATGTTATTGGTGTCTGAAAATGACAGGATAATGGATCGCTCACGTCTGGGACTCGGCCGTCGTTCGCATTGTAAATGTGGAGTTTCCTGAATATGGAAATAGGTGGAAATGGATGCAAATTACAGTAACGCGACGGACTATTACGAAGGGCTTTCGCAGTGCGGGTTTGGTCCCCATAACATAGCAATAAGGTAACGGGAGAGGTGCGTGTTCAGTCGCCACCCACCGCTGCGCGAGGCGTGGTGGCCGGCGCCACGACCGCCGCTCAGCCAGTCAAATAGTCACCGTCGGCTCGGCCGTGTGTATTGAAAACTCGCACTGGCGCTGGCAGCCAGTGTGCGCCAAAACGCTCGTTCGCGCGGCTTACGTTGGCGATTTGCCTCAGCTGTCCTTACTCACAAGTCTCTCTCTCGTCTTATAACCTGTGTCTGTAAAGTGTCTGTGCACGCGTTTCAATGCTCTTCTCTCCTATCGCCGTCGAGGCGATGAAGTGCAAAGAGGAAAACTGCGAAGTCGGCGTGGTGCTAGAACACAACTCCCTGATCGTGTTGTCTGTTGACAAGACCATCGTCTGCCTATGCGGAAGGGATAGGAACAATCCCTTCGAGCGCGGGTAATTCTCATGCTTCTGCATTCTGGTATGACGCTAACTGGCTACCTCGACTTATTTCCAGTCTACTAACAACTAGTAACTTTGTACACAATGGTTGCCTAACTGCAGTGACAACACCTGATGGTTACATGCATGGGTATCAGAGCCGGCGAAACTTCTTGTCATACCAGTACAAGACAGATGTTTTCATATAAGAGGTTATAATTTTACATTTTGCAACAAAAATCGCTGTTTTCTCAAATGAGAAACCTGTTTGCTATCGTTTCAATATGCTTGAAGGTTGTCTTCGATATCGTCAGATAAAATTCCTTGCAATTGACCATACTCCAGTCTATATCTGAATGTACCTACATGTTATAAAAGAACGGGCACTAAAATAACTGGACTTTTTAATTTTGTGCCGTTCCGAGACTTCCGTGTTCAGTGATTGGCTACTTTATTCAACGTACACCGTTCTATTTAGACACCAACAATTCTATTGAATGAGTCACAATATTGTTACCGGTGACTGACAAAAACCTGATACTGGAGCTATATCTACCTACTGGCTATGCAGTGCTGTTTGGTAAGAATGGTATGATGACCGAAAGAATCGTACAAGGTCGTGGCCAACCGTACAATGGCTTCTGTCGAATACTACTCGAAAGGACCAAATAACTTATTGCTCATTAATATTCATAAGGAATAATTAAATTGTTTAGCAGAGACTATAAATAATATACTTATATGAATATTATGGAGTGTTGCATGTATTATAAAATCGTTCAAAATATTGGATCACTAGACGGTAAAATGCTTAAAGACTATCGGCATGAGGGGAAGTAGTTGTCGAGGCATACGGAAGTGAATGACAAATATATGAAACGGAACACATAAATAGTGTACGTAGAAAACTAATTAGTATACATACTACGTCGTAACAAAAAAGGTTATACAGAGTGGAGGTTGAGCACGATAGCCTTCTGTCTATATCGGTAACATGTTAACCTACACTGACTGGGCAGGTGTGAGTGTGCAGGTGTTACGACTTTCTTCAAACATCAGAATAACCTACCTGGTATGAACCGATCCGTAAACACGGACATCGAGCCGTAAACAAAACCCTGCCAAGATATGAATTCATAGATCAGAGAAACATTACGAGTACAAAGGTTGAATAGAAATGTAAAAATTACGAAATTGTTTTAATTTTCGCAAATGATTACAGAATAAAGAAAGTTTGGAAAAGTTGAACACGATCGATTAGTGACAGCGAAGATGATGCGGACTTGTTGTTTGTGACCTCAATAAAGTTTGAATACAATAACATTGAACGGCAGCTTTCGATTTTAATGTTCTTTAACTTGATGAAGACGATGCAAAATTAGTCCTTAATTTATTTCGTTGTTTGTTGGTTGAAGTCGTATTAAAAATATACCCCTGTTGACTCCCATCATTTTGTTTGACGTCAATGCTAACAATCGTACGCTTCTAATAACCATTTTATTAATATGCTACATATTGAATGGCTTTTATTGTTTAGCAATCAAGTATCTTCGATTGGAATTATTAATAAGATGGGTGGAAAGCCACATCAATATCAAGATTCTACCTAATTTGCAATCAACAGACAAAAATCCATGATCAAAATACAGACTACACAATATCACCAGGTGCAGAGGTTATAACGCTTGTTTACCCTCAAATTAAATAATGGCATGAAGATAATAGATAGCCTCTGTTTGACGCAATAAAAGGTCAGAAAAAATATTTGGTTACTAAGTAATTGTCACTATGACTTCATAGTTATCCACTTATAAACATCGTGGTCGATATGATTTTGATAATACGTCTGCGTAAGCGAAGCAATCACTGAAGAAACTGTCGTCAACTGGAAGATTCCAGTCAAACCGAAAACATGATTGTATTGATTGATAAATATAAATGTCTTCTCATGTCGAAGTAGTTGCTGTCAATGCACCAATGTTTTGTATCATGTATCGGTCATGTGAATACGAAAACATTTCTCAAATGTAAGATGAAGGTCTGCTTATATTCTCACATTGGTCAGATATTTCTCAAGCAGCAACATTAAAAAAAAAACACTTGAATAAGCAACCACAGACGAGTTCTGTTAATACTAAATGATAATGAAACAAATGATATGGCATATTGAGTAGACGAAACAGAGGTTGCTATATACCGTGTTATTATTTACGCTCCAATGTCAAACAATCATGCACCGTACGAACGAGCATATAAATCTCTAAGTTAAACACAATGTTAGTCTTTGTCAATGCGATAAACAGAAAACTGGCTCATTCATGCCAGTGATTACGTTCGAACTGATTATAATTGATATTCATAATATTTATTTCACTTGATAAAAGGGAAACAAACTCTGCATGCATTAGTGGATGGATGAATGCCAGAACTGCAATAACAGTATAGCGATGTCTTGACATCCTTTGTAAAGCTCAAATGTAGGTACCTACCTATTCTTAGCATGCACAGCTTACAGACCAAATCGTACTTTTGCACGACATTCCAATCGATATTTTGTGTCATGCTAGATACCCCTTGTGTCCCAACCAATATTTCGCATGGGAAGCTAGCAACAGATGTATGTATTTGAATTTGTAATACAATCTGACTCGTCCATCGACGACTCGATTGTAGCACAAAATAATCGTCTTCTTTTGTTCTTTGAAGAAACTTCAAGAGTTTTTCTGTTATAAAACAATATCCTCTAGACGTATCTCAAGGGTAACGACTCATAATGGCTCACTACCTGTGTTTTTTATCCCGCCAGGCACTATTCGAGTCAAAGGCCCGGAGCTTTGCTTAAGTTAGTCGTTGCTAAGGGCATTGCACCTTTGCGCTCTCCCTTGCCCTGCAGCCCTACTTTAACTTTTGGAGTCGAAAGCTCTCAATGTGAGTCTCCCTTACCGTCGTGTGAATGCAAGTATTGGTCGGAAAGAGATGCAACGTCAGCGTTAAGTGCGTCTACTTTATCCATAAACCCAGCTGTGCGTAAAGTATTAGCTATACTTTACTATGCATATTTATATTGTGGACTTTGAACTCGTTTAATGGTGAAATGCAGAACTCCCTCTGATTTATTATTATCACTGGGATCGATACGAGCACGTTTGATTACTTTTATATCTAAAGCAGTTTTAATGAGGGCGTGCTCAGTGTTTATTCACGTCTTGTATTATCAGTAACTAACTAGAAGCTAACAGTACTAGCACTGTATTGTATACGGTTTAGTGCTTACCTACTCTTGTTTATGTCGTACTATTAATTACCTAACTTTAAAAACTACGGCTGTCTCATCCGTATGAAACAGCTTCATTATGTAAAATGATGCTTTTATGTATTTTGAAACAGGTCCAGAAAGACGCAAAAATAACTAATTGCCACGGAATATATTAAATCAACCAGTTTTTCACTCCAGCCGTCGTAAATTTTAATACGGTTTTACCATCGATTTTGAAGTAGACAATGTAATCATTTATATGTGCCGGTTAATCGGGACAAACCAACGGTCAGGCCTTCTGGTGCGTCATAACCACTACGATACGATAGCGTCGGGTGCCGCCACCACGCCAACATTTTGTAGTTTTTCGCGGAAAACGGTCATATCGTCAACCGTCCCCCACAGCCCCTCTCAGCCCGCGCTGGTGCCGCGTCATATGCGCGTCTATAAAAGCCATGCGCGCCCCTCCACTTCAACTCAGACGCATGGAGTACTCCGTAGAGGTCGTTTGGCACGAGCGAGCGCTTTGCTAGGCACCTGCCGGCCACTCTTTACGAAATAATTCTAGTCACCAACCGCGCAGCTGAAGCTCGCATAACGCGGTCTTCCGCGCGTTCCTAACAGTGATATAGTGCAATAGCCTAATTACAACAAAATAATTGTGATAATTTATTTAAATTAGTTTTTAGTTACACGCGTCGATTAGACCGCGATACGGCTGTGAGTTGAGTGAAAACTGTGAAATTGAAATGTTGTGACTGCCCGACTGGAACTTGTTACCTGTGATCCAGCCCAGTGTGATCAGTTATTCTTGCGTCGAAGGACCGTTTGCAACAATGGTTGGAAACAACGGTACTATGATGGCGATTCGCATCGTCCACAGCAAGCTGCGCAAGCGGGAGGAGCATTCGGCTTCGGTGCACCCAGCTGAAGTACTTCAGGCTGCACCTACATCGCAGCCGGAGCCGCTTGCCTTCCGCCAGCAGCCGCTGTGGCAGTTCCCGCCGCCGCTGCCCCCGCCTTACGTCTATCCTCACGATCAGGTGTGTACACAACTTTATCACAAACAATAACAATCCCAAACATTAATGCCAACTAACTATTTCTAGCATCGAAACCAGTTCCAGCCGTTATACTTGACCCCAATACTGTTTTAACGAGATTCAATGTCCAGCTGCAAGGCATTCCAATTTATTCGCAAATCTCCGCTCGCCTCGATAACAAACAAACAATATTGAAAGTTGCACGTTGAGAAAGAAACGTTACATTATAATACGAAAGAAATCGTGACTGGTTCGACCCTCCCCGCCACTGAGAGAGAGAGAGAGAGTTGGTGGAACACGTAGACACGATATCTAAGTGCGAAATAAATTTAAATGTCGGGACACGCTCGTTGAATAGAAAGCTGCACAAGGCGAGCATGTCGTAACGCTCCGACCTTCTTTCTTGCTGTCTGACAAACAAAAGAGGTTAATGCAAACGTCTGTATGAAATTTTAACTTGTTAAAACACTGACCCCAATATCACGCTCTGATAACCACTTCCCGAGGCGAGGCTTACCTGCGAAACGGCCCATTGATTTGTTATATCGAATCGTACACTATGTTTGTACAACGGCTGCATGAGCACATATCAAGACGGCTCACCAGGAAGTAGATAATGCTAATGTGTCTTTGAATAGCGTATTCAAGGCTTGCCTCATTCTTGTTTGGCCTTAACATAACTTCTACTTTGCAATGTTAGCTTCCTAGTCATGTAGCAAAGCTTAGTTCCAAGTTAAACAAACTTGAACTTAACGTAGTTGGTTTCTACTTCCAAATAAAGCAAGAAAAGGTCTTTATATTAATCTCGACAAAAAACGTTTCCTTTAAAACATAATAGCACAAGCTTCTTTTATTTCCTCACCTGGCAACAGTTTAAAAATAGCGGCAGAGAAGTATTGTGTAACGTCTGAAGTTGTTTGACGCGGGGCGAAATAAATGTGGTGAATGCATTGGGGTCGTTAACGGAACTGAAAACTGGCAAGCATTTTTAGGGTCATAAAACTTTGAAAACTCCCGAACATGTGTTGGCTTTGGCGTAACGAGACTGATTGTTATTTTTCTTTTGTTTATAGGACAACCTAATGCAGCCGCACGGCAACGAGCGTGCGAGTTTCCGCAGTCTTCGCAAGAACATCGGTGGTCGTTGGAAGCGACTAGTGAAAAAGAAGCCTGAACAGGAAGTTTACACGATCCCGCCTGAGCTCAAGCCGCAGCTCAAACAAATTTACGTGTACTAAATACACGGACTAGTAATTATAGCAGAAGCAGGATACTTCGCTGCGTTGATCTAAAGGCGATGACATCAACCTCAAGTCGACGGTTGTAAAACATCAACTTATATCATTACTCGAATATCAAAATTGTAAACCTGCACGGCTCGACAGCCACTATTTCTGAACATATCCCTTTCGACCAATTAATTCTAATGACCAATGTTACTAAAATATTTTTCTTTTCATTCACCACTTCATTGTGATTTTAAAGCCTAGAAATTGTATTATTAAGTATTAGAATTTGATGTTTGTGACTTGTGAGTGTTGTTCCGTTGCAGATCGTATGAGAGTGATAGTCAAATGAATTTAGTTTAATTAATTTAAAGCTATGAATGTGAATTAGGAAGATGCGGTCGCGCATACTAGTGACGAAAATCCAATAATTATGAATAAACAATTATGATGCCTTGTTAAATGTAATTTTTGACTAATTAGGGCATTTCGTAGTTCATTAACTTATTGTAGACATGATCGTATTCGTAAGTGAACTCCGATCAAAATAGTTTATGAACTTATACATACTGTATGTATATTGTGTGAGAGCTGAGGTTTGAACATCTTATTGTTTGATGCAGTATTTTTAGATCATTCATTTTGTGTTGCGAGTGAGACTGAATAATGGTACAATTTTAAGTGTAACGTGACATTGAAAATTTCTAATAAATACAAATATTTTCTGATATTATTGACTATAAGTATAAAATATCAAACAATATCACGATGGAATATCAAATGACCTAGTTGTTGAATGTTGAGTTGCTCGAATTGCTTTTGTAGTATAATTATTCAGATTTTCGCCCGGTCCTTACTGTGATATAATTAAAATGAAATGAAGGAATAAAGAAATATTTGACAGAAAGATGTAGTTTTAACTTGATTGCCTTAATACCTTGTCAATTAAAGTCTAGCAAGGGCCGACGGTCGAGAATTAGGATAGCTCATATTGAGCCTGATATTTTGATGAAGTAAGCTGATAGATAATAGGTAGAATTCAGCCATGAATATATTTTCTTTCTTTAAATTAACTGTTGCTGTAGAAAAACCATGTTATAACTATAATTTTAACATCGTGAGAAGTTTTTTGTTTTGAAAAAATGTAATCTTTCGTTGAGATATTGGAAAATAAATTCCATCATTATACTGAAGTTTTGTTTCCTTATTACCTTAAACCTTATTCATTTACAATGGCGGTAATACACACCTCATTGTTTTTGTTTGCTTTCGTAACATGCCTCAAAAGTAATTTGAGGTTATGTTAGGTACTTCAAAACATTGAGGTTTTCCTTGGTCTACTAAATGAAAACAAACATGATAATGTAATCAAATGAATACCTAATTTACACTTAGTTATTCACCTTTCGTTATTCTGAAGAATGTGGTGCGACTTGAACTTGAAATCAAAGTTTATTTTCCTACAACAGAAACACACATTTTGAGGTTAGGTTTGCAGCGCCATCTATGAATCACACAAAGAAAGTGATAAATCCAACCAAGAGCGCCATCTATCTTCAACGTGTCGCGAATTAAACAGCACCATCTATTGGAATGTCGTGAAACTAGATAGCTAGGTACCTGACGATGGAGATTTTCCTTGGTTTATGTTTTTCTGCTACCGCATTCCGCATCTGAGTAGTACGTGCCTGTGGCGGTAGATGTCGCTTATGAAAAAAACAAAGAAGCATCTTAATATGCTTTTATAGAGGCTTCTTTCTTTTATTATCTTCTTATTCTTCACGAAAAAATAATCGTACAATCAATATTTCACGAGTTTTTGTATCCTACATGACAAAAAAAAAACTATTTAGTTTGGAATTATTTTGATACACCGTACGTTTACATACGCCTACACATAATTACAATTTCGGAACAGCCAAATGTGGCCTACTTAAACATAAATGAGTGAGTAGGTGCACTTTCCCTTTTCGACACTAAAAGGCTTTGTAAATAATTAACCCGTTTGGTTAAAATGGAGTCGAGACCAACGCCCGCATGATGTCGGTCTCGACCCTAAACCACTAACCTTTGAGAGATTAGTTTGTATTAGGAAATTATCTTCTTTGTGTCATTAAGGGAAGATGAAGGCATTCGCTGCGAATGTTTCAACTACTAGCACTACCTAACTGTTGTTATCATGGGCATGTGTATTGTGATTGTTCTGTTGTTGTTATAATCAGATGTTCCCCTTTGTGATTGATGTTAATTAGTCCAATAAAATGGTTCTTAATTAAAGCTGGACGGAGAGTGAGGGTAGTGTAACTAAATGAACCTAAGAAAATTGAGACCCATTTTTAGAAAGATTTTTGAAGAGAAAACTTCTTTAGGTGCGTTGGGCACTTTTTGAGATAATAAAAAACAATTGAACTCGCGGCACTGTTACTGACACCACTGACAACACGTACGTACAAGTAAACGAACAACGTTGAACGTACGTTGAACATTGAACGTTGTTTAATCTGAGGATTCAAAAAATACAAACTTAATTGTTCAAGTTTTCACTTCTGTCGGCACTCCCTTAGTGCCACTGTTTTTATTAGCCCATGCTGTCCTACTGCTGGGCTAAGCCCTCCTCCAAGGCCTTCCAGGAACACAATATAAACGTAATTCTTTTTTTATGTGTTAAAAAAAATTCGCACTTATTTTCAACGCAATTGTTGTCAATATTAGCAGGCACAGCTAGAGTGAAGTCTACACAAAACTAGGTCCTTAAAAGTTTTGACCCTTTAGCCGGCAGCGGCCCACCGGGCTTAAAGTGCTTTGAGCGTCAATATCGGATTTTAACTATACAAAAGGCAAAATATAGCATGAACTCCTCAAGTCAAGTTCACGTTACTCAAGTTTTTATGTGAAATTAAGGACTTAATAAAACAAAAGGTACGGACCAGTGTCGGTCAAATAGGTGGTCAACAGTTAAAAAGATGAAACATACAAACTTCATAATAACTTGTTGATCGATAAACAACAGAAATCACGAAGAAAACTATAATTACTCGTGATACCAAGCTACCAAACACAATATGCAATGCAACCGAGAGTGCAATGACAAATACACACGAGTATCAAACGATGTTTTTCAACACACTTAAGCAGGACGAACTAAATAAAACACAAACTTGTTTTGTTAAGAAATCATTTACGTGTTCCATAATTGTATTAAACTGAATGTGACCCTGCTGAGCGACTGAACAAGAGATCATCAAAAGATCTAACAAAGCAGACGCCAATATACGCAGTTGCGTACGTAATAGACCGGAATAAAACGCTAAGATAAAAAGAATTTCTACCTATAAAACTGACCCTCTTCATCCGAAATTAAATTCCGCATCCTCGAAACACGAAATCTTAAAACTCCATTACTAACGATCTATCGGCGGTAGATGCGATTACGGACGTCTAGCGGAGCTCTCGACGACGGCGGCGGTTGGTGGCCGGAGGGCGTCACGTGACGGCGTCCTTTGTTGTTACATAAATAAGCCTCATTGTGTGTAAGGGCCGCACGCCCTCATTATAACGAGAGTGAGACGTGCCAATCTATCGGACTGGATTTTGAAAGCTTGAGCGTGATTTGACGGTATCTGCGATTGAACGGAAGTTGGTACTTAAGGGAGCGCTTTTTTGTTCGTGGTTGTAATTTTGGTTGTTCTTTTGACAATATATCTATCAACATAGTTGTGCGTCTATTTTTTAGTGTTTCTACGCTTTTTTGTTTTGCGCCAATTCTCAAGCATGACATTGGCAACATATGGCACGACGGCACGGTAGGCGCAGTGGTTAAGCGATTGATTGCTGCGCTGCGTGTCGTGGGTTCGATTCCCGCATGGAACAAATATTTGTATGACCTACAAATAGTTATTCCGGGCCTGGCTGTTTGTGTATGTAAGTTTAAATGTTTGTAAACGCACCCACAATACAGGAAACAAAAAAATAAAGAAACAAAAAAAAATACAAAATATGCAGTTTTTCACAGGTAGTAATTTTTGCTGTTCCACCACATTACCAGTCAGAACTTTGCTTCATCTACCATATCCGTCGTTTTCAGAATATTTTGCATACAACAATGTCATCTCACATTTACAAATACTTTGTGACAATAATATCCAAGAACTCATAAAAGTATTGCTGAATGATAGTCGGTTTCATGGCAGTTTTACAACCACAATCTGAACCGGTCTTCTGTGAAATATGCCAGTCGATACTATCGCTGAAAATGATGCGTGAAATCGCATTGGATTCACACTATCCCCATTCTATTACATTGTTTCTTACTCGGAAGATACTTGTGCTTCACTGTTTCTAAAGAAGACGAGGAAAATCGTTTATCCTAGCGACATTACTGCTTTGGTTAAATTCGACAGTTCATTTGTTTATCGTGGTCTTTGGCTATGCGTCTTTCAAAACATACAGCTTTTTTATATAAGTATGTAAAGCAAAAATATTGTAGGCAAAATCGTACAAAGATATCGATCATTTTGAAATAAACTTTCATTTGGCTGTGAGTAATAAAACAACAAACTAAATATCTATGCATAATTCCCAGCACACCAAAACAGGAAAACCCTTGTTTTTCCCTTAACAAAAAGTCAAATCAATAAAACCATTGACTTGAAGTCCAACATTTAATTCGGATTTGATTAGTTCTCGCCCGAGCAAAAACCGTGGATTCATGAATAAATATGAGCGACCGTTATCACAAGTATAAACAACGGTTCGGGCGGAAGCCTTAACAAAAACGAATTTCTTTGAGACCCGCTACTAAAACGAGGCGACCTAATTTCTCTTAACAAGTTTGTTTTAATCCATTTACTGAAGTACTAAATTGTGGGGACAATCGTAGGTAAAAGTTGACTAATGTATGGTTTGGCGAAGTTAAATTGATTTGGGATAAGTGCTTAATGTCTATGATTTTGTCGATAGTCAAGAAAATACTTTTATTTGGCTTTAGAATTCTATTCCAGCGGCGTGCGTGTATTATTCGAAGCAAAAGAAGTATATAAAGATCCTAGCAGGTGGCGTTCTGTAGTTTGTGCGGGTAGGCATGGTAAAAAGGTGTGAGTTTATGTATGTAGAATTCTACTAAATGCCATAAGCTAAAGGAAATGAGTCCAATTTGAAGGCCTGGACTGAGATACTATGATTACTAAGGATTATTAGATCTACTGCATAGGTACTTACTACGCTTTGGAATGGCTAGCTAGCTTCATCTGTCTGACTGACCCACCCCTTGACAGTTCCAGTACGAGTGACGGTTCATAGAACATGTACGAAAGTAGGAATATGCGTGTTATGGAGCATCTTGTTTAACACATGGCTGTGAGAATCCATTATGTTGCCGTCCTTCTCATAACATTGCCAACCTACGTACAACTCAATTGAAGTGACGACTAAGCAAATGTTCAAACTACCCACAACCGACTCACTATCCACATAATCTAAAACCAACGTGGGATGCTAAGGTGTTAAAATTAAAAGCATAAATCCACGTGAAACGTTGAAGTACAGTATAATTACAGTAGCTATTTGTAATTCATGGGCAGACTGGCCTCCTGAGCCATTACGTGAGTCCTCTCCACCGCACAATGAGTACAAGTATGCGGTAACATGTTATGTTGATGTAAGCGTTGCTGGATGCGTCAAGGACGTTAGAAATTAATAAAAAGTGATAGTGAGCGAACGAGTGTGCCTCGGAAAGCACGTTAAGCCGTTGGTTGCGGCTGTCTTTCGTGGATCTTTTACAGTCGTTACGGGTCGTTAGAAGCCCGAAAGTCTGACAACCAGTCTTACCAAGGGGTATAATTTTACCCAGTAACTGGGTTGTAGAGGTCAGACAGGCGGTCGTTCCATTTAAAATAATGGTAACCAGCTGTATTCGCTTAGACTGGAAGCCGACCCCAACATACATAGTTGGGCTTAAAGCTAGGCAGATCATGAGTGAAAGAGCGATTGTGACTGATTTTGCAGAATTAGTTGCAGAAGAGAAGACACTATTTCTCAAAACACTATTTTCTACCTAGAAAATAGTGTTTTGAGTACGGACCATCCACGTAAAGTTAGGGCTGAATACAATAATGATAATTCTATTGTGCACCAACTAAACTTAATTTAGACTATTGCTATCTTTTCCTTCTGATGAAACAAGAAAGAGACGGAAATAAATGAGAGCTATAAAATTTCGTTGAATTAAGATTTTCTTCGACGCAACTATAACGCCATTTTCAAGGCAATTGAGTGAGACGTAATTTAGTTTGACAGTTCTAAAGCGTTCTTGTCTTTTTCTTCCGCGGTCTGTCAGTAAGAGATAGTAATACCCTTGTTTTAGTTTAGGTGTTGAACAAAAGAATCGGCATCATTATGAGACAGATTCTGGATTAAGTGGAACTGCGAAAACCCTCAGACGATCCACTGACCAAATCTTCCTACTCTTAGTTGCCAGTGACACAGAAGAAAAAGAGAAAGGGGTAAGTCATGATATTATTATAAATTTAATTCTAGGTTATAAAACAACAATGAACAACATGTCATATTCAGTAGACTTCCTCAAACATCATCTATGTTTAAAAGTGCGCATGGCTAACAATCGTCGTCGTATAAATGAACAAGGGAATTTCAGAAGCCTCTTTAGTACGAATTAAGTAGGTTTAAGTGTAGAGGATAGTGCAAATTGAACGTGACTACAGGACGACGGAAGGTATTTTCACTTATATTTTATATCTAGTTAGTGTTACTTTGTTTATGTAGTTTGCAGGTAAAGCTTTGTTAGTTTAAGCTCGGTTTTATGTTTATTATGTGGGAGATTTGAAGTAGGCTCAAGGTGTGTAATAAAGTAGGGGACT
Organism: Antitype chi; assembly: GCA_947359405.1. Lineage (NCBI taxonomy): Eukaryota > Metazoa > Arthropoda > Insecta > Lepidoptera > Noctuidae > Antitype > Antitype chi. Next base: position 11,063,928 of record OX375815.1, on the reverse strand, counting down.
GGTAAAAAGATGCTGATGCTGCTGGGATTATAGTATCATCATTATATCGTAATTTCAGCCAAAAGACGTCCACTGCTGAATATAGGCCTCCCCAGCACCGCAACTTCGATCGGTTCTGTGCTTCTCGTTTCCAGCAGATTCCTGCGGCTATGATTGTAACTGTGATACAATTATACCAGGCCACTCAGAAGGTATTGCGAAAAAGGTTTTTATGAATAAGAGACTGGCCAGTTAAAATCTATTCTGAAAATATACTTATTTGGAAGTAAAAAGTTTATGAGCTCATTTAAATTATAATGTCTCATAAAAAATGGATCTGCGCCGGGAACATCGATTATAAGTGTCGCCTGAAACCGGACGAATCGTACGACAGGGCATACCCTTCTAGGGCAACCGTGTATCGGTATAACGGATTCAATCGCAGTCGACTAATTTTGGGGGATAAATAAAGAAGTGGTCGCCCTTTGACGGCTGTTACGGAAGAAAACGTGTTAGTAGTGAAAAATGTAATCCACGACAATAGGCGAGTTACATATCAAGAGATTCAGCACATACTGCAGGTCGGATCGGGAAGCCTTCACGAGATTCTACATGAGCGTCTTCGCGTAAGGAGGATAGTTTCACGCTGGGTGTCGCACAACCTCACCGATGCTCAGAAGTAGGCCCGGGTGGAATGGTGCCGCGATATGATAAACAAATTTGAAGCAGGCTCGTCTCGGCGTGTTTACGACACATTACAGGTCATGAGTCTGGGATTTATCAATACGATCCCATTACATTACAATCACGAAGCGTCAGTCCACGGTTTGGGTGTTTCAAAACGAATCAACGCCTACCAAAGTGAAGCGATCTAGAAGCGGGGTGAAGATTTTGATCGCGAGCTTCTTCAATTTGATTGGCTACTTGGTGTCAATTCCTTTACGGAACCAAAGAAGCATCAACGCTGAATGGTATCCTACCAAATGTTTGGCAGAAGTTTTCTCTGTTGTGAGCAACAAGCGACCAAACACTGGGCTCCGCGGGCTACTGCCCCACCACGACAACGTGCCTTCGCACACCGCGCTCAAAATGAGGACCTTCCTGGACAGCACCCCGGTCAAACTCCTGGGTCACCCTCTTTACAGCCCTGACCTAGCACCGTGTGACTTCTTTCTATTCCCTAAAATAAAAAATCAGCTCAAAGGGATACAATTTTCGTCGCCAGAAGATGCGCTGTCAGCTTTCGAGCAGCCTGTAAACGAGGTGTCTGCAGCAGACTGAAAAAAGTGTTTCGAAAACTGGTTTAGACGCATGAAACTTTGTATAGAGGCTAGTGGAGAGTACTTTGAAAATATTTAATATTGAAATATTTACCTATAGAACATTTATTTTTATTTTCGCTAAACTTTCTGAGTGTCCAACGTAATTCTTTTGCTACTGTGAATTAAAATTTAATATTATGGTTTTCAACTTTATAATCAGCTGACAATAGTTTGTTCATAGAAATGAAGTTCTTACTAGGTCATTATTAGTTTAAGAGTTTTGAAAACCATATTCTTCTTTTCTTTACTATGTGGAAATTATTTCATCACCACTGCTTGCAAAACGGCGAAGGAAAACAACGTGAGGAAACCGGCATGTTCTAGAACTAAAAATTCGAAGACATGTGACATGAGATGACATCCACCAACGCACACTGGGTCCGTGTGTTGAATTACGGCCTACCAGAGCACAGAGCGAAGGGCTGCGTCCCAGAAGTGGGAACATTATAGGTTGATAATGTTTATGCTTACCTTACTTTGTTGGTGGTCTCCACTTTCCCGCTAAATCTGGGTCGAAAGAAGTGACTTAAACTATTCTTTTCCGGAAGACATGTAATGAAATCGTGCTGCTACTGATATTTGAAAATACAACTTGAAAAGTCCGACTTTTAAGCTCATTTGTAGTCGATACAGCTTCGTTTATACAACCCAGGTCTCCGTGTAGTTTACAAACTTCGCCTGTAACAACATTATAAACTGTTTTCATTTCCACTTATACAAAGTAGATCAATTTCCCTCACCTCAGTATAATAAAAAGACAAGGTGAACTTAAATCTATCTTGATTTAAGTTCACCTTGTCTTTTTATTATACTTACGAAAGTAAGATTTGGCTTTTATATTTATTCTAGAAAAAATATGTAGACAAGATTTCTGATAACAGTATTACCACAAACTTGCTTAGCTATTCATAACTATTCGATACGTTTACGTACCGAATTGAATATCAATTAAAGTTATTGTAGGAGTTAAAAACATTGTTCAGAAATACAAATCCCGAAAATTTTGTCAGTTTATATCACATAAACGATCGCTAGTCTTTCGACACATATTTGTCGTCGGGGGCAAGGCAAATCAGGTTATCGAAATGTATCATTTTCGATACGATCGCCTGTCGAATGGTTGTGAATCTCTATGCTAAACTGGGTTGGAATATTGAAATTTTGACTATCTGCAAACATTTTTCAGGAGTAGGTACACATTCTCAATACGCGTTTTATGGGATCTTATCGGCTTTCGTACAGTATTGAAGTTGTAAAAAGTTTAGCCCCTTTTCATGTAACATTTGCTTGTATAACCAAATTATCAATGCATGTAAAAACTTTTTATCCAACCTTAACTTTGGTGTGATAAGATTTGAATTCCTTTGGCAAATTTTTATGAAGCGTAAAACGTAGAAGTAAGTGGAAGTTCGTCTCATATCTCGTCATAACATTTTACTGTCACAATACGTATACATATAGGACATCTCTAAGTATGGCAATGTACTACGGAAATTGGCTGCCTTGTAATCTGTACTAAACTTTGTATCTTTTGACGTCGAGATAATGTTAGTTGGTAGACATTTCGTTAGTTAACTTTGTTATTAAATTCTATTTTACTAACTCTTTGATGTCATAAGACTTCTGTGATGGATTTTGTACCTTTGATTACAGATATTGGATTTACAAATTTTCCGTACTAAAAATCAAGTAAGTAGGTACCTATAATTTGACAGCACAGTTGGCGCAATGGTTAAGCGATTGACTGCTGCGCTGCGTGGCGCGGGTTCGATTCCCGCACGGAACAAATATTTGTATGACCTACAAGTAGTTGTTCCGGGTCTGGCTGTTTGTGTAAGTGAGTTTAAATGTTTGTAAACGCACCCACAATACAGGAGAAATTCCTAGTGTGGGGCAAGGAAAAAAAAAAAGATAATAATACAGTCATCGGTCTGCCAGAAGCTAAGATGCTAATTTGCCCGTTAGATTACATTTAGAACTCTAGTCTAGGTTATGTCCTAGAGCTCTAACTGTGTGTACTGGCATTGTTCTCAATATACCAAGGTTGTGTGCAACGGAGAAAATTTTCTAATTATTCTAGTCTATGGTCAAATACATTAAAAGTTTTTATTCATTGCGCCAACTGTAACCATGAATTCAGCACATCAGTTCATTCTAGACACTACAGTACAAAAAAAAAATCAGCTGTTCCATACATTTTGAACGCGTAGTTATTGCACTTTTCTATGAAACAGCTGATTTTTTTTTGGTTAACCGCTGATTTTCTTTTTGCACTGTGGTGTCTAGAATGATATGCTAAATTTATGGTTACAGTTGGCACACTGAATAAAAACTTTTTCTGTATATTTAATTTCTCTAAGCTTTGGTTACACAACAATAATAACAAAATTAACATCTCGGTTTGTTTCCCCGAAAAGTTGTTCAGAGGTGTAAATAAGTTATGTTTAAGTCTCATGTAATAGGGGTGAGCTTATTGCTATTAACCACTCTACTGAGAAATTCCAAACAGAAAAACTCAATAACACTTTGCTGCTGAACTTTGCTTTGTTCAGTTTTAACATTAAAATAACCAAATAACCTTACAAAAACACGCATTACCTATGTACCTATAGGTCGTAAGACTGCTAGGTAATGAACTGGATAACTTTATGCCTGCAGATTAGTACAGGCATTTAGTATGCAAATTAATTACAACATAATTAAGCGGTGAGGTCCCTTACTAAACAGGTCACAGCATCTCCTCCCGTGGGTGCTGTTGGAACCTATTAGATGATTGTGATAACAGTTGAGGCATCACAGACATTAGGATTCTCTAAGAGCTGTGTCGCATATCAGCATATTGCTGCCGCAGTTGACAATTAAAAGTGCCTGTAATTGCTTTCATTGATATAAATGCTTTGAGTTTTGAGTTTGAGTTTGACACGGGCCTTCTATCTGTGGGAGAGACAGGCTGTAATCTACCACGCCATCCTACACTTAAACAGGCAGAAATAACGTTTTTCACCCTTGAAGAAGTTTCAGGCTTCACAATTTCTTCTGCTCCAGTACAACAGTTCATGAAACTAAAACTATAATTATAAATAGCTTTTGGTTACAGCTCAGTAGTATAAAATAACAGCAGAAAGTTTTAAATTACCGAAATGAATTATTCTTTAAACTCACAAACTCATTAATAGGCCCCTTTTATATGGGACTTAAAAATCACTGGCAAAATGCGGGTGTACACTGTACAGTGTATAGGTAGGTACACCTCTGCCTAACTCATCCGAAATTACAGGTGTGATGTTAAGTTATCAAAATAATTTATTATAATTTAAATTTCAATATGTACCCGAAACTTCATAAATGTCGCATATCATTTAAATCTCGATCCCGAAATCCCCTCACTCGACAAGAGATATGCTAACTTTCTTTCATTAAAATAACAATTTCCGACCCCAATCCAATATCATACGAAGAATCCAATTAATAATGTACCATCTCTAAAACATTGTACTAGCAAAGCAGATGCCTCTCAATTTTCTTAACAAACCAAGCGAAAAATAATATTCCGCACATGGAGTTATCTGAGTATTACAAAAGGATAAGTTTCCGATTGACTAGACAATATCAAAGGGCGCAGCATTAACGCAACGAGGGCTTGCTGTATTTATACGTAGGGGTTCAAGTGCAGCCAGAATAAAGTACACAGAAGTATTTTTATTCGAGATTGATGTCGTGGTTACATGTAAATCGAGAATCAGTATGCGTGATTCGTATTTTGATCGACTAGTACCGGTGGCGAAGATTTTCTTTTTGTAATTGTTTTGTGAAGAATGTATTGGTATACAGTCCGGTCAAGTTAGTAGCAATTAACCGATTAAATATAAAAGTAAATGCAATTAATTCCTGTAAAAATAAACCCGTGATAATTTAAATTGGTAACAAGTGTAATGGTTTACACAGAAATGATTCAGCGTAATTTGTTTTCGCCTGCATTGATGTATTTATTGATAAAATACCACATTAAAAGATCCCGATATTTTCCAGTATTTTTGAGTGATTTACGGGATTTTATAATATAACAGTTGGTTTAATTTTTTTTTTTAATATTTTAAATGGAAATTTATAAGGATTTACAGTGGTTTTCGTGTTCATAAGTGAATTTCACCCTGGTATGCAAAACGATATGATTGAAACAGTAAAAAGAGAATCGAAGCAACCAATCAATTAATTTATAAGATTGTAAGTAAACCCCAGACGGCATAAATTGTAACCCCGAATAAAATTCCAATTTCGCCCTTTGTTCGTTCATTGAAAATCCTGAAACACTTTTAATTTCTTCCATTACTTGAAACATTCCCTATTGGAGACTTTTCATTTGTAATGTTTAACCAACGGATTGACTTTTCGATTGACTTGAGCAGTTCAAAAGGGCGGAGGGCTCGAAATTAACGCAATGTAGGGTGTGCAATGAAGGAGCGATCGGTTCAAAGGGAAACTGATTTCCTTATTTTCTTTGTAAAATATATGTACTTTTGGCAGTAAATTGGCATTTATATGATAGAATAATTACGGCTGTGTATGTATTTTGTACATTTTTCTATTTTGTAGAATTATTCTCATTATTGTTCTTTTTGAACAATTATGTCGTTTGTCTTTTCGTGTTGATGATCCTCGTTCGATGTTCTATATTGTTTGAGCCCAGTAGGTGGCCGTTGATTGAGATATCAGTGGCATTTTTTAGGTCAACCAAGGTGCAGATGAACGGGCAGTTAGGGCACTACAGCAAATGAAAACACCTGAAAACCTCAAAATATAAATTCGTTTTAGGCCAATTTTTGTCTCTAGATTATACCTCAAAAAACAGACACACATCTAATGAGATAGCAAAATAAAAATACGTCATATTTTACACTACACTACACTCAATGATTCCTAGCAATTAGTCAAGTTGGAGTCCTTAACATTTAGCAGTTGCAAATTGAGCGCATCACAATGCAGCCGATGAATTAGCACGGTTCCACTTGGACGCGCATCGTTCACGATCCAATGAATAAATAAATAGCTTTTGGTTCCAGACGACTGCTAAGTGTTTGAGTGATTTTTGTTAATGCTGTATTTTTTAATCCTGCGAGGTTAAAAAAGCATCTGCGATTGGTTTTAAGGTGATTGGGCTGGTAAAGCGTCATGGCGTCGCCGCGTCGACGTAATCCACGCTTGTGTTATTTGAAGTGAAAACTTCTTTAGGGGTGTTGAGCACTTTTTGGGTGAACAAAAATCATGGAACTCGCGTCATCAACATCGAACGCTTTCAAAACAATTGAAGTGAAAAGTTCAATTGTTTTGAAAGCGTGAAAAAATCACAAGTTACTTAGTTTTCACTTCGATCGGCAGTCCCAAAGACTGCCCCGCATGTTTTTTTGTGTTAGATTTACCTACGCAACGAGTTTTAATATTTGAAACTCCTATGGTTTTTGAGACACAATACTTACTTACCCAGGTAGGTGTTAATATGCGAGTATCATTCGATGGTAAAGCTTTAGAAAAGGAAAAGGTACAAGATTAAGAGTTTGTGACTATGTAATAACAGCCGCACGGGTTGATCGGTCGAATAGATAACGCTTGCCACGGTTGGTCCATGGATGGGTGACCATCTTTACATATCAAGTCCAGGCCCCTCCATACCTCGCCGTTGGTCCCTGCTTCAGTCGTGACGGTCGTAACCGTATCCAGTAATACTAAGGGGTATCGTATTACCCTCGTAACTTGGTTATGAAGGTCAGATAGGCAATCGCTCAAAGTAAAATACTGGTATTCAGCTGCATCTGGTTAGAATGGAAGCCGGCCCCAACATAGTTGGAAATAGGCTAGACAGATGATGGGTTACAAGATTAGGTAATAAAAAATAAAAAATAAATCACTTTATTGACACAAAATACCTTTACAAACAATACCACAATACATTCCACATAGGTAGGTAGCATTGATTTTTGAGAAAAGGCTGCACAAATAGTGAAAAACTCTACCTCCTAAACTAGGGGAACCCTGCGACCTAGGAGTCAGTGATCTACTGTAAGTACGTGTACCAAAGAAACCTTTATTTATGTGTGTTAATGACATAAACCTATAATGGCCTGATTTAACTATGAATATGAATGTGTGACTATGGTTTATTTATTTATTTAACCATTTATGCACACATATATAAACAGACAAGAAGAAAGGAACAGAAAAACACGTACATAGGCAATGCTTATTTCTACAGAAATCTCTTCCAGCACAGCTGCGATAGGAGAGAAGATAACAGAGATGTAGACAACGCGTGTAATAACAGTAGAAGGAAAATCATAAAATTACAAATTAACCTCTAATTTAAAAATATACACACATAATATGAGAATATACATACATACTAATATACCTACATACATACTTCTAAAATAAATATCACTAAAATATATATAATTATAATGTAATTTAATTAATAAATACATAAGGAATTATGACAAAGTGGAGAGATAGTGTTCTTTCACTCTTCTTTTCGTTGTGGGGCATGGCTGTGTAAATGTGATGAAGTGTTATGTGGTGTGGTGTATGAGAGGGGAGGGGGTGTTTTGTGATAATACAAAACATTATAATAATAGAAAACTACTGCTTTGGCCAAACTGAAATTTTAAATTACTTCGTTGGTTAAAATATGCGCAAAATGATTTATTTGACGAAAATTGCCGTGGAAATAGCACTAGGCAAAACCTCACAAGATTAGTAAGTAGAACACAGATATCTAGCGGTAGACACATTAAGCCAGAACGTCTCGGAAAAAAGCGTTGAAGGCGCAATCCAACGCTAAGTCAGACTACTTAGCAACTTGCCAAATGGAATCCATTACAACAGTTTGGGTTATCGACGTGAGGAGAGAGCGTAAAGGAGTTAGCTTTTTTGGTGTTTTCATCTAGCTTTGTAGATATATATTTTCTAAAGAAGAAATAGTAGCTGGCTTCTTCATTAATTACCTTATAAATTTTGAAGGGTTGTCTGAATTAGGCAAATAAAGGCACGTCAAGTAATGTACGCCTATTTAACTACAATGTGTTCCACCCCTTACAAAATTGTAAATTGGTTAACTACGCACATGAAAATAAAATAACAATTTTTAAGCCCATAACCCGTCTCGCTACACAATTTTAAGTCGTAACCCATTGAAATAAGTGCCAAAACCATATCAATAATTGTATTATATAATAAGATACTAAAACGAAGATTTACACGAATGTCAGTGCACTAAAACCCGTTTTATAGGTTGTTTCGTACTATAAAAATGTTATGGCAGCGTTTCGTTACAAAAAACAAGGTAGAAATAATATAAAATTGACAGGCCAAGTTTTATGTTGTCGTCAATAGTAAGCCGCTTCGAAACGATTCATTAGGTATTTATGTAAATGTTGAGTTTATTACACAAAGTATAGATTTTGCTCTAGTACCGAGTACGGGGCGCGGGTTATAAATCGACTGAGCGTTTTGAATTTACTATTAACATGAAGCAATAAGAATGAAGCATTCCTCAGTAAAAAAATAAAAAATAAGCATGAACCCCTGTTACATGGAGATTTTTTTTCCCAGGAAACTTACATACAGCTAACAAAAACAGTTTTTATTAAACAATATGAAACTAAAGGCCATTTACAAGTTACAACTGCTATACCCACGAAAACTAAAAAAAAGGTCGTTACAAAAAACCTATTAATGTAACTTAGGAAATAAATATAACACGATCGACTATACAAATAAAAAATCAGATAGAGCAAACAATTATTTTTCCTTAAAGAAGTTTTCCAACAACAAACGATTAAACCGAGAAACACTGGTATTGAATAAGTATATCCAAATCATGGTCAAAACACAGTTTGTTAAAACTAGTGATGTTCCGGATATCCGTATCCGTATCCACAGATATCCGCGGGAAAAAGTAGATCCTTATCCGTATCCCTTTGTGTTACATTTTTGACGGATCTTTTACCTTATTAATAATTTCAAATTGCGCTACTAAACTTCTTTGTAGACATTTTTTTAACTCGTAGAACAAACCTAAACGTTATCTATGCTGCCCAGTGTCACACTAAACTATAAAAAAACAAAAGAAAGAGCCGCGCAACGCAAGTCGAAACATGTTCTGTCACGCAAAGCGTCAAGTGGCGTCAACTATCGTTTCAAGGTCAGGCGTACTAACACTGATTGAGTAAGAAAGTTAAGATCCGTATCCGTATCCACGGATCTTGACGCAAATTATCCGTATCCGGATCCGTCTCTGCGGATCTACATTTTTAATGATCCGGCACATCACTAGTTAAAACTTCTGGTCGCACGGATTAGAAAAGAATTCTGCCTGTACATTGTACACGGACATGGTACATACTACTACTACTTGGCACGGACTAAAGTAACACCTCTGCCCAATCCTTCGGGGAAACAAAGCTTGATGTTATGTTATATTGTAACACACAAAATGATACGAGCAATCGTAACTGCCACTTTTACTAAAGTGGCAGTAATTGTCGAACACACCAGATTTAATGATGGCTATCACTATGCAGCTAACTGTACATAAGGCTCCTAAATGGTAAAGTTAATGCGATTTCCATTTATTCTTACACCAAGTCTACAAACGAAATAACATATTGGTAGTATATATACTAGGCTAAAACTAAACCTGGAAGGTGGTCTAGGTTTAGTTTTAGCCTGGATTCGGAATGGTTAAACGAGGTCAAATGCCTCATAGCTGACAGTATTTGGTTTTCTTACTTTATTTAGGCTGAAAATAATTCCCGGGACTAAGTAATAACTGGACTGCTTTTGTAGCAGATAATCTGCGGTAAAGACACTGTTAATTGCTCAGAATAGCACGTTTAAGAGTCTATGAGAGACGTTACAGGTTACAGGTAGTGAGAAACCTGAAACTCAAAAATCTTTTATTTCGTTGTTTTTTGTTTTATAAAATAAATATTGCTTTTCAGTACGCTTGGAATCAATATTTACAGATCGGGAAAAATTGGGAATTGTATTTTTACCGTTCTATTTTCAGTCATGATTCAGCCTCAATAGGTCTAAAATTTGTGTGTATTATTAAAATCATCGACCCCAAAAGTCCTTTATTAAGTTCTTTATTAAGTTAACTACCTAAATTAATTTATAAATAAATTCTTAGGAAAACTTAACATCGAATCTAAATATATAATAAGTAAGCTCGTCACCATTTTCTTTGGGCGTTTGGAAGCTCACAATCGGGCTTCCTATTATATAATATTATTGAATTAGAACCGATCCATAATAAAAGTCGGCAAAGACCGCAGACTAATACTCGTATAAACATAAAATTCTTGATAAAAAATGCTCATGTTTCTGTTTGTTAGCGAGATACTGGAATGTTAGTCGTTATGATAAACTTTGTAGTATTCATTTATCACACTTTATTGCCCAAAAACTACACACGAGTTTTGATAAAACCCCAATAACATATCAAACAAACAGGTCCTTAGGTACCTACGAAAATATGTAGATACTTTAAAGATTTAATTGTACCATTTTTATCTTAAAGATGTTCCTAGAATTTAATAAAAACCAAATATGCTATTAAAATAAAATGTTAGCTAGTGGATTTTCAATACTTTCTACAAAATAATTCTCTTAGGTCGCATGGTCGTAGAACCAATGTCGTAGAATACGCTACGAGCGTAGCGCCGTAGCACCGTAGCTGTTGCTACGTACGGTCTCGGTATAAATATTTCAGTACAGGAAATTATGCTTTTACTGATACTGTAGCCGTGCAAGGTTTTGAATGGAAAAGCGAGTCTTCGACTGCTAAACTGGAATGGAACTTGAATTATGTATTTCGGATCTGTTTTATTGATAATTCAGAGGAAGCTTTTCCTTTAAACGTTAACGTGCGAATAAAATGGTTTCTTCGCGATTTTATCAGCTTCGGTAATATGTGATAATATCTAGAGTAAAAACGGCCATTAAAGTATTTTTTCCGTGCATAATAATTTAATTAATGTTCAAGCTCAAAACACAATGCCATTGTCAAACACAAATACATTATTTTCTACTGTTTCATTACCGGTTCAATTTATTATTTATCTAAACGCATAGCAGTTTGCATGTACGCACTAATACTATCCGCATATATATAGACTGATGTATTATTTATTTACGCCTCGTTGATACGGAAATTGCAGTTTTGTAATATTCACGAGAAACGGTGCTGGATTAAATTCTAAGTTATAATTTATAAGCGTACAGCGTAAGGCGGTAAAGGGTACGCTGTTATTCTTATAAATTATTTACGTTGTATTTTTGTATGTAATGTAATTACCGTGTGGTTTTCGGAAACGATTAAGCCAAGGCACAAAGTACATGTTTTTTTTAAGGTGTTGAAAAAGTCTTGGCCATTCTTGTATCGGTAAATGATAATGTCGGAGGCTGTTAGGGCAATTTTATAGCACTATGTTTATGGAACCCGTCTTTTGGTTCTAAATTCGTCTGTATCTCGTTTTTGTACGTATGTTCCGCGATATTTCTGGCAGTTGTGAATCGATTACAAAAAAATATTTTATATTTTTTATATACATTATATTATTTGTATACATATTATTAGTTTTGCTTGAGTATTTTTTTGCGTTAGCTTCGAAAACACATATTTTTTGGTATCACTTTGGGTATCTCGATGATGTTCTAATATAGGAAGTATGGCTGTTGTCTACATAGCAGGCAGTGGTAAACAAATTGGTGTGGGTTAGGTACCTCTAAAAAAATAAAATATCTCGATTTGCAAAAAAATACCACCTTTCAAAATAAAACACTGCAAAGTTAAAAATAACTTTAATTTCGAAAGTCGGTGGCAAGAAACTTCCGAATTTTAAGTATTTTTGTAACTTTGTAGTATAGTTTTTGGAAAACGGTTATACGAGACAAGTGTCCGCAATCTTTAAAGTTTCCACCGATCACATGTTCGTTTTTGAGCAACGTGGCTCAAATAATTAATTTGACACCTAGATAAAATTACAGTAGCTTACTTAGTAATTAAACAAAAGAAAATTAAAGATTTTATCGCTCGGCATACAAATCATCACCTAGGGCATGAACTCAAATTAAACATTCATCACGCTAGCTAAACTTAATTAAAACCTTATAGTTTTGTAGCACGTTACCACATAGCTAAAACATACATATTATGACTACCTCGTATAATTATCTGAAAGAAACATATAATGTCAATTATTCGGAAATGCCCATGATTATAACTTCACTTAAAACCCTTATTAATTTCTATTTAAAATGACAAAATAAAGGGTTATAATAACCTTTAATTGTAGAGATACCGGGGCTCCTGGCAGACAGGCAACTAAAGGAACACGGGTGGGTTTTATTAAGTAAAAGTCTGACACGAGAGCGGGAGAAGTTACTTGATGATTTGCCTCCCTCAAAAAAATACCTTTCATTGTTAAATATGTATTTTAGTCGAAGTTACTAATAAACTATTTTTATTTATTAACCTTTTGCTCACGATTTCGTCCGCGTGATTTTTGGTCTCTGACTGAATGCGTCGCGGTGGGCGTCGTATCCCATCGTCTGCCTGCGCTTTTAGTTCGTTTTTGCTAAGCATTGCTTATGACTTTTTGTCGTTTTGCTCGACTCCTCAGAGTAGTAGCGTGATGTTCAATAGCCTATAAACTTTCTCAATAATTGGGCTATAAACAAATTTAGCGAATCCAACTACCAGTCGGTGGTTCTAGAGATTAGCAAGTTCAAAAAAACAAACTCGTCATCTTCATAGATTCTTCATTATTAGATAATGACGGGAGGATTCCCTGCATTTATTATGAGGTAGTTATATTTGAGTAGCCGACGATTCGACTACTCCTTCATTATGTTTGAGATCTGCCGTATATGATGGCTTGATACATTTGAATGTTGTCACTGCTAAACAGAGAAAACAGCTCTGCTATTCTGTAAAAATCTCACCGTGATAACTTGGGTGAAGCGAGCTTAAAGTTAGCTGTCATTAGTGTCAGATGGAATGACAATTCACTACACGTAAGTTCTCACGGTGAGATTTTAACAGAATAGATCGGCAGATGTCATACTACATTGTCGTAGGGGCTGCAATAAAGTCGTACCGCTGTAACTACAATTTGTCAGATCAGTTATGTTGTCTTTTATATATTTTAGTCTGTAACAGGCGCCATGCCACTGGTTTAATAATTAAATTCTGAAATTTCTCCCTTTTAAATAGTCACACACATGCTCGCTAAAGTGTATAATTTGTACCAAACATCACCGGGGTGCAGGAAACCCAGGGGAGAGTGTTAGCGAGTTCGTTTGAATGATTCGACACCTCCCTAGAGTACCAACCCTTTCAACAACTCAGGGGTGCAATTTTACATAATAATAAGCTGTTTTTTGACTGAATGGGTACAAGAGAAAAATGTTTTTGGAAAGCATCAATTTGCTTTAAATCTATAACTCAAGCGGTCATAGTAGGTTACCTTGTGATTAAATTTAGCTGGAGAAGTAAAGTAGAATGCCCATTTTACAAGCTTTATATTAGCTTCACTTGTATGTTAGTTTGTTTGTTTGTATGTTTGTATGTAACCGACTCCTTTGAGCGCGATTTTGACCCACTTTAAACGGTCAGATTTCATTGAAACTTTGTAAACTTGTCGAGGACCGATGACAATTCAATAATTAAAAAAAAATTGAGAAAAAAAAACAAAAAAAAATACGTTTTTGTAGTTAGCAGAACTAAAAAATATAAAATAAATAATAGTTTAAAAAACTAAAAAACACGCTTTAAAAACCAAACCAAAAGCGTGGGGTGCTTGACATTAATTGATTATAAAAATACCTCAAAAAGCACCCCACGCTTTTTAATTGAATTAAATTATTTTCTCCTTTTTTAGTTTGGTTTTTAAAGCGTGTTTTTTAGTTTTTTAAACTATTGTTTATTTCACCTGACTATGTATAGAAATTAAATAAATCTTAAAATTTAGCTAATTGAATTGTATATTAAATACGTTTATCACAATATTAAAATAAACGCAGGGAAAAAAATGTATTTCATTGTATTACCATAATTTTAACGCATCTCAACTATACTTTTTTTACGACGTTCCATTTTACACACTGCTATTTGACTTTATTCAAAATCAAAAATCATTTATTCAAACTAGGCTGATAGTCAGCTCTTTTTGAACGTCAAAATTACATAAGACAGTCCCTCCAAAACGCCCGCCCTTCACCACTTCCTAGTGCTTTAGCTGGGAAGAAGAAGTAGCACAACAAACTCCCCAGCAGCAATTCAACTGTTTCAGATTTTTATACATTATGTTACCTACGTTTTATTTAATCATTAAGTATTTTTGTATTAGTCTTTGTAAAATACAGATTAATTAATATAATAATGAAATAAATTAATCATGTAGTATGTAATTGAGTTCGCACAACTGAAAAGTTTTTTTTTTTTTGACATTTGACATTTTCGCCATTGGCATTTTGGCATCGGCGTACAGCTTCGTTTTTGTGTTTGCGTCTCGTTGTTTACTGTGGAATTTTGTGTGTATTACTACTTTTTATGACCCCTTTTACCGCCCCTGGATCTCGAGTCTAATTTTCATAATATTTTGTACGTAACGGCAAATCCTAATCAAAAAGTAACATTAATATTTTTTGGACTTCGTAGCGTTTAAATCGTAAAAATGACTGTATGATACTTACAAGTAGTCTTTCTTCTATACCTCATAACTATACTTAAACATTCATTATCAGGTTTATAAATGTATGAGAAGTGGGCATTGTTCTTTCGTGCAATAACGTGGGCATTAGCACAAGAAAAGAGAGGCCTATGCCCAGTAGTTGGTGAAGTCGGGCTGTGGATAATGATGACGAAAATAATTAAGTTTTTGAGGTATTACCAAAACCAAAAGCAATCGGCGCGCGAGTACGCAATCGCCGCGACTGTTGTATGTTGATAACGTATTAACGCAACTTAATTGATCGTACGAGTAGGTATCATCATCACATCATCATCATTTCAGCTGAAAGACGTCCACTGCTGGACATAGGCCTCCCCCAAGCTCCACCACTTGACCGGTTCTATGCTGCCCACATCCAGCGGCGTCCTACGGCCCTCACAAGGTCATCCATCGGTATAAAGAACACGACAATCTCGTACTCGCGCCCCAATCGCTTTTGGTGAAGTCAAAGCCTAAAACCTATTATAAGGTAGATATCTAACTTTCACTGATTTATTCATAAATATTAAGCTCATATTTCTGTCACACTTTCCAATGGCTTCTTTTTCACACCATGTTCACTTCACTTCACCCACTACTGGGAGGCCTCTCTTTTCATGTGTCAATACTCACTCTTTTGTGCCAGGCTCATCTAGGTTTTCGCCGCTGGACGACTGACATTTCGTCTTCAGTCCTTGGATGCCACTCTATCAAAGTTACGTAGGTAGGTAATAATTAATTCCTCTTTAAGTCCTCCGTGTCATTTAGCCGTATGGAACCTCAATAACTGCACCAAATATCCAACATCAAAGTTTAAGAAAGTGTCAAAATCTAAAGAGGTACTTTTCATACGTTGAAAAGGTAAGTTCGTGTCGTGGATTAAAGCCACGGCCCTCAAGCAACGTCTGACACTTTCAAGCCATTCCAATCAAAGCCGGCCCTTAAATATTAAAAGCTCGTTACACTAATGAATCGTATCTGATTTTGCCGTCGTCTGCAACGCCTTCAATGTCTTTTGGAGTTCTTTACAGCAGTTTCTTAAGAAATCTTTTGTTGGTTCAAGGTTTTTTTTGCTTGTGTTTTAGTTGTTATTATTTTTTAATGTACGGCTAGATAAAATGGACAGTTTTTTTCATGTGAAGCTAACAAATAATAAGTATCAACCGCTATTCACATCAAACGATCTTATAAAATTCAAATAGAATATGTACTTGTCATTTCTTAAAATAACTCGATGGAAGAAAGCTCTTAAGAAAGAAAAATCTGTAGCTATTTCAGCAAAAACTAAGAAATGTCTGTCATTTCGTCACAAATTAATGTCACATTCCAAAGAAAAACAAGAAACAACACGCCAACAACAAAGGAACAAAGAAATGCAACTAACGATCGTCATTTATCACAACAGAATCACATTTAAAGTCCGTCCTAAAGAATCAATGTTTTGTACGAAACATTTCTATCCGTATTCTGTTTTAAGGAAAATCCATTGGAATTGTAACAGTTACAATACATTTTACTTATAGTGCAGAGCTGCACACCTCGGTGTTTCACGTCGATTGATCGAGAATAGGGATGCTGATCGAGGAGACGACACGGAGCGTAAAATGAGTTGTTCGCATCGCCGCTTCGGCCGTCTGCCAACACCGTTCGCCAGTAAACATCTATTGTCTTGCTCGTAAAACGTACAAAGATTTTGTTCGGAAATTGCAAACGTCTTAGATACCCTCCCCCCGAACCAAGGCAGTAAAGTCGCTTTCATTACATCAACTTATTGGATGGATTCCAATATTTTTCGTGCGAATGCATTCGATTGCATATTGCGTACGGTATGATTATCGATAATTTATTTCGTGCGTTCGACTCTGCATATTTTAGTATTCGTTTCGATTTTCGTGATTGCGGAGTCTGATAAGATTTTTCAGGTGGGATTATTTTCGTCGGAAACGACAGCGTCTCCTAAAATACCTCGGGGATAGTAAAAAAATTATTCAGCTCAATTTCGACTAGAAAACATGGAACATAAAATTTGAATTCAAATCAATTAATATTTTTTATTGATTGAACCAAGGTAACCGACATAGCCCGAAGAATTGCCAAACTTAAGTGGCAGTGGGCAGGGCACATTGCACGCAGAACAGATGGCCGATGGGGTCGAAAAGGGAAGACGTAAAGTTGGAAGGCCCCCCACAAGGTGGACCGATGACCTTATGAGGGCCGCAGGAGTCCGCTGGATGCGGGAAGCACAGAACCGGTCGAAGTGGCGGAGCTTGGGGGAGGCCTATGTCCAGCAGTGGACGTCTTTCGGCTAAAATGATGATGGTGATGATGATGATTGGCTTAATGGAAATTATGGATTTTCAGAAATAAAGAAATGAGTTAATTTTGTTATGCATGCAGCCACAGCATTTTTCTGAACAATACTATCGATACTAAAGCCACACATTTCGTTAAATTTTACGACACCTAGTAATATTTAGGATGATCAGTTCTTCGCCAGGAGGTATGTGTAGCTAAAGGCACTTCCAATATATTTTATGTAAGTAAGATTAACAATCAACACTAAAATGTATGGGCCAGTTAATATTCCATGTGGGTCGTAAAAACTTAGTGAGGGTAACGGACTCATGTAGTAAATCTACTAGAAACTTGACTAGCAATAGTGGAAATTTATTATCAACAATGATACTTATTCTGTTAGCTATTTTATTACTGTACGTACTTCCCAATGTAGATACGACGATTTTTCTTTGTAGAAAGACAAACAAGAACAATGACGTCTCATAATTCCTAGGGCATGTTACGTAGACGATTGTATGAACTTTCCATTTTTTAAACGCTTTATAAAACATAATATAACATCACGCCTGGATTCCCCCAGAGGTTAAGGCAGAAGTGTAATATAGTACACACACATTTCGTCAGCTATGTTTAATTCCCATGGAGGTGAGCCTATTGCCATCAAAGGGGCACAAAGAAAATCCCATTAACACTTTGACGGGCCGGGGATTGAACCACGTGTTCAGCAGTAGCACTGGCAACCACAAGACCAACGAAGCCATTTTATAAACGCTCATTAAAACCTTGTCTTTAAAACATGAAATTGTATCAAAGTATTAGGAAGGCAATTAACTATATCACCAATTTAATATTATGAACGTTTATGAGTACCGTTGTTATTAGGTACTTCGTTGCAAGTACCCAACTTCCCTACATAACTATTTATTACTGAAGAAAGTTTTATAACTTCTAATATCCAGTCTCAATATTTTTCAATAAATACTGTCAGGTTAAGAAAACATCACAGACTGTTTATTACTTCGAAGTTAACACTTCACTGGCTAATAGAGTTGTTTACAGAACTCCATTGATTTGCGTTGTGTAATTGCCAATCAGAGGTGGAGATTGTTTTTTCACAATTTTTATTTTTTACTTCGCAAAGATTTTAGTAGAAAATTGAATTGGGTTTTCTAAGTTGTTTTAAAGGAATTACTCATAAATAATCTTTTGCTTGACCGTCGTTACGGGTTGAAAGTCTGACAACCAGTCTTACCAAAAGGGATATCTCTTGGTAAGATTGGTTGAAGTTTCGGGCTTCTATTTCGGGTACATACTGGTAACGTCAGATAGGCAGTCGCTCCATGTAAAATCGTGGTACTGTATCCAGTTACACTGGACGCCAAACCGCAACATAGTAGGTAATAGCAGTCACGTTTTACAGATGCAGAAAGAACTTTAACAATTACAACACATACAATCCAAAGCTGCTGTAGTTGCAAGCAAAGACATTCCTTCTAATTTTAACTAAAATTCTCTCATTACAAACATCCCATTCTTATTAAAACAATATTCTCGTACGCTCAAAAATTAAACTTTCGCTCGTACAGTGTTTGGGCCGTGCGCGCGTAACTTAGTTGCTTTAGTTTGCACTAACTTGTATGCGAGGCATTATCTTAGTAACACAGGCAAAACAGTGTAAGAACGAGGGGCACACGGCACGTCCTCGCTTGAAGTCATAACTGTATGTCAACTTAATACTTTCTTTTGTTTTTTTTTGTTCATCTATATCTTCTTCTATTATATAAAAGTGAATCCCTATTTCCCTTGGTCACGGCATCACACGTGAACGGCTGGATCAATTTTGCTAATTCTTTTTTTGTTGTGTTTGTGACTGTCAGGAGAAGGTTCTTATGAAAGAAAAAAAATACGAATACAAAATTCATAGTTAAGACAGGATAACGTCTGGCGGGTTAGCTAGTTGTCTTATAAATACTATTCAAATCGGTACCTAAGGGCGAGAGACAAGACGCACAAAGCATGCTTCCGAGTTAAACCATGCTTTGGTAATCCTGATCATCTTACCATAAAGGATTTTGGAAGACACACTTGTCACACATCTCCCGAGTGTTCAAAAAATCCTATAAGAGTCTTTGTGGGAGAAAAAAATACACCTTATTTGAAGCCTTAATTGATTAAGGCATCTATAGGGTCCGGTTATATAACCGACAACCTCTAATCATCTTGCAGGTCAACCTGCAAGATGATTAACTAATAAAAGTGTGAAAACTGTATCTAACGGCTTTCCACAAATTATCGATCATTCAAGAGAAATCCGCTGAAGGCAAACCTTAGTCTTCAGCTTTTACTTAGCATTTCGCCTTTACTCAGATCGAACTAAAATCAGTCAATCTCATGTATTTATAAAGCTCTCTAGTCAAAAGGAAAAATCTTACAAAATATAGCCACAAGGGACCCAGTTTCATTTCATCCATGTCACTACGAAATGAATTATAAGTAGCAACTTGGTACACTCCCTCTGGCCGTATCGGGTCATCGTCTAGAGGATTACATCCATTACTTCTCTAGTACGGAGGAGTTCTATCGTAGTATTTAATAATCCAGCAATGGACGAAATTTCGTTCGTGGTAGCCAGCTAACTTGTAGATGTAGGGGTATATTTCATAACTGCAACGGACGCTATCTATGCATGCAAATTGCATTATTACCTTGTGCACGAATGAAAATATTTCCTAAAGAGTTTTAAAAATATTTTTCTAGCCTTACTAGTGTTACCGCTTCTTATAAATTGTTTTAGATTTTGAAGTTATGGTATTGTATAGTAATATGATACCTATTCTATAAAGCAAAATCTGAAGAAATTAGAAATTACATTGTGCCAAATGAAAGTGTGAAGGGGTCATCAATTATGCAGAAGGACATCAACAAAACCCATCCAAAAGATTTTAAGTAATAGACGAGTGATGATATAAAATTTGTTCTACCAGGTTTCCATGAATTCCTGTATTATTTGAATATTCTGCAAAATATAAATATGACAGTACTTCAACTAGGCCAAAGACAATGTTTATCAATATTCCCAAATGTTGATATTGAATCAATCATAAAAGGCTACAGTTCTACCAAAAATATTTTTTATTTTATTTATTTATTTCCAAAACACTTCAAGTATTACATACGTGATTTAAGCCACACAACGAAAACCTCTCAGGGTTTATCTGTTGATGGCGAGCCACATTTCAATAAAAACAAAAAAAAATCATTAACGAGAGGTTGACAAAAACAATATAACTAATAAATAATTCGAAAGCAAAGAAAAGTGCACTAAAAATAAAGGAATTGTTAATTATTACGAGCACCACAAAAGTATTTTCACTAACAGACTCCATTCCCCACATTCCTTTTGACACGCTATTTAATTATAAAAAAATACTACAGAACACAATTGTCCCTTTCAAGGGAAGTTAATTTTTCCCTCAACGGGGTCTGAATAAGCAGATTAATTAGTGAGAACAAGGCGACTTTATATGCTTCCAGTCCCCATTGTGATGTTGTGAAAGCTGAGGACACCTTATTGTTATACGATCATTGTGGAGCCCGGCTTATGAATAGACGCACACGTGAAGGATTTTCTTGTAGAAAATGGTAATAGTTTTCTCTGATGAATAAATAGGTAATGAAATCACCGCTAATCTGGTAGGTAATAGGTTTAGTGTTTTGTTGATCATCATTATGCATGCATGGCACAGAAAGCCTGGTTGAACGTAAGTACGTTCAACCAGGCTTTCTGTATTCTGTATTCTGATTTAAAATCATCAATTGTAATCATTGAATCGACAAAGACTTCTTTGTCGATTCAATGATTACATTTGATGATTTTAAATAAGCTTTGACTAGAATTCGTCTAATTTGACTGCGTTATCATTGGCCTCACAAAGTTCTTCCATAGTGCAGGTGTTAGCGGCCTAGTTGCGATGTGGCTCCACAGTGGCACTGCGCCTTATTCAACCAAGACAACCTGACCACCTGGCTTTTTAGTCGATGAAGAGATTTCCAGGTGTACCATGGCAGTTTTTGGCCCACTAAAAGACTAACTGCAGGCTCAACATAGTCAGCTGGAGGGGAATAGTTATTTTGTCATCTAAAAAACAAAAACCATTTTTTCTGGTTTCATTATCGAACTTCACAACTGAATACCACTGTTCTACTTTTAAAGTTTCATTATTGGTTAAGAAAACAGCTTTCATTGTATCAATACTAACTCGGATACAGGCAATCGAGATAACGATGCGCTTTTGTTTCCGATCCGATATTGTGGCGCGAATTTATCGATGTTAACTAATGTTATGAAAAGCAGCATCGATACCTGCATTGCGTACACATAGAAATTGAAATGGAAAGATAACAACGTGCTACGTACTTAATGGCTTTGAAACCTCTTAGCATTATTGAAATACTACTGATATTTATGCTAAGAGGCAGCAGATTGAACATCTCATAAAGATGTAGTGTTTTTCTGTGTGAACATAATGCTTAAAGTAGGACCTTACAACTGGTTGAAGCATTGCCAATTGGTGAGTATGGAGGGCTTCAAAACATCTTATGTAGTCTTTTACGGCTGAAAACATTAATTCCTCCAAAATAATAAAAATCACTTAACATGAAAAATACAAGTAAATCTTAATACTTAATACACGAACTTATAAAGAACGGTAGATACTCGTAAAAATACTAGTAGTACCTACATGCACAAATATTTTATCCTTACAGTGCTGTGGAAAAAGTGACTATACCATTTTGTATCGTTTCTTGGTGGCAAGTCCATAGTAATTCTAATTACACATAGTTAATAGTGACAAGCACTCTTCATTATCCACTTACCCTTTTCTTAAGTGCCAAGTAGTACAAGTATAGCCGGCTGAATACCACCTGAGATGAGTCTTTTTAGGCTGATTGAAATAATATCAAGAAAAATCTCAACTCAATGTCCCCCAAGTCAAAAACAATCTTAAAGAAATAACAATGTAGTAACTAGTAGACCGATATCAGCGACTGGCGACTCGGAACAAACTTGCTAAGAAAATGTATTTTTAAATCGTCGCCGTCGCGTCTTCTCACTGAATCCACTCAATTAGTAACAGGCTAGGAGTCATTAATTATAGCGTTCCAGACACCGTTGTATGTACTTCTTTTATGGTGTGAATGAGTAGTTTACTTATACAAATGTAGGGTGCATAGTAATTTGTGGTAGGTAGTGATAAGGTCTTTGATCAGCATGTTATTTAACTACACCTTATAAAATAAAATTGGAATACCTATGTTTGATTTCCAGTTCATTACCAGTGTCCGCTGATTACCCAGAAATATTGTTAAACCATACTAATATAAGTAGGTATTATGGTGAATCTAGTCGACATTTTTTTCATACAAACTTCGGGAGTGTATTACTACACTGTTCGACAATGTACATCAAAAATTTAACATGGTACGGTTTTGTCTTATAATAGTATTGTCAGTGCGGAAACAAAATACTAAAATAAAAAGCCATTAAAAAGTTACGAGAAAAAAAAGATTCGTAATTAAAAAGTTCAATAAACTTTGTTGGTAATTGATTTATGCAGTGGCTTTTTCATAAAACCCGATCTTCCGAAGAACTTTTCTTAATTTTTATGCACCTATTTTACTATAGATGAACACTCAAAAACGTTGTGAAAGAAAAAAAAAGAAAGAAAATACATTTATTTAGCACAGACTTTAAAGCACACTATATACATTAAACAGCAGGAAAGAGTAAAATAAAAATCAATTAGAAATGTTAGCTGCTCATCATTGATACTACCTCTGTCGGACACGATGCCTGGTGAGACAGCGTGCTATTTAGCTAGGCCCACCTGTGAGTTCGAGCCCGCGACTAGATTCCCCTTAAGTCTAGGTTTCCTGACGATATTTTTCTTCACCGATGTCAGTAATAGTCAAGATAAACTAGCCAACCCGCCTTGAGCAAGCGTGGTCATCAATGCTCGTACCTTCTCAGTTTGAGAAGAGGCCTTTGGCCCTGCAGGGGTACAATAATATCGGTAGGAATTTTAATACCTATGTAAAGATCTTAGTAGCAGCCACCTCATTATTTAGAGATACATATTATTATTGTTTCAGGATAAAGTGATCCAACTCCACTAAACCTTTCGCAGTCCACTGCTGGACATAGGCCTCTTCCAGGCTGCGCCATAACACTCTATCCTCCGCCTTCTACATCCAGTCTGTCCCAGCCACCTTTTTATGGTCGTCGGTCCATGTAGCTGGGGGGCGTCCCACACTACATTTGCCGATACGCGGTCTCCAGTCCAGGACTCGTCTGCTCCACTGTCCATCGTTCCTTCCAGCCCACTGCCACTTCAGATTGCTCACTCTACAAGTTATGTCGGTGACCCCGGTTCTTTTCCGGATAAAATGTTCTAAGTTGAGCTGCATGATTAGTGACAAATGCGTGTACTGACAGGACAGGTCCACTCAATCTGTGTGGTTCTTTCCTCAAAAGACCATTTCAGACACCAATCCACATGGTCTTCACATGATCTGACCAAGATTATGTCTGGACTTTAAAAGACACTGTGACCTCTTAGTTTGTTTCGGCCTTTCTTCTCAGAGTATTCAGATAGGTAACGCCGACCTCATCTAGTTTTAAAAATATGATTGACGTGTAAAAGTGTTTGTACAAACCTACTTACAGCAATAAAGCATTTATCATTTATCATTAATACATCGATCGAGTATGTTTAATGTGGTACCTACCTAAGTGTAATTATTTCGAAACTGTTGGAACCTTTGATTGATAGAAAATACTTTTGTGACTGGCCTAATAGTTTGTCAAAAACATTTTATTTTATGAATTTTAAATCAAACTGACATACAGTAGGTACAAGTGGGTGGCAGTTATTCTCTTAATAGGACCTATTTTCCCACCTAACACTTTGGTCAGCTGGCCTAACATACTATAGAGTTTTAGTAGATAAAGAGGCCAGCTTAATAAATAAAAATCATTTTGTCTGGAAATTAACCATTTTTCTTTCTTTCTTTTCTGGAACGAAGTTTTTGAACACCGTTTGCAGCTGAAGTAACATAAAAAAAAAACTTTTTAATTATTTTTGAGGGTGCTGAAGCCTGAGTAAGGACAAAAGTAAAATCCAAGCTTGCGATTTTTTTGTCATGGGTGCAGTTTTCGAAGGTGCCGAAACCAATAGTGTGGTCAAAATAAAGTTTGAGTTTTTAAAGATAAAGTAAACGGCGTTACATTAGAAGTTGGAGAAAAAGCGTAACGATATCTCCTTCCTGAAGAAGGTCCGTCCAACCCCAAGGTTTTATAATATTGGTTTTGTGCACAAAAGTGTGGCCTACTGTATAGATTTGTAATATTATGAAAGAAAATGCCTCTTATAATGTTAACATACAAGTATGTTAAGACTCCATTAAAACTTATAATTTTAAGTAGAATTTATTAGTCTAGCAAAGAAAACACTGAACTTCTACCAGCTTTGAGTTAGGCTTACGTTTAGTTAGTAAGAACTTTGACAATCTAAAATATTAATGGTAGATAAATATTTTTGGACCGTGTTAACCTCGATTACTTTTAAACTTCGATCAATATTGGTTAGGGTTTTAACAACTTTCGGTATACTACTTTCTAGAATCTTTAAGCACAAATAGAGCTTGAAACAAACAGCCCTACTTAGTATGTTCTACTAAAGATATATCGTGGTCTTCACTTCATTTGCCAAGCACAGTGATATAGCAATATTCTTTCAAGGTTGTTTAGTGTAGATGTATGTACAGTCGTTTCACAGAGTGGGTTTGGAATCGATATTTTGAGAGGTAACATTCCATGTGAACACTTGGGTGGTTTTAGTGATGTAAAAATTCCACACTACCTGGTCTTGTCCCCAATGCGAGAGCGTCTTCTGAAGGTTAGGTATAGGCAGTGTCAACAGTGAACGTTTGCTATAGGTATTTTTATTTTAACCCCCTACTACTACCACTCCTTTTAATCTTCATGTTTGTTCAGGGAGGATTTTATTGTTTTACAAATAGCATGGTAAGAAACTCTACTCTAACACTTTTAATTTTATTGTTTTACAAATAGCATGGTAAGAAACTCTACTCTAACACTTTTAATTTTATTGTTTTACAAATAGCATGGTAAGAAACTCTACTCTAACACTTTTAATTTTATTGTTTTACAAATAGCATGGTAAGAAACTCTACTCTAACACTTTTAATTTTATTGTTTTACAAATAGCATGGTAAGAAACTCTACTCTAACACTTTTAATTTTATTGTTTTACAAATAGCATGGTAAGAAACTCTACTCTAACACTTTTAATTTTATTGTTTTACAAATAGCATGGTAAGAAACTCTACTCTAACACTTTTAATTTTATTGTTTTACAAATAGCATGGTAAGAAACTCTACTCTAACACTTTTAATTTTATTGTTTTACAAATAGCATGGTAAGAAACTCTACTCTAACACTTTTAATTTTATTGTTTTACAAATAGCATGGTAAGAAACTCTACTCTAACACTTTTAATTTTATTGTTTTACAAATAGCATGGTAAGAAACTCTACTCTAACACTTTTAATTTTATTGTTTTACAAATAGCATGGTAAGAAACTCTACTCTAACACTTTTAATTTTATTGTTTTACAAATAGCATGGTAAGAAACTCTACTCTAACACTTTTAATTTTATTGTTTTACAAATAGCATGGTAAGAAACTCTACTCTAACACTTTTAATTTTATTGTTTTACAAATAGCATGGTAAGAAACTCTACTCTAACACTTTTAATTTCTGCCAGGGGTACGGGTTGTTCGAAAGATACCACGGCCCCTGGCACATGGGCAACTAAGGGAACACAGGTGGGTTTCAGTCAGTAAAAGTCTGCCACGCTCTCCTGCTCCACCCAGAGCGGGAGAAAGTATTTGACGATTTCCCACCCAAAAAAAAAACAAAAAAAACACTTTTAATTTTCACTTTTGTTCAAGAGACGATTTTACAAATAGCATGGGAAGTAAACGGCGCCCCAATATTAACTTGTATTATTACAACTATCATCAAGCAAGAATGCATAAAAACTACATACCTTAATATATAACATAAAATACTAGGCTATTATTATACACCTGAAGCACAGGGGCCTCTTCTCGTACAGAGAAGGCACAAGCATTGATCACCACGCTTGCTCAAGACGGGTTGTCGACTAAAGACTAAAAAATCCAGGTTTACTCGCGACTATGTTTCTTCACCATTGTCAGTAATATCCAAGAAAACTCAGAAAGTACATATGAATCACATTGTGTCACATTGTTACTTGCCCGGATACAGCAAATACTTTTATTTTAATTTTATTACCTGATTGCTTCTAATCACATTAACCGATGCGCTTCAGTCGCTGTAACTCGCTCTCTTCATTTATTTTATTACTTTCCGTCACAAACTGGGTTAAAACAAAGTTAAAGCGCTTGAATTGCTAGAAGTAGCTTTACCCGTTTGTAAGAAAAGTGTCTGTAACGACGCTAGTAAATGCATGACTCACTTGGAAAACTTAAACCTTCGATGTCGGAGTAATCTTTACTTATTTTAATGATACTGCTTATTGATCTTTGATATATTTTTTTGTCAAATCAATCGGAGTGTTCACGTTTTCTAATACTTTGCGAATCGAACCGTGCTCTATAATAACTACAAATTACAACCTGTTCACTGGGTTGGCTTAACATCTTTTCTCATTTAATACGAGTAGTAGTCAAGTTTGAGTGGATGATTTACCATGACGTGAAAGTGGGTGGATCTATTTCATATCCAGACTACTCCGTGCTCCGGGAAACACGTTAAACCGTTGGTCTGGACTTCCCGTTACAACTGTCAAAGATAGATCTTTGACAGTTGTAACGAGATGTCATAACCCCAAATGTCTGACAACCAGTCTTACCAAATGATATCGTGTTACTGGGTTGTCGTGTTTTTAGTTGGATCGCTGTTCGGGGTAATCGCAGTTGGTTTGTGTTAGTTTGGCTCTATTTGCAGAGGGGCAAGAGTTTTTGTGTGGAGTAGCTTAGCAATTTTTTGGCTTGCTAATCTTTCGTTTAATACGTATAATATTTAGTGTTCAAAAGCATGATTAGGGCTATGCCAATTATTGGAAGATCTGACCATGACGTGAAAGTGGGTGGATCTATTACATATCAAGACTACTCCGTGCCCCGGGAAACACGTTAAACCGTTGATCTGGACTTCCCGTTACAACTGTCAACGGGAAGTCATAACCCCAAACGTCTGACAACCAGTCTTACCAAGTCATACCGTGTTACTGGGTTGTCGAGGTTAGATATGCAGTCACTCATGTAATCAGTATTATACATATTCAGCTGCACCCGGCTAGACTAGAAGCCAGCCCCAACATAGTTATCAATAGGGTAGGCAAATTGATTAAGAAGTCAAACTTTATCCTCATTTCTCTTTGCTCCTGTACACTGCAGATGGTTCTGGATCTCCATATACCCATTTTGTAAGACAAACAGAACCGTCTACTTAATCCAAGGTATCGCAGAGGTTCTGATATGTAAAGAAAGGTCACCTTACATTTGCCTTGATTCCGGCAACTATAGCTTAACCGCGCTTATGAAACGGTTGCAAAACGCTTATTAACCTATGAGCATCATATAACAGAGGATCACTATTAGTAGGTTTCTTGACTTAATCCATACGGCTTAAATTTGCTCAGTTGTCCACATTTCCTAAAAAAAACAAAACATAATATTAAGTAAGGTATAATATCACGAAGCATCTCAGTCAAGACAAACGGCTCGGAACTAAACACCGACGTGTGATGTAAAGTACGAGAATGTTAATTAAGTCTGAAGCAAATAGAGTCAATCAAACGGCAAACAGATTTAATTAATAGCACGACTGTCTGGAGTTAACGCGATCTTGTTGTTAGCAAATAATGAAATGCGGTCCGGGTACCCGGGTATTAGGTATGAGTACCTAAATGCGGTACAATATCCGCCTGTTGATGAGCCACACGATGCTTCGAAAAAGTTCGGCTTTGTACACAGTCCTTCCACGGATTTTTTTTGCCTCAGATGTTGCACTAAAGTGATCTTTATTCTCGTTGTAGTAAGGTAACTGTCATAGGTAAAATAACAGAGGGGAAAAACTTGTATTTTTAAGAACGTTCGCATTCTCACCAAAGAGCAGCATGTCGATTCTGTAACCATCTCACCAGGTGAAGTGAGTGTGGAGTGAGCTGTCAGTGTCATCGCACTGATGCTGGGGATTGACCAAGCATTAGGTGGAATGAGACGGACCTCGCCTCACGCTCACTTCACGCGGTGAGATGGTTACAGAATAGCAATGCTGTAGTGGTCCAGTATTAGCGGCCCCAACTTACGAGTTGTAGGTCGTAGGTTTGAAACCTGACATGCACTTTACAATGTGTAATTTATTTCATCATCACTGCTCTCAAACAGTGAAGGAAAAGTGGAGAAACCGGCATGTCCTAGAACCAAAAGTTCGAATAAATGTGACATCTACGAACCCGCACTTAGCCCGCGTGGTGGATTTCGGCCGACTCCCTCTCACAGAGAGGAGGCCTGTGTTCCAACAGTGGGCACATTAAAGACTGATTATCGTTATGCTAATATGCATTCTAAACTTAGTCTCAATCCGTCAAAAGTACCTCTAATTTTGCTACATACTTGACAAGTTTTTGACATTGATCGCCGCTGATATGAGATTACGACTAAATGTTGAATTAATGTAATTACGGGAATTAATGGACTTTAGCCCGTACTCTCTAACACTTATACAAAGGACATGTGTGACAGTCTGTATCAAAAATCACATAACTTATCCATTGTGTACTGTACCAACATAACTACAGTCGGGGAACTTAATTATTAAGCACAATAATTGACACCCTTCATCAATGTATAGTTTTTTACCGATTTCGAAAAATTGACAATGAATGACAGTTGCGATTTTAATATACATACAACATTTTAAATTTTCTGTTAAAATAATTTCCCTGGCTTTACATGTAAGTCCTCCTTTAGAAGAAAAATATCCAGTTCTGTGCTAAACTAACAAGTCAGATTTCTTTGTCTTTTGCTAAGAATTTGCGTAAAGCAGAGTATATTTACTCTGCAACTTAGCCCTCAGTTTTCAACTTGTATCAATCAGGAAAAGTGACTTTCAAATAGTTATTTTAAGTTCCCCCTTCAAACATTTGAGGTACCCTCCTTTCAGCAACCGTTCAAGTGTGAAATAACAAAAACTAATATCAAAGTTTTACTGCTGGTAGTTTTCTCAAAGAAAATCCGTTCATTACCTCACACGTAGTAAATTCCCCGAATTTGTTGATGCCTTTTCTCCCCCATTTTGTTTTATCTCACTACTCAGTGTGCTCACATACTGATGAGTCAAGCTAGAAAATCAATGAGTTTCTTGAGAGCAAATAAATCTTCACTATCACAAAACAAAAGGAGTTAAATTGAAAACTTGTTTCAAGATGAATAGGATTAAAAGAAAAACATAATCTTGGGTTTGCACCCAATTTTTTTGTGTAGTAGAAGAGAGTAATCTGTCTAAGATTACTCTTCATTATGTACAGTTGGACATGAGCTGCCGTGGCTTTCCTGGAAGTTTTTAAATAGACTTCGAACTCAGCTAGGGCGAAGTAAACAAAACCTGCTCAGATGGAGATTCACAGATGATTCAGCCCCGGAGTGTAAATGTGGTGCTGTTCCACAAAAATGTGGCACTTAATAATATCTTCTAGTCCAGCGCGTCCTGTTGTCTGCATGTTACAGGATCTAATGGACGCTGCTGATAGTGCTAAACTCGTACCTAAAATCTGGGCTGACTGTATTAAGATTGCTATAGACACGCTCAAAAGAAGATTTATGTACTCCTTATAAATCTATATAAATAAAAAGAAAAGTTCTGACTTACTGACTGACTCATCAACGCCCAGCCCAAACCCTTCGACTTAGAAAGTTGAAATTTTGCACAGAGGTTCCCTTTATAATGTAGACATGGAATAAGGAAGTATTTTTCGAAATTCAACCCCTAAGAGAGTTAAATAGGGGATGAAAGTTCCGCGCGGGTGAAGCTGCTGGCAAAAGGTAGTTACAGATATAAATGTAGAAATTTTACATACGGTGCACAGTGGGCGGTCCTATCGCTAAAAGCAATCTTTTATAGACAACGTTTGGATACCCTTGTAGTACCTAACTGTTTTCCTCTTTGACATAATTTGTAAACTTCTTACATCAGATATATTAATAAACTTCATTATTACCTAGGTGTATCAGTAGTTTGTAATTACTCAACCTTATTGGAATTTTCCTTATTGCGGGCATTACATGTCTGTATTAAATCTGTGTAATGTGTTTCTCATAAGCATCTCCAATAAAAGGAACTCTCTATAAAAAGCATTAAGCGATACAGGTATGTACAAAAATAA
This sequence comes from Antitype chi, assembly GCA_947359405.1. Lineage (NCBI taxonomy): Eukaryota > Metazoa > Arthropoda > Insecta > Lepidoptera > Noctuidae > Antitype > Antitype chi. The sequence continues at coordinate 11,033,037 of OX375815.1, read as the reverse complement.
ATCCTAAACTTCCATACTATAAACTATCTACCTATGCATCCCAAAACCATAGCGGAAAGTTTCGTTGCCAAGTATTGGGCAGACAGGTGGCAGACGCTTTCTGCCAAGCCAATAAATCACTGAGCTACTTGGTATTGCCCAGGATGCTCCGATACGCCGGGCAACTCCTGATTAATGTGCCTGATTTGACCGCTGCCCGGATTTATAGAAAAATATATATTGTTTTTATGTATTTTTGGGTGGCTTTGCGGAAAGCCGCTTAGATAGTTTTACTGGTAAGATAAATAAAAGAAATATTAAGATAGCTAATAATCTGCCTTTGTACCTTATATGATGCATTAAGTTTAATAAATATATGTATAGCTAAGAACGGTGCAGTGTGTTGTAATAAAAACTTTTGAAAGCAACTTGCTGTCTATTTATGAGCATAATATTTATTCGTATATTTACAAGGTCATATTATTATGTGTCTTATACATAACACGTTCTTCCTAGATTTATATCGAAACATGTAGAGCCGGCTCGATCATAAATATTTTATGATCCCTATGAAAATATTTACACACGAAAATGTACAAAAAGCAAGGCGACTTAACAATATCTACATAATAAAAGTAGGTACATATACGAGCATACCCCTCTTCGACAAAGGAAAAGTTTTCAGTTCAAGCGCTTGAAAAATATTACCCAACTTAAGTTTAATCTCTTGAAAATGCTTTAAGAAACAATTGTAAATAGGAACTCTTCGTTTAAACTACGAGGATGTTTGTCGAGACGGTATGGAGTTGTACCGACACGAATGAAAATATTATCAAATACATTATTCTATAGGGTGTGCTGTAGAACATGTTTGGATGCAGTATTTACGTTCGTACTAAATGATTAGGCCAACTTATTCGTTTGGTATTTCGTTGATATCCTTACTGATTTAGCCTCAAAGCAAAATAAACTAAACTAAAACGAGAACCCTCTGCGCTTGATCTGTCTTCAAAAGAAAGTTTAATTTCTTGCAACATCTCGATAGATATTTAGTTTTAGCTATGTGCTTATAAAATCCTATGTGTTTTTAAGGAGTGTTAAGCAAATAGGTATTAAATCACGTTCACTATTTTATAAACAAAACATCCAACTCAGACACAAGAGCTACCGCAAAAATAATATTAAAATAAACCACGGCAAACTTTTTATTGTTATAACCGTAGTTACGAATAAATTGCTCCGACAGTCAGATAGCCCCATTTATTGGACGTAGTAGACGTTATAATTTTCCAGGCAAGTTGGGGAAAAACAAATAATTCATAAACACACAGTGGCGTAGGTGTACACAAAGTGGGTACATTTACACAGATGTGTAAGTGGTAAAATAAGAAATATTTGCGCAAAATAAATAGTAGCAGCTAATATTGGTATAAATTAAAAAAAAAGTATTTTAGTATAAACTATGGGTTCTCAAAGTACAGTTGAAAATATAGAAAACTGCTATCTTTGCAACAAAGCTATTGCTCAGATCAGACTGTCAGGCGATCGAAAAAAGCTTTAAAAAAAATCATGTGTATTTCACAGTTGTCACATTAGTCCTTAGGTACTTTAGGCACGTCCCAAACTTTATCCACTGTAAAATACTAGACCGTAAAACCAAGTCATCCTTTTGTTCAGATCCTTTTTTGTTACTAAGTACACAGCCGTCAACTTCTCAAATTGCTGCCACTCTGTCCTCTAAAACTTTTTAAGTAGGTTTTCACACCGAGGACTAGTCACAAGCATATCTACTAGTTATTAGTTGTTGGTGTGACTGCCCAATAAGCCGGACGAGTAAAGTTGAAACTGTTCCTAAAGTGATCTAGTTTGTCGCATATCGCCATATATATCTATATAAGTATACAGTTTGGTGATCTAAGTGTAGATTGATATCCTGGTTTTGCTACCAGTTTTAAATATTAGAATTGCCTATAGTTTGCCTACCTCACTAGAGGGATTAGTAGTACTGCATCGATAGTTACCTGCATCGTTAGTTTTTAATTAAGACGTCCATCGATACTAGAACTATGTAAGAATCACATAAAAATCAATTCTTCTGAGGCCCTAGCACGAATGAGTAACGTAAATATAATGTACATTCGATTATTATTTTTTGCCAAAATACGTCTATTAAATCACTTTGGTTTGAATGTTTGCGATAAGCACGTATCACACATATGAAAAAACTAAGTTAATATTGTTACGAGCTTGGGGTTCGTGAATTAAAAACTGCCAATATAAATTACCAAAGATGACACTTTAATTAAACACACTAATTACAATTTCACTACTGATCATTCTAAATCGCACTTGAAGATCGCTTCAGATATTCTCGCCTGTATCGCTTGTTCAATACTGCCGGGACTTGATCCGTTCCGGCCTTTTATAGGGCCCTAAGAATATTCGAGAAGCTTCTACTGTAGAAGCACCTAGAATGTTCGAGTACATACCAGCCCCGATTGAACAGATGTCGATACTTCTAGAAGATTCTGGTATCGAAATTTCTAGAGAGATCTTGACTCAATTAATTCTGCTACTCGATACTAGCTGGCGCTAGTGGTAACTCATTACTTAAGCTTTAGCGCGTAACAATATGCACAACATGAATGGAAAAAGTTCAAAGTCAAATTCACGTTACGTTTACATCATGCTTTCATACTAGGGCCTCTAGGGTGATTTACAATCAGCGGTACGAATAGGTGGTATACGCATTCTGATTGACCTATACCACAACTCTAGCATTACATCCTGCAATTTGGATGTTACACTACGGTGTGAGCGCCAGCATTTTTAATAAGTTTATTACCGGACGGCCACTAACGAACGGTCGCAGGCCGGGACACAAATTGACAATAAATAACAAATGGCTAGGTGAAGCTGCCCTTTGTCTGTAAATTTACTCTCTATATCTTTGTGGGTGTTCATATTTTACAGAACCGGGTACCAATTAGGATTGCCAGTATCAATCAATGCGAAAATGAAAGAGAATATCATCTTAATTCATTGTATTATTTTTGAGGTTACCAGAACAATTTCGTGTAGTTCTTTTTTGTAACTGATGTCTAATGCTGGGTAATTGTACAGTCATTAGTATTAAGTACTAATTTTGAAGCAGCAATACTTTAGCTGAGTTACAGTGCCCATACATGCAAATTGTCATGAGTTTCAATTCTCATACCTACTTGTTTTATTGTTCACGTAGACCTAGCTTAAATGATGAATTTTTCAATTACCTAGTTAAGGATGGATTTTACAAACGAAATATAATGCAATCAGCACATCTAAACCGCGTTCGAGAGCTGTTAGTGTCATCATTGTAGTGGAATATTGGCACTCATTCTCTCAACTCAACAGCTCTTAAACGCAGTTTAGTTTCATTGGTGAAATGTGCCTTAAACAAAAACTAATTTAGATTGCCCTTCATCGGAAACATAGGGTAGGTTTTTTATATCAAAGCACGACTCATCGCAACCCTCGTATGAATTATTAACTAATCGAAAAGTTGAATTCACGAATGTTCGTTTATCACAATAATTCATGCACAGAAATAACCATTATCATTGATAGTTTAGACCATAGGCTAACATGGCAACAACGTGAATGAACCTCGCAACATACAATCACATCCATATTTAGTTTTTATTGAATATCTCAAATAATTACAGTTCACTGTTTCATTTGGGGATTTGAGGTCAGTATTTACCAAAGTTTAATGCAAATAAATCCAAAACAAATATTTATCATTACTTCCTCTATGGCAAAATTAACTAAGTCAACATTTTGAGGTCCCCTCTTTGAGGAGTGGCTTGAGAGGCGGCTCGGCGTCCTCACCTTCCTCCTGACGCAGGTCCTCACCAGACACGGTTGTTTCGGGAGGTTCTTGTGTCGGATAAGGCGGGAGGAAACACCCGGGTGTTTCCACTGCGAAGATCGCCCTGAGGACACGGTGGAGCATACAGTGGAAGTCTGCCCAGCTTGGGCGTAGCACCACCGTGTCCTTGTGGGGGCGATTAGCGGCGGCGATCTCTTGCGTCCAGCTCTGGTCTAGGCCATGGTACGGAGCGAGAGTGCATGGGTAGGCGTCACCTCCGTCTGCGAAGCAGTAATGCTCGCGAAGAAGGAGACGGCACACGTGAGGGAGAGGCAGTATATGCGCCCTCACGGCCGTAGCCACCGCGGGAGACGCCCTGGGCGTCGGGAATCCCAGGCTGATTCCCGGCCACCGTAGGCGCAGGCTTGCGGACGGCGAGTAATGGGTAGCTTGCTGCTCGGGTCGCGGCGCGTTGTGTTCCACGCGCGACTCAAAGAGATGTCAGCATCAACTAATGGGGCCCGCAAGGGCCGATGCCTGCCAGGGGTGCGGGTTGTTCGAAAGAGATACCGCGGCCTCTGGCACACAGGCAACTGAAGAAACACGGGTAGGTTTTAGTCAGTAAAAGTCTGACACGCCCTCCTGCTTCACCCAGAGCGCAAGAAGTTATTTGATGATTTTCCAAAAAAAAAAATTGAGGTTTTGTAATTCCGCAGTCCTGACTTATAGTAGTAGGTGGAATATCATTACGTTTAAGTTAGAGGCCTACTTGACCTTTTATTCTCCTAAGGTATAAAATATCCAAGAGAATTTCCCTCAGTTTAAATTAGTAAGTATTTTAATAGAAATTCACACAGAATATAACCCCTTAGGTCTTCTTAGAACAATTCAATATTCAACAAATTAATTATCTTTCCAAAGACTCTATTCTACAATATTTTTTCTTCGTGCGTTAAACGAAATTTTGCGTTTTAAACTAGTTTTGATATTTGAAAAACACAGACCCACAAATACAGAACTTTTCGACTTGTCGCAAATGTCCCATTTTGTAAGTTGCCTCACTTTACTCAATAGTAAAGTGAGGCAACTTACAAAATGGGACATTTCCACCACTCCACCACTGTTATTCCGTTTCTATAAGCGGAATAACAGTGGCCACAAATTCTAATTTATCACTCATGCAATATAAAACCACCGCAAAGCCAACTGATATCAATTAAATATATCTGTAAATGTTATGATGTCGACAAGTTGCTCTTTTGGTATCGACATTTAGAGCACAGTGTGTAATATCATTAATATTGTATGTTCTTATTTCTGAGCTACTGAAATACATTTTATGTTACCTGCATTGGTCTACAGGTTGAAATTGAAAACATGCGACAAACCGTAATGGGAGATTGTACTCATCATTATGAACAACTTTTACTGAGGGACTAAAGATGCAATCGCAAAAAAAAAACAGCTGTTCCCTACATTTTGACGAGTTATACGAACATAAATGTAGGGAACAGATGTTTTTTTTTTCGCGATTGCATCATTGGTCCCTTAGTAAAAGTTGTTCATAATGATGAGTACAATCTTCCATTTCGGTTTGTCGCATGTTTTCAATTTCAACCTGTATATAAAGTATAGATAAAGACGAATTGTTTCATTGATTTGTATATAATGTTGTTATGAATCTGCCTAGCCTTTTCTCGACTTTGTTGGGGTCGGCTTCTAGTCTAACCACCTCCACGTAGGTACTAGATATCACATTACTTCGTAAGACTGGCAGTCAGACTTTTGGGCTTCTGACTATCCATATCGACGGTAAAAATCTACGAATGACGTAACGTGCTTTTCGAGACACAGGTCTATTATGACAGCGTAATGGCTGATCGACGATCGACTGCTGCGCAGCGTGTCGCGGGTTCGATCCCCGCACGGAACAAATATTTGTATGATCTGCAAGTAATTGTTCCGGGTCTGGGTGTTTGTGTTTGTAAGTTTCTATGTTTGTAAACGCACCCACGATACAGGAAGAAAGTCCTAGTCTGGCGCAACGATAAAAAAAAAATGTTCACTCATCCAGTTGCTACATGTAAAATACTGGTATTCAGCATCAACCGGTTAGACTGTAAGCCAGCCACAATATGGCTGGGAAGAGGCTAGGCAGATAACGATGGTCACTCAGCCACGAACTGACTGCGGCAAACATAGCTTAACTTTCGGTCGACACGTTAAATTCGTCGTCAAACTATGACAATAATCACAACACACAATTCTATAATTACAGCTACAAGTAGACGAAGTCAACAAATAGACAATACAATTCACTCCCCATCTAAAACCAGTAACTGAACACGAATCCCACACGAATTAATTAAAAACCGCCATGATAACCGTACCGTGTGTCAACTGCCAATTAAGATCTATTAAACATTATATCGCCTGTTCCTCACTCGCTGGACCGTGGCAGTACACATAAAGCATTTGTTAAGGACTTTCTCGACGCCTCGAGTTAATCAAGGAACACGAATGTATTGAATGTCTGGATATGACTCATATTTTACTACGCGTAAGTTGCAATAACACTTTGGTTTTACGAACACTCACAAACTCACATATTCTTCCCATGACGGCAGGCAAAAACTACAGAAGACCATCAGCTATGACCCTTACATACCTACTCCTTTTGCCTTGGTTACGTTCATATATCTGGTCATACTCGCGCGCTTGCTGAAAGTACTACGTACCTGACCTTCCTGTAGAACATCACCAATAAGGTATGGCATATCCTCATTGGGCATCTCCTCAAGATTTTGCCACTCACATCTGTCTTGTCTGCCTTGTTTTACAAGATATGTTGCCTTTAGTAATGTCTTACATGGGTTGATTCATCATCATCCTCATTTTAACCAAAAAATGGCCACTGCTGGACATGGGCCTTCCCTACGGTTCGTCACTTCTAATTAAGATTAAGATTTTAAACCCATAATCCAGTTACCCTTGGGTTAAAGATCACCTTAAAACTTGGCTAGAATGTGCGATGTAACTCAAATATCTGGCCTCTGCGTGTGCAATTTTGTAACTATTTAGATTGAAAGATTTCAGGTGACCATCAAAATATTACCATCAATGAGATACGTTAAAGTCATCATCATCTGAACTGCCTAGTTTTTTCTCTTAGTGTATTGGAGTCAGCTCCTAGTCTAACCAGATGCAGCTTAATAGCAGTATTTTACATAGAGCGACTGAGAAGTGATCAGAAGGCCAATTCTCGTAATTAAAAACGTTCACAATCTAGTCGCAGTCTCATCTCTGCGACAATCAAATGCCAAAAATTTATGAAAAATCGAGGTATTTTTGACACATTGACACTGAGATCAGACTGTGAACCTTCTTAAAATTACGAGAATGGACCCTCTCGCTTATTGGTTTTCGTCATGTATATAAATAACATAGGTAGGTACCATAAAAATCAGTTTAGTATAGTACTTAACTCCAAAGCCTAATGCTATCTAGATTACATTTTACGGCGTTTCCATTACACCATTTTCTAAAACCTTACAGCCTGAACAATCAAAGTAACGTTAATGGCACTTCTAGTGCGCAATAAAAGGACAGTAACTGTATCTTTCGGTTGTACTTATTTAGACTTATATCCTCAAGAAAGGGTACTCGTCTTTCGATTACCGGATTATTATTTCATTAGAACAACTGCCGTTAAATTGGCTTGCGTTTGTTTTCTAAGTCTAATTTACAAATATTGGCTGTGAAGCGTTATTAAGGAATGTAAAGATGTTCTTAGCAAAATATTCTGTTGTGCTGTTAATGTAGAATTAAGTGCTAAAGGTTAATGAAATTATCGCTAATACCTGGTGAATTAATTTTCCTGTTTGCCTTGTTATTGAACGAGAGTGTTTTATAAATGATTTTCCATTGAATATCAAGGTCACATTTCTCGTTCTTTCCTTTTTTTCTACCACACTATCCTACTAATATTAATAGGTCTTTACCTATGAAATTGCCGTTTTGTATGAAAAAATTTAAACGAATTTTTTTCATGTATTTTTTATTTGTATTAATCGAAGTAATCACCCATGCCATCAATGCATCTTTGCCATCGCAGTGGCAGTTTATTGATGCCCTTCTTAAAGAAATCAGCTGGACGGGAGGCAACAAATTCTTCAAAGGCATTTTGTACTGCCTCTCGGGTATTGAATTTTTTTCCCGCCAAGAAGTTATCCAAATTCTGGAAAAAGTAGTAGTCTATAGGCGCAAGGTCTGGTGAGTAGGGCGGATGACGGAGAGCTTCCAATCCCAGTTCTTGCAACTTGGAGACCGTCTGCTGTGCAGTATGAGGTCGCGCGTTGTCGTGCAGGAGCAGCGGAGACTAGCGATTGACCAATGCTGGTTGGAGATGTGCCAGCTTCTCCATCATTGTGTTCAGTTCTTCACAGTACACATCTGCAGTAATGCTCACCCCGTTTGGTAAGAAGCTGTGATGAATCACACCGGCGCTAGACCACCAAACAGTGACCATCACTTTTCTAGGGGTAAGTTTTCGTTTAGGGCATTGTTTAGGTGCTGATCCAGGATCCAACCAACTTGCTGAGCGCTTGCGGTTATCAAACAGAATCCATTTTTCATCGCAGGTAACAATGCGGTTCAAAATTCCTTCATTTGTGTGTCTGTTGAGCAGTGCAAGGCACGTCTCGACGCGTACTTCGCGCTGACGATCATTGAGTTCGTGGGGCACCCATTTGTCAAGCTTTTTTACCTTGCCAATTTGACGCAAATGGACCAATATTGTTTTGACGCTAACGTCGAAAGCTGCTGCTAATTCAGCCGTAGATTGTGTATCATCAGCTTCCACAATCGCCTTTAATTCGTCATTGTCGACCAAAGTCTTCGGATGACCGTGAGGTTCATTTTTCAGGTCGAAATTTCCAGAACGGAAGCGAGCAAACCAATAACAGGTGGTGCGTTGGTTTGTAGTGTTAGCTCCGTAAACGTCGTTGATGTTGCGTGCCGCTTGTGCCGCGTTGCTGCCACGACGGTACTCATATTCCATAATTACTCGAATTTTTAACGTATCCATGATGACGAAAAAGATTGAAATGCGATGAAAATGTAACACTAATCAATAAACAAATGACTACTTTTGGAAAAAAAAATCCATGTTTTTAAAATAAAATTAATTTGAAATTAGAATTCTTACCCAAACAAAAATTATTTTGATTTGAAATGGCCAGTACTGCAAAACGGCAATTTCATAGGTAAAGACCTAATATAAATGTGAAAGTTTGTATGTTTAGATGCTCGGATGTTTGTTGCTCAATCACGCAAAAGCGGCTCAACGGATTGGGATGAAATTTGGCACACAGATAGTTTGTAACCTGAAATATCACATAGGATACTTTATAACTCGATAGTACATTCCCATATGATAATTTTCGACACCCACGCGGGCGGAACCGCTGGCAAAAGCTTTTAAATTAATTATGTTTGGGGGGTTTTTCCACTTAATTTGGTAAAAAACTAATAATTTCTATAATTTCAACGTTTACGCATTACTAAAAACGAATCGCAATCCCATAAAGTAATCACAGTTGAAATTAAAAGAGCATCCTACGAGACGTCGCGACGTCTTAAGATTAAAGTTTACACAACAGAAATATTTCTGAAACGTCGACTTGGAAAAGTTTCGTCTTTGTCATGTAAGAAAATACGGAGGAGTAGGATCGTTTGTCTTCGGCGAGTGAAGCACTAAACTCGAGAGTTTTGCATCCACAGCAATAAATATTCGTGAGAATGTAAAAGCAGATACGGAGAGGAATTAAAACGATAGATCTAGATTTGTAAAGGCTTTTTCATTTGATAGATGTTTTAGTAAAGGTTTTGTGACATTACTTATGATTTCTGAGAAATGGCTTTAGCATCTTCTCTGGATTGTTAATTTTAATATTGGAACTAATACAGCTTTGAAGTATATAACATTTTTATGTACCTACACACTAGTGGGTATATACTAAATATATGACCTACTACAGGACTAATGGCGAATGTTTTGGATTCCAAGAAGAAGAGAAGGTTCTTATGAAAGAAAAAAATAAGAAAGTTGCGCGTAACATACATTCATAGTTAAGACAGGACAACGTCTGCCGGATCAGCTAGTTGATATATATATACATATTTAAGTACAGTCATGCGTAAAGTTGCTCATAGAAAGTAAAGATGCCTAGTTAGAAAATACAAAATAGAAAAATGTTTATAGTCCAGGTAATACAGTAAGCATATATAGGTTTTACATAACAACAAGTTGAGACGACATATGAGTAGCTTAAATATTACCTATAGCTAGTTACATATATTATTTGCCAGTGAACCCCAAACTAGACGGTTAGTCTGTATCTTGGGGTTCAGGATACGAATTCTAGAGTGGAGAGTAGAGAGGAGCTTTCAAGTATGGTATTTTATGAGTGTATGTGTAAAGTTTGTGTGGTGTCTGGCATGTGTATGGTGTGTGGTGGTTTGTGTGTGTTAATGTGTATTTTTTCCCCCATAAGATATACTTCGTTTGATTCAGTGTCAGGTCAGGGTCGCTATATTAATTGTTCCGAATCATCATACAGTAATATGCAGCATTTTCTTTACATTTTTTTGCATTCGAATGAGTTAGTGTTTTTAATTTCGCAGAGTTTGCAGACTTTATTGTACGTATTAATGAGAGAGTAGGCCGGGAAGCGTCTAGCTAGCAATGAGGTGACGTCAGTTGTTGGGATTCTATAATTTATTTTGCTTATTATTGATGTATAATCGGGCCTGCTTCTAATATTTTTGTGCGTTTTAATAAAGGCAGAAAGAATGAAAAGCTGGCGGACACTGAGAACTCTCGTTTCTCCATAGAGTAAATCAGTGGAAACCCGGTAGGGCTTCTTAAAAGTTACTAAGCGCTCGCTGTGCTCTTTCAGCTTCAATCAAGTAGGTAGGTCTTTCCAGCATTACCCCACACGTTGATGCAATACTGAATTATTGATTGGCAAAGCGCTAGGTAAACTTGTTGTAGTGTGTCTATGGATAGACAGTTTCGTAGTCTACGCATGGTGTGAATAAGTATTCTTATTCTGCCAGAAATTTTGGATATATGGTGCTTAAAGGTTAGGTGAATGTCGATAACAATTACGAGGTATCTAAGAGAAGAAGTGCGTTCAAGAGGAGGACAGTCGCAAGGGAGAGTAGAAATGTTAGAAGAACTGTGATGTAGTTGGAGTTTTAGGTGTACTGGTGGGATAGAAGCGGCGGTCTTGGAGTAAACAATATACTCGTATATTATATCGTTTTGCTGCCATTTAGCGTGAGAAGGTTTCTGTCTAGGTTATGCGCGATTAGTGATAATCCCTCTTCTGGTAGACGATGTACATGTTCTCACGATTAATATAAACAATGTATATGTGTGTATGTATGTCGTTAATATAGACAATGAAAAGCTTGCGACAAAGTACACTGCCCTGTGGAACTCCAAAGTCAATGGGAAGTTGATCACTAGAAAAGGAGCTTACTTTTGTGTACAGCTTTTGGTTTGTCAAATAGCTTTTAAACCAAAGAGGCATCCTGCATCTGATCTATAATACTGCTGTCAGTCAGCCAGCATTCCGTTAAAATAATAACATTAAAGCAGATAGAAGTTCGTTGTAGCATTACCGCAAAGTTTTCAAAATTGTGTAAGAAGCTTCTGATATTGAGAGATAGAATTTTAAAATTTGACTCAGTATTTTTCATTGATGTTTGGCAATGTTCAATAGTTTCAACGGTATGACAGTTTACTTATAGATTTTCGTCTAAGTCTTGCACTATGTAAGTAATAAAGTATTTTAATTTAGAGAAAGAAAGTTTTTTTAAAGGGTCTGTCAGTGATCAACAAGTTAGTGTGAGCCATTTGCCAAAATTGTCGAAAATACATTTTGGAAGATTTATGGTTTTCTGACACTGAAGGGAACGTCGTTTATGTGATAGAAAATGTCTGAATATGTGTAGGTACGCGGTTAGTGTGTTTAGAGTGTGTGTGTATGTATGTGTAGATGACATCATTTGAACATAAAATATTTTAAAAATTAAGTTTCTATATGACGCAAAATAGTTAAAAATTAAAAATACACAAAAAAAATAACAATATGACACAAAATATTTCAAGATTAAAGGTAAATATACCTATGAATAGGTATTTCTATAAAACGCAAAATAGTTATTACCAAGTAGAATTAAGTTGATCATAAAGTTTGAAACAAGCGATAAACAACAGTTTTATCCAACTAAAGTCTGTCTGGACTAGCCAGACAACATTCCTATAAATAAAAACTGCGTAATAATTCGCAGCAATTAGTCAAATTGATTCAATCGCTAATTGAACGCTTCACAATGCAGTTGATGACATACGTTTCCACTTGAACGCGTTCGTTCACGATTCAATGAATAAATACATAGCGTTCGTCTCCAGACGACTGTAACTGTGAAGTGTTATGAATTTTTTTTTGTTCTTCCAAATTTCTTTAGCCCTAAGATGTAAAGAAATGGTTGCAATTACTTTGCAGGAGGCAGATGGAGACACGATAAGTCACTTCTTCTTTGGCCTGGCGTTGTAAATCTTTTCTGGAGTATTTCGCTTGTGTTTAGTTTGCAACATGCATTTATAAACGATACGGGAATAGAATGACATACTTATTTATATGTGTATATTTACATCGATATTTTTTTCTCTCAAAAAACTACTTTCTTCAGTTGTCATACAAGACGACTGGAGGATGTTAAGAAGATGGTATTCTTTTGAGTGAATATCAACAACGGAATCGTACTATTCTACTTATATTATAAATGTGAAAGTATGTTGTGTGCTCGGATGTTTAGATGTTTGGATGTTTGTTACTCAATCACGCAAAACGGTTTTGAATGAAATTTGGCACACGATAGTTTATAACCTGAATTAACACATAGGATAGGTTTTACGTTCCCGTGGTACAATTTCCGACCACAACTCGGGCGTAGCCGCTAGAAAAAAGCTAGTATCTAACATAAAATATGCGATCTTAGCGGTGGTGTTTGTTCCTAAATAATTCATGATTTTCATCATCAATATTTCAGCCGAAAGACGTGGACGTCTTTCGGCTGAAATATTGATGATGGGGATGATGGGGAATGAAATATTGATTGGGGGAGGCCTATGTCCAGCAGTGGACTGCTGGACATAGGCCTCCCCCAAAAGGGGGGTTTTGCCATAATCGCCACGCTTGGCAGGCGGGTTGGCGATCGCAGTATGGTGGTAAAATGCATAGAGAACGCTGCTGCCCATTCTCTAGTAAGTCCTTTAGTCGCCTTCTACGACACCCACGGGAGGAAATGGGATGGTGCTATTCTTTTACGTCCGGCACCACACGGAACCATAATTAAACACAGTAAATGCAAGGAATATTCACATTGTCCTTCATCTTTATTTTTGTACGAGTTTTTGCCAGCGGTTTCGGCCGCGTGGAGGTGGTACTCAATCACGCAAAAATGGCTCGATTTGGATGAAATTTGGCAAACACATAGATTATAACCTGGATTAACTTTTATCCCGGTGATATGTTCCCGTGAGCCGAAGGCGAAGCCTCTGGTAAAAGCTAGTTAATGCATAAATTAATGGCTAATAACTGTAATTTCGGAAGTCGGTGTCTTTGGAGCTGTATTTAAATTTTTTGTCACCGCCTTCCGAAATTAAAGTTATTTTTCACTTTGTAGTGTTTATTGAAAGTCGGTTGTTTGGTTTTGGATTTTATTTTTATTTTTCACATTATAGTGGTTCACATGTACTTACCCCTTCACAGCGTACCGGCGTGATGTTATGTTATGAACTGGTGTAAACAATAGACAGACGTGAGATTTCAGCAATCCCAGTCCATTTGCTATCATTTATTGAGGAGTTCCGTTGCCTATCTCCGAAGTTCTTCATCAGATCTGCACCAAATTGAAATGGAACCACTTCGAGAAAGTACTCTTCCAAAAATATCCAAATCGCTTCAAGTGTGCCTATAAAATTTGAAGAGTTCTCTCTATTTCCCCAGGATCCCATCATCAGATCCTGACTTGATGATCATGGGACCACCTGGGAAGCATAACCTTTCAAACAAAAAAAAATCCAAATCGGTCCAGCCGTCTTCGAGTAATCGGGGACCATACATAAAAAAATATTAAAAAAATAAAAGGTTCCGACGAATTGAGAACCTCCTCCTTTTTGAAATCGGTTAAAAAAGGCATAACTCTTCCTAACCTAAACCACCAGTCTAATTTTTTTCAGAAGTCTCACATTGTAGACACTCAACCATTCTCTCGTTTATCATAATTATTTGCATGGAAAGAAACTCGCAGAATAAATAGTATGCAAACAATAGTTTTTGCTGCACGATTTCACGGGCCGTGTAGTCGTTTTGAGTCTGAATAGCGTTAAGGGAATTATGCGGAGCGCAACAGGCTTATATTGTGAAAAATACTATCTTTTCAGAGATGGCCAACGAAATGAAATATTTATTTCAAAAACAGTTTATGCTTCCAACTTTGTTTGTTCAATAATTATTGTAAGTGACACTAATTTTTAAGCGAAACATTACAGCGAAATTGGCAAAGACTTTAAATTGATACTGAAAATCGTTTTATGGGTTTTTGAGGGAGCTATAAATATCTAAAATATCGTGAGGAAACAAGTGTCCTAGGACCAAAAATTGCACTACCAATCCGCCCTGGGCCCGCGTGGGGCTTTATGGCTGTCTGTGTCCCAGCAGTGTAAACATTATAGGCTGATTATGCATTAACTTCTATCTTCTGTAACACCCTGGTTCTATTTCGCAATCATCTTATACGACAACTTGCAGATTGCTAATTGCTGATAGTTGATTCTTGTTTGTATTCTGTCATTCATGTCTATTTCTATAATTTTGTTACAATTTGAACTTGTTTTACTTATTATTATTTTTTTAATTTTTATTTAAAATTTCACTCATTTCATTGTATTATTATTGATTTACTTGATTTTATCATTGTTATTTTTTTATTTATTACTAGCTTATTTGATTTTATAATTATTAATTTATTTATTATTATTTTCATTACTTTAATTAACTTGGTTTAATTAGACAAACCATCTAAGTGCTGTGCACACCTTTAAGTGATAAGTTCATTGTAGTACCATATAAATTATGACTAAAATTTCTGTTAATGTTAATGTGAATTAGTCGTTGGAGTGCCATAATAAATAAATAAATAACTACCTAATGCTTTTTTTTTTTCAAGGAAATAATATCTGTCCGTAATAACTTGATTGTTGATGAAAAATTGGTATATATTTTCGGGTATTTTATTAATTAGACACAAAACATGTACCTGTACATGTACATGTACCTATATAATAAAAACAGGGAAAAGAAGAATCACAGGGAATCAAAAAATTCGTCCGCCTCGCTGTCAATGGGAAAAGTGGCCAAGAGGTTGGCAGCATTGCCTCGGTGTATGGCGATGCTGATTCTTTGGCCAATTCTTTTCTAGTTGGTTAAAATAACCATTGTCATCACCATATGTGTACCTACCACATCTATTCCGTTTGCGGCAATAATAAGCCAAGGTTAGCTGGTCCATGTTTCAGATGATTTAATTATTATAAATAGGTACGGGTATCTGTTATAGTTAGTTATCTGTATGTAATTTTTGGTGATTATTTATGACAAGCAAAGATAAAGAAGAATAATTAATATTAAAAAAAAAAAATAATAACCACTATCGTTAGATTGTAAGTGAGACGTAAGCAGGACTTAAAAAAAAGTCAATATTATATGTTTTTATTTTAGAACACAGTCATATATGAACAGAGATCGGATATTCGGATGCATATTCACCTAAAGTTGAGATGTTGGCTAACATGGAGTGCGCTTTTGTACCGAAAAAGTCTTAATTTAGGTAAGTAATTTGTTTATTTTTTGATTTAACTAATACAAACCATCCCTCCTCCAGTACATATACATATTTGTATCGGGTTAAACATTAATTTTAATTAAATACACATCTGAATAGTTATGCAATCAAGAATCCCGGGGTTTTTAATAAATATTACAAATAATTTATAAGGCCGCTTCCATACTTTCATAGCTAAAAATTATCTTTAGGTAAATATGCATCCGAATATTCCATCTCTGTTTATGAACTAGGTATTTTTTTTATCTTTTACTGATCCGTTAAAAGGAAATTTCAATATAGGCCGGAACTGTGAAGGTCGTTTCTTTAGACTTATTAAGCATAGAGGCGACTTGTCTGAAACGTTAATAAACAATAGCCTTTATTTTTTAAATATAAGACTGTCCACTTATGTTGTATTTGGGCATAACTTGATGTAATTTTGACTATGTCTGCTCATATTAATTTAAACGCAAACATCCCCATGTTCAAATAAATAACATTTACAAAAAAAAAGGAACGAGCTTCAAACCGAAATAAAGAATCTTAACATAGGAATTTGTTCAAAATTCTACTAAACATAGATCATATATTGACAGACACAAAATATGAAGATAATAATATTTTGTTTCTTACGAATAAATAAAAACGGAACTGTACAGTAAACAATACTTTTATAAGATTTTAGGTCCATGTCACAAATGATTTGGGTTTGATTGGGTCGAGAGCCCATATCACATTTCAATCCTTCGAAATATATTACTTGCCTTTGCCCGCAAGTATTTCACATGCCTACCTTCTGTCTTGTTTCTTTGCTACCTGTATGATGGATAAAGTAATTGTGTCATTTTTGTATGTTTTTAACGGAATTTTAAATAAATAAACAAAACATTTATTTCAGGCTTCAATGGCCCAAATAATACTTGTGTAAGTACAGCTTAAACTATGTTAGAAGCACTTCACTTCACTGGCTTGTGTGTGTGCTGTCCAGCTATGCTGCAGTACCTACTTGCTCCCGGAAGCGCCGGAACACCACGTGCTGTGGCCAAAAGTCTTCGCCCATGAAGACGAGCAGATAACACCACGAACATCTTGAAGTTCACGTTGCGACTCCTGTAACTGCACCCTCAACGTGTCTCTTCCGCCGTGTTTAGTGGTTTTGTATCATATGTGGTGTGACTATAAATGATAGACTGAGGAATTATGGGACAAGACTACGGTACAGTTTAAAGAAACGGTAGTGACAAAAATTGGAAACCTTAGATGTACTCAATATTCAATATCTTTATTGCTTTACCATAATGTGTACTGAGGTGGTAACTACATAATTGAGATCATTATGGACCCTGTGGGGCACAGCAAAAGGGTACGAGAGAGAAAGCGTTGTTTTAGGAGATTGTGAATAATTATTATTGCTATATTATTTATTTAATTAATTATTATTGCTATTAAAATTCATCTTTATTGGTTTGGTGATGTTGACAGAAGGAATGAAAGGCGAAAAATAGTAATTTAAAAAAACAGTGGCACTCCGGGAGTGCCGACAGAAGTGAAAACTTGAACAATTACGTGTATATTTTTTTAAACGTCAATACAGGATTGGTAAAAAATGATATACGAGCGATCCACTGCAGCCATTAAAGGTAACAGAACAGATTTTTACAAAAAAAATACAAAGGGGCAGAAAGGGATAAAAGAATTAGAATTTCCTAATGAAAGAAAGGGACTTTTCCAAAAGACATCAACGTGCGACGCATCCGTGTGCTTCAAGCGTTCGGTGTCGATGACGCGAGTTTCATGATTTTTTTTCACCCAAAAAGTGCTCAACGCGCCTAAAGCAGTTTTCACTTCAATAAGAAAGGGTATTTTTTACAAGGCAGATGCGAGGAGAAGCGCAGTGAGGGGACGCTTCAGGAGGACATATAATAGTGACCTTATTGGTAATGTTCTTCGGCAAGGTCAGGTGCAGGTATCAGATGTATAAAAACAACCAAGGCAAAAGTTTCTGCGATCACTTTGGCCATCTGGAGTTTCTGAGTACCGCCATAGGAAGACAGAGTTTGTTTATGTACGTTTAGTCGTGTTGTCAGAAAAGCTTTTAGAGGTCATTTAAAAATAAACATTTGGCTTACATTTGTTATTTAGAATTGCAATCGTTAACAAATAGGTAAACAACTAACTCTAATTTTATTCGGAAAATTCTGGATGATGCTTGTAAAAATCGAAACATGTGAATTTGAAAGAGCCAAATCCGCCCATGTAATAGTAATAATTTTAGAAATTCATTTTTCATTGGTCGTCGATACAAGTTAACTAGAGCTAACATACTAAAATACGCATTGAAATATTATTTACCTCCTAATATGGTCTTGACATAATAATTACATAGCAATCGTGCACTGGCTCTAGGTCTTAACTAAGGCGTCAGAAGAGCTCTTCGGTTCGCTTTGGAGCTGCTCGGCTTATATGTGATGACGTACTAGCCAGAGTAGAAATGTGCTTGATAGTAATAAAGGTTCTAAGGTCTTTTTTAGGTCAATAAATTTGCTCGAATAGGGTTGGGTATGAGGAAAATGCTTCAGCTATTTTCTTTGTAAAGTATTTTTGAAAGGACCGTTGGAAAATTAAATAGCCAAGTCGTCGACTCTTGCGCATTGTGACAGTATCTGAACATAGTCCGAATAAAGAAATAATTCTCGGTACAGTAAGTACATGAAGGTTTAACTTTGAGAAAAAAAAAAACGTAAATTGCGCCTGTATTTATTTTTCTTTTTAAACTACCATTCAAGAGCCGTCATTTAAAATGGATTTGTTACTGGCCGTTACACCATTTGTTGTTTTAAAATATTTTACAGAAAAAAATATTTAAATAATTACGACCCAAAAAGAACAAAATACGTTAAATTTGTGATTCAAGAAAACAAAAGCCGGTCTAAAAGTGATTCTGAAGTGGGAAATCTACGTGAACACGTTCCTACGCATTAGTTTGACATAGCCTTTTACGCGCATGATAGGATAATCATGTCTATTATGTGCAAGTGAACGCTAAATTGCTCGGAATAATTAGAATCTACTAGCGTCGTGGATGTGTAATGTATGCAGGGAAATTAGTGCTTAACGACATAGTTATAGTCAGGAGAGTGTCATGTTAGTTTAGGGAAAATTGTGAAATATGGATAATATAATGTTTTTGTCATCAGTCCACCTTGTGGGAGGCCTTTAAACGCTACGTCTTCGGGTATGCAGATGCGAAGAGCTCAAAACTGGTCGAAGTGGCTGTGCTTGGGGGAGGCCTGTGTCCAACAGTGGACGATTTTCGGCTGAAATGATGATGATGAAATACTAGTTGATCACTTGAACATCAACGCATATGCAAAATGCATGTTTTTCGCTTCGTCACGTGCATACTGCTGCATAGAACAGTGGTGACCCATTGGTAACAGTCGGGACTTACTAAGTTGTAGGTTAGAATTCAGGCAGGCACTTTACTTTGGGTTAGTTAATCACCACAGCTCTCAAACCGGTGAAGGAAAACATGGTGAGATCTAGAAGCCGGCATGTCTGTAACCAAAAAATCGAAGACACAGTGACATCTACCAACCCACGCTGGGTGCGCGTGATGGATTATGGCCCCCTACCTCTCTCAGAGCAGAGGCGTGTCCAAGCAGTGGCAACATCAAAGGATTTTATGAAGAACCAGTTCATAAACAGTGTAAGAAGCAACATCATTTTCTCAAATACGTTATTTCTTATTGAATTGGTCCTACAACAATATTATTATCATGCTGAATTGTATTTTACCGAAATTAATTAATTTTAACAGGACTGTCAAAACTTTGATTACCATACTTCAAAAGTATGTGACGACTGCACACATAGGTTTGTCAAAAGCTTTATGAAAGCGAATTTCATGCATATTTGCTACCCTTAAAAGTATTGTGTTAATTTCGCCCCCAAACTGGGGCGGTTGGTATGCTTTGAGGATGACGAACCCTCCATAAGTTGCAGATGTCGGTACTTTGCTTTATTTTATTCCATCGAACGATCGTTATTTTTGTTACTGTGTTGTACAATTTCCATTCAGGAAATATAATCCTCAAACTTAAGATTTTCTTGGACACTAGTTTAGTTCTCAACTGTCGGTGTAGATTTAACGCCGCTCATCTGATTGAAATAACTGCAGGAAATAAGTTTTGTTAAATTGTGAAAAATCATCACAATGTAGGCAACCAATAGCCTCTCTATTTCATAATCATCATCAGCGAACAGTAGTCTACTGCCGGAGTTAAGCCTTTCCATTTGCCTGCCAGCTGCTGCCAGCCACCCTGCGAAGATCGTCGCTCCACCTAGCCTGAGGGCTCCTACCTTACGTTTGCCGATTCACGGTCTCCACTCAAGAACACGTCTACCCAACGGTAATCGATTCTACGGCTGTTATGGCTGACCTATTCTGTTCTAGGCAGTATATGAGCCCTCACGGCCCTAGCCTCCGCAGGAGATGTCCTGGGCGTTGGGAATCACAGGCTGATTCCCGGCCACCGTAGGCGCGGGCTTGCGGACGGCGAGTAATAGGTAGCTCGCTGTCCGGTAAGGACCAAGCCCGGGTCGACGGCGCGTTGTGTTCCACGCGTGCCTCAAAGAGATTTCAGCATTAACTGATGGGGCCCGCGAGGGCCGATGCCTACCAGGGGTGCGAGTTATTCGAGAGAGATACCGCGGCCCCTGGTACACAGGCAACTAAGGAAACACGGGTGGGTTTTAGTCAGTAAAAGACTGACACGCCCTCCTGCTCCATCCAGAGCGGGAGAAGTTATTTGATGATTTCCCGCCCAAAAAAAACCCATTCTATTTTTACCAAACTAGATAAGTATTATATCATTATTTGCGAGACAAACACATACTGGGTAGTTGCATCCACGGTACATAAGGTGGGTAAAACACATTTGTGATAAAAATTAAATTGCCTGAATAAGTGATTAATCGGAAGGAAAACATCACAGAAAGAAAACAATAATATTTAAATACGTTACAAATATGTAAAAATAGCTAGGTATTTAGTATTATCGTAAACATATTCGAAGAAGTATGAGGTCACTTAAGTCGGTGGTCAGATGACCCCACTAGTCAGTTTATTTCTGAATACAGGGTGCGTTAATTTGATACTTATTATTTCAAGATAATACATTAATAATCAATATGGATTTTTTTCTTTGTGAGCAATAACTTAAATATCGATAACCAACCACTGCCAATGTGATAAATTCGAAGTTAAACTTAACCTTGTTATGCATTCAAAATAAATAAATAAGCCCAAAATGACCCAAATATTTTGCAAAGTTCGCATAATACCACAAACCTACATAATAAATAATGACTACTTTTATGTAATATTGAGTAATCTATTGTGTGTCTTGATACACTTGTAGCTGTCTATAGGGTTACTGTCCGGGTCAGTGGGTTAGGTAAAACAGCTGGTTATTCGATTGTTCATAACAATAAAATTATACTCTACTTTATACCACGGGTTTGCTTTGGAAATTGTAATATACCCTATTAATGTCCTAATAAATTAACTAGGCAATACATTTCGGGATATTTTATATCCATTATCCATAGTAAACACGCGATATTTTATATGAGGTTTAGCATCATTAATACTAATGGATTATGATTATAGTACTTACCTACTATTTTTGGAGTAAATGTCAATATTTTGATTAAATCGAATAGTGTTTCCTATTAAATCTAATCATACCTGTGGTTTTTACTTAGACCAAAAGTTTAGACGCACAGATAATATAAATGTCATTAATGGTCATAGGTATCGATGATTAAATACCTTACATACATTGTGACTAATTGTAGAAATACTGACCCAATTAAATATAAAAAATGCATTTTCAAACAGTTACAACAAAGGAATTTGTGTAAGTGTCTCTTTCTGACTCACCGAGGCTTTCATTTAAAAGGCAACTCGCAGCGTACCCGAAATCATTCCTTGCGTATACAGACATTTTTGAACACACTGTATATAAACTTATGATAATTATTTTGAACGTATACTTTCATTAACTGTTTTAATTACTTTGGTATATAAGTCACAGTATTACGTGTTTTGAGTTATTTGCACAAAAGAACTAAATATGGGGGGTAGATTATTATTTTTAGTTTGTGTGTTAACAAGTTTATTGGAAGCTCATTCCGTGGCTTTAAAAGGCCCTGCCTTAACGAGATATGAT
Source organism: Antitype chi (assembly GCA_947359405.1). Classification (NCBI taxonomy): domain Eukaryota; kingdom Metazoa; phylum Arthropoda; class Insecta; order Lepidoptera; family Noctuidae; genus Antitype; species Antitype chi. The sequence goes on along the minus strand of OX375815.1, from coordinate 11,011,011 downwards.
CCTTGTGGGATTGGCTTGATACATTTCGATAGGTTTAGTGAAAATTACTGGAGGGGAATTGTGCATTTTGGTCTTTATACGAACATGGTTGAAGCTGAAATGGTGATTGTGTTTAAGAACGAAGTTACTGTAGCTGCTGTGAGTATTTTTTTTTTGCTATGTAATGAAAACAGTCCATTATTGAACGACTGGAAGCCGACCCCAACATAGTTGGGAAAAGTCTGATGCATGGCAGATGATGAAAATGATGTGTAAGAAAACGAGAAAAAAGAAAATGAGAACAGTGGTGGCTCAGGGCAACAGCTCCGACTTAGGAGTTGTAGATCTTGGGTTTGATTGAACCTAAGCAGGCGAATACATTGTAATGTAATGTAATGTAATGCACCGATCCCAGCGTGGCTTGACCAGACTCGATTAATCGAATGAACCCCAAGATTCGTAAGCAGGCGAATACATTGTGTAAATATTTTTTGACATATGATGTCTACCAACCCGCACTGGGTCCACGTGGTAGATTACAGCCCACTCCCTCTCGCAGGGAGGAGGCCTGTGTCCCAGCAGTGGGAACATTATAGGCTAGATTATGTTATAACTAGCATCCGCCCGCGGCTTCGCTTGCGTGGAAGTCGAAAACTATCCCGCGGGAACGTAGTACCGAGATAAAAAGTATTCTATGTGTTAATTTAGGTTATAATGTATCTGTGTGCCTAATTTTATCCGAATCCATTCAGTAGTTTTTGCGTGAAAGAGTAACAAACATCCATACACACAAACTTTCGCGTTTATAATATTAGTGTGATTTATTATAAACGCATTTCCATTACTACTAGGGCATATAGGGTGCATTGTTGTAAATTGTTTTTATACAATACCCTGATTGGCGTCTATTTACATAAAATATTTTTTAAATGATCATGTTGCGAATTTCCTGCCTTTTTTAAAGAAAGGCCTTGAAGTAGACTATACGTTTATTTACATGTGAGTAACATATATTTTTTTTGGGTGGGAAATCATCAAATAACTTCGCCCGCTCTGGATGGAGCAGGAGGACGTGGCAGAGTTTTACTGACTAAAACCCACCTGTGTTCCCTCAGTTGCCTGTGTGCCAGGGGCCGCGGTATCTCTTTCGATCACACCCCTACCCCTAGCAGGCATCGGCCCTTCCGGGCCCCATCAGTTGATGCTGACATCTCGTTGAGGCGCGCGTGGAACACAACGCGCCGTCGACCCGGGCTTGGTCCTTACCGGACAGCGAGCTACCCATTACTCGCCTTCCGCAAGCCCGCGCCTACGGTGGCCGGGAATCAGCCTGCACATTAATTGAATGGTGATTTAATTTCCAGCAACCGAATATCTACAACTTCACAGTACGAAGAACAAACAAACAGAACCTAGTGGTGCACGGTGTGAAGCCAATACCGGTGCGCTACATATTTTACGTATCGACGGACAGTTTAAAAACAAATGAAAGTGATGTGCCGATTGTTAACATTCTGACATTGAACAACGTTACACTTTGCAATGATAAGATTAAGGTACGTATTTTTTGTACGGGTGTCTCCACTTTATTTTGTTATCTGACTTCGAAAGGAGGTTCTTAATTCTTCTGTAGGTTTGCTTTGGGAGTTTTTGCGTTAGTGTCAATAATATGTTTTTAATCCACTTTGTGTATCTTGATAACATTCTACTGCTTCCTATCGCTGTTTTTTACATAGCACGGTGTGGTATACGAATTGGTGTGGGGTAGGTACTGTAGCGTGTTGAGTGTGGGAATTGTAGAACTTGTTGGGTGTATGGGATACTACACTACCAAAATTATATTCCTTTTAAATTTTATACTTATATTTTGAACTTTAAATCAATATTACATGTTTATCTTCATAACTCATATTTTTTCTATTCCGTTCTAATGACAATCTATCATTATTTCTTATTTTTTTTCATATTCAAAAACTATTTTATTTTAAGCTGCCAGTCTTAACTAGCGGTCAGAATGATTCATCATCATAGAACCTCTACAGTATCTACCATAACTAAAAAGGAAAAATAAAAGAAACAACCGACTTCCGAAAAATATACATCCAAAGATACCGACTTCCGAAATAAAACTTGTTTTTCACTTTGTAGTGTTGTATAGGAAGTGGGTTGTGTTTTTTTTTGTACCTAACTATGTTTTTTATTTTCTGTTGAATAGTGTTGTGTATTTCGCGAGACCGAGTACCAACTAGTCATGACAAATACTCTGAGTAAGAAAAATCGACAGGCGTGGGTACAGAGTTTGATGACCGTGACCGCAACCCTGAGCATAGAAAGTGCTATTATAGTTAATGGTCGATATTACTCACTTCCGTGAATCTAAAAGGTGAAGCGCCTGCCGTGATTGTGGCGGCAAAAACGCCTCAGAATAACATTTATATCAATATTACGATAGCTGCACAGAATCCAGTTACAATTAAATCATTTAAATCTATTATTTATTGCATTAATACAACGTCAACATTTTAAATATAAAAAAAAAAATTAAGACATACTGCAAGCAAAACAGATAGCCGATGGAGCCAAAAGGTTCTGGAAGACGTAGTGCTGGAATGCGTCCCACAAGATGGACCGATGACTTAGTGAAGGGCGCAGGAATCCGCTGGATGCGAGAAGCACAGAACAGGTTAAAGTGTAGGGCGGTGCTTGGGGGAGGCTTATGTCCAGCACTGAACGTCTTTCGGCTGAAATGATGATGATCAAATTATAAGACATTCAAACATTATAAAATAGTAGCCCACTAGCATCGGGGACAGTTACCAAGTTACCGTTAATCTGAGCTCAAGAGAGATTTTAATATTAGTATATTTTTAAATAACCTTACCCGGTTCTTGTTCGGTTAGGGGTCCAGACTCGTAGAACGTAATATCTACTTACCACATAAGAGGAATAAAATATTGAGTTTGAGTTTTATGCTCTCATTTTTGAATTGCAGGCTTCACAAACAATAACCAGGCTGAACGTAACCCAGAGATTCCCAAGCAACCAATATGCCCATGTCTGTGGTAGAAGGTCTATTAATCATACAGAGTTAGTGTCAGTCAGGACTGAAGCTAGAGCTGGTGACTGGCCCTGGCATGTTGCTATCATGGTCAAGGATAGCCACAATGTACTGAAGTATCACTGTGGCGGTAACATTGTGTCGAAGACTGCGATTTTAACAGGTGAGGAATCTTATATTTTTATTTTATTTTTTCGGTTGAGTTTGCGAAATTTTGCGTAAGACCCTGGATAGCAGCCACTTGCATAAAGCAGCAGGCTTTTCGATACAAATCGCTGCAGGTTGAGCTACAGAGAGAAACGGATATAGTGATTGACCTGTTTCTTTGTGCGACCGCATAAGTTCATACATGGCTATTTTATAAGCACCAATCGGTACCGACTTATCTTTACCGGGAACCCGCGTCTTTAAGCAAGCACTCTTAGCCATGCGTATAGGCTTTTTTAACCGACTGTTCCTTCCAATTTGAGTGATAATTGAATTCAAAGATTTATCTCTAATATACCCTCCGTGCCTCAGTCTTTACGGGTCGTCAGGAGTCCGAAAGTCTGACAAACCAGTCGTACCAAGGAGTATGGATTACTCAGTAACTGGGTTGTGGAGGTCAGTTAAGCAGTCGCTCCATGTACTGGTATTCAGCTGCATCCAGTTTGATTGGGAGCTGACTCCAACATACTTAGGAAATGTCTAGAAAGATGACGATGATGATGTAATAAATTATTGAAATTACTGTAGACAGAAGTGAACTTATTATGTAGAGTAATGTAGCCTGGCCATTTATAAAACATTTTTATCAAATTCCAATGTGAGAAATAAAAAAAGAAATTTCATTTATTTTCAGCCGGGCACTGTATTTCCAAGAACGGCATAACTACAGACGCAAATAGAGTCGTAATTGTAGCTGGTGTTAATAACTATATAGATGTCAATCAGCCTGGTAGACAAACACTCACCGTAAGTAATTAAAAAAATGTTGTTCACTAAAACCATATTTTTGTACAACAGAGAAGTATTCGTTATGAAGTGGATGGCCATGTTATTATTTTTGTAGGTATGTTAATAATTTGTTTATTCCTTACGACGAAATCTCGGGCAACAACCATTACCCGCGACTTCGAAGTCAAAATCAAAATATTTTATTTCACATAAACCTACATGGGCATTTATGAATCGGCCGAAGTTTGGTGCATGGTTCCAAATTTCCAATTGGTCGTTTCCTATGGAAAGGAGTCAGCAAGAAACTCAAAAAGAAAAGTTTCTATTTTTCAATAATTGGTTTTTACAATGTTTTTAAATTACAGTGGTATGGTAGGGTAGGGTTAGAGAGGTCAGTGTATGATTGTCAACAAGTACCAGACTTTGTCTGTGTGTTTATGTCTTACGCCTGGATCTTTCTCCAGGTTACCTGTCTGTTAAACAGAAGAATCGGCTTACTGGTTGAGGCGTGCTAACATGACAGATGACCAGACAGAGTTACTTTCGCATTTATTATATTAGTTTGAATGAACAAATATGACACTAGCTTCCGCCCGCGGCTTCAGCCGCGCGGAAGTCGGAAATTATCCCGTGGGAACGTACTACCGGGATAAAAAGTATCTTATGTGTTAATCTAGGTTATAATCTGTGTGGCAAATTTAATCCAAATCGATTATGTAGTTTTTGCGTGAAAGAGTAACAAACATCCATCCATACATCCAGACATCCATACATAAAAACTTTCGCTTTTATAATATTAATAAGGATTACACACGGCGAACTTATTATTATTTATTTTCTCTTCTGACGGTATGAAATTTTCGTCTATCCGGAAAGCCTTTTATTTTCTAAGTCAATATTCAATATTGAATCCGTAATATACCAGTAGTGTATTTTAAGAATAAGAATCTTTAGTATTAAATTAAACTGGATCAAATAATTATCAATATAAGTATGCCACAAATACGCTCACACAAAATTCAAATACAGCGATAGACCGGAACTTCTATTAAACGTATATTAATAATTTGGTTGACAAAACTGAAAACATTAAAATAAATGACCTGCATTCACTGTAGCAGTACCCACAATAAATCAGTTTAGACAAACTTCTATCTAATCATATTGCAGCTATAGTTTTCTTGTATTAGCATGGTAATAGCGGTCATTGGTCTTTGCCTAATAATTATTTCCGTACGAACCTTAACAATAAACTATGTATGCTTTTTTGTCATTGGAACATCACGGTATCGACGTTAGTGGACTTTATTTCAGTTTTAAATAGAAAATGTAGGTAGGATAATGACCGTCATTGTAATGCTAAAACGCTACAGCTATAGTAAGTTGCAAGTTTGTCGTAGTGAAAGGACTATGTTCTCCGATTTACCCCTTTAGAAAATAACAAACACTATAATCTCTTCTAGAAAGCAATCTAGTACCTGAAAGTTGGTGTTAGATTACATAGTTTGAGTTTAGTAAGCCTAATCGATGTTTGAAAGTTTCATTTTGAGTTTATCTTAATCCGTTTGTAATTACTTTAAGTTAATTTACTGTTTAACATAACTTAATCTTCTAACAATTGTTTGGTTTTAATTTTTGAATTAAGCTATGGTAATTCTGGTTGGAAAAAACTGATAAATATATACCGCCTCGTCGTAATAGTTATTCGAACTGCTAAATAAATTTTAAGCTTCATAAGTCAGTTATATTCAAAGGGAGAAATGCCAACATTGACTTATTAATAGCCTTTTATTGTTTGTGCACTGTCCAAAAAAGGGAATGTCATGTTTTTCAAGAACACGTTACTGCTTCTGCTATCACCCCGAACAGGTATAACTCATAGCTGTTCAGGGCTTCATAGCGTATGAGGAAAAGGGTGTGTAGTTCACTTATCCTCTGCTTAAAAGGGAGAATCCTCCGAACAGACGGGTGTCGTGTCTGGTGTCTGTCTGGTGGGCCACTGCCCCGACTCGAGACGTTGCATTTAATGTGCTGGTTGAGCGGTAAACTATGCTTGCGGGATTTTGCGTGACGTCACTTTGAAGCGTAGTTCGCATGTAGCGCTCTAGATGCCGCTACAACCCACTTTATGTGGTAGATACTAGCTGCGGCTGCCGGTTTCACCCACAGTCTGCTATAGGGAACAGCTATGTTCTATCGAGGAAACTTATATCTGACCAATTTGAAAACAAAATCCCATGCACACAATGACCACATCTGTTAGCAAGCGTATAGCGGCTGAGCGCTGCAAGCAATAATAGTCCTTACGGTGTGGGTGTGGGTGTATAGATGTTAGTTTACTCGATAGTACCTATCAAGTTTCATCACAGTCAGTCAGCTAGTTTTTGCGTGAAGAATTAACAAACATATTATGTACATACTTACTAACACAAACTTTCATTTTATGTGATATGATGTGTCAACTAAAACAATCCTTAAATTTTCAGGCTCAAGAAATTATTCTCCATCCAGCATACAATGATAATCTATCTACGTCAGACCTGGCTATCATCAGGGTCAATAGCTTTGAATTTACAGAATACGTACAGCCTATCTGTATTTGGGGTCCCGTGTACGATAAGGCTAATCTTGTTGGAAAGGAAGCTACGGTAAGCTAACTAATTAAATATCAAAACAAACTATAATGGTGATTGTCACATAATGACCAAAAGCAGCTGAATTTTATTTAGACCTGGACACAACAAACCCTTCTTTTGGAATACACTTCTTTGGTTCTGTGAAAATCCATTTATTCTAACCTATTTAGAAAACTTTTCAAAAAATTATAGCAAATCAACCGCGATTGCTGCGATCGCATAAATATGCATTGTTTTGACCCCAAGTATGAAGAAATTTCGAATTAGTGTGTACCTACCTAAATTAAAGTTATTTTTCAGTTTATAGTGTTTTTCCGGAAGTCGGTTGCTTTTTTTTGCAAAAAGTTTTTATTTTGCACTTTTAATTATAGTACCTACCCCACACTAATTAGAAAATTCATCATCCTTGGTGCCAAAACAATGCATATTTATGCGATCGCAGCAATCGCGGTTGATTTGCTGTAATTTTTTGAAGAGTTCAGGTGTCTGTCTCCGAAACGCATCATCAGATCTATATAAATGGAACCACACGGAAAGCACCAGCTTTCAAATATTTTATTTTTTTAAATCAAAATCGGTTCACCCAGTCGAAAGTTCTGAGCTAACAAACATAAAAAAAACAGTCGAATTGAGAACCTCCAAATTTTTTGAAGTCGCTTAAAAAGACAGAATACTTCTAATTACCTTAAATGTTTCAAGGATTTTTATTAATCCCTCTGCCTAGCGTTTTCCCAACCATTTTAGGGTCGCCTACCAGTCTTTCCAGATGCAGCTGAATACCAGTATTTTACAGGAGTAACTGACCTCCATAACCCAGTTTCTGGATAGCACGAATCCCCTTGGTAAAACTGGTTGTCAGACATTCGGGCGTCTGACTGTCAAAGATCTTCGAATAACAACGGGTAAGCAAGGATTTTCATTACTACATTAATTTATTATTATTTCCAGGTCGTAGGCTTTGGAAAAACAGAACACAACAAGCCGTCCGATGTTTTAAGGTCAACATATACTATGATACAGAACGATACAACGTGCATTAACTTCTCTCGCAAGCTCTACTCAAGCTTACTGAATGAGTTCACTTTCTGCGTTGGTTATGGACCTTCTTCAAGTAAGAATTTAATTTAATTTTCAGAAGTTTAAGCGCTTTCCTTTTTTTATTTAATTTATGTACCTACATATTAAGAATTCTGAAATACAATATATACTATCTAACACTAATATCAAAAACAACACGCACACTGCTATGCGATGACTTGAAATAATCGATGAGCACTCAAAATAATATTCATAATAAGCCCAAATGGCTTGAAACACTAGACTGTTCAGAATAAAACATAATAGCTAATAATAAGGTTGTTATATTTGCGACTTTGGAAGTTTTCTGCACCTCCAGTAGCTAAATTTGCAATATTTTAAGTTTAACCGTTAACACATAACATCACACCTGTAATTTATCGAAGGTGTACCTATGGCATACCTTCATTTCGCCAGTTATGTTTAAGTCCCATGTAATAGGATTATAGTCAGAGATAGTCAGCACCAACTGGTGGGGTCCGCAAGGGCCGATACCTGCCAGGTGTGCGGGTTGTTCCGAAGAGATACCGTGGCCCCTGGCACACAGGCAACTGGAGAAACACGGGTGGGTTTTAGTCAGTAAAAGTCTGACACGCCCTTCCGCTTCAACCAGAGCCGGAGAAGTTATTTGATGATTTTCCATCCTCAAAAAAAAACCAGGCTCAAATCCAGACGCTGCTACTGAAAATTTTCTGAAAAAAACCCAATAACACTTTTCCCCACCTGGGAATCGATTCCAGAATAAGTACCTGATTAATAAATCTTCCCATGAGCCCTTACTTGACCCCTTTATAAGTCATAGCACAATACCCATTTTTTCAGCCGTTCATCCCCGACCTTCGTCAGTCTGTTAGTTCATTAGCTGGGAGGCATTTTATGTTTGATCGATTGATGATGATTTGTTGATTCATAGTATTCAGAGATTTTCGGTAGAAAAATCACATTTGGGAAGTCTTTGCGGATTGCCCTTTCCGTTTCGGAAGAAATATTTACAGAATAACAGAACTGGATTCATTAACTTCGCTGACTAAATTCAAATGACGCCCTGTGATTCTATTCCTTCTTTTTGTATATGCATGTACATGTTATTATTAGTATTATTTTAAGTCTATTAGCCTAGTCTTATAATAATGTAAACTAGTGGTCGCCCGTGGTTGTAATTCAATCATTTTTCATATAATTTTTTGTCATATTGACATAAAAATATTAGCTTCAACTGCCTCCTGCCTGCGTAATTTTTTTATATTATAGAAGATATAAAGACTAAATGAAATTCTTTCAATTACAATAGGTATAAATCTATGGTTAGCCCCACAAATTTCAGAACATTGACCATAAAAAATACCAGGTCGATTAATAAAAAAAATAGTTTGATTTAAACGACCAGGGTTAGCATCTACTTTAACTCCTAAAGATGGAATAGTTCAAGAATGGATAACTATCCCTAGAATATATCTATTCCTATCCATAGAGGATGCGAGTACATGAATTTCCAATACTGTGTCTTACAGTACAATACTAACGTAGATTAAATTGATCACTGGCCTGTAACCGTTGATGTGGCTACCTGTTTGGTTACGCCCTCACTATACTGAATAGATTATTACTGTGTGTCTGTGCTATGGGTCAATTCAATACTGTATTGACTATGTCGATAGTGTTGCTCAGTGGAAAAAAGTCCTTTATTTTACTTTTATCGGGAATCTTGCAGTATACAGTGTTTTTAAAGAATATGAAATTGAAGGCCATTCACAAGTTTCCACTGATAAACACTAATAATAAAAAGGTCAGTACGAAAATTAACTAAACCGGTTAACTACCGCGCCATAGGGGGCCATTACAATAGAAAATTAACTGTGTCTCATTAGCCGGGATTTGACAGATAGAAACAAATACTACTCGTAGTACACTTTGGTAATATTACAAAAACCTTATTTCAGTAACGCATTGGATTTGCAGTTATAACAATTTTATGTATTGATTACATACAAAAAACGCCGAAACCGATTTGAAAAACTTAAATCAGTCTGCACTTTTCAAATCAAAATCTGTCTCATATTTTTGATAAAATGTCTATTGACCGATACTATACTTTTATCTATCTGTATCGTTCAGTAAGTAGATTGAATCGCTGATAGTATAAAATGATAAGATACTTCATCTTTATCTTTTTTTTGCATACGTATTAATTACACTATTTTCTTTCTTTTCAGGCATCAACCCGCGCAACGGCGATAGCGGAGGAGGTCTAGTAATGAGTACCATCCAACCTGATCACATGATCAGCTGGTTTGTCCGAGGAGTTCTTTCAAAATGTGGAGTTTCACCGGGGCAGAAGGAATGTGATCCGAAGTACTATGTGGTGTACACTGATGTAGCACCTCACTATGGATGGATTTATCACCATTCTGGGCTGGAGTTTAGAAATAATGTTATGTTTTCCTAAAGATGATGCTCATTTGTTGTTAGACTGATGTAAATTGTGCTCAAGTCAGGTTTTATATCTAAGGGACGTGTGTAGACTGTCACAAGGAATTTTTAATGTAATCTTTAATGGGAATACGAATGGTTCTGCATTAGATTGTTAGTTTGATCTCTTATGTAAAGTTTTTTTAGTTATACGTAACTTATTTTAGTTTTAGATAAATATATAATAAAAAATATTTTTAACACTACTTATTTAGTTTGGTCATATGAATATTATTTTATACTAATATTAGTTTGCATGTTTGGATTTCGTTAATCAATCACGCAAAAACGGCCGATCGGATTAGGTTGAAATTTAGAACACAGAATAGTTTATAACCTGGATTAACACATAGGATACTTTATATCGCGGTAGTACCTACGTTCTCTTGGAATAATTTTAAACGTCCACGCGGGCGAAGCCGTGGGCAAAAGCTAGTTGGATATTGTTAAAAGTTTTGATTCAAAATATGAGTATCCGCATAAAATGACACGTTCTATCTTTCCAAACCATAAAATCCAAAGATCTAATAAATCAATCAATCCTTTAATAAGGTAGCAAGTCAGGACATGCCCGTCAAAATCAAAAATGCAAATTCAAAGCGAACTTCTTTATCTACTAAAATGCAACGTTTCATCTTAAAAATCGGAAATATATTAATATTTTCTTGAAGCAACATCACCGAGCGGCGCTCTTGCATAATTTATTAGAATCTTATTAAAAAGTGTCAGCAAAAGAAAAAGGAGGTCTTCATATTATAAAAGTCTCTATTATGTCGTTGAACTAAGTTGTTGTACGAAAAAATTAATTATGCTTCTTTTGTTTTCGTACTTCCGTTGTTCAATTTTATCTTTGAATAAATAAGTTTCTTAATGATCTTTCAGCGGTTGACTTGAATAGGTCACCCCTTTTTTACTTTAAATCAGGTGGGCAGAAGTAAAAGCAACAAGCATAAGTATCTGAAAATCAAACGTCCCATTGGTGGTGAACAAAAGTTAAGTACAGAAGAAAATATATACTTCATCTTAGCATATTTATAGCAATATAAAAACAGTCCACTCGGAATTTGGCTACTAGCTTGACACTTTCAGCAACGGCATGTAGCGTGCAGACAACAGGACACGCTGGACAAGATATTAAGTGCTCCATTGTTTGTGGGACAGCAACACATACACAGTCCATCGCGGAGTCATCTGTACATCTTCACCTGTGCAGGTTTTCTTTGCTTCGGCCTACCTGAGTCCGAAGTATATTTAAAGAATTCCAGGATAGCCAAGGCAACTTATTTCCAGGTGCAAGTTTTTAGCAGGTGGACCGAATGGGTTTGGTAGGGAAGCACCATCTTGCCACAGGTTTAGCCTTGCCTTAGACCGTTCTCTAGTGAGTGGGAGGAGACACTTTAAAAAGCTTTACAATCAAGCCGACAATGTAACAAAAAAACACTGCAAGAATGAATTTTTAAGTTTGCCTCACAAAATCACCAAAGTCGTAAAAATTTGCAGTCAGGACAAAAATAACATACCTAACAATGAGCAAAGAATAAAGGATACCTACAAATATACGTTGTGGCAGGTTGTGAACTAACGAAGCTTTGCAACTAGACCAGCGGTGCATGACTGTGCATCAAATTAGTCGACAAACACACGCTAACCAGGCCTTATGTTACTATGATATATACTCTTACTCACTGGATGATACGGTCCGGCACTCGCAGAAATTTGAAATTGGATCGTCGGTGACAAAGTGGAACTTAAACCATAAATCTTCGTTTTGGAAATTGTGAAGGTAAGATAAATGTTCATCATACTATGTCGTTTACTTTCAGTGATAAACATGAGTGGTCGTACATTCGCAAGCAAAAGGACTTTGCTTTGATGACTTTCCTTTTACTATAGATTTCATTCATCATCATAATAATTTCAGCCGCTGTTGGACATGGGCCTCCTCCGAGAATTGCCACTTCGACTGGTTCTGTGTTTCTCGTGGGATGCCTTCTATGCTGATTTGCTATGGCTAAAGACCTATGACCCCATAATGACCTTGACGCAGATACTTATCTATAGATCAGGGTCAATTAGGGACGGAACATTGTGGGGTCACAAATTGTTACAGATCACCTTGATCAAAGAGTTTCACACCATTAGAACTCTAGAAATCTTGATTACTGCTTTCAATCAAAAACCTTCCAAACAATACTTGTAATCGTTTTTAATTGCCAAAGTATCGACGTACAAGTTACCCACAAAGCAATCATTGAACAATCTGTAAAGTATCACACCAACAAAGTTATCAATTTCCAAACCGAAAGTAGACTCAAGTAATTAGTTCGAACATAAAAAGACACCTGCTACCAAATTCTGCATGCCTTGGACTCACTTACCCAACGGCCAGTAAGTAAGGGTAAGTAAGGAAGTAATTTAATTAAGTAATTAAGCCCAGAAACGTGGTAATCGCATGTAACACCGCCATTTCACTGACTGCGTTTATAAAAATAGAGGTAGTATTGTTACCACTAAAAAGCACCAGAACTTTTTCATAAATCCTCCAACACCCTTATTGAAATAAAAATAAGTCCTAAAGTTCCACGTGCCTCTTCCAAAAACGCGCAAAACGGTTATGCCCGTTTAGTAATGTTTCCTTTTTTGTAGGTATTAAAGTTAGCGTCAAGTAATCCTCTGCTTTCCATGTAAAAGCATTCCACACCTGGGATCCTTACGTGACACTACGCAATAAAGGTTTTTGTGTTGCAAAGCTACCATTGCAGCTGAACCCAACATTGCTTCTACAGCAATAAGGTTGAATTTTCCCAGAATTCATGCAATTGCAGGAACAGAAACGAGGTCAATGGAGCAAGAAGCTGAATGCGTTTGATAACTTAGAATAGGTAAAAGACTAGAATGCTAGTAGAGTCCCAACTGTTACTAGAATGCGGATGTAGTTGGAGATATAAAACTGCACGTGTATTAGAATGAAATTCGAATAATTTAAAAGAGAATTTTAGAAAATGGAAAGGTAATTCGTGTGAGGAAATTCAGTATACAGGAAAAGTAAAGTTTTTACTCAGTGCGCAAACTATAAACATGAAAATTTTCGTCGGTTATACAAAAAACAAATCAGCTGTTTCATAGAAAACTGCAATACCTACGCGGTCAAAATGTATGGAACAGCTGATTTTTTTTTTGTATAACCGTGAAAAATTTCTGCGCTGGGTCTAGAATGATATGCTGAATTTATGGTTACAGTTTTCGCACTGAATAAAAACTTTTCCTTTATAGGACAGTGAAAAGATTTGCTTTTATTGTTACTTCGAGACGAGGCGGTTGAATTATTATTTACTCTAGCTAGTGGATACTTGATATACGTAATGGATCTCGATATGTGAACATAATAAAACAAGAAAAATATCATTTACGACAGTTAGTAGTGTAATTTCGTGAAGTTTGAATTGAAAAATATTTTTTTTTTTTTTAACGAAACTCATCACGTCTATGAAGTTCAAACAATTTTCTTTTTTTTTAACTGATATTTCAAGTACCAAGTTTCAATTAGTAACTGAAATGCATCTACCTAACGACTACCTGCGGTCATAGATCTCAAAAAAAAAACATCACAATTTTATTTTAATTTACTTATCTTTTTTTTAAATCGCGATATAATAGCATAATTGCAATGTCGATATCCGTCTGCGAAATATGCTATAAATAACATTTTAATTCGACTCTGTAGTAACGTGAAAACATCATGTCAGTAGTACTAAATGATGATCAACAAAATACCATTGCACTAATATGCCCATGCAAACAAAAATTGAAAATTTTATAATTGAATAAGATTATAAATTCATAATTAATTATTATCCATTCATTTTGGTTTTCTGCCTATTCCATACATTGACTTAATCTAAGGTATGTTGCCGTTAAAAACTTGGCAACACGCATTGCGTGTTCAGAAGGTGTAGACTCCTGCTGTGGTGCAAACCGAGTGTTACATTTGTTATTTTTTATAACGTTTCAAAAATTAGACTAAAGATAGGATAGAGTTATAAAATACCCCTTACGAATCCCGCGGATCAGTTTGTGTTAGTAAATATCTCATGTGTATTGATGCGAAGACTTACTTGCCATATTTTTTTGACAATATCGATAAATAATAATCCTACATACATTATTATTCTGCTTCTTAGCGTGTGTATGGGAAAAACACCACAAAAAAATATACCCTATAGCTTTTTCAATAAAGAAATCCTTGCCGAAGATCACATTTTCCTGTGGTGGGGTTGCCAACTTCGCCCTCTCGATTCGGCAGGCTATAGTCCTGCTAATTTCTGAAGGTGCGATGGCAATCAGAGGATACGTACAGCATTCCCAACGGGGCTGGTGTCGGTTTTAGCAACCAGGTATAATCTAGTCTTATTCAAAGCCGTATCCACTAACGTAGAGTGGGCAGATTGGCTCCATACTAGACAGGCATATTAATTAATTAATCGTTATTCACTTATGACTGTGCAAACATGCCTTTACCCAATCGTCATCAGAACTTGTAGCAGTTGACAGCAATGTTTACAAACTTTGCACCATTGGATTGAGGACGCAAATTCAATGGAATACCCACGCCATTGATGTGGCCTTTTATTCCACCTTCCAAGTATTGAGCAGTTAATTGTTAGTAAACCACAGTTATGTTAGTATCATCATAATTTTCATTTGAAATTGCGTATACATATTATGGATTAACATCGTATGTATTTGTTTCTTGTTTCATCAAGCGGTTTTTTTGGTACAGTATTCGAAGCTGATATATTAATATTAAAAGTACAACAAAATGGACTCCCAAAATTCGATAACCCCTTTTGAAAAAAATATGTGACTATGCATATCCTCTTGGTTGAGGACTGGTACTTATCGACGACAATTTAACGAAGATTTCCCAGATCAAAACATATTCGACAGACTATGTTGTGGGTTATCGGATTCTCTATCTAATATAATCTATTCCAAACACCGTCTCAAGTAATTGGGAGGAAAAACAAGAAAGGAAGAACTACGCAGAGAAAGTGAAGCTCTAAATTCTCTGATAACTTAATGATGTAAAATTTATCTAACGTTCCCGCCTATCTCTTAAGAAAGTGGCATAATGATACTGACAAAGGGGGAATTTATTCTGTAGCGATAACAAGAACACTTTTTTATATCAAAATCAAAGCGTTGTTCGAGTTTCTTTGATGTACCACAATTCCTTCTCGACTGGGAATCGAATTCGGAGCACGTAAAGTTATAATCATGTTGGAGTCCTCCAATGTTTGATAAAGTCTCGTGTGTACGAGAAATGGCGTGCAATTTGTGAGCTTAAAATATAGCAAACTTTGATATTTTAAACATTTTTCATTGTGCCACGTAAAAGTTTTTTAGATTTTTAAATTCTTCATATTGTCATGTATGTATGTATTGAAAAGTAAGAACGTAAGATCACAAATGCAATGTATCTGAATTTATATCAATGTTAATCCTGCAGACTGTATGATCTGTAGACGAGAAGATATATTTTTTTCATAAATCACAATGGGCTGCTTCACATAAAAAAGTGTAACATCATGCACATAATAAATAATTGTCCATTACGAAAATTAAATTAGATATGTACTCCAAAAAAGCACCGGGTAAAAATAAACAACACCATATCTTTTGTTTCTGTTTTTAGGTTCCACATTGACATTTCCGTAATTAAAACCTTAGTTTCAAGTATTTCAAAGGCCTGTATTTATTCTGGCAACTGTTCCAGTTGGGTCGAGCGAGCCTTGTGTCCGATTGGCCGGGATTTAGTCGAAAATTGCCCAAATGAAAGCTCAATGAACGTGTCACGGCGAGTCGCCGGGCACATTTGTCCACGTCCCGAATTGTCCGCATTGCCGTACACTAGAGGTGGCGGGCGTCGATAAACGCTACGATAGCTAAAATAGATATTAAAAAGTTAGATAGAACATATTATAATATTTTTGTTGACCGTGATTCTGATGTTGGGGAGTAAAATCAATTTAAACTAAACATAAATTTTATAGACAGGACAATCAGCTTAGAGATTTGAATTCGCTTTTATTATTTAAGTAGTTATATACGTAAACAGTCATATAACTTGTTCTGCTTTGGTCTTAGTTTTAGATGTCTGCACATAATTTGATGTGCAAAAGTTTAGGGAAAAAAATCTACTGCACTGTCATCATATATTATTTTAATTTTTATTTAAACTTTTATGTACACACATACTTATACAAACAGAAAAGAAGAAAAAATCCGAAAATTGGTAGAAAGGTGATGCTTATTTCTAAAGAAATCTCTACCAATATACTGCGAAAGGAAAGTAGATGAGAAGATGTAGACAGCGTGTGCATAATGGATTGTTCTCAATTATAGTAAATCTAATCGTTATATCTTATTTTTTTATAGGTAACTAATAGCCAATTAAAAGTATTGCGAAGTAAAAAGTAAACAACCATCGTCTTGTGAGATAAGATTCTACTGAGTAAAATACACCAGCAATATTTTTTTAAGTTAACGATACCTTCTCCAGCGAATGCCACATCCCTAGTTGACACAAGCTGCCCTAGGGGTCGAACGTCGGGTCATCACAGGGAGCGATCCGCCTCCCGTGTCTATGACACAACGCGCTGTCATTTATACGCATGCAAAAATAGCTTGCATAGTAATGAATGACAAAATACTGTGATCGCTTCATTAGTCTATGTCTGTGAGTGAAGGGTTTGGGGTTTGATTCCTGGGGAGGGTAAAATGAGTAATTTTATGGTTCAGTAGATTTTTATTGTGAGTGTGAGTTAATAAGTGGTCATGATACTAATTTTAATTCATAGAAACCTACGTAATTTTTGACACCTGAATATTTATATCGAAATCTTACCATGTTATTGTACCTCCTTAGGCGGAATTATATGAATTGTGGCTTGAAAGCCTATTATATACAGTTTCAAACAATTAAAGAGTTATTTCAGATCTACAAAGTAGCAATAATTTGAGTTGGCCAAAGTTAACTGACGCGGAACATTCTAATTTTGTACTGTAACAGTAATTTTGTAACGAATAACTTTTCAAAGAAACTCCAAATGGCTCTAAAACTCAGTCGACTACGATTTCCGGTAAAGAGAGTCAATGTTACCTTTAATAATTTATTTTTATGAATAAGTTGGCCAAATTTAATTATATATTTTTGTGAAATATGAACGTGATTATTAATGCAGTACATGCATTGATAATAATAATCCATGCACCAATAATACTTTCGACTTTTCCGGTAGATTGTCACAATTAAGAACATAATTTAAAAAAATTGGACGAACCGCTCTCAAGTAATGATCTCACTCAGCAATTTATTTTTATACATTTATCTCTCTGGTTGACTGCACTTATATTAAAACTATACCGTGTATAGCATTGAATGAATTACTGCCGCGGTACCAATAGTAACTATAGCTACTACGATATAATAGCAATTATAATAGAGAGTACGCTTGGTAATTAATGGATCATAGATCACTGATCCACTAATTGCCAAGCGCCTCTGATTATGGTACTATCCCACTGAGATTTCTAACTGTATTGCCAGTCAAAGACGAAAAAGGTTTCAAGTAAATTATGACAAGATACAGGCTGCGCATAAAAAATAACATACAAGACGATCTCGCCTGTATTCTTTGGAGGAGTAGGCAGAGGCATATCTACCTAAACTCACAGTAACATAAGTCTCAAAACCCCTACTGCCATCAGTCGGGCGTTTCTCGTGTGGCTACTGAGCTCGATGGCTGACCTGAAGATCCAAACCAGTCGGTCTATTCTGTTAAAATCTCACCGTCAAAACGTCGGTAAAGCGAACTAGAAGTGAGCGGTCATTGCACCTGACGCTAGGGATAGACACTATTAGCAGCTCACTTCACTTAAGTTCTCACGGTGAGATTGTTCCAGAATAGATAGGCTGGACCTCAGCAGTCACTCACGCAGCTAACAGCAATGAGATACCTTCATAGTACCATTTCTTACCTTTATTGTCCCACTGCTGGGCGATTCAAAAAACATAGCTTCAAAAAAAAAAACTAAAACAGAGAGACAATTAAGCAGCTTCTATCCGTCTACATACCCTCGGTTTCAAGATTCTTCATAATATCCGGTGTAAAACTAAACCCCTCGGACTACGCTGCCTGGCCCATTAAATTAAATGTGCAGGCTTTAAGGTAACGGCTACTTATGCTCCCACGTAGCTTGGGTATTATTTTGATCCAACCTCTTTTACTTGAAGATTTCAGTCCCGGAAGACATTGAGGTTTTTTGCCGGGTTTTGTGTTGATATCGCAGTGTTTTTTGAAGGAGGTGAGAAGATTCAGGTGTTATGTATGTGATGACTGCATCTCTTATTTATTCATGTGAGTGACTTTTAGTATTTGGTTGGTATGAAGGCAGAGTAACCAGGGCTTTTGGCAGGAAATGGAACATAGGTAATTTTGGGCGAACATCTAACTTGAATAAATTTCCTACACCAGGGCCTCTTGCCTTACCGAGAATTTCGTCGAGGTAGCTCTCAGTTTTACTCTAATACCACCACACTTAGGTCACGTTGTCGATGTCTGAAACATGTTGTTATTCTGGTTTGGGACCAGCAACCTGATGTTTAAAGAGGGCCTAGCGTTAATGTCTGCGTAATTTGGCAGTAAAGCTACGGTTTTCTAGAAGACCGGTTCTGAATAAGAACCGGTCTTCTAGAAAACCATAGCTTTCGAATCGATGGTAATTGTAGCATGTATTTTATGAAATGACTTGGGGCCAGTAGGCGCCCATGCAAATCGCAGCATCAGTGGCGTGTTTTAGGTCCTCAAAGCGCGAGGTTTGGGCACTCCAAAATGTGACATGGTTTTGTCAGGAGCACCGCATTCGTACTGGGCATCGATGGGATCTAGCAATCTAGTGCAAGCACAATCGCTTGGGTCCGCAGTTGATGATTGCTTTAAGTACATATAGGCTACTGCAGGTCATGTCCGGGTAGCAGATTGAGCGTTTCCGCCATATTATAACGCCCGTCATTAAATTCTGTAATTTTCGGCAGTTTTTTACAATAAAGTGAAAAACCGTTATTAAGTGACCATTTACCGCTTTCTTTGGAAACCAATTTTTTTGTGGAAAAATAAAAGAAAAATTCAAAAAAAAGATCGAAGAGCTTTGAGAAGATAACTATGTTATTCAACACCAAACAATGGTGAAAATAGTAACTGTGTTGATTAAGTTTATGTTGAACAATACATCGATTATTAGCTTAACTGTGGTCTGATTGGTCAACATTGCTCCATTGATGTTTGATCAATAACATCAATCAGTTCTGTTTACTTCATATCACGAATTCTGTTTGTTGTTTTAATAATGTTAAAATAGTTTATTTGTATGGTAGAAAAACAGTATGTAGAAAAATTCTCCCAATCGTTGGCTCGCTAGGAAGATCCTTCCTATCCGTAGTTGCAACATTAATCAAATCATTTTCTTCGTTTTTTTTTTAAACTAGCTGCTGCCCGTGGCTATGCTCGCGTAGATGTCGGAAATTATCCCACGGGAACTTGCTATCGGAACAAAAATGGGATTCGTGGGTTTTAATCTTTTCGCACGGTACCCTAATTGTTTTTTTTTAAATGAAAGTAGCTTAAATTACTCCTTATAATATTAGCAGTCTGCAAAAAAACGTCCCGTCAAAATTGGTTCAGATGTTTCAGATTAGCCGGACAAATAGACAAACATTTTTGAAAGTGTTTGTTTCTGTTTAATAATAATAATAATAATAACCCCATCGCAGTATCTCTACGTTGACGTCGTGGTGGGGCTTGCGTGGTCCAATGACCCCTGGGTCTATCTCGGTACAGTATACTTTATCGAGACAGATCTAGGGTGAGGATCCAGACCAAAAGGGATACAATCCAAGCCAAGGTCGCACATGCCGAGGGCTGCATGGCTAAGGGAAAGCATTAGTCATTAGTGTGCCAACTCTGGATACTAGGGGACCTCCAGTTTTATTCACCCTTGCCACAGTGAATGCAGGGCTCTGCTGTGGTCGACTTTTAAGTCCCTAGCTACTCGTGGGAACAACATGAATACTAGATCTAAAACGAAAAAACAATTTCAGGCAAATTTGCCTCAGATAGATGACGTAAGTTCACAAATCTCTTCGTCATCTCCCTCATCTCTTTTTCCATCTATCCCATCAACATCACAATCTTTTTGCGTCACGCCGACGCCATCAACATCATCAATCAGTATACATTCAGCGGATGTTGTACAGGAGACAAATTTTGTCGACGATACTGTACCCACTGCTAGAACTGCAAAAACTCGTAGGAAATGGAGCACTGAAATGAATAAATTTATCCTACGTACTTACCTTTATCTTACTAACATGGACACAGACAAAAACGCGTACCTTCCATCGCTTCACACTAAGTTTCTAGAAAAATACCCAGCTATGCAAATAAGTCGACAAAGAATAGGTGACCAGCGTAGAGCCATAGTGCAAAAGAAATTATTACCACAGGACACAATAGATCAGATTCATGAGGAAGTCAGAGCCGAACTAAAAATAGTTCATACCCAAATACAGCAACACTCTACACAATCTAAGATAGGTATTAACAGTCAATGCGGCCAGCGCATGAGATGGACGAACGAATATAATGAAACAATCATGAGAATATATTATACTGTCACACAACTAGAAACAAATAAAACAGCCTATAGAAAACAACTACATGAGAAATTTATTAATATATATCCAGAATTAGCACATGTAACAGAGCAAAGATTATCTGATCAAGTAAGAGCCATTATTAACAACCAATATATACACACCAACAGATTAGAAGACATTAAAAACCAGGTAGCTTCTGATTTGATCAACACACATAATATTGATAACGATAATTTGAACACACAACTGCAGGACGAATTAGAACAACCAGATGAATACATTAATGCAATAAATACTCAATATACAAATGCGGTAATTTCTGACACACCTGCGAGCACCGTCACAGCAAATATATTCCAAAATGATAGCATAGATACCGACATCATATCTCACACACGCATTAATGCAGGCGAAGACTGCAATCTCTTTAACAATATAGATATTGGTCAATTTGCACTTACGCAAACTAACTGTGATGCTGCCCCGGAAACCAACACAGAAATAGAAGCCATGTTTCAACAAGCTCAACAATTGTTTTCTGATACAAACCCCACTAATAGGCCATACATTCCCAAGCAGAAGGCATCTAGAAAGTTTTCCGCAATAGTTACTTATATTAATAATGTCATTCTCCCTAAGTCTGTAAGTAAGGAAACTGAATTTAAAGAATTGCAGACAATAATTTACTGTGCAGCATGGACGGCAGCTAAATGCAACGGAGCAAAAATATCAGACTCTACACAAAACGAACGCCGCACATATAAACAGAGGAAACCAAAATGGGAAATTAGATTAACAACAAAAATCAAAAATCTAAGAGCAAGCATAGGTCGGCTCACACATTTTATTAATGGTAGTAGAAGTCAAAAATTAATAGCTGCAGTAGAAGAAATAAAAATAAAATACCAACTACACGCGCAACACGAAAATTCAAACACACAGTTAGTACACTTTTTGGACACTTTAAAACAAAAATTAAACGCAGCATCGAGTAGACTCAAAAGATATCTCACATGCACGAACCGCAAAGTCCAAAATACCAAATTTATCAACAACGAAAAAATATTTTATAGGAACCTTGCATCCAATAACAGAGACACCGCGAACCAAACTCTTGACACACCTCCTCCTGAAGCGTTACGAGAATTTTGGGCAAACATTTGGGAAAATCCAGTATTCCATAATAATCACGCAGACTGGATTAATGATGCAACACCAGAAATCCCCGAAATGCAGTTTGAATTTATTCCAATAAACACATTTAAGGATGTCATCAAACGCACACACAACTGGAAATCTCCAGGCTCAGACAATATTCACAACTACTGGTATAAGAAATTCACAAGCATCCACCCATTCATATATAATTACCTAAACACATTCATTCAATCACCTCATTTGCTTCCAACATACATAACACATGGAGTAACATACATGATACCTAAGGACATGAATAACACCACAGATCCAGCCAAATATCGACCAATCACTTGCTTACAAACTCTTTATAAAATCTTGACAGCCTGTGTAAGTGAAATAGTATACGGACATTTAACCAAATATAACATACTCGCAGAACAACAAAAAGGTTGTCGTAAGAATAGCCAGGGATGTAAGGAACAACTTACTATTGACGCGATTGCTATGAACAGCGCAGTAAAACGCAAAAAAGATATTCATACCATGTTCATCGATTACCAAAAGGCCTATGATTCAGTCCCGCACAGCTGGTTGCTACGCGTCCTAGATATCTATAACATCCACCCCACACTCAGATTTTTCTTAGAATCTACCATGAAAAATTGGCAAACGGTACTTAAAATAAATTATGCCTCCACGAGTCTGACCACTGAACCAATCTTCATAAAACGTGGCATTTTTCAAGGAGACTCTCTAAGCCCTTTATGGTTTTGCATGGCACTCAATCCACTCTCCCACCTACTAGATAAAACTAACACAGGATTCACATTGACAAACGATAACACACAATTCACATTGACACACCTAATGTATATGGATGATATAAAGTTGTACGCAGCAGATAAGAAATCACTTTTCCATTTAGCAGACACCACACAAGCATTTTCTAACGATATTATTATGCAATTCGGAGTAGACAAATGCAAAATTTTGTCAATTGTCAAAGGTAAAACACAAAACAACAGTTACGCACTTGGATCAGGTGAATCTATTGAGCCAATGGATGAACACAGTACTTACAAATACCTAGGTTTCAAACAATCGAGACAGATAGAACAAAAGCTGACAAAACAAGAACTGCTCAAAAAATTTACACATCGTCTTAACCTAATCTTTAAAACCAACCTTAACTCCAGAAACACAATAAAAGCTATCAACACGTTCGCAATACCCATTCTTACATACTCTTTCGGAATTATTCGATGGTCAAAAACCGATATCAGAAAACTACAGCGCACTATCAATACACTCCTTACCAAACACAGGAAACATCACCCTAAATCATGCATACAGCGACTTACACTACCACGCCAAGAAGGAGGAAGAGGATTAATAGATATACACAACTTGCACAACAAACAGATACTTTCACTCAGATCTTACTTCCATAACAAATCAGAACATTCGTCATTACACAAACATGTAATCGAAACAGATAAGAAACTTACACCGCTCAACTTACAAAATAGAAACACACAAATTAATGAAAATCTCATAACCACTCAACAAAAAATTGCAGCATGGTCTGAGAAAGCCTTACATGGAAGACACCGAGCCTACTTGTGCCAACCACACGTCGATAGAATTAAGTCGAACGAATGGCTCAAACGAGGTGAATTGTTTCCTGAAACTGAAGGTTTCATGCTTGCGATCCAAGATCAAATAATAGTAACTCGTAACTACAGAAAGTACATTATGAAAGACTCCAATCAGCCGTCTGACACATGCCGACATTGCAACAGTGCCTCTGAGACCATTCAACACATAACAGGGGCCTGTAAATCCCTCGCCCAGACAGATTATAAACACCGACATGACCAGGTTGCCGCAATTATACACCAACACTTAGCGCACAAATACAAACTTGTAGGTGAGATGATTCCCTATTATAAATACAAACCTGAAACCATATTAGAAAACAGGAACCAGAAAATCTATTGGGACCGAACTATAATTACAGACAAAACTATACACTACAATAGACCTGATATCACTGTTCACGACAAAATAAATAAAACAGTTTACTTGATAGATATAGCTATACCTAACTCACACAACGTTCAAACTACAATATCCGAAAAACTTAGTAAGTACCAAGACCTCGCCATAGAAATAAAAACCCAATGGAAAGCACAAACCGTCCATATAGTCCCTATCGTACTCTCTTCTACCGGTGTAGTACCGAAGGCTCTCACACAAAGTCTTGAGACTCTACACATGCCATCTCACACACTTTACATGCTCCAAAAAGCCACCATTCTCAACACCTGTCGTATCACACGAAAGTTCCTGACTTCTTCTACACTATCATCCACCTTTTCAATTTAATTTCCCCTTACACACTTGGTTCCGGCCCGTGTGTAAGGTCGTAAACTCTCATAAAAGAGAAGAAAAATAAAGAACTCAAAATAATAATAATAATAATTCTTTATTTGTATAGAATGCAGGTGTTACAATAATGATGTTAGTTTCAGATATATTCCCGGTACATTCTGCCTGTTGGCATACAAAAATATTGTGGTTAACTTACAGATAATTTAAAAACTAGGTACTTATATTCAAAATGAGATCATGAATCAGCTAAGTCTAAAATTATTTACATAATAAATGAGATAAAGTGAACCAAATATTACAGTTCATCATTTATAAAATCGGTAACAGAGTAATAACATTTCTCTGTCAGCAACGACGACAGGAGTTTCTTGAATTTTATTAAGGGCTGATCTTTAATACAATTTGGCAATTTGTTAAATATAATAGGTGCCATACCAATAATGTTTTTTTTAAGCAAAGCAGTATTATATCTACCAGTACACAATAGGTTCTGATATTTTGATCTCATGGCTGTAGTTCGCATCCTCGTATCATTCAATGCAGGAAATTGATGCTTGTTAGTTTTAACGAATATAGCTACTTCGAGAATGTATATACTGGGAAAAGTTAGTATTTTATGTTTCTTGAAAAAAGGAATGCAACTATCTGTAACCTTGAGATTAAAAATTGATCTTATGCACCGTTTTTGGGCTTTAAATATAGACTCCCTTTCGGTACAATTACCCCAGAATACTACACCAAACCTTAAAACAGAGACCACCAAACCGTGATATGCAACCATTAGTGTATCAATGTTAACTTTCTTGGACAGATTGTACAGAGCATACGCAGACGTGCTTAATCTTTTGCAAACTTCTTCAGCCTGCGGTTTCCAAGTTAATTGACTGTCAATCAATATACCCAAGAATTTAGCCACGTTAACGCTATCGATAGTTTGTCCTTTATAATTAATTTTTAGGTTTAAAGGAAGAATTTTTTGATAGTAATGCATTATATTTGTTTTATTGAGGTTTATGAGAAGATTATTATCGTTGAGCCAGTTTATTATTAATTTTAGAGAATTATTTATTTCATCTTCATAAAGCTCTTTGTTGAGGCAGTCTATTAGGATCGTACTGTCATCGGCAAATAGCACACAAGGGTATAGGACGTGTCGGGGTAGATCATTTATATACAGCAAGAATAATAATGGCCCTAGAACGCTGCCCTGCGGAACGCCATATTTAATTTCCCTAGGACCAGATAAATATTTAACCTCACGTTTTGATTTGACGCATATTTTAGAGATTTCTGTAAATTGAAGACGTTCACTTAAATACGATTTTATTAGATGCAGAGCATTCCCTCGTATACCGTAAGCATCAAGTTTGACCAAAAGCGTTTCATGGTTCACATAGTCAAAAGCTTTGGTCATATCGGTAAAAATGGCACAAATTGGTATTTTTTTATCCACATTAACCATTATTTTATTTATTAGATCGTATATGGCCATGTTGATATTTTTATTCTTACGAAAACCTTTTTGTTCTTCACATAATATATTATATTTTGACAGAAATGAATAAAATGACTCATAAATTACTTTTTCAATGATTTTGGAGAATACGGGGATTAAAGCTATTGGTCTATAGTTAGCCATGTCTTGTTTATTGTTCTTCTTATGGAGAGGTTTAACTATTGTGGTTTTAAGACTATCGGGAAATGTTCCAGCGGATATGCTTGCGTTAATAATGTGGCTTAGAGGGTTAGCTATAGTAGAACTGACAAATTTTATAACGTTTGTTGAAATACCGTCATATCCATAACTTTTCTTGTTCTTTAAAGATTTGATTACCTTTGTAATGTCTTCAGGCACAACAGGGGCCATAAAAATAGAATGAGGGTTATACGTTATTCTTACAGTATTTTTAGTTGTGTTCAGGGGTGGATCTGAGATCTGATCAATAAAGAAATCGTTGAATGATTGAGCTATTTCATTAGGGTCAGTTAATATTAAATCTTGTTTTTTTATTCTTGTTATGGGCTCACTTATAGATTTTGTACTATTTATTATTTGCCAAGAGGTTTTGGATTTATTTTTGGAATTTTTAATTAGAAAGTTGTTCTGTGCTTTCTGGGTCAGTTTGATAATTTTTTTAAATTTTTTTGAGTACTCTTTAAACTTAGTTTTATTTCCACTAGTAGGATTAAGTCTCTGTATCCAGAGTAATTGGCGTTGTTTTTTGCTGCAGATTCTAATACCTCTAGATACCCATTTGATCTTTTTTTCAGATCTCAATATGACTGTTTTGAAGGGGAAGCATAGGTCATATAGGAGTTGAAATATTTCTAAAAAGTTATCATAGGCTTCATTTGGATTCTCTGTGCTATATATATCTGAAAACGATAAGTTTTGGAGATGTTTTCTAAAGATAATTAAATTTTCTTCAGATATGTCTCGTCTTGATGTTTTCCATGTTTTAATTTGACTAAACTTACTCACTTTCATTGTAAATATTTGAGCCGTATGATCGGATAATCCGAAGTCTATTATTTCATTTTGGCAGCTTTGTTTTGAATTATGCGCAAAATTATCTAAGCAAGTTTTACTAGGAAACCTGGTAGGTTGATTTATTTCTAGATTCATATCGTAGTTCATCAGAAAATATTCAAAATCCATGCTAATTCTGTTCTTTTTTAGAATATCTATATTAAAATCCCCGCACATAATTATTTTTTTGTTTGGTTTGGAAATTTTTTTAAGTATAATATCCAGCTTTTCATAGAATTGGTGTAGATTAGTGATTTTTGGTGGTCTGTACACACATAGAATTGTTAGTTTTTGTGAAGGTAATTCAATTGCGCAACATTCTATAATTCCTGTTACCGAATGTCTCACAATGTCAGGCAGATCTTTATATTCGATGCCTTTTTTAACTAAGATACAAGCTCCACCGCGCTTAATATTCCGTCTAGCATAACATGCCGCTAGCTTATAATTTGGTATATGTAATAGTTTCTCTTGGCCAGACATTTAAACTACCGTATATACATACTTTCATACGCACGTAGTAAAAAGCTGTTATTTTGATATTTGTACAGATGTTTCACCTGAATTTAACTTTGTATATTCAATCATCAACTCATAAATGCATCAATAACTATAATGTTCTATGCAAAATAAAATTCAAAAGACTAATTCACAGAAATTCCTCATTAAAAGTCCGTTAAATAGGCCAGTCATACACTAGAAACCTCGATAAAAATGACGTAATAAATCCTGACGCAAAGCAGAAAAGCTTTCAAGCGTGTGCTGGAGCCGAGAAATATGCACAAAGCCGTCGAAGCCCAATTGACCTAAATGGACACACAAATAGTAAAGGGAAAGGCCCATACGAGGTCATTATTCGCTCCGAAGTCCAGCAAAAGTGTCAGGTCGAAGGAAGACGGACATTTATCTACATCCTAAGGGCACCAGTGATTTTGGGAAGGATGTATTAGTGCGTAATAGGGTTTTTCGTGAAATCAACGCGGCTTTGAATTATTTAGCTGTTATATTGGTTGAGGTTCTGAAAAGGAACGGAGTTTCTTTGGTGGAAGACTTTATTATGTGTTGCGGGTATGGTGTTTCCCGGAATTTCCTACATAATAAACTTATCTATTAGATTTAGTCACGATCACGAGTTAGTTTAGGAGTCGGAAAGAAAGATAAAACGTCGATACTTGGCATTAACATCTGTGACTAACTGCCCAACGTACAGATGTAAACATAAGTACAATACATGACACAAACATATATATATTATAGTAGATATGTATGTGTATTTTAAGTTTATAACCTATATATGTACCAATCTTATTTATTATTCATTATGATACAATTTGTATAGTTTTTTTCAATAATTGTTCCTCTCAACTTAAGCATCTGCCATCTAATCTCTTCAACACCCTTGGTTGACCGGTAGAGAATGCCTAAGGTATTAAGTCCGCCTTTGTACCTTTTTGTGTGCGCGAAGTTTAAATAAATAAATACATATCTGACAGCGGGTTCAACGTTGAGATTGCCTATTTGTAGATCGTGTAGGTCGTAGCAGTCACAGTAAAAACTAATATTGAGCCGCATCTGGTTACTGGGAGAAGCTGACCCCAAACGATATGGAATAAGGCTAGATAAATGGTAAGACTGAATACTTGGCATAGTAAGATTTGCACTTTCTTCATTATATGTACAGTTAGGCTCAAAAAGATCGAAACAGTATACACACACTGATAAATTTTATAAAACACGAATTGTTCCTTTAATACCTCTTGCAGCTACACATTGATACAACAGTATGGAACCAAGATTGTAAACAAATTGTACATTATGAAAATAGCTTCACATCAAGCAACGAAGACAATGAATTGAGTTAAGTACACTGATAATTCTCTCTGTTTATCTACCTTTTTACTACTTCCACTACCAGTAAATCATAATAACTGCCTAGCCCAAAATACTATAGTAAACAACAAAATAATTACAGTCATTCAGTCCCATCCATTCACAGAAAAATATTCTATTAAAGCCAGGGAAGCGATGCTCCAACAGAAACTAGTTATACTTTAAAAAAACCTTTTCGTAGGCCGAGCAGGAGCAATCTTTTGGTCCATTAAATTGTTCACGCTCACCGACTATGGAAATTGGACGTAAAACGAAATAATGTATAGTAAGGAAATAGTTCACTGAGATTTGTAGCGTCGTTAGACAACTAGTTGGAACATCTGCGTTTAGCTTATGTTGTTTGTGTTGTGTTTTATTGTAATAGGTCTAGTGTTTATTTTAGTGATAAATAAGAAAAGGGCGATTTTTACTTTCTTAATTCCATCCTTTATAATTCCATCTAGAATTACATACCTTTATTTTCTATACTAATATTATAGAGTTTGTTTGTTTGGTTGAACGCGCTAATCTCAGGAACTACTGGTTTAAATTGAAAAAAATATTTTTGTGAGGGATAATAGTTCATTTATCGAGGAAGGCTTTAGGCTTTATAACATCACGCTGCGACCAATAAGAACGAAGCATCAATGGAAAATGTTGCAGTTTATCCAACCGCGATAACTGATATTTACGCGGACGAAGTCGGGCAACAGCTAGTTTATAATAATCGTAATGTTATTAATTGAAGTCATAATTATTTAATTTCTGAGGAATGTGTAATCGTTTAGTTCTTCTAAACTACAAAATTGATTTTGATGTTTTTTCCACTTCTATTAAGAGAATTTATTCCGCAAGGTTAATGTTCATAGTACATTTGATTTGATTTGATTTGATTTGATTTGATTTATGTATTTGTAAGAATGTAGTTTTACATAGTATGGTGTTAATATTTTTTATAAGTTCTGTACATTCTACCACAACATGTGGTGTACAAATGTCATTATTACACAGCTTAGTACAATTCATTTCAAGCTTGGCGATTTACAATAATAATTTTTAATTAATAATATTATAATTAGGTAATTTTTACTTTAAAATAAATGTAAACATTTACTACTTGTCATCTTGGATTTTTACAATACTCCATAAATTCGTCAATGTCATAAAAACAATTATCCAATAGCCAATTTGTCAGCTTTTTATTGAACATGGGAATAGGAAGTTCCTTAAACGAATTAGGCAGCCTGTTATAAACCTGAATGGCATTAACATATACATTCCTCCTAAATATTTGCAATCTACATTGAGGTACATTTAATTCGTATTTATATTTATTTCTTGCAGAAGCCCTTTTGTGGCTCACTTCTGATTGGACGCGAAAATAGTGCGGATATTGTTTTACTAGCATACAAAGTTCTTTGATATACATACAGGGTAAAGGTAAAATTCGAAGTTTTTTAAATAAAGGTTTACAGCTGTCCAAAAACCAGACGCCAGATATTGCCCTAACACACTTTTTTTGTATACGAAATGCCATTATAATTTCAACTGAATTACCCCATAGTATCAGACCATACGACAGCACCGACGATACGTATCCGTGATATGCAGTGACTGCTGCTGCTACGGACACTGTTGATCGTAAACGTTTTATTGCGTATACGAATTTGTCTAGCTTATCACATACGTAACTGATGTGTGATTTCCAGTTACAGTTTTGATCCACTATTATGCCCAAAAATTTTGTGTGTACTACTTGTTCTAGAATAATTCCGTTATATTTTATACTAAGACTCTGAAAGTTTGATTTATATGTTTGAAATTGAATTATTTTTGTTTTATTGACATTGATTTTTAAATTGTTGTTATTAAGCCAAATTATTACGTCTTTGATTGCCTCATTAATTTCCTGTTCCATTTTATTTTTATCATTACATTTTATTATTAGAGTCGTATCGTCAGCAAATAAGATTGTTTTGTGGCGGGTTGCATTGGGAAGGTCATTAATGTAAAGCAGAAATAAAAACGATCCCACCACGCTGCCTTGGGGTACTCCTACTGCGTTAGTTTTATAACTAGATGAATACTCTACCTTGTTTTCATCAATGATTTTTGATATTTGCACACATTGACGCCTATCACTTAGGTACGATTTAAACCAGTCATTTGCTTGGCCCCTTATGCCATATTTATCTAATTTGCTCAGTAGTATCTTGTGATCAACGAAGTCAAAGGCTTTACTCATATCTAAAAATATTGCTACTACTGGTATGTTGTCATTCATTGACTCAGTTATTATTTTTATTAAATTAAAGCAAGCTAAAGAGGTCGTGTTATTTTTCCTAAATCCAAATTGCTCTCGCTTTAGCAAATCATATTTGTCCACATAGTCATATAGCCTTTTTAATATTGTCTTCTCAACTATTTTGGATAGTATAGGAATTAAAGTTATCGGTCTGTAGTTCGCCATTTCAGATTTATCACCATTCTTAAATATTGGTTTGACTATTGAGTTCTTTAATGTGCTTGGGAACATGCCTTCTGAAAACGATGCGTTAATTAAGTAGCTCAACGGTGCGCATAATTGATTAGCACAAGCTTTTATAATTTTGGTACTTATTTCGTCATAACCAACAGACGCAGTATTTTTTAGGTTTTGGATTACCCTGAAAACTTCTATAGGATCAGTAGGGTTTAGGAATATCGTATTATTGTGATCAATGTCCATAGTTCTATTTACAGCGTCAATATTATATGTAAATTCATTATTATTTGTCGATTGGATATAGTATTCGTTAAACACGTCACAAATTTTTTGAGGGTCAGTGATGTTGTCGGTTTTGAGTACTATTTGTTTAATATCATTACTGTTTTGTTTGTCACCAATTTTTTTATTGATAATATCCCATGTAGCCTTGCACTTGTTTTTACTATTCTGTATATATGTTTTGTTATGTATTTGCTGCGATTTGTTAATACAACGTTTAAGCATGTCACTATAACATTAATACAAGATGGGACATCGGCGCTTAAACTGTATCGAACCATGAATTCAACACATGATTTTAGACACACTAGAGTGTCAACGGTTTTTCTTCGGTTAACAAACAAAAAAATTGCTGTTTCATAGAAAAGTGCAATATACAAGCGGTGAAAATGTATGAAACAACATTAAAAAAAAAAAATATACTTCGAAACATTTTACGTCAGAGGGGTTCCGAATCATGTACCTACTGAATCGATGGTAAATAGGTTGCGCATCGTACACATTTGAGTCATGTTACTTGCTGAATAAAGATATTATAATAATGATGTTATAATTTCTGTTCTATATAAAAAATATAATAATAATTATTATTATTATATTTTTTATATAGAACAGAACTCTTTGTGTTTGACATTTTAAGAGGTTGCGCCCGTGCGAAATAAGGACCACCCACCTGTCCTTGTTACTAATTTTAAACTTTATTAATCAGTAATGCTAACTTTTGAAACGAATATGCAATTTAAATTTTGAATATTGAAATATAATTCTAGCCAACTACCATGTTCGATGAACTAGCAATGCAAAACAATTAATTGAACGAAATATACCAATCGTATTTGAACCATTTTTTCCATTCACTAGCGAATATTGTATTTCACTTAATTCTGTTTCTATCACAGAATAATTGTGTTACATTTGAAATTACATATTCAGATGAATTTGCACGATACTTAAACCAATTATTGAAAGCAATTCGTGAACATAAAATACAATTGCTGGTGTCATTTAGCAATTATAAACGAATGGACCTACAATACAATATCGAAGTGCAGATTCTAACATAATTTCATGGGCCACTTCATTCCTGTTAAATCGTAACAGTAGTATAAAACTGCTGGAAGCGTCTGCTTAACTTACTGTAAATTTCTTATAAGAGTTGCTTAATGCCAAAAAATTAGAATTTTCCGGAAAAATAAAGAAACACTTTCTCATTAGGAATCCAAAAAAAAGGGCAAAAATAGCTATTTGGTCTCGTTAAAAAAATCTTTATTATAACTTTTGATTGTCAGTATTCTGATACGTACCCTAAAAGTTACTTACCAAAACTTTCTGATGACATTCCAGGAATTTACTCCGACTTTTTGATTAATCTTATTCTTTAGTCAACATTTACCAATAAACATTCCTAAGTGTAACGATACTGCTGACGCATTTATTTAATCAACTCAGACGCACGATCATTGCTTTAACGCGGTCCACAAGTTTAAGTAAGGGCTTATTAACAGGTAAAGTTCGTTTTTTAAACCCAGCTAGTAATTTGACAGTTGCATTGTCAAAGTCAAATACTAAATAACTTTAAAAAAACAACCGACTTCCGGAAAAACACTACAAAGTGAATAATAACTTTAATTTCGGAAGACAGTGACTTTCGATATACCTATGTATAAATTTTTGGCCACCGACTTCCAAAATTACAGTAATTTTTCACTTTGTAGTGTTTTTCCGGAAGTCGGTTTTTTTTAAGTTTTTATTTTACACTTTTTAGTTATAGTACCTACCCCACGCCAATTCGAAATTTCATCACCCTCCTTCTTTTTGAAGTCGGTTAAAAAAGCAAACACACGAAGAATTGAAATGTCAGATTGCTATTTAGGAAAAGACAAATCTTAAGATAACAATAAGTCCTTCTTACTTAAACTTGTGGATGTACCTACTCGTATTTTATGAATTAGAAAAAAAAACACCTTTCCAGCAATATGTTACATTTCATATAGTGTATAGTGACAAATATTTCCAACAGTTTCAACAATAAGCTTCGAGCTTTTGGGCGCTAATTTTGACTGCACGTGCTAGATGGCGTTAGTAGTAAGTTTCAATTATGTTATCTTCAAAGCCTACCTAACCTATACACAATTTTCTAATTATGTTACGTGGAACTTAAATATAACTGGTGAAATGTGGTTGTACTGTACAGCCTATCTATACAATCGTAAGGTGTGTGTCAAATACACAACCTCTAAAGTACTGTAGGTGGTGATATTATTAAGTCATGTTAAGTTATGTGGCATTTAAATAAGGCAGCAGTTAATTCTTTGAAAAGAATCACAGGTAATAGCTCATCTATAATTTCGATATCTGTGGTTGCGCGCCCGGAAAACTAGGTTGGAATAATCTAGTTTATCTGCAGAGTTAGCGAATATCACGATAAGCCAGCTAAGTTATTAATTTTAATTTTATCTGAATAAAAAATCTTTTCGTTCTTATGTTGTCTTGATTTCTTTAGGTATTATGTAGGCTTTAAGCAAATTATTTTTTATTTATAATAAGGTACGGATGACCATGATAGCGATGATCTTGTGAAGGCCGCAGGAATCCGCTAGATGCGGGAAGCACAGAACCGGTCGAAGCGGCGGTGCTTGGGCGAAGCTTATGCCCAGCAGTGAACGTCTTTAGGCTGAAATGATAATGATGATCAGGTATGGAATGGGTAAGTGCCATAAAGCACACGCTGGGCTTATTATTTCTTACAAGATAATTATATCGATTGAGCTGAGGCCTCTGGAGGTACGCTTGTGAACACTTCACCATAACGGCAATTTGTATTTTGGAAGTTGATTGTGAAAACCAGCACCGTCAGAGATGCAAGGATCATATTTCGCCATAGTATTCGTAGGAACTTTACTAAGTTTCCTCCGAATACTATATTTGATACTCCAACTTACTACGGCCATGTCGCGTCAGTCGTGGTACTCGTGGTAAATCTCAACGTTCTGCGAAACCGCACTGTTGAGTTAGTTGAGACTATGAAACTGTGACAAGTATTATTGTTTTCAACAAACTACAAGTGAACCTTTAATTTATTATTAGATACAAGTTATGGCGAAGATTGTTTGGGATAGTTTTGATTAAACGTCTAGGTTCACAAACGCTTTGCTATGGATCTTTATTTAT
Source organism: Antitype chi (assembly GCA_947359405.1). Lineage (NCBI taxonomy): Eukaryota > Metazoa > Arthropoda > Insecta > Lepidoptera > Noctuidae > Antitype > Antitype chi. The sequence goes on along the minus strand of OX375815.1, from coordinate 10,976,268 downwards.
TGATGAAGAAAATTTATAGTTAAAAATAATATTGGTTTTCATTTCCGTAGGTCATGTTAATTTTAACGAAGTCAAAGTTAGGGGTTCCTTACTTTAGGCACAACAAGAGCAGTGGTGGCCGAATGGTATCGGCCCCGATTTACGAGGTGTAGATCGTGAATTCGAATCGAGGCAAGCGTTTTACTTTGGGTAAATTATTTCATCACCACTGTTCTCAAAACGGTGAAGGAAAATCGTGAAGAAACCATGTCCTTGTACCAAAATATCGAAGAAATGTGACATCTACCAACCCGCACTAGGTCTGCGTGGTAAATTATAGCCCACGCCACGCCCTATCGAAAGAAGAAGGCTTGTGTCCCAGCAGTGAGAAATTTGTAAGCTGATTATGATGCAAAAACTGGTGTCAAAGATTGAGAAAATTCCAGGTACAAATATTTTAATACAACATACCAATTTTCCAGACCACCTCAATTCCCTAATATACTCTAGTCTTTTCAGTTATCCACCGAACACAACAGTAGAACTATTGAGGATAGAGAATCAAAGGAAGATTTTGCCTGTTTACAAAAAAAGTTTTAAAAACTTGCTACTAGCCAATCTCTAGTATATTTGCCTCACTAGGTGACTAAGAACCGGCCATGCTAGCAGCATTCTGCGCCAAACTGCGTAAATATCGCAACCCTAATTACTGCATATACTAGGCTGCTTATCTACTTCCTGTATCTATAATTAGACGGCTATATGTTTAGGGTGGCAAGCACATTCGACGTGGAAACTGAAACAACACCGCCGGATAAAAGGATAATAAAAAGGTCAAATCTGTCTCATACAAAAGTGCAGGTTAAGCGTTGATGTCTCTGCACCCTGTATAACCAATGTATGCAATAGCACCAGAATATTGTGGGCTATCAAGTCCGCATATAATTTAAGCTGCTAATGAGCGACCAGATTACGTGGCATGTATATTTTAATGTCAGCCTCTAACGTCTCACGCCTCTGTTGGGAGACAGGCCTCCTCATAATCAGTAATCTTCTCTGTGAAAGGCAGCGGGTCGTAGGTAATCTACCACGTGGGCCCAGTGCGGGTTGGTGGATATTATAAGTCTTTGAATTTTTGGTTTACCACCAGCGCCTATTGATGTCTGCAACACCAGAAGCATCGCACCTAGAGACAACATTGAAGTTACACAAGCACCCCCCATATCCTTCAACCATAAAGACCACGTTTTGGCACGGATGTTAAAATATCGTGGCGGGATTTCATCGCTCACTGGATTTTGAACTCTCGGTGTTCAACCGAACATTGGGAATCCAACAAAGTGCATCCCAGTGCTTTGAAAAAACACACTGTTTGAATTTCAACTCTCGGTGCTAAAAGGTGGGTTGAGGACCCAGTGCGCAAAAAGTTCTCGCCGCGATATTTTTACGTCTGCACGTACGTGGACTAACACTACTTAATAATACTACTTAATATAAATATAGGTACTTAATATTAGTACCTATATTTACTTATATTTGAATAAATTCAAAACACGAGTTACGTAATTGCACCTACCACTGTTTGTCTCTGCATCACCCAAACTGGTAGAAAATGCCTTTGGCATTAAGTCCGCCTCTGTACATGTCTGTGCGTGAAGTATTAAATAAATAACATAGCAATGCTGCTTGGCAACAGAAAAAGATAAGACATACATAAATAGGAGCATTCTTCCGAGCTAATGCCCATTTTAAATACACTCGAGAGCAATGAATCCGGGTCACTTAAAGAATGTTAAAAATCTCGGAAACTAAAAATGATAGGTTAATGCAATAAATTGTATTTAATAGACAATGTAATACTCCTTAAATGAAAGTAAAAAAAATATGAGTCACCATACATTTTATTAACACAAAATTACATAAAGAAAAAAACTGCTGATCTCTCCTTAAAACAAAAATAGGAAACATGAAATTTTTGAACTTTATTACGATTTTCTTGAATTTTAATACTTCGTATTGCCTCCTCGTGCTTCCATTACTGCGTTTACGCGGTTTGGCATGCTGTACACCAAGTTCCTTATACGATTTTGGGGAATATTCTCCCATTCCTCTGTGAGAGCAATTTTGAGCTCACGAAGCGTGATTGGGGGAGGGTTTCGTTGTTTTACGCATCTGCCTAGCTCGTCCCAAGCATGCTCGATCGGGTTGATATCCGGGCTGCGCGCTGGCCACTCCATACGAGTAATGTTCATCTCTTGAAGGTAGTCATTCACAATCCTACCTGTATGAGGTCGGGCATTGTCATGCATAAATATAGCATCCTCACCTAAATTGACCATAAATGGACCAACGTGATCATTGAGGATTTCTTCCACATATCTTACGCTAGTTAAAGAGCCGTTTTCTATGATCACCAGCTCTGTGCGACTTTCAGAAGAAATTCCGGCCCACACAAGTACAGACCCACCACCGTAGGCTACTTTTTCTTCGATGCATGCTTGCTTGAATCTTTCCCCTGGTCTTCGATACACTCTGTGTCTTCCATCGTGCTTGTAGAGCATAAATTTTGATTCGTCGGAGAACATAACTTTTGACCAATCTTCAATACTCCAATTTACGTGGCTCTGGGCATATCTTAGTCTTGAAATACGATGCCCACGCTCCAGTTTAGGGCCGTTTGCAGGTCTAAGGGGTTTTAAGTTAGATTCAGCAAGCCGACGTCTTACTGTCCATGCACTTGGGTTACTTCCTCCGAGGCGTCGAAACTGATTTGTGAGTTCAGTTCCTGTGAGAAAGCGATTTCGAAGCATGGTGTTCACCAAGTATCGGTCTTCTCGTGCTGTGGTACACCTGGTTCTGCCCGTTCCTGGTCTGCGTAGGTTAGAACCAGTTTCTTCGTAACGTCGGAGAACTCTTTGTACTGTTGACAGCGACACACCGACAGTCCTGGCTGTATCGCGCTGACTCCGGCCGGTTTCCAGCATTGTAAGTATTCTGGTGCATTCTTCAGGCGTAAGCGACATAATTTCAGCTTGAATAATGAATATAGAGCACTATCAACATGGTTTATGTACCCACATAAATGACAGATTACAAACAAAAGCAAAACCAAATGCTGTAATTTCGTAGTTCCATCTTCGAAAGTGGCCCTTTTTCAAATTAGATTTTTTTATGATATAACTTTACAATAACTATGAAGTTTTAATACCTTAATTTAAGGAGTATTACATTGTCTATTAAATACAATTTATTGCATTAACCTAGCATTTTTAGTTTCCGAGATTTTTAGGATTCTTTAAGTGACCCGGATTCATTGCTCTCGAGTGTAGTACTAGAGAATACCTTAACAGCCCTAATGCCTAAACAAAAGTGCACTGTTGCATTTTCAACGTTAAGCTTAGTGCAATGAGTTCGAAATCCATCGTGCAATAATATTTAGGCATTTTCAGTGTCAAGGCATCTCTGAAATATGGTATTCTCCAATAGGAATGTTATGCCTATAATTCAGAATCTTTAATTAAATATTTGTGTGGGACTCACAACTGTCCAACTACCTACGCCCTGACCTTTCTAGGTTCATTGATTTTCTCTTTCTAAGCTTCAGTGATTTTCACCATGTTTAAGTGTAGGTATTGTTGTTTAATTAAAATCTTCGGTTTAATCTTACATCCAAGACATCGGTAATCCGTTGAGATAGGTCAATATGGACAAATGTTGGGTAAAATAATATAGCTTTTTTGTAATTATTGACACGGTTTCGAGGAATACTTTTACCTATATTCGTTTTTGGTCTTTCCGGCGAATAATGGGTAGCTCGTAGTCCGAAAAGGACCAAGCCCGGGCCGACGGCGCGTTGTGTTCCACGCCCGCCTCAAAGAGATGTCAGCACTAACTGGTGGAGTCCGCAAGGGCCGATGCCTGCCGTGGGTGCGGGTTGCTCGAAAGAGATACCGTGGCCCCTGGCACACAGGCAGCTGAAGGAACACGGGTGGGTTTTAGTCAGTAAAAGTCTGACACGCCCTCCCGCTCCACTGAGGGCAGGAGAAGTTATTTGATGAATTCCAATCCTAAAAAAAAACCATTACCATTCAAACTCATCATCTGCCTAGCCTTTTCCCAACTATGCTGCAGTGGACTACTAGTTTAACTGGATGCAGCTAAAAACCAGTATTTTTCATGAAGCGACTGCCTCTATCTGACCTCCACAGCCCTGTTACTGGGTAATACGATACCCTGTGTTAAGGCTGGTTGTCAGACTTTCGGGCTTCTGACAACCCGAAAGGACTATCAAAGATTCACAAATGATAGCTGAAGCCAACGACTTAATGCTTTTCGAGGCACGGAAGGCTCTTGGTATGTAAAGAAGCAAGTGTAGCTAATTGTGTTCTGTTTTTCTTCTGTTTCTCTTCTCTGTTCTTACTTAGCCACAGGCCATTACCATTTACGCTGTATGGTACTAAACGTAAAGCTTCACGAAATATTTATACAGTGTAGACAATAAACAAAATAGGGAACAATCTTCAGCCCGCATCGCTGGCTTTGTGCAAAGTTATGTAAAGCAAGTTCGTTCATTTAGTTGCAGCTTCCGAAATGAGATAAAACAGGTCAAGTAGTTTAATGAATAACAGCTTTGGCAAAAGTAAACTTTGTCCTTCTTCCCCGTTTGTGGTTAATTAGCTTTATTAAGTAAACAGATACGTAGGGCACGTTCTTAGAAGATTTATGTGTGAGGTAGATACCTACATGTTTAATCTTTGGTTTGAAATGGGAAGCTGTTCCAAAAACGTTGTTGCTGTTGGCTCGTCTTTAGGCAAAATTATGTTCTTCAAACTGAACAAATTGTGTTCATTTTGTGCAACAATATGATCAAGGTTTTGTTTGTTTAACCTGCATAGTAATTATTTTGTAGGTAGGCTACCAAATTTTACAGATATTTAGTAAGGTAACATGAGTCAAGAAAAGTACAGTACCTAGTTGTTTTGTATTTTTCAACAACAATCCTTTGCCAACGCAAAGATTAAAATAAGAGGTAATTAGACTCAATATCGTAAACGTCTTAAATAGCCATAGTTCTTTTTGAATACAAAATGAGGGCAGAATCAAATTAAATGCAGTCCAATTCCAAGAGGCGCCTCAGATTAATAAATAAAACTACGCATATATCATTCGACACAGCGACCACCCGCTGTTCCATATTATATTGACTTTGTGACCCTATTTTTTCCCATTAATCCGACGTTTAGTAACGTAAACAAATATTAGATACCTTTAAAAAATGCTACGTGTTTATAAGACAGCAACTAACGACAAATGTCATATCAGATATCATAATGGCGTTTGAAAAATTAATTCGGAATATCACGTGGAGCGACGCGCACCTCTCTCTATGAAACGAAGCGATTAAGCTACAAAATGTCAAAAAGCAAAAGCACCAAGTACTAGGGGCGGCGACCGCGGCTTATAGAGGGGCGAGGGGGGCAAAGGGGAGCGTGGCCGCCAGTTTCTCGCCGACCACCGCGCCGCGAGCACGCCTTGTAATGCTCACAGTATTTTGACGCGACATGGCCTCGTCTGCGAGCGGCAACATCGTCGTCGAGTGGTTGCGATCGCTCCACTTGGGCCAATACGCGGAAAGTTTTATTGATAACGGATATGATGACTTAGAAATATGCAAACAAGTAGGAGAACCAGACTTGGATGCTATTGGTGTCCTGAACCCTGCTCATCGTCAGCGATTACTTCATTCAGTCAGATCTTTGAGAGAGGAAGGAGCTGCGGCTGTTTATTTTACTTTGGAAGAGGCAGCCGCCGCTCGGGACTCTTGTAGATGTGAGGAAGAAGCAAGGAAAGAGCAGGCGACAGCAGCAGTGGAACCGGCAAAATATGTTGACGAGTATGAGGAAGGGAAAGCAGAGTTAGTGAAGATACCTCGGATGCAACTGAAGCGTTTGCTCCGAGAACGCCTCGCTCAGGACGGGATCCGTCTGAGCCTGCAGCCATATTCCACCACGGTCAGTGATCATTAGCCCTAAACGTGGGCAGTGCTTCTCGCGGTTATGACCCGTGATTTGTGAAAGTGAGAGGAAATATCTCTGAATGTATGTTTAATGTGTCTGGAGTGAGACGTGAATATATCTGGCATTCCGTATACTACGAGCCGACCGCGTAGAGACACTGCCTGCGTCTTGTTATTTCTTTTGAATTAGTCTGTGTGTGGTGCGGCCCGTCTTCGACCGCGACCGCCCCGAGCGAATCGCTCCTCGGGACGTGTTGCCATAAAGTTTGTTGCGTGCGTGATTTCCCTCGAGATGAGGAGTTTGCGCGCCTTCCTGTCGTGAGAAGATTGTAATCGCGTGCCTGCCGGCTCTAAATTGGGTTTTACGATAAATCGCGAAACCTGTTTTAGCTCCCTAAGGCGTTAATTAGTAATACGGCTTGTTCTGACATGAAACAAAGATCTCATTCCCATATAACTATCTGATCGAAGTTTAAGGTGTTGTATTGCATTTCGTGACTTGATACAGTTATTCATAAATTTCTGGGTTGCTTAAGATCGTACGGATTATGCAGAAGAAATTTCGGTGCATTCAGCCAATAAGTTTCACAAAGGGATTTCAATCATGAATACAAACCTTGTGTTTTAGTCCATTCTCATAATGAAGCAATAAAATATCTTAAAATAAACAAAAAGACATTTAGAAACTAATAAACATGAGAACTCCTCTGGGGCCTATAATAAAACAACGACAAACAAGAGGGAATTATAAAAAGTAAACGATTAAAATAAAGTAACGTTTAATGGGTCATTATAAGAAGTTAATAACATGTTATTGTACAGAAGTTTATAAATTTCACGAGTAAACGTTATCTTTATCACATGGGCGGAAGCGCTTAGTTGATATTTTAATTGAGGTGTTATTAATTATTCCAGTGGATAGTGATTAAGAGGGTGGAATATTGCTTAGAGGGTACGCCTTTCTCGGTAGTGTAGGTAAATTACACCCAACATTTGTAAGCAACTTGACATGCACCGGCACGTCGCATTCTTATCGTTCATTGATTTTTCTGTATCAACGTAAATATGCTCCAATTTGATAACACTGATTACTTTAGGCTTATTTTCATAGTTCAGCTAATACAGGAGCAAATATTTAAGGCAACGTTTTGTTAAAAATTTGAACATTGGTCGTTATATTTAGCTGTTCACAAAATGTGCACATACGTTTCTTGTATATTTTGCTTCACCACTAAAACTATTTTCAATATTACTTCCCTGGTATAAAACCCAACACAAAATCCATAAAGCTTTCTGTGTATTCCATACTTTTTACTACTTGCAGAATTTCTTTGTTTCCAACCTGGCTTACAATGCATCGTTTCTAATAATTTCGCTAACAAGTGGTCGGAAAATAGCACGCTACAATGGACAGTGCCCACAATAGCAAAACCATTTTAAACAAATAAATTCCTTTCTTGCAAGAGGAATGTTAATTTATGTAAAAAATGTTGAAGTAGGTACCAATTCTTTCAACTTCCGGCGAAATTCCAGACAGAATTTTACGAACTTCGATATTTATATATTTAGAATATTGTTCGTTATTTTCTATATCGAATTGTGAAGCGACGAGCCTAACGTAATTACCTGTGATGATTTTTTACCGGTTTTCGGTATCCATGTTGAAACCTGTTCGGTCTCAAGTGCGCCAAGAACCCACGACGAACAGGCGCGCATTGGATCGCCAGCAAAAAAATAATCTAAGAATGCCACTGGCATTACAATCTTGGAGCTAATGCTATGTATAACTCTCGAGTAGCAACAGTGCATTCAACATTCACTTTATGAGAAGTTATTCTGCGGTGACAATTTTTACCTTTAAATAATAATGCAACCATTTATTCCCCATCGGCAGTTTCAAAAGCGGTGACGCTAATGTTATTAATGCCGTAATTTGTATCAATGTCGCTATTAACTAAATGTGCCGTCAAAGTAACACGCTTTGGATTAATTATCACCGTGCTGCATTGTGATCGATCCACCCCCATGTCTACCTGGGAGCATTCCTTTTCAACTTTATCCGGTAACTATAGAATTGGCTAGGATTTTTTTGTCTCCAGCCGCTTTGTAAAGCGATTACCGCCGGAACTCTGCACAAAAGCTCTGACGAAATTTGGTGGGTATCAATATCGTAGTTCCGATTTAATGGCTAATATTTGTGTGCTGTTGTCGTGCATTGTGTCTGCTACATCCGCTGTGAGATCACCGTTATTGTCAAAGTTAGGGTTGTTCCATGTAACAGCTTGCAGTGGGTTGTGTTCTGTAATTGATAGGCTTACTTACAACTTTGTGTGAGTAAATATTAACACCAATAGTAAAGCATGAGAAGAAAATGAACATTAATAGATACTATTATTTCGATAAAATTCAAACGGGTAAATTTACTAATCTTTAACCAGTTGAAATCGATTTTCTTTTACCTCCTCTAGGAAATGTTAAGGCAGGCTAAGAATCTAATAAACCGGCAATTTGTTTCCACTAATCGTTAACGATCCTGTGCCAGAGTTAATCCTCTCTTAACCGTATCTATTACAAATACCGATCTTTTGTAGTATATCTGTGAGCCCATTATGATCCACATCTTCCTTTAGGTTGCTAATTTTAATCGAGGGGAGCCGAGGTGCGGATGTAACGGATTATATTGACATTAACGCCTCTTAATGGATTCGATTCCATTCTCAAATGATACATAGCCGTATTTTATTAGTCTGAAATTCAAACGAATCGCGGTAATTACCATTAAAATGTTTTATTAGCAAGTTTAACGCAAAAGTGCTCATATTTCCCAATTTATGATCACATAAAACTTATGATTATGTTCAAATAGTTTACCATGATAATATCATTTAAAAAATCCTTGAAACTACAATCGATATGTTACCTAAAAAAGTAATTAAAGGTGTAATTTATTATTCAACAATTGAAATGTCTAAATTGACAGCTTTATTTTTTATAGCGTCAACATTAAAATCGGTCCCTTTAATGTTTGTCCACTTCTGAGTCACTGATACAAAACGGTTTAAAATACCACACGGATTTTAATGGTCGTAAAAAGTAATGTCTCACGATTAGAGTTCACTTTAATACGAAGAGAAAAAGCTACTATCTATTCAATACGCTAAAATGGTTCAGTAAACAGGTAGAGTAGACAGAAAAAAGTAAATTAATGAACGGTTGGATGGTTCTCATAAGAATTAGTTTATGTATGTTAATGGTAAGAGGACCATAAAGGTCAATAGATGTTTATGAACGAATTGAATCGGAGACGATGTTACTCACATTTCTATCTGCCCATTTAAAGTGTGTGGGCAAGTCCATAATGTTTACACAAGGCAGTAAATGAAAGCATTCGTTTCCATTCTCCAAACTTTTATTTGTAAAGCTTTTGTTGATCATACGAGATTTGTTAGCCGTTGTTGGTCCAAATAATTAGATGTCTTTCGGTTTCCACATATGATATCCGTTATTTATCGTGTTGGGTAATTTGTATTCATTTGTACGCACGTTGTGTTTTTTGTCTAACTAATATTTGTTTTAATTAAAATTGTGTTTCTTTACAAAGAGTTGTTTGCTTTGGAGACGAGATTAAAAATTAGCTGGAGCGGGTTTTTCTACCTGTGTCGCCGCTTTGTTACAATGAATGTGTGCGGAGTCACGCGGTGTCCCGGCTCCTTGATATTCCTCCACCGCATTGGGCTTATATATGCCTTAGTAATTTTAATCACATGCAAAGGAATAACTTTGTAGATCTATTTAATAAAAAGACCTCATGTAATTTATTGCATCCTTTGGTTCTAACGTCACTGTTTTTGATTAAGTTAGCATCTTTTAGTCGTCTTATGTTTTTTTTCTGCGTTACGGAACGGTAAAAGAAGTTCCAGTAGACTTTTGCAGAAGTTTTAAAACCACGAAATAAAATAAAAGTCCTTCCTTGGCTACAAACGCAACATTTTTCCTCGAAAACCTAAAATTTTACCAATGAAACCCAAATACAAATTCCAAGGGCCCAGAAACATCAACAATCGAAGTTCCGCAGGTGTAAGGCGATCTGAGTGAGTTTTCTTGTCACTTCCAGATGTTTGCTATGCCCACAAACTGCAAGCCCAAAGTCTGTAAACTTAGAGATTTGCTCTTCAGCTCACCAGGGAGATTAGCATCGGTAATTGTAAGGCCAAGGAAGTTTGCTGAATCTATAGTTGCCGGAATTAGATTTGTATTTTGTCAAGTCTGGCTTTGTTAGCTGTTAATTATGCTCAGTTTGATAACTAAGGAGCTAAGGAGTTGTTCTATCTTGATTAAATCCTGTATTGTCTGCCATTGTGTGTTCCTATGTTCGAAGAGTTTATTTTGGGTTTACATCTAGGCTCTCGCCTTTCATGTTCTCGTTATCAGAATACATACATCGTACATATAATATATTTACGAGGTTTGCGTACTACGTACGGAGCTCAAAGCGGCATGAATATAGTTTATGGGAAGGATGTTGCTTTTAGTAAATCAAAAAATAATGCATGAACTATTTTCGTGTTAAGTTACGATTATTCGGTGACATTTCATACTTTGCTTTCTAAATATTTTAAAGTTGTATTTTTTCATGAACCTGGATTTATTCCATACTAGCTTTTACCAGTGGCTTCGGCTTCCGTGTGGAGATCGAAAATAATAACACGGGAACGTACTACTGGGAAAAAAGTATGTATGAATCCTGGTTATAAACTATCTGTGTGCGAAATTTCATCCAAATCCATGCAGTACTTTTTGCGTGAAAGATTAACAAACATCCATCCTCACAAAATTTCACATTTATTATATAAAATTGGAAGTAGGGTTGGTTTATAGATATAGAAGGTGCAGGTACATTTTCGATTATACATTATTTTTATTTTTCTATGAAATAAAGCTAGATACTTACTCGTATCTTTGATTTGGACTTTCTTACTCATAACTCTTACATACAAAATTGTTTGTATTTCTCTTCAAAGATACACGGTCAAGTATCCCGGATTTATTATTGTTAAACGATAGCGTAGGCAGTAGCTGTTACTCTGTCAACTTGACATCAAAATGTTTGGTAGCATTATTTACATTAATTTTACAAGTTCTAGTGATTTGCTGTAGATTTTATGCATTCCAAAGAAGCTTTACCAAAAGAAGTGATGCCTACATGAACTTCAATTTTCTCTCTAAGATACCTTACGCAGTGCTTTGCACATGACCATGTTCTGGTAACCAGTCTGTCTTAACTGATGCAACTGATTACCAGTATTTGACATGGAGTAACTGCCTATATGACCTTCACAACCTAGTGACTAGGTAACACTATAGCCCTTGCTAAGACTGGTTGTCAGACTTTCGGGCGTCTGACGACGCTAACAACTGTCAAAGATCTGACAAAGAATGACAGCCATTGGCTTAACGTGCTTTCCAAGGCACGGGGGGGTCCTTGGCATATAAAGCTGGTCACCCATCCACGGACCAACCGTAGCAAGCGTAGTTTAACCTGATGGATGGACCCGTGCGGTTGTTATACTACTTACCTCTTAAGTAAGTGTTCATAAAATCGTAAGTCAAACATGTAGAATTCGAACTATACCATTACTTAGTAATTTTTATCTTATCGTTGAGCTGTTTCATCCAGAAAAGTAATGCAATTATTCATCGATTTCAGGTAATATAATATATTATGGAGGTAATATACTTAAGTATACCTAGAGTAGGTTGTAATTCTTGTGGGTTACTAAAATATTTTTGTATTGTAGTTTATGATAACATATTTATAAGATTTTGTGCCGGGTGATAACTTGTACCAATTTGTTAAGTCTATATATTCTAACTGTGATCGAGTATATCATTTTCAATACAACTGCCGCAAGTATCTTCAATTCATCACAGCATGTAATATACGACAGTCGATTTCCGAAGGTCGTCGCCACACAGGAAAAGGTTTAGTATTCGACATAATCTTATACGTAATCCGGTTATAGAAATATGTTGTACACTTATACAGTTATGTTGACTTTTTACGTGGTTTTGTCGTATTAGTCACTGTTCTACTTGCGAAGTTATCGGTACATGGAAAGTGACATGATAATTTATATCAGTGATGACAAATGTCTATAAAACTTGTCATGTGGAATATGTCTACAATGTAGACTACGTAATGAGAATAGTAGGTATTAACCAGTAAGACTGCTACTTGGAAAAAAGTTTGGTGTTTTTTTTTTATCCCGAAAGAAAGAAAAATATATTATTTGGGACACGCACAGGGAAAATAAATAATTAGCAAAAATGAAGACCTACTTAAGTGTGCGACTCCAAAAAGGCTCTCTCTCAAATACCCCAGCGCTGGTATTCAGATGGGGCCCAGGACTTTTTTAGCTAGATTTCGCAGTCCAGTTGGCTTTTCCAATTGAAATCTAGGATTTGATATTTCACATGCCAGTGATACTTGAACAAGAACCGACGAGTTCTCCAGTTATTTATTCAAGTTGCAATTTTATTGAAAACTGGTAAAAAGTATTTTTGACTTTTCAAAGAAACGTTCTTAAAGTCAGGTTCAAAAACATTCGAAGTTGAATCGTGATAGATCTTCAGCTATAACCTGTCCACCGGAAGATTTATTTATAAGAGTTCTTAATCAAACACACAAGGGCCTTCCGAGAAGGTAAGCCTTAAAATAAACTGTTTAGTCTTTGTTTTGGCTTCTTAGGTGGCTTTCTCGTATTGAGTTTGTTAGTTTGTACAATATAAATAGGTAGTAGTCGAGTTCATTGGGTGTGGTTAATAATTGTTTTTAATTTGTACACAATAGTTTTGTTGGGTTGAAGATCGATGTTTATGAAGTTGACGCGAAACACCTTTCAAATTTTGGTTTGTCTAAAATCATTTAAATACTAGCTTTTGCCCGCGACTTCATACGCGTGGACTTTAGAATCAAGTAGATAATCATTTTTTTTTCATAATATATAGCCTATTTTTTTAAGTTAGACCTCTCGGAATACATCATTGAAAACTGCATTCAATTCCATGCAGTGGTTTTTGCGTGATGCGGTAACAAACATACAGACAGACAAAAATTCTAAAAACCGTTGTTTTGGCTTCTGTTGCTATAATAAAGACCCCCCCATACTATTTTTTCTTCAATATCTTTAATGTACAGACATCGGCCTGTTACAATTTTATTATATGTATAGATTATTTCTTGTCACCAAACTTCTTTTTTTAGTTAGCCTATATTGTGGGTCTTCCTTTTTTCCTTCCTGTCTTGTGCGATCTCTGGCCATGTTGGCCTTGCAAACCTTATCAGATCGTCACACCACCTTCGCCGTGGTCTACCTCGATGGCAATGGTAAAAACACACATGGCTACCCGCTCCCATGTTACGTCAAATCACATGGCTTGATGAACTGCTTTAAAAATCGCAACTAAAAAAGGATCATGCAACGACAAAATTTTGAAAAAAAAAACTAAATGATGCGCTTCGGGAAGCGTCACAAATTGGTTACAATAGCGAAACAAACGTTGCGGAATTTTTCATTTGCACACCGTTTCACACTTTGCTGTTAGCTTTAAATTTTCACAGTTCGTGCGGGCATCGATCAAACATTGGCTTGTCGCAAACAAGAGATCCATAGATCCTTTGATATTTGTCGATTGTTCGAAGTTCCGAACATTTCGTACGATTTTTTGAATTAAACTTTATCTAGCATAGTTTTTCCTGCAACTTCATTCAATCCCGCACATATCTATAATTTAAAGGCTCGTGCAGACGTGATAGCGCGATGCGACTCTTGTAGAACAATTTGTGTGAAAATTGGAAATGGAAATTCGACGCTAATATATGACGCCAGAGACACCGAATCCCTAAGTAAGGATTTTAGAAACTATAGACGGTTTAAAGCTGCCATAGAAGCCCGCGCCTATGGTGGCTGGGAGTCCGCTATGAAGTCCCGACGTCCAGGCCGTCTACTGCGGCGGCTAGGGCCGTGAGGGCGCATATACTGCCTCTCCCTCACGTGCGCCGCCTCCCTCTTCGCGAGCATTACTGCTTCGCAGAAGGAGGTGACGGCTTCCCATGCAGTGTCGCTCCGTATCATGGCCTGGACCAGGGCCAGACGCGACATATCGCCGCCACCTATCGCCTCCGGTTTCTAAAAATCCTTGCTTAGGGATTCGGCCTCTCTGGAACATTATTTCCTGTTTGTAGTTAGTCAATCTGTCAGTCCTTCAGATCAAATAAACAGTAGATATAGGTCACTTCTCAAATTCCACTAATGGATTCCTTAACACTTTGATGAATACTAGAATATCTTAAGATGTAGATTATCTAGGCGTGTTCCATTTAGCAGCAAATAGGAGTGCAATAGCTCTCTCTACATCAGTTAATCCAATGGATTTAATACATTAAACATTTCCACGGTCATTCAAGTAAATCGAAAGAGAAACGTCTAACTGGGAATGTACGTTTTGTTTAATCAAATGATACCATTCGGTAGAACTGTTTAATTTTAATGAAAAATAATATTTAAAAAAAAAACTAAAAAACACGCTTTAAAAACCAAACTAAAAAAGGAGAAAACAAGCGTGGGGTGCTTTTTGAGGTATTTTTATAATCAATTAATGTCGAGCACCCCACGCTTTTTAATTGAATTAAATTATTTTCTCCTTTTTTAGTTTGGTTTTTAAAGCGTGTTTTTTAGTTTTTTAAACTATTATTTATTTTCTATTTTTTAGTTCTGCTAACTACAAAAACGTGATTTTTTTTATTTAAGTATTTTTTTCCTTTTTTTTCTATTTTTTTTTTATTATTGAATTTTCATCGGTCCTCGATAAGTTTACAAAGTTTCAATGAAATCTGACCGTTTAAAGTGGGTAAAAATCGCGCTCTAAGGGACTCCTTAGAGCGCGATTTTTACCCACTTTAAACCGACTGGTCACATACAAACATACAAGTGAAGCTAATATTATATAAAGCGTGTAAAAAGGTATTTGTTTTTCAAACCAGTAAAAAAATTATCTGTAACAGCACTGAGCCTTTAATAGCCCATGATCATTTTCAAAATTAGTTCAGCTGTTACGGAGAAAAATTGCATCAGGCATACAGACATAAAAACTGTCATTATTTTCGACCAAAAACAATAAACATTTTATTACTAATTGCTCAACGATAAACGAAACAATGTGTTTCAAATTGCTGATAGTAATCTTACCGCTGATAGTTTTACTGAGAAAGAAACAATATTATCAGTACAGTGTTATTGTTAACTTCGCGTTAAACAGTAAACTAATATAGGCTTGCTTTCTAAGAACTTTGCTTTTATTACAAATCCAAGGATTTTGTCGTAAGTAGGTCTTTAGTTACGTAATAAAACGAAGGTATTTATAGGTGTTACTTACATACTTTCTTATACAGGGTGAAATTGAAAACATGCGACAAACCGAAATGGGAGATTGTACTCATCATTATGAACAACTTTTACTGAGGGACCAAAGATGCAATCGCAAAAAAAAAACAGCTGTTCCCTACATTTTGACGAGTTATGCGAACATAAATGTAGGGAACAGATGTTTTTTTTTTTCGGGATTGCATCATTGGTCCCTTAGTAAAAGTTGTTCATAATGATGAGTACAATCTCCCATTTCGGTTTGTCGCATGTTTTCAATTTCAGCCTGTATAACTTTGAAATACCTTAGCATTTGTTGTACTTACATTTAGGGCTTCAAATAAACTAGATTATAACAAAAATTGTTACGAAAAAAAAATGCTGTAGAGATTTCATCAACTTTTTGTGTTGTCAGTTGTTTCATCTAGCAGTGATTTTTTTTTCATCTTTTTGATTTCAACATAATTAGTTTTATACGTAACAGTAATATACGTCAAATCAAATCAAATCAAAATATTTTATTTCACATAAACCTGCATGGGCACTTATGAAACGTCAGAAGTTAGGTGCACGGTTCCAATTTGGTTATACATAGTAAAAGATGACCACCTACTAAATTACATGATTTGGTGCCTACAACATAAATCTAATTAAGTAGTGTGTCGCTTACTTTTTCCGACTATGTTCTATTGCGTCTATATTTATTTTATACAAATATGATTAATAAAATTCATTTAAATTAAATAACATACATTCATTTTAAACTGGATTTACTTAAAACTCTTGTTAGTAAAACATTTATGGCATAATCTCCAATTGCAGGTTGTAGCCCAAGCTTAAGTGGTCTTGTCAATATATATTTTTATGCAAAATTGATCTAATGTCACAAACAGTAGGTATGGTTTTAATTTTGATAATTCAATAACATTCATTGCCTTATCTGTATACGTTGTTCAGCAGACACATTTTCGAACATACGAAGCAATGGATTAGCAATAACCTTTAAAATGATTCAGATTTTGATTAATAGTGTGTTACGCAATTTGGGTGCTAGAATACGTTTGAACAATAGTCAAAAATTCCCTGAATCCCTATCAATATTCATTTACAACTAGCTGTTGCCCGCGGCTTGACTGTGTGGAGTTTGAAAATTATCCCACAGGTACATACTACCGGGATGACCACTATCCTTTATATTAATCCAGGCTATAAACTATAAGTGTGCCAATTTTCATACAAATCCGTTCAGCAGTTTTTGCGTGATTGAGGAACAAACATCCAAATATCTTCATAAACTTTTACATTTATAATATAGTAGGATTTAAACCTACACATATTGCATATACATTGAACATCCTGCACCGTGTACCGCACCACTGCCTGTCTTTAATACCACCAGCTTTAGTGGCCGCTCTGCCAAACATTGCTTTACAAACTGCGCGATGTATTCTGCCAGGCTGTGGAGTGTAAAGTGTAAGTATAACAACAAACGAACAAACAATGGAAATAACAAAAAACCTTTAGTTCTGTTCCGGTGGTTTTTACTTCCTCTTCCGTAGTAATCTTCTGTTTTCATTTCTAGTGGAATCTCGGGTTGGAAATTTCCTTCTGTTTTTGTAAAGATTTCGATTTTGTCCTTGATTCTATCCTTCTGTGTTGAGGATCACTATTATGAACTTCTGTTGACGAGTGCGTAAGGTTTGTGTCTGCTTCGAATTTAACCATAAGCTCGACCTGAATCAACATGGCGGCGACGTCGTGAAAAGATGCCCTCCTATAAATAAATACCACCCGTCTCTCCACTAGTCCAATGCTTACTCAAGGATGCATATCCGGTAGGCTCGCAATCCTTTCCTATCCTAAGGGCACGTCTACCTGACCATTACCGCTCCCCCCAATATACTTCTTGATATGCAATGGCCTCTGTAACACCATGAAGCATGAGGCTACAGGGGCTAGTGCGAATCTTGGGGTTCATTCGATTAATCGAGTCTGGTCAAGCCACGCTGGGATCAGTGCATTACATTACATACATTACATTACAAATCAGGAAAATTGTGCAGTGTTGAAGTTTTGGGCCACATTCAAGGATTTCCCATTTCACACCAGCCTCGTTTCTAGTGCTTTATTCAGCTTAGATTCATTTTACGAGTGACTAGACTTACAATCAGCAACACAGTAACATGATTTTTTTACCGAGAGTAAAGAAATCTCTTACCTGATCCAATTTCGTTAAATATAAAATAAGGATACCAATTACGTTTCCGTCTATAATGAGCGATATTCGAATGCTATTATTTTCGTATTAACTCGTGATCGGTTCAGGCCACTGGACGCAAATTTGGTTTCCGAACGAAATTGGTTAATAATGATAGACTGTCCAAAACAATGCATCTTTCCTGTTTTATAATTTACTTTTGGGGTTTTAAAGCCTTAAAATGTAACGTTTATTCGAATTAGGCTATCTTAGTTTTAGAACGGTGTGTAATTTGTCTATTAACACTATAATTTTTGATTTCATCCTGACACACAGCATATTTGATAACATTCTAGATACCTTATAGTAAATAAATAAATAGATACAAGTAATAAAAATATCAAGTAGAATAAAATTCCAGACATCAAACTTTACGACGCGACGGTCCTCCAATCTGAGGCTATATCTAATTACACAGAACCTTCATCCAGGCAATATGTGAGCATCAAATCTAATTTCGCTCACGTAACTTAATATACCTAATAGTACCTACACCATGAACTATTAGATTTACTTCAAAAGGTTAAAGTGATCAGGTTTCATGTTTGGCCCGTGAATGGGTCGATAAACCGTCCTATTTAATAGCTCGGCGTGGGTTGCCCATGCATGTGCGTATACGCAGGCTTTTTTTTCTCACTTTTATGTCCATCAAGCACGGCGCCTGAGTACGACTGGCACAGCGGGACCTACCATAGGTGTTTGTGATTCAGTTTATTTATTACACTACCGTGAAACATCCTTTTTTGCTGGACACCTCTTTTGTTGGGTGTATTTTATTAACGGGAGATAATGATCTTTATTAATGATGGAGGGTTAAGTTCATGCATGATGAAGAATTCAATTAAGGCGTAGAGAAGGCATATTTATTTATTCTGATACACACAAAATCAAATAAATCGCTGACATATTTTGATACTAAGACACTTAGGAATAATCAATGAAGTCTTCGATATGATTATACTACTAATACTCGTGATACTTTTGTATTTTGGAAATCCTTACTATCTCATCCTTCTTAGTTATCTTTTTTATAGAAAACAATAGGTAGAAAGAAGGTCTTAGCTATCGCAAAAGAAATAAAATAATTTATATTATTCTAATAGAAAAGCCTTATGGCTGATCCGTACGTGCTCTCGAGCGAGACTCTTGCTTCGTTTTTTACGACCCTTGAGCGATAATCCCGTGGTAATGCCTACTAGGCTCTCAAAAATCAGTCGACCAAAGGTCTAGACGATCGTCAAAAGCCCTTACATCCTCTAATAATGAGTTAGGCGAACATAGGTACCTACTCATCAGCTCTGACTACACACTTCTACACACTGAGGTACTTCAAATTGTGAAACGTTGGTGCTTAGTTCTATATTATGGTTAAGTTGTAAGGGTGTCGTAACAGAAGTCTGAGTTATGGAAGCCCTAACCACATCGCTATAAAAATGTGGTTCTAATGGGAGCAAAATTCTGCAACTCCAGCAAAATCGCAAATTTTCAGTGACGCAATCGCCTGTTGTTTTAAGCAATAGAATTCCTTTTTCTGAATGTCCGACGGGCTTGTGGCTAAGTAATTTTAGCCGTACGGGTCGACCGATCAGTTTAAGCTAAGCTTGCCGCGGTTGGTCCGTGGATGGGTGACCATCTTTAGATACCAAGACCCCTCGGTGCCTCGAAAAGCACGTTAAGCCGATGGTTCCGGCTGTAATTTGTGGACCATTGACAGTCGTTTACAGGTCGCCATAAGCCCGAAAGTCTGACAACCAGTCTTACCAAGGGGTATCGCATTACCCAGCTACTGGGTTGTTAAGGTCAGATAGGCAGTCGTTCCATGTAAAATACTGGTATGCAGCTGCATCCGGTTAGATTGGAAGCCGACCCCAACATCATTGGGAAAAGGCAGGGCAGATGATGAATCCCATTTTCTGAGTGTAAGTACATTATGTTCATACTCTAGAACCCCGTATTCTTTGCTGTAGCCATTAACTATATACGTTGTGTATGTATGTTTCACGAGTCAGTTTCAGATGACCGCCGACAGTACTTTCACGTGAAACCAAAATTAGCCTATGTTATTTAGAAACGAATCTTACTGTTGTTTATGATTTATGACTTACTACTCCGTTTTCAAAGCAATAAGGATGTAAGGACGTAAGAAGAAAGGATTTGTGGTTCCTTCAACTAGGTACTCATCTTCCAACCAGGTGGGCGGTATGCCTTAGTTGGTTACAGTGCCATGCACGCCAGTTTTCCTAGTGATAGGTAGTACGATAGTTAAGGCTTGCGTGCTACAAACTCTATGTATTCAATTAGCATAAGTTTCTACTAAGGACAGCTAAGTAACACTTACGTAGCTACGTGGGTGCCCCTTGAATTTACAATAATCAGTTAAAATACAGCCATTTGCCCGTGCAGTCAACTTGACACTTGTAAACCCACAAGCATTATTATCTTCAATTGACTTTTAAAGGGTAATTGGATGCAATTGTCGTCTTAAAATCCGATAAACGCATAGCTATTAATATTAATTTAAAATAAATCTAAGAGTGAAACCAATCCGTACTTGGGCTGAAAATTATGATTAAAAGACAAATGCATGCGAATTAGTTACGTGACAGTTTTTGACATACAGTGTGATTGTGCATTTGCTCATGTCCAATACAAAAACTTACACCGTCTCATTACTAAAGCACTGAGCCAATTTTTGCAATTTCCTACTTTATTTCAATTTGGGTAAAATTCTTAACACAAAAATGCCAACTTAGCACCGGACTAAGTGGTAAGTTAGGGATATAAATGAAACAAAACATAGGTATTAGAATCAGAATCTTTATTTGTCAAACATAGGTATTTACTTAATGGTGTAAGGTTAACATATTTGAGCGCTATTTTTTGCCACGAAGGCATACAAATTTTAATTAAAGAAACTAAAATACTTAAAAAACGAAATAAAACAAACAATAAAAACAAAACTAAAAAAATATTAAAAATTATCATTTATAAAATCTTTAACAGTATAATAAAATAACATTTATCTATAAATAGAGAGGTTCTCACGTCTCTATTAATAGAAAAATGTTATTATAATTTATTAAATGAAAAACTGGCTTGGTGGTTTAAACCTGATATAAATAAAAGCCTTATTTTGTAATAAGAGCGACGTAATCGTAGTTCTCGTTAATTCACTAAACAAGGAAATTATTAAAAAAAATAAGTTATTTTCAAGTGTCTGTCTGTAGATGCACGAGACCTATTTTCTATAATTTATTTTAATATATTGTTTTTGTATAAAGGCTGTTTTTTCAACTTTTATCTGAGGAATAAATATTGCGATTTGACAACTTTGTATAGAAAATATGTCAAACTGTCCGATTTATTCTTCAGATAAAATTTATCTGACTATTAGAAAATCTGCTCTAAATAAAATATACCTACCTATCTAAAATAAAACGATCATTTTATAAGCTATCAACAAGCAATTGTAAGGGAAGGGCTCGTAATGGCATCCGAATTGAAACTTTCGCTTAATTTGCTTGAAATTGATTAAGGCCAAAATGGAATAGGAAATGTTGTTATTTAACCCAAACTTTTATTGTGGAATTGGGAAATTACTTGTAAACTGTTTTATAAAATTATTCAATAAGAAATTTCGCTATGATATTCTGGTATAGTATAGCAAAGAAAAAGAAATAACCATAGTGAAGTGGATATGAATCCGAAGATTTTTCTTATTGTTTTATATTATAATCTCTTTCAATAGTTTGTAACTGTAATTTTAAAACATTGTAAAAGCCAAGTATTTTTAAAAGAGTAACCGTGGAGTTTTTTGCCGGCTCTTCTCCGTAGGATAGGAACCGACAACTTGGAATTATGCACCTAGCTTCTGACGTTTCATAAGTGCACATGTAGGTTTATGCGAACTAAAATATTTTGGTTTAAAGTTATGACAGATACCCACATTGGTATTAGAAATGTCACTTGGAGGACGTGCAAAGTAAAATTGTAGATTACCTACCCGATGTCTGAACAAAAAAAAACGGCCAACTGCGTGACGGACCACGCACAATAAAGGGTTTCGTAGGGAGAAATTTATCCCAAGAAATTTATAGGAGAACATGTTCTTCAAAAATAAAGTTGAAGAACATGTTCCTCTATAGATCGAAATACGTCAAGATTAATTCTCCAATTGCAAATTTAAGTTTCTAATCACATTTTTTTATGTAATAAATTACAAATTAACGATTTTCGAACTGTTTCCTTTACTTGTGGTCTGAGACCTTGTTCCTTGCCAAATTTCATAATTATTTTAAGTCAACGGGAAGGTAAATATAGGTTTATATAGCCTAAAGATATACACCCTATAAGTTTAGATTTATTTGCGAGTATCAAAATATGTCGCATAGGTAAATGGCCGTATTTCTTTTAATTATTGTTTAGAGGTCAAAAGGACCGTAGACCTCCGTATTTGATATTAATTACAAGTTTATACCTCCACGCATTCTTGAGAAAAAGGGTCTTGACAGATAGACGGAAGGACGGACAGCGAAGTGATCCTTAAAGGTTTCAGTTTTTTCCTTTTGAGGTAGGGAACCCTAAACACGACTAAGAAATACCGAAACATGGAAAGTCCCTCAAATATTAAAAGCCGAAGATGAATCACTGTCCCAAATTCTTTCACTCTTTCTTCAAAGTGACGCATCCACCAATAAACTGAGTCGGGGTAGAATATATCTTTTTTTACAACTAGCTAGCCCGGACAGTGTAACGGGAACAATGCATTCCTGTTGTTACGTTCGGTCAACAAAAAGGCAACAAGAGCAAATGTTTTTTGTCGCCCACCCCGCTAAATTAAACAGGGAAGCTGATTTTGTTTTTATTTTTTTTCCAAGCAATTTTGCTTTACGTTGAACGTGAAAGCCGAAACAGTAATGACCTTTATTATTCGTGTAATGGCAAAAAATCTTTCGCGTGGTGTTTTTGTTTTGTTTAGATTTAGACTTGTTGACTTTTGGGCTTTATTACATAAAGTAGGTATTTGTTTCAGTACCGTTTTTTCTAGTTTTTTTTTTTACAATGTAATGTAGTGTAAGGTTTGCAATTTTGGGAACGAGGTTCTTTAATGCAGCTTGCGGTAGGAGTAAACTTGTAGAAATCGTCACTGAACGAAAAAAGCGTAACGTAACAAAAAAGCGTTATGCCACCTCCATTCAACGTTCTATTATACATACATAATAAATAGAGATAGAGACAGAGATTTCGAAGGTGTTGAAGCCAATAGTGAGGCCGTAATAAAAATCAAGAAAGCAGCAAAATAAATTTTGCAAAGTTTTCGTGTTGGGTGTCGTGTGAAGTGGTTTTTGAGGGTGTTGAAGCCGATCTCACATCAAAATAAAGTCTGAGTATTTGAAAGATAGAGTAAATTAGGATTTGACAAAAAACACAACAAGGTACGCAGGCGGGCAGGAACACCAGACGGGGGTCTCCCCGAGCCCAGGTTTTTTTCTTTAGACAGTTTACCTCGCTGTGGAGCTCTTAATACAATACGCCAGAATGCGGATTCCCGTAAACTCGAACCAACCACACAAGTAATGTCACTGCCGAAATTAAATCCAAAAATATTCGTGAGCCTGACCGAATACGGAAAGAAAAAAATATGCACAGTTTCGATTTAACGATTACACCCGTTAAGATTTTATTTACTAAGTATAAGCTATATACACAATAAATAACTAAGAAATGCGACTTAACGTTGTTTTGCATGACCACAATCGGCTGTAACTTGACTAAATATTAGGTCGCGTGCAGTATAAATTTGGTAGGCAGACGCAATTAAACATTTACGATTAATTTTACGACTACAACCCTGAAAGAGTATACAGTGCTGTATTCAAATCAATGCATTATTTAAAAGATGGATTTTAATGACGTAGTCGTTGTCATAAACAGTTATTTTTGGTAGAACTTCATTTGTTAATTCTACCCTTTACCTATAGTATATGTATAACCTTTTAAAAATAATACTAAATGCCACAATTTTTTTTTTTAACTACAACCTGTATACGTACCATTTTTTTTTGTTTATTTATTCATCACTTACAACAGTACCTAACTATCATTACAGGTACAACCCAATGCAATAGTGAAGCAAACATATTAATTACAACTAGTTTTCTAAAACTTATTAGGTACATTATAATGTTATCTTTGTGAATTCAATCAGTGTACGAGCAGAAATGTCTATCTCCGCTGCTACAAGGGTTAAGAGTGCGAAGCACCCGCGTCATGGGGCCTACTCTCTAACTCCGTCAACGAAGATACGGGCCCGTCTGAAAGTAGCTCGAAACTTCTTAGTGAATCCTACGGCCAATAAACTAACTTTTTTGGATGGGCAAAAACATTTCGGGAGTAGGGACAGCTGTCAAATCGTGTTGTCATTCATTCTTAGTTCAGGCTCCAAACTAATCTTCTATCTGTCTGTAAGTGATACGGACTTGGAAACGCCCGTAACTTCGACCGAAACGACGGACTTCGTGCTTAGGGAGTAGGCCCCCAGGGGCGCCTCATTCAGCAGATTAGTGCGGCCCTGAGGTACCGCCAGCAGCTAAGGCCGACGTCGCCGCCACACATATCTGGCAGGCACACTCAAACACACTCAGGAAAAATTTAACCAAAATCTTTTATCCGTAGTGTAATTTACGTCTGACAATATTCTACTATGGAAAATCTGTGAAAAATTCAAAATTTATTCTCAGGATAAGACTTATTCTAGGTATAAAAGTTTGGTGAAATTCGCCCTAACTCTAATGTTGGCGTTATGTATCTTGGCTCTAATTAATTTAAATAAATATGAGACAAGTGCGAACTCAACTCTCAGTTCGTTTTATCCAACCATGCCTAATATAAACGTGATTTGGGTCGGTGAATAAGCGTCCTTCGTATGGATTTAACGATCTATACCGTTAATGACAGACGAAACCAGAATTAATCAGTTATTCCTTCACACGCCACAACGATCCTTAACGAAATTAAAGCCATGTCTTTTTCTCAGAGATACTTTCATGTTAATTCAATTTGTTGTAGTCTTTATGTTTTATGCATTAAGGAACTCTCTTCGTGTATAACATTGCCTAAACGTGTTGTGTTTCCAGTGTTGACCCGACCAAGGGTTCGATTAACATTCCTCTCTCCGTATGATCGCTTCGGGATCCAATCAGGCCGGTGTTCACATAATTGTTTGCGGACATGATTTTATCGGAGAACTACAACGGGTCGAGGCTTCGGGACAACGGTTGTTCGTTTCATGCCATCCATCTAGAAATTATTGGTGCCCTCAAGTGTTTTCAAGACGGCATTGCAAGCCATGATACAGGGAAATTGGATATTGATATCTGAATTAACGGGACCAAAAGGCTTTATTATTAAAAGACAAAAATAATACCAGGTATCCTACTAGTATTATAAATATGAACGTTGGTATGTTTGGATATTTGTTACTCAATCGTGCAAAAACAGCTGATCGGATTTGGATGAAATTTGGGACGCAGGTAGTTTATAACCTGGATTAACATATAGGACTTTTTATCCCGGTAGTACGTACCCGTGGGATAATCCGATACGGGCTAACCCGGTGGCAAAAAGTGGCTGGTAAAAACATACATTATTTAACTGTTCTAGCAAAGTCCATAGGCGATAAACTCTCAAGCTGTCACTAGACCGCGACAACAAAACCATTTAACACCCGACATCCGCACAAAAACTAGCGTCATTATCGGTTCTGCGGTAACCGCGACCGTTCTTAACCCGTTAAGGACCTCCACAGTAATCTCATATGTATGTATGCTCAACATCCTGAACGCCATCATTTACCATCAGTGCTGCTACTTTGTGAGGTCGTATATCGTTACCAGTGTCCCTTAATCTAGCGGTAACTGTGGAACAACAAAACTCATTACTCGGCGCTATTCGTGGCCGTACCTGCGAGTACTGGCAAGCTCGTGTTGGGTGTTTGGTGTGAAATGGAAGCGACAGCGGTTTATGTAAGGGTTGTGGCTGTTACTTGACTTTTGAGCTGTCATGTCCCAAGTGCAGCAGTGGTGGCCCAGTGGAAACCCTGACATGCGCTTTGTTTTAAGTAAATTATTTTCATCACCATTGCTTTCAAAACTATGAAGGAAAATATCACGAGGAAGTCGGCATGTTCTAGAATCAAAAATTCGAAGACATGCGACAGCCACCAACCAACCCGCTCTGGGTCCGCGTGGTGGATTGCGGTCCTCTCACTCTCCCAGAGAGGAGGCCTCTGTCTCAGCAGTGAATACATTATAGGCCGATTATCTATGTCCCAAGTTCAGAAAATTGGTAATACAATATTATTTTCGTGAATCAAAGGGACATCAATATTTATGACTTCGTATAGGTAGTAATTGTTTAAAAGTCAATAGACTAAAATATGTTACAGTTTGAGTTTATTTTCTAGGCGATAATCCCACGCCAAACAACAGTGTTATACTTACAACACACTAAGCCAGTCCGTTCATAACAAAAGTTCTATAACACCGTAACTTACTGGAACATAAATGAATATTATGCCTGTAACTTACACAACCCGCATTAAATCTTCCACAACCGGGTATAGACAAAGGTGACATCTAAAATACGACCGCACCCGTCGCGGCTTACTTTTACTATGAAAGTTTATCACTTGCGCCGCGTCATTATTTGGCTTAGGAGATTAGCAAATGGGGGCAACTTGTTCGGTTTACGAAGCCTAAGCCAGACCACTAAACCCGGAGAACTTACCGCTACCTTGGCATGGGGATTTTTAATTATATCATTAACTGGACCAACGCACGCGCGTGCCGATTAACAGTTTTATAGCTATGAAGCCGCGCTTAGCTTGGCCCTTATTTATGGGTTACAGTGTGGAAAGTTGGCTTACATGAAATAATTTTGTTCCGTTAATATGTTTTGTTGGGTAACCCAATTGTCAAGCTTTTTAAAGTGAATATAATTTTTAAATTTCAACACGGTGTGATATGGTCTGGTAACACGACTTACCACAATAACGGGTAATGTTAAATCATAATTATCCTATAATGTTCCCACTGCTGGGGCATATGTCTCCCATCTTCGAGAGGGAGTGGGCTCCAGTGTTTGTAGATGTCACATGTCTTCGAATTTTTGGTCCTAGGACATGTTGGTTTCCTCACGATGTTTTCCTTAACCATTTTGAGGAAAGTGGTGATGAAAATGATTTACCTAAAGTAGAGCACCTGCCTAAATTCGAACCCATGACCTACAACTCATAAGTCACTTATTATATACCACTGGGCCACCACTGATCTCCTTTATTATTTTAAGGTTAAGTAATTGTACCTAATCAGTGGTGTAAAGTGAAGGTATAATTGAAGAGTGATCGTTAACCCTTTGCATTCTTTACCCCGTAATTAAACCCGACCCTCAGATAGTCCCCTAATGCAAGAAGACGCAAGCAATTAGAAAATAGAAAGACGGGAAATATTTCCTGTTTGAGCATTTCAAAATCAATAAGATATTTTCATTACCAAGTTTTATCTCATCCTATTCATTTGAAATCTATGAATGGATACCTGTTAGAAAACGGTTTACAAATATTAAGTACCGTCTTACTTATCCGTCGATCAGATTATGAATCTCAGTTCGCTATAATCGCCTTAAGTACTAATCTCCCCTTTTCTATTACGAAACTCCTTCAACTTGAATAATTAATTTCGAATTTTGTACCAAAACAAATAAATGATTGAGTTTCCACTTTTTTTTCATAAGGTTTTCTTAGAATTGCTTCTTGTATGTCAGCATAGAGGTTTATACTGTTTAATTAAAAGGTAGCAACGTATATCTAACACTTACGTGTTAGTAAGCTGGTATTCGCAGTCTTATTAAAACTTTAATCAAGTTTGTAGGTACTTTTTTAATCTGGCCACATCAGTGTTATTTAGCAGCGGAGCGCGCTCTTACCTTGCTAATTTAAATTTCAGCAATTTATAAATACACTTAATTAACTTAACGTGTACAAAACACATGCTGGCCAGGTGAATTAAGAACACCTGCTGTATTATTCCTACGCGAAACTTAATATGAAGAGCTATTTTTTCTTTCTTTTTATATTCCTTTTAATTTGCAACCCGATAACTCATGTGACCATGGAGGACAGATGAGCCACTTAACTCACGGTCTATTGAATTTCTGCCGGATCAGACTCTCAATGTAATCAAAGGAATAAAGAAGAAGGACCTGTTTTGTTTTTATAGGTAAGTTTTGTGTGTACATTAATCAATCACGTAGGTACTGAAAGAAAATTCGGGCACAAAATTGTATTTTGGGACCTACAAAGATTTCTTTAACAGGAGGAAAATGGGAAAATGTGTATGTAATGTTTGAATATAAGCTGATGGATGTCTTTTAACTGAAACGTTGGCAAAGTTAGCTTAAATCTTATACCTATTGATCTTATAAATAAACTTTCAGTAACAATATTTATTTTTGGTTTTGTCCCATTTATTCGTGAAGTTATTGAAATATTGAGGTACCTACGAAAAATATCAACTTTGAACGTAGGTAAGTAAAGTACATTATTCAATTAGGTACAAAAAATACCTTTGGAAAACTGACAACAAAGAGCTATTAAAACAATGCCCAAAGCTTCAGCTCGTTAAAAGAAGGATATTTTCACAAAATTTCTAACGACATCAACTTTGAGCTACTTGTCACTTCGCTCAAATGGCAGTCATTTATTTTGAACAAGTTCAAAACTAACTAAAGAAAAACTGCTACAGTAGTTACATCACGATCCGGCCAGGAGTTGTGCGAGGGACACACGGGGTCCCAAATTAAAGTGCTAATGTGTTCCGCTGACAATGGCGACATGCACACCAAATTTACTGTGTCGTAGAAATTTCGAATGTGAAATGCATGGATTATGAGAAGTTTAATTTTGAAATCAGACCCATTTTGGTTATTTTTTAACCGTCTTCAACAAGGAGGAGGTTCTCAATTCGTCTGTACTCTATTTTTGTAAGTATGTTCCGCAATATATGTCCGGTGATTTTGGTCCGATTTAAAAAATCCTTGTTTTAATGGGTAGGGTATTCGGTGGTCTCATACTATTAACTTTTCTTTGGTAGTTACTGCGTTAGCTACGTTAAGGGCCTAAGTCTCGTTTGGTAGCGTAACACGGTCACTTTATGAACCGAACTGCTCATTAACGGCTTGTCTTGAAGATTTGAAAAATATATGATTTTACTATAGATTCACATAGATCATTTTGCCGAGGGTACTTTTTTTGTATGGTTAATACATTTGCTGCAAAAAAATATTTTGCAACACGCAATATTTTGGCTTCTATTCCATACTCCTCCTAAACGGCTTCGTTATTTGAAAAAAAAATACACTGAAAAATAGATAGTTAGAGGTACCACAGAATTGCTAGAGCACAATTGTAAATTAATAAACATTTGCCAAGGAATATCCCCATTTTGAGATAAAGGCTCAGATGTGCCCTGCGCGGTTGCGGGCGGCAGTCGTGCTTTAGCATTCAAACGGGAGATGAGGATACTATGGGCCTTAATACGTATAATCTACTTTTTGTATCTTCATGATGGTCATATCATTGTTGTTTATAAAGCAAGTAATTGTTGTTGTGTATGTGTTGTGTTGTGTGTGTCGCTGTAGGGTAGGTTAGGTACCATACATAAAAAGTGAACCTTTTTGGTTTGGTACGGCGATACCTTGCACGTCAATTTCATCGTCCGTGTAACACACATGTTTGGAAAAGAAAAGAGGAAAACTTTCATTTTTACGCCGTCTAACGGATTCAATATCGACGCGGCTTGAATGAGTTTTGGGGGTGGAAAAATCGTTAATCATCCCTTTGTTGGAATTTTGTTACGGCCTAACTCGTTGCTCGCCTGTTTGGCCTTCCATTTTTCCTTTTGAATGCTGAAAGTGGGGCCCGTTCTTGACGAATTGTTTTCATGGGAAAACAAAAACGGATTCGTTGAGATTCGGGTTCGTAATATGTAGGGAAAGCCGGCTGGTATTTCATTTTGGACACACGAATAATGTAGGTATTCGTATGATATTGTTTTGTTACGAAAACTTATATTACTGAGGGATCAGTTACAGAAACAAAAGAAGACTCAACCTTTAGACTAAAATAAAATAGTAAAATATTTCTTTTAGTTTGAGAGAACGATTAAGCTGTCGACTTCTTCACATAAATTCACACGTATAGAATGTAATCCGGTTTCGTATCATCCTATGTAACGTGAAACTTGACTATTGCGTTGAAAAACAAGCGAAGTGATAAACCTCAGATCACACTCTCAATTACAATTGCGGTTATCTCATACCTCCGGTTTAAAAAAAGTTATAAAATCTTAATTAGAAAAAAACGGTTTATACCGCACTAGTTAAGTCATATAACTTTTTATAGAAACGTGTGATTTGACCTTTAGATTTGTAGAACGAAGGTTAACACAAGTTTAACGAATGAAGTGTCATTAATATCTATCAATTAGGTGTTTACCGTTCCCCTCCTATAAACCATTAATCAGAATTTGTCGAAACAAGCATCGCAATGGCGTCAGACATTTTAGCAAAAATTATAATCCACTATTTTCCTCCTTTTTCTCGTCGATTTTAGTGGGTGACTGTTTTTTAGTTTTGTAGGGTACCGTACTCAAAGAGTGCCTACGAAACCCTATTAATAAGCCTTCGCGGTCTGTCAGCGGGCTGAATCCCATGAACCGTATTATGTAGACAGTAGACATTTTCATAGAGTGTGTATGTATTGGACTGCTGTAGTGACGATAATGATAATAATAGAACAGTCAAGTGCCTATCTACCTACTCATAATGTAAATCCTACTAAAACTTTGTATGTTTGTTACTCAAACACGTAAAAATGGTTTTGTTTGGTTGGGAAATCGTTAAATAACTCCTTCCGCTCTGGGTGGAGCAGGAGGGCTTGTCAGACTCTTACTGACTAAAACCCACCCGTGTTCCCTCAGTTACCTGTCTGCCAGGGGCCGTGGTATCTCTTTTAAACAACCCGCACCCCTGACAGGCATCGGCCCTTGCAGACCTATATCTTTGAGGCGCGCGTGGAACGCAACGCACCGTCGACCCGGGCTTGGTCCTTACCGGACAGCGAGCTACCCATTACTCGCCGTCCACAAGCCCGCGCCTATGGTGGCCGGGAATCAGTCTGGCATTCCCGACGCCCAGGGCGTCTCCCGCGGCGGCTACGGCCGTGAGGGCGCATATACTGCCTCTCCCAAGCCGGGCAGACCTCCACCGTATGCTCCACCGTGTCCTCAGGGCGATCTTCGCAGTGGAAACACCCGGGCGTTTCCTCCCGCCTTATCTGAAACAGGAACCTCCTAAAACAACCGTGTCCGGTGAGGACCTGCGTCAGGCGGAAGGTGAGGACGCCGTGCCGCATCTCAACCCACTCCTCATAGAGGGGTCTTACCGCTGCTATCATGGCGTGCCCAACGCAAAAAAAAAAAAACGTTTGAACATATTTGGATACAATTTAACACACACATAGTTTATAACCTAGGTTATCATATAGGATACTTTTTATCCCAGTAGTGTCCCACGGGATAATTCTCGACCGGCATGCGAGTGAAGCCCCGAGCAAATGCTAATGTTGTACCACTATGAATCCCAAGGCGGTCTGGAAATTCGCAACACAATTTCAAACACCACTATTATACTCTATAATGGTATAGACAAAGTTTTAATTAGTGCTAAAACTGTCGCCAAAACAACATTTATTAGAATACGTGAATAACAGGGCCGTTTAGTTTGTTAGAAGTGTTAAAAGTTGATTAAATTGCACGACACACACATTGCCAGTCCATCGTTTATCTTCGAGAACAGTAACCCTTCCCCTTGAAGGATTTTTACGACTTGTGCGAGATGATAAGCAGTCAGCAGTCGCTTCTGTTTCTGTTATTTTGAGAACATACAACTTTGTACTGTGTTGAACGTTGATTGATTCTTGCAATAGTTTTCTTTTTTTTATGCTAAAATGTGACAGTTTTTATGTTTGTTACTCAATCACGCAAAAACGGCTGAACGGATTTGTAAGAAATTTGGCACACAGAGTTTAAAACCTGGATTAATACATAGCATACTTTTTAGCAGTAGGTACGTTCCCGTGGGATAATTTTCGGGCTCGACGCGGGCGAAGCTGTTGGCAGAAGATAGTAAATAAATAAGATAGCCCTTTGTTTATTCATTATTTCCATTAACAAATTGATGTAACTTTCAATTAGGTAATGTCAGTTTACTTATTTACTAGCATGTAAAAACTGTTGGCATTTCTTTAATTTTAAGGTGGGAATATTATCTTAGGTGTCCCAAATTAAAGGATTTCTTTAATATTTGGTACTTCTTGGATGTAAAGTTGTACAAATGAAATCCCGCATGGGACGTGAACGTGAAACTGAGTACCTACCTATAGCTATGAATGCTTCTGGCGATCGCGTGCCTCTTAATATAAACAGCTTATAGCAGTTAAACCGCGTTACGTATGAAATGTTTTCAGGTGTTGCATGCTTCAGGGACTCATTATTAAGATTTATATACAAGATTAAGCATTTGGACCCCTAATGCGATTAATAGTGGCACTACAGTTTATTATGCATATTTTATTAAACCTCCCAATGCCAAACGTAGTAAATTAAATCTTTAATAATTTATGTGATTGAATATTCTCGACTCGGTTTTTTATTATTATTAATTATAATGAGGGGCGTATTTCTTGATTCCCATTTATTGCGTAAACGGAAACAAAAAGCAAGTTGAAATATAAATCATCTTATTTGGAACAGGAAAATTGTACAGTCATAACGTTATGATTGTTTCATCTGATTTCGTTATAATTGGAAGTGACGAAAAAATATACACACCTAAAAATCGGAGACAGGAAATTATAAAAATAATAATTACAACAGCGTTACAAAAAATATTGGTAAGTAACAAAAACCCGGCATAATCAAACGAATAATCATTTAAAACAAATCGAAAAAAACACAAAAGTCAACTAAAACAAAAAACAAAGTATTACAAACAATACATGTCAGACAATAATTAGTTAACAAATAGGTGGCGATACGGTCGTAGGTTATCGGTCCCTCAGTTTACACAGCATTGTCGGGTCCAAATCAGCGCTATATAAATACTACAGCAGCTCAGATATGCTGGCTTACTGGTTCCATATGATTGTTGCGTTCAAACGACAAACCGACAGCGATTTCAGCAAATTAGGGTGTATTTTTTCATAACAGTATTTTAATTGTAGATTTTCAAGATCATTTTCTCTCGTAATAAAAGTATTACAAAAATACTGCCTGAGGAGAAAGGTTTTTAAACCCCGTCGGAAAAAGAGGGTCAGTTAACGTGTGTATCTGTGTGTCTGTCTCTGGCATCGTAGTTCCCAAACGGCTGAATCGATTATGTTTTGACTGACATTTTAATGTCCATATATGTATACTTTATGCCCATATTTATTTGGTTTTCATTGAAATTGAAAGTTAAATTCTATGTAATATTTCAGTTTCAAACAGGATGGTGCAAAACTTCATTTAAAATGATTCGTTTTGGAATAAACAAGCCCCAGCGAAAATATTATAACGTCTATAATGATAACAAGTTTCTATTATGATAACCTGCACACCATAGTCAATCGGCGCGCGGTTTTAGCCACCAACCCGCTTCAGCCTTACAGTTACCACTCGCTTCCTCCCATCGCTTCCGCCACCCATCCGAAACACAACTGTGTCAACACAGTGGAGATAATTCGAATACTGGATGAGGAATGTGTTTTCTTATCTCAAGGTTTGCGAGCAACCGCCGGGTTCTTTGATGAACTTGTAACGAGCATCCAGCCCGACTAAGATAATAGCCATTTCAAGTTTTGTTACTTTTACTAATGAAGTTAGGATTTTATGAAAATAAATGCTTTGATATTCCGGAAGCGTTGCCGGAGTGGGATTTTAGAAGGTTTTGAATTGTCATTGCAAATTGAATTGCATGACGCGATAATTTATTAAAGCAGATTTAAGAGAGGTCTTCAATACTGTCCTGTTCTCTGGGAGAACTCCAGAAGCGTGGCAAAGGAGTGTGGTCGTACTTTTCTTTAAAAAGCCCTTATGGAAAGCCATTTTAAAGAACTACAGACCCAATTCACTTCAAAGCCACTTCAGTATTTAAGT
Source organism: Antitype chi (assembly GCA_947359405.1). NCBI lineage: Eukaryota > Metazoa > Arthropoda > Insecta > Lepidoptera > Noctuidae > Antitype > Antitype chi. The sequence goes on along the minus strand of OX375815.1, from coordinate 10,942,341 downwards.
TGTTTCCAAGAGTCGTCACCAATCGTCTAGCGCGGAGACTCGACAAGTTTCAGCCACCGGAGCAGGCCGAGTTTCGTGGAGGATACAGCACCATAGACCATCCACACAGTGCGGCAAATTATACAGAAGTCCAAAGAGTATAATCAGCCGCTGTGTCTTACGTTTGTGGACTATGAGAAGGCTTTTGACTATATCGAGACCTGGACTATTTTGGAGTCTGGCGACAAATCCAAGTGATAAGATGTCTCTATGAAAATGCGTCCAAACTCAGGACCAGCGAACTGAACATATCCCCCTGCGTCTAGGAGTGAAACAAGGAGACGTTATTTCCCCAAAATTGTTCTCCAACGCATTGGAGGATGTGTTCAAAACGCTAAACTGGGAAGGACGCGATATTCATGTCAACGGCGAGTAAGTACATCTCACACTTGAAATTTTCAGATGACATCGTCATACTGGCTGAATCGCCGCAGGACTTGCAGCAGATGCTGAACGACCTAGTTGATTCTTCTGTACGTATTTTTCTCCGGATGAACTTGGACAAAACTCAGGTTATGTTCAACCAACACGTTACTCCGGGACCGATTGCTGTCAATGGCGGTGCTCTCAAGGTTGTTCGAGAATACGTTTACCTCGAGCAAACTCTGCAGTTTGGTAAGAACAACTTTGAGAAAGACGCTAACAGAAGAATTCAGCTGGGCTGGATAGCGTTTGGAAAGCTTCGTCGCGTTTTCACGTCGCGTATTCCGCAGAGCCTAAAGACTGAAGTCTACAACCAGTGTGTCCTGCCTGTTATGACCTACGGAGCCGAATGTGGACACTCACGTTACGGCTGGTCCATCAATTCAAAGTCGATCAGCAAGGAACGAGCTATGCTCGGAGTATCTCTGAAGGATAGAGTCCGGAATGTGGTTATCCGGCAGAGAACCAAAGTGGTCGACATAGCTCACAGAATTAGCAAGCTGAAGTGGCAATGGGCCGGCCACATTAGCCGTAGAACCGATGGCCGTTGGGGTAGACGTGTTCTTGAGCGGAGACCACGAATCGGTAAACGTAAGGTCCCCCTCAGGCTATGTGGAGCGACGATCTTCTCAGGGTGACAGGTAGCAACTGGATGAGAATTGCTGAGAATCGAGGTGAATAGCGCGCAATTGGAGAGGCCTATGTCCAGCAGTGGACTGCTGCAGGCTGATGATGATGATGATGATGACGGAACGATAAAAAAAAACTAAAAAGAAGTACCTACTCTGCTTAGTACAAAAAGAGGTCATGCATCCTGTTTACTTTTCTTAGTTACATGCATACGAGAATAGTTATTCCCAACTCCATTCCAATAGCAATCAGTTGAAATGATAAAGTTCCAAATACAATTTCATTAATAACATCTCTCAGAGAATACAGTCCAGTCCAGTCCAGTCCAGTCAGAAACAGCCCTCGACTCACAAAGGCATGCCAGTCAATCTGATTTCAGTTTTAAACCTACATGTGCTGACGCACTCGGGCAAAATGAAATTAGATTCCTGTATACGAAACGTCAAAATTCCTATTTGGCTTTAGGTAGGTACCCAGTAGAATCTGGATACGAAAATTAACTAAGACTTCACAAATTAGTAACTACTTACTTTTAAACTTATTTTTCTACTAAGTACTGTTTTAAAACGGGCTACTCATTATCTGCCAAGCCTTTTCCTACTAAGCTGGGGTTGGCTTCCAGTCTAACTAGATGCAGCTGAATGCTAGTATTTTATAAGCAGAAACTGTCTACCTGACTTCCACGACCCAGTTACTGGGCAATACGATACCCGTTGGTAAGACTGGTTGTCAAACTTTCGGGCTTCTGACGACACACAACGATTGTCATATAGCCGCGAATGACAGCCGGGCGGGGACCAACGGCTTAACATGCTTCCCGAGACATATGGCGGCATCTTGGTATGTAAAGATGGTCTCCCATCCAACCGTAGCTTAACCTGATCGATCGACATTTGCAGCTGTTAATACTTAGCCATAGGCCCCCCCTTTTAAAACGGCTACAAAGTACTTTAAAGTATTACCTACTCTAAAACACAGCTCGAGATCAATGAACTTGAAAACATAAAAATCGTGTGTAAGAGTTTATACAGTCAAAGGCATTTGATTAGCTTACTTTTATGAAGTAATCACAAATTCACGACTGTGAACTCGGTAGTCAATAAACTACGTAATGAATCTACTAGTGTTATGAATAAGTTCGTATCGTTCAAAAATAAAAATAAACAATATAATAAAAACAATCGAAAAAGAAGTCCTAGAAGTTCCTACATTGTATAGTCGATCTTGTAATTACTTTATCGATTAATTCTTGTAATTACTCTATCGAATTAAGATTGAAATGAAATTAAATAAAATTGTTTATTCTGTAAATTGGATATCGAAATCACTTTTAGACGTAAATATAGGTAGACTTTTATAAAAAAGTTAGCTAGATTGAGTCGTCATTAATATCTGACTACCCCTGAGAAGAAATGGCGAAAGAAACTAAAGGGTCAAAGTCTCTTATAATCAAGACATAATCTTGGTCAGATCATGAGACAATGTAGATTAGCGCCTGAATTGTGGAGGTCGGACTCGGTCCACTTAAATCTGTGAGGTTGTTTCCTCAAAATACCTCTTTTGATGACCATAGGTTTTGAGTAGACCATTCCAGTCAGTGCAAGCATTTGTCAGTAATTTTGTAGCTCAATTAGAACTTGAGTTTGAATGTCACCTGCACATCATAAAGCGTCAAGGTCTATTTGTCTATGTGATAGATAGTTTCAGGCTTAATGAAATTTCAATTTATTGAAAATTTTTGTCAAGAATACCCGTAATTTCACATTAAAAAAAAACTATGAACTAAATATCTATAATACATAAGTATATTTTGAAGTAAAGATATCCCCATTCATGTTAAAAGTAGCCCCCACAAACCTTCAAAACGTGCTTACTTATCTAAGTAGCAAGTTCACGGAACCGTATTTCCTTTAAGGTGACTAACTACTTCCGCGTGAAGATAAGGCTACCAATAATATTGTGTGTTCAAGCTTCATACATTATTAAAAGTATCGGTGCGGCAAGCTATGATGTTGATAAGATATCGTTAACTTTATAAGACACCACTTGTCCGCTGCTTATAAATAAACAGCTTGAGTCAGTCAATAAGTACACACATATCTTTATAATGATTAAGCTGGCTTTTTTTTGTGTGCGAAGTCATCAAATAAGTTCTCCCGCCCGGGTGGAGCGGGAGGGCGTGTCAGACTTTTACTGACTAAAACCCACCCGTGTTCCTTCAGTTGCCTATGTGCCAGGGACCACGGTATCTCTTACGAACAACCCGCCACCCCTGGCAGATAATCGATTCATACAATTTAAACAAAAGCCAGCCTATGATTAAGCTGGCTTGTGTTTAAATTGTATGAATCGTATGAAATGTCAATTATTTATCTACAAAAAATCATGTGACTGCGCCGTTGCAGTTGGTCTAGTGGTCATAAGCGCTACTGCTAAGCATGAGGTCATGGGTTTATTTTCCAGGTCGGGGAAAGTTTTTATATCTGAAATTTCTCGATAACAGCCCGGAAGTGTGGTGCAGGACGTAAAGAATAGCACCATCCCATTTCTTCCCGTGATTGTCGTAGAAGGTGACTAAGGGACTTACTAGAGAATGGGCAGCAGCGTTTTCTATGCATTTTACCACCATACTGCCATCGCCAACCCGCCTGCCAAGCATGGCGATTATGGCAAACCCCCTATTTTTCCGGGGAGGCCTATTTCGAGCAGTGGACGTCTATCGGCTGAAATGATGATGATGATGAGCCCTGAGAATGGATTTGTGCCCGGTTGATGGCAAAGGCATTAGGCTCGCCTCCAATCACACGGAACTTAAACGTAACTGCCGAAATATGGGTCTGCCCAACCCTTCGGAGAAACAAAGCGTAATGTTACGTAACTTATGTTAAAAAATTCGAAACATTTTCCAGTAGAGTTATTTTTATAACAAAATCAAGGCCGGGACGTATTGCTATCATGTCTTCAGCCTTAATCAAATGGATTGTATGTATGTACAGCATAATTTCCAAGTTGAACTTATCGAAACTTTAGATTTAGATGTTTGATTCAAATCAAGCCGTAATTGCGACCCGGATTCGGATTAATTTGATTTTGATAATTGATTTGGTTGAGAAGGAAATTGAAATCTGGTTTTGTAAACAGGGTAGTTTTCATTCACAAATCTTAACCGTTTTCAGGCGGTCGAAGGCCCGGGCAAGGGATGCCACCTAGGTTAGTCTAATGAAGTTAGAAACAACAACAATGTTCACCAAACTATTTAATATTTAAACCTCAGAGGTCACAATCCATAGCTTACCCTTGCATAATCAATCAGGGTATAATTTTCCCACTGTCGGGATACAGGCCTCTTTTTTATGAGAAGAGGTGGAACACCACGCGGGCCCAGCGCGGGCTTGCTTGGTTCTAGGTCATGCCAGTTTCCTCACGATGTAAAGCGCCTGTCAGGGTTCGAATCTACGACCTACAACTGTGAAAGAAAGAATATCGTTTATTTGGACACAGTTCGTGAAACACAAAATACAATAACAAAAAAAGTAAATATAAATAACTAGGTACGACAGTGTGTGCCTCATGGCAGCGCTATTAAGGTTCATTTCAGCATTCATGCCAGGCATATGCTGTCTGACGCTGGTTTACTCGTAAGTCGCAGCAACCAACCCAGCCATGAATTTACTTAATCAATAAAATCAATCAAAACTCTCAGCCTAGTGTGACTTTTGAAAGTCACACTAGGCTGAGAGTCAGCACTTTTTGAACGTCAAAATTACATAAGACAGTCCCCAAAAACACCCGCCTTCCGCCACTTCCTAGTGCTTTAGCTGGGAAGAAGAAGTGACGGAACCAACTCCCCAGCAGCACAGCTATCTGTTAAGTTGGAAGAACTTGATTCTATACATAGTCCAGTCATTATATACATTTGAAAAAGAAAATGAACCGAGAAAGCCCAATTTTGGATATTACTTTTTTTTTTCGCTATTTACTTTTTTCTGGTGAAAGATATCGAAAAATGTTCTCCCCAAATTTTTTATATTTTTGATCGATATCTCGAAAACGACGATCGATACGTGAAAAATGTATGGGACCTTAATTGTAGATCGTGAAAAGAGCAACAAAAAAGTATGTCATAAAAAATTTCGTATCTCAACGGGGAACCGAGTTATGATGAATTTAAGGGTTTTTTCAAGATGGCGGAAATTGCACAAGGTTATTTTGGTCGACAATTTGAACTTAAGCTTTTCTAGCCACCCCCCACGTAATATCCAAAATTTGGCTTTCTCGGTTCATTTTCTTTTTGAAGCCGATTTTTCCGACGCAATGACTGGACTAACAATAATAGGTAAGTACTCGTAATTAACATTCAAAAATAAATGAAAGAATCATTAATCAAAAAAATGGTTTATACAGTCAAATAAAATAAACAATGATAAGTAACTCATATGACCTGTCAGTAGGTAACCTAATTCTGGCAAAATAACACAAACGTTGTTTTGAGTTAATTACAGCGACGAACAATTCTTATCGTTTAAGTAGTCGTTGATAGAATAGTATGCCTTAGAACAAAGGTAGCAAAGAAGAGGGAAGCTTGTTATAAGTTGTTGCTGCTGGGGAGTTTGTTGCGCTACTTCTTCTTCCCAGCTAAAGCACTAGGAAGTGGTGAAGGGCGGGCGTTTTTGGGGGACTGTCTTATGTAATTTTGACATTCAGAAAGAGCTGACTCTCAGCCTAGTTTAAAAAAAATGGCTTTTGATTTTCATATAAGGTTATACCAATACCCAATAGATATCCAAATCATCTAACTATCAATCAACATGGAACTATTATGTTCAGCAACCAGAGTTACATCGTTTGACGGCGTGCTTTGAACTTGAGTGCAACGACCCCATATCAGTTAGTACACAGGTGTAATGAGGATCGCCAATATAAATATGTATGTACATATGTAGGTGCAGCATATATCGATTCTATAAATGGATTTCCCGCTACTTCGAGACACTGTAATTATTTTTAAACGCGGAAATGGTGATGTGTTTAATTTGAGGTTATGTTTGCTTAGGTTTATAAATGTATTAATCTAACAGGTTGTAAATGATTTTATGGGGGTTACTGGCTTACGTTTGTAACGTATACTTTTGTTTACTTTTATTTTTAACCGACTTCAAAAAGAAGGAGGTTTATCAATTCGACATGTTTTTTTTTATGTATGTTCGGCCATAACTCCGTCATATAGGTATAGACGGATTTGAAAAATTCGTTTTTTGTTCGAAGGTGGTTTATTCCGAAATGGTCCCATTTAAATTTCTTATAGATCTGATGATGCGTTTCGGAGACAGACAACGAAACTCTTCAAAAAATTACAGCAAATCAACCGTGATTACTGCTATTGCATAAATAAGCATTGTTTTGACCCCAAGGATGATGCAATTTCGATTTGGTGTGGGGTAGGTACCTACTCAAACTAAAAAGTGAAAAATAAAAACATTTTCCAATTTGTTTAAATTGTTCAAAAAAATCAAAATCAAAAGTCATTTATTCAAACTAGGCTGAGAGTCAGCTCTTTTTGAACTTCAAAATAAAATTACATAAGACAGTCCCCCCAAAACGCCCGCCTTTCACCACTTCCTAGTGCTTTAGCTGGGAAGAAGAAGTAGCGGAAGAAACTCCCCAGCAGCACAGCTGTCTGTTAAGTTCTTTACTACAAAATAATTACCCAACCTACCCAATAATCTGCCAGAGGTGCGGGTTGTTCGAAAGAGATATCGTGGCTCCTGGTACACAGGCAACTGAAAGAACACGGGTGGGTTTTAGTAAGTAAAAATCTAACACCGAGAGAATAAAAAAAAATCCAATTAAAAAACAACCGACTTCCGGAAAAACACTACAACGTAAAAAAAAATAATTACTTTAATTACGGCAGGCGGTGACAAAAAAAATATATACATATCCAATGCCACCGACTTCCGAAATTGAAGTTATTTTTAACCGACTTCAAAAAGGAGGAGGTTATCAATTCGTCGGAACCTTTTTTTTTTTTTACTTTCTAGTGTTTTTCCTGAAGTCGGTTGTTTTTGGTTGCACGATGCTGAAAAAAATATACTTACTTTAATTGTACTTTCTGCGACAGTTAGGTACACCGTTCATCAACCTAATTGCGTAACACAATACAATCTGAATCATTTTGACTTCATATTTTCGAAAACATTGTCTGCTAAAAAACCTAAATAACGCAATGGATGTTGTTAAACTGTCAAAACGAAAGATATTCCTACTGTTAGTGCGTTACGAAATAACTCTTCTGCAGTCAACGTTTACCTTATTTTACTTTTTGCCAGTATAAAACCCGCAACGTAAATTACATCCTTTCCACAACGGTTTACTTACTAAAATAATTATTACGACATGGTGCATTATTATTTGTATGTGGTATCCACCAATTTTCATACTAACTTTCAATTCAGTGACGTATCTAATCACAAATATGCTGATTGGTTGAATAAACGATTTTAGAGATTAGTCTACACAAATAGGCAATTTAGGTAGACAAATCATTCAATCAGATATGCTACGTACTTTTGACAATGGATTTGTGAAGTCATGCCCCGAGTTGATCGATTAAATAATTGTTTGCCATAGTAGTGGAAAATGCTGGCAAAAAATAATCAATCAGAGTTAATATACATACATAAAAGATATAAATAAATTCATATACCAGTCACGTAGCTTGTTTTCGATCAAGTATAATTGGGCTTTTATGTCGCTAAGAAACCATTTAGATTTCGTTGATAGTTACATTATGAATTATTTTAATAATAGAAAATATGCGTTGAACATTATAGAAAACTTATCGAGTGAGACTAAAATTAATTTACTACTTTACGATTTTATTCTGACATTGTAAGGTCCTGCGGCCTTTACCAGGTCATGGGTCCATCTTCTGGAGAGGCCTTCCAAAGCTACGGCCTTTTCGGGCTCACGAACGTTTCGGCCCCATCGGCTGCGGCATCTGTTCTGCGAGAATGTGGACCCCTGTCACAGCCACTAAAGTTTGTCTATTCTTCGGGCTATGTCGGTTACCTTGGATCTCCTATGGATCTTTTCATTTCTGACCCCAAGAAACACAGAACCGATCGATGTAGCGGTGCTTGGGGGAGGCGCATGTCCAGTAATGGACGTCTTTCGGCTGAAATGATGATAATGATGATGATTTTAAGGTCAATAGCATTTTATTGACAAAATATGTAAAAGCAGCACACTAAGATAATAATCTGTATCGCAAAGCATTTTATGCAAATTCATTTGAATCATCTGAACACAAGCAGTACAATAAAAAAAATATGATCCAAACTACCCGACCACGCTTTCCACATTTTTCTGTTTTTTTTTCATCTGACCGCAACCTATAATTCCGCGATAGTTAAATCGGCTTGTGTATTCTAACATCCGACAAAACCTCGGTTACGTTTGATTGATAGTTCCATAAAGTTTTCATTTAAAAAATTGATTTGTTTTTTATTGATTCCTGGTGATAGATTGATTTTTATGGAATAGGTTAGAATTTTTGTTGACTGTCTGGTACTTACTGTAGTATATTCAGAGGACGGGAAAATGACTTTTGATTTGACCCTAACTTTGTAACTCATTGGGTGGTACTTATCCATTAAAAGTTGAATACATTATAGGCAGGCCCATGTAAGCTTTTGAATTTCCGTTTATATATCTCTCTAATGAGGCACTTGTACAGTTACATTTCCAGGCCCATATGAAATGTATCGATTACGTGTGTAAGCTAACTAATGCTCACTTGATTACCCATTTAAATACATACACAAAAAAGTATGAAAAAGCAATACCAGTATTTCAAATCTATGACAGGTAAGTATAACGGTGTACCGGAACTTCGCGGCTCTGTCAAGTGATCAACGTTGAAAACTGACATCTGTTTACATTTCATTAGGGTTTGCTTTTGTTTGTAGTCTTATTGTTGTGTTAGGGCCTGAGCACATCATACTCACGCGATACGAATATAAACATGCCACTGAAGGTCTCGCAGCTCGTGGTATATTTTCTAATAGATGAACGCATATTTTCTTGTAATGGTCCAACTTTGGCGATGGCCGTCAGCAAAGTTTTGGACCATTTGTTGTGTTTTAAACCCGTGCTAAAATGTTGGCGGTATTGTAACATCATTATGTCAGGCTTTATGGCTTCAGGTGTTCAGAGTTTCTTGCTACTTTTAAATATTAAAGCTTCTTTCTCAACTCTTTTGGAAGAACATACATTTTTCATATTTTTTGTACATATTTGCTTTGTCTTGGGAAAAGTCGTTTGTAACGCTGATATAATAAATCACATGTGCAAACCTGCTTTTAAATAATTTTATGCCCTTTGCGAAAAAAACATAATACAGACGGTACACATCATCAAAACAACGCGCATGTGTGACCCCTTTTATATGAAAAACAAAGAAATAAAACAATACTTGCCTTTCATAACTGTATCAACCGTCGTCATATCTAATGTGCTTCTAAATTATTCACTTTTCGTGTCCCATATTTGACTGCTAAATATTCTTTTGAGATGGCATCGAAATTCGAACAAAAACTATGCATTAAACAAGGCGACCACTCATCCGTATTCCGACAAACTGTAGCGAAGCCTATTCGAAGTCGCCCAGGGGCCTTTGAATTGCAAAATGCTACGGCCATTACAAGAAATTGTATAAAAGCGAACCTCTACATATGTTGAACGAAAACGACTTCTTTTATGTAATGGCTAGATTTAATAACATAGCTTTTCGTTTTTCTATCATAGACGACGACAGTATGCTGGTGTTGATTAATAGCACTGGTTACTTTGTTATTATCATAAGAATTCTTTAGTAAACCAGTATAATAATTATGTTCATGCACCTTATAGAATAGTACATCATCTGTCCAGCTAGAGTTAATACACGTACAAAGGCACACGTAATTTAAAACAATACATCTCGTTTACAAGACGAACTACAAAATGAAGTCGTAAATATAATTAAATTTGTACCCTTAGGTACTTGTATCACTGAATTACATCCTGAGGCAGTTCTGTTATTCAATGGCCAGCTTGCCTGTTTATTTACGGGCAACGTGTCGTAGATGCCTCCATAATTTAAAGGTAAATTAACCCCGGCCCGGTTGATAGTGGTTATGCCACCCTTTTCTATGGCACCGGTTAATTGCATCCTACATTTTGTAGCCGAAATTCTGTTCATAAGCCGAAATATGGTAACTTAAAGTTCCTTACGAGGACATAATATTAGGTCTTTACCTATGAAATTGCCGTTTTGCAGTACTGGCCATTTCAAATCAAAATAATTTTTGTTTGGGTAAGAATTCTAATTTCAAATTAATTTTATTTTAAAAACATGGATTTTTTTTTCCAAAAGTAGTCATTTGTTTATTGATTAGTGTTACATTTTCATCGCATTTCAATCTTTTTCGTCATCATGGATACGTTAAAAATTCGAGTAATTATGGAATATGAGTACCGTCGTGGCAGCAACGCGGCACAAGCGGCACGCAACATCAACGACGTTTACGGAGCTAACACTACAAACCAACGCACCACCTGTTATTGGTTTGCTCGCTTCCGTTCTGGAAATTTCGACCTGAAAAATGAACCTCGCGGTCGTCCGAAGACTTTGGTCGACAATGACGAATTAAAGGCGATTGTGGAAGCTGATGATACACAATCTACGGCTGAATTAGCAGCAGCTTTCGACGTTAGCGTCAAAACAATATTGGTCCATTTGCGTCACATTGGCAAGGTAAAAAAGCTTGACAAATGGGTGCCCCACGAACTCAATGATCGTCAGCGCGAAGTACGCGTCGAGACGTGCCTTGCACTGCTCAACAGACACACAAATGAAGGAATTTTGAACCGCATTGTTACCTGCGATGAAAAATGGATTCTGTTTGATAACCGCAAGCGCTCAGCAAGTTGGTTGGATCCTGGTTCAGCACCTAAACAATGCCCTAAACGAAAACTTACCCCTAGAAAAGTGATGGTCACTGTTTGGTGGTCTAGCGCCGGTGTGATTCATCACAGCTTCTTACCAAACGGGGTGAGCATTACTGCAGATGTGTACTGTGAAGAACTGAACACAATGATGGAGAAGCTGGCACATCTCCAACCAGCATTGGTCAATCGCTCGTCTCCGCTGCTCCTGCACGACAACGCGCGACCTCATACTGCACAGCAGACGGTCTCCAAGTTGCAAGAACTGGGGTTGGAAGCTCTCCGTCATCCGCCCTACTCACCAGACCTTGCGCCTACAGACTACTACTTTTTCCAGAATTTGGATAACTTCTTGGCGGGAAAAAAATTCAATACCCGAGAGGCAGTACAAAATGCCTTTGAAGAATTTGTTGCCTCCCGTCCAGCTGATTTCTTTAAGAAGGGCATCAATAAACTGCCACTGCGATGGCAAAGATGCATTGATTGCATGGGTGATTACTTCGATTAATACAAATAAAAAATACATGAAAAAAATTCGTTTAAATTTTTTCATACAAAACGGCAATTTCATAGGTAAAGACCTATTATATCACTACATGGTTTTGATATTTTGCAAAAATTGTTTGCAGCACTAAAATGAGTTGATGACTTTGCTTTTGAAACCGAAAACGTATATGATGCCGTCTCAGTATCATTTCCTTCATAAGATCACAAAAGAGAAGCAGAATGAAAAACATGAATATGTTGCAGGACTAACTTCAATGATATACAGGTTGAAATTGAAAACATGCGACAAACCGAAATGGGAGATTGTACTCATCATTATGAACAACTTTTACTGAGGGACCAAAGATACAATCGCGAAAAAAAAAACAGCTGTTCCCAACATTTATGTTCGCATAACTCGTCAAAATGTAGGGAACAACTGTTTTTTTTTTTTGCGATTGCATCTTTGGTCCCTCAGTAAAAGTTGTTCATAATGATGAGTACAATCTCCCATTTCGGTTTGTCGCATGTTTTCAATTTCACCCTGTATAGGTAGATAGTACACCATACAAATTACAGATATAAATGTGGAAATTTTAGAAGGGCTTCTTTAGGGCGATCTTACCTTCAATATTGTGTCCAATTCCATATCCAGCATCATATGCGTATTTAGTTCCTCGTTTTTCGTGGTAAGATAATGCACGGCCGACCTTATTCCCCGATCGGTTGGTAAGATGAAGTTAATACTGCCATTAGGATATCTCACACATTTGAATAGTTCTACGGTACGGTTCGGAGATCTTGTCGCGTACTTGCGAACTGGTTGACTCTTCTTTAAGTTTTATTTTAGAGCTGCATTTCTTTTATTCTGTTCTGTTGATTTTTGTTGAACCTAATCTTGTCATCTTGTTGATATAAAAATTAGTCTCTTGTATTTATTGTTCCTCTATGCTTATTGATAAAATAATTTTGTTTGTTACAGGTAAGTTAACAGTAAGACGATGCAGCCTTTGCATGTTCACCACACCAAAGCATTGAAAAAATTGATCATCCTGTAATCTTCTCAGTCCTGGGACATAGGCCTCCTCGCGGTGAAAGGGAGTGGGCCGTAATCCACCAGGTGGGCCCAGTGCGGCTTGGTAGATGTCACAAGTCTTCCAATTTTTGGTCCTAGGACATGCCGGTTTCTTCACGATGTTTTTCTTCACCGTTTTGAGAGCACTGGTGATGAAATTATTTACACAAAGTAAAGAACCTGTCAGTAATAGGGTAAATTTTCCAATTGATTAGAAACTATTAAAATCAAATTTATTTTTCGTTGTTTTTAATTTATTTATTTTATTATTTATGCACACACAGTAAAATACATACAGATACGGCATAATCAAACAATTGAGTACAAAGGTACTGCTTATTAAAACGTTCCTTACGATTAGTTTTTATCACGTGACCACACGTGACGTCAGCTTTGTGTAAACGGCACCAGACCAATTCCTTTTGTGGCGCAGTTTTAAAAGTATTTGTGCACAGAGGCACCGTACACCAGTAATACCACTTCTTATCCATTAAAAATGTTGTTAATCATAAACTCGATAATTCACTTGATAACAACTACTTTAGTTTACACAAAGTTGACGTCACGTGTGGTCACGTGATGAAAAGTCATCGTAGGGAGCGTTTTGGCGTTAATTCAAGACAACGAAAAATAATCGTTTTATTAGAGAAAATGGATATAAATCAATTTTCTGTTACATGTTTCGTCTCAATCTTCAAATTAAAATAGTTTTTAATAGATTGGAAAATACCATATTGAACCAACTCGTAAATCACGGCCAACCAACCAACAATGAACAAATTAGCAGGCAAAAGTCGGATAGCAATCGTCACTACCTGACAAAATTTTCGGGCACCCAAATCAGATCTAGTCAATCACACAGTGTAAAGTAACGAATAATACTTACTAGCTTTACGCGAGTGCAGAGGGATTCGTTAAAAGGGTGAAGCAGCCTCGTCACATTGTTTATTTAGTCCGCTCGTCGGTCGGGCAAGCCTAATCCGGATCGATCGTCCGCCGGAATGTTGGAGCCGGCCTTTGAGCAGCGTTGCCCGTCACGTCTGCAGTATTTACAAGTTTTTAGGGTGCTTGCAAGGTTTCCGTGTATGTTCTTGTACAAGAATGTAATGTCAATATTTTGTTTGTGTTATTTTGTTTTTGGAAAGATCTTCTTTTGTTTGGTTTGTAAGTTTTTGAATTGGGAGGAGTGAGATTTCCGACATATTATATTCATAAGGTCTATTTACTTACTGATTAAGAAACGATTTTGCAAAGTTACAATAACTATAAAATACCGATAAATTTTGAAACAATTTCAATAATTAACAGTAGGTAATGCAAAGCATTTATGATTAGTTAGAACAAGCGTGTGGTCGTTATGAACAATGATTTTATTATTGTGTGAAATCTATACGCTAATTAAATTGGACTAACACACAATTAATAATTTTTCGTTTAATAATTCGCATTAGGAGAATACCAATAATGGGTTTATTATTTTATGTGGCGAAACAAATTTAAATATTGTGTTAATTTTGCTTTGTGTTTAAATAAATTATACGTTATTATGCCAATTAAAAATATTAGCTACATCGTTAATTCAAATGAATTAACACAATTATTTTTGTAAGCATTCATGGTACTGAATCATGAGGCAGCAAAAGTTGTGTTCCACGCGCGCCTCAAAAAAATGTCAGCAAAATTGAAGGGGTCCGCTAGGGCCGATGCCTGTCAGTGTCGCGGATTTGTTCGAAAGAGTTACCGTGGCTCTGGCACAGGCAACGGAAGGAACACGGCTGGGTTTGAGTCAGTAAAAGTCTGACACGCCCTCCCGCTCCGACCAGAGCGGGAGAAGTCATTAGATAATTTCCCATCCAAAAAAAAAGGCAGCAAAAGTTTGAAAACCTTATTATCTACAAGTTTGTTCAGTAAAAAATAGCAAAGAAAGAACTGTACCTACATAGTTCTTTGTGTATTGGTCGCGTTCACGTTGTCAGTCATCAGTTGGCTATTATTGCTATCCTTTTTTGTTTCTTAAATTCTATTATCATCTTTCTCTGTCCCTCATATGGTGTAAATCCCCAATCTCATGTTTATAATCACTATGCAAATTGGAACATTTCAATATTGCGCTTGAACGGGACCAATACGGCTTATTGTAATTGAGTTCTTTATGTTTTTGTTTACGAGAATGGTCTGACGCTTTGATTGTTGAATTATTATTGGAATATGTTTTGATTTAATACGTTTAATCAAGTGGGTTATTGAGAGATGGCTGACACTAGGGAGTGGTGGATAGTACTTGAGAGTTGAGATAAAGTAGGGGCGATTTGAGAGCTTGTATCAGCTGCGAATCTTCTCGCAATCGTTTCAGAGACGATTGAGTGAAACAGTTGGCAACAATGGAGTAGTAAGTGATAAAAATGTACTCTTTTTCCTCACTGAGTAGATAAGATACATTTTGAGCTAAACTAGCTACGGAAACAAAATAATATAAGAAGGTAGGTTTTCATTTTTGAAAACTAAGAGATCCAATCGATTTAATCAAGTTTTTTGGTAACCTGCTAAATTATTATCTCAACACATTTTATTTTTGAACTCTTTTTAGCATTTATGACTTTTCAAGTCATGATTTACTCCAAGATACAATATTCAGTTCTGCAAAAAGTAACCACTATTATTATTTACAGAAGAAAAATATGCTAAAAAGTCTTGTTTAAAGAGAGAATATTAAATCTTTTAAGGTACTGTACTCACTCAATAAAGTAATACTTACCTGGCTTATGCTATACCTTATGCTATACCTCAGCTCTTTTCATAACTTCACTATATTCTATGAATAACTTTGGCTTACTCTTTGAATTTTAAACTTTTAAAATATTAGAAACACATATTTTGTATATTATTTATTAATTTTATATTTTGTCACATTGTGCAGTGCTGTACAACAATGCATTCGTGTTTCTACAACAATAACTTACAAGTACTATTAAATTATTCTAATTGCGAATGTTCCAGCGAAATAGGCTTACCAATTAATAATTCCGAGTAACTAAGTAGCATATTTTGAAGAATTTATAACGTTACCCACAATAATTGCAATGCAGTCTGGCATCCAGTTAGTAGAGGTACTAAACGAAACCTGGTTGATTTCCGTCAAGTAATAGTTGAAACACGTCAACATTGTTCAGTACGACATGACGTGCTGTCTACTGGTGAACTAAATACTATTCAAGCTGTTGATTCATGACTTGTTTATTGGACTAATAAGTAGACTTAGCTTTGCTTAAGCAATTTGTAATTGGTCAGTGGCGTTTGTAGCAAGAAACGATTGCAATTAAAATGGTAACCGAGGTGCATCACAAAACATATCTAAATATAAATTTTAGTAGTTTTATACTTCTCACTCAAGACTTTACTTCCGAGACTGCATGATTTGGTAGTAAAAGTAAGAAACCTGAACAATCATAGATAACGAACAACGACGCTAACCAATCGGTGCAAAGTTATGGTGCAAAGCCACACAAAATAATATTTGTAGAGCAATTATTTCAACACAACAAGACTAATATAAATATTTATGCTTTTACTACACCAACAGGCTAGCCTGTAAAACTACAGACATAACCAAATACACTTCATTTCTATTCAGGAAACGTGTCAGGAAATAAACGATCCCAATTTTACGAGCTGATAAATACTAAGAACATAACTCTAACAATTCAAGACGATAACGAAACCTTGCGTAATTTAAAAGAACGATTACATTAGCAACTTGTTACCGCATACTGAGATCACCCCCTTATAAAGTTGCCAAAATATCCTTTGATCTTCACATTGTTTTGTCCGGCTCACAGAAATTTATTTTGAACACACCCTAGGGTAACGTATTTTATTCAAAGTTGGTATAACATCTACAGGATATAAACCCTTATGTGTAAATGTTATTTTGAGAATTGTGTTAAGAATAGTTTTGCTGGTACGTAATGTATAAAGTTAAGTACAAGAATTTTAGGTATCTGCCGTTGTGGACAAATTAAATTTATAGGAAATTTGTGATACGAAGTAAACAAGAGTTATTTCTTCGTTGTAAAGATAGAGAATAACAGTAAATTTTACTTTAAGAAAAGGCAGACAGAAAACAAATTGCTTCTTAGAAGAGTCGTAGATAAAAGTGTTTGCAATCTGTCATTGCTTATCATATGTTTGCTATCACAGAACTCAGTTTACAGTATGTGCAAAAAAGAGGCAACTTGTGAGGCGTACTTCAAAACGTTTGATGCTTCATCTTGACGAAAACGGGACAAAAATGTCGAGGATAGCTGAAAATACATTTACCCTTAATACCGGGAATAGTCGAAAAAACTTCGCCAGTGGCTATCTTGAACTCCTTTAAAGATTAAGACTTCTAATCGTATCCATCCCTCGCGATGGAAGCGCGTCTGTGGGAAGATAAAGGACTTACCTCTTCAAAACTCCAACCCCTTACTATTGTGGAGTGCATATTAAAGCGGGCGCGGCTTTCTTGTGAATTGGCTCCTTGATTTGAAGTTTACAGTCGTCGAAAGCCAATTCACGGGTTAAATAATTTCGACTAATACTTGGCTTTGTTATTCCGAAAGGGTTTATTTACTTGGAATTAGCGTCGGGTGGTTTATAAGCTTTTCGATTTGTGGTGAAGAGATTGGCATCTTAATTTTTTTGTTTGTTGAGACTGCTAATTCTTATTCGTGTCTTTATTAATAGGTTGTTTATTATGTGTTTCACTGAGAGCCTAAGTTATACGGTTAATATCAAAAGTAGAATAGCTACTGGACAATTTATTTTTATGGCTTCAAAAACGACTCTGTTGTAGTCACATCTCCATTTAATAATTTATCTCTTTATCAACGCGTTTTACGATTATTGTTTGGAAATAAAAATATGTTTATAATCGCAAAGTATAGTGTAACAAGCGATATAAAAACTGGACTAGCCATATGCGATAAATCAGCTCGGCTGCTGAATAGGCAATCGAATATTCATGCGTATAACATGGAGCCGTTAATATAACGAACATCCAAAGCCACTTCTACACAGACCTTAATTATGTAAATGTCTATGATATAAAGCTCCATTTTATTACAAGCGTAATTGTTTTTGCATATTCAGAATATATTATTGCTAAAAACGTTAACAACGCCGCTCAATATAGTAATTAGAATAGAAATAACATTAAATTTGTCATGTGTGTTTAGAACGTGTGCCTAAGATTGACTATAATATGAGCAATTTTAATGTGATTCATTAGATACAACCGATTATATGCACCACTAAAATTTTATAGCTTCAAAACAGGTAGGAATGTTAAGTTAAACTGAACTAGTGATTATATTTAATGTGTTAATAAATATAGAAAGCGAGAAACTTTAATTGTAAAAATAAAAACATAGCCAATGCTTAAAGTTTTCCTGGAATTTTCATATTGGCCATAGCTTTATACGTATACGATACGAGTTTGGTGAAATTTTATGATAAATGACATAACATTTTTTATTATTTAATTAATCAAGATGAATGAAAATGAATGAATAGGTAGTTACATTATTATTATAATTCCTCCTAAAACTTGCCACAACCATAGCAAAAAACACTTTTAAACAAAACAACAACAATTTTTCACAACGTGCACTGCAGAGATTTCTCTCACAAGACTATGAACACAGATTAACTTCTAAATAAAATAATATGAAGTATTCCGTACCTACTCCGTTGAGTAGACACGAAGAATAAACGTTTTGTACGTCTCTTGAGATTTCACCGCGAGACAGAAATTGTTCGTCCCCGCTACTTATGTTCGACTGACGGCGAAATAAGATTTTTGTAATTTCAACGCTAAGCTTTGAGTATTGTGCGGGCGTCAATCCTATTGTCTTGAAACAAATGTATTTTAAATTTTAACTTTAGACTGTTTAGCAATAAGGATTGTTTTCGAGGAAAACCTAAAGTAAATAATATTGTCAGCTTTGCGACACGTCGGAAAAGTAGAGAAAATTCGACTAGACCAGTCGAATTCTATAGCAATAAAACATATAAGCCAGGCATCAATGGGTTCTTACAGCACAGTGTCGCTAGATAAACGGATTTCGCCTAACTTGATTCCGGAAAAGTCAATTTTCATCATCAACACAAAAGTTCAGAAACTGTATCAAAGCCATAAACCGTAGTACAGTTTTTGACTCCCCATATAGCGGACATAAAAGAATCATTTTTCAATTTGCCAATACCGATTCTTGTGAATGTTTCACGCAAAAACGTACACGACACACGTTAGCCACCTACGTTGCGGAGTGGAGCAGATTGTTGCTGCTTTTTCATTCGCCCGAGTTCCGACAAAAAAACAATCTATGAATCGGCCGCTTGCCCACAACAGCTTTGCACGCGCAAAACTTCATAACATGACTTACTACTTCGGAATTCGGTCGATAATCGCGCAATTTTAAAATTGGAAATGATTAAACAGCTCGGCCGTGTAATACGAGATTTGCGGCCATGAAAGCCAGTGTCGCTGAGCTTCGTGTATTAGATTACCTACTTTGCGGTTTGTGTAGACGCCATGTCTAATCCGAATTCCTACTATTGTTTCAAGCGGAAGGTGTTATTAACACGTTTTTTCCACACCTCTAACAGCACTCGTTGGTCTAAAGTTACTTCAGATACGGCCGCGTACCAGATACGTCTTTTATTTCATTTAAAAAAACATTTTATATTCACAGTAGCTCCGAGACATTTGTCCGCTCGTAAGAATATTATTCTACGGGGTATTCTAAAGATACTGTGAAACTGTATGCGGTGTAAGTCTTGTGAACGGTTCGGGTAATTTATTCGTTCCCTAAAGCAGTGCATCACCGAAGACTGCGCTGCTGCTGCCCGTAGCGTGGGCGGCACCCACCATTGTGACAAAATAATGTCTCCTCACTATAACCTTTTTCCACCCACCGTTGCACCCGAAAAAACGCCTTATTCTTAGAACTACACAACTGCTATTCGCGCGCATCGCCGCACCAGATGGTACGCCGCGATAGCGCTGAATAATCAACGCTTAAAACGTCTGGAAAAGGAAGATACGGTAATGTAATATGAATAACAAAACGACAGAGATATATTCCTATTTAATTCTTATTACTTACGACCAACAATGGTCAAATAAATTATTTGAGTTAAGTAAGTAATTCTATTGCCGTGAATCATGGGTGGTTATGTGGCACTACTGAATCAATAAACGTTAAATATAAGGACGTATTCTGTAGTGTAAAAGAGTTGCTTTGATCTATTTTTGATTCGGACACGATAGGGTAGAACGATTGTGTTTCCCACTCGAGTCGGCGTAGTGGCTCCAATTTTCCGACAGAGCGAGTTTCCAGCAATTGATGCGTTGTGACGCGACGACAGCTCGCGAGCTTGCGATTAATTACTTTCGCCAAGTCGACTTCACCGTAGCCGGGTAGGGCTTCGCTTCAACTGTCGTGTAAGTTTTTGTTACACCGTTTTTGCATGCAAAACTCACAGTCGGAATAAATTGAATTGATACGTGGCAACACCCGACGACACCAGATGTATCGTCTGTGTACGCCTTTACTACACAAGTTTTGTATTATTTATTTTGACGTTTCTTGAAATAAACTTGAAGGCAAAGTGCAATCGTGTTTACCTGTCATTTTTATCAATGTTTAATCGTTAAATGCTTTCAGATCAATTCGATTTTATCCTTTTGTATTCATTGACAAATCTGCAACTGTAATCACAATCGTAATAAAGTTGGATACAATAAACAAGCTCGTTTATTTTCAAAACGTATACCATTGCTTTGGTCTGCCTGCATTTGCGGCATACTTTAAATCCACACGAGTAAAGGACGATTCATATTTATTCAGAGCTGAACTATTAATAATTTTAAACTATTCATATGATACGAGCTGAAGTAAACCAACACTATGCAATTATGTACAAAAAGAAGTAAAACAGCTGATTTTTTTGTTGCTTTTGCGTTATTCCACTTGTTACGACTATCACGCCATTTCGATATTAGCATACAAATAATACAGACTACCCAAGTAGCAACAATTTGGATGTCGTACACGAGAAACCGTTTTACCTACCTGCCTCCAGGCTTTTAACCTCGCGGAAAATGTGAATAGTAACTTGTTCCCGTCAGAGGCAGTCGCAGCGTTCGGCCGGCGATGTGTGAATCGACCTAAACATAGACATGGGTTCCCAAACCAGTGGGGCGGGCCCAACTTGCGGGCAAAAAGTGACGCAAGGGGGTCGCGGCAGCTCAAAGAATTAACTGCATATTTATTCAAATAAATGTTCTTACAAAAGATTAAGGCTAGATTCCAAACTCGCTTCATAATACTCAGTCACTGAACAAACAAATCTAATTTATCCGAAGACGTCCAGTGGTAGACATAGGCCTCCTCCGAGCTCCGGCACCTCAACCGGTTCTGTGCTTCCCGCATTCAGCGGATTCTAGCGGCCTTGTCTTGAATAATCTTTTCGTGGGGCTTAGTGATTTTAAAATAGAATTAGGGGGGTGTATGTTAAAAGGTTTAGAACCTCTCACCTAGTGTGTGCGTGGCTTCGTGCCAAGCCGAGTCCTACCGAGGCCCGCGAAGGTGCCTCTGAATCCGACTGCATGCATGTTAGTACGTGTACACTGATTTATGAGACCAAGTTTACCAGTGGTAAGCAGTTTGTGTATGATTATAATAAGGACAGAAGGGACGAAACGGGTTTTGATAATAGTTTGGAGTAGTTTTGGAAATTGTTTGGAGTGCTTTTACGTTTTGTGGGCGGACGATATTTAAATAGTTTTCTGTCATCTAAAACAGTTGCAATCATGGTAACAGACATGACTGTTTTCCGTTGTATTATGTTACGGGAAATGAAGTTGTTCATTAGTTTTCCATTTCACTATTGAGCTTTTACGACACATGCTCACGATTTTGATATCATTAAACATCGCGCCTTGCTTCCCCGAAGGGTTGGGCAGAGGATCCTAGGTTTCAGTCCCATTTAATTGGGAGCGAGCCTATGGCCATCAAATGGGCACAAATCCAGGCTCCACTCCTACTGAAGAGCGTTCTCCTCACGCGGGCTAGCAACGGCGCTTTTATGGCAGTTTTTCGTGATTATTTCACTAAATACAAACAAAAGTATTTATTTTTTCTTCAAACTCACCAACAAATCCCAGCACTCTCTAATGGTATTACTAAGATGAATTACATATAGCAGTGACACACAAATAATGTCCTAAGATAAAAAAATGAATATTCAATAGCTGAACACTATCCCCTGAGATACAGGTTCTCGCCTAGTGCAGGGGTTAGAGTCAAAACTCTGTGCACCTTATTATAATCACCACAAAAATGTTGAAATACTTGTCATGTACCTATTGTTAAAATTGTAACTTGTAATGGTGAGAAATAAACTATTTTTATTTTATTTATTCTGAGAAAAAAAACTTCAACCAAAATTACCACTAACTATGCAAGTTATTAAGTGCCAAAACTAACAAGCTTTAACCAGCAACACTACATAATAGAGTAACTAAGCTAACTACAGTACCCAGTCTGTAATTGAGACTTAGTCTAAGCTTTGACATGCTAATATGGTGGCCAAGCAACATGTGGCCGGCGACACACGCCACGCCACTTCGACCGAGAAATTGACTTGGTCGGTCACTTGAAAAGTGGCGACGTTTTTATGTAATAAGAGTCTATTCTGCGTATTACTCTAGCTGGAATAGCTTTAACGTTCGATTTTTAAACCTAGATACTTATAATTTGACAGGTGTAATGTCAAACACAGGAGTTTTGGCTTTAGGCTTTTATGTTTGTTTTTTTTTAAATATAGACTAAAACAGCAAACACAAAAGACTTCAAATGTCAGATTAGGTTCTGAGATTGAAAAACAAAGGGAAATACCCATTGGCCACACACAAAATGCTTGAAATGAACAACAATGAAATACGGGCTGATTTTTTAGTCACCTTCCAAATTTTTCAGGGTGATAGTACCCGTTAAATTGAACAACTTTCTCCAAGGAACATGGGTCGAAATATGAAAAAAAAAATCGGACCTCCCATACAAAATCGACCAGCTAACTATTGATTTTGCATGGGAGGTCGATTTTTTTTTTCATATTTCGACCCATGTTCCTTGGAGAAAGTTGTTCAATTTAACGGGTACTATCACCCTGAAAAATTTGGAAGGGTATAAAAATCACTTACTGTATATGCCACATTGCACTAGAAATCGTAGGGAACCCATTACAATTTCAATAATTTATCAAAAACCTAGGGAAGCCAGTTCCAATATTTAAAAAAAAATATACTTATGTTAAGTCAAGGTTAGGTTAGGTTAAAAAATAAGAAGAACGATAATATTCTTCGATGGTTAGGTTTGGCTTAACTGTTGATCTTGTGGGGTTAGTACTGGACTGAAACAAACAAAGAATAAATAAATTACATACTTATAATAAAATTGTTAGAACATTAAAAATACATTATATAAAAACACAGATTAAAAACACAGATTGGGGGATTATATTATTGTGACGGATGAAAATCATCAGCGCCAGAAGCAGTTCAAGAGAGGAATGAGTTAAATGAGAGGGGAGTAACTCAAGTCGCAAACGCAAAACCATGAATCAATCACCTCAAGTAAACAATCGAAAGAATGAAATGCAGTAATGTCAAACTGTCAGTAAGGCAAAGGTTATGAGATGCATACAGCCTACGATACGTTTTCTATTTTGAATATACATAATTTGATTTTATTTAATATTGACATGTATATATTATTTTAATTAGATTTACGGTATAAATAAGTGGAATTATATTAAATTAATGACAACTGTGCACTAATTCTATAAAATAGTTCGTTATAGATTATTTGTCGATTCCTGTTTGGCTGAATGTTGATTACTCATGCCAAATAAACACTGACCTGCAATAAAAATAAGAATGAATTAGACGGATGCTTATTTATGGTAGATTGTACAAGGATCACCCATATTTTAACTGTCAGCTTATTTACTGTACCTACAATCTATGCAAATAAATTTTTACTTTACTTTACTTAACGTTATATTTTCGCCCTAGGTAAACAAACTTGAGATTTATTTCATTAGGTATACATATTTTATTCTAAATAGAATTAAGGACTATTAGGTAGTAGTTTCTGTCCATTTCAGGCATTTTTAAGCATTCCCCTTTATTTGCATTATTAACAACATATGATTCCTAAAAGAATCTTACGAATGTCTTTGTAGATAGGTGGATGTGGATTCTTCCAGACAATTGACATTTTTAGACAATTTGCTATCTTAAGTGATCGCTTTTTGACATGAAGTGTTTGACTTTCAAACATGAAGTTATCATGGCTTAGTAGTTCCGTATGGTGCCGGTCGTAAAGAATAGCGCCTTCCCATTTCATTCCATGGGTGTTGCAGAAGGCGACTAAGGGACTTACTAGAGAATGGGTAGCAGCGTTCTATATGCATTTTACCAACATACTGCGATCGCCAACCCGCCTGCCAAGCGTGGCGATTATGGCAACCCCCCCCCCCCCCCCCTCTTCGGGGAGGCCTAAGTTCAATAGTGGACGTCTTTCGGTTGAAATGATGATGATGCGTAAGATAAACTCTTCCTTGCTTAATAAACACCCCTTATAGTAAACCTTTCTAGGTATTCAATTGACCAACCAGGTATGTACCTATATATAAAATGGCGCGATTGAAAACAAAAGCGCATCCATTACTGGACATTGGCACCAGAGAACCCAAATAATGTGATGCGTACGATTTTTTTTTTTTTGAGCGTGTGAAATCATCAAATGATTTCCCGCTCTGGGTTGAGCAGAAGGGCGTGTCAGACTTTTACTGACTAAAGCCCACCCGTGTTGCTTCAGTTGCCTGTGTGCCAGGGGCCACGGTATCTCTTTCGAACAACCCCCACCCCTGGCAGGACAGTATGGTCTTAGCCCAGCTTCGTGCACAGGGTTTTCAACACTCTGCTAGGCGCCGAGAGATGAAATTCCAACTGTGTGTTTTTTCGTCACGCTGTTAGATTCTGAACGCTCAGCTCAACACTGAGAGTTAAAAATATATTTACGGCTGTGCAAACGTGGACTTATAATAATAATAATAAACCATTTATTTCAGGCGACGCAGGCCCATAGATACCTACCTTAACCTGAACATACATATTTTTATTACATAGAAATAAAACTACTGGACACGAAGTGATGACTGTGTCGGCGTCGTGTTGCGCTGCGTGGTGTCGCGTTACCTACGGCGAAAACGTCGGTATGCCACACCTTTCGGTCAAAACTCTTCCTTCATGAAGGTTTCTAGGTACTGAGTTGGAACCCACACCACAAATGTCTTGAAGTTTATGTTATGGCGCGACTCCATCTTCTCTACCCTCAAGGTCCACTTGGTCTTGATTTTGATGTATTCCACGATGCCTTCAGTCATCGTGGAGTGGTGCAGACGGGATACGTATAGCTGCGTCGACGGTGTTGCAGGACGCAGCATCATAATTGGTTCCGCCAGAGCAGTACCACATCGATTACGGGAAGTGGGCTTCCTTTGGTTCGACTCCACCGTCACGAAGCCTTCCTTGTCTGGCCTATAATTTACGGACAGTTGTAGGTTATATTATGAATCTTGTATCTTTGCTAAAAATGAAGCAAATGCTTTATTGCTTAGCAGTGTAGACCGTCCTATTTAGAAGTATATCACAGGTAAAATAAGCTAACGAAACTATTTATTTGCCCAGTTAAAAAGGAAAAGAAAATTTAAAAAATGCTACCATTGGTACGCAAATCGATTCGTTTTTTTTAATAGGAACCGAGCATAACTTCAAATCATGAATTTACTGGGTGTTGTCAATGAGCATCAAGTAAATAATTGTCACCGTACTTATAGTTTAATAAACGTTAAAATGTTTGTAGCTTTAATACATACATAAACTCATTATTTTTCCCCTGTGTTAATAAAATGTGTGAAATAATAAATTACGTTGAATCATACTTAATCATTTATTTCCAAAATGTATTTACTTATAAATTCGTCTTGAATCTAAAATATTTCAACACGCAATTGTCACATTATAACCGTAATCAATCAAATAAAATCTCTACACCTATTTTAAAGGGGATGATAAATATTATACAAAGAAATTACAACCCTAACTTCTATGGCTTAAAGTATTAAGTTTCAAAATAGAAAATCAACCCTTGAAACGGTTGTCACTCGAAATTGACATCTGGCATTTGCTTTGATATTATTGACGGGCTAATTCATTAGTCGTCACTCTGGGGGCAAACGGTAGTGCGAGCATACATAAGTTATTGTTATTCTGCTTAGAACCGTAAACTCTTAGGCGTAGAGTTGAATTTAGAATGTTTGCAATCGAAATGCTTTTTAAGAGCCCCTTATTTTTACAACTTTCTTTCAATGTTGATGAAAATTTTGTGACTTAAATAGTCACTAAATTATATTATTTATCACTACTTCCAAATAAGAAAAACAAATGCTATCTCCAAAATCATTTCAAACGTCAACCATAAAAAGCTCATATGTAACAATATGTTACACAAGAATAACCCATGTAATTTTGCCTAACAACATAATTTATGTTCCCATTTACCTTGAACTCAGGGTCAAGACTAAATATAACCTCATTACTTCAAACCCATTTTATTTACCGCAAACTGAAGAACTTGAAAAGCCTTCACCTTGTTCAGTTTCATGAAAAATCTGAACCCTTACTCAGTATCGCGTGACATTGAATTATAAGACAAATCGAATCCATTCTAGTATTCAGAACTAGTATTTTTCCTTGACTGTCAGAGTAAGAGGTCTGCCAACCATTTTTCTTTTCCTGCCAGTCTTAGAATGGAGAATAATGTAGCGTGCCAGTCAATTATTTACCCGACCGCGATGTAAGGGTTAGTTTGGAAGTAGCTGAAGAGAAAATCGGTTACTACAATGCTAATAAGCGTTGAAGTTTTGTGAGGTAAAGCTTGTTGCTTTAGAAACGATTGAATAATCAACGATAGCGAACATGAATTTTTAAAACGACTTCGGTTGTCTATACGAGAATATAAGAAGTATTAATTGACCTAGTCGTGTTTCACAAAGTGTTGGTATCGCTAGATCAGTGTTTTTTTGTGTGTTTGGCCGGTAATAAACATTATTTTTCTGAATTAAAAATATGTAATGGTAGCTCTAACAAAATAATATGGCAAACTACTTTATTTGCATAGATATTGCTTTTCAATGATGTACAAAACCCTGAACGTACTGTTAGCTCTCTACAAGTTAACGTTACTTACCATGGGCACGCTACGATAGCGGCGGTAAGTCGCCTCTTTGAGGAGTGGGTTGAGAGGCGGCACGGCGTCCTCACCTTCTGCCTGACGCAGGTCCTCACCGGACACGGTTGTTTTGGGAGGTTCCTGTTTCGGATAAGGCGGGATAACGCCCGGGTGTTTCCACTGCGAAGATCACCTTGAGGACACGGTGGAGCATACGGTGGAGGTCTGCCCTGCGGCGATCTCTAAAACTCAAAAGCTAGTATTTTATATTAAAACCTAAATATGCCTTACCGTACGTTTGTCAGCCTTTCAACTGAATATCATTTTTTTTTTCTATTCTAAATGCCAATGCTTCTCTCTTAATAATGCCATCAAATTATCAAAATACTAAAATACTAGCTTTTGGTGGCGGCTTCGAAAGCGTGGACGTCGGGAATTATTATACGGGAATATACTACCGAAATAAAAAGTATCCTATGTGTTGTATGTGTCCAAGTTGTGAACTATGTGTGTGCCAAATTTCATTCAAAACCGTTTAGCAATTTTTGCATGAATGAGTAACAAACATAATCTTTCTCATTTATAATATTAGTAGGAAGTAGGATTCATATTAAAGATTGCATTTAAGCACCAAATTGGCTATAAACTTTACAGTACAGTCGTTCTGACTAGTTTTTGACGTCTAGGTAAATATGTGACACAAGCCGAATACGAAAACATGAAAATGACGTTCTCTGTGAAAGTATTCGTCAAAAGGAGCACAAAATATCTCAAAGCTAGCATGGCTGAAGGCTGTACGCCTAAAGCAAAGGGCAACAAAGCTCCAGTGTGTCCTAATCGTATGAATAAAGAGACAACACAGGGGCTTCCCTTGCCTTTATTGGTTTCGCAATTGCCCACCGTCGAAGCCTGTAATTGGTCCATTGCTTTTCGCTTCTCTACCCGGTCCAACAAACTTTCCACTCTAGCTATATTAACTTGCTAACAGTATACGTAAATTTGATTTTGCCATTAACACATGAGAGTTATATGAGGGATAGTGTTATTATGTTGTAGTTTCCCGCTGAGGAAAATTCACCCTTAACTGCATTGTGACTAACGGATAAGGAGCTTAGTCAACAGGGCTGGCTGAAACTTTTCTTCATCACGAAATCGTGGTTTTTCCAAGGCTTTGCGTGCTGTGATTTCTTGTTAATTTGGGCTCCAACTCACTTATTCCGTTTATTTTACTAGGGCTTAGTCGACAACTTGTAAATAAACTTTCCTTAATACCTATTTCCGAAAACATTCACCATTGATGTCTAGCTAGACGTTTTACATTCCTGATTCGTGTCTCCATCTCGCACCCTTAGCCTTGCAGTTCCAAAGGGTACGTATTTCCGATTAAAGCACCTTACTCCCCCCTCACCTTCCTTACTTATTGTGTCACCCTCGTCACGATTTTTCATAGACGTGGTTCTCCCATCCTCTTCAACACACTTGATTTGCGAAGCACGTATACTTCACCATCATTAAGCAACATTCAATCCTTTATTTTGAACTTTCAGTCTTCGTAATAAGGATTGTCTTCACTGCAAAGTAATTTTAGTAATGCGCCCAGACTATCTCATCGTATTGTCTGAGTTGTAGGGGCGGTGTTTCGTTCTGCGGCGACATCGTTCAGTGCACCTTATTGGAAAAATAAATCGAATAGTCAAAGCTTTCGTGCCTGGTCGTCGTTATCAATAATCCAAGTACGTTCTCGACTTCTTACCGTCCAATTGATTTAAACACCCACTTAGTATAGCGTGAAATTATCTTGAATTCAACTGGCAAATTGCGTTAGTAGAATAGATTTTGCTAATAAATTGAGTAAGGTAATTATCTAGTCCATAAATAGTCTGCCTCATAAACAATTGATTTGTTATTCAATGTAAAATTATCATATTTTACGGAATTGTTATAACAAACTTGACAGCATTTTCTCATAAAATCTTGTTTGAAATAAATTAAGTTTTGCAAATTCATAAATTATTAGCTTTGATAAAATAATGACAGCTAAATGAAAACATTAATTTCTTTACAGACAATGCTTCAAGGAATTTAATAAGAAGGATAATTTAAAGTATCAGCAAAAAGTTCAATTAGGGGTCCAGTTTATTACTGGACTTAAATATCTCATACAATACCCACCTCAAGCAATTACCAAATAAATTTTCAACCAGCCAAGTCCGCGACCCAATTAAAATAATGCAATTGTAAAAGAATAAAACCGATATATTATCATTTATTACGGTTCAATTACTGTATGATGGACAATTTCTTGTTAATAATGCTTGTGGTCAGCCATTTTTATTTATGCGTCGTCATGGTAACGGCATATAGTTTTTGCGGGCGGAACCCCTTTGTTGGAAAAACTTCGAGTCAGTTAATTACTGTATGTGAAGTTTTGGCAGGATTGTGAGTTTTTACGTTCCCTGGCTGTAGGTTGGTGGTTAGTTAAGCGTGAGGTTTAAGTAAAAGGAAAACGAGTTCCCATTTTGTTTTACTTAGTTGTTTAATTATTTATGAGTGAAAAACTTTACTTTGTTATTTTTAACAACATTTGAGACATAAGGAGCGTAGTTATAATAGAGTGAAACCCAAAATGGGGCATGTATCACGATGCTCAGCACGGAGACTCGAGTAAGGAGGTGGGGGATTCCTTCACAGCGCCTCTGGATTATCTCAGACATTATCTCGTAAAGGTATCTCATCAAATCAGTTTCTAAACGTTGAATATGACAACAATTCCGTAAAAAAGACAGCTTTTTATCAACATTTTCGGAAAGTTTTGCGATCGTTTATTATTGTACCTTACATAATCACCCTATAATGTTCCCACTCCTGGGACACTAGCCTCCTCTTGAAGACAAGGAGGCAGTAATCCACCACGCGGGTCCAGTGCGGGTTGGTACATGTTACATGTCTTCCAATTGTTGGTTCTAGGACATGCTGGCCGGTTTTCTCACGATGTTTTCCTTCACCGTTTTGAGTGCAGTGGTGATGAAATAATTTACAGAAAGTAAAGCGCCTGTCTGGGGAACGTTAGTGCGGCCGTTACCACTGGGCTACCTCGCCAATATACCTTAAAAGGAATAAAAATATATCATAACATCACTTTACCTACATAATCAAACTCTTAACTAAACGCCTTCAAGCGTATAATAATCAAACTTTCTCATTAACACAACAAACGAATAACAAAACTCCGGCAACCCTAAAAATCATTAGCAAACTAGTTTAATAACAAAAGCAACAGTCCGGGGCCGAGACCTCTAACTTGGCAAAGTAAATAAATCAGAACTTGGCTCACAACACTACCGAGTACCGTACGGTATAAGCCGAGGTGGTCATTAATGTGGATAAATAACTTTTCCTACTGAGTGAAGTTTATACCGGTAGTGCGGGACTAGGAAAAAGATTGCACTGGTCATTGATGCAAAATTTTGAATTCAGAACGTTAGGAAATAGTTGATTTCTAGTGTTCTGGATTGAAAATTTCAAAAGAACGTGTTTAATTTTTTTTTTGTTGTGAAAAGTCGACTCGAATGTTATATGTAACCTGCCTGCTACATTTGCGTGATTTTGGAGAAGTACGATATCAAGAATTTATTCACTGTGTGCTGTGCTGTGTGATGCTAGTGGAGTCTTAGCCTCAAAGAGATGTCAGCACCAACTGGTGGGGTCCGCAAGGGTCGATGCCTGCCAGGGGTACGGGTTGTTCGAAAAAGATACCGCGGCCCCTGGCACACAGGCAACTGAGGGAACACGGGTGGGTTTTAGTCAGTAAAAGTCTGACACGCCCTCCCGCTCCACCCAGAGCGGGAGAAGTTATTGGATGATTTCCCACCCGAAAAAAAAAGCCGTCAGTAAAACATATCCAAATAAATAATAGTTTAAAAAACTAAAAAACACGCTTTAAAAACCAAACTAAAAAAGGAGAAAATATTTTAATTCAATTAAAAAGCGTAGGGTGCTAGACATTAATTGATTATAAAAATACCTCAAAAAGCACCCCACGCTTTTTAATTGAATTAAATTATTTTCTCCTTTTTTAGTTTGGTTTTTAAAGCGTGTTTTTAAATTTTTTAAACTATTATTTATTTTCTATTTTTTAGTTCTGCTAACTACAAAAAAGTGTATATAAAAAAAAAAAAATATTGAATTGTCATCGGTCCTCGACAAGTTTACAAAGTTTCAATGAAATCTGACCGTTTAAAGTGGGTCAAAATCGCGCTCTAAGGAGTCGGTTACATACAAACAAACAAACAAACATACAAGTGAAGCTAATATAAAGCGTGTAAAAAGGACTCCGCCTTTACTAACTACGTTGGTATCAATTAATTATAGTATAGCTGTGGAAACCATAAGTTCCTACCCGCTTGGACAAAATTCGACACATACCTCAAAATTCTCTCACCATTCTTCACAAAGAGTCCCCAATGCAAGGTTCGAACCGAAAATTAATCAACAAAAATCGATACACAGTCCGATATTGATAATATTACGGACGATCATATTTCATGATCACTTGATTGATTTACAACGGTCGAGATGCTTGCTTTCCAATTCGATTTATTGTTTGCGGTCGCTTGTAAATAATGTTCGGATGTAAAGTGGCAAGAAGTGACACTTGAAAGATGAAATGCAAATAATGATTAGATATTTGATTTGTGTTTGCTGTTCAATTACTTAGAAGTTTTGTTTACAACTATAGGAAATATCATCGTTTATTGTCGCAGGCGTAGGTAGGTGTTTTATAATAGTAGCTGTTAACGCGGATTTTGTAGTGGGTGATGCAAAATAATGGATGGCGTACAATTACTCGTTGGAGAGAAATTAGGCGATAAAATAAAACGGCAGTTTCTACAAGGGAAAGTGTGTACCTAACAATGGAAACCTTAAACGACAAAACGTAAGTGCTATACTGCTATCATATCTAATAAGTATTAACATAGTGAACTAACTTTATTCGCTGTAGTTACTTAGTTTAATTGAAATAAAAACTTTATGTGAACTATTTCAGTATTACATAAAACATATATAATAATAATACATAGGTATTAAATTTAGTTCAAACGACAGATTGATAAGCTAACTTTTAAAAAGCTTTCTCTCTCCTACTATCCCTACTTTAATATATATATAAATGCAAGTAAATCTCTCTGTCTGTTTGTCACTCTTTCACGCCTCAACTGCTGAACCGATCGTCATGAAATTTGATAGAGATATAGCCTGGGATATGAAGAAGGACATAGGCTACTTTTTTACGCAATAACCGACATCCACGCGGGCGGAGCCATGGGCAAAAGCTAGTTAAAAAATATATATAAATGTCAAGTAATCACGTAAGTAGGAACACATTGTGGAATACAAATAAAGTTTTGAGTGTTAAGTTAAAATTACGAAACTATTTACAAAATGTGGCTTTAGGCAAAGTTGAAAGAATTTAGCAATGGAAGTTTTATGAACTACGACGTAAGATCAAGCAGTTGATTAACTTAATATAAAATAAATATAAAAAATGGACACTCTTCATCTTTTCATTGCGTGAGACGGCTACCAATATATCCAAGTCGAGACAGGTACAAAAAACATTCGGTTTGGCACTTCAAGCAGGTTTCTTTTTTGTCTACACAATTAATCAGTTTTATACGTGGCTGCGTATTTGTACATCCAAACGTTCAAATGAATCTTTCGAAAGAACCCACAATATTTGATTGATTTGTTTGGATACATTTAATTGAGTTGGTAGCCAGATTATAAGATAAATAAGAGAATAAATAAATCTAATATTTTTTGTAAAAAACATCAAATATAATTAATGATATTGGTTTATTTTGTATATCTTACATTTCATAAATATGGAATTTTAAATAGTCAAAGTAGCAGATTTATTAGTTTCAGAGGGGCAATTCTCGTAATTTTAAGAACGTTCACAGTCTGATCTCAGTCTCAATCGGTCAAAAATACCTCTAGTTTCCATACATTTTTGACAAGCTTTTGACATTTGCTTGTCGCCGAGATGAGACTGCGACTAGATTTTGAACGTTATTTATTACGAGAATTGGCCTTCTGATCTTTGCCAATTATTTTGGAAATGCATTAGCTATTCTACTCATATAATTGGTTATCAGTATAATTTTTGCAGAGAACTTCCTTCTCCTTTTAACTCATGTTTTTTTTTATTATTAATGACACAGGAGCGTAGGTAGTAAGTCTACCTATTCCAGTAACACATGCATAAACATCCAGGTAAACAATTAAATGATTCCAATCGCTCAGCGCATGCGAGCGGAGCTATCAAAGCTGGCTACCTGAGATCATCGGGTCAAGCTTGAATAAAAGTTAGCCTGGCATGTAGCCATTTTTATTTCATATGGACATAAGGTACCTACAATCATCAAAAGAGATAAATAACCAGGGTCGTCATACAGAATAAATTTTCTAAAAAAAAAAACAGCTGTTCCATACACTTTGACCGCGTAGGTATTGCACTTTTCTATGAAACAGCTGATTTTTTTTTGTATATCCGACGAAAAATTTGCGATATGCTGAATTCGGTTGACTAATTAATTAATTAATTAAGTCTTTATTACATTATAAGATTATAACTTTATTTTTATTTTGTTCTTTTGATTTGTAAATCGCTGTAAACAACATAGTTAACGCATAGTATTTGTAACAGATGTATATATGTGGACGCTTGTAATTTAGCAAATTTTCTTGCCTACAAATGTTGTTTAGCTTATTATTAGTATGTATGCTTTCTGTATGAATAAATAAATTCATGGTTACAGTTTGACCCTGTATAGTTAAAGTGTAATTGAGAAACTGATGGATGTTTTCGAATGTAATTTTATTTGATCAATGAACTGTTTGTTTTCTAATAATTAAGTTCAATTTTATTCAAAAACGTCAATCAGTTTCTTACTAAATTTCAAATAAATCCGACGACTCTGGTTACTTATATCTTTTGATGACCGTACTTACTTTCACATAGGATAAAAATCAACTTTAACTTATTTCTGCGAGGGGTGCGGGTTGTTCGAAAAAGATACCGCGGCCACTGGCACACAGGCAACTGAGGGAACACGGGTGGGTTTTAGTCAGTAAAAGTCTGACACGCCCTCCTGCTCCACACAGAGCGGGAGAAGTTATTTGATGATTTGCCACCCAAAAAAAAAACTTATTAGAATTGTTAGTCCTTGATGAAAATATGATGCACCATTATACTGACTTATAAAGTCGAGTCATCATCACCTGAGCTTTCCCCTGTTCACAATCAGCATAACAATGTTCCCACTGCTGGGACACAGGCCTCCTCTCGGTGAGAGACCGTGATCCACACACGGGCCCAGTGCAGGTTAGTAGATATCACACGTCTTCGAATTTTTGGTCCAGGGACATGCCGGTTTCCTTACGGTGTTTTCTTTCACCGTTTTGAGAGCAGTGGTGATGAAATAATTAACACAAATTAAAGCGCCTGTCTGGGTTTGCGGCCGCCACTGTTCTGCTCTTCCCCTGTCCAGTATTACATTAAAACCCTACTATCCTTCTAATATTATAAATGTGAAAGTTTATATGTTTAGATATTTGGATGTTTGTTACTATATAACACACAAAAATGACCGAATGGATTTGGATGAAATTTGGCACACCGATAGTTTATAACCTGCATTAAGACAAAAGATACATTTTAGCCCGGTAGTGCGTTCCCGTGGGACAATTTTCGACCTTCACGCGGGCAAAGCCGGTGGCAAAAGCTAGTACTATGGAGTACTCAGGAGTATGGAGTACTGGGAAACTGATACGCTTTTATTTAAACAAATATGGATTTTTCTAAATAAAAGCGTATCACTTTTCCTGAAATTGAACTGTCGCAGCACTTAAATGTGGGTCTTGTGTGTTATGGGTTTTATTAATTTAAGAGGCCATCACGTTCATTAATTTGTACTCAAACACACACAAAAGCAAGTAATAATGTTACTCGGACATGAAATTAAACGACTTTTTCCTGTCATTTAATACGGAGTAATAAAGCCGTCGTCAAATATTCATTCATCACAGCAAATCATCTGTGCAACGTTGACGATCGTCCATTATTTATTTGGCAACGATCATCATCATTATGTACGGAAACCTTTGGAAGATGTGAAAGGTAAAGGCGACAAGCGAGTTTGTAAGAAGTTACTGGATAACTTAACATCACGCCTGTAATCCCCGAATGGTTTGGCAGAGATGTACCCATAGTACAGCCATATTCCACCAGTCATGTCTAAGTTTGTGATGTAACTATATGGAAGATTATCTAAACAATGTATTTTTATGTCTTTTATCAGCCCATGCTGTCTAACCAAGGGGTTTCGCATTACCCAGTAACTGGGTTATGGGGGCCAGATAGGCAGTCGCTCCATATATAATACTGATACTGAGCTGCATCCTCTCAGCTCAGCTCAGCTCAGCTCATCGTGTTGGACTGGAAGCCGACCCCAATGCCTATGGCATTAAATCCGCCTCTTTTAGTTAGTGTGCAGTCTATACGTATATCTTCTGTACATACACACATATACATTATCATTTCCGCCGAAAGACGTCCACTGCTGGACATAGGCCTCCCCCTGGCTCCTCCACTTCGACCGGTCTTGTGCTTCCTACATCCAGCGGATTCCCGCGGCCTTCACAAGGTCATCGGTCCACCTTGTGGCAGGCTTTCCTTTCCCACTCTACGTCTTCCGGTACGCGGTCGCCACTCCAGAACCTTTCGGCCCCATCGGCCATCTGTTCTGCGAGCAATGTGCCCTGCCCACTGCCACTTAAGTTTGGCAATTCTTCGGGCTATGTTGGTTACCTTGGTTCTCCTGCGGATCTCTTCATTTCTGATTCGATCGCGTAGGGAAACTCCGAGCATTGCCCTTAGGGTGACTTTAAGCCCTCTGATAAGGCCCATTGTGAACGACCACGTTTCTGTACCATAGGTCATCACTGGCAACACACACTGTTCAAAGACTTTCGTCTTGAGACACTGCGGTATTTGGGACGAGAAGATATTGCGACATATACACACATACAGATAAATAAAATTGGAGTGTCTGTTTGTTATATTAAAATAACCGCTTTTTACTAAATACATATGGATGTATACACGGTACATATATATAAGTACT
The DNA here is from genome assembly GCA_947359405.1 of Antitype chi. Lineage (NCBI taxonomy): Eukaryota > Metazoa > Arthropoda > Insecta > Lepidoptera > Noctuidae > Antitype > Antitype chi. The sequence continues at coordinate 10,906,165 of OX375815.1, read as the reverse complement.
AAAATAACATTTTTACAATTTTTGTATATCTGTCCGTTTGTTCCGGCTAATATCTGAAACGGTTGGACCGATTTTGACAGGACTTTCACTGGCAGATAGCTGATGTAATAAGGACTAACTTAGGCTACTTTTATTTTAGAAATTGTATTTATTTTTATTAATATACATATACTTTTTTGTTAAATTCCATGCGGACGAAGTCGCGCGCACAGCTAGTATTAAATAAATAAGCACAGTTCGGAAAATAATGGGCAGATGATGATGAATTAGACTGAAAGCCGACACCCCCATAGTTTGGAAAGGTCAGAGAGGATGAGGAGAGGATGAGGAGGTAAACAATATTCTTGTCTCTTAATAGAAAACCACAAACACCAAAATACATACTTTAAAAAAATCACCACTAACACTTTTTTATATAATAACATCCCTTAATATCGGTAGGTAATCCTTAAGGCGTTAAAGAAAAACATCCCCAAAGACACCAATATAGCGGCAAACGGTAATAACAACACACAAACATTACCGATTCTAATGTGTCCACATCCGTTACTCGCGGTTACCTCTCCCTTGTACCGAAATAGAAGTATGGATTCCGCCCAATTACATCGAAACGCGTTGTTCCCTTATATACATGAATTATTATGTAAATAGACTCTGATCTTGTCTTTTATTTCACTGGCTAAGTATAAAATATCTGCGTAACCTAATCGCGATCCAAAATTCGTCAGAAATATGTCAGTGACAGAAGAAGCACAGTTTTTGTAATATAATGGCATACGTCTTTTTTCCCAAACTCATATAAAGTTAAATAAAGAACATCCTTACAGATACCAACAAAATAGTAGCATACGGTAAACACAACACCCAAATATTACCAATTCTAATGTTTCCACATCCGGTACCCGCGGTTGCTTCTCCCTTGCACCGCAACAGAAGTTCGGACTGCGCCCAATTACATCGAAACGCGTTGTTCCCTACCATAATTTGTCCGAAGATCACAGTAATTTAGCATTTTGTAATATTCCATTATAAGTAGCATCCGGATGACGAATAAATTGTAGACAGTCAAATTGATGGCGAACAAAAACTGCAGTCTTGGAAGGTATTCGGTTAATTTAGATGCATGGGAATCGATTTTGTACTGAACACAGTGAAGGGTAATTAAGTCTTGTGAATTGCATGCATACCAATAATTAATATTTCAACTAAGTATTAGGTAGGAGATTGTATTTTCAGATTCCTAACAAAAACTGCAAGGATAATTGAGCTCTTTTCTGATTGTGCATTAGGTCATCATAGATAAACAGATATTATAATTTATGGCCATTCAAATGTTTTGTTGTTTGGCCAAAGAAAAATCTCATCAAACAATTATTTTTTGGGCAATCATTCGACATTAAAAAAGTGGGCGCCAACCATTATAAACTTCAAAATAGTTTTACTCTTCCAACTATTCTGGAGCACCCTACAAAGGGCCTGAATGATTAAAGTGCGCACATGTACCAACACATACATACCTAAACGCATCAGTGTATGTCAGAGGGCACGTCATAATCCACCCAAGCACAAAGATTAACATTTAAACAAGTTTTATGTAAATCATACTGGATAAAACCAGTTTCATTTTTGTGATCGCTCGCTTGGAAATGCTTGCTTTCTTTGAAATTGCATCATTCTTTAGATTAGTTTCTACTGAAGGTTTCTTAATTTCGTGTAATATTGGGTGAAGTTGTACTTTGCTATGTAAATTTAAAGTAGAAAATGGAATTGCTCGTCTATGATATATGGAAATAATGAAATATGTTTTGCCTTTTGGTAAATTGAGAAACTATTTTTTAAAGATCTGCTCTATGCAAAACAAAAGAATAACAATGATTTATAATAAAGAGGCGTCAATTGACTTCACGGAAAACGTGATTCGAATTGATTTAAAAAGCAGCCAGTCACAGCCCATTAAAATGACAGTTACAATATCAACCAATGAGGTGAAGACGCAAAAAACACTGCATTCCTAGGAGTTTTAACATTCGAATACCTACATTTGCTTTGAATACTAGTAGGCGACCTTGAAACGCCAGTAAAGTGCCTTGTCGGCTAATAAATTAGTGGCTAGCCTCGGTCAGAGTGACGTATAGATTTTCATTGAAGGGTTCAACCTTAGTTGAGTAGTAAAAGACGATAGTTTGTGTGGATAAACATCACGTGGACTGATTAGATGTATCAATTGATGGGAACATTTTTATTAAGTGAAGAGAGAAATAAAAATGTGCTGTTTCAATGTTAGAACTCGAATATTTATGAAGTTGATAAAATTTTATGTTAATAAATTGAAAATTAGTAAATCATTAATGCACGTTAAGGTGGATGCTCTCTGCCAGGGGTGCGGGTTGTTCGAAAGAGATACCGTGGCCCCTGGCACATAGGCAACTGAAGGAACACGGGTGGGTTTTAGTCAGTAAAAGTCTGACACGCCCTCCCGCTCCACCCAGAGCGAGAGAAGTTATTTGATGATTTCCCAGCTAAACAATTATAATCAATACTAACCTCTAAGTTCAGGCAATCCCATTCAAACACTTCTTCTTTAGCGGGCTACCGAGGCGCTTTGAATACTTTGGTTAAAACTACAATAATACCTCAACTGTGGCATTTTTACTTTCCATGAGCAAGTTTACCAATGAGATCTGTATTAAAATATCTCTTGATTACTATTTTTTTTTTAAGAATAGTAGATTACTAGCTTCCGCCCGCGGCTTCGCCCGCATAAAAGTCGGAAATTATCCCGCGGGCACGTATTACCGGGATAAAAAGTATCCTATGTGTTAATATAGGTTATTATCTATCTGTGTGCCAAATTTCATCCAATTCCATGCAGTAGTTTTTACGTGAAAGAGTAACAAACATCCATCCATCCATCCATACTTACAAACTTTCGCGTTTATAATATACGTAGGATTAATTCTACTTCTGTATCGCTTTGATATTTAATGGTGGCAACAGATTTTTAGTTATCGGGAGAACCTTAAGTACGAGTACTCACTGGTAAAGTTGCTATGGAAAGGTAAAGATGCCACAGTTGACCGAATTCAAGTTTATTGAGTTTGGCGTTGGTGAGAAATAGAACGTTATTATTACGTCCTAATTAACTTATCCAATAAAAATCTCACATAGCCCGAAAGCCGATCAAAGCTGCGGTCATCGCTAGTTATAAACAAATTACTTTCCTCGGAATGTTCTAATGAAATAGCCTCTAGTGCCCCATAAGTTTTACGGCACCAATATTAAAGGTATTTGAACCAATTAGCGGGCTATGCAGTCACCACCCCCTCGATATAACCCCGCCTTATTCTATAATCAGTTCAAGACCTAAATAATGGAGTACAATTGCTATTGTTTTTACCCTTTAGTAATATAACCCTTGATCAAAAATCATGGCTGCATAAAACCATTGTGGCGGCTGACATATACATATACAATGCACCTAGTGCTGTTGTATTTTATGTCTTTGTACATTATGTGGGTAGTTATAGAACTAGTCACATAATGTGCAGATACATATTCAAACATATTCATAAAAAAAACCTCTTTATTTTATTAGTATGGACATAGGTCCGTACTCATAAAATAAAGAGGTGGAATTTTCTTGTTTGCATGTAGGTGGTAATCTCTGAAACTCCCAGCCGAATTTGAAACTCCTTTTGCATTTGATGGCCCAAATCTTGGGAAAAGTTTAAAGGCTATTTAACATCACGCTTTGACCATTAGGAGTCCAGCAAAAAGTGAAAACGAAGTGTCTAATAGCACATGCGGGCGGTGAATTGCGATGCGGTAGGTCAGGGGCAGGGTCCAAAACTTCACGCGGAAGAAGTCACGGGCGAAGTGCTAGTTAATAAATATCTGGCCATTTCAGATAACCTTAAATAAAAAGTACAAATAACGCATCAATCTGGTGGTTCTTGACGTGCAATGTTTTGTTTTGATACCAAAACAAACAAAGCTGTCGAAGCTAGAGCATCACCAGCAGCTAGACAGCAGTTCAGCAGCAAGAAAATCATAATAAACCCCGACATAAAAGAGTTTTACTTCCATTTCCATCAATCTACAAACATACGCGTGAAAACATCATCCTTTAACCGCCATGTAAAAACCTCACGGTACATGGAATAGAAAACGCCATTTGCAGCGCATCCGTAATCTACTATCGAGTTGCTATCGTATCCGTCGACTGACTGATTCGATTCCGCCGCGCGCTCTCCTCCGTGTGAAAATAACACGTCACTCAAATACAAACGATAATAAATTCAATTTTCTCTCACCCTAGCCAGCGAAATGACGGCCGGACAGGATTAAACCGCGTCCCATTCGCCTTTTGTTCGCCACATTTTCTCCGTACGTTTATATTTTTTTTCGGACCGTTTGTCTCTTTTTCGTGCGTTTCCGAGGCGGACGGAAGATCGGCTGTTTGCGGATAAAAAACTTATTGCTAATGAAAGAATAATGAAATGTCTTTGTATTGTATGTAGAATCAAAGTGGCCTTTGATTGTTTTGCTTTACATGAGCTTCTTGGGAGCTCATTATTACGATCTTTATTACATTTTTAATGTTACACGAAAGCTTTCTTTTATAAATTAATATCTAATATTTTCTATTAAGAATTTAATTGACCGTTTATTTATTGAGCGTCTTATCAATTTCCTCGGTAACTTTTTGTTGCAGAACTAAAGTATTCACAATAAGAGGCAAAGGCGACGTTTCTCAGAATTCATGATCGTGTTACCTCGCACTGCCGCCAATTAAACCGCGTTCTACCCTCGTTTTGTTTTTATTGCACACACGATACGCGGATTGAGTCGGCACTAACTTACGCAGTCTGATAGGTATTTTAAAAGAATTCCTTTATGTAAGATTAACATTTAAAGCTACTTTAGAGCTGTGGGATGATATCAGTATTAACAATAAATGGGGATCTGAGTTTTGGTACTCGAAAGGCTTAATTATAAAAGTCCGTTTTGGCGGTTTTTATTTTTCAAGCTTACTGTAAATGAAGTGAAGAAGAGGTCAACAAACTACTAAAATAATTAGCACGCATGAACAAATTCCGTACTTTAATTTAAATAGTAGCCTACGTAGCTACTGAAGGAATGATTAAGGAAAATGTAGAAAGTATTTGAAGGTAGAGAAAACAGTTTTTAAAGGAGATGGAAAACGGTGGGCCCAAATGTAATAAGTTGAGATATGATCTAAAAAATTAGACTTATTTTTTTATCTAAGAATATGAAAAATCACTTCAATTCTCAATCTGGAAGCGGAGAAATATGAGAAAGATAGTTTTCGTGAGATTATCGATTCAATAATCGATTACACAGTTACGAAAATAAAACTTTTGTACTAAACAATTAACTCAAAGTAATTAAATGCACTATATATACTTACGAGGTCATATTAATAAATCAAATATCAATTAATTACTGAAAAACCAATATTAATGATTATCGATTCCATATCGATTCAAATCTCTCTTATATTTTTAGTCTATGTCACTGACATGACAGCTGACTGACATTGACACTAGACAGTTGCCGACTGTTCTTGTTTGCTCACTCGTTTAGTGTTTTCCGATGCGTTTTGAGTGCTTTCCCAATTATTCGCCATTTTTCACGACCACTGCTTTGTATTTTACGGATTCTGACCCTGCCTGCCTTGTACGACCCTTGCTTTCACCTTGGACGAAGATCGCTCACACGTTTGACTTGGAATTGTTATTTTGGATTTTACCGCGGGCTTGTGGATTGGATATTTCAAACATTTTCTAGTAAATATAATAACTATTAGTGCAAAAGAACACATTTTGCACTTCAGGAATCAGCTGTTAGTTATAGATTGTAACATAACCTCACTTTTACTTAATCTCTTTATCTCTTATATCTCTGTTCTCAGATTGACAAAATCCGCAGAATTTTCAGTGAAAGGTTGATAATATATAAGCTATTAATTGACACCACTTTCATCTTCTTACACCTAGGCCCAAGATTGTATGTAATCGTTTCAGTCTCCTTTTACCATTTCAGTTAGAAATACCTATTTGATTCAAAACGTGAACCTCCGGAGATTACAAAGCACGTTTTAAATCTTTTACGAAACATTCAATTCCCGAACCCCACGTCTATGAAGATTTAATTTCAAAAATCGAATAATCCGAACCGACTTCGTGTACGTTCGGTACCCACACGAATATCGGGTTCCATAATAGCGTTCCGCAGAGAAAATGTTTTATTGGCCTTGTCGCCTCTCCAGCCAGCAATAAAGTACAAGACTATCGCGGTGTATAAAACGCACCTTTATTATTTCTTTGTTTTGCATTGGATTGTTCGACTTCACGTTTGCCGTATCGACAATCGGATTATGAACGCAACCACAGTCGCAACCCGCTGAGCCACCATTTTCATGTTGCCCTGTACAAAACTGTAGATTTGAGGTTTAACTGTTCATTAAGAGAATAGTTCACTATCATTATGTATACTAATATTTCCGTCTACTTTACTTGTGGTAAAATAAAGTTGGCTCCTTGTGTAGGTATTTAAACCTGGTCAATACCATAACCTTTATAGTGATAATTTATTCAATTACGTGTGCAAACTTCAGTGTCCCATAATCTAAAATTACATCCAATAAATCGATAAACCGTTTTTTTACAAAAGGTAACGGTATTTTCCCGATATGAGTCCAATAACAAAATTTTAAGATTGCAAAAAATGCGTGCTCCATTCACTGAATCGGCAATTTGCATGCGTAACATCAAGCCGAAACTACCTGGCTCCGGCCTGAATTATCCAGAATAAGGTACAATAATTTTTTTATTTCTTGTTGTTTAGGTAAAGTTCAGTCACGAAATTGAAGTTTGAAGTCTAATCGCGAGTAGCGGTCGCCGCTAGCCACTGGACCCTGGGAGTGCTCGACCGTTCGTGGCCAACCTGATACGTTGACAATTCAATACCTTGCATTAAAGATAAGGCTTATTACAAACTATCATATGACACTTTGAAAGACAGTGTACATAAAAATGTTTGTGGGGGTCTCAATGTATGGGAAAGACAAAGTGAATTCGAGCTTTAGAAGGTCATACAGTATAACATCGTTCTATATTTCGTAATGAAACATGCAATGTAACTCCGCTGCCTTGTGTACGTTGGCAACAATGTTAGCCAAGCAAACATACCCAGCATTCAGATTTAATTGAATGAAATTGAAAAGCTTAGTCTGTATTTTGAGCAGTCTATGTTACTAAAATTCTAAGTAATTTAATTTGTGTATGTTTAGAGAGAGAAAAGGAAATATCATGGGTGAAAATTACGAAACATAGTTTTGTTTCTTTTTAGGTCATTCACAATAATTGACTTTTTATTTAGAACGTTAAAAATTGTGAATAATTGACACTTGAATGACATCTACTTAAACTACTATTAATGTTGAGTATCTGCTGCAGTTCGTGTCATAACATTGTTAGCCAGAATGTCTATCGTTCAAGATAATGGAAATGCACATAATTGAAGGAAATAGCTGGGAATGCCTGGGAAGCATGATCTTTAGCAGTTTTAATTAAAGAACTATCCATAGGAATTTTCTTTACTAGTTGTAAACGCGTTCAAACTGTAAAGTAAGTATACTATGAAGTCAGCTAACAAAGTGTTTAAGTTATTATACAAGAGTATTAGAAACCCTAACTAGATAATGCTTCGCTCATCAGTTAATGAAATTAACGGTCGTAGGTATTCTAGAATGTTCACATTAAAAGTTCTAATTTCGAATTCACAACACTAGTACCTATTTATATATTCCGTACTAGACGCGAGAATTCGAAATTAAAACTTTTAAAGTGAGCAGAACACTGTCAGTTTCATACAAATAGACAGTTATATCTGAGTATCGTTAAAGAATATGGCCTTAGTAAGTTAAGAAATCGTCAGAATGCAGCCGGGGAGAGTTTCCTTCGAGTATTCTACCAGATAAGATAATGCGTGGCAGCGTAGCCTATGATTCTCGATTACTGACTGCACCGACTACATGCCATTGCAGCTCACTAAAGGCGTTAGAGCTGTAAGATAACACGTAGAGGTGCGACTCGCTGGCATGCGGCATAGCTTTAGCGAAACCTTTGACTTTGGTATACAGGATGCAAAGGAAATTGACATGCAAACTGACAATTTAGAACATGAATCCAATCCTTCCAGTAGAATATTTCGTCGGGTTATTAAAAAAAAAAAACAGATGCTTGATACAAGTGCAAAAACCACAACGTCGAAATGTATGAAATGGCTGACTATATTTGTAACTAGCTTTTGCCAGCGGTTTCGTCTGCGTGGAGGGATAAAAATAGCCTGTGTTAATTAATCCAGGATCTAAACTAGTATCAAACATCCATCCATCCTTACAAATTTCACTTATTAGTAGGGATAGTAGGAAGTAAGATTAGTAGGATAACCTACGAGAATTTTTACGGCAGTCTAGAATCCTAACCGGTACGAATTCATGGTAACAGTTTGAGCGTCGATGTCCCCTTACACCCTGTATACGACCCTTTAGTAAAGGTGAAACCTGTTACGTATCACGCAATGGATCACGTTCGTACGTTGTGTGCGTGTCTTTATTTTGTAAAGTACGTTTTTACTGAGGAATAAGCTTTATCGGAGGTCTGTACTGGGTTTGAGTGTTAGGTACAAGTGTTTAGGTACTTTTATTGTAGCCATGGGATTTGAGTAAGGTACTTCAGTGTTACTGAAAATATGTAGATGAAATACTTTGGAGGAAAATGTTTATTTCCAATATAAGTGGTTTAGGATTACCTGGAATTTCTTTTAACTTCGACTGTGTCAATACAAATGAAACCTGACGTTTGATTTGCCTCAGAACTGAATGTCTCATGATTTTTTTTCTATCAACGATAGGCATATTCTGATTTATATTAAACACTCTTTTTAACCGACTTCAAAAAGGAGGTTATCAATTCGAGGTTTTTTTTTTTTATGTATGTTCGGGCATAACTCCGTCATTTATAGACGGATTTGCAAAATATTATAATTATAATTATTCCGAAACGGTCCTATTCTAATTTCATATAGATCTGATGATGCTTTTCAGAGAAAGACAACGGAACTCTTTAAAAAATTACACTAAGTCAATCGCGATTGCTGCTATCGCATAAATATGCATTGTTTTGACCAAGGGTGATGAAATTTCGAAGTGGCGTGGGGTAGGTACTATAAGTAAAAAGTGTAAAATAAAAACTAAAAAAAAAAACAATCAACTTCCGGAAAAACACAACAAAGTGAAAAATAACTTTAATTTCGGAAGGCGGTGGCAGAAAATTTAAATACATATCCAAAGTCACCGACTTCCGAAATTAAAGTTATTTTTCAGTTTGTAGTGTTTTTCCGGAAGTCGGTTGTTTTTATAAAAATAATCTCACCATTCGTATTTTTTGTTTCAGGTAAGCATTCCTCAAAAGCCAAAAGTCTCGAACTCTCAATGAATGGTAAGGCATACGAGTTCAAGCTCAACTCGTACTCCCTTTGATGCTTCATTCTAATACGCGTGTAGTCGTAAGTATACAATGATGCGTGCTCCCTAGATGTGCCACGAGAAATAATTTCCGCGTGCATTTAGTAAAGTGAAATGGTAACGAAGTGTGCTTGAAGGAAGCAGCGGAATTAAAGTGCGTTTTCTACAAATCGCCATCTATGCATGTCTGGTCACAAATTATTCTGACAAAATGTATTTTCTAGTTTATAGAAGAACCGATAAGGATCGAAATTACGTTTTGTTATAGAAAAATGGTGCATAGCAACAACTTACTAAAATATTTTTTTAACAGACTTCAAAAAGAAGGAGGTTATCGATTCGACATGTTTATATATATTTTTTTATCTATGTTCGGGCATCATAACTCCGTCATTTAATACACTTAATACATTGAATGCAAAATTATTTTTTTGTTCGAAAGGGGTTTAATCCTAAATGGTCCCATTTAAATTTCATATAGATCTGATGATGCGTTTCGGAAACAGACAACGGAACTCTTCAAAAAATTACAGCAAATCATCCGCGATTACTGCTATCGCATAAATTTGCATCGTTTTGACCCCAAGGATGATGAAATTTTGAATTGGTGTTGTTGGTTGGTAAAAAACTATTCCAAAAAAAAAAAACATTACAAAGTCAAAAATTACTTTAATTTCTTTTTTCACTTTGTAGTGTTTTTCCGGAAGTCGGTTTTTTTTACTATTCTGACGTTGCTTGAAAGGTTTTTCATTTTAGTGACCCGAAATTCAAGACAAAGTTCTAAATAATTTTAGCACGAAAAGTTGATCAATACCTATATATTTAGATTTACTACCAAACAAACGGCAAACATACGTTCAACGTTAATCATTTTAAAATGTGTTAACGTTTTATTTCATCAAATACTAATTCACTAAAACCGAAAACTTCATCCGAAAACCGTAAAACGTTTCCAGTGTTTGTAAATCCACGGCCTTTGATTATACACCGGAGGGAATGTCCTTTGAAGTCCACCGCTAGGTCGGTGGTCCACATTTACAGTTTCTTTTTGTTCTCACATCTCAGCTTCCGTCCATTCGCATTGTCCATTAAAGGATCATAGGCCATTATGCTAAGCAGTTTGTCGAACTCCATATTACTTTATTACACCCATTATTTTGTTTGCGACCGTATTTTTATTAGACGGTATAAAAATGGATGAAGTTGATTCTGGGGAGTGATGTTTGGTGTCAACATAGATTATGTTTGATTACGGTTGATGTTAGCATATCAAATATTGTGATAACAAGTAAAGGTGAGGCTCTACTTTTAGTTACGTAAACAAGATTCATATAATTCTGTGATTTATATTCAATAAAAATTTGGAAGAAAAAACGTAAACATAACAGTTATACAATTATAGAAAGCTTTTCCATCGTTTGTTTTGATTCGAAAATGGAAAAAAAATGTTTATCCCGTGACTAGACTCCACATGACGTGTGCCAGTACCACATCAATTACAATTGCTAATCCAAACGCGGACTAAAACACGCAACAATGAAAAAACGTATACATTTTTAAATTTCAAATCCAATCCTTTCTGTATTCTCTTTGCATTGCTACCCACGTACGGGTTTGCTCTTGTAAAATATTAATAATACAATTCCGGTTCTATTTTCGTAGTCACTCACTGGTTTAAGAGGATTTCGCGGCAGTGAGACGTTTACAAGAGCCGTAACAATGTTATTCTTCGCCTTGACAAGCTCAGCCGGGAAGCCGACCGATCAATCATCGAATAGTGCGGTACGTTCGGGCGACGTGCCAACTGTCGATTCGTCGATCCGGACGCCGATATCGATAGGAATCGGAACTGATGTTCGTGTTGTTCGGTTTTTGTTGGTAATTATGATAGGAAGGAAATGTTGTGGATATGTAAATGTTGAAAGTATTTGTATATATTTATAATTACATAAATGTATATCTAAACGTCGGACGTAAATTGACAAACAAAAGTAAAAGAATCATAAAAAGTATTTTAGTCATTGTAAAGAGAATTCCGATGTTAATAAGAATGGGTGACGTGCCGCTACCGGGCGGAAAGGGATGTCACCTACAGACATCACTACTTCTAAGCCCCTTTCCAGGGGGATTTAATCGGGATAATACATGTGTCGCATCTTATTACCAAACTGAGATTGTGGCAGGAGCAAACAAGCTGTAGGCCCTCTCTATTGCGAGTCAACATGATATCACTTACGGAACCTCTCCTCACAAAGTGTATTTGTATTGATGAGTTCTTTTTCATCTTTTAGTGTATCCACTTACGAAGAGCGGATTACATTGTTCACGAAATATTGATACTTATTTTTATATCGACTAACATTATTCAATTTGCCAGAACATCACTAAACTTTGTTATAAATATTGTTATTCTTATTTCGAAAGAGACAGTTTGCGTATGACACTTAATTCAAATTATAGTGTCAAGCTGTCAACGATTGTCGAATGACTTCCCAATAAATTATCTTCAAAGTAATCGTAAACGCGTACAATTCCTATCATCGTTGAATAAAATAAAAACATGCTTGATTTAACTGCTCTCTAGTGACAAATGTAATAAATTCCGTACTGGGAACTCGTAAAAAGTGTATCGTATATAGACGTCAGCGCCAGTCGACGTAATGTGACGTTGAATTAGTTCTTCTTAACTTTCTAATAAACAAACTGAAATGACATAATAGTGATGAGACGATAGTGTGCGTGATTAGTATTAAAGTATGACTGAACTATAAAATTGTTGACATATTTCATATAATAAAATGTTTATATCTCTTAAAACTTTTACTATCTGGATCTACATGTGGCTGTTAATGGGCTAATTTGGTCACCTTGTCGATGTGAAGGGAAATTAGATTTAATGTAATTATTGTGATGTGGTAGGTACAACACTATTTGATGTGCCAATGGTGACGCTGTCATCTTAGTGGGTGTTCCTAGATTTGAAGTTAATCTTTGGCCATTGGTATCAAGTAATACTTATGACAGTATTAAACGCATCACAATGAAAGCAAGAAATTGAAATTATCCATCGCTTCTACAAAATATCTATGGAAATAGGTACTTCGATATTTAAAATTTTCTGATCTGTTCTAGTTATGATTTCTTTAAATAATCTCTTTCTGTGTCCGTTATTAATTAAATGTTGTTGAAAATTTTTCGTTCATTATCGCCATTAAAAAAGATCTGATGAAATAATAACGTAGTAGATCCAAGAATTTTCTTAACTCTTTGATGATAAAATTTGTTTTCTCAAAATAATTTCAGTAAGTGCAGTAACGAAAGGAGTTATAAATAATAGCCATTATTATGCCTTCGTAACGGCCGGTGTTCAGTAGAAATCTGTCAAAATTTATAAATTTTATCATATTACTCAATTAATATTGAGTTATTTATGACCCCGTTGTGTTAATATTATTAAATGGCTAACGAAGGTAATGGATGGCAGAAAAGGACACTTTATCTGAGAAGTGATTGCTGTAATCACCAACTTGATGGCTTGATATTTGATACTAATTAAAGTTTATTGGACCTTAAAATATTATAGACCCCATTCTATTTTCTTAGAACAGAACTAAATACGCAATAATCCATAAAGTCGTTTTTTAAGTAGGGTTTATTTGTTTTATAACAGTTTAGAGTCATATTTTCTTCAGTTTTAGAGGAGATAAAACTTGTTTTAGTGTTAATAAAAATGTCTACCTTGCGGGATCCCTCTAGCCGTGGGTGTCACGTGAGGCAATCAAGAGATTATTACATATATATTATCTTGGATGTAATGTATTAAATAACTGTATAAATTTAAGTGTTGGTAGATATTACTAGTCAGTTAGGCACCGTCATCTTTTAATTGAACACTTCAAATTGCAGTGGAAAATCTCCACTGTCCTGGTGATTAAACCATTATCCTTGCAAGATCATTTTACAACCTAATGCGTTTTAAATTACGGGTATACAGGACTCAAACCAAGCGTTCAGAGAATTATTCGTTCGTATAATTGTAATAGCGCGTGTGAAGAATTTCTTAATTGATATAATAAATTAAATGGCTCAGTCAAGTCTTTCGGCTCTTTTGTGATAACGTGTTAAGATTATGAGATTTATTAGAACACGGAAACTGTGTACTAATTGGCGTTTTATGAGGGCACGGACTTGTTTGTCTATTGTTTACATTTCGATATAGTTATTAGAAGGTTTAAGTATTCCATTTTATTGGAACATACCGATGGAGACGGATTTACTCGTTTATGAGATGTAGCTTGTACCTATACATTGTGTTTTGAAAGGCCTCAAATGTTTGGCTGTTGTAAATGTGGCTAGATTGGTTTAATTCATCAGTAAATCAATGTTATCCTATAATTTTTACCACTACCTCAATAATAATAGTCCTTGGAGAATCAAGAGTTTCAGTAGCAACCTATACAGTAATCTGTAACTCTTCTCCAAGACGATATTATCTTTATTTATTTATTTCTTCTGTATATGTCACTGAACTCCTCATAAATGGCTGGCCCGATTCTATCTAACTAGCCTGTATTGTCCTGCTGCAGGGAAAAAGCTTCCCTGTCCCTCTTCCGCACAATTCTGTTCGACCTTGACTCCTTCCGAAGGGACAGGCTAGTACTGGTCCGATTATGAGATTCACAATTCGACCTGGTAGGTGGCACCGCAAAGCCGACGTTCGGGCAGGATAATGTGTTGGGTCTGCTAGTAAGCTATTCAATTCTCTGTCCTTGCTTTTGTTTAGCATGCGATAAGCAATCACTTCATTCACATTAACACTAGCTTTTATCAATATCCCTTATATTTATCACAAAAAATCCTTTCACCCACTTAGTCACGAAAATTAGTCACCAAACATTCCCGTGGGAGTTTACCTATACTATCCAAAGTACTCGACCACTAAAGTGTCTAAGTTCAGTTATTTTATGAAACTGTCGGTAAGTGCTGGCTTTAAATTAAGTCGAGTATGACAGGTTTCCCTCGCGATTAGATAAACTAAGAGGTCCTCGACTCCTTTGTTGAATTGTATTATGAAAGCCAAATATTTGTGTGGTTGATATAAGAGTTCTTGGGCAACGAAGTATCTTAAAACTATTTCTTAAGATACACAAAAGTATACAGTTTATAACTAAAGAACATGGCTACTCTCAGCTTCGTTATTTCAGCGAAGAGACATTGTCTTAAAATAGTGTTCGTAATATCTGGCATCTTTGTTATTAATTAATTATATCGAGTCCTACAGCTGTTGTATGATAGTCGCAATTCATTTTGAATTAATGCTACAGTGTACACAGCAGCAAAGCAAATATAATAGCCATTATTGCCATTCTAAAGACAAGCACAACTGCCATCCTGCCACTACAAATAAGTCGGAAACCAAATTAGAATAGTCTACAGTTACTGAGCATTCCAGCAAGCGAAATACTAAGCTGCATTACAATTTTCATCGCTCGAACAATCACACACGGCTTTGATTTACGAAGGTACCGTCTTATCTCAGATGAAAAGCCGACTTCTCTAAGATAAAAGGAATAAATCACATGTCAGCCGACCGACTTACGCTGCACGAATCCTGAATCTTGCCGGGAAATACCTTCTCCCTTGAAGATTATCTACAACTTTATTTTGTTCTCTGTATTACTATCAATTTATTGTTCCTTATTGGACCACTGTTTTGGTTGGTTGTTTTGATGTGAGATTTTCTATTTTCGTTACTTGTCTGATGTGGGTAGTAAATTAATTAATGTTACAGCCGATTTATGTGTTGACTACCTTTTTCCAGCGGCATCGCCCGCGTGGACGCTAAAAATTATCCCACGGGAACTTACTACCGGGATAAAAAGTTTCCTGTGTTTTAATAAATACCTAATCTATTTGTGCACCAAATTTTATGCAAATATGTTCAGCCGTTTTGGCGTGATTGAGTATCAAACATCTAAACATCCAAACATGCAAATTGCACATTTATAATATTAGTAGGAAATAGGATTTACATGATGTTACAGTTTTCTTAAAAAAAATCCGTATACCTACTTGAGTCTGCTCCCTAAATCCACTTAGCGTTACTCAAGGAACTGGTACCACATCTAAATAACCAGTTTTCACCTTCAGTAATGAAGTTGTCATTGCGTTCGGAAGTATATATAAGTAAAGGGCGGCAGGCCAGCCGGTCATTAGCGACCCAACACTCAGGACCGATAAGATAAGCCAAGTTCGGCCCCTTTAGTCCTTATCGTCACGTCAAAATATTTTATGTGCCGCGATTAGTGGCCGGACAAAAAACTTAGAAGCAATTATTATGATTGTTTAGTAGTGTGGGAAGCTCGTCTTGAGGATTGTGACTCCGACTTTATATAGAGACGTACTTCTATTTAAAGGTGAGGGCAGTTGTCCTTCAGTGTGATCCCTTAGGTACTTAGCGTGGTTTTTTGTTTGTTATGATGCTGTTATGATGGCCGCTTCACCGTATATGAAGCGTCGTCCTCGCATGGGCATCAAAGAGAATGTTTATAGTGGCAAATATATTTGAGTAAAACATTGTAAAGTGGCTAAGTAATATAACAACCGCACGGGTCGATCAATTAGGTTAAACTACGCTATGGTAGGTCCGTGGATTGGATAGGTTACCATGTTTGCATACCAAGACCCCTCCGTGCCACGTCTATGGTCCCGGCTGTCGTTCGTAGATCTTTGCCAGTCGTTACGGGTCGTCAGAATTTCAGAAACCCGAAAGTCTGACAACCAGTCTTATCAAGGGATATCGTATTACCCAGTAACTGGGTCGTGGAGGTCAGATAGGCAGTTGCTCCATGTAAAACACTGGTATTCAACCGCTTCCGATTTGACTGGAAACCGACCCCAAAATAAGTCAAAAATCTTCAGAAATATCTTTCTCAGTGCTTACCAATACAGGTCATTTATCAGTGAAACTGCGTACAACATATTGTAAATAAAAACCTAAGATAGCGATGTCATAAAAAGGTTTTTGATACGCCTAAGAACTTATGAATAAAGCATAGGAATTTCAGTCACTCATAACCGTTGCCTTCCTTCGCAAAGTAAACTCGCCTATTCACTTGGACGTAAAAATGTTGAGCAGCGTTTTTAAGCCTCTCAACACGCGAAGAAAGTAATGCTCGTAATGTAGGTATAATGCTTTTTCTATTTGCAAGCTAAGCCTGTTAGAAATTTATTCCAGAATATAAGTACTCTATTTTCCTTGTACTTTACATATTTCGTGACGAAGTGCTTAAAGATATAATAGGGATCTCCTTATTATTTGAACATCAAACATTACTTACTTCGTGGTGCGTTGCTGTAGTTAAAATACTGCTGACTAGAGTTGGTATCATTACTTTTGAGCTGCTTATGTTGAATATTGAACAGAACAAGCATTAGTTATTAATGGGTATGTTAATTCTTTTCTTAAGTGTGTTCGTTCTTGTTGTAACCATTGCTACCATTAGAAAAGTGTTCAAAAGTAACGCAGTCAAGCTAGTAAAGTTTGACAGCCTTTGGGTAAAAAAACGTTTGACGACCGACACGAGGGTGACAGCTGCCATTGTTTCATCCGAAATTTACCCAAATTGGAAGTCATTTTGTTGCTTTTACGTAATGAGGTTTTAATTCTGAAACACCTTTTGTAAAGGTGACTGGGGACTTCCAAAATTACCTTTTATTTTTTCTTTAATTGTGTTTCCAACGAAATATGAAAATTGCTTTTTAATTAAATGTTGGCTACAAAGTTTTCGAATAAACTTGGGGAGATTTAAATAGTTTAGAAGTTGCTCAGTTGAAGTTTATATGGCCAGTATTTATTTAATACTTTATTTAGTTATTTTAAATTGCTTCTTTGACGATTTCTACGAGATTAACTTGAAAATCTTGTGTTGTTTCTAATGGTTATTAGATAAATAATTATTTTAAGCTTTGACTTTGCAAACTTCAAATACATATATTCTCATCTCAATTATTGTTTATGTATAAAGTTCAGAATTAACTTTGGCCAATTTATAGCGTTGCTAATATCATTACAAGACCGTAGTAATCCAACGCCGTAATCTCACAACTCTAATAATATTATCATAACCAATCTACATTATAATTTCAAAAGTTAATATCAAAAGCACTACCACGCAGATGTCGAATAACAAGTTTACGTATTCGTAGTACGACACGTACCACTAAGTACGCCATTACGTAGCATTTCCGACAGTAAATTGCGTATCGATGTTACCGCACTATGTGATTTCACGGTGGAGCGTGTTAATTTTGCCAATATTACCGTCGTTATATGCGAACATCGAGGGAACATACGGGTTGTTTCCTGCGTAGCGTATGCTCTGATTGAACCCTATTTTGAATTAATTTTAGAGAGTGCGTGAACAAGCTAATATTTTGTTTATATCTGGATATAATCTGTAACATCGCTGACCTTTTTAAACCTGACCAGCAGAATTGGAAAAGGTTAAAAGGTGATAAAAATCAATGTGTTCGAGTTAAAAATCTAATACAAACACGGTAGAAAACATCGGCATCGTCAAGATTTAAACATTAAGGCGGTGATTTCTTGAAAACGCTCAAAAAGGTGGTTTTTTAAACCAGTGTATCTCTTTAACCGTAAATAATTTTGAAAGCAAAAAAATATATGATATTTTCAAGTCTTGTTTGAATAGCGTGATGGAACTCAAAACATAATTTAATGCATAAAAAAACCATCAAAGACACCTCTTAATTATCTTTGAAACCAGATTATCCCTTCAATAACAATTAAAATTAAAAATATACCATACAATTCTAAATGCCAATTATTTATTATTAAATAGTTAATATCTAATTTAATTTTATACGATTTTATTTGCATTTTTAAGAAAATGCTTGCTCATTTATTATTCGAATTTATTACAACAGATTTTTAACCCGTATCGGATTGCAATAAGAACTATAATCGCTCATAACGACAATATTTAAAGTTACCAGGGCACATTATAAAATTTAAATAGCTTTGGTGCCTACTAATCATTATCTGCCTAGCCTTTTCCCAACTATGTTGGGGTCGGCTTCCAGTCTATCTGGATGCACCTGAACACTAGAATTTTACAAGGAGTGACTGCTTTTCTGACCTCCTTTGATGCCTACCAAATAATGAAAA
The DNA here is from genome assembly GCA_947359405.1 of Antitype chi. NCBI lineage: Eukaryota > Metazoa > Arthropoda > Insecta > Lepidoptera > Noctuidae > Antitype > Antitype chi. The sequence continues at coordinate 10,887,422 of OX375815.1, read as the reverse complement.
AATATTAAAAAGCTCCAAAAAACCTGCGATGACATACACTTGCATGACCTACAGCAAATACTGTTATTACACCCATCCATCGTCAACTGTCCAACAGAAATGCAAACCCATAATTTCCTAAAGTGCGCATTTAGGAGGAGCACATGAGCAACATAAATTTCATCAAACAAATAGCTCGTTAGGTACTGTGACGTCACGGCGTGCCACCAGCTGCCCATTCATTGTCATTTACTTTGATGCTCTATTGATCCTGGTAGGCACGCTAGCTTATTAATATACTACAAGCCATAAACTTGTGGCGCGAATATTCAGCGCATTTCCTTGGGAAAATGCATAAAGTGATAATATGGCCGTAAACCCCGTTTACAGCCGGCTGACTTTAGCTGTGGCTAAACCAAATTGTACGTGATGTAAACTCCTCTAAATACGGTGGATGTGACAAATAACTGGGAACTAACTAATGTTGGGTCCACATTTCTGTGAATCAGTCTCTGGTCTATATACATGTCAGTGACACGCGACGGAGATTCGATAGCTGAAATTGTACAAATATGGATCCGAACTTAGCAAATATGTTTCCGATAGATATCAGCTTCTGAAATAACTAGCTTTACCACAAAATTCGTATTTCTTCCTCGTAAAGCCGTACTTAATCTTAAGTATTAAGTGGACTTATACAAAGAGAAATCGGGCTTTACTTTGATATGTAACATTGAAGCTTTTTTTTTTACTTGCTATTAAATAATTCACTGCAGGGGATGATTAGTGTCAACTGTTTCTTCATTTTAAAAATTATATGAAAATCGAAAATCTCTAAAAATATATATTTCACATAAACCTACATGGGCACTTATGAAACGGCAGAAGCTAGGTGCACGGTTCCAATTTGTTGCTTCCTATGGAGAAGACCCGACAAGAAATATTAAAAAAGTTAAAAGTTTATTTCACAAGAATTTGGTACATAGCTACAGTATTCAATTATAATGATTACATAAGGTACTGAAACTGATACCCAAACTAAGCCAGGGATTGTATTTTGGGAGTCAGTCCTTAAACGTGGAGCATTTTATGGAGATCGTGTCAGCGTGAATGTGAATGGCGTGACGTAAATTATTATTTTAGCATAATAAGCGCTTGTGAGTGTGGGTGTGTTTGTGTATGGGTGTGTGGGTGTGTCTGTGTGTGTGTGGTGTGGTGAGGTGAAGCAGTCAGAATAAATGTGGAAGTGTGTGTTATATGATATTATGCAATGCGAGCAAGTAAGACTTCTGTATTTTGGTAGTCTAATTACTGGAGTCAGCCAGCAACAATGTTTTTAACGCTGTGTCTGGAAAGTCCTACAATGCTCAGCTTTTGGTTGATGGTGTCGTACAGTCTACTACTCAGGCTCCTAAACTGTCTACAGTTACTAGCAAAAGCTGTTTTACAAGGGGTACGAGGACAAACAGGCAATATCTCTTATACCTACTGATAATACCTATATGATTATTACTCAATAAGATGATTTCAGTCTTCAATAAGATGGATAAAAATTAGGTACCTTCTAAGTACCTACAGCAGTTTTCTGCTCTCATGGCATTCAATTATATAAATTATCAACACGCTAGCTAATGTTCACCAATCGCCTCATTTGTGATTACATTGCATTTTGACAGTGGACCGACCCTCGTACCCAAATTGACATGTAATCGCCTTGGTCCCCAATCTTGGACCATAACACGCATAGACTCCCGAACACAGAACTATCCCTTTTGTTATAAGATCAAAGACACACTTGGTAGGCAGGGAAGCGACGTAATTGATGATGTCTTTTGTGCATTATTAAGCAAGCGTACCTTATTTAATAGTAGTATTACGTGTGATAACTCATTAGTCAATGTATTCTGCTGGTCTATTTTGGTGTGTTATGAATAAAGGATGATGTTGTGTTTGTAGTCTTTGACTCTGCAGTCATTTGTTTTGAATCACGGTAGAAGACGTCTGTAACGACTGTAACACCAACTTTTTCTTGTTTGTTGAACTTTAATAAAGATCATTCATTGTATTTGCACTTACCTATATCCTTTACTAGCTGCGGCTCGCGGCTTCGGCCGTATGGATGTCGGAAATTATTTCACGGGAACGCGTTACCTAAACATAAAATACCTATGTTACTCTTGATAACATCAGCTATTTGCCAGTGAAAGTCCCGTCAAAATCAGTCCATACATCTCGGAGTTTAGCCGGAACAAACATACAGATGGACAAAAATGTAAAAAAAAATTGTTCGTCATGCCATTTAGTAGCAAGCTGTTATTTAACATTATCAACAGACACTTTTATTTATTTGTTATGTAGTAGGCACCTATTAATATGTATAGATTACCTACTCATATTTAATTATTTACTATTGGAAGCAAAATTATTCCGGCTTAGTTCCTTGCTCGGTGAACTGTGGCCATAAAATAATAATTAATCACACTATCTAACCCTTCGCCATCCCCAGGCGTGACAGCTAATAGTCAAATTAAAGTTTTTACGCTCACCACGCTAAGTAGCGTAAAAGCCACCTGCTGACTTGATTACCTAATTGTCCAGCAAACACGCACAAAAAATGTAACATGAGAGGTCACGAGAATGATATAATTACAGTCCAGACTAATAACACGGTTGGTCCTCTAGCGTGCTATGAAACTGGAATTAAACTATTAATCAGATCCTTCATTAGGCATAGAGTAATTACTATGTTTAATGGATAATCTGATAACGTTTTACAACATAATGAAAAATAGCAGGAAAATGCTGTTGGATTTTTATAATACTTCAAGAAATACACACTCAAACGTGTGCGTGTTATCAAGAAGACTTTAACTTTTAAGATGAAGTAGAAGCTAAAATCACTTTGACTTTTTTGTCATGTGACCACTCGTGACGTCAACTTTGTGTAAACGGCACCGGTACAAATTTACACTTTGTGTGGCGCAGTTTTAGAAGTATTTGTGCACAGAGGCACCGCACACCAGTTATACCATTTTCTATTCATTAAAAATCTTGTTAATTATAAACTCGCATTCACTTGATAACAACTACTTTAGTTTACACAAAGTTGACGACACGTGTGCTCACGTGATAAAAAGTCATAGTAAGGAGCGTTTTGGTGGTAAATTCAAAACAACGAAAAGTAAATTTGAATCGATTTATTTAAATTTTTTTGTTACATATTTCGTCCCAATCTTCAAATTAAAATAGTTTTTAATAAATTGGAAAATACGCTATCATCAGTATGTCGTCAATCCAGATTTTTCAGTTGCGTGTGTAGTTAAGTTAAGACTTACAAGTTGTAGATCATGGGTTCGAACTCGGACAGGCTCTTTACTTTGTGTGAATAATTTCATAACAGTAGTAGCAGTAGCTCTCAAAATGGTGAAGGAAAACATCGTGAGGAAGCCGGGCGCAAAATATCCTAGAACCAAAAAGGCATGTGACATCTACCAATCTGCACTGGGCCCGCATGGTGGATTACAGAGCGCTCCTTCTCGAAAAGAGGAGGCCTGTGCCCCAACAGTGGGAACATTATAACGACTGTGACCTGGCAACCGGTTCTATCTCAATTTTTGGAAGATTTCACTTTTTAATACCATTTTATACTATCTCACTACTCCGCAGCGTTCCCATCTCAGACACATTTAAATTTGGCGCCAGAATCGACTTCATTCAACTTGTACTAACTTCGACGCGCAGCGAATGCGAGCATTTAATTTTCTCTAACTGTAAAGTTGTCAAAATTGAGATAGTACTGGTTGCCAGTTCACAGTCGATAATTCCATTATGCTTGCAAAATCTCTTAGTAATCGTTACACGGTAACTAACCCAAAACACCGTGTAAGGGTTGCTCCTCACTAAAGCACACGTGTACGACACAATTACGTATCTCCTCTAACAAGACACCTATAGTAGCGCACGCACATGCTACACGCGGTGTCCGTATAACGCCACCGGCACGCGTTCCTCGGCCCGAATGCATTTCGCATGCAAAGCTTGCCTTCACCCACGCCTACGTCAGTGGCTCAGAATCTCTAACTTTAATGAAGGCTTTCGTGGTTGTTGTCGTGGGTTTGAGTGAATGATTGAGCTTATGCGTTCTACAGTTAACTCGTGCGGCGGAGCCGTGTGGGGACTGTCTATTGTCAGAAAGAGAAGTGTAAAAATTTTGACAAAAGTTTTCAGCTGCTTTCAGTGGTAAAGACAAAGCTGTAGATGGTAGTCACCGTATGACGAGCACATTGAAAATCTTTTCAGTTCAATGGTGTAGCTATCAACAATTGATGTTGTTATTTTTTAATTAATTGAATAGCGATTCATCCGCCTTAATTTTATTTATGTGTCGAATACCTTTCGGGATAAATTGTCTAATCTAACCGACTATGTAACTCGCATCAGAATCCATTGTGTATTTTAGAAGAACAAAACAGTCACACAGAAAAACACGAAACGCGGCTTTAATTGATAACATGTGTGTAGAATACAATTCATGCTATCAACTTCACCTAAAAATGCTCAGAAAAAAACTTTATTTTTATTTTCATTGTGCTAATGTAAGAATTTTTCTATCATTAACTCATAATTGCCAACATCGATATTATGTATAGTCTATATGAAAGCTTCTTTATAAATTCGTCATAATACATGCCCGCAATATTTTTTCAAGCCTCGCAGCTTGGTACTCACGGACCCTCCTGGTCGCTGTCAATTCAGCAATCGTTAGTTTATCACAACAACTTCCTTTGTATCTTTTGTTCACGCAATTTGCGTCACACGAGAGCTAATGAAGCTGTCTGGGGCGATGTGGGGGACCAGGGTTTGGACAGTGGGTGAAATAACATGGGAATTGGGCGAATTAATATTAACTACAACAGGATAATGATGTGTTAGTGAAAAGAAAACGTTTGTTTATTCATAAGTGGTCTGGTAAATGTTTGTAAGTATATTGTTAGGCGAGTGGATTATTCATTTCAAATTCACTTAGTAAAATACACACAAGTTTAATAACAACCGCTCAACAAAGTCAGTGTCATTATAATACCCAAGCTACTTTACCAAACACATACATTAATCCTTCATAAACCGACAAAAAGAGGAAAACGTAAAGTAAAAAATGTGAAACAAAGAAAAACTGAACAAAAATTATGCATGAAAAACATACAGTGCCGACAAAGACGTATGAATTTGCCACACTATGCAATTTAACGCAAAAAAAAAAAAACCTCAAAGCCATTATAAAAACATGGTTCTAGCATATAGGGCTATGAATAGGTAACTACAGTTCACAGTTCATACGTCAAACGGATGAAACAAGACCTTTAATTAAACGTTGGACATTAGGGAATTTAACATTCGATGTCCGTATTCAATCGATTCACTTCACATTGAATCGTTCCAAGGCATAAAAATTTAATTAGCCATCTACCTGACAAGAGTGACAAGTAATCCTTCTCTTTTTGACACTTGAATAACGAGAGAGAGGTGAGAGGTCCGATAAATTCTTAGTAGCGGTAGGAAGCCGCGTCGAGGCGCATATCCGGCCCATTGTTAGGAGTACGGTCCTTGAACGTCTTTACTAATTAGTCAAAAGCGTAAGCGGTTGTGTGACGGTAATTACGTCATATTGTGGAGCTGTGAATGCTTTGTCACCCCACATTGTTGTTAATGTAATGTAATGTAATGTAATGTAATGCACCGATCCCAGCGTGGTTTGACCAGACTCGATTAATCGAATGAACCCCAAGATTCGCACTAGCCCCTGTAGCCTCATGCTTCATGGTGTTACAGAGGCCATTGCATATCAAGAAGTAGACCGGGGGGCGCGGTAATGGTCAGGTAGACAGGCCCTTAGGATAGGAAAGGATTGCGAGCCTACCGGATATGCATCCTTGAGTAAGCATTGGACTAGTGGAGAGACGGGTGGTATTTTTTATAGGAGGGCATCTTTTCACGACGTCGCCGGCATGTTGATTCAGGTCGAGCTTCTTGTGCAGGTTTAACTGTTTTCTTAGCTCTTTTCTATGCAGTTGCTTCACTATGTTCTGTGTTGTTGATTTCATATTCGTCTTCTGAATTCTCACTGCTATCAGCTTCTGTTTTTTTGTAGATATCGTTAGCCGCTTTCTTGATCTTGTTTCTGTCTCCAGCCATGTCCTTCCAATACGTGATTCCCATGTTGAAGTATTTCATGTCCTGTTTTAGGTTGTCGTTCCATGTGTAAATAGGTCGTCCGACCTCCTTAGATTTAGCCTTAAACTGCATTGCTGCATGCAATAGGTGTGGTTTATCCCGTCTGAAGACGTGTGCCAAGTAGCACATCCTGTGGTTCTTGATGCGTTTTGTTACGGTTTTCCGTCTAAGATTTGGTGCATCTTCTTAGTTCTTGGTTTATTCCTGGCATGGTTAATCAAGTCTCTCATGATAAGTCGTTCATATTTTCGGAGTCTTGATCTGTTCGCCTTGGTGAGGGTCGATATTTTTAAGCCTTATATCATACAAGGTACGATAACCATTCGGTACATAAGTCTAGCTAACTTCCAGTCCATCTTTGAGTTTAGTATGAATGGTAGTAATGATTTGGCGTTTCTCGTGGCCTGTTGGCATCATTTTCTAATTGTGCTTTTCCTGCTTAATGCGGATGTTATGTATGCGCCTAGGTATTTGATTACGTCCACTGTTGGTATACTTACTCCGTTGAGGGTCACGTTGGTCGTTTGCTGTGATGTTATGGGGTCCCTAATTAGAATTTTTGTTTTTGTTTCGTTTATTTGTAGGCCTACGCTATTTAGTAAGGCTTTAATGTAGTATAAGATACGCTCTAGACCTTCTAGATTATCTGTATTATGGATAAGGTCGTCCGCAAATGATAATACCATGGAAAGTGAAATTTCGCGGTCCTGATCTAGTTTGATTAAATGATAGTGTCTTCTAGTGTTCTAAGGACTTCGTCAATGACCAATGTAAAAAGGCGAGGGGACAGGGGGCACCCTTGCTTAACTCCTTTTCCTTTGACAATCCAACTGCTTTGCTGACCACACCATTTGATGCATGTTCTTTCATTTCAGCATGCCCTGATTATCCTGTTGGTCATCGATTTGTTGGTTCGTTCCAGTAATATATCTCTTAATGCGTTGAAGTCAACGTTGTCAAGGTTTTTTCTATGTCGAGGGCGAGTACGTAAATTCGTTTACCTGCACGCCATCCTTCGTCTAGAACCCTTTTGAGCGTAAAAATGTGGTCATCTGTTGATCTATTGTTTAAGAACGCTGGTTGGTAATTTCCCAGCTCCGTTATTGTATTTTTTACTTTTTTTTTTTTTTTGTAAGTATGAGGCGTAAATTCTGTAACCCGTGTTACAAATGGTTTATATGCGGCGGAAATCGTCCGCGTCTTTAGGATTTTTTTTTTTTTTTTGGGATTGGGACTTGTACGGTCTCAAGCCACATGTCGGGTAAAGTGTTCTGTGTCCAGGCGTTATTCATGTGTTTAGTAACAGCTTCCTATAGTATTTGGGGCATCGCTTTGTACAGTTCGATTACCATTTGGTCCGTTCCAGGGGCTGTCCCGTTTCGCATTTTATTGATGATTCCTGTTATTTCGTCCACCATTGGTCCTTCGCAGTGTGGTTCGATTATCGGTTTTGTTATATTAACCGTTGGTATCAGAAAGCCCTCGGATTTTTTTTAGTTTTCTTCCCATTTCGCCGGTCGCGTGCCATTTGTAGCGTGTGGAGCTGTATGCTCCTGAATTCATCCGTTTCCTGTAGGCTGGCTATATGAATGCCTCTGCGTGAAAGTTCAGCGTCTATTCGATTTTTTCCGGGTTTTGAGGCGTCGCGGACGTTCCAGGTTGCAATGCACCAGTCTGGGCAGGTGTACTTAAATACGATAGAGGTCCGGTGTCTTAGTATTGTGTATCCGGTGTCGTCCGCAATTACGTCAGATAACGGTGTAAATAGTGTTGCCTGTCGTTGTTCACACGGCGATAACGGGTTTACCTGTTGGGGGCTGTTCGTTTGAGGCTGGGGTTTCGTGTGTTTTTCCTGTTCTTGGCGTGTGTTGCACCGGTTACTTCTTGGTTTGATATGATGTGGTGTTTTAATGTTGGTTGGAAATTGCTTTAGGAGTTTCGGGTTGTTGCTGTATTGTTTTTCATTATTCCGGACCCAGCTATCATAGTGGTGATTCTGATAGAGGATGTGTACTCGTATGTTGCCGGGTACTGGATCGCCCGTGGGTAATACACCTGTGTATTTCCGTTGATTATGTGTACATGCACGTTTACGAGGTAGAATTCAGACGCGGCGATAATTATATCTTCGCCACTCCAGAATGTTTCGTTAAATTGCGCGGTTATATAATTTGTTATCCTTTGTTCCTGTGAGAGAATGCTGTTGGGGAGAAATTCCTGTATATTATTTAGAAGTGTTGTTGATGTTCCAAAACATAGGTGGCTAGGTCTTGACGGACATTTCTGTGATCAAATGTTAAGCCCATTAAAATGTTTATTTGGTGGGCTAGTGCCCTAAACAAACAGTTTCCATCTTTTGAAATGGGCACAATTGTATCCATTGTAAGCGCTTTTGTTTGTAGGGATAGTCAGAAACACATGTATGTAGGGGCTGAAACTTGCTAACCTTAAAGTTTGTTTTATGGGCTGACCTTTTTTTTTTGTTAGTTTTAATTCTTTGTTTATCTGTAAAGCAAAAACGTGCAAAGCCAACGGAATAGTTCGGGGTACCTATTTAGGCCATCTGTTTCCGATTGAATATTTTTTTGACCGTGGCCCCTTGCAATCCACTGTGGAATTCGTTACACTGTTACAATAGTAAGATCCTTAAAGTACGGTGTCTTGGACGGTACCGTATTTTGTGCTAGAATATTGGCGTGTATCAAGTTCTTTCCTCTATTACAGTGGGTGTAAGCACACTGGTCCACAAAGGAGGTGATTTGATTTTCAGAGATCACGCGCGGCGAATAAAGGCCCGCCGCTTGCAGTACCTATAGCAAACGAATCCCTGTAATAATAGGAGCGATCTCACCAAGTCTGCCTCTGGGGTCCGTCGTCCTCCAGCAGCCCGTCTCCACTGCAGGCTGAAGCGCACTTCACTATCACTTTTGCTTACTTTTTTGTGGTTAAAGTGTAATCAAAACTATACAAGGCCTCTAATTGAGTCAAAGAGAATTGGATCTTATTCCAAGGGGATGAGACTCAATTTTAACTGCATAAGTTAATGCAAATGTCCACACGATTTTCTATAACACTGTTGGCTTTAACATAATTTTTTATTCATTGTATTATTTTTATAGCTTAATGCTCTAATCGGGGTATTTGAGGTCTTGCGTTAGTTATGTTACACTTTCACCAATTTTACAAAATACACTGTGGCAAAACACAAAACACACGCGGTTTGATTTCAAATTCGAGGCCCCAGTCAACATCTGGTGCAAGCTCAAAGAAGGCGACCGCTCGCTTCAACGGCTCAACTCCGAATCCTTGTCACCCCACATTGTTGTTAAACGTAATAATTATGCCAAAGCTCTGGTATTCGTGGGATAATGGATAGCTATAACTTAATGGCGTAAATACAGGGTTGGATTTCCTGTTAACATATTAACCTAATAGAAGTCTCCAAGACAAAATCTGTTCCAATTTACCGACAAGTCTACGGAAATATAAATGTACCTATTCTGAAAAGTGACAATCATGACTTCTTACGAGCAATGTTCGTCGTAACGCTTCTAAACGCTTAATCTTTTCGCTTAGTCTCCTTCAGGCGGGTACGAGCGGCGCGGCTAAATGACGCGTGTAAGGCAACGCGAAGCAATTTGGCAGCAATTCCCGGGCCGGCTTAGTGCAATACGACTTCACTATTTTCACGGAATATGATATTTGAACAGGAACATTGATCCTCAAATAGATCTCTTGTTATGGTCCAGATAATTTTGTTCGTTTGCCAATATTTTAATCAAAGAGATGGGTTATCATCACAGATATCCAGAGATATGCCTTCATTGCGGAATAGTAAGGAGTCCTAGTGAGGCCGCTTATCTCCCACCCAAATAATCACAACATTCACAAATAGTGTATTTACGACACACATTTAAAATTTGCTTTTGCACACTAAGAAGAAAGCACCTACACTAAATCAATTTCTAATAGCACACATAAACAGAATGGGCGGAGCATGCACTTGTAAACACAAGTCATTCAATGCACACGCATGCAAATAGGGAGGCGAAAAAGAAGGTCGATAATTTTATCGATATTAAATTTTAGCATATTTTAGTTATATATTTAAGTACTTTCTCGTTTTATTTTGTTTAAATGATTTCTTTTTTAACCATCTATCCGAAAATAGAGTTTACTTTTAATAAAATAAAATAGGAATATATTTTTTAGTATCGTATTACCGGTTAAAAGGGCTGTTCTCTGTTAAATATCGTGCTGTATTATTAGGGGGCGTCCATTAATTACGTGAGGCGTTTAGGGGTGGGAGGGGGTCGAGTCGAAACTTACCCAATCTCACGTGGGGGAGAGGGGGGTCTTGGTAAATATCACGTAATTTATATTTTTTCCCGCAAAGAAACAATGTAACATTACGAGATAACCGGGTTAAATGATGTGAAACATGTTTTTCCACCCATATGGCAAAATCTTACAAAATAATATTTAACGCAGTTATGCGAACGCCACAAAGTAGCACAGTACTTCCTCGATGGTTAAACCGCCACCGTTCAGCCAAGTCAGCCAAATGCAACGCATAAATCCAACGCAAATAAGCACAGATTAACGTTTTTACACTAAAACCACTTATTTGAAATATCTCACGTGAGATTATGGGGAGGGGGGGAGGGTCGAGCCAAATCTCACAACATCTCACAAGAGCGGGGGTGGGGGTCGAAAAATCGCCAAAATTTACTCACGTAATTAATGGACGCCCCCTTATATAATAATTATAATACTTAATATTAAAAAAAATCATAAATGTCTACCTACGTTCAGGGTTGGTTTAAACACTAAGGTAAATTTTATACTCGCATTTAAACTCATAGCGTCAATAAAAGGTACTGCGATAATAAAAATATGGGAATGTAAAATAAAAATCAAATAAAATTGGAAATTAGAAACTTTATTTCAAATAGTTCAATAATAACAAGTAAACAATATTGAACTTAAATAATACGCATATCGATAAAATCAGTCACACGCACTCGATTACCCCTCTCTAAATCTTAAACGATCGTAGCGCTCGGAAACATTCGGGATAGTTCGGGCTAGTTCGTGTCGCTCTGGACGTAGGTTAGAAAAATATTTAAAAAATGATTTAAAATATAAAACAGTGACTTAATTGTTTACTTACCGGTGGTAGGACACGCCATTTGTCTTTAGGTTGACGATACTCGACCTATTTTTGCATTTAATCACTGTACAATTCGGCATTTTGTTTTTTTACGCATCAATAGCACACCGTACGCAATTGCAAAGTGACTGAATGAATCGTACTGCCGCCGTTCAAATAAACTGGGCTTTAGCCCATAATGTGCGCTTACGTGCCACGCCCTCATGGCATATCCCTCGATATCCGTGGTTATCATGCTTGGGACTCCTATGTGCAAAAACAAACCTAAAACGTCTTAGCTTAATATTTATTAATCTGGCAAATTGATTGTTAAGCAAATTGACTAATAACTACAATTAACAATAAATTCAATTGACAACTGTCATTCTTTGACAGTTGTTTGAAATAGCTACCTATAACAAGGCAAAAGTATGTGGAGTGTCAATTTTTAATTGGCTTAACTTCACACTCTTAATTCGGTCGGATAATTTTTTCGTCAAAATCTGCTGTTTCCTAAAAAAGTGCAATACCTAACGCGGTCAAAATATATGGAAAGACATTTTTTTTAAGCCGAAGGATAATTACAGCGCAGTAGAATCCTGAATCCGCGCATCGATATATGACCAGCCTGTATAATTAAATATTAAATATTGTGATGATACCTAGCAAGACTTTGTAACAAGGCTACTAAATAATGGATATAGATCACTGTATTTCTGTACTGTCCTGTAAGTGACAGATCACTAGACCGTAACTCGAAGCACTATTAAGTAACCACTTCCCTCGGTCGAGTCCGTAGAATCCCTTGGGACAATCAGTTACACAATGCCTGTACAGTGTACGTTCTATTTTTATTGTAGTCCCCGAACCATTAGCATGGGGAAATTAGCTAATGTGATTTTATAATTAGGTTGGCTACTGTGCGCAATTGTACGTTAATATTGAGTACACCAACAGCTATTTTAGATTGCCGATAAGTGGTGGCTAATTCATTCACGTTTAAAACTACGGCCTACAAAAAAGAATGATGATACCAACGCAAGTTTTTTTGTAAAAGACAATTTTGTAACAAACTTGCATAACAGGTTTTTTTTGTGTTTAGCCTGTACTGACCCATTGTTGGACAATGGCCTCCCCTAAGTCCTTCCCGGTACATTTTTCTCGCGCCACCTCGAACCACCCGTTGCGGTACGAGTCCAGCAAGCTTAGCATGACGCTTTCTATTTCTACTCTACCGTAGAATAGAAATCGCTTGTCTACATTTCTCAGTACAAAACTGTCAACTGTCTACACAGAAACGTCATTTTTGTCTACTCTTCTGTCGACAAAACGCTTCCCGTGCTAAGCCTGCAGCTAATTTCTTCAGGACCAGTAATTTTTTTTTGAAAAAATTGAAATGACAGCTTGTTTTTCATTTACGGCTGACAACATTGACGAAAACAGTCACGAAAACAACAAAATATATCTTCCCGTTTATCGCAAACCAGAAAATAAACAAAACATAATCTTCAGACAAATCTCTAATCCAAGTAGGGTTGCCATCTCTAAAATTTGGCAACCAGGACAAGATGCATGAAAACCCCGGATTTTAGACCCGGGTTCTGGGCTCTAAAAACCAGTTGACAGTCCGGACTGTCAACTGGTTTTTTTAAACAGTCAGTGTAATAAAAAACAGTTGAAAATGTCATAAATCACCTTTTTATTTATTTTCAGACCTTAATTAAATTTAGTAATCTTTTATCATCAATTTAAATGTAGGTACCTAACAAAACAGAATAAATTGTTTTAATAATCAGTTCGATTTTTTTTATTCTTAAAATAAACCCGGACTACAGATGAAGCCCCGCCCGGACGCTCCCCGGATGCCTTCTAAACTAGCACAAATCCGGGGAAACCCGGACGGATGGCAACCCTAAATCCAAGTCCCTTCTTCATAAATTTTATTTTCAATTGCCAAACTTCAGCGCGTAAACTTCGTACACAAATCTTACTATTGTTTTTATAATATAATATTGTAGCTTCACTGACTATTATTACGTAGTTACTCTTACAAAACAACTTAAGATATTTGGCAAAGGTTTCGCCGAGTTTGGTTAACTCTAGCTCCTGTGAAGTAGCAATATTGAACCGTGCCAATAATTGTGTAATCAGGATAAGTATATAAGCAATGGGGGAATGGACTATCAATGTATTGAAATGGGAATGAAGTTATGAAGAAAATATAAATGGTATCGGTCTCAAATGGTACCATTACCATTTGGTCCCACGCAGGAGATAGACTAAAACATATCTAAGTAGCCAATGTTTATTTGAATCGGTCGACGTTCAGAACTGAAGTAGTATTGAAATATAGTATAACTGGTATACCTAATGTATTTTTTCCATAATATGGCAAAATAAACTTGGCAAAACTGGCAAATACTTGTGTTACAAAAATAGTTTGTCTTAAGAGTTATTTAAGTTACTTAATTCCATAAAAATATGACTGCTATTTATACTTCTCCTTTGAAGGGATTTAATGTAGTTACTTTCTTGACGTGTGATATCGTTGGGGATCCAATTTATCCTTTGAGGTAAGCGGAGCGCGAAAGTAAGATTACATCTGCACAATATGTTACACACTCTCTTGATTTAACTTTGTGCATTTTTTTGCTTTTCGGTCTTTTTAGTTTTTGAGACAGTTGCAGCTTACACTGTAGTCGTTGAAAAATAATTTATGAGCTTCTATTTAATTCGTCATCTTTTCCTGCTTAAAGTTATTTCATATTTTATTCAATTTAAAAACCTACTGATTATTAATGATGTCATATCTGTAAGTAGGTTTGTACGAACACTTTTACACATCTACATATAAAAATAAAATAAAAACTAGATAAGAAGAAAGGCCGAAACCAACTTAGAGGTACAGTCTATTTTTTACCGACTTCAAAAAGAAGGAGGTTATCAATTCGACATGTATATATATTTTTATGTATGTTCTGGCATAACTCCGTCATAAATAGACGGATTTGCAAATAGATATTTTTTTTGTTCGAATGGGGTTTATTCCAAAATGGTCCCATATAAATTTCGTATAGATCTCATGATGAGTTTCGGACGCAGACAACGGAACTCTTAAAAAAATCACAGCAAATCAACCGCGATTACTGCTATCGCATAAATATCCATTGTTTTGACCCCAAAGATGATGAAATTTCGAATTGGTGTGTACTATAACTAAAAAATGAAAAATATAAAACTTAAAAAAAGACTTCCAGAAAACACTACAAAGTGAAAAATGACTTTAATTTCGGAAGGCGGTGACCAAAAATTTAAATACATATCCAAGGTCACCGACTTCCGAAATTAAAGTAATTTTTCACTTTGTAGTGTTTTTCCGGCAGCCGGTTGTTTTTTTTTTTTAAAAAAAAAGATTTTATCTTTCACTTTTTATTAAGTCCAGATAAAGTCTTGGTCAGATAAAGTAAAGACCATGTAGATTGGTGTCAGAAATGGTCTTTACTCTGAAGGCAGTCACAATTATCCAGACTCAGAATTCAGTAGAAATACCATGTACTTCCATTTCTAACCCCAGACATACCTCGTCGTAGTCACGAAACTATTTCAGTGGAACCTCAGCTTAAATAAAGTACAGAACAAACTAAGGTTTCTGCCAAGACTTGCCAAGGTTCTGAATATTGCAGGCAGGTAGTGCTATCTCTTTCGCACGACCAATGGATATATTTCAATATTTTATGTGTCTAGCCGCCTCGTGGTTTCACTTCCGTTAGAAGCATTTTGCTGTTTCTAGAAGTTGTTGTAGAGGCTTTTATGGCCTACCTTAGATTTTCGTTTATCACTCTGTTAGATTAAATATCTATCTGCTTTACATAAGCATGAATTTAGATATTTTTCCTATTACAGAATGTTACTTGCTACAAAATTGCAGAAAAAAAAATGGAATGTTCGACGCCTAATAAAATTAATAGATACCCAATAATCATTGTTAATTATTTTACAAATTCGATCATCTTAATTAATTGAGTTGGTTCGACATTTTAAAGAATATTTAAATTAAAGAACTTCGGCTGACCCAATATTTTCAATCTCAATGATCTCTTAAAATATTTTATTAAAATAGATTACATAATAATCGACGTTGTAATCGTAAAAACATTGGGATTTTGAATATATAGATGTGATAAAAATAAGATTACTATCGTATTATAGACCGTTGTTGCATGATAGGTGAATTATTTAAATTAAAACACATACATTTACGAATTTATTGATGTTACATTATTGTTGTAGTAAGAGATATGAATCGATTGAGGTCATTTACAGATTAGAACCGATAATCGATACGATTATTGAGAGTAGATTTGAAACTTTCACAGATTTATGTGGATTAGGAAATTATTCAAGACTATAAAGCTTTAGAAGCAGCGGCTTCACCTGCACGGATGTCGAAAAAATCCCATAGAAACGTACTACCAGAAGTAAAAGTACTATTTATGTTAATCCAGGTAATAAACCATCTGTGTGCCAAATTTCATCCAAATCCGTTTAGCTGTTTTTGAGCCAATCCGGAACATACAGACGGTCAGACAAAAATTCAAAAAATCATATTTTCGGCATCAAACTAATTTTTACACCTCGTAACAATTCCTTTTTTTATATTTAATTTACAACTTTGACTTCCTTACTACGTAAATGAATAGCTAAAGAAGTTCCTATAAGTTCCCATTTTTTTTCTGACGCGTTCTTCTAAAACCAGTCTTTGAGATGTTCAACCTAGTTTAACCTAAATTAAAGGAAATTCTTATATTATTTGATTAAGTATCATTAAATAAATCTTCTTCTCAGGTGAGAATGGAAAAACTTTCCTTCTTTGCTCACGTTTTTTCAACTTATCAACTAATCAGTCCAATAACTTTTGAATCGACATTTAATGACTCCTTCACTTAATTTTCTGCCACACAACATCTATCAACACGAAGTCTAAAGCCATCCATCATAGAAAGTGGTACGTAAAACAATTTTAACCCGTCGCTGTCTAGATTATTACAGTTGATAGTGAACTGTAATTATTAGTCGTACAATACAAACTGTAATTTACAGAGCTGTATTACTGTAATAGGTTTAATATGTGTCGGAGTTTCTGTCAGTTTATTTGTTATTTTGTTCCGTTGTAAATAAATTGCTTATTTTATGTTCTATGTTCTATTTACTTTTTCAATAAAGTGAAGACGATAAAATGTCTAGGTGTTTAGTAACTAAATTAGGTTGTTTTTTATGTATACGTTTTCAATTAGACATTCAAAAGTAGTTTGTTACTTTATTAAACGAAGTGTAAACAGTCTATTTGATGTCGCGTAAGAGACATTTGATTAAATTATGAGGGTTAAATCTATGCCTACCTACCTACATATAGTTGAACGGTTGAGTCTCACTCAACTGTTCAAGCAAACAGTCATTAATTTGATTGGGTAAAAAATCAATTTCACCGACAAATTGGATAAATATGAGAAAGGTTTACAATCTGCATTGTGTTCACAGCAATAATTCCACGATCACATTATATACGACGCGGTAACCATAATTATTATTTGTACTAAAATAAACACTCGTACCTCACCATTCAGTAAACTGCACTCATCTTTCTAATCTTAATGGCTTTTTATTTTGACTTAATGCATTTCTAGATAACTACACACTACACGTAGGGGCAATAACTCATCATTTTCAAGTACTCTATCTAAGCAAGCCGCATAATACATCAAAGACAAAAGTCATACATATTTTAATTGCAAAACACTTGAGCTATTCTGGTGACATCTGTAATTCAGATTTGTTCTGGCACGTGAATCATAACAGCCCTGCAGAACTTATTTAGAATACAAAGTCGTAATAGTACAAGAAAACTGTACTTAACAACTATAATACTAAATAAAGAAGACTAATATACTGACTCATTTACAATTTTTGGTTGTCCTAAGCCTAAATTACAAAGTCGTAAAGCTAGAATAACAAAGCTTCTGAGAAATATAGGCAACCTGGTTGCGGTTTTGGACTATCGTATTTTGAGGTTCCATCGCGGGGTCACGGACAGGGTTTCGTAATATGCGTGAGCGTAATCGTAAACATGAAAAGCGGTGCGCGTAAATAGCGCAAGCGGTAAGCGTAAATCTTTTGAGCGATCGTTAAGCACAACCGCGCTGTGGACGTCAATTTATCGATTGCATTACATCGCCCTACACTACGACCGCAATGCTGTGGCCCCCAATTTCAATTATTCACATGCCACCTACATTTTTAATCACACCCCATGTTCGGGAATTTCACGTGTAGAGAACGTGGCGGAGCTGTCATGAAATAAAAACCAAAGATAGAATATCAGCGGAACTTATTTTTGTGGGTAAAATGTTACCCACAAAAATAAGTTACGTTTGACGTTTCTGTCCCAGCAGTTAAAACAGTAATTACGAAAGAACCCGGCTAACGTTTCCCCAGGGTATTCTACTAAAACGTAATTTACGCCAGCCGAAATTCGAGGGGTATCTACAAAAAAGCGAGCCGTATCTACATGTCGCTTGCATTCGACGACGCGACTCATTTCTGAGAAGACAAATTACGGAATCCGTGGCAGTCGGCCGCGTAAAAAATGTAGCAATTAACTACCAGACGACGGTACCGGAATAACTATCACTATTTCGGGTGAACGATCATTTCGCTCGTTATTTTAGACTGTTTACGTTTTTTTGTCAACAAATAGTTTTAGGGTGGGAAATATACAAATTACAACCAACATCTTCTATAAAACTTCAAAGACAAATACTTTGTAGACAATGTTGGATCGTTACTTCATTCGAAGCGACTTCATTCAAAGCATGTTTAATTCTAGCTTCTTATAAAGTCAAAGTGTGCGAACGTCTGTAAGAAATAACAAATGATCTTCGCCAATATTAATGCGGTTCTTCTCTAGCTCGAGGCGTATGCTCGTTTAAACCACACAGATTTATGGTCCATAAGCCAGTCGAAAAGTAAATCGTAAAAACGAGAAGCAGTTTGCACTTGCTATGCCAATAAAATAATAAAGCAATAAAAATATATATTCAACTCAACGGGGCGCATGTTTCAACCGTGGAGAGGTTAAATTGCTTCCATTCCGGGCGATAATTGTCAGTTATTTTGTAATGGAAGGGTAAATTATGAAATGTGGTTGTAAGCGGTCCGATTAATATAATCAAAGCCGTTTGGGACGCTAATGCCGCTTAGATAACTAAGGCAAAATGCAGTGTAACATAATCAGTTATTTATCACCGGTGTGTCAGAGCAAGTCGTTTGTCAATGGTTTCACCCACTGCGGCGGCGCTGCATCTTGGGCATTCGTCAACACAGTTACTTTTTAAATACATTATGAACCTTAGTCAACTCTGCATAAGAGGTTTTATTGGAAAACCTCGGCTTATTAGTTGTTGTGATGACAACCTGAGATTACCAGCTTATCTGATTTCATCGTCTTGAAATACTTATTTTTAACTTAAACAAACGTTGGTTATTTTAAAGATGCCGCTGACAGAAAGCTTTATAATCAAGCCATAAATGTACCATAAACGTTCTGCAATTACAGCGCCGTGTCTAATTTATATAAAACATAGGAATGTAATGAGCGCATTAAATTTACAACGCAAATACAGGGCTCCCAGCGCGCGTACAGTTGGTTAAATCAAAAAGCCGCCGTCAATGCGCCTGTCTTCTTGTGCGACGAACAGAATGCAATCCATGCAACGTCGGCTCCCACAATCAGGCCGGCAACCGCCCGACTAAAGAGAAGAATTCAAACAACGGCTTTTTGAGCGGCCCTTCACCATTCAAATTAGCTTAATGCGTTGAGCACAAAGCTTTGCGATAAGCGTGGAAACCGGGAAGCTGCTCGTTCCGACATATCGCTTAGATATTTTTATCAAAACATTTGGGGATCGTGTCGAACTTTTCTGAATTGACGGGCTATCGAACCGAATCGAAGTTTAGGAAGTGTGAATTGCGTGATTTCCTTTCATCATTAGGGGTTTTTGTGTGAAGAAAGAGTTGTGTCTTGAGTTCCGGCGCAGACAGTCGTCTCAGTTGTGACGTATCTGAAAATAGACAACAGATGTAGGTATCGTTTGCAACCATTCGTCGTCGCACAACACGCGCGCTCGACCGTTGACAGATTGGATGTTTTATATTTAGAACAACCATCCTTTATTTTGAACCGTTAATGAAATATAGTCTGCCGATTTTAATGTTTATTTTTGTTTGTGCAGCTGCTGTACCATGATTTGTTTCTCCATATTTGTCAACATACAAATTACACGATTGAAAAAAAAAAACTTGATGCAAATAAAGCTAAGATGACGATTTTATCAGCCTCATAAAAGGTGACGGCGAGAACGGGTTTCGACTTCCGATGTCAATACTATCAATTTCAATATGTGTTTTCCATTGACAGTGTTTCGATGTTTGAGGTAAAATATACGAATAGGGAATATTTACGATCAAACGATTGAGTTTCTGTTGAATGTGTAGCATGCTTCCATTCGGCTGTCACTTTCTACCCACGTGTTATTCAAATGCTTTTGTTTATGCATTATGTGGTTTATGGCCAACGGAATACGCCCGCGATTCTACAATAGCCTATCTTTTGTTAAATATTTCATAATGTCTATTGAATCTGTTGCCTTCGCCCATATAATATTTTATGACTCAGCATTGTAGTAGTGCAACTCGTAATATCGGAACACTAGTGTTGTTGGATGCCACAAAATATCAAAATATTAGAGGAATCCCGGAATTTGTGATTTCGATACCAGTAGAACGTAAAACAAATATATAAAAACTGAATTCTTTAGTGGCATGAATGTAATGTTATTGTTTGCTGTCATTGATACCCACCAAAAACATTTTCATGTAAAATGTTACAAAGACGAGACCAAATGACTCGCAATGTCAAAAAGTTATCAGATCTCACGTAGAGCCAAGCTTCTAACTCTACACGTCCTAATTCTACAAGGCCTAACTTCACAAACTCTACACCTTAGTCAAAATATGGGACTTGGCCATTTCACTATATTCACATCAGCGTAAGGTGAAAAATGCATCCACTGTTCATTACTTTTCTGTTATACAGTAATTCTTGTAGTAACGAAACAGCGGATTTTGACTAAGGTGTAGAATTTGTGAAGTTAGGCGTTGTAGAGTTAGATCTGATAACTTTTTGACAGTGCCAGTCATTTGGTCTCGTCTTGGAAACATTTTATATGAAAAGGTTTTTGGTGGGATTTCACTTCTTTTTGAGTTGCTTGTGAAAATATTTTTTTTCATTTTTTGGGGTTACATTATTTTCTATTATTATTTATAATAACAAGGAGTCCATATAACAATTTTCAGACCTCTAGCGTCAAAATTGCGGAAGTCTCATACAAACTTCCATCCTCTAGTTTAAAGGGTTGGGGATAAAAATTCTAAGTTTTAGATTTTTTTGTTCTATTACTAGCTTACATACCAAATTTCAGCTTTCTAGGACATTAGCGAGTACTCTAAGAGTTTTGATGATCGTCAGTGACGGAATCAAGGTTTTTTAGATATCAATAAAATCGGTATACAAGCTATGCAATTAAAACTTTATATATTTAATAAGTCCGTTATTAACAATAATATCCCGAGAATTTTGTTTATCTGGTATAATCCAAACCCAAGTTATAAGGGTTAATAAAAACGACGAAGCGCTTCGAGAAAAAAAAGATAGTGCCCTTGCGCTCCACTTGGCTCGTCTTGGCGGGGCGGGACACTACCGGGCCCCCAGATATTATGTCCTTTAATTATTGAATAAATATAATTATCTGTTCATAGTTGGTGTCAATATGCGTTGACTTAAACAGTACTTACAGGCGAATATAATGACATTACATCTCATAAATTATGATTACGTGACCAACATAATTTACCCACAGCAAAACATGGCTTTAGCTTAAACCGTCGATGTATCAATATATTATTATTGAATTGAGTTGTATCGGCGCTTAAAATCCAGTATACGTTTGATTTGTGTCTGACAGAAATCGTTGTCAATGCAAGTCATTTAAGATGTTGATTCCTTTCGGTATCTTTAAATGTTGTGATTTTAATAGAACGTCAGAAACCTGCTCCTGAAGGATAATCATTTTAGGATATGTGTATTTATCTACCAATAAAATTCGAATATTTCATCATAAGTTAGTAAAACTAGCAAAATCTTAACGCTTCCGATTTATCTACGTAATTCTTTTATCCATCTCTATTTGATGTAACCAGCCGTATATATCACGCCGTAAGTCCCATGACTCATGGCACGTAATCCCTTGTTATTTCACAACTGTGTTATTATCCGATATTATCACCATGGGCCAGCGTGGGCCATGTTTACCGATGTTCTATGCAAGTTCAACTGTTGAGGAAACAATACGTCATTGTCAATCTTCACTCGACCAATTAAATAAATAACCTCCGGTTTGTCAGTAATTTCTTTGACTGTCACATCGAATTAATGCTTTCTTACTTCAAATTCATCACGTTCTTTTGCTTCAATAAATATTCTGGTTTCTTCATCTGTGTTTATTTTGAAATTATTTTGATGTTCACCAGAATTGTTGGGACTAAAATGACCAGAACTTATTTTTTGTAGCTCTGAATATAAATTAAGATAATGTTCTGAAATCGTTCTTAAGAAAGGCAGAATTCATGTAACTTATGTAGATTAGTCGAAATACTTACCTCGTAAGGTAGTTAAATAGGTTGGTACTCAATTAATTTAGATGCAAAAAAATAAAAAAATAAAGCTTATCTATCAAAGCTTTTCAATATCCAATTTAAACTAGATCAAACTGACTCCCAACTTTCAACTTTATAAGAGTCGCGTTGTCGTTTCTGGTCTCTTTTTATAATATCAATATCTTGCAGAATATCTTGCTCAACGTAATATAAAATGAGATGGGACTGGCGTAGTATTTTATTATCTCGAGAATACTCCAGACACGCATCATCTATGACATCAAAACTCAATATCCGTTCGGTACATTTGTTATAGATTTCACATTTCCGTCTTGGCTAAAGTGCTTCGCTGTGCTATTTGCCACGATAAATATTTTGAAATACAACTCTTAAGTCGACTTTCCAATACTAGTTGGCGTTAAATTTTATGAGTGTATGGTAGTCTTATTTCATGGGTTATAGTTTGGGTAATGTTCTGGTAATAGCATATCGTGTTTTGCGCATACACTCTGCGCGCTGTATAGAGATTGGGGAATTTCTAGTTTGCAGTTTCACTATTGATAGACTCATTGCAAAAGCAATTACTTTCCTAATGGCTGTTTAACAGACACCCAATATTTGCAACAACATAAAATTAAATGGTTCACTAAATGGTACTGCTTGAATTCTGAATACATTTTGCAAACCTATATTTCTGATTTAGGAATCCTAAAATTGTGTATATTTTGGAGCTGTTCTCGGTCCTATGCTTATCGACCCACATTGACCCACATTGACCCACATTGACTTATCTGTCTTAAAGTTAAGTTAATTGACAAAGCTAAATTGTTTGACGAATTGAAGCAGTTTGTCGATTCCATTTTAGCACCTACTAGGGTTAGAATATTAATTAAATTCGCATCACAAGTAAACTGATCGGAGGTTCGTCGATCGTATTTATTTTTCTTAAACGATGATAATATTAACTTTACACTTTCCTGGAACTCTGTAACATTATTAAATTCTCAGAAATTGCTAGCAGGCAAATGTTATTCTTTATAGTTTTGATCACTTCTGTAAGTAATAAGGCGTCCATCACTGAACTTTTACTTTCCTATAAAATAATGTTTATTAACATTCTCCATGACTACATTTTTATTTTATGTGTGCATTTGATATAAAATGCCTAGAACTTCGTCAGCCTGGATTTCAAATTCTTCGTTTTCCAGTTCCGAGTCTACATATCTTTTATTCAAATATCGTAAAGATCGAGTAGTGATAAGGTAACTGACAGACATCGTTTTATAAATAATATCAACCTGTGAATCATTCCACAAAGATCTAGAAGCTTCTTTAAGAAAAGCATGAATGAATTCAGCCAATTCTGGCTACAAAGTGAGGGGGGCAGGTGAATCTGTATATAAATCGTGTCAGCGTCGCTCTGTGGCACGCGGAACCTCGTCTTATTGTGCTACCATTTGTTTTGTTTAGCGGCAGACGGGACGCGTTATTTTAGATTCGCCATCTTCGATGTTCGAGCTCTGCCTGTTTGTGAATTGTAGATTTAGTTTGTGTTGCAATTAAAATAGGGTAACATGGGTATACCTACTATCTGCTGGGTAGGTATCGGTATATGTTCCTACTTGATTCAGTTCTGTATTTCCTCTTTACGTACTTAAGTTTTTTGTTCCACTGGTTTGCTAAGACCTCTAGTAGCATCTTCAGGCTGTCTAAGTGTGATCAATAAGATTTTCTCACTCAGTCACATAACTCACAGGATAATAAATGTCTCCTTTGTGATTATTCAAGGCAACGAAGACACACCGTTATTCGTAAAAGTCGTCACTCGCAAACTCTTGCTTGAACGAAACGAGAAGTTTGGATCCCGAGAGTTTTGAGACGAGAGCTCTCGCCCACATGTATTTGCAAGTAATTGAAAACTCACATGACAGCTATCAACTCAGATACTTTCTGTTGTTGGGAAAAAATTATGTGAAGGTTGTTTCTTAGAAGGCTTTTATTTTATTCTGAAGAAT
The DNA here is from genome assembly GCA_947359405.1 of Antitype chi. Lineage (NCBI taxonomy): Eukaryota > Metazoa > Arthropoda > Insecta > Lepidoptera > Noctuidae > Antitype > Antitype chi. The sequence goes on along the minus strand of OX375815.1, from coordinate 10,863,275 downwards.
AATAAATTACAGTCAGGAATATCTTCTCATCTTTTTTTCCTAAACAGTAATTTGTTTGTGGCCAGTTTCTCAGTATCCGAGTAGGCATTTTTTTTTAAAATAAAACATTTATTGTATTCCACAGTCAAAATAACATTTTCATTCCTTTCACCTTATTTCGCTCACTCTATTCCAGAAATTCTCATTCCTAATGCAAGTTTAAGTAGCGCCACATAGCCCATTGTCTCGTATTTTGTGTTTTGTTCATCTTGCATGGCATGTAATGCTATTTTAGATTCGTGATCTAATAGTATTTGCTATTCCCATAATTGCTACTGAAAAAAGGAGCTTAGAAAATCTTCGTTGGAAATAAATAGCTTTAGACATGTTCTTTTGCTGATGCTGTTGGAGATAAGTTGGTTATTATTACAGTATTAGTTACAGTTTGCAAATTATATTTTGCTAGTTCTAAATATTCAATTGTGTAATATTATTTAACATAACATCACGCCTGTTTGCCCGACGAGCTTAGACAGAGGTGTACCGATAGTACACACGGCTACACATCAAGTTATATGTATCCAGTTTACATTGATCTCGCACTGTACGGAAATTCTATGCAACGAGAGATCAGCTTATACTGGAAAATTATAGCTTGAAGTGTAGCGGTGTGTACACCCACATATTGCCAGTTACGTTTAAGTCCCATGTAAACTATTACATAGGCTTATTGCCATCCACCAGGACAATCAACAAATTCAGACTCCGGGCTGAAACATAGAAATTCTAGATGAAAAACACAATAACACTTTGCCCAACCCGGTAATCTAACCCAGAACCTTATGCTTACTATGCTCAGCAACAATTTTATTAATTGCCCTCATAATATAACTAGTGTGTGAATAAGTCTTTAAAGAAGCCTGGTAGGTTTACTTTCGAGACCCATTTTCAGTATTTGACCCGTATGATATTGCATAAGTACATAGAAAGAAAGAAAAAATAGATTTATTTGTCACAGAAACACGTGCATTTAAAAAGATAACATAGCATTACAAAAAAAAAAAAAACATGTTAACAACACGGATATTACACACACACATAACGTAATAAAACAAAAACTTTTATTTTCAAAATGGAAAAGGTGATGGTTGACAGACAGTAATATAACATAAAATAGGTAAGTTAGTACATCACAATTTTGGTTAAGCGTTGACCCCAAACTAAGTAGAGCTTGTATCTTGGGGGACGGACAGAGTGTGAATGATCGAAAAGTAATATGTCGACCTAAAAGGCTAGTTCAGTAAAGCGTATATTATGTTGTGTGTATAATAATAACAATACTTACACGAATAAACACACACACATTACACTATACACACATACACACACACACACACACACACACGCACATAAACAAACACACATTATATAATACACACATACACATTACATTTTTACATAATTGTCGAAGTAGGTTATGCTTATATGTGACAAGATTTAGCTAAGTTCGTTGATTGTTCAATTTAATATAGATTGGAATATAATAGAAAACTAATGTAACAAGAACAGCAACAATTGATATAGTAATATTTTGGTATTAAATATTCAGCAAGATCAGTTTACATTTATTCTTAGAACTATTCGGTATTTTACGACCAACGACGAGATATTATAGTATTTTTTTATAATTTCCTAAATATACAGAAAATAAGCAGTATATTCATGTAACGGTAAGAGGAGACGAAATGATATATTAGTAGGTAGTCCTTTAAATCCCTGTACGACTGTAAATTCTTTCCTTGTTTCCTATAGGTACCGACGTTAGTCCGTACAGTGAACTAAAAAAGTTGGCCAAGTGCGAGTCGGACTCGCGCACGAAGGTTTCCGTACCATTATCTATAAAAACGGCAAAAAAACACGTTTGTTGTATGGGAGCCACCCCCCCTTAAATAATTGTTTTATTTTAATTTAATTATTTATTTTAAAAGTGAATATATAACTAAATCTTCTGTGAATATTTCAAGCGTCTACCTGTTGTCGTTATCAATATCGAGCAAAAACGAGCAAAAAAATCACGTTTGTTGTATGGGAGCCCTTAAATATTTATTTTATTCTGTTTTAGTATTTTTTGCACAGACATACAGAACAGAAATACATCATCTGTAAAAATTTCAACTGTCTAACTATCAGGGTTCATGAGATACAGCCTGGTGACAGACGGACAGACATACGGACAGCAGAGTCTTAGTAATAGGGTCCCGTTTTACCCTTTGAGTACGGAACTCTAAAAAAGTTCGTGGTTCCCCTTAAAAGTGCTCTTAAAAGTAAAAACACGTCGCCACATGCAATCCAATCGTAAAATTAACTGTGAACGGTTTCTTTACTAAACTTAAAGTTAATTATGTTAATTATACGTCATTAATGTGAGGAGTTAAAGTAACAGCATAATCTTTGACGCTTTGAATCTTGTAAATTGGTTTTGAACCAATCATCATTAAAATACTAGGCTAATATAGACGTATTTTTTATTAAGTTCGATTGCGTTTTCTTATCTCTATCTTCTTATTTAATAGTAGAACCTAAATTTCGACTGTATTATAATCAGCACCCTAATTGCATAACACGCGATTAATCATAATCGGTTTCATTTTGATAGTTCAACAGTATTCATTGCGTATTTACGTTGTTGAGCAGACACATTTTTCGAACATATGAAGCAATGGTTTAGCCATCTGTTTGAAAACGAAACAGATTATGATTAATCGTGAGTTACGCAATTAGGTTGCTGGTATAAGAAAAACGCTAAACCAATAATAATCAAATTCCACAAAGAATCGCAGCAAAAATGTATTTCTATTTATTAATTTGTGTACAAAATAGCGAATCTAAAAACGAATACAAAAACAAATTGTTTTTAAGAAAACAAAATAATACTACTCTCTAAAAGAAATACATGTACTAAAGCTTCAGCTTCGTTCAGATGGAACGTAAAGGCACAATACAAATCGATAGTTCGCCGCATAAAGTTTTCACGATCACTAAAACGAACATCTCTTCTCTCTACTACGTACCTGGTACATCTTATGTGAAACCTTCCTTAGCTATCGTGTTTCTAGGATAAATTAATCTTGTTACACTGCTAATACCTATTGTAGCGAGACGGAAAGACCACCCCTTCTCTTCCCACGGCTAGTGTATCAAACGACTTAGGGATTATGTGGGGTGGCACCTTCTTCCTGTATTTGTACTGCACACACCGATTGTTTATTGACAATTGTTTTATAGACAAGGTATCGTAACATTTTATAACTGGGAAATTCACGTCTTGTCTGTTCAGTCGTCTATTCACATGAAATGATTTACAAAGCCTTTTCAAAAGTAAATAACAAATGGAAAATTCATGTAGAAAAGCTCATAAATATTTTAGTAAAAGAAAACACAATGAAAATATGAGCAATTTGACTCGAAAGCTTACGCGACAAAAAACATAACTCTCCTGCATCTTGGTCGGATAATTAATACTGCATCGAATACCTTGGGGTCCGTTGAACCCAGCATACAATGGATGTAATGGCATAACATGAGCCGACAGGCGTCTGCCTCACAAAGGCTTGGACTGTCACAGACCGCCGCGGCTAACTAGGGAAGCTAGGTAGTAAGTAGATGGCACCGTTGGGGTACTATGACTATTATGCATTACTTCAAAATCGTCTATTTTACATATTATTAATTTACGTAGAATAATATGAAAATACTTCAGTCTTTCTGGGTTTTCTAAAAAAGAGGTAAAATAAAGAGAGCCATTTGATTCCAAATAAACATTTACTGTCAGAGAGCTGTAAATGTCTTAGACATTTAATGAGTGGGTAATAAAGTCTTTTACATGACTTGTACGGTTTTAAGTTTTAATATTTTTGCAATAAATGTTCCAGTTTGAATTTATATGACTATTAAACTAATGTACGAAATTACAGAAAATAAGTATTAGACAGTAGTACATTAGCAGTGACTTTGATAAATGAACTAGGGTATACTTGTGTAAAATAATAACAGTGATTTTTAATCCTAAGTCTAATTTGTAGTTATCCAGATCAAATTGCAATAATCCAATTTGGTTCTGATGAATCGTCACCAAAGCTTAGTCGGACGCGTTTAGCAGGATTTGACACATTAAGGCTTTCCTGAAAGATTTATTTCGTTGCATTTTTGGGTTATTATTGAAAAGATATATAAATTATTGAGAGATTGTTGATTGATGTTGAAATTAGTTAATTGCATAGTCTGAACTCAATACGCCTCCTATCTTCAACTATGTGAACTATTAAACGACTCATAATTGACATTATTAGTGACGTTTAATAGCATATATATTCAGTCTGTTACCTTTTGGCTGATTGTAAAAATAAAAGGATTATTGCTCAGTTTGCGTATTTAATTAAATACATAATTAGTTCTGGAATTACTTAAATACTTTCATAAATTATCAATTGATAAAATATAAACATCATTATAATTACTGCCCAGGTCGGGCAAAGTCATATTGGGTTTTTCTATCTGGAATTACTCAGTAGCAGCCCGGAATCTGGATTTGAGTCCGTTTGATGGCAATAGGCGCGCCCCCTGGGACGTGGGACTTAAACATAACTGGCGAAATGTGAGTTTACTATAGGTACACATTTGCACAACTCTTCGGGTAAACAAGGCGTGATGTTATGTGTTTTCTTTGTAACTATACTCCATTTGAAATAAGATTAGATATTTAACTAAAACTTTTTTACAGTCCGATCAACCGATTTTCACTTCTATTGCGTTGGTGGCATGACAAATGGCAGCTGCAGTAAACAGTTGGTATTGCAACTACTTTTTTGCTTTTAATGTCATCCTTATACCTACGGTATTGAAGTCAGAATCGGTTGAACGGACTATAAAAAAGGTTTGTTTAAATGTCTAATCTTATTTCAAATGGAGTATAGGTACTTTATAAATTACTACTCTAGCTTCTGCCAGTAAAACAATGTAAAGAAAAAATCTTTACAATACATACATTGGTCATGCGTGTAGCCTAGCCATATACTTACACCACAGCGTCCGGGACCAGTTTTATGACAGAGCCTTAATGGTGACTCCTAGCTTGTCCGCATCTGTTCCTTGATGAGCATAAATTACCGATTAAACCAGTATTTTACTGCCTATTATATTCATTTTGTACTTTTATACTCTGTGAGTGCATCGTTTATAGATTTTTTGTAGACTTATTATGCGCTAAAATTGGACTCATGCGATGTTGAGTGATTACTACGCTCTGTGTTTAACTTAAATTGAAAATAATAATGTTGTAGCAAAATATGTACTAACAAGTATGCAAGTAGTATGTTAACTTATTAAAATAAAACATAAAACCGAAGTGTCTATAAAAACAGAGCGTATTTATGAGAAAATATTGAAACAAATACTACGTTTAGAGGTAAGCTGCCAGTTTATTTTTAATAAAGCAGAAAATTCAAACGTGCTATGCAAAGTTAAAACTTTTTGAATATTAATTTGCATATTCTAGTGCAGTGTTTCTCATGCGATGGAGCCGACACGTGTAAACTGTCCTACGAACAAGAATGTCCGCGCACCGGGCACCTATGAAACACAAGTTGCTAAAAGGCAACAACCAAGCTCGACCGCAAACGCTCCTACCTATATACTACACCTATTTTATTAACCAGCCGACTATTTAAAGCGCTAGAAACTCATTTAGTGGCCATTACCTCCAACTAACTACCGGTAAGCAGATTAAAATGCATGCCAAAAGTTTAAATTTATGTACCGGACGCTCTCTTCAATTAAACTTGTTATAATGAAACTCTGGAAAAACTGAGTAAATTTCTGCGAAGAGACGACGCAAATAATTCCCAAGTTTTGCAATTTATACTCATTTTAAAGTTGAGTTCGATGGCGCAGACGTTCCTCCTGTAACCCGCGACCTGAATTGATTATTTTAACGGTTTTCGGATCTTTTCAACTTGATAATTTCGTCTTCCTTGTTGTGTTCAAGTTTAATTTAAGCCAAGGAGTTGGGTAATCTGATATTTTAAGGTGACATTTTGTTATTTTGCTTCGTAAAATAATATCCTATTTATCATTTCTATGTTTTCCTCTTTAATCTGGGAGATGCTCAAAGGTTTTAAAGCCATTATTCCAACTTTTAATAAGACAGTGTCTTAAGTTATGTATGCTTTATGTTATTTGTATGTACCTTTAGCTTTTTATAATTTTAGTACTCTTTGTTATGTCTACTGATTATTTTAAGTAGGTACATATATAAAAAAAGTATTAACATTATTACTTTCGTAAACATATTATAATAATTTATTATTCATTAAGTTAACAAAGGTACAGAAGTTAATTTTATGAAAACACGGAAACGAACCACTCATACTAATACATTTAAAAATTAACACACGGTAATTAACATTTACATGCAGCCCATTAATTTATTTAGTAACAACAGCTCGGAGATACTTGTGGTCGTATAGACAACTAATGCTATTCCACGAATAATCTCAAACAAAACGATAAAAGAATTCCCCGAATGCCATGTTCTGTTTCTATTACCTAACTTTTCGTTTGGTTGTTTTTCGTAAACATTCCAGCTGCCGTTGGCAAACCATTCAATGAACCCGTTTCTATGCTCTAAACGACTGGTCGTGGTCTAAATATACCATTTAAATTCAAGAGCAGTTACTATGCCTTCTACTGAAGCATCATGAGCTATTTATTATTGTCTTTTATGGCGGTTCTTTGACTTAGTTCGCCCACTTGGCTGTATTTTAAAGTGTTTCAGTCAGCAAAAGCTTTGCCATTGATTATTCCATTTCGATGGAAGCAGAGCGGGCGTGAGAAGCATCGATAATCAGCAGCACTCCATTCGGATAGTGTTAATGAATTTCTTTAGTTGAGTATTCACAAAGCAGTCGCAGTCCGCAAAAAGAGTTCATTTGAACAGCTTCCAGGCTTCAGGGGGAAAATAAATAAAAATCGGCCGCATCAAATTGTGCAGAGTGACTACGAGGCAAGGTCCCGCGAGCACTTTCTCATGCAAAAGTCGAACGGTTACTTTAATTCTTAGCTCGAGTACTTGTCGGTTTTACGAGCGTGGAGCGATTTAATCCACTTAAAACACAGAGCACAAACTCCGAGCCGACAAAGCTCTCAGCCGCTCTCATTTAAAAATGGAAATAAACCTTCGGCCATCTTTGACTCAATGCGACCGCTAGTGGAATTCTAAGTGCGGTCTTCAAGGATACAGCTACGATTTTTTTACCATTTGATGGATTGCCCTTGATTTATTGCGCGGTTCTCAATTAATGATAAAGGAAATAGTAATACAGGATATCTAGACATTGAACCACGTACAGGAAACTGTAGACTATATGTGAGTACCACATGCAAGACGTTGAAACTTTCAACATGTTACCGTTATGAAAGCTAGACCACCAAAGTGGTTGAGTATGGGAAAGTGTTAACAGATTTGATGTTTGTCTTGGCAAATTCGTATGAATCGCAAAGAAAAACATTCAATCTGAAATGTTTGTTTAAGAAAGCGATGGTAAAACATTACTAAATGATGTAAGGTGTCCCGTTCCAATTTCGTTCGAAACAGTTATGAACTGTAACAAGATTTCTTTCAGTGTTATTTTATGAGGAATATCAACTAAAACACAAACACTTAATATTTGAAATTAGTGGCAAATTCACAAAGATATTATATCCAAAAACTAACACGATTCTTTCCTTTTACAGCTTCAATAACGGTGGACCTTTAACTTGGTATCTAAATTTCAACATTAGAATATTCTGCAAATTAAAGATTTGATATCTTTAACTTGACTTACTTTAGCGAAAAGAACCTGTAAAAACCAGATTACCGGATAATTTATTTCCTATCTCCGAAGAAATTTCAGAAATTATCCGCCCTTTGTCCTCGTCTTTAGCTTTCCCATCTTAATGAAAGAGTTTTGCGGCGAGATTATTTCGACTTGTTTATTTTGCTTCCGCACAATCCTCCGTCCGTGCGCGTAACTTTTGTATTTAATTATATCGGGCGTTATTGCATGAATTGTCAATACTCTCTTGGCGTAGAGAGTAAATTTAGGTTCAACTAACTACAGCTAAGGATGAACAGTGTTAAAAAAAGACTTGTCGATGTGGCAGAAAGTTTGGAGCTTCGCAAATACGCAAGCCATAAATTCAGTTTTCTGAATTTTACTGTCCAGAACTGTTTTCGACAGTCTATTCTTGCTCTGGCGCATTCACTAATTGAAACAAGGCAATTTCATTTTGCATGAAAGCCACACTGCGCAAGTGTCAAAACAAACGCACAAGGTACAGGATAATCTGTGACTTTTTTATGACCTTGCCGTCGTAAAGAATTGTTGGAAAAATACAGTCCATCCGTCTGACACATTTCAAGCCTTACACCAAACCAATTATGCATCAACAAACACCTTAAATTTTAAGAACCGACCTTTAATTCTCTCTGCTTCTTAATTACCTTACTTTACGTCGATTCTCCCCTTTTTTGTGACTCAACGGAAATTGCTCGGAAAAGTCACTTAAAGCAAATAGGTCTAGGTAGGATAATTACGAGTTTTTTTTTCTCAATTTCGTTAATTTTGCCGTGTCAGTTGTAATTACTGTGTAATTGAACGCCGTGTTTATCGTGACTTAACGTCAGTATTGCTTCTTCGGTACTTGCCTTAATAAATCTTGTTCCTGTTAAACATTCAGGATCCATAACAATACAGGAAAAGTTTTTATTCAGTGCGTAAAGTTTAACCATGAATTTAGCATACCATTCTAGACCCATTCATAGAAATTTTTCGTCGGTTTTACAAAAAAAAAACAGCTTTTTCTTAGAAAAGTGCAATACCTACGCGGTCAAAATGTATGGAACAGCTGTTTTTTTTTTTTTTGTATAACCGACGAAAAGTTTCTGTGCTGGCGGCTTTAGAATGATATGCTGGATTCATGGTTACAGTTTGCGCACTGGATAAAAACTTGTCCTGTATATTATTTTAAAAAGGGACCTGCCTAAGTAAGTTTTGTAGTAGTGGGTAATCATCGGAACTCCTGATCCAATTTCGACCATTCTGTCACTAATTGAAATATACAGTATTGCCGAGTGTCAGAGAATATATTTTATGTCAAATAAAACAAGACCTTTTACGCGGCCGAAGTCGTGGGTATAAGCTAGTATTAATAAAAACGTGGGAAGCACTTCGTGCTTTAAGATGGTACTGGATTGATACAGACATCATAATGATTGAGTTGTTTAAACCGTTAGCACTTAATTTATTCAATTAATGTTTCGTTCTTTATTGTCTTAGCTGTTTTATTGCCACATATAAAAAGTGAGTGTCAGGAATATAAAAAGATGTGTCGTTTTATGTGATCTGATAAAGTTATCATACGACAATCTTGAATGACAAGTGTTTCGCAGCTTTTGTGAGTGTTAGTTTAAAACGTAGTAGCATATCATTAGCTACTCATGAGAAATAAACCTCAAATTATGATGCATAAATAGTTGATCGTTGTTGTCTTCAGCTGGCTAATGTTGCAAATTCTATGTCACCTACTTTTAAACACAATGGTTATAGAAAGCAATTATTCTGTGGTAGATGGTTGCTTGCCACTTAGTGTTTACCCTCTTTATGACTTATGTACCTTTTTTTTTTTTTTTTGAGGATGGGAAATCATCAAATAACTTCTCCCGCTCTGGGTGGAGCAGGAGGGCGTGTCAGACTTTTACTGACTAAAACCCACCCGTGTTCCCTCAGTTGCCTGTGTGCTAGGGGCGACGGTATCTCTTTCGAACAACCCGCACCCCTGGCAGGCATCGGCCCTTGCGGACCCCACCCTTTGGTGCTGACATCTCTTTGAGGCGCGCGTGGAACACAACGCGCCGTCGACCCGGGCTTGGTCCTTACCAGACAGCGAGCTACCCATTACTCACCGTCCGCAAGCCCGCGCCTACGGTGGCCGGGAATCAGCCTGGGATTCCCGACGCCCAGGGCTTCTCCCGCGGCGACTACGGCCGTGAGGGAGCATATACTGCCTCTCCCTCACGTGCGCCGCCTCCCTCTTCGCGAGCATTACTGCTTCGCAGAAGGAGGTGACGGCTAACCATTCACTCTCGCTCCGTACCATGGCCTGCACCAGGGCCGGACGCGAGAGATCGCCGCCGCCGATCGCCTCCACGAGGACACGGCGGTGCTCCGCCCAAGCCGAGCAGACCGCCACCGTATGCTCCACCGTGTCCTCAGGGCGATCTTCGCAATGGAAGCACCCGGGCGTTTCCTCCCGCCTTATACGAAACAGGAACCTCCCGAAACAACCGTGTCCGGTGAGGACCTGCGTCAGGCGGAAGGTGAGGACGCCATGCCGCCTCTCAAGCCACTCCTCAAAGAGGGGACTTACCGCCGCTATCGTGGCGTGCCCAGCACTGGGTTGCGACAATCGCACTCTCCATGTCGCCATGAGATCCCGCCGGAGCTCTGTCCGCTGCACCTCGATTTCTCGCGGCAGCGGAGTAACGCCCCGGCGTTTGGCCTCCTCGCGCCACTCCCAGATGTGCGCGAGGACCTTTGCCTCCAGATCCCATGGCGGTAATCCGGCAAGGAGGCCCGCCGCCTCACCTGAGATCGTGCGGTATCCCCGGATCATCCTGATCGCCATGACCCTATGGGACGCCTTCAGCCTTCGGGCTGGTTGGCGCCTCAATGTAGGCGCCCACACCGGTGCCCCGTATAGGGCCATGGACCGCACGACCCCCGCGTAGAGCCTCCGGCAGGAGGCGTTTGGCCCCCCTAGATTGGGCAGGAGCCGCTTCAAGGCAGCCCCGGCCCGCTCCAGTCTGGGAGCCAAACGTCGGAAATGCTCCGCGAAGTTCCACCGGCTGTCGAGGACGAGTCCCAAGTACTTCATCGTCGACTCGACGCCGATGTGAACCCCTCCTGCCGTTATCTGGGAACCCGCCGGTGGCGCATTCCGAGGACCGTGAAAACACATGGCCTCGGACTTGTGCAAGGCCACCTCAAGTCCCAGTTGCCGGATCCTATCGACGATTGTCGCAACCCCGTGTGCCGCTAAGTCGGCCGCCGCCTGGTACGACCTCCCTTGCGCCAGGACCAGCGTGTCGTCAGCGTAGCAGACTACGCTGACGCCGCTAGGGAGGTCGGCGCGCAGATGACTTATGTACCTGACGATAATAATATTAATTGACTTCATTTTAATTTCTGTTTATTTTTGCTGACGTTATTTAATTTGTATTAATAGTTTAATTTATGTACCTTTACCGTTTTGTTTGCAATTTATATAGGTATATAATCTTTATTTGTTTTTAATTAATTTGACAATTTTATATTATACATTTTATTTTTCTGACATTTTTATAAGTATTTTACAATTTTGATTATATATTTTTTTTCGGTGAATATTTTAAATGTAGTTACTCAAAAATTTATTTTAATTTTTATGTTCTATATTTAAAAAATTGTTTATGATTGAATGTGTATAGGTAATTAAGTTTTGAAACTATGGACTAATTTTATGTCTGAAATAAATAAATAAATTATAATTTTCACGCCGTAAGGTAGACTGTAGCCGATCTTATTAATTTATGTACAACATCTTATACCTGTACCTACATTTATAGCAAATAAAGTTCTGATTCTGAAGATATTTTAATTGCAAACTAACCTACGTTATTTCTTCCACAGGACGGAGACCGGGGCTATCTAGAAGGCCTGGCTTCCCGATACGCGGACCTCTTCTCAACGCATTATGGCGACGTTCTAGACCACCTCGAAGAGTTACGAAGACACGAATGGGACGAGATGTCTCCTCGAATGAGGGTGCTTGGAGGCCCTGGAACACCTCAAACTCCACCTTCGGCAAGTCCTGGTTCCCTAGCTTTGAATAACTTGACCACGTCGCATTCGCAGCCCATTTATGTGCCTGGAAAGTATTCGGTGAGTTGACTGAGATTCTCATTTTTTTTTGGGAATAGTCATCAATTTCACAAAATATTCAGTTCTAGATGTAAAGTAATTTTCTTTATTTTTTTTACTTTGCTGGCTTCTGTAGTTTGTTGTTGCATGAATGAGTGTGAATTTGAACTACTTATATGGCTATAAATTTGAAAGTTTTTCGTTAAAACACTTTGGAGTGTAGCATGCATTTGGCACCATATCTGCACACTTTTTTGGCTCCATGCGAGATTTGTTATCTGTACCAATTTTAATTGACATAGTTTCAAACTTTCTACTAACGATATCATCGTCGTTTTCCCGGAATATTTTCACTAGTTTATTTAATTTTGACCATAGAGATCTTTTATTTCCACCTGCATTAAAAACTGCAAAATCTGCTCAAGTTATAGCATAGCACACACATGAATTTCAGCGCAACTTAACAATTATCATGAAATCTTATTTCATCGGTCATTAAAAGTTTATAAGTAGATAGCTACACCTAACAAACGCAAAAATAACAAATAAAACATTACCACCCAAGCCGAAAAACGACCTTACAAGAACAATCTAGCAAGCACGTCATGAACTTGAACGTAAATCCTCAGTCGACCATCAGACAAAAGTCCAAGGTCATAATGATGAGGCCCGCGGAGGCCCACAGATAAAACGGCCTGAATAAATAATAGGATCATGTCATGTAATCAGACTAAGCGGGCCAAATCGTCGCTTTGTGTAAAATTAGCCTGGAATATCAGGCTTTCAACATTGCCAGTGATATTTGAACCGTTTTTGTGAATATGATTTAAATTTTTTTCTGAATACACCCGTAAGTACGTAAAGCGGATTACCTACCTTCAGAAGGTTTCTTTCGCATTTATATCAAGTCTGATATTAATACAGATTTTTTGGTGAAGACACCTATTATGGCTTTTGTCAAAAGGTATTTTCTTTTCTTTGTCTCATATAAATCTAATTTGCTGAAAGTTATTGAAGATATGGATATAAAGGTTACTTTTATTACAGTCAATACTTATGATATTTGATTGACTTTGATTTGATTTAGTTTTCAGTGTTATGTTGCTATGCTTAGGTGAAATATTTGATGGAACATACAATAGTGATTTTATTTGATTGTAGATCAAGCTCATATTTTAGATAGCATTGACTAGGATTCCTACAAAGGTGCTTTTATTAGACATTTTAAGATATTTTTTTAACCATTCGTTTCTTTTTAACAGCCCTCAAGCTGCCTCACAGAGAAAGAAGAGGACGAAATATACGGGTTCGGGTACGGCGTGTTCGGCAAACAGATGTTGCAACGGCAACAGCAACAAAAGCAACTGTTGTTGGCGCAACCGACCCAACCGCTCATGCACAACACGCAACATAACTATCAAAGGTGAGTGTTTAATATTATTCAAAAATAGCTTATTATTTTCTGAGTGACTAATAACTTAAAAGTCGACTAAATGTTTGCAACAAATAAAATAACTTGCCAGCGATTAAATATTTTCGGGACTATTATATTATGTAAGGTTCAAAATTAAAGGTGTTATAAAAACTAAAAACTAGCAGCTGCGTTTAGGTAGCAAATAAACTATACCAGTCAAATAAAATATTAGGAGAGGAGCTATAAATAATGACTTGGCGACTAATAATGTTAGTAGGGTGGCAAAGATAATATATTACCAGTCTAGTTAGAGTAGGTTATTATTATTTTTTAATGGTTAGGTTAGGTTAAAACTGTGACTTCCTACGCACGAGCCGAGCGAGCGAAGCGAGCGGTGCCGCGGCAGCGGCCGGCGAGTGCCAGAAACGACTAGATTATATAGAAAATCTAAACCTGCCCTAATAATACAATAATAATATATTATTTATGAATGCCCATTTTCTATTTTATTTTCGCCATTAAGTTTCCGCTTAGATATTAATTCTGTTCCCAAAAGAAAAACTTGATGCTAGTTTAAATTAAAACGGAGCTTATTACTGATATATTAATATGCTACCTATTACTTATTACGATACTCCTTATTAGCTGCCAACCCATTATGTATGGTACCCACTCTATTTTTTTTTTAAACCTATATTCATTTTACTTAGTTGCCGCATTAAATACATGCCTTCAAAAATATGACGTTTAGTGAGCATAATATTATTTTGTCAGATTGTGGTCCGCATAGAGAATTCTTACTTGTCAATAGTCTGTCCCAACTATGACTGACTACCAAATCATCTAAATTATTTATTTTATAAGTACATAAATTAACACAACGAGTACCTAAGTAGGTGATAAAGTATTTATTTATACTTAAGTAGAGTCTGTTATTGAAATTCTAGTTGAATATACTTACTATACAATGTTTTGCAAAAAAGTATCGAACCACATAACTGTACAGGAAAAGTTTTTATCCAGTGCGCAAACTATAACCATGAATTCAGCATATCATTCTAAACCCCCCCCCCCCCTGCAAAGAAATTTTTCGTCAGTTATACAAAAAAAAAACAGTTGTTCCATACATTATGACCGCGTTGGTATTGCACTTTTCTATGAAGCAGCTGATTTTTGTTTTTGCAAAATCGACGAAAATTATCTTAGTCTAGAATGGTATGCTGAATTCATGGTTAAAGTTTGCGTACTGAATAAAAACTTTTCCTGTATAAAAGGTGGCGCCTGCGCCTACAATAAGTTCACTCAATATCTATAAATTACTTGTTACTTGAAAATTTCAATATAAAATCGTAACGATTACAATTTCATTTTGCAACTATCAAAGTATCATTCGAATCATATGTTAATCATTTATTGTAATGTTAAATTAGTAAACATTTGATTTGGTTTTTCAAAACTCACGAATCATAACTTATCAAAGTATAATTCTTATTATAAGTTAATCATTTATTGTAATGTTAAATGAATAAAAAAAATATTTAGTTTTAAAAAATCACGATGTTTAGATATAAGTACCTACATTTCATCTAGAATCGTTGTTTGTGATAAAAAAATAAGTCACAATAAAACCATTGATAGAGCAACTTAGAACATCGAAATAGCGTATAAAATCTGAGAAATATTTTATGTAAGTCGAAAACCTAATAATCCTCACAAAATTTTAGGTGAAAGTGAGATAAGTTTTTGTATTTATTTAGACCGATTCACAGATCACTGGTTTCGTTCGGAATTGTTTGTTTGTCTAGAAATAGGTACTGTGATAGTTTAGAAAAATGAGAAAATGAATTATGAAAACTAAACTTGCGTTCAATCATTTAACAATCTTCAATCGTGATAGGTATTGCGCAATATAATTGATCATTTAAACCCCCTGACATTGATTTAGGTATTAAATTCTATTGTTTTAAAGTACCATGTTAATTATGTTTATCATTGCGTCGATAACTTTTATAAACATGTAAACTTAATCACCTTTTATGAAAACTTAATCATTTGGGATTGGCAACTGCATTAAGCTGCCAGTAACTACACGTCAGGGTAGATCACACTTAATGCAATTGCCGTATTTTATTGCATAACACATAAAAACTCTGTGAATACCATATTTTACGCTTTCAATATAAACTGGTATCCTACTTAATATTATAAATGTGAAAGTTTGTATGTTTGGGTGTTTTTTTTATATTTAAAAACAGCTGATCGGATTTGGATGAAACTTAGCACACACATAGTTTATAGCCTGGCTTAACATATAGAATCACTGGCTGGATTAACACTTTTTAGCCCTGTAGTACGTTCCCGTGGAATAATTTTCAACCACCACGCGGGCGAAACCGCTGGCAAAACCAAGTAATCAATAAATTATAAGGCTTACTTAGATATATAGTTTTGTAGGTGTTCAAGAGCTTGAATTCCTTAATCCCAGACAGTAAACTAATTCACAATTTCACAGCATTTCAAAACATCTACAACTCTAGTTAGCTTGTTAAAAATCCAATTAACTCTAACTACCAATAATAAAATAAAACGGTAGTATTGCGGTTACTCGAACGGTGTTCATTACAACAATAACTTGCAATCAAACCTGCAAATGCCGACGCAAGCCGAAACAGCTTTATCCTCATTCGACTAAGGAAATTCGCGGTCGGCTTACACGAAATGTTAACGATAACGAGAATAGCACGGGACATAGTCATAAATTATTTGGACTTTAACAGGTGTACTCGTTAGATAAGCTTTTGCGCTGCATGTTTAAATGCTAATCTAAATTGAAATCAGACATTCGATTGGCGACAGAAGCGGTCTCCGTGTTGAGAATAGTCAAAGTGATGCACGGTTAGTGGGAGAGGCAAACTGCATTCTTCTTGATGGAATAGAAAATAGGATGGAGTTGAAACCTGAATCCGAATCTGTCAACCAGTCAACCAACTGCTAACGTGATTTTAACTAACTCCAAGGGCCCTAGATAAAGTGATATTATAGCGACAACGCTGATGGAAAAGTCATGAAAATGCAACGAAAGCTACCAAAAAAGTAATCTTAAACATTTTGAAAGACGTTGTAGAAATACTAAACGCTATAAAAGTGATTGCCACTTGTCTTGTCTTGTGTATAAATAATAATCTCACAACTTCATGGTTCCTATTTTACTTTACCAAAAAATTAAAAAAATGTTACAGGTTCTAAATATTTTACGAAAAACACAGTACGTGTAGGTATTATGGGTTAAAACAACAAAGAAAATATTTACGCTAACATAATTCTAACCCTAAGCAAACAAAAACCCAGCACACACATAAATATTCGTCAATCGACCCAACACTGAGTCCCGCTGAAGTAAGTTCTCATTACACCGGTGCTTGCTGTAAAATAAATTCAAATTAACTGCTGATGGATATATCCGGGGCGGGCGCTCGCACGAAGAAGTTTGTGTTAAGACCGTATTTAAATGAAGGACAATCTTTATTGGCTACTAAACTAGAACTAATAAGGTAACTGTAGTAGACGATTTATAGATAAACACTGTTTTTTTATTTTTTATGTATCAATAAATGGTAAAGAGACGTGGTAATTTCAATCTTGCAGCGGCTTTGATAGGATTAGCAAAGATGCTGATGATGATGTAACAAATTAAAAAACAAAATATTCTACAAAATCCTTTGCGTCATTAGCACATGAAGTTGTTTCAGTTGAACCCCTATCCATTCCCAGGCTGATTCCCGGCCACCGTAGGCGCGGGCTTGCAGATGGCGAGTAATGGGTAGCTCGCTGTCCGGTAAGGATCAAGCCCGGGTCGACGGCGCGTTGTGTTCCACGCGCGCCTCAAATGTATTTCAGCACCAACTGGCGGGGTCCGCAAGGGCCTATACCTGCCAGGGGTGCGGGTTGTTCGAAAGAGATACCGTGGCCCCTGGCACACAGGCAACTGAAGGTACACGGGTGGGTTTTAGTCAGTAAAAATCTGACACTCCGTCCCGCTCCACCCAGAGCGGGAGAAGTTATTTGATGATTTCCCACACAAAAAAAGCCCTATCTATTATTTTTATTCCTAACTATCTGTCTATTGATGTCTCTTTTAATATTAGTATATGTAGATAAAATAGTTCTTTATGTATAAGTACATCAGCGTAGTAGGAGGGTTAAACAGAATCATGAATAATGTGCAGCACACGTTGCTGTAATACTTTTGAGAAAAATAAAACTCCGATGACGGATTAAATATGGTTCGAGTACGACACGAGGAATACAAATGCTACATCATAATAGTCATGATGTAAGCCTGTGATGAATACATTATATTTCAAAAGCGTATTGTTATACTTGGTAATAGTTCAAGCAATAGTTATTTATTTACTGTTAGATTGTTGCGTCTGGCTGACAAGATATGATCTGTGAGGTTTTGTAAAGTATTTCTAAAGGAAAGGCGAAAATATTTTTATGTAGTATCTACTGTCAAATTGACACAAGAGATCAATTTGCCATGTCATATATTCCATTTCATACAATGCCATTTTTTGACATTCAACTAAAGTATGTGGTCAATTCACTAAACAATTCTTTTCCCTGACTTTAACTTATTGGTCTAAGTTTATAAATAACTATGTAGATGTTGGTTTTGCTTTCCTCGTTGGTCTAGTGGTCGCAATCGCTACTCCTGAGCTTGAGGTCCTAGGTTCGATTCCCAGGTTGGGCAAAGTGTTATTAGGTTTTTTTATCTGGACTTTCTTAATAGCATCCCGGAGTCTGGATATGAGCCCGGATAATGGCAATAGGCTCGCCCCCAATAGGGTCTTGTAATAACAAGAGACTTAAACATAACCGGCGACATATGAGTGTACTAGAGGAACACCTCTGCCCAACACTCCAGGGCACCTATGTACTTCTTACTACTAAAAAAGCTTGATATCTTTAACTTAGCCAAAATATTTTCCGCAAATAGAAAGTATCAAACCTCAAAATAGCTGATACCACTAGGCTATATTTAGCTCCTAAAGTGGTCCTCAAATGAGACGAATAGCCTTCAGTGAAAATAGGCCACCCACGGCGTAACCTGTGGGTGTCAACTATTAAGGGATTTTAACAGGTGAACGCCTGATGCATGGTGGGTATCTTCATTCGTGCATGTACATAATGACCACGTTAAGCACGGATCATAGCACACCTGTCAAGCGTATTAATTGTGGTTTCACATCTGAAGGGGTGGTCTTTGATTTTTAAGATACTCCTATTACACAATAAATAAAATGGCTCTGTAAATTCTCTTCGCTTATCCGCCGATTATGATGATGATTCAACAACATTGCAGTTAAAATATTACGAAGGAATGTACGAATCCTCCCTGTCTATTGGCAGAGCAGGTTTTGCTCAGAATACGAAAACAAAAACAACCAGTGTACAGATTTCATAAGCGACGCGCGCTTAAATTGTGGTAACTTCTGACGTTGCTGTTGTCTCGGATGGTATCGAGAGCTCCTGCACTTACTTACGTAGGTACACTCACATTCCCAGCGTGTTTGTACACATGTCTTGGTAACCACAAGCAAAGCGCGCATCACTTCGAGAGATAAAAATACTGTGCCTCATAAACTGGAGATGGCCTTATAATTACACAAATCTAACATCCACGTAAGATTTTCAACAATAATGTCTTAGAGTTCACCTACGCAGAGGTTTCGCTTATTCTTTGCGTCAAAGTTCCTTGAGTTTATGAGTAGGTATCAGAAGTTTATAAATGAAACTGTTATCCCTAATTACATCTAAATAACGTAAAACTTAACAGCTTTCTAAAGACAACCAGGAATATTAAAATCTACAGCCTTTCTCGACCAAGCGGGGGTGTTCTCATAAATTTGTACTAGGGAAACCGCGTCACTGCGCCCACGCATCCAATCTAGCATGTCTTACCATGCTAATTAGATCTTAGCACCACTAGTTTGCCTAATGAATTACTCGTAAAAGTGTTATTCGATTGCAAATAGAGATTATTTATGGTAATATAGACTTGGTGGGCGTCCGTTAATCGGTAGTCCGGGAGTTGTAGATTTGATTATACATATTAGACTGAGAAAGGTTACTTAAGTACTGCATTCTTACGAGTTTTAAAACTTAAATAATTTAGAATTGCATGAATACAATATATTACACCCTTTGTAATCAATCTACTTACGTTATTATATTTTAATAAAAAAGGTAATTTCGTTAATTTGATATAAAGTTCCAAGACTAAAACAATAAAACTGAAAGACACTTAACACAAGTTAATTCTCATTACGGAAGTATCTCTATTCCTGAACAGTATTTCTATATTAATTTACTCCAAAATAGATCAGGTGATGGTTTATTTTAGTGTAAAACAATGTAGAAAAACTGTCAAAAAAGCTTTATCTGAGAAAAAGTTTATGCTTCAAGAACTTTTTAGTTTTTTAAATTTTATTATTCGCTAGGGTCCCACTGCTGGGTAAAGGCCTCCCTACTCTGTTTCCACCTCTCTTTTTCCAGAGCTGCCAAAGAGATACAGAAATGTCTGGATGTGCTGGACCCCTTTAATAAAGATTGGTCCTTGAAAGCTAAAATATTAAATAAAAAATGTATGCTCGCTATGTTTTTCTCCTATGCAGTAGGAAGAAGTTACGAGGCATGGTAAATACCCCAACCGTTTGCCAAGTCAATAATTACAAGCAATAGTCTCCCATTCGGTCTATGAGGAATTTATGAGGCTTGGTCTTTATTCTGCAGTGGGTGTTAACAGGGTGATAATTTGACAATTATTGTACAGCAGAGAAATATTAGCATAATATAGGTGTCGTAGTATTTCCACAAATAGCTTCCGTTCTAGTAATTAAAGTGGAATGTTTCAGCATTAAGCCAGATCTTTTATTGCTTATGCAATGATAATTATAATACTGCAGTAGTTTTCCATTAATTATTTATCGTTATTCTAGTTACTTATAATAATATAATTAGTTCCAAGGCCAACAGCTTTTATTGCTTAAATTCTTTCTTTTATAAGAATGTATGGGGTCATTTTTGAAAACTGTATACTAACGCCTACCGTTTGATATGCAATAACTGTCAAGCTGGATTGTAGCTTTATAAACTTCAATAGCTTTACTTTTATAGCGGGTGGTGTTTTTTAGGTTCTGCTTACCCCTTGGGAAAAGGTGTGAATTTATATTTGCACATATGTGTGTTTATCTAGTACAGACGCCAGCGCATCCAGCTATCCCAAGCTGTCAAATTTTCCCAATTGTATATGAACCTTATGCTTTTGTAATAAGGTTGAAACACTATCAAATCAATTTGACAGATTGGGGTAAATTGATGTGCTGGCCTCTGTACATTAAAACAATTGCTTGAAAAAGAGTTGCAGCTTAGAGTTACTAGATGATCTTGCAAGACTTGGAAACAAGATGATAATATCCAAATAACTACGAGTGAAAAAAATAAAAACTCAGGGTTGAGGAATATTCTTTACGTTTTACTTCAAAATTAAAATATTTCTTGGGTTAATATATTTAGCAGAATACCACACGATCATTTGAATATCGCTTAAGCAATCTGTAACAGTAAATAACCCGAATCACGTTATACGTGGCAATATCTGTCATTGCTCTTTCCGTAATATCTCTCCGTAGGAACCCAAACTAAAACCTACGGTTCCTACGGTACCTACCTATGGTTTTTCGTTATTGGAACATGTTCTAGATCAGTTGACAGAATTTATTTCAGTTTTTGAAATAAAGAATGCTAATAAATTTAACGATTATTCAACGATCCCTATTGCCACGCTAAAGCGATTCGGAAATCTTACGATCCTACTATCGTACTATTCTTATTAAATAATATTATAAATGTGAAAGTTTGTATGTTTAGATGTTTGGATGTTTGAATTTTTGTTATTCAATCACGCAAAAACGGCCGGACAGATGAGATTTGGCACATAGATAATTTATAACATCAACACATAGGATACTTTTACTTTGGCAGTACTTTTCAGGGCATAATTTCCGACTTCCACGCAAGCGAAGCCACTGGCAAAAGCTAGTAGTTCATGAGTTTAACGTTTACGAGCACCGTGGCTTGCTAATTCCTAGGGAAATTGATTCTGAGTACCAATTTGACTCTTGGGCCGATGGAGAAGATTCGAAGATAATGTAGGTCATGTATCCAGGTAGTTGTTTTGAAGTCAAAGTTTAAAGAGGTTTTTTGAAGAGTTGGTAACGCTCACATTTCTGAACTATTTGCAGAAAAGAAGATAGAGGGGTATTCTAATACTAAATCTTAATGTCGTCTTCTTTTCATTAAGGAAAAGCAGGATAAAGATAAGCCACAACAAAAATGCGACTTCTAGCGCGCAGTGGGAATATAAACCTATATACTTCTGCTTCTGCAGTTATGTATATTTATTTGTTTTTGTGCTTAATTTTTTATAGATCAACACCAAAAAAAAGGGGAAATAGCAATCATAAATCAAATAAACCAGCCCCTACCATAAAAATCTCTCGCTACCCGCTGATTAATGTACAAAAAGTTTTAGGGGTAACTGCAAATTTTCTCCCATTTCCTGAAATATAATGAACGAATTCCTAAACAACGACATCCCTTTAGAAGAACCTTGAACTCTTTGCATCCGACCAAGCATCAAAGCTTGCGACTTCTTAAAGTATTAAAATATAAGGATACGCCTCTGTACTTGTGTGAACTAAGTTAAGGAGGAAAATTCTCAACTCAATATAAAATTACCTCGTAACGTTGAATAATGCTACCCTTTTGTTTTGATATAAATGTTGCAAATTAATAATTATTATTATTCATTAGTCTCGGCGGGGCTTGTGGCTAAGTAATATTAGTTGCACGGGTCGATCGATCAGGTTAGGTAAGCTACACTTGCTGCGGTTGTTTTGTGGATGGGTCACCATCTTGATCATGATAATGATATTATTCATTAGGCCGGCCCAAGAAGAGTTGGATCGAGGTGGCCCTGGAAAAGCATGCCAGGAAGGATTTGGGAGAGGCCTTTGCCCAACAGTGGAACAGTGTAGGCTAATAAAAAATTATAAAAAAAATTACAACAATGTATAGAAAAACATTCATTAGTTGTGAATGATTTTTTATGAACTTTTCGGATTTTAAACGGATATTATCTAACGATTACTTTCGGTCGGGGAAATTAATTGCTAAGCAAATCGATTCTACTTAAATTTTCCGTACTTTAACCATTTCTTACAACTGTCAAAATGACAATAAATAAAGAGTTCGACTAGAATAATACATGAGAAGTAAATAAGTTTTCATCTAAGAGCAATATATTTAATACATACGTACAACGTTCATAAAGGTGTTGCAAGCAATAAATAACACATAAAATGAATATTAATACTATCATTTCTACACTTAAATAATCTAAAATATCTTCTCGACATATAAATCAAACATCACCTTTTGTGCCCTTCAATAAAATACACCACTTTATCAGCCCAATATACTTTGACGACTAACAATTTCAATGTTTATATACAATAAACATACGCCTACATATGACAAGTAAAACAGATGAACTAACGAACCTTTACGATACATTATGTAAATTCAATACATACCATTCATAATTTTGTGTAAATCGATGGGAATGAGCGCTGAGACTAACGATCTTAACACTTTGGTATTAACATACGTTAAGATATAACAGATGTAATGTTTGAATATTACAATATTACTGTCGTACTACACTTGTTGTATCTGAGGTGCGGGTTGTTCGAAAGAGATACCGTCGTCCCTGGCACACAGGCAACTGAGGGAACACTTGTGGGTTTTAGTCAGTAAAAGTCTGACACGCCCTCTTGCTACACCCAGAGCGAGAGAAGTTATTTGATGATTTCCCACCCTCAAGGGGCTTGTAGCCTAAGTAATAACAGCCGCACGGGTTCACCGGTCAGGTTAAGCTACGCTTGCCGCGGTTGGTCCATGGATGGATAACCATCTTCACACACTAAGACCCCTCCGGGCCTCTAGGCGGCGCAGTAAGTGGCGCCGTCTAGTTTTATTACGAAATTACTGAAATCATCGAATAAATCGGATAACAATGACACTGGCTGGTGACAGTCACTCTAGCAGGGCATCGTATCGATGGTTGCGTGGCGACTATATTCTGATGACAGAGATGATGTCAAGTGAGCCGCTGTCGTACCATACCCACGATGAACTGCTATATTCCGGCACAATTCTGACGATATTGAAACTGCTGAACCACTAATACGATGCCTAGTTCTGCGTTGTTTTATCTATCAATATAATTTTATTGATATATGATCTCTAGCAACCTTATTCCAAGTTGAATATCGATCTTCAGTAAGGAAGTCTCATACTTTATTTTTTATTGAAACGTATTCCTAACTTTGCCTGCCCTAGTTCCGTGGGTCTTCATAAATGTGGAATCAACAAATACAGCAAGTTTCAATATTACCACACATAAAGTCTCTAAGTATGCAATAAGCTTTCATCAAAGAAATTCCCAAGAATTGCAGCAATGCACGCAAGACAACCTGTCCTCTTACGCTCCGAGCACACACCTTTGTGCAGCATACTTATAATATTTACTTGACTGAACAAACATACCAGCAAGTAATCAAAAGCTGTGTTTAACAACTTAAATCAATAAAATACCAAGATACAACCTGTACAGTGTGTACTGGCATTTAGGGCGATATACGTACTCGTTACTCAATTAACGCTACGCACAGACGGGAATCCTACTAACAAGGTACGCGATTACGGGCGCCGAGATACGGGAAACGCGAGAAACGCCGTGATACGCGGCCTAACTAGACGAAATTTATCTAAGTGCTATAGAATGCGCGGTGCGTCGTTATTTCTGATTCGCTATCTGCTTTGTTGGCTGGTTTCGATTACATTTCGACATAGGTCCGGTTCGTATAGGTTTTATGAGTCGCCTGACAATTATTGGCTTTGTCATGACCGAGTGAGAGTTATAACATGCGTCTTTAAATTGAACTTTATGGGTTTCAAATGAAGACCGCTTTAGAAATCGTGGTGTTGAACGACAATTAAATAGTTATAGTTCGTGGAATGTTTCCCTGTAGAAAGGAAATTCTTTGTTTTAGAAATAATTATGCAATGTACTTGTGACTGTACATATCAAAATAGTTTTCTGCGTTAGTAATAAAATTTTCATTTTGGTTTCGTTTTTTCAAGTGACTTTGAAAGTTTTCACATAAAATAATGTTGATAAGCAGATCCTAAACTGCCCGAAAAACTAAATCAAATATCTTATTTCAAGCGAACATCAAGTTTTTGATAAAGCGTGTGAACATACCAACAAAATCGGAATTAATATAAATTTATTACCTACATAGAACTAAATTGTTGAGAAAATCAATATTCATTGCATCCGCGGCATTGCATGGTGGCGATATGATACTCATTCTGATTTATTGCCCGATCCCAACTTTATATTGGGTTTGCGATCTGAAACATGTGCGTTATTGAACCATTGTTTGGAAATACGCGTCTTGAAATTCGATAATTATTACCTATACAGTTTTGGTATGTTTTGTTACTAGAGTAAGTTCGTCTAGAGTTTTTTAACGATGTGATAATATTGAACAATTAAATACAGATAAGAATACACGAAAAAATAAACAAGAAAAAAGAGGATCTGAGTGATAATTTGATTAGTAGGTCATCATCATTTTTTCCCAACTATGATTGGGTCGGCTTCCAAGCCAACCATATTTTGTATGAAGAATCTGTCTATCTGACCTCCGCAGCTCAGTTACTGGGTAATACGATACCCCTTGGTAAGACCCGTTGTCAGACTTTCGGGCTTCTGTTGACCCGTAACGACTGTCAAAGATCGACGACCGACAGCCGGGACCAACGGCTTATCGTGCTTTCCGAGGCACCCATCCACGGAGCAACTGCGTCAAGTGTAGCTTAACCTGATCGATCTACTCGCGCGGCTGTAATTACTTAACTAGAAGCTCCTCTTTATTAGTAGGTAATGGATATATTTTTACAGGTAATAAATATTGGCACAAGCAATACGCAAAAATAAACCCGGGAAAAGAAAGACTACCATTTCCGTCAAAACCAATCAATATTCAATTATCTACTGACAGTCATATTTTCAGATTCAATAACACGTAATTGGAATAACATTCAAAATACCAGACGTATTAATTTTATACTCGTAAAATTAACGTCGGTTTAAACGTTCAATTATCGGAGCTGATTAAGGCCGCGGACACATCAAAACGAACTCTTTACAAAATTTACGATTTCATTAACCGCCACTCATTTTACGGACAATCATCATTAGCAGAGCATTGTTAATGCCGAAGTCGATTAATTTCCCATTTTCCAAATTCCGAATGTTTTGCTTAGTCCGATATTTGTCCGTTTCCCGCAATATCCGAGTTGTGTATTTCTGTTTACGGGGGATGTTCGATTTTGTTTTTAAATTTTTCTTTTTGATGTATGGACTTTGTGAGAATTGTCAGGGGCTTTGGGATTATTAAGAGTATTGTGTAAGAATTGTGCAAATAAAATGCAGTATCGTGACATATACCTATTGTTTTCGAATAAGAACTTCGAAGTTCCAAATACCTTATTTTATTTGCGAAAGCGATGAGTGTAAATTATTTTAGTTCATCATATTTTATAGACTAATGTAAAATGTATTTTGTTTCAGTTGCCTAAGTCCACGATCAGCGTATTTCTACGAATTCCCACCGAGCGGTGAGTATCTGTCATTTACTTTAGAATGAAGTCTGTTGATCCGACTACTTTCACCTCTTCTAACAATTAAAATAATTTGAATTAATTTATTGAACACGTAGATATAACTCCTTTTGAAAATTTCTGCGTTTAACCTGACTTTCATTTTGTAGATAAGGATCCGTTATGTAAGATTTTTATAGGTATGTAGACTTGTATGAGTTCAAAGTAAGTAGGTGCAATAAAAAAATGCAGCTATAATGTCTTTGTTGGTATTTTCTTCTATTACTTACTACGTCACTCAATGTTAATAAGCAATTAAACGATAAATTAAAAGACCTTTGAAAACACGCCACAAATGTGTGAAAACACGCCACAAATGTGGAGAAAAAACCTAAAATATGCCTAGCACTTGAGAGCTTGATTTATTACCTTCTAATGTTGGCTAGACGTGCCGAGTCGTGACTTGCTTTTTTAGACCTAATTCCTGAAAAGCAATTTTGTTAGTAAAATGAATAGGAGTTTTATAGTCTGTCGGTTTTTTCTAAAAAGAGTCTATTAGCAGACAAGTAGGTAGGTACAAGTTTTCTTTTGGAATTTAAGTAATAAATGTGAATTCTCTTTTGACAGTTTGATCTGTTGTATCATTTATTTTAATAACCTGATTCAATGTAATAAAAACGGCAGATTTACTGCGTTGATCACTTATTTAGGTATTTTAAGTTGGAACATTCCTTTATTTTTTCTCTGTCTTGTAGTTAGTTACAATTTAATTTTAAGCAGGCATTGTTTTCGTAGACAACTGCCTGGGCACTGCCAAGAAGAAGGTGACTACTTTCTCGAGGCTGCTGCGAGGTTTGAAGTCTCATAGGAAAGAGAAGCATGGTTCCTGTTCGCCGAAGCACACGCATAGTCCTCGACAAGTACTGCCTCCCCAACGGGTAAGTATTTCAATCGTATTTCAAGCTTTTTGGATATGGTGATCTGAGGTTTTTTTCCAAATTATAAGATATCAGGGCCACCTCGATCCAACCCTTGCGATTCGCGTCTAGATCGTCTCGCCATAGGTGGCCCTGAAAAAGGAAGCCTGGAGGATTTTGGGGAGGCCTTTGCTCAGCAGTGGGACAGTGTAGGCTAATATAAAAATAAATAAGATATCAACCATATATCCGTGATATCAACCGAGTCATTTAATTGCTAAAAAAAACTGAGGGCTTAAATGTCCTTTCTTTGACATTATTCGTGGAATCCTTGAGCTCTTAAAGTTCTGAGTTGAGCTGCATTATACTGAAAAATGCGTGCACAGACTAGACGGGCTCACTCAATCAATGTGGTTCTTTCCTCAAAATACCATTTCAGACACCAATCTACATGGATTTCACATGATCTGACCAAAATATGTCTGGACTTTAAAAGAGACCTCTGAGTTTGTTTTGGCCTTTCTTCTCAGTGTAGTTATATGGGAAATTCCGACCTCATCTTTTTAAATATGATTGACGTGTAAAACTATGTGTACAGACGCCAGCACATCAAACTATCCCAAACTGTCAAAGTTTCCCAATTGAATATGAACCTTATTCTTCTGTGATAAAGTTGAAAACTATAAAATAAATTTGCCAGATTGGGGTAACTTGATGTGCTGGCCTCTGTACAAACCTACTTACACAAATATAATCAGGTTTTTAACTTATGAGACAGATATGAAAAGAGAATAACTTCCTGTTTTCTCATAATTATGATGCAAATGGGTGATCATTTATAACTTGTAAAAATGTCAGATCGCCATTACCCTATGGAATGCCTCTGCTAAAATGTTGTTGTGTTTTATTAACAGGATTGCTGTGTGTAAAGAATCAGTAAATTAAATAAAAACAGACATATCATGTATTTTATGATGGTGACTTGACTAACGATTTTTTTCTAGTTTTGAAATACTGTACCGTATTACAATACCATCACTAAATGTTTGATTTGTATTGTAAATAAGGTAATTAATTGTATAGCTATGAGTGTTACCTCAAATAACGTTTTACCAATAAATTTTGAGCTGATACCTAATTTAAATACTCTAGATTTATGTAGGCATGAATTACTTTGTTCAATAAGTAACTAGATTATTGGAGTGACTAAAATAGAAGTTATAGTAATAACGTCTATAAATATTACAATCATGGATGCAATATGTTATTTTTTCCTGATAGTAATTATCATTATGTAAAGTTTACAACAGTTGCCTGGGTGGTCGATTATGCCGAGAAACGTACTGCCTATAACTTCGCAACTTTCATTTAACAACTAGCTTTTGTAAACAGTTTAATTAGAAGAACTGCTGCATTCAATTTTAATTATTAACATTGAACACGCAATATAAAATTTAATTGTACTAATTTCTAATGCATTGAGCCGAGATTGGAGTATTATAAAGTGTTTTTGGAACGAAGTTCCTTATCGCGCGTTGTGAGAGGGGGCTAGACGGAAAAAATTCTCACGAAAAGTTGTAACGACACTTTTTGCTATAGTAAGCTATTGTAAGCCTTGCGGCGTGCGCATGTTTTTCTGTCTGTCCCTCTCTCTCTCTCTCTCTCTCTTATAGAAAGAAAGCCAGATATTTTCATAACGTCTTTTTTTTACTTCGTTCCATTCGGGTGTCCCTTGACACCTCTCAAGTTTTTTTTTCTACTTAAAGTTAGGTAAAGAAAAAAATATATGCCAATAGTCGTAGTAGACAAAATAGCCAGTGCAATCCATATTTACACATAGACCTCATTTAGTTTTCATTAATAAACGATCTACGATGGATCGATTTTAATAATACATAAGTAATTTTGAAAGGAACCGAATCACAATTACTCGATGAAATCAATAAAGCTTTTATTATGACAGAGTCCCAATACCACGTTTAAAGATAAGTATACCGTCAAACTCTACTTGAAATGTTCTCAGTTCTCAGACTACTCCAGATTTCAGGTCAAATACAATTAGATCGAAAACAATTGAGTCTCCAATAAAGTTCACCACACAGTCTACCACTATTGTCGTCGCGATTTCTCGTTAGCAACAACAACTGTTTGTAACCGAATCTTAGTTTGAGTACACGCTTAGGGCGTCTGTCTCTCGCGTTTTTTCATACATTCCCTTTTGCAACCCCCCATGCACCATTATGTGAATCCGGCGCGGCGCCGGTACGCCTTTGACATGCACTCCGAGCAATTAGTATGACGCGTCGTGTGTACGTACCAACGGCCAACGTACGTACAATACGTACTTGCGACGCTTAATTTTTTGGAATGTTTGCGCTTAAGTCTGGGTTTTTTTTCGAGGTTTCGGTAGGAAGATAGTGATTAAAGGGTTTTGTCACAAGTTTGAGAATTAATTTTAATAAAGAACGTTAGGCAGTGCGGGGTGACAAATAGGTATCTGAGAAATGAAGTCTACAGATCTTTAATAAAGATCGTTCATTTGATTCTTAGACCAGCCATTTTTCTATTGCGTTTAACTTATACGGTCTTGTTACAAAAAGCGGTTTGACTAAAAACCCGGGTTTAAATCTCTATAAACTACGGTTTATACAAAAGTGATATTACAAAAAAAGGTTTTGCGATAAACCACAGACTAAACGCTGGTTTAAATGGAATAGTGCTATTCCTTACATAACGTCCGGCACCACACGGAACAAAATTACGGATAAAAAAATTGGGCTAGTATAAAATCCATTAATTACAAAACAGATTCATTATTCAGATTCCAAGTTACTTGAAGTAAGTTTTATCAAAAATGTTTAAGTACTTACTTTTTCCTCGGTACTCCAATTCTCAGATCGTTTTTTCTTTTGTTGGTCCATCGCAATACATATAACATTATTGTATAGGCAATATTATTAACAAAGCGACAATTTTTATATTAGAGAGAGACTTTGATAACTTAAAAAATCCAAAGCTAAATGAACTTTTTTCAACTCGCGATAGTTTTTTTTAATTGCAATGGTTTCATAAAACGTGCGAGAATGTAACGTTTCGTTACAAGTACTTAGATGCATTACTAGCTAGTACATTGGTAATGTGCTTAAACCTAAGCAAAACTGCAATCGACGAAATAAGTAATGTATATATATATACATGCAAAATAACAGTCTTAATATTTTAACACTCCTTTTAACATAATTTAATCATCAGCGTATATTGAGAACGTTTTCTTTTCTTGGCATACGGAACATTGCAATAGAATGATATCATGACGAATGTGATATTTGCGTTAATCTGTGGTTGATAATATTAAGACAATGGTTCTAATGACGGTATTAAGAAAACCATGGTTTATAAATGTTTTGTAATACGAACAAGTTTAGGCCATGGTTTTATAGATAAGCTTGGTCTTTATATTACAGGTTTAAACCAAGGCTTATTTAGTTTTTTTTTAATAAGACCGGTAAAGTTTCTAACAAGAACAGACACACACAACAAATACGAGTCTTCAGTACATCTTACAATGAAATGACAAGAAAAATATGAATTCCTCAACATACCGATAACCCTCACAAGAAATACACGCTTCGAATACGCAACTCATCTCAGCCAAATTAAGTGCTACATTTTTCCACGTCCACCTATATATTTATTAATCTCCAGACGAGAGGGGTGAAGAACAGCACCCCCCTGGGTAGTGCGTCACCGCATGCCTTTTGAGAAATGACGCCTGCCAAAGTTAAGTCGGTTGAGCCAAGCCAAGACGGTGAGTTATGAACGTTTGTTGGGCCAAGGGATAAAGGCCATTAGAGCTCCGGTATAATCCTTATCGGCCAAGTTGCACTTAGGATTAGTCTTGTCAAAAGTTGCCTTTTTCGGTTTATTGACCAAGCCGTGTCCAGCTGTGATTAGGGGATCAGAAGTGGATGGCGTTATTTGTAATGCTTGTAAGTAGGCCATTACTTTTAAAAGTTGGGTTCGATAAGAACGTTTGTTGAGAATTTTAGATTAAGGATTGAATGATGAATGGGGGCAAAATATTGACGATTTTTTTTTACTGCAGAATATCTTAATTCCAAAAAAGAGCTGGGGTAAATCCTTATCAACCCCACATTTATTTTAAGAAATACTTAATATTAAAAAAAAAAATTGTCAACTCGAAATCGATTAAGCGGCAAAATTCGTGCAATATTAAGAAAATAAATAAATAAATACTAAACCTGGTCATTTAAGTACATCAAAGAAGAAGTAGTTAACTGTTTAATAGTTACGTAACACACAAATTACTATGTCTTGTTAACATAAATCATTTTTGCAGTGTCAAGCAGCATTTCCTTTTTAAAATAAGTCCAGCAAATTTTCACTGGGGTAAATTAAATTTTGCTTAGTCCCATGCCCCGTCGCTTGATATTACGCCGGCAAATCCGCGAATAAACTTCTTTAGCCTTTGCTGTTATTTTGCGGAATTAGCAGTTTAGAAGAAAATAAAAAT
Source organism: Antitype chi (assembly GCA_947359405.1). Classification (NCBI taxonomy): domain Eukaryota; kingdom Metazoa; phylum Arthropoda; class Insecta; order Lepidoptera; family Noctuidae; genus Antitype; species Antitype chi. The sequence goes on along the minus strand of OX375815.1, from coordinate 10,831,634 downwards.
TGTGATGGGACACAACTTTCTTTGATCTTTGACCTACTTGTTTTATAGACGTAAGACGTAAGTTAGTACCGATAAAATATTTATTTTTAGGATTAGTCTCGTTTCTGAGCAATGTATCCTTGAAGAAGATATTAAAGTAACCGAACGAAAAAAAACTAGCTGGGTTTACTATTTTTATCGGTCGATAGAGCTATTTGCTGTTTCGATAAAATTACCAACCAAAAAATATGTATTACCAACATTAAAAACCAAAATTTCTTCGGTTCAAGCAATTTTAAATTTAACCATAGCTCATTTAAATATACATACATGGAAATAAATACCTACAATTAAGGTCTGTTTGTAATGTAATAATAGCAGATTTTTACTAAATGCGTAATTAATGTTTATACCTTATGAATACCAAAAATAAAAATAAATTGTTTATTTGACTCTTCTCCGAAACGGTTGAACCGATTTTGATGGGACTTTCACTGGCAGATAGAAGAAGTAACATAGGCTAGTTTTGGTCCCGGTAGCACATTCCCGTGGGATATCTCGCCATCCACGCGGGCAAAGACGCGGGCAGCAGCTAGTATTAAATAAGAATAAAGTAATCATACAATTCATCTTACACGGTATTGGCACGTTCATTTGGCCTCCGATATTTCTTGTGGGGGGTATTATTGGTCCATGTTTATGTGTATGGTTTGTGCTCTACAGAGGGTAATAAAACGTTATAGTTGCTTCACGGGCGCTTTTAGCATTTCCAAGACGATAAATACGAACATCTTGCACCGATAAACGAGTATTGCTCGGTGCATTGTTGGACAATTTAGTGGTAGAGTATATTGCGTGTTTAGGCGCCCATTTCACCTCCGCCGGTAATAAAGAAGGAGATAAAACAGGATTTGCTGATGATGTGTACTTGGGAACAGCGTAGCAGCTAACATAACTTTATCTTCAATGTTGAACTTTTTGTCTGACATCGATTTAAAATGTCTAGAATTAGTAGTATTTTGCTGTCAATGTCTACCTAGAGAGGCCCTACTTCTCTAGGTAGACATTGACAGTAAAATACTACTAATGCTTGGGAAAAGTTATTATTATGGTATTCGTATATTAAAAACAAATAAAATAAAATATGTTTCTTCGTTTTTAACGCTGTCATGTATGCCTCATCTAGTATACATCTACTTTTACTTTAGATCCGTGTTTACTCGGTTAGTGATTGATTAGTTGATAATAATATTTACTTTTTTGATCACTACCTTCCTATTTGACTTTTACGTCGTTATTGTACGCTCATAAATATTTTTTGTAAATTTTGTTTCTCGGTAAGTGAATTATTGTTAATTCTTAATGAGGAATAATAAAGTTAGATATATATGTACATTAGCATTAGTATTAATATACCTTAATTAGAAGACTTAGATATTTTGGACAAAATCAGAAATTCATTATACGACAATTCCTCATACTATCTAAAATCTAAATTTTATTAGAGCAGTTACAAACAACTGTATCCAAAGATTTCAACAAATTCCCGGAGTTAGTCACAAATTGTGCACCTACCACTAAATAAATTTTAATTCCAACTACGAAACGCGAAGTATGCAAATGACTCGTAAAAAGATTTTCGTGTAGAATAGATTAAAACGTAGCCGATATTAAAGTTTCACAAGTAAGCGAAGTTATGCGTTGTTACTAGGGTTAGCAAACAATATTCATCATTTTCTGCAAGTTTCATATTTTAGTTTTCTAAATAAACGTCATATTTAAAATCAGTTGGAAAAACTAAAGCTAAGGAGACAATGATTCACGTTCATTTATTTGTTTGCGAACGATCTTTATTTTAAATATAAGCAACAGATTTTCGTCAGAGTAGTTCGGAAAATTTTGTTTGACCATCTACTTAGATTTTTTTTTAATGGTCTAGACTCTTATTTTTAAACTGAAAAATTCTTTAGCCGCGTTGAGCGATTTTTAGTAGGGGCAAAACTTATGGGTCCGCGTCACTGACATGCTGATGTGACGTATAGTTTTTTTCTACAGTTATAAGTACCTTTATCGGCAGTCAAACACAACTCATAAAAATGAAAAAAATAGGCTGTCATGGGGCCTATTTTTTAATTTTTGTGAGTTCTGTTTATCAATAATATACTCACTCCTGAAACAAAATAAAATGCGAATTTTAGAACCACTATCTCTTTTTGTCGTATGTTTTTATTTCCACCGTGATAGAACAATAAACCAGATTAGTCCATACCGGTACGCGGGCCAACCCTAGCGCACCACATTTATCAAGTTTACCGCTGTTATGTATTCAGAACCATTGTTTTTGACGCAGATTACTTTCCTAGCACGTTTAGCTATGAAACTTGTATGCAACTTTGTTTTGAATATTTTTGCATTACTAAATGACTTGAATGTTGCGCCTAGTTTGCGGTTTTGTACAAAGAAAGTTTTGTATTGTTCTGTTTCTGGAATATTCTTTTATAGTTTAAGTTCGGTCTTGGTTTCGTTGTTAGTGTATTTTTTTGTTTTATCGTGTCACGGGCAGATTAAGCTACAGAATGAACTGGAAGAAGGAGCCTAGTTGTTTTCAAGTATTTTTACCTTTGTCAATGTAATCATGCAAAAAAGTGTGTACTTTGATGACTAGCTGCGCCCCGCGGTTTCACTTTTATAAGTGTGATACCCTGGCAATATCGGCAGAAAAATTATACTTTATCCTAATCCAGGTCATGGTCTGCCCATATGCCAAATTTCATCCATATTCCATTGTTCAGTTTAGCGTGAAAGCGTAACAAACAAACCTATGTTCATAAAATCAAATCTTTTGTCTTTAAAATGTTACATATAGAAATTGATAGATGCGTCAATCATCAATTTAGACACACAGCCTGTGGTGTATGAGAACTAGATGCCGTTAAATATTCGCACTTGTTTTTGTTCAATCCATAGCTGCCAATTACTTTCAGCCATCAAACATAGACAATGGATAAAATGAATTAATAATCCAATATCTCTCAATACTTGTCGCCAATTATCGTGTCAATTGCAGCCCTGAATTACTCTGTAGCCTGCCAATCAAAATTAAATTTTATTGCGATGCAAATAGGTTATTTATTAACCGTTGCTCATAGCTAGATCAATCTCTAAGCGAAAATCATGTTAGTGTCAAGTTTAATGTTAATTGCGAAATTGAATTGTTTCCCTAGATGATTTATTGTTTTGATTGTAAATTATTTAATGCTACACTGCAAGTGTTATCTTTGACAGTATAAATGGCAAAATAACTGAGTGTGAAACTCCTAATAATGTTTAAACATAGTGTGTCATAGATGGAGTCTTAAAGACACGTCTTCTTCTTCTTGCTCGTGCTTACTCTTGTCCCATGTTACTTGGGGTCGGTGCCACGTTTCCGTCTTCCATTCTTCCTTGTTAACCATTACGGTGTCATTCACTTCCTTCTCTCATATCATTCTTCACATAAGCAATCCATCAGTGTCATAAAATATGACTAATATTTAAATAAATTAAAAGTAAAAAATAGTATTGAAAAAGTCTTGTTTCATAAATCCGTACCATAACATAACTCTTGCTTTAAAATTGACTGTAATTCCAATAAAACGATGGTACCCAAAAATATCCTTAAACCCGAACCCATTAAAGCCGTCAATAGCTCAAACACAATTTAAAACGATATTTCCGCATAAAGAAAACGTGTGTGACTTTGATAAGGGGCCAATAAATCGTTCGAGGTTCGAGTTTGGGGCATCCGCGTCGCATTATAGAAGCGTCTATTGTAGGCTATTCGCATTATTCCCTTATCAAGTGGGAGTTAATGGGCGAGCATTGTTGGTCCTATGATTAATTGATTCGTACGTACATGCTTTCATTGTGATGCAGATATCCTTAGCTTTTTCCTTGCTTAAGTGAAAATGATAAATGAAAAGCCATTGTTGTACTAGTAGTAGTGACGTTATGAGCGTATGCTAATTAGAACGGTGTGATTTTGATTGTTTGTTTACTTCGTTTGTTTTGTCGTTGTTGGCGCAGACAATAGTGAATTATGAATGAAGTAGAGGTTTTGGTAAATATTGAATGTTAGTTTCGTAGTTCGTCTGCGGGATGTTGTTTTTGGTACTACTGCAGTAATGGCACCACCTGTCTGTTAAGAGCGTTTATTCTGAAAATGGTCAACGTCGCAAATAGCTGTCAAATATTTCACTGTTTTGATTAATTTGGCGATATTACCGTATGGAAATATCGCTAACTAGTGACCTAAAATATTGATTATGAAATGCAATAATTAATATCTTAACACCGAATATTTAGTTTTAGTTGTAAAAAAGGAACTTGGAAACTTTCCATATTTTACGCCTAAAACGGTTACATCAAATTTAGTGTTATAATAAAATTGTAAATCATTATTCATATTTTAGGTCACTAGTTAGCGATATTTCATACTGCCATACAATAATATTACCAAATTAATAAAAATAGGTAAATATTTGACAGCTATTTGCGACGTTGCCAACTTTCAGAATAAACGCTCTTAAGCTATCTATAAAATGATTTGGCCTTCGGATTTAAAAAGGTCGCCTTATATATTTCATCGGTGTCTTTTTGATGTTCAATCAAACGACATTTCTAATAAAAACGCTAATATCCCCATTCCGTTGGAGATAGAAAAGAACATATTATTATCTACCTGTTCATTGTAAATATTTATTGAAGGTAGAAAAATATTCTCTACATATTGACGTTTTAGGTGTTATAGGAATTCATGATCAAGACACATTTTAATCATTTTACGCTTCATTAATGAAAATAGTAGGTACTGATTTCATATAAGTACCTACAAACTTTTCCCTTACAAAACTTTATTTGCACTAAAATTATGATGGTTGAAAACTTGAGCCAACTTCAGGCGATAATTTATCATATCGCTCGAGGCTACGGTGATTCGGGAAAAAGTTAGACTTTCCGAAGTAGCTTGCTAGTGTATTTGCGAGAATTCTTTATGAGAAAAATGACTGGCCGATCATAAGATAAATGATGTAAATTTTGCTCTGAATAGGTACTTAATTTGTGTTACATTTAAGTTGTGTAGAACTTAGATTTAGTATCCGTTCAAATGCAGATATAACGTTCGACGGTACGCACTGAATTTGTATGGTAATTAGTGACACAAATATAAAAAAACTGTACTGATATATTTATATAATCTGTGTAATTCTGTGTATTTTTATAATGTTTAATAATATGTATGTGTTTACGAATCTTATTAATATTTGTGACAACATTTTACACGAACAACACCGCAACTCTTTTCAGAACAAAATTTCAACCTTTAAAAAAAGGAACAAAAACTTGTAAACCTTGATGGAAAAGCCAGCTTTTGGCCTGAAAATTACAAGGGATACTTTCCAACAGGTGGACACACCGGACAGCGTGCTCCAAAGTGGCCTTGGCCTAGGGCCTGGACCCGACACGGCTCTAAGGTCCATGGTAGACCCGAGAGACTATGACCGCCTCCGCTTCTTTCAAATGAGTGCCGCCCAACCAAACACCTTCGAAGAAACTATACATAGGGTGAGCATTCAGCACATTTTCCTTCCACATCTATGGGTTATAGAGCTGTTTTAATTTGCCATGGAAAAATCACCTTTGATTAATTTTGCCATCGTTGTTTTTACCGATAATATCGTCCGAGTGTTTTATTTTAAATCCCATACAACCTACATTATGATTCCAAGCAAAAAACGTTCGAGTAACTTCAGTCCCTTTTTGTTCGTAATGAAATTCAGGTAGAAAAAAATTAAAGCATTTCCAACATGGCATTTTAAAAAGAAATTATGTAAAATATATTGTATTGTTAACGTCTCTGGTTAACTGTGCAATAAAATGCTCTAACTCAAAGGTGCTAAAGGAAAATGCCACAATCTGTTATGCTCTGGATGGCAAATTATGTAGCCCATTTATATGTGTATTTTTTATTTAAATCTTTAAGAATTTAAATAATAGTAAAGTTTGGCTTTTAAAATGTTTTATGATGTTAAAATTTAGCTACGTTTTATTTGTATAATTACTGCTTATTTATTTATTTATCAAGTTTTATGTATCATCTCATTATTTTTATGCTATTTTTAAAATACTGATATGTTTATGTGTTGTAGCATTGAAATTGTCAGGAATATTAATCATCTTTGTCGACAATGTAATTATGTATTTATGTATTTTATATTTATTTGCCAAACAGAGTATTAACAGGTTAAGAAATTCAAAATTTCATCAAACACTTTTGGCTTCTTTTAATCGGCATGCTCAAAGAATTGGAGGTGGCTCTACAAAATATCGCATAAAATTATATTTTATTACTCTCACGTTTTCACAATTTTTATTTACTGTTTTCTTTCCTTAATATAAATCACATTATTATTTTTGCACAGCTCCGTAGTTTGGCATTATTTTGCACGAAAAGAAAATGTTATGCATGGTTAATTAATTACACAGAAATGCATGTTGTGCACGATGGACTTCATGTTTTTATTTAAGGACAGCATAAAACAACCAATCTTGGTAAACACCCCTTATTTGTCACACATATTTACGATTTATAATTATTTTTCAGAAGACTGTTACAAAAAAAAATATGTTAGTTGTAATGTTTTGATTTTAACGAACCAAAGCAAAGGATTCTTCATAAATACCGAATTAAAACTGAAAAATAAAGTCATTTATTTGTTGTTGCAGTTAAAAGTCCAAGAAGCAATGAAGAAAAAAGACAAACTAGCAAGAGAACAGGAAGAGGTAATATATTATTATGTCATAGTTTTTCAGAGACCATCATACCTGTGTCTACTATGTATACCTTTATCGTGCATATGTAAATTCAAAATAGAAATAAAATTCAACTCACGATTGCGTAAACATAAAACGACTAAAAAAAACAATGCACAGAATTTTAAACTAGAACTGTTAGAAAGGTTTTTTTTTGTCAAAATTAAAATATTCCAAAACGATACCGTAACTTTAAAACAAAACGAAAATGCTTCCATCAGATATTTTTTATTCACAACTACGCTCGAAAACAATGTATTAATGCAATTTCCCTCCGTTCACAAAGCCTACATCCGAAAATAATCTGATGCCAGCCTCGCACCCACGTGTAATCTCCTGACTGGCTCAACCATTCGACGCACCTACCGAGGCAAGCTAATCGTGCCCTAATCTCGGACTAAGCCTATTAGAGGCAGTTGTATCGCTTCCCTACGAAACTTCGGAAGCCCCTTGCTCAGCACATTTCGCTCGTAAAACTATGGGTCGAACTTCGGAATATTGAACATTGAAATTTTACTGTTCCAATAAACTGTTTCCCGCAATTTCGGTAATACTGAAATCGGTGATACAGAATTTTGGGTGTTTATTGAAAATATTGGACACTAGTAACGTTTTTTGCTGTAGGTACATGGATTTAGTTAAACGATGTTATTATGTAAATAAACGTCAAACATCAAAATTACAACTCTATTACAAAATAATTTAATGTTACATATTCTTACGGTATATTCCCTTAAAATTTTCCTAAAATCTCATTTTCTAGAACAGTGCGACAAGTAAATCCCTTTCGTGTATAAACTGCGCCGTCTTGGTAACTAAGTGTGCATAAATTAAGTTAATGTTCAATACTTTTCTACTTACGAGAAAGTGGTCTTTTTATTGCCCCCTTTGAATATTTATTATCGTGTTCACGCATTCAGGAAAATATTTCGTGAGGAAGCATTTTTAAAGATTTCTCGACCCGCTTGTCGTACGATTTATGTTTAAAAATAAGCGCGTAGAAAGTCTAAATAAATGTACTACTCAAGGAAATATTTTGAGTTAGTTTCCTGAAGAATAAGCCTTATCAATAATGTTTCCCGTTTCTACGTTTGTTTAGCTTTTATACGTTATTCTTTTGAAAATATATATGTCTACCTCTATGTGCCCGATAGTACGTGCACACAACACAGGCAAATAAAAGCATCTCATTTCCTTATAAACACCATAAAGATTTTACGTCTCACTTTAAGGCATTGCTATTTTACACGAAGAAACTGGGATAAAGTCGGCGGGTGGGAAAAATTGCAAAATCCAAAAATGTTTAGGCACAATGTAACGGACTCGTGAAAATTGCTCATTATTTTTAAAATTAAAATTTTCCTATCTTGTTTTTCCACTCCCCTACAAAATAGCTAGCTCAGTTTCCTTGCAAAATTAAAATAATGTTATCTACTTTGGGGGAAATGTTTCTTAAAATATTCATGTCTGATGTGTTAATTTTTTTTTGCAAGCATTCGTTGTTGTTACAGATCCTCAGAGATATAAGACATGGTCTTATGAACATGGGAAGAGACGGCGTGCGAGGACCCTTCGGAGGTATGTCGTAATTAATTTCGGGCATAACCTTGTCCAACAACATGTTTTATTAATATTTGGACAAGGTTGAAAAACAATTTAAACTGTGCTTTTGACCTGAGTTTTACATTCGTAATCTGATTGTTTTTGATATTTTGGGAAAGATTGAAAAATTTAAAGTAAAATGAAATTGTTGAAGTAATTGGCTATTTTAACATCTCTAAAGTATTAAAACAAACAGATTTGGCTATTTGTTGTTGAGCTCCTGTGATTACGCATGATGCTTGCACGATTTTTGAATACTTATTGGATCAACATTGTGCGGAATGCTTATTTTGACGATGTAATTATACTTTCGACATGATGATCATTCGGTATGCTTTCGATGTGCATCAGTCATTCATCATTTTATTATTTGTTAGTACATAAATATGAACACAGTCGCGTGTTGGAAAACGATTATTTTTTCATTGTTGTTCGATTTTATCGTATACAACAGCTTGAAATCATCAGCGCGGTAGACAGACTTTGATAGAAAAGTTAATTAATAAAATCAAAGCCAATAATACCATTCATCAAAAATCAATGTTTTCTTTGCGAGAAATGCTGAATGCATGTTTTGGATAAACAATATTTTGCAACCACGCACGGCTTAACGATGTTCGTACACAGCTTTTCTGCAGTGTTGTCAGTGAATCGCCACTATAAGGAAGGCATTTTACGGTAAACTTTTTTTGGCAATTTTGTTAGCACGTATTTTTTTATTTGCATTACTGGGATCTGAGCTGCACTAGTCTAATAGAAGGCTCGTTTACAGACGACACGTATATGTACGACGATGAAGCGAGAGGGCTCTCAGGAAGAGGGCACTGGTACGACGAACCACCATACGAGAGTGACCCTGAAGACTTTTTGATGGGAGGAGGAGCGCCAGCGGCTTCATTTCAGAATGGACGTGTTTGTTTTACTCTCAACTTAAGGAATGAGTCCAGAGGCGAAGGCGTAATATCACTAAGAAGCGCCGGCGATATAAGTTTAGCGAGAACCCCTCGGCGGGGATTAATTATTCCGCAGAGTGGCCCCTACCCAACCACCGTGATCCCCCTGCGAACGGCAAGAGATCGGGAGAGTGGGGATTACGCCGCGTCTGATATCCAATCTATAGGATCAAGACTATCTGGCATCTCTTTAGAGTCAAACCGTTCGGAGCGAGATTCCAGGAGGGGCTACAGGCAAATGTCTGGGTACCGGATAGGTGCTGATCCTTTATCGCCTGCATCGTCTGATTACGAAGATCAAGAAAGTGAAACAGATTCTCAGCACATAGCCACCGTACATAAGGTAATTCAACAAAATATTCTGCCATTCATTGTATTTTCCTTCCAATCGAAAATTGTTTACAATATCAAGTTTCCATAAATTAATAAATTAGCTGATACAAATGTTGCTTTTGATTTTGATTTCCTTGGCCCAATTAACCATTTTATCACTAATTCCAGTCAGCTGAAGAATGCGAAGGTGTTTCAAATTTGGCAGGAAAAGTGAGAGGTCTCAGACAAGACGTCCAAAGAAAGATATCAAGGTTAAGACAAGAAAGAGGCCCCGAAGGCAGTGACAGACGGACGAGTGGTGACCAAGCGTTTCCCTGTTCTAATAGTTCTTTCGAAAGTCTTCCCAGCGGATCAGGCAGTAGTGAGTGGATTTATTGAGTTATTTTGTTTGTGTTAATATAAATGGTTTTGTAAATAAGTTGGTCTTTCCTTTCTTTGTACCATAACACCCCATGTGTTACTTACAGATACCCTCTTGTAATTTATGTAATTCTCAATTTTATTTGCATCGTAACCTAACCCTACTAATTGCATCGCATTGAAATACTAAACCTACTACCTATTCACAGTCCAACATGATGTACACAGGTATTCTACTTTCAATGTGTGGTCGTAGACATTGAAATTTATTTTATCTGAGCCTAGAATATTTATGTACAGGCACACAAGCGTTGGTTCGCGCCGGTAGTAATCACTCATCTCTCTCGGCAGAAGAAAACATAGAATTAAGTCCAGCCGGGCGGAGTTTACTCGTGCCGCAAATGCTGTGTCGAGCTCGGGCCCTCGTCGATTACATACCCAATATTTATGAGAAAGATGCCCTAAGATACAAGGTAAGACGACTTAATACCAAAGCGTACTGGCTGCTTGCATCTAGGAAGGAATTTCTAATAACGTGTTATTTGTCAACAGAAAGGAGACATCATAGAAGTGATAAACATGAACGCGTCCGGCATATGGCGAGGCGTATTGAACAATCAAGTTGGAAACTTCAAGTTCGCCCACGTCGAAGTTTTATCTGAAAGGGACACAGTCCGTTCGAGATCGTCCAAATGGTGCAAAAGTCGCGAAAGGCTTTGGGAAACTCGACCACGTACCGTAGAAGAGTTATTGAGACGGATAGATTTGTTAGAGTATGCTGTGGCCTTTGCAAGGAATGGATATGAAGACATAGAACTATTCAAGGAGATCGAACCATCAGATTTGGACTACTTGGGCATAATGACTCCTGAACACCGTACGCGTATTCTCGCTGCTGTTCAACTTCTGCACCAGCTTGAATGTGAGTTGGAACAATAATTTTGACCACTTATCTCAAATAAAGTAATCTATGTTATGAAGCTTCTAAGAAAATTATCAACTCTCGTAGGTGGCGAAGGCGAAGCAGAAGCTGATGGCGGCGGTTCAAGCTCCGAAGGTGGTGACTCTCCCTTCGGCAGACGACAATTTCCTCGAGACTCGGGGTGTTATGAAGCCGGTGTCGGAGTTGGAGGCGTCCGAGTTCGAACGTCTCCACTAGTCCACAGAGCTGATGAGCCGACACACAGGCCCCCAGAACCAGCACCGCAAGCTAAGCGGTCCATTCGTCGACGACAGCCAGATGACGCTGAATGTGACAGAATCGAACGCTATCCTGGCACAGGCACGGAACGAGCGACCGTGCGCAGTGGTGGTCTTCCCGGCGGTGCCAGAGATGATACTTGTGAATCCGATCACCGACTCAATGTAGTCAAGTTTGTAGCCGGCGGGGAGCCATGTGCATCGGAGAAAAGTAGCGACTCGGGGGTGAGTAGTTCGTCACTAAGTTCCGCTCACCCCCACCGTCCCTGAGCGAGGCCTGCCGCGCCCGCGCTTGCCTAGGCGCTGGCGCGGGCGCGTGCGCAAGCCGCGCAGCCGCCCGCTCCCCCTGCCGACACTGAGCCATCCGCGCCGCCCGAACCTGAGAATGAATGAACTAGGCAAATTCTAAACCTCATATTTCACTTTTTTTGATGAACCAGAAAAGGGTCTTGTATTGCCAATATTTTCAACCTTCGTACCAGGTATTCCTATCACATGGGTTCATTATGTCACATTTTGTCAGTACATTTTAGTATTTAAATCAACTCAAAATAAGACTGAAACTTACATTCTGCATATGAATGAGAAAAATGCGATAAATGTTTTGGGCGGTGCGATCATAGATTAGTGTGGGTAAACTTCTATATGACTTCTACTGAAGCAATTAAGTGTCTGATTAGACGATTGTCTTTAAAATATCATGATTTTATGTCAAACCCACAAACATTCTTTGTGTAAGAACTTGTTACTTAAAGACTGACTTGAGTTTCATAGCACATGTGCGTGCTGTAATTTTTATGAAACGATTAACAGTTAAAATGCAATAATGTAAAGATTATGATAACTCTTCTTCTTTGATATATTCAGGTAATACAATATGGACAAAGATAAATTAATCGATGTTAATAGATTCAATCGTAAAATACGGAATATTATAATGAATTGTAGATATTTATATAGGTTGCTTGTTACGATTTCACATGCGGATTTTGAAATCGCTTTTTATCATTCCGTTATAAATTGAAAAGCATATCATGGATGGCAGCAATTTATTGTAATTTAAGTTGGCTTTTGATTCGTTACTCTGTTCAAAATACAAACCGTAACATTTCAGCTTTATCAACTACCTGTTTTGTATGTTGCAATAATTCAGTTTGCTAATAATTCGCATAGTATATGAACATTTCCTTTAGATTTCATTTTAATATAGTCCACTCGTACACAGTACATAAAATTTGTACATAAAATCGAGGATGATATTTTGAAGTGAAAATACAAATACATTCCTCGTTTATTTTGAACAGAGTATTTAATAAAGCATTTATGACTGTATTTAGGTATTAGTAGAGGAGGCAATATGCCAATTTGTGTAAGTACTTGGGCGTTGGAAGCGCAACATTCAATAGCAATAATTGTAAATACATTATAGATAGGTTAATTATTATATGTTGATAAAAAAAAGTTTTTTGTAATTTTTTAAGAGAGCTTTATGCGGTATGCCGTGTGTACAGATAATGTAGTGAAACAGTGAAATTTTGAATTTCACCCCGCGATCCTCCGTGTCATGGTAAAGCAATTTGACATACTTTACGATCTTCACACTTGTGACTGGGCTCTCGTAAAATTGTAACTACTGTCAAACTACAGACGGAAACAAAACAATATTAGGTTTCGTAGGCTGGGAAAAGTGTCTCGTTTCCCCGTTGAAATAATATTCCGTTTTTCATATTGTACTACATAATATGATTTTCTTTTTAATATTGTTGGATAAGGTGGAACTGTCTTCAATGTGTGCCGTTATACATATCGATGTACTCGTATCTCTGTAGTAGAATATTTTGTATTCCGATCTTGTGGTTGCAAAAGTCTCTGTGTTCTATTTCAATAAAATGTTTAATATATCTCCTTCTTATGTCAGTTCACTATCCAATATTCAATTTGTTTTTTCTTATAGAGTACTTAATGTGAATGCCTGAATGTTTGTGTTTAATGTTTTTGAAGAATTTTGCCCTTTTTTGTATAAGCTCAGCCATTCGTGTCAAAATTGGGCACTCCCGACTGTCCGTGGTGTTCCTCTTGTAAATTTTGTAAAAAGGAAATCTCACACACTTTCGAACACAATCGTGAACTAGTCCGAACTATTGAATGTACATAGTTAAATGTTTGTTACTTGTATATTGTAGATAGAATATATTTCTTTTGACAATTGTATATTCAATAAAATTAATTCTTTATTAAAATTCAATGTTAAAAAGATAATTTATTTATAATCAAAATTATGTTAACGATGCTCAGGTAGATTTGAACTTTTCCATAGGTTTTGTGGTTATAGCGTTGTTTTAAGACTTGTGATTATAATAATTAAGCTGTATAATTCATTTACTTTTTCTTTCTGTTAGCCATACATCATTAACTGTGCGTACTTTTTGTAGCTACATTTATATTTTTTTTAAACAGACCTTATGTGTAAGTTAACAAATCTGTTTACAAACATGGATTCTAAATAAATAAATCCAAAAATTTAATCTGGTTTTTTATTTACAAAGTATTTCATACAAAATCTATGCTTACACACATATCGTGCATATTTCAATAAAAGCCTGATGAATTAATTATTCAATTCAATAATTACTAGGAACATAACTTTAATGAAAAATTATTTAAAAATGCAATTGACACGTAACACTAACACAAATATTCTATATAAAAACTCATTGCCGTGAAAATGGCTCGACCGATTCTGATGAAATTTTGATAAGTTGTTGAGTGCGCGCCAGAAAAGATTCCTTAAAAAATCATTAAAAGACGTTGCAAGTCATGGGCATTAACTAGTTTTATAACAAATATATAAATGCTCGAGTAGGGGTTATCACATAAATTAAAATAAAGCTACAATTTATAGAACTACCTAGCAATAATTCAAGATTTTAGAACAATCAGTTTATTACGTGGAACAGTTTGAGTTATTATGGGCAAATTATAGAGTCAAAATGAAGCTGATTTGTATACCTAAGTACCTACAATGGGAACTGAAAAATTTGTTGGCATGATGAAGTATTTGTGGTTTTAAAATATGTTTAACAACTTATTTAGAAGCTTCTCTATTGTCGGTGTACCATGTATTTTCAAGTTGATGACTGATAAATTTTCCTTCAACTCCTAAAAAATCGAAGCAAAAAGATCACTTAGGTACTAAGTATACTGGGTAACAATAACACCACCGAAATACTCAGCCTATAACGTTCCCACTGCTGGGACACAGGCTTCCTCTCTGTGAGAGGGAGTGGGCTGTAATCCACCACGCGGGCCCAGTGCGGTTTGGTAGATGTCACGTGTCTTCGAATTTTTGGTTCTAGGACATGCCGGTTCCCTCACGATATTTTCTTTCACCGTTTGAGAGCAATTCTGATAAAATAATTCACACAATCAGTCGTATTCAATTCGTAAGTCGCGGCCGGTTACTACTGGGCCACTACTGCTCACCACCGAAATCTCTGTCAAATTTATGTACAGACCCGAACTTTAATTGATGAGCCACTTTTAAACTTTCCAATTTTGCAGTTTTATACATTCACGAGATTACACGATTAAACACGAACTTAAACCGCATGCTCGTAAACAAGATGACAAATTACATATAATTGGAAATAGTCTTATCCATAGAGGTTGAAGGTTGACTAATAAATTGTCAATGATAAATCAATACACTGTTGCATAAGTTTATCCAATCTATTTGATACTGAGCTCCTTTGAATTAGAGCTCATTAAATACTCGTTATTTCTGAAAACCTATCCGAAGTCAGTGACGGTTGAAATGTCAGAGAAGATAATTTCGAATTTTGGTGAATCGTAGCCGTAGCTATTTATGTTTATGTCCAACAGTTATCACAATTGTCATCAACGGTACCTTGGACGCTACGCGCTCGGATAAAATCGTGGGTACGAGTTTTTCCGAAGTCGAAATGACTAATCATAACGTTACTATCGCTACGCTAAAACAATTTTCGCTAGGTTACGGTTGCTAGCCCTTGCAATTGGTTGACTGTGGGTCGTCACCTTGGACTATGTATGAGTATAACCGATTAAACCCGATTTGCATTAAACGGCTAAAATAGGAACTGTGGCAAGTGACTTATCAATTAAAGTCCGTGACTGTACATAGGTATCATCACGCCCTGTTTCCCTAAAGTTTTGGGCAGAGTTGTACCTATAGTACACCCGCAGTCCCGCATTTCGCCAGTTATGTTTAAGTCCCATCAACCGGGCACAAATACAGACTCCGGGCTGTTAATGAGAAATTCCAAATAGAAAAACACAATAACTCTTTGCCCGACCTGGGAATTGAACCCAGGACCTCAGCTGCTCAGCAGTAGCACTTGCGACCACTAGTGGTATTGGTGGTTGGTGGTATTTGACAAAGACTGCCTCTTTGGTCTAGACCAAAGAGGCAGTCTTTGTCAAATTGTCATTAAAATGATCAAAGTAAACAGGAGTTCATTGTCAAGCTATCACGTAATAATTATTTATTAACAACTAAATCACCTTCAATCTACAAGCCCCGAGCTACCGCAAAACTACTCATTCATAGATCATATCTAAGTATTTACAAATATCATAGAGAAACAAAACTTGTTTATTACACCAAGCATTCATATCTTATCTAAGTTATTAATGAGGAGTACTTAATCTGAGTCAAAGTATTACTTCAATTGATTGCAAATCTCTATTTCTGTTGCGCCGATGCATTATCGATTTGTGGCGTCGGTGAAATTGATTTTGCTTCCAGACTTTTTACTGCAGACCATTGTAGACTTTATGACACAAAAGATAAAGGTTAAATACTGTTATCAGGTAGATAGGTGTATTTATTTAGAGATAACATGCAGATTCACGGTGCTGTGAATAAATATCGACAGTACATCAATGTTGGGGAGATTGCTCACTTGTTCTGGGAAACGACTTCATTATTTTCTATGTTAATGTTGAAATTGCTATCTATAAATTTATTTTGAAGCTTGGGTAATATAATATTATGAACTAGCTTTTTCCAGCGGCTTCGCCCGCATGGAAGTCGAAAAATATCCCACGGGAACCGGAATAAAAATTATCCTATGTGTTAATCCGGGTTACAAGCTATCTGTGTGCCAAATTTCATCCAAATCCGTTAACCCGTTTTTGCGTGATTGAGTAACAAACATCCAAACTTTAACATTTATAATATTAAATAGGATTATTATCTTTCAAATGTAATACGAAACGGAAACTTAGGACTGACCTTTAGGCTAATGCCAATGTAGTAAAGTCATCCTATTAATATAAAAAAATGTGAAAGTTTGTATGTTTATTTATTTATTTAAACTTCTCGCACACAAAAAAGGTACAAAGGCGGGCTTAATGCCTTAGGCATTCTCTACCAGTCATCAAAGGGTGGTGCAGAGATTAGAAGGCAGGAGCTTTGGATGAGAGGAACAATGATGAAAAAAAAAACTATATAAAATATCATAGTAACTAATAATACACATACATGCATACATATCTACTATAAAGATATATAGATGTTTGGATGTTTGTTACTCAATCACGCAAAAATGGATTTGGATGAAATTTGGTACACACATAGTTTATACCCTGGATTACACATAGAATATTTTTTTATCCCGGTAGTGCGTTTCTGTGAGATAATTTTCGGCATCAACGCTAGCGAAGTCGCTAGCAAAAGCTAGTTCATATACAGGGTGTCCCAAAAGGTTACGTAGCTGGGAAGGGGGGTGATAGGGGTGGTCACAAGGGTCACCAGATTTTTTTTTTTTTAAACTAAAAATTTTACACCTTGTGGGGCTATTTTGCTAACTGTACCTACAAATATTGCTGTATTTTAAAAAAAATGCTGTTAAGTAATCGGCAATAACCCTTTATCAAATTGAAATATTTGTAGGTACAGTTAGCAAAATAGCCCCACAAAGTGTAAAATTTTTAGTTTAAAAAAAATGCCATTTATTTTTTTTAAATACCCAGAGGGGATTTATTTTTTTATTTTTCTGGTGACCCTTGTGACCACTCCTATCACCCCTCTTCCCAGCTACGTAACCTTTTGGGACAACCTGTATATTTCTAACAAGAATCTTTACATAAAGAAAATGTAATTATTTTAATAATTATTCAACTACTCACGCATTACTCCAACTGACATATACAAGTAGTCATTTTTGCAATCAGAAACGTAGACAAATCGCAGCGATTCTCAACCAGTGTGCTATCTCAATGCGCCTATAATTAAACAAGCCATGACTTATGACGGCTCACCGAGGACCTTATATCATGTTCCTTTGCACATTTTTTAGTTCGCTCGCGAATAAATCTTGCGACGAAACCCAAGGGATATGACGTCATGTTGTACTGTGGAAGTATATTGCAATTGTTATGAGGATTTCGTGATTTCTTTTTAAAGGCTAATGATGACTTAGAAGCAATGTAAATGATCGGCGGTAAGTATAAAATCGAATGAAACAAAAACCATTCAAAAAGTATAATCTTGAACCATAGTAGATTTTGTCATTTGTTGTGAGATAAATTCATGAGACTTAAATAAACAACGGCAACTTTTTGAGACATCTTCCGATCACATTCATCATCATCAGTGCCTAGCCTTGTCCCAACTATGTTCAAGTCAGCTTGCGGTCTAATCGGATGCAGCTAAATACCAGTTTATTACATAAAGTGACTGCCTATCTTACCTCAATAAACAAGTAACTGGGTAATACGATATCTTCCATAGGAAATATAATTTCAAACTTTAAAATACACAGTTGGGTATTTTACAAAAAATCTTTGTTGGATTTCCACCTAGTCGCAGAAACGACCTTCTATTCCAACCTTTACTCAAGACACGATATCGCACACACATTTACTCAGCCAACTGTACCGAGACACAGCACATACATTTATAATTCTGAAGGCACAGGAACCAAGTTACGACTGCCGGAAAATTTACGGTGTCCATAAACGTCCGAACGCAAACTGTATGACAGGAACTCCAAACGCGAATAGTAAAATTTAAAATTAAAGGCGTTCACTTTGTCGTAAATTTTGGATGGCGCTATTTTATTTATTTGTTTTTTAATTTCTAGAATATCGATAAATATTTTCACGGGGATTAAGAATTGAGTAGTGTTTTAATGCAATCGTTTTATCGAGAAAGGTGCATAATGATGGGAACGTATAATGTGTACAAGACAGAGGTAAAAAATCTATGGGTCCTTCTTTGAGTACCCATATTACATGTATTCAAGAATTTTGCGTTGGTTTGATGTTGTACTAAGGGTGAATTTCAATAATGAAATTGAACGCGTTCAGCATAAACCTCGTTCAAGAGCTGTCTGTCAAAATTTGTTATAGAATATTGAATCATTGATACTGACAGATATAGCAATAGCTTGAACACGGTTTAGCAGTGCTGATCGTGTTCAGTTTCATTGGTGAATCCGTACCAAATAAGTTACTTAAGCATTAACAATCTACTATTTCCTAAAAGTAAAAAAAAAACAAGATTGTATTGAATATTTCTAACGAGCTATCCCATGTGAACTTTTTAAATCATGACAAAAAATGAATATTCTATTAACACTTCAGTAAAAAGTTCCTATATTTTTTAAACGTTTGATCCCGGTGATTTGAATTATTGAGTTACCTACATTGAGTACTCAAAAAATGGTACGATATATTTGCGTCGTTCAATTTTAGTTGAAAGAGGATGCCCTCGAATTGGTTTCGTTAAAATTCATGAAAATTCGTTTGAAAAAAATGTAAAGCGACATTGGTACATACCTGCCTACCTCCATAGGTTTTAATAATTCTTTCGATGGTTATATTCTAAACCATTTCGACCAAGTTTTTCCAGTACTGCCGAGCTTACCAGTTTTTATAGTATCTTCAAAGCCGTTATTGTAAGTTTATTTATGGCTTAGTACACTTCCTTTCACGCAAGGTGTCTTGATGTAAACTTTCTAGTCCTTGGTGTTCACTACTTAGAAAATTCTATGTTTTTAAATGTTTCAGATATTTGCCAGAACGTTTAAGGAGGAAGCGCCAGGGATGCCTGTGAAATTCGTTTTCACACTAGGAATTTCTCCTATAATGTAGTTGCGTTTACAAACATTTAAACTCACATACAAAAACAGCCAGACCCGGAACAACTACTTGTAGGTCATAATAATTTGTTCCCTGTTGTTCCGGAATCGAACCCGCGACACGCAGCGCAGCAGTCAACCGCTTAACCAATGCGCCACCCGTGCCGTCCATTTTTGATTTGTAAAGCCATGTACGTTACGATTACCAATCATATTTTAATTGACATACAACCTGAAACTGCCTGCAAATTGCAACAACGTAAGAAAATTTGAATCGCGCAGACTATGTCAGCGCACCCCACCCTTAAGCCACTGTCTAAATACCTACGTCTTTATTGCAGTTTCATTCTACTGAAACCATTTCATTTAAGGTCATAAAGAAGATACTGGTTGGCCTCATCATAATCAGCTGTTGACTGTCCCAACAGTGGGAACATTATAGGCTTTCTCTCTTCGAGATGTAGTTTTGGTTTCGGGTCGGTAGATGTCTCATGTCTTCGAATTTTTGATTTAAAGATATGCCGGTTTCCTCACGATGTTTTCCTTCACCGTTTTGAGAGTAGTGGTGATGAAATTATTGTGCGTTAAAAACCAGCTACAGTGGCTTAAGAGGCATCCCTCTTAAGCCACTACAGTTGTTTTTATCCCATTGTTATTAAGTCTAGATTAAAAAAAAAGATCAATAAGTGAATCCAGTCATTTAGATATTATTTTCATGCTAAATATCCTACATAAAATTCATACACCAATTAATTTCACACATATCGAACAATTATTGTAATACGTAATATCGATTCATAATTAATAAGCTGCCCTCACCTATTCCACGAACGTTGATTAATCTAGACATTAATAACGTACAATGAATTCGTTAATGGACGTACCAATATCTAGCTATCAATAAATTTACATGTATTCTGTAATCGAATGTATTTGCATAAAATGTAATGATAAATAAACGGTAAAAATAACACTTTTTCTAAGTAATTTATTTAACAACTAGCTTTTGCCGGCGGCATCGCTCGCGTGGACGTCGGAAATTATTGCGCTGAATAAAAAGTACCCTATGTTTTAATCCAGGTTATAAACTATATTGTGTGTCAAATTTGATACAAATCCGTTCAGCCGCTTTAGCTTGATTGACTAAAAAACATCTAAACATACTTTCACAAATGTATCATTAGTAGGATTCGGTTCTAGTCAACGTCATCATTATTAAAACTGATCAGTATTTTTACTTACCAATGAATGAATTCTTGGACTCGACACATTTCTTGTTTTCTTGTCTTTTGCGGTGATAGGGCTGACGCCCATCTGGTTCGCGACCACCCTCCCACCGGAGTCCGGCGTCAAGCAGCTTGCTGTGTTTCGTCGATGCGTGGGAGTATCAGTGCCTTGAACAAGAGTGAACAGGCATTTTTTGGGCACGCTCGATCTATCATAGACCTCATCAATCGCTTTCCATCAGGCGTGATCGAGGTCAAGAGCGGGCCCATTTAGTAATAAAAAAAAAAATAGGTGAAGAAATAATTGGCCACATTATGGTTACGTCAAATCCTACCTGGAAAGCCTAGTTAAGTACGGTTTTACAGAGATGTCTTAGAATATAGGCAAAAATCAAGTTATTTAAGGAAATCGTCACTGCTTAACAAGCCGATGAAAAGTTCATACATTCACGACAATGTAGGTAGGACAACTTCTCATAGGTGATGAATACCTCTTTATTGCAGTTTCATACTACAGAAACACTTTTATACTACGTCACAAAGAAGTGACTGGTTTTACTCATCATAATCACCCTGTAATGTTCCCCCACTGCTAGGACACAGGCCTCCTCGCGGGCCTAGTGCGTTAGGGTAGATATCACATATCTTCAAATTTTTGATTCTAAGAAGGTCGGACGACCTTTTTAAACATGTAACGACAACTTAAAACAGGACATGAAATACTTCGACATGGGAATTACGTTTTTTAAGTACATGGCTGAAGACAGTAACAAGATCAAGAAAGCGGCAAGTAATATCTACAAAAAATCAGAAACTGATAGCAGCGAGAACTCAGAAGACGACTATGAAAACCACAACACAGAACATAGCGAAGCAATGGCGAAGAAAAGAGCTAAAAAAACAATTGAACCTACCCAAGAAGCTTGATCTGAATCAACATGCCGGCGACAGACGTCGTGAAAAGATGCCCTCCTGTAAATAAATACCACCCGTCTCTTCACTAGTCCAATGCCTACTCAAGGATGCATATCCGGTAGGCTCGCAATCCTTTCCTATCCTAAGGGCACGTCTACTTGACCATTACCGCGCCCCCCGGTCTACTTCTTGATATGCAATGGCCTCTGGAACACCATGAAGCATGAGGCTCCAGGGGCTAGTGCAAATCTTGGGGTTCATTCGATTAATCGAGTCTGGTCAAGCCACGCTGGGATCGGTGCATTTCATTCATTCATTCGATATTTTCCTTCACAGTTTCGAGAGCCGTGGTGATGAAATCATTACACAAAGTAAAGCACCTGCCTAGGATCGAACCCACTACCTACACTCGTGAGGGGGGCCGATACGAATGGGGTGCCACTGCACTTTTCATACATCACCATAAAGAAGAAACTGGTAGACCTTATTGAGAATAATATGTTTACGAACATCAATAAGTGGTAAACAGATCTCCTAAACTCTAACACTTAGCACTGCAGTTAGCCATTCAAACATTACTGAACGATCCAACATACACAGTGTAAAAAAGTAGCATCAACACCCATACACGTTGTATTAGGTAACTGCATATCAGTTTACAGTATCGTGGCATTCTGCGGCGCAACATGGGTGTTCAGACATGTTTACCTGGGTGAGGTATGTGCACTGTAATTAACTTTTTATTTTCACACCGACAGACCACCGGCACGGGTTCGTTTGAATAGCCGGACGGGAATTGCGAATAGGCAATTTGTTGCTGCTATACATATTAGGTGAATGGAGGTATTATTTTGATAGATAGATTCCTTTGTTAAATGGCTGTTGATATGCATCGGTTTATAAGTTCAAAAGAGATGTTTCTTTGTAGTGTCATTACATGAAAACTCAACTTAAATTATTGTACTGTGGTTGTTGAATATATTAAACAACTTTTAATTAGTATTCATTTGTAGAAAGTATCAGCTAATCAGGATGAAAGTATAGTTCCAAATATTGCATACTTAGCTATGAATATCTTTTTATTTTTTCTTTACAAAATCACAAAGTAGATACCTACTCAAAGGGCTTGTGGCAGCCGCTCGGGTCTATTGATCAGGTTAAGCTACACTTGCTGCAATTGGTCTGTGGATTTTGACCATCTTTACATACCAATACCCTCCGTGCCTTGGAGAACACGCTAAGCCTTGTTAGTCTTATTCGTTAGCTGTTTTTCGTGGATCTTTGACAGCCGTTCAGGATCGCCAGAAGCAGTGTATGACTAAACGCCGACAGACACTACGCCGACAAACTTAATACCTACAAGACTTTACTTCGACCGGACTCTTCGCCGACAGGTCACTTCGCATCAGGTAGGTTCGGTTAGAATTGCGATCAACCGCGCGCGAGCCGAGCGAGCGAAGCGAGTGGTGCTGCGGGAGCGGCCGGCGAGCGCTACTTCCATGTTAGTGGCAGTTACTTGACTATTTAGTAATAACGCAAGGATGAGCCTTGTCTGCGAAGACTCCTGTCGGTGATGTGTCCTGTTGACGAAGAGTCCCGTCGAAGTAAAGTCTTGTCGGTGTTCAGTCTGTTGGCGTAGTGTCTGTCGACGTTTAGTCGTACACTCCGCCAGAAGCTCGAAAGTCTGGCAACCAGTCTTACCAAGGAGTATCGTATTACCCAATATAGTTAGAAAAAGGCTATGCAGATTGATCCACTCAAATAATTATAATTTTCGTATGGAACAAACTCAACTAAACATTTTATTCCGCTTAAACTTGATTCAAGCACATAAAAGGCAGCAAATGTGTGCACATCTTTAAGTTTATGCTAAGAACACATTCAACTGATCGGAGATTGCCACTTAACATCGCCCTTAAGTTAGTTAACGATGCCAATGACTGTAATACTGGAGAAACAGTGTAATGTAGGTTTTCCAGCTACGTGCAAAATGTATTGTGCCTCGTCACAGTGTCGGCACAAGATTTACAAAATTAAGCGCAATGGTCGTTGTTTTAAATACTTACAGAACTCGGACGTTTGGTTGGTTGCACACTGAGTATCGAAAAAAGATATTCAGAGATACATTCTTCTCCTGTTACACCAATCTTTAATGAGTAATTAACGCTGTAATAAACTATTTTCTGGAATTCAATCGCATAACATTAAACACTTACTACTTAGGTACTATTAATTGAAAACAATTCTAGCTAAAGCCCCGTAAATTAAAAGAAAAAAAAAACAGTCAAACACTCTCCACTTTGTTAAGTACTTGTGCATATTTTCTAGAAGCAATGCATTTAGTAAGAGACATATAGCAACATTGTAGAATTTTCTAGGAAAATGACTTGACGAGTTGGCACTGTAAAGGTTGTCTGCAAAACTCGACCTTATGTAGTGCAGGCTAGCAACAACATAACTCTGGTTGCATTCGAATAGTCAAGCAAATTTAGAATGAGCTTTCAAATTATTTGTATAAGGTTTTGTTTTGGAAAACGAATGGTTGGAATAAACGTAATAGTTTTAATGTTGTATGATTCCATAAGCCCCATCACTCCATACAGTACCCATTGTAAAAAGCTTAGAAAAAGCTAGGTCGTAGTAGAGGCATTGCAATGCTCGATGCGAAGGAGTGCACTTTATATACGTGGCGCTGTTAGGTCTTACGAAGAAAAATTCAGTAAGACATCTCGTAAATAATTTCAAATTCAACCGCCATCACACTTGATGGCACCTTTTACGCTTCTACCTATTTTGGTAGGCCAAAATAATAATATGGACAAAACTTCATTGTTCTTTGACTCGTATCTATGGCTACAAAATGTGTCTTTCTCTTTGCTTTTGGGAATTTAGGTATTTTATCGTATAATCTAGTAGGTATAGTCTACGATATAGCAATAAAATGTACACAACTTAAAGATTAACTTAGAATAGCCTCCACTTCTTGAGCTAACTAGAGCAATCATATAAATACCATAGATACTTAGATAGACTGATCGTGTTGAAATCGTTCTAGCTTTACACTACCATCCTAAATTTATACACTGGTCTTGGTATTCCCAGTGTACACACAACCTAACCCCCTAGTGTGGTTCTATCGACGTAGTGGGTACATTAACAGTGTTTTACGACATCTACTTCGACTAATAAGTACCTAGTTACAGATTAGAATTAGCTTTCGTGCTTTAAATTAATAAGAAACCCTGAGTTGGTCGGCGTTGGCTGTTGGGCTTTGTAAGTACATGTTTGTGTCAAAATTAAATGTTAAGAAGATGGTATCTTTCATCATCATCGGTCTACGGCTGTCTACTGCTGGATATAGGCCTCTCGTATTTCAAACCATTCAACTTGATTTCGGCAACTCTCATCTAGCTGCTACCATCCACCCTAGAAGATAGTCGCTCCACCTGCCCTGAGGGCGTCCTACCTTACGTGAGCCGATTCGTGGTTTCCACTCAAGGGCACGTTGTACATGATTTGTTCGATGAATAATGTAACTCCCTAATAATTTCTAAAGTAAAGAAAAAAACAAACAGATTCCAGCATGATGAAGCAGCGTTGTTCAATTTTCAGGGCAAGCAAAAATTAATTTATTATTTCCTTTTAACAAAGATGAACCTGCTTCTATCACTCTGAAATCTCAAAACTTCGTTAGTCATAGTAATCGCAAGGGAAATCGGATTTCGAAGTATGATGCTTTGTAGTATTGGATTCAGAGAGAGAGCAGCACTATGCATTGAATTACTGAACGAAAATATTGCTGTTTTTATCTTCCCCAAAAAGAATCGGTCATGCCTTAGTAAAATATTAGCAAGGATAAAAGAATTTTCAACGTTGGTACCCCAAGATGTTATTTGTCTACTCCTCCTATGACAAGTGACATCCTGGGGCACCAACGTTGAAAAAAAAAACGCTGCAGGCTAGACACGGGAAAACATCATAACTAAGAAATAACTCAATACAGCTCAGCACAAAATTACTTCCCACAGTTATTACCACCCATTACTTATAATTTAAATGAGGATCCCGTCCTACTGGAACCGCACGACTCTCTACTTTTAAAAGCGTGTCCAAGTCTAACTTAGGATTGCATTAGTTGGTAAAAAGAAACATGAAGAAACCTGTCCGTTCTGGAGTCTTGATACACACGGATGGCAAGGATGGTAAATAACTTATACAAATGTTCATCCCATCTATTCTGTAAAAACCTCACCCTAAACTTAAGTGAAAAAAAGCCTGAAGTGAGCTGTCAATAGCATCAATTTTTCCAGGTGAAATGACAACTCACTGCTTGGTTGGTGCTTTGGTTGAGAGGAGCAATGATAAAAAAGTATAAAAATATATCATAATAAATTATAAATAAGATAGGTATATAAATAAGTTATAAACTTATGATACACATACATGCATTTATATCTACTCTAATATATACTTATAATATATATATATAAATACAAATTCAAGGGAGAGAAGTGTTGAGATGACTCTACGCTACTTGTTAAGAAAATACCTCTGCAATATCCGTTATACCGACTGGTGGCCGTCCTGATTTCGAGAGAAAGCGCATTCCAAAGAAGAATGGACTAAACTGAGAAGGACAAGGTAGAAGAAGATTGTTAGAAGAACGCAGATTCTTAGTTTGATGATATTGAAAATGAGACATGAGATAAGAAGGAGGATTAGGCGAGTTAAGAAGGGAGAAAAGCGTAGTCAAAGCGCGCAGACCTCTTCTAAATTGGCATCCATTTGAGCTCAGACCTATAGCTCGACACATGGTCATATTTCCTGAGGTTGAAAATGAAACGGATACAATTATTGAGCAAAACCGCATTCAAATCGAAGTAGCACACGTCACCATAGTCGATGATAAGGAAAATCAAAGTCTGCACTAGCATGGTCTTCGTCTTAGCGGGCAAAAAGTTCCTCAGACGATATAGGGATCGCAGAGTACCGTTGACTCTTTGACTAACACTAGAGACCCTGGCGTTGCCATCTCAGTGTTAAGTCAAGATGCAAACCGAGATCTTTCACAGTAGGGGTAATGGATACGACGGTACCATTGAAAATAAGAGGAGGAAGAGAGCTTACACGATTTCTGCTTGTAGTAGATGGATGTTTGAATTAATTATGGCAGAGAGTAATTATATGCCATATTATTATGCCTCATGCAGAATTTATTTTTCACGTTTAAGTTATGGTACCTAGTCCACACCAATTCGTATACCACTACTTGCTATGTAAACAAACAACAGTGTACAGAAAGAATTACAACATCATCAAAATACACGAGTGGATTAAAAACGTAGTACCTAATATAGAAGCTGTCGCAAAAACCACCCAAGCAAAGTTAGTAAAATTTACATAGGCATAACTTAGCATTAAAAAAATCGAAATCGATCCACTATAAAATTGCCGGTGATATCACGGAAAATACCTAGATACAAAAGAAAAAAAAAAAACAAAGAAAATCCCAAAAAGTAACAAAAACATCTTGCTAGCGTATGTGTATAAGACACACTTCCATCCACAATTCCTCCATACGCTTTAACCTGAACAGAACGCCAAACAGCATCATTACATACACAAATCAAATTCACCGACATCCAGACTAGGAACAAATATTTGTCTGAATGCAGAGCAATGGGGACTAAACGTGACTCAATAGCACCGCGTAGCACCGAAGTTGAACTTACAACGCAGGGATATTCAGATTGAGAAAATTTCAGAAAATCTGTAGATGGAGTTTGAAGCTAGCAATCTGGATACGACATCTAGGTTGGTGATAGATGTTTGGGTACTTGAGCCTATTAGACATAAATTGTAGAAACAGTGGACATCTTTTGCCTGAAGATGAGGATGACCGTGAAAACATTATAGTTAAATATTAATTTCTAACCAAAATAATGTAGGCTTACGCACCCATTCACCCAATACTGTAGCTATTTAAATTTGATCCGTATTAAGGAGGAAGCGCCCGCGAAATTAAAATTTTCTTACGATTTTTTACTTTTTCATGAAACAATGCAGCTTATCAGATAGATGAGAATCCACAACTAGATCCGCTGATCAAAGAATTGATTTGGCTTTAATTAAAAGACAGTAGTACAATTATCCCTTACAAATAAGGATGATTAAACATCCTAAAGTGAAAGAGACCAGAGGTGGTCAAGTGGTGCCGGCAGTTAGGTCGAACCCAAGCTGGCAATTTATTTTGATTAAACTATTCCATCACCACTCAAAAACAAAATGTATTTATTTGAACAAATTGAGAACCGGCATGACCTAGACCCAAAAATCTTCGAAGGCATGTGACATCCGACAAACCACTCTGGGCCCGCGCAGTGGATATGGCCCACTTCGTCTCACAGAGAGGAGTCCTATGCGCCAACAGTGGGGACATTATCGACTGATTTTACATAAAGTAACTAAGAAAGTTCGAGGCACAAATACACAGTATGTCCGAAGCTAAGTCATCGACAAGGTCTCGGTAATTGCAGATCTCAGAGCGCACTCACAGGTGGTCTAAACGGAATGTTAATGCGTTCAAAGTGCCATAATTTCTGCGTAAACTTTCGCTTTCAATAATAAATATTTAAATATTGAGATTTCTTAAACTCAAGATAAGTGTTTTTTTTTTGTACACCTGAAGGTAATAAAATATCTTTTTTTTCATTGCAAGTGAAATGACCTTGAAAATTAAGTTTGTGGTCGGTAATTGATAGTAACCCGAAGAATTGTCAAACTTAAGTGGCAGAGGGCAGGGCCCATTGCTCGCAGAACAGATGGCCGATGGGGCCGAAAAGTTCTGGAGTGGCGACCGCGTACCAGAAGACGTAAAGTTGGATGGCCTCCCACATGGTTCCACCATGTGAGGACCTGATGACCTTGTGAGGGCCCCAGGATTCTGCTGGATGTGGGAATTACAGAACCGGTCAAAGTGGCGGACCTTGGAGGAGGCCTATGTCTTTCGGAAATGATGATGATGTGATGATGAATTGGTAGTAAGATTTATTTGCTAGTAAATAATAGATAAGTTTATGAGACAAGTTTGGCTGAACTTGATACAAGTGAAACCTTTACAAAGGCCTTCAGAAGGTAAGTAACTACTTTTCGGATACATGAATAGAATAACCAGAAAATGATTGTTATATGTCGACTCCCGTTTATGAAGGATGCAAATTTTTTTTTTACGTTGTTTTGCATATCAGTGCCAGGTTTATTTTAAATTAAATTGAATGATTCGCGACCATAACAAATATAGAGATGTCAGCACCAACTAGTGGGGTCTGCAAGGGCCGATGCCTGCTACGGGTTGTTTTATAGAGATACCGTGGCACACAGGCAACTGAAGGAACACGGCTGGGTTTTAGTCAGTAAAAGTCTGACACGCCCTCCTCTTATTTGATGATTTCCCACCCCCAAAAAAAAACCGACCCCAAAATGGCTTTACAGAGTTCCACATAACATAACGCCTTGTTTCCCCTAAGGGTTGGGCAGAGGCGTAACTATAGTACAGTCACGAGAACTAATATATATACGCTTACTGACTTTTTTAATGTGATTTTCTGCTCTTGTTCTGAATGTAATTTTATGTTATTCATCATCATCATCATCATCATTTCAGCCGAAAGACGTCCACTGCTGGACATAAGCCTCCCCCAAGCTCCGCCACTTCGACCGGTTCTGTACTTCCCGCATCCAGCGGACTCCTGCGGCCCTCACAAGGTCATCGCTCCACCTTGTGGGAGGCCTTCCAACTTTACGTCTTCCGGTGCGCGGTCGCCAATCCAGAACTTTTCGGCCCCATCGGCCATCTGTTCTGCGAGCAATGTTATTATGACAACAATATTTGGGAACCCGCACTATCATGACATATCTAGGTTATCGCAAGGTTGCAATCGTTATTTAGGAAAAAATCGCTTTTGTATTTGGCTATGTGTATACATATTAATGCACGTGACTGTATACTCGCCAGTTATATTTAAGTACCATATAATAGAGAGTGAGTGTATTGCTATCAACCGGGCACAAATTCAAACTCCAAGCTTTACAGAATTATAATCATTAAAATCAACAATAATAATCTAAGTTCATTTTGACCTGCAAATTGCCAAACAAAACGTAAAGAACTTCGCAGGTTGCCCTGGCGCTTCCCCCTTAAATTAATTTTATCTACTCCATTAGCAAAGCCTTGAAGGTCTGTTCAATTCATTGATTTATTTCCAACTGAATATCTAGATAAATTATTTTCTTCTTGTTTATTGTGAAAGCCAGCTTTGAAGAGTTTTCCTAGTAATTGGTTTTAGAATTCCATGTACTTATCACTAACGTAGGTTGGTAAATGTCTTACAGACTTCATCAAATAATAGTTTTACAAATAATTATGTTGTCAAAATCTTAAGTTGGTATTATATTAGCAAGTAATACAATTAATTACGTATGGAAATTTAATCTGAAGCTTTAGTAGTTTACACTCGGTTTTATCGATATGATATACTGAAAACATAGAACGTTATTATGTTTGTTATTTTATGTTTGATCGATAATAAATTAACTAGGTACTACGGCTTTTTAGAGTCCACTCGCACGAATTAACTCGCCCAAGTCGGGCGAATTTTCCCTTTTAAATAATATAATATTTCCTATAGGCGGCTCGCACGAAGTTTATTTATTTGTGGGGGAATCGACAATTCCTGAAATGCGTTTTAGGCAAAAATAAAAGATAAGGAAAGTACACTAACTATACACTATTAGATAAATACAAAATTCATGCGAGACGATTAACAAGCCGGTACTTCCAATGGTTTTTACTGGTGACCTTGACGGTCACGGATTTTGATGGACATATAGACTTAGAGTCATATAGACAATCCTGGTTAGAACATCTGTTTATTGGCTGCCAGCTCTTTCATACCCTGATTTTGCTAAAAACACATAAAAGAGGGCAATATCACAATAAAGGGGAGATCCCAAGCGCACGCACCGAATGTTTGCCGAGGGAACCAGGCCCAGACATATGATTACAAGCGTTTATTGCCGACATCCTTGCAGGTGGTCCCACAACGTGTAATTTACTTAGCCAGCCTGCTATCTCGCTAATCGATGTTTACTTCGCTAAGTCACGGAACAACCGATAATTTTGGCCATCCGTCTGTGTACTTTCGAAAGCAAAATGGGTTTAAAATTAGTTGGGATTGTTAGTTGGTCGTAGCTTAAATCTGGTTGGTATTTGGGTAATATTTCGGATCCAGGTGGGTAATAGCGTAATACACTATCAGTAGGAATCGATTTCATTTTGACAGTTCCACAACATTCATGGCGTTGTTTACGTTGCTAAGCATACAATTTTTTCGAACATATGAAGCAATGGATTAGCAATAACCTTTAAAATGATTCAGATTCTGATTAATAGTGTGATAAGCAATTAGGGTGCAGGTATTTTGTGTAAAATCTTGTTAAATATGTAGTCTTTTACGGTGGCTAACTGACTTTGTAGCAGCGTCAATATATTATTAGAGATCTAACGAAATGTAAATATTATAAAAACGAAGCCTGATTTCGCATTCTAAGAATTCATGCTGCATAAAAAGAGTAGGTAGATAAGTCTCCAACAAAATCGAAGCCTATAACGACTCGCTCGTTGGCATAATAAGTTTACCAACGCTCTTCTGTTTGTCAATGAAAGAAAAACGCAAGACATCAAGAGTTCGTTCACACATACTTACGTAACGGAGAATCGTGCCAAACCACAACAAGCGACAACGTCACTTAAGTCCTTACTCGGCCAGACCTCCGAAACGCGAGCCAACCCTCGGAGGAGTTTTAACCCGACGCGTTTTTCCGAACTCACGACCGAAGTCGCGTTCGCGAACCGTTCCACAAAAAGCCCTCTACCCATTTAATTTTATGGCAAGGGCGGCGAAAACTCGTCTCTCGTATCCTCCGCTGGTCTTTTATTGTTTGTATTTTTTCGCAACTCGACGGCATTCACCGGGCGCGCAGAAAAAGAGGAGTATTCATTGTTCACGTAACGCTTCGTACATGCCAGCGTATGTTTAACTGGGAAGTTTTAACTTTTTAGGTTTTAACGTTGCGTTTGGTAATGAGGTTTACTGATACTTTTAGTTTGGCTTAGTTTTTGTGAAAGTTAGTAAATAAATTATCTATATAAAAGCAGCTAACTGCATAGACTCATCGTACGTCCTTTAAATAGACATCGAAAAGAATGTATTTATATTCTTTCCGATGGATGGATATATAGTTCGAAATGTTTAACGTTGATATCACGAATCATTGTGCTATCGTAAGTTCCACCAATGAATTGAAATCAATGCATTTTGTGATAATTGTTTCAACCACAGTCGAATTCAATATAATAATTACTCGGCAATTCTATTCATTAACCAAATCAGGTTCTAATGTAAGGAATTTTCATTAGATTGTTTAATCACGAGCCATGATTTTGCAGTAATTTTAAGTATTTTTAAATGAGAATACTTGCCACGTATTCGTGCCGAGTTTTATCCCGAAAGACTGAAACTGTTTAAATAAAAGTAATTAAACGTTGAAGCAAAAAATATACTTACAGATATATATAAAAACGTAGCAAACCAAAAGCGGGGTAAAAGGGAACGTTCGTTGAATGGCTGAAAAAATAGAACGTCAGCAAGCCAATAAAATAAAGAGGTTCAACAAAAAAGAGTAGATTCCCTACAAAAAGGGTTTTTTTTTTACAAATGTCTGTTACGTGAGACTCTCTAGTAGGTCACTGTAGACCAGTGGCTTGAAGTTATGAAAAATTGCTCAAGTTAAAACTTTTAGATAAGTCCTTATTACTTTTTTGTTAACGTTGAAGAAGTCTTTATTCGTGCAGAAATAATGTTTTAAGATTTTCTGTGCGGGGAAGTTTTAAATTTTGACCTGGATTATGAAATGGTCTGTTGTTTTAGCTTAAATAGATTAGGAAAGGCTGAATAGCAAAAGTCTGAACTATAAATTACAAACTCCTCTGAAGGATTTTGATCGGTAGTGTTATCATCGATTAAACGGTTTATTAGTCGATACGCAGGAATTTACTTTGGGATACGGGCGAATTAACACTTTAAACAATTGTTAATTACTATAAGCGACTCGCACGAAGACCCTAATTAATTTGTGGGCGAATCAACAACTCCAGAAATACACTTTCTCGTATACGTTCTTGCAGTGACCTTCTCTCATAACTTTATTTAATAAAATTCAAGACGTGCCAATTACATAACACATACTTCTGGAGTTGTCAATTCGCCCACAGACTAATTAACTTCGTGCAAGTCTTATACTATAGAAAAGTGTCGGTTCGAAATTTGTGCGAATCGACTAAAAGCCATTTTTATTAGTACACCAACGTTTTACAGACTGGTGCTGGGCACCGAAAAGGTTCTCCTCCACATAGAAGAAAAACGTTGATTGAAACCACAGCCACCACTTAATACCAACAAAAAAAACCCACTTCACCTATCTAAAAGTCCAGTGACAGTCCAAAATCTCTTGTCACCTACATCTCGAACGGGGAATCGATTAACACTCGACATTGTTGAGAGTCCATTGCCAAGGGACCCAATCGTGTAGTGACAGCGCCACGGATATTAACCACTCGTTGGCTAATTGTCCCCAGTTCAATTATCGAACAACTGTCAACGGAGTATTCAACGGACAAGCCCAGAAACAAGTTTAGCGAACGATTCGATTTACAATTTGTTAACTTGGTGATCAGTGTCACTGGACTGGGGTTATTAAAAATGTCAATGTAATGAGCGGTGAATACAATTATTCATTTAGTCTACCTTAATTCCAGTATTTACTAGATACTAATTGAGTTTAACTGGATACTTAGCCTACTATGGAAGAAGGGGCGACCGTTGCTGGCAATAGTATCAAAAACAATATTGTAAATACCAAGTCCTATAGTTCAGACACAAACTTAAAAGCAAAAAAATAACAATAACTAAACTGAAACTAAGCAATAGTAAATAACGTAGAGATCCAATAAGATCCTAGGTATCCGGATCTGAACAATTTCCGAATACGTACCATCAAAATATTTCGAGAATATTATTGTTAAATTGTATAGTCAAACTTAGGCTTTGTGTATGACAATTATTTAATTCCATTCAATTTCTAATTACATGGTACTAATTGCAGAATATCTTATGATTCAATAGATGCGAGCGAGGCAAACTCAAAAGGAGCATCTCGAAATGAATCGTCATTGAATAATTGATGTCTCCGCACTTTACGACACGATTGTCTACTAAATGCAATGATTAGAGGCGCAGACTGGTGATTAGGCATAATATTTGCTACATTCTTTTTTCTCTATATTGTGAAATCTATCTATGCATATTATAAATTAATGTCGCTTTTCATGTCTGTGTGTCTGACCGCGTTGTTCATATAAACTACGCAAAGATATTCATGCGGTTTGGTGTAGGTGTATGTGCATAATATATTAATATTAAACTTGCATGAAGTAAAGATATCTCAATGTTTTATCAAGTCATAAAAACCAGGGGCAAGATGCAGGGGTGGATCCCTAGTTATTGATATAGGTTAACCATTATTATTATAATTTTTGGAACGAAGGACGAATTGTTTCAAATATGAAATGGCTAGTAAGGGGATGACTAAAGAAGAAGAAGACAAGTTGTTTAGTGTTTTGTGTTTTTTGTAAATTATAGATGTGGTAATACTAAAATTTTCGTTGACAGAGACAGTTGTACTTAAGACCGTGTTGCTACTCATTTCCCATTAAACTATGGAAACATCTGAGGAACACGGTTAACTAGCCAATGTGCAAGTGGCTTTTGACCCCTTCTTACCGTGTCAATAGTACCGGTAGCGATAGTACTTGAATTTTCCTAGGTAAGTGTTAGATTGAGGCTAGTGTTAACTATCAAACCATGCTGCATAAAACAGAGTTAAGGTAAAAGCTCCAGGGTTGCCCGCAAAATTCAAATTGTCTGGGGTCAGTGCCAGATTGTTTGTTGATTAAAATATAATTCGTGACCTTAAGCCGCTTCACTCCAGTGAACAATTCACTAGAGTCAACCATTTACTCTATTGGTTAACTCGAGTGTAAGTTTATTTTTGTTTCATTTCACGTTCATTTAAACGACATGACATCATCCGGATGCCGAAATCCAACATTGATGAAAATAAAACTATATTAAATTAATGAATTTCTTTTTGTGTTCAGATAATTAATTTCTAGTAAATATGCTGAATGAAAGAAAAATATAAAGCGTCTGAAATCGATTTAAGATACGTGTA
Organism: Antitype chi; assembly: GCA_947359405.1. Lineage (NCBI taxonomy): Eukaryota > Metazoa > Arthropoda > Insecta > Lepidoptera > Noctuidae > Antitype > Antitype chi. The sequence continues at coordinate 10,796,738 of OX375815.1, read as the reverse complement.
TACGTTTGAAGAGGAGCAAGGGTAATATTCAATGAATAGACATCTCTAACTAATCTTTGGCCCCAGCTGCTGCTTTGTGTTTTGTCTCCAAGTTCTAATTGAATCAAGATCTGTCTCTTCTTTAAGAAAAACCTACTGTTATTTCCGCCGTAAAGTTTACTTTTCGCTTCTCATTAATTAAATTGTGTTAATTCAAATGTCTCCAAATGAGGGTGTCTGTCAATAGAATCTTTGTTTTACTATAAACATGGTTATGTTATTTACTGATTGTTTTAATTACGTTTTGTTTTGCTACTTTGTTTCTTAAAGTTTGGGTCTTAATGAACGTTGAAAATATAACATAACTTAGCTTTGTTTCCCAAAGAGTTGGGCAGTAGTGTACCTACCTAGTACACCCACATGAAAATAATGAAAATATTCGTGTTAATTCTGAGATTTACACTATCATTTCTACTGACTAAAACCCACCCGTGTTCCCTCAGATGTGCCAGGGGCCGCGGTATCTCTTTCGAACAACCCGCACCCCTGGCAGGCATCGGCCCTTGCGGACCCCCCCATTTGGTGCTGACATCTCTTTGAGGCGCGCGTGGAACACAACGCGCCGTCGACCCGGGTTTGGTCCTTACCGGACAGCGAGCTACCCATTACTCGCCGTCCGCAAGCCCGCGCCTACGGTAGCCGGGAATCAGCCTGGGATTCCCGAAGCCCAGGGCGTCTCCCGCGGCGACTACGGCTGTGAGGGCGCATATACTGCCTCTCCCTCACGTGCGCCGCCTCCCTCTTCGCGAGCATATTCATTGTAAAAATATCGGTGATTGGGGATATTACCAGAACCACCAAGCTTGGCTGTCACTGCTGTCAGATTGGTCATCAGATTTTTATTTTATTATAAATTTTACAGACAGAGTTAATTGTTTCCTCCTGCATCTCTTGCTTACTTGTTTTACGTACTCATGTATTTCATTAAAAAATAAAATTACAATGAAATTGAATACTAAATTTATTACTGGATTCCAATACTAAACCTCAATTACAACTTCTCTTTTTGGTGTGAAAGAATTTTTAATCGCAACTGGATATATAAACTGATAGTATTCCATTAAGTCTACCCACTTAATGCCTTCGGAAATGGACTGAAAAATTGGAATTGAAATTTCATTTAGCATGAACGATTAACCGTTCCAATGTGATTGCCATGCATCTATGCTAATTCCTTTCTTTATAGTGGAATCTTTGATAGGTAATGGTTGTTTGTGGTCTAACTTGTTGGGATTTTTCACCAAATTGACCATTTTATGTTTAAATCAGCTAAAATCAAAATAATGAAATCATTAAGGATGTTTGATTTATTTATCACTAATCTGATAATTCTGACTTTTGCTAATAACTATTAATTATTAAGGTAACTAAACCACAATTATCATATTATTCTAACAGATGACGTTTATTTATTTATATGACGCTTATTCTATTTACCTATTAGGTATTCATTTTGTTTTTGATTTCTTTTTTGCAGTTTTATGACAATCATAGTGTTGTATTGTTTTTAATTTTTCCAATATAGCTATCCTTCCTTATTAAAGAGAATCTTGTACTTACGCAATTCCTATTGATTTCTGTTATGAAAAGTGGGGTACGGTGAACTATAATTCCTTTGTTTTCAACGAAGAAATCATTATGTCATTATGCACAAGTCGTAATACGTACTTACCTATAAACTGTGGTAGAAATGAAATCTAAGAAAATACTACTACATTCTTATGTTATTGTTCGACTTTTCATTGAATAAAAATGATTCATGGAAAAAACAAATCAGATTTCAGTAAATTTTAAAAAGTGAAATTGAAATAGTGTAGTGTACCCAAAGGTCTCCTATAAACAGATTAAGGTTTTTATTAGGATGATTTTATTTAATTGAATACACCTCACAAAATTTGTAGGTCATCATCTCATTACCATCGTCATTTTAGCCGAAAGACGACAACTGCTCCTTTCGCCATTAATTCCTCCCCCAAGCACTGTCACTTCAACCAGTTCTATGCTACCCGCATCAAGCAGATTCCTGCAGCCTTCACCAGGTCATCGGTCCACCTTGTGGGATGCCTTACAACGCTACGTCTTACAGTACGCGGTCGCCACACTCGCCACTCCAGAACCTTCCGGCCCCATCGGCGATCCATTCTGCGAGCAATTTGTCCTGCCCACTGCCACTGAAGTTTGCCAATTCTACCGAATCGAATTTGTAGCTAATCGTTATAAACCTTAAATAAGCATTGTGAACCATAATTATGTCAATTTATCATAACGGGATTTACTGACATTTTGGCATGATATTCAACATAAATATGTATTTAAAAACCACATGACGCTAATCTGCAAATACAGTATAAAACAGAAACATCTGCAATATAATAATGTACACAAACAAGAAAACTTTATACGGAATGTGTCCATTCAACTACAAAAAAAACTGTTTACGATACGATTGCTGTCACAATACAAAAGGTATTTTTGTTAAGCTCACGATCTTTAAGAAACAAACCCGTTCCCAGATGTAATTTGAAAGCGAATGACATAAATTCTTAACGGACAAACGGACAGGACAAATATCCGATTACATACAAACAAAAAATAAAACATGTGTGGGCGAAATTTCTTCTGGCGACCCCATTCTTGAATTGGTCAAGCCTCCTTGATGAACATAATTTTTATGCAAATGCGTAAGAGCATGTCGAGATTCCACATTGAAAACTTTACAAAAATGAACCTTGAACCTTGGCCTCTAAGGTTCAAAATGATGTGTCCAGTCTTTTTGATAAATGTTTGTAGTTTAAAATATATTTAAGAAGCGTTTTATCCACGCCTAATTATTTCAGTCAAAATTGTTACGATTTATTTCCATTCCAAAGAGATTGTGTACCCATCAAAATATCTAATCGAGTACAAAAATAATGAGGCTGTTAGACGGTTTATTTTGTTTTCTAAACTGGATCGTTTTCTTTTGTTTTACCATTTTTCATTGACCTATTTTCATTCATCCATTGAACTATTATATTACTGAGAAAAATAAAATTGCTCGTAGCTACTCGACTCAATCTATAGTTAAGGGGAAACACTGCGCTATGCTGTCAATAAATGGGTACCACATTGTGATTACTTTGTTCACATTAAGGTGGAAGCGCCTGGGTAACCCACAAAATTCAAATTTTCTTACGGTTTGTGGTATTTGCAGGATAGCGTCAGGTTATATGTGGATTTAAATATGATTCACGAGCGCAACACGTAGATAATATGTATTTACAGAATTACTTAATGTTGTTCAGGGAGGATTTTATTGTTTTACAAAATAACATTACGCCTATTTTTCCCGAAGGTTTAGGCAGAGGTATCTCGGATCTCATATTATACCCACATATCGCCAGTTATATTTGAGTCCCATGTTTTATTTTTATTTTTTATTACTAAATGGGCCCGCTCTTGAACTCAATCACGCCTGATGGAAAGCGATTGATTTAGTCTATGATGGATCAAGCGTGCCTAGAAAATGCCTGTTCACTCTTGTTCAAGGCACTGGTACTCCCACGCATCGACGCAACAGCAAGCTGCTTGACGCCGGACTCCGGTGGGAGGGTAGTCGCGAATCAGGTGGGCGTTAGCCCTACCACCGCAAGGGAAGAATTGGCCAGTCATCAAGGTATTGGGTGTGACTGTCCGGGATGCGCCGAGCGCTCGGTTCATTCGTGTTACCGGTCTAATAAATTGCGCTACACGAGGAGGCTTCTTCATGCATCCCAAAAATGTTATAGGTGGCGAGTCTATTGTCATCAACCGGGCACAATAACATTTAACTATGAAACAAAATAAACAATTTAAAAGTTATTTATTAATTCTATTAACACTACATACCTTTTGAAAGTAACTTTAGTAATTAAGGTTTTTCCTTGAACACCTGCATTGGTTATTAGATACATATCCAGGCTAACAACTCCATAATTCAATCTAATGCGACATTAGCATAGCTGGTACATGTTTATTAGCAAATATTTTTTTTATGGAACAGCTGGCTTAACTGAAAATCAAATAAGACAACAGTTAAAATATAAGTGTACCATACGTTTGGATTTAAGTGCCTCTAACTGATAAGCAATTTTATGGAGTTATTAAGTTACTAGCTGTTTTTTTTTTGAGGCTGGGAAATCATTCAATAACTTCTCCCGCTCTGGGTGTAGCGGAAGGGCGTGTCAGACTTTTACGAACTAAAACCCACCCGTGTTCCTTCAGATGCCTGTGTGCCGGGGCCACGGTATCTTTTTCGAACAACCCGCATTAAGTTACACGCTGTTGCCGGCGAATTCGTCTGCATTCCAGGATGAAGCCTATCTCTAGGTCTTCTCCAAGTCATGGTCTCTTCTTCTTCGTCGTTACACTCTTGGCAGAGTGGTCGTGGTTGTTACATCAGGGGGGTGGTGGCAAGCTTCACAATCCGTCACCATTCCTCCCGTACTGAGGCTTTTCTTGAACATTCGCGGAGTCATGGTCTACCCATGCGCCAAAGTTCATCCAAATCAGTTTAGCCGTTTTACCTTAACAAACAAACATACAAAAATCAAATAGATGTCTCTGTATAATATTAGTTTAGATAACTACTATTTTGACCGAGCCGTTTACATATATAATTCTATGGGGGTTGTGTATGGTAAAACTGTTCAAACTTTAGCTATAATTGGTTTAGTTTCTAAGGGTTACATTTGAAATGGCAACGTTTACGAAGAACTTTCCCCTACGGGTGTAAGAGGGAAGGAAGAAGGGGCTAAGAATCTTTAGTTAGAAATATTCAAGGCTTAAAACAGACTAGCACAGGAGTGAGAAATGGATACAAACAAAAAGAGCCATATATCCAGCAGCGGATGAAATAGGACTGTTTGGGTGATGATGATAACACTTCAGAAACAAGTGTAGAGTCAAGCGTAGTGCAATATGATTAGTATAATTCATAACTCGAAGTGGCGGAGCTTTTGGGAGGTTTAGGTTCAGCAGTGGACGTCTTTCGGCTGAAATGATGATGATGATGATGAATCCATAACTAAGGTGAGATAAACTTTCTCATATTAACCAAGGGGAAGAATATTCAAGACATGAACCCATTCTACCAACAAACGATAACCAAGAAGCTTCCATATTACAGACAAATGTGACACGCAATATTTTGTATCCTCTTTCAATATTGAAAGCACATACACAACTTTACTCTCATCATAAATTCATTCAACAAATAAGGTAACAAATCAATAAACAAGGCAGGAAAATACAACACAATATGGTAAAATTTCACTCTTCGATTCAAGTCATTATTTTACCATAAAGTGATATTTTGAAGCAACAGCTTCCACTTTCGAAAGTGCCTCGTGACAAAAGGGCAGAAGAATGGTCACGCGAGCCATGTTTACGCCGTTTCAATATTTGGCACAGAGATTTCGTATTTGTATGGTTATTTTTGCTTTTGTGAGATATTCAAAACATTTTCTACTGGGTCCAACTCACCTAACTTAGTCAAATATTTTTTTCATTTGCCTTCAACTCAAAAAGAAGAATGAAATAACTTATAGATTGAGTTTTATGCAATAGTAGGTCATAATACTTACTTCGGTCTTACATGTTTGAATTTATTTTAGTAATTTTCTTATTTATATATCATATTGATAGAGACACTTGCACATTCAAGTACATTTTATTAATATTTTTATTACATTTTCCATTTAACTGTATCACGAACTGAATTTTTCCGAGAGAAGCTATTATTTGTATCAAAATTTAAATTAACATAAAGAGAAATTTTTGAGTTACAAGCAAGAGTGGAGACGGTTTAAATTAAACATTTTATCGCAAACGATAGCGTCCGTCGAAACAGCTTTTGTTTAAAAATCGTCGACTGTTTAATTAAAACGGCCCTTTTTATAACACAACCAAAAAATCTTACGCACACAGTTACAAATTTCTGCAGAATACTTTAATTTAAACGTTTAATTAAACCGCGAAACGAAACGTAATAACGATTTTAGCGGAACAATCATCCGCTTTTAATGCATCCACAAGTCTTTAATGCGTCTGTGTATCATGGAATTTAAAATATCGTTCCGTGTCACGCACTACACGACCGATGAACACGAGTATGGAATAATAAATAATTATTCTGGCACTCATTATAGAATAATTACCATTAAACGCGCTGTATGCATTATTTATGTTGAGTATAATACGGATTTGGAAAATTAAAAGTTAGAGTTATGTTGAAAATCTTGTTTGGCTCAGGATTAATTATCTAACTTAAAATCCTCATATCTGCTTTAATTAGTAAAGATAAAGAATCAAAGATTTATTTCCGAAGCTCATGAAAGCAATTCATATTGCGTATGAATAATTGAATGAATAAGTTGCACATACAAGAAAAATAAAACAAATGCACACTACAAAACTTTCTTATTATAATATTTATATAATATTTTCTTCACTCCACAAAGTTGGGGAAACTTAATAATATGTAGCGATATGCTTTCAAACCGTAATGAGTTCGAGAGTGCTCTTTCCTGTACCTACGTTTATTTTGTGGACCATAACATATGACAGGACGATGAACTTTCTCAATATTTTTATCTCAGCTCTGTGAGAGAAACAAACATTGTGAAAAGTTTTCTTGTAAATCAAAATTAATGTTCAAGGAATACAAATTGCATATATTTTTTTGGGAAACTAGTATTAAGTTTCATTTTTGTGTTGGCATTTCGAAAAAGTAGAACGGTAGAAACCCAATTTTGCCACAGTAGTTTCTCGATTATTTCAAGATTGAAATTTGCCACAAGGCCTGTTAGTTTCGAATCCAAACCATGGATAATGTATTTTAATACTCCTTTTAATTTTGATGTTTGTTCAGGGATGATTTTATTGTTTTACAAATAGCATGGTAAGAAACTCTTACACTTTTAATTTCTGACAGGGGTGCGGGTTGTTCGAAAGAGATACCGTCGCCCCTGGCACATGGGCAACTGAGGGAACACGGGTGGGTTTTAGTCAGTAAAAGAAAACGAGCGTGTCAGAACACGCCCTCCTGCTCCACCCAGAGTGGGAGAAGTTATTTGATGATTTCCCACCCAAAAAAAAGAAAAGTATTTTTTTTTTGTTTTTATAGTATGATTGTATTACTGTGCAGCACAGTAATACAATCATACTGTTGAGAAAGTGACTCACAGCTAGGCTTCTGCATTGAGTCACCTCTTGCGACTTTCTTAGAAAATGTAGCTTATCCTGCTTATCTGGCGTTAATTGGATAAGTAATAATTGATATCTCCGTAGCGATAAAGATCTCTGAATGATCATTAGAGACAAAGTTCAAAACAATGCTTTGCTGTCTAACCCTTTGCTTAAAGTACATACAGTACCCTGGAGGTAATATAGTAGATTCGGCTGTAGGGAGAGGCAGACAAACTATACCCGACAGAGACTACGCTCAAAACTGCCTAACTTCATAGTCAAGTTACGTAACATATCTAAAACGTAACCCGACCCTAACAATCTAAAACAAAAACCCATAACTCACAACCCGCAAAATCACCTTTCGAACATTTTTATTCCCACATCCCGTCAGATCACGTTTGATATAGTTATTTTTACAAAGGTAGTGCAGTGGGGGGACAGCGGTCGGTGAGCGTAACGTATTGGCGGGCTTACACACGATCCCTTGACTGATTTATTGCGTGCGTAAATCTCCAATTTACACGACAATGTGTCTATGTATAGGTAGGCAAGCGATCTAATCGACGATAAGAATCAGGTTTATCCTCGTTTTCGGATTTGGCCGTAATTTGCTTTGCCTAGTTTGAGCGGTCCGAAAGAGGATTGTTGAATTTTAAGTTTCATTTCTCTTGTGCTTTGTTGGTTTACTGGCTTAATTGGGTTGAAGTCAAGTTTCTCATAGACAACTTGTGTTACGATCTATCTGCATCAGAATTGTTCGTTTATTGCATTCCGGACCCATGGCACCCCTGGAGGACACCCCTGGGGGTGCCACGGGAACTTGAATTCGGACCCGTGGCACCTCCAGGTCAATTAGTGCAGTGCTTGGTACTTTTTGCTTGAAACAAACACTAGTATTTGGGGTACTAAAACTATGTATTCTTACCTACTAATATATGATTTCATTTTTATCTCTAATGTGAAGCTAATGTGACCTAAATTGTAGTTATGTATTTATCGTTTGATAATTTACCTAGTCAATCTTCTTGTTGAAGCTGTAAAATTCTAAACTTTCGTCGTATCGTCTACGCATTTCTATTGTTTAAAAAAATGTGTAATCAGCAATCAAGTTGAAATGTGTCGAAGCATTCTATAATAAAAGAGTAAATTATATATCGGTATTTTGTGTAGCAATTAATACAGATACGGAAACGGAGGATCTTAATTTTATGAAGATACACGGAGAATAATTCTGCTGCATAATAAACACAGGCATCATAAAAAGAAAGATCACAAGAATGGTACATCTGTGTGGCGTAGTTCAACATTTAAAAAACCAAATGCCCTGGGTCTTTAACCATAGATAAGGTTTTTTTTTTGGGTGGGAAATCATCAAATAACTTCTCCCGCTCTGGGTGGAGGTGGGGAGGGCGTGTCTTTTACTGACTAAAACCCACCCGTGATCCCTCAGTTGCCTGTGTGCCAGGGGCCGCGGTATCTCTTTCGATCAACCCGCACCCCTAGCAGGCATCGGCCCTTGCGGACCCCACCAGTTGGTGCTGACATCTCTTTGAGGCGCGCGTGGAACACAACGCGCCGTCGACCCGGGCTTGGTCCTTACCGGATAGCGAGCTACCCATTATTCGCCGTCCGCAAACCCGCGCCTACGGTTTTTGAATATATAGTTTTCGAGATGCTTTTGAATATATCAAATCAAAATAAATAAAATAAATAAATCAAATATATCAAAATACGGTTGCTGTGATGCGTTTACTAAACGTATTGCGAAATATTCACAATTTGAATGCAGTGCCTAAAACACGGAAACAAGCAGACACCAAGAATGACGATTTTATAGTGCACATTCTATTGCAATTTCTGAACAGAGAAATAACATTAGGCCACGCATTGGAGAAATTGCGTTAAATAAATGTTAAAATTAGACTATTGAATTTATTTTGTCACTGTTGTTCATCTGTCTGTTGTTCCACTACTTCTTCATCCCAGCTAAAGCACTAGGAAGTGGTGACGGGTGGGCGTTTTTAGAGGGGTTCTTATGTATTTTGACGTTTGAAAAGTGCTGATTCTCAGCCTAAATTGAATAAATGACTTTTGATTTTGTCCCAACACTATTCGATTGGTAGATTCATGGGAACTAGGAAATAGTACCCGTGATACCCCTGATGCACCGTTGTATGGATTTGGGGGCCTGGGGGTGTCACGGGTCCTAATTCAAGTTCCCGTGGTACCCCCAGGGGTGTCCTCCAGGGGTGCCATGGGTTCGGAATGGTTTATTGCACTGTTTAAAAGGGTTAAGCATGATCGTAATTAGCTCGTTATGGCTCAATAAGGTGGACTTGGTTGTCGATTACAATATGCTCTTCGTTTAGTCTGTCTACGTTTGGTTAATCACCGAAACTTATTCTTCGAAAGAAGAGGCTTTTTTGAACTCGACTGTGCCTTTACCAGTACGTGGAACTTCGGTTAGGTATCTAATATTTTTATGCTATCTTTAAAAAAAGTAAACATTGTTGGCGAAGAGTTATGACGTAGGTATAATTTTTTTCTACATTCAAAGACTAAATAAAGACACAATATCGAACACAATATCAAAGAAAACAAACCGAAAAACACAATTTCCGCAGATGCAATACATTAAAAAAATACAATAATTCCTAAAGTACATATTTTAACTTATAAAGGACGTCTACAAGCCTTCGTGGTCATAATTGTTTATTCATTTCAGTAGTTTTGTTCACAAATTGTTTATTCACTTCAGACCTTTTGACTTTATCTTTATCGATCAGTCTGTGTAGTAGTTTAGGCTTAGCTCGGGCTCGCCACGTTCTTACATTACAGTTAAAATATACATTCGTAGTGAAACCACAAAAGGTTCGAGGTCGTAGAGGAATGACCCATGTAAAAAATGACCACTGTTGAAATAGGTCAAGCCTTAATAAACCAAAGGTAAACCCGTCACACTGGCGAGCAAGATATGGTGTGATCGAACCCGACCTATTATTGCAATAGTCGTGTCATGTCATATTGATGACATGACACGACTTACAAGCACGATCTTAAGGGCGCAGAGAGCTTCTGGCGCTAATTGAAGCGTGACGGCTCTGGCTAGAGTGGGCGGTTCGCGCGCTAATTTAGGTATTTCCTTCGTTTTATTAAAACAAATACATATTTCTTAAAATAAAAAATGTATACGTTATGAAAAACATGTAGCTTTATTATTATAAAAAACTGATGATCTTTTGTGAAGTATCCTATTTGTTTTTTTTTTTCAATCAAGGAAACTACAAGTAGGTAATGGTATTTATAAAGTATATGATTTATAGAGTGAATCCTTAAATATCTTACACATTAATTACATAACTAAAGGTTAATTTATAACGATGCAGTAAGGGTCAAACGAACGCAATTATTGCACTAATCCCTTGGTGCGCCCATCAGTTGATCTATTCTGTAAAAACGCTGGTCGTGGAACTTTAGGTGAAGAGAACTTGAAGTGAACTGTCAATCCATCTGATGCTAGAGATTGACAGCTCACTTCTCAATTTCTCCTTTTTTTCACGGTGGAATTTTACAGAACAGATCGGCGAAGTAACATTTTTACTACGAAAACAGCCCGTACTGTTAACAATTAAAGGCGCTGCCAAATTCATCCTGTTATGGACACGTGGTTGACCATGCTTGGATATTTTGGATTTTTGAAGGCAACTCGAGGCGAGAACTTAATGATGAGAAAGACGAAAATGCGCCTAAGCTGATGATGAAGATCTAATTTCCAACATACACCATTGCAGTACACACCAGGACCTCAATAGACATTTCCGAAGGCTAATACCCCAGGATATTACAACCGGATTGTTCATTTATTTTATTAATTAAAACTTGATGCACAAGTAAAAAAAAGACTACAAATGCCTTTGTAGTCTTAATGCCCGTGGCATTCTCCGCCAGTCATCCTTAGGGTGACGCAGAGACAAAACATGGCACGTGTGTCATACGGGATAGATAGCTCGGAAACAACTATGAAATACAATAACAAATACATAGATACAGTATATAAACAAAAAAAAAACACTTTGTCAGGAGAAATAACGATAGGTAAGTACAGAAGAAAACGAATGTAGCCAATCAGCGCTTGAATTTTTTGGCCAACTTCTGTTAGATATGTTTACGTGCCTACACTTAAGATAAGCAATTGGTTGCCGCCCAGGGCCCTAATTCACTATGACCACTTAACGATTCCTTACTTAGAAACCACGTCAATTCCTTAGATCACACACGACATCTGCTAATAAATATCGACAAATTGTCTTGGAACATACAGAATATGACATTTCGATTCCTTACCGTTACCTTGGTCTCTACACAACACGATATTGACGTAGTTTGAACGCAGTAAGTTTTCGCGGGAATCATTATAACCATACAGAATTGGGGCTATGATGTTCAGAGGGAGTGCATTCCAAAGAAAAACCCCTGGACAAAAAAAGAAAATGAAGGAAGCCATAACGGTGAGAGGGACATCGTAGAAGACGTTTTTTGGAAGAACGAAGATTTTTAGTACAATAGAGAACAACGTAGACAGAGCCCTCAACTCACTGCGCTGGTGAATGGGTAACCCCTTTTCAAAGCAGACGGTGAGCGGACAAAAGGATTGTTTACTTTACTAATATTATTTTGTATCACACCAACTGAAGTAACCACAAATTAAATTTTGGTGTGTCAACGTCTATAAACCGCAAAACCAATACAAAAAAGTCGTATTGCTTGTGTTGCCTTTTTACTGTATACGTGTTTTTATTTACAAATAGTGAACGAATTCGTTCAGATCGAACGATTTGATTTGATCAAAATTTATATGTAGGTATGTTTATTTTATACGTGTTTTTTGTAAGCCTTGCTCGATCGCTCGATCTGATAAGTTAAATGATATTTTGTTCATTTGAAAATAATATTTATCAAATTAGATCCAAGTACTGTGTTTCAGAAGATTATAATGAATATATTGTGTTACGTAACTTTGTTATTAACAAAGAGCTAATTTAATAACTTAATAACCATTTTACTACATCGATAATTGGGGCTTAAGAAATTACTTCTAGTTAGCTTAGTTCAGAGCTGAATTTATACAACAACTACGCGTGAATTAGTTAACTAACTAGATACAACGAATTTCTCTTTACAAAAAATATATGTTTAAGTATTTGTTTAAATGAAATTCCCATTACAAATCATACTGAGTTACTTAAATAAAGTAATCCATGTAGTTCAGCTCAGTTTATCCATATTCAGTATTAGTGATGCATTTGATAATGAAATACAAAGACTGACACACCCCCCGATTACTCAGTATTCCCGCCTTTGCTGTAAGCCGCAACCAGACTATGAGACCCCTAGCACCCCTCTCACCTCTTTGGATTACAAAGGGTTAAGGGGTGATTGAAAGCTTCATCGCGGCTCTGCATAAATTGGTCGTGTTTACCTGAAGTACTGGTAAGCACCCTTTATGTTTAGAATACGAGTATAGTGGCGATGGATGTGTCACGGCTGGAACATTATTTTTTAAGTAATATTTTTAAGCATCAGTATCTAGCTGAATTATGTCGCTGTATTTAAATAAAGTGAAAATTTTCGATCAAACTTATAAATAACCTCTAAGAAATATTACGCAATCACAATATTAGTTTTTAACCTTTACAATTTCAAATTCACCTAAATGAATTTGAAATTGTAAATGTTAATAAAGGCTAAATGGTGTCGCCTACAAGGTGTTAGACACAGGGAGTAACAATAGAGCACCTACACTTTTTGCAACCCCTATAAAATTATGCGCGTAACGCCATAAACATAATAGCATGTTGTTGTGTGAAATCCCTACCAAATAATCATTTTTAGAGTTAAAATAGCCATAATGATAATTTAGAAAATACCTCAGCTGATTGTAACATTTGTAGTGAAGGTTACGGCTCCCATGAAGTCCCATGATGTTTCGGACCTGCCCGACAAGTTTCAGTCTTGAAAGAGGAACATAAACTAATCAGAGAATCCCATTACGAATCCAATCTGAGTACCTAAGTAAAACCTCAAAAAATAATCATTGTGGTCCTGTTAATATTATCAAATAAAATATATTTACACTTATTACACATGATATTATACCTTATTGCCTTAATAACGCCGCCGTCGAACGTGTCACTTTGCCCTAAAGCTTATGATCGCTTACTATTGTTCGAATCTATTGTTTTTTTAGGGTAGGTGGCATAAAACCAAGGCTTTCTGATGATTTTTTTCTTGTTTCTTACTTTTTAAAGCGTGATTTTTCAATAGTCGGGTTTTCGTTTTTGAACTTACTTTTGTTTAAATTATTTTGGAGTGAGCTTTCGACACATATATTTTTGATATTTGCTAATTATGCTCTTTCATTAAATTTGATACCAAACGCGGCATGTTTTTAGATGATATTTTCATGTCCTAGATAGGGCAACATATTTAATTTAATGTCACGTCACACGGCCTATAACCAGCGTATGAGACGATCAAGACGCTTCCAACGATATCTCATTAATAGTCAAATTATGTTAAGCAGTTTCTAAGATATGAGAGAACAGATGAACATACATACATAATTACCGGTCAACATCACATCCCTCCTTTTTGCTTCACCGCACGTTCTACATAGTACACATGTTATAATATACCTTATTACCTTCGCAACGTTTTCAAACGTGTCGTACCGTCACATGAACCGATCCAATTGTCATATCCATCAACCCTAATTCGTGAACATTATTTGCATTCGAGAGGCGGTAGCTGTCATCGAGCACAGTTTATGCAGGACTGACCCATGTTTATAATAACTATGCAAATTATTCCGATATCGTCCCCAATCGGCCTCCGACGGGCTAAATTGAATTTGTAACTCTGATTAAACCCCCCTTTGAAATGCCGATATGTACGGACAAAGATTTTTAATGAATATTTTTTTAATTAACATTTTTGGTGTGAAGTAAAAGCTTACGTTGTGTTACGTATTGTTAGAAATTGTTTTTTAATTAAATTTTGTGTTGTCTGGCAAAAATGTAATCGAAATGCGTGTGTGTTGCATCGTTGGCAATGTTTACAGTTTTTGTTGAAATTAAATTGAATAACTAGGTAATCTATATCTAACTTTAACTTTAACGATGATCGAGGCTGTCAGTCGTGGATCTTTGACAGTTGTTACGAGTCCTCAAAAGCCCGAAAGTCTTAAATCAAATCAAATCAAAATCAAAAGTTATTTATTCAAACTAGGCTGAGAGTCAGCACTTTTTAAAACATAAAAACACTCGACGTAAAAGCAAACAGCAGAACTGACCAAGCAATTTTTCCAATTCCAATAAATTAAGCACTTCTAATTGTCTAGACTCTCCACGGACTCTGTTCAATATTCTGCAAAATCAGTACAAACAAACAAATATAATAATATTCAATTCTGTAAGTTAAAATCCAGGGATTTCACGTCCCTATCGTAATAGTATGGGCACGATCAGCCACGTGGCACCCTTTAGTAATGTTTGATACACACGACCGGGCCTGACGACGAGCTTGTTACACCAGCATGCTCGAATGGAGTCTGAGAAAGAAAATTGTATGATAATGTAGGTAAGTGCTAATAAAATGAGTAGATATCCAATACATCTTTACATTCACGGGCCGCTTAGCGCGGCACGCAAACATTAACGTCACGTAGGTCTAGCGGGTTGTGATCCTATTTACTTGGCCGAGAACCTGACAGATAACGCAAGGAAACTTTTCTATCATGCACGTGAACTAAGAAAATGTAACAAAATTAAATACTGCTGGACCTCGGACGGGAAAATTCTAATTAAGAAAGGAGACGGTGAACCAACAATTGTCCTTAAATCAATAACTCAGCTGGAGCAATTTAATACCCAAGTATGACTATACCCCCTATTAAGTTGTGTTCTTACTGGTGCCTATCCTTACTGCATGCTTTTATTTATTTTTTACCTTTTGCACGAACTTATTATTGTACCTATGTTTACTTGCTTCGCTTTATGGCTTTTTGTATTGTGTCACTTAACTGTAATCATGTTATACACACTTATTGTTCAATCACAAAAATCAGTTTTTACCAAAAACACAAAATACATACATTCCAACAAACACATCCACATAAATAAACTGACGCCTTCTTCCCAAAGGGGTAGGCAGAAACCACACAGCGCCACCTGCCACTTTTCTTGCATAAATCATTCCATATTAAAATTAATCATTATTTTGATGTTTATAAACCAGGCTTGTTTCAATAAAACAACAATTGTATACTTGCGAATACTGATGTGCACATTAAAACACCCCACATCAGATTATGGCTGAATTTACCACAAATTTTAATGACGATCTAGACTGTGTTGCTGTTGCACAATCAGCGACATGTGAAATAGAGGACTGTGGGAACCTGTTACAAAATCCAAAAAGCTCCCTAAAGATTATTACTCAAAATATACGCAGTATTCACCGCAACCTGTCGAATTTTCAAACGTTATTATCTAGATCAAATATAGAGTGGGATATTATGGTTTTGACTGAGTGTTGGCTGACACGTAATCCTAGCATTCCTTTCATTGATGGATACACATCTTTTTCCACTACTAACAACCATACGCAAAATGAAGGTGTGGTGATTTACTGTAAGAACACTGGTCTGTCTACGATTGATGAACCAGAATCCTCAGATGCAAATATTCTTGTACTGAAAGTCAATCCAGACACGATTTTAATTGCCATTTATCGTCCACCAAGCAATAGAAATATTGACAATTTTTTAATTTCGCTCAATGAATGCCTTCTTAAATACTCGTCTTTTAAGAATGTTATCTTGGTTGGCGATATCAATATCGATATTGCACTCGGTACCCAAGACCAGAGATCCTCCGCCTATCTTGATATGATTGCATTTCATGGCAAGCTTCCAGCCCACACAATCCCAACACACCGGCGTACATGTTTAGACCATGTGATATTGAAAGCAAGACTCAATGCTCATTGCTACGTTGCACAGACATCTATTACCGATCATGATTCAGTCATATTATTCATGGACACTAAATCCAAACAGCCAATTAAAAAAACATACAGTCGCGTAAACTCTGAAGGCTTAAATGAAAGCGTGAGAAGTATTGATTTCAGTCCTATATATAACATGACCGACGTTAACTTAGCAACAGATTTTTTTACAGGATCGCTCTCTAAAGCCATAGATAATAACACGCACAGCATAACAAGCACTGGACGCAAAAGAATTCTTAAGCCGTGGATAACAAAGGGACTTTTAAAATGTATGCGAAACCGCGACAAACTTTATATTAAATCAAAGAAAAATCCGGGTAATGAAATTGTTCAATGCACTTATCGAAGATACAGGAATTTTTGTAATAATATTCTAAAGAAAGCTAAGATTGACTATGAAAAGGATATGATTAGGAAGGCCGGAAATAATAATAAGAAACTGTGGGAAACTATTAAAAACATAACATACACCTCAAAGAAAAAGGACAAACCAACACAATTAATCAACCCAAACAATCCGTTTGGTTCCGTCAATGGTATAAACTCGTTTTTCGCGGGTGTGGGTAAATCGTTGGCAGAAAAAATTTCAACTAATAAAACTAATACACCATACACCACTGGTTCATCTCCAACAACAAACGCTTTCGCTAATTCAATAGTACTATTGCCTACAGACGAATTCGAAATAAAATCATTGTTGCTTAACCTTAAGACTGATTGTGCAGTGGGGGTAGATAAAATATCAGGAAGCTTCTTAAAACAATTTACTGACGTCATTGTTCCTCCTCTTACTTTCATTTGCAATTTAGCTTTTTCTACCGGTGTATTCCCCTCTGCTTTTAAAAAGTCTCGAATAGTTCCCATTTTCAAGAGTGGGGACAGATGCTGTGTTAACAATTATAGACCCATTTCCATTCTTCCAACCCTATCCAAAATATTGGAACGCCTAATGAACATCAGACTTGTTAAGTTTCTGGAAACAAATCAGCTATTGTCTTCATCTCAATTTGGTTTCCGCGCACATAAATCAACGTCTGGTGCTGTTCATCAATTAACGGAATTCATAATCTCTAAGCTGGATAGTAAGAAAAAGACCTTGGCCATCTATCTGGATTTAGCCAAAGCGTTTGACACAGTATCTGTCCCCATCTTGATCAACAAACTTGAACACTTGGGAATTAGGGGGCTACCACTAGAGTTGTTTACGAGTTACCTGAAGTTTAGAACACAGGTTGTACGAGTGGACGGTTGGGCCAGTGATGAACTGCCGATAGAATATGGCGTCCCACAAGGCAGTATTCTCGGCCCGACCTTGTTTTTAGTTTACATAAACGACCTTTGTGACACAGTTTTGACCAGTGGGAAAATAATTTCATTTGCCGATGATACTGCATTACTTTTTTTATGGTGACACGTGGGAGGAGGTTTATAAACACGCTCAAAATGGTTTCAATCAAGTGTCTACGTGGCTTAAACACAACATCCTAACCTTAAATGTAGATAAAACTAAGTACATGACCTATACACTCAGAAAGCAAGACATACCAAACCTTCCCATTATCTCACACAATTGCAACTTACCATCCCACAATACTTGTAACTGTCCGCGTTTGTCAAAAACTAACACCATCAAATATTTGGGTGTTGTAATAGATAACCGACTAAATTTCCAACACCACATTGAGGCCATGGTTCCCAGAATTCGGAAACTTATTTATATATTTAAATCTCTTCGTCATATTGCTGATACTTCCATAATTAAAACTGTTTACCTCGCACTGTGCCAATCCTTATTGTCGTATTGTATAACTTCTTGGGGTGGAGCCGCTAAAACTTACTTATTGAAACTGGAAAGAGCTCAAAGAGCCATATTGAAAGTTAGTTTATTCCTTCCGATACGATACCCTACCTTTGATTTATATCAGCGCTGTAAGGTACTGACCGTTAGACAACTGTTTGTTCTACTGATAGTTACTAAAAAACATTCGGAACTTGCTTACGACCCCAAAGCAATATCCGGCAAGAGGAGAAACACCGAAGTCTGCACGACAAATAGATACAACTTCAGTCTGGCACATAATTTTTACGGTTTCCTGGGACCATATTTATATAACAATATGAACAAGCAGCTACAGATCTATCCTCTTTCTAGGGCAGAATGCAAGAAAAAGGTTTGTTTGTGGCTTCAAGGCATTGATTACAATACAACAGAACATCTATTAAAACCCAGAAGGTAATGTTTATAGTATGGAAAGAAATACAATTAACACACACATACCCAGCACACCATCACTTACACTCTCACAGACACACACCCACACTTACACACCCCAAACTAATGTCATGCCATTTTTGCCATCAAAATTGTTTTACTTTAGTTCTAATTTTTCATTTTGTTTTTGTTTTACATTTGTTATTATTAATTTGTAATAGTGTTTTTACTATTTTTAACCTGTATGTATAATTAAACAGTAATTAGTCATAAGTGAGCTGTCTTAGGGAGGGTAAGCCTGGTGATCTGTAATACAGGTTTTACCTACAACAGACACCAGTCTCTATTAAGTGTTATCTGGACTTTGTACTGTGTTGTGAATATGAGAGAACAATAAAGTTATATTATTATTATATTATTATATTGACGGTTAAAAATATTCTTTATTTCTCCTGTCATCAAAATATAACACGCTTTTATTTAAATAATTGTGATTAAATTATTTATAACGTTATTTATAACGTTAAATTAACGACATCATCCGACGAGCTCCTGTCACCGTCGGCGTTCCAGCTGTATTAGAACCCAATGGCTTGGCACGCGACGATGGCAAGAGACCGGACGGCATGTCTTTATTTCCATGGAAGTCGGGTAGGCCTTTAGTGTGGGATGCAACGTGTGTCGATACTCTTGCGCCATCCGATCTTCCTGGCTCGGTGTACTGTGCTGGCGTTGCCGCTACGGCTGCGGAAAACCTCAAGCGGTGAAAGTATAACAACCTAATTGGTAATTATATTTTCGAGCCGTTTGGGGCTGAAACCCTCGGGCCATGGGGTCCGAGTGCTCATGGTCTCTTCAAGGAAATCTTGAAAAGGCTGGTTGACACTTCCCGTGACCCAAGGGCTGGTTTCTACCTTGACCAGCGGCTAAACAATTACAACGTGGTAATGCTGCCAGTCTCTTGGGAACATTACCAGTCGACAGCGATGCGGATGAATTTTTCGACACCATTTTTTAATTTGTGAATAGATTTATTTAAGTTAGTATTATATTTGTTCTTTACATACAGGGAAAATTTTTAACCAGTGCGCAAACTGTAACCATGAATTCAGCCTATCATTCTAGACCCCTAGCGTAGAAATTTTTCGTCGGTTATACAAAAAAAAATCTGCTGTTTCATAGAAAAGTGCAATACCTACGCGGTCAAAATCTATGGAACTGCTGAGTTTTGTCTAGAATGATATGCTGAATGCATGGTTACAATTTGGGCACTAGTTAAAAATGTATCCTGTACACATGCAGGCGTGCTTACAAATAAATAAAATTGAAGTATGTGTTAGTAATGTGAAAATAACAGCTTTTTGCTAAAGTATAATTACGGTACTTTTAACAAAAAAAACGGCATTTAACATTTTTGTCTGTCTGTCTGTTTGTTCCGTCTAATCTACGAAACGGTTGACCGATTTGACGGCACTTTCACTGGCAAATAGCAGCTGCTGCTGTGCTGACGAGTAACATAGGCGCTTGAATGCGTCGAAAGCTCGAGGTTGTTCGAAAGAACAAGTTTGTACACCAACTCGCGACTTTAGGTTCTGCTAGTTAGCGAATCGAACCATCTGTGTGTCCATTCAATCGTTACGCACATTCCTATAAGATTATACTAATACCATTTTGATTAAAATGCAGTGCCTTTTTCAATATTGAATTTTACGCTTTGCGTGTTTTAAAGTCCTGTGATGTGGGGGGAAACAAATGGATTTCCCCATACTAAAAGATTCAATAGTAATACGATTCAATAAAGTTAATGGTAACTGTAAAACGATTAGCCTTGGATATAGTAGTATATTGTTATAGTGAAGTTATTTACGGCAATATGAAGTGTATTCATGAAGCTAGAGTAGGCTGGTTTTGAGAATTTAAAAAAAACATGCCCTTTAATAGAGGAAAAAAAGTTTTGTAACAACTTGACACAGCCTTTAAAAAAAAAATATCCTCTACGTAAAGCACTCTTAACTCCAAATCAAACTAAATCAATTTCTATCAAACGAAAGTCGATTCTGCTCGAACACACTTCGTAGATAGGCTGCACAAACAATCCCTAAACATTACGTTATCGCTCCGTCAATCAGGGCATTTCAAACAGTTTCTTATCATTGATTTTTCCTAACATTGATTGTTTACTGACAGGCCCGGTGTGCGATAGTGTCACAGTCAACCGGAACGATATAATGAGAGATACAATACGGCACGCCTTAGCACACACCTGCTTCCATAACCAGACCTCCCATCATCGTGTATATTGGAAGGCCTTGCTACTACCTCAGGGGTCAACATAAATTGGTCTTGATTAAAATTTAGATCCGTGAGTTACTGAAGCGGTAGATTGTTTAACGATGTAATTGTTTCTATTATTAGGTAAGTGATATGTCGTATAGATTTATGTCATGTTGCGTACATACTAGCGGTTCGTATTAAACTGGTTTGAATTAAGGACAGATTTGAGGGTACGGCAATTAAGTCGAGATTTAGTTACGCTGTCTGAGAAAGCTTAGTTGGCTTTGAAATAAATAGAATCATTTCGGAACATAGTTTCCCTTGACATTCACTCTTTTCAAATAGCCTTATGTAAAACCTTCATACTTTCACCAGTGTTCGCCACATGTGTTGGATTTAAAAAAAAAATATAAAGCTGCTTCATTTATATTTCCACGATATGCCCAGAATCGTAATATTGTGAGAAGGTATTGGTAGGATTCGACCTAATTCTCGCTTCTGGGTGGCTACCATTGTGACTAAACCGTCGTCTTCCAAAAACTCGCTAATTTGTTTGCAGGTAACCGAATTTGTACCTTCACACTGATATATAAAAGGTCCTGATTCGAATAAACTGGTGAGAGATGATACAAAAAGATAGCGCCGCGTAATCAACTCTCGAGTTTGGTGAAGGAAACGGGTAAAGATATGAAATTTTAATGGATATGCCACAAAATGTTAATAAAATAAACAGTAATCGTATGAAATGTCTACTCCAGGTATACATTGTTGGGTTATTTTCTTTAATGGGTTCAGCAGAATTTAAGGTAAATCAATAAACTTTGGCACTGCGTGTGAGGCCGTCAATCTGTAATATCATTTGCATTTCAATATTGGAGTTTGCAACAGATTGATACTAGTTTAGGTTCTAGAGGCATTAGAATAATCTATTTCCATTTCTGATAAACGCATAGTCAATCTTGGAATCTATTATTCCCTTGTGTACTCATATAATGTAGTATCTTTATTTACGAGTGACAGAAGTTGCAGCTACGTGTTGCTTCAGGACTATCCAGGTGTCACTACTGTGCAGTTCAGTACCACTGCGGTATTTTTACGAGCATTCGCTTTTATTAGCACTTGGATGAACCGCATCTAACATTGACCAGTACTCGATGTTAATTCAATGCCATGTTTATTTCAACGTCGCTTTTATAGGCGCTCTTATGTATTTATACAGGATGGCAGCAATATCGACGCGCAAATTGAAACCATGACTTCAGCTCGTGATTCTAGGCTCCTATAGCGTATAAAATTTTCGCCGGTTTTCAAAAAATTCTGCTGTTTCATAGAAAAGTGAAATACCTTCGCATCATAATATATGGAATTGCGATTTTTCTTTAAATATCCGACGAAAAATTTCAACGCAGTGGCGCACAGAATCCATGGTAACAAACTGAGCGTCGATGTCCTTGGCATCCTGTATGTTTTGATCTTCTACATTTCAGTAGATACTTTTACGTGTATGTAACTAATTGACATTTGAGATTGAGTTTTGATCGACAGTATGTTTTGAATATTTCGTATTCAGGCGTTTTTCGTTTGGTGTGTTTTTTCGTATTTCTATTCTTCTAATTCAGAGATGAACCCCACCATCATTTCACCCAGATACATGTTTCATTGCCTTATTTTCTCACAAAAAAAACAACACGAAGGAGACACACATTCTTATTTTCACACATTAAATTACTAATTCAAAACAACTTCATTGCGTACGCTTAATATCCTAAAGATACTACGCTCAACACCCCTTTTTACATCCATAATGTAATGTGCAAGCGAAATATGAATAAGGAAACGCGTAAAGACATCTGTTCGTGTATGAAAACGGGAAAAGAGCAAAATTTAATATTGAATTAAGGCGTTACGTAGAAATCGAGAAAGGAGCAAAGGTGAAAATAAATCCTTGTGATATATGGGGGACAACCTTAGAGGGCGTTGACAATTTTTGAGGTAACATTTTTATG
This sequence comes from Antitype chi, assembly GCA_947359405.1. Classification (NCBI taxonomy): domain Eukaryota; kingdom Metazoa; phylum Arthropoda; class Insecta; order Lepidoptera; family Noctuidae; genus Antitype; species Antitype chi. Next base: position 10,773,929 of record OX375815.1, on the reverse strand, counting down.
TTTTTCTCCTCTTGTGTGCACTCAGTTGTAATATTCTTTATTATTCGGAATACGACGGTACAGTTCTAGCTTGTTAATGTGGTGTTGCAATTTTTATTACAGTGCTAATGTGTGTTATTATGTCTTAATTAGTTTTACTCTAAGGTACACAGTACCTACAGTTTTATGAGACATTAAGGCCCTGGTAACTTTAAATACTGAGCGATAATAGTTCTTATTGCAATCTGATACGGATTAAAATCTGTTGTCATAAATTCGAACAATAAATGAACAAGCATTGTTGTAAAAATGCAAATAAAATCGTATAAAATTAGATATTAACTATTTAATAATAAATAATCCATCACTGGATGCAGTTTGGCATTTGGAATTTTATGGTATATTTTATTATAATTATAATTGTTATTGAAGGGATAAACTGGTTTTAAAGATAATTAAGAGGTGACTTTGATGATTTTTTGATGCATAATTGTGTAATATGTTTAATTATGTTTTGAGTTCCATCACTCTATGCAAAAAAGACTTGAAAATATCATAAGCATATTTTTTTGCTTTCAAAATTATTTACGGTTAAAGAGATACACTGGTTTAAAGAACCACCTTTTTGAGCGTTTTCAAGAAATCACCGCCTTAACTTAGACTCTTAGGATGCCTATTACGTAAATGAGTAAGACTTTCAGTAATTTCTGTGTAACTTAGCTGATATCTTCCTAACTAAATAATTAAATGTGGTAACATAACATCACGCCTTGTTTCTCTGAATGGTGCACACAACACTCCGGGTGGGCAAAATTCCCTTGTTATGTTTAAGTCCCATGTAATAGAGGCCGACCCTAATATACCACCAACCGGACTCAAATCCAGACTCTGATCAGGTTTCCAGCTAGTCAATCTGAATAATATTCCCCGTCCTGGGAATAAGACCCAAGAGCTCAGCAGTAGCGCTTACGACCATTACACCAACAAGGCAGCAAATAGGTATAGGCGTATAAGGTAGTATAGTTTTTTGTTTTTTGGGTGGGAAATCATCAAATAACTTCTCCCGCTCTGGGTGGAGCGGGAGGGCGTGTCAGACTTTTACTGACTAAAACCCACCCGTGTTCCCTCAGTTGCCTGTGTGCCAGGGGCCGCGGTATCTCTTTCGAACAACCCGCACCAAGGTAGTATAGTTGAGATTAATTTTGATGGATATAACATCGATATAAAGATAACTGTAGGTAATGATAGTAATTAAAGTAACACTATAGGCCCATTTTACTTACAAAACAGTAATTTATGGCCATATTTGTAACTTTTACTTAAGGAATTAGAAAATGTAATACAACTAAATGATTGATGATGAATCAATAACTCGATAACAGTTTTGAAACAATAATTTATTTTAATGTATAAGTTTATGTTTCTCGTTAGCAAGAATGTCTGTTTGTTGATAAACTAGGTATGTTGTGTACTATATGGCTCAAAAGACGAAAGAGGTTACCTACATAAAAGAAGCTTTTCATACGGCCCAATGTACGTCAGTGGTAATATAGCCAGTACAAAGTGTCCGCCATATTCTATCAGAGTATCCGTTCTACGCTGGACCAGGTCAAGCTCTAAATGTTTCTTACCTCTGAACGGCGGTAGACAGTACCTCCGTATTTAAAATTGATAAATATGTGAGCTAGTTGGAATGGCACTGTTGCTTCTCTTAGTAAATGATCACAGGGAGGCAGGGACATCGACACACAAATTGAAATAATGAATTCAGCACATGATAGAGCCCTAGTGTAGAAATTTTTATTCAGTTATCAAAAAAAAAGCAGTAGTTTCATAGCAAAGTGAACCGGTCACCTACCCGGTCAAAATATATGCAATAGCAATTTTTTTTTAGTAACAGATGAAAAATTCATTTGATGAAAAGTTCATGTTCCTGAACTGAATCCATAAACTCAAACTCAAAGCATTTATTTCAATTAAACCATCTACAGACACTTTTGAATTGTCAAAAAGTCGATCAGTTGGAAAGTTGAAACTAGTTGCCCATTCCAAAACGTAGATCTCTATGGAGAAGAACGGGCAAGAAACTCCAAGGACACTCTTTTAAATCATGTTAGGTATTACAAAATCTTGGGAACATTATTCTTGTTGTTTCTATATGTGAGAACAATGTAAAAAAAAACAATTCTAAATATAAGATTTAAAATAAAGCCTTGGAAGTTAGGAGATGACCAGTCTCAACCAACGGCGCGGCGCTCGTTTACGAACTTGACGCGTGGATCAGCACCATCCAGCTCAACCATTTTGTAGGTAACCGAATGATCCAACACACGCGCCACCATCAGTGAAACATTTAAGTGAGCATACTCTCAACATATGATATATAATAACAGTTTGTGCGTCGACATCCCTGATACCCAGTATTTCTGCCCGATATGACAAATTGACAATACATACTTCAAAACTAATCAACAATTAATACCTATCAACTTTCACCAAACACTACTACTATCTCATTATCATCACTATTCAGACTGGTGTTTCAATATCCAAATGTCAACTAAATTCCACATCAAAATTTCAATTTGTATCGCAAAATGTACCTAAATACAATTGCAGAACGCAACGGTTACATGGCTATGTCATGAATAAAGCATATCGCACGAGGTCCAATTTTCCGACGGTTTACACTACCCGACTAATATCTTCCGACTGCACATTCGATGCTGGGAATGGTTCTGGATCTGTTATTAAAGTAACTTTGATGACACGTGCAAATGAGCTTCTGGATTTGTTGGTCGGAGGATTTCAGGCGGAGTTACAAAATACATAGCTTTGAAAGAAGAAAAAACGTGTGGGTTGGGGGGACTCCCATCGGGAACGAAGTTCCCCAAACGTTTTCTTCGACTCCGAATGTAACGTCGTTTATTCTATCTTTAAAATACTTAAAATGTATTTTAATCTCATTTTTGTCTTCCTCTAAAACCATGAAAACTTTGAAAAGTTTCGTAGCCGTTATTTCGAATTTTCATTTTGACCTCACTTGGCTTCAGCACCATCGAAATCTAAGAAACGAGAGCTCACCCTTGTCTCTGTCTCTTTCTAGTATATATTATAAAAAGTCAGCTTAGTCAAGCCAGGGTCACACGCTTTTTCGTTACTTAACGCGTTTCTCGTAACGTGACAATTTTTAGGAACATATGAATGGTAATCATGAAACCAAACCTTATCTCATAACAATAGAAATAGAATTATAACAATTCCACTTCTTGCCTCGCAGTAGAATGGTTACAGTCAGATAGAAATCCAGCAGTCTATCTATCTATCAAATCTCGGAGGTCAGGTGTACCTATTGGAAGCAAAACCCAACATAGTTGGAATTTTCAAGAAGGATGTATAGGCAAGCTGAGGTAAGTAAACAATGCGCTACAATGCTAATCCCACAAATTGTAGCAGGTGCGTTTCACCTTGTTCAAGTCGTAAAAATAGGGGTTCTTGTTGTAATAGGCCCTGGTGGTTGCACTCTTCCTAAGTACTATTACCAAATAACGGATCTTGGGTATACCCAAGGACATTTGAATGAACTTATATAAAAAAAAAAAAACATTATAAAAATTCAGGGCTTACATTTTTCAGTATCACATATTGAAAAATTACATAAACTTCGCCACATACAACCAAAGAACTTGAAACATAATATGCAACATAATAGTTTTATTTAAGGCCCTGGTAACTTTAAATATTGTCGTAATTATCGATAGTAGTTCTTATTGCAATTTGATATGGGTTAAAATCTAATGTAATAAATTCGAATAATAAATGAGCAGGCATTGTCGTATTAATGCAAATAAAATCGTATAAAATGATATATTAACTATATAATAATAAATAATCCATCACTGAATGCAGTGTGGCATTTGAAATTTTATGGTATATTTTTAATTATAATTATAATTGTTAGTGAAGGGATAAACTGGTTTTAAAGATAATTAAGAGGTGACTTTGATGATATTTTTGGTGTATTAAAGTAAGTTTAATTATGTTTTAAGATCCATCACTCTATGCAAAAAAGACTTGAAAATTTTATATATTTTTTGCTTTCAAAATTATTTACGGTTAAAATTTAAAAAACCACCTTTTTGAGCATTTTCAAGAAATCACCGCCTTAAAATACAGTATAGATAGTCACATGCCTAACCCTGGCAACAGGCGTGATGCTATATTATGTGCACTAATATAATAAACTTGTTTAAGTCAAAGTTATCTTCAGCACTTTTTCCTTTTTACCAAAAAAGAAAAGGATGTCACACTATACTTTGCAGAGAACTGAGAAAAACAAACTTTTCGAATTGTTTTCACAAGCGTATCATGATACTCGTATTTATTTTCCATTTGAGCTAGAGTAAACACAGTTATTTTTATTCCAGATCAAAAATACACGTGACTTCGTGTGTGGCTTTAGACGAACAGGTTAAACGTATAAAACCATTCGATGAAAGTACCTTAACGTGTATATAAATTAACTAATTATGATGTTCAGGACAAAATGACAAAATCTATACAGTCCAAATATAGACGAAGCCTGATAAAAAGTGGTTGTTTGTCTCAGAAAGAATTAGTATTATAGCCTTCAGTGCAATAATTTAGATTTTTGAACCTGTCGGTTATTCATGTAGTCACCAATTGCGGTCTTCAAATATGGAAATCAAATCGAAACCAAGTGCAACAAAAACGAATGACGTTGTTTGTTTTTGCACATGCTTTTGATCCTGGCGTTTGTTTTCAATCAACATATTTTATTTGACTAACTTACTCGTACATGGACACTTATGAAACGTCAGAAACTATGTGCATGGTTACAATTGATCGTTTCCTATGGAAAAGAGCCGGCAAGAAACTCCACGGTTACTCTTTTGAAAATAATTGGCTATTAGGTACAGTGTTCTCAAATAATACCGCTAACGAGGTTCTAGTGAAACCACATGTGTAGAAGGAATTTTTGCCAAATTTCCTTGTCTTCAAAGTAGTATTTTATCTTATAGTATGTTTTTTTGATAAGGACACGTTTGATGTGGGGTTTGCACAGAACTTAGCTATGGCAGTTCTGTAATCGACTTTGGCAACTTGTTATAAAAGCGGAAACTGTTTATGAGAAATGACTTGCTAGTTTTGGTTAATCTAAATTTGAGTAAATAAATCATATATATATATAATATTAATTAATACTGCGTTTAACATACTCAATAATATTAAAAGCAGTTCATTTAAAAACTGCTTTACTGATGAGCCTCGTCAGCTGGGACCAGCTGAAAAGGTCGAAACCATTTTAACTTGTACGCAAACATGTATGCTAATCATCCATAATAAAGAAAGAAAAAAAAGAAAGAAAGAAAACATGTTTATTCTGCACAAACAAAACGCACATTACAAAAAATATACTAAAACAGATACACATACAAAGTAGCTAAAAGCCTCGTATTCAGGTAGAAAAAGTTTTACTATATTGTCCATTGACTGTTCGTTGTGTGTTTTTTGTTGTAATCAGCTCTAAATACTCCTTCTACTAGGACACAGGTCCCCTCCCTGTGAGAGAGAGGGGGGCATACTCGTAATCCACCACGTGGTCCTATCGTGTGAATATATGTTTTAGTAGGACAAACCACTTTCTTCACAAATATTTTCTTTCACCGTTTCGAGAGCAGTAGTTTTAAAATTAAATACAAAAAGTAAAATACGTTAGGCCTAGGTTCGAAGTCACGACCTACAACACGTAAATCAGGGCCTATACCACTAAGCCACTACTTCTCTGCTCTCTGCTAATCACCCACAGATTCTCTATTAAATCCATCTCATTCACAGCTCCTCTTTCACAAATCAAAACACAACCTTCTTAATGTGCTTTCTATTGAAAACAAAGTTATATTTGACTCGTTCACCCATTTCCTAAGGCGGTAACTTGTCATCAGTGTTCCTCGCCAGATGTTGCATGCCGATTCCCCTTAACAATACTAATTGAGTTTTGATCCCCTAAATGTGACTTAAAATATTCGGTGGATTATGGTCTTAAGATGAAATATACTGTATGTGGCGGATATTAGGTGGAGATTTAATGCAATGTTATTAGTTGATAATCAAGCATGTCTAAAATATCTCTCTAGAACAAACTTTTGCTTTATTTAGCCAGTCGTTGAATGTGTATATGTATTTTGATAGTCTATAAGTGTTATTTGTAATTATGAAGGAACAGATGAACATACATTCATACGAGTACATACCAATCAAAATCATAACCCCCCTTTTTGTTTCGTAGTCGGGTAAAAAATATATATGCATAACCTTGGAAGGACAGTAATATTCATGACTCCAGGATTAAAGACATTGCCACTATCATCATAATCAGCATAAGACTGTAAACCCACAGAGTAAAACCAAGGTGGAAAAAATAAGAGAAAATTGAGACAAACACCAAGTTTGGTATAAGAATTTGTAGATCATAAAAAATATTCATTTTTTATTTCACCAAATTGCGGAGCATAAAATTACTATTGTGCATACTACTTGGAGGTATTTTCACTCCAAAATAATAAGATCCTGAGACCAGCAAAGTCTCCAATATCTATGCAAACTGGTGAATTATGGCCATAATTTTCTCGGCGAAAATCATCTTCATCGCGCAAGACACTTTTTTATATTTAATCACATCGATTAGACGAAGATGATTATTTTCAGCTTTGCTGCATAATTTACGATGGGAATAAAGTGTCCCTATTTTATTTAGACATTTACTAGAGTATCTCGTACTCCGTTTCTACACAATTAAATTTAATTAATACGAATAGTTCGCGAGTCGTTCGCGCTAATGGCTTGAATACGTCTGTTTTCACAAACGGATATAAATAAACTGCCGGTGTTCATGTCTAACGCAATCCTCTTGCGTTCCAGCTGCTAAAGCGCTGTCCTACAATGCAATACGATACTCAATGTTCGTGTTCATTTCCTTTAAATAAGTCGCTTTACTTTAAATACAGCGGCTGCAAGATAATATTGTCTAAGAGATTTTGCAGGATTCGAATACGAAATAAATGTTTGTAGAGTGCATTATAGTATACAATTTTGATATTGTAAAATATAATTTGTAATATATCTCGCTATGTAATAACAGCAGCACGGGTTGATCGATCACGTTAAGCTATGCTTGCCGCGGTTGGTCAGTAGATGGGTGACCATCTTTACATACCAACACCCCTCCGTGCCTGTGAAACTACGTTAAGCCGTTGGTCCCGGCTGTCATTTGTGGATCTTTGACAGTCGTTACGGGTCGTCAGAAGCCCGAAAGTCTGACAACCAATCATACCAAGGGGTATCGTGTAACCCAGTAACTGGGTTGTGGAGGTCGAATAGATAGTTTCTCTATGTAAAATACTGTAATACCGGTACAACTTTATTCAGCTGCATCTGGTTAGACTGAAAGCTGACCCCAACATAGTAGGGAAAAGGCTAGGCAGATGATAATCTCGTTGGTAATTCATAAATAAATTTTAAAAAAAGTAGTTTAAATAGCAAAGTCTGGAGCTTGTTTGTGTGACTTTTACACTAGCTTGGCGTAAAGTACATATATTTAAAACACCATTTTGGTAAGTAAAGTATAAATGATTAAACTTCTAAAGACGTCACATATTCATATTTTCTCTTCTTGTTCTCATACACTATTGTCTACATTTCTTTTTCATTTCTCCTTTCGCAGGTCTGCTGGAAGAAATTTCTAAAGAAATAAGCAGCACCTTTGTACTCAATTGTTTGTTTATGCCGTATCTGCTATGTATTTTACTGTGTGTACATAAATAATAAAATAAATAAATAAATAACCTAAGTTCTTCTAACACTCTAGACTCGCGGTCCATTTAAACCGACTGAAAAAACAAGGTTCTCATTTTCAAGTGTAAGCAGTCTAATATATTATGTACACCTTAAAGCGGTGACATTTGATGGGGGTAGTCCTTTGAGGCTTTGAGGGTACCTACGTAACCATCGCACGTAATTTTGAATGCGCATGTATGTATTTACCTCATGTTCGTCCGGTAACTCGGTAAACCGCAGACAAATCTCAATGGAATATTTAATTCCGTGTCTGAGAAGGTTTTTATACAAAGGACAGGACATTGAACTTTACAATTAATTTTCATTAGGTTGCTCTTGAAAGTAACAAAATTATCATTTAGTTAGTAATGTTAAAAGTTACAAATACAGTAAGAACCGATACAAAAAGATCGTGGGGAAGATCTGGATGAGACTCGCACAGACCCGGGAAGCATGACACAAAACATAGGAGGACCATACTCAGGACTCAGCAGTGAGTGGAACAAGGCAACCAATGACGATGATCATGGGATAATTTTCCCTTACCTACATGATCTTTAGATCTTTTCTTCTAAAAGAGTAAAAGTTTCCAGAAAGTTGTTTAGAAGCATGAGGAACAGGGTGTAATTTTCACTCAACCTTCATAGAAAGGAGGCTTTCGGGACGTTGTATACAGAGTCTAACAGGAACCCTATTGCTATCCTTAAGCACTAAAGATAACAGCTGGTATAGAATTACAATACATCGTTTCAGCTCAAAATAAAATACTCTAAGAATTGATACCAAATTTTCGGTTTTATATGTTTCTTAAACTCAAATCATAACAAACGTGTCACCGCACTACGTAGGTCAATAACTTTCCACGTTACTTGCCAATATCACGATAAATCTCTTCCGAGTGATGTGTTTGTTTAAATTTGATCTGGTATCAATGTATTAAAAATTCTTATAACTTCCGAACATGTCGAGATAGAATTAAAAAACCCTTCTAATATCGTTTGATATCATCCAAAAAACCCGTGCCTTGTATGTATATACCCTTTTCGTTACACGTTGTATAATTATAGGCTATGCAAACCAATGCTGTTGAGTAATTCCGGGGTAGTAGGCCATACTTTTTTTAAATGCTCTTAAAAAAGAAACCTTACATAATATTCTAGAATTTTTTATTTGTAATTAAACTTTAAACAATCAACTTTGGAATAATAGAAACAAAAGTAACAATTTCTAATGAGATCACATTATTATTTTTTTATTCACGATTGGCCATCTCTCCCGAGGTGTCCGTGTGTGATGACCATGGCATACGAGGTAAGATGAATTACCAATTTGGTTATATGTTATAGTTATGCTAATTGAGCGATAAACTCTGCTTGGGCGATGCAGTTCGGATGTGCCAATGCAGATGCCGCTACTTTCTGATTTTCAGACTGTTGGAAAACCTAGTAATTTTCAGAATAATGATTAGGTAAGTAACAGCTGTTGCCTTTATTCCAGCGCTGAGAAAAGTTACTATATTCATATTTTAAGGCATTGTTAGAATAATATAATACTTTAAACCAAGTGGAAACCAACCTCCCTTAACCGCGCCGTCTCCCATGTGGAGTGAATAGTAAAGTTTAGTTAATATTTCCCAGCAATAATGAACGCCGACTACGCAGTACAGTTCGGAAATTTTCCGCCAAGAACAAAGAAACTTACAATTTATAGAACATCTGGCCTTCCGTTCTGCAACAGTGTTCAGTTTGTTTTTTCTACAAAGTCGTACGTTTCGCACCGTATTCATATTTTAGCTTTTTCTAGTATTATTTTTAAGGGTGGTAGCATCGCGATAATCACGGAAGTTAAGTGTCCGAGGAAAACTGCTGCTGTAGAGCAGTTTTGCTAGTAGGTCATATTATTATAATGAGACGTAGGTACTGATATTTTGCATACAGATGTTAAGAGAACTTTCAATGTGTTTTTCTGTCATGATTTGTTTTGTATTCCGAATTGAAAAACAAAAGACACACATCATGTTGTTTGTTTTATGTATATATTTTAATATCTCGAAATAAATAGTAGGCAATATTATTATAGGTGTCAAAGCACTCGTTACTTTCTCGTGGCCCATGGGCTAATGGGCTATGGGCTATCATCACATTCACAATTAGCTTGGACATAACTGGCATTGGTGAAGGAAAAACCGTGACGAAATCTTGACTTAATTTAAGTCTGAAATCGCCAATCCGTCTTGAGCAAGTTTGGTGATTAATGCTCGAGCCTTCTTTTTATGATAAGGCGTCTTAGGGGTGCCCTGCAGTGGCATAATAATCAGCTCGTACAACACTGATATTGGAGCTTATCTTCCTATGTATGTATTCCTACTATCATGTCAATATTATAAATGTCGATGTTTCGGTGTTCATTACTATATCGCGCAAGAACGGATGAACGTTTATAGCCGGGATTAACGTAGAGGATACTTTTTATCCTGGTGGTACGTTCCCGTGGGATAATTTTCGACCTCCATGCGGGCGAAGCTGTTGGAAAAAGCTAGTTTTTCAATAGTCAATACCAAAAAGCAATACATCTTCCAAATACACGTTCACATACTTATCCGTTTACTTAAAGATTTATTTCCCGCTCGAACTATTTCACACAAAATTGCCGTTACATCGCAGGTCTGGTTTATTTTTGACAGAATCTCTCAACATTTGGCGAAGGGCTCCAGTGATAAGCACACTAAATCCTCTTTGCCCGATTTATTTAATTCTGAAGTAATCCTATCTGTCGATACGTTTGATAGGTTTTTAGGAAGACTTTTGAATAGGAGGTTATTTTACGGAATGGATTGTGCATTTGGGAAAGTTGGTCCAATTTTTATTTGGTATTTCGTTGATCGGAAACTACATGAGGATGAGTCGCTGGTGCAATAGTTCTTCTGCTTCTTTTAGGGTCGATGGTAACATGTTAAGTAGCTGTTGCAATTATTGTTCAGATTTTGGAGAAATAAATACGTAATGAGCAGTCAACCTTGCGTGCTGAGTGAGTCATGAATTCAGCAGATGATTTTAGACGCCTAGCGTATACATTTTTCGTTGGTTATCAAAATAAAATCTGCTGTTTGATAGAAAACGCAATATTCACAAAGTCAAAATGTATGGAACAGCAATGTTTTTTTTTTAAACCGACGAAAAATTTCAAATGTGCGTTCAGAATCATGTACTGAGTCTATGGTGGCTGGTTGCGCTTTGATGTCCCTGCCTCCCGTATAGGTGCACACAACTTCACTAATTGGTAACCCCTCCCAAAGACATGTGCGTTCAAATCCGAGCTAGGCCCAAGTAACTTTTTGTATTTCGCAAAAACATTTTAATATAATTACTGCATTGTTTTAGTGAATATGGTTGACATTTACGAGGACTTATTCTACTTCTAATTAGACTGAGAGGTTACAAGAACTCTTGCCGTGCATAAGTTTGGTGGTTCGAATTCTGGGCACGAAATGTGTTTTTGTCACGCATTTTTTTTTATTTATTTAAAGTATTTTTCTATTTTGTTTTAGTAATATTTATAAAGAATTCAAATAAAATCAAGAAAAAAAAAACTTTTATAATGATTTCATAATATTTATTATTGGTATTATTTATCAAAACTTTGCTTTTATTTTACTATAGAGATTTTTCAATTTGATTTGATAATTTACAGATTACTTAATATTATAAGTACATATTTTGCTAACTGATAGAAACGGGCGAGCGTGAGCAATAAAATAGGAAGCGCTAGAAATATTTTAGATTGACATAACCGAACGAAATATCACGTGATCTTTCATGTCGTCTCTGCAATCTGCATAGACGTTTTAAAGTTGTATGTGAACGTATATATCAAACGTTGTAGTTATAACTTGAGGGTAGGTATTAATTTTATAAAGAAAAGTAAGTAAGTTAAATTAGTGGATACCCTCAAATAACATAGTGATTCGGACGATACTGGATAACAATTACATCGCATTTCATATGGGCTCGCTGGCTAGTTTGTCAAACTGCCGGTGTGAGTATGACGACGTTCGGAGATGCGATGGTTCGATTCCAAGCCGAATAAATATTAAACTCTTTTTGAAGTATTCTGTGGATTATTCGTAACGAATTTAATGTTGTAGCAGTGTAACATTTTTAAACGAGAGGGGTTAGCACATACTGACGCTGTTTGTACCAATAAACTTTGCAGTTTTAAAAACATATCAGCTTTTAATAGAATCTGCAAATTAACCTACCCCACTTTCTGCAATAGAAAAATCAATTAACTAACACCACCATGTACCGACCGAGCAAAAAGTAAATAACAAAAAAAAAAATACAATCATATCCAAAAATGCTACGACATTCAATTATGAAGTCGCATGATGAATGGGTGTATTAATGTTCGTGGTCGCAAGTCGAGGGCGTCTCAACATCGCACGGACCGTTGCCCTCAACTACGATGCACCGCACAATCCTGGTTTATGGCAGACAATGGTATAAGGTTGATCCCATTGGGGATTTTAAGTTTGTTAGGTGAAATAGAAATATGGATCTGAAATTTTCTTTGTGGCCAGTAGTTATTGGCTATAGTAGTCAGTAAATAGGCAGAGCGAAAAGGGAATGCCAATTGATTTATTATTCGGAATTCGAAATATAGTACTTTCTTGTGTCTAATGTGCATGGATATTATATTTAAATATATTTGGCATGGACCTTCCTAAATCAACTGCAAAACCACACTTTTTGCATAAACGAATTGGATTGAACGATCTTTCTGTAAGACTGAAATATTTTTAAGAAGCAACTATAAAAAAGTCAGTCCCATAATTTTTCCGTTCCCTGATTTCACAGTCATTTATAAGCAACGGGACCAGCCCCTTAAAAGTCTTGCTATATCCGTATACGTATACATGGAAAAAACGGAGGGAGAATAAGCTGATTCGCACCACAATCGGCTTGTGTTTTTACTTTTTATCTCTAAGTTGTTGCGTTAATCTTTTGATTTTCTAAACTGAGTGGTTTTTATAACTGTAAGTGTAGAACTTTTAATTCCGAAATGCAGAAGGGGTGCTGTGGTACTGTGGTTTGCTGACATAAATCTGACTTGGACCAGTAAACCTGACAGGAATGTAGAGGGATGTATTTGTTTAGATTCGAAAATAACTGTCGTAAGCAAAAAAGGATTTGTTTCGAATAGGTATATCGTGTTATCGAGTGGCTTGTGGCTAAGTCATAATAGCTGCACGGGTCGATCGATCAGGTTAAGCTAAGCTTGCCGCTGTTGGTTCGTGGATGGGTGACCATCTTTACATATCAAGACCTCTCGTGCCTCGCAAAGTACGTTAAGCCGTTGGTCATCAGAAGCCCGAAAGTCTGACAACCAGTCTTACCTAGGTATAGTATTACCCAGTAACTGGGCTGTGGAGGTCATATAGGCCGTCGCTCCATGTAAAATACTGGTATTCAGCTACGTCAGGTTTGACTGGAAACTGACTCCAACATAGTTGGGAAATAGCTAGGCAGATGATGAGGTATGTCGTGTTTTTGAGTGGAGACCGTGAATACAGATTCACGCAAGATCAACGCAAGGTAGGACGCTGTCAGACTAGGTGGAGCGACGATCTTCGCAGGGTGACTGGTAGTAGCCAGATGAGATTTGCCGAGAATTGACCTAAATGGCGTGCAATTGGAGGGGCCTATGTCCAACAGTGGACTTCTATAGGCTGATGTTGATGATGATGATGATGGTTTTTCAATATGATAGTGTCAAAGTTATTGTTTAGCAACTTCGTGAACTGAGTTTTTCCTAATTTTATAAAAAAGTAACTCTGTCTATTTCTGTTTCTTTTTCACGCTTTAACGGGAGAACGAGTTTGGATGTTAGGCACCAGACCACGATTCGGGTTACATCCTTACTATATCATTACTAATATTATAAACGCAAAAGTTTGTATGTTTGGATGTTTGTAACTCTTTCACGCAAAAACGACTTAATGGATTTGGATGACATTTGGCACACAGATAGATTATAACCTAGATTAACACACAGGATACTTTTTATCCCGGCAGTACGTTCCCGCGGAATAATTTCCGACTTCCACGCGGGCGAAGCCGCTAGCGGAAGCTATTTATCAAATAAGGGCAATATCGTAACGACTAACACCTTACAAAAATATTTAAACCTGGTCCCAAAATTCAACACTTTCTCTAAAAATAGGAGCCCATCGGAAAAAAATTAACCAAACGCCAAGAAATCTCAACGGTGGCTGTCAATAACAATAGCTACACTTTGTATTGCTACGTGCGCAATCTGAAATCGCCTCCGTTCCTATAACACGCCAATTCTGTTGGCCAAACGAGCTGTGAAAGCATGCTATTCACGTACACACGTCCAATCCGCCCTGCGGTCTAGACTGAACTGCACTGTAATTTGGAAGGGTGGTCCTGATGTGATATCAATAATTTTGAAACATGGCGGTTAGCATCAACGAGCGATGGAATACAAAAGATTGGGTGGTACCGATATTTTTATTTATGTCCCTATAGATATGTATTTTGAGCAGTAAGCATCAGATACAACAATGTAAGCTTAGGGATCACGCATCATCATACCGTATTACAAATTCATCAATCTGATGACTCATGCTATTGGGACTAACGAGAGACCCCACGTTTTCGTTTTGAAATGTCGAAATTTTTCATCGCAAAAAAATCGAACCAATTAATATTCCAATCAAATCCAATGCATATTTCTTTTTGCGTTTTGTAAAATCTGCATTAATATTCTGTACTGGAGTTTCAAAATTAATGTCTACCATAATCAATACTGAATAATTATTCTATTTCCGGCCCCACAGTGAAAGGGCGCGTGCTATGTCATCGTGGACTTATCGCGTTGGTCGCGCGCCTGTCACTGGCCGTCACAGCCCCGCCGACCGTTTAAACGCAATGAATTTAAAAACGGGACCTCGAATTGTATTTTTAAATTGAGAATGTTTGTGATGCAAGACTAAAATTTTATTAGCAGATAACTTGCCAGCTAAAATTTTGAAATCGAATTTGAATCGAATTTTGAATTTTGCATTTTGAAATTTTGTCATTGTAATGACAAGTGATTTCTTCAGTTGGCTCTCTAGCTTCATTATTAATCGATATAAACACTAACCAATCTCATCCTTATATAATAACTCTATTAATGCTGACTTCCAAGAAATTCCTAAGACCTAGTAATTGCAGTACTATAAGCGATTCCCTCGGCATTGCCCAGCTTACGTGTAAGGGTGATGTAACAAGAGGTGTTTTCTCAAGTAATTATGTACATAACTCCTTTGCTAACAACGTTGATTGACCCTTTGACGACCAAGGTATGTAATTACGCAAACGTCGATCCGCGTATGAGCTAACGTGTAAGTTTTATTATAACTCCCACTTAAGTGCAAGCTTTTATTACAATCCTATTTTATGACGCATAAACAGTGGAACTTTTGATTCAGTAGAAGATTATATACAAGGAAGAAAGAAAAATAAGTTTAATAGACCCAGTTTAATGCACCCAATATTCACACAAAACGGAAAAAAAACTTAAAGTAATATTGTCTGCAGCTGTTTAAGGGTTTCCGAAAAATACTGCACTTGCAAATTGATTTCGATGTGACGCAAGAAAATATTCTTTTGCTTTTAATATCTTGTGAAGCTTTCCAAGATAGTATGCTTCTCTGTAATTTTTTCAAACTCAAATCTCCAAGGCATAAAGTTAGGTATACCCATAATAAACAAAGCGGTTATATTTTAACTCCAAGATTCCTACGTAAGTTTGCAAGAAACTTCTAACTTGTATGCAAGTCGGAAGCTTATTTTCTTTGTAATTTAAAATTTTCCAACTGCATGTGCTAGGTGTTCTAACTTGTTCTTGTTTCGCTGGCGCATTTAACAAGTTATGTTTCGTACGAATATAAAGAAATATTTGTAACGGACAACTTTGTTGTGTTGATTGTGGAATAAAAGTAAAGTGAGTTGTTTATGCTTCTGCACAAGTACGCGTGTGTTGTGATACGATTTTGAAATGTACAACTCTGAGTTTGTGTGCGTATAACCAATGTTCTAAAAGAATTTGTCATTGAATACACACGGTAATGCAATTTTATGAAATTTAAACTATAATCTGAACCTACCTGTACCGTTTTTTAGTGATCGTTTTCATAAGTTTTCGCCACAGGTGCAACGTAGTATTTACAAAATAACTTGTGCTGATTTGTCATATTATCGGTTTTGTGACTAGCTTATGCCCGCGGCTTCGCCTGCGTGGATATCGGAACAATCCCACGGGAACGAACTGTCGGGATTAAAAGTACTACGGTATGTATGTTAATCCAGATTATAAGATATCTAAGTGCCAAAGTGCATTCAAATTCGTCTAGCGGTTTTTACGCCAATCCAGAACATACAGACAAACAAACAAACTAACGGACATTTTTTTTTGTATAGATGGTTGTATAGATTGGTATAGATTATGTAAAGATTCAATTCAGCTGTCAAATATAAAGCATGTTTTTGTAAGATCCACAAACATTCACAAACGTATACCAAGCTCAATCGAATCAAAAAGATGAGTTTAAAAGTGGCTTCGAAAATTTTAGAGTTCGGATTTTAAACGGGGATCAGAGTAAATCCTCTCCATAAATAACCGTTAGTGAAGTCATCAAAAGGGTAGCTCTGCTCAGGGCGAACCATGTCATGTGAACCTACCATCAATCTTAGGCCGGTCGCTGGCTGCACGCACAGCGTAACAAAGGCTCGGATTGTAGTGGTTATAAAACAGCGAATAAAATACTGCCACTAAAATGTGCCCAAAATAACAATTGTTCACACACGACTCGTATAAAAGTTAACGAGCATTTCACGTTGATATTCGACACGGAAACAGGTATTTTAAAGTCTTTGGGTGGCTTTTGTTTAGGGTTAATTTTTAGTTTTACGATATAAGTGCTAAGCTGTTCAGTGGGTAATTCTGTTATGGGCTTTAATTTTGAAATTATGTTCTAGTTTCTACGTTAGTTACTTTTAGTAGCAATTTTGGGCAACTTATTATGGCATGGACATTTCTGCGATTACCGCTCTTGAAATTATAGAGGTATGAGGAACAGGTTGTATAGTTTACTCATCCTCCTTAGAAAAGGGAGAATCCTCCGACCAGACGGGTGAAGTCGGGACGTTCGCGTTGTGGATATGCTAGTTACACAGGAAACTGTGCTTGCGCAGATGTAGGGTTTTGAGTGACTTCGGTATACTGCGAAGTGCGCATGTGGAGATATAGATGCCACCACAGACCCATTGTTGTAGATATTGGTGTTTCACGGTTCTACTGTTCCAAAATTGTTCAGTTTTTAAATCATTAGAGAAATAACTTAAACAGGTTTTACTTGTTTAAGGTTTATCGTCATCATTTGTCTAGCCATTTCCAACGATGTTTTGGGGTCGGCTTCCAGTCTCACCGGATACAGCAGAATATGAGTATATTTTATACAAAGAAGGGCTATAAAAAATTTACTCATATTCTGGCCTCCACAGCTCTTTAACAGGGTAATATGCTATTCCTTAGTAAGATACGTGGTAATATTTAAAAAACCTGAATCCTTAGTTCGCTCCCCGCTCCTCTAGTCGCTCCTCTTATCACTATACGCACTGCCTCCTCTAAGGGCTCGAAACGGCTTTGTCTCGCGTCTAGACTCGTAATCCATTATTACAGACGCCTTCTAGCCAGGAAGTAGGGACGGAGCGATACTTCTATACGCGACACTTAGCATATTTACAGTACTGATAAATGTTGCATATTTATCCTTCGTTATCGTCCTTTGGACGTGAATGGAACTGTTGCATTTTTCTTTCAGTAAAAAAGGAATTGAAAGCGTCACGGTTTCGGGTGTCGTGTCAGAAAAGGCTTAGGGTTCTTTTGTTCAGCATTTTTTTTTTCTAAAGAAAACTGCTTGAATTTAAAAGACGAGATTGAGCAGATTTTATTTATTAATTTCGTAAAAATATCGACATATTTATGTCAAAAGTTCGACGTGCTGTACCAAATTATGATTGAACACGGAATTGCAATTTCTCGAAAGCAATTCCGCGTCTTCGTACTTCTTGATAAAATATTTAATTTTACCTGTTTTTAACAAGACGTAAATACCTGTTTCGTGTATCTTAATCAGGATCTCACAGCACGGTTTACTACATACTAGTTATAGTGTATACAGTAGTTATACTATAATGCTACCATTTCTGGGACACAGGCCTCCTCTTTTTGAGAGGGAGTGCGCCGTTATCCACCACGTGGGCCCAGTGCGCGTTGGTAGATGTCACACGTCTTCGAATTTTTCGTTCTAGTATATTGCAGTTTCCTCCCGGTGTTTTCGTTGACCATTTTGAGAGCATTTACTACGCACAAATTAATTAAAAAGGGATTAATCACCTCGTTGAATACGCATGGTAGGTACAGGTTATCGAAGATCAACAATTGTGAAGCGAATCATTTATAAAACCAAGCAAATAATCACGGCATTCATTTTAAATTTTCATACGGGAATGTGACTCCACATTGTTCTTCCGTGCATTCAAAATGTGCCCAACAATGGAAAATTTAAAATAATCGAAGGGGTGCGTAGGTACCCATTTCAATAGACCTTTTTTATGCTGCAATATCGGGAGTTGTTTTGCTTAAGCCGCCATTAGTTCGCCTAATAACTGTGAGGGCGTTAGGAGGGCCCCTTGACTACCACCTGATCAAATTATCATACATAACTCGAGTTATTGTCGACTGAATTGGTCATTATAAAGTAATGTAGTTTGTTTAAATACAACTTTCCGTTGGCGTTTCGTTTCTGCTTTTTATAAGAGGGGTTCCACATAATTTATTGCTCTCAAAGATAAAATTTCCCTAATGGATATTGTTCACGAGACAGAGTGGTCTATTTTATGCGCATTATGTGTACATGTAACTAACACCGCTTTTTGGGGGAAGAAAGATTCTTTTTTTCAATTTCACTATATAAATGGGATGGAATTGCGTTTTGTGATCAAAGGAGAGATAAAAAACTTGATGAGAAAATGGATGAAACTAGAATTGAAGCTATCTTAGTTTGGTTGAAATGTTTTAATTGGACTTTTTCGTCTGCGAGATCCTTTTCTATTGCTGACTGAAAAGAGATCCCAGTCCCTTGAATTCTATTGTCGTTTGTTTACAGGGTAAAAATAGTTTATCTTTGAAACCTATATGCGTTCGTAGAGATACCTACTCTAAAGCTCCTAACAAGCAGATGCTCGACACTTTGTTGACTTAACTGTGTCAGTGCAGACAACACGATATTTGGTTGTATCGACAGTTTCACCGATATAGTTCACATTTATGAATATGACAAACGTGACACAAGAATCCTGTCTGTTATATCGAGAAGGACCGACCTCAGTAAATACACACATCAAAAGATTCTAGGTATCAATTGATATAAATATACAACGAGTAACATAATTAACGCAAGACCTCATACACCCCAATTAGAGTATTGAGTTAAAAGCATAATACGGTGACAAAACTATTTTTTTTAAAGCTAGCTGATATTATTAAGAAAAACGTGTCGACCAAGCATTACTTTATGCATTTAAAATTGAGTCTTATTTCTTCTGCGATAAGATTGAATTTTCTTTGGATCAATCAGTGGTAGGTATGGCCAAATACATAATAAAAATAAAAAACTTATTGTAAAAGTTACTGAAATCGATTCAGTAGTCCATTAGGAACAAACTACTTTCAGGTCTTGCGTACATTCTGTTACACCTTGTATAGATTACCCTATTGAAATAACATAAAAATGTAAGTATATTTAGATTGATTAAATAACATATAATCATAAGTGTAGATCAACAAAGTACTTACTTTACGTTTGCATTAATAAAGACTTTTTGCGATATTTGCTTAGCTGAAAGATACTTGCTTATAGATATTTGCTTAAATAAAAGTTTTTATTGTATAAAATAAACAATTGGTATGTAGTCTGTATTTCCACCTTTAACGTATCAATTTATTGACAAAACAACGTGCATAATGTAATTTACAATTGTTGGAACATACATTCAGTACTTACGAAGTATAAAATAATACCTTCACACACGATTTGGATTTAATAACTTTTCGCATAAAATTATGTATGTACCTACCAATAGCAAAGTTTTTAACAATTAATATAAATATATAATAATAAAAGCTCGTTTTCCAAACTTCTAGCAATTTATGAAATTGCTCTCAAGTGGACTAAATAAAAGAAAGTAATAAAATCGTTTTTAATCATCCACAAGGCTATTTTTGAATCTAAACTATGTTTTGCCTCAACTTTTATACGTTATTCGTTCTAAATAAATAATTTACCTGTTATTACATTGAATATTAGAAAACAAATTGTACGTAGGTATGTTCTTACTAGAAAATAATAATGTGATTTCAGCAGAAATATTGCCTTTTTATTTATTGTCGAGTCTTCAGAACTCACGCAAACATTGATGGAACAGACAATATTAAAAAACACTATCTCAAAAAAAAAACCGCCAAGGGCATGACGGACCATGTACAATAATGGGTTCCGTAGTTGGGATGAATTAATCACAAGACCTAAATTAACTTTGTGTTTAAAAAAAAAAACTAATATACATCGATATACGTCACGGTCCATTCTCAAACTGCAAATGTAAGTATGTAATTTCAAAAACATATTTCTTTCTGCGATAAAAACTACACATTAACTATTTTAAGACCTTTTCCTTTACTTTTGCTATGAGACTTTGCTTCTTGCCAAATTTTATTATCCTAGGTTAACGGAGAGTACCCTATAGGTCTTGATTTAATGGCGAGTATCTAAATATTTCATCTAAAAGCTAATTTCAACTTGATACCTCCACGCTTTCTCAAGAAAAAAAGGTCTTGACAGAGTGACAGATGGACTATGAAAAGATCCTATAAGGGTTCCATTTTTTCTCTTTGAGGTACGGAACCCTAACAATACGAAAAAAGACTGGGCCTAAATAACAAAGTGTATTTTTATGAAGAATGGCATAATAAACTATTTATTTTCATTTCTTATTACGAGTGCGTCTCACGTCCTGAGTCTAATGTAAGCTGTATAGATGAGCCTCACGTAGACAACTAATTTAACACATTGTCAAGACTCCCCTCTCTCCTTCATAGTGCAACTCTTCTAAGAAATTGAAACGTATTGTATGAACTTAGGGCCGAGTTACCAACATTTCTTGGAGCCCAAAGTTGTGGGAAAACGTTTGCAGTGAATAATTAATCGTTTATAAGTAGTGTGTGTTGTTAAAACTAATGATTCTGGTACGTGATGTGAGGCATTGATTTGTTGTTACATCATGTTTGGTTTTAGTACTGGCTCGTTATACAAGACCATTCCTTCAATATATCAGAAAGCAGAACTAAATTAATTGACACTCTATGCAAGAATGACATCGTCCTTTTGCCCTTTTCCTTAATTCATTTGGGTCAGTGCAGCACATCTTTTAACCCAACTATGGCGAAGCTTGGGAGTGGCGCGAGGAGGCCAAACGCCGGGGCGTTACTCCGCTGCCGCGAGAAATCGAGGTGCAGCGGACAGAGCTCCGGCGGGATCTCATGGCGACATGGAGAGTGCGATTGTCGCAACCCAGTGCTGGGCACGCCACGATAGCGGCGGTAAGTCCCCTCTTTGAGGAGTGGCTTGAGAGGCGGCATGGCGTCCTCACCTTCCGCCTGACGCAGGTCCTCACCGGACACGGTTGTTTCGGGAGGTTCCTGTTTCGTATAAGGCGGGAGGAAACGCCCGGGTGCTTCCATTGCGAAGATCGCCCTGAGGACACGGTGGAGCATACGGTGGTGGTCTGCCCGGCTTGGGCGGAGCACCGCCGTGTCCTCGTGGAGGCGATCGGCGGCGGCGATCTCTCGCGTCCAGCCCTGGTGCAGGCCATGGTACGGAGCGAGAGTGAATGGTTAGCCGTCACCTCCTTCTGCGAAGCAGTAATGCTCGCAAAGAGGGAGGCGGCGCACGTGAGGGAGAGGCAGTATATGCGCCCTCACGGCCGTAGTCACCGCGGGAGAAGCCCTGGGCGTCGGGAATCCCAGGCTGATTCCCGGCCACCGTAGGCGCGGGCTTGCGGACGGCGAGTAATGGGTAGCTCGCTGTCCGGTAAGGACCAAGCCCGGGTCGACGGCGCGTTGTGTTCCACGCGCGCCTCAAAGAGATGTCAGCACCAATAGGTGGGGTTCGCAAGGACCGATGCCTGCCAGGGGTGCGGGTTGTTCGAAAGAGATACCGCGGCCCCTGGCACACAGGCAACTGAGGGAACACGGGTGGGTTTTAGTCAGTAAAAGTCTGACACGCCCTCCCGCTCCACCCAGAGCGGGAGAAGTTATTTGATGATTTCCCACCCAAAAAAAAAAAAAAAAAAAACTATGGCGAAGCTAAAAGGCCCTCCTTAATTATTTTAATTATGATTTGTGACCGGCATGTAAACATGAATGTGGGAATGTATGTATTTTTTTTATTATTCTTTTTTCGTCATGTTTACCACAAAAAAACTTATTTTCTTTCTTGTATGTCCACTTTGCCCTGAAGCCTATGATCGCTTACTACTGTTTGAATGTAGTGTTTTGATAATAGGCGGCATACAACCACGGCTTTTAGATGAAAATATTCGTAGTAGGTAGGTTTAAAAGTTTTTAACTTACCTTTATTCATCTATAGTTACATATCTCTTAGCCATCTTCTCAGAGTTCATTTCTTTCCTATCCATAATATCCTTTACATAGCCATACCTTTACTGTCATGGCAGTCTAACATTGAAACAATTAATCAATTCATTGGTGGACGTATTAGTTACATGCTACATATTAAACCGATACTAATATCGATATGATATGGTATGACGCAAGGCGTTGCATTGGGGCCTGCTCTGAATTTCTGTTATTGACATTTCTATTGACTGCTAGCTGTGTTGGCAAGACACACCTCCACATAATTGGTTGTATTGTCGGGTCGGCACTACATATAGCACCTGTATTGAAATTACACTTGTGATCAAAAGGGTTTTCGGGTCGAGACTGAAAATCCAAACAGTCCAACGGTTAGAAATATGAGATCACCAATCTAAGAAGCATTATAATTAAAACAAATTGTATCCATGGCTGTAATAGTCATTCAATAATGCTCAACAGTGGCCGTTATTAAGATTTATAGAATGAAAATTGATGACATGAGAGCAAATAAATTAGCCATGAGGAATAAAATAAAAGACCAGGCAGATGAAATGTAAATATCTCCAAAACAGACAAAGAGAGTTGAAACGAATAACGACACAGAACCACCTCCTTCCCTAAATAAACCACATTAACTTTAACAACATGCATTGTCAACACAACCCTACACACATGAATACTATTATTATTTTCATGGCGCCTCTATTGCGACACTTGTAGACGATAACACAATTGATAAGCATCAAATTCTTTGGTTCGTTCGCAGTATTTGTAATGAACTGTGCGCATCTCACCTCGGAGAGTCGTTCTCTAGTCCGAACACGTCTTCAAGGGAAGCAAAGTCACCCTTCAGTGGATGAGCGCTAAAATTGCGCTGGAGTAGTCTTGTGTCTGTTTTATTAATTTTTATTGGTGATTTTTCTTTCTGTTTGTGTCAGTGCCTACGCTTTATTTCATAACGTTTTACAAAAATATCATCCCGACAGTAGTGAGTTAGAGTTTTGTACACATAAAGCTTTCTGTTACCGTCTAAAATGTTGATCGTGAGCTTATTGTTTACTTTTACTTATTATTTAATTCGTTTTAAGTATTGAAGTCAAATACTGTTATTTTGTTCAAATAGTGATGTATGTTCAACATACATCAAATATCATCGTATATTGTAAAACATGCATCAAATCAAATCAAATTTTGAAAAACAAGTGTTGTCATTAAAACTATGTCATAAAACCCTATTGGCAGGAGAGGCATCTTCTTAAATTTAACAATAAAGACATTAAAATATAATATATAAAATTGAATCCAACTGCATAAGATTGCTTATATAGGTAGTTTTCAGTCTAATAGTCATCCTTTTAAAACAAGGTTCTTGTTTCCATCTTTTTTAATTAAAGTTTACTTTTTACGCAGTCGGGTTTTTTGATTTTGTAAATATATTTTTTATTTCACAGTTTTTAGTATATATAATTATTTTTGACGTTAATGAGACCTTTTTACGAAACCATTTATTTTGATACCCCACTCAATAGGTTTTGAGAAAAATAATAAAAAATTAAGACAATATGGCGCCAAAAATCGGCCATTTTAATTTTATCAATTTCGATATGCCCAGTATCACTCTCACAATTAAGATGAATCTAACGGCACCTCTCAAGCTGAAATCAATCAAGCCGTTTAGGCTACAGAGCGAGCGTGCCAAATACATACACTCGAAAAACATAACCCTCTTTCTGGCGCAGTCGGTTAAAAAGCTAACCAAGTTAAATCATCATCATCATTCTCTTACCCATATCCCAATTTATTTCGAGCAACGCAACATGACTTTATTCCCTATACTTTTTACCCGACTGTGCCAGAAGGAGGGTTATGTTTTTCGAGTGTAGGTATTTTGTTCAGCATCATCATCATCATCCACAGGCCGACTTCACCCACGGCCTCTCTTTTCTTGTGCCAATCCTCACGCTTCCGTGCCAGCGTTATCAAGCCTTTGCCCGCGGTGGCAACAATGTCGTCCGATCATCTCGTCGCCGAATGACCGCTACTCGTCTTCCTGTTTGGACACCACTCTTTCTAAGCCTTACTCCACATATCATGACTGCGCCTTACCAGGTGTCCTGCCCAACTGCATTTTCAGCTTCATAATACACTTTCCGCTAGCGAACAGTTCTCTGTTAGTAACCCACAATCACTTCTATTATTCCCATAACTCCAAACAGCATCATCTTACACCCGCGTAACCCCGGCACAATTAACCATAAGTATTAATACTGTTTCCCCTACCGTTTCCGCGCTATTTCTCCTTTGCTTATTGCGTGGGGTCTCGCTGTTTTATTGGCACCGATTGTATGTACTACGACACTATCCCTTTTATGAATGTTATGGTTTATTTCGCCCACCCCTAGGATGTTGGTGTTCCTGAGAGTAATTGGCACCGCGGCTACTTGCACCCCTTAATGGCGGGAGGCATATATGACTTGCCACTTTAATACAAGAGGAACAGATCAGGAATTTTTCTATGAATAAGAAAATGTTAGAGAAAATGTACCGTGAAAGTGTTGATGTAATTGAATTGCTAGGGTTTGGGCTTATAACGTCTTTCTGCAATGATTTTGGAAACAGGACTAGGAACTTACCCAAAAAAAAAAATTCTAGGCCAAACTTTACTAGAATTTTGCCGCATTATTCCCCGACATCCGACTTTTCAGTCTGTTGACTAGTCGATGAAAAAAAAGCAATAAGGTTATGACGTCAAGACGTTTGGGAGCAGCATTTTCCTGTCTATCAGCAACAGTTTCGTAGAATTCAACTTCAGCTTTCACCCTCTTTCTGTAACAGAAACATGACGGTTGACACAGTGCAATTGGGAAGAGGTCGATGTTCACAAGGGTCAACTGAATGAAAGATGCACGCCATCTGTCATACATCGCCGGACGCAATTTTTTGTGGGACTTGCACTGCAGTTGAACTGGTATTTATGGCAAATATTTATATCCCTATGTTTTATATAGAGACAAAATCACATTACAGCAACTATTCTACTTTAAACAACACAGTAAGACAACCTATTTACTTAAACGAAAACTGTAGTTAAACTACGACTACCGAGACAATTAAAGTTCCGTTCCAAGTACCAGCCAGGAATTTGGGGTTCTTGTGGTCGCACCCACAATACATAGGTACACATAGGTATAGCAAAGTGGGGTACTCAATCGGCTATCAACTTAATTGATCACAATGTTGGTGTACCTTTTGCAGCAATTTGGACTGGTTAAACGCTTACTTGGGCGTTTCCTGATTAATCTTTAGGGTTGTAATTGCGACTTGTTGGTTTTCGACGAATGTTACCGTCTTTTGGTGTTTTGTAAGGGTATTTTATTAGGTTTACGTATGTATTGTTGTTCTGTTTTATTGAGTAAAGGAGAATGCAGCTTATAATTTATTGTGGCCTTAAAATTTTGCTTTTGATCAAATGTCTCGACATTTGATCAAAAGTATAGTATTAGTAGTAGTATATAGTTTTTACACCAGTCTCAAAGCACAAAATGTTTAGAGCGTAGCCATAGTAAGAATATTGTGCTTTGTCTCTAAAACATTAGCGCCATTTTGTTTAAGCAATAAAGCCAACCATCAAAATAAACTTGCATTTCAACTGGCGTATACTCGAACATTTAAAATATGGCTTTCGTGATTATTTTTAAACTTCCCGAAAAAGACTCCGAATAAAATTTGGTTTCAATATTATTCACCTACTTAAAATAACATGTAGGTATAAAAATCCGTCATTTTTTAGTACTTCAATTTAAACCTGGTGTCTGAGTAGTTATTTGTTGAGCGCTGTATAGCGTAGATATCCTAATGAATGGTTTGGATCAATATTGGTTTATTGTTTTTCCTTGACAAGATGCATTCTAAGAAAAACTGCCCCTCGTAACATTTATTTTATTGAGAAAAAGAATGAATTTCAACATTATACATATTAAGGTCATTATTTCCACATTACCTAATTTAAGTTACATAAAATGTTGTTTTTCTAATGAAATTATGCCGATAAAAACTATGTAATCATAAAGCTTAATTAGTTAAAAGGTTCAAGTGCAGCCCAATATTTATGACAATAGGAACTTGTAGGTACTAAAATCATTACCAAATATAATAAACCAATACATTTAATAGAAACGATTAACAGTATCGAACAAAACAGATTCCACACGTTATTATCACAAATAATATATGCGACCCAAATCTAAATAGACTAACGACCGTTCTATGAGTTGTGATCAATTACCGACTGTGTATTTATCGGAGCACCCATCTCGACTATGAACGATATCTGAGTATTGTATCTCAGTACTTATATGTGGGAATTAGGAACGCAGTTATGTAAGGCGTTATTTGTATATTAGGGATCTTTTGGTTAGTAATGTTATAGATTTGGTGTACGTGAGTGTAGAAGATGTAGGTTTAAGATTCGTACCAAGACAAGTGCTCAGTTTGTGTAAATCATTTCTTCGCCACTGCTATCAAAACGTTTAAACGATGAAGGAAAATAACGCGAGGAAACTGGCATGTCTTAGAATCAAAAATTCGAAGACATGTGTCATCCACCAACACCCACTGGGCCGGCGTGGCGTGGTGGATTACGGCCCACTCCATCTCACCGAGAGGAGTGTGTCCCAGCAGTGGCAACACTGGAAAATAGAAAATTCACAGCCAAAACCAATACCACAGAAGATAGTAACCTCAATTTCGGATAAATCAGTTCTTTAAAAAACACCTAAACTAGGATGTCTTCCTAATCTCCATCTTAGCGAATCATTGGGGGCTTATTTGATCTCTAGTAACAAATAGATTACATAAATAAAGGGAAGCATATTTTAAAACATTTTCTTTAGTTCAAGCTTTTTATATTGAGGTTTATTTCAAAAGTGACTATTAGATACCCCGCATTTCACCAGACCGCATTTCATACGAAAGATCGCGTGCACACAATCGAAAATGACACATCGTCCATTATGAAACCGTCCCAATTCCGGCATTGGACTCTAGTAGTCCGGCACGCCTCAACAGAATTGCCGATACCGTATCTTGGTATAGTGGATTACTTTAGATGAGAGATTAATGCACTGGGCACGTGATAATGGCTATTAGCAACTATTGGTGTTGTGTGCTCTATGAAGTGTATTAGTTTGCTGATAACGCGAAGTTCGGGATGATAAATCTTATGTTTTATGTATGGGTGATTGGTTTACTGTAATGGGTGCTGGCAGATTTAGTAGTTTGCTGTAGTAAATTCTGTTCTATAGTTGGATATTTGTCTGTTTTCTTAGCTGCAAGCTTCTTTCTAGTACTGATGTCATCTATAACTTCAGAAATAATTTTGTAAGCTTTCGATTTTCTATCGACCAACATTAGATACGACAATACATTTTCTTTGAGCTATCAATGCTTATGACAAAAGTTCAAAAGTAGGTTGTACATAAAGTTAAGTTTTAAGTTCTGTTTATGTTTTTGTTTTTATTATTAATTTCTGCTTGAGTACATTTTTTGTGATTTTTTTGGTATATTGGCGTGTGTTAGTTGACATATGGCAAAAATTTTAATTTTATGTTTTGTGTTTCGTAACGTGATTTTTTTTTTGAGCGTGGGATATCATCAAATAACTTCTCCCGCTCTGGGTGGGGCAGGAGGGCGTGTCAGAATTTTACTGCCTAAAACCCACCCGAGTAGGGGCGACGGTATCTCTTTCGAACAACCCGCACCCCTGGCGGGGATCCGCCCTTGCGGACCCCACCAGTTGGTGCTGACATCTCTTTAAAGCGCGCGTGGAACACAACGCGCCGTCGACCCAGGCTTGGTGCTTACCGGACAGCGAGCTACCCATTACTCGCCGTACGCAAGCCCGCGCCTACGGTGGCCAGATTAACAAAAACCCGCAAAGCATCCCCTTTAAGATTTATGAATGGTCATCAAAACTGGGCGTAAGACCAATCCAACTGCAACCAGTGCCAGTTGTTGGGACCTAATGCCAGGATCGTAATTATATAAATAACCCTAGCCATATACACCGGGTTCACTTGAAAATATTGTTTGAAAAAAATTAAGAAATAAAACACGAAACTAAGTAATTACGAATCGTTTTATTGTTTATAAAACAATACAACGATACCTACGTAATTATTAACAGGGATATAGCTAAATTAAAAAAGAAAATATTTGAACGGTTTTGAATGAAAAGCATGTTTAAAATAAAATAAAAATAAAGCTAACAAGTAAACTCCATTTCAAGTCAACATAACAACATCTAACAAATGACGTGCAGGGATGATAAATAGCTCATATCGTCCCAAACCAAGGTACCATTTTATAGAAACTATACAACGTGTAACGGAAAGGGTATATACATACCAAGGGCACGGCTTCTTTGGATGATATCAAACGACATTGGAAGGGTTTCATAATCTTATCTCTATATATTCGGCAGTTATGAGAATTTTTAATACATTGATACAAGAAACCTAACTTTTCAAATGAAATAAATACATCACTCGGGAGAGATTTATCGTGATAATATTTGCATGTAATGTGGAAAGTTATTGACTTACGTAGTGCGGTAGCACGTTTGTTATGATTTGAATTTAAGAAACCGAAAATTTGGTATCAATTCTTAGAGTATTTCATTTTGAGCTGAAACTATGTATAGTGATTCTATACCACCTGTTATCTTTAGTGCTTGTTAGCAATAGGGTTTCTGTTACACCCTGTATATGCACAGGCACTAATGGTTCTTCTTCCTGTCAGGCAGGTACAGTATTTTTTTTTAACGTATAAATGTATTCCAATCTTCGGTAATAGTACAGAAAAATGCAATTTGCAATTTATTCAATTGTTCTCCGGCGACTTTGGTACATTTTGTCACAGTATGATATAGAGTACTAATTATAAGCTATAATTTGAGATATATTTCAATTCTGTTGGACTTACGCCCATTTTGGCCATAATCCTTTGAGTATTCTATTTAAAAAAATTCAAAATGTGCCAAAATAATAGAACTAAACCAATCAGACTACTAAGCACACTTGCGCTGAACGTTCGAACTATCTAGTACAAAATGTACTGAACATATTCCCTATACATCGCTGCCTATCGATTCCCAACGTATCTACCCTATAAATAGCAATGGCTGACAAATGGCGGGCCCGATCTGATATATTGACGTGTTGATATGCGATGCCGAGGGGACGATTTTCAACTTCATTGACATAAATCCCGTTTTCAAGAAATATATTGGGTTTTATAGGGAAACAGACTGCTAGTGTTTGTATGAATTTTATTGTTTTTCTAGAGGGATAAATGGGAGTTGCTGACAGAGTAACAAAATATATTAAATGGTATATTGTGTATGATAAGCTCTTCAGCCCTAGCAAGGGGTGTTTGACTTTAATAACATAATAATGTATTTTTTGTTACCTATTATATATACTTAATCTATACTAATATTATAAAGAGGAAAGATTTGATTGTTTGTTTGTTTGCATTGAATAGGCTCCGAAACTACTGAACCGATTTGAAAAATTCTTTAACTGTTGGGAAGCTACACTATCCCCGGGTGACATAGGCTATATTTTATCCCCGTATTCCCACGGGAACGGGAACTACGCGGGTGAAACCGCGGAGCGCTGCTAGTCGATATATAAATGCCATTTTTAATGCGGTGAATGGGGCATCAAAAGCTTTACCATTTGAGTTTTTAAAAGTCAGCGCGACCGTTCTCAATGACTGTTTGATTCTCGGATCTCGCTGTTTATAGTTTTAATTTAACCATTATATTTACTTTTTGTGCAATTACAACTACACACATCGTAACTATTTAAAGATACATGGTAATACATTTTTGATAAAATTTACACGATTTTTTTTTCGATCAACAAAGTTTACAAAGAATAACAATTAATTTTACTTCATAAAAAATGTATGATTTAAAATGATCCGAGGGGCTGTAACTGAATTTTACCCCAGTACGGGTCAGAACCGATAACTGTGTCATCGGGCTAGTGCAAATCTTGGGGTTCATCGAGTCTGATCAAGCCACGCTGGGATCGGTGCATTTCATTCATGAATTCATACAGTATGGGCACAGATTACTGAATAGTTACTACGTAACAGATACTTCACTCAGTAGAAAATTTCCAATACCTATTACGATAATTGCCTACTCCCTCGCGTCAACAACCACTGTATGCTAAAATGCGCCTAAATGCTCAAGCGTACAGCAGTGATTGCTTCGCACCGCGCGATTCCACAGTAATCGCAGGGCTGCCTCTTCGATAAAATTAAATTAACATAACTTTTTATCTATGTTATTGAGAACTGTGAATATGTTCTGACTTTTATGTGGCAGTTAAAAATTTTATCATTTATAAAATATTTAACCAACTTAAAAAAGGAGGTGATCAGACATACAGGCCAAACTGAGAAGTTTGACTTGTATGGTTTGTAGGTATGTATGTTTGTTTGGTGATAATCTCGCGTTTGGCTAAACCGATATCGATGCGGTTTTCAGAAAAGAATTTGTAACATTTAGGAGAACGTTTTAAAATAAGTATAATACTTCTTAGTTTGATGATGATCTTTGGAGATGTTCACTAGAAATGAAAAAAAAAGCCTTAAAAAAAGAGAACCGACTTCAAATAAAGCACTAAGCCGTAAGAATTTTTTTTTTTTTATGTTAGTGCCAACGGCTGGTAATTACGAATCGAAAAAGCACCGACATCAAAGAAGAAGTTATTTCTTACGGTTTAGTATTTTGAAGTCGGTTCTCTTTTTTAAAGTTTGTTTTATTATATTTGTAAGTTTGTTTTGTTTTATATATGGGTGCTGACTGTGGAAGAAACCTAGATAAAACATAATTATAGACATCAGTGTGTAGGTAAAATAATCCCTTCTTTTGCTTGATTTACACCCATCTACAGCACATAAGGCACCACACGGCATCGTAATACGCGTACGAACGAACAGCACTATTAAAATTGAACGGCGGCGTGCGCGCGCTTCGCTTGCGAAAACCGCACTGAATTTGATCCGCCGGCGGACCGAGACCGCTCGGCTGGGCGGTAGGCACTTATAGCGCGCAAGTACATGGAGTGACGGAGGCCAGCACCCTAATTGCGTAACACGCGATTAATCATAATCGGTTTCATTTTGTCAGTTCTTCAATATTCATTGCGTTATTTACGTTGCTGAGCAGACACATTTTTCGAACATATGAAGCAATGGTTTACCCTTTTGTTTCAAAACGAAACAAATTATGATGAATCGTGAGTTACGCAATTAGGGTACTGGTATGAGTCAGAACTGATAACTATGTCATCGAGTAAAATTGTATTCAATGGAAAATAGATGACGTATTCTACATTCTGCGTGTCACAGCCATCGGAAAACGCCAAATAAAACTGTCCTGTCCAACTGAAAGTTTAAAATGTTATTAGCATAATATTTGCATACAATATTTACACGCGGATATCGTGTCAGCATTCCAATTACCATTTTAAGTTAACCTTTATTTGCGTTACTGGCGACGTTTTTATTTTTCGTTTAGGCGAAAAATGTTAAAACGAAACGAAATTTTACTTTATTCGGTCGCTTTTGGCAAATTATTATTTATGATGCAAACAATCGTTGTATGGCAGTTTTTGATTTTTGTATAAACAGGCGATAATGGTCGAGGTAGCGTGTGAGTGAACACCGACAATTATAGGTATTGTTAGCTATAACATATTGTTATGTAGGCCAGTTGAATAAGTTTAACGTATGCTTTTTCTATACAGTTATGAGCAGTGTCTTTTACGTTATACGTATCTGGGTTTACTATATATACCTAGAAAATGTGTTTAGAAAGCATTTATGATTCCAAAGCATTACAGGCGGTACCTATTATGACGTTTGTATGCACGTAAAAGATATCTGCAATTTTGTAAAAAACACCATGCACTACTTTAAACAATGTAGTGAAGTCCTAACTAGACAAAAAGGGCTA
Organism: Antitype chi; assembly: GCA_947359405.1. NCBI lineage: Eukaryota > Metazoa > Arthropoda > Insecta > Lepidoptera > Noctuidae > Antitype > Antitype chi. The sequence continues at coordinate 10,741,270 of OX375815.1, read as the reverse complement.
AGTTATGCAATCTACTGTATCAACCACTCTGTCATACTTAAAGATATAAGAAAATTATGTACAATAAGTGTGTTTTAGTAATAACTCACCAAATGAATTGAAAATATTTACAGGATAATGTGTTTAAGACAATATTGACAGAATAGCTTCTAAAATGTTGTTTTTATATTGTTAAATAATTTATGAGACATACAAATTAAAAGTATGGGTAACTACAGTTTTGAGCTGTTTGGCGTCGAAACGCTCGGGTCATGGGGCCCGAGTACACGTCTCCTCTTTAAGGAAATTTCTCGCCGGCTGGTCGACACTTCACGTGACCAGAGGGCTGGGTCGTTCTTTGGCCAAAGAATTTGCATTGCCATTCAACATGGCAATGCTGCCAGTCTTCTGGGCACGTTTCCTGATGACAGCGATGCGGAGGAATACTTCGACGCCTAAGTGTCCTTTTGTTTTTGTACTTATTTTGTATATGATAGTTTTAAGTATTAAAACAATAAATTTTGTAATTTATTTAATAATTAAAAGTTAGTTGAATAAAAATATTAATATAGTTATTAACATTTTAAATAAAAAAAAACTGTGATATAATTAATGTAAACTTAATAAAAAATTGCATGCGTGGTTGCAGGCAGAATACAAAGTATTTCTTGTAAATAAACATTGGATTTGATTTGATTTAATATTTGATCCTTCTCACCGAGAGGCCTGAGTCCCAATAGTGGGAACGTTATAGGCTGATTTATAATGATGATGATTCTATAAATAAGTTATGTATGCTGTGGTAAGGGCTGTGCGGTACAGGGAGTACAGCGTTTTTTGCACTTGCAGTCTTGTCCAAGCAAAAGGCTGCTCAGGAGCAGAAGCAGTAATATTGGAAACAGTGTTTTATTAATATTACACACACCTTTCTTTTTTTTTACTACGGGGGGAAATCCTCATGGATGTCCTCCGCCCTGGGGAGGGCGGAAGGGTCTGTCAGACTCTTACTGACTAAAACCGCCCCGGTGTTCCGTTTCACACTTGCACCGGAGATCACGGGAACAAGAACGACTTCAGCGATCCCCGGCTACTGCCAACCTAACTTAAACCAAGACATCACACCTATTAAATGGCCTAGGATGAAGATTTTTAATTAATTGAGCCTACGCAGTCCAAAAATGGACAAAAGGAAATGGTATTAAAATGGAGTTGTGTGCTTCTGGCCAATTTCTGGTCAACATTAAAAAATATATTCTAAACTTTATGAATTTCACGACATCAGCGACCTTTAAAAATATTGGTGGCCGTAACGCTCATAAAAGTTTATTTCAAGCCATAAAATGACCTTACAACGATATAACGATTTGGCATCGAAGTCTCAATAAAATGTTATCATCAGGTCACCGTTCCCATAAAGTGTTGACACGTGACCTATAATTATTAACAAAAAATTACGATATTAGAATATAATTTGATAGCAACGTTTTTAATCATTTAGTTTATTTTAATAGCATTTCCGTTTTGAGCTTAAGTCCAAAGTTTCTTTAGTGGCTTATACCCAAAAACTACTAAGCTAGGTCAGTAATTTTTTTTTCATTCAGATTGTTTTATTTGGATAAAAAATGTAAAGTAACCAAATAAACAAATAAATAAAAAACAAAAGGACACTAGGCGTCGAAGTATTCGTCCGCATCGCTGTCATCAGGAAACGTGCCGAGAAGACTGGCAGCATTGCCACGTTGAATGGCAATGCTAATTCTTTCCAATTCTTGGTGAATCATTCATTTACTCATACATTAGCAGCCTTATTTTACCCAATGCTGAGTTTTAGCATTTTCCTTTTATTGCCATGCTTCCCTGATGATTAAACCTGGATGAGGTCTTCCCCGTGATCAGAAGTAGGTCGCCCACCCGTCTGAAGGCCAAATCTCGTAATTAAAAACGTTCAAAATCTAGTCGCAGTCTCATCTCGGCGACAATCACATGTCAAAAACTTGTAAAATGTATGGGAACTCGAGGTATTTTTGACAGATTGAGACGTAGATCAGACTGTGAAAGTTCTTAAAATTACGAGAATTGCCCTTCTGACCGTTTGATCTCGGCAACCATTCTGTTAGGTTAGATACTTTGCTATTAGTTGTTAGAACTTCTTCTTTCTTTACAACTTGTAATCCCTAAAAGGTTATGCAGAGGTGGACCTATACAGAATGTAAGGGTAAACACCAGTGTCACTTAAACCATGGGTAGTTGACTTAAATATACATACAATAAAAGAGCGAGTTACAAAAACAAATTACACGCGCGAAATGAGCGACGCTACGGTGTGGCGTTACGTGTGCTCGCTAGTGAGACTGACAGCTGACTGACCGGGGCCGCGACCTGTGCGTCGGAGTCGGGTCACGCGGCGTGGTACCCGCGCCCCGCGCCCCCTCCCGTATTGAGAGGCAAGTTTGTTGCCCTAGCGCGTAGGGTGAAAAAAAAGCAGATTTTCTATAAAATAAAAGGTTGTTTTTTTTCATTGATTTTACGTTCTATAAACGAAAAAAAACCACTGGTTTCAAGGATAAAGGTGTTTACCCTTACAGCCTGTAGTACTCCAACATTTCGCCAATTAAGTATAGTTCCATGTACCGGGCACAAATCTAGATTCTTTTTAGAAGGTATTAAAACTTTTGTGAACTTGACCTTTCCGTAAAGTAATTAAAAACCAAATTAGGAGCCACGGAACCCAAGCTAAACCCATCACGGACAGATTAACCACAAGCAGCTGAATTACATAAAAGTTTTAAGGATAGTAAACATGTTTCGTAATTACTTTACATTCCACATATGTGCCTACAATTAAGTTTTAAATAGTAAAAAACTTTTTGGCTTATATCCTACTAATATTATAAATGTGACAGTTTGTATGTTTGAATGTTGGTTACTCAATCACGCAAAAAAAAAACACATATTTTTATAACCTGGATTAACATAGGATACTTTTATCCCGTTAGTACGTTCCCATAGGATAATTTCCGTCTTCCACGTGTGTGAAGCAGCTGGCAAAAGTTAGTTACTTTATATGAAACCTGCTTCAAAAAAATATAGAAATAAACACCCTCTACTTATAGAAAAATACAAGGTAATTATATTGTTGAAACAAAATAATCTTTCTTCTCTAAATTCAACTTGCAATCATCAATATTAGAGAAAAGATGGTTGGTTGACCAATAGCCCTTAACCAATTGTCTTTTCTCCCTGTATTTGTAACATAACTTTTATTACAATTCATCCACGTGCACTCATACATCAAACCCTAATACAATATGCGGGTGACGATATCAAACACATTTGGTGGACACGCACGCCCACTTATAGGACCCTATGCGCAGCGCGTGCGCAGCAACGTGTTCTATTTGCATTCGTGATTTGACTGACAAATTACCATAACACTATAATAATTGGGTTGCCGTTATTTATTTGTGTTATAATTTTTTATCTGAACTATAAAGTGATCTAATTGTGGACGAAGATGACCCATTCTATCTTATATTATTATTACTGTGTTATAATTTTCATAAACGAGAATTATGTGAACAATGCTACGTAATAGAAATAGTTTTTTTTTGATAATTATTTCCCACTGCAGTTTAGTCAGCAACAAACAATAGTCCTTTAAACCGTATTTCGGCTGGAGAATAACTTTTGGCGCGGGATATATTATAGTGCCCAAGTGTGAGGGCAGACAGGTGCACTCTCTCATCTCTCACTCTCATAGTTCGATGAGATGGCAATCCGACATGAACGGAGAGAGATCAGGGCCCCAATTCTGTATGAAATAAAGAAATAAAGAAAGAAAATACATTTATTTAACAGACTAAAAAGGCACACAATATATAGCAATATAATAAAATTAAAAAACCAACAAAAAGTGTAAAGTGTCAAAGTGTGCTTCACGGCTGCGCTAAAAAGATGACGATGATGATGATGATTATAATGATTCCCCGCGGAATCTTACTACGTTCAAACTTCATCAATATCGTGTTTTGTAGAAACCAATGTAACGGTAAGGAATCGAAATGTCATATTCTGTATGTTCTAAGACAATTTGTCGATATTTATAAGCAGATGTCGTGTGTGATCTAAGGAATTGACATGGTTTCGAAGTAAGGAATCGTTAAATGGTCATGGTGAATTGGGGCCGAATCGCAGGACAGGACCAACGGCTCAACGTGCTTTCGAAGCACGGGGATATCACACCGCCCACTTCCAAACTACAAGCTGCCACTAAGAAAATCCTGATTGAAGAACTCAATAACATTTTTCCCGACCTGGAAAACAACCTGGGTAGTCAGCAACTACTTAACTTGATTAATCTAAGTGTACTGCGGTATGATCAGATCACGCAGTTATTTTTACTGGGTCCAAAAAATTCAAGCAAATCTGATTGGATCACTGCTGGTAATAAGCCTGCAAAAGAACACAAGTTCCTCCTCAGTTGAGATATAAACTAACACTTTAATCAGCATGGAAACATAATTAAATTTAATTACCAACGCCGCAAGGGGTAAGCCTAAAAAGTTCACTGTGCAGCTCACGTTTTTATTTTTTACGACACATCAAAAGAAAGTGATATCACGTAATTTTATGGTAATGGAGGGGTGCCCCACAACCCACGTATAAAGCCTTTTAAATTTACGGTGTAAGCCTTGTGATGAGCCGAGTGTTTTATGGTTTGCAACATTTAAACTCATATGCGGCCTAATACTTGTAAGATTACGCCGTAAGGGTGCGAAGATAAGTCACCTTGCGAAGTTTCAAGTCATTGGGTCCACATTATACGGTGGATTCTAGACTGTAACTTTGAACATTTCTCTGTGATGTTTGTCCTCCAGCGAGTGCCAGCTTCCTCTATGTTGAAGAAAATTTGTGCTCGCTTCAAACTTATCTAAAGTGATAAAGATGTACTTTGAAAGTAACTGTGTCGAGATTATCAAATACTCTAAGATAAAACCAGTAAAGCTTTGTATGAAATTCGAATATTGTTCAGCCTGCGCGAATCTGAAGTTTTATATAATTTTGTGACGTGAATTTTAAGTGAAAGCCATTATCATTTTAGTTCTATATATATTGAAAATGAATGAATAAAATTTTACTACTACATAATAATAAAATTTTATTCATTTACATGTCGGTAGTTGACACTTCACGTGACCAGAGTGCTGGGTCGTTTTTTTGCCAAAGAATTAGCATTACCATTCGACGTGGCAATGCTGCCAGTCTTCTGGTAAGTGTCCGTTTATTTTTGTATTTCTTTGCATATTTAGGTAGTTAATAATTTAATTTAGTACTTAGTGTATATAACTAAAGAGGTTAATAGCATAGATGTTAAAGACTTTACATGTTAAACAACGCAAAAATCTCAATATAAATAAATTAAAATTAATGAAACAGATCTTAAATAAGTCTTTAATCGACACAGAATAATTTATTCTTCATATTGAGGTCAAGGGATCTTATAATTTTATTTTTAATAAGTTTCATGCAAATCAGGCACTCTAGAGACTTAATATAGGTCTGATCAGGGTCCCGGATCAAATTGAAAAGATTCTGTGCAACGTCAAGAGTAGCCCCACTTGACGAAGGTACTGCTTTCAGGGTCTCTCACGATATTTAATATGGGAAGCCGACAAACCACATTATATATTGAATAAGGGATGGTCCGTAAATGTGATGTTAAAAAAATCAAGATGATTTCGATTTTATTTTGTTTCTCGCATCTAAGAAAAGCAAAATAAGCAATTATAAGTGATAAAAAATCAATCATCACAATTTAGATTGCCTATGTATGAGCAACAGACATCAAAATGTGTCATACAGTGCGTGATGATGACCTGTAAGAGTAATTTGCACTATTCATATTTCAATCCTAGTATAATACATATTATAAATGTGAACGTTTAGATGTTTTAATGTTTGGTACTCAATCACACAAAAACGGTATAATGAATTTGGATGAAATCTGACACACAGATAATCTATAACCTGGATGAACACATAGGATAACTTTTATCTCGGTAGTACGTTTCCGTGGGATAATTTTCGACCTCCACGCAGGCAAAGTCGCTGGAAAAAGCTAGCATTTGCTTACAATAGTAGGTACAAGTTAAATACTAAAACCAATTAAAACCAAGCCTGGCAAGGTATAACGAAATTAACGCAATGTATTTTGTTGAACTGTCAAAATGAGAGCCATTGCTACCGATACTGTGTTACAGCAGGCCTGTGTCCCAGCATTACGAACATAATAGGCTGATACTCATGTTATGCATTTTTATTGAATTATCCATAATATATTCAAATCACACTGCCTTTCTTTGACAGTTGTATCAAATGGCTATAATAAAACAATTTGACGGAGAGTGTCAATTTGCTTAACAATTAATTTCCCTGACTGTACTTTGCTGACAGACTAATACATGCTTTTACCACGGCACGAACTCTCTTCTATTTAAAGTTAGTGCCGATACGAGAGAAATTATGTTAGGATTTTCTACATTCTAAACAGAATTTTGCATTACAAGCAATATTACCTCATAACACGAAACGACAGCAAAGATTACACATAACTTCATCTTATAACTGTTATGTTATGTATCCTGACTTTGCTACTCTTTGCGGATTAAGCGATTTAAACGCAATGTACGTCGATTCTGCTTGAAGAGCAAAAGCATTATCTTGAATACCTACTATTTGGTATTGAAATCTTGAAGTTAATGTGAGAAGGTCAAATCCATTTATTGTGGTGTAGTAAAATGTAAATTAGGTTATTTGGCAAGACCATTAGGCTTAAAAAAATGTAATGTTATTAGTGATTGTGTAGATTTGAATAAACATACCAGCGAACTCCTGCCACCGCCTAGCGCACCTATGGGCTCGGCGTCGTGTCCAGTCGTCCTAAATCCAGCTAAACTTCACTGCACATTTATTTCCACAGGTGTTGGTTAATGTTATTGTTCGTGTCTTGATGGGGTTGTAGCACAAAATCACTGAAATACCATTTCGTATTAGAAAAAAGGTTTTAGCACGCGGTAGTCTCGTGTAGTTCGTGAACGATTAGTTGCAGTGAAAACAATACGCGGAAGCGCGGCGCCACTCTCGCCTTTCGTATACCAATCGGATTGCTTAGCGAATAGGCGATCAGCAAGCTGGCAACTTAATCAAATCAAACCCTTTCTGCTACACTCAAAGGCTCTACCAGTATAAGCGTATGAGCTTTGGATTGGTGAATGCACCGTCAGTGTTTCAACGCGTTTTCACCTGTCTTGATATTATGCCAACAGTCTCTTGCATTCACTCTCTTTCCTCGCGGACACCGACGGCTAAACATCTGCCTTCTCTTGTGTCTACCTACTACATTGTGTTTTTTAAAATTAAATATTTTATTAATCTTTTACCTTGTTTTTCTGTACTATTTGTGGGTTGAAAAAGTATCCAAAATTCTTAAGATTAAATTCGGTAGGTAATACCTATCTTAAAGAGAACGGTACGTAACAGTGATCACTATTTATAATGTTACGTACTATAAATAAAATCTAGTCAGAGTAGCTCAGACGATCTACTTTTCAGACGAACCAGAGTTTATGCAGTTCGATATTTCTGTGCATCAGCACCTACTTCAAATGTCACTCATTTCTCCCTGATGATAATGCTAACTCGTTTCTTACAGTACCTTTGACGTTTACGTCGCCTTAATAACACCTCTAAAGAAAAAGAAAAACTCTTTAAAAACGGACAAAAAATGCCCTTATTCTGATTGCTATCGTTAGAGTCAGTAACGAGGCAGACGATTGATCTCGTCGTGACAGCGATACTTGTGATAAGCTTTATCCATTCTACGATAGTATCGTCAATTCAATTAACCTAATGATGTCTGGCCCCTCGTTGAATAGGACTGCGATCTAGCTCCAATACTTCCTTAATAGGTATTGGTTGATACATATCCGATGGAATGATCAATCACAAGCGTTGATTTAAGGAAATTTATTTTGTTATGATATCCGATTAGTTAGTTAGGGAGATGGCTGATTTATTATTACTCAAGGGTGAATCGTGATTTTTTTGTTCGTGATTTTTTTTTGCTGTGAAGATGATTGTTGTTGAACTAAATGATCATGTTCCATCTAACGCCTATGCCAGACTATTATCTCTATTAATATTTTTGAGTAAATGTTTACATATAACCTTTCCACTGGTGCGACACAGGCCTCTCTTTCTCTCGAGAGAGGAAGTGAGGTGTAATCTACCACGCGGGCCCAGTGTGGGTTGGTAGAGGTCACATGTCTTCGAATTTTTGGTTCTAGGACATGCCGGTTTCTTCACGATGTTTTCCTTCATAGTTTTCAGAGCAGTGGTGATGAAGTTATTTAGACAAAGTAAAGCACCTACCTGGTTGGGGCCGTACCCCTGGGCCACCAGTGCTGCTTATTTACCTATGTTCGTAAAATATATTTTTTAATAAATGTTGAACTAACGTAAACACCGAAATGTTTTTGTCCCTGGTGGTAAATGTCATTTTAAAACATCATTATCATCTCCATTAGGTTTTTTGTCAATAAATGTTTTTTTTTTTATTCGAGTCGTTGGTAGTGAAATGAGGATTTGTAAACCAATCGCAAACATGATACATTTTCTAAACCTGACGATGCCAGCTTTTACAATCCATTAATATTTTGTTAGAAAACCTTCACTTCTTTACCTAACCTTATTACAAATGGAAATCATGTTTTCATATTCTAAGCGATGTTTTTATAGAAACTGACATTGAAAATCAATACTGTCCTACTGTTTGAAGATAAGTAGGTACCTTTATAAAGAGAGGAAGATGACGGAAGTATACCCTTTGAATAATTCAAGTGGTTAGATGGGTAGGTACTCATATTTTATGGTTGACAGCGTGTTATTTAAGCGTTGAAGGCGGCTCGGCGTTCGCTTCGACAACAAACCGTGAGATTTTCAACAACGTATTATCTACGGACAAACATTGACTTAGATCGAATCACTTCAATGGAAGCACAGTTATGATCTTATGATACTTACCGGTGTGGAGAATGGAAAGCCGGATATTCGTTAATTAGGAATTGATGCGGCGGGATACGGTAAGCGAGTTTGAAAAGTACAAATATAGAGAAAATTATACAATTAATTCATAATTATGCATAGTTGTTCTTCTTGGGGTATCGATTGCAAAAAATTCATATAACATGTTTGCCCCAAACCTCAGCTACGCGAAGTGCATTCACTGACGCAGTCATAAGGTCATCAAGTGCACAGGTAACAGTGAGACACTGCATACGCCCTTGAGATCTGGTGATGAGATGGAGTGCATGAAAGGAGCCTCCTCGAGTCACGTACCCTCCGACCTTCTGTTACGTCCGGCACACCATGGTGTGCCGGACGGAAAGGATTAGCCAATTGATAGAAGTCGATAGCCCATGGGCTATCGACTTCTATCAATTGGCTAATCCTTTCACCACAATTGCAAATATAAGTTCTAATCAGCTCTTCCAAGAGCTTAACAGTCCACTGAAAATAAAACCGCCTTCTGTGTAATCTCGATTGACATCCAAGGGTCTCTGAATTATGTCGCATGACGCATTGTGACATCGTATGTGTTCGCGATACCACCCAAAGCTGGCCTCACTTTCCTGGACTGTCACTTGTCGCCAAGATGTCATATACATTACTAAAGCCAGACAACTAATAGGCAAGAGCCAAGTTCAAAAAGAAAATAATAGAACACGTTGAAATGAGGATTTTGTTAATCAAATAACTTTTGTTCATAACAAAGCTAGGTACAATACAGATAATATCAATTGAAACAATAATATTATGAATATAATAACGAATGTATTCCAAACTTCTAGGGACATTGTGAAAGCTGTAATTAATTTTAATTTGTAATTAGTAGCTGGAAAACGGCTTGTTAAGCGTAGGATTAACATGAAAACTTTGTTTTGTGAGAGAGGACTAGAATAGAATAATGTATTTGTCAAACATAGGAAATTACATAAGAAGATTAAAAATAAGATAGTGCACTACGTTTTGCCAATATTGACATACAAATGATAAGAACAATTGAATAAAAACTTATGTAGCATTCAATTATAATGATAAAATTACAATCTAATTATAATTATTGGAGTACTCGTAGATAATTGTGCATGCAAACAAATTTATTTAATTTAAATAAAATACAAAGTCAATTTCATTTCATGTCAAAAGTCAATTCAGAAAATCATTAATGTGAAGTATTTAAATTGATGTCAGCATAATATAATTATAGAGATTGGTCGGTAAGAAACTCATCTATGGTATGATAACATCTGTCGAGTAGTAACCCGTTCAGAGTTTTTTTGAAATTTTGTAGTGGCATACATTTTATTGCAAAGGGTATTTTATACGTACTTGTGGAGCAGCACCAAAGAAGCTTTTCTTAAGAGAAGTTTTACATTTCACAAGGCATAAATCATTCCTATATTGAGCACGCATCGGTGTTTTTTTCACTGCACATAGTTTTAAAAGTAGTACGTAGTAAGTTGTACTAGGTAAACGACATCCATCTAGAACTTTAAAACAACTTCTGTTTCATTATCATCATTTTAGCTCAAAATCACCCACTTCTGGGTGTACTCCTCTCCTCTTTTCTGCTTCGGTCATACTTCTCAGTTCCGTGCGTCCCTCATCAAGGTGTTTCCCGTGACTTGACGATATCATCAACCCAACTTGTTTTCCGGCGGTTTCTTCGGCCTAACCTTGGCCACTTCTAGTTACTGCTTCTAACTTCTGTTTTATGTTCAAAATATTCTGCTGTATATTGGTTAATTGTGAGTAGTGTAAGTACTAAGAAATTGTTAATGTAGACAGCTTTGAGTATACCTCCAAAATAATACGATGCATTCAAACTCAGTCGCTCTTTCCACCAGTATGTCAGCGCCCGGTAGTTGAGCCCCGAGGCTTTCGTGCAAACCTTGCAATTTTCGCAAAATTTTATAATTTCACTTTGTTTTATAGACTATAATGAACAGTAGGTCGCGCCTAAGGCCCCTTAACTGTCCAGTAACCTTAAAATTTTACGTCAAACTTAATGCTTTAGTATTTTATTTTCTTGATAGCTGTAACATCTTAATTGCATTCACTTTATATTCGGCTTTATCGCTGCCTTTTTAATTAACAAGTTCATTAGTTATGCTGGATTTAAAATAATTGAATTTTCACTTTGATTTTAAATGTGGTTTGCCAGTATGTAGTGACTGCGACACTAACATTTATCAAATCAATTGTAATTCATTACACTGCGTAGGTACTGGTTCAGCTCCAAAGATACGACCTGTAACAGCTAATTTTATACGAAGATGTGTGACTGTCAATAAAGTAAGTGTATTTAACCTTTTACAGCAATTCCGTCTCTATACGGTCTATTACATAATGACGTAAGTGCTACACTTCTTTAATTTTCTCCACAACGACGGATTCTGCGCGCGCCAACAGCAGCAGTCCAGTTTCCAAATGTTTACCAATATTTTATTTTTTGTACCACTTCTGAGCTGGTTTGTCACAATGTTGTTATATAAGAGACCATCTTAATTGAAACTGTATCAAAATACATCACTACGAAGAAAGGCTTTTTATTTTACCCATAATATACCAACATTGCTAACATAAAGAAAACATAACAAAAAAATGTGTGCAAGCTAGCATCATTAGTTGAACCTGTCTACCCTCACAACCGGCCCTCCTGCCCGCTGGGACACGGGACGTGATAACGTCCCTCTGCGTGAATACGACGTTTGTTCCCAAGTTTGGACATGAAACCAGCGATTTTTGTCATATTACAACTTTTTCGCACATTACATTACATTACATTACATTACATTACATTACATTACATATTACAACTTTTTCGCACTGTAGTTTTCATAAAACCATCATTTACCACCGTTTTTAACCATCTTTCTTTATTAGTATTGCCAATTATGTGTGGACTCTATTATACATTACTTAGTTATTATGACATGATATATTCTGACATTGCTTATTTATTTATTTGAATTTATGACATTGTTTATGGTATTATTTTGAGTGAAATTATATAAAGTATTAATTTGAATTAATGAAATGGTGTAATTATAATGATATAATTTTAATAATAATTTTGCATGCCTAAATTGGTGCAACACAGTGGACAGCGCATTCACTTGACATCTAGAAATGTATGATTATGTACTGTGTTGAGAAATAAACATTAGAATTTGAATTTGAATTTAGTTGCTACGATAGAACCTAAAGTAACATATTTTATGAAAATTTCAAGTAAGTACTTACCTATTTCGGATAAAAATACCCTGTGATAGACAGACAGCAACGATTTTTTAACTAAGCAAGACACACCAACGACATGCTTACAAAGAAAGTCACATTAGGCGATGACGAATTGTGTAATGTACTGACTTTATTGAAGTTGTGCGTAAGTCTAGAAATCCTAATTCATGCTACCTAGATGTAAGTTTCATCGTGAAACTTGACTGCTAGATAGTTTCAGTTTAACTCAGAGAACACAGGTCAACTCTCTGAATATTTTCAAAGTGCAAGTCGGTTGAAGACGTCAACTCTAGCGCAACAAAACTTACTAGACGGCGGCGTCATGTAAAAGCATAAACTTTGAAATGTAGAAGTTTTGGCTTAGGTTATGTTTGAAGTTACCTCAAACATTTTGCATTGGTTTAAATAAATATCCAACACCAATTTACTTTGGACCGATGATCTTTCGGGGCTGGCATCAACATCAATGGCAAGTACATAACTCACCTTCGGCTTGCCGATGATATAGTTGTCATGGCTGAGACCATGGAGGACCTCAGTGCAATGCTCGATGACCTCAGTAGAGCTACCGAAAGAGTGGGTCTAAAAATAAGCATGGACGAGACAAGGGTCATGTCAAATGCCCATGTAACACCCACTCTCATGACGGTCAGAAGCGCTACACTCGAAGTTGTGGACGATTATGTTTACCTAGGACAAATTGTCCAGTAAGGTAGGTCCAACTTCGAGAAAGAGGTCAATCGTCGAATCCAACTCGGCTGGGCAGCATTTGAAAGGCTTTGCAATATCTTCTCGTCCCAAATACCGCAGTTTCTCAAGACAGAAGTCTTTGATCAGTGTTGCCAGTGGTTCGGCGGTACCTATGGTACGGAAACGTGGTCGCTCACAATGAGCCTTATCAGGAGGCTAAAAGTCACCCAAAGGGCAATGGGTGCTATGTTCAGAGTTTCCCTACGTGTTCGAATCAGAAATGAAGCCATCCGCAGGAGAACCAAAGCAACCGTAATAGCCCGAATAATTGCCAAACTTAAGTGGCAGTGGGCAGGGCACATTGCTCGTAGAACAGATGGCCGAAAGTTTCTGGCGTGGCGACCGCTTACCGGAAGACGCAGAGTGGGAAGGCCTCCCACAAGGTGGACCGATGACATTGTGAGGGCCACGGGAATCCGCTGGATGTGGGAAGCACAAGACCGGTCGAAGTGGAGGAGCCTGGCTTGGGGTAGGCCTATGTCCAGCAGTGGACGTCTTTCGGCTGAAATGATGATGATGAATTTACATTGTAACTTTGTCTTTTGATTTTACCGCTTATCTTATAATAAAAATATTTGTGCATGATTATTTAGTAGTTAAAATAAATATTTATTTTTATAAAATTTCGAAACTGCTCATCCAAAACCCGTTATTTTTAAGGCCCAACACAACACAATCGATTAACTATCGGTCCCGATGTTGGATAGTGCAATTGGACGTTATATTATTGAGCCGGCAGCTCAGATAAAATGGGCCCGATGACAGGTAAGTAACTAATTGATTTTGGCCATTGTTCGGTAAATTTATCGAGAAAACGATCGTAGTTTAGTCTCTATTGAACTGGGACCTTACTTCAGATTTTCCGTTTCTATTCAGGCCATTTCAAATGGGAAAAAAAGGTGACAGTTGCGTAGCAGTAGTTTGCAGAAGTAGAGAGCAGTGGTAGAGGGCCTTGACTTCGGGTTCATACCCAGGCAGGCGCTTTACTTCGTGTAAAAAAGATGTAATTTTATTTTACCTAAAAACGGTGAAGGAAAATATCGTAAGGAAACCCGGATCATAAGTACGGGCGGCCAGTGCTAGAGGCAAGTACTGGCAGCAACTACTGGCGGCGAGTACTGGCTGCGAGTACTGGCGGCGAGTACTGGCGGCGAGTACTGGCGGCGAGTACTGGCGGCGAGTACTGGCGGCGAGTACTGGCGGCGAGTACTGGCGGCGAGTACTGGCGGCGAGTACTGGCGGCGAGTACTGGCGGCGAGTACTGGCGGCGAGTACTGGCGGCGAGTACTGGCGGCGAGTACTGGCGGCGAGTACTGGCGGCGAGTACTGGCGGCGAGCACCGGCAAGTGCTGGCGGCAAGTGCTGGCAGCGACTACTGGCGGCAAGTACTGGAACTTCGTTCCATCCGGGTGTCCCTTGACACCTCTCAAGTTTTGTTTTTTGCTTTCAAAATGATTTACGGTTCAAATCAAATCAAAATATTTTATTTCACATAAGCCTGCATGGGCACTTATGAAACGTCAGAAGCTAGGTGCACGGTTCCAATTTGTCGTTTCCTATGGAGAAGAGCCGGCAAGAAACTCCACGGTTAATCTTTTAAAAATAATTGGCTTTTACAATGTTTTCAAATTACAGTGATAATAGGTATGGGAGGACAGTGCAGGCCAGTCAATAAGTACCAGGTACTTAGAGGAATGAAAATACAGAATAGAAAAACGTCTACAAATCTAGTCTCTAAGGCCTACAACGTTCTCTCATTCACAATATGTAAAAGAATCTACCTATATAAAATGAATCTATTTGAACCAAGTGACATGATTTCGATGACAATCACTGAAAATAAATAGTAGGTAGTAAAATTGATGTATAATGTCAAATAATGACGAGAATATGTCAGACATTGTAAAAAAAAAATAATAATAAAAAGAATAAAAATTAACATTGCAATTTGGGAGCAGTTAATAGATTTTCACACGGTTTTGCTGTTAATGAGGTACCAGGGAAGCCACATGTGCAGAAGGAATTAATGCCAAACTTCCCTGTCTTTAACGTAGTCTTTTATCTTATAATATGCTTTTTTAATATGGTTAAAGAGATACACTGGTTTAAAAAACCACCTTTTCGAGCGTTTTCAAGAAATCACCGCCTTAAAAAGATTTAGCAAGGAGGTGGCTGGCTGCCTATCGTGTTTTTGTGATAACTCGAACTAGAAGTTAATTTTATTTATTGATTTGATCCTAAATCCAACAAAAGATGTACACAATACATGTCACATAAATAAAAGGCAACATTAGGTATTAAATAGGTGAACTCATTTAGGAGACCACAGAATGCACAATAGAGTTAACAAATAGGCCAAAAAAGTAAAAATAAAAATTATAGGTAAAATTTGGAAACAGTTTATACATTTTTAAAGGACATACCCAAAAAAAAGAAAAACTAAACATTTAGAAATACTTCAATTATATTATATCAATTAAACATTATATTTAGACAGAGATTCGCAGAAGGCTAAATTTTTAGTTTTGGCTAACAAGTTATAATATTGCCTACAAAGTCTCGGTACAGCGGCGTAATGACCGAGGTTATTTTTTGAGCCAGAGATATAAAATAAATTGTATTATTTATTATCATTATAATTAAGTAGGCATGGAAGTTCTGACGAATGCATATTAAAAGAGGGTAAATTTATTAGATTACACATAGTGCTTTGACAGATAGGTAATCGCATCGCATATAAAACTACTAGGGGTGTCACGCTTGGTATCTATAATAATGATATGCGTGATCGGTATCAGTACCGGTACCAAAGCACTTGTTAGCACCGTATGGGGTTGTAACGGTCCCTTTGAAAAGGTGGCGAAACTTTTGTTTAATTTAATGAGTACTACTTAAATAATAAAACATGTAGATATCTACTGTGGATTTATTCCCAGATTATTTCCATTACTATGTAAAATTTTAGTGATTTAAAAGAATTGTCAATATACTAAAATGTCGTGAGGAAAGTTACTATCTTACCAAAGGGTATCGTATTACCCAGTGACTGGATTGTGAAAGTCAGATAGACAGGTGGGCCATGTAAAATACTGGTATTCAGCTGCATCCGTTCAGACTGGAAGCCAACCCCAACAAAGATAGGAAAAGGCAAGGCAGATGATAATGATGAGCATGAGGAAATTAATGAATTTGAGAGTCTATGGCTATAAGAGTAGATCAAAGAAACGATGGATAGACTGTCTGAATGATGATATGGTTCAAAACTCCTTTCGAACCACCGCATTATTCATCAGTCACCTTCGTGACTACCGAGATGACGACTAGTATGGAAGAAACAGACATATTACGCCGACCCCATGGATACATTGGTCTAAGACCAGAAAATGATGATCATGGTGATTCCTGAGGCTTACATACATACATACATACTCAGCCTATAACGTTCCCACTGCTGGGACACAGGCCTTCTCTCCGTGAGAGGGGGTGGGCCGTAATCCACCACGCGGGCCCAGTGCGGGTTGGTAGATGTCACATGTCTTCGAATTTTTAGTTCTAGGACATGCCGGTTTCCTCACGATGTTTTTCTTCACCGTTGGAGAGCAGTGGTGATGAAATAATATACACAAAGGAAAGCGCCTGGCTGGGTTCGAACGCACGACCTACAACTCGTCAGCCGTGGCCATTACCACTGGGCCATCACTGCCAAGGCTTAGTGACCCAAAATATATCTTGGCCTCTCCATAAGAAAGCGCCACTCAATTCATTAAAAAACAACGTCTCGTTAATAAAAACCGTTTACCATTAACAAAATCTGAATAAATACCCGTATTTAAAATCACAATTGCATTTTTATCGACAAAAGACAATAACGAATCAACATACATGAAAAATTCATAAGCAATCCATTCAGAATCGATACATGTTATTAAAGAACGCCAATGCATCGATTCATAACGGCCTTAAAATAAATCAGAGCATTGGGGGCGTACAAAACTCACTCGGTCTTTTAATATTTACTGATTGTTTTCATCTCCAAGTGAAATACTGATATCCCATCGAGCATGGCCAGTTTAAAATGAACCCCCGAACTTCATCACCATTCCGCTCGGTAGAACAACTTTCTAAAAATGACGAAGGACATCGTAGGTCTTCGTAAATTGGTTGTTTACTATATTAGTAGCTGTTAACATTCCTCAGTGATGCTTCATTAGAAAACGCTCGGAGGTTTTTAAGTGTAATGAATATACGGTTAAGCGATTAGTAATAAACTGCCACTCGATTTCAGACTTTACCGACTTTGTGTAAAGTTGAAATCCTGTATTTTAAATTCAAATCGGCCACTGAATAAATTGTATGCATTGAAATTTAATCAAAGATTTATGAATTGTTAATTGTTTTACTTTTAGAGGTTAAATAAAAGAAGCCATTATGAGAACTTTATAGGTAGTTATAGTTTCTTTGAAAAGTAATTCAGTAAAATTTGAATTATCCACCGCTATAATACATTTACTTCTGTAAGCATTTGGCATTTTGTGCCAATCTACAACTCAACTAAATATTTTTTTTACTGTTTAAGCTTTAAAATACTCAAAGCTCTTAACTAAGCAAGTAGGTACAAACATCATGAAACTATAAAGTATTCGTTTAGAGAATTCAACGCTTTGTTTTTTTTCTTCAATATTAAGGCAGAATATATCATTATGGGCTTAAACATGGTTAAAAATAAATGCATGGTTAAACAGACGCTACTTAACTTTAAGCAACGTTTATGAATAAAGGGGTATTGTATGTATTAGAACAGTGTTGGCCAAGTAGTAACAGCCACGACTTATGAGCTCAGGTTGTAGGTTTGAACCCAGACACGCACTTTACTTGTTCATCACCACTGCTCTCAAAACTGAAGGAAAACATCGTGAGGAACACACACACCTGACATGTGATAGAAAAAAAAAGTTCGAAGATAAATGACATCTATTGACAACCCGCATTGTCCCCACGTATTGGATTATGTTCCACTTACTCTCACTGAGAGGAGGCCTTTGTCACAGCAGTGGCAACATAACAAACTGATTATCCTATATCATTATATTTAGGCAGATCAGATTTTCTGAATAAATTTACCTAATAGTTAGTATCCAAACTTCCAAGTCTTGTTAAGACAGTTGTTAAGTTCTCGTGTTCCCAGTCGACCTAAATTCACCTCATGCAATTTCTCTTAAGATGGGCGAAGCTAAACTTGCATTATACTTTTATTAAGCTCGGTTACAACGAGTACCTCAAGTTAGATATACACTTTGAACTAAGTTCTATGAATATATAGAAGTTCCACGTTTAAAGTGCAATTTAATTGAAGTACCCGCATAAGTTGTTGGATCAACTGTGGGGAATGTTCTACTTGACCCTTTAACTTGTATGAACAAGACAATAGCTTGCTAATTACTCTCATGTTAAGCAATTACCTTTTTATGAATTTGTACCAAAGCCGTCACTAGGTATTTTTCTGTCACTGAGCTATCAAAGGAACACTCCAATGATCGGTGCTCCTATTTCAGTCAAGCACGTTACATGTTGAAATGTCCATATTACGCTTAAATGGGTATCGTATTTTTGCAAAACTATAAAAAAATCATCATCATATCAGCCGAAAGACGTCCACTGCTGGACATAAGCCTGTCCCAAAAGGGAGCGATTTGCCATAATCGCCACGCTTGGCAGGCGGGTTGGCGTTCGCAGTATGGTGGTCAATTGCATAGAGAACGCTGCTGCCCATTCTATAGTAAGTCCCTTAATCGCCTTTTACAACACCCATGAGAAGAAATGGTGGTGCTATTCATTTAAGTCCGACACCACACGGAACCTATAGGCACACATAAAAAATAACTTGAATTACACCGTAATTGCGTCCCTGAGGACACGGTGGAGCATACGGTGGCGGTCTGCCCAGCTTGGGCGGAGCACCGCCGTGTCCTCGTGGAGGCGATCAGCGGCGGCGATCTCTCGCGTCCGGCCCTGGTGCAGGCCATGGTACGGAGCGAGAGTGAATGGTTAGCCGTCACCTCCTTCTGCGAAGCAGTAATGCTCGCGAAGAGGGAGGCGGCGCACGTGAGGGAGAGGCAGTATATGCGCCCTCACGGCCGTAGTCACCGCGGGAGAAGCCCTGGGCGTCGGGAATCCCAGGCTGATTCCCGGCCACCGTAGGCGCGGGCTTGCGGACGGCGAGTAATGGGTAGCTCGCTGTCCGGTAAGGACCAAGCCCGGGTCGACGGCGCGTTGTGTTCCACGCGCGCCTCATAGAGATGTCAGCACCAAAGGGTGGGGTCCGCAAGGGCCGATGCCTGCCAGGGGTGCGGGTTGTTCGAAAGAGATACCGTCGCCCCTGGCACACAGGCTACTGAGGGAACACGGGTGGGTTTTAGTCAGTAAAAGTCTGACACTTCCTCCTGCTCCACCCAGAGCGGGAGAAGTTATTTGATAATTTCCCATCCTCAAAAAAAAAAATACCGTAATTGCGTAACATACTATTGATCAGAATCTGAATCATTTTGAAGATTATTGCTAATCTATTCTTTCATATGCTCGAAAAAAATATCTGCTTAGCAACGTAAACAACGCCAAGAACGTTGTAAACTGTCAAAATGATAGCGATTCCTACTGATACTGTATTACGCAATTACGTCTATGTTAACCGAACACAATTGCTTCCGTTTCTGCCCTTTCTATCATTCTCTAATTCTACAAGACAAGCTAGTATTTTCTCCCTAAAGTCACTTGTCGAGTGATAACTAAAACTGCTGTCTCTACGCACAAATGTGAAAGTTTGTATGTTTATATGTTTGGATGTTTTGTTTACGTTTTTTATTATATTATTTATTTCTACTTGAGTACCTATAGTTTTCAATGTTTTGATGGTATTTTGGCGTGTGCTAGCTGACATATGGCAAATTTAATGTTTTTTTTTGTGTTTCGTAATGTTATGGTAACCTACTATTGTATAGAATCAAGTTCTTCTAACTTAACAGACAGCTGTGCTGCTGGGGAGTTTGTTGCGCCACTTCTTCTTCCCAGCTAAAGCACTAGGAAGTGGTGAAGGGCTGGCGTTTTGGGGGACTGTCTTATGTAGTGTTGACATTCAAAAAGAGCTGACTCTCAGCCTAGTTTGAATAAATTACTTTTGATTTAGATTTTTTTGATTTTGTTACTCAACCACGCAAAAACGGCTGAACGGATTTAAATGAAATTTGGCACACAAATATTTTATAACCTGGATTAAACCTTACTAATATTATAAACGCGAAAGTTTGTAAGTATGGATGGATGGATGGATTTTTTTTACTCTTTCACGTAAAAATGGCTGAACGGATTTGGATGAAATTTAGCACACAGATAGATTATTACCTAGATTAACACATAGAATACTTTTTATCTCGGTAGTGCGTGCCCGCGGGATAATTTCCGACTTACACGCGGGCGAAGCCGCGGGCGGTAAACTAGTATAAAATATACTTTTTACCCCGGTAGTTCGTTATCGTGGGATAATTTCCGACCTCCACACGGGCGAGGCCGCTGGCAAAAGCTAGTTTCTTAATAAACAATCAATAAAAAACATCCTTAATCTCTCTTTTTAATCTCTCTTTCTCTCTCTACTATACGACTATTATACGGTATTTCTCTCTATTATACGGGAAGCAAAAGTTATTGTAGACTGGCATTGTAACAGTGAAAGTGTTTCCTCCCAAAAGTCCTTGTCAACTGTGATTACTAACACTACTGGCGCTGCGCTGCAGTTAATTCCTTACTTAATCCCTCTCTCTACACTTTATCTCTCTATTATACGGGATGCAAAAGTTATCGTAGACTGACGTTGTAGCAGTGAAAGTCTTTCCTCCCTAAAGTCCTTGTCAAGTGATTACTAACACTGCTGTCGCTGCGCTGCAGTTAATTCCTTACTTAATCCCTCTCTGTACACTTGATCTCTCTATTATACGGGATGCAAAAGTTAGCGTAGACTGACGTTGTAGCAGTGAAAGTCTTTCCTCCCTAGAGCCCTTGTCAAGTGATTACTAACACTGCTGTCGCTGCACTGCGCTTAATCTCTCTCTCTACACTTGATCACTCTATTATACGGGATTCAAAAGTTATCGTTGACTGGCATTGTAGCAGTTAAAGTGATTACTCCCACAAGGCCTTATCAAGTGATTACTAATTCTGCTTCACTGCGCTGCACTTAATTTCTTACTAAATCTCTCTTTCTCTCTCTCTACACTGTTGTAACTCTCTCTATTAATTTCTCTATTATCTTTACGGGTAGAAAAAGTTATCGTAAATTGACATTGTAGTTGTGAAACCTTGTGTCCACCTCTATTGTTACTAACCTCTATCAAATTAACTTTTATAATAAACAGATAAGAACTGAAACGAACCACAATTTTCCTCAAGACGAACCTAGCCTGAAAATTTAATTCAAACCCAGAAAGTATTTTTGTAGCTTTTCTCTTAACAAAACTCCCAGTGACCTCAGACATAAAATGGCGACGATAAAATGGCGTGCCAGTAACCATTACCCAATGAAACCCCAACAATACTGCCGAGTTGCCTTCTCTGGTCGAGCATAGTTCTGTGTACAAAGTACACACAGCTCACGGTTCTCTTTATACTTTTAAACCGCTAAAATATTGTTTCTGGCGGGCGCGATACTGTCGACTCAGCATTGCTCCCGTCATAAGAACATACATGTACAAAGATTTTTGAGTAATTGGAAATGACAAGAAAAGGGAAAAGGTGGCTGTTATTTGCAGTGAATGTTAACTCGATTGTTGGAAATTGTAAGGTTGGACGTTTTCTGGACGAATTCTATGCTATGAGATTTTTTTTTTGGATAAGGCTTGATCACAATGTGGTATGACTATCAAGCCATCTGATTTCATTTAAGTTGTTGCTGGAAAAAAAACAACCAGTTTGCTTTGCACTGGATGATTGAACGTTGATTTGTATATATGAAAAGGGATAAAGGGATTATGATAGCATTACCATAATCAAAAGAGAAATATTAATATTTTCATTAGCGTTACTTTTATTTAGTAGTTTTATAACAAAAGCAATTGGCTTAAAATTGTTAAGAAATAATTTTCAAGTCCCGTCCGAAATAAACCCAGATTTACGAGTTATTTTTACTTTTATAGTTTCAATTTTATTTTCTCAACGTCTAAGTTTACAGTGCCCCTGTGGCAGAGATACACAACACACGAGTATTGTAAACATGTAGACTGCTAGACAAAGTCTGCAGGGGCTACCAATTAAATTTTGTTTACAGTTGTGAGGTTTAAACCCAATATGTACAATGTACTTACATAGGACAAGCAGTGTTAAATTACTTATAATTAGTTAAAACAAGTTTTGAGATGTAAATTACTGAAAGTTAAGACAACAACTAAGTGAAATTATTTAGTTTTAATGATTTCAGGCAAGTGTATTCTGTCTAATCCAGCACTAATATTAATCAAAATAATTCTAAATTATACCTATCATAAATTAGTCAAAGTAATTATAGTACCTACAAATAATATTGTCGTAGCGTACGCAACCAATCTTGATAAATGACCGTATAATAATGCTTAAAATAATGCACACAATAGTACTTGGAAGCCTCAGGCATGACATTAATGTGAAACAAGTCAGCGGACGGAATTAGGTCGCAAATCATAATAATATAGAATGCAATTACTAGTAGTAATAAACCTGGTCGTTTTTATGTCGAACGCAACCTTTTATTGTTGAGGTCTTGTAGGAAGCCAAAATTTTGTAGTGATGGGCAATGATTGACGATGGCTGGTAGATAATTGATTTAGTGGTAAAAGTACGCAATAGGAATCAAGCGCGATTTTTAATGATTTTTAATTTGCTAGACCAAAATGACAGCTGTCTGACGTTGACAACAAAAAAAGGTTGATGACAGCTGTCATTTCTGTCTACGATACTTTTGTTTTTGTGGCATTCCCTTGACCTGTTGAAGATCTATACATCTCCGAGTTTGTATTGTGCAGCTCGTTTTTACCCGACTTTGTTAGATGTAGGGTAATGTTAACATTTTCCAGCACAAAACTCATAAACACTGATCACAACAACAAATCTAAACAATTGATGTATTATCATTATCACAAACCAGAACTCATGATTTGCGTTTTTATTTCTTTTTTCTGTATCTCAAAACTATTTTAGAGTTATGTTTCTGCGCGTGCGTTGATGGCGGCGTAACGCAAAGTAGCCATCTTAAAATTAATTAAATAATTATATTTTCTACAAAAATTTTAATTTTTCTCTATATTGTTTTTCTAAGTATCAACTTTTTAGGTGCTTATAATGGTTTGCGTCATATTAACCGCAAATCATGTTATTTTCTTACTAAATTGGTGGATTTTCCTAAACGAGGTCAGTGTTCAGTCATTTAATTAGTAACATCCATGAGTTCTAATCTGTTATATTGCAAAATCATTTAGTTTGGTACACAAACGGGGCTTATAATAACATTCCCTGAATAGTAGTTTATACTCGTGAATGTGTGATGACATCAAAGCAATGAAGGCTATTCATAACTACTAAATAAGGGCACACAACACTACTTTGAATAATGGTAAAGGAAATTGTAATACTTAATGAACCAGCTCGGAAAATGAAATGGTGATGGAGTGTGCAACTTGTGTGTAGAAGCTTATAAAGTAATTGAACAAACGACATATAATTTCAACCTCTTGTTAAGTTAACGGCCAGTCATGGTAATTATACAGAAATACTGAGAGACAAAATATAAAAAAGGTCAAACTTTAGCAAGCCGAAACACTTTTGTAAAATTATTCTGTTGTTTTACTTAAAATTTAATTTTAGCGAAGGATTCCATTTTAACAATTGCTGAAATTAAATTAGTTAAAACTTACCTCATCCAGTACACAAACTAACTCCATGCACTATCGTGTGTTCCCCCACAGTGTATAATCCTACACCGTGTATATTGGACTAGCCAATATCAAGTTAGTGTTGCAAACCGGCGTTTGCTCCAATCCTTGTTATTGAGGTGCCGTTTCGGCAGTTAAGGTGGTAGGTCTACCAGGATTTGTATCGCACATAATATCAGAGAAAAGCTTCCTCTCTCAATTGTCTTATAAAAAGAAAGGAAAGTATTATTGTAAGAATTGAAGCGTAGTTTATACGTGTGTACAGATCTTTATAAAGCTATCAGGCCCAATGGTATTGAAGCTTTAGGTATCGTTTGGTTTTCGTGGAAAATTGGGCCGAAATTAGATTAGAACGTTTTGTGAACAATTGTTACGTCATACGACTTTATTTAAAAAAACCGTTGTTTCCAGAAAATAAATATAGTTTTTGCTTTTGTTTTTTATGGCTTTGTCAACGTAGTTGCAGTGAGCATTGTTTTAAGCCCATCGTTTAATCCCCAGGATTTTGTATTGCACAAAAACGCAGAGTTATAGACTCGGCCAAAATCGGTTAATATAAATGTGTTATCGAAACAATAGTGTCCCTATGTATCTTTAAGCTGGATGCGTGAACTACATAAAATGCCTATGTGAAATTAATAAACAGATAAAATGATTGGGTATTTTTTTCTTCGTAAAAAGCAGACGCAAAAAGAAACCATTAAATTATATTTTGGCATGTTCCACAGACTCACACTGGATTTATTTTAGCCGTATTATTTTGCTATAAAGAAGACCTGGTTTAATTATATGTGCATTTGTCAAATACATATATTTAAAAACGTTATCTGGACCCATCTTTAAAACAAGTATGGTTGTTTACTGTATGAAAACAAACGAGCAAAATTAAAATGAAACTATCAGATTGGCGGCTTCTGAATTCAGCACAAAGCCCCATACCACACTTTTTATTCAATTTCCCTACTAAAAAATCATACGAAAACCAACACTGCCTACCAGGCTACCAGAACACACAACCATAATTTTATACAGAACACTAATTAATCACATCGGCCCAACACTACTGCAGTGACACGGACCAAGTTCATAATTGTATTCCAAGTTGGGACAGCGCTTGATTGATTACCACTCCGGGCTTGTACTGTCCCACGGTATCGGCATTAGGACAACACCTGTAAATTGTTGTGTAGTGACAATTAAATGTTTCCGATGTTGTGTTCTGTTTTGATGTGGGTAGTCGGTTTTTATTATTCATGAGACTTTTGACATATTTATACTTACTCTATTTCTATATTTCAAGCAAAACCGTTGTCGACTATTCTGCCTGTCTAAAATGAATTGGTAGAGTAAGGGTGCGCAATAAAAACATTACATAAAAATAATTGATTTAGTACGAGACTGAAAACAAAAAATTACAAATAATTGTAAAAAAACATTAAATATACCTATACCACGCCCACACTACACCTACTTATAGTCATAAATGGTGACCTTTCAAAAACTTGAAAAGGTTTAAGTACGTAGGTACTTTTATTGTTAAATGTCAACTCTCATGTTTGCAACTTGTTCCAAGATAACATTTGAGAATGTGGATAAATCGCCTTAGAAATAATGAAGAATCTAATCATTACACGAACAGTGCTTCTAAAATGTGTGATTTTTATTTAAAAATCTTAGGCAGGTACTTCTGTAATTTTAATAAGCTGGGCATTGCCCTAAGGTGAACTTAACATAGTTCAAATAATTTTTTAATCGAAAATACATGTAATTTTAATCCACATTTTGGTTTAAATTTTTGCGACAAGCACATAGTATCCATGGATATGAATAAAACTAATTAAATAATGGTGATAACTCTGTTGTGCACCAACTAAACTTAATTTAGGCTAATGCTATCTTTTTCCTTCTAATGAAACAAGAAAGAGACGGTAATAATAGCTGTCAAATTTAGTTGAACTAAGATTTTCTTCGACGCAACCATGACGAACTATAGATTCAGCATGCTTAAAATCACATCAAATTCAATTCAATCGAGACGTAATTTGACAGTTCTGAAACGTCACTTTTTTTTTCTTAAGCGGCCTGTCTGTATAAGATAGCAAAACTTAGGTACCCTTATTTCAGTTTAGGTAGTTAACAAAAGAAACAGCACTATTATATGCGAAACGACTATTTTCAATTTGGAATTCATTCGAATTCACGTTACCTTTACTCCGCGTGTTCATGCTAGACCTACTGAACAAGACAGCACTGTCTTACTCAGGAACCAAGTTGCGGCCAAAACCGCATTTCAGTTCAAGATGTTTTGCGAACCCAGCAACAGAATCTCCGCTTTGGAAAGCAGGAAATCGAGAAACATAAAGCTCGTATTTTTCTGAAGCTTTAACTACTTTTAATTGGAGGATACACTTAAGTTGAATAGAGTCTAGGTATTTGAAAATGTATACCTAAGTCAGTTAGTTTATTTTTGATATGTGTAATAAAATACATTATTATTTCGAATCTGAAGGATCTTATTTAATAAATGTTTTGTTACTGTTTTTTTTAGGCTTAGGTTGCACATTTGCAAAATACAGGGTAGCAGAGATATTGACGCGCAAATTGTAACCATGAGTTTAGCACATAATTCAAAGAAATAGATCTCAGTTATTTTTAATAAAAAAATTGCTGTTCCATTCATTATGACCGCAAAGGTAATGCGATTTTTTAGCGTAAAAAAATCAATGTTTGGGGTTTAAAATCATCTAGTATGTAGGTAGCATATGGCATCTAAAAACTAATCAATGTCAAATTGTAAACATAAAACAAGCTATTAAAGTATAGATTATTGCGATCGTAATATTATTATTATATTATATCCTGACGACTGGTCAAGTTGAATTCATGGGTAACAACCGGTTGCGGTCGATGCTTTGTTGTGACAGGGTCAATAAAAGGTATTGTTTTGTTGCAACGATCTAAGCAGTTAATTATTACAGTTTGCACGTTTCTCGTGTTATTATTACAAAAACTTAATTACATAATGTAATCTAGATTCGGTCATTCTGACGTTCAACCATTTAGTCGTTCTAGGATTTCAGTCTAGTGAAAACCAAATCCGTGCATTAGTAATCCTCGGAATAATAGGTTTATGCGCTCTTGAATTTTGAGTTTTTGAGTTAATAGCGTTTCCAAATCGTAGGGTAAAGGGTGCCTAAAATTGTATTTACTAAGGTACGGTCAACTGTGGCTGTGGTGGCATCTTTACTTTCCATAGGAACTTTACCCATGAGTACTGTACTTAAATATGTCTCGATAACTGAATATCTGTTGCCGCCATTTAATATCGAAGTGATACAGAAGTAGATTAATCTACTATTTGTAACAAATTAGTAATTGACAGATATTAAAAGTAAAGACCAGTTTTAGTCAATGCCTAATAATATTATAGTAAATACCTACTAATGCCTCATAATCTGCCTGGCCTTTTCCCAACTATGTTGGGGTCAGCTTCCAGTCTAACCGGTTGTAGCTGAATACTATTATTTTACACGGAGTGATTGCCTATCTGACATCCATAACCCAGTTACTGGGTAGTACGTTACTCCTTGATAAGACTGGTTGTCAGACTTTCGGGCTTCTGACGGCCCATAACGACTGTCAAAGATCCACAAATGACAGCCAGGACCAACGACTTAGCGTGTTTTCTGAGTCACGAAGGTGTCTTGGTATGTAAAGATGGTCACCCATCCACAGACCAACCGCGGCAAGCGTAGCTTAACCTGAGCGATCGACCCGTGCGGCTAATTTTTTTTTTTTTTAAACTTTGCCCCACACTAGGAATTTCTCTTGTATTGTGGGTGCGTTTACAAACATCTAAAATCACATACACACAGCCAGACCCGGAACAAGTACTTGTAGGTCATACAAATATTTGTTCCGTGCGGGAATCGAACCCGCGACACGCAGCGCAGTAGTCAATCGCTTAACCACTGCGCCAAACGTGCCGTCAAATATCATATTACTTAGACACAAGCTCCTTAATTATAGTAAATGTATACCTAATTAATACAGCTAGCTAATGTATTTGGCTAGTACCTGTCTGTCCTCAGTATAGACTAACTATTAGTCTTAACATGTTTTGCAGCAATTATCGCCCGTGATTACAAACGTAACAAGAAAACAGTACAACTCTGTGCAGACCTGCACCCAATTCAAAACTTTAAGTGTGTGTATACAAAGCGAATGTAATCTAGAAATTGAGCTCGTTGCAGCTTGAGACTTGTTTTACCTGAGCTTAGTTCAGACATCAAGTAAAAGCACTGGCGTGGAACAAGTTAGTGTTGTGTGTTTAATTCTGTGATTCCTGTGTTTCTCACACATTTCACTGGAGTTAACTTCTGGAAACTGGTTTAATTTGGTGTTCACAAGGCATCTGAAGGTTTGGTCAAATGTCTGAGTAGTAAGGAGTTAGTAAGAGACGCGTAAACGACAAAAATAAATGGTTAAACAGTCGCTAATCCTTAGTTAACTTTATGCAAAGTTTATGAATAAAGGGGTATAACATGTCTTGTGAAATGTCAGTGAGTTGTTGTGAATAGTCAACTAAAACTAACAGCAATTATTGAGGGAAATCGCCAGATTAACCCACGAAATATTTGCAATTTGCGACCGACTATTTTATGAAAAGAAAGTTGTTCCTATTGATGATTGTGACTATGAATGATTATAATTGTGTAAATGACATGTTAAAGAAAAATGTTGCGTTGTTGTTGTTGTCGCGGTACTTACAGCCTAATACAGACTTGAAAATAATAAAAAAAACGCAGGAAAAATTGAATTTCGCGGGTACCTTAGCATATCTACCTTAAAAAGAAACAAAAAGGCACCTTTATTTACAAAAAATTACGTTACGATACGCTTAAACTTCAAAAATTTATGAATAAACCCCTAAATGACATGATTCTTTAAATAATTCTTGATATCGACTGGTATTACTAAAATACTAAAATCATTCTTAGTATCAATTGGTATTACTAAAATACCTAGCACAATAACAATGTTATCTTACACCCAAGAAAACCCGCTCAAGCAATACAGCCTAAATGGAATTCCATTGACGAGTTCTGGTAAACCGCTTAGGTAAAAGGACTCCCACTCATCATAATTATTCGATAAAGCTAGTAATCTTAATGTCAAGCTAATAATCCAGACAATTACACTAAAATTAGAAAACAGTAGGGCGTAGTTACTCACACCAACAATAAATGTCGAGGACCAACAACGACTAAAACAAATTAAATTCAATTACAAATTAATTTATCAAAGCATTTAAGTAAATAAGTACTAAAACAAAACGTTTATAATAAGCACACAGAATCCTAATTAACAATGCAACGTTTTCTAACGGGATGAAATGTTATACATTAAAAGAGCATCAACATCTGAGCCAATGCGTTGAATGTTGGATCTCTGTGTTTGGAATACTGCAGGGTACTACTATGAGTTCACACCTCTTTTAAAATTTTCCGGTTTCCTCATTAACCAGCTGGAACTGCTTAGCATAAGCCTAATTAGCTTATAATGTTCCCACTGCTGGGATACAGTCACACAGGCCTCCTTTCAATAAGAGGGAGTGGACTGTAATCCACCACGCGGGCCCAGTGTGGGTTGGTATGTCAGATGTCGTCGAATTTTTGGTTCTAGGACATGCCAGTTTCCTCACGATGTTTTGCTTCACCGATTTGAGACTAGTTGTAATAAAATAATTCACACAAAGTAAATCGCCTAGGTTCGAACCAACGACTTACAAACTTGTGACCAAGAGGTCGTTGCTTACTCATGTGAATTTGAGTAAACCAGAAGGCCAATTCTCGTAATTAAAAACGTTCAAAATCTAGTCGCAGTCTCATCTCAGCGACAAGCAAATGTCAACAACGTATGAAAATGCTTGGTATTTTTGACAGAGATCAGACTGTGATCGTTCTTAAAATTACGAGAATTGCTCCTCTGATCTTTTGAGAATTGAGCATTAGTAACCAGATCTATTTTTATTAATAAAACAAAAAGGCGTTTTTCTCTAAAATGTAAGGCTAACTTGACAACCTGGCTAGGACACCCTGGATGAGGATGGCGGAGGTGTTGTGGAGCAGCCTGGGCGAGGCCTATGTCTAGTAGTGGATTGCGGTAGGGAGGCGAACTAAATGTGTTCACTTGTATATCGTAATTATGTAAAAAGAACTAGAGATGGGCCAACTTTGACTTTGGCCGACTAGCCGACTAGTCGGCTGCAAAAAAGTCAGCCAAGTTAAAAATGACAAACCTACTTACTGCCAATTGTTTGCTATATAGTTTCTTCTTTTTTGATAGAAGTATTAAATAATTTTACTTCCGGTATTTAATTTCTGGATCTATAAGAACTATTGCGTTTCTGAAAAGTAATGAACAGTAGATACATTTTTCACCTTACGCCCATGTGAATGTAGCAAAATGGCCAAGCCACATATTCTGACTAAGGTATAGAGTTTGTGAAGTTAAGCCTTGTAGAGTTAGGGCGTGTAGAGTTGGAAGCTTGGCGCTACATGAGATCTGATAACTTTTTAACAGCGAGTCATATGATCTCGTCTTGGCAATATTTTACATGAAAATGTTTTTGGTGGGATTTCCCTTCTTTTTATAAGTTGCTTGTGACAATATTTTTTTTTATTTTTGGTGTGTTACATTTTTTTTTAATTATTTATAATAAGAAGGAGTCCGTATATCAATTTTTAGACCTCTAGCGTCAAAATTGCGGAAAACTCATACAAACTTCAATCCTTTTTTGTTGTTTGTGTACTAATACTAGCTGAAATACCAAATTTCTCCTTTCTTGGAAGTTGGACAATAGGAAGTACCCTAATAATTTTGATGATCATTAGTGAGTCAGTGACGAAATCAGGGTTTTTTAGATATCAATGCAATTAAAACTGTGTATGTTTAATTTATCTGGTATAATCCAAACCCAAGTTATAAATAAGGGTTCAAAAAAACGACGATGCGCTTCGACAAAAGGTAGGTAGTGCTCTTGCGCTCCACTTGGCTCGTCTTGGCGGGGGCACTGCCGTGCCCCCAGATTCTAATTTAAAAAAATAATAACAGTAAAGATTTTAATTTCATTTCACTCACGGTCTTTTAAATTTTTGAGCATTACGAGTAAAAAATGGGCCGACTAGTCGCCGACTACAAATATGGCCGACTATTCGGTACATCACTAAAAGGAACGTAATACTAAGCATAAACCGGGCACAAATGGGCACACGGGCTGCAAAGGAAAATTTACTCCTGCGTTCAGTCAGAGCAAAAACATTTTAAAATGAGATTAAAAAACCGATTAAGCTAAAGTAAATCCCTCAGTCGCCTCTATAAAATTAAATCTCAAATAAACTTCAGGAAATGAGCGAACTGGAACAAATAGTACCTTTGAAAACAACTAATACGGGGGTTGTTTGCGTTCTCGCTGCGAACACGTTTTAATAATGCTTCATTCAACAGATGATACCCACTAGAATAAATGAACTATCTAGCGAACTGTCGCTCTGTTTGTTAAACGTTAAGCAGCTTTTCGTTGAGTAATTGTGTACTTGTTCAGAACTGTTCTGGGTAGATTAAAATAGTTCTGTTGTGGGTATGTTTTGTTATTTTTGGGATCATGTTGATGCGTACGTAACTTGGTGTGGCATGTAGGTGTTAGGTCAAAAGTTGGTGTGTTTTGAGTAACAACTGGTGTCTAATACTATCTCAGTGTCAGTGTCAAAGATGATATATATGACAGTAATAAAAAATAAAAACATGACTGAGTTTCTGCTTGATTTCAACAATTTAGTCAGTCTAACTCATTTTTAGGTTCTATCTCGCTTAAAATAATCAATGCAATTCAATTCAAATTTGCAACTATCGGTTACTGTTAGTCCGACGTAACAGGCATAAAAAGAGCAATTTCTTCTCCAACCCATTTTTTCATTAACACTAGTCTAGTGCAGCAGTGCAGTGGTGCAGCAGTGGTATCGACCCTTACTTACGAGTTGTAGGTCGTGAGTTCGATCCCAGGCAGGCAGTGTACTTTGTGTATTTAAGGCACATAGTACAGTATGCAAAAGCACGACTGCCGCCCGCGCCCGCGCAGGGCACCTCTGAGCCTTTATCTAAAAATGGGGATATTCCTTTGATTAATTTACAATTTATTGTGCTTCGGCGATTCTGTGGTACCTCTAACTATCTATTTTTCAGTGTATTTTTTTTTTCCAAATAACGAAGCCGTTTAGTAGGAGTATGGAATAGAAGCCAAAATATTGCGTGTTGGAAAATATTTTTTTACAGCAAAAGTATTAACCATACAAAAAAAGTACTATCGGCAAAATGATCTATATGAATCTATAGCAAAATCATAAATTTTTCAAATCTTCAAGACAAGCCGTTAATGAGCAGTACGGTTCATAAAGTGACCGTGCTACGCTACCAAACGGGACGTAGGCCCTTAAGTACATCACCACAGCTCTTAAAACGGTGAAGGAAAACATTGTGAGGAATCGGAACGTCCTAGAACCAAAAATTCGAAGACATGTGACATCTACCATCCCGCACTGAGCCTGGGTGATTGATTATGGCCCACTCCCTCTCACAAAGATAGACCTTGTCCCAGCAGTGGGAACGTTATAGGCAGATTATGAATCGATAACACGAATTAGAACAACAGCGTCATCAAAATACACCTCATATTTAAAAAAAAAACGCTACCAAACAGTCCCATGCATCACACTACTAAATCTGCCAACAAATCTGAACAAAGCTAGTGCTGCTAATCGCATATTCTTCACAAAACCGACGAGCTAACGACCACGGACAGGGCGGCTATCGAGACAAACTTTTTTACTGTACACGTTATAACTAGGGTGACCATCATTATGTAAATCTCTTTAATATGCCGTTTTTATTCATGGTTACATTTATTAGCAGTAAAGGGCACTCTGGCCAAAATATGAATAGGCTTTGTTATGATAGGAATAGGTAATGGTTATAATGGCACCTACTTTACCTTCTCGGCCATTTCTTATAGGAAACATAATTATGCTGCATGGTGGGTGCAATGGAATGGTATTACCCAGTAACTGTTTTGTGGTGGTCAGATAGGTATTCGCTCTACGTAAAATACTGGTACTAAGCTACATCCGGTTAGACTAGAAGCCGACCAGAAAAAGGCTAGGCAGATGATGGTGGATGCAATGTACGACTTGCGACCTAAAAAAGCTATTGTTCTAATAAGCACTAAACGATAACTCGTGAAAGTTAAGGTACATGAGTTAATTGACATAATATGCATTTTTAATTTATATAATCCTCTAATACATAGGCACTGTGGATACTCCCATTTTGGAATAGGAATAATTAAAACACATCATAGAATCGATACCTCTTGGGGTAAACCATTACCGCGGCGGATATCCTATGTTTGGGATTACGTAATTACATTATCAAAAGCCCAAGAGTATTGGGTAGGTTTTGATCGAATGTTTGGAAGAACAAAATTACTTAAGCGATTCTCGAAGCTAATTTAATATTAAAGATGTTTAGAGCCTTTGAATGTAAGATATAAATTTTCAGCTAACTTTAAAATTCTCAGAATTGGAACGTACTGCTACCTCATTGCAGAAATGGTTACCCTAGTTATAAGGCATTCCACACACGTGCGACCGCGGCGTCCGCGGCCCCACTTAGACCACTTAATTCAATGAGGCTGGATTCAGCAGCCCAGTGTCGGGTTTACAAACACGACTGAACTCGTACGCTTTGTTACTGCTTCTGTTAATACGTTCTTTTGTTGAGTTCCAGTAGGCTAATTAATGTATAGTTTGTTACAGGTCTTTGCCTTTGGAATCACGTAACTAGGAACCATTGGTTTTTGGCAAAATGCTCTGTAAAAAACTGGGGGAGAACGTTGCAAAAGAGAATAAAGAAACGCTTCTTTATTCTCTTTCGGGACTTCTTCTTTGTTTCAGGACGCTCTGTTTTAGACAACTCTCGTACTCATTTGATAAACAACTGCCGTGGTAAGAACATCGATGCTCAAACGTTAACCAGCAGTAATGAATTCAGCACATGATTCTAGCGTATCTTTTTTTTCATCAGTTATCAATAAAGGAATCTGTTGTTTCTTAGAAAAGTGCAATATACAGGATATTTTTTTTACCAATGCGCAAACTGTAACCATTAATTCAGCATATCATTCTAGACCCCCAGCGCAGAAATTTTTCGTCGGCTATACAAAAAAAAATCAGCTGTTTCATAGAAAAGTGCAATACCTACGCGGTCAAAATGTATGTAACATCAATTTTTTTTTGTTCAACCGACGAAAAGTTTCTGCGCTGAGGGGTTCTATCTCTGAATTCATGGTTACAGTTTGCGCACTGGTTAAAAATGTATCCTGTATAGGTGGTCAAAATGTGTGGAAGGCAAATAAAAATAAATGCTCTATCATTTGTTCAGAATCATGAATTGAATCCATGGTAATAAGTTGTGGCGTCAATATCCTAGCCACCTTTATATTAAAGCTTATGTATAAGTAACCTATATAGAAATTATTTAAGTTTTTATTACCGTCTATATCTATCACAATTAATTAATCCCACCAAAAACATTTTCATGTAAAATGTTGCCATGACGAGACCATATGACTCGCACTGTCAAAAAGTTATCAGATCTCATGTAGACCCAAGCTTCTAACTCTACTACTTGGCGGGGACACCGCAGTACATTCGCCAAGACGATATATTAGTATTAATCCAGTTTAAAGCTTCCACATTTTATTAAAATTGTTTCCCTAATGATTTTAATCTTCCTACGTAATTATTTTTTAGTCATGCATTTTTTTGTTACATTGAATAAATAATTTCAATCTTGTAATCTGTACCTATTAACATGATCAAAGTGAATTAAATATAAAACTTTATAGCTTAAGCTGTTAAACTTGATTAAGACATTAAAATGTCACTGTCCAAAAGATGATCTAATCACTTAACTCTCAAAATTGAATATGAATCACATCTTCTATAAATTCAATTTAATGTTAGGCACTATAAAGTTTATGACATGATAAAACTTGAAGTTGACTTATCTCATTAAAATCAGTACGAAATCTTCGAGATAAAAATCTCTTCTAAATTTAACTTTTTTAAATCATATTTAATTATTTATTCATAAAAGTTAATTTCTTTGAATACAAACTTTTACAACTCAATTACCTAAATATGTACATGTTTAAAAAAAAAAGGTTTTAGGTATTGTAGCTAGCCACATACAATACTAGTACTCTATAATAATAACAAAGCTGCAGAGTTTGTTTGTTAGAACCCGCTATTTTCTGGAACCACCAATTGGATTTGATAAATTATTTTTGCATTTGATACCCCAATCTTTGAGAAAGATAATAGACAATTAACATAACGCTATAATCTTTTGGAGGCGAGCAAAAGGGAAAAAGTCCGAAAGAACGCAAAGCAAAAAAGCTATTAATGTAGTCGTTAAAAGTTCATTCAAGTACTGCCGTCCTCGTGGAGGCGATCTCTCGCGTCCGGCCCTGGCCCAGGCCATGGTACGGAGCGAGAGTTCATGGGTAGCCGTCACCTCAGAGAGAGAGAGGCAGAGGCAGAGGCAGAGGCAATACATGCGCCCTCACGGCCGTAGTCACCGCAGGAGACGCCCTGGGCGTCGGGAATCCCAGGCTGATTCCCGGCCACCGTAGGCGCGGGCTTGCGGACGGCGAGTAATGGGTAGCTCGCTGTCCGGTAAAGACCAAGCCCGGGTCGACGCCGCGTTGTGTTCCACGCGTGCCTCAAAGAGATGTCAGCACCAACGGGTGGGTTCCGCAAGGGCCGAAGCCCACGGGTACGGGTTGTTTGAAAGAGATACCGCGGCCCCTGGCACACAGGCAACTGAGGGAACACGGGTGGGTTTGAGTCAGTAGAAGTCTGACACGCCCTCCTGCTCCACCCAGAGCGGGAGAAGTTATTCGATGATTTCCCACCCAATCGTGACCGCCGCAATCGTGGAGTGCCCAGTTACACCGGTGGTGGTTGGTAACAGACTGCATACAACCTGAATTCAAACGCAATTTTTTACAATATAACTATGCAAATAAATATCTCTTTGTAAAGTCAAAATAACAGATTTTTTTAAATGCATATATCAAAGTATATACGGTACCTACATAAAAAAAAGAAAATGTGTGTCTGTATATGGCTAATCTCCAAAACGGCAGGACCGCTTTTGACGGAGCTTTCACTGGTAGATAGCTGATGTTATAAGGGTAGGCTACTTTTTGTCCCAATAACATGTTCCCGTGGGATAATTCCCGACTTCCACGCGAGTAAAGCCCGGAGCACAGCCAGTAAAAAAATATAATGTCAGTATGTCTAGTCCTGTTATGCAACATGCAATCTTAGTATCCAAGAGTGCCGCAAAGACCTAGGTATATAGTTAAACATGATAGTTTTCAACAAGGTACTTATCGTGTGCAAGCTTTAAAAGTAAACTAAGGAAGTCATTTCACTGCATATCCTCATAAAGGTCTCATAAGCTTCTTCCGTTCGTACTTACGTAGCTACATGTTCTAGCTATCTTTAAACTCTAAAACATGCTCTTAAATGTAAATCGCTTATGGGTGGTCCTGGGCTAGAATCAGGTGTTTTAAGCCAGTGTTAGGATTAACCCATCGCGCGCCTAATTAGCAGACACAATAGAAATTCTATTGATATCAGAACACATGGTGTGCACTTGACGTGCGAGAAAACTATAAGTCTACGTTTTCGTCTGTGGCTTCGGATTGCAAGAAATATGATGATTTTCTAAGGTATTTAGTTGTTACGAAATAGCCCCAAAACCGTAACTATAGTATAAAAAACAAACAATAAGGCACAAATATTTATCTAAGTACACAAGTAGCGCCGATGGGCAAGCGACCATGGACTACGTCCCCAATTTTTCACATTTGTCTCATATTTTCCGTTACAGGCGACGTACTGACAAACCGTTGGTTTCAAGTTGGTTAAATTTTATCTTTCAGTTTCATTTGTCTAACGATGTACGTGTTGTAGGTGCACAATCTCTATCAACCACTTTTTCACTTATTTTTTAATATTTTAACATATCTTGTACTCTAGTTGTACCTACCATTACATTTTCTTATTTTCGCTGAAAACCCGTTACTTATGACGGACCGTCGCACCATGGAGTAAAGAATGATTAGTAAGCTAAAACCTTTTAAATGTTTCACGTCTGTGGACTAAGTTTAAATTTTGGAGACGTTAGGGCCCATCATCCTAACTCGTGGAATAAATATTGCAATTCTGAGATAATAGTAGATATAAAGTTGGTTTTTTAAACCCAGATTCTAATTTTACAGGTGTATGTCAAACTCCTGTACTAAAAAAGCAAACAAAAAAGACTTGAAATGTTAGATTAGTCTCTGGGATTAACGTTAACTTTAGTTTCCAAGATACAATGTTCGCAACAACATAATATTTCAATCTATAAAAACAGTAGAAAATCACTTTGTAATACACTATTATTACTGCTCGTGATTGAAAAATCCATATTCATATTTGAAATCGCTTATCGAGTCAGTAGGGCAGGGCTACTCTCGATGCGATAACATAAAACAGGTTAAACGTATTTTCAGTTTTAAACTAAAGTGCTCAAATTGACATCCGTTAAAGTCTATTAAAAGATGAACAAGTCAATAAAAGAGATATTTACTCCAACAATACGGATAAATCGCCGAATTTAACCTAGTCATAAATAAAGAGAGCTCGTTAAAAACTCTCGTCTCGCAAATACATGCATGTAAATTTTTGCAATAAAACTTTTAGTTTTGACAATAAATTCAATTGGGCCGTCAATAAATTTTCAAAACATAAATCCTGCCAAGGTCTATAGTGTGACGTCGTAAAAGCACTTTTATAGCCGCTTACTCGGAACAATAAAGAAATGTGTCAATGTGGGAAATTAAACCGTAATTATATTAAAACATCCGTTAACTCTTGGTTAGTGCTTTTCACGATTTAGCTCCGTGTCAATAAAGGGGAACAAAATAATTTAAACGCCTGAAGTAGCCCGGAGATTCCGGGTGTTAAAAATTTTATGACCCCCTAAATTGCCAAGAGAACTCTGATTTAGGAAATGCAGTGTTTAAGCATACACCGTTTCCTTTTTTTCGGTTCCAACCTGAGCTTTTTAGAACAAAGTTCTTTAACGCAGCTTGCGGTAGGAGTAAACTTGTAGAAATGGTCACGCAACGCAAAATCGTTATGCGACTTTGCTGACCTGATGCCCCCCGTCCATGCTACTTTTATTATTTATTAGATAGAGACTGATTGAAAGAAATAGTTTTCATGGTTTTCGAGGGTGCTAAAGCCGATAGTCGACATGAAAATCCAAGATGAAGGCTGCAAAAACTTTAAAAGTTTATGTCATGGGTGTTGTTTTCATGGTTTTCGATGGTGCCGAAGCAAACTGTGAGTTGAAAATTTTTAAATTTTTCATCATGGTTGTCATTTTCATGGTTTTCGTGGTTATTTAAATCTACTAGCTCTACTCGGCAAGTCCTACTTGGATGGGCAGAAAAAATTACTAAAGTGAAGTGGTATACCAAAGGCGCGTATATTAGTCCTGAATTTGTGTCAGTACAAAGCGGTGACGTCACTGGGACTATGTTTATTTTCATTATACATAACCACAGTAATGCTTTGTTTTAGAAAAACTTGCAGACTAGAATTAACTCCCACAATACCTTTGTGTCTTTGTGATACATACATGCTAAAATATGGAGAGCCTTTTTAAATATTTACCTCACACGTATTTTTATGTTCTCCCTCAGTCTATTTTGCAAACAGGTATCTAAAAGACGGATGTTTCGCAAAATAAAAGGAATCAAACAAGTACAAGTAATATTAAAAAAAAAAACAAAAATGCGTTACTTTTCAGCTTTCCTTTGAAATATTAAAACGTTGTTTTGATTATTTGTGATAACTTAACTTTCTCTTAACAATTTCTTACGTTAGTCCAGACAATCACCTTTCTGTAATTTGTCATCACTGACTCAACGATTACCCACTGACATTAATAATTTGGAGATATTATTACACACAGGAAGGTGTGCCACAGCCTACAAAATTCATGATTGTAAATATTACAAACCAACAATAATTCTATGGAATATTTTTAGACTGTGGCCAAGTTTACCAGACTTTTTGGTACACAGCGCCACCAAAGTGATGCTTTTGTTTTTGTGAGACATTCGAAATGTCACAAAGCGTGAAGAATGGTCGCGGAACGTGACGAAAAGGCGGGTGTTCCAGGAATATTTCGTGTGTCTTTAAGAAATATGACAGTTCGTTTTATACTTTGATTTGAGAGGACTTGGTTCAGTATCGAATATCTTGGAAGCATTTCAACTGGCTCGGAGATAATCACATGAATAGATTCTTAAGAGCGGAAAGTAATTAGTTTTGACTTCGCTCACTAGAGTAATTATCGAGGTGTTAATTAATAGTATCATGACCAATTTTGGTGTGAGTATAATTTGTTGCTCCATATAATCTGAGTATCGAATGGCACTTAATTTTTATGTTGGTGATTAATTAGCTTTCCGAAAACGTGTTTAATGCTTGTTTTTATGTCGTAAATCTTTGTCAGTTCAAATTAATGCTGACGTTTGTGCCAAAATTGAGGCAGTGAAATTGCAGGAAATATAAATATTACGGTATATGATGTTGATCGTGGTGATGGTTGGATCGTTGGTCTACTGGTCGCAAGTGCAACTGTTGAGCATGAGTTCCTCGGTTCGAATCCCAGGTCCGTCTAAGTGTTATTGGGTTTTTCTATCAAGATTTTTTCAGTAGCAGCCCGAAGTCTGGATTTGTGCCTGGTTGATGGCAATAGGGTCGCCCCTTATTACATGGGACTTAAAACATAACTGGCGAAGTATTGGTGTACTATAGACATACCTGTGCCCAACTCTTTGGGGAAACAAGGCGTGATGTT
Source organism: Antitype chi (assembly GCA_947359405.1). Classification (NCBI taxonomy): domain Eukaryota; kingdom Metazoa; phylum Arthropoda; class Insecta; order Lepidoptera; family Noctuidae; genus Antitype; species Antitype chi. The sequence goes on along the minus strand of OX375815.1, from coordinate 10,701,182 downwards.
ATGTTATTATTATGCTCTCTTTTGTTTTGAAATGTCTGATTAATTTAGGTTACCTACTTAATTTACAACCTATGGCAAACTATCAATATGTAAACTGCCTCACGAGGTATGATCTTCTAGTAACTTACTTACATACTATCAGAAATAGCGTTTAATTTACCGGATAGGTACGTGGTGCGACGGGGCAAGCCGCAGCTGCTTGTGGTGCCGAGTGCGCGCACTAACTTGCTGGGGCTCGCACCGCTGGCTTGTGCGCAGCGCACTCTCAACACGGTGGCGGATGCCATAGACATATTCACCTGTACACTGGGTGAGTTCACAAGGGCCACGTTCTGTGTTGCATGTAAGGTATAGTTAAGTATATTTTAAGTTACTTTGTCGCGTAATAGCAAAGGAAACATGTCATGTGATAAATAAATAAATACTTACGAATGGAAAAAAAAAAACGATTAGTATCGGTTTAATTCTAAATATAGTGCCTCTCGACAGCTGAAACTTTGAGGATTTGCCTCAGTCTTTCCGAATTGAACCTAGAAGCCCAAATAGCGTTCCTCTATTCTCCAACCATTTAAATTCAGCCGCGAAACTTATAGCAGTTCTATAAACAGAGACAATCCATTAGATTTGCAAACTGTAGCTCCCAAATATACCAATTGAACTGTTGGAATCCATCAAGTTACAGTCCTCTAATAGTCCAAATTGCACTGTCAAGTCCGGATGCAAATTTTAAATCAGCAGAAATAGTAATATTTGAAATTCGGTGGCGAGATTGAAAAGTGAACGATACAGCGTTTCACTTCTCTAAGAAACACGATCCGTCTCCTTTAGCAGTCGTCGAGGCGATAAATTTTGTGGAATCTAATATAGCCGTGATTTGTGCACTGTAGTTTCGGATTCAATCTGACACTTTGAATAAAGTTACACATGAATTAGATGCCCGTAAAGTAGCTCCCACTGAATTTACGTTGCAATATTGTTGATAACTTAATTATGTCTGAGTTTGTAGTTTGTAACTGAATTAAGTACCTACGCTGGATTGTTTAAGTTTGGGTTTTGTTATAAATAATGATGTCAAACTTTATTTTGTGTATCGTTTAATCTAATTATGTCTCGTGTTTGTCCTTCAGAAAATGTTAGGTATAGAGTAGTCTAAACTATTTACACAAATCTGATTTAAGTAATTCCACTGTATTTCTAATTTCACATGTTCTAATCCTATTACAATAGGTACTAGGTTTCGGTGTCATGTTTTGCCTATGTCCTCTCAATTTATAAGTTTCCTGCACCCTAATTGCTTAATGCACTATCAATCATAAACAGTTAAAAAAGAAAACAAAATCAAAATATTTTATTTCACAGAAACCTGCACGGGCGGCACATAAGAAACGTCAGAAGCTAGGTGCACGGTTTCAATTTGTCGCTTCCTATGGAGAAGAGCCGGCAAGAAACTCCACGGTTACTCCTTTAAAAATAATTGGCTTTTACAATGTTTTCAAATTACAGTGATAATAGGTATGGGAGGACAGTGCAGGCCTGTCAATAACTACCAGGTACTTACAGAAATGAAAATAAAGAATCGAAAATCGTCTACAAATCTACAGTCTGCAAGGCCTACAAAGTTCTCTCATTCACAATATATAAAAGAATTTATTACATAAATAAAATTGACCTATTTAAACCAAGTGACATGACTTCCATGACAATCACTAATAGATAAAGGGCTAAGGCTATTCCATTGTTTCATATCTTTGAAAAATCAATGATGTTGAACTTTCGAAATGGAAGCCATTCCTACTGTAAGTGTGTGACGCCTTTACCCCGCTGTTTCCAAATGATCGGTGTTCAAAGGTTACATAGATTTTAATTAAAAGTTTAAACGTCAATTATGACACAAGTTATAACAAGATTTAACGTCTGGGCATGTCATAATATCGGCAAGACAGGTCAAATTACCACATCGAAATTGCGAACAATCCTTCAATGTCGTCACATCATTTTACAGCCGTACTTAAAACTTTGGAATTATCATTAAATACAACTTTGGAAACATATTAAACCTCCGCAAATCAGGTTCGCTTTACGATCAAGGGACCCAAAGAATTTATGAAACCAAACCGTACTATTTACGATTCGCACAGCAATCTATAACTCACCAACAGGAAAATGCTATCCTTACGATTTCATTACAATAAATCTCTTGGCCCGAGTTATAAAGTTTTGTGTCGATCGAAACTAAACTAAGTAGATAATGTACTCTGGTCAGGCCATTCTTTACCTTGTTATAAGTCCCACAAGTGAAATTAAGCTCGAATGTCATAAAGATAAGGTTTATAATCAGAACTTGAAATATTTTACTGTACAACTTTGAGTATTTGATAAGTGCAGCCTGATAAGTTGCAAGCGATAATTGACCCATTATTTAAAGGGAAATGATAAGTTTAAATCTTGCTGTAGTATCTAGGACTGTGATTGGAATTCCATCAGCTTAAGAAAACAAGAACTTGCCTGTGTTTTGATTCTTTGTGTATCTTATCGGAATAAATATTTACGATCACGATATTTAAACGATTTAGGTAAATTGATCGTTTTGTAATTTGGTTATCGAGAGTTAGTTTCCGTGTTAGATTAGAGTGCAAGAAATTAATTCAATAATCATAAATTTCCTCATTTGCCACGGAATTAATGTAAATATTTACAGTTATAGAAGTGACTTTGATAAACTATCTTGATAAGGTAGTAGTAGTGAGATTCAGTAACGTAGAAAACTGCCTCTCATTTTTTTTTTTCAATTAGCCCACGCTGTCCCACTGCTGAGCAAAGGCCTCTCCCAAATCCTTCCAGGCATCCTTTTCCAGGGCCACCTCTATCCAACCCTTGCAATACACGTCTAAGTCATCACGCCACCATTTCTTGGGCCGGTTTTGGCGGCGCCGTCCATCCTCAGGTACCCACTGGGTGGCGACAATTGCCCAGCGGCCACTGTGCATACGGCTGGTGTGACCCGCCCAGTCTCTTTTTGCCTGGCAGCCTTTTTGCCCACTTCTCATATTAAGATATCATTGATATAATTGATTTTATTAATTGATTTTGCTACTTATCTAAATTTTTATTTTATGTAATATTTACACACATTATCAAACTGATTTACATCCGTAAAACGTCCTTGTAACTAAGGGTCCAGTTTAAAACCAGCCAGCCAATTAGCACTAGTTGTCTCCTGAACTGGGCCTATTTGGCGCAGCCATGAGGCATCGATTACTATTTCAAATGTTTTGTTTTTTATGTGAATATTTTGTGCCTTATCCTGGGTCATTGTTTTTTTCTTTTAAACGGATAACCAATATCAATTTTTTGTGCAACAAAATACTTCTCATCGATCATGTCTTGCTCTATATTCCTCATTGTTTCATTTAACCGCTTACCTAAAAAAAGACTCGATACTTGAACACATTTATAGAATCGTAAAACGATTTTACGATCCCGAAGCATAATCCAAACATAAAATTATAAACGTTATGTATTGAAGCAACCGAAAATCATAAATCGGCGTTTTCGTAACATAAATACATGTTTTCTATTGAGGGTGGCCACACTAAGTCTTAAAATAGCTGTGCAATTGAACAGTTAGAGTTAAATATTGTGCTATTGTGCCTTTAATGTCTGTAAGGTGCATATAAACTGGTTTAGTGATGTTTTCAATACATGCTTATTTATGTATATCTTGCCATCCCTGAAATAGAAATATGGAATGTATACATTTTTGTTTTAACGTCTCTCGACATAAGATTTTGGAACGTAATTCTTTACCGCACGTTGTACCTACTTACCCTGTACACTTGGCGAATGAGGGCTAGACAAGTGTGCCTAACATTTGCTGGCCACCAGCATGACACTTTTGTTATAGTGTTACAGTATCTATGTTTTTTTTTTCATATAATTACTCTCAAACCTGAGACCAAAGACCAAAACAGACGGCAGTAGTGAACCAGAGGAATCGGCCTCAACTTACGAGATGTTTGTTGATGATGACTTCGAACCCAGACTATTTAATACATAATACACAGCCGAAGGAACAATGGAAAAAATAATTCAGAGGAGCAAATAGCTCCAATTCACTATTAATTCATACTACAACTGGAGCATAATATTTAGATTTCAATATTATTTGCAGAACGTGATTCACTTGAGCTGTAAAGCATTAAGACCTAATACTTATTACCAACGGATGGATCCTTGACAATAGTTTCTGTTCCTATTGTTAACGACACGTTCCCAATACGTCATTTTGACTGCGATCGTGCTAATACTGTTACGCCGAAACGCATCTGCCCGCCATAATGGATTTTGTACGGTATTATGCAATTATTGAATCGGTTTTATGGTGCAATGTCGTCATTTGTTACTTAAAGTTATTGCCTTATTGATGTCTATTGTGCGTGGAAGTGTAACAATTATTTAGCAGCTTTCGTTGAAAGATAGTGAATGAAAAAATTGCTATAAAAATACAATAATAAAACCTTAAATATTGACTTCTGCACGTTTTTAAATAAAAATACGTTCTCAATAAAATTGTTTATAATTTTTAAATCGACCAAAATACACATTAGTTTCCAATTTAAGTTATTGGTATGACAAACTTTCATCAGAAAATCTTCTTCTCAATTTGGTCTATTATTAAGTATTATAAATCAAGCATCTTAAAATATTATAATTTCTAGAATCAAACAATTTATTTGATCCAACGAAAACTTATGAAGCTAATAACCGTTAATACGAAGAACACAAAAAGGCGGCGACAGATTTGTACTGAAATGTTTACGAGAAAGAGACGTTCGTTATGACAAGTACTGTAAAGTATGAAGTGAGTTAATATTCTCTGTCCATTCATGAAAATGTTTAGGTTATGGAATATCTTAGTGATGTTTTTATTGGAGCAGTTTTCGAGTAGTAGTGGCGCAGTGGTAAAGGCCCCGACTTATGACTTGCAGATCGTGGTTTGGAACCCAAGCAGGCACTTTATGTAAATAATTTCTTCACCACTGCACTCAAAACGGTGAAGGAAAACATCGAGAATCACGGTAAGTACTATTTAGAGGTTAGGAAAACGGCATGTCCGCGTGCTAAAAGTTCGAGGACATGTGACATCTACCAAACCGCGCTTGGCCCGCGTGGTGGACTACCTACTCCTCCTACCATAGAGGACGCCTGTTTTCCAGCAGTGGAAACATAATAATAAATAATAATAAAAAGTTTATTTTGGAACAAACACAAGACTAAGTACAACAAGTAAAACGATGATAGCTGCACAAGTATAAACTGCAGCGTAGCTAAGCTGATTGCGGATCTGTTTCCTAATATTTTTAACCGACTTCAAAAAGGAGGAGGTTATCAATTCGTCCGAACCTTTTTTTATGTATGTTCCCCGATTACTCGAAGATGGCTGTACCGATTTGGATTTTGTTTTTTTTTGTTTGAAAGGGTATACTTCCCAGGTGGTCCCATGATCATCAAGTCAGGATCTGATGATGGGATTCTGGAGAAATAGAGAGAACTCTTCAAATTTTATAGGCACACAAAGCGATTTAGGTATTTTTTGGAAGAATACTTTCTCGTAGTGGTCTCATTTCAATTTGGTGAAGATTTGATGAAGAACTTTGGAGATAGGCAACGGAACTCCTCAATAAATGATAGCAAATGGACTGGGATTGCTGAAATCTCATCTCTGTCTATTGCTTACACCAGTTCATAACATAACATTACGCTGGTATGCTATGAAGGGGTAAGCACATGTGAACCACTAAAAAGTGAAAAATAAAAACTTTTTCCAAAAAAAAAACAACAGACTTCCAAAAAAAACACTACAAAGTGAAAAATAACTTTAATTTCGGAAGGCGGTGACAAAAAATTTAAATATAGCTCCAAAGACACCGACTTCCGAAATTAGAGTTATTTTTGTATTTTGTAGACAATCATTGTGTTGCATCAAGAATTATTATTGAAACGATTATCTACTGTCAGTATTATTTGTCAGATTCGGTACAGATGCGTTTATAGACCCAAAACTAACAATGCAATTATTCGTCTAGACCCAGAATTTCTGAAACCAGGCAACTTTTGTAATTTAATCATCTGTTAAAAATGAGCCAGCAACAGCCACTGTGTTAAGGGCATAATGCAGATCTTAAAAAAATCTCAGCAAGTCAGATCGTCAAAGTCCCTATAAATAAGGCGAAGCGGGGACGGTTCAAATGAATTCGCTATTCAATATCACGCTACATTTTCTTTTAATCTGTTCAAATGACGACAAATTTACTGATACAGATTTTCTTTTAACGTTCTGAATATTTTCGTCTGTTTTTAGTGGCCCACGTCGGAATTGGGAAAACGGTTCGTGGAGAATGGTCTTTTTTCAGTTTATGTAGCTGATTTTCTGCCTGTAATCATGTTCTTTTCTATGAAGCAGTCCCCATAAGTCACTGGAACAGCTTGGAATATTACATTTTGAAAGTTTTTGTTGTACCATGCATTGTACGATGTATTGTCAAATGTTACTAAAACGTCAATTAAAGACATAGTTAGTTAGCATCAAAATCAGTAGGCTCTGTTTTAACTACCGCTCCACGTGCTTATAATACAGGAAGCGTTGATGTGACGGTACCCTAAATGCACTAAATCTCTGGGGTAAGAGAGACACACGATACTCAACTAGGAGGGACAAGAGGGACTCAGAAAGGAGTTCTTCATGACAAAAGCTATAAATAACCGGGTACCCAAACAATTTATCTGTGATACAAAAAACAGAATCCAACTTTACGAGGATTGCCGATGCAAGGACTTGTGTTCGGAGAGTTACGCAACTTCACGGATGGCTCAAAAACAGGTTGTAGCACAGGTTCTGAAATCTTCTCGAAAGACTTACACATAGCCACACCTTTGGAGGTCCATAACAGGGTGTTCCAGGCTGATAATGGGCATCTCTCTAGCCGCCTCAGGCAGAGAGGTTAAGTACCACTCAATACGCCTACTCTCAGATAGCACGGCTGTCCTGCAAGCGATAAAAAGCCACATGATCACGATCCAAAAATACAAAATGCCGAAGGTTTCCTGCAAATTAACACTAAAATCTTTTAATACACAAAGCGGTGACCGATTTTCTTCTTCAGCTTTATCTGATAATAAAGTTGATAGGTAACTATCTGTTTTAGGATTGTTAGGACCACGGTCCACGACGCTTAGATGACTAGATTGACACGATATTAGTATTTGAACGGTGACACTGCCCCGTTGGTCTCGAGGTCACAAGCGCGACTGCTGAGCGTGGGGTCCTGGGTTTAATTACCAGGTCCGGATTAATGGATTATTCCATTAGGAATTTCTTAGTAGTATTTTGTAATCTGCCTATCGTAAAGAGCCCAAAAAGGCAGATTCCCTAAACCTTTTAGAAAATAAACGAATTGCTAAATTGAAAACTACAACTGTGATGTAGTATGGCAATTGAAGTGGCAAGTATTACGTTTAAGTCGGTTAGCCAAACTTTGAAAGCGCTCTCAGTAATCGACATTTACGATTTTGCGAGTGCGTTTCGATTTTGTTAAATAGTGTTTTATAGCTAGGAAAATTATTTACTATGCACTGGAACGATTTATTATCAATGTGACAGATAGTTCATCAGATTCGCATTCAGATTCAGAATAGAGTCTATTATTATACCGGCTGATTTTTTTTAGCGTCTGGACAAAAATATGGCATGTTGTGTAAGTAGAATAGAACTCATATGCGCTAACCTTTGCCTGGTAGCATTGATATAGAAAAAGTTCCGAATATCCTTAAAATACATGAAAAAGAAGACACCCTACGGCACTCGCGTAAAACGAATAATAGCCAAAATAGGTAATAGTAAATGGGCGTAAGCTGCGATTGCCTATGAATGGAGCATGACGATAGTGTGAGCGAGACACTAGCATTAATTTCGCTCTACATCTTTGCGGCTGATCTCTCCCCACACACTCACGCACACATTTGCACGTGTACCTACATACGTCATCTTGCTGTACGTAGTTTTAGTAGGCAAATAATTTGATACACAGTGACGCGTGTCTTGAAACCGTAAACCAAATAAATTACGTCTTGTAAGGTCAGTAAAGCTTTGATAGAAATGTAAACAAACCTGTTGATGTTAAATTCTTATAACAATCACTCACATTCATCTGTATTTTGAGGGTTTTAACGCTTTAAGATCCGTCGTGCTGGAAGTACATGTCCCGCAGATAATGCAGAGGAACGTCTTCCAACATTGTGTCGATAACGGACTGTATTATTTCACGATACGTTTTCCCTGTCAATCGACCTTCGATCCAAACTGGACCAATTACCTATGCGATCGTATATTATCGCGGCCCAAACTGAATGTTTGGGCCGCGATAATACACGATCACGATACACAATGAGCACTGGTGGAGTTTTCAAAACCCACATAAAATAAAAGAACACGCTCATCAAGTTCGATTCAGTGATTCACACTGAATCGAACTTGATGTGTACGTTGTAGATACCAACGCGGGTAAATATGGACTCGCCTACGGGTAGGTCTGCAGCCAGCGACAGAACTCAATACGAGGTCCAGGGTCCGGAGCATGCAAAGCTTGCATACGTGAGAAATGGTATGGATACATGTCCATTGAATGGAGTAACTTCCATACCACATACTGGCTTACGCCAAATCGACGAGCTGCTTGCCGGGTGCTCCTCCTCGGGTGTCGCGAGAAATAATCCAGGATGGCGTATTCGACATGTATGGACAAGGGTGGCGGGCCTCTGCCTCTGGCATGACCGGGAAGGTGAAACTGGCCATGGTCAAGTAACCGCTGACAAGTCCGGAGTATCAAGTCTGTGCTGGGGATCCGGGGGGCAGGGATACCGTTATATCTAAGGGATTGTAGGTGTTCTTCGTCGGCGTACATTCGACTTGCACCATTTAAATTTTCACCAGACAAAAAATAATACCTCATCATGGTAAGCTACTCGACGTTGGAGTATTCATACGTCATTATGAAAACAATCACTGGGCGGTTGAAGCACACGCGGAAAAAACAGCGATCGACGTCACGCTATGACTAATCGCAGTGGACTGGAGACTTGGAGAGAGATCAAAGACGCCGCGGGACACGGTACTCGGGTCGAAGGGCGCGCGGGTCGGGGGGGGATGCGCATGCGGCGACACTTGAGCGGTACGCCTGCAAAAAAATATTAGTTACCTATTCCCGGCCGGCTTCAATCAAAGGATTGAATTTCGCTACGAATTCATTCATAATTTCTGCGCGTTGACTAGGGTGCCAATAAGTTGGATTTTGATATTATTTGCCGATTTTTTGTATTTTTTTTAATTTTTATTGTTTTTTAATTTTTATATGAAATGTTTACTACAAATAAGTATTTATTGATAGGTTAATTTCATTTTAGGATTTAAAAAAAAAATTGTTAAATTTCCGTGCCATAGGCTTCTACTCCGTTCACCTATTAACCCCTATTTTTTTCCAGACGGTAAAAAAAATCATCCGGTATATGACTATAATTAATATGATTTTAACATTTGAAATAAAAGGTTTCGCATCTATGAGCCACGTGTTTTTTTTTTTTTTTTACCTTTATTTAACTACCTAAACCTATGGACTATAAGTCATAATCGCTATTCATTTTTTAATCATAATCTCTCATGTTATAATAATGTTGCTTGCCTAATATAAGGTAGGTTGTACAAGGACCACCCATATTTTAACTGTCATCTTATTTACTGTACCTGCAATCTATGCAAATAATTTTTTACATAACTCTACTTTAAACTATTAGTAGCCGGAGTTTGGAAGTTGGCGGTGTGATACCCTAATGCCTCGAAAAGCATGATAAACCGTTGGTCTTGCGCCTGATCTCGCTCTGGTAATGTCGGATTGAGACTTCGGACTTTGAGAGTGAGGGAAGAGAGAATACATCTGTGTCTGAGCACACACTTGTCCACTATAATATCTGCTGAGCTTAAGGCTAGTGTCTGTTGAGATTAGCCGCCATGGCCGAAATACGATCTAGAGAACTATATTTCGATGGTGGTCCGTACACGACACGACTTACTAACGCGTTGCTATAGTTAGTTGGCTATTGGTTGCGTCCTGCTGTGATATTCTGGCTACTCATTGGTAATTTGAGTTTGTAACACATTACTTTTGAGTAGCGTCGTGGACGATCAGCTTTAATCGTAACGACTATTTCTCTGAAATGAACTTTGTATTCGCTTTTCATTGCTCGTATAGTTAGACGAGTCTAATAATGGAGTGTTATTTAGCCGGCAACATGATCGGTTTGCAATCGTTTGTATGCTATTAATATAGGGTTTCATGTTAATTTCATTATAGATGAGATTCTGTTAACTCTTCAGGAATAACAGAGAGATAGGCTTCGGATCAGCTTATCTCAGGGATTAACTGACACTAATAAAAAGCAAGAAATCGATCTAAATGGAGTGTACGAAAATAGGGCCATAACAGGCTTAAACCTAACGGCCAACGCTATGGTAGAACTGTAAAAGAGCTCTATAAGATATTGGACAAAATAATAAGTTGATTTGTGCCAAAATCCAAAATAAAAACCCCATGTGGTTCCCTAAAAGTCTTATAAACATTCTGAACGAAAAGGAAAAACTTAGAAGATGTTACAAAAAGTATAAAAATCCCCCGTGACGACTACGAATTTAAATTATTGAGCCAAAGAGCCAATCAAGTTATCAAAAGTAGCTATGATAACTTCTCTAGGAAGATGAAGGATGGACATAACCCCTAACCCAAGTTTGTCTGGTCCTTCTTCAAAGCAAGAAAAATGCCATCGGAATTGAAGTTGGACACTGAGGTAACCACTTCGGATGACGGCATCTGCGATCTTTTTGCGCGTCACTTTTCATCGACGTTTACTCAATCGGGCTCCTTACACTCTGAACATCCCTCTGATGAAACGCAGATCTACTATTGCAATACCTTGGGCAGCGTTGATTTCTCGGAAAAAGACGTAATCAGAGCACTAAGCAACTTAATATATGCAAAGGTGCAGGTCCAGACGATCTACCACCTATATTTGTCAAAGAATGTACGGTCAGTCAGAGCAGTGGTGGCCCAATGGTAACGGCCGCGACTTAAGAGTAGTAGGTCGTGCGTTCAAACCCAGTCAGGCGCTTTACTTTGTGTAAACAGTTTCATCACTGCTGCTCTTAAAACGGTGAAGGAAAACATCGTGAGGAAACCGGCATGTCCTAGAACCAAAACTTCGAAGACATGTGACATCTAACAACCCGCACTGGGCCCGCGTGCTGGATTACGGCCCACTCCCTCTCACGGAGAGGAGGCCTATGTTCCAGCAGTGGGAATGTTTTAGGCGGAGTACGTAGCACAGTCAGTCTATCTCTTCCACTCAAAATAATATTCAACCACTCTATTAAAACTTCTCAATTTCCTGATAAGTGGAAGCTAGCACATGCAATGCTCATTTAAAAAAAAGGGGAGGCTGATAACGTAAAGAAGTACCGACCTATCTCTATTTTGTCTGTATTTTCAAAAGTCTTTTTACTCTCTTATTTGTCCTATTTTAACCGATCATTCCAAAATAGAGATAGCTCCACAGCAAAAATCCACTACGACCAAATTAGTTTTTTACGTTAATGACCGATGCAAATTAGTAGACTCGCGCAAGCAAGTCGATTCTATTTACACCGATTTTAGCAGTGCTTTCGACAAAGTAGACCATAAAATATTGCTGCCAAAGCTGTCAAACCTCGGCAGGCTCATATTTGGTCAACTTTGGCTGTGGTTTAAATCTTATCTGCCTGACAGAAAACAGAGAGTTGTAGTAAAGGGTCATCAGTCTCTACCTTACTCTTCAACATCCGGAGTCCCACCAGGTTTCCATTTGGGCCCAATACTGTTTATTATATTCGTCAATGATATAGCAAACATTACCAAACACAGCACCTGTTCCATCTTCGAAGATAACTTGATATTATATCGGGTCATTGACACAAGTACAGACATTACCCTACTCCAGAAAGATCTCAACTTTGTACATAGTTGGTGTACTAGAAATCACATGTTTCTTAACGCTGATAAGGGTTACCATATAAAATTCACAAAAAAACACCTTAAGCTTACTCCTTCATATTCGCTCAACGGAGATTTTCTTCAAAAAGTTGACAAAATCCGAGATTTAGGTATTCTCCTTGACAGTTTCATTACCTCACATTGACTCTATTGTTCCTAGGGCTGATAACATACTGGGATTCATAAAAAGAACCTGTTGTGACTTCAAAACTGTCCAAACCCTAAAAATACTCTATAATTCACTTGTACGATCTGTTTTGGAATTTACGTCACCTGTTTAGAATCCGATTTATGGTATCCTATAGAACGGGTCCAAAAAAACTATACACGCTATCTGCGGTACAAATCTGATAGCTGACTTCTAGACGCCGACTTCTCTCAAAGGATAAGTCATTTCAAAATGATCAAAATCAACAGTCATTTATTCAAACTAGGCTGAGAGTCAGCTCTTTTTGAATTTCAAAATTATATAAGACAGTACCCTCAAAATGCCCGTCCTTCTATAGCTTTAAAACAGCGAAGGCATACTAACGACCTGATTTTGCTTCATAAAATCATTAACGGATCTATACAAGTTCCGAAGCTTCTCGTCGAAATAAGTATATGTCTCTCTCGCCGTAGTTTACCCAGATCTGAACGCAACCTAGATGTGTTCACTGCAAGCCCAAAAAGAACTAACCCCCGACATTCGGCACCAATGAACAGATTGATAAGGACGTACAATGAGCTCCATACGCGTTCCAATAGCGTCGACCTCTTCGCAAACAAGCTAACGCAATTTCGCAAACAATTGTTACTGACCTACAGTGGCCACATTTAATATCTACATCTTCATTTATTATTACTTACTTATCATTGATAGTATTACTCTTTAGATCAACAAAATAGATTTAGTTTTTTTTTTTCATGTACTTAGTTTTGTTTTTTTAACCTCTAAATAATAAATGTAACATTATAAAAACTTGAAATTTGTAAGTTCTGTGCACACCTGTAAGGGACCAATTCACCTTAGATTTTAAGTTCAATTGTTACAGTACCCCAAAAATGTATTATTGAATAAGTCGTTGGAGTGCCATAATTAAAGAAATAAATAAACAAAGTATTTGCTAAATTTAAAATAAGCATCGTAAACTGCATTGGAGATAAATAATAAACTATTCAACCACAAGCTAAAATTAACTTCAACTGAAAAGGGAAATATCATCTGTCTATCAAATCAAAGTTCAATCGTCTTCGTTTACTATTTTCAGTTTGCTGTCAAAAACAATCACCGCTCAAGCATGTTTGATTACAAAACACCTTGTATAATTGCATGACGTCAGAGCACACTATTTGCTTTCCCACGTCGGTGTCCAAGCGACTAAACAGTTTAATACACGGCTAACGTTTAATGAACTAGTCATTAGCTCTGAATTAAGGTTAACGCTTCTGTGTTTACAACTGTTTATTTACGCTGCGGTGCCATGAATTTGGGTATTGTTAAAATGAAGTTAAGGAGGCAATGAGGTTAAATGGTTTGTGAATGGGTGCTGTTTCTTTTGATCTAATTTTGTATAGAGGTGATAGTAAAAATATATGTGTTTTCAATAATGTGATTTCTAATTTAATGGCAATCCTAATTGCAGTAATAATGATTCTTCCGCCGCTTGTTGCTGAAATCAGGATTGAAGACCAATAAGACGACGAAAGCGACTGCGACTGCCGCGTTGGTCTTAGTGGTTGCAAACGCAACGTATTATTTTTCCAGAGTAGGCTTTTTTCCGCGGTCTGGATTTCTTTCTGTTTAAAGGACGTGTCTAGATAGGTGCAGTCAGTAACTAAGTTGATTAACACTGTTACTTTTACGTAACATCTGAATTGATACAAAATGATTCCATACATAGCTTCTCAGCATTCCATGTATATGCTAATGAGAGTGAATACTCTGTAATTATTGTATCACTTTACGTTTTTAATCAATTTTCATTTTGCTAATCTAAAATAATTAACAACAAAAGTTGTTAATCGACTTGTGTTATTGACCATATTATCTTTAGTAAAATAATTGCAGATACTGTAAACCTCCTTCAGCGGAATCCAAGCGTGATGTTACAATACGTAATTTGATAAAAAATATATGTACCTACGTACTTACACATGGTAGTGGTACGTACTGCAATCGCCAATATAATTGTCAGTCTTCATCATCATAATTACAGCCGAAAGACGTCCACTGCTGGACATATGCCTCCCCTAGGCTGCTCCACTTTGACCGGTCTTGTGCTTCCCACATCCAGCGGATTCCCGCGGCCTTCACAAGGGCATCGGTCCACCTTGTGGGAGGCTCACTCTACGTCTTCCGGTACGTGGTCGCCACTCCAGAACCTTTCGCTCAATCAGCCATCTGTTCTGCGAGCATTGTGCCCTGCCTACTGCCACTTAAGTTTGGCAATTCTTCAGGCAATGTCGGTTGCCTTGGTTCTCCTGCGGATCTCTTCTTTCCTGATTCGATCACGTAGGGAAACTCCGAGCGTAGCCCAGAGAGATAAGTTCCATTGTGAGCGATCACGTTTCTGTGTCAGAAGTCATCACTGGCAACACACACTGGTTAAAGACTGTCGTCTTGAGACACTGCGGTATTTGGAACGAGAAGATATTGTGAAGCCTCCCGAACGCTGCCCAACCAAGTCGGATTCGACTATTGACCTCTTTCTCGAAGGTGGACCTACCTAACTGGACAGTTTGTCCTAGGTAAACGCACTCGTCCACAATTTCGAGTGTACCGCTATGTCAGTCTTGATTGTAGCTTTATTATCTTCTAGCTAGTGCTCATTGAAACGGCCTCTATTAGGCTATATTCATAGGGTGACTGATGTGAATTACGTGCCTTAGTTAAGGCCAATTTATACTGTGACAAATGTGGATAATTAGTAGGAGTTATGGTAGGAGTACATTGAATATTGCAAATGTATAGATACAGACAGGAAAATTATTTATTGATACTACATTCGTTTAGTGGATTTGTTTGTATTTTTGTAAGTTTTCATGCCTACTGGTAATATATGGCTGAATCTTTACCACCATGCACGGAACCTAGTTTTGCAAAATAAAACATGTATCTTCATATTTACACACTACGACAATTTGCCGTGTTATAGCCATTTCATACAAATGTCAAGGAATCACAGTTGTGATTTGATTATACGGACAATTTAAATTGGTGGTTAATTTTCTAAGCAATTATCTAAGTACTAGATTCCGCCCACGGCTTCGCCTGCGTGAAGGTCGGAAATTATCCCGCGGGAAAGTACTACCAGGATAAAAAGTCCTATCCTATGTGTTAATCTAGGTTATAATCTATCTGTGTGCTTAATTTCATTCAAATCCGTTCAGCCGTTTTTGCGTAAAAGAGTAACAAACATCCATCCATCCATCCATACTTACAAACTTTCGCGTTTATAATATTAGTAAGATTAATTTCCCTGTCCTTTGATCGAGTCAGGTTGATAGTATTATGTTAGCAAAATATCTTGTTGAAGGCTGTTTCTTACTGAAAATGTCAATAGAAAAGCTCATTGAACTTCGTAGGCACTGTAAGACAGTTACCACATTATTCACCCAAGCTGCAAAGCTATCCATCAGCAGGGCGACGTTCGGTTGGCATGTCTGATTGGCTACAGTATCCTGCCGTACGTTATCTCTACTTTCGTGTTGGCTCTCAGAATTCTGCTAGCCAATCAGTAACAAGAACCTCATTTGTTTTAACAACATCAAGCTTGGGTTGTATTTGTATGGTAACATGATGTCAACTTGATGTATCTTGTGATCATGAGTCATCATTAGTGGTATCTTTTGAAAACAAGGTTTAATTTTCAAGACGAGGAAATAGTAAGCGAGTTTTCCTATTAGGAAATCATCAGAGGTAGTCACTGTGTTCGAAATTGTCAAAATGTAGATATTAGGTACCTAAATTAAGATGGAATTACCTCAATGTTTTCTGTAACTATAACACTTCTTAAAAAGAAGAAAATACGTGTAGCTAAATGGTGATAAAAGCCTACGTGACTTAGAACCTCTTTAATCTTCTACGAGTATTATAATATGTCGGTTATTGTTTCTGTCTTCTGTGTCATAATCAAAGTCTGTGTTCATCATCTGCCTAGCCGGCTTCCAGATGAACCGGATGCTGAATACCAATATTTTACTCAAGGCCTGTGTAGTTCGTGATAAATATTGTCATAATTTGTCTATATAATAGTAGTATTCAAGGTGGAACCTCCAGAGTAGGTCGCGAAAGACAAAATCTTCTTAAGTTTTTTGCAATTTACAGGTCAGTAATGATTATAATTCTGTAAATACATGCAGGTTACGGTCGCGAATCATAATTTTAATCAACATACAACCTAGCACTGACCTGCAAATACCAAAAAAACAACATACGTTATCTACTAAATATTTGCATGTCACTACAAGATGTTGAAATGTGTTTTTGCACTGAATTTTATGTCTTGTACAGTCAGCGTTCAAAACGATATCAATAACTAAGAAAATTTAACTTTATTTGATTTGGATAAAATTATTGTCACAATGATAGTTGATGTGTACTGTCTTCATTCTTAAACATAATTTTGAACAGTCTGTTCGTACTGATATTATTGACGTGTACTTTACCTACGACATTTTATGCAAATAAATGATTTGAATTTATTTGAAAAATATCTAAAAGTTGTATTATAACTGAAGTTAATCTAGCGTCAGTTTTCATTGAAACCCTCTGCATCTAAACATTTCCCATACGACTTGCTTAAACACCCCCTGATTACCATTAATTTGTTTCGGACTCGCCACTATTCTGTGACAAACACAACAAGGTATAATGAGACACAAGACGGGCAAGCCCGTATGTCCCCGTCATGTCAACATCAGGTTCTGGTATTCAATACAATCGCTTATTGGCTGTATAATAGTTGTATGAGTGACAAGCCCGCATCACGAATGAATACAATGTAATGTATGTATGTCTTTCGGTGTTGCTATGAAAGTTTCTGGGTTCTGGAAATGGTTACTGGTTATTTATTTTCAGGACAAGTTCGAATAAAATCCTGTTGTTTTAAATAAAAATTTTCAGTATTATTTTGCAGTAAAACAGATTATGCCAAATAAACAACACCTTCTGTTAGAACCATTAAGGAATCTTAGTAGTTATGTAAGTAAGGCTCTTTTTACGTAAATTGTTTGTACTTAAGATCTAAACCGAGTTTGGAATAAAACAACACGCTTTAAAAACCAAAATAAAAAAGTAGAAAATAATTTCATTAAAATTATGTCATTTATTAATCACTCTATCCTTATTTTTTATTTTTATGAACTTTCTACTTTTGTAGTTTGGTTTTAAAGCGTGTTTTTTAGTTTTTTAAACTATTATTAATTTATATTTTTAGTTCGGTTAACCACAGAAGCGTGACTTTTTTGTTTTTTTTTTGGCCAGCATAATGGAACTTTATGATATTATTGAATTTTCATCAGTATTTGAGAAGTATGCAAAGTTTCAAATCAATCCGACGTTTTGAAGGGGATGAAAATCACGTTCAAAGATTCCGTTACAAAGACAATACCAAGCTAATAAAAGCGTGTTAAGTTTGTGCCTTTGGCCGTCGCTTTAATAAGGTATAAGATTATGTTTTAAGTAATTAATACTACTAAAGTAAAAATTAACACAAACATTGTAAAATCTTGGAATCGTTTTCCGGTATTAAAACAAAGATAGTACCAAACTTCATTATAGTCGTTTTGTAGGTTTGCCAAACGAACAAAGTTGTTAGAATTTGTAAGGTTTCCACAGTCGTATTATTATAATTTATGGTGAAGCCGTATGAGCCTGTCCGACTTGTCTGCCAAGGTACGATTGAATTATATTTATACACGTTTATTTATGCGTACAAACGCTTATGATAAAAATGCTAAAAACTTTAAATAATTATACTGTGTATAGACGTACTGCGTAATACAGTAACACAAGTGACGAAAGTTTCATGCACTTGAAGAAGAGTCATATATATAGTCAAGGGCTTAGATAGTAAGTACCTATTATATAAATATTAACCTAAATTGTATGACAATAAGTAAAACATCAATACTAAACACTATTGTTTATCCTACTTATAAACGCGAATAAGTCACACCTTTTCCTAAAACAAGAACCTACAAAATCAGTACTAATAAACAAACATAACACACTCACTACATTACACCTCTACACAAAACTCATAAATCAATTCTCAACAATACATACAGAACATAGTCCTTCCAGTTAGATTCGCGAATATAACAAAAGTATGAAAATGAACGAGGTGGGCCATCAATCATAGGGGTACAAAATTAAACGTCACACGCGTGTTGGACCCCGGACCCCGGACTGGACGCGTGTGGCGCAGGTTAATGATGACACAGAGGTTACTTAAGAGAATCTTGTTGTTACGAGAAATATTATTACTATAGTGACTCGTAGGAATGAAGATTAAGAAGTGATGGAATAGGCAAAATATGGAATTGATGAAACTTCAAAATATGCAATAGATGAAGCTTGAGAGTTGAATGAAAATACAGGAAATGTTAATACAGCGCAAACAAATTTAAATATTAAAAAGTAAGTTATACTTATAATATAACCTTATAACGATAACATATGGTCACAAATGTAAATAAAGAAATTACAGAGATTACAAAGCTCAAATTGATTCATATTATATATCAACTTGTTATTATAGATTATCCAAAGATAACATATAGTTAAGCAACATTAACTAATGAACTTAATAATTTTCAGTCGTTACTCCTATATAATCCTACTAAAACAAATCTAAAAGCACATCACAGAATTAATCATGCATGCGTCACATCAACGGTTCAACACCCACAAGTTGACGCTTCGCATGTATTCTCTATAATTTCAAAGTAACCTACATTCTACAACCATCTACCAACGACTCATTAATACTACATTTGTCTCATCAAAAGGCAGAATTCCGCCTTCACTCACCGTTATTAATATTGTATCAGCATAATTATTTTCATCCTTTTCAAGATCAAATGTGACAGGATCATAATTAGATTTATTATCACCAAGTGAATGTTCTAAAATGATTTTGTAGTATAATTTTATTAATACGCCATGACAAATTGTCTTGTGAATTGCATTATGTATTCAATGAACGTCGTTTGTCAATGTGCGTATATTTTAGATATATATTTTGTTGTTCTAATTCCAGTTGCCACTAATATAATTTTGATAGCAATATCAATTAGTGTCAAGGTAGTCCTGTGTTTGTTTAGAAGGCACACAATCGAAATCAATTGTAACGAAATAATGAGAAATAGCTACCCTGTTCCACAATTCAACATACATAATTCAGTGGTTTTAGTACCAAGTTTAAAATAGGCATTGGTTTATTACGATATTTTCGGCAAAAGCGAGCAGGCACTATATACTTTATAGTGCCTGCTCGCTTTGCCGAAAATATTTCAAAGATTGAATAAAAAATGTGTCATCATTCTGGAATAATAATATGAAGTACCCTAAATATTTCCAGTAATATACCTATTACTAAAAAAATCACATTAAACCCAAAAAAACAAACTCATTAAATAATAAAATTCATCAATTAATAATTAATTAATATAAAATTCGTAACGAAGCTTTCAATAAAATTCTTTGTTAGACATTTTCAAGAAAATTATGATTAAGCGTTTATGCATATTCCCTGATTTTATATTCTCAATAATACAATTCTGATTGTAGAACTAATTTATGTCCAGGTGGAACACTATGTTTACAAACTAAATTACCATATTGGAACTACAAAGACAGTAATCAATCAAGATAGTTAGGTAGATACGTTAACAAATTAGTATTATTAGGAAAATAGTAGCAACAATGTATAGGCAGAGCTTTTGTAACAATGGTCTATTAAAAGGCTTGTAATGTAATTTAAGATATAATTTAAAGAACAAAAGTATACACTGTATCTGCTAAAAGAAACAGTTGAATGTGTAGGTAATCACTTTGATCCAACCAAATTGTAGAATGATCTTTGACATTTCAATTATAATTGAGTCTTCATAATCTGCTTTGATATACTCCTGAATAATATGCTTATTAGCTCCGAATACATCCGACGCTTAGAAGTCGTGGCGAACTTTCTTTGCCAACTGGATTTTACTCCCTTGGGTGATCCTGTACTCTGGTGGATATACATATAGCTATACTTGAATTATTTCTATCCAATGTTGACACACGGAAAGTTGGTTTCCACAGGAGTCTTAAATATATCCTTAGACACGACATTCTCAAATTCAGTTTTCAAATCTTTTATATGTCCCACAGTTTATCTTCAATCGCGAGTCTGAGATTGGAGAGTCTATCTCAGTCGAGTTTCTAGAATATATTTCTAGAGTTAGAGTCAATAAATTCGGAGATTTATTTACATTTCACCGTGCCTCACACTTCGTTTTAAATTCAAATTCTAGGATTCTATAACTTGGCAGTCAATCAGAAGATTTTTATATCATATCCACGTACCAAAAATTTTTAGAGCTTTGATAAAACCCAATTATTGTATTTTAATTTTAGATGAAAATAAGGTCTAGATACGTTCACATTATAACTAGACTCGTCTAAACATGGGTATTTTTTTGTAGTTACAAAAATTACTAGCTTTTCCCGCGGCTCCGCTGGTATGGATGTCGGTTATCGCGTAAAAAAGGGTATGTCTATGTCCTTCTCCATATCTCAGGCTATATCTCTGCCAAATTTCATGACAATCGGTTTAGCGGTTTAGGCGTGAAAGCGTGACAGACAGACAGAGTTATGATAAATGATTTTATTTCTGTAAGTAGGTTTGCACAAACACTTTGACACGTCAATCATTTTTTTTTTATTAGATGAGGTCGTCGTTTCCTATCTGACTACTCTGAGAAGAAAGGCCGAAACAAACTCAGAGGTCACAGTCTCTTTTAAAGTCCAGACATAATCTTGGTCAGATCATGTGAAGACCATGTGGATTGGTGTCTGAAATATTCTTTTGAGGAAAGAACCACACAGATTGAGTGGACCTGTCCAATCAGTGCACGCATTTATCAGTAATCATGCAGCTCAACTCAGAACTGGAGGAGCTCAAAGTTACTTTCGCATTTCTGATATTAGTAGGGATTTGTAGGGATTTTCATACAAAATAACCCTACTGTCCTAACTTCAGAACACGGCACTTAATATACCTACTTAACCAATCGAATTTAACGCTATGATTCTCACCTTAATTCAACGATAAACCACAGAACAGATAAACACGTGTTACCAACATGCGGAACACATAAATAATACGCTATATTCAACTTAATCCACGATAATGGTCCAACATATAAAATAATACAGGTTAAAATTATAACGTTGAACCCATAAAGGAGGATTAAAGGGACGGGCGTTGACGGAGAGTAACACCCGCTTGAATTACAACTGGGACCAATGTTATGTATGTTACAGTTTCGGTTACATTATTGGAAACAGTTTTGGAAGCAATAATAAAGGGTTATCACTAGAGTTTATAAATACTCTCCCAAAAACCACAACGGTTTTCAGAGAGTATTTTTGGGGACATAACAGTGTAATGTACAGAAAAATCCGAGTTATAAAAAATCTTGCATGATATTCTAAAGCAATATTGTAATCAAAACATTTAACTTCAAGTATTCTTTCATTTTTGTCTTTGGTGACAATCAGACGATACCTAACTGTAAAGCCTTAAAATATGAATCAAAACTTTGTAAAAGTTTCGTAATTAAAAGTCGAAATAATCAAAATGACAAATGATTTAAGCAAAATATTTTACGCCCGTAAATTATAACCAATTTCGTTTGAAATAAAATAATAATCACCACGCTAAGAAATTATTAAACAAATACAAAAGTGAATATATCAAGCGGCCCATCAAAGCGTCGACGATGATATATTTGTATCGTGCGCATGCGCAAGTAAATGGGATCGAATAAATCAATCGCTAACGCAAAGACTATAAACGAAATGTTTGTGTTTTTTTAACTGGTTGGTTTCTTTTTCTTGAATTTCTGATACACCCAAGTACCTACCTACTTAGTTTTACAATAGTAGGTAGCCTTATTGTTTGTGGTTACTGATTGTTGTTTATGTAAGCATTGTTTATCTATTAAGGTGTGAAGGACTATAGACTAGAGAAGTTTTCTAATTGAATCATAACTTAATTTTTCATTTGTTTAGGTAAACAATTGAGAAGCATTTCCACCAATACCAGGCCAATATCATAATTATCATTCTTACGGAAATAAGAAAAGAGCATTTTGAAACCAAAACGTGCTCACGATATGGATCTTCTATATTTCATACTCTTTGCCAACCCAAATGCACGCCGTTCGTGCGAGGAGGGGGCGGGATGCGCACGTTCATAACTTACAAATCGTAGCAACGCACAAATTAATTGCTTCGAATTCGACGACTATACCTCACAAATCAACATTCGTTACTCGCTGTACACAGCATAACACTCCCCTATTCACAGCGATACCAGCAATGTATTCCGAAACTAAAACACATTTTTCAAGCTGTCGTATCTATTTCAATGAGCAATAATAGAAAAATGAATAAATCTTCGTAGGTGTCGATATTAAGGCCGAATGAGGGAGATATTAACTTTTATTAGTGATTTCTAAAGCCGAGCGATAAATGTTAATTAGTAGAGATGCTAACACTCTCATTTACGGATGTTGACAGCTTGCCAAAGACTAATTAATTAGAATTAGACAACCTATGGAGAAATGTTTAGAATGGATGGACTGTGTAGTCTCTAGGTGTATTTGTTATTCTGCTGCATGGGTGCCTAAAAACAATGAAACAAGTTTTTGGTGGTTTTTGCCGAATACTTTTTTTTCAACATTTTAGCGTCACATCAAAGGCAAACCATTGTTCGATAATGCTTGAACCACGTCAACTAGAAAATGTATGAAATTTAATGTTTTTGATGTTTAGTATATTTAAATTTTATAGAACACGCCAATATGGTACCTGAATACCTTAAAAGCAGGTTACTTACATAAACTTCCGAGCTACCAAGGCAGTACGGAAGTAAAATAAACGTCAAAAAAGATCGAAGTGTAAACGAATATTATAGGCACCCGCTGACATTCGAACGAAGATTATTGGATTTACAGATATGATTCAACTTTCCGTGTTTATTGAATAAATAATACTTACTGATATACTTCTGCGGGTGATACGTTTTAAAAGACGTTATAGGAAATAAAAAAATATGAAATGTAAATATGTAAATTTTTCTCTCGTATCTCGCAAAAATTAAACTTTTTGGGCAAGTAACATTAAAGGCTGGATTCTATAGGTATTAGCATGATTACAGCATATATTTATCTTTGGTATAAGGTTATTCTGAGTTTAGTTAATACTGTTCTACAATAAAATCATAACAGTCAATAGTCAGCGATATACAATTAATTCTATAATAATTAAGTATTATGCATGCTCTCATCATATTGAACCCAACCTTGGCAAACCTGTAAATGTAATTATGCAGATTAATCTTCAGCAAGTTCTAAATTATCCAGACGTTTCAATAGCGTTATCAGCTGTCTGGCCCCATGCACTAGCTCATGTAAATATTTATTTTACCCGAGTGCTACCCTATTTATCTGAGATAGCGCGGCAGATCACATTTCACGTAGGTTTGCTGAAGAAATCCAATCTTAGCCCGCACAATGTGGGAAGTACCGGAGACCTCACAATAGTCTGCACACATCCCACTGCTGCTTTGAGCGTGTGTTCCATATTCAGTTTATTTTTAATTGTGAGCTGCACTTTATTTTACTGTATTTGCACTGAGTTATCTATGAATGCGAGGATAAAATCTGTAGTTGTTTCAATTTGAATTGCTGAATGGTACCTCTTAACTCTCTTTTTGCATTTAAAGAGAACTTAATATTTACCCACACGTGCACCTTGGCATGTAAATGCAAAGAGCATAAACCGGGTCGCGTTATTGCGAAACGCTGTTTGTTTTAATGCTAACTCTGTCGCGATGTTATCGTTTTATATAATTGAATTCTGCCCGCCTGTCCTGCCAGATGTCTTCGCTGCTGTCTCGCAGAGGTACGTTGCTATGAAATATTTGATAGGCGCCCGCTTCTGGATATGAAACTGGTCGGAATGAATGTTCTTGTTTTGATCAAATTGATTTTTGTGGTTTTAACGGATGTAGTATCTTTTTCGATTTACTAAAACTGGATGGGAAGTCGCAATTATTTTAATAAATTCTTCCTTACAAGCTCATACCTACCTCATGCTGTGCCTCACTCAATGCTAACTTGTTATCAATTGACACATAGCTGCTTGCAAAATGCGAATACTAGTTCCTCATTAAATTCCTGAATGACATAAAATTGTCTCTGATGTCACAATGCTTTGAATTCTTTGTCTCAAAATTCCTAAAAAAGATATTCATAAAAGTACTATAAACGTCTACCTACACGTCTTTACTTTAAACTTTTACTAGGTACATTCTTAGCTCGCATATTATGTAAATCGCATACCATGTTTAAACATAGCACTCTAGATTCCAAAACATTCAAGCTCAATGTCTAAACATCCCGACATAGTATTCAGAGATTTTTATTTCTCACGTCACGTAGGTATTGTATGTGCAGAATATTATGATTTCCAATACTGCAGGGCAAAGTAAAGCCAGTCATGCATGAACGAAATGTGGATGTTGCTCATTTTGTTCGTTATAGTTTGAATATGACCTTACAAAGGTTTTGGTTTTCATTGCTCTCTCCCTGAAAGTATGCAGCACTTTGAGCCACAAGAAGTACTATAGGGACCGAAGGGAACTAACTATAAATAAAATAGTTAATAGAGTTTAACTTCGTGGTACTCCACGTATATTTACATAAGTCAAGACTATAATAAGGCCGCGCCTAATACAATTTAATATATTTTCTTTAGGATAAATCTAATCCTATTCTCATTGACGGATAGAATCCTAGTCACATCATCTTGATAGTTCAAATGTGACAGTCATTTCATTACCGGCCTGTATTAACATAAAGGTTGCATTCTATAAACCAAAAAACCTTTACAGTACCTACCTCCTTTCATATTATTATATCTGCTCATAAAATATACTTTAGGTACCTATTTAATCGTTTCTTGATTGGTCTAGCATGAATTTGGAGCGATGCTGCTGTGTTATTATGTATTGTCATCTTGTTCACCTTGTTGTGGGCTCCGTTTCCACACAAAAGTTATTCCTAGTGTAATGATAAACCAAACTTATAATTAAAAACCATTGTTTCACTAAATGGCATGCTGATCCTACAACAGATACCTACTATAAAAAGATAACGTTAACTCTCATCTATACTAATAATATAAAGAGGAAATATTTGATTGTTTGTTTATTTTCATTGAATAGGCTCCGAAACTACTGAACCGATTTGAAAAATTCTTTCATTGTTGCGAAGCTACACTATCCCCGGGTGATTTAGGCTATATTTTATCCCCGTATTCCCACGGGAACGGGAACTACACGGCTGAAACCGCGGAGCGCTGCTAGTTAATAATATATTTGTTTAATCCGCATTGATTGTTAAGCACTTTAAATAAAAATAAGCTGTTAAAATTTTTGTCATGAAATTACAACTTCACAAAATATCACTCCGCTTGTTTGAATGATTTTGAGCTGTCTACTATTAAATAATCCTTTGGAAACTAACAACGATTTGTGATTTTTATATTTACAAATATTCACAATACACATCAGCAATTCATTTATTTGCTTTAAACTTTTGAAATAGTTTTTGGAAAACGAGTTTAGTTTTTGATATGAGTAATCTATTTTCGCCTTGTTATTATTATTATTATGTCTCTTGACATTTCTCAGGACCCTGAAGTCCCGGACTTTGGCAAGGCGTACGAGAGTTCTAAGAAAATTCACAGAGGCCCTTTAGACGTTTTTTTTTAATATGAGGCACCAACCGATGTTTATCCATGTTTGTATGCTAGTGCACCCAAGGACAACCTCCGGTTGGTGTAGGACTATTGCAGGACATGGAAACAGAGACATTGGATTATGAGTTTGCGTGGCTATCGTCAACTCGTTATCTTAGACCATGGAAAGACTTGCCTGCCTGACCAATGTTTAATAAATTACATAGATAAAATGGCAGGGGATGACTTGCACACCCAATAATGGGCCCTCGAAAACGGTCGTTAGCACTAGTGTCGTAGCGACAAGGTGACAACATGTCCTAAAGTGCTCGAAGGAGTGGAGAGGTATTCCACAGATCTCAGGACACTCCCGGAAGTACGGCAAGATCCCTAACAGCATCTTACTGGAACACTTCCTTCCTCCGAACACGTTTGCGCTTGCGAATTTCGACTCAAGCCGGCCAACAGAGGCAAGGAAAATCTAGAAGCTCTGTTCGTCGTCAGTGTTTACTCTAGCTGGTCAATTAAACCAGGCCATCTCCCGGGAGAAGTCTTGTTCCTATCACAATAGGTCCGTGGGGTCACTACCTACTACCCAACAACTCGACACATGCTGCCCTGAGGGTTTCTGTATCTCTCTTGGGATGGCATTTCACCCTAGATCTATTTCGGCAAAGTAAACTCTACCAATATAGACCTGGAGTCCAGGAACGCACAAGCCCCACCACGATGTCAACGCAAAGATATGGCGGAGGAGATTAAATGATTTAAAAAAGCCTGTGGTGTCCCATAGCTGGGTAAAAGCCTGCGGACTTTATTACATTTCTCTCTGTTTAAAACTTTTTAGTACCCCTTCTTGTTGAAGGTGTCCAGCATCCCGCCATATTGGTCTGGACCTACCGCGATGTCGCTTGCATTGGTGGTAGTAAGTTTAGCCCATCGGTTGTCTGATATGCGACACATATGTCTAGCCCAATGCCATTTTAGCATGGCAGCTTTCCAAGTGACATCTATTATCTTTGTGATGGAACGGATGGTCGTATTTGTAACCCGTTCTGTTGGTCTGATACCCAGAATATTCCTTACTAATAGCCCTCTGGCAAACCTGGAGCGTAGACCTCTGCTGATTTGTCAAAGACCATGTTTGACCACCATAATTATGTGAATGGGAAGTAGACACACGTCAAAGAGTCTTCTCTTAAGGGACAAAGGAAAATCACCCTTCTTCATGGCCCAATATGTAGCAATATTATAGCCCTATTTTTTATATTTCTGTTACTAAAATGCAAAATGGGTGATATGATAATGATGTTGGTATGGGTTGGTATTTTTTTTTAAATTAAAGCTTTCCTTACGTCTTATATTCCTAAAATAATATTTTATGTGCAAAATATTAGTAGACACATACCTATTCTATTAATTTATATAAATTCTCGGTAACCTAATGTAATGTGGAGTGAGTATCTCTGGTAAGATTAAGGGACTATGCCCTAGAATCGGTAATTCAATCAGTGCCAGATAGAGGCAAACCTAGAATTCTTTAACTAACATCGTACGGTCGAACAAGCTAATTGGTATACAAGCTAAAACATACAGGTCTTCCATCTTTCCACTCCAATGGCAGAATTCATTTTTAAAAACCTACTTCAAAAAAAGCAAAGAATTTACTATTCAACACGAGCACAAGAATGCTTTGAATACAGCATTCTTTAAAATTTCCTTCAACATAGAGTTAGCTGCCTGTATACCAAATAGGTTGTTTGACTACCTTGTTGTGTACCCAATTGATGAAATCAATCCGCTTTAACTACTCACAAATTATTAAGTAGTCCTGTGAATACCGTACCAAGAACATTACTTACTGTCGTTTTTTTTATACCTGATCTGACCCCTACTAGCATCTAGGGGAAAGCATTAAGTTAACTTAGGAATAAGAAAAAATGTTCGTAACAGAGTTAATACAAGGCCATGTTCGAAAATAAAATGAGTTTGATTATTCCTCTTAAACCAATAAAAGTTGTTTTAAATACTTAGTACTAAAAAGCGAAAAACTAATGTAGCTTTTACTACCTAATGATTTTCGTTTTCTGTGCCCAGTATTCAACCCTCAAAACCCCGCGCGGTTATTTTCATAAATCTTGTACGTCCTCTCTTTTGAAATTTCAGTAGAGTTGCTGGCTGCCATTTTATAGTAAACAGTTTTTGATGAGTTTCGAGATTTTCTCAACTCATACTAAAAACAATACACTATGAGAGATTTTTGACCCCAATTGAAAACTTTTTTTCAATCACGTCCGTCGTGTTTCGCTAGTTAATTTAATTTGACCCTATATAATTTGTTCATGCTCCATAACAATAGGGATGAAAGTTCAAATCAATACAAATCGATGTGGTCTAGTGAATTAAGTTCGTATGTCGCAACGTTTTTGAGCTACAGGGGATTTTAACAAAATTTAATTATCCAAACAAATTTTAGCAACCTTTTTTTTATACCAATGCAATATTTGGAATGATTTTAGTATGCACATTTTCATTTTGTCAAATTTTTACTCGGCAGAATATTACCAAGCATAATGTCATTAAAGCATTAAAAAAAAAACAAATGCTTTATTTCAACAGACAATCTTTAGACAATAAACATTTATTAGTCAAATGATTTGTTATGAATAAAATGTAAAGACAAAAATAAGAGTTTTTGGGTAATTTAAAATGCACTCTTATTTTATTACAATCATTTATTTTTTACGAAATATTTGTAACTTACAATATTTATTTTTGCAATGGACATGAATAATTAATAATTGCAGAATTCGATAAATTCTGCCATCTTTATCCTAATATTGTTTTTTATTTTTTTGTGACGGTTCACCTGATAGTATAATCTCAATGACAGCTGGTCAATGGTTACGAGCGACGAATGCAAAACGATCTGCTACCAGAACTGCAGGTTAGGTAAGGTTATAACTGTGACCACGCAACGCACGAGACGAGCGACCGCAGTGAGCGTGCCGCGGCAGCGGCCGACGAGATCCAGAAAGATGAATAATAAACCAGTAACTATTACCAGAATTATAATATTAATATAATTATTGCCTGATTGGAATTTGTCCCAAGTGGAAAAACACCCTTGTAATAAAACATCGTCGTTGACTGAATAGAAATGGTAAATTTAAAACTGACGATACAAAATATTTGGCTTATTTTGTTTTAACTTCAACAACCAACGAAACATAACTCTTTCAGGAATATACGAGTACACTTATATAAATGCTCGGCGTCAAGCGAAGTCCTTCAAAGCAAAATTCCTGTGTAGCAATTTAAACTTACCACGAGTTGCGAGTCACTCCCGGGGAACTTAAATCGATTCGTTTATCGATGGCTCACAACCGATTACCCTTATATTGCTGTTTTATTAGCCTATCTAAGATGATTCGCTTCTAATACAAGCATGTAAGTTTCGCTAGACTGTGAAAGTGAGTTTGGATTAAAAGACTCGCTTGCTACTTATTTTAGAAAGGTGAAATTGAGCAGAATTTTCGTTGAAGTGAGGTAATCAAATTGAAGAACCTTTCGTAGAAACTGACTTTACTGAAAAAGGCTACGTATTAAAACATACTTGTGTGAGTTTTTGAGCAGGTTAACCTACCCTTCGCATCGGGGATCTACGTTCTATCGTAGATATACTTAATGGCTTTTAAATTGTTTCTACGATATGATCACGGCCTTCAACCAGAGAGGCAATTCTCGTAATTTTAAGAAACGTTCACAGTCTGATCTCAGTCTCAATCTGTCAAAAACACCTCAAGTTTCCATACATTTTTGACAAGTTTTTGACATTTCGTTGTCG
Source organism: Antitype chi (assembly GCA_947359405.1). Classification (NCBI taxonomy): domain Eukaryota; kingdom Metazoa; phylum Arthropoda; class Insecta; order Lepidoptera; family Noctuidae; genus Antitype; species Antitype chi. Next base: position 10,671,202 of record OX375815.1, on the reverse strand, counting down.
CCGAGATGACACTGCGACTAGATTTTGAACGTTTTTAATTGCGAGAATTGGCCATCAGTTAATGTTGAAAATCAGAAAAGCTTGCTATTCATTTCAATGAACAAGATTGACAGGATGGAAAGCTCGAATTAATATCCATTATTTAGAGATAGATGGAGAATAAATACATCATTGATCGCCAATAGGATAAACAAAATATTACCTAAAGTAAACAAATATACCTGTACAAAAGGCGGTCTTCTCCCTAAAAGCGATTATAGACAAGCAGTAGGAAAAATCAAATTCGTTTTAAAACCTTTTAACGAAAAAGTCGTAAGAATATTGTTTCGACAGGACTATTTTCTTTTAATAATATCGGTAGGTACCTACTACATTTTCTGTAAAGATATCCTCAGACTAGACGCTTATTTATCCTTTTTTCGTCTGATCGTATCAGACAGACATGCCTGATTGACATCAAGTTGATTTACTCTCGATCGAACTTGTATAGTATGTCTGAAGTAGTCTTTACGTATACATACTTGAATCGACTGCTATGTACTTATATAATATTAGCTTTGTAACGTAGATGTAAGAAGAATAAATGTGTACTTTGCGATGTGACTTGTGACTGTCAGTTATTTGCATCTCTACTATTGTAGCAGTGAATAAATAAATAAACTTTCAAAAGCTAATGTTAATCATTCATCAGTTCTTCTGGTTGATATTAAATTCTATGAAATGTAGAAATATGGTAAGAGATACATACACTAGAGCCACGAAAATAGTAAATAATAATAATTCGCATGTTGGAGACGAATCTAAAACAAAGAAACTATGAGCATTAATCCCTACACTTACTCGAGATAGTTTGGCGATTTCATACTTTAATTAATAGTGCAGGTTTTCTAGCGATGTTTTCCTTCACCGTTGTCCAAGATAAACTAAGTACGATTTTAGACGAAAAAAATATTCCGCATATGAAAGTAAGACCTATGAGCTAACTTTAATACACTCGAGAGCAATGAATCCGGGTCACTTAAAGAATCCTAAAAATCTCGGAAACTAAAAATGCTAGGGTAATGCAATAAATTGTATTTAATAGACAATGTAATACTCCTTAAATGAAGGTATTAAAACTTCATAGTTATTGTAAAGTTATATCATAAAAAAATCTAATTTGAAAAAGGGCCACTTTCGAAGATGGAACTACGAAATTACAGCATTTGGTTTTGCTTTTGTTTCTAATCTGTCATTTATGTGGGTACATAAACCATGTTGATAGTGCTCTATATTCATTATTCAAGCTGAAATTATGTCGCTTACGCCTGAAGAATGCACCAGAATACTTACAATGCTGGAAACCGGCCGGAGTCAGCGCGATACAGCCAGGACTGTCGGTGTGTCGCTGTCAACAGTACAAAGAGTTCTCCGACGTTACGAAGAAACTGGTTCTAACCTACGCAGACCAGGAACGGGCAGAACCAGGTGTACCACAGCACGAGAAGACCGATACTTGGTGAACACCATGCTTCGAAATCGCTTTCTCACAGGAACTGAACTCACAAATCAGTTTCGACGCCTCGGAGGAAGTAACCCAAGTGCATGGACAGTAAGACGTCGGCTTGCTGAATCTAACTTAAAACCCCTTAGACCTGCAAACGGCCCTAAACTGGAGCGTGGGCATCGTATTTCAAGACTAAGATATGCCCAGAGCCACGTAAATTGGAGTATTGAAGATTGGTCAAAAGTTATGTTCTCCGACGAATCAAAATTTATGCTCTACAAGCACGATGGAAGACACAGAGTGTATCGAAGACCAGGGGAAAGATTCAAGCAAGCATGCATCGAAGAAAAAGTAGCCTACGGTGGTGGGTCTGTACTTGTGTGGGCCGGAATTTCTTCTGAAAGTCGCACAGAGCTGGTGATCATAGAAAACGGCTCTTTAACTAGCGTAAGATATGTGGAAGAAATCCTCAATGATCACGTTGGTCCATTTATGGTCAATTTAGGTGAGGATGCTATATTTATGCATGACAATGCCCGACCTCATACAGGTAGGATTGTGAATGACTACCTTCAAGAGATGAACATTACTCGTATGGAGTGGCCAGCGCGCAGCCCGGATATCAACCCGATCGAGCATGCTTGGGACGAGCTAGGCAGATGCGTAAAACAACGAAACCCTCCCCCAATCACGCTTCGTGAGCTCAAAATTGCTCTCACAGAGGAATGGGAGAATATTCCCCAAAATCGTATAAGGAACTTGGTGTACAGCATGCCAAACCGCGTAAACGCAGTAATGGAAGCACGAGGAGGCAATACGAAGTATTAAAATTCAAGAAAATCGTAATAAAGTTCAAAAATTTCATGTTTCCTATTTTTGTTTTAAGGAGAGATCAGCAGTTTTTTTCTTTATGTAATTTTGTGTTAATAAAATGTATGGTGACTCATATTTTTTTTACTTTCATTTAAGGAGTATTACATTGTCTATTAAATACAATTTATTGCATTAACCTATCATTTTTAGTTTCCGAGATTTTTAACATTCTTTAAGTGACCCGGATTCATTACTCTCGAGTGTATTTCCCGAATTGTCACTATGGCTATAAAATTGCATGGCATAATATGGCAAAATGCTTAAATTTATTTTAATTTATTATCACAAGCGCAAAAACATCAGAGCCACGAAAATAGTAAATAATAATAATTAGCATGTTGGAGACGTATCTCAAACAAAGAAACTATGAGCATTAATCCCTACACTTACTCGAGATAGTTTGGCGATTTCATACTTTAACTAATAGTGCAGGTTTTCTAGCGATGTTTTCCTTCACCGTTGTCCAAGATAAACTAAGTACGACTTACCTAAAAGTAATTACTTGCCCGGATTTGAACCCAGACTTTGTATGATAGGCGAGTAGTATCTAACGAATGAACTTTGGAACTTTGAAATAAGGAGCATAAAACACCTACACCTGGCAAAAAAATCAAGTTGTTTGTTTCATTTAGTCTTCTTAACCGACTTCAAAAAGGAAGAGGTTTTCAATTCGACAGATTTGTTTTTGTTGTATATAATTATGTTCCGCAATATCATCGACAATTGTGGAAAAAATCTTTTTTTTTTATAGATATGGTATGCATCAGGGGTTTTTTTATCGTTGGGAACTCATCGAATAACTTCTCCCGCTCTGGGTGGAGCAGGAGGGTGTGTCAGACTTTTACTGACTAAAACGCACCCATGTTCCCTCAGTTGCCTATGTGCCAGGGGCCGCGGTATCTCTTTCAAACAACCCGCACCTCTGGCAGGCATCGGCCCTTGCGGATCCCACCAGTTGGTGCTGACATCTCTTTGAGGCGCGCGTGCATCACGACGCACCGTTGACCTGAGCTTGGTCCTTACCGGACAGCGAGCTACCCATTACTCGCCGTCCGCATGCCCGCGCCCACGGTGGCCGGGAATCAGCCTGGGATTCCCGACGCTCAAGGCGTCTCCTGCGGCGACTAGGGCCGTGAGGGCGCATATATTGCCGCTCCCTCACGAGCGCCGCCTCCCTCTTCGCGAGCATTTCTGCTTCGTAGAAGGAGGTGACGGCGACCCATGCACTCTCGCTCCGTACCATGGCCTGAACCTGGGCCAAACGCGAGGGATCGCCGCCGCCGATCGCTTCCACAAGGACACGGTGCGGCGGCGGTGCTTTTCCCAAGCCGGGCAGACTTCCACCGTATGCTCCACCGTGTCTTCAGGGCGGTCTATGCAGTGGAAACACGCGGGCGTTTCCTCCCGCCTTATCCGAAACAGATGCGTCAGGGGTGGTCCCATATACATTTTATCAACTTTGCTTTGGTAGCTTCTGTGTTAGGTTCGGTAATACATATTCAATCCACTTTGTGTATCTTGATGATGTTCTAATACTTCCTGTCACTGTTGATTAGTTTGATTACCTACATAGCAAGTAATGGTAGATGAATTGGAAATAGATTTCATCACTAAAAACTGAAAAATAAAAACTTTTAACAAAAAAAAAATTACTGTCTTCACTCAGTAGTATTTTTTTTGTAAAATCTTTATTTCTCTTCAAATTTCTTCATAGTTTTTAATATTGTTCCTACTATAGTGAACCAAACTAAAAATCAATAACTGCTGATTCTTTTCACAAACCAGTCGAACACCTACGAGTAGTACCTATTACTAATCCCAAACTAAATCATTCTCAAGTAAAATTTCACGAACAATTTCACATTATTTTAGGCGTTGACCGGAACAAACGGCGATTTGAATAAAAGCGCCCGCCGTATGGTAATGGTAACCGGACGGAGGACGGCCGGACCGCTAGGGTTGTCAAGCAGAAATGTACCTAATATACCAGGCTATTTGAATACTGAAAGTAAATGGTGGAATTAGGTACTGATCGTCTTGAAAATTGGCGGTAAATAGAATTTATTCTTATTTATTCATTCTTCATCTTCTATAGGTACATCTATACATCTATCTATGCATACAGATAAATAAAATTGGTGTGTCTGTTTGTAATATTAAAATAACCGCTTTTAACTAAATGCATATGGATAAATGCACACGGTAAATATACCAAAATAACATTTTTTTAAATTTTTGTCTGTCTGTCTGTCTGTTCCGGCTAATCTCTGAAACGGCTGAACCAAATTTGACGGGACTTTCACTGGCAGATAGCTGATGTAATATGGAGTAACTTAGGCTACTTTTATTATATAAATTTTGTTTATTTTTATTAATATCTACACAGATAAATAATAAAAAAATAACTATTTCGCGCGGACTAAGTCGCGGGTACAGCTAGTTTCAAATAAAATGATAAAGGTTTGCGCCTTACTCCAATTCAAGAATCATAATTTTATCATCACTCCACTCGTTCTTACTCTCAAATACCCACGTCTGGGTGCCTTATGTCAAGTTGGTAATGGTTCTATAGGGTTTAAACGAATTCTTCCATTCACCGTCATTCTTTTTAAAATGTTCAATAGTTGTAGTATTTTCACAAATCTATACATACTACATGCATACAAATAAAATAAAAAACATTAAAATTAAACTGAAGTATCTCACACTGTCAAAATAACAGCTTTTTACTAAATGCATTAGAATATACAATTTAAAAAAATGTTTTTCTGTCTGTTTATTTGTCTGATTTTTCTGGCTAATCTCCGAAACGGCTGGACCGATGTTGACGGGACTTTCGCTGGCAGATAGCCGATGTTACAAGAAACAACATAGGTTACTATCCGCCCCAGTAGCATGTTCCCGTGGGACAATTTCAGACATCCACTCGGGCGAAGCCGCGGGTGGAAGTTAGTTATTTCCTATTTAAGTTTGTAAAAAGATCCCTATCATCATAGGGTAGAGATAGTGTTTTCTCTCTACCCTAATTCCAATGATTGGGCAGCCCTACACAACCGGATCATCAAACATAAACAGAAACGGCGCCCGCGTCCGGTTCGCACTGACCGATCCGGTCTATTATACCGTGTTAACTGCCTTTAACGATGTTTTTTGAGAGGTAAAAACAATATTGGACCGTTGTCACGTTCTTTGCCCATTATGAACCGCATTATAAAAAAGTATTGCGCTCTTAATGTTCGTTTAAAATGGGTTAATGTCAACGTATTCAAAGATATGCGTTTTAGAGATGCCTTGTTCCGGAATGTGTAGCCTAGACATGAACAATCCTAATGATTTCCTAATTAAAGTTTCCAAAATTGCGTTGAACTCTATAATATCAGATATACTGCGGTATATGCTTCAACAAAATATTAAAACAACTACCTAATTATTGCTGATAGAACTACGTTGAGCAAATAATTCGAATAAATATATTTTTTTAGCAACCCATGTGTAGATAAGATTTTCAATTTGTTTGAGGAACAAAGCAATAATCGAAAAATGATCAAACTATCAAGTATCATTTACATCATAATCTAAATTAGATCCGACTATACCCCTCAATATGCTCAACAAAGGATAGCAATACGCCATTTCGTTATGAGTTACAAGGGTCGGTTGCGCCAAAACTACGCATCGATTCCGCGTACTACGAGTACGGTACGGACTGGCGTTTCGCAAACGGATTTATGCCTGAATCCATAAACGGACACACAGACATTGGGATGTAAACGTGAGCAAACTGGAATACTTGAAAAGGATAAACAATAAACACACTTACCCATGTCATATTTGCAATTTTTTCTTTATACCTACATTTTCCTGAATTTGTACCTACGATTTTTTTTCCTTTGTGTATAAACAACACTTCAAAAGAAACGCACAAAGGAATAGAACAATTCTGCCGTACGAATTAATGTGTTAGCATAGGTATAGAATAAACAATTAAAACATGAGTAAACAATAGAACATACACTTGAATACACGTAGCTTTATTTTCGCCATCACGTTTATTTTGGCAATAAATAATGAATATCCATACGGAGGTATTAATTCTAAAATTTTCCGAAGAAATACAAAATATTTTAAACAAAAAGGAGCGCATAATTTACGCACATCCGCAATATCAATATAGAAAGCATAATTCCAACCAGGTACCAGGCTGCCATATCTCCACAGAGGTGTCATACGATTCACTTAATCTAATTACAAACAGATCGATGCGCCCGTGTGTCTCCCAGTAGTCAGGTCTGGCAGGAAGCCACGGTTCTCGTTTATATATCATCGTGTTTTGACGCCGAGCAGCCTGATGACACAGTATCGGTGGAATTGGAAAAATACGGACATTGCTTCCAGTTTCCATTTTGTAGTTTTCAACAGATACAATAGTAGCGGCCATTGAAAAAGTAGTTCGACAGTGGACTATAATTTCAGAGCGATAAGGTTTCACTATGACTGCAATTGAAAAACGGATAACTATCAAATAACTAGCAAATATCTAGGGCAACTTTGAATAATGTTGAGCTATTTTAAAGATTACAAAAATAGAACAAATTTCTTAATTAATCTAATTTGGACTGTTGATCTTAGTATTTTTTTTGTAGGTAAACTTTAGTACTATTACAAAATCTATATTTTCAGAAGTTAAGAAAAAGTCTTTACTAGGTATAAAAAAGTTTAATGAGTTAAAAATTAATATTAAACGGTCTTTGTAAAACAAGGTAGTAAATAATTATTTTCGAAAACAAAGTCTCTTACTATTATGTGATATCGTCGAGAACACTGGACCCCTGGGCTGGTTGGACTGGATGGAACCCTGGACTAAACTGGAAGTAAGTAGACAGCAGTAGTGGCCCAGTCCTAACAGCCGCGACTTACGAGTTGTAAAGGAAAACGTCGTGAGGAAACCGGGATGTCCTAGAACCAAAAATGCGAAGATATTTTACATCCACCAACCTGCACTGGGCCACCGTGGTGGATTATGGCCCACTCCCTCTCACGGAGAGCAGGCCTGTGTCCCAGCAGTGGGAACATTATAGGCTGATTATGCTATGCTAAATAGATATGCGGAAACTTAGCTCCGTGAAACAATGAGTCTATATAAAAATATACTATAAAAAATATACTAAAATTCACGGAAGTGTCACCTATTTACTTTCAAAGCATTTCATTTAAGTGCCTTTTATAACACGCTTTTATTAGCTTCACCTGTATGTTTGTAAGCACGTTTGTAACCGACTCCTTTGAACTTGATTTTGACCTACTTCAAACGGTCAGTTTCATTTAAACTTTGTAGGCTTATCGAGGACCGATGACAATTCAATACTTTCATAAATTTGTTCCATAATGTTAAAAAATGAATAGAAAAAAACACGCTTTTGTGGTTAGGAGAACTAGAAAAAAAAATAGATTAAAAAAATTAAAAACACGCTTTAAAAACCAAACTAAAAAAGTAGAAAATAATTTCAAAAAAGCGTTGAGTGCTTTTTGAGGTATTTTTATAATCAAATAATATAAAGCACCCCACGCTTTTTTATTATTTTCTGCTTTTTACACGCTTTATATTAGCTTCACTTGTATGTTTGTTTGTTTGTTAGTTTGTTTGTATGTAACCGACTCCTTTGAGCGCGATTTTGACCCACTTTAAACGGTCAGATTTCATTGAAACTTTGTAAACTTGCCGAGGACCGATGACAATTCAATAATTAAAAAAAAATGAGAAAAAAAAAACAAAAAAATCACGTTTTTGTAGTTAGCAGAACTAAAAAATATAAAATAAATAATAGTTTAAAAAACTAAAAAACACGCTTTAAAAACTAAACTAAAAAAGGAGAAAATAATGTAATTCAATTAAAAAGCGTGGGGTGCTTGACATTAATTGATTATAAAAATACCTCAAAAAGCACCCCACGCTTTTTAATTGAATTAATTTTTTTTTCTCCTTTTTTAGTTTAGTTTTTAAAGCATGTTTTTTAGTTTTTTAAACTATTATTTATTTAGTTTGGTTTTTAAATGCTTACAAACATACAGGTGAAGCTAATAAAAGCGTGTTAAAAAAGGCACTTAAATGAAACGCTCTAAAAGTAAAAAGTAGTAATAATTAAAACAAAATTTGGGTGACTTTAACACATTAAGCTAATGATACTGCAGCAAAAACTAAATATAACTTTTGTATGCACTTAGCGCGTCTATCTGTTACCGGTATATTGTTCAGAGAACAGACGTTAACTAAACCTGATACTTTAGCGTTCATTCCGAAATACGGTGGATTAGTATAACCGGTGCTGATGTTAATGAGGATGATGAAGAGGCTTGTACCTCAAAGGACGATGGTAAATTGATTCCTATTCTGTGTTCTTAGTCCACAAATGTGTCATGTTATCTACGAATCATGGTCTATCTAAATGCAGCTGAATACCAGTATTTTAAATGGAGCAACTGACCTTCAAACGCAATTTCTGGGTAACACGATACCGTAAGACTGGTAGTCAGACTTCGTACTTCCAAAAGATCCACGAATGACCGCCGGGATCAATGGTCTTGGTTATGTAAAGATGGTCACCCATCCACGAACCAACCGCGGCAAGCGTAGCTTAACCTGATCGATCGACCCACCTTTCCATGCCACTTAGCCGCAAGCCCTCATGCTATCTACAATTATGACTTGTATATTATACAGCTCAGTATTAAATACTTTGAGTTGTTTTGAGGCCTACGCCTTAGCCTACGTTCCCACGACGTATTAAAATAGCAGCGCGATTTTTCCGCGCACTGCATTTTCAACAAACTGCTTAACGTCGAGAGTTGAAAATTGAACACTGTTTTTTCTCGACGCGCTGAGGCTCATTCGAGCTATGTTGGATTCTCAATTTATTTATTTATTTATTAAAAACTTCACGCACAGAAATGTACAGAGGCGGACTTAATGCCAAAGGCATTTTCTACCAGTCGACCTTTGGGTGATGCAGAGACAAACAGTGGTAGGTGCAATTACTCGTGTTTTGAATATTTATTCAAATATAAGTAAATGTAGGTACTAATATTATTATACTCATACATATGATATAAATACTTAATTAATTATAACCAAAAATAAACATACTTAAATACACATAAATATAATAAAACAAATAAGACAAACAATGGGAAAACATTATCGTTGTAAAGATACTGCCAGCTTCTTATGAATGTGCTCGCGAACTTTCACTTTAAAGGACAATCCAATCCAATCTCAATTCTCGATACAACACCGAAAGTTGAAAATCTAGTGCGCGATAAAATCCCGCCGCGACTTTATTACGTTCGCGTGGACGTCAGCTTACATTATACACATACATTCTCTCATGAATACTGTGAAAATAATAATAGCATACCTGAAGTACTACTCACAATTTGTTCAAATATTAAAAAACTGTGTACCTAAACATATCGAAAAAGCTCGCCTTCAGAAAATCGGTAGCAAACTCTCTAGACTATTTCAATTGTTGAGGTAAATAGGTATATTCCCCCGCGGCCGATCATCATAGCGTTCATAAAAGACCCTTATTCTGCGGCAGACTTTTACGGGCTGATATAATGAACTACGACCATTACTCTCTGACCGGTCTATAATTTCAGTATAATATCGCTCCATTTAATACAATGGTTAGAGCAAAAAACTATGCCAATACAAGTACGAAATATTAAAGTGTTGAAATGAGCCGTAACATATTAAAAGTCGTTACAGGACAACGGCTCAATAATAAATAACGAGCGAAGTTACCTCCCTAACCATCCGGTAACGTTAGGGCTGGCACCTGTACGGGAAAAATATTACGGGGGCAGAGTGATATATTTTTGGAACACTTTTCCGGGACAGGTGAGAAGGTAAAGTCTTATGTCACAATAATAACAGCGATTGAGTTATGTCTTTGTTCTTTTGTCTGGCTCTTTGACACTGAAAACTGAAGTTTTAAGAGTATTCGATCAAGCTTTATTTAGTATCTGTTTTTAAAACATTGTTAAAATATGCGGAGCAGTTTCTCAGAAAATTATACAATTATTTTCTTTGATAGTTTGCCAAGTCAGGTACTTATCTACAGTCGAGGCGGTGCACATAATTTTTAATAGTTTCCCGCTTGCTGACTAATTGTTAAGTTACATACTACGAGGAACCGTCTCATTGGTGGATCTGGCCACATGAAAGTGCGATTGTCATAGTGAAGGAACATCTCTGGGTCAAGGGATGAAAAAGTATATCGAGTTTAAAACGTGCTTGGATGTCTACTCGTTGGTCTAGTGGTCACTGGGGCAACTGCTGCGCATGAGACCTTGGGTTGAATTCCCTGGTTGGACAAAGGTTTTGCCATTAGCAGTTTCTCAGTAGCTACCCGGAGTTTCGATATGTGCCCGGTTGATGGCAACAGGCTCGCCACCTATTTCATGGGACTTAAACATTGGCGAAATGATAGCGTACTATATAGGTCTATGGTTAACCTTTCGCGGACTACAGGCGTCATGGATTTCTGCGAAAAAAAAAATCAGCGATAGCCCAAATATATCTCATCAATCGACAACCCTACAAAGCACGTACATTGTACAGTGATATGCACTTTCGCCTTCATTACCCGCGGGCGAAGTGTTTGCAATTAACGCTCAAACTTTCCGGGTCACAGGTGAAACTGGGCCCATTAGTGGCTGACTTTAAACGTTTTAGGAATCATTAGCTGCTGCTAAACATCGATGGAGGCGGCTTTGATTTTATTGGGTGAGAACTATTGACTGGGAGAGCTACTTTGGATGTTCCGGTTTTAGTTGGACGGCTGTGAGTTCTGAAAAGCCTTTCCCCTTACCGTTGCCGGTTGCTGGAAGTATTTTTATATGAAGGTAACTGAAGAGTTATAATAATACCAGCCTATTATTGGCCCACTGCAGAGGAAAGCGAGTCTCACGCATATAAATAAGTCATGAGCATTGATTGACGGTTAGCGATTTCAGACTTATATTAATTACTGACTTCTGCGCGGGACTTCGTACGCGTAAAATTTCTTGTTCTCCCGTTCTTCGTTTTCGCTCAGCAGTATTTCTGGCTTTTCTTTGTTTCTGCTTCTACGGGTCCTAGCGTGATGTTTGGTAGCATATAGCCTTCAAAGATTGGGCTATAATATGCCAAAAACAAGAGTCAAGGCCTTAACCACTGTACCAAGACGACATGATCTAAAAGGTGATGAGGATATATGAAACTTTGAGTAATTAAATATCAACCGAGTAGAATAAAACAAAAAAAAATATATTCTGCACAAAATAAGACGCACATTTTAAAATACTTAAACATTAAATAATAGGTACAACGCTACCTAGCTTTAGATATTAATTAAATGATCTTTGTCACAAAACGATTCATTTAATTGAAAGGTAAATGAAGATTGTGATTTGTTATTAGTGAGCAATATATTTTCACTTTTCACGAACGTTCACAATGGTTTGGTCTAGGTAGCCTACCTACACCTTGAAGTGAAGATATAAGAGTTAAAAACGGGGATGATGACTGTCATTTTACCTCAACAATTTACACGATCTTACCTAAGCTGTATTTGTAATTAAATTCGAATGGCTAGGATCCAGAACAGTCGGTGTCCGCATAAATTACCAACACTTACAAATTCTCAGTCAAACAGACTAATGTAAACGATCTATAATGAGTTCTAAATCATGATAGAAATCTCTGAAATCTGGTACAACCAGTTGTTTACCTAGTTTTCCGGTTCACTTTCACTTCACAACGCAATAACTTGAAGTAAACAACATGTATTTCTTATGTTGTTACAAGTTAAACCGATTACGCAGTAAAAGATGATAATTTGTTGGTTTGAAATTACCAACTATGTTGGTGTCGGATTGCAGTCAAACCGGATGCAGCTGAACACCAGTATTTTACATGAAGCTACCTATCTGACTTCCGCAACCCAGTTACTGGGTTATCCAATACCCCTTGGTAAGACTGGTTGTCAGCCTTTCGGGCTTCTGACGCCCCGTAACGACTGTCTAGATCACGGCTTTATGTGATTTCCAAGGCACAGAGGGGTTTTCACACCCATCCCCGGACCAATCGAGGCAGCTACTGATGGATCGACCCGTGCGAATGTTATAACTTAGCCACAAGCCCCCCCTGACTAACCAATGACTTTATTACTAATCAAAAAGTAATTCATGAACCTAAATATAGGCATAACAGTTTTTTTTTAAGGCTGTGAAAAACGCAGTACTAAAGTATTGTTGTTATGTGTGTCCACACAGCATTATGGCCTCAACTCTCAATACCAGTCAACACATTTTTTCTCCATATCGATCCCTCCATCTCATATCGCAACGTAAATAGTTACTTATGGATTATACCGGTTGAATGAGCAACAAATATTCCGCTCCCAGATTACCGTCGGAAAAATAACATTCCATCATATTTTACGTACGAAAACAACAAATCTTTCGCAAAATAACAATCAAAATCAACATTGAAAAGTATAACTGAAATCTTGTACAGGCACTTCAGTACAAAAATACTCGATGGAATGCCCGATAACAAAGCACTGCGGGGAAACTTATTCAATTTGAGTGAAGAGACAACTGTTCTTGGGTTTGAAAGCCACTGGGTATGTACCGTTCACCTAGTAGTTCGTTTTTTCATTTTATCTGTTCCTGAACAATACTTTCATTCAATCCGCTTTCCGGCATTAGACATGCAAGGCACGTTCTGTCGCGACTGCTCTGCTCAAGTTCTGGGCCCGTGATTTGTGAATGAGAGGAAGCGGAAGCGGTTTTCTGACACGTCTCCGAGATGACGCTGTGACTAACTTTACTCAAATAGTCAGCCTTTGCTTGAGAAATATACTTTTATACGTGTCGGGGAAGATATTCTAAGAATATTTTAGACTTTATCCAAATATCTTGAGTCATTCGAACATGTTTGAATAAACGTAAGTCTACTTAATCTGTCGTATTATTTTATGCATTAATTAGCTTTACAGCAACCAAATTAAAGTGCTTTTTGGCATATCCCGTTTTTGATAAGCTGGTATTAATTTACATGCTGCGATTTTAACAAATATTTTCTTACAATACCTGCAGTATTATCCGTTTATCAGTTTTCAATCTGTAGCCTAAGTTGTGTCACAGCAGACTATAGATTGAAAACTGCCCTGTCTTTTCCCAATTATGTGTGGGTCAGCTTCCAGTCAAACTGGATACAGCTGAATACTGAAGCTAATTAGCTTAACTACCTACCATCTAACCTGTTCAACCCAGTTACTGGGTAATTACCCCTTTGGTAAGACTGGTTGTCTAACTTTCGAGCTTCTGACAACCCCTAACGACTTTCAAAGATCTACAAATGACATCCAGGATGAACAGCTTAACGTGCTTTCCGAAACACGAAGGGGTCTTGCTTTGTAAAAATGTTTATCCATTCACGGACCAACTGCATCAAGCACAGCATAACCTGGTCGACCGACCCGTGCGGCTGTATTACTTGGAGTGAAAACTGAATATCAACTTTAAAGATATTTTTTAATTTATTCGCGCTGTCCGTACTTCCCTAATATGGTGATCCAAATTGCCCAATCCAATAAATCGTCGGAAAACAAATATTAGCGCATAGAGACACGAGCTGAGCCCGCTAATCTGCTAAGCCGTGGTCGCGCCATAACTCCAACATGTGAACCCCGTGCAATTCTATTGGCACGTGCAAATGAACCACCGTACAAGCGTAGCAGTGTTTGTCTTCATACTTTGTCGCTTGAAACTCATACATTATTGATGACCGAATGTTCAGTAGGAGTTGACGCCGCCGACATGATCGTTTGATTATTTCATAGGATCTCAACTTACCGGAATTACGATCGAACGTATGAATAGAATTCATTCTTTTTGTGGCGAGTCTTTTTTTTTGCCGGAAAAATATTTTGTTTTGATCTCAACACAGCGGAGTTGCCTAATGTGATGTGTTTTCACATAAATAAAACCGAGGATTTGCAATTTATTGTAGAAGCTCCTGAATTGAGATATATAAAACACATTACATGTCAACTCCAAATAAATTGTCTTAAAAGCAGGAGAATGATGGTGATGACCACATTTAGCACACATTGAATACCTAAGTTGGTAGGGACTGTTGCGGTGGTCTGCAGCATGAAAAGAATGTAAAAAGGTTTATCTAAAAATAATGTGGAGTACTGGACTCTGGCACCAAAACTATAATGTCAATGTTCATGTAGACAGATTTCTATCTAGCCAGTGTTAGTAGGGGAACGAGGGGGGAAACCGGACAGGGGGTGAAACCAGATAGTTGCTATTTTATTACTCAGGGTACAGCTGTCTTGCTCTAGCTAGCGGTGAAATACGCACGAACGCTTACTTAGTGCAGTTGCAAATGGCAGCGACGGTAACATCTCAGCGCGTCCGTCTATAAACGAAAATTGTAAACAAAGGTGAGTTATCGAATATTTTGACTTTTTTAAAGTGTCATCATTAAGTATAGCTATGTGCTATCTTAAACAGTTGTATTTTTCTGAAGTAATACATAATTAACCTTTTGAAACGGTATTGGTTGTTGCTATGAGTGTAAACATAATCTCTGTTAGTATTACAATTTCAAACATGGCACCTGTGGGGTACAAGCGGACGGGGTGATTTCGACTATCCGGTTTCACCCCGATTCATTTTATATGTAAGTATTGCGGGCGTTTGTTTTATTCCTCTGTTTATTTTTTATATTTTTTTTACTTTTAACAGACTGCGAGCATCAACGTGCCAGTGCCACGAACATAATTATGTGGTGACGGCAGTGCTTTGCTTTTCTGCAGCTGGACATTATGTTCCACCTCTTATGATTTTTCCTCGCGTACGAATGAAGAGTGAACTTTTTGATGGTGCCCCACCAGGCACAGTAGCTGTATGCCATCCAAGTGGTTGGATGCAACAACATATTTTCACTGAATGGATGCTTCACTTTATCGGCCATGTCAAACCAAGCAATGAAGATGCTGTGCTTCTCGTATTAGATGGTCACGCCACTCACACTAAGAACCTAAAAGCTATCAGCGCGTCGAGGAAAAACCGCAATTTTGACTGAATCACCATATAAAAATGAACTGGCAGATATGTCATGTCTATGTCATCAGTAATTAAAAAAAAGGCAAAGGTAAAGGTATCGGTAAAAAAGACGCATAAAGAAAACTATCAGGAGGATTCGGAGGGTTTGGTTGGTGGCGAAAAGTTCAGTCAAACTAAGTCCACAGATGCATGGTACCAATACACTGCTTGTCTTAAATGGTCTCATAAAAGTTGCGTCAGTTGTTCCGAGTTAGAATTATTATTTTTTGTATGCAAAAACTGCGAATAAAGTGATTATTTAGTTTTATTGTTAGTATCTGTATTCACCCCTTGAATAAAAAATGCCTATCCGGTTTGACCCATAGGTATGGGGTGAATTCGGATTTATAATTTTTATTAAAAACATATATATTTTGTAATTAATAAGATTGTTCTCAAACATTTTTATGCCAAAGTTATGCTTAAAGTATACTTAAACATTTATGACATTGATTACCCCAATAAATAACATAGTCATTTTTTTATGGTGTCTTTTTCTTAACTATCCGGTGTCCCCCCACCTTCCCATGGAAGTGATCCACACCTATACTCTGATGTTTAATTAGCTGGACCAAAATGACAGCCATTACTATACTTAGTATAACTGTCATGTTGACCAAAAATGGTCGACCGCAGGTGTAATTTTATACCAGCTAATTAAAAATCAGACTTTAGATAGCTTTTACTCAGTGTACTGTGAGAGTTCTGTCGAACTCCCAAGGTACAGGGCGAAAGGATGGTTATAAAATAAAATACTTGATAACGTTTAACCGGTTGGATTCCACCTTTAATTCAAAAAATCAAGAATATTACAGCAACGCGCCTGTCATAGGAATGAATATCTGCCGGAACAAAACCTTTGTCAAAATATTTCTAAATTCTAAAACTAACCTTCCTGACTGTTCGAACATAGACAGCCCAATCATTGGCTTCTAGTTACGTGAGGTTCTTGAGTTAGTGAACAACCTCTACAGTACCGTAGTTCACTTTTTACAAACCCCACCTAAATTGAAGTAAATTATACCTTCTAATTTACAAAAAAAACCTTGGCCAACAAAAAAAAACTGCTGATTAAATCCGACCATAGTTGTGATAGTCCAACAATTAATCACAGCCGTTAATTTTATTAACAACACGTGGTATGTGGTTGTTTGTCAAGTGGGTATTTCGTTCATTTGTCAATTGCCACCGTCGGGACCTCCCGTTGGGACTGAGCGGCCCTGAAATCGTATTAATTTGATTATATCATGCGGTTGTAGTACCGGTGTATAATCAATTATTTATCAATGGACACTGGTTTTCCGAGCTAGTTTTGATACCGTTGTTATTCAGAATAAACATATGCCAAACCTGCTTTTCATACCTGGCAATGCATCCTTATAAAACGAAACTCTCATAAGTAACCTAATTCGAGTCGTTTACATTTAAGTTTAAATGTCCATTTAAATTTTCAATGTCATATTTCTGCCAAATTCCACAGAAATTTATAACCTATCAAAAAAAACTTAGTTGACCCTTTTTGGTTTTATTTCATTGACAAAATGGCTAATTAATATGAAATTATCAATGTCAAGTCTCCAAATTAGTTAAGAAAATAGTATTTTCTTGTAGATTTCTTGTCTTTATAATTTTGGTTCGTCAATTTTTTCTCTTCGCTATTATAAGTCTGTTCATCAAAATTCGAAAGCACAGCTTGTGAGACAACTCCAGATCATCGATCTTCATTTAAAAACTCTCTGACTGAAACTTTGAGTTGGACAGCGTTCTAAGAGGTTAAGTTTTTAAAACTAATTCAAATATCGTCACCTAAGTTCTAGGACCCGTCACAATTGGTAACATGCTTAAGATTGATAGGTACTTCTTATCTTCAAGCTCGTTTCTCTTAGCTGAGCAGGGTTTTAAACAGTGCATGTTTTTGTACACAAAGGATTCTGCGTCTTTTCCGGTGTCAACTTAGAATCGATGTTTTTTTCTGTCTCCTTTTTCTTACTGTCTGTCACCATGTATTAGGACATTTAGTCATTTTTATGACGTGTTAGATGTCTTGCTTGGTATGCGTCCTATGACACATCCTAGTTCTTATATAGGTAGTATGCAGCTAAGTTTGCCCGATAGTCTATGAGCACATTTTGCATGATATGTCGCCTCATAAACATATGTCGATTCGACCCATCCACATAGCAAAAAAACATTACACAAATTCAAGTCGCTTTTGGTGTCTGTGTGACCGCGTTGTTCTTCTCAACTGCACATCAGATGTTGTTATCTTAACAACATTTAGAGGATGTTTTCTAGAAGGTTTAGGTTGTGTATAATAAGTTACTATTAAACTTACATAAAATCAGGAAATCTCGATGTTAAATCAAACCGTGCCAAGCAGGGGCGAGTCGCTAGTAATAAATAAATCAAAAGCAAACTTAGTAACATCATCAATTAAAAACGTTACAAGCTTCGCCAAAGATAGCACTTAATTCTCGTCAGCAAGTGTATTATGTACGCATTTTGAAACAACTTCTTCAGTAAGATTTGCGTCACCCATACTAACTAATTTTAGCTCGAGGAACTTTTTTGCGATCGCCATCACGAACATTATGAATAGATTACACGGGCGGACAGAGTCGTTCAACTAAAATATAAGTGAAAAGAAAATGGCACAATAAGTACCGGACTGGCCGTCATCCAAGCCTAATGACGCATTTAAAGCTAGATTTATATATAATTTGGGCGTTCTCATCTTGCTCTCGTAAGAAAAATATAAGTGGGAATACTATGTGAATGCCTTGCCAAAAGGAACGAAAGGGTCCACTGGTGATAATTAGCTCACTGAACATTGGATGGAAATACAACCTAACTGCCGGGTAACAGACACGGGTTCGTCCGGGGCCCTTATATTACTTGGTTCCTGGGGTGGTCACGGCGTGCCATGTGTCCTGGTGCGCCGAACTGGTGGGGTCCGCAAGGGCTGATGCCTGCCAGGGTTGCGGGTTGTTCGAAAGAGATACCGTCGCCCCTGGCACACAGGCAACTGAGGGAACACGGGTGGGTTTTAGTCAGTAAAAGTCTGACACGCCCTCCTGCTCCACCCAGAGCGGGAGAAGTTATTTGATGATTTCCCATCCTCAAAAAAAAAAAAAAACTGCCAATTTTTTTTTTTTTGGTACTCTATCTTAATATCACGCTTGTAATCCCTGAAGGATTCCGTAGAGGTGAGAGGACTACTCCTACATTTTGCCAGTTATATTTAAGTCCAAAGTAATTGGGGGCAAGCTTATTGCCATCACCTGGGCACAAATACAGACTCTGGGCTGCTACTGAAAAATTCCTGAAGCAAAAACCTAATAATACTTTGCCCGACCTAAGAATCAAACCTGGGGACTCGTGCTTAGCAGTAGCCCTTGCGACTACAGGCAGTTTTTGGTGCTTTAGACTCTAGATAATTTGAACCCCATGGTATGAAGGTACCTACCTCATTATTATGATAATCAAACGTACGAAATATTGGCAAAGTATGACAACTTAATGATCGACTCAAAAGAAAGTACAAATTGTATGACAAGACAAGACTTCCGTTCATATTTTGTTTCCCTTCCAGACTTACATTGAAATAAATTATTTCACTTTATCCCAGCAATCACGTCTGTCCGCCTAAGCAGTAAAAAAGTAAATAAAACTGTCTTTGTGTCTTCACACTGATTTGTATTCTCAAAGTTTCATTCCAATGAAGACACGAGGATAAAGTAGGTACATTGTCCCAATACTAAGTATGTTTCGAAACTTCAACCAATAAATTCAGCCCATACTCTATGGCTGTATAAATTTCTCTATAATAAACTCGTATACCGTTTGTTCTACATTTTCAACGAAACATTAGATTTTCAGGGTTTCCTAATGCACGTAAATACCAGCCAGTTAGTAGCTTAGTTACCTTAATAGATTGCATTTCAGTTCCAATCATAAATTTTATTGGAACTCGGCTATACAGCGCTTACTCGAATTTATCAAACAATAGTTCACATAATCAGACTCAAAATTAATTCCAAATCAGTTCAAAATTGGAAGTTTATTCTGAACTCTAGTCCATATTCTCGTTCAGTGGGACACGTAGTTTCTTTGCTTATTATATTTTTACAACAAAAGTCGCACATTCGCGCTGTGTCGCCAACGACAGCTGTCCTTACAACGCAACGAATTCAAATTATGGAACCGTTTGTCACTGAAATTTCTCTATTTTTACCTTTGAAATTTCACAGTTATTATTATTTCTTCAGAATGATTTATTACTTTAATTTGGCAGTGTCTTGTGATGTAATTGACGTTCTCGTTTGTCAAAAACTAATTGGAGATCGATGGCGCGTTTATATTGAACTTTGTGTAGCTTGAGCTTTGAGGAAATTGTTATTGTATTTGGGGATCTATTTACCATTTACTGAATGAATTAGATATTTACAGTTGGTGCTTATCTGAAGCATTTGTCAACGTAGTATGAATAGGTACATCACGAAGAGTTTATATAAAATAGTACATACTAATTCCATGATCCATTAGCACACCGGAAGATACAAATTGTCATATATATTTTGGCATAATTTTATTTCAAGTCAAGTTATTCATTCAAATTAGACGAAGTATCTAATAAGGAATGTAGTATACTCTATCTGAGATATTTCAAGTAAGTACTTACTTAGTATAGTTCAAATAAAAAGAGTCTAAATTTATGCCAGAACATATAAAACGAAATTAAAACCACGCCGAACAGAAACTCCAATAAATAATCGAATAAATCTCAATAGAATGTAAATAACGCTACGAAGCTGATAACGTGTGTTGCCTCTTTAATCTTCTACTCTTAAAGCGAGTGCTGCCCGGAATACTTTACCGACAATTTATTTACAACTCTTCGTCTCCATTAAACAAGAAATATGTTAACCACAATCGAATACGGCGAATCTAAGTAAGCAGATGTTTTATTCATGATGCCGCAAATGGCAATTACAGTAACAGAGACTACAGACGGAAAGAAGTTTGTATAAGAAGATGTGCTGGCCACACTTTGCTGCTAGCGATTCTGAATAGCCATAAATGTCAATGATAAATAAATAAAAAGAATGCCCTTTTAAATCAGTGGTATTCTATTGCACACATATTCGCTCGTATTAACAGCATTTCTTAGTATTTGACATGTTTCGAATAAACATCAAATTTCTGCAGAATGCAATGTAGCTATTGAGTATAGCAGAGGACTATACTCCATTTGAAATAAGATTAGACATTTAAACAAACCTTTTTTACAGTCCGTTCAACTCATTCTGACTTCTATACCGTAGGCATAAAAGGATGGTATTAAAAGCAAAAAAGTAGTTACAGTACCAACTGTTTACTGCAGCTGCCATTTGTCATGCCGCCAACGCAATAGAAGTCAAAATCGGTTGATCGGACTGTAAAAAAGGTTTCGTTAAATGTCTAATCTTATTTCAAATGAAGCATAGTTGCCTAGTTGTAATGGCCGCGACTTCGAGTTTAGGTCGTAGGTTCAACCCAGACAGGCGCTTTACTTGGTGTTAATTATTTCATCACCACTGCTCTCAAAACGGTGAACGAAAACATCGTGAGGAAACCGGCATGTCCTAGAACCAAAAAATCGACGACATGCGACATCTACCAACCTGCCCCACGCACAACGGACCGAATGGGAGTCTACGTGCGGAAAAGGGAGTCCCATCATCATCATCTACCAACCTGCACTCAACTCGCGTGGTGGTCCCAGCTGTGGGTACAACACTATAAGCTGATCATCCTACATTGAATTTAGCAGAAGTTTATCAACTTTTTAGGCTGGGCAAAAACACATCGAGTGTAGGGACAACTATCAAATCGTGTCGTCATTCATTATTAGTTCGGGCTCATAACGAATCTAATGTTCGTATGTAATCCAGAGTTGGAAACGCCCGTAACATCGGCCGAAACTATGAACTTTGTGCTCAGGGAGTAGGCCTGGAGGAAAGCCAAAGGAGTGGTCAAATTTAAGGGCGTGATACAGATAATCAAACTGAACTACTTTTTACGTGGGACCAACATTGTGATCAAGAAAAAATATCAACTGTCCCATATAAAACATCAATACTTACCAACTCAACCCAAATATATAGGACGGCAGACAATTTTTTCACGATTTCGATGTTGGTCCCATGGAGAAAGTCGTTCAGTTGGATGGCCTAAACCACAACCTTAAATTTGACTACACTTTTCTGATACTTATCATCAAATAACGTCTAAGATGAACTCATGACTTTCATTCACGTATGTCATCTGTCATCACCCCCTCTCCTTCCAATTCTCAGAATAGCATATAAAATGAATAATTTATATAAAAGGCCGAACCTTACCCTTATCATGAGATCGACCTTAACTCACAGAGATGGTTGAACGGTGTAACGACACATCAACCTAACATTGGGCATAATTCTCTCCGTGAACAATGCCACATCGTTCGGTTAACGATTTCCGAAGCTTTTTTTTATTAGGGATGTGCGGACAGACTGATTAGCCCATTAAGCTGAATACGGGTTTATAGTCAGCAGAATTACGAGTGGGAAATGGAGTTTTAGAGATCTCATCACTCATTGATATGGTGTAGTAGATAGTAGAAAGATTACGCGTATAGTGTAGTGGCAGAGCGAATGTTTTTTCCGGAAATATATAACAAATCAAGTGTACCAACCAACCTGCCAATACTTATATTATTAAATAATTATCAGAACAGCTTACAGTATATAATCTAGTGAGCTTAATCGACTGTAGGATACACTATAAAGTTTCGATCTACTTTCCGACGTGCCCGTATCTTTGTTGACGCTTAAAGAGTATCCTGTATTTGGTCAAGAAACATCTATTATCGTACTACCACCACGAAAATTCAGGAGTATGTTCTACTGCGGAAAAATATGGAAAAAATACGGTAGGCTTATAATTCGTGCGTGACTTAGCAGTAATAATAATTAATCCAGTAGCTACCCTCTATTACCAATTACGCCATTCGGTCAAATATTACAAATGGTCACTCCACATGCGACTTACGACCACATTTTATTACGTCATGTTACGTATGAAAATATTATTATATTCACTATTTTAACCGGGTTAAACGGAGCCGGAAGAAATTTGAAACAAATCTAGCTGGGTCATGCGTTCAGTGTAAAATAATAGACTTAATAAATTGTGCTTATTGTATGCCTGTTTTGTGGCCTCGGCTACCAAAGAATCCATTTGTGTAAATTAAATTACGTACAATATACACGCTAAGCATAAGGTAATTGGCAATTTATTAAAGTAATCATTTTCTTTTTGGTGTTACGGAGGTAGATATTTCATTCATGTGCAAATAATATTGAGAAAAGTGTTGGCCCAGTGGTACCTAATGCCCGCAACTTACTAGTAGTAGGTCGTTGGTTCGAACCCATATATGCGCTTTACTTTTTACACGCTTTATATTAGCTTCACTTGTATGTTTGTTTGTTGGTTTGTTTGTATGTAACTGACTCCTTTGAGCGCGATTTTGACCAACTTTAAACGGTCAGATTTCATTGAAACTTTGTAAACTTGTCGAGGACCGATGACAATTCAATAATTTAAAAAAAAATTGAGAAAAAAAAACACGTTTTTGTAGTTAGCAGAAATAAAAAATAGAAAATAAATAATAGTTTAAAAAACTAAAAAACACGCTTTAAAAACCAAACTAAAAAAGGAGAAAATAATTTAATTCAATTAAAAAGCGTGGGGTGCTTGACATTAAGTGATTATAAAAATACCTCAAAAAGCACCCCACGCTTTTTAATTGAATTAAATTATTTTCTCCTTTTTTAGTTTGGTTTTTAAAGCGTGTTTTTTAGTTTTTTAAACTATTATTTTGTATATTATTTCATCACCACTGCTCTCAAAACGATGAAGGAAAAAATCGAGAGAAAACCGACATGTCCTAGAACCAAAAATTCGAATATATGTGACTAACAACCCGCACTGGGCCCACGTGGTAGATTACAGCCCTGGGAACATTATAGGCTGATTATGCTATGATTATGTAAATAAGATTACCCACTTATAACTGTAACTACTGGAACTCGTGTAGGTAACTAAATTTTTCCACAATTAGTCGTAAAACTCGATGATAGGAACGTCCCATTGTATCGCATAATCTACATCGAACCAGATTATTCCCTCGACATGTTCACTGAATTCGATACGGCCCATTAGAACGAAACGCGGAATTACGTCGGAGTACAACGGTTGGTACGCAAAAAGTCACAGCGAGTTGTAATTCAAACAGAGCTCAAAGTAAGGGTCCATAAAAGTGATAAAATATCTATTTAGCTTTTTCTCTACAGTCGTTTTCCCCGTTCATAGGCCCAAGAAAACGTTCGTTTCCTTCCCAAGAACGTTTGGTGACTGGGTAATTGCAGTTTATGTTAACTCAGATAAACGTGATAACTTTTCCGTTCACTTCATTCGTTCGTTCGTTCGTACATCGGCTTATTCCCGTTTTCCGAAGACGCAGCTAATAAAATAAACTTCAGTATCATGATCTTTATTTCTGGAACTGTGAATATAATTCTTTTTTATTCTGAGGTTGAGATTTTACTATTCTGCTTGCTGACAGAATTACTCTTGAAACTTAGTTTCTTGTTATCGAACCGGAAAATTACGTATTCTGACAATGTCAAATACTTTCCTTCGTTTGGATTAATTAGCATTCATAAAGCTGTATTTGTATTCGTTAAAAAATGTAGGTAATCCGTTAGAGTCCTATTATGTTAGAATTAAAGTTCAAGAACGTTTTTGTCGAAAAAAAATATTTCGAAGAAAATAATAAAAAATTAAGATTTTTTTTTTCTTTTAAAGAATCGGAGGCGACCTATTACATGGGATTTAAGCATAACTGGCAAGATATAGTTGCACCCCTGCCTGGGTAACCCTTCTAGGCATACAGGCGTGTTGATATTCTATGTGTAATTTCCTATTGTTGGGCTACTGTTAAGCTACGCTATAGTTAAATAAGAAGTGAAGTCACATGTCCTATCTAATAAAGTAAAAGATTACAATTTCCCACAATTTAAAATAAATCCTCTTCAACAAACACTAATTTACCCAAACAAAACAAAACCACATCACAGAAACATAAAACGGTCCCTAAACAAATATTCGAATCAATTCACAGACCATTCAGATTTGCATTCGCGAAAAATTGCCAGTAATTAATCTAGTATGGTTGTTAAATTAAAAATTCTCCACTGTATCCGACACGGGGCATTAAACGTTTGGGACTGTACGGCTGTCTATCAAAAAGCACTTTTGTGGCATGGACGCCACGTGGTGTGGCGCGGATTTACCGCCCGCGGCATTTCCATGCCGACCGCATTGGGAAAGCCACGGAGCTGTGTCTACTGGATGGGTTCTAATTTTATTTTGTGTGCTTAGGAATTCGGCTCATGTGATGTATAAAGTATCATGAGGAAGCAACTACTACAGGCAGACTGCTGTGTCACAATTCAAGGAACTTGAATTATAAAGGAATACAACCGACGTGCGTGTCTGACCATGTATGAGCGTTAACAAGGCAAAAAGAGTATGTAATTGTCTACCCCTATGGGAACAAGGCAAGTGTTTATGTATGAATTATAATGGTAAAAGAATAAAGACGAAAGGTATACTATTTCTAATGGGTTGTCACGCACCTAAATCAAATTTTGTGTGAGGTTTTTAACCGCCACACGACGCTTATCGATAGGTTTGTGGCATTAGATAACGCTAAGTTGGGATACATTAACAGCTTTTTAAGTATACGGTTTATTAAATTAACGAAATTAGCAAATTAACGAAGAACGTTATGCTTGCATCAAAATTATTGGTTGTGCAAAATGTATCTATATGTAGTATATGAGTAAGGATGCCTATTGTTCATTTTATCCACGTTTAGAGATGATGTTGCTTAAGTACAACCATAGTACGCAACTACGCTTTTCAGCATTGACCTATTCATATTTCTCTACATCCGTGTCTCTGCTATACTATTGCCAAGCTGACAAACGGAGGCTACAATTAATTTCAGAAATACAGCCATGTTGACTCCATTTCGGTTGAGAAATTAAATATAAACATGTCATTGCTTCAGGCCTTTATGTGGTGGAGAGCCCCACGGGTAATGTTTAATTGATATCTTGATTGCTTCGCGATTGATATGATATGAACTGTAGAAACCGCGGCTCTGTTTAAGATTAACAGCGGTGAAATAAAGTAGGTAAGTACAGTCAAAGTGAAAATGAAGTGATGATTGAACAATGTTTATAAGAGGCTTGTGGTTAAGTAATAACAGCCGCACGATTCGGTCGAACAGGTTAAACTACACTTGTCGCGGTTGGTCCGTGGATGGGTGACCTTCTTTATATACAAAGACTGTTCCGGCTGTCATTCGTAGATCTTTGACAGTCCTTACTTGTCGTCAGAAGACCGATAGTCTAATTACCCAGTAACTGGGTTGTAGAGGTCAGAGAGGCGGTCGCCCCATGTAAAATGATGGTATTCAGCTGCATCCGTTTAGACTGGAAGCCAACCCCAACATAGTTGGGAGAAGGCTAGGCAGATGATGATGATGACTTACCAAACAGAGTGCTGCCGTTTTCCTCATAGATATTAATCGACTTCAAAAAGGAGGTTATCAATTCGTCGGAACTTTTTTTTTAAGTATGTTCCCCGATTACTTGAAGATGGCTGGACCAATTTGGTTTTTTTGTTTTTTGTTTTGAAAGGGTATACTTCCCAGGTGCTCCCATGATCATCAAGTCAGGATCTGATGATGGGATCCTGGAGAAATAGAGAGAACTCTTCAAATTTTATAGGCACACTTGAAGCGATTTGGGTATTGTTTGGAAGAGTACTTTCTTGGAATGGTCCCATTTCAATTTGGTGAAGATCTGATGAAAAACTTCGGAGATAGGCATCGGAACTCCTCAATAAATGATAGCAAATGGGCTAGGATTGCTGAAATCTCATGTCTGTCTATTAATACACCAGTTAATAACATAACATCACGCTGGTACGCTGTGAAGGGGTAAGCACATGTGAACCACTAAAAAGTGAAAAATAAAAACTTTTTCAAAAAAAACAACCGACTTCCAAAAAAACACTACACAGTGAAAAATAACTTTAGTTTCGGAAGGTGACAAAAAATTAAAATACAGCTCCAAAGACACGGACTTTCGAAATTAAAGATATTTTTCACTTTGTAGTGTTTTTTTGGAAGACGGTTGTTTTTTTTTGGAAAATGTTTTTCATCTTCTGTTTTAATTCTCGAAAAAGTATTTGTAAGCGTATTTCTTCGCATTCCGCTTTAAGACAAACCTCGCCCAGCTACTTTCTTCAAGTGCACAATGTCTGTCGGCTCGCGGTGTCCACTCAAGAAATCTTGCACTCCTAAAAGCATCAGTTTTTTGACATATACAGCTCTTCTTCCTCTTGAACTTACTTTGATCTTGTTTGACATTGACTTGAAACTCAACATCAAACACTAAAACGTGACAGCAAAGGAAACTGAAATCTGATTCCGTTTTTTATTTATTTACCAACATCGAATGTAGTTTATTTAAATCTATAAGCTAAATTTGTCTATAAACTCACACAGTTTTTTTACTTATCATAAATTTTAATCCGTAAATCTGTTTTTAAAATATTCACGTGTCACTGTGCAAAAATACCGGACTAAAATAAATGGAACCCAGATTTATTCGTTCACCGATTGATTAAACGATAATGCAATTATCTTATGTGCAGTTGATTCAACTAAATTGTCTCTATTAATTGAAACAAAATTATTTATTTGTGAACGATTTACTTTTCAATAAATAAAATTATTTAAAGCGAGATTATATCATATAAACCGAACGTGTAAGCCACGGTACGAATTTGCACCATATAAATCATTTTTTTTATGATTTGAATCTCGTTCAAACGGTTGACCTGGTTTTGTTGAGTATTATATCAGAGAAGCCAAATCATCATCGTCTACCTTGCCTACCCTTCTCAACTATGTTGGAGTATGCTTCCAGAATACCAGTATTTTACATAGAGCAACTGCCTATCTGACCTGCACAACCGAATAGGGTATCACGGACCCTTTGGTAAGACTGGTCAGATAGGAAACAGAGAAACCAAATCTGATGTCAAAATACGTCAAATGTGTAGACCTGACATCATTGTGCAGGTACACATTTCATAATTGTGCTTATACTTGTGCGTCGTCTTCTCGACTCCTTATCTGTATTCATTATCATTGTCATCATGGTATGGGCGAATGGCCTACATCAGTCCACTGCTGGACATAGGCCTCTCAAATTGCACGCCATTCAGCTCATTTCATGGCTACTCCCACCCAGCTGCTACCAACCACCCTGCAAAAATCGTCGCTCCACCTAGCCCGAGGGTGTCCTAACTTACGTCTTCCGATTCACAGTCTCGAGAACACTCTAGAACATGTCTACCCTAATGGTCAAGGGTTAATATGACCAGCCTAACTACTTCAGCTTGCAGTTGGCTTGTTTTGTCGATCAATTTGATTCTCTGCCGGATCACTTCATTCCGGGTTCTATCCCTCAGAGGGATTCTGAGTATAAATGTCGGAACAAAAACAATCACCGTAGACGAAATCGGCATAGAAGTATGTTTGTTATTGTTAATTATTAGCATGTACATATAAAAAAAAACAAAAGCCACTCTAAATTGTATTAAACTGGTGCGACCGGTGTGATCAATGAAAATTGTGGGGACAATCAATAACCTTGAAGTGGGCTGCGATTGGCTGAGTTGATTTAAGATTGCCTTGATCGTTCATGCCATTCATGTTATTTGGTGTTCAGGTTTTGTTCATGTTATTTTAACATCTCGCGGGTTTTACGACATGTAAAAACATTAAGGTTTTTTTATAATATTTAAGTTTTATATTTAAGTCCGTTTCGTGCCGTACTTTTAATTCCGTGTGGTGCCGGACGAAAAATAATAGCGCCATCCTATTTCTTCCTGTGGGTGTCGTAGAAGGCGACTAAGGAATTTACTATAGAATGGGCAGCAGCGTTCTCTATGCATTTTACCACCATACTGCGATCGCCTACCCGCCTGCCAAGCGTGGCGATTATGGCAAAACCCTCCCTTTTGGGGGAGGCCTATGTCCAGCAGTGGACGTCTTTCGGCTGAAATGATGATGATGATGATTTAAGTCCGGCTCTGTACATTTTTGTGCTTGAAGTGTAAAATAAATAAATATATTACACACACACACACACACACACACACACATTCTGGAATAAATTCTCCGAATAATCGTGAAAACCGCTTCAAAATCCGTCGCGTAGTTTAGAAGAACAATGTGGTCAAACAGTATAGACATACACGAAAAATAACTTTAATTTATAATAAGTAAGTTTATATTGAAGATGTACTCATTCATTCAAAGTCACGCCTGCACAACACCAAGGTATCTCTGCATACCCCCAAATGACATAGCTTCACATTTTTACGTTCCCACCACAACACACATCCTCATAAGGAAGTGTTTTGATAAAAATAATAAGTTACGGACACGTATCCACCCCTCACGCAAGCTTGCAAAACCTTTACAATATTTTTATCGTATTTTTTCCTTCGTCAATAGACCACGTATGTGGCTCCCTTACTCTTGATACAAGAATGCTTAGATCTTATCGGGGTAAATTTACATACTACTGAAAATATACCGTACATATCTACCGCATGAAGTAGATAAACATGTAAATATCGAAGGTCATCTAAAGAAAAATGATCTGTTTGGTAACAAAATAACGATAGATTTTGAATCCAAAAAATGGAACTATTGTTAATTTTTGTGTTGGATTCTTAAACAGAAAGAAACAAAAACATTTATGTAAATAAAGATATGTACAGCGTGGGTGTACAAACATGGCCCGTTATCCAATTTGGAAAAAACGGAACCCCTACAAACAACCCACACGAACAAAAAATATGAAGCATAATAATTATGTGAGTATTTAAAGAAATAGAAATATGATTTTTTCTTTCCCTGGTGAAAAAGCAAAATAGTCATTAAATAATTCATATTATGTACAAGCGTTTTAACTATGAAGAACTTAATCTAAAATGCTAAATTAAATGGAAATGCTATAAAATAGCTGTATCTAATATATTTTGGGCTTTTGTGATAAATTCATTTGTATGTATGGATATAATGCTACGGCTGCTTTATAATATATTTCAACATGCTCTCATTTCTGTTTTGCAGACAGAGGGTTCAAATTCCTATTTGCTACCAAACATATCGATACATCATATTATTAAGATCTAGGCGAGACATTATCAGACCCCTTTTCTGGATCTAGACTTGTATCGAGTGAGATCGATGCTTTATTTATGATACGCGCACATACTTCAGGTTCTCACCAATAGATACTGCCGCTTTGTCTGTGCCTACGGAATTGAGATAAACGACTATCCGAATAGTGTTGAGGATCAAATCCAATTTTGCAGTCGCAAATTGAAGAGGGAACGTATCGAGTCTATACTTGTTAGTCGATACATCTCTATTTAGATATTTTGTTTTGGCGGATTCTGTTCGCTTGGGAGTCGGGTGTCGAATTGGGAAAATCTTTGGGAAAATTGTTTATTGAATGTGAAGGTATGTTTTTAATCATGTCCGTGTTCCTGTAGCTGTCTTATAGATACTCTGAAGGATCAATCAGGAGAATGAATGAATGCCTTTCTACGTTGCTGATAAAATAATAAACCCCCCAATCCGTTCGTTTAATCAATCTTGTTGTAGAAGCTAGAAGACTATGAAAAATTGTTTAAATACTTTGACTGAAAATAGTACTCTTTCGTCAAATTACCTTGAAACAAGAGCGCTGAAAACTGCTGTAAGAGTCGTTCTGGAGCCGATAGTTACTTCGATTTATTTGACGCACTACAGTTTAGTAATAACTAAGGATAAATTTCTGAAGTGCTGTTTCGTTTGACTGGCGACGATTCGTAGAATCGATGGCCAGCGATTCGTATCGAAAGGGTACTTGAAGAAGAAGTACGATTACCTAGTTCAAACTTTGCTTTTGTAAAGCGCCCGGTATATTTCTTTGAAGAGCACGTTTGAAATAAAAATGTGTTGCTGATAATTCCATGTAGTATAGATGCAGTGTGAAAGGCATAAAAACGTAATTTAGAGAATATATTGAAAAATAGAATTATTAGATAATCTTTACATTAAAATAAGAATCTTTTACTGTTCGTTAGTATCGCTAAAACTCAATAAAAACGGCTTAACCCACTTTTTTTTTGCTATAGTACAAGGCCGGTTTGAAAAAAAGAAGAAAATTATGAAAACCTAAAGGAACAATCGAAAAATCTGGATAACTGAAATTGCATTTTCTATAGGAATATTGTATGAATTGTTGAAATTTTCACAGCACGTCTTTCAGGTGAGCTTATTTCTTATAAAAGAAAAAACGCGTGTGAATGCGTTGACAGATATCAATGACTCAGTGAATCTTCTATCTAATGTTTGCTTAAAAGTTTCCGTAACAAAAACATCTGTAACTTTACCTATATCCCTAACATATAGGGGTGGTGCCTTAGGGTTAAATTTATTCAAAAGCAACAACAATCTGCGACGAAGAACAACACTACACATTTTTTTAAATTACCAAATAAAAACACTCATAATTTAAATTCAAAGCAAAGAAGTGTACTTTATGGTTCCCCTGTTTGTTATACGAATGTAAATTTCACTTTCTTACCCTCAAGAACAAGACGTTTACCATCCAAATACCCCATTGCAACGTGTAGTAATATTGTAAAATGTTTTCATAAAACATACGCAAGGGGACACGGGGACTTTGTAATTGAATTTTGAAAACCCTACTCTTATGCTCATGTTGTAATTGAAAACATGCCTGCATGGTGCATCAGAATTAGGTTGTTTGTTGTAAAAATATTTAAATAACCAGGGTCGTCTGATGTAGCTGATGTTTCGTAAGAAACCGCTGGATGTTTTCAAATGAAATTTAATTTGCCAAATAAACTGTTTGTTTTCTACCAATTAATTAAAATTTTATTCGAAAACATCCATTTAGGTCCGGTTACTTTATCTCTTTTGGTGACCAAGGGTTCACCCTTCAATTAATCTACTATACCTTGACCCGGACCACCTAGCATTCTGACAGACGTCTGTATGAACTTAACAGTTCTAACTAGAATTGAATCGTTTTCAATGTTAATACAAACATAGGACATAAACTCACGCATTCTTCCCGTGGATCTTCATCCATGGGAAGAATAATTCTGCAGAAACTACCTACAGACAATTATCTGCAAGGATCCTTACATACTCCTTTTTCCTCGTTTACTTTCATACATCTGGTCATACACGAACGCCAGTTACGAATAGTACTTTAATTATAATATTATATTTATATAACGATTTCAGTTAAAAGTTTAACACCTACAAAAAATAAACTGCTAAACGATCGGGAACTTAGTACGCACAAAGAGAAAACACATTTTTGATTACAGATCAGGAACCTGAGTGAACGATAAACTTTCCTTCGTTTGAACATTATTTATTCTATTTTGGTTCACCGACTCAGCCGCAAAAGAAATTGAAATAGTTTTATGTTTATTCATAAAAGTACTGAAACCTACTCGAAGTACGTGACCTCAGACTTTTAATGTTAACTTTGTACCTTCATACACATTTTTTTATAAAACAAAAATATGTCATATTATGTATATACCTTTATTATGTCGTGTTATTGTTTCATTTTCCGGGAACGTGCGTCGTATTAGAATGTTTTAAAAAAGGTGGAATAACATTCATAAGAGATATTATTAGGAGGCTTGAGTTGATAAACGGGTTCTCTCACGTGGTGTTAACACGATGATATATTACACAATTTTCTTTACGAGCAAAACGGATTTATAACAAGGCGACGCCAGCATTTTGAGCTTACAATGTTTCAGCTAGAATTTCATGAAGCAGCGTAGTATAGAGTGTGTAAATATGATTTCGGGAATAAAGTTTATGTTAATCAGGCAGTGTGATATTATTATAAACGTAAAAGATATTTATCTTGGGGGCTTGGAGGTTAATCCTGGTATGATTGCTAGAACAATTTAATCTCGATTTAGAACGCCTTACATGATTAGGAGTGTATGCTTAGCGCAATAAAATATTATTGAAGTAAATTATGTGTAAAAAAGTATCTCAAAAGATCTACGTTCGTAAATAACATTTATTTTCATTTCAATAGAATTAAAAGTTTGTTTTTATTCTGAAACTGAATATTTTACAGTTGAATATGAATGTGAACAGTAAAATCATAGCTTTATTTTTGGAAATGTAAAACTAAAAAAATAGGAAAATTCTTCCGAAAAAAATACCGAGCCATTACAAAGAAACAACGGGTATTCGTGGGTATTACAGCCCAAAAAGAGAAACCCACACAAAAAATAACTAAAAACATATTTCATACCGTCACGTACGCTCCTAATACTGCAGGCAATCATAAAATGAAACATCATAAGGGGAATAAAAACTGAAAAGAGGTCGTAACGACCGTGGACGGGGTCTTAACAAATCGTTGGCCATCATTCAAGGTTATGGCCCAAGGGTGTTTCGAGGTCCGGTGACTGTAGACGAAGATACGTCGTTTCATTGTGTGCTACGAAACGATAACGTTCTGTTCGATTTATTATAAATTGAGGTCTGGTAAGCCCCAGTCTTATTAGCTGGCATAATGGCGGATGTTTGAAAAGGATACAATATTGTGTGCGACCATTGACTGACGGAATGGTACGAAAATGTGTTGCTTTTTTCCTTTGAAGTTGTTGAATGTACCGGTATTTGTATGCTTGGGATGTTTTGTTGTTGTTATTATTTATCAAGATTGATTTCATTATAATCGTAGACTAAGGCCGTGGACACATGTCCACGGTGCGGCGCCGCTGCCGGGGGACGGCGCGGCGTCGTGCCGCAGCACGGTGCCGTGTACGGTGCACCGCGGTGCTATACGGGTTTTTTCTTCATTCGTTGCCTTAGTAAGAGGAGCAGAATAATACGTCTTTCGCGGTCCATATTAAAGCAAAAACTGAACGATGGTTGCTGCCTTGTGCCCGCGCATGTAGACATGTGTCCACGCCCTAATAGGTAAAAAAAATATATATTGAAATAAATTATCATAGGCTGTAAAGAAAGTTGTCAACATCTTCTCTATATACGGTGGGCTGCATCAATTGGGTACTCTAGTTGTATTAAAATTTCAATACAACTGGGGTACCCAATTGATGCAGCTCACTGTAGGTACTACATACTACAGATAAATAAAATTGAGTTGTCAAAATAACAGCTTTTTACTAAATGCACATGAAAATATATACGGTACTCTATAACAAACAAAAAAACAACAACTTTTAAAGTTTTTGTCTGTCTGTTTGTTCCGGCTAATCTCCAAAATGGAAGGATCGATTTTGACGAGGCTTTCACTGGCAGACAGTTGATGTTATACAGAGTAAACGTGAGACTTAGACATTTTGTCCAGGTAGCACGTTCCTGTGCGATAATTTCCGACATCTACGCGAACGTAGCCGCGAGCACACGAGTAGCAGCTAGTTTTAACTAAGAAATTAAGGTAATAGGGGCTTATGGCTAAGTAATATTAGCCGCACGGGTCTTAGCCCAATTTATTTGACGTCGTCAGAACACCGAAAGTCAGACAGCCAGTCTTACAGAGAGGTATAATGTTTTAACCATATCATCATTTACACAGTCCATCCAACGTTTCTTTCATCTCCCCCTCTCATATAGCCATCGACATTCATACTCAAAACTTTCCTTACGAAATTTTCCTCATTCCTCCGTATCACATTCCTATACCATGATAACCGATTTCCACACAAATTTTCAGTTACTTGTGCTACATTCAGACTTGCTCTTCAATTAAGATAAAATAAGTTGTATTTGTACTTAACCTGATCGAGAAATAATAAAAGAGATAATAAAGAAATAATAAAAATAGGTACACCCCTGCCTAAACCTTCGGGAAATACAAGTGGAGAGGTGTTGTTTTGTGTTTGTTGATCCAAAATATTCATTTAATAATATATTATTTTCACTATCAAATACACAGAATGGATAATATCACTGCTATTTAGTGATTAACTTAATTATCCCATATAAATTCGTCAATGTTTTCCAGCTAACCACGATTAATTTTGGAGAGATCATTTATTAACACTGAAAATAAACCAACAGTATCTATACCAGGATACCAACCCGCACTGTGCCCACGTGGTCCACGGATTTTCATACGGTTTTCATCAATGAACGAAATCATTCATAAGGAAGATTTAAATATAATTCATTAAGGTTTTGAGTATATTGGCTGAATACCACAGCCAATTTACAACAAACCTTAATTAATTGGTTAAATGAAAAACAATGATTGTTGAAGATGTTAAAAAAATCATGCTGACTGGTAGTTTTATCGGCGATGCGCCGCGCAAACCAATAGAGTTATAGTTAAAAATATTTTCCAAGATCCGCGCGGGTGAAGCTGCGGGCAAAAAAATAGGTAGTCAACCTACATTAAGCTGCAAAAATCGAACACTTGTATTTTTCTTCAAAGTTGAAATAACTTGTATGCTCTAAGTGCAAAAATACTCGTTAAGTAGCAAAAACTTGTGTTTCTACAAAATATTCTTTTAAACCCTTTTATTAATTATAGTAACAACAGTGCTTCATCATTAATTAATTCCCCAGCACTTATCCCAATTTATTTGACGTCGTCAGAACACCGAAAGTCAGACAACCAGTCTTACAGAGAGGTATAATGTTTCTAACCATATCATCATTTACACAGTCCATCCAACGTTTCTTTCATCTCCCCCTCTCATATAGCCATCGACATTCATACTCAAAACTTTCCTCACTAAATTTTCCTCATTCCTCCGTATCACATTCCTATACCATGACAATCGATTTCCACTCAAATTTTCAGTTACTTGCCACATTCAGACTTGCTCTTCAATTAAGATAAAATATGTTGTACTTGAATTTGGAATAGAAAAGGTACCTGCACAACAGGCCAACTTCTTAGATGCCAGCAACAAAGATATTCCAATCAGTCAAACGAGAACAAACATGTATATGAATTTTAGACATTGAAGAAATACACTCATCAACTCCCTAGCATTTTCTCAACTATTTTTGCGATCAGCTTCCAGTCTAACCGAAGCAGCTGAATATCAGTATTTTGCGTGGAGCGCCTGCCTATCTGACTTCCACAACCCAGTTACTGGCTAAAACTATACGCCTTGATAACACTGGGTGTCAGACTTTCGAGCTACTGAAGACCCGTAACTGACTGTCTAAGATTCACGAATGAAACCCGAGACCAACGGCTTCACGTGCTTTCCGAGGCACAGAGTGGTATCAGTATGTAAAGATGACCACCCATCCACGCGAACCGACCGTGGTAAACGTAGCTTAACCATATCGTGTGACCAGTTCGGTTGTTATTACTTACATACGAGAATCTGGAAAAACACAAGAAAAATACTACAGCTCTAGATTTAAAATCGAAAATAAATCGAAAATACGTATTGAAAATTTATTTGCTGCTCTTTTAAAATCCCGTCAATGGCTGAGACTGTAATCTGGTTCCGGTATATTGGTTTACAAGAATGAAATGAATTTCCATTTTATGGCTGAAAAATATAAGCGAACGAGGTTTCATTTGATGAAATACTGCATACTATTTTGATAGCTTTTCCATTTTATAAACATGCATTTTCAATACTTACAAAAACCTGTGGGTGAATAAAATACGAACACTCTAGCTGTTTTAGGCTCGCGGTTTAATAATGATAGCTGCACCTAACGAGATTCTAATGCCTGGGGAAGCACGTTAAGCTTAGTCCTAGCTGTCATTCCTGGATATTCAGCAGTCGTTACGGGAAGTCCATAAGCCTTACAACCAGTCTGACTAAGAGGTATAGTGTTACCCAGTAACTGATTTGTGGAGGTCAGACAGGCAGTCGTTTTATGTAAAATACTAGTATCCAGCATCCGGCTCGACTGGAAGCCGACCCCAAAATAGTTGTGAAAAGCCTTGGTAGATTGATAGATTGACTCTCTGTTTACGATGAAAACCGTTGAAGACCGATTTTGTAGCGTGATTTTATTTATCTTAAAAGAAACTCAATCGTTTTCATTTCTATGGATGTTTTTAGAAGAGTAAATTAGTCGAATGTTATTCTTTCCAATATAAGGTAAACTATTTATTTTGGAAGTAAAGTATTAGAAGTTTATGCCCTAACTAACTAGAATAATAATTGACATTTTATGAAATAGTATTTAGTAGTATTTCTCAGTAGCATCCCGAAGTCTAGATTTGTGCCCGGCTGATGACAATAGGCTCGCCCCCTATTATGTTGATGTTATGTATGTATATTATAAAACAGATCAGAACGACACTGTGGTCGGCTTAAAGAATACGCTTGCTTTGTAATCTTCTTAAAGGGAACCTAGTCGCGGACTCGAACTCACTGGTGGGCCTGGCTAAAAATCACACTGTCTCACCAGGCTTCGTGTCCGACAGAGATAGTATCAGTGATGAGCAGTTAGACGCTAGTCTACACGCACAACGTTATTGAGTGAGATGCAGGATCATTTATAGTAAAAAAATCGCGAATAAATTAGGAAAAGTCCTTTGTAAGATCGGGTTTTATGAAAAAGCCAATGCACAAATCAATGACCAATAAAGTTTATTGAACTTGTCGATGATTGAAGTTTGTCGGTATCGACTTAATTTTGGAGATTTTACACTTCTTTTATTACTTAAACACGCCCAAAGTTAAGTAAAATTTGCAAGAAAAACTAATCTTTGTTGGCTCCTAACTTTTTCATGGGTTTTTATTTTAGTATTCTGTTTCCGTACAGACAATATTAATAATGAGACAAAACTATATCATATTTTACTTTGGATGTGCCATGTCAGGTAGTGGAGTAAAACACTCCTGAAGTTTGTATGCAATAAATGTGGACTAGGTTCACCTTAAGACCTCTTAGTTCAACAGACACTCTCCATAAAGTACCTTATACAAGACTCATCTCTAATACACAAGACTTAAGTTTTAATATTCAAAACTCCTAAAGCTTACACGATCATCCCTACATTCTGATTAATGTTCTTCATTATTCGAGCTAACTTTCTGAATTGGAAACTTTTTAAAACAATTTGTCTAATGGAGAGAAAATCTGTCACTGACGAAAAACAAAAGGGAAGTTTCACATCAAAAGGAATGTTTTGAGACTCCCAACTGTAGGTACGTGCTTACCTACTTACTTATAAGTGTTGTCTGTATCTATTGTACTTATTGTAATTAAGAGACAGTATAAGATGTTTAAACAAAGTTTTAATAATACATGTAAACGAGTAAAAAATCTTGTTTCTGTTAATTTTGCGCCAAGTGCTGTTTTTTATTTATTTATTTTTAGTGATTATACCTCATTTTTTCTAACGAAGTAAGAATTGGCCATGACAAAACAGCTGTGTGTGCTCAGGTTCTATATTTGTACATCTTCAAATTAAATAAGCTGACGAAACTCTACGGATGCACGTGGTAATAGGTATCGAAATCAAAGGGCGAAAAAACTTTTTTTTATTTTTATTTATCCTTTACGTATAGTTTCTCCAAGCTCTCAATTTAATTTGATCCTGTTTATTTCATAATAGTCCGTGCCTCAGAAAGCACGCTAAGCCGTTGGTCCCGGCTGTCATCCATCTTTAACAGGCGTTACGGGTCGTCAGAAGCCCGAAAGTCTGACAACCAGTCTTACCCAGTAACTGGGTTGTGGAGGTCAGATATGCAGTTGCTCCATATAAAATACTGTTACTCAGCTGCATACCAGAAGACTGGAATCTGACCCAAACATAGGTAGGAAAAGGTTTGGCAGAAGATGAGATTTCAAAATAATAAAGATTAGAGTTCCTCTTGGATTTTCTTTAGGTAGGTTCACATTATTAACAGCATTACCTGCATGAAGCCTTTCCATAAAATACCATGAGCAGCCAGGTGATGATTATCGAACAGGCCCACATATTTCAGGATAAAAGCCTCCCAGTAAAACAGCTTTAATTATTACTATAGTATATCGCAATTCAGTGGATACAGTGACCTAATCCAGTAATCTATTTACATTGTTTATTCGTGTTTTTAACAAATATTTACGGTCAATGTAGCTCGCTCGTAATCGTACGTCAGGATTTAAACTGATGTTAAAATAAATACCAGAGGAAAATCCAGCGATGTATAGTAGCCGAGGTTGCTGTGAGAGCGACGAATAATCGCTTGGAACTTAATTCCTTTATACGTTTGTCTATATTTTCTTTTAATAGTTTGACTATTTACCTCGTCAATAAATAACTTAATTACCTACTCAGTCACTGATTAATGTTATCAAGAGAGGTCCAATATTTTAAGTTCTGAGTTGAGCTGCACGGTTGCTGACAAATACGTGCATTGACTGGACAGGTCCAGTTAATCAAATACTATTTCAAAGACAAATGTAGATTGGTGTCTGAAATAGGGTCTTCACATGATCGGACCATGATTTTATCTGGACTTTGAAACTCTGAGACTAGTCTGTTATGAAACACCGATCTCATCTAGTTTTAAAATATGATTGGCATGTAAAAGTATTTGTACCTAGACTAGAACTTTCTGAACTCCTTGAAATTTTTGCAACAGACCGTTTTTACACGCTTTATATTAGCTTCACTTGTATGTTTGTTGGTTTGTTTGTTTGTATGTAACCGACTCCTTTGAGCGCGATTTTGACCCACTTTAAACGGTCAGATTTCATTGAAACTTTGTAAACTTGTCGAGGACCGATGACAATTCAATAATTAAAAAAAAAAATAAGAAAAAAAAAACACGTTTTTGTAGTTAGCAGAACTAAAAAATAGAAAATAAATAATAGTTTAAAAAACTAAAAAACACGCTTTAAAAACCAAACTAAAAAAGGAGAAAATAATTTAATTCAATTAAAAAGCGTGGGTTGCTTGACATTACTTGATTATAAAAATACCTCAAATAGCACCCCACGCTTTTTAATTGAATTAAATTATTTTCTCCTTTTTTAGTTTGGTTTTTAAAGCGTGTTTTTTAGTTTTTTAAACTATTATTTATTTTTACTATTTATTTCATTATTTTCTGGGCAAAACAGTTGAAGTTGCGAAGCTATCCGCTATCAATGTAGCCTCTGTGTCCTTTCGTTTGTCGAGTTCATTCATACGATTCATGAGATTATAGCCATTATATCTGATGTATGCTGTATTTAAATTTTAGGGTACAGGCCCACCAAATATTTGGATTTTTCTATCAGACCGTAACTGGCTACGTGCGAATGTGTTTCGCGTCGCTGCGATTTTTTTCGAACTAATGAATTTGAATGCCAATTGGTATGGTCTGTGAATTTATTATTTTCAAATTCATTTCAGTGTGAACGTTTTTCGAATGTCCCAATGATATTTTAACTTAACTATCGATATAAAATTTAACGAGCAAGCTGAGTGTACCTACTTTCTTGTAAACGTACAAATGTTGCAAATGGAAAACACTCGACTCCGGCAGTCAAGTGCGTTTAATTGCATCTTTACTGCCCACAGAACACTAAAGTCCAGAATACCTATTTCGCAGATTCCAAATAAACCTTATCTGGAACATTGTAACCGAAGTAACAAAGAAACAAAACATCATTAAATATAACAACACACGAAACCAATAAATTGTGTAACGACGCTATAATCTAACAAACTAAGTGTGCAAAACCGGGAGCATTTAAAATTTATCTTTGGAAAATATTACCCCAGTTTTGGACGAAGGAAACCAGCTAACTCTGCAAACTAATGTTGCAGCCAACTTACCTCGGTATAAAAAGAAACGAGCCAACGTAATATTCCTTGGGGAATGTAATTTCTTTGAATAATATTTTTTTAAGTGCTCCGTGTCTAGCTAATTTCGAGATTGTGCTACTTTGTTTACCTCGCTATGAAACTAAGTACTTACTGCATGTAATGAAAAATGTGGTTTAAATAAATTACTAAGGACTGGGTTTACAACGTCACACCTTTTTTGCATCTAAATAGGTAATTACTTACACTAGGAACAAAAAAGAGAAGTAAAAGATGAGAGCAATGGATTTATGGTACCTACGAAAATTCAACCAAAATATTTCTTAAAAACAGTGGATTGCCTACAGTGTACTTACAGTGTTTGCAGGATAGGTCCTGCAAACACTGTAATTCTGTGTCCACAGGTACAACAAAAATACGAACGACTAAAGTATTTCTACAAGTCCATAAACATTACCGTTTAAATAAACTCAAAATCCTAATCACTGCCAGACTTCCAGACACAACACTCAAATTATTTAAACACAAGCAGCAAAACAAAAAAGAAACGAAGAAAAAAAATCATCTGCTGAATTTGATCCACAATAACTTCGTTTGCACTTAGTGCAAAAGTCTCACGTACTACTCCTGGGATCTCTCTCTGAGATAAGTGAATTGTAAACCGGCACACGTGACATGGAACCGTGGTAGCACTGCTGGTACAAGCAAATAATTTCAAAGGTGATGCTTCATTGGTCTGAAGCGGGAAAGGACTCTGTTGAATGCGAATGCGTTTCTGGAGTGGATTCCGGGATTTGTCAAAGTGGTACTGATTCTATCAGTCAGTATTTTTTTTTGGTTAAAGATATGTGACTGAAAAACCATCTCAATTGGCAGGTAATTTCATTCAAATTTGATCTCTTTTTGTTACTATAACTTGGATCAAGAATAACTATGGGTATTCACACTGCAAAAGCCCTAAACATTTTTAACGGAGGTCTCAATCACTACCTACAGCATTTTCAAATACACGAGCTTAATACAAAATACAGTTGTTTTTTCGAGACAGAAACCCAAACAATATTTATAAACACAATCCTTCGCCTTGTAATAAAAAATAAGAAATACTTAATCTCAAATGAGAACAAAACTTTTACAAACGAGATTAAAAAATCGGCAAACTCTATGGTACGGGTATTACCCCCACAATAAGTTCGTTTGCGCCTGGTGCAAAAGTCTCACGTGCGACTCTTGGGATATATCTCGTAGATAAGTGAATTGTCGACCGACAGTCGACACATCTGCTGTAGTCTGTGTAACGCCATTACGAATACGATTAGTTGGATTACTGTGCAAATTGTGAATTAATGTTGTGACAAACAATTTAGCCGGCGGACCATCCAATTTAAATGGGATGCAGTTTCAGTTTGTGGTTTCTAAATTACTTATCCAACTTTATTTTATAAAAGACAATGCATGATGCGTCAATACGTTACCAAACGGGAGCTCAAACTAAACAAATTTATGCAAATAAATATGCTACTTACATTTTACGACATTCTACGACATCCGAGATAAGTATCTCTAAGTTATAGTTTGCAAAAAATACCTAATACTTTTTTATATCTTCTTAAATTTTTATCCTCCGTGTCACGTCTATACACTTAACCCTTAATACGATGTTTAAGAAATTCAAGCTTACAAGACTAGCTTTAGAACCGAATAAAACATTTTTATATAAGCAAATTCCACACTTATGAAACTCCAATTTAAAATCTAGTGTAGAAGTCTCCCATCGTACCAAAATACGGACACAAATAAATTAATTCTAACTTGGTTATACATTGCCGTATCCTACAGCTGCATTTTAAAGCAATAAAAAGAAAACCGTTAATGGAATTTGGGAAGCTGAAAAATATCGTGATTGAACAAAGATTCAGTTTCTTTAAGTTTGCGGGCAAACTTGACTGAATAGAACGTTATCACAAATTCTCTCGGATAACTTTACCGACTCGCGTTTTATTAGTGAAACTGTTTGAATGCAAGTTCGGTCCAGATCTAATTCTGTTGTTAGAATTGAGACCGACGGTCAATGGAAGGTGCTATGCGCCGATAGGTACCTACTTAAATTAGGTTAGTCTTCTTCGAACTTTACATTGTTGACTTCATTATGAAAATAGGTTAAAAGAGTATTTGGATTAGATGCTTTTTGATAATTTACAAGCTTTGTGGCTTTTTTGAAGAGTAGATCGCTTTTATTGACTTTGAAAAAAAGTCTTTTCGCAACAACATAGTCCCCTGAGTGACTATTACCTACTTTAGTCAAACAAAAGCATCAACACAATATTCAGTGAGTTAAATTCATAATATGAGTTGAAAGTTTGTTGTCATAAAATCATAATCAGCCTACAATGTTCCCAATGCTAAACCTCCTCTCGAGTGAGAGGGACTCGGCCGTAATACACCACGCGCGCCCAGAGCTAATAGGTAGATGCCATATGTTTTTTTTTTTGGGTGGGATATCATCAAATAACTTCTCCCACTCTGGGTGGAGCAGGAGGGCGTGTCAGACTTTTACTGACTAAAACCCACCCATGTTCCTTCAGTTGCCTGTGTGCCAGGGGCCGCGGTATCTTTTTCGAGCAACCCGCACCCCTGGCATTCATCGGCCCTTGCGGACCCCACCAGTTGGTGCTAACAGATGTCAGCACTCGCGCCTCAAAGAGATCTTTGAGGCGCGCGTGGAACACAACGCGCCGTCGACCCGGACTTGGTCTTTACCGGACATCGAGTTACCCATTACTCGTCGTTCGCAAGCCCGCGCCTACGGTGGCCGGGAATCGGCCTAGGATTCCCGACGCCCAGGGCGTCTCCCGCGGCGTCTACGGCCGTGAGGGCGCATATACTGCCTCTCCCTCACGTGCGCTGCCTCCCTCTTCGCGAGCATTACTGCTTCGCAGAAGGAGGTGACAGATGCCATATGTTTACGATTTTTTTGGGTTTAGGACATGGCGGTTTCGTCACGATGTTATCTTTCACCGTTATATGAGCAGTCGTGCTGAAATAATTTAAACAAAGTAAAGCGCCTCGACTACCGCTGCTCTCAGCTCTGGTTCATCACTGTTCGTAGTGACACTGCATCCAAAATTGCGAAAAACATTAGTCATAGTGCAAAGAATACCAGCATTGCGCAAGACGATCACACAAAAAGTTTCTAAACTGAAAAACCATCCCTCAACTATTTCGACAACGACACGAAACGCGAAAAAAACAACTACACAAAACTTCTAAAATTAAAACCAAAATAAAGTTAGCACCAAACCGAATAATGTTGGGATTTAAAATTTTACGTGCCGAAACTTCGGTGAGCCGTTTACTTCTAACGACGAATCGGCAGTTTTGAAATTTCACCGGCAATCCGAAATCGATTTAATCACGGGAATCATGCAAAGTTTCGCACAAAGTTTGTTTAAACTTTGGAATTGGAACAAATTGGAGCAGCATGGCTTGCGGCTATGTATTAATAGTAGATTCATGACGCCTACAATTTAGTTATGATTTTTCAAAGATATTGACGATGCTGGATACGGTCCTCTGTTTGTAAGGTTACCAAAGTACCTACATTTTTTAATATTAATACATTTTTGTGTCAGTCTCAAAGCATTTATTTCAAATAAACCAATTAGAGGCACTTTTGAATTATCAAGGGGTCGGTCAGTTAGAAAGTTGAAGATAGTTGTCCATTCTAAAGCATAGTAGGTACCTATGGAGAAAAACAGACACGAACCTCCACGGACACTTTGGTGATGAAATTGGTTACATCATTCATTTGTGCAGTCAATTTTATTAACACCATAATTCAAAGCTGTATACAAAAAGCCAAACACATCCTATTTTTTCACAAAAGCAATCAGTCCTCTAAAGAATT
The DNA here is from genome assembly GCA_947359405.1 of Antitype chi. Taxonomy (NCBI): domain Eukaryota; kingdom Metazoa; phylum Arthropoda; class Insecta; order Lepidoptera; family Noctuidae; genus Antitype; species Antitype chi. Next base: position 10,626,777 of record OX375815.1, on the reverse strand, counting down.
AAAAAAACAAGTGCCTACATAATCAAGTAAATTCGTCATATCCTTTCATTGGTTCTGTTCCTACAAAACAACACCGCTTTTAAGGCTTGTGGCCATTAGTAGGTAGCTACGAACAACGAACTTCTATCAGAATACAGGGCTCCGTTGTCTTACTAACTCTTCGGTAAGGTACCATGATTGCACACATAGACGAAAACGGTAAACGACAGGTGAATTGTCAAATTTCTCGGATTTAGTTCACCAAGTTTTGAGAAACGTGATCGTTTCTGATAATTGTATTTGTCAGAGGAATTCCAGCTACCACGGCGTCCCTTCTGCTTGACATATTTTCAGTTATTTCAGGGCTACATTTTCATCTATTTTAAATAGAAATCTACTATATTTTATTGTTTGATTTAGATGCCCTTGAACTCTCCGCCTATTCATGATTTTATGAAGAAAAAGGGACAAAACCATTGTAATTTCATTACGTTTGAATTCTCGGTGAGTTCAAGGTCCCTTATTGGAATTTTCGAATCTTTGTTCTGAGATTTTGGAATAAATTAAAATCTTGCTTTGTATATCTCGAGGGTCAACTTGTAATGAAACATAGCAGAGAAATAGACGTATTTACCAAATTAGAAGAAAATTTCCTCTTATTTCTATTTCTGCCTTTGTCTACGCAAAATGCCTTAGCTCACAACAATCTTGTAAAAGCAACTTGTTCTATATTTGTCAAACTCAAGACTCCTAAACGAATGTACACATGATTCCGGGGTTCGACTTTCAGTTTAAACATTTCAATGCAGTTTTATTTCGCTGGCATACGTGTGTGGAAGCTTTGAAAATGTTGCTGCACACACGACGCACAGAATAAATGTCACAACATAATTTAGTACCAAGTGTAAGAAGGTTTTAATAATTTGAAGATAGTCGTTGCGTTCCAGTTGAGAAATAATTCTGGTAACATCAAAATAATATAAAACGAATTGAAATATTTGTTGCCTAGGTACTATGAATTTATATCTGACTAGCTGAGCCCCGCGGTTTCACCCGCTTAAGTTTCGATTCCGTGGGAATATCGGGATTAAAAGTAACTTCTTGGAATAGCTATGTACCTATCAAGTTTCATCGCAATCGGTCAATTAGTTTTTCATGCAGTAACAAACATACTATGTACATACGTACTAACACAAACTTTCACAATTAGAGTAACAGAAGACACAGTAATAAAATCTGTCACTGCTAATATTTACTTAAACATATTGAATGGAGGAAATAAAAATGGAAAATATAACTAATTAAAATGTAACCATTCCGCAGTTGGGTAAAAAAGAAAGAAAGTAAGAATGAAATGTAAATACGTATAAAGAATCATTGCAAGGCTTCGTTTTAAACTATATTTGATGTTTGAAGCAAAGTAAATTGATTTTCTGGAGAGTCCACGCGAGACAGGCTAACGTATAGTTGCCCATGGGACAAGCATTCTTTTCTTAAGGTGAACCTAGTCCACATTTTTTGTATACAAAGTTCGGGGGTGTTTTACTCCACTGTCTGACATGGCACATCCAAAGTAAAATATAATATCGTTTTGTCTCATTATTAATATTGTCTGTACGGAAACAGAATACTAAAATAAAAACCCATTAAAAAGTTAGGAGCCAACAAAGATTCGTTTTTCTTGCTAATTTTACTTAACTTTGGGCGTGTTTAAGTAATAAAGAAGTGTAAAATCTCCAAAACCAAGTCAGTACCGACAAAGTTCAATTATTGAAAAGTTCAATAAACTTTATTGGTTATTGATTTATGCATAGGCTTTTTCATAAAACCCGAACTTCCAAAGGACTTTTCTAAATTTTTTCGCGAATTTTTACTATAAATGATCCTGCATCTCACTCAATAACGTTGTGCGTGTAGACTAGCATCTAACTGCTCATTACTGATAGTATCTCTGTCAGACACGAAGCCTGGTGAGACAGCGTGATTTTTAGCCAGGCCCACCAGTGAGTTCGAGCCCGCGACTAGGTCCCCCTTAAGTATCATTAACAGTTTGTTATTTATTCATAGTTATTGCAAATTATACTTTAACCGGGAACTGAAGCCTCTTAAAAGGTTTAGGAAAATCCGTCGATATCATTGGAATACGCGGACTGTGTGCGAGCTGTACGGCTGCGAGACCGGTGATGATGGTGGCTACAATGAGATTGTCTCGAAATTCTTTGATTAAAACTCTTGTGCCATTACACAGGCTTGGAGGGCTTAAATCTCTTAATATAATTTCAGGAATTCCAAATTTTAACTTTAGTACCTACGTGTGGTGGTAGACCAGATGGATTTAAAGAGTTTGTCATACAATAGTTCTTGTAGTGACGACACGGCCAAGCCACATATTTTGACTAAGGAGTGAAGTTTGCGAAGGCTTTGTAGGGTTAGGGCGTGTAGAGTTAGAAGCTTGGCTGTACACGAGATCTGATAACTTTTTGACAGTGCGAGTCATATGGTCTCGTCTTGGCAACATTTTACATGAAAATGTTTTCGGTGGGATTTCACTTTTTTTTGTATGTTGCTTTTGACATTTTTTTTTTAAATAAAGGGTTACATTTTTTTTTTAATAACAAGGAGGCCCTATTACAATTTTCAGACCTCTAGCGTCAAAATTGGAAGTCTCAAACAAACTTCTATCCCCTAGTTTAAGGGGTTGGGGGATAAAAGCTCCAAGTTTTAGATTTGTTTTTGTTGTTTGTGTACTATTACTAGCTTACATACCAAATTTCAGCTTTCTAGGACATTAGGAATTACCCTAAGAATTTTAATGATCATCAGTGAGTCAGTGACGCAATCAGGGATTTTTAGATATCAATGAAATCTAAAGTATAAAAGCTATGCAATTATAACTTTATATGTTTAATAAGTCTGCTAAATAACGTTTTTCTGTAATGTACAAAAGTGGCGATCTGTCCTATACAAACAATAAGATGTAGTCTATCCTATCCTATTAACTTCTTATGATAATTTGATTATAATTTATACTACCTGAAAAGGATAACTTGAATAATGCTGAAAAATTGTATTAAATTAATTATTATTGACATTAATCCGTTTGTTCCCAACGAGTAACACCCTCAAATGTCACACTGTTACTCGATGGGATTTTTTTCTGAAAAAATTCCCAACCGGTCACACTACCAGTCACACTGTTACTCGATGGGAACACAATAATGACTTGGCGACTAATAATGTTAGTAGGGTGGCAAAGATAATATATTACCAGTCTAGTTAGAGTAGGTTATTTTTTTTTTATGGTTAGGTTAGGTTAAAACTGTGACTTCCTACGCACGAGCCGAGCGAGCGAAGCGAGCGGTGCCGCGGTAGCGGCCGGCGAGTGCCAGAAACGACTAGATTATGTAGAAAATCTAAACCTGCTCTAATAATACAATAATAATATATTATTTATGAATGCCCATTTTCTATTTTATTTTCGCCATTAAGTTTCCGCTTAGATATTAATTCTGTTCCCAAAAGAAACTTGTAATATTGTGACTGGTTGGGAAATTAGTAATAAAAAGTTCCCATCGAGTAACAGTGTGACTGGTTGGGAATTTTTTCTTAAAAACATTCCCATCGAGTAACAGTGTGACATTTGAGGGTGTTACTCGTTGGGAACAAATTATTTAGTTAATGTAGTGTGGGATACCTCGCAACTATATTGACTTATGACTTTAAGAAGCTGGCTGGGACAGCCTGGATAAGACCTATGTGCAGCACTGGATTGCGATAGGTTGAGTTGATTGAACATTATTTAAAGTTACCCTTATCTTCACCGTCTACTGTATCGGAATCAGTATTTTACAAGCCTAGCCGTTTGAGTATACATATTTTGGCCCTTCAAAGTTATTACAAAAGACAGTATCAATAAATCGAAGTACTCAAGCAATATCCCATTTTAGACGTCATAAAACTTCACATTTCAAGCGCATCTGCATCAAAATTCCATTCGGCACCCACCGTCATATTTTATCCCTTTTTATCACAACCGCTTGCATAAGTACGACTAGTATTCTTTTTCAATGACAAAGATTCGCTTTCTGAATAGCAAAAGCGGTGAATCTCACTTTTTCAAGAGGCAAGGGTCGTTTCGTTTATCGATCTCGTATCGCGAACGCGGTAGGAATCTCAATCGAGTTTTCGATGAAATTTCTGAGACGAAGATCTTTTTCCTTGTATTTATATTTTTTCGTTGCAGCATTTAGAATGTAAACGTTTTGATCAGACAAGTTTATCTGTTGTTTCACTATTTATGAAAGAGTTTATTGTTTTGGTAGTGAATAGTGATGTAAGATACAATGTGCGTTTCATTCATGAATGAATAATGAGTCCGAAATCGATGTTGCGCGGAATAGTTTCACGAAGCGATGTAACGAGTAATATCTTTTTCTGTGCCACGGAATAGATATTCTTCTAGTTGTTTTGATAGAGTCCATTTTGATTTTTACATAATGTCAAAATATGACTAATTCCTATGTATGGACAGTAGGAAGATGGCGCTTAACGAAGTACATTCAAATCAAAGTGTCATTATGAACTTTGTTAACAAATGTTTTTTCTGTCCAAGAAAAACCCTGGGAATAATGCTCGTCGTGTCGTAGGGAATGCTAAATGGCTTAGAGCCTGTAACGAACTTAATCAGAAGAAAAGGGAAGAGCAAAAAGCCTCGAGCCCATCGAGTAACAGTGTGACATTTGAGGGTGTTACTCGTTGGGAACAAACGCACAAGTAGGTATTGTAATAATTAAAATGCTGCGGATGTGACAAATAAAATGAATAGTAAGTACATTTTTGCGTGCGTAATAATCTGCTGAGGTACCAAGAAAAACTGAAATCTAGTCCTGTGAGAATAAAGTTCAAATTGTAATGTTAAGTCGTGTCGGATGTCAGCTTGATGGCACTGTTGTATGCCTTAATAACTAACAGTGAACGAGTCAAAAGAGCGTGATAAAGAATTTACATTTAATGAAGGAGTACTGAGTGCAGACACAGACGGCGGCAATACGTTGCGGTTGAATTTGCATTTTTATGAAAACTTCCATGACACTGCCGACCAAGTCGTTCAGAAAGAATATCTCCACTTTGTTTCTGACAAAGATTGTCTTTATGGTAGTTTAGTGGGTGTTTTTATTCGCACAGACGTAGAGTGCGATGGTACATTCGTTCGACGTTTTATGAACGTCGAGAGTCAAGAATCGAACTGAAACTGCTACTTGGCACACGTCCAGCCGACCGTCAGTTTACGTTCGAGCTAAATGCTTTTTTGGATTTTTCCTATATTTGTCTTGGTGAAAAGGATTTGTCGAGAATGGACGTTGGTAGATTTTTGCCAAACGCAGGTTGAATTGCTAAAACTATGAGTAATCAGGAATTGCACTTAATCCCATTTTTATCGTTTCGGTAGATTTAAAAGGTTTTTACGTAAATGAATACGTATATTTCTCCTTTTTTAAAGCATGGTTCACCATAGATTACTGTTGGGTTCTGTTTGATATTAGTCAACTTTATCAAATCGTATTTTTTTACGACTCAATCTATCGGCATGTTATCCCTAAGCCTCTATTTTCCTTCAACAAAATCAAATGGCTAATATACCGAATCAACTGACCAATCATTTCCCCTCTTCTCCTTTTTATTATGCATGTAGCACCTACTTCAACTTACTTCAAAACTTGAAACTGAGCCACTTCCAAACCTTCACTTAGGATACTTAAAACCGTTCATTTAATTCGCAACAATGGATTTCGTAAAGCTCTTGTTCCCGTACTCCCTAACTAACTCCGTCTGAATTCGTTAAACGTTAGGTAACCAGATTGTAACTTAAATCCGGTTAACGTGCCCCGGCAATTAGCCAGCAGGTGAGGACGTGTGGCAAATAAGCCTCACTGAATAATGTGTAGCTTAAAGAAACAGTGCAGTAAAAGTGCAGGATTTCCGTGTTATACAAGAGCTTGAGAAGTTTTTACAAGGATTTTAAAGATAATTTTTGAAATACAGAGTTTGGACTTAATTAATAGGTCAGACGTAGTGGAAAAACTCTTTTTTTTTACGCGTTAAATTACTTAGCAGCCTTATTGTCGTGCCAACTGTCTGATTAGTCTACTAGCAAGTCTGACCGCTGCGGAGTGCGGTGTCTTGAGTTTGATTCCCCCAGTCAGGCAAAGTGTTATTGTGTTTTGGCAATCACTACACATGATAAAACAAAGTCCCCCGCCGTGTGTGTCTGTTCTCGACAAACTTAAAAACTACTGATTGTATTTTCACGCAGTTTTCAACAATAGACAGCGTGATTCATGATGAATTGTTAAGGTTTTGTGTTATTTGGTAAACGCGGGCGAAGCCACTGGCAAAAAGTAGTAGTCAATAAAAGCCTGGAGTCAGGATTTGAACCTGGATAATGACAATAGGATCGGCGAGTATTACATGGGACTAAAACATAATTTGGGTGTGGGTGTACTGTTCCCTATATTATTTAGAAAACAAACTTTGTATAATTTGTACGTAATCCTGAAGTTCAAGGGTCGTACATATTTGGCTAATCTAGGTCATGCGTAGGATGCTGACGTCATATTACCAGGTATATAGTATTGAACCATCTAAGTTTGTTTCTATTGATTCCACTTTGTGTTCAACACAATTTGGAGCAGGTAAGGAAGATAATTGATGGATGTGAGTTGCTAGGAATTGAGCTGTATGACGTGCAATTAGAGAGGTCTATGTTCAGCAATGGATAGCTGTAAGCTGATAATGAAGAAGGAAGATAGTGCCAGAGATGTCAACATAGAGTCACATGACATTAGCGAATCCCAGCAGTAGGTATAGGGTTAATTAAAAGTTTTTTTTTTGGATTGGAAATCATCAAATAACTTCTTCCGCTCTGGGTGGAGCGGGAGGGCGTGTCAGACTTTTACTGACTAAAACCCACCCGTGTTCCCTCAGTTGTCTGTATGCCAGGGGCCGCGGTATCTCTTTCGAACAACCCAGGCAGGCATCGGCCCTTGCGGACCCCATCAGTTGGTGTTGACATCTCTTTGAGGCGCGCGTGGAACTACCCATTACTCGCCGTCCGCAAGCCCGCGCCTATGGTGGTCGGGAATTAGCCTGGGATTCCCGACGCCCAGGGCATCTCCCGCGGCGGCTACGGCCGTGAGGGCGCATATAATGCCTGAAAGGAAAAAAAAAATGACGTTACAGAGTAAAAGTAAGACCAACAACGTTATGAAGACACTTAAAAGCTATAAATTTAATTAAACGATTCAAGGATTAACATGATTGATCATGTAAATAATCGGCCTTTAATGTGTCCACTGCTGTAACACAGGCATCGTCTCGATGAGAGGGAGTGGGATGTAATCCACCACACGGGCCCAGTGCTGGTGGATGTCACATGTATTTGAATTTTTGGTTCTAGGACATGCCAGTTTCCTCACGATGGTTTCCATCACCGTTTAGAGAGCAGTGGTGATGAAATCATTTACACAAATTAAAGCGCCTGTCTGGATTCGAACCTACAACTCGTTAGTGGCAGCCGTTACCAATGAGCCACCACTGCTTTATCGATCATATACAACGCATAAATTTAGCAAAATCCTTACTTAAATCCTGGATAAACCCAAAAAAAAGTTATTAAAAAAGTCTAAGAGCTGAATTTCTTGATGACACAGGCTAGAATAAAATTTTCATAGCTTCATCCGTTAAGGTGAAATAAGGAACTCGTAAAAGTCTCATAATTTTAATCCGCGAAAATTTTACTGCGTCAAAGAGCAAAATGAGCATGCCAACCCCATTTTATGTATCCATAAACTTTAAATGATAGTATGTTATCTTTACTTTAATGAATACATGTAAAAACAACTTTATACTCAGTACTAGCTGTGCCCGCGGCTTCTCCTGCGTGGATGTTAAAAATTATCCGATTTTATTATTTAAGATTATTTTGTGTATTTTATTTGTGTGCCATATTTGCTTGATAATAAAATTATTATTATTTAAAAAAAGTTATGATGTATTTTTACTCCTTATAACATCAGCTATCTGCCAGTGAAAGACTCGTCAAAATCAGTCCAGTCCTTTCTGAGACTAGCCAAAACAAACAGACAAACAAAAAAAGATAAATTGTTTATGTTACCGTTTAATATAAAAGTACATACTTTTATATTAGATACATACTATATAGTACATACTTTTTTGTATAATATAAAAGTAAATGCTTAAATACAATTATAATCATCATCATCATTTCAGCCGAATGACGTCCACTGTTGGACATAGGTTTCCCCCAAACTCCTCCACTTCATTTTTAGGGGGTTTTGCCATAATCGCCACGCTTGGCAGGCGGGTTGGCGATCGCAGTATGGTGATAAAATGCATAGAGAAAGTTGTAGTTCCATTCCCTAGTAATATTATAATGCGTTTAGTAAAATGCTATTATTTTGACATAACAAAAAGACACTTTATTTATTAGCATAGATGTATAGATTACATAACACATAACTTCACGCCTGTATTCTCCGAAGGGTTAGGCAGGGGTACACCTAAACGGGGATCAGCTTTTATGTTATATTGCTGTGTAAAATAAATGTTCTGCAAAACATGTACGTAGATCATGCGTAATAGGCATAAAAACATTTATGTCAGGCGCCTAAAGCCAAGTCAGATAGGCTAGATATATAGATACTTTGTACTAACATCTTATACCTACCAGTATTATCATAATCAGCCTGTAACGCTCCCACTGTTGGGACACAGACTTACTCTTGATGAGAGGGAGGGGGCCACGCGTAGAAGTCTCATGTGCAGAGATCGGATATTCGGATGCATATTCACCTAAAGTTGAGATGTTGGCAAACATGGAATGCGCTTTTGTATCGAAAAATTCTTAATTTAGGTAAGTAATTTGTTTATTTTTTGTTTTAACTAATACAAACCACCCCTCCTCCAGTACATACACATATTTGTATTGGGTTAAACCTTAATTTTAAATTAATACACATCTGAATAGTTATGCAATCCAAGAATCCCGGGGTTTTTAATAAATATTACAAATAATTTATAAAGCTGCTTCCATACTTTCATAGCTACAAATTATCTTTAGGTAAATATGCATCCGAATATCCGATTTCTGTTCATGTGTTTGAATGTTAAGTTCTAGGACATGCCATTTTCGTCACGATATTTTTCTTCGCCGTTTTGAGAGCCTCGGTGATGAAATCATTTACATAAAGTCAATCAATAAATTATACCAATTCACTAATCACTCTCCACTCCAAGGAACATCCAAGCTATCAATACCACAGATAAAGCAAGAAGCCGACCATGTAATGACAAAGGTGAGTACGTTCAGTTACATAATCCATTTATCAGTCGGAGTCACGCGTCATGACCCAGTGATTAGATGAGGCTTAATGATACGGCGCCAGGGACATCGTGGCGAGTAGTTTATGTTATTGTTGATGGTGTTAGATGGTCTTATGAATATAAGGTTGAAGGAGGTAGTATCCCAGGTATTGTAAGGCAATGTACAGTATGGAATTTTAACTAGTGCGCAAACTGTGAAAATGAATTCAGCATATGATTCTAGACCCTTAGAGAAATTTTTCGTCAGTTATAAAAATAATAATTGCTGTTCCATACATTTTGATCGTGTATTGCACTTTTCGACGAAACAGCAGTTTCTTTTTTTTGACAACCGGTAAAAAAAATCTATACTACGTGCTACTGTAGGTACTGCAGTTGGCTCAAAATTGTTTCAGAAGTACAAAAACTAAAGAGCAAGCAGACGCAGCAAATGGTAAAGTCTGAGATGCACACCCCTATAACATTAGAAGACTGATAATTTTTAGTTTTATAGCTTCCTCAGGCTTAGTATTTTGCTATACCCGACAGGGTTCATACTATCTCATTTCAGGATACCACATAAGTGCTCTTTGTGGAATGCAATAAATTATGATTGATTATTGTGAACAAATGATAATTGCTGTTACATAACATTTCTTTAATTTATTATTATTCATTATTCTGTGTCAACTGAAGCCTACCTGACTGTTTTAGTCCCGAAAATGAATTTTAGGTTTTAATGAAAAAGAACAAAACAGTATTCACTATTACTGTTATTGGAAGTTATGACAAAAGCCCAATCATTAATGCTGTTATTGCCAGCACTGCCAAATAAATTTTATTTCTACCTGCACTAATATGCTAATGAGAGGAAGAAAGTGACGAAGTGTGAAGTGTTAATCAAATCGCTATATTATAAGATCTAAAAATCTGGATAAAAGATAGCTACCATTAATGACCACGTTCAGAAAGGGTAGCCGATAGGAATCGTGAAACATAGCCCCATTGCCACTGATAAGTTCGTTTAACTCAATTATCAACTCAATTAAACCGGACACAATGCTAACGCATTTCTACTATATTAGTAATAATAGCTCATCGTTCCCAATAATCATTGGCGCGTGGCGTGTGGCGTCGAACGGATTACAAGCGGTCAACGGATAATTTGAGGGGCAATATCCGTACTATCCCGTCAGTGCGGATAATGCGGATACGGATAACCAGCGGACTTACTTGCTCCGATTATTTGGTTGTGATTGAGTGATGGGTGGTCGATCAATAGGAATGTTGAGGCTTCGATCTTGTTTGGTTTTGAATGAAATACGAGTATATTAGGTTTTCAGTGTCACTGTGGCGTGATTGGGATATTTAATCGAAGATTATCTTAGAAAATATCTTGGATATTCTCAAAAACTAAGGTCTTTTCAAAAAAAGATGCGAATTTCATAATCTAAATACACGTAGTAAAGATGAAATTGTTATCCCAAAATTTAGATTAACTAAAACTAGCAAGTCATTTCTAATAAACAGTATCCGCTTCTATAACAAGTTGCCAAAGTCGGTTACAGAACTTAGCGACGGAAAGTTTAAAACTCACATCAAACGTGTCCTTATCAAAAAAGCATATTATAAGATAAAATACTACGTTGAAGACAGGGTAGTTTGGCATTAATTCCTTTTGCACATGTGGCTTCCCTAGTACCTCATTAACAGCATAACTATGTGAAAGTCTATTAACTGCTCCCAAATTACAATGTTAATTTTTATTCTTTTTATTTTTTTATCATTTTATATATGTAGATTCTTTTACATATTGTGAATGAGAGGACGTTGTAGGCCTTACAAACTAGATTTGTAGACGATTTTCTATTGTGTTTTTTCATTCCTCTAAGTACCTGGTACTTATTGACAGGCCTGCACTGTCCTCCCATACCTATTATCACTGTAATTTGAAAACATTGTAAAAGCCAATTATTTTTAAAAGAGTAACCGTGGAGTTTCTTGCCGGCTCTTCTCCATAGGAAGCGACAAATTGGAACCGTGCACCTAGCTTCTGACGTTTCATAAGTAATATATAATAGCATAAGCCCATGCAGGTTTATGTGAAATAAAATATTTTGATTTTTGATTTTGATTTATTTTCAGCTTTTACACAAAACACCTAGTACATCAGCCTATAATGTTCTACTGCTTGGACACTGGCCTCCTCTATGTGAGAGGGAGAGTACCGTACTCCACAAAGCGGGCCCAGTGTGGGTTGGTAGATGTCACAGTTATGTCGTCGAGTTTTTGGTTCTAGGACATGCCGGTTTCCTCACGTTGTTTTATTTCACCGTTTTGAGAGCAGTGGTAATGAAATTATTTAAACAAAGTTAAGCGCCTGACTCGGTTCGAACCTGCGATCCACAGCTTGTAAGTCACGGCTGTTACCACTAGGCCATCACTGCTCTAAACTCGTAGGCACTACTGTCATAAATTAGGTAAGCTGACATTAGCCAAATGATTCTGTAAGACATCGTAAAAATTGGGTTGTTGAGTAAAAATATTATCAAAATTTTTTTTTTTCAAATTAATGTGTAAGTATTATACCTTTTTAAAAAGAGGAATAAACGCGTCAAAATTTGACGTCACTTGCCATACTATTTTGGTACATTTTTTTTACACTACAGTCGGTCAAAGTTGCGAAATTCAATAGTTTTCCATATCACCTTTAGTTAAAATAATATTTTATTTTAAAATGGTACAATAAGTACATTATTTTTACATTCTATTTAGACACAGCAATACCCTAGATTACAAAACCTCCAAGAAATATCGAAATTATCAGCATTAGCAGTCACAGCATTCAAAAGTATGTCACAGGGTGCTCATTTCCCCTTTTTTTTTGAAATCAGTATAATTCTGTAAGTACATGGGGTGGATTTTTTAAAATATTTTTCTGAGTACTGTTAGAACTTGGGGCATCGTGGGAATCCAGTTGGACGCCAGGTTCTTGGACACCCTGTATAATATTCAAAAGTAATAAACTGAAACATTGATTAAACGGACGGTAACAAAAGGACCCAATAACCATTAATATGACTTTATGAAATTGGAATTTTTGATCGTCCAAACGTGACGTAGTCGTGAATATTACAACGTAGTTATATTTTGAGAGAATATTCGATATTAAATTAAACCATTGATGAAAGAAAGAATTTATACCTGCTGGTCCTTTTGTGATAGGAATAGCCGACCATACTGTCCATACGTCAATCGAAAGACAAAAGTCAAAAATCAAAGTAGCATTACGTAGCAGTCGTCTGTTTGCGCCATCTTTCAAATTTCAATCAAAATCACACGTCACTTTCTAAGAATAAAAGTCTGTTAGACCATCACATATCAGTCTATTTCAAACGAAGAATGTGGCAGATAGACGGAAAGAAAAGACACATGAATAGATAGACAGTAAAAAAAAAGTAAAAGAAAGACATTAGCCTTGAACAGAGAAAACTTTTTTATCTTTGTATTATAGCTTAGTTTGGTTACATCCTAATGTTAGAATCTATTTCTGATTATTATAAAACTTTTTTAACGTACATCGATAACTACGATGTCGATATTTTCAACACACTTGTTGATACCATTTCGAATTCAGTTCACATTTGAAGTGAAAAAGAGCGAAAATAAAGGTAAGTACGTTTGTTCAACCCGACAAATTGAAAAACAAACACTATTCATAAAATATTATCAAAGGTACACATGAGGAGTAACGAGGCATTTGGGTTCCCTCTGAATTTGTCAATTTCATTCTACACGACGCTCAGTCGTAAGGAATGCTTAAGGAATAATGATGGCATCTGTTAAGGTAAATAGAATACGAACTGTATCCATCCGGGATTCACAGTACACCTCTTTCTATAAACCTCACACGGCACATTTGTGAATAAAGTAGTGTCTTAAATCAGATTTTCCTAATTTACAGTTCTGAACTCTATCTTTTCTTATTTGGGTTGAATTTCCTTTGTACAATCTGGTACAGTTACATACAAATTTTTATCAAACGTATGTGTTACTCTGAAGCTTTATTACAATTTAAGCGATGTAACAAATTGTAAAACGTGCTAACGCGAATTCTGTTCACGTCCGTACTTTGTTTGGTACCTTCTTTCATCCTTTTGAAAGTACTTTTCTGACATGTTGCCCTCAGAGTTGGACTACCAAAACGAGCTCGTTAGGTCGGTGAAACGAGTTCGTTTACAAGTTAAAGTTATTATTTTAATAGCCTGTTTGGTAACAAGTATGTATACCTACCGAATAATCCGAATATGTAAATGATTAGAACGAATTCACTATACTAACACACAATTTTAACTGAATTGTGGAGGTGAGACTGGCAGTCCTTCGATGTAAAATACTGGTGCATTTAGCTTAGCATATGCTTAGCAACATCATCTGCCTATCAAAAGCCGACCCAAACATAGTTGGGAAATTTCCCAACTATGTTCGGGTCGGCTTTCAGTCAAACCGGTTGCAGTAGAATACGAGCATTTTACATGAAGTGACTGCCTAACTGACCTCTATAACCCAGCTACTGGGTAACGTATAATCTTTCATAAGAATGGTGGTCAGACTTTCGGGCTTCTGTCGAACCGTTACGACTGTCAAACATTCACGAGAGACTGCCGAGACCAACGGCATGACGTGCTCTCCGAGGGACAGAGAGGTCTTAGTATGAAGAAATGGACCAACCGCGGCAAGCATAACTCAACCTGATTCATCGGCCCGTGCCACTATTATTACTTAGCCACTAGCTCCGCCAATTTGCTTAGGAGCAATCTGCCAATTACTAATTTAAGCAGATATTCTTACCCGAGTCTGTAACCTACATGGTAGCTGCTCGAGCAATAAACAGATGCGACCCCTTTTATCAAAACTATGTTATCATAACAACAAAAAAGGTCATGACTTGACCTCCTCTGAACCTTAATCAAATTCCATCACATCGAAAGTGCCCCATAGGCATATTTTAATATTACATTTTATAACGAAACCCGCTCAACCGTGACACATTCAAGATGCAAATCCCCTTAGGTAAGTATTAGAAAAATATAAAGAGACTTATAAATCTCGTGTCGAGTCCCGAGAGTGTCCGACGTAGCGCGATATTTCACGGTATTTTAACAAATTTAACGAGCTTCCATATTTACTTCAAGGAACCTCCTTTAAGATACATTGCGTTTATTCATAACCCTTATTATTCCTTATCGTGATGCGCTGACGTTGGGTATATGTACTCAATATTGTGAAATTACGTTAAGTTTCAGCCGTAAATCATTCTGAATACCCCTTTGAATAGAATTAGAAAATGCCCGCTGTTTGAAGTTTATTAAAAAATATGATAATATTATAAGTTTATTTTCATATTCAACAGGTTTTAACAAATAGGTTATAAAAGCCTTCTTTTAAGTATTGAGATTCCTGTAACAGAAGATGAAGGCCTCTTCCATATCTCTGCGTACAGCAAACAAAACCTATTAATACTAGAAATTTAATATAGTAGGTATAATAAAAAATTTAAACTAAATAATTTATAAAATAATTAATGAATCACCTACTCGAATTCGTAATCTTAGATACTAAAAAGGAAACCAATTTTAAATAAAACGTATCATATTTCTTGAGTACCTAATTATATTCTCACATTTTTCCAAGCGTCGATTGATTCCCCCCTATTCTAGTAAATAAAAAATATAACATGGTAGCATCAGCTGTCTATTTTCACACACAAATTGCAAGCCTCGTTAGTCATTAAGGGTGGTGTAGGATAGTTCAACATACCTTGCCTTATAGGGTGAGAAAAAGTTTTATTGTTCTGAGGCTCAACGTACAAGTTAAATGTTCGAATAGAATTCCTCTTAATAAATCTTCAATGATGTACAATAGGTAATAGTTTTTATTCAGAATTTTGGCCTGTTTGATTTAATTGTGAGTTCCATCCGAAATTAGAACACAATACTTGAAACTTAGCGTCGAAAAAAAATAGTTATAGCAGTTCTATTGAGGTACTAGCTAACGATAAAGATTTTAAAGGCAGTAAACTAATAATGATTTTGAATTCAAACCTTTTTTAGGTACTCCTTGTCTTGTCTATCTTGTCATTTTCTCTTGTCTTGTCTTCTGACCATCGGGGCAAGCAGAAACTATAGAACGCCACCTGCTAAGATCCTTGAACACACTTTTTGCTTCGTTAACGTTCATACATCTGAAGGCCAATTCTCGTAATTAAAAACGTTCAAAATCTACTCACAGTTTCATCTCAGCGACAAGCAAATGTCAAAAATGTATGAAAAATCGAGGTATTTTTGACGGATTGACACTGAGATCAGACTGTGAATGTTCAGAAAGTGTGTCTCCGCCTTTATCCGCAGTTATGTATGGCAACACTTAAGAAAAATAAATGCCTTTTGCCGCGACGACGTTACATCAAACAACATGTTTAAGTGTTTTATTTAAATAAATAACCTTCGGCGACTGAATTTCGTGGATCCATCTCCGATTGAAGCGGAATCTTCAACAGTGAACGTTCTTAAAATTACGAGAATTGCCCCTCTGATCATACACGCACACCGGTTGCGGGTACCACGCACCTGACCTTATGACCTTATAATATGGCTCAATGAACTTCTCAATAATATATTTCAGATTTTTCCAGCGGCTATGCCCGCGCGGAGGTAAAAATTATCCCATGGGAACGTACTAAGTACCTACCGGGATGAAATTATAAAATTTATTAATCCAGGTTATAAACGATCTGTGTGCCAAATTTCATTTAAATCCGTTAAGCCGTTTTTGCGTGATTGAGTAACAAACATCTAAACTTACACATTTATAATATAAATATATAGTAGGATTACGCAACTGACTTATGACCTGTATCTCTATAACCATCATAATAAGAACTATTTTAGCTAGAGTTGTTACGTGAATAATCAGTAATTAGACAACGTTAATCAAATTAATCAAAACAACATAACAAACAACACTCTATTTTATGTTTTAGTGAAAAGTTCATCCAATATAACTTTATTATACCTAGAAGGTATCTATGTGCAAAATACCAGCGAATACCAGACGGTGAACCTTTGCTGTGAACTTTAAACTTTGCGTTTGCAATGAAATTAATTTCAAAGTTCAGATAAAATACGTTTTATTTTACCTCTGGCGTAAACAACGTGAACGTAATTTTATTAATACGTATTCTGTATTTGTGTAATTATTTTATCATATTATATTTTTTGTTATAAAACAAAGTCCCCCGCCGTGTCTGTCTGTCTGAAAAACTACTGAACGGATTTTCATGCGGTTTTCAATAGTGGACAGAGTGACCCATGAGATTTTTTTTTTTGGTAGGATGTCATCAAATACCTTCTCCCGCTCTGGGTGGAGCAGGAGGGCGTGTCAGACTTTTACTGACTAAAGTTGCCTGTGTGCCAGGGGCCGCAGTATTTCTTTCGAACAACCCAAACCTCCGGCAGGCATCGGCCCTTGCGGACCTCTTTGAGGCGCGCGTGGAACACAACGCGCCGTCGACCCGGATTTGGTCCTACCGGAAAGCGAGCTGCCCATTACTCGCCGCCCGCAAGCCCGCGCCTACGGTGGCCGGGAATCAGCCTGGGATTCCCGACGCCCAAGACGTCTCCCGCGGCGACTAAGGCCGTGAGGGCGCATATACTGCCTCTCCGTCACGTGCGCCGCCTCCCTCTTTGCGATAATTACTGCTTCGCAGAAGGAGGTGACGGCTACCCATGCACTCTCGCTCCGTACCATGGCCTGGACCAGGGCCGGATGCTAGAGATCGCCGCCGTCGATCGCATCCACGACGACACGGCGGTGCTCCGCCCAAGCTGGGCAGATCTCCACCGTATGCTCCACCGTGTCCTCAGGGCGATCTTCGCAGTGGACACACCCGGGCGTTTCCTCCCGCCTTATCCGAAACAGGAACCTCCCGAAACAACCGTGTCTGGTGAGGACCTGCGTCAGGCGGAAGGTGAGGACGCCGTGCCGTCTCTCAAGCCACTCCTCAAAGAGGATACTTACCGCCGCTATCGTGGCGTGCCCAGCACTGGGTTGCGACAATCGCACCCTCCATGTCGCCATGAGATCCCGCCGGAGCTCTGTCCTTTGTGCCGCGATTTCTCGCGGCAGCGGAGTTACGCCCCGCCGTTTGGCCTCCTCGCGCCACTCCCAAATGTGCGCGAGGACCTTTGCCTCCAGATCCCATGGCGGCTTCATGAGGAACGTTTAGGTGTATTATTTGTTAAGGTTTTGTGTAAAATGGTTAACGCGGGCGAAGCCGCTGGCAAAACCCAGGCTCAATTTTATTGCAAAATGCCGCAGTAATTAATAATAAACTGACGATATTTTGTCAAAAATTTAACAATATGTGGGTGAAAATGTTCAACAAGTTTGAATTGTAATAAAAAATGCGTTTTCGTTCCTAATACAACATGGTTTTATATTAAATGTGAAACGTTGACGAAATGAAAAGTACAAGGAAGTGAAGGCAGTAAAGCTTACTTCATTTAAATGTGCCTGAAACTAGCAGGTAGGTATTACTATCATTCAGATACTGAAACTCCAGTTTTGTAATTTATTAATGTTATAAAGTTTTAAGACCAGCAAAAACTGTGAGTGCATCTGAATAAAAAACAAAAACAGTCTCGATCCAAAGACAACTAGGTCAAGGCAATTGCTTCCTAACTCAATTCGCTCCCTGCGCCGAAATGGTTGGAGCACCTTTCCACGCCACTTACACCTTACACAGCTGTACACAGACTTAAGGTCAAGGTCATTGTCATTAGCACTTCACTAATATATAACCCCAATCAAATATATTTTCATCGTTTCTTGCTGACCAAATATGACACAATCAAGCTGATCAATACTGAAAAATCATGCTTTAAAAAGTAAGAAACAAGAAAATATTCTCATCTGGAAGCCGTGGTTGTATATTTTTTTTTAGTTCATTACTTAATGTCCTCTAGAAGGCGCCATATTCAAATTTAATGTGGACCCTACCAGCGAACAATGAAGACGCTTCGAAAGATACCTCATTTTTCAAATTGTGATAAGTAGTTTAGCAGTTATGAGGGAACAGGTGAACATACATACATACATAGCGATCAAAGTGATAAACCTCCCTTTTACTGATCCGTAGGCAGGTAAAAAGAGACTGTCATACAAGTGTGATTGGCAGTGATGACACTTTACATAGCCATACTTTTATCTTAAGCTTTAGTTCAGAATTGAAAGTCGGTTTACAATTTTTTTTTTTATATCTAGACTGGAGACACAGCAGTAAAAAACAAAATCACATCACATCACATTATCATAATCAGCCTATAATGTTTCCAGAGTTGGGAAAAAAAATTGTTACAACTAGCCCCACGCTCCCCTACCTGCTGTTTTTGCTGACCTTACCAACTGTATCAGCTCAAACACAGAGCCGCCATAATATTTCCCAAAACAGCAAGTCATAAAGCAAAAACCGTTGGCTGGGCACTGTGGCAATTTATCCGTGGATCACCTGAGGCATCGGGGTCATCAATCCAAAGCCCGGGGGGCTAGTTTTCCAGGAGATTCAGTCTTATACCTCTTTCCCCCTCTATTGCGCAGCTGAACGTAATGCGTTGGCATTTATAGGTTGTTGATTTTTTTTTGTTTTGCTTTTGTTTCGTAAGAGGTGCATTGTTTTCAGTACATCTACATTTTCAATATTAATAAGTTAGGTAAATGGTGTTCGTCGGTAATTTTTAGTGCATCTACATTTATACAACATGTAACATAATTCGAAAGGTCACACATTCATTCGATCACAGATTAATCACGAAATCTCAAAAACTACTGGATCTACGAAGATGAAATTTGGCACAGAGGTAGATTATGAGAAGAAGACGTTAGCTAAGAAAGTATTTTAGGGGGCTCCTGCCATATGGGTTGAAATAGAGGGTGGAAGTTTGTATGAAAAATTTCCAACATTGACGCGGTTGGAGCCGCGGGCACCAGCTAATAAATAATAATAAATACACTAAAATTCCTTATTTGGTGAAAAATTATGTGTTGATCTCAGAATAATCGTGATTCTGAGATATATTTTTTTTCGATTATTGCAAACAGACGCACCAAAATCAATCCATGAATTATTAGAATACACATAGTAGCAATGATAATATTATCTATTAATCATCACTAAAAAATGTTTTTCTTAATTAATCTGAATACGTAATAAAATATTCAAGCGCAAAAAGTGTACGATCCATTAGGTACAGCACAATATTAATAACATTGGGTAGTACACTGAATAATCTGAGTCTTAAGATTATGGTGGTAGAGTTGAAATTAAAAGTGAATGTTTAATTTTGTTTGGTTCTGTCAGTGATGGGCTGTGAAAAAATAATGGTTATGTACACGGAGCATCACGTCAGTTGCACGCGCTGACTTTTGGGAATAATATGCGGTGTGAAGTAATGGTGGATTTCAACCCATCTTTTTTATTTTAAATTGCAGATTAATTCATGGAACACTGAAAAGTTCTGTGTTTCAAATTGAAAATGTTTGTAGGACACATAGTCAGTTTGTGCTGTCAAAAATAGTGTACCTACTAGAGTTTTCAAGAAACAATTTTTGTTTCTTTATTCACACAAATAAATTTAATCTCTGCTAGGTAATAACGATGTACTATGCCTATTTATTTTCGAAAAAAAAAGAAAAAAAAACATGCTTTAGATATAAATATACTTACGTACCTACTTGATTTGAAACTTGACGTTTACCTACCAAGATTGCGAAAATTCTAATCCGATTTTTCATAATCTTACTGGCCCAGCATTTCATGCATTCCTTTCTTTTATTCAAAAGCATTTTATTCCTTAAAATAGCTACAAATCCTCAGAAACTCGAGCACAAACAGAACAAAGCACATTGTACACACGGCCAGTGTTTTATGTCCTACTTGACAACGAGACACAAATTGGGACCCACAGCGAAACAGTATATCAGACGTTTTAGAAATTCCCCTGTAGAAGTACAATTTAGACAAACATAAGTTGTGTGCATTGCTGGTATGCTGCATTGTCTTCAGATCATCGGGTTGCTCTGTTCACCTTCGTTTTTTTTTATATAAGTACCTCTACTATTGGTTTTGCTATGTTATTTGCATGGATGATTAAATAGTTTTTAATTTAATTTATTTTTTATTTAAGTTGGAATCAACTCATTGTGCTGGCAACACCGAAATGATTCAATTTGTATTATTATTTTTGCTAAAGCTGTCAGAAGAAAAAGGTAATGGTGGATGACGGCTTTTGAAGCGCCTTGTGTCGAAGTCTTTTACATTTTGGCTGTTAGGATGGTATGCATATAATAAATAACTTATCAGAGTTTTTATAATTTATAGTATTGAAATAAATAGCTCTGTTTTACCATAACTTAGCTTTTCTTTAAGAAAAAAGCTTAGAAACAACTTATTATCCACAACATCTGATAAAAGGTCAGGATGTTTCTAAGCTTTATTTCTATAAAAGCTGAGTTACTTTAGCATAAGTAGGTCCCTACATCAAAGATTGAAGAAGTCACTTCTCTCGTAAAGGACGGGCGTCAATAGAAATCAAACAATCTCTAATCTGTACCAATTTCACTATCTAAATAATATCAAAGCAGAATTCAACTAATCATCTTGACAAGTTCTGTGATGTTTAGAACTTACAATGAAATACCCTAAACAGGATCGTAAATAAGCATTAACCCAGCTTTTGCAGGCCCTAAGACTTAAGACTGGCTGTAAAATCATTTACCAGTATAATATCCTCTTGAGAAAGTTCTAAATGTAGGCATGGATAATCTTCGGGATTTATAACAAAATTTAATATTAAACGAGCGCTTTATTTTCCCTTTTGTCCGAGAATTATAGACATAGTCATTATCACCTCATTCTAATTAGGTAGGTACTGAAAGGTCGCTGGGAAGAAATTGTTCGGTACCTACATATTATAATTTCGCCGTTCATAAAAATACTGGGTGTATTTCCGCTAACCCCTAAAAAATTAAATTATTTTTATTGTTTTGTTTTTATCAATTGTTGAACATTTCGCAGTCAAAATTTTAGAGTTTTCAGAATTTTATTCGCAAAATTCGTATTTTTCAGCACACGTGTACATTTCAGTCTCGTTACAAAGCAAAGAGCTACACTTCAGCAGATGGCGGCAAAATAAATATAATTTTGTTTGTCAGTTTTTCATTAGAGGTAGTAGAGCTAGTGTAATATTAATTAATATGTTAAAAAAAATATTAATGTTTTTTTTTGAAGGAGGCAGATTTAAGGAAACTTCTTACTTACAGCTTTGATGGATTAGTTTAATTAATATATTATTATTATTTTTACTTGACATTTCTCGAGACCCTGTGGTCCCGGAATTTTGGAAGACGTACGAGGGGCTGAAGCCAACTCGAGTATGGAAACAAAGATATTGGATTATGGGTTTGGGTAGCTAAAGTGAACTGGTTATCTAGGACTATAGAAATACTACTCTATTAGACCAATGTTTTATACAAAGTACAGAGATAAAATGGCAGGCGGTGACTTGCACACTCAATAATGGGCCTCCGCAAACGGCCGCTAGCACATATTACTTGTTATGTTATGATGGTTTATCATCTTTATGACATGGGTTTCTCTTTTAGCTAACTAATTACGACAACTTATCTCCCACTGAACACATACTTTTCATTCAATTGACTGAACAAATTAAGTACTGAACAAGTAAATGAAACAGCACATCGTTCTAAATAGGTAATAAACTAAACCACTGCACCAATATTTCATCATAAACCCAAAAACAACAACATCTCTATAAATAATTTATCGAATAAAAACATAACGAGAGCAAAAATAAATCCATTCTCGAAGCTCAATAAACAATAGGTTTGGAATAAAGAACCATCTTGGCTTAGCTCGGTAAAACAATAAATGTTATCCTATAAAACAGCGTTTACTGTCCAATACTTGTCCACGGAACACTTCATACAATATTTATGCGGCACGAGATTCTCCTCCACGTTTCATTTTTTAAACTCTTTTATTATTTATAAGATTCTACTGGACGTAGGTGGGCGTGCACTCAAGTGAGGTATGAAATCATGCGACGTTTTGACGGAATTTTATACAAGGTGGCAGGGACTCGAGGTCAGCACTTGATTTTAGACCTCCTAGCGTAGAAAATGCAAAAATGGCACGCTCGTTCCATCATAGACCTCATCAATCGCTTTCCTTCAGGCGTGATCGAGGTGAAGAGCAGGCCTATTTAATAATAAAAAATATTAAGTAGGTAATTTAAAAAAAGAACGTTTTGACCGTAGGTACGTAGGTATTGCGCTTTTTTATGAAACAGCAGTACTTTTTTTTTATCGACCAAAAATGTATTCCGACCTAGAATCATGAGGTAAAGGTTTCAAATTGCGCGTCGAAGTTTCTGCCATCTGTAAATGTAGAATTTTAGTCACCCAACGAAGTGGAAGAACTTAATACATTAAGCCACGAAGGCCTTTCAGGGACACGACCTTCAGTAATGAAGTACGCGACCAAGAAGACAGTCACAGAGGCTGGAAGTCCAAAAGTCACTGTAATAAAAGTTATAATAAGAGCAAGAATCCAGGTATAGTTTTCCCAAATCTGTTTTTAACCAAGATCAGGGACGAAAGATTTTTGTTAGTTCGATAAATTGGCTAACAAATCCATCGGAGATCGACCTAAATAGGTCAGCTACACAATCTCCTTTCAACTGGTCCATTGTCATTTCCCGTCACCGACAGTCGGTCCGCAAGCGGTTTCTTTTTGTAGGCGTATACTGTATAGGCTTAGCTTTAGAGACAAAAACGTGTTTCTACATGACATAAAAATAATTGTAACTTTTATTCGTTTTTAAACTGAAGTAAATCTGCAAATAAGATAATTCAAAGCGATTTTACAAAAAACTTGAAACTCCTCGCAAGAAACTTGTCGTTTATCGTTTCAAGCCCCAACTTTGCATAAGCAGAGTTTAAATCAAACTTTATGACTTTAGGATTGCATTATACTGTGAGATGAGCGAAATTGGATTATAAAATAAAAGAGGAATATACGGTGAATTTAGTATCTGGATAAATTCGGTTTTTAGTTTTCTTACTTCAGTTTATGTCGAGAACGTCAACGTAAAAAAGATTCGTGTGACTTTATACACACCAATCTTTTTACGTTAATTTCACATTCACTTTATCAGTGAATAGGGCTGTATTTTTAACCGTCTTAAAAAAGGACGAGGTTCTCAATGTATTTTTTGTTAATGTTTGTTAGCTCAGAACTTTCGACTGGATAAACCGATTTGTATAATTCTTTTTTATTTGAAAGCTAGTGCTTTCCGTATGGTCTCATTTGTAAAATTTCATAAAGATCTGATGATGCGTTTCGGAGACAAACAACTGAACTCTTTAAAAATTACAGCAAATCAACCGTGATTGCTGCGATCACATAAATATGCATTGTTTCGACCCCAAGGATGATGAAATTTCGAATTTGTGTGGGGTAGGTACTATAACTAACAAGTGAAAAAAATAAACTATTTCCAAAAAAAAAAACGGTTGGTTGTTTTATTTTTGGAAAAAGCTTTTTCTTCGTTACGATGTACCTATATAAGGCGAAATTTAAGAATAAATTGAATCTTCTGATAACATAGTTCTGAATGTGGAAAGAATGTGCAAAAGAAAATGTATAAATAATTAATAATATTCCTCAGTTGAAAATCAATTCATCATCATCATATCAGCCGAAAGACGTCCACTGCTGGACATAAGCCTCCGCCAAAAGGGGGGGATTTTCCATAATCGCCACGCTTGGCAGGCGGGTTGGCGATCGCAGTATGGTTGTAAAATGCATAGAGAACGCTGCTGCCCATTCTCTAGTAAGCCGTTTAGTCGCCTTCTACGACACCCACGGGAAGAAATGGGATGGTGCTATTCTTTTACGTCCGGCACCACACGGAACCAATCAATCAAAAAAAAAAGAATAAAATCAATTATTCGGAAGCAATTTAAGAAAAATCCGAAAATTCATCTGTAAACACATTAATTTCTCGAGTTAGCCTCCGGGTAACAATTTATTTGTTTTATCTCAAGAACCCTTTGTTGTTACAAAACTCGGCAGCAACGAATAAAGCAGTTACGATTTAACTAAATGGACCATAACCGCTTTCTGAAGGAGTAGTGATGGCAATTAAATACGCGCTCGAAAAGATAAAAAAGAATGTAAAAACAAATTACTTCGAAAATTATTCAAGTTAAGGTCTGTTGGATATTTCGCTTGTGTGGTTTGTTGACGGCATCGCGGATAATAATTTGAAACTTTATTTAGGCAATTTGGCTTGTAAATGGTTATTGTAAACGTTGGGGAAGCAAGATGCCATTACGTTTAGACGATTGATTACTTAAATGCCATGCAATAACAATTGCATACACGGTCAGTAGGGCCTCGAAGATTATCTAACTATGCAATAGAAATTCTGATTTTTTAAATGAATGAAGATTTTTAACCAACTGTAACCATGAATTCAGCATATTTTTCTAGACCCATTTCGTACAAATGTTTAGAGGGTTATTAATAAAAATCTGCTGTTTACTGTGTTTGTTTTGTTTGTTGTAAAATTTTTCAACCTTAGTCTAGAATCATATACGGGCACCGCATACGCGCATCGTTTACGCATTAGTTTAAATTCTATTGTGTATAATGCGATGCTCGCTGCTTGTTATTATTTTCCAAGAAGTTACTTATATTACTGCAAATTGCCTGAGATTTATCTGGAGCAAAAGAAAAACTATCGCCTCATTTTATCAAACCGTGTATCTTAGTATCGAAGCATACTTAATACCATAAGTGCAGAACTAGGGCAGTGTATTTTTATAAACATAACTAGTTTATGCCCGTGGCTTCGCTGGTCGGAAATCACCCCACGGGTACGAACTACCGGGTGTATCCTATAAGTATCCTATGTGTTAATACAAGTTTTACAAAATCTGTGTGCCAAATTTCATTCAAATCCATGATTATCAAACATCCAACCATCTAAACATCCAAACATCGAACATACAAACTTTCACATTAATAATAATAAGGAAGTAGGATTAATAATAGCTATTTGGTGAAAACGATAAGCTAATGGATGAATGTAGCAGAAAAACGCGAGTAAATAAAAATTATACGTACGCTACGTCAACTCAACAAGTAGGCTTTTGTTCTGATGCAACCTTTTGTAACACCACTTCCCTTCATCACGGAAGGCAGATAATGTAAAATCCGAAATCAACAGCGAGTCCAAAGCAAACTGTATTACGGGGATCGCCCCAGAATCCTATTTTCACAGGCCAGTTTGTTTTTATTGTACAAATTCCGCTGCCTTTTCTACCGTTTGTTTTACGCTTTTCCGTTTTTTAATATACGGTTGTACAGCTTTAATTGCTCCAAGTCTCCTGTTATCACTTTTTGGATGGTTTTTTTTTGTTATGCAATGTTACAACTGTAAAATTGTTTGCTTTTTATACAGTTAAAGGAAAAATGGTCTTATTTAATGCTTCTGAAATTTTTAAGTGTATCTGTCTAGGTATTTCTCCGAGGTGCGGTTTTCCGAGTGTTAGGTGATGTTACACACAATTTTTTATTTTTTTATCAAATGAGGAAGGACCTTCAGGAAACCTCTGCCCAGAAGTGACTCTTCAAGTTTTGTGGAATGAAATTGTTTATTCTGTTAAAAAGGATATCGTGGAATCACTTTTACAAATAATATTATAAAAATGAGAAAAAATGGCGAAACAAACGAAAGAAAGGATCACAGTCACTTTTAAAGTTCAGACATAATCTTGGTCAGATGAATCAGTGTGTTGGTATAACTTACAAACACGATTGTAATGAGCACGTTACTAAATATCATAATAGTGAAGGTAACAAAATTGTAACAAGAACTGATCTTGAAGGCAATGACTTTTAAAAGGAAAGAAATCGTTTATAAATAGACAATTTGAATGTGCATGCATTTCCAAAACATCCAATTCTTAGCGCAGTTACGTAAGGTAGCAGTTACCCTTGTAATAACAGATTAAAAAAACATTTGGTGAGATTCTGGCTTTTAAACCCAGGGTTCCGCACCGGCTTATAAATAGAATGATGTGAAAGGATACTAACATTGAACAAATTAGATATTAAAAATGTATTGAACGCTGCAGGAACAATATTCTTAGGAAAAGATACCAAGTTGCGCAGAATAATAGAGGTTAACTGTTTCAAATTATGGCACTTGGGCGAGCTTTCATTGCCGTATTAATTTGTAAATTTAAGCGACATTTAGTTTTTGTAGAGCTAAAGAGTTTTGTTTGGCTAGATGGACAAGAGACGTAGTAGGGAGTACTGAAATTCGTTTTCCATTTTGACGAACGGTACCCTAAAAAACGCCGACAATTCCACGAAACGGTTATTGGATGTGAACCCTTTATAGGAATGCAAATGTTATTGTTTTTGAACCAAAACGGAGGCTCTAAGGTGCAGTTTTCACTAGCAAGGCATCTCGGTAGTTTCACAAGTAATGTTCTAATAATATGGTGGTCAAACGTTTTCTAGACCTCTATTCTAACTCCAGGCATTTTGCATTTATCCTGTGGAAGTGGTTTCTTAGAATATTTCAATAGTTTTAGGACCCTAACACCTTTCTAAATTAATTGTATAATTTTTGGTTTATTTGATACCCAGTGTGCTTATTTTAATGATTGACAGTCCGACAATTATTTTTATTTGTTTATTTATTTATACATACCTATAGTCGTAATACAGGTTTTTTTCGAGGATGTGAAATCATTAAATAACTGCTCCCGCTCTGGGTGGAGCAGGAGGGCGTGACAGACTTTTATTAACTAAAACCCACCCGTGTTCCTTCAGTTGACTTTATGCCAGGGGCCACGGTGTCTCTTTCGAACAACCCGCACCCCTGGCAGGCATCGGCCCTTTGGAACCCACCAGTTGGGGCTGACATTTATTTGAGGCAAATGTGGAACATAAGGCGCTGTCGACCCGAGCTTGGTTCTTATCAGACGGCGAGCTACCCTTTACACGCCATCCGCAAGTCCTATTAGAATGACAGGCCGATTCCCGGCCACCGTAGGCGCCTACAGTGGCCGAGAATCGGCCTGTAATTCTCGACGCCCAGGGCATCTCCTGCGGCGACTAGGGCCGTGAGGGTGCATAGATTGCCTCTCTCTCACATGCGCCGCCTCCCTCTTCGCGAGCATTACTGCTTCGCAGAAGGAGGTGGCGGCTACCCATGCACTCTCGCTCCGAACCATAGCCTAGACCCGGGGGGCTACTCTCTAACTCCGTCATCAAAGATACGGGCCCGTTCGAAAATGGTTCGAAACATCGAAATGACTCCTATAGCTGATTAATTTACTTTTTGGACGGGTAAAACCATATAGGGAGTAGGGACAAATGTCAAATCGTGTAGTAATTCATTCTTAGTTGGGGCCCCAAACTAATTATAGATCCGTAAGTGATACGGAGTAGGAAACGCCCGTAACTTCGACCGAGATTACGGATTTCGTGCTTAGAGAGTAGGCCCCCAGGGCCGGACGCGAGAGATCGCCACCGCCGATCGCCTCCACGAGGACACGGCGCGGCGGCGGTGCTCAGCCCAAGCCAAGCAGACCTCCACCGTATGCTCCACCGTGTCCTCCGGGCGATGTACGCAGTGGTAACACCCGGGCGTTTGCTCTCGCCTTATCAGAAACAGGAACCTCCCGAAACAACCGTGTCAGGTGAGGACCTGCGTCAGACAGAAGATGAGGACGCCCCGTGGCGCCTCTCAATCCACTCCTCAAAGAGAGGACCTACCGCCGCAATAGGGTATTACACCCATTTTTGAAAAGTACCTTAATTAGATTCTAAAAAAAACATTTTTGAATCTAATTAAGATACTTTTAAACCACATAAACCACAATAGAAAAATTACCGATTAGTGCAATAAAAATGCATTAAAATTTTTCATTTTTTATATTTCGCGCGTAAATTGACGAAAACGCTGGCCGCAGTGGACGCCATATTGGTATGTGGGTATGACGTCAGTTTGCTAAGTAAACAAATGCGCTGATATTTTGTATGATAATTGTTTGTAATTGAAAAAATTCGTTAATATTCTACTTATCGTTGGTTTGCTGTTCCTGAATGTAAGATATTACTCTTAGAATAAGGGTTATTATTCTAAGATATTGCTTCAATAAATATTACTTTGGTTACAAAAATAAACAAACTAAAAAGTTATTCACTTGATTAGCGGTATGACGTAATAACATGGCGGCTACTATTTCATGGTGTTCAAAAACAGATTAAAAAAACTGAAATCTTTGAATTGAATTTTAAAATGTACGAGTATTTTGTTATTTCATGAACTAAAACTAATATTTTCCGACCTCTTTTTGCCTAAGCTATCTCAATAATATATTTTTAGATTTTTTCTCATATAGAGTAAAATAACCTATCGTAGCGTGCCTAGCACTGGGTTGCGACAATCGCACTCTCCATGTCACCATGAGATCCCGCTGGAGCTGTGTCTGCTGTGCCTGTAATAAAATATTACATCTTTCTCGACTTTCAATGAAGAAAACATAACTAAAGAGACATTTCTCACAAGACATTGATTTAATTATAGGTACGCCCGTTTATTTAAATCGATGTCTGGGAGAACTTTGTACGTACATAGACATCTTTGTAGGTACCTAGGATAAATATTGCTTTGTCTAGCTTCAAAGCGTTTACAAAGAAGATCGTGCGAATGAATTAAACACGACAAGCCATCGGGACATTTAGTGACTAATTACAATGATAAAACATCATAAAATGGTAACGAAGAATTGTTGTCCGTTGACTGTTTGTCGATACCCAGAACATAAATCTCTATGAATTATATCCGAATTATATCCGAAATATATCCGAATTGTCGCAAAAACAGCTGAATGGAATTGGATGAAATTTGGCACACAGATAGTTTATAATCTGAAATAAAACATAGGGTATTTTAAATTCCGTTAGTACGTTCCTGTGGGATTTTTTCCGACATCAACGCGGACAAAGCCGCGGTCAAAACCTAGCATTACAATCATTTTAATACATTCCCACACAATTAATTATGCGTAGAATAAATTCATACCATGAATCAGACATTGTGGCTGGGGATTGTTATGTTGCATTGTAATTTATAAACAGCAACATATCCGTTTCCTGCATTTGAATAATAGAAAATATGGTTAGTGTACCGCGATGACAATAAATATGGTTTTAGGTGTGAATTATTGAATGTACAGGCATTGTTAATGAACACTGTGTATTATGAATAGCTAGTTTCATTTGATTCAGAGCCAATAACTGTGTATATGTTACCGGCCAAACCCGATTTCAGGCTAAACTAGTTTGTCCTAGGCCAAACTGGTTTCTAGCTTAATTAGCCATTTCGTTAACAGCCTTTGGAAGTAACGCTCGCCGGCCGCTGCCGCGGCGCCGCTCGCTTCGCTCGCTCGGCTCGCGCGCTTTTGGTCACAGTTCTAACCTAACCTAACCCATTTAATCGGCGTGCCCCGGCTTAATAAACCAGTTTGGCCTAGGACAAACTAGTTTGGCCTGAAATCGGTTTTGGCCGGTAACATATACGTGATTCTGATGATTTGTATACGTCCCAAGCCTATTTGAAGAATACCTGAATTTTTAATTGTCATCATTAGCCTAACCTTTTCTCAACTATGTTGAGGTCCGCTTCCAGCCAAACCAGATGCAGATGAATACCAGTATTTTACAAGGAACGACTGCCTATCTGACCTCCACAACCCAGTAACTGGGTAATACGTTATCCTTTGGTAAGACTAATTGCCAGACTTTCGGGTTTGTGACGACTCGTAACGACTGTCAAAGGTCCGGGAATGACAGGCGGGACCTGTTTTCCGTAGCACGGTGGGGTCTTGGTGTGTATGGATGGTTGCCAACCGCGGCAAGCGTAGCTTAACCTGATCGATCGACCCGTGCGGCTGTTATTAATAAGCCACAAGCCCCTGTATGTCGTGTATAGAAATAAATCTAACATCTTCTAAGGCACATACCTTAAACATATGTTTCTTCTTGCAGTTTTTACTTAGAAATACACCATTGCTTTCCCACAAAAGCTACGGTTTCCTAGAAGGCGGTGGCCGCTACATAACGGCAGCAGTGACAGCCGTCATGAAAATGATGGCTCCAGAATGATGGCTTTACGGTGTCATAAACGCTCTCTACGGAAACACACCAACTTATTCTCATAAATAACGTTTTAGTGACATCGTTCGACGGTGAAATACAGACGGTAGTGGCGGCCACTATAGTCTTAGAAAACCCTAGTTTTACTCAAAACAATCGAACGGAACCGAAATATCAAACTTAACCAAGCAACATTCCTCCAAAGGCCCTCCAAATTAGGAAACCAGCACCTCAAACTATGCCTAGTTACACTTCTCCTACAGTCTGTCAATACAAGTGGGACATTGTAACGAAATTAACTCCCGCACCAAATCAAAGTCAATAACGTAGGAACATGTATTAAGGAACTCAAACACGCGTTCGTGCGATAACTTACAGGTTGTGACGGAGCCTCCCATACACCAGTAACAATATTTACTTAGGCCTAACCCTGGTTAAATTATTCACAACGTTATACCAACATATTTATGGCATGTCTGCGGTCACCCCATTATTCTTTGTTATTTTTTGTGATCTGCAGACTTTAAAACGCTAGCGGCTTTGAAAAACGTTTTCAGAAAAAGGGTGCATGTTTCTGATGAGTACAGGATCTAATAAAAATAAATTACACGTTTAATTGTGTTGATTCTAAAGGTCGACTGGTAGAAAATGCCTTTGGCATTAAGTACGCCTCTGTACATTTCTGTGCGTGAAGTATTCAATAAATAAATACTTTTTGACTCTGTTATAATGTAATCGAAAGACCAATTTCATTAAACATAAAAAGTTTATTTGGAACAAAAACATTATATTAGTGATCTGCATTTTACTATTATAATTATTAGCTGTTTTCATAGATGAAGCTCTTTACTACAACATGTATATCTAGCAGTTTATTTATCGTAGTACTATCATTATGAATATCGTAAAGTCTCTATTATGGATATTTATTTACGTGACCAAGCTATATCTTGAACATCTTGATCTTAGACATTGCTCAGATCACGCACTTCTACATATGTACAGTTCACGTGTAGACTTTTTTTTGTACGCAGCTATACATAATTTATACATCCAATAAATAACCTTTGTACAACTATGGGCTGAATCAATTGTCAGGTAACTTATATCCTACTAATTAAAGATGAAAATAAATTGAAAATCAACGTTTGAATGTTTGCTACTTAATCATGTAAAAATGGCTAAACGGGTTTGGTTGAATTTTTTGGCACACAGATTAAAAACTCAAGGTTATAAACTATCTAGTTTATAACCTGGATTAACACACATCACATTTTTTATCCTGACTGTACGATCCAGTGGGATAATTTTCGACCTCCACGCGGGTGCAAAGTCTGCTCAATAAATATGACAGTCTGACATTTATTATAAAGCCTTAAAAAATGAAAAGCCTTTTTATTAGAAAAAATGTCTGTATGATATATCGGAACTAATATCACACAATAATAAATGATCTAGTTTTTAGTTTGATATTATTTATAATTTAAAATCTTTGACATTAATTGAAAACTGGTTGACATTATATTTTAAACCTTTTTGACATTATATTTAAAATTGTTTCATATTATATTACATTTTTTTAGCACTGTACTTGAACTTCATTTGGAGGTTAATTAATATTTCATAGCTATTCTCTGTATTTGTAAGTAATTTGCATGTGTACCTATATAATTATTTTATGAATAAATGAAATAAAAGAATGAATGAATAAAAATTATCTGACTATTGAAAAATCAGGCCTAAATAAAGCATCCTCACTCGCCGTAGAAAAACAACCGTTGTTTAAAACGATGCCTATTATTACCGTTTTTTACTGTTACCATTTTTATCTCGTCTCCGACTCTGTATTCAGAGAGTAAACGTCAACGATAGGGTTACCATCGTTTGGAAATATTTAACCAATTTAAAAAAAAAGCTGGAAATTCTATCACGGAGTCAATAAATTTAAAACATTGGAATTAGAATTGTACTTAACCTTTGCTGGGAAATATGACAGAACATCACGCCTGTAATCCCCGATGGGTTAGGTAGACATTAACCTTGTAGTACATTTTGTCAGTAATAAGGGGCGAGCCTATTGTCATCAATGCAGATTCCAGGCTGCTTTATAAAACTGTACTGCTTGAATTGAATTAATTTGCTAGACTCTTACTTATGCTACGGTCATGGAAGAATTTCTTCTAATC
This sequence comes from Antitype chi, assembly GCA_947359405.1. Classification (NCBI taxonomy): domain Eukaryota; kingdom Metazoa; phylum Arthropoda; class Insecta; order Lepidoptera; family Noctuidae; genus Antitype; species Antitype chi. The sequence continues at coordinate 10,593,909 of OX375815.1, read as the reverse complement.
ACTTCACATTTCGACGAGTGATGCCCAAAGTTCTGAGAAAACCTTTATGCAACCTCTTAACAGAAGCCTACTCTGGCCCAAAAAGGCTGTATATTCCTGTGGGTACCGTTACGTAAATATGCAGAACACTGTGATTTCAAGCCGACTGCCAAATGTCGTAAGTATGGCAACCTTCCACTATGGTAGTCCCTTGTTGTAGTGGTTTGAGGGTTAAGCTATATGAGGCAGTGAAAGTTTAGCCGCAGTTTGTTTTGGGGGAAAATGTACTGCACTCTCAAATTTTTTGGGTCATCGTCGTCATGGCTATGACTTTTATAAAATGACGACGTGAAAGTTTTAGCATGGTTAATTTAATCAACAATTCCATGTTTCTATTTAACTATATAAAGCATTTTATTGTAATTTATTACAAACAATTAACAAGAGGAGCTTGTAGCTAAGTAATCATAGCCACACGGTTCGATCGATCACGTTAAACAACGCTTGGTGATGTTGGTCCGTGGATGGGTGACTATCGTTACATACCACTACTTTACATCGTCCGTGCCTGGGAAAGCACGTTATGCCGTTGTTGGTCCCGGCTATCATTCATCTTTGACAGTCGTTACGGGTCGTCAGAAACCGGAAAGTCTGACCACCAGTCTTACCAAGGGGTATCGTATTACCCAGTAACTGTGTTTTAGGGGTCGGTTAAGCAGTCACTCCATGTAAAATATTGGTACTCAGCTGGATCCTGTTTGACTGCATGCCGGACCCCAAAACAGTTGGTAAAGGGCTGATGAAAGAAAGTGTCAAATTAATTTTATCTAATAATAAAATTAACTTGGCACTCTCTGTTGCACAACAGATGATAAATGCCGACATCCAAATAGGTACATAAAAACAATATCACTCATTTATAGATCACAACCCTTCAATGCCACGGAAAAATACGTTAAAATTTTCAAACTCTCAAACGTGAAACAAAATGGTCACTCCAGTCACCGCTCGCATTGTTCGTGTAATACCGGACGGCCTCAGTTAACCGCACGGCAATTATACTGAACGTTTTCTGTCTTTCACATCTATCGTTGGAAACTTAATTTCCTTCAGCTTGTTCATTGTTTAATTGTGAACGATTTTGTGTAATTCTGTCTCTTTTGGAACTTTGTGGGCGGGTTGATGAATTTTTTGACGGTTTTTATTTGGAACTGTGTGACGGTTTCATGAGTTCATTTTTCAGTCATTGACACGATTGCTATTCATTTTAGGTTCATCAAACTGGCCTCCTCGCGAAACAGGTTCACCGTCTAACTAAACAACAGCAGCTGTAACTGGCCATGGGTAATTTTATAAACACCTCTCTGTCCTAGGATTAAGAGATAGTGCAGGGCCTGCATCCGAGAATGACGAGACAGCAGCTCATGTGCTGCTAAACTGCCCGGTGGTTGCCATATACAGGGCAAAGTACTTCGGTAACCAAGGTACCCTACGTGAGATTGTCAGTAAAACCAAGGCGTTGCTGGCCTTCGTCGAGAAACTGGGGTGGATCGAATAACCAATTCTCCCATCTGTACGCAAAATACGCGTTTTGACGTGGAGTTGCGGAGAACAGCCCCATTACCTATTACTCAGTCTATTGCTTTTACAATTTTTTTATTTTCAATTTTAATTAAAATATTTTTTATATATTTTTTTTTAAATAAATAACTTTATTTCTATTATAATTAATTTTTAAATACTTATAAAAATAAGAAGAGCTCCCTTTCATTTTTGATTTCCCAATATTATTGAAGGTTTATCTTGGTTTAATAGTTTTATTTTAATAGATTACCTATTAATACCTAGGTTCATCAAAAACACAAGCAAATATGGCTTTATGGGCAAGGTTGTCTACAAGGTACAGAATGTCCTGTGTGTCCTGCCAGCTGCAAGTTACAGTAACTGATGGACGTTAGTGATGGCGCCAGACACGGAGCCGAATTCTGAGCTGAGATTATTAAGATTGCCATCCTAATGCTAAGAAAAAGTACAGGATAATTCATTTTTTTTTTTTTTTGGGTGGGAAATCATCAAATAACTTCTCCCGCTCTGGGTGGAGCGGGAGGGCGTGTCAGACTTTTACTGACTAAAACCCACCCGTGTCCCCTCAGTTGCCTGTGTGCCAGGGGCCGCGGTATCTCTTTCGAACAACCCGCACCCCTGGCAAGGATAATTCATTGAGAATACATTGTCGTCGAACAAACAGATAGTTCTAGATACATGTAGTAAAGTTTGTCGCAGAGAATCATGTTGATTCAATTATAGATTAGAAAACCTACTTCCATTCAGGACTAAGATTACCCTACAAACCATCCCAGGCTGATTCCCGGCCACCGAAGGCGCAGGCTTGCGGACTGCGAGTAATGGGTAGCTCGCTGTCTTGTAAGAACCAAGCCCGGGTCGACGGCGCGTAGTGTTCCACGCGCGCCTCAAGGAGGTCCACAAGGGCCGATGCCTGCCGGAGGTGCGGGTTGTTTGGAAGAGATACCGCGGCCCCTGGCACACAGGCAACTGAGAGAACACGGGTGGGTTTTAGTCAGTAAAAGTCTGAAACGCCCTCCTTCTCCACCCAGAGCGGAAGAAGTTATTTGATGATTTCCCACCCAAAAAAAAAACCCTACAAACCATACCGATATTGTTTTCCCGTGACATTAAGAAAATAAATCTCACCTAAGTTGAAAACATCATTCTTATCTAGTTAAGTAAAGCTATTTATAAATTGTGAAACACAAAATTAGATACCGTATGAATATCAAATTGATTCTGTAAGCTACTTTCAAAGTTAATTTAAACAAGATTATACAGAATCGTTTTAAGTAAAATAATAAATAATATAGAAAACTCTGAAGCGTAAATCTTCGAAGATAGAAAGCTATTTTAATTAATCGCAATTTTGCAGAGATCTCAATTATTTGTTGTGAGAATTTGTATCTTGCTAAAGGAAATACTTTGAATCTTTTGTAACTTTAAAGATTGAGAAAGTTGGGAAACTTTAATCGGTATTTATAACATTGACTTTAAGTGCGGATTTCACCAATGAAAGTGAACGCGATCAACACTTCTAAACCGAGTTTAAGACCTGTCAGTGCTGTCAGTGCCAATATTCCATAACAATTTTGACACTGATAGCTTTTGAACGCGGTTGAAATGCTGAACTGGTGCTGGTCCATTGGTGAAATTCACCCTAAATCTTTGCACGTTGACTCCCAATTTTTGAACCATTCGTCATCCTCTTTGCTTAAAATCCTAATTGCAGTAACCGTTTCAAAACACGGATTGACAAACGTAACCGTCCAGTTATACGCTAGCACAGCAAAACCCCAGCCTAAAGAAATAAACCATGGCTTGAATTTTTGCAAATCTGTGAAAACAACCATGAAATTCTGCGCATTCTATTAGCACAATTTGTTACAGCAACATAAATTCGGTTACAGGACTACCAGGGAATGGTCAAAAGTACGTGTGTATCTTTTTTGTCCGTGGATCTTTGGTTTTAATGGCGAAAAGCACACGAGTAATGGCTACATTTTTATAACGATGCGTGTTTTAGTCCTATGTATGGGAGATGGTAGTTTATAATACATATTTGGCTATTTAGCTGCATTTGTTCAGGCTAGAAGAACCCCAACAGTTGAAGGCAATATTTTTGTAAGTTTATGATTTTAAGTTTTGTGTAGTGTGTCAATTGTTTTTTTTTTAATATTTCATTTTCCATGCAAAAAATAAAACTGCTTTTGATAATATTATTTCAGGTCCACTTGCACCTTGAATCACTATAGTTTATCGCACGAAGCGACATACGCTTTATTTGTGGTCACCAAGTTTACGAGGTGTAAAAAAATAAAGGGTACCTATCGAGAGCTCCTACGGTTACACACACATTCACAGCCTGTTTGTTACTAGGTAACCACAAGTTAAGCGTGCGCTGCTTCAATGACATTATATACTGTAGCAATTTATAAATTTAAAACTTTTTTCTATTTCTGACAATCGTTTGAATATGACAGGGAGATAATAATGTTTTAAATACGTTGAGCGTTAAATGTAATTAATGTTTTGTAGTGTAAGTTTGCCTTAATCTTCGTTTTTTCCGTAAAACTTGTTAAATTAACATATAACGTATCAATAGTAGCAAAAGTTCAGGTATAGTCCTAACATGAACAAGTTGAATAAAAAAAACGTATGGTGTCAGGTATACCCTATCAAGAACGTAGTTCCTTACGCGATACACTCACGCCACACTTGTATATACAACAGAGACAGAGAGATCGAGAAAATGGGAATTAAAACGCGTTCTTAATCCAGAGCCATAAAGTATACATTTTTAGAAGCATTCAATAAGCTGTCGCCATCTTGATTTTTATTTTGACTAACATCTTGGAACAACACCCTCGAAAACTATGAAAACGACACCCATGATGAATAATTTTAAAATATTCGCGTCCGCTATCTCAGATTTTAATTTTGACCTCACTTGATATGACTTCAGCACCCTCGAAAAGCATGAAAACGAACTCTATCTTTCTATTAGATAAAAAGTCGCAAAAGGGCGTAACATTTTTTTGTGACGTGACGATTCCTACAAGTTTACTTCTACGGCAAGCGTCGTTAAAGAACTTCGTTCCAAATATGTTCTCAATTCTTTTAATCTATTTAGCCTATTCAGAATTTTTACCAATTTCAATAAAAAAAATTCAGTTTGGTTTCAGAAAATCCGCTCAAGTACAAGCGGCCGTACAGAACTACACTAAACAATTGTTTGGAATACCAAACAAAATACGAAATCATAGTTCCTCGAATTTACCTGAATGGAAAAATACATGTTTCTGCGATATCCTTTATATTTGTGTTTTAAAGTTCCTGAATGTTGTGTGTCCATGGGCTTACTGGGAAATTCGTGGGAATGCCCGTTTGCAGGGCCGAATGTGTGGAATACCTGAATTTATTCCAGGTCTGTTTTTCCTTTGTACGGAGGTAAATTAGCGATGTGAACAATGTTTACGTTCCAACGACTATTGCATGTGGTAACGTCTGCACGCTTTGTAAGTGAAATTGTACTGGAGAATATAAATAGTGCCCAAATATGTGGTTAAAGTTCAAGTTGTGCCTTTGAATGATCGTGTTGCATAATAATTGGGAAAGAAAGAAAGAAAGAAAAAGTATTTATTAGACTCGCACAGTAATATCACAAACTTAACTACACAATATGCGTAACAAAAAATTAAAATTTAAAATAATATAAAAAGTAAAATAAAAAACAAAGTTCTGTCGACCGACCCTTGATCGTTGAAGCGCCAGCCCGCGCTGCAGCTGAGCCAGTAGCTTTAAATTCCCCGACTAATAATAATAATGCCAATATTTTTATCCAGCCTGTCCCCAATGATAGCTGTCCCCCTATCAGTGACGCCCTGAGCCGAGGCCCGTACCCCACAGGGGGTGCCCTCAGCGTGCAGTCGCTTAGTTTGTAATTTATTTTACTTTGTAAGCCCTGGCTGGAGACGTTAATTCTTAATGGCAGCCCCAGGAAAGCCCGGTTGAGCAGTCACGGCCTCTCAAGGCCAACTGCGAGATGCTCAACCAAAAAAAAAAACAACGTTCTGTATGAGGCCAAAAGGCCCCTAACTCAGAATGATGCTGCTGCTGCTAGTAACCAGAACTAAAAATAGAAAATAAATAATAGTTTATAAAGCTATTTGAGGTATTTTTATAATCAATTAATATCAAGCACCCACCCCACGCTTTTTAATAGAATTAAATTATTTTCTACTTTTTTAGTTTCGTTTTTAAAGCGTGTTTTTTAGTTTTATAAACTATTATTTATTTTCTATTTTTAGTTCTGCTACCTACAAAAGCGTGATTTTTCAGTTTTATTTTGTATTATTGAATTGTCATCGGTCCTCGATAAGCCTACAAAGTTTTATATGAAATCTGACCGTTTGAAGTGGGTCAAAATCAAGTCCATAAAAGGAGTGGGTTACAAACAAACAAATATACAGGTGAAGCTAATAAAACTGTGTAAAAACCCTTTTTAAGATTTGTTTACCTTTAATTAACTGCCTAAACCTATGGAGTATAGGCTTATTTTACTGTGGTCATGATCATGGTGGTCATGTCAGTGGTATTTGGAAGGTATTACCACTTTTATATATATTACCACTATTATATGCCAACGTGGGAAGCACAAGACCGGTCGAAGTGGAGGAGCCTGGGGGAGGCCTATGTCCAGCAGTGGACGTCTTTCAGCTGAAATGATGATGATGATAGGTAACACCTCACTAACATCAATTACAATCGTTCTCCCCTGCAATATGATCGAACGCTCATGAACATAATCCTCCTAGGAAACGATCTACTGCATTTCGCAGACAAAAGGCATCAATTTCGAACAAAACAATTCCAATATTAGTAGTTCAATGCCGAAGCCGCGAAACGGTACTATCGAGTACACAATCCATCGTACAAGTTGCGATTGATTGAACAAACTACTGACTCCTACTGTGAACTGTTCATCTTAAGACGTTCTAACCCGAGAAGTGTTTGCTCTACTTATCCGAATATCCGTTTGGAATCAAACTGCGACTGCGGGTTTCTCCTACTCTTCAATTTCGACGTATTACCTTGGATTGTAAACTCAGTAACTTTAGTAATTGAAATTTCCTTTTCTTGGCTATAAAAGTACTATGTAGTATTAAACATTCAATTATAACAAAGAAAAACCGTTTTGAGGTTTTAATATTTAAAAACTGAGGGAATATTTTGGGCTTTGCCGCGGACGTTCAAACTAGACAACATACTTACAAGAATAAAAATCATAAATTATAGATATTTAACACATCAAAATACGGTGTCGAAAACGACTTCCTGAAAGATAATAAAACTTTACAGAACCGTAATAAACGAACCACACGTAATTGTTGCACGGTCACCTACATAAGAGACCATAAAATTCTTTCTTTTCCCGCTTCTCCGCTGGCAAACCAGGCGACATCATAAATATGTATAGTGGGAATCAAGCATGCGTCGCGTATAAAACGCCGCCGAAAATGCGATCTTGTGGGAGAGAAGGTGCTTCACAGGGACTTAGCGTGATGCTGGAAGTTGTATAAATTTTACACTAGCTCTGTAAGATGACGACATGTGGTATGTTGGTTTTAAAGAACTAACATGGCGTGGTAGTCCAGAGTTCGTGGTCGGGCGAAGTGTTTTTGGTTTTCACAGCGTTATGTCCTATGGCATTCTGCTGTGGGGCAAAGCTGACATCCAAAATATTTTTGTTAGAGTGTGCTAGAGTTTCTCTGTGATAATGTTTTAAAGATATTGGTATTCTCACGGTGGCATCGCAATTTATCTTCGCTAACATCTTATATATTAGGCAAAATATACACTTCTACACTAAAAACAGTGATATTCATAATATTAGTACTAGAAATAAGGACAAACTACGTGCTCCCTTTCACCGGCTTCATAAAGTGCATAACTCATTTGCTTGGTACCTAAACCTTTTATAACAAGCTTCCCTCTTCTTTCCTAGATTTACATTTTAATGCGTTTAGAGCTAAAGTTAAATCCAACCTTTGTTCTAAGGCATACTATTCTATCAACGACTACTTAAACGATAACAATTGTTAGTCGCTGTGATTAACTCAAGACAAGCAACGTTTGTGTTCTTTCACCAGAATTAGCTTACCTACTGACAGGTCATATGAGTTACTTCATATAATTGTTTATTTTATTTGACTGTATAAACCATTTTTTTTTCTTATTAATGATTTTTTCATTTATTGTTGAATGTTAATTACGAGTAGGTACTTACCTATTATTGTATATAATCAAGTTCTTCCAACTTAACAGACAGCTGTGCTGCTGGGGAGTTTGTTTGTTTGCTGGTGAAGGTCGGGCGTTTTTGGAGGACTGTCTTATGTAATTTTGACGTTCAAAAAGTGCTGAGTCTCAGCCTAGTTTGAATAAATGACTTTTGATTTTCTCTCTGGTCTCAGTAGCAGCCCGGAGTCTGTATTTGTGCCCGGGTGATGGCATTATGCTCGCCCTATTACATGGGACTTAGACATAACTGGCGAAATGTGAGTGTACTATGGGTACACTTTTAACCAACCCATCGGGAAAACTAGGCGTGATGTGGTGTCATGTTATGATTGAAACTGGATATTGTACTTTCTTCTACAGCGTTTTGTTTTCTTGTACCAGTTTAGGTGTTCAGTCAAAAGGACCAGATATATTAGGTCTTTACCTATGAAATTGCCGTTTTGCAGTACTGGCCATTTCAAATCAAAATAATTTTTGTTTGGGTAAGAATTCTAATTTCAAATTAATTTTATTTTAAAAACATGGATTTTTTTTTCCAAAAGTAGTCATTTGTTTATTGATTAGTGTTACATTTTCATCGCATTTCAATCTTTTTCGTCATCATGGATACGTTAAAAATTCGAGTAATTATGGAATATGAGTACCGTCGTGGCAGCAACGCGGCACAAGCGGCACGCAACATCAACGACGTTTACGGAGCTAACACTACAAACCAACGCACCACCTGTTATTGGTTTGCTCGCTTCCGTTCTGGAAATTTCGACCTGAAAAATGAACCTCGCGGTCGTCCGAAGACTTTGGTCGACAATGACGAATTAAAGGCGATTGTGGAAGCTGATGATACACAATCTACGGCTGAATTAGCAGCAGCTTTCGACGTTAGCGTCAAAACAATATTGGTCCATTTGCGTCAAATTGGCAAGGTAAAAAAGCTTGACAAATGGGTGCCCCACGAACTCAATGATCGTCAGCGCGAAGTACGCGTCGAGACGTGCCTTGCACTGCTCAACAGACACACAAATGAAGGAATTTTGAACCGCATTGTTACCTGCGATGAAAAATGGATTCTGTTTGATAACCGCAAGCGCTCAGCAAGTTGGTTGGATCCTGGTTCAGCACCTAAACAATGCCCTAAACGAAAACTTACCCCTAGAAAAGTGATGGTCACTGTTTGGTGGTCTAGCGCCGGTGTGATTCATCACAGCTTCTTACCAAACGGGGTGAGCATTACTGCAGATGTGTACTGTGAAGAACTGAACACAATGATGGAGAAGCTGGCACATCTCCAACCAGCATTGGTCAATCGCTCGTCTCCGCTGCTCCTGCACGACAACGCGCGACCTCATACTGCACAGCAGACGGTCTCCAAGTTGCAAGAACTGGGGTTGGAAGCTCTCCGTCATCCGCCCTACTCACCAGACCTTGCGCCTACAGACTACTACTTTTTCCAGAATTTGGATAACTTCTTGGCGGGAAAAAAATTCAATACCCGAGAGGCAGTACAAAATGCCTTTGAAGAATTTGTTGCCTCCCGTCCAGCTGATTTCTTTAAGAAGGGCATCAATAAACTGCCACTGCGATGGCAAAGATGCATTGATTGCATGGGTGATTACTTCGATTAATACAAATAAAAAATACATGAAAAAAATTCGTTTAAATTTTTTCATACAAAACGGCAATTTCATAGGTAAAGACCTATTATTAATACGTGTTGCATAAACTTTGTATCCCTTAAGTATGAAATTTGTGTTTATATGGAGGAGTGCAGAAATCTAGTATTCTTTCATTATGATCGTATTTCGTTTTTTTTTTATTATGGTCGAATATCGACCACGGGGTGACCAGTAGTATTTATTAAACATTGTGTGCTACAAGCCTCATTTCATTTTGCCCTAAAACAGTTTCTATAATCACTACCCACTTTTCTTGCATTTATTTCCTTCACCTTTAGTGCCACGTCCCAACGCACGTCACAGTAAATCCCACCACAAGCACATCTAGCCGCCCTACATCCCTCGCAAGTGACTCACACACAGTTTATTTGCCCCTATTTGCATAGAAACGTTTTTTGTGGGCGTCCTTGTTTGTACAGAGGATAGGTGGAAAAAGCTTTCGTAAGACTAGAACTTGAAAGTACGACGCCTCAGACAGATTTGTTTGTATTGAATGTAGTGTGTTTATTTTTTTATTTTACTTCGCTTTACTGCAACCTTAGTAGTTGATATTCATTTTCGTGCGGTTGGCGTCGTGGCTTTCTTTGAAGTTTGGTGACACTGCATAATTTTGCTAGCTGTCTTATTTTGCTTTGTGAATAAAATAGAGTCATCTAGCTCTCGGTTTTGAGTTTTATGTGGCTTTAATGGCATTGAAATTAATCACACATTTTATAAGGCAATTCGTTTGTGTACACTTGTGTGATTGAAGTATCAAATAAATAAATAAATCAGAAATAAGTACATAAAAAGATGTAAATACTCAAAAGAGCTAGGGTCAACTGTTTACTGTATACTTAGTAATACTTGATCATTATCATATTTCAGGTAAGTTGAGAGATTAATAATAATTGACGTGTTTTGTAAAATTGTGTCTTTATATAACGTAGTACCCAATTTGTTCTTTATGATAGGTAAAGCCTAACCTTAGTGAAACACCTGGAAGAATATGCACTAACCAGTTAATTCACGGCTCGCTGAACTGTTGCGGAGAATCGTTTCTACCCGGATTTGTTGAAAGGGATTGTAGGAAATTCTACAAAATCTTCTTAAAAGGAAAACCTTTGCAGAGCTAGCTTCATAAATAACAAAGAATATTATCATGGGCATTCTGTTAATATTCTCTTATTGCATTATATCTCAAAAACGTAATTTAAGTGTAACATGTATTCAGGGATGGAAATTATTTGTTTATCAAATTGACAGACTAGGCCAATTTGCCATGACAGAGCCTTATCAGACAAATGTCAAAAAATGACAGTTTTGATAATATTATACGGACAAAGAATGATAGTTGTGATTATACGGAGAAGTCCATTTGATAAACAATTTCTCTGATTTTACCTACGTAGATAATAAATAAGGAAACTGAGGATTTTTGCCGAACGACATTCAGGAAAAAAAAGCATTGTTTCAACGTAAAAGGTACTGTTTGGCGGTAAAAATAAAAAGATTACCCAAATGGTTAAGTCTCAAGTATTTTTATTTAGGCAAAATTGTTTAATTCGACACGGCGCAAAGGCCAGACCTGAACCTTCTTTATCCTCGGCATTTGTAGAGTAATCCCTTGAAAATTAATTACCTACCGGCAACCGTTGTAAGGTGCGTTCCTGAATTACTCAACCTTTACTAAGCTTAAGGAGATATTAACCTGAGGTTATTGGAAACGGAAGTGCTTTTTTATTTTTGTTTTTTTTTTCCTGTTCTTTGTACATATTTATAGCCCCTCATGGTGGGTCCACACGATACTGACCTTTATCAACCTCTGTAGAATTTTGTCTGTGCAACAAAACAGTACACAGACAACTGTCGGTGTGCCAGAAAAGTCAAAAGTCTGCATGTTTATCTGCGTTCTTGTCACAGCCAAATAATAAAATATTAAATGAAACAAGAAACCGTCGAAAATCCAAATCTGAACTAATGAAAAAACTGCGCAAATATTCTATGAAAAGATCTGCGTCAAAAATTTTACTCAATCTTACATGAATAGTATGGTTTTCAATCGTCAGAAAACTTTTGTGTGAAAAATAAATACTGCGGTTTGACATATTTGCTGTCGAACCACAATATTTATTCCTGTGATAAAAGTTATGTGAACATTGAAAAAACTGAACCGAGACAAAAAAGCGTAACTTGGCTAATCCAACATTTAAAAGGTACCTACTGCAATAAATATTTAGATTGTGGCTGTTATACCTACGCAATTTTTTAGCCGAGAAACTAAAAAAACTGCAAAAAACCAACAGTTTAATGTATAATCTTTAACAATGTATAAGATTGTGGTAAGTCTTGAGACTATAAACCCCAATAAACTCGCGAACTATGAAGCTTGTACTGAAACTTTTTAATAATTCAGCTGATTTGATGTAATTTTACTCCGCAACCGCATGCTAGTGTAGTCTTCTTACAACGTTGGTACTCCCGTTGATGATAACGTATTTGACACTTCATTTATTTATTTTAATATGAAGAAGACATGTTGCATAGGCTGCATGGATCTGTTGACACTCAAATGACGTTGACAGGGGGTGCTGTTGATAAAAATTGTGCATATTGGTTAATGACGTTGACAGGGGGCGCTGTTGGCACACATTTGTGCAAATATTGTGTGAAATATTTGTATTCATAAATACAAGATGGCTGCTTTAGTTCCTATGACGGCCACACGCCAAAATAACATTGTAGTGCTACACCTTGATTTTATTATGAAAACGTAAGATCACTACCTAAATAAGAATATAAAAGTTGGTACATTCTTAAAAAGTAGGTACCTATTTCTATCGACTCTTGTTATAACTGGAGCCATGTGTGTTTGATAATACTAATAATCATATTTAGCGATAACTCTAGCAAACCTAAAAACAAAAGAAAGTACTTTTGTACATAACCCAAACGCTTTGAGTATGATCTAAGCTAACTATTATTATCCTGGGCGCGGTGCTCACATTCAAGACGTAACACAATATAAAAAATAAAATAAAAATGTTTATTTGCACCTTAAAAAAATAACATAGAGAAACAGGTTCAAATAAAAATAGGCCGAAAGGTAGTTACAATATTTTAAATAGAGTTGCTACTAATACCTAAGCTAAGATAACTTAATATCTTGTAATATAGGTATCAGCACCCACCCTCATTAGCATTCACATATTATTAAAATACATTGGAGCCAGAAAGCTTAATATTATACATACTTGTAGTTTTATAATTAAAATTCCCGTTTTAAATTTTGACAAGAAAATGGAGCATTCTAGGTACAAAAATAGTAGGTAAGTGATTTTTTTTTAAATAATTTTAAAGACAGAGGAAATAAATATTATCATACACTACTTTAAAGATGCAAATACACTATCCTAAACAAGAGTCTCACTTGTATCTTCGTCCCTACGGAACGCGATGTCTGGCGAGCCTCTTAGAGGCTTCCGCCGCTGAAAGGGTGTGTGGTCATGCGAGCAGCCCTAAACTTACCTTGAGAACCAATTTGTTAAATTATTTAACAGACCCCGAGAGGATGAGCGGAGGTCTGAGGCTTCTTGTGTTATGTAGATATAATATGGAGTACATGAGTATTTCAATAATCGGAGCGGTCACCTTCAGCTTGTAATGATTTAGCAATTATTTATTAGTATAGATAATATTAATTTTGAAGTTTTGTACTTAATGCCCTCCCAAAGCAGCTTAAGGTGGATCCGCTAAGGTATCCCGCATTTTTTTTATTTCCTTATGTATGTTCCTGATGTATGTTGATTACAATATCCTTTTAACCCGCTTATGTATCCAACCTTGTTTATATTAGGAATGGTTGGATACAAAGAACTGAGAGCTAGGCGTGAGTTCACACTTGTCTCATATTTATTTAAATTAATTAGAGCCAAGAAACATAACGCCAACATATTAGAGTTAGTGTGTTTGAGTGTGCCTGACAGATGTGTGGCGGCGACGTCGGACTGAGCTGCTGGCGGTACCTCGTGGCCGCACTAATCTGCTGAATGAGGCGCCCCTGACGCGGGCGCTTCGAGGAGATAGACATTTTTGCTTGTAGACTGAGTGAATTCACAAATAAGTTTTAGAAAATAAGTTCTTATTATTATGTTTGCTTCACTGTTATACCTGTAATGATAGTTGTAAGTGATGAATAAATAAATATGATTCGCGACTGTAATACGTATCATAGACAGCTTTTAATGTTCCCACTGCTGGGACACAGGCCTCCTCTCTGTGAGAGGAAGTAGGCCGTAATCCACACCGCGGGCCCAGTGCGATTTGGTAGATGTCACAAGTCATCGAACCCTGAAAATTGCAAAAAAAGTAAGAACCTTTGAATTTCGCTGGGCCGAATGTAGTTTTCGCTTTACACTCATAGGTATGGGATTGCATTTTTGTTTATAAACACACAAATATTCGTACGGAGTTTTTATTTGTGGAATTAGTTCTCGACATGACGAAGCAATTGTATAAATATTAATAAAAATAACCAGCCACTACTAGTTAATGAACCCTTCAAAAATACCGCCTGCATGAATAAAATTAAACATCTGTTGTACCCGTATTCAGGCAGAATACTTTTAGCTCGGCCACCTGCTGTGGGGACAAAAAGAAAAACATTCTCGAAAAAAAAAGTTAATTAATTACGTATGCAAATTGACGAAAAAGTCGTCTCTTGCTGAGTGGCGAGCGAAACGAGATAATGAGATTGTGCAGCTTGGAGTTCCGTGATTAAATCATTCCAATGGAAAATGTTGAATTTCTAATGATTTTTATTAGCAGCTGCAGGGAAATCGGCTGAGACAATGCTGTTGGAAATTAATTTTCAACCGACTTCAAAAAAAGGAAGCTATTAATCGGGCATAACTCCGTCATAAATAAACGGATTTCCAAAATTATTTTTTTTGTTTGAAAGGGGTTTACTTCGAAATAGTCCCATTTAAATTTCATGTACTTAGATCTGATGATGCGTTTCGGAGACAGACAACGGAACTCTTCAAAAAATTACAGCAAACAAACCGCGATTAAATGTGCATTGTTTTGACCCCAAGATGACGAAATTTTGAATTGTGTGGGGTAGGTATTATATCTAAAAAGTGAAAAAGAAAAAAACTGAAAAAAAAAACAACCGAATTCCAAAAAAAAAACTCTACGTAGTGAAACATAACTTTAATTTCGGAAGTTGGTGATTTTTTTTTAAGTTTTTTATCATAGGTCAATATCAATAACGTCGTGTTTATTAGGTATGGACTTATCTATACAACTAAGTAAAATTGAAATATCTGCTTGTTAAGTCACAATAACAGCTTTTCACTGAATGGATAAATGCTTAATACTAAATGAAACATAGGCTGTTTTTTGTCCCGGTTGCACGTTCCCGTAGGGTAACTTCTAACATCCACGTGGGCGAGACCGCGGGCACAGCTAGTATTTGATAGAAGTCTGAACTTGGCTTTTCCACTCTGGGTGGAGCAGGAGTGTCGGACTTTTACTGACTAAAACCACCCGTGTTCCCTCAGTTGCCTGTGTGCCAGGGGGCCACGGGATCTCTTTCGAACAACCCGCACCCCTGACAACTAGTTGATACTGACATCACCTTTGCCCTGCAGTAGGACAGCAATGGCTGGTATTATTTGTACGTCTCTCGACATTTGTTGGAATCCCGGAGTCCCAGGGTCCCGGCCGAAGTAAACTCGCAGAAGCTCGTTTCACGTTTTTAATGAAATAAGGCACTAACCGACGATGTTCGCACTCTGGAAGTGCACCAAAGGATAACTCCCGGTTGGTGTAGGATATGGAAACAAAGTTATTTGATTATGGGTTTAGGTGGCTAAAGTGAACTGGTTATCTAGGCCTATGGAAATACTATAGCCCCTATCAAGCAAGGGTTATAAGTATTTCCATCATACCAATTATATTAATTACAGATATAATGACAGAGGGTGACTTGTACGCTCGATAATGTGCCCCCAAAAACGGTCGCTAGTGTAATAGTGTCGTAGCGACAAGGGGGTAACATGTCTATACATGCTACCTCCTTGAACCCGTATATATTTTTATCTTTTTTCATTCTATAGGTACAACAATTATTGTGAAAACACTAAATAGTACCGCTGTTTTTCCACAAACCTGTACCAAATCTATCAACTATTTAATTCTCCAAGAATCGAATACTCGAACAAATACCGCACTGCGTGCTATACCTAGGTACAGCTATTACGTTTTATATACCATGGTGGATATTGCGCAAAGTAAAATTACATAGAAATGTTTTTTCGATTCAATCCGCAAACTTTACTCATACACTTCAGCAAACGGAATGTGGGAATCGGAAAATGGATTCGCTTTTCTAGTGATGACGCATATACTCTTAGTCGTATGTATGATTGTAATATAAAACTTTTCAACTGACTTAAAATTCGCGAAAGAATATGTTTATAATAAAATCATTGTGTGGAGTTGTGGAAGACTTATATTGCTTATTGACGGACTGTGTTCGATATGAGTCTCAAAGAAATTGATCTGTTTGGGTTCTTGAAGTTAAAGTTCAGTTCAGTTGCAGTATGTGGTAAGGTACTTTATTGTAACATTTTAAACAGTACCCCATGAAGGATGAGTCTACTTTACATAATCAGCCTATAATGTTCCCACTGCTGGGACACAGGTCTCCTCTCGATGAGAAGGTGAGTCTACTTTAGCCAGTCTGAAACCTGGTTGAAATAATTATTCGTCCCTATTTATAGTCTTAGTGGTGTGTCTTTCACCTCTTTTACTGAAAAGATTTAAATTTTTCCTGACGTACATGATATTCTCATAGATATATTGACAAGGTACTGTTATGATATTAATAACTTTGAATAGTTCCCTTAGAGAATCTCGCCTACGGCAGCCATAATATATTGCTCTAATGGCTCTTTTCTGCAGAATACAAATAGATTCAATATCTACAGCCCGTTCCCATACTAAAATACCGTAAGACATGATACTTTGAAAGTAACTGAAATAGACTAGTCTCGCGGTTTCTACATTAGCGAATTGACGGATTTTTCTCACAGCATATGCTGCTGAACTTAGCTGTCCTGCAAGAGCTGTTAAATAGGACCCCACTGTAGCCTTGAGTCGACTTGATCTCCAGGAAAACAGTTTAATCGACGATATTTAGTTTCTCTTTGTTCATTCAATACTATGTCACAATCAGTACTTTTAAAATTTGGTAAAGCAAATCTTATGCATTTCGTTTTTTTCCCATTTAATACTAAACTATTAGCAGTGAACCAATTTTGTACTTGCAGTAGGGCAATATTTACATCGTCAAGGTTTGTTGCAAGTCTATTAATCTTATAAATTAAGGATGTATCGTCAGCAAATAACACCATATGTGGTTGTTTTTTAATAAATGGGGTAGATAATTAATATATACTAAAAAGAGGAAAGGACCTAGTATTGAGCCTTGTGGAACACTCATTTTTATTCTAAAACCATTTGAATTGATACCACTTATTTGAAATTTTTGCAGCTCATCATTTAAATAAGATTTTACTGGACTGAGCGCAAGTTCACCTAGTCCGTATAATGCCTTGAGCATCTTAAGACCAAGGTTCGTGATTAACGCAATCAAATGCCTTGGAGAGGTCACAAAAGATTCTTATAGCATCTTGGCATCCTCCCACGCTGTAAATATGTGTTTTAATAAGGTGACACCGGCGTCAGTCGTACAACGTCTTGTGGTGAACTCATATTGCTGATCGTGTAATATTTTGTTGGTGTTCAAATGATTGAGCATTACCTTTTCGAACACCTTGCTGAATACCGGCAGCACGGATATTGGTCTATAATTTTTGGCGTTTTTGCTGTCCCCAGATTTGAATAGTGGTATAACCTTATTATATTTCATTAAATCCGTGAAGACTCCTTGATCTACACATCACAATTAAAGCTAAGTATGGTGCTATGGTGTCGATTATGTATGTACAAACTTTGACAGATATTCCCCATAGATCTTCGGTCAATTCGATTTTGATTTGCCGAAAAGATTTTAAAACTATCATACTGTTTATGTACTTAAATATAAATTCAACCGGGCAGCCTGGAACGTTCGCTCTTAATAAATCAATTGAGACATCGGGGGACGAATTTAAAGCTTCCGTTGTTTTAGATGGTATATTAGTAAAGAAGTTTACAAATTCTTGAGCTACTTCTATGTTAGAGCTTATCGCACCACGCGAAGTCTCCAATGTATAATCCGTATTTCGTATATTTTTCCTACTAGTTTCGTTATTTATAGCTGTCCAAACTTTTTTTATTTTTAACCGACTTCAAAAAGGAGGAGGTTATCAATTCGTCGGAACCTTTTTATTTTTTTTTATGTATGTTCCCCGATTACTCGAAGATGGCTGGACCGATTTGAATTTTGTTTTTTTTTGTTTCAAAGGGTATACTTCCCAGGTGGTCCCATGATCATCAAGTCAGGATCTGATGATGGGATCCCGGAGAAATAGAGAGAACTCTTCAAATTTTATAGGCACACAAAGCGATTTAGGTATTTTTTGGAAGAGTACTTTCTCGTCGTGGTCTCATTTCAATTTGGTGAAGATTTGATGAAGAACTTTGGAGATAGGCAACGGAACTCCTCAATAAATGATAGCAAATGCACTGGGATTGCTGAAATCTCATCTCTGTCTATTGCTTACACCAGTTCATAACATAACATCACGCCGGTATGCTGTGAAGGGGTAAGCACATGTGAACCACTAAAAAGTGATAAATAAAAACTTTTTCCAAAAAAAAAACAACCGACTTCCAAAAAAACACTACAAAGTGAAAAATAACTATAATTTCGGAGGGCGGTGACAAAAAATTCAAATACAGCTCCAAAGACACCGACTTCCGAAATTAAAGTTATTTTTCACTTCGTAGTGTTTTTTTGGAAGTCGGTTGTTTTTTTTTTGGAAAAAGTTTTATTCTCTGCTGAGTTGATCTTGTTGCTAATGTACAAGGCTATAGCTATCTTGCATGTATTTATAAAAAAAATGGAATGTGTAGCAACATGTTGAAAGTTTCGGTGTTAATGTTAGGGTTAAGGCCATACAGTTCGAACAGTCTTTCCCTACTTATCCTAATACCTCTAGTCGCCCAGTTACCAAATATAAAATGAGGGCGAAATATTTATTGTGTCTAAAAATAACAGGCAGATACACAGTACGCTTAGTCGTGTAAAATTGGTCGGTAAATTCATTAATGCTTGTCTAAGCTGGTCATTGTCCTTTACATAAGTTGCCAAGACTATGAGAAGAGAATAGGGAGAGTATCGGATTGTTGAGTTAAATGTGTTGTGTGATTTTTAGTATTTTCTAAATAAATATATTTTTCTTCTGTCATTACATTGTATTGAAATAAACAATCATGTCATCTTTTGCGAAATCTTCTGAATATTTTTTTTTTATTTTATTTCAGAACTCATTAGCATTTTCAATATATCCCGAAACCCAAAACCAAGTAGTGTAGACAAGACTTTACTCTCAACACACTAGTTACCCACAAGCTAATGAAAATCATAGTAAATTTCCACAAGCCTGTACGCGTGAATAACCTGCGATAGAGGCGTGGACGTTTCACACGGCAATTATTTTTTATTCCATCGTATTTTGTTATGTAACCAACCATGGCATGGTATAAAGATATTTTATTGGTTATTAAATAAATAGAGCGTGCTGAAAATGGGAAGTTTATGGTTTTCAGGATTGTGGTTTATGCCATGAAAAATAGTGAGCCAAACTTTTTGTATAGGTTCATAATATTCGGCTTTGCAGCCTTTGCAAAAAATTACTGTAGGTTCTAGGTAAATAAGAACCATCATCTTAACCTAGCACAAATTATTTTCAAGCTTCAACTATGGTGTTTTTGAGTACACCTAAAGGGCCTAAGGAACCTTTAAGGTATATTCAAACAAACTGTATCCCGTAGTCCATTATAAAACCACATGGATAACGTCGGCCATCCACATGCTATACGTAAAATCGTTCTTTAAAATGTCGCAAACAAATCGCCGCTTTAGATCCCTTTCATTTCGGTACTAGTCGACAGTTTTTAGGGTCCCGTGATTCGAGCATTTGAAAAAACACTGACTGAAATGAAACGAAATTCAACCGAGCATTTGACAAAAAAAAAAACAAAGTTGGCGACGCCGACCCCAACACGGTTGGGAAAAGGCTTAACAGATGATGATTTTTTCAAATAACACTAACTTCTAAACTCAATCTACCTACTCGTAAAATTGAAACAAAAACAATAACTTAAGAGTAGCATAAGATCTTTACAAGTATGTTTATTGAGAACAATTGTTGTATAGCAAAATATATCCCGGAAAGAAAAAGAAATAGAATTTTTAATTGCAAAAATAGAATTTAAATTCATCAAAACCATAAACATAGATGGGTCATTCTTTAGGACAGGTTTTTCAAGCGGCTTTACTTAAAAATAATAGAAATCGAAAAGTCAGCAAAGCCATTTTTTTTTCGCGCAATCCTTAAATCCTCTCTTAACTGGGTTACTGATTATTATTCAATTATCTTTATAATTAAATATCATAAAAAAATAAAATACCCCCATTCTTTGATTTTCGTGGAGTGTCCCAAGCCCCGATCTGGTCACTTAGTAAATTATATATTTTAAACTAAACGCTACATGCTTACCAAAAAAAAAACACTAAGTCCTAAGAAGTTTACAATGCTATGAAAAATTAGACCATAGTTCTAAAAGAACTACTTTTCTTAAAAAAAAATAAAAAGTAACTGTCCCGAGGTAATTGCTGATTTGCGTGGATTATTATAATTTCACTAGAACTTCTCTAAATTCCCGTCCCGATGATGCGTCATCCTAATATAAGTTACAACTAGTCGCACTCCAACGGCAGGGCAGAGTGCTTGTTTGATGGTGCGTCGAGTTTTCAAAAAAATGATGGTAAGAACTTCATTGCGTGGGTTTGGTTTCTCAAAACTTTGATTTGCGTGGTACAATTATCTCAGGTGTCTGTGAATTTATTTATTTAATAAAATATTGTAGCGAACAAATATAAGGTAACGTAACTTATAATCAAAATACAGTTTATTTGCTTAAAAGGTTTTTGTATATTTTTAGCCTAAAGGATTTATTTTGATTTCCGTGGTAGTGATTTGCGTGGTTTACGTGGTAGTTTTGACTCACGCAGATCAATTTTTGACCATGCAAATGAAATAACTTTGAGTTTTGTACTAGTTATGAATGAAAATATTATTGTTTACTTTAGTTAAATGTAAATTCGTTCAAATCAAACTTAAAATGTCACATTCGATGGGTTTTTGACTTTATAAGTACCTAATAATATTAAGAATAGAACAATAGAAATAGATAACTGGTAGAGAATGCCATATGCCATTAAGTTCGCGTTTGTACAATAATCGTGCATAAATAAATAAAGCATAAATAATACGAGAAAGTGTATTTTTTTAATGTTTAAATTAGTGTTATATTTTTTGTAATTTTTTTAACAAATACCAAATAATTTTGGACTGATTCTACTAAAAAACTTTTTTTACCTTAGTAACCTACCTATTTGTTTTACCTTATAATAAAATAATTTATTTTCAATATGAAGTAACAATAAGTAACTCATTAGAGAAAGTTAAATTTAAATTTTCATTTTCGTGGGGTGTTTTGTGATTAGCGTGGCCTCCATTTTTTTAACCTCGATTATCTCTGTAAGTATATCGCTCTCTGAGGTGCCTTTTCTATAAAAAATATAACTTTTACGTATATTTTAAGATTCCGATAAGAAATTAAAAAAAAAATTGAATTTGAAAATTGCCACGAAAATCACCAAAGAATGCCTTACTCGAAGAAGTACCCAGATACTACATTTCTTTTCCAAACCACAGAACTAGCACATAGAAAACCATATTCAGCAACAAACTTTTGTAACATTGATGACTGGCTTAACGAAACAACTAGCAACAGAAAAAGACTACGGATCCCGAACTGTACCAAACTTGCACTGGTCCCGTTTTTTTCACGTACATGCAACTTCTGTGCGGAGACCACGCTCGTTACACGTCATTAAACGATACTTTACGGCAGACGGCCCTCGAGACTGCACCCCTACTACTGCCTATATGCCTCCCTGAATACTGCCCTGGATGTGCTACGAAACTAACTACGGATTAAGGGACTTTGAATAAATGGTCAGTTAGCTTTTGAAGGATGATTTTGTGAAATGTGTCTGAGGATAATACGGATTCAACTGCGTTGTGAGATGGGAGGTCATTTTAAAACGGTTAGTGTAAGCATGGAATTTGTGATGACTTGTGGGAATATATTGACTACAAAACAGTTATTTGTCATTATAATCATTGTACATTGCAGGGGCTTGCAGCTAAGTAAGAGCAGCCAGCCGCACAGGTCGATCGATCAGGTACAGCTGCGCTTGCCGCAGTTGGTACGTGGATGGGTGACAATATTTACATACCGACACCTTTTAGTCCGTTCGTCCCAGCTGTCATTTGTGAATCTTGGCAGTCGTAACGGGTCGTTAGAAGCCCAAAAGCCTAACAACAAGTAAGACTTGACAAGGAGTATCGTATACCCAGTTACTGGGTGTAACTGGGTTATGGAGGTCAGATAGGCAGTCACTCCGAGATCATATTATACTATCTTAACAAATTTACACGAAACCTTAACAAACCAGACACCTAAACCTTCCTCATGTATAACTCTGTCTATTGGTGAAAACCGCAACAGACAAACAGACACGTGGCGGGGAACTTTGTTTTATAATATTATGTAGTGATAAAGAAAAAAAAAGGAAGTCCTGTACGAGGCCAAAAGTATCTGATCTTCATCTTTAGTTTTTCAGCAATGGCAAGTCATTGCATAGCTCATCCAGTAATCCTGCATCCACGGACCCTGTAACGTGATTTTTGTCAGACTACCCAAACGCATGGCACATTTAATAAAATTTCGCTGGTACTTCATTTCAACGATTGGAGTGTCGCCGCGTATTAATTAAGCCCAACTTAAAATATTGAGCGTACGAGCCATGAAGAATTTATTAAAATAATTTTATATATTTCTTGTGATTTTCCGGAGGTGTTAGATGTAACGAGTGTTTCGAATATGCAGCTCGGGTTTTCTGAGTGAGTTTTGCTGTATTTGTTTTGTTTCGTCTCGCCTGTTTTTGAGGACTGTTTGTGGAAGAAAAATTAAAGAGATGAAAATTTTAGGTTCAGTTTTCTGCATCACGGTGACGTAGTTGAAGTCGGGCGACTATGTACTGTCACCAAATATCGTTAGTAATCAGGGTCGTTGGATGTAGTTAAAGTTTAGTAAGTTACCAATGGATGTTTTCGAATAAAATTTAATTTAATTCAAAGAAAACAAACAGTTGATTTATCAAATTAAATTTTATTTTAAAACATGCATTGGTTTCTTAATAAACTCCAACTATATCCAACGGCCCTGGTTACTTATTTCTTTTGGTGACTACATAATGCAGAGAGAGGTAGAGAGACAATTGAGTGAGCCTACACTCAGTTGACAGCCCTGTAGATTGGGCGTGTAATCGAAACAGCAATGATGGATGACTGTTTATAAACTACATGTCAACATGGTGCATGGTTGGATGACGCAACAACGTTATGGATATAATCCAAAAGATATTCTTAAGGACAGAGCTAGTAATATTGAATGGTTTAAAAGTAAATGAAAAGCAAAGCACTAGAAAATTGGTTTACTTTAATTATTTAATTTAGACAAACGTTTTTTTTAAACAATCTAAACGATTTGTTTATTAATATTTTTCTATTTATTTATTTATTTATTAGGAAACTCAACAGCTTATAATTAATTCACATGAGTTATGAAAAACAAATATCTCTTAAGCCAATAACAGAGTTTCACGACATTTATAGAGCTAGGCTAGCTAGAAGTAGCGAAAGAAAAAAGAAAAACCTTATACAAATGCAGCTATCAAAATAGGTATACAAAAAAGTACGACTGTTGACACATTGCTACATTAAGATTGGAAGATACAAATATGTTGGGTACTAACCCAAATACTATGACTATCTTAACAAAAGGAAAAACAACGGAAAAATAACATAAAACAAAATAAAATAAAACAAAATATTTAAAACGAAATAAGTACTTTGTTTAAAATACTCCGCCCAAAACATTATGTTTAACATTGTAAATAAATTTCTACTTAGCAATTGGAACGTGCTTTGATGAAATATATATTTTTAATTTTAACTTTTTAAGAGTGAGTTATGGCACAACTTGTTTACTAAACAATATCTGCTTGACTTGTTTCCGGTATGATTTTTTGGATGAATGAAATATTTCTATGTTCCAATTTAAATTAAACTTAAATAAATTAAACTAACTCAAACATAAATACATCACCGAAACTTCAGCGCCCATCTTGCAAATTCGCTAACGGTCTATATTGTGCAGTCCGGGAATTACTTATTTCGGCTAATTTTGTGCCTTGCATTCAAATGAGTTACTGCGCAGCATATCAATGCGGATAATCCGACAGGAAACTTTATTGAGTTTGTTCAACAATATACGTAGTTATGGTTGTAGAGGAAATTTGTATTAAAGCCGACAAGAGAGACAACAAATTGAATATATATGCAGATGCGTAGAACGAGAATGTGTTATTCGTAGCAATTTTTGGACCAAATTGCAAATTATGCTTCCCAGGTTCTCGTTGAAGTATTAAATTTAGCCTAGCTTCAGTTGTAATAAAAAGTTTTATAGCAATAAAAGTTTTCATACCATTTCGCAATGCGCAAATTCTATGGATCATTGGAATGGGACTAATTTTACGGTTTATCTCACAGGTAGATATTATTTGGAACCGAAATTTTGAGACATGTCGGCGAGTTTCATAACTGGGTCAGAAATTCAAATAAAAAATAATATAATTCTATTAAAAAACATGGTTTTTTTGTTGGTTTTTAGAGCGTGTTTTTAGGTTTTAAACTATTATTTATTTTCTATTTTTTAGTTCTGCTAACTACAAAAACGTGATATTTCAGTTTTTTGTAATTTTATTTTTCGAAATTATTGAAATGTCATGGGTCCTCGATAAGTATGCAACATTTCTATTTAATCCGACGTTTTGAAAGAGGTCAAATCACGTTCAAAGTTTCCGTTACATAGGCACATACTAACATACGTATGAAGCTAATATTTCTATTCGTCAGTGGGTCAAAACAAACTATCAACTCAACCTATTGCAGACCACTGCTGGACATGGACCTCGCCCAGGCTGCGCCACAACACCCTGTCCTCCACTTTCCGCTTTCAGTCTGCCTCAGCCACTTGCATAAGGTCGTCGGTCCATCTAGATGGGGGGCGTGCCACGCACTACGCGTTTTTGCGCACTGGTCCAAAAATACAATGTATTATAAAAACAACTTCAGTAAAGGTGTGACATAACACCCGCACAACAACACCAAAGTGTTACAAATTCAATGTAAGTTTGTCGTTCGGCGTCTTAGCGTGCGGGCGCGCAAAGCTGTCACTGTAAGCCCTAAATTAATATGAATCTCTAATTTGAGCGTCACACGTGTTGCGAGCTCGCAACTTTGCAGACTACGCCAAATTGGATAAACATGTGCGAGGAACGGGGGCCCTCCATAGAAATATACGAGGGATACGCACGTGCGTGGCCGCTGCGATTCTGAATTTTGAATACCTTTTTCGGGATGACCCGCTAACTGAGAGGGAGATTAAAAGGATTCATCCTTTTTTGGCAACATGAGCATTTGAAGAAAATTACTATTAAATAGCGTCCATCTTATCACCTGCCTAGACTTTTCCAAACTATGTTATATACTGAATACTAGTATTTTACATGGAATGACTGCCTATCTGACCTCCACAGCCAAGTTACTGGGTAATACGATACCTCGGAAAACACGATAGAGATGGCACAGTAATGTTTTTAGTGGAGATAGTGCACATTACAATTAAAATTATTATATACATTTGTAACAGTGTTTTTAAGTCCAAAATTCCACATACCTACTAAATAATCATTTTACCGAAATAACTTGAACTTAGAAAGATATTATGAAAGGAATGCCTATCTGTAACAAGTGATCCAACCATTTACTAAATGGCACGTGAAATTCCTCTCTATATATCATTATTGCTATCAGCTTTTGTTCACTCCTCACGACCTTAAGGCGACGTTCGTTTTTTTCCGGTCAAATGCCAATTTCATTCCAGTTTTCCTATCTATTATGTTACAGTCCTACTAACATTGTTCTGCCTTGAAAAACCCAAGATCTTTTTTATTTTCATCTTGAGTAGTTTTTCTCAGTCCCTAAAAGCTTGCGTAGTCTAAGATATCTTTTAAATTCAATCCCTTTTTTAAATTTTCTACAGAATGTCTAGGCATCTTTTTTCCTACTATCAATGTATGTTTGTTAAATGATTTAAAGCTATAGATAAATCCAAATTTTAAACTATATATAATTATATATTTTTATTGCGGAATGTATTCCTTATTAAAACTTTCTAATTAAGAATAGAAACCGTCACTAAGAACACCCTTAGTAAGCTTGAAGTGCATCGTCAATAGTGTCAATTTCTAGAATCGGCTTGAATGACAACTTACTTCAAACTCACTTCACCTAAGTTTTCACGGTGAGATTTTTAAAGACTGGCTGTTATGTTATCTTTTAATCGGTAAATCATTATTTATTTTCATTGTGTCCAACAAACTTATTGTCTGACTTTCATCTTTTCTTGCCGAGTAAAATAAAATGGGAATTCGTATGATACTATTATATTAAAACAATCACAGCCGCGTCATCAAAACGCGCCGTGTGTTTTCGTCCTCCGGAGTTCTCAAATGAACGTGGCTTATGGTAATTCTAAATATTGCGTTTATTGTTATAACTGTGCAATTTTAGTTCCATTATAATTATGTGCAAAAGAATATTCTTGTGAATACCACGAAATTGTATTCTAGAAAACTACCGTGTTAAAGAAACTGGACGTAGCAACCAAAATAGGCGTATATTGTTTTTTAATACATTGATGACTACAGAAACCAGAATTGATCACTCATCCTTTAACACAATTTATGTATGCTTAGGTACTTACTTGGTATAATTAGAAATCCTTGAAAAAAAAATTGGTCGCCCTGATAACTTCATCTATATCTAAACAAACTACAAATTGTCTGTCTTTGTGACTGCGTTGTTCTAAACTGCGCAACAGATTTTGAGGCGGGTTTCGCCATCATTAAGACAACTTATTTCGAAAAATTTATGTTTACCAAAAAACTTAAAAATAATAAAAAAATCACGATGTTTCGTTAAATCGAAAAAACGGTCGACGCGGGGCAAGTCGCTAGTAGGTAATATATTAACTTTCAAAAAAGTCGATATTGTAATCTTTTAACCCATTACCAGCATTGGTCGACACTTCACGTGACCAGAGGGTTGGGTCATTCTTTGGCCAAAGAATTAGCATTGCCATTCAACGTGGCAATAGTGCCAGTCTTCTGGGCGCGTTTCCTGATGACAGCGATGCGGACGAATACTTCGACGCCTAAGTGTCCTTTTATTTTTGTATTTATTTGTTTAGTTCGTTTAATTTTTTTAATTCTTATTCAAATAAATTCAATCATTACCAGCAACAAACTACACAGGCATTATTAAATCAATTTAAGACGCTAATAAATCCAAGTTTAAACTAAGACGGATCACGGTAAAGCGGGCGAGTGAAAAATGTACTAATTCTAAAGTAATGCTGGCCTCGCCGACGCCAAGTGCAATTCATTCTCATTAGCCCGGGAAGCTTTTCTCATAACACGATGAAAATCACAAGAGGGATCGTGGGTGCGATCATGGATGAACCTCTTGGAAATATTATATTGTTGTCTGTGGTTTAACTCTTTGATTATGTTACTGGTCTTTCCTTTGATGTCTGAGGTCATTTTGTACGGTTTCTACAGGACAATGAATTTGGTTCATTAATATTACAAGCGATCCTTTAAACTCAGTCATTATTATCCCTTGTTTTGTACACGTTTTTTAAAAATATATAGGCACACTGAAGGTTACGCGGCACACAGTTTGTTCCCTAAACCGACAATTTTATAGATGACTACGCATGTGAACAAGTTTTTTCGCCCAATCAAACACGCACTACAGTTAAAAGAAAAAATATAACGAAACTTTAAAAATACCAAGTTACTTTCTGAAATGAGTTCCCCGTTTCGCGTACCGTGTCACAGGCGACCACTCTACAGGCAAGCATTCTGTTGAATTCTTCTGCATTGTGAAGAATTAGTAACGCAGCGTATTTTACGTCCTGTTCTCATCCCGCCTTCTCATTTTTTTTCCAGACACATTGTAATGACATAAAAGCTAAGCAGATCTCAGCAAGATTAATTTTTAATTAACTTCCAAGTTGAATTAATGTTATTTACTTACGTATTTAGAAATATGTATTACTACTAGCAGCTGTTTTTATGTCTTTGTTACTTGTCTCTTTTGCTCAGCTTTTCAAACAATTTTTGGGGTCGGCTTCCAGTCTAACCAGATGCAGCTAAATACCAATATTTTACGGGGTGCAACTGCCTATCTAACCTGCACAACCTAATTACTGGGTTATACGATACTCCTTGGTAAGATTGGTTGATTGTTAAAGATCTACGAATGACAGCCGGGACGAACAGCTTAACGTGCTTTCCGACTCACGGAGGGGTGTCGGTATGTAAAGATGGTCACGTCGCATGCTTAACCTGATCGATTGACCCGTTCTTTTTTTTGGGTGGGAAATCATCAAATAACTTCTTTCGCTCTGGGTGGAGCAGGAGGGCGTGTCAGACTTTTACTGACTAAAACCCAGTGTTCCCTCACTGGCCTGTGGGCCAAGGGCAGCGGCATCTATTTCAAACAACCTGCACCCCTGGCAGGCATCGGCCCTTGCGGACCACACCAGTCGGTGCTGACGTCTCTTTGAGGCGCGCGTAGAACACAACGCGCCGTCGACTCAGGCTTGGTCCTTACAGAACAGCGAGCTACCCATTACTTGCCGTCCGCAAGCTCGTGCCTACGGTGGCCGGGAATCAGCCTGGGATTCCGGAGCCGTGAGAGCGCATATACTGCCTCTCCCTCACGTGCGTCGCCTCCCTCTTCGCGAGCATTACTGCTTCGCAGAAGGAGGTGACGGCTACCCATGCACTCTCGCTCCGAACCATGGCTTGGACCAGGGCCGGGCGCGAGAGATCGCCGCCGCCGATCGCCTCCACGAAGACACGGCGGTGCTCCGCCCAAGCCAGGCAGACCTCCACCGTATGCTCCATCGTGTCCTCAGGGCGATCTTCGGAGTGGAAACACCCAGGCGTTTCCTCCCGCCTTATCCGAAACAGGAACCTCCCGAAACAACCGTGTCCGGTGAGGACCTGCGTCAGGCGGAAAGTGAGGACGCGTGGCTGTTATTACTTAGCCACAAGCCACTCTTTCTTTGTTGTTTATATTTATCATAATCATCATCATTTCAGCCGAAAGTCCACTGCTGGACATAGACCTTCCCCAAGCTCCGTCACTGCGTTCGGTTCTGTGCTTCGCGCATCCAGCGGTTTCCTGCGGCCTTCACAAGGTCATCGGTCCACCTGGTGGGATGCCTACCAACTCTACGTTTTCCGGTAAACGGTCACCACTCCAGAACCTTTTGGCCCCATCGGCCATCTGTTCTGCGAGCAATTTTTGTATTAGGTAATAATTGTCGAAAAAAGTCAAATACTCAAAGCAAGCAATAGCTATATTATAACCTTTCTTATAACAAAATAACCGTACAATATTAAATCGCCTTCATAAATTACCCTTTAATTAATATTCTCAAAGGAAAATCTAGGCCTTACTTAGGAATAGAGTAGGTAAATAAGCTATGTATACTAGTACCCGAATGTTCTAAGACTCGGTACCTCTTTAAGCCGTAAATCCCTTTACTCCGCAGGTGCAAGAAGGTCTATCTGCCTAATTAAGGTGGTCACGTAAATCGACGAACGTCTAAAGTCCGTTTAAGCCTACAATTTTCGGAGCGAAGTTATTTTGAAATTAGCCGCATTGCAGTGCGTTGCTACGAAAATTTTCTTAGTTAAGTAAGATTAAACAGATTGAGTTTGTAGTTTAACGTTGATTGCTTCAGGAAGTTGTGTTTTCATCACCATTTAACAATGGTGTCGCTTTTTGCTTAGGTACCGTTGTTATCTTAAGTTCAGTCCAGTTTGACTATACAACACATCTTCATCTGTATTCTGTGTTAATAATTGTGAAATTAAAATAGGCTAAACGGTACCCTCGTTTTCGTTCCCAATTATGAAATTACTCAAAATTTATAGAAGTAGATACACTTTAGTAAACGTGAACAAAAAGTTTAATTCAGACACAATTACATCGGTAGTTGGGTATCGTTCAGTGGTGAATCCAGGACTCTCGTTTGGTAGGGGCTTAACCAGGGGTTTTGGTCAAGTGAACACTACAAAAAATTGTATTGTCATCACAATCAAATGAGTGTACCAAATTTGCCAATCTGACAACAGGAAGGGGTCCAAATTTCAGTTACTAAATTTGAACTAAAAACAACAAACGGAGCAGGCTAAACAAAGCCGTTTAAAAAATAAACCTAATTCCTACATAATTATTATAAAACACAATTAAACAAAATCCCCTGCTGTGTCTGTCTAACTGTCAATTTGCGATAAACTCAAAAATTACTGAACGGATATTCATACGGTTTTCACCAATAGACACAGTGATTCATGAGGATCGTTTAAGTGTATAATTTGTTAAGGTTTTGCTTGAATGGTGTATCGCGGGCGAAACCACTGATAAAAACTAGTACTTATTAAGTTAAAGATTAATTAATTGTTATGCTTCCTAAAAAGTTCAATTAAAACAATAACAGAGATAGATTTGTCACAGCAGAACTCAGATGCTTTTGGGGGGGAAGGCTCGAGCCGCTTAGCGCCAATCTTGGATGCACCATTTTTGGATCAAAATAACTATTTAAGTGTTTATGATTCCCTTGTTCGCAACGCAGCGTATTATCAGATCGTCATAAATACTTAAAAAAATATAGCACAACACATTAACTGACTTAGGCAACATCAAAAGCATCCACGGTCCGCTAACCGGAACCACAAAACGTCTTACACTGAAAACAGCAGTTAGGATAATTACCATCCGTGATGAATCGTTTGAGTCATGTTTTTCAAACGTGTTTCTATATGATTGATGAAGTTCAGCGTGACGGTTGAAAAGCTAAAATTGTTTTGTCGAGTGACCCGTTATTAGTTCCTAATTACGTGTGAATTGTGTTAAAGGGTGAATATTTGATTGTAAGCGGAAGTTTGATTTGAAAATTGGGCAGTGTAGTTTGGGATGTTGTAAACTTTTGAATTTAAGTCCTATCAGTAAGATTGATTAAAAATGAAAACGTAAATGGTTTTATTAAAATAGAGCTAACACAATTGATTCTAAATGTAGTCTACACTAATAATAATAAAAAGAGGTATTTGTTCGTTTAAGTTTGTATGTAGGGGGTAATCTAAGGATCTGCCGGACGGATTTGCATTTGATAGCCAAATTCTTTGAAATTTTTTTTTGCATTTGATAGCCAAATTCTTTGAAAAAATATTTTTGCATTTGATAGCCCAATTCTTTGAAAAATTATGTTTGCATTTGATAGCCCAACTCTTTGAAAAATTATTTTTGCATTTGATAGCCCAATTCTTTGAAAAATTATTTTGGCATTTAATAGCCCAATTCTTAGAAAAAATATTTTTGCATTTGATAGCCCAATTCTTCGAAAAGTTTTCGGTGGGCGATGGGATGCGCTGCGGCGGGTCTGGGGTAAAACTTCAAGCGGGTGATTTGGTAGATGAAATATTAATACAAATTTTTTTGTACCAACATTCAGAAAAGGTACGTATAAAAAATCTAAAATAGATGAACTAGAAAAACTAAACAATTGCTAAACACTAACAAAAATCCTAGATAAGTGATTTATTTATAGAAGCTCCAACAATGGCGGATTGAATACGGCCATTTCCCGCATTGTATCACTTTCTGTTTGACAGAATCGATTCATATGAATTGTGAGAGCTGTTTGACATGCAAAAGGAAACATAACAGGGGTATTTGTCGCAAACACACGGAGCGTTTTCAAACTAGCGCCGGTCGGTATGGGGCAGTTTTGAGATGCCTTTACATTTGCAGTTTCTACGACAGCTTTTAGTACCTTATGGTTCTCTCTAAATCATTTTTTTTACCATAGTATAGGTGACTTAGAATTCATTGTAACAATTAATAATAACAGTGTCCTATTGTTAGTTAATAAAACAAAGATAGCATAATATTATACATAAAATAAAATAAAATTTGTTAAAGCAAACAGAATTGGGGAATGAAACTCGTCATCCAAAGCACCTGCCATCTAATCTCTGCACCACCCTTGGTTGACTGGTAGAGAATGCCTAAGGCATTAAGTCCGCCTTTGTACCTTTTTTGTGTGTGAGAAGTTTAAATAAATAAATACGCATTCTTAAATGTTCTAAACCCATTTCCTCTGTTCAGTCACTTCACTTCACATCAATATAATATTATTCGGTGTTGCTCGCGACTCAGGATGAAATATTAGCCTATGTCCTTACCCAGGTTATGCCCAAGCAGCACATTAGCGGAAATTACATCCATAAACAAGCTATATTACAGTCAAAGGCTCTTATGTAGCTGTACTAATGGATAAGACGATTCTTGGGACTGTATGGGGGGCGATCTCTACACTGTTAAACAGCACAGCTGACTAATGGCAGCACAATGGACAAAAAAACAACAAAATGCATTTTAGTAGAACTTGAAAGAACTATTGTCCAGCTTTTGGCTACGTATAATGCTACTAGCTGGTTAAGAAGACCAAAGTTTGTAAACAGCTGCATAACGGGGTAACGTCACACCGTTTGTAAGCTTTGAACTGTATTAGAGAATAAAATTTTGCCATTGGCATTTTTTTATGGAGTACACAAATTCTATTATAATGCTTCCTCAATGAGCTTAACACTAGCTGGTTAAAAGCATTTTAAGACTGCATGAGCTGTAAATTAGTGTAGTGTTACTCCACTTTAATTCCAAAGCTTATAGTGTAAATATTATCTATTTCACAGCCTCTAGAATTATTGAAGAGTAGACATAGGTTAGTAGTGCTATGATAACGTAAATTTTGTCATAACCTCGCAACAAGACTTAATCACAAAGATTTGGTTACCAATGATCATAGTTCCGTACAATTAATGGATTCGGTCAGTGACCATTCTAAAAAAATAATTGTAACGAGAAATACTGAAAGTAATGAATCAAACCAGACATGAGGGAGAAAATATTTATATGGTAAACATTTTATTTAAAGAAAATTATTATTATTTAATTAAAACTAAAAATCACCAAAATTTAGTTTAATCCTGTCAAACGACGATTTCCCATTCTGAAATTGACTAAAGTGACACAACTTAACTATATTTTAGTTTGACAGCACTAAGATTGCACTGAATTATTAATTTAGTGAAGATGGTAATTTTGCTATTCTGAGTTTGCCGTTTTTCACCAAAAATGTTGACTATATTAATTTTTCTAACTAAATCTGACTATTTTTAATCGCGATTAAAAAAGTGTGGAATAAAACTAGTGGTCATGAACTAAAATTCACACCAACACTTCAACTTCAGGTGCAAAAACAGTATTGTATCTTTTTTTTTCTTTTCGTTTGCTTATATCTCGAAAATGGTGTGTCCTATCGCAAAAATGATGATAAATTTGACCCCCTTTATGAAACCCCTATGCCCCATAATCTCAACATGTAGGTAATATTTTTTTTATTTTCCATACAATAAGTGAAAAATTCCATAAAAAACGTCGAGGCTGCCCTCCTGCGCACGCTTCATTCAGCTCTTAAAAAAATCATTGCGTAGGGCACACAAGTACCACGTTGCGAAGCCAAAAGACAAAAATACCACCTGCAGGCTTGGCACGACAACCGTAGAGAAGCGTTTTGTCGACGGAAGACAAGACAAAAATGACGTTTCCGTGTAGACAGTTGTCAGTTTTTCACCGAGAAATGTAGACAAGCGATTTCTATTAGCTACAGTAAAGCAGAAATAGAAACCGTCATGCTACTAAGCCTGCAGGATCCGCGATTGTCAAATTCGATTTTAGTTGTGTCAAAATTATTTTTAAGTTTAGAGATTTTTTTTTGCAGAATAGCTTTAAGATTCTCATAGCCAAAAGTAAGGAATTTTAATGATAGTTTAGTTAGTTTAGTTCGGTGTTCAAGAGAATCGGCACCATTGTAGTTGAAATGAAACAGGTATTGAATGACGGAATCCTTCTATCAACAAGCGAGATTATAAAAGTCAAGATTAGATGTTTTACTTGCGATTCACCCGCAAGGGCTTTTATGACAGGTATGTGCATTTTCAAGCCCTCAGCGCCACGTCTTTATGAGAAGATAAATTTTAATATTGTGTGGCCGTTACAAAACAATAAAGCCGTGTCAGTGGCGCTCAAAAGTTTTATTAATTTATAGCTGTTGGCTAAGGAATGGTCAGTAAAAATAAAAGTAATGGTATACATTTACTGCGTTTTATTTTATTAATCACATACTCTTGATTTGGCTTTGGTCATTCTATATGTTAAACCATTAGTTGGTTTTATTTCTCCATCATCTGGGTAATCTGACGTGTCACTATGGTTCAACATGCCACTTAGTTCTTTTTCTGCATTGTTATATGTTGCAATGGATGACTGTTTCACTATGCATTGCATTTTTGTCCAATCTGTATGATGCTTTGAATATTCTAGTTTCATCAATTTCCAAGTGACGTTTTTAATATATCATCTCAACCATCCATCCTTTTTCTCAAGCACTTGGTATGACAGATAATTTTCCTTCCCCTCTTTCTATTGTCTTCAGTTTTTGAACGGCATTTCTATTTTCTGAAAACAAGAACAATTATTTAGCAATAACATTAGCATCTTTACCTACTACGTCAGAAGTAAGAGATCATTAAGTATGCGGATTTAGTATTTGTGCCAATAAGTAAAACGCTCTATAGTATTAAAATATTTACACCTATTACAGGTACTATCACAAAAATATGTACACTATTATTAATTGATAAATTATAAAACAAACTAAGTTATTCACTTCGTTCGCATAATTGAATTGCAGAAGTGTGTAAGTGTGCAAGAGTGCGTACGACTCGCAATTTACAAGACAAAAAAAAATTCGTAAACAAAATAGAAACAATAATAATACGTGCGGTGCGTAGCGCGTGACGGGTAACAAATTCACAATATATAAAGATAATATGGTAAAGATTTGGCAAAAACTGGCTAACACAAGTTTGAATAACTCCTTTCAATAAAATATATATATATATATCAATATGATTGGTTAAATTTAAATGGCGCTAACAAATCCTTCGCGACAAAGCAAATTCGCGAATAAGCGACAGTCCAAATTCACTTCATCTCTTTCACACGGCCGGGAGAGCGTAAAGTTAAACCTAGCTAAATATTCACTTAGCTAGGTTAAATGAAATTATAGTTTTTTTTAATCTTACTTTATAACATACATTTCTAAGCAACATGGCAAGTAATGGCTCTCTGATTTGACATAACAGGCAAGAATAAGTAGGATCACAAAATCAAGTGAAGTACCTAAGCTACTTGAGTACGAAATGCCCGAAATAGTTTTCTATCAATATTAGAGATCGTTGTATACTCTCACTTTGCTGCTTTCACCAGTCGTTAGAATAACTGAAAACCATTGTACAGCTAGCGTAAAGTTCTCAGCTGATTAATAGACTTAAATATGGCCATTGCACAGAAAAGAGAGTTTCAAGAGAATTTAGTTAGAATGATTGCTGGATAACAAATTAACGCCATTTTAATGTAAACAAGCCGATTATATATGAAAAAAATTACTGATATCTGTAAAATTTTCATGATATTTTAAAGCTATTAAAGTAAAAATACATTATTTTTTTAGCTACAAATAGATATGAATACTCATAAAATGTTATTTTTTGTAAAAATCCATGAATAATTCGTACACCGTATTTATTTTGTGTAACATTTTTAGTAAAACCATATTATTTCTGTGGCGCGTGTAATATTTGATAATAACACCTATATATATTAACAGTAAACTGGCACCCGCAGTACAATTTAGCGATAGAGATACAAAGAAACGTGAAAAATTACTTACCTTAAATTGGAAATTATATATTTGCCCACAGATTAGAGTTTGACATAACACTTGCACTGCACAAATAGTCTTTTGTTGCTATTTCTTTGTAGATTTATTAATCGCCGTAAGGAAACCATACACCATCTAGTGGCTGCCTAAGAGAATTAAAGGAGCTGGATAGTGGCCTATTGACAGCTGTCTAAGCTATTGTGCAGCCCATGTACATCTCTTACAATGCTCTGGAATGCTTTTAACAAGCTACTATAATTCTCAGCGCTGGTTAATTTGGGGCCAAATGTAGAATTATAGGAGCTGTGTAGCGGGATAGACAGCCCTTGTACAAACAGCATAACAGCGTTGAGTTTTCAAAAATTCTGTTGTCCAGTGGCTATACAGCTATTTGTGCTGCTTGGGTGGTCTATCTACCAATCCGTTCAGTCGTTTTAGCGCAAAAGCGTAAAAAAGAAACTTTCGCATTTATCAAAATATTAGTCAGAATAACCATCATTCAATCCGTATTACTACTCGCCATTCACCCGCACACAGTCCCAGAACGCCGTTCGCCTAGTTTTGATCCAAACCACCGTTTAAGTCTGCAATCAGCCTTATATAGGAGTGTATGAATATTGTATGAACTGCCCCGTGGGAGATGTCTCGCGGATAAACGCTAGTTTTAAAACGTAAACGCCAAGAATTTTTCAGTGACACAGAGATACTCGGGGCGTACTTACTACATAATATAAGCTGGAAGTGTGTGAATACTTTAAATATATTCTCATTGTAATTTCATAGATCGTGAGGGTTGTTTTTGGTTTTAACGACTCACGACGCGGTTTTATACTCCAAAGGTAAGGTTTGCACTTTTAGTAATGTAAACATACATTTTTGACACTGGAAGTAAAGTTCTCGGGGTATATCACCAGTCATCTTTACTTCAAGGGGTTAAAAGAAAATGTGCTGAAGGTATTGTGGTTACGATTAATGACTGTCTTGTTGGTCTAGTGGCCGTAAGCGCTACTGCTGAGCATGAGGTCTTGAGTTCGATTCCCAGATCGGGCAAAGTGTTATTGGGTTTAACAATCTGGAATTTCTCAGTAGAAGGTCGGAGTCTGGATTTTAGCCCGGTTGCTGGCAATAGGCTCATTACATAAGACTTAGGTACATCTCTGCCCAAACCAACCAACCCAAAACGTGAAGTTATGTTATGTTATAACTAGTGACAGGTAACAAAATCCCGTCTTTAAAACCGCCGTAACATAGTAATATTAATTGAAT
Source organism: Antitype chi (assembly GCA_947359405.1). Taxonomy (NCBI): domain Eukaryota; kingdom Metazoa; phylum Arthropoda; class Insecta; order Lepidoptera; family Noctuidae; genus Antitype; species Antitype chi. Next base: position 10,556,782 of record OX375815.1, on the reverse strand, counting down.
ACTTGCCAACTGCATTAATAATATTATTTAGGTACTCATTCAAAATCATATTCATCATCACCGTAATCAGCCTGTGGCGGCAACTACAACGCCTTAAGTAAACTACGCATCAAAGACTTGACGTTACACAAATCCTGCATCGTGCAAGCAGAATTTACCGCGCGACTAATATACATACAACATCCCGACATCAACCATCGGGCAGTTGCCTACCAGCCCGTCTGGTCGGAGGATCCTCCCTTTTCCATAGAGTATGAGTGGACTTTAAACCCTGTTCCTCATACCACTATAAGCCTATAACGTTCCCACTGCTGGGACACAGGCCTTCTCTCTGTGAGAGGGTTTGGGCTGTAAACCACCACGCGGGCCCAGTGCGGGTTGGTAGATGTCACATATCTTCAAATTTTTGGTTCTAGGACATGCCGGTTTCCTCACGATGTTTTCCTTCACCATTTTGAGAACAGTGGTGACGAAATAATTTACACAAAGCAAAACGCCTGTCTGGGTTCCAACCTACAACCCACATCTCGTAAGTCGCGTCATTTACCACTGGGGCAAACACTGCTCTCTTGCAAATCATATTACTGAAAATGTATATGTATGTGCGTGTTTGTGTGTGTGTATAGCTACTACTGCAGGCTTAGCATAACGTATTCTATTTCTACGAAGAATAGACAGTGTTTTTTCCATACAAAGTGACATTTCGTTTCTCTGTTTTTGACATCGCACCGTAGATATCGTTCTACAAACCGTCATTTTGCCTTTAGTTTCAAACGATCTTTGTCTAGGTCCATATAAATGTAGGCTATTTCAGAAGAATATTTCTTCCCAAACTGTCAAAATCACACTGACAACAATCTTTCTACTCGACGGCCATAAAGTATATACGATTATCTAAAAAATCACGATTCGTTTAGAACGCATAACAGTGATAATTAATAGAAAAACATAGCTATCTTCTCCTGTTGTACATCATTTGGTTAATAGTCATGTCAAATTCTTCCTTCGACAAATCGGTGCTCGTGCTAAGCCTGGTGGTTATGACACTCGCAAAATTTCAATTACTCCCGTATTTCAAGGAAAACTAAAATGAAGCATAGTTAAAGTCCACATTAATTCTCTGTCTGTTGAACGAATGTCTGCAGATCTCATTTGCCTCGGGCACTAAGATATTTTCTTTAGTGAGGTCTCACTATACTTTGATTTGCAAAAACAAATGTTTCTGACTTGTTGTCAAGACTTTCTTATTATGTTTGCATTTCTATAAAAGTCTATTGTTTTAAGAAGTAAGTTATGTTTCCTCTGTTTTTGTTTTTGGTAGTTCTAGCTGCATACGTCAAAGTTCGTTGTCATTGGAGTCTCAATTATTAAATCTAAAAAGAACGTAATTTTTATTTTTTATTGAAAGAAACACACCAACAGTAGCAATGGCCTTAATTTTGACAGTTCAACAACTTCATTGCGTTATGTACGTCGTTGATCTGAAAAAATTACGAACATATGAAGCAATAGATTAACGATATCCTTCAAAGTGATAGATTCTGATTGAAAATGTGGTACACAATTAGGGTGCAGCAAACAGTATAAGAGCTTAAAATTAATCGAACAAAATCAAGTTTTGGTAATAGCCAACAATGCTGGTCACAGGCAGACACAAAATTTTAAAGAAATAATTAAGAGTCACTGTCCTAACCGACAAAAGTGCAACATTTTTTGTCACAAGTGTGTACGAAGCGTGTGTATTTGATGTTACTTTTACAAATGAATCTCTTTTAACTTAAGCTGAAACTTTGCCCAATTTATTTTGTTCAATGAACATTAACAATTTGGAATTAAACTTTTCGACGCTACAAAGAGCGTGATAACGTTTTATAAATGGCATTTTTTCTGGAATTGAAAAAGAAAACACAATTACGAGAAGATCAGTGACTTTCGTATCAATTTATTTCAAGATTGTGTCTATTTTGCTTTTATGTTTATATTGTAATGTAAAGATACTTCAAAGGTACTTAAATTGGATGGAAAAGTCTTTGACAAAGAAATTATAACACACTTCATACATATTGTAAATGATAACAATATTAAGCTCGGTCGAAAATGCCAATTACAGGTTCACAATAAATTGGGGTCGAACATTTTGAAACCGTGTCAAATTGTCTGATTTTATCCGTTGATGATAACGTATTAACTATCAAACTATTTGAAAGCATTATTTGTGAAATTTATTGAATGTGCGCACGGGTCTAAAGTACTTATGGTATGTTTTTTTTGTAACTTCGTCATTTGCTTAACCTTTTCCCAACTATGTTTGGGTCAGCTTCCAGTCTAACCGGATGCAGATGAATACCAGTATTTTACATGGAGACTCCGCATGGTAAGACTGTTTGTCAGACTTTCGGGCTTCTGACGACCCGTAACGACTGTCAAAGATGCACGAATGACAGCCGGAACCAATTGTTTAACGTGCTTTCCGAGGCACGGAGGGGTCTTGGTATGTAAAGATGGTCTCCCATCCAGAGACCAACCGCAGCAGGCGTAGCTTAACCTGATTCTTTCACAAGCCTCTTTCTTTTGCAATATAACAAGCAATAAATATTACGTTGGTACTATCAAAATCAAAATCAAAAGTGATTTATTCAAATTAGGCTGAGAATCAGCACTTTTCGAACGTCAAAATACACGACAGGTCGAACGTCAAAATACAAGACAGTCCCCAAAAACGCCCATCTTTCACGTTCACTACGGATCTCTCTATTTAATGAGTCTTTAACTTTGAAGCCATTACTAAATGCTGAGATATAAACACACTTTCTGTTGCCGAATATTTTTTTAATTAATCTCACGCCCTTTCTGTTAATTGGCTACAATTGACGAGCACTACAATTAAACATAATACAAATATATGCATTCAAACATCAGTGAGAGAAAGTTTCTTAGATAGTTTACATGCATAAAGCCATAACTGAAATGCGGGCAGACGATAATGCTATCTAAATTCAGCAGCGTCAGTGAACGAGCTACGTCTCAACGCGAACTTGTATGTTTGACAGTAATAATGGCGGGGTCTCTGTTGGAGCGGGTTGGGATTTAGCGTTTATCGATAATCACAAATCGCAATAGGTAGTGAATTCTTATTTTGATTTTGCTTGTGGAATTTTTACGTCTTCGCAGCTACTCACGAGTCGACGGAACATTCAATCAGCGCTTTTCAAACCATATTTCTGAACTCACAATGTCACAATTCCTGAACTCAAATCTCACAATTATACAACCAATTAGAGTATTAAGTTAAAAGCAAAACACAATGACGAAAAAGTTTTTTTTAAGCTATGGGGTTATAGAGAAAATTGTGTTGACCCTAACATTAATGAATAAATGAAATACACCGATCCCAGCGTGGTTTGACCAGACTCGATTAATCGAATAAACCCCAAGATTTGCCCCTAACATTGCTTTAAGCATTTAAAATGGAGTCTTATAGTCTTGAAATAAGATCGAATTTTATTTGGTTCGATCGGCAGCAGGTTTGGCAAAATAGATAATTTTTGAAAAAGATCTATGTTAAAAGTTACTGAAATCGATTCAGTAGTCAATTATGAACAAACTACTCTCAGGACTTGCGTTCATTCTTTTATATCTTGTTTATCATGAACCTGTCTTTGCCGTCGCGTGGTCGGGTAAAAAGGCCCATACCTTTATAAATGAGGAGTGACGGAACAAAAGCCGTTATAGACCAGGATATGTTTTTTTTTTTTCGCTTCTCAGAGTTGAAATACACATCCCAATACTAACAAACCACTTCAAAAACCAGTAATTCCTACTGATTTTTTTTAAGTCCATGGTTTGATCAAATTCCTACAAATTCATCTCGTTGCAACAAAAACCAGAAATTACACACCCGTGAAACTGGTCGCTTCAAACCCTTTTAATCTGCAGATATAGAAAATACCTATTTAATTCATATTGTTATTTTTCAAATCCCGTTAATTCCAAAATATACATTTCAAACACGATAAATCCAAATTAGTTGGATCAAAATGTCGATAAATCCAGACTTAGCTTGATCTAAACCCCATAAATGCAAAACGGCTTGAACAAAAACCTTTATCTCCATATTTCTTTGCCTAATATCTCTTTAATAACAATCGACATTTTCAAAAACATTTTACTACCCTAACTATAGGTAATTTTACTATAAGTTTTACATAAAAATCTTTTTGTTTCTATAAATTACACTATGCTATACGGTTTTTATCATTTTGTGAAAATAAAATACAAAATGGATTTAACGATTTGTGATTGTCTCCTTAAATGTGAGTTGTCAGCAGGATGAACACCGAATTAAATCAATTTAAACTACACATATAATTTTCTTTTTCGACAAGCACAATTTTCATTCACGGCTTCATGATCGAGTAGCTAACACTTAAAGACTTGTATGGAGATGTAGAGATAATTTTATATGAGAAAGAGAAAATATATTTTTTTTATAAGAAAGAAAATATATTACAATATTTTCGTACCTCTCTCAGTGGGCCCTCAGCCCGCACGTTTGACAGTAATAAGTCTGCTTCCCGGCGGTCCTCCAAGTTGTTCGCTCCAACTTCTCATGCCTCCTTGAACTGGTAACTGCGACTACTCGAAGCAATTACACCAAACAACACACAGTCCACTAAGTTTCTTTTTAAACTTTATTAATTTATGCACTGAAAGACGTATTTAATATGTTTCAAGAAAATATTTTAAAATTAAACGCAAGTCTGAAGTTCTTTGAAATTAAATTACGATGAAAATGTACGTTATTTTTTGTGTAAACTTGTATGCTCTTTTAGGAATTAATATTGTGTTGTGCAAGTGCTTCGATTCTAAATCTAATTGACGACTGCGACGGGCTGCAACCTGTTGCAAATGTATTTTGTGGTTCCGACAATCTTCAACCCTAAAATTATCATTGCGATTTTTTCAGTCACATATACGCAGATGGGTACACAAAATACACATTGTTCGTACTGCTTACCCGCTATTCTATCGCTTTTTTCACTTCTCTCAAACGGTACCAACATAGGTATATCTACCTAACTACCTGTCTATCAACGTTCCCATGAATTGCTTCCGGCTCCAGACACCCCTTTAATCTCAAATGTACATAGCCATAGTAATTTAGATCCTATCTGATGGAACCATTGAATCTATGGCGAGGTAAAGGGCCTTTAAGTGTTGAAGAACCTGGAAAAAAAAATACAAAATCAAAGTCTGCGGTGAAAAGAAAACTCTTCAAAGTATATTGCGCGCGGTGGATTTGAGTCTAGTGAGGGATGGATTTTGAAATGCTGTCTTAGCGTTTTTATTCCTGTATAAGACCAGGAGATTCTCATTAAGTGATTACTTTCATCTCATATTATTTATATCTGCTACATTTTCAGCTATAACAGTTTACTAGTTTTTTTTTACTGTAGGTCGAAAATGAAAACAATGGGTTATTTTATTTATATGATCCTTTATTACATTATATTAACTATACGTATAAATTATATTTTTTTACAAGAGGATTTAAACTATGCAAAAACGTTTTTTTTTTATTTGCCAACTACTGAACGCTACGTCCCACTCACACTTGACATCTCATCTACTGACAGACACACAAATAAAAACGAGATAGTAAAAAACATAAAACAACCCGTCAATGCAGAGACAAACGATCGAGTGAACCTGTTAGGGATCACATTCAATTTGCACACCGTGGATTGAGGAGGGTCCGAAATGATGGGTGAAAAAGTTAGCGTGACGGGCTCGGGAACACGCCTATGGGCGACGAAATAATAATGTGAGCGATCACATTGATATGTATGTTGAATGGTCATTCGCAAATGTCCGGTCGCGTTCGACGGGTTGGATTGGGCAGAATATGAATGATGTTCTGTTTGAAACTTGAAAGACAAAAAGGAATTTGGTTTTAAATCTTCATATTTTATATATTCGTTTTATTAAAATTATATATATAGATTTTTTTTTGCTGAGGTATTAGCCGGGATATCTTGATAATGTGAACACTTTAGTGAGATTTTCTTGCCGTTTTTGTTGTTAAGCGTATATTTTTTGTAGTTACCTGTACAATTATGTAAAATGGTGTACGAACGAACAAAAACTTTTTTTAAGAAAATGCAAACTCATTAAGCAAACCACCTATTCATATTATTTTAAAATGTTTCTGTTAAGTCAAGTTTTCTAACCGTTTTTTCTCTCCTACGTTCCCAACTTCTATCTTAATTCCAGAAAGTTTCATGTTCATATCTTGTACATTATAAATTCTCTATGCCTTAGTGGTATAACTGGAGCATGGAATTTTTAATCTAAGAACTTTTCCACTGAACGTCTCTTTCTCATATTGCCTCGTGAATGCTGTTATGGATACTACGGCAAATATTTCGGAAACTTAACGGTACTGTTTCTTTTTTATTTATTTATTTACACATATTGTATTTACATTTAGACTTCATTGTAAATTGGAAAGCCTTGATACCAGTACAGCTAAATTTTGAACATTTTAAGTACAGCACAAAATTGAGTTTCGCGAAAAGGTCTAACAGTACTGTACCTGTATATTTTTGGTAATTATTTACGAAAAACTTCTAATAGCATAGAGGTTATTAAAACAATTAACTAATCCATATTAATTCTGTTAATGCTGTTTAGGCTGCCTAATAATTAATCTTGCCAAAGAAAGTATTAAGAAGTGACAATTTTTCCAATAAAATATTTTTACGCTACAGTTTTTCTTTGAAGTCTCCATCAAGTAGTAACGTGTAGGTACTTCAAAAGTCAAGACTCTCAAAGAGCCAATGGAAGCCCATCGAACCAGTTGCATTTTTAAAAATACCGGAAAAATGGTTTTAGATACAACATATTTTATTGAACCAAATATGAAACGATTTCCGATCTTGTGAAAATTTATCCAGGAGCTAATTCTTCGTAAGTGAATCTGTTGGCGATGCGCCAGTAAATGATAATGTGATTTTCTTACAGCAGATCCTTATTATCATTACAATGGATTATTCTCCATGAACTGAACTGAACGTACTTTGCTGATTAGTAGTTATTTGAAGATTTATTTAACCATTAGCTTTGTGCATTTTGCAAAAGAGTTCCTAACAAGCTAATTACGAGTGTTCAGTTTCAACTATCATTAAATGCATAATCCGCCTAGAATGTCGCCACTGCTGGGGCACTGGCCTCCTCTCTGTGAGAAGGAGTGGGCCGTAATCCACCACGCAGGCCCTATGTGGGTTGGTAGATGTCACATGTCTTCGAGTTTTTGTTTCTGGGACATGCCGGTTTCCTCACAATGTTTTCCTTCACCGTTTTGAGAGCAGTGGTGATGAAATAATTTACACAACCCAAAGCGCCTATCTGGGCACTCGCTATATTTAAATATTGCTAAACATTCAAACAAAAAAGCCTTACTAACGCATTACTTTCTGTACGGCACATCTTGGGGTTATGTAAAATCATACGTTTTAATGTAGCAGCAAGCCTCGTATGACTAGCGGTGAGATCGTGAGAGTACCAATTACGTACGACACAGGGTAAAACCCTATACAGGAGTTATTTTGCAAAAAAATACTCTTTAACAACATGAAGTAAATAAAGATAAAAACGAGTTTTTAGCTGGCAACCATTCCGCATGCGCTCAGGCAATGGCCGTAATAGTTTAGTTAAGAACATTCTCGGAGCCCCAACTGCAAGAGGAAACTATAATGAAGTTAACTAAGCGACACTGGCCCAAGACTCGGATGCGATACAATGCAAATTAATTTAGTTCCTACGTTCTCCTCTTTTTTTGTTTAATTACTTGCGATTTTTTAAGGCTGATTGTCCCGGGAAGTTTATGGGAGTTGTAGTCAAAGTGCTGAAAGTATTTTCACTTCAGCTTTTTGCTGCGTAATCAAGAATTTTGTAGGCGTCTTTACGATTGGGAGTTTCAGACTAAAAGCTATGGTCGAAGATGATAAGAAGATGGTTCGAGAAACTCATTGAAAAAAAGCTTTAACAAAATTGGCAGAAAGTGACTAAGACGACAAATGAGTTGATTTAATCAAACAAGTTATATATCCCATCAATCTATAATACAGCTTAACGCTACGCCTGCAAATACCTCCCTAATACCTATATAGACGACAGTTATAAGGAGTGGTAATAAAACATGTCTGTATACACTGGTATAATTTCTTTATCTCGGCCCCACAGCTCGCTTTCCATTTGTCGTGCTCATCATAAAGACGGGAAGGAGATATAAATTATTATTGCGACGCGTGTTCTACTTCAACTTTCTGAGAGCCTGGTGCCTTTAGTGTTTTGTTTTGACCAGTAAAATATGATTCAAGTATTCATAAGGCTTTTGTACAAACATTTTCGCAAAGATACATTTTGTGTCAGTATTTTTTTGGTGTTGAAAATCTTGAATATAAATTTGGTGTTGATTCATGAAAGAAAATAATTTAATTAGCCTATTCAGACTCCAAATATTATTAAGGTTGGTTTCACGGCATTTTGGAATATTTCAACATGTTTTCCCGAAATAAATTTTCTCTCAATCAGTCCATATAAAGGTCTGAGTACATCTTCAGATTTTTCATCTATAGGTACTGGCAGTTTTAGTGACCTACATAAAAAAATATTGTCTCCCTAGTTTTACCAAGACGACGTCGTGCTTTTAGTAACTACATGTCGTTACGTTTGTGAAAAACAAAACAAAACCTATGTTCATAATGTTTCTATTAAAAACAGCTTTTATCCAGCATACGATCAGCCTATAATGTTCCCACTGCTGGGATCAAGCCTCCTCTCTTTTGAGAGGAGTGGGTCGTAATCTACTACGCGGGCCCAGTGCGGGTACCAACCCGAAAATTCAAAAACATGTTGGTTCCCTTACAATATTTTTCATCTACGTTTTTGAGAGCAACAAATTACACAAAATAACCCGCCTGACTGGGTTTGAGCCCACGACGTACTAGAGATGCGTAAAATGTGTCAGTAAAAAGAAATGAATGAAGTTAATCTTTTCGCTTAACGAAGTAGTCCACTCATTTACTTCAGTACTTCATTTAGTTTAGCAAATCAAAACGAGTCCTTAACATAAGATAACGACAGTAATTGACAAGTTACGACAAATGATGCACTTCACTAGTTCAGTTTTATACGTATGTCGATTTTCCTTCATACTTTATACAGGCTTAGGGACTGTCAACTTAGAAATATAAATTTAAGCAAAACTATTTTTATTAAGTAAGTAGTATGTTTTGTTTTTATTTACTGATACCTACGCACAGTTTGCGCAAGCGAAAAGAAAGACTGAACTAAGTGAAGTAGAGACACATTTGAATGACTACTGATTGAATGATAAGTTTATTTTGTGATATGATGTAGTTAATTTTTTCAATCGTTCGCGAACTACCCATGGCTACGACGTACAACTCATAAGCAGAGGTCGGAATTAAATGTTGATATTAATATGGATCTTCCCGGGATTTCTAATAAACAATCCCGTGTGACCAACAATATTACAAATAAATAATAATAAAACCCTCAGAGATAGAAATTTGGCAACGTCGCGCGTGCAGTGGTTTAAATTGTGTAAAAGTAAATAACTTTTTATTTAATACATCACGAGATTTTTCTGCTCGTCAAAATTAATCTCGGGATTTGGGGCATATCCACTTTATTCTTTCGTTGTATGAAATCAGTGAGAGTACACAAATAACTCTACCTAATTCCGACCTCTGCTCATAAGTTACTACCTACTGGGCTACCACTGGACTATTATCCAGCATAAACTATTAAAACAACATAACTACTGCTAGTGGCTACCACTCAACCAACTTATTCAAAACACGAAACGCTGTAGCAACCGCCGGTGTCGCGGAGGTACTCTGAAACCCTCATAAAGGCAAGTTTACAAACCATTCCCTCTTTTATTGTAAAAGTTTAATAGAGAGAGGATCTGTAAATGGACCAATCAATACTTTATTGTGCTTTTCCCAGCTCCCCGTTTCAAACTGTACGAATCGAGGCGGGTGGAATATAAGTACACATTCCGAACTCCCCTCCTTACAATTGTTAAGAAAAAGTTGTTTTTCTTTATTGCATTTGTGTATGGAATGAGATATCTTATTTTTATGCGTGCACGTATGTTCTGTTATTATATTTTCGTGGTCTTTTATGTAGTTATTGGTAAGTACTTTCCTGAATTTCATGAAGAAGAGTTGTGATTCTCCTGTTATTTTAGATGGGTCCTAAATTTATTTGTCCAGTATCCCTACCTTAATTGATTTTGATTGCCGAATCAATGCGCATCTTATGATTTCAAAATCACAAGTTATTATTCAATCAATCTATTAATTTACTGATAGGTCAGTACTTCCAACGAACCAAGTGATGAATCCAATTCTAACATGTATACCAATATTTAGATAGTTTAAAAATCTACCGTTGTTATTTAATAATGAAAACTACGATATGCAAAATAAAAACAAAAGGACACTTAGGCGTCGAAGTATTCCTCCGCATCGCTGTCATCAGGAAACGTGCCCAGAAGACTGGCAGCATTGCCACGTTGAATGGCAATGCTAATTTTTTGACCAAAGAACGACCCAGCCCTCTGGTCACGAGAAGTGTCGACCAGCCGGCGAGAAATTTCCTTAAAGAGGAGAAATCTACCCATTTGAAGCTTGAATGCTAGTGTAAGCCATTAACGTATTATGAGTATATAATGCCACCCAAAACGTGAACAGTCTTAGTGGTGCTAAGACGGCAAATGCAAAGCCTTTTTAGTTTTACTTAAACAACTAGGCTTTTAAACTTCCCTTCCCAAAACCTTTTAAAAACAGCACAGCCAACGTCGAAAAATTAACAGAACCGAAAAATATTAATGATTGCATTATGAGAAAAAAGCGGGGATCTTAGAAGGAATGAGCTTCGCGTCTTTCCAAGTTATAAAAGGTAAAGAAAGAGCTTGCATTTAGTGAATACCCATTCAGAGTTGGGGAAAATTCAGACCACTGCCACTGCAACCGCGTATTCCCAGCACTTTACGAATGCAACTCCTTTTGATGGAATCCGTATTTTTTTTTTCGACAATCAGACTCGAAGAATGTTTTTAGTAAGTCAGACCCTTTAGAATGTTGGACAAGGCTTTTAATTTGAATATACAGACTTGTTTTCTTGATTTAAGCATTCGTTGGTCATTCAAACGTCTTACTTCAGGCATTAAGAAATATTTTGGGAAATAAATATGTACGTTTCCTTGACGGGGAGCTCTAGAACGGTAATTAGAACCTTTGGTGGTAATGATATTAGGACGATTGCAGACATTTTTACAATTTGGGATTATATCTTTTAATATATGTTATCACAATTTTATGAACAATTTTGACGTTAATATTTTTGAAGTCTGAAAGGGTCAATATATTTAATGAACTCGACTGTACCTATACAATAAAAACAGAGAGAAACGAAGCACAGGGTATCAAAAAATTCGTCCACATCGCTGTCAATGGGCCAAAAGGCTAGCTGGCTTCAATAAAAATATCTTTAATCCTTGAAAATTGTTACTTACACAGAAAATTATCTACTCCTCCATATTCAACCCTACCTGTATTAAAACTTAAACCGACAGTTACGAAAGTTCCCTATTATGGTGCTCTAGCCTTTCACCAAATGTTTCAGTAAAACTCCATGATCAAAAGACTTTCCAAGTGGTTGCTCGAAATTTCCATTATACTACTTCAAAAAGTGAATTTACATTGCCCTCAGGAATAATTTGTGATTTAAACTTCGACCCCGTAAAGTATAAGTTTTATATTTTTTATTAAAAATAAAAATTGGTTGTTAGAACTTTATTAATTACTGTCATTATTTTGTTTAGCTCTGGGCTAAAGGTGAGGTAAGTACCGAAGATAGTATTTCTTTGGAAAATAAGTTGGTGATTAGTTTACTTGAGGATGTTGTATAAATGCTACAACGAAGCTAGTCTCCTTTGTTTTTATATAAAACTATAACCAGTATTTTACTAAAACTACGTTCATTATAATAACAGCCAGTTAATTTAATTCCTGTCTGTGATGAATAATTTTATTTCTGTAAGTAGGTTTGTACAAACACTTTTACACGTCAATCATACTTTAAAAACTAGATGTTGTCGGCGTTTTCTATCTGACTACTCAGAGAAGAAAGACCGAAATTACAATCTCAGAGGTCACAGTCTCTTGTAAAGTTTAGACTTTATCTTGGTCAAATCTGTGAAAATTGGTATCTGAAATGGTATTTTGAGGAAAGAACCACACAGATTGAGTGGACCTGTCCAGTCAGTGCACGCTTTTCTTCATAACTTACTACGCTTCTTCTGATATTATGACTAACTTAGAACCAAACAATGCTATATTTTGTCCAGAAATAAAAGCTTAAAGATATCAATATTTTAAAAATGCACTGTTTTTCAGGTTTGCAGTCAGAGCCAAATCATTCCTGCGGTCTCCCGTTAACACTACACATTTCTAAAAACCTTCGAACACACGTTAAGGCAAAAGCAACAAACAAAAATCCAATCATCCCCTCTAATCAATCGTAAACCTTTTACGTCGTCATTTCCGGTGCCGTCAACACTAGATAATTCTTAACTAACCTTACATCTCAGTTCGGACACGTTTCTGTTTCGCAAATCTAATTTTTCTCCCGGGCGAATTCCTTTTTGAGAACTATCCGGGACTCGCTTCGGCTTCGTATTGGCAATTCCGACGAATGTTCCTATCTGTTTCGTTCGGAAAACTTTTTGTTCGGTACTTGTATCGACATGTTGTGACGGTACGATATTTACGATGATTCGTTGCTTCGTATTTAGTCACCTTGGCTGAGTTTTGTTGAGGATTCTTCTTAATTTACTTCTTACTAATATATGTTATTGTTGATTGGATAGCAAGGAGCTTGAGGCTAAATATGACAGCCGCACGGTTCGATTGCCGCGGTTGTTCCGTGGATGGTGAACATCTTTACATACCAATACCCTAAATTACTAAATATATCAACATCACACTATTTATGTACTTAATCATGCCTATGTTTCGTTTTTTTTATTTGACACATTTATTTTATTTCGTTTAAGTATGCATACACGTTGCAGTAGTGGTGTAAAAATGATTTAAATCCGTCACCTCAGACGTCAGGTCCAGTTGAAAACCAGCGTCAGGCAATAGTTGTCTGGCATTTATGCTGAACTGGGCCTTTTTAGCGCAGCCGTGGGGCACACTATAATGCTAGTTTCTGACTTCTCACCTCACACCTTTAATTGATTTTTATTTTACTCTTTCCTGCTGTTTAATGTATATTGTGTGCTTTAAAGTATGTGCTAAATAAATGTATTTTCTTTCTTTCTTTCTTCCGTGCTTCAGAAAACACGTTAAGCCGTTGGTTCTGGCTGTTATCCGCGGATCTTTGTCAGTCGTTACGGGTCGTCAGTAGCCCTAGAGTCTGACAACCAGTCTTATCAAAGGGTATCTTATTACCCCGTAAATGGGTTGTGGACGTCATATAGGCAGCCGCACCATGTCAAATACTGATATTTAGCTGTACCCACTTAGACTGGAAGACGACCCCAACATGGTTTGGAAAAAACGAGGCAGATGATGATTCCTAGTGGATTGTATAAATGCCGTTGCATTTAAGAGCGTTTATTCTGAAAATGGGCAACGTCGCAAATAGCTGTCAAATATTTCACTGTTTTGATTAATTTGGTGATATTACTGCATGGAATTATGAAATATCGCTAACTAGTGACCTAAAATATTGATTATGAAATGCAATCATTAATATCTTAACACCGAATATTTAGTATTAGATGTAAAAAAAAAACAAGGAAACTTTCCAAATGCCCTTTTTACACCTAAAACGGTTACAACATCAAACTTAGTGTTATAATTCCAAATCATTATTAATATTTTAGGTCACTAGTTAGCGATATTTCATACTTCCATACAGTAATATTAAAAAATTAATAAAAACAGTTACATATTTGACAGCTATTTGCGACGTTGCCAACTTTCAGAATAAACGCTCTTAAACAATCCAGCAGAACAACCCAAACACATCGTTATGTTTGGGTTGTTCTGGTACCTTTGCTGATCCAATACTTATCTAACTTTCGTAATCTTCATCTAGATAACACAGTTGATTGACTCAACCCGTCATTTTTGGGGTGCGGCAGCTATCATACGTTATGGAGTCCTTACATCCGAGGTTAAAACAAACAGTAATCTAAAATGTTGAGAAATGAAAAACGCAACTACCGTCCTAATATTCTTATTTCGCTTCTGGAGGCCTACTCCCTAAGCACGAAGTCCGTCGTTTCGTTCGAAGTAATGGGCGTTTCCAACTCCGTATCACTTACGGACAGAAGATTAGTTTGGAGCCCGAACTAAGAATGAATGAGAACACGATTTGACAGCTGTCTCTACTCCCGATATGTTTTTGGCCGTCAAAAAAGTTATTTAACTGGCTGTAGGATTCATTAAGAAGTTTCGAACTACTTTCGGACGGGCCCGTATCTTCGTTGACGAAGTTAGGGAGTAGGCCCCCAGGCCTGTTTCCAGAGATCAATTAGCTTAAATTAGTCTCCCACATAATTATGACTGTCGTCAACGGCTTATTTTTCCATACCTGGTCCTAACATCTGTAGTCGTATTTTATTTCTCTATCATCATCATCACCATCCACAATCCGACTTCGCCCACTGTTGGGTATAGGTCTTTTTTCTTTTGCCCCACGTTTCTTAATTATATCTCCAATAGTTATTCATTGTGGAAATTTAACACCTTGGAAAACACACACACATTCACACGTCACATGTCCCAAAACATGCCATCACCCTCCTTTACACACGGCACTCATACACACGGCATTTATCTCAAAATATATTTTCATATAATTTTTTTCCTTAAATTCTTTTTTTCCTTTTTTTTCCTACCCCTCTCACTAGGAGTCGGATGTTGGTAGCTGCGCCACAGTTTTAACTTTTGCAGCTATCATCGTTTAACATTGTTTGGCTTTAAATGTTTATGTTTTTTGATCCCTATAAACGATTATTATAGTTATAAAAAAATGGTCTATTTTTCATACGAAAATCTACACATGTATATTTCATGAAAGTAATACTTAAAGCGGTATGAAATAATAAGCGAGCACACGTTCAACACCTAAACATAAACAGAACCTGTTGTTCTCAAGCTCACAGGAAAAAATATATAAAATATCTCATCACAATATTTTCTTGTATCGCACGGAGCGATAATAACTTTATGGTGCGTGTAAAATCCCCAGCAATTTGTTCGGTACATGCTTCAGTTCTAGCCCTCATCTCCCAAATGTATCTGTATTTATTACGGCATGCTATAGAGGTCTTTTAAGCAAAAAGAGGATGGGCCCCAAAAACTCAATTCCGACACTTTGCGACAAGGAAAACGGAGAAATCAAGTTAACGCACACTAGGATACCTCAATGACATTGCACTTTAGTGTGAAGGAACTTATTTAATATGTATGTAGTAGTAGTAGGTAGTGGTAAAGCTAAGTTTACTTATTACGATTATTAAGTTAATGTTAGTACTCAGAATTATGAATAAGGCTCATAATTTCTGTTTCTCTGAATTAATTTGAGTAGGTAACTTTTCCGAGAATTCTATTTGTAATCCTTCATGCGACATTGCCGACAGTAATTATTTGTATTATTCCGAAATCCCACGTAAATACGTCGACATTCGTAGAAACATGGTTATTCACGAAATTATTCATGTTACAAAAAATATTCCATAATGAAAAGCAGTCCTAGTGGCAGTGGGCAGGGCACATTGTGCGCAGAACAGATCGCCGATGGGGGTGAAATTCTGGAGTGGTGCCGCGTACCGTAAGACGTAGAGTTGAAAGGCCTCTCAAAAGGTGGACCGATGACCTTGTGAAGGCCGCAGGGATCCGCTAGAAGTGGGAAGCACAGAACTGGCCCAAGTGGCGGAGCCTGGGGGAGGCCTATGTCCAGCAGTGGACGTCTTTCGGCTTAAATGATGAGGATGATGATGATGAAAACCAGTCTGCATTCAACGTATTTTCTAGATTTTAAATTGAAATAGGTCCAATGTTACGCAACAGTGTTACAAAATCCAAAATTACGGCATAAAAATATTTTAAGTAAACGCCATCGAAGCGTACCGTTAATGTAAACTAAGGCAACGAAGGAATCCTGATTAAAAAGGTCCCTTGCAAGTGTACAACAAATTGGATTCACAGAAAAACAAGGATTGATTCCGAAATAGAAAATCGTTTTATGATTTTGGGTCCGGCACCTATTGCTTGGCCGATATTCTTGGCGACCCAATTTGTTTTGCCGTATTGGCGACGTTCCTGATTGCTGGATCTATGAAAGTTTTATAGTATTGCCATAAAATAAAAAGGGTAATAATAAATTAATAATAGAAATAAGCTTTTTGCTATTGCTTGTCAACGTCAGACGCTCTGGGTTAGTCTTATCATTACCTCTTTATTTTAAGTCGCAAGTGCTACTGCTGAACATGGGGTACTGGGTTCGATTCCCAGGTCGGGTAAAGTGGTATAGGGTTTTTCTATCTGGAATTTCTCAGTAGCAGCCTGAAGTTTAGATTTGGACGTACCGATGCTGGAAGTTGTATAAGTACTACACTAGCTCTGTAAGATCATGACATTTAGTATGTTGGTTTTAAGGGGAACTAGTCGCGGGCTCGAACTCACTGGTGGGCTTGGCTAAGAATCACGCAGTCTCACCAGGCTTCGTGTCTGACAGAGGTAGTATCAGTGATAAGCAGTTAGACGATAGTCTACACACACAAGGTTATTGAGTGAGATGCAGGATCATTTATAATAAAAAATCGAGAAAGAATTAAGAAAAGTCCTTTGGAAGATCGGGTTTTATGAAAAAGCCAATGCAATCAATGACCAATAAAGTTTATTGAACTTTTCGATGATTGAACTTTGTCAGTACCGATTTGGTTTAGGAGATTTTACACTTCTTTTATTACTTAAACACGCCCAAAGTTATGTAAAATTAGCAAGAAAAACGAATCTTTGTTGGCTCCTAACTTTTTAATGGGTTTTTATTTTAGTATTCTGTTTCCGTACAGACAATATTAATAATGAGACAAAACGATATCATATTTTACTTTGGATGTGCCATGTCAGATAGAGGAGTAAAACACTCCCGAAGTTTGTATGAAAAAAATGTGGGCTAGGTTCACCTTATAGAACTAACATGGTGTGGTAGTCCGAGTCTTTGGTCAGGCAAAGTTTTATTTGGTATTTCTATCTGGATTTTCTCAGTGGCAGCCGGGAGTCTAGATTTGTGCCCGGTTGATGGCAATAGGCTCGCCCCTATTACATGGGACTTAAACATAACACACGTGTGTCAACCCCTTCGGGGAAACAAAGCGTGATGTTATGATAATACACACACAGACATTACCAAAACATTTATAATGCCTACTAGGTTGTAATTTAGCAAAAAGTTTGTAGCAAATTATTTATTTAAACTAGTTATCACAGAAGCTTAGTAACGAACTTAAAACAACGCCAAGCGTTGCATATAAAGTTTTAAATGAAACTTTGTTCTCAAACGGTGCTGACAAAATTATATATTAAATTCCACATTGCATACAGAATGTTTGGAATACGTGCCAAAAATGTTTCTAGAAATATAGTGTTGAGTTAAAAATTATGATATATTATTATAGAAGTGACAGGGTTCTGGCCCATTGCCTTGACCCCAAGTAGGAAATATTTAGTTGTCTCTAAATCACACGCATAACCCCGCGTCCTAAACGGAAAGATCGTCGCGTTTATATATCACATTTGTTTTGGAATTTGAAAGGTCCCCTCCATCGGCCCGAGCACGTGTTCGGCCGTTTTCGTCGATTGTTATGAACGCGACAGTCGCGTATTCGAGCGGACGATATTTTTGGTTAGGACGTTGCCGCATTACTTAGGGGCTACATGGTTACAGGCACTGATAAATAGGTTTTATTTTAAACTGATTAATATCCGTAATCCGACAAAACAAACGTTTTGCGATGAATTACCTACCATTATTTTTTAAATCATTTCATTTTTTTAAGCATTCTTTGTTTTACTTAATTTCCCTCTAAAATCCAATTTAATACAACACGCCTAACTCCATCCTAAACAAAACTAAGGCCAGCAATATTCCCACCAAAATCTTAACCGACAAGAGCACCTACCTATTATCAAGATGAGGAACATTCAAACAATCGTACTTCCCTTTTTATCTCCCTATGCTAATCGAAAAGTTTCTACGGCACCGCCTAGTTTTCTTACTGCAACGCGTTCAGTATCGGATACCAGAGTTTTTAAAACTTACGTAAAATATTGAAAAAACTTTCGACGATATCCTATCTTTATAGTTCAGCAGTTAAAGTTGTCCTATTGGAAAACGTGGGCATTAAAATAACTGAGAGGTAGTTTGATTACTTAAGTGGGATGGCTTCCGAGGCAATACTGTTAAGGTGCTCTTACACGGGCAATTTTTTTGGGCAATTATTGCTCGGCTACACTAATGGATTAATCTGGATCAATTAAGTGGAGCAATCTGGAGCAACAACAATAAATTGCGGATATGTTTCGGGAATATTGCTTAAGATTGCTCCTTATATTTCATAAGTTGCCGAATATCCAATCGGTTTGGAATTTATTTGTAAAAAAAACTTATATCCCGTTCGTTTGTATAACTACGTCGCGTTTTTGCGAGAGGAACCGGTCGTCGCCGCGTCGTCCAGTTTTTTTAAGTTGCTCCATATTGCATGAAACTGTGCGGCCGTATCTCTGGTAACAAGTTGCTACATGTTGCCATTACCCTAAATTGCTGGATGTAGTCGTAACGTGTTGACGAGAATTGACCAGGATGGAGCAAATTTAGTTGCTCGTATAAGCGCACCTTTAGGGATCATATTTTAAAGCTTCTTACATCATATTAACCCTTCAGGGATTACAAGCAGGGTATTATGTTATTATTATCTTTATGAATTTCTATGTATACCTATACTAGGTACATTAAAATTTTATCAATCAGCATTCAAAACTTAGATCTTTATGAAAGTAATTCATAATTACTGGTTAAGATCCAAGCACAAAGGTACCATTGTGGGATAATCTTGTTAATAGAATGCGAATATAAAATTATTAAATGTAATAATAAAGTCACAAGATCATAAAAACTCAAAGAAAAAAATATTTATACATAGATGCTGGTCTACCTAACAAAGAAAATAATTCATTTTATTTAAACCCAAAGGGCAAGTTGTAAATAGCAGACGAAGAAAGTTACTGTCCTCTTTGTGAAAAACTTAAGTAATTTTTTATAGATATAATTAAATATAGCCATGTAAAACTTAAGACAAAGGCAACGTCTAGTCGACTGATCAATAGATAATTATGTTTCTTTTTTTTTAAGTTAGGATCAAAGAAGATTTTTAAATAGTTTGAGAAAAGTTCATAAACCTATAGCTTATTTTCAAATGTTTAAAGACAAATAAAATATACCTATTTAAGTACCGTAGCTATAGATTATAAAATTAAACTTGACTTAAGAACCTGTTATTGTTCTGAACCTGCAGATTTTTTTCCAGTGGTTGCGGCTAATTCATTTTATAAACGTAGTATCCTCAAAGCCAAGCCATGGATTGCACTTCACAAAGAAAATAATTCAAAGCGACATTAAAAATGTATATTTTTGGCTCTATTTTCAGCACTGAAAACACCATTACCAAGCAATAAACGGTCCAACGGTTACTACAATATACTGAATAGATGGAAACGTCACTCCATTTTGTAACATACGTTCAAAATCTGCATAAAAGCAACCGCAACTCAAATAAACCTCAACTTCACAGTACATTTACCGTCATTTACCACTTGTGCTTACAATGTAAGTGGACGTTTGTATCCGTCATACGAAGTACGTACGAGCACTGAAATCCATGCTATGGGAAATGAGCTGAGAAGTACATTGCTAACGTATCTAGCTTGCGTACTTTTGTTTTATAGCTATGGCATGTATATTTTTGTAAAATGTAACAATGAGCACATTTTTCGAACAGAAATAATTGAACAAATTGTAAATGCTGTAGATCAGGGATTCCCAAACTTTCTTTTGTTGAGCCCACTCAGATTATAAATAATATTTTCATGCCCCATTCCCATTCATGACAAAAAAGGAGTACATTATTTTGACAACCTTTATTTATACAAAAAGTATAGTTAGTTATACAAAATTAACTTCAAAGAAATTAAAACGAAGTTGCATTTTGACACAAAATCAATAAATATGATATTTTATCATCGCGTTTTCTTTTTAAATACGTGCATTGTCGGCCCCCATTGACATCTTCGCACGCTATGCTCCTGCTATAGAGTATACTATAAAGAAAAATATTTTAAATTACAAAATAGTAACGTCCCATAAAAGTAACTAAACCAATTTGAAGCATGAAAACAGTCGTTATATTACTAAAATTCCGGCCAAAGTCTTATAAAAAATATATAACATTATTTTTCTCCGACAACCAAAATCATATTTTTCTCCAAAATCCAAGTCCGTTGCCTAACACGGTTTTCCTTTAATCACCTGACGACGAAAAGGTCCAACAAATCTCTCAGGTACACCGTATTACTTAACTAAAAGAGCAGAGGCCGAACGGAAGTGAGGGCAGAAAATATAGTCCATAATTTAATACATCTAAAGGGTAGATATCTTTTTAGGGGTACACGACAAAAAGGCGCTACCCTTATTGAATGGAAGGTCCACATTATTCACACATTATATTCGGACGACAATATAAACGTAGACATAATGGGATTGAGTTTTATTTTCGTGATGTTAAACATATTTTTCCATAGAATGTACTGCCGCGTTGAGGACATTGTTTGGAAAATGACGACGCTTTTTTCAGGCCAGTCTTTGATGAAAATAATGGACATATTTGTGTATAGAATGTTAAATAAAAACATAATGTTTATAGGTCTTAAACAATATGACTTGCTGACCTATGTATGTTAAATTAATTAGGTCACCATCTGACTAACCTTTTCCTAACTATGTTGGGGTCGGCTTCCAGTCTAACCGGATGCAGCTGAATACGAGTATTTCACATGGAGCGACTGCCTATCTGGCCTCCACAACCCAGTTACTGGGTAACACGATATCACTTGGTATGATTGGTTGTCAGACTTTCGGGCGTCTGACGACCCGTAACGACTGTCAAAGATCCACGAATGAGGAGGGGTATTGGTATCTAAAGATGGTCACCCATCCACGGACCAACCGCGGCAAGCGTTGCTTAACCTGATCGATCGACCCGTGCGGCTGTTATTATCTAGCCCAAGCCCAAGTATGTATCAAAAATCAAAAAATATTATGTTTTAACTCAATATTAAAATATAACAATGGACAAGACTCGTTGCAAAATTTTCAAGAACTCGATACGTAATCCTAGCTTAGTAGTACAGCGAACGATTTTTCAATCACGCTAGAAAATTGCATTTTTCTTCTTTGATGAAGCACCTCACTATTAATCTTACTATACGAAGACATAATCCGGCGAAGGAGCGGTTAAACGTCACAGACTTCGATAAATAAGTGTCGCCGACTGAAATACCGTGACTTCTGAGTCTTTGAAAAACGATATCTTTATAAAGTTCCCTGGAGTAGTAAAACATACTTATTTTTAAGCTCGTCCTTCTTACGATTAAGTCTTCAAGTCACATACAGTGGCAACGAGCTGGTTTTAAAATGAAAGATGAAAGGGAGTTGAGTCCATTGCTTTGTTGATGCTACAACCTGAATGGGATGATAAACTACTGATACACAGAAAGTTGATTTCACTCGCATGGAATAAAAATAACTTTTTAAGCTGGGATAAGATTTTCACATGCGTTTTTTATTTATCAATGGTCTTTATAGTGATCACCCAACAAATAACTTTTCATTTGAATCATCTTTTTAAAGACACAGAGTACTTCATCGTTGTCCCACGTAATAAAGAAGAATACTTTAAGAAATAAGGCGCCTTTAGGCTCTAACGTAATATAAATAAGGTTCGAACTTATAAAATAGCGCGGCGCGCACGTAGCTACTATATTCTGATTTGTAACACTCACCTTAAACTTTGAGAAATGACGGAATCAAAATAAAGTGGGACATAAAAAAATCAATAGGTATATTAAGATCGTAAAAACCTCGAACCTATCAAATCAGCGTGATTTTATGATTTCCATAAAACACGGTCGATTGGTTTTCTTTTGCAATTTCTTATATTGCACCGAGGAAAGTTGGATCAATTAAAATTTAACTTGGCCCGGTGTGAATTCCGAAAAAACCTATTAACATAAAACATTCGTTATTTTCAAGGCGAAGAAGTTTTATGGTTTGTAAAATATTGAGGGCATAAATAAAGCGGCTGTCTTGTATAACAGCACGTCCCCGCACCTCGGCTCTACGTAAAGTCGTATTTTATCTCGGATTCTCTTATTCGTGAAATATAAAAAATATAGATATAAAATTGCCAACGTGCACAGTTTGGGATGCTGGTTACCGTCCCGCGAGGCAGTTCGTAATTGGACATAGTTTTATGTGGATTTAGTTGTACTTACTCGCAATTTTTGGGATTACCTGATAAATAACTTACGAGTTTTCATGTGAAGAATTTTCTAACTTGGTCAAAAACTCTTTTTATTTCGTTCTTTTTTACCGCAAGAGTAATGCCCGTGACGACGCACGTATACCCACATATGAATTTTAAAAGCGTCCCCAATAGTTTACGTTCTTTTCCCTAAGGGGTAGTAAATCGTTCTTTCACGAGGTATGGGGATAATGCCGCTCGTCTTTGGGTTTGCTCCAGTATTTTTCCGAGTTATTGATAGGGTTACACTTGCCTTGGTGATCAATTTGTTGCAGTTTTTAGTGGGTAATAGTTACCTAACTGTAATTTCTTTATAAATATATTTATTTATAAAGAAATTACAGTTAATAATAGAAACGCGTGGGAAGGGGGCCCCCGTCAGGAACTAAGTGTCTTACGCTTTTTCTTCAACTGAATGGAATGTAACATCATTTACTCTATCTTTAAAATACTCAAATTTTATTTTGACCTCACTATTGCCTCAGCACCATCGAAAATCACAAAATCGCAGCCGCCATCTTGGATTTTCATTTTGGCTTTACCCCCTCTCTTCTTTAGCCCCCTCAAAAACCATGAAAACGACACCAATGATGAATATTTTAAAATTTCCACAGCGGCCATGTTGAATTTCCATTTTGGCTTCACTATTGGCTACAGCACCCTCTAAACTATGAAAACTATCTCGGTCTCTCTGTTTCCTACAAACACTATAAACGTGAAAGGGAAATCCCCATCAGCCAAGCCCATCAGCCAAGGACAAAAATGCCTGAAATGAAGAACAATGAATTATACGCCAAAATGCACTACAAATCGTAGGGAACCCATTACAATCTGCAGTGCCTCGAGCATGTTTGCGGAAGCACACAATGACTATTTCACACTACAATGCGCGTGCGCAGGGTGCGGGTCAGCTCCATTGCTGTCCTACTGGACACCTCCTTGCTGGACGATTGGACTGCCCTTATATTAGGAAGTGTTGCAGTAGGCAACGGCCAGGGCTTGTTAACGAGCGACTTGATTATTATTTGCTGTTATTTATTCATTTATGTTATTATTTTGATCCAAAATTTGCCCTAAACTTTTTTTTTTATTTGTATTTTATATTATTAATTTCCGATTTTTTTTTTTTTTAATTTGACATTTATTTGCTTATTTTTATTTCACATTGTAGCTATTTATGATTTGATGACATTGTATTTATCTTTTATATTGTGATTTGTATTTATTTCGTATTTGTAACTTGTGATATGGGAGAACCTGAAATAAATGGATTTTATTTTATTTCAATCATTATCAAAAACCTAGGTAGACGCCAGTTCCAACCATGTTTTCTAAAATATAGGTTAAGTCAAGGTTAAACAACAAAACATCATTTTAATGTTTTAATCGATGCAATATCGAGATAGCAGTTACTCAATGTATGTTTCTATCTATGAAGTTTTTTTTTTTTTTAAAAAAAAACGTTGCCCCACACTAGGAATTTCTCCTGTATCGTGGGTGCGTTTACAAACATTTAAACTCACATACACAAACAGCCAGACCCAGAACAACTACTTGCAGATCATACAAATATTTGTTCCGTGCGGGAATCGAACCCGCGACACGCGGCGCAGCAGTCGATCGCTTAACCACTGCGCCAACCGAGCCGTCAAAAAAAAAAACAAAAATCCTTGAAAATGGCCACAGTCGTCATTAAATATCCTTGAAAGTATGTAACTCACGCAAAACCATGAATCAATCAATTCAAGTAAACAATCGACAGAATGAAGTAATGTCAATCTGTCAGTAAGGCAAAGGACATATGCTGCATACAGCTTACGATACGTTTTCTATTTTGAACATTATTTGATTTTAATTAAATAATGGCATGCGTATATTATTTTAATTACATTTACGATATAAATAGGTCCAATTATCAATGATATCTGTGCAGTAATTCTATAAAATAGTTCGTTAAGGGTTATTTGACGATTCCTGTTTGGCTGAATGTTGATTGCTCGTGTCAATACACTGACCTCCAATAAAAATAAGAAAGAATTAGACGGATATCAAATTGAATATTTTAATGATCCTTATATTTTCACCCTAGGTATACAAACTTGAGAATTATTTCATTATAAATTTTTTATTCAAAATAGAATTAAGGACTATCAGTAGTTTCTGTCCATTACAGGCATTTTATAGGCATTCCCCTTTGTATGTTTATATATTTCGATGTTTGGATGTTTGTTACGCAAAAACAGCTGAACGGATTTGGATTAAATTTGGAGCACAGATAGTTTATAACCTGGATTAAGACATAGGATACTTTTATCCTGATAGTACGTTTCTGTAGAATAAAGCTCGACCTTCACACGGGTGAAGCCACTGGCAATAGCCAGTTATTAATAATAAGTCGCATGGCAGGGGCATAACGCATTATCGTTACGTAACGTATATTCCGTGGTGCGGATTGCTCAAAAGAGATACTGCGGCCCCTGGCACACAGGCATCTTAGGGAACACGGGTGGGTTTTAGTCAGTAAAAGTGCTCCACCCAGAGCGCGAGAAGTTATTTGATGATTTCAAACCCAAAAAAAGAACGTATGTAACGTATATCCGTTACGTGACGATTTCAAAAATTTTACTCCTACGGCAAGAAATTTGGTCCAATAATAAACGTAGTTTGACCCATGATTATTTTTGCTACGTTATTTGTTTTGCGACGTAATCACGGTGTGACTTACAAAACTCTTGATCAGTATAAGTTAGGAACCTAATACTAACCTAATTCCCTCAGCCAAACCTTTCATCTTAGAAAGTAATTCCAAAACTTCTCCTATAAAAAAACTAATCAATCTCGCTAAGTTAGTTTGGCAATCCTAGAATAAAAGCCTTATTTAGGGATGACAATCTAACTTACCATCTGACGAATTTATAAAGCCTTTTCACAGTTAACAGATATAGGCTAAAATAGAGAAATCGTTCGGCGTTTGAACAGTAGGCGTTGGCTTCGGCGTCAGCGTCGGCATTTACGATTTAAATGGGCCGTCCTATCAAAACAGAGGTCCACAAAGATTCCGGATTTCGTTTTGGCAACGTGATTTGTCTGTAGTTTGATTTGATTTCAAGATTGATTTTAAATCGTGTTTTTGGAAGTTATTACGTAACGATGGCTATAATGTATTTTTTACGGTTAAAATAAGGTTTCACAGATCAGGTTCTTTAATTTGGTCCAGTGATGTTTCTTTAACTTTTTTACTTTAAATTGGATGGCTAATAAATAATCCGACGATGAACCAATCCACTACGCTAGGATAAAACTGGTGTCATGTGTCTGTCTTCATTTCAGTCCCGAATCACCCATTGCTGGGTATCTGTTTTTTCTGCCATACTTGCCGGTTCCGTGCGTCCCTCATACAGTTTATTCCCGCGATTTTAACAGTATCGCTAACCCACCGCACTTTTCGATGACCCTGGTTTCTTTGGCCACATTATCATTAAAGAGTATAAACGCTTCAACAGGATCACAGCTCTAGTTCTTTACGTAAGAATCAGGTATGAAATAAGATTTTTCATTTGAAATCAGTGGTACTATTATTTAGTAGTTATTTAGCAGAACAATTCTAGTATGAAATCCCCGACTATAGACACAAACGGGAGTGAATTGCTACAGGCCTCTGAGACTCTTCAGAACCATCCATATCGTGCAGCTGTCCTAATCACCAACTACATCTCTTCACGAGCATACCAAGCAAACAAAATAACGACGACTCAGATTGAGCAAAATTTATGAAAGTTTAGTACCAACGAAAGCGACGCTCTATTAAAATTTGGCCCGTCCTAAGACAACACTGAAGGGCTCGCGAGGCATTCGCCCTTCATTATGCCTTCGTAACTTGTTTGTCGGTAGTTTGATTTTATTATCAGTTTCATATGGTGATTTTGTTACTGTTTGAATAAATTGCCAGATATATGTAGAAGAGGGTCGAAGGACAGTGTTTATTTTTAATTACAATAATTTTAAAAAAAGTATATTTTTTTCAATGAACTACATTACAATTGTAATTTTTCTTCCCCTTTGTGTTTCTTTAGATTAATGCAGTAAGTAGGTACTGTAAAGGTTGGTTGTTTGCCAAATGCAACCTTATCGTCGTAACGGCAGGCAACGAAATGGCTTTGTCACATTGGAACTGTCAAGGAGATCTAGAACCATCCTTCAAATATTTTAGCTTAGTTTTTTTGGTTCGGAAGAAAATAAATGATTAACAGGCGCAGAGCTGTAAAGACCTAAAACGTGGAATAAACGATATAATTTATATTTATACACATACAAGCGTTTTATTAAAAATAAATATATATTAATTAATATAACGTTAATATAACAAAACCGATAATCGAAGCACACTGCGAAGGCCCGACGGTGGAGGAAATAACAGGAATCATCAATGAAATGCGAAACGGGACAGCCCCCGGACCTGACCAAGTGGTAATCGAGCTGTACAAAGCAATGCCCCAAATACTACAGAAAGCCGTAATTAAACACATGCGTAAAGCCTGGAAACAGAACACTGTACCTAACACGTGGCTACCAGGCTCACAGGTCCCAATCCCAAAAAAAAATCCAGAACACGCAAGCGATTATAACTGCGTAACTATTTGTAACACGTGCTACAGAATTTACGCCTCATACTTCCAAAAAAAACTAGACGAAACAAAAACGGAGCTGGGAAATTACAAGCAGCGTTCTTAAACAATAGATCAACAGATGACCACATTTTTAGGCTCAAAAGGGTTCTAGACGAGGAATGGCGTGCAGGTAAACGAATTTACGTACTAGCCCTCGATATAGAACAAGGCTTCGACAAAGTAGATTTCAAGGCATTAAGAGATATATTATTGGAACGAACCAACAAATCCATGACCAACAGGATAATCAGCGCATGCTCGCATACTCAAGGATGATATCCGGTAGGCTCGCAATCCTTTCCTATCCTAAGGGCCCCTCTCCCTGACCATTACAGCGCCACCGGCCTATTTCTTGATATGCAATGGCCTCTGTAGCAACATGAAGCATGAGGGTCCAGGGGCTAATACAAATCATGGGGTTCATTCGATTTATTGAGTCTGGTCAAGCCACACTGGGATCGGTGCATTTCATTCATTCATTCATACGAGCGTTTCTTATTTTATCAAGCCCGCCGCACCAGAGACCCTTCAGGTCCAACAGTACCTATAAAAAGACTAGCGTGCTGTAAATATTAGGGAGTGAGCAAAGTTGACTGCAACAGGGTGCGCCGGAAATATTAATAAGTATCGTCTCTCGTGAAGACTGTTTACTGGACCATAACAAGTCAAGTCGAAGAGCTAAGTAGAGTACTTAGTTAACAACATAATAATTAAAGCAGAAGTGAGTAGAAGCGGGAGCCCGACACTCCTGAAAGGATATATTATCTGTGGTCACCTTATTATCTTCAGAAATGTCAGGTGTGTGGACTCACAGCCAGTGTGCCTGTATGCAGATGTATGAACGTAAACGAAGCAAAAGATTAAGATTAAGTGGATGCAGTTCTGTATTTTTGCCTGCCGCTATACGAAGAAGACGTGACTTTACGTATGTATGTATGTGTGTATTGTTGTATGTATGTTATTATTACCTTGATGTCTACGACAACTTGTGTTATAATTCCAAATAATTGAAACATAGCTTAAAATGTAACTGCAGGAACAACAATGAAAACTATTCTCTCACGATTCAATCGTTAATTTTCGACATAAAACTGAGTTGTTAAACTCTCCAGACTTTACGGTCTGTGTTAATTACAAAAGCCAACCGGCCCTGGCTTACAATGTGCGAAATAATTTGTATTTAAATTATTTAAACAGCGCCAAGGTTCATCAAAATGGAGGAAGACAAATTGAAATTAAATGTCATGTGAAAGCGGTTAATATTACAAAGTACTATGTGAAGCTATAGCAAAACTAGCAGTGGTGGTCCAGTGGTAATGGCTACGACTAACGAGTGGTAGGTCGTAGGTTCGAAACCAGATAAACGGTTTACTTTGTGTAAATTATTTCGTCATTACTGCTCTCAAAACGGTGAAGGAAAACATCGTGAGGTAACCGGCATGACCTAGATTTTTTTTTTAATCCTAAGACATTTGACTTCTCCCAACCCGCACTGGGCCCACGTGGTGGATTACGGCCCACTCCCCCTCCTCAAGAGGAGGCTTGTGTGGCCCAGCAGTGGGAACATTATAAACTGATTATGTGTAGCAAAACCCAACTTCAGGAAGAAAGAGTTTTTTTTCTGATCAAACTTGTTCTATGAAAGCCAAGATAAAAAGTTTTCCGTAATACGTAATCAGATTAGCCTAAGATAATCTACGTAGTTTGGCGTAATATGGAAGCCGGCTATGTAGGTCAAAAGGTTAGTCGGTAGGTTTAGTACTTTTCTCGTTATTTTAATAATTTTAGTCTTTGGGGATGTAAAATGTTCTTTCAGTACTACTTTTAACTCATTCAGGCCGATGCATCTCTGCACAAAGCTCCAAATATTTCCAATGTTATGACGTATTCTTTCGAACTTCAACTCTCTCTCAATCGTTTGTTATTTTTTTCCACACTATGTAAGTCGGAGAAATAAATTGTCCATCAAATTGACTGCCAAATTACATTTTCAAATCACAACTGTCATTCTTTGACAGCTGCCCTCAATAGAAAAAAACTCTAATTGATGAACTACATATTAAACCAGATCAAAGTATCAAAGCACGTTTACATTTTCTTCCAAAAAACGTCAAGGACATCTCCAAGGACCACACGTGCCGGCCGTATAATTAGTAACAATAATAAAGACGTTTATTACAGCAATAACGTAGCAATGATACCTAAGTATTGTCGCTCGGCTCCTTAGATTTTATTACGTCACTTTAAGGAGACGCACTCCTCGTAAACTTAATTAAGTGCAAACGTAACACCTACCGAAATTAAACGCATTATGTGTGTTGCTCCTGAGATTGCTTCCCGCTGATTGTGTTATAAAAGTTTTATTGTGTTTTAATATATCTTAGGGAGGTAATGTAAATATTATTGTGGAGGGGTAAAGTGGTTAGGAAGAGCCTCAGGCGATGAGATTGTGTTTGTTAACGAAAATTATGGTGGCTAAGGGATTAGACAAAGAAAATAGGCAGCAGTAGGCACTTCTCTTTGATTTAATGAAAACATATCTTTGAAAAATTGGCTACGTTTATATATGAAACCAAATGAAAAAGTGGCATGAAAGTAGACTAAATGCTGTGGAAATGCGTTCTTTGCGAGGCATGTTTCGGCGCACCAAACGTCCACTACTCTTTAATTATTAAGCCCAGTTGGACCCAGTCACATGTATGGTGTAACTATTAATGATAGGTTGAGGAATGAAATAAAAAGGCATCGTTGCCACAAAGAAGATGTAGTAACAATATTTCTAAAGAGTTTGCTTAGACGGTTTTTTTTGGATGGGAAATCATTAACTTACTTCTCCAGCTCTGGGTGGAGCAGGAGGGCGTGTCAGACTTTTACTGACTAAAACCCACCCCGTGTTCCCTCAGTTGCGTGTGTGCCAGGGGCCGCGGTATCTCTTGCGAACCACCCGCACCCCGGCAGGCATCGGCCCTTGCGAACTCCACCAGTTGGTGCTGACATCTCTTTGAGGCGCGCATGGAACACGTCACGCCGTCGACCCGGGCTTGGTCCTTACCGTACAGCGAGCTACCCATTACTCGCCGTCCACAAGCCCGCGCCTACGGTGGCCGGGAATCTTGGTCGCGGGAGACGTCCCGCGGCGACTACGACCGTGTGCTTAGATGGTTTCGTCATATTGAGAGGATGATAGAAAAATGACTAAGAAAAAACGTATTTACAAGGCAGATGTGAGGGACAAAGAGGAGGACAAAAAAGAAGAGGAGAACAGTAGAAATAAGAAGAAAGACAAATAGTGACCTTTTTGGTGATGTTCTTCAGAAAGATCAGGAGCATAGAACTTGCAACCGGAATGAACGTAAACGAATTCAAAAGGACCGTAGCACGTGCCGTTCTGTAGATTGTGCCCATGAGAAGGAAAGTATGAGTTTATGTATGTCATATAATTATGTGTGTATCTTTTGTGATCACGTGAGCTAATTCAAGATGAGAATAAGATAAAAACTTGGCTGTATTATTCTTCAATTAGCCTTTAAATGCTTTCCTGGCGGAAAGAATCTTGAGCATTTGCCAACAGATGTGGAAGACATCGTCTCCTGTTTCCTTCTAGATATTAAAATACGACGTCATCATATACGCGTTAACTTGCATAAAGTTTTTTTTTTTACTCAGTAAGTACGTCTTTCTTTTGCCTATACCGAGCTACCTTTACCGAGAAAGGTGTACCTATACACAAGCGCAAGCTGTGTCTTTGCTCAAAATATTATTTTATAGAAAAAGGTTTGTTTTCTATATTATAACGTTAAATGATACATAACTTTCTTTTTATAGATCTAGAACGTTAATTAAAGAGTTTATTCAGTGTTAGTTACAGAATCAACACGTTTATATTAAATTAATCTCAGAATAACAACCTTCTTAAACGTTACAAGGGTGAATAAATATTTAAAACGTTATCTCATAATTTATACTCGGTCCGCTTCTACGAGACATGCATGTATTACTGTCAGATCTAGCGGTCATTGCAAAGTAGCTTTTTGTTAGTGACTCCCTCAAAGCTGCCCCAACTAACACCGTTTGCGGAGCAAGCTAAAGCCAAAAGGACGATGCGGTCTACTTCCCTAGCCCCAAGGCTCATTGCATGTCTGAAAGCATTTTCAGTTTTAAGCCTCATGCAAAAGATCAAAGGAAAAATCTGCGATAAATATAGTTAAAACTTTTTGGGTGAGCCTTAAATTGGGGATGAAAATGAATGAGATAATGCAAATTAAAGTTTTCTCTGTTTTACTTAGGCTGTAACTGGAAACTATGCGACTGAAATAATTTTTATTTACCTTCATGGTAACAAATCGTGACTACAACTACATTTGTTTATTTAATACTTCACGCACATAAATGTACAGAGGCGGACTTAATGCCAAAGGCATTTTCTACCAGTCGACCTTTGGGTGATGCAGAGACAAACAGTGGTAGGTGCAATTACGTAACTCGTGTTTTGAGTATTTATTCAAATATAAGTTAATATAGGTACTATTAGTTATACATATGATATAAATACTATAATTACCATTATATTATAATAGATATTATAAATTTTTTGGGATTTTAAAATAACTGGCAAAATATGGGTGCTAGGGATTGGCAGAGGCGTACCTGGTGCACCTAGCACTAAGTACGCCTCTGCCTAGCCCTTCGGGGTAAACAAGCGTAATGTTATTTTCTGTGTTAAACACAGACAAAATAAACTTTATTTTTCATACTACAGGCTACAACATAATCTATACATATAATAAAATAGTAAGGAAGAATTTTTGTCCGTTTGTCTGGCTGTTTGCTTCTGATTGGCATAAAAACAGCTTAACCAATTTGGATGAAATATGGCACAGATATCGTTTATAACCTGGATGAACACAGGGTATTTTAGGTAGGTAGGTAGGTGGTAGGTAGTAGGTTTTCGTGGACTATTTTTCGTCATACGCAACAAAAGCTAGTTAGTAATATCACTTTTCAGACATCTTCTGAAATACGTAAAATGACATTCCATAAAAATAGAAACATAAAAATGTGTGTATTTATATTTCACGAGTTTCCTAACAATGTTCTGTTCAGTTTCAAATAAGCACTAAAAAGCCACTCCATACAAAATTCTATAACGCCACCTTAAAAAGGACCACCTTTGTCACATTATTTCATTGTATCAACTCCGTCACAGCATAGTCAAAGCCTCGTAAAAAAGTTGCCGGCAAATGACATTATCTTTAGAAAGTATTTTAATTCGATGAAAGAAGTTCCCGTGAAGTTCCCGTCTTGGTCGTCGGCAATACGTTGTCGGACGATTTGCATTTTTATGAAAACGTTTTACGGGTCGGTCGGGGTCCTCACCGACGGCTTGTAGGGAATGAGTTTGACTTACTATACATAGGAGTTGCTAGCTGAATAGGCGGATACTAGAATAAATATTTTATGAGTTAGAACAGATGAGTCATCTTCTTTGACTGGGTATTTTTTCACTTATCGTTTGAACTTAGTTATGCAATATTAAACTTGTGAATGTATTTGGCTTGGTCACGACATGCAGAGAGACTCATCCAAATATTTGTGGACGTTCAACTACACGTCATTCGTACCATGTAGGTTGGTTATTCACCGAATACAACCTTAGGCTCGTACTGGCAGCCACCAAAAGGGCTTTGTAACATTTGGACTTTCAGGAAGACCTAGAATGAAGCCTTCAAATAATTTAACATAGGTTTTGTTTCTTCCGAAACACATTACCTGATTAACAGGCGCAGAGCTGTAAAGGCCTTAAACTTTGAATAAACGATACAGTTTATATTTATAAGCATACAATCTTTTCAGTACTCCTAGTATTTAAGGGGTGGGGCAAAAATTACGTGACAGTATCTACAGTCACCTTGGCTGGTAGGTACCCCCTTAAATAGGTCCTGGGTTTCCGAGGATCTACAGGATAACGCGGATGTGGAAGGGGCACGTAGGGTGTTGGCTGTCCGGTGTAAAATGTTGGTCCGCAGGTTCACGCGTAGCAGTAATCAAATGAAAGTGACTCTTTTTAAGTCTTACTGCCAAACACTATACACGTGCAGCCTGTAGGTTAACTGCACACTCGGGTCATACAATACCCTACGTTTTCAATACAACAACGCGTTTAGGGTGCTGCTGGGGCTGCCACGATTCTGCAGTGTTTCGACTATGTTCGCAGAAGCGCACACTGATGGGTTCCATGATCTTATAAGGAAGCAGTGTGCGTCGCTGCTGAGCCGTGTTAGGTCCAGTAGCTACAGTTTGATAAGCGTATTCGCCGACAGGTAGGACTCACCACTGCTGCGCCACTGGATACATTTGCAGACTGCACTGTGAGCAGTGGTCAGTTCCTCCCGGTCCTAATGTGTGTGACTGTGTCCTTAACTGTTTTTATTTTATGTGATGTTTTATTTTGAATTGAATTCGTTTTTGGAACGAAGTTCCTTATCGCTCGTTGTGAAAGGGGGCTAGACGGAAAAAATTCTCACGAAAAGTTGTAACAACACTTTTTGCTATAGTAAGCTATTGTAAGCCGTGCGGCGTGCGCATGTTTCCAAGCCAAGCCAGATATTTTCATTTCGTCTTTTATATTATTTATTATTTTGATTTTTTTTTTAACTTCGTTCCATCCGGGTGTCCCTTGACACCTCTCAAGTTTTTTTAAATGTGTGTGTATTTCTCCCCGTTACCTAGGACCCTCAGGTCTTACAGCACTTACCTAGTCTCACTCGATGGAAACCGCACTGATTGCTATAAAATAAAACTAGATGTGCAAAACTGAGAAGGAAGCGAAGGTTTTTTTTTTGGGTGGGAAATCATCAAATAACTTCTCCCGCTCTGGGTGGAGCGGGAGGGCGTGTCAGACTTTTACTGACTAAAACCTACCCGTGTTCCCTCAGTTGCCTGTGTGCCAGGAGCCGCCGTATCTCTTTCGAACAACCCGCACCCCTGGTAGGCAGGAAGCGAAGGTTTAAGTCATTTATTTCTTAGCCTGATTCACTCATCATCATCTGCCTAGCCTTTTCCCAACTATGTTGGGGTTGGCTGGCAGTCTAACTGGATGCAGCTGAATACCAGTATTTTACATGGAGCAACTGCCTATCTGACCTCCACAACCCAGTTACTAGATATTACGATACCACTTTGTAAGACTGGTTATCTTGGTATCGGGCTTCTGACGACCCGTAACGACTGTCAAAGATTCACGAATGACAGCCGGGGCCAACGGCTTAACCTTAACGTGCTATCCGGGGCACATAGGGGACTTGGTATGTACCGCGTAAGCGTAGCTTAACCTGATCGATCGACTGTTGCGACTGTTATTACTTAGCCACAAGCTCCTCTTGCCTGATTCACTATTATATTAATAGGTATCTTTGTACGCCATTATTTTTTGAGATAGCTGAAAATGAAAGCAAAGACATTAAAATAAATACAGCTGCATAAAACCTTACACTCAAAATAATAGTGACTACTTTAACACAACTAGCAGCGAGATGTAATGAAACGAAAATATTATGAGTTGTAACATTATTCCAGTACTTCATATAAATTATCCAGCAACGTTACGTACATTTTCAAAGTTTAAAGACATTTTCCAGTTTAACGTGAGGTATTCTCTTTATTCATCATGCATAATGTTCAGCTGTCATCTTCCCGCGTTGCTTAGAGTTCGTTCGTGTTTGTACGTGATATAAATAATTAAATAAATGTTCACGCACATAGCTTTACTACACTTTACACTGGGATTATGTGTAAGTCTCCATTTAACGAAAAATCGCAAATGCGTGTCTGTTTAATCATTATATCCTCCCCCCCAGTGGGTTCCCGCATTGTCGTTGCGGGGGGGCTCAGTAGCCGTGGTCCGCTCCCACGGTGAAGCGAAGAGGAACCCCAAGGTGGGGCCGCTCGTCAGGGCTTTTGTCTCCAAGCCGACGACGTAGCGGCCAAAAAGTAGGTTGCGGTTAGGTGCACCGCAACTGAGGCGGGCCGCGATGTCGAATGGGAGGCATCGCGGCTGAGGGTTACAGGCTGCGGCGGAGGAGGAGTGCCGGTACTTTTGAGTAGCGCTCTTCCCTTCCGTGGCCTGGACGGGGCCGCCACCGTTTGATGGCGGACGCGGTGGGGCCGCAGGGGAAGAGGAGTGTCGGTATAGCATTGGTCGCTCTCCCTATCCCCTGCGGCCGAGAAGTGGTAGGCGGCGGGGCCACTGCGATGACCCGTCGCAGGGGGACCAGGGGTGCCAGGGTAGTCTGGGGCCCTTGTGCTACTTGGTTCCTGGGGTGGTCACGGCGTGCCATGTGTCCTGGTGCGCCAGACTGGTGGGGTCCGCAAGGGCCGATGCCTGCCAGGGGTGCGGGTTGTTCGAAAGAGATACCGTCGCCCCTGGCGCACGGGCAACTGAGGGAACACGGGTGGGTTTTAGTCAGTAAAAGTCTGACACGCCCTCCTGCTCCACCCAGAGCGGGAGAAGTCATTTGATGATTTCCCATCCTCAAAAAAAAAAAAATATCATTATATCCTAGACTTTTTAGGGTTCCGTTCCCGAAGAGCCAGCGGAACCCTATTACTAAGCCTCCGCTGTCTGTCCGCTTGTCTGTCAACGGGCTGTATCTCATGAGCCATAATAGGTAGACAGTTGAAATTTTCACAGAGTGTGTTTCTATTGCCGCTATAAAAAAAAAAGTTAAAGGCTCTCCATACAAGAGCCGTTTTTAAAAGAAAATACCTTGTGTAAAATATTTTACGGTGGTACGGAACACTTCATGTGCGAGTCCGACTTGCACTTGGCCGGTATTTTTAGTTCAAAATCAAAAGTCATTTATTGAAACTACACTGGCAATCAGCACTATTTGAAAATTAAATTACATAAAAGCTCTCAGAAACGCCCAGAGTGCTGCTTATTCATCTGGAGACCCACTGGTTTTTTTTTTGTTTTTTGAGGGTGGGAAATCATCAAATAACTTCTCCCGCTCTGGGCGGAGTAGGAGGGCGTGTCAGACTTTTACTGACTAAAACCCACCCGTGTTCCCTCAGTTGCCTGTGTGCCAGAGGCGACGGTATCTCTTTCGAACAACCCGCAACCCTGGCAGGCATCGGCCCTTGCCGATCCGACCAGTTGGTGCTGACATCTCTTTGAGGCGCGCGTGAAACACAACGCGCTGTCGGCTTGGTCCTTACCGGACAGCGAACTACCCATTACTCGCCGTCCGCAAGCCCTACGGTGGCCGAGAATCAGCCTGGGATTCCCGACGCCCAGGGCGTCTCCTGCGGCGACTAAGGCCGTGAGGGCGCATATACTGCCTTTCCCTCACATGCGCCGCCTCCCTCTTCGCGAGCATCACTGCTTCGAAGAAGGAAGTGACGGCTACCCATGCACTCTCGCTCCGTACCATGGCCTGAACCAGGGCCGGACGCGAGAGACTTTTACCAAGTGAATGTAACGTAAAGTAATGCGTTACCAGTAGAAGGCAAATAGACCTTGTCTAGTTTAAAACTGTTTGCCCCTCCACTGCTGGTTACATACACATTTCAAATGATTGTAAATAAAATTTTGTGGAGGGGCAGTTTTAAATAAGTAAGACGATCTCTACCAGTAGTGCGGTTTTGACTCTTCGCTAAGCTGCCTTCAAAGCATTAAGATTGCTAAGCCAGCTTATCTCTCAAGATTGCTTGTTATATCGATCTAAGAATACCTAGAAACTGTTTATATTTTATCTAATTCACCACCACCCTCATGCTTTCTGTCTAACTAATCTCTCAAATCACAGTTCTAAAAGTCTCATTAGTTTCGCTGAAAACCCGTCGAAAACCGCATGGCCGCAAGATTTTCTTCCAGTTCCGGGCACGTGAATTCCCGCATAAAATGTTAAACATCTGGACGACCGACGCTTCTAGGACAGCTCCTATTCATTCCTGTACTCCTTGCGACGTTTTTTCATCTTTTACATTTTCGTGGGCGACCTCGCTGCGTTGACTTTTGTGCTGCTTTTAAGAGGTCAGAGTTTTTTCTGGGACATTTCTATTTTAATTTTAAGTAGTACGTTGTCTGAGTGTTTTGTGAGTGTACTATTTGGTATCTTACACGAGCTGTTTTGTTAGATAACGTGCGTTATTAAACTTGCGCGTTAATTAAATACTCATAAGCGCAGCAGCTTGTTCTGATAACAGTTCCAATTTTAATAATAGTTATTATCTTCTTTATTCCATTAGATACATATAAATTACATTTTTAAATATTAGAATGTAAAAAAAATATATAAAACATTTAAAAATATAAAAAATAGTAGCCCACCAACATTTGGAACAGTGTCCAAGCTACTGGTGGTCAGGGCTACTGCAACAGGAATCTCCTTACTATACGCGCCGTGCCCAGTAGTACTGCTTTCTGGATCAACCCCATAATCCAGCTGTCTACCGATAGCCTCCTGAGGTGATGGTCGAGGCTCTTGGCTATAATGCCATTGGCCGTCATGACTATCGGCACAATAACTGCTATATTAATTCTGGCCACTGTTGTCGAAATATTGATGAAAAAGTAATTTAATTATCCTACTAACAATAATTATAAAAGTGAAAGTTAGTGGTGTTATATGTATGTTTATAGTATTTGTTACTCAATCGGGCATAAATGGCTAAACGGATTTGGACAAAATTTGACACAGGGATAGTTTATAAGCTGGATTAACACATAAGAGTACTTACTACTTTTTAACCGACTTCAAAAAGGAGGAGGTTCTCAATTCGTCGGAACCTTTTTTTATGTATGTTCCACGATTACTCAAAGATGACTGGAGTCTGGACCGATTTGGTTTTTTTTTGTTGTTTAAAATGGTATACTTCCCAGGTGGTCCCATGATCATCAAGTCAGGACCTGATGATGGGATCCTGGAGAAATAGAGAGAACTCTTCAAATTCTATAGGCACACATGAAGCGATTTGGGTATTTTTTGGAAGAGTACTTTCTCGGAGTGGTCCCATTTCAATTTGGTGAAGATCTGATGAAGAACTTCGGAGATAGGCAACGGAACTCCTCAATAAATGATAGCAAATGGACTGGGATTGCTGAAATCTCATGTCTGTCTATTTTTTACACCAGTTCATAACATAACATCACGCCGGTACGCTGTGAACCACTAAAAAGTGAAAAATAAAAACTTTTTCCAAAAAAAAAACAACCGACTTCGACATCCGCGCGGCCGAAGCCGCTCGCAAAAGCTAGTAACTCCGCGTACTGCTTTCCTACAGTCTTATAGACCTACATCCTTAACAGGAACCCAAAAAACTAGTTATTTTCACTCACAAATGCACAAGCTCAGCCTATTAACATTTAACACAATACGGAAATTACTACCGCATTCAGTAAAGTTGCAGGCGGCGGCGGTAGTAGTAAATTAGCACTTCCGTAGTACTGTATTGTAATTACTGCATAATTATTAGGGCGAAATATGAATGGCAATACGTTGATATGCAAACTTTTTTAAAGTAATTATTGAGCTACTTTTTCAGGTATTTTGGCGAGTCAAAACCGCCTTCTTAGGACTTTATTCTTTCTTGACTTGTGCACCCAGCTTCTGACGTTTCATAAGGGCCATGCTGGTTTATGTGAAATAAAATATATTAATTTATATTTTGGGTCTTGACTTTCGGTGAGAAACTCAAAAAAATATTTATCGGTTGCAAGTTTAATTAAAACTTATGCTTGCGCAGTTGGTACATGCCATGAATGATCAAAACTGAAACCAAAGCAATTTAAAACCTTAATAATTATCTTGTGTGCAACACGTAGAATATCTTATCAATGTGGATTAACAAAAAATAAGGATAGATACTCAAGTTGTGTAGTCAAATTCTTGTCGTATCAATCAGAACAAATTTGAAGAAAAACTGCAAGAGAATCTCTACTTAATACATCCTCCTTGACCGCACTTGGCCCTTGTTTTTTCAACGTCTGCAAACTCATGCTTCGAAAAAATTATGAAACGGGAAGTTCAAAACAGTCTTAAGAAATTTTTACTTTAATAGTAGTCGACTATTTAAACCGAAGAGCCAAGAGATCCCGAACTTAAGCAATTAGTGAGCTCCAGTCAGACAGCAATTAACGGAATATGCTATTCGAAAGCAGAAAAGGTAGAAATAATTCAGCCAATAACAGGGTGCTTGCCGACTTGACTCGTTAGTTAAATAATTCATTAACTACTAATGACCGAAATATATCAACCACTTGGCGTGAAGTACTTGCGATCGGGTGATAAAATTAACGTTTTGTAGCTAATATAAGTACTGAAGTGGTAACGAAGACGCTGAGGGGAGATTGTCGTTATAACTTTAATGCATATGGGTTTTCGGCTCTCGGCTTTTTGGCTTTTAAAATTTGCAGTAAAGAGGATATTCCTAAGAATCTATTTTACTAGCGTTTGCCGGTCTAGGCTTCGCCGGTCGGAAATTATACCACGTGTTCTTACTACCGGGAAAATAAGTATTCTATCCATGCCGTTTTTGCGTGATTGTATAACAAACATCCAAACATACAAATTTTCACATTTATAATATTAGTAGGATCAAGTTTACCAGTTTTCTTCCAAAGAAGTCATGAATATAGTAAGACACAATCTTCAAGATGAGCTAAAGACAATATTATGATTACGTATTGTTATTTTACAATAATAATCGTAAGTAGTCTCTTTAGATCTAACTGACACAGATTTAAAAAAGTAATAGAACAAATTGGTAGCACACTTCAATATGACAATTAAACAACACAAAATCAACCATCTCTCTTGTAGATACACTTCATTATGCAAATTATGTATATCAAAGGTCTACACTTTCTCGTTTCCATTAAATAGTATGTACTTATAGTAACCATATAATTTCATGTTTTAATTACTGTTGTTGTTTTCCGTTTCCCTGGGAGCAAACGAAAACTTCGCCGCCATAATTCACTCTGAATACCATCGGAATGTAATTAACTACTGTACCGTGTACTGTAATTAAATTGAGCTTAATGAATCTTGCGTATTTCTCTACAGTTTTGTGAAAAAATACGTTTCATTTCTTTTATATTAGCAGTTTATTTTAGGAACATTGTATAATCGTATCGGGATTCTATTCCTAGCTGAGTTCTAAATGTTCTTAGTACCTAATTCCACCAATATTAACACCAGATACTCACACCGTTTCTCTATTTTGAATTTTACTATTTCTAAGAAATGTTTGCTCACCGAGTCGCTAAAGTTCCGCCTTGAAGTTTGCCAAAGAGCGATAGAACGCAACATTCTGGGTTTAAAAAGACAGGACAAAATTCGGAACACCACACTGCGTTCTAGAACGGGTATAAAAGACGTAGGCAAAAAGGCTGCTAGGCTCAAATGGGATTAGGCGGGTCACATCAGCCGCATGCAGGATGACTGCTGGGCAAAGGTCTCTACACAATGGGTGTCTAAAGATGGTCGACGCCACCGCGGTCGGCCCAGAAAGGTCTCTATACAATGGGTGCCTGGTCACATCAGCCGCATGCAGGATGACTGCTGGGCAAAGGTCTCTACACAATGGGTGTCTGAAGATGGTCGACGCCGCCGCGGTCGGCCCAGAAAGGTCTCTATACAATGGGTGCCTGAAGATGGACGACGCCGCCGCGGTCGGCCCAGAAAGCGGCGGCGAGACGACGTGAACGCGTAACGCGAGGGCTGGTTCGAGGTGGCGCGGGAAAAGAGTTCCTGGAAGGACATGGGGGAGGCCTTTGCCCATCAGTGGGACGGTATAGACTAAACAAAAAAAATAAAAAAATGTTTAACTATCTCGTTGGTCTAGTAGTCACAAGCACTACTGCTAAGTTTGAAGTCTTACCTACATAGGTTAAATTCCCGGATCTACCACAGTGTTATTGGCTTTTTCCATCGGGAATTGCTCAGTAGCAGCCCGGAGTCCGGATTTGTGCCCGATTGATGGTAATATGCTCGCCTCCTATTACATGAGACTTAAACATAACTGGTGAAATCTAGATGTATCTAGTATCAGGTACTTCTGCTCAAAGTTTGGGAAAAACATGAGCCCCTTTATTTATAAACATTGCTCAAAGTTATGAAATGATTAGCGACTGTTTAACCATACATTTTTGACGTTTAAACATCTCTTAACTTTAATCAACGCTTATGAATTTACCCCGCTGTTTTTGTGAACTGTTTCTGTCTGTTCACTTTTTAATTTTTTGTTTTTATTAATCATTTATCTTTTTAAGTTTTAAGTAACGGACACAAGATACTTTGAATCCTGTTTTTTTTTAGGAATGACATTGTTTTCTTTGACCATATTTAGGTACTTACTATAATTCCTGATGAATAATAGATCATACCACCTAAAAGCTAAAAAGCTTGTAATACCTTTCTTGCATATAATAATAACCTTCTTCGGTTCACCTCAAAAAGAATGTCTGGCACCAAGTTAACTTGAGCTACGCGTTGAGGATAATCTGCAAGAGTGCCGTCTGAAGTGGTTAACTCGTGTGTCATGCGCAAGCAAAGAGGGTATAATGGTGAGAATTGCTTGAATTTATTTGTCCTGAAAGTTTAATCTTGTGATCGACAAAACATGTCTGGATTGAAGCAATATAGCACCTATGGTAGTATCTTGAAATAATGGCTTTGGTCATAGCATAAGAAAATATAAATCTTAAGGCTTGTTTGACCTGGTAAATTCTGGGTAGGTAATATTATTCTAGTTATCTGACTGAGAATTTTCACACATTTTTCTGATCCAGTTTTTAACCAACTATTTGGATAGATAGAGTCCATCTAAAACCCATAAAACAAGCCATTAGCTTTTTAAATTTTGTTATAAGTACAATTGTAAGATTACCAGCGAGCTACACGTACGATTCATTAAAATTTATTTGCTAATTAATCATCAACATTATTACAATAAGTTTGATGGAGCACATATTCATTGACGTAATAGCTTTCTAAAGGCACTAAAATTTAATCCCATTAAGTGACTATTTCATGAAAAGGTCATTCAGTAGGATTAAATTAACTTAGAAGGTACCATTGATGATTATAATTCTGCAAATACACACACGTAACTTAGGTGGCAGTGGGCAGGGTACATGGCTTGCAGAACAGATGGCCGATGGGGCCGAAAGGTTCTGGAGTGGCGACCGCGTACCCGAAGACGTAGAGTGGGAAGGCCTCCCACAAGGTGGATGGATGACCTTGTGAAGGCCGCGGGAATCCCCTGGATGTGGGAAGCACAAGACCGGTCGAAATGGAGGAGCTTGGGGAGGCCTATGTCCAGCAGTGGACGTCTTTCGAGTGAAATAATGATGATTATGACACACGTAACGGCCGCAAATCATATTTCGTTCTAGAGACAGTCTGACACTGACCTGTAAATTGCAAAAAGAAACCTAAGAAAATTTAAATTTCGTGGCTAACCACACTAGCGGTTCCACCTTAAAAGCACTGAACAAGAAAAAACGCGTGATGAAAATGGAGACTTGTTAGAACAATCGATTAGTCTTCATTACGATGGGGAATATAAAATTATATCTTAACTATGCACAAAGTTACCTTTGTTATGTTCCACTTGCGACTAATATTATTAATGGTACAAACTATTTAAAAAACGGAAAAAAATGATGTCATTAATTACGTATCACTAAATATTTTTTTTAAAGTCCCCAATGCGTCTGTCTGTCTGTCTATTCGCGCTAAACTCAGAAAATACTGAACGGATTATCATACGGTTTTCATCAATAGACAGAGTGATTATTGAGGAAGGAATTTGTTAAGGTTTTGTGTAAATTTGTTGAAATATTACTAAAATTGTTGAAAATAGCATAAAAGTCCGCCTGAGAGCTTTCATCGACCATTCAAATGGCAAACATATAGGCATAATATACTCTACTACCCGTGCGAAGCCGAAGCGGGTCGCTAGTCTATACTAATGTTATAAAGAGGAAAGATTTGATTGTTTGTTTGCATTGAATAAGCTCCGAAACTACTGAACCGATTTGAAAAATTATTTCACTGTTGGGAAGCTATACTATCCCCGGGTGACATAGGCTTTATTTTATCCCCGTATTCCCACGGGAACGGGAACTACGCGGGTGAAACCGCGGAGCGCTGCTAGTATTCTATAAACACAATGGCCCAGTCGGTAGGTTATACACACAACAAACCTTAATTCATCCATATGACTTAAACATGTAAGACAATCATATAAATCATGGTACCAACTAAATAAAAAAGACAGCATACGACACATATTTCAGTCTGTGCTAATTATATGTATTTTCTTTCTTTACTAGCATAACAGAAAAAAAAAACATACTAAAACTGATGCAGAACATACAAACCAACCGCACAAAAGAACTGCATTTATTTTCTTCAATAAAACCCTTTAAATCCAAAATCGAACCCTCAAAACCATGTCTTCATTCAATTCAACATCCTCACTGATTTAGTATCGTTATCCTCAAGAGGCAACAATAGAAAGTCCTAAGTGGAACGATGCTTAAAGGTTGGACTAAGCGTGATTTATATTAGGCCCGGAGTTTCGCGGGCCCATGTCAAGCCTGATTCCAAGAGTTTCAACCATTAATATTCATTAAAAACCTCAACTTGTTCGCGTTTATTTAATTCTATCACAACTATTTTCAACGTAAACAGTCTGATATAATTAACTGTAGGAGCGTACGGTATGTAGGATAAAACGTCTAAAGTTAATTAATTACAAAACAACAGCGTTATCTTGGAAGGAGTCTGGAGTTTGTTTAGCAATAAAATGTAATTATGTATACATGGGTGTATACATGTATAAAACGGTACAGAGTAGGTACAGTCACGCGCAGTAATATACACATAGCCAAAATCAAAAGCGATTTTCTCTTAAATAACGATAACAACCTTGAGATAACCTAGGTATTCATTGTAGTGTGGGTTCCAACATATATATTTTTTATAATAACATAAAATTAAAATCAGTACAAGTGGAGAAAATCACTTTCAATAGTTTGTAGGCGT
This sequence comes from Antitype chi, assembly GCA_947359405.1. Classification (NCBI taxonomy): domain Eukaryota; kingdom Metazoa; phylum Arthropoda; class Insecta; order Lepidoptera; family Noctuidae; genus Antitype; species Antitype chi. The sequence continues at coordinate 10,512,305 of OX375815.1, read as the reverse complement.
TAGTACTCGTCACTGTAGATACATACGTATCTACCTAAATGTGTTTACTATAATTATGTTGTATCGTAATACGATCTTTATCGCATAGTGTACGAAGTCATGTTCCTAACTCAGAAGCATTATAGGAAGACTCGCTTGACTTGCGAATTTCAAAGTAAATTCAACATTTGGATTCTTGGTACGAGAAGTGGAAAAAGCAACCAATAAACCTGCAACGCTTTGCTCGTTACATTCAATATTCGCTGCACTTCACTAGAAATGCGAATTTCATTCGCCACCGCAGATTCTCCTTCAGATATATTTCAAACACTGGAGATTCGTCCAATCCGCTATAAAAAGTATTGCAAAAAGTACAAAATATAATGTTAGTGGCAGTAGTTTAAATTCAGTAAATGTTTAAAATACCTGGAAAAATAATACCTATTCACAATCATAGAAACTAATTGAACATTGTATCGATATCAATCACAATTCACTAACCGCGAATTGGTTGAATTCACAGAAACGATAGTACCTACCTAGTAGCTATTTACTTTTCATTTGAAGAAAGAAAGAAGAAAGAAAAATTGTTTATTCTGCATAAATAAAACACATATTATAAAAAAAATAGACTTAAAATGCACACATACCTACAAAGTAGCCAAAAGCCCCGTATTCCAGTAGAAAAAGTTTTCAATTTTGTCCATTACTTGTTAATGTCAGGGCTAGTGATTATTGTATTCTGTGGCTAGTGACCAAAGACAATACAGATGGATCTGTGTTACGAAACCGGCAATTATTATAAAATAACAATCAAAACCACAATGCCGATTGCAGAATTTACAGAGTGCATTAATGAATACTTTTGCAACAAACATAGCACAATAATAAGAACAATTAAGCAGTACGTCGCATCTGTGCAAGAACAGGTCTTTGCTCAGCAAAATTCTGTGACATCGGAAAACCTATCGTCAACAGCGCTGGTTTTCAGCAAATACCTTTAGAAATGACGCAATGACGTTCCCTCCTGTGAGCTAATAAATCGGGTAAGTATAATTTTCCACGAAATATATGTGATTCCAGCCCAAGATAGTGTGTATGTATATTTATATAAATATATCTGTATGTATACGAAGTTTAATATAAAAACAATAAATGCTTAAACTAAAAATTTAATGCACTGATATTAAAAACGCTAAGTAATTACTTTATACGGTGTACCACGGGAATTGCGATAGTATGGCGGCCATTTGTATTGCGGCAAATTAGCCGATTGGTACAGCTTGATAGTGTTAATAATTATGGTTGATTTTTATTTTACTGGGCCTAATGGATCATAGCTCTTTCGATGTATAAAGGAGCAAGATCTACTGACATATCTAAAGAATGCAAAACCAAATCAGGGACTACCATTAATTTGTTATCAGACTGTTTGCTGGGTAATATGGTGAAATTGTCGTGCATTCCATCGTGAGGAAACCGGCATGTCCTAGAACTAAAAAAATTGAGACATGTGTCATTTACCAACCTGCACTGGGCCTGCGCCCCGCGTCCCCGCGACCTAAAAGTCATGAAATGTTTTTAAGGAATTTGATTTGCGTCGCAATTGTTTCATAAAATAATAAACGTCATACCATAAAACGCCCAAATCTTCAACTACACCGGTAACATACAGCTATATATAACGTGGTCGGGTCACTTCCGCGCGCTTTCCGCTTAGTCTTCAATTTAATTTGATCGGACCCCCGTCTCATCCTCCCACAGCCGCAACATGCAATGAACGCTTCTTATAAACTCTTCTGAATCCTGCTGCTCTGACTAAACGTGAAATTGTGGAGACTACTTTTATTTCTAGGTATTATTTTTTTGGTATCGAAAAGTATGATTATGGAAAGGGTCTTTGGTTTTTTTTTTTTTAAGTTTTGACAGTTTTTTTTATATTGAGGATGACGAAAAATATGAAAATTCTATTATAGATACAGATGACAACACGGTTGTCGCAGTGGTTAAGCGATTGACTGCTGCGCTGCGTGTCGCGGGTTCGATTCCCGCACGGAATAAATATTTGTATGACTTACAAGTAGTTGTTCCGAGTCTGGCTGTTTGTTTATGTGAGTTTTAAATGTTTATAAACGCACCCACAATACAGGAGATATTCCTAGTGTTGGGCAACTTTTTTTAATAAAAAGAAAAGAAGAAAGAGTTACACTAACTTTAACTTGGGCATTACCTACTGACATCGGTGAAGGAAAATCGAAGTTGATGTAAGTCTGACATCACCAAGCCGTCATGAGTAAGCATGGTGAAATATGCTCGTACCTTCTCTGTATGAGAAGTGACATTTGCCCTGCATCGTGAGGAAACCTGCATGTCCTAGAACCAAAAATTCGAAGACATGTGACATATGCCAACCCGTACAGTGCCCGCGTGGTTGATTGCAGCCCACTCCCTCACAAACAGGAGGCCTGTGTCCCACCAGTTGGAACATTATAGGCTGATTATAGTGTTATGAAATTAAATTAACTGGTGAAACTTTATAGACGTAATGGGTATCGATATCAAAAGATGATAAAAAACAACTTATCTCATACTTCAAGTAACTACGGGTACAAGGACCACAGATAGTGTATTTCAACCAATCTTGGTCTATTTCTAGATTTACATTCTTTCCAAATTGCACCACAACTTCCACATTCAACATACAACTCAGTTGCCTGAAGCGATTTAAATATAATAGGTCTTTACCTATGAAATTGCCGTTTTGTATGAAAAAATTTAAACGAATTTTTTTCATGTATTTTTTATTTGTATTAATCGAAGTAATCACCCATGCAATCAATGCATCTTTGCCATCGCAGTGGCAGTTTATTGATGCCCTTCTTAAATAAATCAGCTGGACGGGAGGCAACAAATTCTTCAAAGGCATTTTGTACTGCCTCTCGGGTATTGAATTTTTTTCCCGCCAAGAAGTTATCCAAATTCTGGAAAAAGTAGTAGTCTGTAGGCGCAAGGTCTGGTGAGTAGGGCGGATGACGGAGAGCTTCCAACCCCAGTTCTTGCAACTTGGAGACCGTCTGCTGTGCAGTATGAGGTCGCGCGTTGTCGTGCAGGAGCAGCGGAGACGAGCGATTGACCAATGCTGGTTGGAGATGTGCCAGCTTCTCCATCATTGTGTTCAGTTCTTTACAGTACACATCTGCAGTAATGCTCACCCCGTTTGGTAAGAAGCTGTGATGAATCACACCGGCGCTAGACCACCAAACAGTGACCATCACTTTTCTAGGGGTAAGTTTTCGTTTAGGGCATTGTTTAGGTGCTGAACCAGGATCCAACCAACTTGCTGAGCGCTTGCGGTTATCAAACAGAATCCATTTTTCATCGCAGGTAACAATGCGGTTCAAAATTCCTTCATTTGTGTGTCTGTTGAGCAGTGCAAGGCACGTCTCGACGCGTACTTCGCGCTGACGATCATTGAGTTCGTGGGGCACCCATCTGTCAAGCTTTTTTACCTTGCCAATTTGACGCAAATGGACCAATATTGTTTTGACGCTAACGTCGAAAGCTGCTGCTAATTCAGCCGTAGATTGTGTATCATCAGCTTCCACAATCGCCTTTAATTCGTCATTGTCGACCAAAGTCTTCGGACGACCGCGAGGTTCATTTTTCAGGTCGAAATTTCCAGAACGGAAGCGAGCAAACCAATAACAGGTGGTGCGTTGGTTTGTAGTGTTAGCTCCGTAAACGTCGTTGATGTTGCGTGCCGCTTGTGCCGCGTTGCTGCCACGACGGTACTCATATTCCATAATTACTCGAATTTTTAACGTATCCATGATGACGAAAAAGATTGAAATGCGATGAAAATGACTACTTTTGGAAAAAAAATCCATGTTTTTAAAATAAAATTAATTTGAAATTAGAATTCTTACCCAAACAAAAATTATTTTGATTTGAAATGGCCAGTACTGCAAAACGGCAATTTCATAGGTAAAGACCTAATAAATAAATGCGAAGTTTTCTTTCATACTGCCGCACTTCAGTCTTAAGGCCCATGGTAACTTTAAATATTGTCGTTATAAGCGATCATAGTTCTTTTTGCAATCCGATACGGGTAAAAACCTGTTGTAATAAATTGTCGCATTGTCGTAAAAATGCAAATAAAATCGTATAAAATTAGATAGGTATTTAATAATAAATAATCCATCACTGGATGCAGTTTGGCATTTGGAATTTTATGGTATATTTTTAATTATAATTATAATTGTTATTGAAGGGATAAACTGGTTTTAAAGATAATTAAGAGGTGACTTTGATAATTGTTTTGATGCATTAAAGTATGTTTCATTATGTTTTGAGTTCCATCACTCTATGCAAAAAAGACTTGAAAATATCTTACATTTTTTGCTTTCAAAGTGGTTTACAGTTAAAGAGATACACTGGTTTAATAAACCACCTTTTTGAGCGTTTTCAACAAATCACCGCCTTAAGACGAAGCGCCGAGCCGTCTTAAATAAGATTTTTGTTTTATGTTGAATCAGCCTCCACAACTTCTAGAAAACTATTTTCTATCAGTTCGTTAAATACGCTTATTGACGAGAAGTTTACAAGTTAATAAATCTTATACTATCTTAAGACAAACTTCTTTGGAAGTTTAAATACGCTGAGTTATGATAGTTTATCTTTCGGTATTTTCAACGAGTTTTATTATGAAGTACCTAAGTAATATTATTATTTTGTGCCTTAAATTACGATTTTATCTGCATACGGTTAGAGGGGAAGCCGATCGCAACATAATTGGGAAAAGCTTAGGCAGATTAATTGAAATTACGGGGTTTTTAAGGTTCAAAAATAATAAGGCTAAAAGTAAGTAGGTAATAGGTACTAGCTGCGGACATCTGCTCATGTTTGACGAATTATGGTAAAATTAGGTTCCAATCTATCGTCAGGCTATGACGGCTTGCCCATCAGCACCAAACGCCTAATTTACCTAAGTAATATTTCACTTACATCGTTATCCAAAATAGGACGCACAAATTAGGTACCGAAATGCAGAAAAACAATATTTGAGAATCGGCATGACAAAAAATAAAAAAAGACGTATCTTTCGAACACCGAGTCCCGGTCGTCACTAGGGAAATTATGGAATATAAAATATTTCGATGATCGTCACTCCACCGAATTTTGCGTGTTGTATTTTTTTCAGTTCGCTTCGATAAAACTACAGAAAATTATAGGAAAACCTAGTGTGTTTTTTATTTTACATATTTACAAACAAAAATATTACATCGTTACGGTCGTATTTTGCAAAGCGATATCCGATACTAATATTTTGATCTCCGTATTTCTATTGCAAAGTTACACAATATTGGTTTCAATCAATCACTTAGTGTTGCAGACCACTGCTAGATATTATTATAAGCTAAGACACAGGATCACCACTCACAGCTGCATCTCACATTATGAGTTATGTGAAATATCTACATAATTATACATATTATGTTCCCATTTAGTTTGAATTTCAATAATACATTTTCTACCATGAGTTGATGATACTATGATATATTTTTATTTTAATTTTACTGTTTAAATTTATAAAGTCGATTCTGGAACAATAGATCAATTTATCATTATTTGATTTTAACTATTTATATTTGTAAGCCTTTGAGACAAAGCATGATTGAATTAATTTAATGTAAAATCTTGTAAGTGTTTATTCATATTTTGGACAAATAAAAAATATCTTATTTATGACTGTATCCTAATTATAAACAAAAGATTATACAAGATATGTAGTAGAGTATACCAGCAGTCTCGAATTTCAAACAATGCTACGAGTATCAAAATCATAACCCAATAAAATATTCCTGGGAAACTCACTATCCAAAACTGAGACAAAAGAGAACAGTTGTTATGTTAGACATACGACAAACATAGGAAGTAAATAGAGCCGACGACAGAGTTAAAACTAAATAAACTAGTTTGAAAGTCGATAGCGGACAACGCACACAACGCATAGACTGTGTATTTGCATTTTTATTGGAACCGTTTAAAGAAACAATGGACGGATCGGTTGAAACGCTTGCCGTTTGGGAAATTCAACTGTTTTTCCTTTTATACCGTTTCCTGTATAAGCCTTTATCGATTTTTATTTCGATATAATCTGGGCAGCGGGTGTTGTTTTAGAAAAAGTTGTATTCCATTTTGTAGATCGTTTGTGCTACGTAGAAACAGAATATAAAAACGATTACTCACCACGTAGCGAGACTCGCTTTAAATAATGTATCAAGTGCTGATCTCAATCAACCTTGAACAAAGGTAGTGTACTACTCACATTTCGTTTTCTAGAAGTCCTTTAGCCAAATGTAGAAGTCTAGTAAGATGGATGAATGTGTATAGGAAATCTAGGATAACAAATAATAATCTACCTACTCATGGTTTAGTAAAACATGATTGATACATTATTTGATTGATTTTGATTGGATGATTCAATCCAGAACCACAGTAGGTACCCAGTATTGTTTGGAAGGTATATGCACCAACACCACCAACATACTTACCTTACCAGTTATTAGACACACGCAGAGTTAGTAAGCTCAGTTATACACACAAGCACGGTAAATTAATCAGTCAGCAGTGAGTAAACAAATAAGTATAGCTCAATATACGAGAAATAATAATTTTAATCAGAATGCAAGCAAACGTGTCATGAGTCCATGACTTCTAAATATTAATAAGATTTGTAGTGATTTTAAATACTAATTATAAAATTGTATGTGATTTGCCTCAAATGATTTGGTATCAGTTTAGTCATTTATGACCTTTATGAAGTTATCACATTTGACAGTTACCGTAAAAAATAAACTATTTCTGCGCATGACAAGCCTGACATTCTTAGCCTCAACCTTTCTTAAAGTTAAACTATCCTACAGGACTCACGAAGGCATTCTCGTAACAAACAGAGCAAGAAACTCTCTTCATATAAACGGGCGTTAGCAAAGGCTTCAAAAAGTAACAGCAATTTCTCATTACCGAAACAGCATGTCATAAATATAAACATATGTACATAAGTAAAAATTCTCAATCTTCCACATGAAACCGAATACGAAAACCCTTGTTTGCATACTGGCTTCAAACAGTCTTTGAATGACTACACTGACAATGGGAAGCTCTCAACGTGACGTAGACAGAGCTACCCACTCTTTTTGGCAGCACAATCCTTCAAAGGCGGATGAAATGAGAGCATCTTAATATCCGCGTTTTAGTCTTATTTCGTGTGACATTAGCGAACCCTCGACGAATGAACAAAGCCGTAGGTTATTCCGCATTTTTTTTATTATTTTACGTTTACCTTTTCCATAAAGAAAATATTTTCAACGGTATTTTCTTGACGTTTATTTTCATATAAAACTAATTTGACAAACATGTAATAACTACCTGGAATAACTAAATAAAAACAAAGGACTGAAAATTTAGTCTCAAAAGATTCAGTCGTTTATGTACCCATAAAAACCAAGTTAAATGCAATTGACGGTGCTTTTAAGTGGAGCTAATAGATTCTCACGAATTTACTCGTCCCAAACCGGCAAATCGACACTTTTATACTATTCTATTCTATTCAATTTTTCATATGGCAAGCAAAGCCGATGTCGACTATTCTGCCAATGTCTAAGTGAATTGGAAAAACGTGTGTTATTACAAAAAACAAAAAAACCGATAACGATCTTCGATGATACACTTTTATACAATAGATTATTTTCTGTAGACAATTCAAACGAAGTTAATTTATTTGTGGGCAAATTGACAACTTCAGAAATACGTATTAAGACACGTTTTTAATTTTATGCACAGAAGTATTATTATTATTTATTATTTAACCATTTATGCACACACATATAAACAGACAAGAAGAAAGGAACAGAAAAATACGTACAAAGGTAATGCTTATTTCTACAGAAATCTCTTCCAGCACACCTGCGATAGGAGAGAAGATAACAGAGATGTAGACAACGCGTGTAATAACAACAGAAGGAAAATCATAAAATTACAAATTAAACTCTAATTTAAAAATATACATACACACATAATATGAGAATATACAAAGTAGTAGTAGTAGTAGTAAGTGTTTTGGATTTTAATTAAACACATAAATTAAACAAACATATCTTTATTATAAAATCATTTCAAGATAACAATTTCTAAATGACTAAATAATAGGAGTAAATTGAAATAATGTTATTACTTTGTATGTGATTTTGTATTCATTTACCAATTAAGTACAGAGGCCAGCACATCAAGTTACCCCATTCTGTCAAATTTCTTTGATAGATTTTCAACTTTATAACATTTGTTCAATTAGGAAAATGTTACAGTTTAGAGTAGCTTGATGTGCTGGCGTCTTTTTGTAACTTATAACTTATTGTAACTTATAACTCTCTGAGCGAGATGTACAGTTTGAAAATAAATTGAAATGTAAATAATATATATATTATTTAAAAGTGTCGATTCGCCCAATCCGGGCGAGTATAATCGTGCGAATCGACTAATAAGCCATAAAATTAACTTAACAACCTTTACAAGGTAAACTATTCTAATAAATTATCCAGGTACACGTTACAGCCTGTTTCATTTCCAATATCCATTAGCTAGATGCGACAGGCCAGTGCAGTTTAATTACTATTGGATAAAATGTGATAACAATTAAACTGAATTTAAACTCATAAATTCACACTTACATTCTTGAATTTTTATTAAAATCCTTACACAATCCGTTACATTTTCTTTTAAAAGTTATGATAATCCTAGAAAGCACATACTCTGTACGAACCTAAGAACCCAATCCGTACCTCATTTTATGCAGATATTAAGAATAATAAAAAAAAAATTACTTTGCTCTTCAATATTTTTGCAGAATAACCCACAAATTTAGGACGCTGCATCTGAATGCAAAGGCTTCTTGTAACAGGATGCGATATCCTTTGTATGAGAATATGAAATGCATTTTAGTCTCGCGTTACCTCCGTCCTCTAATGAGATCTCATATAAATGGTACTTCATTTGGATGCACTCTCATTTTATTATCTGTTTATACTAAGCAATTAGTATCGCTCACGTTCCTACACTAATAATTACAATATTAGAGTGTTGTTTTAATTAAGTTAGAGAGTTGACTGTGACTTAGAATTAATTTTCTTTGATTTAGATTTATATTGTAGCTATTTTGTTGAAGACTTTATCAGGAGTGAGCCTAACTAAATCAGTATTATCACGGGCAAAAATTATTCCTGGGAATCATTCATTTTTGGTGTGAATATTCGCTGTTTACAGCAGCCCGCACGCAAAACATTGTGCTTATGGGTGCATGCAAAGGTACAGTGTGGGGTATTTATAGTTAAGTTATAAGAGGTAAACTTATTTTAGTCAAAATAAACTTGGAACCTTCAATGTATCCGAAACCCGGGGCACAAAAAAAAGATCACAGTGACGGAGAGTAACTAAAATGGATTCCCGGCTTCATTAAGCATCTTCTTACACTCGTTCATCACGACTATGTTTTCCAAAGGATTAGGCAGAGGTGCACCTACATTTTGCCAGTTTCGCTGTTGTTCTACAAGTGATACAAATTGGTTAACTGATTCAGCAAAGAGTTTGTTTACAGAACGCAGTGCCACCGCGAACGAGCAATTAGCGTCAAACCTTTGTTTTTGTTGCACTAACACAACACGTCACCCGAAGCTGTCAAATGAAAATTGTCGTTACACAACATGGCACAATGGAGCACTTATTTACTTTACCAATGGATGCATTATTAATACTACAAACACGCTAATCGGGTTAGGCGACGTGTTTAATGAATTATTCTAATAGTTTTAACTATAGGAGGGAGGGAAAGAAGTGTGGCGAACTGGGGATGGAAGTCTTGATTTAATTTAATATAACAAATCCAAGTTTTTATTATCTACAGTTGCAAGTAACAAATAAAACACTGACTTCAATAAACAAGGCTGGTGTAGGTAATAGAATTTTAATAACAAACAATAAGAGTAAGTTGCCACATTTAATTAAATTAATCATTTGAAATAACTAAACTGTTTCATATCTTAACTGTTAGGACTTGAATCTAAAATGAGTTTACAATAATTAGGTACAAGATATCTAGCTAAAACATCTCTTGAAACTAAAGCGTCAACTCTTGTACTACGAGATGAGTTTACATTAAACCGAAGAACGGCCAATTTTGTTCTTTTACATGTCTTGGGCGATATAAGGATAACAAGCTATCGTCTGTCCGTCACTAGCTATGACATCCAACGTGTAGAAAGTTTTAGTATCTTGTAGTAGCTAGGTAGTATTAAAACCAAACGAATATTTCATTTTAGACCTTGTTAAGACAATTTATTTCACTCAAAACGAAAACAGTTATTCACTTCTATTAGGAAAAACATAGTAGGTAATTAGTATAAGCGACAGTTTGGTTGGGTTCAAAACTAAAATTAAGTTACTTACTAAGTCTGTGTTACTTACAATTTACATGTCAGAAGATGGTGCTTTCATCGCCTTTGTTTTTAGTTTTAATACTTATTCATATACGGGTGCCTACTAAAAAAGAAAACAAAACTCCATAGGATAGTTGACATTTCGATAAAAAATCGTTCGAATTTACGTAACTTTAATGTCACACATTTGTGCTAGCGCCTCTGTCTCCAAACAAAATCATACTTTAAGCATCTACCTATATTAAACCTATAGGTACATGGTACTACATTTCACAGACGACATAAAATATTAATTACATACATCATCATCGTTCATTATTTTTTATACATTGTCATTCATACTATATTTCCCACATTGAAATCTATGCAGAACATGCTTAACGGTGAGTATTTGGAAGCTATTGCAATACACGATTCCTTCTTCGGACGGTGCAAGTACCACTAAATTGGCGGCGAAGTTGAAAAGGCCGGTGTCGAGGCCGAACTGGGTGCCAAAAGCAATACGGGCCAGCATCTCGTCTTGCCAACAACCATAACGAGGCTCTGCAATGGCAATACACATTATGCTAATGTCTAATGTGGTGCTGTTTTAGTTTTAAAGATCGTGGGGCATTTGGGTTGACGGGTTCATAGAATAAGGACGGTTGCAAGGTTCTTAAGATTGGAACATCGCGGCTATTTTTGGGTACTTAGGGGCAAGAGAAGTATAGCACCAAATTAATGACATAAGTCCCAGGTAATAGCTTAGAGAGTCAGCCTACCACTGCCATATCTTAAAAAATTAAACGTTAAGAATTTCTTTCACTGGTGCGTCTATCATCGCTATGACACGGTTGACACCATAACTTAAAGTGATTATAAAGTAATTCGTACGAATAGGTACTTGACTTGACCCAGGAATAATTAGTTCACTTCAAAACCTATTCCAGCAGAAACTCATAAAAAAACACTCACCTCGATAATGCAACGGCATCACTTTCCTGAACAAATGCATTCTTCTCGCAGTTTTCTCGTACCTAGTGATGGCTATCACACGGCAGGGTGGTGATGCACAAGACAAGACTTTGGCTGAAGCTCCCGTTGTCGTGAATACTAAGATAGCTCTTGATCCGCTTTTTAGTGCTGCTAGAGAAGCAGCTAAGGCTACGGCGTATGGCTGGAGAACAGGGATCTTCATCTGTAAGTAATTAGGAACATTGTATTCCATTGGTTTAGCTGTGTGAAAAGATCTAAACTTTATTGTTTAAATATTGTGTAACTTGTTTTTCCTCAGTATTCTTTACGCCTTTTTAAACATTTTGCAAAAAAGTCTACATACAATTCATATTCAGAACTAGTTCATATAATAAAGTAAAATCATTTATTTTAAACTAGCTTTTGCCAGCGGCTTCGCCCGGGTTGAGGTGGGAAATTATCCCACGGGAACGTACGACCGGGATGAAAAGAATCCTATATGTTAATCCAGGTTACAGACTATCTATCCACTCAGCCGTTTTTGCGTGATTGAGTAACAAATGAAAGGCACTTTTGAACATCAACATTTAGATTAAATATATATATAATAGAGTTGATTCTAGACGCCCCTTCCAAAAGGTAGATTCGTATGGAGAAGAATGAAACATAATCAGTCTAATATGATGCTCAGGTCTCCTCTGTGTGAGAGGAACTGGACCATTATCCGCCAGGCGGGCCCGGTTCGAGTTGGTGGATTATAATTGTAGGCTAATGCGAAAATCCTTGTCTAGTCCCACTAGCTCCTTTCAATTATGTACTATAAAAACATTTACCGGTAAACTCAGTTTGAAATAATCTGAAGCAGCGACGTAATCTTTTTCAATTATTTCTGTAGCTCGAATGAGAGCTTGAATGAATTCTATGGGAGGTGCTCCACGTCGTTTGTCCTTTAAAAAAATGCCATCTAATCTGTTCTTAATCAAATCACGGACTTGTATTAACAACTGTCGATCATTAGCAATTTCTTCATAGTAATTGTCTACTAACGTCGGGTGCATGAAGAATACAGGTTTACGTGCCTGAAATGAATAGAAGATTATTAGAACATAAACATATTTTCTATTGGCATAACCCAGGTTGCGTTTAGATTCGCCAATCTCAGTTTAATATCTCTAGTTCATAAGAATTTAAATACAATAAAATACCAGTGTTTTTCGGCAACATATTACTACATATCTACATTTAGTCAACTCATTTAGCTTTTAAAAAAAAGTGTAACTTATTTATTGAAAATTGTTAATGTTCTATCTATACTCGTATTGCCATATTCTAAGTTCAAAAGTTAAAGTAAATTAGGTATAATAATTAATTAAACTTGCTTCGGTAACAATATTAAGGAGGTTGTGAAGGATGGAAAACTTTTTTATATTATTATAAATAAATATGTATTGAGGCTCCGCCGCTGAGACTACACGTTTATATTCCTTTTAGACATTAGCATAGAGCTCATATTTGCTAGGCAAAAACATGTCGCCCGCGCATTACTCACGTGGTCCAATCACGACAGTTTAGTTCGTCTTCCACCATTACAGAAAAAGCATGTCTTTGCGCTCCCGCGTAATTTCGTTTTGTCGTCGCCGCCGCAGAGTCTCAATCATTCCAAATTATAAACTGTTTTTCTTTATTTACCCGACTAATCGCGTACGTGTAGTGCTATACATAACAGAGTTAGTCTGGAACTTGCGAGCCTTTGTTTTAGTTAGGCCCAAATTAACATCCAGGTCTAGCCTTTCCAACTTTCCGAAAACTTATAAGAACTTATGAATCAAGATTGTAAATTTATAGGTACCTGCTTATGTAATAACTACATTTTACCAGTACTTACGTAACGTTTTTATCTAAAGTTAGGGAAGTTTATTACAACCCTAATTAAATTGTCCATTACGAATTATAACTGTCATTCTTTGACATGTTGATAATGATACGTAAGGTGTAAATTTCCTTCACAAGGAATTTCCTTGCAGACTAATAAATATCTTAGAGTTACGTAAACTTCAAAAGCATTTTTCTCGTTAAATAAAAATGGTCACTTTGAGAAAACACGTAGAATAGAATAGAAAACTTTTATTTCAGACCGGAGTACATAGGGTTAGTAACAATTAGTTTTAATACTATGTCCGCAAACCATACATTGGGAGGCAATTGCCTTTGTATCGTAATTTGTGTTAGGTATTTATGCTCGGGACCTGAATAAATACTTAAAAAATTATGAAGAATAGTAAATTCATGTAGCATAGCTCCATGAATTTACTATTCCTACGTTGTGGCTACTTACTTACTAGCATCAAACACAAACTAATCAAAATAACATAATATTCACCTCCCTGCATCTTCGCAAAACCTCGTCAAAGTTGCAAAAAATATCACTCAACGTTGGATCCAACACAATGCCAGCTGAAATCTAATAAATTGAAAATTCTCTTTTAACAAAAAATTATTCGTGTCCTGTATAAAATATATAATATCTTATTAACCTTAATTATTTCATAAAAGTCCTTGATTTCAAGCGTTGAAGGCCAGAATAAAATTGGCATGGAAGATATTTTCTCGTTTTGCTTCTTGAAATTTCGCAGTTGGTTGATGGACATTAAATCCTTTAAAATTATAATGTCAACCTGGAACAAAGTTTTTAATTAGTTACCTTCAATTGTTTAAGCAACTTCTTTTCCTTAGAACGATTCTTAGAATTTAAAAATTAGATTAATGTCAAGATAGCCTAAATAGGCATAATTCTTATCTATGTTCTCGAGGGTGAGTTTATAACTGCTCAACTACAATGAAATTTGCCAGATTGTTGTATTTATACATGGAGTCACGGTAACGAGCAGTGGAGGCCCAGTGGAATAGGCCCAGATTTACGAGTTGGAGGTCAGGCGTTCGAACCCAGTCAGACGCTTTACTTTATGTATTTAATTTCATTACTACAGCAGGCTTAGCATGACGCTTTCTATTTCTAGGAAGAATAGACAGTGTTTTTTCAATACAAAGTGACATTTCGCTTCTGCATTTTTGACATCGCACTGTAGATATCCTTTTACAATCTGTCATTTTGTCTTTCGTTTCTAAGGATCTTTATCTAGGTCCTTATAAATGTAGACTATTGCAGAAGAATATTTCTTCCCAAACTGTCAAAATCACACTGACGACAAACTTTCTACTCGACGGCCACAAAGTATATACTATTATCTACAAAATCTTGATTCGTTTAGAACTCATAATTGTGATAATTCATAGAAAAACATAGCTATCTTCTCCTATTGTACATCATTTAGTTAATAGTCATGTCTTTTCTTCCGTCGACAAATCGGAGCTCGTGCTAAGCCTGCTGTTATTAAAACGGAGAAGGAAAACATTGTGAGGAACACGGCATGTCTTAGAACCAAAAATTCGAAGACAAGTTACGTCTACCCACACGCACTGGGCCCGCGTGGTGGATTATGGCCTACTACCTCTCACAGAGAGGAGGTCTGTACCCAGCAGTGGGAAAATTAAAGGTTGATTAATCATGTATGGTTAAATTCGCCATAATCATCATTATCGTCTTCCTGCCATGGTCCCATGTTACTTGGGGTCGAAGCAATACCTTTTACATACACCATAATCATTCCACATCATCATCATTTTAGCCGAAAGACGTCCACTGCTGGACATAGGCCTCCCCCAGGCTCCTCCATTTCGACCTATCTTGTGCTTCCCACATCCAGGCGATTCCCGCGGCCTGCACAAGGTCATCGGTCCACCTTGTGGGAGGCCTTCCCTTTCTACGTCTTCTGGTACGCGGTCGCCACTCCAGAACTTTTCGGCCCCTCGGCCATCTGTTCTGCCAGCAATGTGCTCTGCCCACTGCCACTTAAGTTTAGCAATTCTTCGGGATATGTTGTTTGCCTTGGTTCTTCTGTGGATCTCTTCATTCCTGATTCGATCACGTAGGGAAACTCTGAGCATAGCCTTCTCCATTACCCACCACACTTCACCATAATACCTAATTTTAATACAATTTCTATTGACTTACCCTATCATCGACATCAATAGGGTCATTAGCAGACATAGTGACAGACATCCCAACAGGCGTATAGTAAGCAGTTGGAATCATTTCAGGCATATTAGCAGAAAACTCCATAGCATCTTTGATTATGTGAAAGAATTCAGCGGTATGTTGTGTCATGTCGATATTGAAGATGTTGACTCCAACGTTGGTGAGGGAGTGGATGTCATATCCATCATAATTCTCATCTGAAAAGACAGGGTAACATTTGGCAGGCGAATAATTAGATCTGGGACTTATTATGACACGTTCTAGCATAATCCATTGTAAGGTTTACGGACATAGTGTTAAAACAAATGGTTACTAACCCTATGGATTCCGGTCTGAAATAATAGTTTTCTATTCTATTCAAGAAATAGGTCTTTTTTCAATGACATAACATATTAAAGCGTTAATCCGGGCCTCGGAAAGCATGTTAAGCCGTTGGCCTTGCACCTCCCTTCGGTCATGTCGGATTGCCGTCCTATCCGACTAAGAGAGTGAGGGAAGAGAAAGTACACCTGTGTTTGCGCACACACTTGTGTACTTTATAATATCTCCCGCGTCGATGGCTAATCTTTGTTAAGATCGGTCGCCATGGCCCAAAGTCGGCCTGGTGGACTCCTGTGGATCATATCCACAGGAGAGAAAGAGAGAGATAAAGATAGATAAAGATAAGCCGGTATTATTTAATTAGCTTTTAATTTCGGATCAGTGATGACATGATCAGTCTAAAAATCAATATTTAACGTCAGTCATCTGCATATGCCTAGTCTTTTCCTCACTATATTGGGCTTAATTTTCAGTCAAACCGGATGCAGCTGCATACCGGTATTTAACATGGAGCGGTTGCCTATCTGACCTCCACAACCCAGTAACTGGGTAATATGACATGCCTTGGTAAGACTGGTTGTCAGACTTTCGGGCTTCTGACGACCCGTAACGACAGTCAAAGATCCACGAATGACAGCCGGGACCAACGGCTTAACGTGCTTTCTGAGGCACGGATGATTTTTGGTATGTAAAGATGCTTATCTATCAACGGACCAAACACGGCAACTGTAACTTAACCTGACCGATCGACCCGTGGCGCTGTTATTACTTAGCCACAAGCCGTCCTTTTACATTAACGTAATTTACGTCAGTAGAAATCAATATGGCGTGTGTCCACCCAAACTAAATTTTTCATTAAAATACGTGAAGTTACAAGTCTTTAATTACTTACGGCAGTCGTACATAATGCTAATCGTTTGGTAAACTGTATCTCTTTCAGTTTTCAAACCAAAGTGTACCTGGAAATTAAAGCATACGATTTACAGTACTGTGTGGTCATTAGCAAGCATGCGACCTATTTCTTAATCTAGGCATACAATAATGGCTAGTTTCTGGCTGAAATACTAAAATCTGCAGAAAATCTCAGGTAAAACATAACATAACATTACGCTTTTATTCTCCGAAGGGTTTGGCAGAGGTGCACCTCTTCATCATCATCATCATCATCATTTCAGTCGAAAGACGTCCACTGCTGGACATAGGCCTTCCCCAAGCTCCGCCACTTCGAACAGCTCTGTGCTTCCCGCATCCAGCGGACTCCCGCGGCCCTCATAAGGTCATCGGTCCACCTTGTGGGAGGCCTGCCAACTTTAAGTCTCCCGGTGCGCGGTCGCCACTCCAGAACTTTTCGGCCCCATCGGCCTCCATCACCTCTTAGTACACCCGCATTTCGCCAATCATGTTTAAGTCCTATGTAATAGGGGGCGAGCCTTTAGTCATCAACCGGGCACAAATCCAGACTTCGGGCTGCTACGGAAAAATTCCAGATGGAAAATCCTAATAATACTTTGCCCGACCTAGGAATCAAAGCAGTAGCGCTAGCGACCACTACACTACCGAGGCAGTCTCGTCATGCGTGTCCTTATAACTTGGTCTTTAAGGAATGTTGATAATGAACCACACATTTTATGTGTGGACACTGGTGATCGCTGCATCTTGCGGTCTATAAATAGTGATGTAGCTAAAAAGGACAGCGTCTTTTGTAACTTCCTAGCGCAAACGACCGGTACTTGATTGGTTTGATAATTATGCTCTTCATCAATAGTCTATTTTAAATGGAAACCGCAGGGACCTATGCCATTACAACACTGTGGTAGGTACTTCATTGGGCTTATAAAAGAGGAAATATTATAGGTACTTACACCTTCCCTGCGTCGACTTGGATTGTAATGCATCCACCAAACCATTTTTGAAATAGTTGATTCTTCCTAAAATCGTGACTATTTTTCTAAGTATTCTTATTTGATATACACGCCATAGCCATGCAGATTTTATTCTAAGCAAATTTAAATGGTATGTGATTACACTTTTGAACGAGGTTGCATCGGAATCTAAACGAATAAAATCATGCAGTGGCCTGTGGCTTTCCTTAGTACATGCTGAGGGGAATCGGGAATCTCTGGTGGAATCGACGCCTTTGTGTAACGCCTTGTTCGAAGTTTTTATCTCTAAATCTTTCCCTCTCTCTCCCACAATTCCAAATATTTTATGTTAATTTAAATACAGAAGCTTGTTTTCACAGCAATTCACGATAAAATTGCGGGTACAATCCTATCCAAAATCTGACCACCGCATTAAATTTTCAGTGTTCAACCGTAAGCGTCACCTGAAATAAAATTACCGCATATAACATATACCAATGCGCCCTCATAACCAATTATGGCGTACCAATCCTCGGTAAATTTCAAAGAAACGATATTTTATGAGTTAAAATGTGGCTACATCCATCGTGTACGGGAGAGAGCACTTGAATTTATGCGCGTAATTAAGTGGAGTTTGCGATGGGGCCGGAGCTCGGCACTTTCCAGCAGTAAATGGAATTTACGTACGCCTCCTTTCGAAGGTATCTTGAGTTTTTGGTTTAAAAATGAAAAGAGAGCGTGTTGTTTACAAACATAAAGGTGTTGGGTTTCAAGAGGTGAACATTCTGCTGCGTAGCTCGTCATATAAAAGGCGTAGATTGCCTGTCAAGAAAATGTCGAGAGTGATGAAAGTTGGTGGGTGACCTTCCAACTATAACTTATTGTAAAGGCGACACCAGCATGTTCACATTACATTATAAATGCCAAATATGGATTATGCATAGAATTAGTTTACCTATTAATTTTCATACATTGGTTGACTGCTCATATACAACTGAATAAAAAATTAAGAAATTGGTTTTTGTGTCAAACAGTTTCCCAAACATTTGTTAGAAACTATGTCTGCTTGACAGCGCAGAATTTTATTTAAAAAAAAAAAATTGATGTTGCTATAAATTCACGTTCTATTCAACAGTATAAAATTTTCTTTTAGTTCTTGACATTTTTAACTTATTTATTATTTTTTATTATTAGGTTTTTACCTATGAAATTGCCGTTTTGCAGTACTGGCCATTTCAAATCAAAATAATTTTTGTTTGGGTAAGAATTCTAATTTCAAATTAATTTTATTTTAAAAACATGGTTTTTTTTTTCCAAAAGTAGTCATTTGTTTATTGATTAGTGTTACATTTTCATCGCATTTCAATCTTTTTCGTCATCTTGGATACGTTAAAAATTCGAGTAATTATGGAATATGAGTACCGTCGTGGCAGCAACGCGGCACAAGCGGCACGCAACATCAACGACGTTTACGGAGCTAACACTACAAACCAACGCACCACCTGTTATTGGTTTGCTCGCTTCCGTTCTGGAAATTTCGACCTGAAAAATGAACCTCGCGGTCGTCCGAAGACTTTGGTCGACAATGACGAATTAAAGGCGATTGTGGAAGCTGATGATACACAATCTACGGCTGAATTAGCAGCAGCTTTCGACGTTAGCGTCAAAACAATATTGGTCCATTTGCGTCAAATTGGCAAGGTAAAAAAGCTTGACAAATGGGTGCCCCACGAACTCAATGATCGTCAGCGCGAAGTACGCGTCGAGACGTGCCTTGCACTGCTCAACAGACACACAAATGAAGGAATTTTGAACCGCATTGTTACCTGCGATGAAAAATGGATTCTGTTTGATAACCGCAAGCGCTCAGCAAGTTGGTTGGATCCTGGTTCAGCACCTAAACAATGCCCTAAACGAAAACTTACCCCTAGAAAAGTGATGGTCACTGTTTGGTGGTCTAGCGCCGGTATGATTCATCACAGCTTCTTACCAAACGGGGTGAGCATTACTGCAGATGTGTACTGTGAAGAACTGAACACAATGATGGAGAAGCTGGCACATCTCCAACCAGCATTGGTCAATCGCTCGTCTCCGCTGCTCCTGCACGACAACGCGCGACCTCATACTGCACAGCAGACGGTCTCCAAGTTGCAAGAACTGGGGTTGGAAGCTCTCCGTCATCCGCCCTACTCACCAGACCTTGCGCCTACAGACTACTACTTTTTCCAGAATTTGGATAACTTCTTGGCGGGAAAAAAATTCAATACCCGAGAGGCAGTACAAAATGCCTTTGAAGAATTTGTTGCCTCCCGTCCAGCTGATTTCTTTAAGAAGGGCATCAATAAACTGCCACTGCGATGGCAAAGATGCATTGATTGCATGGGTGATTACTTCGATTAATACAAATAAAAAATACATGAAAAAAAATCGTTTAAATTTTTTCATACAAAACGGCAATTTCATAGGTAAAGACCTATTATTTACACATCCATTTAAAATGTATGACTATTCAATTTTTGTATCGTAGATGCTTAGGTTCAGGTTAAGTTACGCTTGCCGCGGTTGATCCCTAGATGAGTGACCATCTTTACCCCGCCGTGCCTCGGATAGTACGCTAAACCGTTGGTCTTGGCTGTCATTCGTGGATCTTTGACAGTTGTTACGGGTCATCAGAAGCCCGAAAGGTTACAACCAGTCTTTCCAAGGGGTATCGTATTACCTGGTAGTTAAGTTGTGTAGGTCAGATAGTTAGTCGCTCCATGTAAAATACTAGTATTCAGCTGCATCTGGTTAGACTTGAATCCGACCCCAACTTAGTTGGGAAAAGGGCAAGGAAGATTGGACTGATGTTACGTTCATATAAACGCTACAGCTTATGAATTGGTCTTAGAAAGAGACTTTTACTTACTTACCGTGAGAGAAAAGAGTGGACCAAGGACGCAGAATGCGTTCTATTGCATTAATGAAAAGTGTAGAAAATAAATCTTCCGATAACACCTTGAACTATGTATCTTCAGTGTTATTTAACATATTAAAAGTTGTGAAAACACTTTTTCAGGCGGCAGTCGGACTATTTTCACTAAACATGCTGATGTTAGATCCTACGACTTTCAAAAATATGTCAACAACCTTTATTTTAAGAAAATGCACGAAAATCTATCAATTCCGATCGTTATATTGATCATAGTCAGGCCTTAAATTAACGAATATAACACAGTGACTAGAAATAACAAACTAATTTATTTTGCAAAACATTTTCATTAGATTTTCAGTCAGCTTGACGACCCGTTCTACGCTGTAACTAAGCTATAGGTTCTGAGCCCGCATGTAAATAGGCTTGAGAAAAACTTTGCTCAAAGGATCGTTTAGGAACAGCGGGAAAAGCTAATTTGTGGACATAACCCTTATGCCCCGAACTTCAAGTGAGCATCCGAAATTATATTCCATTTAACTTCAGTTCTGTTACACTGAATTAACCCAACAATCCAAACCAATTAATTTTAATTGAATAGTTCTGTAGCTTGTTAGTTTCAATTATTTCATTATCTTCATTTACTTTAGTATCTAATACTGCTATTCTAAGCAGAGATGCTATTACGGCAGGCTATCTTAATAGCACCTTTAGGGAACTTCATTTGGCCCTATTTTAGCAAAAAATGCCTTTAAAGATAAAAGAATAAGTGTAACAACATTACTTAGACGATATTTTGAGAGTAGGTACAGGAAGGCTCGATTTATATTGAAAACCTTCATTTTCTAATGTTCGATTCGATTTAAGGTAGATCCTTGATATATTTAGAGATACATCCGACTTTTACTAGCTGTCTTTCGGGACCTACTTATGCTCGGTATAAACAAAACAAACACGAAACAAAAACGAATCGTTTTGCATTTTTTTATGTTTAGTTAGCTAATTTTACCTTTGATACCTACTCCCATACTACTATTCAAAACTGTGAGGACTTTGCTTCATTATTGGTAAAGACACAAGAGTATTAAATTTAACCAATAATGGTCCGTAAATTATAGGAATCGGTCATACATAACATAAGTCACCAATGACGAAAGTATGAAAAAATCTAAGGTTGCTGAAATTATGATTTTTGACACAATATGTCCTCAATCATCACTTCGACATTCACTTACTCGTAAGAAAAGTATATTCTAAGAAAATTAGATACTATTCTGAGCTCTGAGTCATTTCTAACAAACAAACAAATTCTCAACAAAATAAAGATCAAAGGCCATTGTGTCTTCGTCATCACGTTTCACATTACGTAAGACCAGCACAGCAAACTGTTATAATGAAGCGAAATATTCATCAGCAACCGTCTGAAGACCTGGCTACCACCCCGAAAACGTACCTCCTAACTGCCTTATTATGATTTTTTAACGCTCACCATGTAGAATACGAGATTTGCGAATTCTAATTAATGTATTTTTGTGGTCGCATGTATGTATGCGTATGTATATAGTGTTTGATATATTTTAATTAAAAGTAGGTACAAACATTAAGATAATGTTATTATGGAACATAATTTGTATGATATTGGTGCACCAACATAACTTAATTTTGGCTTTTGCAATCTTTTTCCTTTTTATCTTTTCCTTCCGAACTAAGATTTTCTTCGGTGCAACCACGACGAACTAAATTCATCATGTTTAATATCACGCCAAATTCAATGCAATCGAGACGTAATGTAGTTTGACAGTTCTAAAGCGTCATATGTATTTTTATTTCGTGGTCTATCAGTAAAAGATAGCAATACTGTAATTAAAGTTTAGGTGGAAATGCGACACTAGTATTGCACCTAAAATAATTAAACGAATCTTTGGTATGCCCGGGTTTCATTGATGAACCATAATTATGTCTCGCCACAGAAAGCTGATGGGGCAGACACTTTGCCATAATCAAAGCTCTATGGAATGAGTGATTAATGATCACAGTACCTACGTTGTTATTAGCTGACATGAGGCAGCTGCAATTTCGATCGTGTGTTCGTTAGCAAGCATTTGAATAATTCCTTTACTCGTAGCAAAGGTTTAATACGGCTAATCAGTGCAAGTGAATATCATTGTAAATACAGGCAGTTGCTTTATAATCACGAGAAAATGGTCACTCCAGCATCATTAATATCATACACATTTTTATATTAAACTAGCGACCCGTACCGGCTTCATACGGTTGTACAGTGTAATGGAAGTCGTATAACTATAGAATGACTCCCCACGGGGTGGACGGCAACGGGGCATGCCAGCCGACCGCCCGTTTCCCGATTAATAATTTTAAATCTGTGATATCTTCTAAGATATTAATTTTAATGATATACTGTAAAGGACAATTTTGATATAAAATAAATACACAACGTTTTTAATTGGATAAGGATTGATGTTGTATTATTTAAATAGCTTCGTAAAGAACCCATTATTTTTTAGTATAAGTAAAAGACAAAAATGGTTACTGCGGGTTATCCTTAGGAGGAGCACTGTTGCAATTTTTTCTGTAAACCATTTTTAGATATACAATTCCGTAGTACATTATGTTGATCTATATCGTACGGCCGGCGTGAGCAATGTAAACGCACAAAAAAAAGGTTTTACGACATCATTACAAATCTTTAAAAGTCTGGGCTTTTCTTTATTATAATAATTATGTCAAATCCTTTGCGTGGTTTAAAAGAAGTAAGCGGAGAAACCGGCAGATGAAAACAACGACTATGTACAATGTAGTTAGAGAAGTAATCGAATATGTAAAACGCCGTCGATAATATTGTTGGTTGAAATCGTGTTCATGCTCATATTGTTATGAAAAAAAAATAACAATCTGCAATGTATTATCATCTTACCAAAGCATTTCCCTTGAGTACCCAATGTAAACTTCTTTTTTATACTTTATTAAAAACTAGCAATTATAGTAATGCACCTGTTTTCGCGAAATAAAACTAAAGTAAACAGAATAAGCCGACGACGGTCCTGCGTCGTTGAATTTTTGAGGGCTTCGTGTGAGACCGGCGCATATTTCGGATGAAAATCTGCTGCGGTGTCGTATGAAAAAAGAAAACTCGTTTGCATACAGTTCGACATACGAGTGAAGCGACGTGTTTATGATGAGACGTCTTGAATTATGTTTTTTTTTATATTTTATTTTTGGGCGGGAAATCATCAAATAACTTCTCCCGCTCTGGGTGGAGTAGGAGGGCGTGTCAGATTTTTTCTGACTAAAACCCACCCGTGTTCCCTCAGTTGCCTGTGAGCCAGGGGCCGCGGTATCTCTTTCGAACAATCCACACCTGGCAGGTCTCGAATTATGATTGCATTTAAAATGAGAGATGAGAATGCGAGAGTGTTTTCTTATTTTTGAATTTGTATTGTGAGCAGCAATGTACTTGGAGAAATGTTAATAGCCTGGAGACTTTGTACGCCATAATTTTACACCATTCTGCTCGCTAAGGGTAAATATCTACGTTTGCTCAACTATACTAGATATACAGGGTGATTGGAAGATGGGTGCAAAGCTTTAAGGTGAAGATAGTATAGACAATTTAGAACCATTTAAGCCATGGTTGTCTTAGACGAAGTCTTACCAATTTTTTTTTTAATAAGGTTTAAAAGACGTATTGTACAATTTTTTTATTTTTTCTGAGCTTTAAATGTCTGTAAAAAAAATGTCTAATGACACAGAAGCCTAAAACATGTTTTGCTTGATTGCTTACACATTACTTTAATTAAATAAATAAAAAATGTATTCATTTATCATTCAATTTGGCCATAATTATGCAGTTTACATTAAATTTTGAGAATTTCCGAAAAAAAAACTTAAAAATTTGGTTAAAAATATTTGGTAAGACTTCGTCTAAGACAACCATGGCTTAAATGGTTCTAAATTGTCTGTACTATCTTCGCCTTAAAGCTTTGCACCCAGCTTCCAATCACCCTGTATAATGTTTTGTGTTATCTATATGTGTTATCTATATCTATAGGCAGTCACTCCATGTAAAATACTGGTATTCAGTTGCATCCGGTTAGACTGGAAGCCGACCCCACCGTATTTGGGAAAATGCAAGGCAGATGATGCTGAACTGTACTAGATAATCTTTGAGTGAAGATTTTATTTTAAAGTTGCGTAATAGTACAACAGGCTAACCCTGGATGTTCAGCCACTTAAACCACCTTGCTGACTAGATACCTCATATTGTCACCACGTCATCAGCTTTTTAAAGAATTAATCTTGTCACAAGAAAATATCAACACTGCAGTGAACATCAAAAAGTAGCAGTAGTGACCCCAATTATCTTCCACGACTTACAAGCTTCTTCAAACAGGCGAAACATAGCAGCATACATGCAAGTTTATATGGATGATTGGAAAAGCAGTGAAAGCAAAAGTCGAGAGCTTTGTATAGATTGCATTTCAAGTATTCATTGCTCTGTCGGAGACTGTAAAACTGCAGCTCGGAACAAATTCGTAGCGTTGAATTTAAAGTGACAAAGATATATCTCTTTCTGCGTCTAGTATACAAACAGCTAGAGCTTGGTATGAAAATTTCAAGAAAAATTTAAAAGGGAAATTAAGCTTGCTTAAAATTAAGTTTTGCAACGTGTTGCCTGAAGTCTTATTAAAAGTAGCAGCGCTCTATAGTATTTTCACAACTTTAATAAACACATTCATAACAAAGCGTTTTTACTAAATTTTTACATTTATAGTTTCAGCAAAATCTGTGCATGTGATACAATACAGTATAATGTTCCCACTGCTGGGACACAGGCGTCCTCTCCGTGAGAGAAAGTGGGCCGTAATCCACCACGCGGGCCCAGTGTGGGTTGGTAGATATCACGATGATAGATGTCTTCGAATTTATGGTTCTAGGACATGCCGGTTTCTTCACGATGTTTTTCTTCACCGTTTGAGAGCAGTGGTGATGAAATTATTTACAAAGAGTAATACACCTAGCTGGGATCGATGGCACGACCTACGACTCGGTAAGTCGCGGCCGTAACCATTAGGCCACCACAGCTCTCAAACGTGCATGGATATGAGCTTAAAGTCACTAGTAAACTGGTACAAAAGTTATTACGTGTTCACAAGTAATTTCACATCAATAACAAATGATTCATAAAAAGCGATAGGGTTTTCGTTTTCGTTAATTAAATTATTATACCAGATATTTTTTTTTTAGATAATTTGTGTCGATTAACTTCTCGTTAATTATCTACACAAAAACTAATTATTAATTTGCCACAAATAAATTCGTCCTAGTCAACCAATATTGTTAATAGTCAATCAACCAGCATCACGAACTTTAACTCACACTTTATTAGTTTATTCTACTCACTCTAAATTAACTCACCCAATGATCTTCATGAAAATATTCATCTATTTCCCTCAAATTATATTCATCCTCCCGTAAAAACGAACCACAAAGTTAGAATGCTCGTAACTTTTACCTTACGTCAAGTTATAACAAACTTTTAATCTCTTATGTTATCCCGTCAACGACGCAGTTACAGTGTAGAAAGGAACAGAAGGGTAACTCAATACAAGAAGCGAAAACGCTCGCAGACATAGACAAGCGTCTGCTTACAACCAAAAGCGAGCGCCATCACGACTGGCATTCGTTTGAAGGCTCGCGACGCGAGCGCACGACGCGAGTCTAGTAGAACAGTTTCTATGAAAACTTCGCGGAAGATGTTCTACCAGAATCGCGTAGCACCCGGGTCACGTCGCACCTATTTGGGAGCCTTGAGATGGTCCATCACCTACTTGTGTGCATGTGCCTGTTAACGCTTAATACTTCTGGATCTATCTATTCTGTGACGCAGACATCTACTCGGCTAGTAATTGTATCACGTATAAGCACTTTACATTTTTTGATTACACACCCTGTTTGTACGTCTGCGCGTCGAAACGCGGTTTGACGAGATAATGAAATTAATGTACTTGTGTTGGGAATATAATTTGAAAGGAGATAGAGTTTTAATTTATTTGAATAGTTCATTATTTTATGACTGGCTGTAATTTTAATGATCTTCTGTTTGTGCCGATAGTACTCTGTTTTATATTGTTTGAGCCAAATAAGTGGCCACGTCGATTGTGACATCAGTGGCGTTCATTAGGTCTTCTTTATTGCAGGTGAATGAGCAGTTAGGGCACTTCAGTAAATAGGATATCGTCTGATCAGAAGCACCGCACTCGCATTAGGTTTATGATAGGTCAATAATAATTAAATGGCGTTTTTGTTGCTGGTACGTTTAAACAAATGAACCGAATCCCAAACCATGTTTACTGAGAACAGTTTGTTCCACATTACTAACAATACACAAAATACACACTTAAACTTAAAGCCGTGGGCACCAGCCCGATTTAATCAAAAAAATACTAACTTTCTGTACATGTAAAAAACGCGGTTATTTAAACAGGACTAACATTGGACAATTGCACCGTCCCATCACTATTATTTTAGATAGTCTTTAGAATATACCAGAGACACATCAAAAATAAAGAAACAGGATTCTTATCCAAACTTAACAGAGGTAAGAGCCCCCTACAAGATTACTTATTAAGTAGATTACCGGGTACGGCGAGTCGGCCCCGACTGCAAAACCCATTCAGGGCTCGTAGACGGGCGATGAATTTTTGAGAGGCCTTCACAACGTGTGTGAGACTGGCGACTGAAAGCTTTTTTTTCAGAAAAGGAATCGGCGTCACAGATAATGAGAGAGACAGACTACTACTCAGAAGAGTGAAGAGTACGGTAATGGAATGTTTTTGGCGTTACACGATTATGTTTTACCGGGGTCGGCTTTGTTTTAAATTTCGTTTGTGTTTGTGGTGCAGTGTAGGAATGACATGTAGACCACAAACGGAATTTAAACAAAGGGGTGTTTTTTTTTCCTTTTTGAGGTGAAAAGACCTCTGGTCTGTTATACAATAGCATAGCTTGAAGCTACCGAAATAATCCGACCACAGTTGGATATAGAAGATACAAAAAATATATTTTGTTTATCATGTCTGTAGCATAAATTTAAAGAATGGACTAGAAATATTAATTTTGAAACTACAAGCTGGTAATATATAAAGGGATTTTTCAAAGAAGATTTACATTATTTATTTCGAACGCGTGCAAAGCCGCTAACATTTATTTATTCATTCTCTTTGCTTCTTATCTCTAACGTTTATTTTTAGGTAACATTGTGAGATTTCAGTATTCATTCCCGACTCTACAGAAACATGTTTTAATATTTTAAACGGGTCGTGTCACGCAGCCTTAATAAATAATTAAAACATTCAAGTACTTCGTATCTGAAAATGTACCGAGTAGATGTTTAGTTTTTACTTTAGTAGTTTAAACCAGAGATAGAAACTGTATAAAATATTGATTTTTAAATGTACCAACCAATGTGTAACCAATATTTTATACAGCTCTGCTAGATATATAATACCTGACAGACGTTGTCCTGCCCGAACAGCGCCTCCTACCGGGCCCAATTATGAATCTAAACCATTCAGGGACCCACCCAAAAACACAATTTTGTGTGAATGGTCCATCAAAATTGAATTGGAGGAGTTCAGTGACATATAGACGTACAGAAGAATTATATTTAAAGACTAGCGACCCACCTCTTCTTGGCACAGTTTGATGACCTGATAAAACATCGAGTTATCTTTATTATTATTTCACTTTAAAAGTATTATGCTTATAAACTATCCGGAACAAAATCTCTAATGGTGGTACAAACCACATCAAAATCCGTTACGTAGTTGAGAAGAACAATGCTGTCACACAGACAGACATAGAAAACCGACTTAATTCATAATCTGTATATACACCCTGTATATACAGATTATGAATTAATTCGGCAGGGAAGTAGACACCCAAACTGAGACCTGACCACGGGGTAGTGTAGCAATTTTTCGATTTCGTTTGCGTTATCAAAAAGAAAATCAGATGTTTCATAGAAAAGAACATAAATGTATGGAACACCATTTTTTTAAATAACCGTCGAATATTCAACGCAAGGTTCAAGTTCATGGAAATATTATCTATGGTTTAGAATTGTGTTCTGAATCTATGGTAACAGATCGAGCCACCCTGCCACACTATATAATATCTCAAAAAACAAGAGATTTTCATTTAATATTGCGTTATTCAGAAATGTCAAACGACGTTATCAATGTACGAAACACTAAATCATTTTCCGAGTGGAAAGTTATTAATGAACATTAATTAATTAGTGTGCAGTTTAGTGGTATTCGAAATTCGTATTAAATAGTCGCTTTAACCGCAGCTCAAACTGTAAACAGAATAATATTAATACCTTTACATCAAAAGTACTAGACAAACAGAAGGCAACGTTTCCTTGATTATAATCCATGTTTGTGTTTATCTGTAAAACCACGGGAAATTAATTACACGGGTTGGGTAAAATTAACTAGAACATGAATAATAATATAATCAGTGTGCGACCTTGTGATTATATCGCAATTTTTAGACAGTAGTCTAGTTCACCCCGCTATCAGCTATCAGTCAGTAAAAAGAAATTTTATCTTGTGGTAACTAAATATTCTAATAATAAATAAATGGCCTAATTTAATAATTACTGGACTTAACTATAAATATAATGTACCTGTACCTACCTGACTTAATTATAATAGATAATTACCTATCTAATCAAATATATTAACAGTGGCTTGGTGTAACTTAACTAACTACCGAAGTCAGTATCGGTCAATGCATGGCGAGAAAACTTTAACAACTCTTAGGTACATTTACAAGAAAATATAATATACAAGGTGTAACTTAAATAACGCACAACCTCTTAAGGGGTCATTGTACCCATCATTACGAACAAGTTTTACTATGGGACCAAACCTGAAATCGTAAAAAAAAAATCAGCTGTTCCCTACATTTTGACGATTTATGCGAATACAAGTGTATGGAACAGCTGATTTTGTTTCGCGATTTCAGGTTTTGTCCCATAGTAAAAGTTGTTGATAATGATGAACACAATAACCCCTTAACAGGTTGTGCGCTATTTAAGTTACATCTTGTATGTGCAGCAAAAAAACGTAGTCAGTGGATACAAAATTACGCGATCATCAATTCATTTCTTTAAGGTAGAAGCTTAAATGAAATTAGAGGGTTGTATTATGTGAAGCAGTGGTGGCCCACTCATTAGTAACGGCTGCGACTCACGAGTTCTAGGTCGTAGGTTCGAACCCAGACAGGCGCTTCACTTTGTGTAAATAATTTAATCACCACTGCTCTCAAATCGGTGAAGGAAAACATCGTGAGGAAACCGGCATGTCCTAGAACCAAAAAGATCGAAGACCTGTGTCATCTACCAACCTGCACTGGGCCTGCGTGGTGAATTAAGACCCCCTCTCACAGAAAGGACGCCTGTGTCCCAGCAGTGGGAACGTTATAGGCTGATTATGATGATAATGTGAAGCCATATTTTTTATGCTAACTAAAAAAGTAGAAAATAATTTAATTCAATTAAAAAGTGTGGGGTGCTTGACATTAAATGATTATAATAATACCTCAAAAAGCACCCCACGCTTTTCAATTGAATTAAATTATTATCTACTTTTTTAGTTTGGTTTTTAAAGCGTATTTTTTTAGTTTTTTAATCTATTATTTATTTTCTATTTTTTAGTTCTGCTAACTACAAAAGCGTGTTTTTTTTCCTTTATTTTTTTAAATTTTCTCAATTTTTTTTTTTAATTATTGAATTGTCATCGGTCCTCGATAAGTTTACAAAGTTTAAATGAAATCTGACTGCTTAAAGTGGGTTAAAATCGCGCCCTAAGGAGTCGGTTACAAACATACAAACAAACATACAAGTGAAGCTAACATAAAGCGTGTAAAAAAGAACATTACCAAAAAATATAAGGTTCACTTGCCGATATAAAAAATGTGAATCACTTAACTTATGTAACTGCAACAGTTTGATAAAGTAATTCAATACATGTTCCAATTAAGGTACATTTCTAACGCCGTCATTATTTAACCGATTCTTTTATGCATCTACAAGGTAGTTCTAATTTATGAAGTTAAAGTTTGTTGTTTTAAACCCAGATACAAATTTGACAGGAGTCATATCAAACTCCTATAATAAAAAAGCAAGCACAAGAGACTTGAAATGTCAGATTAGTATCTGGCACTAAAGAAAACAACTTTGGGTGTACTGACTTTACCACGGTAAAGAAAAGAAACAATGAGTTTCTTATTTTCTATTAACCAGGTTTAATATTAAAGACTCCCACAGACCGGCGCGGCGCTACTTTAGTAGATCAATTTCCGTGAAGTTTTCATAGAAATTGTACAAATAGAGTCGCGTCGCTCCTGTTTGCTGCCATTATTTACACGTCAGTGGCATATTTTGTTTTATTGATGAGTTATACCTGAATTATACTTCTACACTTTATCTCTGTTTTGGTTTTTCGCCTTCGCCCCTTATCCAATGCCTTTGCAGTTTGCTCAACAAATAATTTTAATGATAAGTATTTACTTAGGAACATAAAAATCATTTCCATGGACACTCCAACGTAAACAAAATTCTTTCAGAGGCAAAAAGTAATTTTATATTGCTTTGAATTAAAATGTTCCTGTAATTTTAGCTGTTTGTATTAAATTTATCGGTACCTTAATTTTCGTTGGTCTAGTGGTTGTAAGCGCTACTGGTGAGCATGGGGCTCTGGGTTCGATTTCCAGGTCAGGAAAGGTGTTGTTGGGTTTTTCCATCTGGGATTTCTCAATAGCAGCCCGGAGTCTGGATTTGTGCCCAGTTGATGACAATAGGCACGCCCCCTATCACATGGGACCTAAACATGGTGAAATGTGCTATAAAACCCCCGACCCAAACAAAAACCTCTAAAAAGTAAAACAATAATATTTATTGGCCTTTTAAGTTGTAGGTAATATTTTGACCAAAGCATTGTCACGTTAAGGGACGGCAAATTTTTAATTTAACTTTTAGTTCCTGCTTTTTAAACTTATTAATTATTATAGTAATAGTACTAAAGGTAGGAGGTCCCGTGTGGTGCCGGGCGTAAAAGAATAGCATCATCCCATTTCTTCCAGTGGGTGTCGTAGAAGGCGACTAAGGGACTTACTAGAGAATGGGCAGCAGCATTCTCTATGCATTTTACCACCATACTGCGATCGCCAACCCGCCTGCCAAGCGTGGCGATTATGGCAAACCCCCCCAACATGACAAGCACAAACAGTAAATGGCCCCTAGTGCCCGGCGGCCCACCTACCCTTGGCTACGGTAGCGGTCAAGGCCACGGTGAGGCAAGGGGTGCGAACAATCCCCGGAAGAGATCCGGCTACCACAATCACCGAAAACTGGACCTGGCAACATATAACACGCGTACACTCCGGACCGACGAGAAGATCGTCGAACTCGAGGAAGGATTGAGCAGGTTACGGTGGGATATAGTAGGACTATCTGAAGTCCGACGAGAGGGGGAGGACTCGATAATCCTCAAATCTGGTAACTTGCTCTATTTCCGGGAGGGCGACCAGCAGTCCCAAGGTGGTGTCGGGTTTATCGTCCATAAGTCCCTTGTGAGCAACGTGGTGAAGATCGAGAGTGTGTCGACCAGGATGGCGTTCCTTATACTCAGAATATCCGCAAGGTATTCGCTGAAGGTCATACAGGTTTACGCCCCGACCTCGTCACACCCCGACGATGAGGTGGAGACTATGTATGAGGATATTTCCAGAGCCATGCATGGTTCCAAAACTCACTTCACCGTTGTCATGGGGGACTTCAACGCGAAACTAGGCAAACGAAGCGATGATGAGCTGCGAGTGGGGCAATTTGGAGTTGGACGTAGGAACCACCGGGGTCACCTACTGGCTAGTTTTATGGAGAAGGAAGGCCTCTTTATGATGAACTCCTTCTTCAAAAAACGTGAGCACAGGAAGTGGACCTGGCAGAGTCCTGATGGTGCAACCAAAAATGAGATTGACTTCATTATGTCGACGAAGAAGCAAGTATTCAATGATGTCTCTGTGATCAACGCGGTGAAAACTGGTAGTGATCACCGTTTGGTAAGAGGCACATTGAATCTCAATATCAAGCTGGAAAGATCTCGACTAATGAAGTCTACGCTCCGTCCAGCACCGATCCAAGTCCAAAACTCCGAAAGCTTTCAACTCGAGCTCCAGAATCGTTTCGAGTGTCTAGGGAGCTCTGTGGACGATTTTAACGATGGGTTCGTAGAAACTGTCCATACGGTCGGGTCTAAGTTTTTCAAGACCCGTCGTATCGACAAAAATAAGAGGCTCTCTGATCCTACTTTGCAGCTCATGAAGGAGAGGCGTGAGATGGTTCTGCAGTCTTCAGACGACGCACTCGAGTACCGGCAGCTTAATAGACAGATCTCTAAGTCCTTGAAAAGCGATCTCCGCCGCTTTAATACAGAACGTATTAAAGACGCGATAGAGCGGAATAAAGGCTCCAAGGGCTTTGCTAGGGATCTGTCTATTGGGCAGAGTCTGCTTACGAAACTGAAGACCGATGAAGGCAGGATCGTATCCACCAAGCCTGAGCTGTTGAGAGAGATTGAGAGGTTCTATGGACAGTTATACACGTCAACAAGAAACCCCGTTACAAATCTGGCTAACGACCCAAGAGCTAGATTGACCCGACACTATACTGAAGATATCCCGGACGTCAGCTTGTACGAGATTAGGATGGCTCTGAAGCAGCTCAAAAACAACAAGGCGCCGGGTGATGACGGAATTACGGCTGAGCTTCTGAAGGCCGGTGGAAAACCCGTTCTTAAGGCCCTCCAGAAGCTGTTTGATTCCGTCATACTCGAGGGCAAAACGCCACAGGCATGGAACAGAGGTGTGGTGGTACTTTTCTTTAAGAAGGGCGATAATGCCCTTCTTAAGAATTATAGGCCCATCTCACTTCTGAGCCACGTCTACAAGCTCATCACGAACCGTCTAGCGCGCAGGTTTGACGACTTCCAGCCTCCCGAACAGGCCGGGTTCCGTAAAGGCTTTAGCACAGTAGACCACATACATACGCTGCGGCAGGTTATACAGAAGACCGAAGAGTATAACCTGCCTCTATGTTTAGCGTTTGTGGACTATGAAAAAGCCTTCGATTCGATCGAGACATGGGCTGTACTGCAGTCCCTCCAACGGTGCCAGATCGACTATCGGTACATCGAGGTGTTGAAGTGTCTGTACGAAAACGCCACTATGTCAGTCCGACTCCAGGACCAGACCTCGGAACCTATCCTTCTGCAGCGTGGTGTTAGACAGGGAGATGTTATCTCTCCGAAACTCTTCACTGCTGCACTGGAGGATGTCTTCAAGGTTCTGGACTGGAAAGGGGCTGGCATCAACATCAATGGCGAGTACATCACTCACCTTCGGTTTGCCGATGATATAGTTGTCATGGCTGAGACCATGGAGGACCTCAGTACAATGCTCGATGACCTCAGTAGAGCTTCCGAAAGAGTGGGTCTTAAAATGAACATGGACAAGACAAAGGTCATGTTGAATGCCCGTGTAACACCCACTCTCATGACGGTCGGAGGCGCTGCACTCGAAGTTGTGGACGAGTACGTTTACCTAGGACAAACTGTCCAGTTAGGTAGGTCCAACTTCGAGAAAGAGGTCAATCGTCGAATCCGACTCGGTTGGGCAGCGTTCGGGAAGCTTCGCAATATCTTCTCGTCCCACATACCGCAGTGTCTCAAGACGAAAGTCTTCGACCAGTGTGTGTTGCCAGTGATGACATATGGAACCGAAACGTGGTCGCTCACAATGGGCCTCATAAGAAGGTTTAAAGTCACCCAAAGGGCAATGGAGAGGGCTATGCTTGGAGTTTCCCTGCGTGATCGAATCAGGAATGACGAGATCCGCAGGAGAACCAAGGTAACCGACATAGCCCGAAGAATTGCCAAACTTAAGTGGCAGTGGGCAGGGCACATTGCACGCAGAACAGATGGCCGATGGGGTCGAAAAGTTCTGGAGTGGCGACCGCGCACTGGAAGACGTAAAGTTGGAAGGCCTCCCACAAGGTGGACCGATGACCTTGTGAGGGCCGCAGGAGTCCGCTGGATGCGGGAAGCACAGAACCGGTCGAAGTGGCGGAGCTTGGGGGAGGCCTATGTCCAGCAGTGGACGTCTTTCGGCTGAAATGATGATGATGATGATGACTAAAGGTAGTCTGCCAAGCTCTGCGGGAAAACAAGGCGTGATGTTATGTGTATTATTTATTTTATAATTTTTATTTAACTTTCTTAGTCCAAATGATTTCGGCTTTTCAAATTTTATGTTAATAAGTTATGATTTAAATTATGAACTTATAGATTTTGAATAAATCAAAACAAGTGTTAAATATTTGATCAGTGTGATGAAAGGTTTAAAATAAAAACTTATAAAGAAAATAAATAAATAAATAGCTTTTCTAATATTCTAGTACAGCAATACAAATAAAATACAAACCAAGCGATAATAAGGTCGACAATTATTTTCAACAGACAGAACCATTCGACATTATCCCTTAAGTACACACCAATGAGTAAATACTTTCCTACATCAATAGACCTGACAGTGGTTGACATCTATTGACCCTTAGCCCATTCATCACACCGCCATCTGTGGGGACAATCAGGGCAAAAACAAAGGGGCAATGCCAATCACGTCACGCTTGCTAAATAATCATTCCGCTGGCCATCAGACCGCTGGGACTCAAAAATAAGTAGGTATCTGTCGGGGACACTCGTAATGACGTCGATAAAGGATCGACGGAAAATAATGAAAAAAAACATTGTGTGGTACAAGTATTGTATTGGATTCACGACCACAATACCTTTGTTTCATGGAATAACTTCTATAACTTGATTTAATTTTATCTAAAAACTTGCCAGCAGCTTCACCCGCGTAGAGGTCGGAAATTATTTCACGGGGACATATTATCGGGATAAAATCCTATGCGTTAATCTAGGTTATAAACTATCTGTGTGCCAAACTTCCTCCAAATCCGTTCAACCGTTTTTGCGTGATTGATTGAAACATCCAAACATGCAAACTTTCAAATTTATAATATTAGTAGGATGGTTGTAGAAATAATTCTTACAAATAACATAATTTATTATTTAAAAGGCATGGATTTCTATAAAATCTTACTACTTATTAAATATTTTTGACTGACGTATTTTTTCACGACTCAAGCTAAGTTTCAGCAATAAAATATTAGGTATTAAACGTGGAAGAACCAAAAATTCCACATTTTCATTTTGACACGTTCTTTAGCACATTACCTTGCAGCCTTAAGACTTGAAGTAGACACAACATGTCTGAACATTTATATGCATGGTGGTGAACTCTTTGCTGGCTCGAGGATCCTCGGCGTTATTTTTTCTTTTACATTTTATGCCCTTAACGTTTTGACGCGCACTTTGGACTCTGCATGTATCGTCCTTAACAAGCACAGATTTCTTTTCGAATGAGAAATTCTGCAGCGTTCAAGAAATATTTTGTTTTGCTTCTCTTTCTTTGAGATTTTAATAAGATGCTACTAGAGGTTTGTTTAAAAGTAGCTGTTTGTAAAAGAATAGTTTTGATGTTGTATGCATACAACATCAAAACTATTCCTTTAGAAACAGCTACTTTAAGCGTCTTATTTAAATGTCTTATACTAAGAATTTCGATTTAAGCGTTTGCCTAAACCGAAATTATTTATAGTTTTAAGTGGAAATAGATAATTATTTTTACGTGAAACTATAAATGTAAGACTGGAGTCAAAAAAAATTGCAACTCAAATAACTAAGCCAGATTAAGGAACATCCTAGGCAGTTATATACCTAGCTACCTACTGCAACTATTTATAATACCGTATCAAAATATGAACCTGAATATCTATTAATTTATTTATGTTAACAACAATATTATGATACACATCGTTCCAAAATGATGATCTGGAAAAATTCAACTGACTGGTGCTGTTGTAGCCTT
This sequence comes from Antitype chi, assembly GCA_947359405.1. Lineage (NCBI taxonomy): Eukaryota > Metazoa > Arthropoda > Insecta > Lepidoptera > Noctuidae > Antitype > Antitype chi. Next base: position 10,475,612 of record OX375815.1, on the reverse strand, counting down.
TAAATGTTTGTAATAAAAAGTGAACAAACAACTAAACAGAATGAATACTGAAAATTTTATCACCCCTAGTTAAAATATTTCAGCAATCCTGATTAGTTTGGCGGAGTGGTAAGTTAGTTTTTGTCATAAATTCAAATTAATATCAGTTTGGGATCGCTGTCAAAGTCTCAACATTAATCATGATTCAAGTTAGACATGTTATAGATTTAGCTGACATGATGAAGCTTTAGATCTAAATTCGTACCTATATATGCGATTAGTAATTGCCTCCGGGTCTGTTCGGTATGTTTTTTTTTCAATTGAATAACCTGCCAGCAATTGGGAATTTGTTGCTATTTGAAAAATATCAAAAGTTATTGAAATCATCATGCTATCATGCTCGGTACTCTAGTACTTGTTAACAATGTGTTAGAAACCTGCAGTTGTTTTAACTTAAACAAATATCAGTTTGCTAGACCTTTGTCTAAGTAACCCGTGCTTTTTACTTAGGTACTGACTTATTACTTATTAAAATTTTAGGAAAGCCGTCTCCTTTTATAATATTTGTAATTATGTGAACACCATAGCTTGAGCACCACCAAAGATTATATGAAGAAAGAGTGCAGAAAGCTAATAGGTATATTTTAATTATGGTCGGAATGTGAACACCATAACTTGAGCACCACCAAAGATTATATGAAGAAAGAGTGCAGAAAGCTAATAGGTATATTTTAATTATGGTCGGAATTCATACTTTTAAATTATGGTCGAATTTTGACCACTGGGTGACCACTAGATTATGATTAATGTATACAACATTTTACTGAACATTTTAAAAGAGAAACGTGCCTTTTATGTGCCTATTTGAAATAAATTATTTGACTTTGACTTTATTAAAGTTGCAAAAGAAATTAATTTAAAACCCAATTTAGAATAATAAATTATTTAAAATCATTAGAAAACTTTTTCGCTTTAAAGTTTGAAACTAAAAAGTCTCTATCACAGTCTTTGATAGTGTTTAGTATCTCTTAGCAGAGAATACTTAATTAACTAAATCAAACTTAAGTATGATTTCAAGTGCTGAGTTAACAATTCTAGAAACAGTGTTGAAACTAACTTACAGCTGGTACCTACAAATGACTTTGACGCTATTTTAAGTCACATTTAAATTGGATGAAATCTGCGGTTACTTTGACCTTTTAATTAACATCGAAAAACGTTGAATACCAATCTATTTTAAACAAGCTTTTGCACGCGGCTGCGCGCGTGGTTAACTAAGCCTATCGCAGTCCACTTCTAGACATAGGCCTCTCCCATACTGCACCACCACACTTGTTCCTCTGCCTTCCACATCCAGTCTGTACCAGTCACATTTCTTAGGTTGTCAGTCCATTTGGTTGGGAGGTGTCCCACACTACGCTTGCCGAAACGCAGACTGCAGTCCAGAGCTCGTCTGCACCGGCCATCGGTCTTTCGATAAACATGGCCAGCCCACTGCCACTTCAACTTGCAAAAAAATCTGGAGTTACTGACATAGCTATGTTAGTAACTCCAGATTTTTTTCGGATAACTTCGTCTCTGATGTTATCCTTCAAAGAAACTCCGAGCATAGCCCGCTCCATAGCACGCTGACCGACCATAAATTTGTGGGCCAGTCCAGCTGTCAGTGTTGGCGTTTTGGCAACGTATTTTATAACGGACAGGACGTACTGGTTGAAGACCTTAGTCTTCAAACATTGCCGAATTGGCGGCGAGATGGCCCGCGAGGATGTCGGAAAATATCAGACGGTATTGAAAATTTCATATTTATGTGCTATTTTTCGCCATTCCAAAACATACATCTAGACAAACGGACATTTTTTTTTCCTTACTATTATTATATCCTTCGACCGATCTGGGTGCTGTGTCTGGTGGGCTACTGTCCGACGGTTGATGTCGTGACGTTGTTGGTATGCTAGTTGCGCGATACACGATTTTTCAAAACATCAGTGTGATGCCTAGCTGGTATATGGCGTTGTAGATAACTTACAAAACTTTTAAATAAATGTATTTGTACTAAATACCTATTGCCGTCATTCAATGCAATAAATATAGAACTGTGCTTAGTATTCTCTTTATCTCCACGATATGCGGTAACAATAATATAAAATTGCCTAAGCCTACACAATCGTACAAAACTTACAATAACAATCCTTAAGCCAAATCTCAATGAAGAAGTCGCTCCAAATTCACCATCTTTCTGTAACAATACGTTGAGGTATATTCACGCTAATTATAAAACACTAAGGGACGTCATTAAAACAGTACTTAAGGAGTTACGATCTCCTCTAAAAGCTTTGCTAAAGCTTTCTGTGGAGAACTGTTTATGCAGAATGTTAGGCCCCGTGAAATAAAAAAGTTAAAATTATGAAGCACTCATTGTAATTAGAATGACGCTTAATAGCTTATTCGTGGGATATTACTTTGTATTTAAGGTCCTTGAAAACGGTTCATTTTGTCATTGTGTATATTTTGTGACCCCTGTTGGCAAAAAACGAAGCATTATACAAGGTGACGACAGAAATACGACAATAAATTAAACTGAATATGTAGTACTAGTATTCACTCTGCATACGATAATTCAATCAAATATAACCATTATCATCATCTGCCTAGCTTTATCCCGACTATATTGGGGTCAGCTTCCAGTCTAACCGGAAGCAGCTGAATACCAGTATTTTACATGGAACGACTGCCTATTTGACCTCCACAACCCAATTACTGGGCAACGCCTTGGTAAGACTGGTTGTCAGACTTTTGGGCTTCTGACGACCCATTACGACTGCCAATGTCCACGAATGACAGCCGAGACCAACCGTGGTTTCCAAGGGACGGAGGAGTTTTGGTATGTAAATATAGTCACCCATCCACGGACCACCCGCGGCAAGCGTAGCTTAACCTGATCGATCGACCTATGTGGCTGTTATTAGTTAGCCACCAGCCCCTCCCATCAAATATATCCAATAGTTTCGTGAGCTATAGTCTCTTTTCGGAAAACCCATAATCGGCCTATCACAACTAATTATTTAGTTTGTTTGAAAGAAAAAACTCTTTTTCGAACAATCAAAATAGTAGTGATAGTTTCAAAACATTCAAAATATGCGTTAGTATTTCCAGTGTTTTCATGTATTGTCTCTGCATTGTATGACCTTTTGTGCATTTTTCGTATTTAATCGTACAAAGAAGAACAAGCAAACGTGCGACAAACTTTTGTCATTTTGATTTTGCCGCAATAATCTTAGTTATTTTTACTTTTCAGGATTAATCACTAATACATGATCTGACATAGATACCTATGTAACTAAAACAATAATTTCGAAAACACATACTATACACAAATTGGAATAAAATACAATGTCGTTGAATTTAAAATACGAAACCAAAATACATGAACTATTTAGTCAGCACTTTCCGTCTGAAACTCTCCGAGACAGAACGTCAGTCGTCGGTAATACGTCTCCGGCTAAATTCGCTAAATCTCTATTCTGTTCCGATTCATTTCCGTTGACTTGACCGCATTTTGCCTGTAGCAGTTGAAATTTCATTTTAGATATCAAATTGAAATAAATTGATTTTGTTTAAGGTGACGTCTTTCTATGTACCTAGTTAGTAGTCCATCTATTTTTGGACGACTGCGTACAAAAACTGGAGTTTCTCTGTATGAATGAATGAACATAGACTATTTTTTATGCAATAACCGATATCCATGCGGGCGGAGCCGCGGGCAAAAGCTAGTCCTTACTAATATTATGGATGTTTGTTACTCTTTCATGCAAAAACTACTGAATGGATTTGGATAAAATTTGGCATACAGATAGATTATAACCTAGATTAACAAATAAATTACTTTTCATCCCGGTAGTACGTTCCCGCGGGATAATTTCCGACTTCGACGCGGGCGTAGCTGCGGGTGGAAGCTAGTAATATTATAAATGTGAAAGTTTGTGAAGATGTTTGGATGCTTGTAACTCAATCACGTAAAAACGGCTGAACGGATTTGGATGAAATTTGGCAAACACATAGTTTGTAACCTGAATTAACAAATAGGATACTTTAAATCCCGGTAATACGTTCCCGTGGGATAATTTTCGACCTCAACGCGGGTGAAGCCGAGCAGCAGCTAGTAATACATAAGTTATTTGAAAATACTGTCATTAAAATCTCCACCACCTCATCATCATCATTCTCCTACCACTATCCCAATTTATTTGGTATTGGCGCAACATGTCCTTTTCTTTCCATACTTCTCTATTATCTGTGTAACAGGACTTATATATGTGAGGGTAGATTTATGTTAATAATCTTTTAGTGAACTGTCCATGGATAGGTCTTGCTAAAGTCGAGTTTGTTTATATCATTTTGTCAAAATACATAGTCAGTTATCAAATCGTTTTTAAATTTAAGCTAATTGTCAGTTTAACAAGTTGACTATAATGACCGAGCCACCGGAGTGACAAGTTTTAAGGTTAGTGAAATAATGTAAAATGTACTGAACTATATTGAATAATTTATAATAAATATTAGTAATATAATAATTTATTTCCAAACTTCAGTACACGTTACATCAATGAGGTCTCGACCCCTAAACTAGGACATCCTGTATGACAGGGGTCGAGGTTTCTCCAGTATTGTTACTACGTTGATTTATTTGTTGTTTAAATTCTGTGATTCACTTCTGAGATAAGTTGTACATCTATCATCTCGGTAGTCACTCCCTTTCAAACCATATCATCACTAACACAGTCCATCCATCGTTTCTTTAGTCTCCCAAATCTTAATTCGCCACCAACTATTGGTTTAAATATTCTTTCCATGTCACAGTCCAATTCAAAAGTCCTTTTATTTGATTCCTAAAAACGTATGCACCCGAGTTTCGTGTGACATGTTGAGATAAGTCGAACCCAGATCAAATTCACACTTGATTTAATCTTGAATAAAAATTCCAATGGATTCCCTTCTACCTCATGCTTATTTAAGGTCATATTATTTTTACTCGAATGATCGTAATAACTGCCGCTAGACTGTGAAAATGGAGTGCGAATTGCGAATTAATGTTAATGAAATAACACGCGAAAATAAATTCATATTACTTTGATAAAATTATGTTTATTGAAAGTTGAATCTGTGTATTTTATGATGGTTTATATGAGTGGTTTGATGTAAAGTTATGAATGTATTTATTTAATTAATTCGTTAATGCTCATTTAGTTTAAACCGAAGTAAAATAATTTGCAAGATAAAGTGAATAAATTTTTATATTCGATTCTGTTACGTGAGTCATTTGTAAATCACATTTCCATCGAAATTTACATCAAAATCGATAAAAACACTCTTTGAAATGATATCCTAGCAAGCAGACGATAATTTACGTTGGCATAAGCATGTATCGGTGTATTCATAATCAGGTCTTTGTTCTCGAGTTTGACAGAGTCGAGACATCCGCCACTCCGCTCGAGTTTGGCAAGAGTCTTCGTCAGCATGCGACGGATGAACGTACACTTTGGGAGTCTTATTTTCAGTTTTGGGAAGGCTGGATATCAGATTTGTGAAATTTCTGAGCACTGTTGTATTTTGTTTGTCAGTGTTACGGTTATTGTTATCTCTATAACCGATTAGGTGAAATGTGGTTTTGTAAATTTTAAACTGCGTAATATTTGTTAATAGTTGTACTGTGGTACAACTATTAACAAATATTACGCAGTGACATCAAACATAGCACAACACAGCTACACAAAGACCCTAATGGGCTGATATCTGAATATGTGTAAGTGAACGAATGAGCTGTACATATCGTCAAGCGCATTCATTAACAATGACTATGATTCACCTATTTCCATATATCATCTCGAAATGTCTCCAGATCACAGTTCCCCGAAAATCTAAAAGTCCATCTACTATGATCGTGTATCGAGCTATCCCTCACTCTAAGGACCATCTACACACTGAGGGCACTCGACCTTCCACAATGTAAAGGGAACTCTGTTTTAACTTCATCTTCAGGATCCTCGCCTTATTGATTACGTTCAGTTTCACGCCGTTAATTTAGACTCTCTTAATAAATAGACTGTAAACAAGTCTAGTTTTAAATGTCAAGTATTTGCCAAGTTTTGACCTTTTCACACTTTACAAAGTTCAGAATTTGATGTTGGGAATTTGAAGTCGGTTAAGTTATTTTGAGGTCAAAGTCATGATGGTGCATATATCTGGGAAGCTGGAACTCACTGGCGCTTTGGACCTAGAAACAGTGGACAACTTTATTTTCCTGGGTTCCAAAATCAGCAAAAATGGCTTTTGCGAGAAGGCTGTGCGCAGGAGAATTGGCATGGCTAAAAACGCGATGTCTGAGCTTGAAAAATCTGGAGAGGTCGCAACATTTCCGTAAAAACCAAAACCAGACTGGTACGGACCCTGGTCTTCTCGATCTTCTCGTATGGCGCTGAAACTTGGACGCTGAAAGCTGCTGAGCGAAAACGCGTTGACGCCTTTGAGATTTATTATTATTAGTGCTGGAGAAAGATGCTGGGTATCCCCTGGACAGCATATCGGACAAAGGTCTCCATACTGCGAGAGCTCAAAATCTGCTCACGACTGTCATCAGAGTGCCTGCGCATAATCTTGGAATACTTCAGTCACATTGCAAGGAAAGACGATGGCAACCTAGAAAAGCTAATCGCGGCTGGCTGACATGTGACATCCTCACACACACACACACACACAGAAACACACGCACTCTCATACATGACCTTAGATGATTGCATGAGTTCATGATTGTTTTTATTTGATTGCATAAATGTTAATGTAACAAAAATGGGAGAGGAGAAGACACAGATTCCTGTAACACAAATTTTAACCTAGATCAGGGTTCAGGGCTTCATAGGTAAATGTATCACTGTTTAATGTCAATAAAAAAATATTTATTATCTACCAACATCTACTAACGCACGTACGACGGCTTCAATGCTGTACGGCGCGAAAGAGCGGCCTCGCTGCTAAACAGACTTCGTGGCAGCCCCAACAGCCTTCTATGCGCTATAGCCGGGAGACATGACAGCCCGTTGATGAGGTCACTTGTCACCTGTACACTGTCTGTGTTATTAGTTAAGTACTTTTACGAGCTTCGGGTTCGTGACAATTAAAAACTGCCAATAAAAATTACCAAAGTTGACACTTTAATTAAACACACAAATTACAAAACATAATTTCACTACTGATCACTCTAAATCGCACTTGAAGATCGCTTCAGATGTTCTCGCCTGTATCGCTTGACCAATACTACTCGGTCTTGATCCGTTCCTGCCTTTTATAGGGCCCTGAGAACATTCGAGAAACGAAGCATCCAGAATCTTCGAGTGCATACCGGCCCCGACTGAACAGATGTTGATAGTTCTAGAAGATTCTGGTATCGAAATTGCTAGATAGATCTTGATTCAATTAATTCTGCTACTCGATACTAGATGGCGCTAGTGGTAACTAATTACTTTAGCTTTAGCGCGTAACAGTACTAACATAGGTTAAGACTTGTTACTAACCCAATGGATCTTTGATATCTGAATAAATAAATAAAATATTTCTATATAATCTGCCAACCCGCACTGGGCCCGCGTGGTGGATTTCGGCCAACTCCCTCTCACAGAGAGTAGGCCTGTGTCCCAGCAGTGGGCCCATTATAGGGTGATTATGATGACAATAGCTTGTACTTATGTGTTGCAGCTAATCATAGCTACCCTGTTTCAACAAAAACGTTATCGCTTTCCAAAACCGAACTTTTAAGGTTAGCTCCAGTTATCAACCTATCTCAATAAAACACTAACCCTTTTTCGCCAACAGTCCAACCAACAAAGTTAAATTCTTTTGACATAACAACACAGAAAAAAAATACTGACGCACAAAAAAGTAATTTCGCAGTTTGGAACTCCATTCCGACGGTTGTCGGTTACAACCGGGGACAACATTTGTTCGGAGCAACAAAGTTAAATAATAATAACGCGACCAGGACGTTTTACATTACGGCAGCACGAAGTTACCCGACCTGTGGTGGAATCACGTGGAACTACTAAAAGGGTTATGTACTTGAGTAAGAAAGGGTGGAGGGGATATTTATTTATTAAGCAGAGAGTGGCAAAAAAGGAGGGGCTTGTGGCCAAGTAATATTAGCCGCAAGGGTCGATCAATCAGGTTAAGCTAAGGTTGGTCCGTGGATGGGTGACCATCTTTACAAAACAAGACCTCTCCGTGCCTCGGAAAATACGTTAAGCCGTGTTGGTCCCGGCTGTCATTTGTGGATCTTTGCCGGTTTTCCCGCGATGCTGGAAAACATCGCGGGAAAACCGGCATGTCTTAGAACCAAAAATTCTAAGACATGTGACATCTACCAACCCACTCTGGGCCCGCGTGGTAGATTACAGCCCACTCCCTCTCACCGAGAGGAGGCCTGAGTCCAGCAGTGGGAACATTATAGGCTGATTATGGAGAAGATTTATCAAATGAGACAACAGGGATATCAGGTGACCATTGTGACGCAGCGAGTACAACAACACAACGTTAGAGGGACGCTTACGCACCTCGGTCACTTTTGCTCGGAAGCCCGGAAGCGACGGACAAGAGTCGAAAGATGACGGTGAAGTCCGCGGAAGCGAGTGCTCGTTGAACTGAGCCATGTTGCTGCCGCGCCGTGCCTCGGCGTGCCGATGATGACGCGTTGATTGCGACGCCTGCGCGTGCAGATCGCGCGCAAGGTCGTGTTTTGGATTCGATTCCCAACAAATTAGGAACTGTAGATTTCAATTATTTAGGTGCCTAACGGTTTCACGTTCTTGTGTTTTATTTTATATTCTATTATTTTAAGTAAATACTTCTAGGTAGGTTTGCTTTACTTTAAAAAAATAATAAGAATATATTGAGGGAGAAATACTATCAATAGACATAAAAGTATATACACTACAGAATCTATATTTTTATCAATATATGTCTTTGTTTTATTAGGTGTCTGCTACGTTTTGCACGCTCTACAGACACAATTTTGGCAAAAAGAAGACAGTTGAAAAACGATATCTAACAAGAATACAAAGTAGTTTCCATTCAGTGAGGTTATTGTGAAATAAAAGCTTAACGCCACGACTACACATATTTTTAGGCGACGAAAATATTGTTCACAGTTAGTAAGTGGATCACTAGTTTCTCCATACACTCTCATTACAAATATTATTACGCGACCCAGTCTGTAGATTGAGACCAAAATAACACAATTTACACTAGATTCTCAATTAAATAACTTACTAATACATGTTTACAAACCCAAAAAAACTTTGACGGTCAAATAGCATCGTGAAATAGGTTTGAACCTTTTCGCATAATCCACCAAATCTTATAATATGTCTCATCCAAATCTTCTAACATTCACGTTAATGTGTAATATTCGAGTGCATTGCGGTGTAACTTATATTATGGCGTCTGGGCTTGTTTGTGCATATATTACGGACGCTAAAAGGATAGCTCGAATTGGTTATAAAACATTATACGGTGTGACATGTCATCGTGAAGTTTTGCTACAGGGAAATCTTAGGTGCGAGGAGTTTTAAAGTGCACAGTTTCACGTTTGACATTTAGTATGAGCTCGATGGCGATAATATAAGCAGCGAAGAAAATTATGTTTACTACACAAAGCACTACGAATAGCTTTGATATAACAGTTTTCGATCAGATAAGATGGAGGATTAATTCCCTTTTAAACCGACCTAGGAGGAGGTTCCCAAATCGGTTGTTTTTTATGTTTTCTACCTCAGAACTCCTTCATTTATGAACCGATTTGGAAAAATATTAGGTATTTTGTTTGAAAGGATATACTTAGAGAATAGTCTGATTTGGTTATTTACTTTGCAAGTGAAGGTAAACAAATTTTCGTGGGGTAGGTACCACCTCTAAAACCTGGAAAATAAAAAGCGCAATAAAAAAAACAAGAGATTTCCAAAAATAAACACTACAAAATTTTAAATAACTTTAACTTCAGAAGTCGGTAGTAAACAAGGACCAAAATATAAAACCAAAGACACCGATTTCCCCCCCAGTGGGTTCCCGCATTGTCGTTGCGGGGGGGCTCAGTAGCCGTGGTCCGTTCCCACGGTGAAGCGAAGAGGAACCCCAAGGTGGGGCTGCTCGTCAGGGCTTTTGCTTCCAAGCCGATGACGTAGCGGCCAAAAAGTAGGTTGCGGTGAGGTGCACCGCAACTGAGGCGGGCCACGATGTTGAACGGCGGGCATCGCGGCTGAGGGTTACAGGCTGCGGCGGAGGAGGAGTGCCTGTACTTCTGAGTAGCGCTCTTCCCTTCCGTGGCCTGGACGGGGCCGCCACCGTTTGATGGCGGACGCGGTGGGGCCGCAGGGGAAGAGGAGTGTCGGTATAGCGTTGGCCGCTCTCCCAATCCCCTGCGGCCGAGAGGTGGTAGGCGGCGGGGCTACTGCGCTGACCCGTCGCAGGGGGACCAAGGGTGCCAAGGGTGCCAGGGTAGTCTGGGGCCCTTGTGCTATTGGTTCCTGGGGTGGTCACGGCGTGCCATGTGTCCTGGTGCGCCGGACTGGTGGGGTCCGCAAGGGCCGATGCCTGCCAGGGGTGCGGGTTGTTCGAAAGAGATACCGTCGCCCTTGGCACACAGGCAACTGAGAGAACACGGGTGGGTTTTAGTCAGTAAAAGTCTGACACGCCCTCCTGCTCCACCTAGAGTGGGAGAAGTTAATTCATGACTTCCCACCCAAAAAAAAAACACACCCACATTTTGTCAGTTATGTTTAAGTGACATATAATAGGGGCGAGCTTTTTGCCATCAACCGGACACAAATCAAAAATATGCTACTTACTTACTACAAAGTTATTTGATGATTTACCACCCTAAAAAAAAAAGACACCGACTTCTGAAATTAAAGTTATTTTTCACTTCGTTCACTTTATAGTGTTTTATGGAACACTGTTGTTTTTTTAAAATAAGCTTTTTATATTGCCTATAAAGAGACATTAAAAAGTCATTTTTTTTTTAAGATTAGGTAGTGTAACGGATCGTTGCACTGTTGGTTGTGTTCAAAGAAAACCACGAAAATATGCTAACACGGGGTAGCTGCGCAGACGTGTCAGGAGCGCATACGATACCGCCCTCACAACATCGTGTCTAGCGGACGACTGCCGGTGGCGGGGGAGAGCGGGATCGCGGTCGATTCTGCTCCCTCGCAACATCTATACTCTTTTTTATCTTCGCAACCACCCCGCCTTTTATTAGAACAATATTCAGGAAAACACTTTGACAATAAACACACAGTAAATCAAAAAAGGATTCTTATTTTAAACTAAATACTAGTCGTTACATTACTATCTTTTAAAACAGTACTGAGCCGTCCATCATCGCTAACAGGTAGACTACGATCATTAATTATTTAATTTTAAGCAACATTTATAAATGAAGGGGATTAATTGTGATACATCAAACCAAAGAATTATATTTGAAAATACTCCTGCATTATTATAAAACATTAACAGTTAAACATTCTGATTACTCAGTCAATGCAATCAGTTGACAGAAACAACACAAACTTCCCACTTATTGTCCCTGTATAGTAAAACAATAAATAGCTCTTGAATAATTGATACGCAACCGGTGTTCCAAGTGTTTCGTCTCAGCTTTGTTACTTATCTGTTCTTAGAGTTAGATAATTGGATCAAGATCTGTTGTTTAGAACAGTGGAATACACTGATGGATAGATCCTCCAACAAAATGCACGGCAAAACAGTATGTGAAGGGAATTAATGGTACATAGTCCTCATTACGGAATAGAGTTCGCCAAATTGATAAAATACTGCTTTCGATTTTTTTTGTGATGTGGTGGCCATCCACATCGCCACATGCGAACTACGCAACACAATGACTTCAAGCAAAACCCTGCAACATTGCGCAAGCCAAATTTACCGCGCAGTACGTGTTGATGGTGAATGTCACATAAGTCACCATTCACATGTGGTCAATCAACATATTTTGCATGGAATGAATAGCTAAGTAAAAACTACTGCAATTTAATCGAGGACTTCGGAAATCAGGCATTAGTTAACTGTAAGGTTAATTGCCTTAAAGTGTTAATGATTCAATCATTTAAAACAATATCAATGGTTACTTGTATCGAAGTCATCCATTTTAAATTGGTTAGTTCACTAAACACCAGCAAATTTTTGTTCATCCACCAGGACCAACGTTGGTCAGTTCTCATAAAAACACCAATTATTGTTCATCCACTACGACTGTCGTTGGTCAGTTCTCAAAACAACACCAATTTTTGTTCATCCACCAGGACCGACGTTGGTCAGTTCTCAAAACAACACCAAATTTTTGTTCATCCACCAGGACCGACGTTGGTCAGTTCTCAAAACAACACCAGTTTTTTCATAATCCACCAGGACCGAAGTTGGTCAGTTCTCAAAATAACACCAATTTTTTGTTCATCTACCAGGGCCGAAGTTGGTCAGTTCTCAAAACAACACCAATTTTTTGTTCATCTACCAGGACCGAAGTTGGTCAGTTCTCAAAACAATACCAATTTTTTGTTCATCCACCAGGACCGACGTTGGTCAGTTCTCAAAACAACACCAATTTTTTGTTCATCCACCAGGACCGAAGTTAGTCAGTTCTCAAAACAACACCAATTTTTTGTTCATCTACCAGGACCGAAGTTGTTCAGTTCTCAAAACAACACCAACTTTTTTTCATCCACCAGGACCGACGTTGGTCGGTTCTCAAAACAACACCAATTTTTGTTCATCTACTAGGACCGACGTTGGTCAGTTCTCAAAACAACACCAATTTTTTGTTCATCTACCAGGACCGAAGTTGTTCAGTTCTCAAAACAAGACCAATTTTTTGTTCATCTACCAGGACCGAAGTTGGTCAGTTCTCAAAACAATACCAATTTTTTGTTCATCCACCAGGACCGACGTTGGTCAGTTCTCAAAACAACACCAATTTTTTGTTCATCCACCAGGACCGAAGTTAGTCAGTTCTCAAAACAACACCAATTTTTTGTTCATCTACCAGGACCGAAGTTGTTCAGTTCTCAAAACAACACCAACTTTTTTTCATCCACCAGGACCGACGTTGGTCGGTTCTCAAAACAACACCAATTTTTGTTCATCTACTAGGACCGACGTTGGTCAGTTCTCAAAACAACACCAATTTTTTGTTCATCTACCAGGACCGAAGTTGTTCAGTTCTCAAAACAAGACCCATGTTTGTTCATCCACCAGGACCGAAGTTGTTCAGTTCTCAAAACAAGACCAATTTTTTGTTAATTTACCAGGACCGAAGTTGTTCAGTTCTCAAAACAAGACCAATTTTTGTTCATCCACCAGGACCGTGTGTCCAAATACTTAGTGAAAGTTGTCTTTTCGCCGGCCTATTGTGGAAGCAGTGAATTATCTCAATGAACGCTAATTAAATTTCTTTACGTCTTACTATGCGGAAAGCGCCCCACAGCGATATCGTTAATTCGTCAAACGAATTGCTTTGTTTGTTCAAGTGATCATGCTTAGTGTGATTTTAGTAATAGAATTCTCTTATTAGCTATAATCGATTGTTTATTTACGTTTTGACTCCAATGGTCATTGATCGTGTGGTGTTGTTGTTTTTTTTTTATGTAAAGACAAACATATTGGAGGTTAAATGTATGAGCATTCGATTAAAACTTTACTAGCTGTACCCCGTGTTTTCACCCGTCTCTCATGGCTTCTCAGAATTGTAGCCTGATGTTAAAATATCCTAAAATTTTACTTATTATTTTAGCTATCAAATTCAAAAAGAAGTTTTCATATTCCAAGTAGGCTTTATTATAATAGTAAAAGATAAAATTTTAAACAATTATTTTAGTCAAATACTTTGTACTAAATATTTGGTAGCTACTGACCTCAGTAAGTTAGATTTTTATGTATTCTAGATTAACCTATAGGTAAATAGGTTCACTGGCATAGTTAGTAAAGCCACATAAATATTTTTCAGTTCGTATAAGGTATTTATCGATGTGATATCAACCGTGGTAATATCAATACATCTATCTAGACAAATTGATATTACAAACGGTATAATATTACTATATACTACATCAACACACTTCTCGCTACTTTCAAGCCCTAGGGAAGAAAAAGCACTCCATCTTTACAGCATCATTGGCATACAAAGCTACCTAGCACTTGTATTTCTACGCTTGACGTTTTTAATGTTTATACAGAGAAACGTTATTAGGGTGCGTCTAGACGCCTAGGTTCCTTAGGGACCCTCCTTAGAACGGACTAGACACTTCCTGGCCCTTTGGACCGGGCATCATTTACTCTTTGTCAAATATTTAGCTAATTATAGCTCGTCTCCCTTGCGACTTAAACAGAGGTGTAAAAAACTGGTTTAGAGAAAGTAACAATCGTAGGGGCTTTATTATATACATAGATTTATAGCCGTGTTCTTAATAATACATATACTGAAATGTTTATTAATTTATGGGCTTATTATAATTCGAATAAATAGAACGAACATCGTTTTTACACGAAATTTAGAAAACTAACCTGTTATCTTCGGTTTTCACATAGCTTTCAAATCCTAACCCCGTAAGGGCTGCCATACAAGGACTGCTCGAGCAGTTAGCGATTAATCAACATACACGAACCGCTCTTGCAGTCATAGTCAACAGCTTGAAGCTGCCATTGCTCGACAAATCACAAATGAAGAGCGCAGGCGGAGATACTGCGCGAGAGCAGTCGACAGCTCGAGCAGTCAGTGTATGCCTGGCGATTGCTTGACCGTACGACCACCTGAAGCAGTTCCAACTGCTCCGAGCGGTTTCGTGTATGTGTAAAAGACTGTAATTGACTATGCAGGCGCAGCTTGAAGTAGTCCATCTTGACTGCTTCAAGCAGTCCGTGTATGGTGGCCCTTAGACTCGCTCAAGGATTTAATATCGTACATAAACTCCTTTCTTAGTGCACCTCCTTCCTACACACTCAGTGAGGGAAACATCATCGAAACGATTCTTCTCTTTTTTGTTGTGATTTAGGTCATCATCATCTGCCTAGACGTTTTCCAACTATGTTAGGGTCGGATTCTAGTGGACTGGAATGGTTAGAACGCGATGCAGCTGAGTATTTAACATAGAGCGACTACCTATCTGACCTCCATAACCCAGTAACTGGGTAACACGATACCCCTTGGCATGACTTGTTGTCTGGTTTCTGACGAACTGTGGTGACTGTCAAAGATACGCGAACGGCAGGCGGGACGAACGGCATAACTTACTTTCCGAGGCACGGAGGGCTCTTGGTATGTTAAGATGGTCACGCATCCACGGACCACCGTGGCAGTATTACGTAGCCAAAATTTAGGTTTGGCATTGTAAAAAATACTGCAAGTTACAAAATAGTTTTGAAGTGAAAACTTCTTTAGGCGCGTTGAACACTTTTTGGGTGAACATAAATCATGGAATTCGCGTCATCTTCACCGAACACTTGAGCACACGGATGAGTCGCGCGTTGATGTATTTTAAAAAAGTCCCTTTCTTTCATTAGGAAATTCTAATTCTTGTATCCCTTTCTTTCCCTTTGTATTTTTATCGTAATAATCAGTGCAGTTACTTCTAATGGCTGAAGTCGATCGCTCGTTTATCATTTTTTACCGAGAGCAATAAGGACGCAAGGACCCAGTGTGAAATCCTGTATTGACGATTAAAAAAATACACACGTAATTGTTAAAGTTTTCACTTTTTTATATCTGATGATAATTCACGTCACGTGCGTACCTATTAACTAAACATTCCCGTACCCCAGTCACGAATGTAGCTTATAAGTCATTGCACCCCCAGGATGTAAGCCAGTTAATTGCTATTTATATACGAACATTTTTCATAAATACGCCAGATAACAATTAAGAATTAGGGATCGTAAACGTGCGCTGTCCAAATGTCGTTTTAAAACGTTGGAACGTAAAGTTCAAACTAAAATTAGAAGAGAATTTATAATCACTGAAATATTGTCACTTAGATTTGTATACGAAAGTAATATTGATATATTTGCTACTTACTAGGAGATCAGCTTATAGCCACAAAGTAGAATTCATTCGGATTAGCATATACGCTTTTTCTGCATTCCAAATGAAAAACATAATAATTTAGAATTTTAATTACCCAACAGTCCACATTATGTTATCGGATAGTTATCAACTTATAATAAGGGTAGGTTAATCTTTCAATAATTTGAAATCATGCATGGACTTGAAACTAATCTTCCATAGCCAAATTTTTAAAACATCCAGTTTACAAAGAATACGCTTACCTCCATAATTTCAGCAGTAATTTGCAACAATTCACGTTGAATCCTTTTCAGAACATGGCTATTCTTACAGAAGCACACCTTTGACCCACTTCCATAATGTCGCATTCAGTTCTCAAACTCTGAGATTAATTCTCCACCGTGACAAGGGTTTTCATCTGGATATTTGAATGGAATACCTGGAACATTTTATTTTAGGGTTAAGGTAAAGGTCATTTTATAGAAGTAATAAAAGATTGGGTAAAGTCAAAGTTTGGACACATATAATATCGGCGTTTTACCTGAAATAAAACGCTTATTAAACTACTTACCTTATTCGAAGCATAATTAAACAATTGAGATAGGCTGAACCTTGTTTCCTGTGCCTTTTTTCCTTTCGTTTCTTGCGATATAGCTCTGTCTCGCTCTCATGACGTCACCAGGTCAGAGAGGGGAGCGCACTTTTGAGCGCGCGCGACTCGTCTTGTTCATTGGATGATTGACTATTGTCACCAGGCAGAAATTACTATTATGCTTCGAATAAGGTAAGTAGTTTAATAAGCGTTTTATTTCAGGTAAAACGCCGATATTAAACCACTTGACCATTATTCGAAGCATAATTAAACAATTGAGATGTGTCTGTTATCGCCTGGTGACGTTCATGACGAACGCCAATGTGTAAGGGAAGATCAAGAAAAAACAGAAAAGTTAAAAGATAGTAGGTAATTGCAATTTGTTTTTATTGCAAAACATAAGAAAATTAAATTATCAATCCCGTTATATTATAATCATTATCTTACGTGTTATATATAGCTACTTATAATACTCAAGGAAACATCAGTAAATCTAGTTACATAATTCACTATAAGACAGGGTTAAAGAGAGCAGTAATGCTGTTACTTCTAGAAGATCCCAACACCTGTCGCTTATAAAATCGAATAAAAGTGTTTGAGGACCTCCAATTTCCTCGGGCCATAATATCTTCCATGGGAACGTTCTCCAACCAATTCTTGGAAGCAACAGCGGAACGGGCACTTCCAGGAGTAGCAACAATACCTGCCAGACGCATCAGAGTTTTAATCCACCCTGCAATAACGGTCCGTGAGGCCGCACGAGCTTTACCTCTCGTAGTAACAAATAAGTTGGGACATTTAGCTTCCTCACGTCTAGTAGCAAGCAGTGATACGGTCTGTTCAACCCAGTATACAGGGTCCAAGTTCCTACTTTCATTATTTTTAAATAATCTCCATCCTGATTGCCTATGGTCAGATGAATCAGTCTTAGACCCAAAGGCTGGCCACAAAGTTATATAATTATGATCTGGTGATTTAATATAACTATCGTTATCGGTCATAAGAAGTGTCAAGTCATGAATACGCCTACCAGAACAGAGTACCAAGAGAGCTGCGGCTTGACTCGATACATCAAAAATATTGTCATGATTTATTGTTCTATCGCCAAGAAAACATACAAAATCATCAATATCCCACACGGGTAACTTAGCAACAGTTGGTTTTATAATTGAAATCGATTTCAGAATATGTTTCACCAAAATATTATTACTTAGAACACCTGAATCATTTACATTACAAAGGGTGGAGACTACAGACTTATGTAACAATATGGTATTATAAGACAGTTTATGTTTAATATGCAAATCAGCCAAAAAACGAGCTAGGTCAGATCCTGAAGGGCTCTTAGGGTTAATTTGACTGGTTTTACACCACGAAACCCAGCGGTTCCATGCAGGTTTATAAGTTCTCAGGGTGGAAGCGCGCCAAGAATTTTTTAAAAGATCTATCTGAGAATTATTCCAATTACCTAAATGAGGTGTCCACCCCCACATTTCCATACTTCCAACACTAGATCCTGGACGCGAGGAGGTGGCAGTCCCGTTGTCACATCGATCAATACTTTGTTCAGGTTCTGTATTGTGAACGGTGGGGCTAGAGCCCGGGCTTTGAGATCTCCGCGCCAAAAGACTCTCTCCCATCTTGGTGCTACTATCAAGTAAATTCCCGATGCCTGATTGAGGTAGCTCAAAACCCATGCCAGATCGAATTTCCAAGTTATCGAGAATGCGTCGTGGGCTACAGCTTGTTTGTCGTTATGATCTTTCGATACGTAATGAGGGACTACGTGGGCGTTGCTGGAGGCAAACAGGTCCACTTGGGGAATCCCCCATTAGAAGAATAATGTCTTGGTGATCCCGGACATCAGATGCCATTCGGGGACCTGGCGAAACCGCGATAGGTGGTCGGCATGGTTGTTGTACCTCCCCGGAATGTAATACACGTTGAGATGAATTTGGTGTTGGTCTATCAGACAAAATAGGTCGTATGTTATGTCCATCAATAGCGAGGATTTGGTTCCCCCTTCGTGACGAAGATACGCTACTACTGTGCGATTGTCGCATTGTATGTTGACCGTAGATTGGCTCAGATAAACGGCCTGACCTTGAAAGACCTTCAATATTGCCAACATTTCTTTTACGTTGCAGTGGCAAGTCTTCTCGTTCGGGGACCATGTTCCCCATAGCGACTGGCTGTCCATTTGGGCACCCCAGCCCAAGTCGGAGGCGTCCGTCGTGATAAAATGCGTTGTTGGTGCGTGGTGTAGAATTGAAGGATGTTGCAAATTGTGGCTCCACCACTGTAGGTCTCCTATTGCATCTACAGGTACAGTATATACCTTGACAGTATTGTCCAATTGTAGTGTGTTTAGGAATTTCAATAGAGCTCGATAATGCAATCTCCCTCTTTGTACGACAAAACTCGCAAAGTTTAGTGCTCCTATTACGCTTTGTAACTTCTTTAGGTCTGTCTTCCCCAAATGTACGATTTCGTGTATCTTTGCAAGTAAAGCGGGTACTTTTTCTGTCGGCAGACGTTTGAGATTTAGCCAAGGATCCCACAGTACTCCTAGGTAAACCAGGGATTTCTTTGGTGTTAGGATAGATTTCTCGAAATTTATTTTCCAACCCAGATATTGTAATGTCTTTACGAGAAGACTCACATGGCCTGCGAGAACCCCTGGGTCTTGGTGAGCCAGTAGAAAATCGTCGAGAAACACTAATATTCTCACACCCTGGCTTCTCATTACTTGGGCAATCCAATTTGTCAAACTGGCGAAAGTTTTTGGAGCCGTGCTGAGACCGAAAGGTAGGCAGGTCATTTGAAGAAGCTG
Source organism: Antitype chi (assembly GCA_947359405.1). NCBI lineage: Eukaryota > Metazoa > Arthropoda > Insecta > Lepidoptera > Noctuidae > Antitype > Antitype chi. The sequence continues at coordinate 10,456,097 of OX375815.1, read as the reverse complement.
TTTGTCGTAAATAAGACGTAAGAAGCGCCTGTGGGGCTTTGCTACGTTTAAATGAAAGTAAGCCTGTGAAATGTCCAGCTTGCACATCCAATCTTGGGGCTGAATGAAATCTGGGACTCTGAACACATTTATCAGACTGAAAGGAGTGGTCAGTATGAATTCGTTTAAAGCCTTTAAATTGAAAATCGGTCGGGCTGACCCATCGCTCTTTGGTACTAGAAAGAGGGTAGATAAGAAACTTGGTGTTGGGCTCGCAATTTCCAGAATTCCTTGATTCAACATTTTTTGGATAATTATGGTCATTTCTGGTGACACAGGTGTGTGAAATGCCTTGTTGCCTAATCTGGGCATGATTAAGGGAGGTTTTCGTTGAAAAGGTATACGGTACCCATGAATTATTTGAATAAGGAAATCTGGTGCTTGCATTCCCTTCCATTGATCGACGAAATTCGATAACTGACCGGCTCGAAATATTTTCATGTCAATATTTACTTCTCTTGGCATTGAAGCCTGAAGGTGACGACCTTCGCTTATTTCCGCCACGTTTGTGAGCGTATCTTTGATGTTGTCTTGCCCCGCGGGAGCGAAAGGAGCGTTTATCCACTTTGCCACTAACGTGTTGAGGATAGTTATAATACGCGTGTACCGGTCCTTGCGAAGGACACTCTATATTATGCTGCAAAAGGCCACCCTGTGAGGGGACGTTACAGTTTTGACAGCCTTGTGAAGGCATGCTTGAGTTATAGTTCTTACCCTGCGAGGGTGGAACTGAATATTGTCCCTTCGAGGGACGAATGAGCCATTTTCCAACTTGCGAAGTTGAGGTATTACCATAAGCTTGTTTTGTAGATGTACCAGCCGATCTAGAAGCAGGCCAGAACGCCTTTTTGATACCGCCCGCTTTTTCTAACGCAACAACTAATTGCTCAGAATTAAATAAGTTAACCTCAGATGGAGGTATTTTTCTTATTGCTGATTTTATTAAGGGATCTCGAACTGCATTAGTTATGCTGTCTCTGCGCATCTGTATGGTTTCAGCTCTATGGCCACAGATCATTTGCAATAGGTCTGCAGAGACCTTGCTGAACTCACCAGAAGTGAAGATGTCATTAAACTTTTGGTTTATAGCCTCGAAGCTTATTTCTTCTTTGTGGTCTCGGACCCATGTCAAAAATGCACAAAGTTCCACCTTTAAGGACTCTTTTTGTTTTAAAATACCGTAAGTTAACGAAGCGTACGCCCTTTCCGAGTAACTTAAGTGTTTTAGTGTATCATAGGGTCTGATCTCTTCGTTTGCCTCAAGTTCGACGAATCCCGGGCTATGGTTATACGATTTTTGAGTTTCCGCGTAACGTACTTCACTCCAATCCGGTTTATTAAAAAACATAATTTCTTTTAAAATGTTCAAGTAACGCTTATCTGTCTTTGGGACAGCCGGTTCCTTAAGCTTAGTTTCAACATCTAAATTATTTAAAAAATTACTACCTTGCGGTTCAAAATCATCCTCAGTGAAGAGGGAAAGGGCGTCATCGGCCACCGGTATACTATTACATATTTACATTTTGTTTCACTTTACGCTCCGAGCGGCGACGTTTGCACTTGCCCCCCCTTTTTTTGTGATGGCGGCGACGCGCATTCTTATGTTTCGACTTATGCTCAGAAGAACCAGATGAACTGGAACTCGAATCACTACTAACAGAGCTACTACTACTACTGCTGCTGCGGGGATGCGAATGCATCCGTTTGGTACGAGATGTTTTATTATTTGTAGCATTCGAAGGTCCTGCGACCGGTTCATCTTGCGAAATCAACATTATTTCTTTATCCATTACGTATTTGGTATAATACTTAAAACAATTGAACACTCACACACACACTGGAAAAGAAAACGACACTCGAACGGAAACCCGTTAAACTTTCAAAATGTCAATGTTGATTCACTGTATTGGTATTCACAAGAAACAGATTTAGTAAATTTCGAAAATTGGTGTGCCAACTTTCAATCAAAAGGAAAAATATCTAGACGGTTGTGAAAATTAAATTTGAATAACTCACCTGCTAAGCAGCAACCGTCACCGGCAAGGAAAAGAACAAGACGAGTCGCGCGCGCTCAAAAGTGCGCTCCCCTCTCTGACCTGGTGACGTCATGAGAGCGAGACAGAGCTATATCGCAAGAAACGAAAGGAAAAAAGGCACAGGAAACAAGGTTCAGCCTATCTCAATTGTTTAATTATGCTTCGAATAACGGTCAAGTGGTTTAATATGTTTAAATCTTCAAGTGTCAAGTAATTAACACAATAACTTTTCTATTTTGACACGCTTTATATTAGCTCACTTGTATGTTTGTTTGTATGTTTGTAACCGACTCCTTAGGGCGCGATTTGGACCCACTTTAAATGGTCGGATTTCATTTAAACTTTGTAAACTTACCGAGGACCGATGACATTTCAATAATTTAAAAAAATAGAAAAAATCAAGGAAAAAAAAACTGAAAAAATCACGCTTTTGTAGTTAGCAGAACTAAAAAATAGAAAATAATAGTTTTTTAAACTATTATTTATTTTTATCAGATTCAATGAGTCTGCCTAACAGTTGAGGGGTGTAAGAGAACTGGTATACTACTTAGCATAGTAAACTTTAACGAAGTAAAATGTGAAGCTCTCAAAATTGAATTATTACATTATTTTTGTTCCGTGTGGTGCCGGACGTAAAAGAATAGCACCATCCCATTTCTTCCCGTGGGTGTCGTAGAAGGCGACTAAGAGACTTACTAGAGAATGGTCAGCAGCGTTCTCTATGAATTTGACCACCATACTGCGATCGCCAACCCGCCTGCCAAGCGTGGCGATTATGGCAAACCCCCCTTTTGGGGGAGGCCTATGTCCAGCAGTGGACGTCTTTCGGCTGATATGATGATGATGATGATGATTATTGTTTGTAATCGTCCGTGCTTTCAAAACCAAATAAAAATAATAATAATCGCAAAAATTGTCAAGCATAAAAGAAGCTCAATACATCAAAAGCTTTTTCATTGACTGCTCAAAAAAAAAAGTAGCTCAAACAGATTTAAATATTTTAGAATGTAATAAATAATGCCCAACTTTATTTAAAAATCTGTCTCTTATCCGATCTATTCAAATACAAATACACATTTCAAATCCATTCAGTATTAAAAATCGGACTGACTCTAAAATTCCTTCGTCAAACTGACATTTCGAAACCGACCACCTTGAAATAGAAAAGTCCTGACTCGTAAAAATCGTCATGTCACTCTATGCCACAGCATAAAAAAGTTCCGACCAGAGCTAAAAGTGAATCCGCAGTACTACAAAGTTGAAGTAGGGAATTTTATCAGTGTATGTATTTTTGTTGAGATAGATTTGGTTAAAATCCCTAAGGGAGACGATTGCGGCAAGTGACGTCTTCTAATATTACCATTTAAACAAGTTTTATGGTAATCGCTTCGAGACCCGGGAGATTATTTTCAACTGAATTTCGGGAACGTTTTTCTTTCTCAAGTTTAAAGGCGAAAAGTTACAAGATTTCTGATACCGACCGTTAATAGGCTTGGATGTTGTTTTAGAATAATTTAACATTAATTAAAGAAGTTTTGCTTTCAAATTCTTGATTGGTTAATGTTATCTGTTCGATTTATTTATTTAGGCGAATAATGAAGTCGAATATTGGATCTGAGTTATTCTTTATAATGGCTTGTACAGACAATGGTCCTAGTTCGCGCATTTAATACTAGCATACAATATACCGACTACTTTGATAGACGTATTCCATAGAAATATAACAATGGATGATGCAATATGTCATAAGTGAGTCTACGACTGATATTACGAGGCATGTAGTTACTGACTTTACTATATTCAAAGCGCTTTATTGTATTTTGTGTCGGTATTGAAAAGAAGAAGAGGGGCAGTGGCAGTTAATAAACAATCCAAAATTATTTTCTAAAGATTACGAACTGACAAAATGTATGTTATACAAGATGTAAACAGTGAATTTCAATTTGTAATTCAATACAATTCTCGCGATCTATGCGTTTAATTAAAACCCGATTACTTACCATCCATCCATAACAATATTATGGTAAATATTTCTCCTAAGATTGTTTATTGTTTCACGATACCCCTTCTAAGAAGATCCGATTAGAAAACTTTTGGGTAACATCAAAATGAAATTTTCGTTGGAATTTTATTTTATTAATTTTGCTTCCATTTTTACCGAAGTGCAGTTCTGCTTCCAAAGACTGTATTCCCTTGTGGTTCTTTGTGTTCAATAGTTTCCATACGTTCTGAGGTTTACGGCCACACTGCGGACCATAAGTTTGGTAATGTATTAGGCGCAAAGCTCCTTGGGGTTCTATATAGAGATGCTTAAAACGTAATGTATAGCTTTCTTATAATGTGGAGTGCTCTTGAGAAGTGGGTTAACGGAGTGTTGTAATATTGCTGTAATGGTGTGGTTGAGATTGGCGAGTAATGTTAATCAAGTTAGGACTTCAGAAAAATTGTGTTTCATTTAGTTCTGTTTGAACTGCCTGGGCACAAAAATTATTTTAAGTCAAATGGTGTTTTGGTGACTCTAATTTAGATACATTTTGTAAACAAAAAAGCCATTTAGGAATACACTGTAGGCATTGTTGCTGATTATGAGAAGTAAGATGTTTTGCAAAACTAACAAGTTACTATAATAATAAACCGTGTCATAATTAATTTAACTTTCACAACAACCAAATATCGGGGTTTATAACAAACCAGTTTGTTTAACTTTTTGCTGTTACCACCGAAGTTTTTTTTTTGTTTTACGGCTAAAGTTTTTTATTGCCCCAACGAGTTTCTTCGAGTTGGGTGTGTTTTACTGGGTAACAAAGGTATCTTGCTAATCGCAGTATAGTCACAGAGTAGGTACGTATGGTGCTTTTAGCATATGAGTGAGTGAGTATGAGTGAAACCTGGTCTATAGACATTTACCCGTTTTTTTTTTTTTTTTTACTACTGACAGTTAAGGTAAATAATCTTGACATTGCATTAATTCTCACACTTGGCGAACTTAATCTGTGGCCGGAGAATGTCATCAGATCGGAGTGTGTCAGTTGTAGTTACATACCTATCTGCATCGTTATCAGTATAGCCTTTTTCGAACTATGTTGGGGTCGGCTCTCAGTCTTACCGGATGAATATCAGTATTTTACAAGGAGCGAGTGCGCATCTGAACTCCACAACCCAATTACTGGGTAATAAGATACATACCAGCCATCATGTCAGGCACAAAATTGAAGTAAGTCTTTCTGTACTTTCGAAACCAATGTTAAAGTGTAAAAATTGTAACAGTACGATCTATCTATATCGTCATCTGATAATCGTTCAGTCGATTTAAAATCGAGCAGTAGATACTAACCATCGTATATTTACTTCTTTAGCACCACTAAAACTTTAACATTACCTCTATCCTTATTAGTTTCACTCCCACAATTAAAGGGAGTCTCCTAATAGACGTTTCTCCATTTACTAGAACGTTTCGAGTATTGCCTTGTGTTGTTAAAACCGGTGGTAATCGATTCTCTATCGAGAACATTGAGTGTTATTGAGGTGTTTCCCTTTATCCCCGTAATGGATTTTTCATTTATTCCTTTTTTGGGTCCATTTCTGGCTATGTTTGTCGTTTACACACCTTTGCAGTTTAGAAGCTCGGATAAGTGTATTTGCTTTTTTGTCTGCTTTTTGATGATACATATGGAACTACTCACTTTGGAACTATTCTTAACAAAATACTGCTCAGTATTTTTTTAAGAGTTTAATAGTGTTCGGCAGTAAATTAATTTGTGGAGTTCGAAGCAGAGTAGAGATAGATTATTTTTTCTAGTTATGTAATATTAGTTGGTATTATGTAATAGTAGTTATGTAAGTCTAATATAATATTCTTCCAAGAAAACCTTTGAATTTAACAGTATCACAGATAGTAATTCATATCTGTTAAGCTTAACATATTCTCTAATTATCAAACAGCGGTTTGATTAATACTACCAGGCAACAGTCAAGATATAAGATTAGTTAGGAAAGTCGAAATAGTAACAAGATTATAAAGTTATTTTTAAGGCTAATGACTATTTAATTTTTTTGAACAATGGGCATTTTCAAGAGACAACTTTCTAGCACTGAAAAATTAACCACACTAATATCTAAAATAGTAATTCTAAGGACACAACGAATAACTATTCACATCATAAGTGCACATCTAGGTTTATGAAAAATAAAATAGGTCATCAAAATTTTAAACTTTTATTTTTCTATAGACACAAACCTAAAGAAACTCCAGCACCCCAAATGGAGTTAATAAAAGGAATGAGAGCAGAACGTCTCAGCTTAACTTTTTAAACGCTCGGCCGCGGTCCTCCCAGTGATTTATAGAGGGAAGCGACCCTATCTGCGCCCACAAACTATTTAAATTAGAATGTTGTCTCAGATAGCCATGAATGCGCCGATCTATTACCCATTGAGTTATGTGCTGCAAGGAAATACTGCTGTTGGAAAGAATCGAAGACATTAAAAGTAAGAGGAAGAAAAGGGTGCAGTTTGGTGGATGTATTTGGAAAAGAAAGTTAGGAATGCATTCGATTTGACTCAAACTTCCTAAGCGACATAGTTATGGACTGCTTTATCACCTCCGAGGAGAAGTGTTAAACTTAACTGGCATATTATAAACAAGCATACTCTTTTCCATTTTTATCACTACATGGTCAAGTTGACCCCCCCAGTGGGTTCCCGAATTGTCACGTGTCGTGGGGCCACTGCGCTAAACCGTCGCAGGGGGACCAAGGGTGCCACGGGTGCTAGGGTAGTCTGGGGCCCTTGTGCTACTTGGTTCCTGGGGTGGTCACGGCGTGCCATGTGTCGTGGTGCGCCGGACTGGCAGGGTCCGCAAGGGCCGATGCCTGCCAGGGGTGCGGGTTGTTCGAAAGAGATACCGTCGCCCCTGGCACACAGGCAACACGGGTGGGTTTTAGTCAGTAAAAGTCTGACACGCCCTCCTGCTCCACCCAGAGCGGGAGAAGTTATTTGATGATTACCCACCGTCAAAATTAAAAAAAAAAATGGTCAAGTTGAGAACACGAATGAAGGGCTACAAATTTTTTCATTTATTTTTAGATCCTTATCGGACTTTTACTGCTCGGTCATTTAATAATTGTCGTATAAAGTAACAAGTTGTCACTACATCAACTTTGCACTCCTACTGCCGTATTTCCGTGACCCTTTTGTATGTTAATTAACTAATATGATACTCTGTGGTTTCCACCATAACAAAGGTTCTATCCTCCTACCCCGTGGGTGTCGTAATACACAACTAAGGGATTTGGCAAAACAAAAAGGAGCAGCGAAATAAAACGCCTTTACTAAGTGAGATTACTTTGTCATAAAACAATCTTGATCCGCCACCAAAAACAAAATCTGAATTAAAAATACTTATCTGATTTCTTTTTTTTTTTTCTTTAAAACCAGTTTTAAGCTTGATAGTGGTTTCATAAGACTGACGTACTACAATATTCCAAAAATGAATAGTGTAATCACTCGACTGTACCAAATCCACCATAGTTTGTCAGCTTACTTACTACTGTGAATTTCCCTCAGACTAATACCGCAACCAAATGCTGCCAGTATAAGCATACATTTTACTCGAGAACTTTAATACTTTCGTTAAACAAAAATCTCTTCTTAGTAGGTACATCCAAATCTGTACCTAGGCTTCTAAAATGTACTGAACTGAAAAGTTTACGCGTCGCGTAATCCTGACATGTAGGTTACGCATTATCGGCTCAGCCGTGTCACGCCAGATGACTCGACAGTTACAATATAAGCAAAACATAGAACCGCACTCACTGTCTACTTGTAGGTGTGGGGGGGGCTATTATGGTAGTACTCGACTTGGTACAGCATAAAAGTTTTATCTAAAGGTTATCGTTCGTATTATCTATGACTATCGCTTTTTTTCTATGCTTGTAGGTGTGGGGGGCTATTATGGTAGTACTCGACTTGGTACAGCATAAAAGTTTTATCTAAAGGTTATCGTTCGTATTATCTATGACTATCGCTTTTTTTCTATGCTTGTAGGTGTGGGGGGCTATTATGGTAGTACTCGACTTGGTACAGCATAAAAGTTTTATCTAAAGGTTATCGTTCGTATTATCTATGACTATCGCTTTTTGTGTCCGACTTGTTCTTAAATGCGCGACCGATTTAGAAGAAATTATCCCAGAACGTTTATATGTGTAACTTAATAATATACTTATAGAAATCTCGATATTTTATAGGAGCAGGTTGGTAGCTGAATAATTTCTAAGCCTTTCCCCTCCTTTTTATAAGCTCGCTGTTCTGAAATAAAATCTGAAATAAAACCACACATTAAATAACTCAAAATGATGCAGCAATGAATAAGCTTTAGCTAGAACTGAAAATCATGTTAGTTTGGATGGGGTTTATCATGGCACCAAAAAACAGTCAGTAGTGAACATGGACGTGGCCCATCGATGCACAACCTTAATAGGTTCAAAATCATGTACTGAATCTGTGGATTACCACGGATTCAGTACATGATTTTGAACCTCTCAGCGCAATTTTTTTTCATCGGTTACTTATTTTGAAAAAATCTCTACCATACTTTTTGACCGCGTAGGTTGCACTTTTCTATGGAACGAAAGTTTTTTTTTTTATAACTGACGAATTATTTCTACGCTAGCAGGACTGAAAATATTAATTAGGCACATGATTGTTATCATGTGCCTAATTAATATTTTCAGTTTGCGCGTTAATGTGCGTGCCACCCTGTATACGAGTAATATGGATACAAAACCAGTCGAAACAATATCTCTCAAGGTATTATCTCTCAACACAAGACTCGAACCCCGCCGTACGTGTTTCCCAGGGACGCAAGGAGCACGGACATAAATTCCGGGACGCAAACTGTAGCCAGCTGTTCCGCTGTTTTGGGGAAATAAATACGGATTAGACGCGCCACGGTAAAGCGGAGTACACACCGAACGTTTGAATTATTGATCGTACGGGCCTTAGTAAGACAACAGTGTCTTCGATGTTCTGTCCGTGTCTGTCCGTCAATTAGTAGTGTGGCAAATTGGTTGGTTTTGTTCTTAAGAGCGTGTTGTGCACCTGGCTTTACAGTCGAAATACCAACATGCTGATGTAACAGTGAAACAAGTAGTACAATACTACAAAGATCTTTTGACGTTTGTATGAAGTTGACAGGGCGCTATAGTAATCATTTGTGTAATTATTTTGTGAAATGTTTTGAAAAAAAAAACAATATGGCGTCGTAAAGTTTTGTGTGTAGTACTTATCATGTAGCAACCGTATGTAAATTCTTTGTAACCGTCCCACAATTTTTATTTTAGGTTTAAAAAAAAAGGAAGGGATTATCGGACTTGATTTTCATGCGTTTCATAGTGAATATAGTGATATTGAAAAAAGACTAAGGCAAAAAATGGTTGAATAAATCTTGATTATTGCCACGCCAAATAATTACGGTAATCCTACTATGATATAAAATATTAATATAAAATTATAAGTGTGAAAGTTTGTATGGTTAGATGTTTGTTACTCAATCACGCAAAAATGGCTGAACGGGGTTGGATGAAATTTAGCACACAGATAGATTACAACCTGGATTAACACATGGGATACTTTTTATTCCGGTAGTACGTTCCCGTAAGATAAGTTTCGACTTCCACGCGGGCGAAGCGACTGGCAAAAGCTGTTAATAATTAAGCTTAGGCCAAAGAAACCAGAGATGTCCATAAAGTGCGTTGGGTTGATGATATCGTCAAACAACGTCGACACATTTAACCGAGAAGTACGGCGGTAAAAGTGGGAGGCCTCCCAGAATTTGGTGATTCCGGGCTGAGATGATGATGATGTTGAAGAAATAGTTGATTTTTTCCCAAGCATTGTAGTATTTCCCATGATTCTCAATAGACGAGCAAATACGCAGGAGTTCCCTAGTTACACACAAAGTTGATGATAGGCATTTGTGACCGTGTATTCCCAGTTGTTTTGCTCAGCGCACCGACGACATAAGGAGACTTTTATTATTACCTAAATAGTTCGTGCTCTTACGGACTATATAAAACGGGAATCTTAGTTGAATTACGTTTACTGTTTGCTGTTGCTCGCAGTTATTTTATTGATTCATTATTTTCTTAGAGCTTCTCAAGATTTTATTAAAGTTTTGGTAAAGAAACTGATTTTAGTTATCTTTAAAAACAAAAAGAGACTATACTATTTAAAGCTTAATCTTATCTTACCTTGATAGTAGTGCAGTATCAAATTGCTAAAATTTACCAACAAAAGTATTAAAAAAGTTTAATGATGCTTTAAATCGTTTTTTCTTTGAATATCTACTAAAATCTCTCTTAAAAATTCCATAACATTTATATTTTTGGTATCCTACTTACTTATATTTTATTTCCAACGTTAGCAGTAATAAAAGTTTTCAACGTCACGTAACCAACAGAATGAAGCTTATTTGGTCCGCTTTCGCCGTGGAAGTGTTAAAATAAACTAAGTATTTGAGACATCGCAGACACGTAGAAGTGCTACGAGCTACGCGGCTACGTGGCTACGAGATTTATTGCTACGCCGTAGCTCTATACTGAATCGAGTTGAGTATCGCTAATTGTCACAATAAAAGTGTTTATTGCTGCTAAAAGTCCCGTTTTCTTTGAGAGATTAAATATTCTATAATTGCCTTTGTATTTGATCTTGGAAAGCTATTGAAGTGTTTCAATTTCATTTGAGATGGAAATATAAGCGTAAATTGAACATGGCCATGAAAATGGATTTCAGACACCGATTTTATGCCTAAATTTTTATTTTTGTTTTTGATCAATTATATTAACCATACTTTATGGTATTTTCGTGCCTATAGAAATTGCAATTTGTGATATTCTTTTTATCGTCCTCGTTTTATTTGATCGATTTTGATGGCCAAAAGTGTTTAGCGGTAGAAATAAACAAACTATAATTAATTTACGTAACTTGTTGAAGTTATAATTATATAACTTCACTAAACAAAAAAGAATACTATAAAAAACGTCAAATCCTCCAATTAAAAACCAGCCAGCAAAGCGAGAGCCACTAACTCATTTCTTAAATTCACTTAACTAATTTCCTAGTAGTATAACGTAGAAGACAATGTAATTAAACAATGGTTTGGTATTCAGAGCTGTAAGTCAATTTAAAACGTTGAACCTCTTGGACACCTTGGATGCATATTAAATCAGCCGATCTTGTGGCAACACTGCTTGAAGTAAAGGATGCTGGAACTGACAACTTCTTCGTCGAAATTCAACTAAAGGAAAATAATCATTCATCATATTTTACCAAAAATAAATAATAGTTTAAAAAACACACATTCAATTAAAAAGCGTGGGGTGCTTGACATTAATTGATTATAAAAAATACCTCAAAAAGCACCCCACGCTTTTTTATTGAATTAAATTATTTTCTCCTTTTTTAGTTTGGTTTTAGCGTGTTTTTTAGTTTTTGAAACTATTATTTATTTTCTATTTTTTAGTTCTACTAACTACAAAAACGTGATTTTTTTTTATTATTGAATTGTCATCGGTCCTCGACAAGTTTACAAAGTTTCAATGAAATCTGACCGTTTAAAGTGGGTCAAAATCGCGCTCAAAGGAGTCGGTTACATACAAACAAACAAACAAACATACAAGTGAAGCTAATATAAAGCGTGTAAAAACTGAAAAAAACATCACGCCTGTTTTTAGGTAGAGTTATAACTATAGAACACCCAGAATAGAAAAAAAAATACGAAAAATTATTTTAGATCATTAACTCAATGCATCGGAACAAATGGGCCAGAACTGTCACGCACGAAGCTGGCACGAAGATACCGATGTAGAAGACCAAGGCGTGAAAACAGCAACACTTACGGCAGATTGGAAAAAAAATAGATTTATTTGGAACAAACACTTGTACATCTTTCATAAACCTGCCAAACTGCGTGACAGTTTGTCAGCAGGATTAGCGCTCATTTTAAAACATTTGGTAGTAAGTTGGTAGATACAGCTATGGGTAGGAAAGCGAGGGTGTGGATTTGTATATACTCCATTTGAAATAAGATTAGACATTTAACTAAACCTTTTTTACAGTCCGGTCAACCGATTTTGACTTCTATTGCGTTAGTGGCATGACAAATGGCAGCTGCAGTAAACAGTTGGTATTGTAACTACTTTTTTGCTTTTAATGCCATCCTTATGGCTACGGTATAGAAGTCAGAATCGGTTGAACTGATTGTAAAAAAGGTTTGTTTAAATGTCTAATCTTATTTCAAATGGAGTATAGTTACCTGCAAACTTTTGCTCACTGCTTTGTGCTCCGCTGGTCGGTGCTCGGTGGCGTGAGTCAGTAGTCCTAAATGCAGCAAACACTTCACTGCACATTTATTTCCACAGGCGCTGGCTATGTTCTTTCTCGTGTCTTGAAGGAGGTTTAGCACTAAATCACTGAAGGACCATCTCATATGAGAAAAAAGTTTTATAAGAAATGAAGCACATTGTTTGATTCGTGTCCGATCAGTTCAACTGAAAAAACACTCGGATGTGCGGCGCCACTGTCGCCCGTCGTTGACCAATGGATTGCATCAGCGTATGGGCGAGAGGCAGGCTGGCAACTTAAACAAATCAAACCCTTTCAACCACACACACAAATGTTTGCGTTCCCGTTGTGCGGTTGAAAAACTATCCAAAATTCCTTAGATGAAATGCGGTAGGTAATATCTATCGTAAAGAGAACGGTACGTAACAAGCTACTTTAAAAGAACGGTAAGAATATTATCTTTAAAGCGCGGGTCGTCGCCCTTTGCAGTCTATAATGTTCCCACTGCTGGGACACATGCCTCCTTTCTATGAGGGCCCAGTAAGGGTTGATAGATGTCACATGTCTGCGAAGTTTTGCTCCAAGGACGGGCCGGTTTCTTCGCGATGTTTTCGTTCACCATTTCCACATGTTGTGGTTTCAGACCTTTGCCCTGCTATTTCATAATACTAAGAAACTCTGTATTATAATGCGAGGCCTTTGTGGCCATCTCCTGGAAACATTTTAAACCCACAATATCATTTTAAATGGGGGCAACTAGATGCAGCATTGCAGCCACTATTACACAATGTGTCGCTTGTGGGTCAGAGTTTCTAAAAATATGAAAATTTACGATCGTTGCTGGTGACGGACTCTTTGCTGAATTGTTTCTAACGTCACCGCTGTGTAGTATGCGGCAGTAGATATACTTTACAGTGAAAATGTTTGTACCTACGAATTATTTTTTTTGTATGACAATATACAATAGGCATCTTATATATAATGCCAGATTTAAAAAAAAAAACTGGCTAAGCTTTTTAATAGGTAAATAAAAAACAAAACAATAAAAATTACAACGATATAATTATTTGTAACGACACTACCAGCTCCCGTGGACCGCCTAATTAGATATAGTTACTTGAAAGTATGATTATTTTTTTATGCGTTTTAGTCCTGAATGCTTAGGCAATGGTGTACTTACATGGCACACCCACATTTCACCAGTTATGTCCATCAACCGGGCACCCATCCCAGCTGCAACTTAGAAATTCTCGATGAAAAACCCAATAGGTCGTAACCCGACGGACGTTCTTACACTCTACACAGGCCATCCAAGACAAACCACCCATTGTGAGAAGAAAACTGTTCTGACTTCGTGAAAGCCCAAGAACATTTGCCTCCGGGGCGTGATCTGCAGTGACCTGTATGGAAAGCCCGCAATCGATTGAGAGCTTTCCATACAGGTCACTGCCAGCCTACCCAGGCTCGAGTAGGCCGCTGTAGACACAATTTGTCAAACTGGGAGATTACTGACTCATCCAACACTTAGTGTGAGTACGGTGCTTCTGTTCAGACCAAGCCCCACTTGCTGGAGTGCCCTAAGTGCCCGTTCACCTGCACGTTGGATGATCTCAGTAAAGCCACTGATGCCGCAATAAACTTGGCCACCTACTGGGCTCTAAGAATATAAAAAAGTGTACTAGTACCATCGACACAAAAAAAGAAGAAGACCCGACCTCGGAATAGAACTCAAGACCTCCTGCTCAGCAGGAGTGCTTGCGGTCACTAGACCAACACGACAGTTTCACCTTATCAACAGATTTCGAAAGCAATTCCGTCTGAGAAATTTCGTCCTGAATATTTCCATCTGTCTCTTCCATTGAATCACGCGCCGCTACATCGGAAGGCACATCGTCTTGCATAGTGAATGACTACAGAAATTGGCGTTGTAACAGACCTCAGCATCCTGAGTCATAGATAAATGAGTATCAGAGATTTTATGGGCTTTGCTTAGATTTGCTTAGAGTTAGATTGATTTAGGTATAGCACAAAGGTAAGACCGTGTGCAGAGTAAACAGTTTGAAAAGAGGTTTTATGGTTTATAAAGAAAGAAAGAAAGAATACCGTTTATTTGGTCACAGTCCGTAAAACACAAAATACAATAACAAATTAAAAAAGTGTACAATAAATAAATAACTACAACAGTGTGTGCCTCACGGCTGCGCCAAAAAGGTTCATTTCAGCATTAATGCCAGACAGACTGATGCTATCTGACGCTGGTTTTCTAACATCACACACATAATATCACGCCTTGTTTCCCCTAAAGGGTTGTGCAGAGCTGTACCTATAGTACACCCACACTTCGCCAATTATGTTTAAGTCTCATGTAATAGGGGGCCTTTGCCATCAACCGGGCACAAATCTACCCTCCGGACTGCTACTGAGAAATTCCAGACAGAAAAACCCAATAACACTTTGCCCGCCCTGGGAATCGATCCTAGGACCTCATTCTCGGCAGTAGCGCTTATGACCACTAGACCAAGGAGGCAGTCAAGTTTGGATGCGTTGTGCGCAATATCATTGTTTTTATAGAGCGATCATCATTCATCGATTCAGCCGAAAGATGTCCACAGCTGGACATACGCCTCCATCAAGCTCTGCTACTTCGACTGGTTCTATTCTTTCTCCATCCAGCAGATTCCTGCGGCCTTCACAAGGTTATCAGCCGACCTTGTGGGAGGGTCCCCACTCCGGAACATTTCAGCTCCATCGGCATATAGAGCAATGGTTCTACTTATAACAGTTTCGTCTATGTCTGCGAAGTAAATTGTCTTGTTGTTGCATAAAGACGTCAACTACAGCTGACTATAAAAAACCTGCTGCCTTAACACACACAATAAATGAATCTAATAAACAAACTCAACGCTTTGTCCCCAACGATTATAATTAATATGAACTACGCAACAAAAAAACTCAAATATTTAAGATCGCAGTCACGTTATCTCCTCATTTATTCGACTAAATTCAAAAGCTTTTGTACTAAACAAATTCAAAGAGAGAAACATATACACGATAGTAATTAATGAAATACATACATACCCGCATGACAGTCTAAGTTCATGTTTACTCTGATCTCTTTGATTACTCTTAGGGCGTTCGCACAAGTTTCGAAATTCTAACAACCCCCTCTATGTGAAGGGTTAACGACCCTCCGGTTATATGCTGAAGAGAAATTGATTTCAAAGTATAATATCTTCACGTCAGTCCGGTTCCCTTGTGGGTTGTGGTGTGGCGCTGTGAGAACTTTCACACTTTTCATCGAAAATCAATGCTTTATTTCTAACCCTTTCATGTCTGAAAAAGAATGATGTGGTCAGTAATATATAACATTTCAGATTTTTTTGTTGTGAAAGTAAATTACCCAATAACCTGTTTAATTTGAAACAACAACGATTTATAATTAACAAACTTTAGCTCTACAGAAGAATTCCCGAAACATTTAGCAGCATAATTAAAACCACCTAAAACTATGTGTGTACTGCCTATGTACTGTTAAAAATAGCGGGAAGTCTTTTGAAGCAACATCAAAGCCCTAATTTGTCTAATCCCATGTGTAACAAAAGTTTAATACCCTTTAATGAAGTTACCCAACAGTTTAAAGAGCTTAACGGCGTTTCGCTTGCGGTTAATTATTTATTTAACGTAGAATTTACTTTACTTTTGAGACGCAATGTATAAAAAACATGTTTATTTTACTTGTAACGCAAAACTGTGTGCTTATGTAGATACTTATACTAGTTATAACGCCACGTGTATCGATTAGTCTTTGTTAAAATTCACATACTATCGTAATATAATTAATTCCAGCCTAAATATATATTTAGGTATTCAAGACAAATTATGAACTGAAAACGTAACATAATTCATCATTATCTAACATTACCTAACAATATCGGCAGACGATTACGATAATAATAATCCTTACCACGAAATATAACTTGTGTTTAGAACAAAGGCTTGATGCCGTATAAGGCAACATGACACAAGGTAACTAACATTAGCAAGGACCGTAAATGATCTTAGCAACTGTAGGTATTCATTAAACTCTTAAGTTAACTGCGCGACACAAAGTTGCTGTCAGTCACCGAACAGAGGTAAGTTCCCTGAGCAATTTGTGGCTTCCAACTTGTCTGCCATGCTGTGTCTAGCAAGGAGTCCACTAACTTTGCTATACCAGCTTTACGGTTTAGTAGGGACGCTAAGAATTTATTGGTTTGGACGGAATTGAACTCGGAAAATTTGCTGAGCTGGATTGGAAAGAATAAACATCGTGTTTATATTTTAAAATAGGAAAGCTTCAGTGGACGCGGAAGAGTGTATCGATTGTCTTTTGTTTTTTATTCTTCTCTACTTTGGGTAAGTCGTTTTTTCCGGGTTCCAAGATACTCAAATAAATTCTTAGGGAGGCTCATCAATGGGCGAATGCTTAAAATTTTTGGTTTGTGGGCCATAGCTTAAACGTAGGTTATTTCATCTATGAAAGATCAAACCAAAATCGGTACTCCTTATATTTTTAACCTAAACCTTCCTGAAATACCTGATGAAAGGCAAAATAGTGAATTAACCTCGGGAAGTTCTAGTCAATTTCTGAGGGAGATAAAGTTTTAGGATATATTTCCTTCAAGGATAATATATGGAGTCCCTACAATGCAAGCTATACACTTGTGTAAGCTTCTTTAATGCGGTCCCCGGTACGGTGGGTTGAGAAAATAAGACACCCCGTAGTGGTCTCGTAACTAAGTAAATCCCGACTGGATGTCGACTATTGGGATTTTTTATTTTAAGAAGACACTGTCAAGGGTTTGTGAATACGTTGTTAATGTTCTAGGATTACTTACGAATAGAAAAACATATTGCTTGTCGTATTTTCTGAAAACGATTATCACGATATCAATAATATAAGCCACATTGTATTTTTATTGGCGATGCAAACATTCTAACTAGCGCCTCAAGTGTCAAAATTGTGAAGCTGTCTAAGAACGACACTTTGACAGTTTTCGATACAACTTACGTCACGGAAAAATTATTCAATATAAATCAGATTTAGGTATGTGGTTTCTTG
The DNA here is from genome assembly GCA_947359405.1 of Antitype chi. Lineage (NCBI taxonomy): Eukaryota > Metazoa > Arthropoda > Insecta > Lepidoptera > Noctuidae > Antitype > Antitype chi. The sequence continues at coordinate 10,438,583 of OX375815.1, read as the reverse complement.
CTGGACGAGACAATAATTATGTTGTCAATAGTCGATGTAATTAAAGCGTCTTTAAGGTACACAAAACCAATGCATTCTGGAGAAGAATAAAATAAAAGAACAATAAAATAATTAAAACATAATTGTACACTCAGAATACAGAACTCTCTGTATTCTGAGATTGTACATACTGTTGTCGAAAATAGTTTGAAGCTTGAAAATGATGTGAACAAACTCTCATTGTTGGTGAAATCAGCTTGCCTATTCTTAAAGCAGTCTCCCATTTTTTCTTCATAATTTTGTATTTTGGAAACAAATCAAAACTTATTCCCGAATCTCCGTAAGTACTACATTAAGGAACGCCACCGTAGGCGCGGGCTTGCGGACGGCGAGTATTGGGTAGCTCGCTGTCCGGTAAGGACCAAGCCCGGGTCGACGGCGCGTTGTGTTCCACGCGCGCCTCAAAGAGATGTCAGCACCAAATGGTGGGGTCCGCAAGAGCCGATGCCTGCCAGGGGTGCGGGTTGTTCGATAGAGATACCGCGGCCCCTGGCACACAGGCAACTGAAGGAACACGGGTGGGTTTTAGTCAGTAAAAGTCTGACACGCCCTCCCGCTCCACCCAGAGCGGGAGAAGTTATTTGATGATTTCCCACCCAAAAAAAGAAAAAAATCGTGATCCATCTGATTATGTCTAATCTTAACCTCAACTTTAAAGCAAAGTGTCGTTCTTAGACAACTTCTAAATTTCGCCACTAGAGGCGCGCGGATAATCTCACCCAGTAGTCGATATTTGACTATAATTAATTTAAATTAAAAATATAAGCTGTCCGCACAAGTTTCATACTCCTCCGTCTGCGTAATTTTCGTAATATATAGATACTGACCAGTCACTGGTATCCACAGATTAAATTCCGGGAAAACGGAAATGTTGGGACTTCGACTGTTAAAACTTCAATCAACTCAGCCTGTCGCAGTCCACTGCTGGTCATAGGCCGCTACCAAGCTGCGCCATAACACCATGTCCTTTGCCTTCCGAATCCAGTCTGTTTCACCCACTTTTAAAAACTTACTTCATATAAAAATACCAAAATTGGGCAAATGCAAGACGGCCTGTTTGTGAAATATACTTTATATATTAATATGTGAAAACAAAGGTTTTTATGGTGGATAATTCAAAAGAGAATAAACAGAAGCCGTAGTTATAAATGACGTAATATGCGCGAAAAATAACCCGACTTATTTACACAGAGTATGTTTTGTTAAAATAATGTTTATTTGAGAAAAATATTATAGTCATCACCGATCTAAATAAATACCTATTTGTTTTATATATGGCGTCCAAAAATTCGCAGCCGCATCGCTGTCGACTGGTAATGTTTCCAAGTGACTGGCGGCATTACCTCGATGTATGGCAATGCTTAGCCTCGGGCCTAGGTTAAAACCAGCCCTTGGGTCACGGGAAGTGTCAACCAGCCGTTTCAAGGTTTGCTTAAATAGACCATGAGCACTCAGATCCCACGAAAGGAAGACGAGATGGCGCAAGAATATCGACACACGTTGCATCCCACACTAAAGGCCTACCCACCTTGGAATCGCATGGAAATAAAGACATGCCGTCCGGTCTCTTGCCATCGTCTCATGCCAAGCCATTGGGTTCAAATACAGCTGGAACGCCGACGGATGAATTTTTCGACGCCGTACTTTAATTTGTGAATAGTTTTAGTTTTAGGATATAATCTTTTTTTTTTATTTAATACTGTCAGGCACGTTTAATCATACTCTTTGATGCTGACAATACTATTTAGTATCCTCGTAAAATAGTTGATACCCTCACTACAATACTCATTAATTTTCCACCAAATATTTTAGGGCCGTAATCAACCACACTCAGAACATAGGTATCCATCAAAACATAACGTTAAATTATAAAGCACTATTAAAGGGACCACACATAAAAGTTATGATGGTGCCCATCGTCCAGGGATCATAATAACCCCTTTCTCCCCCGGTCCATTTTAACGACTTGTATAAGATGTGCAGCTGAGACACTATGTAATATTTTTCATTGCAAAGTCAAGGGGAAGTTGGGCAACTTTGTACTCCGGTTTTACCAAGGGTAAAATATTTTTGCGAAATTGCATTATTGTTGCAGTGGGTTTAATATGGAAGAATGTTGTTGGTTTTTGCTCAAACTTTTTACCTTTATTTATTTTAGACTGATTGTAGTCTTGCTATGGGATCTAGTACGAAGTAGTTTTTGTAATACCTGTAAATTATTATAATTATCCCCACTCAAGTTTCAAGGACTCCTATCAGATGTTAAGTACCTAAATTACAGACGTTAACAATAAATCGAATACACGGTTTTTCAATTTCTCCTACCTGGGTCGCAATCTCGAACTTGCACCTACCCGCACTTACATCTACGAAGTTACTGTGGTCGTATTCCTTATCAACTATGAGCACGTTATTATATATTTTGCGGATGGATCAAAAAGTTTTATTCTGGTGTGCTATTTACGTATGAAATTAAACGTTGTCTATGTTAATAAATTGTTAAAAAGAAAAACAGCACCTACTTAGTTTGTGTGTCAAAGTTTTTATATTACTATATTTAAGTTGTAAAAATGTTCTTCAATAAGTCATCAGCCTACAGCAGTCCACTGCTGGACATAGGCCTCTCCAATTTCACGCCATTTAACTCGATTCTCGGCAACTCTCATCCAGTTACTACCAGCAACCCTGCGAAGATCGTCACTCCACCTAGCCTGAGGGCGTCCTACCTTACGTTTTCCGATTAGCGGTCTCCACTCAAGAACACGTCTACCCCACCGGTCATCGGTTCTACGACTAATATGGCCGGCCCATTGCCACTTCAGCTTGCTAATTCTATGAGCTATGTCGACAACTTGGGTTCTCTGCCGGATCACCTCATTCCGGATTCTACCTTTCAGAGATACTCCGAGCATAGCTCGTTCCATAGCTCGCTGAGCGACTTTGAATTCATGGACCAGCCGTACCGTGAGTGTCCACGTTTCGGCTCCGTAGGTCATAACAGGTAGGACACACTGGTTGAAGACTTTAGTCTTCAGGCTCTGCGGAATACGCGACGAAAAGACTCGACGAAGCTTCAATAAGTAAAGTAAGTAAATTATATTCATTTCTCAAAAAACTTAGTAATATTTTACAGAACATAGTTTGGCAGTATTAATTTCTAATAGATGGATGTAGCCACTGCAACCGAACTAGGCAAAGCCTGTATTTCGGTTAATTGTAATTTCCTATCGAGTATTAAATTTATTTAACCATAATTCAATGAAGATGTTTTACTTCCTCCATAACCCTACACAGAAAGTATGAAAATAAGAACAAAACTATTCATAAATCTACATGACACTAATATCTTTTCTACCAACAATAGCATACGACATAACTTTTATTTAAACACCATATCTTAAAATTCAGTGGGGCGTGAAATCTAGCGATATCATACAATATCTAAAGTAATAAGTTTTCGAGCACGTTTTATATTGCCCGTATGCAGAGATGCTACTCTATTTGTGTCACTTAGGAAACTGACGTACGGGTAGCGGGTTGATCTAAGAAATAATATGATGTTGATGCGGCATTAGGCGTCATTTCTTTTCTAAGACGGCGAAAAAAGATGGAATGTTTGTTAAGGTAGAAAAGGCTGTACAAATAAAATAAAAAGAAATGAAATTTTTCTGTAAATAAGGTATCGTAATTACTTTTACTCGTCATATTAAAGTAAAATAAATAACCTAGATAGAGTCGACATTTTCTATTCGACAACTCGTGGAAAGAAACTTAAGTTTCCAGACATAATCTCGGTCAGATCATGCATGGACTATGTAGATTAGTGTCTGAAATGATCTTTTGAGGAAAAAAAACTACGCATATTAGAGTGAACCTTCCAGTCAGTGCAAACATTTGCAAGGAGTCGTGTAACTCAGCTAAGAACTTGAGGAGCTCAACACAAATTAATTCAATTTTTAATACTGTATGTTTTGACTAAGAAGTGATTTAGATCGACTTCTCCTTAGCTACCTACATGCTTTTCACTGCCGTACCTGCCACGTGACCACGTCTTCTTCGAGTCATTTTTTTTAAATTAAATTTGAACCTACACTGCAATAAAAAAATCCTTGATTGTAATTACTTTTTCGTATCGGAATTAATTGAACATGTTTCTAATTAAGTTTCCTTGCCAAGGTTGAAATTGATCTATGTTTTTTAAGACTTTTATTACCAATTATTATTGCTTAATAATAATTGGTAATAAAAGTCTACTACAAAGCTGGTGTACAACTGCTGCTGGTGACTTGACTTGCTTGTTGGTGCTATAAAGCTTACTACAATATTAATATCACTTAATGTCACTAGTAATACTTTTATAGCACATTCTCTGCTTCCTAGTTTCATTCTAATCGAGTCCCGCGGGAACGGTGGAAGGGTAATTATAGTTCAACTTAAACCTGCTCCATTTTAACAGGTAACACTTCTAGGTCAACTATTATTAGATTAACCTAGTAATATTACACTTAACAACGTCTTTTTACTATCGGTGTCAGAATTATTGTCAAAATGTATTATCTAACATAACGCCATAGCATCGCACCTCAAAGGGTAAGGCAGAGGTGTAGCTATCGTAACACCCACATTTGCCAGGGGTGCGGGTAGTTCGAAATAGATACCGTCACCCCTGGCACACAGGCAACTAAGGGAACACGGTTGGGTTTTATTCAATAAAAGTCTGACACGCCCTCCTGCTCCACCTAGAGTCATCATCATCATCATCATTTCAGCCGAAAGACGTCCACTGCTGGACATAGGCCTCCCCCAAGCTCCGCCACTTCGCCCGGTTCTGTGCTTCCCGCATCCAGCGGACTCCTGCGGCCCTCACAAGGTCATCGGTCCACCTTGTGGGAGGCCTTCCAACTTTACGTCTTCCAGTGCGCGGTCGCCACTCCAGAACTTTTCGACCCCATTGGCCATCTGTTCTGCGTGCAATGTGCCCTGCCCACTGCCACTTAAGTTTGGCAATTCTTCGGGCTATGTCGGTTACCTTGGTTCTCCTGCGGTCATGTTGAATGCCCGTGTAACACCCACTCTCATGACGGTCGGAGGCGCTGCACTCGAAGTTGTGGACGAGTACGTTTACCTAGGACAAACTGTCCAGTTAGGTAGGTCCAACTTCGAGAAAGAGGTCAATCGTCGAATCCGACTCGGTTGGGCAGCGTTCGGGAAGCTTCGCAATATCTTCTCGTCCCACATACCGCAGTGTCTCAAGACGAAAGTCTTCGACCAGTGTGTGTTGCCAGTGATGACATATGGAACCGAAACGTGGTCGCTCACAATGGGCCTCATAAGAAGGTTTAAAGTCACCCAAAGGGCAATGGAGAGGGCTATGCTTGGAGTTTCCCTGCGTGATCGAATCAGGAATGACGAGATCCGCAGGAGAACCAAGGTAACCACCTAGAGTTGGAGAAGTTAATTCATGACTTCCCACCCAAAAAAAAAACACACCCACATTTTGTCAGTTATGTTTAAGTGACATATAATAGGGGCGAGCTTTTTGCCATCAACCGGACACAAATCAAGAATATGCTACTACTGAAATATTCCTGATGGATAAGTAACAATCTGAACTTTGCTTCAGGTGCGTATTTTGCATTTTTATTTCTCTTGGACAGTAGCAGGGTTTATAGGGCTAATGGAGAGACCTGAGAGATAGCTAGCTTTTAACTAAAAAAAAAAAAACTTCCCTAAAAAGTCTGTAAAGTTCCATAGGAAAAACATTACGTACTCCAAAACAGTGTCATTATTCTTTTGCAATCTCGTAATTCACCACTAGCGAGAAACAATAGACAGTGGTCACCCTTCGAAATCATTGAGGAAAACCCAGCTTTCTTAGTGTAGACAAGGGAAGACTGAATAAGTAATGTTATACGCGACACTGTTATAAAAAATATAGTTGATATAACTAAAGTAATCTATGCACCCCGAAAAACGCAAAGGCTTTCACAGTCCACTACAAGTTGACATAATAGTGATTTGTGGTCTAAGTTTCCCCAGCCTCCCCGCTCTCCCGCTGACACCCAAGAGAAATAACTTGACTCGTACTTTCTTAACGAAATGATTGCCTACGTGTACGTTGTTAGCCCTATTTATTTTGGGGTGGGTTTTATTTACCCTCTCTCCCCGGTGGATAATTCAGTTTCTAAGAATTCCGTATCGACCAACTGGGACGCATAAAGCATTTTTGCTTTCACAAGGAAGATCTTCCTCAGTAAATGGAACTATTAACTTTATTTGTCCTAGGACATTGGAAGTAGTTATTCCTGTTTATTTTCTATTTTAGTGACGTTATAATATGATACACACTTGTACACATAATTGAACTGTTGTCTTGTGTTTGTTACAATGTTTTAACCAATCGTTTTCAAGCATGTTTGATGAAGTATAAATGCAACTTAAATTATTGCAACAAACATGCCAGTCGATTATTTAAACATGTAATATTATAAATGCGAAAGTAACTCTGTCTGTCTGTCTGTTACGCTTTCACGCCTAAACTAAAAAGTAACTATTATGTAACTACTACCTAGTAACTATTCCACGCGAACGAAGTCGAGGGCAAAAACTAGTAACAAATAATATTATATTAAACACAGGCAAGTTTCTTAATAAAATTATAAGGAACGTGGACCCAAGAGCTCCGCAAGGAATTTACAGTTTCCTAAAGTTGTTTCAAGAAAATGTTCATTTCGTCGTAATAAGTACCTCGACCGCTCACTATTTAGTATTTGGCACTTTACGGACTTAAAGTGGTTGTGTTAACTTTATGCAATTCTAAAAAAGCCTTCAAGGTTCCCAAAGGATCGGTTTTATACCTAATAAACTACTTTTTCCTGCGGCTTCGCCTCCGTAGAGATAGGGTAGAAAATTAACCCACGAAAACGTATCACCGGGATAGAAGTATCCTATGTGTTAATCCAGTGTGACTATCGGTCATTCTGTCTAATGGCGAAGTGTTGTTTGAAATTGGTTTGAAATCGTCACACGGTTCCGGGCCTCTTAGGAACACATTAAATCTCAAATTTATGATCTGACAGCTCGACCCTAATAAATAATCCTATTCCTTTAAAATTCTAAAAACAATGTCGAACTCCTTAAAAACCCATTGGGGCACTTATGCACTTATTAACAATCAAAGGCAATAAATTACGTCACTCAAGGATGCAATAATTCCTGCAAATTCTAAGCAGCGGACGGATTGTCCACATCTGGATACTATAACTTGAGCTCAAGCGTACCCTTAGAATCCATTAAGAAATAGAACAAAAAACTCAGAGAGAAAACGATTCTGGGAATGGGCGTGGGAACGACGCGTGGGGATTTTTAGGATGAGGAAAGTCTTGAAAGTCAGGGCAGTGGGTTTTAGAGCGCGAAAGACGACGGACGGGGTTGATAGTCCAGAGTTAAGTTAGCCGAGATTTCTAAGGGAAATAAAATAGTGTTGTGAGCTGCGAGGGATGGTGCAGGGAGAAACTGGTAATAGACGCAGTATTCGTAAGTGAGTTGTACCTACTCTAATTCACCCTAAGGAATTATCTGGTAAGTGCCAACTTCAATCTATATTAATAGTGTGTACATAGTAATAATTAAGATCTCATTTTATTGTTCTCGCAGGTTGATTGTATATTGTGAAATATATACAACAGATTGGTGATAACACAGTGGAGCTATTAATGATCATTTATTTCAGTCAGGCGTAACTATTTTATGTGTTAACCGACTTCATAATTAATGTAATTTTCTCTTGTATTGAGTGTCAACTCCCTAATCCAGTACCTCGGCAGATATTTGTCACTTGCAGTTGGTTATAGGGAGACGGGGAAGGCCCCCCGCTAAACTTGACATTGAGCGAAAAGCTCTGACTTTTGACGACTGTTGACATATTAACATACGACATTGGGAAGGCAGAACCGTAAATAACTCATTTCAAATAAACTAGGCTATAAAGCCGTTCTATTATTGCATTATAAACCAACCAAAGATTAGTGATGATGTCTGTTTCCAAAAAGGTCTCGCCACAGAACGCGTTGCGTGAAGCTTGTGGCGTGCAGGTCTCTGGGAGCGGGGGTAGGCATCACACACGTTCACTAAAATGAATTGGTAGCCGTTCTAAGAACGCTAGGGACCGTGTCTCGTTAAAACCACCACCCGGCCGTTTTGTAGGCCTATTTCTGAATCGTCACTATTTAACGAAACACGAAATCTGGATGCACTGCATCCTCTAAATGGGGAAGATTAAGGAGATCTGAAGTGACGATATACCACTTCGGCAGGCACCAAGAACGATCGCAATGAGTTCTGCTAGAGACTGAGTCTACGGTGCGCTTGTGCGAGTCTTGTGATATTTAAGAAAGGGGATAGGCAGTCACAAGGGTGACATTCATATGAGTACGTGATTAAAACTACTCAAAACTTGTCTTCCTCAATAACGGTGGACTTCTCAGTACGCTGTCTTAGGATTGAGTAAGACATTTTATTGCTGCTTAGGGAGCGTGCTCTGTTAGAATCGTATTAGTGTCCTCAGAGGTTCTATGCGTTAGGTCCAACGGTGCACGTACAAAGAGACAAACGTTGTAAAACGGTTCCCCGTCTCACTAAAGTGGGTGAACAGTAAACAGATAAAGTAACGTAGCTATGAATAATGAATATATGCGCAAGCGCAACGATCCCTTCACCCATCCACATAATTAAGACTTTATTGCAGATAGCCTTCACCTGTGAAAGGAGGAGAATTATTATGTGTGTGTATGTGTAGTTGTTGGTATGACTGAGTGAGCCTATTCTAACAATATGTAGTTATCTTAGGTTGAGAGTGCTACTAAAGTTCTTATAACTAATTAGACAGTTGTGTTGCTGGGGAGTTTGTTGCGCCACTTCTTCTCCTCAGCTCAAACACTAGGAAGTGGTGAAGGGTGGGCTCTTTGGGGGCTGTCTATAGGCTGTCATGAGAGTTGATCCACAATTCTATTTAAATAATGATTTTTAGGGTTTGATTCTCTAACTTTACCTACTTGGTACTAAATCTAGAATCTAGATTTTCAACTCTATTACTAGTCATCCGTGACTATTATATTCTTGATCTCAGATTGATAATTCGGTCAGATTGACATGAACACGTGTCTTACAGATATGCTTGTTGTGCAACGGGTGAACTTCCAGGGGTTTGGGTTACCACATCTATCTCATAATTATTCAGTCCAAGGACTGATAGGGACCATGTCTCCACAAAGAGCATGTTGACGACGATTTGCCGCATGAACTAGCCGCTCCATTGCTAGACAAGGACGGTCGCACGGTTGCCGCAGGGAAAGCCGCTTCGTCACGGTTTCAGTTCGAAAGAGCTGCTAGGGAACTTGTCTCGAAAGAGCATGACGACGCGAAATAGCTGCAAAGCAGCTTGCGTCACTTTATGGAAGTGTTACCCTGAGTACTCTGAGTGTTGACGTGAGGTATCGTGCGAGTAACGATTGACCAGATACCTAATACGCTAGCGTATGGGTTACTCGTACATTTATATAATAATACAAGTACTTTGAGTATCTCTGATATTTATTAGCTTTTTGAAACCACATCCAATGTGTTTCCATACATATGAATTCTTAAGTATAATTTAAGGCTATTTGGAATTCATTTAAATTAAATGGTGGGAGAGTGACCAGTCCGGCGACGAGCTCTACAGGGCCGTACGGGGAGGAGTACGGTCCTTCCCCCTTAGGGGGAACCGATCTAAGGACTGATATTAACATAATTAGGAAAAACGAAAATTTTATCGGCCAGGGGTCAATTCAGGTACAGTCACATGTGGTGCCGTGACCAGGATTCTCGTCATTAAATGTACTGACTTAGGTCAGTGCAACGAGAGAGAACTACGTACATATGGGTTTACTACAAATAAAACACAACGATAACTATACATTGTATTTCAGGGAAAGCGTCAGTCACCGAACCAAGCACCGGCGACAGAGGTATTCATAAGAAAGCTGTCATATTGATACGTTTCTTGATTATGTGTTGATGATCATGGATAAAGTTAGAAGACGTGTACCAGACGTAGGGAAAACATATCATTGCCTAACCGCAAGTGTGCTGAACATTCCAGGAACGTATCCAGTAATACATCGTGCACACACAAAGCGGGACTACGAGGCACGCGAGCTGTTCGGGGCTGATTTGGCACCAACCGAGCGTTCCGGAGCCGTTTCCGGGCATCGTGGTAGCTGATACGTCGGACGCGGGTGTGCCATCAGAAGGTTCAGGTATCTCACTAGCCATGCAGTTGACGAAGTAAGTGGTTTTATTGTTTGCGTTTGAATTATGGACCGTCGGGGCAAGAAATCTAAGCGCTTTAAGCCTAACAATGACGACATCGAAGTAATTTCTCTTGATAAAAATCAGCAAGTCAGTAATACTGGACTCGGTAAAGAGTCAGAACTACTTTCAAAGATTACTGAGAAAATAGATAGTATCGCCAGTCGTTTAGAACAGGTAGAAAAACTCGTGCCCGCTGGTAAAACTAATGGGGGAAATGTTAGTACTGAACAGATGCCACCAGATGTTGATCCGCCAACAGTCGGCACAAGTGCAGAATCCGCCAACCCAACTAGAGGCATTAAAAGTAACGCGATGGGTGTATTTTTTTTAGGATCCGCACCTGAGAGGCCAAAGTTTAGTGGGGGTCAGTCGAATGTGAATAAGTTTCTTAAGGATTTGCAACGTTACATAAAAAGCATTAATGGGGAGGATAAAGCTCTAGACATTGCTGTAGGTACCCTTATAGGACCGGCACAGAGGATTATGGAGATATATAGTGATAATTGGCATACATTCGAAGATTTTAGGAAGGACTTAATTGACGTATTTTGGGGTAGTAGGGAGAGAGAGGTTGCAAAGAATCGATTAATTGATTCAACATGGAACCCGCATAGTGGTTGCACTATGGAAGAATATTTCGCGGAACTAGTAGATTTGGTTAGAGACTTGCAGCTTCCTTTAGACGAATCAGAGATAGTGGGGTATATAATGCGACATTATCCTCAGGCTGTGCAAATAGCATGGTTTGCTAACCGAACAACAAGTACTTTTAAAACTGGGATAGAATTCTTGAGAAACTTAGAAAAGAATGTAAAGAGACTGCCGATGCAACCAGGCGGTTTGAACAATAGAGATAACCCGCGTATCACGGATAAACCCCATCCAATAAGAAATAATAAGCAGTTTATAGGTCAAAATTACCAAAAGAGGCAAATTAATAATATCCAATTTGTTCGAGGAAACGCGGATAACCAAGATACTAATCAAGTGGCACCGCCTGAAAAATCCAATAATTCGGGAAACTAAAACTTGTTGACCACGAAAGTCCCGAATGGCCAACAGTTATAGATAATGGGACTGAATTGCAGAGGTGCACAGCCACAGAAATAGCGTATAAGTATATGAGTAAATATAAGTGGTCACCAGGAACAGGATTAGGCAGGTTGGGGAACGGACGGCTCCATCCTATAGATCTTTCGAAAACGTCCGAAACGAATTACGACAAAATCAATAATCTAATTGTTGCAGTCCTAGATCGATTACTGGAAATAGAAGTTGATACAATCGGAAACAAATCAGATCAGGAAGATTTCGTCTTAACAGTTTTTGAAGATATGGGGTTAAGTGAAGCTGAGGTTGTGAGTACGGGCTCGCGGTTGATAGAAATAGTAGCTACAGTTCAGGATTATCCATTAAAATGCCTGATTGATACGGGGAGCCAAGTAACCTGCATAGCCGAAGCGACATATTTGGGGATCAAGAGTAGAGGTATTCCAATACCCATTATGCCAATTTCACCTGTTCATATTCAAGGTGCAACAAGAGCGAAAAGTAGTAGAATAGATAAGGCGGCATTAGTGCCATTAATAATAAAGGGCATTAGTATAGAGACACCGTGCTTGATAATTAAGAATTTGGTTCGGGAAATAATTTTGGGGATTGATTGGCTAGACCAATTTGATATGACAGTAACTTGTGGACCCAGTCGTGTGTTACGGTTTAAGTGCTTAAATAGAGAAGTGGAAATCAGGCTAGGGGAACCAACCGTCGCAAAATATCAGACTAGCACGCAAGATGAATTAAAAATACGGAGGGGGGCAAAGGCTCTTTCTGCCTCTAATTTAGGAGGGGAAGAAAGTATTACTTTAAATTCCAATGCAGTCGAAATAACTTATGAAACTGAAGAGAGTATTAGTGATTTGATAACAGAGCTGCGTGAAATAGCGGACTTCCCGTTTGAACAACTTCAGGAAATTCTTATTAAAAACAAACGGGTTTTTTCTGTTTACCCGGGGCGCACAGACAAATATCAACATACTATAAAAATGAGCGATAATGAACCTTTCGTAAAGCGATCGTATCCGATACCATTCGCGTATAGATCAAAAGTGGAGGAGAAGTTGAAAGAGTTGCAGTCATTAGGCATAATTAAGAGGGAAGGTACCCCGTTTTGCAGCCCTTTGACGTGCACTTTGAAAAAGGATGGATCGATTAGTATTCTTTTAGATGCACGAGAGTTAAATAAAAGGATGGTAGGCGAAGTGGAAGCGCCACCATTGGTTACAGAAATACTACAATCGTTTAATGGGGTTAGATTTATGACATTGATAGATCTTAATAATGCTTACTTCCAAATTCCACTACATCCCGAGTCTACTAAATATACCGGGTTCACCTTTATGGGGAAAAGTTACACCTATGCTGTATTACCTCAGGGTTTAAAGACATCAGTAGGTAGCTTTTCTCGTGCCATGGACATTATCTTAGGGCCAGACGTTAGAGAATTTTGCGTGAATTATTTAGATGACCTGGTAGTGTTTACGAAATATGGTGACTTTAATGCACACTTAGAACATCTTGACCATGTGTTAGGCCTATTAGGACAAGCCAAAATGACGTGTAGTCTAAAGAAATGTCAATTTATGAAAAGTGAGTTAAAGCTTCTAGGGCACATTGTCTCTCCAAAAGGGATAAGAATGGATCCAAGTAAAATAGCGGCAATCAAAGATTTCCCTGCGCCGCGTACAATTAAACAATTAAGAGCATTTTTAGGACTTATGAATTATTATAGACGATTCGTAGTTAAGTATAGTCACTTGACAGTGCCATTTTGTCAGATGCTTCAAAAGGGAAGAACTTGGAAATGGACGACAGAGGACGACAGACAATTTCGAGAGATTAAAGACGCCTTTATAGAGTCTGTAGTTCTGGTTCATCCGGATCTTAGCAAGCTTTATTATCTCCAAACGGATAGTAGCGGGGTTGGAGTAGCTGGATGTCTTTATCAATTAGATGATGAAAACAACGAACGGGTGATAGGTTTCTGTAGTAAAGGTTTGACTCGCCCGGAACAACAATGGACAGTATCGGAACAGGAGTTATGGGCAATAATCTATAGCCTAAAGAAGTTTGAGACTTATTTAAGGGGGTCTAAAGTAATCATAAGGACAGATCATAAAAGTTTATCGTTCATTAACAATTGGAATCTGTATAGTGCTAGGGTAACACGCTGGATACTATACATACAGCAATTTAATTATGAAGTGGAACATATAAAAGGAAGCAACAACGTAGTCCCGGATATATTATCGCGTTACGGTAGCGGGGTGGAGGCAGTACAAGAACTGCGTAAGGTTTGTCTGGAAATAGCAATGTTTACGAGCAGTAAAGTTAAGATCGTCAACAGCAAACTCAAGGTCATTGCACAATTACAAAGAGAAGATACCTTTTGTAGTAAAATCATAGAAAACTTAGTAGGCAATGGCCATTGTGGGGAAATTAGACAACGAGGTGGCGTCCTTAAATTAAACAACGGTAGGTTAATGTATAAAAGTGACTATTCAGGGAAAGAAGTCGTAGTTGTTCCAGAAGCATTACAATCGGATGTAATTCAATCAATACATGAGGAAGCTGGTCACTTTGGGGAGGCAAGAATTAAAAGATTAGTAAGTGACCGGTTTCACTTTCGTGGACTGTCTAGGTCTGTCAAGGCAGTATTACGACAGTGTGATTTATGCCAGAAGACGAAACACGCAAATGAGACGACTGTAGGAGCTTGTAAACCAGTTTTAACCTCTGATGTCGGGGAAATAGTCATGGCTGATTGGTACGGGCCGTTGCCGCCAGGGAAGTATGGCGTGCAGTATATATTAGTCTTGCAGGATACGTTTAGCAAATATGTGAACATCTTTTCACTAAGGAGGGCTACCACTAAAGCCGCTTTATCTTGCGTTCGTAAATATCGAAATGTAGTTCCAATAGTAAAGTTGGTCACTGATAACGGCAGACAATTCACATCAAGGCTGTGGCACGAGGCATTGCATCAAATGGGAATAAAAGTCTCACATACTACTGTGAGAAATCCCAGACCAAACAGTACGGAACGAGTTAATAAGGAGTTAGGGCGATTGTTTAGGGCTTATTGTCACAAATCACACAAAAGTTGGGCCGGAATCTTAGTGAACATTGAGAATTGTTATAATAACACCGTGCACACTAGCACAGGATACACACCATGTGAATTTCTTAGAGGCGAAAGTCCTATCTTGACAGCTGATAAAGCACTGGGTAATCATAATAGGGGCAACTCAACTTTGGAGGTTGATGATATAAGGGAAAAGGCTAGGGAAAATCTGAAAATGGCAGCCAGTGCAAGAAGCGAACAGTATAATAAATGTCATAGGTTAATAACGTTCGAATTAGGGGACCTTGTTAAAGTAAGGAGAGATAATCGGTCTAATGCAACTGAGAAAGTGTCCAAAAAGTTTTCTTTGTTGTATGATGGTCCTTTTAAAATAGGGGGCATCCCACATGCTAATGCTTATTTACTAGTGGAACCAACTAGTGGGGATATCGCAGGGACGTATAATGCATTACATATCGAGAGATACTATAAGTAATGACAGTAAATTAGGTTATAGATTAGTAAATTAGGTTATAGATTAGTAAATTAGGTTATAGATTAGTATAAAAAAAAAAAAAAAAAAAAAAAAAAAAAAAAAAAAAAAAAAAAAAAACTAGCCAGTAGTTGTAAAAAGTCTACGGTGATAACTATAAATTCTCCTGTTGAAATTCAATCTAATATGTTCATGTGCGGACTATTTCAGTGGATCCTGGGCATGACTGCGGGCAGCTCACTAAACTGAGTTTGCGTTTAGCTGCTTAAGAAAAAGCCTGTGTCCAGCAACCACTACAGTAGGCTGAGCACCGTAGGTAGAGTGGCTCAAACGCGCAAAAATACTCTTTAGAGAAACCCTGGTATGTAAAACTACATTATAAGCATGCGCAGATTCTCGGAACGCACTTGAAGCGCGGTAGTGTAACTTGGATAATGTAAACTTTAAAGAAAAATAAGTTCAAATATCATAGAGCAATTATAATGCATTTATTGAAGATGCTTCTGCGAAACAGGGCTAAATTAGAGCAGACAATTAATTTTACTAGAATCTAATTGGATTCATATTCCAACCAGAATGGGAGCTATTCTTTGATAAGATGAGCATAGCAGCACCATATAATGTATAGGGTACATATTTTAAAAACACTTTCAAGGAAAGACATTGCTTCACCTATTGTGAAAGCTCATCCGCTGTACTGCGTCACGCGTCTGATTTTCAGAGGGGGGAATGTGACTATCGGTCATTCTGTCTAATGGCGAAGTGTTGTTTGAAATTGGTTTGAAATCGTCACACGGTTCCGGGCCTCTTAGGAACACATTAAATCTCAAATTTATGATCTGACAGCTCGACCCTAATAAATAATCCTATTCCTTTAAAATTCTAAAAACAATGTCGAACTCCTTAAAAACCCATTGGGGCACTTATGCACTTATTAACAATCAAAGGCAATAAATTACGTCACTCAAGGATGCAATAATTCCTGCAAATTCTAAGCAGCGGACGGATTGTCCACATCTGGATACTATAACTTGAGCTCAAGCGTACCCTTAGAATCCATTAAGAAATAGAACAAAAAACTCAGAGAGAAAACGATTCTGGGAATGGGCGTGGGAACGACGCGTGGGGATTTTTAGGATGAGGAAAGTCTTGAAAGTCAGGGCAGTGGGTTTTAGAGCGCGAAAGACGACGGACGGGGTTGATAGTCCAGAGTTAAGTTAGCCGAGATTTCTAAGGGAAATAAAATAGTGTTGTGAGCTGCGAGGGATGGTGCAGGGAGAAACTGGTAATAGACGCAGTATTCGTAAGTGAGTTGTACCTACTCTAATTCACCCTAAGGAATTATCTGGTAAGTGCCAACTTCAATCTATATTAATAGTGTGTACATAGTAATAATTAAGATCTCATTTTATTGTTCTCGCAGGTTGATTGTATATTGTGAAATATATACAACAGATTGGTGATAACACAGTGGAGCTATTAATGATCATTTATTTCAGTCAGGCGTAACTATTTTATGTGTTAACCGACTTCATAATTAATGTAATTTTCTCTTGTATTGAGTGTCAACTCCCTAATCCAGTACCTCGGCAGATATTTGTCACTTGCAGTTGGTTATAGGGAGACGGGGAAGGCCCTCCGCTAAACTTGACATTGAGCGAAAAGCTCTGACTTTTGACGACTGTTGACATATTAACATACGACATTGGGAAGGCAGAACCGTAAATAACTCATTTCAAATAAACTAGGCTATAAAGCCGTTCTATTATTGCATTATAAACCAACCAAAGATTAGTGATGATGTCTGTTTCCAAAAAGGTCTCGCCACAGAACGCGTTGCGTGAAGCTTGTGGCGTGCAGGTCTCTGGGAGCGGGGGTAGGCATCACACACGTTCACTAAAATGAATTGGTAGCCGTTCTAAGAACGCTAGGGACCGTGTCTCGTTAAAACCACCACCCGGCCGTTTTGTAGGCCTATTTCTGAATCGTCACTATTTAACGAAACACGAAATCTGGATGCACTGCATCCTCTAAATGGGGAAGATTAAGGAGATCTGAAGTGACGATATACCACTTCGGCAGGCACCAAGAACGATCGCAATGAGTTCTGCTAGAGACTGAGTCTACGGTGCGCTTGTGCGAGTCTTGTGATATTTAAGAAAGGGGATAGGCAGTCACAAGGGTGACATTCATATGAGTACGTGATTAAAACTACTCAAAACTTGTCTTCCTCAATAACGGTGGACTTCTCAGTACGCTGTCTTAGGATTGAGTAAGACATTTTATTGCTGCTTAGGGAGCGTGCTCTGTTAGAATCGTATTAGTGTCCTCAGAGGTTCTATGCGTTAGGTCCAACGGTGCACGTACAAAGAGACAAACGTTGTAAAACGGTTCCCCGTCTCACTAAAGTGGGTGAACAGTAAACAGATAAAGTAACGTAGCTATGAATAATGAATATATGCGCAAGCGCAACGATCCCTTCACCCATCCACATAATTAAGACTTTATTGCAGATAGCCTTCACCTGTGAAAGGAGGAGAATTATTATGTGTGTGTATGTGTAGTTGTTGGTATGACTGAGTGAGCCTATTCTAACAATATGTAGTTATCTTAGGTTGAGAGTGCTACTAAAGTTCTTATAACTAATTAGACAGTTGTGTTGCTGGGGAGTTTGTTGCGCCACTTCTTCTCCTCAGCTCAAACACTAGGAAGTGGTGAAGGGTGGGCTCTTTGGGGGCTGTCTATAGGCTGTCATGAGAGTTGATCCACAATTCTATTTAAATAATGATTTTTAGGGTTTGATTCTCTAACTTTACCTACTTGGTACTAAATCTAGAATCTAGATTTTCAACTCTATTACTAGTCATCCGTGACTATTATATTCTTGATCTCAGATTGATAATTCGGTCAGATTGACATGAACACGTGTCTTACAGATATGCTTGTTGTGCAACGGGTGAACTTCCAGGGGTTTGGGTTACCACATCTATCTCATAATTATTCAGTCCAAGGACTGATAGGGACCATGTCTCCACAAAGAGCATGTTGACGACGATTTGCCGCATGAACTAGCCGCTCCGTTGCTAGACAAGGACGGTCGCACGGTTGCCGCAGGGAAAGCCGCTTCGTCACGGTTTCAGTTCGAAAGAGCTGCTAGGGAACTTGTCTCGAAAGAGCATGACGACGCGAAATAGCTGCAAAGCAGCTTGCGTCACTTTATGGAAGTGTTACCCTGAGTACTCTGAGTGTTGACGTGAGGTATCGTGCGAGTAACGATTGACCAGATACCTAATACGCTAGCGTATGGGTTACTCGTACATTTATATAATAATACAAGTACTTTGAGTATCTCTGATATTTATTAGCTTTTTGAAACCACATCCAATGTGTTTCCATACATATGAATTCTTAAGTATAATTTAAGGCTATTTGGAATTCATTTAAATTAAATGGTGGGAGAGTGACCAGTCCGGCGACGAGCTCTACAGGGCCGTACGGGGAGGAGTACGGTCCTTCCCCCTTAGGGGGAACCGATCTAAGGACTGATATTAACATAATTAGGAAAAACGAAAATTTTATCGGCCAGGGGTCAATTCAGGTACAGTCACACCAGGTTATAAAATATCTTTGTGTACTTACTTCATCCAAATCCTATAAGTAGGATAATAAAATTTAAAAACTATAGTGAGTTCATGCAAGCTAAAAACTATTTGATAGGTTAGTGGTCAGACATTGTGCACATCGTGTCGTAAACAAAATACCACTTCCCCTACAAAATTGACGGTTGAGCAGTGTTACCATTTCACAAACATAAGAACGAATTATTAAAATAATTAAAAAACCCACATTAGCATAGATTTCAAATTAAGTTATCACGTCATAAAAAAAGCGCGGTATGCATTCAAACACCTATTTCTCAATTTACGTCATTCTTTACATAATATTGTGGAATGCAAATAAAATCAATATGAGTTAAAGACATCTATACTAATATTACAAAGAGGAAAGATTTGATTGTTAGTTTGTATGCATTGAATAGGATCCGAAACTACAGAACCGATTTGAAAAATTCTTTCACCATTGGGAAGCTACACTATTTCCGGGTGACATAGCTTATATTTTATCCCCGTATTCCCACGGGAACGGGAACTACGCGGGTGAAACCGCGGAGCGCTGCTAGTGCGCTGTTACTGTCTTTATACTATTATAAAGACAGTAAAAACAGGGAAATTAATTGTTTCAACAGATTTTGTCGCAATCGTAAAAGAAACTAATATAATCATAATGGCTGCTAAACTGGAGTTTGATGAGTCGATATTCCGGGTCGACGGCGCGTTGTGTTCCACGCGCGCCTCAAAGAGATGTCAGCACCAACTGGTGGGATCCGCAAGGGCCGATGCCTGCCAGGGGTGCGGGTTGTTCGAAAGAGATACCGCGGCCCCTGGCACACAGGCAACTGAGGGAACACGGGTGGGTTTTAGTCAGTAAAAGTCTGACACACCCTCCCGCTCCAATCCCATCACGATAAATGAATCCAGGTTAAGCAAGTTATTTGAAAATTACAAGTTACAAATTCGTACTGATGAATTGGTACAAAAATTACACGCGAATGTATGGATGCGTATGGACACTGTCCCAGTTTTGGATTTTTTTAAAAGAATATTGTGGCTTAATATATTTTATTTAGTCACAAGAAATGCAATCAGTTCGTGTGATAAGTGCGCTCTCACACTTGCAATGTAGATAACGTGGAAGAGGTGGACTCATTCAATTTGCTGTTAACCGGGTATTTATTTACGCTTGTCGCTTGCTTAGTCAAGTGACTCCAGGACATTGAGCACAATACGGGGTTGCTGCAGCGCTTACCGGACTGCTATGTGTGGAGGCGGCAGCGCCCGCCGGTGCTGGCCGTGCCAACATCCAGGACCAACTTACTCGTCTCGTCGTCATCCTTTTTAGCGCAGCCGTGAGGCGCACTTTGACGCACTTTACACTTTTTGTTCATTTGTTTAATTCTATTATTTTGCTGAATATTGTGTGCCTTTTTAAGACTGTGCTAAATAAATGCATTTTCTTTATTTCTTTCTTTTCAATCCGGATTATTCACGATCATAATTTTTTTTTGTTGATTTTTCTAATTGATTCACATGTAATTTGAGTGAATTCGCAAGGTTATTGTTATTTCATTTTAAGATATACCAAAAGTAGATTATGTGTATGTTATTATGGTACGGATGAATTTTAACAGTTATGATATTGTATCGTAACAGGGTTGTTCTTTTAGCTTTAATTAGATAATTATTGAATGTTTATATAATCGATATCTAAACATTCAATAATTATCTAATTAATATTCTAATTCTAACATGTTGACATAATCTACTAATTACAATGTTTTTAATGAGTTGCATTACAATATTTAGTTAGCTAGCGACCTCGAAAATTCATATTATTCTTGCCAGAGCAACCGGCAGCAAGTTCGTCATGCTCCCTTAGATGTCACTGCTTGCGGTAGCGTCGGGGGTCGGGTTGCCTCCTTCCCTCAAATATGTTGAAGGAGGTAACAGCTAATCTTTGCGTCATGCTCATAAACGGGTGCTGCTTGTGGTGACTGGTCGTCTTGCTGACCATGGTTTTGTTATTGTTAATTGTATTAACTGTTTATTATTTTTATTCTAAAGGTCCTAGTTTAACTTTTGTTACTTCAAGTTACAGCTACATTTACATAATGCAGAATTTCATATGTAAGCGGGCACGCCCTATAAGTCCGGAGGCTTTTATTTGGGTTGTAAGCTGTGTTTACGTTTTTTTTAATTACCTATTTATTTCTGCTTGAGTACCTATAGTTATCAATGTTTTGTTGGTATATTGGCGTGTGCGAGCTGACATATTATGGCAAATATAATGTATTTTTTTGTGTTTTGTAATGTTAATAACCTAATATTTATAGAATCAAGTTCTTCTAACTTGACAGACAGCTGTGCTGCTGGAGAGTTTGTTGCGCCACTTAAAGCTAGCCAGCTAAAGCACTAGGAAGTGAAGAGCGGGCGTGTTTAGAGGACTGTCTTATGTAATTTTGACGTTCAAAACGAGCTGCCTCTTAGCCTAGCTTGATTAAATGACTTTTGATTTTGAACATAAAATAAACGTTTTTTTAGACCTGACTCAAGTGACTACAATAAATACGGCCGGAGGCAAAAAAAATAAAATCTGTTTTATCATGTTAACTCGTCAAGGTCATTGGCGTTACCTGGCGCCTAAACTTGTGTGCATGCAATGTTAAATAATTATATTTAAATATTTATTTTTCCACAATATTTTTGACTGATTTCAATATAAATATGATTTTTAGATATTAATATAAGCGATACTGTACAAATATAGCCTTATGATGTTAAGTAGAATAAAATAAAATAAAATATGTTACTTCTAACAAAGAATTACCTTTATTTTTTATTTCTATTGTATGTATGGGTTTGGGTATTTTTTCAGTGAATTATGCTTTAACGGAAATTTATCGTTCACACGCTTCATACAAGGCGGAGATTCATCATATTTTTTTTTTAGTTTGACTAAAAAAAATATATCAAAACATGTGACCGCAACTACCAAACCAAATAAAAATAACGGTTATTCTAATGCAACCTCAGAACTTATGTGTTAACATATTAATTCGTCCAATTATCACACTATAAACTATGTCACACTAATGCATCATCACATTATCAAACTGTCACAGCCTAATCGTATGAATTATTACCAAGATACTAACTTGGTACCAGTAACATTAGATAACTTAGTAGGAGTCAGTCAGTAAAGGCTTCTGCAGGTAGCAACGCGACTCTGGTGAAACAATTTCTATGAAAACTTCTAGGAAATCGTTTCACCGGATTCACGTTGCACCTGTCTGTGGGAACTTTTATAGTATCATGTATTTTAAAAAAAATGTAAACCTTTCAGCTTTGCTAGTACCTAAATGTTTCGTAGTTAGCTTTTTAATTCCAGAGACTAACCTGACATTTCAAGCTTTTTGTGATTGGTTTTTTAATATAGGAGTTTGACATTACACCTGTCAAATTAGTATCTTGATTAGAAAAACGAACTGTAAGTATCGACAAATTGTAGCTATCCTCTGAAAATTAGGGTTCGTATGTCCAAATCAGATGACTATCGTACAAAAATAATACATTTTTAAACAAACTTTTTCCAGCATCCAATTTGCCAAAATAGCTTAAAAAATGTATGTGTCCAATGATATGTTATGTGCCTGATCTACTCGTATAACAACGACGGGCAAACACAATAATCACATACCTAAACCAAGTAAATAACTACTTAATTAATTAAAATACCAATGCTGCGATGCCTATTTGTTGTTTTTTTTAATATCACAGCATTTTGCTAAGATAAGAAGGAGCCTTTTTAGCCTCACACGGGGATTTTTATTGTTAGTTTTAAATTCTCCTTTTTACTATTTGTATAGCGCGTGCGACGTACGTGTCCTAAAACAAAAATGGTCTTTCTTTCTTGTCTTACATTTTTCAAACGTGATAATAAACAACACAAACGGCACATAAGATCCGGACATAACCCAACTGTCACACTCATATCTCAACATCTAACAATGTACAGAATAGATCAAATATGACGGATAATCGGCCCACACTGAGATTAGCAAACATGGCCGCTATTCCATACCGTATGGACACAGCACTCGACTTCTTCTATCGGAAATCCACAGAGTTCACGCATCAGGAACACTTGAGTGCCAGGCAATATTGACCTGTGCCACTGATTCTACTGATTTATCTGTGATTTTTATCGATATGCTGTAGGTATCTGCAGATGTTGGGTTAGATTCTTTGAGAAAAACGAAAGTAGTTTATGGTTTTTTTTTTAAATATATCCTCTCGGCGGTATGGCACGCCGCTTGACCAAACCTAAGTTAGTTTAAGAAAGACACAAATCATGGTTTTTAATGTACAAAAATCATCTTCAATCAAGCTAGTTCAGGCAATAAGCGACTGTGTTCTATTTTAATTGTTAAGATACTTTGTAAATGTGCTCCTTTTTATAAATAAACGATTATTATTATTTTGTAAAACTTGTTGCGAAAGTAAACAATGTTTGCAAGTAGCCATACAAAAAATAATGGTAGCAAATCAGGAAACTGTTTCAGTTACGTGTGCTGGCGATGTTAAGCTTGTATCCTCAGTCAAAGACAGTGAATTCGATATTGACATTGAAGATGTATTGTGTGTTTCAAACTTGTTAACAAACCTAATTTTCAGTAAGCAAGTTAATTCAGAAAGGCAACAAAGTGATCTTCACAGAAGATAGTTGTCACATCTACAATAATAGACGCGAATTAGTTGCTGAACAGTGATTGCTTAATGAAAACTTAGAATAAAAGAGTAGGAATGAATTTTGACGAGAAAGTCAATGTAAATAAATCATCTTGTAAAACTTGTTGTGAAGGTAAACAATGTCGACTACCAGGTTAGTCACTATCATCATCATCATTTCAGCCGAAAGTGTCCACTGCTGGACATAGGCCTCCCCCAAAAGGGGGGTTTTGTCATAATCGCCACGCTTGGCAGGCGGGTTGGCGATCGCATGATGGTTGGTGGTGGTTTAAAATTGCGTCGAGAATGCTGCTGCCCATTCTCTAGTAAGTCCCTTAGTCGCCTTCTACGCACCCACGGGAAGAAATCGGATGGTGCTATTCTTTTATGTTCGGCACCACATGGAACCAGGCTAGTATTGAATCAAAATTACAGAAGTTTCTACAGCATAGTTAAAAATGACGGTTTATTTAAACAAAAAATGTATTAACAAAATCATATTTTTTTTAAACAAAGTTTAGTTCGTTTAAATTATAAACGCTCTCGGGGTAACAATGATATATTAACCTACGAACATGCAACCGCTTTAGTATAGATAAACAGTTTTGCTTAATTGGATCTAAACTTAGTGATAAATTACTACCATTGTATCTAACGTGTCACTAACGAGATCCATAGAACCTGATTCACTGTGCTTGTTCCTATACGAGAGATAATTATAAACAGATGGCAGAGCTCTATAGCGTGGTCTGTTATCAGAACGATTTAAATACATTATTCCTGTTTTCTAAAATCTATACGTGAAGCAAAAACTTTGTACCCATATTTACGAAAATTACGCGCATGGAGGAGTATGAAATTTGGTACAGTTAATGTTTATATGGAGAAGGAGTGAAGAAAGCGAATATTTTTATGTAATAATGCATTAGAATTAAACGTAAAATTTAAATGAATTATGGTCAATTTTCGACCACTGGGTGACCACTCGTAAATGGTAAACATGAAACTCAACAACAAAAATATGAGAAAAGTTGGAAGAAAGAATGGTTAACATTTATTTTAAGCTGCTGTATCTTATTTATGTTTAAATGAACTTTTCACCTCCTGACCTTTAAAACTCGACTACACACCTTGACTTATCGATATTAGCATATAATAAAGGCGACGTAACCATATTATAATTCTCGTAAAATGAACGTCTTTCGCCATAATTGTCCATTAGTTTGCGAAGCAGCCAATTACGCGTCCATTAGGCGCGAATCTCTCTAATAGCAATTTCGCCGTAGAAACTTAAGAGGCGTCGTTGTAGTACTGTGATCGAGATGACAGTAAGTAAACTTTGAAAAACTATTTTTCAACCAGTTGCAGCTTACAACCGGTGCGTCTAATAATATAATTTCATTTATTTATAGTATCGCCTGCAGGATGACCGCTGGGCAAAGGTCTCTATACAATGGGTGCCTGAAGATGGACGACGCCGTCGCGGTCGGCCCAGAAAGCGTTGGTGAGATGACCTGGATACGACCGCGAGAGCTGGTTCGAGGTGGCGCGGGAAAAGACATCCTGGAGAGACTTGGGGGAGGCCTTTGCCCAGCAGTGGGACAGTATAGGCTAAACAAAAGAAAACAAAATGCTATCGTTTATTTATTGACACCAAAATATTAACATTACAACAACCATATTGCGTAAAAAAATTGTAGACTATAATTAAAATATGTATTACAACATGGGAGCAGGTGTAACCGAACTAAGTGAAAAACCTGTATCTTGGCTCCAGCGTAATATCTCTCTGGTCTGCCGGACTGGGAAAGTTTTAGCAAAAATTTCCATTTTTTTTTTAAATCAGTTTTATAAATAAAAACAGAAGAAAAGATTACACTTGTGTGTACAAATGTGTTGTAGAGTGCTGGTGTATGGTGCACGCACGTATTATTTGCATATTATTAATCATATCTACTAACTATGATGAAATATGTAATTAATTTGATATACAGCGTGTGCAAGGATATCGGGGCGCGAACCGGAACCATGAATTCAGCTCATGATTCTCGACCTCCTGGCGAAGAAAACTTTCGTCAGTTTTCAGCTGTTTCATAGAAAACTGCAATACCTACGCGGTAATTAGTATGACCAGCTGAATAAAAAAAAAAACCGACAAAAAATTTCAACACAGGGTTCAGAATCATGTACTGGTTACCAAGTATACAAACACGCTATGAATGTGTGTGTAAGCACAGGAGCTCTCGTTACCGTCTGAGACACTGACGAAGTTAGAAGTGTGTGTGTGTGTTACGTGCGGTCGCTATTCGTCTTCACGCACACATTCACAGCGTGTTTGTACGCTTGGTTACCACAAGAAAAGTGGACGTCGCAAAATTATCTGTTAGAAATTATTAGATGCGAAAGTTTGATTGATTTACTGTCACACATTTCACTATGGCTGAAATCAACTTCGGAGTGTCGTGTAATGAAACAAGTGACGACCTAGACAACATACTTTTATCATGAAGACATAGGGTAGTTACAGTCAGATGAAGATTATATGATTTTAATAGCAACATCTTAACAAGAAAATATAGGCCAAAGTGAAGTGTAAATAGAAAAATTAAAGTTATTATAATTAAACTTTGCATTGCTTCTCCAAGACAGACAAATCCGATCTGCTTTTTTTTTCATTTGTCTGACCAAATGCGAGCACAAAAGCTTAATTAATCGGCTTACTATGAGACATCGAATCAAATGATTGAATCTCTTACTGTCCTATCTTGGTGGGTCCTGTATTTTAAACTGAAGTACCTATATACAATATTTACCGCAATGCATTTTCCCAAACATTTCACAGTTGGAAACTTACCACTCGTTGCTTAATGAATCACGATAACAACTAAAATGAACGATGCAAGTTTGAATGTAACGGTCGCGACGCCAGCGCCATATTGTTCTAAACTCGAAATCCATTCCCGTCAACCGAACAATCCAGTTATGCAATTATTTAATTGGATAACAACCGAAGGAACATTAGAATAAAGTTGCATTGATTCGGCAGTGTTCAAATTCAATTTCAATTTTCCTAAATGTTTGCTGTGATAATTGGGGTTTGTAAGTTTGAATGTTTGGGATTTCATTTAATAATTTGCGCTATACAAAGGAAGTTTTTGTATGTTTAGGAAATTTGGAAGTCCAACTATTACCAAAAGGTTCGGGCATTGTTTTGGTGCCAAAATATTGAGATGTGTAGGTAAAAGTAAGTTCAATATGCTCTCATGATCGTAACATAATTAATTTTTAAAACGGTACTGTAAACATAGGCCATTTGCAACAGTATTCAATAATGCACTCTGCAAATTCTGAAATCGGCATTTGTGGTTTTGTTTTGATTGATTACATAATAATTTGCCAGTTTCGTAACGTCTATATATTGTCTTTGGTCACTACATCAACAAATAATGGACAAAATTGTAAACTTTTTCTACGTGAATACGGGGCTTTTGGCTACTTTGTATGGGTGCATTTTATGTTATTTTTTTTATTTTATTTTTATAATGTGCGTTTTGTTTGTGCAGAATAAACATTTTTTCTTTCTTTTCTATACTAACAATTGAGGTAGTTTCATTTTCAAACTACAAAAGTAGTCAAAACCAAATATGATTAAAAGAGTTATTAGTCGATTGGCACGAATTTGCACGAATAATATAATTATGTATAAGTATCTATTATTTTCTATAGGCGACTCGCACGAAGTTAATTTATTTGTGGGAGAATCGAAAACTCCAAAAAACGTAGTAGGCAACAAGGACGTTTTGAATTTTATGAATTTTATTGCCGTGTGTGTACTTTCAGTGACCTTGTTTCAAAACTTTATTACATAAAATAATATACTTATTATTTAGAAGTGTTGATTCGCCCGATTCGGGCAGGTGAATTCGTGTGAATTGATTTATAAGCCGACAATAACGATAAAACCACGTCCAAATCCTATTCCAAAACTGAAAACAACTTGAGATTTTTAAAACCAGCAACAATTTTAACGAACTGACACTAGTTCCATATACACAGCAAAAGCAAGACAATATCCAACCATAACCAACCCTTGAAGTTTTAATTACAGAATACGTTCATACACAAGGTCGTCAGGACAAGTTTGGCACTGAACCTTTGGTCCCGTCAGCTCAATTGTCTGTTGTATGTTGATACACGTACCACGAACAGCTTTTAAGAACTTTATCGTCACGGGGAAGCGGTTGGTCCTTAGATAATACCGTGGAAGTGAATTGAAGTGAAGTGGATGTTATATAATGGCTTTTTATATAATACAACATCGCTGCGCAAGATGCGATGCAGGTTGCAACACCTGGGAACTAGAAGTGATCACTATGCTAGGGGTATAAAAGCGATTGTAATTCAATGAAAAGGTCTTTCTTGAGATTCTATATCAAAGAATATTCTGTCTACTTACCTGATGTCTCACCCTTTTATTAGATACATTTCATACCTTCCACTGATCAACAAACAGCAGAACTGCTTCATATCTTGTGTTGGAGTGAGATAAACGAAGAACGTTATTGCAACTACCTAACTCAGGTAAATTCACTTACTATCAGAAGCAACACAAACTTTTATCCTAACTAAAGGAGCATCCAACCAATACTTTAACAGGGCATTAGCCAACAGGCGTCAATACAAATAAATAGTCTCGAAACACATTAGCGAGCTAAGTGCACAACTCCATTATGGGCCTTACGTTAGGTTGTCACATCTTTTTGACCTATTTCTGCGATGTAACTGAATTATGTATACTTTACGTACTCTACTCCCCTGTTAGTTTATGAGAATAACTTTTGGGTGTCACGATTTCTGAGATCAGGAAGTTCAATGTTATTTTGGGTTTTCTTGTGTTACCTATTGCAATTTTGGGTTGCTTACTCAGTAAGTAATTGATTGTTTGTGTAGCGACATCTACATCGCCATATGTGAACTACGCATCACACTGACGTTACACAAGGTCCTGCATCGCACAAGCAGATACTAGAACTAGCAATATACAACGGCCCGATATCAAATGTCGGGCAATTGGCCACCAGACACAAGACCCGTCTGGTCGGAGGATACTTACATTTCTAAGCAAGATAAGTGGACTTTACACCCTATTTCTCATACCTCTAAATTTGAATTAGTGCATAGCTGAAACAATGCGTTTCCTATATATTTCTATGACTTCTAACGTACTCAGGGTACACAAGGCACTTTAGGTCACTACCGTGCTGAGTTTTCCAACATAAAACATGTCAGCCAAGTTGGATCCAATAAGAAAATGACACACCCTTTAAATACGCTTCAAATAAAGTAGAACATAAACCAAATACTCCGAACAATAACTCCTTTCTATAAAAAAACTTTCACCAATCCCGTTGCACTATTTTATTTAAAGAAGGATTATTTTACCATTGAAAAGAATTCACTGGCCGTCAATTACTGTTATTCCGTAGGTTTCAGTCCATATTGGATTCAATCTAACTGTCACCAGCTGATTGAAAGCCTTGTCTGTCCATGTGAAAACCCCTGCAAATATTTTATATGTGTGCCCGGGACGGATAGCGTGGTCGCCTATTCGAAATGGTTTGCCAACCTTTATTACCGCTAGGATTTTTGAGTCGATAGTACATTTTTCAACGGTTTTTTTTCCAAGAGCAATGCGGGTTAGGTTAACTACTCCGACTATCCTACTTAATATTATAAATGTGAAAATTTGAATGAGATGGTTGGATATTTAGATGTTTGGATGTTTTTTACTCAATCACGCAAAAACGGCTGAACGAATTTGGATGAAAATCGGCACACAGATAGATTATAACCTGGATTAACACATAGGGTACTTCTATCCAAGTCGGAGGAAACCGCGAGATAATTTCTGACCTTTATGCGGGCGAAGCCGCTGGCAAAAGCACTAGCTTTTGCCAGCGGCTTATTAGCGGCGGATTTTATTCATAACTATACACCACTAGGTGTATAGTTATGAATAAAATGAAATTATTGTAGTGTCTTTCTTTTACGGCAGTTTACAGCAAAAACGTGTTTAGTTTTTATTCATAAATTAAATAGGTATCTCTTTGGGTCTTACTTGCTCTAAAATTGGAAGATTTGTTTCAATTTTAAGCCAATTGAAGTACACAGACGAGCCCCAATTTTTCAATTCCCCGAGGGGCAATTTTGTCAATATTTTCCCTTTACTTCCACAAGGCCGATTTGTTTGCAAAAAAAGTCGATATGAAAGCTTTGGTAAACATAATTATTGATGTTTGACCTTTCCTTCATTTAAATTCAAAAATATAATAAGAGTCAGTTGTGGTTAAATACGTTACTTTGTAGGTTTACATAGAAAAACAAAGTATCAAACGGAATTTTTAATGCCGACATTTTCACCTACACATTGAAAGTATTAAACAATGTTTTCACAATTTCAATGGTACTTTATTAATAAAGTACACCTGAATAAAGCTATTGTAATCTAGGCATTTAACGTTACGCTTTTATTTGCACCTATTGTCTTCGAATAAAAAGTATCATACGTTACGTGTTTTTTTATGGAACCAGGAACCAACTTCTATATCTGCAAATATTTAATTGTGTTCGTAAAATTCCTTAAAAGCTTACCAAACAGACACAAAGTGACGTATCTAACTGTAATGATTAGCAGTGAGTGAACTCGTTCGCTCATCATAGTATGTAAACAAACATACAAAACTACAGTAAAAGTTTGTAGCTCAACAAACACCATTTTACCTTCCTACATCTGAGCTCAAGCCAAAAAGAAAACCACTCATATAAAACTAAATACAACTCGGACAATATAAGATGGAGACAGGACTTCGCCCGCACCTCCCTAGGGCTCCAAACTTTTGCAGATCCCGATGATATCAAACCGTTTATTCCTCCAGGAGTACCTATCGACCTCAGTTATGGAAAAAAAAGGATCCGAAGTCACCCTTTGTAATCAAACTTTTCTAATGTTTCTTTTTCTTAGTTGTCAAGTGGATGTTTTTGAAAGCTTAGTTACAAAAACGACACTAGTTTAAAAAATAGTTTTTTTTTAATACGAATCGGATAATTGGATTGGTTAGGGATTCATTTAGGTACCTTTGTTTTAATTGACAGATTGACAGATAGAGTATAATTTATGTCAATATGAACGTATGGATGTAGTCAGGAGAGACATTAACTAAGAACTTGTTATGAATTAATACCTAATGACCCAAGTTTGACAGAAGTTTGGGTTATGCACCTATCAATTAGTGCATTAGTGAGGTGATAAAGTATTTTGTGATTGATGTATGTGATGAAGGAGATACATTTAGCTACACTGACAACCGAGGCGCAATTAGTCAAGAAAAAAAAGTACAAGTAATGCATCTAACTTTGTGTAACTTTTACCAATATTAGGGAGAAAAACCTTATACACAAACAGATATTTTTTACATTACTCATATTAATCTGTGTTACCTTTTGTCAACTATGATGCAATACAATAAGTACCCTATTTTGTAAATTACTGTTACACTTAATTTAGTAGCTATTCGTTTCAACATCCGGCAACAGCTTAACTAATTAGTTTAAAATTACTTTCTTAATAATTATGAATGAAGATAATTGGGACAAATTAAGACATTACCCACAATTACAAAGGAATTTCTTCTGGGCTCCGTACATCGTCGTATAATTAGTTTTACTAATATGTACGAGCGCGAGCACCATTCTAATTGCGCAATAAACGATAAAAGGGTGACGTCACGGGCCATTGTTGTGGTAATATTGTAATAAATAGGTATTACAACCTAGTTAATAATACAATGTTATAATATACAAGAAAACAAGGAGCTTAAAGACTGTTTTCTTGTATATTTTTATAGACTTCAGATTTATTTGAGTTGATGTGTTGTATTTAGGTACTGATGGCAGCATAACCCATGTCTTCTCTTTTAGTGAGCGTTGCAAAGGTTTTTTGTTTTGGTGGGAAATCATCAAATAACTTCTCCCGCTCTGAGCGAAGCAGTGTGCAGCAGCGTGTCAGACTTTAACTGACTAAAACCCACCCGTGTTGTCTGCGTACCAGGGGGCCGCGATATCTCTTTCGGACAACCCGCACCCCTGGTAGGCATTGGTCCATGCGAACCCCACCAATTGGTGCTAACATCTCTTTGAGGCGCGCGTGGAACACAACGCGCCGTCGACCCGGGCTTGGTCCTTACCGGACAGTGAGCTACCTATTACTCGCCGTACGCAAGCCCGCGTCTACCGGTGGCCGGGAATCAGCCTGGGATTCCCGACGCCCAGGGCATCTCCTGCGGAGGCTAGGGCTGTGAGGGTGCATATACTGCCTCTCACTCACGTTCGCCGCCTCCCTCTTCGCGAGCATTATTGCTTCGCAGAAGGAGGTGACGGCTACCCATGCACTCTCGTTCCGTACCATGGCCTGGACCAGGGCCGGATGCGAGAGATCGCCGCCACCAATCGCCTCCACGAGTACAAGGTGGTGCTCCGCCCAAGCCGGGCAGACCTCCAACGTGTCCTCAGGGCGATCTTCGCAGTGGAAACACCCGGAGCATTGCAAAGGTTAATTACGAATAAGAGGGCCAGGCGTATTCTCGTCTGAAATAAATCGAAATGTTATGGCTAGAAATGGGGTGATTATTATCGAGATGCCGACTAATAGAGAAGTATAGAAGAAGAAGACATATTGTCCTGACTCCAAATTAAGTTGAATTATGATTAATTTTCTGTACCTACTGCGACCAAGCGAGGTGTTTCCTTTCCTGGAACACCTCGCCATACATTTCCATGTATGTCACGATTTCCCCATATGTATAAAGGAACGTCTAAACCTGCAGGCTTAGCACGAGCACCGATTTGTCGACGGAAGAATAGACATGACTATTAACTAAATGATGTACAGATGCCAGCAAATCAAGCTACCCCAATCTGTCAAATTTATTTTATAGATTTTCAACTTTATCACATAAGTATAAGGTTCATGTTCAATTGGAAAATTTTTACAGTTTGGGGTAGCTTGATGTGCTGGCGTCTGTACAATAGGAGAAGATAGCTATGTTTTTCTATTGCTATAATCATATATACTTTGTGGCTGTCGAGTAGAAAGTTTGTTGTCAGCGTGATTTTGACAGTTTGGGAAGAAATATTCTTCTGAAATAGTCTACATTTATACGGACCTAGACATAAAATCGATAGAAACGAAAGACAAAATGACGTGTGCGTGAGCCGTCGGGGATCATATATGATTTCAAATAAAAACAACATTTTCGCAGCCGCAATGTCGAATTAAAATTTTGACGTCACTATCAGCTTTAGCACCCTCGAAAACCATGAAAACGACACCCCATTATGATTGTTTTTAAATTTTCGCACCCGTCTTCTAGGATTTTCATGGAGATATCAGTATTTCGTTACGTGACAATTTCTACCAGTTTATTCCTACCGCAAGCCGCGTTAAAGGAACTTCGTTCCAATAAAACTTTGGTAACTCAGTTCATTTACGTGCACCCCACAAATCAAAAGGGACTATAATTCGGATGGGATTTTAAGCGAATAGGATCATTATTTTGTAAATGAGATCCACTGCTACTCATCATCATCATCATCTAGACCACAAGACGTCCTCTACAAAACATGGGCCTCTCCAATGGATTTCTAGAGTACCTAACCGGTTGTAGATGGCCTGCATCTAGCTACTTCCTGCGACTACTACCTTTATGATATTATCTTTGTCCTACTTCACCGAAATGAATTAGTTACGTTTTTTGCGGGAATACGCAGCGAGGTGGGAACCGTTGCTTCGCGTCTAGCGCTTTTCGGTGACTGACTACAGCTAGGTGAGTGCAAGAGGGTGGGCCCTACAATGCCGTATGCAAACTATGCCTGTGTCACTTGTTCACCGGGATGAGTATATTTCGCGGGACACTTGTGTTTCACTTATCAGTAACTGCACTGGGTAGGTATATGATTAATAATACTGGTTGTATAGAACTAGTATAACTACTGGCTTATTAAATAAAAGTAAACAAAAACGAAATACCAAATATTATTTCTTGTACGAGGCACATTACCGTCAGAATCGATGACAAATTCAGTGGTTTAAAATTTTTTTTATATAACTTACTAAAATCCTAACTAAAATATATTTATTGCCACTAGCTACATTTTCAATTAAGAAAAACATAATTCGACTGTATTTTAACTTTCTGCAGTGCCGTTTTCATCTATGCCACGAAGATTTTCTGTTTGGGAAATTCACCCTAAAAATTATCTTCCCACCGTTCAAAACAAGTAAAAAGAAATAAATAATTCTTCAGAGTGTAACTCATACTTTCTTATTTCAACATCCCGAAGGAAGTTATACATCCAAGCAGACGCCTGTAACGTAAATAAATCTTGTAAGATACAAGCGACAAGCGTTCTTGCACGGTCTAACTGAAAATCAACATTGGCGCGACCCCTTGTTTGTCCATTAGCTTGCCGCTAACTGTGCAAATAAGAAAAGAATGGCCGAGAAACGTTGACAATGTTTGTTAGCATTTTGATAAAATTTTCTTTCTTAGGTACCTACTTTGTTTTTGGTGTGTAGTCTTAAACTTTCACAAAGTATTCGCATCAACATGGGACACAAAAAAAGTCCTGCTAAAAAATGCTTGGAGACTGGTTGGCAGTGTTTGTGACCAGACGCTAGAGGGACTTTGTAAAAAATGGTTAATTATTTTAGTTTCGCCCTTAACTCCCAACTTTATTGTTTTATAAATACGTGCCCCACTCTAGGAATTTCTCCTATATTGTGGGTGTGTTTACAATCATTTAAACTCACATACACAAACAGCCAGACCCGGAACAACTACTTGTAGTTCATACAAATATTTGTTCCGTGCGGGAATCGAACCCGCGACACGCAGCGCAGCAGTCAATCGCTTAACCACTGCGCCAACCATGCTGTCGACTTTGCATATAACTTAGAAATCCATGTGTATATTACTTTTATTGCTGAATATATTGATCAAATCAGTAACTAGCAGTATGTTTTGTGTAGTTGAGATATTCTAAATCTCCTTCTGAGCGTATCGATGGCAAAAAGTTCAAACCTCTTTGAGCCAAAATTCTGCTGCGTGAACTCCGCTCACTGACGCAGTCATAAGAAACAGGTGTTGGCAAGCGGCGTAGGAGGGAAAGTGGGCCATTGTCTGTGGGGAGGTGCCGCATACGCACTTGAGATCTGAACCGTCCCTGAAAGCACGTGCGGAGATGAGCTATGTTAACACTTACCAGAATAGAAGAATACCGATGACTGTCGGTTGTTTTTTTAGCAAAATCTTAAAAACTTAACCGATATCTAGTCTTGCATTGGATCTACAATTTTTATAAATATCGCAAAACAAACAAAGAAGTTTTACTAAAACAAAACTAGTGATTATTTTAGCATAACAACCTTTTTTCCTTTAGCCAATAAATAAACTTTAGTTTCTTGTAATTATGACATTTAAACGTCATGAGAAAACGAATAGCAGTTATTTTATAAAGTCTTACTTTGTGTTGTGAACTATATTTTTTCAGAATAATTTATTCGTAAGGTATTTTTAGTACTGTAGAAGGTTTTGCATAATGGACGTTATAGCAGAGCCGTTTGAGTTTAAAGACATTGATATTACTGATGAAAACTATGTAGAAGAATATACTGCTTTTGTACACAGAAGAACTCTTCTAATTGTAACAATCGGTAAACATCATTGCGATATTTTATGACAAAAACATACAAGGAACAAGACCTTTAGGCAGAGAGAGAGTATGTATATTCTTTGGACAAGATTTCTTTATTATATACTAACTTTTGCAAGCGGCTTCGCCCGCGTGGAGGTTAAAAGGGTGATGGCAAAAATATCCTATGTGTTAATTCAGGTTATAAAATATCTGTGCCAAATTGCATCCAAATCCGTTCAGCCATTTTACGTGATTGAGTCACAAACATCCAAACATACAAACTTTCATTCGATTGATGTGAAATACACATAAATCATCTGGAATAAATTCGCTAAATGATCGCATCCAAATCCGTTGCGTGGTTCAAAAACAGCGGCAACCTAAACATATTTCAGGTAAATTAAAGTGTGGCCTTCAATTAATACATGTGTATGTTACCATACGTTTCTGCTGGACATGTAGCGCTATCAATGACAATAGACATAACGTCTAAAAAATGTCGTCGAAATATTAGGGATCATACTAACTTTTGTGAGCGAAATGCTTGGATATATATTTGTTCCACTCCCTTGGCAAAAATTTACCACCTCTTTATCATTACCATCTCGGCCCTATGCTTGATTGAGTGATGGTCAATTCTACCAGCTGCAACAGTGTTCTCAATGGAAGTGATTCCCCTTGTATTTGATGCGGCTTCTAATGAAAACCAGTTGCTGAAATTGCCCCCTGGCAGAGCCTATGTTGGAAAGCGTCGCAAAATATTGCGACTGTGTTCATCGTGATCACTGTCCTACCCGCGATATACCTACAATACTCAGTACGTACAGCACTTGCCAATAGGAAAAATATTATACCAAGAAGTAGGTATCATTGGACTTATCAAAAATCTAAGCTTGCCTCTGTTTATTCGCTGTCTACAGAACTGAGCAGCGTACCTATATTATTTTGAACCGCAAACAGCTTGTTTTTATTATTATATAATAGTAATCTGTGGAAAATGTTGTGGGTAGTATATTTGTTAAGCTTAATTTTAATATTTTTCTGTTTATGCTTAATATACTACTCTTTGTTTTCCCAAATGTAATAAATAAACCTTTCTTTCAGCTGATCCGCATATACAACTAGTAGATTTTCAGAAATTGATGGAAATGGGAATGAATGTGGCACGATTGAAGACATCTCATTGTACTGAAAGTGACAGAGTAAAAATGATTAGCAGAATTGATAAAGCTACAAGGGTTTTGGCTCGAAAACATGGTCTCCTTGAATGGCCGTGTGCCACATGTATCGAATTGAAGACAAGTATAATACAAACTGGGCTCCTAGAAGAGGTACATATTTTTGAAGTTCTATTGATTTTGGGTGCATAGAAATTTAGTAGCATCAGCTCCAAAGAAATAAGAAAGAAGATCAGCCTGATGTTGGAAAATTAACACTTTACCGACCCACAACTCTACCTATAGTTTTTTTTCTACTACATGCGACTCAAAATGTTATGTGTTCCGAGTTTCCGACTTAATTTAATATTGTATTTTCCAGGAAGCATTTAATATATTAATAGACACTGATACAGAAGTAACTCTGACTACTGAGATGTCCGAATTTGATAAATGCAATCAAAGCAGAATATTTGTTAGTGATCCTTATTTAACAACGAATGTCAAAATAGGAATGGAAATTAGCATCGCACAAGACGAAATAATTTTAGTGTGCACAGCAAAGGACGAGAATTCAATAAAATGTACGGTTATCAAGGGCGGTAATTTAGAAAATATGTCTTACGTCTGCTTGAAGGGTGGATCACGAAGTAATCCATATATAACGCAGAAGGATTTACGCCTTTTACAATTTGCCGTGGAATACCAAGTATGGCTGTTTTGGCAATGACAATAATACAACTTGAAATAAAAAGAATAAATTAAAATAATAAAATATGGTTTCCAGGTGGATATGGTGATAATCAACTATCCACGAAATGTCGAAACAATCGTGAAAATAAAGAAGTTCCTTGGATGTAACCTAGTAAAAAGGCCTATGCTGATTGCTGGGATATCTACCCAAGAAGGATTAATGAACTTAGACGACTTTATTAGGGTAAATAAAAACAACCGACTTCCGGAAAAACACTACAAAGTGAAAAATAAATTTCGGAAGGCGGTGACTTTGGATATAATTTTTTTTGACACCGCCATCCGAAATTAAGGTTATTTTTGACTTTGTAGTGTTTTTCGGAAGTCGGTTGTTTTTTTTTTGACCAAGTTTTTATTTTTCTCTTTTTAGTTTATAGTACCTACCTACCCCACACCAATTCGAAATTTCATCATTCTTGG
Source organism: Antitype chi (assembly GCA_947359405.1). Taxonomy (NCBI): domain Eukaryota; kingdom Metazoa; phylum Arthropoda; class Insecta; order Lepidoptera; family Noctuidae; genus Antitype; species Antitype chi. The sequence goes on along the minus strand of OX375815.1, from coordinate 10,401,149 downwards.
GGTCAACAAAACTATGCATATTTATGCGATAGCGGCAATCGCCGTTGAACTGCTGTAATTTATTGAGGAGTTCCGTAGTCTGTCTCCGAAACGCATCATCAGATCTATATGAAAATTAAATGGGACCGTTTTGAAATAAACTTCTTTCGAACAAAAAAAGAATTTTGCAAATCCGTTTATAGATAACGGAGATATGCCCGAACATACATTAAAAAAAAAAACATTTCGAATTGATAACCTCCTTCTTTTTGAAGTCGGTTAAAAACACAGATCACAATTATTGACTATGTATATTGTGAAATACAAAGTAGGCGGGCCAAGGCCGCACGTGCCCCTTAACAGGCAACGGCATTGTTATTTTTGAATAGTTAGCAGTTTAGGGCAGTTGAGAGGTTTTATAAAAGTTGGATTTTGCTTTGTTTTTGGTTCCAAAATGACATACCTATTCATAATTAGTTCCTTAGAGCAAATCTGAAAGTGGCACCGAACTGAAAAGTTGTGTGGAAATCATGGTATGGGCAATAATGGGCATGTGGGAGGAATGAGTAAGATGTCGTGAGGTAAGTTATATTGACGGTTGTAAGTGTAAGGGGAGACCAAACAAACGATGGAGGGACTGTGTGAATTATGATATGGTTAGAAAGGGGGTACCGACATGACGTACAATAGAGAAGAAATGGAAGAAAAAACGATTGGGTAAGGGCAGATAAATGATGATCAATGACATATTCAAACTATACGGTCTGTATTTTTCAGGATGCCGACGGCATTTCACTTTCAAGAGAGTTTCTGCCTTATGAAGTGGAACCAGCATTGTACAATCGCATGGGTATGATACAAAGCTACATGGCAGGAAAATGTCGACAGGTACCTATTTGATAACATGATTACCTGATAATATTATGGGACCGCAATACCGTACTTTTCTTTTCCATTCATTTAATTTATTAGTCGCCAGACTTTTATCAAGTTGTGTGAATGTAATGATTTAATAAGCAACGGACCGATGCCTTGCTCTCATTCAGAGTATCTGGTTTCTTTTTAGTCTCCTGACCACATTGTACGGATGTATGAGACATTTAAGAAACATACTAATGCATGGTTTCTTATCGCGCTCTATTTTTGAGGCCACTGTTGCTATATTGCCATACCGTACTTAAATATTTGTTTGTTCCTTTTCCAATCAGGCTGGTAAACCATTTTACATATCAGGCGACATATTACAAGAAAAAATTTTGACTGGCCATTTATGCACCAGGGAAATATCTGATGTGACTAATGCTCTACTGGAAGGTGCTTCGGGCTTCGTACTCAGTGATTGTTTTGATATAAGTAATATGTGTGATGCTATGAAAATTATAAATAATATATGCTCTGGCGTGGAACCTCTTTGTGTAAACAAGACAGATTTTTGGCAAATAGTGTCTGAGGTAAGAACATTTTGGTTCTATTACAAACAAAATTCATATCCAATTACTACTCTAGGACGTGATAATAGTTCCAGCTGTAGTTCGATTTAATGTAAGTTAATCTTTTGTATTACTCTGTTTGATTATACTAAAGCACCAAAAGCTTTACTTTATTAGAGTCTGACTAGCCTTTTCCAAACTAAGTTAGGGTCGGGTTCCAGTCTAACCAGATGCAGCTGAATCTGGTATTCAGCTTTTTACAAGGAGCGTCTGCCTATCTGACCTCCACAACCCAGTTACTGGGTAATACGATACCCCGTGGTAAGACTGCTTGTCAAACATTCGGACTTCTGACGACCGTTAACGAGTGTCAAAGATCCAAAAGGCTTTGATACCGGCCGTCGTAACCGGGACCAAAGGCTTAACGCACTTTCCGAGGTATGGTGGGTCTCGATATGTAAAGTTGGTCAACCATCCACGAAACGACCGCGATAAGCATAGCTTTACCTGATCGATTGACTTATGCGGCTTTTATTACTTAGCCACGAACCCCCAAAAATCACATTTACTCCTCTGGATAGATTAGCAGTCTTTGGATTACGAAGGCACACCTTTAAAGGCGAAATTAATGTAAAAAAGCATATTTTCAGATCAAAATGCCAGTGAACGCAGCCGAAGCCAGTGCCATGTCTTGTTCAGTCCTTGCTAATCATATCAACGCTCGTGTTATAATACTCCCGACTGTCAGTGGGCGTACTGCTTATCTCCTGAACTGGCTGCGACCGAATAGCATTATCATCGGCGTCAGTACCAAAATCAGGACTGTAAGGCAAATGAAAATGTACAGGAGTCTTGTACCTCTTTTATATAGAGGTACTGCTACTATATTTTGTTGGGTTGCCTGTAACCTGTACAGGAAAAGTTTTTATCCAATGCGCAAACTGTAACCATGAATTCAGCATATCATTCTAGACCCCCCAGCACAGAAATTTTTCGTCGGTTATAAAAAAAACAGCTGTTTCATACATTTTGACCGCGTAGGTATTGCACTTTTCCTGTATATTAATACGTGAAGCAAAAACATTATACCCCTATTTACAAAAATTACGCAAAGAGAGGATTATGAAATTTAGCACAGTTAAAGTTTATGTGGCGGAGGAGTAAAGAAAGCTAATATTTCTATAAAATAACGCATTACAAATATGTACATTCAAGTTTTAAATGAATTATGGCCGAATTTAGACCACTGAGCGACAACTAGTTATGTTAACACACACATTAATACTTATATCTATCTATTTATTATATAAAAATTTCCCTCGGTCACGGCATCACACGTGAACGGCTGGACCAATTTTGCTAATTCTTTTTTTGTTGTATTTGTTATTGTCAGGAGAAGGTTCTTATGAAAGAAAAAATAAAGAAAGTTGCGAATTCAATATTCATAGTTAAGACGGGACAACATCTGTCGCGTCAGCTAGTATTATTATACGAGTATTAACATAATGAAGCTGAAGAGATTTTTGTTTGGACGCGCTTATATTTGAAAATTCCAGTCGGGTTTGAAACATAATTGTTTCCACTCTCTTGTGATCTCACATATTTTTTGCCAACAATTAGGTCCTCCTCGTCGGACATGGTTCAACACCGTGCAGGCCCGAATAAACTTCGCTCTGCAATACGCAGTCGAAAAGAAATGGATCGATTGCGGTGAAAGCTACATTTCACTCCAAAAAGCTACAGAAGAAAGCTCCTTTTGTGATGCTGTGCGGGTATGGAATGTCTCTGAAAAGGCTAAGAGGACTAAAATAGAGTAAGCATTTTCGCTTTTAGGGCTAATTTCACAAATAAAACTGCACAGACATATTATATGTAGATATGGCATAAAGCTTGTTAAAATTGTAACTCTCCTTTGGTTTTCCAGTTTTCGGTAGCGTTTTTTTTTATTTATAATTGTGTGTTTAAATAATGCTATGTAGGATATACCAGGTATCCTACATGACGTTCACATTCATTTAGTGTGATAACCTCATCGATACTCTGTATATTCATAATATTTAAAGTCATAGTCCTATACTATTTTGTTCATCGTTACAAACATGCGCCCATTAATGACTATCAATTTACTCGTATCAATAAAGAGCTTTTGATCATTTTTCCAGAGAAAATCGTACAAGACACAAGCACTGAAATGATAGCTAACAATGTTATGATATTTTTTTCAGATGTCCCGAATCTTATCATGACTTTGATATTAATAGCTTCGCTGAACCAACTACCAGTAAGAAAAGGAGAGATAGAGATTCATCTTCAAGAGTCATATCTGAAGTGATAGAGAAGGTTACAACTGTAACTACTATAGAGCAGGAAACCACTGAAGTACAAATCACAGAAATAAAGCAAATGACGAAAGTTGAGGTAGAAGAAGTTCAAAAACATGAAGAAGAAGTTCAAAAACATGAAGAAGAAGTTCAAAAACATGAAGAAGAAGATCAGGAACTTGAGGAAGAAGAACCTGAAGAAGAAAATCAAATAGAAGAAGGTCAAGAAATCGAAGAAGAATATCATACAATTGAAGAGGAAGAAGAATATCATCCATTTGAAGAGGAAGAAGAATATCATCCATTTGAAGAGGAAGAAGAAAGTTAATACGCAATGGATAATCCATAAGACAAACGTTAATAATAATGCAACTACATACTGTGATTGACCTTTTGTCTCTAGCAGGTATTGATTGCTATTAAGATTTATTTTTTAGTTATCATAATATCTGGAGACGTGAAGGGCTCGTGGCTTAATAATAACAGCCGCATCGGTCAATTTCAAGGTTAAGCAACACTTGCCAAGGTTGGCTGTGGATAGGTGTCCATCCGTTTCATACCGAGACCCATCCGTGCCTCGGGAACCACGTTAAACCTTTGGTCCCGACTCTCACTTGTAGATTTTTGACAAAGTTACGGGTAGCCAGAAGCCCTAAAGTCTTGACAACTAGTCTTACCAAGTATCGTGTTGTCCAGTAGCTGGGTTGTGTAGGTCCAATAAGCAGTTGCTCCATGAAAAATACTGGTATACAGTTGCATCCGGTTAGGTGGGAAGCCGACCCCAATATCATTGGAAAAGTTGGCTAGCCAGATGATATGCAGACGTAAATATGAGCAATGAAGAAATTTGAGATTACAGTATAACATATTCACGAATTGGGTGACCTCTGATTACAACGCAAACTTCTTTAATCAAATCCATTCTCCACTAACGTAGTTATTAAGATTTTAGACAGGTATTAAACTACTTACAGCATAACAGTTTTTTTTTTCAAGTTTATTATTGTATTCATTTCAAATCAACTTGGCATACATTTTACTCTGTTCAATATCATTGCCACCCTTCTTCTGAAAATCTAAAATGAATCTTGATGAGTAAGTATGATTTTTCTCTCTCAAGCCACGTTTTAGCCTCTTAGAGTGATGTTTTGACAGTTATTTTTTTTACGATCATAGACCAAAATTTAAGGACATATAATTAAAACTAAATTTTCAAAAATGTGACAAAGGAAGAGAAAAATAGGAAATGCTCAATTAAAGTGAGAATTTCCAAAAAAATATTTATAACCGCCTAGCCCTTAGAAATAGGCTTAACTTTTTTCTCTGGGCGTCGTTTCATATGCCACCCTGTACAGCTGTTGCTGATCAAGCCCACTGGTAATACTTCCAATCGGTGAGCAATGGGTAGCTCGCTGTCCGGTAAGGACCAAGCCCGGGTCGACGGCACGTTGTCCCACGCGCGCCTCAAAGAGATGTCAGAACCAACTGGTGGGGTCCGGAAGGGCCGATGCCTGCCAGGGGTGCGGCTTGTTCAAAAGAGATACCGCGGCCTCTGGCACACAGGCAACTGAGGGAACACGGGTGGGTTTTAGCCAGTAAAATTCTGACACGCTCTCCTGCTCCATCTAGAGCGGGAGAAGTTATTTGATGATTTCTCACCCAAAAAAAAAACATAATGGCGAAACAGTCACATGATGCATTCGATTAAATTACTTATTTTACACCTTAAAATATGAAGCGAGGATTTTCCCTACCTTTTCACCGCAAAGTGGAATATATTTGACTTGAATATATTTTCGCATCACGATTCGTGAATTTCATTGTAACTCTTGATGTGGGCCTTTGGGAGTCGGTGAGAGTCTGAATACAAAAGGTTTACGTATCAGAAGGACGAGAATTTTATAGATTGTGCTTCCCTCGAGCCCGTGATACTATCAGACATGTACGAATTGGCGGCAGTATTAGAAATTGGAGACCACAAGGAAATCATTGTGTACTTTTTGTTTTCAACTTTTTCCTTCGTAAAGAAGAACATAAAATTCCAAACGGTAGATATCCAGTCAATCTTCAAAGAACTTACTGCTCTTGGGGATTGAAGGAGTACTCCAACTATCAATGTGTCATGATATTAGATGTATGTATGATATCATATCCCTAACTGTGCTGCTATAAAAGTTTGAAAACAAATACAAAAAATAAAAACAGCCGCCTTCCTCAAAAAACTACATAGTGAAACTTAACTTTTATTTCTGAAGTCGGTGACTTTCAGTTTTTTGCCACCGACTTACGAAATTAAACTTATTTTTCATTTTGTAGTGTGTTTTAAACCGACTTCAAAAAGGAGGAGGTTCTCAATTCGTCGGAACCTTTTTATTTTAATGTATGTTCCCCGATTACTCGAAGATGGCTGGACGGATTTGGACTTTTTTTTTTGTTTGAAAGTACTAGGTACTAAAGGTAAGTAGTACTTTCCAGGTGGTCCCATGATTATCAGTTCAGGATTTGATGATGGGATCCTGGAGAAAAGGAGATAACTTTTCAAATTTTATAGGCACACTTGAAGCGATTTGGGTAGTTTTTGGAAGAGTACTTTCTCGGAGTGGTTCCTTTTCAATTTGGTGAAGATCTGATGAAGAACTTCCGAGATAGGCAACGGAAGTCCTCAATAAATGGTAGCAAATGGACTGGGATTGCTGAAATCTCATGTCTGTCTATTGTTTCGTAATATCACGCAGGTACGCTGTGAAGGGGTAAGTACTCGTACATGTGAACAACTAAAAAGTGTAAAATAACTTTAATTTCGGAAGGCGGTGACAAAAAATTAAAATACAGATCCAAAGACGCCGACTTCCGAAATTTAAGTTATTTTTCACTTTGTAGTGTTTTTTGGACGTCGGTTGCTTTTTTTTTTTTTGGAAAAAGTTTTTTTAGGAAGTCGGTTGTTTTATTAGTTATTGTAGGTACCTACACCACACCAATTCGTATAGCAGTACCTGCTATGTAAACAACAGCGACAGGTAGTATTAGAACATTATCATGATATACAAAGTGGATTAAAAGCGTAAACGAACCTAACTTAAAAAACTACCCAAGTAAAGTACCTATGTATATAAAATTTATATGGCAACGCATACCCTATACAATAAAAAAGGATTTTTGGAAAAGGATCCGTAATTGCCATACATATCGCGGAAAATACATTAAAAAAGCAGACGAATTGAGAACCTCGTCCTTTTTGAAGTCGGTTAAAAATACACCCAACTTTGGTTTGTAGCTAATTATCGTAGCTTAGGTGGACGCTGGATGCGGGAAGCACAGAACCAATCGAAGTGGCCTATGTCCAGCAGTGGACATCTTTTGGCTGAAATGATGATGATGATGAATAATGAGGTTACAGTTTAAGCAAAATCCTTTCTTGGCTTCAATACATCTAAAAATGTTCATGAAGAAGACGATTCCCAAAAGCCTACACCAGACTGTAAGCATCGCATCTCGCCTATGTTGACACGTTTATCTTTCCTTTCCCTAATGGTTCCACCACAAATAAAACTCGGCTTTGTTTATCTACCTGAGCTTTATTTATTTTTGTCGCCGTTGTTAGCGGCAGCTGTGGCTGCTACTTGTTTATCATTCAGCTTACCCCCAATTGGGATGGTACTGAACCCACCTGACTTTTGTAAACATTCTAATCCTTGATTTCGCAATGGGGATTTGGATTTTGAAAGACTAATCGTTATAAATAAAAGCGCAGTTATAATATTTTTAAAACAACATTACGTTTGTGTTATTCTGTGAAATTAAAAGCTGAAAGGCATAGTAAACTTTGTAGGGTAACAAGTCACTAAATCAAATATTTCAATATTATTACAATCTTATTGAGAGTTATATATTCGATCCATTTGGGCTTGAAATACTAGGGCCATGGAGTCCGAGATCCCACTTGGTTTGTCGAGACGTAAACAAGCAGTAAGTCTAGTCTTCACGTGGACAGCTTTCTGGCCCATATTTTGGTCAAAGAATCAGCATCCAATGTGGCAAAGCTGCCAGCCCTTTAGGCATTTTTCCTGTTGACAGCAACATGCACGAATTTTTTGACATTGCACGATTCTATTTCCTTTTTTTGAGACATGTACCTGCCACCACCATGGTACGATTTTAATAAAGGAATGAGCAGGAGTATTATGATATTATTATTATTATTTTAAGAGGTATATTCATAAACGATGATTAAAGTTAAATTATGTTTAAATGTCAAAAATGTATGGTTAAACAGACGCTAATCATTACTTAACCTTAAGCAACGTTTATGAATAAGGGGTTAAATCTGTTAAAATATTAGAAATTGGAGTGTAACTACCTGATTGGTCTGTTGTCACGTACAGGTGTCACTCGTTGATCAGCACGATTTATATATATAAAACGAAATATCTGATATAAACTGTATAAACCTCTTCTACATGATGATGATGATGAAGATGATAGGAAAATAGCGTATTCTTTTTAAAGTAGGAATTTGATTTTAAATTCAAGGTATGCAGAATACCAGAATACATACTACGTGCATAGATGACATCAAGCCTTCATTTAGTTGCTGAATGTAGAGAAGGCGGTAGGTGTCAAATAAAAAGATAAACATGAACTTCATCTTCTATTTCTGTGTCAATGTCAATTCCTGACATTGTCAGAGAATTAGAAATTTGCTTGAATCGTGAATTTTTGAGTAGAATTTACATAGAATTTATTTAAGATTATTATTGTTACATACTTTATTTACTTACAGCCATGGTCTGGCCAACTGACAATGATATTAAACTATCTGAAGTAAGCTTTCCATTACCTTATTACAATATTGTAAAAAACTCATTATCATAAAATTAATCGTAATTACACATGGTATTATCTATTCAAATTATTTAGCACCCAACTTTGCTTGCCCAATACTTTATACACTAGTTCAAGTCAAAGGACGTAGCCACGCCGTCTATAAAAGTGAGCTGTGACCATATCTAAGTTTCATTTGCCTCTACACTCGAAATCCTTTTCCACATTTTGGTACTGAAATCGATTTTTGTCATTATTATTTGCATAGACTGCCTAGTACATTTTAGTGTAAAAATATATGTGTGTATATGTGTAGTGTGTCCGTTTGTCGGTAACCGGTTCTTCAAAGTTATCGTCATTACCAACAAACTATTTGCTTAACGGGATTCTCCCCATTGTAACTAGAATAAGTTATTTGAGTTGATGCAATAAACATTTTTATTTTTATTTTATTTTTTATTTTTATATTGCCAGTCCAAAACCCAGAATAAATCATAATCATTTTGTAGTTTGACTGCATGGTGCTCCCTGGTCAGCAGCTACCGTCAGCACACGCTTCTTCACCTCTGGACCATGTAATAAACTTGGACATCAAAGCACCTCCGGCCTGCACACGTATGACTGGAATTATAGCGGCACTTGGTAAATTTTAACACGAGACGATTAAAATACAAGTTGACAACAATTTTAATTGTAAAAAGTTTAACAAAGCAATACATTTTTCATAAATAATGGGTCAGTGCTTACTTGATTCGAATTTGGAGTTTACAAATTACACCTCGAGTAATGCCTATTTAACTCACGGGGTACCTAAATAGGGAAGCAGGGGTGAATCGGGGCGAAACTCTAAAATTTATTTTAACGTTCAAATAATATAGTTTGTTGCCAACACGGGCATTTAATTCTTAATTATAACACAGTATGTTTACTGTATTATAATCAAGGATTAAATGCCGTTAAAACGTGCTCGTTTGAGTCCTTTTTGGCAAAAAACTATATTTCTTTAATGTTAAAATCCCTTTCATCACTGCATCCTTATTCATCCCGTTTGACGGTAGGTACTAATTTAGTGAACCAAATTCTAGGAAAATCATGTTATGACGTTGATATACTGGAGAAGATGATGGCTGCCGGCATGAACATAGCAATGCTAAACATGAACTTCGGGCCGCGAGAAGAACATGTGGAAGCCATAAAAATGGTCCGAGCGGCTGGTAAAAACTTCAGCATAAAGATGGGCAAGAATTATCCCGTATCGATTGCCATGAGACTCTCCGGTAGGAAGATAAGGACCGGACGTATAGCCGACGTGAGTATTTATTTTTTCGTAAAAAAAAATGTTAACTGTAGGTATCGGCATCTTCATCGCCATATGAACTACGCATCATACTGACGTCACGCGAAATCTTCACGCGCAAACAGAGTTTACAAAGTAAAGTAGTATATATATGTTACCAGCCAAACCCAATTTCAGGCCAAATTAGTTTGTCCTAGGCCAAACAGACTTATCCTACGCGTGATATGTCGCAGCCAACTAGCTTAATTAGCCATTTCGTTAACAGCCTTTGGAAGTAACGCTCGCCGGCCGCTGCCGCGGCGCCGCTCGCTTCGCTCGCTCGGCTCGCGCGCTTTTGGTCACAGTTCTAACCTAACCTAACCTAACCCATTTAATCGGCGTGCCCCGGCTTAATAAACCAGTTTGGCCTAGGACAAACTAGTTTGGTCTGAAATCGGGTTTGGCCGGTAACATATACAACGTCCCGACATCAATCGTCGGGCAGTTGCCCACCAGATACGACACCCGTCTGGTCGGAGGATCCTCTCTTTCCATAGAGGTTGGCTGAACTTTTCAACCTGTTCCTCATAACTCTATAAAACTGTGGAATTCCCGCGCATGCTCAATGCAACGATGCCTAGATACTGTTGTAGTTTCTACTTGCCTGGTAATTTCAGGATGCTCTTTCCTTAAATTACAGACTTTCGGTGACGCGGTCGAACTAAAAGCTGGCGAAGTTGTGAGACTGACAACAGACGAAACATACAAGGATCGATGTTCTACATACACAGTTTACGTAGATTTCATGTATTTTGCTGAGCAATTAAACAAGAATGATTTTATTTTGTTGGACAATGAATCAATAATGTTGAAAGTAGAAATGATATCAACAACAACGTTAACGTGCAAAGTTGAAAGAGGAGGATTTTTGGGATCTTATAAGGATGTGTTTGTCCCTAACGTACATTTGGACATGCCAAACTACACTGATAAAGACAAACTCGATATCGAATTGGCGATCCAGCAGCAGGTACTCATAGTTTCTTGTGTTAAATCCTTAGAAGTAATTTTAAAAAAATACACACACATTTTTTTTGCGCAGGTTGATATTATTATTGCATCTTTTGTAAGCTCTGCCAATTGTATCCTCGAATTAAAATCCATATTAGGAGAGAAGGGTAAAAAAGTGGCTATCATGGCAAATATACAAACGACAGAAGGATTTCGGAATTTTGACGCCATTCTACAGGTACGTATTAACTTTTTCATCTTCTAAAAATCCGAATAAAGTGCGTCTGACTATTATGACCAATAGCCGAATTTCAAAGTTTTCCTTAATTTTCATCCATAACAATTGTAGAAGCTATGATAAATCATGTTGACTCCCGTTTCCTGCAACTATACCCTATGTTCTTCAGGTAGCAAATGGTGTAATGATAACAAGACAAGAACTTGCATCCGACATCACACCGAAAAAACTGGTTATAGCTCAAAAGAATATGATAGCTCGAGCTAACGCAGTGAGTAACTTGCAAAAATTTAGTACAATGTATAGAGTCAATTAAATAGCAAAGTGACAGCTAATATCCCAGAGAATGGAAAATAATAACCTATTATACCGATCCTTTAGAACATAGGACAAGTACAAATAGAAAAAAAAAATCAATAATATTTATAACTGCCGAGCATTGATATACAAAAACCCAAGATGCACAGTATCGAACAAAAGTAACACACAAAACTGCTTCCAATTATACGTCAGTTTTAATAAAAACACATATTTTTGCAAATTGAACCTTACACGCTTGACATCTTTCAGTCAGACTTTTTACATTGGTTTTACAAAGCAATGTCCAAAAAGACTGTGGAAGTGGACGAAGATACGACACGTGCACGAATACGAGGACTTTGCGGGAAGTGGAACGCTCTGGAGATATTATGGTGCTGGAGAAGAATGCTTGGAGTTTCCAAGAACTCGGCATAAAGCAGCACTTATTTTCTGTACTATAGTACAGTCTCGCATTATAACTTTCTTTTTTTTTTTTTTTTTTTTTTCAGGGTGGGAAATCATCCAATGACTTCTCCCGCTCTGGGTGGAGCAGGAGGGCGTGTCAGACTTTTACTGACTAAAACCCACCCGTGATCCCTCAGTTGCCTGTGTGCCAGGGGCGACGGTATCTCTTTCGAACAACCCGCACCCCTGGCAGGCATCGACCCTTGCGGACCCCACCAGTCCGGCGCACCAGGACACATGGCACGCCGTGACCACCCCAGGAACCAAGTAGCACAAGGGCCCCAGACTACCCTGGCACCCTTGGCTACCTTGGTCCCCTGCGACGGGTCAGCTCAGTGGCCCCGCCGCCTACCACTTCTCGGCCGCAGGGGATAGGGAGAGCGGCCAACGCTATACCGACACTCCTCTTCCCCTGCGGCCCCACCGCGTCCGCCATCAAACGGTGGCGGCCCCGTCCAGGCCACGGAAGGGAAGAGCGCTACTCAAAAGTACCGGCACTCCTCCTCTGCCGCAGCCTGTAACCCTCAGCCGCGATGCCTCCCATTCGACATCGCGGCCCGCCTCAGTTGCGGTGCACCTCACCGCAACCTACTTTTTGGCCGCTACGTCGTCGGCTTGGAGACCAAAGCCCTGACGAGCGGCCCCACCTTTGGGTTCCTCTTCGCTTCACCGTGGGAGTGGACCACGGCTACTGAGCCCCCCCGCAACGACAATGCGGGAACCCACTGGGGGGGATTATAACTTTCTTTGGTCACGTTTCAAGGCGTGATAGCCTTTCCATAGAGCGCCTCGTCATCCAGGGAAAAGTGGAAGGTACTAGACCGCGCGGGTGGTCACCGACTCGATGGACCGACCAGATTAAAACTATTGTGGGCAGCTCCATAAACGAATGCAGTAGAGTGACCTTCAGCAGAGACAGATGGCGGGACATCGTGAGGCGTATTCATTCTGCCCCCTTCATAACACGACTACGTGACGACCACGACAGCTCTGCCAAGAGCATACCAGAAGAAGTCCAAAAAGACTGACTGAAAGGTGAATGACGATACTATTGACACCAGCGCACATTGCGCCCATGTATGCTGACTTTCTTGAGACGCTGATTGTGTATCTTGGATTTTTTTGTATATCAATGCTGCCAAGCAATGATTTAAAAATGATGTTTTCTATTTCATTTGAAACATACTGTTTGTGAGGCAGAATTATGTGAGATCTTATTGACTAGAATGGAATAGAATTCCATACTATACCATAATAAAAATAACGCCTCCATACTTTGTATTGATTTTTTTACTAGCTTTTATAGAACGAAAAAGTACTAAAACTTAGTCAACATAGCACTTCAATATTTTCTTAAAAGCTTGAGGCTTATTTTTAAGTGCAAGAAGAATGTTCACACCTCAAGCTCTTAAGAAAATTAAGTTATAGTATGTTTACCTACGTAAGTTATGTTTAGTACTTTTAAGTCCATTAAACGTTTGTTTGTTATAAAAAATAGTTTTATTTTTATTTTTTACCATTTACTATTTACGATTTAGAAATTTCTATCCAATTTATTTTTATTTTTTATTATTATTTAGAACCAGAGTATTTCTCAAGACGAATCAAACAAGTCCAAACTCGATAGGGTTGCGTCGTTGTATTGTAGAGTTCCCATGGCCACCTTCCAGCTCCATCATCAGATCAGCTCTATGCCATAATAATATTGCATAGTCGTCTGCCTAACATAACATATGCAGGCAAAATTTCAGCTAAATCGGTAATCGGGAAGTAGGCCAAATTTAACTTGCAAGATGTGATTATAGACACAGACAGACAAACACCAGGACAAGTGAAAGTAAATGAAAGCTTATAAAAATAAAACATTTCCAACTTTGCAGGTTAACGTTCCAGCCTGTATAAGCGCTCACCTACTAACCAGCATGAGATTTAAAAGGATTCCTCTAAGAGGCGAACTACTTGATCTAGCCAACTGTATCCTGGACGGTGCTGACAGCTTATTAATTGGTGCTGAGACAGCAGTAGGCATGTTTCCTGTAGAAACAATTCAAATGATGAGTGAAGCTTGTAAAGAAGCTGAGGCTTGTGTTTGGACCCGGCAATTATTCTTGGATTTTATTGACAAGGTAAAAAAATCATCAGTTTCGCAACATATTTTTTTTGCTACTTTATTCTCTCAACTAACTCATCAACTCAATGTCCTGTGTTTGGATAACAAACTCCTGCCGTACAGTTCTCTATTAAAACCTGTTTGTTTATACGGCATCCAAAAAAGGCGGCCAGCAAAAGTAATATAATGTGCCTCCAAAGTGCTCTAAACGCCATCTTGAGGAATATTGTTATTGCAACATGGTTCACACGGAATGAAGAAATCCATAATTATCTGAACACTCCTACCATTCTTGAGAAAATTACTAAACAGAAAAGACGTTATGCTGATCATCTAGGCATCCAACCAAATCTTCTGGCTACTAAATTGCTGGACAACAGCGAATCTGTAAATTGACTTACGGCCAGCTTCTTCATCAACAACTAAAGTAATCAGTAAAAGCATTGACTTTTACTTGGCGTTTATCGATACTACGGCGAATGTGTTTCTTCATTCAAGTAACTGCTAAAGTAAAAGTCAAAATTGTTGCCATTCCACAAACGTCTTATTTTCCCCAAAAACTCATGGGCAAGTTTTTTTACACATAGCAGTGCCAGCCACAATTTCACTGTCAAGTGGTGCCAGATGTCAAAGTGAACGTTCTGTTATGAGTTCCGTTGTAAGAGCCCCTTCACACTAGCGTCTGTCCAGCGTAGGCGTTCGATGAACGTATACGTAGCGCAGACGCCGCGACAGCGCGACGCCTGCGTCGCGTTGTCGAGGCGCTTCTTCTGCAGCTAATTGAACGCTGCGCTAGCGCGGCGCAGACGTCACACAATTTCGTTGTCGGTTCGGTTGGTATTTTCATTACCAAAATGGATTCCGACGACGGAACTCGATTGTACATGACACCACAGTAACGCGGCGCATGCGTCGCGCACCTGCCACGGTAGCGCTGCGTACTCATGTGCCCCAGCAGAGATGCTCGGTGATGAGTTTTACGCGCGCGCGTGCTCCTCTAGTACATTAGTACGTGGTGGGCGCCGCGCCTATGCCTCGAGTCTCTGAGGTGCGGGATTTGGGGATAGCTGTCACTCCTGAACTGTCGTTTCGCAATCATATTACGGGGATCTGTAAAAGGGCGTTTAGAAACTTAGGATTTGTTCTGAGACAGACAAGACAATTCACTAACATCGCAACAGTCAGGGTCCTGTATGATGCACTTGTCAGGAGTTACCTGGAACATAGTGCTGTCATATGGGCTCCGCATGAGGCCAAGTACTCTGCAATGCTGGAACGCGTACAGAACAAGTTCACGCGTCACTTGTATAGTATATGGGGTATATCCATTTTACACGTTGATGTACTCCACTCTGTTTGTGCTCGGTATGGTCGGGTACAACCAACTGAGGGTACGACTGGAATTCACGCTTGTCGCATATCTGGTGAGGTTACTTCGTGGTATTGAGCATAACCCGGGAGTACTGCAGCACCTGAATTTATGTGTACCAGACCGCTACGTGTGGAGGCGGTGCCGCCCGCCGCAGCTGGCCGTACCGGTTGCCAGGACCAACCTTGTCGCCAAAACACCACTGACCCGCGCGGTGCGGATTATTGACGAACTTCACTGGAAGATCGATGTATTTGCATGCCATTTGAGTGAATTCGCAAAAATACTGTTGTTTATTTTATGTTATAGTGTAGATTAGACTTTATGTTGTTGTTTTATTTTAATTTTATATTTTTAGGTTTATATTTTAAATATTGCGTTTTTTACGTTTTTCATAGTTTAAATTATAAGTAAATTAACTTTAAGACCGCGCTATCGCATTAGGTATACACCTGTAATTATAGTTGTAAGGGAGATTTTAATAAATAAATAAATATTATCAGCACAGTGATCGCTGAATCTGCTACTTTATAAAACTTGAGCACCGTCCTAAGCCATATTATTAGTAACCTCAGTACAATTTGAACTAAAATAGTTCTGTATATATTACGTTTCGCAGTCGCCATTACCCTGCGATCAATGTACAGCGGCTGCAATAGCTGGAGTCATTGCAGCACAAAGGTCAATAGCGGCAGCCATTGTTGTTGTGACGTCATCTGGCAAAGCAGCACAGACAGTCGCGAAGTTTAGGCCTCGCTGTCCAATAATAGCGGTAACAAGATACGGAATGATTGCACGCCAACTTCATATGTGGAGAGGAATCATACCTTTAATTTATGAAGGTAATCAAATGTATTTTATTTAAGGACGCGTGGGTAATCTAGCATAATCAGCCTATAATGTTCCCACTGCTGGGACACAAGGCTTCCTATCGGTGAGAGGGAGTGGGCCGTAATCCACCAAGTGGGCCTAGTGCGGGTTGGTAAATGTCACATGTCTTAAAATGTTGGTTCTGGGACATGCCGGTTTCCTCACGATGTTTTCCTATGCCGTATTGAGAGCAGTGGTGATGAAATCATTTACACAAAGTAAAGCTGCCTGACGGGGTTCGAACCTCCGATCAACAACTCAATAAGTTACGACAATTACCACTGGGCCACAACTGCTCTGAGCAATCTAGGCGTCACATAAAAGTAACAGTAAAGATAATTGTACCAATACTATCAATGGATTGCGAGACTGTAAATTCAAATAATATTAGCTCTTACATGTCATATTAAATAGTTTATACTTGTTTGTAGATCCTCCGCACGCGGAATGGGCAACAAATCTTGAGAAACGTGTGAACTTCTGTACCAAATGGGGCATCGAAAGAGGTTTTATAAGGATTGGCGATCCGATAGTTATAGTCTCTGGATGGAGACAAGGATCAGGGTTCACAAACACGATGAGAGTAGTATATGCCACTGCTGATACTATCACCGCCTTCTGATTATAATGTCAGTAAAGACTATCAGTAGGTACGATAGTTTGACGATGACTTTCTATTCGGGTTTGCTTGTAATACCTTAAATTAACCTTAAATTATTTGAAACATAGATTTAATTTTCAACATGTTCGTTTTCTAAGTTACTTTATTAGCATTTAGAAGTATTTTTCTCAAATAAAAATGTTCGTACTAGATTCTAAGTTCACTTTAGTTCGCTGTAAAGTTCAAAGATTGGTCTAGCGTTCGTCCTGAAAATGTCTATCGAGAATTTTAAATTCTCTCTCGAACGTAACATGGCTTACTTTCACTGAATATCTATGGAGCGTTTCAAAGCTTCCCGGAGTGCCCGGGTGACGGAATGACGCCAACGATCAGCATCAAAGGGTTAACTCCACTTGCTGGCCGACGAGGCAATTTGCAAAGCTCTCTGAGGTGCCCAAATTGAATTTATGTAATCTTGCCTTCACGCAATCAACATACTGCTTGGAAATATTGCTAGCACCTTAATAGAGTTATTATTCGGTGAAAAGACATATAAAGCAATCAGACAATAGGTATGCTACTATAGAGACGAAACCCATCTTTATAGGAAGCCCAACTTTCAACCCAACCTGAGACCTTATTTCATCATCGTCATCATGATCATGTCAGCCAGTAAACATAGAAACATAAACATAACAGCTGGACATAGATTCTCCGCTTCGACCGGTTCTGTGATTCCCGCATCTAGTGGATTCCTGTAAATTCCTGTAAATAAATTCGTCATTCCAACACGATCCCATTGTCATTTTGCTAAAAGTTCGTAATCTGCTAAATTCATAATGGTCGATCATTGGTCGGTCAATGGTGTCGTAATAGAATTGTGTCATAATGGCATTTTCGTATTGCCATTATTATAAAACTCGTTAGTAGAAATGATTTTCGAAAAACTACTACTAAATTTGAACATTTATTCATGCCAGATTTCATATATATTTTTACATATTATTTATTAGTGATAGAAGCAATCTAAAGTAGTAGGAAGTTCGTAAATTAAGTCAGACATTCATTTGTCATTATGTACGAGATTACCAATAAATGCCATTTCTTTTAATGGAGTGTCAGTGGCTGACCATTGGAAAGTCATAATGACGCCATTTTATTAGTAGATTACCAAACTTGTCAAAATCAACAATTATGAAATTAATGATAGACCATTCTGACACTATTGTAATAGCAGACTTGAGGCCCAGGTCGTCGTTCCCCTCCACCACCACCACCAAAATCACAAGACCGACCGAATTAGACGAAATTATAGTCAAGCTCTTGCAACCATAGAACTATGTTTTACACGTCATATTCCTCAAAGATAATGAATAGCCAACTTCATACACACTGAATTTATCAACTTTTGTTCTCCATACACCCAAAATATTTTATTTTGCTTAATAAAATGTAATATTACACATCGGTACCAATTTGCTGGCAGACCGCTACGTTCGTAAGTACGTCGTTGCATAGAGATAGCCAATATTGCCATCCGCCGACCACACGTAAGCCACGACTAACGGCAAAAGGTATCGCCTGTTTCAATAGACAGTTTACGACTTTGCTTCTAAATTCTCTGTAGTGGTATTCGTTGGCTTTGGGAATTCATTCAATATTGCAATATTGATTTCAGATTTTGTTTTTTTTTTTACTGTAAACTAGCGTCAAAGAGATGTCAGCATCAACTGATGGGGCCCGCAAGGGCCGATGCCTGCCAGGGGTGCGGGTTGTTCGAAAGAGATACCGCGGCCCCTGGCACACAGGCAACTGAGGGAACACGGGTGGGTTTTAGTCGGTAAAAGTCTGACACGCTGCTCAACCCACAGCGGGAGAAGTTATTTGATGATTTCCCACCCAAAAAAAAAAACATTTTTACGTTTCCTAGCCAGACGTCTTCGATTTTGATGAAACTTATTTTTTTCACTATTTTTAAAACTATTTACTTTTCATTGAACTGACACTGACGCCACTGGCTGTGAAACTTAATGCATCTTTTATCAAAACCTTTCAAGTTTTTGTATTTCAAAATCTTATTTCGATGTAAATTTCTTAATACAAAATTAACAACTTTAGACTCTACCGTTGTCGAAATAAAGTTTCTAATTCGAAAATGGCTCAATAGAGACCTGGGTCTAATGATAAATCTTGTTTTGTAATAATACCGTAAAGGTCCAAATAATATGATTTACTCAATAAAAATAAATATCAACTTGAAACGAACACCTTAACTCTTCATAAAGATTAATTATGGCCTGAACTGAAGCCAAAGCCAAGCGTTAGAACTAACAATGCACCTCCTAACAGAGGCCGCCGATCGCAGCACATCGTCTGTAACGGATGCAATTACACCCTTAACTGCCATGTTAGCCGAACGCCGCGTCGGTCACATTGTGAGAGCCCTAGGTACAGGGCAATTTGCACAAAAGGTATTTCCAGTATCCAATTGAACGCTAAACCTGCTAACCCTGATCGGTTCGTTGGAGCTACTTTGGGATATAATAGGAAGGGGAAAAAGTTTCTTCGCATTTTTTAAGAAAGTTTAAAACATTTTTTAATATAGTTTATTTACATTTAACTAAAGTATGTAGGTACCATTTTGTTCGATAACTTTTTGCCATCTTGTAGGTAGGGACATGATCCCATTGCTATAGATATTTTGGGACTTCTGATCAAAATACCGCGACAAGTGGTTTTGGCAGTCCTCTCGTGATGTTAACCTGACACTGCCTAAAGAATTCTGAACAGACCGATATAGGTGGAAATCTGAAGGTGCAAGGTCAGGACTATGCGGCGGATGCATTAACACCTCCCAGCCAAACTCTCTTAATTTTTGCTGAGTGGCTAAAGATGTGTGAGGTCTAGCGTTATCATGATGAAAAACCACACCCCTTCTGTTGATTAATTCCAGCCGCTTTCTCTCAACTTCTTGCTTTAATCTCATCAGTTGTTCGCAGTAGAGTTCAGAATCGATGGTCCTGGCTGGTGGTAACAGCTCATAATGAATAATGCCCTTCCAATCCCACCACACACACAGCATCACCTTGTTACGAGTTAACCCGGGTTTCGCCACAGTCTGTGAAGCCGGACCGACCTTTGACCACGACCTTTTTCGCACGTTCTTGTCGTACGTGATCCACTTTTCATCACCAGTTATCAGCTTCTTCAAAAATGGTTCGGTTTCATTACGTCGTAATAAAGAATCACAAATGAGTACACGGTTCATTAGGTTTCTTTCAGTGAGTTGCGTTGCATTTT
Source organism: Antitype chi (assembly GCA_947359405.1). Lineage (NCBI taxonomy): Eukaryota > Metazoa > Arthropoda > Insecta > Lepidoptera > Noctuidae > Antitype > Antitype chi. Next base: position 10,381,058 of record OX375815.1, on the reverse strand, counting down.
ACCTTTTTTGTAGTAAAATTTTAATATGTATCGAATTTCGTCATTAGATTCACTCATCTTGACAGTACGAAAAACAAATGAAAATCACACATTTTCCTAATTTGAATTTGGAATTATGTTCTTTAAAATTTAAACTTTCAATGATACCAAAACCAGCCAGATACAAATAGTATAGCCAAAGAGATTGTATTACAAGTTCATACATACTATAATGCGAAAAGACTTTTTCCCCAACCTAATATAAGAGTTTCGATGTGACATTGATACCGGTAAATCCACGACTTTCAGTGTAATTAAAATATATCCAGCTGTACTGTTATCAAATACTGCACCCTAACTGCGTAACACACTATCAATCAAATCTCAATCATTTGAAGGATATTTCTAATTCGGAAAAAAAATCTACTCAGCAACGTAAATAATGCAATGAATGTTGTTGCACTGTCAAAATGAAAGCCATTCGCACTGTTAGTGTGTAACGCAATAACCCCTCTGGTATCGGAAATGCTTTTTTTAAAGCGGACATGTTTTTATTTGCTTTGCATTTATTCTATGCTTGTTTAAGTGCGAGCCGGCGTTTCTTCTTATCCTATTTTAGATTGCACTGAAAGTAAACTGTAAAACTGATTCTATAATAAAAATTATTACAGTAAAGATTTCAATTTCATTTCAATCACCGTCTATTTACATTTTTAAGCATATTAATACGAGTAAAAAATGGGCCGACTAATCGGCAGTTTTAGCCGACTAATCGCCGATTACAAATATGGCCGACTAGTCGGCTTTCCCGACTATTCGGTACATCACTAAAGCGTTTTTTTTATTAATAATTAGTCGAATGTTCAGCGTTCTGGTTTTGAAAAATTAGGCACTATACACAAATAAAAGAAACAAAAATATAAAACGACCTTTAAGAATCTATCTATAGAAGTACCTAAAGCGACTATAAAAATTTCCTTTGGTGCTTTCGTAATCGTAAACGAGGTTACTCATAAAGAAATAACAAGCGAACAAAAAGCGAGATACGAAATAAAAATTCCGGTAATAAAGGTAGCGAATAGCACTTTTGGAGGCATCAAGTCGAGATGGGCGACTAAATTGTAATGTTTACAAGTTAAATTAGATGAACGCTGTGGAAGTTATTCATAATGGAGGGAGCTCACCTTTTTGCGGAGTGGTGGTTGCAAAGATTACGCACAATTTATTTTGACGGGATATTCGCCTTTCTCTTTTCTACAACAAGGTCTATCTCCCTACGTAGGTACCTATTTAAGTACTTAATTTGATTTTCGCAGTCGGAGACAAATTACATTAAAAAAACCCGAGTTTAGACATGTCAGCCACATTTTCTCTGATACATGTTTTATTCCATAATTGGCTATCGCATTTTTTTATGAGCAGTATTTTACGTTGTTTATATTTCGTGGAGGTTGAAAACTATCCCACGGGATACGTTCCCGTAGGATAATTTTTGACCTCCAACGGGATAAAAAGTATCTCTATGTGTTAATCTAGGTTATAAACTATCTGTATGCTAAATTTCATCCAGTTTCGTTCAGCAGGTTTTGCGTGATTAAGAAAGAAATATCCAAACATACAAACTTTCGCATTTATAATATTATAGTAGGATGATCTATAGTAGCCTTGGGAATTGATATTTTTCCAAAGTCAGTTTCTTCAATGCTTTTTCCATGTAGGTCAACTTCTACTACGTACGACAACGCAACAAAACTTCTTTAAAGGTCTTACTTTTTTTATATATTAAGTACCACGTCTCGTCACGTCCACTACTGGCAAAACACGTCCCCTTTACTAATGACTTTAAGCTACTAATATTGCAACATCCGCTGGTTGAATAATTCTCTACTCCTAAACAGCAATCAGAGAATGTGAATAATTACTAAATACGGTATGTGTATTCAAAGGAAGCTGGGATAATGACCTCGGCACCGTCTAAACAGACTGGCTAACCCACGTAATATAGTAATCAATTAACCGATTGAATAAATTATCACTACCGGTGGTTAACACTAGGTGTTAATAAATTAATCTTTTGACATCCATAATGCAAGACAGCAGTACAATAGTCTTATTTCTGTGGATAACGCAATGACCATCGTCCTCCTACCGTTATCCCGATTTCTTTGGAGTCTGCGCACCATGTTTTCTTCTTCCATACAGCTTTATTAGCAGTCTCCTCAGTACTTACATAAACCCTTTCTCGCCATAAATTCCTTCACACAATCTACGCCCACTGTTTCTTTGGTTTTTTTCTCATCATCATCATCATCATCATTTCAGCCGAAAGACGTCCACTGCTGGACATAGACCTCCCCCAAGCTCCGCCAATTCGACCGGTTTTGTGCTTCCCGCATCCAGCGGACTCCTGCGGCCCTCACAAGGTCATCGGTCCACCTTGTGGTTTTTTTCTACTCATATAGATTTGCCATACAGATTAACATTCATGCACATTCATGCTCAACTTTTCTCCCAACATTATCTTCTATATTGATGACGATGTATATAAAGGATTATTATTGGACAATATGTTCAGAATGAAAGATTTTATTCACAATGGCCATGTCTCCTTTTAGCCGATGGCACCATTAAAATAATCCTTAGAAATGTTTTGTAAACACACGTAACTATCTGTCACCACCAGTTGCTACACTCATCATTTAGCCTGTGCACAATAGACACACATTTTATAAATCAACAAAACCAAAACTGGCCTCATTTAGAGTCGCCGTTGTTATGTAAATATAATTACCATATTTTAACAGGCCCACTGAATCCTTTCTCCAAGGTTATTACCGTACAACCCAGTTTACGAGTCAACTGAGTGTGCGGTATTAGGCAACCTTAGTTACATAGGGTTCCTACGGTCGTCCACAGGACAAATTACACTACAGAGAATGTGCCACAGGAATTTGAAATGTATGGCTAAAGTTTCAAAGGCGATTTTGGCGAGATAACGCCTTAGATTCCGGGTAACTGGCTAACAACGCTAATACAGTGTTGTTTCGCTTACATGAAATGACGTTGGATATTCAAAGTTTCATGAGTGAAGAAGTCCTCAGAACTTGCTCAAGCAATTGCTCTCAGCGCTGAGAAAATTAGTCAAGTACTGCGGGAAATAATTTCATGAGAACAATTAGTAACGTACTTTATATGATTTCCCAGTGGGCTCCAGTAATGTCTCAAGAATTCTTCATCTAACAAGCGCAGGCTTTTCAGCAATGCTAGCTTTTGCTAAATTGTTTAATTAATTGGTTTCAATCTCTGCTTCCATGAAAATAATTAAAATTCTATTCTACAAAAGCAGCCGTTTTTAATCTCACAAGCATAATATCTACCTATATAATTCCATCGGGCCTTATTATTTATTAACAACTTGCAGCACATTATCGCGGTGCGTTGGCTATTTGGTATGCAACGGAAAATAAATCAGTAAATGATATTATAAAAGTCCAGCCTTAAAATGTGCTAAAATTCTGATGAAGTCAACATGAAAATAATATCCTGAGGAGCCATACTACAACTCGGGAAAATCCACCTACCGATTTCTTAGCCGCAAGTAAGACAAAGGAAAACTCTGATTTATCAACTAAAGACCAGACATATTCAGCCCCATCTTTGAACTCAACACTATCGCGCCTATACACTATACACCCTTTGGTGAGTCATTAAGTGCTATTTCTGAACCCATCTATTCATGATACTGAAGCATTGGAATCCTCGCAAGCCAATACGTCCAATACAGGCGTCGTTATTAACTTACCGGTCCGCCCAACATCCACAGACGAACACGAAGGAACACCTAATGATTGCATCGGAGTAATGCAATCAGTATGCATCCCTCGTGTTAATTTAGGCTGTAGAATATCTTGGGGGGTTCCCTGGGGACCAAAGATGATTGAAGACAATGATTAGTCGGCTTTGGGGGAGGTATAAAACATGATGTTGTGGAGACTACTGCTAGAGATGGATTTCTGGCTGAAAAAATGGTTCAAAATTGATCGACATTAGTATCTCGACTTACCCAAAAACCATGCCAAAACAGTGAGTAAGCAAAAATATTTTATTACCTAAGATGCCAAGCCACAAACTATTATGTAAAGCATCCTCTATTCAAAGCAGAGACCCAGGAAATTGAATAAAATTTCTCGAAAATGTCCATTATTTACGCGGTCATAAAATGAGCCCTGATAAGGACTGCTCCGGTAACCGACGACGCTTTATATCACAGGATACAACACTATTATCTATCTAATATTTCAATGAAGATACTGTTTGGGAATAATAAAGGGCAGCGTTAGACCTTGGCACCTTTTTTGAATGATAGTGCTTCAAAATCCGCAGCCATGCTTAGAGATGTATAGATTCCTTTTCTTTAGTCACTCAGTAGCAGATCCGAAACATTTTTAGTAATTTTAAGCGGTAACCTTTGCCTTTGGGCAACCATTGAATTACTTAAGTGAAACTACAATTGTGCCTTATTATTTCCAATTAAGAACAAGACTAAAATAATAATTACATTTTGATAAATAGATGGATTAGATTTAACGTCCTTTACACGTACTTGAACTTGATGGCCTTCAGTTAAAATTTACGTTGCTATTAAACATCTCAAAGCCAAACCCTTCTTATCCCTGACTTAGGACTGAGATTACACACGTCAAGTTTCTACCGTCGTGACTAGGCGTTGACGAATGACTAGGCTTATAGAGGCTTATAGAACGCTAGCATTACCTACTAATCTATAGCAATATAGGTCTTAGTACCTATTACTTAAGTACCAAGCTCCTAAAATTTTGCGAAGCTAAAAAATTTAGTCTTCATTGAAATTCTTTCGCTCTTAGAAAATGTTTAATTTAGAATTTAATTACGTTTCGATAAATATCAGACTTTAGATTGAAATAAATAAACGAGTCCGGTCTGTTATTTCTTTTTTTATCTAAATGGAAGTTTTAGCTTTTAGTAATATTGAGAATCTGGGTTGAAATTGTTGTTTTAGAGTCAACTACATTAATATTAATCATTTCCTAAGATACACAAGAATTTAATAGTAAACTTGTACTTCTCATTAGCTTTATACAAATGTTAACACTTTAAAAACTGAAGCCAATTAAAAATGTGTAAGCGTCGAAGATTATCGAAAACGCATACACTTCACCGCTTCTTTCACACAAATTGCTTAGAAATGCACATAGAATACACACAACAATAAATTACTTCACAACTGTGCACATTGTTACATCCCAGTAACTACAGGTGTCCTACAAATTTTCTTTTCCGGCGCAATGAACTAACAACAAGGTATTCTCGAAAGCTTTGTGCTCAAGACGGATACCTGTACCCACACTCATGTTGCAAGTCTTTGAGCATTATTGTTCAAGATATTGCTTTATTTCAGGCATTTGCATGCGATAATATCTTCGTGCAAGACTTTGAGACGGATTTCTGAGATGTTTTGTGGGATGTTGTATTTTGTAGGAACCTAGAATATGCTGTGTTAAAGTATAAAATCAAGCTGAAATAGCAGCTACGTCTTTTAAGAAAAAAGCCGTTTTGAAAGCTCAATCTTCAGCCTATAAACAACTCTTATAGTGACCAAACATTTGCATTCACATATCTTCAATCGTAACTAAACTTCGAAAAATTCCAGCTTTGGAATGACCTATTATCTTAATTCCAACAAGCTTTTTTGTTGTGACCTCATTGGATTATTGCAGTGAGCTCATACTTCGTACAAGCACATTTAACGCAGCTGGGTTACTGGAATATTAGTGTAATATGCGATTTTTGCAGCAACTGCACATTCTTAGAGTCCTTACATTTCATTTTGGACTGCTTTTGTTTTTCAAACCCTTAGTCTTAATAGCCAAGACACTTTCATTAAAAAGTTTAAGTACAGATATTATAGCGAGTCATTAATTGCCTCATTTCTTTGTCATCAACACACAAGTCTGAGCTTGACTGTTTGAAATAGATCCCTACTATTTCTACTTATATTATAAATGTGAAAGTTTAGATGTCTGGATTTAGCCAAATTTCATCCAAATCCGTTCGGCCGTTTTTGCGTGATTGAGTAAGTTTGTTACTGAATTACGCAAAAATGGCCGAACGGATTTGGATGAAATTTGGCTCACAGATATTTTAAACCCTGGATTAACACATAGTATACATTTCATCTCGATAGTACGGTCCCTTAGGATAATTTTTGACCGCCACGCGAGCGAAGCCGCTGGCATAAACTTGTATTCGATAAATTACTTTTCCATCGAACTATTCAATTCAATAAAACTGAATTCATTAATGATGCACTCTCGATTTGTTCCATACATAAAAGTTGTCTTTTCTGTACTCCGCGTAAAATTGTCTATGTTAATATTCTTTCAAGGAACAAACAGGATAAGAATTGCATCTACAAGAGCGCTGTAGCGATCCTTTGGGAGTCCATATCCTTTTCATTTAAGCTTTCCACATTTTACTATAGTCAACACAGCTTTTTGCATTTAACACGTCACTCAGCCAGACAGGTGCAAAAAGGTAAAAGGACAAAAGGGGATAATAAGGGGGATTGAAGTGGGGGCCACAGAGAGAGAGTGTGCCCTATCGTCCTCACGGCCCAGTGTCGAGAGCCCGGCTGCGGCTGAGAGGCGTCCCTCAAGGTAATTGGGAATGCTTACAGCACGTTTAGTTCGGGATCTTACCAAATATTATATACAGAGATGTATGCTTGCTTATAAATCTGTTGCTGGACTCGGTAATATCGATGTAGGTCGGAGTAGTGTTTGACTACGAGCCATTTGTAGTCCTCTACATTAATTAAATATTTACTTTTTGGAGTAGTCATTGTTCCTTGGAAAGAGCGCTGCTTTTTCGAGCACGAATAATAATATGTATTATGTCGCCCTACGGAAACTGAAAGGTTTAATTAAAATACAGCTATAATGAATTGCTCACAACTGGCACAGAAATATGTACCGTAATGAATTTCCTTTAAGTTTTGTTGAGAAGAAATGCCCTGAGAGATAGTACTTTAGAAGTTTATTGTTCATCGCCATAGCAACCTCTAGAAAGCTAGAGGTTGCATCACCACGTGCGAAGTACATAGCATAATGACGTCACGCAAATTCTTGCATCGCGCAAGCAGAGTTTACCGCGCAACTAGCATATATTTTCCCACCAAACACATTACCCTAGGGAGGATGTGAATAAGTGAGAGTGAACTTCACACCCTGTTCCTCTTACCTCTATGGTATCAATACTATTATTAATCTTTAGTTGCCGTAAACTTGATATTGTGGTTTGATAAATTCAAATTTATTTATTTGTGACACAGGTAAAATGTTGTGGTATATGATGTTATGAAATAAAATAAAAGTTGTATCACTATGCGCTGCAAGGCGTACAAATATGGTCTACACAATAGTAATTGTACATGTAGGTAGTATAGTTTATAAAATACTGCTAAGTAACCGGTATTTTCTTTTTAGGAATAAAAAAAAACAATGGATAGAAAGATATATTCATTTAGCCTGAAATATTGTATTTTACAGATTTTATAACACATAGGTAGGTACACAATAGTTCGTATATATCCCGCCTACTAAATTCGGCATGCATTTTTTTTTACTTTAATAATGATTCTATTCTAATTTAATCTATTTAAACAAAATAATTAAATACCCATATAAAAAAGTACTAAATCAAACATTATTATTGCCCACATAGCAAATTAAAAATGTGAAAGAAAATCAATTAAATTACAAATGTCAAAGAAAATGTAATAAATTACAAATTGTCCAAATACCTAACAACTTTCAAATGACATCCAAAGAAAATAAATTAAATTAATGTCAATAGGTAAAAATAAAAATGTCAAAATTAATTTTCATATCATGCAATTTTTTTATTTGTCCTAGAATTCATAAATTCCTCAGCCATGCTAACAAATAATAGGTAGCTAATCTTATGGTGGCGATAAAATAGGTCTGCATTTTATGTCACGTTCTGCCGCGTTATAAACTACCTCCATGGAGTGAAAAACATGCAGAAACCTAAAAAAACAAACGGCAAACATTATAACTAACTATTTGTACATATTATTATAGATGTCCTTAATTATTGTGGTCCCGGGTAAAGCTACTCGTAATTTCAAGAGAAAAGGCGCTAATATTATAGCGTCGGCAAGAACGTGGTTTCAATCTTGTAACACAGTGGTAGTAATGCGATAAGCTTGCTTGAGGCGAACCGTACGCATTAATTTTGCTAGTCAACTGTAATAGATAAGCAAAAGGTGTAAATTAGGATGTTATAAGGACACAAAACTGGGATTAGTGATTCTCTTAATTTTGAATTTTTGTTGTAATTCTTATTATGTGTATAGCTACAACAGAAATACACATTCTGTGAAAATTTCATATGTCTACCTACACGGATCATGAGATACAGCCCGCTGACAGACAGACGGACACCGGAGGCTTAGTTATAAGGCACCATTGGTTGCCCTTCGGGGATAGAACCCTAAAAAGGCTATCATCACAAGAAAATCAAAACTTTTTGAGAGATCAATTAAATACTCGTCTTATTTATGTTGTATTTATTCATATCCTTATAAATATAAACATTACGTTATTACCTTTGGTTCAAAAATAGAAACAAAGAACGTAAAATATTATAGCAGAATATGTAACAGCTCTGCAGTGTATCCACCACCTAATTCTCCAGCTCCATACATTTTTTGTATAGCACGAGTGAATCGAGCTTCAGCCTAATGAGGCGCGTTACGATACATTCATTTCTTCGCACCAAAACAACTTCGTTAGTCAGCACTATGTAGACTAGGCGTAATGATACGCACGCGTTTTGTCCAACAAGAATTGTGTACACACGGCTACACATCAAGCTATACATTTCCAGTACAAGCTGATCTCGCATTGCATAGAATTTCTGTACAGTGCGAGATCAGCGTAAACTGTAAATGTATAGCTTGATGTGTAGCCGTGTGTACGAGGAATATTTCTTTTTAGATAGGAGAATTATGTTATTTTTATATGGTTGTTAGGACTGGCAGCTGCGGTGCAGGTGTCCAGATTCACAGGTCTCACAGAATTCGGGGAGCTCTTGGTACATAGCTCAGAGCACGGAATCGAATACGACTGCTGAGGCTTGTTTATATTTTATTTATTTAATACTTCACGGATAGACATGTACAGAGGGGGACTTAATGCCATATGCTTTTTTTTGTACTATCATTTTTGTATTTTGTTTGTGTCTCTGTGTGCCATGTAAATTCTTCGTAAAGGTACGACTGGTCGAACAAAATAAAACAAAATACTAGAAACTGAAAATCTACTCCTGGACCTGAGGATCTTTTTAATACACGCTGTATTTTATGAAAACATAAAACAAATTTGCGTTGACCTTAACCCTTTTGCGAATAGGTTTTGTTCAGTGGAATAGTGTCTATGTACTCAAACCGTATTTCAATTTATTCAGTCTAGACAGTGGAACATCAAAATTGGCAAACGGCATTGTGATTGATAGATATACCTAAGTAGAACAAAATTCAAATCAGATGAAGAATCAGAGTCTATAGACGAACAAAATGTTAATGTTGAATATATTGCAGCCCTAACCTCGATGTCTCGTATAATAGATTTTCCTTCTGTATGTTAGATTTCGGGGTCAGGGCAAAAGCTCGCGTGAATATCCCTTAGAATTGTAGATCAATTCTATTTTTGGTTTACATTGCCTGTGATATATTTGAATAGTATTGAGACAAGGGGTTCGTATTTTAGTTTGTAGGTAATAAGTATTTGAATTACCTACTCCTTTAAATTCCTAGGTTGTCAGGAAGAGGTATAATGTTACACAAAGAAAAAATCCAAGATTTTTTTTCCTGTAACTGATTCAAAACAAATAGCGATAAGAAAACATTGCTAAATTTTACGAATTAGGTACTAAGGCAACAACGAAGAAAGTAATTGTAGGTTGGGATTTATGTTTTCCTCTCTGTACACGTCGACATTGCGTACTTCCAAGAAATCACCATTTCCACTAGAAGCACAATAAAATTAACGTACATTATACAAGAAACACAAAAGGCTGGCGGCGTAAGACTATTTCAGCACTAATGAGTCCCATCGACTTTAACTTTTGTCCTCAAAAGGCCACCAGCGCAAAAAATAGTCAATTAGTGTTCTACAAAACGTTCTTACTAATTAACTTGATCGAGTCCTTTTATTTCGGAGTTCCTTTAAATTTTTTTGCTATCTCCGCCACTGTAAGAATTGTAATAACAGCTACATTGTGTAATATGTCAAATTTCACACTATCAATCCCTAGCACCAGGTAGAATGACAGCTCAGACCCACTTCAGCTATGTTTCCACGGTGAAATTTAACAGAATATACACGCAGATGGTCTGGTTAAGACGTGGATCACGACTTTTTACAATAAGGTTTAGCTACCTATTTTTTTAAACGAAGTTCTTTAACTCAGCTTGCGGTAGGAATAAAAATCGAAATCATTTGTAAAAATCGTCACGTGTCGATAATTTTAGAAATCCTTATGTAATGAAAAAGCGTTATGAGTTATGACCCCTCCATGCGACTATTTATTTTATATAATAGAAACAGACAGAGAGAGACAGTTTTCATGCCTTTTGAAGATGCTGAACCCAATAGTGAAATTCCAAGATTCGGCTCCGGCTTCGAACATTTTCAAATTGTTTCATCACGGATGTCGTTTTCAAGGTTTTCGAGGGTCCTATGCCGATAGCGAAGTCAAAATGAAAATCCAAAATGGCGACAACTTTATGAGAGCTCTGTATTAAAACAAAATTATCTATCCTTAACATAGAGTTATTTCATTTTTGACATGAACATTTAATTTTGTACCGGCAAAATCGTTCGCAATCACAAAACTTGTATTACCATTCAATGCCTATCATCCTTTTCAGATCTTAAACAATTTCCTTAATATAAATTCCGCACCAGGAAAAGAGAAATCCGATTTAAAGAATGTCAATAAGTTTCAGAATCAAATTTTATATAAGTACTTAATAAGTATTACAAATTCAAAGGTTTTTATGTTTGTTATCCATGAGTTGATGAGCGAAATTATCCGAAAAAGAACCGGAGTTACCGATATAGCCTGCAGAGTAAGCAAGCAGTTGGCTGGCCATATTTGTCGAAGTACCTATAGCCGGTGGCGCAGACGTGTGGAGAGACTGCAGTGGAGACCGCGTAACTGCAAGCATAAGAGTGGGACGCCCCCAGATAGATGGACCGACGACCTTTAAAAGAGTTGGCTGGAATAGACTGGATGCGAAAAGCGGAGATCTTCCGCAGCCTTGGAGACGCCTATGTCCAACAGTGGACTGCGAATAGCTGAGGTGATTGTTAACCAATTCCAGGAATATGGGTGTAGATAGATACTGTAATTTTTGTAAAAAATAATTTGGTTCTTAAAAAACACCACAGGAGTATTCTTTTCTTTCGAAAGTATTATGAGAAAGCTTGACTTTTTCTCGTTGGTGAAGTATAGCACAAAAATAGTATTTTTCGCAGATAAAACAGGGGCAAGCATTAAAGTGAAATTGACAATTTTATTTGTTTTCATCTTGTTCAAACGTTCAAGTTTTCAAGACTATTTCAATATTACTTGTTTTAAATTCCTGTTAAATGGTGACTTGACTTACGAGTTGTTGATTAGAACACAGGCAGGCCCTTTAAATGACTGGTTAAATGATTTCATCACCAGACATGCGACATCTACCAAACCGCACCGGGCCTGCGTGATGGATTACAGCCTGCTCGCTCTCACAGAGAGGAGGCCTGTGTCCCAGCAGTGGGAACATTATAGGCTGATTATGCATATCTATATGAGAAAAATGTGGGTATTTTACTCTATATGAGAAAAAAATCTATCAATATATTATTGAGATAGCTTAGGCAGTTCATGAAATACCAAAATAAATTTTAAAATGAAATTCAAAGATTTCAGTTTTTTTAATCTGTTTTTGAACGCCATGAAATAGTAGCCGCCATGCTATTACGTCATACCGCCGTTTTAACTAATCAACTGAACAACTTTGTAATTTTATTATTTTCGTAACCAAAGTAATTTTTATTGAAATAATATCTTACATTCAAGAACAGCAAACCAACGATGAGTAGAATAATAACTCATTTTATAAAATTATAAACAATAATCACACAAAATATCAACGCATTTGTATAAACAGAAAACTGACGTCATACCCAAAAAGCAATATGGCGTCCACTGCGTCCAGCGTTTTCGTCAAATTACGCGTGAAATATGAAAATGTAAAAAAATGCATTTTTACAGCACTTATCAATTCAATTAAAACGTTTTTATTTTTTGTGGTTTATTAGCATTTTAGAATCTAATCAAGACACTTCAAAAATGGGTATAATAGGTACCCTATTCATGTAAAGAGCAAACAAATTTTTCAGAAATATAGCATAGCCTTGGTTTAGGAATTTCTTTCAAAACCTTTCATAATGTGATAGAAAGTGTGTATGTACATAGTTGGTGCGACTACTGAGCTTGGGGTTCTGAGTTCGATTCCCAGATCGGGCCGTGTTATTGGGATATTCCATAAGAAATTTCTTAGTAGAGCGCAGAGTTTGGATGATGGCGGTTTGATACCCTCGTGCCTCAGAAAGCCCGTAAAGTCGATGATCCTACACCTGTGGCCTTAGTGTGAATTTATTTTAAGGCCCTGGTAACTTTAGATATTGTCGTTATGAGCGATAATAGTACTTATTGCAATCCGATACGGGTTAAAATCTGTTGAAATAAATTCGAATAATAAATGAGCAAGCATTGTCGTAAAAATACAAATAACTTCGTATAAAATTAGATATTAACTATTGAATAATAAATAATCCATCACTGGATGCAGTTTGGCATTTGGAATTTTATGGTATATTTTTAATTATAATTGTTATTGAAGGGATAAACTTGTTTAAAAGATAATTTTTTTTGATACAGTAAAGTATGTTTTAATGTTTTGAGTTCCATCACTTTATGCAAAAAAGTCTTGAAAAGGGCCAATCGGAGCGCCAAACGCGCTCGATGCGTTTGCGAGATGGTGAAATGTAACTTACACTAACGCCTCTGATCTCTCTCTGGCTGTGTCGGATTGCCATCCCATCGGACTATGAAAGTGAGGGTAGAGAGAGTGAATCAGTGTCTGCGCACATACTTGTTCACTATAATATTAGGTCTTTACCTATGAAATTGCCGTTTTGCAGTACTGGCCATTTCAAATCAAAATAATTTTTGTTTGGGTAAGAATTCTAATTTCAAATTAATTTTATTTTAAAAACATGGATTTTTTTTTCCAAAAGTAGTCATTTGTTTATTGATTAGTGTTACATTTTCATCGCATTTCAATCTTTTTCGTCATCATGGATACGTTAAAAATTCGAGTAATTATGGAATATGAGTACCGTCGTGGCAGCAACGCGGCACAAGCGGCACGCAACATCAACGACGTTTACGGAGCTAACACTACAAACCAACGCACCACCTGTTATTGGTTTGCTCGCTTCCGTTCTGGAAATTTCGACCTGAAAAATGAACCTCGCGGTCGTCCGAAGAGTTTGGTCGACAATGACGAATTAAAGGCGATTGTGGAAGCTGATGATACACAATCTACGGCTGAATTAGCAGCAGCTTTCGACGTTAGCGTCAAAACAATATTGGTCCATTTGCGTCAAATTGGCAAGGTAAAAAAGCTTGACAAATGTGTGCCCCACGAACTCAATGATCGTCAGCGCGAAGTACGCGTCGAGACGTGCCTTGCACTGCTCAACAGACACACAAATGAAGGAATTTTGAACCGCATTGTTACCTGCGATGAAAAATGGATTCTGTTTGATAACCGCAAGCGCTCAGCAAGTTGGTTGGATCCTGGTTCAGCACCTAAACAATGCCCTAAACGAAAACTTACCCCTAGAAAAGTGATGGTCACTGTTTGGTGGTCTAGCGCCGGTGTGATTCATCACAGCTTCTTACCAAACGGGGTGAGCATTACTGCAGATGTGTACTGTGAAGAACTGAACACAATGATGGAGAAGCTGGCACATCTCCAACCAGCATTGGTCAATCGCTCGTCTCCGCTGCTCCTGCACGACAACGCGCGACCTCATACTGCACAGCAGACGGTCTCCAAGTTGCAAGAACTGGGGTTGGAAGCTCTCCGTCATCCGCCCTACTCACCAGACCTTGCGCCTACAGACTACTACTTTTTACAGAATTTGGATAACTTCTTGGCGGGAAAAAAATTAAATACCCGAGAGGCAGTACAAAATGCCTTTGAAGAATTTGTTGCCTCCCGTCCAGCTGATTTCTTTAAGAAGGGCATCAATAAACTGCCACTGCGATGGCAAAGATGCATTGATTGCATGGGTGATTACTTCGATTAATACAAATAAAAAATACATGAAAAAAAATCGTTTAAATTTTTTCATACAAAACGGCAATTTCATAGGTAAAGACCTATTATCTCCTGCGCCTAAGGCTACTCTCAGTTGAGATTGCCCTCCATGGCTGACATACGGTGTAAAGGACTATATCAATCGTTATAATGCCATACCCTTGCTGAGACTTACCTACTTATCCCTCAATTTAACAAAATACATCTAAACCGCATTCGGGCCAATCCAATCATGGTCTTATACCAACAAACCGTTATATAACACCAATCAATCTATTGCTATTGTAACAATAGTCCTCAGAACAAATGGTAGTTACTATTGGGAAACAAACCGTTCGATTCCGGGTCGGATCGGATCCCGCAATCCCGCGGATTGTGGACGAATTCAATTTTCTTCGCGTCGATAACTGAAACAATAACATGTCCAACCACTCCGGTTAGAAATACGAGTACCTATTGAGGTATTAGGTATACAATGTTTTGAAATATAAGCTGGTAAAATCAGAGTACTTACTCTTAGTTCATTGTTTTTCTCTTTTAACTATTGTAATAATGAAGAGCTTTCTATGCTGATCCATAACATAACGCAACTGGAGAAACCTCGACTCCTGTGATACATAATTTCCTAGTTCAGGGGTCGAAACCTCATTGACATAACGAGTACTAATGTTTGGAAATAAATTACTATTACCATTGAGCTTTATAACAAGGCTATCATTCTGTTTATCTGCCATACTACTATTATAAATGTGAAAACCTGTCTGTTGCCTTTTCATGCCTTAACGTCTAAACAGATTTAGACGAAACTGTACAGGTACAGATATACCATGACCTGGCTTACGACATCGCATACTTTTTAACCGACTTCAAAAAGGAGGAGGTTATCAATTCATCGGAACCTTTTTATTTTATTTTTTTATGTATGTTCCCCGATTACTCGACGATGGCTGGACCGATTTGGATTTTGTTTTTTTTGTTTGAAAGGGTATACTTCCCAGGTGGTCCCATGATCATCAAGTCAGGATCTGATGATGGGATCCTGGAGAAATAGAGAGAACTCTTCAAATTTTATAGGCACACAAAGCGATTTAGGTATTTTTTGAAAGAATACTTTCTCGTAGTGGTCTCATTTCAATTTGGTGAAGATTTGATGAAGAACTTTGGAGATAGGCAACGGAACTCCTCAATAAATGATAGCAAATGGACTGGGATTGCTGAAATCTCATCTCTGTCTATTGCTTACACCAGGTCATAACATAACATCACGCCGGTATGCTTTGAAGGGGTAAGCACATGTGCACCACTAAAAAGTGAAAAATAAAAACTTTTTCCAAAAAAAAAACAACCGACTTCCAAAAAAACACTACAAAGTGAAAAATTACTTTAATTTCGGAAGGCGGTGACAAAAAGTTCAAATATAACTCCAAAGACACCGACTTCCGAAATTAAAGTTGTTCGCGACGATGCGTCACTACATAGTGTTTTAGTTTGTTTTTGACATTAACTTAAATTCATAGTGATAAGAGTGATAGTTAAACCAATAACAGTGGTGAATAAGTGCCTAGTATAGAAAAAACCGTAAGTACCACCTCTGCAAACCTCATTTGAGTGGGCTATATAGCCGTGATTATAGTTTTATAGTGCGTCCAGGTAACCTAGTACCGAGACCTAGCCCTGGACCTAACTTTTAATATCGTAAATTTAATATAAAGCCCACTTAATTGAGTTTGTATGTCGTGTTGCTTTAGTTAAGCGATATTTAAGATTTATGTTTTTTGTTAACCCTCTTTCAGGGCGCGTCACGCCCTGAATACTATAGATGTAAGGTTTTAAATATCAGATTGTTGTAGGTCTATAGACCAGCCTGAGATATCTATAATTAGATTTCGCATAGCTTCACTAGTTTTCGAGAAAAACAACTTACAAAATAAAGTTTAGTAACATTTTTCAGATTTTTTCGGTTTTTCTCGAAATATTCTTTCAGTATAGAAAGATATAGTAAATATGGATATCTCAGGAGATGGGGAATTTTGTGGGGAATTCAGGGATATGTAACATGCCATATGTACTTTAATAAATTAACGTGTTATATGCTTATTTCCGACAAAACTATAATAGAACTTAGAACAAATAAAACTTTAAAACAGGAAGTAATTAGCGGTCCTCGTTACGGTAAAGATTCATAGTACGATAGTAAACATGTAATTTCGAGTAATTTGTAGTCATCGGCAAGATTCTTATTTAAATCTTTAATTAACTTAAATATATAGATATAGTCAAAGTAGTGTTCCGAAATTACTTCCTGAAGAATTATAAAAAACTTGTGTTATTAATCAGGTAAAGTAACCCCTTCAGTAAATAGTCAAAAAACACCCCCTTTCCTAGACGAATGTCTGGAAACTGTTTCTTAGGGGGCAGAATGTCAAAAACGTTGGTATGGTAACATGAAGAACGGAAGAAGGTAGCCACCCTGAAGATATCTGGAATCTATCGGTGCAGGACGTCAGCGCCGCGTGGACTGGGAGATTTACACCCTCCCTACACACCCTTCGCATCCATGCGATCACGCCCGTCCGGCACATCTGCTGGTCCTTGCGAGCCGGATTTCTTCAGGAGGGATACATGTGGACCCGTCCGGGACATGTCTGGATAGCTGAAGACTTATGAAGGAAGAGTGACGTCAGAGACTGAAACCTTATTCAAGAGGAAGTTATCAGAAGCCTGAAGACTTATGACTGACGAGTTACTCCCGTTCCTGAAGCTTTGTTCCCGGAACCTGAAGTCTTATATCCGAAGATTTGTTCCCGGAACCTGAAGTCTTATTTCCGAAGATTTGTTCCCGGACCTGGAGCCCCGTTCCCGAAGATCGTTCCCGGACCTGAAGCTTTGTTCCTGAAGGATTATCTTTCAACATAGAAGATCCGGTTTGAAGATTCCGTTGAAGATCCGGTTTGAAATCCGGTTTGAAGATTCCGTTGAAGATCCGGTTTGAGATCCGGTTTGAAGATTCCGTTGAAGATCCGGTTTGAGATCCGGTTTGAAGATTCCGTTGAAGATCCGGTTTGAGATCCGGTTTGAAGATTCCGTTGAAGATCCGGTTTGAGATCCGGTTTGAAGATTCCGTTGAAGATCCGGTTTGAGATCCGGTTTGAAGATTCCGTTGAAGATCCGGTTTGAGATCCGGTTTGAAGATTCCGTTGAAGATCCGTTTTGAGATCCGGTTTGAAGATTCGGATTTGGAATCCGGTTTTTTTTGGAAACTGGTTTTGAAATTTGACTTTGAAGATCCGGATTTTTGGAATCCAGTTTGAAGATTTGAACACCAGTTTAGAAGAATTTATTCGGTCGAGATCCGCCTTGAAGATTCAAGATTGAACTTTGAAGATACTGAATTCAATTTGAAGATTGAATACTGACCTTCGAAGATAGAAGATTCGAGACCCGCATACCGAAGTCAACATGCCGGTAACAAGATCACAAGGCAGGGCCCCTAAAGCATGGACAGTGGAGGTGAGCAGAAGACACGGTATTCCGGCCATCTGCTACGAGCAATCGCCGCGTTCACCCTCCACCACTGAAGGGACCGACCCGCCACAGCAGCGCCCCCTTGTTTCGCGGAGAAGTGAAGACTTACCTGCACGAGCACGGTCCGAAGAGATGGAACAGCCATCTACAGTTAAGAAGGGAACCAGAAGAGAGGGATCTTCAGATAGAACGTTGCAATCTTCAGATAGAACGTTGAAACAATCAGATAGAACGTTGCAATCTTCAGTTAGAACATTGAAGCCTGCAGACAGAAGGGAAACACTAGATGAGACGTACAGCCGAAACTTACCGATGACTACCCGGGGTGACGCCCGTACCGAACATAGCAGGCCGCAGTCGACTACAGATAGGACGACGCGGCCAAATAAGAAAATTTCAAGAGCACGTGAAGACTTACTGAAGATTAAGTTGGAACTTGCTCAATTAGCACTTCAAAGAGCCGAGGAAGAAGATTCCGACGGCTATATGGATGACAGAGACTCGAACGATGAGTACGTGCGCTCCTGGCTTGAAGAGGCGCCGAAGCCTGAGCCGGAGAAGAGAGCCAACGCCGCCGAGGGGGACAATAGTAATATAGGCCATGAGGCACCGCCCCCCCCTGTGGACTTCGAAACTATAGTGGATCTCGATAAGCAAGTACCGTTGTCGCATCCTACAGTGAATGAAGTGAACAATCGAATCCCACCAAAGGGAACAGAAGCCAAAGGGGAAGACTCACTCCGTCCTTTCATAACGGAGCTGACGTCCGCTATAGCGTCGCTAGCCGACAGGAAAACAGAACAGTGGACACCCAACCACCCCTCGGCGTCGAAGGTCATCATGACCTTACCGAACTTCAATGGGGCCCATACAGAATGGCTTTCATTTCGTGCCATCTACGAGACAACTCGAAGATATTTCAACGATGTTGAAAACACAGCAAGGCTTAGAAGAAGCCTGCGGGGACGAGCGCTAGAGACAGTGAGCTCAGAACTCATCGGACATGCAAAGCCAGATGACATCATGAGGGAATTAGAGCTGCAGTTCGGCCGTCCAGATTCAATAGCTCAAGCAGAAACAGACAGACTGCGAGGATTGCCGCGCTGCGGCGAAGCACCCAAGGACATTTGCAACTTTGCAAGCAGAGTCAGAAGCGGTGTGGTCACTCTGCGCGCGCTGAAGAAAGATCACTACCTGATCAATGCTGAGCTGATGCGGTTGCTGACCGAGAAGCTACCGAACTCCCTACGTGTACAGTGGTACAGAACGTACACAGAGAAACACCAATCGCTGCCAGACCTCACACTCTTCAGCGAGTTCATCACAGAGCAAGCTCGTTTCTGCAGTGCGTTCGCTCCGCCTGAGAACATCGGCCCTACTGAGGCAACCTCGAGCAAGCGTGTCACCCAGAGGACCCACACAGCTGTGGACAAATCCGATAAGAAATGCCGCATCTGTGAGAAAGACGGACATCACACTCTCGAGTGCAAGAAGTTCAAGGAGGGATCCAGCGACAAGAGATGGGAGCTCGCTAAGAAGTTCAGCCTGTGTTTCCGTTGCCTGCGCACACGTCGTCCTGGTCACACATGCAAGACGAAGAAGTGTGACGTAAAGGGGTGTACAGCTACGCACCATCAGCTTCTTCATTATAACAAGAAGCCCGCTGCAGAGGGTGTCGAAAAACCCGTTACTCAGGAGCAGTCGAACAACGTGGAGTCGAAGGAAACAGTGGCCAGCTCAAGAACGACTTCAAGTCACGCTTACCTCAAGATGGTACCGGTCAGAGTGATTGGACCGGCGGGAGAAGTGTCCACATTCGCACTTCTCGATGATGGATCAACCGTTTCCTTGATCGACGAGGACGTAGCGAAGCAAGTCGGGGCAGAAGGCCGAATCGACCCTCTGAAGATAGGTGCGATCGGTAACACCATGATCGACACTCCAAGTTCACGAAGAATCACGGTCACACTCGCGAGCGAACTGAAGAATAAGGTGCCGTTCAGAGCGCGCACCATACCGAAGCTAAACCTCGCTCCACAAACCGTCAGTGAAGAAGACGTCGCACACTGCAAACATCTGGATGACCTGAGGCAACAGCTGATATACGACACTGGCGCGCCGAAAATACTCATCGGTCAAGATAACTGGCATCTGTTATTGGCCAGTGAGATCCGCAGAGGTCCGAAGAATCAACCTGTCGCGTCACTCACAACGATGGGCTGGGCTCTACACGGTGCGCACACCAGAATTCTGGGTCAGCAGGTGCACTACTGCAACCGAATCATAGCGGGCGATGAAGACATAGACGAACAGCTTCGCAAGTTCTTCGCCTTAGAATCGCTGGTCATCAACCCGAGACGGCCAGACTCCGACCCCGAGAAGAAAGCAGAAGATATCTTGAGTCGTCACACTCAACAGTTAGAAGATGGACATATAGAAACAGCCATGCTGTGGAAGAATGAAAGCATAGAAATGCCCGATAGTTACGGGACGGCTCTCAAGAGGCTTGTCTCAATAGAGAAGAAACTCGATAGCAAACCGGCTCTTCGAGATAGATACACAGAACAGATGGACTCTCTCGTACAAAAGGGATACGCAGAGAAGGCGCCCAAGACGAGCACACCGGGTAGGACTTGGTACCTACCACATTTCGACGTGTTCAACCCCATGAAGCCCAAAAAACTCCGCATCGTGCATGACGCAGCTGCCAAATCGAGAGGACTGTCACTCAACGACTTCCTTCTCACTGGACCGGACTTACTACAGTCACTGCCCGGCGTCATGATGAGGTTCCGCAGACACTGCATAGCCATCTCTGGTGACATAGCGGAGATGTTTATGCAGGTGAAAGTGCGAAGTCAGGATAGAGACGCGCTCCGGTACCTGTGGAGAGGCAATAAAAGAGAGGGAGCGCCAGAAGAATACCGTATGACGTCCATCATATTCGGCGCGGCAAGCTCGCCGTGCATGGCCATTTTCGCGAAGAATTGGAACGCGAAAAGGCATATAGATGAGCATCCAGATGCAGTGGAAGCCATAATACAGAATCACTATATGGATGATTACCTCGATAGTTACAAGACCGTCGAAGAAGCGACGCGCATTGCAACAACAGTGAAAAATATTCACCTACAGGCGAAGTTTGAACTCAGAAAATGGGTGTCGAACAGCACAGAGTTAATAGAAAACATAGATCCGACACAGATCCGAACTGAAATTGTCAGTATCGGAAATACAGATGACACAGAGAAGATACTCGGCCTGATATGGAGACCGAGTGAAGATACGTTGGGCTTCAACCTGACGCTTGCACGCCTACCAAAAGGCATATTAGAAAAAGAGGCGCCCACTAAAAGAGAGGCGCTCAAGATAGTGATGTCACTGTACGACCCGCTCGGACTCGCTTCACCAGTAACCATTCGAGCCAAGCAAATACTGCAAGAGGCATGGAGGCGAGGAGTCGATTGGGATCAGTCGCTAGACCAAGACTTAGCGACTCAATGGAAAAGTTGGATACAGCATTTACTACAGCTCGGAGAAGTCAGCATACCAAGATGCTACCCGGGGTACAGCGAAGCTATAGAGACACAGGTTCATGTGTTTACCGACGCGAGCGAGATGGCGTACGCGACGGCAGTGTACTGGCGAACCACAGCAACAGATGGTCAGCAGCGAGTCAGCCTCGTCATGGCAAAGGCGAAGGTAGCTCCACTAAAGCTGCAGTCAATACCGCGCCTCGAGCTGCAGGCAGCGGTGATGGGAACCCGCGTAGCCGCAGCTGTTATACGTGAGCACGACATCAAGCCCGCATCGGTGACGTATTGGTCAGACAGTAAGACCATACTGACGTGGATAAGAAGAGGAGCGCGAGTATACAAGCCTTTCGTAGCTCATCGCATAGCTGCTATAGAAGAGAATAGCAGAATCGAAGAATGGCGATGGGTACCTACGAAAATGAATATCGCCGACATAGCTACTCGTGACGTACCACGCCACTTTAACTCACAACATGAGTGGTATCGTGGTCCCGACTTCCTGTACGGAGAACCGTCGTCATGGCCGTCAGAGAGCCCTCCAATCACAGAGGAGACAGGGGAAGAGAGAACGCTCACCGCCGTCGAAGAAGCCGATAACCGAAAGCTTACAGAAGCCATACCGGATCCAGCAAGGTTCTCTAGGTGGGAACGACTACTCCGTGCGACGGCAAGCGTCCTACGCTTCATATCTTTATGTAGAGCAACGAAAGAGAAAACGTTCTACAAAAGAACCAGGAGGAACGCTGAACAGGATCCTGACTGGCGTAAACAGAAGAAAACGGCGCCCCCTCCCCCGAAGCGAGCAGTGAAAACGACTGATTCTCAAGAAAAGAAACAGATCATAGAAGCAGAGTTTCTCCACGAAGCCGAGAAGCTACTGGTGCAGGCCGTGCAGCAGCAATCGTTCGCACTAGAAATCGCTAGACTGCGAGAACAGAAGACGTTGGACAAGGACAGTCGACTGCGGCCGCTACAAATAGAAGTCACAGATGGCGTTATACGACTGAGAAGCCGTATAGCCGCTACCGAAGAAATAGCAGACGATGTGAAGCGTCCGCCGATACTACACGGTGACCATCACATCACCCAGTTATACATAGACTGGACACACCGTAGCCTGCAGCATAGTGGGACAGAGCTCACTATCAACGAGGTCCGACAGCACTATTGGGTCGTAAAGATGCGACCAACCGCAAAGAAGGTGCTGTCACGATGTCTGCAATGTCGCATTCGCAAGGCGCAACCAACCGTGCCTGCGACCGGCGACCATCCGAGAACGCGCCTGGCACATCACCAGCGGCCGTTCACATACACCGGGCTAGACTATTTCGGCCCACTGTCCGTAACCGTCGGACGACAGCGTCAGAAGAGGTACGTAGCCCTATTCACGTGCCTCACCACCAGAGCCGTCCACCTCGAGATCGCCGCCAGCCTCAGCGCAGACGCCGCCATACTGG
This sequence comes from Antitype chi, assembly GCA_947359405.1. Lineage (NCBI taxonomy): Eukaryota > Metazoa > Arthropoda > Insecta > Lepidoptera > Noctuidae > Antitype > Antitype chi. Next base: position 10,358,058 of record OX375815.1, on the reverse strand, counting down.
CGCTGCGCCGCTTCGCTGCTCGTCGGGGCTGCCCCGCCGAGATACACTCCGATAACGGTACCAACATGCACGGTGCCGACAAGGAGCTCCGAGAGGCCTTCCGAGAGGAGGCCAGTCGCCGAGGCGTCGTGTGGCGCTTCATAACGCCATCAGCGCCATTCATGGGAGGCGCCTGGGAGCGCCTTGTTCGCTGCGTGAAGTCCGCGCTGTGCACTGTGCTCCTCGAAAAACATCCGCACGAAGAGGTGTTGTCCACACTGTTGTGTGAGGCAGAGTACACTGTAAACAGCCGGCCACTAACACATGTGTCTGTAGACAGCGAAGACGACGAGTCGATCACACCGAACCACTTCCTACTCGGTGGATCGGCGAGACTACCATCACCCGGCGTGTTCACCGAGCGAGACGTGGACAGCAAGAGACTCTGGCGACGATCCCAGATACTCGCTGATATGTTCTGGCGTCGCTGGGTCAGGGAGTACCTGCCGGAGCTTCAAAACCGGCGGGAGCCGCGCACCCGCGGGCCCGAACTGCAGGTGGGCGACCCCATACTCATCGCAGACGGCCAGCTGCCTCGCAACACGTGGCCGCGAGGCCGTATAGTTGCCCGGTTTCCCGGGGCCGATGGAGAAGTCCGGACCGCTGAGGTGCGCACTGCCGGCGGCACCTTGAAGCGTCCGGTGAAGAAACTCGTCCCACTACCCAAATAGCCATGGAGACGAGCGCCGAGGCGGCGAGCGCCCTGGTGGCGAGCGCCGACGCGGCGAGCGCTCGGGTGGCGAGCGCCCGGGTGGCAAGCGCCGTGGCGGCGACCGCCCTGGCGGCGAGCGCCGCAGCGGCGGAGCAACAGCAGAGCGTCGTGGCGGTGAGCGCCCCGGCGACAAGAGCCGAGGCAGCGAGCATCGCAGCGGCGGGCGGCGTGACAACAGGCGTCGCGGTGGCGAGCGCCGCGACTCCGGTCGCCGCTCACCGGTGCTATGCAGCGCCGCACCGACATCGCTACGAGTCGTCACTGCACTGCACGGCGGGAGAGATGTTCGCGACGATGCGTCACTACATAGTGTTTTAGTTTGTTTTTGACATTAACTTAAATTCATAGTGATAAGAGTGATAGTTAAACCAATAACAGTGGTGAATAAGTGCCTAGTATAGAAAAAACCGTAAGTACCACCTCTGCAAACCTCATTTGAGTGGGCTATATAGCCGTGATTATAGTTTTATAGTGCGTCCAGGTAACCTAGTACCGAGACCTAGCCCTGGACCTAACTTTTAATATCGTAAATTTAATATAAAGCCCACTTAATTGAGTTTGTATGTCGTGTTGCTTTAGTTAAGCGATATTTAAGATTTATGTTTTTTGTTAACCCTCTTTCAGGGCGCGTCACGCCCTGAATACTATAGATGTAAGGTTTTAAATATCAGATTGTTGTAGGTCTATAGACCAGCCTGAGATATCTATAATTAGATTTCGCATAGCTTCACTAGTTTTCGAGAAAAACAACTTACAAAATAAAGTTTAGTAACATTTTTCAGATTTTTTCGGTTTTTCTCGAAATATTCTTTCAGTATAGAAAGATATAGTAAATATGGATATCTCAGGAGATGGGGAATTTTGTGGGGAATTCAGGGATATGTAACATGCCATATGTACTTTAATAAATTAACGTGTTATATGCTTATTTCCGACAAAACTATAATAGAACTTAGAACAAATAAAACTTTAAAACAGGAAGTAATTAGCGGTCCTCGTTACGGTAAAGATTCATAGTACGATAGTAAACATGTAATTTCGAGTAATTTGTAGTCATCGGCAAGATTCTTATTTAAATCTTTAATTAACTTAAATATATAGATATAGTCAAAGTAGTGTTCCGAAATTACTTCCTGAAGAATTATAAAAAACTTGTGTTATTAATCAGGTAAAGTAACCCCTTCAGTAAATAGTCAAAAAACACCCCCTTTCCTAGACGAATGTCTGGAAACTGTTTCTTAGGGGGCAGAATGTCAAAAACGTTGGTATGGTAACATGAAGAACGGAAGAAGGTAGCCACCCTGAAGATATCTGGAATCTATCGGTGCAGGACGTCAGCGCCGCGTGGACTGGGAGATTTACACCCTCCCTACACACCCTTCGCATCCATGCGATCACGCCCGTCCGGCACAAAAGTTATTTTTCACTTTGTAGTGTTTTTTTGGAAGTCGGTTGTTTTTTTTTTGGAAAAAGTTTTTTATCCCGGTAGTACCTACTTTCCCGTGGGATACCTTACTAAAGCCGCGGGCAAAAGCACATATTCACAGCGTGTATGTGTACTTGTTTACGACAAGTAAAACGCGCGTCGCTTCGTGAGATAAATATAGTGTACTGTTCTAAGGCAACAGAGCATCTGTGACGACTTGAAAAACTTTAACTGATGTAAATATAAACATGCAGCACTGTAAACGTAAAACGATTCTTTTTTATTTTTAAGTAGCAAACTGTAACAGAATAAGACTCGTCTCTATCGCAACTTTGCATTAAACAATTTGAAAGTATCAAACAGGATCGTACAACCAATAGCAACTGTTTTATACTTTGAAATTAATTAACTCAGGTTTGAATGTCAACGTTAACGAACGTTTAAAATATAAATTCTTTGATCAAACAGTGATGTCAAAATATGCGTAAATATAGAAGTTTCACTGGAGACCATTTAAACCATTTATATTTATATTACATTTACACCACTATAGTTTTTATATTTTAGTATGTTTGTGTACGCACAGTCCACCAACCCGCACTGGGCCCGCGTGGTGGATTACGGCCCACTACCTCTCACGGAGAGGAGGCCTGTGTCCCAGCAGTGGGAACCTTATAGGCTGAGTATGTATGTATGTATGTACGCCTGTGCGAGCTACTGTTAGCTCTCGGTATTGTCAGAGACAAAGGCGAAGTCGAAAATGTGCTGACGCTAGTCATTTTCACGCTAACATTCACAGCGTGTTTGTACACATAGAAAACACAAGTAAAGCACGTGTTGCTTCGTGAAACAAAAATACTGTCAAAGTCAAAGCATTTATTTCAAATGGGCACCTAAAAGGCACTTTTGAACACCAACATTTACATTAAAATAGAATTGATTCTAGTCGCCCCTTCCAAAATGTAGTTTCGTATGGAGAAGAATGGGCAAGAAACTCCACAATATCGGCTACAACAGTAACAAAGGCCGTTATACGTATAGCTGATACCACAGGCCATAATGATCGGTGTTTGTCGTGGGTGATATTGAGTTGATTACTGTTAAATTTCAATTGCTAGATAACTAGCAAAATCATTTACATACATAGATATACACACAAAGTATAACGTAAAATAGGATAGTAGGCACCAATCTAGGGATTCTTAGCGTATGGATGGCCTAAACTTTAAATATGTTTGGCCAAAACATAGCTGTAGTCTATATTAATACGTGAAGCAAATATTTTATATTATTATCCCTTAACACTAAACCCCACTAAAACTTCCCTTTTCAGGTTAATATATAGCCTATGACACTCACAAATAACGTGGCTTTCTATTGGTAAAATAATTTTCAAAATCGGTTCCATAGATCCAGAGATTACCCTCTACAACCTCACAAACTTTAACTCTTTTTAATATTAGTATAGATGATTTTTTCTTTAAATGAATTATGACAACTAGCATCAATAAGTGTGTGTAAGGTATAGATAGAGTTCAACAGTTCTTCTCTCATGTAAATCTAACTACAGTGGTCAATCATGAAAGCTGTTCTAATAAATTATTAAAGCAATTTAACTAGAGGTCCAACTCACGTTTATTACGTTAACTGCCTTGAAAGCGGCACGGTCAGTGGCCCAGTTGTTGAAGTTCCAACTAGTATTTTGTTAGTTGCTTACTGTAGTTAATGTAAACTCTGCCTTATATTGCCGTGGTAGAGTGGGTTTGAGGGGCTCGTGGCTAAGTACTAACAGCCGCACGGGTCGATTGATCAGGTTAAGCTACGCTCGCCGCTGTTGGTCCGTGGATGGGTGGCCATCTTTACATACCGAGACCCCTCCGTGCCTCGGAAAGCATGTGAAGCCGTTGGTCCCGGCTATCATTCTTGATTGGTAGTCGTTACAGTGGTCAGAAGCCTGAAAGTCTGACACATACAGTCTTACTAAGGGGTTATTATACTACACGGAAACTGAGTTGTGGAGGTCAGATAGGCAGTCCATGTAAAATACTGGTATTCAGCTGCATCCGAATCGACTGGAAACCGACCCCAAGATAGTTGATAAAAGGCTAGACAAAAGACGATGAGTGGGTTTAATAGGTGTTTAAGGGCCTACGTCCCGTTTGGTAGCGTAACACGGTCACTTTATGAACCCTACTGCTCATTAACGGCTTGTCTTGAAGATTTGAAAAATATATGATTTTGCTATAGATTCATATAGATCATTTTGCCCGAAGTACGTTTTTTGTATGGTTAATACTTTTGCTGTAAAAAAATATTTTCCAACATACAATATTTTGGCTTCTATTCCATACTCCTACTAAACGGCTTCGTTATTTGGAAAAAAAATACACAGAAAAATAGATAGTTAGAGGTACCACAGAATCGCCGAAGCACAATTGTAAATTAATCAAAGGAATATCCCCATTTTGAGATAAAGGCTCAGAGGTGCCCTGCGCGGGCGCGGGCGGCAGTCGTACTTTAGCACACAAACGGGAGATAAGGATACTATGGGCCTTAACGATAGTACCTACCTGGAGAGCTACAAGGATCTTTTGGCGCCTGAATGACATTGACAGGGGGGCCTTGTTGGTAAACATTTATGAAATTTTAACAGAAATTGCATTGACAAACAAGATGGCGGCATTAATTCCAATTTTGGCCACGCACCAAAATAACCTTGTAGCATTGAACGTGTTTTAAATTTGAACCCTCAGCGGTAAAAATGTATGTCCATATGGAATGTCACCGTTACCAAAATGATAGATCGTTTTCGGTTCGATTAATTTATCGAAATTTGAATCAGGATTTTTTGCTGTTTGATGACTTGTACGGCTGACGTTTCAAGATCATCAAAACACGGATATAACAGAGGGCCAAGACAAACTGACTTTCTATTAGCGATAACGTTGATGAAAAATTTCGAAAAGGCGAGATCAAGAGCAAGCCCAATCAACAATAAAAAAAATATTAGGTAATCTAAGCTACCATAAAGCTTATGCCAAACCTGCTAGTAGTCTAATAATGCTAAATCGTTCTAGAAAAACGAAAGCGATTACCACTTGTCTAAGCTCTCAGATGTAGAAATTGACAGCAATCATTATCATCAGTCAACAGCAGCCCACAGCTGGACATAGCACGCCATTCGCCTCAATAATCGGCAACTCTCAACCAGCCTACGAAGATCGCCACTCCACCTAGCTTGAGGTCGTCCTACCTTACGTTTGCCGATTCTCGGTCTCCACTCTTGACAGCAAAGGTAGTGAAAATTATCTTGGGTATTTCATTTGAATTGTCTTTTTGCTGTTAATGCATTTAATATTCAAGACAAACTTAAGTAAGGTACACGTGTTAACTACCCATCCAACTTTCAGTACATATTGCTCATACATCACAGAAATTGCGCTTATTGCGTTCCTACGTTAAGTAAAATATAGTTGTTTCAGAAGAAGTTAAGAGTTTTGCTTATGTTTATTAGAATATATGAGAGTTTCGTGGTTATGTTCTACCTAACGGTGGCAGGTAAAAAAATGAAATGAAAATGACATTAATAGAACTTTGACGACAATAATATCATGGTTAGATAGGAATAATCTCAAAATTAATTTAGATAAGACGACGATAATGCATTTTAGTCAACGGTTACATGCGGGTATTGACATTGAAGCCCTCTACAATGGCACAGTAATAAATAAAGTAGACGATACAAAATTTCTTGGTGTAATGATAGACGCAAAATTGAATTGGAAAGCGCACATTGAATATATCAGCAAAAAACTGAGCAAATCCGCATATGTCCTGTACAAACTGTCCTCAGAACTTAACGCAGATGCTTTGGTGACGGCCTATCATGGATTGGTAGCATCACTTCTGCGCTATGGCATCATATTTTGGGGTAACTCTACGGACAAGGAAATAGCTTTTAAAGCGCAAAAGAGGTGTATTCGGGCTATGTTTAAGTTACATTCGACAGAAAGCTGCAGACCACTGTTTAAAAAATACAACTTATTAACTTTACCATCTTTATATATTTTTGAAGTTGCATCGTTTGTAAAGTCTAACCCCCATCTCTTTCCACGACGTTCTGACACTTTTCCGCGCAACAGACGTGACAATAGCCAACTTTGCTTGCACTCGGCAAAAACTGCCCTCATGGGGAAAAGCTTTTTTTGTATGGCCCCGAAAATATACAACAAAATACCACAGTCATATAGAGCTATGACAGCAAATGAATTTAAAAATAAGATTCGAAATTTATTAACAGACAAATGCTATTATAATATAAATAACTTTTTGACAGATACCTTTTAACATGCTTAAACTATATATTATTGTTTCTTTAGGATTATTATTCTCATAAAAATTTAATAATGAATTTTAGTGAACCAGTTTATTATAATCTATTGAATTAATTAATTGTATGTTATAAAAAAAAAAAATTGTACGCCTCGTCAGGCAAAACATGTACGGACTTCTTACCTATATTTAAGATCTTGCATGCTGGATTTGTATGTAAACGCATGTTTGACAAATAAATTATCTTTTATCTTTTATCTTATCTTAAAAAGTTTCAAATATAAATAAAGGGTGTTTCTGCTTACGTACACTTATAAAAGCCATCTTAGAGAAATTATTAAATAAATATGTTCTTAGTAGAAATCTACAAAAAAATACTTCGAAATCTAGGACATCACGGATTTGTTCAGGAAAAGATTAGAGCCAGTATTTAATAGATCACACAAATAAGGCATCCAAAGAAAACATTCTATGTAAGCTGCCAAGGCGTGAAGAGAGAGCCATGTGATCGTAGCACGGCACGGTGCGAGCTACGCCGTAGCTCGGTGCGTAGCTGCGTAGCGAAGAAAGAAAAGCGTCGCGCTTTTTTTCTACTTGTTGTGAATCGGGGTGATCCGTGGGAAAATGTGGGAGTCAAAATTTATTGTTAGCTCAGACACCAGCTATAGTTTTGTAGTGTGTTTCTTGTAATTTAAATGAAAACTTTGTATATTTTACTACAAATAAGTACCTGAGTATTATTAATTTAAAATTAATTGGCATGACTTAAATAGGCAAAATATGGACTGTACATAAACCACCAATTTTTATAATGGTTATGCCTGTATTCTCAGCAAATAAATTATTCTTATTACACGAATACGCGACAGTGAAGACAGGAGTTTCTTTTTCCTTTATTTTACTTCGCACTGTACTCATGGGCGTATTGGTAAATTAAAGCGTCCAATACATAACCGAAGATATCTTAAAAATTATAATTGCAAAATAATAGTCATATTTACATAAACAACAAACCCGACTATACCTACGTAGCAATCCTAACATCTCTCCAGAGATTTCTTTCGTTGTTCAAACTATCAAACTTATATCCATTGTACCTTCTCTGTAAGAATTACATCTCCGAGGCTATTTGGTGTTTAGATAGGTCTCTAACATAAACTAGTTGCGTTGCTACTCTCGCAGAGTTAGGCGAACTTTTAATAGTGTTCATGTCTCCAGAGTGGTTCCGAGACGTGCTGTCGATGTACATTAATGTACAGGTTACTAAGTTATTATAGCGATGTATGCTTATATAGACATAGTTGGCAAGTAACTCTTGCAGGTGTTTCGGAATTCGCTGAGAGGAAATTTGTTGTAAAATGAAAGTAAATACACTGGTGATGGAGACTGGTAATTTACGGTTTTAAAATGATAATTAATAACGAATCTTTGAACGTAAGAGTGGAGTTAAAGGGTGACAGTGAAATGCAGGTATACCTAAAACTTATGGAAGATTACTACGATGAAGACTACTACGCGAGCAGGTCAAAAATTATCCCACGGGAACCTACCACCGGGATAAAAAGTACTATATGTGTTAATCCACGTTATAAACTATCTGTGCACCAAATTTCATCCAAATCCGTTCAGCCGTTATTGTGTGATTGAGTAACAAACATACAAACGTCAACCATTATAATAGTAGGAAGTAGGATTTATTGTTAGGCGGGTACCTCTTCTACATAGTGACTAACAATTTACTGACTCTATTGACATAGAAAAGTCGACAGCATTTAAGGGTAACAATTGTTTTAAATTTACGCTAATATAGACACTCCATATTTAACCACGTAAGGCGCGATATTTCGCTACCTACCTGCCACCGATGTATGTTTCCATAATCCCTCGAGGCCCAATCCTGCTGTCTACGCCCGGAAGGGCCCTCGAGACTCCGTATCCTTAAATTTCCGATGAAAACAAAGAATCCGTGAATATAGGTCCGCGGGAGCGAGCGAATGGAAATTTACATCCTAATTTCCCAGGTGTATACCCACTGAGTCTCTATTCGTCAGCGTTATCAAAAATCGGATATATCGAGACCCTGTAGTGTAAAAAGACGGCCTGTAATTCGATTACCTACATTGTACCAATTGCCAGCTTTTTACTAACATTTTTCGGATAAGGGAATTCTACGCTCCAGTTTTTTTTTTATCAGTGACTATCATGCGTCGCCAACCTTTGTACTTAATAATACGTACGGAAGACCGATGATGAAAAGAACTGCCACTGGTACGTCTTCGTCAACGTCACGATACAATGGGCAAACCCTATCACCAATGTTCATAAATAAGGAACTTGAATAAATACTACGAAGAAAACAATGTATGCCCTTGCTAAATGGGCGCTTCGTCATAGTTCGTAATAATTTTGATAAGATATTTGTGAATATTTTCAGAAATTACATGCAGTTTTTTAAAGGCAAACCTAAAACTACCATTTAAAAAAACATGAATAAACATCGACATGCGAAAATGTTTGGCATTGCTTCACTTCAATATTCATCACTCACATTGACGAATTTTGAAGCGAGGCAATTTTTTTAGTCTGACGGGAGTCAGACCAATTGACGGACAGACAACACGGAACCAACGCCACTCAAACATCGCCGACATGTACAGCAATGAAAGCATAGTTCCAATAGTAAAGCTTCGAGACATCTTTAATAGGTACAAATTTATAAAGAAAAATAAGATCAAACTACGATCGAAACTTGTAAATCACCTGGTGCTTCATATTTTCCCGGTAGACCAGATATATTCCGGGAATAGCAATAGGTGCAAAAAACATTGACGTTAGCTTAGTACATTACTCTGCTTTCGAGATAAGACGCCTGCGCATCTTATAGACCGCACAGTCTTAAACCACCTTACCCTACGTTTGGGAAAATAGAGGACTACCAAGGTGGATAGTTACGTAGGTACGCCACAAAACAATATTCAGTGTTTGGCATCCCCTGTTCTTTGTCTTTACAGGTTTTTTAATGATACAACAAGCCTTCCATTCTTTTCAGTGCCTGGAAAAAAACAAAACATTTCCAATTAGAAGACAGATACGACGATAATTAAAACCACAAAAAAAGCCAAAATTCCTTATAGGTAAGTAGTAGGATAGTCTGGTAGGTACGAGTACATAAAATCCACTAATTGCAAGCGACAGCTAAACTAAAGCGCTTTTCTGATTGCCGCTCCGTCTCGCCGCCACTAGTGGTGCTCGAGACGCTGAATTCGTCACCTGTTGAAAATAATTAGTCAAAAAAAATCAGTACTAAAACAAAAATCCAGGTGCTGCGTAATGCTCGACATCTAGCTTTCTGTGTTAACCTCTCGACGCGAGAACTCGAAAAAAATTCAGACTAAAATTTCGGTGGGAATTTTTCAACGAACGCAAACTATTCGTACGAGTGTGCTCGCTCGTCTGACGAAATCACAAGTGGAAAACAAACCTCTTTGGGATCGGCGCAATTTTCGTACATATGTATGAGCCCTTAGCAGATTTTTAATATCAGTCCACAGAGCGTTGGGTAGGTTATACCTTATAAGTACCTATAGCTAAAGGTGAATGCAAAGTAGCCGTAGGTACGTCAGGTACGTGGAACAAGTCATGCATACTTATGTAGAAATAGGTTCCTACTTAGTTACCTTGTGCAGTCCAGTAGATAATAGTACCGTACCTACTTAAATATCTTGTGGCTAAAAATAACAGCTGCACGGGTCAATCGGTCAGATTAAGCTACGCTTGCCACGGCGGTCCGTGGATGGGTGACCATTTACATACCAAGACCCCTCCGTGCCTCAGAAAGCACGTAAAGCCGTTGGTCCGTTACGAACGGGTCGTTAAGGGGCCTCAGACGCCCGAAAGTCTGACAACCAGCATTACCAAGGGGTATCGTGTTAGTCGCGTTACCCAGTAACTGGGTTGTGGAGGTCAGATAGGCAGTTGCTCCATGTAAAATACTGGTATTCAGCTGCATCCAGATAGACTGGAAGCCGAACCCAACATAGTTGGGAAAAGGCTAAGCAGATGATGACCTACTTACTAAAGCATCTCGACTGCACACTTGCACAGTAGGCCCACGTGTACTTGCGCATTTCCCACTCTGACCAACGTGCTGGGTGGCTCTCTCCTTCTCGGTAGTTTGTGGAACCAAATCGCCTCAGTTTTATGAGGTGCTAAACCTAGCCTGCGGATCAACGCCACGACTTTTGCCACTCCAAGCTCGGCTAGCTGGATGGTCTCTTCGAAGTTGTCCCCGCCGGCCTGCACCAAGGTGTCATCTTCGTAGCAAACGACATTAACGCCAACGGAGAGGTCAACACGCAGGACCACATCGTAAGCAAGGTTCTACAAGAAAGGACCTAAAACTGACCCCTGCGGAACCCCACACGTGACCTCCCTGCATTGAATGCTACCGTCTCGACCCATATAGCGAATATGCCGGTTGCGAAGGTAGGCCCCGTTTATACACTGTATAGGTAAGGAGACGCTCTGTGATGTACCAGAGCCGCCTTAATCGCATCCCATGGTAGAGAGTTAAAGGCGTTGACGACATCTAAACTAACCGCCAGCACCACCCCACCCCGGGAAATAACCTGTTCCGACAGCAGGCGGGCGTGTAGAATCGCATCCACAGTAGACCGCTGCTGCCGGAAGCCATACTGCAAATCGGCAAGGTCGGGCCCAACACGTGATACATGCTCGACGAGCCTTTCGGCAACTATGCTTTCGAATAGTTTGGAAACATCATCGAGCAGGCAAATGGGGTGGTATGCAGAGGGAGACTGAATCTCGCCTGCTTAATGCGGGAATTTGGGGTCGCGGGCGTCCAGAGTGGGGTCTCTGACTTCCCACTGAGTGACCTCAGGGAAGAGAGCGCACAGTGGTTACGTGCTGCCTTGCACGGAGCTAGATTTCGAGGAGACCCCTTTACAGTGTCCCCAGAGCTGTGCCCTAACAGGCGTTGCACAGAGGGGGTTCCGGATTAGTCTTCTGAGAGGTAACGGTACCCCTTCCATGTGTAGATGATGACCACCGGGGTGGTTTTAGTGAGGTAAAAATCCCACACTCCCCGGTCATTTCCTCAAAGACCGGGTGCCTTTCGAAGATTTTCCCCCGAAAACAAAAAAAAATCGATAGGAATATAATACCCATTAAAAAACGGCATGTTTTTCTTAAAATATTTATTTAGTTTTCATCTGATGACTAAAATGAACAGCACATGGGTGCTTTCCGATCATAAATCTTGAAATATAACGGTTCCTTACTGTTTAAGGTTATCACTGTAGTAGCGGAAGTAGCGCTGTACATAGTCTAGTAAATATATGGGTAACATTTCCATCCCGCGTTTCTTGTACTTGCCCTATGTAGACCGCAAGGAAGACTGCAAAGAACCACTGTTCAAAATATATCGGTCAAGATTCTTGATCAGCGAGATTACACCTCGACGTTGCGGTCAACGATCATGGTATACCAAGGTAAAATGTACCCACAATGACCCACATAGTTAGTGTGGTACATAAATGGTGGTGGTGGTATGTTAAAATGCTTCCGTGTTATGTCTACGGCTAGGTGACCTTATTGCCTTCATCTTGAATTAAATATTCTCGTCATTAATAGCTTTGATTTTTGTAGAATATGATCATTATTCTGATAGTGCTGATAAGCGGTTGACAGGGGAGAATGGAAGTAGAAAACGTGTTCCCCCGACCCGAAGTAACGTGGGTCAGGAGCAGGAAGATGATGATGATCGATAATTGGTGAAAATCCGAAAACCGTCGAATAATTTTAAATCCCGCGTTTTGTTCTCACCAATTCATGCGGCGTTCCAGAATCATTTCGAGTTTGTTCTACTTCCGTTGAAAACACTTTTTATTCGCAATCCTTGAAATGGTTTACCAAAATAAAGATATTTAGTTCATTTAAATTATTTAAATTATTTGCATTTAAACAATGTTCACAATTTTTATTATGTCGTAAGAATGTTTTAAAAAGATATACATAAAATCAAGCATTGTTCAACGACCTCACATTTCATCCTGGAGTACGACAAATGTCAAACAAATTGACATTTCCCGGATGTAAACATATTGATTAGTTGTATTTTTATCACATTCTATTGATTTGCGTCGGGTTAGCAGTACAAAATGGATCAAGAAACCGCGAAAAAGCTTTTGGTTGAAGGAGGAACGTTTGTTTTCCTCGGAGTGCCTCAAGAGACCCAATTTGGCATCGATATGCAATGTTGGAATACAGAAGAGGATTTTCGCGGAATTAAGATGATACCGCCAGGATTACACTATATTCATTTCTCTGGAGTGAGCAAAGGAACCGGGGATGTCTCGCCAAGGTATGTGCTTCTTCTAATATCGCCTAACAAGTAAAACATGACGTTCAGTACTTTAATAAACAATTTACATATTGTAAACAGATACCACAACATACACAATTTTTGTAAATCATTGTGTTTGAACCCATGGAACCCATGATTAGAGAATTTAATAATGGCTTGCCTATGACCATGCATTGGCTAGTGGGTATAAAATATTTGCACAAGTGCAATCTTTCAAGGTCAACAAGTACCTCATTCAGATCTTATTGGACAAGAATTTCATATTACCACATGAGGCTAATGCTTTTCTTGAAATAAGTTTAAATATAGATTAGAGGAGAAGTCAGGGTATCTAACCCGCCCACCATGCCCTATTATCAGTTGAGGTAGGTAAAAAAGAGAGTCACTCTGTACAAATAAGTACATTTATAAAATTCTGCCTTGTAACATGAACAAAGCAAAATATTTCATTACATTTACTAATATTGTGATCAAATTAGTTGGCTGACTAGTCATCAAATTTCACAATATTAGTTGGAATGAGTTTGCTCAATATATCTAAAGTCAAAACACTCATGATAATGATATGTAGGCTCTTAATACAGAACCTCACTTAAGACTCGTAAAATTACTTAAATCTAGTTTTAAAGCCATTTGATTTATTATGCACCTAAAGAACTGACATTATCCATCTAAAACATTTCCAGATCAGGTTTTATGCATTACTTCCATAAAAAGGAGTTTCTAGTCAAAATGTGGGACAAAAAGACAGAGGATATTAGTAAAGATGAGATTACAGAAGAAAGCATTCAACGCCTCAAAGACAACCTATTCAATTTGGATCGGCATCTTGCACCATACCCTTATGAGATATGGCAGAAATGGAAACTACTTACATCTCAAATACCAGGTTAGATAAAGTATTGTAATATAATTATTTGTGTAAAGATTTATGCTTCTACACCCATGCAATCTCTTTATTAAAATTAAATAAACTAAACCTAAATGCAATAAGAAAATACTATTGAGCAATACCAAAATTACTATTAGGCCAACTAAAATTCCCTTACTTATGCCTTCTTATTGGACATTCCGTCGAGGCTTTTGAACAGTGGAAAAACCATTATTTTAGAACTAGCTATTACCCACAACTTCAACTACATGTATTTTTATTCCATCATTTTTCAATACAAATACAGCCTAGATGTTTTCCAAGTCCCAGGACCTATCTGTCAAACATAACAATTGGTTTAGTGGTTTAGGCATTTTATAAAGGCAACAGAAAAAGTTACTTTTGCATAAATTACAATATTAGTATGGATACATGAAAATCTTATCAAATGTTCTAAGCATGTCAATATTCTTACAATTCTATTAAAAAATTACAGCTGAACTAGCCGCAAAACTATCACCTGAAAATGGTATGATCAGAGCATCAGTGGAACTTCTGTCAATGACCGATGAAGAGAGACCAAGAGGAGTTAAGTCTACAGCCTCAATGGAAGGCCAAGAAAGTACAGAAAAGTCTACTACAAACCCTGGAGAAGAGAAAGATGAACCTGCTGCGGGACAGTCAGATGCTAAGAGAGCAAAAAGAATTACAAGAGAAGAAAGAGAAGATGCTATGTTGCCGCACTTGAAACCTGCTCCTGGTAAATATTTATTTCAACCCAATATTTATGCAATCAAGTTATACTTTTACGCCTATATAAAGCTTAATACAGTTACAACATTAATTACAGCTTAGCACATTGCGGGTTTCAATACCTAGACATAATATAATTATTTACACATAATTTATGAAATGACCTGTGATGGGTTAGCTGAGTTATAAAGACAGGGGATAGACAGGAACTACAGAATTTTATAATGTTTTCATCCTAGTAATTATAATTATAGCCTTTTATTTCTGAATTTCGGGGACATTGTTTGTTGGCGGGAAAGTATTTGGACCCTAAATTCTAATCATATGTCCCTCAGCTCTTTTAGCTCAGCCCTTCTCCAACTGTCTCCATTGTACTCTGTCCTCTGCAACTCTGATCCAGTATGGCCCCAGGGTCAGACGTATATCGTCCCCATCTTTTTTTGGACGCCGCCGTTTTCTAATCTCGTTTCTTGGGTACCACAGGGTCACTTGTTTGCTCCATTAGTTTGTCTGGCACAGAAGCATGTGTCCTGTCCAGCCCCATTTCAAATGGTCTATTTGAACCAATAATATTGGTTTAGTATTGGTTCAAATCCTAGTACTTAGTGTCTTGTTTTGGGTAGATTTAATACTGAATTAGTTCAGTAGTATAGTTAGGTATAAAAGCAGAAACAGTGATCAAACAACTTGCTGTAGGTACAAGCTATTATTATTGAAATATTAACTAATTCATTTAGAGAATGTATTGCATTCATTTCATTGGTTTTCCTGTTTCCCTATCATAATGATCTTGAGTTTGTTATATCGTCCACAAGCGCCCAATACCTCCTATCTGACTCCGGGTGGATTTTACATAGTAGAGGATCCCAAGTAAGAACGACCTTCACCTATTTGATAACCAGGTGAAAATTATATTTTAACAAAAAAAAAAATGTTTGTGAACGTGTACCAAAGGGTTGTAAAAAAAAACATATGATTAATAAAAAATATAAAAAAAAAAAAAATACCTGGTTATCAAATTGGTGAAGGTCGGTCTTACGTGGGATCCTCTACTATGTAAAATCCACCCGGAGTCAGATAGGAGGTATTGGGCGCTAGTAGACGATATACATACATTAAACATATATGTATGTACATGGACAATAATAATATTGGTTGATTATCGGAAATACATTATCAATGACGGTACGGCTGACATCTGTCGGGTATGGCGCCATCCCGGTGAATCCATCCGACATAATGTTTCCGGTTGTTTTCGTCTTGCTAACGGCAAGTACTTACTTGCACAGACACAATCTATTGGTTAGGATTATCCACCAGCGACTTGCCTTGCAGTACAACCTTGTGGAGTCCGACGATACTACAGGTATGTTCCCGACCCAATTCTCGAAGACGGTCACGACTCACGCCACATTGCACTGGCATCGATCTAACATCACTGACAGGACTAATGTAGTAAGTCTGATATTGTGGTGATAGAGCGACGAGAGCGTCGTGCAATAATTGTTGATATCGCTGTCCCTCATGACGTGAATCTCTTGAAAGCTGACTTAGCACACGAGGTTATCGACATGTGTGCGATTATCGGTGCATTGTAGGTAGGTACCGATAATCGTAACAGTAATTGGCCTAATAGCGGAGAGCCTCGACCAACATCTCAGGAGGCTCTCATTGCGCGGTTTGATTCTGAAAGCAATAAGTACTCTTGGAGACGGGACGCATATTGAAGAGGATCCTCTCTTTAGAGCCCTGACCACCGGCAGCTTGGTCCCTGTTCCTGATGCCTATGGGTCACTATCTTTTATATTTTTGAATGTTTTTGTAAAAATATTTAAAAATGTATTTAATATGCAAGAAGATATCGGCAAAATATTATTGCTTAATAAAGACGTAAAGCCCTGTTATATATAAAATGTCCATAGGAATAACAAAATATACAAGGTGCAACAGAATAAAGGCAAGTCCTGAAAATAGTTTGTTCATAATTGACTACAGAATCGATTTCAGTAACTTTTAATATGGGTACTTACTTTTTTCAAAAATTATGTATTTTGCAATACCTACCGTCGATCGAGCCAACGAAAATTAAAACTTAGGCTCTTGAGGGGCTTGTGGCTAAGTAACAATAGCTGCACGGATTAATCGATCAGGTTAAGCTACGCTTGCCGCGGTTGGTCCGTGGATGAGTCACCATCTTTACATACTAAGACCCATCCGTGCCTCGGAAAGCACGTTAAGCCGTTGGTCGCGGCTGTCATTTATGAATCTTTGACAGCCGTTACGGGTAGTAAAAGCCCGAAAGTCTGACAGCCAGTCTTCTTGATAGATTTTCAACTTTATTACATAAGCTTAAGGTTCATGTTCAATTGGGAAAATTTGGCAGTTTGGGGTAGCTTGATGTGCTGGTGTCTGTATATATTCGACAGTTGGAACAGGTAGTCGAAAGTCTGATATTTTGACAACTAGTCTTACCAAGGGGTATCGTATTACTCAGTAACTGGGTTGTGGAGGTCAGATAGGCAGTCGCCTCATGTAAAATACTGGTATTCAGCTGCATCCGGTTAGACTGGAAGCCGACCCCAACATAGTTGGGAAAAGGCCAGGCAGATATGAAGATAGCATCAACAGGATTTTCTTAAAACTATTACTCAGCTTTCAAAAAATTAAGCTTTGGTCATTGTATTATGTATTATCTAACTCGATACTGTAATTCTCATACACCCCGTATATGGTATTGCGTTAGTTATGTTACAAGTCTATCAAAAACACCATCAAAGAAAGACAACCCAAATGTTTAATGATACTATTACCTTATCTGAATAATCTATTTCCAGGTATGTCCATGAGATTCACAGAAATCCCGCGCGACAAATTTCCCCCAGGAGCAACACCAGAAGAGATTACTAAGCATTATTTGGACCAGTCATATTCATTGGAGCTGATGATCGCACAGCATGATGAGTGAGTTATTACTATATTTTCATCCCTGTTTTACTGCAATCTATCGCTATTTGGGACAGTAAGCTGTAAGGCGCGATTGCAAGTTTATGGCTACTCTGAAGTGTGCTACTCGTGGTATAAGTACCTCATACCTCACCCCCGCTGACAAGTGCAGCGACTCTCGACTCTCCGACTATGAGCAGTGGTGGCCCAACGAGTTCGGACCCAGGCAGGCACTTAACTTTGTGTATTTAATTTCATCACAACTGCTCCCAATACGGTGAAGGAAAACATCGTGAGGAAATCAGCATGTCCTACAACCAAAAATTCGAAGACATGTGACATTGACCAACCCGCACTGGGCCCGCGTGGTAGATTATGGCCAGCACCCTAATTACGTAACACACGATTAATCATAATCTGTTTCATTTTGACAGTTCAACAATGTTCATTGCGTTATTTACGTTGTCGAGCAGACACATTTTTCGAACATAATTATGAAACAATGGATTAGCACTCTGTTTCAAAACGAAACAGATAATGATTAATCGTGCCTTACCCAATTAGGGTGCCGCTCTCTCTCTCACAGAGAGGAGGCCTGTGTCCCAGCAGTGGGAACGTTATAGGCGGCGGACTGTGAAGTGTGTGTGCAGCAACTTGCCTATGTTCCGAGCCTTCATAGTTTGAATCGGTCTGTAAATTTCTTTAATCTGAGTTATGATTTACTTAATGTAACTTTTATTTTCAGGCCACTCCATATAATAGGCGAACTACAATTCGCTTACTTATGCTTCCTTATTGGACATTCCCTCGAGGCTTTTGAACACTGGAAAAACCTCGTAATCCTCATGTGCTCCTGCGACGACGCTATACACAAATACCGCAGCGTATTCTTTCATTTTATCAGAACAATTGAAATACAAATTGAAGAAATGCCAGAGGATTTCCTAGCTGATATTGTAATGAACAAAAATTTGGTATACAAGAAGCTTCGAGAATTCTTTCGTACTGCATACGTGAGCAAAGTCGATGGTCGGCTTCTCACGATGATCGAAAGATTCAAGGATAACTTAACGGACAAATTGCAATGGGATTTCACAGGTTTAGATGCCGATGAAGAAGACGAAAGACCAGTCATAGTACAGCTAAATGAGGCAGAATAAATTAGACATAATAATATTATGGTGTTAGTTCATTTTACTTGAACTTTTATGATCTACCTTGCTGATGCAGTGTGACGACGAAAGATAGTAAATGGACAGTGTGTGAGTGGAAATGCGTATTTTTGTAATAGTATTTAAAAGATGACGATTCATTTCCAACAACTTAGGTGTCTACAATGCTTCAGTGAGGCTATAATCTTAAAAAAGACGTTTGTTTGAAAGGAAAAGTTTTTTACGATAAGTACAAACCAAAGCAGGTGCTTTTTCTGCTAATTGCAGAATTATAGTTGAACAAATATTATTGCTATTCAGTCAGTATACTATATTCAATAAAATAGATTCATGTCTGTAGTTGTGTACTATGTACATTTTTATTGAATGTTTAAAACTTTCTATCATGTGTCCTGTGAACCCCGCCGCACATATCAATATGTCTTGTAATACAATTTACCTAATGGTAGAATTTTGTGGTAATGGTTTAATCTGTGTATTTCAAATATAGGAAAATGAAGTCAATAAATAAATGGTACCTGCAGATTATGTTTTATTTTATATCTTACAGTGCCATCAAATAATAAATGAGAACCTTGATCATTTGTGTAAACATAATGTACTTATTAAAAATACTACTTCTTCTTAAACTGTTTCTTCATGGGTTTTTGACTCTGTTTCTCAAACTTCGGTTTCTTGGGTGAAACTGCTGGTTCTGAAAACAAAACATTTAGAATAAATAAAAATGCTGTAAAGTTATAACGATAAAATAATACTACAGTATTTTCGGTGATTTATCATTAACTAAAACCATGTTAGAACAACAGCTTCATCACCTTCATGAGTCCACAGCTGGACATGGACTTGTCTAATTGCACTTGATCCAGTCGACCATACTTTGATGGCTATTATGTGACACTTAGTGAGATCTTAGGAGGCCGTATACGATTTTTTTTCCGATTTCTTTTTTTTTTGTTGGGCATCTCGCAGTTGGCCTTGAGAGGCCGTGACTGCTCAACCGGGCTTTCCTGGGGCTGCCATTAAGATTTTACTCTTAACGCCTCCAGCCAGGGCTTACAAACTAAAATTTACATGCTAAGCGACTGTACGCTGAGGGCACCCCCTGTGGGGTACGGACCTCGGCTCAGGGCGTCACTGAAAAAATTACAGCAAATCAACCGCGATTGCTGCTATCGCATAAATATGCATTATTTTGACCAAGGGTGATGAAATTTCGAATTGGCGTGGGGTAGGTAAAATAACTACAAAGTAAAAAATAACTTTAATTTCGGAAGGCGGTGGCAAAAAAATTAAATACATATCCAAAGTCACCGACATCCGAAATTAAAGTAATTTTTCACTTTGTAGTGTTTTTCCGGAGGTCGGTTGTTTTTTGTTACGAATCCTTTTAACGTTTACAAGGTATGAAAAAAATTGTGTATTGTTGTGAAAGTCTTATAAACAATGTATGATTGCTTTTCACCACATAAATATTTAAAAAAAAACGAGTGTGCTTATGACCACACGACTGAAGTGAAACTTCTTTCGCTCCATCTTGTTATTATTTACCCGAAAATTCACAAAACATGAACTCTAAAATAAATTTACAGTTTTATTCACTTTAAACGTAGAATATTGAATGTATTGAACAAAATATTAATTCATAAAATTGTTCAAAACGAAATTGAATTACGAAAAATAACCAAAGAATCACCGTTCGGGTAACGCTAGTAAACTCGCAAACGAACTACTGACTGAAATATATACATATTTAATTTACTAGCTATAAGAGAAAGAAAATGTGCGCGCGCACTGCTCTCTCTTGCTCCTACACTGTGATACAGACAATAGGCCTGCAGTGTGCTTAGATATACAGAACGTATTTGGCTGAGAGGCAGCAGTGCGCGCGCACATTTTCTTTCTCTCTTAGAAAGAAAATGTGCGCGCGCACTGCTGTCTCTTGCTTATATCCCCCACTCAACTTCCGTTCGCCTTGCCCGATCACACTTTTCGTAACGCTTACGTCACGCGTTCGCCAGCTTACTCCCCAAGTCAAGCGTGCGTAAAGAAGTTTCATTTCAAAAACATTAAAAATATATTAAACTTAGTAGAATTTTAGAGAAAGTGGGCCTCAGAACTATTGTTAAAAACAACAGAAATAAACTTCAGTTCAAGATCATGCCATTTCCCGAAAAAAAAAAAAAAACAAAAGAATTGGTAGAAATAATCTTTCAAAACAACCCAAATCTCTATTTATAATTTTCTACAGAAATAAAAAAGGAGCTCATTCATTACATAATAATTGAAACTACTTTTCGTATTGTGCATTAAAACTTATGGAAATGTAATATTTTAACTGTAAAAGTATAATTATCTTAAAAATCGAGTAAATAAGCGACCAAATTTTGTATGTTATAGCCTCTTAAAAAAGTCAGTTAAAATTCAAACTTACTTTGAGGTGCTTTCCTTTTAGCTTCAACAGGTTTCTCTTGTTGCTGGTTCTTTGCCTGAGGTTTTTGTACCTGTTTTTTAGTCTGTACTGGTTCTACTACTTTTGGAGCTGGCTTTCCTTTGACCTTCTTTGGAGGTGCCTCTTCTTCATCACTGGAATAAAAAAATCATGCATAAACTGTAGTTGAGCTGTTGTTGTAAGAAAAGAAAATGTTCTCATCTACAACAGAGAGAACTTAAAATGGCTATGTATTTAAGTATTCTCCAATGGGAATCATTAAACTAAACCGAATATGTACACGGAGCCTTGTAATTAGCTAACATTACACATTACATTACATTTGTACCATTTTATGCTCTTCCTCCAGTTTTATGAACGGTGACTAAAATGGATCAAAACTTTTACCTTTCCTCATCATCTTCACTTGCTTCCCCCTCGTCACCAGACGCATCATCTTCATCACTAAATGATAATTCAGAGTTCTCACTCATTTTTTCATATGCATCTGAGTCAAATTCATAGGCACTGTCACTATCATCACCAGAATCTTCTCCAACCTTAATAAACTCTGCAGGTTTCACACCAGCATCCTTCAGTTTCTGTTCCTTTTCTTTTTGCTGTTTATCATTTACTTTGACTGGTATTTTTTCCTTCTTGTTAACTTTTGGTGCAGTTTCTTTATTAGCTTCTACGGGTTTCACCTTTTTGGGAACTTCTGCTGGTTTAATATCCTTTTGTTTTTTATTATCCTTTTTTCCTTTTGCTTCATTAGGTTGTAGTTTTACATTCTGCGCTGCCTCATTTTTGACTACTTTTTTATCTTGTTTTTGTTCTTTTTTGCCCTTTTCAGCTTTTTTAGGTTTACTTTCTTCTTTAACACTTTTGTTATCTTCTTTTTCTTTTTTTACAATGTCATTGAGCAGTGCTTCTGGCACATCTACTGGTGCAAAATCATAATTTACCCCTATTTCGCTAAGTTTCTTCTTATTTTTGTTTAAGCTGAAAAAATAAATAAGTAGTATAAAATGAGTTAATGACCAAAAAACGGCTGTATAATATACAGGAGTGACGTGACTAATAATAAACAAGGAATAAGATAAAGTCAAAAACTCACTTAGACAAAAGTTTCCTTGCCCTTTTTAGTTCACCACTTTCATCTTTGTCTGTATTGAATTCCTGGAAACAAGAAGGTTTTACTTCAATGAAAGCAACAAAATATTTAAATGCCACACCCATTAACTTCTTAAAATATCTGTACCTTTTTCGTTTTCAATCTCATTTGGTGTGCAGGGTTATTCACACTATTCCAGTGCTTCCTGAAGGCCTTAAGCTTTTGCTTTTCAGGAGGAATGTAAGCAGCTGAAAGAAAGATTGCACTTTTAATTGTGTTGCTAAAAGTGAACCTCACTAAAGAATAATGTTAAAATACCTCAACATCATGTGAAGTTTTATAATCCTTAATATTGCATAGAACTATTCAGCTTTGCATTGAAAATCAATTATTTATTTGATGCAAAACATTAGAATGCACCTAACCATAAGTATCAAATTACAGCCAAAACTGCTTAGCGACATTGAAGGCAGTGTCCAAATACTGACATTAAAGTTGATAGTCCAAACGTCATATTTGTACATAGGCCCTTTTGCAGGAATTCTATATTCCATTGTAGTATCCGGTACGACGTTTTAAGCAAAGTTGTTATAAACGGTTTTGACTGTTATATGTATTTATTGGAGAATATTTACATGCGTTACAAACAGTCAAAAGTCAAAGTCTTTACCTTTTATCAACCTCTTTCCCATGAGATAATTGTTCATGGTCTCAGCTACAATCTGCCCTACTGCTGGCTCCCTGAACTCTACGAAAGCAAAACCTTTAGAGTTGCCCGTGCGTTTTGACCTGATCACTCTAGCATTGGTAACTACTCCAAACTGTTTGAAGTATTCGGTCATTTGATGCTGAAATTGCATTGCATAATATTATTTTAATGTAACGTAATATTTAACATATTTTAAGTACATAACATTACATAAAAAAGAACTGGCAATAGGCTCAACCCCTATTACATTGAACTTGAAACTTATCTGGAGAAATGTAGGTGTACAATACGTACACCTCTGCCTGCCCCTTCGGAGGTAAAAGGCGTGATATTATGTTAAGTATTCAAAACCATTTTATTTTTCTGTTTTGACTAAAAACAGAACTAACCTCATAAAATCCATGCGGAATATGCGATAAATACACCAGTCCTCTTTCTTTACGCCTCTTCTTTTTATTGATTTTGCCACCTTTTAGTTTCATACTAAACGGCTTCTTCGGCTCAATCTTTTCATCTTGCTTCTGAGGCTCGGCTTTTCCTTCATTTTTCTGTAAAAATAAATAAAGAATCAGGCATGTTTTAATATAACCCCACTTTAGAGACCTAATATTTGGAAGTACTAACCTTAATTAACTTTTTAATACCCCTAATTGATTTCACAAACTTTCTCTGTTTCTTCGAGTCTAACGCTACGTTTTCTTCCATCATTATTACTGGAAATATCAATAAATTTATGCGGTACAAAACGCAATCAATACTGTACGCACGTGTGATAACAAAGTTGACAACTGTAGTCTTTGTTGACAACTCTCTGTCAGACTATGGTCACATTCCGAATTAGAAGAATAGCGCTGTGAGCGCTCACATCAATATATTGCGTTCCGAGATAGATATCACGATTATGACAGCTAAGAACTGTCATTTTTGTCAACAATACGGAACGTGCTCATACTCAGTCTATAACGTTCCCACTGCTGGGACCTGGGCCTCCTACCTGTAAGAGGGAGTGGGCCGTAATCCACCACGCGGGCCCAGTGCGGGTTGGTAGATGTCCCATGTCTTCGAATTTTTGGATCTAGGACATGCCGGTTTCCTCACTCACGATGTTTTCTTTCACCGATTTAATAGTGCTCACTCAATGTTAAAACCTATTTACACCATATAAAACTTGTATACACCACTTTCGTCTTATTATTTGGTTAGGTGGCGACTTTAGTCAGAGGTGCCGATTATGTTGTACACCGAACTAAAGTATCTAACTATCACTAAAATTCCTTACTTTTGGCTATGAGAATCTTAAAGCTATTCTGCAAAAAAAAATCTCTAAACTTAAAAATAATTTTGACACAACTAAAATCGAATTTGACAATCGCGACTCCTGCAGGCTTAGCATGACGCTTTCTATTTCTACTCTACTGTAGAATAGAAATCGCTTGTCTACATTTCAAGAAACCGACGAAGCATAGTAATGCTTCGTCGGTTTCTTGTTGCGTTTTTTTCACTGCAGTGCGCGCACTTCTATGATTTTCATACTTCACAGATGAAGACCAAGGCTAATGCTCTAAGAGGCTAATACCCATAGACATAGACAGTTGCAGTATCTCTATATAATCTGTGGACAGATGCTTCTTTTTTCTGTTTCTTTCTCTTGATGTCTCATGGGGGGTATCAACTTTGTATTGGCCAATGTAGGACAGGTACCCGGGGCAGAAATATGACATTGTCAACATTAAAAATATTGTGAAGGACCCAAAAAACTAGGTCCCTAATAATACTTTATTTTTAAGTTGTAACACGGCTGCATTGTGTTTGTCGCGTTTTTTTTCCTTTCTAAATAGTAGTTTTTAGACGGAAAATTTGCCAACGAAATATAAATATTTATTAGATAGTAAAAAAGTGAATGACTGTTTGAAGTAATGCAAATTTTTTGTTAGTCCAAATTACGTAATATCATAGTAACATCGTCCTAAATTTAATGAAACCGAAAATATAGTAGTTATTTTTGATAATTCATAGTGGCAACTCAATGTCATGTCAGTCAGACGATAAATGTCCTTGAAATTGTGGTTTGTTATTGTTTTATTAATATATTCTTACTTCTTAGTAAAATCTAATCTACCATGTATCTTCAGGACTCGTTATATGTATAATAAACCTACTTAAGTACTGTACGTATCGTAAATAACTGAATAACTTCGTCACTATTTCTACTGATCTGTGTGTTGTGAAGTCCTGTGTACGCCTGTAAGTGAGAAATCCACCATAACTCAATGCATATGTTATTTTTATTATTTTATGTTTCTAGTGAATAAGTCGTTGGTTTACCTTTTAATTAATATTAGTACCTTATAAATAAATAAAATCTACTGTCGATTCTGTTTGAGTACATTTTGAAAATTGGGTTTTGTCAACTTTTGTCTAACCTTGTTGTATGATCTATGTAAATGTAGTTAAAACAAACTTATGGTTTAGTCTATACTCTGAGGCTACTGCAAACAGATGGTAATTAAACTTTTTGAATGTATTAATATGAACACAATAATAATAAATTGTAATGCAACTGTTGAAATAAATATGAAATTATTTATTTACACACTATTGTTTTATTTTGCCATATCCACCCTGTAGGTTTTTTGGTAGGTACATTCTCTTGTAAGAAACTCACATTTGAGTTTTCTTACAAGAGAATGGACCTACCAAAAACCATGTTCAATAGGCTGGGGATGCTAAGCAAACGTTTGAATTTACCGCCATACGAGGTTTTTTCCTAGGGGCGAATATAGATGGCGCTCACACAATCGTTCTACTAAATATTGTATGGAGTTGGCATTCTTCTCCGTTAGGAGTATATGTATTCTGTGCTCATGTCTGTCCGCACTTCCGCAGCTTCACAGTTCTGCTTGGGTTACTATAATGTACTCTGTGACTCTGTGCTTGTGATTGTCATGTCAATTGTCAGCTATCACAGAATGAAGTTCTGTGAAGATTGATTAGAAAACATTTCTTAAAACTGTTAAATGATTACTGTAAATTTAAAGCATTTACAGTTTTATTTTCACACATTGACTATGAACCTTTAATAATAAATCAGTTTTCCCAATAACTCATCAAGATGTCGGCAACCGGTAGCCTCCACCAATACATACAATTCGTCGAACGCATGTTTAGAACCTCACAAGGGAATTTACTGGCGCGTCTGCTGTCCCTTCGTGATGAACATGTTGCAAATAAGAATCTCCGCTCGAGTGATATGGTTACTCAGGTGGAAGGAAACTGTCTCGCTCCATTGGACGAGATCATCATCAATCATTTGCTATGTTTAAGAGTAAGTAGACTATTGATCATCATCAGCATAGAGGTCAACATAGGGCTCTTGACACATCCTTTGACTTTGATAATTAGCTGTTCTCAAGTTCAGCTACTACTATGATATAACTATTTTGTAACTTTCTAAGTCTAGTTATAAATTTTATTAATCAGCAATTACTTGAATTTTGTAAGTGCATAGATGTCATGAAGAAAAAGTTAAAAAAAATTGGTTATAAATAACCAATTTTTTTCAAGATTGTTATTGTTCTCGGCATGGTTTACCATGCCGAGAACAATAACAATCTTTCTTGGCAAATGGGGCCTGCCTGTATCAAATGATATAAATATATATTTTTTCATTGGTTCTGAACAAACATTTAAACACTTTCTGTGTCAACAGACCTAGAAATAAAAAAAAAAAACATTTAAAAGTTCTTGATTATATATACCTCTACATATTTTTATCCTTTGCATCTATAAGTTTTATTATAAAAGTACTGTCTATGTTTTCAGTCATTATATATGAAAGACTTCATGGAGGCCTTTGAATACCAGAGTGCCTGTGTGGCCTGTGTGGTACGTCTGTTGCAAGCACAGAAGGAGGTGAACTGGGGCCTATCTTTGATGTATACAGTGTGCTTAGATCTAAGACTCATCGCATACCGGGCTGAATCTTGTGGTAAGCATGTTTGGCTATTAAGCTTTCTTTAAATCATGAGGATTTTGAAATTGTAGATATCAGATTATACAAATTGTTGTAGACAGCTGTGCTCTGTTAAGTGATGAATATCAACTTGGCTGCACAACAGACTAACAGTTGTGTGGACAAGCATTATCAAAGGTTAATTTATAATATAAACATGCAGCTTCCCGCTCAGACCCAAGTTAATACATAAACTTGGGGTTGAATGACTTCACAGTCATTCACAATAACAATTTAACTATCAATAAAACAAAAAAATCCAGGGAAAGTCTACCCTTATTGATTATAAGTACTTTTTGAAAACTCTAAACAATTAGCTTAGAATTTCACACATATTCTGCATAAGGATATGCAGAATATGTGTGAAATTCTGCATATCCTTGTAAGAAAATGTGCAAGAATATGTGCGAAAAGAAGATTTTGTGGCTTTTGTAGCTATGTATTATACATGTAATACCGTCTAAAATAATTTAAACATTCATGTTTTATTAATTCAAAATAAAATCAATAATTCTATTTTCTTGTAAATTTAAAAAACCTAAACCTGATTTAACTCTTCGCCTGTCAAGTGTACACCATGTGTACAGATAAAAATAGAAATTCTATTCTTTCTAATTAGACACGCAACAGGTTAAAATATATTTTTATGGAGAAGTATAGGCAAGAAACTCCTTAGACACTCCTTTACAATGGTTTAGAAAATTTGATATATGTGAAGGTGATGTACCTGGAATAAAATTACTGTACTGAAATGGGTACAAAGTATTGAAAATTAAGTAAACACATATAAATTAACTATATGAATGAAACAGAGTGCTCACATATTTCTAATATGATGACGATTGTTCCTTAAATTCACAAATGTAGAATGAATAAAAATAATAAATTATTTAATGAACAAACAACCAGTTTTGATTTTGTCTGGACACTAGATTGTCATATGGAGCAGGTGCAGGATGTTTCCAATCATCGTGACTATAATCCTCTAATTTGGAATATGCTTGTTTACAATGTAAACTTATTTAAAAAATAAGTCTTTTAAAATAAGTTTTTAATTTACTTTCATTTAATTTTAATATATTACAAGATAAAAAATGTTACAACTACATAGTTGTAACATTTTTTACCTAACTGTCTTATATTTTTCAAAGTATAAGCTGTCGACCTTAACCACTCAGCAATACATTGTTATATGAGACCCCATATAACATGCCTTCCGGGTTGGTTAAACTTTGCATCATCTTGTGATTTATTATCATTTCCTATATTTATTCATCATTTTAATTCAGGATGATTGAGCTGTGCGTATTTTAAATCATATTAAGTTCCTAGCACTCCGCCCGCTATTTTGTGCCCGTGAATTTCGTATTTCCTTCTCTAAAATTACAAATTCCACCCTTATGAAAGGTAGATTTCGAAAACTTATGATTACTATCTTAATTATTTATTGATATAAGGATTATTGCCAAGTTTCAAGCTTTTAGATCATATTAATAATATTTTTCATATAAACTGTATCTCTCCTCCCCTCCAGGATGGAATTTTTTAAAACTGTTCTGGAACATTTGCATTATTTGATTAAAAAATTATTGAATTTCATACCAGTTTTTTAGTTGGTCAAGCCATGCAGTAAAACTATCCCCTAAAAATTTAATTACCCCTTTTTGCCCTGTTATGTTGCACTGTCGTAAAATCCAAGAACTCGTTCTTTTTCTCTTTAACCATCTTCAAAAGTGAGGAGTTTCTTAATTCAACTGTTTTTTTTTTGTATATCATGTATATCCGGCAGTTGTGAATTGATTTAGATGCCTCAGGGGTGGTCCCCTATTGCTTAGGTAGTTTATTAATATGAATCTGTGTGGGGGACCTACAACTAAAAATTTAAAACTTTTTACAAAAAAAAAACCCTATCGACGGCCAAAAAATAAACTACAAATTGAAAAAAAACTTTACTTTTGGAAGTCATTCGTTCAAACAAAATCAAGGGGGAGTTTGTTTGAACGAATGACACCCCTTTTAAATTTGAATTTCTAAAAACCCCTTAGTGCTTGCCTGCATTATAAAAGGTACTCCTGTATAAAATTTCACATTCAAAGTTACAGTAGTTTGGGCTGTGCGCTGATATATCAGTCAGTCAGTTTCTCTTTCGTTTTGTAAACATATTGTATTATAGTAAAACTCATGCGCTGGAAATAGTTTTAGTGTATTACTTTATTAAGATTACAAAAATGGTCTTGCCGGTTGGAAGAATGAATGCAGAGAGATAGTTTCTAGACATCAAAAAATGTTAAGCTTGATCACAATGTTGCAACTTAATAAATTACTTAGTAATAGATTACAGTAATACTTATTAAACTGACAAATTATTGCAGATGGAGTATTAAATTGATATAAAATTAAGTTTATAATATTTCTGTTGAATTTCATCATCATCATCATCATTTCAGCCGAAAGACGTCCACTGCTGGACATAGGCTTCCCCCAAGCTCCGCCAGTTCGACCGGTTCTGTGCTTCCCGCATCCAGCGGACTCCTGCGGCCCTCACAAGGTCATCGGTCCACCTTGTGGGAGGCCTTCCAACTTTACGTCTTCCGATGCGCGGTCGCCACTCCAGAATTTTTCGGCCCCATCGGCCATCTGTTCTGCGAACATTGTGCCCTGCCCACTGCTACTTAAGTTTGCCAATTCTTCGGGCCATGTTGCTTTGGTTCTCCTGCGGATCTCTTCATTCCTGATTCGATCGCCCTTTGGGTTGAATTTACTTTGACACATATATTTACAAATTAAATTTTTCAGTACTGTATGAGAGTGGTATTCATCACAATGTGATCTGCGAAATTGATAAATGTATAACTAATGAATGTCTAACATAATTAAAAACCCTCTTGAGGCGGACAGCAGGTTCCTGCCATTTGTCCTTGCAAACAAACCTTTATCTAATGTTAACATCTATTTTTTTCAGCTCAAACCAATGGCAAGATTCTCGAAAAAGCTGCTGAAAGTTTACTAGCCTGCTTTAGGGTATGTGCTGCTGATAATCGGTCATCTGATACTGAAACCAAGAGAGTAGGAATGTTAACTCTAGTAAACCAACTCCTCAAAGTATACTTCAGGATCAATAAGCTTCATCTATGCAAACCCTTGATAAGAGCGATTGATTCATCAACCATAAAAAATCAGTTTCCATTAGCTCAACAAATCACATACAAATACTTTGTCGGACGAAAAGCAATGTTCGATTCAGACTACCGAACTGCTGACGAATTTCTGACGTTCGCATTCGTAAAATGCCACCGAAGAAGCATTAAGAATAAGCGGCTTATTCTCACTTACTTAGTGCCTGTAAAAATGTTACTTGGGTTCATGCCAACTGAATATATGCTGCAAAAGTATGATCTGATGCAATTTTGGGAACTCGTTGTGGCTGTGAAGAATGGTGATCTAAGAGGCATAGACCAAGTAATGGAAAATCATGAGAGCTTCTTCATTAGTGCTGGTATATACCTGATTGTGGAAAAATTAAAGATCTATGCATACAGGAATTTATTCAGGAGGGTTTATGTAGCAGAAAATAACCATCAAATTGATATAGCAAGTTTCCAAGCGGCTCTGCAGCTGATGGGACACGACGACGTCGATGCTGACGAAACTCAGTGTATCGTGGCGAACTTGATTTATGACGGCAAAATTAAGGGATACATATCATTTCAACACAAGAAGGTGGTAGTAAGCAAGCAGAATGCGTTTCCGTCTTTATCAAGTTTATACTAGTCCAGTGGGGGCTCTGTCGAGGTGGACCATGAGTGTGCAGACTTATTCTAAAAATATAGAAGGATACCAAAGAATCAATATCAAAGATCAGTATTATTCATCTTCCAACTAAGCAATCATGCCAATATTGCTGTGGCACTTGTCAACCCTGACAATCTATAATTATCAGGCTTCTCTTAGTAATTATTTCAACTCGAAAAGAAGTAAGTTACAGTGCAATTTAAAATGTCATGAAAGCCACTACGGCTTTAATGACATTTTACAGTGCACTGTCTATAAGCCTATAACTATAATAAAATAGACGTGCCAAAGAATATGATGAAATCTTTGATATTGTTTCAAGTCTGAAACTCTTGCTCCCCTCACAGGGCCCACAGTCGTTTAACTATAATCTTAGAAGATACTATTTTTGTATGAATTTTGTACTTTCATACGATGTAGTGAAGAATGTGGTGGATAATAGACATTTTCTGGAATACGCACAAGTGAGTTTTAGTTAAAATGAACGGTTCTTATTATGCCGGGGCCACACTAACGCTCAACGTCAATGCCCAAAATCGCGATAAACAACGCGGTAAACATTCCGATAATTAAAGCGATAAATTCAGTGGCCACACTTAACCGCCACCCGAGTTATCGCCTAACGTCAAATGGCAATGTGAATGCCGTTGTAAAATTATCGCTATAAATTGTGGCTACACCTACGGTTAACGTCCATCATCGCGATAATCAACGGCGTTTCTCGTTGGTGCGGCCCCGGCATTACTGGTGCATGATTTATTGATTAGTATATTAGTGATTTCTCAAATATGTATACCTGCCTACTTTTGTTCTACAATACTAATTTGTTTGGCCGCAGCATATCACATCATTGAAAAAATCGAAACACTGCTATAATGTGCCAAAATGAATGACTTTGAAATCCAACCACTATTAAAATAGTGTAAGAATACACCTAATCTGAAGCTATGCAACTGGTTAGTCGTTTGTAAAACGGAAGTAGGCTTATTGAGGTTTTTTGTGACCTGATAATAATTATACATTGTACTTTGGATTTTGAATTCCAATTTGTATGACATAGAATATAAAATGTCAAAAGTTATTTGGAATAACTACGATATTTTTCTCTCTAGGTTAGTTCTCAGTGAGATATACACTTTATATTGGATAGTAAGTTGCTCTAAGTTTTGTCAATTATGACATGTAACGTAAACGAATTATGAGAAAATGTGTTAACCATTATACCTAAAGGTTACCTAGATGTATAATTTGCTATTTATTCAATCACATGTATCAATAGTAGCAATTGTATCGGAACATATGAATACACTTTTAAGAATCGTACTCTATTTTTTATTACCTTAAAATAGACTAAGTATGCATGGTAAATGATATTGTTTAGAAATACTTGAGACAGACTCCGCGGCAAGCGGATGATAGATGGACGTTTAGATCGTAGCTTGGTGTTTATTGAAAATCAGTCCCAAACGCAGAAATAGTTGTCGTAAAAGGAAAACTATTTATTGTCTAATCAATAAAGTTTTTTTGTTCTTTTAATTTGATTGTAGCTTAGACTTTTACACGCATCTTCGATACTAGAATAATTATGCTAATGGTAGTTTGACTTCTTAAATGAAAGCCCAATGACATTAAAACATTTTTTATTAAATCCACAATATATTTCAAAGAATAATATAAATATAATAAATTTTGCTAACCACTAATATACCGACAATGCTGAATATAATGTAAGTCTTACAGTAAAATTTATAGAACATGTTTTTGTGATTTTTAAATAGAAAGTCACAGTTCTAAACTATACATATACACTTATTTATTTATACAGATTTGGTATGCAGCTGAAAGTTTAAAGATTTGTTAAGTGCAATCTTGTGTTTTCCGTTATTATTTATTTACTAAATAGCTACGTTATAGGTGCAATGCTTGAGAGCTAGTTTTGCAACACCCTTTGGTAACCGTTTAAAATCAATAGTTCGGAAATTCTGTTGCAAATACTTAAATGTTTTTGGCATTGTTCCCCGTAACCCAAAAATAAGGTCTAAAATTATGATCCGATGATTGATTTCAAGATATGTTTCTTAATATTGATATGCATTTTTTGTGGATCTCTGTGGATGCATGTAAGCTCATTTTTCTCTCAATATTGAAACACAAAATTGCACATTGTAGTAATACCTTTTCACCACCCCTAACGTGCATCAAAATCTAAAATAAAACTGATAGCAAAAAACGGAGAAATCGTGGGTAGTTTTAACTAATCAGTACAACAGTAGACCCAGTGGTAGTGTTTCTTCATAGGGATATTTTTCATGTAGGCAACCAAAAACTGTCGTTATAGCTTTGATGTTGCCATTTTAGGTTAACCATTTTGTGCGCAACGTGGCGGTGAAAAGGTTCAGAATATTTTGTAGAAAAATATTAAGAAGTATTAGTCTAACTTTTAAATATATTTCAATATTATCTTACATTTAGCACTTATATTCGTCTACAATAAACCAAGCTAAACGAGAGACTTACATGCAAAGCTAACAAATATTTTTGCCTTTTTTAATTGATGTAATATATTTACGATACTGTAATAAGTCTCTTGGGGTATACAATAAAGGATTTTACACTCGACTCTACGTAACATAAATAGTCTTTTAGACTTTGACATCAAAGGAAAAGGTAGAGATCATCATCGGTTAGTTATATTCACTGCCGATCATAGGCCTCTCTCTCCGTATATTATTTTGACATTAAATGGTCTTACATCTTACCTAATAATTTCTGGTCAACTTTTAGTCAACCTAAAATAAGAGATTTTTTTCAAGGTTGGGAATGAAGATTCATAAAATATATTTCATATTACTTACCTACCTTAACATGTTTTAAAGGTTGTAATACTAAGTTAAAACAATGTTGGCTCCTTTAAAAGTACAAGAGATCAAATGTTTATTTTCATTTACTTCAGGATTTTACATTTAAGTTGACATATAAGTATACAAGGAGATAGAATAGATTTATAGGACAATAAACGCGAATAATATCTAAGAAACACCTCTAGACATACGGAATAATATATAGTTAGGTACTATGTGATTAAACGTAATTACGTAGATACGGCACCGCATACAAAATCTATCAATACAAAATGATTTTTTATATGTTTGGACTTTGCGGGTCTCGGTAACCTGTGCATTATAAGCTCTGTAAACTGAATTGTGTAATTCACCATTAGATGTCGTGCTTTATACCTACCATCTACTTAAATCGCATACTAATTAAGTAATTTACTGATGTACCTTTTACCACCTATAATCATATAGTTTAGCATTGGAACAAAGCTTGTTCTGAAAAGTTCGAGCATCGATATAAAAAAATCGCTAAAAATAAGTAGGATAGTCGATCTCGGAAGTTCTCCGTTATAGCCCTAAGGTTGAATTGCCACTTGCTGCACGTCATAAATCGACATGTATTTTGTCTATGTGACAGTTAGATATATTGAACCTTAGTACTGAAGTTTGAATTTACTAGAACTTATCAAAACTGATGACGTAATTACGAAGTTGACTATACATGCGCTTATTTAGATTAAAAGGCAATATATTTTCCAAAGCTTTTCTTAATTTTAGATAAGTGCCATATCTTCGTAGTTATTCAAAGCTGGTATGCTAGTTTATTTTCTCTCTGGGAATCCCAACATGTGCATCGGTTGTCCTTTTAGAAGCTCATTCTTGTATACCGAAAGAATTTCTCGGGACAGATTTGGTTTGGCGGGTCTGGCTTCGAAGAAATGTTCCATTTGGCTGTGGAAATCAAATAAGATTGCTCAATTATAAAATATTGGCGTACCTACATTTAAGTTTTTTTATGGACCAAACTTTAAGTAAAAACAAAAGTGTTAAAATATTTATGAAGCTAGATGATAGTGTAATATGAATGAGAATAAAAATAACTCCCAAGAGACTTTAACTAGTTCTTAGGGACGAAATCAAATCTATATATTTCTAGATAGACTTGCCAGAAAGGATTTTTATTTGAGTACCTATAACGGGTGCAAAAAGACGCTTAACGAAGCCGAGTCACTTGTTTTTGCCATCATTGTGATAAAAAAGAAATGTACCGGCTCACACAGTCCTTCCACAGTTATTTTACCTCTGAATTTGCATCACTGCCAAAATTAAAGTGATCCTTATCTTTATTTTCGTCACAATAAGGTTGCTATTGGGTTGTTGCCACTGACTAGTCTGTCAAAATCACAGTGATCTTTATTTATGTAACAATAAGGTTGTAGTTGGGATGTTGCAGTTAGAGGAAAAATTACTGGGAAGCAACTTTCAACTTTTTCTGATCCTTGTTCCGCGTTGCATCCACCTATAAGCACAATGTTTGACACCAAAATTAAAAGTCGTTTCCCCAGCAATTATTTTTGTGCACTGTACTGTTAGCTACTTAGTTTGATGTAATTGTACATACAGAATGCGTAGTTGACGGCTACGTGTTGGGTCTTTTTACACCCTGAATATGCTGCATAGTTATTTTATTTAATTTATCTATATTTCTCTGTCACAGCAAAACCGACCAAAACACAGTTTTTGCTGCAATTTAAATTAATCTTACGGGACTTACTTCGTCGTGGGTTTTTGTTATTTTTCTTGTGTGTGATAATGTGTTTCCACTACGGCATTATTCTAAAGTAAATGGATAAAATGTTTGCCTATTAGCTGGGTTGGCGGCCATTGTGTCGCGTGTAGACAGCAGTTCTGGGTGATCGCTTATTGTGTCTGTTAGAGCTGCAATCATCAAATCTGTAAGGATAAAACAACGTTGAATAAGAATTTGGAAAGATAACCGATAAAACTGGCAATTACATAAATAGTATTTGTGTTAAATAGTTAAGATAGGAGATATGGGGCATGACCTTTCATATTAAAGTCGAAATTCCTCAGTAGTTTCAAAGGTATAAAAAGTCTTATGTTTAATTATAGCAATTTAACAGCCAATTGTTTACCATATACTTGACGCAGACAGGTAAACTTAACCATATCAGTCGGTAACGGCCATTAATCGATGGCAAAGCGATCGATATGGAACACCCTAGCTAATAGTTACAGTATTGCTAATACGTACCTAGCACTTTCTTCTCAATGGTGCGCGATAGCTGTCCCCTTTCTGCCTGGAGCTCCAGGAATGCCATGAATCGTCGCGTGGCCGACCGGGCTGAGGCAGGGTCTCGTGATAAAGACTGAGAGAACATCATCTGGAAAATATG
The DNA here is from genome assembly GCA_947359405.1 of Antitype chi. Lineage (NCBI taxonomy): Eukaryota > Metazoa > Arthropoda > Insecta > Lepidoptera > Noctuidae > Antitype > Antitype chi. The sequence goes on along the minus strand of OX375815.1, from coordinate 10,322,116 downwards.
ATAATAAGTTGAGTTTTTGAGAACTATAACCTCATTCGATTTAAAAAAAAAACAGTTTCTAGGTAGTCATCTATATTTAAGGCCTACGTTGACTGTGCGGCAACAAGGTTATGATGGTTACGGCTTACCTATATCTGTAAACGTATCTAAGGAATCGTCATGAATATGGTTGTCATCTAGGTCTAGGTTTTCCGCCAACATTGCAACAGTTGGGTTCAAAATAGACCTCAGTTGTTAGCCCAAGGTTTTTAGCGGCTTCAACTTGTTCAATAAATGTTGATATTGTTCGTATAATGGCGTGAGGTGATAGCTACCTTAGCCAGCTGGTAGATAATCTCCTCAAGTGTGTATTCATTGTAGGGAATGGTGGTCGGCTTCTGCAATTTCTCCATTATTTCTTCATATTCCTCGTCAGGGAAGGACTGGGTATCGCGCTCGTATTCTTGAGCCCCTGAAAATCATCACAGTAAATACAATGTTTATCCTGTACAGTATAGGCTACCTATTTCATTAGCGCAGGAAAATGTACAGACGCCAGCACATCAAGCTATCTCAAACTGTCAAATTTTCCGAATTGAACATGAACTTTATCATTTTGTCATAAAGTTGAAAATCTATCAAAGAAATTTGACAGATTGGGGTAGCTTGATGTGCTAGTGCCTGTATATAAAAGTCACGATCATTATTAACTGTTAGTGACGGTAATTCCTTGAGTATTTAAGTAAACTTAAATCAATGTTGAGGTGAATAAAACATAACATCTGCAGCCAATTCAGTTTTTAATTAAAAACACTAAGTTATGTCTAGAGTTCTATAATTAAATAGGTACAAATAGTTATCCTAAAAAAATAACTCGATTCTCGACGCTAAGAACCTAATGAAAATAATACCTAATGTGTACGAGATAGCCAAGTGTTTGCCTGGTATCGCATGTTTGCATAATAAAATAATGACTTCATTTTGTTGCGCATTACTCTCTACTTTTTGGATCACAAGATAGCTGTAGGTATACTGCATTTGTTTTATAACCTTAAGAATTGGAATGATGTTGACGTGTGATCCCAACTTTTTGCACAGTAAAACACGTACCTACATCATCGCCCTGTGAACTTGTTGCCGAATCTCATATTGAGTTAGAGGCAGTACATTTTTGGTTGCCGTTCACAAACCAGATGTACACAAAATTAAAAAAAAAAATGGCTACTCACGCATAGACTGTTGCAACATAGGGTCGAAACTCCTCTTGATGGCCTCAGGCCTCAGCTCACTGCTGACTGGCAGTGCCGGCACCGGAGACAGGTTGTTGCTGAGCTCCCAGTTCTTGTTGGCAATCGTTCGGATGATGTCGGGGCTGCTCCCGAACGGGAACGACTGGAGGGCTGGGCTGCGGTACTGGTATTCCTGAAGATTGTATAGCTTATGAGGCAATGGCTTAGCTACACGAGCTGGGGTAAAGATAATTAAAAAGTAATGCACATGTGAGCATTTCCCTTCCACATTTGGGTTAATTGTCTACCTTCAAAACAAGAGTGAACAGGGACATTCTGGGCACGCTCGTTCCATTATAGACCTCATCAATCGCTTTCCATCAGGCGTGATCTAGGTCAAAAACAGACCCATTCAGTAATAAAAAAAGGAAAAGTTATCACACGATTTAAGTACCTAACCATAACATTACAATACACTGAGGACCGATAGTTTTAACTGCCCCTACGTTTGTTTATTGTTTGTCTTGCGAGGACTGGTGTTTATAATTTCCTGTAGGTCTGGGATACCTACTAGTGCAACGAAAGTCAATAAAACGTTTTCCATTGTAGGTATGTAAGAACACCTAGATACCTCTTCTATTTACTTCGAAAAGCACTGACGTCACCGTAATAAATGTTGATAAGTAATAATACATGTAAACAAGTGAACAATCTGAGTCTATTTATACTTTTACGATATAATAACTAACACTTTTATGAACACTAAAGATTCATTAACACTCAAGCGAGTGTACCAAATGTGACACATGGGTCTAATAGACACATAAAACCGAGTATTTATGTCCTGAAACGACGTGAGAACTAAATGAACTCCTTTGATAGGTAGGTACTAGTTATTTTTATCGTCACTACTTCAGTAATAAAGTTTATGACCGTATATGAAGTGCTTATTAAAGCAATTTGAACATGCAAATATCAATGCTTTTCATGAAACCAACGTAAAAAATCAATCTTGTTAAGAAAGTATTTGTATTAAACCTAGAAAGTCAAAAAAAGTTAGGTGCAGAAAAGAGATCGCGAAAAGCGATTAGTATCTTGTAGCCACGTCTACGCCGTAGACTTCGTGTAGCACATTGCTACGACCGCTACGAAATTCCGTAGCGCATTTAAATTCGGTAATGTTGTCAATATCGTTAAAAATAAAAGTCGATAAAAAATAATGCACGCATAAAATTTATCTTTATCATGAATTATATTATGAAAGTTTTTAACAATTATAACTGCTTTATTTAATTAAATATTGCACAACTTTCGAAAACATAAACCCAAATGTTTAAATTTTTCCCACCTTTCTGTGAGATAGTGCAGGTTATTCTGAGATCTCTTATCTTGGAAATAATATGAAATCAATCACCGCAGCGTTATATAATACTTTGAAATTCTAGTATTCTGTTGAAACAATTTACTTTTTAAGTATTTAGGTGGGCGTCTCGCAACCGCCTACGCAGATTCTAACGTGGCTGCGGAGTATTTCGTTGTTTTTCCCCGAACACTTTGTTCTGTTACCGCAAACCGTTGAGTGACATTTAATTACACTTTTTGAGCTTTGGACTATAAATAAACGTGCCTCGTGTCACCACAGATACGTAGCTGAGTTTTAATAAAAAACTCTCAGCCTTAGTGTCACTGTGACACTAAAGTTGTTAATTTTAATCAATAGCACGGAGGAGCTTGTGGCTAAGTAATATTAGCCGCAAGGGTCGAACAATCAGGTTAAGCTACGCATGCCCCAGTTCGTCCGTGAATGGGTGACCATCTTTACATACCAAGAACCCCGCGTGCCTCGGAAATCACGTTAAGCCGTGGGTCCCGGCTGTCATTTGTGGATCTTTGGCAGCCGTTACGGGTCGTCAAAAGCCCGAAAGTCTGACAAACAGTCTTAGCAAGGGGTATCGTATTACCCAGTAACTGGGTTATGGAGGTCAGATAGGCAGTCGCTCCATGTAAAATACAACTGCATCCAGTTACACTGGAAGCCGACCCCAAAATAGTTGTGAAAAGGTTAGACAGATGATGAATAATAAAAAAGCACGTTTATATAGTGCTTGTTGTTCAATGAGGGTCATGAAGTTTATGTTATTCCTTTACAATAATGTTTCCGTCTATTGTTTTAATCAACAAAAAGGTTTAAGCATATAATAGCAGCTCGTACATTGGGTATGCAAAAGGTCAAAGGTATAACATTCCCACAGTTACCAAATGAATAGCCTGTTAACCTTAGTTCCCTACATCAAAATATGCCTTGATTTTGCGAATGTTTTGAGCAACTACGATCGCTATATACCCAGCCAATATGACCCTCTAGCGAATATTCATGTTACCGCAATAACACGAATATTATTGCCAAACGAAGCCCAATAACTGCGCTCTCGAGTTACAAATCGAAGCCAACGACACGTGACGACAGAAAAGTGACACAAAGCCACTCAAATCGAATCAAAGAATTGCATTAACAGTCTGACACGTGCGTCTCATTCTTTGAACTGAATCGTTCCATTAACGGATTAACTTCGGGTCATGAGACTGCACAGGACGAAATCTTGAACAACACAAATAGGATGACCTATCTATAGCTCAATCTAATCGAAATTTGCAGGAAGCCGCCTCTAATTAAAGGTTGCTAAACTTTTCTTCTTTAGGTGTTAGGGGAATGTAAATTGGTATACAAACTTTTTTTTCTTTAAAAGGTATGGGGCGGAATAATAAATAGCTAGAACACTTTCAGCGTCCGTTTGATCTTGTTCGGCTTATGTCTGTTATCTTCTTGTGGTTCATTTTAATTACTTGCGCAATTAATTTTGATGATAAAACTAGGGTTCGAAAGTTTTTTGGATTTAGAAATTAGGACATTATTTTTTAGTTCGAGCAGCAGAGTAGGGCAACATTCCTGATGATTTTTGAGTCTGACTCGTGATACGTCTACTCATTGGAGACAAAGATTTTGTATGAATGAGTATAAAATAGAGTGGGTCGTACGCACGTTTCGCCCCTCCACTCAGACACATCTGACGGCCCGCGTATTTATCATTCTTCTGATCATCGACTTCATCCCATCAAGATTCAAATTATAGATTAAATGCTGTTCTATTATTTTTTGTACGAAATAGTAACATTATAATTTAGTCATTTTTTCCCAATGCCATATAATCTATTTGGCCCAAAATGTCGAAACAAAGCTCATCAAGATGGTTTTAAGCGCGGCACTTAAAAACTTTTGTCGGGATTCTAATTGTACTTTTTATAACAGTAATTCTCTTTACCTGTATACTTACCAAACTTTAAGTGGCTTTTTGTAGAGTTCGTTACAACATCGCCGAGTTTATATTTTCTTAGTACCTATTTACATTTTTACTGATATTTGAGCTACGTAGTTATTTATTTCGAGTAGATACTCCGGCATCAAAAGTAGCTAACGATTTTTTTTTCATATGATAAAACTGTTATTGAATAGTTTGTATATAGTTTGTTTGTTTGTTTGTTTTATATAAATTTTCTCTAGCTATAATTATTAAAATGGAAATCCAAATCCTATTGTTTTTTATTAATATATTCGAATATAGCTGCTCCCCCTAGTTTAAATCTTAAAGGGGAAATTAGTTGAATGGAATCACTAGTGCCTATAGCTTTAAAAAATGTAGAAAGTAATGTTATGTAGCCAGACACCAGTTGCAAGTATTCTATGTGAATCGGATCATTGGATTCTCCCAAATCCTTTCAATAGCTACCTACTTCAACGTTAGAGTTCATCATCATCATCATCATTTCAACCGGAAGACGTCCACTGCTGGACATACATAGGCCTCCCCTAATTTGGGGGCTTGCCATAATCGCCACGCTTGGCAGGCGGGTTGGCCATCGCAGTATGGTGGTAAAATGCATAGAGAACGCTGCTGCCCATTCTCTAGTAAGTCCCTTAGTCGCCTCCTACGACACTCACGGGAAGAAATAGGATGGTGCTATCCTTTACGTCCGGCACCACACGTTAGAGTTAGGTTAAGTTATTCACTCAAATTGACTCGAAAAAATGTTTCCTTACCTTAGACTCCGCTTGCTCAATCAGCATGTTTCTCAACTTCTCCTGCTGCGCACTTTCCTCTGCTGCTTTCAAATTCTGGGAATAATGTGCGCGAAGGTAGTCGATGTTGAATTTAATTTCTTGCAGGAAAGCTATGGCTTCTTCCTTTGACATCTGGAAATTAACAAAATAAAATTGGGAATTTGAAAATTATAAAAGTTTTTCCAAAAGTTTTGGCATAATATTCGATGGACAAAGGTAATGTATTTTTGTTGTTGTCTTGTTTGAAAACATAATGTTACAAAGTCCGAAACCATTTCACTCAAAAATATAAAATATTTGTTCCTTCCAACACGAGCAAGCGAGATTCATATAATAGTATGATATTTTACGATTGTCCATTTAATACGTTTTGTTGGCTATAAATGTTCCAGTATGTGAATGCAATTTAGACGATTGGATTTCAAATTCGGTCCAAGGTGTGTTGTGCCAAGCTGTATTTTATTGGTAAATAATGCCGATAATGACTGACTATATTATAATATTTTGAATATTATAAACCTGTGTTTTCCTTCTGCAGGGCAAAGGCAAAGGTATTAAATGAAAATCGCTTTTCGTGTCCGGCCGTGTGACCGCCTTTTTTTATACTGTAGGTACGCATCGGTTTGGATGCGGTTTCAATAATCATTTAGAAGGTTTATATGTATAATAAGCAGAGATCGGATATTCGATGCATATTTACCTAAAGATAATTTTTAGCTATGAAAATATGGAAGCGGCTTTATAAATTATATGTAATATTGATTAAATACCCCCAGAATTCTTGATTGCATAACTATTCAGATGTGTATTAATTTAAAATTAATGTTTAACCCGATACAAATATATATATGTACTGGAAGAGGGGTGGTTTGTATTAGTTAAAACAAAAAATAAACAAATTACTTACTACCTAAATTAAGATTTTTTCGATACAAAAGCGCATTCCATATTAGCCAACATCTCAACTTTAGGTGAATATGTATCCGAATATTCGATCTCTGATAATAAGTTAAGATGTATTAAACTTAGGCTCATAATAATAATAAAGAAATCTCGATGTTTTTTCGAGTCGGAAAACCATGCTAGTAATTATAATAAAACCTACCATTCCCTCCTGAAGGAAGGCCTCAATAGCAGTAGTCACTCCTCGCTCGTCGCCAGTCCAGAAGACATATTCTGCCATATCCAGTGGAGAATATTGGACCCCAGAGTATGCGGCGTAGTGATCCATCTGTAACAAACCGGGTTTTAACGGTGGGCACATAACGTAACATACATTAAAAAGGGGCATGAGAAGGTAGTAGCCCTAGCCACCATGTTTCTTATATTGTGAGCAATACCTCATCGCAACTGGCGTGCGTGTATGGCCAAATGCAAAAGGAGTATGTAAGGATCGTAGCTGCTGTCGTTTTGTAAGTGTAGTCTCTGCTCTACCTACTCCCATGCAAAGCAGGGGTGAGTTAATGCATGTATGTATGACCTAATCAGTTTGCCAAGCATGGTAGTCTTTGCAACTCTATCTGAGACGGTTTCGTTTCCACCAATTGACTTTTACGGGATTCAAGAAGATTGATGAGCTTGTAGTTATCGACCAACTGATATCTACAATTTGTAGGAAAAAACATCTTCTCGTTTTCGGCTATGATCTTTTGCGGTAGACACAAAGAAAATCATACGGTATCGTTCACACCTACGCAGCTACGCCTTTAGGCAGCACTTGGCAGGTACGTTTACGTACCTGCCAAGTTAAATCCTTTTATTGAATCTAAATGCCGTTGCTATGTTAATGTAGGATAAATAGAAAAACAAAATGGGTTTCGCTGCTTCACCTTCTAGGCAAATTGTAAAAGCGATCTAGGGGAAATGAGAAAAAAATTAGGTGTAATAGAAAATGTCGTTAGAATGACGCAAGGTCGAAACTCGAAAGAAACGCGAGATGCACACCTGTGTTTTTATCGACCTTGCCTATGGGTCCTGTATTTTTAACCGACTTCAAAAAGGAGGAGGTTCTCAATTCGTCGGAACCTTTTTTTTATTTATTTTTTTATGTATGTTCCCCGATTACTCGAAGATGGCTGGACCGATTTGGTTTTTTTTGTTTTGTTTGAAAGGGTATACTTTTCAGGTGGTCCCATGATCATCAAGTCAGGATCTGATGATGGGATCATGGAGAAATAGATCTCTCTATTTCTAACCACTTCGTGTGCCTATAAAATTTGAAGAGTTCTCACTCTTCAAATTTTATAGGCACACGAAGTTGTTTAGGTATTTTTTGGAAGAATACTTTCTCGGAGTGGTCTCATTTCAATTTGGTGAAGATCTGATGAAGAACTTTGGAGTTAGGCAACGGAACTCCTCAATAAAGGATAGCAAATGGATTGGGATTGCTGAAATCTCATGTCTGTCTATTGTGAAGGGGTAAGCACTAAAAAGTGAAAAAAAAACTTTTCCCAAAAAAAAAACAACCGACTTCCAAAAAAACACTACAAAGTGAAAAATAACTTTAATTTCGGAAGGCGGTGACAAAAAATTAAAATACAGCTCCAAAGACACCGACTTCCGAAATTAAAGTTATTTTTCACTTTGTAGTGTTTTTTTGGAAGTCGGTTGTTTTTTTTTTATTGTAAAATGTTTGAAGGACAAAATTGTGAAACCAAGCGGGATTTTCCATAGTTAAGATATACGTTGTCCTTTTTTTCTCTAGTCGGTATCTACACGAACTAAATAAGAATAAATTCAGAAAGGTAGTTGATGAAATCAACTCTATCTAGTAAGTTTTTAGAAAATAGTGTTATTAAAAGTTTCGTACGTTATTCTTGGTCTCCTTGGTGATGTCTGCGTTGAAGGCTCTTCGAACAGCTGTGTGCTGTGGTCCAGTAGGGATGTTGGTGGCTTGCCCTGGTTGTACCAGACGAGCGGCTCCGTGAAACACCTGAGAGGTAAAATACATTTTTAATTATTAAGTAATTCGGCAATTTTGTGTAGGTATCTATGTTATATGTTAGAGGGTTTGGTTTCCGTACTAAGTCCTCAGTTGGACCATTGTGCGTGGGCATCGCAGCCGGTGGTGGTTATTCCCGCCAGCTCACCTCCCTTCAGAAGTTAAGTATGTCTCCTGGTTTTTTAAAAATATCTGTGTAAGACCTGGGTGCCCCGAGGGTTTCTGCCCGATTAGGACAAGAACCGGGTGGGAGACGCCCGTGCATTCAAAGAGCACATGCGTGACGGTTTCCTCAGCCTTTGTGGTAGGTAGGTGTTTACAGTATGTAGTCAAGCACATATTACAGCTGCAACAAGCCACAGTGCAACTCATTTTCATACAAAAATTTGTGGCGCGGCGCGTCTGTTTGCTGCTTTGGTCCATAGGAAATGTACGAAAGTTATGAAGCAGGATTTTTGCATTGCGTGGCGTTGTGGCCAGCCCAAACATGCGTTAGCCTTTTATCTTCAATATTAATAATATAATTAATTAATTATGCGTTTGCATGAATGTTGGTTTTATATTCTGGCATAAAGTAAATTAAATTTACAATTAATGTAAATTTTATGTGTTTGTAATTACGTGTTAATCCTTTAAATTACATTGCATCGCATTTACAGTGCGGATAATGTGACAGCAATTTTTATTTTAATCTCCCTGATTGAATAAATAAACTAGAGTCATTGTGGAGTTTACCTACGTGATATTTAATAAAATTTACAATAATGTGCTGTGGATTGTCAGATGTGTTTTATAGTATTAAAACCACAAGGAATATTTTAATATTATCCAAAATTATTGCACCTACCATATAATAGACACTATATTTTATACATTTTTCTTTTGTAAAGATCATCAAGGGTCGTTCCCCTTTTGTTTTTTTAAATAACATCGCTTGCCAATTTGGGCGAAGACGCTCGGAGCCCTCGGAGGCGAGATATTGCGAACGTAGTGATAAATGGTGAGGAAATCGGAGCAATATGTTCGAAGTAGCAGTGTGGGTGTTCGATTCCCTTTATAGAGATTGGGGTTGTACTAAAACTAGTGTACCAGAGTCATTCTGAAAGGGCAGAGTTATAGGATATTCTAGGAAAATGCTTAAGCCTTGATCATTTCTGAAATTGACAGATTAGTATGAAATCTGGCAGATTGGAAACTGATCAAAACAATATGATAGATTATCATATCCACTAATTTGATCAGTATCCAATCTGACAAACAACAACAACAACAACAATCTGTAGAACTAGGGATTATTAGATAATAATCCACAAGTCTACACCACGTGTGTACTACTTTTAATTTTCTGATCCGATTTGTTATTTTTTATTTAAATTAACTTACTTGTCTTTTTATGTGAACATGTGACAAATAAACGTTTCTTTCTTATTTTGATCCTTTATGACATTTTGTAACAAAACCTAGTCCTTCCCTTTAAATAAATATGTAAAACTTTAAAAACACAACCCTGTCTTTGCTATCGCGCTGCCGCGCTGTCGGTTAAAATTCAACGGTAAACGTATGAAAATTGCGCCACCCACACTAAATGCTAACCCAAGTTCATCGTCCATTCCCGTATCATCTCACGTGCCTGGCAGCTATGTGTGTTTTAATTTTCCGGCATGCACACTAATCTTAAATCCATTTTGGGGTTCAACGTTTTTGAGGATGTCATCAAAATCGTTTCGGTTTTATAACTGTAAATGTACTTAAACAGACAAGCAACAATATTTTTTGTCCCGTTTGGTTATGAAAATTTAACGAGGGTGCATCTGAAAGCTGGCAAGGTCGCGAATAGCTGTCAAATATATCGCGTTTTCGTTTATTAGTCAATGTTTTATTGCATTCAAGTAAAAACTTTGTACCCAATACCCGTTACCTACTTACCTGTTGGAAAGGCATAGTTAAAGTTTGTATGGAGTAGGATTGCAGAAAGCTAATAGTTAGATAAAAAAATGCCTCAGAAATACATTAAATTAATAGAAAACATGGTCGAATTTCGACCACTGGGTGACCACTAGTATATCAAACCACGTTGGCAACTTTCAGATTGCAAACTTAACGTATCAACCATTCATGATTTTTATAATGATTTGATTTCATGATTTTTCCAGTCGTGACTCGATAAAAATGAACGTAGATACATGATCTGATCTAACAATAGCCCGAGTGCAGCTTGATTTATTCAGATGGTATCGGTATTCAATAGACTTTCATTTACAGTCTGGTTTACAATAGATTTTTCAATGCACGACGCTCTATTGTTATGCTGAGAATTCTCATTTTTCGGCATGTTCAAAGGATGAATGAATATGAATATATGAGTAGGTATATTTATATAGCTCTCTTTGTCTGAAATTGTTCAATTGGAGACTTGATCTTTTAATTAGTGGCTGTGTATAATGAAAGTTACATGTGCGAGTTTTCAATTCGATTTGAATTGGTGTGATTACAATTTGAAAATATGCGTTTGAAACGACTGCGGTTTGGCATTGTTGTTACGTAATAACTTATTTTCTATTCTGCCCATTTATAATTCTTTATTCATACTGAAAATTAAGACCATCTTACTTATATCCTATTCTACTAATATTATAAATGTGAAAGCGTATGAGGATGGATGTTTGGAGGTTTTTTACTCTTTCACACAAGAACTACTGAAAGGATTTGGATGGAATTTGGCACACAGATAGTTTATAATCAAGATTAACATATAGAATACTTTGTATCCCGGTAGTATGTTCCCGTAGGATAATTTCAGACCTCAACGCGGGCGAAGCCACTGGCAAAAGCTACTGCAAAATAAACCGACGATGGTCTACATTACCTTAGTAGTAACTTCCTCGCTAGGCATACTAGTAGGGGCAGTCGTGTCATGCACGCTCACATGTCCGCCATCTTGGACAAGCACGCGATGCACGCCTTCAGACGGCACGTCGAGCTGCGCCTGAGCATGTAAGTGAGGCTTCTCACTCCCCACCGCGTCCGCTGATGCGTGTTGTTCTAGTCTTGAGACAAGCTCACCATTTGCTTGTACTGCGTCTGTTTGATAAAGAATTAACTGTATTGACTAAACTAGAAAATTATTCACATCTCTCACGGTATTGAATATAAAAGTGAGTAAGAAAATACGTCCATAAACAATCGCGAGAGGAGTGGTACCTACTTAAGTATGTATCTTTTTGTTTCATTCGCCTGTGGTCTATCCATGAATAGGTATATTCTACCTATAATATGCCCACTGCTGGGACACAGGCCTCCTTTTGTGAGTGGGAGTGGGCCCACATCCACAACGCCGGCCTAGTCTAAGTTGGTGATGTCTTCGAATTTTTGATTCTAGGACACGCCGGTTTTCCTCACGTTGTTTTCCTTTACCGTTTTGAGAAAAGTGGTGATGAAATTATTTACAGAAAAGTAAAGCACCTTTCTGGGCTGGATCCTACGACCTACATATCGTAAGTCGCGGCCATTACCACTAGGCCAACACTGCTACCCTTGTGTCTACCTAATAATGACCCGAATAGCTATAATCTTATAGCCCAGCATTGCCTGATTGGTAATTCTAAGCGATATTAAAGTTCGGATCTAACTTTTCAATTTGCATAATGTATATGTTACGGCTAATAGCCGAAGTGCGGCTACACCTAGTTTTAGCCGGCTATAACTAGGTGCAGCCGGTTAAACTTAGATGTATCCTACTTCGATAAATTGTGAACTGCACCATACTGCTTACCGACCGATTAGGTTAGGTTAGGTTAGAATTGCGACCAAACGCGCGCGAGCCGAGCGAGCGCAGCGAGCGATGCCGCGGCAGCGGCCGGCGAGCGCTAGTCCAGCTGCACCTAGTTAATAGCCGGCTAAAACTAGGTGTAGCCGCACTTCGGCTATTAGCCGTAACATATACACAACTTATCATTTACTTTAGTCGTCTAAAGACACAAGATCAAAACAGCCACGCTACGTTACATCTAAAACTAGTCCCTGATAAAGTAACAGTTGTCTAGCAAATGTAGTACCTACACAAGGGGCTATTAGTGGCTTAGCTCAGTTATCTAGTCCCGATAGTATGGCTTTTAGCTTTGTTCGCGTGATAACGAGTGTGACATTGAGCTGCCTCGCTGGGTGCGTCACTGAACATGTAGGTATGTTTTATGTTCCAATCGAAAGCTTTGGAAAGGACCGACTGTTATGGAGAATACAACATTTTGTGTAGAAGTTTTCAATAGTAGTGAAGAACAAGGGAATAAAAAAAACCTACATGTTATTGTGCAATACGATCATTTTGTTTCAGTTTATTACTATTGGTCGATATTTTCATTCTTTTTTTGGCAAATCAAGACCCATAATTAGATTAATTTTGTTTGCAGTGTTTTATTTATCAAAGGTATTTTTCCTGAGCAAAATCTATAAAGAGGTCTAATTTTAACAGTATTACCAATAAATATAAATACGAATAACAAAAAACAAATATTTTTTAAGTAAAACTATGATTTTAAAAGAGTCTAATATGTTCATTAAACAACCAAGAAAGTTATTTAAATCTTATCTGTTAGTATAAAACTGTTGATAAGTTGAGACGAATTCTAATGCAGATTATCCAATTATTATTAATCTGCCAGATCTCAGTACATTCAGTTCACTTTCCGTGGAACAGTTATACGATTAAGCTTATAGGTAAGGTTAGGTATTACTTACCAAGTCTGTGGAATTCCACGTGTTCGCTGTTCATCTCGCCTTCCTTGCCCGCCTCTGCTGTAATACGATGTAGAATTAGTTTCCATTTACTATAGGATACATTCGAATGGTAGAAACCTGAAGTCGGTCATTCTTTATTCGATTTGAAATTGAAAAAATATTATTCAATTTGAAAGGAACGTTATTGTATGTAAGTGGGTTTGTTATCTGTATGGGATTTTTCTTTGCAGTGGGACAATAGCCTACCTACCTAAATTATGAAATTATTGTTTAAAAGGACAAAGTGGTCATCGTTTTCTTTTACGGGCGCATCGAGGGATTTTCGAAATAATGGCGTTCGTATGAGCCCTTGCTTTATCGTTGATATGCAATTAATATGTAAGATATTTTACAATTCACTCGTATATATCGTACACTTTAGAAATACGATTACTTATAGTTTCCTCTATAGAAAAAAAAATCCTAAGTAATCTCACAAAAATAAAAAAAAACCCTTAGAACGGCGTAAATATTTCACGGAAGGTCATCAGGGGTAAGCACATGTGCACCACTAAAAGTGAAAAATAAAAACTTTTTAAAAAAAAAAAACAAACGACTTCCAAAAAAACACTACAAAGTGAAAAATAACTTTAGTTTCGGAAGTCGGTTTCTTTGGTGCTGTATTTGAATTTTTTTGCCACCGCCTTCCAAAAAAAAAAAAAACAACCGACTTCCAAAAAAACACTACTTTTTTTGGAAGTCGGTTGTTTTTTTTTGAAAAAAGTTTTTATTTTTCACTTTTTAGTGGTGCACATGTACTTACCCCTTCACAGCATACCGGCGTGATGTTATGTTATGAACTGGTGTAAGCAATAGACAGAGATGAGATTTCAGCAATCCCAGTCCATTTGCTATCATTTATTGAGGAGTTCCGTTGCCTATCTCCAAAGTTCTTCATCAAATCTTCACCAAATCGAAATGAGACCACTACGAGAAAGTATTCTTCCAAAATATACCTAAATCGCTTTGTGTGCCTATCAAATTTGAAGAGTTCTCTCTATTTCTCCAGGATCCCATCATCAGATCCTGACTTGATGATTATGGGACCACCTGGGAAGTATACCCTTTCAAACAAAAAAAAACAAAATCCAAATCGGTCCAGCCATCTTCGAGTAATCGGGGAACATACATAAAAAAAAAAAAAAAAAAGGTTCCGACGAATTGATAACCTCCTCCTTTTTGAAGTCGGTTAAAAATCCTAAGTAATCTCACAAAAATAAAAGAAACCCCTTAGAACGGCGTAAATATTTCACGGAAGGTCATCAGTTTTTTTTAATAATACCAAAACTACATGTTTTCATATATCGTACCTATAAGTTATACATTTTCAAAATGTTTGTTTGTTTTAATATTACGAAGGAGACACCTAAATTACGCCACGCATCAATTAGCGCCAGAAGCCTTTAATTTCTCAAAAGAAATACTTGTAATTGCTGTTTACATTTTTAACCCTACATAATAATACATTCTGCGGATTGATAAGCTTAATAGATTAAACGTTATATCGCTCGTGTATGTACCTACTCTGGTGATGAAATAAAATATTTGCTCAACATATGTTTACATTTAATCATTAACCCAGTTCGGCTTCCAAAACATGGGTAATCGATCAAGTGAGAGAGGAATGAGTGATCGGCCCTAAATTATATGGGATTCCGGAAAACGTTACTTTGTAGGTAGTTACCTATATTACAGATTATATTGGAAAGGACCAATACAATTTTACTGAGATAAGCATAAGTATACCTAGTCAGCCTATAATATTTTCCACTGCTGGGTCATAGGCCTCCTCTCGGTGAGCGGAAGTGGGCGGAAATCCACTTCGCGGGCCCAGTGCGGGTTGATAGATGTCACATGTCTTTGATTTTTTGGTACTAGGACATGCCGGTTTCCTCGCGATGTTTTCTTTCACCGTTTTGAGAGCAGTGGTGATGAAATAAATTAAAGTAAAGCGCCTTTCTAGGTTCGAATCTACGGCCTCGTAAGTCGCGGCCGTTACCACTGGTCCACCACTGCTCTCAACCGATTCATACAAAAACAAAATAACTGCTTTTGCACTTTTTTGTTTTTGTTTTTGCCGCAAAACCCGTCCGACATAAAATTATGGTTGCATAAGGAGTCGATGTAAATTCTTAAATTAATGGGGACTGAACGTTGTAAACCCCTGTTAATAATATTTATTATCAAAGTGTAAATATTTGACATCCCTCGCTAACACTTTAAAAACAAGCGCAAAAAACGTCCTCTACATGAATAATAATTTCTGTGGTCCTTTCATACTCCTGAACCCAATCATGGCCGGTCCTATTTTGTTAGCCGTAAATCAAGGGTCAAATGAAATAAAAAACGATGTAAAGAGTAATCTGACGCTTTGTAAAGTCTGATAAAATAATCTACTGATCCGGTTTAGGAACCTGATCGGCTGAAGGTGAAAACGGTTTGCTACCAACTTTTATAAATATTCAGAACAAGGTGAATTGATGTCGAGTCTACAGTCTAATTATACCCGTCCCTGAATAGTAACGGTCATGAAAAGAAACGTTTATCAACGTGCATAGCCGTTACCTCCTTCTGTGAAGCAGTAATACTCGCAAAGAGGGAGGGGGCGCACTTGAGGGAGAGGCAGTATATGCGCCCTCACGGCTCTAGTCGCCGCAGGAGACACCCTGGGCGTCGGAAATCGCAGGCTGATTCCCGGCCATCGTAGGCGCGTGCTGGCGGATGGGGGTAATGGGTAGCTCGCTGTCCGGTAAGGACCAAGCCCGGGTCGACGGCGCGTTGTGTACCACGCGTGCCTCAAAGAGATGTCAGCACCAACTGGTCGGGTGCGCAAGGGCTGCGGGTTATTCGAAAGAGATACCATGGCCCCTTGTACACAGGCAACTGAAGGAACACAGGTGGGTTTTAGTCAGTAAAGGTCTGACACGCCCTGTCGGCGAAGAGTCCTGTCGGCGAAGTGTCCTGTCAGCGAAGAGTCCCGTCGAAGTAGTCTAGTTGGTGTTCAGTCTGTCGGCGTTTAGTCGTACACTCATCAGAGTTTAATATTTATTATAGGTATGTAAGTAATCAAAATATCACACTAACAATTAACATTAAACACGAAAAACATTTGGTAACCTATACTAAAAAAAAAAAAAATCTAATAAGTGTCATACTTTGAACTTACTTTTTAAACATGTGTCAAATTAGAAACTCTGATTTGACACGTAGTTTTTATTTTAAGAAAGAGGAGAGGTGAACCTTTCTATTTCGAAATTCGGGTTTCGATTGGAATGATACGTAGGGTCAGGTAAGGAATAGGGTTACGTTCCGAACAATTACCTATTATATTTTTTTTTTTTTACAAAAGACAAATAATTCAAATTTAATTTAATTTTTCTAATACTACTATGGGTGTAAGTGTAAAAACTTGCCTGAAAGAAATGTTTTTTTTTATTATTATTTTTTTCGTGTTTTTATTGTTTTTTTTTTTTGAAGTTCCTAACCTAATCCGCGACCGGGTTACGATTTCGGGTCAAGTTCGGAATAATCCGTAAAAACGTCAAACACAAGCTCAAAGAATTACTACAACTCCATTTTACCTTAAGAGGCCATCCATAAAATACGTCACACGTAAAGGGGGCAGGGAGTCAACAAAATGTGACATTGTGTGATAAAGGACAGGGGTCCAAAAGCTTTGTAACATCACATGTTAAAATGTAAAATACTGAAACTCGAAATTTGTACCAAAAACTTAAAATATTACTTACTCGATCTATATTTATAAGGCTTCTTCTGTCTATCTAAAATATTTGACTTTATATTAGCTTTTGTTAAAGATCATTTTTAATTTAAATAAAAAAAATATTAAAACTGCTGTTTAAATTTAATTAGTTCTATTCTAAACATTTATTACAAAATATGTGACATCACACAAGGAGGAGGGGGTTTTACAAATGTGACCACCTGTGACAAGGACGGGGGGGGAGGGGTGTCAACGGGGTGTGACGTAACTTATGGATGGCCCCTAATTTGACCATGAGTGTTTGAGTGAATTCCAGACCATGGCATGCTAAGACAGACCCCAGAGGTCTAAAAGTGTGCTTTGTATAATTATAATGACGACAATTTGTGTAAATAAATAAATTAAAAAAATGTAAATTTGCGTTTTTATCAAAAAAAACGTAGGAAAATTTGAATTTCGCGAACTCTGGCTGGCGCTTTGCCTTAAGTTACAATAACAGTGCAAAAGTGTCAAAATGTTCTTGGGTGTAGGTACTAAAGGCCAGAGACATGAGAAAACAACTGCGTAATAGTAGACCGCTTAACTTATATAGGTACAAAAGATGCTGCTTCCTAACCTCTTCAAATTATCCCTTAGTCGCGTTTTACGTCAGCCGAGGGTGGCGATAAGAGGTGGAGTTGTTGCCTACAACCCCCATCTTCTACATTATTTCACACATACCAAGCTATTTTTAGCTCATACAATACTTGACCGTTACCCTCCTCCGTCTTATATAACATCTCGCGCACTTTCTATGACCGAGCTATTTTCGTCGGAGAACTCATTTCGTGCGATAGGCACCTGTAAAGTTTGTTGTACTGGAGTTTATACTGCGACGCTATAAATAGCTCTTTGAGCCGCATTTATACATCTTCTATATTGTATTCATTCATTCTTATACATCATCATCTGCCTAGTCTTTTCCCGACTATGTTGGGGTTGGCTTCCAGTCTAACCGGATGCAGCTGAATACCAGTATCTTACATGGAGCAACTGCCTATCTGACCTCCACACCCCAGTTACTGGCTAACACGATACCCTTCATTCATGCTTATTTTAAATTAACAGCTTTTACTAAATACATAAGTATATCCGGTACATATAACCACATTTGTATTTTTTTAAATGTCTGTCTGTCGGTTTGATCCAGCTAATTCCCGAAACGGCTGAACCGATTTTGACGGGACTTTCTGGCAGATAGCTGATGTTGTAAGAAGTCACATAAGCTACTTTTTGTCTCGGTAGCACGTCATCTACGCGGGCGATGCCGCGGGCACAGCTACTCTGCTATAAAATAACAAATACAAGATCAAAGAAGACAGTTTTATCGTGTCATGAAGTCGTGATTGATTTATGGTTACACGTGGCTGCGTGGAAACCTTATTAGATCTCAGTCTTTTGAAGTTCAAGCTGGAAACTTGCGGTTAGATCACTTTTTAAAAGGCAAGCAGGTTATTGGATATAGATTTATAAGTAACTAGCTTTTGACCGCGGTTCCGCTCGCGAGGATGTCGGTTATGGCGTAAAAAAGCCTATGTCCTTCTCCATATCCCAGGCTATTCTCTGCCAAATTTCATGACGATCGGTACAGCGGTTTAGAGCGAACGTTAAAGTGACCGTTATGATCTACACAGGCCAAATAATTGCTTTTGGCATAGGTATGTTTTGTAAATGCAGGTCATGTTTTCGTAACAATTTGAGGGTTATATGCACACAAGAAGTTATATATCAACGGGATTTACGCCATTCGAATTTTGACTAATGACGTCAAACTGTGTTCGAAGCAGTCAATAATATACTGTTGAACAGCAATTAGTGAACAATTTATCAGTAATCAACGCAATTATTCAACGATGAAAATTGCTTGGTCGGGAATGAAATGTGTGCAACAATAATTAATTTAAAGGTTAAACTACAACAGTTGTTACTGTTTTATTTATGACATTGCTTTATGCAGAAGCTGTTTTTTATGACTTATTTACACGTAGCAATTTAACTGCCCGTTTAATACAATACTTAAATAAAAGCAAAACTTTAAAATTAAAACATTGTTTAGCAGACAGAATAAAATAATGTTGTTTCGGCATACTTATTGCTTGTAATTTTATTTCAAATCTATATTGCATTCAACGGGCGATTAAATTGATCGGTGTATTTATTTCATTTTGGTTTAATGTTAAAGCTTATTGCAATTTCAATTTCTCCTCTCCAATCAGAAGTCGCTTTTATTATTTCCATATTTTATCATGTTTCGTGTTTATAAGGTGGTTAGGTACCGTTGCACATTTCCATAATTTATACATACATACATAAACAGGGTAGGCAGAAAGTACAGAACACCAACTGCTACGATCCTTACATACTTCGTTTTCGCTCATTCGTCTAGTTATACACGAGTACTACGCTCTTGACCTTTCTGTAGAACATCGCCAATAAGGTCACTATAGGGCGGTCTATCCCACGGTTTCCACACATATCTGTCTTGTAAATACCTTTTGTTAGTCGCCTTTCATTCATCCTCTCAACCTCTCCCATAGTTTAATATAAATAATATCTTTAAAACTTCGGCTAAGAAGCCTATTTCATCAATAACTTGTATTGCTAAACTAATTTGTGGATTTTTTTTTATAATTGACAAAGTTGTGGCTAAGTTTAATCCCCAAACGATTTCATTGATAGGTGATCTTGTTTGTCCCTAAGTATGAATTCGAACCTCGTATTTAAAAGTTTAAGGTTCGTTTTTAGGTGGTACAGTTACAGCTGATTTAGGAATTAGGTACCTATTTTAGAATTATCCAATACAAATTTAAGCAGTAGATTAGATACTAAGAAGACAGATTAAAATTTAATAATCAAACTCGACTTTCATACTTATAATTTTTCAGTAAATCTAATATTTAATAAGTAGCATATTCCTACCCAGCGAAAAGTTTCATGAAATAAAGAATAAAAAACGTAATTTCTTATCCTTTATCGCTCCAATTCCGTACGACCATAAGGCGATGAACGCATACAAATCGCTTATAAAGTAAACGATCGAATAACTCACATTAAATACCGTATTAAATTGAGGGAAAACGGATTTTTTGAGAGGGAACACCGAACACATGCTATGAATGACAGACTTCAAATTATGCGCATGGCATCACGGGCATTTTTGTCCCGTATCTTGTATAAATCTCTTCTATTAGCTGTAAACTCTTCTCGTATAGGTCGCGTCATGTAAAAAGAACGCTGGCGACCAAGCTGCGCACTTAACGATTTATCGGTCTATTTGGTGGTATGAGGTGGGTTTTTCAATGTACCTACGAATAAACGAAGCGGCAAGCGAAAGGCTAGTTCAAAAATAAAATAATAGGCCCATAGTGTGCTCATCCGCAAACACACCCCTTCCACTTTCTTCCCCGGCTTACCGTGTGACGTTATAGAAATGTATAGTACAATCTTGCTCGGTTCCTAAATCTATGAGTAGTTTAGTAGCGAAAATTGTTTTCAAAAGTTATTTTGTTTTGCCTGGTTAAGGGTTTTGGATTTGATCTGCATAACTATCCCACCGATTATACGAACGCTAAGGTCTCTTGTGTACCGGGGTCTAATAATGAAATACTTTTGTTGTGATATTTGATAATTATTTCTTTAAGTCGTTCTACAAATTTACAAGTATGCTTTTTCACTAGGAATGATATAGCTCATAGACCGGATTTGGGCTTCTAGATTACGGTACAGAAGATTTAATAAAAAGACCATGTCTTCTGTGTGTAGGTACCTATTAAATGATCTACAGTCTACAGGCCTCTGCCTACCATTCCGACTCGCGGACTAGACGAAAAAAGGTTTAACAGTGTTACTACATACTTTAGAGAACATAACATGCACCTATATACTAATGTAGGTACCTAGTCCTAGCTAGATACAAGCAGTTATCTAAACTACAAAGGATCGAGTAACTTTTGAAAACCGTTCTCACTGATTGCGCTACAATAGAACACAACTGACCTACTTTTAGGTCCCACTTGTGCGCTGTGTTAAGACGAGTGGTCTGGTTGTATACCGAGAACGTATTTAATGTGCATCGTTTTATTATTATTTGAGAATGTGCTCACAAATGTAACTGTGAAACGGAAGATCCTTGATTTTTAAATAACCTAGCTACATACTACATGTTTCGTTTTAAGTTTGAAGTTTGAAATTGTATTCTACGACGAAAGGTTTGTCTGATACAGGTGCACAGGTCCGGAAATTCCGTCATTGGGATTCAGAAATTGAAGTTGTATTTTCAACAATAAATATTTGGACTTCAGATAAACAAGCATGTAAGAGCCCTAATTTTATATGCTTTATTTCATTCCACTTATTAACATTTTATCATCAACATATTCCATCATTATATACATTAATTAAAAGTAAATCTTGCATGTGTTAGATCTTATGTATACAAAAAAAACAAAACAGGTTTGATGTAAGTATATAAAGAACAAATAATTAAAATATAAAGAAAAAAATTTATTCGCGTCTGAAAATCATCAATACAACACTCTAAGTACAATTTTTATCCCATTTAATGACTTTTCTTGAAATAGTCATAATTATAATGACACTGACCAAATTGCAATACCGCACCGCTATTACTGCTGCCGCATTTTTTTAAACGACGGCGAAAAAACTTCGGCATTTATTTTTTATTGAACTTGCAATCACTATATTTTCTCTTTCAAAGTGAGAAACTCTACCCGTAAAAGCATGTATATTAATATAAATAATTTTACTAGGTCAGACCCGACTGGTAGGTTAAAAGCATTTCTATACTGCAACGCAACTATGGTGCTAAAAGATAAAATAGTGTTTTCTGTAGCTTGAAAACTTGATATTATTAGATACGAGATGCTGCCATCTCGTATACAGAGTGTAAGGGAAACGCTTCCGAAAACGAAAACAGGTGATAGGGTTGTAGTGATTCTCGATATTTTTTTTTTTACTTTTACAACAACAGTTAAATGAACCATTATTTGAGATTAAACATATTTTAAAACATTTTGTTTTACAACTCTAGCAAGCAATGTATTCAAAAATAAAAATCAGTTGATAGGCTCACGCATAACCGCGCTCGACCCCAAGTCTAGGCGGTGACTTTAGGTTTAGACATCCTTTGCAAAGCGCCGCCAAAATAAAATAATTAGAAACATTACAGAAGCGTTTTAAATTGATGCAAAATAACCAATTTAAGACGAAAGGTTATTGGTATCCGTTTGCGTTTAGGTTGTATAAAACCTACGTTCTGGCTTCGGAAGCGTTCCCCTTACACCCTGTATACATACACAGCAAATAAAATGTCATTTATTCAAACTAGGCTGAGAGTCGGCACTTTTTGAACGTCAAAATTACATGACAGTCTCTCTAAATGCCCGCCCTTCACCACTTCCTAGCGCTCTCATAGTACCATGGATGCACTACATGATTCTGGACTCCACTGCGTTCAAATTGTTCGTCAATTATTTAAAAAAAAACTGGTGTTTTCTACTAAAGTGCAATACCTACGCGGTCAAAATGTATGGAACAGCTTATCTTTTTTTTAATAACCGTCGAAAATTTAAACGCGAGAAACATGTGTTTTCGGTCCAGAAACGTGCTGGAACGTGCTGGATGGAACATGAATATGAGAACTGGTTGAGCGTTAACGTTCCTGCAACACTTTATACAGTAAAGCTAGCTATACTTATAACCTACTGGCGTTAAAAATAATATTACGCAGATTTGATTATATGAAACCTACAGTTAAATTGACCATTGTTTTAAAGCAGAATATCCTATTACACCCTCTCTTAACGATACATTTACCCCACATAGGGAAATGTATGCCAAAATAAATAAAAGCCTTTGAACCGATTACGGATTAAACCAGTCGAACAAAACAACTCTTCCGTTAATAACTGAATTACTTATACAAATATCCTAATAATAATTATACACTGGATAAATTATACCCCAGCTGTTTAGTTAGTGTATGGGTAAAGTTTCTTGTTTATTGTTCTCAACAAATTACACACGTGTATGTTTATATCAAAGGCTTCATTCTATATTTTATGGAACGTGTTTAAAAGTAAAGTTTTCGTGTTGTTGTGGTTACGTAATAAACAACTCACACATTAAACTTTTCATACAATGTGAGTACTAGAAGCTACAAAAAAATGCTTGTATTCATACATATTTAATTCTTGTTCATATTAATGTTTGTTCATATTAATAACTGACTGGCTTGGCTGTGAAACTTGGTATATTTAATAGGATGTTTTATTATTTTTACCCCGCGTCGCAACCAAAATCCTTAAAATCGCGCGAATACGCGATCGACGCGTTTATATGTCACTGGACAAAGGGCGACTTCCAGTTTTCCGACCGATAAGTGACTTACGCAACGCAACGATGGCGTATTTGCGCGAACGATATTTTAGGTTAGCACGCGGGGTTAGAATATTGGTATACGAATAAATTATACGCCTGTGACACTAATAACAGCACTTCGACTCTTCGAAACTTCCACGAGATGGTGTGACCCACAGCACTTTTCATGGCTATGCATATACAAAATTATAATACAACATCATGCTTGTATTTCCCGAAAAGTTAAGGCTCCCGAGACAGGCGCGACGCTACTTTAGTAGAACAATTTTTAGATAAACTTCATGGAAGTTGTTCTACCAGAATCGTGTTGCACCGTCGCATCGCGCCTGTCTGAGGGCAGCCTTTAGGCAAAGGTATTATGTGTAGTATGTACATTTCACCAGTTAATAATTACTGAATATGTAGTTAAGTACATATTCAGTAATATTTACATTAATCCATGCTCGACCGCTTACGTGCCTAATGTGGCGATTATATCGAACTAATTGAGATTGTTTACAGGTTGTGTTTACGGTCGGCTAAGTAATATCATAATTATGATTTATGCATTAGGCGTGCTTACACCCACGCAATCTGTCAATCTAGCACCGTATTCGGTTCAACAGGTAGTATGGCCGATTGGTAGGTACAACAGTTACATTATTCTTTAAAAAGTTACACGATAGCTTGTAACGAATGTTATTTTATCACACATAACATCACGCCTTGTTTCCGAGATGGGTTGGGTTTTGTTTAAATCCCATGTAATAAGGGGGCGAGCTTATTGCCATTAACCGGGGACAAATCCAGACTATGGATCTAGTTTGCTCGATCTAGGAACTGAACCCTCATTCTCAACAGTAGCGCTTGCGTCTACTAGACCAACGAGGCATTTAAGGCCCCGGTAACTTTAAATATTGTCGTTATGAGCGATAATAGTTTTATTGCAATCCGATAAGGGTTAAAATCTGTTGTAATAAATTCGAATAATAAAAATGAGCAAGTGTTGTCGTAAAAATGCAAATAAAATTGTATAAAATTCGATATTAACCATTTAATAATAAATAATCCACCACTTGGATGCAGTTTGGCATTTGGAATTTTATGTTTTAATTATAATTATAATTGTTATTGAAGGGCTAAACTGGTTTTAAAGATAATTAAGAGGTGACTTTGATGATTTTTTGATGCATTAAAGTATGTTTAATTATGTTTTGAGTTCTATCACTCTATGCAAAAATTACTTGAAAATATCATAATTATTTTATATATTAATTATAAAATTATTTACGGTTAAAGATCTCTTGAACCGTAAATAATTTTGAAAGCAAAATCAAACAAAAGAAATCAAAGCCTTAAGTGGTATTTTTTTGATGGAGCAAAATTTGAGACTCTTCTTTTTGAGATACTTTACCAAAGTTATCGGTATTGCTGCTAAGACTGTCTTACTTTTACTTAAATTTGACAATACAACCGGTGGCTATCAACATAAAGACTTATTGCAGAATTACATATTTGTAATTACGTATTGATTTTTAAAGCGTCTTAATAGAATGTTATGATGACCTTAGAATGCTGAATTTCGTCATATTGAAATAAAACAATGTCCTTTCTACGCCTCATAGCTAACGCAAGAAAATTTATTAATTCTGGCTTCAACACCAAAACTGAAAGTCATCTACATTCATGAATGTTTTATGAATAAATTAATTGATTATATTAACTGAAGAACAAATTACATTAATTGAATAAATATTCGGGCCGCGGAGAATTATACATGAAATAAAGATAGCTATTATTTAATATATCATGTTAATGCGATGCATTGGAATCGGCGTTCATTATTTATACCGCATTTATGTTGTAGTTCCGCTGCAGAACCAAGGCTTGTTCACAAAAGGAAAGGAACAAGCAATTCAGACTACTAAGGGCGAATTTCCCCAATGACACTAAACGTGTTTGGCACATTTAAACCACGTTCAAGAGCTCTCAGTGTCAAAATTGTTATGGAATATTAACACCCCAGTATTGGAATATTAGAGCAGTGGTGGCCCAGGAGAGCAATGGTGGGCCAGTGGTAACGGCTGTGACTTACGAGCTGTAGGTCGTGGTTTCGAACGCAGACAAGTGAATGCGCTTGTCTGCGTCGCAGTGCTGATGAAATAAGTTATACAAAGTAATGACTTTGTGTAACTTATTTCATCACCACTACTCTCAAAGCGGTGAAGGACAACATCGTGAGGAAACCGAAAAATTCAAATACATTCGACATGTACAGACGCCAGCACATCAAGCTACCCCAATTTAATTTTCAACTTTATCACATAAGCATAAGGTTCATGTTTCAATTGGAAAAATTTGACAGTTTGGGGTAGCTAGATGTGCTGGCGTCTGTACCAACCCGAGTTGGGCCCGCGTGGTGGAAGACCGCCCACTCTCTCTCACAGAGAGGTGGCGTATTTCCCATCAGTGGGAACATTATAGGCTGATTATTTTCGAAGTACTGATCGCGTTCAGTTTCATTGGTGAAATCCGCAGTCTACTTTAAGTTAATCGAGGTTATTTTTTTTTCTTTTATTTTTATTATATGGTCTTTGACAATTCAGCAGAGGTCTACGCTCGAGGTTTGCCAGAGAGCTATGGAACGGAGTATCCTGGGTATCAAACTTGTGGACCGGGTTAAGAATACAACAATCCGTTCCATTACGAAAATAGCTGATGTCAACCGGAAAGCTGCCACGCTCAAATGGAATTGGGCTGGACACATCTGCCGTATGTCAGACGATCAATGGGCCAAACTTACGACCCAGTGGGTCCCGCTTAGTGGCAAACGACATCGCGGCAGGCCCAGACGGAGATGGCGGGATGAGCTGGACTCTTTTAATAAACATTGGTCCCTGTCAGCTTTGGATAGAGAGAGGTGGAAAGAGAGTAGGGAGGCCTTTGCCCAGCAGTGGGACGTTAGAAGCTAAAAAAAAAAAAAAAATTACTTAGCAAAGAGGAATAATCCTAACGTAACCTTATTTGAAACTTGAATTTCATTTGAAATGTTTATACAAATCCCTACGACTACGAATACATACCTACAATATAAAACGGTGTCTTAAACTATACACTAGCGAAGTGTTCAAATTTAAAATAAATTGTTGTAACTCACCCATTTTAAGTTTTTCGAGTTGTTCCACTGGTACGTCCTGTAACAAAAAGAATATAGTATTTATAGAACGCAAAACGTAGACTGAAAGTACCCATTTCTAGTTCCTACCTAGATTTTAGGCCTAACATGAAATTACACTTTGGATCATTGCCGTTAGCACCTACATTATGTTAGTTTGATAATAAAATGAGGAGAGCGGGAGTTTCAAGGATTATCTTAGGCTGTCTACAGACCTGAGTCAAAACTTTCTTTAGTCAAGAGAGGACTCAGACTCTTGTTCTATGAAAACGATGATGGCGTGCACACTTGCAAATCTTGCAATAAGACAGTTTATAGAGAAAGTTGTCTCAAATCTATGTACTTACATATATATTGAAAAAAAAAACTGTTTCGTCACAAGATAAAGCTGTTATATGTATTAGTAAGTAAGTAAGTAATAATTTATTTAGCAAAAGACTTAGCCTAGGTAACATCAGTGTTGTTCCAATAAGGGATGGCGTATGGCTAATAGGTACAGATGAGTAAGACCCCTGCTCTTCAAACTAGGAAAATCCTGTATCTTGAAGGACAGTGTACCTACTTTAGTGGGATTGACACGTTTTACAAAATCTATGTATATAATTAGTACGTGAAGAAAAACATTGTACCCATTTTTACGAAAATTACGCGGACGAAGGGGTATGAAATTTGGCACAGTTAAAGTTTATATGGAGATGGAGTGTGGAAAGGTAATATTTTTGATTTAATTGAATTATGGTCGAATTTCGCCAAGTAGGCGATCACTAGTATTTATAATCCATAATCTATTATATAAAAATGAATCCCTATTTCCCTTGGTCACGGCACCACACGTGAACGACTGGACCAATTTTGCTAATTCTTTTTTTGTTGAGTTTGTTATTGTCAGGAGAAGGTTCATAGGAAAGAAAAAAAAAATACAAAGAATTCAAAATTCATAGTTAAGACAGGATAACGTCTGGCGGGTCAGCTAGTATGTAATAATAATATTAAGTGTGAGTCATGTGAGGCGTGTTTGTGTGTGTGTTGCTGTGGAGTTAAACTGGTCCGTTAACCTATCTACCATGGACTAAACTGTTTTGACTTTTGTGTGCACACTGTCTTAGGAAAAACTTAGGGCATCTAATTATAGCTCTACGCACGCTACGTGGGTCGAGTAATAGCTTATACGAGCTCTTAATTACTAGCATATGTATGGAAATATGAAGTGTGAAAGGCCATGATTGCGTCATGTTGTGTACGCATTAGATTCAGTTCTATTTGATTTCAGAACGAATAGGTAGTTTCTATAACTGTTTTAATTTGATAATGGAACGCTGTTTGAATTTAAAATTAGAACGAAAAATAACCATGGAGTTTATGCGACTTCTATATTTATCAACGACATGAACTAGCCCTTGAACTCTTCGTGACCCTGTCTGTTGACCTAATTTAATTCATTCGGTCATGGCAAAGTTTGATGAAGTGGCTTGTAGCTAAGTAGGTGCACGGCTCGATCGATCAGGTTAAGCAACGCTTGCCGCGGTTGGTCCGTGGATGGGTGACCATTTTTACATATCAAGACCTCTGTGCCTCGGAAAGCACTTTAAGGCGTTGATCCCAGCTGCCATTCTTGGATCTTTGGCAGTCGTAACGGGTCGTAAGTAGCTCGAAAGTCCGACAACCAGTCGGGGTATTGTTGAGGTCCGATAGGCAGTCGCTTCATTTAAGATACTGGTATCCAGTTAGACTGAAAGCCGACCTCAACATAGTAGAGAAAAGACTAGGCAGATGGTGGTCATGGTAAAGTCTATATAAAGAGAGAACATTTTCTTGGTGCGACATGCGTGCGACTATCAACGGCATGCTAAAGCCAAATAATTTTAGGTATTAGTATTACTACTAATATGGTGAATTCAGACAAGAAATATGACCTGGGCTGGGACACTACTGTCCTCATAAATAATTTTATGCTCCTACAAAAGAGGTTAATCTGGGTCACCCTTCCTAAAATGTGGTCAGCGTTATACCAACTGTTGTTCCGGGCTTCCCTTAATCGTACCTATAATAAGTTAATCGCATTTGCCTGATCCTTTCGACGCTTCACACTTAGTTACCGAAGCCTGTGCACCTTTTTATTCCTTGTTACTTACCTACTCCTATTCCCTTAAGCTTTTATTTAATTAGCATCTTAAATTTTCATACATTTATCTAAGTATATAGGTTGGCTCGCAAGTTTATATTTGGTACATAAATAGTTAAACAATCTAGAGCCAACTAATATCCTACCAATATTATAAATGTTTAAGTTGTGGTGGTGGCATGTGGGTGGTTGGTGGCAGGTGATTGTTAGTTGTTGATAGTTGTTGTAGTATGTTTTGATGTTTGGATATTTGTTACTCAATCACGCAAAAACTGCCAAAAGGATAGAAATGAAATTTGGCACACAGATAGTTTATAACTGGCACCCTAATTGCGTAACTCACGATTCATCATAATTTGTTTCGTTTTTAAACAAATGCCTAAACTATTGCTTCATAATAATATGTTCGAAAAATGTGTCTGCTCAACAACGTAAATAACGCAATGAATATTGTTGAACTGTCAAAATGAAACCGATTACGATTAATCGCGAGTTACTCAATTAGGTGCTGGATTAACACATAGGATGCTTTTTATCTCGATAGTACGTGCCCGTATGATAATTTCCGATATTTACGCGGGCGAAACCGCTAGCAAGAGCTAACATTATGGTAATATATGGAATGCAGCCTTCGATCACTGTGAGAATTGGCCGCGAACACAGCAGTTGGCAAAGAAAATGCGAACGTAACCATAAACTATTTATAGAAATTGATTTTATTCAGAAAATTAATGTAAAATATTTCATTTCTTTTCAAAATTTTCGCCGCATAAAACTCTTTTATAAAGATAAAAGATTGCTAGCAAACTTACTGAATTATTTAAGTTTTATCTGCATTCTTACGATTAAAAATTCATGAGTTGTTAAGTCAATGAATTATGTATAGCAGTCTTTAGATTTTGCTGCTTTTTATTAGGTTTTAAAAGAATAAAAAGATTATCTTTATATCATACAAAAACTGACTAAATATCACATTGGAAGAATAACATACTAAAGTCGATACAAAACAATAAAAAATCAGAAAGAAAGAAAGAAAACCATTTTATTTGGGTCACGCACGGGAAATGCAGAAACTGAAAAAGGAGCATTTAAAACTCACAAAATTAATACATTTTTTCGAATAAACAAAATATAAAAAAAGCCAAATAGGCTTCCTATCTCAGCAAAAGCCGTTCATCTAAATAAAATAACATGAAGTCTAAAGCTGTAAGTTAGGACCCTCATGGCGTGCATTGGGGTGTTAAAGCAACAATTATTTGACGCGCAATGCCGCAGTAGCTTTTCAAGGCTGTGATATATAATTAGCAGTAATTTGTATGGAGTCACGCTAACACAAATTAATTTTAGCAGTGTAGTTAGGTGCAAAAGTGTCATACTTAATTGTTATTTATTTTTTTTTTAAATTAAAATGAAAGAAATAAAACATGTTAAATTGACACATATCAATAAGAGCAAAAAAAAAAAATTTAAGAAAAAATATACTTAATTGTAATAAAATTAATAATATTGTGTGCTTCAAGGCTGTGCCAAATAAGACCAGTGCCTGATGCTGGTTTTCAACTGGACCTTCAAAAGCCTCGCACTTGTCGTAGGTAAGTACTCCCCGATCTGAGGTGGAATTCTCGTAATTTTAAGAATGTTCACAGTCTGATCTCAGTCTTAATCTGCCAAAATACCTCGAGTTTCCATACATTTTTGACAAGTTTTTGACATTTGACTGTCGCTGAGATGAGACTGCGACTAGATTTTCAACGTTTTTAATTACGAGAATTGGCATTCTGGTATCCTAATGATTTTCTTTTAAGGAGCATACGCTATGATATGTGGCGATATGTAAATTTTCTTACGTGTTTTTGCAATTTGCAGGACAGTATTAGGTATTATGTTGATTATATTATGATTCGCGACCGTAAAAGATATGGCTTTACAGAAATATAATCATCATTTTCATGAAATAATCATTCAATTGGATTAAATGAATTTAGACCTTGGTGCTTTCCCCTTATAAATCACTTGACGCTTGTTCACCATATTCTACAGTAAAAACAAAAGCAGTGCCCACGGTAACATTTGAACATTTGTATTATATGTTATGTTAGATACATTTTTTGTTCCAGTCAGCGTATCTGCATTTTATCCTATAAAATGACCTTTGACAGCTGGCAGTCCTTGGGGTATTAAGTTAAATCTCTGGATCTCTATTTATACGTCTGACCCTGTTCTTTACGAAGGCCAGAGGCTACGCAACATGTGTTTTCCAGAGACAAGGCTAGCCGACTCCCGGCGGTATAGATAATAATATTTTGCTCTTTTCATGTGACAATATGGCGTACCTATATTGTATGAGGCAAATTATAATTACGTTTTAAAACCTTTCAATGTTTTGGAAGTAAGGACGTAGATATTTTACCGACAATAAATTAAATAAAGGAAGGGCCTCATGTACCGATATGCTATTAGTATTGGTCGTTTGATATTGTAACAATGTTGTCATGTGAAAGCAAATCACATTAATAATGATATTGTGAGTAAGGTTAGCTTTGTTAGGACCACCATTTTGTTTCATATAATAGAGCAATTATATTAAATTACAATGTGTTTCGATACTAGAATATTCTAGGACCACGCGAAACTTATTACTTATTGATTACAGTGCGATAATTCGATATTGAAATGTTTGTTTCTCCATTTGTGAACTACTGCTTACTATTCCGAATTCACGATATAGGTAGCTACGAAATGCAATGTTTATTTATATAATTTGTTCTACTAAAAGGGGTTATAGGCATATTTAAGAGATTGAAACGGTGAAAAAGATATTTTTGGAGACTTTAAAAAGTGGAAAGAGTCAAGCATGCAATATAAACTCTCGATTCTTACCGCTGACATAGGTACTCGATTTTGAAATTGTTTCCAATTGTTTTTTTTTTATTTCATGATTTTACCTAATTTGATTTTAGTTTTTATTTAACTATTGTTTCCTATTTAAATTTAATTTTGGGATAATCATAATTAAAATCTAATTTTGTTATTGATTTCATGATTTTGATTTTATTCTAATATTATTTTAAACATGGTTCTAACACTGTTTTTTTAAACTTTTTGCTACCGTAGTCTGAATTTTAAGTAATATAATGTACCTTCACTGCATAAAACCTCACTGGAAGAAATCACTGGCTCCTGAAATGTTTATGCCATTAAAGAATTTTATTTATTACCATTTTAATGGTAGTTTGGCGTATAACTGTGTAATGTGTATGTCTACGAACCCTACGATGTCTTATTAATTGGGTAACTAGGTACCTACAATTTGTAGTTGGTACCTTACAATATAAGATGCAGGTACATTTACATCCATTCATTTCTCATAGGATACAAAATTTCCAAAGGTCAAAAAACACGTAAAAATAATGAAAATTCCATCTTCATCATTCTAGAAGCAAATAAGATAATTACGTCGGGCAGACGAAAACACCAAAATATCCTTCGCTAAAGTAATATAATCCTATTTGCATGCTGCGGGAATCACTGACTTGAATATTTAAGGAGCCCTACTATTTATGAAGAGCTCTTTAATTTTAGGCTTCAAGGCTTCTGTTATTAATTTGTTAGTATAGTATCAGTTAAGGACATTGTTATATTTATTTTGAATGATGAACACCCAGTAAAGTACATATTAAGAAAAAAAAATACAACATCACGCCTGTTTTTTTCAAAGGGTAAGGCAGAAGAAGGTCAAAAACTATTTAGTATTCAAACAAATAATAATCCTATCGTCAATATTTTAAAAACTTGCTTCAAATAGTACCCCGTTAGACTTCGGTTTATCGCAGAAATCGTTACCCTAAGAAATATTCCGGCGCAAATAAACACAAAATGAAAGGAATAATATATAAATGTGTCCTTATAAAACACTTTGTGGGTCTGAAGTTATAAATTAGGGTCTCCGTAGCTACTCCAAGGGTACCCAACAACTCTTGTATTTCAAGTACTTTCGATACCAATCGAAAAAATCTCGATGTTGAAAATGCCAATTCTTTTATGTGATCAATGAAATCCCCGCGTTGTGCTTCAACAGTCAACTGTTTAAAATTCCAATGAAACCCATTTATTTTCGCATACATTTAAGTTTATTTTATTTGGGCACAATGTTCAGACCTACATAAATAGAATTTCGAATTTATTCTAAGCCTACTTACCGCACTTAGTTTTCTATGTTACATCGTAACAACGAATGTTTCCGAAAATAGATTCCTCAAAGGCGATATTACGATTGGCACGAATAATTAATATTTATTTCCAGTACCTGATGGAATTCCAACCGTTATTCTTAAATCTGCTTGGAAATATTCAGGGAACCAATTCTGTTGGTTTATAATTTAACCCTACAAACAGCTACTTATCCTGTATATTGGAAAATTTCAAGGGTTATGCCTGTACGTGGGTGGCGTCAAAACTGGACAACTACAGCCCTATTGTGGTTATTTCAGCCTTCGCCAAGATCTTTGAGCAGCATGGTTTTAGAACCGTTAAATCCACTGTGAAAAAACCACATTAATTTTGTAGACTATGCTTTACCCGAAATTGATAAAAATAAGCAAGTTGACGTGACGTATTTTGAATTTAAAAAGGCGTTCGATCGTGCCCAAAATAACATCCTACTTAAAAACATCCGCAATGGGGATTTTCACCGGAGTTGCTTCAACTCTTTTCTATCTATTTCACTACCCGTTATCAGTATGTTCAAATCTTTGGACATAAATCTGCCCTCTATATAACTGGCTCTGGTGTAAGCCAGGGTAGCACCCTGGGGCCTACGCAGTTTATTGTAATGGCGAATGACCTGTTGCGGATGACATGAAGTTATTCTTGGGTGTTAATTGCGAGCATGCGAGGCGTTGCCTCGTCTTAGTGTTGGAATTCGAAGTGGTCTAGGAGCATGAAGGTTGACTTCGTGTAGTCTCAGTCTCAGTTTGATCACACCAACACCTGATGCTCTGACTGTAACTTCAAAACCAATTGCCTATCTGTAGCGGTACTGCGATAGGCTACCTTGTCACAGTTATTTGTAAAAATCGGTGTTGGCTTAAGTCCCCGGATTTAAATCTAATTGAGCACGCATAGGTTATGCTCCAACGAAGTCTTTACAAAATTTTCACAAAAATCTCGTAACAGACAGTATTGATAAAATTGGAGATATATATGTGTAGTATGAATCGTTGTAGGTGCGTTAACATTCGTGGTGCTTTTAAGTTTCTTTACATGTTATGTTGTTTGCTTGCTGTTCGCTTTGATGTTTACTGTAAGTGCAGTAAGCAATAGTAATATGTATAAATAAATACAGCTACGATATTTAACTTACAAAATACATACGTACCACATGTTAAAAATCCAAGAACTCATAAAGGAAAGAGTTGTAACGTAAAAAATAATCCATATAGTTTTTGAAAGCTATAGGTAGGTAAGTAATCCACTTCCAAATATATCCTACTATCCTAGCTAAGGAAATAAATCCGCGGCCCCAAGGACTCAAGATTTATTTCGCAATTAAATAAATTTCCAACTACGTACATTCTTTAAGCCTTTATGCTATACACAGTTCAAAGTTGAACGTAAACATTTATCCAGGGGTGCGGGCTTTTCGAAAGAGAGTGGGAGAAGTTATTTGATGATTTCCCACCCTAAAAAAAATACATATAATGGAAAAGCAAACAAAGCAAAACCCTTCCCCAAAAAACTGAAAAGCACCCGAGTACAAATAAAAGATAAAAGTTACCATAAATGGAATCTCTGAACAATGTTTCCATAAACAAAAGCTATATTGTTGCCATTCTCAATAAAGATCGTTCAAATTGAAACTCCGTAGTAAGGTATTTTAAAAGTTCTCAGTATTTTATTAAACGTTTGTAGGCACCTTTTTACTAGCGTGTATATAATGTAGTTATTTTAGGAATACCCAGACAGGTCGTGAACATAGAGGTTTGAAGTGCTTATGTGTTTAGTGAGTGGAAAAACCATCGCCACATTAAAGGCAATGTGCCTATACAGTGTCTATGTACCTACCCTATACCTAGTGGGTAGGTAAATTGAAAATACCCATTCGATATTTTGCGAATGTTTCATTATTGTTTAGTCCTATTGGTCCAAAGTTTAGTAGAGGGTTACATTTAACATATTTTATTACCATAGATTTTATCTGAAGATAGACTGAAAAGCTGTAACCAAAAACCAAGGATGAAAAAAAATACCCTCAACATTCAGGTTCCAAAATCGCGTTCTTTGTATAAAAGACTAGCATTTCGCCCGCATCTTCGCCCGCATGAAATTTTGGCCCCTGACCTGCCACGTCGCATCCCATCACTTTTTTTTTATTTTTGCTCGGCTCTTCAGGGTCATAGCGTGATGTTAAATAACCTTTAACCTTCCTCAAGAATTGGACTATCAAATGCAAAAAGATTTTTCTAATTCCGACTAGTAGTTCCAGAGATTACCCCCTACATACAGACTTACAAACACATTTTACCTCTTTATAATATAAGTATAGATGATTTCGCATTAAAAACAGACAATTTATTTGTAGAAGTATTAGGCCCCGTATAAATATTTATTTATTTAATACTTCACGCACAGAAATGTACAGAGGCGGAATTAATGCCAAAGGCATTTTCTACCAGTCGACCTTTGGGTGATGCAGAGACAAACAGTGGTAGGTGCAATTACGTAATTCGTGTTTTGAATATTTATTCAAATATAAGTAAATATAGGTACTAATATTATTAATACAATGATATAAATACTTAATTAAATATAACCAAAAATAAACGTGCGAAAAAAGCGGTAAAGCGGTCGTCGTGCGAATCCGCGATTATTCTTAAATCACAATGTGTTCGGAAAACCGGAAGGCACCCTACGTCGCCGGCGCGACCACGCGTTCCGGTTCACGATCGCCTATTGGCACGTCGATTGTTTGATTAGGACGTGGCCTAGTATTTATACAATTATTTTGTCTGTTTTTCATGCGCACTCATATTCTATTCAGATGACGCTATTTTGAAACCTGAAGGTTGAAGTATTTCCTAGGTTTTTGTTATTTCAGCTGTGGTTTTCAGGTTGTGTGGTTGTCTATCTTCAGGTAAAATCGGACGCGAGGTTAGTAAGTACATTATTTACTCCTACACCTTTTTGAATTTTACAAAATAAGGTAGGTAAGTACTTTTAACCTACATATCTGGGTCGACAAAGCTCAGGAAATATGATAATGTGCTTATTATCTGCTAACTTAGGCGTGTGGGCGTATAAAAATATACGCAAAGCAGTATGAGTTCTAGAAACCCACGGCACGCCTTGGGAGTTAACATAAAAACATTATTTACTTACATAATATATGGTTTGTTTTCACACAGGTGCCAAATGCA
Organism: Antitype chi; assembly: GCA_947359405.1. Classification (NCBI taxonomy): domain Eukaryota; kingdom Metazoa; phylum Arthropoda; class Insecta; order Lepidoptera; family Noctuidae; genus Antitype; species Antitype chi. Next base: position 10,286,224 of record OX375815.1, on the reverse strand, counting down.
ATTACCATGAACAAAGGTAGGCGTAATTATACTGCCAGTCTTTATTCCCTTGACACAAGAGCGTGTTTTGTTTAATCTGTCAAGTCGTAAATAGTGAAAATGCTAGGAGATAAAAGCTCACTTATATTAATTACTGTAAACTAGTATGATTCTCAGAGCTTAACTGAGCTATAGTAATCTTTTAAGAAGAAAAATGTCTGCAAAAGATTTGCAACAATAAAGTGTTGAAACTTCGCAGTCTATAACCAATCCACGGCTCAACATAAACATGGCCGAAATTAAATGATTGACTTCTATATTCATAGATCTGTAACAGTGTTTTTAAAAACCAAAAAAATATACAAAAATTAAGTCATTTATAATTTATACAAAATCAAATGGGCTGTTTCATCCAAATTGAAAAAAAAAAACATAACCTTGATGCAACCGTTGAAAGCAAAATCATAGCACATCTTCATGAATCTAGCGATCTCCAACGTTATCAGTAATCTAGTTATCTAGTAAATGATATTTAACAGTAGTCAACTCAATATCACTCACGACGAACGCGGATCATTATGGCCTGCGGTATCAACTATACGTATAATGGCCTTTGTTTCAGTCATATTTCATGAAATATTCAATAGAGTATCCACGAAATGGAAAACAATGATATTACTTGCGATTTAGTGAAATCCTTGACTATTATTGCGTTATCCTCTACGAAAAATTCCTTAGGAAACTTTTTACATAAGCCGCATATAACGTTCCCAATACTGGGACACTGGCCTCCGCTCTGTGAGAGGAAGTGGGCCGTAATCGGCCACGCGGACACAGTGCGGATTGGTTGATGTCGCATGTCTTCGAATGTTTCGTTCTAGGGCATGCTTGATTCCTCACGATGTTTTCCTTCACCGCTTTGAGAGCAGCAGTGATGAAATAATTTACTCGAAGTTTTTAGTGCCTGTCAGGGCTCGAACCTACGACCTCTTAACTCTTATGTCGCGGCCGATTCTAATGAGCCACGACTGCCCTCCTGTTGCTCTCTGTCTAGGTAACTTCTTAGTTTTCATTTAAAAAAATGAAGGTCCCAGTCTTTACCTTCTTGTTCAATTACAAGAAATCAATATATTGTAATACCAACATAACTGGACTTGTTCACATGCAAAAAAAGTAAAGATATCACTGACAGTGTTACTGAGATTTTAAAGATTAATTGTAATAAATAATTTTGTGTGCTTTTCTATATTTTGAGAGGTTGTCTAAAACAACTATATACATATGCTTAATAATCATATGCAGTTCTTAGTAAGTCACCACATTGAAAAACTTATATTTTTTGTCACCAACAGTTTTGTTCACAAGTTAAAATCGACAAGGAATACAGTGAATCTGCCCATTAGGTTTAGACTTAAAATAGCGAGGCTAATAGCTTATATAAACCCAGACATAAGTAGTATGTCGGAGTATTGTTTGATTACTGTTAGTAGTGGTACTAACACTACTTTTGATTCGCCTAGTAGTTTAAACTATTAGGTGCGACAACGGGTGAGCCGCATATGTTGAATGTTGTTCATCAAAATATGCAGGGTTCAGGTGTTATGTTTGACTGAACACTGACTGGTTGAAAGAACATTTTTTTTTTTTTTGAGGGTGGGAAATCATCAAATAACTTCTCCCGCTCTGGATGGAGCAGGAGGGCGTGTCAGACTTTTACTGACTAAAACCCACCCGTGTTCCCTCAGTTGCCCGTGCGCCAGGGGCGACGGTATCTCTTTCGAACAACCCGCACCCCTGGCAGGGTTGAAAGAACATGAAGTAGTGTTTATAAATGATGATAGTTTTACCATTCAAAGTGCATTTGTAAGGGAATGTTGTTTTGCTCTTGTTTCAAACAAGTTGAAATGTAAACAACGTTTAGATTCAGTTAACCTTTCTACTGAGCGCACTTTTGAGTTGTCTTGTGTTGAACTCGAGCGATACGTTATATTGCGTTTATCGACCCCCCTTAATTATTAACATGATCTACAGTTGATCATTCTATTCTTGCCTGAGCAACCGGAAGCAAGTTCGTCATGCTCCCATAGATGTTACTGCTTGCGGTTGTGTTGGGGGCCGGGTTTGTGTTATGCTCGTGAACGGGTGCTGCTTGTGGTGACTGGTTATCTTGCTTATTGTTATTTAGTTTACGTCGATGGTCCTAGGTTATCTTTTGTGGCCTCGAGTTGTAACTCGGGTACTATGCTTTGTTTACGTTTTTATTTTTTGTGCTTGAGTTAAGTTTTCATTTTATATGTTGGTATATTAGCATGGTTTTGGTTAGCTGACATATGACAAATTATTTAAGTTTTGTGTCTTTGCCTACCCATGTATAGAATTAAATCTATATAACTAAACAGACAACTGTGCTGCTGGGGAATTTGTGGCGACACTTCTTCTTCCCAATAGGAAGTGGTGAAGGGCGGGCGTTTTGGGGGACTGTTGTATGTAATTTTGACATTCAAAAAGTGCTGATTTTCAGCCAAATTTGAATAAATGACTTTTGATTTGATTTGATTTTTTTATTGAAAAACAGCATAAACTTTCAACCGCGTGAGTTATATTTGAAAAGACTATAAAATGATGCTCACAGTCACATACATAAATATCTACATGTATGCACTTAAATCTTTACTCTTCTTTTCGAGCACTCTCTAAGGTACTGTTAACGTTTATTGCACAAAGCTTGTTCTCAATTGCAGTCCTTACTCACTTGTAGTGATCCCAGTTGGGAACAGCCGATGCATTTAAAGTAAAAGCGTTGTAGACGATTTTGTCCGTTTTTATTAAATTTACTTATCAAGCGAACGACAGAATACAAATTCATTTTAAAACGGTTTAAGTTCAATTGTGACTAATTTATTTGCAGATTTTTTAACCGACTTCAAAAACAAAATAAGGAGAAGGCTCTAAAATAGTTACTTAAATATTGGCGTTCATGGTTTGCCTAGAAAATTCTGACGTGAAATTAAATTAAAAACATGCCCATTGTTGCAATTTATGATTGATTTGCTTCATTGTAAAACTGTAGAGTCCGTTTGTCGCTTCACTGATCATTTAGTATTGAGGTGGATGAGTATTCGAATCAAATGTCGATGTCGACATATTCGTACCTACCTATATTAACAAATCAAAACTGTTTGCTACTGGACTACACCTACTTTAATAACATATTTATTCGCTAAGTGAACAATGTATGTTCTTCCAGAATAAATAAATAATATTTAAACCCAAATAGATAGTGAGTATAATAGGTAGGTAATTTCGACGGTCAACTTCTCAAATAAATCTTCTACTTAAGTAAAAATTAAATGGTGTTTGTTGGAAGCGCATCTTTTGAGACAGGCTGGACCGATATGGCTATTTTATGTTTTAAAATATTCGTAATAGTCCGAATTAGGATTTTTGTAGGGATTTCTTTTTTAAATTAAGAAAAATCTGAACGTTATTTTATTCCATAGGATTTTTGTATGAATTACTGAAATCTGCAGGCACGAGCACCGTTTTGTCGACGGAAGAGTAGACAAAAAAGACATTCCGTGTAGACAGTAGAATGTTTGTTATCAATGTGATTTTAACAGTTTGGGAAGAAAACTTTAGTGCTGGCGGCTAGTGCTGGTGGCTAGTGCTAGAGGTTCTGTCATAGATCTCATCCATCGCTTTCCATCAGGCGTGATCGAGGTCAAGAGCAGGCGCATTCAGCAATAAACGAAATCTGCCTACAAAAGATCTTCACGTTTAATATCTTCTGTTTCTTTATTACCTACTTAATATAATTTCACCACCCTCAATACAAACGACGAAATCTTAATTCAAACGACTTAACAAAAAAATAAAAACACATAAAAAGAACTTCAATAAAGAGGAACTTTCAATACCCATAGGAAAATATATTTTCATCACGACAGATATTAGATTTACTGAAATTGTGAAATACTTGACCAAATATTTGATGTAAAAATACACATTTTATTGCAGAAAAGCCTCACGGGTATTTAGCCTCGCGGAAGAAACTTACTTTTTAATATTACATATGTTGTCACTTACCAATTTGATGCCCAATCCATAATCCCCTGAAACAAAACAAAATTAATGTTTAGAAAATATTTTTTGTATCCACATTCCTCTATCTACTACAAATTAATGGTGAGAATTCAATGCACAAAATGTATTTAAAAACCTTTATCATTTATCTGCTATTGATGCCCCAACAAAACAGTTTGATTAAAGTTGAAAGCATGCTGGACGAACAACAAATCAATGTCAGGATAATATGATCATTCAAACCATTGATTCAGATTTCCATCAAACAGTAATTTGATCACATTGATACTTGGAAGTATAGCTTGAAATTGGGAACCTAAATATCAGATAGGATACTACGAAACAGTTTGATCCCAAAAAGTCCCCTTATGTATCCTATGACCTTTCCATCAATAAAGATCGCAGCCCCCACTATTTACATAATCTATCTAGTTGTTTTTACCATAATTATAGACTTTGTTTTGATGCGTGCGAGGTTTCCAGCAGGATGAGCTCATGTGGATCGTCTTCACGGTCCACCGCACATTTAGGGCATAAGCTTTGATCGTACACGCGAAACTAACTTTCACATAGTTTGATATCATACGCTGATTATTCCAATAATTATTATACCTACTACAGATAGGTCAAAATTATTTATTTAGTCTCATATCGTAAAATTCGAATTATACGTGAGACACTCAGAAAGTTTTGCGGAAATAAAATAAAATGTTCTGCAGGTAAATATTTTTTTATTAAATCTTTTCAAAGTACCTACTCTCCACTAGCCTCTATACAACGTTTCATGCGTCTGGACCAGTTTTCGAAACACTTTTTCCAGTCCGCCACAGACACCTCGTTTACAGCCTGCTCGAACGCTGACAGCGCATCTTCCGGCGACGAAAATTGTGTCCCTTTGAGCTGATTGTTTTTTTTGGGGAATAAAAAGAAGTCACACGGTGCTAGGTCAGGGCTGTAAGGAGTGTGACCCAGGAGTTTGACCGGCGTGCTGTCCAGGAAGTCCCTCGTTTTGAGCGCGGTGAGCGAAGGCGCGTTGTCATGGTGGAGCAGAAGCCCGCGGAGCCCTGTGTTTGGTCACTTGTTTCTCACAACAGAGAAAACTTCTGCCAAGCCTTAGGTAGTATACCATTCAGCGTTGATGCTTCTTTGGTTCCATAAAGGAATTGAAACCACGTAGTCAGTGAAATTGAAAAAACTAACTATTTACACTAGGTACTACATTAAATATCTGAGTACGTTCAGATAGTTAAGTTGTTAATAATATTTGCGTTATATAGAGCGTCTGTTATTAAACGTTTAATAAATAGTAACTGAAAAAAAAGTTATTTAGTTTTAGTATTAATTAATTATTTCATCACCCATGCTTTCAAAATGGTGAAGACAATATCGTGAGGAAACCAGCATGTCCTAGGATCAAAAATTCGAAGACATGTGATTTCTACTAATACTATCTACTCGACCCGCGTGGTGGATTACAGCCCACTCCCTCTCACCCCACATCCCAGCTGTGGGAACATTATAATTATGCTGATTGCGCTTATGTAATTGCTAAGTGTCTAATAGTTTTGGATTTATATTATCACCAACAAAAGCAAGCAAGAGTGGTTATCAATGCTTTTCTCCAGCCAAATTCTGGCATTAGTCTCACTCTACTGGTTACTAGTCCTCACTTTGGTACATCGCGTAGCTTTCGTGCAGTTACATAGGTATACACTTCACTTCTATACAGCCCCGGATCTAGGGGGGAGGGCAAAATGGGGCAAAACGAGGCGCTAAAATCATAATATAGTATGATTAAAAATAAAAAACTTGCTCCACAAAGCGCCTAGCATACGCAAGCCTGGTTGGCTCACCGTCGACTTGTAAGAAAAAGGCGCCACACAGGCCCACACCTAATTAATTTATCTTAAATGCTGGAGAGAGGGGCGCCACTATCAAGTTTCTGCCCCGATTCGAAAAAATCTTAGATCCGGGGCTGCTTCTATATTGTGTTGCCTTCACAATTACATTATGGTTCTAAACGTTAGGTACATAGAGGCTGAAGTTTCATCGCCAATAATATGTGGGTGTTGTTATTATGTTTCGGTTTAGGTAATCTATTTAAGGCGTCAATGGTAAGAGAATATTACGCGTCGGCGCGCCAAGAGCTTTAGGGATTTTATTAGCTAATTCACTTTGCGATATTAGTAATATCTTCTTTTAGTTAATGTTACCTTGAACTTAATATGATCCGCAGCTTCATTAGTTTATTTATTTGAAGCAAAATATTATTAAGAAGTCCAAAGTCCTCGCGGCGCAAACTGTCAATCAGATTGAACCCAAACATATAAGGAGGACAGGGGCATCAAGGGTGCCAGACACGGGGTCGTCTGGGGCCCTTATGTTACTTAGTTGCTGGGGTGGTCACGGCGTGCCATGTGTCCTGGTGCGCCGAACTGGTGGGGTCCGCAAGGGCCGATGCCTGCCAGGGGTGCGGGTTGTTCGAAAGAGATACCGTCGCCCCTGGCACATAGGCAACTGAGGGAACACGGGTGGGTTTTAGTCAGTAAAAGTCTGACATGCCCTCCTGCTCCACCCAGAGCGGGAGAAGTTATTTGATGATTTCCGACCCTCAAAAAAAAAAAACAAAAAAAACACATAAGGAGGAGATTGTACCCTGAACCTGAAAATCATGTTAGTGATTAGCACAGATACTTATTTGGTATTATATCATGCGATATTATCTTTTCCTTTTCATTAAGACGGATGGATGGATGGCTCGTCCCCTATTACATGGGACTTAAACATAACTTGCGAAATGTGGGAGTACTAAGGGTACGCCTCTACCTAACCCTTCGGCGAAACAAGGCGTGATGTTATGTATGTTAGATGGTTTTTTTTTGGGTGGGAAATCATCAATTAACTTCTCCCGCTCTGGGTGAAGCAGGAGGGCGTGTCAGACTTTTACTGACTAAAACCCACCCGTGTTCCCTCAGTTGCCTGTGTGCCAGGGGCCGCGGTATCTCTTTCGAACAACCCGCACCCCTGGCAGGCATCAGCCCTTGCGGACCCCACCAGTTGGTGCTGACATCTCTTTGAGGCGCGCGTGGAACACAACGCGCCGTCGACTCGGGCTTGGTCCTTACCGGACAGCGAGCTACCCATTACTCGCCGCCCGCATGTTCGATGGTAACATTATATTTTTTTCATTAAGTACATATTATTTATTCATTTCCATAGCTCGTTGCACACTAACCCGTTGGTGCCGGCTGTCATTCGGATCTTTGACAGTCGTTACAGGCCGTCAGAAGCCCGAAAGTCTGACAACCAATCACAAAAAGCGGTATCGTATTGCCTCGTAACTAACCTAACAAACACATCGAATTAAACCCAACATACTAGAATAAGTTGAATCATACGGAACGACGTATGACCAAATTGGAGCCACATAGTGGTAGCGGCTGCAAAACTAAATAATTTTATGTATAGTCTGCTGCGAAAGTCTCTGACGAAAATGTAAACAAATGTTTCAGAAAATCGTTGATGCCAATTTGAAGTTTGAAGATAATGATAGATATAGTTTTACCTATAGCTACACTATGTGTAATCTAAGTGTCGGTTATGTCTTAGTTGTAACAAATATAGGTCAACTTCACACTGGGTTAACATAATTAGAGCAAGGGTAATAGCTTAAGTGTTTGCGCTCACGCCTGGCATAAACATATTGCGTCCTTCGATATGTTTACTTAAAGGGTGGATAAATATTTATGTACCTACGCATGTCGATTGGTTTTCTATATTTTTATGAAAACAGCGGCTTTGCCCGCGTGGTGGTCGAAAATTATCGGAACGTATTACCGGGATAAAAGTATCCTATGTGTAAATCCAGGTTATAAACTTTCTGTGTGCCCAATTTCATCCAAATCCGTTCAGCCGTTTTTGCGTGATTGAGTAACAAACATCCAAACATCTAAATATCCAAACATACAAACTTTCGCATTTATAATATTCTAGTAGGATATTAGGATGATCCGATATTTTTGTAAAATAAGAGGCATTTTATTTATTACTCTATAATAAAACGGTTGACAATCGCTTTTTGGATTTCCTAATTAAATTAACAAGTTACAAGTGCCAATCACTCTCTATGGCCTTATAGTAAAGCCACAAATAATGTCTGCCAGACTGACACTAACGAAATTAGAATCAGAACTAGTGATGAAAAATAGCTGGAATGGATTGAGTGTGTGACTTGGCTTAGAATAAATTTCGATCAGAAGTTTAGAGTAGTTTAGTAACTGCTACAACTTACGCAGCCTTTAAGAATAAAGCACATACTATGTGTATTGTCAGACAGAAATGGATATCAGTATGTGGCTGTTTGAAACTACAGGCTGTAAGGGTAAACACCGTTATCCTTGAAACCAGTGGTTTGGTATCGTTTATAGAACGTAAAACAATGAAAAAAAACCACCGATTTTTAACTCGCTCGTCTATTTTATATTTAAGTCAACTACCCATGGTTTAAGTCACAACGGTGTTTACCCTTAGGTACATCCTGTATATGTGAGTTAGAGATTCTAACTCAAACTGTGCGACTATAAATTCAAATGAAATGAAATTGTTTGTTCTGAATCACTTATATGCGTCATATAAAACAATAAGCTAGATGAAGCAGATAGGTATTTCCTATCTGACTACCCCTGAGAAGAAATGGCGAAACAAACTCAGGGGTCGAAATCTCTTTCAAAGTCATAACAAAATATAAATTTTATATCCTTTAATCTTAACACAAACGCATAAAGAAAAGTACTTAATAATGAAAACAATATACAAAATAAATACAAAAACAAAAGGACACTTAGGCGTCAGGAAACGAGCCCAGAAGACTGGCAGCATTGCCACGTTGAATGGAAATGCTAATTCTTTGGCCAAAGAACGACCCAGCCCTCTGGTCACGTGAAGTGTCGACCAGCCGGCGAGAAATTTCCTTAAAGAGGAGACGTGCACTCGGGCCCCATGACCCGAGCGTTTCGACCCCAAACGGCTCAAAACTGTAGTTACCCATAAGGTTACAGTATTTACGCCGCTTGAGGGTCTCAGCAACAGCAGCAGCGGCGCCAGCACGGCCCGCCGTGCTAGGAACATGGGAAGTCATAACTATGTCAGAGGTTTTGGTCACATCATGTGAGGCCCACGTAGATTAGTGTCTGAAAGGGTATTTTGAGACGTTTAAGGACGTTTTAAAAAACTTCTACCAAAAAAAAACAACCAACTTCCTCTTATTTTTGAAGCGAAAACTTCTATATGCGCGTTGGGCATGCCGTTCGAGCAAGTGCCGTTGAAATCAGTGCCCTGAGTGGAATACCTCATTTTTTGTGATGGGAAAATACAATTGAATTCGCGACACCGTTACCGACACGGCTGTATATAAGTATGTACATATATTGTGTATGTACAGAGGGCTGTATCAATTACGGTCACGTACGGGCACCTCATTTTTTGTGATGGGAAAAAAACAATTGAACTCGCGACACGGTTACCGTTACCGACACCCCTGTATATAAGAATCTGAAGTGAAAACTTGTTTAGGCGCGTTGGGCATTTTTTGAGATGGGAAAAAACAATTGAACTCGCGACACTGTTACCGTTACCGTTACCGACACCTCTGTACCTAAGAATCTGAAGTGAAAACTTCTTTAGGCGCGTTGGGCATTTTTTGAGATAGGAAAAACAATTGAACTCGCGACACTGTGCACTGTTCAAAAAATACACATGTAATTGTTCAAGTTTTCACTTCTGTCGGCACTCCCGGAGTGCTATTTTTTGTTTTACTTTATAGTTCTGGTTCCTACCACAAACCAATTCGTAAACCATTTCTTGCAATGTAAATAACAGTGACAGGAAGTTTTCCAAACATCACCAACATACATGAAGTGGATTAAATACGTATTATTAAAGTTACGTAAATTAAAATTACCCAAGCTACAATTTTCAATATTGGGCCATAATTGATGAAAAAATCGATGATGAATATAGTTATGATTTGATTTCAGAAGTGTGTGGCAAAAAACGAAAATACAGAATCAAAGACACCGACTTGCGGACGGCGAGTAATGGGTAGCTCGCTTTCTGGTAAGGACCAAGCCCGGGTCGACGCGGGGGTGCGGATTGTTCGAGATACCGCGGCCCGTGGCACACAGGCAACTGAGGGAACACGGGCGGGTTTTAGTCAGTAAAAGTCTGACATTTCTCTTAAAATTTCTACCAACAAATATACCTAAAAAGACTTACGAGACAGTGAGACAGTGATGTTTTGTCAAATAATGGTATATTATTTCGAAAGAAAACGAGCATATAACTTAAATCTACAATGATAGTTTAAATGATTCTTTTGGCAGCTATTGTATCCTTTGTGAGAAGGCCTAAATAAATACTCGTAGAAATACAACTAGTAAGATCGCTTTCGTGTTTGTAGTTTCATGACCTGAAGTGTAGAACTTGGCTCTCTTAAGTTTTGAAAGTTACAGGTTGCCCTCACCAATGTACAGCATTTTGTGTGATTTTTATTATGTACTTAAAAACGAATGTTAGTACTTATTCAAAAACAAAACAATTTAATTTTACCTACATGTAAAAAAATGTATTTTTGACATCCATCTATCCATTATGTATTTTTGGTCCTGTCCTTTTAACATAATTATTATTTTAGAACGAACATTCAGTACAAAATACTATTATACAAAAATTTGCTTTGTTGTACTACCTACCGCGCAAACTCTCTCTACCAAAAGATAATATTGTTTTTTTAAATCCGTCCTTCATTTCGATGAAAATGTCTATACATAAAAATAAAAAATACGTACAGACACATAGTACTTACTCTTTTTTTAGAAGTCGGTTAAAAAGTCAGACATAAAAATAAAACAATGGAATCGCTATGTAAGCAGTATTTGAGGGGCGATTGTTTATTTTACGTGGCTATATTGATCTTTGGCAGATTCCAATATTACGAATCTTTCGCTTCATTACTTCACTTTATTAGAGGTACCCCAAGTCAATACTACGAAAGATTTTGATTGATTTTTATTCTACGATAAGTCTACTCAGTGATTTTGCCTCTTATTTAATGTTTTCATGATACATCATATTTTCTGCGGCTAAAAATGTGCCTTAAAATTACTGCCGCGACTCACAGTATTGGTAGATAGGTTTATTGGATTGCAGTTGCTTAAATAAATTGGTAGGAGGAAATGACTGCCCGTCGAGGTGTTGTCAAGAAGTACACGAAATCACCTAACGGCCATTTTAGACATCTACAGTTAAAGAGAAGTTCATATAAGTATTGCCATACGTATGGAAAAAAAATTACTCAAATATATTTCTTTCTTTTTTTCTTTGGGACCATCTTTTTATGCGTAGTATCTTTAACTTTTATGTTTTAACGTTTGATGTAGGAATGTATCCTACATTCCTACATCAAACTTTTTCGCAATAACAGTTAGAAGACTTTACGGGTGACATTCTTCTGAAAAACGATACGTCTTCATTGACCTACAAAGAGTTTTTATTGTGAACGTTGACAGGATAAAAATAAAGTTTCCCAAGTGGTTTGTTCTTCACCGCGTAACCTTGTTACAAAGAAACAGTACCAAGTCCGCAGGTAATCGAGCCTTGCAAAACAATGTAGAGAAATTTCGGATTTACCTACCTACATATTCTCAACGTTTGTAAGTATAGGTACAGATTTAGCGCACTGTGTTTGCTTATAGACATGATAAATCCAGTTAGTATGTCCTCACCAAAGGGTAACATGTGTAACATGACACAGTCTCCTATCATTAGGATGAAAGGTCGAGTATTCTATTTATGTAATTACAATAGAGGCTTTTTGGCTAAACATGATTTGCAAAAAGAAATACCTTTTCTTGAAAATGGAGAGAGATTCATGGTAGCAAAACATACAAATAGACTATCATAGACCTCATCCATCGCTTTCCACCAGGCTAAATCGAGGTCAAGTGCTAGACCATTTAGATTTTATTGCGCGCAATTAAAAGGGCTAAAGTCAACAGATAGATTTTAAAATGCCATTTTTATTTTAGTTTGCTTTTACCACCATCTTTTAAAGTTAAGAAACGTCGTTTACTTTTCAAGGCCGAGTTCCTGTCATGCAGTGTGCTAGAAATAGGACAAACCGGATGTTTGCAGAGTTTATCGCGAGATTGCGCCGCTACATCATTTCCGGTGCGAGGCGGTTTTCACTTGACATAAGTTGCTGTAGTACGTTGAGAACTTCGCAGAACAGTAACTAAGTTAAATATATCAATATATCGCACTAATAATACAATACTGTTGTAACTCAAAATATGTAAAATTTGAGTTATCATCATATTCAAACGTAAAATTTAATTCCCTACGCGTCAATAATACCGTCGTTAGAATAGAGTAAGAAACAAATAAGAGATGGCGCCTTGAGTCATTATTCATGATGACTGACTGTCAAAATCCGCCATCCAATATTGCATCATCTTTAGTTACGATCAAAATGCAACTTGGAAGGACGTGCCGCTTTGCGTGTAAGACCGCATTTATTAGAATTGGAACATTATTACTGAATCAGGTATGTAAAAGATAAACTATTATTTCGAGTTAATACATTATATTTGATTTAAACCTAAAGGTGAATTTGGAGTATTTCTAGTTGTTACACTATTATTGATTCGCAAAAATGCGATTTTAAATAATATTTTTACTTACATCATTCTTGGTGGTTTAATAAGTAATTTTAGACATAATACAGTATTGTTGAAGTACTTTCATTATCTGGTTTATTGTGATTATTTCTTAATATTGAAACAAATACTTATTTGTTGATCCCGGCTTTTAAAATCACGCATTCGAACATGTTAAAGTAAACATTAGAATACTTTCATTAACCATTTCTTTTTAATAATTTAGAGTTACTACATTCTAGATGACAAAGGTACAATATTTAAGGTATTTTACTCAATAAATAATAATATTGCTATTTTTTCGTAAGTTAAGTATGCACCGTGGGCGATTGCTTGTTGATATGGCGACAAAAACAACGTCAAACAATCACCAGGAGAAGAAAATGACGAACCTATTAAAGAAACCCCGCCTTTGAATTCTTCACCTTCATTATTGAAACCGGTGAGTACAAACAATGAAAGGTCCCAGAATGATTACTACGAAGCTGTGAAAGAACAACCGGAAAACTCAATACCTTCACCTTCTACAAGAAATGTAGTTCTTCAAGAAATTGACGTGAGCAATGCACTTAGTACGTGTAGTAATGTTGAAACGACTGAATCCAACCAAAGGAAATATTACATTTCACCACTGCACACCGATCAGAGTGATTTTGATGATCCCGACTGTGACCCTCATTTTATACCTGGTTAAACTAGTAAAACCCCGAGTTTCCTTCAAAGTGGAGCAACACAATCGTCAAGTAGCTCTTCTACAAGTAGCTATTCTTCCAGTAGCTCCTCGTCAAAGAGCTCAGATGATGAAGCTGAGATAAACCTCGTTGCTTCAACTAACGAAATTGAAATGCAAGTAAAGCGCTTCTTTAAATCTAGACCAATCTATGTCCCACAAAAATATGTCACCTTAATTCAGACCGCTAAAAGACAGGACAACCTTATAGAGTCAATGAAATTACTAATGATAAATTTTATGATCTTAAATTACTTCAAGAACAGTGGGGTAATAATTTTAATATGAACACGAATAGAAACCAAGTAAAATGGCACGACATTAAAGTGCTTCGTATTCGTAACTCAATGGATGTTATTGAGTTTTTTCTACAAGAATTCTTACGAAGGTGACAATTACCAAAATGTTTTCGTACGTAATACACGACGAGCTGGAAACCAAACGTTATTATTTTCTGTTGGTTTGACACAAGCATACACTAGTAAGTTAACTTTAAATCCAAATAAAAAAAGAGACATTAAAGAACTGCTGGACAAAAATATAATTCCCAGGACCTATTATGATTCATACTTTACTGATTAATTTTAACGAAATAAAAAGTGTTTGTATTATTATTGTGATTTTTAAGTATTTTAAATAATTATTAATAAAAAATGCTCCATACTTATTACAATTTAATTGTGATTTTCAGACTGATGTAAAACAAGTTGTACCTAAATATACTTACCTATAATTATTCTGACTGATTTTTCGTGATTATCTAGTTTTATTTATTACCTAATTTCATAACTTTAAATTGAAAATGATTGTGTGAACTTACAACTAAATAAATAAATAAAAATAAAAATTGTTGTAACTAAAAAAATGTTACACAAAACAATAAAAAAAACATCTTAAAATTTGTAGTAACTCAAAAGGTTTCAACAATAACTACGCAACTAAAAATAATACATCTTTCTGAAAACTTTATTCAAGGCAATATAGTCTTAACTCAAAAATTGGAAATTAATTCACTATCTGTATTTTTTTCAATGATTGGTAAATACATAAATCTGTTAATTTCATTAATAAACATAATAAAGTATTCATTTTTTTATAAACTATAACAGGAAGTGAATAATCAGTTTTTAGTCGATTCTCAAAAAAGTAAAATTTTGAGTTACAACAGTATTGTATTATTAGTGCGATATGTATCAACCTTGACATTCAAGACAAATGTAATTATAAAGTTTGCCTAATAGTTTTAGAGGGAACAGTGAAAGTAATATGAACTTAAACTAGGATAACATCGGATGGTATAATCGTGTGTAGTCGCACGGGCGATTGTAATTAGAATGGAATGGATGTAACATCATCTTCCTGCCCTTGTCCCATGTTATTTTTTTTTCGCTAATGGTAAATCATCAAATAACTTCTCCCGCTCTGGGTGGAGCAGGAGGGCGTGTTAGAGTTTTACTGGCTAAAACCCACTCGTGTTCCTTCAGTTGCCTGTGTGCCAGGGGCCACGGTATCCCTGGCGGACCCCACCAATTGGTGCTGACATCTCTTTGAGGCGCGCGTGGAACACAACGCGCCGTTCACCCGGGCTTGGTACTTACGAGTTGTAGGTCGTGCGTTCAAAACCTCACCTTCACCTCCATTACTCTCAAGCTGGTGAAGGAAAATATCTTGAAGAAACCGGCATGTCCTAGAACCAAACATTCGAAGATATCTGACATCCACTTCCTCTCACAGGGAAGAACCCTGTTCCCAGCAGTGGCAACAGTGGCTGATTTATGAAAGCTTTTCTCACAAACATTTGACAAAAGTAAACATCTAAAACAAAAAAAAATTAAAGAACTTCATATACCTAACTAGTTGCTCCACTATGTTGTGGATAGAAACACGACCGACTAAAATAAGTGAAGCAGACTCAACCGAGGGTCTTCGACCAGATAATGGATTATAATATTGTTAATTAAATTCTCAGTTTCAGCTTCACGTTGAAATTGGACCTGGTAAATGGCAAGACCCGTAGGTACATATAATTTGGTGAAATCTGCTATCATTAAACTACCTTACTCAGTTTTAAGAAGACCTATTACATTTGCATAGACTAAGTTTAGGCGTTTGACGTTAGGTACTAATAGCGTTATTACATGGTTCAACCAATTAATTAACATAACATCACACCTGTATTTCCCCGAAGAGTTACGCAAAGCTGTACCTATAGTACACTCCATTTCGCCAGTGATGTTCACGTCTCATGTAATAGGGGATGAGCCATCCTCCAGGCACAAATCCAGATTCCAATTGATTCACATTGATTAAAAGTCGAAAGTCTTCGACCAGTGTGTGTTGCCAGTGATGACATATAGAACCGAAACGTGAACGCTCACAATGGTCCTCACAAGAAGGCTTAAAGTCACCGAAAGGGCAATGGAGAGGGCTATGCTTGGAGTTTCCCTGCGTGATCGAATCAGGAATGAAGAGTTTCGCAGGAGAACCAAGGTAACCGACATAGCCCGAAGAATTTCCAAACTTAAGTGGCAGTGGGCAGGGCACATTGCTCGCAGAACAGATGGCCGATGGGGACGAAAAGTTCTTTAGTGGCGACTGCTTACCGAAAGACGTAAAGTTGGAAGGCCTCCCAAAAGGTGGACCGATGACCTTATGAGGGCCGCAGGAGTCCGCTGGATGCGGGAGGCACAGAACCGGTCGAAGTGGCGGAGCTTGGGGGAAGGCTATGTCCAGCAGTGGACGTCTTTCAGCTGAAATTATGATGATGATGATGATTAAAAAGCGTTGAAATTATTCACTTTATTTACACGACTTATAATTTTAGTGGCTCTATCCAAATTCATAAGTGAACCGTGTAACAGCGTCATATCACTACTCACTGATGAAAAGGTTATCATGTGAAACCAAAGTGAACTAAAACGTAAAATGATGTCACCTAAATTTTGCGTAAGGTGACACTGCGTGGGAGCCCGTACACGAAGTACTAAAGTAATTCTTACTAAGGAAAATTTATTATAAAAGTGTGGGTGGACATCTCATAATGAATAAGCTGATGTTCCCTTAGTAACCTTGTAAGCAAAAGTAATTTCGTCACGACACATCTTAATTATAATTGATTTTATTACGAGTGAACTTATTCTGTGTACATCATTATTTAACTGTGTTCTAAAAAAATGGTAGAAAATATTTTGGAATGTAAACAAATGTTGTTATCTTTGCCTTCTCTTTAAAAGCTTATATAAGAATCCAATAAATTTTCAATCAAACATGAGTTTATCAACAGATTGAAAACTCACTATTGAATGGGGGCCTATTTTTAGCCACTTATAATTCCTAGGACTATCGAGGAAGGAATACCTCAGAATGCTACTGCTGGAAAATGCTACCACAATCTATTTTAGTAGCACAGCTTGGGAGCCGTACTCCTAAAATATATTGTGGGAGGGAAAGAGATGGAGCGATCTGAACGTGCTCATTTCCTTCATTAATAATAAACTCTCTCGCTTTGAATGCAGGGAGTTTTACACAGTGTTATAATTTATCTATTTAAATCATCATTTCAATCGAAAGAGGTTCACTGCTGGACATAGGCCTCCCACAAGCTCCGCCACTTCGACCTGTTCTGCGCTTCCCGCATCCAGCGGATTCCTGCGGCATTCACAAAGTTATCGGTCCACCTTGTAGGAAACCTTCCAACTCTACGACTTCCTATACGCGGTCGCCACTCCAGAACCTTTCGCCTCCATCTGCCATCTGTTCTGCGAGCATTGTGCCCTGCCCACAGCCACTTAGGTTTGGCAATTCTTCGGACTATGTCGGTTATCTATCAATACATAGTATAAATCAGTCTGTCCGTGTGGCCGGGTAGATCGTCTAAAAAGCACAATGGTTTTGATGCGGTTTTCGCCATAAACACACATGGTTTACGAGTGTTTATGGCGTCGCCTTCCTATGTAGTTTTTTTTTATTTGGAATTAAATTTCAAATTTTGGGTAAATATCGAAAAACCCTTAAAATTCAAATATCTCGAAAACTTGAATTTTGGCCATACATATGGAGGGTTCAATTTGTTGCATTTTGGCCCCCTTATCAGCCCCTGATGGATATACGTCGAATTACCAGTAACCTATGCATTCATTTGAAACTTAGTAAAGTAGAGCATAGAAATCTCGCACCAGAGCGCAACAAGGGTGCGTCGTTGCTAGTTTTTTAATAAATAAATTTAATGGTGATATTAATCTCTTGCATGCTTTTAACGACAAACATGATAAGGCTAGCATCTAATGACACTTCACGTTAACGATGTTCATTGATCGATGTTGATCTACCTACACCATTATGAATGAGGTTGTTTAGTACAAAGTACATATTTATCCTTTTCCAAAAAAAACGACGTCGTACGACGTCTTCGACGTCGTCTTATGACGTCAGTATTAAAAAGTTAGTTAGTTAGTAGGTTAACGTAGCTTACAAAGAAATGCTAATAAAGTTTTACATCATGACGGGCTAATTTACATACGAGGACGAGCTTAAAACATTTTCATGGAAAAACTGAAGAATTCAGAACATCCCTTTTGGAATGAAAAGGGCTCGGTAAGTATACACATAATTTATACACATATGTATGTTCATTATTTCAGGTGGAAGGTAACATTAATACCTAACAACCTTTTTGATGAAATTTAGATGAATACATACGTCAACGTTGTTGCGTTGCCTCGTTGGTCCAGTGGTCGCAAGCGCTACTATTGAGCTTGAGGTCCTTAGTTCGATTTCCGGGTCCGGCAAAGTCTTATTGGGTTTTTATCACGATTTTCTTAGTAGTAGCTAGGCGTCTAGGTTTGTGCCCGGTTAGTGGAAATAGAAGCCTGTGGCCCAGCAGTGGGAACGATATAGATAGATTGATTATAGTGTGCCGTCCCGACAAGAAAAAATTGTGTGGGACATAATCATTTTCTATACAAGACATATTCAAACGTAACACGTAAACGAAGCTATGTAAAACAGCTAGTTATCTTTATTCTGTATTAATTAAATAAGGTATTTTCTCTTCAGATCTTTTATTCTTTTTTTTTTATTACACGGTGGAATATATTTAGCCTGACGTGATAATTACTACTGGTGTTGTTTTTACTTTTATTAAACTTTCTAGGTCACTCGTATTTTAACTACCTATTCAGCGGATTTCGGTGCGATTTAATTTTCTGGGTAATCAATATTCCAGTTTTTTTTTATACCGTTACTTGAAGCTACGATAAAAACATGCACCATCTAAGCCGTCATGCCAAATCAAGTATAGCGACCAAGTCGCCATGTCATTTGTTGCATACATTTTATTGTATGCCATAGGCGGAAACTTGCACCGTGTTATAATTATTTTTAGCTTATGTGGTCTCTCTGCAAGGCAAAGGCCTCCTATCTCCTTTCCACTCGTCTCTGTCTTGAGCTAGTATGGACCTATCCTGTCTGTAGGCGTCAAGCTCATCCCACCATATTCTCGTGGGTGTACCGCGTTGTCGCCAGATGTCGTGTTTAAGATTTGAATTCTGTCCCTAAAGATTTGAATTCAGTACCTAACTACTCATTTGTTTTTCTTTTGCCACACTATAAGTAGCTACGTAAGAAAGTAGAGCATTTGTCTAGTAATTGTGTTATCCATCGGAGCAAAGTGATAGAAGGCAATAAAAAAAGTTCTCGGTTGTTGATTCAAATTCACAACATAAACAAAAAAATATATAATGTTGGTCGCCTTATTCAATTTTGTTACAACTAAGCGAAGTAAGCTTACTCGTTTAGGAAATACAATATCGAGTATTCAGGTTGCTGTCAGGATTTTCCGGGAACAATAAAATGATTGATATATTTTTCCGCTGAAACAATGACATTTTGACCTTTTATCTGACGGCACGAACACTCAGCCACATATTATTAATAAAGGTGCCTACCTAAGTACCTACCTTGTTACCTTTACATCATTTTATTATAATAGGGGTTAAAGTATGAAATTGCCGTTGTATAGTAATAGACACTTCGAATTGACATAAAATCTTCATGGTGTGAGATTTTCGTGTGAATCTTTTTTCACGTGATACCTATGAGGTTCTTCTTTTAAAAAATGTGCAACATTTGATTTTCGACTCTCAATTGTTTTTTTTTATTCAGCTTAGACGTAAAGATGGATACTTCGAAAATATGAAAAATGGGTGCCTCATGATTTGACTGATCTGCAGAAAGAAATGCGTGTTGAAAGTTGTGTTGCCTTGTTAAATCGGTACAGAAATGAAGGAATATTGGACCAAATTGTGACATGTAACGAAAAGTGGATTGTTTACGATAACCGTAAGCAAAAAATGCAATGGCCGACCCCAGGTCAAACACCGCAACAGAGCCCTAAAGCAAAGCTTACCATTAAAAAGCTAATGGTAACTGTTTGGTGGTCTTTTCATGGTGTTATTCACTATAGCTTTCTCAGGTCTGGTCAGGCAATAACAACAGATGTTTATTGTGCTGAACTTCGAATAATGATGGTGAAACTAGCAATGAAACAGCCCGGACTCGTGAATCGATCTTCACCATTATTGCTCCATGATAAGGCAAGACCTCACACTGCACGAGAAACCATTATAACTACAGGAGCTGCAGTAAGAAACTATACGTCATCCTCCGTACTCGCCAGACCTTGCTCCAACCGACTACCATTTGTTTCGTGATTTGGACAATGTTCTACGTGATAAAAAAAAATCTTACCAGGAGGCAGTACAAAATGCTTTCACACGTTTGTCGAATCTATATCCTCAGAGTTCTATCGTAAAGCCATAAATGACCTTCCGTTTAGATGATAGCAATGTATAGATAATGAGGGTAACTATTTTGATTACGTAAAGATGTTATGTATCTTACTACTTCAATTTTTCAGTACAAATCGGCAGTTTTATACTTCAACCCCTAATATAAAAGAGAAAGCTTCTTTATTGTGTTACATTGTGTAAAAGCAAGCAATTATGGGCGGTAAAGTGCAGTCTCTGGAGGTTTTAAAATGTGACGTTCCATCCGTCAAGCTACATTCTCACCTTCGTCATTCTTGTGAGTGCTTTTGGGCCAACGCGCTCTTCGAAGATTGATGAGGTTCAAATGCTTGTGGCAAGATTATTTAAACTTGTTGAAATGAAAGAGTGTCCCTGGCGTTGATCGTTCATTTCCATTGAGATCTAAGTACGTTTTGGAACGTGCAACTAGCTAAAATTTTCCAAATAACTGACCGACTCCTAGACAGTCAAATAGTGCCTGTCTAAGTAATAAGTATATATTAATACGTGTAGCAAAAACTGTGCAAAGTTTTTGCTTTCTGTTTTTTTTGAAAATTACGCAAACGGAGGAGTACGAAATTCGGCAAAGTGCAGAAAGCTAATACTTTTATATAATAATGCATTAGAAATACATTAAGTTTTAAGTGATTTATGGTGTATTTAGACCACTGGGCGATCACTAATATAAATAAAAGTTTTGAATTTGACTTTGAATGCGTTTTCACGAAGCTCAAGTACTTACCTACCAAAGTTATCCTTTGCATTTAAATCTCGGTTTCAACAACTTGAATTGAATTGCTAGATGAAAATGAAGATACATTGTTATAATTTCCACACAATTGTGATGGTAAATATTCCGTTTTAGAGCAGTCTGCGAATTTGCTCTGAGTTTACCAAGAATGGCTTTCAGCCAACATTTGTTTCAGTTTAGTTTTTATTTTTAGGCCATTCCAAAAGCGGCTTTTACTTCAACAAATTGGTAGTTAAACGAGTTCAAAACATTTTGGGTTGTGTTACTACAAATTTAGGTAGATGTGCTACATTTATTTTACATGTTTTGGGCACTTAGATATTTAATAAAAGGGCCTTTTTTATTTTAGTTGTTACAATAATATTCCCTTATTCTCAACCACATATTATCATCTCATCATCATCATCATTGCAGCCGAAAGACGTCCACTTCTGGACATAGGCCTCCCCCAAGCTCCTCCACTTCAACCGGTTCTGTGCTTCCCGCATCCAGCGGATTCCTGCGGCCTTCACAAGGTCATCGGTCCATCTTATGGGAAGCCTTCAACGCTACGTCTTCCGGTACGCGGTCGCCACTCCAGAACGCTTCGGCCCCATCAGCCATCTGTTCTGCGAGCAATGTGCCCTGCCCACTGCCCCTTAAGTTTGGCAATTCTTCGGGCTTATTATCATCTATTATACATTTTTTAATTATTCGCGTTAAATTCAGTTAGGTTCTTTTGGTACCAGCTCAAGATCTCCCTCTCTCTCTTTCTCTCGATTCTCTATCTCCTTTTGACTTCATCATCATCATCTACCGAGGCTTTTCCCAACTAATCCAGCTGTATCCGGTTAGACTGAAAAACCAGTATTTTACTGATACCAATCAGTATTTACTGATACGAAATCGACTATGCTCTACTTACCAATCCCAGGACAACTAAGAGACGTAAGATATTAAGATAAATGAAGTCCTACCTTATCTATTCGGAACAGTCTGACGTTCATTTATCTAAGATGGAAAAAGCCAGTCGGTGTGAAGATGATTATTTCCTCGTCGGTAGCGTGGGAGCTAGCCAAACAATTTCCCTTACGCTACGTGGGACGTAGATAGTAAATGAAAATAGATTAGTGCTGCTATAAAAAGGATAAAATTAGAAAGAGGATATTAAAAGTAGTAGCAATTTTTTTATGTTTAAGTTTGCATTAGTTTCTGGATCCTGGAGCTGATTGGTTTTTTTCTGAATAATGAAAATATAAAGTCATAAATTTCGATCCTCTTAGCAGTTTTCCGACAAACTGCGTACTCTTGCAGCAAAGCATACCTATAAAAAAGCAGGCGAATTGTGACCAGGGATCAGTATGGACGATGCCGATATTTCTATATTCTATGTTATCGGGATTGGTTACCGGACTTAGTTCTTCATCATTTTGACATTCGAGAAAGTATACGACTACAATCATTTGTAATAGATCAAAGTAACATACCCGTACCGCAGGTAGGACTTTTTTGCCTCAATTCATCCGATATACCTACTCAGAAAAAAATTCACGCTGTTATTAACACTTCATTGAGTTACGGTTTTCGCGAAGTTTTTCTTGTCTTATATTATCATGAAACCTGAGTCCTTTTGCTTTAGAATAATAATGTAATTTCTTATTAAACTCAGTTTAAGTAATTCCAACTTAAAATTTCGCATTCCTACTTTGAATTTAACTAATAAACATCGAAAATAGGTAGTTGACATCGCTCAAAATATTTTTTAGCTCCTGCTTTTTCAAATTAAAAGTATAATTGGAAAGTATTTATAAATACTGTTTGTTTTTCAGCCATTGTTTTATCACTGATTAATTATCTATTGGTTATTTTCAAGAGTTTTGTCTATGTGTGATGTTTTTTTGCGGATAATGGATACGTAAGTATATGATGTTTAGCGAGTTAGTTACGACGTAGGTATGTTAACTTGCGTAAAGTTTATCAATTTCTTTAAAAACTTATAAAACAAGCCAAATATCAGGATAAGTATAACTAATTATACATAGGTGAATCATCATCTGCCTATCCTTTTACCTTCTACGTTGAGGTCGGCTTATAGTCTTACCGGATGCAGCTAAGAACGAGTATTTTACATGGAGTGCCTATCTGATCACCACAGCCTAGTTACTGGGTAATACGACACCCCTTGGTAAAACTGGTTGTTAGAATTTCAGGCTTCTGATGACCCGTAACGACTGTCAAAGGTCTACAAATCACAACCGGGACCAACGGCTTTCCGAGGCATGAAAGGGTCTTGGTATGTAAAGGTAGGTGGTCACCCTTCACGACAGGTCCAGTTGAAAACCAGCGTCAGGCACTAGTTGTCTGGCATTTATGCTGAATTGGGCCTTTTTAGCGCAGCCGTGAGGCACACTTTGACGCACTTTACACTTTTTGTTGGTTTGTTTAATTTTATTATTTTGCTGTATATTGTGTGCCTTTTTTGGTCTGTGCTAAATAAATGTATTTTCTTTCTTTCTTTTCTTTTCTTTCCTCAGACGAAGCGACCGGGGCACGCGTAGCTTAAGCTGATGAAACGATCCGTGCGGTTGTTATTATTTATCCAAAAGACAAGGAAATGTGATAAATCAATCCTTGTAGCGCCGGTATAATATAAAAAAAACCGCTGCCTTATAATTTAGAAGTGGATTAGCTATGACCAAATAGACGTCAGAAGTAAATTACTTTCGTCGAGTTAGATAATCAGGAAGAACACTCGCCCAATATAGAGTGAATACGTGCAGCGTGTACAAACAAAACGCAAACCAAACATAATGTTTGAGCAAGATGACGGAATAGTACCCTTTCAGCGAGAAAGCCTTGGAGGTACAAGAAAGGGTCCTATTTCGTCGTCTTGCTTACATGTTATGTTTGTTTTACATTGTCATTTCGTGTACGTGTTGACGGGTTCTTTTCCGAAAAACAAAGAAATTCTTCGGCCTATTGAATTTCCAGCTTACAACATTTAACACCGGATTATTAGGTACCGTGTTTTCACTTGCAAAAATAATACTTTCTCTCCTTCCCGCACCACGTTTTCTTGCCCTTTTCGAACTGAATTTTCAGTCGTTTCCGTATAAATCGAAAAAAAAAAACTATTTTGCTCAATTGCCAAAAACACTGCAACTAACTCCGTCATCAAATGTAACTAAAATAATATGTCGGTCACATCCGTACAAAACTACCTTAACAAGGACACTGTCTGAAGTTGTTTGACTCTAGAGTGTTGTTCAAATGATTGAAAGAGAAACTTTCCAACGCTCAATTTTGTATGTCAGATGTGAAATAGAAACTTATTCCCGCATCATTTGAAACATTGTCTCATAAAATAACGACGTAGCATAATCGATCTATAAATGTTCCCACTGCTAGGCCTAATAATGACGTAGCTAATAAACTTAAACAGATACAAAATCTCGATACATATATTATGTGAAACCAAATACACTCGAGAGCAATGAATCCGGGTCACTTAAATAATGTTAAAAATCTCGGAAACTAAAAATGATAGGTTAATGCAATAAATTGTATTTAATAGACAATGTAATACTCCTTAAATGAAAGTAAAAAAAATATGAGTCACCATACATTTTATTAACACAAAATTACATAAAGAAAAAAACTGCTGATCTCTCCTTAAAACAAAAATAGGAAACATGAAATTTTTGAACTTTATTACGATTTTCTTGAATTTTAATACTTCGTATTGCCTCCTCGTGCTTCCATTACTGCGTTTACGCGGTTTGGCATGCTGTACACCAAGTTCCTTATACGATTTTGGGGAATATTCTCCCATTCCTCTGTGAGAGCAATTTTGAGCTCACGAAGCGTGATTGGGGGAGGGTTTCGTTGTTTTACGCATCTGCCTAGCTCGTCCCAAGCATGCTCGATCGGGTTGATATCCGGGCTGCGCGCTGGCCACTCCATACGAGTAATGTTCATCTCTTGAAGGTAGTCATTCACAATCCTACCTGTATGAGGTCGGGCATTGTCATGCATAAATATAGCATCCTCACCTAAATTGACCATAAATGGACCAACGTGATCATTGAGGATTTCTTCCACATATCTTACGCTAGTTAAAGAGCCGTTTTCTATGATCACCAGCTCTGTGCGACTTTCAGAAGAAATTCCGGCCCACACAAGTACAGACCCACCACCGTAGGCTACTTTTTCTTCGATGCATGCTTGCTTGAATCTTTCCCCTGGTCTTCGATACACTCTGTGTCTTCCATCGTGCTTGTAGAGCATAAATTTTGATTCGTCGGAGAACATAACTTTTGACCAATCTTCAATACTCCAATTTACGTGGCTCTGGGCATATCTTAGTCTTGAAATACGATGCCCACGCTCCAGTTTAGGGCCGTTTGCAGGTCTAAGGGGTTTTAAGTTAGATTCAGCAAGCCGACGTCTTACTGTCCATGCACTTGGGTTACTTCCTCCGAGGCGTCGAAACTGATTTGTGAGTTCAGTTCCTGTGAGAAAGCGATTTCGAAGCATGGTGTTCACCAAGTATCGGTCTTCTCGTGCTGTGGTACACCTGGTTCTGCCCGTTCCTGGTCTGCGTAGGTTAGAACCAGTTTCTTCGTAACGTCGGAGAACTCTTTGTACTGTTGACAGCGACACACCGACAGTCCTGGCTGTATCGCGCTGACTCCGGCCGGTTTCCAGCATTGTAAGTATTCTGGTGCATTCTTCAGGCGTAAGCGACATAATTTCAGCTTGAATAATGAATATAGAGCACTATCAACATGGTTTATGTACCCACATAAATGACAGATTACAAACAAAAGCAAAACCAAATGCTGTAATTTCGTAGTTCCATCTTCGAAAGTGGCCCTTTTTCAAATTAGATTTTTTTATGATATAACTTTACAATAACTATGAAGTTTTAATACCTTCATTTAAGGAGTATTACATTGTCTATTAAATACAATTTATTGCATTAACCTAGCATTTTTAGTTTCCGAGATTTTTAGGATTCTTTAAGTGACCCGGATTCATTGCTCTCGAGTGTATATATATTTTCATTTTTTGGCGTAACTAACTATTTACACTAAGTACTAAATTAAATTGCTAACTAAACCAAAAAAATACAAAAACAAAAGGACAGTATTGTTAGCATGCTTCCGGATGGCAACGATGTGGACGAGTACTTCGACGCTAACGTGTCCTTTGTTACTGTATGTAATCGAATGGTTAGTTATTAAGTCATTTAACTTAAGGTGAATGCGCAGTGGTAGAGCGCGAAATTCAAATTTTGTTACGTTTTTTGCAATTTTCAGGAGAGTGTCAGCTTGTTACTTGATCAAAATATGATTTGCGACTATAACATGTACGTATTTACAGATTTATAATCATTAGAATCAATAATACATCTTTCTAAGTTAGATTTGTTCCATAAGAACAAATTTCTTATGGAAAAGTGCTTGTGGAAGAAATCTAACTTATAAGAGATATATTAGATATTCTAATGACTATAATCTGTAAACACGTACCTGTTATATTCGCAAATCACATTTTGATCAGGATACAACCTGATACTGACCTGAAAATTGCAAAAACGTAAGAAAATTTGAATTTCGCGGTCTACCACTGCGCATTCACCTTAAAAGGTAGCTAGTATAAATAGTTAGTTGTGTTATATATATATATCGCAGCCAGATGTCTGAACGGCCTAGGCGTTCAATTAGCTGGCTAATTTAACCAGATGGCTGCGACATAAATACACTGAATTTAAACATAGTAATTATATGTAATTATTGCATCGGCTTTTCTTCTCAGAGTAGTCAGATAGGAAACGCCGACCTCATTTAGTTTTAAAAATATTGTTGACGTGTTAAAGTGTTTATAAAAACCTACTTACAGAAAACAAATCAATTATTTTCATTATCATTTATCGATATTGGCTCACGCAATTTTCGTAAGTGTATCAAAATAATCAACGTTATAATCACTAAATATCATCAAAAGCAAACCAACTTATTCAGATCAACAGGTTTTATAACCAGCTATAACATTATACGGTTCCTTTATAGCTGAATCAGGGTGAAAACTATCGGTTCTTGATCCCAATTTTCCTTATATTAACCTTCAAGTAACCATTGCACGTGACCTCGGCAGAGCTTTTACTTGAATTTAACGATGTGATAGCTGTAAACTGTCTTAACGATAATAATTCTACAAGGTCGACAACCTGTCTCTAATGGGCCATATTTACATATGTAAATGTATCTCATTTTGTGCCTATCTCATCTCTTAATTGCCTAGGGTTAGAATGACCTAGGGTTAAATATATTTTCGTATACGGTTCACCAGTGAAGGTCCCGTGTACCCTAAAGGTTATCAACCTACACATGTGCCCTAAAAATGTTTTGAAGTCCTTAGTGCTAAGTAGAAAACCTCATTTTATGTCAAGAGCCTCATAAATCTCTCTTGTTACATAGTTACATAATGTAATGGTTCTATATTTAGTTCCACTTTTCACTCATATTTTCGGTTGGATTTAAATTGGTGTGGGTATTGTAAGCGTGTTTCCGCATCGATCTGTGACCCAGCCTTTTCAAACCTGTTCTTAGAGTGGTGTGGACCATAAACCACGCAGTAGGGTAGTATGGGATATTGTATGTTCTGCCAACATTAACAAAAGTTTTCTTGTATTTATCCAGCTTGGAAAATATTCTACCGCCAACTGTGACTCCCTTTGTATATATTTGTTATTCCTTTAATACCTTATGCAGTAAAAAATATTCTAACCTGATTGAATCCTACTAATCCTACTATTATTAAAAATGTGAAACTTTGTATGTTTAGATGTTTGAATGTTTGTTACTCAAGCACGCAAAAGCTGCCGAACGGATTGGATGAAATTGTAGATGGTTTAGAGAGATGGTTTGTAACCTGGATTAACACATAGGATACTTTTTATCCCGGTAATACGTTCCCGTGGGATAATTTCCAGCCTGCGCGCGGGCAAAGTGGCTGGCAAAAGTTAGTTTCAAATAAAACATTTACAGACAAGGAGTCGGTCTTTCAGAAAGTTAAAGCTAGTTGCCGGTTTCAAAGCGTAGGTTGCCATGAAACCTACTTATGTATTCGATTCTATCGACCTGTATTATTATGACACTATTTTCTGCCCTCGACTTCCTCCAAGTGAAATTTCTTGTACCCTCGACCCACCCCGTCGCATCACATCGCCTGTCTAACGCTATGACTTCGTTTTCGCTTAGTAGCGTTCTTTATGACAATTTTCTTTTCTTTTTAATAAAAATTACTATAGTAAAAATGTGATCTAGCGTGATGATAAGTAGCTTATTACCCTTTCTTAAGAATTGGGATATGAAATACTTTTTTTTAAATTCGATAAGTTCCAGATACCAGCGCGTCCAAACAAAAACAAGCAATCTTTTCAGATTTATTATAAGTATAAGATAGTATACAGGGTGTTACAGAAACTCCATTGCTATCCATAGGCACTAAACATAACAGCTGGTATAGTATTACTATACATAGTTTCAGCTCAACATAAAATACTCTAAGAATTGATACCAAATTTTCGGTTTCAAATGTTCCCTAAATTCAAATCATAACAAAGGTGTCATCGCACTACGTAGGTCAATAACTTTACACGTTACTTGTCAATATCACGATAAATCTCTTACGAGTGATGTGTTTATTTCAATTTGAAAGTTCGGTTTCTGGTATCAATGTATTAATAATTCTCATAACTTCCGAACATGTAGAGATAGGATTTCCAAAGAAGCCGTGCCCTTGGTATGTGTATACCCTTTCCGTTACACGTTGTAGATTCAGTCTAAAATGTTAAACAGCCATTTTTTTTGTTAGTAAAGTTTTATATAAACAATATTATAAGTTTGTTATTGGGTAAAACGCTTTAACACGCTAAAAATAACAACAGAAAGAAGGATAATATTACTTTTCGATCCTTACTTTTATGAATTTTCATTTCGTAAAGGTCTCCGTCTAGTTTTTCTTTCCGAAAATAAAAACAAATTGGATTTCATCGGATTTAGAGCGTTGTTGTTTCATTTTTTGTTGATTTACCGTAAATAGACAATCTATTTTCAATTTCCTTTTGGCCGACTTGATTAATCCGTTGCTTGATGGCCGAGCCGTCTTCCAAGGCCTTTTAGAAGTACGAAAACAAGCAGCGAATAATCATTTTCTACAGAACGTAGACTTCAAGTAGAATTACTTAAGAGTAGAGACTTAGAGAGTGTTTGCAAATGTCTCCAATGTAAGCTCAGTTTGATCAGTGATTAATCTGAGAACCATGGATACTTCAATATTAATGGCGTGTCGTATTTATGACCGGCATCAAATCTTGATTCTCGTTTTCAGTGATAGGCACAAGGCTAAAATGGACGGTTTCGCTATACGTAACTAATCATCATCATTTCAGCCGGAAGACGTCCACTGCTGAACATAGGCCTCCCCCAATTTGGGGGGGCTTGCCATAATCGCCACGCTTGGCAGGCGGGTTGGCGATCGCATTATGGTGGTAAAATCCATAGAGAATGCTGCTGCCCATTCTCTAGTAAGTCCCTTAGTCGCCTCCGACGACACCCACGGGAAAAGATGGGACGTAACTAATCATCATCAGCTTAGCTTTTTGTTGGGGTCGGCTTCCAGTCTTACCGGATGCAGCTGAATACCAGTATTTTACATGGAGTGACTGCCTATCTGACCTCCACAACCCAGTTACTGGGTAATACGATACCCCTTGGTAAAACTGGTTATCAGACTTTTGGGCTGTTGACGACCCGGAACGACTGTTAAAGATCCACTATAACAGCTGAAACCAATGGCTTAACGTGCTTTCAGAGGCACGGAGAGGTTTTGGTATGTAAAGATCCTACCCATCCACGGACCAACCGCGTCAAGCGTAGCTTAACCTGATCGACCGACTCATAGGGCTGTTATTACTTAGCCACAAGTCCCTCTTCGGTATCCGTAACTATTGATTCTTTCAAAACAAAACACACATTTTACTCAATGACAATAGACTCAAAGGCAAGCTAACCGCAAAGTTGAGTTTTCTTGCAGCAAACATTTGAGTAATACCTACTCTGTATGTTTTCAAATAAAAAATCTCTCATAAATAAGTACACAAAATACTATGCGTACTACGTGCTTTCACTCTCAATCGGCAGTGTCCACGACAACTCGATATAAAAAGCGCCAACGGAAAAATCGTCAGCAATTTAAGATCGTAAACTTTATTTTCTATTACGTTCAAAAGTCAGGAGGCGCAGACGTGCTTGGCATGGTTAGTGCTGAACCAATATGTTTGATGTCACGTACCGAGGCGTGGGCGAGAGTTGTCGTGCGATGTGAGAAACCTGCGACGCGACGTACGTCGTGTGACACGTCTCGAAGTAAAGCAAATGGTGGATGTATTGAGTTTTTGGCGAAGTAAGTCTTGCGATGTAAATTAATGGGTAGTAAGTACTTAGATTGAAATGTTACGTCTATGAGGCTGTTTTGGGATTATGAATTAAACAAAAGCGACCTCAAAGTTACGAGTAGGTTTAATGATGTAGCTAAGATGTGTTTAGAAACTGGACAAGGCTAGCACAAGGATGTGACTAGGTCTGTAGGTAAGATGTGTTTCGAACCTGGACGAGGCTGACACAGGGACATAGGGATTGGTACAACCAAAACCTTTATTACATTAAACATATCGACGGTTAGAAATAAAGGAGGTATAACATCCTAATAAATGTTCTTTATTTCTCCTGCCATCAAAATGTAACACGCTTTTATTTAAATAATTGAGATTTAAATTATTTTTAACCTTTTTTAGTTCGTTTTATTAACAAGTAATAATAAAAGCTTGTTTAAAGAAATATATTTTGTATTTCTTTTTAACTTTTTATTTATTTATGATACGGGATTTACTACGGCGTAGTTCTTGGCAGCGTTTTCTCGTTATGTAGCTCGTAATAATTCGTAGAACCCAAACATATGTGTTGTGTTGAGCACTTACAGTGTTATGTATCTATGGCCACCTTCCAGTTCAAGCATTAGACCCATATAACATCAAAGTACTCATAAATACGAATCAAACGAGCCCAAACTCGATGGGGCTGTGTAGTTTTATTGCTAAGTTCCTATGACTAAGTACTTTCCAGCTCCAGCATCTGATCAGCTCCATGTCATCATAATATTGCATTGTCACGCGATATACATATGCATGCAAAATTTCAGCTCAATCAGAAACCGGAAAGTGGGTCAAATTTAACTTGCAAGATTTCATTACAGACACCGGGACAGGTGAAAGTTAATAAACGCTTGTAAAAAGAGGCCTATGCTTAGGAGTGGATGAAGTCGGACTGTGGTTGATGACGATAAAGATATGTTTCGGAAAAAGTCACAATGCATCATAGTAAACTGAACCTAAATAGACATAAAGCACCATAGTAAACTGAACCTAAATAGACACAATGCACCATAGTAAACTGAACCTAAGTAGACACAATGCATCATAGTAAACTAAACCTAAATAAACACAATACACAATGTATCATAGTAAACTAAACCTAAATAAACACAATGCACCATAGTAAACTGAACCTAAGTAGACACAATGCATCACAGTAAACTAAACCTAAATAGACACAATGTACCATAGTAAACTGAACCTAAACAGACAGAATTCACCATAGTAAACTGAACCTAAATAGACACAATGTACCATAGTAAACTGAACCTAAATAGACACAATGCACCATAGTAAGCTGAAACTAAACAGACACAATGCACCATAGTAAACTGAACCTAAATAGACATAATGTACCATAGTAACCTGAACCTAAATAGACACAATGCACCATCGTCAACTGAACCTAAATAGATACAATGCACCATCGTAAACTGAACCTAAACAGACAGAATTCACCATAGTAAACTGAACCTAAATAGACACAATGTACCATAGTAAACTGAACCTAAACAGACAGAATTCACCATAGTAAACTGAACCTAAATAGACACAATGCACCATCGTAAACTGAACCTAAATAGACACAATGCACCATCGTAAACTGAACCTAAATAGACACAATGCACCATCGTAAACTGAACCTAAATAGACACAATGCACCATCGTAAACTGGACCTAAATAAATGCGCTGTAATTAGAAATGTAAACGACCAGTACTTACTGAAATATTCAAAATAATTATAAAGTCAAAAAACGTATATAATAGGAAAACTTTTGAGCCGCCGGAAAATGTAAGGAGGAGGACATAAGAAATAAGGAGCTGAAAGAGGTTCATGCTTTCAACTGACAAAACAAAGATACATTTTTCATTCAAATTGGAGAAATTCATTACCGAGTGACTTACATTACAGTACAGCCAAGAAAGTATGCACTAAATAAACGCAACTACGAACACAATGCCAGATTTTTACGTCACCGTATTGAGTGCAGTGGTGATGAAATGAAATACACAAAGCAAAGTCCCTAAATGGGTTCGAACTTACGACCTACCTACTCATAAGTTGGGGGAGATACTAGGCTACCACTGCTCTGTACATGAGTAATAACCTACATAATAACACACAGCATGATGTCCAAACATACTGGAATTAAATGAATCAAACGTCTCGTTCCGACGTACGACCAAATTGAAGCCATATAGTGGTAGCGGCTACAAAACTAAATAATTGTACCTATGTATAGTCTGTTGCGAAAGTCTCTGATGAAAATATCAACAAGTAGATCAGAAAACGCACACGTGTATGCCAATTTGAGGTTCCACTTATAAATGGAGTGCTGTGATACGATTATTTAAATACCCCAAAATCTAATTTTAAATCACATTAAAGATTTGTTTCATGTGACTATTGAGGTTCATCTTGGAACCCCCTTTTTTGTCGATGATTTAACTACAATTTACGAATGATATTCTTACAATAATTGTGGGAGAAAGCCAACAATTATTGTGAGATATCAAGTTGAAAGCTCCTCACTATAGATGCATTGCATGTGTTACTAATTCCCATTAGATACTGTTTGCGTAAGAATTTAACCTGATCAGTACCCTAATCGTATAACACATTATCAAACAGAATCCAAATCATTTTGGAGGATACTGCTAATCTATTGCTTCATATGTTCGAAAAGTCTGTCTCCGCGACCACAATAACGCAATGAATGTTGTTGAACTGTCATAATCAAAGCCTACTGCATGATGATACGCAATTACCCGTCTGGGTTTGTTTACGCCTTCCTCAGACACTTTTGGAACAAACCATAGAGTACATATTCGAGTCTACCAGACCGTAAGCGTTTCGAGTCCTTACGGACATTTCACAGTGAAGTTCTACGCACAGGCGTATTTACCAATGTTTATTTGCCTTTGCGCCCTAGTTGGGCATGAGATAGGTAAAGGTTTATTTCAAGTGGCTTTTTGTGTGTGTTTTAAGATTTAGTTTCTTTGAAGGTTGGGAGTTCAGGGTCAAAGGGAGTAGTCACTCGTGTTAATGAAGAGAAATTAAAAGAAAAATAGTACCTATGGGGTAGCAAAAGGAATTTATTCTCATGAAATTAAAATAAAATGAAAATATTAACTAAAGCAAGCCACCACAGAAATCAGCCAGAGAACAACAAAAATTCTTGATGGAAAAACCCAATAACACTGCTCGACCTGGAAATCGAACTCAGGACCTCATGCTCAGCAGTAGTGCTTGCGATCACTGGACCAACGGGGCAATCCAAGCAAGAGTTAGGGAATTTAGCGGAAAAATTCAAACTGTAACTAATAATAATACTTTGTCATAATTGCTTATGTATTTATTATTTAAATTACATTATAATTATATATATTTTAGTGATATTTATTTTAGAAGAATGTATGTATGTTTGTATGTATGTATATTCTCATATTATGTCTGTATATTTAAATTAGAGTTTAATCTGTAATTTAATGTTTTCCCTTCTACTGTTATTACACGCGTTGTCTACATCTCTGTTATCTTCTCTCCTATCGCAGGTGTGCTGGAAGAGATTTCTGTAGAAATAAGCATTATTACCTGTGTACGTATTTTTCTGTTCCTTTCTTTTTATCTGTTTATATGCGTGTGCATAAATAATTAAATAAATAAATAATCCGTAATTTTTTTAAGACCGAACGTGCCGAGTTCCAGCTCCGGTGTTGCATTTAAATCGTTTGAAACACAAACCCTTTAGCAAAAGTAATAAAATCTTGCACTTCCCACGCTTTGAACAAAGCGTGAATTCTATAGTCTACACCCTGCGACAAATGTTGCGGAATAAATTACACATCAAGAAAATGACTTTATGTTCAAGGCATTAAGATACAGTTTCGTTTGCTCTTTATGTCAAAGAAAAAGTTTTATTTGACGGGAGGTCCTGAGTTTACGCAAAGTATTTTAAATATTTGATCCTCGATATTATTTGGCTTTGGGAATTTCCATTCAAGATCTTTAAATCTACACCAAGCCATTTCTTGTTTATTTCTCTCCTGACTTGTCGCCGAAATTCATTGTATTGAGCAGGGACTAAGTTAAAAAGTCTCAGTGGCCTGTAATTTGAAAGAGTGGGTACTTATTTACTTTTTCGTCTGGATTATAGCAATATTAATTAGCTAAAAATGTTAATAGATACTTAATGTTTACTATTGGGGTTTTTGGATTTATTTCCAGAGAAACTGTGTTTCTGCAAAAGTAAAAACAAGCTGTAGAGTTTGTTTGTTTTGGTTGTTTGAACGAGCTGAATCTTTGGGACTACCACTCGGATTTTTTTGCATTTTAAGCCTAATTCTAGTTTCCGTGTGGTGTCAGACGTAGAGAACAGCACCATCCTATTTCTTTCCGTCACAAGGGTGTCGTAAAAGGCGACTAAGTGAGTTACTAGAGAACGGGCAGCAGCAGCGTTCTCCATGCATTTTACCACCAACTATAACTCAAAATTACGCTAGGACCCTTATACAGTATACATTTGTAACCAGTGTGTAAACTTTAACCATGAATTCAACATATTGTTACGCGGTAAAGCTAAAGTAATTCGTTACCACTAGCGCCATCTAGTATCGAGTAGCAGAATTAATTGAGTCAAGATCTATCTAGCAAGTTCGATAAAAGAATCTTCTAGAGTTATCAACATCTGCTCAGTCGGGGCCGGTATGTACTCGAAGATTCTAGATGATTCGATTCCCGAATGTTCTGTGGCTCTATAAAAAGGCGGGAACGGATCGGGACCGGGTAGTATTGAATAAGCGATACATGCGAAAACATCTGAAGTGATCTTGAAGTGCGATTTAAAGCGATCAATAGTGAAATTGTGTCTTGTAATTTGTGTGATTAATTAAAGTGTCGATTTTGGTAATTTTTATTGGCAGTTTTTAATTGTCACGAACTCGAAGCTCGTAACAATATCATTCTAGACAGAAATATGCAGAAATATTTCGTCGGTTATACAAAAAAAAAACAGCTGTTCCATATATTTTGTCCGCGTGGATATTGCACTTTTCTATGAAACAGCTGATTTTGTTTTGTATAACCGATGAAAAATTTCTACGCTAGGGGTTCCAGAATGATAAAATATGCTGAATTCATGCTATGGTTACAGTTTGCGCACTGGTTAAAAACTTGCCCTGTATAATAAAAATGAAATGCTGTTCGTAGGTAAACGCATTAGCCACTCGACATTATTTTGCTTTAAAATGTTCGTGACAGTCTGAGATTTTTTTTTAAAGACAAGTTGGAAAAGTTTCCGGGTAAAATGGTGCATTTTCTATGGAAATTTCGTATGAATTGTAGAAATATAGACAGGACAACGTCTATCAGGTAAGCTTGTTGAATAATAGATTGAACAACAAGGCCTGGAATCAATCAATCTGCCCAGTCTTTTCCCAACTATGTTGGGGTCGGCTTCCAGGCTACCAGATGCAGCTGAATACCAGTATTTTACATGGAGCGACTGGGCTATAAACCAGGGCCTGAAAAATAGTACCAAAATAAATACACCTGCATTATTCATGAAGCTTATGTCCGCACAAATTGTTCTCAATAAAAAAAAAAACACTCATTATTCCATGAATACCGAATCTATAAATAACTCCACGGGTCACGATATGTTTACAATACGTAGGTGTTTTCTATTTATTCTACGTAGTCTATAAAAGGGATGACAATAGACGTGTAGTAAATAAATAACACAAGATCTTAAAATATGGGCGTCTTCACGGCGCGGGTGGTGCCCACCCACGCCTTTCGCTTCAAGGAAAATTCAGTGGGTACCCAAAAATCCGAGATTTATGAACACCGTTGAAGATAACTGCCAAAGAATACAGCAATATGCTAACTTATTCATCTTTACGCACTTTTTCTTTTGTTACTCGAAAGACGAAGGATGTTTTTAAGCAGAAACAGCCTGTCCCGAATTTTACGTTCCCAGGGCACCAAACTCCTTGCTGCCTTCTCATAATATAGATTTATAATAAATCAGTCTCACAGGACTTGTTTTTATTGCTTGTTTTCATTAAATAGGTACAACATGAATGCGTAAATAAAAGCGCGATCGTTTATTTTCCACGGTCGGCTCAACGCCGAAAGCTAAAATTCAACAGCGCGCTTTTATTTGGGCATTCATGTAGATGTCTCCAATGTTAGACATAGTACACTGATAGACATATTAAGTCTATCAGTGTACTCTTTAGCTAGCGTGACTCTTGTTTTGGAAGGTTACAAACTCATCAGACATCTACTAAAAACTAGTATTGAAGTAAAATATAAAATACCCACACGTTTGCATATACAACGCTATACAATATGTAACAAAACCCTGTTGTTCCTTTTAGGGACGTATACTCGTACAAGTGTACGAGTATACGTCCGTAAAAGGAACAACAGGGAAGGAACTTCATCAATGTTGTGATTGTAGGTAAGTACAGACAACCACAACATCGATGAAGTTATTATTTAAAAAACAAAAGCATTGGTTAGTCGAGAGTTCAATATCAAATAACTATTAAAATCGACACATTCAAAAAAATGTTTACAGTACATATCTGATTATACAAGTATCTTTATTTCGCAAAATTGCCTACGAGCACGGCGGCTTTCTTTGATCTCATCAAAATCAGTTAAACATTACAAATATTCGTAATTAAATATTTATTTTAATTATTTATGTTGAACAGTTTTTTATAAATTACTTGCTTTATTATGTATGTATACCGATTCGGAAAACAAAGTTTTAGTTACATATTGTATATGCTGTTTGGGTGTAATAGAGGTACACCTCGGCCCATGCAACCTATCGGTGAAACAAGGTGTAATGTAATGTATTATGTTTCGTTTGCAGAAGACTTTTCCTAAAATGTTCACGACTACGAGTATAAGCTTGGTTGAATGCGTTATCGATCGCAACAGTTGTTCAAATAAATCGAACTCGATGGAGCGAGTCCTTTAGACGTCAGTAAGTGCTCGCATGGAGTCGAGGCTCGTTCCATTGTGCTGTTAAGTGGCATTAACGGTGTGGTCCCACTTCGAACGAGTCGCACGTACGTAGGACTAGGAGGTGCATCGAACTATGCACCGCAGATTATTTAAATATTGCTACAACGGGTCTAAAAATATGCTTAACGCTTTTCAGCAATCATTCGCAGCAATCATTTCAGCTCAATGTAACCTAGTTGCATGTACAGAACGGTGGTGTGATGGGTTATTTTACATCCAAAAATTTACATAAACATATACATACATTTTTGGTAGAGTGGAATTCTAAGAAAATTCCAGAAAGTACGCCTGTCAATATAAAACTTGAACAGCGAGGGTGCGATAAATTTTCTCGTCAAAGAATTTATTTCCTTTACTTGGAAACTTGCGTGGGACGACAAGACGCTGTTATTGTTTTCGTATTTCTCAATTCCGTGTTATTTTTTGTTCTGTCGGGATGGCTAATAATAACGATAACGGGTAAAGCAAATAATTACACAAGCGGACGATAAAGTAGCAAAAATTGTGTCTATTAATTATTATTATAATTGAATGGGTTTCCCATACATTGTTTGCTAATATCGTATTCGTTCTTTGTTGAAATAAGCGGCAATAGTTGACATCTACAGCTAGTCACTGATTGATACGTGAATTTTGCGTTATATTATTGAAATCAGAATTACTTAAATTTCAAACCTATCAATATACTATAAGAATCCCAGTACCTATTATAAATTTTACTTCTGGCTGATCCCCCCTTTAAAAGTATTGATCAGTTTTAGACGCAAGTGCCCCCCCCCCCCTGCCAACTTAGCCGTTTCGCAGTCCCAGACCTCCATCATTTTAAGCTCTGTGATGAATCCGTTTTACATATTGCATGAAAATATTTCAATTTAAAAGTAATATTTATAATATAAAGACATTACCCTCCTTTGCCTTGCGCAGCGAGTAATAGCAAAAAGTCGGGTAATAAGTAAATCTAAGCGATTTGTTGTTTATAAACTGCCAGAGTTTATGAACAGCAAATCGCGCATATTATGCTAAATGAAAAAGAACAAAAATGTTACATATTAGTATAAATAAATAAAAATGGTTTTAACCTAAAGACTTACAATTTACATTCAAAATCAATAACAAGAAAAACAAGAAGGTACTCGTATTTATTTAAAAGAATAGTAAGAAATTGCTTGGCTAAGGCAAGAAACGTGTGTGCAAAAGACAATATAAAAGCGAAATCGTAAAGAGAATTGTCCATTAAATTTAAAGATATTTATTAAAAGCACGTACGAACAAACTTCTAGAAGATTTTACCGAGAACAATTTTCCTTGAAAACTATAGTCGGTATGAAATAACATTCCACACCACAACAATGTGAGTTATTTTTGCTTGTTTATTGTGACCTAGATACCTACGAACAAGGTGTTTTGATTATCGTATCTAAAATAATTCAGCCTTAGCTAATTTATCTGAGACAAAGTGTAATCGCGATTAGATTGTCTTAATTGGTGTTAAGCATTTCTGCATAAGTCAAGTCTCGCAATCTTAGCAATCAAAAATCGGCCCGCATGTCTGATTAATTAAGACAAGGCCATCGATTTTTGTGCAGAACAAAATGCTCGAAGACTAAAATTGTCATTCTAATATGCTACAGGTAATATTATTTTTTTTGTAAATTAATCAAAGGAATATCCCCATTTTGAGATAAAGGCTCAGAGGTGCCCTGCGCGGGCGCGGGCGGCAGTCGTGCTTTAGCATACATACGGGAGATGAGGATACTATGGGCCTTAATAAATAGTACTTAAAACATTTAAAAGTATCAAGTAACATAGCCAAATTATAGTGTAATCCTGTAATCTGGGATAAAGTTAATAATTATTCATTTTGTAGGTATCGAAACCATTTGTGTGGTTTATTTCAAAACGAGTAATTATTATTGTTTGTCTATTATCTATGTATCTTGTGTTTTAACTCATTCTATCAAAACGAACAACATTTCCGATTAGAGAATCGTAATGAAAAATTTAATGTTTTGGTCCCCAGTGAAGATTCGTGGCAATGCTGCCAGTCTTCTGGGCACGTTTCCTGATAACAGCAATGCGGACGAATACTTCGACGCCTAAGTGTTCTTTTGTTTTTGTATTTATTTGTATATTTAGTTAGTAATTTAACTTACAGTGAAGATTCTAATCCGATTCGCTTTGCGTTTTTCAGATTTTATTTATTTATTTATTTATTTACTATAAGGTATCGTTTTGTCGAATTTTATAAGTATTTAACCGACTTCAAAAAGGAGGAGGTTAACAATTCGTCGGAACCTTTTTTTTTTATGTATGTTCCCCGATTACTCGAAGATGGCTGGACAGATTTGGATTTTGTTTTTTGTGGTTTGAAAGGGTATACTTCCCAGGTGGTCCCATGATCATCAAGTCAGGATCTGATGATGGGATCTTGGAGAAATAGAGAGAACTCTTCAAATTTTATAGGCACACGAAGCGATTTAGCTATTTTTTGGAAGAGTACTTTCTCGTAGTGGTCTCATTTCAATTTGGTGAAGATCTGATGAAGAACTTTGGAGATAGGCAAAGGAACTCCTCAATAAATGATAGCAAATGGACTGGGATTGCTGAAATCTCATGTCTGTCTATTGCTTACACCAGTTCATAACATAACATCACGCCGGTATGCTGTGAAGGGGTAAGCACATGTGAACCACTAAAAAGTGAAAAATAAAAACTTTTTCCAAAAAAATACAACCGACTTCCAAAAAAACACTACAAAGTGAAAAATAACTTTAATTTCGGAAGGCGGTGACAAAAAATTCAAATAAAGCTCCAAAGACACCGACTTCCGAAATTAAAGTTATTTTTCACTTTGTAGTGTTTTTTTGGAAGTCGGTTGTTTTTTTTACAAGCCCGATTAACATGAAATATATAAACATTTAACAGGCACCGATTTCATAAAATCGTACCGGTTTTCAGTCCATAACACCCACAGCAACATGAATATTTTCTACAAAAAGTCCACTCTGCACTGTATCCGCCCGTTATATAAAAACCGAATAATCTCCCCGTATCTTCATAAAACAAATGTTTGCTCGTCCAAAGCTGACATAACCGACACCTACTTATGTAAACGAGCCAAAACCCGGTGCCGCGTGAGCGGCACGCAATAACGTGACAATTACGTAAATATTCAATTTCAAACGTTTTTTTGTTTCTGTCTTTCAAAGGTTGGAATAAAAATAGATATTGGGATAGTAGGTAAGGATGAATCTGAAGAAGTCTAAGGCTGGGTAGCCACGATAAGAATAATAAATAGGTATTCCACTCTGATTTTAGCATAACTTCACCAAACCGCACGAATTGAGCTATTCTATAAAAATCTCACCGTGGAATCTTAGGCGAAGTGAGCTGTTAATAGTGTCAATCCCTAGAAGCAGCCGATCTATTCTGTATACAATATCACCGTGAAGGTTTGGGTGAAGTGAGCTTGTAGTGACTTGTCAAACCTAGAGATTGACACTATTGACAGGGACAGGGACAGGAATGACAGCTCAAGTAAAGCTAACTTCACTTATGTTTTCACGGTGATATTTTTACAGAATAGACCGGCAGGTAGAATGACAGTTCACTTGACCTAAGATTCCACGGTGAAATTTATATAGAGTAGACTGACTGCACACTTCCACTAACTGAACTGAAACAAAATGTTGAAAAGTGCGTTTCGGTGGAACAGTTCATTAGTATTATTTTCAGTCCCCGAACGGCACCTGCATACAGTTTTTAGTGATGGGGATGGGAGTTGGCAATGTATGGACATTATGATGTCCCATATGTATATACTTACGAGACATTACCAACTATAGCATATCGATACGGCAAGTGCGTGTTCAACCACGCACAGTAAAGGACTCCGTTGTAGTACATAATGAATGCAGTTCAATGTTTACGTTTAATTTGTTTAACGTTGGATTCAAATCTAAATAGGTACCTACTATAAAAGCCGGCAAAAAATGATCAAGAAATCTTAATCAAAACCGTAGACAACATTTCAAATATTTAAAAAGTCAAATTACAAAA
Organism: Antitype chi; assembly: GCA_947359405.1. Taxonomy (NCBI): domain Eukaryota; kingdom Metazoa; phylum Arthropoda; class Insecta; order Lepidoptera; family Noctuidae; genus Antitype; species Antitype chi. The sequence continues at coordinate 10,244,578 of OX375815.1, read as the reverse complement.
TATTCGATGTGTACTAGACAAAGAAAAAAGCTTTATTGAAGTTTTGGCTATGTTTCGACCTGATTTTGATAAATAAGTAGGTACTGAAAGATACGTCGAGAAAATTCAAATAATCTTGATACTTTTTACACTTCTTTGATTCTGTAAAGGTCTTAGAAAGGATATATTTAAGTTCACAACAGCTTTTGGCCAGTCATCATCATTCTCCTGACTTTATCCCAATTTATTTGTGATCGGTGCAGCATGTCTTTTTCCACCACACTTCTCTATTAGTCGCCATCTCCGTAGTCACATCCTTTCTAACCATATCATGACACCCAAAGCTGTAAGCAATACTTTATTAAATTAAAACTCCTTACTTTACCTTCTTTAGATATACAGGAAAAGTTTTTATTCAGTGCGCAAACTGTAACCATGAATTCAGCATATCATTCTAGACCCCCCAGCGCAGAAAATTTTCGTTGGTTATTAAAAAAAAATCAGCTGTTTCATAGAAAATTGCAATACCTAGGCGGTCAAAATGTACGGAACAGCTGTTTTTTTTTTGTAACTGGGTTGTGGACGTCAGATAGGTATATCAAACAAAATACACTCACAAATCACTTTCAAGCACAAAACTCGCAACTACAACACTAGGAACAGGGATAGTATAGAACTGCCTTCAGTTAGGACCTAGTACGGAAAAGAATGATCCAGTTTGAGGGAGCGCAGCTTAATAATAAGTAATTTATTATCGAAAGAGATCAGAGATTCTAAATCATTGAACATTTTTAAAAAGAGGTTAAAGTTGTATTTAGCAAACCTACAATAAATCACTCACCACTGTATGAATAGATCGAACGACCAACTACATATGTATACGTACTTAAGATATTTTTTTAAGTTTCTCATATTTAAGTGAACCATGTATGTTCTTTTGAGAAATAAATTTCTTTAAACCGAGATAAGCAGATACGATACCCCTTAGTAAGACTGGTGGTCAGACTTTCAGGCTTCTGACTGTAACAACTGTCAAAAATGTACAAGTAACTGCCGGTACCAACGGTTTAACGTGCTTACCTAGGCACGGAGGCGTCTCGATGTGTTGGTGATGGTAACCCATCTACGAACTGACCGCGGCATGCAAAGCTTAACCTTCGATAGACCTGTGTGGCTGTTATTACTTAGCCTCGACAGCTCCTTCCTACCTACTAAGAATGTAAAACCTTAAACAAACTCGCTGGTATATACTTTCCCAATTACCTATAGAAATAGTCTTCCAAGTAATGCAACAAGTTCACAACTCAAGAGTCTTTTTTTTTTTGTCGGGCATCTCGCAGTTGGCCTTGAGAGGCCGTGACTGCTTAGCCGGGCTTTCTTGGGCCTGCCATTAAGAATTAACTAAACGCCTCCAGCCAGGGCTTACAAACTAAAATAAATTACAAACTAAGCGACTGCACGCTGAGGGCACCCCCTGTGGGGTACGGGCCTCGGCTCAGGGCGTCACTGATAGGGGGACAGCTGTTATTGGGGACAAGCTAGATCAAAATATTGGCATTATTATTATTGATCGGGGAATTTAAAGCTACTGGCTCAGCTGCGGCGCGGGCTGGCGCTTCAACGAGCAAGGGTCGGTCGGGGACTCAAGAGCCTTTAGAACAGTCTGAAAAATAGGGAATTCCCTATGTACGGGTTGTAGTAGTTAACTCCGTACACTGATTTGTCGTGAAAGTTTTTAAGTTAAAGTTAGATAAAGAAACACGTTCCACTAAGATGCACTAAGTAGTTAAGTTTATAGTGTTTATTTAAGTTAAGAGTAAATAACAATAGTACAGTGGAAGGCGATTATTTCTCTCAGTTATTGACAGCTACACAGTTTTAAGTACACTACATTTAAATTTGTTAGTCATGTTATTTTATAATGCTAAATTATGATGCGCATCGTTGGCCTAAAGTAGGTTACCGAGTAAGCAGAAAAATGTACGGCGATTAGACCGTACACCCTAACAAAAAAGTGTATCAAACTTTCCAAGTGCCTAGGTTACCTGACCCACTTTTCCTTATGTTCGTAAATGAAATATAAAAACTAGCGGCCATCATTAGCGAACAGACTATAAGTAAGCCTATTAAATAGTTCATCTAACGAAGGCGCTATTATTAAAAGGTGAATAGGTGGTGCTATTGTGGTTTTTTTTTCTTTTTAATGTTGGCATTTTTGTTTAATAGGTGTTTAGAGCTCTACCTATACCATATAGTTGCAATGTGAGGTACTTGGCATAACTTATAATATTGTAGTGTGTTATTAATTTATTGCTGGCTGCCTACCTTGTTGGTCGACTGCTTCGTTGGCCTAGTGGTCGCAAGCGCTACTGCTGAGCGAGAGTTTGATTTGAGGCTTTGATTCCCAGGTCGCGCAAAGTGTTATTGTTTTTTTTCGGTCAGGGATTTCGCAGTAGCAGCCAGGAGTCTGGAGCTGTGCTCGTTTGATGGCAATAGTCTCGCCCGTGGCTCGTCTCCTATTACGTGGGACTTTAACATAACTGACGAAATGTTGGTGTACTACAGGTACATCTGTGCTCAATCCTCCGGGAAATACAGGCGCGATGTTATGTTGTGTTATGTAATCATATATTATCGCCATTCTCCTGCCATCCAAAAAATTTCAATGGCTTATCTTATAACTATGGATTTTTGTACACCAAATTTGTTATTTACACTTTTCTCAAAACTTTCGTAGGTACTTTCTATTAGTCAGCTTAATCTAGGTATCCCGTTTTCCCCTTAAAAGATGATCTGTTTTTTATCAGTCACAGTGCTTGAGATTAAATGTAAAAAAAATGTCGTAAAATTAAATTACGAACGAAATGAAGTTAAGTTTAAAGCGAAGCGAAGTAAATAACGGAACGGCGGGCATGAGTGTTGTCACAACATTAATATTCAGCAAAATAAAGTACTATTTTCAAAGAACATAGGCTTTTTTTTCCTGAATATCTTTGAAAGTTTACTACAGTGTGTCCAGAAGTCTGACAACCAGTCTTACCAAAGGGTACCATATTACCAGTTATTGTCCAGTTAGTGGTGGAGGTCAGATAGGCAGTCGCTCCATGTAAAATACTGGTATTCAGCTGCATCTGGTTAGACTGGAAGCTGACCCCAACATAGTTGGGAAAAGAATAAGCAGATGATTAGATGATGACTACACTGTGTCCAAAAATTAATGGTCATAAAAACATTCTTCAAATCTTAAAAAACTGATATAACCACGCCAAAAACAAATTACTCGAGCAATATTGGGCACAAACCTACTCTCAAAAATCGTAACAGATTTCGAGACTTCCCTTATAACCCGTGTGTCACATTTTTCACGTGCCAATTATCGCCCGTTTCTCAACAGAGGATATTTATGAGTCCGATCAACAGGTCTTTACGATCGTTGTGAACCACCCTTATTCGCTTCATCGCTGCTCCAATCGTACGAAGTTGACCTAATGATATTGTTCTATTTTCCTGTTCGGTTTTATAGGAGAAAAGGTGGACTCCGGAACATTTCATTTTAGTAGCCACTTGGTGTGTATTTGATTTTTTTTTTAAAGTTTTTCCTATAGGTTACTACTGTGCAGGTTAGGTATACTTGCTTACGTTGTTTTTTACACTTTCAACTGTCTGCTCTGAATTGTCAGGGCAGCCACGTCAACGACAACAGCGGCTACGAAATTATGTTGGTACGGATTATTGTTGTTCTACTTCATATTTTGCTGTAACCATTTCGTTAGCAAAATGTTCTGTGTTCTTGTCATGTCTTAAGCCGTCTGAGTTTTGCTTAAAAATCTCTCACAACAAAAATATCACAAGAAGTACGAAATAAAAATAACATCTTTAATATTCCAGTCTCTAACGATCGCCACATACAGAATAAAGAGTCTTGTCAAGTCACTCTGCGGCGTATTTTATATAAATCCCGGCCAAGGACGGAACATTTCACTACTTGCCCCGTACTCCCGTCAGCCGTCAGCCCTTAGCCGACACTCGGTGATAAATACAATTAGTATTCCGGTAATTAAACTTGTGGTTTGTGCGAGTTTTGTTGTTCTACGAGTAAAGTCATATAGGTGCTACGCTTCCCTATCTCCGATTTCGTGTTGCGGTATGTTTCAAAATTAGAGCAGAAAGAGGAACCATGGTCTTTTGCCCATTCTTCTCCATAGAAACATACATGAAATGTGTAAGTGGAAAAATAGTCGCTTCAGTTATCGTAAAATACATTTTAAGCCAATCAAGGAACAACTTCTCTATGTAGAATAATAGAATCCATTCTGACAAGTTCCAACCAAGGACGTAGCTAAATGAAAATGAAATTACAACTGCCAGGAAACTGCGCACAATGGAATATCGCACTAGGAATTTCCTCAGTTAGCATATGGATTAAATCTTAACTGTATTACCTGTCTACTATGTATTCTCTTGTCAAGACTCGTGACGGCAGTCGTAATTGGAAGTGATGAAAATAGAACATAGGTACACGTTTGGATGTACTGAATGGAGTTTGCAATGTTAGGAGAATTAAATCGTTAGCATAACAAATTTTTTCTACTAATTCCAACCAATCTCTTCCATGTTCGTTTTAAGCTTTGGTTTTCCATCAACGGAGTAAGATCACACAGGAAAAGGTTCTCAGTAAAACCCATTTCGAAAAACAGGCTCCGGCAAGGAGCTTCACTCCTTAGAGATCAAAATGATGGAAAAATTGTCTTGTGTTAAAGAAAACCTAAAGGTGACATAACACACCATTTTTCAAGTGCACATAAACCACCAAGGAATAATGATATACATAGATGCGTACGTGATCCTACCGTGAATGCGCAAAAAAGTAGAGAGCGAAACTCATCCCGTTTGTGAAATAAACTTTTTGCTCTCGTATCGAGAATTTGCGACTGTTTTGCACAAAAAGTCGCTCCCGATTGGATATCCTCCAAACTAATAACGCATGACGCAGCCTCAACGATGGACCTAAGGTCAAAGGTCATGACCAAAACTGAGGTTCCGTGATATATATTTATGAACAGTATTCTTAAGAGCAAATATAGGTAAGTCGGTTGACATGCGTTGTCGAAAACCGAACTGCGCATCACTTACCGGAATGATATTTTCATTCAAATGTTGAGAAATGAGGCGTTCAAATATTGAAAGCACTGTTGCTAATGAGATTGGCCGATAATTAGACAGACTAGATGAGTCTCCAGTTCTATTTTTTATAATAGGTATCACTGTAGTATTCATAAAATTATGCGGTAAATAATTGTGATCAATACAAGCGTTAAAAAATGCTGCAACCTTATCAAATAACAATGGTCCCGCAAACAAAATATGCTCAACGCTGAGAAAACAGATGTTATTGGTTATTCAAATTGCTGTGTTCCCAGAGGTATAGGAATTGTATCAGTGTGGCTCAATCACGACGCAATGGACCGGCCATGCCATCACTCGCCCTCGCAAACGAATCCGTGTTGGGGCAATGGACAGAAAAAAATTCAGTCTAACGTAGATATGAAATATTTTATAACAAAGGTTAAAATATTTTATTATAAAATAATAAAAACTCTAAATATAAATAAAGACTTCAAAAAAGACACTAACTACCAAGTGATTTTTTCTTTTTTCTTATAAACATTTTGACGATATACATAATATATTACGTGTAAATTTAAAAATTTGGACAATTTCAAAATTCGAACAGTTAACGCTTAATCAACTTTGATTCGGATGAACTTGACACAACTAGTTTCATGCGAAAATTCATAGCTACGAAAGCTTTATACAGCGAGCGCTCTAGTATGAACCTCCATTTTCATGAACATACTGTAATGACAGCTTCTACACTCGAATAATTCGTTCGTGTCGGAGTGTACCAAATTCATAGCCGAACATAGATTAGTTATATGAAATAGCGACAAATGCCATAATCTGACGGAGTTTATTGTGAACGTGTAAAGTGATGCATTCTCAACTATACGACTTTGTATAGTACACGTCGCGCGTCGCTCGTAAACACGCGTTTTATAGCATCTTCATTTTATAAGCAGTAATTTTTTATATGATCATTGTTAGTAGCACTTAGATATATATATAGCTTAAAGTGAAAATTATTTGACGCTAGTACCTTTTTTTTGGGTGGGAAATCATCAAATAACTTCTCCCGCTCTGGGTGGAGCGGGAGGAAGTGTCAGACTTTTACTGACTAAAACCCACCCGTGTTCCCTCAGTTGCCTGTGTGCCTGGGGCCGCGGTATCTTTTTCGTAGCTAAGGAACAAAGGTAGCGGGTGTGAAATATTTCTTGACAAAGAAATCCGTTATGGGTCAATAACAGAAAAATGTGTCGATTAAACGTAGAAATTAAGTATTTTATCTCCAAGGAAAATATTTAAATGTTTTAAAGGAAATGGTAACAAAACAAAAAAGATATTGTACCTCAAATGTTGAAAACAGTTAAGGTCTCCATCTTTTTTTATTCAGATGACTTCAATACAAAAAGGTCCGATGCATATATCGTTCGCTAGTACGAAACACAAAGTTCATAAGCATACTGCAGTGACAGTAACTACACTCGAATAACCGTTCGTGTTGGAGTTCGAGTGTTCCAAATTAATTGCAGAACATAGAGTAAGTACCAATGAAACAGGCATGTTTATAAAGAACGTGTAAAGTGATGCATTCTCAACAATACGAGTTTGTATAGCTTGACATGACACGTCACTCGTAATCATTTTATAAGCACAGTCAATTGTTATGAGATCATTGTTAGTAGCACTTAGATATAACCATAAACCAAAGATTTTTCAATGCTGGTAAGTAACTAAAGAACAACTGTAAGTAAGCGAAAGAAGTTTCTTGACAAAGAGAAACACAATGTGTGATTGAAGTTTCCTTTTTCCGCGAATTTCACAGCAGGAACAGGGGCAGGTTTCAAATGTAACCTGGGGGAAGGTGAAACTTGAGATTTACCTGGTCTTACCTCTTCAAAAAATGTATAAGGTTAGGACACAGAAATAAGAGTGTGTATAAAAATTATTGTAAAAACTGAATTTATAGTAGAATAAAGTTTCAATTCACAGTTCAGTAATGGCCCTCTTGAATAAGGGGCGGGTTGTTCTATGGCTCGCCGACAAACACAGCAATGTCAGGAATCTCAAACGCTCACTAAAACTAACAAAGTGGCACGAAATGTTGTTTGCACAGTACTATCGCAGTCCGCGGTATTGTACCCGTACGTTTAAAAAAAATAGCTGGTTTGCGGAGCCAAGCAGTGGTTTGCAAACAGCTTTGGCAATGTTAGTAAAAATACGAGACAAAAATAAAACTTGTGCATAGATATTTTTTTATTGTTGAATGGGCCTGCTCTCGACCTCGATTACGCCTGATGGAAACCGATTGACGAGGTCTACGATGATACGAGCGTGTCCAGAAGATGCTTGTTCGTTGTACTATAAGAGTAGGGGAAGACACAACAATCGATGGATGGACTGAGTGAAACATGATATGGCTAGAAAAACCTTACCACTACCTACTAGATGAAGACTAATAGAGAAGTATGGAGGAAGAAGTTATGTTGCTACGACCAAATAAAATTGGAATAAGAGCAAGATAATGATAACGGTGTTGATATAGTTCGTTGTACTGTGTACAGAACTGAAAAGAAATAGCTCTGCCATACATTTGGCCGCGTAGGTATTGCACTTATATATGAAAATGTGCGTCGATGTCTCTACTACCCTGTATAATTGATCGTTTGAGTGCAAGGGGTTATTAGACATTATTGCACAAAGTCATTGTAAGTATAGGGCTCCATTAACTAACAACTTATGCAGAAAATAAAAAATTGTGAGTCGTCTTCAGGAAACGTTTATTGTTGTTTATTACGAAAGTGGAATACAAATTGAAAACTCTATCTGCACTAGACATGGGTCGTACTTGCAAAATCGAGTACCAGGGCTTCCAAGTACGTCCACCTTAAGAAACCAGGGCCTAAAACCGGGGCTCGAGATACTTTCAAGTATTTTCTATCTGCATCGAAAATTGATACATGACCTCATAATTATAAATAAGAAGCACAATCGCGTATTCAAAAGTCCTGTTGAAAGTAAAAATACTTGGTGGAAAAAAACTAGCGTGGTTGAGTACTTACGTAGTTGAGCAAGTAGCCGTATAAAATACCTTGAAGTCTTGCTAGTATTTCGGGTCGGTACTTGGTGTGTGTATTTGGAAGCAAATACCTGGTCGCGTAAATACGTACCTTCCCTAATCTGCACTGTAATGAATGAGAGTATTATTGCCAGAATCCATTTTGTAGGCACTTAGGCTTATCTACCTAGTCCTCACATAATCTGACCAAGACAATGTCTGAAATTTAAAAGAGATTATCACTTCTGGGCCTGTTTAGTTATTTCTTCCCAGAGTAGACAGAAAAAAAGCTGACCTCAACCCGTTTAAAAAAAATGTTTATGACGTGTTAAAGTGTTTGTATCCTGTGTGTGTCCCTTCTGACAGAAATTAACATCATTAATTTAGCTTAAAAAAGGACTCTCAGGATTTATTACCGCCATAGCCACCTTGACTGTTTACCCCAAAGGGTTACAAAGAGGTTTTTTTGGACTGCAAAATAACCTTAGAAAATGTGAAATTGATACAAAAAGCTATCTCTCTAGAGTCTAGAGTCCGATACCCACGCAGGTTGTTGACTGTCCCGTTCTCAGACTCATCGTCCGAGTTATTTGTAGTACCTACAGCTTTCAGTAGATAGACTTTGTACGAGTAATCACAGAACAAAATTAAATAACTCTTACTACCAAGCTATTTATAACGATTCCAAAGTTTAAACAGCTGGAATTGTTCAGATACTTGTAAACAACAAAGTGAACATCAATAACATTTAATTTGCCATTATTGTTGTTGAGTTTGACGGGACAACAATTGCTTGAAAGTCGTATTGTTCTTAAATCCAAGTATTTTAACTGTCTTCAGTCTGATACCCACGCAGGTTGTTGACAGTCCCAGTTCAGATTCAATATCTGACTTCTAAGAAGCGTAGGAGAGCTTCCAATAGATAAACTTAAGAATCATAGAACAATTTACACACAGCTACTAAGTAACACCTACAAAGTTTAAACACTGAATAAAGGGCTCGTAGTTAAAGTAATAACAGTTGCTTGCCGCGGTCAGACTGTGACCATTTTTACATACCAGACGTCTCCATGCCTCGGAAAGCAACTTAAACCGTTGCAAAGAAAATCCGACATATTTTCGACAAAAATCGATTCGCAAGCGAAATTGTAACTAAAAAAAGGAATAAGTCGATTCTCGTGAGATTATAAGCTACAAAAATCCAATGCAGAAATTAAAAAAAAATGACTTTGAAAGTCTTCATACCGAAAAATGGGGATTCTCGAAACTTTGAGGTTAAGTTGTACTTGAATTTCCTGAATTTAACGAGGCAGACTGTAAATGAATATTAAAAAAAATCACATTATAACAATGCATTAGAAAGTATTGTAAGTTTTATGAAAATAGAATTCATTTAACTACCGATTTCATTACAATTGAATTTTTTTCTAGGTTATGTTACCCAATTTTTCAATTTCCGTAGTGGATTTTTGTAGCTTATAATCTCACGAGAATGGACATACTTTCGTTTTTTTAATTACAAAGCCGCTTGCGAATCGATTTTTGTCGAAAATAGGTAGGTTTTTGCACACTGTGCGTTGATCTCAGCTATCATTCTTGGATCTTTGATAATTGTTACGGGTTGTCTGAAGCCCGAAAGTCAAACAAACACCAAGGGGCAGCTGTCAGAGGTCACTCCATGTAAAATACTGGTATTCAGCTGCATCGGGTTGACTGGAAGCTGATCCCAACATATTTGAGAAAAATGCTAGGCAGAAGAAGAAGAAAATTAGAGTTTTAGGAAGAGACAACCAAATACTGCCTAACTTTTACTAAAACTTGATGTAGGATATTTACGGTCGGATACTGTATCGACGCAACGTGACAAATCTTAACCTATGTATAGAATGTCAGGTTTATACAGTGACAACTACACTACAGCATTGTTAGATAGGTACGTAGAAGCTAATTTAATATGATAAATAACCCAGGCTTGCCTAACGAACCTTGTCCCATTCATACATTTAAGTGCCTAATATTAAAACAATATAGATAACGTACCACTGTCTAATACAACAACGAGGAACATTGTCAAGAGAAAATCTGTTATTAAACAAAACTTATTTGTATAGAAGCTTTGTTATTTTCTACTGGAAATTCAATTCTCAAATAACACGTGGACTAACAAACTAGTTTATTTAACACGAAGACACGTTTTGTGAAACCAACACGAACCACAACAAAAACACGTAGTTCCAATATTAGGCCATAAGTAACGTGATCGTAATTTGTTTTTCGTAAAACCGCTTTTAGTAAAACTTGATATTAACCTACGAACTTAAGTTACAAAAGTTGTTCTACTAACCTTATCATTTAGTAAGTGAGACCTTCACACCGACTGGAGGGGCTTTTTTATGGTTGAGAAATCTTCAAATAACTTCTACCGCTCTGGGTGGAGCAAGAGGGCGTGACAGGCTTTTACTGACTAAAACCCACCCGTGTCCCTCAGTTGCTTGTGTGCCAGGGGCCGCGGTATCTCTTTCGAACAACCCGCACCCCTGGCAGAGTTAGTAAAACGTGAGATAGGTATCAGGATTGACCAGGTACTACTTAAAATAGCTGTATGTTTCACAAGCATTTAAAACGTCTTTGCTATCGACAAACGGTTATAATTTTGCAAAATGATGTAGAAATAAATGTACGTTACTGAAAAGATAGATTTTATTAGGAAAATTATGTAAGTTAGTCCTCTAGTTTAATGCCTAAAAATTATCACTTATCCAAAATTACGGATTCGTTTTAAGCTTTAAAGAATGCTAATTAGGTATCTAATTGTATTGTACCTAATGAATAATCAGCAAAAATAAAAGAAATATATAATATGTGTCCTTTTGCCCGCATTTTCTTTATCTACGTCAGTCTTGAAAAAAAATTACCTACACATAACATGATTATTATACTTTCATGTTTTAGTGGAGTAGTAAATGTACTTACAGCTCAAAGCCTGCATAATCCTGAACGCCGACGACATATCCACTATGTAACCCGTTTCACCCTAGTTGGACGTTAACACAGTCAAAAGCTTTAGATAAACCGGTTTCCTGAAACAGGGGCAGGATTAAAGCACATGTTTGTGTTGGTGTACCTATCGCCTAATGGGGAAGTGCGCTAGTGGAAGATTGGCTTTACAGTGCACAGTTTAACTTAACAAAGCCTTTAAATTACGGAAAATTGAGAGATACGAAACATAGTTTAAAACTAAAATACTGCATAAGTACCTACATATTTGCGAGAAGCACAGAACCGGTCGAAGTGGCGGTACTAGGCCTTTGCCCAGTGTCATTTAAAAAAAAAACTGGGAAACGCTTAGCTGAAGAACACTTTTTTATATTCTTTTGTAGTTTCTGTAGTTATTTAGATAGATTTGTCTCGATACTACCTCAATAGCAGATCGTTCGAAAGAGATACCGTCGCCCCTGGCACACAGGCAATTGAGGGAACACGGGTGGGTTTTAGTCAGTCAAAGTCTGACACGCCCTCCCGCTCCACCCAGAGCGGGAGAAGTTATTTGATGATTTTCCACCCATAAAAAAAATATTAAAAAAAAAATAGCAGATTTCTACTCAATATGTAACAGAAGAAAAACGCAATAAAGAAATATTATTTGAAACTGGTATAAAAACATGATCTTATCCCATCATTAAACAAAGTCCAAACATTGTTTCCTTTCTGTAAACAAGTATCGTTATATTTAAGAGCAAGAGCACTCTGTTTATTTAATTACAGGGCCAAGTGAAGTTTTCTAATAACAAAGTTAATATTTTATTAAATGAAACACTCGTGGTATTGAATGTACAGGAGTAGCTAGCAAAATCGATAAAATACCTTTAGTCAATATTAAACGGACGAAAGCTGAGGAAATAAAGAAATTTTATCTCTGTAACAAAATGATAAATCTAATTTATCATCATCATTTCAGCCGAAAGACGTCCACTTCTGGACATAAGCCTCCCCCAGGCTCCTCCACTTCGACCGGTCTTGTGCTTCCCACATCCAGCGGATTCCCGCGGCCTTCACAAGGTCATCGGTCCATCTTGTGGGAGGCCTTCCCACTCTACGTCTTCCGGTACGCGGTCGTCACTCCAGAACCTTTCGGCCCCATCGGCCATCTGTTCTGCAAGCAATGTGCCCTGCCCACTGCCACTTAAGTTTGCAATTCTTCGGGCTATGTTGCCTTGGTTCTCCTACGGATCTCTTAATTCCTGATTGGTATCACTCGGAGTTTCCCTACGTGATGGTTCACGTAGGGAAACTCCGAGTCTAATTATTTTGTACTAAATTGATCGAAGCTTTATAGAACTAACCTAACGACTTTTTAGACAACTCATTGTTTCCTAGAACATGTCAACCCAATAAAATGTATGGAAAATATTATAATTTTAACATAATAATATCACGCCTGAAATCCCCGAAGGATTAGACAGAGGTGTACCTGTAGTACACCTACATTTCGCCAGTTATTCGTAATAAGGGGCGAGCCCACGGACTGATGAAAAAAGGGCGAGCCTATTGCCACTGCGTACTGAGAAATTACTGATGGTAAACCACCCTAATAACACTTTGCCCGACCTTGGAATCGAATCCTCATGCTCAGTAGCGCTTGCGACCAACCAACGACCAAGACCAACGGGGCAGTCACTAAGCATTTTTTTTTAGGAATTAAAACCGTTTAAAAACGGGGTCGATTATGTGAGCAAAAATAGCCGCCCCTAAAACGAATAATGAGTTTCTTCGCCTGTCAATTTCATCATCAGCCGAATGACATCCACTGCTGGACATAGGCCTCCCCCAAAAGAAGGTGGTTTGTCATAATCGCCACGCTTGGCAGGCGGGTTGGCGATCGCAGTATGGTGGTAAAATGCATAGAGAACGCTGCTGCCCATTATCCTGTAAGTCCCTTAGTCGCCTTCTACGACACGCACGGACAGAAATAGAATGGTGCTATTCTTTACGTCCAACACACGGAACCTGTCAATTTAGATGAAATCATTAACCACACTTGAACTAGAAATAAACCTAAACACGAGCACTTAACATAATGTATCTGACATGACATTAGCAATAAACTAACATTAGGCATTAGCTATAAACTGTCGATACGGCTCGTAAAACACGAGTTGCCGACCAGACATGTGACGTCATACAGACAAGTCACGATTGTAGGCACGACGCGAAAGGGGTGATAAATATTTTCTTTCTTCGCCCTGTTGATGTATGTAAGAGATTATATTGAATGTTTTATGATATAGTGTTACTATAATGGGTTCATATTGACTTGAGTTATATTATAATGTATTGTAAGGTTCAAGGTTCTGTGATTTTTCGTCACTTGTTGCTCCCTCTTTCTTTAATTTTTTTTCGTCGCCGCCTGTTGCTTGGGTAAGATTAATGTTTCCACCAATTTGCTTAATTATTCTTTTCATTTAAGAAACGCGCCGTTGTATGATTTTTTTATTTCGTAACTGGGTTCGTGTGTTAAATATCTTATGCGAGCATTTTGTTATTCTCACTTATTTCCAACTCAAATCAACACACCTAATTATTGAAGAAGTTTTATTTGCAAAAGAGGAACTTTCTCAAAAAAATATTTACATCCCAAATTGAAACAAACATGTTTTCGATTTTCCAATCAAACAAGTGAAAGTTAAAGTTGATGACGTAAGAATTGACGTCACGAGTTTCAACGTAAACACAAAACAATTTAATTTTACAGTGTTACGGTTTCTCAGAAACCGTAGCTTAATAATGAATAAATAAACAACGTATCTCGGTACATTTTAATAGAGTTTCGTAATTTATTCGAACAATACGATGCACGTGGTACTAATATAATTAAGTAACAATTACACGCAACATTTGAATGAGATAAACGAGTAAATTAAGAAAACGCAACTGTAACGAAAAAAGTAATGGGGGCCTCCTATACATGAGACTTAGAACATAACTGGCGAGCTGTGGTTGTACGATGCCTAGGTATACAGTTCTGTGCCCCACCATTCAGGGAAACAAGGCATGATGTTATGTTATGTTAAAGCCATGGAACTGTATGCAATCGCAAACATAAAAACTAGTGATGTACCGACTGGTCAGGAAAGCCGACTAGTCGGTCATATTGGTAGTCGGCTATAGCCACCGACTAGTCGGACTATTTTTACTCCTATTAATATACTTAAAAATTTAAAAGACGGTGATTGAAATGGAATTGAAATCTTTACGGTTATTATTTTTATAATAAAATCAGTTTTACAGTATACTTTCAGTGCAATTTAGAATAGGATAGGAAATTGGGATAGGAAGAAACGCCGGCTCGCACGGAAATAATGGTAGAATAAATGCAAAGTAAATATTAACATGTCGCGGCAATTCCGCCTGGTAGCCGGGTTCCGCGCACCAACGAAACGAAACCGTAGGCACTAACATTACCGATGCCGAAGTCACCAGAACTCAACCGAAGGCAATGATCGGCTTGGCCGACTAGTCGGCCATTCTACAGCTGACTAGTCGGCTAGTCGGCCAAAGTCATAGTCGGCCCATCTCTGATAAAGACTGATTAAGATGGAGGTGTATACTGCTGGGGAGTTTGTTGCGTCACTTTTTCTTGAAGTGGTGAAGAGTGGGTGTTTCTGGGGACTTTCTTATGTAGTAGTCTTTGTGAACCCCATTTGTCCCATCCCACATATTTAGGTCAAATTTTGTTTCCTTCCTATTTAGATAATAGAACTCTAATAACCGAGTTCTTTTCCTCTTGCATCAAACATCAAACATCGAATCAAACCTCCAGGACTACAAATAAGCTCTTATTACTATTTGACAAAGAGTGGTTTTACCAAAAACTTAAGTACTTTAACGTGATGAGCATGTGTAAACAGCTTGTGATAATCTTTTACTACAAGAGAACCAGAGTGTAAAGCCAGATTAAGTACCCTTTTAAGAGTGTAAAAATACGAGTTTGATTGCTTCCTTAGTACCAAAACCACAATTCTTCAGACAGATTTCACGAACACTCTTAGAATTCCACCAGACGAAATGTGCCACCTACGTACACTCGTACCTACTTATATAGAATCCATTAAATAAAACACAAGGAAAAGCGTGTTTTAACTTCAAATGTGATTGTATATAAAGTTCTAACTTAAGTGACATAATGTACGTGATGTGAATACGTAAAAGATAGTACTACCTATTCTATAAAATGACGTTTCAGGATACCTACTTTAAAATAAATTATAACTTTAAATATAACTTGGCATTATACGAGTATTAAGACAGTTTGGAATATTTAATGACTGCAGTAAGGATTTATTTTATAAGTGTATGCATTAGTTTCAGTTGTTTTAAGTTTAAATTACTTAAATATAGCAGCACAGGTGTGCTTAATTACCTACTTATCTAGCAAACTGTAATATGGATGATAGTTATATAAATTGGTGGTTTAATTTGCTAGAAACTATACACCAGACTGTCTGAAATCAGCTCAACGAAAGGTTTGCTTAAGGCCTAAGGCCCTGGTAACTTTAGATATTGTCGTTATGAGCGATAATAGTTCTTATTGCAATTCGATACGGGTTATCGCAAAGTCGAAAAAAACAAAGGATGTTTATAAGTGGGTTGTGCCCGCCCACCTGCGATATTGTTAAAAAAAAATTTGCGTTGTATCTAACTTTTTATCCAGAGATTACCGCCTACATACATACTTACAAAAAAACAAAAATGTTACCTCTTCAAAATATTAATATAATAAAAAGCATAAAAGGACCCAACTCTGTACGACATGCTTTAATTTGGAACTTTTAAACGTAAATATGACATAAGTATTTATCTACTCGAAAAACTAACGAATAAGCAGAATTTCAAAATATAAAACTAGAAACGCCTCATTAGTTTCCGTCCGAATCAACCCTTAGTTGTTGTTGCGTTCGAACATGTTTCGCAAGCAATTTGTAGGCGTTAAGTGACATTTATTGCAAAACTTATTTAATTCTCGTTCAGCCGAGTTCGGTGTATAATTCAATATACAGCCCATCAATGGTGACCTTTTATGATTGGCAGGTTAACGATCTTATCTATTTATGTTGCCAGTAAACAAAAGCCGCGCCATATTTTTGAATAGAGAACACCTACGTAGGTGTTACGTAGAAGCATTTTTACAGAATACTTGGAATTTATTTGCCCTTCGGAATTTTATTTTGAATAGTAATTGTTTCCAGTAATTCTAATAAACACCGTAATTCGGGCTAGTGGTATATTTTTCACTGGAAAAAACACAATTTATCTTGATACCAATACGTGCCCTGTGAGTAATTAAAGTAGCTCACTTCATGCTGGTTCTCGCATACGTGCCGTGCTAGAACTAAACGTCTGTTATCCATAAAAGGTATAAAAGACAGAGATCATAAGATTAACCCTTTCGCTATTTACAGATCATTTCTGCATAATCAATTGCTATTTTAAGAATCAGTCCTTTTCGCTTCTGTTCGGAAATTCAAAAGCATTCAAATCAGTATTTTGTAAATGGAAACATGAAATTCACACAAAAGAAATCATTTAGCTGGTGTAGCCATTACGGAAACATTTTAACATTTAACACTCCATCAATTAAGTATGTTAAATGACTGAATTAATATATCCATCAGTATTAATTAGTCTAAAGCCATCATCGGCCATTGTGTGCACGTTCATTAGCCATATTCGTGCATAATGGCCACGGCCCCTGGCCGCATGTCCACCTGAACCAGGCTAGATACTGGTTTAACGAGTGGAGTGGTTTAAACTGGCTTATCTGTCGACGGCTCGTTATCTCTACACGTGACCTAACAATGCGCTCGATATATTGAATTTTCGTTGTGTTACCAATGAGATTAAAAGCTGTTGAACTAAAAATGAATAAGGATTTTTGTATCTGGGTTTTATGAAGTTTCCATTTCATTTCACGTTAGTTAATCGGCTTGAATTCACTACTTGAGTGAACAACGTACAAACCGAGTACAAATTGTTACTTGTCTCCTTTGACTTTTCGTTGTGACAAGCTTTACTCCGACACGAATGGACTTTCAAATCGCTTTGAATTATATGTATTTTGTCTTTTCTATAACACCATTAAAATTGATGGAATGAGGCTTTCGAAATTGCAAAACTCGCAATTTTGTCTGCAAAAACCAAATTCCGTGATTCTGAGTCCTGTGGGGGGGGGGGGGGGGGGTAAAGAAAAGGAAAACGGAATAAACTAGCGTATTTTAAGTTTTGTTTAGCTTTTTTCCAAGATTTACTGTGAGTAAACGTTAGTACTAGTATCCCTTTAGATAATGCAAACCTTTTACATATGTGAAACTGTTGACCTCAAACCCTAAAACGATATGTAAAGGAAAAGGTATACAGACTTTCATTGTGCTTGAAATTTAGAAGGCTACTACTGAAATTTTTCATTTAAAGCAGAGGAACTGTGTTCAAGCTTCATAAAAGATCCAATACCGGTTGTGGAAGGCAGAGTACCTTATGAACACTCAACGTATTCATAATCAATCTCAATCTGCGGTTGACTGTACCTACCTGTACTGTGTTTGAAACGTAAATGGTGTTTAAGTTTATACACAACTTGCAGTTTGCCCACAACTTTGTCGTCGTAGATTTCGGGTTTTCTCGCAGAAACTTCGACACCGCATTTTAAAGATGAGAATTAAATGATGTCATAATAATAATGTTGATGTAGATGTCAGTCTAGAATCTTGAACGGACTTAATGAATATTTTTATTTTAGTTAGATTTTTTAAGTCGAATTCCTTATTATTGCTGTCATTATAAAGTTTAGAGCTGTAATGACACTTATCAGATATTTAACTGTTATAGGTCTACTAAAAAGTAAAAGGAATCGTCTGAAGAGATTGCAGACATACAATGTAATAGAACTTCACATAAAGGTAAGTTCGTTTATTCACTAATTATACTCTAGCCCTGTCCTCGACGTCAGCATTCTACTCTTTTACAACAAAGGGACATCATTCAGGTGTCGGACATTTTGAATAGTTTAATTTTTATTAATGTCTTTATATGTCAATTCAGAGATTTGATTTAGTTACAAATATTTAAACTAACGTGGCTCGCCTTACCATCAGCAGCTGATTCTAGAATCGAAAAATATCTGTCATGAAACGAGAGCAATCAAAATGATAGCCTGTCACGACTTTATACTACTCAGACCGTCTGTTTAGCTATCATTCCACTCCACGAGTTCTCCCCTTTGATCAAGTTTTTATAAGTTTAGAAGCGATAAAAGGGTCTTCAGTAAACCTATCAAGGAAAATTCTCTAAAATTTTTCAAGAATTAGTTTGCCGTTTATTTTACCAAGTTTAAGGTCTAATTTCGGTCAATGGGAGCCGCCAGACTGTTGGTAAACAACTAATATAGTAGTGATTGAAACTGAACTTTTAGATGCTACTGAACTTTGTATACTTACGACTGGAATTCGACAGGAGACTTCTTACCTAAGTATATCTTCTTCATGCTTCGAACTATACCTAACAACTGATTTAATTAATTGTTTTCATTTAATTGCAGCAGGCAGATGGCACGTATTTTTCTCATTTTGATACATAGAATTAGTCGGTTCATAGCCACTCCGCTAAGATTTTATTAACACGTAGGTCCAACACGTTTGAAAATTCCAACATGAAACACACACTGATAACAATGTTAGATATTCAATTTAACCGCGGCGCATACGAATTTTCAATGACAAAACAAAATACTCAAAAAATGCTAGACTATTCTGTTGTGAATGCAATTTTCCACGTCATTCAACGTTGATTGAGCTGTCAGTAACACATTTAGAACATCATGTGGGCGTGTAAATTACGAATCAATAGCACATGCATCTCACAACCAGTCTTACCAAGGGGTATCGTGATACCCAGTAACTGGGTTGTGGAGGTCAGATAGGCAGTCGCTCCATGTAAAATACTGGTATTCCGCTGCATCCGGTTAGACTGGAAGCTGACCCCAACATAGGAAAAGGCTAGGCAGATGATATGGTACAGAAGTGCACGAATTTTAAGTTTTTCATGAATCGCATTTGAGTTTCAAAGGAAAATTGTATCTTTAACGGGTAGACGGGTGACTTCCTAGACGAGTGCAAGTGACTAAATCTCCATCCTGAATTTATATAATTTTCAGACATAATTTTCTATAGGTATTTCAGGCACGTATTACGAAACGCATTATTTTTACAAGCTCTTGTATGATTTTTGGGTCGTCGTAGAATTAAATTCTGTTGACATTTAATTTGGCTTTGGCAGCTCACATATGACAGTAAATTAAAAACAAAGCCCTTCATTTTTGATTCGTGGGCGTGTATAAATTGTGAAGAATTTCAAAAGCACTTTGTTTCAATATTACATAACTCTCTTTTACCAGTGTGAAGTGGACTGTGGCTAAAAATAACAATATCCTAACATAACATCACACATGTTATCCCTGAAAGGTTAGACAGAGGTGTACCTGTAGTAGACCCGCATTTAGCCAGTTATGTTTTAAGTCCTATGTAATAGGGGGCGAGCCTATTGCCATCAACCGTGCACAAATCCAGAGTCCGGACTGCTATTGAGAAATCCCAAAAATAAAAATCCAAGAATACTTTGCCCGACCTGAGAATCGACCCCAGGACCTCAGGCTCAGCGGTAGCGCTTACTAGCGCTAGACCAACGAGGCAGTCAGTAAAATAGCAATAATAGCCATTATATTACTGTACTGTAAAGTGGGTGTGTTTGACAAGGGAGTGCAGGTAAAGCCGTTTATATTAGGTCTTTACCTATGAAATTGCCGTTTTGCAGTACTGGCCATTTCAAATCAAAATAATTTTTGTTTGGGTAAGAATTCTAATTTCAAATTAATTTTATTTTAAAAACATGGTTTTTTTTTTCCAAAAGTAGTCATTTGTTTATTGATTAGTGTTACATTTTCATCGCATTTCAATCTTTTTCGTCATCATGGATACGTTAAAAATTCGAGTAATTATGGAATATGAGTACCGTCGTGGCAGCAACGCGGCACAAGCGGCACGCAACATCAACGACGTTTACGGAGCTAACACTACAAACCAACGCACCACCTGTTATTGGTTTGCTCGCTTCCGTTCTGGAAATTTCGACCTGAAAAATGAACCTCGCGGTCGTCCGAAGACTTTGGTCGACAATGACGAATTAAAGGCGATTGTGGAAGCTGATGATACACAATCTACGGCTGAATTAGCAGCAGCTTTCGACGTTAGCGTCAAAACAATATTGGTCCATTTGCGTCAAATTGGCAAGGTAAAAAAGCTTGACAAATGGGTGCCCCACGAACTCAGTTATCGTCAGCGCGAAGTACGCGTCGAGACGTGCCTTGCACTGCTCAACAGACACACAAATGAAGGAATTTTGAACCGCATTGTTACCTGCGATGAAAAATGGATTCTGTTTGATAACCGCAAGCGCTCAGCAAGTTGGTTGGATCCTGGTTCAGCACCTAAACAATGCCCTAAACGAAAACTTACCCCTAGAAAAGTGATGGTCACTGTTTGGTGGTCTAGCGCCGGTGTGATTCATCACAGCTTCTTACCAAACGGGGTGAGCATTACTGCAGATGTGTACTGTGAAGAACTGAACACAATGATGGAGAAGCTGGCACATCTCCAACCAGCATTGGTCAATCGCTCGTCTCCGCTGCTCCTGCACGACAGCGCGCGACCTCATACTGCACAGCAGACGGTCTCCAAGTTGCAAGAACTGGGGTTGGAAGCTCTCCGTCATCCGCCCTACTCACCAGACCTTGCGCCGACAGACTACTACTTTTTCCAGAATTTGGATAACTTCTTGGCGGGAAAAAAATTCAATACCCGAGAGGCAGTACAAAATGCCTTTGAAGAATTTGTTGCCTCCCGTCCAGCTGATTTCTTTAAGAAGGGCATCAATAAACTGCCACTGCGATGGCAAAGATGCATTGATTGCATGGGTGATTACTTCGATTAATACAAATAAAAAATACATGAAAAAAATTCGTTTAAATTTTTTCATACAAAACGGCAATTTCATAGGTAAAGACCTATTATATATATATTTTATATTCAAAAAAGGCGAGTCACCACTTTTGGGACGTCAAAATTCAGCAGTTTTTGAACGTCAAACATAAAACCAGCTGTTGCCTCCGATTTCACTGGCTTCATAGGTCAAGTTCATACATTTACTTACAGGATATAAAGTATACTATACTGGGTCAAATTGGTTTATAGTCCAACTGTGTAGAAAAAATTCAAATCCCTTCAGTCAAAAACACAAAGATCTAACCGAAAAAGATACCTATATTTAAAAAAGTAGAATAATGTACTGCACTTAAGATTTTTGAAGTCGTAGGTATGCCTCGCTGTCATTACTTTATTAAGTTTATAGCTGTTTTGACACTTACCAGATATTTTACTGCTAGGGGTATTTTGAAAAGAAAACGGAAAGAAGGCAGCAGTTTTTGAGTACTTGAGTTAACAACATCTAAACATACAAACTTTCACATTTATAATATTATACATGTATATTAAGATACACCACTACTAACTACACTGACAATTGGGATACTGTATGGAACATTTTAAGTGCTACTTTAACAAATAAGCATAATTATTTTATAAGTGGTGGTATCACGTGCATGAAACGTTAATTTTAATAACCCACCAAGTTTTATTGTCGCTTAAAACGTTGCCATTTTATATTGTTTTAAAGCTAGTGTATACTCTTAAATAGGCAAAAAACACTGGATGAAAATTCTGTTGATTGTCTATCAAGATTGTTTGATTTGATGTTCTTTTAAATGTTGTTCGGTGGTTCCATCATAGCCCTCATCCATCGCTTTCCATCAGGCGTGATCGAGATCAATAGCAGGCCCATTCAGCAATAAAAAACAGCTTCTTTACTGTATTGAATTTGCTAGTGTCTTGTTTACTAATGTAGGTACTTAAATTAATAATTAAAAGAGTTACCTATTATGCCAGTATATTTCTTAATCTAATTTATTAATAATATCTAAATGATTGTCTAATTTACATGACTTGGGTACACTTGTTAGTGTAATATTTACTCAGAACGAAGATAAATTTAAATTTTATTGTATACATCTATCCACTTTTCTACTTGCTTGGTACCAATTTCCACTTCTTACCTGTCAATACAGGGTTTGTAACAGTTTTGATATATTTGTAATAAATCTGAGAAACTGAATAATGTAAAAAAAATATAAATCTCTCAAGAAACCCTTTATTCCCTTACACGAGAATTTTCTTTCATTTTCCTCGTTTTTATACGAAGCTATGAACATTATAGCCTACCTGGCCTTTCGGTAGGTATACGTTTTTTAAATAATGATTTTGGCTTATAACTAACACTTACATACTTACCATCGTATTCACAAAACCAATTTCTAAAGAGTTCAAATGATAACAGAAGAGTTCATCTACCTTTTCTCGGGTAAAGACCTACATATATTCCTATGAACGTAAGCCATATTTAAGCAGAGATTTTCTTCGTACCTTCCCGCCGTCCGCATGGTATGCCGGAGTCTTAGTCAACAGATTCCGATGTAAGTTCGCCACGTTTTCAAAATAAAACCAGGATGAAAATGTGTCTGAATATTTTTTTTTGTTAAATAAGAACAACTAGGTAGCCCAGTGATAACGGCCGCGACTTACTAGTTGACGTCATAGGTTCGAACCTAGACCGGTGCTTTATTTAGTATAAATCATTTCATCACCATTGCTCTCAAAATGGTGAAGGAAAACAGCATGAAGAATTTAGCAAGTCCTACAACAAAAATTTCGAAGACATGTGACATTCACCAATGGATTACGGCCCACTCCATCTCATAGAGTGGAGGCCTTTGTCTCAGTAGTGGGAACATAATAGGTTGATTATACTAATTAATACTGTCTTCGTCGAATTGTTTTTTCACTGTGTTTAAGTAACGTAGATTCCTCTAAACTTTAGAAGAGAGTATGAGTGCATTAAATGAAGCTGTCCTGCCTAGACTTACTAATAAATACTGCACTAGAAATCACAAATATACACACGTATAAGGCAATCGACACGTGTAGCCTGGTGATACTTTACGTATTTTATGGCAAACGTCCCAAATCTACGCTCCATAAAGACAGAGGATCAGGAAGTCACCCTACTATACTCCGGGAGCTGGATCGTCAATAATCCGAGGAATTTATGTCCCCGTCTGTCGACGATGTGGGCTATTATGCGAGGAAGCTGGAAGATAAAACTTCACGACAGTGTACATGTATGTTAGACTTCAGTTAGGTATGCCAGTTTATGTAGGCGCTTTTAGAAGTTTATGAGCATTTAAAAATGATTTTACTTTAGGTACGGAAAAATCTTGCAATATTTTCATCGAACTTTTTCATCGTCTTCACATACAATTGACGTATACGAAATATTGTAAAACATTTAAGAAAAGTAACTTTGTAGTTTCTTGCCCATTATTTTCAATACGAAACTACCTTTTGGAACCCCAACGAGAATCTATATTCCTTTTTTCTTGTAATTTTAACATTCAGAAGTGCCTTTTATGTACCCAACAATTGAAATAAAATTACTTTAAATGATAAATGATTTATTTCTGTAAGTAGGCTTTGATTATTATCAATGAAAATGCAACATTCTTGAAGATGAGACGCGAGTATAACATTAAACTCAGACGCGTCGCAGAAGCGTCAGGGCATTGCTCTCTTACAACGATTCCGCAAATGAGATTCTACTAATATTATAAAGTGAAAATTTGTATATTTGGATGTTTGTTACTTAGTTACGCAAAAACGGCAGTACGGATTTGGATGAAATTTGGAACACAGATAGTTTAGAACCCGGATTAACACATAGGATACTTTTATTTCGGTAGTAGGTACCCGTGGTAATCTCCGAGCTCCACGCGGGCAAAAGCCACTAGCAAAACCTAGTTCGAGATATTTGCTATTTGCACAGACTTTACAGCCCCTAGTGTTGATTGTAGACTTAGACACCGCTGAGCAGAGATAGTCAACGTGCTAAAGTGGCTCGATGAGACTTGCTTGCTCGACGCTTGAAAGATGCACTCATAGAGCCATGCTTCGAGTATATCTACACCTGTGACGTAGCATGTTTGCAGGCTGATTCATCAGTTCTTTAGAGTCGAGTCCTAATTATAAAGTCGTATTCGGAAGGTTTTTAAGCTAACATTGTGCCATTGCATAAATGTGTTGGTGCCATTGATCCTGAGAGCAATCTATGAAATGATGGCACTTACACCTCATAACCTCATGCTTATGTTACCCCATTTGACAAAAGCTTTGAAACTTGGTGGAATAAAATTAATACTTATTTTCAAAAGCATAAAATCAAAACGTAATTTAATCAAACTATGGTGAGTCATCATTTCTTGCGAGCCAACTTTACATACGGCTGAACTGCACGATTAGTGACAAATACGTGCACTGACTGGACAGGTCCACTCAATATGTGTGGTTCTTTCTCAAAAAACATTTCAGACACCAATCTACATGGTCTTCACAAGGCCTGACCATGACCAAGATTTTGTCCGGACTTTAAAAGAGACAGTGACCACTGAGTTTGTTGGCCTTTATTCTCAGAGTCAGATAAGACAGTCTCCCAGAAACGCCCACCCTTCACCACTTCCTAGTCCTTTAGTTCCGGCTGGGAAAAAAAGTGGTGTAACAAACGCATATTACACATGACTAAAAATTACACTAAGTAAGTACCTTCATAATACCGTTAGGTACCCTGCCAATAATCTGGCCAAAATATTTTCACTATAAACCCGTTTTATATTTTAATAAAATTACTTCTAGACAGATGCTCCTCGTTAAAAAAGCTTTAACTTTTTTAATATCTGCACAACTGCAGACACTGTTCCAGACAACTTTTGTAAATTAATATTTTATTAAAACTATATGTAACTGCTATCAAGTACGACTTTACAAGTTATTTCTAAGTTATTAACCATAGTTAGATATTAACGCATTCGTGAAACGTAATAAAAAGGGTACACACGGACAAATGACCGTGGCTTTGTCTATCTATATAAACTACAAAATAGCCTCTACCTACGATGAAAGACTTTCTAGTATATATTCAATAAAATCTTAACTTCAATAATCATTTCAGAAACATTATTTTCGTTTGTACATACGTGCTCCTTACTTTGTTTTAATAATTTGTTCCATCTACAAACAAATTCAGTAGACGCAGTTCATGGTAACATAATATAATGTACCTACTCGTTTCATAAGTCTGGTTTTGTTATCGAACTAAAATTGAGTTTACCCAATAATGGAACTCTCAAAGGATTAATGTACTGTTGACTCTTGCCATACATTCGCAAGAGGTAACGCAAGAAATAATTCAGTAGAAGCTCGGCTTCCATTACTGGCGGTCGTGTTGATGAATATTTCACGAATGCGAGCAATACGTGTTTTATTTCTATAAAATAATTGCCTTAGTATCAAAGAGACTGTATGTTCTTAATTTGCTAGTTTAATATTTGATTTGAAGTATTTTCTATGGTAAATAAAGATATGAATATGAATAAATATAATATACTTTAACACACTTTTCAGTTCTCAAAATCACAATAATTATCTTTTCATTGCAAAGAGAAATATTCAATCTATGAACTTATATTTGAAAAAAAAAACTCTAGGTATAACACACTGCCTGAGCTATTTAAATAAGAAATAAATAGCAGCTGTAGTCTCGGATTATATTTATTTATGCTTGTTAAACATTATTACTCATTATTTCTTTATTTAATCTAACTACATATTTCAATAAATTTTTAAATATTTTTATAAAATAACCTTATAAAAAACATTTAAAAATATAAAAAATAGTGGTCCGCCGGTATCGGGAGCAGGGTCCAAGCTACCGGTGGTTAGGGCTCCAGAGACAGGAACCTCCTCACGATGCGAGCCGTATCGAGGAGTACTGCCTTCTGAATCAGGCCCTTGACCCAACCGCCTAACGAGAGCCTCGAGAGATGTTGATCGAGGCTTTCGGCCATCAGTCCATTGGCTGATACGACAATCGGCACAATGACAGCCGAGTTCACATTCCACATGTCAACAACCTCGTGTGCTAAGTCGAGATATTTAATCTGTTTCTCTTTCTCAGCTACCATTACTCATTATTACTATTACAGATAATAATTTATTAAAGTACTGAAATTAATACAGTTTTCTTGGAACGAATTATTGCCTTCAACCGCAAGTGTAGATTTGGTATTAACAATCTAAAGTATGTAGTAACGATTAGTTTCAATAATTGTATTTATAAAATATTCTTCTGTATATTTTATTTAAAGGAATCTAAACATTATTACTTATGGGGTTGGGAATCCCAGGCTGATTCCCAGCCACCGTAAGCGCGGGCTTGCGGATGGCGAGGAATGGGTAGCTTGCTGTCCGGTAAAGACCAAGCCCGGGCCGGCGGCGCGTTGTGTTCCACGCGCGCCTCAAAGAGATGTCAGTACCAACTGGTGGGTACCGCAAGGGCTGATATCTGCTGAAGCGTGCGGGTTGTTCGAAAGAGATCCCGTGGCCCCTGGCACACAGCAACTGAAGGAACACGGGTGGGTTTTAGTCAGTAAAAGTCTGACACGGAGAGCGGGAGAAGTTATTTGATGATTTCCCACCCAAAAAAAAAAAACCCTTAAAGGATTACTCATAATACCCAAGCCATCTTCAAAACAAACACAAAGTAGAAGGATCCATTGAACTTTCCATTAACCCGCGATAACCCAGAAAATACCAACAAATTCTAACAAGACACTTTTATAAAAAGTCCAGTACACCGAATAATTAAAGAGTAGATTTGCCTCAGTGTAATTATAAATGGCTCCGTGATGAAATTGGGCGGCCATCTTGTAATTGCCAATTTTGTTTTTCATTATTAATTGTAAAGGGGAGGCCTTTGATGCTGTAAAAAAGTGTTACATGAAACCCGTGTACCTACAATTTTGTTAAAAAATCAGTCAACAGTTCAGGTTGTTAAAAAGGGTTGAAAGTTGTACCTGAAATATCAGCTTACTGCGTAGCATAACAAAAAGTAACTATAGGTACTCTGTAAAATGTTGATTTATAATGGACACATGGTAAATTCCTGACCTAGGGCAGTGGCATGCCATAAATCAAAAGTTATATGACGTTGTACGCTCTGTTAAAAAACTTGGAAGGTTATTTTTGTATGTGTCATATGAATCATCATAAAATGGACACAGTATATAGTACAGTTGAATATCGGAATTATTAGCTTCCTAATAGAGCTTCATTTTGGGATTTCAAATAATATTGTGAGTGCTACTAAAGAAATAAATCACATACCACAATATTAATATTGTATTTCTATAATATTTGTTCTGATAATAAAATTGAACCATCGACCTTGATTACTGAAATTGAAACCCATAATATAATAAATAACTAAAAATGGAATTACCTTTATAATATTGTGATATTAAATAAGTACCTTCCAACTAAATAATTTTTCTTAAACAAGATATATTCAATATTTCCCAACGAGCTAGTAGATAAATAAGTAGGAAAATCATCTAAGTTCAAAAAGCAACAATTTTGCTTAATAACACATTTCCCCAGTATTGTTTCAAAAAAATGTACCGCGTAGCTTTTGTATCGGGCGCCCACAAACGTCTCGAACAAAACAAAGAATTCTACGCGAATATTCTACGAAATCCGTAGAGCTTGCTACGGCGTAGCAAAATAGGGCGGTTTCGTAGACAAGTTTTGAATTAAAAAAATGTAGTAAACAGGAGGACGCTGCTTTGCATAAACGCCTACGGAATATAATGTAAAGTTGTGCCTGTCCATTAATTATGATGTAGTATTAGCATTTTAAAGCGTAAAGTTTTGTTGTGTTCGTTAAGATTACCTAAAGTGAATGTGACCCTCGATAGTGATTATCAATTTATTCATAAAATGTGTTGATATTGGATTTAATGAATAAGTTTGACTTTCAAACAAACAACTTTTAAGTCTCTGGCAGCTAATACTAATATAGTTATTCTTTAACTTACCTTTAATGTAAATTCATTTATCTTTGCAAAATATTACGCCACATTTTCCATTACCGTCGTTATAAAGGAGATAAATATATGAAATTTCGGATAAAAAAGCAACATCAGCATACTCCCTCAGCTCTATAACGAATTTACGTTCCACATAGAATGTGGAACGTAGGAAGTAGAGTGGTTGGAGAGGCTTGTGGCTAAGTAGCTAATAACAGCCGCACAGGTTTTTCGATCAGGTTAAGCTACGCTTGCCGCGGTTGATCTGTGGATGGGTGACCATCTTTACATACCAAGATCCCTTTGTGTGTCGGACCGCACGGTAAACCGTTGATCTCGGCTGTCATTCGTAGCTCTTTGACAGTCGTTACGGGTTCTCAGAAGCCCGAAAGTCTGTCTACCAGTCTTACCAAGGGGTATCGCGTGTTACCCAGAAACTGGGTTGGCGAAGTCAGCAGGCTTAGCATGACGCTTTCAATTTCTTCTCTACCGTAGAATAGAAATCGCTTGTCTACATTTATCGGTCAAAAACTGTCAACTGTCTATACGGAAACGTAATTTTTGTCTACTCTTCCGTTGACAAAGCGCTTCTTTACGGTTCTCGTGCTAAGCCTGCTGATAGGCAGTCACTCCCTGTAAAATACTGGTATCGGGCGAAATTACAACAAATATAAAAATGAAATAAAGAACAATACTGAAGGGGGCTTCATACAAGAAACGTGTCGGTTTTTTTACCTCGTAGCACGGAACCCTTCGTATGCGAGTTCGACTCGCACTTGGTCGGTTTTTCTTAATATTTATCCAAGTAAAGCTTTTTGATGTCTGTATAATCGACAACGTGTAGTTCAAACATGAAATAGGGTATTACACTCATTTTTGAAAAGTGTCTTAATTAGATTCTAGAGTGCTAATAAACAACTAAAAAAAACATAACATTTTTACTTTATCGATTAGTGCCATAAAAATTTATTTAAATTTTACATTTTCAAATTTCGCGCGTAATTTGACAAAAACGCTGGACGCAGTAGACGCCATATTGCTATGTGGGTATGACGTCAGTTTGCTAAAAATAAATGCGCTGATATTTTGTATGACAATTGTTTACAATGAAAAAAAATTAGATATTTTACTACTTAACGTTGGTTTGCTGTTACTGAATGCAAAATATTATTTAAATAAAAATTACTTTGGTTACGGAAATAATAAAAGTACAAAGTTGCTCAGTTGACATACCGTATGACGAAATAACATGGCGACTACTATTTCATGGTTTTCAAACACAGATTAAAAAAACTGAAATCTTTAAATTGTATTTTAAAATTTATTTTGTTGTTTCATGAACTAAAACTAACATTTTCCGACTGCATTTTGCCTATGCTATCGCAATAATATATTTTTAGATTTTTTCTTGTAGAGAGTAAAATACCCTATTGTGAAGCTTGCTTCGCCTTATACTCGTAGGATGTAGGAATAGACTTGAAAAGACGATAAAACTTAAACTAGCAGTGGCTAGTCTTTAAGGAAAATGAAACCAGGTCTCGCCTCAAGGGCCCTGAAACGTTCAGTATTCTATGAGACACTTTACGTGGAAATGCGATCTTTGTACAGCACTAAGTGTAATATATTTCAAACTCCTGTAAACAGAGTACCATCAATTGTATATGAAATTGGAAATGTTGTCTGTGTGCTTTCTAGTCGATTCTTTTCTGTAGTAGAAGACGTGTTGACTATTTAGGATTTCAATATTTAATGGATTTAAAACAAGATGTGAGTGGAAAGGCTAAGAATGGACGCCTTAAGAGGTCATAAAGTGACCATATTAGTGATATTCTTCATAAAGGTCAGTTACGTAGTACTCGTAATCGGTGTGCGTGTATATGTTCTATGTTCTGTGTTATGGTTTTGGGTTCCGCACTTAGTCCTTCAAGTGGACCATTGTGCGTGAGCCATGGCGGCCGTCGGTTGTCATTCCAGCCAGCCCAACTCCCTCCAAAAGTTGGTTATAACTCCTGTTCTGTTGAGAATATCTGTGTAAGATTTGGGTGCCCCGAGGATTTCTGTTCTAATCTGGACTACGCCTGTGCATTCGAAAAGCATATGCGCAACGGTTTCCTCAGCCTCCATGTAAACCCTGCACAGGGAGCTGTCCGTTATGCCTATTGTGTAGAAGTGTTTGTTTCGCGGGCAGTGTCCCGTGATGGTCCCAGTCACCAGACGCAGATCACTTCTGTCCAGGCGTACCAGACGTCTGGTCAGAACTGCCATCCAAAGATGGCATTGCTTCCCTAGACAGCCTGCAGCCTGGTATCAGGGTCCACCAGCTCTCCGCTTGTGTGTGGGTGTATTCCTGAAGCCATCTGCGTAATTGGTTGAAGGGGATGGCCACGATGGGACACAGACTGACGCGCTGGATTCCCTTCTGGCCAGTTCGTCAGCAGCATCGTTGCCTAGTGATCCACTGTTTCCTTTTATCAATTGCAGTGTCACAGTGTTGCGTTGATGTGTGCGTGTATATGAACGTTAACGATGCAAAACAAGGATCGTAGCGGATGGCGTTTTGTAGTTTCTGCTTACCCCAGTGGGGAGTAGGCGTGAGTATATTATGTGTATATAAAAACAAGAATGTAAGAATTGTAGTAATAGACAGCTGTGCTCCTGGGCGTTTGTTGCCGCACTTCTTCCCAGCTAAAGCACTAGGAAGTGGTAAAGGGCGGGCGTTTTGGGGGACTGTCTTATATAATTTCGACGTTCAAAAAGTGCTGACTCTCAGCCTAGTTTGAATAGCTGACTTTTGATCTTGATCTTTGTAGCAGGTGGTGATCTATCGTTTCCGACCACAATGGGAAAATTGTGTGACTTTATGTATGTATGTCTGTGTAAAAATTAGGCAGGTGAATATTAGTTAGGTATAATATTAGTACTCCGTGTAATCTTTGGTACAATATCCGAAAACCCTAGGTAGGTACTAGAACTAACCAAACAGACGCAGTCTCTGTAATGAAATCCCAAGAACACGAGTGAGGTAATATCTTGTAAGTCTTGTGTGTTTAATTAATATACAGATATTATGCAAGCGACATACGTGTCGAATTATTTAGTGAATAGTTTCAATATTACTTAGGTATTACAACAGCCACTAATAATATTGAATAAAGGGACTGGTAAGACGTAAATTACGATGGGTTAATAGCACTTATTAATATGCAGACCCCTCATCTAAGAGATACATTCAAAATGGAAACAATATTCTATGGTAATATCCTTTATGTTAATCGGAACTTACCTAGACGAACTTTTTTGATGAAAAGACCTTAAAATTATTTTGATAAAAAGTCGGACAGATGACGTTATCTTTTTATCATTTACTTTTTTACAAGCCTCAAAAGATGTGACAACGTTGTTTTTGCTTCTCAGTAAATTCTTCAATTGTTTTTTTCAAATAAGATTGAAAAGAAATTATTCCTTTTTCCTCAATGTTTGTCAACAGCTTGTTTACGACTTTTCGGTACAAAAACAAGGGTTCTTAGATCATGGTTGGAGGAAGTAAGTGGAAGAATAACATAACGTTAACTGTTTCGCCAAAGGGGTGGGCAGAGGTGTAACTGTAATACAACTACATGTCCACACACAGGTACATTTTGTGGAAGAATACATGTTTTACATTTATCGTACTTGACGGCGCTTCGACGTTTTGAGAGTGTCAAGAAACGTCAAAAATGACAGCAGACATTTGGACAAGCGCGGGTTGACGTTTCTTCACTCTGACGCAACTCCGGACTCTTTTGCGCGCGCAGCTGTCAGACGGGAGGATACCCGTTGGCATGGCGATCAAGCAAAACGTATTCGGTGGAGCGTCGTTGCATTTCAATTAATTATAGAGTGCTGATTGTGATTCCGTTAATATTTCTGTTAAAATAATAATTGTGTATTTTTCATTATCCTCAACACGTGGTTTAAATTCTCCTCGCCCGCCTACCCACGATAGCTCGGCAGCTACAATGAACCTAGATCTAACTGATGATGGCAATGTGCCGTTATCAGAAGTGGGATATGAAGGGCTTGCTTCAGAGGAGAATAGTCGCACGAGATCTTCAGCGCCGGCATCAGAACCAAGCCTGTCTCAACAGATGGAGCTGTTTTTATCCCGATTGATGGCTATATCACAGCCGCAACCTTCAAGCAGCACGTCTACCCAGTTGATTGAGTTTGATCCGGATGGCAACGAAGCGGACATCGAAGGTTGGTGCAACGTGACAGAAATCGTAGTCAACAACCGTAAGTCAGAAGGTGCAGAATTACTTTTGTTACTTACACGTGCACTCAAAGGCCGAGCTGCTACCTGTTTAACACGGCTACAGGCATCGCAGCTAACATGGCCTCAAGTAAAAGAAATATTGCTTGCGAAGTTTGCTAAACCTATGCTGCCACAAGATTACTTCGATGAAATTCTACGTTTTCAAGTTGGGGTTAAAGAAACCGCGAGCGAGGCGGCCATGCGCCTTTGGAACATCATTGAACGCATCCCGCGGACGGAAATGTCCGAAGATGTTATAACGGGATTCGTATCTTCAGTTTTATGCCAAAAGGAAGCCGTGATTCGCCGTGAGCTTCACTCTCATAACCTGACCACTAGATCTCAACTTCTGCGCGTTCTTAACGGCATTTCACTGAAACGAAGGCATGAGGGTAGCGATAACCATGATGCGGATGTGAAAAGGACTCGATTCAATGAATCACGCTTCACGGGAACATGTCACCGCTGCGGTACTTCGGGTCACAAAGCGGTGGACTGCCGCAAGAGAAGAGAAGAGCCTGCTACTTCAGAGAAGACGCACGAACAAACATCCAGAGCCGCGGATAAACCAAGACCAATCACCTGCTTCGTGTGTGGACGACCAGGACACTTGGCGTCGGCGTGTCCAAATCGAGCGGGAGGTGGCGGAGCAGCGGGGGTCAAAGAGGTCCACGTGTGTGAACGCAAGGCATCTAGGAGCACCTTGACTACATCATCCGGTGAGCCAGTTTCCTTCCTTTTTGATAGCGGATCGGCTTGTTCATTAGTAACTAACAGCTACGCCGAGAAGTTTCCAGGTACTGCGCAGAATGGTTTAGTGTATCTGACGGGCATTGGTAGAGGGGATGTAGAATGTTTTTCCCAGGTAATTAGCCCCATCAATGTTCAAGGCGTCTCGCTGTCAGTGTTGTTTCACATAGTACCTGATGGCACCATTGCTGAACCAGTTATAATAGGTAGGGATATATTAGAGTATAACGTACACGTGCATATGGATAACGATCAAGTTACTTTTTCTCAGCGTAAAGAAGTTAATCTTTCTGACAAATCTAGTAACATTGATTTCATGAATATTGATACAGAATTACGAGGTGATGACAAACTAGCATTGACAAGAATTTTAGAAAAATATCGTGAGTTCTTCACAGACGGTATACCAACGCGACGGGTCACGACAGGCGTTCTCCGTATAGACCTTATTGATCCAAATAAGACCGTGCAAAGGCATCCCTATAGGTTGGCACCCTCAGAAAAAGAGATAGTCAATGAGAAAATAGAGTCCCTATTAAAAGCGGGCGTTATTCGGGAAAGCAGTTCTCCTTTTGCTAGCCCCATTTTATTGGTCAAAAAGAAAGACAACACTGATAGGATGTGCGTAGACTATAGGGAACTCAACGCTAACACGCGTCCCGAGCACTACCCGTTGCCCCGTATTGACGAACAAATCGACCGTCTCCATGGCGCGCACTACTTTTCGGCATTAGATATGACATCTGGTTATCACCAGATAGTCGTTGACCCCGATAGCATAGCAAAAACGGCATTTGTGACGCCGGATGGTCAATTCGAATATTTGACGATGCCGTTTGGGTTACGGAATGCCGCTTCCGTATACCAGCGGTGCATAAATACAGCTCTAGGTCCCCTAAAAGACAAGGTAGCGCTGGCCTACATAGATGACGTCATGTGCTATTCAAATGACGTTACTGCTGAGCTAGAACGTCTAGACCTAACTTTGAAAGCTCTCACTGATGCGGGGTTTTCGTTGAACTTTAAAAAGTGCAAATTTATGAAAAAGGAAATAGATTACCTCGGTTACGTCATAAAAGCAGGAGTAGCTACACCCAATCCTAGAAAGATACAGGCTTTAGTTGAAGCTCCGACTCCAAAAACAGCTACACACGTTAGGCAGTTTTTAGGCCTAGCTTCTTACTTCAGACGGTTCATACCAAATTTCACCCGTATAGTAGGACCTCTTTACCCGTTGACCAAATTGAAAGGTCCCATCAAATGGACAGACGCTCACAATGATGTCCATAAAAAGATTGTTGTTATTCTTACGTCAGAACCGGTGTTAACAATATTTGATCAAGATTCGCCCATTGAACTTCACACTGACGCCAGTTCAGAAGGCTACGGGGCTATATTGATCCAGAGGAAAGATAATGTTCCTCACGTGGTATCTTACTTCAGCCGTCGAACGTCCGACGCGGAATCGCGATATCATTCATACGAGTTAGAAACCCTGGCGGTCGTTCGTGCGGTTGAAAACTTCCGGCATTACTTATACGGTCAGCACTTTACTGTCTTCACCGACTGTAATTCTTTGAAAGCATCCAAATCAAAAACCGACTTAACTCCACGCGTACACAGATGGTGGGCTTTCTTACAAGCGTACGATTTTGATATTGTTCACAAGCAGGGCATTAGCATGAGCCACGCTGACTATCTATCTAGAAATCCCGTTTTGGAGCCCACAACTAGTTCGCAGGGATTAAATGATTTAACTGTTGCTACGAATAGGAATAAGAAAGTTCACTTTATAGAGTTACATCAGGGTTGGCTAGCTGTAGAGCAAAAACGTGATAGCGAAATTTGTGACCTTATCAGCAAACATCAAAACAACGAGTTGCCAGAAGCGATTGCACACACGTATGACGTGCAGAAGGGCATACTGTATAGGAAAATTGAACGCAATAGAACCAGCTCTTGGTTACCAGTTGTACCAAGATCCCTGACTTGGACACTTATTAATCATGTTCACACAGAAATTATGCATCTTGGTGCTGATAAGACGCTCGACAAAATATATGAACAGTACTGGTTCCCACAAATGTGCAAGCAGGTGCGTAAATTTGTAGATTCATGCATAGTATGCAAGGCTTCAAAAGGATGTTCGGGAGCGCAGCAGGTTCGATTACACCCAATACCCAAAGTGTCTACGCCTTGGCATACGATACATATAGACATCACGGGCAAACTAAGTGGTAAAAGTGATAGGAAAGAATATGCGTCCATTATTATCGATTCGTTCACCAAATACGTTCTTTTAGATTACACACCTTCTCTCGATGCTGCTAGCGCAATTCAATCTCTTAAAAGGGCCGTTTACCTATTTGGTGCACCGAAGCGCATAATATCGGACCAAGGTAGGTGTTATATTAGTGCGGATTTCAAACGGTTTTGCATTGAGCATAGTATAGAGCTTCATCTTATCGCTACAGGCTCCAGTAGAGCCAACGGCCAAGTTGAGCGTATAATGCGCACTCTAAAATGCCTGCTCACAATAGTAGAGAACGACCCAAACAAAACGTGGCGCGACGAACTTCCTGAAGTTCAGCTCGCCTTGAATAGCACCCGATCCAGGGTAACAGGCTACTCCCCTACGGAATTGATGTTTGGCATACAAGCAAAGTCATTAGGAATGTCAAACTTATCCTTGCATGCTGAACCGAAGCCTCGTCTAGATTTAGACACCATTAGGCATAATGCTTCCGAAAACATCAAAAAAGCTGCTTCGTCAGAAGTAGAACGCTTTAACCGAGGTAGAGCAATAGTGAGACCATTTAGCGTAGGTGACTTTGTCTTTATCAGGGGTAGTGAGCGTAACCAAACCAAACTACAGCGAAAGTTCAAAGGTCCTTTTACGATTGTCAAGGTACTAGATCACGATAGATACGAGCTGAGAGACATTGATGGGTCTAACCGAACCTATAAGTACGCCCATGAAAACTTGCGCGCAGTACCCAGGGGCTACGGTGGATTGATGGAAGTAGCTACTTCGTTATTCAACGAGGCAGAGGAGGCCGAGACGGCGGAAGTCCATAGTCAAGAGAATGGAATGGCAACATCTGATGTTGATAGTGATACAGTATCGGTATCTGGTTCACACACTTTGACCGCAAGCTCTGGCACCCTCTCCGCCTCCGAACTTGATGAGTAGTAAATGGTGAGTTTATAACAATTGTGTAAATCCTGTTCTTTTCTCGAGAATCGATCTGGAGCGTAGGGCACTGGATAGGCAGTTGGGAGCGGCGTGGTGGATCAATGGGGCTGGCCTAAACTGGGTCGATGCCTCTGATCAGACCACGTCTTCCTACGTGGTAGGTAGGGTAGTTGATCGACTGGGCTGGCCTAAACCGGGTCGACGCCCACGATCAAACTACGACTTGTCTAGTGCGAGCTGGGTGGCACGAGATTGAGCCGGGACTGGCCTATGCGGGTCGACGTTCCGGACCAGTTGATTGCAGCAGCTGCGTGTGGCTTTCGTAACTGGTGGAAGGGGCGCTGACTGGTTGTCCGGTCCATCGCACCATGCGAGATGGTGGGTGGTCGAAGGGGCGCCTGAAGTCAGTTGTCCGCCCAGTGTGTTTAATTCAGATATGAGGGGTGAAGATCGAGATCTTTTCAAGCAGGCAGCATAAATGGGTAGCTAGTCAGGGATGGGCGAGCATGCCCATACGTGTACTACAGATTTGCATTTGGTCTTTGCAGATAACTCGAGGCGTAAGTAGTCGCACGAGGACGTGCGAATGTCAGTTCGGCCGTGACGGCGCTTCGACGTTTTGAGAGTGTCAAGAAACGTCAAAAATGACAGCAGACATTTGGACAAGCGCGGGTTGACGTTTCTTCACTCTGACGCAACTCCGGACTCTTTTGCGCGCGCAGCTGTCAGACGGGAGGATACCCGTTGGCATGGCGATCAAGCAAAACGTATTCGGTGGAGCGTCGTTGCATTTCAATTAATTATAGAGTGCTGATTGTGATTCCGTTAATATTTCTGTTAAAATAATAATTGTGTATTTTTCATTATCCTCAACACGTGGTTTAAATTCTCCTCGCCCGCCTACCCACGATAGCTCGGCAGCTACAATGAACCTAGATCTAACTGATGATGGCAATGTGCCGTTATACTTGTTTCTTTACAACTTAAATTCTTTACAGATCCGAAAAAAATAAGGATTAATAGTAATTCACACTTCAAATATTATAATTATTTTAGTTGGTTAGTTTAACTCCGCCAGTTTAAAATGGCTCCATCCGTTTTTAAATACCACCTAGTTCCGTTGTCTTTTCATTTCTGACATCATTAGGTCGAATGGACTCACTCACTAAACAACTCACACTACGCAACCACAGAAAATAAAACAGTCGTAAAATTAACCAGTAAATGTAATGGAGTAGTTCAAGAACTGGTTGTTAACACACTGTCCTAGATTTTCTGTTGTTGTTAATATTAGTAGAAAGGGCGTAATTCTTCCATACCTTATATAGTACTTAACTCATTATGCTTCCAAGGAGAAATAAATTGGATTACTTTTCAGAAGGTCTAGGAAGGATATCTACTAGAATGTATCCTATTCTTAAAAATGTAATAACAGTAATAGTCCTCCAGACCGTATTTAGGCAATGGCGGCCAACCTCAACAGAGACTAGCCTTCGTCGCGGGAGATATTCTAGTGCACAAGTCTAAAATGTACTAAGCTCGGAATAGCTTTTTAAGGAAAGCCATATTCAGTACATTTTTGGAATTACAGACATCCTTAAAAGACGTCCCAAATAAAGGACATTTACCAGAGGCTCTTACGCCAGCAGCATCACAATTAATTACGACCGCTAGATACCAAAATTTTACAGGCTAATAACGTTAACGTCTCATTCGTGATAATAAACGTTGTTTCCACAAATATTCAAGTTACAATTTGCCTAAGAAAGAGCGCTTATAACCCTCTTACAATGACCTTGTTATTGACCTTAACCGGTAACGTCAATAAAGGTCACTTTATTTCCGTTACTAATAAGACAAGACAAGGAGGTGGTCTTGTCTCCTTGACATTTGCGGATGTAAAAATAGCCCTATAACTATGCCATGCATTTATTATGCATAACGTGTTCCTGGAGACGGGGTCGTGACTTACAGCTGTACCTACTGTACAGACAAATCGATATAAGAGGTTAAATGATTTTATTTCTTTAAGTAGGTTTGTAAAAAAACTTTTACACGTCAGTCATATTTTAAAAACTAGATGAGGTAGGCATTTTCTATCTGACTACTGTGAGAAGAAAGGCCGAAACGAACTCAGAGGTCACAGTTTCTTTTAAAGTCCAGACATAATCCTGATCAGATCATGTGAAGACCATGTAGATTGGTGTCTGAAGTGGTATTTTGAGTTAGGCAATGCTTTTTTTGTTTTACTTTATTAGTTTGGCCCTTATCGAGAATCTGAAGAACCTCGAACAAGCTCGTCAAACTGTCGGGCTCGGATGTCATATGAATAACTATTCCGTGACAGTCGTCCCCAGTAGGAGTCATAATCATAATCAGGCTATAGGTAGTGTTCCCATTGCTGGGTCACAGACCTCCTCTCTGTGAGAGGGATGGGTGAGCAGTGGTGGACCACTAGTAACTGCTGCGACTTACGAGTTACGGTCGTGACTTCAAACGTATTACTTTCTGTAAATTATTTCATTACCGCTGCTCTCAAAACGGTGAAGGAAAACATTGTGAGGAAACGGGCATGTTTTAGAAACAAACGTTAGAAGACATTTGACATCTACCAACCGGCACGGGGCCCGCGTGGTCGATTACTGCTCACTTCCTCTCACAGTAGGAGTCAAGAACCTAAACTTCTGACAACTAATCTAACCCTTCAGTTTCTAATTCTTGAACAATTTTATTGAACCTTAGAACTTCAGTTTGGTCTAGATAATAAGATGTCAAAATGATCCTAAATCAGGACTTGTATCATGACTGAAATTAAGAAACTTGCAAGCAATGTAGTCTAGAACACTAGCGAGTGCTTTATACATATCCGTATACCGTCGTCGTTAAATTTGCATACCTCACTACCACGTTAGCGCCATTGACGTAGTAAACCATTGATGCCTTAATTAAACGGCTCGGGCTTTGCCAAGGTTACTAACAATCTGCTAATGTTTGGGTATGTACATACATATTGTTGGTATGTTCTATTGAATAGTGCTCATTGTTTCCATCTAAGACAAAGCGTACGTAATTTTATTTTGAAGATTGGAGGATGAGGTTATTCAAAAACTTGATTAAATAGTAATTTTTGGAATCAAATTTTTCTTTTTAAAGAAAAGCTGACGCAGCTCAAGAAGTTGCCCAACTTAAATGAGACTGGGCAGAACATGTCTGCTGCATGCTGGATAAACTGTGGACCCAAATAGTACAGAACGCGACCCTACCTCACTGTCTCAGAGCACCGGCCTGAGACAGTTAGGTAGGGTCGCGGCAGACCACGTAGGAGAGGAGTAGGAATAGGAAATGGCGGGACAAGCTGGATATGTTCCGTCAAAACTGGAAGGTGGACCCGCGGGCTTGCGAAAGATGGGAGGAAGTGGAGGTAGGCCTTTTTCCAGGAGTGAGACAGCGGAGGCTGGTAAAAAAATATTAAGAACCCTCCGAAGAAAATCTCAGAATAGTCAAGACGCAGAAAACGAAAGCAAAAATATTTGCATCATCTTCGTGCCCTTGTTCCATGCTCTCCTTCTATTCTTACCTATCAACCGTCACGCTATCATTCACGGCCTTCCTCTCCAGTCAAAAACTAAAGCAAAAATCCTTGACGTTAAAATTAAGGCCCTTTAATATTAACGTCAAAACGTTTTTTGCTTTAGTTTAGTAGTCCTATTTACTAAGATTATTTTTGCTTAACTGAATAACAACTGGGATTCAGACAGAGTGATAATATTATACTAAGTTGAAAAGGAAACTTGGACAAGCGAGATAAGCTTGAAGTAAACTTTTTGACATTTTCAAGTTGGACATGATCTGATAACTGTAGCACTTTGAACATGTCTTACTGAAATAATTTTTCTTCTTCTTCTTCTTCTTTTTCATTTTTTTTCTTGAAAGTGGAATCGGTTTTTACCTACCTACACACAAAAAGTCTTTTCATAGAACACGTACTTTCAATAATACAAGAAAGAAGTCCTTTTATTTTAATTGCTCACTAGCTGTGCCCGCGGTTTCGCCTGCTTGGATATCGGAAATTTTCCCACTGGATCAAGCTACCGGGACAAAAGCCTATTGAAAGCTAGTGAAAGTTCCGTCTAAATCGGTAAAGCCGTTGCGGAGATTTTCCGGAACAAACAGATAGACTAAAATTGTTAGATTAAAAGTTAACTGAAATTAAAGATATTATTAGGACCGTTTATACCTATAATAATGTATTTAACAAAAATATGTTAGTTTTAAATTGCAAACAAACACTTCTATTTTATTTATTAGTATGTATGTCTGTAGGTATGTAAGTTTGCAACTTCGTGATAAATAGGCGATAGAGATATTTCACGAATACCCCACCCACTCACTCACTTCACAAACGCGTGTTCTATGCATTTTAATACACAAGTTGAACTTTTAGTAATTGCTTTAAAGTACGCGGTTGACATAAAAGCCAGGTAAACCACAGGTCTCGCATATCAAAAGCTAATGAAGCTTTATGAGTACCTACTTACAGTCTATATTTTAATACAAAATATATACAAAACGTTTTTCTGGTGCCTAAGACCCGATTCTGGAACGATGCCCAAACATGAATAACGATCAAAACTAGATTAGTGAAAGGGATTCTTATAAAATTGGCTAGTTTAATCCGATGTTTGCCTGAGCACAGCTCATAGTATAGAATAAGGATTTTAATTCTTGTTTCACGATTTTTATAACGGTCAACCCGTGTCACAAAAATAATGAAATGAAAATCGATCAACACAAATTATGAAAAAAATATAAGTCGAGATTACACTGTCATGTCCATATGTTATGCATATCAACAAAGTATGTATAAATGTGTTAACCCTGCAAAAGTGTCAATGTCAAGGGCAGGGGATACGTAGATACGTCACCATTGGTTACGTAAAAATAATCCATGGGATTAAAAACGGATTTTAAGGTAGGTTGGCAACACAATCCATCGATAAAATGTATTTTTTTTAATCATTAATGGGATTTTGTAAGGCTCGTAATGTTATGTTATCGCAAGTATTTTCCAAACGTCTTGGTAATAGGGGTAAAGTTGTCAAGATGGTTTTATTAAATGTTTGTCAAGATCTCAAGGAGATATAATTATTACCTATATACCTACATCGGATATCGCTTTGGCCAATTAGAATGAAAAAACAACCATAGTCAAAATTTTAAGTTTAACGTTGTCAATGCAAAGAGTTATTGGTTGTTATTAATTTGGTTTATCAAAATATCTGTCCCTTTTGAGAAAACGTATACTTTATTTTATTAATATCATGAAGTAAATAGTATTATTCTGTGTAAATGTACATTGACGGGTACTTTCGGGACCGCACTTATTCTGATAAATATTCATGATGTTAATATTGTTGAACTACACGTCAGCACTTATTTATTCACTTTTAATGTAATAAAAACAATATACAAATTTAAATTTTACTGACAAGCTATTATATTTATATATACATATACCTATGTATATATGTATTTACTTCTTTTTATTGGGTGGGAAATCATGAAATAACTTATCCCACTCTGGGTGTAGCTGTAAGGGCGTGTCAGACTTTTACTGACTAAAACCCTGTGTGCCAGGGGCCGCGGTATCTCTTTCGAACCACCCGCACCCCTGGCAGGCATCGGTCCTTGAGGACCCC
Source organism: Antitype chi (assembly GCA_947359405.1). NCBI lineage: Eukaryota > Metazoa > Arthropoda > Insecta > Lepidoptera > Noctuidae > Antitype > Antitype chi. Next base: position 10,202,353 of record OX375815.1, on the reverse strand, counting down.
ACCAGTTGTTGCTGACATCTCTTTGAGGCACGCGTGGAACACAACGCGCCGTCGACCCGGGCTTGGTCCTTACCGGACAACTAGCTACCCATTACTCGCCATCCGCAAGCCCGCGCCTACGGGTGGCCGGGAATCAGCCTGGGATCCCCGACGCCAATGGCGTCTCCTGTGGCGACTAAGGCCGTGAGAGCGCATATACTGCCTCTCCCTCACGTGCACCGCCTCCCTGCTCGCGAGCATTACTGCTTCGCAGAAGGACGTGATGGCTACCCATGCACTCTCGCCCCATACCATGGCCTAACCAGGGCCGGACGCGAGTGATCGCTGCCGCCGATCGCCTCCACAAGGACACGGCGTTTCCTTCCGCCTTATCCGAAACAGGCACCTCCCGAAACGACCGTGTCCGGTGAGGACCTGCTTCAGGCGGAAGGTGAGGACGACGTGCCGCCTCTCTAGCCACTCCTCAAAGAAGGGAGTTACCGCCGCAATCGTGGCGTGCTCAGCACTGGGTTGCGGCAATCGCACTCTCCATGTCGCCGTGAGATCCCGCCGGAGCTCTGTCCGCTGTGCCGCGATTTCTCACGGCAGCGGAGTTACGCCCCGGCGTTTGGCCTTTTCGCGCCACTCCCAGGTGTGCGCGAGGGCCTTTGCCTCCAGATACCACAAATATATATATATGGAATAGAAATATGAATCATAAAACTTATTTGAATTGAACTGAGTTTCCATTATACGAAGAGATTGGTTGTCAAATGCGATAAGTCAGTTCAGTGTGTATGGATAATGTAGCTGACGTATGGAAACTTATCTTCCCTCGGATCTCCATAGATATTTTGTAATTAAAACCAAATTTCTTACAACAACCCAGACTCTTTACTTTAAAAATGCACTAAATTAGTACCTGTGCATTTTTAAAGTAAAGAGTTTCTGAAGCAACCTTTTTTGAAAAAACTTCTGGGAAAAAGCGAGATAGTGGGTAGATATTAGTCTATTTATCTACCCATGTTTCGGTTTTTTTCTTTTACATCCATCCTAATTTTGCCTTTAGTGTCCAGCAAACCGTAATGCACCTTTATATCCGGTACTATTTTAGTGGCTCCCACATCGGAACTCTAAAACCACAATTGTGAAGTTTGTAAGTCCGTGGCACCACTATCCGTGAGGGGTTAGGTCGATATTACCGCAACTTATTTACAAAGGACTGGAGAAGTTTCAATGTTCGAGAGCAGTTTATTTTTGGGTTAAGTGTTTAGAAACTGCGTAGATCGTATGAGACCTTATATAGTATCTTATTACTTGATCTTCATTCTTCTTTCGTGAGAGTTACTAAAGGGATAATTTCTCTTGTCACGGATAGACGCAGCGTTTAATCTTTAACAGTGTATTATAAGATTTCAGTGTTTCTGAAGAATATGGAGGTAATGAGTAGCTGGAGTGGAATGAATCAACAATGACTTGATAACACAGCGTATAATCGCAGACTGGCGCATAGACTGATATACAGGTTGAAATTGAAAACATGCGACAAACCGAAATGGGAGATTGTACTCATCATTATGAACAACTTTTACTAAGGGACCAATGATGCAATCGCGAAAAAAAAAACACCTGTTCCCTACATTTATGTTCGCATAACTCGTCAAAATGTAGGGAACAGCTGTTTTTTTTTGCGATTGCATCTTTGGTCCCTCAGTAAAAGTTGTTCATAATGATGAGTACAATCTCCCATTACGGTTTGTCGCATATTTTCAATTTCAACCTGTATATTGGACTGGCGTGCCTTGATATTGGTGGTACTATATTATATTTTAACTCCTACCCACTAGAAACGAATTATTATCGAACACATACCTACATCACGGTTTCGATTTAGTAAATATCAACCAAGGATAAGTACTTAAATATTTTTTTTTAAATAGGGCTTGGAAATTGAAATTCCAGTAGGCACCTAAGTGTTAAAAAATACCGACGGCAGACATTAATGGAAAAATAATTTGGGTTTCTGAAAAGCAATTAAACCAACATTATTGAGAGAGGTGTTCTTAACAATTATTAAGTATCTACATAGCTATGTATTTGTTGGTATGGAACATTATGAATATGCACTGATAAATTACCAATAATGTATATTGATTCAAAATTTTTCTATGTTCAGAAATGGCTACGTAGAAGATGGTTTTCCATTCGTTTAAAACTTTGAATTGAAAAAGAAAACAGAATTTTGCTAAAAATTTACATTTATCTTTCAATTTAAACGTAAGGTTCAAGTCTTGAAATACCTTTTGCTTTTCTTGCTGATTTTCCTTTTAAACGTTTGCAGTCTCCCGAATGTAAGCATTCTGTAGTCATTTAATTAGCATTTTAGAATTGTGAAACGCAGTTCAGGCCTGATGGGATAGTACTTAAAACGATTATGTTACAAATTCCTTAAATTCCTCAAAACGATCATCAGGTAGTGAATCCTTAGTTTATGAATTTAGATAGGTGCCCTAGAGATAAGTATTAAATTTATTTTTACTCAAAATTGAGACTTAGTTTAAAAATATGGCAAAAATGTAGATACAGGCATTATCTACAATACATTTTACTATTAGTTTACATTTTAAACTTTAGTTACTAGCGGTTTGATTATACCTTTATACAAGAAATGGAATGTACATTAATTCTTCCAACATAATTCGGACAAAACTTTCGAGATATTGACCTTACAATCGAGACAGAGTTTCAAACATCGTTCTGGCTTCCGTGAAGTGACCTGTTGAAACTGTAAGTTAAATAGTTACCTGTGTGTGCTGGGGCGGCAAACACGTGAGCCGTACTCACGAGGACTAACACGTATATCATGAAGCAAGTAGCTGCCATCTCGATCTGTTGACAAAAAAAAAACATTTAGAAACAATGTCTTTTTAAAGAGAAGGCTTTCCCTGCAACTTTAATGTTTCGATATAAATTGCAATAGACAACTATCAGAGTCTAACGAAACCTATCAAGTAACGTTAATTTTTTTTATAAAAAAAGGTTTACAATTTATGTGAACACCTTTATTTGAATATTCAAAATCAGAATATGCTTCAAACTAGATACAAAAATAACTTGACATTCTGTATTCTGTACCTTGACTATTACTAACTTATGTGGAAGAACAAACAGTCATTCGTAAGTATTACTAATATCGTTATTCCAAATTAAATGTAGGTATTCTCTGAACATCAAACAACATAATATTAAAAAAGGCCAAATATACGTAAGAATTTTATTGCTTTGAGTACATTTTATCATTATCCTCATCGTTTCATATTACCTCAAACATTGTTGAGGAAATCCATACCTAAGTAAACGAAACCGCGGACGCCAATACGTTCAAAGACGCTCTAAGAAATAAGTAGGCGCAGGGAAAATCTGGAGAGGGTCGAAGACAGAAGACTTATAAGTTCCTACAAGTAACGGTATTGTGGTATAAAAGGTTATCGATTCAAATTGAGTAGGCAAAGTAGGCAAACTTACACTTATTTATTTATTAAACACTTCATTATACACCACAGACACAACTTTCTCGTTAATTAATTTAATCTGACAAAAGCTCTGTGAAATAGTTACTCAGTGTTAATTTTCAATTACTATGTAGATGTTGGACGAATTCTAATAATTTAAAAACCAGAATCCGTTGTTCAATATAAAGCTAGAAGCACATGGTTGCAATTCGCAACGAAGCAAAAGCTGAAGCAGCTATTTGTATGTAACTGTCCTGAAATTTCTTCATTTGGTTCACCACAAACGTAGCAACTATGGCTATAGAAACAGTCTAATATATATGTTACCGGCCAAACCCGATTTCAGGCCAAACTAGTTTGTCCTAGGCCAAACTGGTTTATTAAGCCGGGGCACCCCGATTAAATGGTTTAGGTTAGAACTGTGAACAAAAGGGCGCGAGCCGAGCGAGCGCAGCGAGCGGTGCCGCGGCAGCGGCCGGCGAGCGTTACTTCCAAAGGCTGTTAACGAAACGGCTAATTAAGCTAGTTGGCTGCGACATATCACGCGTAGGATTAAGTCTTTTTGGCCTAGGACAAACTAGTTTGGCCTGAAATTGGGTTTGGCCGGTAACACTCGGCTCGCGCCCTTTTGGTCACAGTTCTAACCTAACCTAACCCATTTAATCGGGGTGCCCCGGCTTAATAAACCAGTTTGGCCTAGGACATACTAGTTTGGCCTGAAATCGGGTTTGGCCGGTAACATATACATAGTAAGTGTACACGTTGGCTTCGTGGTGGTTTGTTCGTATGACGAATATAGGCCACAAATAATATTTTGAGGAGACTAATTTGATTTTGAAAAGAAGGCATCTGAACTAAATAGCCCTACTGTTGAGTCATTTACAAGTCCAGTGACTCCAGAAAATGAATCCACACGATGAAATGAAAAGTTTTAATTAAAACCAGCTTGAGATATTTATTTCCCGATTGAATACCAAATCCATTTTTTTTTTCAATAAAGCCTCGTCCCAGTGTCCGAAAGATTTTCTAAGTTATCTTGTTAAAAATAGGAATCAATCACAAACTTTTGATGGATTTTGCGCACTCAATTATCCCCAATTTAAAGTTGTTCTCGGGACCAACTAGAGATTTGGTACGAATGACTTCTGTACGACTTCTCAAACTTTGACTACTACGCCAGTAGTTGTTTACATGGCCACTAATAGGTACAACTTTATATCTTTGCAGTTTCTAGAAGTCGGGCATAATTATGTTCAAGTAAATTAATAAGGAATGCATTAGTATCACTCTTCAAAATTAGCTGATGAATGATGCTGATGGATTGTTTTCCACTAATATACTTACAGTTAGGTACTTTAATAATTCATCTTATACTTGAGTCAAGAGCAAGTTACTTTAATGCCATTAAAATATATTTGCAAATTACTTTGATTTCGCACAGTTTTCTTTGCTCAGTAAGTAGAATTAGGTGAAGTGTAATATCCATGAGAATAATTCATTCTTATCCCTTAACAATTGGTAACAAGCTCGTGGAAACCAGTTTTTGTAATAATAAATTTACCACGTATTTCAAACAAGGGTTTACTTTGTTTCTTTCCGTTAGACATAGTTTGTTTGACATGATATACATAGGTAGATGTGTCCACAGACTTTTCTATGAATTGCTACTACATAACGCATGTTAAATATTGACCAACCCGTATTGGACACACGTGGTGGGCCACAGCCAACTCCCTCTCACACACAGGACGCCTTTTTTTTAGGTTCGGAAGTCATCAAATAACTTCTCCCGCTCTGGGTGGAGCAGGGCAGCAGGGAGCCAGAGGTCATGGTATCTCTTTCGAACAACCCGCACCCCTGGCAGGCATCCACCCTTGCGGACCCCGCCAGTTGACGCTGATTTCTCTTTGAGGCGCGCGAGGAACACAACGCGCCGTTGACCCGGGCTTGGTCCTTAACGGACAGCGAGTTACTCATTACTCGCCATCCTCAAGCCCGCACCTACGGTGGCCGGGAAACAGCCTGGGATTCCCGATGCCCAGAGTGTCTCCTGTGGCGACTGGGGCCGTGAGGGCGCATATACTGCATCTCCCTCACGTGCGCCGTCTCCTTCTTCGCGATCATTACTGCTTCAGTAGTAGGAACGTTATACGCGTAGAATTTTTAAATATTTAAAAACGCATTACATCGTCAAAAAAAAAATGCTTGGCTCAAAACTAGTCCTGCTCCACTTATACTCGTACTAATTGATTACAAAGCTTTGAAATGAACATCTAGCTTCATCTTTTTGATTGAACAGGCCCTTGATAAATCAAAAGTGCCTGTAATTGGTTCATTTGCTTTTAGTTTGGCAAAATCAACTTGTAATGTTCCCACTCTGCTGGCACACAGGCTTCCTCTTTGTGAAAGGGACTGCGCCGTAATCCACCACACGGACCCAGTGTGGGTTGGTAGATGTCACATGTCTTCGAATTTTTCGTCCTAGGACATGCCGGTTTCCTCTCGATGTTTTGCTCCACCGTTTTGAGGGCTGTGGCGATGAAATTATTTACACGAAGTAAAGCGCCTGCCAGGGATCGAATCCATAATCGACTCGTGACTCGATGACTGACTCGTAAGTGAGGTGCCTAATATTAATAGTACTAGTTATGGTTAATTTAAGTATCTCATTATAAGCGAACTGTTATTTATTTTTTTAAGTTCTTATGAGAAATAAAGTTCTTTAAACCCAAGTCGGGGCCGTTACCACTGAGCCACTAGTGCTCTAGTTTGGTTTCTGCTAAAAGTTTGAGTCACAAAATATTAAAATTGGAACATAAGCAAGCACATGCCGCGGTGTGAGAAGGGAGCAGATAATGGAGTGTCAAACCCCGTAATACATTGCTTAGATGTATGCTTATATAGTTAGTTACAGTCAACAGGTGTGGCTGTCTGTCTATTCTCAAGCTATTGACGTAGTGAGTAAGTAGCGGTCCATATGTTTTCTTTTAAAGTGGTTGTTATTCAATGACAAATTTCGGCGGATAGATTTATGCCATAAGTCTTACATGGCAATGTCGCCAGCCTTTTGGGCACTTTTCTTATTGACAGCGATGTTGACGAATTTTTTATGACTTTTGATTCCTAGCCTCCTTTTATACATCTATATTTATAATGATTATTAAGACGGTTAGCTTAATATTATGTGAATTCTTGTTTGAAAATTAATTCCCTTACAAGAGTATTTATTTTTTACCCATAGAAAATACCTATATTTCTTTCTACATAAGAACTCCAATGTTTTTATGCCAACAGAAATCGATATCAGCCGGGTCGGCTATAATCGAAAACTGGATGCCGCTGAATACAATTTTACATGGAGTGACTGCCCATCTAACCTCCACAACCCAGTTACTGGGTAACACAATACCATTCGGTCATAAGCAAAATATATTATTTAGCCCTTCCCTGTCCCCATACAACTCAATTTGATAATGCCCTACGTCCACAGGTTTTACTTATTGTTACGCTTATTAGCTTTTTTGAGTCACATGTGACTCAAAAAAAAATTATCATTGTAATCATTAGGCTTTTTGCTATACGTCCACGTATGATTTAAATAAATATCATGTCACGTTCATACCGAAAAATGTGCCTCAAATTGTATAAAGAAATGAGTCACCGACTCATGAACTTATTCTAGTACGTTCCTATGAGTCATATATGACTCATTGGACAGGGAAGTTGTTAATCTTACTAATTCATTCTTTCTAACAGCGGCCATCTTTGCTGAAAACCGAATATTATCAAAAATGCAAAAATAATCCTGTCTACTCTACAGGATAAAATAAAACTACTCAGGCTAAGTCCTAAGTGGCATTGGGGATTAAATCGAAGTACAAACAAACATTGCTAAGAACCGGGATCATTTCTAAAGTAGGTTTGAAAGACGAAAGGTATCCGTCCGAACACAATTTTTTTTTTATTTATTTTTTTGTCTTGACGTGTACTTTTTATTGAAGGCGGGTATTATCAACGAGAAAATTGTCAAACGTTGATAATACCCGACTTCAATAAAAAGTATACGTCAAGACCTTTTGGTACAGAAGGATAAATTAGATTTATTTCTTTCAAGGCTTTTATATCGATCTCGCGTTATTTTGATCTGAGGAGAAGTCACGTAGTTAAACTTTCCACAAAAGTTAGTCGGTATAAAAATACTTTACCGACCAATAATTCTGAAATACTGCCGGCTTTATATTGGATTTATCAGTTTTTATCTGTTGTGCAATAACTGATGGGGTCTTTAATGGCAGTTACTTGAGAATGATGGGCCCCAATTCTATAAACATGGGCCTTTTTTTTTGCGGAGGTCTGTCCAGCAGTGGACGTCAATCGGCTGAAATGATGATGATGATGATGGCTATCAATAACGTCTTTTCTCTGAGAAGCGCGTCCGTTAACCTCCAGTGCATCAACATTTTTCGAACCAATTGGGCAGGCCATAACAAACTCAAACTCTGTATTTATTTCAAATAAACCAATTAAAAGCAATTTGAATTGTCAAGAGGTCGGTCAGTTAGAAAGATGAAGCCAGTTGCCCATTCCAAAGCGTAGTAGGTACCTATGGAGAAGAATGGACAATAAACTACACGGACACTCTTTTAAACTGGTTACATCATTCATTCATGCCTTTGAACGAATGACCGCTAGGGTTTAACATGTTCTTGAATGTGCATCTGCGTTCCGGTGAACGTAGGGTAGAATGCCCTCAGGCTAGGTGGAGCGACGATCTTCGCAAGTTGGCTGGAAGAGAGTTGCAGAGATTTCTTGAAAACGGTCAAAAAGGATGTTTTTTAAAGTAGTGTATCTCGTCAACCGTAACAAATTTTGAAAGTAAAAAAATATGATATTTTCAAGTCTTTTTTGCATACAGTGATGGAACTCAAAGCGTAATTAAACATTCTTTAATGTATAAAAAAAAACCATCAAACTTAATTATCTTTAAAAGCAGTTTTTTGTTTTGTTACTAAATGAGCCTGCTCTTGACCTCGATCACGCCTGATGGAAAGCGATTGATCCCTTCAATAACAATTATAATTATAATTAAAATATACCATAAAATTTCAAATGCCAAACTGCATTCAGTGACGATTATTTATTACTAAATAGTTAATATCTAATTTTATAAGATTTTATTTGCATGTTTACGACATACGCTTGCTCATTTATTATTCGAACTTATTACAACAGATTTTAAACCGTATCGGATAGCAATAAGAATTATTATCGCTCATAACGACACTATTTAAAGTTAACATGGCCTTAAGATTAGGGAGATCTATATCCAGCAGTGAACTGGTATAGATCGACGATGGCGACACAATCAAGACTAAAAAAAACTGAACTACGTGTGAATTGACGCAATGTTTACATAGTCATTACCTTTAAGTTTTGCTATAATAGAGTTTTCATAAAACATTATAACATCGGATGTCGATAGATGTTAAGCCCTGATATGAGACCCTCGTCACCGAAAGTGATCCTGACGTGAAGCCGTGACGTCTTGGAGTAAGTTTGCGGTTAGGTAAGTGAAAACCAGAATTTTTGTTACGAATTTAAATTGCTGAAAATGATTCGACATCTCTATAAAGCGATGAATTTCCAAAAATAAGTATTTCGGAATATAAGCATATCCATTAAACACGCTCCCGTTACGTATTTTAACTTTACCAACTCAATTAATAGAATCCCTACTGCAAACAACATTATAAATAGCATATTTTCCAAATTTCCCATTACGCACTAAAATACCAGCGGCTTTTTAATTTAACTGTCCATAATTTTCTTCAACAATACTGATAATGTCATGATGGAATTACTCAATTTGCGGAAAGGCTCTGAGGAAAAATATTGCTCCTTTTATTAATTTGCGTAGATAATTAAAAGCGGTTACGTAGGACGAAGCTGTAAAAGTCTTTTCTTCCTTTAAACATAAACATTAGGCACTCACGGGGGCCATGAAATAAGAGCCAGTAAGAGTGGAATAATAAAATTATTTAATTTGATTCCAAGAAACGATAAAATTACACGAAGTTTTGACTTCCTATTTAATTTTGATACCACTAAATAAAGGCTACTAAAGTCACCTGTGATTTTGTTATTATTTTAACCTCAATATCCCAGAAGATATGCCATAAACTTCCTTACAACAACTATTTCAGGAACTCAAAAATACAAAGCCTACCTAAACATCACTATATAAACCCACACACATCATCAACTTACAATAGGATAACCACAGACCACAAAAGTACGCGCCCCGATACATATATAGGTCCCAATGTGCGCTGGTCCACTGACCCAGTTCAGAGGTCATTACTCCTTGCGCGAGCCTTTGAAAAAAAAAACCATCACGCTATGCTCGAAATTTAAACTTCCGACAAAATTCGAAATCAGAATGGTCTAAGGATGTGGTGTATTTAAAAAAATATCAGTTCCAGATTTGAATAGTTACGCGTCCCTATATTGTTTGCAGATCCCGGTCTCTGGTCTGGTTTAGTGACCCAGTTTACCGGTTGTTCCCCTTTTCCCTCCTCGACCCGTTCCCCTGTGTCCCGGGGCTGGGACAACTCCTGCAGCGGCTGATCGAAACGTGATTAAAATTGCTTTGGTGCAATTTAGTCGCGGATTGGTCGGCTTTCCAGGAATTTTGTTTGTTTACTGGGAAATCGGTTTAACGGCGCGTATTTTTCTGGTTGGATTTTTTCTGACTTTTTAAATGGAAGGTGTTGCTTTACTACGGAATTTTGAAGAGCTCGTCTACATGATACGAAAACTGGCTGATCTAAGGTGAACATGAACAACAATATTAATCCATTCTGAATGTAACTTCTAATATAAACTTAGACATGTCAACAGTACCCTTAGTTTAATTAGGCGCAACCCCGACAACACTCACAAACCACATTGTACAAACATCTTCATAACTTAGAGAATTCATTAAACGTAGAGCAAATTACTGTTATGTCGACGGAGTGATACCAGCACGATACAAGTCTGGAGACTGGGGACTGTCTTGGCTTCTCGAATAATTAATTCATTAAGCTCCGTCTGTCTTCTTGTCTTCTTGGAGAGAACAACTGTAGAGGAAGAGGATCGCTTAAAGATTTGAGGTATTTAGAATTATTTTACTGAATTTTTCTCTCTTCGTTATACAGTCCCGTAGGAAAAATTGGTAGTCCTTCTACAATAAAGATTTACATTCCAGTTTTTTGATGATATCCCGGTTTCGTATTCCATTCAGAGCATGATGCTTCACCATGTCTAAACCGCCAACTAGAAACACTTTGCGCTCTGTTCTGTAAAATCTCACCGTGAAAACTTAGGTGAAGTGAACTTGAAGTGAGCTGCCAATAGTGACAATCCCTAACCTTTAGACCGGCCCTGGTCCAGGCCAAGGTACGGAGCAAGAGTGCATGGGAAGCCGTCACCTCCTTCTACGAAGCAGCAATGCTCGCGAAGAGGGAGGCGGCGCACGAGATTGAGAGGCAGTATATGCGCCCTTACGGCCCTACTCGCCGCAGGAGACGCCTTGGGCATCGGGAATTCCAGACTGATTCCCGACCACCGTAGACGCGGGCTTGCGGATGACGAGTAATGGGTAGCTCGCCGTCTGATAAGGACCAGGCCCGGGTCGACGGCGCGTTGTGTTCCACGCGCACCTCAAAGAGATGTCAGCACTAACTGGTGGGGTCCGCTAGGGCCGATACCTGCCAGGGGTGCGAGTTGTTCGAAAGAGATACCGTGGCTCCTGGCAACCGAAGGAACACGGGTAGGTTTTAGTCGGTAAAAGTCTGACACGCCCTCTTGCTCCACCCAGATCGGGAGAAGTTATTTGATGATGTCCCACCATCAAAAAAAAACCGTTTGCCATACAATTGCAAAGAAGTAAGATTAACAAAGAACTCAATTCAAAATACAATTTACCTCCGCAAAACATGAAAATTAAAGAAATAACTCATCGTTATCATTTGTTATTCAGTTAAAACACTGAAACTTTCTAATGAAACCTGAGCAAGTAAGAAACATAGTTAAAAGTAAAGCAAGTTGCAAGTTTGTGCTACGACCAAGTTTCAAAGTAGTTTACGTTCTGTTTATAAACAAGCCGTGACGCGATGTAGATCAGAGGCATTAATATTCATTTGAAGCTAATCGGAAATACACTAAGTAAAAGTTTATGGAAAACTGCACTTCCGAAATAATTCGTTTTGATAACAGTCTGCTCCGTCATAGTACCGTGACAGTTTAATTATTTCTGGCATAATGTTGCATTGCTAATGATTGTGAGACCTTTGACATTTTCATTGATTAGGGGCCAAACTAATGAAAATGCCAAATCATGTCGGTCATATTGCATGAATTGTTACGTTATCTTAGAAAGCAGTATCAGATAGCTGATTTCTTGGCATAGTTTGGATGTGTAGGTAAATCAAATAACAGAATTGAATTACGTCTACAAACTCATATCGATCTACGGCCTTAATTAAAATTGTCAATTAAATACGTAAGCAGAAAATCTGACTTTTTCATAACGTAGTTTTTTTCTGTTTTTTTTTTATTACGGCTGCAGTATCTTGGGAACTAAGAGTAAATACCTACCTACTATGAAGGGTAACGCCCTCATCTACATGCAGAAAATAGTCATTGATAACTGCCATAGTGTGGGTAGTAACTAACTAAGATTGATGTCCCTACAGATTTCAGCTTTCTTCAACATACCTAAGCTTGACAAAGAAATAGTTATTACGGGTTCAACATCTTGTTGAATATTTGGGACGTAATATATTCAATAACAAACAAACTACGGTCATTTCGGTTTTTAATTAATTATACAATTACGTAATTATAATTATATTCTTTGATCAAAATTAAATCCTAGTAGAAATGGAAAATGGCTCTAAAGGTCCCAACATTTTTAAAGTTAATTTTAGAATTTGAATGCTCATTTCGATGACTGTAATTTATTTATTGGTCAAGTGTAGAAGTTTAAACTTGCAAACTAATTTAAAGACATCGCTTTGTACTACTTATGTACTATTTAGCACAAAAACTAAGATAACTTCAAAGCCTTGTAACGAACGACAACTGAAGTTTGTGAAAAATCTGGTTACCTTAAAAGTTTGCAATTCTTGGTAAATAAGATAAAATTTTTGTTCCAAGGTAAGTTTTTGTGGAAGACGTTATTATTTCTGCAATGTTAAAAAAAAAATACGGAATTTACTCCGGAAGTGAAGTCGTGATGTTTTAGTGAATTTGACGGTTAAGTGAAAACAAGAATTGTTGGTACTACAGTGTTTTTATTACTGAAAATGATTGGACATCTCTATAAAGTGCCACATAAAACAAAAATCGTTCGTAACATAAGCATTTTCACTAAAAACGCTACCGTTACGTATTTTTAACTTTACCAACTCAATTAATAGATATTAAGGAATACTGCAAACAAAATTATTTATAGCATATTTTCTAACTTTGCGCATATTAAGGTGCTACTAAAATTACAGCAGCCAACTTAACTGTCCATTATTTTCTGGAAAGCAATTTTTATTATTTCTACAAAGCTATGACCTTGGGTTGGTCACAAACGTTTGTTGACTTTTTTGGACCATATGTACTTTTACTTGCCGAACGTGTACGTAGCATACGACCCGAGAAAAGGTTTACTAAGTAAATGAACGAACGAACGCATTTATAAGACTCTGTTAAGGCTTTTAGTGACCTTAGGCCGTTGATGGTGTAACAGGTTGTGGATGATCGAAAACGTTATCAGTGATATTTGAACATTTAATATCCAGGTTAAACGTACCCCGATTGGCTGCACGGCAACTGGTGAAGAGTAATTGTTAGTCAAAAGATAAAGAAGTTCCCTGTTGCAGTCTGTTTGGGCAACTTGGCGAAACTTTGGTTATGCTGTTTCGAATTAATGTGTGTAACAACACAAAAATCTAAGAATCGAATCAGAGAAATCGATAATGTTGACTCAGTGTGTAACATAGAAACTCGTAAGACTGCCAAAGTCAAGATATACGTACAAATCCGTTCAAATAAACGTAATATTATATCCATTTTGTGTGACATCCATTTTTCTTGATATGTCCCATTTTATTTTACGGTACACGGATAATACGTCCCTGTTTATACAGTGTGAGTAAAAAGAGAGAAATCACATTTTTGCCTTTTATAAATAAGATTTTCATGAGCAAATGTTTCTTAGAACTTTTTGATTCAGGAGTAAAAACGAAAGATTGGAAGACCGTCTGTTCAGTGTTCATGTTACCTATATTTATATTTAAATTTTCATGAAGTCTAGCGAACGAATATCACAGTTGATTTGCATCGCTTTATTCCGCTCTACGTGAAGCGGAATAGGAGCCAGGCAAGCATTGCAGTGTGAAAATTGATCAATAGGATCGCAGGCTTCACTTTTCCACATCTCATTTCCTAACCGCTTGTCCTCGTTTTCCTAGGGCTTAAAGGAAATTCACCTTAGACTAGCAAAGACAGAGTTGATAATTGATTACTTGTTCTTGTTTTACTAACAACGAACTGTAGTTCGAAATAAATTCTCTCAATTTATTGTTCAACTCTCTGAGAATCCGCTTGTCATTCATTCATCAAGTTAGGTTTAGTTAAGACTACCGTACTATCTATATAGAATTAAATAAATAAATCCAAGGGTCTCATCTGCATAATAATTATTCAAATTGATATTGTTGTTAATTGGTTACAAAGTTCCCTTCTGGGTTCTAGTTTTGCGTCAATATTATCATATTTCATATTAGTGACGCGTTTTACTTGCCCCAAGCAAGTCCTTGGTTCATTCACTGTTATCAAATTCAGAATATGATTCAAATGGCCCATTCAGCCGAAGCACATGGACTTAAAACTTGGGTTGGTTGAATAAAAATTAAAAAATCTGAAAGAATGACAATTATGTAGGACGTCATGAGCCAGCATGGAGATCACCTGATCCATACTTAAGATCATCATCATCATTTCAGCCAAAAGACGTCCACTGCTGGACATAGGCCTCAATCAAAGTCCGCTATTTCGACCGGTTCTGTGCTTTTGGTGCTTGTAATTTTTGGGAGGAATTGCCATAATAGCCACGCACGGCAGGTTTTAAAAATGTATAGAGAACGCTGCTACCCATTCTCTAGTAACTCCCTTAGTCACCTTTTACGACATACATGGGAAGAAATGGCGCAATACCTAAGATTATATTGAATGAAGATAATATGATAAGGCTTTTATTATTAAATGTTACTAGTGGCCTAATATAATGTCAACAGTATACTAAGGGCAACAGATTGTGCAATAACAAATAAATAAACAAAATAAACTCAGCGTTGCACATTATAGATCTCAGCAGTACTTACTTCACTCACTTGATTACTACACTCAATAGAACACAACCTCACTTCTTCCCCTCAAAACTGTTTACAAAACGCATTAAGTTCGTCTACAGTGCATCTTAGACACAAGAACCTGATTGCACATTCAATCTCAACCCAGACACTGGCACCCATACATAGGGGCAAGTCTGATTTGTCTGTGAACGTGTGCAGTACATAATCGTTTCCACAAAGTTAAGCTCTAAAGGAAAATTGTTTACACGTGGTTTGCTGTGCAGTGAATAACATTAATCGAATTATTTTCCTAATATTGTTAAAGTGAACTTTGAGCTAATGGAATTGCATTTTTTTTTTTGGGTGGGAAATCATCAAATAACTTCTCCCGCTCTGGGTGGAGCGGGAGGGCGTGTCAGACTTTTACTGACTAAAACCCACCCGTGTTCCCTCAGTTGCCTGTGTGCCAGGGGCCGCGGTATCTCTTTCGAACAACCCGCACCCCTGGCAGGCATCGGCCCTTGCGGGCCCCCCCATTTGGTGCTGACATCTCTCATTAGAGGGTGTTTATAGCAAGAAGGACCGATGGTTCTTATTCCCAAAAACTTCTAAATTATTTAAGAATCTCTGTTATTTCCTTTAAATACACAAGTATTCCTAATAAATTACTAGTACCAATTAAAATAAACACAAAAGAACACATAAGCGTCAAAGTATTCGTCCGCATCGCTGTCATCCGAAATCATGCCTAGAAGACTAGCGTTTAATGGCAATGGATTATTATTTGGGCAAAGAACGAGCCAGTTGTGAGGACTTGTTGTTTATTTTTATTCTGCTTGGCTTTCTTACTTCTAGTCATGTATAATAGTGTGCGAGCGCACAACAGAATAAACCATTTTAGTTAAAAAGTCTCGATATAGAGGATCAATAGGCGTTGACTAAATCAACTCAATCTAAAACATCATAACAGGATTCGGATAGCAACCAACCAGTTTTTGCCCACCGCTTTCACATTCGAATGTCCATCATCAAAAATAACTCATAATATTCGATACCTCAACATCGCCATGAATATTTCCTCGTACCACAGAACGCTTAAATTCCAAATCTGATCACAAAATCCCATACCTAACTTGAAAATTGGACTTTTGAAACACTAACAAGCAGAATCGTTTAATAATCTTTTTTCTACATCCGAATTAAGTAACTTAAAAACTGCTCCGAACGAAAGCTTTTACTTCTATCCGATGTCCTTAATCTACTTCGTAGTTCCACTAATCCGTATTAAAAATGGATAAGCCGATAGTCCAGTATCACACAGTTGCCTAATGTTCACTTGTAAGGACTCTCGAAACGCTTGACCTGTAACCTCAATAGTGGTGTCATCATTATTTTTATGATATTTTTTGTTTAGCCTATACCAACCCACTGCTGAGCAAAGGCCATTATTAATAAAAACTTATTTAAAACAAAATATCAGATTCCTAAAAGCGATAAATACATCATTATATTTTTTTTGTTGCAACTGATTTGTCCGTATTAATATCTACCCATTTTGCAGTATCTATCTACCACGTTTTCTTAAAAATGAAAATATCAAAATTATAATCATAATATCATGCGAGAGAAACCAGGGCATATCACTAGTTCTTTATCAGATGGAAAAGAAGGAAACATGCAATTTAAAACGTAATTGGAAGAAGGATTTTAGCTTATTGTCAATGAATGGGCTCCACAGTAAACTGGACAATTGAGTCTTGCTTCTAAATTGGAAGATTAGGGTTCGTGTTTTAGTACATAGTTCGCAAGATCAATATAATATGTAACAATATGTGCCTACGTATACTAGCTTTACTGCTCATTCTATTAGCATCGTTTAAGATATAGTTGTTTTTTGTAGTGAATACATCTTTAGGGGCATTGTGCGATTTTTGGTAGGAGAAAATCTTCTCAGTCTTCGTCAGTCACCGACATCCTTTGATAGCAGTTTATCTGTAGCTACGAGTATAAAGGTGGTATTTTGTGTAACATTATTATTTCATAGTTTTAAATTTTCTTTTCTGCCAGCAGTCCCCGTGACTATGTTTTGTACCTATTTTTCTTGAGTCATTAGTTTTAAAGGAGTTTCTAACCTCCTTAAAAACCAGTCAGTCCTAGTTGAAGTGTTCTTTTCGTACCTTTTTGGACTTTCACTACCCACCTAGGATTTCTTGATTTTTTAGATATAGGAAAAACATAGTGGTGAGACTAGTGAGGTGTGGTTCCATCAATCACTCCGAAACATGAAACAAAATATCAGGCACTTTAGGACACAAGCTCTCCTACACTATACATCAGTAAACGTAATTCTGATATTGGTCTTGAGACTATATAATACTATAATATAGCGGCACTCGTGTGAAAGTGATTGATTGCCAATCTGGCCCATTTCACAGTTCAGCGGACGAGAGACTGGGAATTATTCGAGTTAATCCACAAAATGGCGAACGCCTGAAAATCCGCGACAAAATAATGGAAAAATTCTTCGTGAGCCTGTTGCGTCTGATACGTAGGTAGGTACAGGTTTTTTTGGATTCCGTTTTAGAGGTCCAAGAATTGAAAGTATGTACAATCACGCGTAAAAAAGGTTCAGCATTTTTCAGAAACATTCCTGTCCCACATAGCGGGCACATATCATCTTTCCATACTGTCATTTGTGACATGTGAAAATCTAAGCCGGTAAGTATGGGTAATGCGATAAAATACTCACATTTTTCCTGAAAATTTAATGTAGGGACATATAATTTTCATTAAAAACCTCCCTACTGAAGTACTTTGCATAGCTTTATAAACTACTTCATACGTAGGTATTACGGGTTTCCTGGGAACCGTTTTGGCACCCCAATCACGCTCAAACTGCAAAAGCAACATATAATCAGGCTGTGATCAAAACTGTTGATTGGCACTTCATAGAATTCGAGCGTTTGATTATGAAGTACCTACGTACTTAATAATTCAGCATCATGCGTCTAAATTTCGACGAATAAATTACCAGTCTTTTATTAGTGTAGGTACTCGTAGTACCAAATTGGTCGGATTTACATTTTGTAATTAAAAATTAACTGTAACAAGAGCCATTTAATTGATGAGAGCAAAGGGCGTTTACCACCTTGTTTTTTTTTCTTGACTCTCCAACTTCCCCTAGCTATCTAACCCCTCACTTTCAGTACATTTTTGTAAACCACAATAAAAAATTTCGTTCTTCTAACTATCGCCTTCTTCAATGTCCCACTCACCGCACAGACTTTATTCACTCTTCCTTCTTCGTTCAGTCTATCTCTCTGTGGAATGCGCTTCCCTTGGAAATCAGGATAGCAACCAACCGGTTATCCTTTAAAGCGAAAGTTCGCGAGCACATTCAAAAGAAGCTGGCAGTATCTTAACAACGATAATGTTTTTTGTATTTAAGTATGTTTATTTGTGGTTATATTTAATTAGGTGTTTATATCAATGTATAGGTATAATAATATTATGCGTATATTTACTTATATTTAAAACACGACTTACGTAATTGCACCTACCACTGTTTGTCTCTGCATCACCCAAAGGTCGACTGGTAGAAAATGCCTTTGGCATTAAGTCCGCCTCTGTACATTTCTGTGCGTGAAGTATTAAATAAATAAATAAAGCACCAAATTAAGCTATTCTTTAAAGTAGAACATATGTTTTACCTTGTCAGATCTTGCTGAAATAACCAATTCCACGAAAAAGCAAAGCTTATTTTAAACACTGCCCTTTATGTAGTCGTATTTTATGTTCAGAGTATAGAACTAGTTCCAGATATCAGTAATTTCATAACGGAGTTTCTATTTTCCTCATACAATGATAATATGTTTCTACAGTAGATACTCATACTAATATTTGCTAAGTAAGGTTAGTTATTAACATCAGAATGTTCTATATGCTCGTAGATATCTCTATTCTACAGATGAAGGCTCGATTCAAAGTGAAAAGTGAGTCAATTGGAAACGTTTCGTGATAGTTTCTTAGGTACTAGCTTCTACCAGCGACTTCGTTCGCATGGAAGTCGGAATTCACCACAATATACTAAAATAACAGCCACATTTTTATAAAACTTTGTGCTACGATTTTTGCTTTGGTCTCAGTAGCCATAATATAAAGAGATTTCGATAGATAGGAAAATTGAAAATTGTCCTTTTTCTTGGTGACTGTACATTTTCATTTAAATCTGTGAATGGAGATCAAAATGTTTCAAATGTTACGACCGTTTGCGTGTAGTGACAACGATTAAGGTACTTGCCGCTATTACATCTCAAAAATCCATCCTGTATATGCCATGATTAACTGCTTAGCTCCATATACGTATAGCGTCCTGATAATCATTTAAAAGGTTACATCTGTAACTTTATGCCATATTTTATCATTTTGACTTATGTACCTATTTATAATAATAATAAATAATTATTTGAAAGTTGGTACGGTTGACATCTGTCGGGCATGTCCGGGAGAATCAATCAGACACACATAATCTCCGGGTGTTCTCGTCTAGCTAACGAAGAGTACTTGCATATGCACAACCTTGTAGCCAGGATTATAGACCAGCATTTTGCTCTGAAATACAGCCTTGTGGAAACAGAAGTGCCGTACTACAGGTATGTGCCCGACCCAGTTCTCGAAAATGGACATATCACACTGTACTGGGATCGATCCATCATTACTGACAGGACTATGGTTGCCAATAAGCCTGATACAGTGGTTATGGATCGACTAGAGCGGCGTGCAATGAAGCCGAGAAAGATAAACAAATCAAGTATCTTGACTTGGCTCGCGAGGTTGTCGACATGTGGGATCTACATCCCACATGATCGCTGAGTCTACACTCAGCGATCACTGTACCGATAGTCATAACAGCCAATGGTTTGATAGCAAAGAGCTTCGACCAACACCTGAGGAGGCTCTCGTTGGGCAGCTGGATCAAGGGCTTGATCCAGAAAGCGGTACTCCTGGACACGGCTCGCATTGTTAGGAGGTTCCTCTCTCTGGAGCCCTGACCGCCGGTAGCTTGGACCCTGTTCCCGATACCGGTGGGCTACTATTTTTATATTTTTAAATGTTTTTATCAAATCATTTATTTCAGATCCATGTAATCGTATGATGATTACATCCATATTTCAAAAGTCAAAGCATTTATTTCAAATAGGCACTTAAAAGGCACTTTTGAACGTCAGCATTTGGTAGTACAATTTTGAACTTACAAACTAGTGTTAGTAATAATTCATAATATTAATGGACTAATTACTGTACCTATTTATAGGTAATTATAAGTGCGGTGAAATGTGCCCACTATTGAGAACCTGCTAAGGTTCACAGATGACTCCGCCTTTGGGTGGAAATGTGGTGCTGTCCCACTAACAATGGGGCAATTAATATCTTGTCCAGTGTGTCCTGCTGTCTGCACGCTAAAGGAGTTGATGGACGCTGCTGTAAGTGCCAAGCTCGTAGGCAAATTCTGGGCTGAATGTATTTAGATTGTTAGCGACAAGCTAAGAAGCAGATGTTCCCGCAATTTTTATGCTTCCATTACAACTGAATAACATAACAAGAAAAGCCGTGATCTTTATTTTAATACTAGAACTAGGTTGTTATAAAAAAAACAACCGATTTCCATAAAAACACTAATAAGTGAAAAATAACTTTAATTTCGGAAGTCGGTGACTTTGGACATGTATTTTAATTTTTTGTCACCGCCTTCCGAAATTAAAGTTATTTTTTACTCTGTAGTGTTTTTTCCGGAAGTCGGTTGTTTTTTTTTAAGGTTTTAATTTTTCACTTTTTAATTATAGTACCTACCCCACATAATTCGAAATTTCATCATTCTTGGGGTAAAAACAATGCATATTTATGCAAAAGCAGAAATCACGGTTTGTTTGCTGTCATTTTTTGAAGAGTTCCGTTGTCTGTCTCCCAAACTTTTTTTTAATGGGACCATTTCGAAATAAACCCCTTTCGAACAAAAAAATATTTTTTTTCAAATCCGTCCATATGACGGAGTTATGCACGAACGTCCTCCCACTACTAACCATTAAAGAGTTGTACCTTCTTTCATCAGCTCAGCGTCATGAGATGATAATGAGCATACGCAAATGTCTCAATAGCTTTAGAAAATATAGGGAAAACATTGTTCATACCTATAACATTTGAGGGTTGCCCTCTATTTTCCTGGGGTTCCATCATCAGATCCTGACTGGATACCAATGAGACCACCTCAGGAGTACACATATTCAAATAAAAAAAATAATTTTGTGAATCGGTCCACAAATGTGGGAGAAATCGGTGAACATACATAAAACAAAAAATACATAAAAACCTCCTCCTTTTTTTGAAGTCGTTTAAAAAGGGCTTACATATTGCTTATTTTGACGCAAATAAAAGAACCAAAGACAATAGAATGATCATTTTTCATATCTATCCTTTCTACAGCTAGACATCCCCCACAATATATCGCCCCTCTCTCAGTCTCCGTTTACCATAAGACAGCACGCTCCGGTAAACAAAGATTAATTTCTTTCATCTCGGGTATGATTAAAAACCTTTGTAAGAGTACCCATAATAGTCCATTGTAGGGCTCTTACTATTATCCTTCGATAACAAGAGAGACATTATCTATAGGAGGAAATTCCGTAACATATGTATGTTGTATAGAATAGGGTATTACACCCATTTTTTAAAAGTGTCCTAATTAGATTCTTAAGTGCTAATAAACCACTAAAAAAACACAACATCTTTATTTAGTCGATTAGTGCCGTGAAATTGCATTTAAATTTTACATTTTCAAATTTCGCGCGCAATTTAACGAAAACACTGGACGCAGTGGACGCCATATTGATCTATGGGTATGACGTCAGTTTGTTGTGTAGACAAATGTGCTGATATTTTATATGTTTATAATTAAAAAAAATAGTTATTATTCTACGCTTATTGTTGGTTTGCTGTTCCTGAATGCAAAATATTATTTAAATAAAAATTGCTTTGGTTACGGAAATAATAAAAGTACAAAGTGGTTCAGTTGCCACACCGTATGACGAAATAATATGGTGGCTACTATTTCATGGTGTTCAAAAACAGATTAAAAAAACTGAAATCTTTGAATTTAATTTTAAACTTTATTTTGTTATTTCATGAACATTAGTTCATGAAATAATAAGTTCATTTCTCGACTGCATTTTACCGAACCTATCTCAATTATATATTTTTAGATTATTTCTCATATAGAGTAAAATACCCTATTTGTGGTAAACAAAAGTGGTGCAACATTACGGTAGCAACTGGAATCTTGAAGTTTTAGAAAACAAAACCAAAATTCCAGGGACAAACTCACAATGGAGCGAAACCCTTATTCCCTAAAGTACACAAATTGTAAGAGATGATGCTCTCCAAAGTATGTCTTACGAAGAAACAGAGAATTTACTAACTGTGTTACAGTAAATATTCACCTATGTTAAGTATTTATCTTTAGAAATTATAAGCTGCTCAATATTTGTATAATTATTTATCTATTATTGTCTACTTTTGATCATTTACTGACTTTAAAAGACTATTTTAGCTCTTGTTGCCTGAAAAACAGGATTATCTAGTTCAGGCACGTAAGAGCAACTGTTGCACAACTTTTGTTTATAATCATTACGAGACTTTTGTCAAAGCCCACAACTTTGTACACAGCTTCAAAGCTCCGCGTGACCCATTTAGATCTTGTTAAAAAAATCTTTAATTCCTGCACCGTTTAAGAAATTCCTGTGTTCCATATTTCACAATCAATCAACTACCCATTCTTCACAATCACCACACCCTTTGACTGCTTTTGTTATCACTTTTATTTTTCTTTTTCTTTTCATTTATTTATTTTTTGTTTTAATTGTTTAGTAGAAATACGTGTTACCTGCCGGTTTATTTAAATGATACCCCTAAGTGGGGCCTGGTGATCTGTAACACAGGTTTTTTCTAAACCTACATCAGGCACCAGCTATGACAATGTGTATTTATATATGTCCAAAACTGTCAAGTGCTATAGAACCATTGTGAGAGAAAATAAATATACTTAATATTATATTGCGTATTTTAATTATCCTCACTAGTTTTGGCTGTCCATTGAGTATGCGTTAGTTTGATACCTACCTACGTAAAAAATATGCGCGTTATCTAATACTCAAAATTATTCTTATTCGTTGAATCATGAAAGCAATCATCGATAAAATTGTGATTCATTTATTTATTTATTTAATAACTATGGATGACTTACAGCTAAAGAAAACAGATTAAAAAATAGTATGTGAGACTGACAGCCAATTAAAAGTCTTCACTTCTAAAAACAGATTGAAAAAAAAAGAGTGTAAACAGCACAACACGTGAGCAGTGGTGGCCCTATAGTATCGTCTCCAACTTACGAGTTGTAGGTCATGAGTTCGAACTCAGGCAAGCACTTTACGCAGGTCATATTACTTATGTACCAGTTATGTTATATGTATAACGGGAGTACATTTTATCCTTATCTTGTAAAAAAAGATGGATAATCTAGAAAATATTCATTCATGTTCTACACCACTGAAAATGATATAATCAAAAGTTTTAAATATAACTGGATACTTTATTCAATGTCTGCTACAGGCCTTCAGTTAAATTGCTAAGTAAACATTTATAATAGACCACTTAAACAATATTCTACCCTTTCAAATTCCCTCTCAAACTGAGCTGGCCCAAATATGTAGGTACCTTAAAGACCCGCCCTGGGGTTAGGAAACTACCGACCAACTTGGAATTAAGTTTACAACTTATAAAATGTTAACAGTCGCCTCCGTAACAATTTGTTGGTACATGACTAGACTGGAAATGAACATAACAATAGCTGAGGTAACATAGCATCGTGGCTTTATTCCCTAAGGGGTAGGCAAAGGTACAAAGTACCTATTTTTATAATAATACTAAATTTTGTCAACGGCTCCGCCCGCGTGGAGTTCGGATATTATCCAAAAGGAACGTACTACCGGAATAAAAAGTATTTTATGTGTTAATCCAGGTTATAAATTATCTGTGTTCTAAATTTCATTCAAATCGGCTCAGTAGTTTTTGCGTGAAAGAGTAACAAACATCCAAACCTCTAAACATACAAACTTTCAAATTTATAATATTAATAGGGTAATAATTTTATTTATTGGCACAAAAATATTAACATGACAACAACAATTTTGCGTAAAAAAAAATTATGGTGATTGATGATGCTATGATGAATATAATACAACATAGGAGCAACTGCAGTCATATGTTTGTGCTGCAGCCGAACTAGGTGAAAAACTTATATCTTGGCTACAGCGCCACAGGTACCTATCTGATAATAGACAAGGTTTTTTTTGCCAACATTTTCAATTTTATTAAAACTAATAAAATATTTATTAAGAGTACCGGACCTATATCCACACTTGGCCAGTTTTATGATAAGTCCCATATAATTGCTTCTTGGCCTTTTGTTATCTATACACACGAATTTAGACTCCAGGCAAAGAATTTTCGTACGAGATAGTTTAAAAACGCCTTGCCCAAACCGAGGAACCCAAAGGTAGTCGCATGTCGTTCGATGTAGACCTCAAGAAAGTTCGTGACATTCTATGAGTATAAATACTCTCTTAATACGTAAAATAACTTCCTGTGATGATGATAAACTCAGTAATAGAGTTTGTTCATTAATATGCATAGGCCCTATAGTTTACATTATAGTTTTGTTGTAGGTATCAACGTGATAGCATAAATGGGTCGTAATTTTGTAATCCAATATGTAAACAGTGACGTAGCTCAAAATGCCATAAAGTTAAAATAGTTGTTGGATTGCCATAGGTATGTCATCGAATTTAATTTGACGTACGCGCATTGAGTAAGAATATTAATAATTTCCACCACTGTGGAACCCCGACAGAAAAAAAGCGTCGCTTAGACCATGTATGTACAAGAAGGCTGGACGAGCGAGCTCTGGACCGAAATAACTGGAAGTCGTGTGAAAAAGATCTGAGCCCAACAGTGGAATTAGTCATTCAAGTTTGGATTTCCAATGCGTAAATTTTATGTAATTTTTATGTTGGTAGTTAGGTAATATTAACGCGAAAACGTAAATGGATGACTTGTAACGTTTCTTTATTCAACAAGTTTTACCTGTTGATTTTTTAAGACAAATGTGACTTGGTTCTTCAAAAAATGTGAAATAAAGTTAAACTTGAATAAATTATGGAAAAATGGAAACGATGTCGGCTATAAACCTAATATTTAATTCAAATATTGGGATAATATTACGATAGGTTGCCGAATGTCAACCTCCCAGCTTTTACCAGTGATTCAGCCAGTCGTCTGGAACTTCAACCAATTTTGTGCAAACAACAGAGGAATTTGTACTAAGAAAAGCTACCACTAAAGGCCCCGAAGATTTATTTTAGCAACAGTTTTCAATCCATTATTTTATTGTAAGACGATTTCTATTGACTAGCCAAAGTATGATAAAGTAGTGCCTAACTGTAAAATTCTTAATCAGGTTTTTATCTGTATTAACTGACAAACAAGCATAATGTTATTATTATGTTCCCACTGCTGGGACACAGGCCACGTCTTAGTACGAATGATTGGGTTGTAATCCACCTCGCAGGACCAGTGCGAGTCGGTGGATGTCACATGTCTTCGAATTTTTGGTTCGACGACATGCCGGTTTCCTCACGATATGTTCCTTCACCGGTTAAGAGCAGTATTGATGAAATAATTTACGTAATGTGTCTGACTTCGAACCTAGGACCAACAACTCGTCAGTCGCGGCCATTATCACTGGGTCACCATTGCTCCTGACAGACAACGTACAGCCTAAGCCGCTGGGTCTAGAAGTTTAGACATATTCCCAAAAGAGCACTCGAGGAAGGATTTTTTTAATGAATTTTCTTATGGGTATAAATCCATTTGGGAAAGCCCATCGGGCACACGGCTTGGATGAAATAAATCGGTAATACCTACATAAATAATAACCAAACAGTCTTGACTGACCCACTGCATTAAACAGCCTAGAGATAAATTATTTGGGCTCCTTTATTTATTTAAACCACTCGCATGCAATAAATTACAAAGTCGGACTAAATGCTTGAGGGAGAAGTGGTAGCCGAGTGGTAACGCGACTTACGAGATGTGGGTAGTTGGTTCAAACCCAGACTGGCTATACTTTGTGTAAGTTATTTCATCACCGCTGCTCCCAAAACGGTCTGGGAAAACATCGTGAGAAGGAAACCCTAATGTCCTTGAACCAAAAACCAAAAGTCTGACATCTACCAACCCACATTGGGCCCGCTCCCTTTCACCGAAAGGAAGCCTGTGTCCCAGCAGTGGGAAGATTATAGGCTGATTATGTAATGCCTTAGGCACTCTCCACCAGTAAATCAAGGCTGGTGAAGAGATAATATGGTAGGTGCTCTGATTGATTAGGTATTTGTATGATTACACTCATGTCTATATAGAAGGATCAAAGAATGAGTCTGTTGAACAATTATTATTTACCGGCAGAAAGCCAAAAGTTTCTATTTTTTTCTTTATTGCAGAAAACCAACTATAGTACACAGTTCCATGAGATTGGTTACCCCTCCAAAAGACAAGTGCGTTCAAATCCGTGCTAGGCCCAAGTTACTTTTTGTATTTTGCAAAAACATTTTATTATAATTACTGTATTGTTTTACTGAATATGCTTAACATTTACAGAGAGTTATTCAACGTCTAATTAGACTAGAGGTTTTTCTTTTTTTTTTTTTTAAAGATAGAGTAAACGACGATGTCTGTGCTAGTATAAACTGTGTGACGTTACAAGATCGCCGTTCATAAGATTGGAGGTTCAAATCCTGGGCCCGTAAAGTGCTTTTTTTTGTCATGCATTTTTTTATATAAATTATTTTTCTATTTTGTTATAATAATATTTAAAAAGAATTTAAAAATCAAGAATAATTAAATAGGTACTTTCATTATCATTTTCATATGTTTATTATTGCTATTAGTTAACAAAACTATGATCTTATATTACTGCAACGATTTATATTTTACAATTTGTTTTGATAATTTACAGATAACTTACTACAGATATTTTGCCAACTGACACAAACGGGTCCCTAGACAACTGACATCCTTTTTATCGCAAAACGATAAAATAGGCAGCGCTAGAAATATTTTAGATTGACATAAACTAACTAAATGTCACGTGATCTGTCATGTTATCTCTGCATACAGAAATAGAAAACGATCAAACGTTGTAGATATAACGTTTTTTTTATAAAATTAATCCCTACTGGGGGTAAGGATTAATTTTATTAAAAAAACGTAAGTAAGCTAAATTAATGGATACCCTCATATTTAATAACATAGTCTATCGGTTAGAGAGAGATCTAAAGTGACTCGGATGATAGTAGATAACAATTTCTTACCAATTCATATGGGCTCGCTGGCCAGTTCGTCAACCGGTATGAGTATGACGACGTTCGGTGATGCGATGGTTCGAATCCAAGTCAAAACATTTAACTCTTTTTGAAGTATTCTTTAGATTATTCGTAACGAATTCAATGTTGTAGCAGTGTAACATTTTAAAACTTGAGGGGTTAGCACATACTGACGCTGTGTGTACCTGTACCTACGTAATGAAGCTAAAACCCCTAAAGTTTTGCATACATTTCAGTAGGTATAGTAACTGTTGCCCAGTAAATAACTCTACTTAACCCATTTATGAAACGACGTTGAATGGGCCCATCCTATCCTATTGTGCGCTGCATTGAAAGACCCGAGGAAGTTCGAGTAAAATTGTTTAACAAACATTTTACCACAAAATTATTTTTACTGTTGGCTTTTTTTTATTTGTTTCTTTTTTCAGTATTTATCTAATTTATTCAGTAATTTGGCATTTAAATCATAAATTTATTATGTCTCGGCAATCGATAGTGGTACCAAGATTTTTTTGTTAATCTTTTGTACAAACAAAAATAAATACAAAAAGACCAAATTTAAAAAAAGAATAATCAAGATTGTTATTTAAAGTTTGGCCCAGTAAAACTCTCAAAGAGTTTCGTAGAACTTTGAAGTCACCATTAAAATTAAATTGGACTCTAAAAACCAAATATAAAACAAAACCTAATTACAAAACTGCTTACAAAAATTACGCGCAACAAATAAAATAAGGCGAAATAAAAACGAACCTTAACTAACGAAAAGAAAACTAATGAAAAAAAAAAGTTAAAAAACTTTCCACCAAAAAAACAGCAAGAGGTTGACGTGTTAATTTTATCTCTGTAATTATTACTACGTCATTACTTACCGGGGTCGTATTCCCGCGTTATTTGTCTTCTGGTTGAATATACGATACGTCTGCCCGCTATGATAGCGTGCCGCGTTGTGTTATTCAGAATCTCACTCCCCTTCCTTCGCGAACAGAGTAATGGCGACGCTATCCAGGGCGCATGTGCGACCCTCTGACGTCAATGGTTTCGTTCAAAAAGCATACAGGTTGGTGTTTCATATACCGCAGTTGGCGCGAGAGCGTGAAACTAATAGCTTTTAAGTTAGACGCAGTTTTTTAGGTTACCCAACCCTCCTGTTTCATCGACAGTTAAGAACATAGCTACTCTTTTCCAGAAGTATGCGGTGCGTGTACCTTTTTTATTATTATATAGGTCTACATTTCAAAGAACGTAGAAAACCACAGGTATCTGTCTAGGTAGGTATGGTTCCTCTCAGTTCTTTGATTAACCTTTATCAGACAGAGACCAATGTCTTAATAAGTTTTTTTGCCTGAGTATCTTTATTCACAACTTGAGAAATGGAGCAATGGAATGATATTTATAAAATGGATCACAAAAATTCGTTCTGTTTAATCTTTTTAGTTTCAATTTATGATATAAATGGGAAATGGTAGTCTACGTAACCAGCAAACTAATCAACAACACAACTCATCATAATTATGTTCATGAACAAGTGCGTTCGTCTTTTTTATGAAAAGTTAAATTAGTTTTCATTTATTTATACACACTCGAAAGGAAATCAACCAAAAAATATTGTACACTTAAATACGGTGCGTTGATCGTTGGGTTATTTTAAACAAAACCGTGTTTCCTTACACAAGTGGAACTCCTACACGAACAAAATGTTTTTTTAATTACCGGCGAAATATTTGAACATTAGGGTTTCTAGAATCATGCACACATGAATCCATGGCAAATGTTATCGTTACGTCCCTTCCACCGTATTTTAGTATATTCCCACTCCCGCGCACAGGCACTGTCAGAGGTAGCGGGCCGTAATCCACCACGCGGCCCAGTGCGGGTACATGTCACATGTCTTAGAATTTTTGGTTGTAGGACATGGCGGTTTCCCCACGATGTTTTCCTTCACCGTTTTTTGAGAGCAGTGATGGTAAAATAATGTACACAAAGTAAAGTGCCTGCCTGTCTGGGTTCGAACCAACGAACTAAAACTCATATGTCGTGGCCGTTGCCCCTGGGCATCACTGCTCCACCGTACGTATTTACGTGTAAATTTTTTTTTTATTTTTTTTCCACTTTATGTAACATTCCGTAAACAACTGAGCATAAAAGGAAAATCCTTTGATTGAACGAGTAAGTAAACATTCAAAGTTCTAATCCTCATCCCTTATGAATTAAGGGCTGCCCTAATTAGATGCATAGCTCCGGACATTAAATTACGTAATACCTACCCTCAAAGGAGACTGGCTCGGTTGTGGCGAACGGCTCAACAAGTAAGGTAACTATGTACCTACCTACCCACCTCAGCAGGTTCAACAACTTAGATACCTACAATTTTATTAAAGACCATAGCGTTGCACGTTGTTTAAACTGATGTCTTAGAAAATTTAGATACATTAAAAGTCGTATTAAAGTATTAGGTGTCTAATGGAACAGCAATGAAGGCAATTAAAGCATTTCGAGTAATGATATTTAGGTACGGATTCTGAGAATTTTTCAACGAATCATTTAAAAAATACCGACTTGGCTTCAGGGGCGCTTATTTGTTGCAAATGGCTTACACTGTCACTAATATCAGTCATCCAGTCATCTTTCAAAACATGTTATTCAAAGAAAATTACGTGTAGGTACGGAAAAAGTTTTGCGTTGTTAGTTGTGACATTGTGTGACTACTTTTGTTACAAGAGCCACTTAGGCACATCACAGTAATTCTAGAAAGGATCAATTGGTTCATACCTAAGGCTCACACATAGTCTAATATTTCTATTTTTAGCACTGGACCGGTACGTACAAGTAGATACAAGAATATCATTGCATTTTTCACAGAAAATTAAACTGTCAATCGTATTACATGTCATCTAAACAAAGTCACAGGCATAAATAAGCATCTATTAGGAATATTAAAGTTCGTCTTCTGAGCACACACTCCCAGCTCTGTTAGGCTTTTAGTCGTAAGTATGTAACCATCTTTCATGAAAGCACAAAGCTGAAAGGTACGTAATTGAAGTCATTTACGAATTAAGAGAAACATTCTGTCGTCAGCTGTGTCCCTACGACTAAACTGAATCTTCACGAATTAATAATTTTGAATGCCTTTCAGCAACAGAACTCGCATTGTTGGGGCAAAAATAATAACGGACAGAGATTACGTAAGCTGAATTCACAGTCGCTGCGTGTTCAGAAAGTAAAGCGTTTTATTTTCACTGTCGGCGTCACTTTATGTTAGCAGTCTTATCTAAGTGGAATGCATTAAATCACATACATTTTAAACCTGTAAATGTTATTGAATTAATACTGTATTTTGCTTAACGCAACTGTCCTACTTTTTTCATTCCATTTTACACTTGCGTTGGACCACCACATAGCTAACGATTGCCTAGATTAAAAATAAAAATCAGACATGCAGTTTTACTACTTCTTACCAGCAAGTAAATAGACGCACCGTTGCAGCAAGTAGGCACTTTCATCATTTAATCTAATCTAACTAAGGCGGGAGGAAACGCCCGGGTGTTTCCATTGCGAAGATCGCCCTGAGGACACGGTGGAGCATACGGTGGCGATCTGCCCGGCTTGGGCGGAGCACCGCCGTGTCCTCGTGGAGGCGATCGGCGGCGGCGATCTCTCGCGTCCGGCCCTGGTTCAGGCCATGGTACGGAGCGAGAGTGAATGGTTAGCCGTCACCTCCTTCTGCGAAGCAGTAATGCTCGCGAAGAGGGAGGCGGCGCACGTGAGGGAGAGGCAGTATATGCGCCCTCACGGCCGTAGTCGCCACGGGAGACGCCCTGGGCGTCGGGAATCCCAGGCTGATTCCCGGCCACCGTAGGCGCGGGCTTGCGGACGGCGAGTAATGGGTAGCTCGCTGTCCGGCAAGGACCAAGCCCGGGTCGACGGCGCGTTGTGTTCCACGCGCGCCTCAAAGAGATGTCAGCACCAAATGGGGGGGTCCGCAAGGGCCGATGCCTGCTAGGGGTGCGGGTTGTTCGAAAGAGATACCGCGGCCCCTAGCACACAGGCAACTGAGGGAACATAGGTGGGTTTTAGTCAGTAAAAGTCTGACACGCCCTCCCGCTCCACCCAGAGCGGGAGAAGTTATTTGATGATTACCCACCAAAAAAAAAAAAACTAATCTAACTGCAATCTAATTGCGTAACACGAACACTACACTATTAAATCAGAATCAGAATCATTTTGAAGGTTATTGCTAATCCATTGCTTTCTATGTTCGAAAAATGTGTCTGCTCAACGACGTAAATAACGCAATGAATGGTGTTAAACTGTAAAAATAAAAGCCATTCCTACTGTTAGTGTGTTACGCAACTACCCCGCGCTGGCTATATTATTCTACTGCGGGGCAAAGGCTTCTCATGTTCAAATAGCTTCATTTTTAACCGACTTCAAAAAGGAGGAGGTTATCAATTCGTCGGAACCTTTTTTTTTTTGTTTTTTTTTTTTTTATGTATGTTCCCCGATTACTTGAAGATGGCTGGACCGATTTGGATTTAGTTTTTTTTGTTTGAAAGGGTATACTTCCCAGGTGGTCCCATGATCATCAAGTCAGGATCTGATGATGGGATCCTGGAGAAATAGAGAGAACTCTTCAAATTTTATAGGCACACGAAGCGATTTAGCTATTTTTTGGAAGAGTACTTTCTCGTAGTGGTCTCATTTCAATTTGGTGAAGATCTGATGAAGAACTTTGGAGATAGGCAACGGAACTCCTCAATAAAAGATAGCAAATGGACTGGGATTGCTGAAATCTCATGTCTGTCTATTGCTTACACCACTTCATAACATAACATCACGCCGGTATGCTGTGAAGGGGTAAGCACATGTGAACCACTAAAAAGTGAAAAATAAAAACTTTTTCCAAAAAAAAACAACCGACTTCCAAAAAAACACTACAAAGTGAAAAATAACTTTAAATTCGGAAGGCGGTGACAAAAAATTCAAATACAGCTCCAAAGACACCGACTTCCGAAATTAAAGTTATTTTTCACTTTGTAGTGTTTTTTTCGAAGTCGGTTGTTTTTTTTTTGGAAAAAGTTTTTTATTTAAGTATATAGATTCTTTTACATATTGTTAATGAGGTAACGATTTTCTATTCTTTATTTTCATTCCTCTAAGTACCTGGTACTTATTTACAGGCCTGCACTGTCTTCGCATACCTATTGTCACTGTAATTTGAAAATTTTATCCTTCAAAGAAACTCCATAGCGCGCTGAGTGACCTTAAATTTGTGGACCAGCCCAACTATCAGTGTCCACGTTTCGGCACCGTATGTCATCACGGGCAAGATGCACTGGTTGAAGACCTTAGTCTTCAAGCACTGCGGAATAGGCGACGAAAAGACTTAACCTAGTTTCCCAAACGCTGCCCAACCCAACCGGATCCTCCTGTCAGCTTCTTTCTCAAAGTTACAAAAATAAGTAAATAAAAGTGCATGGTCGAATTTCGACAACTGGGCGACCACTAGTTTCAATATAAAGTGGCCACAATTTATTAAGGATTATGATAACATTGTGTTAAACTAATTTGAAACCAAAATAGTTTGCTTAAACGTAATAACGACTGAAAGGACAAAGTTCTTTGATTCATCGATAGAACTTCACCGCAAATTTGCGGACAATTTCGGACATATGGCGACCCTCAGCAAGGATTGCGGATGTGTACAGATTTTCAGATGTAGATAGGAATACGCGTAGGTATGTCTTTGGATTTCTCTTAAACACTATTACGTAGATACTGAAATAAATGACGGAACGCTGCCGAAATTTCAAGCAATCATAATTCTATTTTACGATAATGCAAAATATTGTGATATTACAAAATTATAACAAAGGTTCATAGAATCTACTTAAGCATTTAAACTTACCTACGCTGAAAAAGGCAGTAGGTACCTAACTTGTAGCTATCACAGGTATAATGCTTTGAATTACTGTGTTCATGACAGTTTGGTCTGAAAGCTAGCGGTACCGTGTTTTTCTGGCCGCTCATGTCTCATATGACTCGGGAAGCCAGTACCTCATCATCTACCTTCCTCAACTATGTTGGGAAACAGCTGAATACCAGTATTTTACATGGAGCGACTGCCTATTTTTTTTTTTTTATGTATGTTCCCCGATTACTTGAAGATGGCTGGACCGATTTGGATTTAGTTTTTTTTGTTTGAAAGGGTATACTTCCCAGGTGGTCCCATGATCATCAAGTCAGGATCTGATGATGGGATCCTGGAGAAATAGAGAGAACTCTTCAAATTTTATAGGCACACGAAGCGATTTAGCTATTTTTTGGAAGAGTACTTTCTCGTAGTGGTCTCATTTCAATTTGGTGAAGATCTGATGAAGAACTTTGGAGATAGGCAACGGAACTCCTCAATAAAAGATAGCAAATGGACTGGGATTGCTGAAATCTCATGTCTGTCTATTGCTTACACCACTTCATAACATAACATCACGCCGGTATGCTGTGAAGGGGTAAGCACATGTGAACCACTAAAAAGTGAAAAATAAAAACTTTTTCCAAAAAAAAACAACCGACTTCCAAAAAAACACTACAAAGTGAAAAATAACTTTAAATTCGGAAGGCGGTGACAAAAAATTCAAATACAGCTCCAAAGACACCGACTTCCGAAATTAAAGTTATTTTTCACTTTGTAGTGTTTTTTTCGAAGTCGGTTGTTTTTTTTTTGGAAAAAGTTTTTTATTTAAGTATATAGATTCTTTTACATATTGTTAATGAGGTAACCATTTTCTATTCTTTATTTTCATTCCTCTAAGTACCTGGTACTTATTTACAGGCCTGCACTGTCTTCGCATACCTATTGTCACTGTAATTTGAAAATTTTATCCTTCAAAGAAACTCCATAGCGCGCTGAGTGACCTTAAATTTGTGGACCAGCCCAACTATCAGTGTCCACGTTTCGGCACCGTATGTCATCACGGGCAAGATGCACTGGTTGAAGACCTTAGTCTTCAAGCACTGCGGAATAGGCGACGAAAAGACTTAACCTAGTTTCCCAAACGCTGCCCAACCCAACCGGATCCTCCTGTCAGCTTCTTTCTCAAAGTTACAAAAATAAGTAAATAAAAGTGCATGGTCGAATTTCGACAACTGGGCGACCACTAGTTTCAATATAAAGTGGCCACAATTTATTAAGGATTATGATAACATTGTGTTAAACTAATTTGAAACCAAAATAGTTTGCTTAAACGTAATAACGACTGAAAGGACAAAGTTCTTTGATTCATCGATAGAACTTCACCGCAAATTTGCGGACAATTTCGGACATATGGCGACCCTCAGCAAGGATTGCGGATGTGTACAGATTTTCAGATGTAGGTAGATAGGAATACGCGTAGGTATGTCTTTGGATTTCTCTTAAACACTATTACGTAGATACTGAAATAAATGACGGAACGCTGCCGAAATTTCAAGCAATCATAATTCTATTTTACGATAATGCAAAATATTGTGATATTACAAAATTATAACAAAGGTTCATAGAATCTACTTAAGCATTTAAACTTACCTACGCTGAAAAAGGCAGTAGGTACCTAACTTGTAGCTATCACAGGTATAATGCTTTGAATTACTGTGTTCATGACAGTTTGGTCTGAAAGCTAGCGGTACCGTGTTTTTCTGGCCGCTCATGTCTCATATGACTCGGGAAGCCAGTACCTCATCATCTACCTTCCTCAACTATGTTGGGAAACAGCTGAATACCAGTATTTTACATGGAGCGACTGCCTATCTAACCTCCACAACCCAGAACTGGGCAATACGATATCCCGTGGTAAGACTGGTTGTCAGACTTTCGGACTTCTGACGACCCGTAACGACTGTCAAAGATCCACGATTGACAGTCGGGACCAACGGCTTAACGTGCTTTTCGAGGCATGGAGGGTCTTGGTATGTAAAAATGGTCACCCATCCACGGACCAACTGCGGGTAGCGTAGCTTAACCTTATCGATCGACCAATATGGCTGCTATTACATAGCCACAGCCAGTACCTATAGGTGGTTTCTACCAAGCTGGGAATATACTTTCATTAACCAGGTATTCCTAGCCTATTCAATTATAACGGCATTGCACGGCACGGCACGGCAAAAAAAGTATCACAACATTCAAATACCGATGCATATTAATGAACGATGCGAAAACCAATACGCATAGTTTTCCAATCTATGAAAAGGTTTCACCACTGAAAGCTTTTTGAAATACGAGCGTTAGATATAAATAGTGAAGCGCGTGGAAAAAGGTAAATATTCAACGTAGGTAGATATTTTGTAACGAACTACCTAATATTAGGGACCTTGTTTGGTAGGTGCGTGCAGTGTTAAGTGCAGTAGCAGGTATCAAACTCTTGTAGAGAAACGTGACTTTGCTCTCTGATTTGATATTGTAAGGCTTCATTAATATGACGTCAATTACAACGTCATTCACAACGCCAGTCGTTGTAATTGATGTCATCATTTTTGCAGTAACGATAAACCCATCCCAACACGGTCCAGCAGCCGCCATCACAGTGGCATAAATGGTCAACTATCGTACGTGGGAAAGCTTTATTATTGTCTACACGTATACGGTTCATTTTTTACCACCGTAGTTTACCACCGTCCACAGTGCCGCCTGTCCAGCAAGCATGAAGGACGTACTGGCCAGTCACATTTTGAAACTGCCACAATATAGGTACAATGTGTACCAAAAAGACTGAAAAATAAACTATGACATCGTGAAAAAAACAGCTGCTCCACTCTATGTAGGTACATTCGTAGGTATGTTTGCATAACTAAGGCATCACACGAAAAAGCGTAGGCAACAGCTTTTGTTCTGGATTTCAGGTTTGCTCATATATTAGGGATATCTATTTTTTTTTAAACCGGTACAACAAAAATTGTTGGTCTCTCATTGTACTTAACGAGTGGTACAATTACTTCTTTTGATGTTTTCAGTTAATTCAAAACTTACAGACGCCAGCACATCAAGCTATCACAAACTATCAAATTTTCCCAATTCAACATGAACCTTATAATTTTGTAATAAAGTTGAAAATATATCAAAGAAATCTGACAGATTGAGGTAGCTTGGTGTGCTGGGCTCTGTACATGTAAATTTTACAACGGTTATTGAAAAAAAATTGCTCTGCCATACCTGCGTATGTAGGTATTGCACTTTTCTATGAAACAACTGTTTTATTCTTGATAACCGACGACAAATTTCTACTTCCGATTTATTTCCATTCCATTTCATTCCATTCATCCATGCCAGTGTTAAATTTCATTTTTTCTTTCAATTTCGTTCCTTGAGTAGTATTTTTCCTGCATGTAGACAAAGTATTTTACCTAAATAATAACCTACTGCATGGTGGTATTTGAGTCGTGCTCTTTTCCTTTTAAGTACTCCTTTCACTAAAGTGATGGCGTATGCTCATTTGAAATAACTGACATACGTCAATATGTGTACGGCATGGGTCGTAGACAGAGAAAGGGTACTTTGTAGTTATAATTATGTATTTATATACCAATTTCTACTCAATATCATTAGATAACATTTCCGTATCTTGTTCGTCATTACAATAAACATTAAGCTTATTATTTAAGTCAGTTTACCGTTGCACAACCATTTAAAAATTTAAAGTATGAGCTATAATCCGAGATTATTTTACAAACTCAGAAAAAACATTTTCCATTTGTTTAGATTCTATTCTCAAAAGCCAACAAACGACTTTGCCAAATTTAAACACCTCTTGAACGCTGCAAAACAAGTCGTTATATTATCTGGTGCCGGAATAAGTGCGGAGTCGGGAGTTCCAACATTTAGAGGGCCTGAAGGATTATGGAGAAAATTGGAAGCTTCCATCCTCTTTAACCCTGTAACATTTAGGGAGGATCCAGGCTTTGTTTGGGAGTACTACCATTATATGCGGGAGTTGGTGTTGAAAGCACAACCTAATGCGGTATGAAGTGCAAAGATTTTAAAGCGTAAATTCTGTCATTTTTTTTCCACAACTCAAAGTCCCAATTGATGTTCTTCGCACAGGAAAGTCTGGGATTTGCAGACAGACTCACAGTCTGGGCTAAAACTACGCCTTCCTCCTAATAGGTGCTTTTAGATGGGGCAGAGACAATCCAATAAGTTGACCCTTTTTTATGGTCATGGTACCTTATCTAGGTCTCCTCTTTTGAGGGTCACAAAGCTGTAGCTCAGTATGAAAAGAAATACGCATTAAAAAAGTTGGTGACCGTGGTTACCCAAAACGTGAACGGTTTATATGTTCGTATCTTAACTAGGTTTCCTTTTTTCAGGGTCACATAGCTGTAGCTCAGTATGAAAAGAAATAGGTACGCATTACAAAAGTTGGTAACCGTGGTTACCCAAAACGTGGACGGTTTACATGGTCGTACCTTAACTAGGTCTCCTCTTTTCAGGGTCACATAGCTGTAGCTCAGTATGAAAAGAAAAACGCATTTAAAAAGTTGGTGACCGTGGTTACCCAAAACGTGGACGGTTTACATGCTCGAGCGGGGACCAGGAACTTAATAGAACTCCATGGGAATATGTTCAAGACACGCTGCACTAAATGCAATGAAGTGTTAGTTAACACCGATAGTCCGATATGCGAGGTAGGTAGAAGCTTAATGTGACTCTTATAAAGCATGATGACGATGACTTTTAATTTGTAATAAATTATATTTAGGCACTAGCGGGCACCGGTTCTCCAATGTCTGATATGCTCGTCTCTCATATCAAAGAAAAGGATCTCCCTCATTGCAAAAAACCCGACTGTGGTGGTTTACTACGACCCCACATTGTATGGTTCGGCGAAGTATTAGAAACTTCTACTTTGGAAAAAGCTGGTGATCATATATTTAATTTATAAGTCATGTTATTAAATTATTTTGCCTTCCTGAAACCAAATGATATTGGTATTTATTTTATTTTTTCCTAGATATCGCCATGTCGCAGTGTAACGTGTGCCTTGTTATTGGAACATCGTCCATGGTCTACCCTGCGGCTGCATTTCCAGCTGTAATATCGGCTGGGGGATCAATTATAGCAGAGTTTAACGTCGAACCAAGCCCAGGCACGCCTAAATATGATTTTTACTTCCAAGGTCCATCGGCAACGACATTACCACAAGCTTTAAGCGATTAAACTAAGATAAGAGACGATAGTGGATTTTCTTTACTTGCCTCTGTTAGAAGTTAGTTATAACGTAGTGTTTTTAAAACAGTTTAGTCTTACAAAATCGCACATTTTTTGGCTTAGGACTAATGATCCCAGCGTTTTTCAACGCGACTCTAGAGGTAGCGCTGTTTCAAGTTAATAGAGGTACAACAAGTAGGTACACACAATCCATAGTAGGGTAAACCATACAACTTTTGCCCAAAATACATTAACATCTTTTTTTAAACAATAGGTATAATTAAGTATACTGCTGATAGATTATAGCTATCTATATAGATTCTATATTATAGATTTTTTATTTTTTTATTATAGATTTTCAAGTTGAAAATTATTTTTCTTTTCCCCAAAATAGTATGGTCAACTCTCCCCATACCCCGGTTCAAGTGTCCCTGCTGGTGGGGAAACTTGACTCAAATCTCATTTTTTTATAAAATTTCCTGCGCGTTATATAAAAATACAATTATGCACAAATGTAGGCTACTCTAATAAGGTATCGCAAAAATGTATAATCGATTCTCTAAACTTTATGAACAAAAAAATATGACGTTTTATGTAAAAAGTGGTTTAACTCTCCTGGACTCCCCCTACTCTACGCTCGAAGCTATGGCATTATTTAGGTACAGACGCCAGCAGGTCAAGCTATCCCAAACTATCAAATTTTCCCAATTGAACGTGAACCTTATAGTATTGTAACAAAGTTGAAAATCTATCAAAAAAAATTTACAGATTGGGGTGGAATGATGTGCTGGCGTATATGCCTACTCTGAAATTTCCCCTCATGGTATCTGTTGCATTTGTGACTCAGTCAGACCAGTTTTTGTACGTTTTTAGGGTTCCGTACCTCAAAACGAATTGAATAATGGAATACCTACACATAAAATCACTCTGGATGTCGTACCCCGCCCCCCCCCTGACCTTAGAGGATTTTCGGGAAAACATTTTTGTTTTGTTAGGGTTGGTAATGGTAAGTATTGAGTCATTAGGTACGGTAAAACAAGGTAGCAATTTTAACTAAATAAATTATACAACATGGCTCATACATTTATAATCGAAGAACTAAGATGCTAAGATGTTTCTATCTAGTTCAACTTCCTATACGACATATACAGCATAGATTAATATACTACTAATATACAGGGTCAAATTAAATTAGCTGTTAATACTTTACCTACGTGTTGGGTATCGATATCGAAAACTAAAGACACAAAAAAATATCATCCTTCGAACTTTTTTCAAAACTTAATGGCATTGTGACATGTAATATTTTATGCAACCAAACGACTGATAAATTAAGGCTTTTGTAAATTCGTTAAAAATAGCTAATTTCCACGAAAAAATTCAAAAGTAGCTGGCGCGCTCGGCTCACGCGGTTCGCTAACCGATTGCAATACTTTAGGTGATTTCAAAATCACGTATCACTTATAAAAATAAGAAATAAAACAATGAGGATTTTCGATAAAATATTTAGGTGAATACAAATTAAATAAGTCACCTCAGTTTGAATAAATCGAACAAATTTAATAAAAAAACATAACAAATAGTACGTACTAATTCCATAGTTTACTTCAGTGATGTTTACAAAGCAAGTTCGAAATAAGAAAAACTTGATATTTTGGAAATAAAAACGTTACTTATGGTTTCCCTTTTCTCATAAATAATTTTTCAGTCAATATTTTTTGTTATCACATAAGTTATCCTGCGAAATACATAATACTAATTAAATATAAAAATTAAAATAATATGTATTAATGTGCATAATATTTTTTTTAGGAAAGCTCAGTCTCAGCCAGTCAATCAGTGATTCAGTGATCAATCATATAATTTAGTCGGTATCTCTGTGAATAGAATCGAACGGTTGCAAAAAGCTGTGCAGCTCTATTTTGTCTCTGCTCCCCGCTGGCATAGCTTCCGCCGCCGAGTTCATCCCGATACTCTCATTACTCTCCTCTATGGTATAGTAATAGATTGAGTTCCGCCATTTGTTAGTGCGAATTTTGTGGACTCTTAGACAAAGTGAATTTGTTGGTAAAAAAGAGTGATCTACTACGTGATCGTGTGCGCTTAGCAGAAAAATAATTTAATTTCTATGTTTATGTTGTGATCTACGTTACAAGTTGTAGTATGCAATCAGGAAGTGGTCCGAAAAATCCGCCATGGGCCCGGTCAAACGTGAACACAAACATGACCGGCATGAATCCGCAAATCATGGATCCAAACGCAATGATGACTCAACAAGGGATGATGCAGTTTCAACAAACACAGGCTGTGTTTAATCCTAGCATGATGCAAGCACAAAGCGGCATGGCAATGCCAATGGCCGGGCAAATGCCGATGAACCAAATGGCCCAAGGTCAGATGTATCCTGGTAACGTTGTGGCGTACCCTACACCTCGTGCTATGAACCCGGGGATGTATCAGAACGCGCAATCGAATCAATCATCTAACAGCACTGACCAACGTGTGTTTACCGGCACCGTAACCAAAACACACAATGATTTTGGTTTTGTTGATCATGATGTATTTTACCAAACATCAGTATGCGCCAAGGGTATTATCCCTAAAGTTAACGACAGAGTACTTGTTGAAGCTACTTATAATCCTAATATGCCTTTTAAATGGAATGCAACTCGCGTACAAGTTCTTCCTAAAGCTGGTCCTAACCAGAAATCAAATAATCCTTCAAAGAGTAACAATTACAATGCTGTGCCACCACCAGCTAATAAAAAATCATTACCATCGCGCCGTGATGATCGGCCTCCTCGCAGGGATGAAAGGGTAAGATTCGCCTTTTACTGCAATCATTAACACTGCACCTACAACACCTGTAGCCATGACTACTTTCATAATGAATAGAATTTTAAACACCATGTGCACTTATCTAAAATAACACACCATTATTCCCTTGACCTTTAGACATAACTTGCATAATCAAATGCAATAACAGATCAAAAATTCTGAGTATAGTCTATCATGAGAGGATAAAATCCCATGAAAACCAAAATTATGTCCTTAATATCAGTATTAAGGACATAATTTTGGTTTTGTGCAGTGCAGTGGTTTATTTATAAACAAAATTTTTGTCTTTTGCATTATAGTACACATGTTTGTGATTTTTGTTAAAATATGATAGTGAAACAAGTAAATAACTTTCTGAAGACAATTTTTTTTTTCTGAATTCCTTTAGTGTTGTGTCAATTTCTCGTAAAGGTCCTGTTATCATTATGTTGTAAACATTGATAGTACATCTAAGATTAATTTAAAATTAAGTAATAACAGGAATGCAGACAATTAAGTAACATAATAATAATGAAAAGCTTTTTTTTGTTTGTCTAGTTTGCACAAAAGAGATCACGATCAAGGACTCGCTCCCGTTCGCGTGATCGCCGTGACAGCCGCAGCCGCCGTGACTCCCCTCCCCGCAAACGCCCCATTGTGCACCAACCATCGCCCATCAAATATGTGGTTCGAGTGCCTAGGATGCCACTTGATATGTAAGTCCTTGGTATAAATATATAATCAAATTCATTATTATCCTACATTGAACAGCAAATGTTATCACTTGGATTGTCTAAAGTCTATACCTCATAGGGATGTCCGATTTTTTGCTTTGAATTGTTATTTTGGCTCGTAATGGATCATAACGTTGTGAATCGATTCACAATTTTAATCGTATTGTATTGAATTGATCTTCCGAGATTGAGTAAGATTGTATCGTAGTTTTTTAAAAATAATGAAAAGCACAGTATGCATTCCAAATTATTTATTTTAACTTAATGTACATAATAGATAAATTACACAGTGAGCCATGCTGCCATTGTAATGATGTCTGAGATGTTTTTTTTTTAATTGGTAGTACCTATGTATTTCCTTTCGTTTTAACAATCTGCTTACACAATTTACATTGTCTACCCATGACACATTTAATAAAATGTCCAAACGTTCTATTTTGTTGGCGGGGCCATATTAAAAAGTATTTTGAAATAATAGGTCATGCTCACAGAACGCACAGAACTTTTATTATTACTTGTTAATATTCTAGGAAAATCGTATACTTACTATAACAATGTTTGTAAATATGAGAGCACCATGTATTTATCATAAAATTAATTTATCTGTCATTGCTTAACTTTAATTCTTTTTACCTTTGCTTAACTTTAATTCTTTTTACCTATTTTGGTATGGTAATTTTATTCTGGGTGTATTGTATTCACACATAATCTATATAGTGAATGTATGTTAAATATTGTACTTAAAACATTTTAAAAGAGTAACGGTGGAGTTTCTTGCCCATTCTTCTCCATACGAAACTACATTTTGGAAGAGGCGACTTGGTTCAGTTCTATTTTAATGTGAATGTTTGATGTTCAAAACTGCCTTTTAAGTGCCTATCCTTACTAATATTATAAACGCGGAAGTTTGTATGTATGAATGTTTGTTACTCTCTTACGCAAAAAAGGCTGAACGGATTTGGATGAAAATTGGCACACAGATAGAATAAAACCTAAATTAACACATAGGATACTTTTTATCCAGGTAGTACGTTCCCGTGGGAATTTCTGACTTCCACGCGGGCGGAAGCTAGTTTGAAATAAAGCATGAAAGAAAACATAATCAGAGAATGTTTGCATACCCTACAGTCAAATAAACAAAATATTATCACGGTACCCTACCTTCATATTTCATACATTTTGATTAATGTTACTCAAGACAGTTGAAACGAATCTCATTCAATGTTTGTTGTAGTTCGTACGGTACCTACGTTTCGGTTGACGTTTAGGTTTTAGTTGATATGATTTTTTCATACGATTAGCGCATACGATTCGATCTGGGCGAACTTCGCATCCTGTTGAATCGATTAAAAAAAACGGTAGATTGTATGGCCATCTTCCAGAAGATCGATTCAGATCAGGTATCCCTAATACCTCACACTGCATGCATCAGGGTCTCTATAGTCTAAGCATCCTTACCACCTTTATTTATAAATGCATCACACTTATAGATTTTTTTTTGTAACAAATTTTAGACACAAAATGGATGTGCCTGCTTTGTCACAAAGATATACAAACTTGTATGTGCCATCTGACTTCTTCAATGCTCAAGTGAAATGGGGTGAAACATTCCCGCCACAGACACCGTTTTCCATCAACAACCCATGTGCCTATCATATAATGAACAAAGAAGTGGAGAACCCCATTGCCAATGATGCAGTTCTAGAACCACCAGATGCAGATTACAGGTTTTCAGCCAAGGTAATAATTTTAAATTGGTTTATTTGCTTATTTGAGATTGCTAGAAGAATTACTCTTTGATTGGTTACTAAAACAATGTGATTTTCTTTTAAATCCTTTTAGTTTGTGTTCATAACATAATTAAATCCCAAATAATGTGTAATTTCCCAAATGGTTTTCCTAATAAGATTAATAATAGGTCTTTACCTATGAAATTGCCGTTTTGTATGAAAAAAATTAAACGAATTTTTTTCATGTATTTTTTATTTGTATTAATCGAAGTAATCACCCATGCAATCAATGCATCTTTGCCATCGCAGTGGCA
The DNA here is from genome assembly GCA_947359405.1 of Antitype chi. Classification (NCBI taxonomy): domain Eukaryota; kingdom Metazoa; phylum Arthropoda; class Insecta; order Lepidoptera; family Noctuidae; genus Antitype; species Antitype chi. Next base: position 10,158,207 of record OX375815.1, on the reverse strand, counting down.
GTTTATTGATGCCCTTCTTAAAGAAATCAGCTGATTTCTTTAAGAAGGGCATCAATAAACTGCCACTGCGATCAAGAATTTGTTGCCTCCCGTCCAGCTGGACGGGAGGCAACAAATTCTTCAAAGGCATTTTGTACTGCCTCTCGGGTATTGAATTTTTTTCCCGCCAAGAAGTTATCCAAATTCTGGAAAAAGTAGTAGTCTGTAGGCGCAAGGTCTGGTGAGTAGGGCGGATGACGGAGAGCTTCCAACCCCAGTTCTTGCAACTTGGAGACCGTCTGCTGTGCAGTATGAGGTCGCGCGTTGTCGTGCAGGAGCAGCGGAGACGAGCGATTGACCAATGCTCGTTGGAGATGTGCCAGCTTCTCCATCATTGTGTTCAGTTCTTCACAGTACACATCTGCAGTAATGCTCACCCCGTTTAGTAAGAAGCTGTGATGAATCACACCGGCGCTAGACCACCAAACAGTGACCATCACTTTTCTAGGGGTAAGTTTTCGTTTAGGGCATTGTTTAGGTGCTGAACCAGGATCCAACCAACTTGCTGAGCGCTTGCGGTTATCAAACAGAATCCATTTTTCATCGCAGGTAACAATGCGGTTCAAAATTCCTTCATTTGTGTGTCTGTTGAGCAGTGCAAGGCACGTCTCGACGCGTACTTCGCGCTGACGATCATTGAGTTCGTGGGGCACCCATTTGTCAAGCTTTTTTACCTTGCCAATTTGACGCAAATGGACCAATATTGTTTTGACGCTAACGTCGAAAGCTGCTGCTAATTCAGCCGTAGATTGTGTATCATCAGCTTCCACAATCGCCTTTAATTCGTCATTGTCGACCAAAGTCTTCGGACGACCGCGAGGTTCATTTTTCAGGTCGAAATTTCCAGAACGGAAGCGAGCAAACCAATAACAGGTGGTGCGTTGGTTTGTAGTGTTAGCTCCGTAAACGTCGTTGATGTTGCGTGCCGCTTGTGCCGCGTTGCTGCCACGACGGTACTCATATTCCATAATTACTCGAATTTTTAACGTATCCATGATGACGAAAAAGATTGAAATGCGATGAAAATGTAACACTAATCAATAAACAAATGACTACTTTTGGAAAAAAAAATCCATGTTTTTAAAATAAAATTAATTCGAAATTAGAATTCTTACCCAAACAAAAATTATTTTGATTTGAAATGGCCAGTACTGCAAAACGGCAATTTCATAGGTAAAGACCTAATATTTGTTTGAAGAAGTTAAAATAATGTATATTATAGAATGATCAAATTAACATTGAATTATACTTTTTAGGTGATGTTAATCAGTATGCCAACATTGGAGGTACTGTATCAAAAATGTGGACTTACAAAAGTTGATGAAAGGGATAAACGCTCCAACTCTAATAAAAATCCACTTCATCCAACCAGACTGATCAAGTTTCTGGTGGGCCAGAAAGGGAAAGCTGGCGAAAATTTTGCTATAGGTGGACCTTGGAGCCCTTCCTTAGATGGTGAAAATCCTCAGTCAGATCCAAAGGTTTTGGTTAAGACTGCAATACGCACTTGCAAAGCCCTCACAGGAGTGGATTTAACTTCATGCACTCAATGGTAAGTGTCTTACCCTCAATTCCTTGGTCAACTAACGGCAGTGCTAAGCTGGTATTTTATCTGAGTAGAAATATATGATGGGCCGGAGTTTCTTCTGGGTTTTTACATATTTGTGCAGTATTATAGAGTGAAACTACTGACTGGTTGGCAAGTGACCAACAGACAGAAGAAGCTTTAACCCACCGTTGTACCTTATATTAGTCATGGCACACACATTCCTTAAGTGAGAGTATGGAGGCGTTTGTACATCGTGGATGGCGCAACTCATTGGATGCAGACTCGATGTACCACGTACCAAAACAGCAGTTTGTTTTACTCTCGTAGCGGATGTGTCGTTTCCATGTCTGCAGTCGGGTGGGCGGCGCGTGCGATGCGCTGTGAGTATACCACTATAACTGTATTACCCATGCAGGTACCGAATGGTGGAGTTTTACTACTGGCGCGAGGGCAGCGGCGGCAAGTCGCGGCTCGAGTGCGTGGTGTTGTTCCTGCCGGACGTGTGGTCGGCGCAACCATCGCGTATCGACTGGAACAACGTACAGGAGCAGTATAAGGCGGCGTGCGACGTGGCCATCCGAAAACTCGACGGCGATAACCCGGCGTCCAGCAGGCCCGAGCAGCAAGTGGCGGCAGCGGCCGACACTTCTGCGGCGGACAAATCGCAAATTGTTTGTTCCCAGTTTTGTTTAGTTACGATTCCGGCTGCTCGCTACTAAAATGTTGGAAGAGCAACGTGCCAGTGCTGCCTACGACAAGCAGTGTTGTTGCCATGCTGACATCGCCTGGAAATAGATAATATTATTATAATCACTACTTTCTTACTCTTCACAGAATGACATTAAAAATATCCTCTTTCGTTATTCTAATCTTAAAGTAAAATCATAGTAAAAATTAAACTCAGCCATAATAAGTTGACCTAAACCCTGAGTTCCTCTTGTAAACCTGACAAGAATACTAATGTGATTGTAAAATTTTCAGGAGAAAGATTTGGATAGTACCACCATTACAATTGACGAGAATGACGATGATGATGAGAAGCCAGAACCAACACATTATTCAAAAATTGATCTCAAAACGATTAAAGTTGAACAGTTGAGACAAGAGCTACGTGCGCGAAACGTGAGTTGTAAAGGTAAAATAGAACATTTATTTTATATGACAAAAAATTTGTTCGCCACACATTAGCAGAACATTTTTGTTTTTGCTTAAAAACAATATGTAACTGAACTTTCAATACTTTTCGTCAGGACTGAGATCTCAGCTTGTATCTCGTCTATCAAAATTATTGAAAACCGAAGAAGCTTCAGAGGATAAGAAAGGGGATGATGTAATGGAACTTGAAGAAGATGAGCAAGAACCAGAGAAAGTGCCTGAGCCTCAGGAAGAGGAAAAGATTGAAATTCAAGATGAGGAGGAAGAAAAGAAACCTGAAACGAAAACTGATAAAGTAGAAAAGAAAGAGGAAAAGGTTGAAGAAAAGAAAACGGAAAAAGAAATTGAAGAGGAGAAAAGAAAGGTATGAACTATTCCTTGTTCTTGTCTTCAATATTATTACACTCTCGTTCGTTGGACCCATGAAAAAAATCTGAATTAATTTCATTGCCTTTTGTTGACATTCTATTTAATCACAGGGGACCAGTCACAATTAATACAATTTTGGGGCCAAAACCCAAACCCGACCAGCGGAAAAAATATGTGTTACCCTAGTCGAGGAAGTCTTCCTTATAATTTTTTACCATAGCGCCGAATATCTAACCTTCGGTCCTCTTCTCCTAAAATTGTTTGTCCGAAAATCATTATCCTTGACACATTTGCTATAAACTTCAGTAACCATAATATTAAAAAATTATAAATTTTGGTTACTTATATAACTTTATTTCTAAATCTATTCTGTCATAATATCGAGTACTATAATAATAGGGTATTTTCCAATTTAATAAAAAAATATTTTAATTTGAAGATTGGGACGATATATTTAACAGAAAAATAAAAATATATTTATTTATATATCCATTTTCTCAATTAAAAACGATTAAAATCAAATTTATTTTTCGTTGTTTTGAATTTACCGCCAAAACGCTCCTTACGATAACTTTTTTATCACGTGACACCGTGACGTCAGCAGCAGCGACATATATGTATGCGAATTGAATATTCATATTTAAGACAGGACGTCTGTCAGGTCAGCTAGTTTAAAATAAATAAAGTTAGGTTTTAGTGACAGAAACGAATTGCTGTAAATCCGACTCCACGCAGTCTTGTCTGCCCCTACCCCTAGAGTGTAATTTAGGATCGCGTAGGCGCGGAGGGGCGAGGCGGTCTGCGAGTTGAAGTGCAGGTGGTTGTAAGGTCGCAGATGGTTTAACGCTCACCACCGCAGCTTCAGCTGCGGCGGCGATTGTTAAACCATCTGCGACGATAAGCTCGCGTGGGACTGCCGGCGGCGGCGCCCCGTAGCTCTGAAGCCGTGACAGAAACCTGCATTTTACATGCTTGCTTGCATGCTGCATGCTTGCTGCATCCATGGTGTATGCTTGTTTGCATGCTTCTTACAGGGAACTACACAACAAGTGAACTATCTCATAACATGTCGGTAGAAGAAAAAAGTATTGCCCGCTGTCATATACCTAACTCGTATCTACGTAACGCTGAGTGAAGTTCATAACAAAAGCTTTGTAATACAAATTTGTTTTAAAAACTTTATTAGGATATATAAACATTAAATATTTTGAATTTAGGACTTAGGGACCATTCAAGTATTACGTAAGCACTACAGGGGGGCAGGGGGATGTTTGCTTTGCTAATTTTTGATGACATGGGGGATGGGGGGGGGGTATGGATGGTGATTACGTCAGCAGAATTTATTTATTAACTTTTGGATTTTCTACAAAATTTAGTCGATTTTGGTTTGAACAAATATGGCAACCCTACTTGTCTATGAATGGCTCGAAGAAAACGATGACAATATACCAAAATCACAAGAAAGTGAGCAGACACATTAGGTGTCTGCTACCAATGTTTACGTGAGCACGGGAGGGGGGAGTAAGAGCTTTGCTTACTTTTGCTGACGAGTGGGAGGGGGGGTCAATAATTGCTAAAAAAACTGCTTACGTAGGTAATACTTGAATGGCCCCTTATAACTTTTATTGACAACGGTTTTATTTCTTTTGTATATTATTGATCTTAATATTTATGACAAACAATTTTATGGCATGTTATATTGTGACATAAAGTTGGGGCAAGTTAACATTCGGACAAATGATGATAGGACAAAAATAAAGGTTTTGGCTCTTTAGATTATGGATAAAAAAGTTAGGGAACACAATAGAGAACCCTTACCTTCAGCTATTTTTTTAAGTAGAAAAATCTAGTTTTATACATTTCAAACTACCGATTGGCGAAAATAAATGAAAGTTGACCTTGAAAAAGTATTACTTACCTACTATGACAACAAACTTGTTATTATAAAAAGTATGAATAATAATAATAAAACAGCAGGGTAGGTAGAGTAAATATTGCTGAAGGTCTACTTAAAATATGTTTTCCTTTAACATCTCAAGCATTATGGCAATGACCTTGCATACTAGAAAATCTCTTACAAGAGTTCACTTCTGAACACGATGTTGTTCTAGTGTTTACTATAATGAAGAACCAGAATATCACTGTTGACTTTTTAAACTTCAAACAACACAAACTTATAATTGAAAAACCACCCACCAGCAGCTTGGATATTTACGGCAAAATACATCAAGTCTGAACAACAATAGCAAGAAAAAAAAATAGATGAAGAAAAAAAATGCTTGGGTGGATTTCCCCGACGTATATTACTATTTTTTTTCGTTAGCCTTTGGGCCCAAAATGGCTATCCTTTTACATAGTACCTTATGTCCCACACCACCACTTGACACTTGCAAAATAGTCGATATCGGCTCAGTTGTTTGACAACGTAATTTATTTAATTCGATTTTCGAGCCTGTGTTTAGAATCTAGAAAAGAATTAAAATCTATCTCATCTTTTAGAGAAATAAAATATGGTGTCCCGCAGGGCACCGTCATCGGACCTTTGTTATTTTTATTATATGTAAATGACCTGCCACGTCATATACTTCATCCTATGGTATTATTTGCAGATGATAGCACATCAATTGTTTCATGTATCAATAAAAAATCATATGTAAATGACATTAACAATACTATTAGTAGTTTAATAAGGTGGCTTGACAATAATAATTTAGTTATTAATCTTCAAAAAACTAAAATCATGCACTTTTACCAACGAATATCTGCGGGAGATATGGATATAAACTATAATGGTCAAACTATAGACAAAGTATACAGTACAAAATTTTTAGGAATTATAATTGACAGCCAGTTAACCTGGAAGCCGCAAGCAGAAGATATATGTAAACGTTTAAGCACAGCCGCGTTTATGTTGCATAATCTATCAAAAAAAGTAAATTTACCGACAGCATTAGTGGCTTACCATGGTCTAGTAATTTCGATCTTAAGATTTGGTATAATATTTTGGGGTCACTGTAGTGAACGAGAAAGCATTTTCAAAGCCCAAAAGCGCTGCCTGAGAGCTATATTTCATCTTAAAGTAACAGACAGTTGCGTACCTATATTCAAGTCTCATAAATTATTAACCTTCCCATGCCTTTATATCCTTGAATTAGCAATATTTTTAATAAATAATCGATGTCTATTCTCAACTTTAATAGAAACTAGAAAACGAAGTACAGCTATGAGATCTCAATACCAGAATCTATTATGCACACCTGTATTTAAAACTAGCCTATTAAAAAAAAGTGTAATTTGTATGGCTCCTGTAGTCTTTAATAAAATACCTGACCAGATTAAAAACTTACCGTTGCATAAATTTAAAAAACGTTTCACAGAATTCCTTGTCGACAAATGTTATTATTCTGTGCAGGATTTCTTAAATGATGATTTTTTGTAATAATTTTATTATCCTATAATTTTTATTCAATTTGCATGCTATATTAAGGCAGAATGTACATGGATCCTATTATTTAATTTAACAACTTATTTTTATGTACCTACATTCTAAGCAAATAAAGACCTATTCTATTCTATTCTTAATATGTTTGTTAAATTGATAGATTTATGGTTTGATTTGCACTATTTTAATGAAAATGTATGTGTATAAATAAATTAGTGCATGTGGTGGTGTCAGCCTGTAAGTAATTGTTGCACTTATAAATGTGTATACTGCACATTTAATTGAAATGTAACGTGAAAACAATTGTAGGCTAAAACGGAAGAAAAAAAGAGTCCCACACAGTTTTGAGTCTATTGAAATATTTTGTATGTCCAGTATTACGCATTTCCTCGAATAATAACACGTTAACACATACTTATAACTTCTACATCAAACTTACAAGTTCTTTTATTTGATAGCTCGAGAAAGAAAAGCAGCTACGTAAAAGTCGCTACGAGATTCCACCCACTCCTCACATTTTGGTGCACCCTTCCAACGCTGCAAAGGGTGGCAAATTTAACTGCAATGTGGCCACGCTGTCGCTGTTGTTGGACTATCGCATCACTGACAACAAAGAACATAGCTTTGAGGTTTGTTTAAACATTTATTTTGTTAAATGATATGTTTTAGATTAGTATCTCAGGCGTTGTTTTATCTATATTGGCGAGCCTATCCTCGGTTTTCAACGCTTTAATGTGATCAAATACAAATATGCCGTCATTTTCTTGTTGGTTTTTATAGATATAGAACAACCCAAACATAACTTGTATAGGAGCCCTACTTTAATTTTCCTTTCTACTACCTAATAATGAAAATATGTTTCAAGGTTTGTAGTGTATACAGATTATAAAATGTAAAATAAATCAAACATTATTATGACATTTCCAAACTTTCACTAATCATTATTTAACTTGAATACCCTTGTCTGTCACAGTTATTCGTATTCGCCGAGCTATTCAACGAGATGCTGATGCGGGACTTCGGCTTCTACATTTACAAGACCCTATACACATTACCCGAAAAAGCAGAAGAGATTAAAGAAAAGAAAGAAGAAGATAAGGCTGAAAAGAAAGTAGAGGAGAAGAAAGATGATAAGAAAGATGAGAAAAAGGATGAGAAGCGAGAGGATAAGAGGGATGAGAAGAGAGAAGATAGACGCGATGATAAGAGAGATTCCCGTAGACGAGATAGGAAGGTAGGTTATGATAGAAAACTGATTCTTTATATAACTTAATAAATAACTAGCTGTGCACCACAGTTTCCCCAGCATAAGTCTCGATCCCGTAGGAATATCAGGCTAAAAAGAATCCTTTGTCCTAATGTAGGTCATGGGTCATGGTTTTTAAACATCCAAAACCCAGAAAAGAATACTTTTATCCAGCTCTTGTCACAGGAAAGCAATAAAAACACTAGGAATATGAAAGCAATAAGATGGTCGACACCTTGTTTAGGCATTTTATTGACCCTCCACCTTTATGTGAAGCAGGAGAGTCCCAGTGATGATGAACGTAGCGGCTCCCCAAAGCGTCGCAGCCGCGGCGTCGAACTACCCCCCGACCCGTACCTCTTACTGTCACTCGTCTACTTCGACACTTCGCGCGGCGGGAGCATGACTAAGAAAGATCTGCAGAACTTGTTCATGAGCCTCGGACTACAGCTATCTCGCTCACAAATCAGAGCTGTGCTTGAGAAGGTGTGCGTTAAGGAGATGTTTAATTACAAGTAAGTTGCCTTTTTGAAATGTATTTTTTTTTCTCAACCTTCACTTCAATGCTGGGTAAAGTTCTCCCCTATACTCTCATAATACGCCTTCTCTCACGAAATTTAAGAGATAACACCAACTGTGGTGTTAACTCAGAGATAACTGTATCTCTTAAAATGTAATCTTAGGTTTTTTTTTTTTTTTTTTTTTTTTTTTTTTTTTTTTTTTTTTTTTTTTTTTTTTTTTGGGTGGGAAATCATCAAATAACTTCTCCCGCTCTGGGTGGAGCGGGAGGGCGTGTCAGACTTTTACTGACTAAAACCCACCCGTGTCCCCTCAGTTGCCTGTGTGCCAGGGGCCGCGGTATCTCTTTCGAACAACCCGCACCCCTGGCAGGCATCGGTCCTTGCGAACCCCACCTATTGGTGCTGACATCTCTTTGAGGCGCGCGTGGAACACAACGCGCCGTCGACCCGGGCATGTAATCTTAGGTTAAGTTTTGGGTTTCATAAAATGAAATTACACGATTTTAGTGTTAACTTATGTAGTCTTATCAGAGTATTTTACTTTAAATGAGAAAAAGTCCAAGAGATATATTATTGAGAGAGCTTAGGCAAAAAGCAATCAGAAAATGTTGGTTTTAGCTCATGAAATAATAAAATCAATTTGAAATTTCAACTCAACGATGACATTTTTTTTATGTTTTTGAACCCCATGAAATAGTAGCCGCCATGTTATTACGCTATACCGCTATTTAAACTAATCAACTGAACAACTTTGTACTTTAATTATTTTCGTAACCAAAGTATTTCCCATCCTCTAAAAAAAAAAAAAAGTATTTTTTACTGAAAGCAAACCAACGATAAGTAGAATAATAGCTCATTTTTAAATTATAAACAATTATACAAAATATCAGCGCATTTGTTTACACAGCAAACTGTCGTCATACCCACAGAGCAATATGGCGTCCAATGCGTCCACCGTTTTCGTCAAATTACGCGCGAAATATGAAAATTAAAAATTTAAATGCATTTTTATGGCACTAATTGATTCATTAAAAATGTTGTGTATTTTTATTAGTGGTTTATTAGCATTTTAGAATCTAAGTCACTCAAAAAATGGGTGTAATACGCTATTCTGATAATTAAATAACGCATGCAGGTTACATTAATTTGTTAACCTCTTCTTGATACGTCAAATACCTTAAAAATGGCTGTACCCTTTTAACCAGAATGTCCATATTTATATAGGCTATATAATTTTAAATATTTTTTAGGACACTAATCCAAACCATCAGAGATGTCGCATCGGGTTCACCAGAAGCGATACAAGATTTGCCTTTAGACAGCAGTATAATCATGGGCAGTGATGTGCCAACGCATGTAAGTAATTAATTTGAAAGTGGATCATCAATCACGTAGTTAACTTGATATGTAACACATATGTACATAAATTTACATACGTACCGCGCATAATTGAGAAATATATTATGATATTCTTATGTAGATTGCTGAATTAGAAGAAACAATTGCAGCAGGCAATAGAAACTTGCTACCAATTTTCAATGCATGTGGTGACGACTCTGGAGAGCAGTCCAGTGAAACGAAGGATGTCAGTGACTCAGGTAACATTTTAATTTGATTTTTCTGTCTTGTCACCCTCATTTCGTCAGTTATAAATTCCCATGTTTCCTATTAGAGTGTATTCTCATTGATCAGCCTATAGTATGATCATCCCTGCATTTATGTTACCACGGCAGGCATGGTGATGTTCAAGTCGCGCCTGGTGGACGTGGGCGCGCTGGTGCGCGCGGAGGCCCGCAGCGCGGCGGGGCGCGCGCGCCTGGAGGCGGCGCTGGAGAGCACGCGCGCCGCGCTGCGGGCCGCGCGCGCCGCCGCCGCCAGCACGCAGCAGGCCGAGCGCGGCGCGCAGTCGCAGGTGTGCGACCTCAGCGCCAGCCTCGCCGCCGCGCGCGCCAGGATCGCCTCACTCACGGTATGTGCAACTGCGACTACTACATCAAGGTAGACAGTTGATCAGCACGCAGCAGGCCGAGCGCGGCGCGCAGTCGCAGGTGTGCGACCTCAGCGCCAGCCTCGCCGCCGCGCGCGCCAGGATCGCCTCACTCACGGTATGTGCAGCTGCGACTACTACATCAAGGTAGACAGTTGATCTCTACTTTATTATTCACCAGAAAGAAACATAACAAAAAATAAATTAATACTATTAAACATACAATGGATGGCCTCGTTGCTTCGGCGATCTCTTCCAGTCAACCTTGGAATAGACAGTGATTGCCTGGACATGAAATGCGATTGTCATTGTTCAAGTGTACACGCGTTTTGAATTAATACTTGCATAATGACCATTAATTTTGTAGTTAAAATATGTCTCGCCTCCATTTTAACTTTCTTGTTACTTATTATTTTGTTTTCACTTTCAGGCTAGCTCAAAAATATTCCATTCAGCTTTGAAGAGCATCCAGTCTAAAGTCGAGGCCGTAGTCAACATAAAATATGAAGATGACGATGTCGTGGAAATTGTCAATGGCCCAACACAGTAAGTTAAAAGATTTCAATAAGTATTTTAAAACATACCTTAAATTAAACAAACATTTTACTCATAGTCAACTGTTATTTACAGAAGCACAAAAGAAAAGGAAACTAAAAAAGATACGCCTACTGAAAAACAAGAAAAGAAAGAAGTAAAGGAACCTATTAACGAACCTGCACAAAAACCTGAAGGCAAAGTCGACGTTGAGGACAATAAAGAAAAACCTGAAACAGACACTAAAACACAAGATAGTGAAATATCTACAGCGGAGAATATGGATCTAGATGATAAGGAATAGCAGTTATATGTAAAGACTCGTGAAAATTTTGGATGTTATGAGACAGACACTGACAGACGCACTCATAAGATCCAACATTTCAGTTTTCTCAACAGAACTACCTACATACGAAACATTTTAACATTCAATAGAGTGAACTTCTTGTAGTAGTTGGATGTCATATTTAGAGTTACTCTGTCTTAGATTATAATTATCGATTCAATGACTGTAGCAATAAAGTTGAAATACTTAGATTCAATTTTAATAACCAAATCCAGTGCCTATAATAAAACAATATACTGGTTACCAGGCTTAATACATTGTCTGTCCAGTTTTTGTCTTCTTCCAAAACACGAAACTAGGTCCTCAAAGAGATAAGAAACCAGGGTAGTCGGATATACCTAGTTGATGTTTAGTAAGAAATCAATGGATGTTTTCGAATGAAATTTAATTTGATAAATGAGCAGTTTTTATCATTGAAATTAAATTTTATTTGAAATCTTCTTAGGGTTTTTTATTAAACTACTACATATCCGACGAGGTTACTTAAATCTGCTAAGCTACCGTGGTTTTTTACTACTGGGCTTATATTTGAGACCTTGGTTCTTATCTGATCAGTCCTCGAATGATTTCGGTAGAGGAAGCACTAGTGCAACAGTGCAAGGTTGTATTCAATTATAATATAGATTCGCGACCGCAAAATATATGGAGTCCCAGTTAATACCATTGTATTACTATTTCATGAAAAAGTAATGCAATAAGACTGTTGTATTGATGATTTTAAAGATTAGTCATATTTCGTTCAAAATCCAGCCTGACGACCTAGAAATTGCAAAAAACTTAAGAAAATTTGAATTTTGGGGCCAACCTTGGCGCTTCTCTCCAAGTGTCCGCAAAGTTGTTAAGCGGACTGCAAGTTGAATACCACTGCTACAAGAGCATTATGGCATTCAGTAAATTGATTGTAGGTACTGTTGATATTAAATATAACATCGTGTGTATCTAAATAGATATAGAATACTATTTTTTTAAGAAGTATTAGTTATTCCATTTTTATTAAAATGGTAGGATACCTAAACCAATATATTAACTTTATTGAATATTCTGACAATTCCAGAGTCCAAGAAAAATGTACTTAAGTTTAAGTCTAATTTTCAGTGTCAATGTGATTTCACCAAAATTATTTTCTATCTGGGTGTGTGACATTTATTATTGTAGTAGTGGATAAAAAGCGTTGTAATGCTTTTATTGGACTAGATTTAAGTATTTCTGTGCATTTAAATGCAATAAAGATTCACAAAATAAACAGGGTTATTTCAATGTAAGTTGAGCTCCCTCAGAATATATCGACGGTCCCTACTTAATCCTAGCCCCAAAAACCATCTACACGCGCCGCGGCAAACACCCCTGATGCACTGCAACGCCATGCAACCACATCAGAGTTTCGGGCGCCCGCCGCCTAATGATTCAGGCGATTACAAAAGAAAAGAAAATTAAATTCCGCAGGTTACCCTGGAGCTTTTATCTAAATTAAAAAGTACTACTTGGGCGTACTTCCGACCGTAGTATTCTCTGTCTAGTGTCTACGAGTCCGACAGTGTACAACTTCGAAACTGCAACACTTGTAAAATTTGCCACCCTCGATTAACCCATTGCACATAGTTTATCAAAAATTAGACTTTTTTATGCTTATAACTTCCGAACGAAAGTTATTAAAATAAAGTAACGTTTCTGAACGTCTATTTATGTGTCATTCTTATAATCTGTGAACATGACAAAACACTAGCTGGGCTGTGATTGGTTAAATTTGACATTACATACTGCAAGGTACGAATTTGAATATTTTTATCGGTTCTTTAACTAACTAGCTGACCCGACAGACGTTGTTCTGTCTTAACTATGAATATATGTTACACGCAACTTTCTTATTTCTTTGTTTCATAAGAACCTCCTAACAATAACAAACACCACAAAAAAAGAATTAGAAAAATTGGTCCAGCCGTTCACGTGTGATGCTGTGACCAAGGGAAATAGGGATTTATTTTTAGGTATATATATCCTTTTCGACGCCCATCTATATAATACGCGATGTGTCCTCTAGCGCCATAAGATCCGATCCCTAAAATTAGGTACTTATAACGCCAATGGCATAACTGGCCAACGTGATGAGATCGCCACTTTCCTCCGCGACCATCACTTAGACATACTATTAGTACAGGAGACGTTCCTTAAACCCTGCATGGTGCCATCAGGACGGGTCAGGGGGGCCTGACCCGTCCCGATGGCACCGTTGCCTTCGACGACATTGACAAGGCCGAATGTCTAGCCGCCAGTCTAGAGGCTCAATGCACTCCCAGTTCTCAACCAGTAGACCAAGCACATCTCGCTGAGGTGGACGCTGAAGTCGAACGTAGAACCTCCCTCCCGCCCGTATTTTCATATTTTATTTTATTTCATAAAAAAAATCAATATGAAAACCTGGATATATTTCCCATAATAAAAGAAAAGAATTTTAAATTTATTAGCCGTGTGTTCTAGAAGGCACATCCCTATTTGTCTCCAAATGTAATCCTTCTACTTCATATCAAGTCGTTGGCGCTCGAGGCACGTCAAAATCCTTTCTGATATAAGGATTTCTAAATGTCTATGGTATTTTTCATTTTTATATTCGAATTAGTTTTAATTAATTTTTATTTTAATTTTTATATTTTCTAATTTCGAATTAGTGTTCCTTTGTATTTGATTACTAAATTGTAACATGCCTAAAATGCTGCAAAATCGATTTCTGGACATAAGGGTGCCAAATATAGTTGCCAACAGAAGCGGGTCTGAAGACCAGTGCTCTTCTATTGTTAGATGATTATTTCTCGTCATTAACATAACAACAGCAATTAGAATGTAAAATTCCGGTGGGGTAACATCATGCCATCTTTGCAATCTTGAACTGCTGGAATCATCCAGCAAACACCAACAAAAAACAAAACATCAGAAAACGCCAACGCAAGATGTAAACATTGACTACACTAAAATGCACAGTCACTATGACCTTGAAACCCGTCCGCTAATGACGTCACAGATTTACTTCTATACAAGTTCGTGGCGTTGTGCGCACTGACAACTAACCACTTTGTAAGGATGGGTTTTTCAAACGGTGTTTCACTATCGACAATGATTAGAAAACCTATTTATTCTTGATTAAGGTGAATAAAACGTAGTTTATAGTTTACAATATTTATAAAATATTATTTATTCACGTCATTTTCTTGCAATAGTAGTATTTATGATCGTTTCGACGAGATGAAATATAGTGAGGTCTTCATCGTGTCCCATCACTGGCTTACTTTATATCAAGTACTTGGCGTTGGGGGCATTAAAATATTTTCTGGCGTTTTTGTTTCTATTGAATATGAAACAAACAAGAACTTATTATGTGTGAAAAAGTTAAAAATATGGCTTATAACAGGGCAATTTTCCATAAAAACAAAATAAAAGATCTTGTAAAAGTCGTAAATTTATTTTATACTATTATTACTTCTAATCAAGTAGTGGCGCTGAGGGCACGAAAATCTCGAACTTGTATACAAGTGATTGGCGTTCAAAAAGTTAAAAAATGTTTTTTTTTTATGTGCTTACTGCAATTTTTTTTTTTTAAGTATACTTTAATATATATCTATGTTTTTTATGGTGAAGCGGCCCGGCCGCGCGCCTGGGCTTTCGAATCGCGGCGGCCGGCGGCCGAGCCGCTATTGAAATGATTCGATGCATAATAATATGGTCTCGTGTAATCTCACAGTACAGCGGCCGGGTCGCGCGTCTGCGGCGCTTCACCTGATTAGGCCCTAAGGGTTAAACATCAAATAAACAAAGGCAAATACTGTTATAATAATATCTTTATTTTACTTACTTAATTTAATTATTTTACATAAAGGTAAATTTTATTGAACTATTTTACTATTGCTATAACAAAGAGTAGGTAAACCTTAATCAATGTAGGTGCTATACCGTATCTCAATAATAATTTTAATTATAGATACGATTCTTAAATAATATTCTAAAATAATAAAATGTTTTTAACATACAGTTGAGTAGGTATAATATATTAAATAGCATCATTGGATATTCATTTGAAAGAGAGACTTATACCACAAAATAATTATTGACATGATTTTAAAATTCCAGAAATATCTACAGAATTTATGTTATGTTTATATTATTATATAACCGGGTACATCCCGCTATTCACTATTGTCTTCATATAAACGACGATGGGATAAGCACGCTTCTTTAGGTTTCCTTTATTGGTTGCACATCTGACAGAAGATGTATCAAGCTATTTATTATATATATTTTTGGGAATGACATCTCACAGGTCATTCTAGGTTGTCGGCTGCTTAACCTGACTTGCCTCAATAAATTAAGGCCTTCAGCTAGGGCTTAAAAACTTTAGAACTTCAATCGCGCCTATTTATTCGGTCGACACACTAACGCATCATCGGTTGAATGTGTAAGTTTCAATATTTTATTATGTGTCCGTTCTGGCGTTACGCCAATAGCCAACCATATGGCTGGTTGTACATCTGACGGAAGATGCGTTATCTTCTGTCAGATCAGCCTTATAGTTGACTTCCTTGAACAGACGCCAGCACATCAAGCTATTCCAACCTGTCAAATTATCCCAATTGAACATGAACCTTACGCTTTTGGAATAAAGTTGAAATTCTATCAAAGAAATGTAGCTTGTTGTGCTGGCCTCTGTACACACGTGACACGGCCAAAGAACGGCATGCGTCAACAATGGCCTGATAATATGTTATCATGTCATTGTATGCACAATATTTTATTTAGCTAATGCTTACTAGCTTCGTTGAATATCATGTTATGTCGTGTGTTTCAAACCACGTTATCTTTTATAGCAGAACGAGTACAGGTACAGTTGCTAGGGTGTTGCTAATTTAAACGCAAGGCTCCACATAGTTCCCTGGGAAGAGACCCGTGACGCCGTCCATGACGCCTTCCCACCAGCCATCATCGTTCTTCTTCAACACGTAAATCACGGCACTCTCTTGGAATGATAACTCATCTTCTTTGTCGGCGTAATAATCGTATATCGCGACAACTAAAACCATTACATACAGTTATAATTTGTGGTTAAGATTTGTGCAAAACTGGGTCTTAAATACGGATATTTATGTACTATATTACCTTTTTCAATGTAGTTCTTGGGCACCCATCCAGGCAAATCTTCCTCATCTGGTACTATTGCAGGAACTGCGTTTGTGTATGACGTCATGGTACCCATTTTGTTCTAAAATTGTAAACAAACAAAAAATTATAATTTACGATACAACAATCAGGTCTCAATCTGGATATATCTTAATATCCAGCTTGCCAAAATATCAATTTCACCTGTATGGAACTTTAGCCGACGGGTATTGTCCAGTGATTGGATTACAAGTAGCAAGATTAGATAGGACTGGTGGTTCTGAGCTAGCTCTTTTGTCGTCAAAACCTTGTAAGTATAGATAAACACAATATCATACATTCATATGGTGAGGTCTGCCGAAGCCCTCGTGCGCCAACTCATCATCCATCGGTGGAGGCGGCAGCGGTGGTGACACAGAACCGCCGCGGATGGAACCTCCTCCCGCCGAAGACGATGACGCATGCTGTAATTGTTGCACATGCTAATAATGGTGTTAATGTCTGATGGTATACTGCGGTTATTATAGGATGAGCACTGACAGTTTGGTATTGTTATTCTGTCTTTTATACATACTTACTTAACATCACGTCTTGTTGAGGTGTACCTGTTATAGTACACCCACATTTCGTTAGTTAAGTCCCAGGTAATAAGGGGCGAGCCTATTGCCATCAAACAGCCACGAATCCAGACTCCGTGCTGCTACTGAGAAATACTACATAGAAACATCCAATAACATTTTGCCCGACCTGGGATTCGAACCCGGGACCTCATGTTCAGCAGCAGCGCTTGCGACCACTAGATCTTTAGAATGAAAAGCCGTCTATATGTCGCTTAAAATGAGCCAGATATTTTACCCTGATGCCAGTATGTAAGCTGGCAATTCAAGCCTTATTAGGTCTGGATAACGATCATAAATGCTTTGAACTGTCAGAGTTCTTCCTAAAATAGCCAAAGTATAATGTTTGTTACGGCGAAAAGTTGAAGTGCGACTATACCCAGACAGCCAGATAGAACTAGGAGCACTTGGCGATAGACCAACTCGATTGGATTAGGTTCAAAGAGAAAATACTCTATGCATAGGTTTGTTAGGTTGACATGATCACATGACGACAGCAAAATTAGGTCAACCACTTATACGACATGGGGTTGGTCATGCATTTTACGACGCACAAGCTACACTTTGTTCTAACCAGCTTTATGGCCCATCTGCACGGAATTTCTCGCCCGTATTGCAGCGTGAATTTGCTCGCTTTACTCATCACGCGTTCCGCGCACTTATGTTATTTAGATTAAGGCTCATTATTAGAATGATTTCGTCTAGACTTGAAGATACGAGGCGTGAAAACTCTCTCCATGTAAAGGAGCCTTAGGTATAGCCATATTTCGGCTTTTAGCTGTAACATATGTTTGTACTAGAAGTGGGATCACTACGATGGTTCATTGGGGTAGGAATTGAACTCACGACTTCCCAATCGCTGATGTTGGGCTATTGGATCTAGTCAAAAGAAATTTCGGTAAATTAATCTGCATTTAAAATGTTATTTTTGTACTTGCTTCACATTAGGTAATCATTATAAGAAAGAACTGAGGTCAACAATTTCTATAAAAACTTAAAGGAAATTGTAAAAGTGTCGCGTCCCGCATGTTTGAAGAAGCCTTTACTGACATCATCAGAGGCAGAGGCAGTCGTACTCAATGTGATGGAAGTACAAAAGCTGTTATACCAGATTTAATAGAATTAAATTTTACAAAGAAACAATACAAACCTGTCCAGGCAGACTCATGGAATGTTGACTGTGTTCGCCATCAGAACCAATCAAAGGAGATGGTGGTGCTGAAATTGTAACAATTCTCTTGTTATTAAATGAATAATATTATGAAGTTTTATTGTAAAGTTTTTGAGTATTATGACATCGGGAAAGAGATTTAACAAAGTTGTAATACTAACGTGGCATACTGGAATGCAAATCTTGTTGTGAGTAGTTAGAAGTAGTTTGATGCTGATTAGGATGTACCATTCCCACCTGGAATAAAACAAGAGAAAGCGATTAAGACAAAGTTAATTGTAATGCATGGTGAATGCGAAACCCATTGTATATGTATTTTATAGTGCCAATTGTTTTTTTTTTGTAATGTATTTTTGTGGTGTACAATAAAGAGTATATAAACAATGCGGTTACAATTTAAATACATGGTCGAAAAAATCTAAATGATTTAAACTTTGATTCCCTAACTGAGCAAAAATCTAAAATTCAGAACTGTTTGTTTGATGTGTTGTGAAGCCTGATGCACATGCTACTATTTATTTCCTTAGTACTAAGCTTGTGATACGTGTGATGATGATGATGGTGGTACCCAAGCTGCCAATGAACATAACATAGTATTGGTCATGGAGAAGCTTGTGGCTTAATCATAAGCCAGCCGTAAGGGTTGATCGAAGGTTAAGCACGAACTGATCACGGTAAACGCGGTAAAGTCGTGGATGGTTAACCAGCCATTAAATATCGAGACCCTTCCATGCCTCAGAAAGCACATTAAGCCATTGGTCCAGGCTATTATTTGTAGATCTTTGACATTCATTCTAGGTATTCAGGAGGCAAGTCTAACAACCAGTCTAACCAAGGGGTATTGTGTTACCCAGTAACTGGGCTGTGGAGGTCAGATAGGAAGTCACAAAGTACTGGTATTAAGCTGCATCCCTTTAGACTGGAAGGTGTTAGGCTCTTTTAGATTCGACTGTAGCTCTTTTTCTAACTTAGTTGGGAAACCGAATATCCGATCTCTGTTTATAACATTGTCGAAAAGACACTGTAAAATAGAAAACATAATAAACCGATTAAAACCACTTCCAAAACGATTATTAACACTTAAACTGCTTACGTCGGATTAATCCGACTAATATTTTCGGGTCCATTTCGCCAGGGTCGTATATTTACGACCAAAATACCACAGCTCGTTTAATCTGCTTTTATATTTAGTTACGCTGTATTCTATCAAAAATATGTTTATATTAGGTAAATAGTTCATTAAGTAATCATTTACAATTTAATACACTTTAGTCTCATAATTAGAAGTCTAGTAAGTATTGCACATCCCTCTTTGTTGTAGGTATTTATTTTTCGTTTCACTGTGCCGGGCGCTGGGGGCACGACAACTGATATGAAGTGGGGCGTTTAGAGGTTAAAGATGTTAGTAGTGTATGCAGTTGTAGGTAAATAAATAATAACATATTTTTAAACAAATTACCTGGGGTTGTGCTACAGGCAAGGTGGAGTACCCTGGTGGCCGGCGCGGGTAATTTGGCGCGTAGTGTGAGGGCACTTGTGGTGGAGCCACAGCAGGAGGGGTGCGGTACTCACGAGACGATTTACCTGTTACAGAATTGAGATAATGAACTTTAACATCATAAAAGTACAACCATATAATAAGGTATTTATAACATTTGGTAGGTAGACACTACGTACGTAAATAAATAAGTTCCTGCACTTATATTCTAGTATTATATTATATTTCTCATCTTTCTAACGTTGAATTGTTGTTTGTTAAGTACTTACGTCATTCACTCGATAATGATTTAGTACGTGTTTAAGCACTAATCACACAGTAATAATTACTACACTGATATTGTTATTTAGGTTGTAGCATTTGATTCACACTGGCATCAGTACTAGTCGAAACAGTATCACGATAGGACAGTCTTCTTCTTACACAGTGAACCAGTTTTAAATACATTCCACTATTATTTCACAGTATAATACTTTAATATCTATGATATTATGTTCCAATGTAAACATTTTGCATTAGCTACGAACAAAACGGATCACAATGCAGGTTGTGTTGAAATAAATTTAGTATATGCAAAGTTTACAGACAATCACTAGGTAATCCTCTATGACTTAATTAGAAATACTTAACTATTATACTTAACTTAATTATAATTCTCGTGGGAACTAACATAGACATAGTTAATAGCTGCAGGCACAATTATCAGGCCTTTTCTGGTTCATGAAGGAATTTGAGCAACTTACAAGGGTCTGATCGAGTCGAAATTTGGTATTCTATTACTTCAATGATATTAGACGAACAAAGTAACTTTGAACTGACGCTGGAGCATCACCTGGAATTTCTAGGATACCAAAGTTAATCACCAACAAACAGCAGAAGTATCGTGTTTGGGCCACGAACACCTTTTCAATGATGAAAAGGTGTCAATAAATAAGATAAATGGTGATCAGGACGAGGAATGAGGATAAATTAGTACCTAACAAACTTCACTGTGGGAAACATACAAAAAACCTGCGCAGATTTAAGCGTGACATGTGTCGATCGTAGCGTATTTACTATTACTATATTAAGTTTAAAAAGCAGGAAATAAAAGTTAAATTTAACAAACCCCCAACCCAGACAAAACCTCTAAAAAGTAAAAATAATAATATTTATTGGCCTTTTAATTTGTAGGTAATATTTTGATCAAAGCGTTGTCATGTCGGGGGACGGCTAATGAAAACGCCAAACAGACGATGCCCAGAAATAATGAATGTAACTAGGTATGCTATTGTAGAATGGAAAACAATTTCATTAGCCGTCCCCCAACGTGACAATACTTTGATCAAAATATTACCTACAGCTTAAAAGGCCAATAAATATGAATATTTTACTTTTTAGAGGTTTTGTCTGGATTGGGGGTTTTAAATTTTTGAATTTTGTTAGAAGTATTAATTAATGTTACTTTCGGTATTTAATTTCTGGAAATAGTCCAATTAATAAATGGACCAAACGAAGGGTTCCTATTCCTTAATATCCTAATTTCCTGATTGTACTGAAAGTAAACTGTAAAACTGATTCTATAATCAAAAAAATATTACTAAAATAAAATATTATCTACCGACTAGTCGTTGGTTTTGGCCGACTTGTCGCTGACTTCAAATACGGCCGACTAGTCGGTACATCACTAGTTTAGATGTTTGTAAGGTGTAGTGTGTGTGTTGTTTGTCCGTATGTGCGTATGTGTTTGTTAAACTCAAGCTTTTCAATAGTTCTTCAGATTTATCATAGTTTAGTTGGTTTAAATATTCAACAAGAACTTTCTTACAGGCAAATATTTCGTAGGTTGATGTAATGATATCTTATTATATAAGAATGGACTTAAATATTGCATAAATTTACAAGCAAATATGTCATTTCTTCGTCTTCCTGTGGGATGGGGGGAAAACTTGTGTCGACTTAAGTGTTACATTCATTAGGCATTCTCTACCAGTCAACCAAGCATGGTGAAGAGATTAGAAGGCAGGTGCTTAGATTGAAAGGAACAATCACACACAACACATCACAATTCACTGTACAGTAATTCAGTTGAGAATCTATACCTCTTAAATGTCATAACTTTTAGTATAGCACGCTGCAAGCGTTCTAAGCTAATCATTGTTGACTTAGATGAGCCTCCCCATGGGGAGATACAATCTGTCAAAATTGATTGACAAAGTGCATAATAAAGTGTCAGTAGTAATTTTTTGTTACAAAAGTGGTGGATTTTTTAAAGACATAAATCATCTTACTGACTCTAGCTGTTGAGGTCTTAATGCGTTCACTCCAATTTAGATTTTTATCTACAAAGTACTCCTAGATATTTAATTGACTATGTTTTAAAAAGAGAGAAGCATGAGCAGGTGCTGGATTGGCTGCATGTGTGATACTTAATATCATAGGTATTTAATGGTGGTTGTGTCCTATTTTGGATGCTAAACACAATGTATTTTGTTTTTTGTGTATTTAAAGTTTATAGATTGTGGTTGAGCCATGTAGATACCAGGGTAAACCCTTAATTGGCTATCTTACATATATATCATTTAGATTTCATTCATTATGGATATATTAAGTCACCATCACCGTCTCTTCTAGATTGATTATTTTCAATTGCATCATTCTACTGCCCTCATCCCAGTTTATTTGGTGTTGATAAATTGTAATATGTGCTCAGGCACCTGACGTAAATACAACTTACCCAAGTTTAGGAGTTAGAACTATATTTTCTTCTGTTATTGGTTAGTTGCATCTTACAATAATTATTGCTCATAAAATACTTAAATATGCAACTTGGCAACTAATTCGGTTGGTTAATCATTAATATTATTGAGAACATTTATACTTTTACATAAAGGAAGGTTTACCAAGAGTGCCACGCCCCAATGTTCCAGTGTTGGCCGCAGCTGCAGCACGCACAGCAGCTGGTGGTGTGGGAGGCTTAGTGGTGGGAGCAGGCAATGTTGCCGCACTCGGGACAGAGCCTGACCGCCGGCCTCGGGGAGTACCGCTTGTAGCTCCATTCCAACGAGCACCATGACCAATGTCATCTAAAGCTGATAAATAAAAGTTTTACGGTGAGCATACATACTTTGCCCAAAATATAAGGAGAAAACTGGTGATAAATAATAGATAATCGTAAAGAACACACCTGTGTACATACCTGTATAATCAATACTCTTTCTCACATATTTGATAGGTTTCTCTGGGTTAGCAGGAGCAATGATTTTGTACTGCCTGTTGGTCACTTTATTGGCAGTCAGCACTCCAATCTCTCTCCTTGCCACCTTCTCCTTATGAATGGAGACAGTCTGAGCAATATGGTTCATTTGGCCTTCCATTTCAGCCAACTGCATAGTTTGTAATTCTAATAGTTGCAGGAAGTTGTATGCCAAAGTATTTATTTGATAAGCTACACTGGCTAGTGATTGCGTCGTGTAGTTCTTGGTGCTCTCTAGAGCGAGCCTCTTGTTCTCAGATTGAAAGTAGTTAGCTTCGCAGTAATCAGCTACACGCTCGAGATTTGTGTGGCTGTCTGTTAGATGGGTGCGCCCCTCGGGGATCTCGGTTTGCAGTAACGCTGCTAACTCGGCCATTTTGATGATGCTAAAATCATTCACTAGAACATTTACACTAAAGAAGAAAATATACTTTAGTTAGCTATTGCTACAGGCACATAAATATCACAAATACAGGATACATTAATACACGGTCGAGTTCGCGACCCACAGGAAGTTTCGGAGCAATCTTTACTTTACCTTTTTAGTGATCCTGGGCTATAAATTCCAAGAAAATTGACTTAATTACAGATTTATACTAGCATCATCTTAATCATCAATCACAATATTAAAGTAATGTGTAACTAATAGTACAAGATAAATAAAAGTTACAGAAAACAGAAGTTTTGGGTGGGACGTTGCAGTGAGTGACACAAACAGTAGGGAGGGTTGCCCTGTGCTAAAACAAAAAAATAATAATATGGAAAATTTGAAATATTGCAAATCAAGCAAGGCTGGCTCAGAAACAATAATTAGATTACAAAAAAAAAATGCTACACAAATAAATTATTAAAAATGATATCTTTGGTCGAGAAGTTTATTATTTTGTATGTTGTTGTTGTATGAACTTTATTAGAAAATAACATTGCAGCATTTGCAGCGACACCTTTGCGATTATACGGAACCACGAGAATGGCCATTCGACACTAGATGGCTCTACAAGTCTCAAACAAAATTCTTAAATATATGATTACTATGGAGAATGAGATTGATGAGATGGATGAACACTGCACACCGTCCTACTTATTAATTAGCCTAGGGTCAACAGGAGTAAGATTTGAAGAATAAGTAACGCATTTAGAACTGTAGACATACTTTTATTAGGGTATATTTCAATCATTTCAGATCCAAAACACCAATATTTTCAGTAAAATTTTATTTAAATGTAGGTATTTTATTTATATGGGTAAGTAGGTTGTTAAAAATATTAAAAAGTTAACAAATCCTCCAATTTCATTATAGGTAGCAGAAATTGTCTTACAAATCAAATGTTATGTTCAGTTCTGTTTTATGTAAGTTCTATTTACTAAATACTTGATTTATTATAATTCATTATCCACGAGTTCTAAACTGTTAACTACAGTAAAATACACACATTTTACGTCTAATTTGACTAAAATAATGCATATTCTTAATTTACCTTTGAGTTAATATTATTGTAATCTGTTTATACACAATAGTATGTCATGATAGTTTTATTTTAAATACAAAACAATACTAAGTTAACTTAATTTAAGTAACTAAAATAATTAGACAGATTTATAAGAAAACGTGTTAAGAAAGATGTGAAATTTATCTGAATGAAATAAGAGATATTTAAAAATTATAAACTAACTGTACAAAAACATAAATTGGTTAACATGAAATCAGATGGTTTTGAGTATAACATTTCATGCAGTCAATAATACATCCCAGTTTATTTCATTGTTATAAACTTCTTGTTCAAGCCACAACTCATAATTATCTTTAAACTCTTCATCAAGTTCAATATTTGCTTCTAATACACTATTTATATCTGTCTCAAGGGGTGTCAAATCGATTTCTTGTTCCCCACCTGTGCCATATCTCCTATTATTGAAGCGATCAACGCTTACTCTCAGGGCACATTCTTCATCTTGGAAATCCCATGGTCTTGCATCAACATCATTGCCAAAGGCCCAGTCATCATTCAACCTGTGCCGCACTTTGGAATATATTGCACTGATGGTTTTCATATTTGTTTTCCTCCACTGTCTGCCCAAGTACTTAGTTTGCATTTTTAGTAGTTTCAACACATAAAACTGCATTAAAGCATGTCTAACCTTTAATGTGCGTTTTAGGATAGGTGCACTTTTGAAAACCACAAGCATCATGATTCTTGCATTCTTCCATTTAGTTAGTTTATTTAAAATCCTCAATAGATTGATGCATGAGAATACATTTCTCCATGAGTAGGGAACGGTTGAGTCTCCAATATCCAGACATTCCTTTGTCAGTTCTGGTTGTTCTCCAATTACACAAGCTGGAAAGTCAAATATTGGTATTGTGTTCTTAGCTCCAACATAAGACAAAATGTTCTGATTAAAGAATTTCAGCACTAATGGCATGCAATTAGCATACACAAGATGTTGTGACATAAATTCAAATTGGTATACATGATTTAATTTTAAATGTTTCAAAAGGAGTAACAATATTGCAGTGACTGCTTTAACAATGATTTCTTTATGCCTGTTTACATCAATACCAAGTTTGAGGGACTGAAGAACAGTCATGGGCATCTCTTCTGGGAGTAAGTCTGCCATAATGTTGATAGAATAAGTTTTAGCAGTTGATGTTGGTGCTGCTGCTAATAGAATTTTTAACAGTGCAATCATGTACTGTGGCAAATTAGGCAGCATTGCTTTGTACAAAATTTCTGCTTCTGTTTCTTCAACATCTTTTTCTCCTTTTGTAAGAGGGCTTCGAGCTATTTCCAGTTCTCTTTCTGTTTGTAGTTCCGAAAGGCTTGTGTAAACATGTTTCTTTAGTATGTCTATTCCTTCATGTATGGGCTGTGGTAGACCTGCTACAGTTTGTCGATCTCCAGGAAGGGAATACCCAACAAACTTGATCCTGACATTATCAAGAAACATGTCAATATCTTTTTGGCGCACTTTAGACTGCCATGGAAGACTTCTAGGAAGCGGAGGTGGTGGAGGTGGGCTGTCAAACTGTTTGAAGTACATGTAATATGGGCAGTTAGGGTTATTTTCAGATTGTGAACCCTCACTGGGTATAGACTGAAACTCCATTGAGTAATCTTCTGAGCCATTTCCAGTTTCTTCTTTGTCAACAAATATTTGTTCATCAGATTCATCCAGTGAGGTTTGTTTCATGAAAAGGTGTCTACGAATTTTTCCTTCCCTTTCATTTTCTTTTAGTAGTTTCCTTTGTCCAGGATTTTGGTTCTCTAGCATATCGGCTGCACTGGGAGGAGGTGAACTTGCCCTCATACCTTTTATTATTTCAATTGTGTCTTCTGATAAAGCAGGTAATTCATTTTTTTCCCTGAGCCTACCTTTTCTCTCTTTCAACTCCTTTGAACCTCCTAAATAAACAAGTAACACTTTCCACAGAAGTAGTAGGACTTTTTTCATAGGGAAGTGGGGAGTTGTACCTGCACAAAGATGTGTCACCATGCTCAATAGTTTCACTGGTAGTAATTCTTCTCCAAATGGTGCTCCCAGTTCTTCTTTAAAGTTTTTAACTAAATGTTTAAACTCAGATTCAGTGTTGTCTTTTTCGGTTCTCATGTATTCTGTGATAAGATACAGAACAGACAGGATAACTCGTAAGTTGGTAGAGTCCGCAAGAGATTCTGCAAGCTTCCTGGAAGCTATTGCAGAACTGCTCCGGACAATCTCGAGATTCAGTAATTCAACAAAAGCAGAAAACGTTCCCATGTCGTACAGCATCATTACGTTGACACGGGCCCAGTGTGCCTGTTCAGCATCCGATTGCATCTCTGCCCAGCATCCCTGGGCTAAGTACAGTATACAGCGAGTTGCACGCATACGTATCTCACTCACGGCGACATCCAAATGTTCCAATAATTTCATAATCACAGTCCGCTGCTGTTTATTTGTCAGCCTTTGCCAACTAGGTGGATAGTTGAACTCTTCCATTATATCTTCGAATGCCTTAACGTTGAGCTGATACTCTGGATGTTCTGTGTAACTGTATAATTCAGCTATTTCGTTTTGTTGAGTATCGCAATCATCGTAAATGAAGTCGAGCTCGGGGCTCTCCATGTCGTTAACACAATCTCCTTCTTCCATGGGGCGGCGAACATCAGGCATTTTTGCTCCTCCTCGCCGACCGTTGCCGTTGGTGCCCATTTTTTTAATAGTGTAAGGACTATTTCAAATTCATAATGTAATTTCACATCTCAGAAATATAATAAATATCAATAAAATGAGGTTTTTTGTAAAAAAGAATTTCTAAGTTTTCTCGTCTAATATGGCACCACAGACAATAGAATATAATCCACAGACAAAATTAAGACAGATCTTTTTTTGTATAGGGAAGGAACAGATTAAACAGATTTTCGAAATAAAAACTTTATGTTTTACGAGGGTGTTTACTCCACAGACATATAAAACAGTAGGTTTACTCTGTGTGAAACACGTTTCTTAGAAGCTTAGAAGTTACTGGCAATAATACCTTTTTAGTGATGGCTTTTATGAATTTCAGATTTGCTACAAGGTATTAAAATCCAGTACCACAAAATGAAAGTACATCGTTAAAATAAATCATGATCTTAATGTTCAGTTTTATTATTTATAACTAATTATTTGGAATACGTTACGTACACACATAGTAGATTACTCGAGCCGACGGCGAGTGGCGATATGCTGGCTCTTTGAAAATATAGTCATCTACCATCTACACACAGATGTTGACAGATTCTTCAACGGACGTGAGATTTTGAAATCGCTAGCGAGTCACTGCGTGTGTATCTAACATAACATAACACCGCCATTTGTTTTTTCGAAACAATTTTTATAACAACTTCACAAATAAATGCGGATTCGAATTGCCTCGTTGGTATAGTGGTCACAAGCGCTACTGCTGAGCATGAGGTCCTGGGTTCGATTCCTTGGTGGTCGGGCGAAGTGTTATTGGGTTTTTCCATTAGGAATTCTCAGTAGCAGCCCGGAGTCTGATTTGTGCTTGGTTGATGATAATAGGCACGACTATTTCATCATCATCATCATCGTTTCAGCCGAAAGACGTCCACTGCTGGACATAGGCCTCCCCCAAGCTCCTCCACTTCCACCGGTTCTGTGGTTCCCGCAGGCACGCCTATTGCACAAACATAACTGCCTCGCTCACCCACTTAAACATAACTGGTGAAATCTGCGTATACTTGTACAACTCCTGCTAATCCTTCCAGGATTACAGACGCGAAGTTATGTTGCTATTGAGAATGGTAGGCGAATCCGATGGCAACCAGTGCATATGGCGCTACATGCCGCAGATTCTTCTTGTCGCCAGTCGGAAGTTCTAGCTATATTGTAGCATACCTTGACTCAACCTAGATAGAGAACATAGTTCTAGAGAGCAGGTACATATGGAGGTAGAAGCAACCAGCAGCGATTGTTTAGGTAATAGGTACCTACTATTAGGTACCTACTTATGTTAAGGAGTCCTCTAAAGCCTGTTCACAAATACGAAACCCGAAAATTTTGACAGCATGGCTTGAATCTGGGTTAGACATACTACCAAAAATGCTTTTAGTATTGTTTAAAAAAAAAATATTTCAGCTTGCACATGCAAGTCAGTAGGTAAGACCCACAAGTCACACGCGACACACTTTCCTTTTATACTGACGTCGTAAATAATTATATTTAAAGCGATACGAACGAAGCGAGCTTGTAAAGCGATATGCCTATGAATAAAAGGCAATTGCATGCAGCTGAGATGAGAATGGTAAGACGTATGTGTGGTGTTACACGAATCGACATATTATGAAATGAGTATTGAGGAAGTCTGAAAGTGGAACCGATAACTGAAACGTTGTGTGGAAATCGGTTGTCAGGGTATTATGATACGGAATAATGAGGAAAATGTCGGAGATCAAAAGAAATTATGGATGGACTCCCTCCAACCTTCCCATGGCCCTTCCAACGTTGGTTATATGGGCCGAAACGTGGGGTGGCTGCGGACATAGCCCTTGGTAATCTTTTTTGACGGTCCGCAGACGCTTCATGATCCCGTACAAATTATAGCATGTGTGTCCCTATGGCAATTCTCCCAGAATCGGGTATAAGATGGATGGATTGTGTGAATGATGATTTGGTTAGAAAGGTTGTGACTGTTGAGATGACTATTATTTAGAGGAGTGTGGAAGAAAATTACATGTTGCGCCGACCCCAAATAAATTGGGACAAGGGCAGGAGAATGACGATGTTTTAGTCCCATGTAATAAGATGGCGAGCCAATTGCCATCAACCGGGTATAGACTAAACTACGGGCTGCTACTGAGAAATCCCTTAAGAAAATCCCAATATCACTTTGCCCGACCTGAAAATCGAAATATCGACCCCATGCTTAGCAGTAGCTACTAGCGCTTGCGACCACTAGACCAACGACGCAGACTTCTATTCAAAAATAAACCATAAACAAAGTGCACTACATGTTACATTCGCTGAAATGTCTCCAATGCTTCTCTTCTTGCCCTTGAACACCAAATTCTCTCTTGCTCAAACTCTCATTCAGCCCATCATAGATTACACCGATGCCTTTTATATGAATGCCACCGAAGAGCTTTTAAATAAACGTGAGCGTTTACAGAACATCTGTATTCGTTTTGTTTTAATCTAAAGAAGTATGATCATGTGTCCAACTTTCGCAAGGCACTCAAATGGCTTCCCATTCGCCTTCGCAGGACTGAACTCTCGGATACCTACTGTGTTTGCTGTTCAATCTTCTTCACAATCCTAAAACCCCTTCCTATTTGTGGGACCGTTTTTCCTATGCCCGTCCTTCAGATGCGCCTTACCAGGTCACATCTTCGAAACCTCCTTATGTCCCCTCCCCACTCCACTGACTTCTACTCCTACTCCTTCACTGTGCACGCGGTGCGGTTGTGGAATGCACTTCCGCCTGACATTAGCGACTGCCAAACTGTTGCAGTTTTTAAAAGAAGAGTGAAAGAACACTATCCGTCCATATCGTCATAGTTGTGTATGTATTATTTTATTTACATTATTATTATTTATATTTTAGTGATACATATTTATTTTAGAAGTACCTATGTATGTTTGTAATTATGTATGCTAGTATATTTTCATATCATTTATTTAATTAATTAAGTGAATTATTGTTTTGATTATAAATGTAGGTAGTTTATTTTCCCTTTTACCCTTACACACGCTATCTACATCTCTTTATCTTCTCTCCTATCGCAGGTATGCTGGAAGAGATTTCTTTAGAAATAATCATCACCTCTGTACCTATTTTTCTGTTCTAATCTTCTTGTCTGTTTATATATGTGTGTACATAAATGGTTAAATGAATAAATAAACTTACCTACCTTCTCATTTATCTAGATTCTACGGCCTTTCTTCGGTAACATTATTAATTGAGATACACTACACCGATACACTTAAGAAATAACAACATCAATTTATTCTAGGACCAATTAATTTAGGTAACTCCTGCTCAAAATCTGTTTACCCGCCGCGGATAAAAAGCTTTTAATGGTGGGGCAATATGGTTTGTTCTCACGTCAAACGTCTCAGATATGACATCCGAACATTTGTAATACAACAATGGATCCTTTTACCCCTGAAGGGTATTACAGAGCAGCAGGGGGCGGTTTGGGGTGGTTTATAATGGATTATGTACCTGTGGGTTGATGTCGACACACTATTGCGTAGGCGAGGTAATTTTGTTCTGTCTCTATAGGAGAAAAAAATATTATTGAAATAGCTTAGGTAAAATGCAGTAGGAAAATGTTAGTTTCAGATCATGAAATAACAAAATAAATTTTAAAATTCAATTTAAATATTTCAGTTTTTTAAATGTTTTTGAACACCATGAAATAGTAGCCGCTATGTAACCAAAGTAATTTTTATATAAATAATATTTTGCACTCAGGAACAGCAAACTAACGATTAGTAGAAAAATTACAATTTTTTTAAATTATAAACAATTATAATATCAGCGCATTTGTTTATATAGCAAACTGACGTCATACCCACAGAGCAATATGGCGTCCACTGCGTCCAGCGCTTTCGTCAAATTACGCGCGAAATTTTAAAAATGTAAAATTTAAATGCATTTTTATGGCACTAATCGATTAAATAAAAATGTTGTGTTTTTTTTAGTGGTTTATCAGCACTCTAGAATCTAATTAAGACACTTTTCAAAAATGGGAGGAATACTATATTGAAGAATAAAAATAGTATTGGGTATTGTTTATGGTTGTTATTAAATTATACATCAGAAGTAGAAGTTAGATGCGTAAATTACTTAAAAAGAATCACTCCAATTGATCTTAATTTCTAACCGAGCACTCTGCTCTTTTAAACATGGGCTGTAGCTGGTAAAACAACTCAAAAAATAATATCGCACATCCACGCATCGAAAATAGACTAATTATCGCATTGTATGTTGTAAGTGTTGATAACGCAGTTAATTATACTACCATAGCCTCAGAAACGTGGTACAAACATGGTTTAATTGAGATAAACTTTTACCAAACCCATGGAGGTGTGGTAACTGAAATATACCACCTTACTTTCTTCTATTTCAAAGCTTCCATTGTCTGACATTTATGACTCTAATATAAAAAGATAAAAAAACGAACGTAGGTATTTTAGCAGTTGACAATCGTAATGAAAACTTCACTCTCCTAAAGATTTCATCTATCCAGTTAGCTTTCTTTGCCTAGAAACAAATAAATGACTTCTTCCAAGATCATACCTATTTACTTACAGTTATGAACATTGAAGATAATATCTAAAATTCAACGCTCGTCGACGGACTATTTTCCGCTTTATAACTCGAATAATATTTTCGTACAACTTACTCGTAGTGTGACATTTGTTATCTTACTGTATGCCTAGTAACACACGGGCATTATAAAAAATGTATAAAATAATTATATTTTTTATTGTGAGATATATTGTAGTGTCAGCAAAAATGTTTGAAAGTGAATTAAATGTGAATGATATTCTTCGTTCGGATCTTATGCCGACTTATTTCATGGTAGATGGTGAAAACCAAAGTATTGAAAGCCTGAATCACACAGTCACTAAGCCTGTAGGACAATCAATTAATGGTTCTATTGATGCAGCATTGTCTACACTGGATTTTCACAGGTAAATAGTAAAAACATTTGAATATTTTAGATGTTGAACTGCATATAATAGCAGTTTTATAAAACACCTAAGCAAGTTGTTACCTAAGTAGAAAATTGCAAGAAAGCACTGACAAATATCTAATGTTGATACCTAAGTACTTACCTAGTGTCTAGATGCATGTTTATCAAAAAAAAGACGTGTCTTTGGATCTGTATTTTAGTTTTCTGCCGCCGACTTCAGAAATTAAAGTAATTTTTCACTTTGTGGTGTTTTTTTAGAAGTAGGTTGTTCTTTTTTTTATTTTTTAGTTAGTTATGGTACCTACCCCATACCAAGTCGTATACCACTACTTGCTTTGTAAACAACAGTGACTGGAAGTAGTAGAACATCTTCAAGATACACAAAGTGGATTAAAAACGTATTACGCAAGCTAATGCAAAAACTACCCAAGCAAAGTTAATTATTTATTGGGACTCCTGTGGCACATTAACCTACACATCAACCTACCCGAAATTGTCAAATTTTCTCAATCAACTTTGAACTTTATAGTTCAGCGATAAAGTTGAAAATCTATTAAAGAAATTTGACAAACTGCTATGTAGTTTATGAGGTTTATGTAACCTGCAAAAAATGTATTCTATAAATAAACACTTTTTCATCAGAATCAGAATCAATTCATTAATCAATTGCTTCATATGTCCGAAAAAGTTGTCTGCTCAACAGCATAAAGAACGCAATGAATTTTGTTGAACTGCCAAAATGAGAAACATTCCTACTGATATTGGGTTACGCAATTATCCAGTAGGTTTTTCTTTTGGGTGGGAAATCATCAAATAACTTCTCCCGCTCTGGGTGGAGCAGGAGGGTGTGTCAGACTTTAACTGACTAAAACCCACCCGTGTTCCCTCAGTTGCCTGTGTGCCAGGGGCCACGGTATCTCTTTCGAACAACCCGCACCCCTGGCAGGCATCGGCCCTTGCGGACCCCACCAGTTGGTGCTGACATCTCTATGAGGCGCGCGTGGAACACAACGCGCCGTCGACCCGGGCTTGGTCCTTACCGGACAGCGAGCTACCCATTACTCGCCGTCCTCATGCCCGCGCCTGCGGTGGCCGGGAATCAGCCTGGGAATTATCCAGTAGGTTAGGTTGGCTATGGCTAGGCTAATTTACTAAACACTTATATTTACCTACTCACTAAATTGCTTGCAGAAAAATGATGAACGAGTTCCACTGTCGTAATTACATTGCTGACCAAATCTTGGAGGAAATGGGAAAAAGTGTTCTACAAAATAGAGTCGGGAAGCCTTTTACTGAAGTCAAAGACAATGTGATGATGCGGAGACAAGATTTGAGGAATAACGTCATGTTTGACGTCGGCTCTGCTAACTATCAGGAGTGGTTGGCCAAGTGAGAATAAGTTTTAAATTGTGATTTTATTAATCTTGACTTGACCTAACATGAAGGTTTCATAATTAAATGTAAGTTTAATATTAAAGTATAATTCAATTAAACTTTCTAGATATTCATAAGAACCGCATCAAAACCAGTCGCGTAGTTTAGAAGAACAGAAAATCACGAAAATAATATGTAGATATATCAGTGGCAAAACTACAAGTTTTATTAGAGGGAAGCCAAAAAAAAAATTGTTCATTTCTTATAAACTCTAGTCACCAAAGTTCAGTAATTCGTTTACTTTTATAAATTTAACGGCAGCTATGGTCGGAATTCTTGGTTTAGACACAAAAAACTGGCATTTTTGGAATATGTACTTATATAATGTTTTAAGCTTGTATGAAATATCTGTAATGTGATTTGATACACACATATGTGTTGCATATTGTTTGGCAATAGTAGACACTAAAAAGATTGTTTCTTCTAAAGGGAAGCCGATAGGAATTAGGTTGTATGGAGGCTGCGCCCCTGGTATATATAGATTAATTTATGTCCCAACATCTAGTTTCCATTTCAAAATGGTAACTCAGTTGGGCAGCTCATTCGGTGGGTCGGAGGTGGTGGGGGGAGCCGGTGACATGCCTATTAGGTTTGGGGCCGGGGAAGTGGCTACTGTCATACATAACATAAAGAGAGGCAAGTTCCCTGATCATGACAGCCTAATTATTGAGTATCTGCGATATGCAGGTAAGCATTTACCGTGAGTGCTGGCAATGTTTTTAGTTTGTGCCGGAGTCACTCGTATCTTCTAGCTGACTTACTTAAAATTATTGATGTACCTATAGTCAAGAATAAAACTGGAGATGCGAGTGACAAGAGCAACTATAGGCCTATTTCCTTGGCAACCATCATTGCACAGGTGCTGGAAGGTCTGATTGATCGGCCGTTTGGTGAGCACTTAACACTCCACGATGCCCAATTTGGGTATAAGCCGCATTTATCCACCGAAACAGCCATCCTCTGTCTCAAGCAGACTGTTAAGTACTATGCAAGTAGGAAAACACCTGTATATGCATGTTTTATGGACCTCTCCAGGGTATTCGACCTTGCGTCTTACGACTGCCTATGGAAGAATTTATCAAATGTTAAGATCTTTCCAAGCGATCTCATTACCATGCTAAAGTATTGGTGTAACAACCAACACAACCATGTGAAGTGAGCGGGTGTTCTGTTGGATGCATGCGGGTTCGAATGCGGGGTGAGGCAGGGGGGACTCTGCTAGCCCAAGCTTTTCAACCTGCATAACCTAAACGAGTTGATCTGTGGGCTCAGCAATATGAATATCGGGTATGCTGAGCCCATCGACCAGTGCACTTAGGAGGCTTCTCCATATTTGTGAGGATTATGCGGGGGCTCACGGCCTCAGGTACAACGCAATAGAGAGTGAACTTCTGGTTTTTAAAGTGGGTAACAAATGTTACGACACTATCCCACCAGTCACCCAGGTCAGCTTTCCAGGATGACGAAGTTCAAGACCTGGGGCATTAGGTCACCGATGGTCTGTCCAACGATGTGGACGTGAAGAGGGAACGCAGAGCATTGGCATCGATTTAACATGTCGTTGGTTTGCACGTTGTACAGGTGAGGTGAAAATTACACTCTTTCTTTAGAGCTTATTGCCAATCTATGTACACGTGCGCTCTATGTGTCGGCTATACAAAAAGCTCGTACAATGCTCTGCGAGTCCAATATAATAACGCCTTGAGGGTTATGTTGGGGCTATCGCGCTTTTTTTGACTATAATTAACAGTCAATGTAACCATCGGACATGAGATTTGGCAAAAGCATCTGGAACTCTATATGCAATGAATTGAGTACCTAGACCTAGAAAAACCAATAGTGACTTAACTTGAATAAAGTATAGTAACCACAGATTCCCTTCGAGCTCTGTAATAGTAATAGAAAATTGATTATTAAAGGGTAGCAGCACTCAACGACGTCCACAATGCTGCCAACATCGGTGTAGCAACGAACACAGGCACAGGCAATACGTCACTGGCAGGGGGACCATCAGCATCACAGCAAACACCTTCACTACAAACTAGGGAGGGCTACGAAGTGTATGAAGGAGGCAAGGAATTTACAGGCTACTCGGCTCCCGAAGTAGTAGCAACCCCAGATATTGCTAAGTATAGTAAGCTTAAAAGCAGATCATGAATCATGATCACCGTTATATTGATCTTTTCATAAATTACCTCATCATCATCGTCAGCCTACAGCAGTCAACTGTTGGACATAGGCGTCTCCAATTGCACGCCATTCTGCTCGATTCTCGGCAACTCTCATGCAGCTGCTACCATTTAAAATGAGGTCATGCCGAAACCGCTTTTATATTAAGGGTCTCAGAGGAACTGCTTCTTCAATTACCTGAGTTTGACTAATGGGTTTTTGGGTTGACGATTGCAGCTATTATTAAATTACCGACTGAGATGCGTAGTAGTTACGTTCATATATTTAATTTCTCGTGATTCAGCGTGTGTTTTTAAGCAGCCTTATTGTAGGCTGCTTAAAAATTGATAAGATATCTATACAATTTTTCTTCTTAAGCTCCGATGTCAATGAGTTCTGCCATTTACCATTTTCCACATACATACTGCATACATCAACTCGCGCCTTCTTTCCATTGGGCCTGCTATTATCCTTACATACTCCTATTGCCTCGTTTACGTTTAAATTTGAAAGGAAGCAAATACATTCATTTACCCAAGCTAAGGTTGCCGTGCTAAGAGCTGCATGGCTGTTGTCTAGAATTGGGCGCCCCCAGGCACTTACAACCCTAACCTCTACATGGAAGATTCTATTTACCACATATTATAGGAAAAGCATCCCGGAATTTAGAAAATAATGTAATACATACAAATAAATATATATTGCCACTTTTATGTCGGCCTAAGTCATCTTCATCCCACGTAACGTCTGCACATGCATCATCGAGAAACTAGTAATATGACGCTTTAATATTATAAATATTGATTTATCTAATTTGAACAGTTTCTCCCTCATTATCAGGTGGCGGTTACGAGTACTCGATGCCTCCACCTCCACCACCACTGTACCACCACCAAGCTGCCGTGCCTCATGTGGTGGAGGAGTACTCTGACCACGGCAGCCACGGCCTTGGATTAGCTGATCTGTTTGACATATCGCTGACTGGGATCGCTTTCTTGTCTTTTGGGATGTTTATTTTGCAAGTGCTCATGTGTATTACAATGGTGAGTATTTTTGGATGGGTAAAATGGAATTTTATAACGGGTGTAAAAACGCCCTTAACGAAGCCAAGGGACAATTGGTCTTCCCGTTATTAGTACTGGACCAGCTGGCTTTTAGTTATGGTAACTACCCCACAGCAATTCGTATACCACTACTTGGTATGTAAACAACAGTGACAGGAAGTATTAGAACATCATCAAGATACACAAAGTGGATTAAATACGTATTATCGAAGCTAACGCTAAAACTCATCATCACCATCATCATTTCAGCCGAAAGACGTCCACTGCTGGATATAGGCCTTCCCTAAGCTCCGCCAATTCGACCGGTTCTGTGCTTCCCGCATCCAGCGGACTCCTGCGGCCCTCACAAGGTCATCTGGCTACCTTGTGGGAGGCCTTCCAACTTTACGTCTTCCGGTACGCGGTTGCCACTCCAGAACTTTTCGTCCCCATCGGCCATCTGTTCTGCGAGCGATGTGCCCTGCCCACTGCCACTTAAGTTTGGCAATTCTTCGGGCTATGTCAGTTATTTTGGTTCTCCTCGGATCTCTTCATTCCTGATTCGATCACGCAGGGAAACTCCAAGCAAAGCCCTCTCCATTGCCCTTTGGGTGTCTTGAAGCCTTCTAATGAGGCCCATTGTGAGCGACCCAGTTTCAGTTCCATATGTCATCACTGGCAACATGCACTGGTCAAAAACTTTCGTCTCGAGACACTGCAACACGCTAAAACTATCCCCAAGCAATGATCAACCTTATTCCAACTAATCTTTTACCAATTTCTCAGAATCCACAACAACCGCAAGTGATGCAAATGGTGGACAATGGTGGCGATACAGTCAACGTTGACGATGTGTTTCGTGTAAAACGGGATGCACCAGAGACTCCAGAGCCCAGCTCCATTCCTGCTGTGAACAAAATGGCGCGCTACGCTTTGTTGGCATTGCGACCACGCTCCACGCCTTGTTTGTACCGAGCCTTATGTGTGGGGAATAAGCAGGCTCGGAATCTACGTGATGGCAACTGGTATTGGTTGCCGGTTTGGCAGTAAGTCGTTGAACTTCGAAGTTACTGAACTCCTACGGCCGACGTTTTGCTAGAAGCCGACGGTTTGTGAAATCAGAAGTCTAATTGCATACCACACTAACTATCAGAATCATTTTGAGGGATATTGCTAATCCATTGCTTTATATGTTCGGAAACTTTGACTGCTCAATAACGTAAATAACTCAATGAATGTTGTTGAACTATCAAAATGAAAACCATTCCTTATAGTGTGTTACGCAATTACTCCTCAGTATCTTCAGTCGCTTCTATTTTATGATAAGACTTGTGATCACAATCGGTATACCAACATAATAATGTGATAGGTTGCAATTATTGACCATACATAGAAGTTAATTGTGAAAAGTAGTTTCTAGAACAGCTGACCGTTTGCAGTGACCAGAACAGATGACCGTTTTTTCTCGTCCTCAACGCCTCCCGTGGCTCCAGAAGAATTGTCTGACTCTATATTAGTTACGTTCAAACTGTTTACTATAGCTTATGGCATGGAGGCTTCTAGCTAAGTAATAATAGCCGCACGAGTCGATCGATCACCCTAATTGCGTAACACACGATTAACCATAATCTGTTTCATTTTGACAATTCAACAATATTCATTGCGTTATTAACGTTGCTGAGCAGCCACATTTTTCGAACATGTGAAGCAATGGTTTAGCAATCTGTTTCGAAACGAAACAGATTATGATTAATCGTGCGCGACGGAATTAGGGTGCAGGTTACGCAGGCTACGCTTGCCGCTGTTGAACACCCCACGTTAAGCTATTAGTCCCGACTGTTTTTCGCGGATCTTTGCAGTCGTGGCCGGTCGTCAATAGTTCGAGGTGTTGACAGCCAGTGTTACAAAGCGATATCGTATTACCCAGTTATTGGGCTGTGGAGGTCAGATAGGCAGTCACTCCATGTAAAATGCTGGTATTTAGCCGCAGCCGGTTAAACTGGAAGCCAACCCCAACATAGAAAAAGGCTAGGCATCTGCATTTTAGATGTTGGGGTTATAGTAATCATCTGGGGGTATAGTAGTAATCTGATTACGTTATAGTAATCATCTGGGGGTATAGTAGTAATCTGATTACGTTGAAGACAGGGAAGTTTGGCATTAATTCCTTCTGCACATGTGGCTCCCCTGGTACCTCATTAACAGCAAAACTGTGTGAAAGTCTATTAACTGCTCCCAAATTGCAATGTTAATTTTTATTCTTTTTATTTTTTACAATGACTGACATATTCTCGTCATTATTTGACATTATACGTCAATTTTACTTCTGTCTATTATTAGTGACTGTCATCGAAATCATGTCACTTGGTTCAAATACTCGTAAATTCATTTTATATGCGTAGATTCTTTTACATATTGTGAATGAGAGAACGTTGTAGGCCTTAGAGACTAGATTTGTAGACGTTTTTCTATTCTGTATTTTAATTCCTCTAAGTACCTGGTACTTATTGACTGGCCTGCACTGTCCTCCCATACCTATTATCACTGTAATTTGAAAACATTGTAAAAGCCAATTATTATTAAAAGAGTAACCGTGGAGTTTCTTGCCGGCTCTTCTCCATAGGAAACGACAAATTGGAACCGTGCACCTAGCTTTTGATGTTTCATAAGTGCCCATGCAGGCTTATGTGAAATAAAATATTTTGATTTTGATTTTTGATTTTGATTACTATAGATTATGTATATGTGTTGCAGTGCGGGTGTGGCGTGGACTCGTGGCGGGGCATTAGGTGCTCTTCGAGCTGCGACCCTGGGGCTCGGTGGAGCTGACTGCGACAGCCACTACCCTCGAGCACACTGCATTGACAAATCTTAATAATTAATCTTTAAGACAATCGGCGCTTAAATAAGGTTTCTTTAAATGACAAAAATAAGTGAGGTTTTATACTTTAGTTAATATTTTATTGCATACGATATTGCTTTTTGTGTAATTTCTAAGTTTAGAACTACCTATGTATTTACAATTTGGACATAATCTTAACTTAGGTACTACAAATAAAATAAGTCTACAATCAACTATGCTTAATATCTAGTAGCATATTATTTTTAAACAACATGGTCTAAAGAAACCTTATGTTATTACTACTTTAACGTAGAGCCAACAGAGTATTCCTTTGCGTGTTATATTTGACACCTCTGATTTAGGACGATGTGGAAGTGACAAAAGTAGCAAGTTAAGTAATTATGTGCAGTTCGCGAAGCAATCAAAATAGTTAACACGCTATTAAACAAAACGAAAATAGACCAACCCTGGTGCTTGAATGACGAAATGTTTGGTTATTACTTACAACGGGTATAGATAAACGTATTTACAACGCGACCAAATACGTTTGGAATTATCAATGAGACTAAAATCGCAGTGTATAGAGAAGTACGGAATGGTTTCACTTGCTCATTAATGACCAACATTGATGAGCCGAGAGCATGAGATGAGATGTAAAACGAAAGAAGCCGGTTTGGTTGACTAGCTAGCAAAAAGAAAGTAAAGTAACAAATATGCGGCCGACAAGATTAGGCTATAACAAATTATATACCTATCTATAAACCTCCGTATTGAGAGCATCTAACACTTTTGACGTAATTATTCATTCTGCTTTCTGTCCGTTTACTTCTATCATTTATCTAAGGCGGTGAAGACGGCAATGTCACAGGTGTAAAAACACAGTTAAGCGGTGCATACGCGTACGGGTTTAACAGTGAATACGCCGGCGGGGCGTGTCCGAAGATCTGTCCCGGGAACAACCCTTGCCGTTGAGCTATTTTCAATCTTGAAGTCAATTGCTTCTTCCATTTTGTCCGCCGGTTTTGAAACCACGTCTTTATTTGTACCTCCGTAAGGCCTAAAGCTTTTGATAGTTCCATCCTCTTGGACACGCTGAGGTACTTGTCGATTTTGAATTCGGATTCTAACCGCTCAAGTTGTTTTGCGCTGTATGCTTGCCGTGGCTTTCTCTCCGGACCGGATCGACGAGGTCTTCTGTTATTCTTGTCATCTACAAAGAAAATTTCATGATCAGCAAGTAAGTTGTTATTATTCTGTGTATTTTGTAAGTGTGAATAAAAATTGCAAGTTCATATAGTTTTGAGGTTTTAAAAGCATCTCCTTCATTTACGAAGTAGCTGCTCTCGCTAAAACAAATACGTAGTAAAGTTTTTTCGAACACTAATCGGAATTATCACAGGCTCTCGTTAAGTGGCTAT
This sequence comes from Antitype chi, assembly GCA_947359405.1. Taxonomy (NCBI): domain Eukaryota; kingdom Metazoa; phylum Arthropoda; class Insecta; order Lepidoptera; family Noctuidae; genus Antitype; species Antitype chi. The sequence continues at coordinate 10,117,265 of OX375815.1, read as the reverse complement.
AAACACAATCAGTCTGTTTGTGCAGCGCCTGCGCGGTTTGACATCTCGCGTGTCAACACAGCATTGTGGTCGGTGTATGTGCGATGGTCGTGCTAACCGACTGTTAACTATTGACGTAAGAGTTTTACGATCATCCAGGTTTTTCAGGGCAGTTGGCAACTTGGTATGAAAAATAATGATGTTAAGTTACAGTCAATGAAATATTTATTCACAAGTGCCACACTGGAGTTCTTTCTTTTTCCCCTTCTCAAGCCCCGTTTTTCCGAAGGCAGTCTTAGAAATTATTTCTGGGATTAGACCACCACCTTTTATCCTATATTGTAACTTGTTTTTGGTAAGTAACTACTCCCGAGGATCTAAAGAAATCATATGCACTAATACTTCATTTTTTTCGGTTTATGATTACTTAGATTTCCTAGACATTGCTAGAACATCACTAGTTGTGATTGATGTTTGATATCTTAGAACAAACAATGCAATTTTCTGTTAGGTGTTTTGGGATGTTTTACTTTGACCTTCGATTAGTTTTTCTCAGACCTAGAATGAAAACTTGTTAAGCAACCGTAACGTTCCTATGTCTATATGAGTTTCCATTTAAGAATTTCTATAAAATCCAACAGAAGTATTGACAAAGTCTATTTCTCGGTATGTAGTGCATAGAGACATGGTGTAAACTCAGTTTCTGGATAGAGTTCGATCACAGCAGGGTCCGCGTTAAGGCGATGCGCAAACACGAGAGCTTTGTTGGTAATTATCGTCGCGGCAGCTGTTTGCCAACACCTCGGTGCGAAGTCGCGACCACCGTCCGACGGCTGGCGAGCACTGGCGACATTTCGTCGAATGTGCCCTCGGACTAATCGCGCGAACCATAACGCTATGTGTAACCAAGTTGTTGGGCGTTACAATTAGTTAGAATGGTCAACACATCGTGTTAACACCAGTTTGTACAAGATACGCTTGCGTGTGTCGCTGAATTTAATATGTTCACATATTCACAGATGATTATCTGCTTTATTGGCCATTTCCTGTTGTTAGGATCATGCAAAAGTTTTTCTATTGTCGAATTTGGAAATACAAATAGCTATTTTTAAGAACTGATAATAGCACAGTTTGCACCTACCTATAGAGCTAAACACGATTTGTTTGTCAGACAATACAGTGTTGTCACGAACTGGGAGGAATGACGACATTGAAAGTTCTTAGTAATTCAAGGAAGATTTGTCGTTACATCCATCTCGATTGCAAAGTTGTAAATGAGTAGTTTATAATAGTAACATTATAAACGCAATAGAATCGTGATGTTCATTTACTGCGATCAACATAACACAAGGTGAAAGAATGTCAAATGTCAACGTGGTTGTGGCGCGTCGAGTTGACATAGAAAGTTTGTGTTGGACCCCCGGGCTATTCCCGGACGTGACACACTCACACTAATTTTATAGCCACCGAAATTCCTTCTCGCTGCCGAGCCAGCAAATGTGACAAAACTGGTGACAAATATATACCTACAGTTTTACTTGAACGTTTGGTATTTAACTTACGATATGATTCACCGTCGTCGTGGTTTCGTCGTCAATCAAATTTACATTGCAGCCAATTACCAGCATGTATGCTTGATTTTTAAACAGCGGTATTTCTGAGTTAATGTATTCGAATAAGGTATTTACAAGGCAGATGTGAGTGGAAACGCCGGGACCCCGGGGACGCGTTAGGAGGTCATATTTTGTATAGTGCCATTATTGGTGATGTTCTACAGAATGGTCAGGTGCGTAGTACTTGCAACCGCCGTGCGTGTATGACCAAATGTATGAACCTAAACAAGGCAAAAGGACTATGTAAGGATCGTAGCCGGTGGCTTTCCGTAGTTTCTGCCTACCTCCATTGGAAAAAGGCGTGAGTTTATGTGTATGTATTCAAATACACCGACACATACGTACCTACATACCATCTACTTTTAGATGTCTAATCGAGCAATAATAACATTTTCTTCCTTATCATCATATACTTAATTAGGTCCTTCGTTAGTCAAGTTTATCGTTTTCAATGTATGTAGAGCACAAGTTTTGCAATACATAACCACAATAGTATTCGGTAGCACTATTACATGTATGGTTTGAGCAATAATAATAATAATGAATAAATAGATAATTAGATTATGTGAGAGGGATGATTGCGTGTGAATTAGGCGTGCGAAATATCACACCGGGTCCAACTGCACGCGATTGTAACACGCACGCGTTTTACGTTATTGTATTGTAATATGTATGGTGTTCAACGCGTTTGGGTGTCACGGTTATTTTTTTAATGATTGTTATATTCGTTGCAAGTGATAAGTACCTACTGTTTAAGAGTCAACATCATCATCATTATTTCAACCGATAGACGTCCACTGCTTGACATAGGCCTCCCCCAAAAGGGGGTGTGGATTTGCCATAATTACCACGCCTGGCAGGCGGGTTGGCGATCGCAGTATGGTGGTAAAATGCATAGAGAACGCTGCTGCCCATTCTCTGGTAAGTCACTTAGTCGCCTTCTACGACACCCACGGGATGATGGGAAGTTGCTATTCTTTACGTCCGGCACCATACAGGAATGTTTAAGAGTGTACCTACTTATTTAGTAGTTTTGGGAATAAAGCCATCCAACTCGTACCCGTGTCCAAAGATAGACCGCAAAATTCTTTACTTATGTTGTTTGCAATTTTCAGGTCAGTGTCAGCTTGTATGTTGATTAAAATTAGATTCGCGACGGTGACAAATATGGCTTTACAGAATTGCAATCATTAGAATCCGCCATACAACTCTTTGAGTTAAAAATGGCCTCGAATGTCATGATTTCATGAATAGTCATTCAATCGGGTAAAATGTACCTACTTGAGTTCTATTGATGATTTTTATGATTACAAATCTATACCTAAATAAATATTTTTTACAACGTACAATATGTTACTGACCTGCAAATTCCAAAAAAAAACGTAAGGGGATGGCCTCAGCCATCCTAAATGATCTTGATCATTAAACTGTGTCTTGACGATAGTCATTTGCAGGGGCTTAGCTACCGCCGTATTAGCCGTATCAATGATAGGTATGGGGCCCCCAAACTACAGGGGCCCGCCTACGCGACGCGTGACGTTTTTACGCAAACATTTTACTGTAGACCTCAAATTATTTTTGAGGCCCTTAATGAGTGGAAACCTAATGAAAATTAACAAAAACCAATTAAGTTAAATCTACAACAGGTGCGGGCCAATTATCAAGCTCTTTCGTTATTTTAATAAGGGTGCTACAATTTTTGAGCTCGCTACGATCGCTGTGGCAATCTCTTATTAAAATCCCAATGGCAGCTTAATCTAGTATTAACAGACGAAATTCTCCAATTTTCGAGCTTGTTTCGCTCGATCTTGCATTATTTTAATAAAAAAACCTAAATGCCAGCATTACCGAGGCAGTATGCTCCAATTTCAAATTTTCTGGCTCGCTTACTAAAAGCTTTACAATAAAACCGCCCCAAGTCAAAATCCGTAAAATGTCTAGCTCTCTTTCTTAAGATCACTATGTAAGCATTGATAGCTTGACCTTCCAAGTCAGTAGGTAAGCTACTTACTTTATTTATTTTGAAAAAAATCAATACCCTCTTTTGGAGGTTCACTGTCGTCGGATAAAAAGGCCCCTAACAAACTTTGATTTAGAGCTCCAGTAGAACTAGCTACAGCGCTGGTCAAGTGTAGGTAGAATTCAGCAACTCAGCTTATGAGGAATCGACTCTCAGTAAACCAGGAAAAACTTTTTTACTTTTTTGTTGACTTCCTTCATTGCAGCGTTGAAATATAAAACATAGGTTGTCAAAAAATCATCTTTTGCTCGCGGGGCAAAGCCTGATTCTGAATCACATTCGATATCGTTGTAGAACGGGTTCATTTAATTTGAGGCCTATTTGGCCACTTTAGTACTATTGTATTAATGTAGTACTGTAGTATGCCGTTAGCCTGTCTCACAAATTAGGATATGATCTTGCAAATTCTTTCCATCTGTATTCTGTATTTATAGTCTGATATTATTGTGTTGATTATACATATTTCTACAAAAATGTTGTGTGATGTGTTTAATTCAGTTTATTTTTTGTTCTTGAATATTTACCGTAAAGAGCAGCAGAGGGTTGATGTGTTGCGAGCCAATGCGCGTACGCATGACCTGCGAGTAGCCCTGCGTCGTTTAGCGCGTTCAGCTCAGGACACGTTGACGTTGATGATACTGATCACAAACAATAATAATAAATTAATGTTTAAGAACTTATTCTGTAAGAAGATTACTTTCATGAATGCACTCAGGGGTGCGGGTTGTTCGAAAGAGATACCGCGGCCCCTGGCACACAGGCAACTGAGGGAATACGGGTGGGTTTTAGTCAGTAAAAGTCTGACACGCCCTCCGGTTCCACCCAGAGCGGGAGAAGTTATCTGATGATTTCCCACCCAAAAAAAATTAAATTATGCACTGTACTAGCGACCGACGACTTTTTGTGTTATCATCACAGCAGGTAGGTAAGTATAGTTCGAAGATTGGGAAGTTGTACGAAAATTCGACACAAGACCGTCGGTAAGTTCAGAAAAAATGTACATTGAATTATTACGAACTTTTAAGCCGCTCGTTGATGTCTTTGACATGGATTTAATTGGTAGTGCATTTTGATTTTTCCGAAAACTGATATGAAAAACTGTCATTTATTTATTTAATTATGGCACTCCACCGACTTATTCTCTAATATATTTTTGGGGTACCGCAACAATTAAACTTAAAATCTAAAATTAATTTGTCACTTACAGGTGTGCACGGCACTTACATATTACAAGTTTTATAATATTACATAACTAGCTTTTGCCCGCGACTTCATACGCGTGGACTTTAGAATCAAGTAGATAATATTTTTTTTTGATAATATATAGCCTATTTTTTAAGTTAGACCTCTCGGAATACATCATTGAAAACTGCATTCAATTCCATGCAGTGGTTTTTGCGTGATGCGGTAACAAACATACAGACAGACAAAAATTCTAAAAACCGTTGTTTTGGCTTCTGTTGCTCTAATAAAGACCCCCCATACTATTTTTTCTTCAATATCTTTAATGTACAGACATCGGCCTGTTACAATTTTATTATATGTATAGATTTACATATAGGCTACAAAAAACAAAACTATATGAAAACAAAATAGAAAAGAAATAACTAATTAATCTATTTTGTTGCTCCAAATAATCCTAATAATATTATAAATCCTACCCTACTATCCTACTTAATATTATAAATGTAAAAGTTTGGATGTTTGTTACTCAATCACGCTATTTGGCTCACAGAAAGTTTATAACCTGGATTAACATATAGGGTACTTTTTATCCCGGTTGTACGGTCCCGTGGGATAATTTCCGGATAATCCCTCCACGCGAACGAAGCCGCTGGCAAAAGCTAGTAACACTATAACAATCATGTTTATCTCCCCGTGACTTTAAGTTAAACGTGAAGCAAAATAAAAACACCATTCCAAAAATAACACTACAAAGTAATAATTACTTTAATTTCGGAAGTCGGTGGCATAAAAATCTGAAAATAAAAAACCGAAGACACCTATTTAAATGACGGAGTGCTGAGATAAAACACATCAAAATTGAAAAAATACAACCGAATTGATCTCCTTTTTTTGAAGTCAGTCCAAAAATAATTTGAAACTTAATTGATCGCAATGCCTTTTCATTTTAACAGTTTAGCGAGGTTCACAGTACTATTTACGTTGCCGAGTCAGGGTGCTAGTTTTACAAAGGTATAATACGGCTACACCCTGCAGCAATTCAGTCTCATGAACGACAAACTAGCTAAAGGGCGTATTAGGTCCAAACACTTCCTTGATTCGAAATTATTTCAGATTGAGTGGCGTGGCGTGGCAAGGCCTATTATTCAAATGCAAAGCAGCATAATAATTGGTGTATCTTCATACTAAAGGTTTTGGTGAAATTAAAGAGAACGTTGATAACTAAGTACTTATTCAACAAGATGTTAACCAATAGATAATGATAAAATTTTGTTTTATACGGTTTTCTGATACTTTTTAAATCTTTAGTAAAATAAAAGGAAACCATGTACTTCTCCTCGCCTATAGTTTTCCTCTCGCTTTCCAAGTTTTCAGGAAAAACCCCGCAATTTTACCACATGGTATTTGGTGCTGTCGGCAATTTTTAAGGCATGTGGCCGTCTTTCCGGAGGCTACATAGATTTACGGGCACCAGTTCAAAGAATTTAATCTGTTGGTGATTTTTGATAAATCAAAAACAATCCAGTATAACATTTCCGGTGGAAACCTTTCGGAATCGTTATTAGGTGAAGGTTGTGATCGTTTGGAAATCAATTCATTAGTTAACCAAACCTGACCGTTGATTTGCCAGTCTCCGACGGCCTGGGAAAATGGAACTTTGGGAAACCAATACACCACAATCCGAGCTGGTACCGCGTGCTTTTAATAATAGGATAGGAATGTTAGGTTAAACTTCTTACCATTATGCTCATCAGTAGTTTCTTCAGCGTTGTCATCCTCTTCTGGATGTAAGTTACCAACGAGTTTAGAACTATTACTTTTATTATTGCCTAGTATACTGTCTATAAGAAACGTTTTACTTTTACCATGTATAACACTGTTCACTGACTCTTTTGTACTATTATGAGATGAATCACTGTTATTGCATAGATTTCTAATGCTATCAAATGTTTTAGTAGGAAATATCACTCGGCTCTGTTCGTAAAAACATAATTTATCTGAATTTAGTAAAGGATTTATTACATTTTTGAGATTTTTGTTTTCCACGTTTCGATGGCTTGATTGTTCACTGTTATCACATATATCTATTGTTTCATTTTCACTATCATACTCCGTTTCTGTTTCACAGTCATAACTAGAGTCTCTTTCGGCACTACACAAAACACTATTATTTTCCGTGTTAGAATTAATGTACTCGTTTTCGCAAGTGCTTGAAATATCGTCGATCGTATCCATTTTGAATCAAGTTACTTTTTACAACTTCATAATATTGATGGCCACACTATAATAAATTAAACATATGGAAAATGACACTTCTCTGAACATTCAAACGTGTGCCGCGGAGATTTAAAAACAGACTAAACTTAGTTACAGGTTTGCCGGAAACTGATAATGCATCCGAAAATAGGTGGTACCAAGAGATCGTCCGCGGTGGCTGTAGGTATAAACGAGATGAGATGCTCTCACGCTACTGGCTACTTGTTCGGTGGAGGGGATGGCGCCATCTTAAGTAGGAGGGGCCTCGATAACCGCTGTGAAAATTCACACCTTTCTTTTATTTGATAACACGTTATGTCAGAGCTCTTTAGCTCACAAAGGATCTCTAAAAGCTTATGATGAGGCGAGGATCCAATTTCTACCGGTTATTGTTTGATTAATGTCACAGATTTAAGTGATTTATTGTAAACGATCCGAGATGTTTAATGCGGTGCGGTTCAAGGGAAAACTTGAGAAGATTTTGTGAAATGGTTGTAGAGTTTTTAAATACTTTTAAAATGTACTATTACAAGTATGTAATGTTTGCTTTTTGGCCAATCATTCCATTGCTCGTCAAAGGTTCCACATGGATCAATGGGAAATCTTGCTGCTAAATATTGCCATTTACTATCTCTGCATCACCCTAACATTGACTGGTAGAAAATGCCTCAGGCATTAAGTCGTGTGCGTAGTCCCAGCGGAAAAGTGTCGAATTTCGTAATTTCAGTTTAGCAGATATTTAGTGTATGACGTCGTGTAATTGTGTATGGTAAATAAAAATTTGTGCATCCAACCATTGAGGAGCTATTCAACAAAAACTGATTCCGCTGGGACTACGTCATCCCAGCGGCACATTTTTGAAAAAATGGACGTACAAGAAAAAAAATTCATTCAATAATTAGTGTGTAACGAGAGGTAAATGTGTATGTTTAAATGAAATTTGTGTGTCAATACACTGCGGAGATAATCAAGTTGCCGCTGCGCTGACGTTTTGCTATTTGATGAAAACCATATAAAACAGTTTAGTGCACAGTTGTAATTTTTTACACACGTTGCTTTGAATTTGTGTATAAAGTGTGTGAAAACAGAATTTGGAAAAAATATACCGTTCAGAAGATATACACGTAAAAGTAAAATAAGGTTATTAGGTCCAAGTACTTAAAATAGGAAGTCTAGAGCCTAACTTATAACGTTTATTTGTATCTTGTAGGGGTCTACAATGTCTTGCCAAGTTTCATTTATGTGCTCTTTGTAATTAATGAGCAATGGCATAATTTACTACGACTGGACCGCTATATTTTTGACATCCGATTGTAGGATTTTTTATTGGAAAAGAAGAATACAAAATATGCAGATATTTAGTGTATTAATGCAACTATTCACGCGTAAAATTTCAGCTCATTACACTAAATAATTAAAGAGATATAATCAAAATGCTAGAACAACCGCAAAACGTGGATAAATCGACCAAGTTTGAGAGGCTACGAAAAAGCGGGCCTGCAGTATATAGAGCTAACGTTCTACATTTTCCAGTATAGTATCCTTATTATATTTAATAGTTTCGTACAGGTGCGTACATAATAGTTTAGCAGAAAATAAAACACTATTAACTAATGGTGCCGATTCTCTTGTATACCGAACTAAACTAACTGAACTATCACTAAAATTCCTTACTTTTGGCTATGAGAATCTTAAAGCTATTCTGCAAAAAAAAATCTCTAAACTTAAAAATAATTTTGACACAACTTTTTAATCATTTCACTCTCCAACACTAGACGGCGTTGTAGTACGATATAAATGAAAATACCGTCTCTCAACACATGGGAAAACCTACACGTTCCCACTTTGCAAAATATTTCACCACAGTCCGCTTTCCACCGCTAGATGGCGTTGTTTTACGGTGAAAATGTTTGGGAGCGAAACTGTTTGCTATCAATAGATAGCGTAACCTCTGCCATTTAAAGAGGGTATTCTTTGGGAGTTCTCTCATCGTCTCACCATTCTTAGTTTTATCCACGAGTGAGGATAGATGTCGCTACAATACCTGTTGCTTGAGTTTTGCGGTACCATGAAAGAAGGCGGGAATTTTCTAGTTGAAGTTTTATGAACTTTATGCATTATAACGAAAACACATTACCCTACAATTATTGTTCAATATTGTGCTGTACAATGTAACGGCTAATTTTCATTCGATGTTCTGAGATTATATTAATCCTGATGATGTGGTGGCTCAGTGATAACGGTCTCGAATTAGAAATTTTGTAGGTCGTGGGTTCGAACCCAGTCAGGCGCTTTACTTTTTGTAAATAATTTCATCACCACTACATTCAAAACGGTGAAGGAAAACATTGTGAGGAAACCGGCAAAGACAAACTGGCATGGCAGGCGCGGTGCTATAAACACGAAAGCGTGGATTTAACTAAGTATCCATTTAATCAGACTACAAAGGTGTTTTTAACCGACTTCAAAAAGGAGGAGGTTATCAATTCGTCGGAACCTTTTTTTTTTTTTTTCATTTTTTTTTAATGTATGTTCCCCGATTACTCGAAGATGGCTGGACCGATTTGGTGGGCCGATGGCAAAAGCCGAAGCCGCTGGCAAAATCAAGTAAACAACATAAATCTAGATTTAAATCACGGGGAAACAAATGTGTCGTTTTAAAATTAGACTCGTTGAATCAAGGTAACAGCAGCGAATTCTTCAAGTTAAAATGGTCATATATTATAACGTGTTACGTACGTCCCATTGTTTGGTGACATTATCATTAAGTATTTGTATTATGACCCGTATCCAGTGATAATTTGTCTTTGACGAGACCCAAAACGGTGTTTCTTATAAAGGCGTCCAACAAAAACGGTTAAATTAACCCGACCCGTAAAAGGGTGAACCGCGGGTGACGCCGCGAAGCGGAAAACTAGTCGTTAGCATAATGTAGGTGTTTACCGAGCTGCCAACAAGTTTTGTTTTTGTTTCAAATCTCTCTACATAAAGTTATATTTCGCATTTCCGACAGTTTCTTTTGCAAGATAGCATAATAAAAGCAAGCGTAGACCGGATACTCGTCCTATTGGTTTGGGAAACTCAAAGGAAAATCATGAAGCAAGCTGAATGGTGTTTTTGATAATAAGTACCAATTTTTTTTTATTGCGATAAGGTCTAGCTCTTTACCTCGATCTCGCCTGGTGGAAAGCGATATTAGTTATGAAATATTATAGCTCTGCAGTTGTGGCCCGGTGGCAATGGCCGCGACTTACGATTGTTAGGTCGTAGGTTAGAATTCAGACAGGCGCTTAACTTGTTGCAAATTATTTCATCACCACTGCTCTTAAGACGGTGAAGGAAAACATCGTAAGGAAACTGGCTTGTCCTACAGCCAAAAATTCGAAGATATGTGACCAACCAACTGGGCACGCACTGGGCCCGCGTGGTGGATTACAGCCCACTCCCTTTCGAAGAGAGGAGGCCTGTGTCCCAGCAGGGCTTCAGGCAATAATGGTCCCACATTATTGCCTGATAGCCCTGGTATTGGATCACAGAAATAGTAGCAAGTCAAACATTCAGGGTGTTTGGCAGAACGTTGAACATACGAAAATGGTGGATAAGTGGGGTCATCTGCTACTTACTCAGCCCTAATTTATTTGGCTCTGGTCCGTGGATTTTTTTCTTTCTTTCTTCTAGTTTCACCACTTTCTTAACTTTAAAGTGGGTAATGATGACTTTATTAAAAATGGGTAAAACAGACCATTTTTTTATATTTAATTTTGGCAGATTCTTATAAAAATTATTGCTTTATTCAGATGTTAGCTAGAAAAAAGTTATGAGTTCTCAAACTTACAGAAAGGTGTAAAAAATACTTTTACACTTTAGAAAGTGGTGAAACTCGAACAAAGCAAAAAATTTTTTTTAACAAATATCCAGGGGCCCAGGGCCAAATAAATTAGGGCTGTGTAAGTAGCAGATGACCCCACCTATCTACCATTTTCGTATGTTCAACGTTCTGCCAAACACCCTGTATACCTAAGAAGCATTCGGTTTCCGTTGTTTGAAAATAACATTCAGTCCGTTGAGTAGCAAAGGATAAATCATTGCTACTATATTCTAATCTATAACCTGAGGAGAACAATTCATAAGCAAGATAGGAAAGTCCTACGGTACTTACTCGTACAAAAATTAATATTTCGATGATGTTACTTAAACACATCAAATACCGGATTTATTAGACATCTAAAATACGACGATAGAGTCCCCTCTTTGAGGAGTGGATTGAGAGGCACCACGGCGTCCTCACCTTCCGCCTGACGCAGGTCCTCACCGGACACGGCTGTTTCGGGAGGTTCCTGTTTCGCATAAGGCGGGAGGAAACGCCCGGGTGTTTCCACTGCGAAGATCGCCCTGAGGACACGGTGGAACATACGGTGGAGGTCTGCCCGGCTTGGGCTGAGTTCCGCCCTGTCCTCGCGGCGATCGGCGGCGGCGATCTCTCGCGTCCGGCCTAGTCTAGGCTATGGTACGGAGCGAGAGTGCATGGGTAGCCCTCACCTTCTTCTGCGAAGCAGTAATGCTCACGAAGAGGGAAGCGGTGCACGTGAGGGAGAGGCAGTATATGCGCCCTCACGGCTTTAGTCACCGCAGGAGACGCCCTGGGCGTCGGGAATCCTAGGAAAATTCCCGGCCACCCTAAGCGCGGGCTTGCGGACAGCGGGTAATTAGCTCGCTGTCCGGTAAGGACCAAGCCAGAGTCGACGGCGCGTCGTGTTCCACGCGCGCCTCAAAGAGATGTCAGCACCAACTGGTGAGGTCTGCAAGGGCCAATACCTGCCACGGGTGCGGGTTGTTCGAAACCGTCGCTCCTGGCACACAGGCGACTGAGGGAACACGGGTGGGTTTTAGTCAGTAAAAGCCTGACACGCCCTCCTACTCCACCCAGAGCAGGAAAGTTACTTGATGATTTTCCACACTCAAAAAAAAAAAAACGACTCAACCGTGTACAGAGCTTAGCGTTTGTCGACGTATGGATGAGACGTCGGAAATGTCATAGCGGTGGATCCCGTGCGTTACTCAAACGTCGGTATCGCGCATCGTTGTGACGCTACGGACTCAAACTAAAGGAATCTCCATACTAGTCTGACATATTTTGTAGTTATTTTGCTTTCATACGAGAACCAGTAGCATATCCTAGACTAGAATGTGGATTATTCAAGAATAATGCTCGAATAATCTTGATATCTCGAATTAGGTGGTTAGGTTCATGAGAATAGCACATAATATGTCGTGCTTAAAATGTTCGTTTCCCAGTCGGGAGAGAGGTAGTTGGGCCAACTTAAAGTGCCCTAGACGTACCTACATTTAGAGTAAAAGGCTATTTTGATGCATTTCCATTATTTAAAGCAGAAATATTCTTCATCATTCTATTTCAGGACCAAGTAGTTTCAACTCGAACCTAGTTATACAACGAGATTCTTCATTGAATATCGTTTTAGAATACAGGAATGAGTATGTCTGCATTTTTAGTGCCTACTCTTGACGTATTCATGATCATGTCACGATCGCAATCTTCTAGTAATTTATGGAACTAGGTATGTGTATTAGCGTTGTGCTTGCTGTTAGTCCATCTGAAGTCATCATTGCGTTACTTAGTGTAAATAAATTTGGTCTCCCTGAGAATCATTGCTATATCTATACTTCTATACTAATATTATAAAGAGGAAAGATTTGATTGTTTGAGCTCCGAAACTACTGAACCGATTTGAAAAATTAGTACACTGTTGCGAAGCTACACTATCCCCGGGTGACATAGGCTACATTTTATTCCCGTATTCTCACGGAAACGGTAACTACGCGGGTAAAACCGCGGAGCACTGCTAGTCATAAATATTTCGATAAAAAAATAAAAATGTATAATATCGTAGAGGATATTTTTACTGTTCCCTGACCTATATTATTTTATCTTACTAATCACCCCTAAGCAGTGATCTACTTTTTTTGCTTATCACCACTTTTGACTGACCTACATTACACTTTTTTACCAATCACTCAAACCTATCATCATCATCATTAGCTTAGCTTTTTCCCAACTGTACAGGGATCGGCTTTCGGTCAAAGCGGATGCAGCTGAATACCAGTATTTTACATGGAACGACTGCCAATTTTAACCTGCACGACCCAGTTACTGGGTAAGTAAATATATTTTGTTATCATTGATTAACAACACTTTAAGAAGGTACAAGTAATTAGGAAGGTACCTATTAATTGTACAGTAGAGATTCAAGTCATAAATCAAGGTAACGTTAAAATCGGCTCCCGATCAAGTGACGCCTGAAATGAGTATTCTCACTTTACGAAAGACGTAGTTTAATATACAGATTACAGGGTGTTGGCATGTGTCGGATATTCTTAGTATTAGGTAGGTATATCTAAATAAGACTTTGGATTGAATCATTTTCATAGATAATAATAGTTACTTATCATACTGCTGGCACTAGAATTTTCATTTGCCTTTGATTAACTTTTGTCCAATAATAACATTAAAAATCAAATTTAAAAAATATTTATTTGTAACACATTGGCAAATGTTGTGGTACATGATGTTATAAAATAAAAGTTCTATCACTATGCGCTGCCTTAAAGGAAGTGTAAGTACATTGATAAAACTGAAATCAGATAGAATTGGAAGAATTTATTGTCATTTTGGAACGAAGTTCTTTAACACCATTTGCGGTAGGAGTAAAATTATGGAAATCTTCACGTAAAGAAAAAGCGTTATGCCCTCTCCATGCGAGTATTTATTATATATAATAGAAAGAGATAGAGAGAGTGCATAACGCTTTTTCTTTACGTGAAGATTTCCATATGTGAGTGAGATCATTTTCATGGTTTTAGAGGGTGCTGGACCCAATAGTGTGGTCGAACTGAAAATCCAAGGTGGCGGCTTCGAAAATGATAAAATTTTCATCAATTGACGTTTTTATGGTTTTCGAGGGTGCTGAAGTCTAAATGAAAATCCAAGATCGCGGCTGCGAAACAACAACAAGAAATACAAGTATTCATAAATGCACGCTACACACACCATGTATATTCTTATTTATGATAGATGTGAAGTGAAGTGATCCTTTCTTGATCATTTGTATCCCGAAATAGTAAAGAAACATGGCGTCCTATATATCAATGTAGTTCGAGCGAATGAATATGCGGGATCCGTTTTCACTTTCGTCACTGATAACATGTCAGGTAGCGTGGCCTTTTAATAGAAAATGTGATACCATTTGAGGTGTCTTTTTATTTATTTGTGAAAGCTTATTGATTTATAGTTTCTTACGGAGAAAGAATCAGGGCTGAAAAATACTATATATATTCATTTTAACTCATGTTCAATAAAAGATTATGAACAATATACATGTATAATCCAGCATGCTCATTTAATTTTAATTTTTATTTCAGAGTGTTTCTGTTAATTTACTCTGTAGTTCGATACATAATGTTACCCACCTTAGATTTTTTAAATAGTTGTTATTCTCGCTATACAGCGTGCATCAGAAAATTGTGGTTAATTTAAAGAATAATGAATAATAATAATTTAATAATTTATTTTTTATTTAATACAAACGTATACAAAAAGACTACATTTAGCTAACAGTAGTAAATTTCCCATACAATTCTAGTGCCTAAAAATAAACTATTTCTAAAATATTTTTCCTAAAAGTGCAAGTGGTAATGTTTCGGAATTAGAATGATAGATAGCGACCCACCCGATCTAGGTTTATTCAAACCTGTGTTTCGGGCCATCGCTTTACATTTCAATTAAATTGGGATATTAACATTTAAAAATTAAATTGATATAAAAATAATCGATTAACAACTATGAGATAAAGCATATTGGCAAATTAATACCTACAACTAAGCCAATGTAAATACTACAAAAGTAAATACTTACGAGGGAATAAATTATCGTCATGACATAATTTCTAGAAGTTTTTCTGTGTCTGTGTAATTGAGCAACGCTAAGTATTCTGATAACTTAGTACTACATTTTTTATAGCTTAAAATATAGATGCTCGTTAATTTGTTAAGTCTATTATACAGAAAAGGACGCAAACGCATGTCTAGTTTGAGGTTTTATGCAAACGAAATCCTTCCTTCTTTTGTTGGAAGGTACTGGGTTAAAAGGAAGTGCAGTGTGCTGGTGTAGTACTATGCTTCAAATGAATAATTGCCGAACTGTTAGTACATTACATGCAAAGTAGAGCTGGTGCGTAGGAAATCTAAAAGGGCGAAAGGTAGCAACCTTCAGAATTGCTCTTTGAGCACGCTCTAGAGGAAGTAAAATGGTTTTTGCTGCACCACCCCAGGAAGTTATACAATAGCTAAGAATGGATTGACACAAAGCTAAATAAACCTCTTTAATTAATTTATAGTCGGCTATGTTCCGTAAATTCTTAAAGAAGAAGACAGACTATCAAATTGAACCAAATGCTCTAAAAAATCAGCTGTTCCATACGTGTTGGTCTAGTAGGAACTAAAGTATGATTGGGACAGTTTGATAATTTTATGTTTTCCTATCCACAATTAACCCCTCTGCGTTCAAAGTCAGAGTTTACAGGCATCTTCTGGGTGCACTCGTTCCATCATAGACGCCATCCATCGTTTTACATCAGGCGTGATGGAGGTCATGAGCACCCGGTCTATTCTGTTCAAATATCACCGTGAGTTTTTACCGTGAGATTTGAACAAAATATCTCGGCTGGTCACTCAGCAATAGAAAAAAAAAACATCGTGAAAATAAATACCCGATGACTACTTAAGATAACATTGACCTTGTAAACAGACAAACCAACTTATGAGAATTTATTACGCTGGGCATTACACGACGTCATAATTATAATACTTAATTATGATTTAAAAAATAAGTCCTTTTGACGTCAAACCAACGATTTTAAAGGGCCAATGTAAACTAAGCTTAAAACAGTACATTTCTAAGTAACAAACATTTTTATGCTGACTGTGGAATCATATGACAAGGGTCGCATTGTCGTCGCACAGCTATTGGACATGTCTTGAATCAGAGTAGGTCTGCCCATTGAAATAACTTACCGTATCTGCTGTTTGATATGTCAGCTATTCTGTTATTAATCATGATATTTCGTAGGTACAGTGATTGTGAAAACATGATACGCACTGAAGTTCAGGGTGGTTTTCTCCTTCTAAAAATAAATAAAGTAAAATAAATCTAATGACTTCAAAGTCCGGTAGTAAAATTATCTCTTTTGGTATGTATACCACTTTCTATAAAACGTTTCCCAGCGTTCTTTGGAAAGGAAGTAGAGTTAAAGAAATTTCTTAAAAAAAAAAATCGCCCGAATTTTGTTAGTCTATATCTATAGGACGTACATAAGATAGAGAATTTGGGGTAAAAATCTGGGAAACAATAAAAGTTTCAGTTTTTCAGTAGCTCTAAGAAAATAAAAAAATTGTGTGTTAGTATTTTTTTTTGTAAATATCATAAGCTTTGTGCACGGTTCCAATTGGTCGTTTTCTTTGGAGAAGAGCCGACAAGAAGTCTTTTTTTAAAAAAAAAGCTTACAATTTTACAATGTTTTTAAATTACAGTGTTAATAGGTTTGGGAGGACAGTGTAGGCCTGTCAACAAGTACCAGCTACTTAATAAAATAGAAAATAATCCACAAATCTGTTGTCTACAAGGCCTAAAACGCTAGCGGTCTTCTGTTGTTACATTATTGAAAATACTATAGTAAGTTGTAACGGTACCCACACATTCACTACGCTTGGGAATCGTATGTAAACCTTTGAAGGCCCAAAATATTGAACTTGGCCTTTGAACTTGAAACTTTGAACTGTTCAACAAAAGTAAAATTTCAATTTACATATTTATAGTATGCTTTTTGGGGGTCTAAATTCGTGGCCGAAAGTGTACCAAGTTGAAACACATCGTTTTTTTGACCGTAGACTGTATTTTGTAAGTTTTCAAGCGACATTCAGTATTTTACGTGATAAATTGCAATAGATTTTGTTTACCAACTTTGTTTACCGCTGTAAAATACGCATATTGGAGCCAGTTTTTCGTATTTTTCTTTTTTAACAGTTAAATGATGTCGTTCGTAATTTGTTGAAACATGTTACTATCTCATGAAAGTTGTATCTAAGCAAGACTCTTCTATTTTCTATTTCTATCTAAATAGTATAAAGTAGCTGTTTTCGTCTGATTCTCCGCTTACTTCTTCTAGACCACGCAACGGATTTTGATACGGGTTTGGACTATCATTTACAGAATTTCTTCCAGAAAGTTTATTATGTATAATACATGCATATTATTGTAGAGGAAAGCCGAGTATTAAAAAGATTTATGCCGTATGAAGCCGGGGTGTGTCGCTAGTAAATAAATTAATGGAGTATTTGAAATAATTTTTAGTCTACTAATCCTTTTTTGTATAAAATTATATAGGTACGTGCTTTCCTATCATGCATAACTTCGCGATGTTCGTAATATATCTTAGACTATGTGTACGTTTTATTCAGTATTACGTATTTAATGTATAATGTCCGTGCCCAATTTGTATCTCCAGTCTTCATTATACTGCATACAACCAACGATGCGTATATAATTCAACATTTTTGATAAAATAAAGACAGCATTCAGTCTGAAGTCAGCAAAAGACACAATTTCATACAACGCCGGGGTAGCGACTCGACCTGGTGCGTATTTCTCAACACAGTACAGTGGGTGAAAATTGTCGTGTTATTTCCTATCATTTTTACGATATCTGTTGGTATTCCTATTGGGGTGCTGACAACACAATTTGGGAACTAAAAAGAGGATGTACTTACCTACTTTATCTTAAACACAATTTTTTTAAAGGCATGATTGTGTCTACTTACATTTACTAAGTTCTATAAACATACTCTTTTCTAAGTGAGTTTTCTAGTCGTAAAGTAGAATTCTTCGAACACTTGTTATACAGGGTGATTGGAAGATGGGTGCAAAGATTTAAGGCGAAGATAGTACAGACAATTTAGAACCATTTAAGCCATGGTTGTCTTAGACGAAGTCTTACCAAATATTTTTAACCAAATTTTTAAGTTTTTTTCGGAAATTCTCAAAATTTAATGTAAACTGCATAATTATGGCCAAATTGAATGATAAATGAATTCATTTTTTATTTATTTAATTAAAGTAATGTGTAAGCAATCAAGAAAAACATGTTTTAGGCTTCTGTGTTATTAGACATTTTTTTTACAGACATTTAAAGCTCAGAAAAAATAAAAAAATTGTACAATACGTCTTTTAAACCTTATTAAAAAAAAAAAATTGGTAAGACTTCGTCTAAGACAACCATGGCTTAAATGGTTATAAATTGTCTATACTATCTTCACCTTAAAGCTTTGCACCCATCTTCCAATCACCCTGTATAACGTTGCACCTCATAACTTCATCCTCACAAACTTGAACATCATAATTAGTTCTACACAAACCTGAATGAAAATGTGGGCAGTGGTGGCCCAGTGGTAACAGCCCCGACTTACGAGTTGTAGGTCGTTTGTTCGAACCTAGACTGGCGCTTTATTCTATTTAAATTAAGTATTTCATCACCACTGCTCTCAAAACGGGACAGGAAAACATCGTGAGAAAACTGGCATGTCCTAGCACCAACAATTGGAAGACATGTGACATCTATCAACCCGCTCTGGGCCGCGTGGTGGCCGCCCACTCCCTCTCACAGAGAGAGGCCTGTGTCCAAACAGTGGGAACATTATACGCTGATTACGAAACATGAACGTTAGGTTCAGTAATAAATAGATTGCACCCGACAGCGTCTAAAGTACAAACAAGACGAAGAATGAAAGGCTCACAAAACCCGAGTTTTAAATACACATCCCGAGAGGATAATTGTGGGTCTCGCAAAGGAATCAAAATACTCCTTTAAATATACGGTGTACCGACATTAATTTACACCTGTTACGTTTGGTTAACATTGTTTTCCGAGTCTTGTTCATTCATTTAAATTATTTGCCTTGTAAACAGAGTAGGCACGGTACATAGGGCAGGATCCTACTATCCTACTAATTTGTGAAAGTTTGTATGTTTGTTCGTCAATGACGCAAAAACGGCATAACAGATTTGGATAAAATTTGGCGCACAGATAGTTTATAGCCTGGATTAACACATATAATACTTTTTATCCCTTTAGTACGTTCTTGAGGGATATTTCCGACCTCGACGCGGGCGAAGCTGCTTGCAAAAGCTGGTACGATAATTTGGTATGGTTTCTTCCTGATTCATAAATATACGATGACTAACAGACTCGATTACAACTTAAAGAATTATAGTTAAATATTTACAGTATTCATTTGTCATCTGGGTGCGTTCTGGTTCCATCAGACCTCGTCCATCACTAGTTATGAGGCGAGACGAAAAATGGGAATGTCATCTAGTTCCTACGGCATGATGATAGACTTAGTTAGACACTTACGAATTTGAATGCTTTTTAAATTTAAAAGTAGGTAATCTCGAATCAAACGTCAAATGAGTAATCCTGAAGTGTTCAATCGGGGAGTCTAGCTAGTTTAGTTCATTGAATATTGTTTAGTGATATATGATAAATGATTTTATTTCTGTAAATAGGTTTGTACAAACACTTTTACACGTCAATAATAATTTAAAAACTACATGAGGTCAGCGTTTCCTATCTGACTATTCTGAGAAGAAACTCCGAAACAAACTCAGAGGTCACAGTATCTTTTGCAGGCATAATCTTGGTCAGATCTTGTGAAGACTATGTAGATAGTAAGCTACATAGTTTTCCAAAGATAATTTCAGACAGTATCCTGTACCTAAAGGTCTTTTGAGGAAAGAATCACACAGATTAAGTTGACCTGTCCAGTCTCAGTGTATCAAAGTACAGAACATTGTGGCTTTAAACATGGTGTTCTGAAGTTTTTCTCCACCGCCACCGTGAGAAAAGGCTTGAGTTTATGTATATATGTAAAGCTTGGTCTTTCCCTAAGCGTTTATTCACTACTGTACAGCTAGGTATAGGTATATTTACTAAGGCGCCTGAACATAAATATAGCTACGCAATAAAATTGCACTCACCATCGTAACCACGACTAGAGGATTATAATCAGTTGAATGGGTACACTTACCTGTTCATCTATATGTTTTACAGTAGCGAGCATTCGTGAAAATGAAAAACACTAAGTGGATTTGATCAGAAAACCTTAGAATTTCATAAATTCTATAAACAGAGTAAGGGTGTTCCGTGTGGTGCGGACGTAAAAGAATAGCATCATCCTATTTCTTCCCGTGGGTGTCGTAGAAGGCGATTAAGGGGCTTACCAGAGAATGGGCAGCAGTGTTCTCCATGCATTTTACCACCATACTGCGATCGCCAACCCGCCTGCCAAGCGTGGCAATTATGGCAATCTTCTCCCCGTTTGGAGGAGGCCTATGTCCAGCAGTGGACGTCTTTCGGCTGAAATGATGATGATGATGATGATAATAAGCAGAATAAAAGTAGGTAGTAGGTGCCTACGGCACACTTTTATTACAATGGTATTCGCATGAGTTGATCACACTGAACAACCATGCATACATTCAACTGCCATTTTCATTAAATGCACCTTGCATGCATCATAAGAATGGTCTTGAACCAGAACACGTCTTAGCATAATCAGCCTATAATGTTCCCACTGCTGGGGCACAAGCATTCTCTCTGTGAGAGGGATTGGGCCGTAATCCACCACGCGGGTCATCTGCGGGTTGGTAGAAGTCACATGTCTTCGAATTCTTGGTTCTAAGATATCACGAACGTGTTTTCTCACGATGGTTTCTTTCACCGTTTTGAGAGCAGTGTTGATGAAATTATTTACAGAAAGTAAAACGTAAGTCCCGTCGTTACTACTAGGCCACCACTCCTCTCGTCTAACATGTCTTACTGGTCTTCCTGGGCTCCAATTCTGTATGGTTATAATGATTCCCCGCGGAATCTTTCTATGTTCAAACTACGTCATTATCGTGTCTTTTAGAAACCAATGTAGTAAGGAATCGAAATGTCCTATTCTGCATGTTTCAAGACAATTTGGCGATATTAATAATACGATATTAGCAGATGTCGCGTGTGATTTTAGGAATTGGCGTGATTTCGAAGTAAGGATTGGTTTTTTTTTTGAGGGTGGGAAATCATCAAATAACTTCTCCCGCTCTGGGTGGAGCAGGAGGGCGTGTTAGACTTTTGCTGACTAAAACCCACCCGTGTTCCCTCAGTTGCCTGTGTGCCAGGGGCCGCGGTATCTCTTTCGAAAAACCCGCAGTCCTGGGGCGTCGGCCCTTGCGGGCACCACCAGTTAGTGCTGACATCTCTTTGAGGCGCGCGTGGAACACAACGCGCCGTCGACCCGGGCTTGGTCCTTACCGGACAGCGAACTACCCATTACTCGCCGTCCTCAAGCCGGCGCCTACGGTGGCCGGGAATCAGTCTGGGATTCCAGACGCCCAGGGCGTCTCCCGCGGCGACTACGGCCGTGAGGGCGCATATACTGCCTAAGTAAGGAATGGTTAAGTGGTCATAGTGAATTAGAGCCCTGTTTATTTCAATTATTTCCAGTAGACTCTGTACTAAACGGAGGTCCGTTGCAGTACCTACGTATTATAACATTTTCGCACAACCTCTAAAGTGAACTCGTTACTACTACTAGTCTCAAGGGGGATGTTAGCGCTTTTACCGCTGAAGAGACAAAGGCTCAAGCGATGCAAGCGCCGCGTAGGTATAGATATAGTTGCAGGCTACTCCGGCTGCTACACTTTTGTTTATGTTACGGATATCACGCTGGTCAGACTAGCTCCACTTTCTAATACGCAATATGTTGCTCTCTTATTTTTAAAGTTGCGGTTTTGATATTAAAACTGAAGTGAAGAGGCCAACATATAAATATTTAGGCGATAGTGATCTTTTACATTTACCCGAACAGATTTTAGATTTACTGAACAGCTTTAAGTTCTGTACAGTCTTTAAACAAAGCAGGAAAACTATTGTGTAGTCTTTCGATGACGTATGAATAAAATAAACCTACTTTCTAGGAACTTTTTAATAGTACCGTAATTGTATATTAAAATAATGGAAAGGATAGACAAATATTTACTATTGAGTTCAACACTTCGCATTCAAGCCACTGAGAAGCCTGTGTTTACCTAGTTCTTTATAATGCATACATGGTAGCAGGGACATCATCGAGAAAACTTGAACCATGAATTCAGCATATACTTCTGAAATTAGAAGTCAGTAATTCTTCGGCGGTTATAAAAAAAAAATTGCTGTTCCATACATTTTGACCGCGTAGGTGTTGCACTTTTCTATGAAACAGCACACTGTTTTTTGATAACCTATAAAAATGGCTACTCTACGGGGTCTAGCATCATGTGCTGTATCATGGTTTCAGTTTGTGCGTCGATGTGATGCCAACCTGTATAGTGTATAGATATCACCCCCAACTGTTGCTCGTGCCACAAAGCGTGTTGATGTCAATTGACACATTTCTATCCCCTCTAGGGCTAAAAGTAAAAGTAGATTCTATTCTGTTAGGTATAAATAAACCGTTCACGGAGAATGATCAACAAGTGCCACATTACGGGGCCATTTCGCTCGGTCGGCATTGTATTGTGCTCGCGACAATGTATGTAGATTGTGGAACTCGTGACGGCAGTAAACGTTTAGTTATTATCTGAAACTTACGGTTCGGGAACTTCGATTACAGTACCTGGCCGTAAAATGGCATGTCTAATTTTAGAAAAGGTCGGTTCTGTAAAAAAAAATATATAATTGAATACAGAACTTTTTAAGTAGCAGTGGTAACGGCCGCGACTTACGAGATGAAGGTAGGTGCGAACCCAGACAGGCGTTTTACTTTATGTAAATAATTTCATTACGACTGTTCTCAAAACGGTGAAGGAGATAACATATTTTTTTTTTGGTTGGAAAATCTTCAAATATCTCCCGCTCTGGGTGGAGCAGGAGGGCGTGTCAGACTTTTACTGACTAAAACCCACCCATGTTCCCTCAGTTGCCTGTGTGCCAGGGGCCGCGGTATCTCTTTCAAACAACCCGCTCCCCTGGCAGGCATCGGCCCTTACGGGCCCCATCAGTTGATGCTGACATCTCTTTGAAGCGCGCGTGGAATATAACACGCCGTCGACCCGAGCTTGGTCCTTACCGGACAGCGAGTTACCCATTACTCGCCATCCGCAAGCCCGCGTCTACCGTGGCCGGGAATCAGCCTGGGATTCCTGACGCCCAGGGCGTCGCCTGCAGAGGCTAGGTCCGTGAGGGCGCATTTACTGCCTCTCCCTCACGTGCGCCGCCTCCTTCTTCGCGAGTATTACTGCTTCGTAGAAGGAGGTGACGGCTACCCATGGGCTTTCGCTCCGAACCATGGCCTGGACCAGGGTCGGACGCGAGAGATCAACCACGCCGATCGCCTCCACAAGGACACGGTGGTGCTCCGCCCAAGCCGGGCAGACCTCCACCGTATGCTCCACCGTGTCCTCAGGGCGATCTTCGCAGTGGAAAAACCCGGGCGTTTCCTCCCGCCTTATCCCAAACAGGAACCTCTCGAAACAACCGTGTCCGGTAAGGACTTGCGTCAGGCGGAAGGTGAAGACGCCGTGCCGCCTCTCAAGCCACTCCTCAAAGAGGGGACTTACCGCCGTTATCGTGGCATGCCCAAAATTGTGGCTCTTGTTCTTTTTAAGTGACTTTGTAATCTAAGAATTCCGTCATTATAAACCGATTTGAAAAATTATTGTTTCGTTTGAAAGAGTTTTATCAGATGGGCAACGCTGAACTCATCTACTTTTAAAAATATGTTTAACGTGTGAAACTGTTTAGTACAAACCTAGTTACAGAAATAAAACCATTTATCATTAATTATCATTTATCATTACCACATTTTTTTTATTGGGTCAAGTTCTGATTAGGGTTTTTTGAGTTAGCTTCTATAATCCGTATGTTTTTCCGCTTAGTTTATGTTGAAGATTATAGAATAATTGCCTGTCACTGTTAGTTACTTAGCAAGTGGAGGTAAACGAATGTTTTTGGGGTAGGTACCACAACAAGAAAGAGAAAAAAAAAAACGTTATAAAAAACATCAAAAAAACTAAAATACAAACCTAGAAATTAAAGTTTTTTTTACAATTTTTATTCTTTAATTTCTTTCACCTGTCCCGGTGTCTGTAATGAATATTGCAAGTAAAATTTGACCCATTTCCCGGGTTCCGATTGAGCTGAAATTTTGCATGTACATGTATATTGCGTAACAATGCAATATTATGATGACATGGAGCTGATCTGATGCTGGAGCTGGAAGGTGGCCGTAGGAACTCCGCATTAAAACGACACATCCCCAGATACATAACACTTTAAGTATTCAAAACAACACATATGTGTGAGGACTTACCGCCGCTATCGTGGCGTGCCCAGCACTGGGTTGGTCCACTTGTCGTTTTCCATTCTACAGATGTACCCCGCACATTTCCATTTCAGAATTCTTATTCTCTCTACTATGTCACTTATTTTAGTTTTTCTGCTAATTTCCTCATTTGTAACATCCTAATAAAATAATGTTCGGACTTTAAAAGAGACCGTGACCTCTGAGTTGGCATTTCTTCTCAGGAATCAGTCAGCAAATAAATGCCGTCGCGTCTAGCTTTAAAATATTGATCAACAAAATATTAACGTGTCAAGTTGTCTTTAAAGACCTACGTGAATAAAATTCCATTTCATATAATGCTCCGGACCGAAATATGGCCAATTTGGTGGAGACTATAGCCATCGACGCGGGAGATATTGTAGTGCACATGTTTGTGTGCAGACTCAGGTGCATTCTCATAGGACAGCAATTCGACACGGCCAACACTTAACGTACAAGGTGTCTCAAAAGTAAGTTCACATTTGCTTATCTTATTACGCGAAAGCAACTATTCTGAGGGGCGCGGGGGGTATGTCAGTCGGTAGTCTGGCTCTTGGGAATTTAGTCGCTATGGAGCGTTTCTCTGGTGCGGACCGTGCGTTGTGCGTACGTGAGTTTTACAAAAACGGTAATTTGGCGACTGTAGCGCGTAGAAAATTCTGCAGTATTCGACATATTCGTCACTTAAATGATGCGCCTAGCACTCGACTCATTGCAAAATGGGTTGAGAAGTTTGAAGAGACTGGGTCAACTCTGGAGAAACCAAAATCTGGGCGGCCAAGAACATCAAGAACAGCCGAAAACGTGGAAAGTGTTACTCAGTCTATTCGAGATGATCCAAACCTCTCGATTCGGAAGCGTGCTGTTGCTTTAAATGTGCACAGATCTTCATTATGCCGCATTTTACACGAAGATTTAAAGCTGCACCCGTACAAAATTCAGTTAGTGCAAGAACTGAAGCCTCAAGACTACCTGCCGAGCTGTCATAGGCAATTTTAGTGCCCGACTAAATGAATGCCGAGAGCGCAACGGTTTACATTTGGACAATGTTATTTTTAAAAAATAAATTCCCAAACAGTGTACTTCAATATAAAATAAACATTTTTTCAATAAAGCTAAGACTTTTCTTTTAAAAAAAGATTTAAATGTGAACTTTCTTTTGAGACACCCTGTACTTTCCGCGTATCGTACAGATAGATACCCGACTTCCAAAGTCCGGGCTGATACTAAGAAATTCCTGATAGAAAATCCCAATAGCACTTTGCCTGACCCGGGAATCAAACCCAGGACCCCACGCTCAGCAGTCACGCTGGCATCCACAAGACCTACGGGGTTTTGTAGGACGTCGTATCTATCAGTTAGACCTGTGTTTTACGTTCAGGTACTATACCGTTCCGTTACTTATCTACAGTCAGGAAAATTTATTATAAACAAACTGACACCCTTCGTCTATTTACCCGATTATAGCCAGTTCACACAGCTGTCAAATAATGACAGTTAAAATTTGAATATACGGATAATTTAAGTTGTTTATAAAAAGAGTAATAGTCTACGTAGTTGTTTTATATTTCTAAGTCCTAATGTGACATAATATCTCCAGAATATTCTTTTTTTTTCTCAATTTTTAAAACGTTGCCCCACACACTAGAAATTTCTCCTGTATAGTGGGGCGTTTACAAACATTTAAACTCACATACAAAATTAGCCAGACCTGGAACAACTACTTGCAGGTCATACAAATATTTGTTCCGTGCGGGAATCGAACCCGCGACACGCAGCGCAGAAGTCAATCGCTTAACCACTGCGCCAACCGTGCCGTCAAATATACTAGCATGTAGGTAGATTTGATTAATTTATGTCTGACTTTAACGCACAGGTATTCATCCTTTACGATATTTTATAGGTTTCCTTCAAAACGTAAATAGTCCGTGACGGTACAAACAAGGCACAAGTCAGGAGCGGTTAGTAGATCTCCATCACGAAATATAAATATCCCGTATTTTTGTTTCTGGCTTTCGGGGCATTTTTAATCCTACAAATGTAGGATTAAAAATGCCCCGAAAGCCAGAAACAAAAATACGGGATATTTACTAAATAGTTATATACCTAAATAGTTATCTCGTTTGTCCTTTAAGAAGTAGGTTACCTGCGAATACCTAATTATTCTACTACAGTTTTTTCCAAAAAAGTCAAAACTTAATATTCGCACGGGTCAATCTGTCAGAGTTAACTACACTTGCCGAGGTTAGTCCGTGGATGGGTGGACATATTTCCATACCAAGACCTCTCCATGCTTCGAAAAGTACGTTAAGCCGTTGGGCCCGGCTGTCATTCGTGGATCTTTGACATTCGTCACAGGTCGTCAGAAGCCCGAAAGTCTGCCCTAGTGTATTCAGTCTTACCAAGGGGTATCGTGTTACCCAGTAACTGGGTTATGGAGGTCAGATAGGCAGTTGCTCCATGTAAAATACTGGTATTCAGCTGCATCCGAGTAGACTGGAAGCCGACCCAAATATGTTGAGACAAGGCCAGTCAGATGATGAATTCGAAGCTAAAATCTCAAAAACTTTTGCTGTAATTCTATTCAATTCCAAGGTTTAAATCCTAGCGTCCTGTCAAAGTTCTAGGAAAATCTTAACCGATCTAATTTTATACGTATTTAGCAGTAATTAAGCCAGTGAATCTAAACAATGCATAATCCCGGACTGGAATGTTGTCTGAACGAGCCTCAATGTTCACGAACTTGTTGAAAGGGCTTATTGTAATGAAAAGATAAAATTACAAACAGTATTATTTAGTTACTTTGAAATTTCTTCATCCTTGTGTGAGTGAAAGTAATTAATTAAGGGAGTTAAAAAGCTACGTTACTACCTGGGTATACATGTTTAATTGGCATTACGAGAATATTAATTATAATTACACATGTCTTGTCGTAATTATGACTTCATAATGTACGTACACCAATTTCTGTTACAGCTACATTTCCTGATTTATTCAATTCTCAATATGTAAAGTTCGTTTTTTTATTTAATCCCAGATACTAATCTGACATTTTAAGTCTTTTGTATTCTATTTTTTTTATGGCAAGCAAAGCCGTTGTCGACTATTCTGCAATGTCTAAAGTGAATTGGAAAATCAAGTGTGCATGATAATAACTAATTTTTTTTTTTACTACAACTGGAGATGGACACACAAGTAACATTCTTCCTTTGATACAGTTCAACTCAATGTAGATGATGGGTTAGTAATCAAATCTTTTGTCTTTGCTTTTTGCATGAGTTTGACATAACACCTGTCAAATTCGTCTCTGTGTTTAAAAAAAACAACTTTAGGTACTTTTTCAAAACTTACAATATTTAAATCCAGGTTCCCACACGCAACGTACTCGCGTAACCATTAAATATTGCTTATTATGCCAAAATTGATAAATAGTTCTACATTTATCAGCTAAAAATAGTTCCATCTGTATTGTGTGGTATAAATATTTTGTTAGCTAGTAGCGCAGCCGCCGTGAAAATGTTTAACGTTAGGTAATTTTTCAGTTGAACACGTATTTTCAGGTTGCATCCCGCTTACGCTACAGAATTTTGCGGTGGTAAATTCCCAATACAGGTGTCCCCTGAGAGGGTGTCGCAAATTTACCTACCTGTCACGCAGGCTCACGACGTGAAATATTCCTTCACTGTTTTATATCATCCTTTTTTTATGCACAGCACCGACGGTCGCGAATATTAGGAGAGGTTCGCCTTTCTATCGCTTTGCCGACCCGCAATATTGCTTGCGTCTTAATGAAAAAGGCCACGTCTTAGATAAAGATAAAATTTTAAAAGGAATTCTTTTTTCTCAGCCTTTGAATTTTCAACGTTGCGCGGTTCTTATTTCTTATATCTCATTAATTATGTAAATCGTTGATGTTTAAAACACTGACTGACGTAATTAATGTACCTAGGTGAAGAGAAAATTGTATCTCACCTGATGATTGTAAATAACGTTGTAAATTATTTATTTTATTTTCGTTTTCCTTTCATCCATTTGTTTTTCATACTTTTTCATAGGTGCTGATGTAACAAATTTTGAACTCGGCACGATTTGCAATGTAAGGATTTCCCCGTACATATTTATGCACAGCGCGTCGTATACCGTATGCTTTGACAAAAAGTACGTGTTGTTAAAATAACTTATGTGGCAGAAAAATGGGAGAGCGAAAAAATAGGGGGAATTTTAATTGCAATGGCAATTATGACGTTACGTTGAGAAAATGTCCTGACCATTCAAAATGGCTTAATATTATAGACAAGTAGGTAAATAGATACATATATTAATGGAAACACACTGAAACATTTCATAACTTTATCATTTTCATTTCATAATTACGTATGTATACCTATCACACTTGATATTGACCAAATACAAGCTCTAAATCAACATTACCTATCATACTTACGCTATATTTTGAGTTAAAGTAAATGTTTACATCGGGAAGATATCAATACATCTCGATGTGTTTACTAGAACAGATATCATGCAATTTTACGAGTGTCGGCATGCCATTATCCTAGTTTCGGGATTTCGGCGAACGCTCCCGAGTCGGATAGCTATTCGGAGGGTAAACAAACTATTTGTACGTGGTTAATGATGCGATTATCCGAATAGTCGATTATAGGGACGTGCACACTTTGTAACACATACATCTTTATTCTTAGTCGTTTTGCTGAAATATCTGTAATGCGCCATATTCGTGAGAGTGATTTCTAACGTTTATTAATAAGTTAGAAAGCTGTAATTATATTACCAGGGAATGTTATAACAGTGATCTAAGTAACTTACGTACATAATTGTCTTATGGAATGATAAATAAATACGTACCTAACATTAGAGGCGTATTCTTTCCCATTGCCCTGGTTTTAATCAGTACCTTACAACATACAAAGTAAATATGAGAAGCGGCTCCTTAATACGAAAATAGGAGTTCTTTGACCTCAACTGAAGCCGTAGTCTACGATACAAAATCTGTGCGTAAAAGGAAGATTTTTTGAACTATCACAACAATAATCAATTTGATAATCCAATATTACTTTATTCCTAAAAATCCAAAAGCACAATGACTTTCATAATTCCATTTTAATATTGGCTAACCGATATGAGAAATTCTTTTCTTAAAGTCGTGAACGAAAAGAAATTGGTTTATATTAAAGGCAGGGATATCGTGTATCAAAGCGGCACCCACCTATACGAGAATCGTTCCCTTGCGAGAGTTTCATCAAATTGACAATGTGAGAACCTATGTATACGGATTTCGGTAACTTTATCAATCTTAATTCTAAGTACTTACCTACTTTATATCTCGAATGACACACTCGTGATTAACATAGTCCTTACATTATGTATTGCTTAATATTTAGGTATCTAAGTGAAATGTTTAGTCAGAGAAACATCCCGTGTCCGTATAGCAGTTGTAATTGTAACCACAACTGCCATTTTAATGTGACGTGTGGCTGAAATGGCTGTAGCGTGATATGAATAAGCGCCTTAAAGCTCCCACAGACAGGCGCTACGCGACGGTGCGACGCTATTCTGGTAGAATAACTTCCATGAACTTTTCATTAAAAAATATATATACTAAAGTCGCATTATTCATCTTCGCAACAGAGAAGCGGGTTGCAAACTTAATATAGTTTGGGGTTACTCTGTACAGGTCATTAACATTCAACAAAAACTGCACGAATGTCAAGCAGAAAGTGCACACTTTCAACAATATTCTACGACGACTTGTCTCGTCAAAGTGGGGGCTTCGCCCGACGTTATGCGGACTATTGCGCTGGCGCTATTTTTCTGCAGGTAAATTTGCGTGCCCCGTGTGGAGCCGTTCAGCTCATACAAAGTTAGTGGACACAGCTCTAAATGAAACGTGCCGGATCATCACTGGCTGCCTCAAACCGACCCCGGTGCAATTGCTGTATTCACTAGCTGGTATAGAGAAACCAGAAATTCTTAGAGCGGTGGCAAGCTCAAGCGATAGAGCCAAGATGGCTTCTGACACACGACACCCTATGCATAATAACATCATCGTGTCACAGAGGTTGAAAAACCGCAAAAGATTTTTAAAGTGTGTTCCCCCTCTCACTGGCGAACAGTCTAAGGAACGGCTAAGCCAGTGGCGAGACGGTGTTTCCTTGCCAACCCCATTCGTTCCACCCGCAGAAAATCTCGCACCTGGACATAAGTTGCCTTGGCTTTCCTAGAAGTCTTTAAATAGACTTCAGAAGCAGGTAAGTCGAAGTAAAGAAACCGTACTCAGGTGGAGATTCACCGATGACTCCGCCCTGGAGTGTAAATGTGGTGCTGTTCCACAAACAATGGGGCTCTTAATATCTTGTCCAGCGTATCCTGCTGTCTGTACGCTACAGGAGCTGATGGACGCTACTCAAAGTGCTAAAATCGAAGCCAAATTCTAGGCAGACTGTATTTAGATTCTATCGACACGCTAAGAAGAAGAAAAAAACTAATACCTAAGCATCTGTAAAACTTACTTTATTATGCAAAATACTCGCTCTTGTAATATAAAACAGAAACATCTATTTATAATCACTCAGGCTCTCCTCTTTGTCACGCTCTCTGCGTGGGCCGGAATCTAACACGCGGGCCCAGTATGGACCAGGTCTCTGCCCTCCATACATACATACCAAGTTAGTAGATAAATAGTGCTGAAAATTTCAAACCACTCAAGTGCACTTGTACATTATAACCGATTTCCCATGTGTTTGCTCTTGCAACTTCTGCGAGACGAAACATAGCCGCTATTCATATAATTATATCGTATTGTTTGGTATGTAAATTATCTGTAACTCAGTGCCAATTTCAGCAATGAAACTGAACGCGACTAAACTGCGTTCAAGATCTGTCAATGTCAATATTGAACAACAATAATGACACTGACAGTTCTTGATCGCGGTTTAGCTGTGCTTCATTGGTGAAATCCGCCCTCAGAGGTTACTAGACTGTTGTTGGAGATAAAGAGCACTCATTTGTTTCCATAATCAGCCTATAATGTTCCCACTACTAGGACTCGAGCCTCGTCTCGGTGAGAGGGATAGTTTGATTGTTCAAAATCACCGGTAAATGAAACCGTAGTCAAGTAAACGACGGTAAAATTGCCGTGTCTAACCCGTCGATCTAATCCGTCAGGGGTTCAGGAAGGGCGTTTGTTACGCGTGTTAATTATTCCTATCAACAACCTCTACTAATCAGGATTATTTAATTAATTTTCACGTATTCGGATCCTTCGTATTCGCCGAATTAGGGTTCGTTTATCTGGTCTGCTTCAGGGGTGGTTGACAATGGGTGCAGGCTCCCGGCGTGTGGCATTTGTTTACTTTTACTATTATTGTGGGAAAGCTTTCAGCGCGTACCGTAGTGTTTGTTCTATTGTTCTTGTAAGATATGAGCTACATCTATCCATTACGTGCATGTTTTAAGGCTGTGTGAGTCTCTATCCTTTTTAATTTCACCAACTTTGTACGTTCATATGTGTGGTTTTTGTTTGTTAGAGGCGGCACATTATATCTACAGGGTGGTAACTTTCAGCGGGGCAGTAAGGGGAAGTACCTTGTGACTTTTTGAGTACTCCAACGATGGTTGGTCCCATAAAAGTTTTTGATCTGTATTAGAAACAGGGTCGATTGGCATCAAAAAATGTTTTTGTGTAAAATGGCTATTTTCTTGCTAACTGTATTTTTTTTTGAAAATCTGTGAATGGGGATCAAAATTCCATAAAAAATTATGGATAGTCTCTTAAGACCATTTTCGCGTAGCTGCAACGGATAAGGTACTTCTCCTTACTGCCCCGCTGAAAGTTTCCACCCTGTATAATAAATAATGAAAGTATATTTGAAACAATTTTGGTATAACCAAAGATAGCTGCAAAAGTAAATTACTGTGGCGCGGCTATCAACGCCCCACATAAAATACATGGAAGACACCTAGACACCTAGACTTTCACGTCTTTAGACAGTCGTATAATAAATCAATAAATTAAGACTTAATTTTACACTAGCCCATACTGCCCCACTGCTGAGTAAAGGCCTACCCCGAAACCCTGGCATCCTTTTCTAGAACCACTTCAACACAACGATCGCTGGCCAATCAGAACTTACAAAAACATAAAAAAGTTTGTATAGAAGAAGAAAGAAAGAAAGAAAAAGTATTTATTGGACTCGCACAGGAATATCACTAACTTAACTACAACACAATACAATTATTAAACGAATAAAAAATAAACTAAAACGCTGCTATGTATGTGGAATGTTACTTTGTATAACGTAAGTGGTGTGAAGTGAGGATGGCAGTGTTTGTGTGTGACATGTCTGTGTCACAATGAATTAAGAAAATGATCACGTCAATGTCGTGGCCATATCGTAGATTTACTCACTTCATGAAATGCTCGAGAATTTTTTCTCAAGAAGACGGTTGACGTCAGGGGTACCCCGAGGTTCGGCTTTTTTAGGTTCATTTAAACCCTGCTCACAGAAATAGGAGATTCGACAACCTGACTTTGACCGTCTTCTTCTGTAATATAAGAACCAGAAGAAGTCGAGAATTTCATGAAATGCGACCATTTCAGGAAATTCTCGAGCATTTCATGAAGTGAGCAAATTACGATATGGCCATTTCATGAAATGAGCAAATCTACGATATGGCCACTACATCAATACCTTTTAAAGAATGGTGACGTTAATTTATCATCATCACCATTCAGCTGAGAAAAGTCCTCTGGACATAGGCCGGGACGGTCAGCCAGCCGCCTGCTTTCACTCAGTCTGCACTCGTGGACCTAAGTATCGTTTACCTACCAAAGTACCGGTTCAGCCACTGATTCACTACATAATATTCCAGAAGATTCAATCACGAAAAGCAGCATAAAAGGAACGTCAGATTATCATTGTAATCGGTTAGTAGAACAGATTCTGTAGAAGAAAAAATTTCGAAAAGCTGGCATATTCCACCGAATATAAGCTGAAACATTTCCATCGGTACGACTAAGTCGCGACATTCCATAAATTGTGACCGTTCTCGTTATGTACTCGTACATTACAAAAAATATTCCAACTTTATAAATCCTTCGTCAAACGGGCACAATATGCCGCGTGGTCGGCTTCAGCG
Organism: Antitype chi; assembly: GCA_947359405.1. Classification (NCBI taxonomy): domain Eukaryota; kingdom Metazoa; phylum Arthropoda; class Insecta; order Lepidoptera; family Noctuidae; genus Antitype; species Antitype chi. The sequence continues at coordinate 10,083,581 of OX375815.1, read as the reverse complement.
CAATCTTGTAATAATTGGCTACTGCGCCATCACTAATTGATGCGATTAGCGTCTTTACGTCTAGTTTAATAGAGGCTATAACTGCGTTCCATTTTCCAGCGCGTCTGTTTTGTCGGTAGACCATACTATGTAAGGTATTATCTCGGAATTGCAATGTGCATATCGTCTTGTCTGAGATTACCTGGTATGTTAGACTCGAAGGAAATAGTCGTCGTTGGGTGACATATTTTAATGAACATACAAAACAGCATTTAAGAATTCAGAACAGGATGCTTTTATAATTTGATTATACAGGTACGATTCGCACCAAAAAAATACTACAAAGTGAAAAATAACTTTAATTTCGGAAGGCGGTGACAAAAAATTAAAATACATATCGAAAGTCCCCGACTGCCGAAATTAAAGTTATTTTTCACATCTGTAGTGTTTTTTGGAAGTCGGTTATTTTCAAGTAACTACTTGCTGCGGAAGATGATCCCCATCAAATTAATTTTCTTTTTTGTTTTATCATGTACCTAGGTGTACCCGTCATGCCTGCCAAGCTAATTTAATTTAACCCTGTGTTATTAGATGGCAGAAGGACGCTCCTGCCTATCCTTCTTGAGGCAAGGCTTAGTCAACGTTCACACGCAAACATAATAAAATCGCGAAATCTTTACTCGCACTGGATTTTCAACTCTCGGTGTTAAACCGAGCATTGAGAATCCAACAGAGTGCAGCGCGAGTGAGTGTCAGCGCGTCCAAAAAACACAGTGTTCGATTTACAACTCTCGGCGCTAAGCAGTGCGTTGAAGATCCGCGATGAAATCCCACCGCGATTTTGTTAGGGTAAAGTCGGGTATCCTCGGTCAGGCGAAAAACAAATCAAATCAAAATATTTTATTTCACTTATGCCTGCATGGGCACTTATGAAACGTCAGAAGGTGCACGGTTCCAATTTGTGGCGGTCACCACACTATCTCCCAAATTACAGTGTTGATTGAGGGTGGCATGAATGTTCCTCGCGTCATCGCGCCCGCTCCCGCTCAGTTCTGAGCACACGTCAGGGAGAACCTCACGTCAGTTTGTTCCGCGCCACTTTTTCATAACTTTTTGGCCGCGGACATAAGAGGTAAGTATCTTCATTTTCATGTTTTATTCATTGTCATTAATATTAATTGCCATGTCGTTATCTATCTACCTATGTAAGCATAGATTTCGAGCACTTTACTACAGGTTTTGGTAGTAATTATTGTTGACCAGAAAAGTATACTGGTGGCTAATGCCGGTCATGATGACCGGTATTAACTGCAAGTTATGTTTGCAAGTACATAACATTTTTGATCATTGATTTATGCAGTGGTTTATTCATAAAACCCGATCTTCTGAAGGACTTTTTTAAATTTTTACGTGCCTGTTTTACTATACATGATCCTGCATCTCACTCAATAACGTTGTGCGTGTAGAGACTAGCGTCTTACTGCTTATCACTGATACTACCTCTGTCGGACACGATGCCTGGTGAAACAGCGTGCTTTTAAGACAGGCCCACCAGTGAGTTCGAGCCCACGACTAGATGCCCCATAAGTGACCGGCAATACCCTTCCTTACCCTACGTCCAAGGGAATTTGGCCTGAGTGAACTACGCGGTCAAACTGTCCAATAAGTAAATATCTTTAAAGTATTAACACGGCGTTTTCGCTTTTGTAAATTGTCGAAAAACATTCACTACGTTTTGTGTTCTACGCTAGTGTGTTACCGCTTTGACATCGAAATGAACAACCGGATTCAAGTTTCTTAAGTTTCCTGTACAGACGGAAAAGTTATTAATTTTATTAATCACCTGTCTCTCCAATGCTAATAGATGTGTACCTATTTACTGGTAACAAAGTATTTTCTGAACAAGATTTTTATTGGATAAAAGACTACCAGTTATATATTTGAGTAAATTTTGCTTACTGCTACGTTTTACTGGGTAGTGGTAACTTTTACATCGCACCGGTATTTTCCAGAGTGGTTAGGCAGGGGGATACCAGTACTCTCATTTCACCAGTTATATAGGGTGACTGGTAATTAGTGACCGATATTTAAACACATGATTGTACTCATCATCATTTTAATTTAACTAGCGCATGTCCTCAACTACCTCAATAGAATATTGAGTACCTAACAAGAATAATACACCATCAGCTGTAATTTAATTTAGTCACCTACAAAGAATAAAAAAGAATCCACTTTTACCATGCATTATAACTTTTTTCATTAATTTAACAACGAATCGCACGCGCGCACGCTATCAGCTGTGAGTCGCTTGACCCCGGGGTCAAGCGACTCACAGCTGATAGCGTGCGCGCGATCCGTACGGTGGTTAAATGAATGACAAAAGAATAATGCATGGTAAAAGTGGATGTGTTTTTTGTTTGTAGGTAACTAAATTAAATTACAGCTGATGGTGTAATAATTTTGTGAGGTACTCAATATTCTATTGGGGTAGTTGAGGACATGCGCTAGTTAAATTTAAATTATGATGAGTACCTACAATCATGAGTTACATATCGGTCACTAATTACCAGTCACCGTATATTTAAGTTCCATGTAATAGGGGCGAGTGGTTAAGTAGTAGCAGCCAGTCGATCGATCAGGTAAAGCTAGGGGTATGAAGTGGTATATGAAGATGGTCACCCATTTACTTACCAAGGCTCCTCCGTGCCTCGGAAAACACGTTAAGCCGTTTATTCCGACTGTCATTCGTGTATCTTTGACAGTCGTTTCGTTATTGTAGTCCGAAGCCTGAAAGTCTGACAACCAGTCTTACCAAAGGATATCGTATTACCCAGTAACTGGATTGTGGCGGTCAGATAGGCAGTTGCTTCATGTAAAATACTGGTATTCAGCTGCACCCGGTTAGACTGAAACCTGACCCCAAAATAGTTGTGAAAAGGCTAGGCAGATGATGATGACCCCTCCGAGCCTCGGAAGTTAAGCCATTGGTCCGGTCTGTCATTCATGGATTTAACAGTCGTTATGGGTCGTCAGAAGCCCGAAAGTCTTACAACCAGTCTTACCAAAGGGTTTTTTATTATTATTAATGCCCTCTATACTGAATTGTTTTTTTTGGTTTTTTATTTCTGAAAATTACAATATATCCCTCAATTCAGTGTGCCTTTTGGCAAAGGCGTCCTCCAGCTGTTTCCACTGAGTTCTATCACGAGCTACTCTCCTCCAGTTAGGGTGGGCTGTTTGTTTTAGTTCGTTCTCCCATTGTTGTCCGTTGTTGTCCGTTTACTGTCCCTTGGATACCAATCGGTTATTATTTTACACCATCTCTCTATTCCTGGTCTCATCATGTGGCCAGTCCATCTCCATTTTTGTTGGTCAATTATGGTCAAGAGGTCTGGTAGTTCAGTTTTAGCTCTTAATTAGTCATTTCTTACATGATATGCCTTACGTATGTTTATCATGCTTCGTTCCATGAATCTTTGGCAATATTGGCAAGGGGTATATGTATTACTATTAATAGGGACGAAAAAAGTTAACAATCATAATTCTCATTCTCAGAATATTCCACGCAGTGCTACTTAGCTGCAACGAACTCAATCGTGGAAAAAAAATGGCAGTCGTAGAAAAAGCAATTTCCAACCTCCTTGCAAGCGGAAGACAGAAAGATTAAACGAGAATTGGAACTAACTACTGAGAACAGATGGTAATATTAGAAAGTCCGGCTTCAAAACACTTTGTAATATGGTTTCGCAGAGATTAGGAATACGGTAACGTTCTCTTGGACTTAGGATTAGGTATGGGTAGATCTCCAACAATAATATGGATTCGATTTAGAAGAACACAATCGCTCAAATCGGTGCCATATTTTTTTCGATTTATGACTAAAAAATTTAAAACTTGATAAAGTATTTTCAGTATTGTTAAAGTTTCTTTATTGAATTTCGATCCCTTGTTAATTATAACTATCACATCATCATTTCAGCCGAAGGACGTCCACTGCTGGACATAGGCCTCCCCCAATTTGGGGGGCTTGCTACAAGCCGCTTGGCAGGCGGATTGGCGATCGCAGTACGGTGGTAAAATGCATAGAGAACGCTGCTGCCCATTCTCTAGTAAGTACCTTAGTCGCCTGCTACGAAACCCACGGGAAGAGATGGTAACTATGCCGGATTGATATTGTATGCCTCTGTGACTGAGAATGAGAGTGTAAGATGTAACTCGGATTTAAATTTGGATTTATGAGAGTTGTACTTGATATTTTTTATTTAGGTAATTTAACAAACAGTGTCTATAATTTTTGTAATTAGTTTTAAAACGTCTGAATTAAAGAAACAAATAAACTCAATGATACAGAAAACAGAAAAGTTTCGAAAATGTTCTGATTTAGCTGTATCAATGAGTTACTTACACACATACTCTTAAGGCTTCCAATCATATTTATGACGCATACATAGTCCTCTATAGACAGATCGAAATAAGGAAATTATGTTTTGCGGGAACGAATCTGTCTATCGGACGAAGCCGTTGCTCCCGGCTGTCATTCGTGGATCTTTAACAGTTGTTACGGATCGTCACCCAATAATTGGATTTTGGAGGTCAGATATGCCGCACTTCATGTAAAAGACTGGAAGCCGAGGGGTGCGGGTTGTTCGAAAGAGATACGCGGCAACTGAGGGAACACGGGTGGGTTTTAGTCAGTAAAAGTCTGACACGCCCTCCTGCTCCACCCAGAGCGGTAGAAATTATTTGATGATTTCGCACCCAAAAAAAAAACCCCAACATAGACTAAATACTAAGTTGTGAAAAAGCTAGGCAGACGATGTGAACGAATCTGTCTATCGGACGAAGCCGTTGCTCCCGGCTGTCATTCGTGGATCTTTGACAGTTGTTACGGATCGTCACCCAATAACTGGATTTTGGAGGTCAGATAGGTTCATGTAAAAGACTGGAAGCCGAGGGGTGCGGGTTCTTCGAAAGAGATACCGTGGCCCCTGGCACACAAGCAACTGAGGGAACACGGGTGGGTTTTAGTCAGTAAAAGTCTGACACGCCCTCCTGCTCCACCCAGAGCGGGAGAAGTTATTTGATGATTTCGCACCCAAAAAAAAATAAAAATAAAAAAACCCCAACATAGACTAAATACTAAGTTGTGAAAACGATGTGAACGAATCTGTTTAGTGAACGCTGGGTGTTAAGGATTAACGGCTTTGTCACAACTTATTATCACATCTGGACACTAGGTAAATGGCTTAGTCTCCTCTGGGCGCTGTCGCTCTACGATAGTTACCCCTTTATTTACAAACGTTGCTTAAAGTTAAGTTTGTTCCGCTACTTCTTCTTCCCAGCTAAAGCACTAGGAAGTGGTGAAGGGCGGGCGTTTTTGGGGGGACTGTCTTATGTAATTTTATTTTGACGTTCAAAAAGAGCTGACTCTCAGCCTAGTTTGAATAAATGACTTTTGATTTTGATTTTGATTTTAATGATTAGCGACTGTTTAACCATACTCACATTTAAACATCTCATAACTTTAATCAACATTTATAAATAAACCCCTTTGTGCTTATTATCATACGCATAATCAATTCGCCAGAGACACCCAGAGTATCATTACTTGTGTTTTGTTTTCTGATAGTTTGCCATTAGCGTAGTGATACATCTCTCGAAAATTAAAAGCCGAATTGTGTGAGTATACAGGGTGACTTGTAATTTGACGTATTCCTGCCAGTACGTGATAGTGTGAGCATTTGCAACAATTAAGCACCCCATAAGGCCTAAATTCATGGGATTCGAGAAAAAAAAAACTTTTTTTATGATAAAATATAAAAAAACCTGACTTCGTAACTATATAAATATCACTCTTCTTAAATCTCAAATTGAATGACCTTCATTGGTATTCCATTACGTACTTAATACTTTAATTCACATTTCGAAGTATCAACATTTTATCAGACATGATTATACCCGAGAAATAAGTGATCATCATTTTTTTTCATTTCAGCCGAAGGACGTCCACTGCTGGACATAGGCCTCCCCCAAGCTCCGCCACTTCGACCGGTTCTGTGCTTCCCGCATCCAGCGGACTCCTGAAGTGATAATCGAATGAATTAACGTGTATGCCATCCCACTACTTCCCAACTTCCCAGCAATCTATCACACGTTAGGCACCCAGGATGCCATGACCAGGGGCCCTAGTCTGCTATTTTTATAAATTCGTAATTCCAACACGATCCCATTGTCATTAATTTGTCATTTTGCTAAAAGTTCGTATTCTGCTAAATTCATAATGGTCGATCATTGGTCGGTCAATGGTCTCGTAATAGAATTGTTTCATAATGGCATTTTCGTATTGCCATTATTATAAAACTCGGTAAGTAGAAATGATTTTCGAAAAACTACTACTAAATTTGAACATTTATTCATGCCAGATTTCATTTATATATATTTTTACATATTATATATTAGTGTTTTAAGCAATCTAAAGTAGTAGGAAGTTCGTAAATTAAGTCAGTCATTCATTTATCATTATGTACGAGATTACCAATAAATGCCATTTCTTTCAATGGAGTGCCAGTGGCTGACCATTGGAAAGTCATAATGTCGCCATTATATTAGTAGATTACCAAACTTGTCAAAATCAACAATTATGAAATCAATTACAGACCATTATGACACTATTGTAATAGCAGATTTGAGGCCCTGGTCACAAGTCATCACAAATAATTTCAGCTTATTGTGATAAGTGACGTAGGTAATTTAAAAAACTTTGTAGGCGAAAAAAATTTAACTTTTCGCCATGTAATTTAGGTAGATGTTTTATTTGGTTAGGTACTCATCATCATCATTTCAGCCGAAAGACGTCCACTGCTGGACATAGGCCTCCCCAAGCTCCTTCACTTTGACCGGTCTTTTGCTTCCCACACCCAGGGGATTCCCGCGGCCTTCACAAGGTCAGCGGTCTTTCTTGTGGGAGGCCTTCCAGCGCTACGTCTTCCGGTACGCGGTCGCCACTCCAGAACCTTTCGGCCCCAACGGCCATCTGTTCTGCGGTTAGGTACTATTTCATTGTAAAGTCAGTATTATCAGGTTTAATTTCCCATTTTTTTTCTTCATTATTTGTTTATTTTTATTTTAATAAGTTTTAAATAGTAGTAATAGTTTGTAAATTTTTGTAAAAAATTTAAGAATTTTTTACAAAAATTTTCATTTTCATTTAAAAATTTGTAATTTCTATATCATAATAAGTGTACCTATGGATCATGATATATCTGAAATACTGTTTTTTTTTTGTTACAGGATTTATCATTGCTCGTGAATGTGTGACAGCCACCCCTTTACCAACTTGAAGTATTCGATGTGACAAGTAGGATAGTTTATCCCACAATCCATCATTCCTCAAACCGTCGTCAGAAATGCTGAGCTTCAACTGGAACATTTTGTCTTATTTATTCTTACATTTTCTGAAGCAGGTATATGCCTAACCTTTTAAAACCTGGTAGGTACCTATATATGTGGGTAATGTTTCAGTGTTTCAGTTAATATTCATTGGATGCTCTGGGATTATGTTAATCCTTATTGTATGATCAGGTATTAAACGAGTTTGAAATTGCGGGAAGAGCTCGTGATAATAAATTTTACTTACTTTCTGACGTGACTTGATCAGTGATCACGTCTCGTGGCCATTAACTGTGCCAGTGAGGTGGGAAATCATTTGTTTAGATAATACTAAACGTATGGATGTTTATATCTAATACATAAAAAATATAGCTAGCTGTGTTGTAGTTTTTCATGAGAGTAAAGCAGAGTTGTTTTTTTTTATAACATTAATATGCAGAGTGGCAGTGACATCGACGTACTACCTGAAATCAGGGATTCAGTACCTTCTGAAACCCCAGCGTTGAAATGTTTTCGTCGGTTATAAACATAAATATATACTGCCATACATTTTGCACTTTTCTATGAATAGAAACAGCTGTTTTTTTTTTGATAACCGACGAAATATTTCTAGGCTGTATGGGGGTACAAACATGTGCTGAATTTATAGTTTCAGCTTGCGCGTCGATGACGCTAAGATCCTGTCATCATAGAGGTTTGTAATAATATGTATTTATAGCTAAAAAACGGTTCTACTAAAGTGTTTTCAAAACATGCCACTTAGATTTCTCCAGTGGTGGTCTTATACTTAATACTGGTGCAAACACCCAGACTGTACAAATATCTGAAGGACGACAAATATTTGTTTTGAGTGGAGATCGAACCCTCGACCCTTAGCGCAGTGAGCCACTGCTTACCCGCTGTGTCAATCAGTTCAGTGACGTTAAAACTAGACTGTTTTACTATCCAGTCCATAGAATTTATAGGATAAGCTGTCTGTGGATATCTAATCGGAACACATTTTTTTTTTATAAAACTGTACGTCACGCCCTTTTTTCCTGTTGAAAAAAAGGACGTAACATGCAAAAACTTTATTAGGTAGTAGATAGGCACACCTTTTACCGAATTTAAGAATCGAACACAAATTCTAAATTTGTAGCTCAGCACTCTACAGAAAGAGCAGAGTCCAATTTCAATCTATAACTAAATGGTTGCTTAAAATATTTTTCCTTTTCACTTAGCGCCTTTATCAGAATGTCAGAACATTCAGTTTTCCTTAATTCTTTGAAATTGAATATTTTGTATTTTTAACCGACTTCAAAAAAAGGAGGAGGTTCTCAATTCGACGGTTTTTATTTAATGTTTGTTTGATCAGAACTTTCGACTGGGTGAACTGATTTTAATAAAAAAAAAATTATTTGAAAGCTGGTGCTTTCCGTGTGGTCCCCATTTCATATATATCTGATGATGCGTTTCGGAAACAGACAACGGAACTCTTCAAAAAATTACAGCAAATCAACCGCGATTGCTGCTATCGCATAAATCGCCTTTTCGCATTAAAAGTGTACAATTTCCAAAAATATTCAAAATGGGGTTAATATGCGGAAACGTTTGGTATCACCAGTATTTTCTCTTTAAAACGCTCTCCTGTAAAATTAGTAAGTTTTGAGTTTATACAGTTTTAATGCGAGAAGACGAAATATGCATTGTTTGTACCCTAAGGATGATGACATTTCGAATTGGTGTAGGGTAGGTACTATAACTAAAAAGTGAAAAATAAAAACTTTTTCAAAAAAAAAAAAAACGACCGACTTCCAAAAAAACACTACAAAGTGAAAAATGACTTTGATTTCGGAAGGTGGCTGGTGAAATGAAAATTAAAATACATATCTAAAGTCACCGACTTCCGAAATTAAAGTTATTTTTCACTTTGTAGTGTTTTTTTGGAAGTCGGTTGTTTTTTTCTTGGAAAAGTTTTATACTTTTGTATTCCGATGTGATGACAATTTGCAGAAATAAGTTTTTCATATTTGAGTTTTTTTTTCGGGTATGCGACACACGTGTTGTATGACACAAGTAGAGATAACTTCTATACTCCATTTGAAATAAGATTAGACATTTAAACAACCCTGTTTTACAGTCAGTTCAACCGATTCTGACTTCTATACCGTAGGCATAAGGATGGCATTAAAAGCAAAAAAGTAGTTTCAATACCAACTGTGTACTGCTGCTGCCATTTGTCATGCCACCAACAAAATAAAGTCAAAATCGGTTGATCGGACTGTAAAAAAGGTTTAGTTAAATGTCTAATCTTATTTCAAATGGAGTATAGTTGCTTTTAATCATGTACTTACCTATTGTCCAGATAGCTATTGTCTACATAAAATGTGCTTATAAAATTGTAGACCAGATAGAGAAACTAATAGTCATCATCTAATCTATTCTAATAAGTATAACTAACAATGTAGCCTCATTGTCAGCAAGGCAAAGGCCTAGATCCCTTTTCCACAACAAACACGAAAAACGCTTCCTAATATCTAAAGATTTTTTGTTGCTTTATACATACTTAAGTCTAGTTATGCCTCTGAAGTTGTCTCAACGATTAGCGAGAGCCCTTCACATTGTGCCAGAGTACACCCGACGATGATGATCGGTCGCCGCTTAGCGTCATCTCCGCATACATCCCTTTGTGGGATCCGCACTGTAAACAGAGCAGCGTACCGCTCCCTTTATTAAACTAGGATTACTCTACAAGTTCAGATATTCTACAACAAAGTAGAATGGGGGAATAAAATTCAATTTTTATGCATAACGCTTTTGTGCTCGTGGGAGCTTAGTTGTAGCTATCTCTGGTTTGTCATAGAGTCATATTACATTTTACATCAACTGCAGTACGCTGCATTGCAATTTATTTTTGTAGAAAATCTCGCATTTGGCTTGAGAAAATAATCCTTTATCTTTATGACATGTATTTAATCGAATCTAGGATGAATAGGAATTTCAGTATTAGGTGGACTTAAAAATACTAACCAAATAATGGCAACCAACTTGAGAGTAAATCTCAAAGACACCTGCCGCGCGCGATACTGATCACTGCACTCGCTCACTCGGCCCGCGTGTGGTTTGTCATAGTTCGAACCTAACCAAACCCAATTGGTCGGAGTGGTCTAGCTTAGGTTACTGTGACTGTGAGAAATAGTTAAAAAGAGGCTCAATTATGATTAAAAAAGTGTACGGTCTACATCATCAAAAGCGAAAATAAAAACTTGTTTTTTGCGTAAGTCATTCAATAGTTAAAAAAAGGTTCATCATTAGAAAACAAAAAAGTTTTTTATTTTTAGGTCAGTTAAATATTTTCCAGTCTTTTTTAACTTTTATATTACCGAGACCTAGAAGTTATCAGAAAAGGCACGTACTTGTAACTTTTAGTTATACTTACCAATGTGACGTAGGTAAGGTTTTTAACAGCTGCTCGTAATTCTATTTACTGACTAGACGTTTTCGTATAGGAGCCTGCGTGGTGCTTGTAAAAAGCAATCGGAAAAGCGAGTACCGTCTTATCTTTCACACGGTAACCGTTCCGGATGGAATTGAGAAGCGGAAATCAGGTTTCCGTATCACGATGCTATCTCTTTGTTGCAGATGCTGATCTTCCTTCCTAATATAACCCTTTAGTCGCCTTAGCGACCGTTGGGAGAACGGTTGGCTTCATTTTTATTCTTCAATATTCAGTTAGGTAGCAGTGATGGTCGTGCCGCACTGGTATCGGCCCTAACTTACAAGTTGTAGGTCGTGAGTTCGAACCCAGACAGGCAGTTTACTTTGTGCATGTCATTTTATCAGTGATGACCAGAGATCGGATATTTGGATGCATATTCACCTAAAGTTGAGATGTTGGCTAACATGGAATGCGCTTTTGTATCGAAAAAGTCTTAATTTAGGTAAGTAATGTTATTTTTTTGTGTTTTAACTAATACAAACCACCCCTCCTCCAGTACATACACATATTTGTATCGGGTTAAACATTAATTTTAAATTAATACACATCTGAATAGTTATGCAATCCAAGAATCCCGGGGTTTTTAATAAATACTACAAATAATTTATAAAGCCGCTTCCATACTTTCATAGCTAAAAATGATGTTTAGGTAAATATGCATCCGAATATCCGATCTCTGGTGATGACCTATGGCACAGAAACGTGGTCGCTCACAATAGGCGCACAATGGGTTTAAAGTCACCCAAAGGGCAATGGAGAGGGCTATGCTCGGAGTTTCCCTACGTGATTGAAGGAAGGAAGGATTCAGGAATTAAGAGATCCGCAGGAAAACCAAGGCAACCGACATATACCCGAAGAATTGACAAACTTAAGTGGCAGCGGGCAGGGCACATTGCTCGCAGAACAGATGGTCGATGGGGTCGAAAGGTTCTGGAGTGGCGACCGCGAACCGGAAGACGTAGAGTGGGAACGCCTCCCACAAGGTGGACCGATGACCTTGTGAAGGCCGCGGGAATCCGCTGGATGTGGGAAGCACAAGTCCGGTCGAAGTGGAGGAGCCTGGAGGAGACCTATGTCCAGCAGTGGACGTCTTTCGACTGAAATAATGTAATTTCATCACCATTGCTATCAAAACGGTAAAGGCAAACATCGTGACGAAACTGGCACCAATAAATTTGAAGACATGTGCCACCCACCAACCTGCACTGGCCTTGCGGGATGGATGTCACATGTCTTCGAAATTTTTACAGTTATAGCATTACTAGGGTAGATACTCATTGATTGACCACTTCAAGTGTATGATATAACGATGTACACACACACACACACCACACAACATCACGCCTGTATTCTCCCGAGTGTTAGTTAGTAGTGCACCATTATTAAAATCACATCTCGCCAGTTATGTTTAAATCCCAAGTAATAAGTGGCGAGCCTATTGCCATCAACCGGGCATAAATCTTGACTACTGAGAAATTCCAGATGGAGAACCCAATAACACTTTGCCGACCCGGGAATGTAATCCAGGACCTCTTACTTAGCAGTACCGCTTGCGACCACTAACTCAAGGACGCATGTCCACACACTATCCATATATTCTATTCTAGGTTCGAACGTATTAAAAACAAATTTGCTCCTATACATTTGTACCCCGTAGGTATTACACCTTTCTATGGAACAGTTTTTTAATTGTTATCCGCCTAGGAGTTTCTGCACTAGGGGTCTAGAATCATGTGCTGAATGCATAGTTTCAGTTTGCGCGTCGATGTCTCTGCCACCAGAACAGCTCCTGCCACCATCATCGCTTTCGCGTTCAGCCCCACGCCGCCGCCGCTTTGCTGTTCTAGGGCCCCACTGCATAATTCATCTGAACCACTAGTTAGCCAGCACTACACATGTCATATTACCTATTTATCATCTACTTAGCCTTTTCCCAACTATATTGGGGTCAGCTTCCAGGCTAACCGAATGCAGCTGAATTTTACATGGAGTGATTGCCTGTCTGACCTCCGCAACCCATAAATAAATAAATCCCACTGGTTCTCACCGGGGGAATTTATGTGTCAGACTTTCGGGCTTCTGACGACCCTTAACGACTGTCAAAGATCCACGAATGACAGCCGGGGCTGTCATTCCTCGATCTTTGACAGTCGTTCGTTGGTCCCGACCAACGAACGGCTTAACGTGCTTTCCGAGGCGCGGAGGGGTCTTGGAATGTAAAGATCACCTTTCCACGGACCAACCGCGGTAAACGTTAACGTGGTCGATCGACCCGTACAGCCGTTATTACTTAGTCAGAAAACCCTCATATCATATGTATCAACGGTAATAATTGACTAATATGAATTAGGTACGTTTCGTTTGAAGAAGAATGGCAAGAAACTCTACCGTTACTATTTTTAAATGTTTTACAATATTGTACATAGGTACAGAAGTACATCAAGCTACCCCAAACTGTCAAATTTGCCCAATTGAATATGAACCTTATTCTTATGTGATAAAGTTGAAAATCTATCAAAGAAATTTGACAGATTGGGGTAGCTTGATCTGCTGGCGTCTGTAAATTAATTACATAATAGTCCTAAAATAGCACAACCCGTATATTAGAAGACGAGCCTATATTACTCCTCGTGCAAAATCCAATTAAACTTTGGCCAACCCGGGAATCGACCCCAGCAGACGCGTTCGAAGCAGTTCTTTATTACACACCTGCTTATCCCGAATGGAGTACTAAGAGAGATACACACCAACATTTAGCCAGTAATATTCAAGTCCCATATAACAGCGAGCCTATTGCCAAAATAAATAAATCTTATAAATAGAATGCAAATAACATTTTCATCGTATATTCCTTTCGTATGTTTGTCGGTCGACTTATACAAACAGCTGAACTATCCACACGTGCGATCATATAATTAGTCTCAAAGACTACGTGACTGCTCCGACCAATATCGATAGTTAGTCCTAATTCATAATACCGGAAAATTCCCGGGAGATACGATCTTACGTGGATAATCTCAGCTTAGCAAATGTAATCTGAAAGGAGTACTCGTAGATGCTTTGGGATTTAATGAAGTTTCTTTTTATATGATTTGTAGTTGATTCCATGGGTTCATAAAGTTTACTGGTGTGCTCTTCTGGCTTATTTATTTATAAAAGATACGACTTTTGAGGTTCGGTTGTTTTCCTTGTAAACCGTAAATAAATACTTACGTACAGTACAACTATGTTCTTAATGTCCCTAGGGAATCATCGCATTATTATGACTTTAGCATCTTTCCTCTAATTTATTAAATAAATTAAGAGTATTATGAAGTATATAGAGTTGCTTATACTTCCAAGTCGATTGAGAGCGTCCGGTCTGCACCAAGTGCAAAGGGCAACTGATAGAAATCCGACGACAGACGAAACACCAAGTTTGCCATGGGACATTAAGAAAATAGTTGCACCGTACATACCTTTTTCACCTGTCAGATAATGGAAAAACCGCAGTAGTTTAATAACTGGTGACAGAACCAACCATACCTACCTGAAATCGAAGTCTCATATTCTGTAAAAAATAAAAATCTTTTCTTTCACCTTGGAATATACAGGGTGTCCGGTAATTAATGGATAACCTTGAAATGGTTCTTGGTAGAACTAATGGCCATTCAGAAAAAAACATTTTTATTTGTATTTAATCGGTACATTAAAAATTAAAAAAATTACAACCGACTTTCGAAAGAACACTACAAAGTGAAAAATAACTTTAATTTCAGATGGCGGTGACAAAAAATTAAAATACATATCCAAAGACACCGACTTCCTAAATTAAAGTTATTTTTCTCTTTGTAGGGTTTTTTCGGAAGTCGGTTGTTTTTTTTTCGAATTTTTTTTCCTGAAAAAAAAAATAATAATAAATGTTTTTTTCTGAATGGCCATTAGTTCTACCATGAACCATTTCAAGGTTATCCATTAATTACCGGACACCCTGTATGTATAATAAAATAATATAAATAGGTAATTATGAAACTTCATGAAGTATTGAAGCACCCTTAAATACTTCATTATCATTAGACAAGAAAGACCGAAGTAAGGCTGGTATTGACCATGACTTTTTAAGCTCCATTAGGTTTCACTGCAAAACATGGCAACAAGACGAGGAAAACCTATTCCACATTGAAATCCTTGTTTTAATTTGATGTTGAACTTTATGGTTATTAAACTTCCTTTTCCAAAGCACATACATGTTTACATGTTTGGAAACTAAATCGCGAACGTAGTATACAGATTTGAGTTTCTAATTTATTTATTTAAACTTCTCGCACACAAAAAAGGTACAAAGGCGGAGTAATTAGAAGATATTTAATTGGTACTTACTTAGTTAACATACTAAATAGCAGTCGTTAGCTGCCCGTTGTCTGCCCGGTCAACCTAAGAATGTCGATACCCGAAGTAATTAATTTGCGGGGTCTTTATTTATAGCAGGCGCACCTGGTGCGAAGTGTGAT
Source organism: Antitype chi (assembly GCA_947359405.1). Lineage (NCBI taxonomy): Eukaryota > Metazoa > Arthropoda > Insecta > Lepidoptera > Noctuidae > Antitype > Antitype chi. The sequence continues at coordinate 10,068,242 of OX375815.1, read as the reverse complement.
GTTTTAAGTGTATCTAATTAAACTGGTAGTCGTCTATAATGACGTAGATATCCAATTAGACTGATACTTGGTCGTCCATGACCAAGCTAAGAGTAGAAAAAAACTGGATCATTGACTGGACTATTAACACAATTAAGTAAAACGAAAATTTTGTCAGGCTGGAGTAACAGGAACGGTCACATGTGATAGTACAGTAACCAAAAAAGATAAGTAACTAGGGTTGTCGGATATAGTAGAACTTGTTTTTTTTGTTTTCTCAAATTAAATTTTATACATAAAAATCCGTCAGTTACTAAACTTCAACTGTATTTGACGACCCCCTTTTTTTTGGTTGCGAAATCATCAAATAACTTCTCCCACTCTGGGTGGACTGGAGACTTTTACTGGCTAAAACCCACCCGTGTCCCCTCAGTTGCCCTGGGTACTTATCTTTTTTGATGACCGTACATAAGAGCAGTTTCTAGTAGTCCTTATATCTTAGTTATTTTACAGCTCCTTGTGAAAGGCTTTGTCCGGAGAAGTGGTGGTGGTGGTCACTGTAAATAATTACATGTACTTGTATCTATTTCTGTCACCTAGTAGCAGTTATTGTTGTGTTCTGAGAGTGAAATACACAAGCATATAAGACATTCCAACCTTATATAAGATTGGTAAAACACTTTGGGAGTTGGAAGTGTCCATAGGCGGCAGAAAATACTTTCCAGCTGATTAAAAAAAAAATCAATGGAAACATTTAGCATCAAAACATGCAACCAAGGATTTCGACACTGCACACCGTGGAAGTGGCGAAGTTTGGGCAACACAACTTAATCTTTGTCGTGCCAACGATACGAAGAAAAAGAATGGAAACATAAAAATGATAGTCCAGTTTTCCGTGACCCTACACATAATTCAAGTACTTAGCTATCGTTAAACACTAAGGACTAATTAAATAATTTCGGCAGATGATTAATGATATAATAAAGTGGCTTATGGTCCCCGATTAGACTCATTAACGACGTACAATGGATGGTCGGCGGAGCGGAACTTATGTACCAGTCGAGTGTGAACTACCCTTGTATCAACCTCGATCCGAACCTACGTAAGAGCTGATTGTTGCTCCATTGTTTGTATTTCGAAAATCTAACTTACGTAAGTAATTATAGAATTGGGATTTCATATTTGCACATAATCAGGCTGATTGGGTGTTATCGGTTATCGAAATTGCTCATAGGTAAATTGTGTCAATAAAAAAAAAAAAAAATCTCTTTATTTAATTTCACATAAACCTGCATGGGCACTTATGAAACGTCAGAAGCTAGGTGCACGGTTCCAATTTGTCGCTTCAAATGGAGAAGAGCCTACAAGAAACTCCACGGTTAGGGATGATTCTGATTAGACCGGGTCGTGCCGTGTCCGTGCCCCGGATGGGGCACGGATTTGAAACGTTACATACTTTTTGTATGAAGCACTTTATATTACACAGTGCATGATCCGTGTCTCGTCCGGGCCCTGACGACGCTCGTCTACACCACGGTTGTTGCACGGACACGCCCCGTCCCCTCCACGTCTTATAAGCCGATGTAATCTAAATGTGCAGCACGGACGGGCTCCGCTCCGGCCCCGGCCAGGACACGGCCCGGACACGGCACGGTGTAATGAGAATCATTCCTAACTCTTTAAAAAATAATTGGAGTTTACAATATTTTCAAGCTACAGTGAAAATAGGTATGGGAGGACAGTGCAAGCCTGTAAATAAGTACCAGGTACTTAGAAGAATGAAAATAAAGAATAGAAAATCGTCTACAAATCTATTCTGTAAGGCCTACAACGTTCTCTCATTCACAATATGTAAAATAATCTACATAAATAAAATTACCCTAGTTAAATCAAGTGACATATTTTCCATGACAATCACTGTCTATGTCAATCATTGTTTCCCTACGTCATCGAATCAGAAATGAACAGATTCGCATTTGTACAAAGGTAACCGACATAGCCCGAAGAATTCCCAAACTTAATTGGCAGTGGGCAGGGCACATTGCTCGCAGAACTAATGGCCGATGGGATTAAAAGGTTCTGGAGTGGCGGCGTACCGGAAAACGTAGAGTTGGAAAGCCAACCATAGGGGGCCACCCAGCAGGAATTCGCTGGACGTAGGAAGCACAGAACCGGTCGAAGTGGCGGAGCTTGGGGGAAGCCTATGTCCAGGCCTATGTAACAGGGGATTTCTTTCTGCTGAAATGATGAATAATTGCCTGATTAACTCCAGCTGTCATAATTGAACATACCTACATCGTGAGTACGCATGGTAAGCATCATTTGCGTAATTCATCTATTACATTCAGATTAGTAAAAAGTTCAACCAATCACCAATTTGAAACCTACAACAACGAATTACAAGAATCAGAGAGAAGAGGCTACATTCTATTCGAAGTAAAACTTTTCCTGTGGGTGTAGAAAATGCTACGAACGGATTATGTGTTGGGGTTGTACGATATAAACCCGTTTGCAAAGCGTGGAAATCTTAACAATGCTCTCTTGGGACCGCACATTGTAACAGACTATGACAGAGAGTTCAATGTACACTCGTGGGTGTCGTGTGAAAACTGATTTAACATGAGACCATTCAATTTTTCATGCCGTACTTACAAAAACCTTAACTATAGTGAGGCTGATATTTATAAATAAATAAAAATCAATTCTTTATTTCAACAAAAAAAAGTGATCACGTTCGATATTACCATAAATGTTACTTGGCACTAGCTTTGGCATATGCTCCCGTCTCTTTCTGGCACTCGTAATTCTCATCAATTGGCGTACTTAACGAAGTTAATGTGACAAAGTTATCAACGTTTTCGTAAGCGTAAGCTGATCGTAAATAAATACAGGATAAAATTTTAACCAGTGCGCAAACTATAACTATGAATTCAGCATATCATTCTAGACCCCTAGCGTAGAAATTTTTCGTCGGTTGTACAAAAAAAAAAATCTGCTGTTCCATACATTTTGACCACGTAGGTATTGCAATTTTCTATGAAACAGCTGATTTTATATTGAATGACCAACGAAAAATTTCTAGGCTAGGGGTCTAGAATGATATGCTGAATCCATGGTTGCAGTTTGCGCACTGGTTTAAATTTTACCCTGTATGTACTAATACAAAACTGTTCTCTACACTTTTTCGTACTTTGTGGTATATTTGGATTAAGGTGAATGCGCAGTGGTAGACCGCGAAATTCAAATTTTCTTACGTTTTTGCAATTTTCAGGTCAGTATCAGGTTGTATCCTGATCAAAATGTGATTTGCGAATATAACAGGTACGTGTTTACAGAATTATAGTTATTAGAATGTCTAATATAAGTTCGATTTCTTCCACAAGCACTTTTCCATAAGAAATTTGTTCTTATGGAACAAATCTAACTTAGAAAGATGTATTATTGATTCTAATGATTATAAATCTGTAAATACGTACATGTTATAGTCGCAAATCATATTTTGATCAAAACAAGCTGACACTCACCTGAAAATTGCAAAAAACGTAACAAAATTTGAATTTCGCGCTCTACCACTGCGCATTCACCTTAACCTAAAGAACCCACTAAATGTGCCCGAGGCTTATTTCAATATCCGTAAAGGGGTTGCGGTAATTGGGGCCCTTTCTAATCGGCCGCTTATTGTAGTCGCCCAACTCCGGCACAAATACAGCCACTCGTCTATAAACATTATAAGTACCTAGGTACTCAGACGATAAGAGGACAAGAAGATTCATCCAGAAAATCAAGATCTATTTGCTAAAATAAGATATGCCACGGAATCGCAAGTACTTAGTAATAAAATAAAATCATTTGAAGATATAGTCAAGAACATATTCAGATTTATGAGTCTACGAAAGAGCACTTATATATAGATATCCATTAGGGTAATTGAGTGCTTCGTGACGTACGTACTTATTTACCGGTTGAATATCAAAGCTTGCAACTCTGCGTCGCATGTAGTACTATAGTGTAGGTACTAGGTAAAGTCATGGAATTTTTTTTCCAAGAAAATAGACTACCAACTTAAGTTGACCATACTATAGTCAAACCTCAACGATAAATAAAACTCAAAATCAAAGCATTTATTTCAAAGAAACTATTTTAAAATAAAACCAACAGGTATTTTTGAATTGTCAAGGGGTCGGTCAGTCAGAAGATGAAGCTAGTTGCCCAATCCGAAGCACCTCTGTGTGTACACCAGAGTACCTCTGGAAAAGAACGGGCAAAAAACTCCACGGACACTCTTTTGAATCAAAATCTTGTTACAAAAAATTGTTACATCATTCATTTTGCAATAACACATGTGAGAACGATGTAAAAAGATGTGCACGATGCAAAAGTATCCGTAATAAAACAAAAAATAAATAAATAAGTAGGCAAGTTAGAGGCCGCGCCATTTGTTTTCGTGAAAACGTTTGGTCGCAAGTTCATAACTGTAATCTGACCTGCACCCTAATTGCGTAGCGCACGATCAATCATAATCTGATTAATTTTGAAACAGATTGCTAAACCATTGCTGCATATGTTCGAAAAATGTGTCTGTTCAACAACGTAAATAACGCAATGAATATTGTTGAACTGTCAAAATGAAACAGATTATGATTGATCGTGTGTTACACAATTAGGGTGCTGTTATGGTATTCTGTATGATGTAAACTTTCTTCGATTGTCGTTTTTTTATGACAATTACGAAAAGATTTAGCAATACATATTTCGCCTCATATGAGAAGACAAAAAAATGAATGAAGCGAAATATGTTTTGTTGCAAAACCCAATGTAGAGTTTTGTAACTAATGTTTCTATGGTTCCCGATACTGCTGTAGCCGTTGTATCTAACCGATACTAGATTTCGTAGGCTCATTGAATTCCTCATGAAGTAAGCTTTCACCGATTATGATGTTTTTTTTTTTAAGTTTTGTGCAGATTTACGGACAATGTTAGACGACATATTAAAATATTTTGCTATTTGCAACAGATTTTCTTACGGTTTCAGTCACTGCCGTAGTTATTGTATTTGCTCGGCACTAGATTTTTAGGCTCATTACTTACTACCAAGACTCCGAGCGAAAAGACGTTTTCACGTCAAAAAAACAATTCAGAAATTGAAATAAGCCTTGGCAGCAATAATGAACTACTAACGACGCCTGTTCACGAACATGACGTTTGGATCGTTCTTTGACAGTTGTATGAAAAATAATTTCACTGACTGTATTAAGTACATCCATATTAATTCAGCTGTGTGGTATTTTCATTCGGCTGTGTCGAGTCGTTTGTATTTAAAGTATTTAACTTGACATGTCATGCATTTTAAAATAGGACAAACATTTCGTCGTGAAAACAAAAACATTGAGCTCTCGTTGTTGGAAACAGTAAGCACTTTCTTTCTTTTCTTTTAGGTTATTAAGAGTAACAATATACTTATTGTACAATGTATGTAGGTTCATGAAAAAGTGCTAAATAGTCATGCATAATTAGCCTGCCGGTCCTGGTCCAGGCCATGATACGGAGCGAGCGAGTGCATGGGTAACCGTCACCTCCTTCTGCGAAACAGTAATGCTCGCGAAGAGGGAGAGGCAGTATAAGCGCCCTCACAGCCTTAGTCGCCGCAGGAGACGCCCTGGACGTCGGGAATCCCGGACTGATTCCCGGCCACCGTAAGCGCGGGCTTGCGGATGGCGAGTAATGGGTAGCTCGCTTTCCGGTAAGGACCAAGCACGGGTCGACGGCGCGTTGTGTTCCACGCGCGAATCAAAGAGATGTTAGCACCAACTAGTGGGGTCCGCAAGGGCCGATGCCTGCTAGGAGTGCGGGTTGTTCGAAAGAGATACCGTCGCCCCTGGCACACAGGCAACTGAAGGAACACGGGTAGGTTTTAGTCAGTAAAAGCTTGACACGCCCTGCTGCTCCACCCAGAGCGGGAGAAGTTATTTGTTGATTTACCGACCCCCCAAAAAAAAAACGTCTCAGGCTTTCTCTCTGTGAGAGGAGTAGGCTGTAATCCACCATACTGGCCTAGTTCAAGTTGGTAGATGTCGATTTTTTTGCTCTAGGACATGCTGGCTTTCTAACGAAATGTTCTTTCCTCGTTTTGAGAGCAGTGGTGATAAAATAAATTACACAAAGTAAACAGTCATGATTACCAGATAATTGTAGTTTTGGCAATATTTTTAATGTTTTAAAACCTAACGATGTCAGAAACATAGACAATAAGGCCCAAAATTGCAAATCCTACCAAGCATCTCTACCATGCTCATACCAAGATCTGATTTTTAAACTGGCTGACTAGAGTCTAGATCTGAAATGAGATGCATGCCTGATTGATCTACGAGCTTATTATTTTTCTAGTGACGTATAAATCTATGCTATGAATGTAACTTTAGTATACTTAATACTTATTACACGACGCGAACATTCCCGTCACTCTTACTTCAAGTAGAACTGCTAAGTAGGAGAGCGCTACTTCCTAAGTGTCTACGAGGTGTGAGAGCGGCTATATGGATTGAAAGTTTTCCAACTTAAGAACATATTCGCACCGAGGAGGCTATAACTTGGGAATTTTCAACAACTTTCTTAGACAACGTGTAAGCCTTCGGAAAATGGACACTGTAGGAACGGTATTTTAAGATCTAATTGAAGTTAAAAACAAAACGTGAATTGTTAGACAGAACCTTTAGTCAAATAAGTAAGAATTTAAGATGATCCTAACTTAAATTTGGAATAGAGGCTCTCACATACAGGCGCGTCGCGGGAGCTTTAAGGGAAATAATGATCTGACTCTTTTTCAATCTAAATGTTTTTTTAAATTTTTTTTTATTGCTGAATGGGCTTGCTCTTGACCTCAATCATGTCTGATGGAAAGCGATTGATGAGGTCTATGATAGAATGATAGAATGAGCTTGCCCAGAAGATGCCTGTTCATTCTTGTTTTGAAAGTAGAGGTAGAGGGTTAGAGGTGGAAGGGAAAACAGACGCAGGCAGCTCATTATCAGAAAGTCCTCCATTGACCAATATTCCTGAAATAAATCATACACAGACACCTACAGTGCAGACATGCAGTGGTATACCACTGAGCGTACCCAAGAATGTCAATAGGCTTCATGGAAGCTATGAAACATATTGACCTACTAGCTTTTGCAAGGGGCTTCGCCCGCGTGGAGGTCAGACATTAGATATCCCACGGGAACGTACTATTGGGATAAAAAGTGCCCTATGTATTATTCCTGGTTATAAACTATCTGTGTGCCAATTTTTATCGAAATTCAACTGACCATAATGGCAACCCTAAACTTTCCCTGACAGTGAAATTATTTTAATAAGTTAAATTACTTATTTATTTGATAAGATCACGGCGTCTTATTTAGAGATAGAACTTATACGGATAATTCCTATTTAAAAAACTTATATTTTTTTATTATAGTTCGAAATGTGTTCGAGGTGGGCCATAATCGGGCATTGTTCTTTCATCCAAATCCGTTCAGCCGTTTTTGCGTGATTGAGTAATAAATATCCAAACATCTTCACAAACTTTCACATTTATAATTACTAGCTGACCCGACAGACGTCGTCCTGTCTTAACTATTGAATTACGCATTTTATTTATGTATGTATATGTTACGCACAACTTTAATTTTTCTTTCATAAGAACCTTCTCCTGACGATAACAAACAATACAAAAAAGAATTAAGCAAAATTGGTGCAGCCGTTCACGTGTGATGCCGTGATAAAGGGAAATAGGGATTAATTTTTATATATATAGATTATAGTAGGATATATATATATAGTAGGACTACCTACATGAAAGGATCCACATCAAAGCTTTGGTACGAGGAAAAGATACTTGGTAGGCAAATACCTCCTGTAAACCGAACACAATCAGCTAATTTAATAACCCATGGGCTAATTGCACATCAAATAAATTTTAACTAACCATAAAAGCGAGGAATCATTAACTTGAAAGCATACGTAGGTTTCCAACATTACTGTAATAGAAAAACTTTACAGCCAACATGTAATTTTCTTTCACGAAATGTAAATACAGAAGTACGAACGAAACTCCAGGCTTCGCAGTATAATAGTTCTAAAAACAATGAGATGTAACTGACGTTCATTTCACGTTTAATCCACTTTGTGTTTTATGAAATTTTAGTTTTGACAGTGTCAGAGTTTGTTTAACATGTTTTGTATTATAGTAATGACCTCCAAGCAGTTTGTAGAGTTCAAATTGGTAATTGAACTAAATGAAAAATGTTAATTCTTGAAATGAACGTTGTAAATTAGTTAGCTTTAATTTAGGAAGCGCTACGTCATTTCCTGTTCTATTTTTGAAAGAATTTTTCTTGACCCGATTATGAGTTACTTATCTATCTGTGTAAGATAGGAAAAATTACATTTAAATAAACCTGAAACACATACAAACACATGAAATTATAAGTGAAGCTGCGGGGTAAATTCGTAGCACATTTACAGTAGACAGATGACAGATCAAAACATTCATTGCGTTATTTACGTTGTTGAGCAGACCAATTTTTCGAACATAATTATGAAGCAATGGATTAGCAATATTCATCAAAATTATTCAGATTGTGAATGATAGTGTGTTGCTCAATAAGGATGCGTTTGTGAATGCTACACACAGTAGCATTCAAAAACCTCTAGAATTTTCTAATATTGTTGAACTGTACCTTCCTTTGCTGGGTGAACCTCCACAACAGTCACAACTCCGCAAAGTGCATCCTGAAAATCTAGTTTGACGGGGCTTTTAGGAACAATTTCGCCTAGAAATATTTTGATTGCTATGCTTTTTGCCCTTGCTTTTAGAACACACAATTCTTCAATACCATGGTAAGTATTTTTATAATGTGTCTTTTCGTTATTTTAATAGGCTGAACTCATTTCTTCTATTTTGCATAATGATGGCTATATAGGCCGCATCAGCCTCGTATGAACCGGTACAAAAGATGTTTTTATTATATAAAGCAACACGCAACCGCTATATGTGTACGTGCAAATACATTTCCATACCTCACAGGTTTAACCGCGGTATAATCATAACCATCGTTCTACATGAATTATTTCAAGAAGAATTTCTGTGCTTTATTACATGAAATAAATGTTCCCGTTGACTTGACTTACTCCTCGTAAACGTTAAAGCTGTAATCCTTGCTACGCTTATCTGGGATTTTGTAACAGGAAACAAGATGTCCAGAGCTGGACATAGGTCTCTCTCAAGCGTGCCTGTCGCATCCAACGGATTCTTGCAGCTATCACAAGGCCTGTATCTACATAAAAATACGGAAACGTAGTGTTTATTTCGTTATGATCTTTCAAATGAATTCAAATTAAAGTAATTCATAATAAAAACTAGGCGATATCCTACTTCCTACAATCCTATTAATATTATAAATGTGAAAGATTCTATGTTGGTATGTTAAGATGTTCTGATGATTGTTACTTAATCACGCAAAAACGGCAGAACAGATTTGTTTGAAATTTGTGTCACAGGTAGTTTACAACCTGGATTAACCCCGCCGGATAATTTTCTCCTCTCCGCCATCAAAGCCGATAGCAAAAGCTGTTTTAAAGAGTTCTTGAAGTTACTTATATAGTAAGACGAAAGAAACCAATGAGTGCTTGTCACTTTAACGATAAATGCATTTCCCTTTATCATTTTTGCTTATAAATTCAACACGCTTTGTGTCGACTGTCAATGAAGATAAAAGCTTGTTAACTTCATTTACTTACCGACTTCGTACAATTTTTATTTCAGAGTCAGTAATAAACTCTGTTTAAAGTTTTCTTTTATTAAGCGACAGTAGAGGTGAACTGTCAGAGGGTTATTAAAATATCATTTAAATATTAGGTGTGAAGGTATTAACAAATGGTTTGTGCTGTCAAACTTGCGTGCGAACAGTTTAATTTTGAGCCGAGTGTAGCAAGTTTGGAGTACAAATTGTTTGGGAGGCTGCATGGTGGCAACACGAGCGGTCGCATAGTTCCGAGGGCGGCCCGGGAGGAATGCCACTCTCTCTCTCTGCCCCACCTCACCAAAACCCTACCTTTTCTCGACACAACTTGTAGGTATACATTGCACGCTTTTGTGCACACACCAACTTAACATATTATCCCTTCGACGCCTCGCAGATGACCTCAACGCTCCATAAATATAATACGCACCCGTCGAGCAAATGATACAACAGCTTATTTTATAAAGATATTTTATTAAACATTTTGTTCTGTAAAATAGATTAATTAAAACTGACATTTACAACAAACAACTATAAAATTCTTTGTATCTCCCTCTAACACTAATTACGTTAATAGGTCTTGTTTAATATTTGGAATTGTTCTCTAGTATAGCCGAATGAATGCATTGACAGTTCTCGCTCAGTGGCGATATCTTAGAGATAATCAAACGATAACATTTGAACACGTAGCATATCGTATCACACGAGGATGGGAGGGGGATGCGGATCGCAATTAAACTAGTACATACATTTAATTGTCGATACACATAATATTCGTAACTAGTAGTTGCACAGCGTTAGCCTTGCTCCGACATAGGGCGGATTCGCAGCCTGTCGTAGTCTCGATATTCTCTTTGTTGTTGCACCGGTGGTATGCTAGAGTGCATACACGTATTGCCTACTGGCCAAACATTTGAAAACTGCGATCTTAATCGATAAAAATACATTTACGATGCAAGCCCAACGATTTGTGACAGGCTGAAAATGAGCTCTATGTAGGGCACACACACACGCTAGGCTCACATTAAACATTATATTCGTAACATGGAACAGTAATGTTCACACAGTGTTTTCTTGCTACCAACATTGTGGTTTGTTGTCTAACGTCCACGTGTCACCAAGACTCATCTTCACAAAATAAATTGTTATGTAAAGTTCGTACAATTTTAGATATAGGTACAGAGTGAAGTTTAATTATTATTGGATAATAAATTAGATTCGACCCGGGTCGAATAGTTTTAGATTAAAATCATGTTCAATATCGCAGATAGTTGTTGTATAAATCCGGATTATGTTCGCTAGCGACCCGCCCCGGCTTCGCATAGATAGATGATTGTAATAAAATAACGGTAAGCCGTACCCTGACCTACACAATGTAAGAATTCATTTTATTATTAAATTATTCACACACCTTAAAAGCAGCATCTGAAATACATGTCGGCATTTTGTTATTTTAGCGATTACTAGTGTATTGAAAATTGCATTTTTAGGTCAGCTCATACATAGGTTTAAAGTAGACGCGCCGAGTAATTCTGGGTAAGTAAGAATGTCTGGAATTTAAAAGATACTGACTTCTGAGTTTGTTTCGGCCTTTATTCTCAGAATAATCAGATAGAAAACGCCAACCTGATCTAGTTTAAAAAATATGATTGACGTGTAAAAGAGTTTGTAGAAACCTACTTACAGAAATAAAATCATTTATGATTGTTTTTTACACAAATTCAGACTAGATATTGTGCAGACGCAGAAAAACTACTGGACGGATCTCAGTGGGACTTTTACATTGATCCATAGGGCTGTGTAATCAATATAAATATGAGAAAATTATCATACAAGAATATTGTTTGAATAGTATAAATATTAGCTAAGCTGGGGACAGGCGCCGTGAATGAGATACCTATATTTATTGTAAATTTACATCGTGTGAACAGAAAACTGTTCCGAACTAGTTAGTATTTACAAAATCCCTTGAGGATCGTAATAGTTTATAGAAATATACATAAATATGTGAGCCTTTTAGCCTAGAGATTATTTTATGCCAAGATATTTTAGTTGAGTAAATATTCTAATTCAAACCTTTTTGTTGGTAGAAGGAAAACACTGAGTATGGCGGCTACGGTTAGCTTCATACTTCAACCTGTTTAACCAGGATCGGAAAATGCAACAAGCATATTTTTGTAACCAGAAGAAACCATTATGGACGCTTGTCAATATCTTCACGTCATAAAGGTAAACACAGAACCTCGTAAATAATACACCGAGTTATTTACAATCTGTATTATTACGGAAGATTTAATTGAATTGCTTTCCGTTGATTAATTAAATTACATTTACGTCGTACGTGATTACTTGGAGAGACAGCCATCCATAATGTAATAAAGGCGATGGTGTAACATTATATGTTATGTGTTGTGAGTTCCACACGTATATACAGACTGTTAACACTTGTTTCAAGTGCCGTTAATCGCTGTTATACAGGCTGAAGCGTAAAGCAGTGCTCGCTGTGTTCACGAGCGAACATGGCCGCGCCGAAAAACGCTAACATATTTCATATAATTATATTCTACCTAACCGCTCGCGTCACTGCATTGAAGTCAATACTTTATATACGACAGATCCATCGGAGCGAATGACACAGATTTTTCAGCTCTATTTTACATACAATAATGTTTTTCTCGTAAGAATAATACTACAACAACTACTTTACAAAAAGCTCTTATTTTTTAACAGTTTTTTTTTATTATTTAAGCGCAGTTTCGAAAGCTCTTGATTAGAGTTGAACAAGGAGTTCAATATTAACAGTTATAGTAACTCAAAATTATTGTGCTCAAGCTCAGTTAAGACTCACTTAGTGAAATACAAACTTGGATTGTAAACAGTAAGAATATTAGATACATTAGTGTGTTGTACTGTGTCGAATAAAATAATACTATATTGTGCTTATTGATTAAATTATAGGCTTTATTTTTTTGTAATAAAGGGTGTAAGTGACAGCCCTCCGCAAACTGACATGGTGCATCTAGGTCCTTATTGCAAATCATATTCCACCGGGATCGTTTCATTTTCAATACAAAATTACCCCCTTTCCCATTCCCTGTACGCAGTCATTTATGGAAATAAAACGGCTAAAATCAAAAAACCAGCAGTGGATGTTGAAATACTCTAACGAACGACGCACGAAATCAGCTGTTCACTTACTGCCTAGCGGCCGAAGGCTCGCTGCGCTCCCGTTCGCTAGTTGCATTTTGCCATTGTAACGATACATTGCGTATGAGGTAATAAAACAAGTCAGATTTATTGGAATCCCATAGCGGTCCTGAAATAATGCCAGGGACCGCTTCTTATCATCTTAGTATGATACTGAATTATACCCATCAATCTGCAAAAAGCCGTCCCTTACACCCTGTATACAGGATGTAAAAATACCAATCACATACTCGTCAACTACGCATTCTGTACATCCAATGAACTAACCACAGCAAAGAGGAAAGAGAAAATAATTGCTGAAAAGCCACTTTTCTGGCGTGTAAAACACCGTTTACAGTTGCGCTCAATGCAAAGCACGGGAAACAGTGTGACAATGACAAGCAACGGCACACGGGTCGTATTTAGAATACAGTTATAACATTTAAAACTGGTTCTCGTAAAACGTCACGTCTTCTTGAAAAAGTTGAAATTTTGTCTTTCAAAATCTCCGTTCCCAGGTAAAAAATCACAATGACGGGAAAAACAAATGATCCTGGTCTTCGTCTTTTTCACCCATAATACGTCAATAAAGGTGCCTATTCAATTTATGGTCAGGTTAGACAGCTAGAGGGGTTACCTATACATGCGGGCTTTAAAATACTTCATTGTGCATATAATGGCACTATTTCCACACCACCAAATATTAACATTAATTTATAATTTAATTCAAATAAAGAAAGAAATCTAACTTGTCCTTATTGTATTGATCATTGTTCCCGTTTGAAGTTGGTACTTTTATCATTATGTTATGTGACGCATTATACAGATGCTATCAAATCTACAAACAGCCAACATTCTAACCGCAGCCTCTTTCAGAGCTCAGAGGCACATATTCATTCACGATCTTAGATTCATAATTTATTCATTCATATTTAATTGGGTGTACTAAATACAGTAGGAGTTGAATTGCAAATTATATTTCTTCCTTTAATTTCACATAATGTAGTCTTAACGTAGACAATTGCAAATTTAATAACTATCGTGGATTATTGACTTCCTGTCTTTTACATCCTATCCGATACGTTTCAACAATAACATTTTCATTCTTTACTATTGGTTCACAATTTCACATTGGCTACCTACACGTCCATTTCGTCACTCTCAAATTCTCAATTCGCGAACGAGTAACTTATCTATAACTATTCTCTCAGTTCACATACCGGTGCGTCACAGCCGTGGTGCGCCTAGCAGTCAGTGCGTCACACGAGCGAGGGCGGCGCAGGTGCCGGGCGTGACCGGAGCAGGCCGTTGGGGATGGCTCACGTGGGGCCCGCCGGGGCGGCGCTCACCGGCTGGCGGAGCGCGGCCGGTTCCGGCGGGTCGGTGGTGCTCGACGGCTCCGGGTCCGGATCGGAAGGCTCCTCCGGGGGCGCGGCAGCCGGGCGCACGTTGTCGAGGCGCGGCCGCGGCGAGTAGCGCGGCGTCAGCGCAACGCCGACGACTGGGTGCGATTTAAGACTCCCGCCTGGAGGACGTCGTGCATCATGCGCTCGTTCTCCTGGCGAACTGCGGACAAGCACACGCACGGCTTAATCATGGTCACGTAACAAGCTAATCGAGGACGGAACTTGCAGGGAGCACATCCCTACACAGTTGGTATCATCCGCTAATGCAGCGCATTCACGATCAAACTTAAATTGTAAGTTAGTAAGTCATTGCAATGTAACTCTTAAGGTAAGGCATAAATTAAAATGATTGCCATGAGTTTGATCAGACTCACGGCAATCATTCCATTTATACTTTATACCAATCAGGTAAGAGTTACATTGCAATGACCTAGGAATGGTTTGACGTCGATCGTGAACGTCCTACCTAGCTACGTTGGAGAGGTACAAACTCGGGTAGATCGGGAACATATCACCAAGGGTCAGTGCTGTGGTTGACCTACCAGTCAAGTCACATAGGAATAACTCGATCTAATAAGGAAAGTACACACACGGTGGAATTGTGATTTTAATTTACTGGTTGTTTGAGGTTCAATGCTCTAGGGGAGATATGTTTACAACAATGGCGTCTCATGTTACTGATTAGAAAGCAATATTAGATTTGTTAGTATCATTGGTTGGCGTAGAAAGTTAATATTGTTAGGGGAAATAGTTAGTTACATGAACATACAGTTTAGTCAGGCACATAATATAAAAGTAGGTACATAAATACCTGTAAGAAATCTTTAAATAACTTGTTTTTATAAAGAGTTGTCTGTCAATATGTAAGCTGATATGTACAGCTTAAAAATGGGCAGCTCATGGATAAATGAATTTTATTTCTACAATGACATGAATATTTGTTCAGCATTATATTATTTTAATTATTTTGAATGTGAGGACTATTAGGATCAGTTTTTAACCGACTTCAAAAAAAAGAAGGTTATCAATTCGACATGTTTGTATTATTATTTTTTTGATTTTTAAGTATGTTCGGGCATAACTCCGTCATATATAGACGGATTTGCAAAATTCTTTTTTGTTCGAAAGGGGTTTATTCCGAAATGGCCCCATTTAAATTTCATATAAGTCGATCTGTTGATGCGTGTCGGAGATAGACAACGGAACTCTTCAAAAAATGACAGCAGATTAACCGCTATTGCTGCTATCACATAAATATGCATTGTTTTGATCCGAAGGATGATGAAATTTCGAATTGGTGTGGGTAGGTACTATAACTAAAAAGTGAAAATATTTTTTTTTCCAAAAAAAATACAACCGACTTCCAGAAAAACACTACAAATGGAAAAATAAATTTAATTTCGGAAGTGACAAAAAATTCAAATACATATCCAAAGTCACGGACTTCCGAAATTAAAGTTATTTTTCACTTCGTAGTGTTTTTTTATAAATAGTTGTCTGTCAATATATAAGCTGATATGTAGCTTACAATTGGCAGCTCATGGATAAATGAATTTTATATATACAATGACGTGAATATTTTTAAAGCATTATATTAATTTAATTATTTGAACGTAAGGACTATTAGGATCAGTTTTTTGTTTTGTTATCTCAGTTAGTATTAATCAAGACTGTCAGATACTCAGAACTGCCATAGTTGTGAGTAACTTATGTGGCGTACCCAAATGTCCTTTCATTGGTATTGTCCGATTGAGCTGCACTATTACTGAGAAATAGGTACACTGACTGACATATCAGACACCATACTACAAGGTTCTCACATGGTCTGACTAAGATTATGTCTGGACTTTAAAAGAGACTTTGACCTCTGAGTTTGTTTCGGCCTTTCTTCTTCTTTCTGAAAGTAATCTTGACCTCATATAGTATAAAAAATATGATTAACGTGTAAAAGTGTTTGTACAAACCTACTTACAGAAACGAAATAATTTATCATATGTACTTAAACGAGTGCATAAGACGAACGTATAAGTCTACATTACTTATGTACCTACAGTAGACAGCCTGCCTGCGGAAACATACTAGCACAATAGAGTTCATTAGTAGTTATATACTAATAAACAATATTGCTATAACTCTTTCAGGCAAATGTCTGGAGTTCCATACCTATTGTATTTCAGCCGTTAATACTATCATAACTTATAAATCAAAATCAAAAGTAATTTATTAAAATTAGGCTGAGAATCAGCACTTTTCGAACGTCAAAATACATAAGACAGTCCCCCAAAAACGCCCGCCCGTCACCACTTCCTAGTGCTTTAGCTGGGAAGAAGAAGTGGCGCAACAAACTCGCCAGCAGCACAGCTGTCTGTTTAGTCGGATATACTTGATTCTAAACATACATAAACAAAGTAATATAAACATTACGAGACACATAACATTAAATAAAATAAATTAGTCATATATATGTCAGCCAGCCATGACAATATACCAACAAACACACACATTAATTTTAAATTTGTATGGCTATGGTATGGGTATTAACCTAGAGTAGGGTTACCTATATTGTGGTGTTTAAGTGTTGTTGGGTTTTTGAATCTCAGTAGCAGCTCGGAGCCTGGATTTGTGGCATGTTGATGGCTAGCCCCCTATTACATAGGACTTAAACATAACTGGCGAAATATAGGTGTATTATAGGCCCATCCCTCCGGGGAAACATAACGTTCATGGCCCTGGTGCAGGCCATGGTACGGAGCGAGAGTGAATGGTTAGCCGTCACCTCCTTCTGCGAAGCAGTAATGCTCGCGAAGAGGGAGGCGGCGCACGTGAGGGAGAGGCAGTATATGCGCCCTCACGGCCGTAGTCGCCGCGGGAGACGCCCTGGGTGTCGGGAATCCCAGGCTGATTCCCGGCCACCGCAGGCGCGGGCTTGCGGACGGCGAGTAATGGGTAGCTCGCTGTCCGGTAAGGACCAAGCCCGGGTCGACGGCGCGTTGTGTTCCACGCGCGCCTCAAAGAGATGTCAGCACCAAATGGGGGGTCCGCAAGGGCCGATGCCTGCCAGGGGTGCGGGTTGTTCGAAAGAGATACCGCGGCCCCTGGCACACAGGCAACTGAGGGAACACGGGTGGGTTTTAGTCAGTAAAAGTCTGACACGCCCTGCCGCTCCACCCAGAGCGGGAGAAGTTATTTGATGATATCCCATCCAAAAAAAAAAAATGTTATGTTATGTGTTATATTGTTTAAAGATGAACACGTTTTAACACTTTGCGGAACACTATACGGCTCCAGACGTACTTAATAAAAATAAAAACTTGTGTCTCATTCAGTGTCCCTCAACTGATTAAATATCGAAGCCTTTATTTAAACATACTTACCTTTAGCTATTTATATTTTAATAGAATTACAAAAAATACATCACGAAAGCTCAAAAATATAACTCGGCTAAATACTAGACATAAATACAGAAACATCGACGCGCAAACTGAAACCATGAATTCAGCATATTGTTTTAGACACCATATCATGGAACTCTTCAACAGTAATAAAAAAAATACTAGAAAAGTGCAATACCTACGCAGTCAAAATGTATGGCAAACCCGTTTTTAAATAACCGACGAAAAATTTCAGGGGGTTTCAGAATAATGTACACCCGCTATAAAGTTTTCTTCAAATAATTCAATTCCCCAAACAGTATCACGTTGTTTAACACGCATTAGCAGTTTAACACTCCATTCCGAAGCTGTACTCAAAGTTGCCAACTAGTTAAATGGTCGTCCTAAGCAAATAAGGAACGAGTGTCGCCCTAACGCGGCGGTGGCACCTAATTTTGACAAGGGATAACACTGTTATAACTCCTGCTTCGAGAACGCTTAAAAGTATTAGACATTCATATTTAATCCACTTTATTATGTTTTTATTTTCACTCAAAGGAATATTAAAGGATTCGGAGAAAATTCGAGATTCATTAAAGGAGTTTGTTGAAAAAAAAGTTTAACGTACTAAATCTTTCAATTAGCTGAAGTTTTGTTCCAATTAAAAATAACTTTTTTTCGTACGGTATCGTAGTTGTGAATATAAGTACTTATGTAGGCTGTTGCTCGTCTTCTTATGAAATACAAAAGTTTTTCTCATGCAAATGACAAATCTTACATTTAAGAAAGTTTACCCAGTTTGTGTAATACTTCTTCGAAGCGAACGTTTTTTCTGTTTAGATTGTTTTTCTCGGATTCAATTTGAATGTATTCACTTACTTATATATTGTATCAGAATCATCATCTGTCTAGACTTTTCCTAACTATGCTGGGGTCAGGATGTAGCTCAGTACCAGTATTTTACATGGACCGACTGCCTATCTTACCTCCACAACCCAGTTAGTCGGTATACGATACCTCTTTGGCAAGACTGGTTGTCAGACTTTCAGTCTTCTGATGACCCGTAACGACTGTCAAAGATCTACGAATGACAGCCGAGACCAACGGCTTAACGTGCTTTCCGAGGCACGGACGGGTCTTGGTATGTAAAGAAAGCAGACCACCCGCAGCAAGCGTAGCTTAACCTAATCGATCGATACTTAGCCACTAGTATTGTATTGTATCAGAATCCATAATTAATGTTATGAACGATGTATTTGTAGTAAAATAAGCTCGTCAATACCTCTATAGAACGCGAATTATGCACGATAAAAGGCAAAGAAAAATAAAACTGTACTTGCCTTCACAGCAAGCTGAAAATTTTACAATCGAAAAAGTTCCGAAGCGAACTAGTTCTTTTAAAAAATATTTCAACAGAGGGTTGCTTCGCCCTACAGTTCCTCAGAGTAAGTAACAATTTGAATATTTGATGCAGTTTCGCTTTATTTTGTATCTTTTATGTGTATGGAAATAGGTAGGTACGTACTTCGTACACACACGGAAGATTTTGAAATTTGGCTAAGTTAAATTTAATATATAGAAGGAGTGCAGAAAGCTGATATTTTTAATGAATTAGAAATATATAAAGTTTTAAATTGATTATGGTCGAACTTTGACCACTGACGGACCACTAGATAGTATTTTTAAATAAACGTGTCAGAAATTGTTAATATTTGTCTAATTAAAACAAGGCAACATAACATAACATTGTAACGTACCAGTGCGTTATTTAAGAAGAAGTAAAAAGAGGTAAAAACAAACTCACACAAACCCAAATCTGACAAAGAACTCACGGCATTAACAGATAAAGTGCAGACAAACAAAGAAATAAATTTTGTCCAACATTTGAGGTTATTATTTTTGCTATAGGAGAACTGAATTGTTCTCGAACAATCATTTGTTATCTTTGTTTATGGAGAACTGTACAGTTATACGGTTCTTTATTACATCAGTTTTTTAATCCATTTGCGCACCCCAGTCGAATCCGATGATTTTTTGCAGGATTATGGCCCAGCGTGGAGAGCTTATTCGTTAGTTTTTTCATTCATGTTATGGTCGGATTCTCCTACTACATGGAGATGAGCTGGCGATATTTTCAGAGAGAAATGTTGTTGTCATAACATCACTTAGAAGCCTGATTTAATCCCTTACCAGACACTTACAGCACCCACGGGAAATAGAGCGCACCGCTCGGGAAAATGCTTCGGAAAATGTTTGAACACTTTGGACAGACACGAAAAGTGAAGTAAATCAGTGAATATATTAGCCTTTATTTACAGGCTTCAGTGGTTATGGCAATTTCCTTCATTGTTACGGTCAATGGATTCCTTATGGGACGAGAATCTATAAACAATTAGTTTTCATCTATTATTATAAAATACGTTTCACAAGGAAGGTTATTCGATTTGCCCACCGATATGTAAATGCAAAGTAGGGTGGGAGCTGATACCTATATCACAAGATATTAAGTTATCTTAGCTTAGGTACTAGTAGCAACTCTATGAAAAAAAATGTAACTACCTTTCGGCCTATTTTATTTAAACCTGTTTCTTTGTTATTTTTATTAAGGCGCAAATAAATATTTTTATTATTTAAAAAAAAAAATGATGAAGGTAGTGAATTTCTTTGATTAAAACTTAAACTGTCCGCTAAGCAAACAATAGTTGTTGTTGTGTGATTGTTGGATGTAGAGCACACGACGCGTCGTGTGCTCTACATCCGACGGTCAAAAATAACGCCAAAATAATTTTGAGATAATGTCATTTGAAAACTCCTTTCTCATATTCACCCTGACTTCTTTACAAAATAGTTTTACAACAAGTAGGTCCATAGGTACTTTACCTGCTAGGATTTACCCATATTGCAATTCATATTATGAAGCTAACCAGCCCGCTCAAGATACAATAAGTACCCCCATTTATATTATTAGGCATGTAAACAATTTGGAGTATTTCCGTCTGAACGCACTGGCGAATCTCCAACCTACCATTATTATGTCTTTCATGACGTAGATTGATACTTGTTCTAATGGATCATCGAGACTTAATTACTTAATGTCCCCTTGTGATCTTACAAACGTAAATGATTGTCGTATATCTTTGTGTCCCTGATTAAGCTTTAGTGTTAAGGCAGTAGAATTGCCGGTTTTACCGCCGGTTTCTAAAAGGCTAATCGATTTTTTATATTGTCAAAATCAAGTGACAAGATTGGTCGATTATTTTGTTGAACCAATCACGACAGCTAAGATAAGGGTTAAGGTGAATCTAGTCGTCATTTTTACAACAAACCGTACAAACTTCGGGAGTATATTACTCCACTATTCGACAATGTACATACAAAAATAAACATGGTAGTGTTGACTCATTATTAATATTGTCTGTGCGGAAACAGAATACTAAAATAAAAACCCATTAAAAAGTTATGAGCCAACAAAGATTAGTTTTTCTTGCTAGTTGAACCTAACTTTGGGCGTGTTTAAGTAATAAAAGATGCAAGTCGGTGCCCAAAGCTCAATTAATGAAAAGTTCAATAAACGTTATTTGTAATTGATTTATGCATTGGTTTTTTCATAAAGCCCGATCTTCCGAAGGACTTTTCTAAATTTTTTACGCGCCTGTTTTACTATAAATGATCCTGCATCTCACTCAATAAAGTTGTGCGTGTAGACTAGCGTCTTACTGCTCATCACTGATACTACCTCTGTCGGACACGATGCCTGGTGAGACAGCGTGGTTTTTAGCCAGGCCCATAAGTGAGTTTGAGTTCGAGCCCGCGACTAGATTCCCCCGTGATTTATCAATTACTATGACACTGTACTGGTACAGCGAACTTATAGAAAAATAATATAACGTAAATGTGATAGAATATACTAAATAGGAATATAAATCGTTATTCATAATTTAATGTTAAAAAAGTCATTATTTAATGTTCTAACAATTATAGTATATATGTTCTTAATTTATTTATTTTTTGTTTGTTTCAGTGCAGTACTCCATAAGCTCAACATAAAAATATCTAATATCAAATATTTTTACCGTTCAACTTTTTTTTATAAATTCATAACAACGCACATATGCTTGTCGCTTTTACTTTAGACATTGGCAGAATAGTCGACATCGGCTTTGCATGCTATAATAGAAAATAGAATATAAGTCATGATCTATTTACCATTAACATAAAGACAAAAGCCTTTAATGCTGCAAACTTCGTCACAATGTTTTCGTTGGCCGTTTGAAGCCGGCAATAAATTTGAATTGTGTTTGAAACATTATTGGTACACGCCCCTCTACAACTTCTCTGTGGAGCTATTACTTCGTTGTATCAATAAACTTGACTAAGAATATTTATAGGAGTGCGGTCAAAGGAAAATTATATAAATTATCTAACTGTGTGATTTTTTCTTTAACATAAAACTTAACACTTATTTACGACGCTGATTGTATGATTTGAATTAAAAAGGACGAGCTGTTTCTGCAGAAAGATGCTATAAAAGACAATTAACAGTAAAGTGATGAACCTTGCTGTTAGATTTACCCAATACCAAGAGATTGAAGAGCTTGAGAGCTAGAGATTGAGAGCAGTGGTGGCCCAGTGGTAACGGTGGCGACTTACGAGATGTAGATCGTAGGTTCGAACCCAGACAGGCACTTTACTTTGTGTCAATTATTTCATAACCACTGCTCTCAAAAAGGTGAAGAAAAAAATCGTGAGGAAACCGGCATGTCCTAGACCTATAAATTCGAAGACATGTGACATCTACCAACACGCACCGGCATGGTGGATTACAGTCCGCTCCCTCTCACAGAGAGGAGGCATGTGTCCCAGCAGTGGGAACATTATAAGCTGATTATGCAAGAGATTGAAGATCCAAACAGAAACGTGAAAACGAATATGCGTGTTAAGACATAATGATAATGTACACTACAGCATCCAAAGATTAATAAACCTAAACATGTGGCACGAACAACACGTAAATCACTAAAACCTCGCAAGTGTAGTAGTCCATAGATTATTGGGACAGCAAGTGAGGCTCAGTTTCCACCTGAGTGCACTGGCGGCCCTCCAAACTCTTTCGACTGTACCCGCCGCATGTGTCGGACATTATTAAGTCTCACAAGCTCCGGGACACAGATTTATGAATACGGATTGAAAATGTATTACCTATCGCGTCTATGTGAGAATTATGGATCGAGTTTATTTACTACACTGCTTATTTGTAGATACAACTATTCAAATAACTCTAGTTTTATTCCAGTTCTACATTTATTAGTTTATATTTATTTATACTTTCTCGCGATGTGTATTTGTTCTGAACGTATTAATGTAAACTACGTTTTGTACAGCAGCATTCTGATCGAACTCTACAGAATTAAATACAAAGCAGAAATACTAAAAACTTTATGAATAGAGAATCAGTTCTTTGTTTTTAGTTTTTAAATTGTTATTCTCTTTTTGTTCAATTTGAAAATGTTGAGCGAAGTATATAATATTAAAATTTGTTTACAGTGAGTTTTATGCCTCATTATACTCCCACGCCAGCGCCTGAATGAATAGTCAGCAGTTGCGTCCACAAAAGTATAACATAACAATATTATTCTAGAATACCAGAAATAATTGTTGGTAGCTGTTCGTTGCTGTATATTCAATCTTCATCAAATGAATGGCAGTCGTGACTACAGCTCCTTTCTTTTTTTACTAAATAACAGTCCTGGAGGAGAAATTCCGAAACAAAACCACCTCAGCCAGGAATTTATGCTTCTACTACAAAGCAATGCCAAGAAATAAAATAAAATCAGCAAAAAGTTTATAATCCAGTAAACATGGTGATAGGCTAAACAGGTTGGAACAACAAACAACATGAGTAGCTGAAAATATTACTTCAATTATCTCATATGCCTTTTCCCTGTTGCCTTGTCCCATGTTAGGGTTGGCTTCCAGTCTAACCGGATTCAGCTGAATACCAGTAATTTACCCGGATCGACTGCTTACCTGACCTCCACACCCCAGTTACTGGGTAATACGATACCCCTTGGTAAGACTGGTCGTCAGACTGACTGCCAGACTAAAATATTACCCCAATATCAATAGAAAATCGAAACAGATCGAATTTAACATTTAGCCCCATGAACCTTTTAAATCGAACCGCTGACGACATCTAAGCCCCATAAGAATAAACGACATCCAATTGGTTAAAAAAGGAGGTGATGGCCCATCCAATAAATGTTTACGATCTTTGAAAAAAAATTCATGCCTATTGGTTAGGCACGAGACCCGTGCTACAAGTATCGGGGCCCCTAAAATGACGAAATTATTTGTGCAAAATAATGTATGACGGAATCTGTCACAACATTTTTCGTTGAATGATTTTTATTCACATCATTTGTAGTTGAACCAGTGAGTTTTCTACTGAAAATAAGATCACTATTGTTATTATAGCAAGAGACATCACCATTTTATAAATTATATTATCTACATTGTCTCTGATGGTTAGATATTTGAAACAGCAGTTCATAAGAAAAATTAGGACAGGTTGAAAAAAAAAACAAAAGAAAAAACGCCAAGACAGTTGGAAATCAAAAGGACTTAACCAAAAGAGGGTTAAATTTCGCTCCTGGCAATATTTTATTCTGATAAGAGTTTTGGCACCCTAAAGAAAATACTGTGTACCGTCGGTCAACCCTGTAGTAGTACGTACACTACCTTATTTCAAAGTTGAAAATTAGTCGACTCTGCTGAGAGTGGAAAGTGAACACAATCACAGAAAACGTGATTGTCCTGGCGCCATGCCAATGCCAGGCTCTCCAGCAGAAACTATCGGGTTATGTAAAGAAATAAAAAAAGAACTGACAATTCAATTAAAACGGTTACTAACCTCAAAAATTGTCACTACACTCTCATATAATCCTACTAAAGGCCGTTTTATAGAGAGGATTTAGTTTAAACATAAGTAAGTATATCTAAATGAAATTGAATTTATCTAATTTGCATTTTTATTTTGTTCGACCGTCCCGTGTTGCTAGTAGATTTAAATAAATGTATTGCAGAGTAAGGTCACGGCTCTGTCAATATTGTCTTTCGTTGGTCTGGTACACACACTAAATAAAAAAGTCTGTCCCATGAGAGGGTGTGCCCATACACAATAACACATACCACACAGGTGGTTTCAAACATAAAAACGTGATAGGCACGACGAGTAAGTCAGTAAAACAAAACAATAAAAAAAACTCCAACAAAATTACAGAGTTCGTTCTTGTTAAAAGTTATAACTCAATAATATCGATTCAAGCAAATCCTTAGGCGTATAAAGCTCCATAATATTAAAAACAAATAATCTGAAGTAGAAAAGGGGAGGATAACCGTGTCGGAGACACTTCACCCGAATCGGAGGGGATGCGGCATTGTGACGTGAAAGGAAGTCCAAAAATTGGCAAATGACAGAAAGGAGTGAAAATCAATATACAAGAGTGTGAAGAAGTAAATAAAACTTATTACTTTAGACAAAATACAAGTTCTTCTGTACGGAATTTACTTTCATTGAAATGCGTATGCGAAAGTTAACTATAATTATTACGTAGAAGTAGAAAGTAAATAGTTATAGGTTTACCAACTTAGTGTTGAACTATTAAATCCAGTGAAGCGCAAAAGCATATATGACAAGTAAACACTGTTACATGAAATTTTGAAGCCACTTGTAGACCATATGAAATCCGATATTTTACATCATAAGCCTTAGATGTACTTCGACCCTAAAATTACCAATTAACTAACGGCATGTACACAGCGTCAGTATGTGCTAATTCCTCAAGTTTAAAATGTTACACTGCTACAACATTGAATTCGTTACGAATAATCTAAAGAATACTTCAAAAAGAGTTTTTTGTTTCGACTTAAATTCGAACCATCGCATCACTGAACGTCGTCATACTTTATACCGGTAGTTTGACGAACTAGTCAGCAAGTCCATATTAATTGCGATGAAATTGTTATCCACTATCGTCCGAGTCACTTTATCTTTAGGTCTCTGTGTAATCGATAGACTATGTTATTTGAGGGTATCCTTTAATTTAACTTACTGACGTTTTCTTTTTATAGTTAATCCCTACCCTCAAGTTATAACTACAACATTTGATGCATAAGTTCACTCAAAACGTCGGTATGCGGAGACGTCATCACAGATCACGTGGCATTTCGTTAGTTTATATGTCAATCTAAAATATTTCTAGCGCTTCATAATAAATCGTTTGCGTTAAAAGTCACTTGTCTAGCGATCCGTTTGTGTCAGTTGGCAAAATATGTATAGTAAGTTATCTGTAAATTATCAAATCAAATTGTAAAATACAAATCTGTGTAGTAATAAGAACAAAGTTTTGTTAAATAATAGCAATAATAACTAAATATTAAGAGACGAAAATGAAAGTATTTAATTTTTCTTGATTTTTAAATTCTTTTTAAATATTACTAAAACAAAATAGAAAAATATTTTACAATTTAAAAAAAAAATGCATGCAAAAGCACATTTCGTGCCCAGGATTTGAACCTCCAATCTTATTTATGCAGTCTCGAAACCTCTGGTCTAACTAAACGTTGCATGACTTCTCGTAAATGTTAACAATATTCACTAAAACAATACAGTCAATTATAATAAAAGGTTTTTTGCAAAATACAAAAAGGAACTTGGGCACGGATTTGAACGCACATGTCTTTTGGAGGGGTAACCCCTTAATGGAGCTGTGTGTACCTACTACAAAATCATGGATCATTTTCTATACCTAGAGGTAGAAAATGGTAGACACTAAATTTGCTAACTACCGTCCCGTATAAAACCAAGTAATCTAGCCTAGCCTTTTCCCAACTACGTTGGGGTTGGCTTCCAGTCTAACTAAAGCAGCAGCAGCGGCAGCTGAATACCAGTATTTTAGATGGAGCGACTACGATATCCTTCGCCAAGACTGGTTTGTCAGATTTTCGGACTTCTGGCGACCCGTTCCGACTGTCTAAGATTCATGAATGACAGCTGGGGCCAACGGCTTAGCGAGGCATCTTGGTATCAAAAGATGGTCACCCATCCACGGGTCAACTGCGGGAAGCATAACTTAACCTGGTGCATCGACCCGTGCGGCTGTTATTACTCAGCAACACATATCAAGTAAAACATGAATAAAAAATCCACAAATGAGTTTCTCGTCTGCAATTGATATCGCAGGTCAGATTCACCAAACAATAATATTAACTAATATTCATCCCAATCTGAGTTTAGATAGCGAGCCCGCAGGTTTACCAACTACGTAGGTGTTGGTGCTATCATTATATCGTACGAATATTATCGGCACCCATGTCATGTTTGGTAACGAAGGGTTTACATATCGGTTCAGATAATAAGAGAATTATCAATCTATTAATTAGTACGCACCAGAAATGCTAAAGAAAATTACCCAGAGTTAGAAGTGAAGAGAGATTAAACTAATTTGACGTCATATTAAGCTCTTGATTTTTTGTACTCACATCGTCTGCATTCTTTAATTAGAAACTTAACACATTTTGAGCATGAAAAGTATCTATTGGCATAGGTACCTTCCCCCCCAGTGGGTTCCCGCATTGTCGTTGCGGGGGGCTCAGTAGCCGTGGTCACCCTCCCACGGTGAAGCGATGAGGAATCCCAAGGTGGGGCCGCTTGTCAGGGCTTTTGCCTCTAAGCCAACGACGTAGCGGCCAAAAAGAAGGTTGCGGTGAGGTGCATCGCAACTGAAGCGGGCCGCGATGACAAATAGGAGGCATCGCGGCTGAGGGTTACAGGCTGTGTACTTCAGAGTAGCGCTCTTCCCTTCCGTGGCTTGGATGGGGCCGCCACCGTTTGATGGCGGACGCGGTGGGGCCGCAGGGGAAGAGGAGTGTCGGTATAGCGTTGGCCGCTCTCGCTATCCCCTACGGCCGAGAAGTGGTAGGCGGCGGGGCTACTGCGCTGACCCGTCGCAGGGGGACCAAGGGTGCCAGACACGCGGTCGTCTAGGGCCCTTATGCTACTTGGTTCCTGGGGTGGTCCTTGGCGTGCCATGTGTCCTGGTGCGCCGAACTGGTGGGGTCCGCAAGGGCCGATGCCTGCCAGGGGTGCGGGTTGTTCGAAAGAGATACCGTCGCCCCTGGCACACAGGCAACTGAGGGAACACGGGTGGGTTTTAGTCAGTAAAAGTCTAGCTCCACCCAGAGCGGGAGAAGTTATTTGATGATTTCCCAACCTCAAAAAAAATTAAACAGGTACCTTTATTGGGTTCAACCAAATCCGTCAAACCGTAATCAAGTGATTAGGTAAACATAGTTACGTATTTATAATATCAACCACAAATTCAAATATTGATTCTGTTAATAGGTTGTTTCCAAAAGTTATAGGTACAAGTCATTATGCTAGCTTATTCCGCCATTTACATGAACGCTGAAGTAAACATTGCTGAAATATTCCATGTGTCTGTTTAAAAACATGAAATGAGGTAGGTATGTCATAATTCATTTTTCTAATCTTCTTTGTTAGTGTTATTCTTAAAAGCGTACAAAGTGGTCTAACCCCGGGCAAAGACCTCCCATATGTCTTTCTACTGCTCTCTGAGTAATGCTGAAAATGACTTTTCTTTTAGACCCTCTGATTTTTTTTCTAGGCATTTTACAAAAAGGGTTTCCGGACTGAATCCTTTAGTACGTAGGTATTAGTGAGATTAACTTCATTGAGCCATAGCAAAATGGATTATTATAGCCGTGTCGTGGTGAGTTGTGTGTTGGCAAGATAAGAATATAAGCCAATAGAACAATCATGGCATTTGTTACAGTAAACTTTGGTCACGGAAAATAAGTAAAATCGGTTGTAATAAATAAGGTCGAGTCAACACGGCGAAAGAAATAAATTACGTTGGTTCGTCGACGTTCAGCAGCGGGTTACCAACCCGACGGGTCAGACTCCGTTTTAAGTGATAAAGTTAAGATTATCAACCGCCATTATTTCTTACCGCACAGAAATGATGAGAGCGGTAACTTTACACCAGACAAATATTTTCAGTGATTAAGAATCGACTTAGCTCGAAATCAATCTGATGACTTCAGAAACCAATTCCAAAGAATAATTAAAACTTTTTAATCTTAGGATTTGGTTTCACGGAGTTAACGGTTGGTTAAAGTTACCGACGTAAACTAGACCTTGTTTGGTGCTAATGAGGCATTAAAGATGTTCTTTAAATCACGGACCGAACACCGGCGCGCGAGTGTTTGGTTACAAGCCAGTCCTCTTGTTCTTGTGAGGGCTTGGTCTTCAAAGGGCAAGTTCTCGGGAATATTAATAGGTATTTTATAAACTTCATTTTGTGCGACTTCTTTCGTATAAAACTCTAGATTATCTTATTGAAAAACCTTTCTCAAATAACGGTCAAATTAAACAGAGGCACGTTTTTTACACATTTTACCCAATTTAAATTATTAAGCTTATCAGTTTGAAAAGCGAGTGATGGCTAATTCAAATTAGTGAAAAATATCACGTCATATTCTCTTTCAATATGTTACACCGTTATTAGTTAACAATATTGATATTTATTCAATTAAGCTCCCACATAGATAGTGATCGACTCGAACATTTCGCAAGACTGAACTACTCGACAACTAATTAAGACAAAAACGGTTTACTCTATGAATTTCCAATATCGTTTGTGGGTTTGGGTAAATGCCTTAGCGTATAATGAAGCGAAAATTAGCTCCACTTTTCCGAGGTACAAAGAAGTTTCTTCAAGGCTGCACTTTGTACGGTGACATTTTAGCGGTCTTGCATACAACATGCACTTTCCGTACCGGTGGCGGTGCACAGTACCTACCTTTATATTAGGTACCTGGCTACGGCGAAGAATAAGGAGGGTTATGATTTCGACCGGTATGTATGTATGTATGTTAGTATACCGGATGACTTTTTTTACCGTCTGGAAAAAAATAGGGGTTAATAGGTGAACGGAGTAGAAGCCTATGGCACGGAAATTTAACTTTTTTTTTTTTTTAATTCTAAAATGAAATTAACCTATCAATAAATACTATTACTTATTTGTAGTAAACTTTTCATATAAAAATTAAAAAACAATAAA
Source organism: Antitype chi (assembly GCA_947359405.1). Lineage (NCBI taxonomy): Eukaryota > Metazoa > Arthropoda > Insecta > Lepidoptera > Noctuidae > Antitype > Antitype chi. Next base: position 10,038,375 of record OX375815.1, on the reverse strand, counting down.
AAATTATAAAAATACAAAAAATCGACAAATAATATCAAAATCCAACTTATGGGCACCCTAATCAACGCGCAGAAATTATGAATGAATTCGTAGCGAAATTCAATCCTTTGATTGAAGCCGGCCGGGGATAGGTAACTAACATTTTTTTGCAGGCGTACCGCTCAAGTGTCGCCGCATGCGCTCCCCCTCCCACCCGCGCGCCCTTCGACCCGAGTACCGCGTCTCTCTCCAAGTCTCCAGTCCTGTGCGATTAGTCATAGTGTGACGTCGATCGCTGTTTTTTTCCGCGTGTGCTTCAACGTCCAGTATCTTGCCATGATGAGGTATTATTTTTTGTCTGGTGAAAATGTAAATGGTGCAAGGCGAATGTACGCCGACGAAGAACACCTACAATCCCTTAGACGTAACGGTATCCCTGCCCCCCGAATCCCTAGCACAGACTTGATACTCCGCACTTATCAGCGCGGTTACTTGACCATGGCCAGTTTCACCTTCCTGGTCATGCCAGAGGCAGAGGCCGGCCACCCTTATCCATACTCGTCGAAGACGCCATCCTGGAATATTTCCATCGACACCCGAGGAGGAGCACCCGGCAAGCAGCTCGTCGATTTGGCGCTCATCAAGTTCAATTCAGTGTGAATGTTTGGGCCGCGATAATACACGATCGCATAATTGGTCCAGTTTGGATCGAAGGTCGATTGACAGGGATAACGTATCGAGAAATTATACAGTCCGTTATCGACACAATGTTGGAAGACGTTCCTCTGCACTGTCTGCGGGACATGTACTTCCAGCACGACGGATGTCCAGCTCACTACGAGCGATCTGTGCGCGCGTATTTAGACAGTGAATTCCGTGATAAGTGGATAGGTCGCTGGTGGACCTGTGAACTGGCCGGCGAGATCACCAGACGTAACGCCGTTAGACTTTTATTTGTGGGCTGAACTAAAACGCTTAGTGAGTGATTGATATAAGAATTTAACATCAACAGGTTTGTTTACATTTCTATCAAAGCTGATCTTACAAGACGTCATTTATTTGGTTTACGGTTTCAAGACACGCGTCACTCAGTGTATCAAATTATTTGCCTACTAAAACTACATACAGCAAGGTGACGTATGTAGATACACGCGCAAATGTGTGCGTAAGAAGAATGTAGAGATCAGCCGCGAAATTAATGCTAGCGTCTCGCTCACACTCTCGGCATGCTCCATTCATGGGCCGTCGCAGCTTACGCCCATTTACTATTACCTATTTTGCGTATTATTCGTTTTACGCGAGTGCCGTAGGATGTATTCTTTTTCATGTATTTTAAGGATATTCGGAACTTTTTCTATATCAATGGTACCAGGCAAAGGTTAGCGTATATGAGTTCTATTCTACTTACACAACATGTCATATTGTTCTCCAGACGCTAAAAAAAATCAGCCGGTATATGTTCATGTGTTATTCCATAATTTCTAAACTACTTATCATAATTTGACAAATGAGGTATCGTTGGAAGCCCACGCTTTCAACGATTGGTCATATAGCCACCTATATGACCACTATACCACAATATGTATTAAATACATTTAAATATATTACGTTTGAGTAGTAAGAGTACATAATAGACGATAAATATTGAATAGTTTGTACATGACAATTTCAGATGAGAATATTTTCTTATTACACACTTTTTAGAGCGTGATTTTTCGGTAGTTGAGATTTAGTTTTTGATCTTACTCTATATTTAAATTATTTTGAGGTTATAATTTCGTGATCAATTATTTGCAGAGCCGTTTTACATTTATAAACAAAGAATGTGTATGTATAAGGAAAATGGGAATAAGAGCTGTCAATTTCACCCTGTTGTTATGACGTTATATCCATACTTCCATACTAATATTAGTCTGTTTGTTTGACCGTTACCTTTTCACGCCATAAGGCAGGTGGTTAACCACATAACGGATCGTTATGAAATTAGATTACGAGTAGAAGATATGTAGCCTGGGACCTGGAGAGGGATATCTAAGGCTACTTACAATAATAATATATTATTTGTATTAAAAAACTAATACACGCAGACAAAGTCGTGGGTAGTTCTAAATATAGCTCTACAACTAAACTATCCGTGATTTAAAGACCGTTGCAATGAAAGCTCAACCGACTTCAAAAAAAATGAGGAGGTTCTCAGTTCGATTGTATTTCTTTCATATAACTTCATAGTGTATAAGTATGTATCTCAACGCAATAGAAAGGAGAGCTGATACTCTTCATTATAACCGCCCTATGACGAATAGAGAAAGTCTTGATTCTCATTTCTTTATGAACAAAAAAAACCCCTTTGACTCGGCATTCATACGTTTACAGAAAATTCTTCATTAGATACATATTTCTCCTTTGCAAATGTTCAAGCATAGTAACGAGCGTTCATGCCTTATTGCTTCTTTTGTTTTAACTTTGTACAAGTTCCGAAAGCATTGGAGGAAATTGCACTTTAAACAAAATAAAAAAGTGGACTTCAGAAGGCTTTTATCCGCTTGCAATATGAAGTAATTATGAAGTACATAAAAGGGTGGTGGTTTATAATACATAGATTCATTGCTTCAGCTTCACTGTAGGTAAAATTTTAGTATTCCTGTTTCCCAGTAGTGCAGGTAAATCAAATCAAATCATTCATAATCAAAGCAAACATGGGTATTTAAAGTAGGTACATAGATGTTTTATTTTATGAGTCCTCCATGTTCTACCGTCACATGGGCATGCAAATCATATATTATTATTTCCTTTATTTTAACATATATATTATTATTATTGAATTTACACAAATTTAAGATATAATAATTTTAAAATAACAGTAAGGAAAATTAAATACTACAAGATACAAATTCCTGTCAAATCGTTTGAATTTCAGTAAATATTAGTATGTATGTATATTAGTATGTATGTATATTCTCATATTATGTGTGCATATGTTTTAATTAGAGTTTAATTTGTAATTTTATGATTTTCCTTCTACTGTTATTACACGCGTTGTCTACATCTCTGTTATCTTCTCTCCTATCGCAGGTGTGCTGGAAGAGATTTCTGTAGAAATAAGCATTACCTATGTACGTATTTTTCTGTTCCTTTCTTCTTGTCTGTTTATATGTGTGTGCATAAATGGTTAAATAAATAATAAATAAATAAAAAAAAATGTAAAAAAGAAAAATAGCATGTCAATCGGTTAGTGATTCAAGTTTTGTTTAATAATTTAAAAACAAAAACACGTGGGGATTATTACTTATTTTTCCAAAAATCCCCACTAGGCTGAGTTTATTTAACCAGTGCGGAATTCTGAAAAAAAAAATCTCCACTGGTAGGGATTTGTCGGTGGGGATTTCTGGAATAAATCATCATTAAGGAAGTCGTCAATTGTGCAATAACTTTTTTCAATTAATATTTCGCTTAATGCCCTTTTAAATTTGAAAACAGTCATATTTTTAGTAAAATTAGGTATTTTATTTTAAATGCGTGGGGCAATGCCAAAAAGACTTTTCTGCATTAGCGCTGTTTTAAATTTAACTTGACACAATTGATTTAAATATGTAATTGAAGTCCTTGTGATTGTTTTAGTAGGTTCTGACTTTCAGAGCTGCTTTGTTGGCTGTTTCTTCAAAATGCCTTTCTAGAAATGGCCATGCATTGTTAGACTCACATTAAATTTTAATAATTTTATATTACTTTAACTACTTACCTTAACTATCTACTTTAAAATATACCATAACCTCTGAGTTTGTTTCAGGGATCAGGCAACTAAGAAATGCCGGCGCCATTTAGTTTTATAAAATATTAAAGTGTCATAAAGATCAACTTACATAAATAAATATTTCATTTCATTTAAAGATTTTTTCAGATGGGTACATTATCATTAGCATTGCTGTATTCATTTTACGTTTACGAGACGTGTGCCATAAAATTGAAAATGAGAATAAAACTTTTTAATTTGATTACTGGTTGACGGACAGAATATTAATTAAGGTCCCTTTATGACCCATCACATACCTAAATAATTAAAAACGCCGCAATAATTATTATCTTCATCTCGAGCTGAACCAAAGTTCGTCTCTCTTTTAGCCGGTTTTAATAAACTGGTTAATTTAACAAAACAGTTAATTGAGTTCATTAACATGTCCAAGTAAATAACAGGAGAACTCTCTTCACTTCGTTTAGAACTCGCTTTACGTAGAATGTAACGCAAAGTGGGTTACAAAAGGGAGCCGCGCCGCGCAAACTTTGTCACGCTTTGTCTGTTAGGTTGGCACTTTTGGACATGTTTTTACTATTTAATAACAATTTGAACTGTGGTTAAACTATAGAACGTTATCGGAAAAATTGTGAAAGGTTGTAAAATTGTTGTTATTAGTTTTATCATTTTTAAGGCATAGGTATTTTTTTTGTTTGGGAAATCATCAAATAACTTCTCCCGCTCTGGGTGGAGCAGGAGGGCGTGTCAGACTTTTACTGACTAAAACCCACCCATGTTCCCTCAGATGCCTGTGTGCCAGGGGCCGCAGTATGTCTTTCGAACAACCCGCACCATAGGTATTACTTATGCCTTGATACCAAGTTACTACTTTAACGAGTTGTTGTAATGATTATTGCTCGTCATCATCTGCCCAGCCTTTTCCCAATAATGTTTGGGTCGGCTTCCAGTCTAACCGAATGCAGCTTAGTAACAGTAATTTACAAGGAGCGACTGTCTATCTGACCTTCACAACCCAGCAGCTCGGTAAAATTGGTTGTCTGACTTTCAGTCTTCTGAAAACCCGAAACGACTGTCAAAGATCCATGACTGACAGCCGGGAGCAACGGCTTAACGTGCTTTCCGAGGCACGGAAGGGTCTTGGTGAGTTAAGTTGGTCATTCATACACAGACCAACCGCGGCTAGCGTAGCTTAACCTGATCGATCGACCCGTGCGGCTGTTAATACTTAACCACAAGCCTTTCATAATGATCATTGCTATCATATTAAAAAACTTCGTAGGTCTACCTGCTTTTAGAAACTTGTCAATCACAACACAATCAAAACTGCGCCTCTAAATCAGAAAGTTTATGACTTCTCTCTAATTTGTTCACTTTAAAAACAAAAAAGCTAGGTAGTTACATAGTACAGGTATATGATCAAAAGAATATAGGGTATATCTTTACTTTTTTATATAAATAAACAAACCGTAAATAACGCTCAGAGGAGCGTTCCCCGACAAATTTTAATTTCCATGCGGATAAATAATTTTATCTGAACTTTTCATGGACGGCTTTTATAACCGACTTTAGCAACTTTTAAACAGTAATCACTTTAAGTGAATAACGCTATAGTCTCTAAGATAAAGGGCCAAGTAAAAACATAAATCATTACGTCCCTGTATAAACAGAATTGAAAGGTCTCAATACAAACAAAGAGATGGTATTATTGAGAAAATTTACAGAATTTGCGATGGATTCGAAGTTTAATATTATAAATGTGAAAGTTTGTATGTACTGAAGTTTGGATGTTTCACACATAAACGGCCGAATGGATTTGAATGAAATTTGGCACACAGATAGTTTATAACCTGGATTAAATCAAAGGATACATTTTATACCGGTGGTACGTACCCATGGGGTGCTCCACGTGGGCGTAGTCCATGGCAAAACCTAGTATGCTAATAAAGAAACCATAGAATTAGAATTGGTATGTATAATAAACGGTTGCAGGACACTGAAAAAGACAGAATAAAAGTCGTGTTGTTATTACGCCTATGGAAGAGGGCTATGCTTGTAGTTTCCCTACGTAGTCGAATCAGGAATGAAGAGATCCGCAGGAGAACCAAGGTAACCGACATAGCCCGAAGAATTGCCAAGCTTAAGTGGCAGTGAGCAGAGCACATTTCTCGTAGAACAGATGGCTGATGGGGCCAAAACTTTTTGGAGTGGCGACCGCGTACTAAAAGACATAGAATTGAGAGGCCTCTCACAAGTTAGACCGATGACTTTATGAAGGCCGCAGGAATTGGCTGGATGCAGGAAGCACAAAACCGGTCGAAGTGGCGGAGCTTGGGCCTATGTCCAGCAGTAGACGTCTTTCGGGTGAAATGATGATGACGCCTATGGGTCTTCAGTATTCCTCAAAGTACTACTTGTACTACTTGTACTACTTACTGATGTAAGTATTATTACTATATTATATTATTATGTAGGTACGAGTAAGCAATTGGATAAATGTCAAAAGAAATACCCATAGATTGCTTATACGCTCTGTGAAATTACCTAAATTCAAACCTGATAAAATGATTGATTAAAATCAAGCTGTAGGAAGTCGCCTCATTAAAAACCGCTTGTTCTTAATGAATTCATCGAAGGCGCCATGAATGCATCAAGTGTCAGCGTATAACTACGATGTTCGATACAAAGTGAATACATTAAATATCGAGACGAGAGTCTCAAGGGCTTTGAAGTGTGCTGACGTTGCATACAATGTAGGTGTAATCTTTATTAAGTAGGTTATATATACTTCCATCAAAGATAGTTATGAAGCCAATATTGAACCTGAATAACGACATTTTAATATGTATAACAAATCATATTTGTTTAAAATATTTTTATACTTCAATCAAATTCAGGTCAAATACCGAAATTTGTTCTGGTTTGAGACAATTAGCAGTGGTTGCAATTTGTTGCTAACTGCCAGGCCTCGTGTTACCTACAACTGAGACTAACCTCTATCCGGAAATCAGAGCCGCTCTCAATTCGGTCATTCAACATTGGGGTTAAAGGAAAAAAGATCAATCGCGACGTCAGCGCATTATTTCGGGTAGACCTATGTGTAATGGTGCCATTAATTACGAATAGACGCTATAAATTACATAATGATTTATGATGGCAAGACTTAAGTGTTGCCACTGATGTAAAAAGGAAATAAAATAGATTGTAAAACATTATGAGAGGCGAGTTGTGTTTAAATCAACAACAGTCTAAACTTTAGAAAATATACCGATAGTTTTTCATCGCTGTTTTAATATTTATAGGCACAGTATGTTGCTAAATGGTTTTCGAACTGAAGGTAACGTGGCAGTTACATAGATAATTTGTTTAAAGATTGTTCCCCGTTCTGTGTAGTCTCCAACAATATTGAACAAAAGTTGGTAAACAAGTGACTGCTACGGACGTGTCCCCTTCAATTACATGAAACTGGAGTCGGGCTTTGTTACCGTGGGCCGTGTTTAGAACGCACTTTCATAATTACTTCATAGATCGATTAAATCATCTGTTATCTAGTCTAATATACTTAGTTGAAAGTATAGATTTGTTGACCATAGATAAAGAATTACAGGAATGAAATCGCTATTGTAACTGAGTTGAAATGCAACATATTTTCACTTGTATCGATGCATCTAAAATAATAATTATACTAATGTCAATGTCAATTGGAAAATAAGTTAATAGACTCTCCATGTATCTCAAGCCTATTAACATGTCAGTTGTCAAGAGACTGCTAGAGCCAACTAAAGCTTGTTATCTAAAGGCACAGCACTCCCGCGATGACATGCGAGTAGTGTGGTCTATTCTTAGATAGAAACCACTCGGTTTAACTGTTCCTAGTGTTTCTACAACCTGCTTGGACTTAAAATACTGTCATACACTGGTATGAGAGTTTTTTTAAGTATCAAGTAGGTGGATAACTTGTTTCAAAATTAAAGATTCACACTAATCAGATGGGGTTGCGACAGCGACCACTTCTTCAAGTACCTTATGCAAACACTAATTATAGGCGTAATGCATATTTTCATAGAGCCAGTCGTAGTTTTAACGAAATTTGTTGTGAGGAAGGCATTGACCTTTTCTGCACCAATGCAAGTACACTCAGGAAGCTCTTGGCAAAGCCATTTTTTGTTTCTGGTTTGTTTCTGTTTCTGGTCCGAATTAGCTTAAAATTGTAAGCAACGAACTTTTGAAAGAGGTTGACAAACTATGAGGGATTAACTAAAATAATAGAAATCATGTATTTGCCTGTAATTATGTAAATTTTTACTACGAAGGAGTAATAACTTTGTATTTATCTGTGGGGGCTTGTAATTAGCAATTTAGTTTTATATTATTGTTTTTTAGAATGTAATTAGTCTGTAAGCCTTCCTAAAATAAAATAAAATAAAAATAATTCGCACTCAAAGTGAGGTACTAGTACATAGCACCACACTTGTCCTAAAGACAAAACTAAACAAATTCTAAATAAAAATACTTCCAGTCAGGAAGGTACCGCCCCGACACGGCAATTTTGGATGAATTGGGCTCCCGCAAACAGGCGTGACACGACAGCGCAACGCAACTCTAGTAGAATAATTGGGCTCCCGCAAACAGGCGTGACACGACAGCGCAACGCAACTCTAGTAGAATAATTGGGCTCCCGCAAACAGGCGTGACACGACAGCGCAACGCAACTCTAGTAGAATAATTGGGCTCCCGCAAACAGGCGTGACACGACAGCGCAACGCAACTCTAGTAGAATAATTGGGCTCCCGCAAACAGGCGTGACACGACAGCGCAACGCAACTCTAGTAGAATAATTGGGCTCCCGCAAACAGGCGTGACACGACAGCGCAACGCAACTCTAGTAGAATAATTGGGCTCCCGCAAACAGGCGTGACACGACAGCGCAACGCAACTCTAGTAGAATAATTGGGCTCCCGCAAACAGGCGTGACACGACAGCGCAACGCAACTCTAGTAGAATAATTTCTATGAAAACTTCATGGAAATTGTTCTACAAGAGCTCTTTCCTTGAAAATATCTACCGTATAAAAACTTATATTGCATTCAGTCGATACAAAAATAAAACTAAAAGTAGACAAAATAAAAGTTTTAATTTCGACAGAAACTAAACAATAACAAGTAATACGAAACTGCGAAAAATCCAAGTAAATAAATGAAGATACCAAGTTAATTGAAGTTAGTCCAATCACATCAAGTCCCTCGACGATCCTTTAATAGTTCATAACATTCTCAAAAAGGCTAAAATAAAAGACTTTCAGTTAGTCTTTAGGTACAGTTTTGTATTTACAAAAGGCGGAATCTGACGAGCCCCTGAGCAATGAGTTCTGTGAAGAGTTCAGGTTGAATAATGAAGCAAGGAAAATTTAGTGAAAGTAATAAATAATGTTCATCGCTTTGCGGGAGCCGTAGATTTGTTAGTCCCTTAGAGTCTTCTGCTTTAGTTTACTGATCATTATCCATTTATAGATTAATCTTTGTATTTGGCGAAGTATTTCGTTGACGTTTGACTTTTAGGCCGTTGTTTGGTTAAGTTGTCCATTCTTGGTAAATAATTTCATAGTAGCCTATACGTGTTTGTTGTGAGGTTCGAGTTATTTTTATACCATAAGAAAATTGTCCTTAATAACCACCCAGCCGTTCATAATGATTTACTTTGGAAATAATATACAAGTACCTATAAATAGTTAGTAACATCAATAATTTAGTAGGTAAGTAAGACATCCCTATTCTTAAACAATTCCACGTACGGATTATGATCCGATCTACGGGAAAATATCAAAAAAGGGTTTCCTAATACATTTTCCTTCATTTTATTTCATATAGCATAAAGCAATTATGTTCCCAGCGTGTAGGTTATCAAAACTACCCTATATACTGCTACTATCTGACTCCACTAAGTGCTAAATGGATTGTAAGTGTACAGTGTAAAGTGATTTCCCCATAAAGCTACAGTATTAAACATTGAGAGCTCAATAAACCGACATAAAATTAATAGCGAGTCGCATTAACGGTTCGCTTATAGAAAATTATCTTATAATGGTTGGATCATATTTTATGAACCGTTTTTGGTTGATACCTATTTTGGAAGATGCCTGGTAGGCCGCAAAATTATATTTTCTTATGCTTTTTGCAAGTTAGTATCAGATTGTATGTTGAACAAAATATGATACAAGACCGTAACAAATATGCATTTACATAATTAAAAACAATGAAATCAACAATACAACTTTCTAAGTTAATTTAATCCAATTGAATGACTTTTATATGAAACTAGCTGACCCGACAGACGTTGTCCTGTCTTAACTATGAATATTGAATTCGCTATATATGTTACGTGCAACTTTTTTTTACACGCTTTATATTAGCTTCACTCTCGTTTGAGCGCGTTTTTACCCAATTTAAACGGTCAGATTTCATTGAAACTTTGTAAACTTGTCGAGGACCGATGACAATACAATAATAATAAAAAATGTGAGAAAAAAAAATACGTATGTAGTTAGCAGAACTAAAAAATAGAAAATAAATAATAGTTTAAAAAACATGCTTTAAAAACCAAACTAAAAAAGGAGAAAATAATTTCATTCAATTAAAAAGCGTGGGGTGCTTGACATTAATTGATTATAAAAATACCTCAAAAAGCACCCCACGCTTTTTAATTGAATTAAATTATTTTCTCCTTTTTTAGTTTGGTTTTTAAAGCGTGTTTTTTAGTTTTTTAAACTATTATTTATTTTCATAAGAACCTTCTCCTGACAATAACAAACAGAACAAAAAAAGAATCATCAAGATTGGTCCAGCTGTTGACGCGTGATGCCGTGACCAAGGGAAATAGGGACTCATTTTTATGTAATAGAAGATAGTCGATCAGATTTTAATGAAGCCCGGTTAAGCAGCCAATAACCTCTTAGGTTGACTGACCTGCTTCATTCCCAAAAAAAAATCCCCTTATGATGATCTCCTTTGTTACCAATAACGAGACTTAATTAAAGAGCCATATTCAAAATCTGAAAAAAAAATACGTTTTGTATACCTACATAAACTGACCCTTTTCGGGGATATTGAAACCCAGTATATACATGTTATGCTTTACCTACATATTTATGTATGCGGTCACGTGTGGTTACCCAAGTGCCAGTAAAGCGGAATTAACTGCGTTTGCTTAACTATTAGGCTCCACTCAGACGGACCACAGCTTTTAGTCTGTTTTATACCCTGCCTAGAGCAGCGATTATGGCAATATACGCCTACGATGCTTCGTTGTAATGGGCCGATGTTTCACAACATTTTTTACGGTTTATTTTTCAATTTATCCAGCATGAATTTCGCTAACATTTATTTCATGTTTATTTTGTCGTAAAACTATTTTTCAGCACCTGTTACCTAGGTACTTGCTAAAAGATTTTAAGATCGAATGTTAATTTTAAAATATTGCTTTTTAAACCACAATGCTATGTTTCACCACCAGGTTTTAAACACGCGCTTCAATTTCTCTTAAAAACGATTACCCAAAAATGGTTTTCCAAGTTCCCCCTCATTCAATTTTGACGTACAAACTCAACGCAGAATGTATAAAACCATAGGACAAACGTGCAATCAGAAACATGAAACATGAATTTTATGAAAACATTATGATTCGAAGTTGTGTTCAAAATGCGAAACGGGCTTAGCGAACATACGCTGCATTTCAAATTCTTGAAATATGTGTTTGAAAATACACCTCGCCTGTGGGATACAGGCAAAATGTATTTTCCACGAAAGGTATAGTGAATATCGTTTCAGGTAATACGTGTAAAACTACAGATTACCGATTCTAAGAACTTTTACATGAAACTAAAAATCTTTGTCATACATTTAGGGTAATGAAAAATGCAGATGCAACGTTTAAAATCAAACGTCATTTATTCAAACTAGGTTGAAATTCAGCACTTTTGTACCTACGTCAAAATTACGTAAAACAGTCCCCCGGAAAAGCCCACCCTTCACCACTTCCTAGTGCTTTAGCTGGGAAGAAGTGGCGCAACAAACTTCCCAGCAGCACAGCTGTCTGTTCAGTTAGAAGTAAGTTTAACAATTCAATATGAAAGACATAGCTTCCAAAAGGGATTTTATACAGTTTCAAAAACAATCATCATCATTTCAGCCGAAAGACGTCCACTATTGGACATAGGCTTCCCCCAAACATCGCCAATTCAAAGACAATACACACCTGTAATTATAGATTAAGCGGACCAGACCAAAGAAAATCCCATACTACACTATGCCTTTAAAATACTCGTTTCTAAAGTTTTGACGGAACGAAATAAGACCAAGGAGTCCCGTTCTTATTCTGTTGTTAAAGATAAATTGAAAATCATGAAACTAGAATATCAAACTACAATTTATAAATCAACCATTTGATTGAGCGCACTGGACGACAAACGAAAGCACTTAATTAATTTAATTGGATATTATGGCTATAACGTGTCAAAATCAGTACCCTTACTTTACTGCGTTTCAATTAGTACCACTTGCGAATTAATTAATTATAATATTGACTGGTGAAAATCTGGTATTGTAACACCTGTGTGTTAAAGTCTGTGGTTTGGAAATAGACTACCAAGTCTCTTCTGATGGGTATCACAAGCAACAAAACCATAATCATTATGGATTTATTTACACAAAGCTACACAGACAGACATATTGTACGCAATCAAATAATAAAATCTGTTTTTTTTTTCAATAAACATTGTTATTAATAATATAAGATTAGTACAGAGTACTAAACCTCAGTTTTCTCTATGATATAAATATGAAAAATAAAGATACCCAGCCTGAGTCTACATAGACCCGAATCTAGGCCTAGGCTAACATTGCTCATATATCTTGAGAGGAAATAACATGTAACACTTTAAGTCTGACTCGAATTGCACTGACCTTAAAAATATATTTGTATTAAAACTGATAAAGTACAATCCCTTAATCAATTTTATAAACCAATTAATTGAATTGGGATAGAATTGGGATTACAATTTATATCTATTCAAAAAGATCTTTTCATTTTATTCATGTTTACAAAGATAATAAACGCGAGACCGAGATTAAACTGTAAAAGGAAAATGATTCAACAATCGATACCGTAGTCTACGAGTACCTAATTAATATCGTGCCGTTATTAATATCTGAATATATATAATATCTACTAGTATATATGTTACGGCTAATAGCCGAAGTGCGGCTACACCTAGTTTTAGCCGGCTATAACTAGGTGTAGCCGGTTAAACTTAGATGTATCCTACTTATGTCACTTGTGAACTTCACCATACTGCTTACCGACCGATTAGGTTAGGTTAGGTTAGAATTGCGACCAAACGCGCGCGAGCCGAGCGAGCGCAGCGAGCGATGCCGCGGCAGCGGCCGGCGAGCGCTAGTCCAGCTGCACCTAGTTGTAGCCGGCTAAAACTAGGTGTAGCCGCACTTCGGCTATTAGCCGTAACATATATATTCAACAATTGCGCAGTTAAACCACACATTTGCCGACTTGAAAGCCGTTCGACGTTGCTACAGTTTTCAGAAAGCTTTTATGTCATTTTGTTACCAAGAGAAACAGTGATATTAAACAATGTTTCGCAAAATATTGTTTTTATTTTAGAAGAACTTATGTTATTAAAAATAAGTGCAGGAAATAAGTTCCTACTCATAAACGATTAGATAAATATTGCTCTATCTCTTGATCTTATAATTTTCTTAGAATGTCAGAAAACCAATATATGTCACTGATCTCGAAATAAAGAATGTTTACAAGATTCTCCAATATCATTTGACCAATGGATATTGATGGTCACGATATCTTAAGTAGGATATCCATCCCATCTCAAATACCTAGATGTGATGGAGTATCCGTCTCTCGTTCTCCGGACATTCATAAAACTTTATTTTACAAATTTATAACGGGCTCCAGCAATAAACATGGACGTCGATACTCAAACTACTTTACTACCGTGTCATGTCTACGCAAATGCAAGTATAAATAATTTCTACCGTTATTACTGTACGGTCTTGAATATTAAACTTTATGATCTGGATATTACTGGCTGATAATAATCTTGTGTTTGAAATCTATTGCTCTATCCCGAAGCTCTACTTTTAGATTAGATTTCTCCAGTATTATCTTAATCCAGCTGTATTCTAGCTTCATTTAGCTCGGTGTTATATCACCCACCACCGTCAGATCAAGCGTCATCACTAATTCTAACACACGACATTGTAAAATCACAAATTGCGAAACATTTAATTTCCCAGACACTGCTGTAATTAAAAATAGTCTTCTTTTGTTACTGATTGATATAAAACGTTTCGAACTTACCTACACTCTCAACAATTTGTGCAAAACGGGTTGCATAATTACCCTCCTAGGCGGTGCGTACCTAATTGAAATTTAATATGGGCAGCCTTCAGTTGTAACGAGAGGTCGGCGAAGTTAGAGGTAAAACTAAAGAGGTTTTTACTTAAGGTCCTGTTTTTGTTGTAAAATTATTATTACAACATTCTGCTACAAGTTCACCAGTGGAATCTGTAGCAAATATATTATATTAAAATTGGAAGGCAAAAAGATAGAATTCGTGTCAGCAAAAATATTCATATAAATGTGTTACGAAACCCACAACGGCAAGGTCCGACATTCTTGCGGTATCTACATACAATCCGGAAAATTGCGACCTTAGCCCAAAGAAATGCATTGTCTAGGCTTTAATTGTGGGACAAGCCCTAAGATATACTCGTTCGTGAATGTTTTCCGACCAACCACAGGAAGACACAGATTAATTAAGTATGTCGTGTAAAACCACGGTTTACTATACTCTCGAACTACCTGTACCAAGATGCCCCTGATCCGAACATGTGACTTTACTTAACGGACCAAACTTTCTAAGTACTCAACTCTTCGACTAAGGAAGTTGTTTGATGTACACCCGCCAACAAGGAGACTAAACTAGGCGCCTAGGTGTTCCACATTCTCACGAAAGATAAGTTTAATTCTGTATTTCGGGAACTTGTTAGTGAAATATATTCAAATTCGTCGTTACGTCTTAAGCTGTATGACCATGCATTAACTTTACCATTTATTACAAAGCGAGATGCTAGTAAAGTACTCAAGATAATTAAAAATACGAATGGCACTGGTATACTGGCAACTATATTTTATTATTTCCGTCGCAAGTTTTAATCAAGTAAAGTAAATCTTCTCCTCTCTTTTTATTTTATATCTTTATTTACAAGGTGCAAACATTGTAGTATCAAAACTCTTTAAACTTTTGTGCAATGAATATTCCGCCTGAATCAATGGGAGTAGGTCGACTTTGTTTATATCATAGTATACACGAGTCTATTGAATAAAGACTAGAAGCCGTGGGCAGCAAGCGTAATGTTTTACATAAAAATTAATCTAACAGATGTTCATTACACTGTCGAAGATAGAATTAGCACGCTTCACTCTGATAAGCTGCGAGTGAATTACTCGTAGTAAAAATATATAGTGAATAATTATAATAACAAACTAGCTGCTCCTGTATGGAGAGAAATTCCTACGGTTTTCAGCATGTACCAAAATAGAACTCTTTTAAGTTTTAAAGACTGGAATAATCGTTTTATATTAATCTGAGTAGAATTGAATGAGAGTTGGATTGGAAAGCCACTTGTTGCCGATCTGTGTCTATAATTGCGACGAACAATTTCCTAGAATAGTACTGTGACGCTTGTAAGTAAAACATTGCAAGTGCATCGAATGTTTGGCACGACGCCCTCCAGTAAATACATTATAAGTGGCCGCACCTACGTTTCCGTACGAGCGAGAACCCTTTGAAGTCGCCTTTGTCGTGTGTACACGCGGCCTTAAATGTATGTGTTGTGGACGCCACACCAGAGCGTGATAATTAGATTGAATTTAGTCTAACACGAGGGTCACTCGGCCCACACTAAATTCTTCATCAGATTCGCTTTAACGAAATCCTAAGTGCCCTTAAGGGGTAATGAGTGCTATTAGATTTTCGCTGAATAGCACACCTTATCTGTAAAACGTTAGCACTAAACTTATTCGTTTTTGTAAGCATTTTTATTTGTGTACTTTCTTGTAATCTTTATTTATGTTTACACGTGTTTTATACTATTCTGTGCATTTATTTTAGCTTTATCTGCTTTCGAGACATGAATTATCTTGATACAATAGAAGTTTATAGCATCGTCATCGCAGATAATAATAAGCTTTTATTTATTTTCCGATATTGCTCGCTTCCCTCGTATCAATCTCTTATTTTTTGGATGGCATCTAATATCTTGTTTGAGAAAAAATAACAAGGACATGCCCATAATTATTTTTTCTTATTACGTATATACTTTTAGTGTTATGTAGATACTAAGATTGGCAAGAAACTACTAAGAGAATAACAGAACGGTCAGTCTTTTTCTACTTCTTAGATATATTTACAAAATCTTTTCTACTTTGGAATTTGAAAATTTAATAAAGATTCTGAATTTCGATTCCTGATTTATTTAGAGTGAAAAATAGAGTAATCAATTTTGGAAGATACAAAAGAAAGGTCATTCTGGGAGGATCAAATGGAAGCTCTTCAAAGTACAAAAATACACATCACGTTACTTTGAAGCGTTCAAATCGCAAATCTAAAAAATCGTTACCTACTCTATTTTAGCTTTTTGTGATTTGGGGTTTGTACTGTTAGCATTAGATATGCAGCAGTAGCTATAATTGAAACGGTACGGAACACATACAGGACTTAGAAATATATTATAATAATCGCAGGATCTTAATCTTAAATACGGTAAGGTATTTCAAATATCTACCATAAGAAACAAATTAATAATGCAAGTGCTGTATTTTTTATCTGGATTTTAAACCCTGGCATGCAGTAACTATTTGAGGAGCAGCCAGAATCCCTTTAATATTGACTGTTTCAAATCATTTTATAAAAAAAAACATGCCCTCAATAATTTCTTCGGCATCATTTTTTCAAAGGATGGTAAAACAGTAACAATCACATAAACTGTCAGACAAGAAGTGACAGACAGAGAGTCCCTGACCTACAAGTAGAAACAACATAACAATACGCAGGTTGAAGATAAGTGACACAAAGTCATAACGTGACTCGTTCTACGAATACATCAAAAATATACGTATCACGTCTGAGTTAAAGCTGTGTGTTCACTGGACAAAAATTGGGGAGCAACGCACTCAAAAACGTTGCACGAAAGTACGCCAGAGGTTTTAAATCAATCAATCTGCGTAACCATTTCCCGACTCTGTTGGAGCCGGTTTCCAGTTTAAACGAATTCAGCCGAATACCAATATTTTACATGGAGCGACTGCCTATCTGACCTCCACACCCTCGTTACTGGGAACACGTAAAACTTTATCCCTTGGCGGCAAGAATGGGTTGCTAGACTTTTGGGCTGCTGACGACTGTCAAAGATCTACAAATGACAGCCGGAACCAACGGCTTAACGAGCTTTCCGAGGCACAGAAGGGTCTAGAAATATTTTCTTGAGGTTACTCAACACTGAGCAATATCTTTCTGGAACATTTTAGTCCCGGGGAATGTCAACACGCCTTTATTTTCCACATCATATTTTCTCATTGTACCCATTATCTGTACAAGGTTCAATTTAAGCGGAGTTTACAAAAGACGGCTCGTAACTAAAGCCTGTATTAGCATGTATCAGGGCAGAGACACAATATTCGTTGGCCTAAAGCCGGCTTTAATGTCGTATCAACAAGTGCCTCATAAAATTTGTTCCGTGCGCCTGCTATTGTTAACTTCAGCGGAATTGATTCACGGAACTTTTGACTTCTCGCTGATATGATTAACTTCCTGGAAGTTCGGTGTTCTTGTGTTATTAGTGTGAAAGGGGAGAATTTGAATGCCTGTTCTCATTTCAACTGAAAGGGTGGAGTCGGGAATAAATATTATTTCGAACTGTAGTGACACCTTCAAAGTTGGATAATCGGTCTTTAATGAAGAAAACATTTTATTATTGTTTTAATTTTAATTAAATTTATTAAAATGAAATATCGTCATCTGCTTAGACTTTTTCCCAACTATGTTGTTATTAGCTTCCAGTCGCACCGAATGCAGCCGAATAGTTAAACAAAATAGGTTTATTTTGTTATTTGATAAATGTATAATTTGAAGTAGGTAGGTATGGTTAGAATACGAAGAAGACAAGTTTAAGCTAACATTGACTTGGGGTTCCGGAGCTAGTGTAGTCAATATAAACAGCTACGTCGCCCGTCGGGTCAGTATTATGAGGATGTGCTTGGCGAAGTTACAAAATCGCATATTTTTTTTTTAATAAATAGATTAGTTTCAATAATTATGATGTTTATGTATCCCATTTTATCTAAAATAGTATAGGCCGCTTATTTAGACGAAAGCTAAAGGTAAACGTGCACAGCGACGTAAGATTTTGAAAAATATCGACTCCGCTACATCGATTATTCTCCGTGCGACAGCGGCTTTATTTCCACATGGTTGACGTGAACGACACGACACTGATAGATGAGCAGCGCGCCCGATCACATGTACGAAATAAACTGTAAGCCGAACACACCTATAATTGACTTTACTTACACGGTGTTGCCAGCCTTGCCTTTATATGTACCCTCCATTAGTGCAATGATACACGGGCGCGATCCGTCGAGGGAAGTATGTCGCGCGTCGCTCGCGGCGATCACCTATACAAGTTGTTCTACACTGAAAAGCGTTCTGACGAAACATGGGAAGCTTAATTGTTCGATTATTTATTCATTAATCGTTTCTTTGGTACGCGTGCCTTTTGTACCGGATTGTTTGCACGTTTAATTTCACGATTTTGCTTTTCGTACAATTTTAAACTTTAACGACACGGGGCTGGGAAGACTGTTATCGTGACATTTTCAAGACCAGCAGAATAAATAAATCGGATATTCGATAGGTATGTTCCAACAATGGGCACGCCACGATAGCGGCGGTAAGTGGCTTGAGAGGTGGAATGGCGTCCTCACCTTCCGCTTGTTGCAGGTCCTCACCGGACACGACTATTTCGGGAGGTTCCTGTTTCGGATAAGGGGGGAGGAAACGCCCGGGTGTTTCCACTGCGAAGATCGCCCTGAGGACACGGTGGAGCATACGGTGGAGGTCTGCCCGGCTTGGGCGGAGCGATGCCGTGTCCTCGTGGAGGCGATCGGTGGCTCTGGTCCAGGCCATGGTATGGAGTGAGAGTGCATGGGTAGCCGTCACCTCCTTCTGCGAAGCAGTAATGTTCGCGAAGAGGGAGGCGGCGCACGTGAGGGAGAGGCATTATATGCGCCCTCGGGAGACGCCCTGGGCATCGGGAATCCCAAGCTGATTCCTGGCCACCGTAGGCGCGGGCTTGCGGTCGGCGAGTTATGGGTAGCTTGCTGTCCGGTAAGGACCAAGCCACGCGCGCGTCAAAGATTTGTCAGCATCAACTGATGGGGCCCGCAAGGGCCGATACCTGCCAGGGGTGCGAGTTGTTCGGAAGAGATACCGCAGCCCCTGGCACACAGGCAACCGTGGGAACACGGATGGGTTATAGTCAGTAAAAGTCTGACACGCCATCCTGCTCCAGTCAGAGCGGGAGAAGTTATTTGATGATTTCCCACCCATAAAAATACCCCTCCAACAATTTAGCATGTGAGATTACTTGTATTAAATTATGTTCTGTAGCTAAAATGTGTAGAATTATAATATTAAAACGTTACGTTAAAACGCGTCGTAATCAATTTGTGTTCGCCGCCGCCGGCGCGCGCGGTTAGAACGCAACGAGTCATGCTAGTGAGATGTGGGCCTAATCAAATCGAATATGAAATAGGACAACGGATTTGCACCCCTCTACATTAACTAACACCGCTGTTCTTTGAACCTAGGTATTGTACATTTACATCGTGCTTGCGCTGCAAACATAGCCGAGTTCTAATTAGGTTACATTTATCAATTAGTTCTGGAACGTTCATAACATTAACCTAAGTGACTTAATTGCCTCTTTATTTACAGCTCTTTGAATATTGTTTTTGTTTTGATATTCGTACATTTTATTAGTTGGTATCGTTTGAAATTATTTTGTAGAATTATCTTTGGACTGTATTAGCCAAAAGGGCTCAATTATTTCATAAAATAGGGACAGTTTTCAAAGGTTGATTTAAGATCGAGAGAGAAAATTAATGGAGAAATAAACTTAGCAATTATATACACAGACTGACATTTCTGAAAATGACTTAATTGTATTTAAATATACTTTATTTTAGTATTAGACAGTACACGCAAGCACTGTAAAACTTTTGACCCAGTTAATTGGTAAACCTATTTGTTCCAGCTTAGTGGGCAGAGTTGAACCCTTTTTCCGCACGTCCAATTTCAATTGTGCATTTGAAACAAAGCGAAGTACCTTAAATAAAATTAATGTATTTCAAATGACGCAAATCATTGGTTCAGAAACATGTACGTTGAATGACACAACGTCGAGTTCTTGGCATCCGCTGCTCCGCAGTCGCGTGGAAGTTTTCGAATCAAGCGTGAAATTAAAAAAGTTCCATATTCTCTATGTGTATAGGCACAAGGCACCTATGAATCTATGAGTGCCGTGGTTCAGCCACTAGTGTCTACTTTCCTCGCCTCACTGGTTGCTTGTTAGTGCTTTCAGTAAAAAGTTTCATATGAATCCGCTAGACGGGGCATCAGCTTCCTCTACTAAAATGGAGTTGCAGACTTGATTAAAATATAAACATTTTTCATACCATATTTTATGGAAATCAAATGGGGAACGTCGTGTCGTTGACTCAGAACCGAACGAATTAGATGTTTAAGTCCAAAAACTTTTAATTTATAAGGAAGATATTTTGATAGGAATCTACGATCTCAAAGTTTTTCCTGGAAGCTTTAACTATTTCGCGACTGTGGGGGAAAGAGAAGTGTAGTAAATCAGCTAAGTGTAGTCCCCTTCTTAGTTTTATCAATGGATTACAAAGTAAATGTTCCTTTGTGTAATACTCGCTCAGTAGACATACGAATATAGAAGAATAGAACTATTTGTTTTTTTCGAATCCACATCTCGTATTAAATGACTTGCGGCGTATTGTAGTTTTTGTTTCACCCAGAGTTTCCTCTAAATGCAAACCACTATACGATAATTATTGCGCTAAAAGTTTTCTAAGCGTAATTTTTCAATGCCAGGGTTACTATCCTAAATACAACCCAATTTAACATTCACAAACCAGTTGGAACAAGTTATAATAACTGTTAGATGCCTCTGCGATGCCCCCGGCCATCACACAGGATGGATGTTTGAAATCTACATTTTCTGTACGTCCTTCCCTTTATGATTTATAAAAAAGGAAAAACCACCTCTTCTAAAGTTGTTATGGGTAAGGAAAATTTCGAGATGATATTCATTGAAACCTTTTCTTTTGTTATATTTTAAGGGTTTTTGTACCGGTACCTTTCGGGTGTGACTTCTCGATTCTGCGAGCTGTATACAAATTGTTATTCGTCGATGATATGCATTTTTATACAATACGTAGGCACCTACCTACATTACGCGCTAAGTATCGGGATAAGTCTACTCAAAACTACTATGTGCATGGCACTTTCTGAAGAAAGCCTCATAAGTATCAGTAACAGTGCTCAGTGCAATAATTGAGGGTGGTACCTATTTTATTTTAGCGAAAAACTATTGGGAATAATATCTAGCTAATGCTAAAATGCATCTTTGTTAAAATAAAATGTAGTCTTCGTTTTTTCAATATGGAGAGATGAGATAGAAAATAGAGTGGAAGTAGACAAGTCTCTACCGTAAAATAACAAGTTTATTTTCATATTAACATGTTCTAACAAATAAGACTTCTTTAATGAATTGATATAACTGCAACAGAAGACCCTTTTCCATATCTATGTGTATAACAAACAAAGCCTGTTAATAACAGAATTTCAAATTGGATATATCAAAACTAGAACTAAAGACTTTAAAAAATAATTAATAAGGTACCTACCTACTTGAATTCATAATCCCAGATAATTTATACTTCATCCCCACTTACTCACTTACACTCAGATAGTTTTATCAGCATTAGGCATTCTAAAGTACTACTGTAAGTACTGAAATTATACCTGCGACACATACAGTCATTTAAAATAAAAATTGGTTGATCAGCTACCGCGGGTCTTGATTAGGTAGCTTATGTATAGCATACTTGATCAACTTATATTGTTTCTACTGCCCCACCACGCGAATTCTAGGACATGCAGGTTACCATGTTTTCTTTCACCGTTTTGAGAGCAGTGGTAATGAAGTGAAGTGCTTGCCTGGGTTCGAACCCACGACTACAACTCGAAAGCCGGGGCTGATACTACTGCTCCATTAGGTATAACCTAAGTATTTGAAGTTTTATTAAAAAATAAATAATAGTTCAAAAAACTAAAAAACACGCTTTAAAAACCAAACTAAAAAAGGAGAAAATAATTTAATTCAATTAAAAAGCGTGGGGTGCTTGACATTAATTGATTATAAAAATACCTCAAAAAGCACCCCACGCTTTTTAATTGAATTAAATTATTTTCTCCTTTTTTAGTTTGGTTTTTAAAGCGTGTTTTTTAGTTTTTTAAACTATTATTTATTTTCTATTTTTTAGTTCTGCTAACTACAAAAAAGTGTTTTTTTTTCTATTTTTTTTTTTAAATTATTGAATTGTCATCGGTCCTCGACAAGTTTACAAAGTTTCAATGAAATCTGACCGTTCAAAGTGGGTCAAAATCGCGCTCAAAGGAGTCGGTTACATACAAACAAACATACAAGTGAAGCTAATATAAAGCGTGTAAAAACACTCCGCAAGGCCTTTCATTCAATCGATTTTACCTTTAGTTGTTAGTATTTAAATCATGAAACTACATAACCTATACTAATATTATAAAGAGGTTTGTGAGATTGTAGGGGGTATCTCTGGATCTGCTGAACCGATTTTGAAAATTCCTTTACAAATAGAAAGCCACGTTATTTGTGAGTGACATAGGCTGATATATTAGCCTGAAAAAACGGTTGAACGAAAAAATAGGATACCACCCGTGCGAAGCCAGGATGGGCAGCTAGTTATGAATAAATAATTTATCTTGGCGGTATAATTAAAGGCTCCGCAATCCTGCAAACAGGCGCTACGCGACTCTCATAGAACAATATCTGTAAAAACTTCATGGAAATTGTACTACAAGGGTCGATTTCAGCTGTCGCGTTGATCCTATCATAAGAAGCCTTAACAGTCTGATTATCTAGCTAATGGATGCAGCCGTAATGTCAATGTTGGTATGTTTTATTTGTCTTTGTTTCGAACGAATAATGTTCACTTTCATTATCTTTATCCATCGCATATGTGTTAATCCTATTTGCATTGTTTTAAATTGATCGGAATGTAACGTGGATGTTTTTCTATTAATTAATAACTTATTATGTCAATAAAAATGTATAACAAACTACCAGAGGTACTCAGAAATTAGAAAAAGATTGCTGTTTTTACAAATAAATTAAAAAAGTTATTACTAAATAAATGTTATTATATTATAGCATAAATGAATATTTAATTGATAAATCTATACAACTGACATGATTATATAAATTAATAATAAACTTTTAGATTAAATTAATAAATGTTACCTTAGGCTATACTTAGAATAAGTTAGTTGAATGTATACCTAAGTAAGTCTTCCTTCAATTTTTTCTGTTGCTGTGCCCGACAAATGTTAACTTATTAAGTATTGAGTAATAAGTAAATTGATCATACTAATCGTAGGTTATTAAATTGAGTGCTATGTTCTACTTTCACAACGCACAGCAAATCGTCTCGTTATGATGTCTAAAGCAAATTTCAGCAAAACGGTATCTGCTTATAATTATGCCAAAAATGGGGCACGAAAGATGATGTGCAAAAAAAAAGTTTTCTGTAGGCGATTCACCGAATGAAATACTTAATGTAGGTTAGATAAATCAAAATTCTTGTAATTTAGAACATAATTAAATTAAATAAGGTAATTCACACGTAATAAGAAATGTATCTCTGCTTTATTTTAATTTCCTTTTGTTGTAATGTTTCCAAACAACAAAAGAAGAATTTTCTTTACGCAGAGCAAAAATGTCGAACTCTCCAGAAACATTCCAACAACTTGGTAAGAATTTGAGATTTTGTAATGTAAAATAAACGTACCTTAAGGCCCAGTTCAACAGCCTGAACTGGCAAACATTGGTTTGCTATTATGAATTAAATATGGTCTTGCATGATAAAAGCATGATAAGAAGGTAATTAATTAGCTCGTTCGTAAAAACATGAAATTACTCATCTTTCATACTTTATATGAGTTTATGACTCGTTTTTAATCGAGAAAGAAAGTAACTAAAAATATTTCTAAATCTTCATGCTTTCCACCAAAACCTTCGATAATAAAACTACGTTATCTTTTCTAGTCTACCTAGGTGTTTATTGTATCTGAACACGTTTACTATCTATGAGAATTTTTACCGAAATAATATTACCCAACAATTTACACCAATAGCAATCAAAACGTAAAATTCAAAACGTAAATCTGTAGTCACCACAATGTGTAAGCAAGACTAAATCGAACTGAACCCGATTGAGTTCAATGTCTGAACTTTCAAGATAGATAATCGAAGCAGATAGATAGATATCGTAGAATAT
This sequence comes from Antitype chi, assembly GCA_947359405.1. Classification (NCBI taxonomy): domain Eukaryota; kingdom Metazoa; phylum Arthropoda; class Insecta; order Lepidoptera; family Noctuidae; genus Antitype; species Antitype chi. The sequence goes on along the minus strand of OX375815.1, from coordinate 10,013,885 downwards.
TATTATGAGCCATAGTTGTAACAGCCGAGCCGATTCATTCACACATCCACGAATTGAATTTTAAGTTTTTCGTGACCATACAAAACTCCACGGATTGTAAAAAATACGATTTCTCGTGCCGACGAATAGTCCCGTCACCATGTAAAATGGCATTCGTTTTCTGACGAAACTTTTACCAGCGATTCAACTTTTAAAACATCAATAACAAATCATGGATTCGGTTTTTAAAATATGAACGTCTATTCGTTTTTAAAGAATCGACAATGACGGATGTTTGTGTGAAGAGGTCGTAACACTGCTCTTAAGCCTGATATACATGGTACGATTTAAGTTTCACCGTCAGAAAAGAGTTTGGACGATGCATGTCTATAATTTGTTGTATCAATTATAATGTATGCCACAGACAAGAAAGTTGCATCATGAAAATGGGGCTTTAGTAATAATGCTGTGAATATTTAGCTTGCATCGCACTATCAGAGTTACAAAACAGAGTCCACAAACCACGCTGAATACTTCAGTTATTATTGGAAACTCTCAATACTCGTAGTCTGGACGTCATGCAATAACCTGGTCTTATTTTGGTTTAGCTGATTCAGACATTTTCTTATATTACGCTGTACACTAAAATTCGAAATATGGAAACTTTTAAGCCGCTTTGAAGTTAGGACTGCAGTGGAATGTCTATTATTTCAGTTGGATTGTCTGTACATCAAAATTGAATATAAACAAAAATTAGCTTTTCATTGAGGTACAGAGATTAAAAAAAAAACAGTTAACTGGAAGCGTATGATAATAAGGAGCACGAAGGAAACAAAACGTCTTTAATTTATTTACCTCTCATCAAATCTCATAAGGTCGGAAATCGAAAAAATAAAGAAGAATCAACTGCCTGACATTTGCATCAGTGACTGAACTGCCATTTCCTCTCAAACTTTTACGGAAGGAAACCGTCTATAAAATCACATTTTCATAAATCAAACCATTCATTCAGCAAATAAATGTTCAAACGCTCTCTTACACGTCAATAACTGATTTATGAGCTTAGCGACGATTTCGAATGTTGACGGGAAACGGTGGAAATCAAATGCAGTTAAAACGTGGCCCCGAAACTTGTATCTAATATTACCTTTATATATTTGTTGTTTTAAAAACGCTGCCCCATACTAGGAATTCAGGCGAAAGTTTACAAAACTGACGTCACAAACAGACAAAAATTCCACCACCATTTTTATGCTACACATAAATTGCTTTTGGATATTACCATAATCAACATCGGCTTATATAAACGGCCACTGCTGAACATGTGCCCCTAATAGATCGTTTTAATGAACGGTCCTGGGGGAAAATTGCCATAATCACCCCGCTTGGCAAACGTATCGGTGATAGCCGTTCCTATTGAATATTATGAACTCAATCTATTGTTAAAAACCGTGTTACTAGAAACAACGTGCCAAAAATATCGTGTTAAACTGTATTGTCGTGTTAAACAATGTTCTAGGAGATACGGGTAGTAAAAATTACCACAGTTTCCGTGAACAAGACAATGTTAATGCATCACATGTTTTTAATATAAACAGATATTTTAACGTGGGATACATCTGTGATGGCATGAAACGGATACCATTTCTGCGATCTATGTAATTGAAAGGGATCTATGAGAATGATTTTCATGGAATAATGTAGTTACTGAAAATGTATTTAGATTTTGTACGATTCACGGTGGAAATATGACGAAAATTTTCTCATATTTAAAAGTACATGGTCGTATAAAGACAGGTCGAAAGTCAGGCGTCTCTATTGATGACCTATTTACCTAATAATAAGTTCTGACATGAGTGATGTGTTAGGTACCTAAAACTTTCGCGGTCGAAGAAGAATCATGATCGAGTTCATACATAATGTAGACACGGCCCAAACATTATACCTAACGTTGTTCCCAACATTATATTATTAGGTCTCGTGGGTGAAAGTTTTTCCAGTGAAGTTTGGGACACATCACTTACACATAATATCACGGATTTTGCCATTTGGGTACATTGCAACTATAGTGTAAAGATCTTTTGATTCGTTGATGTTCTATAGTTGGGAATGGTACACGGAATTACTAAAATTGAGGCTTTTGTGCCACAATAAAAAAAATTCCCTAATTTTTTTTTTTTTTTCTAAATGCAGCAAGAGTTTCAGTCAACACAACTTTATTTGCCAGTGACTTGTTAAAACGAAGACGATTTTGTCACATTATTTTCTTCAAAAACCAATACTTCTTTACCCTCATTAAAACTGTTTCTAAAGACGACAATATTCTATGACTCCCACTTTGTTTAATAGGACGTTTTGCCAAAGGAAATCTAAACGTTGTGATGAGTAAAGGAAGTAAGCTTTTAAGAAGGCATTATTTTTACCGTTGATGTTTTAAAAGGACCTCTTACAGATTATTCGTTGGTTTGTAAACATTTTTTTTGCTGTTTTTTTTTTATGTGCATTGCATAAATTCTTTGAATTTCATCGCGTTTCATATAACAATCGACGAGTCACGTATGGTATGTGAATTTGGAAAACATGTTCTAAAACGTTTTAGGCTTCATCTTTTTTATTTTGTTTTTATTTTTTGTTGTATCTAACTTTAAGAGAGTGATTCAATTTAAATTGTTTTCTGATAGATCGATTTAGGTAACTCAAAATAAATCAATTCGTTTTGACATTGGATGACAAACGATTACCGTCTGTAAAGTTTCAGGAACGGAAAGATACGTTTAGTAAAAAAGTTCCAAGATACGTATTCTATAGAGACTAATATGAGACTCTTCAGCAATTTCAAAAATGTTAAAATTCCTCAAGAGTTGCTCAGTTTTAGATATTCAGAACAATAGGAAAATAAATATAAAATGAATTGTGGTGATGAGTAGTTTTTGAGGACTTTAGGATAGAACTAGAAATGACTAACCTCGCTTGACTACGTGCAGCACATGTGCCCAGAAGGTGACAGTTTAGTTACAGGGTCAAGTTTAGTAAGGTTTTTGGAACGCCAGATCATTATATTATTTAATGAACAGCAATAAGCCAAGTACTTGGGTACGCTATTTCAAAACATATGACAAGTACAGCAAAAGGCATAATTTATAGTCGTTGGAATTTACGTAGGCATGGTCATAAAGACGTAGGTACAAACACGCTATAATTATTTCAACACTATATCATAGTGTACGCCGTATGCTTTCGACAGTTCATAATAATTATAGCAAGTCATTATTTATAAACGTGATACACGATACGCTGTAATTAAAAGTAATATAACAGTAACATTTACCATCACAAACACGTGACATCTATATTATACAGTAACTAATCATGCAGAAAGGGGGTTGCGAACGTGCGTAGCATGTGAGGCCTGAAGGCCTGTGGCCAATTTGACAAAAACTGGGCGATTCAGTTCAACATCATCAACGCATATGGATGATCAAGATATTAGTACGGGAACTAATAATGACAGAAATGCCTGTCACTATTACCTTCTGTGCTCATATTCGTCTCATCAGCTTTTCGAGTCTTGTACAGGAGACGTTCATTAGGAAAGAGATGGTGTTAAACGGGATCACTCGGCAGTTTGTCGTCAAGGACCCCAAATAGTTTGTTCATGTGTGTATTGACAATATTATATACCGCAAATGGTGGCGGTGATGTGCAGTCGAGCCGCCTCGGCGACGTTCGCAGCCCCTGGCACTCAGGGTCGGAGACAGTCGCATGCGAAGCGGGAGGGGCGACGGTGGGGCAACATGAACGGGGCTCACTGAGAGGATGGTGCGGCGGCACGGAGAACGTGTAGTACTTGGCCGTTTGGTTGTGTGCGCGAAGCACAGAGCTGTGGGTCAGCGTCACCACCACCACCAGCACCGACGCCAGCGCCAGCGCGAAGAACGACGCCGCGACTGCTGCTACGACGCGCCGCCTTCGAGCTTCCTTCCCGGCGTCTTCTGGTGGGATTTCGGGCTCGGGCGGTGGTGGCGGTGGCTCGGGGGAGCGGCTGCGGACGCTGGGGCCGCGGCTGTTGGGCAGCTCCAGCGTGTGCCGACGGGAGCGGCGTGCGCGCTCGCATTCTGCTGCCGAGGAATGGTGGCGGCGGAGGCGATGCGGCGCACCAGGAGCCACGCGACACGATGCCGATCGCAGCGTGCGCACGGGCACCATTAAGTCATCGCTAGCAGCTCGCGGCACGCGGGCCGAATGCACCGAGCGGAACGAGTGGTCGCGTGTTGAGCTACTTGGAAAAGCAAGATCCACGGAAGCGCGGGAAGAGTGCCTCGAGAACCTGTCCCGGTCGCGGTGGTCTACGCGCACCGACATGGTGCGGGCGGAGCGCGCGGCGGCGGCCGCCCGAGTGCCGCGACCCTCCCCGCCTGACGCCGCGCGCCGCGCACCCGTGTTTACACTCGTTCCCGATCATACAAAGAACGCTTACAAATATTCCTCCACATCACACGGTAACGTCGACGTAACGTCTCACTCGAATGTCGTACATTCAGTATTTGCACGATTAAGGGTGTTTGGACTTCCTTTTTTAACGTCAAACTCCGAATAAATGTTTATTCGGGTGTTGAACTGGCAAATCTTATTCAGAGCAGAGGACCAGTTTAGGATAAAATGAAAATGCATTTATCTACCAAAAGGGTTGCTTACCTTTGGCAACTTCTGAAGTCTTTGTAGATATTTAATTTTAAATCGGAATCTTATGATTTGTTTCCCAAACCAGATATTCAATCAATTACGAAGCAAAATATTACTTTGAATTAGTTTCAACCAAAACTATGTTAACTTTTGTGCGAGAAAAGCGTTTAATATCAACGACTCTCCCATTGGCAGAGGCTGAGTGCTAAATAGAGCGAGCAGCCTTTGTTGTAGAGTCCACGTTGTCAAGTTAAATTGTCTCGCAGGCGGGAAACGAAACAGATAGTAGAGAAGTTGTCGCGAGGCCGCTACATCGACACTATTCAATAGCTACAGAATACTATACACGTCGCACGAGACGCATCTTTATGAATACTGTTCGTAACTACTGTAGCTACCACATTCTACCTTTTTGACTAAATCTATTTTTTCATCTCATCTAGAACGAATCGAGCACATTCTGAAGGTGACACTTTCTCTTGTAATTAACCGTTTCATTATTAAAATTAAATTAAATATAAAAGAAAGTTACATGAATGTTAAAAATAACTATGGAACATAGCGGGTTGATATAACACACAATGTTAGCTGAACATAATTCTCCATTAAAATAATTAAGAAAATGATCAAGTCGCAAGTTTTCGCTGTCCCCTGTTGTCTCGGTTCGCGATTGAAACGCGACTGACATACAATGCCTCCAACACAATGATGACGCCACTCTATTGGACATCCTTTAGATAAGATACGGATGCTTCACTCCGAACCTTTGACGTGTACATGTACTGTATTTACTGCTAAATTATAAGGGACATTTTTCTGATTATATTTTTTGTGATCCAGGACTCCAAAATAATTATTCCGCTACTTGTTACCGAGATTGCATACTTAAATGTTTCACGAGGTTTTTCGTTAATGTTTAATATTGATTAAAAGTTTATTCAACTGGGTCAAATTTGTTTGATTCTCGAACCTTTGAGTTTTTCAACAACAGTTGTTGACTCAATGACACTTATTGGGGTTCTTGGCCATGAATAATGTATGCGGCCAACTCGTTCGCACCTGTACAACCCGGAATCCACTACAGCAGGTAAATTGGGATGGCTAAATTAGGCGCAGCAAGTACCAAGTAGCCAAATATAGCCACGATCCTTCACAGAGGCATATATTTATGAACGTCTTAGATTAGTTCAAAACTGCTGTTTAAAAGTTTCTTTAAATAAAAACCCACATTGTTTACGTTACATTATAATAATAGAATGTGGCGGAAATCTGGACAGAATCATTTAGTTGCGTAGGTATTCAAATTTAATGAACGCTGTTTATTACGAGCATTGTTCTAAATACGTTTTGAATAATTCATTGAACATCGACATGGAGGTTTTAATAAAGATTGAAAATCGGCTTTGGATCTTGCTTGACTTCATTGTCTCTGGAAGGAAATTCCGGGGATCTTGCTTGTTGTTGCATGTCTCGAGATGATTCTATCCATTCACACCGTTTGCATTAGTACGAGATTTCGACGCATAAATCTGTCTTTCACCACACATGCTGTAATTAGCCCGACACAAGGAACTACCGCATTGTGTTGTATGCATGTTTATATTCATACATATTTACACATCACTGTTTGTTTAAGAATAAACCCTACTAAAATAAAATTATCCTAAAGGGCATTATATTACATACTAATTAGTCACCGAAACACTTTTTAACTTCACTTTTTTACGTAGGTAAACTCCCGATAAGACTGGCAGCATTGCCAATTCTTTAACCAAAGACAAAGACGTGGTCACACTGGTCATGTGAAGCTACTCCTACCAATATCTATGAAAAGGCGATACGCATTCGGACCCCATGATGTGAAATAATACAAATATTTCGCACCCAAACTACTGATCATGATAAGTTGGAATGGTGACAAGCGACGGAAGTTTTGATATACCAGAATGATACATATATAGACCTGACTGAGGAAAAGTCTTGCGTAAGCACTTGGCAAGTCTGCGGTCCATGGCCCTATACGGGGCGCCGGTGTGGGCGCCTACATTGAGGCACCAACCAGCCCGAAGGCTGAAGGCGTCCCATAGGGTCATGGCGATCAGGATGATCCGGGGATACCGCACGATCTCAGGTGAGGCGGCGGGCCTCCTTGCCGGATTACCGCCATGGGATCTGGAGGCAAAGGTCCTCGCGCATATCTGAGAGTGGCGCGAGGAGGCCAAACGCCGGGGCGTTACTCCGCTGCCGCGAGAAATCGAGGTGCAGCGGACAGAGCTCCAGCGGGATCTCATGGCGACATGGAGAGTGCGATTGTCGCAACCCAGTGCTGGGCACGCCACGATAGCGGCGGTAAGTCCCCTCTTTGAGGAGTGGCTTGAGAGGCGGCATGGCGTCCTCACCTTCCGCCTGACGCAGGTCCTCACCGGACACGGTTGTTTCGGGAGGTTCCTGTTTCGTATAAGGCGGGAGGAAACGCCCGGGTGCTTCCATTGCGAAGATCGCCCTGAGGACACGGTGGAGCACACGGTGGCGGTCTGCTCGGCTTGGGTGGAGCACCGCCGTGTACTCGTGGAGGCGATCGGCGGCGGCGATCTCTCGCGTCCGGCCCTGGTGCAGGCCATGGTACGGAGCGAGAGTGAATGGTTAGCCGTCACCTCCTTCTGCAAAGCAGTAATGCTCGCGAAGAGGGAGGCGGCGCACGTGAGGGAGAGGCAGTATATGCGCCCTCACGGCCGTAGTCGCCGCGGGAGAAGCCCTGGGCGTCGGGAATCCCAGGCTGATTCCCGGCCACCGTAGGCGCGGGCTTGCGGACGGTGAGTAATGGGTAGCTCGCTGTCCGGTAAGGACCAAGCCCGGGTCGACGGCGCGTTGTGTTCCACGTGCGCCTCAAAGAGATGTCAGCACCAAAGGATGGGGTCCGCAAGGGCCGATGCCTGCCAGGGGTGCGGGTTGTTCGAAAGAGATACCGTCGCCCCTAGCACACAGGCAACTGAGGGAACACGGGTGGGTTTTAGTCAGTCAAAGTCTGACACGCCCTCCTGCTCCACCCAGAGCGGGAGAAGTTATTTGATGATTTCCCATCCTCAAAAAAAAAAAAAAAAAGCACTTGGCAAGTCAAAATAACTAAATGAATAATGTTTTTTTTTTTTGAGAAAATGATACTGGTACAAACCGAAATATTTTAATGATGCGAGTACAGCTAGAGATACGAAGAACCTTTTAAATTGCCTATTATAATGCGCCGATACTTCGATTAATACCCTAAGGCAGAAATCTAATATTATCTGATACAAAACCGACTTTTGGCAAGTTAACGGCGAGGCTCAATTATGTAAATTGCAACCTCTGAAAATATACACCTGCTTGCCGACGGCGAGAATAAAAGCCCTCTGACCAACTAATTATGGAAACATTAAAAATGGAAGACACTATTCTAGTAATTAAAATTTGTAATAAGATAAATCTTATTTAAAAGTCTTTTTCTTTTTAGTTAAGTGTTTTTAAATGAGTTAATTAATATGGAATTTGTTCTAGAAAATTATAAAATGGAGGTATTAGGGAAATTTCTAGAGCTGGTGGTAAGGAAGCAGGTAGGAATATATTTGAGAAGAAGATTTTTTGTTTATTAACGAATTGGTATGTCATCTTTTGACTACCAACTAGGTTGTGGACTCTATGAAAATCATCGTATCTATGTAAACCGACTTTTGGCAAGTTAACGGCGAGGCTCAATTATGTAAATTGCAACCTCTGAAAATATACACCTGCTGGTGAGAATAAAAGCCCTCTGACCAACTAATTATGGAAACATTAAAAATGGAAAACACTATTCTAATAATTAAAATTTGTAATAAGATAAATCTTATTTAAAAGTCTTTTTCTTTTTAGTTAAGTGTTTTTAAATGAGTTAATTAATATGGAATTTGTTCTAGAAAATTATAAAATGGAGGTATTAGGGAACTTTCTAGAGCTGGTGGTAAAGAAGCAGCTAGGAATATATTTGGGAAGAAGATTTTTTGCTTTTTACACGCTTTATATTAGCTTCACTTGTATGTCAGTATGTAACTCTCCGTGGGTAATTTGCGCGCCTGCGGCCTTCCTTGGTTCTGGTAGCCGTTTCTCAGGCTCCCTCTCCGAAATCGAACTCTGATTCCCCGTATTTATAATATTTATAAATAATTATTTTATTCTCACTAATAAATAATTTACACGCTTTATATTAGCTCGGGTTGTATGTATGAGGTATGTATGTATGTAACGGAATCTTTGAGCGCGATTTTGACCCACTTTAAATGGTCAGATTTCATTGAAACTTTGTAAACTTGTCGAGGACCGATGACAATATACTAATTTAAAAAAAAAAAATGGGAAAAAAAACACGTTTTGTAGTTAGCAGAACTAAAAAATAGAAAATAAATAATAGTTTAAAAAACTAAAAAACACGCTTTAAAAACCAAACTAAAAAGGAGAAAATAATTTAATTCAATTAAAAAGCGTGGGGTGCTTGACATTAATTGATTATAAAAATACCTCAAAAAGCACCCCACGCTTTTTAATTGAATTAAATTATTTTCTCCTTTTTAGTTTGGTTTTTAAAGCGTGTTTTTTAGTTTTTTAAACTATTATTTTTAACAAGTTGGTATGTCATCTTTTGACTACCAACTAGGTTGGTGACTCTATGAAAATCATCGTGTCTACGTAAACCGACTTTTGGCAAGTTAACGGCGAGGCTCAATTATGTAAATTGCAACCTCTGAAAATATACACCTGAAAATAAAAGCCCTCTGACCAACTAACTATGGAAACATACAAAATTGAAGACACTATTCTAGTAATTAAAATTTGTAATAAGATAAATCTTATTTAAAAGACTTTTTCTTTTTAGTTAAGCGTTTTTAAATGAGTTAATTAATATGGAATTTGTTCCAGAAAATTATAAAATGGAGGTATTAGGGAAAGGTGGTAAGGAAGCAAGTAGGAATATATTTGAGAAGGAGATTTTTTGTTTTTTAACAAGCTAGTATGTCATCTTTTGACTACCAACTAGGTTATCGACTCTATGAAAAGCATCGTATCTTCGTTGGTATTTATTTATTACTAGCTTTTTCCAACAGCTTCGCCCGCGTGGACGTCGGAAATTATCCCACGGGAACGTACTACAGGAACAAAAAGTATTAATTTATTTAACCATTTATGCACACACATATAAACAGACAAGAAGAAGAGTATCCTATTTACTAGTATGAATTAATCCAGGTTATAAACTATCTGTGTGCCAAATTTCTTCCAAATACGTTCGGCGGTTTTACCGTGATTAAGTAACAAAATATCTAAACATACATAAATACAAACCTTCACTTTTATAATTAAAAAAATACTTTAATTCAGACCTTGATCCATATAGTGTTAGTAATGCACACTACTTATAAGCTATGTTAGTAAAAAAAGGTAAGTACATAATATCTGTTGCACTCACCTGATGCACCGGGTACGTGCCCATGTAAATGTACATAATACCCCCGCCCATACCATATAAATATTTATAATATTATATGCCTAGTACGATAAGATAACTTTAATGCTTCTGTTTGTGTACTGATCATAAAATGAGTAGGTAGCTGAATGCTGCTGCCTGTTATAATCTCTTTGTCGGGATCTATTCTTAGTCGGGTAGCAAAGGACCTATTCCATTAAAATAATTAAGTTAATTATTCTGAAAAAAGAATACGAGAAGATTGGGTCACAACTCCAAACGAAGTGAATCTGCATAGTAAAGAGAAAGTATATATATGCTAACGATGGACCATTGCTTTTATAATTATACTCTTCTAGTAAAGGTTGATCTCTAAAGCTTTGCAATATGCATGTTCAGGGATAACAAAATGTGAAAACAAGATTTGAATTTCACATTACAATTGCCTTTACTAGCAATATTGTGAAGTTAAAACCACGATATTAGGGCCATATATGTATTTATTCACTCACAATTTAACCCTCAAAGTGTCGAAAGGAAAACTGTACATATTAAACGCGCATTTTTCCGGTCAATGGCATCATTACTTAAACATTTGAAGAGCGTCGTCGTGAAGGGCTTGCGGCTGCCTCCACCACATTTGTAAAACTTTTTCTGCACTTGGAGAAGGAAAACTCAACACAGTGTGAAAGTTTACCGCACCTCAGGAAATTATAAAAAATTCAAAAGCCGTGTCTCGAAACAATTTGGTGTTTCTGTTAGATAAAGTTTTAGCGAGGAATAGTCGACACTATGATATTCAAACAAACTTGGTCGATTTGACTGCCATGCCAAGAAAAGACGCTGTTAAGGGGGTCAAAGATTATCTCTGGGTTTAATGTATTCGAGATTGCGACGCATTTAAGGCTGTGCGTAGACAGCGACATTTGTATTCTATACAACGTGTAACATAATTGACGCAAGACCTCATACACCCCAATTAGAGTATTGAGTTAAAAGTATAATACAAAGACCAAAACTAATTTATTTTTAAGCTAACTGTTTTTATTAAGAAAAACGAGTTGACCCCAGCACTGCTTTATGCATTTAGAATTGAGTCTTATTACGTTGTTATAAGATTGTTGTTTCTTTGACTTAATCGGCGGTAGGTGTGGCAAAATACATAATTTTTGAAAAAAATACCCATGTTAAAAGTTACTCAAATTGATTCAGTAATCAATTAGGAACAAACTACTTTCAGGTCTTGCGTCTATTCTGTTACACCTTGTATAGACTATTGATATCGCCCTATGAATACTCGTTCCCGCCAACAAACATTTTAAAGCTGATTTTCGTTTGCATTAAGTCTATTTTATTTTATTTTTCAATTATGGCAGGCAAAACCGACGCATCTGCCAATGTGTAAAGTGAATTGGAAAAGCATTTTTGTTGCATTAGGTCAATAACGAGTTAAATACCTTGACGTCTGTACGTGACACTTCACAATAATTTGAACTGACAGTTGGTCACTTAACAAACCACTTGGACTAAATGGTCAAAGTAGGTAACTGTCAAAATGATCTAAAGACGTTTTTGTAAAAGCAGGTATTTAATATTTTTTTGTCTTACAATATGCTAGTATAAAAATATGCTGTTATACAAAGTGGTTTACAAAATGAATGGATATTTATGGGGTACGTAAATAATAAAAGTATTCTATCTATCTATCTTATATTCGACTACTTCAGAGTGCATTTTAAATTGGTCGAGGGAATACGTTTAGAACCCTATAATATGCAATAAACTATAGATCATGCATTTTTATTACCTTACCTACACGAAAGACAACGAAAGGGAAGCTATTAAATGCATTTTAAACTAAATGAATTGGACGTGCGGGGTTATATAAGCCAGAAAATCTGTACTTTATTCAGATATCGCCAAAAAGTATGCCATCATAAATTTATCATCAATACCTACCTACTCGTCTCCATCATTTACTCTTACATAGATATTGTTATTTATACAGAAAAATACCTTTATAACTATGCATCTTATTTTTTTTATTAAAACTTTATGAGTTGCAATGGGGTTATCAAAAAAGATGGCTGTTGTTTAGCAAATTGGGTTAGCCTAATTGACAAGTAAATACTCAAATGTCAAAAGACCGGCCCATTCATTTACTTAGCCCGTATTCATGGAAAAAGCTTTTGCAAAGCTATTAGTTTAGAAGTCAAATAATTACCTATTCGATAAAATAATGCCGCTTTAACACTGATTGATTCGTAGCGAATGGAAGATCGATATTTAATCTGTGCACATAGAGTAAGCCAATAAGCATAGATTAACTTCTGGATTCGTGCTTGGCTATTGAATGAGAATGAATGAGATTGAATGTATGAGCTGTTAATATAGGGCGTTGTTTATTCTTCGTGATTAGATCCTTAACCCAAACATTCCGCCATCTTTTAGCTTGCCCTTGTACTCAGGATATTACTTATATTAGGTTTACATTGCTAGAGATTAAATCAATTCAATAAAGATTTATTAAGAAATAGATTGTTTGTTGCTTTGGTCTTTGAACAGACTGGTGACATAATATGCAAAGCATGTTCTATAAAAAAAATATATATTAATAAGTACATACATTATGAGTACCTACATGCTTTATTAAAACATGTTGTTTGTTACTGATATCTTTTTGAGCAAACAGTCCCATATCTCATACAGTCATAAAAACAAAGAACCTATTTATATACTAACTACGTAGTTTTATATCGGCTATCCAATTAATAAACACAAAAAGCAACTTAAATCCGCGCAACACTAAACTTTCTTTACGACGAACTTCTACTAAAACTAATAAAATAAATTACGTCAACATCAACTCTGCCCGGTCAACGGGACCTTTAAAAGCTTTTAAGGGTTCCTTAGCAACATAAAAAGGGTAAGAAAAACTTACATATGGGTACTAACACGACAATATAACCAAACATTGACAGTAAGCTCGAAGTTTTGTTTAGAACAAAATAAGATCACCCACACTACTTTGCTCGAAATAGAAATAGATGGACCTAAAGTTGCCTCCATCAATCAATTAGGTATTGTTTTCAACTGTCTCTGAAAGAAAAAGATATGAAATAATAACATGAAATGGCCTATATTTTCATTTAATAAATAAAAACAGTGTGGTTATCCATCTAATTTAACAATTTTGAGGAAACTTTACTGTGAAGAGCATAAAGCAGAAACTCAAAGAACTTACTCCTAAAACTATGTACATTAAATACCAGTGTCATAAAGGGTAGGAGATCAAAAGAAAATAATGGAAATTCCATTTTGTTTGGTGCTCGCCTGCGAGTCGAGATGCGAAGACAGCGGTTGTATGGAGCTGAATACGAGATAATCTCACAAAACCAGCACTCTGTTTGGCAAACTAACAGGAGAATGTTTTTATGATTAAAAATAAAATAATGAATAGGGAAAATTTCTACTTTTAAAGTTAAGGTCGGATAGGTTACTTACCTATCCGACCTATAACTACGTCTTTTACAGGCAAATTGTATTTGACTGACTAAATATTATTGTAAAATGATTGAAAGAATTGAAATTCCAAACAACATGAAAAAGTAATATAATCTTAGTACTGTTGTTGGCAACACAACATTTAGTTTATATTTTACCTGCATTTCATTACTGTCAATGTCACAATTGTACAAGAGAACAATATCTAAATTAAGCACACGTTTTCGCATCTGCATTTTTCATTAAAAATATAGTTTAACTATTCGAGTTTCCCAATAACTGTATGAAAAGTCTGGTTTGAAAAAAATGCACCTTACCTTATACTCTTTCTTTTTGATTCTCTCGTTTTGATTACAATAGAGCAGAACCCAAACTGTTATGTCGGCACGCAACTTTGCCCCGTAAGTTCGATTAGGATAAATGTCACTTTCTTTTAACATAAACCGGTCACTTTGGAGGTGCTAAAGGAGCTCATTTAGTTTCATTTGACCTTACTAGCTCACGGGGCTTGTTGGCGACAAATTAAGATTTATAGACATGAAGGTGCCATGTATGGGCGGAACCTAACCGACTGAGCTTCCTACTTCTTGTTACTGTAGTTAGAAATACTGTCTAGTTGTACGTTACTTAGTTCTCCATGGAGTTTACTACTTTGATCTTTATAGTACAACATCTACTTTAATTTGCATCATTCAGTGCGTATTACACTATTCAATTGATGATAGATGTAATCGAAGTCAGAACAGTTGGATCCGATTAAGTGAGATTCGAAGGTCCCAACCGCACTACTTTTACTAAATTGTTGCATCCCAATGTAATTCTATTTCATATGCGCATAAAAGTCATCTGTCCGATTTAGAATTAGATTTAGTACCTACCTACAGTGTGATCACTAGCTTCCAATTTCCTAATTAAAATGTTCCTAGTTAGAGTTTCTACAAATTAGATAGTGTAATACGCAGTTTAGGGATTTTTATTGTGTATTCAGATGAATCACTATTATATTTAGTACAAACGCCAGCACATCAAGCTATCCCAATCTGTCAAATTTCTTTGATAGATTTTTATCTTTATCACTTAAGCTTAAGGTTCATGTTCAATTGGGAAAATTTGACAGTTTGGGGAAGCTTGATTTGCTGGCGTCTGTACATAGTCTATCTACGTGACACATAGTCTCACTTCATCCAAATTCATTCACCAGTTTACCAGTACAGTTCAACTTTCACATTTCATATTACTGAGAGCAGTGGTGGTGTAGGTTGGGAGTTGGAAGAGTGACGTTTTATTTTGTGTAAATTATTTCATCACCACTGCTCTCAAAACGGTGAAGGAGAACATCGTGAGGAAAGCGGCATTTACAAAGACAAATTCGAAGAGATGTCTATGTTATTTACAGTCTTTATTTTCACTTTTGTTGTAAATTTTTGAAAATCGTAAGGAACTTCTGAATAGGTACGTAACAATCTATCAATCAGAATTAATAACTGTGTGTAGTGTTTGGCTCACCAAGATACAGGCTGTGCCTAATTTGGGACCTGCTGCTTATTCTGTATAAGTCATCTGTTAGTATTTCACAACATGTATAACCACTATATAAGAACCTTGTTTTGCTAAGTAAAAAAAAAATGTCACATTTACCAACACTCACTGGGCTCGCGTGGTGGATTACGGCCCACTGAGGCCTGTGTCCCAGCAGTGGGAAAATTATAGGCTGATTATGCTATGGGTAAATATCGAAACGATAAGGTTTTTTTTCTATACTACCATTCTGGCTAAAACTATTTTAAGTCACAAAACCTTCTTTATAGTACGATTTAAGTCCGCTCTGACATACCTAGAACTGCTTACTCCTTCGGGAATAACACAAGATTAGTCAATAAGAGACTTTAGTACCGATAGCTATACTTCAACGTACCCTTTTTAATCAACACACTGTTCGAGAATTCAGCGTAGAGAATCGGTAAAATATTTTATTCATCCGATAAACAATTACGTATATTTAAGCCGTTTGGGTTGAAATTTGAAACAATATAAACATTCTGTATGGAGATTAACACCACAATTTACCCTTTTACAGGATAAAATTAAGGATTCGCGATTTACATGGCGTTTAGAGCAGTGGTGCGAGCTGGACATCGTAGGTTCTAACCCTACTTTGTGTAATTTATTTCAACACAACTGCTCTCAAAACGGTGAAGGAAAATATCGTGAGGAAACCGGCATGTCGTAGAACCAAAAATTCGAAGACATGTGACATCTACTAACCCGCACTGGGCCCGCGTGGTGAATTACGGCCCACTCCCTTTCAAAAAGAAAGGACGCCTGTGTCTCAGCAATGGGAACATTGAAGGCTGATTATGAGATTTACATGGCAAATACCGGACCCTCTGAATAAGATGCCTACCTACTATCAAAAGGAAAAGAAAATACCGTCAAGGAATTTCAGAAAAACAGAACGCGTTGCGCAAGATCGAGAGAAATCAAATAAACAACCCAATTCCCAACGGTTTAATTATATTCACATAATTGATTTGTGAATTTGATCCACGCCGTACACACAATCAAAACTCACTCAATCCTCTAGTTGTAATAAAAAATGGCCGACCACAACTTACAATTCTTTTCTACTTTCCTTTCACTACATTAATTTTTAATCAACTGAATTTGGTTCAGCCATTCCGCTCGCTTCAAATCGTAGGTTGCAAGAGTCTTATCAGCATTCAACGGTTTCACAACAAACCACAAAACCGACTAAACAAGCTATATTTACATTCGAAGTCTTATTTAAACAAGAAAAGTATGTTCATCAAAGACTCCAAAGGCATTCTTAGGATTCGCTCATGACTAAAAAAATCTTTGTCCGATTACAAAGAGGCGTGGCATGCATAATAAATGGGGGAGTCCACAAGAGAACTTTATTGGTGTCTTCCTTTAAATAGCCATGGGATGAACTTTTAATCTGTTAGATAGCAGCAACTACTTATTCACTGATTAAGAAATATCTTGTTCGAATCTTTAAAAATATGCTGTAATAAATACATCTACACTAACATTTTGTGAAACAAATTTTCTATGTTTTGGTATAGTTTTAGTTTTATTTTAGCTGATATTCAGCTGTATTTTTTTTGAAAAGTTTTAAGCTTATAACCCGCCTGTATTCTCATAATGGTGAGGGAGAGAATATAGAATTGATTCAGAGAATTCTTTCCCAAGT
This sequence comes from Antitype chi, assembly GCA_947359405.1. Lineage (NCBI taxonomy): Eukaryota > Metazoa > Arthropoda > Insecta > Lepidoptera > Noctuidae > Antitype > Antitype chi. The sequence continues at coordinate 9,997,032 of OX375815.1, read as the reverse complement.
AGATCTAAAAACTCCGTGGTACACAAACAAACACAGTTATAGACTATCGGTATATCGATTACGAGCTTTATTTGATTACTCGTCCCCCGACTGACAAGTTATAAACTCTGGTGGAACGACAGACACACTGTTATTCTTTTCCTCCAACATCGGCTGAATGATGGACGTTAGCCTTTATTTTGACAGTTTAAAAGCTGTGCTACGTTTAATTTCGTTTTATACACCAAAGACGTACTGTTGGCTAGGAGCCTTGAAATTATGTCGTCTGCAAAGATTACACGTATGTTTATAACGTAATTGTTTCCATATACGGGCAGCTAAAAGTGCAACTTCTCAGTTTTACTAAGCGCTTGCTTTGAACTTTACTAAATGCGGGCTTGTTTAAATCATTTTTACATTTTATGTGTACCACCGTGCCTCGAAAATCACGTTAAGCCAATGACCCGGTCATTCGTAGATCTCCGACAGTCGTTACGGGTTGTCAAAAGCCTGAAAGTGTGACCGCCAGTCTTACCAAGTGGTATCGTATTACTTAGTAACTGTGTTGTGGCGGTTACTCCATGTAAAACTACCGGTACTCAGCTGCATCTGGTTAGACTGGAAGCTGACCCCAACATATTTGGGAAACGGCTAACAGATGATGATATTATGTGAAACAAAAAGATAGCGAGAAAGAATAAGGTGCTTTGAAGAGTTTTAATGCGAATCGAAACAGATTACAGCATTTAGCATACCGTAATGTTTTCAAACAAACTAGTGCACGGTGCAATAAACCGGGATCGCCCGTACCGAAGATATGCCAACAATTTAAAGGTATTTTCATTAGATCAATGTTCTAGCATTCGTTTTTGTTAACATTGCGTTGCGGTGTACGATTTCAATTACAACACCAACAATAAGGATTTCATTTTTATTCAGTTGTCTGATAATGTCTGCGGAAACTGTGAATTTTATTTTCAAGTCCAATCGATTTTTCTCTTTCAGAAGTGCGACTATAATTCTTTGTGTAACCAAATTTTAACGAATTGTAAGGATTCCGGGTGATTTTTTGTCATCCATTCTTTCATTCACTTCCTTGAACTGAATCATCACAGGCAAAAATTTAAATTAAACCATCTAAATGGGAAAACAAGAAAGATCAAGTCAGATAAACTCAATTTGAGAAATTTAAGTCTTTTTTGTTTTGTTTCACGACCGATGTTCATATACATAACGAAACATTCAAATAAATAAATAAGTGATATATTATTATTACACATAGTCCGCGCGGAACTTGTTGGCCGCGTCTTAGGTGGGGAGACGGGTGAGGCGGCGGGTTACCTAGTGTTCGCAATGCACATGAGATTATAGACAGTGATGACTAATCTCGAGATATCGCACTTAATAAAGTAGAAAACAGATGTACGATGCCTAGTAAGTGAACAATAGAAGTGAATAATGAAAAAAAAACACTTAAACTTTTAAAAGTTTTTATTGTAAATATGTAGTAATTTAAAATAAACCAAAAACCAACTACATGAAATTATTCTGACATATCCTCTAAATCACTTGATTCTGGACTTTCTGAATTTGAGTCTGAATCATCTTGTAAGTTTAAAATGATTTCGTCCATCACAGCAAGAAATCTAATATCATGATTCCAGTGTTCTTGTTAATTTTTTTGTACATGTTCATCACAATTCTGCCATTTTTCGGCAGAGAATTTAGAAAAATCCTTGTTAGTTTTGTAATTTCTTCATGCAATGTTGCATTAATGTGATCTCTGGCCAGGCAGTTTTTAATATTTGCCCACACAAGCTTGATCGAGTTTAGGTCTGGATGGAATGGAGGTTGGAGGTAGCCTTAGAACAGTATGACCTGCAGCTTTAAGAAGTTCACCAATTGTATATTTTTTTCTGATTGAGTCGCATTACTCAACCTCAAGAGTTCTAGTTTGATCATTGTGGGAGAAAATGGCACGTTATAATTTTGCAACCAGTTCTGCATATTAATTTTCAAACTGGACATAGTCGGTTTCTTCTCTGCTTGCACACAATGATAAGCAGCATTATCCGTAATTACGACTGAGTTTGGTGGAAGTTTAGGTATTCATTTTCGATCAACCCAGTGAGTTGATATCACAGTGATAATCCCCCGTTTTTGAATCTCATTTAAAAATCAGGAAACCATCTCTCTCATGTGCATTTTATATAAACTAGCCGGAACTTTTGACGCGTGTTGCCGTCGCGAAGTACGGCGCCGTACTGAGTAATGACAGCAAGCGCCCCCGCCCCCTGTCCCACCACTCACATACCTAAGGCGCGGCCAACTAGTTTCGCACGGACTATGATAGAAAACCTTGGGGGGGCTTGGGGCTAAGTAATAACAGCCACACGATCGATCAAGTTAAGCTGCGCTTGCCGCTTAGTCCGTGGATGAGTGACCATCACTAATAACCAGGACCACTTCGTGCCTCGGAAGCCATTTGGCTTTTAGCGACTTCTTCAAATGGTAGCAAATAAAACAATGTTTGTTGTAAGGAAGAATGTATGTAAATAAATTTATTGAGATACTAACTACAGGCTACAGACAGGCTCAGGCTACAGGCTCAACTGTCATTCCTTAATCTTTGCTAGTCGTTACGGGTCGTCAGAAGCCCGAAAGTCTGACAACCAGTCTTACCAAGAGGTATCCTATTACACAGTAACTGGGTAGTAGAATTCAGTTTAATGTTTTGTTTAATTTTTTATTATTTATATCTGCTGCAGTTTAATTACCATGTTTTGTTGGTATATTGACGGGTGCTAGCTGACATATTATGGCAAATAATTTAATTTTATGTTTTGTTTTTAGTAATGTTAATTACTTACCTATTATTGTACAGAATCAAGCTCTTCCAACTTAACAGACAGCTGTGCTGCTGGGGAGTTTGTTGCGCTACTTCTTCTTCCCAGCTGAAGCACTAGGAAGTGGCGAAAAGCGGGCGTTTTGGGGGGGACTGTCTTATGTAATTTTGACGTTCAAAAGTGCTGACTGTCAGCCTAGTTTGAATTTAGATTTTGATTCAGATACGCAGTCGCTCCATGTAAAATATTCAGTTGCTTCCGGTTAGACTGGAAGCCGACCCCAACATAGTCGAAAAAATACTATACAGATGATAACTAATAGCAAACCTACAAAAAATACAACACAATATAAATACAGTACAACACAATTGATTTAGACTTATGTCTAAATCAATTGTGTTGTACATTTCACATCATCATCATATCAATGATGCTGTTGTTATCTTTAGTTTAAGTTGTGATCTTCCTGTGCGAGCCCCAATAAATACTTTATCTTTCTTTATTTAAATGGCCGTAATTAGATGATCAGAGTCATCCCCCACCAACCGCAGAACAGATACCAAACCTACAAAGGTTGCTTTGTGTAAAAAAAAATACGTATAGAGGTATCTCTCCAATTAAATGGAGTGCCAGAAACACCCGCTACGTGGAAAACTGGAGCTCAAAAACTGTTTGTTATAAAACCATCTGCGAATGTCATTCTCTTAACTGCTGCATTTAAATGGACAAATGCCTTTAGGAAATGCTATTATGGCGTTAGTAGAACTCGGAAAATAGAATTTTCGATAGTAATTTTGTGAAATGCTTGGATAGGGACTGAAATAGTAGGTATGTCATAAATATTATTTATCTACGTCTTGGTACATAAAACAAAGGTATAAATGAAAGAAAGTTAAAACTTTGTCATATAAGACTATCTTTGAAGTACGTTATATGGTGAAGAAAAATAAAACCGTGGCACTTCGTTAGTGCCGATAGAAGTGAAAACTTAAACGGACTAATTGTAATTAAACTTAGTACATACTTATATACGTAGGTGTCGGTAACGGGAACGGTAACAGTGTCGCGAGTTCAATTGCTTTTTCCCAGCTCAAAAATGCCCAACGCGCGTAACGAAATTTTCACTTCAATAAATTTACTTTGATTTAAACTTTTTCTATTACAAGTCGCTACAGTTTTATAAACACAAAAAGAGGTAAACGTTGTCTGACCACGCTCGCAAGGATGTAAAAATGTCGCGGCGGGATTTGATAACGCACTGAATTTTCAACCCTCGGTGTTGAACCGAGCGTTGAGAATCCAACAGAGTGCCTCCCAGCGCGTCGAAAAAACACAGTGTTCGGTTTTCAACTCTTGGCGCTAAGCAGAGCGTTGAAGGTCCAGTATGTGCAAAAACCCAACTGCAATATTTTTACGTCCGCCCGTAACTAAGTAGGTACATACGCCAGCACATCAAATTACCCAATCTATTAAATTTCTTTGATAGATTTTCAACTTTATTCCATAAGCATGAGGTTCATGTTCGCGAAATTGCGCGTGCGAAATTTTCACAGGACAGTTTGGAATAGCTTGATGTGCTGGGGTATGTACATGGACTTCGTTCGTAAAATCTCTATAACAGCGATTCAGAAAAAAAAAACATTATTCCTAAAACAGATAAAACCAGAAATAGCTTTAAACGGTTAACTCCGTAACCAATAATAACACAAAAGCGCCAGCTATTTTCGTAAACAGCATAATGTAAAGGAAATAGGGTTTCCTGACCGCAAATCCCTTCAGCCATTATATCGCCACTCGTAAACATGATCTGAATTTATAATAAAATCTTTCAGCGTCTCCATTCAAGATTACTTTACAATTCAAAGCAGGACGGTACATAAGAAAGATTTCTTCCAAACTACAGAGTCAAAGCGTGAAGTAGAAAGGCGTTGTCCACACTGCACGATTGTGTGAAGGCGGGCGCTACAACGATTGTGAGTGTGACCCACCATGCCCCGCATGCCCCAAGTGCCGCGAGCTCCATTAAAATGTGCTGACAGCGAACAGAACCTTCCACGGTACTAACTGGGGATAAGCACGCTTTTGAATATATTTACATATATGCAAAACGACCGAATCAAATGAGAAATCTATTAAAAGTTTAATTGCGTCAATATTTTGAGGGCAGAATCTAGTCTAAAGTGTTTATAGAGCTGTTTTTATAAGAAGTCAAGGTCTGAGTCAAAAACAATGTCGTTTATTTTTATGAGTAAGTTTCGTTATTTTATGGTAAAAAAGGGGATCAAAACAAACATAGCTAATGTAGGAAATTTCTATTATTCACAATGTAACAAAAGGAGCTCAGTAATAATCACTTACAAGAGAAATCACTATGGTCCGAAGTATTTCAGGGAGGCTCGACGAATGTTAAGTGAGCAGAAATGGCCGAAATCTTCGCCTCTATATTTTTTCCGTAACGCATTATTCATTTCAATCTTAACTATGGTCGCGCGTTAATCCGATGATCGTTAATAAGGGATACATTTTTGGGCTCACAACAGGCTGGTACTTGGGAATTAGGAAACACCAAAAAAGTTTCAGCTAAATACGGAAAACACCAACCGACTTCAAAATAAAATAAAAAACTTTTTAAAAACAAGCTTTTATTATTACTTGTAAATAAAACGAACTAAGAAGTTAAAAATAATTTAATATAAATTATTTAATTAAAAGCGTGTTACATTTTGATGGCAGGAACAATAAGGAACATTTGTTAGCATGTTACACCTTCTTTATTTCTACCCGTCAATATGTAACATGCTTTTATTTAAATTATTTATATTAAATTATTTTTAACTTCTTAGTTCGTTTTATTAACACGTAATAATAAAAGTTTTTTTCTTGGAATATTATTTTTCACTTTTTAGTATTTATGATGCGGGATTTACTAAGGCGGTGGCGTAGTTCGTAGCAGCGTTTTTCCGTTACGTAGCTCGTAATAATTCATAGAACCCACACATATGTGTTGTTTTGAATACTTAAAGTGTTATGTATCTATGGCCACATTCCAGCTCCATCATCAGACCCTGGTTACCATATAGGATCAAAGTACTCGTCAATACGAATCAAACGAGTTCAAACTCGATGGGGATGTGTCGTTTTATTGCGGAGTTCCTATGGCCACCTTCCAGCTCCAGCATCAGATCAGCTCCATGTCATCATAAAATTGCATTGTTACGCAATATACATGTGCATGCAAAATTTCAGCTCAATCGGAACCCGGGAAATGGGTCAAATTTAACTTGCAATATTTCATTACAGACACCGGGACAGGTGAAAGAAATTAAAGAATAAAAATTGTAAAAAAAACTTAAATTTCTAGATTTGTATTTTAGTTTTTTTGATGTTTTTTTATAAAGTTTTTTTTTTCTCTTTCTTATTGTGGTACCTACCCCAAAAACATTCGTATACCTTCACTTGCTAAGTAAATAACAGTGACAGGCAATTATTCTATCATCTTCAACATAAACTAAGCGGAAAAACATACGGATTATTGAAGCTAACTCAAAAAACACTAATCAGAACTTGACCCAAAAAAAAAATGCGGTAATGATAAATGATAATTAATTATAAATGATTTTATTTCTGTAAGTAGGTTTGTACAAACACTTTCACACGTTAAACATATTTTTAAACTAGCTGTGCCCGCGACTTCGTCCGCGTGGAATAGTGACTTTTTGGGCAGCATATTTTGAATTACATAATAATATACCGTCGTTTGGGTAGCAAAAAATTTACTTTACAGTAATGCTTCTCTGTATACGATAATAGGTCTTTACCTATGAAATTGCCGTTTTGTATGAAAAAATTTAAACGAATTTTTTTCATGTATTTTTTATTTGTATTAATCGAAGTAATCACCCATGCAATCAATGCATCTTTGCCATCGCAGTGGCAGTTTATTGATGCCCTTCTTAAAGAAATCAGCTGGACGGGAGGCAACAAATTCTTCAAAGGCATTTTGTACTGCCTCTCGGGTATTGAATTTTTTTCCCGCCAAGAAGTTATCCAAATTCTGGAAAAAGTAGTAGTCTGTAGGCGCAAGGTCTGGTGAGTAGGGCGGATGACGGAGAGCTTCCAACCCCAGTTCTTGCAACTTGGAGACCGTCTGCTGTGCAGTATGAGGTCGCGCGTTGTCGTGCAGGAGCAGCGGAGACGAGCGATTGACCAATGCTGGTTGGAGATGTGCCAGCTTCTCCATCATTGTGTTCAGTTCTTCACAGTACACATCTGCAGTAATGCTCACCCCGTTTGGTAAGAAGCTGTGATGAATCACACCGGCGCTAGACCACCAAACAGTGACCATCACTTTTCTAGGGGTAAGTTTTCGTTTAGGGCATTGTTTAGGTGCTGAACCAGGATCCAACCAACTTGCTGAGCGCTTGCGGTTATCAAACAGAATCCATTTTTCATCGCAGGTAACAATGCGGTTCAAAATTCCTTCATTTGTGTGTCTGTTGAGCAGTGCAAGGCACGTCTCGACGCGTACTTCGCGCTGACGATCATTGAGTTCGTGGGGCACCCATTTGTCAAGCTTTTTTACCTTGCCAATTTGACGCAAATGGACCAATATTGTTTTGACGCTAACGTCGAAAGCTGCTGCTAATTCAGCCGTAGATTGTGTATCATCAGCTTCCACAATCGCCTTTAATTCGTCATTGTCGACCAAAGTCTTCGGACGACCGCGAGGTTCATTTTTCAGGTCGAAATTTCCAGAACGGAAGCGAGCAAACCAATAACAGGTGGTGCGTTGGTTTGTAGTGTTAGCTCCGTAAACGTCGTTGATGTTGCGTGCCGCTTGTGCCGCGTTGCTGCCACGACGGTACTCATATTCCATAATTACTCGAATTTTTAACGTATCCATGATGACGAAAAAGATTGAAATGCGATGAAAATGTAACACTAATCAATAAACAAATGACTACTTTTGGAAAAAAAAATCCATGTTTTTTAAATAAAATTAATTTGAAATTAGAATTCTTATCCAAACAAAAATTATTTTGATTTGGAATGGCCAGTACTGCAAAACGGCAATTTCATAGGTAAAGACCTAATATTTGACGTATGGCCATCGGGGATGAAAGCATACAGGCTCCTAGGATTGCTAACCCGTGACAGAGCCACATACAACTGACCGTGCGAGAAACAGCTGATACTCAGATCTACACCCACAACTTTCAGCGTCTGACCTTGGGCTTTATTAATTGTCATCGCAAAACATAGGCTGACTGGAAACTGGACTCGTTTAAAACTAAATGGAAAATTGTTTGGAATGAGAGGAATCCGAGGAATGAAAACACTTTCACCTTTTCCACACCCTGTTAAAATCTCTGCTTCTATCAGATTTCGTTGTAAATTGGTCACTTTTAACCTGGTGCCATTGCAAAGTTTTGGGGGGCTTAAATTTCTAAGAAGTATTATGGGTACGCCTACTTTTAATTTTATTTTATGTGCTGGTAGTCCAGGAGCATTGAGGGATTCTAAAAATTCTACTGGGTAGCTTCTAGATTCTCCTTCTTCCATGACTCTGTTAATGGAGATATACTCAACATAATCCCCCAGAACATAGCTCAAAATTTCAGCGTTTATTGTTGCTGCTTGGTCGTTTCGTGGCGTCAAAATACCTCTTTCGCAAAGCCAGGAATTTTCGCAAGTTGGTATTTGCGTTGCGTTTCCATACACATGATATGAGGTCTCGCATTGATGAAACTATGTTGCATAGGTTTTCATTAAGAACAACTTTTCCTTGTTCCTGCGGATACACACCGTTACCAATCTCAAGTAGCAAATCTGAAAATTCTTGAGCATTTTCGTTGCCTCCAATTTGCGCACGCATATTTATTGTCAAATGCAAAGGCGTGTACGTACTCTGATAGAATACCTTAACAAATGTTCGCCGTGATTCTTTAAATTGACATAACTTTTTTATTTATGAACCGATTGACATGAAATAAACACTAAATGTTAAGTGAAGCTTACTACAATATATTAGTGAAAACCGCATCTAAATCGAATAAGCCGTTTCTGATATTAGCGTGCACAAACACACAGACAAACAGACAAACCGACAAACAGACAAAAAAAAATTAATTACAATCTCGGGTTCGGCATCGATATAATAACAACCCCTGCTACTTTTTTTTTATATATTTCGATTGTACAGACACCACTTTTCTACAATTTTATTATATGTATAGAAGTAGATGAGGTCAGCGTTGCCCATCTGATAAAAGTCTTTCAAACGAAACAAGAATTTTTCAAATCTGTTTATAATGACGGAATTCTTAGATTACAAAGTCACTTAAAAAGAACAAAAGCCACCCTCACAATTTTGGGCATGCCACATTAACGGCGGTAAGTCCCCTCTTTGAGGAGTGGCTTGAGAGGCGGCACGGCGTCCTCACCTTCCGCCTGACACAGGTTCTTACCGGACACGGTTGTTTCGGGAGGTTCCTGTTTTGGATAAGGCGGGAGGAAATACCCGGGTGTTTCCACTGCGAAGATCGCCCTGAGCATACGGTGAAGGTCTGCCCGGCTTGGGCGGAGCACCGCCGTGTCCTCGTGGAGGCGATCGGTAGCGGCGATCTCTCGCGTCCGGCCCTGGTCCAGGCCATGGTACGGAGCGAGAGTGCATGGGTAGCCGTAACCTCCTTCTGCGAAGCAGTAATGCGCACGAAGAGGGAGGCGGTGTACGTGAGGGAGAGGCAGTATATGCGCCATCCCGGCCTTAGTAGCCGCAGGGGACGCCCTGGGCGTCGGGAATCCCAGGCCGATTCCCGGCCACCGTAGGCGCGGGCTTGCGGACGGCGAGTAATGGGTAGCTCGTTGTCTGGTAAGGACCAAGCCCGGGTCGACGGCACGTTGTGTTCCACGCGCGCCTCAAAGAGATGTCAGCACTAACTGGTGGAGTCCGCAAAGGCCGATGTCTGCCAGGGGTGCGGGTTGTTCGAAAGAGATACCGCGGCCCCTGGCACACAGGCAACTGAGGGAACACGGGTGGGTTTTAGCCAGTAAAAGTCTGACACGCCCTCCTGGTCTACCCAGAGCGGGAGAAGTTATTTGATGATTTCCCACCCAAAAAAACCCTCACAATTCCTGAATTGAAAAACAATCTTTATTCCAAAAGAATTCGCAACTACCATGTACAGTACGCGATGATAGAATAATAAAGATCCAATATAGGGGCATCGGCTCCTATTCGGAGTTGAACTTGCACGAACCGAATCACTTAACTTCTGCACAAAAGCACCCCCCTATAATAAAGGAAGTTGGCCTGTTTCTACTATATTTGTCATGTATAAATTACGAGCTAGACGGAAACTACGGATTGATTACTCGATAGGATGCTGTGAGGCTCTGAGCAGGTTTTCGCGACACGTTAGTATTTTATTCATGAAGGCGTAGCGAGCTCTAACGCGATTGTTGACAGCACTTAATGCTAGGTACCTAAGGTACATATACTTTACATGATTTGAGTACCTCATGCTTAGTACTTGTCACTGATATGCGTGTAGACATGGTGAATCGACTCGGTGCTTAATAAATTTGTGATAGCTAATCGAAGCTGATCCTATTTACTCAGCAACCTGCCGAAATGGTTAGACTACTACTACTTACTAATGAAATGACTAAACTCGTGTAAACTATGCATAAATCACACACGGCAATGGAAGCTGCTTAAACGCCACCCTAGCGACAATTAAACCAATTATAAAACATCCTGTTGGCAAATAACTTTTAATTGAAATAAAAATCAGTCCACGCATCATTTTGCTCCAATTATTTTTATATTCATTTGTTTTTCCAAAGTTCTACAAACTCGAATTGTACCGAGAACATTAAAACTTTAATGATGAACGAAATAATTTGTAAACTTTCGTGGCTATTAAGAGTAGACGTTTACATAACGCTACAAGGTTCTTTTGGTCAACTAGCGCCGCTATCTTATTTTGACAATAAAATTTCAATGACAGTTTCACTACAACGCCCCCTGTCAATGTCAATCAGGTGTCAAAAGATCATTGAAATATTCTAAATATAAGTATGACCTTATTTACAGCTGGTAAGGCTATTCATTTTTTATGATGACGTGCATCGGGTGACATGTGTTGAATGAGTAATTTTCTTCGTAAATCGTGTGTAGTTTAACCCGTAGGATGCAGCATCTCGTCTGGCGTCGCTATGTCGGGTTGGTAATGGTGTACGCGACCCGACTGAACCCGGCGCTAATGATCGAAGAATGACAGCTAGTGGTGGCGCCGACGATCCCTGTGCGTTAGCCGATAGAATACTGTTTTTATAACCACTTGATGTTTGATACTAAATTCAGTGCGATTGTTCTTGATATCTTTTCTACTTAAATTAACTGTTCCCTAACTTGACTGACTGACAAGTAGTGCACAGTAATTGAAACTAAAGCCATATTTTTGTTCCAGGGTTTAGATGTATACTGAGACAGGATTTTTAATAACTCAATCCCTGAAGTGAACAGTTCAGAGTATTAAGGATTGTTTGCACAGTAAGTCATAGCAACAGCTTATAATTAATATTATACAATAGGTAAAACGATTTCAAGTATTTTCTCTATTAAAATCACAGCTTCAAAGACTGGTAAAAGCTCAGGTTTAATTAAACGGCCAGCTCACAACTGTGTCATTATAAATCCAACGGTGAATAATTAGAGTAATTATGATTACAAAGTATGTACCGTACTGTATAATATTTATTTAGGTCGGAGACAAAAAAGTCTGCGTGCGATTTTTTTTTTAACGTTATTTAATACTTAATTATGACCCAAGTAAAGCGTTGTTCCAAAATTAGAAAACCTACGTAAGTACTATTTTTCCTGTTTATTTTTAGCCTGTTTTTATTTTTCGTGGCGTCAGTTACGGCTTTTTGTATTTTGACAAATTCATTGACCTAGTTATCCATGATTGAATAACAAAGAAAAGTAATATTTCATTTTATATTCCGGAGGTGCCTCTCCGGTCGAGATAAAAAGTGTTTTGTTTTCTCTTTTTCTTTCGTATTTCCTCTAAGCATAGTTTTAAAGTTATCCAATATGGAAGCACTGATGAGAAAAGCAGTAAAAACTGCTAATGGCATAATTATAGAGGTTTCTAAGTTAACCTTTTATTAAATAATGTTGGAAGTGCTGTTTTCGATTTCAAATTTGAATTTCGAAATAAACCGAAGAGCGAATGTCAACTCAAAAAAAAGCTTGGCAAAGGTAACAATGCAAGCTTTCCATTCAGTCTATTTGACAAGGAGTATGGTAAACATGTTGTGGTTAATTAATTATGTGTCCAATTCAACGTGCCATTATTCATTCCGGAGAACGCACTACCGTCCGGCGACGGCGTAGCTCACACGTCGTTTGCATAATTCGGATTTAGCGATCCAAGAATTACTGACGTATGAAATTGAGATGTGATAATCGTAACTCAATATTCCTTGTTGAGTAAATATGTAAATAGCTTTTTACGGATAAGATTGGTTATTTAATCGAGTAATATTGGAAGGCAGATAAATATTTGCTTACTTATGTTTTGGGAAATACATAATCCGAAATTATAAAAAACCTTATTTAAGAATGGGTAATTAAACATACATATTCTAAAAACGTAGACTTTAGCGTTTAAAGTGTTATTGACTTGTGATATTAAACGCAAAAACATGTCCAACGTTTTAACTGAATGCACAACATCGATGTCGATCAGCTTATTATTAGAACATTAAACTAATTAATTAGGTACTAAACAAAACATTGCACTGTCTTCATCATGCTCAACAGAAGCACATGACAAGTATCCCTAAAGAAGCTAAGAGTATAGAGATAACAAAACCGTTGACGTTATTGTAAGCTCGGCGAACGTGTCTCCGCAAAAATACGGGCTGAAAACCACTGAAGGATCGCTTCAATTCCTTTATCTACTATACCTCAAAAACGAAAGAGCCATACTTAGTTATAGAGCTTCATACTTAATCTCGTTCTTAGTAAAAACGAGTGGTAAGCCGAGGTAGCGTCAAGTGTGAGTGACGTTATCAGCGCGGCGACTCGCAGCCGCGGACGTGGGCGACATCGTGCCCCAAATAAATTTATCTACCTTCCCGACCAACGTCTGTTCGCAGACCTTTTAATTACCTCAATTTTCCTTCTTTCCTTTCTCAATCAAACCTGTTAGCCAACCCTAACGTGGATTCCTTGTGAATAAGATAAAATGGCTTAGAAATTTCCAATTTCAGCTGGCGTTTTATCGACGGCTTATGATAAGCCTCTTTATGAAAATCATTGAGACGTGTTTTGCGTCTCGTATATGATTTATGATTACGGTTTAGTATTTATGTATTTTAAACTTAATCGTTTATTTATGAAACGGTTTCATAAGTATCCGTTTCAGAAATTCACATAAGTGTATAAAATTGGTAGGTTTGAGATATTTATCGAAACGAACTAGCTACTTATTAATAACTTTGAAGCTTTCTTAATACCAGATCCAAATACTATTAGCCATTGCTATTACTTAATACCAATAGTATTCAAATACTTCATAAACTATAATGTCTCATTAATGGCTAGTTAGAATACTCTCACAACTGACCTGAAAAAGGCAATCCCTGACCTAATAAATATACTGCCATGAACAAATAACTCGTGTATTTCATGCCACGCTATTTCTAATTTTTTCTAGTACTTAAGCAAGTAGCATTGTTTAATAAAAATACTAAACAATGCTACTTGATACAGCAAGTATTCGTTATGTAGGTTTTTCAAGTGAAATCGGCTAATTGGACAGTATGAGAATTGCACGTGATTTTTCATCCCAATGTGGGATTAAGAATTTTCGTATACAAATCCTTATTTCAGCGAGAATTTTTCAGCGAATTTGAGTTCTTAATGGCATGTAGATGTGTCAGGTTCTTTTTGCTATTTTTAGTAAAAAAAAAGACTGAAAGTCTTTAGTCGAAATCGTAAAAGAATGCTTATTTTCTGAATGCTGGGACTCGGTGGTAATGGAGATAATTTAAATGTACGGAATACGTATGGAATGTCTTCTTTTTGACATCGTGATGGGAACCCATCTCATCCTGAGCCGCTATGACCGCATTACCAGGTTGATCGGACCTCGTTGATAAACCTGTTCGGACCTTACCTCACCGCCTCCAGGTGATTATCATTAATTCTAATTTATTAATTAAACGGACCGTCGTCGTCGTGGCAACGTGCCTCTGACAGAACCGTGTTGATTTCCTTAGCGGATGGGTCTGAAATCGATACGTTTGACGAGCCCCTATGGATCCCCAAAAGAGTATCGATTTAATCGTGAAACAGAGGCGAAATTAACTCGATTTGGATAATACACGCTTCATGTTAAAAGTTGGTATTTCAATCTTTGTGTAGAATATAATAAATTGTGAGTCAAATTACAACGAAAATAACAAAATTTACACGATGTTGAACATGACATTTTTGTAGGCAAATCGTAAGCCTAGAATATAATTAGAAAGAGTATTTGTTCCGTGTGGTGCCGGAGTTCCATGCGGTGCCAGACGTAAAAAGAATAGCACCATCCCATTTCTTCCCGTGGGTGTCGTAGAAGGCGACTAAGGGACTTACCAGAGAATAGGTCTGCCAAGCGTGGCGATTATGATTAAATCTCCACAAAAATGACAAGCAGCCCTGCAAAACGGCCCCTAGTTCCCGGCGCGGAGGCCCGCCTACCCTTGGCTACGGCAGCGGCCAAGGTTAAGGTGAGGCAAGGAGTGCTGAGAATCTCCGGAAGAGATCTGGCTACCACTACAAACGAAAACTGCACCTGGCAACTTACAACACGCGTACGCTCCGAACCGATGAGAAGATTACCGAACTCGAGGAAGAATTGAGCAGGTTACGCAGTAGGGTTATCTGAAATCCGAAGAGAGGGGGAGGACTCGATAATCCTAAAATCCGGTAACGTGCTCTATTTCCGGGAGGGTGACCAGCAGTCCCAAGGTGGTTTCGTGTTTATTGTCCATATGTCCATGTCCATAAGATCGAAAATGTGTCAACCAGGGTGGCGTACCTTATATTCAGAATATCCGCAAGATATTCGCTGAAGGTCATACAAGTCTACGCCCCGACCTCGTCACACCCCGACGATGAGGTGGAGACCATGTATGAGTATATATCTAAAGCCAGGCATGGCTCTAAAACTCATTTCACCGTTGTCATGGGGTACTTCAACGCGTAACTGGGGAATTCGGAGTTGGACGTCGGAACCACCGGGGTCACTTACTGGCCAGTTTTATGGAGAAGGAAGGCCTCTTTATGATGAACTTCTTTTTCAGAAAACGCGAGCAAAGAAAGTGGACCTGGCAGAGCCCTGATGGTCCAACTTTGGGCACGCCACGATATGGGCACGCCACGATAGCGGCGGTAAGTGGCTTGAGAGGCGGGATGGCGTCCTCACCTTCTGCCTGACGCAGGTCCTCACCGGACACGGTTGTTTCGGGAGGTTCCTGTTTCGAATAAGGCGGGAGGAAACGCCCAGGTGTTTCTGCTGCGAAGATCGCCCTGAGGATAAGGTGGAGGTCTGCCCGGCTTGGGCTGAGCACCGCCGTGTCCTTGTGGATGCGATCGGCGGCGGCGATCTCTCGCGTCCGGCCCTGGTCCAGGCCATGCTACGGAGCGAGAGTGCATTTGTAACCGTCACCTCCTTCTGCGAAGCAGTAATGCTCACGAAGAGGGAGGCGGCGCACGTGAGGAAGAGGCAGTATATCCGCCCTCACGGCCGTAGCCGCCGGAGGTGTTAATCAACCTAAACAATCTCTGCCAGCGCGGCAGGTTGTTCGAAAGAGATACCGTGGCCCCTGGCACACAGGCAACTGAAGGAACACGGGTGGGTTTTAGTCAGTAAAAGTCTGACACCCCCTCCCACTCCACCCAGAGTGGGAGAAGTTGTTTGATGATTTCCCAACCTCAAAAAAATACCTAAACAACCTATTAGCATCAGATACAGGTTTTGCTTTGCATTCAAATTAATATTGCGAATATCTCTTCAATTACCTACACAAGATTTATCGATAATTCAGAAATTAGTGCTGTAAGCTCAACACTCGACGTGCTCTATAATTATTTGTCAGGGCTCAATTAAAGAGAGAAATTCACAAGATTCGTGAAATTCATGGTATACTATGAATGAACACCTGTCGTCTGTTTGAGACAACTGACGACATGCCCTCTTGTCTGCGATCCTATTATAACACTACTCAAGAAAACGAAATATTAATATTTAGAGCAGGATAGATAAATGCTTTCAATTGCTATGGTGAGTCGTCCAGAAAATAATATACGGAAGTCAATAACATTAGGTTTCTTAAAAGAAAGTGGAGTCGTATTAAAAAAGCCGGCCAAGTGCATGTCGGACCACGCACAATGAAGGATTCCGTAGTTAGGATAAATTTATTCCAAGAACTACCTTAATTTTATGTACGTCACGTTGTTTCTTCAGCTGCAAATGTAAGTATTTAATCGCAAAAAAATAAGTGATAATTACAAATTATAAATTTTGCGACTTTTTCCTTTAATTGTGCAGTCAGACCATGCTTCTTATCAAACTTCATGATTCTATGTCAAGTCAAAGGAAAGTGTCAAAATATGTCCTATAAATGGCCTAGATTTTTTTCGAGCTTTAGGATATCGTAGACCTACATATTTCTTATTAAATTCAACTGGAAACCTCCACGCGTTCCTGAGAAAAAAGGTCTTGCCCGACAGACAGGTGGACGGACGGACTACGAAATGATCCTTAAAGGGTTCCATTTTGAGGTAGGGAACCCTAAAAAGGAACAGTATCGACGACGAATTTATCCACCTTTAACAGGCAAACACAAAGTTGACTAGTAGTACACGAGTTGTTAACTGCCAATTTTATTATTTAAATCTGAGCAATGAGTTTGCACAAATATGTACCTATGTACGTGTGCTGAAGAACTCCATGTAATGGTCGATAATACCACTCAAGTGCATTAATCTTACGAAGATATTATATAAAATGCACTAATCATTCGTTTGTACACAGACGTACTTTACACATACGAGGTCACACTACGTCTTATATGTGCCACAGAGTCACCACTCGGACATTCCAAACTGTGTTTAAAAGAATTGTGTTCTAAGCTTGAAATGATGTCAGAGACGGAGTTCTTAGGTCTTTATTAGGTTCTAGAATAGCACTACTCCGAGATAAGACTTAAAACATATTTTCTGTGCAAGTTAATCTCGTTGCAGTCCAGCATCTTTTAACGTGCTGGTAACTGGTAACGTTCTGTATGGGAACCGTATTCGTAGAAACCTTCAGATGCAGTTAAGGTGTGAATTGCATGTACGTACTGAGAACCGAACTCATTGAGAGTACAAACATAATTTGATAAAGATGTGCCAATTTGCACTGAGAGCCTAGCACGTTTGTTGGTATTTTTTATTCAAAAAACGTTCGAATTTACGTTACGTTTCCACGATGAGCGTTAGAGCAGTGGTATTGGCCGACTTACGAGTTTAACCCCAGGCAGGGGCTTTACTTTGTACCAATAATTTTACCACATTATGAGGAAACCGGCTTAGAACCAAAAATTCGAAGACATGCGTACACCAACCCGCACTGGGCTCGCGTGGTGGATTATGGCACTCTCATAGAGAGGAGGCCTATGACCCAGCAGTGAGAACAATATAGGCTGATCATGCTACGCATGTTTCGCATTTACATCGCACGTTAGAGCTAGGCCCTGTGTTGTTTTTAATCACTACTTAATATAGTAAATTGTAAACGAATAATGGGCTGGCCAGAGATTTTCACCACCACTTGCAAGTTCGCCCTTGCAGACGAATGCTCGCGGTGTAGACGCTTCTTTTTAACCGACTTCAAAAAGGAGGAGGTTCTCAATTCGTCGGAACCTTTTTTTATGTATGTTCCTTGATTACTCGAAGATGGCTGGACCGATTTGGTTTATTATTTTTTTGTTTGAAAGGGTCAACTTTCCAAGTGGTCCCACGATTATCAAGTCAGGATCTGATGATTGGATCCTGGAGAAATAGAGAGAATTCTTCAAATTTTATAGGCACACCTGAAGCGATTTGGGTATTTTTTGGAAGAATACTTTCTCGGAGTGGTCCCATTTCAATTTGATGAAAATCTGATGAAGAACTTCGGAGATAGGCAACGGAACTCCTCAATAAATGATAGCAAATGGACTGGGATTGCTGAAATCTCATGTATGTCTATTGTTTACACCAATTCATAACATAACATCACGCCGGTACGCTGTGAAGGTATAAGCACATGTGAACCACTAAAAAGTGAGAAATTAAAGTTATTTTTCACTTTGTAGTATTTTTGGAAGTCAGTTGTTTTTTTTTTGGAAAAAGTTTTTTTAAATAGAAATCTGTGAAGATTTTTGTGGCATCGAAATTAATTAGACTTCAATTACAGTAGACATCCGATAACAAATTAGTATTCGATATCATACGGATTAATATTAATGACTTCATATCAATTACAAATTGATTTCGAAGAAATCTCGAATCGTGCTGGCATTATTACATAATGTCTGAACGTTATTTTCTTATTAACTGTTTTATGAATTAAATTTCGCCCCGTCTTACGCGTGTAAAATACCTTCTGTTATTTCTTTGTACTCGATTCTGCATTTTTTATGGCAAGAAATGACGACGTCTAATTTTCTCCATTTTTATCGCTGTCTCATAGACGTCGAAACCGTCTCAGTCGCGGCCACTCCATAACAATGCATCTTTTGCTATAGTCAGAAGAAAAATCGGGAAAAAAGTTCTGTATAAATAAATATGTAAGTATGGACTATAAAAGAACTTGGATCACAATGACGAAAAGTTATAGGCTACTTTAATAAATTGTCGTGATGCTACATTATATTCTGTCAACTATGATTAATGTAATTTGGCCGTAGGCGCCATCGGCAAAGCACAATGGTATTCAGAGTATTTTTTATCACAAAACAGAAACGTATGCCGTTCCAATACAGTTGAATAACAATAGGAAACAATATCCAAAAGGAGGGAAGAGTACTATCGCAACGTCTGCGTGTTATTTGACGTACAAAAAGACTCGGAACGGCCATGTCACGCTTCAGGTTCTGCATTCTCGATATAATGTAAATTTCAACTGAGAAAATCGTCTTCCCAAGAATAAAAGCTTCTAAGCTCGCATGCATTTTTTACCCGACCGACCCTTGCTCGTTGAACCGCCAGCCCGCGCCGCAGCTGAGCCAATGGAGTTAAATTCCCCGAATAATAATAATAATAATGCAAATATTTTGATCCAGCCTGTCCCCACGTGCTGTCCCCCTACCAGTGACGCCCTGAGCCGAGGCCCGTACCCCGCAGCGGGTGCCCTCAGCATGCAGTCGCCTAGTAATTTAAGTAGTTGTTAAGCCCTGGCTGGAGGCGTTAAGTTTATTCTTAATGGCAGCCCCAGGAAAGACCGGTTAAGCAGTCACGACCTCTCAAGGCCAACTGCGAGATGACCGACAAAAAAAAATGCATTTTTTATATCTTTCGACCAAGACGGTGACCTTATACACTAAGCAAACATCAACATGTTCGTTCAACTATCGCAAAAAACTTGTGTAATTTCATTACCAACATGTTGGTAAACGTCAAATTTTTTATAGCCACTTTTGTTGGCGATCGTACCGTGTTATAAGGACGCTAGTGAAATCCCTCAGAGAACTGTGCACGGTGAATGGAGCATGATTACTCGGCACGACCAACCAACCGAAGTTTTCAACTATACTGCACAATATCTTGGCTATATTAAAGATATTACGTCATAAACGTCATCATAATTTTGTTGATCATTCATTTTGTACTCTCACTCTCGTAAAACTAGGTGCACTAAATTAAATTGTGCTCGTTTGTGTAAATAAAGTGAATGATCGCGTTCTTTTATTTTTGCAAAGAAATCTAAAGAATACGCTACGTTGATTTTTTTCTAAGAACACAGTATCTTTCATTTTGTGTAAACATTTCTATGTTATACGAGTTCATATTTTGGGTTTTGAACAAGATCATTGCAAATATCATGAATTAATTTCTTTTTACTCTCAAGAAATGAATTTATTCGTCTTAGAATGATTGTAAGTAGGTGTACCTAATTAAATGAAACAAGTAAAACGTGTGAGAAACTAAATGTAGCTGTAAGTGCCTCTTCGTGGTAGTTTAACATAAAACTTATGAGAAAGCGAACTTGAGACTTCAAGTGTCATTAATAGTCAGGTTACATTTGCATAATAACTTAGTAATAAGTACCTACGGTAATAAGAGATAAGATACTACTACTTATACAGCCTCCATGAATCCTGAGCTTTTTCAAGGCAGAAGAATTCAAATGTTATATCTTTTCTTTGCTGGTAAAAATTTTAAAATACGTTTGGCTTTTTCAAAAGACATAATAATAAAGAGAAGTTTTCACATTGCGATACCGCTACGATGCCCATATAATTCATTACGTACATGTAAGTAATTGTATTGGAACAAAAAGTATCAAAATGATGTGGTTATCCCCCGTAGACGTATCCCTGTTTCTTGCTGACAATTCACATCTTCTCGGATTTATGATATTTTGATTCTGTCAATATATTTCATATTGAATCCACATAATTGTTTTATGGAAGGGGACATTGACTGTCAACTGCGGTGGTACCTACTTTGTGTTGTTATCTCATACTCGTATATATTATTGTTTATACTTTAGAGATTTATATTTTCGTGTAAATCAATTTTAAAACTTTAATTGATGTGAATCATCGCTCATAAATTGTACATTCGACCTTGTCGCTTTACCATATTTAACAACAATTCCCAGTAAATTGAAACTCCACTAAGGTTGAAAATATTTAACTGTCACATAGACCAATAAACCTAGTCGTATTATGACGAGCAAGTGACATTCAACTTTAGACTATATCTACTAATTACAAAGAGCTTGTGTTTGTGGACTGATTCGCAAAGATAAGCTGTCCGTGCCACCGTGAGCC
This sequence comes from Antitype chi, assembly GCA_947359405.1. Classification (NCBI taxonomy): domain Eukaryota; kingdom Metazoa; phylum Arthropoda; class Insecta; order Lepidoptera; family Noctuidae; genus Antitype; species Antitype chi. The sequence goes on along the minus strand of OX375815.1, from coordinate 9,976,120 downwards.
ATCATTTTCGAATGAAGCCTGGCCTGGCCATAAAATTTCAATATTGCACAGTAATTGGCATGCAGGGGCGAGATGCCAGGCGCTGCATGTGAAATATTGATATTCAGTCATATCTGGTTAGCGTAGAAGGCCACACTTACCTAGTTGGGAGACAGAAGACTCATATACCATCAATTTCAAATATTTGCTGGTTAGTATCTAATATAAGTGGATACACTAGCTACATCTTCATGGAGATTTCCACGGAAAGGTTGATTTTTCTTCGTATAACACGTAGCAAAAAATCTGCCTTGCCTTTACCTTATCATGGCCAAGTTAGCTTCTAGTCTAACCGGATGCAACTGAATACCAGTATTTTACATGGACCGACTGCCAATCTGACTTCCACAGTCCAGTTACTGGTTAGATAGACTATTTGGACTTCTGACAGCCCGTAACGACTGTCAAAAATCTACGAATAATAACCAATACACCTAACTACGCAGAAAGCACAATGCTATTAATGTGCTTTCTGCGTAACCCGTCGGGGTTAGCGTGCTTACTAACGTCACGCCACCACAACGCCACGTCACGACACGTCACACGTCACAGCGTCGTAGCGTCACGTCATCATTTCAGCTGAAAGACGTCCACTGCTGGACATAGGCCTCCCCCAAGCTCCGTCACTTCGACCGGTTCTGTGCTTCCCGCATCCAGCGGACTCCTGCGGCCCTCACAAGGTCATCGGTCCACCTTGTGAGAGGCCTTCCTACTTTACGTCTTCCGGTGCGCGATCGCCACTCCAGAACTTTTCGGCCCCATCGGCCATCTGTTCTGCGAGCAATGTGCCCTGCCCACTGCCACTTAAGTCTGACGTTAAACTATTGGGCCCGACGGGTCAACGTGCTTTCTGAGGCATATCAAGTATCAAATATATTTCAATATCTTTGCAAGTAGGTAGGCTATATCGCTCTTTAGCCCATAAACTCCATGTACAAAACAAAAAGCTTGTTATACAAGCCATTATTAATCCAATTCAAGTCATATACTCAAGTATGAAATACATGTAATTATAATTATGTTATCTTGCTTTCACAAACGCATAGACGGAGCCATGTGCGGGATATGTCGCGCCGCTGAGCCGCGATGAATAGACTGTAATTACTAACGTCACACTCAAACTTGAATACTGGGTGCCAATAACTGAGCGTAGTTGTGACGAGGGAAACGTATGGTCGTAGTGAGCTAGCTATAGAGAAAGGAGGTCAAAATACGACTCTTTAAAGCGTTTTCCTAGAAGTTCGGTGACCGCCACATAACGGCTGCAGTGACGGCTACTATTCAAATTATGGCAACGAGATTTGATTTTTGTCGTCTGTTCGTATCCGAACATAGATTTAAGTTTATTATATTGTATTATGCTGTCTACCTTTTTAGGTGTTTTTTTTTGTTCTTTGCCAGAACAAAAATTATAATGTAGTTTGTAAGTTTATCTGTCATTAAGATGGTCGAATGGCGTTGACCATCAAAAAGTGTACTAAATTAAGTATATAACGATCATATCAAGTAAGGTGTTTTTTTTTATAATTCAAAAGAAAATTGTATTTACGACTAGCTTTTGCCAGCGGCTTCGCCCGCGTTGATGTCGAAATTTATTCCACGGGAACATATTACCGGGATAAAAAAGTATCCCATGTGTTATTCCAGGTTACAAACTATCTTTGTGCCAAATTTCATCCACATCCGTCAGTCGTTTTAGCGTGATTGAATAATAAACATCCAAACATTTGAATATCCAAACATACAAGCTTTCACTTTTTATTACACGCTTTATATTAGCTTCACTTGTATGTTTGTTTGTTTATGTGTTTGTTTGTTTGTTTGTATGTTTGTATGTAACCGACTCCTTTGAGCGCGATTTTGACCCACTTTAAACGGTCAGATTTCATTGAAACTTTGTAAACTTGTCGAGGACCGATGACAATTCAATAATTTAAAAAAAAAATGAGAAAAAAAAACACGTTTTTGTAGTTAGCAGAACTAAAAAATAGAAAATAAATAATAGTTTAAAAAACTAAAAAACACGCTTTAAAAACCAAACTAAAAAAGGAGAAAATAATTTAATTCAATTAAAAAGCACACAGCAGCAGCAGTATTATCGCAGGTGTGCTGGAAGAGATTTCTGTAGAAATAAGCATTACCTTTGTACGTATTTTTCTGTTCCTTTCTTCTTGTCTGTTTATATGTGTGTGCATAAATGGTTAAATAAATAAATAAATAAATAAATAAAAAGCGTGGGGTGCTTGACATTAATTGATGATAAAAATACCTCAAAAAGCTCCCCACGCTTTTTAATTGAATTAAATTATTTTCTCCTTTTAGTTTGGTTTTTAAAGCGTGTTTTTTAGTTTTTTAAACTATTATTTATATAATATTAAGTAGGGTTTTGCCACGAACATTGTCAAAAAAGGTTTTTATTTACGCGGCGATTTCTACAATTTTACTCTTACCGCAAGCTGCGTTAAAGAACTTCGTTTCAAAAAACGAGAAAAACTGACATAAACGGTTTGGTATATTTATGCGCGTAGGAAATAAAAATGCTATTACAGCCGAAACAATTATGCTAAGTTTCAGACTAATGAGATCTCAGAGAGATGTCGCAACAACTTTAGAATCGTTTGCATAACAGGCTCTATAGATTCATTCTCTACGTTCTGTTCAGTATCTGTCGTACGCTCGGTCAAGCTTGGTTGGATCCGCATAAACTCTTCATGAATATAATATTCGCAACACGTACTACACCTAAACAAAGGCCTTTCTTTCTCTCACGTAACTTTACACCGTAATTGAAAATTTAATAAAGTGCTCCTCACACCGTCCCGCAATGTAAAGTATGTAACAACCTCGAATATTATTACATATTTAGTTTTACATGAAAAATTTGTAGTACTCCATAATGTACAAACAAACCTGAGATATAGTATTAATTTAGGATTCTCCCCGAAGAACCAATCAATCTGTCAAGACTTTTTCAAACTATGTTGGGGTTTTTTTTTGAGGGTGGGTGGGTCACTAAATACCTTCTACCACTCTGGGTGGAGCGGGAGGGCGTTTCAGACTTTTACTGACTAAAACCCACCCGTGTTCCCTCAATTGCCTGTGTGCCAAGGGCCACGGTATCTCTTTCGAACAACCCGCACCCTGGCAGGCATCGGCCCTTGCGGACCGCACCAGTTTGTGCTGACATCTGTAACTACTACTACTATGTTGGAGTCAGCTTCCAGTTTAATCGAATGCAGCTTAATACCAGTATTTTACATGGAACAACTGCATATTAGACCTCCACAACTTAGTTACTAGGTAACATGATACTGTTGGTAAGATTGCTTGTCAGACTGTTGGGTTTTCTGATTATCCGTAACGACTGTCAAAGATCTACGAATGACACCCAGGGCCAACGGCTAAACGTAGGGGTCCCGATATAGAAAGAAAAATAGATTTATTTGTCACAGAAACACGTACATATAAAAAGATGACATAACATTTAAAAAAAAAACATGGTAACAACACATATATTTATGCATGGGCATATAGAACATAAATAATCGGCAGCTGCACGCCGTGACTGTGACAGGAAGGCTTCCACTCAGCATAATGCTGTGCTATGGGACCCACAGCATAGCGCTGATTTTCAGTGGTCACCCGAAAACAACGCACGAAAATCAAGACAAGATTTGGATATATAATGGATGGATGTCAACTCTCCACGAAATGACCGGCAAGCCTGAACTTTCGATCGACCCGTGTGGCTGTTATTATTTTGGAATTAACCCCTCAATAATACATATTAAGTTCTACACGACAAATGAGAACCACAACAAAATATACATACAAACACGAAACACAGTATTAATTAGATTGCTCCCCTTAATACCACGAGTATTTAAATTATAAAGGCCATCTAAAAATTCTTTTACTTCATTATCTCCAAGTTGTCAAGATCGTATCTCACATTGTTCTTGTCTCCACAAAGAAAGATTAACAAAAGGTTTCGAAAGAGATTTTAATTTAATCATTCATTTCAATCTACGTAGATAGATGAATGTCCACGAAAGCCTTTGGCTAAGTTAATTGAAAAGTTTTACAACGAAATTAGACACTAATAAGAGAGTAAAAGTAATCTTTGCTAAGTCTTTAAGAACTTGTAGTTCTTACATCTCTTTGGCGCCATTTACTCTACGAAAGCGTTCGTTAATGCTACGCCGAGGTCGTGCTAAGAGCTACAAGCTACGCGCTACGAGCTACGCGCTACGAGCTTCACGCTACGGGCTACAATACTCCCTCAAAATCATAATGACCGCTTTTAGCGCTGAGAACTAATTCAACTCTCGAAATAAATTTTATTTCACTAATTTTCATTCGTTTAATTTCGTAAGAAACTCATTAAGTTCTCGTGTGGTGATAAATCGGTTCAACGCGCTAAGCAAATTACGTAACTTCACAACCTACATGACACCTGTCAAATAAAGTTATTATTAGATCGGAGGATAGATACGGAGGAGGGATACGGAGTTCACACTCATGTTTAGTGCAAATAGTGGAATAACGGTGGTACCGCTGGTCATACATCTACGAAAGTGCACTTTCCCTATACCAATATCTAGTTTGCATGCATAACGTAGGGCACGCGAGCTTCCCCACACGGTACAAGTCGTATATATACAACCTACCCCAAAATATGCGAGTTAAGTGCATTTTCTGTGCACTACTGTGGATGTGTGCAGACCTTAAATTGAAAATGGCAAACAAATATTTTCACTCTCTTTGTTGAAGCCAGGATGTTGTTTTTGGGATGATGCCTTACCGAAGTGTTTTTCTGGATGGAATCCAGTGAGGAAAATTGCTGCGCATCGAAACCACTTCATTCAGGTGCGACACACCCATATATCTTAATAACATAATATGAAAATAATAAAAATAAAATAATTCAGCCGATTTTTTGTTACACATTTACGACATCGCCATTTCGGGTGCGGTGAGCCCGATTAAAACAAAAGTTTGACGTTACTTGATGTGCCTTAGCGAGGGATTAAGGTATTTCTATTTATCAAATATCCCAAGATGTTGGTTAGTGCCCTAGCACGTGTATCTACGATAAGGCGGCGGTTATGTCAAGGAGACAGCTCAAGGCGTTGACGCGCGGTCCCCCGGCCCGACTGAATGCCCCAAGGCGTCTGTCATCTCCATGAGCTTTGTCAAGGACAAACTGTCGTAATAATTAATGATTGAGATAGTAAACAGCGGGTAATGGAAGTTAGGAGTGTATCGGCACTTTTAAAGAACATTGCGAAATAAAGTGATTCCACAGTATGACGAAATTTTATTTACAACGTTTTTATAATAAACTCATTTATTTCAGGTAAATAACACTCATTGCCAAACATAAATTAATGTAATGATATACGTTGGAACTTATCTTTAATTCTTTCACCGGTTTTCGAGAGTTACTGAACGCTGGTTTTTCCTAAAATGCTTAATTGTTGGTACATACCTATTATTATACAACAAGTCCTGGAATAAACGCACACCACCAAATATCCGAATTGGAATATAATGATACAATCATAATACATACATTGAATTTTTACTATTATGTATAAAACATTGTATTTTTATTAAATTAGATAATCTATAAGAGAAGATTGTGCTCACATTTAACAAATCTACGCACGTACACAGTCGCACACTGTACGACTGTGTACGTGCGGTCAGGTGTTCATAGGTAAATCAAATTAGCGTGCGGGTTGACCATCAAGGTTAAGCAACTCTTGCCGGTCGGCCCGTGGATGGGTGACCATTCATTACATACCGAGAACTCTTCGTTACTCAGAAATTAGTTTAAGCAGTTGGTCTCGGCTGTCAATTTAAAATCTTTGACAGTAGTTACGGGTATCAGAAACCCTAAGACTGACAACCACCTGGTCCAGGGTTATCGTGTTACTACTAAGTAACACAATACTCCTTGAAAAGCTGACCTTCACAACCCATTTCATTAACCGGGTTGTCAGATAGATAGTCGCTCCATCAAAAATACTAGTATTCAGCTGCATCTGGTTAGACTGGAAGCTGAACCCAACGTAGTTAGGAAAAAGCTATGCAAATGATGACAATAAAGGAAGGAATTTAACCTTGTGCCAAAATGGCGCCAAACACGCCGTCAGTATGTTACTACAAAGTACTACACAGAGAGTTATTCATGTGTACTGAAACGGACACCTATGATCTAGGCTATTTATAGCCCACCCTATCTCTTCCCCTAGTCGTAAGGGTTTCATTTAGGGGTACTGCGACACTTGGTTTGGGTCAGAAGATTGACCTTGAACACCAATAGTTTGTCCCGCGTTAAGTTAATAATTAAAGTTACAATGTTGTAAAAAAATATACGTTTATTACCAGATCGAACAAGACCTGTCTCGCTGCTCAATTCATTCAGCACTAACTGAAGTCTAGGCAGTATTTTAAGTTTCAGTTCCAACTAAGTTAGCAGTCCTTGTTTTCTTCTGTTCCCTTTTTTCTCAGCAGAGCATCTATCAGCAAACGTAGGTATTAGAAATAGAGCTTAAGGTAAATACTCAGCTATTCAAGTAGCTACTTATTAACAACTGCTGAACAAGAACTCCCTAAAAAAGTCGTGCAATAAACAGCCATCACGAACTATTAACGTTATCAGCATGCTTGACGTACCAATTCTATTATTATTATTTACCAATATTATATTGTACCGTGTGGTGCCGGACGTAAAAGAATAGTACCATCCCATTTCTTCCCGTGGGTGTCGTAGAAGGCGACTAAGGGACTTACTATAGAATAGGCAGCAGCGTTCTCTATGCATTTTACAACCATACTGCGATCGCCAACCCGCCTGCCAAGCGAGGCGATTATGGTAAAACCTCCCTTTTGGGGGAGGCCAATGTCCAGCAGTGGACGTCTTTCGGCTGAAATGGTGACCAATATCCTCCTCCTATCCTCAGCAATCTAAAATGTCCTTTCTACGTTTATAAAACTTTACACACAGTGCACGATGCCACTTACATTTTGATAAACAAAACCAACAAGCTATTTGGTATAAAGACAGCGAATGAAATTTTATAAATAAACTGCTTGATTTCTAATAATTCAATTCAGTTTTAATTAAAAACATCCATCGGTTTCTTGCCAAACTTCAATTACATCCGACGACCCTCGTTACTTATCTCATATGGTGACCGTACATACTTCTAAACAATGATGTGAGATTCCATTATTATGTGTATTATATATACCGTTACATTTTAATCGACTTACAACAGCAGCCCACTTCATGTATCCGTTGACTACAACTCATAAAAAAATATGAATAATTAAAAAAATTAAAATATATTTCACTAAGATGCATGATGTAGTTTAAAACACCCTGTTATGGAGATGGAATGAATGATGAAATCAAATGGAATCTTATAAATATCTTCTACCTTTAATACGTAGACATTATTAACAGGGTGTTTCATAATCGTAACTCTAAAGCATTTTTATTATTTTGCACTTATTATTTAATTAATAGTTAAAAAAAAAAATCGCGCCTAGAGGTTTTTTATGTCAGATACATTAAGTAAACCACCTTTGTAAGATGACTCAAATGTCACGGTATTTATGATAACATATAAAGTATTTTCAGTGTATTCAAAATATTTTTGCGTTCATACTAAAAATTTTGCTTAATCAACTGTACCTACTCTTATCATAATTTATTATGAGATAACTTTAAGGACTTCAATTCTTCAACCTTATATAATAGGCACTTACCCATATCGTCGATCAGGGGTGCCATTCGCAACGTGACTCCAACCAGCAGTAGACAGAGAAAGAGGAGCAAACACGCTGTCACCATGATCGTGTAGCGAGCGCGGCGGGGTAGTTCGTCGGGATCCAATACCTGTGCCAAAAGTGACCGCATATTAATGAGGATCGGTGATGCCTAGTATGGGCTAAATTAGAGAATAATCATAAAGAAAGTATGTAAAGTAAGCTTACCTATGTGAAGTGCAATTTATGTAATGGAACTAGAAACTTATTAGTGACCACATCATTGACAGCAAGAAGTTAAATAAGAATCATATAGTCCACATTTGCTTTCATGCCTTGCATAAATTCCAAAGAATAAAAATCATGTTTTGTTTAAAGCGTTTTTTTTTTAAGTTGTTAACGTCAAGTCCCATCTAGCAAAGTAACGCCACCTGTCCTCAAAACGTCTAACCTTCTTTGTCTTATTTCAATAAACGCCATCTAGTGGGTGGTCGTATAAACAGTTGTAGGCATTTGCGGTTGAGCAGTACATGTACTACGACTATTTGATATTTGCCAACTAGATGGCGCTACTGTGCAGGCAGAAAGCATAAACAGAATGTTAACTGGAGCAAAACTTTTCTTGTAAAAATGGCGGGAAAGCAATTTGCAGACGACAACAATAGCAACAATTACTGTTCTTAGTTGAAATGCGCCTTTTTTCATAGTGTTTGTTGTTTGTGAAGGATTTAGACTGATTACTAAAATGCCATGCCATTTACGTAAGCAGATTTTTTGCAATTATTAAGCCCCCCCCCCCCTCGTCAGCAAAAGTAAGCAAAGCTCTTACCCCCCCCCCCCTCCATGCTCACGTAAACATTGGTAATTCTCTGTCTACGATTGGTACAGACACCTATATAAAATGTACTCTGTGGCTGTGTTTTTGGAATATTGTCATCGTTTTCTTCGAGCTATTCATAGACAAGTAGGGTTGCCAAATGTGTTCAATCCAAAAACGACTAAATTTTGTAGAAAATCCAATAGTTAAAAAAATAATTCTGCTGACTTAATCACCATCCAAAACCCCCATCCCCCATGTCCTAAAAAATAAGCAAAGCAAAGACCCCCCCGCCCCCTGTAGTGCTTACGTAATACTTGAATGGCCCCCTACTTGTGATTCTTACCCCGAGTTTACAATCGTATACAATCTGTGACACTTGTTTTCAAGAAGTCTTGTACAGACGCCAGCACATCAAGCTATCCCAAACTGTCAACATTTCCCAATTGAACATGAACCTTATTTTTTTGTAATAAAGTTGAAAAACGATCAAAGAAATTTGACAGATTGGGGTAGTTTGATGTGCTGGCCTCTGTACAATAAAAGACTTGCCAAAAATAAGTCGTGTATAAAACATGTATCTTAAATGTAGATAGGATTGACGTTGTAGACATGTTTTGCTAACTGTTTTGTTCACTCTTTTGACAAGTTTTCTACAAGTTTTTTTATACAACTTGACAACTTGTTTTAGGTGTTAACGATTAACGAGAACAATGAGCACAACATGTAGAATAAGTAAATGTTTCATACATCAGTTTAAACGTTGTTTTATCCCCTATAAACGAGAGGGTAAAAGCTTACTTTCTAGATAAAACCCCTAACTCCTAGCCAAGGCAAGTCATCCATTAGCTTATTTTGAATCGTTGACGAAATGGGCACCTAACGAAGATCGTGCACACGTGAACTTACATGTATAACTTTAGCCTGCTCGTCAATAGCCGAGACGAGTAGAGTGCGATGTTTCTTCGGCTTCTGTCCTTGAACTTGTTGGTGGCGCCTGCGTCGACGACGGCGCCGCTCCAATTCCAGCTGTTCGGGGATTTCCATTTCTCTGGTGAAAATAACAAATGTATCATTAAAAACATACCTATATTAGTTAAAAATTGTTTACGTTAACAGACATTTTAGAACTCGTATTAAAGCAAAAACTTTTTATCTCTTTTAACGAAAATTATGCGGACGGATGAGTATAAAATTTGGCACAGTTAAAGTTTACCTATAATTATGGAGAAAGAGTGCAGAAAACTAGGTAATAGGTAATACGGGCTATTATCCGCAACTCCACGTCAAAGCGCGTATTTTGCGTACGTGCAGAAAACTAATATTTTTATATACATAATAATGCATTAGGAATACATTATGTTTTAGTAATAGTTTATTACGTTATTTAACTAAGGTGCAAGTTTTCCTTACCTACGTCGGGTTTGCAGTTTAAGTTTCTTACGCTTATGTCGAGCGATCTCATGCTCGCACCAGTGCGATGGTAGCTCATCGCCCGGACTGCCGATGATTGAAGCCTCCTCTGCAATGAAAACAAACAACATACTTAGTTTTAGATACTGTCCGAATATATTTACCATTGACACGATAAGTTGAAGACTGTATGTACAGACGCGAGCACATCAAGCTACCCCAATCTGTCAAATTTCTTTGATACATTTTCAACTTTATTACATAAGTATAAGGTTCATGTTCAATTGGGATTTTTTTACAGTTTAGGGTAGCTTGATGTGCTGGCGTCTGTACCTATATGACCAATATTGGACAGTCCTAGGATGAGTTGATGGATGAAACTGTACCACAAGAAGGATTCAGAACGCTGATGACTGATTGTAGGGGCATTAATTGGTAGAGGGCTATCTACAGCAGCGGAAAATGATAACATTATCGCACCCAACACATTTGATTGATCGATTAAGAGATGTGAACGTAGGAAGAGAGCGATTGTAGTTTTGTGGATAAAAGAATCCTTATTATTCAAAGAAAAACATTTTGTGTACATATATTTAATACGTTTTAACTCTTGTATCGTAAAGTTCTAAATCACTAAATATTATAAAAAACTTTTTCCAAAAAAAAAACAACCGACTTCCAAAAAAACACTACAAAGTGAAAAATAACTTTAATTTCGGAAGTCGGTGTCTTTGGAGTTGTATTTGAATTTTTTGTCACCGCCTTCCAAAATTAAAGTTATTTTTCACTTTGTAGTGTTTTTTTGGAAGTCGGTTGTTTTTTTTTTGGAAAAAGTTTTTATTTTTCACTTTTTAGTGGTGCACATGTGCTTACCCCTTTCACAGCATACCGGCGTGATGTTATGTTATGAACTGGTGTAAGCAATAGACAGAGATGAGATTTCAGCAATCCCAGTCCATTTGCTATCATTTATTGAGGAGTTCCGTTGCCTATCTCCAAAGTTCTTCATCAAATCTTCACCAAATAGAAATGAGACCACTACGAGAAAGTATTCTTCCAAAAAATACCTAAATCGCTTTGTGTGCCTATAAAATTTGAAGAGTTCTCTCTATTTCTCTAGGATCCCATCATCAGATCCTGACTTGACGATCATGGGACCACCTGGGAAGTATACCCTTTCAAACAAAAAAATCAAAATCTAAATCGGTCCAGCCATCTTCGAGTAATCGGGGAACATACATAAAAAAAAAATAAAAAAAAAAAACAAAAAAAAAAAAGGTTCCGACGAATTGATAACCTCCTCCTTTTTGAAGTCGGTTAAAAACAAAGTCCCCGCCGCGTCTGTCTGTCTGTTCGCGTTAAACTTACAAAGTGTTGAACGTATTTTCATGCGGTTTTTTTTATTACTAAATGGGCCAGGTCTTGACCTCGATCACGCCTTATGAAAAGCGATTGATGAGGTCTATGATGGATCGAGCGGTTTTCACGAGTCTCCCATGATACATCAAAAAAAATATTGACAAATTCACTTCCCAAACAATTTTCCGCATAATTTCATTTGCCTAATTATTACTTAGCAAATAAACTCCACAAATAGTTGTAACGCAAAGCTAATGTTTGGCAAGTGAACGTTTAAACCATAACTTGCTTACCAACTAGCACTTTTACCAATTTTAATGTAGCCAAATATTTAAGTTGGTATAACATATTTTACAAAAATAAAATAAGCCAAATATTTTGTATCGTCAGTTTTCAATTTACCATTTAAGTATATTCAGTCTTAACGACGTTTTATTACAAGGGTGTTTTTCCACTTGGGACTAATTCTAAACAGTATCTTGGCTTAGCTAGCGAGGTTATTGACATGTGGGACGTGGGGACTCAGCAATCATTGTACCGATAACCGTTACAGTAAATAGCCTAATAGTGAAGAGCCTCGACCTCAGGAGGCTCTCATTGCGCGGCTGGATCAAGGGCTTGATTCAGAAAGCAGTACTCCTAGACACGGCACGCATGGTCAGGAGGTTCCAAGATGCCAATGGGCCACTATTTTTAATATTTTTAAATGTTTTTGTATAATTTCTGTAAAAATATTTAAAAATATACTTATTATGTATGAAAGAAAATACACGAAATAGCTAATAATATTAATATTAAGATTCGGGTAGTAGTTTCTGGCTTTACATTGAAAAATATGTTTCTGGCGTTGTGTTGTCACAGTTCTAACCTACAGTTCTGGTAGCAGTTCGTTTTTCGTTCGTAACCATTGACCATTGACCAGCTGACATTGAGATCATGCTATCGGGTGAACCGTCACAAAAAAAGAAAAAAAAATTGGATAAAGACGGCAGAATAAATCTAATTCTGCAACACAAGTGTGAATACTCTGAAATAAAATTGTTAATGTCCATTGCAAAAAAAAAATGTAAGTTAGTTACAAATATTTCGTATCAAATAAATGATTATATTAAAATAAGAGTGCATTTAAAAAAATCTTATTGGGGCTTTATATGTTTTTCCTAACAAATCATTTGACTAAATGTTTATTGTCTAAATATTGTTTGTTGTAATAAATTATTTGATTGAAAAAAAGCCTTATTGACATTGTGCTTGGTAATATTCTGCAGAGTAAATATTTGACCAAATGAAAATGTGCATACTAAGATCATTCCAAATATTGCACTGGTATAAAAAAAGGTTGCTGAAAGTTTGGATAATGAAATTTTGTCAAAATCATTTTGGCAAAACGGCAGGATCCCGGTTTTCACCAATAAACAGAGTGATTCATGAGGAAGGTTTAGATGTTTAATTTGTTAAGGTTTTGTTTAAATTGGGTGACGCGGGCAAAGCCGCTGGCAAAAGCTACTATTATATTAAAAACAGTTCCATGTTGACAGGTTTTAGCCACGTGGTAATAAAATAAAAAGTAATTTTTAAAACATTTTTCTTAGCAAAATTATACCTTTAAATAACTAACTATCTATAATAGCTCGACCAATGAGTTCTTAGTTCGTTGGTTTTAGTTGCTGACGATTAATAAAATTATTAAATATTGCAAATTTCAGTTTTATTTTTGGTACCGTATGGATAATAATAATTGTATATGTTATGAATTAACTAGATAAAACAGAAAATACTATGTAGCGACATCTACATCGTCACATACGACCTATATTGACGTCACGCAAAATCCTGCATCGCGCAAGCTGAGTTTACCGCGCAACTAGCATATTATAAGCAACGTCAATCATTCCGACACCAAATCAATTTCTCCGATCAGACACAACACCCGACTGGTCGGAGAACTTATACACCCTGTTCCTCATACCTCTATAATTACAACAGTAAAATTATTATTATGGTCATATTATGCTAGGTACACACGCAGCGACTTAAGTCTCCTCGCCAGGTACTCGCTGGTCGTTTTAAAATTTGACATTCACGAATAGATTTTGATATCGCTAGCGACAAATCGGCTGCCAAAATCTGTGCGTGGACGTGATATTTTGTAGTCGTTGACGAATGAAGACGCTACGTGTGTATCTAGCATTAAACTCACTCAAAATTCTGTTTCTACATTATCTGTGATGACGGAAAATGGCAGTGTGATGCACTGCCATTTTCCGTCGTCGTCACAACAGCTGATCAGTTGTTTGATTTGGGCGCCATAATTATGAAGATATTTTTTGTTTTTCACGCGAGTGTTTGAGTGGGGATATTAAAATAACCGCTACTACCTAAGCAATAGTTTCACAAACTGCTATAAAAGCACTGATATGGACACTATCTTGATAGTTTCTACATAGCAATTTAGATAATATCTAAAGGGCTATAACCATAACTTACGCCTGGATTTCAAACTACAACCATTAAGATAGTAGGTGTTCCCGTAACGGCCTAGCTTTCTATCGCCATCCCATAGCGGGATTATCAAGGAAATGAGTACCTACTCAGTGTGATAAAACAGTGTATTAGATGTGAAGTTTCCTGAAGTTATTCAATATCACTTTTGAACAATAACCAGCTCAGAATTCGTTAATTAAAAGAATTAACGTACCTATACTGTTTTTCAATTGTTACTCAATTTAAAATAATGTCATTGATTTTTGTTGACTTTTTTAGGGTTGGTAAAACCTTCGACAAGGTCAATCATGACTTTAATCATTTTATTTTAGCCCATTGCGACATGTTTGTGAAAGTAGCAGCATATTTATTCTAATAAAGTTTAGCAGCTGCCCATTACTCGTTTAACTTGTAGGTAAAACCCGACAATTAATTATTTGGATACGGGTTACCACGGGGGTCTATTTTAGGACCACACTTATTTGGCTACGTGCTCATGGCTGAATAATAACAGCCGCACGGGTAGAAGTAAGGTTAAGCTACGGTTGCAACAATCAGTTCGTGGATGGCTGACCATTTGTAACATATCAAGACCACTCCGTGGTTCGGAAGCACGTTAAGCTGTTGGACCCGACTGTCACTCATGGATCTTTAACAATCGTTACGAGTCGTCAAAAGCCCGAAAGTCTCACAACCAGTCTTACCAAGGGGTATCATATTACCCAGTAACTGGTTTGTGGAGGTCAGATAGGCAGTCGCTTCAAGTAAAATACTGGTATTCAGTTCACCTCATTACAGTTGGAAAAAGGCTTGGCAGATATTTGGTTTTTGCTACTTTAAACTTCTTTTATTCATGAAACTTATTAATTACGTAAATATAATTGGTAGAAATGATTGTCTTAACTTCCAAAATGTTGGTGTACTATACATATACCTCTGCTTTCTACAGAATATAAACGTGATTCTGCAACTACTGACCGTCGGGCACGGGGTCTCGCAGTAGCAGCAACAGTGGATGACGCGCGCGCCGCCGCGACTGTTCGGCGTGCAGTGCACGTGCCTTGCGCTCCACCAGCGCGACCAGCACCGCTTCTAACCGCCCCGCGCCGCTCTCCTCCGTCCATACTGCTTTGTCGACCGTCTAGAAATGCGACGTCACAATATTAGTTTGGATATGTAGGTATAGTCTGACTAATTTAAAAAAGGGGTAGGTAAGTCAAATGTTGCTGGGAACAATGGTGCACAACTACCAACAGTCTATGTTGCCAGTAACATATAACCTGCTACACAAAACAATGCCATATTTCAGAAACAATGCCGTGCAATTTTTGGTCCCCATGAATACTGGGCATAACAAAAACGTTTTGCACCTATTTGACCTATGTAACCAAATTCTTAACCAACATTGAATAAAACAAAGAAACAAAACGTTGTTTGAACGTATTTGAATGCCATAAACTCAAGGTTTTAAATGATACAACACACGCCAGTGAAAGTACTGTATTATTTATACCTTCTCGATTCCAGAGGAAATCGACTTTTCCGTTTTCCTTTTCGAGGGAAAGAAGCGTAAGAATTGTGTGTAATACAGCCTCTCTAAATATATAATAGCTCTTTTGAAATAAAGATTTTCATTTCGATATTTCGATACGAGTCTTTGAACTAAGAAGTTAACGATTTAGGTAGATTACATGCAATTAGGTTGAAGTGAAGTAGTAGATACTCACAAACATACATAGGTAGGGTACGTTGAGTAGTTTCCAATATTTCAATATTTTGATAGCTGCCACTGCTACCATATATATAATCCATTACATGATTGATTACCAAATATCACAATAATTTTCCGTTTATCTGTGGTTTGATACACGTAGCTGTTAACAACTTAATCAAAATTACCTTTTATAGTGGCCTGTAAAACCAGATCTAAATGACCTTTTAGAACAACAATAATACTGACATCAGCAAACGGTGTCATTATAATTATCCTTGTCTCAAGCCTAGTCTACATTCACTGCACGTGAACTGTATATGGACATCCTCTAGTTTCAAAGCGTGCTTGAACTACTGTATGTCCGATTGCATGGTGCCACTCGCGTGCTTCGGAAGTAAGCAACTGCCTTGGAAACTAGGCTTAAATCCACAAATATTCTAGAGCTGGACATTTGGCAAGGCGTGGATGGATTAAGTGGAGTAACGCTGTGACAGAGTGGCGTTCAAGGACAAGAAGAAGAAGGTTTTATGTGTGGACGATAGAAGCGTGGAGTTGGTACCAAGGAGAGGTCGAAGCCTAGCTATGGATAAATGGGCTGTGGTGGTCGATACTGATTATGTGTAATTGTGAGATACTAACATCGGTCGACGGCTGTCGCATGGTGAGCGCGCGGCCGACCCGGTTGGCCGATCATCGCCTCGCACGCGACGCTACCGAGCGCCTCTCCGAACCTGCAAACAATTACAATCGATTTATACAATATATATTAAATGACAACATATTGGGAGAGCATGAAGAGTCGTATCTTCCGCAGTTATTTCATCTCTGATTTTGCACTACTGTCGAAACCTCAGTGATCTTATTACATACTTAGTCTTGTTACCTGCGCCACCTGTTACGGTTGTTACATATTCCAGGGATCGTTATCGTAACCTTATGGTATACTGTTGAGTTGCTGCTATCAGAACTACTGTCGCTTTAAGGCAGTTGAGGAGGAAAAACTAAAGGATCAGATATTTTTTTTAACTTGAAGCCATTTTCAAACCGAGACAGGCGCTTTACTTTGTCTACATTATTTCATCACCACTGCACTCAAAACGGTGTAGGAAAACATCGTGAGGAAACCGGGATCTCATACAACCGAAAATTAAAAGACATGTGACATCTACCATGCTGCACCGCACTGGGCCCGCGTAGTGGATTATGGCACATTCCCTCTCACCGAGAGGAGGCCTGTGTCTCAGCAGTGGGAACATTATAGGCTAATTATGTTAAGTTATGCTATGTTCTAGGTGCGATCTCACCATCATAGAACTCATTATTATATTATTAAAAGGCTCACTTGAGTATCAGTCACTAAAAACTGAACCTAAATTCTGGCAAATGAATGAATTGGATTAATTCATTTGCCAGAATGTATATAGGTTAAGTTAAGGGCATAAACATACAAACTAGGTACTTACAAAAAAAAACAAATTGAATGCTAAATTTAACTAAACCTTACATCCTGAAAATATACCAACAGGAGAGAATTTAATTACATTTTAATGCAGCTAGACAAAGAACGTTAATTTTAATTTATTCAGCTGCATCTGTCTAATTCCCAGAAATGTGCTGTATAATTTTTTTTTTTGTCGCATCGCAATTATTCCTTTTCATTTCATTCAACCAGGCTTTGACCAGACTATGACCCGGCAGAGTAAAGGAACGCACAGACCGCAGCTACGCGAGAGACCGACGCGACTCTATTAGAACCATTTTCATGAAGTTTTCATAGAAATTGTCTAGTAGAGTCTCGTCGAGAGCGTCTGCGGGAACCTTTAGCCAGTGCTTCGCAAAGGTCTCCCATTGTACAGGTGTGTCTGCACAGAGAGAACGACAAGAAGTGAGGCTCGTTTGTGATGTGGCTACACAGTCGCACTGTGGCTCATCATAGTACCTGACTAAGTTGTAGTTGCAGCGACCCACCAAGCTTCCTAGTCGGTTAAGAGTTTTTCAGGTGGGGCATGGTAGTTGGCGGCCCGCTGGCAGCTTTTCTGCAAGCTCAACATACTCAGCTGGACGGGGATGTTTAAGCAGGAGGCCTAACTCCCTAAGCACGAAGTCCGTCGTTTCGGTCGACGTAACGGGCGTTTGCAACTCCGTATAACTTACGGATAGAATATTAGTTTGGAGCCCGAACTAAGAATGAATGATAACACGATTTAACAGCTGTCTCTACTCCCGATATGTTTTTGCCCATCCAAAAAAGTTAGTTAATTGGCTGTAGGATTCACTAAGAAGTTTTGAACTACTTTCGGATGGGCCCATATCTTCGTTGACGGAGTTAGAGAGTACGGCCCCCTGACACAGTTTAAATCATACCACCCTAGAGCTGCCGTCAACATGATCGTCATCTGCTTAGCCTTTTCCCAACTATATTGAGGTCGGCTTCCAGTCCTGCCATCAACATTTATGAATATCAAATTTAAGTTATTAAGAATACTAATCATGTTCATCCCCAGAAGACCCTCTATCTATCTATCTAATTAGGCTAACCACAATCAATATTTATCTTGTATTATTTAACTATGATTACCATTTAATTGATTGATTGAGTTTTTTCCATTTTATTGCAAGTCCCTTAGAATATCCTCAAATATCTTACTTGACCTACAATGTGAAGAAACGCGCAATCCTAATTTTGATACCATTAATTACATTACGTGGAGGCATTCCATGACTTTTAATGAGAGAAGAAAACGCCGAAATTCTTACGGCAAGATTAAACTGAAATGCTTTGTATAGTAAATGGTTGCCGTGACTCCGTGCGGGATTTGGAAACGAAAAAGTCAAAATGCCATGGCAATTTTGTAAAGAGGATTTTTTATTTGATATGCGGTATAAGTAAGTACGGTAAAGTCTTTTATAAATATCTTCGTCAGTTTCAAATTATTTCCTTTATCAATTCAGGATATATAATGCCTTTTAAAGCTCCGGTATTTGCAGACTATAACATAGAAAACTACATTTAATTACTTGTAAAATAATTAAATTAAATAAAATAATTTGACACACACGGTCGCAAATCATATTTTAATCAACATACAATTAAATGTAGTTTGCGAATCATATTATAATTAACATACAATGTTGCGCTGACCTGCCAGAATTTTGCGGGCTACCCTGAAGCATTCACCTTAACTGTTGGAATCTGTCAGTGTCATATTTTTTTATTCGGTGTGACAGTACAGGGCCCCTATTCTGTATGGTTGTAATGATTCCCCGCGGAATCTTACTACGTTCAAACTACGTCAATATCGTGTTTTTCAGAAACCAATGTAACGGTAAGGAATCGAAATGTCATATTCTGTATGTTTCAAGACAATTTGTCGATATTATTAATACGATATTAACAGATGTCGTGTGTGATTGACGTGGTTTCGAGTAAGTGGTCATAGTGAATTCAGGCCCAGAAGATGGCTGAATGTCATACTGCGGTATTGCAATGACCAGACAAAAATTATAGCCGCGATATTCCAATTGCAACTAAATATCATTCGCGACCCTAACACATATGGCTTTACAGAATTCATCATCATCTGCCTAGCCTTTTCCCAACTATGTTGGGGTCAGCTTCCAGTCTAACTGGATGCAGCTGAATACCAGTATTTTACATGGAGCGACTGCCTATCTGACCTCCACAACCCAAGACTGGTCGTCAGACTTTCGGGCTTCTGACGACCCGTAATGACTGTCAATGATCCACGAATGACAGCCGGGACCAACGGCTAAACGTGCTTTCCAAGGCACGGAGGAGTCTTGGTATGTAAAGACGATCACCCATCCACGGACCAACCGCGGCAAGCGTTGCTTAACCTGATCGATCAACCCGTGCGGCTGTTATTACTTAGCCACAAGCCCCTCTTTACAGAATTATATTCATTAAAATCACCCATACAACCCTCCAAGTTCATTTAATCCCATTGAATGGCTTTTCCATGAAATAGTCCACACTGAATAGCAAATTGCAAAAAAAACGTATGAAAAATTCAATTTCGCGGTCTAACCTAGCGCTTACCCCTTAAGGTGACGAAAATATTTTGGACGTGACTGTACAAGTACTTCAATTCAAATCTTTAGGTCACATAATCGAGCAGTAACCAACTCAAAGTAGGTCCCCGAACTTTAGTAGAGGTTATTAAGTAGTAGGTATGATTGCTTGCTTAGCCGCGGTAAGTATCTACAGACTTTCATAGTTATTGAGACCAAATATTAGGTGCATATTTTTCGATCCTATCTTCAGTTTCGAGAAAAGTTTGTACCTAAGTTACCATATTTCCGCCTCTATAAAAAAAATGAAACAGGATATAAATGCTGCCTTTTGTCCGGCACTGTACGTGACGGCTTTTATCCGGCTCGTATTCATACATAAAGGTAACATTATGTAGTACATTCTGTTCGATAGCTAGTACGGATATCGAATAAAAGCCACTGCACGTGGTGCTATAACCTTTTTATATGGACCAGAGGTCTCGAATCAGAACTATTTCATTGAGTATTTATTGCTACGGATATTGGTAACGCGTTGAACGCACTCTACTACAAAATAATGGGGTGTTTACGAGTTTATTTAAGTAAACAGTTTGGGAAGTTTACGGGTACAAATTGGATCATAATTTAAGCTCAAACTTAACATAACATAACATAACCTCACGCCTCATTTCCCCGAAGGGTTGGGCGGAGGTTTATACTTAATTGTGACTTAATCGCGATTACATGAATACAGCAACTTGCTTTAAAGACTTCTTCTCCTAGTTCATTACTTCGGCATATTTGAATCTAGCAATAAATAAACAAAAATTTTAGTAGGTACAGTTCCAAGTATCTAAATACAGGGTACATTTTTAACCAATGCGTAAACTGTAACCATGAATTTAACATATCATTCTAGACCCCCTAGCGTAGAAAATTTTCGTCGGTTATACAAAAAGAAATCAGCTGTTCCATACATTTTGACCGCGTAGGTATTGCACTTTTTTATGAAACATTCTTTTTTGTGTAATTGACGAAAATTTTCTACGCTAGGGGGTCTAGAATGATATGCTGAATTCATCGTTACAGTTTGCGCACTGGTTAAAAATGTACCCTGTATATTATTACCTATGTCGTAGTTATCATGTAAGCACTAATCTCGAAAGCAATTGCGTGTGGATTGGCATCAGGCATTATTCAGTCTTTGTATGGCCTGATCGAAATCCTGTATCAGACGATACCAGTTTGCGTACATGTAGGATACGATGCTTTGTTTCAATAATATTTTAAGATAATTGAGTGCCTTATTCATTAGAAACAATGAATATCTTCATTAGAAACATTTTATAACCCATCCTTTTTACCTTTTATAATTGAAAGTTGAAGTTCCATTTTCAATTAGGTATTATAAGCCTCCAGTAATTTTACTACTATGGGAAGCGCTATACGTAAATGTAATAGCACCGTTTCGAGAAATAAATTATTTAGAAAGTATGAAAAGTAGATACTACCTCGGTATACTCTAGACTAGACACTGAGGCGTTTATTTATAAACGATGCCTAAAGTTAAAAGACGTTTAAACTTCAAAACTCTATAGTTATTTGAAGCAACGTTTTTTTTAAAGCGGTAATTTTTAATGAATAATGAACATTTGAGATTTGTAGGAAATATGAAAAACCAACTAGTCAACTAACTAACTAACATAATTATAAAGCTCATCCTATCTGCGAAATGTTTCTACTTTCTACATTAGTACGGTATTTAACTTTTTATCGCGAACAAAGTAGGCACAACCTGGTTTTCTGTTTCACAGACTTTCGCAATCTGTGCAACGAATTTTACCGCACTGTGTCCCGAACAGGAGCACAGTGATACTGCGGTTATATTCAATATGCAAACACTAGGCCATCCGACGGCACAGACCTCACGTGACTTCCATTTGCATGAAATTTGGCTAGCGCCAATAATATGGTAGGTAAAACGGGATTTTTATTTTTTATAAAATGTAGCAAATTAGTTAGAAAATGCTGTGGTGGCAATGAAAGGCATTCTTTTGTTCCCGGCGGAGTTGTGAAAAGCGACTTAAATTGATGTCAAGAGGGTGGACAGTAACATGGGGCGTCATTCTGTGAACTATTTTGTGACATATTATATTTCCTCCATGTTTATTCTTCAGCCTCACTTATGCGCAAACTGGAGCCTTGCAACTGTAGCTGTTTGTTAGCTATAATCTCAGACCAAGCTATAATAGTTATCGTTATCCGTAAGCCAGCAAGCGGAACCGAGAACTAAATACATATACGATGCCAGTTTTGATCCTACAATGTCTAGCTATCTATTTCCAAAATAGTTCCAGTCTTAAGGTGGAAGCTCCTAAGTAGCCCGAAAAACTAAAATTTTATTACGTTTTTGCATTATGTAGGTCCATCATCATTCATCATTTCAGCCGAAAGACGCCCACTGCTGGACATAGGCCTCCCCCAATGGGGGTTTTGCCATATCGACACGCTTGGCAAGCGGGTTGGCGATCGCAGTATGGTGGTAAAATGCATAAAGAACGCTGCTGCATATTCTCTGGTAAGTCCCTTAGTCGCCTTCTAAGAGACCCACGGGAAGAAATGGAATGGTGCTATTCTTTTTACGTCCGCCACCACACGGAACTGTACAGTACACGGAATGTAGTCCATGCGCGACTGTAACACGTATATCTTTACATAAATCAAAAATGCAACCCTCTAAGTTTATTTAATTCCATTAAATGACTATTTAATTAAAAAGTTCAACATACAACCTGCGGGATAATTTAATATTAGTAGGAAATAGGTTTCATTTTGACAGTTGAACAAGATTCAATGTGTTATTTAAGTTGTTGAGCAGACAAACATCTTTACATACACTTACATAAATGAGTAAATTATAAGTAGTAGCATGCTTTAAAATTAATAAGTGTATCCATAGAACGTCATAATTTACAAAAAATCGGTTATCATTAAAAAACTAAGCAATTTAAAATAAATAATATTAAATTTTAGGGTACCATTAAATTCAATTAAGTAGTTTGAAGTAAATACATAACATAACAATAATACGGTATATTTGTAATATACAAATCCATTGAAAGAAATTAAATAAGAAGGAATGAATATTATAATTAAGTCACGCATTTGAAGCACAAGCATATATATATTAGCAATATTCGTCTAAATCAGATTGTGATTGATACTGTGTTATGCAATAAGGTGCTGCCAGTCTTTCACTGACCTGCAATTTGAAAAAAACGTAAGAAAATTTGGAATTTCACAGTTCATCTGGAGCTTCCACCCTAATATAGAAATTATTCGCACTACAGACGGCGTTGTCTCAAATAAGAAATTTGTAAGAGATGAGTCTGTGTTCAAGTGTTACTGGCATGAAGTACCGTCTCACTTCAAGAACGAGATTTATAACAATATTATAAGACGCGCTTTGTCTGTAACCTCACAACCATTTCTGATTTATTTCTTCTGTTTTAGTAATTTTATATCACTTTATTCGTAGGTTCTTAACTGGCGTGCTTGTATGACTAGATGTATGAACGTAAACGAGGCAAAAAGAATATGTAGTACAATAAGGATCGTAGTGGGTGGCTTTTTGTAAGTTCTGTCTACCCCCATGCGATGAGAGCGTGAGTTTATGTATGAGTTTATACGCAGGCATTTTTATAAAATCAATTAATAGCAGACCAACACAAAGAATCAGGTTCTAACACAGACATAGTTCCAGTTAAACGAACCTCCCAGCGTGAAGCCCCGCATTCTATATCAAGTACTTAATGCAACTGACTAACAAGAGCCCTTCAGGTATTGTCGAAGCTCTTGCCCATTTGTCCATTAGCCGTAACAACTCGGTAGGTACAATTACCGTCGTATCCATTTCCCAAATATGACCACCCCTGTGTGACAAGTAAGGACACTTGACTGCTTCATCTTTCTTGGCTTTCACGTTTCATCGTACTATGACTAAAACTTCTGATTTTTCTGAACAAAGTCGGGAGAATCTGTTCGTTAATATATAATACCACACGTAGCTTCAGCCCAATGCCACTACAAGCCGCGAGTTTGTAACGAATGCGGTTGCGTTTACGTTGAAAGGGGAAAAACATAGCCACAGTAACATTATGTATAAAATATTAGACACCCAAAACCCTTTTTACTTCGTCCACGTAAATGTAAAAGTGCGTACACACCAGAAAATGCGTATCAAATGTTCAGATGTTGTATGAATATGTCACGGCAATTAAGTTCGTGTTGGTGTATTCTACCCAGATTTGCCGATGTGTAAACACCTTTATACAAAAATTTAATTTGAATCTGAATTCAAATCTGAACAACAAACACAATACATGTATGATTCTACATGACTGAAATATTGCATTGTGAGCTCTTATTTATTAAAAACAACAGGTTCTGTTTTCTATCCGGAAAACAATTCCAATGACCAACCATTGTGTAGTTCTGAAACCCGACATATACCAACTTTTAATAAGGGCAATTATAGAAGGTAGAATTCTTGGTAAAAGAAAAAGTTGGGAATGAAATTGCCAACGCTGAATGTTCACATCTCTTGCTTGGCATCTTTTGTTCCACAATTATGGTTTCAAGCCTCGTTAAAGTAGAGTATTATATTAAATGAAGAAGCGCCTATATCGATAGCACAGATAGCCTCCAACAAAACATAAAACAGTACAAAATATCGATCGTCAATGACGTAGGTAGGTTGATTTCACTAAATAAATTACCGTGTGTCTCTTTACGGTTTCATTCCGCCCACAAAGGCCCTATAATTATAAGCAAATGTTGGCATACGAAGATATTTGTATCGGGTTTACTGTATGAGCAACATGGCAATTAAATTATCCGATTGCCAATTACTGTGAACGCTGTATTCGTCATATATTTACGTAAATGAAGATCAGAGATAATGTAACTGCTTATGAAAAGGAATAGGTAGAAGTAATTAAGTACTTTTTCTTATTTTAACGGCAATTAAATAATGAAAAGATGAAAATTCAAACATTTTCGTTTTCTTTCAATTAGGTGGAGATACATTAATTCGTTGTCTCTACGACGTTTCATATTCCGTTGGGAACCAAAAAAGGAATTGTTTCAGAAGTGAACTTGAGTTTTTAGCAGAATTGTTAAATGGGATAAAGTTATCTGACAAGGGGAGATTTTGTACAACTTTGTAATTTTAAACAAATAACTTTTCAATGGTACTCCGGATGGTGCTTTAAAATTCGATGACTTAAATTCTTATTTATATTACTACTTGTTTGTACATTGAACAAATAGCCCAATGGTATCCAGTCCCTTTGAACTCAGGCACTTTACTTTGTGTATTTAATATGTCTTAGGACCAAAAAATTTAAGACATATGTATGACATCCACTAACCCTCACCGGGCCCGCGTGGTAGGTTATGGCCCTCCTTCTCATAGAGAGGCCTGTGTCCCAGCAGTGGGAACATATTATGCTTATTGAACTTGGATATTATTAGTTTTGCTAATAGTTGGTAACCTTAGTTTAGCGTTTTAACTGTTCACCTTCCATTTTTATGACACTCGAAAGAAAGACGTATTTTTTTAGAGATCCACTCATACTTAATTTGATTCGGTAAATAATCCCTTTGATTAACATTTACTACTCCAGTAAAATCACCCCTCACACGCATAAAATAAGGATTCTATAAATAAATGGGTAATTTCTGTCCTTCCTTCCTATTATCGGCCTCATTCTGGTATAAATAACAGTCGCTGATTGTTCGGAAACTCAATGAACTAAGGGCCTGTAGAACAAGCGATACTTTGAGAAGTTTTGATCGGTGTTATTAGCTACATGTACACAATACCTATAACTGATTACATTCTGAACTTAGGGTGCCATAAGTGGGATCAATTTATATCTTACTCGTTTTTGCTAGCGGCTTCGCTCACGTGGAGGTCGGTGTATTATACAGATAAGCCTTTTTCTTGAATCAGTCTGTATATTGATGCAGACCGCATTCAAATCCGTTGCGTAATTTAAGACGGTGATTTCTTGAAAACGCTCAAAACGGTGGTTTTTTAAACAAGTGTATCTCTTTAACCGTAAATGATTTTGAAAGCAAAAAAATATATGATATTTTCAAGTCTTTTTTGCATAAAGAGATGGAACTCAAAACTTAATTAAACATACCTACTTTAATGCATCAAAAAAATCATCACAGTCACCTCTAAGTTATCTTTAAAACCAGTTTATCCCTTCAATAACAATTATAATTATAATGAAAATTATACCATAAAATTCCAAATGCCAAACTGCATCCAGTGATGGATTATTTATAACTAGCTTTTGCCAGCGGCTTCGCCCGCGCGCAACTTTCATCCCCTATTTAACTCCCTTAGGGGTTCAATTTCGAAAAATCGTTCCTTATTCCTTGTTTACATTATAAAAGGAACCTCTGTGCAAAATTTCAGCTTTCTAGGTCCAAGGGTTTGGGCTGCGCGTTGATGAGTCAATCAGTCAGTCAGGACTTTTCTTTTTATTTATATAGATTAAATAGTTAATTTCAAATTTTATACGATTTTTTTTGCATTTTTACGACAATGCTTGCTCATTGATGATTCGAATTTATTACAACAGATTTTAACCCGTATCGAATTTCAATAAGAACTATTATCGCGCAAAACGACCATATCTAAAGTTACCAGGGCCTTAAAAGATCTAAGCGTACGTACACAAAAAGCGACTTAGTTTTATACTGTGTAAAGAGAACAATTCCATGTAAAGAAGAAGCTGTTTCTTAGAAGATGGCGGGGCGAACTGGATAAAACACACGACCAGTGTTCCTCATTAACTCTGGATTGCAAGAGCAAAAACTTATGTGAAAAAGTTTTGTCCAGCCGTGGGAAGATTCAGGTTGATAGTAACAGTAACACTATTAATGCATCACAAGACCATCACCAAAAGCAAAGCGGTATTGGATTTGTCTATCAGGATTTTTTTCAGCAGCAGCCCAGATTTGTGCCCGGTTGATGGTATTAGGCTCCCCTCTATTACATGGGACTGGCAAAATGTGAGTTTACTATATAATAGGTACACCTCTGGCTAAACCGTAGGGGAATACAGGCGTAAGGTTGTGTTGTACAAAACCCTTCGTTCAATGATAATTCAGACTGCCCAGCCTTTTCCCAACTATGTTGGGGTCAGCTTCAAGTCTAACCATATGCAACTGAGTACCAGGATTTTACATGGAGCGAGTGCCTATCTGACCTCCACAACCCACTCACTGGGTAACACGATACCCCTTGGTAAGACTGGTAGTCAGACTTTCGGGCTTCTGACGACCCGTAACGACTGTCAAAGATCCACGAATGATAGCCGGGGTCAACGGCTTAACGTGCTTTTCGAGGCATGAACGAGTCTTGGTATGTAAAGATGGTCACCCATCCACAGACCAACCTCGGCAAGCATAGCTTAACCTGATGAATCGATCGGTACGGCAGTTATTACTTAGCCACGAGCTCCTCTCTCACTCAATAATAATTATTATAAAAAATGGATTGTACAATTTTAGCTACTAAAAACACTGGTCATTAATTGCCGATTCTAATGTGTCCCGTGTAGGTACAGCCTTCCAAAAGTCAAGCAGAACATTCCCATGTAAAGCCCATGTACTTATACATAACTTAATGGCTGTAGTTGAGTCCGTCCAGCTAATACATGGCCACCTTTGTTGCAGACTTAGTTATTTGAACACGAACTATTGTTTATTTGGGTCAATTCCAGCGGACGGCTGTGGCACGACTTGGAAGGGAAAATTATAGCCATGACGTGGATGAGAACAAAAGGGTAATGTGGGTAAAGGATAACAACAAAACCTGTACAAAAGATTAAAGAGCGAGTCCTTTTTCCTGCACCCTAATTACGTTACACACTATTAATCAGTATCTAAATAATTTTGAACGATCCAGCTGTATTTGTTCGAAAAAAGTTTCTACTCGGCAATATAAGTAACGCAATGAATGTTGTTGAACTGTCAAAATGATAGCCATTCTTACTGTTAGTGTGTTACGCAATTACCCGGCTGGTTTGTCTGTGATGATAAGAAACTATGCTCGGCAATATACATAACGCAATGAATGTTGTTGAACTGTCAAAATGAAAGTCATTCCTACTTTTAGTGTGTTACGCAATTACCCGGCTAGTTTGTCTGTGATGATAAGAAACTATTCGTTACATAACTAGTAGCCTACCTACAGAATTTGCATAAAACAAGCTTAACAGAACTAAATGTTTGATAAAGATGTCTTTTCTCAGTTTGAGATAGCAAGATGCAAAGGCATATCATTATCAAGGTACGTATTTGTCACGTTGATGCGTTGTAATCTACCAAAAACATTTTCTGGGTCTTACAGAATGATTGACGGAATGTGGGAAACAACATAAAACCTAAACCAATGAGTGACGATTATGTTTCTTGGCACTGATTTAAACCGGCAGTTGCTTATTGTAGTTTTGGTAAATGAAACATTTCAAAACGCATGTTAATTAACAAGTTCGGCAGTAAACTGAATAAAAATTAGTCACAACAAATATTTAAATGGGTGTTTTAACTTTTAACTAAGTAGTTGGTAAGAAATCTTACATGGAAGCAGCGCTCGCGCGTGGTTAGTCACAGTTGTCTCCTAACCTAACCCTATTCGACAGTGTGCCCTGGCTTAGTTGCTGCGACCAATTCGGCTCTCGCGTGGTTAGTCATAGTTACAACCTAACCTATAAATTGCCGAACTATTTATCCATCAGCCGATTGATGAGAGTAATTATTGAATGGCCAGTAAAATACATGTAGTATTTTACCGGCCATTCAATAATTACTCTACTTAGGTATGATTTGTACTGACATTATAGAATGAAAAAACCGTCCATTTTTCTTTTTAGTAGTATTCATGTTTTACTGCCACACTAATTTACCAACCGCCGAAAAATGTAATTACTGCCCGTTATTTTGCAAATGATCATAGGCAATAACCCCCGCTAATGTTTAATTAACAGTTGCAAAAGAATTTTACGTTACTTCAAGTCTAAGTGGGTAAAACGGGCATAACGTGCTCGTGAACTATTTAAAGTGGAAATAAACTAGTTAAGTAGCTATTTATATTCACTATCATTATTAATGGTCCTTCTGGAACCTTTTCCTCTACGTAACCCGGTGTCTGATTCCTGTAGTTCATTCACGAGTGTGTGGGAGCAAAGGGCGTGATGGCTCGCTTGTTTCCTTTTGTACGGGACAGAAAAATTGTGCGCCAACTTCACAACGTATTTTGATGACATCAGCACAGATTCAGGCTTAAATCTAACTTCATTTTGTGGGGTTCATTCGTCAAAGCAACAGTAGGTGCCCTTTCTGTTATAGCGGAAATTGTATCGTGAAAATTGTGAACGTAATTTCGTTTCTAAGAATTGAAAAGAGATATAAAGTTATTCGTATTGCGATCTACATAAAGGAAAAGTTTTTATCCAGTGCGCAAACTGTAACCATGAATTCAGCATATCATTCTAGACCACCCAGCGCAGAAATTTTTCGTTGGTAACACAACAAAAAAAAACAGCTGTTCCATACATTTTGACCGCGTAGGTATTGCACTTTTCTATGAAACAGCTGTTTTTTTTTTTGTAAAACCACGAAAAAGTTCTTCCGTTGGGGTCTAGAATTGTATGCTGAATTCATGGTTAAAGTTTGCGCACTGAATAAAAACTTTTCCTGCATATTGATACTACTTGATAAAAGAGCAATTTAATCACTAAGGTACAAATAAGCAATAAATAATAAAAAAAACAGTGAAATTATAATGTATCACTTGTCTAGAAGCAATGTTTGATCAGCTCAAGAAACTTTGTTGGCATTTTAATAAATGACTGATAGGTACTTCTTCATTTTCTATATTGTTTCTATTCTCAACATGAATAGAATCCCTATCGAGTATGTACTGTACTTTTATTTTAATTAAAAAGTAAACATTATTGTAAGCATTCACAGTCTCGTACTGCATCATAAATTATTCACTTATTTCCCCGAAGCAGTCGCATGAAAATTTGAAACTATTATGAGCTCAACGCTCCAGCGATTTCAATAACAGGAGTGTGTAATAAACAAACTGAGGTAATATTAACACTGATATAAAAACAGAAGTTACATCATTCATGATCATAATTTCAGCCAAAGACGTCCACTGCTGGACATCGGCCTCCTCCAAACGGAGAGGGGATTGCCATAATCGCCACGCTTGGCAGGCGGGTTGGCGATCGCAGTATAGTGGTAAAATGCACAGAGAACGCTGCTGCTCATTCTTTGGTTCCCTTAGTAGCCTTCTACGACACCCATTGGAAGAAATGGGATGATGCTATTCTTTTACATCATTCACTGACCTATATAGATAGATAGAGTACTCTTTATTATATACACCATAAAAATGTTCATTACAGTCAACCTATTATGTTCCCACTGCTGGGACACAAGCGTCTTCTATGTGAGAGGGAATGGGCTGTAATCCACCACTCGGGCCCCGTGCGGGTCGGTAGATGTCACATGTCTTCGAATTTTTGGTTCTAGGACATGCCGGTTTCCTCACGATGCTTTCCTACACAGTTTTGATAGCAGTGGTGCTGAAATAATTTAACCAAAGTAAAGCGCTAATGGTATGGCCGTTCCCAGTGCGCCACCACTGCTCTAAAATGTTAGATATACATGTATAAATGTATACATTTTAGAAGGGTTGACACAATGGGCGGGCTTATCGCTAAAAGCACACAAAATCATATAATTGGTTTTTATTTATGTGATTTGATTGTATACTGATACTTCATTGGATGGTAACTCCTGTGGGATAGAGCTCGCTTTATACGCACATTTACATAATATTTTATGTTTGACAATAAAGTAGATATGATTGTGACAATAAGCATCTCGTTATTTCAATTGGATATAAAAATGTGTCAGTCAGAAATTACTCGAAAATAGATACGAAGTTAAAGTCCGGTGTATGTGAGAATACAACAACTAACTTAACTTCCACAATGAACTTCTTATTACTTCTTAATTAATAATTGCAGAAAATTGTTTATGCTTTGCCATCTCTAGCTACTCATTTTAAACCAAATGAAATGGATGCATAATTCCATCCTATTAAAGTTTTCATTTAACAGACCGTAGTTCTACGAGTACCTCTAAACTGAAAGTAAACATAAAATTAAATTTCAACCGGAATACGAACTTTCTCCATTACACGTTAAATTAACAGCTTGTTAATATTCAGTGGCCCGTTAAGGAATTTCCGTTCTATTATCTAAATACGACGGAAGGGAATTCGCACCCTGACGCAATAGGAAGGGCCCGTCTCAATAGTTGGGATTTTGGGACGCCCTTTAGGCCTGCCTAACGTATTCATGTAACTACATCTCTACAGTGTTTCGTGAAAACATTAGAATTTGTATTTCATAGTAGTAATTTTCCCTTTTTCCAGAGAGGGCCTTGTAGCTAAGTAATAACAGTCGCACGGGTCGATCGATCCGGTTAAGCTACGCTTGTCGCAGTTGGTCCGTAGATGGGTGAGTATCTTTACATACCAAGACCCCTCTATGCCTCGGAAAGGACAATAAGCCATTGTTCCCGGCTGTCAATCATGGATTTTTAGCATTCGTGACGAGTCGTCAGAATCAGAAAAGTTTGACAACCAGTCATAACAAGGGATCGTATTACCCATTAACTGGGTTGTGGAGGTCAGATAGCCAATCACTCCATGTAAAATACTGCTATTCAGCTGCATCAGGTTAGACTGGATGCCAACCCTAACATAGTAGGAAAATGGCTAGGCAGATACAGATGCTGACTAGTATTTTTTTCTGTATGAGACCCGCACAGACCAGGGAAACATGGCACAAAAGCGACGAGGCCTATGGAACAAGGTTGCCAATGATGAAGATGATGACTGAAGGTTTTTGGCAAACTAGTTACGCATTCGAACTACAAAATACCGCATTAGCAGATATTACACTCACCAGTCAACTCTACAAGTGCACTTTTCTAAGTGTACCTAAGTCTAAAAGAGGTATGTGAGAGTCTTTCAAAACGTAAACATAAAAATGCTTGACGGAATCCCAGGAAAGTCTTTGGTGCTCATTTTTCAATGTTTACAAAACAAAAACGCTCTGCTGCTTCATTAAAAATAAATTTCAGGCACTTACAAGTTGCGAAGAAGACTCTTACTTATTTTATAAGAAAGTAGCTTTTCGCCAGCAGCTTCGAAAGTTATCCTACGGGAACGTACCATCGGGTTACAAGTAAGTAAATATCGTATGTGTTAAACTATCTGTGTGCCAATTTTCATGCAAATCCGTTCGGCCGTTTTTGCGTGATTGAGTTACAAACGTCAAAGATACAAACTTTCACATTTATAATATTAGTGAATACCATCGGGCTTGGCAGATGTTGTCCTGTCCAAACCACGCTACCTACCGGCTTTCATTTTGAATTAATACCATCCTGGGACACACCCCAAACACACCAACAATTTCATCAAAATAAATTTTGATGTTTGCAATTTTATAGCAACTTTAGAAAAACTTTTTATTTATTATTTTTGAGTCACTTCACACTTGATTTCGTTTACTCCGTTCTGTTTATAAACTTACTACCTTTGGTCAGCGGCTTCACCCGCGTCAGGTCGACAGTTAACTTACGAGAACGTACTACCGGGATAAAAAGTAACCAATGTGTTAATCCTGGTTTTAAACTATGTGCCAAATTTCATCCACAGCCGTTCAGGTGTTTTAGCGTGATTGAATAGCAAACATCTAAACATCCAAACATACAAACTTTCATATTAATAATATTAGTATGAAACCTCATTCCTGTCAATCGTATTTTGATAGTAGATTAATTAGTGTGACACCTCATCAGTTTAATTGCTTTAAGTGAATATTGAATTGACATATGTAGTACCGGTTTTCAATTACTCGGTTCATTAGTACTTGAAGCATGCTTCAACTATTAAGTAGTTCCTAAGTAAGGACATAAATGTAGGTAGATCTTGTGCAAGTATGTGTGAATACCTCGTGAACCCTCGTTTCGTATTTATGTATTGGGTTCAAACGATCGCAATTTCGCTCAAGTACGTAAATGTACTTAACCTGCTGACCAGAACACTAAATAGGCGAAATCCTGCTTACGTAATCAGCCGATAATTTTCCCATTGCTGAGACTCAGGCCTCAGCTCTTCGAGAGAGAGCAGGCTGTATTCCAACACGCGGGTCCAGTCCGGGTTGCTAGATGTGACATATCTACGATTTTTTTGGTTCTAGGACATGGTTCCTTACTTAGTTTTCTTTCACCGTTTTGAGAGCAGTGGTGATGAAATAATGTATACAAAGTAAAGCACCTGCCTGGGGTCGACCCTACTTACAACTCGTAAGTCGCGGCTGTTACCACTAGGTCACCACTGCTTACAAATCCTGCATAAATGTAACTATGTAATACCTTTTCCATAAATTATTTTATTCTACTGTTTTTACTACCTACCCACTCGTACAACTACAATCTAACTACTTAAGACTATAATGTGACTTTATGTGTGTTATTGTATGTTATTTATTACTGTTAATTGGACATCCTAATGACTTTTTATTTTATTTTGATTACCGAAATGTATTATATTGTGTTAGTTAATAATTCGTAATAATATTAATTTAGTTAATTATGTGTTATATGTTAATTCAAATTTATGTTAATTCAATTCAAACTCAACAACAAACCGACATTGTGCTTTGCAGTGCCCTGACAGGGTTCATGTACAAAAATCGACAGTATTGTAAAATGTGTGATGTGCATGAGAGCAAATAAATAAATAATTTAATCTCATTTGTCTGTCTATCTGTTTGTTGTGTAGACTCAAATCTTTTATGGTATAAAATACCAAAAATATGTGAATTTGTACGCCATAAATGACAAAACATGCAGATCTACCTGATATTTTAAGACCTTGCACATTTATTTGATGTATTCTCATGTTTTACAATAAATATATTCTATTCCATTCTATTCTACCTCTATGAGTTTTTTTAGTGTAGTAATGTACAGTAGGTAACTATCTGACACTGAAGGTTTCACTTTAATCCATTGAGCCATTCCGGAGATACGGGCCTCTTTACCATCCCGTGGGAACCCTTTGTATTTCCGGGATACAAAGTATCCTAAATGCTGTAACGATTTCTTAAATAAGTACCCCACTTCCTTTCATAGTAGAAAATACACTCACGCAAAAACATGGTGATACAACTGACAAATGATTTTATTTCTGTAAGTCGGTTTGTAAAAACATTTTAACACATCAATCATATTTTAATAACTAGATGGGTCACCGTTTCCTGAGAAGAAAGGCTGAAACAAACTAAGAGGTCACAGTCTCTTTTAAAGTCCAGACATAGTCTTGGTCAAATTGTTTGAAGATAATGTAAATTAGTGTGTGAAATGGTCTTTTGAGGGAAGACCTACACGGATTCAGTGGACCTGTCCAGTCAGTACACGCATTTATACTCAACTTTGAACGTAAGCTAAACGATTCGACAAACAATACCAAAGAAAGGACATTTGGGTAGGCCGCATAAACCATAAATAAAACTAAATGTGAAAAAAAACAGTGGCACTCCTAGAGCGCTGACAGAAGCGAAAACTTGAACAATCACGTGTGTATTTTTTGAATCGTCAGGAAATATTTTTTGAATCGTCATATTAAACAACATTCAACGTTATTCGTTCGTACGTTCATGTTGTCAGTGGTGTCGGTAACAGTATCGCGAGTTCAATTGCTTTTTCCCATCTCAAAAAATGCTCAACGCGCTTAAAGAAGTTTTCACAAAAAAAAAAAAAAATGACAATTATATATTTTTATCTATCCAGTTTGTGACTTTGTGCTTCCTTAAAAACAATCTGAAATAACTGAGTTTGCTCTAAACATTACGCAAGATATAAAGTAAAACTGAGTTAATTAGTCGCGTGGAACTTTATTAAAGATTTCGTGTTCAGTGTTGCCACTGCCGGCAAGTTCCGGACTTATTCCGGTAAATTAACCATTAAACTGATGAGAACAAAGGACTACTTTGTGCTTGTTACATGCCTAGTTGAGATGCTTATATTATTATTTGTGTTAGTTTGGTTCTGCACTACTCATTTTAGTTCAATCATTTAATCAAGTTGTGTCGAAAGTGATAAAATGAATATGATACGATTAATAAAGTTAGACTGGAAGCCGACTGCAACATAGTTGAAAAAAGGGTAGGCAGAATGATTAATAAAGGGTTCACATGAAATTCGATGTACCAATAATGAAACATTTGTTTTTCAGTTATAAACTTGAGTGAGTTTTCAAGTGATATTTATATACTAGTGAATATACTATATTTTCACAGAACTTGTATCTGGTTTGGTCCTGAAACCTGGTGCTTAAGAATCGGTCTGCAAACCAACGGTCGGCCGGTAGGATCGGTCTGCGTCATAATATATAAAACTTTGACTTACTAGTAACCAGCCAGGTATGCTTTTGCCGTATTCAGCAAAGAACTTTCGTATAGCACAGGATATGGAGTTTGACGAACTATTCCGAACACGACGTGCAGCGAACAGATAGGTTGGCTTCTAATTACGAACTGCCTGCAGCTTATTACTCATATCATATATGGCTAGCATAGTAGTCACATGTGATAAACAAGCTAACAAGGAAACGGGACCCTCGACTAACAAATTGTTTTCCTTTTATTAATGTAGGTAGGGACGTATATTTTATTTAATTTTTCTTTTCATCTTTTATAGAGTGTCTTTCGATAATAATGTAAACTAGAGATGTATTATTTTATTTTATGAATTTGCTTACTTACTTTGACATACATTCTCATTAAAATTTAAAAGTTTGAAACCGAAAGTGGGAAGTTGGTTTGAAAAAAGAAGCCAAAAGTTGGAAGTATGTACTATTCTGTTAAGAAAGTACCAGGAAAGGGTCAATAATACACAAAATGTTAGTAATTCATCCAAATTTATTTTATCGCCTTCAAAGTATGCTCCTTCAGAAACAATACACTTACGCCAACGAATAATCCAATCATCAAAACATTTTTTAAACGCTTTTTCCGGAAATAAGTTCAGTTCTCGGCGCGAATTCTCCTTTAAGTCTTCTACCGAATGAAAATGGGTGCCACGAAGTGGTAATTTGAGTTTAGGAAAAAGAAAGATAACGGCTGGAGCCATATCTGGTGAATAAGGTGGTTCCTCGATGGTATTAGTTGCGTTTTTGGTCAAAAATTCGTTCACAATGATGGCCTTGTGCGAAGGCGCATTATCGTGGTGCAAAATTGAAGAATTTCCTTTCCACAAATCTGGCCTTTTTCGCCGAATTTGCTCTCTTAAACGCTGCATATTACTCAAATAATTTTCTATATTTACTGTTTGACCTTCCAGCAAGAATTCCGAGTACGCAACACCGCGATAGTCAAAGAAAACAGGCAACATGACTTTAACTTTTGATCGACTTTGGCGTGGATTTTTCGGTTTCGGTTCAGTTGGAAGGCGCCACTCCGAAGCTTGTTGACTAGTTTGCATGTGAAACTCGTAAACCAATGTCTCATCACCAGTAACAATACGTTTCATTAATGTTGGGTCAGAATTGACTCGTTCTAGCATGTCCTCAGCTACTCATGCGATTGAGTTTTTTGAGAAAATTCAGGTCTTTTGGGACTAGCCGAGCGGCAACATGTTTCATACCCAATTGATTATTAAAAATGGTTCGGATTGACTCGTGAGACACAGAAATTTCAGCGGCTATCTCTCTCAAACTTGAATGAGGGTTTTCAGACACTATTTCCTTCACTTTTGCGATGTTAACTTCAGTTGAAGACGTCGATGGCCTACCAGAGCGAGGCAAATCTTCCATCACATCGCGACCGCTTTTGAACGCTTTGTGATAAATTCGATTCACCGTAAGCCTTCTGTAACATTTTCAGGGACTCCGAATACGAAATTCCATTGGCGATACAAACATTTTAGAGAAACTCTTTGTTCGATGTTTCTGTCCATTATGAAATTTATAATACACCCTAGATAATGTGATCTAACTAAAACAGCACGTATTTGATCTAAATAACAAATGCAACTCAAACTTCGCGCCAAAATGGAAAACAGTTGAACCAATCTGACAACAAAAAAAAACGAACCATAAACTAATCATTCATTCCCGATACTTTTGTGACTGAATGTATTCCGCGGGCTGCCCTACAATTCGATTGAATTACTTTTTCATTCAAAAGTAATTCAATCACAAATCATATTTTAATCAACATACAACTTTGCACTAATCTGCACATTGCAAAAAAGTAGAAAATTTGAATTTCTGGGGCACATATTATTAAAATTTTGCCATCAATCATAGTATATCGAATACGAACAACCAAAAATAGTTTGTTAACATTTTCAAAACACAGAAACATTTCGAAAAAGATACGAAAATGGCTAGTTTTAGACACCTTATGACACGAATATTAGGTAACCTCTCACAACAGTCGTTACAAATGTCCGTCGGAACCTTACGCCTGCAGATACAACCAAAGGCGAGTTCCGTTGAATAAGCCCTAAGCCATTGTGCATTATCTATGTATGTTCGTTCCCACAATACTAAGGTTTGATTGATGGCTTCCTTGTACCGCAGTACCGGTTTATTATTATTGTATGCTCAATGCTGAGTTTCGAGTCGTTAATCACAGCAATATCATAGATACAAAGCAGGATATTGTGTTTCCTAACTAACTATGTGTAATATAAGTTATACTGTATCGTAGCTTTAAGTACTTTGAGTAAGTTTCAAGGTTTATTATATATAATATGTATTTGTACAACTGTAAAAATAATGATAAAATAACTTTCATGCCACGCTAAAACACCCGAAAAATGGCGGGAATGCGGTTTTGACTTTTCTTTTTTAAATGTTATACTATTTTATGGTATCAAAACCAGCCAAATACAAGCAGTACAGCCGAAGAGATTTTACTACATATTGATATAATCATTTAAAAAATAATGATATGGGAAAAAACTTTCCCCGACCCAATATTAGGGTGCTAGTAGGTACTTATAGCATAGTCTAATCTGAGCCATCTTTATTTTCCCTCCTTAATGACGTTGCCAACAGCTCGGTGGTTATAATAAAAGCCACTCTATTACACCAATGAACAAGTAAAGGCTGTTATAAGTATTGATATAATATGTATTTTGAAAGCTAGCTACCTGTAGCCTCATGTAACAAATTCATAGTACAACAACAAAGTTTAATTTCATAAAATAAGACCAGCATTAAGCTATTTCGTTATATTTAATACTACATATCTTCTGTAAAATACGATAAAACTTTTCCCCGACTTAATATTAGGGTGCTAGTAGGTACCTACATATAGGCTGATCTGAGACCTTATTTTTCTACCTTAATGACTATGCCAACAGTTCGGTGGTTATAATGAGAGCCAACCTATTACACCAATGGACATGTAAAAGCTGTTATATTGATATATTTTGAAAGCAAGCTACTGTAGCCTCGTGTAACAAACTCGCTGTACAACAACAAAGTTTAATTTATTAAACTAGGACCAGCATGAAGCTATTTCGTTATATTTAATACTATTTTCTACCCACGACTATATGCTCGTCAATTTTCTTGTACTTTTTTTTCTGTGCTCAGCGTTCTTTGCGACTTTTTTTTTTGTTTTTGCCAGCTCTTACGGGTTCTAGCGTGATGTTAAGTAGGCTTTTTTTTGCGCTGGGAAATCATCAAATAAATTCTCCCGCTCTGGGTGGAGCGGGAGGGCGTGTCAGACTTTTACTGACTAAAACCCACCCGTGTTCCTTCAGTTGCCTGTGTACCAGGGGCCACGGTATCTCTTTCGGAAAACCCGCAGACCCGCACCCCTGGATATTAAGTAGCCTTCCCTTTCTGAAATGGCTATCAAATGCAAAAAAATATGTCATACCTAACTGGTACTTTCAGAGAATAGCGTGTCAAAAAATTTAACAAATAACATAGGTACTCTCTAGCTTTATTTTTTGCGTATAATATATACTATACTAGCTTTTTTCAGCGACTACGCCCGCGTGGAGGTCGTTGTATTATCCATATAAACCTTCCTCTTCAATCACTCTGTCTATTGATGAAAACTGCATTAAAATCCTTTGCGTAGTTTAAAATATCTAAGCGTACAGACACGAAAATCTATTGTTTTATACTATGTAAAGATATATAAAGAACTAATTTCTACCCGCGACTTAAATCTTGTGAAATTGCTTGATCCAAGGACCCATCCCGTCGCATAGCATCGCCCGCTCGCGCCTTTACGAACAAATCAGTTTAAATATCAAGAACAGGTTACCAAATTCAGTTAAAATAGAAACAAAAGAACGCGTACCAAAGTTTAAAACCAAATCCGTAGAAAATTCTAACAAGGCAGTGTCAAACTACCCACAAACAAAAGTTTCCGACCACGCAATTCAAAAAGTTACAAACTTCGACGAATGCGCATACGTGCCAATCTATAAGTTCCATTCTCCTAAACGTGGGCACTAAAGTCCGTTCATAATACGTAATCTTGTCATAACTAAGTAAATAGTTAATTACCGGAGGCCCAGTTGGGCGCCACTATTCTATTCTAGGCCTTCCTAACCTTATCTCTTATTACACATGGACCATTATACCCATGCGCCTGGATGATAACATTTGTTTTAATACCAGTTTGTAATTAACATTAGGGCGGAATTTCTAGAATCATATGTGGCTACGTAAGTCTACCTTTCTCGTGCATAACGGAATAGGAATACCTAATTTAATATGAGTCATCAAAGTGATGTTATGATATTTTATTCAGTAATAAAGTCCAATGTCGACACACGTTGTATTTGTGACGTCATGTTTAAGCATTCGAGTACTAAGTTCAATGCTTTCTTTAGCTGGTAAACGTGAAAACTACATCCTACTAATATTATAAATGTGAAAGTTGGTATATTTACATGTTTGTATGTTTGTTACTCAATCACGCAAATACGGCTAGACGGATTTGGATGAAAATTGGTACACATATAGTTTATAAACTGGATTAACACATAAGATAGTTTTTATCCCGGTAGTACGTTCCCGTGGGATAATATTCGACATCCACGCGGACGAAGCCGCTGGAAAAAGTAATCAATAAATTTCTCATGAACTTATTCCTAACAAACCATTAAGCGATTTTTCAAAACTAATTAATATCACACAGCTTCGAATATCGGCGTCCGGGCAGGAAACTGATCGCAGCATAATACAGGAGCTTAAGTTTCCATTATAGGCACTTTCAGCAGCTCAGGTTCCAATTTAAAGGATTTGCAATACTTGTTAGGCTGGGAGACTGGGCCAGGTAGATAACGAGGCAATCAATCGCCTCTAGTTTCTCCATAGTTCGATTGAAGCTGAACTTTGAGGTCAGTATACGCGACCTATTTAATGTGAATGGAGACTTTATTTGTATAGTGGTTAAGCAGCCTATTTCCGTTAAGGGTTGCGAGTTTGGTATGAATGCTTATTTAGCCTACATAACGGGTGTAAAAACACCCTTAAGGAAAGTCATCTGTTTTTCCCATTATCATGATATATATTTTTTATACTGGACCATATCTGGGAACCTTCTGCTTTTAGAGATATTGAAGGTAAAATTTGAAAGTTTTCTCAATGTTTTTTTGAGCAGACTAGTTTTAATTGTTAGAACTTAACATAAAAACACTCCATCAATCCCTGTGCCGTTGCATGCACCCATAATCACAATGTTTCGCGTGCGTTACATTGCGCACTACCGTTAACAGCGAATTTTCACACCAAAAGTAAAAGTCGTTCTCAGCTTGTTACTTAGATTGATGTACAAAACTCGTAAATGCCGGCTCCGTGAAGGGTCTTTCTACCCTGTATATTGGTTCTAGTCCAGTACGTCTACACTCAAAAGAACTGGATAGGCACAGTTCTCATATGTATGTCACAAAGACCACCTGGTTACCTATTCTGTAAAAAGTCACCGTGAATGCATAGGTGGAGTGAGCTGCCATAACTTCTGGCTCACTAATCTGGTCTAGTCTTTGTGAAAAATATATGAGAACTGTATCCAACTTCTGTACTTATATTTCAAAAACTCAAGGTTGCTTTTGCATAAGTAAACTTGTTATCAAGTTTGTATCTGTACCGAAAGTTAACTGTACCTTATTGTGCACACTTTACTACCTAGCCTTGTACAAAAATTGATTACGTCATATTTTCACACATTTTGTTCATTAAGTATTAATTTTTCAATATGCTGTTTGAATGTTATATTTAAAATCATGTCCTAATGGCTGAACTGGTTTCAATTTCTGCGTGAAGCTTTTTGTACAATTGGAATATACGAATTTAGCATCAAAAATATCTATCTATTTGATGTTTTGAAAGCGTGCTATATTTGTTAAAATAAATAGTTTTATTATGTACCTATTGAATAAAGCAATTTTATCATCACAAATATACCCTATTTTATTTAAAACATCAAATAGTTACGCAGAATATTCTGTTTCTTAAAATGTGTGGTATATATATAGAAATAAAAATCAAGCATCAAAAATAACTATTTTATGTAGGTATTGAATAAAGCAATTTTATCATCACAAATAAATGTTATTTTATTCAAAACATCAAATAGTTACGCAGTATATTCCGTTTCATAAAATTTGACCACGAGAAGTTTTATTAAAATATTGATGTTGTTTTCTAAAAGTTGGTGCACAAAGCAAAATATGGTGGGTTCATTTTACATTCCACGGCACTTTTCCATTAGCTGTGACGTCACAAACAAAAGTGGGAATACCTTTCTTTATTCTTGTCTATTTTTGAGTTCAATTTTCACAACTTTTCACGAATAAGATTCTGAATCCATATTTTGACAAAGGTAAAAATCAAAACTGTCTGAATTGACTGGCTCGTTGGTCTAGTGATCGCAAACGCTACGGCTGAGCATGAGGTCCTAGATTCAATTCCCAGATCGGGCAAAGTGTTATCAGATTTTTCTATCTGGAATTTCTCAGTAGTAATCTAGAATCTGGATTTCTGCCCGGTTGATGGCAATAAGCTTGCCTATCATTACATGGGACTTGAAGATAACTGGTAACAAACTACTGGTGTACTACAGGTACACCTTTGCCCAACTCTTTGGGGAAACAAGGTATTATGTTTTGTTATGTAAAAAGGAAAATTAATAAAAATAAAACTAAATATTACGAATTGCTGTATTTTCAGAGCCTGACCGCTGAATATTGATAATACAGTCTGTACCAATTTAGGTTATAAAATTACAGATGCCAATGAAAATATTCTAGTTTAGTACGTACCTGATAACTCTGAGCAATAAAAGCGCAGATAAAAGTATTGCTTCAACCAAGAAAAACAAACTGAAGATAGGCTCAATAAAATGGGAAATGTTCCAGATTTTCGGTTTGTGATCGTACTTGAAGTGCCTACCAATGAAGTTACTATTACAATTTTCCGTAAAAAAAACTTTATTGTGTTCTATAAAAACTGCCTCATTTTGGCACGCTCTGTTCGTGATTTTATAACTCAAGCTCTTACATAAAATCTTATCACTTGTCGCATTTATTTCTATCTTTGTGCGAAAACTAATTCTTGCCGAAGACTTTATTCGTGTATCTAATTGAAATTATGTCTGGGGAATTTTTTATTTTAGTGAGGTCTAGTTTTTGTTAATTGAACAAAAGTGCGCAATATTTTGCAAATGGATTAATATTTTGCAAATGGATTAATATTTGCACCTGCTTTGTGTCATTCTGTCCTTCATTTTTCATAAATCTAGGAATCCTGATAATGTGGTAAAACAACAAGATGCTAAGGAATTATAATAATTATGTACATCTCAGTGACGAGCAAAGCACAACTGTATAAATAAATGTTTTTACTCAAAATAATTTCCAGATAAATGTTACTTCATTAAATAAGTAATTTAGCCAAGTTTAGCATCATTAATCATTAAGAACACCCACGTTAAGTTATCTATTTAAACGTCCATATATTTAGCGGTAATGGCTCAATATCGCCGGCTAAGTTAAGAACCACAGATTGAAACATCAAGTGAAAGCTTCTGATCTTTTTCCACGTAACGACCCACAAAGAAATACACATAATAATAAATATCTGATTTCTTTCTTGTAACTTATTCAAAATTAAAACTAAACCCGAAAATACTTCTACACAAAATATAATCGATAAGGGTACAATCGTAAAAGCAAAACGAGTCCCTGTACAAAGCTTTTATCTGCCTTCGTAAGTTAATCGGTATCGGATCGGATTCGCATCATTTAATTTTGTTGCAGTCATATCGAGCTTTGAACTCGTATCTACTCCCACCCCGTTTAATCGCGTTCCCAATGGAGGGCGAACCCAATAAGATACTTGTTACGAAGATCGTTTTACAAAATAATTGAATTTCTGAGAATCTTTCTTCGAAGTGAGAGCTCTACCAACATTAATACTTGGGATTCGCAGTACTTATGAAAGTTAGTTTCATATTTTATGTACCGTATTCAATTACGTAAAATTGGATAGGTAAGCTTAATTTGCAAGGTGTCTGTTTTAAGATAAACAATTTATACCATCGTCTTTTTCTATTTTTGTAAAAAAACATCACCAAACCTAACGTAGGTACTTCAAAAATCTTATGATATGAGAAAAATAGGCAAAGAAAAATAAGTTTTCATAACAAAATAACAATAAAAATCTATTATTAATAATGGTGCCTAACTTAAGCAACTAAGCCAATTTATACGTCAAAGTTCCAAGCGTCAAAGTTGCACATAGAGGCTCCCATGAATGTTGAATTAACTTACAGAGACTTCTTTACAAATTCTTTATTAACTTTGTAACAAAAACTTTTGTAAGAGGTTATTACAGTTTGTGAGGGCAACTTCTCCCTTACGCGGTTGTGAACTCGTTACAAACATGTCAGATTTATTAAATTGTGTAGGTAGTGACGTCATTACAAATATGAGTTAATTATAGTAAAATAACAAAGGTAATTTACAAGGCTGATGTGAGTGGAAACGCAAGCAGGGGACGCCCTAGACGGACTTTACTTAATTTATTGGGTGATTTTCTTCAGAAATGTCAGGGACATTGTTTTCGTAACCAGAATGCGTGTATGACCAGATGTATGAACGTAAACGGAGATTAAAAGAGTATCTAGCAGGTTCTGTAGTTTCTGCCAACTACCATGGAAAGAGGCCATGGGTTTAAAATAACAAAGAACAGTTAAATGCTGTCTTTGAAGTAGGCATCAATAAACTGCTGTTTTCAATAGGCAATTTAATTTAATTTAATGTGAAGTGATTTGATAGCCTATGATTTTCGCTACAAAAACACAACAATTAACCTGAAATTGAATATTAAAGTAACAAATACAGTAGATTACATTTTCAAATTCCGTGTGGTGCCGGACGTAAAAGAATAGCACCATCGCATTTCTTCCCGTGGGTGTCGTAGGAGGCGACTAAGGGACTTACTTAATGGGCAGCAGCGTTCTCTATGCCTTTTACCACCATACTGCGATCGCCAACCCGCCTGCCAGGTTGGCGATTTTGGCAAAACCCCCTTTTGGGGAAGGCCTATGT
The DNA here is from genome assembly GCA_947359405.1 of Antitype chi. Classification (NCBI taxonomy): domain Eukaryota; kingdom Metazoa; phylum Arthropoda; class Insecta; order Lepidoptera; family Noctuidae; genus Antitype; species Antitype chi. The sequence continues at coordinate 9,931,730 of OX375815.1, read as the reverse complement.
CCAGCAGTGGACGTCTTTCGGCTGAAATAATGATGATGACATTTTCAAAAGACCATTTCAGACACCAATTGACATTTTCGTCACATGATCTGACCAAGATTATGTCTGGACTTTAAAAGAGACTGTGACCTCTGAGTTTGTTTCAGCCTTTCTTCTCAGAGTAGTAAAATAAGAAATACCGACCTTAACTAGTTTTTAAAATACGATTGCCGAGCAAAAGTGTTTCTACAAACCTACTTTCAGAAATAAAATCATTTATCATTAAAATCGGGTGTCGGTTCTATAACGATTATTATGACACAAAAAAAAAACTTTATCACGCATGTTATGTTGTTTGTACCAAAACACGTAATAATAAACTCATGTTTTGGTTATTGTACCATAAAACTCCTATAAACAGTGCCTTATCATTGAAATAAACCAGAGTTATGTATGCTGAGATTTATATCCAGCTGGTAAAAGTGAGAGCACCGCATGTAAACTTTTTGTTATCCATTTATTAATTAGAACAAACAACAAGTTGTAAATATTACGTTGTTCTTTTTCCCCTTAAGCGGAACGCGGACGTTTGCACCGTTTTGTTGTGGCCGCTTTATTCCTCAAGTGTAGAATTAGTACGGTTTAGGTAGTATATACTCTTTATAGTGATTGAGAGGTGCGATGGAGATTCACATATGACTCCGCCTTGGAGTGTAAATTTGGTGCTGTCCCACAAACTATGGGGCACTTAATATCTTGTCCAGCGTGTACCGCTGTCTGCACGCTACAAAAGTGATGGACGCTGCTAAAAATGCCAAGCAGCAGCCTACTTTAGGGTTGACTGTATTTAGATTGCTATCGAAACGCTACGAAGAAGTAATTGAGAGCGCCGTATCGCCACAGGCAAGGCATTCCATATCCGTACTACTGCCTGAACTGTAAAAGACTTGTCATAAAAGCTGGTGGAATGCATCCAATAACAGACTAGTCTTAAGATTTGAAATGACCTCAGATGTCTATTATATGTGTCATGAAGGAACTTGAAGCCTTCTTTAAGATATGAGGGTGTCGTAAGATTGAACAGAATACTATAGAGCTGAAATAAGATAATATGAGAATTCCGGCGAAGACACTTGCCGTTTAACATTTCGTAAAGATAATTCCAAAATAATACATCTTTCAGTAATCCAAACTGTTTTTTTACGTAGGCACACCCACATTACGTTAAAAATACGAAAAAAAATTATCAACGAAATCACGTCATCACATCTCGTCCCCAAATAGTCCGCGACATAAAACGTCGCAAACATCGCAGATGACGCGTCCCTAAATATCATAAACTGTCCCAACATTTTCATACTAAACCGACTCAAACTTGAGTGTTGACTTTTGCCTCAGCCGGGAATACTCCACGGGGCTACGTGACCCGAAATGAACCAAACAAATTAGTGGAGATTTTAGGCCGGACAGTTAAAGTTACAAATATATCTTGTAGCCGTGCTTCATTCGCTAAACAAGCATGGCAGATTATTTTTATTATTTCTGTTTGACAACTCTGATTGTAATATAATAAGAATTACAACGGTGTTAATGACCAATCATAATCAGCCTATAATGTTCCCACTGCTGGGACACAGGCCTCCTCTCTGTGAGATGGAGTGGGGCACAATCCACCATGCAAGCCCAGTGCAGCTTGGTACATGTCACATGTCTTTAAACTTTTGGTTCTAGGACATGCCGATTTCCTCACGACGTTTTTTCACCGTTTTGAAAGCAATGGTGATGAAATAATTAACGCAAAGTAAAGCGCCTATCTGGATTCGAACTTACGACCTACAACTCGTAAGACGGAGCCGTTACCACTGGGCCCACACTGCTCATCTGACCAATGAATTGTCATAATTGACCCATAGTAGTTTTCAAAGGAATGCCTGTGACAACTGAACCGGTCATGAATTACTATTGGTATTTAATGAATGACACTAACTTATAAGGCGTTGATGATCGCAAAGTAAGTTGATACTTTTCCTCTCGAAAGAATCTATTCAACACTCGTCTATTGATAACGCAGACACGTAGCAGACCGAGCAAGATACCAATAAAACTCAGTCAGTAAATATCTTAGATATAAGATGTTTTATTAACCTACACAGCTGGAATAACAATAAATCTATACTCATGTTACAGAGAGTTAAAATGTGTTTGTTAGTAAGTTTGTATTTAGAGGAGAATCTCTGGAAGTACCAGTCGGATTTGAAATCTTTTTACACGCTTTATATTAGCTTCACTTGTATGTTTGTTTGTTTGTATGTTTGTATGTAACCGACTCCTTAGAGCGCGATTTTGACCCACTTTAAACGGTCAGATTTCATTGAAACTTTGTAAACTTATCGAGGACCGATGACAATTCAATAATTTAAAAAAAATATTGAGAAAAATGAAAAAAAAGGGAAACAAAAAACGTTTTTGTAGTTAGCAGAACTAAAAAATTGAAAATAAATAATAGTTTAAAAAACTAAAAAACACGCTTTAAAAACCAAACTAAAAAAGGAGAAAATAATTTATTTCAATTAAAAAGCGTGGGGTGCTTGACATAAAGTGATTATAAAAATATCTCAAAAAGCACCCCACGCTTTTTAATTGAATTAAATTATTTTCTCCTTTTTTAGTTTGGTTTATAAAGCGTGTTTTTTAAAACTATTATTTATTACTTTTGAAAGCCCAATTCGTGAGGAAAATTACTTATATGTAGGTTATTTAACATCAGGCTACAACCCTAAGAAGCATACTAAAGAAACAAAAAGTCAAAAAGAACGCGAAGAGAAAACGAAATTATTTCGTGGGCGGACGATGCGATGCTATAGGATATATTTTAAGCTAAAACAAGAAACACGCGCACGAAGTGTTGGAGATAAGCTAGTACTGTAATAGACTAATAAAACTGATTGTAATCATCATAAATATACAGGATACATTTTTTACCAGTGCACAAACTAACCATGAATTCAACATATCATTCTAGACCCCCTAGCGTTGAAATTTTTCGTCGGATAACAAAAAAAAAATCAGCTGTTCCATACATTTTTACCTCATTTCTATTAAACAGGTATTTTTTTTTTATAACTGCAAGAAAATTTCTACGCTAGGAGGTCTAGAATGATATGCTGAATTCATGGTTTTTTTTTTTTTTTTTTGGGTGGGAAATCATCAAATAACTTCTCCCGCTCTGGGTGGAGCGGGAGGGCGTGTCAGACTTTTACTGACTAAAACCCACCCGTGTTCCCTCAGTTGCCTGTGTGCCAGGGGCCGCGGTATCTCTTTCGAACAACCCGCACCCCTGGCAGGCATCGGTCCTTGCGAACCCCACCTATTGGTGCTGACATCTCTTTGAGGCGCGCGTGGAACACAACGCGCCGTCGACCCGGGCTTGGTCCTTACCGGACAGCGAGCTACCCATTACTCGCCGTCCGCAAGCCCGCGCCTACGGTGGCCGGGAATCAGCCTGGGATTCCCGACGCCCAGGGCTTCTCCCGCGGCGACTACGGCCGTGAGGGCGCATATACTGCCTCTCCCTCACGTGCGCCGCCTCCCTCTTTGCGAGCTTTACTGCTTCGCAGAAGGAGGTGACGGCTAACCATTCACTCTCGCTCCGTACCATGGCCTGCACCAGGGCCGGACGCGAGAGATCGCCGCCGCCGATCGCCTCCACGAGGACACAGCGGTGCTCCGCCCAAGCCGGGCAGACCGCCACCGTATGCTCCACCGTGTCTTCAGGGCGATCTCCCAAGCCACTCCTCAAAGAGGGGACTTACCGCCGCTATCGTGGCGTGCCCAGCACTGGGTGGCGACAATCGCGCTCTCCATGTCGCCATGAGATCCCGCCGGAGCTCTGTCCGCTGCACCTCGATTTCTCGCGGCAGCGGAGTAACGCCCCGGCGTTTGGCCTCCTCGCGCCACTCCCAGATATGCGCGAGGACCTTTGCCTCCAGATCCCATGGCGGTAATCCGGCAAGGAGGCCCGCCGCCTCACCTGAGATCGTGCGGTATCCCCGGAATGCTGAATTCATGGTTAGTTGGTTAAAAAATTTACCTGTTTAATGATTACAATGCTTTATAAATATATGAAATATCGTCTCCACGTCCAGACGTACTTACGTAGCACTTTAATGTTTTCATTACCATTAATTTTCTGGTTACCACTCCAGCAATAAACAAATAGCAGGTAAAGTAATAAAGTCCTATTGATTTTACTGTTATGATTCCACAACATAAAATATGTATGTGTTGACGTAAACAAAACTCAGACAGTAATATCGTTATTCGTTACAAAAAATATTACTTTTATAACTAAACTTGCCATAAAACTTCTAATACAGGGAAAACATCTCCATTACAGCAGCTACAAACCCATAAACAAATATAGGTACTTAATGTTTTCAGAATAATACTTGTTTATTTATTTAAGGGTTTTGTGGTTCCTAAAAAAATAGCCCACTCCCACTTTCTCACGGATGCCATAAAAGTGACAAAGGGGTTAAGTATGTCAAGAAGATGAACATTGTAATAGCATCTGTACCTATTGTTTGTGTTTATGTCTTCTATATATTAATATATGAAGCAAAAAATGTCAACCCATTTTTACGCAAATTACGCGGACGGAGGAGTCTGGAATTTGGTACAGATAAATTTTATATAGAGAAAGAGTGCAGAAAGCGAATATTTTTATATAATGTATAATAGTAACTCATTAGAAACACATTAAGCTTTAAACGAAATTATAGTCGAATTTCGACCACTAGCCGACTACTATCAATAAAGTAGGTTTCAATCGCTCATCGCAATGTAAATTAAGAGATATTCCAAATCCCTCTCAAACTTAATTTGGAAATTCTGTTGAACAGTCAAACTATTCTAGTTAACTAACTAGTATTGCCTTTATAACATTCCTAGAATATTCAACAAGATGGAGAGATTTCAAACCAACCCATCACAGTTGTAACTCAGTTATCCTACGCTAGATACAAACAGAACAAGATAACATAACTTGTTGCTGTGACCTGTATTAATCACTAGCGTACAAAAAACACAAAACGGTGACCCATTTAAGTATTGACCGTGCAAAATTGAGTGCACCTGTTAATTAATAACGTTGCATTTTCAATGCACCATCGGCAGGTGGAATATATGTATGAGTAGGCGAAATTGATAGGCGGAGAGGCTGTGTATGACAATGCACGCGGATCCCCGGAGATCTCGCTCGGCTCGAAACTCGGCCACGTTCGCCGGAAACACGGCCGGCCGAACACTACTCGTGATATACGCCGCGAAGCCGAGCAATAAATATTGCCAACACTTCCCTGCAACGCTACATACACCCGTCGTAATATAAGTTCATATTGTTACGGAAAAATACTAGCAAAATGTGTAATGTACGCATCAGGAAAGTTGTTTAACAACATACGCTTTGTGTAGACGAGAACAATTTTTTGAAAGTATTTTTGTACGAGCAAACTCCAGTTGCTAATAAATGATGCAAGCTTTCATGCGTGCAATACTTTCAAGAATATTAGTATTTAACTGACTTATAAAAGGAGGAGGTTCTCAATTCATCCGTATTTTTAGTATGTAAGTCCCACGATAGTTTCGGCAATTTTAGATCGATTTCAAAAAATCTTTTTTTAAAGGATACTGCCTCAGGGGTGATCCCATATAAATTTTATTAAGTTTCTTTGGATAGTTTTAGCTTCGAATAATACGTATTTAATCCAGTTTGTGTATCTTGATGATGTTCTAATACGTCTGTCACTGTTGTTAACATACCAAGTAGTGGTATACGAATTGGTGTGGGGTAGTTACCATAACTAAAAAGAGAAAAAAAAACTTATTTATACAAAAATAAAACAACCGTTTTCCGGCTTTATTTACGTAAAATATCTGTGTACCACTTAGCTGCAGCTTCACAAAATGCCTCATCGATTTCATGCGAGGCTACGGATCAGATGTTACAGCGAGTATCCGTTATCTTCGTACTCCGCGGACAATTTGTTTTCTGCTGACTATAACATTGTCTCTGTAAATTGGATACCAAGCCAAAAAGTTGCAAATATTAAACGAGGTTTCTTTTTAATTTTAATTAAAAAGAAACCTCGTTTAATCCTCCTCGTTTTTCGTCGTTAAAGATCTACTTTCAGAAATAAACATTTCATTTATGAAATGTTTATTTCTGAAAGTAGATCTTTTATGACACTTTTACACATCAATATTGTAAAACTAAATGGCGCTGTCATTTCCTAGTTGACTAATCCTTGAGAAGAAATGCCGAAACAAACTCAGAGGTCATCGTCTCCTTTAAACATTATACAGGGTGATTGGAAGATGGGTGCAAAGCTTTAAGGTGAAGATAGTATAGACAATTTAGAACCATTTAAGCCATGGTTGTCTTAGACGAAGTCTTACCATTTTTTTTTTTTTAATAAGGTTTAAAAGACGTATTGTACAATTTTTTTATTTTTTCTGAGCTTTAAAGGTCTGTAAAAAAAATGTCTAATGACACAGAAGCCTAAAACATGTTTTGCTTGATTGCTTACACATTACTTTAATTAAATAAATAAAAAATGAATTCATTTATCATTCAATTTGGCCATAATTATGCAGTTTACATGAAATTTTGAGAATTTCCGAAAAAAAACTTAAAAATTGGGTTAAAAATATTGGTAAGACTTCGTCTAAGACAACCATGGCTTAAATGGTTCTAAATTGTCTGTACTATCTTCGCCTTAAAGCTTTGCACCCATCTTCCAATCACCCTGTATTATTAGAATTGTATGTGACTCTCACAATGCAGACAAGTCCGAAATGGCCTTTTGAAGTAATAGTCATTGCAGCTTTGAGCTGACCTGTCCCAACATTTGTTAGTCATAGTATAGCTCAACCCTTTTTAAGTGAGCTCAATGACCCGTCACAAGACGATCTGCAGGACATTTGCGTAGGCCATACACAAAATACTCAAAACCGCCAACAGTTAAAATTTCTTGTATTCAATGTAGCCTGCACTTACGAGTACATTCACAGTCAGTTGTACTACTTGTAGTAATGGAACGCAAAACCAAACTTTTAGTTTCCTTGACCACCAACCCTATTACCCAATTAGCGAGAACAAAAAACCATTTCCATGATACTTTTAAAAAACTCATCTAGCTAAGAATCTAAACGCTGATGTAGGACAAAGAAGCATCTTTTCATACTCGTATGGCATGTAAAAGAAACCAGCGCATAATACTTGGCTGGAGAGTGTATTACGGAGGAAACTGTCTCTTAACTGCCACTGCCATGACTAGCTATTGTTTCATAGTACATTAGGTTTATAACATCTTACGTGTTTTATGAGTGTGTGAGATCAGGAGGCGTGTTTTCACTTGGTGACAATGTTGTAAGAAAATATTATCTTTTTCGTAGAGTAGTTAATTTTCTTGCAGTTTCTTATTTTAGTCAACAAAATGTGTATGAAGTTTTTTTCAAAACCCTTTTACCAATAAACGGTTATTGAATGTAAGTATGACTATGTTCGATTTTTATCTAAGATGCCTCCTTTTCATTACAGAAAGCTGCAGCAACATTGCTGTATTCGTGGTACATGTATGAAGCATCGAAGGTATCCTTGTAAGGAAAATGTGTAACCAGGATTAACTAGGTACTACGTTTACGGGAATGAACATAGCAGCTGTGTTAGTCTAGTATAAAAATCTTGCAAAAAATGTAATGGAACGTAAACAAGATATGAAAATACATGGTCGGTATAAAGTAAGACCTCCAAGCTTTTATGTAGCTACCCATTTATTTTATGATCTTTGCCAGTTCCCTGAATTTTATGTTTAAAATATGCTAGTGGTGATACTTTTAATGGACTACAAACTAGTGCAGAATATATTGCGCCGCAATACGACTTGGTAAAACTCTCTCATTCAGATTTAAACATGACATCCATGATATAGCATTGCATTAGCATTGACCAACTGTTACCAGACTACCAGAGCAGCATAATATAGTAAATTATGTCAAGTAGTACATAGTTTCAAGAAGAGAAGTTCTTTAAGTTATAAATTTGACCAAATTAGGGCCACAGATAATATATCAATGATAATCACCACAATCCCCGAAAATGTTTTAAGCCGTCCCCCAACGTGACGATGCTTTGTTCAAAATATTACCTACAATTTCTTAACTTAAAGGGCCAATACATATATTTTTTTGAGGTTTTTTCTAGTTGGAACGCACGCCGTTTAACCGCCACGACCTTTAAGATAACCAAATAGCCGAGCAGATGACCCGATAACCATCTCATTTGTCAGCTTAAATACTCAACCAATGACAGAGAGCGACGCCGTTTGATGAGAAGAGAGATAGGATTGAATCCCAGGCTTTAACTCGAGCGAGTTCAATGTACGCAAACTGCTAAAATTATTTAATCAAAACAAAACAACAAAGCTTGAAAAGGCTGCGACAGCTCAAAATTTTAATCTTAAGCTCAGTACAAATTCATGCTCATATGTCGGCTGTAAAAAATCACATGCAGGATAAAACAGTAAATCATTTCGAATACAAAATTAGGCAAGGAAGGTTCACTCCGGGGAGGTCCGCTGTTCCGGAATTTATACAAAAATATGTAACACGAGATGTTTCAAATAATTTATTTCACACTAAGAATGCTAATGTAACTGAGTGCTTTATTTATATTGTACTGCGTTACATTGGGAGAACGTATTTTTAGCCGTGAATGTTAAATAATAATTAGGATCTGTTGCTTTAACAACAAAAATGCATAATCTTTTAATCATGTTCCCAAGTTTTTGTAATACTTAACATGATTAAAAAGAGTGTCCATGGAGTTTCTTGCCCGTTCTTCTCCATAGAGATCTACGTTTTGGAATGGGCAACTAGCTTCAACTTTCCAACTGGTCGACTTTTTGACAATTCAAAAGTACCTGTATGGTTTATTTGAAATAAATGCTTTGAGTTTGATTTTGATCAATATAAGCATTGACGCTGTTTTGTAAAAGCTCCTGTTTATCAAATATTCACGAATAATAACAAAAACGCATAATCTTTTTATCAATATTGGCATCCACGCTGTTTTGAATTCCGCGAAAATCCCTGGATTTATCCAACGTGAAACTGACAATACATAAATGAATACGGAACACAGACATTTGTATGTACATTATAATCCAGCGTTCCACAATAAATAGGATTCCGGGAACCTGTTTAATAATTCTGTTGATGAATTTTGATTGTTTGCTGTTTAATTCTACCTGTGACACGGAGATATTGAATATTATAATGGAAATATCCGAGGAACATTTTTGGAATGAACAACTTTAAAAATCGATTTGTGATTGCTTAATCATGACCAATACCTAAGTATCGACTTAGGCTAATAGAATCACTAAGTTGCGTGCCATACAAACATTTTTATTTGACATCTGAACTTTGATTGAATTGTGTTCAGTGGTTTACGACGCATTACTTTATTTTAATCGAGTTTATTTATAATATTAAGTATAGCAAAGTTTTGATGCAATAATGTGCCGACATCGTTTCTTTTTAACAAACGTTGCAAGTTTCTAAATCCTACTAATATTATAAATATGAACGTTTGGATATTTCTACTTTGGATTGGTTTGGATTTGAATGAAATTGGCACAAATAATTTATAACCTGGATTAACACATAGGGTATTTTTTATCCTGGTAGTATGTTTCTGTGGGGTAATTTTCGATACCCACGTGGGTGAAGCCACTGGCAAAAGCTAGCATAATATAACATGTATGAGAATTTGCCATAACGCAATAAAATGACTGTAAACTCAACGGAAAGGAAACCAAGGAAGAAAGACGTAAGCCTGAGAGCGTAAGGCATCTTTTGATGCAGACATATGTACACTGAGATATCAGCTAAATTAATACTGTAGATATAAAGATCTAAATTTTCATCAGATAATGGACATGATTTAACAAACTCGTATTATCTGTAATACTCGTACAATTTATGTTTCCATTACAAGAAATGTCCTAATAAAAATCCGGGATTCAATATTCATCACCACCTAATTCTGTAAACGAAAACAACACGATAAAAACATTCCTTTATTTCAGAATGCGAATGAAAATTGCGAGCGAATGATCCATTGGCACAAATCTACATACATTAACCTGCTATGCCGAGGGATTGAACCTGCTATCAACATTATTATGCCGTGAACGATGACACGGGAATGTACGCAATTTTGTTCACGGGTTTTTGCAAAATAATATTTTCAAATTAAATAATTTTGTGCCCACGCAATTTAATGCCCTATGTTTCTTTTATGAAAGAGAAAATTTACTGTGAATGTGAGTACCATACAGGCTAGATTGAATACATAACTTTATAATTCTCTAGCGGTTTTGAGTATTTGTTTATGACCTACGCAAATGTCCTGCAGATCTGACAGCATCTTGTGACAGGTCGTTGAGCTCCCTACAATAGGTTGAGCTACACGGTGACTGATGCATGCACACCGCCTGTTGGGACCGATCAGCTCAAAACTGCAATGGCTCATTTCTTCCAACGGCTCTTCCAGACATGACTCTGCAGAGTTGAACTCACATGAAATCCTGATAATATTAATAGATTCTTTTCTTTATCATATACTTGTACATTTTACTATTTTTAGACCAAGTAAAATATTCAAATGTTAACTAAGTAATCCATTTATTTTTCAATCTAATTTATAAATCCAATTTAAATTACTGTCTGAAAAATCTATAAGTTGTGTACCATATGTAGTGACATATTAACACAGAACGATTAAATTAAACCTTTTTAAAATCAAATGTAAAATGTATTGTAAACATCTTTTTAGTGTTCCTAATACATAAATAAATATTCGTAAATTGCGTGGAATTTGTCCCTACATTCTACTTACAAACGCTTAGTTTAAACAACATATTATTTGAAGAGTTAAAATACAGGGAACACGAGACTTTAAATGAACAAAATCTTTAACATACTTTTTAGGAAATTGCTCTGTCGTAGGAACATAACGTTTGCTCCTGTTCCCAGCTTAATTTTAATCGTCTCCAGAGAAATATGACAACCAATGTGTAGAGAGACGATTTTCATTTCTTCAGTTGTAGATTTCCCAGAACACTGCTTCTATATACAGGATGGCAGGGAAATTATGGAGACGCACAACTTGTTACCATATATACAGTACATGTCCCTGCGTTGAAAGTTATTGTCGGTTATTAATAAAAAAATTAGCTCTGTCATACATTTTGACCGCCTACTGCACTGCACTTTTCTAACATTTCTGCGCTAAGGGGTCTTGAATCATGTGCTGAATTCATTCATGCTTTGATTTACCGCGTTGATATCCCTGCCATAGATATTGAGAAATATTACTCTACTCAACAAAATAGCCGACCTCCCCTCTTCATTGGTTCCGATCAGACGTCAAAATAGCCACTTAATCTTTCTAGAGTAAACCAAACCCCGTATCCAACGAAACAATATTGGAGTGAAACTTAATCCATAAACGATCCATCAAAGCCAAAAAAATCAGACGTTCCCCATCGACGTCGAACGGTGAAAGTTTCATACAATCTTTTTTATTATACTCTGTTCTAGCATGAAATTGAAACAAAAGAAAAAAGTGTGTTTTTTATGTTATTGTTCTTGAACGTATTGTATCGGGCCCTTGTCAAATAAGGATTATTGAATGCTTGTAAACGTACCAGTCTGTCTGTAAGGTTTCAGGCACATGCATTCAGTATCTCATGAAATTACTTTGTAATACGGTTTCTAATATTACTTTCCTCAGAAAATTCCAAAGTAAATTTTGTACGTCTTAGCACTTATTTATATTCTGGTGCAAAGATTAATTTAGATAAACAAAGTTAGTAGATTTTCAACCGAACACGTGACGACGATCGGAGATAACGCAGGCTCCATTCCAGCCTCCTTGCACGCTTCTTCGCAAACATAACGAAGCTGAGTACCTACAGCTACATACAACTAATCTTGTCGCGACGTTTACGAAGATTACGTAAAGATAAACCTGCAGGTCGACCACATGACAAGATCATTGCTTGTGGCGAGACCACACGACATCATTAGGTACACATAGTAGACCGCGTAATCGCTTCATCACGTTATGAATGTCAGGTGTACGTTATAGAACGACAAAGTCTATTTGTATGTGTGACAGATAGATATTTTCAACCTTATAGGAGTTTGAATTGCATGAGAATTGTTGACAAAAGTCGTAAAGCTGTTACGAGGTCGACTACCCCACTTTATATCATAACTCTTATAGTACCTAACTAATAAATAAAACAATTTAAAATTCTCTCACTCATTAAATCAATACATGTTCTTGAATCTAATTTATAAACTCCAGTCAAAGCAGATTTGCTGTAAACAGCAGAACTGCTTTTAATATTACTGAAGCAATACATCCTGAAAGCTCCTCAAGTATACGAATCTTTAGTTAATAAACATTTATCTTTAGTGTCTCCAGTGTGAAAATGTTACAATAGACAGATACACCTGCTTACACGTTCTTTCTTCTGCTTACACCCCCAATAAATGTCTTGTCTGTTTATATTTGTGTGCATAAATGGTTAAATAAATAAAAATAAATAAAAAAGTATTTTACAAAAGTTTATTTAAAAAAATCTTTGACTTCAAAAAAAAAACACTACAAAGTGCAAAACAACTTTAATTTCAGAAGTCTGTGTGATTGTGTATTTCCGTTGATAATATTTTTTGCTATGTAGTGTTTTTTTCTGGATATCGATTGTTTTTTTTTTAGAAAACATCTTATTTTTCAGTTTATAGTTTTAGTGCCTACCCCACACAAATTTGTATTTTTCACTTGTTAAGTAAATAACAGTGTCAGGAATACACTAAGTGGAAAAAATACGTATTATTGAAGCTAATTAAAAAACCACTTATCAGAGCTTAGCCAAATTAATATGGGGCTACTCTTTTCTATAAGTATACTCTTTCAAACAAAAGAAGGTATTTTCAAATCTGTTTATAAATGACGAAAAAAAATACAACCGAATACCTCCTTCTTTTTTTTGAAGTTGGTTAAAAAATAACTTTCTTTTCTTTTTAATGTCCCTTTCCAGACCTTAATAAACCCGGATGTCAATGAACGAAAATCGGACAAATAGAAAATTACGAAGTCGAAGCCAATATTATGAAGGAAGCGAGACATTCCGTCAGGCTGCGCGACAGCTGTCCAAGTTATTCAATGACGAGAAGATAAATTCAGCGCGGATTTATGAATCGTTTAATTACATACTTACAAAATCTATTATGTTATAAAATGCGTACGCAATAAACGAAAACTAATAAAACGATTTTTAAACAATTATTTATTTGTTTAAGTTATTCAATGACGAGAAGATAAATTCAGCACGGATTTATGAATCGTTTAATTACATACTTACAAAATCTATTATGTTATAAAATGCGTACGCAATAAACGAATACTAATAAAACGATTTTTAAACAATTATTTATTTGTTTAAGTTATTCAATGACGAGAAGATAAATTCAGCACGGATTTATGAATCGTTTAATTACATACTTACAAAATCCATTATGTTATAAAATGCGTACGCAATAAACGAATACTAATAAAAACAATTTTTAAACAATTATTTATTTATTAGTTTCACCAGCAATTGTTTGGTATTATGCTAAAGATAACATGTAAGATAAATTAATGTACTAGTGTAACAATCACTTATAGGTAAACTCCGCATGCAGTATAAGGAAGTTGTACAAAAAAAACTAAACTAAGTTAAAAATGCTTAATACTTTAAAACTTGGAAAATACCATTCATTACTTAGGGGAATAAATGTAATGCCTCACGAAACCTGAACCATGTCATTGAATTGACTGTAGTTATTACTGTGGCGTGCATACTTACCATTGTACCTACAGTTTTCTAAATATTTGCCTCTTGAGAAGAAATTCATGATAGTCAAATAAAATCTTGCCACCTTTAACACGTTATTTAATGGGCATTTCTTTTTACACGCTTTATATTAGCTTCACTTGTATGTTTGTTTGTAACCGACTCCTTAGGGCGCGATTTTGACCCACCTTAAACGGTCAGATTTCATTTTTTTTTCACAAAAATAAAGGGAATAAAATAAAAAACTCACGCTTTTGTAGTTAGCAGAACTAAAAAATAGAAAATAAATAATAGTTGGGGTGCTTTTTGAGGTATTTTTATAATCAATTAATATCAAGCACCCCACGCTTTTTAATTGAATTAAATTATTTTCAACTTTTTTAGTTTGGTTTTTAAAGCGTGTTTTTTTAGTTTTTAAAACTGAACAGTTTTTCTGTAAATTTTGTACGCCATTTAATGGCAAAACATAGTGCACATTTTTTAAAATAGTAACTGTAACCATACCTATGTTTAACAAAATGAATGATTGATTGATTGATTGAAAACTATTATTTATTCTTAACTGTTTGTTCCTCAATTACGAAAAAAAGATTGAACGAATAGGTATGCCGTGTATGCCAAAGGATACTATTATCCCGGCAGTACGTTCCCGTAGGATACTTTCCAACATCGACATGGGTGAAGCCGCTGACTAAAGCTAGTGAATAATAAAACAAACGTAGAATGAGACTTCGACCGATAAATACAATTCTGTGAAAGCGACCTATCTTGCAAAGTGGCCCCTAGTCCATATAACGTAGTGCAAATGTTATTATTTGACGTAGAACAGTACGTTCAGTGGAATCCACAAGGAGTCCATTCAGTGAGCTTTGCTTAGAGCGTGGTGTAAAACGAACAAAAGAACATCGCCACTCGATCTTATTGGTTTGTAATTTTTAGTATGGAATTCCGTTCAAATTCAAATTCATTTATTTGTCCGAACATGGTACATTACATGGTCTTAAATTAATAATTGGTCTCATCATATTCTGCCACGTGGGGCTCGCAAATATTAGGTACAGTCACGGACTTTAATTGATAAGCCACTTGCCACAGTTCCTATTTTAGCCGTGTAATGCAAATCGGGTTTAATCGGTTATACTGGTACATGTCCAGAGTGACGACCCAAAGTCAACCAATTGCAGGGCTAGCAACCGTAACCTAGCAACAATTGTTTTAGCGTAGCGATGGTAACGTTATGATTAGTCATTTCGACATCGGAAAAATTCGCACCCACGATTTTATCCGAACGCGTAGCGTCCAAGAGACGTTTATGACAAATATGATAACTGTTGCATATAAACAAAAATAGTTACGGCTGTGATTCACCAAAATTCGAAATTATCGACTCTGACATTTCAACTGTCACTGTCTTTGGATAGGTTTTCAGAAATAACGAGTATTTAATGACCTCTTATTCAAAGGAGGTCAGTATCAAATAGATTGGATAAACTTATGCAACAGTGTATTGATTTATCATTGACAATTTATTAGTCAACCTCTATGGATAAGACTATTTCCGATTATAAGTAATTTGTCATCTTATTTACGAGCATGCGGTTTAAGTTCGTGTTTAATCGTGTAATCTCGTGAATGTATAAAACTGCAAAATTGGAAAGATTAATAGTGGCTTATCAATTAAAGTCGGGGACTGTACATACAAAAATAAAATTATTACAGTACTAAATTAAAATATTAGGTATTATATTGATACTATTGAATAAATAATTACGAATTAATATTACAATAAGAGACATGTCAGTTAAAAATATTGTCTAACTCTATTGTCGTTGAACTCTGGTTCTCAATGAGTTTAGCTTAAAGACTACTCAATTAACTAGCTAACCAATAATAAAATCAAATAAGTAATAGTTATTATAGAATTTGGAAAGTAACATTACCCATAATATGAAGTTTTAATGAACATGTCTATTGAAACATAGTACTACTTAAAATGGTAATACATCTAATATTTCCCGCAATATCAAAATTCCTGCTGTCTCAATTGTTTATTTATGGGTCATAAAGTCCACCAAAATTACGGTATGCGAAACGAATGAACGACTTTTCCTGGCCAGTTTATTGACTACTAACTGGGCATCTATTGAATACTTTTCAATTATTCTGACTCAACTTTCGTTTATTGATACTTTATGTTACCGTAAAAGGGGTAACCCGCAGATTCCATGTTTTTTTTTAAACGACTTCAAAAAGGAGGAGGTTATCAATTCGTCGGAACCTTTTTTTATTTTATTTTTATTTATGTTCCCCGATTACTCGATGAGATGGCTGGACCGATTTGGATTTTGTTTGATAGGGTATACTTTCTAGGTGGTCCCATGATCATCAAGTCAGGATCTGATGATGGGATCCTGGAGAAATAGAGAGAACTCTTCAAATTTTATAGGCACACGAAGCGATTTAGCAATTTTTTGGAAGAGTACTTTCTCGTAGTGGTCTCATTTCAATTTGGTGAAGATCTGATGAAGAACTTTGGAGATAGGCAACGAAACTCCTCAATAAATGATAGCAAATGGACTGGGATTGCTGAAATCTCATCTCTGTCTATTGCTTACACCAGTTCATAACATAAAATCACGCCGGTATGCTGTGAAAGGGTAAGCACATGTGAACCACTAAAAAGTGAAAAATAAAAACTTTTTCCAAAAAAAAAACAATCGACTTCCAAAAAAACACTACAAAGTGAAAAATAACTTTAATTTCGGAAGGCGGTGGCAAAAAATTCTAATACAGCTCCAAAGACACCGACTTCCGAAATTAAAGTTATTTTTCACTTTGTAGTGTTTTTTTGGAAGTCGGTTGTTTTTTTTTTATTTTTTTTACGTTTGACAGTATTAAAATACAATTACTTTTAGGAGCACTACAAAAGTAAAAAAAGTTAGAAAAATTAAGATGGTCGAATACTCATACTTAAATAGATAACAGAGACTAGTGGTGGCACAGTGGTACCAGTCGCTACTTACAAGTTGTGCGTCGTTGGTTGTAATTTATTTCATAACCACTGCTTTCAAAACGGTGAAGGAAAACATCGTGAGGAAACCGCCATGTCCTAGAACCAAAAATTGGAAGACAAGAGACATCTACTACCCGCACTGGGCACTGGTAGAATACGCCCTACTCCCTCTCAAGAGAGAAGGCCTGTGTCCCAGCAGTGGGAACATTTAAGGCTGATTATGCTATGTTTATGCTAACTAGATAATACTCACAAACGCTATCAATTTTGTAATGTATACATAATGGTAACAAACCTAATTTTCCAAGGCTTGTTGAATTTTCCAATCCAATTCCAACTGTGTTGAAAAAAGGTAAAATTATCTTTTTATCAGACCTCTTTTCTCTTCTTCAATCGTGAATTAAATAAACAAAACAAAACATTTGTTACCCAACGCGGAGGATGACTCAAGTGAAGAACGAGCGAATTGGAACGACGCGGTCACATCGCTCCGGACACTTGAAAGGGATTTCTTTCACTCCAAACCTCGAAAAAAACGTCTATTGTTACAGTAAATATGTCTGAAATTACACTGCTAAACTAATAAAGATATCGTCCAGTTATATTTCGGGAAAATACTTATGTTTTTCGTACTTAGAGTAACTATCTTGCGGCCTTGCCAAATTACAGGTATTTGCTAAGTTTGTGGGCGAACGGCGTTTGTTTGTCCGTCACCGACAAGGCTATAAAACTAATGAAATACTGAGACACCTACCAGAATATATAATTTGTTTGTTTTAGTGAAAGTGGGGTGGCCGGGTAACTATGTGAAGCATGTTTAAGCAAAAATTGTGAACGCGACCTAAGTTGTCTTCTAACTAACGAACACTCAGCAATTTTATTTGATCAAAATTCACACATTTCGGAAATATGCATGTGTCTGATTCTTTTTATCCGACTACAAAGGAAGAATAAGATTTTACTTTTACTTTTTACTATCCCAAACAAACCGTTTTAAACTCTTTAAATATTTGTAGAGATTCGGTTGTAAAAGTAAAAAGCTTCCTTGTAAACCGTTGTTTTACTGCAGTGAGAATTTTATTCACCTGTGGACGAAACAACTTTCAAATCGCTTGGGACGCTACGATCGCGATACTTGGCTCGGAGATACGAGTGTTCTTCGTAGAAAGTATTTTATTTTAAACTTTATCTTACCTCAGAAAATCTTGGCAAAGATACCGAATGCAGTAAAAGTTATTTATTGTCCAAATATGAAAAATGAATCGGAGTTTTATCGGAATGAGATATATAGTAAAAATTGAAACAATCAAGTCAAGATAATAAATAAAAATACTTAACAATGGACTGCATTTATAAATGGTTTAGAAAAAAATTGTGACTAGTTATCAAACGATAAATGTTTTTAAAGAATTTATGCTCGTTTTTTTTAAAAAGAAAGGAATATAAATTGAATGTGCAAATTACTAATTATTTTACTTGCTAAACTATAAAACATTTAAATTGCTCAGTATTCCTTTTGAAATTTTAAGTGAAAAATCCTAAATTGCTCCCATTTAAACTCATTGTGTACTAAAAGTAAAGTTCTTAGTAATGCTTTCGAGAGTTGAACAAACTAAACACATTTATAATCAAGTTTCATCACTGAAGGAGGCAAGTAAATGAATCTCTCTTAATTATAAGCCAAGGTTTCCGCTGTGGGACCTTTGCGATAATTAGCGCTTTTAGCGGCAATTTGCCTGTTGATAATAGGCTTAATAAATAATCTGTATAAGCTCTTTAATTCGGACAGAAAAACATCCAATTATTGCTATAAATGTGGATGATAATTGGAGAAGTTGGCGACGGGTTATACGATTATTGGTATAGTAACGATGTTGATGCGGTCATAAGGGACGAACGTAATATCGGAACCTTTCGTTCACAGCATAATATCAGCCCATAATCATCTGTTGCCCAAAATAGATCGCTTGTAAGGCTGACCACAAAATAATAAGAAAATATAATGGAACATTAATCGGACTTTAAAGGAGACCATGACCTCTGAGTTTGTTTCGGCATTTTTTCTCAGGGATCAGTCAGCTAGAAAAGGCTGGTGCCATCTTGTTTTAAAATATTGACGTGTAAAAGTGTCTTAAAATATCTACTCACTTATATAAGCTTTTCATTTCATTTATTTGAAACATAATCTTTATTAGTATAAAATTATTTAGACAGGTTTGTTTTATTATTCATAGAATGAATAATTAATCAATCGTCCGGACAAATGCTAGCATCGAACAACGGATTGCGTCATAGATCCGTATTAAGGGGATAAGTCCTTATTTATTACCATGGAATAGTCAATAAAACAATGCTATGACCGCGCTCGACAACGTGGATTGGTGATTATACTGCGATGATATTATCATACAAATGTATGCTTACGAGCATTCATCGCTGCTTGTTTATCAGGAAAATTATTATCACAGGGGAAATTTTAAAGCAAAGACCTCAAAAGTGACTGCAAAAGTAAAAAAAGAAAATTATGAGACACAAGAATAAAGAAGGCACACATAACTTAATTCATTAAATTAAGTTATGTGTGCGCATCATCGATAACAATAAGTTTATGCATTCCAGATACCTACCAGTGTTTTATGTCAAAAGATGGCTTAGGTACGATTACTTTTACATTAAGAAAATTAACACAAAAATAGTCAATTTCGTTGTGTGTGTTAAATTTAAACGTCACTTTTATACGAAGCTGAGTTCAGACCCAGTTTTAGATAAAGCGTAACGGCGTCATTCACAGCGATCCCTTGTGAATACCCAAGAATCCGATACCAAGGCTTATCCACCACCCCTTACTCCTCCCCCCGCCTACAATCGGTCAATCACTTCTCAAGATGAACCGCCTTACGCTTGATTCACACAATGCGAGCTGCTACGCAGATACGCTGCCATGGCAGTAGACAGTTAGATTCGCACGTACAGTAACTCGCACTGTGTAAACCAGGCATTATATTAAGGGCAAACCACCTTATTTGAGACTGTCTTAAGACAGATTATAGTAGCTCTATGAAAACAATGATGAACACAAAGTCTCTACAAAACAGTCTCTCTCTTAAAATTGCGTAGAATCGACAACAAAAATGTTTTGACAAAGTCGAAACAGTTCTGAGCTCCAAAGTCTTGTCTTAAGCTCAAAAAAATATTTTGACGCAGGTATCTGCTTTGTCTGAGAAGGTTCTACTAATACCACAAAAGTCGCCACTGTCCCTAGAACTTTGTGTCAGCTAAAAAGTTTAATTGGAGTTTCCTATTACATGCATTCGGAACTTGAATTGTCCCCTAAAGATTTCTCCGCATGCCTATTACCTTGGCGCCGGTAATTGGTCTTCTGACGACTTTCAATAATCGAAATCGACAAGTTGTCTGCCCGAGGAAAGCAATCAATAGTCACGACTTATAAAAATAAGTATAAATATTATAGTGTCTAAAAACAACGGTACCTATATGTGTTTTTTAGTCAAGCCCAATTTTTCTGTGGTGTAAATTTTACGACGATTAATAATTAGAGGATATCAGTTGAGAAATCCTTTGTGTTGATTAAATGTTATTTTAAACAAAAATCTCACAATACTATTTTGATAACAAATTACAAACCCTCAATTTTGTAGAAGTAGGTTTACCAGGTTTTATGAAGAGGTGATTCACTCTCCAATTACAAAACTTTTTTTAATCAATTTGATTCTTTCTCTTCATTAATGTACGAACCTTTTTGGGTTACTATTTCTATTATGAACCCTTTGGGGGTTGTTTTATCTGCCAGACGAAACTTGTTTTATTAATTAATTCTCTTTCTCTTGCGAAGTTTTGACATTTCATTTTATTTCTGTGCCGCCTACAAATGAATATTAATGATTGTTTTAAATTCAAGATGAACCCGAATATCTTATTTAGATTTCTAATAATAAACTATTTAAAAAAGACGACCCTTCAAAACTGAGTTAAACTAGCTACGCTATCGCTAGTAGCGTCGTAGCTACGTCGTAGCATATGGCTACGCCGTAGACCTAGCTACGAGTTAGTATCAAAACAACATAGTGGTTGTCAAAATGTATGATTGATTCCTATTGGCCTTGTTAGGGATAAGCCTACAAACATATATCTCTCACTCCATACACAGTAATATCAAATGAACATTATAAACGCGGTACGCAGAGCGAAAGATACATTGAACCCGCCAAGAAATCGAAGAAGCGTCATTGCACTGTATGCGTTCTATACGACGTTAGCAATACCGTTAAACTTTCCTCACCGTATGAAATATGTTGCCTTAGTACCTTATACTTCTTACACTCATGAGAGAGACTTGTATTGTAGGTTTGTTTGTTTCCCTTTTATTTAAAAGGGTAAATCAATGTTTACAAAATTATTTGAGGTATTTAGAGTCGTAAGTACATTATTTATATTAAAATTTCAAGTGCCTCTGTAAAATAGCATGGTGAAATATAGACAGTCCATCTCGCAATATACGGCACGGTTGGCGTAGTGGTTAAGCGATTGACTGCTGCGCTGCGTGTCGCGAGTTCGATTCCCGTACGGAACAAATATTTGTATAACCTACAAGTAGTTATTCCGGGTTTGGCTGTTTGTGTATGTGAGTTTAAGTGTTTGTAAATGCACCAACAATACAGGAGAAATTCCTAGTATGAGGCAACGTTTAAAAATATATATATATTTAATTGTAATAGGGCTTTTATGCGGTCTGGTTTCGTAAGTGCACTGACAAATCCGATACTAGAGAGCAGTCGATACCTATACGAGTATGTACAATGATTTACGATATATGGAATCGAGAAAAAGTTATACCATAGAATAACATCACGCCTGCATTCCTAAAGGGCTTAAGCAGAGGTGTACAATTGATGAATACTAATCGATATACATACTATAAATTAAGAACGCTTTCGTGTTTTTGTGATCACAAAGAGCTGTTATTCTAAACTACTATACTACTACTACAGATTTTTCAATATCATGTAGATAATTTATTGCGCAAGGTTTTATGTGTAAAAAATATGAACATGAAACTTACATAATATTATTTATGTGGAAGTTTGTATGTATGAATGTTTGGACGATTGGATGTTTGTTACTCAATCAGGCAAAAACAGCAGGACGGATTTAGATGAAATTTGACACACCGATAGTTTATAACCTGGATTAATACATAAGATACTTTTTAATATTTTGTCCAAGTCTTCAAAACAGTGCAAAGCAAGGGCGGCTCGCTAGTAATTAATAAACTTAAGTAACACCACAACTTCATATTTAATGTTTTGTAATCGATTGTAGACGAGTAACTAATCGATTAACATCAAACAAGTTCATAATCTTTCAAAGGGTACCGAGGAATTTGAAAGTTCTCTCCACAAAACAGAGTTTGAAACTAAGTTATTTTGGCTCGCCAGAATTTGGATAAGTCTCGGTAATGTCTTTCTAATTAGCTTAGTTTTTAGTCTCTCCCATAATATTGTATCAATGTATAGCCCCAACACATACTACACATGTGTTATTAAATAACTGAGTAATCATCGGCTTAACCAGTATTCCAGCATAGGGTATATTTGCCTGACACAAATGCTGAGCTGGACTCCCATTTGGTGCAACCTTGAGACGCACACCGCAACTTGTAATTAGAATGGAATGATGTAATAGTGTCACTATATTTCAAGCAACTAAGTATGTTTTTATTTTTGTAGATGTAATGGGCACCTTGTTTTTTATTTCAATTCGTGTTATTTGTCATCATTTAATTGTATTTTTGTGTGTAATGCTATGTCTTTTGTGTGCGCTAAATAAAGGTTTTATCTATCTATCTATCTATCTATCTATTAATAGGTTGTCAGACTTTCGGGCTTCTTCAAAGATCCACGAATGACAGACGAGACCAACGCCTTAACGTGCTTTCCGAGCAATTTGATACAGTATGAACCCAAATTGTAGAAGTCTAATGAATTCTTCTCTCATCATTGTAAGATTGACTGTAAAACGTTTTCTACTGAATATTTATAAAGTACCTAAATTTTTCTTTTATTTTATTTTTTGTGTCTTTAAAACCTTAAATAATCATTTTAATTTAGTAGTGATCAACTGAAAACACCCAATTCTCGTTAAAATCACTCGTAACTTGATTTCTACTGATGTTTTTTTTAGGCAAGCGATCAAAAAACGGAGCCCCATTCGAAATTCATGGTCTGCTAGTCACTGAAGTGATGGCAGTGCATTTTTATTTATGAGGTAAAAAACTACCGTTCTATGCAGATTTCATTACTGTAGTAAAATAAAGGCTCTTTCTTTGAAAGGAATAAAATATTATTTCGAAGTAACGTATTAGGGAATTATCTGGCTGCGTGTGATATATATTTTACTATCGGGTGATAGCATAAATATCGTCTATCTAGTTCTATAGATTATCAAATCATTCATATTCGGCGAAAGGGTTAAAAACAAAGATCACCGACCAACAGGGCAATTGCGCAACATACTAACATTAGTAATGGCTTTCATTTTGACAGTTCAACAACATTCATTGCGTTATTTACATTGTTGAGCAGACACATTTTTCCAATATATGAGAAGCAATGGATTAGCAACAATTACCTTCAAAATAATTAAGAGCCTGATTGAATAGGATAGTGTGTTACGCAATAAGGGTGCTGTTAACGGGCATATATTTTTACCTCGACAGAACCTAGTCTCGACTTAGGGATTTACAGCAGTATTTAATGATATAATTTGTCCAACATAAATTTCTTGAACCCGTTAGTTGGTACCTAACTTGTTTACTATAGCAACAAAAAGGTACTAAGAATATAGAGATGCAGATGCTGCAGCGTATTATTTTGAGCTAAACTTTAAAAGGCATTTATTTTAAGCAGTACTGCAACAGATGCTAACGGTGAAGTCTGTGGCAATTATGTAAATGCTTTTGGATAAAAGTACACGTTTCGGAGCACACGACTAACGTGCATATCGCAATGGCCACTAGAATATTCGTCATAGCTTCTTCAATATTTACTTGGGAACGACTTGGTTTGGTCACGTAATGAGTTTAATGACACTATCTACTGTATTTGATGATCTTCATAATCAGCCTATAATTTTCCCACTGCTGGGCCACAGGCCTCCTCTCTGGGAGAGGGACTTGGCCGTAATCCACTGCGTGGGCCCAGTGCGGGATGGTAGATGTCACATGTCGTCGAATTTTTGGTTCTAGGACATGCCGGTATCCTCAAGATGTTTTCCTTCACCGTTTTGAGAGCAGTGGTGATGAAATTATTTACTGACAGTAAATGCTTGTCTGGGTTGGAACCTACGACTTACATCTCGTAGTCATGGTTACCACTGAGTCACCACTGCTCAAGTGCTCATACGCTGCGTTCAGATTTCATTTGAAGTGGCAAACGCAGTGTATGTTCAATCATGGGAAAGTTACAGGCTGGTATCACATTGAATTGGATTGAATTTAATTAAACAAATTAATCCCGATAATATATTATTTTAAATTATTAAAAACAAGTAAGAAAAAAAGATCAAGTCAGCACTTCTAATATCGTGAAAACTTAAGATCACGGAATAAAATATGAATATTTCTAGTTCAATGTTTTCAATGTCTTTTGTTTGTGAAGATAATTTATATTAGTGAGAGATAAAATAATACAGAACAAAGTACTTTTCATATTTAAGATATATAGTGAGCTAGGCTTCTTTTTTTTTAAGGGGATATCATCAAATAACTTTTCCCGCTCTGGGTGGAGCGAGTGGGCGTGTCAGACTTTTACTGACTAAAACCCACCCGTGTTCCTTCAGTTGCCTGTATGCCAGGGGCCACGGTATCTCTTTCGAACAACCCGCACCCCCGGCAGTAGTGAGCTAGGCTCAGCTCATATTTTATCATCTATCTATCTATCATCATCATGACTTATTTTATAGAAGAAATATTACATTTTATTCTACACATTTTTTTTTTTTTTCATTTTTTTTTTCATTAGGACATCTTATTTAAGATGTCCTTATAAAATAAAATGACTCAGTATACTTTTCCCTAGCCTATACCTAGGCCTTGTATCTACTGTTAAGCTCTCTATACACGAAGCTTTTATAGCTTACGAGGTGACGGATAGCTGGGCCAAGATTATACGGCATGCAATTTGCAGTAACTCGATTTACTATGTTCCTGCTCGTATGCTTGTAGCTGGTGTCGTGTAATTGGGTCTTTGTAAGTAATAATATTGCGGCGACGTGCTACCGAAAATTTAGTGTTTAGAAATCTAGCCAAAACCGGCCAAGTGTGACCACGCACAATGAAGGGTTCCGTAGTAGGGATGAAATTATCCCAAGAACAAACTTAACTCAATCCAAATTGGAAATTTTAGTTTATTTTAAGACCACAGACTTTTTTTATAAGTATAGAACTATTTTTTTTCTGTTTTTCAATTTTTCTAAATTTTGGATAATGAGGGGGAAGGGTCAATTTTCATCTAATTTCTCAAATAACTTTAAAAACCAAAAGATATTTTTTTTACTCATTTAAACTAATTGACAAAAAAATGAAACCCTCACAGTAGGTAAGCCTTTTCGTTTGATATATTACACGATACAGTTAGCAATTTTTTTTTAAAAAAAACCTTATTTGCCACCCAAAAATAACCCACATAATATAAATTCATTTATTTACGTATATCACATGTGTACCAAACAAACTTAATCGGTCCAATAAATTCGGAACAAATTCGCTGTGACAGACAGACACGCGAGTGATCTTAAAAGGATCCTGTTTTTTATTCGAACATACGGAACCCTGAAAAATAAGGTTTGTTGACTGTTATGACATAAATAATATAGTACATACATAGTCATGTTAGACGTTTTTTTTACCAGCTGGCTTAGTTCAATGGATAACCAGCAGTGAATGGTTATATCATGATGTTGAACACCAAAGTGTTTCTGCAGAAACATCACGTCGAAAGACAACAGACAATAACTCTTACTATACTCTATACTTAGAGAGTTATTTTCTAGAGTAGGCCATTGTTATTATCATAGCACAAAGCCTAAGCATAATTAGCCCATAATGACTGCTGGGACACAGGCCTCCTCTCAGGGAGTGAGCCATAATCCACCAAACGGTGCGGGTTGGCAAATAAATGATAAATGATTTTATTCTGTAAGTAGATTTGTACAAACACTTTTACACGTCAATCATATTTTTTTTAAACTAGATGAGGTCGGCGTTTCCTATCTGACTACTCTGAGAAGAAAGGCCGAAACAAACTCAGAGGTCACAGTCTCTTTTAAAGTCAACTCAAAACTCAACTCAAAGCATTTATTTTAAATAAACCAATTACAGGCACTTTTGAATTGTCAAGGTCGGTGAGTTAGAAAGATGAAGCTGCGTTGCCCATTCCAAAGCGTAGGTACCTATGGAGAAGAACGGGCAAGAAACTCCATGGACAATCTTTTAAAATCATGATATTGTTACAAAAAGTTGGTAACATCATTATGTTGAAATTATCAATGTGAGAACGATGTAAAAAGACGTGCACATTAAAAGCGTCCGACATAATCTTGGTCAGATCATGTGAAGACCATGTGGATTGGCGTCTGCAATGGTCTTTTGAGGAAAGAACCACATAGATTGAGTAGACCTATCCAATCAGTATTATCACAAATGTCTTCAAATTTCTAGCTCTAGGACATGACAGTTTCCTCACGATGTTTTTCATTAACCGTTTTGAAAACAGTAGTGATAGAATAATTTATACAAAGTGCCTGCATGTACAGCTTACTCTTGTTATTAGCAGACCCAAGTAATGACGATATGCTGGTCACGCTCATAACACGATCCTTAACAAAGCGGTCTACTTTGTTGAAAACCACATGTTACCGCCTTCGGCTCGGTAAGCTCATTTGATCGCGTAATGTAATATGCGGTTAGAATCCAATTGTGAACTTTTGAACCCACACGAACAATAGGGCTGTTGTTTCTGACACTTTGTAGGTAGTTTATTCGTTCAGCGGCCATGATTAAATTGTCAATTTCTGTTTGAAAACTGGGTACAGCTGTACTGAAACTGAGTACACCTGAACATGGAAGTTATATAATCCATCCATAAACGAATCATCATCGTCTGCCTAGCGTTTTCCCCCTCTGTGTTGGGGTCGGCTTGCAGTCTCACCAGATGCAGCTGAATACCAGTATTTTACATGGAGCGACTGTGTATCTGACCTGCAATACCCAGTTACTGCGTAATACGATACCCCTTGGTAAGACTGGTTGTCAGACTTTCGGGCTTCTGACGACCCGTAACGACTGTCAAAGATCCACAATTATTAGCTGAGACCAACGGCTTAACGTGCTTTCAGAGGCACAGCGGGGTCTTGGTGTGTAAAAATGGTCAACCATCTACGGACCATACCACTGTAATAAGGTGTAAATCATGCCGGCATAATTTTTTTAAGTTTAAGTGAGTTCTCTCTGAGTGTAGTCTGTGATTATTTTGTATTGCTCATGTCCATACACGTCGGTTGCTACTTATTATTCGGTAGCAAATCTATTACACAAAAAATTGATTATTAGTTAAGGGGCTTGTGGCTAAGTAATAACAGCCGCACGGATCGATCGATCTACGCTTGCCGCGGTAGATCCATGGATGGGTGACCACTTTTACATACCAAGACCACTCCGTCCCTCAGACAGCACGTAAAGCCATTGGTCCGGGCTGTCAATCGTGGACAGTCGTTACAGGTCTTCAGAAGCCTGAAAGTCTGACAACCAGTCTTACCAAGGTGTATCGTATTACCCAGTAACTGGATTTTGGAGGTCAGATAGGCAGTTGCTTCATGTAACTGGTATTCAGCTGAATCCGGTTAGACTGGAATCTGACCCCAACATAGTTGGAAAAAGGCTATGCAGATGATGATACTTGTTATTGCAAAGTTTGGCGAGACGACTGACTTTTCTCTTAAGAACCTAGAGGGAACGGATTTTTTTAATGGAATTGCCGCAATGATTGACATTACGACCCACACATATGCCAATGAAAGCAATTTGTAGGCTCTTTTTCATTGATGCAGCTAAACTGTTTAAACAGGTAATTTACCATCGAAAGTATCAAATAATTACTTCCACATTCGAGTTTGTCCAAAGAATAAACAACTTCATATGAATGGGCTTTCAAAACCCAGCGGTTGATATGCGATTCAGTACGCAGTCACTGCACATATTGCAGTCAGAAACTTTTATGTGCTAGCAAACATTGAATTTAGAACTAGAGTAGCAGTTATACTAGTACTGTTAATACTTTATGACATGACTAAACAAAGGTGGTGCGTTTTCAACACTTTTTTTTTGTATTTATGTACTATGTATACAACAGAAAGTTGTGTTTCAATCAATTCATTGGTTTAGATATAAAAAGCTATCAAGTGTGTTTGAGTATTTTAATTGCTTTCGGTACTGATATAATTTCGCAACTTCATTCATCTAATTAGTTACTACAAGTACTCACCGAACGTTCTCAGCAAACTTACTTCGCAAATCACTTTCCTTAACTTCCACGATGCTTTCTTCTTTCGTTTACAACACAAATAATTTAACACACCGTTAATACAGCCGATAAAAATATCTAAATTACAACAATAAGCCTTTTATGCTTTGAATTCTATTGTTGCTAATGGTCGCAGGTGTCCTCGGCTTATTCATTCCGACGAAATAAAGCGACATTAAAATTTCCCTAATACCACCACGTTTTCACATAAAAGAGACTATTACAGCACACGGCGATATTTTTTTCTTTTTGTAATTCATTAATTTGAAATTTGACCATTCCGTGCTGGAACAGCGTAAATAAATAATAAAAACATGAATGGAAATCATGGAATGATGACTGAAAAGTGTGAGTGGGGTAGAGTTCTGACAGTATAGTGAGGGGCGGGGGGTTGCAAGACTTCAAGAGTGGTGGGTAGTGTGACGGGGTCGTGATGATGGTGAGTGCTTACCATGGGGCATGATACCGCGGCGTGGTCTGGCCGAGTCGCGAGCCGCGGCTCACGCGAGCAGACTGTTGCTCGCGGCCGGGCCGAGGCTGCGTGCGCACTCAGGGCTCTGCCCCCGGCCCCCGCAAGCCCCCCACCTCCCTCACCTCCCCCGCAGATGATGCCGCCAGCCCGCCAAGCCGCCACGCGCCTTACACTGACATGCTCTCCTTTGTCTCCAACTTAATTGTAACATTATCTTCGAATAAAGTCGTCTGCGCCTGACTGACGGAGGAAAGTAACAAGAACTTATTGTTACGATGATCGCTGGAGATATTACGTCACATTTTGTATTGTGTGGCTTTTATTTTCTGCTTTAAGACTCACGTCTGTGTGGGATGATGTTGAGAGTATTTAATACGTATGAGTGTAAGTAATATTAGTGTGCATAAATATTAAAAATTGCTGTTTTCCACTTTTGTGATACAAATAAGTTTAAAAAAAGTTAGTTCTCTTCAAGCTCATTTTTATTCCGCGCTAATCAGTCAGTCAGTTAGTTCTGCGAAAAATTTACTTAGTGGGCAACGAATTATAGCAAAAAACCCAAGGCACAAAAAAATTGTTATCTTTGCAGGTTATCAAAAGCCTATTGCTAAAAGGGCGCAGACAACCATATGTTTTTCGAAACCAAAAATCATGCTGGACGCGTGCTCCAAAAAAGTAGCTAACAGTCATTCGAACAGTATATTATTATCAAGCAAGGATTCATAAATATATTCCCCAGATTTACTACTCGTATGCTACGCTGCTACGAGCTACGTCAGAAGTTCGTAGCACTCAACCGATCAGCTACGGCCGTTACGCGACTTGTATTAGCAACTTGTATACTACATTACCATACTATATTAGTATAAGCTTTCGGTTATTGTCCTTGTAACAGTCAGGCCATAGGCTATGCCGTAAAACTAGACTGAGCTATTAAGGGTGCGTTTACAAGAGTAGAGGCCATTACGTAGAATTGATCTCTTGAACGAGCAGTATAGCACTTAAAATACCATGTCTAGACGATTATGAACGCTCTGAACCAGTCGTTATTATTCTCTCATATCGATAGCTAGCGGTCATAATTATTTGCCGAAATAACCAGCATCTAGTAAATGATCACAGTAAAACAGAGTTATTTATATTGTGTTATTGGAATCAATAGAAACTGTGTGTTTCATGTTACGATCAGCAATAAAAGTCCGTTAAGAATTTGTAAATTATATTCAAATTGACAATTATTCGATAATCTAAGTTTTCTCTATTTTGAGATTATCGAGTAATTGCAGCCAAGAATACTTTTCGTTTTAAATATTAAGGTTCTCTTTACCCTTATCAATAGTATTATGCTGCTCAAATGATAAGGACGAATCTTACTGAGCTGACAATTCTGAGTTTTTGAAAGCGAAGAACAGAAAATCTGGAGAAAGAGCGGAAGAATTAATTTTAAAAGAAATTAACATTTTCCGTGTAATTAAAGATTAATAAAGGCTATTTAATTTCCATTAAGTGTACACTGGTGGCCTCGGCTTGACGTAGATAGACAATTTGAATTACATCTCGTTAGAATCCCTGGTTTTTTTTTGGTAAGTACACGTTTCTAGGAGGAACCCAGATAGGTGGTGCCTATTCGTAGCAGGTGGCATTCGGTAATTTCTGCCTTCGAAGGCGTGAGTTTATATACGGTAAAATGGGGTGAATAGATATGCAGGGGTGAATCGAGACGAAATTTTAAAGTGGATTTTACCGTTGAAATTATATAGTTTGTAGTCAAAAAGGACTCTAATATGTTTAATGTTTTATAATTAACGATTAAGTGTCTTTATTGGCAGAAAACGATCATAAGTTCATGGGCAAATCCACTTTAAAGTTCCGTCTCGATTCACCCCTGCATCTCTAATCACCCCATTTTACGGTACATATGTGTAGGTGTTCCTCTCTCGTGTTAAATGTGTCAAAACAAATGTGTATCCATCTATCTATTGAATCTTGGAAACCAGAACCAATACCGCTCAATATTGTAGCAGTGGTGGCCCAGTAGTAACGGCCGCGACTTACGAGTTGTAGATCGTGGGTTCGAACCCAAGCAGGTACTTTACTTTGTTTAAATTATTTCATCACCACTGCTCTCGAAACGGTGAAGGAAAACATCGTGAGGAAACCGGCATGTCCTAGAACTGAAAAATTTACTCACATCCGCCGACTCGAACTAGGCCTGCGTGGTGGATGGCCAACTAGCTTTTTTTTGGTAAAATAAGAAATATGTGGATGAAAGGTCTCCCACATATTTCTTATTTTTTTTTTGTCAAGTTTCAAATTAATCTGACGGGGCGTTAAGATTATTCCATACAAACTTCAACACTCCTTAAACTCCATTTAGTTTTGAAAACCGAATAATATCAACCTTATTTATTATTTAGGTCGGTACATATTTGTACACAGTTTCAAATGTAAAAAAACCCAAGAAATAAGATTTTTCATACAAATTAGATACCTCCTTAGGAAAGCACAAAGCTTTATCATCACAATTTCGTGGAGTGTGAAGCAATTTACTGTAGATGAACAACATAAATTGTGTATATTTTATTAGGTAAAACACACCACAATATAATAAAAAATACAATACAAATACAACAAAATACAATACAACACACTTACAAAAACAAACAAAATAAGACATGTAAAACACATACCTAACAAATAAAAAATTATGTTATTTTAAAAACTGCCTATAGAGGCAGTTTTTAAAATGACATTTTGTTTTTATATAGATTAAAAAATATATTGATCACATCGCTCATATCACATTGTATTGATGGAATTCGTGAGCCATATCCATTATTACTCTCTTTATCTTACTCGTAGTTATATTAATACACATATTTTTATCCCGTGGATCGCTCCATCCACCGCTGTTATCCACGTAATCGAAAATTACAAAATCATCGTCATCCAATTCAATATTAAGGTAAATTTCGAGATGAGAGGGATATAAATAAACGTTTAGTCGTTCTTGAATGTGCAAAATTTGACTAATTGTGTGCATCATGTTGTAATCCACATATTGGTTGTACAAAGCTGAAGAGCTAGTTTTGAAGGCTCTTGGCAATTTACTAGACATGACTTTGAATCTTGCTCCATCTTTTCTGTTTAGAGATAAATAGTATAGAGACCGTGCCCACGAATCATCGTCGATGCTACAAAAAAGGAAATAATGTGATGCAATAGAACTCCAAACTGATGAATCAAACGATAACACAGAAGAAAAGTCTCTGGGATCCCAAGTTGTTAATTCAACTGAGTACGAATTGGACGTACTCATATTATCAAAATATGAAAATTCAAACAAAGGCGTCAGTAAAGATGTAAATTCACAAACAGTTATGAACTGGCTTATTTTCTTCATTTGCATGGTCATATAAATGAAATCTTCCATTAAGAAGACATCGTCGTCTAAAAATGTAAAAATTCCTGTGTGATCCTCAATGATTGGCAAGTTTTCAAAAACTTTGTTCATCGTCCACCACCAGTAATGCTTCATTTGGGCCTGCAGAGGATCTCTATATAGTCCATGTATATCTGGTGTATTTGCCCCCGTACAATTAAGAGACCGAGCTGTGTCCATATCCATATTACGCGGACAGTCACCCTTTTGGTATCCTGGAAACTCATTAGGGTATATCTGGATGGAATATGGATAAAAGATTTGTAAAACACGAGCAAAATCTATCATTCTTATTAAATTATTGACGTTCTCATCAAATCTAGAGTGTGAAAAAATTATAAGAGCATCTTCTATTCCTGCTACGTTTGACAAAGATACCAAGAGATATTTCAGGTTTACTTTGTACTTATCAACGAATATTACAAAAACAGGGGCGCTTGGTTGTAAGGGTCCAAAATCGTCCAAGTTCATGACTCGTCCTTCTGAGTTATACTTTGTTATGTACCGTTTTATTGTGTTTATTTGGAGAGGTTTATCATCATCTTGTTGTTCAAACTCTACATATTTTATTGCACTTTGAGGAATCATTGATACCACTTCATTTTCCTGGATTCTCTTTATACGGTAAACGAGCAACACGAAGATAAGTAAAAGTACGAATAGAACATTTCGAATTTTTGCCAAAGCGTTAGACAGTTTTCTTCGGAGCATAATCTAAATAAAATTTAATAATCTTTAAAGTTAATTGGGAAAAAAATACTTCTGTCATAATAAGTGGCAGGATCTGACAGGAAGTAAAAAAAAAATGAGAATCATAGATAAAACGCTAAATGTATTGTGAAAATGTACAAATGAGAATCCTAAAAGTTTTATATTACATAGTATTTATGTAACTTAGTTGAAAGAATCCTTCCTCATCTCTTTGTACATCTGCTGTTTATGCACAGACATATAAAACAGTAGCAGACCAAACATTCGCTAAAAATTGCGTACCCATTACGCACACATAGAGAGTGTGTCGATACAGGGCCGGACTAGGGCCGGTTGCCGGTATTATATAACGATATTGAAACAACCGAAATCTTACTGAAAATCCGCGAAAATCAATATTCTCTGGGTAATTGAAGTGTAGATTACTTATCAATAAAGTCTTAACGAATATAACGACCCATCTGTTCCCGTGGTTACTGTAAAAGGCGACTAAGGTAATATTTTAAGAGGACGGTGGGAAGCAGTCCTTTCACCTTCCATTTAACGGTATATTTATACACAGACCGTTGACGGGCACGTATATTCCCAGTCGCCCCCGTGGGGATTGCCACCGGAGGCAAATGGGAATAAAAATTCCCAGTTGCCCCCACTTCAGTTTCGCTATACATTGCTTTGTTTCTTGTGTGTAAATAGTCAAGTAACTGCCACTAACTTAGAAGTAGCGCTCGCCGGCCGCTGCCGCGGCACCGCTCGCTTGGCTCGCTCGGCTCGTGCGCGGTTGGTCACAATTCTAACCTAACCTAACCTATTACCTTCCTGATGAGCCCTGTCAGCGAAGAGTCCTGTCAAAGTAATCTCATCCTTGCGCTATTACTAAATAGCCAAGTAACTGCCACTAATTTGGAAGTAGCGCTCGCCGGCCGCTCTCGCGGCACCGCTCGCTTGGCTCGCTCGGCTCGTGCGCGGTTGGACACAATTCTAATCTAACCTATTACCTATATCATCAGGTAAGTAATAGGTTAGGTTAGAACTGTGACCAAACGCGCGCGAGCCGAGCGAGCGTAGCGAGCGGTGCCGCGGTAGCGGCCGGCGAGCGCTACTTCTAAGTTAGTGGCAGTTACTTGACTATTTACACACAAGAAACAAAGCAATGTATAGCGAAACTGAAGTGGGGGCAACTGGGAATTTTTATTCCCATTTGCCTCCGGTGGCAATCCCCACGGGGGCGACTGGGAATATACGGACGGGCATCAGTATCGGATAAAATAACTCTCCCTGCAGTCATTAACCCGCATGCCCAGCTTGGTGGGACCTAGAGTTAAGGTGTTGGTATGCCTGAAAGCTAGCTTATAAATATATCAGGAATTTTGAAATAAAACAATGAATTTAATGAATATTTACATATAAATTTTTTACTTTTTTTTAACTTTATTTTTTATATATTTTTTATTGTACACTACAAAAATACAATAAACAAAAAATACAATATAATATATACAATAGGCGGCCTTATCGCTTTCCGCGATCGCATCCAGGCAACCATAGAATGGACAGTGATTAGCCTGGACATAAAATGGGGACGTTGTTGGTGCAAATAATGTGTTTACAATGTACTAAAATAGATACATATCCTAAATAATAGATACATAAATACATAAATGAAAGATTTTAAACGAACGAAAATAAAAGCAAATACAGAGATTATTGCAGTTTGGTACGAGAACAAGATCACAACGACAAGTAATGTTCTTTATTTACATAATTTAAAAACTACTGTTCCTAAAATAATAATATGTAAGTACAGGTATACAAAAAATAAAATAATCATAGGGCATCAAATAATACGTCCGCATCGTTGTCAATGGGAAAAGTGGCCAACAAAGGCTGGCAGCATTGCCACGTGGTATGGCAATGCTGATTCTTTGGCTGAAAAATAGGCCAGCCCTTTGGTTACGTGAATAGTCGATCAACCGCTTGGAAATGTCTCGGAAAACTAAATTACCACTCGGACCCCATGGCCCTAGAGTTTCAACCCCAAACGGCTCGAACATATAGGTTCCAATAAGATTGGAATATTTGCGCCATTCGAGGTTCAGTTTCAATCCTGGAGTGTCATGTTTTTAAATCCATGCATTCCGTAAACTTACATCCATTGGAAACCTGGAAAAATATTAGTAAGCTCAATTATTACCTGCTGAATGAAATGTTAAAATTATGTGAGTAGCCTATACCGATTTATGTCCACCATCGTTCATGTTATCCATCACACAGACAGGGTAACATAACCGGCTTATGAGACACAATTGATTTTCTATTGTAACGTATCACATATGTGTACGCGCCGGGCCGGAGCGATTCTATATTTATTATCATAGAATGTATGTTTACATTGGCAATCTGCACTCTGCAGTATTTTCAAACAATGTCACCAAAAAAAATTGAAATATCGTAGAGTAAACCGAGCCTATATTTGATAATTCCATGATAGGTAAATATTTTCCATACAATAAAAAAAAATCGTCTTTGTTGCCAAATCCGTCCCTGACTACACAGAATAATACAAAAACTTACCGATGAAAGGTCAATCCAGGTGTTTTGTGGTAGCTAGCACTGTCACACTGGTACGCACAGCACTTTACCATTTTATTTTTGTGTAATTGTCCCAAACAATTAATATTTCAATTAATATTTCGCGGTTGAAACATAGAACGTGATTCAGGATAAATGTTGCTTATCAATATGGCAGCGCGGGACAAACGGGCTACGCGTCAAATTTTGCCTATGTGTGAGTCAGTGTGACAACAGGTGACAGAACGAGATACTGCTTACGACTTGTCGCTTAGAAAAAAAAGGATAGAGAATCAAGTCCATCGACTATGGATTAATGTTTGGTCTGCTACTGTTTTATATGTCTGTGTGTTTATGTCTGTGATCTGTACGGTCTCCCTATCTATACCTACATTAGTAACTCAATAAGTGCAAATAAAATAGATAGAAGAACTTCGAACAAAGTCGAAGCAACACATCCGGTTGTAACGATGTTATTTATTAGTATCATTATTTATTCTTCTAAGGTAAATGCAGCTATTAGAGACCCATCGAAAATTCTCAGGTAAGTATTACCGATGTTATTAATAAATGTTGATTGATTAATTGATTAATAAATGTGCATTTCGTTTTCCCGTGATTGTAAGTTGACAAAATTAAATTATATTGCGTTTTATACTTGCACTTGTTCCCTCAGATGAGAACGTAACGTTTTCTTCAAGACATTATATAGAAAGATACTCAGTTCTCGTGACACCAGGAGACAGCAGGGTAACACTAAAAATAGGAATCGCTTTCATTTTATAATAATTAACCGACTTCAAAAAGGAGGAGGTTATCAATTCGTCGGAACCTTTTTTTTTTTTTTTTTATGTATGTTCCCCGATTACTCGAAGATGGCTGGACCGATTTGAATTTTGTTTTTTTTTGTTTGAAAGGGTATACTTCCCAGGTGGTCCCATGATCATCAAGTCAGGATCTGATGATGGGATCCTGGAGAAATAGAGAGAACTCTTCAAATTTTATAGGCACACGAAGCGATTTAGGTATTTTTTGGAAGAGTACTTTCTCGTAGTGGTCTCATTTCAATTTGGTGAAGATCTGATTAAGAACTTTGGAGATAGGCAACGGAACTCCTCAATAAATGATAGCAAATGGACTGGGATTGCTGAAATCTCATGTCTGTCTATTGCTTGCACCAGTTCATAACATAACATCACGCCGGTATGCTGTGAAGGGGTAAGCACATGTGAACCACTAAAAAGTGAAAAAAAAAACTTTTTCCAAAAAAAAAACAACCGACTTCCAAAAAAACAGTACAAAGTGAAAAATAACTTTAATTTCGGAAGGCGGTGACAAAAAATTCAAATACAGCTCCAAAGACACCGACTTCCGAAATTAAAGTTATTTTTCACTTTGTAGTGTTTTTTTGGAAGTCGGTTGTTTTTGTTTTGGAAAAAGTTTTTTTTAAGGTTGTTGACATGTGGAATGTGAACTCGGCTGTCATTGTGCCAATTGTCGTATCAGCCAATGGACTGATGGCCGAAAGCCTCGAGCAACATATCTCGAGGCTCCCGTTAGGCGGTTGGATCAAAGGCCTGATTCAGAAGGCAGTACTCCTCGATACGGCTCCTATCGTGAGGAGGTTCCTGTCTCTGGAGCCCGAACCACTGGTAGCTTAGACCTAGCTCCCGATACCGGCGGCTCACAATTTTTTTTTGTTTGTTATAAGTAGTAAAATGAATGAACTAATAATAATAATGTAAGCCTTTATTCAAACACAGTTTTTTTGCATTGTTTGAACCTTAATCTAACGACTGTGGCGTGTCGGTGACACCGACAACCCGGTCTGTTTGCAACTTTGGCAAAGGCCTCCTCCATCTCTTAAAATCTCTTTCCACTCTGTTCTATTTTGCCCTATCCTAGTCCACGTTTTCCCTGCTATGATCTTTATTTCGTATTCCCATCTTCGAAACTGTCTACCTCGATTTCTTGGGTACCAAAATACTATGCTTTTGTTCCACTTTTCAATGACTCTGTGCACTTTAGTTTCTTTATTCTCTTTGATACGTCAAGCAGGCTTACAAATAGTTAAATTTCGGATATTTTATCTGTTCTGTAATAATACCTCTGGAATCGGATACTAAGCATGCAAACTCGAAAGAATATGAAATCCACAAAAAATACCAACAAAAATGATTACAGAGCACTTAAACATCTTTTAAAACCTGGCCACTCTTGAGACGAATCCCACGCAGGACACCGAAAACAACTGCGCGCGTCAATATTTTTTACCCAACTACGGCGAAGCAAAAAGGAGGGTTATGATTTAATCCGGTTTGTATGCATGATCATCTGTCCGAAGTTATGAGGGATCATAAATTATCTAAACTTTTTTTCATAATTTGACAAATGAGGTTTCGTTGGTGGCGCCTCGATCGTGACAGCTTGTTATAGGCTATATCCGTCAAATTACATTGCATATGGCGGCCTCCAGTAAGTAAAGGCTTGGACTTGAAGCAACCATATTTTATAAACTGCTTGCTATCACGCAGATAGTCGGAAGCCCGGGCAAGAAACCGATGGCCCCCATCGTTGTCAACTCTATCTATCGAATGTTTTATGGAAATCGAAATCGAAATTCAGAGCAGCGACCTGCCCACCGATGTCCAAGCTACAGGATATGTAGTCTACGTGAATCAGAAAATTCGAATATACGGAGCAGCGCGGCCGAAAACCGCGATGGGCATCAGTTAAGGACATATTTACGCGTTCTTAAATGAAAGCGTGGAATAAATCCTCGAAAACGTTTGCAAATGGTTGACAGGACAACGATGGGTCTGCGTTTCTGTACTGATGTTTTGTCACTGGTTTTAGGGATGACTCACGAAACTTTCGAAGAATTTAATTGCATAAATACGCTGGCTAGATTGACATGACATAGAGGGGCTGCCCAGATATCATGATATCCTTTCAGGGTAAAAGATGGAGTGTTGCCAGGGCCAATTGAGCTACAGGGTTTTACTTTAGCTATCGCTTTAATTTCATACAGTGAGCTTAAAAAGGGAAGAGGAATTTTATCTCTCTTATGACTGCTATTAAATTTTCTAGGGTCCAGTTGTATGCTTCTGTCCGGTATACCTGGTACCGGACAGAAGCATGCTAGAAAAATACTGAGCAAATGCGTCGGCCGCTTACACAAACAACGGAGTTTAATCAAGTCAATTCTTTAATTTTAAGAACATTCACAGTCTGATCTCAGTCTCAATCTGTCAAAAATACCTCTAATTTCCATTCATTTTTGACAAGTTTTTGACATTTGATTGTCGCTGAGATGAGACTGCGACAAGCGATTGTGAACATTTTTAATTACGAGAATTGGTCTTCTGGTATATTATGGCTTCGTTTAGTCCCTCGATATAAAATATACTATTATTCACACCTACGCCACTATAATTATTATAATTTAGGCTTAAAGTCACCCAAAGGGCAATGGAGAGGGCTATGCTCGGAGTTTCCCTACGCTATCGAATCAGAAATGAAGAGATCCGCAGGAGAACCAAGGCAACCGACATAGCCCGAAGAATTTCCAAACTTAAGTGGCAGTGGGTAGGGCACATTGCTCGCAGAACAGATGACCGATGGGGCCGAAAGGTTCTGGAGGGGCGACCGCGTACCGGAAGACGTAGAGTGGGAAGGCCTCCCAAAAGGTGGACCGACGACCTTGTGAAGACCACGGGAATCCGCTGGATGTGGGAAGCACAAGACCCGTCGAAATGGAGGACCCTGGGGGAGGCTTATGTCCAGCAGTGGGCTTCTTTCGGCTGAAATGATGATGATGAACTTTTTCCAGGGGCTTCACCCGCGTGGATGTCGAAAATTATCCCACGGGAACGTAGGTAATATGGGGATAAAAAGTATCCTATGTGTTATTCCAGGTTACAAATTATCTGTGTGCCAAATTTCATCCACATCAGTTCTGCTGTTTTTGCGTGATTGAGTAACAAACATCCAAACATCTAAATATCCAAGAATCTAAAAATACAAACTTTCACATTTATAATATTAGTAAGATAGTAGGATTAATAATTTACACATTAAACAATATAGGGTGTATTTATAAACGAGATTTTTACGTCGCACCGTCGAACGTCAAAAATGTAGGTGGTTAAACGGTCGCCTAATCATTACTTAACTTTAAGCAGCGTTTATAAATAAAGGCGATTATTATTTGTCACGTAATCAAATACACATAGTCAAAACATCATCGAACAAGAATGTTTTCCAATGCAAAACTTTACAGTCAAAATCTAAATTTTTTATTTCACATAAATCTGCGTGGGCACTTAAGAAACGTCAGAAGCTAGGTGCACGGTTCCAATTTGTCGCTTTCTATAGAGAAGAGCCGGCAAGAAACTCCACAGTGCAAGACTTACCTAATAACGTAATTTAAATTGCTGGTACACAAACTTACATACCTTTTCATTCCACACTTACTCACATCGCGTTACGATCACGAATAATATTTTTGTTCAACATACAGCTTGACACTGACTGACTGAATTGCAATAAACGTAAGAAAATTTGAATTTTGCGGGCTACACTGGAGGTTCCACCTTTTTTTTGTTTGAGGGTGTTAAATCATCAAATAACTTCGCTCGCTCTTTCGTGTCAGACTTTAACTGACTAAAACCCACCCGTGTTCCTTCAGTTGCCTGTGTGACACGGGCCACGATATTTCTTTCGAACAACCCGCACCCCTGGCAGGCATCGGCCCTTGCGGACCCCACCACTTGGTGCTGACATCTCTTTGAGGCGCGCGTGGAACACAACGCGCCGTCGACCCGGGCTTGATCCTTGCCGGACAGCGAGCTACCCATTACTTGCCGTCCGCAAGCCCGTGCCTACTGTGGCCGGGAATCAGCCTGGGATTCCCGAAGACCAGGACGTCTCCTGCAGCGACGAGGGCCGTGAGGGCGCATATACTGCCTGTCCCTCACGTGCGCCGCCTCCTTCTTTGCGAGCATTATTGCTTCGCAGAAGGAGATGACGGCTACCCATACACTCTCGCTCCGTACCATGGCCTGGACCAGGGCCGGACGTGAAAGATTGCCGCCGCCGATCGCCTCCACGAGGACACGGCGGTGCTCCTCCCAAGCCGGGCAGACCTCCACCGTACGGTCCACGGTGTTCTCCGGGCGATCTACGCAATTGAAACGCCCGGCCGTTTCCCGCCTTATCCGAAACAGGAACCTCCCGCAACAACCGTGTCCGGTGAGGACCTGAAACAGGCGGAAGGCGAGGGCGCCGCACTATGGAAAATCCAGGTCTGTTTCAGATCAAATATCGATAACTTCTTTATTTTTAAAGACATACGCTTAAATTTTTGCACATGTATAAAGTATTAAATAAGGCTTTCGATAAAGTTCATATGTTATCATTTTATAAAAACTTTTACAAAGGGTCTTTATTTATTTCCTTAGGGACAACACTATTTATATTGTGAATAAAAATGTATTAACATTAGTTTATTATAAAACAATATGAATAAAGCTCTTTAGTATTTAAATATGTCATCAAAATTATGATTACCAATATTTATCTCATAAAACATTTAAAGTTGCGAAATTTCTAAGTAAAACTAATGCTAGAAAATTTTATATTAATATAAAGCATAATGTACACTTGCTTAATTATATTTGGTGAACTACGGGATCCAAAATGAGTTCGTTCACTTTTAAAAGATCTAGGGTATCTTCATCAAGTGACTTCACACTTCTGCTAAATGTTTTTCGATGACTGAAAATGTATGATGGATCTGATGTGTATTAAATGATAATATAAGATTTCCATATCTCCAATTATCGGTAGGAACAAAAATAAGCTGAACAGCAGCTGCTGGCTATTATAATTAACAGAAATACAAAAACAAATGTAACAAAATAGAGATCTTAATCAGATGCGTCGCAGTTGTGGCAAACATAATGTCGCCCGCCATCTGTACACTCTAAGTGAGACCACATTTTACAGCACTCTCACCCATTTTTCTCCAGATCTACTCTAAGTGAACGCACCCACACATATAAGGCAGAAATATTCATCTTCTGATGAAGCTGATGAATCGGCCTTCTTCTTCTTTGCTTTACCTTTAGACTTCTTCACTGTAGTATCTTCAAGTATTGTTTTCTTTACCTGCTCAGATTTTTGTCGTTTCTGTCTATCTTCATGTTCTTTTCTTACAGCTTCTTTTTCCGGAGTGTCTGTGTAAATAGTAGACTTTTATGTGTTGCGAGCTCTATGGTGAAAACACAGGTTGTTTGCTTGTAGACGGCTGCGGTGATGGTTGTTGAAGACTTACGTAAATTTGGCCCGAAAGGCATCCTCAGAGCAGCAGTAGCATCTCTAGGAAGAATATTTGATTTCGGTTGTATTGCTGTGTCTTGTAACTGATGACGTACACCTGCACAACCTGGTGTGGGCGGCGTCATTTTTCCTTATAAGTTTGTGGGATATTAATCTCTACATTCTGTATCGGGGCTAATTGTTGTGGCACGTTTTCAGTGGTGACAGCAGTTGCAATTCCTCCTCAGGTGCTAGAACAATTATTTCTTCCAGTGCAGATGCAATTACCTCCACTAGTGCAAGTGTAACCACGTCTTCTACCGCACCATTTGGTTTGGCCTGTCCGTTACGAATGACGGACCAAAATCAAGATCTTGAAACAAATTCCGGTTGAAAGGGTATATTCCAGTCTTACGGAACCCAGCCTAAATATTCGACTGTGTCAAGGCAAGTGGCAGTGCAGTTTTTATCATTCCAGGGATGTCATAAATTGACATCGTTTTTCCAGGATTATTGCGCATCCAGGCATCAGCGGTAGAGTTTATAGCTTTCTTTAACGGACCGTAAACAGATCGATCTAAAGACTGCAACTTGTGCGAGCAGTGGGGTGGAAATGAAAGTAAAACGATACCGTTGTCTTTGCAGAAATCCAGAGAATTTATGTGGACGTGGGAAGAATGATTGTCTAGAATAAGCAGTACTTTATGGGATGTTGAGGCATTTGAATGTTTTTTGAAATGTTTCAGAAACTCAAAAAATAGTTCATCTTGCATCCAGCCTGATGGGTTGGCAGTTCCAATAGAACCCACTGGACCATCTCTTATAAAATGATCTTGGTATCAAACTCTTGGAAACACGAACATTGGGGGAATCGCATTGCCCAACGCGTTTGCCGCAAAGGCTAGTGTGACTAACGTGCCACGTTCAGCAGAAGTGATAGCTCCTACCTGTCGTGTTCCACGCTTTGCCACAACTCTGTCGGGCTTTTGTACGGTTGTTACACCTGTCTCGTCAACATTGTAGATGTCTTGTGGTTCAAAGTGATCACGGTCAAGGACAATTTGCAAGTTATCGTAAAAAAGCATGAACGTTGATCTTGTTAAACCTTGTTGCCCTGGAGAGACTGGTTGCCTGACCTGTGCGCATCGACAATTCTACATTTCTCCTCATAAAAGAGCGAAACCATTCTTCTCCGGCGACCTCATTTTCGATCCACTAGGGGGTGTGTTTAAATTATATTTGACAGCGAGTCCGAATGCTAATTTTCTTACTTCTTTGACAGATAGACCAAAGTATATATCCGCACAGCGGATCAAATATTTTGACAGTTTACATTCCTGGTCAGGGGTAAATACTCGGTTGTGGGCTACATACCCCAAAACATCAGCCTGTTACCTTCTTCGGTCGCTGCATCCCTTTTTTTCTTGTATCGCAGAAGAGAAGAGTGGTGAACTCCGTAGATATCTGCAGCTTTTCGTAAAGAAGTCCCTTTTTTGACTTCTTCATACGCATTTTCGTAGTGAGTTATATCACACTCGCCTCTTGAAGTTTTTTTATACGTTGTCTGGGATCTTCAATCGTACCCACAATAATTGCTTCATCCGTCCCCATACCCGTCAACCGCTAATAAAACAAACATAGCGTCTAGACAAAACAACATAATCAAAAACTAATCACGGTTTTACACCTTCATAATCTAACAATAAAGCAGAAAATCACTCATAATGCAAATGCTAATATCAACAAAGTAATTTGAAAAAGAAAACAATAGAAAATACTTATTGACGAAAAAATATAATAGGGTGCCCTAGAAACGTACACAGTGCGCGAAGTGCAACGCGTCACTGTGATTTCTGTCCGGACTCGCTGGCCGCGTCTCATTTACAAGTTATTGGCGTTGCTTCAACCGTACCCTGCTTCAACCGTACCCAGTCTCCCCTACCTCATAATGGTTCACATAGATTCTGGCAGTTTCCATGTCATAATTGCCAAATTTTTCAGCATTTATCATTACACCAAATGAAAGAGCTTGTAAAGTTATGTAAAGCCGTTTAATCAAATTTACATCCACTCCTGTGATTTCAGCAGAACATTCTGCGTTGTAAAAAAATCTTCCAGCAGTATTACCGTTTTTTTTTTTTTCATTGGTAAGTATTACCTCTTACTTGTCGTGGTTTGTCTATGATTAATCCTAGCTCCTCACGAAAACGTTGTTGAACTACAGTTTTCTTTTCTAGCTTTTGTCGCGTCTTGTCTTCACTTGTGGCTAACCATGTTTGAAAAAAGAGGTTGTATGAAATATGTAATATCATTCCCCTACCACGAATACAGGCATCGATTGTAAAAATTCCGTATTGATATGAATTTTCAATTACAGGCCTAGCAGTCACTTTAGTCAGATCATTTATTTGCCGTGGAGTAGCTCCACAAATTGTACAAGTGGAACCAGAAGGTGTATCCGTTAATACTTAAGTTTGCAATCTATCATTGTCAAAAAGAGTTCGTGCCTCACATTCACTCCTTCGCCTTCTTTGTTAATCAATGATGGATCCATGGAAATGCTTTGGTTTTTTATTTCATCCACAATAGCTTTAGTTTTTTCAGGAGATTATTTGCAAAATTCGACAAAAACGGACTAACGAAGGCATTGTATTTTTAACCGACTTCAAAAAGAAGGAGGTTCTCAATTCGTCGGAAACTTTTTTTTATGTATGTTCCCCGATTACTCGAAGATGGCTGGACCGATTTGGATTTTTTTTTTGTTTGAAAGCGTATACTTCCCAGGTGGTCATGATCATCAAGTTAGGATCTGATGATGGGATCCTGGAGAAACAGAGAGA
The DNA here is from genome assembly GCA_947359405.1 of Antitype chi. NCBI lineage: Eukaryota > Metazoa > Arthropoda > Insecta > Lepidoptera > Noctuidae > Antitype > Antitype chi. The sequence continues at coordinate 9,886,814 of OX375815.1, read as the reverse complement.
ACTCTTCAAATTTTATAGGCATACGAAGCGATTTAGGTATTTTTTGGATGTGTACTTTCTCGGAGTGATCTCATTTCAATTTGGTGAAGATCTGATGAAGAACTTTGGAAATAGGCAACGGAACTCTTCAATAAATGATAGAAAATGGACTGGGATTGCTGAAATCTCATGTCTGTCTATTGCTTACACCAGTTCATAACATAACATCACGCCGGTATGCTGTGAAGGGGTAAGCACACGTGAACCACTAAAAAGTGAAAAAAAAAACATTTTCCAAAAAAAAAAAACAACCGACTTCCAAAAAAACACTACAAAGTGAAAAATAACTTTAATTTCGGAAGGCGGTGACAAAAGATTAAAATACAGCTCCAAAGACACCGACTTCCGAAATTAAAATTATTTTTCATTTTGTAGTGTTTTTTTGGAAGTCGGTTGTTTTTTTTTTTGTGCCAGACAATATCGCCCGTTGGCCCATTGATTAATTTGATAGGCACTAAAGATGTAATAAACAAATTTGCGTCAGAAATAAGTTCAGACTCCTCAGGAAGTTTTTGTTTGTATCGACTCTGACCAGATGAACCATCACTTCCCCATTTACTGAATAAAACTAAATGACTCAATCCAGTCATACACTGGCATATATAGGCAAAATCCTAGCTGCAGTGTGGTCCAATAAATCTTGAAGATTCAGTATTTTTGTGTATATGTGTATTTGTAATTTATTTTGCTGAAGATGGTGGATAACATCTCTGTTTGGCTTCTTGTATTTTATAATAAGGTGGAAATATAAAACAGTTTCGCTCGTTAGTTAAATTCCTTAAATAAATATATTGTGCTTTCGTTAAATCTAAGTAAATCAATGAAAACACTTAATGCCTCTTGATCCGTAGCATTGTAATCTGGCTTACGTTATCTAAGACATTAAAATATAGAGACTTTGTATCACTATCAGCAAGCCTTAGTTTTTCCACGAGATTTGCTCCTATTCCTTCTATTCCTTCTCCTATTGAACGTAATCCCTGAACAAAGGCATTCTAGATGTGTTCAAAGCCATATTCACTAAGCTGCGCAGTACTTTTACTTTTTTGGTTGATTCTGACGAGTCCCCATAAGAGACACAGGGTCTTCCGCGTTTCCCAGAAGAAGTAGATGGAATCAAATCAAGCGTTATTTCATCCGAGTTTGGTAAACTTACCAAATATTCTGAATCCCACCAATTGCTGTTCTTTTTAAAAAATGAATCCTTTTTCCTCGACGCTTCTACCCATCGTCTATTAAAGATATGAATAACATTCCTTTGAATATCACTGGTGTTAAACAGATGTTGTCTTCAGAAACATGATAGTTTTCTTAAACTGTTGTTAAAGATTCAAACTTTTTTCCTCCTTCGATGTATGGAAATAATAATTCACGCTTAGAACACTTGAAAGTTGTAGTCATTTTGAAATTCAGCAAAGATACGTAACAGTCAAACGTCTGTTTAGTTTTATTACGAATTTGTAATAGCGATATTCCAACCACTCAGTGAATCCACTCTTTATATATTATTTGATAATTAATAAGGGTAGTGTGCATTTTGTTCATTAAGTTGTACCGCAAAATAAGTGCAAACTATAGATAGTACGCCCTATTATCAATAAATAATTAATATTTAAATAAAATATAGCACAAACTAATCAGTGAACTATTCACATTAGAAACCGCAAAAGATAGAGGTTTTCTGTTCCCTGACTTGTGTCATACTTTTCACGATAACTTCAGAAACCGCACGTATCAGCAGCAAATTTTTATAAACGTTATGAATATCTACGCTACAAAACAACATCAAATGTAAAGCATCGGGAGACATCGGTAACTGTCAAGTCTCGATGAAGTTAAAAAACTGTATTTTTCCCCTCACTAATTGTTAAGTTTTTTTATAGAAATATTATCATAAAACCTACAACATTATAATTGCTTTAAAATCTACAAACAATTGGCTTTTTAGAAATGTATAACACTTTATATCTATTACCGCAATTTATTTAAAGAAATCAATTTTGAAATATTGAAGCGAACAGACCTGAAATAGATTTTTTTTAGAATAGACACTTTGTCGTGTTAAAAAAAAATCCAAATTAAATTCAAGCAAAATTACTACATTATATTAAAGTCCCACTCTTATAATATAAAAAAGTGCGTAAGTAACGACATTCGTAAAAACGATTTTTGATATGCCGTTGTTCTACTATTTTCCATAGTGCGCCGTGGCGCCTCTCAATCCACTCCTCAAAGAGGGGACTTACTGCCGCAATCATAGCGCGCCCAGCACTGGGTTCAACAATCGCACTCTCCATGTCGCCATGAGATCCCGCCGGAGCTCTGTCCGCTGGAGCTTCCACCTTCAAATAATGTTGTAAAAGTTACATGCAGCTCTAAATGTGTGCAGCCCTAATTAACATAATTGTATTAATTTAATTATGTACTTTAATTTTGAAAGTAAAGATTAACATATTCTATCCAGCCTAAGTATAAGAAATTCAATGCACCTCTAGAGAACTCTGATTTAGTTCTTATCTCGTGGTTCATAATTTTAACAATGAATACCTACATACTGTCCAACTGCCAAAAGTACAGCTTGAATTATTTCTGGTGTAATATAATTATGCACTAGTACCTACTCTGTGCTATAGAATTGTAGCCACCTTCATTAATTTGTGCTTACACAAGTAAGTATTTGGACAAAATGCGGCTCAACATGATTTTGCGCTATTGTTTATGCATGCTTGTCAAACTTGCAGTTACGTGTGTAGCAGCCTTGCTGCCGATCGTGGGATGCTCATTGGAAATCACTATAAATATAAACATTAGCCAATAATGTGCAGTAATTGTGTGTACAAGTGTAAACCACACTGACCACACTACAAAGGGCTGGTCTACCTATTTTATTATCTGGCAAGATCGGTGTACCTAAGTGTTATCATCAGTGTGTTAACTCGGCGACCACTTCGACCACATTTGGTACCTATGTTTTTATCATTATAATTGAATGGGTTCCCATACGTATTAAGCCAAAATTATTCCCGTTCTAAAATGCATTGCTATGACAACCGGATCGCGACTTGCCGCGGAACCGAAGTTTGCCCGAAGACCTGATACAACAGTATTTTATAACCCTTCTTAAAGAAACTTGTAAGTGAAACCGGAATCTCTTTAAAAAACAAACATTTTCTCATAACCAGAGTTCTCTACCCAGACCATAACGGACATGTCGTGAACATATTGGCCTCCTACTGTTTTTAGCCTGTTCAGTAAGAACTGAACTTTGATGGTTACTTTCCTAAAACAATGGATTAAAACTACATATAATTGCAGACAATTAAATTTAAGGTTCTATTAGATTCAAATTACTAAAATACCCAGTAAAACATAGTATCAAAATACTCGAACATGCTTTACCGGCTACTCATATATCAACACATTTTGTAAATGCCGCCTTTTGACCGTCAACTTCGCAACTACGTACTACCAACTTAAGCCACAACGACCTTTCTCAACATCGTGTTTTAGAATTCAAACGAGTGCTATCTAGACTTTCCAGTAATTTATAAAATAATTTTATTATTTTAGATAGCAGTTAAAGTTATTTTGTGTTGTATTTGTCGAAAAGCGTCATTACAAAACCTTAATCAATTGCTCAACTGTACTGTATCCGGCTGCTTTATTTCGCCACCAGACGGCGCCTCTAGTACGACGTCACTCGTGTATCTATAGTTTCCTTCTGTTTTGAAACCCAAGCTTAGTGATTTAGTTCCTTGAGAAATATTAAATACGCGAAAAGTGTTATAAACTGGAATTCAACACAGCCTTAAAGATGGAAAAGAGGGTCGCCTTGGAATTGAGAGGAAGAAATCCTTCACAGGTAAACGAAATCTATTTTTCGATATATTGGAATGTTTTGTCGATACGTATTTCGTCAGGTACATAAATGTAATACTTAAAAATTAGGATTATTGTCAGTAAATCAGCATAATCTTCGGTTCATGTCATTTAGGTATACAGTAGTACGTAAATCCACTTCCTAATTAAAGATGTGGCATTAATATGTATAGAAATTAGCCATTGCCGATTGTTACGTTTCATTCATGTGCACATAATTATTATACATTCTAATGAATTATTTGACCAGTCAATTAATTTCTATGCCTCAATAGATTTCCCCGTGAATGATTCACTTGCTTATTCAGATTATACAAGCAGATCAAGCATTCCTATTGTAAATATTCGTATATTGAGGTTAAGTGTCGAAACTTATGGATGTCGGACGTGTTATGGTACCCTTATTGAAGGCCAATTACGCGACTGAAAGTCAAATTTCTATATAATCGGTTATATTACTCTACTTTCCTATATTTGTTAGGTAATATTTATCTCAAAAACTTGTGCTATGAAAAAAGGGCTCATTGATTAATGTGTTGTCAATGTCAATGGTATTTTACTAGAAGTAAAAGTTTTTAACGAATACTACATAGGAATTAGAGTATTACATAGATTAAATTGTTGTTTACAACAATTGGAAAAACTTCTTATCTCCAATGTCTGTTACATTCTGCTCAAAGTGTAAACTTGACTATAGCTACACTTCATGATATAATTTCGCGCCCTTTCACCTAAGCGGACTAAACTCCCAGTAAAAACTTAAAATGATTGGTAAATTATTATAAAATAAGTTTAAATAATGTCACTGAACATGTTTTTGTTACGAATTTGGTCTATTTACACTTTCAACTGCAGTCATATTATTGACGCACGCCTTACCAATATAGCGGCCATTTTTATTGCGTCGCGATGATTCGTGTCATCCGCCATTGCAAAGTAAAAACGATCTCAATTCTATTCGCAACTAAAACACCGCAAATACATATCGTTATACAAACTATAATACGAACACATCCCTTTCATGTTTCAATGAATATTTCCCCGAAATAATCACTCATTTCATGGATTTTACAAACTACGCCTGTGCCTTTGACAACTAACACCATTTTGACGTTTTGGTTGACTTGACTTTGCTTTCAATAAATACTTAGCAAGCCAGTAACATTACCCATTAAATCTATTCTTCATTGATTATTCTTCTGTAAGGTTTGATAGAAGTATAAAAAAAAACAATGATTTTTCAATACGACGAGGTTTTCATGCCGACTCTGCTACTGCACACGCCGAAAGCATAACATGTACTGGATAACCTTGTAATTCATATAGGTAGGTAGATGCTTCTACACGTATTATGTGGACGTGTACGTAGATAGTAAGTTGCCAAGCTAGATTGGATGCGTGATTTACTTATAGCTAGCTTATGTTCACCAAACATTGATTTCCTACTATTGTAGGTCATAAGAGTAGTAGAGTAAAAAAAAAACAATCAGTTCCACTCCATTATAACATAATTGTAATAAGGCATATTTAAATGACTTGCTCTACCTCTATACCCTTGATATAAACATGAGAATGAGGGGAGTTAAGTTAAAGCTTGTCACTGAAGATCTAATTATTTGTATTGTTTTGATTACAGGTAAAAGAATTAAACTTGGATAATTGCAGGAGTACCAATATAGTTGGTTTAACAGATGAATATATTAATCTTGAAAACCTCAGCCTCAATAATGTTGGTCTAACTACACTCAAAGGTTTTCCAAAACTGCCCAAGCTCAGGAAACTAGAGCTGTCTGACAACAGAATATCCAGCGGATTGAACTTCCTCAATGGCTGCAAAAAGCTAACACATCTTAACTTATCAGGAAACAAAATTAAAGATTTAGATACTCTGAAGCCGTTGGAGGACTTTGAGCATTTAAAGAATCTTGATTTGTTCAACAATGAAGTCACTAGCATTGAGGAATACAGGAGTAAGGTGTTTGGACTACACCCCTCATTAAAATATTTAGATGGGTAAGATTTTTACAAGTTAATTTTTAATGACTTAGCATGCTGAATCTCTTGTTATTAAACCACAGTCCAGACACTTAATTATTTGCTTTCTACCTATGAGTATGCCTACTTATAACATAATTGGTGCTTACAGATTTGACAAACAAGATAGAGAAGCTGAGGACAGTGATGCAGAGGAAGAAGATGAAATGAATGGAAACAATGACAGTGAAGAAGATGGTTAGTGTACCTTGTTTTTAGGCTTCTAGTTATGTAGGTTGCATATCACTAGAAATTTTCTTGTTAGCAACACTTGCAAAGATGTTTACAAATAATATCAGCCAGTAAGTCTCACTGCAGGGCAAAAGCCCTATCATACAAATACATTTCAGCAAATCTAAATATATACAAATGGAAAGGAAAAATGCTGAAAAGAAAGAAAATAAATTTATTCCACCCAGATTAAAGCACCGGTCACCTGTTCTAACTATTTATATTTCTTGAATCTGAGGTTTTGTAGTATTATTATTATTTTGTGTCTTTGACATACCTTGGGACACTGGGGTCCCGGACCTTTGGAAGACATACAAGGGGCAGAAAACAACTTGCGGAGGCCCATTTGAGGCTTATAATTAAATTAGTCACCAACCAATGATTATCCCTGTAATTCCTATATGCACTATGCAAGTGCACCCAAGGAAAACCCCCAGTTGGTGTAGAACTAGTGCAGGATGTATAGAAATAAAGATATTGGACTATGGATTTGGATAGCTTAAGTGGACTGGTTAACAAAACTGAAAAACATTCATGTGTCTGGTCATTGTATTTTTTTATAAAAACAGCCTGTGTTGTTCCACTGTCAGGCAAAGGCCTCCCTACTCTCTGTCCACTTCTCTGTTCAAACCAGCTAAGGACCAGTTCGTGTTGAAGGTGTCCAGCTCATCCCACCATGGTTTTGTATCATTTGAAGTTTTTGTGTAAAATTTCCTCTCTTACCAAAATTATGATTATAATCATCAAATCAGCATGTTGAGACCCACATCCAAACAAGCCATTGACCAGTTTTTAGGTAACATGGCCCATCATTCATACATACATTGTCATTACTGATAATTAACTTGCGGTGTTTGTCTACAACCAGACAAGGGCCGGAAAAATTACCTAAAGAAAGGGTAAAATAAATACTGAATTACAGATCTGGACATAGATTTGGGTCTGTTGGTGATAAATGATGATGATAACGTGTCAGAAAGGCCAGAAGAGGAGAGAACCTCTCTACCAATGATATTATACACTGTTTATGGTCTACTATACCACATGGGTTTCCTTTTAAAGAGTAAGCATCATTATTTTATGTCAGTGATGCTTGTGTAACATTTGTCTGTCTATGCAAGACTCAGCAGCTTCTTCTCAAAGATTTGGTTTGGATTTTTATTGTGCTGGCTGCAAAATTAATTAGTAAAGTAATTGTTTTGATGTTGGTGATATTTTCATGTTGTCTCATTTGTTTCAGGGTCAGATGAAGAAGAAGAGGAAGACGATGATGAGGATGTTTCACTCAGTGTAGTCTACAATGATAACCTTGGTAAGTTGTGGCACTTTTGAAAATCAACTATCCTGTACCAAAGTCGCAATACAGCAAACTTTCACTGTCCTGTAGTCCTTTTCCAAAGATCCTGATTTTCTGCACTTTAAAGATTGTACTGCAGTAGTGACAGTGGGGGGCACTAGCTTCACCGCTAAAAACTTAAGGAGTATCTTCTGTGCGGCGGCAGCACTCCCTTACACCGCAAACATAAAAACTTAATCATCATCATAATAATACCTAATATTATGACATGGCTCCACTTTTCGATGCTTCATGCCAGTTTTTCTCCATTGACCACGATTTATTTTAAATGTGCACTGCACGTCTATAATGTTATAGTAAAGACTTGAATTCATGGATTTTGCTTGGAATTGAACAGTATTGAGTAAAATAAACTAGCTACCAACATTATGGCTTTAAATATTAATTTTAATTAAATGACTATAGATACGAATTCTATTTCGACAGAAGAGGAAAGCTCTGCCAGCTCTTTATATGACGGCTCAGATGCAGAGGAAGATGATGAAGATGTGGACGACGAAGAGGTGGAAAACGATCGTGAAGGAAATCAAATTTCTAAAGTACAAGGTATTTACTAAAACATAATATTGTTAAATATAATATGTATAGTGCTATGTTATTGGGTTTGGTTTCCGCACTTAGTCCTGCAAGTGGACCATTGTGCGTGAACCATGGCGGCCGTCGGCTGTTCCATAGAACATAGTGCTTACTTGCAATAAATGACAATGTGTACATATGACCATTTATACCGATTTTAAAGACTGATTGCATCTACACAGTTTTTATAATTCCTTTTTCTACCATCCAGATGGTGAGGAGAATGCAGACGGAGAGCCCGAAGAAAGCACTCGGGGTAAAAAACGGAAACACGAGGATGACGAAGAAAATTGAGTGTTGCCTTAAGCGGAATTATCTTACTAGTTTGTAAGTGTACAGCGCTCCGATGCATCGGACAATAAACCTGTTCACAATCACGAAACCTGCAGTCATCCCCGTAGACTAGTTGTCATTCGTGAGATCGATACCCGACACCCAATGAGGCTAGACTCAATCGCTTTCACTCTAGTATTTAACGCGTCCGCGTCTACCGAACGTCGTACAATTTGATGAAGTTTTTCTATCATTGATAAATGTTGATGTCTCAATAGACATTGTGTGAATTTTGTAGTTTGTTGTCCGACAGTTAATGTTTCAATTAAATTGTTTATGTAATAATCATTTTTTATTCTATTGATATGCTTAATTTTTAGTCTAATCATTGAAATGGAAGTGCATGATTATAGGTTAAAATAGCTCTCATTTGATCTACAGTTATGATGAATTGTATTAATTAGCTGTAAGAGAAGAACATGAGTAAATTGTTAGACAAAACTGCCCTTGGAATCTATTACAACCTCAATTCTGATATGGGCGCCGCCTGTTTTTTGATGACCAAGTTAGACTGATAAAGACATACTAAATTTTTTAAATACTATGACATTGATGTCAATTTTCATGTAGTGAATTATTTACTATAATTACAAATTATGATGATGAGAAATATCCATCAATATCCATGGTTTCGAGTTAATAAGATATAAGAGGGAGATTTAAAATATTTTTACAAGAACAAAAGCTAAAGTTGCCCTCATAACTATTTATTTATTTTTAATTTCTCCATAGCTGTTGAATTATATTAACCTTTACAATGCCATGGATAGTGCACCAATGCCATTTTATCTTGGAAAAAAGTGTGCTTGAATTGATAATTTATTTGACGATGGTAATTTCACCCTGAAATAGCGACATACATATATAAACTTGACTGGACCATATCCTATAGCAATTATTGAGAAAAAAATAACTTTCCTCGATATAGTAATTTTTTTGGCTGAATAACTGGTGGTCAAAGGTTAAAATATAACATTATTGTATCTATACACTGTTACTGTGCAGATTGTAATATAGATATTTGTATTCTCCCACAATCGGAATCAATAAAATGCAATAACTAATTATTCGTAATCTCACTAATGATAACTGAACATGTTCAGTAAAACAAATTTAATTTTCAATGGGCGTAGTAAAATATCGTAATCTGATTAATTAGATCAAATATTTGATGTCTGATGAGTTCAGAGAGTATTTTTCTACAATCTTTTTAAATTTTTAAATAGCAATTAATGCACTTATGAATATCATTGAAATGTTTGGTTGATGCATCATGGTGAACGTGCCAGATATGTTGAAGAGAATTTTAGTTAATAATTTTATTATATTGTGTAAGTCATTAAGTTTAAGTAATTTACAACTTTGGCCTGTTGATATATATTATATATAATCCTATTAAGACTTTATTTCTGGGATTGTAAAATAAAAGCTAAATACAAAACATTTGTTTTTTTTTTAATCCCATCAACAGAACCTGTATTAGGAAAGAAAAACGCGCAGATAAATCCGTTAAAATATTTAATAAAGACCAACAAACATTTATTGATATACAATTGATCAGTTTCAACTAGTTTGTTGGTCTAAAAACTGTTGCAACAATACATTATCAATGGGTATTACCAGATTTTCACTTCCGTCGTAAGTTCTTTTAATTTTCACGAGTTTGTGATCCAAAAACTCGGTGAGTTGAGCTCTTAGTGCAAGATCTGAGCTCACCAAAAACTGCTCCCGGCACTTGGAATATAAGTCTTTAAATGGCAACCCTGAAAATAAAAGAGATTATAAATAAGTCGCTTTTGCCAGTGGCTTCGCTCTGAATGTCGGAAATTATCCCATTGGTACTACCGCGATAAAAAGAGTCCTAATCCAGTTTTTAGTCCACCCGCATGAAAAGATACATCCAAATCCATTCAGCGTTTTAAGTACGCAGCTGTTGCACAATGTTATTTACTGGGAAACAACCAGAATGTAACTCCACCATTATGGTCAAAATGGTCGAATAGTTTAAGAGGGTTTGCCAGCAATTCATAAGAACACAATCATGCTATACATGCGAAATTATCGTTTAGGAAAAACTGGGCCTAAAGAACTTAATTAAATGTTTCGGCCAAACATGGACGCTGGCATTGTCCCGCGGTTTCCACATCTCACAAATGAGTGTATAGTCCGGCTAAGCTAGCCCAAAAAAATAGGTATAAGGTTAACAAAAATTCGCATAGAGCTGAAAATTGGTACGAATTTTCGGAACACCATTACAAATGAAATGTAAAAAGTCCCCATCGATCCCACACTTGCAAAAAATATATCAAGGTCAAAGTTCACAAATATGGGACTTGCGTTTTTTAGCCAAATGGCAAGTTTTATGATAAAAATAGGTCAGACAAAAGTTGTAGATTATACAATTATCTGTAAACATTGAATTCCAAAAATAAGGTAAAATTATACATCTCATTCATAATCATCTGACAATTCTGCTTCCTCTTCTTCTTGTTCGTCTTCTTGTACTTCTTCGTCTTCTTCTTCTTCCTGCTGGATGTAAGTAAATTGTTCTAACAGCGATGCATCAGATTTCTCCTCACTGATATAGTACGAATCCTCTTCCGATGGCGATTCAACATTGGAGCACGACTGACCTTGACAACTGGAGGAGTGAACAGTGAGGAGACATCTGATGCATCGATGTTAGAACAATTTACTTACGGGCAGCAGGAAGAAGAAGTCCAAGAAGAGGAAGCAGAATTATCAGATGATTAAGAATGACACGGATAATTTTATCTTATTTTTTAGAATTCAATGTTTACAGATAATTGTATAATCTACAACTTTTGTCTGACCTATTTTTATCATAAAACTTACCATTTGGCTAAAAAACGCAAAAATCCCATATTTGCGAACTTTGACCTTGATATATTTTTTTTGCAAGTGTGGGATCGATGGGGACGTTTTAGTACATTTCATTTATAATAGTGTTCCGAACATTCGTACCAATTTTCAGCTCTATGCGAATTTTTGCACTTTGACATAGACATGTGCAAAAATTTGCCAGACTATGCATTAGCGAAAGATATATCCTTGGCTATTTTGAAGTCTCTTACTTGATTAGAAGTCTCCATTATAAATAAAGGCTCCATCAATAATGAAGTTTATCATCACTGTATTTACCTTGATAATGTTGTTTTTGATTTTCCAATTGGTACTCAATGATAATTTTGAAGATTCCTTTAGCATTTGTAGTGAGAGATTGATAGACGCTCTTGAGTGAAGACAGCTGTAATGCACCACTGCGATGCGTCATCAATGAGTTCTCGTACGAAGTCTCTTCTGAGTATGGCACAAATGTTGTCACATCCCACCATGTGAATTTAAATTTACTGAGCTTCGTGTGATCCCATACTGAAATAATTTCGATTTTATTGAAATACAATACTTATACGATTAACAACGGCTCAGCCTGTAACTCCAAAGGATGAGTAGTAATAGGTCGCCATGACGATAACATGGAAAATTGAAACTAGAGTTAAATAATTTTTACAAGCTTTTATTTAACTTGCAACATAACTATGTTTGTTTGGGTGGATTCTTGCACTCAATTTTGAAGCAGATATCTTTAACCGATTGAGCTGAAATTTTGCATGCATAATTATATCGCGTGACAATGCAATATTATGATGACATGGAGCTGATCTGATGCTGGAGCTGGAAGGTGGCTATAGGAACTCCGCAATAAAACGATACAACCCCATAGAGTTTGGGCTCGTTTGATTCGTATTGACGAGTAATTTGATCCTATATGGTAACCAGGGTCTGATGCTGGAGCTGGAAGGTGGTCATAGATACATAACACTTTAAGTGTTCAAAATAAATGTGTGGGTTCTACGAATTATTACGAGCTACACAACGGAAAAACGCTGCTACGAACTACGCCTTAATAAATCCCACACCATAAATACTAATATTAAGTTAAAAATCAAATTAAAAGAAAAAATAACTTTTTTTAAACCGGCTTTAATATTACCTGTTAATATGACGAACTAAAAAAAATTTAATCTCAAATATTTAAATAAAGGCGTGTTACATATTGACGGTTAGAAATAGGTGTAACATGCAAATAAATGTTCTTTATTTCTCCTGCTAAAAAAAAACAATGGCACTCCGGGAGTGCCGACAGAAGTGAAAACTTGAGTATTTTTTTAATCGTCAATACAGGATTTCACATTGGGTCCTTGGATCCTGATTGCTCTCGGTAAAAAATGATAAACGAGCAATCGACTTTAGCCATTAAAGGTAACAGCACAGATTTTTACGATAAAAATACAAAGAGAAAGAAAGGGATAAAAGATTTAGAATTTCTTAATGAAAGAAGGGGACTTTTCCAAAAGACATCAACGCGCGACTCATCCGTGTGCTCAAGCGTTCGGTGTCGATGACGCGAGTTCCATGATTTTTGTTCACCCAAAAAGTTCTCAACACGCCTAAAGAAGTTTTCACTTCAAAAAAGCTTGTTTAAAAAAAAAAAGTTTATTTTATTTTATTCACATGTAAATCCGTGAAAGATGATACAGCTAAGAAGAAATCTAATTCTGCGGTGACATTATAGATATGTATGGATGAAAATGACGTGCTGCATGGACAGCAAATAGACAGGAGGATAACAATGTAATTCAATGCATGTTTTCCATTAAATTCTTGCTTCAGTAGCCCCTTACCCTTGTGAATACACTATCCTATTTGCTTACTCACAATAGGTTCTGATTAGTATAATTTTCAATTGTTTACTTACATAATGGTGCATTAATATGATCAATAGTTGCGATCGTGTGGACATTCTTGATTTGCGATATGCTGGCCAAAGTAGACTGAGCTTTAGCATTCCTCAGCATAGTGCCGTCTATATTATGTACTATAAGGAACAAGTCCATGCCATTCTCCGTTAACTGAGTATCAATTAAATTAACAACATCTCCCACATTTGATGGCACATGACTATTCTCCAGCAAATCAATTACAATTGTTTCTAGAATACTCTTTATTGTTAAACTTGGAAAGAAACCATTTACAACAATGCATGGGAAGTCTTTTAATTTCTGGTTTTGAAACTGTTGGAGTACTGAGCGTTTTGAACCAACTCCATAAAGCATAATGTTGAAGTTTTCACTCAAAATGTAGAGCCATTTGTTGAACAGTTGAGTGTATGTTTGATTGAGTTCATTTATACTCTTTTTGTGTTCTGCTGATATTTGAATGTCGTCAAGATCATTTTCATTGACATTTAAGTTTTTAAGTCTTGCTAGAGTATGGTCTGAAGTTGCGATCTGTAATTAAGTAAATATAATTTGTAAATAACTCATTACATACAAAATTATACTAAAATAAGATGTAAATAAGACTTGTGTTAATTTTACCTTTTTACTAGAATGCATCATGAAGTAATTGTCAGGGGTGACAAAATATTCTGAATCCTTCACTTTTGTCTTAGATTCTTTGTTCTTACTAGCTTTACCAACTGATTTCTTTGCTTGTTGTTCTCCTTCCTCTTCTTCAGAAGAAGCTGCTGGTGATGAATGTGAATCAGTCTAAAAATGTTATAACACGCGTTTTTAGTTTCTGCATGGCAACCTATGGGGGCAGTTTATATCCAGCAGTATGTATATTTTGACTGCGATTCTGATGATGATACAATCACGCCTTTTTCCCTAAGGGATAGGCTGAAAATTCATACTATCTTCAAATATATTATTAGCTTTATTTGACATCTTCTATAAAGATATTTAATTTGCAGCACTTTATCAGGAGAAATATATACGTATTATATATAGGATAAGTTTTTAAAGGGATTACATAGCTCAAATTCCAAAAACACCGTATGTTAAAGAAGTTTGTAGATGAATTCTTTTGTGCGTTTTCCATATAAATAATATATTATACTTTTTTTTTTTTTTGAGGATGGGAAATCATCAAATAACTTCTTCCGCTCTGGGTGGAGCAGGAGGGCGTGTCAGACTTTTACTGACTAAAACCCACCCGTGTTCCCTCAGTTGCCTGTGTGCTAGGGGCGACGGTATCTCTTTCGAACAACCCGCACCCCTGGCAGGCATCGGCCCTTGCGGACCCCACCCTTTGGTGCTGACATCTCTTTGAGGCGCGCGTGGAACACAACGCGCCGTCGACCCGGGCTTGGTCCTTACCGGACAGCGAGCTACCCATTACTCACCGTCCGCAAGCCCGCGCCTACGGTGGCCGGGAATCAGCCTGGGATTCCCGACGCCCAGGGCTTCTCCCGCGGCGACTACGGCCGTGAGGGCGCATATACTGCCTCTCCCTCACGTGCGCCGCCTCCCTCTTCGTGAGCATTACTGCTTCGCAGAAGGAGGTGACGGCTAACCATTCACTCTCGCTCCGTACCATGGCCTGCACCAGGGCCGGACGCGAGAGATCGCCGCCGCCGATCGCCTCCACGAGGACACGGCGGTGCTCCGCCCAAGCCGAGCAGACCGCCACCGTATGCTCCACCGTGTCCTCAGGGCGATCTTCGCAATGGAAGCACCCGGGCGTTTCCTCCCGCCTTATACGAAACAGGAACCTCCCGAAACAACCGTGTCCGGTGAGGACCTGCGTCAGGCGGAAGGTGAGGACGCCATGCCGCCTCTCAAGCCACTCCTCAAAGAGGGGACTTACCGCCGCTATCGTGGCGTGCCCAATATATATTATACTTAAGGTCGTTAAAAATGCATTATACCTATTGTTTAAAATTTTAATAAACTTTCCCAAATTTTAGAAAAAAATCGTTTTAAATAGGTCCTTTTTGAACTTAAATTGAAAATGTTTTCTGTAACGGCTGAATAGTTCGGCATGAATTTTATACCAAAAAATACGTAATGACGTAATTAACAATTTGTATTGTTTTTTTTTCGATTTCTTTTAACATTTTAAAATAATATATAAAAACCCGCAACTCCGCGTGAAGCACCTCTGCAAGGCCTGTGACACATACTTGGGACGCGATACGTCAGTGTCTCGATGACTCTTGCGACGCGACGCGACGTGTGGACTATACGTGCGTTACCTTTTTCAAATTAAATCCTATCGGCCTTATTCATAAAAAGTTATCGAACATCTAAACACTTGCTAAAGTCTAGTTTTTCATAGAGAAACCACACTTTAGCAACTGCTTAGATGTTCGATAACTTTTATGAATAAGGCCGTATAACTCCATAGGTTTAGGCAGTTAAATAAAGGTAAACCGTAACTGTAATAATGTTTGCAATGTTTATTGTGGTGAGAAAATAAATAAATAAATAAAATAATTAAACAAAAATAACCACGTGACTCATAGATGCGAAACCTTTTATTTCAAATGTTAAGATCATATTATTTATAGTCATATAATAATAGGCTCTATTCTGAATCTGAATCAGAATCTCAATACTCAATCATTTATTACATCTCTGACGAGCTATCTGTCACATTAATATAATAAATCGTTCCGTTGTATCATCAATAATTTCGCTAGCTTATAATAAGACAATTTAACTAAATCGAAACGCACTTGCAAAATCGTAAATGTCGATTGTTGAGAGCGCTGTCAAAGTCTGCTTAACCGACGAATAATACTTGCCACTTCAGTTGCCCAACTACATCACAGTTGTACCTACGTTTCATTTTAGTAATTCTTTGTATTTTCTAAAAGATTTAAGGAACCTGTCATTTTCAGCCTGCTATAGTCAGCTCTTTACAATAGGCAGATTACAAAATATTATATTATTATAATTAATCTAACAAAAAAAATGTGCTCAAGCAGTTACATCTAGGAAGAGTAGTTTAAGAATAAATTATAAAGTTTAATATTTATTAATAAAAGAGGAAACTATAGTATAAATCAAAAATAAATTTGATTTTGTTACACCGTATTTTTAAACAAGAAAGTGTCAACTATAAAAAAAACCCTTTTTACGATTTGTTTACCTTTAACTACCTAAACCTATGGAGTATTACGTTTTGAATATTTTCTGAATGAAATCATATTGTTAATAGTAAAACTATAATTATTTCGTAAAATAAGAATAGAAATTATGTTTGTAAATATCTATAAAGTAGTTTGTAGTTTCGTTTTGTGTCTTGAACTCATCATAGAATAAGCTTGAATATGCCTAAATATAAGAATAAATGTAAAGTGAAGCGTGGCCGAGCTCGTCGAAACGATTGGTAAATACTACCTAGGGTAGGTCTTTACCAATCGTTTTGGAGAGTTTAGTAGATACATTATTATTTCTATGGTGTTTATTTTTTTTATCGTTTTTTGAGAACTTCGTTTGATGGAGGATAGAGACTTAGGTGACTGATGAAATCACCTACTTGATGGTGGACTCCAAAGGCGGGCGTAGGATCTCAAAGACGGCTCTACGTAGAACCGTCGTAGTTGAGCTCATTTTAAAGAGCTCGTGGAGACCTTGGTGACTGATGATGTCACCTACCTGATGGTGGACTCCGAAGCGGTTGTAGGATCTCATTGAAAGCACTACGTAGAACCGTGTTTGGACTCATTTGAAAGAGCTCATGGAGACCCTGGTGACTGATGATGTCACCTACCTGATGGTGGACTCCGAAGCGGTTGTAGGATCTCATTGAAAGCACTACGTAGAACCGTGTTTGGACTCATTTGAAAGAGCTCATGGAGACCCTGGTGACTGATGATGTCACCTACCTGGTGGTCGACACCGAAGGTGGGTGTAGGATCTCATTGACAGCACTACGTAGAACCATCGTGTTTGGACTCATGGAGACCCTGGTGACTTATGACGTCACCTACCTGGTGGTGGACTCCAAAGGCGGGTGTAGGATCTCAAGGACGGCTCTACGTAGAACCGTAGTAGTTGAACTCATTTTAAAGAGCAAAAAAAAAATATTTTGGGAAGATAATTCGAGCAATTTGCAGGTTATAAAAAACAACAATTGGTATTACCAAGTTCAAGGCATGTGACTCGGAAAGCAAAATGTATGTTTGGAGTATGGTTCAATGAGTCAGAGCCTCCGAAAACAGAATCAATTCTTAGAGACAATTATATTTTTTTAAATAAAATTATGTACATTTTATTTAAATTGTATTTTGCCGAAACTTTTGGATCCGCGGCATTGTTGAAATATGGAAATTAGGAATCCGCCATATACATTAAAGCAATAAAGAACAAGGAAGACCGGAAAAAGGTGCATAACCTACAAAAACCAGAAGACGAAGATATGTGCGTACTTCAAAAAAGCCTACATGCACCATCAACACCAACACCAATCCCAATAAATGACCAAGCGACCTGTTCACGGTACTTGGATTTCAATGACTTTTAACAGGAATTAAGAGTTTTAGATATGAAACTTAATTTTTTATTTTATTTATTCATAATCAGACATCCAACTTTATTACTAAATAATGGAAAATACATGGTCAAATTAAATTAGCTGGCGATACCCATCACGCACAGTAGACAAGGGTAGCTCATGAGCGAGTGATAGCAAAGAGCTAGCTCTTTTCGATGGACGTCGCTCTCGAAGACTCACTTGCTCGCTAAATAGCTCACTAGCTCACTTAGCTCACTCAGACTCACTAGCTCAGTACTTCAGCGAAACACCGGTGCCCGACCGAAGTCACCGGCCGAACGGCTCATTCGGCTCGCTTCGGAATACTTCGGATCGCATCGTTCGATCCTCCAACAATAGCTCTCTGGTACAATACGTCAGTGTAGAATATAATACGACATAAATCACTGTAAATCTATCTTTATGGCGATGGACTTAAAGTAGAAAATACTTTGGCACATTATAACAAGCAACCGCATTGTTAATTTTTAACCACACGCAAAAAAATAAACAATGCGTAAGTCATAATATAAAAAAAAAACAGAAAAACTTATTTAACTTCACTCCAAACTTCCAAAGAGCTGTTGACAATGACTTCCTTCGACGTGCGTGCAGCGTGAGTCAAATGAGCTAACAGTTGGCATCTGACTCACTGAGCTATAGAAGAGCTAGTGAGCTAGAAGAGTGATATCGATATTTAGAGTAAAAGAGCTAATCGCTCTTTTTCTTTTCCGTGAGCTATTTCGCCCATGTCTAACGTACAGTCAACTGTGGCATCTTTACTTTCCATGAGCAACTTTACCAATGAAAACTGTGCTTAAATTTATCTCGATAAATAAAAATCTACTATTAAGAAGAAGAATAATAATGTACTATAATGTAACAATTTTTCTTTTTTAAAGTTCTCATTGGTAAAGTTGCTCATGGAAAGTAAAGATGTCACACTTGACGGTATGTGAAGTTTTGCCATTTAATCTGATCGTTTACCTATAAGGTGTAAATCTGCGATCTGTTGATGATATTTACGATTGTGATTACTGAGAATCGATAGGCACTTACCTGGTCATCATCAGACCTTCAGAATGTATCATGTAGTAGCACCCATACACAATCAGATAAATGTTGAAAGCTAGGTCGTCATAATTACATTACATTTGTCCATAGTGGGGTGGGCATTCTCCTTTATGTCAGTTATACAAAAAAAAATCTGCTGTTTCATAGAAAAATGCAACCTACGCGGTCAAAATGTATGGAACAACAGATTTTTTTTTACTTATCCTGTTTAACATAGCCTACTTTGACTCCCAAGTTCTAGTCCATGGAGGCTAGTTTTGTTAAAATAAAATTAACTTTATTTATACCTCTTCATGGTCACTTCCTTCAGGTACAAAGTCACTGCTGCTGCCAGAAAAATCACTCTCACTGCTATCAGATTGAACTTCATTAATAATTCCTGAAATGTAACATACATAAACTTGTGTTAATATATAATCACATAACACATCATCTTAGTCGAAAAACTTATGGCTTTTTATTTCTAAATCCTTTAAGTAAGTAACACAGTTTTTAAGTATAAATGGTAAGGCCTTTCGTTTCTTCAATACAAGGGTTTCTGGGTTTATATTTCGAAACAACTGAAATAGTAGTATTTGAGTTGTCTTGATTTATGTATAAACCCAGATTAATGGTAATCTTCCTGTTTGATAATTGTATAATAATGCAAATTATGCATATTATGTCTTCAATAAAACACCAAATATCGTAATTTGTGTATTGAGCTAAGCAGCCTAGAAATACAAGTGGATAAATCATAAGAGTAAGGTAGGAACAACAATGTGGTGGAGGGTAGACTCAAAACCCAATAAATATAAAGTTATAAACTAGGAAGTATGTAGGTACCTATATACAACAATGCAGAACTAGCTTTTGCACACGGCGTCGCCCACATGTATATCAGATGTCAGAAAAAATCCCACAGGAACGTACAACTGGGATTAAAGTACCCTATGTGTTAATCCAGGTTATCTGTGTGCCATATCTCATCCAAATTCGTTCAGCCGTTTTTGCGCCAATTCGGAACATTCATCCAGACACAGACAAAAAAACAACTATATTTTTGGCATCAGACTCATAGGAATTACCTTTCTTTTTATACTGAATTTCCAGTTTTGAGTTTGTTACTATTTTGTTGTATTAGATAAGTACTTACTTTTCTTAATAATATCCTTAACTTGTTTAGGTGTAGCCTGAGATACTTTAGTCAGTGGGCTGTTGAAAGCAGCTAGTTTCCTTGGTGTTTTCATTGGTGAATCGGTGGGTTTTGGAGAATTACTTATGGCTGCCTTAACTTTATTTTGTAGGTCCAGCTTAGTGTGACGGGATTTGAACTTGAACATGTCCTGGCCCTCCACATCATCTTCACTGAATAAAGCTAAAAAAGTATGCTTTGTTTTTATTTTACATGAGAAATAAAATAACCGCATGAATTAATGATGGTAAGCTAACAATTTTGTATTCAGCAGATTCGAATACACAACTGTTACTTATTAAAAAAACCTGTTTTGATATGCTGGCTGCATATGAAAACAAATAAACTACCCGTGTGGTTTCTATAGGTCATTGTTCAGATATGAAACAGGTTAAAATTCATGTAAAATAACACCACTTCTGAAATAACTTTCCAAAAACTTCAAGAGTAAAATATACCTGTGGGTTTCTGTAATGCACTTTCATCATTAACTTCATCTTCTTCAGAACTACTTATGTCTTTGAAAGATCTACGCTTTGTTGGAGTGTGATCTACGAAATCACCATACTTCTTTGGTATAGTTCTTAATCTAGTAGTCCTTCTTGATGGTGAGTGTAATATTTCATTGGTATCATCTGCAATACATATTAGAGTAGGTACACGTCCACAAAAAAAGCTTCACCATCGTCATTATTTTAGCAGAAAGACGTCCACTGTTGAACATAGGCCTCCCCCTAACCACGCCACTTCAACCGGTCTTATCGCATCCAGGGGATGCTGATAAATAAAACTTATTTAAAGGCAAATGTAAATTATTTGTGTTTGTTTTTAAAATCCACAAATTAGTTTAAAATACGGATAACCATACTAGATATAACCTCAGCGTAGTAGCATATAACACGAGTATTTCAAAGATCAAGTTAAAGAAACGTATAGGATAAATAAATCATCATCAAAGCTAACTTACCGACGGCGGTTTGGTTTACACTAAAACGAAGGCGAAAGCCACTACTGGCCATATTGCTTAATAAAGTTGAGAAAGAACAAACGGAATTGTATAAAACCACACAAAATTATTACATGTATGATTGTATCTCGAACCAGAAGCCTTTCATTCTATAATATCAATAGGAATTAAAGGAATCTGCATTTTTCCAATTTAATTTCACAGGTCAAAAACAACCGGTAGAAAACCAGAGAAGAGAAACACCTGTCGTTGACATCTGTCAAGCGAATAAAAAACAGTAGCCGCTGCCATTGGTTGCCGTTGCCGCCAGGTGCATAGACTATTGTAGTCTTTGGCCAGGTGCAACTGAAAGAGCTAGAGGCATAGACATATATCATGTTTTTCTGTGTGTTTTTCCCACAGACTTAATAGTAGGTTTTTCCCATCTCAATGGCTATTAGAGGTGCATTTTATACAGGATTCTTAGGCTACGTCTACATCACTCATAGAAAATGACCGGAAGCGGACCGGAATATATATTTTTTCCAGTTAGAACTACTACACCTTTACTTTTTTTATCAATTTATATTGATAAAAAATCATATAAATAGATAGATAAATTGGGGTTCTTATGAACCCCAATTTAACTCTACTCTCTTCATGATCATTTTAAAGATGAACACCTACAAACTGATCGAAATATTACTATTAGCTCGTCTCACCACATTGTAGATCCCAAACGAATACCAGAGCAAGCTGGATTGACTAGGGAAGTTCTGTTGCAGCCAGATCCTCAACCACACGCAACACATTGAGTACGAGTTTGAAGCAAGGAAAGTGACGGGTGTAGTATTTGTGGAGTTTTCGGCAGCTTAGGACCCCGATAAAGCGTTGAAAATTGAAAAGTTGCCAACCTGACAGATGATTCTAGGCTTACCCGTATTCTTCGAGAACTGGCAAGTAATCAACGATTCCAAGTGATCAAAGTAGCTCGAGAACCCAAAACAATGGCTTGCCTCAAGGTAGAGTCACAGGGTAGAGTATTGGCTCCACTCCACTACTGTTCACTACTGGGTGACAGGATCATAGACGCGCAACCTATTAAGGATGGATTGGATTCAGTTCAGTACATGGTGTCTTTAGGTAAATGAAAACAAATTGAAATGGTTATTAAAAATATTTTAATAATAATAAAATCAAGTATTTCAAGTTCAATTTATAACAAATAAAATATAATAATAATAAAGATCAAATTTATGTCGTGATTAAAATCGTACATTGAAAGACAAACTGCGTACATGGAGTCTATACCGGCTGCTACAAGTATAAACTCACATTTATTTTTAGATATAAACAATTATATTTTCTCGAGCATGCTTTGGACACGTCTATTACCAGCAATACATTACACATAACTATATCCAGGGTAAAATTAAATTGACGTGATGGGTACTAGATATCACGCAAAGAAAAAAAAAAGATTGAATATTTGGGGTCCACGACGGCGACGTCGTGATTTTACTTGAAGTATGAATTGAGAAAATCTGTTTTTTTGTTTCTTGTTTTATCTTTTATTTTATTAAGATTATTAAAGATATCGAAACCTATTACGTCTTAGAAGTTTAGAGAAAAAAATATATTTGAAACTGAAATTTCAAGTGACTAGGTAAGTTACCTGCGGTTGATGACCTCAAAAGACTCGTCTAATTAATTTATTTTTTGTTTTATCATGTTTAGACAATACATGGATTCCCATTCCGTCCGCGGAGATTCGCTGGCTAATTTAATTGGACCCTGCATACTTACAGTAAATCATTCGGGAACGATACTAAACATAAACTCCTGGCAGTCGCGGACTCAAAACGTGAGTCTAGATCGTTGAATATTTAGTACGGGATTTCTAGAATCATGACTCTTTCGACATCTCGTTCCCGCGTTTTATGACCGCGGCTACAACACTTTTCAGCAGGATTATGTAAATGGTGAAAATATAAATGCGTATGAGCAATTAATTGTGTTTAGTCCGCTTATTGATTACAGCAACATAATTCTATGGCTAAACACATTTATCAGACAAAATAAGCTTTTAAACATCATTCAAGGTAGGACAATACATATCCCACAAATATTTTCTATTAGCTATTAACTTAAACCATCTAACAACCACAACATCGTAATAACTAATATTTAATGCATATTGGAATCCACATAGACTTGAATAATCACAGACCGAATAATAACTCCAATAAAGTCGGTTTGGATTCAAATATGCACCACACTTTTTTATTCAAACTACAAAATAAAAACCATATATACTATCCTTAAAACATCTAAATACGAACAAGTTTAGTTTTCATAATAACTTTCTAGTACTAATTTAACGTATTGATTATAAAACAGAAACATACAGTGCAATTTATGATTTTATAAAAAAAAAAAAAACTTCAAATGCCTTCGTATTTCTATTAAAGCTTAACAAAACCAAATTCTATACAATGAAATACTCTAGATTTTGATTTTGTTAAGGTACTAATAGTAGCACGAATATTTGGACAAATTTTTTCTCGAACCATAAGTGTAATGTGACTGTACCAACCCATTTTCTATATGATTTTAACTTTATGCCTAATGTGTAAAATGTACTTCAGTACCGCTGCTCTAAGGTTTAGCTATTAAATAACGATCAGACTATCAGGATAACCTAAAACTAATATAGCACATTTCATAAAATATATTTGCTTCAAGTCAAGTCAAATTAAAAAAAGTTAAAGTATAAAATAAATGAGCAGAGAATTCCTGCTTCAACGGAGATCAATACTCATTTTACGATTGACCCTTCACAATCGTTTCTTTTTTTATAAAATATTGAAATAGTAGCCACACTATATAGTGTTGTTACTATTTCAATATTTTCTACCTTTTGTAAGCAATTTTTTTATTTTTTGTTTATCGAGACGATCGTGAAGAAAAGAAACCAATTAAAAATAACACATAAAATCATTATCAATCCCACAATATTAAAAAACATTATATTTATCATTATTAATTACTTATTATAATTAAAAATACTTTAACTAACTCCTTCATTGCTCCATAGTAAAATTACTGTACTTTCTTAAGTAAAATATCTTATTCTCAATAACACACACATTTACATTCCGTCAAGACACTTTGGTGACATGATAAAAGAAAAATAACGCTCTATATGTTCCTTTGAGTAAAAGCTATTTTGTTATTTGTCTTGTATAGCTCCATCTCTCTTCATCATCATCATCAAATCTACCTCTCTCTCGCACTGGAATAATCATGGCCCCTGCATAGCTATTCACAACCATTCGACACGCTTCTGTACCGAAACGAACATCAATCAATGTTATAGGAGGAGTCCTTTAAACACCGTTCACAAATTCAACCCCAAAGATTTTGTCAGTTTAAATCAGATAGACGACCGCTATTCCTCCGACAGCTGATGTGTCATTTCATGTGATTGTCGAATGCTTGTGAATAGCTATGCTGAACTGTTCGATAGCCGGATTCTGGAACTTAATTTTTGTATAGGATTCGGGTATAAGCAAGTATGCCTCCAGCTGCTTACTGCCATAATTATGGGCATAATCTTGAGCAATGTGACTTTATAATAGAACGATAGCTTAAATTTAATTTACCATACTTTAATTTTTAAACTATTAACTTTGTATTCGAATGAATCAAAAATGTAACTTGACCAAGATTGATTGATTTATTTATTTTACAGATTTTCATAGACTTTGCGTTTTGAAAAATATGGTAACGTTTTTCTTTAATTCCCAGATATGTCTTTTATATAAATGTACTTAGTTTAACTAGAAGTAAAGCATTATTTATTGATTAGGGTTAACGTAGATAATACTCAGAATTTACAACATATTTTAGTGTCTACTCGATTCTAGATACTGGTTAGTTATCAAGAATCTTCATTTTACCTTTTTTTAAGAATTGAAATGGTCTATATTTTTAACAAGCTTTTACTTTGGTGTAACTTCTAAGAGGAGATTTTAAACTTATGTTGGCATAATTATTTTCTATCATCATAATTATTTTATATTCTAACCAATTTTTTCACATGTTAGTATAAAAATATTATTTTTAGTCGAACTATCAATTAAACCACTTTGATTAGTCTCATAATTCTAATTTCTGTTGTAGTAACGCACTAGCTTATGACACAAGTACCGTCTGGGTCGATTTTTTGTCAGTCGATGCACCTCCTTATAACGTTAGCGGCTTCGGTTTGGCCTATGTCTTCCAAAATCATTGCAAGGGACTTGGAACTAATGTCATCTCGGGAATCCTGTAAATAGATTTTTCGTTAGTATTTCAGGCCATGTAATTCATTTTCTGACTGAAAAAAGTGTAGTAAGTTGAAGTAACTTGACTAAACTTTATATCTCACCTGTGTAGTAACATGACTAAATTTTATATCTCAGCATATTTTTTGCTGCGGCAGTTTATTTTAAGATATTGCCTCAGAATTACTTTCCATGCAACATGTCAGTCTTCAGTGGCGTGCAGTCCATAGTAATATTATTTTATCAATTTATAAACAAAATAATAATAATTATAAATCAGCTCCACCTGTCGAACGTCGGTCGTATCATTAGTATCATCGATGCATTACCTATTCGTTCGTACAATTCGACGCAACTTCACAGTGCGATGCACTAGAGAGACACAAACTATTCGCATCTTAAAGTTTATATGTGTGCTCTCGTGGTCATGCAGATTCATTGGGTGTGCATTCGTATACATACGCGGCACACAATGTAACAAATAACGCACACAACCGCCAAGGGTAGTCAGTGTATTTTTTACGTTTTTTTACTCCACGACGAATTAAGAAACTTACCTACCAAAGTTTTACGATCAAAGTTGATTATGCGACTATTTTAAAAAGTAGCATTGTTTCATTGAATTTTCGCTACATGAACAACCTTTACTTTTTGTCGTATTATTTTTATATTCCGACGCCATTGTTTGTTTTGATTTATTTGTTTTGGTTGTGAGCTACGAGAGCATGTGTTTAAGATTTTAACGTTGATAATAGTGTGAAACAGATAATATTCACTGTGAAAGTTGTTCAGGTGGTGTGTATACAGAAAATAAAAAATTATGCGTTTTCAAAACTATCTTTCCGGGAAAAAATAAAACAAGTGATCGTGAAAAGTAGTTGTACCCCGGATTTGCAATTAATACAAACTAAAGGTAAATAAATTCCATACAAAACGAAGGATTCAATTAATTGCCTCATATGTGTAGGTATAGCAATCGGTTGATCTGATTTTTTTTTTGGTTTTCTGCTTACCCTGTCTAAACTCTGTGCACGCCACTGTCAGTCTGTATAGTTTTAGGAACTTTTGATTCTTTATTGATATGCAATAGGTAGTCAAAGTTATTTAAATAGGCACTTGCCAATATAAGAACATTGAAATATTACTCATTCATAGAAATAATTAAATAAAATGATGAAAACATAGCGAGTAGGTTTTGATTCGATCCGCTCTGGCCTTGGCTGTCCTCCCCTAGCCTCTTAACCGCACAGGGGATGCCCTTAGTCGCTTAGTGTCTATGCCCTAGCTGGAGGCCTTATTCATAAGGCATCAAAAGACAACCTTCTGGGACAATCTGCGAGATAGCTTTCATAAAAAAAACAGGTCGTCACTTGTACCATAAAATTGTGTCACTTCGCCAACGCGCCACATTTTTTCGGTGGAGGCCTATACCCATCATTGGACGTCTTTCGGATGAAATGACGATGACTTAAGTATTTATGGTGAAATTTGAACAGAATAGATGAGTAGTTACCTTGAGGTGGTTGAGCAGTGTGAAGGTGGGGCTGGGCTGCGCGGCGTACCAGTCCAGCAGCGCGTCCAGACGCAGGCGCTGCGCCAGCGCGCGCCAGGCGCCCGCCACGTCCACCAGCAGCGCCACCTCGCGCGCGTACAGCGTCAGCTCGTGCAGGCCCGCCTCCGGGTAGTCCTGGCGAACAATCAACCCATGAGCTGGTGTCTCACGTCCATATAAACAAGTGCGAGTCGGACTCGTGCACGAAGGGTTCCGTAACATTTTCTATACCTAATAAAAAAGATATGGGCAAAAGATTTTCGCGAAAACTTGTAAGTACCTAAATTTACCTTAAACGTTTATTTTTTTTATTTTTTGGAATTTTTCCTTTATTTGTGCAGTACGACCTTGCTTTTTGCCAAATTTAGTGATTCTAGGTCAACGGGAACTACCATATTGTTTTTCGACCCAAAACCTATAGGGTACTTTCGGTCGACCTAGAATTGCCAGTTTTGGTTAAAAGCAAGGTCTTATAGCACAAGTAAAGGGAAAATTCCTAAAAATAAAAAAGTTGATACTTACAGGTTACAGGCGAAAATCTTGCCCATCTTTTTATCGTGTTCACTCAGGACCTTGATTTTTTACCTTTTGAGGTGCATAACCCTAAAAACTAAATTAAACTGTATTAGTTACCTAATAAATATCAAAGTTCTGTGCATGTCTACTTTTTAGAGACACTCGTCATGCTATTTTGAACTTTATAGTGGTGGTAATCTGCACCCTAATTGCGTAACACGCGATTAATCATAATCGGTTTCATTTTGATAGTTCAACAATATTCACTGCGTTATTTACGTTGCTGGGCAGACACATTTTTCGAACACATGAAGCAATGGTTTAGCCATCGGTTTTAAAACGAAACAAATTATTATGAATCGTGAGTTACGCAATTAGGGTGCAGGTCTAGCTTGAAACGATTTGCATGCGTTTTGTTTGTGCACAATAAACTAGTTTAGGTACTTTCTTTTTCTCTATTTTAATTTTCGTTTAAGGGGGAATATCATCATCATATCAGCCGAAAGACGTCCACTGCTGGACATAGGCCTCCCCCAAGCTCCGCCACTTCGACCGGTTCTATGCTTCCCAGTCACTATATACGATTATACTTAGGACTAATTTCATGAATTCATGACATATGAGGCCAATCTTAACTTGAGAGATTTGAGATTGATGATTCTTATGATTATTATTCTGTAAATATAAATATATATTTGTTACGATCGCGAATAATATTTGACCAACATACAACATAATTCCTGCAAATTGCATAAAACGTAAGAAAATTTGAATTTCGTGGGCTACCCTCGCCTTGGTGTAATTTCTACAGCTAGTGTTTATAATAAAGAATAAATACTTACGCCTTCATCAGCGGATTCGAAGTCGTCTTCTGGTTCAGACTTGATGTCGTCTTCGTCCATGCACTCCATGGTGACGTATGCCTTCATCAGTTCTTTGAGCTCAGGCTTCTTCTTTACAAGCCTCCACGCTGATTCGTTGCAATCCTCGTGCTTTAGAGGGTAGGCCTACACAATATGGAACATTTTCTTATTGAATACATCTAGATATAATCAATATTTTGATTCAGAAGAAAGTCCACGGAGTTTCTTATCAGTTCTTCCCCATACAAAACTACTACGCTTTGGAATGGGAAACTAGCTTCATCTTTCTGACTGAACGACTTCTTGAAAATTCAAAACTGATTGCAATTGGTTTAAATAAAATAAATGATCTGAGTTTGACATCTTCGGAATTTTATTGAAACCTTTTTAGGGTAGACTTTTTGGTTCTATGTTTAATTATAGTATGAAGTATACCTTTTTCTCCAGTAAAAGCCGTGCGATTTCGACAGAGTTTTCCATGATGGTCGTACCGCCGCAGACGATTTGCAGGGCTGTGTTGCCAGCACCGTCCATGACGTCAATTTCGCTCTGAAAAGAAGAAAAGCTATAGATTACGCACGAAAACCATAAAATTATTATCGTTTCAAATGAAAGAAAAATGACAACACGCAGTTTTTAAGAGGCAAAGCCCTCTAAAGAACACGAAATACGTCATTTGTGATGACTAAAAGACTAGGTAGGGAGATATAAATTAAAAAGTAGCATGGAGGTGGCATACCACTATTTCCTTACGGGATGATTTCTACCAGTCAATTCCTACCCCAAGCCGCGTTGAGGAACTTCGTTCCAAAAAGATCTTTGTGTCTACTCACGGATGGTATAAACTCCAACAGTATCTTCATGACGGCCAGTCGGTCGTCGTACGCGGCGAGGTGCAAGGGTGTGCGTCCCTCCGCATCGCGCACACTAAAGCTGGCGCCATTTTGTAGCAGCACGCGAACGCCGTGCTCCCAACCCGATACCACCGCCATGTGAAGTGCCGATTGCTTATCTGTAATGCAAATGACAAATTTCATTATCAACATTTATTTATTTAATATACACCAAAAGTTTATAATTTTCAGGATGGTTTGGTATCCGCACTTAGTCCTTTAGGTGGATCACTGTGCATGGTCAGTACATTGCCTATTGTCCTCCCATACCTATTAACACTGTAATTTGATAACATTGTAAAGACCAATTATTTTTAAGAGAGTAACCGTGGAGTTTTTTGCCGGCTCTTCTCCATGCGAAACAACCAATTGGAACCAATCACAGCAGCTTCTGACGTTTCATAAGTGTCCATGTAGGTTTACGTGAAATAAAATATACTGATTGAAGTTAAGTGAAGGGCAATGTGAACAAAAAAGTATTAAGGGCATCTAAATGAACAGTTTAGAAAGACAGAAACTTATAAAAATTTGGTAACTGAGAGAAAAAATAAAGATATTTTGAACAATATTTTTTCTGACTACCACCCGGAGTCATGACGTCATCGTCATAACTTCAGCCGACAGACGTCCTGAACTTAGGCCTTCCCCAAGCAAAACCACTCGGATCCAGCGGATACCCGCGACCTTCACCAGGCCAGGCAATATCACATGTAGTTTAGATAATTGACGATTCTTCACATTCAAACGAATTTGTGACCCATAAACTCATGCCTTCTTCCCATGGGGATAGGCAGAAATTACTGAATACCACGTACTAAGATCCTTACATACTCCTTTTGCATCGTTGACGACATTCGTAATAGACTATACGTGTGACGTAACAACGCAAGACCTCATACACAACAATGTACCTATGTATTGAGTTAAAAGCATAATACAATAACCAAAACATTTTTTTTAAAGCTACTGCTACTGCTAAGCTACTGCTATACCTTATAGGTAGTTAATATATAAATAAATAAACGAAAATTGTGTTGACCTTAGCATTGCAAAATTGAGTCTTATTGGCTTGAAATAAGATTGAATTTTCTTTGGCTCAATCGGCGGTAAGTTTGGCAAACCACATAATTTTTGAAAAAAATACTTACCTACCTATATTTAAAATGACTGAAATTGATTCAGTAGTCAGTTATGAACAAACTACTTTCAGGACTTGCGTCTATTCTGTTAAACCTAGTAGATGGATTTGAATGAACACGAAAGAATATTTGGTGTGAGTGACCTAGGGAATAACCGAAGAACAATGAATGACTACGACGCGTGACGACACGATTGACGTATCCAATAAAAATTGTTTACAAATAAAAACACAATATAGTAAGCCTAGATAACTTGCGGTTTCCGCTTATATCTAATTACAATAATGAACGATGCCAAAACTGTCAAACAAAGCGAGTAGGTGTGATTAGGTCGTTTAAAGCATACGTCATTAGTAAAGAGGATCTGTCAAAAAGTGCTCGGTAAAGCGAGTGAATAGTAATGCAAGATGTAATTATTGAAACTCGAAAAGAGGTATTCGACAGCATGTATGGCACAGCAGATTTTTTTTAATACGAAATCGCGGGTTTGATTCCATAGTCAAAGTTGTTCGTAATATTAATGCAATGATCTCTTTTCGCATTTCCTGTTTTTTTTTTTTAAATATACCTTGTAGAGGGGCTAGTGGCTAAATAATAGCAGCTGCAAGGGTTGATCGAAGGTAAAAACTACGCTTGCCGCGGTCGGTCCGTAAACGGGTGACCATCTATAACTTATCGCGACTCCTCCGTGCCTCGGAAAGCACGTAAAGCCGTTGGTCTCGGCTGATTCGTATATCTTTGACAGTCGTTACGGGTAGTGAAAAGCCTGAAAGTCTGACACCAATCTTACCCCAAGGGGTATCGTATTACCCTAGATTGTGGAGTTCAGATAGGCAGTCGCTCTGTGTAAAATACGGTATTCAGCTGCATCTGGTTTGACTGGAAGCCGACCCCAACATAGTTGATTTTCTCAACTAGGCTAGGCAGATTGATTTATCTGTACTTCTTTAAACTTCTTAGGCGGTCTTTTGATGAAACTTCAAAGACGAAAAGCACATTTCGTTATATGAGAGAGAAGAAAGATATAACTGTCTCCGTCTCTCACATTAAAATCTCTCTTAATGTTTTTTTAAGTTTAAGTTTATATAACGTGTACGGTGCTGCGCGCGCAATTTTCTTTTCATCTAAGGAATTACCAGAATGATGACGCGCGGGCTCGAGACAGATATAAGGAGGCCGTCGCCCAGGAGTCGGTCAACGCAGGCTAGTAAAAAAAACGAAGGCAAGACTTACCACCATTGTAGTCGTTCAAATCGCACTGCACTTCGTTCTTCTTGATGGAATCCAGAAGGACCTCTAGACACGAACGGTACTTAACGGCGTAGTGGATCACGTTGAGGTCTTTATTGTCCCTCAGCATTGGGTTTGAACCTAAAATATAAGATATTCCTAAATATTGCGGAAAATACTAGTTTAAAATGAATAAAAATACTATTACAAAGTGACTCAGTGTAGCATGTACTTATGGTATGCTGATCAAATACAAATGTATTAACTTGGTTGAATATGGTCTAAAGTATACACAGGCTCTATAATAAAGACGAGCAGTGTTTTAACCATAACTGAAAATCAGCCGATAACGTTCCCACTGCTAGAAGACAAGTCTCCTCTCTGTAAGAGAGAGTGGGCCTTAATCCACAAATCCGCGGGCCCAGTGCTGTTTGGTGGACGATGTTTTCCTTCACCGTTTTGAGAGCAGTGGTGATCAAACAATTTACGCAACGTAAAGAGTCTGTCTGGTTTCAAACCTAATAGATACCACCACTGATTAATTTTGCAATAAGGTATTACACCCATTTTTGAAAAGTGTCCTAATTAGTTTCTAAAATGCTAATAAACCACTTAAAAATACACAACATTTTTATTTAATCGATTAGTGCCGTAAAAATGCATTTGTATTTTACATTTTCAAATTTCGCGCGTAATTTGGCGAAAACGCTGGACGCCATATTGCTCTGTGGGTATGACGTCAGTTTGCTATTTTGATAAACTCGCTGATGTTTTATATGATGATTGTTTCTAATTTAAAAAAAAATATATTATCGTGTTTGCTGTTCCTGAAAGTGAATGCAAAATATTATTTAAATAAAAATTACTTTGGTTACGAAAATAATAAAAGTACAGTTGTTCAATTGACATGCCGTATGACGTAATAACATGGTGGCTACTAAAATTTATTTTGTTATTTCACGAACTAAAACTAACATTTTCCAACTGCATTTCCCCTAAGCTATCTCAATAATATTTATTTTTTCTCATATAGAATAAAATACCCTATTGTATGTTTCTTGGTTTACATTTTCACTAATTACATTAGCACTAATGATGTAGATGCAGTTTTCACCATCATTTAGAGATTTTAGAGTATTTATTCCGAAAAGTTTATATGCATAGTACATTAACAAATAACGATGTACAGCAGGGGCGGGTCGCTGGTCACTAGTTTAAAATAAAAAGAACTTTTATACGACGTACACACGCTACAAGCTATATATTTTATAGTGAGAAGTCAGCTTTTACTGGAAATGTATAGCTTGATATGTCGTTTCCTTACCTTTAGCAACAAACAGCGCCACCATCTTCGGCATGTCATTGAGGACAGCGAGATGTAGAGTAGTTTGTTGTCTGTCGTTGGCACAATCAAGCAGATGTGTTGCCTTTACGCCGTAAATTATCTTCACGATGTACTCAAGGCTTGGCTGGTTACTGCATAGAGTCATGTGGAGGAATCTGAAATATTAATTGTTATGTGTACTTGAAAATTGAGGGGCTTGTGGCTATGTAATAACAGCCGCACGGATCGATCGATCAGGTTAAGCTACGCTTGGTACGTGGATGGGTGACCATTTTTAAACGACTTCAAAAAGGAGGAGGTTATAATTTTTTTTATTTATGTTTGGGCATAACTCCGTCATATAGACGGATTTGGAAAAAACTTTTTTTGTTCGAAAGCGGTTTATTCTAAAATGGTCCCATTTAAATTTCATATAGATCTGATGATGCGTTTCGGAGACAGACAGCGGAACTCTTCAAAAAATGACAGTAAATCAACCGCGGTTGCTGCTATCGTATGAATATGGATTGTTTTGACCCCAAGGATGATGAAATTTAGAATTGGTGTGGGGTACGTACTATAACTAAAAAGTGAAAAATTAAAACTTAAAAAAAAATAAACAACCGACTTCCAGAAAAACACTACAACGTGAAAAGTAACTTTAATTTCGGAAGTCAGTGACATTGGATACGTATTTTAATTTTTTGTCACCGCCTGGGGTCAAAACAATGTATATTCATGCGATAGCAGCAATCGCGGTTGATTTGCTGTAATTTTTTGCTGAGTTCCGCTGTCTGTCTCCGAAATCAACACTCCTCCGTACCTCCGAAAGCGCGTTAAGCCTTTGGCCCCGACTATCATTCGTGTATCTTTGACTGTCATTGTTACGGGTCGTCAGAAGCCCGGAAGTCTGACAACCAGTCTTTTTTACCAAGGGGTATGGACGAAAGATGGGTAGTCTCTTTAGGTAAAATAATGGTATTCAGCTGCTTCCGGTTAGACTGGAAGCCGACCCCAACATAATTAGGGAAGGGCTAGGCAGATGATGATGTGTATTAAAAAAATAGGAAAGACCAATGTCCATCAGCCGGTGGAAAATTTAAGATGCTAATAAAAATACTAAGTCATACACAACATTTAGCTAACGGATGTTCAAAAGAAGAGAAGCAGAGTCGTTGCAAATCACTAGGCGATCTTGTGGCTTTCATATTGACATAAGAATGATATTGCAATGAACAGCGCTCTTTTAGAAATAAATATTTACATCTAAGTGAAAATAGTGCGGCCCTCCAGAAAACCAGTCTAATGAGGGTGTTCTGAAATGACGTTCACTAGGTGGCAGCACTTAGACGTCAGGTCCGAGCACCTGTCAAAGTATCAAAGCGCCTACGGACTGAATGGTGAACGAAAGAATGAAACGAATGACATCAAATATTTTAAGTCCACTGTCGAAGTGGAAGACCTGTTGTCAAAGTGGCGCCAACTGGTGGCTTGAATATTCATGAACACCCTCATTCCTGTTTAAGTCAACGTTCCCTCAGACGTAATCAATGGTTTTTCGACTCGCGGTGTTGAACCCAGCTGAGAATCCAACAGAGTGTAGTGTCGAAAAAACACTGTGTTCGATTTTCAACTCTGGGCGGTAAGCAGTGCGTTGAAGATCCAATGCGCGAACGATCTAATTACGTCCGAACGTGGGTATTATCTAAAGAAACGTAATTGAAATAATAACACTTACGTATCTCCATTGGACAGTCTTATTTCAAACAGTCTTTCCAAGCGGTTTCTGACTTCTTGCTTTTTGTAGCCTTTTTTGTTTCTTATCATTTCACACAATTCTTTTACCAGCTGCGAAAAATAAATTAAGTACTTTTAAGTACAAAGTCATTATGATTTCCCGATTACTGTTGTTTGTATGCCTTGAATGGTTTTGATCATTGTTAAAGGGGGGGGGGAGCGCTAAGGTAACCAGCGAAATTCAAATTTTCTTACGTTTTTTGCATATTTGCAGGTCTTTAAATTGTCCTGTATGTTTTGTTCAACATACTGACACTTCAGTATGTTGAACAAAACATACAGGACAATTTAAGTAAAGTCCTTAAAGTTCAAACTGTAACCATGAATTCAGCATATCATTCTAAACACCCTAGCGTAGAAATTTTCGTCGGTTATACAAAAAAACAATCAGCTGTTCCATACATTTTGACCACGTAGGTATTGATTGCACTTTTCAATG
This sequence comes from Antitype chi, assembly GCA_947359405.1. NCBI lineage: Eukaryota > Metazoa > Arthropoda > Insecta > Lepidoptera > Noctuidae > Antitype > Antitype chi. The sequence continues at coordinate 9,851,742 of OX375815.1, read as the reverse complement.
AAGCAGCTGTTTTTTTTTTTGTATAACCGACGAATAATTGTTACGCTGGGGGGTCTAGAATGATATGCTGAATTCATGGTTACAGTTTGCGCACTGGATAAAAAATTATCCTGTATAAATCACATTTAATTAATTTTAAATGAAATAGTTATTCAATGGGATTAAATGAAGTTAGAGGGTTGTATTAATGATTGAAATTCTGTAAATACATACGTGTTACGGTCGCGAATGATATTTTATTCAACATACAATCTGACACTGACCTGTAGATTGCAAGAAAACGTAAGAAAATTTGAATTTCGCGGGTTATTAGCGCACCCACTTTAAGGAATATATGAGAATGATGAAAATGATGTAGAAATTACCTTCCAACAACGTGGAATGTTATCGACTGATGACTATGATGAACGATGAATCAATAAGACAAACCTGATATTAAAAAAAAAAAAAAAAAAAAAAAAAAAAAAAAAAAAAAAAAAAAAAAAAAGTTCCGACGAATTGATAACCTCCTCCTTTTTGAAGTCGGTTAAAAAAAAAAAAGGTATTGGTTTATGGTTGCTATGGTTACCTACCAAATGCATTGGAATAGAGAATGAAGGTACAGTTTGGAAGGAGGACTGGTTTTTAAGAAGGTGAAGGTTTTTACTTACGAACGACGAAGGAGTAGTGAAGTAGTGGGATGGTTAGAATAATCTAAATTGAGATTTTGAGAAAAACTATTTTCATGTCACAGATGAGACTAAAACAATGGCATCCAAGCAACTGCCATGACACCAGATCGCTTTTCAGTAAATAATACGAAACTATGTATTAAGAATTGACATTAAATAAATTAAATAAAAATGTTTATTTCAATTACAAATTCTTTAACATACGTGATTGGGGGATCACCTTTTAAGCAAGAAGATGCTTGTGTTAGGTGACTTCCACGTAACATAGCACAGAGTATGCAATTGATAACAGAACAAAAAAAAAAACTAAAAGGAGCGCGCTAGTGTGATTTCCATTTTCTTTTTATATTCCTCATTCTATCACATTAAAAAAAAAATTATATAATTTTTCTATTAGCTCGCTGTACCAGTAGTTTCATAATTATTGTTTAATGCACCGGGTGACGTCATTACGTCAAAGCCGGCTATGCCTGAAAACCAGCGCTGGGGCTCTGTCTTGCATAGGGTCGCAGCATAATGCTGAGTGATAGCCGTTTTGCGTGGATGTGACGCATGTTTCCCTCAACCTTTTCTTATTTTTTTTGTGTTCCTTATCTTTTTGCGTCATGTTTACCGCAAATAAACGTTTTCTCTTTCTTTCTTTTCTATTTATGCGGGTGGCTTTTGGGTGTGTGTGTGCGTGAGTGTGTGTAATAAATTCTAAAATTCTAAAAGGAACGCGCTAGTGTGATTTATGCGGGTGGGTTTTGGGTGTGTGCGCGTGAGTGTGGTGCGTGTATAACAGTGTGAGTGTACGTAGTATATGAGGTAAATTCGTTTACATGCATTATACATATATATATTTAGGTTTAGGTCTAGGTTAGGTTAGCCCTGCGACAATGTCTTGGGATCAGAGGAAGCCAGGAACAGCTTCCTCCACTAACGATTCCGTTACTGAGGTTCTTTTACTTACTATTCAGATTATGAAGGTGATGTTACCATGACCTCAATATCGTCGTAGGTTATAGTGTTAAGCCATGGTTTTGACTTAATCGTCAACTGGCGAGCGCGAATCTCGCGAGCGCGCGCGAGTTGGCACTTTTCGATTTTACCTACTTTTTTTGTCGTCAACTCGCGCGTCTATGTAAAGTACAGTCAAATAAAAAGAGATTGAAAACAAAAACTATTAATAATTATTTATTGACCGCGTTAGCTGATTCTGTGAAGTACTGACTTAGATTACGATTTAGAAGGCCGAAATGAGAAGGCCTGGGGAACGCATCCAATGACACATACTATCTCGTCTAACGCGCATGCGCACAACAGTATAGTTGTCATAGCGCTATCTCTTTCTAATTCATTTTGCAAACTGAGTGCCTACTCCTTATGCACTTAGTTACAAACGATGTACCTGTCACGTCTAACATGGCGGAAGTGATGTGTGTGTGTGACAGGGACGGGTACATCGTTTAGCCGTTCGAAGTTCATCAGGAGTAAGCACCCTAGTTATTATTTTAGTGACGTTAGTGTTACGTAAGCTAAGCTGACGTTTACAGTGCACTTACGGAGTAAACATACTTACAGAGGGCAAAGTGGACTGCCTAAAATTTTGCAGTGGAATATGCCCCACTATTCTGATTTGATGGGGCGGATAACACTAGCATAAACACTTTGTGGATTCTGCCCCACTAGGGTTGGCAGCTCAGGATTTGTGTATGAAGGTTAACATGTATTTTTGAATCATTTGGGTTAGGTTAGGTTAGAACAGTGACCCTTAACGCGCGACGGCGAGCGAGCGAAGCGAGCGGTGCCGCGGCAGCGGCCGCCGAGCGCCATATCCCCTCTATTTTTGGTGAATCATTTGGGTTAGATGAGGCGGTGAATGTCTCGTAAATCCTGACATTTATAGTAGGTAAGTACCTAACTAAATTAAATTTGTTATAACGTTTTTGTAGCTGACTATACATTAAAACATCAAATTATATAGACGCGCGAGTTGACGACAAAAAAAGTAGGCAAAATCGAAAAGTGCCAACTCGCGCGCGCTCGCGAGATTCGCGCTCGCCAGTTGACGATTAAGTCATGGTTTTGGGTGCGTGCGTGAGTGTGTGTAATAGAGTGAGTGTGTGTTTGCGTGAGTGTGTATAACAGTGTGAGTGTACGTAGTATATGAAGTAAATGCGTTTACCTGCATATACATATATGTTTAGGTCTAGGTTTAGGTTAGCCCTGCGACAATGTCTTGGGATCGGAGGCAGCCAGGAACAGCTTCCTCCACTAACGATTTCGTTACTGAGGTCCTTTTACTTTCTATTCAGATTATGAAGGTGATGTTACCATGGCCTCTATATCGTCGTAGGTTTTAGTCTTAAGCCATTCAGTCACAACTACTTTGCAGTCACGGAGTTTCAAAGGATAGACGTGTAGTTCTTTATTCAGTCATTTGTATAGGTGGGAAGATTACCTTGCATACTGCCTCTTAGCAAAGACAGATCTAACTTGGGACAGTTGGAGCAACTAAGTAGCGTCTTCTGCTAATCGTACATTGCTTTACAAAACTTTCCATCGGAATTTTCCTGCCCTTACCCCAATTTATTTGGAGTCGGCGCAACATCTTTTCATATCTTCCCATTGTAAATATTTTGAGGTCTAAGGGTTTTGCCCTTTAGATCTCAAAGGGTGCCGTAGTGCCACAATGCGACGTTGTATCGAGTATAAGCCCTTAGACGTCAAAATATTTATATGTCATGCAAAGTTTTGTAAAGACATGTTGCGCAGACTCTAAATAAATTGAGCTGAGGGCAGGAGAGTGATGGTGGGAAGTTTTGTAAAGCAATCTCAACTGTACTTGTTATTATTTTTAACAGAAATAAATAGTATTATTCGATCAAATATTCTTAATAGTTCCGTTTTACTTACTAAAAAGCGATCTGGTGTCATGGCAGTTGTTTGGATGCCATATTTTAGTCTCACCTGTTTCATGAAAATAGTTTTTCTCAAAATATCAATCCCGATTATACTAACCATTACATTACTTCGTTACTGCTTCGTGGCTGGTAAGTAAAAACACTTTACCTTCTTCACTTCGATGCCGTCTTCCGTTTTGTAGAATGCTGGGTACTCGGTCTTTGGCTTTATGTCGGTTTCTTTCTTCTCATTGGTCACGTGATCCCCTTGGAAATGGGGCTTCTCGGGTTTCTATAACATAAATAAGCGTAAATAATCAAACAACACTTCATTGAAACACTTTACTTTGTTTCCTTAAATAGATAACAGAATGATTTATTCGGTTAAATTCAGTGACTGGTTTTCATAATGTACTTTATTTCTTCTTATTCGTAATTGATGTCTGTGTTTAAAGTTTGCGTTAAAATAGCTGTACTCATTTGGTTTGGAATCAACAAATGGAATAGTTCCAATAATACAACAGGCATTTATTTGCATTTGCAATATAAAAAATAAAACTTGAATTGTTAATATTTGCACAAACCTTTGCCCGCCCCGAGTCAGCAACCAGCAATGAACGAATGAAATCCATGCTATTTTTCTGTAGAAAGCAAAAGAAAACATTAAAACATCAGATACACCTATAGGTAGGCAATAAATAAATGCTTTAAAAAAATCTGCCAAACTTACTTCATCGGGAAGACTTTCGCCATAACTTTTCAAATATTCTGGGAAAGAAAAAGAAACATTATTGTACAATGTAAAAATTAAAAAAAAAGTTTTTGTCCTATGTAAGAAAAATAAGTCCTCTAGCAAATAAAGTTAAAGTTTTCAGGAAGTTAAACTAAGTCATAATTTATTTATTTCATAACAAAATCAATTGTGTTGAACATTATAATTACGACGCTTCTTTGGACCTAATATGTTTCACAAGATTACATTGCGAATGAATAAAAAAACAAACATACCATTTAAAAACGATTTCATTTCTTCAGGGATCGGATTCTCTTGTACGTTGTTCGGTATGGTTATCTGGTCGAATTCCTTAGAGTCAATCTGCAGGTCGGCGATGGGTGGCTCTGGTAACATAATGCTATGAGGACTACTCCACATGGGGCTGGAAACTGGTGACTGGCTTATCTCAGAGCCGGGGGCAGAGTACAATGCGCTCCCCAAATCGCATTGGTTGGGTGATATTGGGCCGTGCATCTGTGTAAAGGGAATTATTGAATCGATTTTTATTTTAACACCACTAAGGGTCAGTGATCAAGATTCAATCGCTGTTAATAAATATTTCAACCAATCACAGCTATTTACGCGCGATTCACCTTTTGTCACATTAATTTTGTGACAATTTTCGTTCAAGAAACTGGCCCTAAGCCTGGGTACTCATGCTGCAATAGGTTACATTTGAGAAACGTCGTGGAAGCTGGGCCTTATCTGATACACGTTCCCAAATTGATAAATAATATACAGAGTGGCCGAGAGATCAACGCCAAACTCAAACCATGAATTTAGCACATTATTCTAAACCCCCTAGATTATTTTGTCGGTTATCAAATACAAAAATCTGCTGTTTCATAGAAAAGTGCAATACGTCCGCGGTCAAAATGTATGGACAAGCAAATTTTCTTTTAAATAACTGACGAAAAATTTCAACGCAGCCAGGGGCGTTTAGATTCATGTACTGACTACTGATTAACAGGTTACGCGTCGATGTTCTTGCCACACTGTATTGTGTAGGATTACGCGAAGCTGTAGGACACTGAAGTAAAATGTTTTTGCATGAAAATATGTTTGATCTCATAAATAACGGTGAACGGTATTACAAAGCCAAATAATAAAGCTTCTAAAGTATACAAACAGTTATCGAAAGTTTTGTCTTTGATAAAACATCTGGCAAACATCTTTCCACGCCCATACCCTTTCCTAATGTTCTTGGATATTACGTATATTGCTTTTTTGGCACATGTTACCAAAGGGCGCTTTTATGCCACAAAAAACTTGGAAAGTTTGTTGCACAAATTTATCTATTGCAATAACGGGAAAAAGTTCGTTGTCTACTTTTTACGTACCTTAACTAATATTATAAATGCGAAAGTAACTCTGGCCTGTCTGTCTCTGTATATTAAGCTTTCACGCCTCCGCTGACCCGATAGTCATGAATTTTAGCAAAGATATAGCCTGGGATATGGAGAAGGACATAGGGTACTTATTTACGCGATAACCGACATCCCCCGACCGGAGCCGCGAGCAAAAACTAGTATACAATATGTTTAGGATTACTTATTTAGATTTTTTATTGTAGGTAATTATATTTTGCTGTGTTTTAAAAGTTCAAAAATCAGTCCAAAAACATCACTGCACTCATAAAAATAATTATAGGTACGATAAAATATGTAGACACAAATTATAGAGAGATATTCTATGATATAGATACTAACCTGAGGTAAGATATACGACTGATCGGGGGCGTGTTCCATTGCCTCTTCTGCTTGCTAAAACAATTATAATTAACATTATTATTAAGTATGCATTATCTCTACATCATTCAATAGTATGTGTTTTGTTGTAACTATTATTTTTATGTTGAATCCTACTCTGCAAAAAATAGAAGTTAAGTAATTATTACTTTTTTATTAGATTTAAGGTTCAATATCTCGAGTGGAGGGACTGTGTAGCTTTTCAAAATGTCTGTGTAAACAAAAACTGAAGTGCGAAAGCAAACCACTTGTTTCTTTTCAAGAATGCGCTTTGTTATTACAAGAAGGGGAATTCAAATAAACATTTTTTTGGCATTTAAGTAAGTTTCGTTTGCGTAGCAAAAACTGTCCACTTGATAAAAAAAAAATACATTTATAAAAACTTACGTGGTTGGCAACCGATATCGGAATGTCACAGCCACTTTTCAACGATCCACCTGAAACAAATTTATTTTTAATTTATACAAATAATATAATAGAGGACATGGCCTAAGGTGTGTTTTACTACCAGACTTTAGAAGAAACAATTTAAACTAAATTGTTGACGAATTTTATTTCAGCCATAGGTTATTAATTTGCTGAAGAAATCCATTTTCTATTTAAACCTCTTCAGCAGATCACAACGAATTTATAAAAGAACAACACATTTATGGGAACAACAAGGTAAGTAAGTATTACAATAAACTTTCCGAAAATCAAGATACCTTTCCATGCACATAAAAAAAAAACGATCATAAAAATCGATAATCTTAAAATCACAGATAAACTCGCCGAATGCATAACCTCCTCCTTTTTGAAGTAGGTTTAGATAACTTATAATATAAACTCTATATACCTAACGACTTACAGGCTAGGATAATTAAGCAACAAAAGAACGTACACAGCTATTTAACTGTTGTCGATAAGGAAGTAGGTGTTATGCCATATAGAGTGTATCATTGTATGGAAGACAAGCTAAACCAACCAAAGCAGAGTGATTTCGACGCTTTAGGGAGTTTGTCGTTAAATCGAGTGACGTTACATGGAGTTTACACTATTTAAGTACTTACTAGATGAACTGCCAATGGAGCAAAACGATGATCCCGTCTTCCTTTTCTTGATCTGCTTGTAGGCTTGGTTCGCTTTGTACTTGAACTCCTTGGGTTCACTAGTGCGGCCATCTGAGGGTCGCACCAGTTCTATGAAGACATGGACGTCGACAGGTGTTTCAGGTTTCTTATATGGAGGAGTCCTGTTAGGGAACATTTCATATTTATCACACGTTCGTCAGATAATTGTTTTGTAGAGAAGTATTAGAGATAGTGTAAAATTATACACAACTAGCGGTCGCCCGCGGCTCCGCCCGCGTGGATGTCGGTTACCGCTGCAAAAAGCCTACCCAGGAAAGACACGGTCAGCAAAATGATTCCCAGGTCAATTCACAGACATCGACACTAACATCGACGACGCAGTCATTATCCGCAGGCTGCATAGACTCCCCTCCCGCACGCGCACCCCGTCTTGGTGACGCCCACTTCGCAACGGGCCGTGCAGCATCGTATTATTTTAATTTCGCCATAACTTTAAAACCAAACGTCCAATTTTAATCATTCAAAGACCAAATATTATCTACATAAGCTGTACTTAGTGATGAAATAATTTATTTTGATTAGGATTATAGCATGAGTAAAATAAATGCGTTTAAATGTAGTCCAAAAAAAATCAAGATAAATAAATAAAAAAATGGTTGTTGTGCCTCACTCGACATAGATAGGTATAGTGTGTCGCGGACTTTTTTGTAGATATTTATAAGATCTACAATTAATTAGAACATTTTATGGTTCTATCTTTTATGGTTTAGGCAGCGTACGCAAAATAAGTAACTTTTCTGGTTGATTTTTACCACCTTGTGTCCGAAAACCCCAAATATCTTACGGAACCCTATTTTTTTCCAAAATAAAATTTAGCCTATGTTACTCGTGGATAATGTAGCTTTCGAATGGTGAAAGAATTTTTAAAATCGGTCCAGCAGTTTTTGAGCCTATTCATTACAATCAAACAAACAAACAAACAAAGTTTTCCTCTTTATAATATTAGTGTAGATAATGTTTTGGCTTTTAGGCCAGAAAAACGGTTTCCTGAAAATAGGTTTTCACTGCTGTCACTAACGTATCAAGGAATATTGGTGTATTATATTATACAGGGTGTAACAGAATGGACGCAAGACCTGAAAGTAGTTTAACAAAAACGTGTCGACCCAAGCATTACTTTATGCATTTAAAATTGAATCTTATTTCTTCTTGGTTAAGATTGATTTTTTTTTGTATGGCAAAATACATAATAAAAAAAAGACTTATATTAAAAGTTACTGAAATCGATTCAGTAATCAATTATGAACAAACTACTTTCAGGTCTTGCGTTTATTCTGTAACACCTTGTATAGGGCCAGGTTGCTTGGTACTCACCGAAACACGATGGCATATTGGTGGTGGACATCACTTTGCATGAACTGGCCCACGCAAGTCCAACTCCTTTCACCATTGTCATCCAACTCGAAGAAACGAATCATTATGTTTTCTGAGAAACAAATACACTATCTTAACAAAGTATTTCATGCATTTTATTTAACGTAAGCTGCATGTAGTGCCTACAGATAAGTATTCAATGGAACTGAATGATGATCATCCTGAAATGAACTTAATTTACTTAACAATAAAACTGATTTTGTTTTGTAGATATAACATCTACTGGAAACAAGAATTTGAATAGGCTTATGTAGGTCATCTATGACAGTTTCAAGTGGTCATTGGCAGAGCCCTGCCACAAATAAGAATGGAAGGAAGTCTTAGATGGAAAGCGTCAGCAGTTGGAATTAATCTCTAGGCAGAGGGCGATTTACTAAACTGGTGGATAGCGAAGAAAGTACCTAATTATTATCATCATCATCTGCCTAGCTTTTTCCCAACTATGTTGGGGTTGGCTTCCAATCTAACCGGTTGCAGCTGAATACTACCTATCTTACCTCGACAACCCAGTTAATACATACGATACCCATTTGTAAGACTGGTTGTGAGACTTTCTGGCTTCTGAATTCTTGTTAGCGTGTCGATGGCAAAAATAAATGTAAATGTATAATTTTCGAAATTATTTTGGCCCAAAATTCAACAACGCGAATACCGTTGCTGAGCCATTAGGTCCTCACGTGTGCAGGTGACAGGGCATGCGGTGCAAGATGGGAGGTGAGCCATTGTCTGTGGAGAGACGCCGCATACACATCGGAGATCATCTGACGACCCGTAAAGACTGTCAAAGATCTGCGAATGACAGCCAGAACCATAATAATGAATGTACTACGTTAAATATTGTACTTAACATTTTAAAAGAGTAACGTTGGAGTTTCATGCCCATTCTTCTCCATACGAAACATTTTGGAAGAGGCAACGAGAATCAATTCTATTTTAATGTAAATGTTGACGTTCAAAAGTGCCTATTTGTAATAAATGCCTTTGACATCGGCTTAACGTACTTTCCGAGGCACGGAGAGGTCTTGGTATGTAAAAATGACCACCCATCCATGGACCAACCGCAGCAAGCGTAGCTTATAATAGCTTTAAATGACTACTCAAACCATTACCAAGCAAAAAATATTTTATTCTTTCCTAAAAATAAAGCCGCAATAAAATCCTAACAGCGTTATCTCTCACAGGAAATCAATAATCTTAATGTCACAGTACCATATTCTATGAGTAATACCACCGCTTGTGTGACTACAATACTACCTATAGTATAGGGCCCATCGACGGCCAAACTATTACCATGAATTCAGAACAGAACATGAATTTTTCGTCGGTTGTTTAAAAATAACTGTTGTTTCATACAATTATAATGGTACAGTCACACAGTCAAAGCAAAGAAGTCAGTAAGTGAGCTACTTACTCGCTGCGCATTATTTAGTTACTGCGCAGCGACTCTGCACTGGCGACATAAAAGTTTGAATCGGGCTGTAATGCTACTAGCACTTCACTTATTTGAGCAAATACGTCACGTGAAGTGCCAGCTTAATAGTTTGTGCGTCGATGTCCCTCGGTATATATATAGGGTGATTGGAAGATGGGTGCAAAGCTTTAAGGCGAAGATAGTACAGACAATTTAGAACCATTTAAGCCATGGTTGTCTTAGACGAAGTCTTACCAAATATTTTTAACCAAATTTTTAAGTTTTTTTTCGGAAATTCTCAAAATTTAATGTAAACTGCATAATTATGGCCAAATTGAATGATAAATGAATTCATTTTTTATTTATTTAATTAAAGTAATGTGTAAGCAATCAAGCAAAACATGTTTTAGGCTTCTGTGTCATTAGACATTTTTTTTACAGACATTTAAAGCTCAGAAAAAATAAAAAAATTGTACAATACGTCTTTTAAACCTTTAAAAAAAAAATTGGTAAGACTTCGTCTAAGACAACCATGGCTTAAATGGTTCTAAATTGTCTATACTATCTTCACCTTAAAGCTTTGCACCCATCTGCCAATCACCCTGTATATAATAATTAAAAAAAACACTGGTAAGCCTTAATATTGAGTTTTAATGGACTGCATTCGTGACAAACAGACATTTTTGCCATTATTAGCGCGGAAAGGGATTGCGATCTCTAATAAGGCACAGGATAATTTGAAATTAGTATTCAGGAATCCGCTGGATGCGGGAAGCATAAACTGGTCGAATTGGCGGAGCTTGGGGGAGGCCTATGTCCAGCAGTGGACGTCATTTGACTGAAATGATAAGGATGATTTAGGAATTTGTGGAATTAATCAAATCGAATAATTTAATTAGCTCTACAACAGCCCATCAAGCATTTCAAACTACCGAATTAGTTTGGCCTCTATCCCAAAAACTCCTCCCGCAACTTTATTTACATAATTATATTATATTTATTAAATAGTTTTAATCTATTATTCAAAGTTTTTAAATGACGACTAAGCTGTTGTCTGTGGTGATCAGTCGACTGCATGAAGGAGCCCTTACTCTTGACAATTTATTTATTTGAAAAACATCTGACGACCCGAAAAATATCAGTCTGAGAATTTTCATACCTATTTACTACATTTGTTTTAAATACTTTACTGGGTATTGTCACGTTTAGTAACTCAGAAGCGTACGTTAGTGAGATATTACAGTTAGGCCACGTCCGCACGGACGTACGTAAACATGTAGCGACAGGATTTTACCGCACCATGGATTTCCAGCGCTCGGTGTTGAATCGAGCATTAAAAATCCGACAGAGTGCATCCCAGCGCGTCAAAAAACACACTGTTCTTATTTTCAAATCTCGGCGCTAAGCAGTGCGTTGTGAAGTTGAGATTCCAGTGTGCAAATACGAGTAAATAAAATATCTGCCCTGCCATAACGAATGTTTACCGTGTTGACGATTGGGGTTTTCCAAAGCAGCTGATAGCAAATGTATTACAAAATCACGTAATATGTCGCTAAGTTTTAAAAACAACATTACATATTAAATTGACTATTTCAGCGTGTTGAGTCTTAGGGGAATCTAGTCGCGGGCTCGAACTGACTGGTGCGCCTGGCTAAAAAACACGCTGTCTCAGCAGTCATTGTGTCTGACAGAGGTATAGTATAAGTGATGAGCAGTTAGACGCTAGTCTACACGCACAACGTTATTGTGTGAGATGCAGGATTTTTTTTAGTAAAAAAGGCGCGTAAAAGATGAAGAAAAGTCCTTCGGAAGATCGGGTTTTATGAAAAAACTCCTGCATAAATCAATTACCAATAAAGTTTATTGAACTTTTCGATATTTGAGCTTTGTCACACGCCCAAAGTTAGGTTAAATTAGCAAGAAAAACGAATATTTGTTGGCTCCTAACTTTTTAATGGCTTTTTTATTTTAGAATTTGTTTCCGCACAGACAATATTAATAATGAGACAAAACCATACCATGTTTACTTTTTATGTACATTGTCGAACAGTGGAGTAATACACTCCCGAAGTTTATATGGAAAAAATGTCGACTAGATTCACCTTAATAGTCAACTGTTCTAGGCAATATGCTTTTCGACGATTCAAAAAATATTAAATGCTACTGTACGATCACAATGTTCTACTCGTAAGTGTTGCGTGCAACACTTTTCTACACTTTTTCTCGGCATCGAAATACCTACGTTAAGTTGACGTAGTTAAAGCCGTTGGTCCCGGCTATTATTCGTGGGTCTTTGACAGTCGTTACGGGTCGTCAGAAGCCCGAAAGTCTGACAAACAGTCTCACGAAGGGGTATCGTGTTACCCAGTAACTGGGTTGTGGAGGTCTGATAGGCTGCCTCTCCATATAAAATACTGGTATACTGCTGCATCCGGTTAGACTGGAAGCCAACCTCAACACAGTGGAGAAAAGGCTAGGCAAATGATGATGGTGAAGTTGAATTAAAAAAGAAAAAAAAATCTATAGGTACCTAAAGAGATTTAATACAAAATGTTGTCTTTGGCTTTTAGTAACTTACTTTTGTTGACTTTTTCCACTAATATGAAGACGTCTTCCCCGCCAGAAGCACTTCCGGATGACCGACTTATACGGCATATCTTCAAGTCGTTAGTTGCTGCACTCTCTATACAACAAAAAAAAAACAGTTTTATTTATTATCCTAGTTAGGTAGAGTCTGAAAAAAAAATGTTAGGGAATCAAAGGTGTTTAGGGTGAACTTTTTTTATATGTGAGTCAAAATATTATGTTCAAACAGGCTGTTCACTAGTTAGGGCTTTGTCATCATCATCATTTGGCTTTCTGTTTAGAATAAAACCACCAAATTATCAGTAAGTATACAACAATTCAAAGGAAACTAGTTGGCGCCCGGGATAGAGCGGGGCCTCTCTTGAGGCGCTACCAATGAGTTGTTTGCTACATTCAATAGTACATAATTATTATATCACATCTATATCAAATAACTTACTCATATTGTGAATGGGTTCGGAGAAAACCGGCTCACAGATTTCTTTGCCGGTAACAGTATCATGCGCACTGAACTTCAACCGAACAATGTTTAGATTGATTGTTTTGGCCATGTTCTCACATTGCAACTGAAGCTAAAAAATAAACAAACCGAAATATACATACCACAGTCCTGACAAAAGTACATTATAACATTTAACTAAATACGTAACGTAACACAAGTACGTTTTTTTTAAACGTTTTTCGTTAACTTTCTCTCAAAAAGCACGAATTCAAAAAAAGGCGCTTTATTGTGCGTGCGCTTTTTTACAACAGCATAAGCAACTTATCGCTTCCACTTCACAAACACAACTGACTGTTAAGTGTTAGCTCGAAAGCATTATTATCGCATGTGTTAGCTGGCTTAAACCTAATCATCTATTATTATTTATTACTCTAATATTATTCAAGCACAACATTAAACATTTTAGTGGCTGACAACACGGTGTCTTGTTATCGGAATGTCAAAAAAATTGGCACTGTTACAGTTCAGCTTCTTTTGTGGGAGCTCTATAGGACAACATTATTTTTAACCGACTTCAATAAAGGAGGTTTCATGTTCGTCTGTGTGTATCTTTTTTATGTATGTTATTTTTGATAATTGTGGACCGATTTTGACCATTCTTTTTGATGTGGTAGAGGAAACTTGCGCGGAGGTCCCATATAAATTATATTAACTTTGCTTGGATAGTTTTTGAGTTAGCTTCGATATTATGGATTTAATCCACTTTGTCTATCTTGATGATATTTAATAAATACATTTATAATATGGACTTCCTGTAATATGTATAGTAAGAAGTGGTACACAAATCTGTGCCTACTTAGTTTTATACATCATTGCTACTACCCCAGTTAGGTACCATAAGTAAAAAAAATACTTTATTTTGCCAATTTCTCTCGTCTCCAGTTTCTGCTGCCCTTATCCCAATTTATTTAGGGACGGCGCAAAAAAGTAGACAAAAAAAAATACAAAAAAAATCTCAACATCGATGCTTACCTACTTTGTGTTTGCCTGGATATATTATGTGACTTTCGATCGTTTTTTTTATTATTTTATTACATTTTAATATATTCTTTATTGAAGATAATGTGACACAAATGGGGCCAATTTGTATCCATTGCCATAAGAAGTCAAGGCTAGTAAGTAGGCCCTAAATAGTCCAACCACAAAAAAAAATCGCTTTATTTCAGCCCATAATTAAACTTTTATTACCATTATCAAACAATACATAGCAAGCAATTAATTTATAACAGGAACCGAGCTTTGAAAACAATGCGCTATTATAACCAAACATACACACACACATCCGTTATAGATTGACTTCCCAAAATATTTGCAAGCATGCATACTAAACATATTTTTGTATATAAAGTATGTTTAAAACTTCACTATAAATACACGTAAACGCTCGCAGTAGCGAGGGACCAGACTATTTCCGTACTTAAAACTCAAAATACGTTTGTAAATTAATGCTTTATTAAGGTACTTAGTGCTTTGCCAGAAACTTAGTAGATAAATGTGGATTTAGGATTTTTTCTCATGTAAACTTCAAATCCACCTTTCTCCCATTATAACGAACTTTAAAAAAAATCCTTTTAGCTACCTTACCTATCTACTTTATAAATGAAGATACAGATTTGCATTTATATAGTAACTATTGGTCGCGTAGTGGTCGAAATTCGAACATTTTTTTTTTGTTTAGCCTGTACTGTCCCACTGCTGGGCAAAAGCCTCCCCCAAGTCCTACCAGGAACTCTTTTCCCGCACCTCCTCGAACCAGCCCTCGCGGTACGCATCCAGCACCCTAATTGCGTAATGCACAATCAATCATAATCTGAATCATTTTGAAACAGATTGCTAATCCATTGCTTCACATTTTGGAAAAACGTGTCTGCTCAACAACGTAAATAACGCAATGAATATTGTTGAACTGTCAAAATGAAACGGGTTATGATTGATCGTGTGTTACGCAATTAGGGTGCAGGTCGTCTCGCCACCGCTTTCTGGGCTAACCGCGGCAGGCAGCGCGGCGGGGCGGCTACGTCCATTTTCAGGCACCCATTGTGTAGAGGCATTGTGTAGGTTGCGTGTAAGGGCAAAAATAATAATGTGTCGGGCCTGTCCGGCTTTTGTTGCGCTTTTTAAATTAGACATTTTTTTTTTACATAATAAACAAGACTGGTTCATAAAATGTTGTATGAATCAGTCTTAAAAATTCTAAAATTTAAGAAGGGTTTATGGTAAATGAAAGAAAGAAGTGTGCGCGTGTGTGTGTGTGTGTGTGTGTGTGTGTTATACTAAGACTAAAAAATTAAGGGTGTCCGGCCTTTTTACCCAAAATTTGATGTTTTTATTATATAAAAGTAAGCTTCCTGCACTCCTCCACATAAACTTTAAATACTTACGTCTTTCGAGTTCACGTTGGTGTTCTTACATCGTTCCGAGAACTTCTTGAACAGAAGTGCGGCGACGTCTTTTTTAGCGGTATGTATAATACCGATACCGCCAAACCTAATGAAAAGTACACAAGATTACATACGATAATTCACGAAGAACTGTATAGTAGCTTAAGTAATCATAAGCCTATAATGTTCCCACTGCTGGGATACAGGCCTCTCGGTGATAGGGAGCTGGCAGTGAAGCTGTTTAGTACAACCATATTTCGCCATCCCATGTAATAGGCGGCGGGGCGAGTGAATTGCCAGCTGCTACCAAGAAATAACCCAATAACACAATGCCCGACCCGGGAACATGTAGTACTGTTTTCGCCCAGAATCTGATGTTCAGCAATAGTACTTGCGAAGACTAGACCAACAATGCAATGATTAATGATATCATAAAAAGTCTCCCGCAGACAGGTGCGACGCAACAATGCGACGCGATTCTTGTAGAACCATTTCCATAAACTTTTTATATAAATTGCTTTACTAGTGTCACGTTGAGCCTTTCTGTGGAAACCTCTAATCTTGAATAACTATCTCAGTCTGTAGTTTATACCTAAGCGCGGTCTATAAGTAGACTACATAAATGTTGATATACATAAAGGTTTGACCTTCAACCGTAGCAATACTTACCTACTTGTTTATAGTATGGTAGTTTATTGTTTTTGAAAGAGTATGCGCAAAGGTGGCCCACGAATTTTTTTTCAATTTGCAGGACGGTGTCAGGTTTTGTATGTTGATTAAAATATGATTCGCGACCGTTACAAATATGGCTTTACAGAATTATAATTATTAATAGTGAATTATATAGTAGTTCCGTGTGGTGCCGGACGTAAAAGTTTTGTTTACATTTTTTTTTCTGTAACTACCCACAATAAATACTAATCTTTTACTTACTACTACTTTTTAACCATAATATATGTATTTTAACGTAATTTGTCATAGTACCAACCCACTACGCCAATCGGCTTAGTGTATTCTTATTCTTACCTAGATATATTATACAGGGTGATTGGAAGATGGGTGCAAAGCTTTAAGGCGAAGATAGTACAGACAATTCAGAACTATTTAAGCAATGGTTGTCTTAGACGAAGTCTTACCAAATATTTTTAACCAAATTTTTTAGTTTTTTTTCGGATATTCTCAAAATTTAATGTAAACTGCATAATTATGGCCAAATTTAATAATAAATGAATTCATTTTTTATTTATTTAATTAAAGTAATGTGTAAGCAATCAAGCAAAACATGTTTTAGGCTTCTGTGTCATTAGACATTTTTTTTACAGACATTTAAAGCTCAGAAAAAATAAAAAATTGTACAATACGTCTTTTAAACCTTATTAAAAAAAAAAAAATTTGGTAAGACTTCGTCTAAGACAACCATGGCTTAAATGGTTCTAAATTGTCTATACTATCTTCACCTTAAAGCTTTGCACCCATCTTCCAATCACCCTGTATATTCTCTATAAGTGATTTTGTAAATCTTTTGAGAATAAATGTCTTAAACCGTAAAAGAATAGCACCATCCTATTTCTTCCCGTGGGTGTCGTAGAAGGCGACTATGGACTAGAGAATGGGCAGCAGCGTTCTCTATGCATTTTCCCACCATACTGCGATCGCCATCCCGCCTGCCAAGCGTGGCGATTATGGCAAAAAAAACCCCCATTTGGGGGAGGCCTATGTCCAGCAGTGGACGTCTTTCGGCTGAACTGATGAAGTTCATAATATAATGACTATACGACTACTACACTGTACTATACTACACTATACTATACACCAATAAATGTTGGTCTGAGACTATATAAAAAATCAGCTGTTTCATAGAAAAGTGCAATACCTACGCGGTCTAAATGTATGGAACAGCTGTTTTATTTTTGTATAACCGACGAAAAATTTCTGCACTGGGGTCTAGAATGATATGCTGAATTCATAGTTACAGTTTGCGCACTGGATAAAAACTTTTCCTGTATGACTTCAATATTTTAATTTCGCGAGCTACCCTGGCGTGTTCCCCTTAAATTATATGCACATAGTGAAAACCGAGGACCTTAAAATTTTATAAACTTACCCAACTTTATAGCTTCCCTGATCAGGTACTAGGTAACTCATGTCTCTGTCCTGCTCATCTTCAAGCAACTTGTGAGGATGTTCGTCCGGGTTGTTATGTTGGGCCAAACGACATCTTATAAGAGCCTTCCCACTGTAGTGAAGCAGCTGTAAAGTTGATATTAGATATACAAAACTATAAAGTGTTACCTATTCAATTAATTATGTATACACGCGCCGATACCCAGAAGTTTGGAACACAATGAGGAAACTCAATATAAAAAGTAGGTAAACATTTGGGATCTCTTTTGATTTGAAATTAAAATATGTAATTATGTTTTTTTTATTACAAAATCATTTTAAAATTAAGATATCAGCAGATCATTTCATTTGAAAAAATAAAGATATTTTATGCTAACTGTACTATTTAATACAACTTGTATCAACTGTTCAACACTAAATAAATAAGTAATTTGAAAAATTCGAATAATGTTAAGGCTATTCTGCATTAATACGTATAATTGTATACCTATCATTGGAATACGTCTGAATTACCAGGTCAGAATTCATTCATCAAAGCTAATATTATTCTCTCTCAAATCAAATTGGATTGCATTAGCAGGACTTCCTGATATGAATCAGTGACAAGCACCAATGAGGAAAAAGTTTCCAAGGTTAGAAATAAAGACTTACCTCTACAGTTGGATGGGTCTTTTGTTTGTTGGAACCTTGCCCAGACTTTCCCAGAAGACATCCATGAGTGCCGACCATCTCGCTGACATATCGGAACCTGAAGTGGTTCTGGGGTTGTTCCGTGATACGTAGACATGGTTTGATGGCTGCGTGCAAAATATTTTTTTCTGTATTTCAAGCATTTAGGGTTAAAATCTTAGATAAACTTAGTGGTTGGTTATAAATCAATGTATGTATCACTTATTCTCAGTACTATCAGTACACAGTATCAATGATAAATTGTAAACTAAGATGTGTCTGTGTGTTTATTTTATTTGCTCTGACATATTTGTGCGAGAACACTTAGTATTAAAATAAATAAAATTCCTCTTAATACAGATACAGGATTAGGTTTTCAGTTTTGTAAAAAGAATTGTATTTCAATTTCTGTTAGGTTCTTATTTAAAAAACAGGCTCAGTGGTTTAAAGCAAACCTAAGGAAAAACCCTGTTTTGTAATGTGACAGATTGTCTATATAAAATAATGAAAAGGAAAACAAGAATAAGTTGTACTATATGAAGTAATATTTCTATGAAACTCAGATAAACTTAAAGCCCAAGCTATGAACGCAGTTTATTTTGATGTAGTATCCTACGTCATAATAGATAAGGTAGAGTTGTGTAAAACCATCAATGTGCAGGAAACAGTGTTTCCCTTTATGTGTTCATAATAAACAGAATAAATTGTTATCATTGTGAGTTGCCTTTATTTTTTTAGGTCTACACCTTTTATGATTATGATTATTTATTTGAGATTAAGGAAAAATTTTGTTATTATTGTGTAAATGTATCCTCTGCCATGTTTTGCAACCTTTACATAAGTACAGGAAAAGTTTTTAACCATGAATTCAGCATACTATTGTAGACCCCCAGAGAAGAAAATTTTCGTCAGTTTTACAAAAAAAAGTAAGCTGTTTCATAGAAAAGTGTCAAAATGTATGGAACAACTGTTTTTTGTTTTTGTATAACCATCAAAAAATTTCTCCGCTGGGGGGTCTAGAATGATATGCTGAATTCATGGTTACAGTTCGCGCACTGGATAAAAACTTTTCCTGTATACAAGCAAAGTCGTATTTTCAAATGCATGGTAAATGGATTAGAATGCAGTTAGCCTGCAGTCTGATATTCCAATGAAATCTTTAAAACAGACGCAAAGTGCACTTGCAGTGTGCTAACAATAGAGTCAACAAACTTTTCAATTTGATAAACAGATAAACAATTTACTGATACAAGTAAATAAATTGTGTATTATATCTGTCAGTAAATTCCCTGATTGTTTAGATTATAAGTGCTTTAAAGTAAAATTATCATTCAGAATATACCTACTATGGTAGCACATATTTACTAACATTAGGTAAAACGGGCTGTTATCTGCAACTCCACGTCTAAGCGCGTATTTTGCGTAATTTACTAACATTATAAAGTGTTAAAATTTTAACTCTTTATAATATATAACCACCGGAACGGCCAAACAGATTTTGATGAAATTTGGAATAGAGATACGTTGAACCCTGGAGAAGAACGTAGGCTACTTTTAACATCATACCACAAGGGCGAAGCCCTGTTGTGTCACCCTATGTAAAATTTCTAATTTCTAAAAGCTATTTTTAAAGACCACCTTTGGATGGATTAATAGGACAATGAGAGACAGTACTACATACAGATAGTTGTAGCAGCAGTAGTAGTGTACTATTCACATACACATTATATACGATGGCATATACAAGTACTTATCTATTTATATGTTGTATGTATGTATATAAGGTAAAAAAAAACACCAAGACAAAACAAGCATATCAATATCAAAAATGTCATGTGGCATTCACATTACATTACAGTTTACATTACAATTAGACCACTTCGAGCATTGTATTGCATCATAATCAGAGATCGGATATTCGGATGCATATGAAAGTATGGAAGCAGCTATTTGTAATATTTATTAAAAATCCCAGGATTCTTGGATTGCATAATGCATGCTATTCAGATTTGTATTCATTTAAAATTAATGTTTAACCCGATACAAATATGTGTATGTACTGGAGGAGGGGTGGTTTGTATTAGTTAAAACAAAAAATAAACAAATTACTTACCTAAATTAAGACTTTTTCGATACAAAAGCGCGCGCATTCCATGCTAGCCAACATCTCAACTTTAGGTAAATATGCATCTTAATATCCGATCTTTGACCATAATACAATTGTTCAATTTTAGAGCTTATTTTAGCAAGTACTGGCCCTACATGGCAAAGATTCTTGTAATTGAGGAAATTCTCATAAATTATAAATGAACATATTTTTTTTCTCTTTGCACTAGTTTATGTAAGTGTAACTGGAATGTGATTTCAAATTTGATACTAATGTTGACTAATAAATCACAACTTACATCAATAGAAATCTGAGAATTTTATTTCAACAAATCAGTCCATCCTTTGTTAGTAATTTCGTTACATTTTGAAGTACCGTTTTAATCAAAGCTAAGTTCCAGGAAAAGTTATAATTATCAGTGCATTTTAGGTACTCTCCGTACCTACTTCAGTTTCAGACGTAGCTAGATCGACGGAAATTTCACTTACCATGTCTAAGAAACTGTCGCTTGTTGTCAGCACAAGTTAGCTCAGTGAGATCAGTAGCGAGCTGAGGAACTTGCTGAGAGGGAGAACTAAGCGGTGAATATCTGATGTAAGACATAGGGGAGCTGGAAGAATCGCTCATATCGTGGTCACTTGCGCTTGTCGACATTTTCGCTGTTGAGTTCCCTCAACCACAGTTAATTCCACAAACTATAAAGTTTTACATTAATACACTAAGTTAACCACAATTTGCACTAAAATCTTATACGTTTATTTTCTAATTGAAAAAAGAATCGTGCTCAAAACAGCTCATGTAGCAGGACGGCGCACAAAACTATGCACGACATTGAATGTTTATCTGCGTTTGACAGACTTGAAATGTTACCAAATGCTATTCTCTAATTTCCCCATTTAGTACTTTAGTTTTTTTGGAAAACAACGTAAACCTTACTATCAAAAATTAAGTTTTTTAAGTATTTATATAACACAATATTCATACATTAATGACTTCTCTCCTTCTTAGAGTAGATAAGGTTCGATAGAATTTTGTAAATGAGGTGCCATTAGTAGAATCGTGTATTTTTTACAATTTAATTAAAAACTTAAAACACACCGAGCAAAAGACATGAGTTGTACAGAAGCCAGCACATCAAGTTACCCCAAACTGTCAAATTATCCCAATCAAATATAAACCTTATCTTTTTGAAATAAAGTTGAAAATCTAGAAATTTGACAGATTGGGGTAGCTTGATGTGCTGGTGTCTGTACTATGGAATGTAATGCTCATGCGTATAGAAAAGACACGGCTTGCTACCTTATAACCATGCTTATCAAAGTTTTTAATTTAGTGATGAGCTGTGGTTTTATAATAAACCACACGTAAAATACGACATCGATGTAAGCACGGTGATATTTCAAGCTATAATTTTCTGTACAATCTAACTTCTTATTGTATGAAAAGCCTAGCTACCTACAATGCGAGGTCAGCTAAAACTGTAAATGTATAGCTTGGTATGCAAGCCTGTGTACGCTGCGTATAAAAGTTGACATGTGTCTAAGTTTTTGTGGACCCATGGTTTTGAGGCCACTGTCTTCTAGAGACATAAATATGGACAAAAGACATTAGCAGACACATTCTTCATCTTGTACTCACAGCACCCGCAGATAGCAAAGGGAACCGCTTATAGTTTATTATTACTTAAACATTTAAATACTTTTTTCGAGGTTCCAGGAATCACACAAAGTAAAATAAATAAAACGAATACTTTAAATTAATGATTAATTAGAATATCATATCAAATATTAATTAAGCCGGTATTACTTTATAAAATTACAATGTTATCAAAATAGTGGTGATTAAAAGGTTTTCTTCGTATCGAAGAAAGCATTCCTTACATTTTTGGCATAATGACGAATAGAATATAACATTGGGCTACTAAGTGATTTTTATTAAGCATGTACACATTTACACATCAAAGCCTTGACTAACCCTTTTTCAAAAACTGTTGATATTAAGAGCTCTTGTTGCAGCAACATTACATAGAAGTCACCTTCGTAAAGGAGAATAGGTACCTATTGTAATTATAATGTCTCATCCCTACTTGTTCGTACAGACACCAGCACATTTCTTTGATAGATTTTCAACTCTATCACAAAAGCATAAGATTCATGTTCAATTGGGGACATTTGACAGTTTGGGATAGCTTGATGTACTGGCGTATATACATACATAACATACAAACTAAAAGGTGGAGTTCTGGACACCAGCCCATATACAATGCAAGGTTCCTACTTCCACTGACATATTAGGCATATTCCTTTTCCATTATTTTCATTTATTATTCATCATCTTCATTAATTTTATAACTCACTGTCTTCGGTGTTCGTATCATCTTTATGCTGATGATCTTCAACTGTATACAGCTGAGCGGGTAGAAAGTTTATCAGACGCTATAGCAGATGTAAACCGAGACTTGGATGCAATCAAAAAGTGGTCTGATACGATACTTCGTTTTGGGTTGTCAGTAAACTCCTCAAAGTTTCAGGCCATTGTAACTGGTAGCTTGCGTATGATGGGTAGGGTGACGCTTAGCTCTCTTCCTCCTCTTATTTTCAATGGTACCGTCATACCCATTACTTCTACTGTGAAAGATCCCGGTTTGCATTTTGACTCGACACTGAGCTGGCAACGCCAGTTCTCTAGTGTTAGTCAAAGAGTCAACAGTACTCTGCGATCCCTGTATCGTCTGAGGAACGTTTTGCCCACTAAGACGAACACCATGCTTGTGCAGACTTAGATTTTCCCTATCTTCGACTATGGTGACGTGTGCTACTTCGATTTGAATGGGGTTTTGCTGGATAAGCCCGACAGACTGCTCAATAAATCTGATTTTAATTAAAAAAAAATATAATTGTTCCTCTCATCCAAAGCACCTGCCATCTAATCTCTGTACCACCCTTGGTTGACTGGTAGAGAATGCCTAAGTACGCCTTTGTACCTTTTTTGTGGGCGAGAAGTTTAAACAAATAAATTAGTGGACATAGGAACTCTGTAAAACTTAATTAAACACATTAATTCAGAAACTGTGAAGGTCCTCTTTGAAATTATTTTTGTCGAAACATCCAAATCATAATAAAGAGAAAAGATTTAATTTTTTGTAAACGTTTGCTTGTTACCCTTTCAGGCTAAAACGGCTGAACAGATTTTGATAAAATTTTGCATATGACTTGACCTGGATTAGGAATGCTTTTTACCGAGATTCCCACGAGATCGAGTCTTATGCGGGTGAAACCGCAGCTAATTAATAAAGACGAAGTAATTGTACCAGTTCAGTAGACACTATTTTTTACAATGTTTTCATCACGTAGTGAAGTAGCCTTCAGGTTTTCGATGTTGTTGAAATCTTTTTTTAAATCTTGTCTATTATAAAAAAACAACACAAGCGAAATCAAGTCTCATTTTAATACGAAATTATGCGTTTTTTTATCACTAGAACTGATTGGCTGATTTGTTTATGTTGGTTTTTTTTTAATTTATTTGTACATCATTAGGCGATATTAATGCAATAAGTACTTCTATGGAATGATATTTATATCGAAATAATTAATTAGAAATTGAAAGTCAGTAATTCAAGTCGATTAGTAATTACATATTTTTTATGTTGTTTACTTTAATTTTGATTTCCCACATTTCTGGGTAATTGTGATTTACTGGTATTAATGTAATGAAACTCTGACGTTATCATCCCGGGGAAGAACCAGTTGAGTGAGTCACAAAAATCCCCGATCACACCATCACAAATATCTCTATAATAATATTATGATGTATAGGTCATACACGCACGTAGCTGTTCGTCGTTTATTTATAATATACGAGATGGCGATTGCATGTTCTCACTTTTTTGGACTACAATACGTTTGTGGCGGAATTATTTTATGAGACGATTCTGGGATTGAATCGGCTGTATGTATGAGACTGTTACTCTTACTACCTACCTTTTTTAACCTAATATAGGTGCATCAGTGTATAGATTTTGGACTTACATATAATAAAAAAATACTACCGTGTTAACTGATGTACCGGGTACATTAAGCACGTGGTCGGATAGGCGCGGCGCGGGCGACGTTTTTATGCAGATGTTCCATAATCTCCCTAGAGTATATATGTTCTGTGTCCATAATTGTCGAGGACACCAAACGGTCATACTTTTTATTATTATTTTATTTTATTTTACCATTCCAGTTTAGAAAAAGTCCCTAGTAATTTTATCAAATTATAAACTAGCGGTTAGGCACAACATCCGGCGTTATCGTCAATTTAAAGGTCAAAAAGGTATTGCTTTTTCTTAGTTTGCGAATGCGAATCCAATATGGTTGTAAAGCGTCAGCACACACTAAGAGCAGAGCATTTTCTGAGACTACTGAAAAATTAATCTTGACAATTCCATACATTGCAAAATTAAATAGGTACACGTCTAAATTTCTTCCAAGCTAGAGCATGGTCGACCATCAAGTTTGGACGTGTATTTCATTAATTTTGCAATTGTATCAGCTCAGTGCTTAAATTATCCAGGTTGTGTGATTGATATCATCATCATCAACAGCCCGACTTCACCCACTACTAGATAGGCCTTTCTTTTCTTGTGCCAATCCTTCACACTCTGTGCCAGTCTTCTCCGGGTTTTGCTCGCGATGGCAACAATGTCGTCCACTTGCCGCCGGACGATCGACATCTTGCGTTCCAGTCCTTGGACGCCACTCTGTCAGAGCCTTACTCCACCTGCAGGCCCGGGTCTACGATTTTTTCGAACCGGGGCAGAAACTTGATAGTGGCGCCCCTCTCTCCAGCATTTGAGATAAATTAATTAGGTGTGGGCCAGTGTGACGCCTTTTTAACCGACTTCAAAAAAAAGTGAAAAGTAAAACTTTTTCCAAAAAAAAACAACCAACTTCCAAAAAACACGACAAAGTAAAAAATTACTTTAATTTCGGAAGTCGGCTGTCGGTGACTGGTGCAATGAAAATTAAAATGCATTTCAAAGTCACCGACTTCCGAAATTAAAGTAATTTTTCACTTTGTAGTGTGCTTTGTGTTGTTTTTTTCCAAAAAAAGAACAACCGACTCCCAAAAGTCGGTTGTTATTTTTTTGGAAAAAGCCAACCAGGCTTTCGTATGTTAGGCGCTTTGTGGAGCAAGTTTTTTTTAATTTTTAATCATAGGTTGTACTATATTTTAATTTTGGCGCCCCCTGAAACTGCCGCCCGGGGCGTTTGCCCCGGTTTGCCCCCCCCCCCCCCTAGATCCGGGGCTGTCCACCTGTCATCACTGCGCCTAGCCAGATATACAGGATACATTTTTAACCAGTGCGCAAACTGTAACCATGAATTCAGCATATCATTTTAGACCCCCTAGCGTAGAAATTTTACGGCGGTTATACAAAAAAACAATCAGCTGTTCCATACATTTTGACCGCGTAGGTATTGCATAAAAAATTACCCTGTATGACCTACCCAACTCTAGAGTTCCCTAATTCATTTTCCGATATGGAAGACCTTCGTACATCTTCGTATCTCGACGTTTGAAACTCGTTTTATTAGCTTGATGCTAAGCATGGAACGCTCCATGGCTGTGAGCTGTAAGTGATACAACCTGCGTTAATCTACTGCTTAGTTATGGATCATCATGTTTCTGTGTACTTTTTACGTCAAATAAATGATTATAATTTTAATAAAATCCATTATGTTCAACAACAGGCGGGATGAGCTGGACTCTTTTAATAAAGATTGGTCCCTGTCAGCTTTGGATAGAGAGAGGTGGAAAGAGAGTAGGGAGGCCTTTGCCCAGCAGAGGGACGTTACAAGCTAAAAAAAAAAAAAAATTGTTCAACACTTTGCTAAAGGTTGTTTTATGGTTGAAGCAGTGAAGGGCGGGAATTTTGGGACTTCTTTTGTAATTTTAGCGTTAAAAAGTTCTTGATTTTAGGAGGTTTTTTGTTGCCGAACGCTATTTTGCCCGACATGGGGCGACTTTTCAGCCAAATCTTTAAATATGTTGCACTTTCTCCATAGGTATAAATTACATTGATACTCTTGTAGAATGTAATAACCGTTCTAACCGATACCACAAGATGTCTCAGAAAAGATAATGTGAGGAATGATGATAAACAGGAATGGTCAAAAAATAATAATAGTATCCATGTTCAAAAACATTTTTTTATTTAACAATAAACACTTTTATTCTAAAAATACATGATTTAATCAGAAATAGGAATTTTTGTGTTTAATTGTATCATGGAATGAATTCATCACTCTATAGTTAGGGCTTCTAAAATATGATCTAGGCAAAAAGTTACATATTTAAAATCTAATAATTGTCTTAAACTTACAGCAATATCCTTATTACTAGTTTGTAAAAATATAGGAAAGTAGCAGATTATCAAAATCCAACACTGATGAAGTAAACGTAAAATAAAATTATCGTGATCAAATAAAATATTCAATAAAACTTGTAACAAATGGTTTCAATGCTTTTTGCGTCACTATTATGCAAAAACCAACATGGAGTTCATTCCATATTTAGTTTATTTCATAACGTTACTAAAATAACGCCTATCATAAAAATAATGGATGGAGATTTCTTCCCCTTATTCAAAGTAATTGATAGTTTCTTAACAATCCTGAGACCTATTAATGATGGAAGAGCCTGAGATTGGTGTGTGCGAGTATAATCTTGTGTTCATTGCAAGCTTCAATCACGTCCTGGTCGTTGTTCGAGCCTGATGGACTGCCGATGTATTCGACGCCGCACTGTAGAAAGAAAAACAACACTTGAGTCTATGAAAGTGGTAACGGGTCGAAAGCAGCAACTGAAAAATTCGTTTTGGGCTTGTTAAAAAAAAACCAGTCCTATGTCCTATGCTGCTGTACCAAAACGGTAAAGAGGGAGCATTATGGTCCTTCTGTCTGTGATGATGAACGATTAATTTAAAATGTTCTTTAATAACAGCGAGTGTTAAACATGATCCCAAGTTCAAAACTCGTTACTACAGAAAAGTTGTCTTCTAATGTTTTGCAGTTTGGCAAATACTGATTACTGTAATGTTGTATTGTGTAAATTTTTGGGAAACATCACCCACTAATATTATAAATGTGAATGTTTGCGCTAGATGTTTCAACGATAGTTACTCAATCACGCAAAGACGGCCAAACGGGTTTTGGATAAAATTTAGCACTCAAATAGTTTATAACCTGGATTAACACAGGATGTGCTGCTGGGAGTTTGTTGCCGCACTTCTTCCCAGCTAAAGCACTAGGAAGTGGTGATGAGCGGGCGTTTTTAGGGGACGTTTTTATGTAATTTTGACGTTCGAAAAGTGCTGATTCTCAGCCTAATTTGAATAAATTACTTTTTATTTTGGATACTTTTAATCCCGGTAGTACGTTCCTGTGGGACAATTTCCGACCTCCACGCAGGCGAAACCGCTGACAAAAGCCAGTTAATCATAAATTAGTCTTCAGACCAGACTACTGACCTGCACAGCCCTGTCAATATTGTCACGGAATGGGAAGAAGGCATCTGAAGCAAGAGCGACACGGTCCATCTTGCTGACCCATTCAGTGCGTTCCTTTTCGCTCAGTAAGGCCGGGACTTCGCCGTCGAATAGCGTGTTGAACTGCTCCAGCGGAAGATCTGAACCTGTGTATTAATAAGGATTGGTATAATTTAAACTGAAAACCTGACACTGATAAGAAAATTAGCTGCTAAAATATGCTGTTGTTGAAAGAAAACAGAAAGAAAGAGTAAGACACCGCCGTTACCACTGTACCACCACTACTCTAGAGGTCACGAGGTCACACTTCACGAGGTCATTAAAGTGACTAAAGTATATAATTTTAATAATAATCATCAACTGCCTAGCCTTTTCCCAACTATGTTGGGGTGTTCCAACCTAACCGGTTGCAGCTGCATACCAGTATTTTCCATGGAGCGACTGCCTATCTGACCTACACAACCCAATTACTGGATAACACGATACCCCTTGGTAAGACTGGTTGTCAGACTTTCGGGCTTCCGACGACCTGTACCGACTGTCAAAGAAGGAACACCAATATGGGAAATATTTTCGTAACGTGAACGCTAATAGTAATTGCAAGTTTTAGAGAATGTGTTTCATTTCATTCTACTTGTATAACTTTGTTTCGAGACGATTATAAATAAATAGACAAAGAAATGAACCATCGGTATGATCGAGATTTATAGTGATATAGTTTATCCCAGACTATATGAATAAAACGTAGTTCATGGAAAAATTCACGTTATTTGTGTGTACTACTTAAATAACTATTTGCACATGACCAGAGCAGTGGTAACGGTCCAGACTTACCGAGTTGTAGGTTTGATTGAACCCAGACAGCCACTTAACTATAATTAATTTTATCACCACTGCTCTCAAAACGGTGAAAGAAAACATCGTGAGGAAACCGGCATGTTCTAGAACCGAAAATTTGAAGACATTTGACATCTGTCAACCCGCACTGGGCTCACGTGGTGAATTTACGGCCCACTCCAGGCTTGTCTCCCAGCAGTGGAATGTTATTGGTTTATTATGCTACATAACCATACTAACCAACAGTGCCATTAACATAGTTATCGATGGCATTCGACTGCACGGCGCGAGTGACGCCCTGTTTGAAGCGCATGGCGAGTACCCTCGGGTGGCGCCGCATCCACCACAGCGCCGCCTTGCCGCCCGCCAGGCGCGTGCAGTGGATGCGGGACTGCTGGCCCGCGCCGATGCCTACCACCTGTGGTATTAACAAATTTGTCATTAATAGGTAAAACGTAATAATATGTTAGAGCAACGAATAATAGGCTAAGTTTCCGTAAATCGTGTGTGACGTGTGGTTGGCCACAAGTTACGTGTACACTTTAATTATGAGTTAGTGGTAAGCACTTATTTAATATAGTATCCGTATAAGAAATTTTGCCGATTTCTCTGATGTACTTGGTTTGAGTTAACATACTGTATTTCCATAAGTTTTATTGCACAACTTAAAAATAATTTCAATTATTATATAATGAGTGAGGTACTTTTTTTCTAAAATAATCTTTTAAAACAACCTAAATCTCGCAGCTTTTATAAGTGACCAAGTAATAATAATAAAATCAATTAGATTATTGTTTAATTAACCTTACTATTGCTGTTGTACTGATAGCTGTAAGCCACCCAAACACAATAAAATAAAATAAATAAATAAAATAATAAAGTGGTGTTTAAAGTAAAATAGTACTCTAACCTGTCCATCTCTGGCGAAGCAAACGGAGTTACTTTGTGTGAACTTCAATGCAATAGTAGCTACGATGAGATCCCTCACAGCGTTGCTAGGCAACGCGTTCTTGCTTGTTACCACATTCTTGAATAGATCTGCTGTGATCTTCGCATCGTTTCGTTTTTGTTCAAGAGTGAGGCCGAAGATCGTCTTCTGTTCCATTAGGTCGGGGTCGTAACTAGGGTCCATCTAAAATTGTAAGGATAGTTTTATTTCATTGGTCCATATAAGTACTTCATATTTCCTGAAAATAATTGTGTCGATAGTGTAGGGGATTAGGTATTTATTATTTATGTGAAGCTCATCACTTTCAATAGAGATTTGGACGCTTGTGTGTTGCTATTGAACAGCACGTAAATACGTTGCGTTACAAAACACAGCAAAACAATACAATTAATTTATAAATTCAAAATAGAATGTATTGAATGGGAATAAGCATTCAACACATTCTATAATTTTTGATCTACGAAAAAGAACCAGTAGATATAAACCCCAAATTACCAGTAAAACACAGTAGTTGCCGCCCTTCTTCTTTTTCAGAATTTCCAAAGCTTCGGCACTGTATCCAGGAGCTACGATTCCGTCGGAAACTTCCCTCGAGATGATGCGGGCAGTGATCGCGTCGCACTCGTCCGAAAGCGCCACGAAGTCGCCGAACGAACTCATGCGGTCGGCGCCGCGGGCGCGCGCGTATGCGCATGCTACTGGCGTCAGGTTTGGGAGCAGGTCGGCTACCATACATACTGATGCCTGGGGATAGATGTTAGAATAATTACATTTTAATTTTTTTGATCTAGTTCCACAACGCTAAAAGGCTGTTTGAAATATCTATACAACGTGTAACATAATTAACATAAGGCCTATACGGGGTGTATGACGTCTTGCGTTAAAAGTAAACATTAGGGTATTGAGTTAAAATCATAATACAATGACCAAAGCTTTTTTTAAGCTATTTGGTATTACATAAGAAAATTGTGTTGAGCTGCAGCATTACTTTATGCGTTTAAAATTGAGTTTTACTGCCTTGAAATAAGATGGAATTTTCTTTGGCTCAATCGGCGGTAAATACATTATTATTGAAAAAAAAAACCTTTTTTAAGTAAAATTTACTGAAATCGTTTCAGTAGTCAATGCGAACAAACTACTTTCAGGTCTTGCGTTCATTCTGTTACACATTGTATGTCACGAAAGCCTTTTAGCGTTGTGTAACTTTAACTGATCCCTCAGCTAGAGCGATCTCGTATCTTATTTAAACACTAGGTACGCGTGAATCTCGTGTATCACAACCCAATATTTACTCCAAAAACAAATTGACGATTAACATATTACTCCTTTCTAGGTTTGTCAACAGCTTGGAGTTATGTAATTTTAATGCAACCAATAGATTGCATTGACATCAACATTAAGTATCTAGTGAACTTTGGTTGAATTTTGATCTGTTGGCACTGTTGCCGAAAATACGCCAAAAAAAATAATAGTTTGATAAATAGAAGTTTTGAATGGACATACCTCTTCCTTATCTAACGGCAAGCCAACAGCGGCGCCGGCGGGCGACACATGCTTGAAGCTGGTGGCAGCAGGCAAGCCTAACGCTTCCTTCAGTTCCTTCACCAGCTGCCACGCGTTTAGTGCGTCGCAGAGGTTAATGAACCCGGGTGAACCGTTGAGGGTCGTCAGTGGAAGTTTGTCGCGGGTCGTGAACACTTGAGCTGGTTTCTGATGAGGATTCATACCTGTATGGTGGAGTTATTATGTTAGCTTTTTATTTATCCATAAGTAAGTAATACTCATTTTGTTTCGTTACGGTCTATTTATGACCTCTCCTTGGTTGTGTCGGATAAAGAGTATCCGTCCCATCGTTATAAAAAGTGTGAGGGAAAGGATAGTGCAGCTGTTTGCAGACAAACTTGTGCTCTATAATAATATCTCCTGGGTTTTTGATTAGTTTGTGTTAAGCCATTACCGATATTCGCTTAGGAGGTTATTATTTTTTGTGTAGGGATTAAACTTCAATAGTTTTGATGAGGAAATCCCCGAACATAAAATATAATCTACACTTTGTAGCTAGTACTTATTATTTACCATATCTCAAAGTCAGCTGGGACTGTCCAGCAGAATACTGTCTACGGAAATAGTCGGAGATGGCGAGGTCATACTCTGATGTTTGTGTGAACGCCTTCAGGGCAAGACGCTTCCTGCAAAGAAAATAAATAAATAACATATGCATAGTCAGTTAAAAAAGGGCTTTTTATTTAAGCTATCAGTATAGTGGTACAGAACTGGTGATTATTACCTGTGTCTTCCACTGATTACAAGATTATGGGCTAGACCTGTTAATAAGGCGAAGTTTATAAATAACAATGATCAATTTTACTCCGCCATATAAATCACTTGACAGTTTTTTATTTCATAAGAAAATTGTTCTAAGATACTTATAGGCATCCATTCTACAATTTGTTGGAAGATTACTTAATTAACTAAATTGTACCTGGTATCCAAAGAGGTCTGATGGTCCTTGCTTTCTTTCAGTTCTTGTATAACTGTATCATAATCGTTGGGGTCGCAAATAATCGTGACTCTGTCGTGATTCTTCGCGGCCGCTCGGAGCAAAGTAACGCCTCCAATGTCAATGTTCTCAACGGCATCGGCAATCGTCACACCGGGTTTTGAGACTGTTTGGACGAACGGATACAAATTGCAGACGACAACGCTTATCATGTCGAACTTCTGACGTTTCATGTCCTCCTGGTCTGAGGGAGTGAGTCTGGAAATAAAATATATTTTCATTTTCGTAGAGATTGTTATACCTAACAACAATCAGAGAAGACCAGACATAGTAAATTTTACCATACATTGTGTCGGTTATAAGGAAAATCGAGAGTCTATAAAACTGTTTGCTAATTTAATTGCATAATTTATAACTTTAACTTAC
Organism: Antitype chi; assembly: GCA_947359405.1. Classification (NCBI taxonomy): domain Eukaryota; kingdom Metazoa; phylum Arthropoda; class Insecta; order Lepidoptera; family Noctuidae; genus Antitype; species Antitype chi. Next base: position 9,819,133 of record OX375815.1, on the reverse strand, counting down.
ACACTGCCTTATAACTTGTTAAAATATTAGGTAATTCCTATACATGCGTTCGCTATGTTGGTAAATAATGAGCAGCATGTAGGTATCTATCATAAAACGAATAAATCTCTCATTGCCTCATTTTTAATTATTTTTATCTGTAGTGGTATGGTAATATTATTCTAGGTCCATCGTCTTCACATATAATTAAATAATTAATGTATACAAAATATTGTAAAACATTTTAAAAGAGTAACAGTGGAGTTTCTGGCCGATTCTCTCCATACGAATCTACCTTTTTGGGCGACAAGAATCAATGCCTTTTATGTGCCCATTTGAACTAAATGCTTTGACTTTCCTGAACTTACCTAGACAGAATACCAGCATGGACAGCAGGATGTAAGGTCTTCACCCGCCCTCCGAGCATTTCAGGTGCCTTAGTGATGTCAGAAACTTCGGTGACCGCCAGGCCAGCATTGCGGATAGCTGTTGCGGTGCCACCGCTAGCCACCAGACCGAGACCAATGTCTGATAAGCTTTTAGCCAAAGGCAGCAAGCCTGTCTTATCAGACACGCTTAGAAGAGCTGTGGATAAAGTTACTTGTTGAACAGAATAGTTTCAATCAATTGGATAATGATATATTGACGTCATTTTGGCCAAGGGCACGACTATCAACTATTTATTATGTAAGTGGCGGTCGTTATATCAGTCATGGTCAAAGACTTTGAGTTACATTACATGCTTTATACTTTCAGACAGACGTTGATAACACTTTTACTTCAATTGATATACCTACATAGACTTCAAACTGCAACATTCTAAATATAATCTACGACTCAATTATTAGTGAAATAGCTTTTTCCATATTGAAGAAAAACTTAATTTTTTCTTTGTAAAAAGGCTAATTAAAATAATTCTCAATTTTTATTAGTAGAAGCTGTATTATAGTACTTTTCTAGGATTAGATAAGACTGAAAATCATTTTGATGTGAGTATTTATTAAAATATACATTTTATAAATATGATCAATAAACAAAATAGTCTGATTACATTTTTTTGCTCAGCCATTGCATATTTTTAGAATTTTTATATTTTTCAATTTAAATTTCCCTTACATAATCAGCCTATAATTTCCTCACTGCTGGGTCACAGGCCTCCGCTCTGTGAGAGGGAGTGGGCCGTAATCTACCACGCGGGCTCAGTACAGGTTGGTAGATGTCACTTGCCTACGATTTTTTGGTTCTAGGACATTCTAAGCCGGTTTCTGCGAGCAGTGGTGATGAAATAATGAACACAAAGTAAATCACCTGGGTTCGAATCTACAACTTGTAAGTCCGCGGCCGTAACCACTGGACCACCACTGCTCCTCGCACTGTCAATTGCCCTTGATATATACTAAATCAGGCAGTATGTGTGGTCTTCTGATAACTTAGTGTAAAGCCTCAGAACATTTTATTTGAAAAAAAAAAAAAAACTTTTTTTATTTTATTAAACTGCTAAGTGTGGTTTTAAACCAAAAAGATAATCCATTTTACATCTATAGTCGTAAGAACAGTTTATTTTGAAACAAATTATAGAAGGTCACTTACCTAGTTTTCCATTAGAAGCCATTTTGAATGAGTGTTTCTTATGAATTACTTTATTGTACTGACGATATGCGATAATTGTTCACGGAGAGCTTATATCTGTTGCGTCCACTTGACCTTACGCAGGGGTTCCTGATAACAACACAATCTTGTTTACCACAGCAGTACGGTCAGTAGGGATGTACCTACATTAATTTTATGAATCTTATCGATGGAATATACAAGAAGGCATGGGACACCGACGCGCGAACTGTTACCATGAATTGAGCACATGATTCTATTCATCATCATGCAGGACTCAAAATAAAATCGTGTTTTTGGATTTTTCGAAAAGCAACCGCGAACTGCGTGAAAATAGAAAATACAGGTTTTTTGGAAAGATTTATAATACAGGTTTTTCCTTCATCTTCTTAGCGTATCGATGGCAAATAAATTCAAACAGGTTTGGCCCAAAATTCGGCTGCGCCAACCCCGCTCGCTGACGCAGTCGTAAGATCGTCAAATGCACAAGTAACAGGGCATGCGGCGCAGGGTGGAAGGTGAGCCATTGTCTGTGGGGAGGTGCCGCATACGCACTTGAGATCTTAGCCGTCCGTGAACCCTCATCTGTGGAGATTGTTTTTGCTCCGGCCGACTTGGGTTCGAAGTCTATTTAGAGATTTCCCAGTGATTCACGGTAACGCGTGACCAGGCGGAAGGCTCTCAGATGGTTTGATAAAGTTATCAGGGGGTTTATACAGCTCCCGCCACAGGTTACATCTCGCTGTGTAAGCGTTGCTATTGGTTGGACTAGCTAGATCCAAGATTTTTCTGATTGCTTTGAACAACTCGAAATTTGGTAAAAGTAAGTAGTAAATAATTTTAAGATGGAAGCATATGAAACAATTTTTCAAAATCCAACCCCAGTCGATACCGTAGCTAGTGAAAACCAGCACAATAATGTATGAAAATCACATTTCTTTGATTTAGAAACTTTAAACTTGGCACAAATAGAATAAACAGACTCGAGCTTGCCTATTGCCGGAGCCTAATGAAAGGTTTGTGTGATTCAGGTGGACGCTGAAGGTCTATGTCTACGGCTTCAGGTACAGCGCATATCGTAACAGCATAAAACATTATCGGAATTTAATTATATTTGAATAAACCGCCATCCCTGGTTTTAAAGAGAGTGACAGCCCTAGCGTACTTTTATATTGTGATGTAAATAATTAGAGTTGTTGCTCCTAACAAACAGCTGAAAATGAACAAACATCTCGACTTTTGCCTCTATCTCTTGTAATAATCTTCTTACGTATGTAACTTAAATATTCCAATGAAAACATTGTGATAATAAATATTGTTTTCATTATAAGTAAAATTAAGTAGGTAGGTAGTTTGGTCTATTTATACCACTACGATCCTACTATTCTACTAATATTATAAATGTAAAAGTTTGCAAGCTTTGATTTTTGTTACTCAATCACGCTAAAACGGCTGAACAGATTTGGATGAAATTTGAAGCAAAAATAATAACCAGGATTAACACATAGGATACTTTTATCCCGGAAGTACGATCCTTTGGGATAAAGCTCGTCCTACTAATATGTGAAAGTTTGTATGTTTGTTAAATTGTTACTCAATCACGCAAAAACGGCTGAACGGGTTCGGATGAAGTTTGGCATACAGATCATTTATAATCTGGATCTGTTGGATGGACGGGACGGGGGTCCATGGGAAGAACTGAAGAAGGCATGAGACAAAGAAAAGTAGGCATAACAAATCATTTGTTTACAGGTTTACATTAGATTTTACGAATCTGTGATATTCTTAACTTTACAGCAAAATTCTCAAAACCGTCGCCGTAGAAATGAAATAAAAAAACACACACATTCATTTGATATTGATAGAAATTATCTTTCATAATATGAAAGATAATTTCTATCAATATCATATGAATGTGTGTGTTTTTTATATGGTGCATGCATACCATATTATGGTGCATTAAAACTTACAGTAAAACAGTATTTTAACTGTAAAAGTTTGTCTGTAAAATCAAGTAAATCAGCGAAATCTACAAAATGTTGTATACAGCCTCTTAAAAGTGTGCTAATTATAGCACATCTTTACAAAAAAATTGTAAAAAATATATTTTATACACCAATTAAAGCTCACATGTAAATTTTGTTTGAATTTCAAGTTTTGACCCCTGGCTACACCCAAATGTTGACGTCTATTGTATGTAATGCATTGGATAAGCCAAGAAAAAAAGAGTTGTTATAAATAAGCTGCATGAAGGTTTACATAATCATACCTAATTGAGTTGCTTATCAATGTATTTGCTGGAAATATTATAAGGTTATGTATAAATACTGTAGGTATTGCTATTGTTCTGTCAAGTATTGCTTAAGCATTAATTGGACATTGTTTTACTAATCAATATCAAATTGGTGATGGTAGATTACATTAGTTGAAGTATAATTTTGTTTTTGTATGTTCATCCACTGACCGCGCACTGGAAGACGTAAAGTTGGAAGGCCTCCCACAAGGTGGACCGATGACCTTGTGAGGGCCGCAGGAGTCCGCTGGATGCGGGAAGCACAGAACCGGTCGAAGTGGCGGAGCTTGGGGGAGGCCTATGTCCAGCAGTGGACGTCTTTCGGCTGAAATGATGATGATGATGATGATGATGTTCATCCAACTGAAGTAGTCTAATTAAAATATGTAGGTAAGAGGTTTTTTTTTTGGTGGGAAATCATCAAATAACTTCTCCCGCTCTGGGTGGAGCGGGAGGGCGTGTCAGACTTTTACTAAAACCCATCCGTGTTCCTTCAGCGAGGGTTGTCTGATGGATTATGTAGAAAGTTTTGGGACTACCCCATTAAACTTTTGATGTGAAACATCTACAGCCGCACGTAAAACCGATTGCTGGCGTGGCGACGCATGCCGAGGTGACGCGTCGCCACGCTATACATACAATAGTATTGTAGGTGAAAACGGTGCAAGGACTCTCATTGATGTCTTTTATGTTTGCGTCCCTTTCTTCTGAATGTAATTTTTTAGCTATCTCTTTTCCTCTATTATTTGGTAAATCATTAAGTGATACATCAAATCCTATGACACAAATAAAAATTGTTTGATAAAGCAAAAACCTATACCTACTATTTATATGAAGATCTTTTGAATCACTAATTACAATAGACATTCAATTAATTGTGAAACAATTATTGTTTTTAGGTACCCACAAGATCCTGATATAAAATTTAATATTTTATTTTTACATTATGCTATATTAGTTCCTGTCGTAATCTGTTCTTTTATGCATATTACTTGTACAAAATAATTTCGATGTTTCACATTTGCCAGGCGTCCCGTGACGGCTCACAATTTTTTTTTTTTTTTAATCCTGTTCACTCATCTATCTACACTAATATTATAAAGAGGAAAGAGTTGATTGTTTGTAAAGGATAAAATCAACCAATATGTTACAGATTAAGAAAACTTTCACATAGGGAAAGCTACATTATTCCGGATTCCGGAGTAACATGAACTATAAATTCTACGAGGACGAAGTCGCGGGCGAAGTGCTAGTCATATAATAAAGAGAGCAAGCTTCAGCTGCTAATACGATAACTCTGGTACAGTACAGTTCGTCCGTAAAAGTTACCGTTGTAATCTTAAATTTGCAACGATTCACTATACTCACTATTTAGTAATATCTATGTTTGAGGACTTTCAGTAGGTATTCTTATTATTATAATCACAAAACGCAAAATATGTCGTCTACTATCACCACCGGTACGCGAAACAGGTTAGATAGTTATAATTGAGACCGGGCGTCCAGAGACAATACAGCTACCATCTATAATAGTTAGCCACCAGGTTTATAGAGACTATACCCAATACATTTCAAATATTATGCAGGCAGGCCATCGTAGTGTCAGATGTAGCCGTCATAAATTTCCTTTGAAAAGTTTAATTAGAGGTTATGTTTGATAACATTGTCACGTTATGAATGAGTGCATTGAGATTATGTATTGTGCTATTTCTTTCTTTTTCGTTTGAATGTTTATGGACGATATATATAATTAAATAATAATACTTGCCTCAGAGTTAGAATCGTTCACAAAAATATTATCACACCACCACGCAAATCAAAACAAGATGATGATTTTGTTTTGTTTGATTAATTTTCGGTGTTGCCAAGATCGAGGACATAAAATTCAAATGTCACTTCCTTGAGTCTTGACCAACAACTTGAACAAAACTAAATACCACAAGCGGGTCTTGACTTCCTTGTGTCTCACAATAGTGCGGAGGCGGAATAATAATTATGAATAACGAATAAAGAAACATAGAATTGAAAAATAAAACCAACCCAGTACATTAAGGATAAAAAAAATAAACTAACTAACTAAACAAATAAAAACAAAAGGACACTTATACTCCATTTGAAACAAGATTAGACATTTAACTAAACCTTTTTTACAGTCCGAACAACCGATTTTGACATCTATTGCGTTAGTGGCATAACAAATGGCAGCTGCAGTAAACAGTTGGTATTGTAACTACTTTTTTGCTTTTAATGCCATCCTTATACCTACGATATAGAAGTCAGAATCGGTTGAACTGTCTGTAAAAAAGGTTTGTTTGAATGTCTAATCTTATTTCAAATGGAGTATAGGGGCGACGAAGTATTCGTCCGCATACCTGTCATCAGCACAGATAACTATGGCTACGTTCCGAGACACAATAATATCGATTTGAGCGTGCTCACACCCGTTCCGAATTGGCGTGAGCGCGATAACGATGTCCCGTGAATCGTCATAGATGACGTCATGACATGCGCCATCTTGCGATAACGCCGACCATGCATACTACTAAGAAGACGAAATTTGTGGTGTACACAAGTTTTATATGGTGTAAATTGGTTTTAACATTGAGTGAGCACTGTTAGCGCGTTCACGAGCGATCCGTATTGTTAACAAAAATGACAGTTCTTAGCTGCCATAATCGTGATATCTATCTCGGAACGCAAATTATTGATGTGAGCGCTCACAGCGCTATTTTTCTTATTCGGAATGTGGCCTATATACTAGTCGGAGAGTCATCAGGTCATGAAACGACGCCAAACGTGCCCAAAAGACTAGCAGCATTGCCAGTACATAAATAGTATCTTGCTTTAATAAAAAAATTGATTTGCCCAATGCCCAATTATAAATTTCTGTAATTATAGGACTTTTTTTCCTCCTCGGCCTCTTGTATGGAATAGGAGTTCATGAGACATGAAACAAAAATACGTACAGACGCCAGCACATCACGCTATCCCAAACTGACATATTTTCTCAATTGAACATGAACCTTGTGCTTTTGTGATAAAGTTGAAAATCTATCAAAGAAATTTGACAGATTGGGGTAGCTGGATCATGCATGATATTTTGTATGACGTATATTTTTGAACTTTAAATTCTACTTTACAATTTTATAGACTACTTTGTTTCCGGTTTTAGACCAACTATATGCGTTTCACCATTGCCTCTACCAACATCTAGGAATACAAGCATGATGATAATACAATTATTTTTACCCGACTACGGTGAAGCCAAAAGGAGGGTTTAATTTGACCGGTATGTATGTATGTTCCTCAGTTCTCTCATAACTTACTACTTGATACCAGATTCCAGAAATATGTTCTTGTTTCATAGTTTTTATAGCGTGAGTTTTTAGCTTGTCTAGGTATGCCACAGACATATAAAAGATTCCAGAAATATGTTCTTGTTTCATAGTTTTTATAGCGTGAGTTTTATATGTCTGTGAGGTATGCCAATATTTGTAACAGGACCCAACATAAAACCTTGTTATTTTTCGGTTGCCATGGTTCACGTTTTATAAAAGTGGTTTCTGAACGTTTAAAAAGTGGGTTGATTTGACAAGTTGATATTCGTTCGAAAATTTAGCACCGTAACGTAACTACTGTGCACCGTAATCGGCAGTATTCGGCAGCATGGGGTCCTGAGTTTTCTGGTTATGTTGTGATTTGTTGATTTTATTGTATATTGTGCAGAAATGTCGGAACAAACAATAAACAAACCGTCAGGCAAAAGTTGGCGTGAAATAAATCAAGAAAGGAAAGCCTTGAAGCGTCAAAGAAATGAAGAAAAAATTGTTAAGCGTGAGAAGCGGGTCGCGCTGGAACGTGAAGCTGAAACTAAAGTACAGGAAGAGGTTGCACGGGAAAAGAAAAATGCAGAGATTTCTACTGTCAGTATAGCCATACCAGGTTCAATTCTGGAAAACGCACAGTCTGCAGAATTGCGCACATATTTAGCAGGTCAGATAGCTAGAGCTGCTTGCGTATTCTGTATAGATGAAGTCATCGTTTACGATGATATTGGAGACAAAATGAATACAAAAAAATCAAAGCTAGGTGAGGGCGATGATGCTATAGTAGCACGCAAAAGTTGTGTACAGTTAGCACGCATTTTACAATATTTAGAGTGTCCACAATACTTGCGGAAACATTTCTTTCCTTTACACAAAGATTTGGAATTTGCTGGACTACTGAACCCTTTAGATGCACCACATCATCTTAGGATGTCTAACAATTTTCAATTCAGGTTAGTTTATCTCATTATTTTGAGTATATTAAACTTACTCTTTTCCATACCTACAATAATATTCTATTCATAAACATATTTTAATTATTTTTAGAGAAGGCATAACTATGAACAAAAAAACCAAGCCAGGTCGAGGTTCTCAGGTCAATGTTGGACTTCTTCAAGATATTTCCACAGATAAGCTTCTGAACCCAGGCATCAGAGTTACAGTAAGAATGCTTCCTGCCCAGGAAGGAGGTAAGAAGATCAAAGGAAAGATTGTTAGCCTAACCACCCCAAGGGCTGAAACAGGAGTATACTGGGGATACACTGTTAGGATTGCCAATAACCTTAGTCAAGTCTTCACACAGAGTCCTTACAAAGATGGGTATGTGAAATGTAAATTTTTCTTCATCAAATTAGATTACGACAACACAATAATAATATTTACAAAAATACATTCATTTTCAGGTATGATTTAACCATTGGAACTTCAGATAGAGGTACTCCCATTGATAACCTGCCAGAAAAAGAAGTTGAATACAACCATGCACTGATAGTTTTTGGAGGTTTACATGGTATTGAAACAGCCTTGGAGAGTGATGAGCAATTAAAAGAAGATGAAGCTAGTTTATTGTTCAACCATTACATCAATGTGTTGCCTACTCAAGGTTCAAGAACTATCAGGACTGAAGAAGCTGTCCTCATTACTCTGTCAGGTCTTAGGAACAAATTGAAAGCCACAAATGAGCCAATGGCCTTCACTGGCTCCGGTATAGCTGTTAGTTCATCATTCCCCACCTCCAAAGTGGAATTATCAGATTCTGGTACTGAAAATAACCTAGATTTAAGCAGATTTGACTAATAATAAACAGCTAAAAACATTCCAATGATTTATTTCAGTAACCTCAGTAGAAAAATATACCCTTAAAAATATTGGAAGACTCCCTTTTAGATTAACATTAATATAATGTTTTATCGTTTATTGATGGCTTTTTGGACAGTATCTCGAAGTGACCGGATAGTTGCTGCTTGATCAGCTGCCCCTATCACTGCTGTTCCAGACACAATCATGTTTGCTCCAGCCTGTGAAATTTAATAACAATTATTTAAATGAAACTTTTTTTGCCTCTGCTTGATTAATTTAAAACCTGCTAGTAGCATCAGAAATTGTGAATGCTGTTCTTATACTCACATTAGCACAGCAGCTTATGGTGGCTGGTCCTACTCCTCCATCTACTTCAATATCCAGCAAAGGATACTGATCTCTCAAATATTTTACTTTGGTCATTTGATCATCCATAAACTTCTGGCCACCAAAGCCTGGTTCTACTGTCATTATAAGTACCATGTCAGATATGGAAATGTATTTTTCTACTTCAGAAACTGGTGTCCCGGGCTTGATTGCAAGCCCCACCTAAACAAACAAATATGTCATGTCGGTATTGCAATAATATAATACATGAATGCATGAAAAGTAAATGGTCAATTAAGTGGACTGGTTACCAAAAACTATGGAAGGACTATGGCCCCTGCCTGATCAATGTTATATATGTATGGAGATAAAATGGCAGTAGGTAATTGCACATGCAATAATGGGCCCCTGGAAACTAGCTAGCACATAGGGACAAGGGGACAGCATGTCCTGAGAAGTGCTTGACGAGTGAAGGTATTCCTTGGCTACCAGAACAATCCCAGAGCCTGGAAGATGGTTAAGATCCCTACCAGCACTTACTGGAATACTTTATTAGTTGTTTATGCAGTAAGAAACTAAACAAATACTAACACATGGCATTTTTAATGAAATAAATAGGCACTTTATTTGGAGTCATGCACTGATTACATCAGCTTGTTACTGATAACAGATTTGTACACAAGTATAGAAACGATGGGTGTAAGTTCTAAATACAAAATTTGTAATTTTGAATGTTGCTTAATAGAATTAGAGAAATAGTGTACCTTCATGCCATTTTCCCTTATTTTTCTGCATACTTCTGCAACGTTATCAACTGGTTCAATATGGAATGTATATTGGTTGACTCCAGCATCTGCCATTGGTGCAATCCACTGAAACAATAAGGGTAAATTTAAGCAATAATTATAGGCTTACTGTAATATAACTGGCTGCTGAGCCACTAATAATCAGTAACCTGATTTTTTTATATATACCTATTGCTCTATTGTGTTAGACCAAGTTTATACCTACTAAAATAATAGAAATTCCTGGGACGATTTAACTAACCTGTTCAGGCTTTGAAACCATCATGTGAGTTTCAAAAAATACATCTTTGATTTTGTTGCGTAAGCATTTCACGACAGGGTGGCCCAAAGTTAAATTAGGAACGAAGTGACCATCCATAACATCTAAATGTAAATAATCTGCACCATTATCCAGTAGTTTTTGTGATTCTTCGTAAAGTCTTGATAAATCAGAGTTCAATATTGAAGGGCCGATCATTGCTTTTAAGTTTCGACTCATTTTAATTTCTGCTAAATAATCACTGATTGAGAACTCTTAGAAACCGACTATCTCAACAAACTATTGTGTTTTATTATTATTTAGGCCAAGTAAAGGTGACATTTGAGTTGACATTTAGAGGTTATCTTTTAACACTCAAGTAATACGCGCCGACCGCCGACCGCCGCGCGCAATGCTCGGCTGTTTTAAAAAACTTTGGTTACGCTCTGTTACACGGTATACTATTGAAAGACGTTTGATAAGTTTTAGTGGGGCGTTAAATTAATATGCAATTACGATAACGTGGTCGCTTACAATGGGCCTCGTTAGAAGGCTAAAAGTCACCCAAAAGGCAATGGAGAGGGCTATGCTTGAAGTTTCCCTACGTGATCGAGTTAGGAATGAAGAGATCCGCAGGAAAACCAAGGTAACCGACATAGCTCGAAGAATTGGCAAACTTATGTGACAGTGGGCATGGCACATTGTTCGCAGAACAGCTGGCCGACGGGGCCGAAAGGATCTGAAGTGGCGACCGCGTACTGAAGACGTAGAGTTGGAAGGCCTCGTACAAGGTGGACCGATGACCTTGTGAAGGCCGCATGAATCCGCTGGATGCGGGAAGCACAAAACCAGTTGAAGTGGCGGAGCTTGGGGGAGACCTATGTCCGATGTCTTTCGGCTCAAATGATGATGATGAGCTTGGTGCTTTATCTAAAGCATTCGATTGCGTGCTTCATGAAACTTTAATAAGGAAACTCCGCCACTACGGGATCCTATAATAAAAAAATAATAGAATTTATAATCAATTTAATAACAAAAATAAATTTTAAAATCCTTACAGAAATAAAATCATTTATCATTTAAGTACTACAATATTAAAAAAAATGGTACATCGCCCAGGGTTAGATTTCTGCAGCACCCCGTAACTCAAGGAGAGTAGAGCCGCGCTCTACCTTAATGCCGGTACTGTACCTGCCTAGTAGGTACGTAGAACAGTGTAGCTACTATCTCTTTCCATTCTACGTTCAAGCTTTTGTGTACCTACCTACATACTTTTAAATAAAAGCCAAAACGTGGAGATACAATTATTCAGCTTTAGTCGAGGCCATCTGGAGTAAAAGGACATGTTTATTTCTATTTTTTTATCTGCATTATGTTGACGTTAACGAATATATTATATATTACTGTTTCCATAATATTATTTGTGCCAAAATGTTTTACAAAAGATTACTGTAGCGCTGACTATTGCAAAAATAGTAAACAGCATACGTTGTGTAAATATAGGGTAAGTTAAGTGGGCTTATTTTCCAAGGTCATTACTGAATGATTATGGACTGATAGATTATGGAAATTGTCTGCCTCTAATTGGCATAGTAGCGCGACTGCTCAACGTAAGGTCCTTGGTTCGATTCCCAGGTCGGACAGCATAATTGAATTTTTCAATCAGGAATTTCTCAATAGCAGCCAGTAGCATGCATTTGAGCCCTGTTTATGGGGCTATAGGCCTCAAAAGTCCAATACCTATCTATATCTTAGTAGGTAGGTACCTATGTATGTGATGTTATATTGTTTAGCAATATAGTAGTTGATATCAAAATCGCCAAAAAGATGATGGTGACCTTCAAAAAGAAACAAGTGCTTAAATAATAAAAATAAAATAAAAATTGGTATGGATTGTTTTATAAAAATTTGCAGTCACCGGAACCAGCCAGCCACTGTTCCGCTTTTGAAAAAACAATATTGGACGAAAATGAGAGACAAAGGATCCTGGATAAAATTAACAATCGACGTAATAAGGTAGCTGCCGGTGAAATACGATCATTGCCGTCTGCTGGGAGTATGCTGAAATTGGTAATGATTCAAACGAGGTTGTGTTTCTGATTAACGTATTTTTAAGTAGGTAGGTAGCTAAGTACCCAGGTACTTATATTCGAACACTTTTCGCATCGTATTTCTGTAATTACGAATTTGTGTACAAAGCTGACGAAATGGGGAATATGTTTTTCGGGAAATATAGGTAGGAAAAATCGTTATAACATAAAGTATTCCAATGTAAATACTGATGTTATAGGAATGGAACAAAGAGTTGGAAATTTCAGCACAAAGATGGGCGGACCAGTGTGTTAAACATCGCGTGCCGGACATTCAAGACACTTGTCGAGATTTGGGTAAGCCCAGCTATGGATATTAAACTTATATCTATCTAAAAGGGGTGACGATTACATCAGGTATTTCTATACCTGATGTAATAAGACCTGATGTGTACCTGATGTCTCTATGGAACTTTTCAGGGTTTTCAGGGTTTGTAATCCACGAACTTCAAATCGTAACTTAATGGTGTTGCCACTGTACCACCACTGCTCCAGAGGCCACGAGGTCACACTTCACGAGGTCAAAAGGATAAATTTTAATAATAATCATCATCTGTCTAGTCTTTTCCAACTATTTGGGTTCAGCTTCCAGTCTGACCGGATACAGCTGAATACCAGTATTTTATTTTACATGGAGTGACTGTCTTTCTGACCTCCACAACCCAGTTACTGGGTAATACGATACCCTTGGATAAACTGACGACCCGTGACGACTGTCAAAGATCCACAAATGACAGCCGGTACCAACGGTTAACGTGCTTTCCAAAGTACGGGTCAAGGGACAAACATGGTCACCCATCCACGGACCAACCTTGGCAAGCATAGCTTAACCTGATCTATCGACCCGTGCGGCTGTTATTAGTTAGCCACAAGCCTCAATTAATTTTAATAACAATACGCAACATAAAAAATAGGAAATGAGACTATTTAATTCTCCTATGAGCGGGGTCGTTTACTGCAGTAAGTACCTTCATAGCACGTTTATATATCATTGGTCAGTCTAGAACAAAGACTATAAAACCACCTATGGTCTAGAACGAGTGATGAGATAGGTAAGCTACTGAATAACATGTTAGGTAGCTAATGTGCTCTGGGATTGCGGCAAATATAGATAATACGAGTAATATAGATCCTACCAAAGGTAGCTACCGTGACTAGGTAGGTATCTTTGCAGTCCACTGCTCATTAGGGTTTTAGAGGTTTTATTTATTGGTTCACAAATTTTTAGACCTAGGTACTGGTCGGTATTTACCAGAATCTATCTGTATATTCTTTTTTAAAGGTATGGTAATTATCATTACAAGCTATGTATGGTTTAGTTATGGTTAGTAATGGTATCAAACGGAAGAAATGACGTTGCTTGGATTTGATTTGTTCTATCAAGATTTTAACTGATGCAGATATATTAAAAAAATAATATAGATACTAGTTTTTAAACTTTGCCCGACACTAGCAATTTCTCCTGTATTGTTGGTGCGTTTACAAACATTTAAACTCACTTATACAAACAGCCAGACCCGGAACAACTACTTGTAGGTCATACAAATATTTGTTCCGTGCGGGAATCGAACCCGCGACACGCAGCGCACACAGCAGCATTTATGATACAAGAATGCTATGTTGGTTGGTGTATAGATCAAAATACACGAGTTTCATGCGACGTTTTTTAACAAACTTGCGAGAAAAAAACAGACTTGTATTGTTCAATGCTCTTCTTCTCTACCTGAAGTTAATATTTTTGATAATAATTAACCATAGAACGAAAAGTTAACAAGTATTTATGGAAAATGCTGCACTGGTTTTGATTTTTCCGCGCGTTCCTCTACCGATGCGCGTTTAGTGTACATCAAGGCACTGGCAAAACTGCTAAACAACCTATTTAAAAAGTCTTTGCAGTATTTGAAAAAAAAAAGTAAAAAACACTACTTACTGTGGTAATAAAAAGATAAAAACACGAGTGTATAATAAATAACCGGAATTATGAAACTAAATGCGTTGCCATTTGAGTCACTTTACAATTAAGTGCATGTTTTGAAAACATATTTATTTTCATCTTTAAGTCAATTATCTTTGTTAATTTTAATTTTGCTCTGTTGCAGATAAAATGTCCGTGGCCCAAAATATTGCTACGATACACGGTGATTCTCCCGGTCTAACTCCATTGGCCCTCGTCGATGTATGGTACATGGAATTACTGAATATTAATTCTACGACACTGTTACGATATGTGCCGTAAGTTTAAATTATATATCATACGATAACATCACGTCTGATGGTAGGTATACGGGTATACCCCGAAGGGTTGGGCAGAGGCGTAGAGTAGGTACCTTTTTTTTAATACGGGAGACCATCAAATAACTTCTCCCGATCTGGGTGGAGCGGGAGGGCGTGTCTGACTTTTACTGACTAAAACCCACCCGTGTTCCTTCAGTTCCGTGTGTGACAGGGGCCACGGTATCTATATCAAAAAACGGGTTGTTCGAAAGGCATACCGTGACCCCTGGCAGGCAGTAGGCACCCTTGCCTCAACATTTCGCCAGTTAGGTATGTTTTAGACCCATTGTTATGTAGTAGGGCGAGCGTATTTCTATAAACGGGGCATAAATCCAGATTCCAGGTTGCTACTGAGAAATGTCTAAATTCATAACTGTAGGTAGCCCAGCACCATAATAGCGTATTTAACACACTATCAATCACAATCTGAATAATTTTGAGAGATATTGCTAATCCATTACTTCATATGTTCGAAAAATTTGCTCAACAACGTAAATACCGCAAGGAATGTTGGTGAACTGTCAAAATGAAAGCCATTCCTACCGTTAGCGTGTTACGCAATTACCCCGAGGAGCTCACGTATAGGCATTTTCTTGTTCAGTTTACGACCAGTAGACCAACGAGGCAGTCTCTTTAGTTTCCCTAGTGTGTTTCTCCTAAGAATCGCGCTCCGAATAGCCCTTCATCAATCAAGGGCCAAACGGAGCGCCGAACGCGGCGACACGTTAAGTCGAGAATTCGAGATATTTAAAATTAACTCACACTAGCAGGAAGATGTGTATGCTTAATGATATTTTTTTGGTAACATTTAAAATTACAGATCTTCAGAGACTAGCAGTTTACATTATGATTATTTTACGCAACTGGTGTGGGAGGAGACAAATCAAGTCGGCTGCGGTGGAGTGAAATTTAAAGTATGACATTATTTTTTTGTGCATACGCATAGGTACTCTCCTGCCTAGCTAAGCTTAAGTGTATACAGCGTGCCGCTTTAATTGCGAAATTAATTAAAACACACGAATACGGTTTTGCATTTTCGTTATAAGAACATATTTTAATTACATTAATGTTATTATTTAATGATTTATTTATAATTTTCTGAAATAGCATCTTGGAGCAACCTGTACTTAAAGCACTGTAGCGCAAAGGTCATTTGCTGGGGTATAAGGAATCATAACATCGCATAAATCAAATGATAAAAGTTAAATAAAAAAAATTAAAAACCCCCGACCCAAAAAAAAACTCTAAAACTCTTCTTTACTTTTTAGAGTTTTTGTTTGGGTCGGGGGTTTTATACATTTTAAATTTAACTTTTATTTCCTGCTTTTTAACTTAATTTCTCGCTTAAATCTGCGCAGCGTTGCGTATGTTTCCCACAGTGAAGTTTGTTACTAATTTGACCTCATTCCTCGTCCTGATCACCATTTATCTATAACCTATTTATTGAGACCTTTTCAATGACCCCAAAAACGATACTTCTACTGTTTGTTGGGGAATAACTTGGGTATCCTGGAAATTCCAGGTGATGCTCCAGCATTAGTTCAAAGTTACTTT
Source organism: Antitype chi (assembly GCA_947359405.1). Taxonomy (NCBI): domain Eukaryota; kingdom Metazoa; phylum Arthropoda; class Insecta; order Lepidoptera; family Noctuidae; genus Antitype; species Antitype chi. Next base: position 9,802,838 of record OX375815.1, on the reverse strand, counting down.
GTTCGTCTAATATCATTGAAGTAATAGAATACCAAATTTCGACTCGATCAGACCCGTGGAAGATGGTCAGATCCCTTCATCAACCAGAAATGACCTGATAATTTCCACAAACGGCTGAACTGATTTTGATGAAACATGTCTAAGATCACTCCCGACTAATTCATCTTTCAAACAAAATAAACTAAATCAAAATAGGTTTATCCGTTTGGGAGCACTACTTTTAAATTACGAATTATCGTGTCTTATTATGATTTTTATGCCATATCACAAGCCCTACCGTGTGTTTAATTAATGTCACCATTGTAGCGGCACGATGTTTGCGAATGGACATTGTTTTATGCTTTTGTGGAACAGGAACGCCTAGAGGACATAAATGTTAAATACAGGACAATTTATAGACTGGTATGCAATTTTGCACCTGCTGGTAATCTTCGGAATAGATCTGTTTATTCGAGCGGTCTGCCATGCTCCAGATGTCCTCCAGAGACCTCTTGTGATACGGTACATAAAGCGCTATGCTGTGAGTATTTACGAAAATAAATTACACTCACACACACATACACATCACATCATCATGTATGTATATGTATAGGTGATTCTGCCCTGAAGCCAATAGCGTTAAGATATATGATACTAGCTTTTGCCTTTGGCTCTACCCGCATGAATGTCGATAATCGCGTAAAAACGTATGTACTATGACCTTCTGCATAACCCAGGCTAAATACTTGCCAAATTTCATGACGATCGGTTCAGCGGCTTAGGCGTAAAAGCATAACATATAGACAGAGTTTACTTTCGCATTTATAATATTAGTAGGGTACCAATAGAAAGATCTCACCAAGGAGAATATTTCTTACTATGAAGACTTCTCTTGATTGTTAGTACGTATAACTACAGCGCTCTAAACGTGAGTAAATAAGCATTATTGTAATTCTGGTTTTTGACAATTAATTAACTGTAATTAACAAAGGGTATCCTATCATAACTTTGTAGGCAGACAGAGCTTGGCCCGTTGAAACCTTTGTTTAAAAGAAGCTAAACCGCAAGCTTCTATTACCAGATCAAACTTAAATGTCGTCATAGACTGAATCTATGCAAGCATACCTTAAATGCACGTCTTTTCTGTTCTCAAATTCTGTGCCTTACATTGTTTAAGCTCAAGCTTATCACCGTCTACTTTAAAACATGGCCTTTTAAACTCGTACGTATGCAGTACCTAGCGGATCCAGAACTGTCGTTTGAGAGCGGCTTGACCCCGCTGAGGGTAGGTTTTGGTAAAGTAAACATTAAAAAATCACAACATTTAAAGCCTCTTTGGATTACTTTTCGCAACTTCCTCAATGACTTCGTTAGGTTGTAGACTACCGGAGATAACTCGTTGAATATACATGGCAGCCAAGCCGGTTAACCTGTCTGCGGTCATTGTCGTACGTAGGTTAATTAGTATAAGCGAATAGAAGCTGCACTCCACCCTACAAGTGGTTACTGGTAATGTAGCGAACATTTGTAGAACAATTTTGATATTTGGGAAAAACTCATTTGTCTCTCGATGCGCTTCTGCTGTTGTTTTGTTTGGGGAGATGTTCTCTATCACTCCAAACGTCCTTCCAAAGAGTTATTTCTCCCGATAACGAGAGAGGATGAGGTAAATCGTCACTTTAAACGCGTGCAGCTGCCACTATCGAGGTCAGAATTTGAGAGCCCTTAGCCTTAAAACTCGTTTTACAAACTCACTTTCCAAAGGCTGCAAAGGTTCTCCTTGAAAATTTATTTCCATTAAGATAACATTTATGATTTTTGGGCGCCAAGAATTTCTTAACTTCAGCACATAAATTGTCACCTATTTGAGTCCGAATTGACTAACAATTAGCAAAACGGATATTGGGCTAAAGGGCAGAAACCCATACTTCGGTGCCCATTCTCTATCATTACCATGGTACCGCCAGCTTCCAAATTAATGACGCTAAACTGTCCCATACTCTTTTAACACAACAGATAGTAGCTACAAAGAATTGACATACTTACATTATTTTAAACTTTTCAATATTTTTGCAGTTCATAAATCTATAGCGAATCATATCGAAACAGAAAAAGGCGATATTATCGCCCCCACCCGAAAAGAGGTGTTGATTGAACATACTACTCAAAATATACTACCGAGGGTTATAGATGTGGTAACAGGAGAAAGCACTTATTTTACTGAAATTGTAGACAAGACTACGTCTGACATCGCATTGGAAAATGAAACATACATACAATTTGATTATATTTCTCATTTGTATGATTATACAAAGCAAATCATTACTCCACGCACTAAACCACATTGTTGTAAAGATATTATGGCAGTGGACGACTTTGTTGAATTACTAAAGAAAAAGTTGAGCAACGATCCCTTGATCAAAGACTTAATATTAACTAATAAATCCATGAATGCTCTTTCGGATAGTTCTTTTCATGATATTGGCGTGGCGGCATTTGTTGATAGAGTTTACAGTAAAAAAGAGGCTACCACGACAAGAAAAACAGTGTCTGACTATGTAAATTCTACTTTCTTAGTTGATTTAATTGAAGCCGTAATCTTCAGAAATGGTGGTACTGTATATTTTGATGTTAGTAAATAATTTAAGGCATTGTATTTATTAATAACCATGTCCTCTTTTTTAGATAAAATACAAGTATCTGAGGGTTATAGTGCAATTGCTCAACCTTTATCTTCAGTTAAACCTATCATAGTCCAGGCTGAACTAGCAGAAGTCAGGCAAAATGACGATTTTACTGGCCATTACTTTTTCCCCGAAGAAAACGAGGAAAGCAACACTGAAAGCACAGAATCATACTATGACGATATAAATTTACCTGTATCAGACTTGGTTTTGGAAGATTTCAAAATGAGCACAGTTACAAAAGACTTTTTGGATGACATTTTTGAATCCGATACCTCACTCGAATCTACGACTGCACTTATTATATTGTCACCGGATAATATGAATTTATACAAAACTGGACACGGCGTTATGAAAAAGTTTTTACAAAATATAGCGGATAAACCTCATATATACCAAAGTAATGAATAGGCTCCCATGTTAGCTGGTAATATTTGTTAATAACAAGGTTATAGATACATCTTTTTGTGATATTTCAGAAAATGATAACGCCTTGTTAAAAATTCATGTATATGCTAAAAATAAAAACAGACAATGTTTTGAACAACAATCAAAGCGGAATCGGAGGAGTCTAAATCTCAGTGGAAGTGATTTCCATAAGGATTTTGTATGCACCTATGAATCCAGTGACCAACATAAGAAAAACATTAAAAAGAAATCTGTCTCTCATGTATCCAACAATAAGAGATTTGTCATTACTTACAAGGGACTGGTGCGAAAGATAGCTGCTGATTTAAATAAACTAAAACTGAATGATAGATTTAGTTGCTCGGCAAATCGATCAACATTTTTTCGTTTTCAACTTTTCTTATTATTTACTACAGTTATACATATTTTTATATAATTACTATTACGATGGGTGAGAACATACTGATATTCATAAAAAATACGCACTATTATTTATACATAAAATGTATTTAAAAATATTAATAAAAACAAAAACGTAACTGGGCTTGAGCTTATTGAATTGTTGCACGGACACTCTTTATTATAAAATGTATTGGCTTGGTTTAACTTGAGAATTTTATTCAGTATCAAATAGTAAAGATTGCTATATGAGTAGAAGCTCCTAGAGCTGTCACATTTGTCTTCATTAACTCTTGCGCAATCGCTATTTTCTCTCTTTTGTCTTTCATATTTTTCGGTACAAATACAATAATGAGTATTTGAAGGAGTGTCAGTCACGCTTTCTGTATTAAATGAGTTAGCATCAGGATTACTATTAACCTCGGTAGTCAAAATGGGAACATTTGTATGATCTAGGTACCTAAGTGGATGAACCGTTGCTTTTTTGGTATCAGAGTTTCGTCTTTCAACGTTAAGAGACCGACGCTCACAGTAATCTTCATCTTCTGGTGCAGGTTCACTGGAATCCTCATATGAAACGGCGGGTACTGTGGTAAATACTTTGTTTCGATCCATAAAATCACGGGTACAAGTGGAAGTTCGTGTACATCCATCTACATACCCGGGTGGTGTTCGGGAACCCATATCCATTGGTCCGTATATTGGACCTCGTCCTCCTTCCCCTTCTCCACCATCACCTTGACCCGTGTAAGCCGTCCATGTACACGTTATTTTCCGAGTACAATGTTTTTTTCTTTCAAACTGTGTATTTGCAGTATATTCTGTTGTTTTTACAGTCACTTCAGTAGTTGTAGAGTGTATTTTTGTAGTTTTAGTTGCGTGTTGTGAGGTTTTGTGGGTTGTTTGTGTGTTTGTTTTTGTGTGTGTTGTACTTTTATTGGCTTTTGTTTTACTAGCAGTGGTTGTGCTACCAGCGTTTTTTCCAGTTTTAGCATTACTGCGTGTTGTGCTAGTACCTGGTACGGTCTTCTTTTTGGTGACTTTATTTGTCCGTCTTAAGTTATAATGTGCAAATCCATCGCTAATTTTTCTAAGATGCATTAATTCATCAAAAGATAAGTATTTTTCTGTTATGTGATCCGGCTGATAGTCAGCGTAATCTGCCAATCTAAGTGTTATTGGTTCTGTACTTGTCAACCATTTCGCTGAGTCTGTGTTTTTCCTTGATTTTCTATTTTTTATATTTTGTAGTGTGGTAAATCTCATACTTTTTAGTTGAGGCGGTTTGTGTTGTTTATAATTTTCATTTTGCCAAAATGGCCTTACGGGCATTTGATCTTCTAGTTGACGTTTTTTTCGTAGGCCAGAATTAAAGGAACGGTACACATAGTCGCGTTCTTGTGATTTAAATTTTGGATAGTCGGTGACACCCTTATGTATTTGGTCAGAATAATTTTCATCGTACATTGCTTTGTAAGATTTATTTTTATCCGTGTTACTTACGAACGACATACTCCTCTGATTTGAATTTTCTTGTGGTATTTTGAGGTCGCCACTTCGAACGACTACATTTGGAATCATATCATAATACTGAAACGTTCCAGCCCTTCTGTAATCATTGAAATCATTGTTTTGCCTACGTGGTCCTGGACATATTGTTGTAATATAACATGTATTTGTAGAACAAGGGATACTACAAGGACAATTTGTATTGTAGTTGCAGTTTGTACTTTTTGGCGGACAGGTTGGTGGCATACATGCGCACAGGTCGGGAAGTGGGGGGATATAGGGGGTAAAGCATGTGTGATCTTCCACCGGCTGAGTACATGATATTTCGGTACATGTAAATGGACACATAGTTATTTGTGGACAACAATCTGGTGCCGTTGTCGTGCATTGATTCAGGGCGCAATTATCTTGAATTGGTCTTATTCTGCGAGTGCATTGTACATATTGATTAAATCTTCTCAAATTTGTGTTGGAATATGAGGTCATAGGTTCGGTTGAGTACTCATATTTTCTAAAATCTTGATTGGTATTGATTATTTTAGTCGTGTCGTAGTTGTGTGGCAGCGGTTCGTGACCATGATAAAGGTGTGAGTGTCCGCGATCATGTGGGTAATGGTACACATTAGTATTGCCTGAAATATTCATGAAACTATTCCCAATCATCTGCTTGCGAAATTGTGGAATTCGTTTAACTGCAGCTGAAATGTATTAATTAAGAATTAGCGACGGGATTACCTTCCGACGCACAGGTTTATCTGAAGTGGAAGTGAAAGAAGGGATATTGATAGTGACCATACGGGCCACAAAACTGTTACTGAGTGATATAATTTAACAAAAAAGTTCCTACCATTAGTCTTGTTAGTAAATATATGCCTTGTTTTCTGATTTCGCTGTTCGTTGCTAGAATTGTTGTTTACAAAAGTTTGTTTTAAGTTATTTCGAAGAGGATCAATTTCGTGCTTCACCGAATCGTTTGATAAATTGAGGATCCTGAGTAAACTGTTCACTGGATGTCCTTGACTGGTTAATTTTGTATCTGTAATCGAAGTGCTATTAATCTTTTGTTGTCAGTGTTTTAGATGATTATTGAAATAATGAGAATGATGAAATATTGCTTTTTGGATAACAAATTAGTAGATAATTTATTGTACAGGGTCAAACTAAATTAGCTAGTGAAACGGCCGCAGGTAGTTACTTGTATGAGAAAAAGAAACTGCTTTCTGAATCAGTTTCAGACACAAATCATTATCTTAGTTTCTTTTTTGTTTTATCGTGTTTAGTTGTTGATGTCCATCACGTATGTAAAGATTTAAAAAAAAAACTTCACATTTGAAGTAACCACAACACCAGCGATTGACAAAAAAAAACTAATCATGTTAACAAATCGAATCAAAATATTTTATTTCAGATAAACCTACAACATCACTCATGAAACGTCTGAAGCTAGGTGCACGGCTCCAATTGCTTGTTTTAAATGGAGAAAAGCCGGCAAGAACCTCCACGGTTACGTTACAAATAACTAAAAATAATTGCCTTTTACAATGTTTTTAAATTACGGTGTTAGTAGGTATGGGGGGACAGTGTAGCCCTGTCAACAAGTACCAGCTAATTAATTAAATAGTAAAAGTTTTTTTTTTTGGTTTTGGGAAATCATCAAATAACTTCTCCCGATCTGGGTGGAGCGGGAAACCCTCCCGTGTTCCTTCAGTTGCCTGTGTGCTAGGGGCCACGGTATCTCTTTCGAACAACCACACCCCTGGCAGGCATCGGCCCTTGCGGACCCCACCACTTGGTGCTGATATCTCTTTGAGGAACGGGCGGAACAGAACGCGCCGTCGACCCAGGCTTGGTCTTTACTGGACAGCGAGCTACCCATTCCCGCCCTCCGCAAGCCAACGCCTACGGTGGCCGGGAATCAGCCTGGGATTCCCGACGCCCAGGGCGTCTCCTGCGGCGACTAGGGCCGTGAGGGCGCATATACTGCCTCTCCCTCACGGCCGCCGCCTTCCTCTTTGCGAGCATTACTGCTTCGCAGAAGGAGGTGATGGTTACCCATACACTCTCGCTCCGTACCATGGCCTGGACCAGGGCCGGACGCGAGAGATCACCGCCGCCGATCGCCTCCACGAGGACACGGCGGTGCTCCGCCCATACGCTATGATTTATATTTTTAAATAAAATATAAAAACCTATTTAAACTAAATAACATGGTTTGATATCTACCCATCACGACTGCGGAGTTTTGCTAGCTTATTTTATTTGACCCTGTATAAACAAATACTAAACTACTGATCATAACTTATGGCACCAGAAAAAGTTGTGGCAGCTTGCAGTGCAGACAAACTTATACTTTTCTGATTTCAGTGATTACCGCTGAACATAGACCTCACTAGGCTAATTACAAGAAGATTGCATCATGGTGAATCTTTGGAGTTATTCTCTTGCCAGGATTTTGAATGCCAAAAACCACAAAGATAGCACACGATGCTGTTAAAGGATTTGATACATTACATAATAGGGCCTTAATCTGCCGCGATTAAGGCTTTTGCAATGCCAAGAACCACAAAGATAGTACACGAAGCTATTAAATAATTTGATACAATACATCATAATAGGGCCTTAATCAGCCGCGATTAAGGCTTTTGCAATGCCCATAACAACAAAGATAGTACACGATGCAATGAAATCATTTGATACATTAGGTACTTAATACGATGCGAAGAACCACAAACATAGTACACAATGCTATGAAAGAATTTGGTACATTACAAAATGTAGCTAATAAGTTGATAATTTGATAAACATAATAATATTACAAATTGCATCAGCTTCATAATCGCACAGTCCTTTATATTTATCATCTGGTACCATTCCAGTTTTACACTGCGTTGCGGGATATCCAATAGAATAAACTGGCTTTCCATGATTATTACCCTTAGGTGCAAAGTTACATACCAGTCTTTCCACCATTACATTTGTTTCATCTACCTAAAACAGTTTACTTAGTAAGATTTCCCTTCTATTCGTGATTCAAAAATTAATTAATTGAAACGATAAATAATTACGTGGAATTTAACTCTGCCACATCCGACAAATTCTGTATGAGCCCATATTAGTTGTGTTAAGTAGCTAGTCTTGAAATCCCGTGATCTGAAATAGTATTATTTATTTACAATTATTATTACATATGGAACATACACAGTACCTGACTGAAATTAGGTAAGAACAAGAATTTAATTGCACTTATATTTAATGACAGCTTACACCATGAAATTCGTATACCAATATCAGTTCGGGGAGGCCCCCGATATCGAAATCTTTAGGGATATTATAGAACGCTATTGAAGAACCCCGAGTACGATTATTATTACCTACTAATTTTTATGCGTACAAAACTTAGTAGGTATGGTAGGTAGGTACGTATTGTATTGTACAACGAGAGATAGAGTCGTAAGATACCGCAATATAAAAAAACAAAACGTGTGCGGTCCGGGGACCCTCGTCAGGAACGAAGCTCATGAAGTGCGTATTACACTATCCAATTTGTAGAAACTCTAACTAGGAACACTCTAATTAGAAAAATGGAAGCTAGTGACACCTTGGCCTAAATCTAATTCTAAATCAGACAGATGACTCTTATGCGCTTATGAAGCAGAACTACCGTACTACTTCTACTAAATTGTTGTATCCCATGCAACAACTTAATAAAAGTTGTGCGGTCGGACCTTTCGATCTCACGAAATCGGATCCAACTGTTCTAACTTCGATTACATGTTCCGATTTCCTAATTAGATTTCCTACAAATTGGATAGGATACGCGCTTTATGCGATACTCGCACGCACACACAAACTCATATATATTAGAAAGAGACAAAGAGAGAAGAAGTCTGAATAATTAAATACAGATTTTTCTCTCTCTGTGTCGTACCGCTCTATCTTCTCTCAAACCGCATATTAACGCGGTTTTAATACAGAGCCATCTAGTATAAGTTTTTAAAAGCTCTCTTAAAGTTGCCACATGTTGGATTTTCATTTTGACTTCACTATCGATATTGCTCATCCCGTATGACTCGTAGTAGCCATAGTAGCCTAGCCGTAGCCACAGTAGCCTATGAACTGACCAGACTTGTAAGGAACATCTGTGCAAAATTTGAACGAAATCTATCCGGTACTTTCTGCGTGATGCTGGAATATACCTACATTCAGAGAAACAGACAGAAAAATATCAATTTTTTTTATTTCCAGCAATAAATTTTCACAAAAATTACTTGAGAAAATAAAATAAAAATGTATGTCGACACATTTAGCAATTGCGTAGCGCTACGCCGTAGAGCCCCTGGCTACGGTACCTGGGACATAAGTTGTCATTGGTATGCTTGACATAGACCCGTCGTAAACATGTGCTTTGTATTACGTAAACGGTTTGGCCGAAAGGGCAGTAGCAGAGGTTATAAAAGTGACACATGTCACGTTGTACCTTGTGCTCTTTGGAGCACGTTGGGACATAGAATACTAGGGGTGTTCAATAAAAAGTGATAATGAGTATGAAGCAGTTATATATTATTTATTATTATTTTATTTTTCGACATAATCACCTTTGAGGTTTATACACTTGATATATCATTTTTCTAATCCTAAGATTCCCTTCTTGAAAAAATCTTCATCTTGATCGCTTAAAAAATCATGTACGGCGGCAATCACTTCCTCATCATTGCCATATTTGTGACCTCTCAGTTGTTCTTTTAACCGCGGGAACAGGTAAAAATCACTAGGCGCAAGGTCAGGTGAGTATGGAGGATGTTCCATCAATTCAAATCCAGCATCTTGGATAGCAGTCATCGCAACTCGGGACTTGTGTGCGGGGGCGTTATCTTGGTGAAACAACTCAACTTTAGCAAGTTTGCCGCTGCGATTTTCGCGTATTTCCTGACGCAGTTATTTTATTTGTTCTGCGTATAAGGGCCCTGTAATAATGGCTCCATGATTGAGGTATTCATTTATTTAATCATTATCACCCCTGGCTGTCCCAGAAAAGAGAGCCCATAATCTTACCGGCGAATGGAATTGCCTTAAACTTCTTAGGCGTTGGAGATGACGGCTTCTTCTAAGTCATGGACTGTTGTTTCGTTTCAGGATCATAATGGTGGAGCCATGTTTCATCCATAGTTACGAAGCGAGCCAAAAATCGGTCAGGATCTTGTTGTAACAATTCCAAATTGATTTGAGAAATCCGCAGTCTTGTTTGTTTATGCTCGTCTGTAAGCATTCTAGGCACAGGCAGTGTATGCGCCCTCACGGCCGTAGTCGCCGCGGGAGACGCCCTGGGCGTCGGGAATCCCAGGCTGATTCCCGGCCACCGTAGGCGCAGGCTTGCGGACGGCGAATAATGGGAGCTCGCTGTCCGGTAAGGACCAAGCCCGGGTCGACGGCGCGATGTGTTCCACGCGCGCCTCAAAGAGATGTCAGCACCAACTGGTGGGGTCCGCAAGGGCCGATGCCTGGTACGGGTTGTTCGAAAGAGATACCGCGGCCCCTGGCACACAGGCAACTGAGGGAATATGGGTGGGCTTTAGTCAGTAAAAGTCTGACACGCCCTCCTGCTCCACAAAGCGGGAGAAGTTATTTGATGATTTCCCAGCAAAAAAAAAATCTGGACCTAGCCATGATCACGCCATCTACAATTAGCTTTGCCCGACCTTCCCCACAGCGCCCCTCTGTCAATGTGATTGACATTGACAGGGGGCGCTGTGACCAGTGTCAAAACGATCCTTGTATTCGTGTACATGTTGTGCTCGTTGGTTTTTTTCTTTTTAATTTGGTCATTCTGATTTCGATTTTAATAATTCCTGAGCTGACTTGAATGAAACCCCTTATTGATTGTTGTGACACTTCGAACTTGAACATTATAGATACACGGTCAGTTCTACCATCAGGCGTTGCAAGTTAGGTGCTATTAAAAGCAAATCGTTAAACAGAGGTATACGATCCGATCGTTTTGCCTATGGGCATTGTCGTTGGTTTAGTCCCTCCGTATATGCTAATACCAGCCAGATGCCCAATGGTAACAAACGTGATTTTCGAGTTCGTAAATTGACTTTCGAGTTTAGGTCATAGGTTCGTACCCAGACGGACGCTTTAATTTATGTAAATTATCTCATCTCCACTGCTCTCAAAACGGTGAAGAGAAATATTGTGGGGAAACCGGCATGTCCTTGAACCAAAAATTCGAAGTCATATGACAGCATCACGTGACGTCATGTGACACGGTGGATTACAGCCCAGTCCCTCTCGCCGATAAGAGGCCTGTGTCCCAGCAGTGGGAATATTATAGGCTGATTATGCATATGGTAATACTAGCGTTTCTTAGGCTTCGTCTGCGTATATAGGTTAGAAATGATCCCACGAGAACGTACTACAGGGATAAAAAAGTCCCGTCCAGCAACCCACGTCTACCAGGCTATGGCTTTTCATCGAAATCTGTTTATTCATTGAGGCGTAAAAAGATAACAGATAGGTTTAATCTCATTCACTTTACAAAGGATATTCCAATTAGCAAGAAAAAAGAAAAAGTATAAGAATTCAGCACCAATAAGACGTACAACTACACACATGATAAAGAGGAAAGATTTGATTGTTTGTAAAATTGTTTGTAATGGATTAACTGAAAAACTACTTAACCGATTTTAAAAATTCTTTCACCTAAAGCTACATTATTCCGGAGTAACATGAGCTATAAATTTCACGTGTACGAAGTCGCGGGCGAAGTGCTAGTTATAAAATAAACTGGTGTTACTAATTAAATCTGTGTATAGTTAAGTACTTACTCATTGTAATAAACGACGTTTCCAGTGTAATCTAGAACCTGTATGAACCATATCTCCACAAAACCTTTGACACTGAGGCCGTGCGAAGGACCCACAACGCTGCCAACGTTTTGTCCCACTTTTACATTTTCTGTAAAAATATTTATCTATAAGATAGATAGATAAAACCTTTATTTAGTGCACACAAAAGTACAATTAAATGATACCAAATAACACGAATTGAAATAAAAACAATGTGCTTATTACATCTACAAAAAGAAAAACATAGGTGCTTGAAATAAAGTGACACTATAACATAACTTACGCACCTACTTTAGATAAACTTAAGCTCCAGGGTAGTCCGGCAAATTCAAACTTTCTTGCGTTTTATGCAATTTGCAGGTCCATGTTGATCCATGATTTTTATGCATGAAATGGTCATTCAATGAGATTAAACGAATTAGGAGGTTTGTATTGCTGATTTTAATTTTTAATATCTGGAGACCGGCGAGCTTAGCTCGGTTATTTTTTGGTTTGACGTTTTCTAAAACCTAGCTAGATCGATTTATCGTCCCCGAAACCACCTGCATATTAAATTTCATGAAAATCGTTTCCGATATAATATACAAGAATTTCTCGTTTAAAGGTATTAGATATGAATACATGAAGCAAAAACTTTGTACCCTTTTTTACACGGACGGAGGAGTTTGAAAAGCACACATAAGATAGATAAGGTTTATATGGACTGGGAGTGCAGAAAGATAATTATTTCAGATTTTTATTGATTAAAATTTAAATTAATTATGGTCGAATTTCGACCCCTGGGCATAATTGTTACGGTTGCGAATCATGTTTGAATCAACATACAACCTGGCACTGACCTGCACCCTAATTGCGTAACACGCGATTAATCATAATCGGTTTCATTTTGACAGTTCAACAATATTCATTGCGTTATTTATGTTGTTGAGAAGCCACATTTTTCGAACATATGAAGCAATGGTTTAGCCATCTGGTTCAAAACGAAACAGATTATGATTAGTCGTGAGTTACGCAGTTAGGGTGCTGCAAATTACAAAAATCTTTAAGAAAATTTGAATTTCGTGGGCTGTCCTTGAACTTTCACCTTTACTTAATTGACTAGGTCGTTGTTCTAGTCGACTGCTGATCGGGAGATACTCAATTAAATTTTTAGGTTGGTCAAAAAGATATTGGATATTTTTGAAATACTAAGTAGCAACCCGGTGTCTAGGTTTGTGACCGGTTGCTGTGCAATGAATTCGTCGGTTTTTACTCCAATGTAATTAATACATATGATCATATACTAATTAATCATATACCCATGATTATTGTGTGTTAAGTTTATGTTGTTAGCAGTTACAAGGACATATCTGTCTTAAGCTTTGAAAGGTGTATCACTAGCCTCATATGTCCCCATTGTAATGAGTTAATGTAACTTAGGATAAGTTTTGTTGATTGTTTCGTTGATAAATAAAGATACTTGGAAATGAAATGAAAAATCCATTGTAATAGAAAGCAGGTGCCATTACAAGGAACTTATCACTGGTAAATGTGGGTATAAACCTACGATACAGTATTACCTGAAAAAACAAAGAGGCGGAAAATACTGGCGATACGTTCAGTAAGGTTATTTTAAATTTAAATGTGAGTATATATTTTCAACATTTGTCGTCGAAAAGCTTACCTAAATCTCTGCATTGATCTTCTCTATCTGGGTGCATCGCTGGATCGCATTGGTCAGCCCATCGTTGGGCAAAAGTAGCCAACTCAGTTGACCAGTTCTGAAAATCGAAATATTGGTGATGCCATTTCATGTTTTATACTTTGAGTCCGTCAAAGTGAACTGTTGGTACTTACGATTTTTTTCATATTAGCAGCGTGTGGAAGGATTTTTGAGTAACCCATAGCAACAAAGTTTCTCCTTTCATTTATTCTGTTGACGAGTTCTTTGATATCGTGGCTCGTGAGTTTAGCTGAACTGGCGTATGATGAGCAGGAAGCACTGGGCCCTGGTGTCTACGAACACACATCACAAATAATTAGTTAAAATTATCACATATGTTTAGTAAAATGTCACAGCCGTAATACCTTGTATTTGCAAAGTGTGTGGTTGAGACATATTTCACAGAAATCAGTCGGATTCGCATAAAAACCATTGACACAACCTAACAATACGATTAATTTAACAATTATCATAATAAATTAATAACAACAATACATAAATATCTATTTCCAACGTTTTATCATGACCATCGTGGCCATCTAGACAATGTGGAGATGGTCGACTACTCCGTTGTGACATTTAAAATGTACTCTTTTATATTCACTGGTTATGTTTTTTGTTTTTCCATTTTTAATGCTCTCAATTTATTTTTCCGGGACAAATAATTTCGTTTTGAATAAAAACAGTCCTGGCGATGGCCAACAAACTGACAAGGATCTAATCTTTCAAGGTAATGGAGTAGTGAAATTATATTCAAGAAAATGTCACTTTAACGAAGAAAAATATTGCTTGTCTATTAATAATATAAATGAAATTTATATTCCAGATTTACAAAATGATTCATCAGCTTTTCCAACACGCAAATCAGTTTATCGTGTAATACACAATTTTACAAAAACGCAGAGCTCTAAAGCGAAATTGAACAAGTTGAACAAACAACTATCAGATGTAGTCCCTATCAAGCGACACATTCAAGAAAATGACGAAGAAGATGCTCCATCAATGTTCAAAAGTACTAAAAACAGTATTACAACTTCGACACTAGAATTAAAACGAAAATGGCCAGTAGTAGAACTTCTTTCCCATTCAGATGATTTTAAAGAGCATTCGCAATTTTTTGACGAATTTGAAAAAAAAGAATTTCCTTTCATTCATGATATTGAAAATGAATCTAAAGTTAAAGAAATTCCCCCCAAAATTATTAATAGATATTTAGACCTGCGAAATAATCATTCAATGGATAAACCTGTTGGCTTAAGAAGTTTACCTCAAGAAAAATTTCCAGGCATTAGCTGCGAAAACGGTGACACATGCGTCTGCAAGCTTCCACCTAAGACGGGTAAGACATCCCCAAAATGTTCTACTAATAACAAATGTACAAGAACTACAATAGTGTACTCATTGGTGAACTTCTACATGCCTTATGAAATAGTTAACATTCCAACAGGCACTCCGAAACCAACAACTACCACAAAGGCTACCACTACGCGACCGCCAAGCTCTATAGGCATAGACTTTGAGAATTTTCCAATGGGTATTCCCGTGGGTGTTCCAATGGGTGTCCCAATGGGCGTTCCAATGGGTATACCTCCTGGTTATCCAGCGGGCTATCCAGTGGGCTATCCAGCGGGGTATCCAGCGGGGTATCCAGCGGGTTATCCAGTCGGCTATCCAGCGGGTTACTACCAACCAAATATCCACGAGGAAGTTCCAAAACCTAAGAAACCATGTAAAACGGAATCAGATGATTACTTATACTATGATGATGATGATGATGATGATGATGATGAAGATATTTGTGTCTATGAAGAAGATTCAAAGAAAAGAAAACATGAAAAGAAACATAAGGGTGACATCATCATTGATGTAGAGTATGACATAGGGGAAAGAAAACCAAATCGGCACTCTAAGTATCGAGATAGCCACGAAGACTTAGCAAACGATATTTTCAATGATATAAGAAAATCATATGGCGATACAGTTATCAAAAACTGTTATTGTTGTTCGGCATCCTCTTGTGGTATTCAGTTTAGAATAGTTTTTCTTTTGTTAATAATATTAGACACTTTTTGTTAGGCTTCTTGGGTAAACGAGTATTTATCACAATTGATTTCATTTCATTTAACTCTCTGTGAATTCGTGAGCTTTTGCTAAGAATGTCGACGTAAAATATCACAGCGGGATTTAATCGCGCAATGAATTTTCATCTCTCAGTGTTGAACCGAGCACTGAGAATCCAACAGATACAGAAGAGAATCTAGTGCACGATCAAATCCCGCCACGGTTTTATTACGTCCTTCTGGACGTCGAAAAAACGACAAACTGACACAGGTGGTCAGATCGCTTTAAAGCCGAACTTTTCTAAAATTTGATGTGTCATATTTCCAGCCGGGTGTACATTGCGCTGATTAGAAAAAAAAAAACAACTTAATGATGATAAAATGTGGCCAAAACAAATTCGCTCAAAAATTTAAACCCGAATTAAAAACTGAAAAATCACGCTGTGAAAAGTGTGAGACTAGAATATATTCTCATCTGTGCAACTTTGCCCTAAAGCTTTTGATCGCTCACTACTATTAGAATTAGAAATTATGTTTAAGCGGCATACGACCACGGCTTTAAAAAAAATAGCAGTGTTAATCAGCTTTTGTCGTTCCCTTTGTAAATTTTTCATGCTTAAATTCTATTGATAATCAATTATGTTGTTTCCACGAAAGATTGGGCAGAGATGTACAGTCACGGACTTTAATTGATAAGCCACTTGCCACAGTTCTTATTTTAGCCGTGTAGTGCAAATCGGGTTAAGTCGGTTATACTCGTACATAGTCCAGAGTGACGACCCAAAGTAAACCAATTGCAGGGCTAGCAACCGTAACCAGCGACAATTATTTTAGCGTAGCGATAGTAGGTAACGTTATGATTATAATTTTTTTTATTACCCACGATTTTATCCGAACGCGTAGCGTCCAAAATACCGTTCATGATAATTATGATAACTGTTGCAAACATAAATAGCTACGGCTACGATTCACCAAAATTCGAAATTATCGTCTCTGAAATTTCAACTGTCACTGTCTTCGGATAGGTTTTCAGAAATAACGAGTATTTAATGACCTTTAATTCAAAGGAGGTCAGTATTAAATAGATTGGATAAACTTATGCTACAGTGTATTGATTTATCATTGACAATTTATTAGTCAATCTTCAACCTCTATGGATAAGACTATTTCCGATTATAAGTAATTTGTCATCTTGTTTACCCTCGTAAACAAGATGTGGTTTAAGTTCGTGTTTAATCGTGTAATCTCGTGAATGTATAAAACTGCAAAATAGGAAAGTTTAAAAGTGGCTCATCAATTAAAGTCCGGGACTGTACATAGTACATCTATGGTTCGCTAGTTATGTTTAAATTACAGGGGGCGAGACTATTGCCATAAACTGCAGTTTTCCAATGTCCAACCATCGTCAGGCACTAGTTGTCTGGCAATTTTGCTGAATTGGGCCTTTTTATCGCAGCCGTGAGGCACACTATAATGCTAGTTTCTGACATCGCACTTTACACTTTTTGTTGGTTTTTTTTAAATGTATTGTGTGGCTTTTTAGTCTGTGCTAAATAAATGTATTTTCTGTCTTTCATGTATACTATCCAATTAACCATTAAGAAATTGTGCTCCTGTTAAGCCGTCATCGAGGAGTCACTAACTTCCAATCAAAATTCGTGCTCAAATGATTACGTCTTAATTGCCATCATCCAATTAGGTACTCAGATTTATTCGGTCTTTTGTAACGTGAGATTTAATTAAAGCATCTTTGGCTGCTTATTTACATTAGACCTTGCTTTTCAATTCATAACCAGCCGATTATGTTCCCATTGCTGGGATACAGACCCTCTCTCAATGAGAGGGCGTGGGCCGTAGTCCACTACGAGGCTACAGTGTGGGTTGGTAGGGAAAGAAAGAAAGAATGAAAACGTATTTATTAGACTCGCACAGGAATATAAGAAACTTAACTACACAATATGCTTAACAAAAAAAAATTAAAATTAAAATATTATAAAAAGTAAAAAATAAAAAAACAAAATACTGTACGAGGCCAAAAGGCCGCTATCTCAGCATGATGCTGCGACATTTAAAGGTTACATGTGTTCGAATTTTTGGTTCTAAGACATGCCGGTTTCCTCACGATGTTTTCCTTCACCGTTTTGAGAGCAGTGGTGACGAAATACTTTACATAAAACTTTATGTAAATTATTTCATCACCACTGACCCTTTAACTGGCCCTTAGACTGGCCCTTAACTAAGGGCCAGTCTGGGTTCATTACCACTGGGCCATCACTGCTCACGACCATGCTTCTAGCAGACGAGCAATAAGCGGTTGGTGAGACAAGACATTGGCAAAAGCATCGTAGCGCAAAATGAAATAGGTTGCTATTCAGAGCTGATGAAAAATATTTTAAACAAACTTGCTATCTTAACCATACAGGGTGGCGGGGACATTGACGCGCAACCTGATACCATTAGTTTAGTACTTCAAGTAAGGATTTCAAAATAAACATTATAATGGTATATCGTGGATTGTAAAAAAAAAGGTAAAGTTGACTTATAACTTTCAAAGCTCTTTTACTGCCTGTTCCAAATAACATGATGTTTAGTAGCAATGCTTCATAAAACGTAAATTGACGCCCTTATTATTTGGTCCCTCAAGAGGACTATAAAAACCATTTTACGTTCGGGCTCTATCTGTCCGCCTATATAATTTATCGTAAAGAGAGCGATTCAGATTGCCTGCATTTTATATAAGGCAGAAATAAAATTATTATGTATGAATATCAAGTTTAATATTACGACGATTTTACACGGATACTTGTACCATATTCTTACCTACTTTTGAGGGACTCGTGGCTAAATAATAACAGGCGCACGGGTCAATCGAAAGTTAAACTACGCTTGACGAGATATCGAAAGCAAGTGCTTTAACCCGTTGGTCCCAACTGGTAGATCTTTGACAGTCCTTACGGGTAGTCCGAAAGTCTGACCATCTGTCTTACTAATGGGTATCGTATTTCCCAGTTACTGGGTTGTGGAGGTCAGGTAAGCAGTCGCTCCATGTAAAATACTGGTATTCAGCTGCATCAGGTGGTGACCTGTTATTTATAGGGTTCTCTAGCTAGATAACATTACAAATATTTATAACGACCTAGTATATAATGATAAAAAATATAATTACGCAAAATACCAGGAGAAATTCCTAGTGTGGGGCAACGTTTAAAAAAAAAAAACAAAACCTAAGTCTAGACATCATTTTCTTGATAGCTATTCTTGTGGTTTTTTATAAATCTTTCGTAGTCGAAATAAGTAAAGTAAAAAAATTGAACTTTTAAGAAATAAATATTTTAAGACGAATATAAATTGCTGTAGCTTTGTTTTCAGTTAGCCATTTAATTAATTGATTCTTTATTTGAAGTTTAGCATGTAAATAATACTGCCTTAAGCTTTTAACTGTCTTTGATGTGTTTTTAGTAATATGTTTGAACCTAGGTATGGTTCGAATTCAAACCTTTAAATAAGTGATTTTTAATTGTCTTTTGTATGTAATGAACAAAACATTACGTTAACTAAAAAGGAATATTTTAATAAATATATTATATTCTTTTGTCTGTATTTGTACTTTTCTACATAAAGTATGAAGTATTTTTTTATACATACTAAAGCCAAATATTCACTACTTCGGCGCTATGATACCTACCTATAAGATGATGAATATTGAATTGCATAGGTCATCTTACTTCAAAAGCAAAACACATCATTTCAATATTAAAATTCATACATTAAAGTTCAGCCGCTCACCAAACAGCTTAAGTTTAAGAATAGCGTTAATTTTATTTTATAAAATCGTTGGTCCGTCGGTTGAGACTGGTCATCTCCTAACTTCCATGGCTTATTTTAAATCTTATATTTAGAATTGTTTTTTTTTTTTTTTTTTTTTTTTTTACATTGTTCTCACATATAGAAGCAACAAGAATATTGTTCCCAAGTTTTTGTAATACTTAACATGATTAAAAAGAGTGTCCATGGAGTTTCTTGCCCGTTCTTCTCCATAGAGATCTACGTTTTGGATTGGGCAACTAGCTTCAACTTTCCAACCGGTCGACTTTTTGACAATTCAAAAGTACCTGTAAATGGTCTAATTGAAATAAATGCTTTGAGTTTGATTTAGGGCTGATTTTTCAATAGTCAGCTAACTTTTATCTGTGTATAAATATGTCAGTTTAACAGCTTTGGTATAGAAAATATGCCAAACTGTCAGATTTATTCTTCGGATAAAAGTTATCCGATTATTGAAAAAAACAACCGACTTCCAAAAAAACACTACAAAGTGAAAAATTACTTTAATTTCGGAAGTCGGTGTCTTTGGAGCTGTATTTAAATTTTTTGTCACAGCCTTCCGAAATTAAAGTTATTTTTCAGTTTGTAGTGTTTTTTTGGAAGTCGGTTGTTTTTTTTTGGAAAAAGTTTTTTTTTTCACTTTTTAGTGGTTCACATGTGTTTACCCCTTCACAGCATACCGGCGTGATAATGTTATGTTATGAACTGGTGTAAGCAATAGACAGACATGAGATTTCAGCAATCCCAGTCCATTTGCAATCATTTATTGAGGAATTCCGTTGCCTATCTCCGAAGTTCTTCATCAGATCTTCACCAAATTGAAATGAGACCACTCCGAGAAAGTACTCTTCCAAAAAATACCTAAATCGCTTCGTGTGCCTATAAAATTTGAAGAGTTCTCTCTATTTCTCCAGGATCCCATCATCAGATCCTGACTTGATGATCATGGGACCACTTGGGCAGTATACCCTTTCAAACAAAAAAAACAAAATCCAAATCGGTCCAGCCATCTTCGAGTAATCGGGGAACATACATAAAAAAAAATAAAAAAAAAAAAAAAAGGTCCCGACGAATTGATAACCTCCTCCTTTTTGAAGTCGGTTAAAAATCAGCCCTTAAAGTGACATTTTCACTTTTGGATTTTTGAACAGCAGCAGTGGTTTTTTTTTTTGGGTGGGGAATCATCAAATAACTTCTCCCGCTCTGGGTGGAGCGAGAGGGCGTGTCAGACTTTTACTGACTAAAACCCACCCGTGTTCCCTCAGTTGCCTGTGTGCCAGGGGCCGCGGTATCTCTTTCGAACAACCTGCACCCCTGGCAGGGACATTTTCACTTTTGGATTATTGAACAGCAGCAGTGGTTAGAGTGAGTACTCTAACCACTGCGCAATGAGTATTCGATAAAATTGATTGATGTTCGAATCAGTACCTACGGAAGTGTATCGAATAGATGTGAATAGCTAAGGAGGAAATAATTGTTCTCCTTCCTTGACTTAGCAAGATCACCACAAAGGGATTAAGGGTTTAGCTCCATCTTAACAAAATATTGCTTTCTTCCAGTAGGTAGGGATGGATGTGTTTCGCATTGTAGACTATTTCGATGAGGGAGAAACCCACCCAGAGTTCAATAAACTTACTGGACCACCTGGATTATTTCAATTTAGAAAAAACTCACAGATCCATTGCGAACTACCTACTGATCTTAAAGTTTGCAAAATACTTATGCAAACAATATTGAGCCAAAACCAAACGTTTTCAAATCCTAAATGTTATTTCCTTCGAGAAAGCAATTCGTCGTAAGACATCTGCATATTATTATGATATATTTTAATATAAACGCTTCCTTTGAATATAAATCAGGGCTTTTCAATTACTTTTACTTTTTGGTAAACTTGTGTTTGATTAATTTTCCTGAATTTTTATACTTACTGTTTACAATGTTAAAATTTGTTGTAGATATCTTGCAGAGAGTGATGGGATGGGATGGGTGTAATATGACGGAGGACGACCTTGTCCTCATCATTATAAGCACTCATCGTTGGTCTGCTTGACTGGGTATGGCCCAATCAAATTATAAATACCTACGTATCGCTGAACGCGCGATGGCTCGGTGATGTCCGCACGCGCTGACCGCCAGCAAAAAAGTGACTCAAGACTCGATTCACGTCGCGCACCCCGAAGTGATTATAAAAATACCTCAAAAAGCACCCCTCGCAAAAGCGTGAACTGAAAAAGGAGAAAATAATTTAATTCAATTAAAAATAATTGAATTAAATTATTTTCTCCTTTTTCAGTTTGGTTTTTAAAGCGTGTTTTTTAGTTTTTTAGACAATTATTTATTTTCTATTTTTTAGTTCTGCTAACTACAAAAACGTGTTTTTTTTCCTTTTTTTTTCATTTTTCTAATTTTTTTTTAAATTATTGAATTGTCATCGGTCCTCAATAAGTTTACAAAGTTTCAATGACCGTTTAAAGTGGGTCAAAATCGCGCTCTAAGGAGTCGGTTACATACAAACACAAACAAACAAACAAGCATACAAGTGAAGGTAATATAAAGCGTGTAAAAAGAAAAAATAATTTTAAATTAAAATTCACTAGCTGCGCCCTGCGTTTTCTCCCGCACAAGTATCGATCCCGTATGAATATTGGGATAAAAAGTATCTCATGTCCTAATCCAGATCATGGTCTACCCTTGTACTAAATTTTATCTTAATTCATTTTGCCGTTTTAGCGTGAAAGCGTAAGAAACAAACGTAGTACAACGATCAAATCTTTTCTCTTTATAATATTCCTTTAGAATATTCTCGTGTCCTAAAAAAACCTTTAAAAGTTAGAAGCAAGTACTTTTTGTAGTTAGATTTATTTCAATTAAAACTAGTTTTTAAAAGGCTCACTGGTTATAAACTAGAATAAAAATAGACTATAATAGTTATTTATCTTAAAACTTTCAACACAAAGAAGACTGTCCAAGACGATTTTTGTCTTGAATAAAATATTGTAAGTTTGTTTTTTCACAGCCAAAGTCTGTTCGAAGTTGTTATAGGGCCAACAAACGTATTTTTTCAGCGGGTGCTGTAGGACCTAAAACTGAAACCTAAAACATCTTTTTTAAAAGAACAGGTGATATCCATGAGAAAACATTTTTGGGGTTAATTCATTTTGAACGACAGCTCTTTTCTATAAGTTCATGAACCTTACAGCACCCTACAAAGGCTAGTTGACATTTTTCCACTTCAACTGTGATGCCACATTCTGATTTCAAATTCTAGTTTATTTTTTTACTGCACACAATATAGTATTTTTGGTAAATTAATAGACTTATAAAAATAAAATAAAATATCTTTTGTTAGCGGCATGGCCCGCGTGGAGATCAAAAATAATCCCAAGGAAACGTAGTCCACCATCTGCCTAGCTTTTTCCCAACTAAGTATGTTGGGGTCAGCTTCCAGTCTAACCGGATGCAGTTGAATACCCGTTTATTACATGGAGCGGCTGCCACAGCCCAGTTATTGGCTAATATTTACACGATACCCCTTCGTAAGACTTGTTGTCAGACTTTCGGGCTTCTGACACCCGTAACGACGGTCAAATACCCACGAATGACAGCCAGGACCAGCGGTTTAAAGTGCTTCCCGAGGCACGTTTCCCATGGGAAAGTACTACCGGGATAAAAAAGTGACCTATGTTTTATGAACTATCTGAGTGCCCAATTTCATCCAAATCTACTCATCCATTTGCGAGATTAAGTAAAACATACTTCCATATTAGTAGGAGGACAGTAGAAGCATAATGTGGCATCACATCTGAAGTGGAAAACTGACAACTAACTTTTGAAGAGAACTGTAGGTACGTGGGGATCTATTATATACTATCTGGATTTCATAATAACCACGTCCCAAAAAAGTGATATAAAAAGATTTTTTATTTCTTATTCGGTTACAACATAAATCGGAATTTACGGGTAGCGGATGCCACATCATTTGCAGCATACAAATCCCAGAATATAAACTGTTTATTCGGTCGTAAAGCTTTGCTTTCGCGTAAAATTGCTTACCTACGCGTACGTACAGTGTACACACTGAAATAGATATTGGTGAAACGGCATATCAATGGCAAGGTTAACGATATCTGTTTTGAGCACAGAGAGAAGTAGATGTGATGGATTTACACCATGCCCGGCTAGGTACCAATTTTTTAGTTTAGGTAAAGCGGCTTTGTACGGGAGACATTGGATAATCAAAATGATTGTTATGATCTGTTTGGTATCTGTACCGGAAAATTTTAATTTTCACGTCATGCAATGGAGTTTTTTTTTAACTTATTTTTCAAAAAGCATTATATTTCTTTCAAATCAGAATTGAATTGAATTTATTTATTTTGCAGAAAATATATTACATCATCGTCACTATCTGCCTAGTCTTTTCCCAACTATGTTGGGGTTGGCTTCCAGTCTAACTGGAGCTGAATACCAAGATATGGTACAAAAGAAGTCGTAAATATAAATAGTTTCGATTTATAATATACTTCGTTGGTCCACTGAGTTTTGTCCTACATAAAAAATCCTGAGTCGTCCCAAACAATATGCTGCGCTCATCCCAAAATATAATTTTAATTATTTTATTCCCGCTTCGTCCTATTAATTCCATCTACGGCCCATATTTTTTTTGTATTAAATTACTTTTTGTACAATCGGCACAAAAAAGGGTTACGTATTATTAAATATTTAACATCAATCAACTATTTAAAACAACCGCTCCTCTCTCTCTGTCTTCTCTTCTAAACATATGATAAATGTACTCTTAGCAAGTTTTCACAACCTGGTACTTAGAAAATATAAAGCGTTATCTAGCTGACAAACATAATGTTAGGTGAACTCTTACCAAGTTATGACAACCTGGTACTTCGAAGGCATAAAGCGTTTTCTAGCTGACACACAAAATGTATGAGAAAATGAAATTAATATCCTCCCTTTATTTCTAATGAAATATTTCTGTTTTAATGATTATTCTGTTATTCGGGGCGGCGACAAATCCAACAAATCCAAGATCCTAAAAGTTGTTCTAGCCATTCTTGAGTTATAAATGGTGTAAATAACCCGACTTTTAGAAGATATATATATATATAGATTACTAATCTGACTGTTCTGTATATTTAAACTGTAGTAATGATTAGATGATTCATACTGAAATGTTTAGAATTGTTTTATTATTGACTGTTCTTTTAAAGTACTTGTAATTCGGGACGAAGCACAAGTTCAATAATGATATGGGACAAACTAAGATTTTTTTGAAATGTGGGACAAAACTTCAGGACGAACGAAGAATAAATCATAGTTTCACATAATTATATTGCCTACTTATTCCAGCAAGCAAAAATACTTTCAAATAAAATGATAATACTTAAATTTATCTAACCACTGATATATTATCATGTGGCCAAAATTGCTTTAAATTAAAATTGTAATATCTACTAGAGAGATCAAGTATTAGTGGTAATTTAAATATCTTGTGTATGATAGGTTAATTATTCTGAACTTACATATACTATAAGAACTCACTTATAGTAAGAACACAATACGTAAGTATTATAGAGCCATTTCTTAAGTTTCGTATTTAATTTTTCACTCTTTTAAGATTCACGATAAATTTAAAGACATAATTATATTTACATTATATTTCATAATTATATTATTTATATTTACATAATTTAAAAGCTAACATACTTAAAATAATACATATTAATAATATGTAAAAGGATATAAAAAAAGAGAGAAAGGAATCACAGGGCATCAAAATATTCGCCTGCATCGCTGTCAACGGAAAATTGCCCAAGAGGCTGGCAGCATTGCCACGTTGTTTGGCAATGCTGATTCTTTGGTCAAATGGCTGGTCTATCTGGTTCGCTTTTCAATGTCTCGAAAAACCAAGTGGGCACTCGGACTCCATGGCCCTAGTGTTTTAACCCCAAACGGCTCGAATATATAACTCGTTTGATTTTGAAATAATTAGAAGTGATAAAAAAAATTAACAGCACCTGGATTTCTTTGTCTGGACTCTAGTTATCAAAGTTATCTAGCAAGATCGATATATACTTACAATTTATAGGTGGAAGTTTCTTGAGTACGATAAAAAAAATCCAAAAAAAAAACAACCGACTTCCGAAAAAACACGATAAAGTGAAAAAAGTGGAAAATATGAGAAACAAATTAAGGCTGTTGGATCAAAAAAAAAATTGGGGACGGAATTCATAGTCGCTTGCCCATCAATTTTTATATCGGACCACCCCTGAAGAATACCCTATCCAATAAAAAAAGCATTTTCGAAATCCATCCACAATTGACAGAGATATCGCGGAACAAAGCTCCGTTAAGAAATTAAGGATTAAGCACGACATTTTTAAATTATTAACTTCGAAAATATTTAGATTGTAAACAATTTATTTGGGTCACTAAACAAACATGTCTTATTATGCGTAACTTTTTAATTTCTAAAGAATGTCAACTGGACTTAAGCGTCTAATCATTCTTTAGAAACTGTGATAAAATCAATAACGGGAATTGGGTTAGCAACAGCCAAATTCCCGTTTCTGATTTTATCACAGCTTAGTAACATTGATATCGTGAAAATTCTTTATATTTCGACATTATTGTTGTAACTAAATAGGTTTCGGGGATCCGGCAATTCGAGTATTGAGATGGCGGAAAAGCAATTATATTTTAAAGCTTCTGGTGTTGAAACCTTGGTTGATCGAGTGCTCATCTCATATTCAGAGTCATTGCGAGACGATTGATTGAAACTTCCCATAAGCTGAAATATTGGTTTTACTTACAATAAATTAGACCATCCAATTTTACGATATCTTTTGTATTTTCTTATTTTCCAAAAAATTGTACTACGTTATACAAATAAATACAAAAACAAAAGGACACTTAGGCGTTGGAGTATTCGTCCGCATCGCTGCCATCAGGAAACGCGCCCAGAAGACTGGCAGCATTGCCACGTTGAATGGCAATGCTAATTCTTTGGTCAAAGAACGACCCAGCCACGTCACGTGAAGTGTCGACTAGCCGGCGAGAAATTTCCATAAAGAAGAGACGTGCACTCGGGCCCCATGACCCGAGCGTTTAATTGATTATTATTTAATTTAATTAGTTATCTTGTTAATCGACGACGATTAGAAAGACAATAATGAATCTTTTTAATTGCCTCCATAAATGAGAAGTTTTATTTCGTTGGTTGTATTGGTTAGGTTGTACCTATATAAAAAAAAATGTTACCTCAGAACTCCGTCATTTATAAAACCGATATGAAAAAATCATCTTTGGTTTAAAGGGGGGGGGGGGGGGGGGCAAGTGAAGGTATACGAATTTGTGTGGGGTAGGTACCACAAACAAAAACTGAAAAATAAAAAAGTTTATTAAAAAGTCGGTTGTTTGTAGAAACGAATTTAATTTGGTAAATAGGTACATTTATTACTAAGTAGCTATTAAGGTATTAACTCACTCATATTTGCTTTACGTATTCCTAAGTGAAGAGCTTTTAACTGCAGAGTTTACGACGCTCGAGAGTAGATAGTGCTGACTGTTACAGATATAGTCGATTTATTTACCTCGAGTTCTCTTCTCGAGCCCTTATCGCCGGTTGCACTTCATATAGTTTCGTACAATAATGCACATTTTGCTGTGAAACTTGTTACGTTTATATTCATGAATTTTCATTTAACAAAATAATAATTCTAGCATGTCTTTTCAGAAATCTTACAAAAGCCACAAGATCCGGCTTGTTCAAACACTGGTTTTCCCTATGTTCCTATACGCTGCTGAGACGTGGACGATTCGCAACATCGAGAAGAAAAAGATAGACGCTCTGGAAATGTGGTGCTGCAGAAAAATGCTTGGGGTATCGTGGAACGAGTTTCGCACCAACACCTCGATACGCCAAAAACTCAACATCAAAAACCGTCTATCTGTTCTGGTCCAAACGCGTATCCGCAAATACGTCGGACACGTGTCGAGGCGTGACGGTCACTCTATGCCCGCGCCATCTCGTGCAGGGTAGAGTGGAGGGCACTAAACCACGCGGACGCTTGCTCATGAGATAGACTGACCAAATAAAATCCGCAGTGGGCGATCCCTTGTATAAGTGCACATTTCATTTCAAAAATCGGAGTAGATGGTGAGAAATCGTGAGGCGAATCACATCAGCTCCTAGACAAGAAATTTCATGAGGACCACGACCGCTAGAGTGTTACGAAGTAGAAAAATGCATTATAAGTTCGCTTAAAAAAGTGTTGCCATTTCTACATAAACGCATTCGTTAAATTATTTCAGAGCGGGCTTAGGTCAACAGACGCGATGCAGGTTGCGTCATAATGAAAAGAACAAATAATTTGCTAGGCTCGGTGTGTATTCATTGAGTGGTTATAATTTATACCTATGTTCAGTACCAAGTATATCTTCTTCTTTTTACCCGAATACGGCTAAGCAAAAAGTAGGGTTATGATTTTTGTATGCTTATCTGTTCCCTCATAACTTATAAACTAATTTTCATAATTTGACATGAGGTATCGTTTGAAGCGTCCGCTGGTATTAGGCTAGGCGCCATATTCAATTGAATGTGTGTCAAGAGGACATAATGGTGTCGAACAAAATATTTGTTTTTTTATTATTACGTGTTGGGTATAAAATGAAAGGGTTTTATCACAATTAAAATATATTTATATATTGTAAGCCGATCCCAGGTGGCATACCACCGCGGCTTTCAGATGTCAATGTTTTCTGGTTTCATACTTTTAGAGGGTATTTTTCAGTAGTCGGGTTTTATTTTTTTTCGTGGTAGAAACTTTCCCTGAAATACAAAGTGACGTGATCTCATCAAACTGTTTGCAGAATCTTTGTGATGATAGGTGTTACTGTGCTATGGTAGGTAAGTACTTAATTCTTTGTTTATGACAATACTTTTTACGATTGTACTACTCTTTGATTCTATCTGAACAATAGGAGTCAATATGGATTGTTTCAAACAAAAGGATTTCCCACGATTCCGTTTGATGAAATGTCTTTAATGCGAATGTAATTGAAAAGTTAAACCTGTTGTTAACAGTCGTACAGACTCAATTGTATTTGGTTTCTAGACTTTGTTTGCAAGAGATTTGTTTGCATCTGAAACTCTTATTGTTTCTTAAACTGACTCGCATATAGGTAGTGGTCACAAGAGCTACTGCTGACCCGGACGAGGATTAAATTCCTAGGTCGAGCAAAGTGTCATTCGGAATTTCTCAGTATCAGCCCGCAGTCTGGATAGGTGCCCGTTTGATGGCGATAGGATAACCCCCTAAAACATGAGAATTAAAAATAACTGTCAAAATGTGAGTGGAATATTATTAGGTACCTCTACCTTACCTTTCAGGCAATAAGTACAGGCGTGATGTTATGTTAGATGTTATTGTTGTGTGTTACAATATTCTCATGACCTAGTTACCAAATAGTGGTGATGGTTCGATGAATTTGTGGGGTAAAAGAGTTCATGATGAGGTGTGGTGAGAGAGAATTTACTTAACTTTATAACCGATACCAAACAAAAGGCATTAACTATTTCGGGACAGTGAGCATACTGGATTGTTATTAATCTTTCTGTTGTTTATCGCGTGTATGGCCGACATAAAATTTCAACTGACCTACAAGTTATAATTAATAAGGTATCCGCATAGTTTTACGACTTCACAAGATTTTTTTATTATATGTTGATTCAATACGCATAGACCTTCCGAAATAAATTCTCTAAATGATGGTGAAATCCGCATCAACATACGATGCGCTTTAGAAGAACAACGCGGTCACTCAGAGAGATACGACGGGACTTTAACCCCACTATTATTATAAATGTAAAACTTTGTATGCTTACATGTTTGGATGTTTTTCTACTCAATCACGCAAAACAGATTTGGATGAAATTTGGCACAAAGATAGTTTTTTTTTTTGGATGGGAAATCATCAAATAACTTCTCCCGCTCTGGGTGGAGCGGGAGGGCGTGTCAGACTTTTACAGACTAAAACCCACCCATGTTCCCTCAGTTACCTGTGTGCCAGGGGCCGCGGTATCTCTATCGAACAACCCGCACCCCTGGCAGGCATCGGCCCTTGCGGACCCCCCCATTTGGTGCTGACATCTCTTTGAGGCGCGCGTGGAACACAACGCGCCGTCGACCCGGGCTTGATCCTTACCGGACAGCGAGCTACCCATTACTCGCCGTCCGCAAGCCCGCGCCTACGGTGGCCCGGAATCAGCCTGGGATTCCCGACGCCCAGGGCGTCTCCCGCGGCGACTACGGCTGTGAGGGCGCATATACTGCCTCTCCCTCACGTGCGCCGCCTCCCTCTTCGCGAGCATTACTGCTTTGCAGAAGGAGGTGACTGCTAACTTTTCACTCTCGCTCCGTACCATGGCCTGCACCAGGGCCGGACGCGAGAGATCGCCGCCGCCGATCGCCTCCACGAGGACACGGCGGTGCTCCGCCCAAGCCGGGCAGACCACCACCGTATGCTCCGCCGTGTCCTCAGGGCGATCTTCGCAGTGGAAGCACCCGGGCGTTTCCTCCCGCTTTATACGAAACAGGAACCTCCCGAAACAACCGTGTCCGGTGAGGACCTGCGTCAGGCGGAAGGTGAGGAGCACAAAGATAGTTTATAACCTGGATTAACACGTAGGATACTATTTATCTCGCTAGTACGTTCCCGGGGGATAATTTTCAACTTCCACGCAGGCGAAGCCGCAGGCAAAAGCTAATTTATAATATGTATCTATACAAAGAAAGCAAATGCTATTAAAGGGAATTCTAAGCTCAATATTATCCTACACAATCAATATTATCTAGCTGCTGACTGAGCTTACTATGTAGATACGGGATCGACGCGTCAGTTATCACGAAACCGATATCAATTAAGATATCTCATCGAGATTTCATGGAAGATCTCGTAGATATCTTAGAGTTCAATCAAACCAATATGGACCTTACTGACCTTAGTTGACCTTCTCGAAGTACCTAAACCTGTTCAGTACCTAATACACGCTCGTTGAAGCAGAAAATATTACAAAACGAATGAGACTGAGTACAAGTGCTGCTAAAAATAGAGCAAATTGTGAGTAATTTGCGCAATTGACGATGATTAATGAACAGTGAAGTAGGTTTTGACGAGTACTTTTGATGTTTTATTTTTAGTCTGAAAACATTATTGAAGACTGGGCGTAAGGTTTAATTACTTATTATATTGTGACAATGATGACAGTCTTCTGGGCATGTTTCCGGATGGCAACTATACGGACGAGTCATCATCATCATCATTTCAGCCGAAAGACGTCCACTGCTGGACATAGGCCTCCCCCAAGCTCCGCCACTTCGACTGGTTCTCTGCTTCCCACATGTAGCGGACTTGTGGGACCTTGTGGGAGGCCTTCCAACTTTACGTCTTCCAGTGCGCGGTAGCCACTCCAGAACTTTTCGGCCCCATCGGCCAACTGTTCTGCGAGCAATGTGCCCTGCCCACTGCCACTTAAGTTTGGCAGTTCTTCGGGCTATGTCGGTTACCTTAGTTCGGACGAGTACTTCGACGAACATCGAACAGTGTGTTCTACTGTTCGATTTTCAACTCTGGGCGCTAAACAGTGCGTTGAAAATACAGTGCGCGAAATAATGCCGCCGCGATTTTATTAGTTACTAGCTTTTGCCCGCGACTTCATACGCGTGGACTTTAGAATCAAGTAGATAATCATTTTTTTTTAATAATATATAGCCTATTTTTTAAGTTAGACCTCTCGGAATACATCATTGAAAACTGCATTCAATTCCATGCAGTGGTTTTTGCGTGATGCGGTAACAAACATACAGACAGACAAAAATTCTAAAAACCGTTGTTTTGGCTTCTGTTGCTCTAATAAAGACCCCCCATACTATTTTTTCTTCAATATCTTTAATGTACAGACATCGGCCTGTTACAATTTTATTATATGTATCAAATACGTCCGTGTAAAAGTACGTTGACTAACTGTCCATTTGTTTTTGTATTTATTTGTATGGTTAGTGAGTCAGCCATTTAACTTAGTACACACGACCACACATCAAGCTTTAAATTTCCAGTTTACGCTGATCTCGCACTGTACAGAAATCCCATACAATGCGAGATCAGCTTATACTTGAAATGTATAGCTTGATGTGTAGCCGTGTGTACCTAATGTAAATAGTTAGTTGTGTTATAAAATGCTTATATACATACGCATTTTCTGGTTGAAAATATAATCTTCTACTTATAAGTACTTATTGGGAATAAAATACTACAACAGTTTTGGAGGGCATAAAAATCAGATTTCAAGTGGCTCGAGAGGCGGCACGGCGTCCTTCCGCCTGACGCAGGTCCTCACCGGACACGGTTATTTCGGGAGGTTCCTGTTTCGGATAAGGCGGGAGGAAACGCCTGGGTGTTTCCACTGCGAAGATCGCCCTGAGGACACGGTGGAGCATACGGTGGAGGTCTGCCTGGCTTGGGCAGAGCACCGCCACCGCCGTGTCTTCATGGAGGCTATCGACGGCGGCGATCTCTCGCGTCCGGCCCTGGTTCAGGCTATGGTACGGAGCGAGAATGCATGGGTAGCTGTCACCTCCTTTTGCGAAGCAGTAATGCTCGCGAAGAGGGAGGCGGCGCACTTGAGGGAGAGGCAGTATATGCGCCCTCACGCCCTTACAGTATTAGTCGCCGCAGAAGACGGCCTGCGCGTCGGGAATCCCAGGCTGATTCCCAGCTACCGTAGGCGTGGGCTTGCGGATGGCGAGTAATGGGTAGCTCACTGTCCCGTAAGGACCAAGCCCAGGTCGACGGTGCGTTGTGTACCATGCGCGCCTCAAAGAGATGTCAGAACCAACTGGTGGGGTCCGCAAGGGCCGATGCCTGCCCGGGGTGCGGGTTATTCGAAAGAGATACCGCGGCCCCTGCCTGCCATGGCCCCTCACGCAGGCAACTGAGAGAACACGGTTGGATTTTAGTCAGTAAAAGTCTGACACGCCCTCCTGCTCCACCCAGAGCGGGAGAAGTTATTTGATGATTTCACACCCAAAAAAAAAAGAAAATGGGTGATTTTCGGTCGGCTTCCAGTCTAACCGGATGCAGCTGAATAATAGTATTATATATGGAGCGACTGCATGTCTGACCTCCACCACCCAGTTACTGAGAAACACGATTCCCCTTGGTAAGACTTGCCCGTGAAAGTAAAGACAAGAAATATAGAACGTTAATCCTTAGTTAAATACAGTGTTAGTATGTAATTACAGTGAAATCTAGAATACTGGCAACATTGACACCTTTAATCGTTGACTTTAGTTGCTTATCCTTTGACCCGGAAGGAGTAAGCCGGGTTGCGGGAAGTGTCGAGTAGCTAATCTCTATCGAGACGCGCTTTAAGCTCGGCCTCAGTGCGTTTCGACCATCAAATATCATAATTCATGTAACTAGTTGACCAATGAGGCACAATTTATTACTTAGGATACTACTATTACTTAGGACACTGGTCAAAATGATGTGTAAGAAATTATGACAAAATTTTGTAGTCTAAAAAAAATAAGAAGTTTCACTTCAAAAACAACATTAACTAAATTTTCCATGGAATTAGTATGTTCAACATACACAACATTGTACAACATTTATTAATTGTTTTATACAAATTGTGTGACAAACATATTTTTACTTCTGATAAACTTACTTAAAACTAGAGATGCGCCGAATACGAATGTTCGGCCGAATTTTCGGTCAAAAATGTACCGAACCGAATATTCGGCCGAATCGGATCCGATCGAATTCGGTTCAATTCTGGGTGGTAGACAGGTTTGTACAAATCGATACGGCGCTCTGCAAGAGCCGGCGGCGGCGTTTGCTTTCCTGAAATGTGTATTTTTTTTTCATTTGTGAACTAGTATTTGTTACGGAAGATATATTTGTTCATTGTTGATTTCATAGAATTTTATTTGACTTACATTGACATTTACTTTAAAAAAACTTAATAAAACTACAAATAGTATGATAATTCCTAGTTTTTATGTTGCAAATTAATATTGGTTTTTTTATTGTTGATTTCATAAATTTTACTTAGCATACATAGACATTTATTAAAAAAAAAAAAACTTAATTTGATTAAATACATATACTTGTGTTGGTTCCTAAAGATAGTTGTTATTATATTTAATTCTAAAAAAAAAATATGAAAAAAGTTGTTACTCAAAGCACTGTTCTTAAAATTGTTAATTTCATAGAATTTTAATGTAGTAACTTTAACAAATCAATTTAAATAAAACTCAAATAAACTTCTGCTTTTTTTACTAATGAGTAAATATAATAAATAGCTGCGACTTCTTCGACGTTCATCTTGGAAATGAGTCGATCCAACTGCAAACCACGACGTTTTCATAATAAAAAAATTACAATTTAGCACTGGATTAAGTTGTCAGTTTTGTAAAAGGAGCTGTAATTATTTCGATTTCAGTTATACACCGTGAAATTTAAATGGTTGTTTTTCCGCGGTAGAACAACTTGCCATAAGGAGTACTTTCGAAGCATAGAGTAAAAGTAAAAAATTAAGATTTTTTGTTTATTAAAAAAATATTCATAAAATCGAAAACATAAGAATCAATAGTAACACTAGAGGTTACTTGTAGGTACTACTCGAATCGGACGCGCCACCGACAATCCTTTGTCGGTGGCGCGTGTTTCCTACAGCGATCCATAAATGTTCAAAGCAAAATAAACTCTCGCACGTGGTGATTTTTCACAATTGTTAATCTGCCATTTTTTTATTCTAATAATTTATTTGTTTATAAAACGATTGTAGGTATTACCAAGACAAAACCATTTCGCTGCGGGAACACAACCATTAAAATTTCTCGGTGTAATAGGTTCTTATTTCAAAAACAGGCTCAATGGTTTAAACCACGGAGCAAATAGTTTAAACTAAAGAAAAACCTAATGTTGATTACAAAATGAGGTTTTTCTTTAAAGCAATGTAAAGTGGCACTAACCCCATTATTAAATGGGGTTAGTACCACTTTACATTATTTTATTGTAAGTAGTGCCTACTTATTTACTTAATACTGATAAGGTTTAGTAGCTTTACAGGTTTTATTTAGAACTTTATTTCAAGTCCTATACTTGACCGAACTTCTTCTTCAGAACATCTTCAGACGCTAACAAAATCAATTTTGATAGAACTTTTGATTCTGGTTACAAACTTAATAAAACAGAAGACCGTTTTCAGCGTTTTTTTTTATAAATCTTGATAAAAAATGTTCTTACATTTATTACGATACCTGTCTCTTTGTTTTTTGTAAGATCGACTCCTTTGAAAGATTAAACCTTTGGTATACCCAAACAGATTTACTTTAATAAATTCTTAGAATTATTGAAAACCATTTCACAGGGACAGATTGTGTTCGCTTGGCTACGTTTTAGATTTGAAAGTTATTATATTCCACTGTATAGTAGGTATGGAAAATAACTTTAGCTTAAGTAAAAAAATAGGTATTGACTTAATGATGGACGTTTTCATCAATTCACATTTCAAAAGGGATTTTGATGCGGCCAATTATCAGTTTCTTATTGTAATTATTTCACTAATTCACACTTAAAACGAATAAAATATGGAAAATGTTTAAAATTGATTAGAGACTGTATCTGTTCTATACATATTGTTTTAGTGGATCGTGTATTATTAATTTCCTATGTTATGTTATAGGTATTTTGTACCGACATTTTTTTTGTTTGTTTTCAAGTTAAGTATTTATCAGTGGAAACTTCATTTTCATATTGTTTAATTACACTGTTTATGTAAGCTGTGAATGTCCCGAATAAAATAAAATAATCTAGCCGGAGAACATAATCTGTGTTTGAATAAGGAAAAGGATGTTTTTCGCTCTCAAACTCAAACTCAAAGCATTTATTTCAATTAAACCATTTACAGGCACTTGTGAATTGTCAAAAAGTCGACCAGTTGGAAAGTAGAAGCTAGTTGCCCATTCCAAAACGGAGATCTCTATGGAGAAGAACGGGCAAGAAACTCCATGGACACTCTTTTAAATCAAGTTGGATATTACAAAATATTCGGAACATTATTCTTGTTGCTTCTATAAGTGAGAACAGTGTAAAAAAAAAAACAATTCTAAATATAAGATTAAAAATAAGCTCTGGAAGTTAGGATATGACCAGTCTCAACCGACAGCGCCCGTTCACGAACTTGACGCGTCTATCAACACCATCCAGCTCAATCATTTTGTAGGGAACCGAATGATCCGAAACGAACGTAGAACGTGGGCTTAGTCTGTACTTAGCCTGTTCCAAAGGACGTAACAAAGAAGACGGCGTGATTTTTTGGCACACTAGATTGCCGAGGAGATTTAAAAATCGAACAGTAAAATACACTGTTCGATTTTCGAAGCGCTCAGATAACTACACTGTTGGATTCTCACCCCCGTATTTATATACGTTGCTTAAAGTTAAATAGTGATTAGCGACTTTTTAACCATACATTTTTGACGTTTAAACATCTCTTAACTTTAAGCAGCGTTTATAAATAAGAGGGTTTATGCTCGATTCTACACCAACAGTTGAAAATCCAGTACGTTTTTATAACGTCTTACTTAGGTACAGTTGGGCGCACTGCTGTTACGTTGTATTCTACGTATACTATGTAGAGTGCAATGCTCGGAGTTAAGGTGAATGCGCAGTGGTAGAGCGGGAAATTCAAATTTTGTTACGTTTTTTGCAATTTTCAGGTGAGTGTCAGCTTGTTACTTGATCAAAATATGATTTGCGACTATAACATGTACGTATTTACAGATTTATAATCATTAGAATCATTAGATTTGTTCCATAAGAACAAATTTCTTATGGAAAAGTGCTTGTGGAAGAAATCTAACGTATAAGAGATATATTAGACATTCTAATGACTATAATTCTGTAAACACGTACCTGTTATATTCGCAAATCACATTTTGATCAGGATACAACCTGATACTGACCTGAAAATTGCAATAACGTAAGAAAATTTGAATTTCGCGGTCTACCACTGTGCATTCACCTTAAGAGGCAGTCTATCGTTATCAATTCAGTCAACTGCAGACCACTGCTGCACAAACCCACTGCTAAAATATTATGTATTATTCATAACTAGTTAATGTCCCATACGACTCGTAGGTCCACTTCAACAAACCTAATCAAATACCTTTAAACGAGCAATTATTGTATATATGATATTATATAATCTGAATCTCGGAAACGGCTCCAACGATTTTCATAAAATTTAGTATGCAGGGGGTTTCAGGGGCGATAAATCGATCTAGCTAGGTTTCATTTCTAGAACACGTCAAACCTAAAAAAAAACGAGCAAAGCTCATCCGGATATTTAAAACTTATATGCCAACATCGGGATTGTTTGAGGTTGTGAATTAAATAGTTCTAATGTAGTTTGGGTTACTCGCATTCATTTTAATGGACAACTTAAGTTATTAAGGGGCTATGAATTTTAAAAGGCTGCGAACAACCACGTCCTGTTATAATTCATGCAATGTGACTTGTTTACCGCTGAATTTATTGTAGGAGGCAACCTAAACATGAAATTTTAAACGAAAATATGACGACCTTTGACCGGCGACAATTAGATTTACATTATTGCGGGTGACTGACTTCTAGGATTACGTAGAGGCGTCCAACTTGCCTATATTTACGTTTTTTTTTCGGCGTAGCCTAAAATGCTGAACATAGAATTATGAATAAATTGCCTCAGCGAAATAAGAAAAGATGTTCGGGCGAGTTTGATGAGATTAAAGTTTAATACGCGCGGATGAAGACACAGGTAACAGGTAGATGCTTGAGCATTGCCGTTGGTAGTTGTCAAGCAGATTTTTAACATAAATGAAGCAATGTATACAATGTATAACATAATCAACGCAAGACCTCATATACCCCAATAAGAGTATTGAGTATTGAGCGTTAAGAGCATAATACAATGACCATTTTTTTTTGTTTATAGCAAACCAGGTATTATTATTTAGAAAATATCGTTGATCCCAGCATTACTTTAAACATTTAAAACTGAGTCTTATTGCCATAGCATAAGATTTAATTTTCTTTGGCTCTATCGGCGATTAGTATGGCAAAATAGGTTTTTTTTTTAAAATAACATCTATATTAAATTCACTGAAATCGATTCAGTAGTCAATTATGAACAAACTACATTCAGAACTTGCGCTTATTCTATTAGGTATACCTTGTATAAATTCTTGTGCCAAAATGAAAGTGGTAATAATTACGAGTGTTTTACAGAATTAGGGCGCTGGTTTCGTGAAAGCCTACAATATTTTCGTTATAAACCGAACTGATTTGTTAATGAATGGAAGCTTCATGCCAACCGAGCTGTCTTCTATGATGTAGATTAATGAGTTGGCGAAAGAGGGATGAAGACACAAATATATACTCGTACTATACAGTCTGTGTAATCTGATTCCGAGATTGAACCAAGCGTCGAAATGTTCCGTAAAGCTTGAGTAAATATTTTGGCTCGCGGTAACTAAAATTAAATGTGAAGTATTAGAGAATGGATAGTCCGTGTGGTGACGGACTAATAGAATAGCACCACCCCTTTTCTTCCCGTGGGTGTCATATGAGGCGACTAAGGGAGCTACTTGAGAATGGGGAGCAGCGTTCTCTATACATTCTTTTAAACCATACTGCGATCGCCAACCAGCTAGCCAAGCGTGGCGATTATGGCAACCCTCCCCCTTTGAGGGAGGCCTATGTCCAGCAGTGGACGTCTTTCGGATGAAATGATGATGATGATGAGAGATTATCCCAGTTTCTATCACGGGATTAAAAAAATACTGACCGTATTTTTCGAATCCAATTAAGTACACTGCTTGGCTTGTCGAATCCAAGGAACGTTATCTTAATGATCTACACTCTACAGTATCTGTTGTTACACGTCCAAGTTAAATGGAGAATGAAGGCCGAGGTTGGTGGGGTTGATTACGGTCATAAATCAGTGCTACATTGACCTCACAAGACAACAACTCGAAGCTAGCAACAGTTATGTATGTAGCTATCCATTTATACCTATCCCAGATCCTAAGGCTCCTTCCACCGTTTATACAGAGTAGCACGGACATTCAAGAAAAAAAAATCAAAGAAATTATGGAAATCGAAGAAATTATTCAAAGGTTAGCAAAAAATAAATCTGCTGTTTCATAGAAAAATGCAATATGAACGAGAAATTTCAACGTAAGGTTCAGAATCATGTACTCATCCATGAGAACAGGATATGTGTCGATGTCCTTACCACCCCGTGTAATCATAGGTAGGTACACACAGCTTCACTAATTGGTTACCCCTCCAAAAGACATGTGCGTTCAAATCCGTGCTAGGCACAAGTTAATTTTTGTATTTTGTTAAAACATTTTAGTAAAATTACTGCATTGTTTTAGTGAATATGGTTGATATTTACGAGGAGTTATTCTATTTCTAATTAGACCGGAGGTTACAAGACCGCTTGCCGTGCATAAGATTGGAGGTTCGAAACCTGGGCACGAAATGTGCTTTTGCCATGCAATAAAAAAAAATAAGTTTCAGGAAAAACTAAAAATCAAGAAAAATTAAATACTTTTATAATTATTTCATACTATTTATTATTGCTATTATTTAACAAAACTTTGATCTTATTTTACTACAAAGATTTTACAACTTGATTTGATAATTTACAGTTTACTTAATATTACACATATTTTGCTAACTGACACAAGCGGGTCCCTAGACAAGTGACATCCTTTTAACGCAAACGATAAAAAATTAAATTAAAAGTTTAAAAAACCCCCGACCCATACAAAAACACTAAAAAGTAAAAAAAATCATATAAATTATTGGCCTTTTAAGTTGTAGGTAATATTATGATCAAGGCTTTGTCAAGTCGGGGGACGGCTAATGAAAATGCTAGGCCTCCTCGTTTGGCGTTGTCATTGACCGTCCCCCGACTTAAAGTAGGTACTACTAGGTTTAATAATAATTAATGCAGTCCGGAGAGCAGTGGTGGCCCACTGGTAACGGCCGCGACTTACGAGTTGTAGGTCGTGCATTCGAACCCAGTCAGGCGCTTTACTTTGTGTAAATAATTTCATCACTGCTGCTTTCAAAACGGTGAAGGAAAACGTCGTGAGGAAACCGGCATGTCCTAGAACCAAAAATTCGAAGACATGTGACATCTACCAACCCGCACTGGGCCGCGTGGTGGGTTACGGCCCACTCCTTCTCACGGAGAGGAGGCCTGTGTCCCAGCAGTGGGAAAGTTATAGGATGAGTATGTAATGCAGTCCAGCTTTAAGGCCTCTTCACACGCGCGACGCGACACTTGTTGAACAATATCCATGAAGTTTCCATAGAAATTATTCTACGTGAATCGCGTCGCGCCTGTTTGCAGGAGCCTTTAAGGTGGATGCGCTAAGGTATCCCGACCACTTTTTAATGAAATAGTCTTTTAATGGGATTAAATAAACTAAGATCAGATGAGCCACATATTTTAATGATTATACACCACCGAGGGTTGAAAATCTAGTGAACGATAAAATCCCGGCGCGATTTTCTTACGTCCTTCTGAACTTCGACTTAGCTTTATAATCATGCGTCTAGACTACATGTGCGAACGCCGCTGATAAATGATATCTAGTAATAAGGATCATTTGAAAAATGTAGGCTTAATTACGAAAGATAATATCACCTTGGAGATATTGCCGTCTTCTTAGAAAGATCTGTTAATGAAATGGCGTCTTCGTGATGATTATTACAGACATTAGAATGTAAATTGCTGAATAATTACAATAGACAGTGAATAAGGTCAGGAAGGTCATTACGTTTTCAGTGGCCATTACATTTAGGTCAATTTTGCTCTCTGGAAAGCGTTATATAAAATACCTGCAGTAAACACGAATCA
Organism: Antitype chi; assembly: GCA_947359405.1. Taxonomy (NCBI): domain Eukaryota; kingdom Metazoa; phylum Arthropoda; class Insecta; order Lepidoptera; family Noctuidae; genus Antitype; species Antitype chi. The sequence goes on along the minus strand of OX375815.1, from coordinate 9,762,426 downwards.
ATTTCACGTTACGTATGTAGGAAGTAGTTATCTTCAGTAAGCGTAAGTTTGGATTGGAACTATTCGTTTCATCCTACTTTGTATTAATACTGTACCTATATGTTAAGTTTGTATATTTGTTTTTCAAGTATATAACCTGGATTAACACATAGGATACTTTGTATCCCGGTAGTACGATCCGGTGACAGACTGGTATCCCAGAGACGGAAAAAGGAAGCGGGGAAGACAGCTTAAGAGATGGGAAGATGAGTTGAAGCTTACAGCGGGTCCTTACTGGAGAAGGGTTGCCAGAGATAGAACACAATGGAAAACGTTAGAGGAGGCCTTTGCCAAAAGGCACACTGAAATTAGAGATATCCTCTAAATGAGGAAAACAATTACTTCAAAACAGACGGAAGTTCAGGATAGAGGGCTTATTGATTGATTGATTGAGTACGATCACTTAGAATCATTTCCGACCTCAACGCGAGCGAAGACTATAGTAAAAACTAGTTCATGATATCTAAATTTAAGACTCTATTATTGCAATAATACGTGTATTTTACCATAAATAAAAGGTTGTATTTCCATTCAAAATTTTCCTACGGTAGGTAACCGATCACTACGTTCCGCCAAAATGATTCGTGTTAAAGTAAATTGCATTAGATGGGTACTCAAGTAGGCAAACAAGAGATCACCGCAGTGTTGCTAAAAACAAATACAAGCGAAAAAGTTAATTTGGCACTAATGGGACAAACTTTTTTTTTCTCTTCGTCACAACCAATTTCCTAAGCAGGGCAACTTTCACGTTATGTTCAAAGAAATTCCAGCAAAGCGGATGTTTACCCTTCTTGGGTAAATATTAACGAACCGGTAAAATTATAATGAATAAGGAAAGAATATAAATAAATTGTGTATATTTTTTCCTTTATCCTTAGATGTCCTGTCGTATTTCTGCTCACTTTATAGAAAACTTTCTCAAGCGAAAGTAAAATGTAGGTACGTGTATTACATAAGTACTTAAATGATTAAGGGTGGTTGACTTCGGTAAACAAAATTAATAACAGAAAGCAATAAAATATAAATGATACAAGTTTTAATTTAACACGCTTTTATTAGCTTGGTATGTATGTATCTATGTATTTATGTAATAGAATCTTTGAACGTGATTTTCACCCCCTTCAAAATGGCGGATTTATTTGAAACTTTGCACTCTTATCAAGGACCGATGACAGTTCAATAATTTCACCAAAAATAGTATATTAATAATAGTTTAAAAAACTAAAAACCACGCTTTAAAAACCAAAGTAAAAAAGTAGAAAATCATTTTAAAAAAGCGTGGGGTGCTTGGTATTAATTAATTGATTATTAAAATACCTCTAAAAGCAGCCAACGCTTTTTTGATTTTTTTTTATACATAAACTGCCCCTACTTAGCTTTGTTCTTTCAAATGATTATTTTTCCTTTACAGTCCGTATGATTCTACTGACTTCATTTCATTTCATTCAGTCATTTCAATATCTTCTCAAGCATGATAATTGATAATACTTAAGGCAGATGATATTCCTAAAACAAGTTCAATGACCCATCAAAATTACTTGAAACGTAGAAAACTTTCCAACAGTTCAGAGGAAAAGTTACAGTCAAAATAATTTTAACCATAAACAAAATCGGAATTTCTGACTGAATTATTATTATACAGCAGAACCACACGTATTTGTTCAGAACTAGATGGTTTTACACCTAAAATACTTTAAAAGCTGAACCTTGAGGAATTCATACGGAACGACCTCATTTATCTGAAAGGGTTCGCAGTGGTGACTGAGATAGTGACGTCAGAAGTTACAAGAGAGGTGAACACGAATAGAAACAGCATTGAGACAATTTCGTTATTAGAGAACTGTGAGAGTTAGCTGCACTATTTTATTATGTATCTATAATAGAAGAAATTTCGTGGTTGGAGTTTTATATTAAAATGCTATTGTAGGAGTTTAAAAATACACACACTCATGAATTAAGCATAACTGGTATAATTATGAGGGTTAGTATAAGTACTGTAGGTAGGTACACCTCTGCGTAAAACAGGTATGATGTTGTATAATGTGTCTTTCTAAAAAAAAAAACTTTTTCATTCTACGTAGGTTGCGAGAAAACGTATCCCACGAATTTGAGAGAAAACTTGAATAATTCAAAACGTGTCGTTTTAGGTTAACTTACCTACTTTACTAAGAGTGCTGAAGCCTGCAGGTAGATAATGTTGGCGCGTGTCTCTTTAAATTCTCATCAGCTTTTATAAATAAAAAAAATGATAAACATATTATTTTTCTCCATATTTAGAGTGGGATTATGCTGCTTAAGCAAAAACAAGATAAGGACCTACTTAAGAAAAAGATTGCAGCAAATAGGTATTTAGGCATTTTAATAATTACATCGAAGCAAGCGGGCTTTCGTAATAGCTACAGCGGCAGCAGTGCGTAAATAATGTTACCTACTCATGTACTTAGTTATATAACTGACTCATTATATCATGTTAATTTACTTTTTCGTAAAAGAGGCCAGCGCTGGAGGCAAGTGTGCTGGAGGCCAGCGCTGGAGGCAAGTGTGCTGGAGGCCAGCGCTGGAGGCAAGTGTGCTGGAGGCTAGTGCTGGAGGCAAGTGTGCTGTAGGCCAGTGCTGGAGGCAAGTACTGGGGCGAGTACTGGCGCGAGTACTGGGGCGAGTACTGGGGCGAGTACTGGGGCGAGTACTGGCGCGAGTACTGGCGCGAGTACTGGGGCGAGTACTGGCGCGAGTACTGGGGCGAGTACTGGCGCGAGTACTGGGGCGAGTACTGGTGCGAGTACTGGGGCGAGTACTGGCGCGAGTACTGGCGCGAGTACTGGCGCGAGTACTGGGGCGAGTACTGGGGCGAGTACTGGCGCGAGTATTGGGGCGAGTACTGGCGCGAGTACTGGGGAGAGTACTGGCGCGAGTACTGGGGCGAGCACTGGCGCGAGTACTGGGGCGAGCACTGGCGCGAGTACTGGGGCGAGCACTGGCGCGAGTACTGGGGCGAGTACTGGCGCGAGTACTGGCGCGAGTAATGGTGGCAAGTACTGGGGCAAGTACTAGGCTGGAGGCAAGTGTACTGGAGGCAAGTGTACTGGAGGCAAGTGTACTGGAGGCAAGTGTACTGGAGGCAAGTGTACTGGAGGCAAGTGTATTGCAGACAAGTGTACTGGAGGCAAGTGTGCTGGAGGCCAGTGCTGGACGCAAATGTACTGGTGGCCAGTGCTGGAGGCCAGTGTGCTGGAAGCCAGTGTGCTGGAGGCCAGTGCTGGAGGCAAGTGTGCTGGAGGCAAGTGTGCTGGAGGCAAGTGTGCTGGTGGCCAGTGCTGGGGGACCTGGACCCACAACAATAACACGCACAACAAAAGTGTACAATTTATTTTACCAGAACATAGGTAGCATTTTCTCCCAAAACTTCTACCTATATACCTTATGGCTAAACCGACCATATCACATTTAAAAGTTGATTTAATTCAAAAGTCAATCGAGAATGTTAGAAATAAGTAGGTACCTATTTAGTTAAAAATGCCATGTCATAAACAATAGCTATATAAGCCCTATTAGGGTTTAGAAGGGCATTAATATTATACTGGATTTCATTATGACCCACTGGTGCATAATGTAATTTCAATTACATGGAAACTTTTACCATAAAAAAACTTTTTCTAATAAAGTCTGTACTTTACTAAAAACAGTTTTTTTTGTTTACGAGCTGTTTCTACCTAAGAGTTCTCATTTCATAAGTTTAAGTTGCCACTGAAACGCTGAAACAGGAGAAAGACAAACGACATTACAACGTAACGAAGCCGGAGGGCAGCTTTCTCAAGTCGACAATCCCACTGTATGACGAAAGCTCTAGTGCGGCACGATTGAAACTGAAACATCCCCTCCAGCTGACAATGTTGAGCTTCCGATGAGTTACAGTGCGACTATGGAGCCACATCGCTAACTATGCCCCGCCTTTTGTTGTGCTCTCTATACCCTAACACCTGCACTAACGGAAGACCTTTGCGAGGCCAACAATAATGTTGTTGAAGTGGCCGAATTCGTGTCGCTCATTTAAGACCACAATTGGAATCATCGACGAAGAAAAAGTTGCCGTCGACGAACAAAATAATGAAATTACGCAATTTAATCATATGTACATCTCTATGTTATAGTGAAAATATAAAGTAAAGTCAATGCTATAAAGTGTAAACCAGTTTATGATTAAATACTAGCTATAGGCATGAAATAACAAAAGTAAATAAGGCACATAACACTTTTATTATAAAATAAGGGCAACAATAACTCATTATTTAGTAAAGTCACGTATAATAAGATGTTTACACGGCAAGCCTACATGTTATAACACGTGACTACACTAGCCCGCAAATTATTCGGGAAGAAGGAAAAACCCCAAATATCTTCCTAAATTATGAACCACATTTGTTAAACCAACTGTTTATAGTACAAAATATGTGCCTACTACCTATAACAACATCTAAAATATATAATATCATTTTATATTGAAAGGCTTGATACATTTTTATTTCTGCAACGGTTCATCATTTAATTTTGTGGTCGTAGAATTGTAAGTAGTGTATGTGGGTAAATCAAATGTTGAGGAACGTAATACGTACGAGTAGTAGTAGTTAATAATTCATGTTTAGTAATAAATCCGAGTCGGGTTCCTGGAAAATAAATCCCTTTGTGACAACGTTGTGGAAGTCTCCTGTGTCTCTAGCAGGGTAGCGTACCTCGCAGTTAAACCAACAAAGAGATATAGCGGCACACTCGGATGATGAAGTGGAGGAAATGTTCGAGGACATTCCTAAGGCCTTGCATTCCATCACTAAAGCCCTCTCTCTATAACGTTGTCATGAGTGATTTTAACGCTACAGTGAGAGTACGGAATTGTAACGAATCAGTAGTGCAATCCTACGGGTTTGGCAACAGAAATCATAGGGGTATCTGCATAGGGATGCCCGATTTTTTGCTTTGAATTGATCTTTTGGCTCGTAATGGATCGTAACCTCGTGAATTGATTCACGATCGTAATCGTATTGTGTTGAATCGATCTTACTCGATCTCGGAAGATCGTATCGTAATTTTATAAAAATAATGAAAAGCAGTAAGTAGGTATGCATTCAAAATTATTTATTTTAATGTGATGACTTCAGAGAAGATTTTTTTTAAATTGGTAGTTTTTCCTTTCATTTTAACAATCAGTTTACACAATTACATTATCCTCCAAATTTATTTTTTTCATACGATCTTATAGGCGAATACGACTCGATCTGGGCTGTGATCGCATCCTGTTGAATGGATTCAAAAAATCGGTAGATCGTATGGCCGTGAATCGATCTTCTGGAAGATCGTTTCAGATCAGTCATCCCTACTTCAGCATAAAGCTAGATAGTCGGTAAAACCTTTTGCCCACGCCAGCCCCATCTAGACTAGCCATAAAATATGTTATGGTGATATAAGTACCTTCGGATCTAAGGTAAGTAGTTTTGTTCGCAATCCGATTTTACTATTTTATAGAAGACCATTAAGTTTTCTTACGTTAACCCTAGGTAAGTGCTATAAAAAGATGTTAATCATCCTTCTATTAATACTTTCCCTACTTTCTTACTTATCTAATAAGTATAACAAATCCCTTTCTTAATAATCTCTTTTTTATTCCGGTAGTACGTTCCCGTGGGATAATATTTTCCCGCGGGCGAAACCGATAGCAGAAGCTAGTGGTACCTATATATATATTTTAATAGAATACGTCTAGCTGAATTAATTTATAGTAGGTAGGTACCTAAGTGAACATTTTTCACCCTAAGTAAGGGTGAAGGAATTTACCCATTCTAATACGATTGGCAATCAATTTATTTATATCAAATTAGCAGTAACTTGATCGAAAATACATTTTACTTTGTACTCACATATACATATGCATACTAGTGGGATATTATTCGATTCAACGCACTCTGCGAAATTAATTTCTACCTAACATCTGTTGGTGAAAAGTCAAAGAACTTTTCTTGAGAGTAAAAGGTGAATTAGATGAAAGCAGTTAGCAGTTATTGCCGGTTATAGGATTGCCGATCTGCTGCTTGCTGGTTATGCATATTGACAAAAGTTGTAATGTCCTAGTGTGAGTAAGGGTGACCCTAAACGAACGAAAACGGAACTATAACGTATAACACACTTTAGCTTTTCACGAGATCTGTGTAACGTAGGAATTTTGGGCGTTAACTTGTGAGTTTTTTATCCATCCCTGTTAATTAAAGCACATTCATAAGATTTGATTGGTAGCATTACCTATACTCATATCTAAATATTTACATAATTTAGGGTCGCCGGTCGCAAGGTTCTAGTGTTCGGGTCCAATCGGGAGAGCTTCTTGTTTTTGCTTGTATAGTGTTTACAAATTAGCAATGAATAATATTTTGAAACTAACAGTGGTAACCGCTACAACATCGAACGGTGATGAAATAAGGAGGATCTAATGGGTAATGAAAGCTTTGCTAACGTGGTTTTAATGTACAGCAGCTGCGTCAGCCGTTCTCAAAGTGCTTTAATACGTATCTTAAATAGACTGTATGAAAGTTAACTGTTAATTATACAAATTGAAAATTTAGTTGTGTCACCTTGAAAAAATTTTTGGCACGACGTTTTTACTAGTCGACTGCTTCGTTTTTTTTTTTTTTGGATGGGATATCATCAAATAACTTCTCCCGCTCTGGGTTGCCCAGGAAGGCGTGTCAGAATTTTTCTGACTAAAACCCACCCGTGTTCCCTCAGTTGCCTGTGTGCCAGGGGTCGCGGTATCTCTTTCGAACAGCCCGCATCCCTGGCAGGTCGACTGCTTCGCTGGTTTTGTGATTGCAAGTGCTACTGCTGTACGCATGCACAGCAGACAACTTGCAATCACACCTGTCCAAAAGTGTTATTGGGTTTTTCTATCAAGAACTTCTCAGTAGCAGCCTGGAGTCTAGATTTGTGGCCGGTTGATGGCAATAGGGTCGCCCCCTATTACATAACACAACTGACTGACTGACTTAAACATAACTGGCGAAATATGAGTGTACCTACTGTAAGTACAGCTCTGCCTAACCTTTCGGAGAGGTCATATTGTGTGTTACAAACATCACTATACTCCATTTGAAATAAGATTAGACATTTAACTAAAAGTTTTTTACAGTCCGATCAACCGATTTTGACTTCTATTGCGTTGGTGGCATGACAAATGGCAGCTGCAGTAAACAGTTGGTATTGGAACTACTTTTTTGATTTTAATGCTTTTTTGATGTAGAAGTCAGAATCGGTTGAACGGACTTTAAAAAAGGTTTGTTTGAATGTCTAATCTTATTTCAAATGGAGTATAGTCGATTTCAAACAAAAATTTCGCGTATCATTTTAGATCATGAATTACCACCAGACGATGTTATAAGCGACACACTCGCAACACACGGAATATTTGTCGTTTTAGTGAATTGAATATGGGGCTTATGATACTACTAAATGCCATGAATGACACGATGACGCAGCATGATATGTGTGTGGATCAACTACAAATCCCAGGCTTTTTGTTGGCATAATCGTCACTAATGTGACCGACATTTTTGAGCCGCCGAGATTATTATTACGAATTACCTACAGCCTTGCCTACAGGGTTTATATTCAGGGTTTTTCGTCTGGGTGACGTAGGAACGTGTTCAGAATTCCTGGTTTATCACTCTTAGTGACGGAGTCGCTAGCGGAAGTATGTAATCAAATGATGTTTGTATAAAAATATAGGTGAGTAGACTTTTCGGCTGAATTTTGATGTTGAATACTAATGGACCTATGTAGGTAAGGATACCAACTTTTTTTTTTCGAATCTTTCGAAAATGAACTTTATTTACCTGACTGCGCGACAGCAAAGACAGGTTCATGTTTTTTATGCGTATCTTTGTATGTAGGAGTTTTATCCCCTAGAGAGAGTAGACCCTCTGAGATTGAACCTAAGTAACTGCAACCAAAAGCACTGCATACATATTCCTTCTATAAAATACTGTTTTTACAACCATCCAAATCAGTAAATTATTGAACAGTAAACATTATGAACGGGTAAAATAAAGATTTTATACTGAATTAAAACCGACTTAAAAAAAAGGAGGAGTTTATACATTCTGTGAGTTTTTTTTTAATGCTGAATGGGTCTGCTCTTGGCCCCGATCACGCCTGATGGAAACGATGGACGAGGTCTATGACCCAGAAGATGTTCACCCTCGTACTGGGTGAATTAAAATGAGATAATGTTGAAGGTTCTTAGAATGAAGGCAAAAATTTGATTATTCCTATTGCTTTTATAAGATCGTATAACAACAGAAGTCTATCCGCTCATTAAGCGTACCAGGGAATTATGGTAATTAAAACATTCTGCCAAGCTTTATCTTAAAAAGGTCGTAAGGAAAGCTTGGAAGAACGCTTATGCGCAATGTTATAAAAATACACTTTTATTTGCACCAGTTTAGACATTCTTACAAAGTAACGATGTCGCAGGTCTTCTTTATAAATGGTCCTCTTTGTTACGCAAAGTGCTTTTACTTGAGAAAACGTGATATTTTAAATTAATGCCTGCAGCATAATATTTGAATCTAAAGTAATAATAACCGAGGTAAGCTGACACTGCCGACGGAATACGAATCGTAAAACGTCGGCGTCGCCTGCTGATCAATCACGAGGAAACTTTATTGAGTGTCCTGTATAAATTCTGTTGCTTATAAAACGATTTTACGAATCAGTCTTCATTTGAATTGTTTATTTGAATCTCATTTAGAAATGCTCTGCACCCAAATTGCGTAGCACACTATCAATCAGAATCGATATGGCTAATTCATTGCATTAACTTATTTTATTTATTTTTACAAAATTCACTCAGACCACACGCTTAAACTTCCAAATGTTTATCTTTTTCATGGACTACACACATAACATGATACCCCTTGGTAAGACTAGTTGTCAGACTTTCGGGTTTCTGACGACTCGTAACGACTGTCGAAGATCCACGAATAACAACCGGAGCCAACAGCTTAATATGCTTTCCAAGGCATGGAGAAGTCTCGGTATGTAAAGATGGTCACCCATCCACTAACCAACCCCAGCAAGCGTAGCTTAACCTGATGGATCGACTCGTGCGGCTGTTATTACTTAGTTACGAGCCCCTCTGGTCTGATAATGCGTACTGTATTATAAAAAAGGCTATCAAACTGCCTGATGCAAAACTTTGCTCGATCGTGTTCACGATTGAAAGTTTCTGTTAAAGGTCATTAGGAGGCCTGTAGTTCACAGGAAAAAGGTTAAAGGTTTTTGTTGAGCCCAAATCTATTGTTTTATCTTAAACGAATCTTTGGGATCAAAAGCTTTGGAATAATGCACAATAGTCCATTTACCTTTTAGTAAATGTGTGAAGAATTTATGAAGCGAGTTAAAGTCGTTTATATTTTCTTTATTATTCTTCAGGGAAAACGATATGCTTGTTGATTCATTGACCAGGGCAACCTGGACATCCTAGTTTTATTAAAAATTCCGAGAGTGCCGACAGACGTGAAAACTTGAACAATTACGTGTGCAGTTTTTGAACAGTGTCGCGAGTTCAATTGTTTTTTCCTATCTCAAAAAATGCCCAACGCGCCTAAAGAAGTTTTCACTTAAAATTCGTAGGTACAGAGGTGTCGGTAACGGTAACAGTATCGCGAGTTCAATGGTTTTTTCCCATCTCAAAAAATACCAACATGCATGTGTATCTATGTACGTACATGCACAATATATGTACATACTTATATACAAAGGTCTCGGTAACGGTAACAGTGTCGCGAGTTCAATGACTTTTTCCCATCTCAAAAAATACCAACATGCATGTGTATCTATGTACGTCCATACTCAATATATGTACATACTTATATACAGAGGTGTCGGTAACGGTAACAGTGTCGCGAGTTCAATTGTTTTTCCCATCTCAAAAAATACCCAACGCGCCTAAAGAAGTTTTCACTTCAAAAAGTCTGTGTTTACATGTAACTACCTATCATATAAGTCTTTTATATACCAGAGCAGGTATTTATGAGCGTAAATGAAGCAAAAGGGGTATGTAAGGGGTATGTCCTTTCTTTGGTATTGTTCGTCAAATCGTTGAGCTCCTCAAGTTCTGAGTTGAGCTGCATGATTACTGATAAATGCGTGCACTGATTGGACAGGTCAACTCAATCTGTGTGGTTCTATTCTCAAAAGACCATTTCAGACACCAATCCATATGGTCTTCACATGACCTGACCAAGATTATGTCTGGACTTTAAAACAGACTGTGGCGTCTGAGTTTGTTTCGGCCTTTCTTCTCAGAGTAGTCAGATAGGAAACGCCAACCTCATCTAGTTTTATTAATATGATTGACGCGTAAAAAGTGTTTGTACAAACCTACTTACAGAAATAAAATCATTTATCAATTATAAATATATAATATTATAAATGAGAAAGTAACTCTGTCTTTCATACCTAAACCGCAGAACTGATCGTCATGAAATTTTCCAGAGATATAGCCTGGGATACGGAAAAGGACATAGGCTACTTTTTTACGCGATAAGCGACATCCACGCGAGCGGAGCCGCAGGCAAAAGCTAGTAATATTATAAATGCTGAAGTAACTCTGTCTGTCTGTCTGTTACGTTTTTACGCTTATACCGCTGAACCTATCGTCATGAAATTTAGCAGAGATATAGCCTGGGATATGGAGAAGGACATCGGCTACTCTTTTACGCGATATTCGACATCCACGCGGGCGGAGCCGCGGGAAAAAAATTGTCATGCATATATCTATTTTTATTTTTTGGCTTTTGCCCATTAATCACACATTCTTTTATAGGAATAATTACAGATCAATATTAATTAGTAGTATTAATATTGAAACGAGAACCATCCCGTCAATGTTCAGGCTGAAGGGACGCTCTTTGTTCGTCGGCCTATTTACTAAGTTCCAGCTAGTTTATATTTTAATTAAAGAATCTAGCTACACAATACCTAACGAGATAGACAATAGTCAATTACCTTTGCAGATTAAATAAATTATGATTGATAGGCTAAGTAATGATGAGATAAGGTAACTTTGCTGTTTAAAAGAAGACATAGCATTATTAGCCTATAATTATCTCACTGCTGGGACATAGGTGTCCTCTCTGAGAGAGGATGTGGGACATAATCCACCACGCAGGCTCAGTGCGGGTTGGTGGACGTCATGCGTGTTTAATTCTAGGACATGCCGGTTTCCTTTGCCGTTTTTAGAGCAGTGGTGATGAAATCAAATACACAAAGTAAAGAGCGTGCCAGGATTCGAGCTTATGACCGTAATTCGAGGCTGATACCATGGCTACCACTGCTCTTGTTAAAAGAAGAGTATGCTTCGATGGTTTGGTCATGTTGAGAGACAGCCAACAAAAGGAATTTACAAGGTAGATGTGAGTCAAAACACCACAGGGAGACGCCCTAGAAGTACATATGATAGTGACCTTATTAGTGATGTTCTTCAGATTTTTTTTTTGCGGGTGGGAAGTCATCAAAAATACCGACCCGTATTCCTTCAGTTGCCTGTGTGCTAGGGGCCACGGTATCTCTTTCGAACAACCCGCATCCCTGGCAGGCATCGGCACTTGCAGACCCCATCAGTTGGTGCTGATCATCAACATCATTTCAGCCGAAAGATATCCACTGCTGGACATAGGCCTCCCCTAAACTCCACCACTTTGACCGGTTCTGTGCTTCCCACATCCAGCGGAATCCTGCGGCCCTCAAAAGGTCATAGGTCCACCTTGTGGGAGGCCTTTCTACTTTACGTCTTCCGGTACGCGGTCACTACTCCAGAACTTATCAGCCCCATCGGCCATCTGTTCTGCGAGCAATGGGCCCTACACACTGCCACTTAAGTTTGGCAATTCTTCGGGCTATAAATAATAATAATAATAATAATACTTTATTCATAAGTTCACATATAAATTACATATAAGTGACATCAGTACAGAGTTACATATTAAAATTATTAAGCAAATATTAAACTATGCCTAAAATAAATCTAGTGTAGGTATAACTTATATAATATATTGGATAAAGGCCTAAAAAACAATAGCGACCTGCCTGATGTAGGTTTATTCAAACCTGTGTTTCAGGTAACAACGCTGAGTGTTTTATTGGACTATTAAATTAATGTACATAGAGCTAGCATTGATACATAATAATTATATTATTAAATAAAATTGCCTTAACATTAATAAACTTATTGCATGATTTCTAGCAATTTTTCAGTGTCTGAGTAATTTAATGTCGCTAAGTATTCACTTAACATTTCACTACATTTTTTACAATTTACACTATATATACTTAGAGACTTATTGATTTTCTTTTGATTTTTTTTACTTTTTTTTGATGTCGGTTACCTTGGCTCTCCTGCGGACCTCTTCATTCCTGATTCGATCACGCAGGGAAACTCCAAGCATAGCCCTCTCCATTGCCCTTTGGGTGACTTTAAGCCTTCTTATGAGGCCCATTGTGAGCGACCAGTTAAGTCAGTGTTTCGCCAGTTAATTAAGTCCCATATATAGACAGCGAGCCTTTTGCCATCATAATACAAGAAATAATTAGTTACTTACCTATGTATTACATGTAGGTATCCTAGATATCCTAGATATATAGGTTATGAGGCGAAAAAAGTCGCAGTCACCGTAAATTATTGTTTTTTCTCTATTTAGAAAAAGAACGAGGGAACCATTTAAAGCCAGCTGAAAAATCACAGGTTATGCGCACCGCCTCGTGTCTGTGAAATATAAACAGACATTTAGGCCCAAAGGATTTAATTAGATCTTTCTAGCAGAAAATTTGTATTTTCAAAGTTAAATAGCAGCTAATGGGTTAATTGTATACCGTCGTTGTAACACTAAAAAATGTTTAGGAGACGAGAAATACGAGGAGACAAAGTTCCTGGAAGGACTTGAGGGACGCCTTAGCCCAGCAGTGGGACAGTATAGTCTAAAAAACAAAAAAAAATGTGCATTAAGGCGCGGTAAGAAGCAAATTTTTAGGTTTTTGACACTAGTGCACCGCGGCAACAAATAAGGTTCAACACAGCGATTCGTTTACTTTTAGCTGATTCGAATGACCACCAAAATAAAAGTTTGCAGTTTTAATTAAGTTCAAAAATTAATGCACGGCTTTTTGAAATAGTTTTTAGGTATTTCTTTAATTGATTGAAGTCCATTTATTATTATTACATACATTATTATGATAGGTAGTTTACGTAAAAAAAATGAGAATAATGTGACGAAAGCTCCCTTTAGTTTTGATACTATTTTATTTTTATGAAATATTTTTGTAAAACTCTTTTCTTTCAACATTTGACAATACACTCACTTTTATCTGGCTTGTGGTATGTATCGAGGGTTATTGTAAACTTGCCATAATGAAAATTTGCCACAAGTAAAAATTATAGTAAACTCGCCACAGTCTTATCTGTCTCACGAAAACTTGCCACAGCTTTAAAAGTACCGATAGCAAACGAAGTAGTAGTGTTTAATAATACATACTAGTGTAGTGAGTAATAGTGTTTATATACATATATGTACCAGTAATCTATGTTCTTATGCCTAATAAAGAAGAAAGGTCTTATTTACGTTTATTTTCATTAATAAAGCAGAATTTACCAAATTGGAAACCACAAACAATGGTCGTAGATTTTGAAGTCGCCGTTATAAATGCGATAAAAATAGCATTTCCAGAGATACAGCTGCAAGGTTGTAACTTTCATTTCAAACAGGCACTGGCAAAAAAAGCACATGCCTGACACTGAAACTGAACACCAGCGAAGAGAAAAAACATGTAACTATGTGTGCTGCATTGGCTCATGTAAGAAAGCGGGATATTGATGATGCCTGGTTACATATAATGGAAGAATCACCACCTAATGAAGCTACCAACAAATTTAATGATTATTTTGTAACGCAGTGGCTAGAAAACAGTAGTTTAGAAAATATTTGGAATGCCCACGGAGTTCGCCACAAAACCATTAATTCTGCAGAAGCATGGCATAAACGCCTTAATAATAACATGGGAAAAAAGAAACCTAATTTACTTCATTTTCTTGACGTCCTAAAAAAAGAAGCCGAGTATATGGATTGGAAATTAAAAAGAATAAGTTTTAAAATACTGCTTAATATGAGAACGTGTCGGTCAATTGCTTAAAAAATTAAAAGCCATCGCTGACAATTATGATAATATGCTTCTAGCAGAAGTAATGGTCAGAGTGTTGTCACTTTCGCGACCAATTTCGAGGTAGCGCTCGCCGGCCGCTGCCGCGGCACCGCTCGCTTCGCTCGCTCGGCTCGCGCGTAGTTGGTCACAGTTCTAACCTAAACTAACCTATGGATATCTTTGCAGGTACACACCGCTATAAATAAAATTAAAGAAGACGCTTTAATTAATAAAAACAAAAAACCAATTCATATAATTAGTGACTGCGAAGCAAGCGCTCCCTCAAGTAAGGTACAACGACACTCTGGCCAATAAACCAAATTTTTCTAAGTCCTCGTTCCATAGTGCCCCTAAGGCTACACTCCAACCGAAGTAATAGCAAAAATAGCTGCATTGCAACAATTGTAATAATATGCCAATTGATTACATAATGCTGATGTACAATTTTATCAATACTGTGATCTTAAACTAAATAGTGTGTTTTCTTCATATAAGTAGTAATAGTAAGTTTGACTGTGATTTTTAATTAAGCCAAAGTTAGATATTTTAAACTTATATGTCGGACCTGTTAAATAAAACTGTGATTTTTTTTTACTATATAATGATTTTACCTTATATTTTAACTGTGTACTTAAAGATAAACGTCTCTACATTTTATATTACGTACCAATGTAGTTGTAAGTTTGATTGCGTAGTACAAAATGCTGTGATTTGTAATTAAGCCAAAGTTAGTTATTTTCGTTAGTAATTCCTATTTTAAAACATAGTTAAACCTTTTTAAATCTATGATTTAGGTATCCAATTAAACTGATCTATGTATCTATATAATCACGCCTTTTACTTTCAATTAAACTGATTATTACATAAAATCGTTCTTCTTTTTCTTTATTCTGAAACTACATTACTTTTACTAAACACTAATGTAGAACTAATATCGTTTTACTGTCGGTACATTTAAAACAAGTTTGACGTACCTGTGACGAGTTTACTATACCTGTTGTGAATTATTTTGTCACTGTGGCAAGTTAACCAATATTTTTAAATGTGGCAAATTTTCGTTGTGGTGAGTTTACAATAACCCTGTATCGATACGCATAGCTGTGCGACAAAAAGCAGCGCTTTACGGTATCCTACATTTAGGCAGCGTCTTAATTCAGTTACACATTCTGCATATTATGTAGTACAAACATAATATACATACACAATTTAAAAGCATTACTACTAAATCGAGGCAAAAGATTACATAATATTGCCAAGTCCACAACCATCCATTTTCGGCGCTCACTATGTTATTTTTAACGTTTTGTGTTCGACCTTACTTAAATAACTAAGTAACTTACAAAATTATCCGATGTTTACGAGTAGCCTATGTAAATATCGCATTATTTTATCAAGAATTTACATAAAATAAAAGGAATCTTTACACATATTTTCATCGAATTCCAGAAAACTTCCGTGTTTGTATTTGGCGAATGCCTCATGTTTATCCCTTTTACTTCTGATCTACACTCCCGTTGTCTCGTTGCCTTATAACTATTTATATTGAAAATTATTTTAATTTCTGAATTAATTGTTATTTTATTTTAGCTTATTATTTTCCGAGTGACTAATAACTTAAAAGTCGACTAAATGTTTGCAACAAATAAAATAACTTGCCAGCGATTAAATATTTTCGCGACTATTATATTATGTAAGGTTCAAAATTAAAGGTGTTATAAAAACTAAAAACTAGCAGCTGCGTTTAGGTAGCAAATAAACTATACCAGTCAAATAAAATATTAGGCGAGGAGCTATAAATAATGACTTGGCGACTAATAATGTTAGTAGGGTGGCAAAGATAATATATTACCAGTCTAGTTAGAGTAGATAGGTTATTTTTTTTTTTTATGGTTAGGTTAGGTTAGGTTAAAACTGTGACTTCCTACGCACGAGCCGAGCGAGCGAAGCGAGCGGTGCCGCGGCAGCGGCCGGCGAGTGCCAGAAACGACTAGATTATATAGAAAATCGAAACCTGCCCTAATAATACAATAATAATATATTATTTATGAATGCCCATTTTCAATTTTATTTTCGCCATTAAGTTTCCGCTTAGACATTAATTCTGTTCCCAAAAGAAAAACTTGATGCTAGTTTAAATTAAAACGGAGCTTATTACTGATATATTAATATGCTACCTATTACTTATTACGATACTCCTTATTAGCTGCCAACCCATTATATATGGTACCCACTCTATTTTTTTTTTAAACTTAAATTCATTTTACTTAGTTGCCGCATTAAATACATGCCTTTTATTTTTGTTTTAATTACGGACGCTTTTAATGTGCATATCTTTTTACATCGATCTCATATTGATTATTTCAACATAATGATGTGGGTAACCAAGTTTTTGTAACAATATCATGGTTTAAAAAAGTGTCCATGGAGTTTCTTGCCCGTTCTTCTCCATAGGTACCTACTACACTTTGGAATGGGCAACTAGCTTCATCTTTCTAAATCACCAACCTTGACAAGTCAAAACAGCCTGTAATTGGTTTATTTTAAATAAATGCTTTGAGTTTGAGCCAATTTCGTAGTTATTTCTTTACAGTGCAACCTACACCGATTAATGTTGAGCCTCAGAAAATTACAGTCTAGAAAAAATGTAGCATTAAGAAGAATGTAAAAATTACGTACATACATAATCAGTCAATAATGTTCCCACTGCTGGGATACAGGCCTCCTCTCTGTGAGAGTGGGCTGTAATCCATCACGCGCCTAGTTCGGGTTGGAAGATGTCACATGTTTTCGAATGGTTGGTTCTAGGACATGCCGGTTTCCTCACGATGTTTTCCTTCACCGTTTTGAGAGCAGTGGTGATGAAATAATTTACACAAAGTTAAGCACGAACCTACGACACACGACTCTTATGTAGCGGCCGCTAATTACGTCCCTAAGCATAACTATAAACAAGTGAATACACACTGCCTGTCTTAACCATCTATGTAGTCCTTATTTTTTATTAGCTTATACTGTCCCACTGGTGAGCAAATCCCTCCAGGTATCCTTTTCCAGGGTCACCTCGATCCAACCCTTGATATGTCGAGGTCGTTTCGCCACCTATTCTTGGGCCGGCCTCGGCGGCGCTGTTCATCCTCAGGTACCCACTGTGTGAAGATTATTGCCCAGCGGACTGTGCATGCGGCTGACGTGACCCGCTCAGTACCATTTTAGCCACAAAAAATGAAACAAAAAATTGCCTATTATCCACAAAACCTAATTTTCGTAACAAAATGTACGATGTAAAAAGCACGCAAAACCTTAATTATGCAGCGTCTCATTAGATTACATGAGGAATGCATATTCATATCCACGCGCTTGACATTCACATAGGTACCTACTTATGTACCGTAGTCACAAAAATACATGTAACATTATAATGAAGTTTAATTATGCAGAAGCGTTACTGAATCTTTTCTGACATTTAAGTCATGTGTTTATTTTTACTTAAGTAAAAGAAACAACATTGGAGTGGTGTAGGTACTTATTTAGAAAAATTAATAAAATTGAAGTGTCTGGTTGTAATGTCAAAATATTTATTACTTACACGCTTTATATTAGCTTCACTTGTATGTTTGTTTGTTTGTATGTAACCGACTCCTTTGAGCGCGATTTTGACCCACTATAAACGGTCAGATTTCATTGAAACTTTGTAAACTTGTTGAGGACCGATGACAATTCAATACTTAAAAAAAAAATTGAGAAAAAAAAATCACGTTTTTGTAGTTAGCAGAACTAAAAAATTGAAAATAAATGCTAGTTTAAAAAACTAAAAAACACGCTTTAAAAACCAAACTAAAAAAGGAGAAAATAATTTAATTCAATTAAAAAGCGTGGGGTGCTTGACATTAATTGATTATAAAAATACCTCAAAAACACCCCACGCTTTTTAATTGAATTAAATTATTTTCTCCTTTTTTAGTTTGGTTTTTAAAGCGTATTTTTTAGTTTTTTAAACTATTTTTTTTTTACTAAATGCATATTTTTTATGAAAGAATGTCCGGTCGTTTTATCAAAAAACCATGTTATAATTTTTTGTCTGTCTGCTGCTCCGGCTAATCTCCGTAACGGCTAGACCGATTTCGATGGGCCTTTTGGACGTTCCCGTAGGATAATTTTTGACCTCCACGCGGGCGAAGCCGCGGGCAAAAACTAGTAGTCTTTAATAGAAGCAGGCCGGTGTCTATTTTTCATTTTTTACATTAATGTTACGCGCTAAAGCTAAAGTAATTCGTTACCACTAGCGCCATCTAGTATCGAGTAGCAGAATTAATTAAGTCAAGATGTATCTAGCAATTTCTATATCAGAATCTTCTAGAATAATCAACATCCGTTCAGAAGTGGCCGGTATGTACTCGAAGATTCGAGATGGTTCGATTCCCGAATGTTCTATGGCCCTATAAAAGGCGGGAGCGGATCGGGATCGGGGTCATTCGAATTAGCCCGTGACGCTCACCCCGAGCGGACGTGTTAATTGTGCTCCCACCTGCTGCGTGACTCACCCTCCCGCCGCTCGCCCGTCTCACTGCGCCCCGCAGTGACGCATCGCAGCCGCCCCGGCTGCATTAATTAGCCATTGTATTTGAAAGACAATACAGTCGTTAATTGATATTAAAAACTGTCTTTTTCAAGGCAATACTGTTTCTCTAATTAGAGTCGTCAAGTAAATTCACTTGGCCCCTTCTGGGTAAAATCCACAGTTTCGTGGTTCTCGGTTGAAACCTCACGGTGCCAACGAATCCGAGAGGGTGTTGACCCAACACACCCGCCGAAACCCCTTCAGGGCTAGGCAGTGAATTGGACGGGTCCCAGACCACCGGCCTTGGGGGATCTCCTAGTCGGTACTGGTGACAGTCTTGCTTCCACAGCTACTCACCTAGTGTCTTTGGGGTGTGTCTACACCCCTCGCGCTAGACTCACAGGGCCCTGTTGCACATTAAGATTGGCAACAGGTTTACAAGCTTAGGGCTCACCTTAGGTACTCACCTCCCTGCCTGCACCCGGCAGGGAGTGCCACACATCCCCGGGCATCCCACCCGGGGACTTAGACGTTAGGATTGTTAGGAGTTATTTTGATAGGCTCGCTCCATATGAGCGTAAAGTAGGTTCCCTACCTCCCGCTGCTCGAAATGGACGAACCCGATGACGCCTTCTGGGCGACATTGGCTACGTACGGAAAGAGCCACGAATTCCGCGCCAGAGTCGAACGGACTCTTAATTCGACGCTTCCGCCCGCTTTGGCCAAGCATTTCGATGAAATGCGATCTGAGCCCACGACCTCCCCCGCGTTTTCCGACGCCGAGTCTGACTGCAGCTCGATGGACGCCGAGGATGCTCCCTCAGAGCCCGAACTCGAGCCCGAGGCCGTGCCCGTGCCCGTGCCCGAACCCATACCCGTCGCGATCGCTCCCGCTCCCGTTCCCGTTCCCGTGACCAATCCCTCCTCCGAGGAAGGCTTCGAGGTCGTTCCCGCCGGAGGTAGGAAAGGAAAACGGAAGAAGGGAAAATGCAATTCCGGTCAAGCCGCTAAAATGATCGCCCTTGAGGACGATTCCGCGCCGCGCCCCCCGAACCCGACCCCGTCGACCTCCGCCGCGGTCCCCACCCCCACTCCGACCCAAAAGGCTCTTCCAGCCGCCATCCCCACCGCGACCGCGCCTGCCTCACAGCAGAGTACCGCCCCAGTCGTCGCGCCCCGCACCGCAGCGGGTAAGAAGGTGGCCGCGCCCCCACCCCTGTTCATTCAGGAAAAGGGCAAGTGGACTGATGTGTCCAAATGGTGTGCCGAACAACGAATCGGTTACACCAGCGCCAAAGCTACCCAGCAGGGTATTAAAGTGACCGTCCCGACCGCGAACGATTATCGGGCGCTCACTAAACTTCTCCGGTACAGAGGTGTGTCGTTCCACACCTACTCCCTTCCTGAAGACCGACAAACAAGAGTTGTCATCAAGAAGGTTCCGATGGAGATCGCGACTGAGGAGATCAAGGCCGACCTTGAATCCCAGAACGTCCCCGTACTCGAAGTGCACCGCATGCACCGTGCCCGCCGCGGAGTACCATTCGACATGGTACTCGTTGTCTGCCCTCCTTCAGAAGGCCATAACCCGATCTTTAACGTCCGTACAGTCTGCCATCTATCCGGTATCCGGATCGAAAAGCCCCGCAAGTCGGGGATCGTCGGCCAATGCCATAGGTGTCAACTGTACGGACACTCGCAGTCGCACTGCTACGCGACCCCCCGTTGCGTTAAGTGCCTCGGAGTGCACAGTACGGCAGATTGCCCGCGTCCCAAAGACCGCACCCTCTGCACGGAGCCCCCGAGCTGCGTGCTTTGCGGTGAATCCGGTCATCCCGCGAACTATAGGGGCTGCTCTAAAGCACCCAAGTCCTCCTCTCCCAGGCTGGCGAAGCGTGCAGACGCCCGTCAGCAAAGGGAAGCTCCCTCCGCGGCCCTCCCTGACCGTCTCTGTCCCCAGAGACCTAGCCCCTGGAACCGTCTGAACCATCAGCAGGCATTCCCTGCGATGGGTTCATCCAGGCCCACCCCCGCGCCTATCCCTCCGCTTATGGACCCGCGTACCGGCGCTCCCGCGCTGACTACCCCGTCCCCGTACTCTCTCGCGACCGCCGCCCCCGTCGCCGCCGCCGCGAACCCCGCTGAGCGCCCCGCGGCGCGTCAAGCCGCTCCCCCCGCAACCGGTAACGGCCCCGTGGCCATGACCCCGTCCGTCGCGTATAGTATACTCGACAGCGCGTTCCTGACTTTCTGCACCCCCCGTGCCCAACGGATGGCGCAGGAAGTCGACGCAGCCACCAAGGCCGGCAACCTCCTCCAGGTATATGCCATATACGAAGCGTACCCAGATATTACGCAAGCGTTAGTCATGATTAGATCCAACCAACCTAGGCACCATAATGTCTAACACGGTTGTTTCTCGTCTAAAGATCCGATCCCTAAAATTAGGTTCTTATAACGCCAATGGCATAACTGGCCAACGTGATGAGATCGCCACTTTCCTCCGCGACCATCACTTAGACATACTATTAGTACAGGAGACGTTCCTTAAACCCTGCAACCGTGACCCGAAAATTGCAAACTACCGCGTAGTGCGCAACGACAGGTCACGTTGCCATCGGGGCGGAACTCTCATCTACTACCAAAAGTCCCTATACTGCATCCCTATGGATCCGCCAACCCTGGCCCGATTAGAAGTCTCAGTCTGCAGACTAGGCATGACTGGCCATCAGCCTATCACCCTAGTCTCAGCTTATCTCCCTCCCCAGTCCCACTCGGAGGACTTCAATCTAATCGCAAACGATATCGCGCTCCTATTAGGAATGAGTGAGTCCGTTATCATAGCGGGCGATCTCAACGCGAAACACCCCGCGTGGAACAGTTCTCGGGTTTCGACCAGAGGGCGACAATTGTTCAACCTCTGCTCGCGCCTGAACTTTGACGTCATCGCCCCGATGACGCCTACCCACTATCCCCACGATGTTAATCACACCCCTGATGTACTCGACATTGCCATTCTGCAGCGAATCAACCTCCGGTTGAATTCCATAGAAGCAATAAACGAGCTCAGTTCTGATCATCGCCCCGTAGTCATGCATCTGGCCCCCCGGACGGGTCTCCCAGATCCTGACCTACCGCCCCTCACCAAACTGGTAACGGACTGGAGGCAAGTAAGCGATTCGCTGAAAGCCAACACGTCCGCCCACTTGGACTCTATACCCGATCGTTTCGACTCACTCGCCGACACAACGGCCGCGATCGACTCATTCACGGGTCACGTACAATCTGTCCTGGACGAAAGTTCGAGGCGGGTTCCGGTGGGGGAAGACCCCCGCTGGAAGCTGCCGGACGATGTACGCGAACTGCTGAATGAGAAGAACGCGTCTGTTCGTGCCTACAGCAACTTTCCCTGCGCCGCCAACAAAGCCCACATGCGCTATTTACAGCGAGCTGTAAAGACACGCATGTCGGAGCTGCGGGACGCGGGCTGGGACAAGATGCTGAGCGACCTAGAGCCGACCCACCTAGCTTTCTGGCAACTTCAGAGGAAACTCAAATCCAAAGAAGTAGCTTCCATGCCCCCCCTGACCCGTCCCGATGGCACCGTTGCCTTCGACGACATTGACAAGGCCGAATGTCTAGCCGCCAGTCTAGAGGCTCAATGCACTCCCAGTTCTCAACCAGTAGACCAAGCACATCTCGCTGAGGTGGACGCTGAAGTCGAACGTAGAACCTCCCTCCCGCCCGTCGAAGACCCTGATGACCCATTATCTCTCGTCACCCCGGACGAAGTTCACGAGGTCATCAAAGGTCTGAAACCCCGCAAGGCCCCCGGCGCTGACGGAATCACCAATAAGGTGCTCCAGATGCTGCCCGCCCACCTGATCATGCTCTTGACCACCATCTTCAATGGTGCCTTGAGTAATAATATATTCCCCGATGCATGGAAGCAGGCCACGGTTATCGGTATCCCGAAGCCGGGCAAGCCCAAATCCGAGCCCACGAGCTACCGCCCCATCAGTTTACTGAGTAGTCTCGGCAAGATCTATGAGAGACTTATTTATAAGCGACTCAGAAATTACGCCGAGACAAAAGGCCTCATACCCAACGAACAGTTCGGTTTCCGTAACCAACATTGTTGTGTGCAACAGGTCCACCGTATCGTAGAACATATAAGCGCTGGCTTCCAGCGCGGTACGGTAACCGGTGCAGTATTTTTCGACATAGCGAAAGCCTTCGACAAGGTCTGGCACAACGGCTTGATTTACAAGCTGTACCGCCTCGGTGTGCCAGACCGTCTCGTGCTCATCTTACGAGATTTTCTGTCGAACCGCACCTTTCGCTATCGCATCGAAGGGGCGATCTCGTCTCCCCATCCCATTCGCGCCGGCGTCCCTCAGGGCGCGGTGTTGTCCCCGCTCATATTCACTCTATTCACGAGCGATATCCCCAAAAGTAGAAAGGCACAGTTGGCACTGTTCGCAGACGACACAGCCATCTACTACACTGGGAAAAGTCAGGACGCGATAGCCGCCACTCTCCAAACCACCGTCAACGTCCTTGGCGCGTGGTTTCGAAAGTGGCGGATCGACATAAATCCGGATAAAAGCCAAGCAGTCCTCTTTACGAGACCGCGACGCATTAGACCTGAGCCCCCCCGTCCCATCTCTTTGTTCGGCAAGCCTATCCCTTGGGAGAAGCAAGCCAAATACCTTGGTGTGACCATGGATCAGCATCTCTCCTTCGCAGAGCACATAAAGAAGGCGCGCTCACGCGCCGCCTTCGCTCTCGGCAGGTTACATTCTGTTCTAAATACACGTAGCAAGTTGTCACTAAAGTGCAAGTTGCGGATTTACACGGCGTGTATAAGGCCCATCATGACGTATGCGTGTGCAATCTTTGCGCACGCGAACCCCCGATTCATCCATAGGATGCAGACCCTACAGAACCGATTCCTCCGGCAAGCCACAGGCGCCCCTTGGTTCGTTCGGAACGAGATCCTCCATCTCGATCTGAAAATCCCCACGGTCAGTCAATTCATGAAACGCACCGCGAAGCGTTTCTTCGATAAAGCCGAAATTCACCGCAATCCCTTGATTGTGAAGGCCGCCACTTATGTCCCCAGTAGGATTAGCTCTGTCCGACGGCTGAGACATGTCCTCACCGACCCAGACGACCACATTACTCTCCTCCAGGAAAGCAATAGGGCCACCAGTACAGTTCGCACACACCGCACAAAATCGTCCTTCCGACCTCGCCGCCGAGGTCCTCGCGCCCCGCGAAGACCCCTAGTAGTATCGGCGCCTAACGTCGAGACCCCCGACCGACCCTTGCTCGTTGAAGCGCCAGCCCGCGCCGCAGCTGAGCCAGTAGCTTTAAATTCCCCACCTAATAATAATAATGCCAATTTTTCGATCCAGCCTGTCCCCAATAGAGATAGCTGTCCCCCTATCAGTGACGCCCTGAGCCGAGGTTCGTACCCCACAGGGGGTGCCCTCAGCGTGCAGTCGCTTAGTTTGTAAATTTTAGTTTGTAAGCCCTGGCTGGAGGCGTTAAGATTAACTTCTTAATGGCAGCCCCAGGAAAGCCCGGTTGAGCAGTCACGGCCTCTCAAGGCCAACTGCGAGATGCCCAACAAAAAAAAAAAAAAAAAAAAAAAAAAAGGGATCGGGGTAGTATTGAATAAGCGATAGAGGCGAGAACATTTGAAGCGATCTTCAGTGTGATTTAAAGCGATCAATAGTGAAATTGTTTATTGTAATTAGTGTGTTTGATTAAAGTGTCGATTTTGGTAATTTTTATTGGCAGTTTTTAATTGTCACGAACTCGAAGCTCGTAACATTGGTGTCAGAAGCGAGGATTAAAATCATGCCGATTTTACCTAAAGACGACACGGAGGGTATCCGTACCCGGAGTCAACGCCAGCAGGAGACGGATCAGAGGCGATTCGGTGGAGCACTGCCACAGACGTCGGAGGGTCAGCTACCGACCACGGAGGCCGGCCCGTCCACAGCTGCTCCAGCATCATCAGCGCCAGATTTTGCTGCTCTGATGATGATGCTGCAGGAGCAGGCCCGCCGACAGGAGGAACAGGCTCGTCGGCTGGAAGAACAGCTCCAGCGCGATAAGGAGGAACAGACCCGCCGACAGGAGGAACAGACCCGCCGACAGGAGGAACAGGCTCGTCGGCTGGAAGAACAGCTCCAGCGCGATAAGGAGGAACAGACCCGCCGACAGGAGGAACAGGCTCGTCGGCTGGAAGAACAGCTCCAACGGGATAAGGAGGAGCAGGCGCGCCGCCAGGAAGAGCAGATGCTCCTCATGAAGGACCTTCACGCAGCCTTCGGGAAAGACATGAAGGAGGTGAAGGAGAAGGTTGCCCAGCATGACAACCGCTTGTCAGAAGCTGAAACTCAGGTCAGCAAGTTTAATGACGTCATTGCTGATGTGAAGCAGGAGTTGGGTAACCTCAAACTTGGGGATGGAATCGCAGCTCCCGTAGCTACAACACCTTCGCTACGTGGATTCAAAGTGCCGCCGTACGACGGGACTTCTTCCTGGTCGGCCTACAAAATTCAGTTCGCGGCTGTCATGAAGGCGAACGGGTGGAATAACAGTCAGGCCATGACTGCCCTCACCCTAGGTCTGCGCGACCAGGCTTTAACAGTCCTGGAAGCTCTCGGTAAGGAAGTGACTTACGAGCAGCTTCTTGAGGCATTGGAGGCTAGATATGGCGACGCTCACCTGGAACACGTGTTTCGTGCGCAGCTCAAGGATCGTGTGCAACGCAGTAATGAAAACCTGCAGCAGTGGGCCTTTGAAGTTGAGAAGCTGGTTCGTAAAGCGTACCAGTCCGTACCTGCACTTATTGATGGGAACCTGGTGCAGGCATTCATCGACGGCATCCGCGACCTTGAAGTTCGAGCTGCTGTGAGGCTCGGTCACCACGGGACGCTTAAGGACGCCTTGGCCCATGCACTGGAGGTGGAAGCTGTGCGGCAGGATCATCGTTCCCATCGCGTCAGGGAGGTTGTAGCGGCTACAGTTCGCGACCGTAATAAAGGATACAGCCCTAGGTGCTACGGCTGTGGGGAAAGGGGCCACCTTCGATCCAGTTGCCCTAAGCGAACTGCAGAAAGGGAAGATGGCCGGTCTCCAGAGGGTAGTGCGGCTAACAGCACTGCCCAGCAGCAGCAGGGAAACGAGTAATAGCCAGGACTGCGGGGCGAGTGCTGGCTGATGTTCAAAGAGCCCCAAGGATTTCGATCACACAAACCCATGACGGGAACAGTTTAATCATCAAGGGCGAGGTCAACGGAACGCCTTGTAAGCTAACCATTGATACTGGAGCTCCTCGTACGGTCGTCAGTTCCCAAGTTATAAGTCGGCTCCTTGGGGACTCCGCATTCAACCGAGAACGCATTAATTTGGTGACAGCCACCGGTCAGCGCATACCCGTCCATGGAGAAAAGGAGATGGAGTTGAAGCTAGGCAACAGGATCTACCTGCATAATGTCATCGTGGCTGATATAACGGACGATTGCATCCTGGGCCTTGACTTTATGAGGAAGAATTGCTGCGAGATTGATGTCAAGCAAGGAGTTATGAAATGTGGGCAAGAGGAACTTTTTATGGAAGGGGCTTTACCAGGGAATGTGTATAGCCTTAAGAAGATTGTTCTTCCTCCGAGATCAGAAACGATTGTGCCGGTTAGTCTTCCTCGGAATTCTGGGCAAATTCATCGTTGTGTACTCGTGGAAAGGGTAGATAATGACCTTCCATGGAAAGTGGCACGAACTTTGGTCAGAGCCACCGACATCTCAGTGGTACGTGTGCTGAACCTTTGTGATCAGGAACAGATTATTGAAAAAGGCACACTGATTGGTACTTGCGAGGAAGTGGATTGGTTGCGTCGATGCCAATATCTATCGACTGGGACCCCCAGCAAGGATGCACAAACAAGAGTGACCACACTTTTAGCAGACTCTCGCAGCGCTCTGTCGCAAAATGAAATGGCTAAGGCAAAGAAGATGTTACTCAAGTACGCCGAAGTTTTCTCTTCAAACGATGCTGACATTGGGAAAACTGGCTTAGTTCAACACAAAATAAACACAGGAGAGGAGTTGCCTATCCGTCAGCGGCCAAGGAGATTACCGGTAGCGCGTGAAAAGGAAGTGGAAACCATGATTGAGGGAATGGTGGAGGATGGTGTTATTGAACCTTCATCTAGTCCATGGTGTTCACCTGTAGTGCTGGTAAGGAAGAAAGACGGCAGCATGCGGTTTTGTGTTGACTATCGTCGTCTGAATGACGTTACGAAGAAAGACAGCTACCCTTTGCCAAGAATTGATGACACGCTGGACATGCTTACTGGAGTAAAGTGGTTGTGTCCGTATGAATTGAGGAGCCATGTCTCAGATTTAAACGAGGGTACTACCAATATTTAGTAGTAAGTTAGCCAAATTTGTAGCCCCGATCCTGGAATTTGTAGTAAAACCCTTCAAAAGTTACAGGACGTTGAAGGTGGCTCCTCAATTCAGGCATCTGGATTGAGGAGCCACCTCAGAACTCGAAAACTAGCCAATGGATATTTCTGAAACTTTGGTAGGAATTAGTAGTGTTTATGCTTAATTTGTACACAAAAAATGGGTTTTGTAGGGCTGAATTTGAGGCAGCTACAATGCTTTGATTTATCTGAAAAATCCATAAATTTCCCCGTGCTGTATCTCAGAAACTAATGAAGCAATTAAAACAGATTTTTAGTATTATTTAGTAGTAAGTTTGTTTTAATTTGTACTATAAAAATAAATCGCAAAGTACTCATAGCTTCGGAAATACAACACATTTTATGTGGCTCCTCAATCCTGACGGTCTATAAAAAACAAATGCACGTAGCTACTAAAGTAGTTGATCAACTCAAAGTTTGATTAGGCCAATATTTAGTAGAAATTTCTACTAAATATTGGCGTAATCAAAATTCCTCTACATTCAGTATTTCAAAAGATATTAATAATTTTAACATTCCTTAAGAATTTTCTGTGTAGGGTGACCATAAATAATTCAAACTGTGTTCATAAACAGAACTTTATTTACACATGATTCATTCTTCAGCAAATCAGTACTTAAATAAAGAAACACAATATATTAAACACAAAGAATGAAAAAGAAAAACAAACTAAAAGTCTACTAGATCAAATTACCTGTTTTAAAATTTATAATCTCTAAATATTATCTCTACATTCCCTTATTCTATCATTAATTATTAGCCTTCTCTAATCTTTATTTTAAAATATATTTTCTAAACAAAGTCGCTTATTTTGACTGTCGGAGCGACCGCGCTGTCCTTCTAAAATACATAACGGATTTTGATGCCGTTTTCACCATCATTTGTAGAATTTATTCCGCGAGGTTGTTTTATATGTAATACGTTTACATTTAACGTAAACGCATACAGACGCGTGGAAAGTGGTGGCCCAGTGGTAACGGCCGCGACTTACGAGTTATAGGTCGTAGGTTCAAACCCAGGCAGGCGCTTTACTTTTTGTGAGTTATTTAATCACCACTGATCTCAAAACGTTGAAGGAAACTTAAAATAAAAAATAATAAAAAAAACATTTTTTATTCATTAAAATTAATACTTAAACGTAGAGATAGACTTAAACCGTATTCCCTCCGTCCAACCTGAGAGCAGTTGCTTTTTGAAAAAAAAAAGTTATACACAGTTCCGTTTTTTGATTTATAGGAATCTTATCTGATCGATTTTAATACCCTTCCAAAAACCTGTGAACTTTAAATTTTCCCAAAAGTAATAATATGAAAATATTTGTTTGGTTTGTACTATTGCGAATTCTGGTTTCATAATCATTCATCAACAGAGATCGGATATTCGGATGCATATTTACCTAAATACAATTTTTAGCTATGAAAGTATGGAAGCGGCTTTATAAATTATTTGTTATATTTATTAAAAACCCCGGGATTCATGATTGCATAACTATTCAGACGTGTATTAATTAACCGACTTCAAAAAGGAGGAGGTTCTCAATTCGTCGGAACCTTTTTTTTATTTCTTTTTTTATGTATGTTCGCCGATTACTCGAAGATGGCTGGACCGATTTGGATTTCTTTTTTTTGTTTGAAAGGGCACACTTCTCATGTGGTCCCATGATCATCAAGTCAGGATCTGATGATGGGATCTTGGAGAAATAGAGAGACCTTTTAAAATTTTATAGGCACACACAAAGCGATTTGGGTATTTTTTGGAAGAGTACTTTCTCGAAGTAGTCCCATTTCAATTTGGTGAAGATCTGATGAAGAACTTCGGAGATAGGCAACGGAACTCCTCAATAAATGGTAGCAAATGGACTGGGATCGCTGAAATCCCATGTCTATCTATTGTTTACACCAATTCATAACATAACATCACGCCATTACGCTGTGAAGGGGTAAGCACATGTGAACCACTAAAAAGTGAAAAATAAAAACTTTTTCCAAAGAAAAAGTTTTTTTTAAATTAATGTTTAACTCGATACAAATATGTATATGTACTGGAGGAGGTTTGTATTAGTTAAAACAAAAAATAAACAAATTACTTACCTAAATTAAGACTTTTTCGATACAAAAGCGCTTTCCATGTTAGCCAACATCTCAGCTTTAGGTGAATATGCATTCGAATATCCGATCTCTGTTCATCAATCAACATCATATTAAAAATGTATTTTTTTATTATTTTTTATTTTAAGTTTCCTTCAACGTTTTGAGACCAGTGGTGATTAAATAACGCACAAAAAGTAAAGCGCCTGTCTGGGTTTGAACCTACGACTGGGCCACCACTTTCCACGCGTCTGTATGCGTTTACGTTAAATGTAAACGTATTACATATAAAACAACCTCGCGGAATAAATTCTACAAATGATGGTGAAAACGGCATCAAAATCCGTTATGTATTTTAGAAGGACAGCGCGGTCGCTCCGACAGTCAAAATAAGCGACTTTGTTTAGAAAATATATTTTAAAATAAAGATTAGAGAAGGCTAATAATTAATGATAGAATAAGGGAATGTAGAGATAATATTTAGAGATTATAAATTTTAAAACAGGTAATTTGATCTAGTAGACTTTTAGTTTGTTTTTCTTTTTCATTCTTTGTGTTTAATATATTGTGTTTCTTTATTTAAGTACTGATTTGCTGAAGAATGAATCATGTGTAAATAAAGTTCTGTTTATGAACACAGTTTGAATTATTTATGGTCACCCTACACAGAAAATTCTTAAGGAATGTTAAAATTATTAATATCTTTTGAAATACTGAATGTAGAGGAATTTTGATTACGCCAATATTTAGTAGAAATTTCTACTAAATATTGGCCTAATCAAACTTTGAGTTGATCAACTACTTTAGTAGCTACGTGCATTTGTTTTTTATAGACCGTCAGGATTGAGGAGCCACATAAAATGTGTTGTATTTCCGAAGCTATGAGTACTTTGCGATTTATTTTTATAGTACAAATTAAAACAAACTTACTACTAAATAATACTAAAAATCTGTTTTAATTGCTTCATTAGGTTCTGAGATACAGCACGGGGAAATTTATGGATTTTTCAGATAAATCAAAGCATTGTAGCTGCCTCAAATTCAGCCCTACAAAACCCATTTTTTGTGTACAAATTAAGCATAAACACTACTAATTCCTACCAAAGTTTCAGAAATATCCATTGGCTAGTTTTCGAGTTCTGAGGTGGCTCCTCAATCCAGATGCCTGAATTGAGGAGCCACCTTCAACGTCCTGTAACTTTTGATGGGTTTTACTACAAATTCCAGGATCGGGGCTACAAATTTGGCTAATTTACTACTAAATATTGGTAGTACCCTCGTTTAAATCTGAGACATGGCTCCTCAATTCATACGGACACAAGTGGTTTAGCACGCTGGACTTGAAAAGTGGCTACTGGCAAGTTGAAATTGACCCTAAGGACAAGGAGAAAACGGCATTCTCGACAGGAAAGGGTCTGTGGCAATTTAAAGTGATGCCGTTTGGATTGTGCAACGCTCCGGCAACGTTTGAAAGGCTGATGGAACTTGTACTAACCAAGTTAATTGGCGATGCCTGTTTGGTCTACTTGGATGACATCATCATTGTAGGCCGTACGTTTGAAGAACATCTTCAAAACCTGGAACGCGTGCTCATTAAGATCCAGAGTGCCAACCTCAAGTTAAGTCCGAAGAAATGTTCACTATTCAAACGGCAAGTTAGCTTTTTGGGGTATGTAGTGTCGGAAGAAGGTATCCGCACAGATCCAGAAAAGATCGCCGCTGTCAAGGATTGGCCAGTTCCAAAAGACAAGACGCAGGTCAGAGCATTTTTGGGGTTGTGCTCTTATTATCGGCGATTTGTTAAGAACTTTGCGGATATAGCCAAACCCCTGCATAAGCTAACCGAGGAGAAGCGACATTTCTGCTGGGATGAAAGTTGCGACATCGCATTCCAGGAATTAAAGGACCGACTGTGCAAAACACCTATTTTGGGGTACCCTGATGCAGGCAAGGAGTTTATAGTTGACACAGACGCAAGTGACATAGGACTTGGTGGTGTGTTGTCTCAACGGAATGGTGATCAAGAGGTTGTGATAGCGTACTTCAGCAAGTCGTTGTCAAAGCCGGAAAGGAACTATTGTGTCACGAGACGGGAATTGCTTGCTGTGGTAAAATCATTGCAGCATTTTAGCAAATATCTTCTGGGGCGGAAATTCCACTTACGAACCGACCATGCTGCACTGAAATGGCTATTGCAGTTCAAAAATCCAGAAGGACAAGTTGCGAGATGGATTGAGCTACTGCAGGAATACGACTTTGTGGTCGAACATCGCAGCGGGAAATCTCATGGCAACGCAGATGCATTGTCAAGAAGACCTTGTCCTGAAGACTGCAAGCATTGTACTAGGCAAGAGGGTAAGGAAGTGGTACCTGTAAGGATGCTCAGGACGGACCTCAGCAACGAGTGGAAGGAAAGCCTACAACGTGCACAGCAGGAAGATTCGGACATCAAGCCGATTGTGGAGTGGATGAAGGCCAGAGCTCCTAAGCCCAGGTGGAGCGACGTCTCAGCAATGAGTTCAATTACAAAGAGCTATTGGGCCCAATGGGACAGCTTGGTAATTCAGGATGGAGTCCTGTGCCGCAAATGGGAAAATGCTCGGGGAAACAGCTGTCATTTGCAAATGGTTGTCCCAAAAGCTCAAGTACCGGATGTTCTACAGCTGTACCATAATGGTTGTTCAGGAGGTCATCTGGGAGTAAAACGAACTCTACTGAAGGTACGAGAACGGTTTTACTGGATCCACTGCCGGGACGATGTCGAAGACTGGTGTCGCAAATGTACAAGTTGTGCAGCTGTAAAGGGACCTCAGACTCGTAGTAGAGGTGCATTGAAATTGTACAATGTTGGTGCACCATGGGAGAGGATAGCCCTTGACGTTGCGGGGCCGTTTCCGGAAAGTGAAAGTGGTAACAAGTATTTCATGGTTGTGATGGATTACTTCACTAAGTGGCCGGAAGTCTTCGCCATTCCAAATCAAGAAGCTTCGACAGTTGCAGATAAATTAGTTCATGAAGTCTTCTGTCGTTTTGGAGTACCTTTAGAGATTCACAGTGATCAAGGAAGGAATTTTGAGTCCCAAATATTCCAGGAAACTTGTCGAGTTATGGGTACTCATAAAACAAGAACAACATCTTACCACCCACAATCGGATGGAATGGTGGAACGATTTAATCAGACATTAGAGAGGTACCTAGCAAAAGTTGTGGAAAATCGGCAACGGGATTGGGACAAATACATACAGCCGTTTTTGTTGTCATATCGAAGCGCTGTTCACGAAAGTACATCGGTGACACCAGCTTTCGCAAACTTTGGAAGAGAATTACGGCTGCCTGCAGACCTGATCACCGGAATACCACCTGATGCCCCACGCAGTATAACCGATTATGCGAACGACTTGCGGAACACGATGAACGACATTTATGAGCACGTCAGACAATCAGGCCAGCAAATGTCTGAAAAGATGAAAACCCGTTATGACCGCAAAATGAACAATAAAGGGTTTGACGAAGGTTCACTAGTGTGGTTGCACAATCCAGTCCGCAGCAAAGGGAAATCTCCTAAGCTTCAAGCTAAATGGGACGGACCGTACCGGATTGTGACAAAGATCAATGACGTAACGTACCGGATACAGAAAGGTGCAAGAGGTACTCCTAAGATCGTCCATGTGGATCGACTGGCGCGTTACTATGGGGCCGAAAATGCTCGGGACGAGCATGTCTTAGGAGGGGGCAGTGTTACGCGCTAAAGCTAAAGTAATTCGTTACCACTAGCGCCATCTAGTATCGAGTAGCAGAATTAATTAAGTCAAGATGTATCTAGCAATTTCTATATCAGAATCTTCTAGAATAATCAACATCCGTTCAGAAGTGGCCGGTATGTACTCGAAGATTCGA
Organism: Antitype chi; assembly: GCA_947359405.1. Taxonomy (NCBI): domain Eukaryota; kingdom Metazoa; phylum Arthropoda; class Insecta; order Lepidoptera; family Noctuidae; genus Antitype; species Antitype chi. The sequence continues at coordinate 9,729,104 of OX375815.1, read as the reverse complement.
GATGGTTCGATTCCCGAATGTTCTATGGCCCTATAAAAGGCGGGAGCGGATCGGGATCGGGGTAGTATTGAATAAGCGATAGAGGCGAGAACATTTGAAGCGATCTTCAGTGTGATTTAAAGCGATCAATAGTGAAATTGTTTATTGTAATTAGTGTGTTTGATTAAAGTGTCGATTTTGGTAATTTTTATTGGCAGTTTTTAATTGTCACGAACTCGAAGCTCGTAACATTAATAAAAAAATTGTTGGCGCAAGTCATTTGAATAACGCTGCTACCATCCTTAATTGATTTCTATTAGGCTCAATACAACTACTATTATCGTGAATTAGTATTAGGTAATTTTGTATGAATGAGTATTTTTATGCCATATAAGAACTATTTATTATACGATGTTGTTTCATCGGATTTTTCGTGCAACAAAAATAACTTCATAATGCGTGCTAAAACAGGTTTTGTAAAAATAATTTACTTATAAAAATCCGTTCCAATAACTGTCCAATACATCTTCCATAAAATTGGATTTTGATAGCATAACTCATTCAATAATTTTTACTCTATTTTACCTTTTTTGTACAATGGGTAGGTACTTATGTTACAAGCAGTAGCGGAGTTGGGCTTAGGCCCGTGAGGCCCGGGCCTAGGCCAGCAAATTTTGAGGGGCGCCAAAATTTTCAAGGCGACTAAAATTAAAAATCGATTGGGTTTTCTATAAACTGTAAGACCAAATTTTTAGTTTATTTTCTTGCGCTCTTACGATCGAAACATAGTACAATTCAAGGGTAGAATTTCTTTGTTAAAATAATTAATCAGGAAAGTACTAAAATCCGAAATATCGAAAAAAAAGATTTTAAAAAGTTTTTTTTTTAATACTAGCATATTATCTATTTAGGATTTTTACACACACATATATACAACGTGTAACGGAAAGGGTATATACATACCAAGGGCATAGCTTCATTGGGTGCTATCTAACCATATTGGAAGGGTTTTTTAATTCTATCTCTACATGTTCGGAAGATAAGAGAGTTTTTAATACATTGATACCAGAAACCGAACTTTTCAAATTGAAATAAACACATCATTCGGTAGAGATTTATCGTGATATTGGCAAGTAACATGGAAGTTATTGACCTTCGTAGTGCGGTGACACGTGTGTTATGATTTGAAATTAAGAAACATAAGAAACCGAAAATTTGGTATCAATTCTTAGAGTACTTATTTTATTTCGAGCTGAAACTATGTATAGTGATTCTATACCAGTTTAGGGTTTCTGTTACACCCTGTTACGAAAGAAAAAGGGCGCCATATCGTATTGGGCCTAGGGCGCCATCAAACCTAAATCCGCTACTGGTTACTAGTACGTAAGTTGCAGTCAGTTCTTCTTGTAAAATTAAGTTTTGACTGCATAAAAGTCCCGCAGACTCTAGTTGAACAATTGACACGAAGTTTTCTTATAATTTGTTCTATTACAGTCACGTTGCGCTGTCACGTAGCGCCTGTTTGTGGGGGCCCTAATATGGTTTTTCGGTGACTATAAATCGTTTTTCGATTATTGTTATAAAATCTATTGTCTCTGATAACTCCATAACACAACATAACATCACGACTTGTTCCCCGAAGGGTTTCGCAGAGGTTCCCTTATGGTATAGCGTGTAGAGATAATAATAAAAACTTTTATTTTCTCCACCACATAATGAAAAAATCAGTACAAAACATAATAATGATTACAAAAAATACATTGATGTTGTGGAGACTGGAGCCTGTACTAGGAATACCTGTGTTACAGGTCTCCAGTAAGAGATGTATACAAATAGCTCTTGAATAACGATTGCAACCTTGAGATAACCTAGGGATTCATTATAGTGTGGGTTCCAAAATATTATTTTCGGAATAACATAAACTAATAATCAGTGCAAGAGGAGAAAATCACTTTTAAAAGTTGGTAAGCTTATCCTATCCTACTAATATTATAAAAGTTTGTAAGTATGGATGAATGGATCGATGTTTGCTACTCTTTCACGTAAAAACGGCTGCACGGATTTGGATGAAATTTGGCACACAGATAGAGTATTACCTAGATTAATACACAGGATACTTTTTATCCCGGTAGTACGTTCCTGCGGGATAATTTCCGACTTCCACGCGGGCGAAGCCGCCGGCGGAAACTAGTACTTCCATATTAGTGCTCGTGACTTTACACCAACATAACTAACTACCGTGTACGCAAATGTCGATTTGTAATTTCCTCAATTGATGCACTTTGATTTCTTTCTTATATGAGTCGATCAACTTTGCAAACATAAGTATTTCTGCCTGAAGTCAGACGGGAAATCATAATTTTCTAAATAACCTAAAAAAAGCTGTGCCTTCAGAATTAATATTGATTCGTCTTGCAAAACCACAGGATAAGTTGACATGTTAAACAGGTAAGTACCTATAAGTTGACATGTTAAACAGGTAAGTACCTATAAGTAGGCTACTTATACCTGGTAAGTCTGGAAATGGTGATCACACATTGACCGTTCCGGTGACATATCGAAGAAAATTATATTATTAAAAAAAAGGCATTCAATGGGATTAAACGGACCTGGAGGGTTGTCTTGATAATTTTAATTATTATAATTCTGTAAAGCCATATTTGTTATAGTCGCGAATCATATTTTAATCAACATGACAGTGACCTGAAAATTCCAAAAAACGTAAAAAAAAAATTGAATTTCGAGGGCTATTTTAGCGCTATCTTCGTACACATGCACTACATTGCCTCAACTGGAGTCATTCAGTGTTCTTTCAATGATACTCCCCATACCTACTTACCGCAAACCTGATATATCGAGATTACCTGATAAAGGAGCTTTCTCGTCTCGCCTTACTTTCGATGAAAACGTCACGTACAAGTGAACTTGGAACGAGTGTAAAAATTAGCTTTACCAACTCAGCATAAACCAGGGGTAGCACATTTACACTTTCATTCCATTAGAGTTTCGAAATAATGATGCCGAAAACGGAACCGGTAAACCACAACCGCAATGTAGTGCAGGTCCATTAAAATTAAAGCACATGATGTGCCCTCATCTCTTTTGACATTTTAGTTAAAACTGACCCATTTAACAAATGACCGTCACGTCTGGGGACTCATTTATCATGAACAAAATATCCCTTGTTCATTGTAAATGAGTAGCTTTTTAGATTAGGGTCACCATTACGCTTTGAAGCACATGTTTTACTAAAAGTGCTCGTATGTTATCCAGATTTATACTATGGAAGTTAGAGCAACCGCATCCTTGCTTCTAGGGAGCTTTACTCAATAGCCAAGTCGTGGTATGGCAACGTGCCGTGGTCGTTTTAGTTTTGTTTTGTGTCCTCTATATATGTATATGGATGACTTGTAATTTGACGTAAACCTTCCAGGACGTGATTATGTGAAACATTTCCGTTTTAAAAGCCGCTCTGGGATTTTTGACCTGTCATAACGACCTGGGGCCCAAGTCTGCTATTTTTATAAATTCGTCATTCCAACACGATCCCATTGTCATTCATTTGACATTTTGCTAAAAGTTCGTAATCTGTTAAATTCATAATGGTCGATCATTGGTCGGTCAGTGGTCTCGTATTAGAATTGTGTCATAATGGCATTTTCGTATTGCCATTATTATAAAACTCCTTAGTAGAAATGTTATTCGAAAAACGACTACTAAATTTGAACATTTATTCATGCCAGATTTCATTTATATATATTTTTACATATTATTTATTAGTGTCATAAGCAATCTAAAGTAGTAGGAAATTCGTAAATTAAGTCAGTCGTTCATTTGTCATGATGTACGAGATTACCAATAAATGCCATTTCTTTCAATGGAGTGTCAGTGGCTGACCATTGGAAAGTCATAATGACGCCATTTTATTAGTAGATTACCAAACTTGTCAAAATCAACAATTATGAAATCAATGATAGACCATTCTGACACTATTGTAATAGCAGACTTGAGGCCCTGGGTGCCTAACGTGTGATGGATTGCTGAGAAGTTAGGAAGCAGTGGGATGGCATCCTGCATAAATTAATGAATTCGACTATTACACAATTTAAAAAATTTATGAAATGGTGTCGAAGTTACGTAGATGACTTTTTAAAATAAACGTGTCCGTATGGATTGAGGCGCCGTGTCTCATATTTAAACGCGGATACTACCAATATTTAGTAGTAAATTACCTGAATTTGTAGTTAAATCCTTTCAAAGTTACAGGACGTTTTATGTGGCTCCTCAATCCTGACGGTGTATAAAAAATGTATGTAGCTACTAAATTAGTTGATCAAATCGAAGTTTAATTACGCCAATATTTAGTAGACATTTTTACTAAATATTGGTGTAATCAGACTTCCTTTATTTTCAGTATTTCATAAGATATGAATAATTTAAATTTTCCTAACAATTTTGTGTATGGGGTGACCATAAATAATTCAAATTGAGTTCATAAACAGACCTTTATTTACACATGAATCATTCTTCACCAATCATTACTTAAATAATGAACACTGTACAAAAAATAGTAAAAAGGAAAAAAATATGTAAAAACCTCAAATTACCTGAATTAATATTTCTAATGATCTTTGATGTTGATTTTACGGAAAAAACAAATTTAAAGATCCAAAGTAGACCTATATAAGTACTGTATTTAGTAAGTCGAAAGTTATAACATTTTCCCCTGATTGATACAATTCAATTGACTCTGCCACAATCAGACCTTTATTTCCACACGAATCATTTTTCACCAATCATTACTTAAATAATGAACACTGTACAAAAAATAGTAAAAAGAAAAAAAATAGGTAAAACCTCAAATTACCTGAATTAATATTTCTAATGATCTTTGATGTTGATTTTACGGAAAAACAAATCTAAAAGATCCAAAGTAGACCTATATAAGTAGGTACTGTGTTTAGTAAGTCGAAAGTTATAACATTTTCCTCTGATTGTTACAATTAAATTGACTCTTATGTTGTGCCGCTACTCAAATCGCGACATAATGTAGTAATGTTTCTTAGCGGAATTCATTAAGTGGTTCACCATCATTATTTACGCGGCGGAGGTGTGTTATGGTCACACCTCCGGGCCCTTTGTTCTTTCTAATGAATCTAACGAACTGGTTGTTTTGATTGCTAAGCTACGATAATGAGGGGTTAAAAATGTATTGTAGGTAATTGTTTAACTATGTACATCATGGGTAAGTATCTATGTTACTAACGAATGTTATTGGAAACAATTTAATGTAACATAATTTAAGTTTTTACCGTCAAATAAAACAGAGTAAAAAAATTACGTTAGTAATTTTTTTACTCTGTTTTATTGTTGTCAGTGTAATTGGCTGTCAGTTACACGTTAGTGTAACTGACAGCCAATTACAAGTCCATACTTAAAAAAAGATTGTGAACAACACAGCACTTTCCACAGAAAAAAGAAAACATCAGAACTAAAACTAAAAAAAACAACCGAATTCCAAAATTCGAATTCCAAATTGATTTGCTGTCATGTTTTGAAGAGTTCCGTTGTCTGTCTCCGAAACGAATTATCACATTTATAGGAAATTAAAAAAAAAAACATGTCGAATTGATAACCTCCTTCTTTTTGAAGTCGGTTAAAAATATATACATGTTATCGTAATAAAACCAGTATGGAAACTAACACTAAAGTGCTACTCACTCAGTCATTGAACTTATTATTATAAAAATCCCATACATATGGAAGGAAAATGACAAGGACGAAAATCTGAAACTTCTAACAAAAGTTCCTGATTTTTTGTCCTTGTCATTTAAATTTCTATGTACCTATTTACACAAATAGGGCTGAGGCTATCACGGTAACTGCTAACATTTCGAGGCACGATTGCATACTGTTTACGTTTACATACATTTACCTAACGGCCGGTTCACACATGTCTCCGTTTTACTGTTCCGTTTTATCGTGTACGTTTTTTTTCGTCGATGGCGTATGTAGTTGTATGAGCGACTTCACACATGGCACAGTATTCTGTATACAGTAAAAAATATCGTTCCGTAGAAAAATGACATTCCGTTTTGTCATCGAATACTGGACGACGGAACAGCAAAAAAAGAATTTTAACGGATAGATACTGTGTGCGTGGCGGGCGGTGTGTGCGGAGTGTAGGGCGGTATACTGCGAGTTTTCTGTTCAAACATCGCATCCAGTAATGACGGATCCGTTGAAGGTTATACGGTGCCTATGTGTGAACAGAGCATAAATTTATGACGTATCCGTTAAAAACGTACCAGTAAAACGGACTCCCATGTGTGAACGGGCCGTTAGGCTGATAAACGGAAATTGCCTCAATTTCTAAGTACACACAAATAACATAAATCCCGCATGTTTTTGGGTTAGGCAGAGGTGTGCCCACCTCTAGTAAACTCACATTTTGCCAGTTATGTTTTAGTCCCATGTGTGTGTGTATTTTCTAAACTCCAACGATAATGTATTTGAAAATGGAATTCCAAACACGACCTTTCTCCTAATATAGACACATAATAAAATAGTGCAGCTAACTCTCACAGTTCTCTAATAACGAAATTGTCTGAATGCTGCTTCTATTTGTGTTCACCTCTATTGTAACTTCTGACGTCACTACCTGAAACACCAATGCGAAACCCTTTCAAAGACGAGGTCGTTGCGAGTGAATTTATCTCTGTCCGAAATATCTTAAAGGTTCACCTTTCAGATATTTCAGATTACACCCCAGGAATTTTGAACAAATTTAGTCAGAAATTCTGCAATAGTTTAGAGTTTTAAATTAATTTGACTGCAAGTTTGCCTCCATTGTGAATTGTTTGTAATAATGTTGACGTTTTTTTGAACTTGTTTTAAAAGTACAGGTTGCGTAATGCAGGAAATGTACGGATACTTAGGTTCTATGAAATGATAATTACTTACATAAAACCTGGAATACACATGCTATCAGAAAAGCATACTTGTTTGCTCCTAGGTAGAATGCTATGCTCTTTTACAGCATGCTCTCCGGGTGTGTACATTTGCTCATAAAAGCACAGACATAAGAAGCATGCACGTCTGAGATACACATCCTCAATGCTGAAAAACATTTTTGTCGTAGTCGTTGACATCCACCCTTGTTCCTTTTAGCTACTTCGCGTCGGATTGTATACGTAGTTATTTTTTATTTCCGCTTGGGAAGTTTTCTCATAAGTGCGCAAGGATACAAGGGACATCTGGGGATAAAGGAAAATCCGTTGGTACACAAATTGTTTTGTTTTTTCCGAATATATCCTAACAAATATTATAAGTACAAAAGTAAGTTTTTTTCTACACTTTCACCTGAATTTGGATGATACATGGGCGGAACATAATTTGGGTTAAGACATAGGCTACTTTTAATCCTGGATCGCAGACGAAGACGCGGACACCAGTTAGTTCGTTGTGAATTCACCACTAATAAAATATCTTCTAAGCTGGAATTTCTTTGAAGATGTCATAAAAGTTGCCCTGCTTAACAAAATGGTTGTGATAATGAACGCCATCAAAGTCGCTCATTTCATAAGTGATGCAACGAGGAAAACGAAAAATGTTTGTCCCATTACCAATACCAGCGCTGCGACACCTTTAAATGTCGCAGCATCATGCTGAGATAGGGGCCTTTTGGCCTCGTACAGTATTTTGTTTTATATTTTTTTTACTTTTTATACTTAATATTTTATATTTTAGTTTTTTGTTAAGCATATTGCCAGTACTAGCCGTCAGTACTTGGACCAGAACTTGCTGCCAGTACTTGCCGCCATTACTAGCAGCCAGTACTTGCGCCAGTACTTGCGCCAGTACTTGCGCCAGTACTTGAGCAAGTACTTGCGCCAGTACTAGCCGCTTGTACTTGCGCCAGAACTAGCCGCCAGTACTTGCCGCCATTACTTGCCTCCAGCACTGGCCTCAAGGACACTTGCCTCGAGCAAACTTGCCTCTAGAACTGGCCTCCAGCACACTTGCCTCCAGCACACTTGCCTCCAGCACAATTGCCTCCAGCACTGGCTTTCACCAGCACACTTGCCTCCAGCACACTTGCCCCCAGCACACTTGCCTGCAGCACTGGCTACCAGCATACTTGCCTCAAGTACACTTGCTTCCAGTACACTTGCTTCCAGTACACTTGCTTCCAGCCCAGTACTTGCCCCAGTGCTCGCGCCAGTGCTCGCGCCAGTGCTCGCGCCAGTGCTCGCGCCAGTGCTCGCGCCAGTGCTCGCGCCAGTGCTCGCGCCAGTGCTCGCGCCAGTGCTCGCGCCAGTGCTCGCGCCAGTGCTCGCGCCAGTACTCACGCCAGTACTTTTATTTTATTTTATTTTGGGAAGGCTTACAGACTAATTACATTCTAAAAAACAATAATATAAAACTAAATTGCTAATTACAAGCCCCCACAGATAAATACAAAGTTATCACTCAAAAAGAAAAAGAAACAATTCAAATGCCGGCAGGTGCATCTTGTACAAAAAATGGCTTTGCCAAGAGCTTCCTGAGTGTACTTGCATTGGTGCAGAAAAGGTCAATGCCTTCCTCACAACAAATTTCGTTAAAACTACGACTGGCTCTATGAAAATATGCATTACGCCTATAATTAGTGTTTGCATGGTACTTGAAGAAGTGGTCGCTGTCGCAACCCCATCTGATTAGTGCGAATCTTTAATTTTGAAACAAGTTCAGGACAGTCAATTGAACCATTTGCGATATTAAACAAGTAACATATATCATTTATATGACGTCTACGGTCAAGCGGTAGAAAATGGTACCTTTTACATCTGTGAGTGTAATCAACGGATACTTGTTTCGCCCTGTAATTTAAGTACTTTAGAAATTTTCTCTGTATGCCTTCAATACGAGACTTATAGATCCCATACTGAGGGTTCCAGACTTGTGACGCATATTCAAGGTGGCTGCGTACGAACGAACAATATAAGACTTTGATCGGTTTTAGTGATCGGAAACATGCTGCGGTCCTCATTATGAAACCAAGTGCTCTCGACGCTTTATTTACTATGCTATCAATATGCTGATCGAAGAGTAGCTTGCTGTCCTGTATAACCCCAAGATCCCTAATACTATTGACTTTGCCTATATTGACATTGTTCAGTTTGTATGTGCTATCAATTATCGACCTCTGGCGTGTAAAAATCATGTGAAAAAATTTCGAAACATTCAATTCTAGCCTGTTACATCTACAGTATTCTTCAAATCTATTCAAATCAGCTTGCATCAGGTGCATATCAGATACGTTTCGGATAGTTTTATGAATCTTCATATCGTCAGCATAAAGTAAAATGTAACAAGTTTTAAAACAATGCTTCACGTCAGCAATAAAAAGAGTAAATAATAGGGACCCCAGAATAGAACCCTGGGGAACTCCAGATGGGACAGAATACCATTCAGATGTGTACCCCTGAAGCACCACAGCCTGCGACCTATTATCAATATAAGACGAGAACCAACGATACAAATCACCGTGTATTCCGGCCCTTAAAAGCTTTTCCATGAGAAGTGCGTGGTCAATACGATCAAAGCATTTACTGTAATCAGTAAAAATAACATCAACCTGTGTACGTTGTTCCATACCCTCGGATATAAATTCATGGGACAAAATTAAGTTAGATGTAGTGGAGCGCTTCCTGAGAAAACCGTGCTGCTCATCACCAAAGTTGCTTTTCACAGCATCGTATACATCAGTAAACACTATGCGTTCTAGGATTTTGGAGAACAGACATATCTTAGATATTGGTCGATAATTAGAGATATCCGACTTTTTACCTTTCTTGAAAACTGGAGTAACGAACGCTGATTTCCAGATTTTCGGAACTATACCTTCTGAAAGTGATCGCCTGAATAAAATACACAGTGGCACAACTAGGCTGTCGGCACAGTTAACAATAAATACTGGAGGTATGTGATCAGGACCACCAGATTTGGAAAGGTCCAAGGTCTTTAGTGACTTTAAAACTTGAGAATGCGACACACCAATTGAGCTGATGCATGACACATTATGTTCAACGCCAATGTGACTGGAAGTAGCTGGCACAGAATCGGGTTCCTGGAAAGTTGAATGGAAATAGGCCGCGAACAAATTGCTTATCTCCTCACCTGTACTCGCGGTTTGGTCTGCATAATGCATTACTTTTGGAAAACTACCGGAGTTTCTTTTGCTCTTGACATACGACCAAAATGATTTTGGGTTCTCAATAATCGACGATTCAATTCTATCCATGTATGTATTGAAACACGTTTTCTCCAAGTTAACTGCTCTATTCCGTAAAATAGAAAAAGAGTGGAAGTCTGACATATTACCGTACGTTTTGAACTTGCGATGATATTTATATTTCTCTTTTATTACTTTGATCAAAGCCGAATCATACCAAGGCGGATACGATGACTGTCTAACTTTCTTAATTGGGATATACTTATCTCTAAGCTCATACAATTTATTATAAAATAAATCAAGAGCACGATCCAACGAATTGTCAAACAAAAACTCATTCCAGTTGATTTGGTCGAGTTCAGATTTAATAGCCGCGTAGTCACCCCTAGAAAATACATACTTCGTAGTCAATTTATCAGTTAATTTGTGAATCTCAACAAAATCGGCAGTAATCGTTAATGGTTTATGATGGAGGTCAACCGGTAATGCTAAAGGATCGTGACATTCAGTAACATTGACAGAGTCGTTAGAAAAAACTAAGTCTAGTAATCTCTAGCATTGTTGTTTCTTTCCCGCCTACTGGCGGGAAAGAAACAACAATGCTAGAGATTACTCTCGCCGCCAGTACTTGCCTCCAGCACTGGCCTCAAGGACACTTGCCTCGAGCAAACTTGCCTCCAGCACTGGCCTCCAGCTCACTTTCCTCCAGCACTGGCCTCCAGCACACTTGCCTCCAGCACTGGCCTCCAGCTCACTTTCCTCCAGCACTGGCCTCCAGCACACTTGCCTCCAGCACTGGCCTCCAGCACACTTACCTCCAGCATTGGCCTCCAGCACACTTGCCTCCAGCACTGGCCTCCAGCACATTAGCCTCCAGCATTGGCCTCCAGCACACTTGCCTCCAGCACACTTGCCTCCAGCACACTTGCCTCCAGTACACTTGCCTCGAGCACACTCGCGCCAGTACTCACGCCAGTACTCGCGCCAGTACTAGCCGCCAGTACTCGCCGCCAGTACTTGCCTCCAGCACTGGCCTCAAGGACACTTGCCTCGAGCAAACTTGCCTCTAGCACTGGCCTCCAGCACACTTGCCTCCAGCACAATTGCCTCCAGCACTGGCTACCAGCATACTTGCCTCAAGTACACTTGCTTCCAGTACACTTGCCTCCAGCCCAGTACTTGCCCCAGTGCTTGCCAGTACTCGCGCCAGTGCTCGCTCCAGTGCTCGCGCCAAGGCTCGCGCCAGTGCTCGCGCCAGTGCTCGCGCCAGTGCTCGCGCCAGTGCTCGCGCCAGTGCTCGCGCCAGTGCTCGCGCCAGTGCTCGCACCAGTGCTCGCGGCAGTGATCGCGCCAGTGCTCGCGCCAGTGATCGCGCCAGTGCTCGCGCCAGTGATCGCGCAAGTGCTCGCGCCAGTGCTCGCGCCAGTGCTCGCGCCAGTGTTCGCGCCAGTGTTCGCGCCAGTGCTCGCGCCAGTGATAGCGTCAGTGATCTCGCCAGTGCTCGCGCCAGTGCTCGCGCCAGTGCCCGCGCCTGTGCTCGCGCCAGTACTAGCCGCTAGTACTCGCCGCCAGTACTTGCCTCCAGCACTGGCCTCAAGGACACTTGCCTCGAGCAAACTTGCCTCTAGCACTGGCCTCCAGCACACCGCGCCAGTACTCGCGCCAGTACTAGCCGCTTGTACTTGCGCCAGTACTAGCCGCCATTACTTGCCCCCAAGACTTGCCCCCAGTACTTACCGCCAGTACTTGCTGCCAGCACTTGCCTCCAGCACACTTGCCTCCAGCACTTGCCTCCAGTACACTTGCCTCGAGCACACTCGCGCCAGTGCTCGCGCCAGTGCTCGCGCCAGAGCTCGCGCCAGTGATAGCGCCAGTGCTCGCGCCAGTGATAGCGCCAGTGCTCGCGCCAGTGATCGCGCCAGTGCTCGCGCCAGTGCTCGCGCCAGTGCTCGCGCCAGTGCTCGCGCCAGTGCTCGCGCCAGTGCTCGCGCCAGTGCTCGCGCCAGTGCTCGCGCCAGTGCTCGCGCCAGTGCTCGCGCCAGTACTAGCCGCTAGTACTCGCCGCCAGTACTTGCCTCCAGTACTTGCCTCCAGCACTTGCCTCCAGCACTGGCCTCAAGGACACTTGCCTCGAGCAAACTTGCCTCTAGCACTGGCCTCCAGCACACCGCGCCAGTACTCGCGCCAGTACCAGCCGCTTGTACTTGCGCCAGTACTAGCCGCCATTACTTGCCCCCAGGACTTGCCCCCAGTACTTACCGCCAGTACTTGCTGCCAGCACTTGCCTCCAGCACACTTGCCTCCAGCAAACTTGCCTCCAGCACTGGCCTCCAGCACACTTGTCTCCAGCACTGGCCTCCAGCACACTTATTGCCTCCAGCACTGGCCTCCAGCACACTTGTCTCCAGCACTGGCCTCCAGCACACTTGCCTCCAGCACTGGCCTCCAGCTCACTTTCCTCCAGCACTAGCCTCCAGCACACTTGCCTCCAGCACTGGCCTCCAGCACACTTGCCTCCAGCACTGGCCTCCAGCTCACTTTCCTCCAGCACTGGCCTCCAGCACACTTGCCTCCAGTACACTTGCCTCCAGCACATTTGCCTCCAGTACACTTGCCCCCAGCACTAGCCTCCAGCATACTTATTGCCTCCAGCACACTTGCTTCCAGCACTGGCCTCCAGCACACTTACCTCCAGCATTGGCCTCCAGCACACTTGCCTCCAGCATTGGCCTCCAGCACACTTGCCTCCAGCACTGGCCTCCAGCACACTTGTCTCCAGCACTGGCCTCCAGCACACTTGCCTCCAGCACTGGCCTCCAGCACACTTGCTTCCAGCACTGGCCTCCAGCTCACTTGCCTTCAGTACACTTGCCTCCAGCACACTTGCCTCAAGCATTGGCCTCCAGCACACTTGCCTCCAGCACTGGCCTCCAGCACACTTGTCTCCAGCACTGGCCTCCAGCACAATTGCCTCCAGCACTGGCCTCCAGCTCACTTGCCTCCAGCACTGGCCTCCAGCACACTTGCCTCCAGTACACTTGCCTCCAGCACACTTGCCTCCAGTACACTTGCCTCGAGCACACTCGCGCCAGTACTCGCGCCAGTACCCGCGCTAGTACCCGCGCCAGTACCCGCGCCAGTACCCGTGCCAGTACGCGCGCTAGTACCCGCGCCAGTACACACTTGCCTCCAGTACACTTGCCTCGAGCACACTCGCGCCAGTGCTAGCGCCAGTGCTAGCGCCAGTGCTCGCGCCAGTGCTCGCGCCAGTGCTCGCGCCAGTGATCGCGCCAGTGATCGCGCCAGTGCTCGCGCCAGTGATCGCGCCAGTGCTCGCGCCAGTGCTCGCGCCAGTGCTCGCGCCAGTGCTCGCGCCAGTGATAGCGCCAGTGATAGCGCCAGTGCTCGCGCCAGTGCTCGCGCCAGTGCTCGCGCCAGTGCTCGCGCCAGTGCTCACGCCAGTGATCGCGCCAGTGCTCGCGCCAGTGCTCGCGCCAGTGCTCGCGCCAGTGCTCGCGCCAGTGCTCGCGCCAGTGCTCGCGCCAGTGCTCGCGCCAGTGCTCGCGCCAGTGCTCGCGCCAGTGCTCGCGCCAGTACTAGCCGCTAGTACTCGCCGCCAGTACTTGCCTCCAGCACTGGCCTCAAGGACACTTGCCTCGAGCAAACTTGCCTCTAGCACTGGCCTCCAGCACACCGCGCCAGTACTCGCGCCAGTACTAGCCGCTTGTACTTGCGCCAGTACTAGCCGCCATTACTTGCCCCCAGGACTTGCCCCCAGTACTTACCGCCAGTACTTGCTGCCAGCACTTGCCTCCAGCACACTTGCCTCCAGCACTGGCCTCCAGCACACTTGTCTCCAGCACTGGCCTCCAGCACACTTATTGCCTCCAGCACTGGCCTCCAGCACACTTGTCTCCAGCACTGGCCTCCAGCACACTTGCCTCCAGCACTGGCCTCCAGCACTGCTTTCCAGCATACTTGCCTCCAGCACACTTGCCTCCAGCACTGGCCTTCAGCACACTTGCCTGCAGCACTGGCCTCCAGCACACTTGCCTCTAGCACTGGCCTCCAGCGCACACTTGCCTCCAGGACTGGCTTCCAGCACTGGCCTCCAGCTCACTTGCCTTCAGTACACTTGCCTCCAGCACACTTGCCTCAAGCATTGGCCTCCAGCACACTTGCCTCCAGCACTGGCCTCCAGCACACTTGTCTCCAGCACTGGCCTCCAGCACAATTGCCTCCAGCACTGGCCTCCAGCACACTTGCCTCCAGCACTGGCCTCCAGCACACTTGCCTCCAGCACTGGCCTCCAGCACACTTGCCTCCAGCACTGGCCTCCAGCTCACTTGCCTTCAGTACACTTGCCTCCAGCACACTTGCCTCAAGCATTGGCCTCCAGCACACTTGCCTCCAGCACTGGCCTCCAGCACACTTGTCTCCAGCACTGGCCTCCAGCACAATTGCCTCCAGCACTGGCCTCCAGCTCACTTGCCTCCAGCACTGGCCTCCAGCACACTTGCCTCCAGTACACTTGCCTCCAGTACACTTGCCTCCAGCACACTTGCCTCCAGTACACTTGCCTCGAGCACACTCGCGCCAGTACTCGCGCCAGTACCCGCGCCAGTACCCGCGCCAGTACCCGCGCCAGTACCCGTGCCAGTACGCGCGCTAGTACCCGCGCCAGTACACACTTGCCTCCAGTACACTTGCCTCGAGCACACTCGCGCCAGTGCTCGCGCCAGTGCTCGCGCCAGTGATCGCGCCAGTGCTCGCGCCAGTGATCGCGCCAGTGCTCGCGCCAGTGCTCGCGCCAGTGCTCGCGCCAGTGCTCGCGCCAGTGCTCGCGCCAGTGCTCGCGCCAGTGCTCGCGCCAGTGCTCGCGCCAGTACTAGCCGCTAGTACTCGCCGCCAGTACTTGCCTCCAGCACTGGCCTCACGGACACTTGCCTCGAGCAAACTTGCCTCTAGCACTGGCCTCCAGCACACCGCGCCAGTACTCGCGCCAGTACCCGCGCCAGTACCCGCGCCAGTACCCGCGCCAGTACCCGCGCCAGTGATCGCGCCAGTGCTCGCGCCAGTGATCGCGCCAGTGCTCGCGCCAGTGCTCGCGCCAGTGCTCGCGCCAGTGCTCGCGCCAGTGCTCGCGCCAGTGCTCGCGCCAGTGCTCGCGCCAGTGCTCGCGCCAGTGCTCGCGCCAGTGCTCGCGCCAGTGCTCGCGCCAGTGCTCGCGCCAGTACTAGCCGCTAGTACTCGCCGCCAGTACTTGCCTCCAGCACTGGCCTCAAGGACACTTGCCTCGAGCAAACTTGCCTCTAGCACTGGCCTCCAGCACACCGCGCCAGTACTCGCGCCAGTACTAGCCGCTTGTACTTGCGCCAGTACTAGCCGCCATTACTTGCCCCCAGGACTTGCCCCCAGTACTTACCGCCAGTACTTGCTGCCAGCACTTGCCTCCAGCACACTTGCCTCCAGCACACTTGCCTCCAGCACTGGCCTCCAGCACACTTGTCTCCAGCACTGGCCTCCAGCACACTTATTGCCTCCAGCACTGGCCTCCAGCACACTTGTCTCCAGCACTGGCCTCCAGCACACTTGCCTCCAGCACTGGCCTCCAGCTCACTTTCCTCCAGCACTAGCCTCCAGCACACTTGCCTCCAGCACTGGCCTCCAGCACACTTGCCTCCAGCACTGGCCTCCAGCTCACTTTCCTCCAGCACTGGCCTCCAGCACACTTGCCTCCAGTACACTTGCCTCCAGCACACTTGCCTCCAGTACACTTGCCCCCAGCACTGGCCTCCAGCACACTTATTGCCTCAAGAGGCAATATATTAGGCCAGGTATTGAGGCAAGTGTGCTGGAGGCCAATGCTTGAGGCAAGTGTGCTGGAGGCAATAAGTGTGCTGGAGGCCAGTGCTGGAGGCAAGTGTGCTGGAGGCCAGTGCTGGAGACAAGTGTGCTGGAGGCCAGTGCTGGAGACAAGTGTGCTGGAGGCCAGTGCTGGAGGCAAGTGTGCTGGAGGCAAGTGTCCTGCAGGCCAGTGCTGGAGGCAAGTGTACTGGAGGCAAGTGTGCTGGAGGCAAGTGTGCTGGAGGCAAGTGCTGGCAGCAAGTACTGGCGGTGAGTACTGGGGGCAAGTCCTGGGGGCAAGTAATGGCGGCAAGTACTGGCGGCTAGTACTGGCGCAAGTACAAGCGGCTAGTACTGGCGCGAGTACTGGCGCGAGTACTGGCGTACTTCACTTGCCTCCAGCACTGGCCTCCAGGACACTTGCCTCGAGCACACTTGCCTCCAGCACTGGCCTCCAGCACACTTGTTTCCAGCACTGGCTTCCAGCACACTTGCCTCCAGCACACTTGCCTCCAGCACTGCTTTCCAGCATACTTGCCTCCAGCACACTTGCCTCCAGCACTGGCCTTCAGCACACTTGCCTGCAGCACTGGCCTCCAGCACACTTGCCTCTAGCACTGGCCTCCAGCGCACACTTGCCTCCAGGACTGGCTTCCAGCACTGGCCTCCAGCACACTTGCCTCCACAGTACACTTGCCTCCAGCACTGACTTCCAGGATACGTGCTCTAATAAAAGTTTTTTATTTTTTTATTTATTATGCGATAAATGAATAAACGAGCTTTTTTATTTTTATTACTTATATTGTTATTTAAAGTAATAAAGTAGCTAATTGGTGACCTATGATAATCAAGCTTATAATATTGTATCTTAGTAATATAATAATATTGTGCTGTAATTTCTACTGTGTGTGGGTACTCGAAGGAAACCACAATAATCTACGCAAATCGACCCACGTAAATATAACAAATTCAGACGCGTTGTCACAATACAGTTAAATGACTCAGTAATACTACTTTTATTCTATTACGTGTGAGTTTGTTGTATCACAAACCTATTTTTTTTTTTTTTAAACGTTGCCCCACACTAGGAATTTCTCCTGTATCGTGGGTGCGTTTACAAACATTTAAACTCACATACACAAACAGCCAGACCCAGAACAACTACTTGCAGATCATACAAATATTTGTTCCGTGCGGGAATCGAACCCGCGACACGCAGCGCAGCAGTCGATCGCTGAACCACTGCGCCAACCGTGCCGTCCAAACACGTCCACCTCAAAATTAACAAATGGTATTTAATGTAAAAAACATGATGTGTTTATTAAAACATGTATCATACCTAATATTATAATTTCACCTATTGTTAACTATTTTGTTCACCTTTTTGACTAGTTTTGTAGGTATATGGGTAGTGTAGCGTAAAACCGCTACGGTTAAAACCTCTTGCCGAGTGACATGTCAACACTGGCCGAGTGACATGTCAAATTTTTGTTCCGTATTTTAAAATTAATTTTAATTAGTAATTAAGTGAAATTAAGGTGTAATTATAAGTGTAAACGTAACGTAATTGCATAAATATTCAGGATTATTGTTTTCCTGTAAATATATAAAGTAAAACACAATATTTGGTTACACACCGGTAACCTAAGACCAACAGCTGACGTTTGTACTGCGGATATAAACGGGGAGTATTTGTTAATTTTTATTAGCCCTAAATCGTTTCTATAACTCGTTTCTATAACTCTGTGACAAATCCTCGTTAAGTATTTGCATAAATGGTTCGTTGATTTAACATTCTGCATTGGGTCTAAATCGCATTGTTTACATCGTAGAAATCGAAACTTAGCGAACATTCTATTATTCCCAATCTGATCATTATTATAAAATACAACAATAAAAACGTTCATGATCCCTATTTTTGCATTAGCGTTATACTTTATTAATAAATAAAAACTTTAAAATTTAAGCAACCTACCTACATAAGAAAAAGTAAAATTTTACGACATTAGAGGAATCATTTTATATTCTATTTTCAAGCTAATTTAATAGCCAACCTAATTTCTCCACTGATCTACAATAACTTCTCCCATTTTCCCTTTCATTTCCAACTTTATTTTATTTGTCATACTTGTTCTCACCGTTTCTTTATTCTAATTCCAGTAACAATTCCTGAAACCATGCCTGTGATGACCCGTAAGGCTACTGCTCAGGATATGGAGCTAAAGTTGAGAACGGCCCTCCAAAAGCTTGAAACATTACAACTCCAATATCAAAAATTATTACAGGAGAATGATGAGAGTGAGGAGGAAGTCAAGAAGATAGTTGACAAAAACTCAAGCCGTAAACGGGAGCTAGTAGACCTACATCAGCAATACTTGAACGTTGTTGATGAACGCGATCAATTGAAGGTAGTCACGGATGGTTTCAACAACTGTAGTAATTTGTACGAGGAGGCTTTAAACAAAGTTCTTCTTAGTTGTTATTCTCATTTGAACTAGGAATCGGTGAAAAATCGTCGGATGTTTGCTTTCTGACGGTGTCACTAGGTTTTTGGGACTCGATACGTGATGGTCGTCCTTATTTTTTTGTGATTATTGAAATTATAAAGCGTATGTTTAAGGTGTAAGCCTAATAATATCTTATGTGGAAAACATAAAGTATAATAGCACAAGTATATCTGTGTTTTACCTAAGTGTGATTTTTTTGTTTAATTTGGTATGTTATGTCGTCTTTTTTCTTTTCGATCTATTTCACTCTAGATTCATAATTAATCAAAGATTCAGCTTGTATCGGTGGTCTGAAGTTTCTTTTTTGTTTAGATCCCGTTACAAGCCAATTTTTGGCTCCACCCTACGGGCAAGCGACGTCGGTTACCGACAACGGAGGTCGGGGCGCTCTCGCCCGAAATCCGAGCACATCACGTGCCGAGACGTCCACCTCTAAGGATTGAGGCGTGTACGAGGTAGACGCGGACTCCGCAGCTCTGTGACTCCGTGATTTCTACGTTTCACCCGACAGACGTGTTCAGCCGTCCAGGATTTATCCGAGTCTTCGCAGCAAGAGCTTTATTTTAAAAAGTGCACCTGATTTAAATATTTCCTTTCAAAAAAATTCTCATGTCAAAAACTCGACAACTTTCTAACCTAAGGCCTATCAAGACGCGTTTGATTCACTTAGTATTTTTGTAATTAAAATTACCTTTATTGCTTATTCGCCTAGCTATAACCGATTGCAATCGATTTTTTTGTTAGGTCAAGTTAAAAATATTTGCGTAAATACTTTTAATAACATTTTTTTTTTCCACTAAATTAACCCACGCCACACAAAGGTCCCAAAAATCAATTTTTTAAATAGCTAAATTAACCTTTTTATATATTTTAATTACTTGTCTTTTATACCATTTTTTTTTTCCTTTAAAAAAATCAAAATTAAACGTATTAAGTAGCGGTTTGTGTTTCACTATCACTTACAAATTTCCTACGCTACAGTAGGTACAACTATTATTAACTCCTTTTTAGGTGTTAACGATAAAAGGAAACTATTATACACAACGTGAAAAATATTTGTTTTATACGTTGATGTAACACGTTTAATTTTGATATACCCAGTTTCACTCTCCCAATTAAGACGAATCTAACGGCACCTCTCAAGCTGAAATCGATCAAGCCGTTTAGGCTACAGAGCGTGTCAAAGAAACATACGCACATACATACTTCCTTTTTTTTTGGGTGGGAAATTATCAAATAACTTCTCCCGCTCTGGGTGGAGCAAGAGGGCGTGTCAGACTTTTACTGACTAAAACCCACCCGTGTTCCCTCAGTTGCCTGTGTGCCAGGGGCCGCGGTATCTCTTTCGAACAACCCGCACCCTGGCAGGCATCGGCCCTTGCGGACCCCACCAGTTCGTGATGTCATCTCTTTGAGGCATACATACTTCCTTAAGGCGCAGTCGGGTAAAAAGTAGTCCACGGGTATCGGGTACAGGGTCCATGCTACTGGTGGTCAGGGCTCCTGAGAGAGTAAACTCCTAACGATAAGCATCGTGTTCAGAAATACCGCTTTCTGAATCAAGCCCTTATTTCGTTGTTGGTCGAGGCTCTTGGCTATTATGCCATTGGGCGTCAGGACTAGCGGCAAAATGACTGCTATGTCAAGTAAGCAACTAAGACAACCAAAATATTTTCAACCGTCCGTGGACTGAAACTTACACTTATAAGAATAACCAATGTAATTATCAAGGTCATTGAAACATTTGGTTATCTTAAAGCTAGACTGCATTTATTCAACCAAGTTAGTACCTTACTTGTTGGTAGGTACTCGCAGAAAATGCGCAGCGTCGGAGCTGTGTTGTTAGATAATATATCTCATTGGTGGAAGCTGACAATTCCACTATCTCGTTATACAATATGGTGCATATTTTGAAATACCTTGTTAGCTGTTGCTTGGCTGACAAATATTTTCGCTACATAATCCCTACACTATCTGCGCGAAAGTTCCACAGCGTCGTGCGACGTTGACTTTTCATTACAAAGATATGCATTTAATTAAATTAACCTTCTCAGACGTTGTTAATTACTTGGATGAGAAGCTGTCGTAAAGTCACAATATCGTGTTGCATCCACTAAGGGTCTGTTTGCAGGTACCTGGCCACCTCTTTACCGGTGTAGTGTGGTTGTGGTTGTGGGTCATCTAAATGAACCGTAACCGCCGCACCGCTTTCACATTTTTTTGTTTTCTTGACCGTCTTAGATTTAAATAAATGAATAATAATTCGTATAAACGCTCTGTTTCTCTCTTCTTGTCACTTCAGATTCGTTACCGAGTAAACACTCAGTGAAAGCTGTAGTAAGTGGCGCGCAGAGAGAGTCAATAAAAATGTTTTTTTTTTCTTTCGCTAAGCTGGGAATCAGTTGTTGCTATATTTCAAAAGTATTTTTGTCTGAAAAGTCTTTGTTGCAGTTATTTTACACAGGAGGCTCGTGCACACAAACGTGCAGGTTTATTTTTCTGTTTTTTTTTTGTATGTCCTTTTTTCTCTGTTTCCAAATTTTGCCTATAATTCATATTTTTACTTTCTTAGCTTAGTTGTTAACTCTATTTTGCATTCTGTGGTCTCCTATATGTGAAGGAGTACACCTACTTAATACCTGATTTTGCTCTTTATTTATGTGTTAGTATTGTGTACATCTTTAGTTGGAGATCCTAAATCAATAAAAAATAATAGTTTAAAAAACTAAAAAACATGCTTTAAAAACCAAACTAAAAAAGTAGAAAATAATTTAATTCTTTTAAAAACTGTGAGGTAATTGATTCTGATTTTAATGATTAAATTATTTAACATTTGCTTGACAACTACCTACATCAATGCACGAGTACCTGTTACCTGCGTCTGCATCCGCGTGTGCCTTTCCACAAACCGACCGCGGCACGTGTAGCTAAGTCTTGGATTGACCCGTTTGGCTGTTATTATTTAGCCAAGAGTCTTTATCAATGTGTATTTGAAATTAAATCTTGTCAGATTTGCCCGAAAATCTTTTCTGACTTGCGCTTCATGAGCATTTTAAGCTGTGTTGAAAAAAAAAGTAAACTAAAACGAGTTGCAGGCCTCTACATAATCCTACAAGCTAGTCGTCCGCAATAATGTAAATCAAATTGCGCCGGTCAAAGATCGCCGTATTTTCGTTTAGAACTTCCCTTTTAAGGATGCCTCCTACAATAAATTCAGCGGTAAACAAGTCACGCAGTCCAACTGTATGAAATATGACAAGTGGTTGTTCGAAGCCAGTTAAAATTCATAGCCCCTTAATAGGTAAAGCTGTCCACTATTAATGAATGCGAGTTACCCAAACTACACTAAAACTATTTAATTCACGACCGCCAACAGCCTTCATGTTTGCACATAACAATAAGTTTTAATTAAGTTTGTTGAAGAGCACCCACGGGTCGTATGGGACATTAGCTAGCTATGAATAATACATAATATTTAAGCAGTGGACTGCAATTGGATGAATTGATAATTACAATGAACGATGTGCTCGATTCCACTTACTCCCACTTATAACTAGGAGAAATATATCCGACATAAGATTCTTAGTGAAAATAGCACAATCAAGGATTGAATGTCCTGAACTTCTTTCTAAGCTATCTTTGAATGTTCCACCTCGACACTCTCGTTTGAGAGATCTTCTCCATGCTCCTTACGCTCGCACAATTTACCGCAGTAATTCCTTTATGATTCGCTCAGTCAAAGCATTCAACAGAATTGTAAAGAATGAACACTCCTCAATCGATTTGTTTGCAAGCAGCTTGGCGTCTATTGTTACCATTTTATCTAAAAACTAGTTTCTGATTGATCCAATTAGTAGTTGATCATGCATTCCTGCCTATGTATTTACTTAATAATAGATCCAATTAGTAGTTGATCATGCATTCCTGCCTATGTATTTACTTAATGTAATAGTTTAATTGTGTATTTAGTTAGTTTTAAGTTTAATTTATCACTTACATAATTAGTTATTTAATCTAAACATAGTTTATAACTCGCACAACAATACCCCATTGCTATCTGTGGAGGCTTGTAAATGGCTTTTCGTAAATTATATAACTATTCCTTTTGTACTGATAGCTGTAAGCCACCCAAACACAATAAAATAAAATAAATAAAATTATTGAGCGTCACTTATCTATCTCCGAGCATTGCACTTACATGCGAACATTTACGTAAGTCATATGCCTAGCCTTTTCACAGCTAAGTTGGGGTCGGCTTCCAGTGTAACCGGTTGCAGCTGAATACCAGTATTTTATATGGAGCAACTTCCTATCTGACCTCCACAAACCTACTGGGCAATACGATACCCTTGGTAAGACTGGTTGTCAGTCTTTCCGGCTTCTGACAACACGTAACGACTATCAAAGACCCACAAATTACAGCCAGGACCAACGGCTTAATGTGCTTTCCGAAGCACGGAGGTTTCTTTGTATGTTAATGGGCCACCCATCCACGGACCAACCGCGGTAACCGTAGCTTAACCTGATCGATCCAGCCGTCCGGCTGTTATTACTTAGCCACAAGCCCCTCAGAATTTACGTAAGTATAACCTATAATAAAACGCAACAACAGTTTGCTTACCTATATCTTAGAGATCACTTAAAATCCATAGATTTACAATCAGTCTATAATATTCCCAGTACAGGGATACAGGCCTACCCTAGATGAGAGGGAATGGTCTGTAAATCACCATCCAGCGTGGGTTGGTAGATGTCACATGTCTTTGAATATTTCATTCTAGGAATGGGCCGTAAACTACCACGCGGGCCCAGCGCGGTTTGATAGATGTCACATGTATTCGAATGTTTGGTTCTATTACATGCCGGATTTATATTTTCCGTCACCGTTTTGAGAGCAGTGGTGATGAAATTATTCACACAAAGTAAACCGTCTGTCTGGTTTTGAACCAATGACCTACAAACCCGCAAGTCACAGCTGTTACCACTAGGCTACCATTGCGCTATTCATAGATTATGGGCTAGGTATAAGTTTAGGTACGTAAGAACATTACTTCACGCAAATGGAACCAGATACAGTCTAATAAGGTTCAATTTCTTTGCCAGTTGTATCAGTGAAATGATTATAACGAGTGAACTTGAAGCGAACTTTCTGATTATTTTCTCCAAGGACCGGCCATCAAAATCCCCTTTCGTTATCCATTTGCAATAACGGGGCATATTACGGAAAATGAAAACGAAGTTTTATCGCTACTTCTTCCACAATAATAACAGAAACGTAAATTGATGATAACTTTGATCATTATCACTGCCTCTTTGGTGTAGTGGTCGCAAGCGCTACTGCTGAACTGGAGGTCCTGGGTTCGATTCCCAGGTCGGACAAAGTGTTATTGGGTTATTATATCTAGAATTTCTCAGAGGCAGCCTGGAGTCTGAATTTGTGCCCGGTTGATAACAATAGGCTCGCCCCCTATTACATGGGACTTAAACCAAACTGGCGAAATCTGGGTGCACTATACTGTCACCTCTGGCCAAAACTTCGGGGAAATAAGGCATGATGTTATGTTTTTTTGTTTGTTTTTGAAAGTTTGTATGTTTGGTTTAAAGGTTAAAGTTATTATAGGGGAGTAAGTTAGCGAAGCAAACCCTGAGATTGTCGGAGTCCCACAAGGAAGTTTGCTCAGTCCTCTCCTTTTTCTGATCTATGTCATCGAACTCTGTTAGCTAACCCTTCCATCCACAAAAATAATCGCCAACGCGAATGACACGGCCATTCTATATTATGGCCGTGACTACTCAGCTAAAGAAACAGCCAGAAAGGGGCTAGGTAAAGTGATGTTGTAGCTGGAGCAAAACAGTCTCACATTAAACGTTGCCACCGGTGTGGGCGCCTACATTGAGGCGCCAGCCAGCCCGCAAGCTGAAGGCGTCCCTTAGGGTCATGGCCATCAGGACGGTCCGGGGATACCGCATGATCTCCGGTGAGGCCGCGGGCCTCCTTGCTGGATTGCCGCCATGGGATCTGGAGGTATAGGTCCTCGCACACATTTGGGAATGGCGCGAGGAGGCCAAACGCCAGGGAATAACTCCGCTGCCGTGAGAAATCGCGGCACAGCGGACATAGCTCCGGCGGGATCTCATGCCGACATGGAGAGTGTGATTGTCGCAACCCAGTGCTGGGTACGCCATGATAGCGGCGGTAAGTCCCCTCTTTGAGGAGTGGCTTGAGAGACGGCACGGCGTCCTTACCTTCCGCCTGACGCAGGTCCTCACCGGACACGGTTGTTTCGGGAGGTTCCTGTTTCGGATAAGGCGGAAGGAAGCGCCCGGGTATATCCACTGCGAAGATCGCCCTAAGGACACGGTGGAGCATACGGTGGAGGGCTGCCCGGCATGGGCGGAGCACCACCGTGTCCTCGTGGAGGCGATCGGCGGCGGCGATCTCTCGCGTCCGGCCCTGGTCCAGACAAAGGTACGGAGCTCATCCTAGATTATGATGAAACAGAAGCACTGATTTCAGTATTACGAGCACTTACACACCCTCAGACACCCCATATCACTTTCTCTCTCTACACACACACGACACACATCACACACTCATTCGCTTTCCCCATTAAACCACATAACACGCGCTCATACACTATTGCTGCTGTTACACGTCTTAGCTTCCCTAATCTTGTAAAATAAACTTAGCGGACGAATGGATGGCCCCTATAACACAGGATTTTCCTAGCATCGGGGTCATTATTCAAATAAATTGTGCACAAATGTAATGTCATAATAACGTAACATGCATTGTACTTCATCTTTTTATAAATAAATTCATCATTATTACAGCCAGGCTCCTCCACTTCGACCGGTCTTGTGCTTCCCACATCCAGCAGATTCCCGCGGCCTTAACAAGGTCATCGGTCCACCTTGTGGGAGGCCTTCCCACTCTACGTCTTCCGGTACGCGGTCGCCACTACAGAACATTTCGACCTCATCGGCCATCTGTTCTGCGAGCAATGTGCCCTGCCCACTGCCACTTAAGTATGGCAATTCTTCGGGCTATGTCGGTTACCTTGGTTATCTTCAAAATAAATAAATGCTAAATAAATTATTCTTATTCTATTCTTATTTTTAATAATTAACAGTGGAATAGAATTACTAGCAGATCTTAGATGTAGCCAAGCGAATACAATTTTAATACCAAATGGTTTTCAATAAAGAAGAACTAATATAAACTAATTCTTAGTTCCAGTTCTCTGTTTTGCCATAACAGAGGTTTACTCGTTCAAAGGACTCGATCTTAAAAAAACAAAGAGTAGGTATCGCATAAATGTAAGTACCTAAGTATTTTATAAATAAACGGAAAGCGATCTTCTGTTTTATTAAGCTTGTAACCATTACCAAAAGTTTAATCAACATTGATTTTGTTAGCTTCTCAAGATATTGCGAAATTAGGTCAAAAGGGGACTTGAAATAAGATCTATAAAATAAAGTGTTAAAGCTACTAAAACTTACCAGAACGTTCATAAGTAAGTACCTAATAATTTGATAGTAGAACGAAATATTTTTTTCAACAACTAGCTGACCCGACAGACGTTCTCCTGTCTTAACTATGAATATTGAATTCGCATAGGTATAATATTATAAAAGTTGATATGGTCGTTAAGTTCTCTTAAATTTTCTAATGTTGCGCGCAACTTTCTTAATTTTTTATTTCATAAGAACCTTCTGACAATAACAAACACAACAAAAAAAGAATTAGAAAAATTGATCCAGCTGCTCACGTGTGATGCCGTGACCAAGGGAAATAGGGATTCATTTTTATATAATAGAAGAAGATTTATAGATAAATAAATGAATTATGTACGTAGGTACAAAACCCAAGCCCATAGGCCACACTGTGTAGATAATATTTGAAAAAAACTTGTATATTATTATAAGCATGAATAGTTTAGCGTGGAATAATTTTGTTTACTACTACTCGTAAAAATAAAAAAGGAGATACGTCTGCCAACAAATTGCTTTGCAGTTTGACAGAGGTAATATATTTTGGGAAAAAGGCGCAATTTTATTTGTATGTGAAAGAAAGAAAGAGAAATAGTTTTATTTGTCACAGAAACACGTGCTTAGAAAAAGATGACATAACATTTAAAAAAAAACATGATAACAACATAGATATATACATAGGCATATAGAACATAAATAATCGGCAGCTGCACGCCGTGACAGTGACAGGAAGGCTTCCACTCAGCATGATGCTGTGCTATGAGACCCACAGCATAGCGCTGATTTTCAGTGGTCACCCGAAAACAACGTACGAAAATCAAGCCAGGGTTTTTACAATTTAAACAAAACAAGTAACAAAGTAAAATAATTATAATGAACAGTAATAATATTTTATATTACCATACAACCAATGATATAAAATTCTATATGTCTATGTATATTGTAAAAAAAGGTATCTGTGTGAATAATCACTTATTTTTTTTTATTGATGGTCCGTTGCTACTGGCGATAGCGACCAATTTGCAAACAATTAATTACGAATGTCACGATATAGCTACCTAGGTAACCTGACGGTAACCGACTTAGGTTGGCAGGTATGGCACCTACAGTTTCTATGGTCGTTGACCCCAAACAGAATATCATCAAATATTTTTTTAAATGTTTTAACACAACTGCGGAGTTGAGCTGAATCCTAATTGCGTAACGCACGATTAATTATAATCTGTATCATTTTAAAACAGATTGCTCATCCATTGGTTCATATGTTCGATAAATGTGTCTGCTCAACAATGTAAATAACGCAATGAATATGATCGTGAGTTACGCAATTAGTGTGCTGGTTAATTCAATTTGATCCTGCATAAAGTTGAAACTTTACAGATGAATCTGTTACTAATTCCCTTCAGTAAGAACTTTGTAGAATTTTATTTTGCAAATATGGGTAAGTTGTATCTACACAACAGTTGTTATGAATAATACATCAAAGCTTCACCATATTTTTCCATTCAGCATGCAAAAATTTACATTATTTATGTAACTTGTACTTACATTTTGAAAACCAGATAAAGTAAAATATTATCATTATTACTACAATTATCATTCAATAGATCTTTTTAATAATTATCATGACAATTATCATTCGCCTTAAGAATTTAACCTGGTCTTGGGGTTACTTAGGGATTATACTTATACTTTCAACAGATACCTACTTATTTTTGGAATAGACAGGAGGTACCCACATTTCTGAGCGTAGTTCCCGTGTTTCAACGTGGTTTATCGAACAATTTTTGAGATGCTTTCTTAGCTAAAGCGCTTAGTATAACAGTCTACAAATACATTAGCTGCTCTGCCAACTATTGTACACACACTTACTGAGACGTCAAAGTACCTCCTAGTACCTAGTATCACTTTGAATAATGTCAATCTTATATTCGTAGCGACACGATTTTTTTTGTGAAGGTACTTACTAGCGTGTTAGGAAATGTTTCTGCAAAACCTGACTGAAATCAGTTGACATAAATGTTCGCTGCGAGTTTTTTATTCTGAATGGGAAAAGTGACACATTATAAATGCTCTTAATCCTGGCCCTATTTTGTACATTTGTAATAATATTTAAGGCTTACAGGAGACACAAAAACGTCTCGCTCAGACTAATGTTAGTTGAAGAAGGTTTTACTTGAGCGGGGGGAGACTGTGGGAGCGTACTTTTCAGATGCCTTTTTCAACATTAGACATTTTCCACTCATAGATAACTCAGTATTTTTTAAGAGCATTCATCCTCCGCGGGCTGGCAACGTCGCATTTCAAGTGGTTTTTCATGATTATAGTAAAAAGTTTAAATTAAAGTACATTTTTCAGCCAAGCACTATATCGTTGGTATTTATAAGTTTGTATGCATTATTTTATACTTATTTCTGTATTACTTAAAAAAATCAACACATTGTCAATTATTTTATATTTGCAGTACCTACTTATTACGATTAAATGTTTTTATTTAACAATAAATGTTAATAAATAATAGATTAAAAAATCTAAAAAAAACACGCTTTAAAAACCAAACTAAAAAAAGCGTGGCGTGGTTTTTGAGGTATTTTTATAATCAACTAGCTGACTCGACAGACCTTGTCCTGTCTTAAATATGAATATAATATTACACGCAACATTTTTTTTTTCATAAGAACCTTCTCCTGACAATAACAAACACAACAAAAAAAGAATTTGCGAAATCGGTTCAGCTGCTCTCGAGATTTGCGCTTAGCAACACATTCAGCGATTCATTTTTATATGATAGATTAATATCAAGCACCCCACGCTTTTTAAAATTATTATATTTATTTAACCATTCATGTACACACATATACATATATACAGACAAGAAGATTAGAACAGAAAAATAGGTACAGAGGTGATGCTTATTTCTAAAGAAATCTATTCCAGAATACCTGCGATAGGAGAGAAGATAAAGAGATGTAGATAGCGTGTGTAAGGGTAAAAGAGAAAATAAACTACATTTATAATCAAAAACAATAATTCAATAAATTAATTAAACAAATAATATGGGAATATACTAAGATACATAATTACAAACATACATACACACCTACTTCTAAAATAAATAGCACTAAAATATAAATAATAATAATGTAAATAAAATAATACATACTTTTAAAAACGGCAACAGTTTGGCAGTCCCTAATGTCGGGCGGAAGTGCATTCCACAACCGCATCGTGCACAGTGAAGGAGTAGGAGTAGAAGTCAGTGGAGTGGAGAGGGGACTTAAGGAGGTTTCGAAGACCTGCAAGGCGCATCTGAAGAACGGGCGTAGGAAAAACGGTCCCGCAAATAGGAAGTGGTTTTAGGATTGTGAAGAAGATTGAACAGCAAACATAGTATCCGAGACTTCCTGCGAAGGCGAAAGGGGAGCCATTTGAGTGCCTTGCGTAAGTTGGAAACATGATCATACTTCTTTAGATTGAAAGCAAAACGAATGCAGATGTTCTGTAAACGCTCAAGTTTATTTAAAAGCTCTTCGGTGGCAACCAAATAACAGGCATCGGCGTAACCTATGATGGGTTGAATGAGAGTTTGAGCAAGAGAGATTTTGGTGTTCAAGGGCAAGAAGCCTTGGAGACATTTCAGCGAATAGAACGTGTAGTGCACTTTCCGACTGACTTGAGCGACGTAGGCAGACCACGATAAGTAGGAATTCAACATCACCCCCAAGTTTTTAGCCGTACGCGCAATTTCAATCTGAACTCGTGTAGACAGCGACGCAACATCGAGCCTATTCCGCATATATCTGCCGCCAATAATCATTGCCTGGGATTTCCTAGGGTTGATTTGCAGTCCAAAAGACCGCTACCACTCACTACTCAAATCCAGGTCACTGTTCATGGCAGACACGGCGGCTTCTGCATCTTCCCTTAAGAAATGATTGTAGAGCTGCAAATCGTTGGCATAGAGATGGAAGTAGGAAGAGATGATTCTGGTGACAGAGTTAATGAAAGTGGAAAAGAAAAGGGGAGAGAGAACACCACCCTGAGGTACACCCGCGGTAAGAAAGCACCAATCAGAAGACGAATCGTCGATACGAACCCCAAACCAACCAATAGCGGAAGAGGAGAAATTTAAAGATTTAAGGATGGGGATCCTTAAATCTTTAAATTTCTCCTCTTCCGCTATTGGTTGGCACTTTAGCAGTGCCTTTAACTGTTGATTTCGATATCCTTCTGGGGAGAAGGATATCGAAATCAACAGTTAAAGGCACTGCTAAAGTCGAGAAGTATTTTCTGCTTTTTTAGTTTGGTTTTTGAAGCGTGTATTTGAGGTTGTATAATCTATTCTTCATTTTCTATTTCTTGGTTCTGCTAACTACAAAACCGTGATTTTTCAGTTTTTTTGTTATTGAATTGTCATCGGTCCTCGATAAGTCTACATAGCTTAAATGAAATCTGACCGTTTGGAGTGGGTTAAAATCAAGTCCAAAGGTGTCGGTTACAAACAAACAAACATACAGGTGAAGCTAATAAAAGCGTGTTAAAAATAGACTCAGCTACTAAGTTATAAAATTGATTAATTTTTAATTTTAGTCAGTAAAAGGTTTCCATTGGAGTAAGTTTAATTTGATTAATTAATATCAACGAAGTTTCTCACAATGACACTAAACAAGACTATGATTTATTGTTTTCTAAATTTAAATCTGTTGATTTATGAAATAAAGTAAACAAATGAAAGAGTAGAAATAAGATCAAAATTGTTTCGAGTTGAGTTTCAAAATTAAATTATCCTCAAACACAGCAAAGATTTACTTACCTCTATAAAATTGAAATTTAATATTGACAAGCTTTTCGTTCGTTTTGCCAATTAATAATAAGACACTGTACACTTTACTTACTTAGACCAAAACAGTTTTTTCCTAAATAGACAAAATAGTTTTGTCTTTTGTCCAATAAAAAGTTTTTCCAAAAACAAAAATCAAATGACTTCCGAAAAAACACTACAAAGTAAAAAATTACTTTAATTTCTTAAAGTCGGTGTCTTTGAATATATAGTTTAGGTTTTTTTTACCAACTTCCGAAATTAAAGGAGGCTAACACAAAAACTACCTGCCAGTGGTGAGGGTTGTTAGAAAGGCATACCGTTGCCCCTGGCACACAGACAACTGACGGGTTGGTTTTAGTCAGTAAAAGTCTGACAAGCCCTCCTGCTCCACCCAGAGCGGGAAAAGTTATTTGATGATTTCCCACCCAAAAAAAAAAAAATGGAAGCACCCCTGAAGTATACCTACCTATCCTTTAAAAAAAGAACTATCGAAATCCATCCACGATTGTCGGAGATATCACGAAAAAAAATATACAGACGAATTGAAAACCTCCTCCTTTTAGAAGTCTGTTAGAAAGGCTTTTCTGTACATTGTGGCTATACTTTGTCATCACTATTCTGTTATAAATGTGCGCATCATTACCTATTGCTTCCACAGTCAATTAGTCTGTCTACGACAGACTTGACTCAGTCTGTATACAACTTTAATTTCCGTAGGTATTTCAGCTTGATTAGACTAATAATGAAATTAATTTGATGCCATGACGAAAACGCGGCTGAAAGCGAGCGATGTTCCAACTGTAGTAAACACAGAAGGCTAAATGGAATATGCTTAATTAATTGAAGTTTGCGGGGGAATGGTAGGTACTTACTTATCTTAGGTAGTCTACAGCTGCACATCTCAAGAAAATAATACAATGTGTCGCTTTAGATTACTTGCCTAACCAGACAATAGCCTGTGAACAAATTATTATAATTTGTTTTATTCGTTAATTCGCTCTCGCACATTGGTAAATTCTACTAATTGTTTTGTATGTTTGGATGTTTGTACTCAATCACGCAAAAATGCCTGAACGGATTTGGATGAGATTTGGCACACAGATAGATTATAACCTGGATTAAATTTGATTATCACAGATAGATTATACATATAATAGTTTTATTTCGGTAGTACGTTCCCGTGGGATAATTTTCAACCTCCACGCGGGCGAAGCCCCTGGCAAAAGCTAGTGTTATATAAAGCTGTCAATGAAATGCTTTTGCAATTTGAACTGTCGGAAAACTAATAAGACGACTATACTGAAAATTATATATGAATTACTAGCAAACCCGACGAACTCCGTTTCGCCACCAGATGGCTTCGTTTTATGTAACATTTCGTTTGGTGATTAAAAGAAGAAGAATTTTTTTTTTTTTTTATTTCCTGAATTTTCTTTGCTATAAACCTCACGGAGCCCGAGACCTTTCCAACGAATGCAAAACCGTGGAAAACGGTTCGTGCGTTTTGGAGTTATAGCGTCAGGAAGGAAAACCCGACTTATTTTTATATAGTAGATTAAAATTACGCTTGTAATGAGCACTTCAAAATTTAATTTTCTTATTGAAATATACAAAAGACTGATCGAAGAAGTTGCGCAATAAACTTCTCAGCAACACGTCTCTGTCTGTTTAGTTTTAATTGAAAGTTGAACGGGAGCAATGCCAGTCTGCTCTGGCTTGGCAAACTGTGCCAATAAAATAAAGAAACATACGTTATAGTTTATAGTGTGCCCTATTCCTACACTGGGCACACTATAATGTAACGTTTCTTAATTTATCTTCAACCTTGTTACAGTCAGCGTCAATAATATCGGGACGTAGAGACATACTGTTCAAAATGATCTAAACAACTATGAAAATTTAATATTAAGTCAATGACACAATGAATGTTTTAGAAGTAAATGACAAAACTGTCATTCTGACAATGACTTTATCCACTTCACATCAAGTTAAATTTTCTTAGTTGTTGAGATTATTTTTAATATGTTTGTCCTGATATTTTTGACGCTGTCTACCTACCTAGTAGTAATTTTATACCAACTGTAACAATAATTTACTTATAGAATGCATAATTAAACTGTGTTAATTACAAAAAAAAAGTCTTTCCCCCTTATTAAAAAAACAAGGTTTTTATTTAGATCAGGTTAAAACCATCAAGCCAGTTTTGGAATGAAAAACCCAATGAGTATAAAAATACAGTTCATTTTATATAACTGACAACTCAGTCGCGGTGCTAAGTTGTCATTTTTGTATTAGAACTTTACCCAATTGAAATAAGGCTCAGAGCTTTAAGCTAGAAATAAAGTTAGATCGCATTTTGTTATAAGACGGCGTGTGATTTTCCTTTCACAACAATGATACTCTGCTATTATATTTAATAATATTAACACTTTAACTGTCCAAAGGATATTTACGTTCCCATCACCAAAGGTCCAATAATATTATTATATTTTGAAGGTAATACGAGGTCCCGTAATTAATTTTAGGTAAGCGAAATTTTGTCTACAGTGTCCCAGGTAGCTATCAGATCATTTTTCGCAGACGTCCGTGCATTAAATTTAATGCATTTAAACTACTAATATAGCACTAGCGAAATCATGGAAAATTCACGCTTATGTTTCATTTTATAGCCCTTATATTTTATCTTGGCCTTCCGAGAACTATTGCGACAGATTTATTATTTAAAATTTTACCAAATGAGACAATATCCTTACAAAACGAAGGATTAAAGGTTACGGGCAAATGTGATGTTTCCGGGAATAAATATGCAATTTCTTCAGCATTCCATTATGCCTTTAGCTCCGTTATTTATCCGTCTGCTTCCGTCGAACGTATAGACTCTATACGTTTTAATTCAATATCTTACTATGTGTCTTAATTCCGTTGAGGTATTATTTACAACACGGTGCATTAGATGTCATGCATGGACAATTAGAGTGTTAAAATTACTACAATTTTCACAGAATTCTGCTGCTAACTGTCTAAAACAGAAGTATAACGCTCATTACTAATTGCCTTTACGCCCTTTATTACCCTTCATGTGTGGATTAAACAGACTTTGTGAATATGTAATTTGTGAATAATCGATGAAAACAATCCATCCAATTTATTAAATGGCTCGTCTTTCAGCAAATTGAAAATGTTGGGCTTAATCCATACTCATATTATAAAGAGGTAAAGTTTTTGAGTTTGTGAGGTTTGCGGTTGTAGGGGGTAATCTCTGGATCTACTGAACTGATGTTGAAAATTCTTTTACCAATAGAA
This sequence comes from Antitype chi, assembly GCA_947359405.1. Taxonomy (NCBI): domain Eukaryota; kingdom Metazoa; phylum Arthropoda; class Insecta; order Lepidoptera; family Noctuidae; genus Antitype; species Antitype chi. The sequence continues at coordinate 9,694,936 of OX375815.1, read as the reverse complement.
AGCCACGTTATTTGTCAGTGTCATAGGCTATATATTAACGCGAAAAATTAAAAAAACTTTTTCGTGGTAGTCGGATTTGCAAAGGTCGGTGAAAAACCGGTCGAACGAAAACGTTTCTTACGAACGCTGCCTTAACGATGAGAGATATCTGCTAGGGGTGCGGGTTGTTCGAAAGAGATACCGTGGCCCCTGGCTTATAGGCAACTGAGGGAACAGGGGTGGGTTTTAGTCAGTAAAAGTCTGACACTCCCTCCTGCTCCACCCAGAGCGGGAGAAGTTATTTGATGATTTCATAACCAAAACAAAAAACGATGAGAGATATATGATTTAGTTCTAGTGATAATGCCTACATAAAAGTCAGCGACAGCATATGTCTAACTTTTATATTTAATCACAAAAAGTAGTTTTTATAAAAACAAAAATCATTTAAATCGTTAGGTCATGTTTATTGGTCATATTATGCACAATTATGAATTCTTATCAAAATAAGTAAATTTATCGTCTCAAGTGTTTAAAACAAAAGACTTTTACCTTTTACTGCATCTAATTTGGACGATACGACATAAGTATGGAACCGCGACCGTGTCGTAATCTATTGAGTGATATAAAATGTTTACCGCCAACAAAGTGGGCACGGGTCAGCTAGTTTTCAATACAATCATTGTGATACTTAATAAGTATTAAACATTGAGTTGTAAAAATGTAGTATGCAGTAAATTAAAAGTAATTACGATTTAAGAGTTATTATTTCGGTGAACAACACTTTACCCATTGATTTATGTTATTGGCGTACTTAGTTGCACATAAATTCCTGAATCAAGAAAATACGGAATTTTCTTTAAGTCAGATAACGTAGCTATCTGTTTTATTAGCATTAAGTTTGACTGAAAGAACTGTACAAACGATCAATGATAACGATCGTAAAATAGAGCAGTATTAATACATTGCAACAAGTAGGTATGAATTTCGGTTAAAATGTCTTATGCTCGGTTCCTATAAATAAAAACGTCTCTGTTTATTGCACACAAATCAGTTGATAGTAAGCATAAAGAAGTGTACACACAAATGTCTGCGATTTAATTATAAGCCGGCTCCAAAAAATTGCTCAAATGAGATGAGAGGAAGTCTCGCGAAAGCTTCAGGGGGCGATTTTCCCGCGTCGCGGTATGATAGCGTGTGGCTCGCGTTTGTTCCCCGCCTTAGTGTTTCCCGGCTCATGTTGTAGAGCAGATTGAAACTCGTGGCGTGTCGAACGCTCGTCTCGACCGCGTCTTATCCACCCTTAGCTTGCGTATACTTCGACAAAGTTTTTTCAACAATATTTAAAAAGCAGTGATAGTGTTTTTATATATTTTAATAAAATGTTTTAACAACTTTTGTGAGTTCGAACTTTGAGCTGAGTTTTTTGTTGTGATGGTCTGTTTAAGTGCTTGAGAAAACTAAGCGAATTTTACGACTGTTTAAAACTCGCCAAGTTTTAGTTGAGACAACAAGTGCCAGTGAAATCTTCTCAAACAACAAGTCGTTGAAGGTATATTTTTTTTCATTACTTTTTAAAGAAATAACTGTGCTTTATAAAGCTTTGATCGAATTAGTACAATAATATCTGTGAAAAGTCCTTTCAGTTACCTAGAAAAACTGTAAAACTAAGTTCCGGTATGTTCGTGTGTTCAGTTTCGTACAGCGCCACCATCAAGCCATTATGGCGGTGGCGGTAGAATATCCATCGGTATATATGGCAAATTTGAGGTTCCTCTATCATATATTTTCTACTAGGTATGCAGTGGATTACCTTTGCGTAAAGTATAACTGAGAACCCTTTGTCAGTGTACAGTGCACGGGTAACAAACTGCATGGAAAAATGTTTTATCTGTAAAGAAGGATTATTGAATTATTATTATTTGATTACTCCGTTTTTGTTTGATATCTGGAATGAAATAGAATATTATAGTACGTGTCCGTATTCCGTTAAATAACTATACCGAAAAAATCGAATGGAATATGGATGCAGTACATAAAATTCGCCTTTTTGGATATTAGTTATATCATTATGTTATTTCATATAATTGCTTTTTTTTATCTGACTGTATAATTCAGGTTTTACTTTTTTTTTAATCATTTATTTATGACTTAATCTACTCATTACAATGTTTTTTTTTTAATGAGTAGTATTGCAATATGTAGTTAGCTAGCGACCTCGACAATTCATGATTATTCTTGCCAGTGCAACCGGCAGCAAGTTCGTCATGCTCCCTTAGATGTCACTGCTTGCGGTAGCGTCGGGGGTCGGGTTGCCTCCTTCCCTCAAATATGGCGAGGGGGGTAATGGCTGATCTTTGCGTTATGCTCGTGAACGGGTGCTGCTCGTGGTGACTGGTCGTCTTGCTGACCATGGTTTTGTTATTGTTAATTGTATTAAGTTATTAAGTTTTTAATAATTTTAGTCCAGAGGTCCTAGTTTAACTTTTGTTATAAGTTACTTATAGCTATATTTGCATAATGCAGAATTACATATGTAAGCGGGCATGCCCTTTATGCCTAGAGGCTTTTATTCAGATTGGAAGTTCTGTTTACGTTTTATTTTAATTTTCTATTATTTTTAGTTTTCAATTTTTGATGGTATATTGGCGTGTGCTAGCTGACATATGGCAAATTTTATGTTTTTTTTTGTGTTTCGTAATTTTTATTACCTATTATTGTATAGAAACAAGTTCTTCTAACTTAACAGACAGCTGTGCTGCTGGGGAGTTTGTTCCGCTACTTCTTCTTCCCAGCTAAAGCACTAGGAAGTGGTGAAGGGCGGGCGTTTTTGGGGGGACTGTCTTATGTAATTTTATTTTGACGTTCAAAAAGAGCTGACTCTCAGCCTAGTTTGAATAAATGACTTTTGATTTTGATTTTTGATTTTGAGTGGGACTATTATAGGAAACAACGTTATTTTTACGTTTACATAGGCTGTAACAAGACCCATCACATTGCCGTTATTTACGCATTTTGTACATCAAAGTAAGTATCATTGAACAGAAATTGTTGCTGGGAAATGGCTTTTATTTTTGGTGTGAAACATCCCTGTTTACGGCACCACGCAATGTAACGCTCACAAAACATTGTGCTAATGGATGCAAGCAAAAATACAGGAGTTGTGGAGAAATTTTAAGTTAATTTACAAGACCTAGAGAAAGATTACGTGGAAACAAGTTGGAACTATAATTAAATGATTTTATTTCTGTAAGTACGAGTAGGTTTGTACAAACACTTTTAAAAATGCTCATTAATTATGTTTTAAAAACCAAATGACATGGCACTTCCCAAAACAAACTCAGAGGTCACAGCTTCATCTTTCTTACTGTCCGACCCCTTGACAATTCAGTAGTGCATAATCTTGGTCAGATCATGTGAAGACTGTGTAGATTGTCGTCTGCAATGGGTTTTTTGAGGAAAGAACCACACAGATTGAGTGAACCTGTCCAGTCAGTGGACTCATTTATCAGTAATCATGCGGCTCAACTCGGAACTTAAGGAGCTTAACGATTCGATGAACAATACCAAAGAAAGGACATTTGTGTAGACCGCATAAATTACTCAAACTGCCAGACCTTGATGAAAAATGTGAGAAAAAAAAGAAACCAAACAAGAAACAAAACCGTAAAACCGTTCATATCACCGTAACTCGGTTCCCGGTATGGTCCAGTACAAAAAAAAAATACACAATGACGGGGTTGAATCGGCTTCGTTAAGCGTTTTTTACACACCGCCTTTTATTGAATTTATTAAGTGTGCTGTTTGATGTAGTCTTAAAAGCTCTGAAAAAGTTTTTGAAGCGAAATCGTCGGCGAAATCGTCGGCGCGTAGGGCGATTTTCGGTGGGGGAAAATCTTATGGGTTTGCGTCACAGACCTGCTAATGTGGACAGTATATCTGTAGTTATGAGTATGACGTGTTGCGCTTGTTATTGTTGGGAGTTCCGGTAGATGTGAAAACGAAACTGTTCATTTATAAATGATGGCAACAAGAATAATTCATATTTTTTTTGTTGTAAATTCTGCCATTCAAAAATGCCTTTTATGTGCCTAAATTTTGATACTACAATTACATCGTACATCGACCAGTGGTGGCCCAGTGGTAACGGCCGCGACTTACGAGTTGTAGGTCGCAGGTTCGAACCCAGACAGGCGCTATACTTTGTGTAAATTATTTCATCACCACTGCTCTCAATACGGTGAAGGAAAACATCGTGAGGAAATCATGCTCATGGCATGACATAGAACAAACAATTCGAAGACATGTGACATCTACCAACCCGCACTAGGCCCGCGTGGTGGATTACGGCCTACTCCCTCTCACAGAGAGGAGGCCTGTGGCCCAGCAGTGGGAACATTATAGGCTGATTATGATTTCATCGTTTTCACATGTATAATTTCAACATGAATGATGTAACCTGTGATTTTTTGTAACAATATTTTGATTTAAAAGAATGTCCGTGGAGTTTATTGCCCGTTCTTGTTCATAGGTAACTACTACGCTTTGGAATGGGCAACTAGCTTCATCTTTCTGACTGACCGACTCCTTGATAATTCAGAAGTGTCTATAATTGGTTTATTAGAAATGAATGCTTTGAGTTTGAGTTTGAATTTAAGGAAAACATATTTTTTTTACTATATCATATTTTTTTCTTCTGTCGGTAGTCCCCATGACTTTTTAACTATAATGATGCGGTACTGACTTACTAGTTACACTGTCCATTCTAAACATGATTGAGAAATACGAATCACGATGAAAATATTCAGTGTAATTCAGGTGACACCGTACCGTACGTATATTTGATTGCATCCGCAAAACTATCCGTCTCACGTGCCAGCTTCAATTTGCATCCGTTTCATAATTGAAGGGTTCCGCAGCAAAAAGCTTAATCGGATCTTCTATCATGAGAAGACGCTGTCAGCCGTAACTGTAGGAATCTTCCAAGTAATGGGAACGACGAAAAACTTGAAACGAAAAACATGGAAAGATATCTTATGTCAGTAATGTGATGTATGAAAATCTCATGATTCTTTTGTTTAAAATAATAATGAAGTAAAATTGTGATCATTTTTACTTATTGTTCAATAATAAACTGGACTGACCAGAACACACACACACTGACACTGATCAGAATCTGAATAATTTTGAAGGTTGCTAATCCATTCTTTCCCATGAGTGTTGTGGAACTGTCAAATGAAAGTGATCCCTACTGATAGTGAATTACGCAATTACCGCAATTATATTTATGTTTCGTGAAAATGGATAATTATTTCCAGGTGAGTAATTTTGTGCAGACATTATTTAGTATAATAAGTGTAAGAAAGATAATTAAAGTTAATTAAAGCTGGCAAAAGGCTATTAAAATAGTAGATATACCTACATTATTATTTCATAATGGTTACGCTGAGTCAAATTAAAATGAGTTCTAATTTCACAGCTGCAAAAACTTGTTTTTTGGGACTGATTAAATTTTTCGGGGAATTTATCTTTTTCATTCACGAGTAGGTAAATATAATTACGATTTTCATTAAATGCTAACTAGTTTTTGCCTGCGGCTTTCGTATTGTGGAGGTCAGAAACTATCCCATAGGAAGGTAAGTACTACCGGGAGTGATTGATGAACCAATGATACGACATTTATTAATAAACTCTAGCAAGTATTAAATAAAAAAAACATACTAAGCACAATAAACGAATACATACATGATCGAAAAAACATGACTTAAACAAACCCCATACTCACACAGATAGATACATTATTACTTATCTAAATAGCTAAATATTATAATATGATTTATGATAAATGTTGACCGTATCAAACAATTAATAAGTACTACAACCTTTACTGATCTCAATAAAATAAATTACATATTTACCTAATTAATTTTAATGATATAAATATTTTAAAAATGATTATATTTTTTTTCTTATTTTTAGAATTATTTTTTATACTTTTGCTGTGCCCTACAGGGTCCGTAATTGTACCTTAGCTTTTATCCATTGTAAGGACTTTCGACATTATGGAATGCAAATAAAGATATGAATTTGTCTATCAATGTGCCAAACTTCATCAAAATCCGTTCCGCTGTTAAGGGCCTACGTCCCATTCGGTAGCGTAACACGGTCACTTTATGAATCCTACTGCTCATTAACGGCTTGTCTTGAAGATTTGAGAAATATATGATTTTGCTATAGATTCATATAGATCATTTTGCCCGAAGTACTTTTTTTGTATGGTTAATACTTTTGCTGTAAAAAATATTTTCCAACACGCAATATTTTGGCTTCTATTCCATACTCCTACTAAACGGCTTCGTTATTTGGAAAAAAAAATACACTGAAAAATAGATAGTTAGAGGTACCACAGAATCGCCGAAGCACAATTGTAAATTAATCAAAGGAATATCCCCATTTTGAGATAAAGGCTCAGAGGGGCCCTGCGCGGGCGCGGGCGGCAGTCGTGCTTTAGCATACAAACGGGAGATGAGGATACTATGGCCCTTAAGGCGTCAAAAGGTAAGTAACAGACAGACTTACAGAGTTACTTTCCCATTTATACTATGTAAGTATGGTAATATGGATTAATAACATTTAAGTCTCTAAACATTATTTCGCGAAGAATGATTAAGAAACAATTGTATTATTATTTCTAAGTTTCTTGTTGAAAATTAAGTCTCGGTTTTACTTTGTAACAACTTTCTTAATCTATTGAGAAAATAGCTAAGTGTTGTTTGATAATTTTGAGTGTTTCTGTAATTTAATTGGGTTTTATCAAAATATTTTATTTCACATAAAGCGATGCGGAGGAATACTTCGACGCCTAAGTGTCCTTTTGTTTTTGTATTTATTTTGTATCGTAGTACAAAATTAGACATAAATATACATGGGCAGTTATGAAACGTCAGAAGTTAGGTCTGTGCAGCTAGGTGTATTGGAAGAATTTATTTATTAACGGGAACTGCACTGATTGGTCGAATAAAATTTTTCTATATGAGACTAAACTCCTCTCAAAATATTTACTTTAATTATTATTGGGTACGGACAGACTTATTCAAATAAGATTTAAAATTTAGTAAGTACCTAGTGTAAATAGTCAGTTGTCTAATATTTGTTTACAACGTGTAAAATAATTAACGCAAGACCTCATACACCCCATTTAGAGTATGGAGTTAAAAGTATAGTAGAATGACCAAACCTTATTTTTTTAAAGCAGATTTTAGTTTTAACTAGCGTTTGCCATCGGCTTCGCCCGCGTGAAAGTCGAAAATGATCCCACGGGAACGTAACTACCGGGATAAAAAGTAACGTATGTGTTAATCCAGGTTACAAACTATCTATGTGCCTTTCATAAAAATCCGTTTAGTCGTTTTTGCGTGATTGAGTAACAAACATCCAAACATCTAAACAGATAATTATCCAAAAATCTAAACATACAAACTTTCACATTTATAATGTTAGTAGGATCACCGACGAAAAATTTCTACGCTAGGGGGCCATGTACCTAATGAATTAATTGTTTTACTTTACTGCTAACCTGTATATGTGAGGATTTTAATGTTAATAATATGATTTTAAGTATGAATGTTCCATGTGGTGCCGGGCGTAAAGAATAGCACCATCCCATTTATTCCCGTGTGTGTCGTAGAAGACGACTAAGGGACTTATTAGAGAATGGGCAGCAGCGTTCTCTAGGCATTTTACCACCATACTGCGATCGCCATACCGCCTGCCAAGCGTGGCGATTATGGCAAGCCCCCCCAAATTGGGGGAGGCCTATATCCAGCAGTGGACGTCTTCCGGCTGGAATGATGATGATGATGAAGTATTCTATTTTTCAAGATTTTCAAAGTAATTTTCTAATATTATATTATGTCGTAAATTTTGTGGTAAGAGAATATTTATACAAGCAAAATATGTTTTTTTTTTCTGAAGTTAGGTTCAAAAGTAGTTTGTAAGGCGCTATTACTCGCATTTAGAGCTCTGTAGCTACAGAAGCCTCACTTAAGGAGCCGTCACAATGAGAAATGTTCTCCTTAAATAGTATTTTCCATTGGTATAAATCTTAACGCTATTGGGCTTCAAGGTAGATTAGCCCAATCTCCTTTAGAAATCAATTCAGAATTTCAGAAACATTAGACAGCCGCAGCCGGTCCACTGTCTGAGGTGACACATTGGTGTCACTGGATTTATTTACTCAATGGCACTGCTCTTTTATAAAGCTTGGAAATACAATTTATTACCCACTTAACCGCTCCCGTACCGAAGTGGCAACTACAGCGGTTGTGTGTCCTGTGCTTAGTAAACAGGTAATAGTCGACTGCAATACTTAAGTACCTACTTAACTGTAAAGGGATTCCCGCAGGAGAGTTAGTTAACTTATCATCTCTTTTTTCTCGCTGTTTTATTATAAACAGTGTTTTTTATAAGAATAACATAATAATTTAACAAAGAACTGAAAACTACACGCTGTAAGTCTAGTAGCAGTAAACTAGGTCATTCCATGTACTTTCAGCGCCAATAATATCGGGACAAACAGACTGTTTATAATGATAAAACAACTATGAAAATTAAACTTTATCTCAATTCGATAAAGTTCTTGTCAGAATGACAGGTGTAGTGTAGGGTCTTCATTCTGAAACATTCCTTGTGTCATTGACTTAATACTTAATTATCACAGTTGTGTAGATCATTTTGAACAGTCTGTTCGTCCCGATATTTTAGACGCTGACTGTACAAATGTACTAGTTACATATCTATGTTTAGAAATAATAACTACCTACCTACTCTATAATTATGTATTTAATTAAAACATAATATATTTTTACAACGTGTTCCTTTTGATATCCCATAACTCAAGGGTATTAATGAGCCCATGTCAAAGAATCAACTTGCATAGAAACACCTTGTATAAATCTACAAAAATGAAAAAAATCTGGACTGGAAAGACTGCGAGTTTTTGAACGTTTTTTAATTACGAGAATTATTGACTTTCGATGACGTATCATAATTAATAACAACTGTTTTAACTCTACCTCTATTATAAGACCAACACACTCTATTTAGTTATTTCAGTGTATCCAATTTTAGCTTTCCTAAGTATAACAAAAACTTTCGAAAAGAACCGTTTGTGACAGACAGGCTGACATCGGATTTAAAACATTATCTAGTTTTCGCAATCCAAATTATTAAATATCTGTTTGCCAATTTCATCCAAATCCGTTCACATTTAAAAATTAGTAGGATAAATAATAATAGAGCATTAAATATTTAATTTTGACCAGTGTAGTTATGTAAACAAAATAAGCACGGCTGGAAAACTGATTTTCTACTGATCATCAGTAGAAAATCAGTTTTCCAGCCGTGCTTATTTTGCCAGTTCAACGACAAATGACCGATTATTTGGTTATGCATGTTTAAATAAGTACCTACAGCTAGATTACTCCTGACGTTTTCGAGTTCTATTCGAATCTAACTGATTTTTTTCAAATAAGTCCCAATTTCAAACTTATTAGTGCGGAATTAAGCAGCACTAATCAAACTGGTGATCAAACTCGCGCCATCTCGCTTGCACCAGCTTGAAGAAGTTAACGTTAATTTCTCCAAAAAACTTTTTTACATAAAAAAATGCTAGCACTGGTACGGTCACTCTGTCATAATAAAATATCATTGATTTTCAGCCTTTCATATTTAGCTTATAGCAGCTTACGAATTAAAATCTGTACCTACTGAAGTTTAAATTAATTAATCTAAACTAATATTAGATACAGAAAAGTTTTTCTTATTTTTGTATATTTGTGACGCTTTCGGGCTAAAACGGCTGAACGGATTTGAACGAAATTTGGCATATGGGTAGACAATGACCTAGATTTCCTTATCCAGGTCATAATCTACCCATGTAGTCGATTAAAACTTCAGTTTTCTTAATCTTAATTATGCAATTAAGATTAAAAAACTGAAGTTTTAATCGACTTTCGTTGCTGACTGTACCTAGGTAATGTGAAATTACATTTTTCTAGTAGAAAATCTTAAAAAGAAATGTAATTTGACAGTAATTCGAATTAAGTCTGACGTCGGGAATTAGCCCGCTTGATAATGTCAAGTTCAAAGTAGTTTATTAGGTAAATATGTGTTTATGTAGTGTCTGCAATAAACAGATTGTGACTCGCCTCGGCTGTGACGTTGATTGATCGTAATGAGCGCCGCCCGCCGCCCCGTGGAGTACTTTGCTACCTACACCAAATTGTATAGGTATCTACACTGTACGTAGCTCTATAGAAATTAATACTCACTAACGAACCTGGCCCTTAAAATCAATTACGACGGTCAATTTTGTACTGTCGTAAATATAGGTACACATGTAAATTACATATATAATCTAAGTCGATGTCGATATGGACGGGGTTTTATCGCGCACTGCTAACGTCGAGATTTGAAAATCGAACAGTGTGTATTTTCGACGGTGTGGGATGGACTTTAGATTTTCAAGTCTCGACGCTAAGCAGTTCGTTAAAGATCCACAGCGCGTAATAATCCCGCCGCGACTTTGTTACGTCTGTATGGACGTCAACTCACGCCTATTTCCATGGGGGTTGTTACGTGGCGTTCTCTTTAAGATAGGTATTACCTACTGCATTTAGTCTTAGGAATTTTGGATAGTTTTTCGTCCCAAAACTAGTACTCAAGCCTTTGTGTGTAGTAAAAAGGGTTTGATTTGATTAAGTTGTCGGCTTGCTTGTCGCCTATTCGCTGAGCAATCCGATTGGTCTACGAAGGGTGACAGTGGCGCCGCACTTCTGCGTGTTTTTTCACGTCAACTAATCGTCTCAAGTCGTAAAAATAACCTGCTCCTCGCGTTAATAACTTTTTTCTAATAAGAAATGGTCCTTCTGTGATTTTGTGCTACAACCCTTACAAGATACGAACAATAATATTAACCAACACCTGTGGAAATTAATGTGCAGTGAAGTTTAGCTGGATTTAGGATGACTGTGCACACCCAATAACTCCTACACAGGGGTAGACAACAATACAGAGGCTTCTTCAAACAGGCGTGACGCGACACTCGTAGAACAATTTCTATGAAAACTTCATTGAATAAATTGAAAAATAAAATGAATTCTTCACTTCAGCTATTGTTTCCAAGAAGAGCGCTGACAGCCACATAAGAAGACTATGATGGCACAGGGGTTAAGCTTCTCCGGTGTCTAAAACGCTCTCTAAAAATACACACCAAATTTCTTCCATAAATAACGTTTTTGTGATTCTTATTAGTTGATTACAATCTAACCTTGTAATACTAATAAGCTATTTTAATCAAACTCATTTTTTTTACGTAATAATTATTAAAATTGAATAGCGAGGATTGTACTTACTTTACAAAAGTCCGTTTCACTTTATCAGAGTCTGATATATTGATGTAATCAATTTGTTCATGTGTGTCATTGTCACTTTAATTTCTACACTTTTTGCACTACACTAACTCACAAGGTTTTGTTTGGTTTTAGTTCTATATTTATTTGTCACGTCATTTGACAGTGAATTGCGGATGCTACTGAAATGTGGTGTTCACCGTAGTCCTATGAAACCGTATCTGTAGATACTCCTCTTGCTTTGTTTACCTACGTTCAGACATCTGAGGGGCAATTCTCGTAATTTTAAGAACGTTCACAGTCTGATCTCAGTCTCAATCTGTCAAAAATACCTCGAGTTTCCATACATTTTTGACAAGTTTTTGAGATTTGCTTGTCGCTAAGATGACACTGCGACTAGATTTTGAACGTTTTTAATTACGAGAATTGGCCTTCTGAACTTATAAAGGTCTGCGCTGTGATCAATGCACGTTCCATAACTATGTAAGAAGATGCCTTTACCTTCCAATGATACTATAACAGGCCAATATAATAAAAAAACTGGGCGCTGGGGCTAAGGATTTTGTATACAGGTTGAAATTGAAAACATGCGACAAACCGAAATGGGAGATTGTACTCATCATTATGAACAACTTTTACTAAGGGACCAATGATGCAATCGCGAAAAAAAAAACATCTGTTCCCTACATTTATGTTCGCATAACTCGTCAAAATGTAGGGAACAGCTGTTTTTTTTTTTGCGATTGCATCATTGGTCCCTTAGTAAAAGTTGTTCATAATGATGAGTACAATCTCCCATTTCGGTTTGTCGCATGTTTTCAATTTCAACCTGTATATGAAAAAAAAACACACAAACCTATATGGGCACTTGTGAAAAGTCAGAAGCTAGGTGCACGGTTCTAATTGGTCGTTTCCTATGGAGAAGAGCCGCTGAGAAACTCCACGGTTACTCTTTTTCAAATTAGAGTGTTAATAGGTGTTAATAACCTGTCGTCCCAGATAGGTATTTCCTTAAACATCAAACGTTCATTCATTAAAGCTTTTAACGCTACGATCCTGCGATTGATGCTACGATCTTTACACACTCCTTATACCTAGTTAGTTTTCATTATAAACTAGCTTTTGCCCGCGACTTCGTACGCGCACAAACTTTACTCTGTCTTTTCCCGTTCCCGTAAGAATTTTGGTGAATTCTCTCTTAGTATTCCGCAACACGTCCCAATGAACCTACATGCATTTTAGTTTTGCGTATTTTTTTTTCCAAAACAAAATACAAATTACATGACCTGCTCTGTCAGTTGCATCGCGTTGCGTTTTGTTAAAAATAAACGACTAGATTTTTGTTTTGATTGATATTTTTTAATAATAAATATCATATTTTAATACTAAATTATCCTATTCCTGACGAAGACAAATCTAAAATATCAAATATCATTAAAATTGGCCCAGCCGTTCTTGAGTTATAAATGGTGTAACTAACACGACTTTGTTTTATATACAGGGTGATTGGAAGATGGGTGCAAAGCTTTAAGGCGAAGATAGTACAGACAATTTAGAACCATTTAAGCCATGGTTGTCTTAGACGAAGTCTTACCAAATATTTTTAACCAAATTTTTTAGTTTTTTTTCGGAAATTCTCAAAATTTAATGTAAACTGCATAATTATGGCCAAATTGAATGATAAATGAATTCATTTTTTATTTATTTAATTAAAGTAATGTGTAAGCAATCAAGCAAAACATGTTTTAGGCTTCTGTGTCATTAGACATTTTTTTTACAGACATTTAAAGCTCAGAAAAAATAAAAAAAATTGTACAATACGTCTTTTAAACCTTATTAAAAAAAAATTGGTAAGACTTCGTCTAAGACAACCATGGCTTAAATGGTTCTAAATTGTCTATACTATCTTCACCTTAAAGCTTTGCACCCATCTTCCAATCACCCTGTATATAGATATTGTTGGTTTGCGGTCAATATTCTGAGAATTATGTTTACGATTTTTTATCCTGATGCTACTTTATTTTAATGAGATATTTTAGAATAAGTCTTTTCTTTGAACATTTGTCAATAAACTCAACATTTTTCCGGCTTGTAATATTTACCATTACGCCTAACTGTGTGACACAAGTCTGTGTCCTTCGTTTGGGCAGCGCCTTAATGAGGTTTCCTAATTTCGTAGGTACAAAGTTTCCACACAATTTCCATGTTAATTCTGCTCTGGAATCATATTTTACGAAAAAGTTTTATGGTTCCGTAGTAAAACTGGGAACATAGACGAAGTACCTACGTCTGTACCGAATTAACCTCCATAGTTGGGTCCCTATATTAAGATATATCATAGGTTTTTAACAATAAAAGATAACCCTTGTCAAACTATGGAACCTCAAGTTCATCTTGCTACGTTGGTATTTCCATATATACGCCAGCTTTTCCGCTAGCTAAGGAATCTTATGCATTTAAATGTACAAAAACAAAACAGTTTCGTAGGCGGGAACAAATTTCGAGAAAATGGCTTCATGCATACCTACCTTTCCTTACTTTTCTGTGTTTCTCTCATCATTGAGAAGTCAGGGTCTCCATGATTTCGAGAAATCTTAAGCATATCTTTGCTGATACATTATATTTCCATTGCCAAGCCAATGCGTCCAACTGTATCAAAAATCGTTAAATAAACCTAACAAATCACGAGGGAACGATATTATAAACTCGTGGGTTCGTCCTAATGGTCACGATTTGTTAACATATTTCAAGTTTCCTGGACTTTTATCGTTCAATTCCCGCAACTGAGATGATTTTAGATACATTATACATGAATCTTCTGCGAACAATATTGTATGATATACGTTTTCGTTTTATTTGATCTTAATGGATGTGCCTTACCTTTTTCTGACCCGTGTCTGTTACTCTATCATTGTGTATAAATTATTTACTGACATGTACGTTGATTTTGATTGAATTCCTTTATTTTTTACTTTTAGTGATATTATTTGTGAACGGGTAAGGTAAATACCTAAAACAAACACAGAATAAAAAATAAAAAAATGTAAGTGCCCCAACTTGTCCGTTCCGAGACCCGAGGGCAATTCTCGTACCTAACTTTATGAATGTTCACAGTCTGATCTCGAAGTGTCAAAAATACCTTGAGTTTCCATACATTTTTTATATTTGATTGTCGCCGAGCTGAGACTGCGAGTTTTTGAACGTTTTTTAATTACGAGTATTATTGACTTTCGATGACGTATCATAATTAATAACAACTGTTTTATCGCTACCTCTATTATAAGACCAACACACTCTATTTAGTTATTTCAGTGTATCCAATTTTAGCTTTCCTAAGTATAACAAAAACTTTCGAAAAGAACCGTTTGTGACAGACAGGCTGACATCGGATTGAAAACATAAGTGTTTTTTCTGGCACTGACCGCTTAAACAAGCTTGTTAGATATTTTTGTCGGTAACGTGACACACCCGATTCCGATGTTGTGGGGCGATAGGTAATATCGCAGAATCACAACGCGACATGTCGTTCCAGTCTGAAGGAGCCTTTACGTGAATGTGATTTTAAATCGATATTTATGCTTGCTTGATGCTTGTTACACTGTGTAAGAAACGATTGATGGAAACAATCTCTGATAGGCTTTAACGTGAAGTTGTATGGTACTCTGTATGGAAATGAAGCCAAAACCCAACACTAGTTTACTTAATTATATATAGGTAGCGGATGTGGATCGTCCTCAGGGCGAGCAACAAAATGAAAATCAAAAATAATTTATTCAAACTAGGCTAAGAGTCAGCACTTTTTGAACGTCAAAATTACATAAGACAGTCCCCCAAAACGTACGCCCTTCGCTAGTTTAAGGGCCTAAGTCCCGTTTGGTAGCGTAACACGGTCACTTTATGAACCGTACTGCTCATTAACGGCTTGTCTTGAAGATTTGAAAACTATATGATTTTGCTATAGATTCATATAGATCATTTTGTCGAGGGTACTTTTTTTGTATGGTTAATACTTTTGCTGTAAAAAAATATTTTCCAACACGCAATATTTTGGCTTCTATTCCATACTCCTACTAAACGGCTTCGTCATTTGGAAAAAAAAATACACTGAAAAATAGATAGTTAGAGGTACCACAGAATCGCTAGAGCACAATTGTAAATTAATCAACATTTGCCAAGGAATATCCCTATTTTGAGATAAAGGCTCAGAGGTGCCCTGCGCGGGCGCGGGCGACAGTCGTGCTTTAGCATTCAGACGGGAGATGAGGATACTAAGGGCCTTAAATAACTTGATTACGTCACGTGGGTGCTGTTGACAATGGATAATTTATTACTAATACGCAGAACTAGCCCTTGTCTGGCAGTGTTTACCACTGAAATGATGTCACAGACCACCTGCAAAACATGATGCCTATTGTAACAACTTCAGAATAATTTGTTGGCTCCGACACGTGAAACAGTAAACAATTTTCGAACTTAAATCAAGGGATTTATGCAAACAGCAATCGAGTACGGTTTGTGTTACTCCCCACAAAGCATTTACCTATGAATTAACCACACAAGTAGAACAAGAGATAAGCGTATAATTAGGATTATGCGATTCGGCAGTTTACCGATTATCAATTTGCAAAGTAAATAGAGTGCTTAACCTCTAATTAGGCCCAATCAACTTAAGCAGCATAGTTCGGGAGGTGTTTCAGTTACTACATAAAACACATAAAAATTTACTTTTGGACGCCTAGGCCGTTTATTAAACGCCGATCAAAACCGGCATCCAATTAAAAAGCTGAAGCACAACTAGCCAAGCTAAGCCAATAAGCGAAACGTTTAACCAGATGGCTAAATGTCGTGTAGTCATTTAGTTAAATTGGATATTGATAAATTTGTGATGTTTGATTAGGGTGACTATGAGTTCACAAATTATGTATTACTACTTTTTACTAATACCTACCACTAAGTAACTAGTTATAGTGATTTCTTTTTAAATAAATAATTTCACCTCAAAATTGCACACAAGAACGGAAAAAACCGAACTAAACTTGAATCACTTGGCTGCGTCTTCGTCAGTCATCTTAGTACAACTGATAGGAATCTTGAAACGATGGTACCTTCGCAACGAACGTTAAACTCAAGTTGAAAGGAAATTTTTCGGTGTCCGATAAAACGATAAGGAATGCTCGTAAAGGAGGGTAGTTATTAAATTTATTAATACAACGACCAAACGGTCAGTCGCCGTCACGTTTTCTTTGCGAAACTGCCAATAAGAGACGCTATTAAAACAATTCTATCAAAAAGTATATTGGTCATAAAATTATATCGGTCGTAAACTGATCAGTAAGTCGTGTTTATTGACAAATTGTGTTTCAAGAGGTGTTTCGAGATCGCATATTTTTGGAATAAACGCATTGTGACATTTTTCACAATATTAAACTACCTACTGGTCACGCCTAAGTCTGTCAATCAAGTAGATATTTCTGAAGCACTCTAATAAGAAATAGAGATAAATAAGCAAATTTTCTATCTTTTCTGGTTGGATTTAACTTAGATTCCAAAGCAGGAAAATTTAATATGAAATTAATATCTTAAATATAACAACCTTATTGGTAAATATATATTTTCGAGTCGTTTTGGGTTGAAACCCTCGGGCCATGGGGTCCGAGTGCTCAGGTCTCTTCAAGGAAATCTCGAAAAGGCTGGTTGACACTTCCCGTGACCCAAAGGCTAGTTTCTACCTTGGCCAGCGGCTAAGCATTGCCATACAACGTGGTAATGCTGTCAGTCTCTCGAAAACATTACCAGTCGACAGGGATGCGGATGAATTTTTTGACGTCATTTTTCAGTTTGTGAATAGTTTTAGTTAAGTTAGTATTATATTTGTTTTTTTTTTCTTGTAATCATTGAGATTAAATATATTTTACATACATATCTTAAATTCAAATAAGTCTTTCTATATTTGATATTCCTAGATCCAGAATAGCTCATATGAAATAATATTCTATACGGCGCCAATTATTTACAACAGATAGGTTTGACTTGAACAAGCAGATAGACAAACAAAAACTGTGACTGGGTTGTGAAGGTCAGATAGGCAGTCGTTCCATGTAAAATACTGGTATTCAGCTGTATCCGGTTAGACTGGAAGCCAAACAATAGTTGGACAAAAGGCTAAACAATTTGGAAACAAATATAACGATTACTAAAGGACCCCGCACTTTATTCGAAACCAAATGCCACTCACTCACTACCGTCATTTATCTTTGCAAGGTCCTTTTGTGGAACCCTTTTAGAGAATCACAAAGACGCTCACATGTTTTTCATTGTGAATGTGTAATTGGAAAAATACTTCTAGTCATGCTATTAAATAAATTAGTCAGATATGCCCTCGAAATGGTATACAAAGACGGTGAAAATCGACCAAGCAGCATATGGATAAATCAAAATTGGGTGAGTTTATGGTTCTTTTTCCTAGCTCTTTTGGTTGTTATCTAAAGCTTGTGGATATTTTCTTTTGTATAACTGCCTGCCGTGTTCGAGCAGGACATACATATTTGAGTAGAGTGTAAGTTGATAAATGTAGCAAGCAAGTGTTTTTGAGTAGCAAATCTTTGTAGTCGACCGATTTGATTAGATAAAACATCTTAATAAAATCGATCTCGAATTTATTTTTGGCATTATAAACTGAAAACTTCTTGATTAACGGTTCAGTGGATCTCTTCGTTTATTTTAAGACATTTATTATATCCAAATACATGAGCTAACAGTCTGAAAATAATAGTATGTACAAGAAAAAAAAAACAAAAATAATCTTAGCTTAAATTTGTTTTTTTTTTTATATATCCTAGCTTAACTAAACCTATTTACAAATGAAAAAATGGCGTCGAAAAATTTATCCGCATCGCTGTCGACTGGTAATGTTCCCAAGGGACTGGCGGCATTACCACGTATGGCAATGCTTAGCCGCTGGCGAAGGTAGAAATCAGCCCTTGGGTCACGGGAAGTTTCTACCAGCCGTTTCGAGATTTCCTAGAAGAGACCATGAGCACTCGAACCCTACGGCTCGGGGGTTTCAACCCCAAACGGCTCGAAAATAAAATTATTAATAAGGTTGTTATACTTTCGCCACTTAAGGTTTTCCGCAGCCACTGCGGTAGCGCCAGCTCAGCACACCGAACCAGGAAGATGGGATGGCGCAAGAGTATCGACAGACGTTGCATCCCACACTAAAGGCCTACCCACCTTCCATGGAAATAAAGACAATGACATGCCATCTCTTGCCATCGTCGCGTGCCAAGCCATTGAGTTCTAATACAGCTGGAACGCCGACGGTGACAAAAGCTCGTCGGATGATGTCGTTAATGTTGGCGTGCCGCGCTAAGTGGCACGCGCTTCGGCTACAAGACAGGCCGTGCTGTCCTAGACTGTTGACAACTTCGCCGCAGTGACAGCGATAAGGAGAACAATAAGGAGCTCCCAGTTGTAGGGAAGCAGCGAGGCGGAAAGTAGTGTCGGCGAACAAAGTGCCTATGTAGTGCATGAAGCCACAGACCCGATTCCCACTTTCCTACAATAAGCAGGCGCGCACGCTCGGCAGTAGTAGCGTAGATTGTCTTGTACTACTCTGCAGAGCGGATCATCCCACCGTTTCTGGGAAATTTAATTATCGGGTAGATCAGAGTTCGGGCAAGTGAGTCTCCAGGAATCTATAGCCTCGGTTTTTAAACGCGTAGGTAGTCGGTATTATTAAAGTTCGCAAAATCTAAGACATTTATTAGATTTTGAGAACTTTAACAATACCGACAACCTACGGGTTTTCAAATATTGGTTGTACATAATCTATATAGGGTGACTGGTAATTAGTGGCCGATATTTAAACACATGATTGTACTCATCATAACAAACAACTTTCCCAGATAAACTATTTTTTTTGAAATTTAACTAGCGCGTGTCCCCAATCACCCCAATAGAATATTGAGTACCTAACAAGAATAGTACACCTTCAGCTGTAATTTAATTTAGTTATCTACAAACACAAAAAAACACTTTTTCATGCATAGAAAATTTTATTTTGTTATAAGTACTGTACCCATATTACTTTCTTAAGCATTTAGTAAAAAGTTGTTATTTTGACATCACAAACAGCCACTTCAATTTTATTTATTTTTATAGATGAAGTTGTGGAAAAAAAGTTGTTAAATACGGAGAGGAAATTCTCTGGACGTAAGTACATGCAATTCTACGGGTTAGTCACCAACTCGACACGAGAGACTGGACACGCATGTGTCTAGTTGGTGAAAATCAAAATTATTATCACTTATTATTTCGTTAGCTGGACACGCCAAGATTCTTAAGCATGTCCACATGGTGTAACTAAAATTAAATCATTGTGAATTTTCGCCAACTGGACACGAGTTCGCATTTTACCCGAATTCATGACAAAGTACAGTCACGCAGATTAATGTTTTGTGTCACAATAATCATCGGCCACTAAACGTCCCACTGCTGGGAACGGGTAATTTTGTATGTCATTGTAAAATTATTCACCGTTTGTATATTTATAAAGAACTAGCTGACCTGGCGAACTTCGTACCGCCTCAGAATCAATAAATATTGTCTTAACCTAAGAACAAAATATCTTGAGTTATTGCGCATGATCTCATACCAAGTTATGACAACCTGATACTTCGAAGGCATGTAGCGTTTCCCAACTGACATACCTATGTTAGGTGTGCTCTTACCGAGTTATGTCAACTTAGTACTTCGACGGCATCAAGCGTTTTCTAACTGCCTATGTCAGGTGTAGTCTTACCGAGCTATGACAACTTGGTATTTCGAATGGTGACTGTACCTTTTTTTGCAAAAAAAAACTGAGTATGTCCAGTTGGCGAAAACATAAAAGTGATTTAATTTAAGTTTCAATATGTAGACACGCGTAAAAATCTTACATACCGTGTCCAGATGACGAAATAACAAGTGATACTAATTTTGAGTTTCACCAACTGGACACACGCATGTCCAGTCTTTCGTGTCGAGTTGGTGACTAACGCAATTCTACGACCCCACTACGAACATATTGTGAATTTCACAAATATATTTTAAACGTCTCATAAATAAAGGATTTAGGCAGAAATTTAGAGCAGCTAAGTATTTATAGAAAAACGTAAACATTCTTAATGGATGTTCTACATTCATATTGGCGATGTAAGTGTTAATAATGCGAAGGTTGATTTATTATTAGATATCTATTTGATGGATGCTTAGTAAGAAACAGTATATATTATACTATGCGACTCTGATTGATAAGTCTTTTTCATAACGACGCGACGTGGGGTTACAAGTTATAGTTATGGAGATTTAATTTTTCATGACATTTCGCCATTGACGAGTACATACTTACTCATCATCATCATCTGGCTAGCCCTTTTCCAACCATGTTGGGTTCAGCTTCTAGTCTAACCGAATGTAGCTGAAATCCAGTTTTTTACATGGAGCGACTGTCTATCTGACTTCCACAACGATTCCCCTTGGTAATACTGGTTGTCAGAATTTCGTGCTTCAGACAACCTGTAGTGATAGCTTAGAGTTAATACTTACTATTCATCAATATATGATTTATTCACATAAGTTAGAACCTTATATTATGTACAAACGTAAATAACGTTATACATACATATTGAATGAAATTATTTATACTACTCACTTTTCTTTTGATGTAGAATACCACAAAGGTCCGTTTATGTTAAGTAGAAACGCGATCCCAAAAGCCGCGGCAAACGACGGCCACGCAATATCTCCCAACTCCCAAGACATTAATTTATACAAACACGGAAAATGGCGCTGTACGTTCAGTTCACTATAATTCATTCCTGTTTGACAAACTCGTTTAAATACCTAGCCTTTGTCATTTCAAATATTGCTCTACATTCAGTTTAAACTAGATTCGCGAGTACCTACTTAACTACTTATTATGTATTAATTTCCAACAATAGTTCTGGGTATTCGTTTTCAGGAATCAAGATTTTATATGAGAAATATTCAACTGATCCTCTAAAATGTTATCGAGCTTCTATTGATAAAAACTTTTTAACCGATTTCGAAAAAAAGAGGAGGCTCTCAATTCGTTAGTATTTTTTTTTAATGTTTGTTACCTCAGAACTCCGTCATACATATACCGATTTAAAAAAAAAAACCCTTTTGTTTGCAAGGGTATAAACCTACTAACCGAGGGCCCAATATAAATTTGGTCAAGTATTGATGATTATTTTTTGGGTTACGTATTTTTTCCACTTAGTGTAGGTTTATAGATGATGTTATTTATTTATTTAATTTGTGTGGGATAATTACCACAACTAAAAAGTATATTAAAATAAACAACCAACTTCCAAAAAAAATACAACAAAGTGAAAAATAACTTTAATTTCCAAAGTCGGTGGCAAAAATAATGAAAATACACAACCAAATACACCGGGGCCGGACGACACAAAGGCTTGGCTTCTCATTAGATCTGATAACTTTTTAACAGTGAAAACATGTAAGCCTTCTTTAAAGGGGGTTTGTTTTTTTTATAGGTAAATCTAACAGAGACGGCATCTAAACATCGTGATTAAACCTAGACATGGTTGAAATCGCTAGCTCAGAGTAGACAAACATGGCTTATCAGAAACAAAGAAAAATTGGTCAACTCATTCTTTGTCTGTGTGACTAATTGAGAGAAAGTCTTCATTGTATGTAGCAATTATGAGCCCAGATGCACAATCTGGGCTCATATGCGTGTGTCAAATATTTTTTTTTATATTTAACCTGAGCTGCGAGGACCAAGTATTGTTAATTTCAGCTGCTTAAAAATGTTCCCTTTTTTATTTGAAATAAGCTCCCTTACTCGTGAAAAAGGTGTTCGTTGTTTTGGCACGCGAAGCTTATTATGAGAAGTATATTCTTAGCTTCTCATTTAATTTTAATTTTTACCTTAAATAAATAAATAAAAATAAAATGTGTTTAATTCAAGTAACAAGACTCATACAGATATGACTCGTATACATAAAGGATACAGACAGGATAACAAGCACAGACAAAAAAAAAACGAACACTCACAAGATAACAATATGTCTGCTGCAGCATTGCCGGACATAAGGACACTCCACTCTGTCGGCGATCATCACCAGGACGGTTTCCGCCTTACGCATACTTAAAAGTAGGTTCATAAACTTTGTAATAGGGACCAAAGCATGTTTTTAAGATTTTGCTGTCTCCTTTAGACGAACTACAATATATTATTAGTATTACATTCAAAAGAACATTAAAAAAGAAAACGAAATGCTTTTCAGATTGGAAAATAGGAAAACATTAATTGTTATTAACACAGTGTGGTTTGTTTCAAATAAATGCGTTATTTCTTCTAACGTATACATCTAGGTGCAGTAAGAGAAATTAGTTATTAAGCAAAATTGTGCAAAATCTACATCAATTCGTCGTGTTATAACCAATTCATGCGACTATCAAAGAATTAGAGTTGTGATTTGGATTTACAGAAACTTTAATTTGGTAGTCAAGTCAACTTGCAAAACAAATATTCTCTGACTTTACAAGTAGTGGAAAAATAGTCCCTAAGCGTAAATATGTATGTCACAGCGAGTTTGACTTTGTATGGCTATTAAATAAAGAATTAGCTTACTAAGATGTTATATATAGTAGAAGTAATTTTAGAAATATCTCATTTTTAGTAACAAGTTCATATACTTTATGATTACCATTTTTCTAGTGTACATAGTTTATCATACGAAAGTACGGTAGATTTTTTTAGTGAATTTTCTGCCACTGGGTCCTCTATAAAAACTTTGTTAATTTACAAGCTGAAATAGCAACAAAAAATGTCGGAACTTTTTCCTTCCATTTTTCCCTAGTACGGTTTATAATGACTAGATTATAACTGTTAGGTCACGGCCATTTGGTAAAAAAGGAAGATTTTCGTTAACTCGACATCATTTGCCTAGCGTTTGCTCAACCATGTTGGGGTCTGCTTCGGCGAATTATTAACTAAACACATAATTACATTCTTAATATTATACTAATTTGGGTATGTAAACTTTTAGGAGCTGGGTTTTGGTGCTATTTGCAAAAACAACAAAAGAATAAAGTAAAATTGTAGGTAACTCCATGAGCTGTATTTTCCGTATACCATGTTATACTTTTTTCTTGTTGCAGGGGTAGAGATCCTAATGATGTCCAAGGCCTTGGGGTGGTCTTTCAGGCTCTTACTGACTCAAACTACCCGGGGTTCCGGTGACTTCAGCTGCCCCAGACTGGTGAAGGCCCTCGCTATACAGACCACGTCCTTGTCCACGTCCCATTTAAGTTGGCCATTAAGGCAGGGATCTATGCTTCCTTTCGAGACAGTCATTGAGCATTGGCCGGACTGCCTCGATTGTATCAAGGTGCCGCCATTCTGCCACCATGACTTGATCAGATCTGTTGCTGCACCAGTCTCACGCTCTATGTCATGACCTCCTCGTGCCATAGTTGTGGTATCGTGAGTAACTTTGCGTTAATGTCCCGGGGCGGGTATTCGGCCACTGTGCAAGCAGCGATATCCGCTAATGACTCTAACGGCTATCGCTGTCTGAGGTTTGCGCAGTATTGCGATGTGGCGGGCTGTCAGGTCAGCTACTCACACCAGGGCCCATAGAGGACCATCTATCGCACGGTCGCCATCACGTAATACCGCCTACAGGTGGTACTCAGGCCCCACAAATTGGGAAACAGCATCGACAGCGCACCTACCGCGTTTATCAGTTTGGAATCCAGTCGCTGTAAATGTAAGCCGAAGTTCTATCGGCTATCGAGCACCAATTCCAGGTATCATGGTTGACTCGATAGCCATTTGAGCCCCTACAACTTCATTGTGTGATCCTAGCGGCAACACCCGTCGGAGGACATCGGTTTCCATGAAAGCGATGGCCTCCAACTTATTGAGGGCTATCGCCAGGCCCAGATTCAGGCTCCAGGTTCTTAAGGGCTAAGACTAAAGTACGAACAGGTACCTCATCAGGCTCCGGAGCTGTAGTCTTAACCCGGTGCCACATCACGGCTGCCCTTATCTCAGGTTGTCATGTCTGGGACGCTTCCGTTCTATTTTTCTTCAGGCTGCGGCTATGGCCAGAGCCATCGGCGGTGTTCGTATTCTGGTTTTGCAAGGAAACGAGTTGAGACCACTTCTCCCAGCAACTGCAGCTCGAGACCCTCCGTAAGTGGGGGTTCTCGAGCTGCAGTTGCTGGGAGAAGTGGTCTCAACTCGTTTCGTTTCGTTTCATGGTCCCTCCGTAAGTGGGGGGGGGGGGGGGGCAGGAACGAGTTTTCCCTTTGGACCGTATGGTACAATGCCAGGTTACACCTAAGCCAACATTTATTCCCTAAAGTCATAAAACGGAGTACAAATACGACGATTAACTCTTTTTAACTCTGAAATATATGTACGTCAATGCCCGCTAATGTAATAACTCCCACCTACACAAAGATCCCTTACTCTTCTAAACGCGTAAGTTCGAAGAATCGAAATTTTTAAATCAAGTTTGTAGTCCTAAACGCATCTCGCCCCCACACTACCTGAGGGGAATGTTGAAATCGGGACCTAATTCTGATAAATTGGTATTGGACTTACGCCTTTATAGCCTTGTTATCTTAAGCTACTTATTGGAGCGTTAATATGTCCGAAATAATTGAGTTGGACATAAGGTCTGCGAAGATAGTGGCACACAATAAGCTAAGATTATGTACCTTTGACATAAATCTCGCCCGTTCTCCCAAGTTCGGTCAAGCACACCTACTTCATTCTAAGAACTTTATCGACATTCGATTTCAAATATTATGAGAAAATTGTAGGTAGGGAAACCGAAAAGATCACAACTAAATTACCAATTACATCTTCACGCTTTACAATTGGAAATGTGGCGACATACTAGTATATATTATCGCTAAATACGAACTACAACTGCTGTCTCTTCCAGCGCGATATTACAGTTGACTTGCATAATTCCTAATTCACATGTCAACAACAGAGCCCAGCCGGAACCAAGAAATACCAACTCTGAGCTTACAAATTTCAAGGCACAACAGCCCGACTACAACTGACGCATGACGGTCAGTAGCCCACCAGACACAATCGGTCTTATAGGAAAATCCTCCCTTTGCAAAGGGAGAATCTTCCTATAAGACGGGTTAGTGATACTCTACTGAATATGAGGAACTTTCCACCCTTTTTTTTCCAGCGAAGAAAATGCCTAACATATACCACGCCGTCCAGGGAGACGACTTGGTTATGTGGGGCTTGAACCCACTAAAATCTTCTCCGCCTGTGCACCTACTTTCGCCTTGATGGATGGGCCGCGAGAACTGCTACGCATGACATTCGCGACCCATCCAGCGTGGCCCACCGCTGGGCACCCTTTTCTTTGCCCGCCTCCGGGCTCCTTCCTCCGTCAGCGATATCCGGGTGCACACTTTGCTGTCTGCGCAGCTGAGCCTTGTTCTGGGCAGTCAGGGAGTTCGCCCACACCGGTGCGCCGCGCCCTACAGAGCACCGGGGCGCCGTACAGAGAGGAACTTTCCACCCTATTTCAACCACTTAAGAAATATCATCAAAACTGCTGTCCAATGAATCGTAAGCAATATAGTTGAGGAACTCAAACACTTCATCTAAGTCAACGGAAAGTTAAATTAGTCGGTAGTTCAATTTGACCGCTAACTATAGTCTTGATTACAGCCGGTCTAGACTGACTGAGTGGCTCGTTCCAGTAACTAGGATATGTAGGTTTTCTTATCGTGGAACTAAGACAAACAATCTTAAGAATCTTCTTCTATTTTCGTCTCATGATAAGTTTAAGTTATAATTAAATGCCTATTTGGTTTTCCATTCAAGTTTCGGTCGGTTTTTAGAGTAACAAATAAAAACAAAAATTAATTATTGAATTTGCCTAGCCTTTTCTTAACTGTGTTGGGGTCGGCTCCCAGTCTAACCGGATGAATACCAGTATTTTCGTGAAGCAACTGCTCCACAACCCAGTTACTGGGTAACACAATTTATACACCTTGGTTGTTAGACTTTTTGGGCTTCTGACTAGCCGTTACGACATTAAAACAAAAATCAAAAGTCATTTATTCAAACTGGGCTGAGAATCAGCATTATTTGAACGTAAAATTTGACAAACCGCCCGCCCTTCAGAAATCCCTAGTGCTTGAACGAAAACCATTTGAGAACTGGATTTGGTTAGCGATCATGTTTTTCTTTTTTATATCTTCAGTCTTCAGTCAACGCATGAGCTTACTTATTTGTATCACTGATAAAGAAATACGGTCTTATTCATAAAAAGTTATCGAACATCTAAAACCTTGCTAAAGTCTGATTCTCAAAAACACACACAAAAACGTTTTATAACCCTACTATAAAGTTATAGAAGCCAGAACCCTACTTTAACAATGTCTAAGGAAAAAATGGCCGACTCTCTGTAGCAGCTAATTGATTACAAAGAAAATGACATTTGACCATTTGACGTACACAGAGTGTGGGTCAACAAATGTAAATTTTCAAGCAATCAGTTGACAGTCACAATTTCGAATTTAAATAACAATGACGTCACCGCGTCAGAAGTGTCAAAACTGTAAACAATTAAATAGTTGCCAGTACGTTATAATGTATATGGTCACAATTCAGTGTGTAGGCAGACATTCTCGTTTAACGATTCGATTTGTTGGTCAATTTGTTAGATGACTTCATTAAAATGGCGATACAATGACATCAATCAAATCAATGATTCAGTATCGGTTCTGCATCGACGCAAACGCGCGACTGTATTGATTCAGCATCAAAAACACTCGACTTTTTCTGGCGACGTCGGGTTCAGGAAGAGAGAGGTGTATCCCGGCTGTGAAGATATAGGTATATTTATAGATAGGCAGATCATGTAGCGTCCACGGGTATTCACATGTAGACACTACAGCTTCTACTGAATCGATTCTGAATCGCAACTGTATTGATGCTAAATCGCGGCTGTTTCGATGCTGTATCGCGATAGTAGCGATGCAGAACATGGGGCTGGAAACATGTGCGAGTTAGTCTTCGTACCCACGGGCGATTTTATATCGCGCACTGAATATTCAACCCACTGTATAGCGCCGAGAGTTTAAACACTAGCGCGCGGTAAAAATCGTCGCACCTAGGCTAATCACGTGTTCTCAACTCATTGCAGCAAGAGGCACGATTTAGGATTATAGTCCGTAAGAGCCTGACATAACCTTTCCTGCTTCCCAGGTAGGTCCGTCATCAAGAAAACAAGGTTCCGCGGCCCAAGTATGTTCCTTTATGAATATTTTTTGTCACTCACCACAAAAACGAAGCAAACAAGCCGAATTAAGCCGGATATGTTCCAGTGCTATGCGTTCTAACTGGCCCTTTTAATTTCCTGGCTGTAAACCCGACCAAACGTAGATAGTTAAGTACATATTGACCTTTGTGATGTAGGTAGTCGTTAATTTCCGCGTAGAGAGTAATAAACTTTGTTTTAGTTCAGGTACAAGTACAAGGAAAGTTATGACGGGAGACTTTACATTAATGGTTATTCCCTTGTTGTTGCATCTTTATCTGAAGGGAAGTTACGTAACTTTTGTACAGCTATTTTCTTTGATGATCTACTCTGTTTCATTATCAAAGTCAAAGTCAAAGTATTTATTTCAAATAGGCACTTAAAAGGCACTTTTGAACGTCAAAATTTACATTAATATAGAATTGATTCTAGTCGCCCCTTCCAAAATATGGTTTCGTATGGAGAAGAATGTGTTAGAAACTCCACCGTTACTCTTTTAAAATGTTTTAAGTACAATATTTAACATAGTACATTCATTATATGATTATGTGTGAAAACTATGCACCCAGAATAAAATTACCATACCAAAATAGGTCAACAGAATCAAATTGAAGCAATACAGATAAATTAATTCTGTGATAGATACATGGTGCTCACACATTTATAAACATTGTAAAAGTAAGTAGGTATACGATTTTCCTAGAATATTAACAAGTAATGAGTCAGTGTGTGAGTTAAAGTAATCACTGAGTGTAAATCAATGTCATAAATATAATTCATTATAGAATTCAATTAGCAACCAGTTTGATTTGGTCTAGACTCTAGATTGTCCTATGGAGCAGGACCAGCATGTTTCCAAGCATTCTTATCTTGGATATCATCTTATACCTGGATATCATCATCATCTTCATTTCAGCCGAAAGACGTCCACTGCTAGACAAAGGTCCAAGCACCGCCACTTCGACCTGTTCTGTGCTTCTCGCATCCAGCGGATTCCTGCGGCCTTCAGTAGGTCATCGGTCCATCTTGTAGGAGGCCTTCCAACGTTACGTCTTCCAGTACGCGGTCGTCACTCCAGGTCGAACCTCCCGGCCTCATCGGCCATGTGTTCTGCGAGCAATGTGACCCGATCACTCCAACAAAAATAAAAGTTTAAAAAACTAAAAAACACGCTTTAAAAACCAAAGTTTGTTTGTTTTTTAGTTTTTTAAACTATTATTTATTTTCTATTTTTTAGTTCTGCTAACTACCAAAACGTGTTTTTTTTTCTCAATTTTTTTTTTAACTTATTGAATTGTCATCGGTCCTCGACCAGTTTACAAAGTTTCAATGAAACCTGGGGGCCGATTCTACTAACAAATTTGTTAAAAAAACGCAATAGAACCGCAACCGAATCACCACTTTTAAGCGTTTTCGCATTCTACTAAAATGAACAACGGTCCAGCTGCGACACAGCTGCGGTTACGTTTTAGTTACGCCAACGATCGATTGAAACAATGTCAAAACCTATTCTACTAACAAAATCGAACATGAGCGTGACGTTTATTAAAGGACAAAGTTAATGATAAAATTATGATCATTATGTCTTTTAATTATAGAAAATACTTTTAGTGCCACATATTCGTGTTTAGTAACATTTTTAGATTCAACTTTTTTCTTTTTGGTATTAATAAAACATATTATTTTGGCATGTTGGTAACGCGGGTTACCCGCTGTGTTCCCGCTACAGTTCAGTTGCAATTCGTTTTAAGTTTAGTTTCCATTTTGCTTATAAAATAGTAGAATGACTTTTTATGTAACTATCGAACGGCGATCGAAATCGAACTGTTGTGGAAACACAGTTTAACGTGTAACGTTTCAAATTAGTAGAATCGGCCCCCTGACCGTTTAAAGTGGGTCAAAATCGCGCTCTAAGGAGTCGGTTACATACAAACATACAAGTGAAGCTAATATAAAGCGTGTAAAAAAGAAAACCACTGCCACTTAAGTTTGGCGATTCTTCGGGCTATGTCCGTTAACTTGGTTTTCCTTCTCTACTTACTATACTTTTAACCTAACTGCCCAGTTGGTCTCATGGTCGCAGACGCGATTTAAAGAGATCTTATTCATAAGTTCATAATGAAATGGCGTTAAGAAATATGACACAAAATACAGCGTGCTTAACTTTTATTTTCATTTAGCATTCCTTTTCTAAGAATAATAATAGTAACCTTGTTTTTGAAAAGCTTTCATCAAAATATGATTAATGCTAGCTGACTGAATGATTGGCATAGTGCGAACTTGTGTAGTATTGTGCAGGTTTCTTCTGAACCACGTCATATTGCGTAAATAAAAGAATAGAACTACATTATAACTAAGTTAAAACAATTGTGGCCTTCGTATTTTTCTAGTTTTACAAAAGTAATAGTTTGTCATGTTGTAACCAGCTATTAATATAGTCGTTGAATTTCTTAAAATTTAGAACTTTGATACGCTAGATTTTCTTATAAAAGATGATTGTCATTGCAGAATACTTTTTAGAATGAATGGGTCGATCGTGAATTAATTAGAGAGAAAAAAGCATTCGCACCTATAGTCATCGATGGTCACTTAGAGCATGAAAAAAACAAGTATTCCCGTTTGAGCACCAAGAGCACCAAAGGTATGGGAATACCTTGGTGCTCAATGCATAGGTGCTCTAAAAATTGGTACTCAAACGGGAATACTCCAAAAAAATACAAATTACTAATAGAAGTCCTCCTTGCTTACTGAATCAATTATTGGAATTGAATTTAAAACCCTTAAAATCAAAATATTAAATGTAATTCACATAAATCTACGTGGGCACGAAACGTCAGAAACTGGGTTCACAGTTCCAATTGGTCGTTTTCTATGGAGAAGATATGTAAAACGTGTCTCGAACCAAAAGTTTTTGCCAATTAGCAAAACAGTAGGAACCACAAACTTATTCAAACATAGGTATATAGGTACCGACATTATTATTTGATCGATCTCTTAGAGGAAATTCAAGTGGTTTTTCTTATTTTAGATAAGAAAGGCATTACTTCGTAACAGCGCATAATCTTAATAAATGCGTTGAAATCAGTCTGCTCGCCCGAAAGCGGAAAATTCGTAATGACACTGATCTCGACCGTCAGTCAGGAGTCACGTTAAGCTTTAGATCCATTTAACACTATTAAAAAGCGTTGCTAAGGAACAATTGCCGTTTTGGACTAGGAAAAAAAAAAGAATTTGTAACCGAGAAGAATAATTATAAAAAAAATAAGCACGTTCGTGTAATCATTGAAAAATAGGCAAATGGTATGACATTATATAGTCGCCGACTGGTCGAAATTCGACCATAATTGAGAAAAAACCAAATTCGACCATAATTGAGACAAAACCAAATTCGACCATAATTGAGAAAAAACCAAATTCGACCATAATTGAGAAAAAACCAAATTCGACCATAATTGAGAAAAAACCAAATTCGACCATAATTAAAAAATATGAGCTTAACTAGGTGCAGCTGGACTAGCGCTCGCCGGCCGCTGCCGCGGCATCGCTCGCTGCGCTCGCTCGGCTCGCGCGCGTTTGGTCGCAATTCTAACCTAACCTAACCTAATCGGTCGGTAAGCAGTATGGTGCAGTTCACAATTTATCGACAGTTTACAATCTCGCGAGATAGATTATAATCTAACGGTATTTACAATTTTTCGGTGACATAAGTAGGATACATCTAAGTTTAACCGGCTGCACCTAGTTATAGCCGGCTAAAACTAGGTGTAGCCGCACTTCGGCTATTAGCCGTAACATATATATATATTTAAATATGTTTATTTTGTATCTAATAGATCTGATGATGAGTTTCAGAGACAAACAACGGAACTCTTCAAAAACTCACAACAAATCAACCGCGTTTGCTGCTATCGCAATAATTTTCCTTTGTTTTGAGACCCCAAGGATGATGAAATTTCGTATTGGTGTGTATTATAACTAAAAAGTGAAAAAAAAATAAACTTAAAAAAAAACAACCGATGACAAAAAAAGTTTTTTATGCTTTACCTACATATTAATCTTTAATTACTAGCTGACTGGACAGACATTGTCCTGCCCCAACTGCGCCACCCAGCGGATCCGATTGTGTATCTAAACCATTCAGGGACCTACTCAAAAGCACACAAAAATTTCATCATAATCGGTCCAGCCGTTTAGAAGGAGATCAGTGACATACGAACAGAAGAATTATAAATAAATAAAGATAAAGATTATGTAGTATAGATTATGTTAGGAGACTAGCCATTGTTCTTTACGCGCACAGAACTAAGTTTTATTGTTTTCTTGACAAAATTAATATTTTGAACGGGCTTAAATAAAGTGCCGTTCAAAAATACACGCAGTATTTTTAGACAGAGTGGATACATGAAGTGGCGATCTAAAAATACAGCTATCAAATAGAAACGAAAATAGATGGAACACAAATTACTTGATTTATTCTAAGCTTTATATGATTAATAATAAATTCATGTCTGGCTGAAGCATAAATGGAGGTTTCAATATTCAGGATTACTCGTTTTCGACTCTTCCCAGGAGTAAAACATGATACTTGGTAATTCATCTGTGATGGTTTCTTTAGAAGCTTATGAAAGGGTAGGTACTTTACGTAGTAACCTGAAACTACACTTGTATGTGTTCTCTCCTTTAATTTCCTATTTAATAACATTAGACTGAACTCGTCTCGTGGCTAAGTAATAACAGCCGCATGGGTCGATCGATCAGGTTAAGCTACGCTTGCCGAGGTTGGTCAATGGATGGGTGAGTATCTTTACATACCAAAACCCCTCCGTGCCTCGAAAAGCACGTTAAGCCGTTGGTCCCGGCTGCCATTGGTAGATCTTTGAAAGTCGTTATGGGTCGTCAGAAGCCTGATAGCCATTGCCTTGCATAGCTAGGAGTATCGTATAACCCAGACACTGGGTTGTGGAGGTCAGATAGGCAGTCGCTCCATGTAAAGTACTGGTATTCAGCTGCATCCGGTTAGACTGGAAGCCGACCCCAACATAGTTTGAATGAAGTGGCTAGGCAGATTGATGGAGACTGAACTCGTATAATTGTCGACAAATGTTATTATTCTGTGCAGGATTTCTTAAATGATGATTTTTTGTAATAATTTTAGTATCCTATAATTTTTATTTAATTTGCATGCTATATTAAGGCAGACTGTACATGGATCCTATTATTTAATTTAACAACTTATTTTTATGTACAGTCCCGGACTTTAATTGATAAGCCACTTTTAAACTTTCCTATTTTGCAGTTTTATACATTCACGAGATTACACGATTAAACACGAACTTAAACCACATGCTCGTAAACAAGATGACAAATTACTTATAATCGGAAATAGTTTTATCCATAGAGGTTGAAGGTTGACTAATAAATGGTCAATGATAAATAAGTTTATCCAATCTATTTGATACGACCTCCTTTGAATTAGAGCTCATTAAATACTCTTTATTTCTGAAAACCTATCCGAAGACAGTGACAGTTGAAATGTCAGAGACGATAATTTCGAATTTTAGTGAATCGTAGCCGTAGCTATTTATTTTTCTAAGCAACAGTTATAATAATTGTCATGAACGGTATCTTGGACGCTACGCGTTCGGATAAAATCGTGGGTACGAATATTTCCGATGTCGAAATGACTAATCATAACGTTACTATCGTTACGCTAAAACAATTGTCGCTAGGTTACGGTTGCTAGCCCTGCAATTGGTTGACTTTGGGTCGTCACTCTGGACTATGTACAAGTATAACCGACTAAACCCGATTTGCATCACACGGCTAAAATAGAAACTGTGGGAAGTGGCTTATTAATTAAAGTCCGTGACTGTACCTACATTCTAAGCAAATAAAGACCTATTCTATTCTATTCTATTCTAAAGGCCGTTTCTTTTTTACGATTGTGCTTGATCAGTCTGAGACTGGATTTGAGATAAAGAATTCCAACTGGACTAACCGCAAGTAAATGTATAATCTCAGTCTCATATGAAAATGAAAAGGTCACTTTCATTTTTGTTAAATCTTGACCCTACACGCTTTAGTTTAATAAGAAGGTCGTTTGCCTCGGGATTATATTGACACTTCGTAAGATCAAAGGCAGACAGATACATTCTAAAGCCTCAGGTCTTTTTAGAAATGATATAAACTTATAAAAAGCAAAAAGAATTGATTGACCGACAATGGTGTCGGTAAATCACTTCGTTTCCAGTCACCAAAAATATTTAATTATTATTTATTCATTTTTTTATTAACACCAATAAGTACAATATCTTACAGTTTCCCAAGACGATGTTATACACACTTATATTAAACTATTTATATCTATAAAATACACTTGAACAGTAAACACAAAAAATAAAATAAAAATAAAAATTCTTCAATGCACCTTTGTGCTCCAGATGCAAATTTCGGCAGGCCATCGAAAATATCTTCCGTCGGTATATTATTAATAATACGAGCGGCCCTTGACAAACAGGCAAACTTTAATAAATTTGTCCTAACCCATGGCATCTCTAACAAAGCAGGGCTGCAATACGTACCAAAACGAATAATAACTGTCACACACAGGTATATTCCGACAGTTATTATTGGTTTTGGTAAAACGGATACGATTTCCATTATTTTATCATATCCCGAAAATCGAGTAATAAGCCTCGTTTTTACTATAATCCTTTTGTAACATAGTTATATATAAATTCGAAATGCGTTAAAATAAATGCACAAATGAACATTGAATCTCCGAAACCCAAAAAGCAATATCAGATTTTCACTAGTACGGTTGAGTGACCAAAAAATGTTGCGCCGTCATGGCAATGAACGTAGGTAGAACCTAGTGCGAGGACAAAAAATAGCCCCTATTTTTTGCTCTGAACGGATTTTCGCCCTCTGTTAGACATGTGAGAAGTGCCTCTTCATTCAGATGACGTTTGATTCACGTTGTTTTTA
Source organism: Antitype chi (assembly GCA_947359405.1). Classification (NCBI taxonomy): domain Eukaryota; kingdom Metazoa; phylum Arthropoda; class Insecta; order Lepidoptera; family Noctuidae; genus Antitype; species Antitype chi. Next base: position 9,660,213 of record OX375815.1, on the reverse strand, counting down.
CCCCCGACGCAAAAATAAGATTGACCCCTATGTGCGTCTGTCTGTCTGTGGCACCGTAGCTCTTAAACGGGTGAACCGATTTGGGTGCGGTTTTTTTTATTTAAAAGTAGGTTTTCTAGCGGTGGTTCTTAGATATGTTTTATCAAAATTGATTCAGCAGTTTTATATCATTCATCTTATTTCATCTTGTTTCCAGTAAGTCTATTGACATGACACACAAAATATGTTAATAGCTTTGTTTGTTTGAACCATTTCGAACTAAATATATTTTTGTTATACGATAAAGGTACATAACGTAATTTTTGTTTGAGCGTTGCTTTCAAGATCTCTTAAATATGAATAGGTAGAGGTACCTACATATTTAAGTAGATTATTCCTATTTCAATAGATACCTACTTCTCTTCGCATTATGATTATATATTTTGATGTTGAGATCTAGAAAGTCGGTACCTGCCTATAAAAAGCTAGATTTGCGTGTTCAATCAGAGAACTTGAGTCGATCGGAAGGAACTTGTAATAAAACAATATTAAGAGTTGAATACCAACCCGCACTGGGCCCGCGTGGATGATTATAGCCTAACCCTCTCTGGCCGGGGTGCTTGGACAGGAAACCTCCCCGTGTGCCCGTGGGCTGGAGTTTTCTTTGGATACGTCTGGGGGAAAGTCCAGTCTCCGGGTCGGTGCACCCTGGGGTGCGGGCAATGTCTCCCCATTGGGTACTCTGTGCCTAAGGGGTGCTGTTGCCCGTATGCCAATATCCTGTCGGCGGTGCGCTCCAACGCGTGTCCCTCTGGGCTTTCAGCAGAGGCGCACAGCGGCGGAGTTAGAGCGGGCCCGGTGTGCACTAACCCTGCCACCGGACAGGCAAGAAGGAGTTCTCTCCTTCTGCCACCGTTAATCTCGTAGCCCCGAAGATTGTCACGGTCATGTCTCTGACTTTTGACGGGGGTCGAGGGTCTTGGCTTAACCGCCCGGGCCGCGAGGAAGAATACCTCTATAAAAAATTACCCCAAACCTCCAAGCGGCGGCGCACCGTGAGGGAGGTTGATAGCTTGACTAATGGGTAGCTAAATTAGTCTCTAGTGCGAACCACTAGTTTTGGGAAATAAAAAGTTAAGTACTCGTGGGAACAAAAATGGAACGTAATAAAAAACAAAACCAAGAAGAGGAGGGAAGTGATGCGGGGTCGGAGTCCGACGCCGCATCGAGCGTGAAAGGCTCTTTTAAGAGCCCGGAGGGCGTAGTGGTGGGCGCTTCGAAAAGGAACAAAGAGTTCCTCAAGAAGCGCCCCAAACCCGGGGAGGGCTCGTCCTCGGATGGCGGAATAGCCTCGGCCCGCAAGGTTAAGCTGGGGAAGGTAGTTCGGCGGGGTGGGATCCGGTTAGGCAAAGGCCTAACCACCCAGAAGGTCGGCGAACCGAGCCAAGCCGGCCCAGCCGAGGTGGCCCAGCTATCCGAGGCGTCGGCCATGGAGGGGCAGCTATCTGGGGGGACCAGCAGCAGGGCCCTCTCAGAGTCATCAGGCGGTGAGCTGGACGTCACCGGCGGCTCCAAATCGGAGCGAATGGCGGGGTTCGCGGAGGCCGTGGCTGCTGCGGTTAAGGGTGTGGCCTTGAAGAGGATTCAATCCTCTAAAGACAAGGCCGTGCCCGCAGCCATAGCCTCCATTTTGGCGGCAGCGGAGGACATCTCCACTGGACCTCCGTCGGACAGCATGTCCGATATGCGGACAGAGGTCGCCCGCTTGACTGTCGCCATGGAGCTTCTCCGAAAGGAGAACGAGGAGCTCCGAGCGGACCTGGCCGAGCTCCGAGGAGCTGGCCCCAGGGTGGAGCCTCAGAAGGGGGCGCGGCATGGGCAGGGTAGACCCGTTCCGGAGGAGGACCGGGTGCTGACTCTGGTGCGGCAGGAGCTGGCTACCTTCCAGAGCCGGTTCTCCACCCTGGAGGCCATTGTCCTGCGCCCCCCGCTAACGGCGAGTCGGTCGGCCTCGGGCCAGCAGAAGGGGGCCACTTATGCCGTCGCCACGGCTGCTACGTCCAAATCGGCATCGCAGCCGGGACGTACCCCAGCGAAACCGGTGCCGACCAAGCCCAAGAAGGGCGGGGTGGCGGCGCAGGCGGCGACGGCCCCAGCCGAAGTACCAGGACGGTCAGCCCCGCCTCCCGAATCTCCTCCGGCCGACGCCGAATGGCAAGTCGCCGGGGAGAAGAGGAAGGCGGGAAAGGCTGCAAGGGCGGCCAAAAAGAAGAAGAGGCGGCAGCGGGCCAAAAAGCGAAGCGCCGCGGCTAGGTTACGCGCCCCGAAGTCCGCAGCTGTAGTGATCACACTACAGCCGGAAGCGGAGAAAAAGGGCGTGTCCTACCGCGACGTGATCGCGAAGGCGAAGGCGGCGGTGAACCTGGCGGAGCTGGGAGTCACCAATGGCATCCGGATGAGGGTCACTGCGACCGGAGCCCGGATGCTGGAGGTCCCCGGTGCGGCTAGTGGCCCGACCGCTGACGCTCTGGCCGAAAGGCTTAGGGCGTCCCTCGATGCGGACGAGGCCCGGGTGTCCAGGCCCACCAAGTGCGCTGACATGCGCATCTTGGGCCTGGACGACTCGGTGACGGAGGGCGAGGTGGTGGCCGCCATCGTCAGGACTGGGGAGTGCTCCGCCGAGCAGGTGAAGGCGGGCACCATTCGTCCTGACAACACGGGGATGCGAACCATCACGGTGAGCTGCCCCGTGTCGGCGGCCCGGAAGATCACCGAGGAGGGCCGAAGGCTCCTGGTGGGCTGGGTGTCCGCGCAGGTGAAGTTGCTGGAGCCCAGACCTCTGAGGTGCTTCCGCTGTCAGGTGGGGCACCACGTGGGTGTGCAATGCACCTCGGAGGTGGACCGCAGCAGTCACTGCTTCCGCTGCGGTCAGCCCGGTCACAAGGCCGGCTCGTGCAATGCCACGCCGCACTGCTATCTATGTGCGGCAGCTGGCAAGCCGGCCGAACACCGGGCTGGGAGCAAGGCCTGCGCTCCACCCGCCGAAGCCAGGGGCCGAGGCAGGGGCAAGCCCTCCGCCACCGCCGTCACCGCCGCAGTTGCCGCCACCGCCGCCGCCACTGCCGCCTCCACCGTCGTCGCCGCCGCCGTTCCCAGCGCGGCAGGGCCCACACAGGGGGCCCCGGAGGGGGTTGAAATGGACTGCCATTAATGGCCCCATTTCACCTCCTCCAGGCGAACATCAACCACTGCGCCGCCGCTCAGGACCTGCTGCTCCAGAGCATGGCGCAGTGGTCGATTAACATCGCCGTGGTCGCTGAGCCGTACTTTGTCCCGCCCAGGGATGACTGGGTGGAGGACCTGAGCGGCTCAGTGACCCTCATTTCGTCGGCCGCCGCCGGTACCCCGACCCTCGAGGGTGTCAAGAGGGGAAGGGGTTGCGTAGCAGCCCGGTTCGGGGAGATTGTCGTGGTAGGTGTGTACTTCTCCCCGAGCCGAACTCTCGCCGAGTTCCACAACTCCCTAGCGGAGTTGAGAGACGTCGTCGTCGGGTTCCGTTCCCTCCCCGTGCTCGTCCTCGGGGACTTCAATGCCAAGAACTTGGCTTGGGGTTCCCGTCTGACGGACGTGCGGGGCAGGATGGTGGAGGACTGGGCTCTGGAGACAGGCCTGGTCGTCCTGAACCGGGGTTCTGTCGCCACGTGTGTGCGGATGCGGGGTGAGTCGGTGGTGGACATTTCGTTCGCCAGCCCCGCTCTGTCGCCGCGTGTCGTCGACTGGCGTGTCATGGAGGGGGTGGAGACGTATTCCGACCACCGGTACATCCGGTTTGACGTCTCCGCCCAGACCTCGAGCGCGCCGGTCCAACGGGCCCCGTGTGGTCCACGGTGGGCGCTGAAGCGGCTGGACCGGGAGCTACTCCTGGAAGCTTCGATCGTGCAGGCCTGGGTGTCACCACCGGACAGGCCTGCCGACATCAACGACGAGGCGGAGTGGTTCCAGGAGGCCATGTCCGAGGTTTGTGACGTGGCAATGCCTCGGGTCCAGCCAGGACGTGCTTCACGCCAGGTGTACTGGTGGTCGCCGGAGCTCACAGCTCTGCGCGAGGCGTGCGTTGTTGCGCGGCACCGGTACACCAGGCACCGCAGGCTCCGTGTCCGGCCTCCGGATACGGAAGCCATTCAGGCGGAGCTGTACGAGGGGTACAGAGCGGCGAAGACCGCCCTCCGAGCGGAGATCCTGCGGGCCAGAATGCTGGCCCGCGAGGAGTCGCTGGAGACTCTGAACAGAGACCCGTGGGGACGCCCCTACAAAACGGTGCGGAATAAAATCCGCCCGTGGGCTCCCCCGCTGACGCAGAGTCTCCGGCCTCAGCTCGTGCAGGACGTGGTGAGCGCTCTGTTCCCTTCGCGAGAGGAGCACGCTCCCCCGCCCATGGCTCCGCCTGCTGCAGTGCCCGATGCGGACCACACCGACGACGACGACGATGCTCCAGAGGTGACCGAGGTAGAGTTGAGAGTGGCGGTACGTAGGCTGAATGCCAAGAGTACCGCCCCAGGACCCGACGGCTTGCCTGGAAAAGCCTGGGTCCTGGCCTTGGAGGCTCTCGGGCCTCGACTAAGAGGGCTCCTAAGCGCATGCTTGGAGGAGGGCCGGTTCCCACTTCGTTGGAAGACGGGGAAACTGGTCCTCATTAAGAAGCCGGGGCGCCCCGCGGACTCTCCGTCCGCTTACCGGCCCATCGTGCTGCTCGACGAGGTGGGCAAGCTCTTTGAAAGAGTAATTGCAGACCGCCTCGTCGGGCGGCTGGTGCGCGTGGGGCCGGATTTGGCGGAGAGCCAGTTCGGTTTCCGCAGGGGGCGCTCCACGGTGGATGCCATCATGCGCGTGCGAGCCCTCACGACGGGGGATGCTGTTGCCCGGGGTGGGGTAGTCTTGGCGGTGTCTCTAGACATCGCCAATGCCTTCAACACCCTGCCCTGGAGTTGCATAAGGGAGGCACTCCTGTATCACCGGATGCCGACCTACCTCTGTCGTGTGGTCGAGGCCTATCTGACGGACAGGGCCGTCGTCTACCCCGGTCACCAAGAAGAGTGGAACCGGCGAGAGATGTCGTGCGGTGTCCCACAGGGATCGGTTCTGGGGCCGCATCTGTGGGACATCGGTTACGACTGGGTGCTGCGCGCCGACCTCCCTAGCGGCGTCAGAGTAGTCTGCTACGCTGACGACACGCTGGTCCTGGCGCAAGGGAGGTCGTACCAGGCGGCGGCCGACTTAGCGGCACACGGGGTTGCGACAATCGTCGATAGGATCCGGCAACTGGGACTCGAGGTGGCCTTGCACAAGTCCGAGGCCATGTGTTTTCATGGTCCTCGGAATGCGCCACCCACGGGTTCCCAGATAACGGCAGGAGGGGTTCACATCGGCTTCGAGTCAACGATGAAGTACCTGGGACTCGTCCTCGACAGCCGGTGGAACTTCGCGGAGCATTTCCGACGTTTGGCTCCCAGACTGGAGCGGGCCGGGGCTGCCTTGAAGCGGCTCCTGCCCAATCTAGGGGGGCCAAACGCCTCCTGCCGGAGGCTCTACGCGGGGGTCGTGCGGTCCATGGCCCTATACGGGGCGCCGGTGTGGGCGCCTACATTGAGGCGCCAACCAGCCCGAAAGCTGAAGGCGTCCCATAGGGTCATGGCGATCAGGATGATCCGGGGATACCGCACGATCTCAGGTGAGGCGGCGGGCCTCCTTGCCGGATTACCGCCATGGGATCTGGAGGCAAAGGTCCTCGCGCACATCTGGGAGTGGCGCGAGGAGGCCAAACGCCGGGGCGTTACTCCGCTGCCGCGAGAAATCGAGGTGCAGCGGACAGAGCTCCGGCGGGATCTCATGGCGACATGGAGAGTGCGATTGTCGCAACCCAGTGCTGGGCACGCCACGATAGCGGCGGTAAGTCCCCTCTTTGAGGAGTGGCTTGAGAGGCGGCATGGCGTCCTCACCTTCCGCCTGACGCAGGTCCTCACCGGACACGGTTGTTTCGGGAGGTTCCTGTTTCGTATAAGGCGGGAGGAAACGCCCGGGTGCTTCCATTGCGAAGATCGCCCAGAGGACACGGTGGAGCATACGGTGGCGGTCTGCCCAGCTTGGGCGGAGCACCGCCGTGTCCTCGTGGAGGCGATCGGCGGCGGCGATCTCTCGCGTCCGGCCCTGGTGCAGGCCATGGTACGGAGCGAGAGTGAATGGCTAGCCGTCACCTCCTTCTGCGAAGCAGTAATGCTCGCGAAGAGGGAGGCGGCGCACGTGAGGGAGAGGCAGTATATGCGCCCTCACGGCCGTAGTCGCCGCGGGAGAAGCCCTGGGCGTCGGGAATCCCAGGCTGATTCCCGGCCACCGTAGGCGCGGGCTTGCGGACGGCGAGTAATGGGTAGCTCGCTGTCCGGTAAGGACCAAGCCCGGGTCGACGGCGCGTTGTGTTCCACGCGCGCCTCAAAGAGATGTCAGCACCAAATGGGGGGTCCGCAAGGGCCGATGCCTGCCAGGGGTGCGGGTTGTTCGAAAGAGATACCGCGGCCCCTGGCACACAGGCAACTGAGGGAACACGGGTGGGTTTTAGTCAGTAAAAGTCTGACACGCCCTCTCGCTCCACCCAGAGCGGGAGAAGTTATTTGATGATTTCCCACCCAAAAAAAAAAAAAAAAAAAAAAAAAAAAAAAAAAAAAAAAAAAAAAAAAAAAAAAAAAAAAAAAAAAAAAAAAAAAAACCCTCTCTGGCCTGTGTCCCAGCAGTGGGAACATTATAATAGGCTTATCCTAAGCGCTGAGCTATGCTGAGTTTTTTCGCATGAAAGAGCATTTCGGAAAATGTCTTGCAAGCAAAACTTTACCATGCTTGCTGGCAGTAAATTTTCGGTTATTTATAAAGCAATAATTCATCGACTAACACGGCGCGCCACAGACTAATTCATACACGATGCGATCCAATCCCCTTCTGCTACTATCTAGTTATTTTCGTTGTGCGCGTCGCCAGCCCTTTTTTTCGGTTGGGAAATCATCAAATGACTTTTCCCGCTCTTGGCGGAGCAGGAGACCGTGTCAGACTTTTAGTGACTAAAACCCACCCGTGTTCCCTCAGTTGTCTGTGGGCCAGGGGCCGCGGTATCTCTTTCGAACAACCCGCACCCCTGGCTCATTTATAGGTGCCACTTTCAGACTTCTTCTGAGGTACTCATTTCTTATTCTATCCATTCGTGTAACACCACCATACTTGTATCTACGAATAACAAAATTTAGCCTTTTCGTAGAACAATCTTTCTTCAACGGAAGATGAAAATGAATATTCAGTAACAAACAAGAATTAAGTAGAAAAACTTGCTGAACTGTAGCTTTCGTAGGAGTTCGCATGTCTTCTTTGCTGGTTCATTGTGAAAGCAAATAACAATAAATATTCATACATTGTAGGGTTCAGTACGGACCCAAAGGGTGCCAACGGTATCCTGTTACTAAGGTTCCGCTGTCTGTCTTTCTGTCTCTTCTGTGGTAGACACTTGAGTATCACTACCTTTATGAAAAAATAAAAAAATATGTAATGACCCATATTTAACATCAACATGCAAAATTTATTAAGAAACCAAGATAATGAACAATAATGAAAGTTTATTAGATAGTTACATATTTACTATATATGTATTTTTATTCGTGAGGCAGTGTACGAGTACGATTCGAACTTGGCCGCTTTTTTCTTTCCATTCTTTAATCTATGAGGCAAAACAGATGCCTCATATATTTTTATTAGTTCATACTTATGAAATAGCTAGGATTTTGGAATCCTATTGACCGCACATTTTCTGTTCATGTACCTACTGGTATTTTGTATCTTGTGGTTACGTTTATAGAAAAAAATCTCAAGAATGTAGTGAAAGAAGTTACAAAAAGACAGATTTGGAACGAGGGTCATGCCAGAGTTATTAAGGACAAGAGATGAATTAGAAATTGCATACTTGTATTAATGGATCTTAAGTAGAGATTGTGCGCATAGTCATGTATCTCCAATTTAAGTCAGAATGCATGATTATTTAAATTATTTCGACCATTTAATTTGTAGGTCATACCTACCTAAATTGTACGTTAGCTGTTGTTGTAAATATACACGTAATTGATTCACCACCTTATTTATAAACGTTGCTTAAAGTTAAGTAATAATTAGCGACTGTTTAACCATACATTTTTGACGCTTGAACATCTCTTTAAGCAACGTTAAAAATTGAAGGATCATTGAACGGATGAGTAATATTCTTTATAGAAGTATTAACAACAACGGGTACATAAAAGTGGACGATTGGTTGGTTCGCTCAGTCGTACTAACGCTAACGAGCGTTACGCGATTTAAAAAAAATGAATCCATGTTTTGGAAGGTACGTAGTGAGCGAGTTTTATACAGAAAAATGGCGAGCGTGCCAAAACTACATAATGAAAATATATTACAAAATAACGCGTTTTTCGAAGCAGAAAATCAAATTGAAAAGTTGTGGTAAAGTTTTGTATTTTTATTTTATCTGCAAATGTGTCTGCCTTTGGTATAGGATACATGTATCATGTCAGGGATTGCAGACGGGGCGATAAGAACGTCCATTTTATAACATCCATTCTGACGTAAAGTATAGATTCCATTTGTCTGCCGTAAAGGTGTTGAATTCTTTTCTATAATGTTCGTACTGGACACGTGGACTACCACATGTTAGAGATACATACAGTGTTTTATGACACTAGTGTACGTGTGGCTTACAATTTGTGGGAAGAACGAAGGACCGATTGTTATTTCCAAAGTTTTCCATTAACTGACCGTTGATTAAAACTGAAAACTTTAGCCACAGCCAGTAACGAAAACGCTGGAGAGTAAATTTTAGCGGGTAAGATAATTACGTTCAGCATTTATTCGAGTAATTTTGCTGCCGAAGTCAAACGAGTCCTCTCCTCTCGTATAAATCTGGAAATAGGTAAGGTCTAAGTCGACGTTCACTTGGACTTAATAATATTGCGGCAGGATTATTTCGCGCATTGGATTTTCAACACACTGGTTAGCGCATAGAGTTGAAAATCGAAAAACGTGTTTTTTTCGACGCGTAGCAGCTGAGATGCACTGTGGTGGATTCTCAATGCTAGGTTCAACACCGGGAGTTGAAAATTAAAATTCAGTGCGGGATAAAATCCAGCCGCGATATTTTTACGACCGCGTGAACGTCAACTGTATACCTCTCAGCTAGTGATGTGCCGGATCATTAAAAATGTAGATCCGCAGATACGGATCCGGATACGGATTATTGGCGTAAAGATCTGCTGATACGGATACGGATCTTAACTTTCTAACTCAATCGGTGTCGGTGCTCGTGGCCTTGAATTGATAGTTGACGCCACTTGACGCTTTGCGTGACAGAACATGTTTCGACTTGCGTTGCGCGGGTCTTTCTTTTGTTTTGTCTATACTTAGGTTAGTGTGACACTGGGCAGCATAGATAACATTTGTGTTTGTTGTACGAGTAAAAAAAAATGTCTACAAAGAAGTTTAGTTGTGCAATTTGGAATTATTAATAAAGTAAAAGATTCGTAAAAGATCCGTCAAAAATGTAACGGATAATACGGTCTTTTTTTCTCCCGCGGATATCCGCGGATACGGATAAGAATACGGATATCCAGAACATCACTACTCTCGGCTGCCATCTGTCACGTTCTGGACGTAATAAAATTGCGGTGGGATTTTTGCGCGTAATGGATCTTCAACGCACTTCTTGGCACCGAGAGTTTAAAATCTTGTGCGTGAAAAAATCCTGCCGCGACTTTATTACGTCCTTGTAAAAGTCGACTTAGTAGGATAAAGTGACGGAAGTGCGCGTTCTTGCGGATCCTTTTGCGTGTTTATAAACCTTTTGTGTGTTTCTCTTCCCCGGCTAGATTATTTCTTATACTACTAAAACGAAATGATTATAAGACTATCGCATTTCCATAAATTGGGAGCTAAAGGTAAAGTTGATATCAATATTGTGCTGTTGTGATTACACGGCCTAAAAGCCAATCAGATCACTGGATATGAGATTTGGCAACAAGGTTTTTAGAAAACGGGGCCAACTGAAATGTGATTAAAAAAATCAACTGTGTGTAGAAAACAAATATTTACCTAATTTATTTGGGTAGAAAGATACATTAATGGAAATCCAGGGCAGCCCTATGTGCAGAAAGGATTAGTGTCGAACGGTCCTATCGTTAATGCACTTAATCACAGTGAAAAGCTTTTTAATATGTGTACAAATAATGTGTGCTTGGACCAACTTTTAGTAAATATGTTAGACAGTAGCTGCGCCCCGCGGTTTCACAACGCATTAATCCCGCGGGAATATCGGAATAAAAAGTAAAAAGTACCCTATGTCCAATTCGAGGTGCCTTTCATCCAAATTCCATCCGTTCAGACGTGTGTGTTAGCGTGAAAGCGTAATAAACAAACTATCCTACTTACTACTTAATATTATAAATGTGAAAGTTTGGATGTTTGTTACTCAATCACGCAAAAACGGCTGAACGGATTTGGATGTAATTTGGCACACAGATAGATTATAACCTGGATTAACACATAGGATACTTTTTATCCTGGTTGTATGTTCCCGCGCGGGGTAATTTTCGAAACCCACGCGGGCGAAGCCACTGGAAAAAGCTAGTTTATACTACTTATTAGTTTATGTAATACAATTATTATTGTTTTGAGATGATCTTGTAGGTAGGTACGGGTTTTGTTGATATTAGATATTAATGTTTCAGGTTTGAATAAACACGACGCGTAAGGAATTTGGTAACACACTCCCAAATATTATATTGAAAAGTACAAAGGATTTTACGCTTGATTTTATTCCTCAAATGTCCTTCAAATATTCGCGAAATTTACCAAATTATTGGTATAAAATTACGACTCACATAGGTCAAATGCACAGACTCGTTTCCAAGCCATTGAGCACTCGAAATTGGATAAAAGAGAACTTCTACTTAGACATAGAAACGCAGTTTTACGATTCATTTAACTTAAGTTTTCTAGAGTGTTATAGAAAGAACTTTAAAGCAGTTTCGACAAGCTTTATTGAGTTCGAAATACGTTCAATCTCGAACGTAAAGTAAACAAACTTCGTCTTCTATTTTATACCACTGTTTCAGCGATGATGAAAGTCTTGATTGTGACAATTTCACTTTAAAATTAAAGACAAACTAGATTATTTAGGTACTCGCTGTAGACAATTTCTTAACTCGCTCCTGTTGCAATCTCAAGTTATAGGTACCGTAAACGAGATACGACAAAACTAGTTACACTATGTATTTTTACAATATGTATATGACATTGTGTTTATGTAGTGTGTTTTAATTATTTGTTATGCAAGGCTGCAAAGTTGTTTTTTGGCACGAGTTCTTATATTGAAAGCTGAGCAAGCAAAGGATTCTAGTATTGAAACGTGAGCGACGCGAGTGGTTCAAAACTAGAATCCTGAGCGTAACGAGGCTTTCAAAGGTACGAGACGCTAAATAACTTTGCTGCCAAGTGAAACACATAATTTTTCACCTCACTAAAACGAGGAAAATTCTAGGTGCAAGAAAAACAGCCTAAATAATATATTAAATTAGTGTAGTTTAATGAAGTATGATAGCATTGCATTGTAGTCTTCGTAAACGTTTTCACTCCTTTAGAATGTCTCCATGCATTGAACAAATTGTACGCTTTTATGATAACGTATCATTACAGATTAATCGTGCATTTTGTACCGACTTCAAAAAAAGAGGAGATTCTCAATTTATCTGTATTTCTTTATATTATATAATGCTTCTTTACGTGTATGGGAATAATGTCTCTGAATCTAATAAACGGTTAGAATGATTTTGATGACATTTTACGTGAGTTTGAGTGGGTCCCGGATGGTTTAATTCACAATTGAACCTGGTGGCGCTGTTTGGAAAGGACAACATCTGTCAGGTCCGCTTGAATAAACAGGGTTAAATTAAATTAGCTGCAAAATTAAGCCAACGGTCGGTTCTGATGAGTGATTTTTTAGTTAGCTTTCATAATACGTATTTGTTGCACTTTTGCTGTGTGAAAATAATGTTTTAAGATCTTCCTGTCACTGTTATTTGCAAAGCAAGCAGTGGTAAGAATACGAATATGTGTGGGGTAGGTACCACAACTAAAAAGTGAAAAACAAAAAACTTTTTACCAAAGAAAAATACTACAAACGACTTCCAAAAAAATACTAAAAAAAGTGAAGTCTATTGTTTTCTAAAGTTTTAGCTATCAACCCACATTCAACTTTCGCAAAAATTCAGACTAATAATCCTGTTGGGATAGCTAGTCCCGCGACCCACCATCACGAAGCTTTAATAAAACTGCCAAATAACATTACCTAAGCAAACATTTGGGCCGACATAGATTTACTTGTTTTGTGAGCTATTCAGTAAAGTCTTCATATAATTAACCAGTTGATGAACCATATTGATGAATTTGAGAACTTATCAAAATCTACTTTAGCATTATTTAAGGTGCTTCCATCGAAGTAGCCTGCAAAATTCAAAAATAGTTTAATTATCTTTCGCGGACTTTCATCTTAAGGAATACTAATTCTAACGAGTTCTCAACTTCACACTCTCAATTTAGAATTAACCAACTTTTGAATTTGTTAAGGGGCGGACAGCAAATTTGGTCAGCTCTGTATGAAACTTGTTCGATAAAGCGAGAATATGCGAACCATGTCCGCTGTCGCCATTGACGACTACGGGCCGGACCAAGTGGAGCGAACCATGTCCGCTGTCGCCACTGTACGACTACGGGCTAGATCAAGTGGAGCAAATCATGTCCGCTGTTGACTACGGGCCAGACCAAGTGGAGCGAACCATATCCGGTGTCGCCACTGACGACTACGGGCTGGACCAAGTTCGAACGTCTGATAATAATACCAAAAAAAATCTGGTGCAGGACTGAAATATTCTAGAGTACCTGTCTATTAGCAAGATGTTGTTGCTAGTTTTTATACAGTTAGGTTTAACTTCAAAAGGTAGTATAATATTACACCAACTTGTAAGTTTATTTTAGTATGACAACGGGTATCCTGTTGCCCAAACTTGCTTGAAAGCGTGTTACGTGTTTAGATTTTTTAATGCAGTGAGGGGCTTGAGGCTAAATAATAACATCCACACGGGACGATCGATCAGTGTCTCAGAAAGTACGTTAAGCCGTTGGTCCCGGCGTGAAGAGGCAAAACGACGGGGTGTTACTCCGCTGCCGCGAGAAATCGCGGCACAGCGGACCGAGCCCCGGCGGGATCTCATGGTGACATGGAGACTGTGATTGTCGCAACCCAGTGCTGGGCACGCCACGATTGTGGCGGCAAGTCCCCTCTTTGATGAGTGGATTGAGAGGCGCCACGGCGTCCAAGTTGTTAAACGTTAAATGATTCTGCCAGATGGCTGCGAAATATATCCCAGTTGCACGATAAACTCTGATTGCGCGATGCAGGATTTGTGTGACGTCAAGTCTCTGATACGTAGTTCGCATGGGGCGTTGTAGATGCTGCCACAGGGCATTGTAAAATTTGTTTAGTGTCGTGATAATATTAACTCGTGTTCCTAAAAAAACGAATATCTACACGAAAAGTCGGAATAAAAAATATCACAGAAAAAAATAAAAGTTGCCATTAATAATTTGGCAGTAGGTGACGAAATATAAAACATTACAAAAATGTTAATGGCTATAAACATAGACATTTATCACTAATAATGAGGTTTGTATATACATCAGTTCATACTAAAGAAATCGTTATTATCTGTTTTTGAAATATCTACTACTAGTCATCATCTGCCTAGCCTTTTAGCAACTAAGTTGGGGTCGAATTCCAGTCTAACTAGATACAGCTGAATACCAGTATTTTACATGAAGCGACTGCTTATCTGACCCCCACCACCCAGTTACTAGGTAATGCGATACCATGTCTGGGTAAGACTGGTTGTCTAACTTTCGGGCTTCTAACGTCCCGTAACGACTGTCGAAAATCCATGAAGGACAGCCGAGACTAATGGCTTAACGTACTTTCCAAGGCACGTAGGGGTTGGTATGTAAAGATGGTCACCCATCCCAAACCAACCGCGGCAAGCGTAGCTTAATCAGTCTGATCGACCCGAGTCGCTTATTACTTAGCCACAAACAAATATGTATAGTATCTGTTGTAAATATTTCAGTTTTATTCATTTCCTCGTAATAAAACTCGGGACAGGTTGCAAAAGAGGTAAAGTTGAGAACATGTCAATGTCCATAGGTTACTTTTTTCTGCTGCTTATTGTGTGACTTATAGTCCGTGTTCTTATTTCCTTCTTTCTTTCTAATCAGTTGCTGTAGTAGTCAACTAAGTAATAAGTTCAAGTTACTTTTTATCCGATAAATCCTGTTAAATATCGGAAAATACTTGACTGATCCTCTAAAATCTTATTGAATGATGTAAACTTTTATTTTTATGAACATTAAACCTTTTTGGGGTTCTAATGATACAATTTTTTTTTAAACGAGGTCCTTTTTGTATTCTGGCCCTCTCGCACAGTTGGTTGCAGTAACTAAGCTAGGATTCCCGGATCAAACGGTTAGGTTGGGTTAAACCTAACCTAACCTATCCAGCGCCCCCCCCAGTGGGTTCCCGCATTGTCGTTGCGGGGGGGCTCAGTAGCCGTGGTCCGCTCCCACGGTGAAGCGAAGAGGAACCCAAAGGTGGGGCCGCTCGTCAGGGCTTTGGTCTCCAAGCCGACGACGTAGCGGCCAAAAAGTAGGTTGCGGTGAGGTGCACCGCAACTGAGGCGGGCCGCGATGTCGAATGGGAGGCATCGCGGCTGAGGGTTACAGGCTGCGGCGGAGGAGGAGTGCCGGTACTTTTGAGTAGCGCTCTTCCCTTCCGTGGCCTGGACGGGGCCGCCACCGTTTGATGGCGGACGCGGTGGGGCCGCAGGGGAAGAGGAGTGTCGGTATAGCGTTGGCCGCTCTCCCTATCCTCTGCGGCCGAGAAGTGGTAGGCGGCGGGGCCACTGCGCTGACCCGTCGCAGGGGGACCAAGGGTGCCAAGGGTGCCAGGGTAGTCTAGGGCCCTTGTGCTACTTGGTTCCTGGGGTGGTCACGGCGTGCCATGTGTCCTGGTGCGCCGGACTGGTGGGGTCCGCAAGGGCCGATGCCTGCCAGGGGTGCGGGTTGTTCGAAAGAGATACCGTCGCCCCTGGCACACAGGCAACTGAGGTAACACGGGTGGGTTTTAGTCAGTAAAAGTCTGACACGCCCTCCTGCTCCACCCAGAGCGGGAGAAGTCATTTGATGATTTCCCACCCTGAAAAAAAAAAAAAAAAAAAAAAACCTATCCAGCGCCACGCGCGACTTGAAACATCGTAGTACGTAAGCTAGGGCCCCAACCAGACGGGTTTTTGTGTTTTTGGTGGGAAATCATCAAATAACTTCTCCCGCTCTGGGTGGAGCAGGAGGGCATATCAGAGTTTTACTGACTAAAACCCACCCGTGTTCCTTCAGTTGACTGTGTGCCAGGGGCCACGGTATCTCTTTCGAGCAACCCGCACCCTTGGCAGGCATTGGTCCTTCCGGCCCCACCAGTTGATGCTAACATCTCTTTGAGGCGCGCGTGGAACACAACGCGCCTTCGACCCAGGCTTGGTCTTTACCCGATAGCGAGCTAGAATTATGACCACACGCGCGCGAGCCGAGCGAGTGAAGCGAGTGTTGCCACGGAAGCGGCATGCGAGCGCCACATCCAATTTGGTTGCAGCTACTTGGCTATTCAGGATTTCTAGAACCTCGAAGTTATTAGTTTCACAAAAATACACTCATTCCTTATAATTATTTAGAGTATTCAATGGTTTAGGAAGGCCAAATGGTACTTAATTATTTAAAGTTTGATTAAATCCCAGCCTTATTATAAATCATATACCAAAGCCATATGAACATAAAGCTAATGGCGAAAGCAGTGAACTATAAATATATTTTTGATCATAATACATCAATTTTATCACATTCGCTTATGAATAAACATAACACATTCTACCAGTCCATTCTATTTTAATTTCCTTAATATATCTCAAGGCGATAACTATAATTTATAGATAACTGTAAGCAAAAATAAATCAAGCAACATAAAAATAAATCAGTATGAAGGCGTACTTAGTCATAGTAACCGTTGTTTCTACAATAACTTTAGATAATATGCTAATACATCAATATTGTTATGTATATTAGAGTATTCAGGTATCTACATAATAAGGTAAATGAATAAATGTATTCATTTTGTATGACTAGAAAGTTGAATAAAGATATTTTGGGCACAGGTTTAAGCCTTGCTCGCACTGCAAACAGTTTCCGGCTTACTCTGTCTCTAAGGGGATTTGGTCCAGAGGATATGAAGCAGCATAATTCTGACAACTCATACAGCTTCACTACAACCACTAACCAGCCTGTAAAACGATGAGTAGTGTTGACTTAACTATACTTCTGTAGAAAAACATCCCTACTAATATTCAAATCAAATCAAAAGTCATTTATTCAAACTAGGCTGAGAGTCAGCACTTTTTGAACGTCAAAATTACACAAGACAGTCCCCAAAAAAACGCCCACCCTTCGCCACTTCCTAGTGCTTTAGCTGGGAAGAAGAAGTGGCGAAACAAACTCCCCAGCAGCACAGCTGTCTTGTTAAGATAGAAGAACTTGATTCTATACAATAATAGGTAAGTACTCGTAATTAACATTCAAAACAAAAATCAAAATCAAAATATTTTATTTCACATAAGCCTGCATGGGCACTTATGAAACGTCAGAAGCTAGGTGCACGGTTCCAATTTGTCGTTTCCTATGGAGAAGAGCCGGCAAGAAACTCCACGGTTACTCTTTTAAAAATAATTGGCTTTTACAATGTTTTCAAATTACAGTGATAATAGGTATGGGAGGACAGTGCAGGCCAGTCAATAAGTACCAGGTACTTAGAGGAATGAAAATACAGAATAGAAAAACGTCTACAAATCTAGTCTCTAAGGCCGACAACGTTCTCTCATTCACAATATGTAAAAGAATCTACCTATATAAAATGAATCTATTTGAACCAAGTGACATGATTTCGATGACAATCACTGAAAATAAATAGTAGGTAGTAAAATTGATGTATACCTAATGTCAAATAATGACGAGAATATGTCAGACATTGTAAAAAAAAAAAAAGAATAAAAATTAACATTGCAATTTGGGAGCAGTTAATAGACTTTCACACGGTTTTGCTGTTAATGAGGTACCAGGGAAGCCACATGTGCAGAAGGAATTAATGCCAAACTTCCCTGTCTTCAACGTAGTCTTTTATCTCGTATAATATGCTTTTTTGATAAGGACACGTTTGATGTGAGTTTTAAACTTTCCATCGCTAAGTTCTGTAACCGACTTTGGCAACTTGTTATAGAAGCGGATACTGTTTATAAGAAATGACTTGCTAGTTTTAGTTAATCTAAATTTTGGAATCACAATTTCATCTTTACTACGTGTATTTAGATTATGGAATTCGCATCTTTTTTTGAAAAGACCTAAGTTTTTGCGAACATACAAGATATTTTCTAGAATATAAAGAGAAGGCAGAGTAAGTATATCAATTTCGTTGAATTTGTTTCTAAGAGACTCGCGAGGCCCGATTTTATAGATTGCGCGGATTGCCCTCTTTTGCCCTCTATTACAAATGCGAAAGTAACTCTGTCTGTCTGTTACGGTTTGACGCCTAAACCGCTGAAGCGATCGTCATGAAATTTAGCCTGGGTTATGGAGAAGAATATAGGCTACTTTTTACGCGAAATCGACATCCACACGGGCGGAGCCGCGGGAAACAGCTAGTAATATTATAAAGCTGAAGAGTTTGTTTGGTAGAACGCCCTAATCTCAGGTTCGAATTGAAAAAAACTTATGGTTTTAGATAGCCCATTTATTGAGGAACGCTATAGACTATGTAACATCACGCAAAGACCCTTAGGAGCTGTGAAAAAGGAACATCACGAATGCAAAATACTCGCACGGGTAGACGATTTGATGCGACGGGTTATGTCGGGGTAGCAAAAAATTAGCATATAAGTAAGCGTTCGTTGGAAAGCTTATGTTCAACCATGAACGTTAACGAGCTGAGAGATAATTGAAAACCAATATCTATTTAAATAAGCATGCGTATAGACTCGGCGGAATCATCGGCATCTTTACATTGGTTCTAACGTTACCACGCGGTTCCCACCAATTAACCTCTAGAATTCGTATTGTTACTAAACGCGTGGTTTCTGCTTGTACTCGTATAAAGAAGCTCTGAGGTTCGTAAGTACAATTTCCTTTTCCCGTGACAATAATAAACGTAACTTTATCTTTGGCTTCATATGACGTGTTAGATTCAATTGTGCTTGCCAATTTCTGGTGTAACAGAATCGCTCCACGAATTCTGTTCTGGTTGATTATTGAGAATAAACATATGAATTGGCATTGGCACTGTTATTGTCTTAACGGTAACAATGTGAGAAAGTGGAATTTTGCTCAAAAGTGAATGAGAGCATCGATATAATAAATAAAAGCATTGTTACGTTCTAGAATTCTAATGTCAGCGACTATTAATATTTCTCTGGAAACGTAACATGGAAGATCTCATGTAGGAAATATTCTAGAAAAAATACATGGTGCGAGACGAGGTTTTCAATCATTGTTTGCAATAAAGTTGTAGACACCCATATTAAATACTAGCTGCGGTTTCATCCGGAGAAAAGTATTCTATGCCCAAATCCAGGTCATGGTTTACCCATTTGTCTCATTCAAATCCGTCCAGTTGTTTAAGCGTGAAAGAGTAACCAACACAAAAAAAAAAATCTCTTTGTAATATTAGTTTAGTCTAAGTAACTCACATTAAGTTAAAAAAGTGGTCAATATGGTACACATCTACACGTGTCGGTCATAATAAACTTTACCTATTATCAAAATATTGAGGACTAGCAAAGAGACAATGTGAAAAATGGAACAGACCCTGCACCTTATTTGTAATCTTTATAACACACTATCAATCAGAATCTGAATCAATAAATGTTGTTGTACGGTGAAAATGAAAGCTATTCCTACTATTTATGTGTTACGCTTACGCAATCCCCTTTGGTATGTAATTGAAACGAAACTGACTCAAGCGCAACGCAGGAAGGAGGTATGTTACACGCTTCATCGAAAAGGTCGACATACTATTTCAAAATAGCCGAGTTACGGAGTAAATCATCCCTTCCTTCTACGACTAAGCTAAACTGACCTCCCCTACTCAATCATTTGACCTTTCCCTTTACAAACACGATATTGCAATACATGGTACAGAAACTAATTCCCAAGTTCAACTCCTTGTCAGGTCCAACATTCTCTAAGTGGCCAAATTTCCAATAAGTTCAATCTGTGACAAATTGCCAAACATTAAGTTAAATTATGGCCGGGTGACGATTTTCAATGTTCTCTTCAGAAACTCGCATCAGCCAATCCATTGCCGTCATAATGACGTTTCTATATATTTTGTCATTTGTGTTATTTTGACAATTTTGCATATCAAAGTTCAGTATTTATTGTTTCTATTACAGGACCGTTTCAGACACCAATCTACATGGTCTTCACATTATGATCTGATCAACATTATGTCTAGACTTTAAAAGAGACTGTGATTTCTGAGTTTGTTTCGGCCTTTCTTCTCAGAGTAGTCAGATAGGAAACGCCGACCTCATCTAGTTTAAAAAATATGATTGACGTGTAAAAGTGTTTGTACAGACGCGAGCACATCAAGCTACCCCAATCTGTCAAATTTCTTTGATAGATTTTCAACTTTAATACATAAGCATAAGGTTCATTTATTTTAATGAATATAACGTTACTTTTGGTCAACATATTTTTGACCGGGTTTTTTAAAACCCTCAGGCTGTGGGGACCGAGTGCTCAAGGTTTATTTAATGAAATCTTCAAACGGCTGGTTGACACTTCTCGTGACCCAAAGGCTGGTTTTTACCTTGGCCAGATGCTAAATAAACATTGCCATTAAACGTGGTAATGCCGCTAGCCTCTTGGGTACATTACCAGTCGACAGCGATGCTGATACATTTTTCGACGCTACTTATATTTTAATTTGTGAATAGTTTTAGTTGAGTTAGGATATCATTTTGTTATTTTTTATTAATGAATTAGTTATTAGCTGTTATTTACTCACAGAATATAAATGAATGTCATAAAAATTTATAAACAACGTATCGTAATTTTTTTTTTTTTTTAGTATACGTACGACAATATATTCAAACTTTGTAATACTGATTGTATAAAAACCATTTACTCATGTTTTGTACGGGCCACTAAAGTTTGATTGATAAAGAAGATTGAGTAAAATTAAAACGATAGAAAAAAGTTGAAAGAAAAAATTGAGGTTATTATGTAATTTTTTGTTCAAGGTCCAGGTCGAGAGAGGGTCACTTTTTATTTTTTAACCGTCTTCAAAAAGGTTCTCAATTTGTCTGTATGTTTGTTCCGCGATATCTCCGTCAATTGTAAATAGATTTCGAAAATTATTTTTTTAATGGATGGGTACACTTCAGGGGTGGTTCATTTAAATTTTATTTACTCTGTTTTGGTAGTTTTTCGGTAGTCATTAACAAATTGGTGTGGGGTAGGTACCATAACTAAATAGTGAAATATAAAAAAAAAACTTAGAAAAGAAAACAACCGTGGTCGGTTGTTTTTTTTTCTGGAAAAAGTTTTTATTATAGTGTATCATAGGTATCGTGTTTTTCTTTAGTAGCCGATTTCACTAATGAATCGCCGACAGTATTTTCTCGATGTTACATGTTTACAATACACCGAGTTATTTTTAGTTTGTTTTGTTTTAATAGAGTCGTCAGGTAATGTTTTATTGCAGGTATTCAAGGAAATTAAGTATTTATAAATTAAATTACCAACTAAAAGGACGATGGGCAAGCTATTAGGGACTCATTCCCCAATTTAATTTTTTTCGATCCAACAGACTTCATTTTCACATATAATTAATTCGCATAGCACAGCTTTTTTTTCATAAGAACCTTCTTCTGACAATAACAAACACAACAAAAAAATAATTAGTAAAATTGGTCCACCCGTTCACGTGTGATACCGTCACTTAGGGAAATAGGGATTCATTTTTACACGCTTTATATTAGCTTCACTTGTATGTTTATTTATGTTTGTAACCGACTCCTTAGGGCGCAATTTTGACCCACTTTAAACGTCAGATTTCATTTAAACTTTGAAAACTTATCGAGGACCGATGAAATACAATAATTTAAAAAAAATTAGAAAAATGAAAAAAAAAGGAGAAAAAAATCCCTCTTTTGTAGTTAGCAGAACTAAAAAATATAAAATAAGAAAATGTTTAAAAAACTAAAAAATACGCTTTAAAAACCAAACTAAAAAAGTAGAAAATAATTTAATTCAATTAAAAAGCGTGGGGTGCTTGACATTACCTAATTGATTATAAAAATACCTCAAAAAGCACCCCACGCTTTTTAATTGAATTAAATTATTTTCTACTTTTTTAGTTTGGTTTTAAAGCGTGTTTTTTAGTTCTTTAAACTATTATTTATTATATATTTAGATTAGTTTCGCTGACTGAACCTACCTACAAAAAGAGAAAGCACACAAACGATTAAGTTTCGAATCAAGTTCGGTTTGTTGGCAATCGAATCAATTTACCAGGGTGAAGTACATCCCTATGGGTGGAGTGTTCATTCGCGCTTGAACCTTCAGGTTCAAGCGCGAATGAACCCCAATTTTGTCAATTCCGACAACACGATGAAGTAGTCAAGTAGTTGTGGGTCACACACAAGGGCAATGCGGGTAGCGATAGGCTCACATGAATTCCACGTTGATTTTTTATTACATTTAAAAGGTTCTCTAGAGTCTTTTAATAATGATTTAGCGTTCAATGATAAGCGTTACATGTATATATGACAGTGTTTTATGTGTTCATAGTATCTGTTTATATACCTACAGTGTAGTGTATCCATTAAATTATGTGTAAACACTATCACTATTAGGGAAACGGTTATACAAATCTAGCCTGCCTATGTTTTTTTTTGCGAATGTTACTATTCCAATGTTACTAAGACAATCCTTGTTTTTAGGGACAGAGCGACGAGGAAACTGAGCTCGAAAAAGCATTTCAATATCCAAACAGTAATACAATGTAGGTACAGTTTAGGTAGGCAGTTTTGTAGGTACAGAAAAATTAGGAATCCAAGCGTAAATATTTTTTTTAAGTCCTTCTTTACTTCATTTAAACTGTTTATATAGGATTTACGAAGGACTCCTCTTGACTTTGAAATGTAAATATGAATGGCTACTACGGTTTCGTTCGGTTCTATCAGCGTAAATATTCCATTTCTGAGAAGTCCCTTATCGGTAAATATTCCGCTGCCGAGTTACCAAACTCCCCGCAGAATTCGTTTGACAGTTTATGCATCGATAAAAAAGGGGTTGCATTTATAATGCGGCTGTCCATCGACCTGGTGTAGCGTGCTGGGCGCTTCTTCGTGTAGTAATTCAAGAAGTAACGATGACGACGTGAGTGTGTAACAAATATCCAAATATACAAATGTTCACATTTATAATATTGGTTGGTTGGTTGGTATTGGCAGGATAAATAAAACTAATTAGTTCCCTAAAAGCTTTTGTCTGTAAATAAATTAAAAATCGTAAAACTTGTTCAGGTATACTAGGGCACAGACATTGTACCTTTTATTAAACTTGCAGAAATAATAAAACTGCACTAATGAAACCTAACCACCGGGTATTCGTATAAAGGGAGTATTTTATTTGTAGTTGTATGCTGAATAATGGTGACCATTAAACGTTTGCTTAGGATACGAACCAACGTAGAAATTTTTTAACTGTAAAAGTTTTGCTACAAAATCCCACATGAGGGCTATAAAATAAGCGGTATATTTTAAAATGTACATTTACGACAAATTGTAGGTAGTTTACGATCATAACACAATGTTAACTTTTCATATTTTCACTATCCTCATGCCCTTTATTTTCAGAATTTGAGCAATACTGTAAACTATTTATATTGCAGCCAGTAAATTCCTATGTAATATATTAGGTACACCCTTCCGCTTCGTATGTAAAACTTAGCCCTGAAAATGTATTGTGCGGGTATAAAACAAAATGCCCTTAATCTTTCTTTAATCGAAAATAGCTACGACGACTCCTTGACAATAAAATTAAATCAAACGTTTATTTGCTAGAAATACATTGGTTTTCAACCTATGTTTCATTGTATTCTGCTTGCTCAAATTTTAATTAAGTTTACATACATTTAAAAAGATACTGCATCTTCGGTATACTTGGTTCATATCACAACAACGGTCATTCCCACTTGCTTGTGAAATAATGTGTCTGCGGACTAAGTACCTACTGATAGGCAAATTCTATGCATTCCAAGAAAACCACCAGCCCATCTGCCGGTTTATTCCGTCTCAATCATTAGGTGGAATGACAGCTAATTTCACCAAAGTTTTCACGGTCAGATTTGTACAGAATAGTAGGTACTCATGTTCTTTTGACCTAAGTGAAGTGAGCTTTTAGTGAGTTATCTTCCTCCTGATGCTAGCCCATCCTTAGGGATTCACTTTATTAACAACTCACTTCATGCTTGCTTCACCTACGCTTTCAGTACTTTAGGTGAGATTTTTACATAAATAGACCTACAGTTTTAAACACACTCCCTAAAAGTCGTTGTGAAGTAGGTAACTAGATATTGTAAGAGCTTTACGGGCTCCCTGTATCTAGTAATTTTTGTGTGTTGTGGGAAGTTACAAAATTAATAGACCGATCACTTCACGATTTCGCGTCTGCCCATACTACTCCGTCTTTTAGAAACAAATCACCTATTCTAATTAATTTGGAAGCTTATTATTAAAACGCTGGAATATTCAAATGTTATTAAAGCTAATTTTATGACCAGCCTGTACAATATAATGTCGGCTTTTGCAGACAACCTTTACAGTAGTAGTACTTAAAAAAAACGACTGCTGCTACTTCGGAGTTTCGTTAAAAGAAATCGAATGAAAACTGCAGTACGTTCCGTGGGATAACTTCCAACCCCCACGTGGGCGAGGCCACTGGTTATAATAAAATGTCGATATATTGCTACACAAGATTAGAGAATCCATACTACTTACAATTCCATCTATTTCACAATGTCAAGGTAAACGCTAGCACAATAAATTGGAACTTCTGACAGCTATTTTTGTAATAAATATTTAACAAGTTCGGAATTGATCTCTCTATTATTGCCATATATCCTGAATTACTTACAGTATAGTGGCAAACGATTTCTCCCAGACAAATATGTTTGCTAGTCTTTGTTCAGCTGGCCCTCATATATCTTTGTTGTTTGCTTCTTATTCTATTACGCCATTGATTGTATATGCGCTTATCCAATCTAGGAATTTACTGCAGTTCATGATATGCATCATGTAGATATGTATCATTCTCTCACTTTTAAATGTATGCGTAGCGAGAACTCTGTCTAAACAAAGAGTTGTTTTTCTCCTGCCTTTGTTTAAAAGTGACTTTAAATCAAGTGCTTTTTTAGCACTAACTCTTGTAAACCAACTTTAGATAGTAGAATAAAAAGCTTGATACTAATTGATTATAAAAATACCTCAAAAAGCATCCCACGCTTTTTTGAAATTGTTTTCTGCTTTTTCGTTTGGTTTTTTAGATTTTTGAATCTATTATTTATTTTATATTTTTTAGTTCTGCTAAATGCAAAAGCGTGTTTTGTTTTATTTTTATATATTTTTTTTACTTTATTAAACAAATTTATAAAATTATTGAATTTTCATCGGTCCTCGATAACTCTACAAAGTTTAAGTAAAATCTGGCCGTTTGAAGTGGGTCAAAATCAAGTCCAAAGAAGCCAGAGTTACAAACAAACATGCTTAGAAACATACAGGTGAAGCTAATAAAAGCGTGTTTAATAATATTAATAAAAAAGGAGGAGGCTCTCAGTTCGGTAGTATTTTTTTCTTTTTTATATGTTTTTTGAATCCGTCAATAATACCTACGTATTTTTTCCACTTAGTGTATGGTTAGCATGTTATAATAACTTCCTGTCACTTTTTATTTACTTGGCATGTGATGGTTTACGAATTTGGAACGTAGGTACGTCAACTTAATTTATTTTAAAAAAACGACCAACTTCCGAAAAAACATACTTTTTTCACTTTGTAGTGTTTTTTTTGGGAGTCGTTTGTTTTATAGCTAATTTGTGGTCTTTAGCTGGTTTTACCTTTATACATAAATCTGCCACAAAAATGTGATTATTTTCACGTAGTTAAGATTTATTTTTGTAGCTAGTCAATAATGCATTGGATTTGCTCGATGTCGACATCGGTGGTTTGTGGTATCCTTTTGCACTGTTCATAAATGTCCAGATGCCTCACGTAGCTATGTCGTAAAACTTGCATTTCTGTATTTTCAGGAGTAGTAAAAGATCGTAAGTCTGATTTTATGTATGTTTACTTTCAGACAAACGTGTTAGATAAATACATTTTCGTTACCTACACTTTACAATGTTTAAATTAAATGCCTATCTAATCTGAAAGTTTATCACTGACTGGAGGTGAAGGATGGTATCGTCAGGGGAAGTCCCCTGACGATAGGACAGATAGACGATAGGACGATAGGACGATAGGACTAGTGAAGTTTGGAATTAAATTACTAATACTATTACTTAGAAAGATCTGATACCAACAACAAGCACCGAGCCAGGTAGAGTTAAAATTTCGCCAAATTTCTTCTATAAGAGAAGAGGTTTGTGCCGTAGAGTTTCTTGCCGTCTCTTCTTTATAGATAACAACCAATCGGAACCGTGCACCTAGTTTCTGACATTTCATAAGTGCCCATTTATGTTTATGTGAAATAAAATATTTTGATATTTATTATATGAGGTCTTTAACCTGTAGTGCGTCAATGTGTCTACGGCTGATAAATTAATTTTATTTTAATTAGTTAGTGACAATAGAAAACAACACAATTTGAATATGAAAGAAAACTCTTCTGCTAACAACATCGAAGTTTTGGTACAAGTTTAATTGTATTATGAAGTTGTCGTGATTTATTCATGTAAACAACCCAATTTTAATGTTTTTTGGGAAATTACAGAAAACCATGATGCTGCTGGTCTCAACGACTACTTAGTAATTGAATAAAAATAAAGAAGAATATACATACAAAAAGTAACATTATAGACAATGTCAATTAAACTGTCTGTTTCTGAAGCCAGCTTTCAATAATAGTTTACAATCGAATTCTTTCTTTTAGCCTTTTTTAGTACTTTACTCAGCATTTTATTCGATATAGGCTCAAATAAATACTAAGTTAGGTACCAAGAAATCCTACTTATCTAAGGTATGGGTAAATCTTACTAATATTTTATATGTGAAAGTTTGTATGTTTAGATATTTAGATGTTTGGATGTTTGTTACTTAACCACGCAAAAATGGCAAAACGGATTTTGATGAAAATTGGTACACAGATAGTTTGTAACCTGGAATAATTTTAGAATACTTTTTATTCCGCTAGTACGGTCCCGTGGCATAATTTTCGACTTTCACGGGGTCGAAGCCGCCGGCAAAAGCTAGTACAGAATAATTCCATTTAATCCAGTGATATTTAAAATCCCTTTACATACCCTTTGGACATAGATAATGGAAAATAAGTAACAGAATTTGTGTTTTCAAAAGACACAATTGGGTTGTCTTCGAATTAGTAAAGTATTCATATAGGAATATTATCTCATCAACATAATCGTCATCATTTGATACGTAAAGACGTCCACTGCTGGACATAGGCCTCCTCCAAGCTTAGCCACTACGACCGGTTCTGTGCTTCCCGCATCCAGCTTCAAAAGATGTTGAATAAGCATTATCTACTTGCAATTTATTGCCCGTGGTTTCGCTCGCAAATTAGAAAACCTTCTACATGAACTTTAATATAAACACACTTTATTATATCACTCAGGGTCTATACTCAATGCAGGCGAAATGCAAGCGAGTAAGAACGCAATAACATTGAACGAAAATTGGCGTGGTGCGATTTCACAAAACTTGTTTCAGGGGGCCTACTCTCTAACTCCGTCAACGAAGATACGGGCCGGTCCGAAAGTAGTTCGAAACTTCTGAGTGAATCCTACAGCCAATTAACTAACTTTTTTGGATGGGCAAAAACATATCAGGAGCAGAGACAGCTGTCAAATCGTATTCTCATTCATTCTTAGTTCGGGCTCCAATCCATCTTCTATCCGTAAGTGATACGGAGTTGGAAACGCCCGTTACTTCGACCGAAACGATGGACTTCGTGCTTATGGAGTAGGCCCCCTGGAAATACATGTTTTTGAAAAAGCTTTAAAAGAATTTCGTAAAATGTTTGTCTTTTACGATCTGCATTACATGTGCGAGGTTTCTTTAAAGAAGGTTTATTTACTTTTTCAATGTATAAGTACATTATGAACGTCCAAAGATCAGATAAATTTAGTGCAAGATATCTGATTTTTAGACGTCTTTACTATTTTTTTTCTCCAAACAGTTTTTTTATTACCTACATAAAAACCTAGATATAACCCACAAGATACCTGTATGTCTAGAGAAAAATTTGTTATTACGCCATAATGGCGTACGAGAGTTGGTATGAGAATTATGACGAGTTAGCCGCTTTAATTACAAACAAACAAACTTTCACATACAATTGAAATACTATACTTTCTCTATAGTTCGTCAAGGATTAAGTTTTTCAATTAGCAAGAGCTCTTTTCTACGCTCATTCATCCAGCTAGAACCCTGCGAAGTGCATTTGAACTGACATTAGCTATCCTACTCAGACAAGTTTGTTAGATAGTTTTTGTACTTTATAACTTAATTAATCTGGGATAAAATCTGAACATTAGAAAAATAAGGACGTGTCCTGGAATAAAGTGCTTCGGAATTGAAATTTATAAGTACGTGGACTTACATAATTAAGTAAACGTTTTTCAGGAATTTACTTTACTAATCTCTTGCATGGCTCTTGCTCTTGGGTGATGCCCTATCTCCCCAAGTTCCAAGTTCCCCAAAATTATTTATCATACATTCAAAATCAAAATCAAAAGTAATTTATTCAAATAAGGCTGAAAATCAGCACTTTTCGAATGTCAAAATACATAAGACAGTCCCCCAAAAACGCCCACCCGTCACCACTTCCTAGTGCTTTAGCTGGGAAGAAGAAGTAGCGGAACAAACTTCCCAGCAGCACAGCTGTTTAGTTTAGTCGGATAGACTTGATTCAATTCATTCCCACCGTCCCCAAAATGTAAAGTTTATTTATTTGTAAAGTTCCTACTTGACCATTCCTCGCACTGATGTCTCCTAAAGTTTAGAATAAAATAAAATCAGTATCTAGGTTAAATTAACCTTATTTTGGAAGATATAATATTTTCTCTATGTTTAATTTGTACTATGTGTTTTGAAATTGTTTCGAGATATATCCAGGGTGCTTTAGGGATGTATACAGGAGATGAGTTAGAAATGTATCCAGGTTTTAGTGGGGAAAAATGCAGTGTAAAGGCAAAATGTAGGTTGTGCTGGCATCCAGCAAGCAATTCTTTGCTATGCAAACACACACACAAACACATACACAGTCACACACACACACACACATATTACATTTTTACCTCATTGATTGTCTAATCTAGTGTAAAAGTGTAAAAAGAAATGTCATTAAACAATACGCATGTCAGCATTAATTCGTCGACTGTACCATTCTAGATTTATGTTGAGACAGAGTCGTAGAATTTTATTTAGTAATATAAGCTTTGGAGTACTTGGAACTTGGGGAGATAGAGCATCACCCTTTCAAAGTTTGAACAACAATTGATTTTAGAGCTTAGATGTATTTTATTTTCTGAGCCAATTACATTTTCTCACGGATATAAACAGAAAAAGTAGTAGAAATCTTAGAATCAGTAACAAGCACGATTTATACATACATATATACATATATACTAGCTGACCGGACGGACTGACATTGTCCTGTTATATAGAACTCGATCACAGCGACACGTATAGGTCCAATTGTGAATCTAAACTGTCCCACCCACTCCCTCACACAAAAAAAACAACATCAAAATCAGCCCAGCCGCTTAGGAGAAGTTTATTGACATATATATACGTACAGGAGAATATATAAATAAATTTATAATATATAAGGCGCAATAAGCAATATGCACTTGTAAAGAAGTCTGCGTTCAGAAGAGGTTTCGGTGGTAAATTTTGCTTCCTACTTCTCTTTTAACTGAACAACAACAACAATCCTCTTAATAATTTCAGGTAACCTTGTTAAGTCTATCCTTTCCCGATTAAACACTTGATATAGTCAATTAAAATCGTTGAATTAATTAATGCCAAAAGCTCCTGGATCTGGTTTCACCTTGTCATTTATCGAGTTAAGCCGAACTTCGGCGCGGTTTTATGTAGAGAAGTCATTGATTTATATAATTACTGCCATGAGAGAAATGCTTTTATTGAGGGCACATTTAAAGTGTTGACCAAAATATCTGTAAAGAGAACACAAGGCATCAAATGACATATGTATGACATCTTTGTAAAGTTGGTTTTTATTATTTAAAAACATAATTTAATTTTACTAACCGTCGCAGTGACATACGGCTGCCCAAAAGTAAGCACATAAAAAACCAAATAAAGCGTGATGTGGATAAATTATTTAGATTAGGTACCTAATCTTTATCTGTGATAATGAAAATATTCTGTTAGGGCGGTAAATGTAGGTTTTTATGACGTCATGAATCTTGATCAGTCTGCTAACGAACGCCACTCTGAATATGGACCACGCAATTAATACAAGTTACATAAAAATATACCTATAGGTCTCTAGTTAGGATGGGCGTACCTCAAGGTTCAATTCTTGGTCCTTTTTTATTTCTAGTTTATATTAATGACCTTCCCTATCTGATGGCTAACTTCTCGGATATAATTTTATTCGCTGATGACACTTCTCTTATTTTTAGAATAGATAGAAAAGATACGGATGTCTTACATGTCAACGAAAGCCTAGCTGTTCTATCGAAATGGTTTGCTGCTAATAATCTTTTACTCAATGCGAACAAAACTAAATGTCTTAAGTTCTCGCTACCAAATGTACCCCAAGTAGGTCTAAATTTAAAACTTGATGGCAAGAAACTAGATGTTATTTCGGAAACTGTATTTTTGGGAATTACTTTAGATTCAAAATTGCAATGGGGTGCCCACATTCGAGCTCTTTCAAGCAGATTAAGCTCAGCTGCTTACGCAGTAAGAAAAATAAGGCAGTTGACTGATGTAGCCACAGCTAGGTTAGTATACTTTGCTTATTTTCACAGTATTATGTCTCATGGCGTTCTGCTGTGGGGATCGGCAGCGGACGTAGATTCAATTTTTATTTTACAAAAGAGGGCAATCCGCGCAATCTATAAAATGGGGCCTCGCGAGTCTCTTAGAAACAAATTCAACGAAATTGATATACTTACTCTGCCTTCTCTTTATATTCTAGAAAATATCTTGTATGTTCGCAAAAACTTAGGTCTTTTCAAAAAAAGATGCGATTTCCATAATCTAAATACACGTAGTAAAGATGAAATTGTGATTCCAAAATTTAGATTAACTAAAACTAGCAAGTCATTTCTAATAAACAGTATCCGCTTCTATAACAAGTTGCCAAAATCGGTTACAGAACTTAGCGATGGAAAGTTTAAAACTCACATCAAACGTGTCCTTATTAAAAAAGCATATTATAAGATAAAAGACTACGTTGAAGACAGGGAAGTTTGGCATTAATTCCTTCTGCACATGTGGCTCCCCTGGTACCTCATTAACAGCAAAACTGTGTGAAAGTCTATTAACTGCTCCCAAATTGCAATGTTAATTTTTATTCTTTTTATTTTTTACAATGACTGACATATTCTCGTCATTATTTGACATTATACGTCAATTTTACTTATGTCTATTATTAGTGACTGTCATCGAAATCATGTCACTTGGTTCAAATAGATTCATTTTATATACGTAGATTCTTTTACATATTGTGAATGAGAGAACGTTGTAGGCCTTAGAGACTAGATTTGTAGACGTTTTTCTATTCTGTATTTTAATTCCTCTAAGTACCTGGTACTTATTGACTGGCCTGCACTGTCCTCCCATACCTATTATCACTGTAATTTGAAAACATTGTAAAAGCCAATTATTTTTAAAAGAGTAACCGTGGAGTTTCTTGCCGGCTCTTCTCCATAGGAAACGACAAATTGGAACCGTGCACCTAGCTTCTGACGTTTCATAAGTGCCCATGCAGGCTTATGTGAAATAAAATATTTTGATTTTGATAGGTTTTAGGTTTTTTTTCTAAAAATTGTTTCAGAAAAAAAAAATACTTACATATTTTTCAATATCACACAATTTGTATATTGTGTAGGTATTCACATTTTCAGGAGCTGAAATGTTGTTCCTAAAGTCTTACACACTCTTGCTCGTTTTTATAGCCAAGAAATTGTGGTTAGACGACAATTTGCTGCAGCTACAATGACTTCTCATTCTGCGGTCGGTAGAATTTGTTGTACTTTCGACCCATGTTACAGAGGTCAATTAAATAGTGATTTATTTGTCCAATTAGATTTTTTGTTGCCTAACTCATGGTACTCTATGTTTATATAGATAACATGATTTTATTTACGTAGGTGATCGGGACAATCAAAAATAGAAATAAACATAAACTCTGCTTCCCATAGGGGTAGGCAGAAGCTTCAAAACTTCAATTACGTTAATACACGCACGCTAGTTCAATTACGTTCATACACGCACGCTAGTTCAATTACGTTCATACACGCACGCTAGTTCAATTACGTTCATACACGCACGCTAGTTCAATTACGTTCATACACGCACGCTAGTTCCGTGTGATGCCGGACGTAAAAGAATAGCACCATCCCATATTTTCATCCCGTGGATGTCGTAGAAGGCGACTAAGGGACTTACTAGAGAATGGGCAGCAGCGTTCTCTATGCATTTGACCACCATACTGCGATCGCCAACCCGCTTGCCAAGCGTGGCGATTATGGCAAATCCCCCCCTTTTGGGGGAGGCTTACGTCCTTCACTGGACGTCTTTCGGCTGTAATGATGATGATGACGCACTCCAGTTTCGAGTACTATACAACCTGACCTTTCTGAAGAACATCACCAATACGGTCATTATAGTCCTTCTACGCAGGCCCCCTCCTGGCATTTTCACTCACATCTGCCTTTGTAAATACCTTTGGTTATCTTCTTAACATAACTCAACCATATAGTCAAACTGTTTTCAATTTTGGTCACTACATCTTTTGAACCGGATTGTTGCCATATCACATGATTCCTCAGCCTATCATTCATTCTCTCGCGTCCGGCCCTGGTCCAGGCCACGGTACGGAGCGAGAGTGCATGGGTAGCCGTCACCTCCTTCTGTGAAGCAGTAATGCTCGCGAAGAGGGAGGCGGTGCACGTGAGGGAGAGGCAGTATATGCGCCCTCACGGTCCTATTCGCCGCAGGAGATGCCCCTGGTGTCGGGAATCTCAGGCTGATTCCTGCCAACCGTAGGCGCGGGCTAGCGGACGGCGAGTAATGGGTAGCTCGCCGTCCGGTAAGGACCCAGCACGGGCCGACGGCGCGTTGTGTTCCACGCGCGTCTCAAAGAGATGTCAGCAACAACTGGTGGGGTCTGCAAGGGTCGATGTCTGCCAGGGGTGCGGGTTGTTCGAAACAGATACCGTCGCCCCTGGCACACAGGCAACTGAGGGAATAAGGGTGGGTCTTAGCCAGTAAAAGTATGACACGCCCTTCTGCTCCACCCAGAGCGGGAGAAGTTATTTGATGATTTCCCACCCTCAAAAAAAAAAACCATCTAACCATACTGTTTTCAATTTTGGTCACTACATTCATAGCCACACCGCACGTTTCGCATTGAACGCATTTCCACAGCATTTATTCAACTTTATTCTGCAACACCCAACATTCACTTCCTTACATAAGCGTAGGTCAGCACACTATTTTGTACAGCCTGTCGAGCCTCATAATATAGAAATAGCAAAGAGCGAAACAGAAAAAAGTAATTAAAAACAAAAAACTGTTTTTGTTTCCAACTTTGTACATCCTCAATAGCATAGTTTCACAAATATAAGACACCAAAAATACAATAACAATTGTATAGCTGTGTCAATATCATATTACTGGCAAATAAATTATTTTGACTTTAACAAGAATTTAATCAACTACATTTTACGTACCTACATACATAAAAGTTTGGCTATGGAAACGAATAATAAAAGGGTTGTGTCTACACGTGTATAACTAATGCTTTATACACATGTAGCAAAACCCGTTTTTGCTATTAAATTTAACTGTGTTCATAAAACGTTAACTTTATTCCAGTGATTTTTAGACCAGTTTCCAATCCCTCGTATCTCGCAGATGTACCGAACCCTAAGAATACATTTCGGAACCGTATAAGTTTGCCTACGAAGGTTTAAGAGCCAACTTAATACCAGTAATTAATTGTGAAGATACTTAGCTTTTACGTATCTATCTACTCGTTCTTTTGTAGAGCGTAACAATTGAGCTAAGTAGGAAGTGAAGGACTTTTATTGTTGTTAAGGTATTTTGTTAGGTATCTAACTACCTACTGACAAAATACTCCGTACTTACAGTTAGGACAATTAATTGTTAAAGCAACTGACGCCCTACGTAGACTTGCCGTGTTATAACCAGTTCATACAAAGAAATCAAATCAAATCAAATCATTTATTTTTGCAAACATGGGTAATTGGTACATAGATGTTTTCTTAAAAAAGTAGTCCTCCATATTCTACCGTCTCATGGGCATGCAAATAATATTCCTTTCCAAAATTATATAGAAATTCTATTGAATAATTATAAAAGAAAACAAAAACAAAGAAAGTTTTTTTTTTTAATCTTTATTTATTAACGAGGGTTTGATCACATAGTGAACAAAAGAAAGATAATACGTTTATTTGCGGTAAACATGACGAAAAAAAAGAACACAAACACAAAAGGACAAGTTGAGGGAAAATATGCGTCATATCCACGCAAAATGGACATCGCTCAGCATAAATCTACGACCCTTTAAGAAATAGATCCCCAGCGCTAAAAACAACTACAACAAAACACAAAAACAACATTCAACGGTCAATGGTGGACAGTGAGGACAATTTAAGTTGGCAGTCTAGTGACTTAACAATTTATTTCCCTGACTGAACCTCCACATATATCTCATGTAGATAAGTGTACAAGTCATTAGATATAAGTCCTTTTTACCTTGTGTTTACGTTTACAGCCCTCTAGCCATCATTCACAAATAAAAACGTTAAATACCTACATAATTTTATTCAAATTACTTTTGAGGCTCAGCTTATTCGACTTTGTTTATTTTTAATTTAACGAGTGGATAAGGGTGTGTATGGAACGAGCATAGTATTACTTGTTGTGTACGCGACGGTACTGTTGTAAATAACATGCTAATCATTAGATTTGAGAAAACAGTAAAATAATAACGAAAAATCCTGTCATTTCCAAAATAAAAATTTCATAACATCACGTACTGTTTCCCCGGAGGGTTTGGCAGAGGTGTGCTTGTAATATGCTTACGTACGGCATTCTCGGTACCTGCGGCAAGTGCCGTCGGCCTGAAAATGCCTGCACCCATCCGGCAAAAACCCGCAGGCTGTGCCGCCGGCATACTGTGTAGGAGCCTTAAGACATAACCAAGTAGCCAGGATTATTCACCACCAATTTGCTTCACAATATAAACTTTTGGATTCTGAGGTACCTACCGTATTACAAGTATGTGCCCGACACAGTTCTCGAAAATTAACATGTCACGTTGTACTGGGATCGGTATATCATTACTGACAGGATTTTTGGCCTACTAGTCTGATATAGTGGTGGTTGATTGTTAAGTATCTCGACTTAGCACACGGGGTTGTTGACATGTGGAATGTTGACACGGCTGTTATTGTGCCGATTGTCGTATCGGCCAATGTGATGATGGCCGAAAGCCTCGATCAACATCTCTCGAGGTTCTCGTTAGGCGGGCGGATCAAGGGCTTGATTCAGAAGGCAGTACTCCTCGATACGGCTCCTGTCTCTGGAGCCATAACCACCGGTAGGTTGGACCCTGCCCCCGATACCGGCTGATGACTATTTGAAATATTTTTAAATGTTTCTTTAATAAAAATACTAGGTTTTGCCAACGGTTTCGCCTGCGTGGACATCGAAAAATATCCCACGGAAACTGGGATAATAAATATCCCACCTATGTGTTAATCTAGTTTATAATCTATCTGTGTGCCAAAATTCATGAAAATCCGTTCAGCGTAGCGTTCTTACGTGATTGAGTAACAAACGTCCAAACATTATAAATATCCAAACATACAAACTTCACACATTTATGATATTAGTAGGATTTCAAAATATATCTAATTTGTAAAATAAATAACATAACATAATCAGCCTATCATGTTCCCACTGCTGGGACACAGGCCTCCTCTTTATAAGAGGGAGTGGGCCGTAATCCACCACGCGGGCCCAGTGCGGGTTGGTAGATGTCACACATCTTCGAATTTTTGGTTCTAGGACATGCCGGTTTCCTCACGATGTTTTCCTTCACCGTTTTGAGAGCAGTGGTGATGAAATAATTTACACAAAGTATAGTGCCTGCTTGGGTTCGAACCAGCGACCTACAACTCGTAAGTCGCGGCCGTTACCACTGCATGGGCCACCACTGCTCTAAAACAAATAAACGAGATAATAATGTTAATAATAATGAGCTTTTTTTATAAATCTAAGGTAACTTCACAGCTGACAATTAATGTTATACCAACTGTCAGCTGTGTATGGATATACACAGCTGACAGTTGGATAGAAATGAAAGTTCAGTTATCTACGAGTACTATACAATTGTTTATCATATGGTGGCCTCATTTCTATAAATATGACTGCAATCGAAGCGTGAAACATAGACCTCTCTATCCCTTTATTTGAGTGGAATGAGCTTTCCGGGGTGAAATATGTATTATTGTAAGCTTATAATTGGTGTTGGCATGAATTTCCCGTTTTATGCAATGAAATAGATGGAAATAAAAAGCTTAAAATTATTAGAACTATCCTTTATTGTTTTAACTAGTTTTTGTCAGCGGCTTCGCCCGCGTGCAGTTCAAAATGTTTTTTCCCACGGGAACGTACTACGTATCCTATATGTTAATTCAAGTCATAAACTATGTGTGTGCCAAATTTCATGCAAATCCGTTCAGCCGTTTCTGCGTGATTGAGTAACAAACATCCAAACATACAAGCTTTCACATTTATTATATTACCTAGCAGCGCTCCGCGGTTTCACCCGCGTTCCCATTCCCGTGGGAAAACGGGGATAAAATGTAGCCTGTATCACCCGGGAATAATGTAGCTTCCCAACAGTGAAATAATTTTTCAAATCGGTTCAGTAGTTTCGGAGCCTATTCAATGCAAACAAACAATCAAATCTTTCCTCTTTATAATATTTGTATAGATAACAAAATGTTTCATGCAGTTTTTACCTGTCAAATTTAAGAGCGTTCACATCACGTTCGCGTTCGAGCGCGTTTTACATCACAACTTTGTGCTACCGTTTGAGTAACCCAGAAAGGAAATGACGGGAACAAAGACAAACTTTGGATTTATTAGAAGGCCAAGGAAATATTCCAGTAAAATATAGCCTCGACAACATTAAATAAGATAAATGATAAATCTAATTTGTTAATTACTTAACTCAGGGTGTTACTGTTTAAATAAGTTTAGGTACTTAATATTAATTCATGATAAGCTGGAGAGGATGTCAGCCGCGAGCGAAATGAGATTTTCAAGTTAACCATTTTTATTAGTTCACCGGAAAATTTAATATTGGAATCAAACTCGGGTAGCAAATAGTTTTGCGACTTAAACGATTTAAGGCTTCTTCAAACAGTCGTGATGCGACAGAGCGACACGACATTTGTAAAACAATTTCGAAAATGAAGTTTTCATAGAATTTTTTCTACGAGTGTCGCACTCGATGGGTCTTATTGCATAGTGTTTACTGAAGCCTTTTTTCGGACATCACCATTTATTAAAAAGGCTAAATAGATAATAATCATTATTAATAAATATATAATAATTAGGGATGGGCCGATATTCGGTTCACATTCGGTTCAACCGAATTTCGGCAGCTTGAACTGCCGAACTTCGGTAGTCGGCCGAAATTCGGTTCAGATGCCGAACATTCGGCACAAGAAAAATAACACCTACTTGCAGTATTTTGACTGAAATTTAATAGAATTAGAGAATAAATAGCATTACTATAAAATAAAATTATGTGTTTTACTCACTCATGGTCATTGATTTTAGTTAGGAACATTGTAAACGTAAACCTTAAATTAATTCAGTTCTTCTAAAAAAACCTCTGCCTAATTAATTAGACATTAAAATTAGACATACTATTACAAAAATGAAATACTTAAGCTTAGTATTCTTATAACAAACATCTGGATTACAATTCGTAAATTGATTAAAATATCAGGTTTTTGGTTCTCTAATTAAACATTAATTAATATCAAGTATTTTTTATTACAATTAAAGGGTATTGAACCGAAGTTCGGCCGAACTTCGGCCGAATTTTTCATTTTAACCGAATGTTGCCACGCGGCAAGACAGACGACGGACGTTGGAGCGAGCGTGGTGCACTGGTGGCCGCCGTGGTCGCTCGCGATGCCGCTGGGGCGACAACGCCGCGCCAGTCGCGGGACCAACTTAGACCAGGACCGCCAAAGATAGAAAATTATGGAAATGCATGGAGGAGGCCTTTGCCAAAATGCCTTTGCCCAAAATTGGGTACCCCAAAACTAAAAATCTGTTCCAATCCTTAAAAAGAGGTAAGTAACCAGGGTCGTCGGATATAGTTGAAGTTTAGTTAGAAACCGATGGTTTTTTAAGTGAAAACATCTTTAGGCGCGTTGAGCACTTTTTGGGTGAACAAAAATCATGGAACTCGCGTTATCGTCACCGAACGCTTGAGCACATGGATGAGTCGCGCGTTGGTGTCTTTTGGAAAAGTCCCTTTCTTTCATTAGGAAATTCTAATTCTTTTATCACTTTCCTTCCTTTTGTATTTTTATCGTACAAATCTGTGCTGTTACCTTTAATGGCTGAAGTCGATCGCTCGTTTATTATTTTTTACCTAGAGCAATCAGTACCCAAGGACCCAATGTGAAATCCTGTATTGAAGATTAAAAAAATACACACGTAAATTGTACAAGTTTTCACTTCTGTCGGCAATCCCGGAGTCCCACTGTTTTTTTTCAACAAAATTTAATTCAATTAATCGAAAATAAACAATTCATTTATCAAATAAAATTTCATTCGAATACTTCCATCGGTTTCTTACTAAACTTCAACTATATCTGATGACCCTTGTAGGGGATTCTATTGAAACACCTTTTTTTAATTCCACTATTCACATTTATTGAATCACGCACTAATAACTATTACAAAATACTGAATTACTGCTAATTTAATATGAACATAACTTGTCTCATTGACGACTAACTTTAAACTGAGTAAAATGTGTACAATTCTATGTGTAGCTCATTGTGTAACTCATTGTGTAACTCATAACTATTTTCCTTAGAGATTTCCTTAAGTAGTTTTCTACTAGGGTACAAGTAGCGGTTATGTTTGACATCAAACATTTGTTCTAAACCAGTCACATTAAAGGGGGTGGAGCCTAATGGTCAAGCGTAAGCTCGATTTCTCTCGACAAGTTTAAACCTGCGCCCGATTCCTTCGAGAAGCTTCACTTGGATCGTGGGAAAACCGGTCACGTGCCGATTCTTCGTGGAATATTACCAATGTTTACGTCTTTGCTTTAATTTTACTGCGCATAACAGATTTGGTTGTTTGTTAATAGCAGATTAGGTACTGTAGGTATATGCAGGTAGGTACTTATGTATTTTGGCTTAATTCTAATTGGGTTTTGCCTTTAATCATGTACCTTTGAAGATAATTCAAATTCTAATTATGTGATTGGCTTAGCATTACATTTGATCTGTAGGTATTCATGGACTTAAGAGTATGGGAAATCAAAACCAGCCCTACGTTTAGGTATGCAACAATAATTTACTTATATCTACCTAATATCAAATCATTTTTATTTTTAATAATCAACCTTATTTTCTATGGTGACTTGACGTCGCCAACAGTCTCCCCCTCAGTGCGTTGCACTCCATCTTGTTGGGGCGACGTTGCAGGTACGATCAGGACTAGACGTGATGCTGGCCGCCGCAGGATACCCGCTGCTGTTCGCACGTCGACGATCCTGGTTCTTCCGTCTGGTCTGGGATGAGTGGCGACTATTTCACCGCGTGGCCACGAGTAGCGTGGCAGAGTGTGGTCGACAATTAGGATTATGTCGCCCAATGTTGGGTCCTGATAATGAGGACTTTGATTATAGCGTGGCGAGAGAGTGGGAAGGTACTCTCGCAACTACCTTGACCAGAAATGATTGGTCAGGCGTTAGGATGTCTGCCAGTTGGGAGAACCGATGAGTTCTGTGTCGTCGAAGGGGCCAAAGAGGGTGGCTCCGTTTGGCCGCCCGATGGAAAAATGGTTCGGGGTCAAAGCTTCTTCTTTTTCTGGATCGGCGCTGATGATGTGCGGCAAGAGGCTTGAATCGCCTACGGTCTGATTTGATCCATGTCAATGCCGTTCTAGAGTTGGTCCAGAAGTATCTTCGGGTCGTAGTCAGCTTCATTTCTTGGCTCGCATTATTAGCCAAGCGGCTTCCCAGTAGACAGGCTTGTAGTTCGAGTCGAGGTATTGAGGTTGGCTTGAGTGGTGACACTCTGGCTTTTGCAGTCAGCAGCTTCACTTCCACGCGATTGTCTGGATGTTGAGAGCGCCAGTACACCGCGCAAGCGTACGCTTTCTCGCTTGCATCGCAGAAGGTGTGCAGCTCCCCCTCAGTCGCGTTCGAATCTTTATGAATCGATCTTGTGGTGAAGCCCGTACATAATGCTTCCCCTCGTTTCTTTGGACGCCTTCCTTTCTCGTCTTCGTCGCGAGCGTTGCGCAGAATCCAGGTGGAATGAAGACTGTCTTTATTTTCTTCGTTCTGGGGGTGGACAATAGCGGTATCAGGCAGATACCATGATCTTGAGGAGGCAGGTTCGTGTGTTATTTCCTCAGCGTATTCGCTGTTGATCAGGTTTGCGACTTGTTCTTCTGGTTTCTGTTCAAATTCTTTGTCCATTCCCGTTAGTAGTCGTGCTGCAGCTGTTCTGCTTTCTGGTAGACCTTCGTCGTCCGTCTTCCAGATCAGGTCTGCGCTGAATCTTCCATCCGACAATCTGGTCGTTGTTGAATGCAGCACGTCGAGAGCTCGTTGATCTATGTCGCTGGATGGTTCCCTTGCGGCGACTTCTAGGGCTTCGATGTCGCAGTGGTCTCTAGTCGTCTTCTCAAGATAATCATCTTTTCCTGTTGGTGTTGAAAGATGATTTACCATTCGCATCGTATTGTTTCTGGTCTTGGTTCCGTGCAAGACCCATCCCAACAGGGTTCTGGAGGCTATTGGCTTGCTTTGGTCACAAACTTTCATCTCTTGGGACACGATCAGATGCCAATTGTCTTGTCCGATGAGTACAGTCGGACGATCGTTAGGGTATTTTACTTGCTCTGCTATTTGTTCTAGATGGGGGCAATCTTCTAAATCCTTATTGCTGACTTCTTGGGGGGATAGGTTCAAAGTTTTAATGGTGTATCCTGACATTTTCTCTTTGTTGCGCTCGAACCTTCCTTTGATCTTGATGTCAACTTTCTTTGACTTATGATTCATTTGGTGACCTCCCACACCCTTAATTCTTAGATCTTCTTCAGAACCCTGGGCTCCAATCATGTTCGCGACATCTTCGTCTATAAGGGTCACTGTTGATCCTTCGTCCATGAGGGCGTATACTTCGGCTTTGGCATCGGGTCCCCATAGTTCCACTGGCACGATTTTCATGTAAGCTCTTGATGTTGTTTGTATTGCATTCATTGTTGATACTACAGCTTGGGTCTCTTGCGAGGTTGGTTTCATCCATTCTTCGGAATGTAGCATCACATGATGATTTCTCTTGCATTTTTCACATGGCTTTGCTTGGCAACTGAATCTTCTGTGTCGCCCTAGTAGACATTTGAAACATATGAAGGCTCGCTTGGCCTGTTCCCATCTTTCTTTTATAGAAGCATCGACGAACTTCTTGCATTTGAACAGTGCGTGTTCTCCAGCGCACTCAGGACAGACTATCTTATCTTGTTTCTTGGCGTCGTCCTTGCATGAACATACTGTCGCCGCTTGTTGTTCGTCTTGCTCTCTGTCTGAATCCTCGTCATATGATGAATATTCTTCCTCATCGTGCCGTTTGACTCGAGCGGCGTTCACGCTCCGGGATCCTGAAGGTCTAATTCGGCTTCTCATTCCTTCCTTCTTCACTCTGGTTCCCGTGAACTCGTGCATCTCGAACTGGTCTACCATCTGATTAAAGAAGTTCATAAGGCCAATGAGGATCGGTTCATCATCTTCTTCTTTAGATGCTCTGTACTCGTACCACCTGAATCGTACTAGAATACACATCTTCTCTATTATACGATTCGATATATCACTCGAGTGTAGATAACTTTGTTTCTTCATTTGTTTCACAACGCTGACTGTGTTGGCCACAGCTCCAGCGTATCTCACTAACTCTCTTGCATCTTCTGACATGGGAGGCAGCTTCTCTATGTTTTCTATCTCGCTTCTTATTAGGTAAGTGGGTCTCCCGAATCGACGTTCCAATGCAGTCATTACTTCTTCCGGGTCCACTTGTGTATAGAGAATGGACTTCACCGCCTCTTTGGCTTTTCCTCTTACTGCTCTTCTCAGTCTTCCCATATTTTCAATTCCACTGAAGAGAGCCTGTGAGTCTTTGTACGTAGCTTTAAAAGCCATCCAGTCTCTTGCATCGCCGTCGAATTGATGTAGCTCACTGACATACTTCGGCGCGTGCTGCGTATTCGTTGCTGCTTTGCTGTCAGTGGCGGACTTGACTGCTTCCATTATCGCTTCTGCCAACTGACTGGTGGGGTTCGTTGCGGGTTGCGCTTCCTTCGCTTTTGAAACCCACCTTTCAGTGGCCTTTTCAGCAGCCGCCTTAGTTGCAGCATCCTCTTCGTTATCACTCAAATCTGTGTCTTCTGCGGTGACACGTGTTAATTCTAACTTTGTATTTGCCATCTTAGTCTTCAGCTTAATTTCTTCCAGCTGTAGTTTTTCCAACTCTAATCTGGCTTCTAGCTCTTTCTTCTTATTCATAGCTTTATTCGAAGTAGATTTCGCCTTCTTCTTCTTCTCCACTAAGGTAACATTAGATTCCTCGACCATGGTTGTATCTTCGGTAGCCGCGCTAGTATCTGTCACCTCTTCGGAGGTAGTAGCTGACGTCTCCGTAGTCTCTTCTTCCGTGGTCGAGCGCGTGCTGTCTCCTTTGCGGCTTCGCGTCATCATTCTTATTCACTTCACTTAATGTCAATATATTGTTCAATGACTCACCTGAGTTTATATGAAGTCCTTAGCGGAGACTGCTAAGTTATAGAGACGTACACACACTTCGAACTTACAGTACATACACACGTTAACACTTATTCTACACGTTCTTATTAGACAGGGTTACGCCGGGCTTCGAGTGATATTCGAGCTTCGAGAGGACGCGGCGTTGTTCCTAGCCGACCTCCCAGCAATATTCTTCACTCAGCTAGTTGCGCTCCCACAAATAGGTATTTCTTGAATACCTAGCCTCGAGAATAAGCGATCTTCCTAGTCGCTTATTCTCAGCAATTTCCTTCAGCGGCACACGTAAAGCTTCAAGTGATACAGGGGCTTCGAGAGGGCGCGGCGTAGTTCATAGCCGACCTCCCAGCAATATTCTTCACTCAGCGGGTCGTGCAGCCACCAATAGGTATTTTCTAGACGTCCTAGGTTCTTCAGCGGCACACGTAAAGCTTCAAGTGATACAGGGGCTTCGAGAGGACGCGGCGTCGTTCGTAGCCGACCTCCCAGCAATTATTCACTCAGCGGGTCGTGTAGCCACCAATCGGTATTTTCTAGACGTCCTAGGTTCTTCAGCGGCACACGTAAAGCTTCAAGTGATACAGGGGCTTCGAGAGGGCGCGGCGTCGTTCGTAGCCGACCTCCCAGCAATTATTCACTCAGCGGGTCGTGTAGCCACCAATCGGTAT
The DNA here is from genome assembly GCA_947359405.1 of Antitype chi. Lineage (NCBI taxonomy): Eukaryota > Metazoa > Arthropoda > Insecta > Lepidoptera > Noctuidae > Antitype > Antitype chi. Next base: position 9,616,738 of record OX375815.1, on the reverse strand, counting down.
TTTCCGTTTGTTCCCAACGAGTAACACCCTCAAATGTCACACTGTTACTCGATGGGATTTTTTTCTGAAAAAATTCCCAACCGGTCACACTACCAGTCACACTGTTACTCGATGGGAACACAATAATGACTTGGCGACTAATAATGTTAGTAGGGTGGCAAAGATAATATATTACCAGTCTAGTTAGAGTAGGTTATTTTTTTTTTATGGTTAGGTTAGGTTAAAACTGTGACTTCCTACGCACGAGCCGAGCGAGCGAAGCGAGCGGTGCCGCGGCAGCGGCCGGCGAGTGCCAGAAACGACTAGATTATGTAGAAAATCTAAACCTGCTCTAATAATACAATAATAATATATTATTTATGAATGCCCATTTTCTATTTTATTTTCGCCATTAAGTTTCCGCTTAGATATTAATTCTGTTCCCAAAAGAAACTTGTAATATTGTGACTGGTTGGGAAATTAGTAATAAAAAGTTCCCATCGAGTAACAGTGTGACTGGTTGGGAATTTTTTCTTAAAAACATTCCCATCGAGTAACAGTGTGACATTTGAGGGTGTTACTCGTTGGGAACAAATGGTATTTTCTAGACGTCCTAGGTCTTTCAGCAGCACACGTAAAGCTTCAAGTGATACAGGGGCTTCGAGAGGGCGCGGCGTAGTTCGTAGCCGACCTCCCAGCAATATTCTTCACTCAGCGGGTCGTGCAGCCACCAATAGGTATTTTCTAGACGTCCTAGGTTCTTCAGCGGCACACGTAAAGCTTCAAGTGATACAGGGGCTTCGAGAGGGCGCGGCGTAGTTCGTAGCCGACCTCCCAGCAATTATTCACTCAGCGGGTCGTGTAGCCACCAATCGGTATTTTCTAGACGTCCTAGGTTCTTCAGCGGCACACGTAAAGCTTCAAGTGATACAGGGGCTTCGAGAGGACGCGGCGTCGTTCGTAGCCGACCTCCCAGCAATTATTCACTCAGCGGGTCGTGTAGCCACCAATCGTTTTTTCTAGACGTCCTAGATGTCCTAGCTTCGAGAATAGGCGATCTTCTTAGTCGTTTATTCCCAGCAATTTTCTTTAGCACACGTAGGACTCGTGGCGTGATTAGTGCGTGGCTCGTAGAACTGATCTTCACCAATAGCTTTCTTGGTATTCGTGATCTTCTCTTAAAACGCTGCTAATCTTCAAACAGCGATTTATCTTCACGTAACTTCAGACTCAGGCTTCAGTTCTTTTTATTCGGCTTCTGAAGGACCATTATTGTAGGGGATTCTATTGAAACACCTTTTTTTAATTCCACTATTCACATTTATTGAATCACGCACTAATAACTATTACAAAATACTGAATTACTGCTAATTTAATATGAACATAACTTGTCTCATTGACGACTAACTTTAAACTGAGTAAAATGTGTACAATTCTATGTGTAGCTCATTGTGTAACTCATTGTGTAACTCATAACTATTTTCCTTAGAGATTTCCTTAAGTAGTTTTCTACTAGGGTACAAGTAGCGGTTATGTTTGACATCAAACATTTGTTCTAAACCAGTCACATTAAAGGGGGTGGAGCCTAATGGTCAAGCGTAAGCTCGATTTCTCTCGACAAGTTTAAACCTGCGCCCGATTCCTTCGAGAAGCTTCACTTGGATCGTGGGAAAACCGGTCACGTGCCGATTCTTCGTGGAATATTACCAATGTTTACGTCTTTGCTTTAATTTTACTGCGCATAACAGATTTGGTTGTTTGTTAATAGCAGATTAGGTACTGTAGGTATATGCAGGTAGGTACTTATGTATTTTGGCTTAATTCTAATTGGGTTTTGCCTTTAATCATGTACCTTTGAAGATAATTCAAATTCTAATTATGTGATTGGCTTAGCATTACATTTGATCTGTAGGTATTCATGGACTTAAGAGTATGGGAAATCAAAACCAGCCCTACGTTTAGGTATGCAACAATAATTTACTTATATCTACCTAATATCAAATCATTTTTATTTTTAATAATCAACCTTATTTTCTATGGTGACTTGACGTCGCCAACAACCCTGGTTACTTATCTCTTTAGGTGACTGTACATAAAAGAGTGAACATTGCTACGTTTCTTTAACTGAAGTTTTAATACTTGTAACAGCTATAAAAGTGGATGGAGGTAAGATAAGGCACGTTAACGTCCGTGTCTATGGGTAAACAAGCAGGAAAGGTACAACTGTAATAAAAAGATAAATAAGTACACACTTCTGTAAATGCGGGCAGACCATCACCGACTAAGGCCCATTACACACTTTCGTGCGAATATCTACGTGTGAAAGTATTCATACTCTTTACCACAGCTAAAACCGCGTTGGCTAAGCGGCAAACCGTTAGTTATAAATATAAACAATGTTGTGTGTGTCTTCCCATTGTATGTCTTATTTGTTTTATTATATTTATGTGTATTTAAGTATGTTTATTTTTGGTTATATTTAATTAAGTATTTATATCATATGTATAAATATGATAATATTAGTACGTATATTTACTTATATTTGAATAAATATTCAAAACACGACTTACGTAATTGCACCTACCACTGTTTGTCTCTGCATCACCCAAAGGTCGACTGGTAGAAAATGCCTTTGGCATTAAGTCCGGCTCTGTACATTTCTGTGCGTGAAGTATTAAATAAATAAATAAACAACACTTGCTACAGTTATAAAAGGAAACCAAATTCAAATCTCACCCTGGGACTTTTACAGTTGCGGCGCGATCGCCCGCGGAAGCCGTGATACACGAGTGTACTAGTCAGGCGAATTAACATGGCACCTGGCTTGTGCAAAGTATAACAAAGATCAGAGAATCACTAGATAATTCATTCTATTCTATAAAATTTTACGATGTAAAGGTGTTTAATATTTGGACCACTTTCTTATCATAATGTGCATGAAATGCTTAAGGTAGGTAACTAACGTATTTCAGTTGATAAAGATTAATACCTCCTGTATCCACCTAGCTTTCCAATAACGGCATTGTATGTGACCATTTTTAAAAGTTATAATGGGTATAATAAGCTATCCTTAAAAAAAAAATTGAGAAAAATAGAAAAAAAAAGGAAAAAAAAAACTGAAAAAATCACGCTTTTGTAGTTAGCAGAACTAAAAAATTGAAAATAAATAATAGTTTAAAAAATTAAAAAACACGCTTTAAAAACCAAACTAAAAAAGTAGAAAATAATTTAATTCAATTAAAAAGCGTGGGTTGCTTGACATTAATTGATTATAAAAATACCTCAAAAACCACCCCACGCTATTTAATTGAATTAAATTATTTTCCACTTTTTTATTTTGGTTTTTAAAGCATGTTTTTAGTTTTTTAAACTATTTTTTATTTTCTATTTTTTAGTTCTGCTAACTACAAAAGCGTGATTTTTTCAGTTTTTTTTTTTCTATTTTTTTTAATTGTTGGATTGTCATCGGTCCTCGATAAGTTTACAAAGTTTCAATTAAATCTGACCGTTTAAAGTGGGTCAAAATCGCGCCCTAAGGAGTCGGTTACAAACATACAAAAAAACAAACATACAAGTGAAGCTAATATGTATAAAGCGTGTAATATGGATGTATGCCATCGCGGACTTTTCTGTAGACATATAATAGAGGAATATCCCACCATGCATTGTTTCGGTATATCTCAAAGGGAATAAGGCAGCGTTTTCGATGAAAGCTCTCAGGCGGCTTTACTTTTTCCGATATTTTCAACAATTATCGTCATATTTCAACCAATTTACACAAAAATCTAACAAATTATACTCCTAAACCATCAATCATGAATCACTCTGTTTATTGGCGAAAACCGCATGAAAATTTGTTCAGTATTTTTTCAGTTTATGGCGAACAGACAGACAGACACACAGACGTAGCGAGGGACTTTGTTTTATAATAATATGTCGTTATATAATTATATCATATATATTTTAAATAATATGTAGTGAGGTAGTGATAATAGTAATATATTTTTTTTGTATTTATTAGGATTTCGGAAGTGAATAATATTTGCACCACTTTCTTATCTTTTAGTATTCACTCAACTCCGAAATGTATTTTTTTCATTTGCCGCGGTCCATTGTTTTACTTATATGAATTCTTTGATTTTATTTTCCCAAAAACTATGTCAGCCCGCGTCTCATCGTTTGTCTATGACATGTCTGTAGCATAGACAAGCGACGTTGAAACGATAATCGTAATTTAATGTATAAATAATTATTATCGAAATACGTGTTTTGTATTATACATATATCACTAGTGTGATTCGTATTATATGCCCGTCGGTGTGTCCGTGGCATCGCAGGAAGCCCTACCAGAATACCGCTACTGATGCGGTATTTATTTTAAAAATTTCGCAGCAACATGCTGAGATAGTAGCCTTTTTGGCCTCGCACAGGTATTTTTTAGGGTTCCGTACCCAAAGGGAAAAACGGGACTCTATTACTAAGACTCCGCTGTACGTCCATCTGTCTGTCTGTACGTCTGTTACCAGGCTGTATCTCATGAACCGTGATAGTTAGACAGTTGAAATTTTCACAGATGATGTATTTCTGTTGCCGCTATAACACACAAAGACTAAAAAACAGAATAAAATAAATATTTAAGGGGGCTCCCATACAACAGACATGATTTTATTGCCGTTTTTATAGATAATGGTACGGAACCCTACGTGCGCAAGTTCGACGCGCACTTGGTCGGTTTTTTTTGTTTTTATGTTGTTTGTATTTCCTGTGCGTGTCCAACCTAAAATATGTGGAAAGGAACTTATGTCTTAAGACATTTGACAGCATAGCTAGATATTAACCCCCTTATTTATAAACGTTGCTTAAAAATAATAGATGTTTAAACGTCAAAAATGTATGGTTTAACCGACGCTAATCATTACATGGCTTGTTATTATAGGTATTATAGGTACAGCTATGAATTTCCGTAAATGCTCTGTGAAAGCACGTCATATTGTTTGAGTAAATATGGAAGTCTATTTGCATTAGGTTCTTTATTTATAACCCCTGTAATTGTGTTCCAGTAATTCCTTCCAAATTAGGCCAGTGTTTGTAATGAGAATCATTATAATTATTTTTCTCATAAGATTCTTCGGATAAACAAACAACCCAAAGCCTCTCCTTAATTGCTTGGCTTTATAAATAAAAAACCTTGTTGATAACTCTTTGATAAGTTTCGAGCCCAAAAATTATTGACGGTACGCTACGGTTTGCAAAACTCAAAATAAAGTGCAAATCTTGAGTCACTTCCAAATTAATTTACCACGATTATCAGAATAGATAAACAATACATAAACACTGTATAACTTAATATATAAAATTCTCGTGTCACAGTTTTCGTTGCCATACTCCTCCGAAACGGCTTGACCGATTTTGATAAAATTTCGTGTGCTTATCGGGTAGGTCTGAGAATCGGCCAACATCTATTTTTCATACCCCTAAATGTTAAGGGTGCTCCACCCCAATTTTTTTTTTTTTATAATGCTAACTCAATATTCATAGTTAAGACAGGACAACGTCTGTTGGGTCAGCTAGCAACATATATGCATTTCAACTGCAGGTACGTACCGATCAAATGTAACGTAGGATTGTTCAATGTTTGCAATGTGGTAAAAAATATTTTTGATTTTTTACACAAAATAGTTGTTAGATTTTATTTTCATGCGAACTTTTTATTTTTCGGTACCAATTATAGGGCTATAATAGTCACCGAAATAGTACTACTAATCGAATGAAGCCAATAAAACTGTTACTGAATTTTTTTATTACCTGCATTTAACCACGCCATCGCCATGAGATAAAGGGTTTTCTTGGAAAGGTCTCTACAAATATTTAGGTGTCCTTAGCATTTCGGTGGAAAAAGTTTTAACATCTTGCCCCAAAATCCATTTAATTCCAAAATCTGTGGGCCATTGTCAATGGGAAGTTCGGTGGAGATTGTCTTGAGTTCGAAATCTATTTAAGGATTTCCCAGTCCCAGTAAAGCGTGCTCGGACGGAAAGCTTTCAGATGGTTCGATAAAGTTGTCAAAGGCTTTAAACAGCTTCCGCAATTGATTACATCTTGCTGTGGAGGCGTTCCTATTGGCTGAACTACCTGGACCCACGCACGCCAAATAGCTTTTTCGGTTCTTCGGCCTCTGAGGCATTCAGATGTAGTTGTGCATTGGGTGACCTCAGTCAGCCTGTAGCTGTCCTGCGAATGTTTGGAGGTGCAATACCTGTCAATGTTTAGGTAAGTACTCTCCTAAATACTTGTCGAGAACTTTTCAAAAAGCTCAACATGTATATTCAAAGTAAAGAGTAATAAACGGCTGATGTATGAAACTATTAGATATTTTTTCAGAAACTCTGAAATCACTGTAGAAACAACATTATCAGTAGCAAATACCTACGTGTTCCAGCTGTAAGTTTATAGCGGAGGGTCGGCTGTTTTAACGCTCGGGTTTATTTCCGAGTATAAATCTTCATTAGGAAGCAAGAAAAATAGACTACATCAAAATACATCTACTCGATCTTGAGATCAACGGGATTTTCACGTGATTCGTAAACAAGACATCCGCGTACATTAAACGAAGATCATTTAACCGTAAACACTTCTATGTGGAATTTACGTTTGAACGTTTGGTGTGAACCAAACGTTCAAACGTAAATTCCAAGATTTTTATTCAAATATTTTTTTTTACATGTCCGGTCATTATCTAGATATTTTCGACGATGTTATTTGCAGGTCAATAATACTAGATCTGTTAGCCAATTTGTCTATTTAGGTTCCAGTCTAAACATTATTTATTACGTCTTCTAGTGCATTGGTTGAAAACATTTGAAAATGAAAAGATGTTTATTTGCTTTAAATTAATAATATTATGATGATCTGGAAACGCTACTTCAATTTTTTCCACAGAGATTTATAATCTTGTAGTCTAGGTTTCCATTGAGACAGTAAAATAAAAGTTTCCTTAAGAAAAGGTGACTTGATTGTTTAAGGCTGACGTCTGGAATTTAATAAATGTGTGAATACTTTACATACTATCCTTTATCAATAATAATCACCCCTTAAAAAAGTTTCACAATGCAATAAGCTGTCGTACCTCCCTGGCTACAAAACCAGAGAGGTTTTCTTTTGAATAAAGCAAGCGGATTTATAGAACTGGTTATACGTCCGGACGTACTTCAACATTAATGCGTCTATGACAAGGCAATGCCTTGAGGAAACTTATAGAACAGTCCCATAAGTTGATTGATGATTGTTTCTGCATAATAAATGAAGAAAGTTTCTAAATAAAGTAGCTTTAACAGCATATGTTTTACAATGAATGACATGAAAGTTCCACCATTAATTAAGTATCATCTGCCTAGCCTTTTCTTAACTACGTTGGGGTCGGCTTCCAGTCTAACCGGGTGCAGCTGAATACCATTTTCAGTAACTGGGTAATACGTTACCCCTTCGTAACACCGGTTGTCAGACTTTCGGGCTTCTGACGACCCGTAACGACTGTCAAAGATCCACGAATGACAGCCGGGACCAACGGCTTAACACGTTGAACGCCGTGGAGGTCAACATATGAGCGACACTGTAATAGCCGATAGGGCCAGGAGAAAATCCGTAAATATGTAAAATTTTACACAATTTATTTATTGTATTATTAGAGCGGAAATAAGCTAAAACTTAGTTATTGATTACAAAAAAAACATTTTAGTGTTTAAATTTGCTATAATTTGAGTGTCACTCATAGGTCGTCCCCCGTGGCCTATGCGAAGAGAAAATCGCAAGTCCGTTAGCGGGGGCCGCGCGGGTCACGGTGTCGAGCACCGCCGCCCGCGCGCCCGCACCCGCGTACTTACACACGAGCAGCCCACGAGTTTAGAGTGTTTATGTCGTTTAGTGCGTGTTTAGTGTCACATTGAACGCGATACGCTCACAACGCTATTTGGTTTTTGCTAATTTTATATATTCATACTGCGTTCATATTATAAAGATGGATGATTTCGGAGATTTTGAGATAAGTCAAGAAGACTTATCACACATAGACACTTTAGAAATAAATTTACTCAACAACAGTTTTCACGTCAGCTCGGAAGAGGAAGATCTGGACGATCAACCAGTTTGCCGTGGTCGTCGCCGTGTTATGGTTTTTGAAAGTGATGAAAGTGAGTTGGACCAGCTACAAATTACTTTGAATACCATGAGTACTCCGTCGACATCTGCACGTACATGGACGCAACCAGCAGGTAATCAGCGTCAAATTATTGCTTTCACTGAGATTCCTGGTTTGCCTTTTAATCTCTGCTCTGCTATGATTAACAAATCGCCATATAATTTTTACTGCCTTTTGGTGTCAGACGAAATTTTTGAGAAAATAGTGTATGATACTAACGAGTTTGCTATACACAAAATAGCTGCACGAGAAGCTTCTAAGTCAGCACGCATACGCAATTGGTCGCCTACTAATGTTGATGAAATGAAAAACTTTTTTGGTTTGATATTATTTATGGGATTGGTGAAGCTTCCTAAAATGAGTGACTATTGGTCCAAGGACGAAATAATAGGACATGCTTTTGCACGAAAAATAATGTCTCGGAACAGGTTTGAGCTGTTATTACAAATGCTACACTTTTCAAAAGAAGATGACGCTCACAAGACTGATCGATTACATCGCATTCGAACCCTTCTGGACCTAATGAACGAAAATTTCAAGAATCATTACACTCCTGGCGAAGATCTGTGCATTGATGAGAGTGTCGTACCATTTCGGGGCAGAATTATTTTCAGACAGTACAATAAACAGAAACGACATAAATATGGTGTAAAGGAATTTAAACTATGCACGTTACCTGGATATACCTACAAAATCAGTATTTATGCGGGCAAACAAAATGATCAAGTCAATACTACGCCTGAAAACGTTGTGATGTCGTTGTGCAGTGACCTTCTGAACAAAGGGCACACATTATACACTGACAACTGGTACACAAGTGTCAGTTTGGCTAGAAACCTTTTGCAAAATGAAACGCACCTCGTCGGTACAATTCGTAAAAACAGGAAAAATCTTCCTAAAGAAGTAATCAATGCTAAATTGAAACGAGGCGAACATATTGCCATGGAGAGTACTGATGGAATAACTCTATTAAAATGGAAAGACAAAAGGGACGTTTACATTCTTTCTACAAAACATTCTACCCGCTTCCAATCCGTCACGAAGCGAGGTAAAACCACTTTGAAGCCTAAAATCGTAGTAGATTACAACAAGGCGAAAGGAGCCGTGGACTTATCTGACCAGATGGCCGCATATTCGACACCTTTGAGAAAGTCCGTCAAATGGTATAAAAAAGTGGCCATAAATTTGCTTCTAAACACGGCCGTTGTTAATGCTTTAATATTGTACAAGACTGTCACTGGGAAAAACATGCAAGTAGTTGAATTCAGGAAACAGATATTGAAGGGTTTATTGTCAAAAAAGGAAGAACAACCAATAGAAACCTTGAGGCCAAGACGTATAAAGCACAAGCTCACGAAAAAAGAAGGCACCGCCAAAAATAATCGTCGTACATGTCAAAATTGTTATAAACATAACGTTGAGATAATGGGAAGGGCTTTGGCAAAAAACAAGACCAAAAAGGTGGTTACATTTTGTGAAACTTGCCCAAATAAACCATATCTCTGTTACGACTGTTTTCATCAAGTTCATTAGAATAATTTTATGATGTAAGTTTAAGTTTACCTGGCATTGATCTCAAATTAAGTCTGATTTTGCATGTGTTCCTCGTATAAATAAATATATAAATGAATATTAACTAATACTATTTTGTTTTTTATTTAGTACCAAAACCAAAACTGATTTAATTATAATATTTTTTATTATTATATGCGTGTTTTATTTATCAAGTCATAAAAATAGTATTTAATTTATACACATATACATATTCTATTTGTAATCAAAATTTATCCCAACTGGTTTCGGCATTATACCATAATTGAGCGCAATACTCTCATACACATTTATATTCTCACTACATTGCAAATATGGCTTAGAAAACTTGACATATTTTTCTAGGTATTATGTTTACATAAAAACCAACTGAACTGCATTAGTCTACAGGGCCATGGGGGTCACCTTATATCGAGATTTGCTTAGAACATTTGTCCGACGGCTCCATAGACACGTTTGAAATCAACTCCAGCTTGCGGTCACATGTTGTCCCCCGCGGCTCCAACGGAACAGATAAGTGTCGACCAAATGGTGCCCCCCATGGCCCAAATGGAAACACGAAGAAAACGCACTGGCGTTCAACGTGTTAACGTGCTTTCCGAGGCACGGAGGGATCTTGTTTTAATAAAATATATCATACGTGTTTGAGATGAAAGATAAAAGTCTATTTCCACTTAACCAAATATGTATGTAGAAGCACTTTGCTCTTATAAAAAATGTGGATGCAAACAATCAGGAAGATCAAATAAAACATAGAATAACAAACGTCCATAGTTAATGTGTTTCATATGATTGTGGGTGCTGTATTGTATAATAATGTACCAGGATAAGGAAAAAATATATTGCGAATTGACTTAAAATTCGAGTTATCTTACTTTTGAAAATACTTTTTGTTCTAGGGTATTTACGCTTCACTTTCTTGATACATTTTATGTAAATACTTAAGTAATCTATACTTCTATACTAATCTTATAAATAAGTAAAGTTTGTGAGATGGTAGGGATCTATGGATCTACTGAACCGATTTAGAAAATTATTTTACCAATAGAAAGCCCCGTTATTGCCGAAAAATGAAAAGAGTTTTTCGTGGCAGTTGGATTTGCAAAGTGAGTCGGAGAAAAAACGGTCGAACGAAACCGTTTCTTACGAACCCTGCCTTAACGATGAGAGATATATGATTGAGTTCTAGAGAAAAGTTGTAGAACTTGATAATGCCTACAAAAAAGACAACGACGGCATATGTCTAACTTTTATATTTAAGTCTCAAGAAGTAGTTTTTAAAATTAAAAAATCAAAATTAAATCGTTAGGTCATATTATCAACAATTATGAATTCCTATCAAAATAAATCAATTTATCGTCTCAAGTTTTTAAAACAAAAGACTTTTCCATTTTACTGCATATAATTTTGACGAATAGTTAAAGAGATAATACGATATAGGTATGGAACCGCGATCGTGTCGTAATCTATTGAGTGATATAAAAATGTTTACCGCCCAACGAAGTGGGTATGGATGCTGACCCGTACCCACTTCGTAGTATTCTATAAAATGTATCAAGGAAATGCAGCAGACTTTTGCCGTGCAGTTAGAATATTATAATGAATAGTACACACACCGGCAAAATTAGAGGAACACAAAAAAAATACAATAGTTTTTGAGATTTTATGACTTTTATTTATTGTTTTCGCGTCATTTGACTTCATTTGTTTATTATATGTAAGAGAAAAAGAAAATTAAGGGTTTATTAGGATTTACTTTAAAGAGAAACAATAAAACTGGTTAATGTGGAACTTTTTGATGTTTTCTAATGCGTAAGGACAGAGCAAAATTAAAAGAAAAAAGTAAAATTAATAGAATTAATAGCGCGTGTTGGCTCCTCGTGCCCTTATAAGGGCTTGGATACGTCTACCCATGCTCCTTATGACACCTTCAATCATTTCCTGAGGCAAAGTATCCCATTCTTCAACCAGCGCCAATTTCAGCTCTTCAACATTTCTAGGGCCTGGATTTCTTGCCCGGACCCTTCGTCCAATCATGTCCCAGACATGTTCTATTGGATTCATGTCTGGCGATCGTGCTGGCCAGTCCATCTGGGTTATACCGATCTCATTAAGGTAATCACACACTATGTGCGCAGTGTGGGGCCGTGCATTATCGTTCATAAACACAAAATCTGATCCTATGAATGGGGCAAAAGGGACAACATGGGGCTCTAGGATCTCAGTTATGTACCTGTGTGCAGTCAGGGAACCGCCATCGATGATGACCAGAGCGGTGCGTGCTGTCAAACTTATACCACCCCACACCATAACAGACCCTCCACCGTAAGACGTCGTTTCGGAAAAATTTGCTTGATGGTAACGCTCTCTTCGATACCTCCACATCTTCTCCCTTCCATCGATGAAATTTACACAAAAACGGCTTTCATCAGAGAATAAAACTCTACTCCACTCATTCGACCAATTTTGATGTTGGCGAGCGAACGCTAATCTTGCTATTCGATGGCTCACCTCAAGTTTAGGCGCTTTTGCTGGCACGTATGACTTCAAACCAACTTCATTTAACCTTCTCCTCACTGTTCGTTCACTAACACGTACATTACGCACTTCTTCCAAAAGATTTCGGGTCTGAACAGCCGTTTGACGACGATTTCTCAAAGTTTGCACCCTTATAAAACGGTCGTCTACGGCACTGGTTGCACGATTTCTGCCTTGGCCTCGCCTGCGGACATAAGATCCTGTCTGTCTGTATCGTTGCACATTACGGTAGATCACGGATACTGATACACCCAACGTTCGACTGACTGACCGGTAGCTGTGACCTTCCTCAATCATTGTTACAGCCCTGGCGACTTCAGTTGCTGGCAAATCACTCATTCTGTATGCAATACAATGTTAACTCTCCAAACAAAACAAACAAAATGAGCTAGGGCCACCATTGACTGCTTTAACCAACATTCTTATCAAAAACACTCAGAAGCGTAAATTGTAAACAAACGCTTTAGAGACTATAATTTATGTTAGAGGGTTGAAAACTGTCAAAAATCCCCTTAATTTTGTATGAAAAAAGGGTAATCATTCAAATAACAGAACCACTTGTCGAAATACCCACAAGTGTTGGAAAAAAGGCACCTTTTTTTTGTGTTCCTCTAATTTTGCCGGTGTGTGTAGATGAATAATAATGAAAGTACGATGTATTTTATTCCTCATTCTTACAAAACCATTTTAATTATAGAAACCTTTAACTCATAAACTTATAATTAATCAAACAGAAGAATGGGCTTAGTATTAATCTTAAAATTTCTACTATTTACTTCTAACTTCAGAGATCAATTTCTCTTAAGACGGCTTGATTGATTGCAGAGCGGTTCCTGGCATTTTGCCATCCAATCTCGCCGCCTTGTAAGTGGAAAGAGGTTAATTAATTATTTGTTAAATTAAAACCCTTTATCTAGATCTAGATAAAACTTAACAAGTGTATTAGAATCGAGCAACATGACCGAAATTATTTCTTAGCACCAGTTGTTTCGCAGAGAGCGATGTGACTTGCGACGCGTCTTGCGTCAAGCGAAACGCACTCACGGCCCAAGGTTCCGTTCTTCGTGCGTCGCTTTGCAAGTCACGGTGAATCGTGGCAAGCTCTTAACAACTGCTATCATTTGTTTTCTCCACAGTCGAGAGCAGTGGTACAGTCAGCGTCAAAAATATCGGGACGAACAGACTGTTCAAAATGATCTCAACAATTAAGAAAATTAAACTTTATCACAATTGGATAAAGTTCTTGTCAGAATGACAGTTGCCGTGTACTGTCTTCATTCTGAAACATGCCTTGTGTTAATAAAATAATAATTTTTAATTTTCATAGTTGTTTAGATCATTTTGAACAGTCAGTTCGTCCCGATATTATTGACGCTGACTGTACTAGCCCAGAGGTAATGGCCCCAACTTACGAGTAGTAGATCGCGGGTGAGTTCGAGCCCACGCAGGCGCTTTACTTTGTGCAAATCATTTTATCACCACTGCTCTCAGAACGGTGAAGGAAAACATCGTGAGGAAACCGGCATGTCTTAGAACCAAAAATTCGAAGACATGTGACATCTACCAACCCGCACCTAACCCGCATGGTAGATTAATTACAGCCCAGCTCCTCTCGAAGAGATGATAGCTGTGCTCCAGCAGTGAGAACATTATAGGCTTCTTCAAACAGGCGCAACGAGACACTCGTAGAAAAATTTCTATGAAAACTTCATGGAAATTGTTCTACAAGTGAAGAAGCCTTTCTTCAAACAGGTGCGACGCAATAGTGAAACTTGTGGAACAATTTCCATAAAGAATTCGTAGAAATAGTTCAATGTCGTGTCGTGTCGCGCTAGTCTCCACGAGCCTAAAGCCTTAATACTACTTAAGTATACAGTCGCTATAGCAAGACGTATGTAGCTCGTGGCCACGAGGTCAGGTTACTCCAGGCAATTAGACGGTCTTTTTGAATTACAGGTAGTAGCGTAGTTTGGCAACTAGCCGAACTACCCCGCCCCTTTTGTTATTAGCAACTAAATCACAGCATTTCCATCTAATAATATAATGTAATGTAATCAGTTTAGCTTGAACTTAATAGCCTCGTTAGGTATCGAATACCTAATTAATTGCATTACTTAATGACCCATTAGAACAACACTGTCTCAGGTGTTGTAATGTATTTATCAATTGTAATCCTCATTAATTAGGCATTCGATACATGGGTTTGTTAAGAAAATTAATTTGGTAGGTAAACGGTTATTTTAATTGTCACAGAGCTTTTCGTTAATGGTTGCCAAAAATATTGTGCATAGCAACGATGCAATTTAGCCTCCGCGTACCTAAATATCAACATAAGTATGACCCGCGTGGTGGTCACCCACAGCTCAGAAAGCCTGTGTCAGCGGTGAGAATATTATAGACTGGTTATGAAGTCATAATCGCTCGTTAGAGCAGAGGGCGGAGTGGTAATGGTCCCAACTTACGAGCCCAAGCCCAGTTCGTGGGTTGGAATCCAAACAGGCATTTTACTTTGTGAAAATTATTTCATCATCAGTGTTCTCAAAACGGTGAAGGAAAACATCGTGACGAAACCGGCATGTCCTAGAACCAAAAATTCGAAGATATGTGACATCCACCAACTCGCACTGGGTCTGCTTGGTGGATTACGGCCCTCTCCCTCTCACAAAGAGGAGGTCTGTGTCCCAGCAGTGGGAACATTATAGGCTGATTATGCAAACCACTCGTTAGTGTGCTAACCGGCCGCTTATGGTGTTTCAAAAGTATGCTGTACAATAATTGTACAATTGCGCTTGGTGGTGTTGAAGTACTTAGGTCCTGTTATTGAACACACGCAAAAGGGGTTAAGCCCTTTGCTCCGATTATTGTCTACTAGTTTTTGTCAGCGTCTTCGCCCGCGTCTAGGTTAGAAATTATTCCACAGGAACGTACTACAGGGATAAAAAGTATCTTATGAATTAATCTAGGATAGAAAGTATCTGTGTACCAAACCCACATCCAAATCTGTCCGCCCGTTTTTGCGTACTTTCATATTTAGTAGGATGCATACTTCTCTTCTACTTCTGTATGGTTTTACTTAGTTTCTGATTTCTTATAACCTGGTTTAAAATATTATTGGTATAGCAATCGAACTTAGACGTAGCTTTTGTAAATGCAATAGTAAACACAATATTTTCTTTCATCCTTTTCTACTTTTTTCCAGTACAAAATGTACATATTGTTCTTTGTACTAATTCGTGGTGTGAATGTAATAAGGTCATACGCGATGCGTAGGTTCTGTTATGTGATCGTAAACTACACTGAGTTACGACTGCTTTGACTCGGCTATTTTACGTTCAAGCCAACATTCATGCCACGAAAAACGTTTTATGATTTTTTGCGTTTATAACAATTTGTTTGATTATGTTTTGTGCTTTTTCCAGCCTACATAATGACTCATTTCTATGTATGATGTAATTTTATAGATAGGTTTTTCCCCTGAGTAATGAAAGAAGGGTTTTCCTCTATGTAGAATCTTGAAAGATTTCCTAGCAATTTGTTTCATGAAACAAAAGCGAATACATTTTGTTACGTATGTATATGGCCATGATTCGGAAGTTTCATGGACTTCATACTTGTTAAATGAATAAATTATGCACAATAATACAACGTGGTTTTTTTCCTTTCAGATAAAATGCATCGGAGAAGCTAAGGGCGCACAAACAATGTGGAGATAAAATATAAAGCTGGCGCATTATGTTAGATACCAATAACTTCGACTATGAAACGACTACATTATACGATGCACTCGAAGCATACACCAGCAGAACTGAGAAACAAAATGATAATGCAACGAACTCCACAAACACAACATGGCCAGGATACGATGTTTGTGATCCCTCGTCTTATCCAGAAGACTTCCTTACATCATCGCTGTTCCAAAGCTGTATCTACCTGATGTATTCAATAGTATTTCTAGTAGCACTAATAGGAAACGGATTAGTGTGTTTCGTGGTACAAACTTCACCGCGTATGAAGACAGTGACGAACTACTTTATAGTGAACCTAGCAGTAGGAGACATTCTGATGACGTTGTTCTGTGTGCCGTTTTCTTTCGTGCCTATGTTGATACTCCGGTACTGGCCGTTTGGGTTTGTGATGTGCAAAGTAGTGAACTATGCGCAAGCTGTGTCGGTGCTTGTGAGTGCTTACACGTTGTTAGCGATATCCATCGATAGATACATGGCCATTATGCGGCCACTTAGACCCAGGCTGGGCAAGGCAGCGGCCAAAATGGTAGTAGCTGCGGTGTGGCTGGGCGCGTTCACCACTGCAGCTCCCATCGTAGTCGTGTCTAAGCTGCAGCGGCCAACCACTTGGCACCAGATGTGTAAAGCGTAAGTTAAGCGATCTTGCTACTTATTTATTTATTTAACCATTTATGCACACACATATAAACAGATAAGAAGAAAAGAACAGAAAAATACGTACTAGGGTAATGCTTATTTCTACAGAAATCACTTCCAGCACACATGCGAAAGGAGAGAAGATAAAAACAGATGTAGAAAACTTAAGTTAGTTACTAATTCTTTTACTTCGTAGAATTAAATTCGCATTGAGTACTTTACATTTTCTTACAAGTTCTTGTTCACTTTACCATACCTTTCGTTCCCAGTAAAGTAAATAATATTCTTTATAAAAGTAATTAGCACGAGACCAAACAAGTGGGTACTTAATATAAAGGAATAATTAAATTTTAATGAACGCGGTTATGTAAAATTATAAAAGCGAAGCCACACGAAACGTTGTCGGGGCCTTGTGAAGCCTGAGCGGTGACGGTGGGTTGTTACTGTACATTGATGGGAGATCATTCTTTTTAAAACCACCCGATTTGTTGTAGATAATATGTCCAGTATCTTAAATTGTGTTTCAAAAAACCTGGTTTCGATATTGTTGTTGAATTCAAACATCCATAGACTGAATAATACTGGCGATAATTTCGTGGCATATTTTACGTATATAAATTTGCAGAAGCGTCCTCGCACCGTCCATGTTCGGACATAACTGCGGCGCACGCGCATCTGTTGAATACCACACCAAGATTATAAAGCGCGTCTTTTTTACGGTTTTGTATAAAGACGGAATACTGCTTTCTTTATTATACTGTGGACAAGGAGACCAGAAAACTGGGGGCAGGGGGCATCGCAGCGCAGCACAGTGTTGTGCACACCCAACAACGAGACGTTGCGTCGTCGTAGTATCGGCGGTATCGGTGTCGTAGTAGTGGCGTATATATATCGGCGTTGCGTTTCGACACCGCATTGCAAGTGTGGCACTGTGCCTTGAAATCATAGCAGTGCGACGCCGTAACGCACCAGAAATGACCATGTGGCATCACTTTAAAAACAACGAAGACTAAGAGAGAAAACACACGATACATTGTGGTTGCGGTGCGTTCCCTGAGCGGTGTCGCTCCGTCGACCTACATTTATAAATCACTGTAACTTGTTACCCTGAACAAACTTTCTATAACAGTCTGTTGGACTCGTAAACCTATTTATCTTCGTTGCAGCGTGTTTCCAGCATCGTTGGGTGCCTAAAGTTGAGCTGCATGATTAGTGACAAATGCGTGAACTGACTGGACAGTTGCATTCAATCTGTGTGGTTCGTTCCTAAAAATACCATTTCAGACACCAATCTATATGGTCTTCAAATGATCTGACCAAGATTATGTCTAGAATTTAAATGAGACTGTGACCTAGTTGTTAGAGTTTTCAGTTTTGCCGAGTTTGTTTTGGCCTTTCTTCTCAGAGTAGTCAGATAGGAAACGGCGACTTCATCTAAGTAGTTTTAAAAATATGATTGACGTGTAAAAGTGTTTTACAAATCTACTTACAGAAATAAAATCATTTAACATTATCATTTATCAGAGACATTTGTCTGGAGGAATGGGAGCACGTGGGCCAGAGTGGCCAGTACACGTGCGCGCTGCTGATCTTGCAGTTTGCTTTACCACTGGGCGCACTCGTGTGCACGTATGCACGCATCGCGCACGCCGTGTGGGGAGGTCGGCCGCCGGGAGAGGCGCAAGACGCGCGGGACTCTCGGCTACAACATTCTAAACGTAAGGTTAGTATTAGTAACAGAACATAGCATCACGTGCGTTACTGTTCAACACTCCTATTTCACCAATAATGGTCGGTGAGCCTATTGGCAATTGAGAGCAGTGGTCGCCCAGTGGTACCTAACGGCCGCAAGTTGCGAGTTGTGGGTCGTAGGTTCGAACCCAGACGGACACTTTACTTTGTGTAAATTATTTCATCATCACTGCTCTCAAAACGGTGAAGGAACTCATTGTGAGGAAACCGGCATGTCCTAGAACCAAACTTTCGAAGACTTGTGACATCTACCAATCCGCACCAGGCCCGCGTGGTTACGGCCCACTCGCTCCCACCGAGAGGAGTGGCAGTGGAAAACTTATAGGCTAACTATGCTTTATGTTATGTTAATCCTATTGACATACGCTTGGCACAAATTCAGACTCCACGCTAGTGCAACTGAAGGATCACGGGTGGGTTTTAGTCAGTAAAAGTCTGACACGCCCTCCTTCTCCACCCAGAGCAGGAGAAGTTATCTGATAATTACCCACCCAAAAAAAAGACGCTACCAGTGTAAAATTCCTCATAAAAATCCAATTAATTTGCACCCGAGGGTCGAAACCTTGACCTTATTTTCGGCTATTGCGCTTACGGCCACTAGACCAATACGAGTCATTGTAGGACATGACTAATCTACTGAATAAAAATCATAAACGTTCTTTATTCACTGACAGACAACGCCCCGCCCGTCCTAACCCGCTGGGTGTAAAAGCATAAAATTGCACGAGTTCCTTAAATAAAAAAAGTAAGAACCATGGAAGAGTTTTTTTAAAATCCATCCCCTAAAGGGGTTAAATAAGGGATGAAAGCTTTTTGCCAATGGGAAATACTATCGAGCATGCTTGTCCCGTACCGTGGTTCTTTAGAACCAAAGATAACAAACCCATTATTCCTGGCACAGATAAGAGGCTCGGCCCTGACCCCATGGCTCTCAGAGTGCGTGTCTATGGTTATTTAAATGTTGTCTCCAACGATGGAAACGAGCAATTAGAAAGCTCGATGATGTTGCTAAGATTCAGAAGTCTTTGAGCCGGAAGAGGTGAGTCTCTTTTGGCTTTTAAGCCAGATTACATAGAATTTATACGAACGAATAGATATATATTGTATAGATTACGAAACAAAACACGATAGTAAAATAACGTGATATTGGGGTTTAAACGCAAGTGGTTCGAAGGCGAGTGGCCTCGTCAAGGACTAAACCGTAGGTACTGTCTTCACATATTCTTCCAACCGGCGAGCTGTCAAACGTCAAAATTGGCCTTGGCCATTGGAAGTAATCCAATGGCCAAGGCCAAGGAAGAATATGTGAAGTCAGTACCTACGGTTTAGTTAGACTGTTTGCGTTATGATCATTAGGTTATTTTATTATACCGTCTGGTCAAATAAATAAATATGCTTTGCCTTGTAAAGTCCGGGTATTATTTTGTTAAAAAATAAATAAAACACTTATTATTTCGGACGAGTTACATCCATATTGGGTTAGTAAGTAGAGAATCTTATATCTATGTTAGTAAACCTTAATATTTAGTGACAAGATTATTGTTCGAGGCTGTTACCCATAGTGACTACCAACTTAAATTGTTAGTACATTCAAATCACAACTGTCATTCTCTGCCAGTTGTATGAAATGGCTATAATATGGCAAATTGACGTAGTGTGTCAATTTTTTTAACCCTAAACCCTGACTGCTCAGATTATAAAACAACCTGACTGTATCTTTGAAGGTGTCGTGGCTACGATGACAACTATGTCGTGAATACCTAAAGGCTCCTACTCCTACACATTTTTTTTGGTTTTACCTTGCAGGTATGTCACCGGCATTATCAAGCCATGGCACTTGCCGCAGAGCATCATAACTGTTGTGACAGCAAGCCGTTTAGAATGCTAGAGGTGTGCTCTGTGAGTTTCTAATTATTAATCGTGATATTTTTCAATAAAAAGTAACACAGCTTCGTCATTCGAAATTGAACGACATTTTATTTTGTTTTTCGAAAATGCACCGCATAACGTGATTGCTGGAAGCGAACTGCGCTTGTTCCCCGCGCAACTGACCGAGAAACCCCGGCGGCCATACTGGCGGCTCGTTTTGAGTGACAAGCCGTTTAAAATACGAGAATGCCCGCTGGCTGTGCCACTAGCATACTGTGTAGTAGCCTTAATAGTACCTAACTAAATTATGTCAGTATCTCCTAATTAAACTCAGCTTTGCCTACCACGCTCCATTGTGTTGACAAAATGTAAATGCAGGTAGCATACATTTGAGTTAAATTAAATTACTTTATTTCCTTAGACAACAGTGATCCATTTTTATGTTAGAAGTTAGGTACAAAAATAAAACATAAAAGCTATGTTAGTGTGTTATTTTGACTAAATACTAATAAACAGAAAAAAACAATATTTGCAGTGGTACACTAGCTGTAATGAATCACTCCTGCCTAACCAACACTTGCATGAAGTGATTCATCATCGGTGAATTTAATTTGTCCACCAACATCTTCAGAATGCCATTAGGGCTTGACCGCGTTCTCTCCAAAAGCGACGCGGTTTTTCTCCTCAGCATTATTTTTTTTGGGTGGGAAATCATCAAATAACTTTTCCCGCTCTGGGTGGAGCGGGTGGGCGTGTCAGACTTTTACTGACTAAAACCCACCCGTGTTCCCACAGTTGCCTGTGTGCCAGGGGCCGCGGTTTCTCTTTCGACCAACCCGCACCTCTGGCTGGTATTGGCCCTAGCGGACCCCACCAGTTGGTGCTGACATCTCTATGAGGCGCGCGTGGAACACAACGCGCCGTTGAACGCGCGCCTGAGCGAACATGCCAGAGGCTCTACAAAACCGCGGCAGCCCCAAAAGCATTCTGAAGCTGTTGTTGCATTGGACTCTCAGGGTGTCCATTGATTTCCGCGTGTAACTTGCCCACAGGCTGCTTGTGTAGAAGGTCTGGCAGTAAGCCTTAAACAACGTCCTTATAGCACACTGGCAATGGGTTGATCTCTAATTATTATTTATTGGTAATAAATATTCAATTACACGCTTTTCGTCTACACAATTTAGGTTTGGTAGATACTTGCAGGTACGTAATAAACAAATCTATAACAAAATCCCGACCCTGGTAAAAAAATAAATAAATGAATACCTAGCGTTTTTCTTCACTTTATTGGAGTCGTTTTCCAGTTTAACTGGATGTAGCTGATTACCAATTGAACTAGGAGTGACTGCCTATCTGACCACCACAGCTCCAGCTGGGTAACACGATACCGTTGGTAATAGTGGTCGTCAGACTTTTGGGCTACTGGCTATCCGTAACGAGTACCAACGGCTTAAAGTGAATTCAGCGGCAACGAGGGTCTCAATATGTGGTTACCCATGCACGAACCGTCTGCGCCAAGCGTAGCTAAATCTTCGATATACCCGTGCTGCTGTTATCATTTAAGAACGAGCTGTTTTTCACTTTTCATAAATACAATAAACAAATAAAATGGGGGCATTTCTTTGGAGGTACGCACGAGTACAATATTTCATCACAGTGACTGAAAATGCGATTAAGTACACGATTTTAATATTGTTATTGTATCAAATTTTTCAGTTTTGAACCTGAACAGTCTTGCAGTTTTTTCATTTTCAGCATTAACAATAGCCATTCTAACGCAATCTCAATTTATTTAAGACAATTTTTTATCAATTCAAAATATGTAAAAATACGGAATATACGGGTCATTAAAAATGTACTTAAGCTGTCAAATATATTCGGCAAACTCGACACAGGTTGTTTTGACACTTTTAGTGGCACAATTTTGAGCACGTGTTGGTGCTACACGAATGAAGTTATGTAGTGCCAACACGTGCGCACATCAGAACCTGACACGAATGAACTTGTGTCATTTGGTTGGTGTAAGAGATTCTGGTAATAGGGAGCGAGCTTATTAGTATACTACAAACGACTTATAATTTTAAGATTTTTATTTCAGTTAAAGAGCGTATTCTATGGTAATTATCAGTCGTAGAGCTCATCAAACTCGATAGTTCTCAGCAGTCTGATGTTTTGACAAGCGAAACTGATTATACTGATTTCTATCAATGTGGTAGGCGTTTGGTCATTTGGCAAAGAGTAGGTTGTGGTAACTGAGAATTTTGGATGCAAGACTCCACCTGCAAACTTTACGACAACCGATTATTAGTTAAAGCAATCTTGTCTTTTACATTAAGAAGTGAGTGACCGTAGAAGATATTATCGTCGTTTTTAAATGATAGATTAGGATTATAATAAACGGTTTCCAAAGTCACTGTAGCAAACACTCCTGCTGTTTTTTATTGCAATCAATAGGCTTCGAATCGCATGCAATTGAAATCGACCCTCGAATATTCGCATACAGCTCTCGCAACAAGGGTTAGTACCGCAGCATCTTAACATCAATAAAAACATATTGAAAATTACATAGTTTATCCATAAACTCATGCCTGCTTCGCATGGGGGCAGAAACTACAGAATACCACCTGCTACGGTCACGCGATAACACGATACCACTTGGTATAGTTACCGGCACGTAAGTTGGCAAGAGATTTTGTAGTGGGGGAAATTCGCGCATGTAAAAATGTATGAAATGGTGCCTGCGCGAACTTCCCCCACTACAAAATCTCTTGCCAACTTACGTGCCGGTAACTATATGACTGGTTGCCGGGCTTCTGACTACCCGTCAAAGACCTACGAATGAAAGCCGGGATCAACGGCTTCGCGTGCTTTCTGAGACACAGAGAGGTCTCTATAAATAATGTAAATAATGAAAAGTCACCCATTCACGAACCAAGTGCAGCAAGTGTATGTAGCTCAATCTTCTATTGCCCCGTGCCGTTGTTATTATTTAGCCATGGGTACTTCGTTCTTGACGGGAGTCTCCGTGCACAAGTTTTTAAATAGAAATTAATCTCACTTTATTTTTATTTCACAATAAGAATTACAGTAATATTTATACGTAATTTAAAACAAGCTTAAATTATCCGGTTGTTTTGTGCGTTGTACAAAAAATTGTTGCCGCTTGAGGGTTGTTATTTTCGAAATCTAATGTATTTATTGTATGTTTATGCTGGCATTCTATAATGAAATACGCAAAAATCTTGTGGCATTTTTGAAAAGATCGCAGGCGGTCCGTGGCGCAGGAGATAAACATATATTAACGCGTCCAGTCGTCTCGAAACGACACCTGCGACTGAGATCACCGCGACCATCGCATAGGCATCAGATGCGCGCGTCTGTGTGAGTTTGCCGTTTCGAACGTTTGTTCGTAATTTCTGTACTGTCCATTTTTTAATTGTGTCCATACTATGCTATGACAGCTCAAGGTCAAACTGTTACCACTGACGTGCAGTCGACTGTAAAACCGTGCACGTCAGTTACAGATGTGCATTCATTCTCATTTCTAAGTACATGTTATTATTTCAGATGATCAAGATGATGGTGATCGTGGTGACAGTGTTCACGATGTGCTGGCTGCCCCTCAACATGTTTATTGCAAGTAGTCACTCTCACTTCAGCTATAGTTACCTAGAAGAGTGATGGCCGCTACATCATGGCCGCAGTGACGGTACGGTGTAAATAACGTTTCAGTTTCAATGACAGCTGTCAATTTCAGTGTCAGTGTCAATTACTGGTAAATTGCAGACGCAATATGGCGGCCACCGTTCTTCTTGGAAACCGTAGCAGTACACTAGTTAAGCAGGCCATACACGCTAGATAGTTCGCGGTTATAATTGCGCAAGCAAACAGAAAGTACTTGTCCAGTTTGATTATACATACATGCAAAACTATGCAAGCATATTCTAGCGTGTAAGGCCGCCTTTACATTCAGACATATACAAACTGTTCAGCGGATTTTTTTGGAACTAAAGCTATTTTTTGTAGATTTCATCTTAATAAGCAAAGTAGATACTTTATATACATGAGTATTGTTTCCTGAACAAATAAGTTTTTGGGACTATTTTATTACGAATATGTATTATTTAAACAATCAATTATTAACTGGGTTACTTTTTGTAGTTAATTATATCACGCATGTATATGCGTACAGCCATTAAAATTTCTCGGTGTATACCGAGAAACTTTAATGGCTGTTTTACCGCGGCAGAGCAACTTGTCAAGAAGGAGTACTTCGAAGCATAGAGGAAAAATATATATTTTTGTTTGAAAATAATTAAAATAAAAAAATATTGATCAACTCGAAAACGTGAGAATCAATAGTAACACTAGAGGTAACTTGTAAACTCTCGCGCGTGGTGATTCGGCATAAACTTTTTCAGAATGATTAATCTGCCAGTTTTTGTTTCTAATATTTTATTTGTTTATAAAATGATTGTATTACAAGACAAAACTATTTCACTGCGGGAAAGCAACCATTAAAATTTCTCGGTGTATAATAATCTTTAGAAGAGCTCCCTTCACACTTCACAAATATCAATGATTTTATGGATGGTACCATAACAATTTGTATTACGCTATGAAGTCCTAAATATAATGCAGCACCAGATTTGTAAGAATATTACAAAAAATCCATGGTTAACTGATTAAAATAATAACTCGATATAATCACTCGATTGTAATTATTCACTCATTCACTCGTTGTCATTCGTAGATGTCGGTTGTTCTAATGTCTTCTGTTGCAATAAATCGGATCACTGAACAGTGCTCAATTACCTTTGCTTTCTCATGCGACCCATTTCCCAGTTTAATTGAATTGGTTAACAAGAATCCAATAAGCGGTGTGAATGAGATTCAGCAGCGGAGATCTAGTAAGATTAAACGTTTTCAGTCGAAAAATGGATCAGACCTAATCTATTAACGTTTACCAGTCAGTAACATATTTTTTTTTTTTTTTGCAATAAATTCTTGAAATATGGTAAAAGGAGACTTTTATTATTCTAAACAATCGTTAAGTTTTGTTCAATTATTAAGGGCTAATTTTTCAATAGTCAGGTAACTTTTAACTGGGGAATAAACATTGTGGTTTGACAGCTTTTGTGTAGAAAATATGTCAAACTGTCAGATTTATTATTCGAAGCAAATAAATTTTGACACTGACTTTTATCAGAAACAAAGATATCCGTAAAGACAACATTGGTTAAATCCTTCAGAGAAATTACAAGCAAAATAGCTGTTATAAAGATCAAAAGAATTGTATAAGATCATCTCCTCTTACCTACAAAGCGATTACGCGAACTTTGTTTTATTCAAAGAGAATTTAAACAGTTTTATCTCTTTATTTGTTTTTAAGAGCTTGCATCGTCGACTACAATTTTAAGATGATGGCGGGAGAAGAAAAAGCCATCTTGTAACGGTTGTAGTACAATATGAAGAAAACGTACCTATTTGTGATTAACTAAGAGTATGAATTGAACAAATGTAAAAACAAAAGTTACTAGAAATAAGTTCATCTTACGGAGAATCTCATTGGAACCCCATATAAATCTTAGCGCATTCACCTTAAAATAACGCTAATGCTATTCATATTACAATCAAAAGTAACTCTAAGTAATTTATTTGTCTGAAGCAAGATATACCCTTAAAATATACCCTTACTTCATTTGATAAATGACATGTTAAAAAAAAACAATCTGTATGAAAAACTTCATGTTCTTAGTCCCCTATGCCGCCTACGCCGTAGCACTTTCGTAGCATAAAGGGTGTCGCGCTACGGAAGTGCTACGAACCATAACAAAATTGTTTGTCACAGGTTTTATGGACGATACATGAAGAGGATGAGAGGTGGGCCACGTGGCCCGGTATGCCATACATGTGGTTCGCTTGCCATTGGCTGGCGATGTCACACTCCTGCTACAACCCCATCATATACTGCTACATGAACAATCGCTACAGGAGAGGATTTAAACAGGTAATATCTAACACTTATTGAATTCCTTACTATTACCTACATGTTTGTTTTTACAGTAGCTCTCGATGCAAAAGTCATTCGATGCCATACATTTTGATTCATTAAATAATTCACGATTAATTATTTAGTCGTAACAGTTGTGTTGTATGTGTTGAAAAATAATTATGACGTGATTTACCATGACTATGACTATGATTTTGAATTGATTGCCTGGATTACCACTCTAATGAGCCAGGATTTAATTTTTGATTCAACTGTTGGAAATCAGTACAGTAAATGCGTTACAGATCCGTTCCTAACTAGTGAGTCGTCAGCCAGGAAGTGCTAAAGCTGTAATATTTTCATGTAGTTCATTTTGTTATGATGGTTGTTATGTAGTACGAGCAACATAGTAATTATGCTATAATATGTGTGTCTTCCGTGTGGTGCCGGACGTAAAAGAATAGCACCATCCCATTTCTTCCCATGGGTGTCGTAGAAGGCGACTAAGGGACTTACTAGAGAATGGGCAGCAGCGTTCTCTATGCATTTGACCACCATACTGCGATCGCCAACCCGCCTGCCAAGCGTGGCGATTATGGCAAATCCCCCCCTTTTGAGGGAGGCTTATGTCCAGCAGTGGACGTCTTTCGGCTGATATGATGATGTAAAAACTTAGTGTGAATGTCCTTAGAATGTACTTTTTCTTCAACTGTATTTTATAAATAGAGATCTGTAATTGGCTTTCTGTCTAATGTACTGTCCCTAATCTGTTTGCTTTAGCTGTAAGTCTCCCATAATATTCAAATAAATAAATATTGCCAAGTCAATTATATTTCTCGAGTGTTGAACTCGCGGCTCCTGGTGTTGGAAGTCAATTTCTAAGCCACTACAGTTAATAACGACAGGGTACTTATGGTCTCGGATCAGAAATTTCGAGACTTACTTTGAAAATGTCCTTGTAGAAGTCAAGAACCTATTACAATTCTGAGATTGTAGGTAGATAATATTTTTAGAAATAAGATCCTATCAATTACTTCTGCTATTACCGACAAAGTCATTTATATAATAAGGTTTTTCCGATCTTGATCTAAGACGGTCTTAATTTTCCGCTACTTGGGTTAATATTGCTCTCGTGAAATATTACTTTTCTACTTACTGTTATATTCATTAAAATTAAGCTATTCCAAAATACATAAAATGTGTATTCTCGAAAATTATAATGAAAAATTCTGATCGGTCCTTGTTATTGTAAACTTTATTTTACGTTTGATATAAAATGGTAAACGTCTATTTAATTAGGTTATTAACGTTTTACTATTATTTGTTTAACTAATTGTTCTCCCATAAAAATGGCCGCAACATAAAGAAATAACTAAATCCTAAGAGACGCAACAAATTGAATTATTTAGGAGTCTCCTGGGAATGTTAAATTGTTTCGTTGGTTAAATACAGTAGCATTGCCCGGGGCAATACGTTTAGGAGCGCATAGTTTGATACCAAACAATTGAAACTGTGCTAGCTACGAGTCAATTTTAGATAGATGGTCACTAAACCCCTCTTTGCATAACGTCGCGACCTAAACCAGAGCGATTGTCGCGCGAGTCCAAAATTGTCGCGCTTTTTATACGAATATGACTTACTCGCGCGATCAATTACGTCGCGTTTGTATATCATAGTTGTCGCAATCGGGTCATATCTGGTACGCCAGCGCTATCCGGTGAAGCTCGATGGCGTTGGTTGGGTGCGCGCCGTCGATCGAGTCACTTCTTTGCTGGCGGCCGGAGCTTGCGGACATCACCGTGCCATCGCGCCCCCCCAGTGGGTTCCCGCATTGTCGTTGCGGGGGGGCTCAGTAGCCGTGGTCCGCTCCCACGGTGAAGCGAAGAGGAACCCAAAGGTGGGGCCGCTCGTCAGGGCTTTGGTCTCCAAGCCGACGACGTAGCGGCCAAAAAGTAGGTTGCGGTGAGGTGCACCGCAACTGAGGCGGGCCGCGATGTCGAATGGGAGGCATCGCGGCTGAGGGTTACAGGCTGCGGCGGAGGAGGAGTGCCGGTACTTTTGAGTAGCACTCTTCCCTTCCGTGGCCTGGACGGGGCCGCCACCGTTTGATGGCGGACGCGGTGGGGCCGCAGGGGAAGAGGAGTGTCGGTATAGTGTTGGCCGCTCTCCCTATCCCCTGCGGCCGAGAAGTGGTGGGCGGCGGGGCCACTGCGCTGACCCGTCGCAGGGGGCCAAGGGAGCCAAGGGTGCCAGGGTAGTCCGGGGCCCTTGTGCTACTTGGTTCCTGGGGTGGTCACGGCGTGCCATGTGTCCTGGTGCGCCGGACTGGTGGGGTCCGCAAGGGCCGATGCCTGCCAGGGGTGCGGGTTGTTCGAAAGAGATACCGTCGCCCCTGGCACACAGGCAACTGAGGGAACACGGGTGGGTTTTAGTCAGTAAAAGTCTGACACGCCCTCCTGCTCCACCCAGAGCGGGAGAAGTCATTTGATGATTTCCCACCCTGAAAAAAAAAAAAAAAAAAAAACCGTGCTATCGCGCGATCTGCGATACGTACCTACCTAGTTATATGTGCCTACCTATTGGAATTATTATTTGATTGAGTATACGGATCTGTTTTCTTCATCCAACACTACCCAATGACACCCACATTTTAGAAGACCAACGACGAATGCTAATGATGATGCAATGGAGAGCGTCCTCCTATGTCATATTGATGCAAACAATTGCGTTCTCGTGTATTCGCACGACAATCTCTTTCGGACACAGGGATACACGTTTTATGTGAGGATAGCCCGAATTTTTGATGTACTGGCATAATTTATCTTCTTCGAAAAAGGGCGGAACAAACCTATATATGTACATTATATTTTCTGAAAATCGAAGGTCTGTGGACGTCTGCGGTTTAGACACCCTCGTCGATATCGTTCGATCCTTAAAATGGTAGCAATACTTCTGGAGTAAATTCGTTTGGAAAACAAGAGCGCGGGTATTCGTGCAAATACGCGTTTTGGGTACCCAGCTTAACGCAGACTTCGCACAGTGTCCCTTACAGGGTATTGGGTTAAACGAGAGACATACTTTAAGGGCGTTTAGAACTCGTAAAAATTAACGACTTTTGCAATGTGATCAACTCTGAAATGGGATAAAAAAAGCTGCTCCCTAAACGTTGATCGCATAGGTTTGCATCCAAAAAGCAGATTTTTTTCTCATTTTGTCCCTTGTTTAACACACGATGTATGAAATGATTGTAACGTACAAAGTATAGCCCATACACGCGTCGTTGTACGTACCATGACTTGAATTTTGTTCGGTAAAACCATGGCTTATTATAATTACTCACTGATTTTCTTGCCGAGGTCATAAATGCGATCCTACCGCCTGAAATTCTGATAATGAAAAGGTTTCAAGAAATGAATTAGAAGGTACCAAAATTGTAGTGGTAGGATGGATACTTTTCACATCACATGCCTTTTACTGTAAATCATAAACTATCAAATGTTAATTGTCAGAGAGCTAGGTTAGGTTAGCTGTACCCTTAAAATTAATGGCTTTGTTTATAAGCTGTGTTAAAATTCTGGCGTACAGTAAAGCATTATTGTTCTGCATACTATCAAATTCAATTAAATAAAACATTTGAGGATTAGTTCACGTACTTCCCGGATTTTCATAAAACATGAAGAGTTATTAGTTTAATTAATTATATTCTCGAATGAATTTTTAGCTTCAGAACAAAACATAAACGTTAATTTTGTCATGATAATTCGTTTTAGCTGACTTTAGGCAACCCTATTTGTATTCATTTTATATTTAGACATTTAATTTAGTACCTAGTATAAAAAACGAGTTGCGTTATATGTATTGTATTATTAAACTCCTTTGGTTTATAATAACCGACGGATTATTGATATCCATTTGAATTTTATTTTTGTCTCTTTTTAGGCCTTTGGATGTATATTTCGAATACGCCTGGACACGTCGTCGAGAAATCGCACTAGCATGTGCGAAGGAG
Organism: Antitype chi; assembly: GCA_947359405.1. NCBI lineage: Eukaryota > Metazoa > Arthropoda > Insecta > Lepidoptera > Noctuidae > Antitype > Antitype chi. The sequence continues at coordinate 9,586,472 of OX375815.1, read as the reverse complement.
TACAAATGTCGGGTAAGTATCTAATCATTATTACTAATACAGATATGTTCTTTTACACCATAAAAGCACTACACAGAAACGGGAATACGATAATGATAATAATCTTTATTGACACAAGTTGTACAAACATTTTATGAATATATAGCTAGCTCTAGCCCTAGCTCCTGCGCCAGTGTACACTGTATTACAGGAGCTAGTGTCTTCCCCTAATTGCAGTATTTCTTAATATATCAGGATGGACTGCCCATTGAACTAATTCTTTATTCGATCTTGACTGTACAGCGGTGATAATAATATAACTCGAAATCACTCAACATGTTGCTTGGTAATTCTTGCCTTATAAGTGTCGATATATTACGGTAAATAATTAGGTACTAAATGGCACAAAAACCAAATGCATTATATTTAAATTACCAAATGTTAGAAGTAGCGAATGTGACATCTTAATGAATGGAGAAAAACTGGAACTTGTTAATCAAACGGTGTTCCTAGGAATCACGCTAGACGAGAAATTACAATGGGGAGCTCATATAACATCTCTTGCGGGGCGGCTAAGCTCGGCCGCTTATTTTGTTAGAAAGATCAGACAGTTAACAGATGTAGAAACCGCGCGATTGGTCTATTTTAGCTACTTCCACAGCATTATGTCGTATGGCATTTTACTGTGGGGTCGGGCCGCTGACATTGAATCCATCTTTATTTTGCAAAAGAGAGCTGTCAGAGCCATTTATAATCTACGTCGCCGCGAATCCCTCAGGGAACTGTTTAAAAGGATTAATATTATGACGGTACCTTGCCAATTCATTTATGAAAATATTATGTATGTAAGAAAAAATCTACATCATTTTAATAAAATAAGTGATAGACATAATTTTAATACTAGAAACAAAGACAAAATAGATCAACCATTTTTCAGATTAGCTAAAGTACATACATCTTTTATGGGGTACTGTGTTAAATGTTACAAGAATATACCTTGTGATATATATTGCAATTAAATTAAAGGAAATTTAAAACTCATATTAAAAGTAAACTTTGTAAACTAGCGTATTACAACTTAGAGGATTATATCCAAGATAAAAATGCTTGGAAACATGCTGGTCCTGCTCATAGGACAATCTAGAGTCTAGACAAAATCAAACTGGTTGCTAATTGAATTGTATAATTAATTATATTTATGACATTGATTTACACTCAGGATTACTTTAACTCACACACTGACTCATTACTTGTTAATATTGTAGGAAAATCGTACCTATACTTACTTTTACAATGTTTGTAAATGTGTGAACACCATGTATCACCCAACACGGCGCTCGGTAATTCTTGCCTTTCAAGCGTCGATATGATGATCATATTCATTATTTTCAATTAGAAAAAAATACTAAACGACAAAGGCCATCTTCTATAACAACTTACTTATTACCTAGGTTAGGGTTAGCTTTCATTAACACAAAAAAAAATTAGTATATTAATACTAAAATACTAAAATAGAAATCCCATCACACAATCCCTTATACTTCACAAAGATGAATGGGAGTTTTCCAAGTTTCTTCCCGGACTTAAATCGATTTGAGAAAAAACTTTCTATTTTTCGTCTCGGTCTATGATTCATCTTTCTGACATATTTATTATCAATCTGACCTGCCAGTGGCTGCCCGTAAGACTCCTTTAATGATAAAGTAGGCAGTACGCTATTAAATCAGAGAATAATGATGTTGTCAAGTTGTCAAGTACAAAGTAGACTTTGAAAAAGGGAAGAATTCTTAGTATAGAATCGGAAGATGTCTCATCACTGAATAAACAACCATGAGAAGGGGTTTTTACTGTCGAGGATAGAGCAGTGTTTATCCAGAGACAGATATTATAATTTTACTGACTAAAACCAACCCGTGTTCCCTCTGTTGCCTGTGTGCCAGGGCCACGGTATCGCTTTCGAACAATCCGCACCCCTGGCAGGCATCCCGCAATTTCTCGCCGCAGCGGGGGCTGCCCTCTTCCAGCAACGCCATTAGCCGAGGTCCGTACCCCACAGGGGGTGGCCTCAGCGAGCAGTCGCTTTAGTCTTAAGTTTTTAAGCCCTGACTGGAGGCCTTAATTGATTAAGATAGCCACAGGCAAGTCCGGTTAAGCAGCCGACAACCTCACAAGTTGACCAGCGATATGTAATTCTTAAAAAAAAAATGGTATAAAACATTGTCAGAAACTAGTTAGTAAATCGGTAAGAGTTTTCAGTGAAAAAGCACAAACTCCTTGCAAGTACTGCCTGCGAAGAAATCGTAGGTAAACAGCTACTTTTATTCATTCCTGAGGAAAGTTTTCCAAAGTAAAATTACTTTTGGCGAAGTTTTCGACTACACTTCTTGTAAATAAAACACATTTGGAGCTTTGAAAATTTACGAAGCGATGAATTGCATTTATTTAGCGGTAGGATGTACTCCAGCAAGATTCTACTTAGTAGTAGGTATTTGCATACTTAGTTGAATATAGAACAGTTAGTAACCAGCACGGTTTCTTTAGTTTCATTTTGCTAAGTAAATACAGCGCATCCTAAGTGAATGTTTAAATGAAAACTTCTTGGTTAAGTATTTGTGACATGAAAACTAAATTCTTTTGCAATTAAGTTAGATCTAATTCACGACTTTTCAATAATTTTTGGAGTTGTTGTCCTTTTTCATTATATTTCATCTCTCTGAAACAAATTACACATGATAATAATAACTAAGTATTTTACATTAAACCCCGGTATAAATTCTAATTCGAGTACAATGTGGAACATGATCAATAGATCAGCTCTGAACGAGCGTACCTACCCATTGCACGTCAAATTATGCTGCGACGCTATATCAATTATTATTATTAATGAATGCGACGAGTGCTTATCACATTCTGATGACGTCACCCTGTCATGTTTGAGGAATAATTTAATTAATTATTATGAAATAAGTGGGGGTGATGAACATGGTACAATGATAGGCATAGCTACAGTGAACGTTTGCTAATAATTTTGTAGTGAGTGTGTTTGGATACCTACTAAATACAGTGTGTCCTACAGCACACGCACACAGTGTTAACACATGTTTGTTTTCTAGCAATAAAATCTATTATTATCAAACTTCAAACATGTCTGAAGTGTGATTACGATTAAGAAGTTTATACCGCATAGCATAATAATTACTGTATGTCTTAAGTTGCTATATAATTGAATTGTTTTATTAGTACGTACCTACCAACTAAAATGGTTTTGGGTCATGAAAAGGAATTAATACAAAAACTTTTAATTGCCAACTATATCAAAGTTGTTCGTTGGTAAAACAAAAAGTGATGGTCTAGTTCACAAAGTCTAATTTTAGAAACATAAAATCCTTAAAGAGGCACTTAATACTGAAAATTATTTCAAATCATTTGCTAAAACTTTTACTTTGAGTAATTTATTTGCAAAGAATGATCTCGACCCTTTTAAATAAACTTATTTAAAGTTAAGAACTACTAAGAACTGATGCCGTCTTATTTTATTAGATTTTGAAATTGTTAGAATTAAATAAGAATCACTAATATGAATTCTGATAGTTTTTAAACCCAGTCAACCAGGTAATTAAATTTTCGAGCCGTTTGGGGTTGAAACCCTCGGGCCGTGGGGTCCGAGTGCTCATGCCCTCTATAAGGAAATCTCAAAACGGCTGGTTGACACTTCCCGTTACCCAAGGGCTGGATTTTACTTTGGCCAGAGGCTGAGCATTGCTATACAATGTGGTAATGCCGCCAGTCTCTTGGGTATATTACCAGTCGACAGCGATGTGGATGAGTTTTTTGACGCTTCATTTTAGTTTATTCGCTGTAGTTATATGGTTCCATAAATAAATAAACAATTTATAGATGAGAAAATTGCTATACAATGTGGTAATGCCGCCAGTCTCTTGGGTACATTACCAGTCGACAGCGATGTGGATGAGTTTTTTGACGCTTCGTTTTAGTTTATTCGCTGTAGTTATATGGTTCCATAAATAAATAAACAATTTATAGATGAGAAAAAAGGTAATCAACTGATTTTTCTAGAAAGTCACTAATTAAAACTTTTCACAATCGAAATAAAAATCTGAACATATTGCATTACTCTTAAAAAGTCAGCCATGTATACGTGTACATACATCATCTGCCTAGCCCTATCTTAACTTTGTTGGGGTCGGCTTCCAGTCTAACTGGATGCAGCTGATGACCAGTATTTTACATGAAGCGACTGCCTATCTGACCTCCACAACCCTGTTATTGGGTAACACGATACCCCTAGGTAAGACTGGTTATCAGAATTTCGGGCTTCTGATGACCCGTAACGACTGTCAAAGATCCATGAATGTAATGAAATGCTAGTTGTTTATAAAATGAAATCATTACACAAAATACATCTGCATCATAAACTTCCAAGATTCGTAGGTAAATGATAATAAAACTCGAATCGTCGCTCCAATCAAAACTCCATGTATAAAACGGTACAAAACTGATTTTAATTAAAAAAACGGTTATTGGATTTCGTGGAAAACTGAATGTCATAGGAACAGCTGTACAGTATCCAACAAAAAGATGAAAAGTTCAATTTTTCTGACACAGACTAATTCTCGGAAACGCGACCGCGTGGTCGTTGATGTTCATACCATAGTAACGTATTTCTCCGTTTCTTCACTACAATTAATACAATTACGCCAAAAAATAAAACATAGACATGGCAGTAAATATCTGGACTAAAATAACATTAACCAATTCGTTCGGCGTTCATTCAAGAGTAACTTTAATGGACTTTGGAAGAAACGCCAACGAATATGTGAACGGGGTACCAACTGAAAACCAGCGCTGGGTGTCTAACGCCCAGCAAATGCTGAGATGGGTAACCCTTTCGGTATGGGCACGCTCAGCACAATTTTACTGCAATTTTATTGTTATGTTAATTGTTCTCTTCCTTTTTTTATATGTTTGTTGCTGCTGTGTTGTGTCTGTGTCGAATAAATGTTTTCTATTCTATTCTTCTTTAAAAAAAAAACGATTTATGGAAATAAAGAGCAGTTTTCAGGGCTCCATAAAAAGGTGATTTCAATTATTTGTACTGAATCATTTATGATTTTTGTTCATCTTGTTTGCAATAATTAGGACAGATTTAAGTAAAAGGTATCTATTATATTTACTGTAGGTAATACCAACAATAAAATATCTATACAATGATGACATAAATAACCTCAATGCATTCAATTTGTTCTCGTCCCGATTGATGTATTGCACCTACTGAAATATAAGGTGAGCTTTTATTTTATGGACGTAATATTTATAGCAGAGCTAGATTTATTCCAAAATTCTGTCTTGACGAATGATTTTTGAATCATGATGATGACAGATGATTTTTGAGTAATAATTAAGTTATTTCTTTTTCAAATATATTTCTACATTTCTCTTTTTAATACACCATTTTGTATCCTTAAATATCGCATGTTCAATTTCGAGAACATTAATTTTCCTTTTATATTCATTCACTTCAAAGCTGCCGCGCTTTACCTAGGAAAATTACAAGTAGCTACTTAAGTGTTTTTTCAGTGAAGTACTTAAATAGTTATAACATTTCTACGAAACTTATAGACTACTAGATTTCGCCAGCGGCTTACCAGCATAAAAATGTTAATCCAGGTTATAAACTATGTATGTACCCAATATCGTTCAAATCTGTTCAGCCGTTTTTTAGTGATTGAGTAACAAACATCCGAACACCTAAAGATCATTTTTTTTTTTTGATAATTATGGTTATTTAATAATAATAAAGATTCACTGAATTCAAGACCAAAATGTTTTTATCCGCATTAACAAACGTTTCTTTCTTATAAAAGTTATTTTATTTCATTTTATTGAATGCCTTGTCTGTGAATTCTAAGATTCTGTGAAGTACATATGTGATTTTTACGTGCATTCATAAGTTGTTCGCCAGATGGCGCCAGTAAAGTTTACGAAGTAATGTAGGGGAGGTTCGGCAAAGAGGGAGCGAATATCCAAACATCTAAACATACAAATTTTCACATTTATTATATTAGTAGGATTAAGAATATTATCCAGCCAGTAACAAGGCGCCTTCTAAAGGAAAGCGTTTTTAATAGAAAAGATTCAGAAGTTTTAAAATGTTTAGTACAAGGTCGATCTAGTGTATATTAAATTAAAAATCATTGAGGTAAGGTAGCCTGCAAAATTCAAATTTTCTTCTACAAACAGCTTATCACTGAACTGAAAATTGCAAAAAATCTTTTCTTGGGCTATCGTGACTCGTTCACCTTAAAGAGTACCAACGAATGATTTTAATTTTACCATACTAATATTACAACCGATTTATAGTAGCATTGAATAATAATGCAATCTAAAGATTTGACACAAACATAACTCTCAAAGATAGCACAGGGATTGAGTTAAAGACAAAGTAAAAGTTGATTGTATGTAGGCACACAAAGTCGCAATACCGAACAACTTTGTTTCGAGTTGTTAGTAATACCCACAAGAACGTCTAACAAAGTTGTTTGAGCTAGACTTGCTGTGGTTGTGAGACGAGACCTTAAAACAAATTTTGCGAAGTATTTTGTAACAGACGACCTAGCGTTTTATTAAATTCGTTCGTGCCTTTTTGTGACAAAATAGGCACGACTTGAACTCATTTATCAAATAAATTAGGTGCTTCAGGCATTTGTCCCACCACCGACGAGAAAACGACTAGCTATAAACTATTTTTTCGCTCAAGAAACGTACAAAAGTGCAATCTTTTGGTCCCGTGTAAATAAAATAGCAGGTACATTATCAACAGTTGATCGCTGTCTGTTCACACCACCGCGGGAAGTTCTCATTGTTCGCAGCGATAAGAGCTTTCAAAGAAAGTACTCGCTTAGTGACACTAGCTTGGCAGACAGAACACTCGCTGTGAGACTCACGCTGTGACATACGCAAAGCGGCGAGTTTAATAGCTGTCGTCGGCGTCGTCCCGCACTTGCTGTTCGTCGCTGGCCAACTCGTGTTTAGCTGCTAGCTCTACTCGCTTCTCGTAAATCGCCGACGGTGAGACAGAAGGCTAAACATAATTTTTTGGATGATAAAGTTTTGTTTTTAAATTTTTAGCAAATGTTCGTGAGCAATTTAAAAAATAAATAAATATATAAGCACTTTATGTGTCTCTATCCAGTTAAAGTATTCAATGTGAATCGAAATAAAACCAAATAGACAAAAAAATACGAAGATAGCCACAATTATGGAAAATCTATTTCCGTACGCCTAGCTAAGCCCTCTATAGAAAATGATTGATTGTGTTCCTTCGATGGTGGCTTATATTAATGAATCCGCCAGGCATTAATTACTTCCTTTATTGAAATTGATTTTCGTGCAGATGATGTGAACCTGAATAAAGGAGTCATCATTTGCCATCGTCATCCCTTAAGATTTTCAAAGTTTTTGGTGAGTTGTATCAGCGGCGAAGGGACTATATGAAACGATTTATTTAAGCTTCCTTTTGTAAAATTATAGTACCTATAAGTTCGACTTTTAATTTTATTCTACTGAATAGAATTAAAAGTCGAACTATAGGATCTATCTGACCCTTCAACTGTCAAGTTACTACTTGACAGTTGAAGGGTCAGATTTTGCCAAAAAAAAAGATAGCGAGGTGGTATAAGAATAAACGAAATTGAATGAACTTGAAATAATGTACTTATAAGCAAATTTTTATCATAAAGGTATCAGTGATGTTGTCAATAACATGGTCCATACGACACATATCATCTTCTACTTTTAATACGTGAGATACGCAAACACTCCAGAACGAAAGGGTTTTTTTTTGGGTGGGAAATCATCAAATAACTTCTCCCGCTCTGGGTGGAGCAGGAGGGCATGTCAGACTTTTACTGACTAAAACCCACCTGTGTTCCCTCAGTTGCCTGTGTGCCGGGGGCCGCGGTATCTCTTTCGAACAACCCGCATCCCTGGCAGGCATCGGCCGTTGCGGACCCCACCAGTTCGTGCTGACATCTCTTTGAGGCGCACGTGGAACACAACGCGCCGTCGACCCGGGCTTGGTCCTTACCGGACAGCGAGCTACCAACTACTCGCGGTCCGCAAGCCCGCGCCTACGGCGGCCGGGAATCAGCCTGGGATTCCCGACGCCCAGGGCGTCTCCCGCGGCGACTACGACCGTGAGGGCGCATAACTGCCTCTCCCTCACGTGCGCCGCGAGCATTACTGCTTCGCAGAAGGAGGTGACGGCTACCCATGCACTCTCGCTCCGTATGGACCTGGACCAGGGCCGGACGCGAGAGATCGCCTCCGTGAGGACACGGCGGTGCTCCGCCCAAGCCGGGCAGACCTCCACCGTGTCCTCAGGGCGATCTTCGCAGTGGAAACACCCGGGCGTTTCCTCCAGCCTTATTCGAAACAGGAACCTCCCGAAACAACCGTGTCCGGTGAGGACCTGCGTCAGGTGGAACGTGAGGACGCCGTGCCGCCTCTCAAGCCACTCCTCAAAGAGGGGACTTACCGCCGCTGTCGCGGCGTGCCCAATGACAAAGGGGTCATATTAGGCCCTTTTACAAATACTTTTTAACTTCTTTCATCTAATATGTATTATTTTAAGCGACATGCCCCTTTACCTGTACCCAATATTGGGTTGAGTTTAAAAATGATTTAATTTAAAATTAAGCCATTTTTATTATTAGTTCTTAACGCAAAATCGTTCACTACCCCAACACTATTAGTTACACTACTCTTTACCTCTTTACCTTTTTTGCTGTGAGTATATATTTCATTTTTGTTTTAAATTATATGAGTCACCGGGCAAAATAAATACTCCTTTTATGCTTTACAAAGCATAACTTGTTGGAAGGACGTCAGTTTTGACACACCCCTGCTACGCTGCTGTGCTCGGTCGCTTTGAGGCTACCACACACAGATGAGATACGACTTAGCGACGCACCATAGCTAGTTATCTTAGATTTTCAACTTGTAATCGCGTCTATGTGGATGAACCTTTATGCGACATTCTGAACGCAAACGAAGTCAAAGGTATAATATTACAAAGGCAGCCAATCAAACTGTCAATTGTAGTTGATTGATTCGGAAATGAACCCTCTTTGTAAATACTACCGTCGTTTTGATTTCCACATTCCTGAAGTAATAAGGGCCAAAACGTTTTTTTTTTTTTTTAAGTTAAATAATTAATATCACGCGAAAATTACGTACACATGAAATTAAATATTTTTCATTCTGTAAATGGGATATCGGAATCAATTGTACATGTCATATTATAAAAAAATAAGCAAGATAACAGAATTGACATTTCCTATCTGACTACCCTTGACGAAAAACACTCAAGAGTCTTTAATAATAATCAGCCTGTAGTGTCCCACTGCAGCGCAAAGCCCTCCCCTTCCCTTTTCACTCAACTCGATCCTGAGCCAATATCGACCAATCCCTCATGTAATCGTCAAGTTCGTCCATCTACGCCTGGGTCTTCCGCAATAGGTACCCTCTTGAAGAGTCAAAAGAATCGGCTTCAATGCGAGTCAATGCACTTCGACTCCCGATCTAGATAATCTAGATTTTAATAGATAATCCAAAAAAATGTTAAGATAAAAAATACGTGTCATAAAATGCATACGATTCACACATCTCAAACAAATAAATCAATGAGGCGAATCCTGCTCGGGACGTGAGACGTGACTGAGCGTGTCTTTTGTTTAAATTATTACGAAGTTTCGCGACGTTTCCCTAAGTTTGAACACCTTCACACAAGTTAAGTTGACACAATCGGCGTGAGCGAAGTTCGTCCGGCATCTCGTGCTGGTTCCGCTTCAGTTTGTTCATAGCTTAACTTATCTTGTTTGTAATATAATTTGTTGAAATCAAGTAATAAATTGATGTTACGAAAATTAATTCAATCTGCGAGAATCTTGACTGGTTTTTAGGAAAATGTAACAAAAAGTTTAATCAGTGCGATGCTAGGTAGTAATAGTATATTTTATATCGAGGGACTAAACGAAGTCATAATATACCAGAGGTGGTTTGACTCCCGAGCGTGCGAGGGAGTCAATGAAACCGAGGGTATATTACGTTGGCGTTTAGTTTCGAGGTGCAAACTGTACTTTTCACTTTTAGTGCGAGAAAAATAGTCAATTTAGTACAAAAACATTTAATAAATATTACTTAATACAATAAAAATAAAAATAGAAGCTAAATTTACAATTCAAATTATTTGAAAAACCATGGAAATAAAACTCTCAACATTTTTGCAATGAAGATGGTCCACACTCCACACATAATAGTATATTTACTGGCTGTTTGAGTTTGTCTATGTCACATGAAGGAAATTAAAAAACTAATTACTTTTCACTCCCGAGAGACTAAAGTGGTCATTTTAGTCTCGCTTCGTAGGGCTATATTGGCGTACTTTTAGAGCATGAGAAGTGAAAAATGTAATATATCACATCACGCCTTATTTCCCTAAAGGGTTAGTGTTCGGGCGCCTTCGGCTTTCTTCGTCAGGCGTCGGGTGGCTGCGTGGACGACGGCGCGGGCGGCTACACGGGTCAAGGAGTGGGGCCAAGGGACCACACACTTCATTAGCGAGAGCAACCGACGACACACGCGCGCCTTCTATTTCTAATATTGTACAATTCTTTTGGATATATCGTAACAGTTTATACAGTCCACTGCTTTCATTTCAAAGTCCATTTTAAGACCCTTACAGTTAGGCAGAGGTGTACTTGTAGTACACCCACATTTCGGCAGTTATGTTTAAGTCCCATGTAATAGGGGCGAGCTTATTGCCATCAAAGGACACAAATCCAGACTCCAGGCTGCTACTGAGTAATTCCTGAAGCAAAAAGTTGTCGAAATTCTAAAATTATATTTTCTTATAAAATAACCTACATTCTAAATATCCTGTCAACGACTACTTAAACGATAAGAATTGTTGGTCGCTATTATTAACTCAAGACAACGTTTGTGTTTTTTCACTAGAATTAGCTTACCTACTGACAGGTCATATGAGTTACTTCATATCATTGTTTATTTTATTTGACTGTATAAACCATTTTTTTTGTTTTTTTTTTTTTATAAATGATGCTTTCATTTATTGTTAATGACTAGTACTTACGTATTATTGTATAGAATCAAGTTTTTCCAACTTAACAGACAGCTGCTGTGCTGCTGGGGAGTTTGTTGCGCCACTTCTTCTTCCCAGCTACAGAACTAGGAAGTGGTGATAGGTGGGCGTTTTTGGGGACTAGAATTTTGACGTTCAAAAAGTGCTGCCTAGTTTGAATAAATGACTTTTGATTTTGATTCTTTTTTTCTATCACAGAAATCGTTGGCGTGAACGGGATGACCCGTCGTGGCACGACGAGCAGCTGCCTCAGTCGCCTTCATCGAGCACCGACATGTTCGTCATGCACCTCAGTCAGACGTGGTCTGACGACAGCACCGCGGTCGTGTACTCCCGCCGCGCCCGTCCGCGCCTTGTCAGTGCGAACCCACCTTAACTAACGGACAAAAGTGACATCTCAAGATTTTGTGTATACAATGAATTAAATTATATATTTAATGGGTTCTTTTTTTATTTGTTGAACGGATAGTGTATGTACCTACCTACCCTTTGAGTATGGGTATCAGGCGTATAATAGGGGTTGTATTAAATATACTACAGCATGTATTATTGTGTCAGTTTTAACTAAACAAATAAATAAACTAAAATTCATTTATTTCAGGCTTAACCCATATTACAAATAGAAAATTAAATTAAATTCACAATGCTGCCACAGAAGAACAAATTATCAGCATAAAATATAAATTAAAAAGTCACAAAATTGTATTAAAATAACATGTCAAAGGGTCACTGAATTAGAATTTCATTATAATGTCAAATTTAACGGCCACAGAAATAAAAATTAAATTAACGAAACAAAGTAAAATTGCACATATAAACAAAACAATACAAAGAAGTTATTATGAATATTAGGTCAGTAACATTATATGGTGTAATAAAATCAAGGGCTACACGTCTGTTGTAGCATTGACGTATATAGGGGCAGTCAAATCGCCCAGAGATTATTGCCAGGACAGTGTGCACTAAGGACACGCACCGCTTCCGCATGGTGGCGCATGGTAACTGACCTACATAATGGAGTTAACTTAAATCATAAACATAAATCAGTAAAATCAACATTTAATTTCATCTTTGTTGTGTATTGAACAGGTGGCTCAGTGGTAATGGCTGCGACTTACAGTATTACAGGCCGTGTGTTCAAACCCAGTCGGGCTTGGCTTTGTATAAATTATTTCACCACTGCTCTCAAAACGGTGAAGGAAAACATCGTGTGGAAACCGGCATGTCCTAGAACCAAAAATTCGAAGATATGTGATATCTACCAACCTGCACTGGGGCCCCCGTGGTGAATTACGGCCTACTTTCGCTGAGAGGAGGCCTGTGTCTGAGTCGTGTGATAATTATGGGCTGATTAAGATGCTTTGTTTTAAGTAATATTCAAAAACTGAAAAGTCATTGACTTTTTAAGAGGTCTGTAAAACATAGGAACATTTTTAAAGTGCTGTTCTGTTGTGCTCGTTAATCTTATTTACCATTATGGAAGGCAGGCTAATGACTAATGGTGCATACATACATATAACTTTTTGTTCAATGTTATCGCATTGAACGAAAAGTTCAGAAAATGCAAATCTCTAGCTCCAAACCCAAAAGCTCTTCTACTATTCAAACGAAACAGGTAGGTATACAAAATCCAAGAGATAGCCGATTCAACAAGAAACACTATAACTCAGTTCTAAGTGTGAATACCTAAACAGTCGCAGAATAGTAAAGAAACGGAGCGCAGTCACACACTGTCCAAACGATCGACTGATTTTTGTTTCCGTCTTTATTTTGGAACGAGTGGAGAGTTAGCCTATGATCGGTGTGATGCCGATTTTAGTTTATTTTTGCCCTTGTCTCTCTAAAGTGCGTTTGGGGCAAAATCGTCCGGGGCAATATCGGGTACTATCTAGAACATCTCTCTAAACAACATGACGCTTTCAACGAAATCTCGTTTTTCAAAATACGACGAATGGTTTAAGGAGTTATGAGGGAACAGATGAACATAAAAATATACCTACATAGCCTGTCAAAATCATAACCAAAATAAATAAATGTGGCTTTGCCGTAGTCGGGTAAAAATTAAAACTTAGGTACAAGGTTTGCAGTAACATTTACATTGAAAAAAAAATGGAAATCCTAAAGAAATTTCTCACAAACTTACTCATTATTAAATATGCACAAGAAAGTTAATTTTCAATAACGTATCCAGTGGATGATTCAAATGCCAAATGTTTACTATTAGCGTTGAATTTACCACGATCAGCACATCTATCTAACGTTCAAGAGCAATTAGTGTCAATCACAATCATCATCATAATCAGCCTATAATTTTCCCACTGCTGAGACACAGGCCTCCTCTCGGTGAAAAAGAGTAGGCCGTATTTAACCACGCGGGCCCAGAGCGGGTTGGTAGATGTTACATGCCTTAGAATTTTTGGTTCTAGGACATGCCGGTTTCCTCACGAAGTTTTCCTTCACCGTTTTGAGAGCAGTGGTTATGAAATAAATTTACACAAAGTATTCGAACCTACGACCTACTCGTAAATCGTGGGCAGTACCACTGGGGCACCACCGCTCTGCCATCAATATTCCATAGCAATGATGGCACTGACAGCTCTTGAACGCAGATTCATTGGTGAAACTCGTCCTTAATCTTTTTGGGTACAAAAGAACCATCCCTGAAATGCATCAGCTGTGATTTCCCACCATTGTTGAGGAAAATAGTCCGCTGCCAAATAAGTACGTAAGCGGTAAGCTTATAAATCTGTGCGCTCGTTAATGGATTTACCGTTTAAACCCCTTCACTTCTGTTCAGTGAGTATTGATGGTAATAATGAAATAGTATAAGAGTAACTTATAATTATATTGGATTGGTACCCTAGGGTACATGGAAAAATTGTGCATTAGGTCAGATGATTAAACAATATCAAGGTAAAATTTAAAAAAGTGACGCGCACGGTTCACACGCTAAAACAATTCCTATTGAGCAAAATGTCTATATGCCATTGTAGTATTATTGTACATAATATTTAGAATTTTCACTCCGATTTACGTAATTTGAATTCATTTTGTAATATGAAAGTTCTTTGTTTTTGTATTGTGTTTAATTTAATTTATTTGTATAAATTCAGATAGAAATTGTTGTTAATGAATAAATGGCATGACTTGACATGCTGCCGGTACCCTGATTATTATAACTGCGCACTTGGGGCTGACAAATTTTTAAAGCTTGGCAAGATTGAATTCACCCACCCGCTTCCCACTTCACCACTGACGCCTGTCAGCAGAAGCAGTAATGCTCGCGAAGAGGGAGACGGCGCACGTGAGGGCCCACGGCCCTAGCCGCCGCAGGAGACGCCCTGGGCGTCGGTAATCCCAGGCTGATTCCGGCCACCGTAGGCGCGGGCTTGCGAACGGCGAGTAATGGGTAACTCGCTGTCCGGTAAGGACCAAGCCCGGGTCGCCGGCGCGTTGTGTTCCACGCGCGCCTCAAAGAGATGTCAGCACAACAGGTGGGGTCCGTAAGGGCCGATGCCTGCCAGGGGTGCGGGTTGTTCGAAAGAGATACCGTCGCCCCTGGCACACCGGCAACTGAGGGATAACAGGTGGGTTTTAGTCAGTAAAAGTCTGACACGCGCACCCTCCTGCTCTACCCAGAGCGGGAGAAGTTACTAGATGATTTTCCAGCCTCAAAAAAAAAAACGCCTGTCAGTACAGTCTGGTATTTTCGTTTAAAAATGCTGTTGCCGACGCTACCAATGTAGATATCATGTAAATATTTAGACGTTGACAGGTACACAGTAACGAAAATCAGATTTATGGACACAGTAACACAGTACCTACATAGTAAAGCAGACATCGGGTGGACCAGTAGACTAATGGCCGATTCCTATATTTTACGGACAGTTTTAGGTTAAAATTAAGACTCTTGTATAAATAAAGCAAAGACCTAATTAATACCTTCGAATAATACACCCCCCTATTTGGAAGTAGCTATCACAGGTAAAATTAGTTTACGAAACAATGTATATGCCCAGGGGGGCTACTCTCTAACTCCGTCCACGAAAATACGGGCCCGTCCAGCTGATTAATTAACTTTTTTGGACGGGTAAAACCATATAGGGAGTAGGGAAAACTGTCAAATCGTGTAGTAATTCATTCTTAGTTTGGACCCCAAACTAATCATAGGTCCGTAAGTGATACGGAGTAGGAAACGCCTGTAACTTCGACCGAGATTACGGATTTCGTGCTTAGAGAGTAGGCCCCCAGTTTGGAACGAAAAAATGCTACCATTGGTAAGGAAAAAGATCCATTTTTGTTTAAAGGAACCGACCACAACCCGATGAAAATCTACGTTTTGTGAAACCGGCATGACTACTATCGCCATCTAGTTCGATGGATTCACATATTTGTATTTCAGAGTTGTATATTTTTTCCGTTTTATTTTCCCAAGTAGCTAGGTAATACGTGTAACGAAAATATAGTACCATCAAAATATGTAAGCAAAGTAGGTAATCCTGGTAAAAAGTACTAAAAGCGACTGCTTTTAGTACCTTTTACCCATTATAGTAAAGCTCTAATATAGAAATGTAATATAGACGTAGGTACAATAGTTTAGTAAGTATACAGGGAATAATATTAATGGACAGCGGAACAAAATACATAGATACCTGCAATTGCCCAAATACATTTTGACTCAACTTTTACGGTTCGGTAATTTTATCCATTCTTCCTAATTCATTTGTTGTAGTCCCGATACGGTGCGGTGGTTTAAACTACATTTAATCAAATGTAGTTTAAACCACCGTATCGGGAGCTTGAAAACTTTAATTAAACCAAAAGTTTTGATCCGCAGGCTGGTTGCACTACAACGTCAGCCACAGATTGCTGCAGGTATTTTGGTAGAATTTATGCTTCACGCTATTCTAAGATTGAAAATCAATACATTCGAAAAAACAAGTCAGAAATAAAAATAGCTCCGAGCTTACACGACAACGAGTATGGTTTCAAACGAGCATTGCCGTGCATAAAGCCTAGCTTCACACAGTCACAGAAAGGTTAGCTAAATCATTGCACGAAATTTAAATACATTTTAATGTGATTTATTGGTTGAAAGTATACCTACTTCTATAATCAAACAACACACAACAATGAACGAAACACAAAAACTAAAATGGTCAAATCATTCGATGGGACCAGGACTTACCTAATCCGAAGATTGCACTGCGTCAGATAGGAAACGCAGACCTCACCTAGTTTTAGAAATATGATTGACGTGTAAAAGTGTTTGTACAAACCTACTTACAGAAATAAAATCATTTATCAAACGAAATGGAAGAATAATTGGGAGCGAAGTGATTCAAAATTTAAACGTTTAATCAATATCAGGAAAGGAAGATTGAATCATAAAAAAAAAATCAAGATTTAATTTCTGACACGTGAATAAAACAGAGCAAAAATAACGACAAGTTTTGTTACAGAAATTCAGTCAGTTTTCGACAAAAAACACGAAATCCAACAAAATACATGCAATAAATGCATGGATGGTTTTCGAACTTTTTTGATCTATCCGCGGCAAAACCTTTTTACGCAATGGCCTTTTCAAACATTTACTCGTAGAATGTTGGATTCGTGCGGTTTCATAATCAACAAGAGTCGACTAAACACACGATTAAATAAACACGAATCTGGACAGAATCAGAGTTAGATTTGATTTAAATTCTTATGGAGTGATGGGTGATTTGAAACAGATATTTTCGGTTACTATTTCCGTGAATCACGGAATTTGCTTTATTATTCAGGTTTCTTTGAAATGGTGACTACTATCAAAACATTTTTATCTCGTAAATGTAACGAAAGTACGTAGATATTTAAGACGAATAAGATGAAGAATCAAAATCAAAAGTCATTTTTTTTTCATTTCATACACTTGGATATTACGACGTATATTTGATATCTACCGCGCCCGCGATTCAACGTGAATGAGCACTGAGATTCAGCACTTTTTGAACGTCAAAATTACATAAGACAGTTCCCAGAAACGCCCGCCCTTCACCACTTGCTAGTGCTTTATCTGGGAACAAGAAGTGCGGCAACAAACTCCCCAGCAACACAGCTGTCTGTTAAGTTATAAGAATGAATTACAAGTCTAACATAACTGTGGTCAATAATAGTGATAATGAAATAAGTAGTTTTAGGATTTATGCATGAAAAATAACATGTGATGTTATATGAATTCATTGTTGCAAAATGTTATTAGGTGCATTAGCTTCCCAACCACATCCCTAATGCATTTCTATTATCTAAAACCGCTGTCATTTACGCTGTGAAACACTGCTTGATTGATTGTATATTAGTACTAGCTGACCGGACAGATGTTCGCAGCGCCACCTATCGGATACAATGTGAATCTAAACCATCCAGAGACTCACTCAAACACACACAAAAATGTTCATCAGAATCGGTCCAGACTTTTAGGAGGAGTTCAGTGACATATACACGTACAAGAGAATCCAAGTAGGATTCTCCTGTCCCACGAATCTTTCAAGTATTATAAATGTGAAAGTTTGTATGTTTAGATGTTGGATGTTTGTTACTCAATCACGGAAAAACGGCCGAACGGATTTGGATGAAATTAGGCATATAAATAGTTTATAACCTGAATTAACACGAAGGATATGTATTATCGCAGTAGTACGTTCCCGTAGAATAATTTTGCGATCTCCAAGCGGGTGAAGCCGCTCGCAAAAGTTAGATAAATATATAATGGTTTTGTATCACTTCGCATGGGCACTTAGCATATTGAAGCACTACAACAGGTACTTTACAACTCAAAACCGTCGTTTATTAGAGAATATTTATCCGTTCTAGAATTCTAAATGTTACTTGATAGGTACCTAAACGTTATTCTAAGTTACATGTTTTTATTAAACAGTTTTATTTAGCTTGCCCTGTTTGATTTTTGAGTAAAATTTAGTACTTGAAATTTTACCCCCTTCCTGTCGGCAGATTGATCTGATATTTGGTACGCACCTTTAGTTTTCATAACAATAGATACAATTTAATTTAATCAGTATCATTGGAAATCCAAGATGGCTGCCGCTACAAAATGGCGGATTACATATTTTTTACTAATTGAATACTGACTAATAAAATACTGTATATATGTAAATACTATGAAAAAAAAACTAAATAGAATGTGAAATATTATGTAACGAAATAAAACTTGAAAATTAAATAAGTAAAAAAAATGTCTGATCAATGCCCTAGATTGATGAGTAAAATGCTGTGATGACCTAGGACCTAACGAATTATTTTTTAGCTTTTACATTATCTACATCATTATTTTCATTAAAACCTTTTAACTAAAAAAAAAATACTCCGTACCAAGATAAATAAAATCATATAACAAGCAATTGAGCGAAAGTCAACACTACATTTTATTGTTTTCTTTTCATGTGTTATCACTTTACTGCGAATGTTTGTTCTGTGAAAAACAATATTCAGTAGATTGAACAATAAGGTGTATCAATTCTTACCGACGACGCGACGGGTATAAAGAGCTCGTATGAGAAATAGGTGGATCACAAAAATTGGGTCGCACTGTGATTTGTGAAAGATCTCAAAACTAACAAAAATTCACTGAGTTACCACAAGGCAAGTGGATTACACAATTATGTCACAAAAATAATTTTAATAATAGCAAACAAACAGTTAAATTTCATTAAAAATATCCATAAGTTTCTTACAAAACTTCAACTATAAAAGTTACTTATTTCTTTTGGTAACTGTAGGTATCTAGATTCTCATGTTTATGATGTGAAATACCAAAACGTCTTCACCAATTGGGGCATGGGGGATTTGCTTCGATATGTGGCGACACGAGTATTTGTAATAATGCTATGCAAATTATACCAGGTACCTCTAAGAATTAGGCAGTCATGTAATAAAAACCCAATATGTAATACTTTGCCGACTTGACGATCAAACTAAACGCCTCGCGTTCAGCAGTCACCAACTCATGGCAGACATAGTTTAAAAGGAAAAAAAAGAAGAAATGATTTTTTTATTCTGAGTCGTGATTTCTGTTGACATAATTTTCCGGACTTTTAATCTGCACTTAACTGAAAGTTATCATGGCAGAATAACCGATGTTGACATAAATCGTTAATTTTGCCTAACAAGCGAACATGATTCGGCTTCGCTTTTGTTGATATATTTTCCCCAAAATATCTCAAGGACACTAAGTACCTTCCAACCTGGAACTTTTAATGGTAAAAAAGTAAAAAGCTCAATAATAATTGGGTATTATATAATCGAAATGGTAATACTTTTCTATCTTTTGACTTTGATAACGGTTAAAAAGTTTTAGTTCATCACCCCATTAAGTTTATTTTTAACCCCCGATGAAGAAAAGGTAGGTATGTTGTATCTGTCTGTGGCATCGTAGCTCCCAAGCGGCTGAACCGATTTTAATTTTATTTTGTTTTGTCTGTAAGGTGAGTTAATCGAAATTAGCTATGATATGAAGAAAACCCTTTCAGCCATTTGAAGATTATGTGTATCGCGTCGCGTCGAGGGTCGGTCAATGAAAACGCCAAACAGATGAGGCGCAGCACATTTGAATGTATGCTATTGCAAAAAAACATTTTCATTTCTAAAAGGATCTTTGCCTGAACTCTATCCGGTACCGATCTGAATATTCAGAAACTTTTAGAGTTAGACTTTATCGGCTAATTAGGCTACTAAATTCGAAGTGTAAGCGTGTACTTCGAATTAGTCGCGGGCATAAGCCGTTAGCATATAAAAAAACGCCCGTAACTTCGACTGAGATTACAGATTTCGTGTTTAGAGAGTAGGCCCCCTGAACCGAGTGTTTATGAACCGTAAGTAGGCATTTGATTTTGGTTATCTTTAACTAAATCAGATATATTATTCAGCTAAAATGTCAAGGGTGCCCAATTTTTTGTTTTTATTTGTTTTATATCGAATATCGAAAAAAGATTTCTTTCGCTTGCAACATCGATTTCATTTTGTAAATAAACATAAAACGTAATACTCAAATAGATTGTTTGTAAAGAAAAACAGAATGGTTTTTAAAGTATTTGTGCAGGATATTAAGTAAACATCGGCCCCTAGCCAGGCCGAGGTAAACTCAAATATTGTGTGGTCATTGACAAGAGAGGATTGCTTTCTTTCGATTCCAATCGTGGTTGTCTGGTCAAATATCAAGGGTATTTACGCAACTTTTCTTCTGCACAATACAACTATTACGCGTTCACAAGGTAAAAGTGACACGTAGGGAGTTCAGCGCCCTAATTACATACGTAACTCACTATCAATCAGAACCTGAATCATTTTGAAGGATATTCGATCAATAATTCAAATAGAATTGATTGTAGTCGCTCTTCCAAAAGGTGGTTTCGTCCTGTAGGAAGTAGGAATAGTAGGATGAAAATACTTTTTTTTGTTGGGCATCTCGCAGTTGGCCTTGAGAGGCCGTGATTGCTCAACCGGGCTTTCCTGGGGCTGCCATTAAGAATTAACTTAACGCTTCCAGCCAGGGCTTACAAACTAAAATAAATTACAAACTAAGCGACTGCACGCTGAGGGCGCCCCCTGTGGGGTACGGGCCTCGGCTCAGGGCGTCACTGATAACGGGACAGCTATCATTGGGGACAGGCTGGATCAAAATATTGGCATTATTATTGATCGGGGAATTAAAAGCTACTGGCTCAGCTGCGGCGCGGGCTGGCGCTTCAACGAGCAAGGGTCGGTCGGGATGAAAATACTTAGAATTAAACCACTATTTATATTGGAACGTAGTTCCTTTCGGCGGCAGGGAACGAAACTGTGCCGTAGGGTAGCACTATTAGTCGAAATACACACAAAGTGCATCCGAGCGAGTCTAAAATACACATTTTTCGATTTTAATCTCTCGGCGCTAAGCAGTGGGTAGAAGATCCAGTAAAGGTTCGCCGTGATTTTATTACGGGCGTGTACTTACGTAGTTGAGTTATTAATCGAATTATGGTAACGAAATGTAGAGAGTTTTGTTGCGAAAGTTTGATAGGTAGCCATAAAAAACCTTTGCATCATCATCATCTGCCTAAACTTTTCCCAATTATGTTGGGGTTGGCTTCCAGTCTAACCAGATGCAGCTGGATTCCGGTATTTTACATGGGGCAACTGCCTATCTGACCTCCACAACCTAGTTACTGGGTAACACGACTTTCGGGCTTCTGACGACCCGTTACTACTGTCAAAGATCCACAAATGACAGCCGGGACCAACGGTTTAACGTGCTTTCCGAGGCACGGAGGGGTCTTGGTGAAGTAGGCATAGTAGGTAAAGATAGTCAAATATCCACAGACCAACGCGTGAAATTGAATTCATTATGGAACCTCTCAAGCTGATGTTGCTATGATAAAGGATATATATATTTGTTTTTAATAACTTGATATCGGTCTTTCGTCGCGAGGTACTAAAATGTAAAAATGCCTTTTTACACGTTTTATATTAGCTTCACTTGTATGTTTGTTTGTTTGTATGTTTGTATGTAACCGACTCCTTAGAGCGCGATTTTGACCCACTTTAAATGGGCACATTTCATTGAAACTTTGTAAACTTATCGAGGACCGTTGATAATTAAATAATTATATAAAAATATTGAGAAAAATTTAAAAAAATAAAACACGTTTTTGTAGTTAGCAGAACTAAAAAATAGAAAATAAATAATAGTTCAAAAAACACGCTTTAAAAACCAAACTAAAGAAGGAGAAAATAATTTAATTCAATTAAAAAGCGTGGGGTGCTTGACATTAATTGATTATAAAAATACCACAAAAAGCACCCCACGCTTCTTAATTGAATTAAATTATTTTCTCCTTTTTTAGTTTGGTTTTTAAGTTTTTTTAAAACTATTATTTATTTGAGTTAGGCATTAGAATGGCGGCAGAATAGTAGTCGGACAAATCGAGGAAAAGAGTGTTCTCGCACTTGCCATGTTAGAACAAAAAAGCTTTTGCCGGCTCTTCTCCATAGGAAACGACAAATTGGAACCATGCACCTAGCTTCTGACGTTTCATAAGTGCCCATGCAGGCTTATGTGAAATAAAATATTTTGATTTTTTTTTGAGGCCCGCGAAATTCCACTTTTCTTACGTTTTTTGCAATTTTCAAATCAGTGTCAGGCTGTATGTTGGCAAAATATGTAAACGTGGGGTCATCATTATCATAATTTCAGCCAAAAGACGTCAATTGGTGGACATAGGCCTCTCCCAAGCTCCTCCACTTCGACCGATTCTATGCTTCCGCATCCAGCGGGAAGCGTGGGGTGCTTGATGTTAATTGCATTAGTTAGATTCGCTTTACGCCAGATTCGCGTTTGATCAGATTCGCTTAAAGATAGAAGTACAACCGTATGAAAAATATTTTTATTTGATGTATTATAAAAAATACCTTAAAAACCTACCCACGCTTTTTTACAAAAAGTATTTAATTTATTAATCACTCTAACCTTATTTTGTTTTTTTTTTCTACTTTTTAGTCTGGTTTTCTCTCGGTTTTCTATTAAAGTTTTCTTTTCATTAAAGTTTTAATTTTTTAAGCGATTTAAAAATCTTTCACGTTTGACAGAACGAGCCGAGTATTTTGTATTGCAGTGCTGTCAGAAAATAAGAAAAATGACACAAATTGACATATCTCTTCAACGCAAGAGTGAGTAATATTCGCGTGTGTCATATTAGTCCCAGGAGGATGAATATAACTTCACTAAATAAAATTGTAAAAATACAGTAAGGTTCTGAGATGAGACTGAAATTGATCTAGCATTAAGCCTAGTGTATTCGCAATTATTGAGGTATCTATGTATTCGTTATTTTAGTACTCTTGTATACGACTGTACTTACTAAAAATAAGCTAAAAATAGCTTACATTGTTATAAATATTTTGTTTGTCGTGAATATTATTCATAACATTCAAATGATACTCTTTATTATTCATGATATTGTAAAATACGAAAAAGCAATAAAAGTTAAGTGATCAATCTCAATACTTAGGTACTCGTAAGAAGTAAATGCCCTTCACATTTTTGAAGCAGCACCTGATGCTACTATAGACGTAGGTATACGATAAATATTTTATGAACGAGAACTAGATAGGTATGGGGAGGGTGGTGCGCTTGCAAATTTATGTTTTGGCTTCCAACAACACGCTTCGCTTGCTTGCTTGCTTAGCTTGGTTTTGTAGACGCAAACCTACCTTGCTTCCTCCCTCAGAGGCGGTAAGGTGGCGTGGTCTTGAGGGAGAGCGCAACGGTCGTGTAGATCCTCAAGGCAAGTCTGGTGATGTTCCTTCTCGAGGTTGCCACCCCGTTTTTGGTCTAATTCCATATGAAATAGACGTAACAAAAATCACCGGGCGATTTACCTCAGGGGTGGCGAGGTCATGCCCCTGGGTGTCCACCGTCGAACAAGAGCAGATGATGGACAGCAATGACCTCCCGCGTGTTTGTCCCGTGCGCGGGGACCCGTACGGAGGGATGAAGGAATCCTGGTAGTTGAGTGGAGCAGGTTGCACACAACACACTACTTTGGCCCGGATTTCCCCCTACACGGGAGGTCGTGGGGTAGCTACCCACGATCAACCGGCTGAGGCATCCCATAAGCGGGTTGTCAAGCGAGGGTCGGCTTAGTGGGGGAGGGCAGCCGGCGCGGCGTGGGGTCTCGGGATGAGTTGCGGCATAGTCTCGTGTCGTATACAGTCCTGTGATCTTCCGTTGCGTGCGGGCTCGTCAATTTCTTACTAGGCTGATCCTATACCGAAGGAGTAGCTCTGGCGTTCGCTTGTTGAACAAGCGACGCCCCCGACTGAGGGCTCCGTGGCGGGTGGAGAGCTCCAACGGTGAATCTTTAACATCCAAACCCATGGATAAAGAGACTAGCTTCAAAACAACAATCCCACAAGCTGCGTCCCGCTCGTCGGATGCGCTTGTAAAAACCAACGCACCAAAGGCCGCGTCTTCAGATGCGCCTCCTATAACCATGACAAGGGTTGCGTCTCAAGATGCGCCTAAGCGGCAACCGCCTAAGGCTGCGTCCACAGATGCACCCAATACACTCCAACGCTCGGCTGCGTCCAAGGATGCGACGAGGAAGGCAACCGCAAGGGATGCGCCACAACAGGCTGCGTCCCAAGCAATCCCAACCTCATCTGCGTCCATGGATGCGCCCCATAACACAATCCTGCCCGAAAGGCCAAGGACAGTTTTCGCTCGTGGCGACTCGAGGAGTACCGCAAATGTGGATGCACCCAAAACACGGGTTGCGTCAGTGGCTGCGGTCTCGGAGAGGGACCCGACGAGTCTGGCCAAAGCCCCACTGGCAGGAGGGTCGAACTGGCAAACAGTGCCAAACAAAAAGACGTCCCACAAGGCGGTGTTTGCAACGGCCGAGACGCCAAAAGGCGAGGCTGCCACCTGCATTCAGCGCAAGCGGAGCGCGAGGCCAAGAGGACGTAAAAAACAGAAAAAGACCAACACGGAAACACCGGCCCGGGCGCAGAAGCGTACGCGTCCCGAAGATTCTGTCACACCAACGGGGATTAGCAAGAAGAGCAAGCCTGCCCGCTCCCGTATGGTCGACGGAACTTTGGTGAGCTACGCCGAAGCGGCCGCGTCGTTCAAAAATAACGAGCTGTGTGTCGCCGTCATGACCGAGCCTTTCTCGGACATGACGCAGGAGCAAGCGGAGGGGATCCGTCAGACGATCGAGAACCAGCTCCGGGCTCTACTGATGGCAGCTCCTGAACAAACAGAAACAAACACCGCGATCCACTTTAGAGGCCGGGCCCACTTCGCTGAAGGCGTCCTCAAAACTTGGTGTGAGGACGAATTCACACTGGCTTGGCTCAAGGGGGTTGTCAACAACATATCGTCCCCGCTCCCGGGGACCAAGCTCACCGTTCGGCCCCAAGCTGATATCCCTAAGAAGGCACTGTGCATGCTCTATGTCCCGGAGACCACCGAGGACACAACAGGACTGCTCAGGATGCTGGCGAGGCAGAACCCAAACCTGAAAATGAACACCTGGACTCTGACACACGAAAGGGTTAGGCAGGAGCCCCCGGGTACCTGTCTCTTCCTTCGTGTGCCGGAGTCCATGGTCAAAACCATAAAAGACCAGCAGCGGCGAGTGTACTACCTCATGGGTAGTCTATACATCCGGTTCCTGGAGGAGGGTGGAACCAGTGAGGCTGCCGTGGCGTCGACATCAGCAGCAACCTCGAGTGCGCCAAGGGGAGAGCTGGTTCCGCCGCTGCCTGGACGTTCCCCGTCGCATCCTGCGATGGGGACCGTTGGGGAGGCGGTGGGGCTGGCAACTTCCATGGCAGCATTAGAGGTTGCCTCAACAGCAGGGTCAACGAGGGATCCGCCCTCGTCCGGCCTTACCTCGGACGAGGACTGCTTTCCGACAGGGGAGAGAAGTGAGGGCGAGGACAGCAGCCTCTGCTCCTCTCCTCTGCGGGACTAATATCCTACAGACCAACCTCCAGCACAGCCAATCTGCGTCGGCCACCTTGCGCAGAGTGCTGGAGAATAAACAACAACACAACAACAACAAGGGAACACCATCGCCCTCATCCAAGAGCCGTGGATCAGGGGTGGCAAAATATGTGGTCTTGGTAACATCGGAGGTAAGTTGCTGCTAGACACCTCCGTAAGTAATCCGCGCACCTGCATTTTTGTCCCAAAACATGTACCTAACCTTTTAATTAACGAATTCTGTTCAAGGGACCTGACAGCAATCAGGCTTTTCAGAACTGAACAGGAACTCCCGGACATCGTACTAGCCTCGGCATACCTGCCAGGCGACGAGGAGGTGCCTCTGCCAGAGCTCGCCTTACTGGTTGAGTACTGTGAAAAGGAGAAACTGGAACTAATCATCGCGACAGACTCCAATGCGCATCACACGCTCTGGGGTAATGTCAAAACCAACAACCGAGGTGAGGTAATGCTTGATTTTATTCTTAGCAATAACCTTGTTTTACTTAACAAGGGCTCTGAACCTACGTTTATAAACGCGAGATCGCAAACAATAATTGACTTAACTATAGCAACCATAGGTATCTCCAACTGCATACAGGACTGGCATGTGTCCAACGAGATATCATGCTCGGACCACAGATGGATCCGCTATACCATTAACTTCAACCTAACCAAACCACAGCCAAGACGGGTTCCTCGCAACACAGACCAAGCCAAGTTTATAAAACTAGTCGAGGCTGAACTAGGCAGATTACCCTCCCTTCCGGCTGAAATACCAGTAACCAATTTAGACGAACATGTAAACAACATCACATCTATCCTTCTATCCAGCTATGAACAGTCGTGTCCCCTCACAGTACCAAGGCAGGGTGCCCGCCATTCCTGGTGGAGTCCTGAACTGGAAAGACATCGACGCAAGCTGAGAAGACTGTTCAACAGAGCTAGGAACACACGGTCGCCGGTAGACTGGGACCGCTATACAACAGCTCGTAAAACTTATAAAAAACTGATACGCCTCAGAGGAAAGAATAGTTGGAGGCGCTTCTGTAGTAACATTGAAAGCAACAACCAGGCAATGAGGGTCAAAACCTGTCTTGCTCAAGAGACAGACCACTCAATAGGATGCCTGAAAAAACCAGACAACACGTACACCACAAACGACGCTGAGACAAGCGAACTACTCCTAACCACCCACTTCCCAGGATGCGAGATTGCCACCCAGCAAAGCTGGGAACCACATAGTGAGACGGAAACGAGCAGATCAGATTGGGAAGTGGCGTTAGAGGTAATCGATAAAGACAAAATAACATGGGCAATCAACACCTTCTTACCTTTCAAGGCAGCAGGACTGGACGGTATATTCCCAGCTCTGCTCAGGTGGAGCCAAGACTTACTGGCTGAATACCTCGTCAAGGTGTTTCGAGCCTGCCTGGCCCACCGCTACATCCCCTTGAAATGGCGAGAGGTAAAAATAATCTTTATACCGAAACCAGGTAGGGGCGACTACACCCAGCCCAAATCTTTCAGACCCATAAGCCTCTCCTCATTCTTTTTAAAGACACTGGAGAGGCTGGGAGATAGGAAGATCAGATCCCAAATTTCGGTACAAAGACCTTTACATCCCAATCAACATGCCTACTGTGCAGGCAAATCAACTGAATCAGCACTCCATAGCGTAGTTTCACGCATAGGAAATGGTCTCAAAGCCAAAAACCCAACCCTAGGCGCCTTCATTGATATAGAGGGCGCTTTCGACAAAACTAAATTCGCCAGCATCGAACAGGCACTTGCCACGCACGGTGTTGCGCGAACACTCATAGAATGGATTAATAACATGTTAAAATACCGTGCTATTCAATTTACCGTGAACACCACCACACGAGGTATCGTGAGTAGAGGCTGCCCACAGGGTGGGGTGCTGTCACCACTACTGTGGAATTTAGTCGCAAATGAGCTCATCGCAGAGCTCAACGCTAGTAGTCTGTACTCGGTGGGATACGCGGATGACATAGCAATTCTAATATCGGGAAAATTTGAGGGCACCTTGTGCGATCTCATGAGAAGGGCCTTCAAAATAATCGAGAGTTGGTGCACGAAACACGAACTATCGGTTAACCCCGCGAAAACAGAACTAATAATTTTCACTAACAAGAGAACCTTGGGACCCCACAGGCTTCCAAAACTCTTCAACACAGAATTAACACTTAAAGACGAAGTCAAGTACTTGGGGGTGATCCTTGACAGCAAACTGCTCTGGAACAAGCATCTTGACTACAAACTGAATAAAAGCACAATTGCACTTTACCAATGTAAAAGAATGTTAGGGAAAACATGGGGGCTCTCTCCGAAGATTACTCTGTGGCTATATAAAGCGGTGATCAGGCCAATATTGGCTTATGGCGCTCTGGTTTGGTGGACAAGGACCGAGCTCTCGACCACCATTACCAGACTACAGCGCTTCCAACGAATGGCCTGTTCAGCTACCACTGGCTGCATGAGAACCACCCCAACAGCAGCCATGGAGATAGCCCTTCAATTAACTCCCCTTGACCTGTACATACAGCAGGAGGCGGCACTAGCTGCCATCAGGCTAATGCATCTGGGCATATGGGGCAAGAATTTAACCAGTCCACACGCTAAAATCCTGGACCGGGCGATTGAGTACCAGCCGCTCATCGCTGCCCCGTGTGATAGAACACCAAACCAACCTATGCTCAACAAAAACTATGTTATACAAACAGTAGAGGAAGAAAGGGATCAGTCAGGAGCCAATGAAGTGCGCATCTACACAGACGGCTCAAAAACACAAAACGGTTCAGGTGCTGGCGCACACTCCCTTGACCTCAACTTTAACTTTCACATACCGCTAGGCAAACACAGTTCAATCTTTCAATGTGAATGTGTTGCCTTAACACAAGCCGCAACGGCAGTAAAGGGCTTAGGCATCCAGAATTACGGAATTAAATTCGTATCCGACAGCCTATCTGTGCTTAAAGCCCTAGCAAACAAACAAACCAACAACAAACTAATTTTTGAGTGCCATCTAGCTCTGGAGAGTATATCGACGTCCAATCGTATTACCCTCCAGTGGATCAAAGGGCACAGTGGATCCTTGGGTAATGATGCCGCAGATGAACTTGCGAAGAGAGGTTCAGATACGAACGTGCTAGGCCCGTACCCACTTCTCCCCCTGCCTTTCTCACAATTTCGTGCGTGGATTCGCCAAAGATCAACCGAACTTCATAATAACCGATGGTCACGGGCTACAGACTGTAGACAGTCAAAATTGGCTTTGCCGACTCTAAACCCGCGATTAACCAAAAAGCTTCTCAGCCTGAGTAGAAATAACCTTAGAATAATCATAGGAACAATTACGGGCCATAACCCCCTTAACAAACATCTTCATAATATAGGCGCCACAGACAGCCCGCTTTGCAGAGGCTGCCTTGACGCCGAGGAATCAGCCGCCCACGTCATCCTGGAATGCGAGGCCGTGGCTTCTCAACGTGAAGAAATCCTCGGAACAGTGAGGTCGCTCCGCGAAGCCTGTGAAGCTCCCAGGAAGCTTCTGTGCTTTTGGGCGGAGCTAGGCTGGCTTTGTTAGCCAGAATCCCCACGCACAACGGACCGAATGGGAGTCTACGTGCGGAAAAGGGAGTCCCATCATCATCATCATCATCATCACTAGATAGGTATAACTTAAGAATAAGAATAAATTGGTTTTGCTAAGTTTACATTCAAGTGGATTGAATTCCTAGGCCTCACTGTAGGATTTCCTGTGTTGTGAGTTCTAGGGTCGAATCGTTCATCCATCGTGCGTCAATCTCCGCAACATCGGAAAATCACCTACCCACCCATTTGCAACATTTTCGAATACACTGAAAATAAAGATGGTGCTGTCGCGAGCACGCGTCATCAGAGATGCACATCTATTCCTAATAATGGCAGAAAAATCATTAATATTATTAAGTGGGTATCTGAAAACATCCCTGACGCAGTGCATATTATATTGAACGCGGTAACAGCCACATTTTATACTAAACTTTCATTTATACTACGTTTGTAGTCTTGTTCTCGGCAGCCAAAATATACAGAGAGACAGAACTGGTAATGCGGGCATAAGCTACATACAGTTGTCCGTACGAGAAACAGCTTATCCTAACTTCAACACCTTAGCCTCGCCTGGATACCGGTATTGTACATGGAGCGACTGCCTATCTGACCTCTACAACCTAGTTACTGGGTAACACGATAGCCCTTGGTAAGACTGGTCGTCAGAGTTTCGGGCTTCTGACGACCCGTAACGACTGTCAAAGATCCACGAATGACAGCCGGGACCAATGGCTTAACGTACTTTCCGAGGCACGGAGAAGTCTCGGTATGTAAAGATGGACACCCATCCACAGACCAACCCCAACAAGCGTAGCTTAACCTGATGGATCGGCCCAATCGGCTGTCATTACTTAGCTACATGCCCTTAGCTCTTAAAATCCTTATGATATATGTATTTGTTGTGAAGTCCACGTTAAAACAATGACGACGAACAAAACAGTCGACTTCCCAGACCTGTCCTTGCATGTCGAAGCTCAGATATTTTTAGTATATTCTGGTGTCTACGACTTTCATGTGAACGAAGTCACGGGAAGAAGCTAGTTTAAAGATAACATTGTGCTTATCTTCTTCAGTTTCCTACATGTTCCGCAAATTTTAACGAAATTAAAAAGTAATTGAACTGCAAAGTTTGCGTTCACGAGCATAAACGAAGTTGTTAACTTTCATTGAAAAGTTAATTTTGTAAATATAATCATCCCAAACCGCCAGTTGTTAGCTCTTCTCATTCAATTAAACTGACTGTGGCGATTAATTAACCTACTTGAAAAGGTCGAGTACATAATATTATGGAAATAATTATGAGGAAACATTAAACTGATCCTCTAAAAACATATTGATCTTCTTATGATGTATTTTTTTTTTCATTTAATAAACTTCTGTTATCTTTTTGCGTGAAAGCGTAACAAACACACATACCTAAAAAACTTCAAATCTTTTCTCTTTATTTTATGTATTAGTTTGGATTACTTATTGACTTAAGAAGAGATGCATCGAGCGTCTATATCAATGGATGATTTATTCTTGGTTCGGCCCACTGAGTTTTGTCCAACATAAAAAATCTTGGGTCGTCCCAAACAATAATATGCTTCCTTCGTCCCAAAATATAATTTTTAATTATTTTATTTCCACTTCGTCCCATTTTATATTCCTTCTACGGCCTATAATTTTTTTTTTGGATATGACAAACATACTTTTTTTTTCATTTATACCTAATTATTTAGAATTGTTTTATTATTGAATTATTGTTTAAAAAAATCAAATAAATACATTAAGTATATTGTTTGTTGACAGTACATTTAAAGTAGGTACTTGTAATTTGGGACAAACTAAGATTTTTTTGGAATGTGGGACAAACTAATATTTTTTTTTGGTATGTGGGACATAACTTCAGGACGAACGAAGAATAAATCCAATGGATGAATAAGGTTTTAATACTTTTCATAAATGGAAAACCTTTAACAAAAAAAATTATTAACAGATCTATTATAGATTAAAATGAAGATGAAATGTATATGAAACAAGTACTTAGGTAAGTACATTGATGCATGTTGGCTAGTATTCAACACTATTCACATAGCTCTTTATTTATTACGGAAACCTTAAAAGAGATGAACTGACAGACACGAAACTGATGGTAAACCATGTCTATCATACAAACCACTGTTAACGTGTTATTGGTACAATTTAGAAATAAACATCGACATAGTATTTTGGGAGTTGACGATGGAGGAAGATGAATGAAACAGTTGTGGTATAAAATGTTACTGGCTATGTGGGTACTGTAGCTATTAGTCACACATGTTCTTGTTAACTCATGGGGGTTGAACTTATGACCTCTCGAATAAGGCATTGCGCAGACTGTCTATTTGACAAATTATCGGCGATATATCGCTGTATCGAAGACGTAGACTGGCCACAAGCCTCATGGGTCCAAGTCGTAAAAATGAGTCAGTCAAACTGTTTTAGCATAAAACAAAATTTTATTTCAGTGTTTCCTAGATTGCACACTATCTAGGAAAATACTATCCGGAAAGAAAAAAGACTCTATGTCGTTTAGGTCAATAAACTAAATACAATTGGATTTCAACTAGGTCTTGTCTATATGGTGTGCGGGGGCGGTGAGGCCATGTCGTGCGTGTCTAGTTCAGCTAATTAGTAGCATCAGAACATGTTTGAATCACACGTTGGTCGAGATAATTGGTCAGGCGTAAGTGGTTGGTACCTATGGGCGATTGTGTTCAAGGCGGTTTCCGTAATTGACGATGTTCGTAAACGATAGACAACTATTCTGGTACAACTTTGCCATAGCAAAGTTGGAAGTTATTTTACACTGAAGTTTGAAAATTTATAATATGGCTACGTACTATATAATAGAGAGCAGTGGTGGTCTAGTGGTATCGGGCCAGACTTACGGGATTGCGTGTTCGGATCCAGGCGAGCACTTTACTTTGTATATCTCAAAACGGTGAAGGAAAACATCGTGAGGAAACCGATGTGTCTTCTAAGACTGTTTTGGAATTTTTGATTCCAACCAAAAAAACAAAAACATGTGTCATTCACCAACCCACACTTTGCCCGTGTGGGGTACTATGGCCCGGAAGCTTGTGTCCCATCAGTGGGAACATTATAGTCTGCAATAGAATCATGCATGACGCACAAAACAGGCTCAAAACCGTCGCCGGACAAATTAAGGTGCAGCAACATTTCACGACTGAGATTCAATGCCCAAACATATATAACATTAACAAGATCTAAGGCTCAACATATCTAACAGTAAATATTAGGTCTTTACCTATGAAATTGCCGTTTTGCAGTACTGGCCATTTCAAATCAAAATAATTTTTGTTTTGGTAAGAATTCTAATTTCAAATTAATTTTATTTTAAAAACATGGATTTTTTTTTCCAAAAGTAGTCATTTGTTTATTGATTAGTGTTACATTTTCATCGCATTTCAATCTTTTTCGTCATCATGGATACGTTAAAAATTCGAGTAATTATGGAATATGAGTACCGTCGTGGCAGCAACGCGGCACAAGCGGCACGCAACATCAACGACGTTTACGGAGCTAACACTACAAACCAACGCACCACCTGTTATTGGTTTGCTCGCTTCCGTTCTGGAAATTTCGACCTGAAAAATGAACCTCGCGGTCGTCCGAAGACTTTGGTCGACAATGACGAATTAAAGGCGATTGTGGAAGCTGATGATACACAATCTACGGCTGAATTAGCAGCAGCTTTCGACGTTAGCGTCAAAACAATATTGGTCCATTTGCGTCAAATTGGCAAGGTAAAAAAGCTTGACAAATGGGTGCCCCACGAACTCAATGATCGTCAGCGCGAAGTACGCGTCGAGACGTGCCTTGCACTGCTCAACAGACACACAAATGAAGGAATTTTGAACCGCATTGTTACCTGCGATGAAAAATGGATTCTGTTTGATAACCGCAAGCGCTCAGCAAGTTGGTTGGATCCTGGTTCAGCACCTAAACAATGCCCTAAACGAAAACTTACCCCTAGAAAAGTGATGGTCACTGTTTGGTGGTCTAGCGCCGGTGTGATTCATCACAGCTTCTTACCAAACGGGGTGAGCATTACTGCAGATGTGTACTGTGAAGAACTGAACACAATGATGGAGAAGCTGGCACATCTCCAACCAGCATTGGTCAATCGCTCGTCTCCGCTGCTCCTGCACGACAACGCGCGACCTCATACTGCACAGCAGACGGTCTCCAAGTTGCAAGAACTGGGGTTGGAAGCTCTCCGTCATCCGCCCTACTCACCAGACCTTGCGCCTACAGACTACTACTTTTTCCAGAATTTGGATAACTTCTTGGCGGGAAAAAAATTCAATACCCGAGAGGCAGTACAAAATGCCTTTGAAGAATTTGTTGCCTCCCGTCCAGCTGATTTCTTTAAGAAGGGCATCAATAAACTGCCACTGCGATGGCAAAGATGCATTGATTGCATGGGTGATTACTTCGATTAATACAAATAAAAAATACATGAAAAAAATTCGTTTAAATTTTTTCATACAAAACGGCAATTTCATAGGTAAAGACCTATTATATGAAGATAACGGTAAAAGTTAAAGCTCTCGCGGGATGTTGATGAGACAGTAGAAAAGTTATAAAGATAGAAAGCTAACATGGCTGAACATTCTAATAGTAGATAAAATTTGAAAAGTCTACGATGTGTAAAAGTAAGTCCAAGATCTGAATACTGGGATAAAATGATGTTTGACAAAATCAGTACTAAGTGACAGGCCACATAATTGTAAAATAAAATATGGTTTACACCTGAATCATCATCATCACCATAGGGGCCATTCAAGTATTAGGTAAGCAGTTTTTTAGCAATTATTGACCCTCGTCAGCAAAAGTAAGCAAAGCTCTTACTCCCCCCTCCCATGCTCACGTAAACATTGGTAGCAGACGCCTAACGTGTCTGCTCACTTTCTTGTGATTTTGTTATATTGTCATCGTTTTCTTCGAGCCATTCATAGACAAGTAGGGTTGCCATATGTGTTCAAACAAAAATCGACTAAATTTTGTAGAAAATCCAAACATAATAAATAAATTCTGCTGACGTAATCACCATCCAGACCCCCCATCCCCCATGTCATCAAAAATAAGCAAAGCAAAGACCCCCCGCCCCCCTGTAGTGCTTATGTAATACTTGAATGGCCCCATACACAACCTAACTTCACCCACCGTTGGGCATAGGGATCTCTTTTCTTACTCCAATCCGCATGCTGCGTGCCAGCGTCACCCAGGTTCTATCCAAGATGGTAACAATGTCGCCCGCTCACCTTGCTGCCTGACGACCGAATACTGATTTCTGGATGTCCTCCAGCATTGCTATTCTGTAACCATCTCACTGTAAAATCTAAGGTGAAGTGAGCTGTTATTCCACTTTATGCTAGGGATTGACACTATTAACCACTCACTTCACCCAAGTTTTCACGGTGAGATTTTTACAGAATCGACATTACTTTTTACTATATCTAGCTCACCCAAGGTGTGTACTTCGTTGCTTTGAATCTATATGTTTTGCTGTTCAGCACAGCTAAAGAATCACCAGATAAACTATTCAAATACTATAGATTCTTGACAATATGCGGGTTGGTAAAGCCGGTCGCTTCACATAGTAGGATAGTTGATTTACAATACTCGTATATTGAATTTCAATTGTGTACACATTGGAGCAGAAACATTGATTCCTGAACTGTTTGGAGTATCCCAACTGACTAGTACCTAAACAAGTGGCCGTAATAAAATTCAGCTATTTTAGACGTTTCTTATTCACCTCGATATTAAAACACAGCTATTTTAATATCGAGGTGAATTGGAAAGGGCTATTTCCGGTAGCGGACTGGTGATGATTATGACTTGTCCTCATAGCATGCCTGTTCTCTTCATGAGGGTAGGCAGAAACTGCAGAAACCATGTCCGATATTTATACCCAACACGTGGGTAAAGTATTACCAGCTAATTTAATTTGACCCTGATGCAAAAATATACCATAGTTTATCAAGTCATAAATGTCAATATCCCTTATTTTATTTCAGAATGCGAATCCGCACCGATGCAGTCTAGCCGCACCATCATCGTACATTTCTAATACATCTCAACCATACATCATTATTATTAAATTACCGAACGTCGGTTGGATTAACTTTTTATAGGATGTGGAAATTGAGACAGACATCGATCACTATTCACGAGAAAGTTCATCAATATCTACGTTATCAATCTGCCATGCCATCCGATCACATGTCGAAGATAATAAGAAACATGAGTTTTTATCCGATAAGGTATTTTTTTTTATTCAGTAGGGTAATAGGTATCACTTTCAGAAGTCAATGTTTAAAGGTTTTTTGAACTTTTCACAACGCTGCGCTGAATCAATACAACATTTGGTTTCTATAAAACCAATACTTCGCCACTGAAAGTGAATTCAAATAAACAAAGGTTTTGATTTACGTATTAATACATAGATTGTTATGATGAAAAAATAGCTCGAATGGTGTCGCGTCAAACAAAGGATTGCAAATGCAATCCTTTATTTGACGTCACACCATTTGAGCTATGTGTTGTGTATATGTTCCAATGCATGCTACAAAATATATTAAATCTCCACGTATCTATTAGTTGTTTTTAGCTTTTTGAAAGGTTCTACCCCTTCCCCTGGTGCACCAGAGGGGTGCTGCTTAACACACTTACAGTAGAAATGGCTTTCACTTTGACTGTTCAACATTATTGACTTACGTACTGACGTTATTGACTTTGTTGAGCATACAATTTTTTCAAACGTAATTATCAAGCATTTAAATTAGCAATCCTTCAAAATACTTCTGATTCTGACTGATAGTTTGTTAAGCAATTATGGTCAAACACATAATCAGCCAATAACGTTTCCACTGCTGGGACACAGGCCTCCTCTCTTTGACAGGGAGTGGGCCTTAATCCACCACGCAGGCCCAACTCGGGTTGGTCTTGGTATCACGTCTTCGAATTTTTGGATATGGGACATGTCGGTTTCCTCTCAATGCTACGACGAAATAAAGTATTAAAATAATAGTTTAAAAAACTAAAAAACACGCTTTAAAAACCAAACTAAAAAAGGAGAAAATAATTTAATTCAATTAAAAAGCGTGGGGTGCTTGACATTAATTGATTATAAAAATACCTCAAAAAGCACCCCACGCTTTTTAATTGAATTAAATTATTTTCTCCTTTTTTAGTTTGGTTTTTAAAGCTTGTTTATTAGTTTTTTAAACTATTATTTGTTATCTTTTTTTTATTTCTGCTAACTACAAAAACGTGTTTTTTGTTTTTCCTTTTTTTTTCTCATTTTTTTTTTAATTATTGAATTGTCATCGGTCCTCAATAAGTTTACAAAGTTTCAATGAAATCTGACCGTTTAAAATGGGTCAAAATCGCGCTCTAAGGAGTCGGTTACATACAAACATACATAAAAACAAACAAACATACAAGTGAAGCTATATATAAAGCGTGTAAAAAGGAAAAGAATAAGAGTGCTGGTCTATTTTTACCAAATCCACAAGTATCTGTGTTACCCACACCTACTGAAGAATCCTGAATCGGTCGATAAATCAAGGCGACGCAATAAAGCTTGTCGTTTCCGGGCGTCCCTTTAAGGGTCATCGTAATATAGATAAGGGTCACGGAGGAAACATTTAGCTACTTTTAGAACCAATGAGTAGAAAATCTCATTGTTTTAATAGGTGTAGGTACTTATTGCTTTCTCGAAAGGGATGGATGATTGATGATTTTTGTGATTAAAATCAGACTATAATGTTCCCACTGCTGGGCCACAGGCCTCCTCTCAGTGAGAGGGAGTGGGCTGTAATCCACCACGCGGGCCCAGTGCGGGTTGGTAAGTGTCACATGTCTTCGATTTTTTGGTTCTAGGATAGGCTGGTTTCCTCACGATGTTTTCCTGCACCGTTTTGAGAGTAGTGGTGAACTGGTGATGATATAGTATAGACGAAGTAAAGCACCCTGTCTGGTTTCGAACCTACGACCAACAAGTTGCAGCAGTTATCTCTAGGCGACTTTTGCTCCTATGTGTATACTTGTAGGCATTATTGTTGTTTATAAACCAATCAAATAACTTACAATCTAAGATATGGAAGAGCGGAGTCCCCTAATACAGGCATTGTTTGCCTAAAAGGAGGCTCCCAACACAATTCATTGTTTATGAAACTTTTGTGAAAAAATAAAATAAGTAAATAAAAACTTTATCGGTACTTAATTATTTTATAGTTTGAAGTAATGTTTATGTTGAAAAGGGTTCAAGCAGATAAACCTTTTAGTAAACTTAAACAGGGGTCCTCATACTTAAGAGGACCCCAAAATAGAAAACTGTAGCTAAATAGAAATCGAGTGTCGCAATGCTTGAATGAAGTTTTACTACTAGATACTTACAGGACTACTATTTTCTTAATGTACCTCGGCAAACTTCGTGTTTCGTCAGTCGTCAGATTTCTATCAGTTGCTCTTTGCACTTGGTGCAGACCGGACGTTCTCAATTGACTTGTTTTTTTTTAAAACGTTGTCCCACTCTAGGAATTTCTCCTGTATTGTGGGTGCGTTTACCGTTTACAAACATTTAAAATCACATACACAAACAGCCAGACCCGGAACAAGTAAGTCTTTGGATACCTACGCTAGAAACTAGCTACTATTTCGCAATAACATCTGCATATCAATGTGGTCTACAAAGCACACTGACGAGGTAGGTCGTGGCAGCGTATCGTTAATTCCCTTGTGTCGCGAAAAAACTGACGGGAGCAATCAACAGACAGATTTATTTAGATTTGATGTACAACAGTTTTCGTGGATTCTCAGTTTTCCTAATCCCGTGGATTCCAAATCCTGTGGATTCCTAATACCGTCGATTCCTATTCCAGTGGATTCCAAATCCCGTGGCACTTCTAAAGTACAATAGATTTAATTTCAATATCATTTGAAAAACTAACTATTTGTGTGGTTGATGTTAATAGGTTTGCCCCATACTACATGGGACTTTAAAACAACAGAGCAGTGGTGCTCCAGTGGTATTGGCCCCCACTTTCCAGTTGCAGGTCGTGAGTTCGAACCCAGGTAGGCAGGAACTTTACTTTGTGTATTATCTTCATTTTTATATTACATTATTATATTTACTTCATCACCGTTGATGATACTATATTGACATTACAATATATCATTTTAGGTAGTTAGTCATTTAAACATAACGTGAACTGCTTAGTAACTATGAAATTAAGAAATCGTCCAATCACGTCTTTCTTTTTCACTTTATGTTAAGGAGAAGACACTTAACCTAGCACACAGGCAACTGAAGGAACACGAAAAAAAACACGTGGAGAAAGAATACAAAGAACACATACAAACGAGAATAAGTTACGTATCTTTTTTTATAATATCTTTTTACATTTAACACTGATTGGTTAATCAGTCTTTATGCTTATGATTAATCAGTCAGAAAAAAGAAGCTAGTTGCCCTTTCCAAAGCGTAGTAGGTACTTATGGAGAAGAATGGGCAAGAAACTTTTAACAAACCGATAAGTTTACAATTAACCTTAAAAATATGTATACCTGCTAGAGGTTAAGTGCGCGGGAAGTGTAGATAATGCTCGTAAAATTGGAGTTCAATGTTAAGCTCTTTTGTGACCTTCAGCCACGAAGGTGCGCCTTATCCCACCACAGTTATGACGGAGTGATAAACCCAAATGTGATTTGCTCATAAATCCTTACACTCTAATAAAGTAGCCATTTTTAAAAGGGACGATAATATCTTTTACTTACCGACACCCGTTTACTTTCTTTTTACGGCCACCTTTTTTTGTGAGCGTTCAATCAGTTTCTTCATTCACTATAAAATGGTTTCTTGACTTGATAAAGATAATACCATAATATATCATATTATGATATAATATTATGTCATTATGACACGAGTTGCTACAGACATGATTCGGCACGACCCGGACGGTATACGGTACATAGCGGCGCAGCAGGTGGCGCCCCGTCTAGTATTGTTCGGAAGTTACTAGCAAGAGTAAACACTGAAGAGGTCGAATATGAGTAACACTGGCTGATTACGTCACTTTAACAGAGCGTCGAATTGTAGTGTATTATCTATGCTCGCATCAATGGCTGCTGAGTTTCTAAAGGCTCCCGCAGACCGGTGCGATGCGACAGAGCAAAGTGACTCTAGTAGATCAATTTTCATGAAGTTATCGTAGAAATTGTTCTAGAAGAGTCGCATCGCGCCGGTTCCATATATTTTGCCGTCCGTCTATGCCGAATCATACGCCGAATCGAACATGTGTGTAGCAGGCTTGATGATTTATACTTATTACCAGAGATTGGATATTCGGATGCATATTTACCTAAAGATAATTTTTAGCTATGAAAGTATGGAAGCGGCTTTATAAATTATTTGTAATATTTATTTAAAATCCCGGGATTCTTGGATTGCATAACTATTCAGGTGTTTATTAATTTAAAATTAATGTTTAACCCGATACAAATATGCGTATATACTGGAGGAGGGGTGGTTTGTATTAGTTAAAACAAAAATAAACAAATTACTTACCTAAATTAAGACTTTTTCGATACAAAAGCGCAATCCATGTTAGCCAACATCTCAACTTTAGGTGAATATGCATCTGAATATCCGATCTCTGCTTATTACTCATGCATCCAGTCTGAACAAGATGCAATCTGCAATAGCCAACAGGTGGAACTTATACTAATTCTATC
Organism: Antitype chi; assembly: GCA_947359405.1. NCBI lineage: Eukaryota > Metazoa > Arthropoda > Insecta > Lepidoptera > Noctuidae > Antitype > Antitype chi. The sequence continues at coordinate 9,546,381 of OX375815.1, read as the reverse complement.
GATAGAGTTCTTCTGTACCTACTAAATTAATTCATCCGACTGCTAAGTAAACTCTTAAAAGTCGGGTACTTAAACATAGTATTATTTTTAAGACGTAGTTACCACTGACTTAACCAAAATTAGTATACTTATCGTGAGTTGTACGTTAAAATAACCTACATTACACGAGGAAGTCTACTAAGACATAAAAAATAAAATGTTATCTGTTCTGGTTAGATAAATAAAATATGAAAAGAAACAAACATACATACATATGTATATAAACAGGCTGATAAGCGAATTACTCTCCTTTTCGTCTCGCAGTCAGGTAAAAGTGCCTTTTAACAGGACTTTGATCTTCAACGACTTCAGATAGGTTAAAAATATATTCCAAAAATACATTGATACCAGGAAAACCGTTTGAGAGAAATGAAAAAAGTTAAATCCATGTTTTATTTATTTCTTCGATATCAACCTGGCAACATTTGATAACGGCATTAATAAGAACGGGCCTTACAGTTGCGGCGGCATCTACAACGCATCCACATGCGATCTACGCATCACACTGAATCCTACTAATATTATAAACGCGAAAGTTTATAAGTATGGATGGATGGATGTTTGTTACTCTTTCACGCAAAAACGGCTGAACGGATTTGGATGAAATTTGGCACACAGATAGATTATAACCTAGATTAACACATAGGGTACTTTTTATCTCGGTAGTACGTTCCCGTGGGATAATTACAGACTTCCACGCGGGCGAAGCCGCGGGCTGAAGCTAGTATATATACAAACTAGCTTTTTCCAGCGTCTTCGCCCGCGCGGAGGTCGGAAATTATTTTATTTTTATTTTTTATCTAAACCATCCAGGACGCCACCCAAACGCATACAAACAAATTCATTCAAATCGGTCCAGCCGTTTAGGAGGAGTTCAGTGACATACACACGTACAGTAGAATTATATATGTTACCGGCCAAACCCGATTTCAGGCCAAACTAGTTTGACCTAGGCCAAACTGGTTTATTAAGCCGGGGCACGCCGATTATATGGGTTAGGTTAGGCTAACCTACTAACCTAACCTAAGTTAGAACTGTGACCAAAAGCGCGCGAGCCGAGCGAGCGAAGCGAGCGGCGCCGCGGCAGCGGCCGGCGAGCGTTACTTCCAAAGGCTGTTAACGAAATGGCTAATTAAGCTAGTTGGCTGCGACATATCACGCGTAGGATAAGTCTGTTTGGCTTAGGACAAACTAGTTTGGCCTGAAATTGGGTTTGGCCGGTAACATATATATAAAGATAGCCAACCAGACTCAGCACCCGTCGGCCACTCTCAAGATTCACAGTCGCAGACCGCCATCCTTCCGTCCTCGCCACCACGCCGAGGCCCGCCGCGACATCCCAATCCATGTCCGCCCGACCCTTGCCCGAGCCAGCCCGCGCCGCTGAGTCTTTAGCATTAAATTCGTCCCCAAATAACAATAATTCTGATCCAGCCCGTCACTTCCAGCGATGCCTTAGGCCGAGGTCCGTACTTCACAGGGGGTGCCCTTAGCGTGTAGTCGTTCTAGTTTTAAGTGTTTAAACTCTGGCTGGAGGCCCTAATTTATTAAGGTAGCCACAGGCAAGATAGGTCCGGTTAAGCAGCCGACAACCTCATATGTAGGTTGACCAAATGAGACGTCATTCCCCAATATAAAAAAAAAACACCCGTCTGATTGGAGGAACGGCCCTTCTTTATAGAGAGTTAGTGATCTTTACAGCCTGTTCCTCACACCTCTAAAATTCGCATTGTGGAAATCTGAGTTAGGAATTCAATTTTTCATAGCGATTTAAGTAATCATATTTCTGAAACAGATGACGTACTGATTCAAATGTCAGCTACACAATAAGGTAGAAAATCGAACAGGGTCCTAGTTCTATAAATAAATAAAGGTAAGCTCTTTGTATAAAAGGCCACAAAAGATATTAATAAGTATCCCATTTCATAAACGTTAAGCAGCTTAGCTGACGCTCAACTCGCTCAGTTTTTTTTAAATATTTCTATATAAAAAACAAATGGGCAATTATGGGGCATGGCTTGGTGTTAAAAATAGTTATTTGCCTGATCTATTTTATCGGACAGTATAAAAAACTCCCGCATGGTAACAAGATTACTTACCCATGTACCATGAGATCTCTGGATGCCTGTCCTTTATCATTTATAAACTTCATTATAACACAAAATAAGAAAGTTTCTAAATGAATGTGATCTAATTGAGTGTCCCTAAAGAAAGTCCTCTATTGTCGTTTAGTTCTGACTATAATCATACCCCATTACTTTCCTCGAGGATCTCGTAACATCGATTTAGGGATTGCGTCATTGTACAGACAAATGGATTTTTCTTTGTAGGTACTAAATGACATATGAGTTCGCGAATCACCTGGTGCGAGCCTTGATTTTGACCTTCACTTTTTCGAATTTTTGTGTTGTTCTTGTATTTGAATATTTAAGAAAGAAAGAAAGAAGAAAGAAAAACGTTTATTTGCGGTAAACATGACGCAAAAAGTTAAGGAACACAAAAAAAAAAAAATAGGAAAAGGCCAACAGGGGGGAAAGGGGGTGGGTATTTGTTGCCAATCACTGAAAAACGGCTGAACAGATTTGGATGTTTGGCACACAGATAGTTTATAACTTACTAGCGGCCCGTCCCGGCTTCGCACGGTTGGACATTTTTTTAAACATTTATACTAATAAATATAGTCTATGTTACTCAGGAATAATGTAGCATTCTAATGGTGCAAGAATTTCTAAAATCAGTCCAGCAGTTTTTGAGTTTATTCGTTACAAACAGACAAATCTTTCCTCTTTATAATATTAGTAAAGACAAACACATAGGTTTACTTTTAATTTAGAGCGGGCAAAGCTATAGGTATAATATACATGATTGAGGTCATGGAAATCGCTGGTGCATCCATTAGATACGCAGGACCGGTCATTGTAAAGATGCAGTTAACGATCTTCTTCATGTCGTTAGCACGACACGACAGTTATCAAATTTTGTTGGCCCAAAACTTCGCCACTGCTATTGCATTATCGGTGGCAGCGCAGAGGTCACTTTTGCTGTATGTCTTTGGGCACAGAAAGCAGGATAGAAGGTGGGGCATACTTTGCTAAACCCTGCTGCCGTTCCGTCGGGGTAGCACACTTTACGAGGTTCGACTTACGCCTTCCCACTTGGGACCACAGAAGGTGTAACCTTGTAACCCTGCAGGAGCCCTGTTCGTTTGGTGAAAGGTAGCGAGTAGGTGTCGCGGGCGCACCGATATGATAGTAAAAATATCAGAAACCGGCTTTTATTGTCAATTACTTACATTAACATTATAGGAGGGGGTTTTTTGGGTGGGAAATCATCAAATAATTTCTCCCGCTCTGGGTGGAGCAGACTTTTACTGACTAAAACCCACCCGTGTTCCCTCAGTTGCCTGTGTGCCAGGGGCCGCGGTATCTCTTTCGAACAACCCACACCCCTGGCACGCATCGGCCCTTGCGGACACCACCAGCTGGTACTGACATATCTTGGAGGCGCGCGTGGAACACAACGCGCCGTCGACCCGGGCTTGGTCCTTACCGGACAGCGAGCCATTCAACTAGTAGTACCCATTACTCGCCATCCGCAAGCCCATTATAGAAGGGGTTGGAGCTAAGTGAGGGGCTCCTGTCTAAGTAATAGCAGCTGCACGGGTCGATTGATCGGGTTAAGCTACGCTTGCCAAGGTTGGTCCGTGGAAAGCACGTCAGCCGTTGGTCTCGGCTGTCATTCGTGCATCATATTTGACATTTGACAGTCGTTACGGGTCGTCTGAAGCCCGAAAACCTGACAACCAGTCTTAACAAGGGGTATCGTGCTACCCAGTAACTGGATTGTGGAGGTCAGATAGGCAGTCGCTTCATGTAAAATACTGGTATTCAGTTACATCCAGTTAGACTGGAAGCCGACCCTAACATATTTGGGAAAAGGCTAGGAAGATTGTTTGACTTACGTTAACATCTATACATATAATAAAATTGTAACAGGCCGATGTCTGTACATTAAAGATATTGAAGAAAAAATTGTATGGGGGGTCTTTATTAGAGCAACAGAAGCCAAAACAACGGTTTTTAGAATTTTTGTCTGCCTGTATGTTTGTTACCGCATCACGCAAAAACCACTGCATGGAATTGAATGCAGTTTTCAATGATGTATTCCGAGAGGTCTATATATTATCAAAAAAATGATTATCTACTTGATTCTAAAGTCCACGCGTATGAAGTCGCGGGCAAAAGCTAGTTATATAATACAGATGACGCCTCCGCTGTGTTCATTATGAGCAAGAATTAATTCAATTAATGCACGTTACTCTCAACATTTTAAACATACCTAATTAAAAGGAATCCGAGTTGTGATAGAGGTTACGGTTCTGTAATTTTTAATCAATTAGGGAAAACGAAAAGTTAAACGAGGTGATTTTAATTCCCAAAAATTTAAGCATCTTTTTAAGCGCTACTTTCCACATGGCTAGTTTATTAAGTTGAAATTTGAAAACTTTTTATAAAACCAATTATTTTTATAAGAGTAACCGTTAAGTTTCTTGCCGGTTTTTCTTCATAGGAAGAGACTAATTGGAACCGTGCACTGAGCTTTTGACGTTTCATAAGTGCCCATGTAAGTTTATGTTAAATGAAATATTTTGAGTTTTGCACGGAAATTAGCTTTTGTCCAAAATTCGATAAGTAGGTACTAATCACCAACTCACGATCAAAAAACATCAACCAGCAGCATAATCAAAATCTGCCTATACCGTTCCCACTGCTGGGACAGAAGCGTCCTCTTTCTGTGACAGGGAGCGGGCCGTAATCCACCACGCAGGCCTAGTGCGGGTTGATGAATGTCACATGTCTTCGAATTTTTGGTTCTGGGACCGCCGCCGCCGGTTTTCTCGTGATGTTTACTACCTTTACCGTTTTGAGACTGGTGAAATAATTTACACTAAATAAAGTTGTCAGCCTGTCTGAGTTCGAACCTATGACCTACAAGTCTTAAGTCAACCAGCAGCAGCAATTAGCAACCTTTTTAGCCATTTACGTACTGTTTTAACTCCCTTATAAGTAGTAGGTAGAAGTAGGTACCTATGTATAAATGCGTCACCCTTATTTATAGAAGTTAACAAACTGTTTTACTATCACAGTAGCCATGATCTAATAGAAACCTTAATCCCATAAAATCGCCCCATTGGTATCGAACAACAAGCAAATATCCAGCATTATGAGCAAATGGTGTAAACTGATTATTGAGAATACACTATGTATCAAATAGTTAATTTCCGCTTTATACTTAGGTACTGGTTGCGCCAACATTCTAATATGATTGACATTCGTTCCTAGACCCTTCATTCCCTTTTCCCGCACATACCTCGTGTGTATGAAGGAGTGAATGAGAGCATTCACTCCGCCATTTTTCGCGAAGAACGTTACTTCCGGATTGAACCGCTCCGCTAACGCATGGCGGATAGCCAGCTCCGCTAAAATTGATGAAAACTGTGTAATAAGACTTATAAACGACAATTATTTGTGTTTGTGTAACGTGTGAGGACAGTAACTGGAAGTTCAGCTGCGCCTGAACCTGGATGAGCTGGTGCACCGGCGAAGACGGCGAAAGCACGTGTCTCCCGTAAAGGTTTGTGCATCCCTCCCTAATTACTCGGGTTGTATTCTATCGTCCAGAACTCCTAGCAACTCGAATTACCTGTCTTCAAGCGTCTGTCAATCGTTTATACCGCACCGCAAAAAATACAGTCCACTAAATTGGCCACAGCGCCACCATTTTCTTTGGTCCCTCTCACCGGATAGTTAGGTATTTGAATTAGTTACATATTTGTTATAGTTATTGTATTAGTATTTATTCCATAGGGAATAAACGCACCGCACCGCAGTCATATACCTAACGCAATTTGTTGTTTGTTTCGCTGCAAATCGTTCATCTATTACCTACGTACGTAAGCAGTACTTACATGCGTAGATATAGATCGCTCGATTACTTATTCATTCGGAAGTCAAAAAGTATTAGAATATCAGAAACAGAGACACAACGTCGGTAGTCGTAGATTTCTCCCGCAGTTCGTTTTATCTACCTACCCACTTGTACTTAGATATTGCCCGCGTCACTGTTCTCTGCCGCTAATTAGCAAAATTAACTTTATTTGGTTTGTTGGCCGCTCTGATAGTGAGTGTCATAATTGTTCACCATGTCTCCAAAGGTCAACAAAGTTGAATTGAAACTTTTATATGCTAAAAGAGACATGCTATTTTCCCGCGTGCAATCTATTTGTGATAATGCACTTAAAACGGGTGATCTAGCCATTAGAGATTCGTTCTTATGTTCAGTAGAAAACTTGAATAGTTCGCGCACGGAGTTTGAATCCGTAATTCACGATATTAACGTTTTAGAGTTAGAATTAAATCCAGAATACGCTGTGAGTTACCAAGCTTTGGCGTCATTTGATGATTTATTCTGTCGCATTAAACGGGTCGCGAGAAGCTTGGAGACGCAGTCTGTCCATCAGAGCCCGGCAAATCACACTCGCGATCGACCAAGATTACCGCCCATTCAGATACCTGAATTTAATGGTGATATTCGCAATTGGAATCTGTTTATAGATAGTTTTGAAAACACTATAGATAGGAACGTCTCTTTGACAGATCATGAAAAATTATACTATCTGGTTGAAAAGTTAACTGGTAAAGCTAAAAATGTTTGTGCCGGCATTACTTTTAGTGCTGAAAATTATTCATTAATTTTAAAAACATTAAAGTCTAAATACGAAGATAAGAGATTAGTAGCTACCGCATATTTAGATCAGTTATTCGACTTGAAAAATATTACTGTTTGTAATGAACCTAATTTAGAGAGGTTTTTAGATACTTTTGCATCATCCGTTCGAGCAGTAAAGAATCTGAAGGTCGATGACCTCTGCGACTTTTTGTTTTTGTATTTGGGTTTAAAGAAATTAGATGGTGAAACTGTTCGTTTATTTGAAATGAACCATGGCAGTAGTAAACTGCCAAAATTCAATGATCTAGAATGTTTTGTTCGAGATCATATTAAAATATTACAACGCACTTCATCCAACCATGAAGTTACGAAGAAAGTAGTTACTAAGTCCGACCGTCGAACGGATGCGCCTTCGAAGTCAACACATACGTATGTGAATACCGCGTCTACACCTGTACAATCTATTTGTTCTTTGTGTAAAACTGAACATTCGCAATTGTACAAGTGTTCCGGTTTCTTAAAATTAACGCCTTATGAACGTTATAGGTTTGTTCGCGACAACAATTTGTGTTTTAACTGCCTTAGTGACAAGCATCGGGTTACGTCTTGTAATAGTAATCAAAGTTGTCGTAAGTGCCCTTCAAAGCACCATACTTTACTCCACAGGGAGAAAAGTAATAACAATGCCGCATCCAATGTGAGCACAGCTGGTTTATCAAACGGTGACAAGTCGTTGCCGCCGGTCAGTGCGGACTCTGCGGCCGCTCAGCCAGCGCGCGCCGCCGCCGCTCCGCCAGCTCGCGATGTTGCCTGCGCGCAGACTGCCTTGAATGACGTCACGTTGTGTTCGATGTCCGGAAGCAGTGCACGTACTACCGTGGTGCTCGCAACCGCTCACGTTATTGTTAGCGATGCATTAGGAAATCCGTGTCCTGTCCGAGCGTTGTTAGATTGCGCTTCGCAGAGTAATTTCTTAACAAAAAATTGTTGTCAACGCCTTGGGTTTAGTATTAATAACCAGCCAGCCCACTCAGTAGTTAAAGGGTTCGGTGGTTTAAAATCAACCATTCATGGTTCGATTAAAATTAAATTTGCATCGCGTTTTAATTCCGATATCTGTTTTGATATGGATTCGCTTATAGTAGATAAAATTACGGAACAATTACCTACTGTCCCAGTTGACACGTCTTTGTTGACCAAGTTTAAAGACCTACCGTTGGCAGATGAATCTTATGGTGTCCCTGGAGACGTCGATATGTTGATCGGCGCATCGATTCTCCCGCACCTCCAGCTATCGCGTAAGGTTCAAGGTCATTCTTCGTACCCCGCACCGCACGCCCTAGAAACAGTTCTAGGTTTTGTTATTGTTGGTTCCGCACCCGCACGTTTAAATAGTTACTCCACTGTGTCACATTGCTGCACTGTTGAGCCGCCGCTGGAGTCTACCATCCGCAGATTCTGGGAAATTGAAGAAGTCAATGTCCCGCCTATCCTAAGCCCTGATGATAAGGTGGCTGAGGAGATTTATTGTCGCACGACTACTCGAGATAATGATGGTCGTTATGTTGTCGCCCTTCCATTCAAGGAGGATATTTTTTCACTCGGTGACTCCTACGCTTCCGCTGAAAGACGCTTTTCTTGTTTAGAACGTAAGATGCAAGCATCTCCGAAGTTGAAGCAAGCCTATGATGATGTTGTTATCGAATACCTAGATAAAGGATACATCTCACCTGCGCCCACCGCCGAGACTGACGAGACTCGCGATCATCCATCTTACATCATTCCGCACCACGGAGTTGTTAGAGAAGACAAGCTAACTACTAAGCTTCGTGTGGTTTTGGACGGCAGTGCTAAGACTAGCACTTCTGTATCGCTCAATGATATTTTGTATTGTGGTCAAAACCTTCAAGGTAACTTGTTTGACATTATTGTAAATTTCCGCTTGTTTGCTGTCGCGCTTTCCGCCGACATAAGGCAAATGTTTCTTTCTATTGGTATTCGCGAATGCGACCGCAGATTTCAACGTTTTTTGTATAGATTTTCGCCTAAAGAACCTTTGAGAGTTTATGAGTTTAATCGTGTTTGTTTTGGGCTTAAGTCGAGTCCTTTCCATGCTCTTCGCACTATCAAACAATTAGCCGCTGATGAGGGTGAAAGATTCCCGAAAGCGAAGGACACTATTGAGACTGGGCTATACATGGATGACTTTGTTTATAGTGTCGCCAGCGAGACAGAGGCCGTTGAGACCGCCGCTCAAGTAATAAGTCTTATGAAAGCCGGTCAGTTTGATCTTGTGAAGTGGACTAGTAACTTGCAGACAGTTCTAGATTCGATTCCACTATCACACCAGTTATCTTCGGTCAAGGAATTTGAAGGTGATGATACGCACAAGGTTCTAGGCTTAAGTTGGTCACCCGCGTCTGACATGTTCAGTCTTAAAGTTAGTTCGACTCCGCAAGTTTGTACTAAGCGCATTATCCTGTCGTGTGTAGCACGTATATGGGATATTATGGGATTTGTAGCTCCCGTCGTTTTATATGCCAAGTTGCTTATAAAGGAACTTTGGCTTTCCAATAGTGATTGGGACGACCCCGCGCCCGACAATATTGTTAAATTGTGGGCTCGCTTTCGGAAGGAGCTTCCATTGCTCAATAAAATAAAAATTCCACGTCATGTTGGTATATTCTCAGACAGTATAGTTACTGTTGTAGGCTTCGCGGATGCCAGTGAGAAGGCTTACGGGGGAGTAGTTTATTTTCACGTCTTGAATACTTATAAGGTCTCGGTTAGTCTTATAAGCGCTAAATCCAAGGTCTCCCCTCGCAAGGTCGTTTCTCTAGCGCGCCTGGAGCTGTGCGCTATACTTTTGTTAGTGCAATTAATCAGCTCTATTGTCAATGCTTGTAGACACCGCATTATTATTGATAGAATTATGGCTTTTTCTGACTCTACTGTTGCTTTGTGTTGGACACATTCTTCGCCCATAGGGTGGCTAAAATTCAGTCCGAATTACCACCACAAAATCTCTTTCACGTTGCTGGCACAGATAATCCCGCCGATTGTCTCTCCCGTGGATTGCTCCCTTCTCAAATTTTAGATCATCCGCTGTGGTTCTGCGCTCCGCCTTGGACTCATAGTGTGCTTGAAGAATGGCCGGTTAGGCCATTTAACCCAGCTTCCGTTTCAGAACCACCCGAGGAGAAGAAGCATTCGCTTGTAGTTTCTGTTCCACGTGAAGAGTCGATTATTTTTTCGTTGTCTAATCGCGTCTCGTCTTGGTCGAGACTTTTGCGTTGTGTGGTGTATGTCTGTCGTTTTCTAAAACTGTTACACACACGCGGTAATGTAACCGCCGCTGATCTGGATAAAGCTGAGTCAGTCGTGCTTCGTGAATTGCAGAGATTTTATTTCGCTTCAGAATTTAGTAGTTTAGAGTCCCATAAAACTTGTAGTCGCGCTTTTCAACATTTGAAACCTTTTTTGCAGAATGGTCTCATTCGAGTAGGTGGTCGTTTGAGAAATTCCGATTTAGGATTTGAGCAAAAGCATCCAGTAGTTTTGCCCCGCAAGGACCATATTTTAGATTTGATTGTAGATTATCATCATAAGGTGCATTGTCACGCAGGTCCGGATTTGGTGATGGCTATCCTTAGACAGAAGTATTGGATACTTTCCGCTCGCAATTTGATTCGCGCCAGAGTGCACAAATGTGTGCCCTGTTTTAAGCTTCGCCCGCGCTTTATCGCGCCTGAAATGGCCGATCATCGCTCTTGCCGTGTTGTTCAATCCGCTAAACCTTTCGTACACACCGGTACCGACTTCGCCGGCCCGTTTAGGGTAACTATTACCCGGGGTCGTGGTATACGCTCCATGAAAGCTTATGTTTGTCTATTTATTTGTATGACAACTCGTGCTGTTCACATAGAATTGACCGGTGATTTAAGCACGCAAAGTTTTATGTCCGCTTTTAAGCGTTTTTTGTCGCGCCGTGGTCCCGTCAAACGTTTATATTCGGACAACGGCACTAATTATGTAGGAGCTCGCCGTTGTATCTCGGAATTACACGAATTATTGCGGTCAAAGTATTATCAGAGTGAATTCGCTCATGTTTTGGCCGAAAATCGTATTGAATGGCATTTTAATACGCCCGCTGCTAGTCACTTCGGTGGTAATTGGGAGGCTAATATTAAGAGCCTCAAGTCGCATCTGTTCCGCGTCGTAGGCGTACAGATTCTCTCTTATGAGGAGCTGAGTACTGTACTCGCTCAGATAGAGGCAGTAATGAATACTCGTCCACTGTGTCGAACTTTATCTAGTGACCCGTCGGAGTCTTTAGCTTTAACGCCGGCTCATTTCTTAACCACGACTCCTCTTAAGTTTTTTCCCGCTATGGATGTTGATGAAGACAGACTGCATCTCCTAAAGCGTCACGCTCTTTTGGATAGATTAGTTCAATCCTTTTGGAGGCGTTGGAGAACAGATTATTTGCACACGCTGCAGTCGCGTCAAAAATGGAATACTCCATCGAATCCAGTCACCGTTGGTACTGTGGTAGTTTTAATGACCGAGAATGCGCCCCCTCTACACTGGCCTCTAGGTGTAGTGGAGGAAGTTTTCCCTGATTCAAAGGGAGTAACGCGTATAGTTAGAGTCAAAACCGCAACCGGTTCGTATGTACGTCCGGTTATTCGCCTCTGTCCTCTGCCTAATCAGCAGCAGGTTTCAAATTAGTTTAGTAGTTATAGTAACGCATTATATATAGTTTAGGAATAGGTTAGCAGTTAGAGGTTACAACTAAATTTGGTTATTTGATTAGTTTAGCTTATTGTTTTTGAAGGTAACCCTTCAAACCGGGGGGGAATGGTTGCGCCAACATTCTAATATGATTGACATTCGTTCCTAGACCCTTCATTCCCTTTTCCCGCACATACCTCGTGTGTATGAAGGAGTGAATGAGAGCATTCACTCCGCCATTTTTCGCGAAGAACGTTACTTCCGGATTGAACCGCTCCGCTAACGCATGGCGGATAGCCAGCTCCGCTAAAATTGATGAAAACTGTGTAATAAGACTTATAAACGACAATTATTTGTGTTTGTGTAACGTGTGAGGACAGTAACTGGAAGTTCAGCTGCGCCTGAACCTGGATGAGCTGGTGCACCGGCGAAGACGGCGAAAGCACGTGTCTCCCGTAAAGGTTTGTGCATCCCTCCCTAATTACTCGGGTTGTATTCTATCGTCCAGAACTCCTAGCAACTCGAATTACCTGTCTTCAAGCGTCTGTCAATCGTTTATACCGCACCGCAAAAAATACAGTCCACTAAATTGGCCACAGCGCCACCAGGTACCTTCACGTATTTTGAAATCGAGTGACGTACCGTGAAACCTGCTTACTTTGCCACTTTTTCATGTGTCAAAAAGTTTGATTGGCTTTAAAAAAATATAATTCTATGAAAACATAATGAGTAACCTACTCCTAGACGTAGTAAATTTCATGGAAATTTGTATTATTATCAAATATCTATTTTATTTTTGTGAATTTTATTATTATATGCTTAAAAACAATTATGGCAAAGTCTTCAAGTCACTTCTGGTAAATTTGCCGTCGGAAAATAAAAATATTTTTTTTGGAGTTTATGAGGTTAAAAAGTAATATATTTGCAATCTTCCTATATCCCGCAAAATAAAAGTGAATACCTAGGTATTCTTTTTATTTAATACTAACTTTTGCCAGCGGCTTCGCCCGCGTTGAGGTCAGAAAATACACCTAAACCTTTCTCATGAATCACTCTGTCTATTGGTGAAAACCACATGAAAATACGTTCAGTATTTTTTGAAGTTATTGCCAACAGACAGACGCGGTGAGGGACTTTTTTTAATAATATGTAGTGACTGTTATAACAGTCACTACATATTATTAAAAAAAGTCCCTACTTCACTATAGTGAAGTACGTATTTATCATTTCAATTTTAAAGATTACTTTGTGACAGGAGCATTCATAGGATTTTGATTAAATTTTCTCCTAGATACTCCAACATTACCTCTGGCATACGTACAGTTTTTCGTGGGTATTATGCAAATAGAAATAAACTTTGTCACCTCATAACCTCGGAAAGATTCTGTTTGTCATTCGAAATCTGCGTCCAAAAGTGCATTTTATCCGCTAGCGTGGAATGAGTTTTTAAAATTCGAACCTTTCTATTCGATAATTTTCTAAACAGCCAGTCCACTGAAAATGCATTAATACTTATTTCATGTCAGTGAGCCAACCCCATTTTTAGAACAATCGCACTGGCCAGCAGGACGACTTCACGAAAAAAAAGGATACTTTAAAAAAATCGTCGTTTCCATATTTTTGGTTTGTTTTTTGATAAATCGTAAGAAATCATAAAATATGAGCAAGTCCAGCAGCGATGAAGATATAAATTTACCACCTGCAGAGTTAATGCAAGCGGTACATAATGCCAAATTGAATTATCTTTCGTACTTTCGTCAGAAGCTTATAATTTCATCCATGCATGGGGACATTCTAAAGGCGTGAAAACGTTTTCGAAAACTACAATGCAATGCTACCATACTTCATTGAACTACACTAAGTTAATAAATTATTTAGGCTGTTTTCTTGCACCTAGGCACCTAGCATTTTCCTCACTGTAGTAAGGTGAAAAATTGTGTGTTGCGCTCGGCAGCAAAGGTATTCTGCGTCTCGTACCTTTGAAACCCTCGCTATGCTCAGGATTCTATTCGAGTATTTGAATCACTCGCTTCGCTCATGGTTCAATCCTAGAATCCTTCGCTTGCTCAGCTTTTAATACAAGTACTCACGCCAAAAAACAACTTTGCAGCCTTGCATAACAAATAAATATTTACGATTTCAAGTAATTTGTTAAAATAGACTTGTGGCATTTTATATCGTCACAACAAAATAGGAAAGTTGAGGCCTGGTTCGTTCATAAAAGAGGCTTTTATGTCGAGTTTTATCGGTGTATCGTCATCCAAATGGATAAGCTATTACTTCCATTCAAATAAGATTATTTGGTTTCCTTTGTTGACAGAGGATGTAAAATAATGTGTCACAACTATGCTATCGGTAGGTCGGATTTTTTTTGGATCTTATATTTTAATTTTGTCCATCGGTAGGTCGGATTTTTTTTGGATCTTATATCTATTTTTTTTTACCGTTTCTTTTATATTAGATCTACGAGTATAATACAGGGTGGGCAAATTTCCGAAGACGGTATGTCTTGGAAATATCTATCATTACTGATTTTTATTTTACAAAAGTAAATACATTTTTGTATAAAACTTTCTTCATTCTTATGTTTATTTGTATAGGTTCATGTTAATTACTAGCAAGCTAGAATATTTTTACGAAATAACAGAGAAGAGTTTGAAGCACGATCATTCACTGTCTTACCAGGTAAAGTTATTTAAATTGGCTGAACATCATACCTCTAAACAGAATGTAAATGTAACACTATTTATCTCTTTTATAAATGCATCTAGTTTCCGGGAAACGTCTTTATGACTGACCATTTTTTACGATTTTACGCACGAGCACATTCGGGACTTCATCAACCGTACATATGTCGTCCGAATTACGCTGTGGAATAGGCATATCTACGCATGTTTTCCGACATAGGTATATTTTGAAGAGAAAATTGTGTTTAACCGAATGTGACAGGAGACGAAGGAGCTACTATTTGTATTCACAAGCTCTGGACCAGAAAACGTATCAGAAAAACTTGGGGGAATTTGATTGAACTGGGATTTCACACTTTCAGTCCTCTGAAACTGCATGAAATACGATATCAAGCACACTTATTGTCAAGTGAAACTCCTAGAACTTTACGAAAGACTATTCCAAAAAGGACCGCGTAGGTACACTTCACAAAGCAAATCAAGATCTTTACCACTCCGCGCCTTTTAATCCACTATGTTTTAATTATTTGAAGGATTGATTCTAGATCTTCTTGACAGTTCTAATGTGAAAAAGCCATTTCGTTGCCTGCCGGTACGAACATAAGGTTGAACCGAACGAAGCAATAATGGTCGCGAAGAGGGAGGCGGCGCACGTAAGGGAGAGGCAATCTATGCGCCCTCACGGCCCTAGTCACCGCAGGAGACGCCCTGGGCGTCGGGAAACCCGGGTCGATTCCCGGCCACCGTAGGCGCGGGCTTGCGGACGGTGAGTAATGGGTAGCTCGCTGTCCGGTAAGGACCAAGCCCGGGTCGACGGCGCGTTGTGTTCCACGCGCGCCTCAAAGAGATGTCAGCACCAACTGGTGGTATCCCCTAGGGCCGATGCCTACCAGGGGTGCAGGTTGTTCGAAAAAGATACCGTGGCCCCTGGCACACAGGCAACTAAAGAAACATGGGTGGGTTTTAGTCAGCAAAGGTCCCACCCGCCCGATCCATCCGATCAAGATAATTATTCAAATATACTAGTCATTCGCCAAGCTTTGACATTAATTAATATAATGGAAACCTTATTCCATTAGGAGATACGATAGCGCTCTATTAATAATTAATCAAATTCACGTTAATATAGATTAAAGGACCTGTCATCACTACTATCCCAATTTTCTACCAAAATGATTTATGCTCTCCTGGAATTACAATAATTTCACACAATCAACGATTCTGTTGATAATTTACGAATAATTGGGAAAGCGATAAAGTTAGTAATCGAGTGCTCTTCACGTTTTTAAAAGTAACTATAGCTTTACTTTCAAATTCATTGAAATTTTTCATCATTCATTTGCCTTGTAATTAAACACCTGGTATAAACTGACTACGGGAACTTAATAGTATCAGGAAAGAGGGCTTTTCTTTTATTAGAGAGTATGGCCGGATATTACGGAATCTCGGAGGATATTTGTGTCTTTGGTCCCCGGCAAATGACCACGGAGGACGGACGGTGGAGGTTGGACGCCTCATTTTCCTTTTCTCCTCTAGCTTAATTGTAGTAAAAGGTAGGCACATCTACAGAGCCTCACTATCCTTTGGAAATATTTATGTAATTTATTTAAAAAAAACGAAAGACACTGTTTAATCTTTGTCCTAAAATGCCTATTTCAATCCAAATCTGTTCATCGATTAAAAAGTTTCAGCCCTAATTGGGGACATGGCCTGTAGTTGTAAGTTTAACTTTGTACATGTTTAATAACTTTAGCAATTATGAAATTGAATTTAATACTTTTGCTATTATTAAAGGACATTTTGGTGAAAAGACTTTATCTTTAGGCCCATTAGTAAAATTGATTTGGATATTTATTACCTATTACAAATCTTGGTCTTAACATAAATAATTAGAAATGATGTACAATTATATAGAGTAAAAAAGAGCTCATTGGGCATCAAAGAATTCGTCTGCATCGCTGTCAGTGGGTAACAAAAGGCTGGCAGCGTTGCCCCGTTGGATGGCAATGCTGTTTCTTTGACCTAAGAATAGGCCAGTCCTTTGGACGTGAAGAGTCGATCAACCGCTCGGCGATGTCCCGAAATACTCGATAGCACTCGGACCCCACGGCCCTAGTGTTTGTAAAAGGGTAATTTAAAATGAGCTTCAATTACTCGTCAATTGCCAATGATTGGTTTATTTTATGTTAAGTAAAGTTCTATTAAAGGTACTGAATTTATTTTATTACGTTTAACTTCTTTATTTACCGTTAAAGTAACACCTCTGGCCTTTATTTGTAGAAAAGCGAGATTCACATTTCTGAAGCATCTTCAATTTCTACTCTTACTAGATGATTTTAAACCACTGTTGGAAAAAGAACTCCCATAGAAATATAATTAGTTCAAGTACCTTGTACTACCGAATACTTGTCCCATATTCCAAGTCACATTTTTCTGGGTGACCTTTGAGCTGAATCAGAAACTTACTTGAGAGCAGTGAAATTCCAAACGTTCTGAACCTAAAAAGGGTGCGTACTGTACTTACTCCCAAGTATGCTCTAGTAGACATTTACAATTAGATTTCTGAATGTTATAAAATATTTCTACAATAAAACGTTATATCCTTATCCATTCTATATAATTACTCAGTAATTGGGTTGTGGAGGTCAGATAGGCAGTCGCTCCATGTAAAATGCTGGTATTCAGCTGCATCCGGTTAGACTGGAAGCTGACCCCAACATAGTTGGGAAAAGGCTAGGCAGATGATGATCCTTATTCTTTCTATTTCATTGGCTTCACGGTGTCTTCATCATATTATTTGAAGCGGTCCTTTTAACCAATTAAAAGCTGGTCGTATGGACGGTACACACCGTGCTCATTCGGTTCGCGACTTTTTTATACAGGTTGTTAAAGAAATTGCGTGCCATAGCTTAGGGGTGGGTTCAGTATCGATAAAGAAACCCAGGAAAAAAAATGTAAGTAAGCAATTTCTTTAACAGCCTGTATATTTATGAATAAAACTTTCGAGACCAATTGTTATTCCTGCATTATAAACATGTGTAAGTAAAACGTGTTTACTTAAAACTGCCTCAGATAAAGTCAAAGCAAAATTTTCCCTCTACAAATAAATTATTATCTATTCAAAGAGAATATAGAGCGCATTCTGCGAACTTCCACTTAGACTTTCCCGAAATTTTTAGTCACAGTTTGCGACGTGGCAATTTCCACTTTCGCACATTGCAATATAACCACTAAGTACCTAACTTAGTTGTTGTATTGCAATATGCGAAAGTGTAGTTGCAATTTAAACCCATAATTATAACCTCAATAATCAAAAAAGTCCTAAGCCAATTTGAATGGCAGAGTTAATACTTTTCACAACATGTCCTCGGCAAAAAAAATGACGTTATGTTTTTCCTGGTAATAATCTGTTTGCCAAATGCCATCCAAATCCGTTCAGCCGTTATTGCGTGATTAAGTAACAAACATCCAAACATCTAAATATCCAAACATACTTTCACATTTATAATATTAGTTGTATGTTAAGGGCAAATCTTTAATATAATGGACACACTTCCTGAATTTGGTCAAACTTTCATGAATATCACACAATTATGAGTAGTTAACTTCTTAAATTATGAACTAAGCTATTCGTTCGTAAAACAATGCTTTCACAATAGCTTTTGTTAATATTCGTAACTTGACGTTGAGGAACTATTGCAACACCTGCTTACTGCTTGTAATTTAGTTCACAACTAACTAATCGGTGCAGACAGAAACGCACTAGAACCCAGCCCCCTCCGCTTCCCTGCTTCCCCGCTTCCCCGCTTCCTTGCGTAAGTACCCCTCTCATCAAACACGACGTAAAACAAAATACAATCACTTCCCGCCAGCTGAAACTTTTCGCCCGGCCTTATAACTAGGTTCCTATTTGTCTAAGAATTTGAATTTTCTGTAGTAAGTTTACGCAAAATAATCAGATGAAACGGTTCTATTCAAAGTACTTAAGCATGACGTTATATGTGACATGAATGCAGATATTATGATCGTCTGAAGTGTTTGCTTGACGCGTTCGCGATACAGAAATACTAACGCCATCTATTAGAACTACTCTTAACTACGATGTGATTGGCGTGGGCTGCGCAAAGACGTAACCTTGTGAGAGCGGGGCGTAATATTTTTCGAGGTACATAGAAATAAAATAAAACTTTTTTTTCCAAAAAAAAAACGCATTTTAATATGCTTATATTAAAGAATAAAAAATATATTTTATAAGGTACATAATTAAATCTTATAGTAATATAATTAAATCGTTTCATAACACCGGATACAACGCGCCAACCAACGCAATCCGACACATTATTTCTGGCTGTTTCCGTCTGGCTAACGGAGACTACTTGCATAGGCACAACCTTGTAGCCAGGATTATCCACCAGCAACTTTCTCTGAAATACAATCAACAAAACAGTACCTAAGGTATGTGCCGGGACCTAGTTCTCGAAAATGGCAATATCACGTTATATTGGGATAGATTTATCATCATTGACAGGACTTTTGTTACCAATAAGCCGGACATAGTGATAATCAATCGATTAGAGCATCGCACAATAATTATAATTATGGATTTAACAGAAACTCGTAAAAGCTGAAAAATATAAGCAGACTAAGTATCTTGACCTGGCTCGCTAGGTTGTCAACATGTATGATGTGGATACAGCAGTCATTGTGCCGAAAGTCGTGATAGCTAATGGCATAATAGCCAAGAGCTTCGACCAACAGCTGAGGAGACTCTCGTTAGGCAGCTGGATCAAAGGCTTGATCTAGAAAGTGGTACTGCTGGACACGGCGCATGTCGTTATGAGGTTCCTCTCCCAGGAGCTCTAACCACTGATAGCTTGGACCTTGCTCCCGATACTGGTGGATTTTTTATATTTTTAGTATTTTTTTTATATTTTTAATTTATATTCTTATATTTAAATTTTTGCTTAGTAGTTTAATACAATAAAGGAAATAATAATCTTATTTCAAAATTTTCACAATTATTACCAGGAAAAACATAACGTCAATTTTTTTGCCGAGGACATTTGTGTTAACAAATTATACTTTTCATCCCGGTTGTATGTTCCCGTGGGACAATTTTCCAACGCCACGCGGGCGAACCCGCTGCCAAAAGCTAGTAAACAATAATTACTTTCACGACATTTTTATATTTTTTCATAAAACTATAATGGGTTCTTTTGTGTATCACTGTCTGTTAGTTGTTCATTCATAAACAATGCGAAAACAAGCGCAATAATTAAAAACAAACAAATTAGTCGAGGTTATGACTGTTTACGTTTACTTTTAATACATGAAAATGTTATCCTTTCTATTCTACAATAGCATAGTTACCTAGATTCATTATTGCTGGGCATCGTGCTTGGTGTTTTCATTGGCCGTCCCCCGACGAGACAATGCTTTGATCAAAATATAACTTACAACTTAAAAGGTCAATAAATATATATTTTTTTACTTTTTAGAGGTTTTTGTCTGGGTCGAGGGGTTTTTTTTTTAAATATAACTTTTATTTCCTGAATTTTCAAGTCAATATAATAATGGTAAACATGCTACGATCGACACATGCCAACCTTAAATCTGCGCAACTTTACGTATGTTCCCCACAATGAAGTTTGTTACTAATTTATCTTCATTCCTCGTTCTCGTCCTGATCACCATTTATCCATAACCTATTCATCGAGATCTTTTCAATGAGCAAAAATACGATACTTCTGCTATTTATTGGTAAGTGACTTGGGTATCCAACACATTCCACGTGTTGCTCCAGCATCAGTTTAAGGGTACTTTGTTCGTCTAATATCATTGAAGTAATAGAATACCGAATTTCGCTTCGATCAGACCATGGAAGATGCTCAAATCCCTTCGTCAACCAGAAAAGTGCTGATAATTTTCAAACGGCTGAACCGATTTTGATGAAACATACCTAAGAACCACCGCACAAACCTAACTTTTAAATTTTAAAATCGCATCCATTTCGGTTCACCCGTTTAGGAGCTACGGTGCCACAGACAGACGCACAGACACACACAGACAGACAGACACACATACCGGTCCAACTTAGGTCTTTTTGCATCGGGGGTTACGAACCAGTTCTGTGGGGTAGGTTGCTTAAGCTTTTTCCATAGTTACTTTCGCGAACCAGTTGAGGGGAAAATTGCAAGGTAAGTAGGACATCAATAAATTCTAAAATTTTAATGTATAACAGCTACTATAATCTTTATTCATCAATTAAATTTCATAATAAAATTATTGTACATTTATAAAAACCACATGTTATAGTAGAAAGATTTTTTTGCAGGAGTCTGCAAAATAAGTCCCAGCACTATTTTTAATAAATCTAAACCGCCTTGTACTTAGAAAAATTGTGAACGCACGGAGGCGGCTCTGACTGGTAGAGTTGAGGAGTTTCCAGAAGAACGAGGTGGTTGTTTTGACGAGCATATTGTGCAGGTACTTCTGCTGCCGTTCGAGACTCCACCACTCCTGGATGTCTGGCATCTGCAGACGAACGGGCCGCGACGAAATGCTGCCCCGCTGCCATTCACACCAACCAGTTCTATGAACAAACGTAAATGAACGTCTAAAAAATTTAGATTCTAAGCAGATGGTCAAATTAAATTAACCGATAAAACTTTACGGATGGATATCTACCTGGCGAAAGGTCTAAACTCTACTTTTTGCTTTGCCGTGATACAAAAATAAACCAAAAATGCCAACTGAATAGGTATAAACAGGACATCACACAAAAACAGATAAAAAATTCGGAGTAACACGTAATCTATACGCAATATATGAGCCCTCACGGCCCTAGTCGCCTCTGGAGACGCCCTGGGCAAAGGGAATCCCAGGCCGATTCCCTGGTCACTGTAGGCGCAGGCTTGCGGACGGCGAGTAATGGGTAGCTCGCCGTCCAGTAAGGACCAAGCCTGGGTCGATGGCGCGTTGTGTTCCACGCGCGCCTCAAAGAGATGTCAGCACCAAATGGTGGGGTCCGCAAGGGCCGATGCCTGCCAGGGGTGCGGGTTGTTCGAAAGAGATACCGTGGCCCCTGGCACATAGGCAACTGAAAGAACACGGATGGGTTCAGTAAAAGTCTGACACGCCTTTCCGCTCCGCCCAGAGCGGGAGAAGTTATTTCATGACTTCCCATCCTCAAAAAAAAATCCTACAATCTGTTCAATCAACCTTTCTAGTTGCGTTTTTGTAAAATAATAATATTGTTTAAATATATAAAAAAAGATAATAATAATGAGCACAGTCAGCGTCAAAAATATCGTGACGAACAGACGAATGTTCAAAATGATCTCAACAGCTAAGAAATTAAACTTTATCTCAATTGCTTGTTGTTTGTCAGAATGACAGTAAAGTTGTCGTGTGCTGGCTTCATTCTGCAACATTCCTTGTGTCATTTGGTGGGTACACACGTACGTACATGCTAATCGAGCAAGTCTCATCGAACAAAGCTGTTCGATGAGACTAGACACGTAAAAAGCTTGTTTGAAGAACATATTTAGTGTGCGTTGACACTCTTCGAGAAATGGACGATTCGTTGTTGTGTTTGGTGGACATCGCATGAAGAGAACGTCAGTCATGTTAATTTGATAAAGGAGTAAGAACCTGAAGAGTTTCGTAACTACTTCATCATTATCATTTAAGCCGAAGACGTCCACTGCTAGATATAGGCCTTCTCCAAGCATTTTGAGGGGGGGGGGGGCTATGCCATAATCGCCACACTTGGCAGGCGGATTGGCGATCGCAGTATGGTGGTAAAACGCATAGAGACCGCTGCTGCCCATTCTCTAGTGAGTCCCTTAGTCGCCTTTTACGAACCCCACGGGAAGAAATACGATGGTGCTATTATTTACGTCCGGCACCACACGTAACTATTTACGAATAAATATTACTCTATACAAGAACTTACTACGTTTGGCAACGCCTAAATTGTAAAAACAAGAAACAGTAATGAGAAAATCTATTACTGTGGTGTGGATGAGTGACGCTACGTTACCTGGCAATTACCTGGCAACGGGAAGATCGTACACTGATCTACAATACAGCGCAATTATTTCAAAACAAGCCCTGAGCTCAATTATACCTGAAACCTGTTATGCAATTTATGAGGTTCTGAAAAAGTACATGAAGGTATGTGAGAATTTAAATTTATTAATTAGTTAAGTCTAGGATCTAGAACTATCGTTTCATCGTTAAAATTTTGAGTATATTATGCTGCAGAGTTGTTGTTAAATCCTTGAATTGATGGAGTATATATGGTGCAGTGTACGGAGAGAGTACCCACCTGGGCCTGGAAAAACACATCATTGATAATTTTTTCTGTAATTAACTGCATGGATGGTGACAATTTTCGCATTTTATTTGCAAAATGTTTGCCCACTATATCATATTCATCGTCAATTTGCTTAGTAACTGGTTCAGCTAATTTATCTCCAATCAATTCAAGATCTTTTTCAGCTTTCTGCAGGATATTAGCTGTTTGATGAGATCGTTTGTTGGCTGGCCTTACGCTACTTAGTGATTTGAGTTGAGTCTTGCAAGTGGTAGGTTGAGGCTTGGGGCTGTTTGTGTTTGTGAGTTTAAATGTTTGTAAATGCATCCACAATACAGGAGAAATTCCTAGTTTGGGGCAACGAACGACTATCATAAAAAAAAAAATGACTCGCTTGATTCATTCTGTAATATGAGCAACGTCTGGCAAAGTTATCGATGAAATGTCCTGAAACAAAATAATATTGTCGTGTTTTTTTGTAGTATGTATTTTCTTTTTCTTAGAGGTTTTTCACGGTCTATTTCATCAAAAACATCGAAATAATACAATTACAAATTGCTCGCTGAACAGTTGGCCAATGAGCCGAAAGGTTCTGGTATGGCAACCACGTACTGGAAGACGTAGACTTGCGGGGGGCCTTCGTAAGATTTAAGAATCCCACGACTTGGACCGATGACTTTGTGGAGGCCGAAGGTCGAAGTGGCAGAGATTGGGTGAGCAGTGTACTGTTCGTCTGAACAACAGTTGTGTAGAGGTATCAGAAACGGGGTGTAAAGTTCACTCATACTCTATGGAAAAGGGAGGATCCTCCGACCAGAAGGGTGTTGTGCCTGGTGGGCAACTGCTCGACGGTTGATGTCGGGATGTTGTATATATACGAGTCGCGCGGTAAACTCTGCTTGCGCGATACAGGATTTGTGTGACGTCAAGTCTTTGATGCGTAGTTCGCCTGTGGCGTTGTAGAATAGAATAGAAACAGTTGCAAAATTTCACATACAACTTAAAATCACATCATCAAATATCAGCTTACAGTCGTAAGCTGATATTTGATATTTTTAGTCTTTTTGTTTTTTGCCCTAGACAAAATACATAAGGTATTTTTCTTGCCGTCAAAATTCAATGAAAATTGTCATCACTCGCTCTGGGTTTTTTTTTTTCAAATAACTAGAACTTACCCTAAGTAAAATAATAAATAAGTCATTGACCCTTTAAAGTGGTTTTGTTGAACTGAATATAAACTCTTATTAGTTTTAATATTATTCTCGAAAGCAATTTAACTTTAACAACTCCCAGAGGGGCCAAGTGCAAACGTTTGACAGGCCCATTAAATGTTATTGCGCACACGGCCTTTGAAATTATAGTTCAATAGCTTTTGCAAGCGGCTTCACTCGCATGGAGGCCGAAAATTATCCCACGGGAGCGTACTATCTGGGTTATTCCAGGCTACGAACTATCTGTGTGCCAAATTGCATCCCAATCCGTTCAGCCATTGTTGTTTCACATTTACAATAGTAGTAGGATAATATCTACTGTCCCTACGTATAATCCCCTAACTACAAATGACAAATTTTCCAAGAGAGCGCTTCAAAGTTTCAAACATGCGTATATCATGTTCTAGCTATTGTAATGTCATAAGAATTTAAAGTGCATTTTGCCATCTTAGACTTATTTTCGTTAAACTAAACGATAGTGTAGGCTGGCCTGAAGGTTACGAAAACAAAACATGCAAATCGCGTATCTACCACTAAGGGACAAATATGCGATTTGCATGTTTAAAAAGTAGAAAAAAATAATTATATTAAAAAGCGTGGATGCTTGATCATTAATTGATTATAAAAATACCTCAAAAAGCACCCTACGCTTTTTAAGAGAATTAAATTATTTTCTACTTTTTTTGTTTGGTTATTAATTTAATCCTATCTTTACACGTTCGGAAGTTATGAGAATTTTTAATATATTGATACCAGCACCCTAATTGCGTAACACGCGATTAATCATAATCGGTTTCATTTTGACAGTTCAACAATATTCATTGCGTTATTTACGTTGTTGAGCAGACACAGTTTTCGAACATATGAAGCAATGCCATCTGTTTCTAAACGAAACAGATTATGATTAATCGTGAGTTACGCAATTCGGGTGCTGAAACCGAACTTTTCAAATTTAAATGAACACATCACTCGGAAGAGATTTATCGTGTTATTGGCAAATAACGTGGAAAGTTATTGAACTACGTAGTGCGGTGACGACACGTGTGTTATGATTTGAATTTAAGAAGCACAATAAACCGAAAATTTGATATCAATTCTTAGAGTATTTTATTTTGAGCTGAAACTAAAATTTAAATAAACACATCACTCGGAAGAGATTTATCGTGATATTGGCAAGTAACGTGGAAAGTTATTGACCTACGTAGTGCGGTGACACGTGTGTTATGATTTGAATTTAAGAAGCACAAGAAACCGAAAACTCGATATCAATTCTTAGAGTATTTTATTTTGAGTTGAAACTATGTATAGTGATTCTATACCAGCTGTTATTTTTAGTTCTTAAGGATAGCAATAGGATTTCTGTTACAACCTGTATGATCTGGTGGGCCGCCCAGTGCGGGTTGGTAGATTCCACATGTCTTCGAATTTTTGGTTCTAGGACATACCGCTTTCGTCACGATGTTTTCCATCCCTGTTTTGAGAGCAGTGGTGATTAAATTATTTACACAAACTAAAGCACCTGTCTAGGTTCGAACCCACGATCTACAACTCGTAAGTCGAGGACAATTAGGATGAAGTTAATTATGCATTTATTTATTTATTTAGGATCTCCAACGAAGGATACACAGATACATTATATATTAAAGTACTCGTAGTAACAAGGTAATACAGGAGATTTATTAAAAACAACCGACTTCAAAAAAAAACACTACAAAGTGAAAAAATAACTTTAATTTCGGAAGTCGGTGTCTTTGGAGCTGTATTTGAATTTTTTGTCACCGCCTTCCGAAATTAAAGTTATTTTTCACTTTGTAGTGTTTTTTTTGGAAGTCGGTTGTTTTTTTTTTTGGAAAAAGTTTATAATTTTCACTTTTTAGTGATTCACATGTGCTTACCCCTTCACAGCATACCGGCGTGATGTTATGTTATGAACTGGTGTAAGCAATAGACAGATATGAGATTTCAGCAATCCCAGTCGATTTGCTATCATTTATTGAGGAGTTCCGTTGCCTATCTCCAAAGTTCTTCATCAAATCTTCACCAAATTGAAACGAGACCACTACGAGAAAGTATTCTTCCAAAAATACCTAAATCGCTTCGTGTGCCTATAAAATTTGAAGAGTTCTCTCTATTTCTCCAGGATCCCATCATCAGATCCTGACTTGATGATCATGGGACCACCTGGGAAGTATACCCTTTCAAACAAAAATTACAAAATCCAAATCGGTCCAGCCATCTTCGAGTAATCGGGGAACATACATAAAAAATAATAATAATAATAATAAAAAAGGTTCCGACGAATTGATAACCTCCTCCTTTATGAAGTCGGTTAAAAATAGAAGGGTTTTCATGAAACTGTACTTACTACTTATACTTCTGTTATTGTTTGATTGTTCTTAATCCTACTAATATTATAAATGTGAAACGTTTTATGTTTGGATGTTGTTACTCAATCACAGCCGAACGGATTTGAATGAATTTGGCACACACCTGAAATAACACACAGGACACTTTTTATCCCGGTAGTAACCAGTACGTTCCCTGGGGTCAATTTACTGGTAAAAGCTATGTATTAAAATATGCATGACATAATGCCTAATATCTTTTTATACCAAATAAGTAAAGGCTGCCTACATTGTTTCGCTAACAATAGCCGCAGAACTATGATTTACACAGCCAGAATTTTCCCGTGTCAAGATAACTATAGCGAAAGGTCTATTGTGATTGGTTCGGTCTGTTGGGAAATATACAAATTTATTCCATACAGATTTAGTTCATTTCTATGCGAATATACTCGTAGGACATGTACAATACAAAAATTTTCTTAATGTCCCTCGAGAATCACCGCATTTCAGTATACAAACGAACATTTCTCATATTTTTAAAATAACTTACATTAAGCTAAAAGAGTATTAATAACTCTATAGAGGAAAAGTTTTTATCCAGTGCGCAAACTGTAACTATGAATTCAGCATATCATTCTAGACCCCCCCAGCGCAGAAATTTTTCGTCGGTTATACAAAAAAAAAATCAGCTTTTCCATACATTTTGACCGCGTAGGTATTGAAATTTGTATGAAACAGCTGATTTTTTTTTTGTATAACCGATGAAAAATGACTGCGCTGGGAGGTCTAGAATAGTATGCTGAATAAATGGTTAAAGTTTGCGCATTCAATAAAAACTTTTCTGTATACCTACTTCCAAGTCGATCGAGAGCGTCCAGCCTGCACCAAGTGCAAAGGGCAACTGATAGAAATCCAACGACTCACGAAACACGAATTTGGCCGAGGGACAATAAGAAAATAGTTGTACTGTACTACATTATTATTTGATGAAAATTGTATTCTCTAATATTCTAACACAACGTCTTGGGAATAAGGAAAAGTACCTGAGCACCGGCTTTTTTACATTTGTCGTATAATTTGTCGGAAATTGCTTCTTTTGAAAGGCCTCTGCTGTGAACAAATGGTCGACGAGCTGGTTTGAGATAGGGACGGTTTTCCGTGAGTACAACAAACTCCTTGTAACATATGTTTGTACCAAAAATAAATTCCGCCTGTTACCGAAAGCGTCTGCGAGATTGTCGAGATTCTGAGAAACTTGCCGTTGAGAAAGTTTTAAGTATGTTTTGACAACAACACCACCCGTTGTTTCCCCGAACGGTTGGGCAGAGCTGTGCTTACCTAAAGTACACCCACCCAAGTATTAGTGAAAAGAAAAAAAACAATAAAAGAAAGTAGGGGGAGAACAAAAGAAACGATAGACGTAAGGTTTGTTACGAACGCTGCCTTAACGATGAGAGATATATGATTGAGTTCCAGAGAAAAATTGTAGAGCTTGATAATGCCTACAAAAAAGTCAGCGAAAGCATATGTCTAGCTTTTATATTTAAGTCACAACACAAAAAGTAGTTTTTTTTTATATTAAAGAAATAATTGAAATGTTTATTGGTCATGTTTATTGGTCATATTATCAATAATTATGAATTCTTATCAACATAAGTAAATTTATCGTCTCAATTGTTTAACACAAAAGATTTTATACTGCATATAATTTGGACAAATGGTTAAAGAGATTATACGACAGGTACGAAACCGCGACCGTGTCGTAATCTATTGAGTGATTTAAAAATGTTAACCGCCCAACGAAGTGGGCACGGGTCAGCTATCCCAAATAAATTGGCTAGGAGAAATGATGATGACTCAGTGGAATTCAGCATCTAAGTATCACTTATCCAAGTGGCGCTAATGCCCGTTTTCACTTACACTACGCGATACCTAAATGAATCTCTAAATATAAATGCGCTGTTAGGATTTTAAAGGCTTCTTCAAACAGGCGCGACGGACACTTGTAGAGCAATTTCCATAAAGTTTTTTTTCGTATTTTGTTTTAAGTTTTATTGCATATTCTTTTCTAGTAGATTAGTAGAAATTAATAAATTCATTGTAATTTATTGTGTGTGTGTTGTATAGCAACAAAGCAATAAAAGTAAACGGAACGAAGGAACCTGGATCTCACGACACGGGGAATTCCTAGTATGAGTTCCAGGAAGCAACGTATTTGAATGTAACTTTTAAAACAATAAATTATTTTAATATTGTTCTACGAGAGTCGCGTTGCGTCTGTTTGAAGAAACCTTAACGGTCGGCGCAGCGACGAAAGTTTAAATACCAACTGAGCGATTTTATTTAGGTGTTGCTTAGTGTTGGTAAAAATGAAACGAATGTCAAAAAAAAAATGTTGTATTGCAATATGAGCAATTTGAATAAGAATCCAATCAACTATAAAAACTTTGTACCTACAATAAAATGTTGCAATGTTAGTTTATTTAAAAAAATATTCATTTTATTGGTTTTCTCTTACAAGTGTACATGTGTATATAGGTACAATTTAGTATATCGTTGCGATGGTCAACAATCAAATATTTACATATTTATACAGGCCAACCAAACAAAAACCCAGTTTATACAAGGTGTAACTTAAATAACGCACAACCTCTTAAGGGGTCATTGTACTCATCATTATCAACAAGTTTTACTATGGGACCAAACCTGAAATCGTAAAAAAAAAATCAGCTGTTCCCTACATTTTGACGATTTATGCGAATATACAAGTGTATGGAACAGCTGATTTTGTTTCGCGATTTCAGGTTTGGTCCCATAGTAAAAGTTGTTGATAATGATGAGCACAATAACCCCTTAACAGGTTGTGCGCTATTTAAGTTACATCTTGTATAAATGTGTGCGGGATTAAAATGTAACTTCATGCACGACCGAAACTAATTAATACCCTTGTTGATTTAACCGGCTCTGGGAAACTTGCGTGAAAGATACTTGCGCGCAAAGACGTAAGTCATCCACAGTAAATAAATAACTAAATAAATTGTTCAAAAACAATGGGATTAAAAAAACTACTGTGAACCTTAACGTCCAGTTTCACAGTTTAAATTCGTTGTAATAAATACTGGACCTTGGGACAGTAAAACGGCTACTAGTACGGATCTAACGGGTACTGGTACAATTCACCGTTTATATATTTTTTTAGTATTATTGCATATTAACGTTTATATTACCTAATTAAACTTAAAACACAAAAAGTACAATAAATAACCTATATGGTGATAAAATTTCGGTTATTTACATAGTTTGTAGTTTTAGCCGGACCTTGCAAAGTCTGTAAAATCAAAACTTCACGGTTATTGGGCCGTTTACCTTCGAGGCAGATTTTCAAACGTCACTAATTATTTGTCTCCTGAACGGTCATGATCACGAAAAATCCAACAACGGACGAATCATTAAAAAAATGTAGCCTTTTGTATGCTATGATATGAAATGAAATGTTTATTTATGTAAGTAGATCTTATAAGACACTTTTACACGTCAATATTTTGCTGGTCAATATTTTAAAAACTAGATGGCGCCGGCATTTTCTGGCACACGAAGAGACCACACAGTGGTCTAACCACCTCCTACAGGCTACAGCCGTGAGCCTCGCTAAAGAAGGTGTAGTGATTTTGATCGTGTCCTAATCTCATTAAAACGGTTGTTCGTTAAGTTAAGGAACGAAAAGGTAACGTATCTTTTTTTAGGAGTATTACAGAATATAGGCTACGCTCAGTTCGGATTTGTTATAGTTAGTGACCGACCGAAGTTTCGGTTTCGGTTTTCGGCCAAAAAATCATGTTTCGGCCATTTTTTTTCGGTCATAAACCAACCCGAAGCTTCGGCCAAGCCGAAAATCAGAAGTTCGTGAATTGTCGCGCATCATTCGGCTTACATCGTAAAGCTCGGCAATATTCACCCCGAAGTTGATATTGCCGAGCTTTACGAAGTAGGCCGAAACATGCGATTTTGTTTTGGTGTTGTAAAGCAAGATTATGTTGTATATTTTCTTGAGGCGCATTCACACATACAGCGGAAATATTTATATTTTTTAATGTTCAAATATTTTTCGTTTGCGGCCGAAAATAAGACTATAGGTCGAAGCTTATTTTCGTTTTCGGCTGAAAATGCAGTTTCGGTCGGACACTGGTTATGATCAGCCTATAATGATCCCACTGCTCGGAGACAGGCCTGCTCCCTGTGAGAAGGAGTAGGACATAATCCACCATGCGGGCCCGGTGCGGGTTAGATGTACACATGTTACTCACGATATTTTAGTTCACCGTTTTGAGAGCAGTGGTGATGAAATTAAATACACAAAGAAAGTACTTTTCTTGGTTTAAACTCACGTCCTACAACTCGAAATTCGGGGCCGATATCACTGGCCACCACTGCACTCGTCCGAAACTGGGGGTCTACTCTCTAAGCACGAAATCCGTTGTTTCGGCCGATGTTACGAGAGTTTCCTACTCCGTATCACCAACGGACATAAGATTAGTTTGGGGTCCGAAGTTAAAATGTATGGCAACACGATTTGACAGTTGTCCTTATTCTCGGTGTGTTTTTGCCCGCCCGAAAATGTTAATAAATCGGAAAAAAAAACACGAGAAATCACGAAGATTATTCGTAATACTGTTTGTAATTACTAAACCGTAACCAGGTGGTTAGGTATTACATGCTATGTATTTTTTGGGCTATTGCATTCCGTGAGTTTCGATTCTTACATACGTAGTCACAACCACTAATACGTATACGCTTACAAACTTTTAAAAGTGATGTTTTCCCTTTGTACTGATTGTAATTTTATGTTATTATGAGAATAATATTTTTGAACCCACACTATAATGAATACCTAGGTTATCTCAAGGTTGCAATCGTTTTCGAGAAAATCACTTTTGAATGTGGCTATGTGTATACATATTAATGCTCGTGACTGTACACAATTTTAAGAGAATCACCAATAAAGGCAGTTGGTATTTATGTATATTATGTTGTTTTAGAGCGAACGCAGTGCTTCCAATAACATCAGCTTTATATGTCGTTTATTAGGTAATCGTCAATGAACCAATTCCGCTATGAAAATAGATAGTTTTCTTACCAGATAAAGGTATGCCTTCACAAATACTTGAGCGCTGATAAGGTCGGCTGGAGTCCTTCTTCCTCATACAGAACAGTCCACCAAGTATCTATGAAAATGAAAAAAAAAATCAATAAGTAGTAGTTTTTCCTCAACATCTTTTTCTATTGGGAATGCACATCACTTTCCCAGAAGGCAGGATAATGCCTTTACGCGACGAGAAATTCAAAAACTCAAAGCATTTATTTCAAATAAACCAATTACATGCACTTTTGAACTGTCAAGGGGTCGGTCAGCCAGAAAGATGAAGCTAGTTGCCCATTCCAGAGCGTAGTAGGTACCTATGGAGAAGAACGGGCAAGAAATTTTATGGACACTTTTATAAATCAATATATTTGTTACAAAAATATGGTTACATAATTTATGTTGTATTAAATTTAAAACTATGTAAAAAGACGTGCAGAATAAAAGCGTCCGTAATGAAAACAAAAATGAAATAACAATTCAGAAATTAAAATAGCCATAGCAGCTAAGAGATAACCAATCCTGATGCCCGTACGAACATACGTCATGTTCGTACGGGCATCAGGATTGGTTATCTCTTAGCTGCTATTGCATTACTAGTCTTAGGGCTGATTTTTCAATATTTTATCTGAAGAATAAATCTAACAGTTTGACATACATTTTCAATATAAAAGTTGTCAAACCGCAATATTTATTCCTCAGATAAGTTATCTGACTGTTGAAAAATCAGCCTTTATTTGTATAGCAATAACCGCAATAACCTCTATATATTTTATTTTATTTATTAATATTGGTTCATTCATGTTTATCTGTATAGGTACTGGTGGTACCTACTACTTAATAATATCTATAATTATATTTTAGAGGACGCAATTTATGATCTTTTGTTTATAAGCGTAACAGTTAAACCTTTAAAAAGAAACGTTATATAAGGTTGACATTTTATGCAAATGTAGACAGATACATATGTAACATTCCAGTGTACCTTTTTGTTATACCATAATTATTGCATAAAATATTTGAAGCTATTTTTATGCCACCGTGGGATATGGACTAACAAAACATAACCTTGGACGGCTTACGTAATAGGACATAAATAGCGTCTCATTTCACAAGAAAACACATCTAAATTTCAAATTAATTGGCACAGGTGACCTTCAACGTATCTAATGTTATTACGAATTGCTGGAAATATGAATAAACTTAACGGAAGTTTTGATTGTATTGATTTGAGTAATTCCCAGACCCTAGAACCCTAGAACTAGAGTCCCTAGAACTGTTCACAGACGGCAAGTGTATGCAGGCAAACTTATTGCAGTAGGTACTTGCCGACCTAACACTGGTCTACGTTCACCAGTTCGGCGAATACCAGCAGCCTACAATGAAGTATTCGAACACGTGGACATATTTATATGCTCTTATTTTTCGATAGTTTATATTCTGCCCATGGCAAACCGACAAATTGTGAACTGGTATCAAAGTTGCATGTGATGTATAGTAACTTGCGCTAATACTAAGTAGTCAAGTTACTGCCACCAACTTGGAAGTAGCGTTCGCTTGACTCGCATGCGTTTGGTGACAGTTCTGACCTAACCTGTTCGGTCGGAGTGCTCTGGCTTAGTAACTGCAACCAATTTGGCTACCGTCAAGATCGACAAATCAGGGATGGTTCACAATTTAACGGGCGATAAAATCGGGCAGATTGTGAACAATTTGTGCAGATTAGGTCTGACTGATCAAACCCTGTGTTGATTGTATTGAGCTTCGGCGTTTGACTGTCTAAGTAAATTTACCCTAGCTCTCCTAGGGTTAGACAAAAATTCAGAGGCCGAAATACGCTTTTGGTTTGGCATTTGACCCAGACTTCTTGTCAGATCTGAGGTTTAACTAGCCTAGCCCGAAGCTTCTTTGGTTGATAATATGAAAAGAATTACAGTTCATTTTACAAAACTAGCAACTTAGACTGGTGCTAAGTTGTTTTTGTATAAAGAACTTTACCCAAAATGAAATAAGGTTGGAAAACCAAAAACTGGCTCAGAGATTTATGCAGTTCTTTTAACAAAACTGTCATCTTAGTCTGGTGTTAAGTTATTATTTTTGTACTAATAACTTTAGCCATATGGAAATAAAGCTGGAAATGCAGAAACTAGCTCAGATATTTAAGCTAGAACCTAATGCTGATCGTGTTTTGGATAAAAACGGCGACTTATAAATAATAAGTTTAAAGTGAAAGTTCTAAAACAATTACCTCTTTAAAGCCCTGTCGGTAACGCACATTCATGTAGCTGTAAATCATCGGGTTGTAGCAGGAGTGAGACATTGCCAGCCAATGACACGCAAACCACACGTACGGCATTCCGGGCCACATGCTCCACTCTTCATCAGCCTCGTGGACCGTCCACAGCACCTGATTGCAATCATAATAATCCCTTATTTCAGACCAATTTAAGAATCGATACAGTAAAACTAAAGTTAGGATCCAAATAATAATCCCATGTTAGGTAAAACCTGGAGCCAAAGTTTACTCTATCCACGTATTATGTATGTACGTATTACGTATTCATA
The DNA here is from genome assembly GCA_947359405.1 of Antitype chi. NCBI lineage: Eukaryota > Metazoa > Arthropoda > Insecta > Lepidoptera > Noctuidae > Antitype > Antitype chi. The sequence goes on along the minus strand of OX375815.1, from coordinate 9,512,614 downwards.
AAAGTATGAAGTCCAACCCATTTTCGCAGCATTGGATAATCCGGCCTACCGCACAACGTGCTAATGAGACAGGATGCTGCCCACAGCATCCGATGATTGGTAAGCTCACCAATCAATTGTACCTATTGATATTTATTTTTACATTGTGTTATACTATTAAGTGTATAATTACGAAAGTTGGTAGAACGTACACAGAAAGACATGATCTTTAGGCCTTTTCTGTCATCTATTTTCGGCGACAGGTAATGAGAAATCCTGTGTGTTTACAGTCTACTGTAATAATATTTTCAGTCGGTACGAATGTATCAATCAGTGAAAAAGTGTTTTGGCGCCTGTGAACGTAGGCGTTCATTAATTCACTTATGTGGGACGGGCGTGATCACTAGTTGCGAGGTGTGCGTGCGTGCGTGTGTGTGAGTGTGTGTTCAAACTCAAACTCAAAGCATTTATTTCAATTAAACCATTTTCAGGCACTTTTGAATTTTCAAAAAGTCGACCAGTTGGAAAGTTGAAGCTAGTTCAAGTTCAAGGAAGGCGTATGGCTATCCAGGTTTGTCCCGGTTTGAGAGTAGGTCTCTCCCAGTCCAGGCGGCGCTGACGTCCTACACCGATAGGTCTCGGGTATCTTCGTGAATCAGCTATCTCTTGAATTTTTGTCGGGCAGGGGTCTTCATGAGTATTCAGAAAGCGCTTGTGGGATATTTTAGGGGTATTTATAAAAATATTAGAAGCTATAAAGTACCTTGGCCACAAATTCATCAAATTTTCATAATTTTCATGCTGAGCGCGCATGAAAATTAAAAAACAAAGTACTGACTACCTTTTACTTACTGAGAACCGGAGATTGCATCCTGTTTAATTTGATATATTAGTAACATGTTTATATTGCGTTTTAACCGGTTTCACGTGGCATGTTATACCTATAGTAAGTATATTACAAGAATCCTTGCAAAATTACCTAATTTCTGAAGCTACTATAATAACTGTATCTATTCCCACTGAAAAGATATTTCAGTGTAAATGGGTTTTTTTTTTATTACTCATAAAGTATTTAACCGATTCTTAAGTTACAAAAAGGGATCTCAGGCTGGTATATTGATCTATTATATAAACAAAGTATTTAAAATGATTCATATACATTTTTCAGCACGTGAAGTGCCTTTGATTTCTAGTTGGCAAAATATATAATAATGTAATACAACAATAACAATAAACGCGCGAAATACATAACCTTCCTTGGCAGTCGGGCAAAAACAAAGTTTCACAAAAATAACAAACAAGAATTTTTCAACAGACGAACCTAATTAAATAAACTTTTCTTTGCAGAGCAGAATTTTACCTATAACGTTCCCACTGTTGGGATACAGGCCTCCTCTCTGTGAGAGGAATTTTGATGCTAATTACCTTATAAATAAAACACAACATGATTAAAAACTTTGCAAGCAATGGGAAATGCCTAGTGAAGGCTGCTTCTCACCGACAACTGTACGTCACTTGGTCATCGCGTGGCATCTCCAGGTAAGACTCTCTGTATATTTTGGCTGCTGAGAGCAAGACTACAAACGTATACAGGGAAGTTTTCTTATAAGTAATTAGTGCACTGTTGCATTTACATTGAGCGTGTTCGTTTTGGCAGAAATAAAACCCGTGTTGGTGAAACAGTAACGTCGATTGTCAGCCCCGAGTGCTGACAGCGATGTGTTGGTAAAGATTATTTAATTCCCAATTATTATCGAATTGCGACTATATGCGCTTCCTTTTATGTAGTACCTAAAACCCCTGATCTCAAAGTACCTATCGATAACAGAGAGGTAATTCCCGCATTTTAGACACGTTCGCATTTTTCGCACACTCGCATACATAATATAATTCTCGAGCTGTCTAGAATACCTATATTTTACTATTGAGTGTAGTTTACTATTACATACAGTTTGACAAGTTTTTGACATTAATCCCTTTATTTTATAAACGTTGCTTAAAGATAAGTAATGATAAGCGAATGTTTAACCATACATTTTTGACGTTTATAAATTTAACCCCTGAATGTAATGCAGCAGACAGGAGATAGCGACTAGATTTTGGTGAGCAGTTAACGAGCAAAACTCGAACACAGTTATATTTCAAAAGCGCCGAGCTTTAGTCCGAAAAACTAGTCCACAGAATATAGCAAGTTATAAAACTAAAATCTCATTTTTCAGAGTCAAAATACGTCGTTATTTTGTTTAAAAGAAAACGTAATAAGCTTACGCTTCTGGGACACGGTCCAGTTGCCCCCAGCTACGGTGTAGATGACGTCACAATCATAATTATAAGCTACTCGCTCATAGCAACCAAAAAGGGTTCATTCTGAAAATTGAAAACGACGCAAATAGCTGTCTAATATTTCGCTCTCTAATATTTCACTGTCTAATATTTGTCAATATTACTGACTGAAAATATAAAATAAATTCAATATTTTCATCAAACTCCAACTCAAAGCATTTTCTCATTTATTTCAAATAAAACTTTTGAATTTTCTAGGGGTCACGATAGCGGCGGTAAGTCCCCTCTTTGAGGAGTGGCTTGAGAGGCGGCATGGCGTCCTCACCTTCCGCCTGATGCAGGTCCTCACCGGACACGATTGTTTCGGGAGGTTCCTGTTTCGCATAAGACGGGAGGAAACGCCTGGGTGTTTCCACTCCTAAGATCGCCCTGAGGACACGGTGGAGCATACGGTGGAAGTCTGCCCGGCTTGGGCGGAGCACCGCCGTGTCCTCGTGGAGGCAATTGGCGGCAGCGAACTCTCGCGTCCGGCTCTGGTCCAGGCCATGGTACGGAGCGAGAGTGCATGGGTAGCCGTCACCTCCTTCTGCGAAGCAGTAATGCTCGCGAAGAGGGAGGCGGCGCACGTGAGGGAGAGGCAGTATATGCGCCCTCACGGCCGTAGTCGCCGCGGGAGACGCCCTGGGCGTCGGGAATCCCAGGCTGATTCCCGGCCACCGTAGGCGCGGGCTTGCGGACGGCGAGTAATGGGTAGCTCGCTGTCCGGTAAGGACCAAGCCTGGGTCGACGGCGCGTTGTGTTCCACGCGCGCCTCAAAGAGATGTCAGCACCAACTGGTGGGGTCCGCAAGGGCCGATGCCTGCCAGGGGTGCGGGTTGTTCGAAAGAGATACCGCGGCACCTGGCACACAGCAACTGAGGGAACACGGGTGGGTTTTAGTCAGTAAAAGTCTGACACGCCCTCCTGCTCCACCCAGAGCGGGAGAAGTTATTTGAAGATTTCCCACCAAAAAAAAAAACCTCAACCACTCCACAGTCATCACTATTTGGAGACAAAGCATTAAACAATAAAACTTATTATTAGTTAGTAAGTGCTCAAAATATTCCGATTCATTTAATTTGGCCAGTAATTATTATATTTTTTAGATCAAACAATCCATCCCATCTTAGTGAAAGGTGTGGCCTTACAACAATCAGCCTTTACAAATTAAAAGTTGAATCAAAAATTCAACGGACTTTGTAAACGCTTTCAAAAGCCAAAAATAAAACCGACTGGCTATTTCAAATATTGAGGACGTTCCGTACTTTCGAAAAACCGCTTCTGCAGCGGCCAGATGATGTGAAAACGAAAAAAAAAAGGTCGTGAAAAGTTCTCAAAAATTCTGTTTTGCCCATTCGCCGGTAGTCGCACAGATGTTACTGCTGTATGAAATTGCATCAAGCCACATTTCGTACGAAGAATGCATGAAACTGTAAATATGGGTCTCACTTTTGGTATTAAAGTTTTTGATTAATTCGATTTATATACGAAAACTGACAGTTATCTATTGTTAAATGTGTGATGTGGATGAGAGCAAGTAAATAAAAAAAAATATTAAACTGATTTGAGTTTGAGTTTTTCTTAAATAAGAGTCAGCAGTTTTTTGTATAAAAATGAATACTTCAGAGTTTATAACACTTTTAAACTAATAAACCAAGTTAGCACGTGATAGATTTTTGCTGAGTAAGTCTTAAGCCAAATGTACCTAGAGATACGTGACACTAGACATTGGTCCCCTTCTGAGTTTATTGTATCTACTTACTATGAAAATGTTGAGTGGCAACCAACTCATCGTGAACACGGTGACGACTGTCAGCATCATCTTGATCATCTGCAAGAGAGGCGAACACATTACGAAACCGATCAAATAAAAAAAGATGTCGAACATCAATTTCAGTAATTCCCAGGTCAGGCAGGGTTATTGAGTTTTCTATCAAGAATTTCTTGTTGCCAGCCTGGAGTCTGGATTTGTGCCTGGTTGATGGCAACAGTGTCGCCCCCTTTTTTACTTGGAACTTAAACACAACTGGGATTTTTTTGAGTACAATGTACAACACTATCTCTAAGTCCTCGGAAAAACAGGCGTGATGTTTGGCTAACTCAAAATTTGCATATAAGCTAGCTTAAAGTTACTCAAAAATAGGTAGCTAGGTACTGTCATGAGCATAAATATATTACTATCGACAGCTCGGCAATAATATCTGATGTCATGATTCACCCAATAATATGCGACGGCAAATATAATGTGATCATTTGTGGAAGGCTAAACAAGTGGCAGCACAAATATGTGACATCGAAGGAACACCAAAACTATCTAAGCAACACCAAAACTATCTAGCGAGACAAGCGGCATCGGCAATATGTGTCAATGCAAAATTAACAGACATGTATTGCGTCATGAATATCTGTCGACTCTTTTAAATTCAGAAGCCTGTGATACCTCGTTGTGATCGAAAATATCTGTCAGCAATATAACCTGACAGAATAATGTTTCGAATTCTTTATCGCAATCGGAAGCATAATTATCTGACCGTACGGTCAGTGAAAGATGAAATGTCAATAATTAGCGATTTTATTCTTTTTGACAAGTGAGGCAATGGCGGCAATTCTGCCAGTATCAATTACCCATCTTAAAATAGGTGATTATTCATTTAAATAATATACTGTTCATGAAAATCAAATATTATTGCCGAGCCCTGGTAACATTCCTATGCTTTTGACTGAAAGTTACATCAAATTGCTGTAAAAAAAAAGATATTCTAACGAAACTCGCACAATTTTAGTAAGTGATCAGCTCAGAGTTTTAGTATTTAAATAACGTGAGATGAGGAGCAAATATCACCCACCCACCCATCCGTGAAATCAGGTCATTTCAATTCATTAATCTTCATTGATAATGACAAATTGATTACACTTTTATGACTAACGGGCGACGTGATCGTCTGTCAAAATATCAGCACGTATTCAAACGAAATACTCTGAGCCGGCGCCAATCCGCAGATCAAAGTTCGGTCACGCAAATAATTTGCGGTCACACTACGACTTGTATCTGTTTAGCTCCATCTAGTTTAAAAAATCGACCAAAACATAGACGTCTGATTAAAGATCAACTAACAGAAGTACTCAAACACATATCTGAAGGTAGAACATGCTTTTTAACCTAAGAGCCCTAAAGATTTTAAAAAACAGCTCAGAGAGGATTTTTTAAATATCCACTTAACAGGTCAAATCGGGGACTTGTAGTTTGGGTGGAAGCCAGTAAAAATTTAAAACTATTAATTTGTAGGCGGTTAGTCCATGTTGACGCAAGATCGAATTGAGTGGAAAAAAAGGATACAGGGATCTTTGCCCTGCAGTGACGGACCACATAGTCGTACTATATAAGTATACTTATATAAGTACTTTTCCAGCCATTCGCTTCATGCCTTCTCTTGCGAACTATATTCGTGAAGAAATATATGTCTCTGCAATAGCTTCAGTTAGGACTAAAATAAGATTACTAATAGTTTTTCTTTTTTCAATATATCTTTACATTTAATTTTATTTCCTAAACTTTTTTATTTTTTAAGGAAAGTTCGCGTTTTGTAAGTTTTGTTTACTTTTAGATGTTTTTAATAGTACGTTTTTATATCAAATATGCATGTTAGATTCGCATTTAGTAAATGCTAATCAGAATTATTGCATTGTAACTGTTTTATTGCATTTGTGATTGAAGTTTTGTACCACTTCATTAAAAAAAAACGACCCACCCCTGCTACGCACGGGTGTGAAATCTACTATGTGGTGACATGTCAAAACATTGAGATGTCTATCTTATATCTAAGTTAACTAATAATGTATAGGACCAGTTACCTTCCGGAATAAATTCTCTATATAAGAGTCACGGCCATATGGAATTCATTGTTAAGTTTAGATGAATTAAGCGGTCAGATCACACAGACACGAAAGGCGACTTTGTTTGCTACTTATTGATATAAAAATAATGAAACACGTTTTCTTTTACCAACCTTTCGCTTGGAGTGTTGCATACGTGTGTCTCGCGCATCTTGCGCCTCCCCAGGCGGGCGCCCGCCCCACACGGTGTGCGCTATCCGTGCGTACGTGCACACCAATGCACTGAGTGGAAGCACGAACTGAAGCACCAACAGTGCGTAGGTATACTGTCGGCTCTTCTCTGGATTGGTCCATTGCTCACCGCAAATATCTCTTTGCAACATAACACATACGTTACAACCTGGCTTTTTTTTTGTAATTAAAGCAAAACATTGTTCGTCATGAAAAGCCTAAGTACAACGCTACAAGATTATTTTAGCGCATGGAAAAATTTGGAACTAAAGCCGTCATATTGTTTTATTGCCTGTAACAATTTCACAATGATTACCATCTACCCTATCAATTTCATCCAGGCGCCAAAAGATCCTAGTAGTGCAGTAGCACTCACTTACATTTCACAAATTCAGCATAAACGCAGGAACAAAACTATGAACTATGCATGTATTTGACAATGATAATAAATCAGAACACAGAGTATCTAGATCAGTAGAAGGGACTACTGATCTACTCCTAACAAGTTTAAGAATCTGCTCCTAATTGATGCTGCTGTCTATACTTTATTGGACTTAGACCTCTAAATTCTTAGAAATTAAGCAAAAAGAGAGGATATTTTATTCCTCTTCATTACTGGTAACTTAGTTTATTAAACACAATATACTAAATGTAGGATTATGACCAATATGATACATACACTTCACATGCTCGGTGCCAGAGCGACGGCCTCTGCAGTGTGGACACGATAGGAATGGGCGCCGCGGTGATGACCGCTCCGCTCCACACAGCAAACACAACAAGCTTAGCAGCCGTCTTGCCCAACCGCGGCTTCAACGGATGCATAATAATGATGTACCTGTCTATCGATATCGCGAGCAGAGTGTACGCACTGACCAGCACAGATACCGCTTGCGAAAAGTTCACAGCCTTACACATAAATGCACCAAACGGCCAGTACCGCAGTAACAACATAGACACAAATGAGAACGGCACACAAAACAGTGTCATCAGGATGTCTCCCACTGCTAGGTTCACTATAAAATAGTTCGTCACTGTCTTCATACGCGGCGTCGTGTAAACCACTGAACATACCAGCCCGTTTCCTACTAAAGCAGCTACGAACACTGCAATATACATCACGTACACAAATATTTTAAAAATACCCGTTGTAATGTCCTCGTCGTTATGCAATATACAAATAAGTTCGTCCGGATAAGTGTAGTTGTGATTATAATACGACTCATTATGGCAGTTGATGCACGAAAAGTTATATTCCAAAGCATTTTCACTGTCGTAGAACATCTTCTTCCATTCAAATGTTCAGTAAAAATTCTTCATGATTTTCTGAAACAAAAATAAATAAAATTTTATACTTTCAACGTCCGTACTTGTTTTAGTCGGGGATTATTTGTGTTCAATAAAAAGAACAGAACGTAATCATCACGCAAAAAAAACAAGTTAAAATAATTGCAAGGTAATATTTACGAAAAAAGGTGACGAGACTAAAAAACAGCGGGGTAAATGCGTAACACAAAGTAGGAATGGCTTTCATTTTTACAGTTCAACCACATTCATTACGTAATTTACGTTTTCGAGCAGGCGATTTTTTCTTACTTATGAAGCAATTGATTAGCATTTCCGCACAATTACCAACCATATATACAACGTCCCGACATCAATCATCGGGCAGTTGCCCACCAGACACAATACCCGTCTGGTCCAAGAATACTCCTTTTTCTATGAAGGATGAGTTAACTAAACGCCCTGTTCCTCATACCTCCATAGACTCGTAACATCTCGTAGTAATTACTTTTTTTTAAATATTCCACGTCCACTATAGACTTCGTTACTATTTTTATCTTAAGTACCTATAAATAAAAGTGGTTTTCTGTTGGACGCCAGCATTGTTCGTTGGTGCAGGTACAGTTGAAAACAATTTTAAATCATAATATTGTTACCAAAAACTTGTTACATCATACATGTTGAAATTATACTATGCAGCTAGGTCATGGTTGACTTTAACTGTCATATTTAATCGCAAGTTTTAAATTTCGAGTCTTTATTGTTGACTGTTGAGGAGGTCCTTCATCTGCTGTCAATCCTGGGTGTAGAATCAGGTCATGCATCATACAAATAGGCATTGTCTTCAAAACAGAATCAACCTATAAAATTTCAACTTCGTAGGGTAAGAGGAAGTGGTCTGAATTAAACTTGCAAGATTTGACCCATACACACTAACTAACTAACTTCCGAACAAACTAAGGCAAGTTAAATAGAAGCTTGTTAAAGAATCCGTAGGTTCCATCTTCGTTTTTCGTTTATAAGTATGTAGTAGTAGTACCTCTTGTAAAGGTTTGTCTTATTAAATTTGTTCGTTCGTAAAGTAGTTTATCTAAAAAACGTGTTTCGTCGACCATGACCTACAAAAGTTCTACAGCCGATTTTTAAAGCCAAACTCCTTGAAACTGTTTGGCTAAGTTAACTGATTGAATTGGTTCTTGTCACCGCCGGGGGTGCTAGCTGTCTTAGAACCCAATGGTTTGGCACGCGACGATGGGAAGAGGCCAGACGGAATGACCATAATGTCTTGGAAGTTGGGTAGGCGTGCTGGTAGGGTGCGGCTGCTGCAGGTACAGAAAACCTCAAACGGCGCAAATATAACAACCTTATTGGGAGCTATTTGTTTGGGCCGTTTGGGGTTGTAACACTAGGGCCTTGGGGTCCGAGTGCTCATCGAGTATTTCGGGACATCGCCAAGCAATCGCCTCTTCACGTGACCAAAGGGCTGGCCTATTCTTAGGTCAAAGAATCAGCATTGCCATCCAACGTGGCAACGCTGCCAGCCTTTTGGGCACTTTTCCCGCTGACAGCGATGCGGACGAATTCTTTGATGCCCAGTGAGCTTTACTTTATATACTTGTACATACTGTCTAATTATTTATTTTGAGACTGTAATAACTTGGATATTTATAAAATTGATTGAATAATTATTAAAGGAAAATCGAGTCTATTTTTCTTCGAGGGGCTTGTGGCTAAGTAAGTGGATGGGTGACCATCTTTACATACCAAGCCCCCCGTGCCTCGGAAAGCACGTTAAAGCGTTGGTCCAGGCTGTCATTCGTGGAACTTTGACAGTTGTTACGGGTCGTCAGAAGCCCGAAAGTCTGTCAACCTTAACAAGGGGGATCGTGTTACACAGTAACTGGGTTGCGGCGGATAGATAAACAATCGCTCCACGTAAAATATTGTTATTCAGCTGCATCCGGTTAGACTGGGAGCCGACCCCAACATAGTTGGGAAAAAAGCTAGGCAGATTGATTGATTAAAAGAAAATGCGAAAACATATTTATTTTCATATCATAAATAAACAGTGCAAAACAACGTGAGTGAAATGAATATATTATTTCAAACATACAAATGCAGGAGTGCCTGAAATGCCGCAGTATAGGCAGTTTTTGGTACAGAAACGTGGTCGCTCACAATGGGCCTTATCAGAAGGCTTAAAGTCCCCCAAAGGGCAATGGAGAGGGCTATGCTCGGAGTTTCCCTACGTGATCTAATCAGGAATGAAGAGATCCGCAGGAAAACGAAGGCAACCGGCATAGCCCGAAGAATTGCCAAACTTAAGTTGCAGTGGGCAGGGCACATTGCTCGCAGAACAGATGGCCGATAGGGCCGAAAGGTTCTGGAGTGGCGACCGCGTACCGGAAGACGTAGAGTGGCAAGGCCTCGCACAAGGTGGACTTGTGAAGGCCGCAGGAATCCGCTGGATGCGGGAAGCACAAGACCGGTCGAAGTGGAGGAGCCTGGGGGAGGCCTATGTCCAGCAGTGAATGTTTTTCGACTGAAATGATGATGATGATGATGATGAGGCAGTTTTAAAGTTTCACAACCAGAGCGTAGAACTGAATCATATTACAAAAATAACAACGTTCCTGCATTCATAACAAGATTAGGCAGAGGTGTATAGTTACAACCACATTTGCTCAGCAATGTTTAACAGCTTAAGAAATTCAAGGATACTTTCATCATTTTCCTCCTGCACTAAACACTGAGTAAATAAGTGCATCTCGGTCCATTCGGAAATTATTTTAAACATTCATTTGTTTCACATTAATTTGTTTGTGTTTCTGTATTCAATGAACATGAGACCTTGAGTGAATCTGTTAAAACAAAGTGGTTTTTACAAATAGCATTACTTTTGTAAGTTTACCCGCCCTTGCTTGACCTGTTTTGCATGGTTGCAATGGAGACATGTTAATACATCCAGATTTATGTTCGTCTAATTTAAATATTAATGTATACAATGCCAGCGACATGGGATAACATAAAACTTTTCAAATGAATTCTGTAATTGTTAGTCAAAACCGCATCCGTATCCATTGCGTCGTTTAGAAAAACAACGCGGTCACACAGACAGACACAAAAAGCGACTTCAATATAAAATATGAAAAAATTAACATAGATAAAAGAGGAAAAAAATAAATGTCCTGTTTCGTTCTAACTAGATTAGAAAGTCTAATTAGATATATTGGATCGGAAGACTACTATCAAGTCATCTACTGCTACTAAACTACACAAAAATAGCATTCTTAATCTGACTTCGGATTATTGGATCGGATTGGACTGCAGGTTAATAACACGAAGTTTATTGATTTTCTGAGAACTTATAAAATGCTTTCTATCAAAGGTATAAAGTTCAGACTGACAACATACGGCCTTCAATTACAGCGTAAAATTCTAAGGTACACATACCTCAGGGTTTTTGGAAAAAAGGCGTAACGATTGGACCGAATATCACTCTGTCACAACCGGAAATAGAAAAATTGTATTTCATGTTAAAGTGAATAAAGAAAGTTAAAAGAAAAAAAAAACTTTTTTTAAAACAAGCTTTTATTATTACATATTAAAACGAACTAAAAGTTAAAAATAATTTAATCTCAATTATTTAAATAAAAGCTTTGATTTTTTGCTATAAATCGTTGTTTTTTTATGTGTTTTTGGAAGCTCTCATGTATATCTGAAATAATATGTCGCTCGGAACGTACAAATTTTTGTAAGTAGCTTTTAGTTAAGAGTCTTGAATAATTGACAGCGTTATACCGTATACCATCGTACAACACAACTTTTGGCCTAAGTAAAGCTTACACGTGCCTGTGGAAATATAAACTTAGAGTTCCAACCCGCCACGATCTAGAATGTTAGTTAATGTTCTTGTGACGAGATGAAACAAGAAATAGTTAGCGACTTAGTAACATAATGTATTGCATTCCTATCCAAGAAGTGACGGCTATAAATTACGGGTACTTTCAAAAAAACGGGTACGGAACGGGTCGGGGAACGGGTTGAACGGAGCCTAAGGCACCTTAGTGCCTTAGGCTCCGTTCAACCCGATTAAATTAAATTCAAAATATTTTATTTTACATAAAGCTACATGAGCATTTGTGTCAGGAGCTAGGTTTACGGTTCCAATTTGGGTATTCTAAATAAGAGATACATAAATACATACATACTAAAAATAAATGAACACCATACACACAGTTACAGCTAGGTACAAGAACAAGATCACAACGACGATTAATGTTCCTTTACGAGTGTTTTGAACACATGTTACGACTGCGCGCTTTTAATTACTATTAGCAATGCATTCCGCAAACGAGCGGCCTGAACATTAAAGGAAGGTCGAGGAAAACTGTGGAATGCATGGGCATTTTAAGCTTCAAGTTATCTGATGACTTTAAGAATTTCGTGTGGGACTGTGGGAGTCACAAAGAAACTAAAACGACGTACCTATTCGCTTGAAACTGAAAGGAGTCACACTGAATTCCAGGAGGCGTTTACGCAAGCATTCCGTTCTATTTTCGGGACCAGATTCTAGTCTAGTCTTAACTCGGTGATAGATGCTAAAACTAGTTCCAGTTCTAGTTATTCCAACAAGGAAACTCAGCATTAAGTCAAATATCATTAAAAGTTTACGACTGTCTTGGAAGATAGACGTCAACCGCCGAGATTAGACAAATAGTGACAAACTTCCGAACTGTGAACAACTTCTATTGGCAAAAGAGAAGGAAAAAATAAATGGGGCGGAATTTACGGACCATCAAAAAATTTCTACACTAATATTTTTGCCGTTTATTTATTTTGTTACTTAAATTTTTTCGTAAAAACAAAAAAAAGATTTTATTAAAAGTGGGGCGTCGTTATTGGGAGTATGGATCAAGCTATCGGTGGTTATGACTCCAGAGACAAAACCTACTCACAATTTTTACCCGACTGCCAAGGAAGGGTTATGTTTGGTTATGTTACCAATTATCATTTTTTCGTTTGTAAAAGATATTGCAAAATGCACAGATCTGATACCAACTTGCTAAAATCTATACTAATAATAAAGCTGATTTTAATATAACGAGGGTGACCCAATTACAGATAGCAACAAAGTCAATTATTAACACTGTTAGTATATTTTCACCTAAATTAATTTAAAAATGATTCGATACATTGCTTTTCAGCATTTGATGTAATACATAGTCTAGTGCTAATACGCTACAGTTAAACCATTTTAATTTGTATTGCAACCTGTTTGAGCAAATTGGTCATAAATTTAAACATCGATTCCGAAAAAAAGAAAACATGTATTTTCTGGCAAACTTCCACCGAGGGTGAAAGTATATTAATTTTTTTGTCAGTGTGACAACTAAATTTGAAGTATTCCCGATCCCCTAAGCCTAGTGAGCTTTTTATTAATATATTCCAACTGTATTCCTATGGAATTAGTGAAGATTGATAAATATATCTCCGGTTTTTCTCATTATCGTTTTATGTCATTCGAATGTTGATTCTCGCTCGCTTTATCAAAGATTCTGCTTGTACCTTTGGTCTGATTATCTGTCTAAGTAAGGTTTGTAGAGTTAGGTTACACACGCACGCTTGGTTCTACATTAAATCTGATAACTTTTGGCCAGTGAAAGAGTCTTGGAAACCTACTTTGCGTGTTTTTTTTTGATACGATTAATTAATAAAATGTGTTAAATTTTACAATGTTTTCTATATCAACATAATAAAGAGCATCCTATGGAGTATTTTTACCCTACCTTAATTTCCCCATCGTCGAAGGTTAACTTTTTCTAACTACATGGCCTAACCAAATCTACATGACCATATCAGTAGGTCTGTATGCACTACTGGATGAAAATACAGTGACATGTTATTACACGCTTTATATTAGCTCGGGTTGTATGTATGTATGTAACGGAATCTTTGAGCGCGATTTTGACCCACTTTAAACGGTCAGATTTCATTGAAACTTTGTAAACTTGTCGAGGACCGATGACAATTTAATAATTAAAAAAAAAAATTGAGAAAAAAAAAACACGTTTTGTAGTTAGCAGAACTAAAAAATAGAAAATAAATAATAGTTTAAAAAACTAAAAAACGCGCTTTAAAAACCAAACTAAAAAAGGAGAAAATAATTTAATTCAATTAAAAAGCGTGGGGTGCTTGACATTAATTGATTATAAAAATACCTCAAAAAGCACCCCACGCTTTTTAATTGAATTAAATTATTTTCTCCTTTTTTAGTTTGGTTTTTAAAGCGTGTTTTTTAGTTTTTTAAACTATTATTTTTTTATCAAAACTTCTATATTTATAATATTTGCTCGACTGTGTCAGAGGACCTTGAGTTGGGTTCCAATTCTAATTTGGATTCATGTTTAAAATCCTCACTTTAAATCAACGCAAACTCATTAATTTACAAAGAGTTTCGTAGAATTAATAACATATGTGAGCTCTGAATTAGCTAGTAGCAAAACTAAACCATTACGAGATATGAATCGAGGACAATTTGCTTACGATAGCCTGATCAAATACAGAAGTCGTAATCCTTATAAGTTCTCGGTAAGAAGTGAGTCATGTAATATTGCTATCGTGGTATTGCTAAGTGCTCCTTTCTGGAATCCTACTATATTACATCCTATACTAATATTATAGATGTGAAAGTTTGTGAAGATGTTTGGATGTTTGTGGTTGAACGGATTTGGATGAAATTTGGCACACAGATAGTTTATAACCTGGATTAACAAATAGGGTACTTTTCATCCCGGTAGTACGTTCCCCTGGGATAATTTCAAACCTCTACGCGGGGGAAGCCGCCAGCAATAACTACTTGTACTATAAAATATGGATTCCAATATTCTCCGTAGGTACGTGGCGCCAGTCCTATATAAGTTATATTACACCTACATCTTTCTAGACATATATTGCAATTTCACATGACTGTGAGAGCAGTGGTGGTCCAGTCGTAATGGCCGCGAGTTGTAGGTCGTGGGTTTGAACTCAGCCAGGCGCATTACTTTGTGTAAATAATTTCATCACCACTGCTCTCAAACGGTGAAGGAAAACATCGCGAGGAAAACGGCATGTCCTACAACCAAAACTTCGAAGACATGTAACATCTACCAACCCGCACTGGGACCGCGTGGTGGAATACGGCCCACTCCCTCTCACGGAGAGGAAGCTTGTGTCCCAGCAGTGGGAACGTTATAGGCTAAGTATGTACATGACTGTTATTAATTCCGTTCGTTCCTGACAGAGAGAACATCATGGTACTCGCTTGCATGTAGTTCCGAATGTAATTAAATTTAACGGTGAAATCTGCATTATGCCGTAGTGCAATACCCGTTAGTCTCAAAGATCTAATGATGCGATGGGATTAATCACTGCTAAACCACTTTGCATCAACTTTGTAAAATAATTAATTATGTGTTAAAGTTGGTAAAGTACGTATTTTTAGTTGGAAGCGCACCCCTGCTTCACACGTTTACGACTCCAGACAACGTCGGGAATGCTTATAATTTTTTTTTTTTAAATTGAACAATTTCAATGAGAAAAAATTCAACATATTGATAGTGTGTGAGGATGAGTGAAGATCTGCTGGGTCTAGTGGTTATTATATGAAGTATAATATTTATGTGTTATACACATGCACCTTCGGTTCAGTTTCCACCGTCATCGTCATCTAGAATTCTAGATGATGGTGGAAACCGCATCAAAGTCCGTTGCGTCGTATACAAGAACAACGTGCGTCGTTCATAAGAACAACGTGGTCACACAGACAGATATGAAAAGTAATTTTAATTTGTTTTATAGTTATAGATGTATCGAGGATCGATCGCGAGTGCGTTATTGAAAGTGGCTGTAGATCATCATGTGACGAGACAGCATAAAAGTGATACGAACCACGTCCCCGTTGCTAATGTTCAATATATCAAACGCGCAATAAGAACTCGGCTGTGGAAAAGTGGAGTGCCCTTGAAAAAATTTCAAATGCCTAACCTTTTCGCAACTATTTTCGGGTTGGCCTGCAGTCTAACCAAATGCAGCTAAATACCAGTATTTTACATGGAGAGACTACCTATCTGACCTCCACAACCCAATCACTGGGTACTACGATACCCCTTGGTAAGATTGATTGTCAGACTTTCGGGCTTCTGACGTAACGACTGCCAAAAATCTACGAATGACGGCTTAGACCAACGAGTTAATAGGCTAACAGTTCTCAATTCGTTTGTATATTTTTTGTATGTATCTGCCGCGATATCCAGTAATTTTAGATCGATTTCGATCGGTGGTCCCATATACATTTTATTAACTTTACTTGAGTCGTTTTTGCGTAAGCTTCGATATTACGTTTTTAATCCACTTTGTGTATGTTGATGATGTTTTAATACTTCCTGTGGTTCACATAGCAAGTAGTGATAACCAATCCAACTAAAAAACCGGAAAACCAACTAAAAAGTTTATTAGTAATTTTTTAGTTATGGTACCCCCCCATACCATAATCAAGAAATGACCAACCAACTTTTTACAAAAAAAAACAATCGACTTCCAAAAAACACTACAAAGTGAATCATAACTTTAATTTAGGAAGTTGGTGTCTTTGAATCTGTCATGATTATCAGCAGTGAGAAAACGATTACTAGACTAATATAATAAATGTGAAAGTTTGTATGTTTGGATATTTGGATAAAATTTGGAATACAGGTAGTTTATAACCTGTATTGACACATAGGATTTTTTATCCCGGTCCGTCCCCGTGGGATAATTTCCAACGTCAACTTGGGCGACCCCGCTAGCAAAAGCTACTCCAAAATAAAATAAAAACATAAGCACCAAGTTCCTACGGCAAACACTAAGTTCATTTGGATCAGCGATCCAAAGAAAATGTTGACTTAGTGAAAGATCAAGTGAACTTGTATTACGTCTTCCAAACGATTTCTCGTACCCAGCACAGACGACCGCACATCAGTGGTTACAAAAACTTTGAACATACTTTTAAATAATTTTCCTGTAAATGACAGCGTTAAGGCAAAGACAGACATGCGAAAATGGGGTAGGACAAAAACGTTAACGCAACTTTCCAACAAGTCAGTACCGCCTACTACAGTTTCCTTGCCACAAATTGGCGAGCCATCAGTCTTACGGGAATGTCTACCATTCCGGTAACTTTTTGACTTTATAGACGTAACGTCAGTGTCAGCCGTTCCATTTATTTCCCCATAGGTCGCTTGATAAGGGTTGTGCTGTTCTTATTTGAAAGATAACAATGATTTGATTATCCTGTAGTACAATCAACCGCACATGGGCTTGTGACAAAGTAAAAAAAAACTTGAGAGGTGTCAAGGGTCACCCGGATGGAACGAAGTTAAAAAAAATAATAATAAATAATATAAAAGACGAAATGAAAATATCTGGCTTGCTTTCTATAAGAGAGGCAGAGACAGACAGAGAAACATGCGCACGCCGCACGGCTTACAATAGCTTACTATAGCAAAAAGTGTCGTTACAACTTTTCGTATGAATTTTTTCCGTCTAGCCCCCTTTCACAACGCGCGATAAGGATCTTCGTTCCAAAAAACTATAATAGCCGCTTAGTTCGATCGATCAGATTTACTTACGCTTGCCGCGGTTAGCCCGTACATGGGTGATCATGTTTACATACCAAGACTCCTGCGTGCTTCGGAGTGCACATTAAGCCGTTGGTCCCTACTGTGATTCATAGATCTTTGACAGTTGTTACGGGTCATCAGAAACTCGAAAGTCTGAGTATCAAGGGGTATTACAAAGTTAGGAAAAGGCTAGGCAGATAATGATAATGAATTTTATGTAGATAAAGTTAGTAACCGTGCCCTCAATTAATTATTTACATACGCTTCAATCAAGTAGATTAAACTAGTAACACGATAAGTCGTGTTTCTCTAACACAGTCTCTTGGGCCGCAAAATCTGTATAGTAATTATTATTTCCCGCGTAATCTTACCACGTGCAAACCAAGTCAATATCGCGTGTTATAGAAACCGGCATAATGACAAGGAACCTCCAAGACAAATTGTTACAAGTTGTTGTTGACATTACTAAATCACTCGTGCATTTTGAAGTTTTACGACGCCACAGATAGACACATAGATACACGTTATACTTATTTACCTGTTTCCGTCGGGGTTTAAAAACTTAAGCAATGACAGATAGATTAATTATTTGATAGATACATAGTGCTTATTGCATACCATATTTACAAACATTGTAAATGTAAGTATACGATCTTGTGTGGGGTTCTAAGAAAAACCACTACAAAATGAAAAATAGCTGTAATTTCGGAAGTTGATGACACTTCCGATATTAAAGTTATTTCATTATTTATTTATTTTTTTTGTATTTTGTGGAAGCTGTTTGTTTTTTTTTTAATTAACTTAATATTATAGCTCGATATGACATACATCTAACTTAAGTTACAAGATTATCATGGAAATAATGTCACTTGGTTTAAATAGGTAAATTTTATTTAAATAGATTCTTTTACATATTGTGAATGAGAGAACGTTGCAGGCCTTACAGACTGTAGATTTGTAGACGATTTTCTATTCTTTATTTTCATTCCTCTAAGTTCCTGGTACTTATTGACAGGCCTGCACTGTCCTCCCATACCTATTATCACTGTAATTAGAAAACATAGTAAAAGCCAATTATTTTTAAAAGAGTAACCGTGGAGTTTTTTTGCCGGTTCTTCTCCATAGGTAGCGACAAATTGGAGCCGTGCACCTAGCTTCTGACGTTTCATAAAAGCCCATGCAGGTTTATCTGAAATAAAATATTTTGATTTGAGTTTATTTGATAAGAAAGAGACTGGCAGTGTGCCTATTTTTGGCTGTTAATTAAGGCCCTTTTCCATAGCCAAGATTCAATACAACAATTAGTGAAAATGTCACAATGTACTTTTGAAAGTGAAATCAATAAGACAGATATTACATAAAGCGTATTTTAATGAAATCCTGCTGGCACCTTCTGGATATAGAAAAACAATTCCTTTAACATCTCTTAGCTCTTTGTTTATACCCCTCGAACTCGAAGTCAAATCATAATATTCAATTAGACACTTTAAAGACACTTTTGAACGACACAATTTACAAGAAATCAATTAATTGGTTTTAGTTGCCGATTTCAAAAAGTAGTTTCCTATGAAAAAGAATTTCAAGAAAATCTATAGTTAGCAACTCTTTAAAAAATATTTTACATATTTTGTATAGGGACGTACAATATTTATATCATATATATGCAGTTGATGTACCTACCTGTAATAAAATTACTACTTATTAATATTTATTACTACCAAATGCGTGACACACTACGCACAATGTAGGGTTCCGTAGTTGGGATGAATTTATCCGAAAAACAATGTTCTCCTATACATTATCACACATCCCACGTGTTAATTCTCCAACTGCAAATGTAAGTTTGTAGTCGAAATGATTATGTGATAAAACAAAACAAGAACGATTTAGAACCTTTTTCTTTAGCTTTAGACCTTGTTTCTTGCCAAACTTCAGTCAACGGGAAGTACCCGTAATAGGTTTTGATTTACCATAGACTTTCGTATTTGATATTAATTTCAGCTTAATACCTCCACGTGTTCCAGAGAAAAAAGGTTCTACAATACTGACAGACGGACGGTCGGGCAACCAAGTGAGATGAGAGAGAGATGATAAGGTTTCCGTTTTTTTTTTTCTTTGAGGTACGGATCCCTAAAAATGACGCAAAGACAAATAAATCAAAACTGATGGATACATCAGATACAGGTGGTCACATGTTTCCAAATATTTACTGTAAACTTACACGATTCTCCTAAAAGGAGAATATATGTGTAAAGTGGCATCAAAATCTGATAACGGCGGCAATATTAAGATTTTTTTTGTACTGACAATAACTGTAAACAAAACAAAACATTAATCGGTCGAGCCGTTTTCAAGTAATGAGCATACATGCGACCATTGATTTTTATTAACTTAAATATTATTAAATAAATAAATAAAATTCGTTTATTTCAGACTATTAATTGCCCATATTTTGTTAGTATAACATTATCTTAAAAAACTATGTTAGTCGCGAGGAAATCAGTTGTATTTATATTAAATTGAAAGAAGTTAATTAAAATTAAATTGAAATAAATTAGTAGATATTAAATTAAAATAAATTAGAATTGAATTAAAATAAATTGAAATTAATTAAAATGAAAAAATTAATTGAAATTAATTAAGATAAAATTGAAATAATTTGTTGTGCATTGTTATCATCTGCTTAGCCTTTACCCGACTACGTTAGGTCCAGTCAATCCGGATGCAGCTAAATACCAATATTGGAACGACTCCCTACCTGACCTCCACGACCAGTCACTGGGTAATACGATACCTCTTGGTGAGTCTGGTTGTCAGACTTTCGGGCTTCTGGCGATCCGTAACGACTGTCAAAGATCTACGAATTACAGCCAGGACCAACGGCTTAACGTGCTTTCCGAGGCGGAGGGACGGAGGGACCTAGGTATGTAAAGATGGCACCCATCCACGGACCAACCACGGCAAGCGTAACTTAACCTGATCGATCAACCATTGCGGTTATTATTACTTACAAACCCCTTATCCACTAGATGTTTAACCACTTTTGGAGCATGAATTAAAACTTTGCCTCGCTTAGTTCTGTTCATATCTAATCCCTTACTGCACGTAGCAAGCAGCTTAGTGGATGTATATTCTCCTGCAGGTATCACTTCTTGTGTGACACTTTGTAAGTTAACTGTTATTGCATGCTCATGCAAACAAAAGCTACTAGTTTTCAAACCATTTTATTGTCCAAAAATTCAAATGCACGTTTTGTAACACAAATTCTAATTTATTTAAACCGCACGCAACAGTCTGGAAAATTGGAACATCGAAGACATTATGGAAACTGTATTTTCCGGTACATATCACATATTATTGCGTTCAAAAAATAAAAAATAAACACTTTTTCAGCGTCTTCAGACGTCGAATCATAAAGAATAGTCACTTTTTTGTGACGAAGCCACATCATAATAGTCTGGAATTAACGAAGGAATTTTAGAAAGGTGGACACTGGTCCACCTTTCTAAAATTCCTACTTGTTGAAATCATATGTAATGGGGATCTGTAATGTAATGGGGACCTACTTCAGTAAATAGGTACCTGTTTATAGAACTCAAAATGTAAAATAGGCAAAAATAATTTTTAGTCTGTTCCGTAACGAATAAAAAAAAATTAAATTGAAAAGTTCACAGAAGATCCCCATTACATATGATTTCATTAATCTGTAGCAAATTCCACAGTACGACCCGTACTCGAATTATGATAAAAATAACGTTAGCAAAAAAACTTTCGACAGAACGTGCGTTACGAAAGGAGTAACGTTATGTGAGAAAAAATCTAAAAATATATTGCTGAGATAGCTTAGGCAAAATGCAGTCGGGAAATGATAGTTTTAGTTCATGAAATAATAAAATAAATTTTAAAATTCAATTCGAAGATTTCAGTTTTTTTAATCTGTTTTTGAACACCATGAAATAGTAGCCGCCATGTTATTACGTCATACGGCGTGTAAATTGAACAACTTTGTACCTACTTTTATTATTTTCGTAACCAAAGTATTTTTTATTTAAATAATATTATGCATTCAGGAACAGAAAACCAACGATAACTAGAAGAATAACATTTTTTTTTCAATTACAAACAATTATCATACAAAATATCAGCGCATTTGTTTACTTAGCAAACTGACGTCATACCCACAGACCAATATGGCGTCCACTGCGTGCAGCGTTTTCGTCAAATTATGCGCAAAATTTGAAAATGTAAAAATTATATGCATTTTTACGACACTAATCGATTAAATAAAAATGTTGTTTTGTTTGGTGGTTTATTAGCACTTTAGATTCGAATTAGGACACTTTTCAAAAATGAGTTTAATACTCTATTGATACCATTCGAAAATCACGTCACAAATTAAGGGGTGAAATGGGAGTCAACCACGAGTCAACAGTGTAACCTCGTGTGGCAAGGAGGCGAGACGAGTCATAAGCTTTAAAACGTCACATGTTACTCTAGAAACTTCCAACTGTAACAAAAACTTTTCATAAATATAATACCAACTTTATCAATTTTTTTCTATGGTTTATTTAGACTGCAAAAATTGTGGTGGCACACGCAGAGTTCACATAAGTATGACCACGGGTGAAAAGGACGAGGCCTTGTCTGATGTAAATTAAGGATAACCCAAAAAAAGTAGTACCTACCTAATGTAATATTTTGTAGATGAGGAAGCATACGCTGCGATTTAATTTGGAGGAGCTAGGTAGCGTTAGTGATGACAGGGTTGCGAACTTGTGGTATCATGTTCTTTGAAATTTATTGAGCCTCTTAATCGCTAGGGACTTTTTGTTAAAATGGGAAGTAGTTACTTTATAAAAGGAGTAATAATCTACATGTTAGGAAGTGCTCATGTTTCGTGGTGGTACTTTCAGAACCATTGCATAACTTAATGTAAAATTCGGCGTAAAGTATGATTTACTGGACTGACGGAAGAGAATATCATCATCTGCCTAACATTTTCCCAACTATGTTGAGGTCGGCTTCCAGTCTAACCGGATACCGAATACCAGTGTATTCAGCTGCATCCGGTTAGACTGGAAGCTGTCTGACATCCTCAACCCAATTATTGTGTAATACGACAACGCTTAATAAGACTGGTTGTCGGACTTTCGGGGTTTGACTACCTGTAACGACTGTCACAGATTCACGAATGACAGCTGGGATCATCGGCTTAACGTGTATAGGATATCTCAGAAATAACCACAGTTAACCTCCAAAACTTATTTATTATTCTCTTAACTTATTTTTATCAAAACTTATATCCTAAAATTAATCACACATTAACAAAACATATTGTGGTATTTAAAACTAAACTTATTGCGGTGTTTAAAACTAAACTTATTGCGAACCAAAACTTATTTGATCTTACGACCGTTCGCTGCCAACCCCCATCGAAAAGTCCTCGATGCGTACCAAACCACTCCAACTGTCACCACCAGTGTGCCCAGTGCAATATATGAAGTCTCCCGGTTTTATTTAAATACGTATTTCCGCCGTCAGTATGGTCAGTATAAAACTTTAAACCGTGGATCGCTTTGATTAGTAAATTTTCAATCGTGTAGTTTCAGTCATATTAATGAAACCTTACACGTGTTTCCCGAGGCACGGAGGGGTCTTGGTATGTAAAGATGGTCACCCACCCACGGACCTTCCGTTGCAATCGACCCGTGCGGCTGCTATAACTTAGCCACACTGGCGGATGAGCATAATTATGACAGAATTTATAATATCCTCAGCTTCCATATCTCCTTCCAAACAAAATGGTACAACGTGTCAGTTTTACAAAAACCTCGAAGGCATTACAGGGTAGTCACAGAATAAATTCGTATAACATTATGCTCCCGTAAATAACGCAAGGAACACGATTTGCCGTTCTATGGTTCTGGTTTTATTGCCAAACACATTGCCCCTCGGTCGTGCTCTTTGTTTGTAGGCAAATAAACACGATATTATATTCGTTTTATTTACAGTAATAACATCCCAATTCGCTGTACTTATGCAAAACGAGACGTTTTCTCTTCAAATAAAGTTTTTACGTACTTCAAATAAAGGTTTTAGCTGCTGCAATATAAGGCTTGTACACGGACTCAAAATCTTATAACCTCAGTATACCTAAATACAGGACACGGTCTATCTGCTCAAACTCAAAACAATAATCCTATCCTACTTTCCTACTATAATATTATAATTTATGAAAGTTTGTATGTTTAGATGTTTGGATGTTTGTTAGTCAATCACGCAAAAAACGGCCGAACAGATTCGGATGAATTTGACACACAGATAGATAATAACCTGGATTAACACGTAAGATACTTTTCATCCCGGTAGTGCCTATATTCCCGTGGCATAATTTTCTAACTCCACGCCGCCGCTGGCAACAGCTAAATTGAAATGAACCACTTTTGATTTATCAAGAAGATGGTTGGTCTAAAAGATAATGATAGTTGCCCATTCCAAAGAATAGTAAATACTTATGGAGAAGAACGGGCAAGAAACTCCTGCGTACAGTAATAACAGAATCCTTTCGCCTTACAACCGTGATTGATTAACTACCCCTATTTCGCAAACTTTATCATTCATACTGCCAAACTATAGCTATAATAAAGCCTGTGAGAGATGAATACCGGTTGGGAGTGTCTAGTACGATAGGTAGGTAATCGTACCTACCTATCGTACTAGACACTCCCAACCAGACCTTTCACACCTATCGAGGTTTGAAGGGTCTGTGGTGCCTTAAATAATGTTCCCTTTTGACGTATAATTCTAGTAAACTGGGGTACATATTGTAATTAATACGTAACTTGTTCTTTTTGTGTTTGTGTTCTCTTCCTGCGCCATGTTTACCCCAAGTAAACGTATTTCCTTTCTATCGAAAATGATAAAATTCAATTGATCGTACATCTGCCTTATTGATTTACGCAAAATGCGCACTTTTCTAAATTACCTATAGACACTTGAGCAAAGAGAATAACTGATACTAAAAAATATTATGTTCCTAGCAAATGAATATATCCGATTTCAATTTCGCTTACGTTACGATACTTTCTACATACACCATACACATAACATGAAAAAGCTTCGTGCTACAATGCGACTACCACATTAGACACAGCTGAATAATCAATCCTGAACGAATTCTTTTGTTCAGACTATGCCAATTTTGTCGAAAGCTCTTTGGCCTAATTTTTTGTTGAAATTCTCGGCCCTAATTAATAAGAGCACTACTTGGGCTGCGTGCCTCAACTTCTATGAAATATGAGAACTGAAAATCTAAATAAAAGGTTGTTTGCAAAAGAGCTGCTCGTGTGCGAGCCTTATTGACAAGCAACGATGATCACAGGCCTGCGGTTGAAGGCTCTTTGATAAAATTTTAACTTAAAGGATTTAAAATGACTCGCGGTCGTTGTCTGCAAAAGAACTGCTGGTGGTTGAGCCTTATTGACAAGTAACAATGATCAAAAGCCTGCTGTTAAGGGCATAATTTTAATTAGCTTTGAAATTTAAATACAAGCTTCAAGGATTAAAAAATATATCGTTGTTTGTCCATTGGATTTAATACTTAATTTATTGTATTATGAACTCATTTGCCCCTGCACCCTAATTGCGTAAAACACCATTAATCAGAATCTGAATAATTTTGAAGGATATTGTTAATCAATTGCTTCAAATGTTGTCTTAATTTGTCTGCCCAACTAAACGACGCAATGAATGTTGTTGGTGATGAATAAAGCTAGTGAAATAATAAGCGTACCCAAAAATACCTGTTTACCCGCAGCCAACCAAATGCAAATTAGTTACTGCCGATATAGAAATCTGCGACTGACCAACGAAAGTTCAAAAGTCCCAAGTGCGTTATATTTCACCGATCAAACCGCGTCCGTTTAAAAGTTACGAGCCATACAGTGCCAGCAAAACAGCATCTTTATTTGGCAGTAGAATTAATAATTAAGGAAATACTACTGAATTGTAAACCAATAAGATTCACTCATAAAGTGTGCTTTTAGATGTTTTGTTTTATTATCTCGACTACATCCATTTAAACTGGGAGAGCGGTATATTTATTCACACTCTAATCTTCTAATTGAAATACTATGTGTGCCCAGCAGCGGCGAGGTATCAAATTTTCTATGAGAGAAGTCGATACGAAGTCAGCTTTACTTACCGACTTATCAATAAAGAAAATTTGTAAAGAATCTAATACAATAAAATAACAACAGCTGAAAACCAAATAAAATGCGGAATATTCCTCCATCTCGTTCTCACTGACGCATTTTTCTATGTCTGTCTCTGTCATAACCCGATGTACAGCGGCTTGCTCTCGTCCATATCAAGTGGTGCCACGTGACCTAAAGTATTTAATTTTTTTGTGACCGCTTTCCGAAATTGAAGTTATTTTCAACTTTGTAGTGTTTTTTTGGAAGCCGGTTGTTTTTTTTTTTAACTTGCAAAATCAATTGAAATTAAAAGCTGTAGTATATTCGGAAATATATAAAACAAACTCTTGCCGCGGCTCCGCCCGCGTGGATGTTGAAAATTATCCCACGCAAACGTACTACCGTGATAAAAAGGACCTATATTATGTGTTAATCCACACTAATACCTATCTGTGTGCTAAATTTCATTCAAATCTGTTCACCTGTTTTTGCTTGATTGAGTAACAAACATCCAAATTTTCACATTTATAATATTAGTACGATTAATCTCTTTTGGGTCCTAGGAAATAATTAATGTTTCGAATTCAAGAAAGTTGTGACTTGTGTTTTTTTGAAGGTGGGAAATCATCAAATAACTTCTCCCGCTCTGGCAGGAGCGGGAGGGCGTGTCAGACTTTTACTGCCTAAAACCCACCCGTGTTCCCTCAGTTGCTTGTGTGCCAGGGGCCGCGGTATCTCTTTAGAACAACCCGCACCCTTGGCAGGCATCGGCCCTGGCGGACCCCACCAGTAGGTGCTGACATCTCTTTGAGGCGTGCGTGGAACACAACGCGCCGTCGAGTCGAGCCGGGCTTGGTCCTTACCGGACAGCGAGCTACCCATTACTCGCCATCCGCAAGCCCGCGTCTACGGTGCACGGTGGCCGGGAGTCAGCCTGGGATTCGCGACGCCCAGAGCGTCTCCTGCGGCGTTTAGAAGATACGGGCCCATCCGAAAGTAGTTCGAAACTTCTTAGTGAATCCCACAGCCGATTAACTAACTTTTTTGGACGGGCAAAAACATATCGGGAGTAGGGACAGCTGTCAAATCGTGTTGTCATTAATTCTTAGTTCGGGCTTCAAACTAATCTTCTGTCTTTATGTGATACGGAGTTGGAAAGGCCCGTTCACAAAGTATTTTTTTTATATATGGAAGCCCGTTACTTCGACCGAAATGACGGACTTCGTGCTTAGGGAGTAGGCCCCCAGGGCCGGACGCGAGTCATTGCCGCCGCCGACCGCCTCCACAAAGACACGGCGGTGCTCCGCCTAAGCCGAACAGACCTCCACCGTGTCCTCAGGGCGATCTACGCAATGTAATTGTTGGATTACATGTTCATTGATCAGAAAACGATCGTAAACAATTTTCAGTATCCGAAAAACCGCGTTTATTAAAAATACTGATTTATTTTGTAGTATTAACATTTAATCACACTTATACTGCTCCCACGTAATGAAATATTGATCCTATTCAATGTCAAAATTAATCTTGAATCTTCGAGCTTCTCGAATCTGATTACTTAGTTTTAATATACGGTACGAATTCCTTACTAAGACATACTTTTAAGCAACCATAAACTTTAAATACGAATTAGAATTTAGAATCTTTTTATATAATTATGTGGGTGGGTAAATACCTACTTACCCACATAATTCTTACTAAATGCGTACTTATTAAAAACGTTAGACAGTCGCAAATAGTACAACTTTAGCCTAATTTATCATCCTACAAACAACGCGAAAGTTCTGCTCTCAACTCAGTTAATTAATATATTTGCCACAATCCCTTTGAGTAGATACTATACAAGATAAAATAATTAAATAGAGACAGTTCATTCCGCAGTAACTTACTATAACATTACTTTCAATGTAAATGTTTTAATGCTGAAGGTCATTAACAAAGGCATCATGCCCTTGACAATGAAGGCTTCGCCTGCGTGGAGGACGAAAATTATCTCACGGAAACGTACTTATCGGGATACAAAATATCCCATGTGTTATTCCAGGTTACAAACTACCTGTGTGCCAAATTTCATCCAAATCCGTTCAGCCGTTTTTGCGTGATTGATTAAGAAACATCCACACATCTAAATATCCAAACACAAACTTTCACATTCATAATATTAGAAGGATAGCGTCACTTAGCGGCGACTTTTTGGAGCAATTTAGTAGCGATGCAACCGCAAAAAGACCACGATTCAGTCGTGATGCCGCGCCGTCACTGGTCAGCCACCTACGCCAACGTAACTACGATTCTGCATCGCTACTTTCGCGATACAGAAGCGTTTCAGTATCGATAAAATCGCGATGCAGAATTCATACAGATGCAAGGCAGTATCTAAACAGTAATACGCTGTATTGGCTACATCTACCTGTCTGTGTCCTCTAAGCCACGGCAAGTCTGACCCTTTTATTACCATATATGTCGCCTGAAACCATCGCGCAAAGTAGCGATGCTAAATTATTACAGTCACGCGTTTGCGTAGATGCAGAAGTGATGCTGAATAGACACTATGCGATTGTACCTATCGCTGCTGGATCACTTTCGACGCGTATAATCGAGACTTGCTACTGAATCGCTGCAAAAAGTCACCATGAGCGACCCGCCCTTAAGCTAAACCTACGTATGAAAAAATATATTTTCTAAAACACACGGCGAGTACTCACCTGTATGTTTCGAAATAAGTCGCTTAGCTCCGGACTCAACTGGAGCTCTAATACAATATTCGAACGTACCTAAACTACTTTTTTTAAATAATAACAATTAATTTGACAGTAATACTCTTAAAGCACAAGACTATAAAAACTGTAAGTTCTAAACTAGATGCTAATATAAGCACAAAAATGCGGCGGCGATCTCTCGTGTCCGGCCCTGGTCCAGGCCATGGTTCGGAGCGAGAGTGCATGGGTAACCGTCACCTCCTTCTGCGAAGCAGTAATGCTCGCAAAGAGGGAGGCGGCGCACGTGAGGGAGAGGCAGTATATACGCCCTCATGGCCCTAGTCGCCACAGAAGACGCCCTGGGCTTCGGGAATCCCATGCTGATTCATTGCCACCGTAGGCGCGAGATTGCGGACGGCGAGTAATGGGTAGCTCGCTGGCCGGTAAGGACCAAGCCCAGGTCGACAGCGCGTTGTGTTCCACGCGCGCCGCAAAGAGATTTCAGCACCAACTGGTGGGGTCCGCAAAGGCCGATGCCTGCCAGGGTGCGGGTTATTCGAAAGAGATACCGTGGCCCATGGCACACAGGCAACTGAAGGAACTCGAGTGGGTTTCAGTCAGTAAAAGTCTGACACGCCCTCCTGCTCCACCCATAGCGGGAGAAGTTATTTGATGATTTCCAACCCCCGTAAAAAAAACCCTGTGTTGAAATTTATCGACGGTTATTTTTTTTAAATCTACTGATTCAAACATTTGACTACGTAGGTACTGCACTTTTCTATGAAACAGCAGATTTTTTTTTATTACATAGGTACCAGTTGTTTCTACCCTTAGGGACTCCAGCATCCGCCTGATAAAAAGACATGGTATTGTGTCTTGTGAGAAAAACCCGCACCCCAATTGCGTAACTCACTATTTATCAGAATCTGAATCATTTTGAAGGTTAGATATTGCTAATCCATTCTTTCACAAGTTCGAAAAAATGTCTGCTTAGCAACTTAAACTACGCCACGAATGTTGTGGAAATGTCAAAAAGAAAGTGATTCTTACGCATTTACTCCTCAGTTCTTATGTTAAAGAATGTAACCCCTTAATTTATTTAACGAAGGATGAAGTTCATATATTCACGAATTCGTGACGAACAAAGAGTTCTAATTCTAAATAAACACACACTATCAACATTTACTTGACGTCTGATTAGTGAAACGCCGATGACTTTTTTGGGTTTCGACCTTCGTCTGATCTAATTTGATCGCCCTGTCTAGGATTAAGCAAAAATTCGTTCAACAAATGGTCTTCGTCTAATTAATTCTCACAACAATGGTCAAAATTCGCTTTGTGACTTAAAAATGTAAAGAAAATATATTTTATTTATTCGCGTTCCGCGCACTTATTAATACTTTTTGATTAAAACTTTAAAAAGTATGGATGCCACCTAAAAGGTAGAGATATCAAGATGACATAGTAAAATGGATTGATTTTAGTTACAAGACATTTATATTCTCAATTTTTGTTATAAGAATCGACATAGATGTATTAAAGAATGTTAAATGTCGTTTCTTCAATTTCAGGTACGTATAATATAAATACCCACTATGTAAAATTAGTTTATTTAGTAAAACTTAAATGTAAATAAATTTCTTCAATTTCAGAAGCAACACATTTGAGTTTGATTTACTTACATCTATTATATGATAAGAAATACCATAGATAAATATAAGAGTTGACTAAGATATTGACTAAGCTTTGGTATTTTATTGTAACGTAATTAGAGAACCAGTTATTTGTATGTTAAAATACCATTATTATTTACTAGAAAGTAGCAAACAAAGATTCAATAATATACTAAGCTTATTTATTTTCTCTCACAATGGTTTTGTAGCACTTAACTGTTTTGAACTACTTATACATATAAATTCACATTGTGAGAGCTGGTGCCTAAGGTAGGTTTAGCAAATACCAGTTTTACAGGTGCGGCTTGTTCGAAAGAGATACCGCGGCTCCTGGCACACAGGCAACTGAGGGAACACGGGTGGGTTTCAGTCAGTAAAAGTCTGACACGCCCTTCTGCTCCACCCAGAGCGGGAGAAGTTATTTGATGATTTCCCACCCAAAAAAAAACAACCAGGCGCCACTTAGTGGCCTGTAATTCTACTAAACAATTAGGTAGAACAAAAAATACCGGCCATATTCGAGTCGGACTCGCGCACAAAGGGTTCTGTACCATTATCTATAAAAACGGCAAAAAAAACACGTTTGTTGTATGGGAGCCCCCTTAAATATTTATTTAATTCTGTTTTTTAGTATTTGTTGTTAGATCGGCATCAGAAATACATAATCTGTGAAAATTTCAACTGTCTTAACTATCACGGTTCATGAGATACAGCCTGGTGACAGACGGACAGACAGACAGACAGACGGACGGACAGCGGAGTCTTAGTAATAGGGTCCCGTTTTACCCTTTGGGCACGGAATCCTAAAAAGAACAAAAAGTAACAACTAATGCAGTCAAAGAACGTAGTGAATGAATGAATCATTCATTAGTATGTACTAGCATTAGCCAGAAGCTTCGCCGACGTGGAGATCGGGAATTATCCCAGGGGAACGTACTACCGGGATTAAAAGTGTCCTATATGTTAATCCGACTATAAACTATCTGTGTGTCAAATTTTATCCATTAATTGAGTAATGGATAAAACATCTAAATCATTCAAACATCTTAACACCTAAATATCCAAACATATAAACACACAATCACATTAATAATAGTAGCTAGTAAGATGTACGAACCCAACAAAAGACCCGTTTATTCCTAAAGAAACTTCAGCTGATGAGCCAACGTATGTATTATAATTACAACCAAACCACCTTTATTTTATGTACCTATACTCTCTAAGTAAATGATTTACAATTTACAGAAATTATTAAGCAAGTAAAACTTTCTCATTTTAATTTATTGATGGATGTTGAATAAATTAATTGACTAATTAGAACCACAGCTCTTTTAGAAATTATGTTCTTTTAAGAAAACCACAGCCTTTTTTAAAACCAGTGATACATATGTAGATAAATATGTGCTAATTTATAAGTAGGGTTTTAATACTCACCAAAACCCGAGATTAGTATCCTAGAACCATTTAAGTTCTTTTGCCAGCAATTGTTTTCCACACTTACATTTTATTAGAATTAAACAAAACGTAACTGTAACTTCACATCACGTTGTTATATTTTATAGCTAAAACTTAGCCTGTCTTCGAACTGTTTTTACCCAATATTTACTAATCACAAGGTATATACTTCTTTACTTTTTTAATATTTACGACACGTTAGGAGTCGATAGTTATCAGGTGACGGCGGGAACGCGCGCTACGGTCCGTGGATGCGATCTCTGTGAGGAGAAACGAACATAGAGCCTCCAAACGGGAGCGCATGCCCGCTTCCAAAACTCATCACTCCCACGATATATCATAATTTCATTTCCATTTGATCTGCATTCAATTAAAATCTTTTACATTTATTCTTTAACGTAAACATTGAAGGTACTTACAACAGAGGAACGACCCGACTACCGCCTTTGTCTACTTGGTTCACAGTTAATTTAATGTTTAAGGGTCGGTACCCTAAGGGTCCTGACTAAACCTTTCTAAGCCAAAATTGTTTGTCTATGTATGAGAGCTCTTGTCGCAGGCTGCCATACAATTCTATACTTACAAAGGTAAATAGCGACGGCGCTTTTTTATGTAAATGATAGATGGCTATTTTTGTTATTGTAGATATAGCGTGGAACAGTACAGTATGATGTTCCGTGTGGTGCCGGACGTAAAGAATAGCACCATCCCATTTCTTCCCATGGGTGTCGTAGAAGGCGACTAAGGGACTTACTAGAGAATGGGCAGCAGCGTTCTCTGTGCATTTTACCACCATACTGCGATCGCCAACCCGCCTGCCAAGCGTAGCGATTATGGTATAACCCCCATTTTGGTGGAGGTTTATGTCCAGCAGTGGACGTCTTTCAGCTGAAATGTCGAATGATGATGTACAGATCTCGTATTGCGCAAATATGTACCGTTTTTTGTCCGCTAAGGGCTTCTACATACACCTGACTGATTATTATCAACATTAATCTTAATGAACATTTTGGAATGATTTTTCCATTTCCACTGGAAGAGCAAGAGGTAATTTATTAATCATCATCATGATTTCAGCCTAAAGACGTCCACTGCTGGACATAGGCCTACCCCAAGCTCCGCCACTTCGACCGGTTCTGTGTTTCCCGCATCCAACGGATTCCTGTGGCGTCCTCAAGATCATCGCTCATCATACTGGAAGACGTAGAAATAGAAGGTATTTATTAATACCTTAACAAAATATGTACACGACAACATCTTATTTTTTAATCGGCAATAATCGCGGTCAAACTCAAAACTCAAAGCATTTATTTCAATTAGACCATTTAAAGGTACTTTTGAATTGTCAAAAAGTCGACCAGTTGGAAAGTTGAAGCTAGTTGCCCATTCCAAAACGTAGATCTCTATGGAGAAGAACGGGCAAGAAACTCCATGGACACTCTTTTTAGTCATGTTAAGTATTACAAAATCTTGGGAACAATATTCTTGTTGCTTCTATATGTGAGAACCATGTAAAAAAAAAAAAAAACAATTCTAAATATAAGATTTAAAATAAGCCATGGAAGTTAGGAGATGACCAGTCTCAACCGACGGCGCCCGTTCACGAACTTGTCGTCGCTACTAATCACGTGAACTGTGTTCCATGGAATGTTTCGGTTGCACGAACGCAAAAAAAAAACAAAATACCTACCTAACGAGATATTAGTTAGGTATTTTGGTCTTTTTTGCTGACTCCCATTAAATAGACGAAACGTTAAAAAAAAGTATAAAACGTGTAGTAGAATGAGCAGAAGTAGAAGTGAAGACCAAGCCATCAGCTTATTTCGTTGGTTAAACCATTGGCTGTCTGTAAGAGCCATAACTTTTGATCAATCATTCGTGCGTTCTACAGCCCTGCGGGCACACTTTCCTAAAAAAATTTCGACTACAAGCAATACCTCTTTTGTCTCTCTTATAGATACATACATACGTAGGTACTGGATTGCGTGTCAAAGGAGTTTTTATTCACATTTGCATACTTACAAAGAAAAGTTTTGACACAATCAACAATGTATTCAACGAGAAGATTATAGATAAAAGTAGAGGCAACACTCTAAATACCTAAGTGAATACGACTGTAGGCTAACGCTCACTTTGTTAATACATACATAAGAAGAAGACAGTGATATGTGTTTTCTCTCTCTTATGCATGTATTCCGAAAGAGAGCTTTAGCCCACAGGTCGTCTTCACTATTTAATTTGGAGTGTGGCCTCCACTTTTATCTATAAGCTTCTTGGTATTCTATCTCACTTGTATCTAATGCCGACTTCATACTTGCTTAACCACCCTATGGTTGAATGTCACGATCGGAGGGGCAATTCTCGTAATTTTAAGAACGTTCACAGTCTGATCTCAGTCTCAATCTCGCAAAAAAGCCGTGAGGCACACGTTGTAGTTATTTATTTATTGTACACTTTTTTAATTTGTTATTGTATTTTGTGTTTTACGGACTGTGACCAAATAAACGGTATTCTTTCTTTCTTTCTATAAAAATACCGCCATACATTTTTGACAAGATTTTGACACTTGTTTGTCAACGAAATGACAGTGCGACTAGATTTTGAACGTGTTTAATAACGAGAATTGGCCTTCAGGTCATAAACCGACAAGGTTTCTTAGGCAATATGACGAGAGTTTCAACCTTAATTAGGTATATATTTATATTTACTTATTATATTTTTGCACACTGAATTAATACAGAACGCAAAATAAATGAAACAACTAAATATACAATGCCTTACCTACCAACAACCAACCAATTTTAATCAAGCATAATCCTACCTTAGTAAAGTATTAATTAATTTATTAAAACTTTATGCACCAGCAGGCTTAGCAGAAGAACCGTAGACAAGCGTTTTGTCGTCGGAAGAGTAGACAAAAATGACTTTTCCGTATAGACAGTTAACAGTTTTTCACATAGAAATGTAGCAAGCGATTTCTATTCTACAGTAAAGTAGAAATAGAAAGTGTCATGCTAAGCCTGCAGTAAACAAAATACTGTGCAAAGGCGGACTTTATGCCTGAGGCATTTTCTATCAGACAAACTTAGGGAGATGCAAAGATAAAACATAGCAGGTGCAACAAAAAAATAAC
Source organism: Antitype chi (assembly GCA_947359405.1). Taxonomy (NCBI): domain Eukaryota; kingdom Metazoa; phylum Arthropoda; class Insecta; order Lepidoptera; family Noctuidae; genus Antitype; species Antitype chi. The sequence continues at coordinate 9,478,168 of OX375815.1, read as the reverse complement.
GGATTTATAACTCGAAAAGTATAAATAGTAATAGGTATTTATGTATAAAGGGTGTCCGAAAATTCGAAATTAACTGTTTGTTTATTTTGCTCCGAAGGTCCTAGTTTATCATTTGTGACTTCAAGCTATATGAACATAATGTGCATTGCATAATTATGTAAGCGGGCACGCCCTTTATGCCTGGAGGCGTTTATTTAGGTATAAAATTCTGCTTACGTACCAATAATTTATTTCTGCTTGAGTATCATTTTCAATGTTTTTTTTATGGTTTATTGGCGCGTGCTGGCTGACATATTATGACAAATAATTTAATTTAATGTGTTATGTTTCGTAATGTTGATAACTTTTTTTTTACAATAAAAAGTTCATAAACAAAGAATTGTGCTGAGAACCTCCTTTTAGGCAAACAATGCCTGTGTTAGGGGACTCCGCTCTTCCATATCTTAGATTGTAATTTAAATATAACATTTTTTTATTTTTTATTGTTTAAAGTTTTAAACTAATATCTGGAGTATGTATCATGTGGTAAGAAACGTGGTGTATATGATTTAGTTTGGTGTGGTGTGTGAGGCGTGTGTGTGCAATGTAGTCAGGGTTGGTGTGATGTGATGTGCTGCGGTGTGTGGTGTGGTGTAGGGTGGTATGGTGTGGTGTAGTGTAGTTGTGTATCGTTACTAATTGTATACAAAAGTTATTTTAACTGAACAGACAGCTATGCTGCCGGAGAGTTTGTTGCCCCACTTCTTCTTCTCAGCTAAAGCACTAGGAAGTGGTAAAGGGCGGGCGTTTTGGGGGTGGTCTTATGTAATTATGACGTTCTAAAAGTGCTGACTCTCAGCCTAGTTTGAATAAATATTGTTCTGGGTACACCTACTATTTGCTAATGTCGCCATTAAGTTTTACATAAAACATTTATCTCCTCGTTCATAAAACCTTGACATTTATAAACGTTTTAGTTAGCAGAACCTGTAAGACGTTTATAATATGGGATTTAGTGTTCTACTGAAAACTGATTTATCATATCTATTTCTGCGAAGCGATTTTGCTTCTATGTTAAGTTTATTTACCTAAGTTAGTAAGTAGGTACCTAGGTCAATACCTAGGTACCTGTGTACCTAAAATGCGTAAAACGTCAATACGTTTTACGCATTTTATTATGTAGTCAACCTACATATAAAACGCGTTGAAACGACAAAACCACCCCTTTTTATGTCGGTTAAAAATATGTTTTTGTTGTTGTAGGAAATTATCTGTGTGATATTAAACTTATCATCAAGTATATCGGTTCCCTGAAATAGTTTTTTAAAAGGCTATTAAATTGACCATAAAGTACTTAGGTGTATAAAGAGCGGTGTCCATAAAAGTGCGTATAGGCGCTTATCTGAAGGAACTGGCTATATTTTTTTATGATTAAGCTGAACCAAGATCCATATTCTACAACTTAAATCTCGAAGATAGAAAACCTACTGACAATATTAAACTTTTCTTCATTCAGCTTAGTACCCACCCTAACACGTTAATAATACGAAAAACTAAAGAACCATCAAAAGTATGACGCATAATAATAGTCTGCTCCAAAAGCGTATGTGTAACTGTAAACAAACCCTGCTCAGGTTTAAATTACGCAATCACTCACTAAAGCAACACACTCATCTGTGACCAGAGGGCTGGGTCATTCTTTGGCCAAAGAATTATTAGCATTGCCATTCAAAGTGGCAATGCTGCCAGGCCTCTGGGCACGTTTCCTGATGACAGTGATGCGGACGAATACTTCTACGCCTAAGTGTTCATTTGTTTTTGTATTTATTTGTTTAGTCAGTTCGTTCTTTTTTTAATGAAATAGTGATTACCTAAATACTTGTTTTTGGTGGGTACAAGTTAGAAGTTATGATTTTCCGGTGTCTCGTTTAAAAAAAAATGCAAAGTGTTAATTTCGGTCATCTGTACCTATACTGGGTTGCATGGATGTCGACTCGCAACCTGTTACGGCTCCTGCAGACTGACGCGTCGCGCTTTGGCGCCACAATTTTAAATCACTTGATTTAAAATTGGAATTTCATACATAAACTCATGCCTCCTTCCGATGGGAGTAAAACGCCACCTACTAGCTACGATCCTTACATACTCCTTTTGCTTCTTTTACGTTCATCCATTGGTCATACACGCATGCCAACTGCGAGTACTACGATCCTGACCTTTCTGAAGAACACCGCCAAAAAGGTCACTATGTCCTTCTAAGGCATCCCTGTGGGTTTATGGTATGTGGTATTCAAATCAAACCACTTAATTTGTAAGTCGCACTCCAAATTATTGGCATCCACAGGTACTTTTTGTTAACATTTGCAAGCATTACCATTTCCAGTTTAGGACAATATTTATCTCATCTCATTTGAGTGTCAAAAAAATGCACATTGTTCGGAATCGTCACTAAAGCCAACGAATATTTCAATGAGAATGGTTTTCAAACGATAGCTTTAGAACAGCGGAATCGGACATTCTGAATTTGACCGATGTTAATGTCTTCAACACTTCGACATTCCCTTCCACGACCTTGAGTGATCGAGGATTCGAGGATTTAACCTATTTGGTGTGCCCCAGGTTGAAAGGATAATAATTTATCAGTCAATGACATTTCACCTCCTTGATCCATATTCAGGTTGTCTATTTACTGTTTTAATACTCAGAACCTGAAAAACATTTCCTCCCTGCAAAACTGCTTTAATCGTCAATTGGCCACATATATTATTCCATATGAAAGGCGTGTCGAATAAAAACCGTCGATTAAATTTAAAATGACTGCTCAGAGGAATAAAAAGGATTTTGGTCTCAAGCGCAATGTTCATTTAAATGCATATAGCCTTAAATAAATAAAAATACCATTTTTTTTTTCCTGTTTTATGATCTTTGACGAAGGTGGAGAAGTAACAGGTAATATGCAAACTTCCTAGTTCGAATGAATATAGTTCTATTGCCATCATCATCTGCCTAGCCTTTTCCCAAATATGTAGGGGTCAGCTTCCAGTCTAACCGGATGCAAATGAATACTAGTACTTTACATGGAGCGACTGCCTATCTGAACTCCACAACCCGGTTACTGGGTAATACGATACCTACCCCTTAGTAAGACTGGTCGTCAGACTCTCGGGCTTAAGACGACCCGTAACGACTGTCAAAGAATAACGAATGAAAACCGTGACCAACGTGCTTTCCGAGACACGGCGGGGTTTTGGTATTTAAAGATGGTCACCCATCCACTGACCAACCGCGGCAAACCTAGCTTAACCTGATCGATCAGCATGCAGCTGAATAACATCATTTTACATGGAGTGACAGTAAATTTAAATTTTGTAATACGTATTCAATCTGGTTCGCAACATTTCGTTTGTGCACCCGCTTAACGAGTATGAAATGACCCGTATAATCTGTGGTTATACACCACAGATTATGCGGGTCATTTCTAGTTGTAGGTACAGATCTAACCAAACATGTGGTTACTGAAAATGTAATTTTATTACTGCGGAGAATCGCTACAACTTTTGAAAACTCTTTTTCAATTGCATGAATGTTCAGCACTGGAATTTGTGTCAAACGATAATGGCCATAACTTTAAAAGCGATATTGCAAAATTAGACGACCAATTATTAGAAGGAGGTTTTTGTCTCTTTTTCTTCACATCACATGAGAGTAATATGTTGCTACAAAACTTGTACAGGCGTAACACGAATTGCTAGCTTAGCGTCATAGGTTTTGTCTGCAATCTGAAGCAGAATCATTACTAGACTAACAGAAACATTGATTTATATAAAACTAGAGGACTCTGAGAATCACTCCAAACAGTTTTGTTTTACGGTTTACCAGATGGGATAATACTTTCAGAACTTTTTTAAAACTACTTTTTTGAAAAAAGTTGGCAGTGCTTAGGAATAAGATGAACCACAGTTCATCTCTTTCCTAAGCACTGCTAACAAAATTATTGTTAAGGAATAAAATAGCGTCTTGAAGACATCCTCTAACGCATTGGTAAACATTTGGGATGAGACCGGCGGATGTGATATCCCCGAGTTTTAAAAAGTTTGGGGATATCACATCCGCCTGTCTCACCCCTCTCAGTGGTTGGATAGGGCTGGTTTTCTGCTCTTTGATCTAGACAGTCATCGTCAGTTGCAGCTGGTGTTAATAATGCTGGTGGGCTGTTGGTGTTAATAAATAAATAAAATAAATAAATTCCAATCTGTCTGTCAACACTTAAATGTTGCACCAGCCAACTCGACATCGTTGCAGAAAGGACAGAACTGCTCATATTTCGAAAGTGTCGAAGGTTCTCTCGTAATCCACAAACGCTGCAGATCAACCTCCAGCACAGCCAATCTGCGTCGGCCACCTTGCGCAGAGTGCTAGAAAATCATCAAGGCAAGACCGTCGCCCTCATCCAAGAGCCGGGGATCAGGGATGGCAAAACATGGATGGTAACATCGGAGGTAAGTTGCTGCTAGACACCTCTGTAACTAATCCACGCACCTGCATTTTCGTCCCAAAACATGTACCTAACCTTTTAATTACCGAATTCTGTTCAAGGTACCTGACAGCAATCAGGCTTTTCAGAACCGAGCAGGAACTCCCGGACATTGTACTAGCCTCGGCAACCCGCCAGGCGACGAGGACGTGCCTCTGCCAGAGCTCGCCCCACTGGTTGAGTACTGTGAAAAGGAGAAACTGGAACTAATCATCGCGATAGACTCCAATGCACACCACACGCGGTAATGTCAAAACCAACAACCGAGGTGAGGTAATGTTTGATTTTATTTTTAGTAATAACCTTGTTTTACTCAACAAGGGCTCCGAACCTACCTTCAATCGCAAACAATAATTGACATAACTGTAGCAACCATATCTAGTTATCTCCAACTCCATACAGGATTGGCATGTGTCCAATGAGATATCATGCTCAGACCACAGATGGATCCGGTATACCATTCATTTTAAGGGTTCCTCGCAACTCAGACCAAGCCAAGTTTATCAAACTCGTCGAGGCTGAACTAGGCAGATTACCCGCCCTTCCGGCTGAAATACCAGTAACCAATTTAGACGAACATGTAAAGAACATCACATCCATCCTACTATCTAGCTATGAACAATCGTGTCCCCTCATGGTACCAAGGTAGGGAGCTCGCCATTCCTGGTGGAGTCTTGAACTGGAAAAACATCGACGCAAGGTGAGAAGACTGTTCAACAGACCATCCTATGACCCTTTTCGCGGACGACAGTACTATAACTATACCTTGTAATAATAAAGACCTATAAAAATATGAAATAAATAATACATTGATTAATATTATACAGCTCAAACTGTATAAAATCTTTATTAAGGGATCCGCGAAAGCTTAGGGTGTTTAAACAGAATATTAAAACTCTACAATACTACATTGGGTAAAGGAAAGACACAACATTGATAAACTAAATAAATATTTACTTTGTTGAAAAGTCAGTTACTAAAAACCGGCTTCGCTTCGGCTTCGGCTAAGAGAGAATCCTACAAAAATTGACACCTCACCGCTGGAACACATAATCAATTCAGTCATAGTTACTATTAACCTATGTCCTACACATACATTGGTTACACTTGTATGTATACCTACACAGCCCTAAAAACCTATTAAAACTAAATAAATCATGATAAAAAAGGATAATATGCCAGTCATATAGATCTGCTTTTACCGCCTCGATAGAACCGCAACATGGAAAGCCGTAAGGATCATCAATCTTTCTCCTCCGCTTGACAGAAAAGGACACGCTGTATACAAACTTTGAAGTAATTTATACCTAGAAAAATAAAACATAATTTTGCATAGCCATAATCACAGACCTCCTCTCTATGAGTGGTAGTGGACCATAAACTACCACAGGGACCCAGTGCAGGTTCGTAGTTGTCACATTTCTTAATTTTTTTTATGCTAAGACATTGTCGGTTTCGTCACGATGTTTCCCTTCACCGTTTTGGGAGCAGTAGTGATGAAAAATACAGAAATTAAAGTGCCTGCCTGGGTCCTAACTCACGACCTACAACTCGTAAGTCAGGCCGATACCTTTGGGCCACCACTGCTTTTTGCACATGAATAACAAAACCAAACACATTAATACGCAAAATATAATTTATTCATTTGAATATAATTAATAGTTATGGAAAACTAAGCGATCGAATTTGGCATTTAATTTAAATGAATTCCAAAGTGCGATTATATTAATTTCAAATTTCGATTAATTTGTATGTAATTTAAAAGGAAACAGCTAAGGGATATTTCAGACTTGCGTTTTGTGTAACATTACCTACATTTGATAACTTGCAACATACTCAGTGAGTAGTATACAATGTAACATTATAATTTTACTAGCTTCCGCCCGCGGCTTCGCCCGCGTGGAAGTCGGAAATTATCCCGCAGGAACGTACTACCGGGATAAAAAGTATCCTATGTGTTATTCTAGGTCATAATCTATCTGTGTGCCAAATTTCATCCAAATCCATTCAGGAGTTTTTACGTGAAAGAGTAACAAACATCCATCCATTCATACTTACAAATTTTCGCGTTTATAATATTAGTAGGATATTGTAGCCCTAGACTCTTACCAAGTGGTATCGTGTTAGCCGGTAACTGGGTTGTGAAGGTCAGATGGGCAGACGCTTCATGTAGAATACAGCTGCATCCAATTATACTGGAAGCCGACCCCAACATGATTGCGAAAAGGCTGTCCAAATACGACCGTTTTTTGACACTTGACCACAAGGAGAAAACCGTAAATTCAAATGATTTCATAATGTAAATACTCGTGTCGCAGAGTAAGTATATTACTTAGTTTGAATACTTTATTCATAAACACACTTCATTTTCTTGGCGTGAATGACTGCGGTTGATCCGACGACGTGTGTAGGTTGTGCAGATCACTATGGAGGCTTGTTGATAGACACGGTGGCAGTACAGCATGGTGCTCGTCGCCGTAGCGCAAGTACAAGCCCATACGATTTTTCTACGGCGTGCTTAACACGCCATACTGTAAAAAACCGTGCCGTTTACAACGGGGTGCGTAAGTGCTGGTGCAATATGCCAAAGGATAGACACAGTACAGTAGACAGTAGTATTTTCAACTGAAACATGGATCGTATTTACCTTCCGTTTACGTCGCACGTTCATGCTAGAGCCTCTGGTTACAAAGGGATCGCCGTAGTTTCCTCTCCCGCCTTATGCGAAACAAGAACCTCCCGAAACAACTGTGTCCGGTGAGGACCTGCATCAGGCGGAAGGTGAGGACGCCGTGGCGCCTCTCAATCCGATCCTCAATTACTATTATTTTTACAATTTGACTTTGAGCTGGTCTAGTGTAATTAGTGTAAAAAGTCAAATTGTAACCTGAGGAAAAATCATCTAACAAATTTCTGTGTCACTGAGTTTCAAGCATTGGTGGTTTGGAAACTATTTTATGCATTCCTCAGACCTCCGTCATTTATAAACCGATTTTAAAAGGCCTTCTTTATAGGGTATGTTTACCGAGTGGTCCCATTTAAATTCGATAAAAAATGGTTTTTGAGTTAACTTCAATAATACGTATTTTTCGACTTAATTTAATGTTGATTTTGTTACTCATCATATTTTTTGTCACTGTTATTTACTTAGCATGTGAAGGTATGCAAATTTTGTGTTGAAACCACAACTATAAAATGAAAAATAAAAAGATTATTAAAAAAAAAACAACCCACTTCCAAAAAACCCACTCCAAAGTGTAAATTTTAACTTTAATTTCGTAAGCCTTGATTGCCACTGACTTCCGAAATTAAAGTAAATTTCGGAAGTCAGTGGCAAAAATGAAAATACAGAACCAAAGACACCTACAAAACTATACACATATCTACGTATGTACTTACCTATATTATGGTATGAAAAGATTATTGTACACTGTGATAAGAGCCATGTAATGAACCATAATAAAGGTATGCGTGTTTGCGTGTTTCATAATTACCTATCTCTGTATTGTATTTTTGAAGTTTTACCTTGAACCTGAATACTGAGTGTAACTAGAGGCAATGTATTCAATAAGTTTTTGTCCTTCGGTTAATATACTTTTGTCCTTCGGTTAATATACTTTTTGTAGCGAGTGAGTAAGACTAAAATGTATACTCACGAGAGAATAATGTAAGAAGACGTCAGGTCTTGTTTGATAACAAAAGCGAATATCATCTTCAAATCTTATCACTAATAAGAATAACTATGCTTAGTAATGTTCAATAATCTTTGAATGGTTTTTTTTTTTTTTTTTTTGAGGGTGGGAAATCATCAAATAACTTCTCCTGCTCTGGGTGGAGCAGGAGGGCGTGTCAGACTTTTACTGACTAAAACCCACCCGTGTTCCCTCAGTTGCCTGTGTGCCAGGGGCCGCGGTATCTCTTTCGAACAACCCGCAACCCTGGCAGGCATCGGCCCTTGCGGACCCCACCAGTTCGGCGCACCAGGACACGTGGCACGCCGTGACCACCCCAGGAACCAAGTAACAAAAGGGCCCCAGACGTACCCGTGTCTGGTGCCCTTGGTCCCCCTGCGACGGGTCAGCACAGTGGCCCCGCCGCCTACCACTTTTCGGCCGCAGGGGATAGGGAGAGCGGCCAACGCTATACCGACACTCCTCTTCCCCTGCGGCCCCACCGCGTCCGCCATCAAACGGTGGCGGCCCCGTCCAGGCCACGGAAGGGAAGAGCGCTACTCAGAAGTACCGGCACTCCTCCTCTTCCGCAGCCTGTAATCCTCAGCCGCGATGCCTCCCATTCGACACCGCGGCCCGCCTCAGTTGCGGTGCACCTCACCGCAACCTACATTCTGGCCGCTACATCGTCGGCTTGGAGACAAAAGCCCTGACGAGCGGCCCCACCTTGGGGTTCCTCTTCGCTTCACCGTGGGAGCGGACCACGGCTACTGAGCCCCCCCGCAACGACAATGCGGGAACCCACTGGGGGGGATCTTTTAATGGTAAGGCGAAGATATTGAAAATAAGTATTTTAGGCCATGACTTTCACATGTATGTATTTACTTCGACCTTAATTGATTATTTATAGATGATCTGCATTACAGATAACTATAGCTTTGAAACTCTTGCTTTTATTTATTTCCAAAACACTTAACATAATTATTTTACAATTTATTTTAGCCACATAACGAAAACCTCTCTTCTTCTAAATCTTAAAAGCTTAAAAACAATGTTTATCAAATTCCAATACTTATAATAATACTTTTACAAATTTAACACAGTAAAATTTTATTTACTTATTTGCAAAACACTTATTTTCATTTAATTTTAGCCATACAACGAAAATCTCTCAGGGTTCATCTGTGTGCTCGCGAGCCCTTAGATGCTGAAACTGCCCAATCAGCCTATACTAAAGCTATTGTAAATATATCAGCATTTTCAACTCTAAAAGTGTGATCTGAAAAACCTCTCATGGAAAATCGAAGCATGACCGTTTACATCATACAGATCATTCTGCGAACCAAAAAGCATCGCAGACTTTTGCCCATTGTGCACGGATTTGCAAACACTTGCGTTGAAGGCCAAGGATAATAAAATTAGGCGGACACCGTCACACGTTCGTAGACTATGCAAATTGTACAGTTCCGAGTGTGACTGTCCCTAAATTACACTTAAAGAGAAAACTGACTGTGAATGTAAGTACCACAGAGGCTGGATTGAATATATAATTTGATTACTGTCTATTGTGTCTGTCTCAAAAAAGATAAATCTTTTGAAAGAAGTAGGAGAATAATGGCTGCCAATAAATGCTATTTCAGCCTGCTAAGGTAATTTCATTCAAAATTACTCTCAAAAAGTATAAAAGTTCTCCTCTATAAGACCTTACTTAGTCCAATACTTGTCAGTCCACGGTGGTACAACCATGAGCTCTACGAGATGTACGACGAGCATAATGTTAAAAAACTTTTTCCAAAAAAAAAACAACCGACTTCCAAAAAAACACTACAAAGTGAAAAATAACTTTAATTTCGGAAGTCGGTGTCTTTGGAGCTGTATTTGAATTTTTTGTCACCGCCTTCCGAAATTAAAGTTATTTTTCACTTTGTAGTGTTTTTTTGGAAGTCGGTTGTTTTTTTTTTGGAAAAAGTTTTTATTTTTCACTTTTTAGTGGTTCACATGTGCTTACACCTTCACAGCATACTGGCGTGATGTTATGTTATGAACTGGTGTAAGCAATAGACAGAGATGAGATTTCAGCAATCCCAGTCCATTTGCTATCATTTATTGAGGAGTTCCGTTGCATATCTCCGAAGTTCTTCATCAGATCTTCACCAAATTGAAATGGAACCACTCTGAGAAAGTACTCTTCCAAAAAATACCTAAATCGCTTTGTATGCCTATAAAATTTGAAGAGTTCTCTCCATTTCTCCAGGATCCCATCATCAGATCCTGATTTGATGATCATGGGACCACCTGGGAAGTATACCCTTTCAAACAAAAAAAACTAAATTCAAATCGGTCCAGCCATCTTCGAGTAATCGGGGAACATACATTAAAAAAAAAAAAAAAAAAAAAAAAAAAAAAAAAAAAAAAAAAAAAAAAAGTTCCGACGAATTGATAACCTCCTCCTTTTTGAAGTCGGTTAAAAATAGGACGTCTTCAATGTGCAGGACATGTCGCAAGAATGGACAAGACCAGAGCACCCAAACGTTTACTGGACAGTAAACCGGATGGCCAGAGAAATATACATTTTTGGATGGCGTAGACCAAGCTTAAGAACTGTTGGAGTGATAAATTGTAGAAACAAGCCGGAAATAGGTCACGTTGGAGAAATATACTTTACCAGGCTAAGGCCCAACCCAGACTGTAAAGCCTTAGATGGTTATTGTGTCTGTATAAGTGAGTATTTTTGTTTGCAGAGTAAGCAAACTGAAGTGGCAGTGAGCTGGCCATGTTTGTGTAATGACCGATAGACGGTGGAGCATGCGACTCCTGGAGTGGAGACCCCGTATCGGCAAGCGCAGTGTGCTCCCACACTGCGCTTGCCCCCAGCTAGATGGACCAACGACCTTAAAAAGGTGGCTGGGACAGTCTGGATGCGGAAGGCGGAGGATAGAGTGCTGTGACACAGCCTGAAAGAGGCATGTGTCCAGCAGTAGATTGCGATAGGCTGAGTTGATATAGTTTGTTTTTTGGGTGGGAAATCATCAAATAACTTCTCCCGCTCTGGGTGGAGTGGGAGGGCGTGTCAGACTTTTACTGACTAAAACCCACCCGTGTTCCCTCAGTTGCCTGTGTGCCAGGGGCCGCGGTATCTCTTTCGAACAACCCGCACCCCTGGCAGGCATCGGCCCTTGTGGACCCCACCAGTTGGTGCTGACATCTCTTTGAGGCGCGCGTGGAACACAACGCGCCTTCGGCTCGGGCTTGGTCTTTACCGGACAGCGCGCTACCCATTACTCGCCGTCCGCAAGCCCGCGCGTACGGTGGCCGGGAATCAGCCTGGGAGTCCCGACGCCCAGGGTGTCTCCCGCGGCGACTACGACCGTGAGGGCGCATATACCGCCTCTCCCTCACGTGCGCCGCCTCGAGTTGATATAGTTGAGTACGAATTAGGTAAGTTAAAAAAAAATAGTGCAACTAACTTAAAATGTCCGTATATTCAAATCACAACTGACCAGTGATAATTGAATGAAATAGCTATAACTCGACAAATTGACGTAGGGTGTCATTTAATTTGTACCCCGACTGTACCTACGTGAAAAGTCGTCCAAACCGCGGGCAAATGCAACGTGAACTACTAAAAAAATATCTCGAAAAACAAATTCTAACATAGTAAAAATTACACAGCACTTTTCGTCAACCAAAACTATTGTGTAATATTGCACAACTTTTTGGTATGAACCCAAAGACTCGAGCCAAACTATTGAGATAAAAATTTGTGCAGATATGTTCTGGAACAATTAAAATGATGGTTTAATTCTGGATTGATTGAATCTGTCAAGGGAGGCAGAAGTATGTCGCTTACCTCCCATCGATTAAGCCATATATACCGTAGCAGTCTTCATTACATACGGAATCTCTGGAAGTTTGGTATAGGATATTGTTTACTGAAATTCCAATCGTTTACGTTTCATCAGATTGCATAACATTGTGTAAACGGTCTCAAAATTGAAAAGGTCTTGTTTGATAAATATTTTAGAGTTCCGGAATTTAAAATGAAGTAACAGAAACCTTTCATTATGTTTTTATTCTAAGTTTTATTATTAACTATCAGTATAGCATGCTAGATTTCTAGGCATTCTGCTTCTGAAGGTTATCCATGGGACAAATATATTTTGAAAGGTATTAAGTTTAAATTAATAACTTCACCCACACCCACAGTGCTTTTAACCAAATAGCTTTATATGCATTGGAAGACGCGCTCACTCATCAAAACATGTTTAAGGTGTCTCCTCAATTCAGACGTCTGAATTGAGGAGCCACCTTGGAATTGGAAAACTAGGCGATCGATAGTTCTGATTGGTAGGAAATAGAATTTTTTCGTAATATGTACAAAAATATTGATTTTGTGCTGCTTAAAGATCTTTTGCTTTGCTTTGATTTATCATAAAAATCCATAAATTTCCCCGCGTTGTTTCTAGAAATATAATCAAGCAATTATATTTTTTTCTTGCATTATTTAATCGTCAATGTTTTTAATTTGTAGTACAAAAATAAGATGTAAAAGCTATTTAATTTCGGTAATACAACGCATTTTATGTGGCTCCTCAATCCTGACAGGTAATAGAAATAGAATAGAATTTTTAATTTAGTTTGATCAGCACCCTTATTGCGTAACACGTTTCATTTTGACAGTTCAACAATATTCATTGCGTTATTTACGTCGTTGACCAGACACATTTTCCGAACATATGAAGCAATGGTTTAGCCATCTGTTTCAAAACGAAACAAATTATGATGATTCGTGAGTTACGCAATTAGTGTACCTACTAACATAGTGTAAAATACCTACTGTACCTGCTAACAAAATATGGATTGTTATTATCCGAAATAAACGTTTTGAATTGAATTGAATAGAAAATATATTTACGTAGCTACTAAAGTAGTTGACTAAATCGGATAATAAAAGCACGATTATTAAGTAGTTTGTACTATATATTTGTGTTATGCTACATAACGAATGAATAAAGAAATTAAACTAAAAAAGGATATGAGGAATACTGAATGAGTAGGATGTTGGATTACACCAATATTTAGTAGGAATTTCTAAATCCATTTTTATTGTAAAGATTTCGCATAAACACTAACAATTCCTACAATTTTTTTTAAATATCCATCGACTAGTTTTCGAGTTCTAAGGTGTGAGGAGCCACCTTAGAACTCAGACGTCTGTATTGAGGAGCATCCTGTAACTTATTAGGGGTTTACTACAAATTCAAGGATCGGGCCTACAAAATCGGTTTATTGCCCACTTAATATTGGTAGTACTCGCGTTTAAAAATGGCTCCTCAATCCATACGGACACAATCAAAAGAAGATAATATCAATCTCAAAATAGTCTGCAATCGCAAAATAATCTTTCAGAACTTGATTATCACACCGTGACTCGCGTTAAACGTAGTTATTCAATTCAATATAAGCGTGTTTTGTTCGGGCCATCAGCCACATTTCAAAGCGTCGTGTGATTGGCGACCGACTTGCTGTGCTTGTGTTAGTGATTTTTTGACAAATTAAAATAATTCAATAAAATGGCTCCTCAAATTAAATACACCAAGGTTTGTAATTCTCCAATTTTCAATTTTACAATAGTTTTATCGACATAATAAAAAAAACAAGGAAAATAATTTAGGAAAAAATGTTTTATATTAATTATTTGTTTTAATTTAGTAATTGTAGTAAATATTTAGTTGCGTTATTTATAGTAACATAATAATTTTAAAGTATTTGAAAATAAAATAGTCTCATTTAGAAAAACATGTAGATAAGTTTCATATTATTATTTCGTTAAGACTACAAATATTTCTAACACATAATATCTGTTTTATATAAATATTGGATGTCTTGTAGAAAATGCCTATAGCATTGAATCCGCCTCTGTAAATTTTTGTGTGCTTATACTATTAAATTAATACTTTAATAATGAAGTACAAATTAATCAAAAAAATAACAAACCGTCGAAAAACTCATCCGCATCGCTGTCGACTGGTAATGTACCCAAGAGACTGGCGGCATTGCTACGTTCTATAGCAATGCTCAGCCTCTGGCTAAGGTAAAAACCAGCCCATGGGTCACGGGAAGAATTAAATTAATTAATTAAATATTCAAATGAAATAAATCAATGTTGCCGTTATTATAATTTGACGATCAAAACGAATAATACTGATACAAGTAATATTTACGGCTATGAAATTCAATTATTCTCGGTTTTGCAATGTTTAATATAAATGCCATAGTTTGTAGTAGGTAAAGGTAAAAAATTAAATGTTGAAGTACATTGTAAAAAATATTTTAATCATTCAAAGGTTGCATAATACATTTATGTCGTCAATGCATCTGAAATAAGGAACAAAAACTTATTTTTTGAGTGTTATAGATCAATGCACTTGAAATAAAAACTTTCCTAATATTTAATCATTTAAAATTATGTTTTTTCAGCTGTTCATTGACAACGAGTGGGTGGACGCTAAGAGTGGCAAGACCTTTGAGACTTGCACTCCTCATGATGGATCCGTCATCGCCAAAGTAGCTGAAGGAGATAAGGTATGTATCAGGATACCTGAAGTTTGGAAGGAAATACAGCTAAACACCAATATTTGTACAAATTGGTGTTGGTACCTAATAGAAGATGCAGTTGCAAAACTTATATTGAGTGGATTATTTTATTTTATTTAATCGGAAGAAAAACAATAACACATTATATTTTACTAATAAAAAGAACTTATGAAACCATAACGTTTTCCTAAGATACATAATAAGACAATGACAATGTTGATAAAGTAAAAGAGTACCTACATGAAGTAAAATACACATGAATTTCAACTACTGCTAAGGAACACTAGAAAGATTTATATTATTCACATAAGTGTTTGATTGTGCGAAACAACATATTTCTAAATTTTCCAATGGATAAAGCAAATCGATCAAAGTTAGAGAAAAACAAAAACTAGGAATGATGGCGAAAATGGGTCTGACCTATGATAGTAGTAAACTAGATGATGTTTGATGGTGGTGTATAGGTAGGTGCCATCTGATCTTAATTACTTAATCATTGGAACTTAATTACATAAATGTGCCGGGCCCATTTTCTCAAAAGAATAATCCAGATTATGGCCTTCCTTTTTTAAATATACAAAACTAGTCTGATACATAAATAAAAACCCGGTAAAAGTAATATCAGTAGTGATTTGACTTTCCTTGAATACCCAAGCTGTACGATATTCCTTGTGACAAACATGTAAAGGTGATCCATGGTGCGAATTAAGATTATCTAATTACCTACCTATATGAAAATTTCAGGCCGACATTGACTTGGCAGTTGCCGCAGCAAAGCGCGCGTTCCACCGTAACTCGGAATGGCGGCAGCTGGATGCCTCTCAACGTGGCGAGATCATTCGCAAGTTTAGTAACCTCATCGAGAGAGACGGCCAGTACCTTGCAGAGTTGGAATCCTACAACAACGGCATGGTTCTTAACTTCGCATCAGTGTTCATTGCCGGAGCTGTTAACAATGCTCGGTTTATTGCTGGTTGCGCGGACAAAATGAAGGGCGATACCCTAGCTGCTGGTAAGAACGTAATATATTAATTTTCCCAGTGCTAGCTGGTGCTGCACAGGTCTGACCCATAATTTTCCAAGTTCCCACTAAAGAACAAAATAAACACAGTTTTAGATCTCTCTACAAGTCTCGTTCGTTGTCAACAGATGGTGAAGTGTTCTCATACACCTTGAGACAACCAGTTGGTGTGAGCGGTATTATTCTGCCATGGAACGGTCCCATCTTACTATTCGTCAACAAAGTTTGCACTGCATTAGCTGCAGGTAAGATAACATTTAAAAGTTTAATAATATAATGAGGCTTACTGGGTCTCATTATGGTTTGTGTTTCTTCTTCGACCGGTTCTGTGCTTCTCGCATCCAGTGGATTCCTGCGGCCTTCACCAAGTCATCGGTCCATCTTGTGGGAGGTCTTCCAACGCTACGTCTTACGTCTTCCAGAACGCGGTCGCCACTCAAAAACCTTTCGGTCCCATCGGCCAACGGTTCTGCGAGCAATGCACAAAGTAACTGCTACTTAAGTTTTGCAATTCTTCGTGCTAGTCGGTTACGTTGGCTCTCCTACGGATCTTTTCATTTATGATTCGATCGCGTAGGGAAATTTCAAACATAGCCCTTTCGATTGCCCTTTGGGTGATTTTCAGCCTTCTTATGAGGTCCAATGTGAATGATTATCCTACTAATATTATAAATGTGAAAGTTTAGATGATTGTTACTCAATCACGCAAAAATGGCAAAACGGATTTAAATGAAATTTGGCACACAGAAAGATTGTAACCTGGAATAATACATAAGATACTTTTTATCCGGATAGTACGTTCCTCTGGGATCATTTTCGAACTACACGCGGGCGAAGCCGCTGGCAAAGATAGTTAAGAATAAATCCTATCTGTTCAGGTTGTACCGTGGTGGTCAAGCCAGCAGAACAGACTCCGTTGACCGCACTGGCACTGGCAGCACTCCTGGCCGAGGCTGGTGTGCCGAAGGGTGTGGTCAACGTTGTCAACGGGTTTGGACCTGGCGCTGGAACCGCTCTTACTCACCATGGAGACGTCGCCAAGATTTCCTTCACAGGATCAGTTGAGGTTAGTTTAAGTGGTATAGGGTTACAAAGAAAGGCTAATACTGCCTGAAGATTTTGCCCATATCTTGCAACCATACACTGTTTCGAGTAAGGGACGAGAATGCTTTTTCCGAGTTTAAAATTATCAAAGCTGGAGTGCTTCATGGTTGTTTGCTGGGTTTAGTCCTCTATCTGTTGTACACGAATGATATACCACAGCTGGAATTAATACTATTGCAAGGGGTTGCAGACGACACTGCCATTATTGCTACAGGGTCAAGCTAAACAGAAGCAATCGGAAACGTACAAATTGCTTTAAATGAAGTTCATGACTGGGCACAAAAATGGGGACTAAAATTGGGTCTGCCAAACGCGAGATAATCGCGGACAAACATACATACAAACATACAGGTCAAACTGAGAACCTCTTTCTTTTTGAAGTTATTTAAAAATTGAGTGAATCAAAGTCGCTTCACATTGATTTCACCAACAGGAATTGAGATTACCACCCAATATTCATAAATGGCCAACATGTGCCATACGCAAATACTTTGGCATAAACGCTTGACGTGAAACTGCGCTGGAAGGCGCACATCTAAAAGAAAAGACAGGAGCTAGACATGCGTTCTAAAATCATGTACTGGTTGATTGGAAGGTATTCCTGTGTCCATTATAGCTGTTCTCTTAGGAATAAATAAATAACAAAATTGTATTATATAAGCATATTCTTATGCTTAAATAACACAAAACATATTCTTATGCCATAGACATATGGCATCCAACTGTGAGGCTGTACTAAATCGACCATGATAAAAATTATACAAAAAATCCTGGTATATAAGAACTGATGATAAATTAATAAAAAATTTGCTGAGGTCCATAAACACCGACTTCACTGACATGTGAACATCGAGGCAATTGAGTTGTTAGACCAAACAAATACAGTGCGAAGACCAGTGACAGTAAGAATAGTGACAATAACACATATGCACAAAATGTTTATAACATCAGACTCTAAGATAGTGGAACGGATTTGTGTATGGTACAATCAACACTATTCCTATTTTTAATTAAGGATATTAATTCATTTTTAATCAAGGATACAAATAAAATAAACACGTTAATGATTACAGGTCGGCAAACTAATTCAACAAGCAGCTGGTGCCAACAATTTGAAGAGAATCACACTTGAACTCGGCGGCAAGAGTCCTCTTATCATCATGAACGATGCTGATTGTAAGCTGTTCTATAGTTTTAATTATCATAAAGAATATAATCGTCGACCTATTCAAACATGTGCTTACTAGCCCGCTTATACGATTACAGTAAATATTGCCGTCCCTTGCGCTGCCAATGGAGTATTCTTCCATCAAGGACAAATATGCATAGCTGCTTCCCGATTGTTTGTTCAATCTGGTATCTATGACAAGTTTGTGGAAGCTGCTGTCAAACACGCAAAGGGCATCAAGGTCGGCAACCCAACGGATCCCAACACACAGAACGGCCCACAGGTAAATTGGAGACAATCCTTTATTTGTTGATAAGATCTATTTCATTGGTCTCATAGTGATTTAATATCCACAAGGTAGCTTACTAGGCCCAACACTTTTCATAATCTACATGAACGATATACTGAACCTCACTCTTCCAAACGCAGAACTAATATCTTACGCAGACGATACGGTTATTACATTCCACGCACCTACCTGGGAACAGGTCTACTGCCTTGCAGAAGAAGGATTAGCAACAGTAGCGCAAACACTCGACCGTAACTTACTCACACTCAATATAAAGAAAACAAAACTTATAACATTTTCCAAAACACATTTATCTAGCCCTCCTCCCAATCTAGCTTTGAAATTCCACACATGCCAGAACCAACCGCACACATCACGCGAAAACTGCTCATGCGACTGTATCAACCGGACACAATCTATTCGTTACTTAGGTCTACTCATTGACGAACATCTTTCATTTAAAGCCCATATTCAATTTCTTTCTGGCCGAGTAAGGAAACTTATACATGTAATAAAGAAGCTAAGAGACCGCACTCCAAAAGACATCCTACGTATGGTTTATTTTGCAATATGCCAGTCCATCATACAATATGGCGTATCTATTTGGGGTGGAGCTGGAAAAACTATAATGATTGAGCTTGAAAGAGCCCAGAGAGCTGTTATAAAAGTTTTATTAAAAAAACCATTTTTTTACTCCACTGACTCCCTGTACAACGAGTTCCAAGTTCTACGTGTCCGCCAACTATTTATTCTCAATGCTTACCTGCGCATACACAAAACCTTAAAAATCCGACCTGACTACCACTCATTGACTTCCAAACGTGTCTTTCACATTCCGCTACAACGAACCACATCTCTCCTAACAAGACGCTGTCCCGCCTATTTACACACTTTTGTGTATAACAAGGTCACCACCAGTTTGCCTTGTGACCCTAAAGAATTCTCACTCCCCACATGCAAAAATGTTGTCAAACAATGGCTATTAGGTCTTTCATACGATGAATCGGAAAACATTCTCACTTCACTCAACCCACACTCGGAATCCTACTCTCACCACAGACACTGACACTTCACACACCACACGCGTACACTCGCACACACTAACACGGATACACACTAACACACTCACACCTTATTTTTGATTTCCAAACATTTTATTTTTATTATTGATAGTTTATATTTGTTTTAGATTGTTTAACATTTAATTTTTGATTGTTTACTTGTTCACTTTATTTTAAATTGTTTAATATTTTAGTTTTATGCGTTGCTTAGTACAAATTAAGCTTTATTTTTGTTTGTTTTATGTATAATTTACGATTTAAGTTTCACTCTCACTTTGATCTCAATTTTCATTTAATTTCGTTTTATATAATCGTTTGCAATTACGTACCCATTGTCACCTTAAACTCCAGTGGTAAATAGCACTATGTCTCAAAACTCTGGTCCCCAAGATACAGGCACCGCCTAGTTTGGGGTCCGCCGTAAAGACCAAAACGAAAATCACTAATAGTTACGTACCAACATTAAGTTAAGTTAATCATAAGGTAATAATTGTAACATTGGTTCAATAAATTTATTCTATTCTTATTCTTATTTATTCTATTCTAATAATAACTTAAGAAGAAAGCTCTAGGCCAGCCCACGAAATTCAAATTTTCTCACCTTTTTGTTGCTATTTAGGTCAATACAAATTCGTATGTTGATTAAGATATGATTCGAGACTGTAACAAATATGGATTGAATGACTATTTAAAAAAAAATCATAAACCTCGACCTGCTTATTGGAATAAACGTAAGAAAATGAAAATTTCTTGGAATACCCTGCTTTCACCGTTAACGGCAGTTATCTACAACGTATATGCTTTTTAATTAATTCAAATAAAAATCCTTGTAGGTTGATGGGGAAATGATGACGAAAGTGCTTGGATACATCGAGAAAGGCAAAAAAGAAGGCGCGAAGTTGCTATGCGGAGGCAACAGAATCGGCACAAAAGGTTACTACATAGAACCTACAGTCTTTGCTGACGTCAAGGATGATATGACTATCGCAAAAGAAGAGGTATATCAATTAAACATTAAGTTATCCTAGTTCACCTAAAGGTTTTTCCTTGATTAAGCAAAGGCAACTTCATCTTAGCTAAAGTTTTAACTCTGAATTTTCAACTTCTAGATTTTCGGGCCAGTGCAGAGCATTTTGAAGTTTGACACTTTGGAAGAAGTCATTGACCGAGCTAACAACACAAACTATGGCTTGGCATCTGGTATCTTCACAACAAATGTTAACAATGCCCTACAATTCGCCAAACACGTTGAGGCTGGCACAGTTTGGTAAGTCAACAATAAATATTAACGCTATATTAGTTACACTTAATGTCTTAATTTTACCATTTACTACAATAATATTTTAACTGAACTACCTTAGTTAAAGATTCAGTGACTCGCAATAACTTTTTTGGGTTATTTATATTAAAAACGTGTCCGAAATACTCACAATATTAACTAGACTACATTCTGATCAACTGATTAACAACTGTTGATAACCGTATGTCAACTTTATATACCTACTATAAGACTATTTTTAAAACATTATTAACTTTACAGGGTCAACACATATTTAGTATTTACCCCGCAATCACCATTCGGAGGTTTCAAGGAGTCTGGAATTGGTCGTGAAAGGTAGTTTGCTCAGAAAAATATTTTTTCATTTGTTTTAGGATTTAATTCCTTAATTGTGTAATCTCTTATGAGCTGTGTCAAGAAATGATGAGAGGCTCAGGTAACGTAACAACGTTACCTTATTAATAATAAAGATAAAAAATACAGATAAAAGATAAACATTTATTTGTATAAATATGTTGTAACATGATACATAAATATGCACTTAATGATGGAAATTAGTTTAAAATTGCTGCAAGCAAGCAAGTTATCATGAAAAAATGTTTTATCGTTGTACATCTTCATAATACAGTTTTTCTGTTTTCAGTGGCATGGACGCCCTCTTAGCTTACACCGAAGTGAAGAATGTGGTTGTTTCCTTGCCCAAGAAGTTCTGAAGTTGAATCTAGACGTTACGACCATAACGTTTTCCTAAATAATAATTAAGCTGGACAGTATTCCGTGTATATTAAAATAAGTTATTGAAAAGATTAGATTAATGCCAGTACTAAGTGTATTTTTTCTAATGTACCTGTTAAGGCAACGTATACAGTATCGGTCCATAATAAGAGCCTTGTGGTACTCCTGACATTGGTACCAATTAGATAGACTGAACAACGTTACAAGCACGATATGAGTTCGCTCCTGAAGTAATGAAGTTACCACAATAGGTAAAATACCTATAAGAATATTTATGGCTCAACTTAGGTAAACTGAAAAGATGGTCAACTGCAAAGAACGCTTTCTAATGTTCTGTTCAAGCTGATAAAAACTGTTATAGAGATGTCTGCAAAATCCGTCTTGCTCCCTTTATGACGTATTGTTGTCCTGTGTTTGGTTCGTGCATACATATGTTATCTCTGTGTTATTGAAAAACAAATAAACGAATTTGATAACATTATCATGTTTTTTGACTTATCATATCTCTTTAGAACCTATAGTTTGAGTACCTATCTGTTATCAATTAGAGATTTAGAGAATTATGTTATTACCCAATTATAAGTTACTGCAAAACGCTAAGTCGAGAAATTGCGATTGGCAGTAAATCATTGATTGAATCTCTATTGCAATGCTAATTTCGCTTTTACAGTAATTTCACTAAAACAATAAAGCACCTGTATCTAATGATAGGTTCACACGCGGTGACTTTAATCGCCAGCGTCGCGCTCACGATTTGAACAGTGGCTCAACAAGTTTATGAAGATACTTCTCTTGGCTCATTCTCAAATCCAAATGGAACACTAGCCATGAACACGCAAAACAAAGTGTTAAAAATAATGCAAATATCTAAGTAAATAAGACACAACCTTCTGTTATAAAAATATTTAAATAAATGTTTTCTTCACAAGCAAATTTTGAAATGATCCTGTCATTTCAAAATTTGCTTGAAACTCGTCGAACTCGATAAAATTACTAGCTTTTAAAAGCAGCTCCGTCCGCGTGGATTTCGGTAATCGCGTAAAAAAGTAGCCTATGTCGCATATATATCTCTTCCTCCATATCCCAGGCTATATTTCTGCCAAATTTCATGATGATCGGTTCAGCGGTTTAGGTATGAAAGCGTAGCAGATAGACAGAGTTTCTTTAGCATTTATAATATTAGTAGGGATCCAGCTGCAAACTGGGTTTTCGAATCTCATCTAAATTGCAGACATGCAATGCGTTTCCCCTGTTCCCAAACAGGCTCACTGCACATTGTATAGCATCACTGATGTTTTGATTTCTTCCATTCGAGGGGGAATTCACCAGTACCGGATTAACCACGAAGTAAGAGTAGCAATTGCTACGGGCCCTGCGCAAAATGCGGCCCCCTCCGCCTGAGTGAAATTTATGTAATGGGAAATTTCAAATCGTGACGTGTAAATATCAATAATAAGTGCTCAATTTTTTTTTGCCACTTTATACTTGAGAACCCACAACAGATCAAGGGCCCCTCAACAGAATTTGCTACGGGCCCCGCGCTTGCTTAATCCGGCACTGGTATTCACATGTGAGGATAACTCTGCAAATGCGCGTACCTAACGTTCGTATAGACGTAATCGTATTGATTCGTTTGGAGTGAGAAAAACTCATCGACCTATTATTGGCACAGACGTGTAAATGATACCTAGACAGGAATAATTTTGTTTTGTTTCCTAAATGTTCGTGTATGTGGTTTTATTTATAGCTAGCAGCTGTTATTTTTAACGCGCTGCAGTCAGTCTACATTCCGATTAGACGCGATTATGTTAAGTATTTTTCTTTGAAGGTTTGAGATTTATGCAGGACTCGGGAGGGATTAAGTTTGGAAAGTCACATCACTCTCTAATTTGTGTAAAACAAGATAAAGTAGCATTAGTATCTTGTAGTTCAATAAAATGTTTATTGATGGCACAAGGTAGCTTACTAGGCCCAACACTTTTCATAATCTACATGAACGATATACTGAACCTCACTCTTCCAAACGCAGAACTAATATCTTACGCAGACGATACGGTTATTACATTCCACGCACCTACCTGGGAACAGGTCTACTGCCTTGCAGAAGAAGGATTAGCAACAGTAGCGCAAACACTCGACCGTAACTTACTCACACTCAATATAAAGAAAACAAAACTTATAACATTTTCCAAAACACATTTATCTAGCCCTCCTCCCAATCTAGCTTTGAAATTCCACACATGCCAGAACCAACCGCACACATCACGCGAAAACTGCTCATGCGACTGTATCAACCGGACACAATCTATTCGTTACTTAGGTCTACTCATTGACGAACATCTTTCATTTAAAGCCCATATTCAATTTCTTTCTGGCCGAGTAAGGAAACTTATACATGTAATAAAGAAGCTAAGAGACCGCACTCCAAAAGACATCCTACGTATGGTTTATTTTGCAATATGCCAGTCCATCATACAATATGGCGTATCTATTTGGGGTGGAGCTGGAAAAACTATAATGATTGAGCTTGAAAGAGCCCAGAGAGCTGTTATAAAAGTTTTATTAAAAAAACCATTTTTTTACTCCACTGACTCCCTGTACAACGAGTTCCAAGTTCTACGTGTCCGCCAACTATTTATTCTCAATGCTTACCTGCGCATACACAAAACCTTAAAAATCCGACCTGACTACCACTCATTGACTTCCAAACGTGTCTTTCACATTCCGCTACAACGAACCACATCTCTCCTAACAAGACGCTGTCCCGCCTATTTACACACTTTTGTGTATAACAAGGTCACCACCAGTTTGCCTTGTGACCCTAAAGAATTCTCACTCCCCACATGCAAAAATGTTGTCAAACAATGGCTATTAGGTCTTTCATACGATGAATCGGAAAACATTCTCACTTCACTCAACCCACACTCGGAATCCTACTCTCACCACAGACACTGACACTTCACACACCACACGCGTACACTCGCACACACTAACACGGATACACACTAACACACTCACACCTTATTTTTGATTTCCAAACATTTTATTTTTATTATTGATAGTTTATATTTGTTTTAGATTGTTTAACATTTAATTTTTGATTGTTTACTTGTTCACTTTATTTTAAATTGTTTAATATTTTAGTTTTATGCGTTGCTTAGTACAAATTAAGCTTTATTTTTGTTTGTTTTATGTATAATTTACGATTTAAGTTTCACTCTCACTTTGATCTCAATTTTCATTTAATTTCGTTTTATATAATCGTTTGCAATTACGTACCCATTGTCACCTTAAACTCCAGTGGTAAATAGCACTATGTCTCAAAACTCTGGTCCCCAAGATACAGGCACCGCCTAGTTTGGGGTCCGCCGTAAAGACCAAAACGAAAATCACTAATAGTTACGTACCAACATTAAGTTAAGTTAATCATAAGGTAATAATTGTAACATTGGTTCAATAAATTTATTCTATTCTTATTCTTATTTATTCTATTCTAATAATAACTTAAGAAGAAAGCTCTAGGCCAGCCCACGAAATTCAAATTTTCTCACCTTTTTGTTGCTATTTAGGTCAATACAAATTCGTATGTTGATTAAGATATGATTCGAGACTGTAACAAATATGGATTGAATGACTATTTAAAAAAAAATCATAAACCTCGACCTGCTTATTGGAATAAACGTAAGAAAATGAAAATTTCTTGGAATACCCTGCTTTCACCGTTAACGGCAGTTATCTACAACGTATATGCTTTTTAATTAATTCAAATAAAAATCCTTGTAGGTTGATGGGGAAATGATGACGAAAGTGCTTGGATACATCGAGAAAGGCAAAAAAGAAGGCGCGAAGTTGCTATGCGGAGGCAACAGAATCGGCACAAAAGGTTACTACATAGAACCTACAGTCTTTGCTGACGTCAAGGATGATATGACTATCGCAAAAGAAGAGGTATATCAATTAAACATTAAGTTATCCTAGTTCACCTAAAGGTTTTTCCTTGATTAAGCAAAGGCAACTTCATCTTAGCTAAAGTTTTAACTCTGAATTTTCAACTTCTAGATTTTCGGGCCAGTGCAGAGCATTTTGAAGTTTGACACTTTGGAAGAAGTCATTGACCGAGCTAACAACACAAACTATGGCTTGGCATCTGGTATCTTCACAACAAATGTTAACAATGCCCTACAATTCGCCAAACACGTTGAGGCTGGCACAGTTTGGTAAGTCAACAATAAATATTAACGCTATATTAGTTACACTTAATGTCTTAATTTTACCATTTACTACAATAATATTTTAACTGAACTACCTTAGTTAAAGATTCAGTGACTCGCAATAACTTTTTTGGGTTATTTATATTAAAAACGTGTCCGAAATACTCACAATATTAACTAGACTACATTCTGATCAACTGATTAACAACTGTTGATAACCGTATGTCAACTTTATATACCTACTATAAGACTATTTTTAAAACATTATTAACTTTACAGGGTCAACACATATTTAGTATTTACCCCGCAATCACCATTCGGAGGTTTCAAGGAGTCTGGAATTGGTCGTGAAAGGTAGTTTGCTCAGAAAAATATTTTTTCATTTGTTTTAGGATTTAATTCCTTAATTGTGTAATCTCTTATGAGCTGTGTCAAGAAATGATGAGAGGCTCAGGTAACGTAACAACGTTACCTTATTAATAATAAAGATAAAAAATACAGATAAAAGATAAACATTTATTTGTATAAATATGTTGTAACATGATACATAAATATGCACTTAATGATGGAAATTAGTTTAAAATTGCTGCAAGCAAGCAAGTTATCATGAAAAAATGTTTTATCGTTGTACATCTTCATAATACAGTTTTTCTGTTTTCAGTGGCATGGACGCCCTCTTAGCTTACACCGAAGTGAAGAATGTGGTTGTTTCCTTGCCCAAGAAGTTCTGAAGTTGAATCTAGACGTTACGACCATAACGTTTTCCTAAATAATAATTAAGCTGGACAGTATTCCGTGTATATTAAAATAAGTTATTGAAAAGATTAGATTAATGCCAGTACTAAGTGTATTTTTTCTAATGTACCTGTTAAGGCAACGTATACAGTATCGGTCCATAATAAGAGCCTTGTGGTACTCCTGACATTGGTACCAATTAGATAGACTGAACAACGTTACAAGCACGATATGAGTTCGCTCCTGAAGTAATGAAGTTACCACAATAGGTAAAATACCTATAAGAATATTTATGGCTCAACTTAGGTAAACTGAAAAGATGGTCAACTGCAAAGAACGCTTTCTAATGTTCTGTTCAAGCTGATAAAAACTGTTATAGAGATGTCTGCAAAATCCGTCTTGCTCCCTTTATGACGTATTGTTGTCCTGTGTTTGGTTCGTGCATACATATGTTATCTCTGTGTTATTGAAAAACAAATAAACGAATTTGATAACATTATCATGTTTTTTGACTTATCATATCTCTTTAGAACCTATAGTTTGAGTACCTATCTGTTATCAATTAGAGATTTAGAGAATTATGTTATTACCCAATTATAAGTTACTGCAAAACGCTAAGTCGAGAAATTGCGATTGGCAGTAAATCATTGATTGAATCTCTATTGCAATGCTAATTTCGCTTTTACAGTAATTTCACTAAAACAATAAAGCACCTGTATCTAATGATAGGTTCACACGCGGTGACTTTAATCGCCAGCGTCGCGCTCACGATTTGAACAGTGGCTCAACAAGTTTATGAAGATACTTCTCTTGGCTCATTCTCAAATCCAAATGGAACACTAGCCATGAACACGCAAAACAAAGTGTTAAAAATAATGCAAATATCTAAGTAAATAAGACACAACCTTCTGTTATAAAAATATTTAAATAAATGTTTTCTTCACAAGCAAATTTTGAAATGATCCTGTCATTTCAAAATTTGCTTGAAACTCGTCGAACTCGATAAAATTACTAGCTTTTAAAAGCAGCTCCGTCCGCGTGGATTTCGGTAATCGCGTAAAAAAGTAGCCTATGTCGCATATATATCTCTTCCTCCATATCCCAGGCTATATTTCTGCCAAATTTCATGATGATCGGTTCAGCGGTTTAGGTATGAAAGCGTAGCAGATAGACAGAGTTTCTTTAGCATTTATAATATTAGTAGGGATCCAGCTGCAAACTGGGTTTTCGAATCTCATCTAAATTGCAGACATGCAATGCGTTTCCCCTGTTCCCAAACAGGCTCACTGCACATTGTATAGCATCACTGATGTTTTGATTTCTTCCATTCGAGGGGGAATTCACCAGTACCGGATTAACCACGAAGTAAGAGTAGCAATTGCTACGGGCCCTGCGCAAAATGCGGCCCCCTCCGCCTGAGTGAAATTTATGTAATGGGAAATTTCAAATCGTGACGTGTAAATATCAATAATAAGTGCTCAATTTTTTTTTGCCACTTTATACTTGAGAACCCACAACAGATCAAGGGCCCCTCAACAGAATTTGCTACGGGCCCCGCGCTTGCTTAATCCGGCACTGGTATTCACATGTGAGGATAACTCTGCAAATGCGCGTACCTAACGTTCGTATAGACGTAATCGTATTGATTCGTTTGGAGTGAGAAAAACTCATCGACCTATTATTGGCACAGACGTGTAAATGATACCTAGACAGGAATAATTTTGTTTTGTTTCCTAAATGTTCGTGTATGTGGTTTTATTTATAGCTAGCAGCTGTTATTTTTAACGCGCTGCAGTCAGTCTACATTCCGATTAGACGCGATTATGTTAAGTATTTTTCTTTGAAGGTTTGAGATTTATGCAGGACTCGGGAGGGATTAAGTTTGGAAAGTCACATCACTCTCTAATTTGTGTAAAACAAGATAAAGTAGCATTAGTATCTTGTAGTTCAATAAAATGTTTATTGATGGCGCATGGTATGACGAATCAGTTTCCATCCAGCATACGCTTTTTTGTTTATCTTCCTTCATGTTCACTTTTCATTATAAACCTTGCTTCTTTTTGGGTTCTATTATTCCGTAGTCAACTAGCAAGAATAGCTGACACAGACATTTCAGAAAAAAAACGACTGGCACTCCCCATATTTAATATACAAGATGTAACAGAGACGCAAACCTGAAAGTAGTTGGTTCCTAATTGAGTACTGAATCGATTTCAGTAACTTTTAAACTAGGTTTTTTTAAATCTGTAGTTTGACATAGTTGCCGTACTTGAACCAAAGAAAATTCAATCTATATCAAGCAATAACAGTCAATTTTAACTGCATAAAGTAACACTTGGGTCAACTCGAAACAGACAGCTTTAAAAAAGAAGTCCACTGTATACGTAATGACGACTTATTGGGGTGTAAGTGATCTTGCGATAATTATGTTACACGTTGTAAGGACACTGCCACCCGTATTTTTTTTTCGTAATTTCTCGAAAACGCTTTTTTAGCGGTGCACAGAACACGTCTTCTTTCCAATTTTCATCGGACAGTGCAAATAATCGAGTAACATGGCTGAGTGACATCCATTTTTGCTGGAAGGATCAAATATGCAGGGATGAAATACAAAAATAAATATATAAGTTCAAACGAGCGCGTGGGTTATTATTACATCCCATAATAAAAAAAAACATATGATGTTTCTAAGTGACTTTCAAAGTCAAAGTAGTCAATAAATATTTTGTGATTTTCCTGTGCGAGTCCCATTAAAAACTTTTTATTTCTTATTTCTCAGCGGTGTAGAACAGCAACCGAGGTTTCAGTGTTGGAGGTAGTTCGAGAACAAGCCTATTGTACCGTATACCTACGGAGCTCTCTTTGATAAAACATTATCTTCTTGCTAAGAACGCCAACACTGGCATGTTTGGTGGCTTAGTAGATTTAATGCACTTTCGCCCACAGGCAGCCTCAGGCAGGTAAACAATGGTTACGGAAACAGTTCGCCATCTGTACACAAGAGGGAACCTTTACCTACTATCATTACTTAAATAACCACAGCGGCGTATCTAGTCCTAAAGGTGCCCTGTATCAAAAATTGTTACGGGCCCCCCTTTTCACCCCTCTGCGGCCAAGCTTAAATAGACAGTATTGCTTATTTTTATTCAAAACGAAAGTAAACAGCGTCCTGACTCAGGAGGAGAGAGAAAGCAAGAGCGACATCATAAACAAGTATTTGAGGAGTTGTTTTTTTTTACATGCTGTATAATAACGTCGGGTCTCGAGGGGGGGGCCAGTAGCTTGGGGGCCCCGTATCATTGATACGGCTGATACGGTGGGTGGTAGCTACGCCACTGATATCCACGTATCTACATAATATCTGTTATGAAAAGACAATTATGCTGCGTGATAAGAGCCATGTAATTAACCATGATAAAGGTAGTGGTGTGTTTGAGTGTTTCAGGGTTATCGATTTTTTATCTCAGTATTATGTTGTTGAAGTTTTACCTTCAATCTGAATAGTGGGTAGCTTTAGCTAGAGCTACAATTTTAATAAGGTTTTGTCCTTTCTTGATTTTTGGCGTTATTGAGCTGTGTTATGTACTCGCTAGGAACGAGCAAAGATGAAATTTATACTCACGAGAGAGTAATTTAAGAAGACAAAAGCAACCATTAAAAAAATGTCGCAAGTTCCGAAAAGTAGACAAGCGACTAATTTCCATCAACTCGCATTGGGCGCGCACGCGAACCCTTTAAGAGGGATCCCTTCTTTTCGCATAATGTTCTTTGTCCTAATATACTTCGGCATAACGATTTTGACACAATTTGGCATAATAATACTTCGGCATAATTTTTAGGCATACATTTTATGTTGGCATAATCATCTTAAAGACTAATTTGTTTTGGCATAAATTTGATTCGCATTTAATTTACAGAACCGAATTGCTGCAAAATCGACTCCACGTAGTCTTGTTTGTCCTACCCCTAGAGTGTAATTTAAAATCGCGTAGGCGCGTGGGGCCGCCGGAGGCCCGCAGCGCCGGAGCCGTGATAGAAACCCTGCCTGCTGCATATTGCATGCTTATGCTTTAGAATATTATGCTTAATCATTATTATGGTTAGAGAAATTATGCTTAAAAAAATTATGCGTAAGCTGTTATGCGTAATTATATTATGCGAAAATATAATTATGCCAAACAAAATTATGCTAAGTTATATTAGGTCTTAAAATTTTATGCAAATGGATAGGGAACCCTTTAAGGGCTAAGGCTAAGTCCCGTTTGGTAGCGTAACACGGTCACTTTATGAACCGTACTGCTCATTAACGGCTTGTCTTGAAGATTTGAAAAATATATGATTTTGCTATAAATTCATATAGATCATTTTGCCGAGGGTTGTTTTTTTGTTTTTTTGTGTACTTTTGCTGTAAAAAAATATTTTCCAACACGCAATATTTTGGCTTCTATTCCATACTCCTACTAAACGGCTTCGTTATTCGAAAAAAAAAATACACTGGAAAATATATAGTTAGAGGTACCACAGAATCGCTAGAGCACTATTGTAAATTAATCAACATTTGCCAAGGAATATACCCATTTTGAGATAAAGGCTCAGAGGTGCCCTGCGCGGGCGCGGGTGGCAGTCGTGCTTTAGCATTCAGACGGGAGATGAGGATACTATGGGCCTTAATAGGAACTTTAAAGGGCACCATGACCTCTGAGTGTGTTTCGGAATTTCTTCTCAGGGATCAGTCAGCTAGGAAATGCCGGCGCTATAAAATAACAAGTTAGGAAACAAGGTGTGATGTTAATCACGCCTTGTTTAGTCGGGAAGAGGCGTACCTATAGCAACCCACATTTCGCCAGTTATCGTCATCAGGCATCGTGAGGTAACCGGCATGTCCTAGGACCAATAAATTCGAAAACATGTGACATTTACCAACCCGCACTGGGCCTGGGCCCGCGTGGTAGAGTAAGGACCGCTCCCTCTCACAGAGAGGAGGGCTGTTATGCTACAACATTATAGGCTGATTATGCTTTCGCCAGTTATGTCAAGTCCCATCTAATTAATAGGTTAGGAGCCTATTGTAACAACTGGGCACAAATCATGATTCCGGGCTCTTTCTTAGAAATTCGGAGAAAACACACCCAGAGCCTGGGGCTACTCTCTAACTCCGTTAACAAAAATACGGGCTCGTCCGAAAATATTTCGAAACTACGAAGTGACTCCTACAGCTGATTAATTAACTTTTTTGGACAGGTAAAACCATATAGGAAGTAGGGACAGCTGTCAAATCGTGTGGTAATTCATTCTTAATTTGGGCCCCAAACTAATCATAGGTCCGTAAGTGATACGGAGTAGGAAACGCCCGTAACTTCGACCGAGATTACGGATTTCGTGTTCAGAGAGACGGCCCCCAGATTCAGAATAAACGCTTGCGATCACTATAACAACGGTCGGCCCTATCTAGTTTTAAAATATTGACGTGTAAAAGTGTCGTAAAAGATCTACTTACAGAAATAAAAATATTAAATTAAATGTTTATTTCAGCCTGAATCCTGGCTGTTATATTATGGTATACCTTATTTTGCCATTGTCTTTAAAACCTAAAAAAACTTTTTCCCAAAAAAACAACCGACTTCCGGAAAAACACTACAAAGTGAAAAATTTCTTAAATTTTTCACTTTGTAGTGTGTTTCCGGAAGTTGTATTTTTTTGGAAAAAGTTTTTTTTTTTTTTTTTTAGCTATAGTACCTACCCAACCAATTCGAAATTTGATCATTCTTGGTCAAAACAATGCATAATTATGCGATACCTAGCAGCAATCGCGGTTGTTTTGCTGTCACTTTTTGAAGAGTTCCGTTGTCTATCTGCGAAACGGATCATCAGATCTATATGAAATTTAAATGGGACCATTTCGGAAAAAAACCCGTTTTGAACAAATAATTTTTCAAATACGTCTAAATAATTATGACGGAGTTATGCCCGTATACTCTTTTAAATAAAACAAGAATTTTGAGAACCGGTCCTCAAATGGGAGAAATCGGTGAACATACATTAACAAAAACATACAGTCGAACATAGAACCTCCTCCTTTTTTGAAGTTGGTTAAAAATAGCTTCATAATTAGAAATCAGTTCCTCCATTACCTACGTCAGGTCTTGTTTGATAACAAAAATACAAATGTCATTTTCAAACCTTATCACTGACTAATATTGATAAGGTGAAGATGTTGAAGGTATGTATTTTAGGCCATGAGTAATAAATGTACTTCGTACTTCGAGCCTACTAAATTATAGATAATAACTGCGTTGCAGATAATTATAGCTTCAAAACTCTTGCTGAAACTGCCCAATCACTCTCTAATGTTCGCAATGTACAGATGTCCGCTTCGTGAGAGAGACTGGACCTCAAGCCACCACACAGGTACAGTGAGTGTTGCAAGAAATACCCAAGTTAATCTGGTTGCATGACCCAGATTCAGTGGCGGATTTATACATTTGCCGCTAGTAGACTATTCAATTTTTGCCACCCCTACTAACCTCTGCAGTTCAATATCCTAGATTACAATCATATTAATTACATTTTCTTCGTCAATAAAATTGCAATAAAATTTTATGATTTGTGCTCTATCGTTATCATTATATCATCCTATGAAATCTTGTTCATGAGTTCTGTACTCTATGCATAAAAGAGCTAAAGCATTTAGCTTTTCTTGACTTAAAGTCGATCGTAGGTAGTTTTTCGCGGTAAGCAAGAAAAGCTTCACTCACCCGAATATTTCCTTGCTGTACATAGAGCCATGGGAAGTGCTATATCGAAGTTTGGATAAATGTTCAACAAATTCTGTTTTCTCAGGAACGAAGATAGACTTTCTTATGATCCTGAATCTGGTTTTGTAAAAAAAAAACAGACGAAAGATGCCATAGAAAGTGTACGTAATCCTGAACTAAGTCACTTTCTAAATCATTAGGATGTTTTTTTTTTTCAAGATAATGGCTTTTTCCGTCAAGGTTGATGGTAACAACTCAATCATTTTGGGTAGAAATGAAAACTTTTTGTTAAATCCGTTGTAGACTTTCCGCCGTTTTTTTAACTCGGACACGAGTCTATTATCAGGACGAGAAACATGTTAACCCTGAAAGTTTCACTCGCAGTCTTTGTAATATCTTCATCGGGTAACTCATCAAATCTTTTTTTACTTTTCGGTTATCTTTTTCCGGTTTCTTTTGTATTTTGCTTCCATACGCTCAATTCCATCGCCTTTTCTCCGTAATACTTGAATTTCGCTCGTTAAGGTACGAAAAACCTACGGAGTGACAAAGACAAAGACAAAGATATTTATTCATCGGATACGGTAGGTACAAAGTTAGACAAGTATAAATACGTTCAAGTCAAATCCGCCGATAAAAGCGGCATACCAATATTTACAATTAGTAATTACACATGGGTGTAAAAGTTAACTTTTAAACTGTTTTTACTTTAATACACAATACAAAATATTTAAGGCTGTGTACATAAGGACACATATATACAATATAAAATAAAATAAAACAATAACAATACAATAACCTTTTTATTCAAATAAAAAAATCTAATATCCTTCTTATAAGTATTCAAAAAATTCTTATAACGCATAAAAATTATTTTGGAGAAGCCAAGTTTTTAATTGTTTTTGAAGAAATGTAATGGTAGTTCTCGTTTTCGTTTTGGAATATGGTTGTAAACTTTTATGGACATAAGATACCTAACTGTTTATATAGTGGAGAGTGCTGTTACAAAATTGTTTTTTTTTAACTTGGTGACTTGTTGGGGGACCCTTTTTGTGATTCTATTATTTTCGGTTACTGTAGAGAAGTTTGAAGTTTTCCTTACAAATATGGCCATTTCTAAAATACTCGTAAAAATAGAACAAAACGTTAAACCTTTAGTTTTTTTTATTGGTCTACAACTCTCATATGGAGGCACCACACTTATTGCTCTCAAACATTTTTTTTGCGCCAGCTCTTACTTGAGACGAGTTACCCCATAGGACGATTCATAAAGATCAGCAACGGTGATCAAATCTACGGTGTAACCCTAAATTTGAACATTCACTTTGTTTATTCTTTCCAAAAAAATATTCCATGCAACAACCAGTTACCAGTTTTTCCAAATTCGAAAGACATCGTTCGCAGACATTCGCCTCTTGTGCACGAATTAGCGAACACTCTTCAAAGCCTAGGATAATAAAATTAGACGGACAACGTCACACGTTCGTAGACTATGCAAATTGTAGAGTTATGACCAAAAATATATACACACTAAGGACAATTCATTTGATTGAAATCGTGAGGAACGGTATGCATACAGAATCTGTTAACAAAAAATATTTGTTTTTTTTCCTAGATACAAAAAATTCGCTTAAGAATTTTATTAAGTTTATAATAAATATATCTTTGGTTGCGACTATACTTAGTATAACAAGATTTCACTCAAAGTAAACATATATTTATACTTTATGGTGCTATAATTAGATAACGATTTATGTAAATAGTATGTTCCTAGCTATGTAGGTACTGGATTACCTTATCAGATGAGATTCCATTTAATATGCTATACACCATACAATGCGTGCTTCATACCGCTCATTAATCCTTTTAAGAATGTTCATCATAATAATTCCTAGCTTTTTTCAGCGGCTTCGCCCGCGTGATTGTCCAAAATTATCCCACGGGAACCGGGATAAAAAGTATCCTATATGTTAACCCAGGTTACAAATTCTGTGTGCCAAACTTCATGCAAATCCGTTCAGCCCTTTTTGCGTGATTGAGTAACAAACATCCAAACTTTCACATCCTACTAATATTATAAACGCGAAAGTTTGTAAGTATGGATGGATGGATGGATGTTTGTTACTCTTTCATGCAAAAACTACTGAATGGAATTGGATGAAATTTGGCACACAGATAGATCATAACCTAGATTAACACATAGGATACTTTTTATCCCGGTAGTACGTTCCCGCGGGATAATTTCCGACTTTCATTCGGGCGAAACCGCGGGCGGAAGCTAGTTTATAATATGTACTAGCTTCCGCCCGCGGGTATAACCCACGAAAAAATTCTGTCCTAGGGGGTTTAGAATGATATGCTGAATTCATGGGTAAATCAAAATCAAAAGTCATTTTCAAACTAGGCTGAGAGTCAGCTCTTTTTGAACGTCAAAATAAAATTACATAAGACAGTCCCCCCAAAAACGCCCGCCCTTCACCACTTCCTAGTGCTTTAGCTGGGAAGAAGAAGTAGCGGAACAAACTCCCCAGCAGCACAGCTGTCTGTTAAGTTAGAAGAACTTGATTCTATACAATAATAGGTAATCAAAATTACGAAACACAAAACAAAAACATAAAATTTGCCATATGTCAGCTAGCACACGCCAATATACCATCAAAAATTTAAAACTAAAAATAATAGAAAATTAAAATAAAACGTAAACAGAACTTCCAGTCTAAATAAAAGCCTCTAGGCATAAAGGGCATGCCCGCTTACATATGCAATTCTGCATTATGCAAAGCAGTTACAGTTTGCGCACTGGATAAAAACTTTTCCTGTATACTGGGTTACTAAATGTTGACGTTCAAAAGTGCCTTTTAAGTGCCTATTTGAAATAAATGCTTTGACTTTGACTTTGGGATGTAGAACTATGTAACAAGCACGTAACTCCTTTCGAAACCATGGACCAGTGGACTTAATCCCAAAACGACACTGAGAGTACTGAGACACAAAAGGATCTTTTACGATTTAGTTAAATCTTCGCTCGGATAAAAGGTCGCTGTTTTATAAGACTTTATAACACAAGGCTACGGTTATTGTGGACATAAGAATTTCTATAGAGCATTATACATGAAGGCTTGACAAACTTTGTGAGCTCAGTTTATATATATTAGTCTATGGTTGTAAGGTCAAAAAATTATGACGATGGCGATGCGAGACAGAGAAAATTATTGTAAAACAAAATGACACTCGAGCCTTACGTATATAATTTCATACAACCGTAAAAGAATGACAGTTGTGCTTTGAACATACGTACGGACATTTTAAGTTGGGATTTAGTCGATTTACTGTAGCAATTAATTTCCTGATTTTACATAATATTAACAATCTACCTACATATGGGCCACAGTGATTGTTTAACCTTACAGACAGTGAATGTTCAGAAGATACTCTCAGGGCAAGTTACCACAGACGCTTACATAGCACATAGACGCCACTGGCGCCATTAAAACTAAACTGTCAGTTTACGGGAAATAGTTTGCAGTTTAATTGAACTGAATAGCAAACTTACTACTACTTACTGTACCTGTTACTTTGTGACTATGCATTCTCACTTCTATTCCCGCCAAACCCGATTAGTGCAGCCAATTTTATCATACCTTTATACATATTTGATGATCATTAACATCACTTCGGAACTCTAACAAAAAAATAATAGTTTAAAAAACTAAAAAACACGCTTTAAAAACCAAACTAAAAAAGGAGAAAATAATTTAATTCAATTAAAAAGCGTGGGGTGCTTTTTGAGGTATTTTTATAATCAATTAATGTCAAGCACCCCACGCTTTTTAATTGAATTAAATTATTTTCTCCTTTTTTAGTTTGGTTTTTAAAGCGTGTTTTTTAGTTTTTTAAACTATTATTTATTTTCTATTTTTTAGTTCTGCTAACTACGAAAACTTGTTTTTTTTTCCCCAATTTTTTTTTAATTATTGAATTGTCATCGGTCCTCGACAAGTTTACAAAGTTTCAATGAAATCTGACCGTTTATAGTGGGTCAAAATCGCGCTCAAAGGAGTCGGTTACATACAAACAAACAAACAAACCAACAAACAAACATACAAGTGAAGCTAATATAAAGCGTGTAAAAAGGGCAAAGGAATAGGTAAATATAGGTTTTTTTTTCTAACTAATGGGAATATTTGTAATGTTATGCGATATTCGCTCAAAGTAAATGTTATTTATTTATTAATTGCCAACTTATATTTACAGTTTGCACCTACAATTTATCGGTCAATACAAGTTAATACACATTAGAAAAAATTATATAACAGAAGATAAAATTAGTCAAAATTGGAATACAATCAGGATACAAAATGATTAATAACAAGATACAGTTTAGGTTTTTTACTCCAAGGAGATAGAACTGGGAGCGGCAATAGACTCCTGGGTTCATTAATCTTAGTTTAGTAGTTGCGAAGACATCTGGATTCGTCATATAGCAAAATTATATTAATAACTAGCTGTGCCCGCGACTTCGTCCGCGTGGAATAGTATCTTTGGGTATTTGTCTCATCACATTCACATAAACCTTACATATTTCCATACAAACTTTCATCCCCTATTCCCTATTGTTATTTTACACCCTTGAGGGTAAAACTTTAACAAACTTTGAATGTCATATTTATTTAAATCGAATCAACACCCTACAAAATAAGTTTCATGCCTCTAACTCTTAAAATGACGATACTTCCATACAACTTTTGATCCGCCCCTTTCAACCCCTTACAAACCTTTTTTCGCATTAAAAAGTAGCCTATGTCCTTTCTCAGGCTCTAGACTATCTATCAAAATCAAATATCCATCTATCTACCAAATTTCATTTAAATCGGATCTATGACTGTTTTATGGGTGAGGGCACAATGGACTGGTCTTGAGGCTTATGGTACTGGTTTGAGGTACATATTGAGAAAAAGGGACGTTGGTGAGGGTGAGCGTGATTTAATGGACGGTGGGATGATAAAGGATATGTACTGTAGTAACAAGGAATTGAAGTGAGTACCATAAATTAGGGTTAATATATAACCAGACAAAGATTTCTCCTAACTTCTAAACTTTGATGCCCCACCACACCTAGCACAAATGATGTTGGGTACATGTATGGGTAATAAACATAAAGTTTTAAGTACAGGTAGCGGACAAAACACTTCTGAACCTTTTCGATGACTAGTGTGTACAATTTTTCTTGGGGGTTCCAGATTTCACTGTTAGTTCTCTAGCAAACTGCGGATGAAGGAGTTGTACAGTATGGTTATTGCTTGACGATTAGCAAAAATCTTGGCCTGACGCAAGACAAAACCTATGTTTTTGCGGGATTTGTTGCAGGTCAGTAATATATACTAGTTAAATTTAAGATATGGTTCAAAGTGAGCACCCAGATCGCGTACGGTTTTCTTTTTTTCTGAGGTTGGAAATTCATCAAATAACTTGTCCCGCTTTGGGTGGAGCAAGAGGGCGTGTTAGACTTTTACTGACTAAAACCCACCCGTGTTCCCTCAGTCGCCTGTGTGCCAAGGGCCACGATATCTCTTTTGAACAACCCGTACCCCTGGAGATACGCGTACGGTTAAAACGCGTTTCAGGTGCTCATTGTTCATTGTGTAGATGTTTTTTATAGGTGGAGTGGCTTTTGTGTAGGTGATGACCGCGCATTTACTAATGTAGGTCGAGGTTGGTTATAGTGCTCCAAGTGTGAATGTTGTCGATTTCGAGTTGAAGTGTGGCCGTATCACTTGAGTTAGCTACTGGAAGAGCAAGTTTGACTTCTTCAGCATATATTACGACTTTGGAATGTTTTACATAAGTGGGAAGATCGTTAACTACTATAAAAAAGCTTTTAAAAGAAGGGGCCCGAGGTTAGTGCCCTGCCCTATGCCAGAAGTGACCGAGCCAAAATTTAAAATATTGCTGACCTTTTATTGCAAAACAGTTGAATAAAATGAATATTGCTTATAACAATCTCACTTAATATTGAACCACCAATTATTCATTTATAAAATTAAAATTAGTAAAGAATTAAATAATTCGTGTGTTAAGGAAGATTAAAAATAAAATCAATTATGTACCTAAATATTCTCTTATCAAGCCTTAGCCTGCCGTTGACATATTACAATCACGATGATATGCCAAAAAATATGTTTGACTAAATAAATGTCATTGCATATTATAAAAAAGTCCCTTGCCGCTGCTGTCTGTCTGTCTGTTCGGGATAAACTCCAAAAGTATTGAACGGATTTTCATACGGTATTCACCAATAGATAGAGTGATTCATGCACCGTTTTGAGAGCAGGAAGGTTTAGGTGTACAATTTGTTTCAATCGGTTAACGCAGGCGAAGCCGCTGGCAGAAACTAGTTTACTACAAAATGTACTTACCTTTGCACTGTCTGTCTTTTTTTTTATTAAATCTAGAGAGCGATAAATTAAAGTACTTTTTATGCAAACGTGCCAGTTGCCTAATCTACGTATTTTTTAAATTATCGATTCGGCCTCAAATAAATTAACTTTGTGCGAGCCGCCTATACAAAATATTATATTAGGTATTTAAAAGTGACGAGTGAGTTAATTGCATGAAAGCAGTGGTGGCCTATAGTACAGACTCCGACTTACAAGTTGTAGGTCGTGATTAAAACCCAGAAAGGCGTTTTACTTTGTGTTTCATCACCACTGCTCTCAAAACGGTGCATTGGGAACATTATAAGCTGTATATGCTTTGAATATGGGCGAGTTAATTGGTGCGAATCGATCAACAAGCCGATTATTTTTTTTCTATTTTTTCACTTTAAGTTAAATTACTGAAACTAAGTTAATTTGTCCGTATTCAAATCACAACTGGCAAGTGATATTTGCATGAAATAGCTACAACTCGGCAAATTTACGTAGGGTGTCAATTAATTTGTACCCCAACTGTACCTACGTGAAAATTCGTCCAAACCGCGGGCAAATAGTTAGTTATTTGTAATACGTGGACTATTTACTAAAAACATATCTCGAAATAAAAATTCTAACATAGTAAGCATGATACAGCAATTTTCTTCAACTAAAAATATTGTGTAATATTGCACAATGTTTACGGTATGAACCCGAAATAGTCACGGCTAAACTCGGGCCAAACTATTGAGATAAAATTCGTACACTCCTCTGGGACAATTAAAATGACAGTTATCTCAGGGAGGCAGAGGGTGTGGCCTACCATCCACTAATTAAATCCATATACGGTAGCAGTCTTCATTACATAGGGAATCTCTGGAAGTTTGGTATGGGATATTGTTTACTGAAATTCGCATGTTTATGCATCGTTTTATGAAACTGCATAGCATTATGTCAACGGTATCAAAAAGAAAAAGGTCAATTTTGATAAATATTTTAGGGTTCCGGACTTTGAAATGAAGTAACAGAAACCTTTCTTTATTTTTGTAACTCTTAGTATTAATTTATCCGCCCATATCTCGGTCTAGCATGCAAATTTTCTAGGCATTCTCCTGGATTGTTATCCATGGAAAAAAAAACACTTTCAAAAGTACCAAAAAAATAAAACTCCACCCACAGACCCATACAAAAAAAAATGTTTTTAACTTTATTTTTGGGTAAACAAAAAAAAAACAAAATTTCTAACCAAATCAGAGTAAAAAAACAAGATAAAGTATCAATAACATCTGTTTATGTTGCGCTTGCGGCTGTTGCTAGGAACTGGATTATCACCGTGACTCGTCTTAAACGTTATTATTCAATATAAGCGTGTTTTGTTCGGGCCATTAGACACACACATTACATTCCAAAGCGTCGTGTGATCCGCGACCGACGTGCTGTGCTTGTGTTAGTGAATTTGTGACAAATAAATAATTGAGTAAAATGGCTCCTCAAATTAAATACACTAAGGTTTGTAATTCTCATTTTTATAATTTTTCATTAGTTTTATTAATACAATATAAAATTAAATTAAGAAACATCGATCACTAATAAATGTTAAGAAATATAATTAAAAAAAATGTGTTTTTTTGTATTTACTTGTATATTTAGTTAGTTAGTCTTTTAATTTTCGTTGAGACTATGAATATTTCTAACAAATAAATCCATCTCTCAAAAAGTGCATAGTTTTATAAAAACCTTACAGAATGTTAAAAACACAAAAAAAAATACTTTTTATAGGTACGAAAATAAATTATTTTATTTCTAATTAAATATGAATAAAATAAAATATTTTGAAATGCAAATGTATTCAATTGAAATACCTTCTTATGAAAGTTTATATTTAAAATGAATTTTGAGCAATTGTTTTATTTTTTAAAGAACAAACGTCCAATATTGAGTCAAGTCTACAGAGACAAGTCTATTTTTTGAGCTTTGTAGTCGTTGAATGGTTTTCGGTGGTAGCCGTTTTACAGGTAAAGCTCAAAAGTTAAATGTTTGGAAGTACCTACCTACTTAATTAAAAATGGTTTTAAACAGTCAAAGCTTTTTGATAATTATATTTGTGTCGTTAATACAGCGAAAATTAGGAAAAAACTCCTTGTAACTGCACTATAGCACTATAACAATGTACTAATAAAACCGGTCCTTGGGACATGTGGCCTTGAACTCTATTGTACATAATAATGACATGCTTTGCCAATCCTTTTGTTGATGCAGCCGGCATAATGGCGTCATGATGTCATAACTCATAACAGACGATTATACAGACACTATCTGTTAATTACTGCTAGCTTTAATGATTACGAGTGGTCGAAAATATTTAGGTACACCAAATATGTTGAAAGGTAATATGAAAGTACCTATCTGAATTTGTTTATTACGATTTCATTGCTAAATCGCTTAACCGATGTTGATAAAACTTGGTTTGGAAAGAGCTGGAATATTATGGGTATTTCAAGCATTTAAGCACAGTACAAAAATGGATAAGCCTTAAAGAGTGATTTCAGTGTTGAAGTTTAAATGGGAAAATGCTTAGAGGAAAAATGTGAAATCGACACGGACAAAGTACAGAGAAAATGACTCGTATTTTCCAAATATTTAATCATTTTAAATTGTATTTTTTCAGCTGTTCATAGACAACGAGTGGGTGGACGCGAAGAGTGGGAAGACCTTCGAGGCATACACTCCTCATGATGGATCCGTCATCGCCAAAGTAGCCGAAGGTGATAAGGTATGTACTAGATAGGATACCTAAAGTTTGGAAGAAAATACTGCTAATCACCACTCTATTTGTCCAAATTGGTGCTAGTAACAGTTTTAAAACTTAAATTGTGTGGATTATTTTTATTTTATTTACTTATTTGGAAGAATAAGCACATTAACTCTAAAAAGAATAAATATCTACTAATACAGGAAAAGTTTTTATTCAGTGCGCAAACTGAAAAAAAAATCAGCTGTTTCATAGAAAAGTGCATAGAAAACCTACGCAGTCATAATGTAAGGCACAGCTGATTTTTTTTGTATAACCGACAAAAAAATTCTGCGCTGGGGGGTCTAGAATGATATGCTGAATTCATGGTTACAGTTTACGCACTGAATAAAAACTTTTTCTGTAGATAATATAACGAAACTAAACTTCGTTGTTGTTTGTTGTGTTGTGAGTAATTCATCGTTTTCAAGAACTTACGTTGTATA
Source organism: Antitype chi (assembly GCA_947359405.1). Taxonomy (NCBI): domain Eukaryota; kingdom Metazoa; phylum Arthropoda; class Insecta; order Lepidoptera; family Noctuidae; genus Antitype; species Antitype chi. The sequence continues at coordinate 9,435,382 of OX375815.1, read as the reverse complement.
CGCTCGATGCAGTCAGTATATTCATTATAATAGGGACTCCACACCGGCACTACATACCTATTCAAGTTGAGACCGGATTAACGATCGATACAAATGTAAATATATGCTCGGGTAAATGAATTCCGTGGCTGATCTTATCACAAATCCATACATACGAAAAGCCTGACATTTGTATCTCATGGTTGTATCAATATGTGCGTCCAGGTGCAGTTTAACATCAAGTAGTATTCCTAGAGCACGAATTGTGTTGACTTTGGCCAAGATTTCACTTTGTACTGCATATGGGTGTTTAAATTGCTTTTTTTTCGTTTAAAACTGATACAGCAACATTTCTGAATACTAAGTAGGAGTTTGACTCAGGAATTAAAAATAACAGAGGTCCGAGAATTGAGCCCTGAGACACCCCTATCGTTGCGGTTATGGTTGTGGAATGGACCCCATTGACAGCTACTTTTATGTGTTCTATTTGATACATAAGAAATGAACCAACGTAACAAATCCCTGTGGAAATCGATACAAACCAGCTTCTTTAAAGCGATTCATGATCAAGGTTATCAATTGCTTTTCGAAAGTTAGTGTATACTTACAGCATCCACATGCACACGAGAGTCCATACGATTAAACAAATAGTCAGTGAAAGCTATCATATTAGGATATAGGACCTAAAACAACTAATACGCTTTCACTGATTACAATGTAGGTAGGCCGACAATATAGAAAATATAGAAATGGGCAGATATTATTTTTTTAAATTAATTATACTGAAATTGTGGTGTACCACTTCACTTTTTTTTCACTTGTTGTGGTGGTTTCTTTTTTGTTTATATAAAAACATTATCGGACAATCTCTGTACAACAGGAAATACGTACAGACGCCAGCACATCAAGCTACCCAAATCTGTCCAATTTCTTTGATGGATTTTCAACTTTATAACATAAGCGTAAGGTTCATGTTCAATTGGGAAAATTTGACAGTTTGGGGTAGCTTGATGTGCTGACGTCTGTACATAATACCTTTTGACTTGAATTCAGTTTACAATTTAAGTGTTGTACTAAACCATATGGCAGTAGAAGTATACTACGAAACACTGACTCTATTAGACTAAATCACTCTTTTGAACATGATATTTACGAGTTTTCAGCAATCAAGTTTATCTTGTTATTAAAAAATTTGTTAGTTATTGGTTACTCTGATATTATTTAATGGAAATATTTAAGTTTAATATCAGTGAAGTATAGTATAGATAATAGTATAAGTATAGGTACTTACCTACTCAAGAACGAATAATTGAAAACCTTAATTGGATGACTTACAATAACTTTATTAATACCTACCGTTATTTACCTTTAAGCTATAATATGTAAAAACAAAGAACTTAATTGCTGTTAAGAATGACAGGATGTAGAGTATAGTCAGCATACTACAGCAGCATACATTGTAAAAGCCAATTATTTTTAAAAGAGTAACCATGGAGTTTCTTGCCGGCTCTTCTCCATAGGAAGCGACAAATTGGAACCGTGCACCTAGCTTCTGACGTTCATAAGTGCCCATGCAGGCTTATGTGAAATAAAATATTTTGATTTTGATTTTTGATTTTGAGTCAAAATGTATGGAAAAATACTAGGTACCTACACACAGATCTAAATTTAAATTTTTAATGTATTTTCCTTCTCTTTTGCGAAACTATGAAACCGTGCGTGGCGCGGTGGTGTTAGTTAGACCACGTAGATAAAAGTCAAAACGGGGCTTACCAACCACACCATTAAGTAATTATTCAATTTGGACTTTGAATAATTCATGTTTTTTTCTTTGACTTTGAAAATGTACCTACTTTATCTAATGACTACTTTCATACACATAACTAAGTGTTGAATCGCTCAAAAATAATTTGATGTTAAAAATCGCGTCTCCTTCGCTGTGTGACGTTACCATTGAAGAAAAATAGATAACTCAGCATGACAAAGCCTGTAGTGTTTTTATTGACCATTTTTAAGTAGGTAGTTATTACGAACCGGCAGGTAATTCTGCTCTAGAATTAAAAAAATACCTAACTACCTACCGACATGCATGAAATTTTCAGGCCGACATCGACTTGGCAGTTGCTGCAGCGAAGCGCGCGTTCCACCGCAACTCGGAATGGCGGCAGCTGGATGCCTCTCAACGTGGAGAGATCATTCGCAAGTTTAGTAACCTCATCGAGAGAGACGGCCAGTACCTCGCAGAGTTGGAGTCCTACAACAACGGCATGGTTCTTAACTTCGCATCAGTATTCATTGCCGGAGCTGTAAACTCTGCTCGGTATATTGCCGGTTGCGCGGACAAAATTAAGGGCGATACCCTAGCTGCTGGTAAGAACGAAATATATTTATTTTCTTTCTCAATGCTAGGCACAGGCCTACCCATAGAGTTCCAAACTTCTACAGAACGAATTATAAAAATTATCTCTACAAGTCTCGTTCTTTGTCAACAGATGGTGAAGTGTTCTCATACACCCTGAGACAACCCGTCGGCGTGAGCGGTATTATTCTGCCATGGAATGGTCCCATCTTCCTATTCGTCAACAAAGTTTGCACTGCATTAGCTGCAGGTAAGATAAAATGTTAAAATTGTATAATATATTAAATATATATGGGGTCTGATTTGGGTGTGTGTTTATTTAAAGTTGCTTAGGAGCGACAGACCAAGCTACTTGCAGAACTTCTAAAATCACCAAAAAACTGAACACGTAGTGGGGGTAATTTAGTAAATATCGCTACTGGTGAGATCCTGGGTCCACTTCCCAGCAGGCTTAGCATGAGCACCGATTTGTCGACGGAAGAATAGACATGACTATTAACTAAATGATGTACAATAGGAGAAGATAGCTATGTCTTTCTATTAATTCTCACAGTTATGCGTTCTAAACAAATCATGATTTTGTAGACAATCGTACTTATATACTTTGTGGCCGTTGAGTAGAAAGTTTGTTTTTAGCGTGATTTTGGCAGTTCGGGAAGAAATATTCTTCTGAAATAGTCTACATTTATAAGATAGACAAAAATCGTTAGAAACGAAAGACAAAAATGACAGATTGTAGAATGATATCTACGGTGCGATTTCATAAATGGAGAAACGAAATGTCACTTTGTATTGAAAAAGCACTGTCTATTCTTCGTAGAAATAGAAAGCGTCATGCTAAGCTTGCTGGTCGGGCAGTGTTATTCAGTTTTTAATCGGAAATTTCTCAGTAGCAGTCCGGAGTCTGGAATTGTGCCCAGTTCATAGCAATAGGCGTTCCCGGTATTACATGGGATCGAAACATAACTGGTGAAATGTGGGTCTAGTATAGGTATACCTATGCCTAACCTTTTGAGGATTACGGTTGTGATGTCATGTATGTATATAAAAGTGTAACATCCATTATCAGGCTATGGGAGTCTTATGTATGAAACAAAATATAAAACTAATTTGGACGGACAGCTTGGTCCGCAGTGGCTGAGCAAAGCTAACAACAAAAAAATTATGGACTAGTAGATTATTAAGAATGAATCCTATATGTTCAGGTTGTACCGTGGTGGTCAAGCCAGCAGAACAGACTCCGTTGACCGCACTGGCACTGGCAGCACTGCTAGCCGAGGCTGGTGTGCCGAAGGGTGTGGTCAACGTGGTCAACGGGTTTGGACCTGGCGCTGGAACCGCTCTTACTCACCACGGAGACGTCGCCAAGATTTCCTTTACAGGATCTGTTGAGGTAAGTCTACGTCGTATAGGCTTACCTACAGAGAGTACCTATACCTAGGGTTGCCAACTTTTCGTACACGAAATAATATGGTTAAAGTGGGAAAATAAACAGTATTTCGGAAAAATAAACATTAACGGCCTTATTCATAAAAAGTTATCGAACATCTAAACAGTTGCTAAAGTCTGGTTTCTCTTTGAAAGCCACACTTTTATATGAATAAGACCGTAAGAACCGTATTTTAAGTATTTTATATCTTTAAATAGCTGACCAGTTTAGCACCAGAGGCTTCGTAGCCCTCACCGAATGTGTATTCGGTGAGGGTCACGAAGCCTTCAAAATTGGTCACACTACAATCAAAAAACGTAGAGCAAGTTTTTATTAAATGTATTGAAACTCTGTCATCTCTCACACAGAGATAGATGGCAGAAGTAACTACAATGCTAGTATCATTAAGGTATTCTGAAGCCTAGCTGAACCATAATTATATGATGCCCAGATGCATGCACGACGTTTTACGTAGTAGATGAAACTTTATATTTAGATATAACTTTGGATATTATCAGATCAGAAAAACAGCATATTCATAATTATACTTACCAGTAAACAGAATTATACTTACCAGTAAACAGTATTTTAGAGTAAAAAAACAGTATAATACTGTCTTACCAGTAGAAAGGCTAAGGCTTCTCTGATCGAGTGGTTTTGTTTTGTAATTTTCGCTCTAAAAAGAGATAATGTCAAATTCCGATATAAATAAGATCATGTATAAAATGAAATGGCTTAAATGAAAAGCATACTCAACACTTTAATGCTTACAGGTCGGCAAATTAATTCAACAAGCAGCTGGTGCCAACAATTTGAAGAGGATCACACTTGAACTCGGAGGCAAGAGTCCTCTTATCATCATGAACGATGCTGATTGTAAGCTGTTCAAACATTTTAATTATCATAAAGATTATAATAATACATCTACTCAATCATGTGCTTACTAGCTCGTTTATGTAATTACAGTAAATCTTGCCGTCCCTTACGCTGCCAATGGAGTATTCTTCCATCAAGGACAGGTTTGCATAGCTGCTTCCCGGTTGTTCGTTCAAGCTGGTATCTATGACAAGTTTGTGGAAGCTGCTGTCAAACACGCAAAGGGCATCAAGGTTGGCAACCCAACGGATCCCACCACACAGAATGGCCCACAGGTAAATGGGAGACAATCCTGTATTTGTCGTCAGAATCTTTTCATTGGTTTAATAGTGACATAATTATAACTTAAAACGGCAGGTATCGTATCATCTTTTTAATTAATTCAAATAAAAATTCTTGTAGGTTGATGGGGAAATGATGACGAAAGTGCTTGGATACATCGAGAAAGGCAAAAAGGAAGGCGCGAAGTTGCTTTGCGGAGGCAACAGGATCGGCACAACTGGTTACTACATCCAGCCTACAGTCTTTGCTGACGTCACTGATGACATGACTATCGCAAAGGAAGAGGTAAGTCAATTTACATAAACTTATCTTAGTTCCTTATAGATTTTCTCCTTGATTAAGCAAAGGCAGCTTAAACTTATAGCCAGAAAGTTTGAACTCTAAATTATCTACTTGTAGATTTTCGGGCCAGTGCAGAGCATTTTGAAGTTTGACACTTTGGAAGAAGTCATTGACCGGGCTAACAACACAAACTATGGCTTGGCTGCTGGAATCTTCACAACAAATGTTAACAGTGCCCTACAGTACGCCAAACACGTTGAGGCTGGTACAGTTTGGTAAGTCGACAAAAAACATTTACGGCATTTTAGTTAAGATATGCTTATTATTATTTGCTTTAACTTAATGCCTTATTTTTACCAATATTTTTAACATATTGATAGACCTAGCGTTAATAAAGTTAGAGGCTCGCAAAAATACCGACAATGTAGAAAACCTAGGTAGAAACACTGCTGATAACCGTGTGTGAACTTTATAACCTAACATTATTAACTTTACAGGGTCAACACGTATTTAGCACTTACCCCGCAGTCACCATTCGGAGGCTTTAAAGACTCTGGACTTGGTCGTGAAAAGTAAGTTATATCAGATATTTTATTTATTTTAGGACTTAATTTTTGATTGCGTGATCTTCCTTAGAAGCTGTGTCAAGAAATTATGAAATTCCCATTTGTTACGTATCATATTTTAATCAAGTTATCATAATAATCAACTAAGTATTTTAATTATTTTGTCGTTGTACATCTTCATACGTAACTGAGTTTTTTTCTTTTCAGTGGCTTGGACGCTCTCTTAGCTTACACCGAAGTGAAGAATGTGGTCGTTTCTTTACCCAAGAAATTCTGAAGTTGAAACTATACGTTATGACCATAACGTTATCCAAAATAATATCTAAGTTAGACGGTATTCCGTGTATTGAAAGAAGTGATTTATAAGATAGGATTAATGACAGTACCAAATGTTTTTTTTTTTGTAATGTGCGTGTTTAGACGATTGTCGAAATAAATATTGATAAATATACTAGCATGCATTCTTATTTAATATTCTATTACCCTATTACAAAATTTGCGGCACACCACGGAAACAGCGCCGACGTTGGTACCAGTTGGATAGACTAGATAACGTGTACGTACAAGCACGTTCGATTCTCTTGAAGACATGAAGTTACCATTGCTGTCTTAAAGACTAACTGAAAAAAATGGTATCATCTGCAAAAACGTCACTACAGCACCCTAATTGCGTAACACACAATCTGAATCATTTTGAAGTGTAGGTACTACTAATCCATTGCGTCATATGTTCGAAAACAATTGTCTGTTCAACAATGTAATTATAGAAAATAATGTTTTTGAAAAGTCAAAATGAAAGCGATAGCTTTGAGAATGTGTTACGCAATTATCCCGCAGATCTGTGCGAGCATGGCCCAATTCTGTATGGTTATAATGATTCCCCGCGGAATCTTACTACTTACTTTCAATCTACGTCAATATCGTGTTTTTAAGAAACCAATGTAAAGGTAAGGAATCGAAATGTCATATTCTGTGTGTTCCAAGACAATTCGTCGATATTAGCAGATTTGGCGTGTGTTTGACGTGGTTACAAGTAAGGAATCGTTAAGTGGTCACAGTGAATTCAGGCCCTGATAAAGAGATGAATCCGTCACTACATGACGCTGGCAGAATATTCGACATCGGCTCAATGGCCAAAAAGGAAAAAAAAAGAAGAGATGAATGGGAAAATCCGTCTTGCTACCTGTAGATAGATAGATTCATTTATTTGCCTGAAATATGTTATTTTACAGATTTTATAACACATAGTTCACAATAGTTCTTCATATTCCGCCTACTAAATTCGGCATGCATTTTCTTTTTTTTTAAATAATAATGATTCTAATTTAGTCAATTTAAACAAAATAATGAAATGGCCGTATAAAAAAGTACTAAATCAAGCATTATTTTTGCATACATATCAAATTAAAAATATCAAAGAAAATTAATTAAATTACAAATGTCAAACAAAATCAATTGCATGACGTATTGGTATCATTTGTGTAATGAAAGTACTGTCCTAACGCTTACCTTTAACCTTAGCATAATACAGGCACCATCAACCTTATTTTGGTCATTATTAAAGCCTCTAATTACTAGTCCTCGTAAGTGCTGCTAAGCTAACTAGGTACCTATTGTTATAATAAACCAATGTTGACGACGCAATATTTTGCGCGATCATGTTAACTGCCAGGTGTAAAGATTTTAAGGAAGATGCGCTAAGGTAGGTTCACGAATTTCAAATTTGATTAGGTTTTTTTTACACAATTTGCAGGTCTGTCAGTGTTTGGTTGCACGTTGATTAAAAGACTCGATGATTCGAGATTCGCGACCGTAAGACAGACCGACCATACCTATGAACAGAATAATAATCATTAAAATCATCAATACAACTCTAGTTCATATTTTATAATCCCGTTGAAAGACTATTTCATGAAAACATTGCCAAAAAAAGTAAGAAAATTTCAATTTCGCGGGTTACCCTAGCGGTTCCACCTTAAGCATTTGTCGTTGTAAATGTAATTCACGGCGTAACTAAATAATGAGTGCGTTATCGAGCGACACTAGCAAAGCTTATCACAAACAGTCAATGCCCCCGGAAACGTTTCGTGAATGGAATTTGAAGATCATCCTCAGTAAGTGACAAGCTCAGTGTACGTGTGACTCGAGCCAGAAGAAGCATAAAGAGTCAACAGTATTCATTTCTTAATCAGACGAGTAGTTTAGTGATACAGATACCACACCCAGTAGGGTGTACGGTCCGTAACGTGTTATCTCTGTGTTATTGAAAAACAAATAACGAATTCGATAACATCAAAATGTAGCGTAGTTACCTACTGTTGCTTATCGTAACACTCATGATTATGAACCTATAATTAGAAATTAGAAAGTGTTCTAGATTCCAAAAAAAAAGCTTTTCGCAAATTAAAAGTTTCTCTAAAACGCTACGTCGAGAAATTGAGATTGAACATTATTGATTCATTGATTTATTAATGATTAATCTTTAATGTAATCGTTAAATCACTTTCAAATAAAGAATAGACCACTGACACCACCTGTAATGCTCCATCCACACACAGACTTGGTAAGCCGATTTGTCGCTAGCTATATCAAAATTGGTGTGTGGACGTGAGATGTCGAAATCATCAGATAGTCGTTGACGACTACGGTCTCTACTCTACGTGTGTATCTAGCATTCAACTATTTTCTTCATCAACACAATTTCAGCCTAGAATTACCTACTGCTGGGTATAATGACTTTTTACAATGTAATCTTAAATCGTTTAAATAAGTCGACTAAATACACTTCAAACACGTACCGCACTAGCTGTCATTAAAACTTCAACGTCAGTTTGCTGTCAAAACATCAAGGTAAACAAATTAAACAAACAAATTGTTTTGTATCAGTTTGATAATCAGCAGTAGTGAACTGCAGTTTGAGTGCTTTTGAATATTCTTTACTATTGCTAAATATCAAAATTCATTTAAAACAATCGCAGAATCAATACTGTGTGAAGGAAAATGGAAGAAAACCATGTGAATAATACTGCATTAAGCTTCGAAAAGGGTCAAGTAAGTATTTCATCTTTTCTTTTACTTAATACAGGTTACATTGTACTAATAGACTTAGAACTTATATCACATATTTTCACGAGTTTCATATTCTTACTTCTTAGTATCGAGGCACAGACAAACAGTAATTTCAAAAGAACCAGTTTTTGAGCCACCTTTGTTTGATAAGTATTTTATATGATGCTCTGTGGTTTGATGGCTTGCCTGCTGCGCATGCTCCGTAGTTTTACTTCATACAAATGTATATTTTTAATGAGTGATGGGATAGTCTTAGAAAGTTTAACAAAAAATCTTTTCACATTTAGATTTATAAATAAATACACATATTTTAGAATACAGAAATAAACAGACAACCAGTTCTTATCAACCAGTAACAAGTACAATAAACCAAAGATTAGAGAAAGGCTTGTAGGTACAGCTTTACTTTTTAGTAACTTTTTCATTATAATTTTAAACCTAATAATGTAACCGGCAATCCGGTGTTATATAATAGCAATATCCATGTAATCATGTTCATATATTACACTTAATAATAATATACGTACAGCTTCCTCACAATGATTACATAATAATATGTAATTTGTGATAAGAATAAAATATACAAAACCATATATAAATAAACGTCTACATAAACATAAATACAACAATTGAAATAAATAAGAACAAAATTAGTAATTGCTTAAAATATTTACACATTAATAAGTTACCATACTCAGTAATGTTTCTAGCTTTGTGCCTTATTAGGCTTGTTCTTTTGCAGTTAATTTTTACAAATAATAAAGAGGTTTACACTGTTTATAATAAGGCATTCATTGACATTCACATTCACTCATTAAATGCTATAAGCATACCATGCACAAATTAAAGCAATCTATGGCTATTCATTTCTGTTTGCTGCGTGTCATAAAATCGATTGTCCTACTTGAATTGTTAAAAGAAATAGACACAGCACTTATTTGAAAAGTACAGTAGTCAACTGTACACTGAGCACCAATGCAACTACACAATATACTTCATTGACATTGATGGCACCTTCGACTAAACCATGTTCAACAGCATCGACATAGCCCTTATCAGACACAGCATAGACTCATCCCTGAACGGGTGGAAATGCTCTAACTGAGACCTGTACGAGTCACAGTGAATGACACGAGAGCCATCGTGGCGAAGGGCTGCCTGCAGTGGGACGATCTCTCGCCGCTTCTATGGAACCTGGTTGTAGTCAGCCTCATCAAAATACTCAATGACAAAGGTTACTTCACCGTTGGCGACGCCGAAGACATAACAAAAATAATAAATGGCACCCACGGATATACCCTATGCAACCTAGTGCGCCAAGCCTTGAAAATATTAGAGGACTGGTGTAATAAACACCAACTATCTGTAAGTGCAAACCCAACAAAAACCGAACTGATTCCCTAGTACTAACACGAATCTTTGGAACTGTGCCATGACTGCCATGCATGGACATTCACGGTAACTAGTCACCGCGTCTGGTGCCCTAAACGCAAAAACAAACGGCCGTCGCGATCATAAAATATGTGAGTAGGACGGTGAATATTTAGCACCTACATTTCTAAAAACTCTATTCTAAGTACGGTTGCCAACATTTCTGTGACGAAATATAGTATTTTTCGAAATAAGCTATAAAAAATATAGTACCCTAAAAAATAGACAAGGATTTACATATTTGTTGCCCACTTCATTTTATAAAATCTATTTTTTTTTTAGTTCTTGCATTTTTGAACAATTCTTTGTCTAAAATAGAAGTGTCATAAATTCATAATGCTTTATTTAATTCATTCTTTTTTAAAAGCTTAGTTTTTATTAATATGATACCTACTACTTACTTCTGTTTCTTTTTTCTCGCCATTTAGAATGCATTTAGACCGAAAATAACCTTTCCGTGAATGCCGAGGTTGCGAAATTATAGAGCAGATTATTATTAAATTTGACATTATTGGAAAGTTCAGAACGATATGTATGACAGATGACGAGTTCTTCGAATATATGCTTTGGCATTAGTTAAAAGTTAATGTAAAGGCGCGTTCATATATCTTTTTAATAAAGGATTTCTTTTATTAGTTTTTGGTCTTTTATTAGTATTTGTGCATACTATATATTTTTTCAACAGTAGGTACATAGTACGCAGGCCCGAAATATAGTACAATACTACGTATTGTAGTACGGTTGGCAACCCTAATTCTGAGTCTCCTGCTATTTACTCCTGCGTTTTAGGACCGCGGATTTCACGAATCTATCAATTTGACAGCCAGTAACTGTTGAGCTCGACTCACAACTGTTATATATTTTTCGGCTGCACTATAATCCGATTCTTCCATCGCAGTTTGCACAGAACAACTGAAACAATACCTTCAGTCAGATCTGGAAAGTTTAACTGAAACTTATGTTAAACTTATTCCAGTTAAAGTTTATTAACTTCGTCATGGAAGTTACGCTTCCTGTTTTATTCACCAATAAACTTTTGATATTTAATTTGACGACATGGTGTCTTAAATGAGTTTCTATTGGAGCGTACATAATGTATTGCCTTGCAAACTGTTGAGTTTAGGGTTACGTGTATGTGTTCTATGAATCGACTGTTGTATAACTAGACCATTCAACTGTTTTCAAAAGATGTCACACTACGTGCCTGTGGGCTCCTTACGTCTTTAACATTATAAAAACGGACACAGCTATTGTTTACAATATTATAATCATAAATAAACAAATGCACATCTATATACTTATCGCTTGAGCTTATCTAAGTAGGTACACATTTTTAGCGTAAATAATGGCTATCGTTCCCATTACAGTACCTACCTAAGTAAAGACCAGTTTACACGATTGAAGTTTCCTGCCCGTGGCCTACAATAAGCCCACGTGCGCACGGACTTAATATAATCGCAAACTGGATCTTCAACGCACTGTTCAGCGCCGAGAGTAATTGAAAACCGAGCAGTAAAACACACACGTTGACACACATGTTCTATTTTTGATGCGCTGAGATGCACTCAGTTGGATCTTCAATGCTCGGTTCAACACCGTTTTTTTTTTATGGTGGGAAATCATCAATAAACTTCTCCCGCTCTGGGTGGAACAGTAGGGGGCGTGTCAGACTTTTACTGACTAAAACCCACCCGTGTTCCTTCAGTTGCCTGTGTGCCAGGGGCGATGGTATACGAGTATCTTTCGAACAATTCGCACCCCTGGTAGGCATCGGCCCTTGCGGACCCCACCAGTGGTGCTGACATCTCTTTGAGGCGCGCGTGGAACACAATGCGCCCTCGACCCAGGCTTGGTCCTTACCGGACAGCGAGCGACCCATAAGGTACTCGCCGTCGTTTTTCCGCGCACTGGTATTTCAAGTCACCGTGTTAGACCGCACACTGAAAAATTTCAGTGAGCGGAAAAACTTACTATTATTAACTACTAATACGAGTATTGTACCAAAAGATGACTTGCAACGTCTAAACAATGTTGAGGTGATACAACTTCAGTTGTTGCTTCAACTTATGGAACGCTACAGGCTACTAAACCGCACCGTGTATCCTACAAACTTGACACACTTGAGTGTAATAATGTCAAGAAATAACTTCTTGCACTCTACATTGTGTGCCGTAATTAAGTTATGCATGATGCCATAAAATGCGATGTCACGAACAAACTGCACCACATTATTTTTCTAATCTTTCACGAACTTTTTTAGTTAGAAGTGCCTGTGTTGTTGTTATCTTTTAACACAATGATGTTATAGACAAGAGTCTTTTCAGTTATAATTACTATTTAATCAGCTTATCTAGGCAGTGAAGGGCGTAATTTTATAAATTGTGTACCTGCTTTACCATGTGTTAAACGGAAGCAGTTTCCAATTAATTTTTTGATGATATAAACGTGCAATACTCGAAATCTTAAATTTTCTTAAACATACAGTGAAAGAAACAAAAATGTAGTCAATTATATTGCAGTCATAAATCGATGATTGGAGTTGTTTACGGAAATACATAGTGGTTTTCAAAATGCCGTCTTATATTGATACCGTATCCAGAAAACTATCGGAAAATGTTGGCAATGTTTTCAATGTTGGCATCATACTCCTTACATACGTCGAATCGTATTTATTTCCTTTGGGCATCTACAAATTGTTGCTATTGGTAACAAAGTACGGGGGTGTTATTACTCGTTTTAGAAAAGCCGAAGATTCAAATAAAGTGATAAAATCGCGCTTCACATATAAATTACAGCTGCAAACAATCGAACATTTTGTGCTGCCTAATTACAGAAGAGTGGAACACATCTCTCATGTCAGTATTTTAGTCGATGAAGAAGAAATTCAGGTAAGGTTAACGCCACTATCCCATGAAATATTCTGATGATGAAATACATACTTATATCGATAAGTGATATCTTGTTATGAGTGATTTACGTTCGTATGTAATATTATATAAGTACAGAATAATGCATTATGTTATGTACAGCCTCCAGTATTAGATTAGAGGACTCAAGGCTAAACAATCGACTATTCGCGGTTTGATGTAGGTACCTAGTAGAGTATTAGTAAATAATATCTCGGACGAATCCCTTATTTGCACAAAAATAGTTCTCTTATGTAGAAATCGAATACATACTAAATAAACACTTTTATATTTGTTTATCAGTGAATTTTCTGCCTCTGTGTTCCCCCCGGAAAAGTCCTTTGAAAGGTAGCAATATACATTGATGCACAGCCAGCACATTAAGCTACCTCAATCTGTCAAATTTCTTTATTAGGTTTTCAACTTTATTTCATAAGCATAAGGTTCATGTTCAATTGGAAAAAAAATACAGTTTGGATTAGCTTAATGTGCTGGCGTCTGTACACAAGATCAAATTTTCATAGAACGCAGTCCAAGGATGACCTCACCACGATATGTAATAAGAACGATAACCCACCTACGATACTTCTCGGCACAGCTAACCGGTCTGACTGCAATTTACATTCATTTATACAAAAGGCCCAAAAACAAAATAAAGATGAACCAACCTCATACTTTTTGTCTTCACAAATATAACTCACTGCAAAAGTTACAAGTGTCATTTCAAAAAGATGTGCAGCCTAATTGCGTAATACACTATCCGTAGGAATCACTTTCATTTTGACAGTTCCACAACATTCATGGCGTCAACATTTTATTGTAAACTTCCTTTTCGAGACAAAAGCAGGAGAGCCAGAGGAGTAGTTGCGTAATACACTATCAGTAGGAATCGGATTTAGATTGTGATTAATACTATTTAATAAGAAAAACACCTTTCTCAGTATAAATATTTATGCAATTAAACTCTTACACATATACAAACCTGAGCAATACATATGAAACTCTTAAACTAGGTATTCAACATAATAACAATATAGACTTCTTGAGACAACTTTCTTATTTCGAAGCTAGGAGAGAAGTTATACTCTTTGAAGAGAACTAACTTAGCAAACAAGGCGAATCCCCCAACATCATATTTCCATTTCGTTCGTTAAAAGACCAGCACCCTAATTGCGTACCTCACGATTAATCATAATATTTGTTTCGTTTTGAAACAGATGGCTAAACCATTGCTTCATATGTTCGAAAAATGCGTCTGCTCAACAACGTAAATAACGCAATGAATATTATTGAACTGTCAAAATGAAACCGATTATGATTAATCGCGTGTTACGCAATTAGGGTGCAGTACTTTTTCGATAACTGGCAAATGAGATACTTTTTAAACGTCATTACACTGATACAAAATCATTTGAGAGAAATTAGATACTTTCAATTCTACAAATCTTATCAATATCTTATTTGGAAATCATGAAATATTAATCAGAATCTTTCTACTGATAGTGTATTACGCAAATTCCCCTCTACGTCTCCTACTTTTGCCTCAAAAAGTAAGTTTACAACCAAAACCTAATTTCAATAAAAAATATATAGGCAGGTAGTACCCAAGAACAGATAAACCTGGACATAAGGGTCATAATATTATAACGGTAATACACTTCTGTATAGTTAGAGCGCGCATCTGTGAACATCGTTGGTAATAAATAGGTTGTTACGAGGCTAATAAAATGACCCGCACTCCCGCAGTAAAGATAAAGCAAGTACAATACGTGCAGATAAAACCAGTAAGTGACACGGCCGTAAAATTCTTCCAGAATATGTAACTTTACCTTGAGGTCACGATGTAATTTTTTTACAACATACTTCGAGGTTTCAGTGGGTTATTAAGACAACCTAATTAAGAACTGTTTCTCTTCTCTATATTTCTGAAGCAGGCTTCATGGCTGTTTATATTACCTACTAGCTTTTACCCGTGGCTCCACCCGCGTGGAAGTTGGTTATCGTGTATTAACGTAGCCTATGTCCTTTTCCCTATTCCAAGCTATATCTTTGCCTAATTTCATGACGATCGGCTCAGCGGTTTAGGCGTGAAAGCGTAACAGACAGACAGATTTACTTTCGCGTTTATAATATTGGTACTACAAATTTAGTTTAGCTTACTGGCTGATGCCCGCGGCGTCGTCGGAAATTATGCAACGGGAACGAACAACCGGGACAAAAGTAAAAAAAAAAAATGGCCTATGGTACTCCTTATAACATCAGCTATCTGTCAGTGAAAGTCCCGGCAAAATCGTTCCACTTGTTTTGAAGATTAGCCGGCACAAACAGACATTTTTTTTATATGGATATTTTGTTATGAGTAGGTACCGTAAATACTTTCCTCTGCATTTAGTAAAAAACTGTTATTTTGACATTACGTACAGACACTTCCAGTACATTTATTTGTATAGATATAGACCTTATGGACTAAGTTGATTAAAAGATCCCGCAAACAGGCGTGACGTGACTCTCGTATAACAATTTCTATGAAAACTTCATGGAAATTGTTCTACAAAAGTCGCGTCGCGCCTGTCTGAAGATTCCTTAGTTTTTTTTATTTTTTTATTTATCATTACTTCAGACCACACTGTCCATTAAATAATTCCATTAAAGAAGGCATTAGTGGAGTTGTTAGTTGTACACAAAAAAAAAACGTAATTTGTTAGTGCATAAACAAAATAAATTACACAATATTTATATACAATCTATTTCTTGTTCCTGTGTAAGTGTACACCTGCCCAGTACACAGTCAATGGACTATCAATTTTGCACGCTAACGTTCTGAGAACAGTATCTACCTATTGGTGCTATCACGTCACCTTAAGGTGAATGCGCAGTGGTAGAGCGCGAAATTCAAATTTTGTTACGTTTTTTGCAATTTTCAGGTGAGTGTCAGCTTGTTTCTTGATCAAAATATGATTTGCGACTATAACATGTACGTATTTACAGATTTATAATCATTAGAATCAATAATACATCTTTCTAAGTTAGATTTGTTCCATAAGAACAAATTTCTTATGGAAAAGTGCTTGTGGAACAAATCTAACTTAGAAAGATGTATTATTGATTCTAATGATTATAAATCTGTAAATACGTACGTGTTATAGTCGCAAATCATATTTTGATCAAGAAACAAGCTGACACTCACCTGAAAATTGCAAAAAACGTAACAAAATTTGAATTTCGCGCTCTACCACTGCGCATTCACCTTAAGTTGAATCTGAAATAATATTGTTTGCTTTTTGGACACTGTTGCCATGCGTGCTCGCAACACAACAAAGTTAACATAAGGCCTCTAACTAAATCGCCGAGTTTCGGACACGAGCCCGAACCGGTTTTCAAAATTGATTATGCCATTGCCATGAGGGGCTAGGCCGGCCGGTTGCTTAGGCATGCACCTACGATTATTTAAGCCATTAGCTACGATTAGCTAATAGTTCGTTTTTGAGATTGGATTGGATTAGATGATTTTTTTTTTTAAACTATAACTAGAAGACACAGTTATGAAACTTTTATGACTTGTTAGTGACCTATAAGAGCATCTGATGAAGCTTTACCGAGACAGTTTACTCCTCAATGCTATAATAGGTACCTATTGTCATCATTCCTTTATTACACACTTCATTTTCCTTGTAGGTACGTTACGGGTACATAGAGATAATAATTATATTTATGAAAGTGCGCCATTATTGAGTACTTATATTTATAACTTTATCATCATTCAAAGCAAACATACTGTTACTGATTTGGCAAACACTGCAAACCACTGTTTGAAAACTACACTTAGTTTTCTCGATAAATATTACTTATTACTTGTAAGTAAGTATAGCATAAAACATACGAGAGCAAGAAAATAAATAAAAGCTTGTAAAAAGGGATCCTTGCTTAGCAATACTGGATTGATAGCGCTTGGCTATTTGTACGCTTACTACAGGGGTCTACTTTCTAACTCCCTCAACGAAAGTACGGGCCCGTCCGAAAGTAGTTCGAAACTTGGAAGTGAATCCTACAGTCGATTAATTAGCTTTTTTTTATACGGGTAAAAACACATCGGGAGTAGGGACAACTGTCAAATCGTGGTTCCATTCATTCTTAGTTCGGGCCCCGAACTAATCTTTTGTCCGTCAGTGATACGCAGTTGGAAACGCCCGTTACTTCAGACGAAACTACGGATTTCGTGCTTAGAGAGTAGGCCCTCTGATTTCAATGAACTAATCGTAATAATGTCCAGTAGACCTACAGAGCACCAAGGCAACATTTTTGAACGGACACGAAGTTCCGGCCGCTGTATACCAATGCCCATGAAAACACGTTGGAAGATTAGATTTACTTAGTACACAGGAAAAGTTTTTATTCAGTGCGCAAATTGTAACCATGAATTTAGCATATCATTCTAGACCCCAGCGCAGAAAGTTTTCGTCGGTTATACAAAAAAAATCAGCTGTTTTGTAGAAAAGTGCAATACCTACGCGGTCAAAATGTATGGAACTGCTAAATTTTTTTTGTGAAAACGACGAAAAATTTTTATGCTAGGGGGTCTAGAATGATATTCTGAATTCATGGTTACAGTTTGCGCACTGAATAATAACTTTTCCTTTATAGCTAGACTATCTACTAGCTGTGACCGCGACTTCGCCATCGTGGATGCCGGAAATTTATTTATTAATTTAAACTTCTCGCACACAAAAAAGTACAAAGGCGGACTTAATGCCTTAGGCATTCTCTACCAGTCAACCAAGGGTGGTGCAGAGATTAGATGGCAGGTGCTTTGGATGAGAGAAATGATGTAAAAACCTATAAATATATCATAATGAATTATAAATAATGTTACATAAATAGTTTATTAACTAATAATACACATACATGCATATCTACTATAATATACAGGTTGAAATTGAAAACATGCGACAAACCGTAATGGGAGATTGTACTCATCATTATGAACAACTTTTACTAAGGGACCAATGATGCAATCGCGAAAAAAAAAACATCTGTTCCCTACATTTATGTTCGCATAACTCGTCAAAATGTAGGGAACAGCTGTTTTTTTTTGCGATTGCATCATTGGTCCCTTAGTAAAAGTTGTTCATAATGATGAGTACAATCTCCCATTTCGGTTTGTCGCATGTTTTCAATTTCATCCTGTATACTTAAAATATACATATTACAAAAATTATCCCAAGGGAACATGCTACCGACACAAAAATGGTAGCCTTTGTTACTGCTTATACCATCACCCATCTGCCAGTGTAAGTCCTGTCTAAATCGGTCCAGCCGTTCCGAGATTAGCCAGAACAAGCAGACAAATACAAATACTTTTTTCGTTATATCGTTCATATGCATTTAGTAAATAGCTGTCATTTTGACATTACAAACATTTGTATAGATTGCTACCGAATAAGGTTTCTATGGCCGCATAAGGCATTGGATTGTGGTTTGCGTAGGTGGAATGCTGCACCATAAATTTTCTCCTGAAAACTATTCAGACTTTGTAAATTATTTTCAGATCCTTCACTGATATCTAAATATTTCATTGCCTACTATTTATGTCTGCCAGCAATGTGCTTACGTCAATAAGTTCATGAATAAGCAAACTTGTATGAGATTATGTAAAATTTATGTCAATAGGAACTGTTGTGTCCTTTTCCATTCAAGACTTTTTTATCTATGTTAAACTTGATACATTATTTTATTCGTCTATATTAGCATTTCAATAAGATGAAGTAGATCATAAATATCTGCTTGATAATTTATAGGTGTTTAATTTGTTTTAGTTAAGCTACTGTGGCCAAGATTGCAGAAGGATACCGCCAGCGTTACAAAAAATGTATGGTGCTAAAGTGAGATGCTTAGATCTAAGGTATGTATGTGACATTAAATGAATGTCAGATGTGTGTGAACTGTGATCAAGGGCTCAGATTTTATCTGTGTCCTTGATTAGAGTTCATATTATACATAGATTACATTTTATGAATAAAGGACTCAACACCGCGTCCGGTTCGTTCAGATAGTTTTTTTTTTAGTAAATGTGTTACTTTTATAAATGTGCTAATTTTGAAAATATGTAGCTAAACTAAGTAGGTACCTTTACCTTATTATTATGTATGTCTGTGTTTTGGAGTTACAAAAATTGCAGTATGAAATACTTATAGGTATATTTGAATAATAAGTCTGACACTGTAATTTAGTTTTTTTGTTGCTAAGTATAATTTTTGAATATTTTAAAACAGGTTTTATTTTAAATCCGTTTAGTTAGCCAAGTTTCTAAATTCTTTAGCTCTAGTTTATCGTTAATAAAGTGTCCTATATTCGTTATCTTAATTTGCAAATTGGTACAGCAATTAAAGTCTCCATTTATTAAGTGAACATTCATTATAGGATGGAAGAGACTATAATAAAACGTTATCTTAAACTTAGCACTCATAATTTTACGTAAATTTTAATAAAATTATGCGTAGGGATTTATTTCAAGATTTTTTTTTGCGTTAGTCAAAAACTCACACACCTTCTAGAAAATCTAAGCATGGTTAGTAGGGCAGCTGCAGAGAAGCCTATTTTCAGAATTTATCAGTGTATTACGAAATTACGGTCCGACCAATTTTATGGATTCAACGCGAAAATTGGGAATTATTCCCATCTGTCACCCCGCTTTGTCCCCTTAGGGTGACAGATAGGAAAAAAAAGTTTGATCTGTCCCCCTGTTAGCAATGAGGGGACAATTCGAACTTTATTCACTCCTTAACGGTTTCATCTGTCCCCCTATCACTGACAGGGGGACAGATGAAACTTTTTATTCCTGTTTGTCCCCCACAGAATTTAATATATTAATTCTTAAAACTAATGCCACACATACTGCAACATTACATTAAATTAAAGACTAGTGGTTTAGGTTTATAATCATCTGTATTTAAATAAGTTACAAATATTTCTTTTGTTTTTCTATTAATCAGCCACAGTCCCATATATCACGTCGTAGGTATTCCAGGTATAATAAGTATAATAACAATCAGTCCTCTGATTTGACTTCATATTACAAATGTTAATTTTTACTAACAATATGTTAACTTTTAGATGAGGAAATGAATTAATAATAAGAAAATTTTACTTGTTTAGATAAAATTGCAGCTTCTATTAAGGTAATTAATTCTGTATTATTCAGGAATGAAGTAAATAAATTTAAGTTTTGACGTTTTCATTCCTATAGGAGTTATCAAACAAAATAAAATTTCTGTCTGTGCTCTGTATGTCAGTACTATAGTTAATATCAAAACTTATTTTGCGAATGACAACTTAAAGATACTCATAAAGTTTACTCATTAATGAGTCATAAGGATCAGAAGAGCTACGAAATTTTATTTAACATGATTAAGTCACAAATCCCAGAGTGGAAACCCAAAACCTATAAAACAGACTATGAAATTGCAGCAATGAACGCTATCAAAAAGGTTTTTCCAGAAGTCACAGTTAAAGGTTGTTTCTTTCACTATAATAAAGCTGTGTGGAAGAAGGGAGCAGCTCTTGGGCTAACTAAGTCAAAACTTTTGAAAAGACAAGTGGCACTGAGTGCCGTACTTCCATTGATACCTGATAATGAAATTTTAAATGGATGGTCATACATCGCATCAGAAAGTCCAGATGATGATCAGAGCAAGAAATTTCGTTTGTATATGATCAAACAATGGATTAGACCGCATGATGCTGAGTTTAGAAAAATATGGTGTGTTTTTAATGAACTTCATCGTACTACAAACTTTCTGGAAGGCTGGCACCATGGATTAAATAATGCAATTGGAAAAAAAATCCCAACTTAAATATGCTTTTAGTTATTCTAGAAAAGGATGCAGCTTTTTATAGAGTCATATCACAACAGATCCAAAACCAATTACCTCCGACGTCAAATTGTCGCACAAAGAGAAATATTATGAAAGACGAATATATACATAATTGTCAAATGCAGTTTGTAAGTGGTGAAATTACTATTGGTCATTTGTTGGAGAAGTTGCGATGGATATTTTATTTATACATATATTATTCTTACGACCTTTGGAAAAGTTTTAAAATTCGTTATACTAGTGATTTTCGTTTATTTATGTTTTGAGATTATTTACAACTTTAAGTTTATTATTAGTCTATTAAAAGTTTTTATTTGTAACTTTCGTTAATTTATATTTTGAGATTATTTACAACTTTAAGTTTATTATTATTTAAAAGTTTTAATTTGTAAAGTCTTCTGATTTGACTTCATATAGCCTAATATGAAGTCAAATCAGAAGACTGATTGTAATATGTACAATACCTACTGTGATTTATCGGACTGTGACTGATTCTATCAAACAATAACAAAACAAAATATTCTTATTATTAGTATATTTTTTATTGTAATTAAGTTGAATTAAGTCAAATCAGAAGACTGATTGTAATTGTATCTACTATACGTACTGTGATTTATGGGACTGTGGCTGATTAATAGAAAAACAAAAGAAATATTTGTAAATTATTTAAATACAGATGATTATAAACCTAAACCACTAGTCTTTAATTTAATGTAATGTTGCAGTATGTGTGGCATTAGTTTTAAGAATTAATATATTAAATTCTGTGGGGGACAAACAGGAATAAAAAGTTTCATCTGTCCCCCTGTCAGTGATAGGGGGACAGATGAAACCGTTAAGGAGTGAATAAAGTTCGAACTGTCCCCTCATTGCTAACAGGGGGACAGATCAAACTTTTTTTTCCTATCTGTCACCCTAAGGGGACAAAGCGGGGTGACAGATCGGAATAATTCAAAATTGGCAAATGGCGTTAAGTCCGCCTCTGTACATTTCTTTGCGTGAAATATTAAATAAATAATACGAAGAACTGCGCAATTTTTTGCAATTTGCAGTTCTGTGCCAGGTAGTATATTGATTAAAACAATGTGATTCGCGCCCGTACCAATAAGTATGACTGTAGAGAATTATAATCATTAAAATCATCAATACAACCCTTTAAGTTTATTTAACCATTGGATGATTATTTCTTTTTTTTTTAATCAATGGGATTAAATGAACACAGAGGGTTACATCAGCATAGATGATTTTAATTATCATAATTCTATAGGTAAGTTTAAACATACGTGTTACGGTCGCAAATATTATTTTGTACAACATACCTACAGCCTGACACTGGCCTGCAAATTGCAAATTGAATTTCGCAGGTTACCGGGCTACCCTGCACCCTAATTGCGTAACTCACGATTGATCATAATCTGTTTCGTTTTGAAACAGATGGCTAAACCATTGTTTCATATGTTCGAAAAATGTGTCTGCTCAACAACGTAAATAACGCAATGAATAATTTTTAACTGTCAAAATGAAACCGATTATGATTAATCGCGTGTTACCCAATTAGGGTGCTGGCGCTGACGATAAATTCCGGATGTTTTCAAATTTGCATGTGAAAAAATGTGTGTAAATTGTGTGCCTAATCGTTTTATATTAAAAATATTGTCGCTCTTATAATTTGCTGTATTATTTTAGTGTGTTTTTGTTTCTAAAAATAATAGCTTTATTATTTCGTACAAAGCCCTTATTGTTCTTTTTTAATCACAAAATGATTGATAATAGTGTGAAAAATAGATAATATTCATTGTGAAAGCTGCTCAGCACCCTAATTGCGTATCGCACGATTAATCATACTCTGAATCATTTTGAAACAAATTAGTAATCCATTGCTACATATGTTAAAAAAATGTGTCTGGTCAACAACGTTAATAACGCAATAAATATTGTTGAACGGTCAAAATGAAACAGATTATGATTGATCGTGTATTACGCAATCAGGGTGCAGGTGGTGTGTATAGAAAAATAAAAAATTATGCGTTTTCAAAATTATCTTTCGGTGAAAAAAAAAAAAACAAGTGATCGTGAAAAGTAGTAGGTACACCGGATTTGTAATTAAGTAATTCAAACTAAAGATAAAGTCAATCGTAAATACAATACACAAAAAAATAAGATTCATTTAATTGCCTCACAGGTTGCATGTTGTGTACGTAGATACCTACAGCAATAGGTTATTCTGGTTTTTTATTAGCTTTTATTTTAATTTTCTGCCTACCCTGTCTAAAAACTCTGTGCACGCCACTGGTTGCCTGTATGCCAGGGGCCCCGGTATCTCTTTCGACCAACCCGCACTCCTAGCAGGCGCGGGCGCTTCACCCTTAAGGTGAATCTTATCGATTTTTTTTCCATTCAAACTTCGGGAGTGTATTACTCCACTGATCGACAATCTACATCAAAAAATAAATATGTATGGTTTTGTCTCATTATTAATATTGTCTGCAAGGAAACAGAATACTAAAATAAAAATTGATATACATATATTGAATAAAAAATTTCATGTATAATTTTGATTCTAGTAATAACTTAAATTTATTTTTTTATTCTTATTTCGATTATGATAATTGTTTTTTACTAAATATTTTGTCCCTTGTTTCTAATTAATTTCTCTATCCTCACTACGAGTAAAAAATCTTGTTAAAACGTATTTTTAAGAAGTTTTTTTTAAAGTAAGTGCTGTGTACGCCTGTAAGTGACAAATTCACCATAACTCTATCCAAATGTGATTTTTCTAATGCTAATGTATCTAATGACCTTTTAAATAAATAAATAAATATGCAGTAAAAAAAAACATTCAAAAGTTAGGAGCCAACAAAGATGCGTTTTTCTTGCTAATTTAACCTAACTTTGGGCGTGTTTAAGTACTAAAAGAAGTGTAAAATCTCCAAACCCAAGTTGGTACCGACAAAGCTCAAATATCGAAAAGTTGGTAATTGATTTATGCAGTGGTTTTTTCATAAAACTTGATCTTCCAAAAGACTTTTCTTAATTTTTTACGCGCCTGTCTTACTATAAAATGAGCCTGCATGTCCCTCAATAACGTTGTGCGTGTAGACTAGCGTCTAACTGCTCATCGCTGATACTACCTCTGTAGGACACGGTGGCTGGTGCTACAGCGTGCTTTTTAGCCAGGCCCACCAGTGAGTTCGAGCCCGCGACTAGTAGATTCCCCTTAAACGTGCATATCATTGCTCTTCTGAACGAGAAAAGGAAAAAAATCTAAAAGATGCTGTGAAGATAAGAACAGGAACAGATTTCTAAATTATCGGTCTGCTTTCAGTTACAACAGTATCGAGACGCTAAGAGGACTCGAACAGTTCCGTCGGCTGGAGGAACTTGTATTGGACAATAATAAGCTGGGCGACGCCATATCCTTTCCATACTTGTCCAATTTGAAGACTCTTTCGCTCAACAATAATGAGGTGGGTTGAACTTGGACGCTAAGGCGTGTTATACACTTTTTCGGGCAAGATGCGGCACAGTCGGGTGACATAAAAAGAGTATACATTCTATTATGCCGCCCGACCTGTGGCTGAATCATGATAACCTGTGTAAGTTTCTCTTAAATTTAAATAAAAATAAAGATCAAAGGAATAAATAGCTTTTGGTGAAATTTTGCATTAATATTCTTAAAAGGGCTAGTCATCGAATCCTAACTTATATTGTCAATGCAAAAGTGAGTTTGTTTGTTACGGTTTTACGCTAAAACAGGTTAGGATTTGGATGAAATTTGGCTCATGGATATACCATGAACTAGGTTAGAACATGGAATACTTTTTGGTCTCGGTAGTAGGTGCGATGCATGTATCCAAGACGGAGTTTAGATCTCCTTCAAAATCCTCAGATCGTGACTCTACCTACTCTTAATAACCATTCACATTCCATACATAACTAGATTCCTATTCAAAACTTTTCACATCTCATGTACTTTCTCCTACCTCGAATCAGTCCTCGCCATCACATGTCTATGACCCAAAGTAAAAGTACCTACCTACCTCTCTAAAACAACAAATTCGAAACTGCCATCAAATTTAATGGCTAAACTCATACCTACTTACATGACTTTTGTTAGAAGAAACTCTAATCACTCTTAACAAAAACAAAGATCATTAATGTTACAGCTAGGTAGGTAGGTACCTACTGACACGAAAACGAGTTCCAGAGGCACTTGTACCTACATGTTCCATACATATAATCATGATCGAATTCATTAAAAACTCATATCTAACTATGTTGAACATGTAATGTAAACTTTCGCTTCAGTTGCAAAAGCAATGAAATTGACTCGTAGAGTTGTAGTCTATTGCCAAAGTTAACGTTAGCAACTTTCTGTTTAACGTTTGTTTGCCGTGTGAAATGTTCTTCTATTCTAATTTTGCGCTTGATTACGAAAAATGCGACTGTCACTAATGATTACGGTGGAAGTGCCAAGGGCCTCCACGAAATTCAATTTTTCTTTCGTTTGAATGATAAATGATTTTTTTCTGTAAGTAGGTTTGTACAAACACTTTTACACGTCAATCATATTTTTAAACGAATTGGCGTTTCCTATATCTGACTACTCTGAGAAGAAAGGCCGATACAAACTCAGAGGCCACAGTCTCTTTTAAAGTCCAGACATAATCTTTGTCAGATCATGTGAAAACCATGTAGATTGGTGTCTGAAATGGTCTTTTGAGGAAAGAGCCACACAGATTGAGTGGACCCGTCCAGTCAGTGCACGCATTTATCAGTAATCATGCAGCTCAACTCAGAACTTTAGGAGCTTAACGGAATGCCTGTGACTAAAAATTCTTTCAATGGAATTAAATGAACTTAGAGGGTTATATTGATGATTTTAAAGATTATAATGCTGTAAATACATACGTATTATGGTCGCGAATAATATTTTGTTCGACATAATAATTTCGCATGCAACCCTGGCGCTTTAACCTTGATCATTAAATCTTCCAACTAATCTGACCAGTTTTCTGCAGTATCAAATCATCAATCAAAATCAAAAATTGGATTTTGATTGATTTGATGTACGATTTAATGAACTAATGTTTCAAATATAACAGTTATTTTTCCATTCTACAGCTACATTCTAGACCCCCCCAGCGCAGAAATTATGCGTCGGTTATACAAAAAAAAAATCAGCTGTTCCATAAATGTTGACCGCGTAGATCACTTTTCTATGAAACAGTTGTTTTTTTTTTTGTATAACCGACGAAAAAATTCTGCGCTTGGGGCTCTAGAGTGATATAGGTACTGAATTCATGGTTACAGTTTGCGCACTGGTTAAAATGCAATCCTCTATAACAGAAAAGAAGAAATTACTTACTTATTTTCTCCAATTTGCAGTTTTTTAACAGACGAAAAAACGGAGGAGGTTGCTCAAGTCAACACGTATTTTTTATGTATTACTGAAAGTTGTTCAACTGATAACTATGGCTACAAAAGGGCACTGTTGGCTTGTTTGTTAACTAAAATTAGTAAAAATTATCTGAAACTGGTTAATAGACCTACGCAGGAACGCGTAGAGTCAGCAATATCTCTCTTCATTCTGGTATCCCTTAATGCTATGGATCAACTCTTCCCAGTGGTACAAGAGTTCAGGACGTTAGATAATAATAAACTAAATTATAATATAAATATATGAGGCTTCATTGTTGATTTAATTTCAGATAATCGACCTGGATGAGCTGGTAAATAAAATCAGCAAGCACTTCCCTGCGCTATCTTATTTGAGTCTACTGAGCAACAAGGCGTGCCCCAACCAGCTGTCAGATATTGATAAAGACGATTCAGACTACCAAAGATATAGGTAATTAAAATACATCATCCAAATTGAGGACTCTTCCGCTCAACCCTTGTTAATCCAACATACATTTTCCAAACAAAAAAAGTGACTGGCTATTTTATGAATGTTTATTACCCGACTGCGCTAGAAGGACGGCACAAATGGCACAAAAACCAAATTCATTAGATTTAAATTACCAAATGTTAGAAGTAGCGAATGTGACATCATATTGAATGGAGAAAAACTAGAATTTGTTAATCAAACGGTGTTCCTAGGAATCACGCTACACGAGAAATTACAATGGGGACTTCATATAACAACTCCTTCGGGGCGGCTAAGCTCGGCCGCTTATGCTGTTAGAAAGATCAGACAGGAGTTTGAACATGTCGCACGATTTTTCATTTTCATGAAATTTAGTGAAATAGCGAATTAAATTGTCTAATTTTGGTAGTGAATTATTTAATTTAGTTACGTGTGAGTGCACAAGTGTATGAAAATAAGTGGCTAACGTGGACTTTTCGTGTTCCCCCCAATAACTACTACTAGGTTCTTGTAAAGTTACTACCGCTTTACAATAACTTTGATTTGACTAACTAAAGACGACTATGACTGTTTTGTAACTTCGTGCCCGATATCGGGCCATTTACTTGGTCGAAAATAAAAATTACTTGACACTGGCTAAATGCACAAACCGTGCGAAGCCAAAAACGAAAAAAGAAAAGATCAGACAGTTAACAGACGTAGAAACCCCTTAGCTACTTTCACAGCATTATGTCGTATGGCATTTTACTGTGGGGTCAAGCTGCTGACATTGAATCCATCTTTATTTTGCAAAAGAGAGCTGTCAGAGCCATTTATAATCTACGTCGCCGCGAATCCCTCAGGGAACTGTTTAAAAGGACGGTACCTTGCCAATTCATTTATGAAAATATCATGTACGTAAGAAACAATATACATATTTTTAATAAAATAAGTGATAGACATCATTTTAATACTAGAAACAAAGACAAAATAGATCAACTATTTTTACATCTTTTATGAGGTACTGTGTTAAATGTTATAACAAAATACCTTGTGATATATTGCAATTAAATGAAAGGAAATTTAAAACTCATATTAAAAGTAAACTTTGTAAACAAGCGTATTATAAATTAGAGGATTATATCCAAGATAAGAATGCTTGGAAACATGCTGGTCCTGCTCCATAGGACAATCTAGAGTCTAGACAAAATCAAACTGGTTGCTAATTGAATTGTATAATTAATTATATTTATGACATTGATTTACACTCAGTGATTACTTTAACTCACACACTGACTCATTACTTGTTAATATTCTAGGAAAATCGTATACTTACTTTTACAATGTTTGTAAATGTGAGAGCACCATGTATCTATAATAAATCATATACCTCAATCCAATATGAATCATGTTTATTCACTTTTCTACAGTGATCAGGTAAATAACAATCACTTACCATTTAATTAGTATTTTATATACATAACAAAAGTAGCACAGATTCGTCAGATATGCTTACGGCTTCATGCCTCCAAATCGACTGACTCGTTTAGCAAATCGGTCACCCCACTAAATGTTTCCCCACTTTAAACGGAAGTCAATTCTCGGCCGGCTATTCGACCAATCAGAGCAGAGTAGACATTACATACAATCATTTGACTAACTAAAATACATTAGGGCTTATGATTAAATGTGAATACTTTAACCTGTTAAATTTAAACAATATGATTTAATAATTATACAAAATAAATATACATTATTACCGATATTCTAAACATTAATGCTTAAAACGGATGTATAAAGTTCCTGGGACCACTAGCGCCATCTGTCGCTTGTGAAAATAAGTCTATACTTAAATATTATTTTAAGAAAATCATTACATTCGGCCATCCGACATCGTGCAATGTCTCCTGACGCACGATTTTACAAATCTAATAATAGTTAAATTAAAATGAGCCTTACATACGACACATCATTACATTCGGCTAATCATTGATATCTGATTCGATTCCAGAGCATGGTTTTCGTCATTTATCACAAGACAATGAGCTACTAATAATTTGATGTTCAGGCAAGCTCATGGCGCTTTCTAAGTGTACAAAAAGTTTTACAGACAAAACGTGACAAGTCTTCCGGTTCA
Organism: Antitype chi; assembly: GCA_947359405.1. Lineage (NCBI taxonomy): Eukaryota > Metazoa > Arthropoda > Insecta > Lepidoptera > Noctuidae > Antitype > Antitype chi. Next base: position 9,406,347 of record OX375815.1, on the reverse strand, counting down.
GTATAATTTAAGGCTTGGGCTCCATTTCTAATTGATTTATCATAAATACCGTGGGTATACAATCTTTGGCTCTTTTACCACTAATATGACCAAAACAAATCAAAATATTGGATTTCTCTTTTTAAAATTATTTGGCTGTTACAAAGCTTTCAAATTACAGCGATGATAGGCATTGGAGAACAGTGCAGGCCTGTCAATAGCACCAGGTACTTATTAAGAAAAATGAAAATTAAGAATAGAAAATGTTCTACAAAATGTACAGTCTGCAAGGCCTACAACCTTCTCGCATTCACAATATTTAAAAGAATCTAAACAATTAAAGTATAAAAACCTAATTAAACCAATTAACATGATTTCCATGAAAACCACTAATAAAGCGTATAAATGAGAATTGTAGGTGCAAAATCTTAATTAATGACGAAATATGTCTCACATTGTAAAGAAATAAAAAGTTTAAAAATCAACACTGCAATTTGGGAGCACTTACTCGTAATAAACATTCACATATAAATGCTGTCAATGAGTTACCAGGGAAGCGACATGTGTACAAGGAATCAATGCCAAACTTCCCCGTCTCCAATGCCGCATTTTATATTATAACTAGTTGACCCGACAGACGTTGTCCTGTCTTAACTATGAATATGTTTTGTAAAATTTTCTAATGTTACGCGCATTATTTTTTATTTATGAATATTGAATTCGCAACTTTCTTTATTTTTTTCTTTCATAAAAACCTTCTCCTGACAATAACAAACAACAATAAAAGAATTAGCAAAATTGGTCCAGCCGTTCACGTGTGATGCCGTGACCAAGGGAAATAGGGATTCATTTTTATATATATAGATATGCCCCTTTGACAAGGCACGTATGATGTGAGTTTCGAACCATCCATCGCCAAGCTCTGTTACCGACTTCGGATCCTAGCTGTGGCCACTTTAGACAACTGCCTTATGCTTATGCTCACTGCAAAAGCAGCTGAATTTAATCTATTTGAAAGAACTCTAATGTGAGCACCCCATTGCAGTATTGAATCCTAAGTTATTCCCAGAAATACAGCTTCCGAAATAGCATCTAGTTTCTTGCCATCAAGTTTTAAATTTAGAACCGCTTCGGCACATTTGGTAATGAGAACTTAAGTCAACTAGTTTTATTCGCATTAAGTACAAGATTATTAGCTGCAACCCATTTCAAAAGAACATCGACTATCGTTGACATGAACGACATCCGTATCTTTCAATCTTTTATTTTTTTAAGAGAAGTGTCATTTGCGAATAAAATTATATCTGAGAAGTTAGTAATCAAGTATAGCTCAAAGAATCAGCATTGCCATCCAACGTGACAACGCTGCCAGCCTTTTGGGCACTTTTCCCACTGACAGCGATGCGGACGAATTCTTTGATGCCCAGTGAGTTTTTCCCTTTTTACTTTATATACTTGTTCATAATTTTAATCCTTGAAAGTAATGATTAAAGTTCAAGTAGCCAAATAAGACAGCTGAAACTTAAAATGGTCAAAGTATGGAAGGTCATTAATGTAAACTAGAAATAAGAAAGGATCAAGAATTGAACCATAAGGCTCGTCCATCCTAACCAAACACCCCGAGGAGTTCGCCTCGTTAACTTCCACTTTTTGGCTGCCTGTTTGATAGATAGAGTACAAGATCAGCAGCTAGTCCACGATTTCTCTTGCGTTGTAATTTACAGATCAGTGCATTGCTGCCAACGCATTCAAACGCTTTTAAGAGAGGAGAGATTTCGCAACCTCTAATGGGACATTGGTAAACAAACTTTTTAGAGTCCCGTCAACTTTTAACCTATCTGAAATGGTTTCATTATCAATTTCTAGGCAGAACTCATTCTGACCTCGCTGTTTTATGCTTCCAGTTTCTTTGTTAATTACCTGCCACATAGGCTTTATTTTATTTTTAGAATACTAATTTTGTTACTTATTAATTTAGATTTAGCTTAAGCCCGAACCTTTGGAATATATTAACATAGTTGCTTACATAATTATGAAAAGCTTGATCAGAAGTCAACGACACAAAATACATATAATATATGATATTTCTGCTTTTTATAATACCAGTAGCCCATTCGCTAAATTTTGGTTTAGTGTTCATTGTAACATTTTTTTTTTTTTTTTGGACATACTTATTGCATACTGTAGAAAAAAAAATCTATTGTGAATCAAACCTTGTCGTTGAAAGATTGCTAAGAACACTATTATTAAATATTTTCAATTTATTTTTATTCAGAGATTTAATGGTTTTATCTACGTGTAACTTTTATCTAAGTCAAACGATACAAGCTGACCAGTATGGTCAGACCTGATGTCACTAATTAAGGACGAGTCTTTTATTTTGCAATCTACGTAAATACGTTGTCTATGAATGAGGCTGTGGTTCCAGTTATTCTAGTCGCTTCATTTAATATTGATTTTAAATTTAATTATTTGTACAATGAGATACGCTTACATTTTCCTGGTGAATCAACCAATAAATCAATATTGAGGTTTCTGTACTCTCGACTTATACAAAATCCATTAAATTTAACTGTTTGCATGCCCTAGTTAAGGCAGTTGGTATAAGGACCATTTTAAACTGAAAATACGTAACATGTACCTACTTTCTTTGGAAATAAAGAATTATTCTATATTATTCTATTCACCTATGTATAAGCATAAATTGTCGTAAAAACAAAAATATAATATTTAGATAACTTTTCATTACTACGACTTGTACAGGCTAACATTTCTTCCAGAAACTGACCATGATCTTCCTCAATTCCAATCAATTCAATCAATTATTCATTCCATTTTTCTTCTTCGTTTTTCATACAATTGTAAGTAAATTAACTTTAAGACCGCGCTATCGCTTTAGGTATACTCCTGTAATGATAGTTGTAAGGGAGATTTTAATAAATAAGTAATAAATAATAATAATAATTGGAAACGCCTTTATAAGTTTAGCTTATCACAAAGTCCAAGTAAAAACTACTATTTGAGCAATATATATGGTCTGCTTCTCGTCACATTTGCATATTATATTCATATCGTTCATAAAGTACATTAATTCAACTTTCTAAGCCAATTTTCAATACTTTAACTTTTACTGAAAGGGTCTAACTCCAGTATAACATTGTTTGAATGATTATTGTTTAAGTTACGAGACCTTTTATGGGTTCCTTCTTGACAAACATTCGAAATATTCAATACCTTTCTCCTTGACCAACATGGAGTTATTTCATATTTCTTGCATCGCGGTGGTGTACTTGTAGTATCAGTTGTCCTGCTGGAAGAAGAAGAGGTCGATGTAGACCTCGTGCGCTTGCTTCCTTCTAGATTGCTTTCTTGTACGTCCCGTCTTTGTGTCTGCCTTGTTTGACACAGGGACTGCCCGTTTGCATTTTCATCGATCGCCCATCGCGACTAGCGCACTTCTGGTGTTTTTGCACCATCAAGTTCCATGGATCCTCACGATAATAATAAAACATTGATTAGAATATTTATAAAACTTAGTAACCTGTCACATGAGTAATTTTAGTAATAACAATCCAATTCAGAGCATACTATATGCTTTAAGCTCATTTTATAATGTCTTCATGAATTTTTGTACATTTACAAAATTTCCAATTCAAAATAACTCATGAATAAATAGGTAATACTTGATCGATAAATTCATACTTTACTTACGTTCTTGAGGATAGCTTTGTTCGTGTCGGGCACACTTGGCCCTGGGCACACCTGGCCCTGGGCACACATAGCCCTTGGCACACATGGCCCTGAGCACACATGGCCCTGGGCACACCTGGCCCAAATCATTATCATTATCATCATCATTATCATCATCATTATCATTATCATCATCATTATCATTAGCTCACTTGGCCAAATAAAAACTTCTTAAAGCACACTTGTGCTTTATCCTTAGCACACATGGCTTTAACTTCAAGCGTGAGCGATCACGCAGTCCTCTGCGGATACTCCTGCGGGATACTCCTGTATCCCTGCTCCGATGGGTTTCATTTTCTCCATCCATAAACTGAAACTCGCCACCAGAAAAAAAAAAACATTAGCTAATTATCTCGAAAACGGTGCATCCTAGAGCAAAATTACTGATAAATTTCACCCCCTTTTAAAAACCGCACACTCATCGTGTGGCATACCAGAGAAACCAATACACCATTACCCCTAAGACGACCCACTGATCTTAAATTTCATTGGATTCCATAGTCCTGGTACCCATCCATGATCCATCATTGTATCGTCTATATACAACTAAAAAGTCAAGCAAAACGAGTTCAATTACCCAGTGTTTGCAACCTCGTTGTACAAACCGGTACGATTTCAGTTAGGTTGAAAATTTCAACAGCCGTTAAGATTTAAAATCGTATGATGCATATTACTTTTCCCTATGTGGTACAATAGAAAATTAAACTAGTCAATGAAACTTCGAGTTCAGATCTAAAAACATATCCTGCATATTACTATTTCCAACGTGGTAGAAAAGAAAATTCAACCAGTCGATGATACTTTTAATTAAGATTTAAAATCATATGATGCACAATACTATTCCAAATGTGGTAAAATGGAAAATTAAACCAGTCAATGATACTTCGAATAAATGACAACGGTCCTGCCGTGCAATTTAAAATTATGATGAAAGACTAGAAGTTAGGGAATCAAATTATGCTTTTCTTTTATAAGTACCTAGGTAGTACAACTTGATTATATAATTTCCTTGAAATTAAAAAGTAAACAAAACCACTTGTACGAATAACGGATTTTTACATTCACGGAGTAAATAATAATTTTAGGTTGGTCAAACATACTGTGTAGGCGTACTTACGGATCTTGATCCCGCTTCTGAGATATAATAAATCATATACCTCAATCCAATATGAATCATGTTTATTCACTTTTCTACAGTGATCAGGTAAATAACAATCACTTACCATTTAATTAGTATTTTATATACATAACAAAAGTAGCACAGATTCGTCAGATATGCTTACGGCTTCATGCCTCCAAATCGACTGACTCGTTTAGCAAATCGGTCACCCCACTAAATGTTTCCCCACTTTAAACGGAAGTCAATTCTCGGCCGGCTATTCGACCAATCAGAGCAGAGTAGACATTACATACAATCATTTGACTAACTAAAATACATTAGGGCTTATGATTAAATGTGAATACTTTAACCTGTTAAATTTAAACAATATGATTTAATAATTATACAAAATAAATATACATTATTACCGATATTCTAAACATTAATGCTTAAAACGGATGTATAAAGTTCCTGGGACCACTAGCGCCATCTGTCGCTTGTGAAAATAAGTCTATACTTAAATATTATTTTAAGAAAATCATTACATATCTATCATAGAATTAATTTATCTGTATTGCTTCAATTTCATTCTTTTTACCTATTTTGGTACGGTAATTTTATTCTGGGTGCATCGTTTTCACACATAATTATATAATGAATGTACTATGTTAAATATTATGCTTAAAACATAAGAGTAACGGTGGAGTTTCTCGGTCTTTCTTCTCCTTACGAAACTACATTTTGGAAGGGGCGACTAGAATCAATTCTATTTTAATGTAAATGTGGACGTTCAAAATTGCCTTTTCAGTGCCTATTTGAAATAAATGCTTTGACTTTGACGGTTAAGTTTTTCGAGTGTGTGTGTATGTAGCTCGTATGTATGTAGTTGTAAATCTTTGTCTCGCTCGTAAGCCTAAAACGGCTTGAGGGATTTTAGCTTGAGAGGTGTTGTTAGATTTGTTGCGCCATATTATTAATTATTTTTTTTCTCAAAACCTGTCGTCAGGGGTATTAAAATAAAGGGGATATTAAAATCACAAATAGGTGTTATTAACGTCAAAAACGTTGATATTGACTAAAAAGTGTAAAATAAGAAAAATATTTACAAAATCAAAAAACTCGACTGTATAGAAAGTGAAAATATTTTTCTTATTTACTAAGGATCTCAACAAAATATATGTTTCTGATAATCTGAGGCAGAGTGCAAGGTTCATATCTAGCAATCGTTTTTTTTTCCTATTATCTAAGCTTCAGCGTGAAATAGTGCCCAAATCCTATCCTACCTTTTACTAATATTATACATGTGAAAGTTTGTAGGTTTAGATATTTGGATGTAAAAAACATCGCCGCACTTAATAACGCAAAAACGGCAAAGTGGATTTGAATGAAATTGGCACACAGATAGTAGGTAACCTGGATTAACAGAAAGGATACTTTTATCCCTATATTACGTTTCCGGGGGATAATTGTATTGTATTGTAATTTGTGTGTACTTATACAATGCCTGAAATAAAAATGATTTGATTTTTTTTTTAAGCCGCTGACAAAAACTCCTAATATTTAAATTCGTAACTGGTACTATCAGTTTTTTGTCGCAGTGTGCTCTGAAAAATTTGCATTTTTTCGTGTTGCTTTTTTTATTTGAGTGTTGACATAGTAGATACCTATAAATCAGGCACTCAAATATTTAATAATATTCTTTTGCAAAGCAAACCTTTTTGAATATTCATTATAAAACAGTTTGCATTAATTGACAACAAAATTAATATGATGTGTCTATACTATTTTTATTAATCCACATTTTAAATAAAAGCGAAGAATTTTAATGGCTGTATATTTCATTCATTTAGATATTTACTATTTTACATACTAGCACACTTGATTAACATTTTAAACTATTTGTAAAAGAAAAATCCTTTAAAAATGGTATAACATTTGTTTCTAATATTACCCCATAAGTAGGTATTGGGCACATGTTCTAATCTGAACTATTTCTTATCTACATAATTCATAATTATATAATTTATCGTAGCAGGTGGCGTTTTCTGAAGTTTCTGCCTACCCCAAGGGAAAATGCATGAGTTTTTACGTGTACGTATATATTTCTTGCAGATATTTCGTTATATACATGTTGCCGAACTTGCGGTTTCTGGACTCTCGCCGCGTGTCTTCGGCTGAGCGAAAGGAAGCGGCGACGCGGGGCCAGTTCATGCGCGTACGCCGGCCGCCCATCGATGAGTTCGATGCGCCCCTCACTCCGTCATTACAACCTAAAGGACCACCAGTTCGACCATTGCCATTGGACTTAGGCGCATTAGGCAAACATAAAGGTATGCAATACTTGTAAAAGGTGACCCAGTTAATAATAATACAGATATCATAAGGAAACTAATGCGCTTCGCTAATCTTCGTGAAGCGCATCGACTATCACAATCCACGATGATTACGCCATTAGGCCGCGATTAGGTGGTGGTCCATCTGATGATAACCGAATGACACTGAGCTCTTTTAAGAGCTTTACCGAGATTGTTGTATTTTTACTATTTTTGACAAATTCAAATCTGGGTTTTACAAAAAGGAACCGACTTTTACAAATAGGTACTACATATTTACAAAATCTTAAGTTTTTTTTTTTTTTATTGCTGTGGGCGCGCCATTGCACGAAAGATTTTATTAACTTTATTAAGAACACAAAAGTAATAAAATCTTGCTGGAGAATCATATAGACCCATCACACTTCAGAGCCATGTGTATCTGCAACTGTTCCTGAGAGTCGTCACGAACCATCCCAGCAGTAGGTTTGTGACAGGTGACCAAAACAAGCCGGGTTTCGAAAAGGCTTCAGCACAAAAGAGTACAATCTGCCGGTGTTTGCATTTGTAGACTTCTGAGTAGGATTTTATCGAAATTTGGGCATTTCTGGCCCCGCTACAATGAATGACTGATGTTGAATTGACTGGCGCTACATCGAAATATTGAGATATTTATATGACGCTGCCACGATGACTGTCCAAATCCAGGATAAGAAAACCAGCCCCATGCAACTGCTCAGAGGGATGAGATAGAAGGATGACATCAGCATGTTCATCAGCCTACAACAGTCCACTCTCCAATTGCACGCCATTAAACTTGATTCTCGGAAACTCATCTAGCTGCTACCAGCCACCCTGCGGAGATCGTCGTTCCACCTAGCCGGAGTGGGGCTTACCTTAGGTCTGCCTATTCGCGGTCTCCACTCAAGGACACGTCTACCCCAACGGCCATCGGTTCTACGGCTAATATAGCCGGCCCATCGCCACTTCAGGTTGCTTCTGCTATGTCGACCACTTTAGATCTTTCGGTTTTAAATCTGTATAACATGAAGTTTATGGTAATTAAGTAGTATCTGACTACATATTTATTAATAGGTTATTATTTTTAGTAAATACCTCCTACATTTTGGTATTTGTTACAGGTGCCTACGGGAAATGCAACTACAAGTACACCGGGAAACATTCGGAGGGCAACCGATTCATTTTAAATAGCGATTTATGACCGCGTAAATGATCATACATTCAAAAGTGCTAATAGGTTATCAAATAGGAATATCGAAGGATCATCATAAATATAGAATGCAAAAATTCGTCTTAGTAATAGGCATCCTAGTTGGAAAGAAATGGTTCTTAAACTATTTTTATGCTAATTCATACAATATTTGAATTATTTACAAGTCCTATATCTATTATAATTTTGGTGCTAGCTGTTTAAAAAGGAACTTAATAAAAGTTGTCATATCATTCATACAGAGTTTGTAAATAGGATAACCTCCATTTTTTAGTAATTATTATCAATAATTTCAATGATCTAAAAATTAATTAGGTATTATTCATTAACGGAAAGCCAAGAATTCGCATTCAACGTTTTTAATAATATTCCATACTTTTTACAAGGTGCGATTCGTACTGACGTAAGTAAATGTTGAACAAAAAATTATTTGAATTTACAAGGCTCACGGGTTTATATTCTTAGCAAGGATGAACTAATTAGAAGATCTTGTTATGCGTTCGCCGCACTACAAAGCCGTCATACTTGTGTTAAACAATACTTCCGCAACACTGTTGCTGTTGCTGGTGTTGCGTGCAACACGCAATGTTGCACTATATAACAACGTGTCACTAATCTTATAAATGCATTCCAATAAGTTCGTTTTTGGACGTTATTAATGTATATTGTGTGTTCGACTGCAATTTTTACCCAAAAGGGTATTGCCATAAATTCTAAATGATGTTTTTATTTTTGTTATGTTTGTTTAATAAGCAATTACTTTTGTAATCAGTGTTTGAGTAAAGTTGTACACAACCAATTTCTTTTTATTTCTTTTTATTGCTGAATGGGCCTGCTCTTGACTTCGAGTACACCTGATGAAAAGCGATGGATGAAGTCTATCATAGAACAAGCGTGCCCATCTGGTTCACTTTTGCTTTTGTTTTACACGCTTTATATATTAGCTGCACTTGTATGTTTGTATGTAACCGACTCCTTTGAGCGCGATTTTGACCCACTTTAAACGGTCAGATTTCATAGAAACTTTGTAAACTTGTCCGATGACAATTCAATAATTTTAAAAAAAAGTGAGAAAAAAAAACACGTTTCTGTAGTTAGCAGAACTAAAAAATAGAAAATAAATTATAGTTTAAAAAACTAAAAAACACGCTTTAAAAACCAAACTAAAAAAGGAGAAAATGATTTAATTCAATTAAAAAGCGTGGGGTGCTTGACATTAAGGGTCAATTCTCACCGAGACGCGGCGCGACGCGCACTTTTTAAGATCACGATACAAAATAGATCTTATTTACTTCACAATAAGGTATACGGGCTGCACAACGCGGTGCACCTTAGCGTTCTTCGACACGCTTTCGCGCTCGTAGTGAAATTATACCTTTTCGTGTTGTAAATAAGTTAGATATTCTGTTGCTATCTTAAAAAGTGCGCGTCGCGCCGCGTCTCGGTGAGTATTGACCCTAATTGATTATAAAAATACCTCAAAAAGCACCCCACGCTTTTTAATTGAATTAAATTATTTTCTCCTTTTTTAGTTTGGTTTTTAAAGCGTGTTTTTTAGTTTTTTAAACTATAATTTTTTAAGTCCAGACGGGTTAGTATTTTTTTACAAAGGTCACGGACAAGGTCATTAGAGGTCAGTCATTTAATCAAAATAGGTATACCTATAGTTAACGTGGTACGTAATGTTTGGCAAAACGTGATTTTATATGAGAATTTGCAATGGATAGCTGTGTGCCGTAAGATTTTGCTATTCCTATTTCACTTGTTCAAAGTTTTGTTGGCGAACATGTTCCAACTGGGGATGCCTCCGTGAATCTACGCGACGCATAATGTCTTTTTAATTGTTTCTGTAATTACGGCATTCAACCAGTTAAAAAAAGATACGAAAATGTCTTCTTTTATTTCACTTTCCGCTGTGTTAATACAATAAAACCTTGGACTTGCAACCCTGCCAACCTGCAAAACAGCAATAGACTCCAATAAGCGGTATCGATTGATATTCATTGTTGTGGTCATAATCATAAGGCGGCGTCGATTGATGTAGACATTGACAGTTAAACTGATTTATAATCAATTTTTTTCATCTAGTCAAATCTAATAATACTTCCACCAGCTATTGACATTAGAGAGTCATAATATTTCGTCATTAGTCTTATAATTACATACGGGATCTTGAGAAGAGAAAAACACAAGTAACTGGTTTATCCATAAACATAGTTTATTATTTAATTTTATTAATCATATGAATATTTTGAATTGTTTAAATCGTAGGAATGCATCGTCGGAAGTATAGCATACATAAAAATAAATTAAGTACTAAAAAAATTACATCAAAAATTGTCCTATATCATACAATGTTACCTAGGGTTTATCTTATAAACCTTTATATTTATTGTTATGTACTTTTCACCAAGCTTTTATGTACAACATTTTAAAAATAACTAGTTGTGTATTTATATTTATTTACATAATGAATTAAATGCAATTGCGATTGGCTCAAAAAACTGCTCCTAACAAAAGGTGATAATTAGCTTGGTGAGTTTTAAGAAGCGACAAGGTGTGTGGGCTCGCGAAATCCATGGACATAATTATTATCATACAAATTCGTGTTAGATGTTTTTCTCCGCATACAACACTCTCCACTTACAATTCTTCAACACTGTACGAAAAAGTCAACATTTCACTTAGCAATCGATTCTGAAACATTTCTCCGACAATCGTTTTGCCGTTTAACGGTTCGCCGACAGAACGATTCACTATTAATTTTTTCACCGATGGAACGTTTCAATGACGAACGATTCGTCGACAGAACGATTCACTTTTAATTTTTTCATCGATAGAACCTTTCACCAGCGAACGATTCATCGACAAAACTATTCGTCTGCCCCTGGGGTATAAAACATAAGTAATCGACATGTAGTCCTGCGTATTTGCACGCCTTTGGACTAGCGCTCGCCGGCCGCTGCCGCGGCATCGCTCGCTGCGCTCGCTCGGCTCGCGCGCGTTTGGTCGCAATTCTAACCTAACCTAACCTAATCGGTCGGTAAGCAGTATGGTGCAGGCGAGATTGTAAACTGTCGATAAATTGTGAACTTATGTTTTATACCCCAGGGGCAGACGAACAGTTTTGTCGATGAATCGTTCGTCATTGAAACGTTCTATCGGTGAAAAAATTAATAGTGAATTGTTCTGTCGGCGAACCGTTAAACGGCAAAACGATTGTCGGAGAAATGTTTCAGAACCTAGCAATCTTATTACATTCTTAGGCACGTTTGCACAGAATCTCTTAATACTTTTAGCGCTAAACAGATCTAAAACATCGTTCAGTCTTCTACATCGTCGTATCCTCGTCGTCTTCGTTCTTTAAACGATTGACAGAAACGGAGCGATATTTAAATATATTTAGCGGTAAACGTATTTGGCTTTTTGTGGTGCAAGCTAACCTTATAGTAAAGCTATGGTTTCGTAAGAAAGCGGTACTTTCATATTTTAACGGCCGTCATAAAAATCTCATTTTCACCAGAGTTTGACAGATTAGGGTAAGCCGCGAAAAAACGAACGTTTTTGGCAATAGGGTATTTTACTCTTGAAGAGAAAAAATCTAATATTATTGAGGTAGCTTAGGCAAAATGTTAGTTTTAGTTAAAATAAAATTTAAAATTGAATTCAAAGATTTCAGTTTTTTTAATCTGTTTTTGAACACCATGAAATAGTAGCCACCATGTTATTACGTCATATCAATTGGCATGTCAATTGAACAACTTTGTGCTTTTATTATTTTCGAAACCAAAGTAATTTTTATTTAAATAATATTTTGCATTCAGGAACAGAAAACCAACGATAACTATGATACAAAATATCAGAGCATTTGTTTACTTAGCAAACTGACGTCATACCCACAGACCAATTTGGCGTCCACTGCGTCCAACCTTTTCGTCAAATTACGCGCGAAATTTGAAAATGTAAAATTTAAATGCATTTTTACTATTTTTTACGGCACTAATCGATTAAATAAAAATTTTGTGTTTTTAGTGGTTTATTAGCACTTTAAAATCTAATTAGGACACTCCAAAAATTAGTATAAGACCCTATTTGCAGGTGTGCATTTTTTTTTCAATTATATTTTGTTCAACGTGCAGACGTTGAACAAAATATAATTGAACTATTTTGTCATGAAATAGTCAATCAATGGGATCTAATGATCTGAGGGTTGTGTTGATGATTTTAATGATTATAATTCTGTGTTGTTTCTGCGGTCGCGTAACATATTTTAATCAACATACAACCTGACACTGTCCTGCAAATTGCAAAATACGCTAGGAAATTTGAATTTCGCGAACTAAAAAAAAGCTGTGTGACCGTCTACCACTTTCATAGGAAACCAACGCTTAAGTACATCTCTCCTACCTTTTTCTCAGGGCCAAATTTACAAGCTGAATATTGAACTATTGATACGAAAAAAAGACATGACATTTCAAATTTTATTTATAACACGACTTTATCAAATCATTGATTTAATGTATTACTTAAATTAGTTTTAGAAATGCAACGTGTACATAAAAAAATGCATCAGTACCCAAATAGATACTTCTTGCGTCAATGCAAATTCAAATGACGCGAAGTTTGACCAATCTTGATTGTATTGACTACCTGAACATTATTTACGTAAGTTTATCAATATACATCTGCAGTCTATAAAAATCTCAGGTACGACCCCGTAAAAATAATACAACACGAATCTCACGTTTCATATACAAAGCGTCTGTGAACGACTATAATCATTCTAGCTACTTATTAAAATACGTTGTATTAATTTTAAAGTTACAATAACATTAACATCGCGGTGTTCTTGAACTAAGGGAGACGAAGATAGCTTGGTTTTTTACCCTTCAGCTTCAATTAAAATACAAAATTGTAACAAAAAATGTCTAGATTTTTCGGCTTTATGTAGCTGAATATAAACTTAGGTCGAAATGAAATCCAATAAAAATTCTATAAAATGTTTGTGTGACTCAGTTTGTGCATGATTAAAGCCATTGGAACGTTTTACAAAGTTATTTTAAAACATACCGTTAGTTAGGCATCGTCTATCACATAGTAGCCTATAACTACAACCTCTAGAATAATACTATGCTTTACTTATTAATTAACAACTATATTAATCAGTTGCCATGATTCAATTGTTATATAATATATCTATTTCCAATAATTTAATTGCCAACACGAGGTAAACAATGGATGGTCAAACACAACCTGGGTTTGAATTTTCACAAATAATAAATAACACGTAAATTCGTGTTATTCGTTTTCAATACAATAATGATCCAAAATCGATTCATAATTAATTCAAAAATAAATATGTATCGAGATATGTCTTACAAAAAGGTACACTCGGTGTCTAAATAAAACGTAAACAATCTCTGTACAAGTACAAAAATATATTAACTGTTAGATAAAAAATATTGATCTCGATAAAATATAATATGCGTCAATATTCTATTGTGTTAATAATGCCGTTCCAAATGAAGTTTTGGGTTAATTAAATGAGCGTCCAATAACAGATCGAATCGATATAACGTACATACTATACTATACAAGTCAAAATGGAATGTGTTAATCACAAAATATTAGGCTGACGTAATCTACTTGCATCACATGTTACTTAATTTTGTATTACACATTGTGCATCGATCAAATAAAATGGCACAAAATTTTGTTAACGTACATGACGCTACTATAATCTACGCTCACCTGACGAAAGCACTTATTACTGAAAATAACAAAAAATACTTTAAATTACACACTTATTAGTCGACGCCCGCATGGACGTGATAAAATCGCGGCGGGATTTTAGCGCACACTTGATTATCAACTCTGGGTAATGAACCGAGTATTGAGATTCCAACAGAGTGCTGCGCGAGTGAGTCTCAGCGCGTCCGAAAAACACAGTGTTCGATTTTCGACTCTCGGTGCTTTACAGTGCGTGGAAAAAATCCCACCGGTAACGTGGGCTTATACTTCAATAACTTGAAAACGATACAACAAAATAGGCAGTCATATAATAAAGCCTACTTTAGCATTGATAAAGAATATACAAATATTGAACAATTTAGGTACAAGTAGTTACCCTCTTCTGGTCTTGATATACACGATATAAAAGTTACTCTTAAGACACTGGTTATTAGTGACAATAAAAAAATGAGAAATACAACAAAACTGACTAAATAAGTACCTCAATCACTAAGCGAGCTTCGTAGCATCGCCGAAGACAATGTCGAAAATCATTGTAAAATAATTATACACCATCATGAATATTGTAAAAGCCTACCAGTATTGACTTACAAAAAATAAATCGCTATCTGTAAAGTGGCCTACTCAACAGGCCGTTCAAAACGATATAACAGTAGCCCTAGTGTGACTTTCTTTAAACTTCGATGCGTAAAATCGAGATGGTTAAATGAAACTCATACCAGGGCCTCCGGTCGCAAAACTTAATGTGAGCGCACTCGCGAACCAGCACTTAATGATTAAGCAGAAGTCTTTTAGTTTGGGCCTAACTAGAAACACTGCCCCGTTACACCATGAACGCGGTTTGGAAATAAACCCTTACACAATCACTTGAAACATTGAATAAAATCCAGCAACAATGTAAATTCAACTGAGGAGTATTATAGTCTTCTTCTTAGCGCGTCGATAGCAGCCTAAATACGGTAAACCTACAATTTGGCTTACGAGCTTAGCGCTTTCAGTAGCGTCCATCAACTATTAAGTGTCCCCTTGTTTGTGGAACAGCACCTCATTTACACTGCAGGGTGGAGTCATCTTTGAATCTACACCTGAGCGTGTTTTCTTTGATTCGGCCTACCTGAGTCTGAAGTCTATTTAAAGATTTCCAGGAAAGCTTAAGCAACTCATGTCCAGGTGCGAGATTTTTAGCAAGTGGAACGAACGGGTTTGGTAGGGAAGCACCATCTCGCCACAGGTTTAGCTTATTACGGTATAGTGATTTATTTCAAACTGAATTCAACTATACAGGGTGAAATTGAAAACATGCGACAAACCGAAATGGGAGATTGTACTCATCATTATGAACAACTTTTACTAAGGGACCAATGATGCAATCGCAAAAAAAAAACAGCTGTTCCCTACATTTTGACGAGTTATGCGAACATAAATGTAGGGAACACATGTTTTTTTTTTCGCGATTGCATCATTGGTCCCTTAGTAAAAGTTGTTTATAATGATGAGTACAATCTCCCATTTCGGTTTGTCGCATGTTTTCAATTTCAACCTGTATATTATTTTGTTTCAAGAATCGTTTCATATTTTTCTCAAAACCGCGTCCACGTGTACACGCGGCACTTAACACGGGTCTAACTAGAAGTGCACGTAGCTAGAGTACTCCCTAGAGCCGGCGCGGGCGTGTCCCGGCCGCAGCGCGCGCTACACCTGCGTCACACAGTGGGCCAGCTTGTCCAGCTCGGCTTGCAACGCCTGCCGCTTCTCACTCTCTTGACTCAGCTTGGCTTTTAAGTCTTCGATGGCTGTGTTAAAAACTGTGTTTTGTACTTCTATGAGCTTCTCCAAATTCGTTATCTGTGGATGAAATGTTGAAATTATTCATATTGTACGCATAAACCAAGGTGACCGACATAGCCCGAAGAATTGTCAAATTTAAGTGGCAGTGGGGGCACATTGCTCGCAGAACAGATGGCCGATGGGGCCGAAAAGTTCTGGAGTGGCGACCGCGTGCCGGAAGACGTAGGTAAAGTTGGCAGGCCGATGACATTGTGAGGGGTGCAGGAGTCCGCTGGATGCGGGAAGCACAGAACCGTTTCTATTTTATTTTTATAAATTGAATTCAAAGATTCCAGTTTTTTAAATCTGTTTTTGAACACCATGAAATAGTAGCCGCCATGTTATTACGTCATACCGCTATATGAAGTAATCATCTAAACAACTTTGTAACTTTTATTACTTTCGTAACCCAAGTAATTTAAACCAACGGTAGAATAATAACTATTTTTTTTAAATTATAAACAATTATCATACAAAATATCAGCGCAATTTGTTTACTTAACAAAGTGGCCTCATACCCACAGAGCAATATGGCGTCCATTGCGTCCAGCGGTTTCGTCAAATTACGCGCGAAATATGAAAGTAAAATTTAAAAGCATTTTTATTGGACTAATCGATTGAATAAAAATGTTGTTTGTTTTTTAGTGGTTTATTAGCACTTTAAAATCTAAATAAGACACTTTTCAAAAATGGGTGTAATACCCTATTATACACACACCGGCAAAATTAGAGGAACACAAAAAAAAGGTGCCTTTTTTCCAACACTTGTGGGTATTTCGACAAGTGGTTCTGTTATTTGAATGATTACCCTTTTTTCATACAAAATTAAGGGGATTTTTGACAGTTTTCAACCCTCTAACATAAATTATAGTCTCTAAAGCGTTTGTTTACAATTTACGCTTCTGAGTGTTTTTGATAAGAATGTTGGTTAAAGCAGTCAATGGTGGCCCTAGCTCATTTTGTTTGTTTTGTTTGGAGAGTTAACATTGTATTGCATACAGAATGAGTGATTTGCCAGCAACTGAAGTCGCCAGGGCTGTAACAATGATTGAGGAAGGTCACAGCTACCGGTCAGTCAGTCGAACGTTGGGTGTATCAGTATCCGTGATCTACCGTAATGTGCAACGATACAGACAGACAGGATCTTATGTCCGCAGGCGAGGCCAAGGCAGAAATCGTGCAACCAGTGCCGTAGACGACCGTTTTATAAGGGTGCAAACTTTGAGAAATCGTCGTCAAACGGCTGTTCAGACCCGAAATCTTTTGGAAGAAGTGCGTAATGTACGTGTTAGTGAACGAACAGTGAGGAGAAGGTTAAATGAAGTTGGTTTGAAGTCATACGTGCCAGCAAAAGCGCCTAAACTTGAGGTGAGCCATCGAGTAGCAAGATTAGCGTTCGCTCGCCAACATCAAAATTGGTCGAATGAGTGGAGTAGAGTTTTATTCTCTGATGAAAGCCGTTTTTGTGCAAATTTCATCGATGGAAGGGAGAAGATGTGGAGGTATCGAAGAGAACGTTACCATCAAGCAAATTTTTGCGAAACGACGTCTTACGGTGGAGGGTCTGTTATGGTGTGGGGTGGTATAAGTTTGACAGCACGCACCGCTCTGGTCATCATCGATGGCGGTTCCCTGACTGCACACAGGTACATAACTGAGATCCTAGAGCCCCATGTTGTCCGTTTTGCCCCATTCATAGGATCAGATTTTGTGTTTATGCACGATAATGCACGGCCCCACACTGCGCACATAGTGTGTGATTACCTTAATGAGATCGGTATAACCCAGATGGACTGGCCAGCACGATCGCCAGACATGAATCCAATAGAACATGTCTGGGACATGATTGGACGAAGGGTCCGGGCAAGAAATCCAGGCCCTAGAAATGTTGAAGAGCTGAAATTGGCGCTGGTTGAAGAATGGGATACTTTGCCTCAGGAAATGATTGAAGGTGTCATAAGGAGCATGGGTAGACGTATCCAAGCCCTTATAAGGGCACGAGGAGCCAACACGCGCTATTAATTCTATTAATTTTACTTTTTTCTTTTAATTTTGCTCTGTCCTTACGCATTAGAAAACATCAAAAAGTTCCACGTTAACCAGTTTTATTGTTTCTCTTTAAAGTAAATCCTAATAAACCCTTAATTTTGTTTTTCTCTTACATATAATAAACAAATGAAGTCAAATGACGCGAAAACAATAAATAAAAGTCATAAAATCTCAAAAACTATTGTATTTTTTTTGTGTTCCTCTAATTTTGCCGGTGTGTGTAGTATCGAGTTAAAAGCATAATACAATGACAAAAACTTTTCTTTTTAAGCTGTTTTATTAAGAAAATTGTGCTGACCTTAGCATTACTTTAAGCATTTAAATTGAGTCTTATTTAAATGAATTAAAATTGAAATTTTCTTTGATTCTATCGACGGAAGGTATGGCAAAATAGGTAGGTAAGTAAGGCATTTTGAAAAAACATGTATTTTAAAAGGTACTGAAATCGATTCATTAGTCAATTATGAATCAACTACTTTTAGGACTTGCGTTGATTATGTTACAATTTGTATATTCATGGCACGCTCGTTCCATCGTAGACCTCATCCATAGCTTACCATCAGGCGAGATCGATGTCACGAGCAACACCATTCCGCAATTAAAAGAATAAAAAAACAAATCGTTTACTACTTACCCTATTATTGAGCTGCGCAATCAACGCATCGTTAGTTTCAACTTTCTCCGTTTTGACGGAATGCATTCGCCTCTCCAACGTCCCCGAACTGGGTTTGTCCCCGCTCACGGCATTCGAGGGTATTTTCTCTAATGACTTCTCTATCCTCTCGATGGTGCTCGTTTTGCTCGTCTGCCTGGTGAGTGCGGTGACCTCGGGCATGAAGGGGGTTTTGTCGGGTTTGGCGTTGGGGGACTTGTCGGGAACCACGTGTGCGGACAGCATGCTGGCCGACAGCAGGCTGGCCGCGGCCGAGATGGGCGCGGGGGGCGCGCTCGTGGGAGGGGCGGGGGGCGCGCTCGTAGGGGGCGCGGGGGGCGCGCTCGTGGGCGGCGGGGGCGCTTGGGGCTTCTTTATCTCGTCCAGCATCGACATGATCGTGCGACCTGCCAACCAGTAACAGTTTAGTAGAAGTAAGAATTTGTCCGCATTAATATGTGTACAATTTACTATCGATCCTAAGCGATACTCGATTTTATTTCCAAGACACCTAGCTTGGAAATTAAATCCTTCAAAACATGGTTACTTCAATAAGCTTGCTTCACGCCTGTATTAGGCAGTAATAAATGCTATGTGTGTTCCGTGTCGTGCCGGACGTAAAAGAATAGCACCATCCCATTTCTTCTCGTGGGAGTCATAGAAGGCGACTAAGGGACTAACTAGAGAATGGACAGCAGCGTTCTCTATGCATTTTACCACCATACTGCGATCGCCAACCCGCCTGCCAAGCGTGGCGATTATAGCAAACCCCCTTTTGGGGGAGGCCTATGTCCAGCAGTGGACGTCTTTCGGCTGAAATGATGATGATGAAATACTATGTATTGTGATATACCTGCAGCGGTGGGTGATTGTACGGGTTTGACAGCGTGTGACTCGGTGTCGCGGGGTGCGGGCGTAGCGTCCTTTTTTGAGTCCAACGAATGACGAACTTTTGTCTGTAATAATACAAGATATGATTAAATAATATCAACTAGTTATGACACAAAAATATTTCTAACATTGGTCTATAACATTACCTCCTCAAAGCTCTCCATTATTGACATTCGACTGCTTATCGATGACGTGCTTTTAGACATTTCCATAGAATGAGTTGATCTCTTTTCTTCTAGACCACAGTCTAGGATTCTGAAAATAAATGGCAAACTGTAAACAACACTGATTTTTTTTTTAATTACAAGATCTGAACACTGATAAAAGTCAAAAGACATTTCTCTTTTTTAAAAAAATTAGTATTCGTTCTGTACAAAAAGTCCAGTTTACCTGTCCGTGCTGCCGCTCCCCGCCTTGCTGGCGACGCCCATTTCTGGTCCTGAGAGGCGCGACTTGCCGTCGGCTATGAAGCTGGTCTTCTTGGCCTGGTTCAGCTTTAGTTCCGCCATCCACGGTGCCTTATGTTTCTCCCACTCGCGAGTCCGAGGTTTGATTTCTTCCGCCGCTTCGGGATGCTCCGTCCGTACCGCTTTCTCTGGTGGTTTTTCGGCTGTAAGTAAAATATTTATTTATTATTTGTTGTGCAAAATAATTGAATAAAGGCCACTAAGGGTGTTGAAGAAATAACTTGGCAGGTGCAGAAAAAGATTTTATGTGAAGAAAATTGGAAAAGTTTCCGGATTCTAGAAAATATGGACGTCCTTTTTCTACGGGATTTTTGATTGAATTCTTGAAAATTGGAGTCAACATTAGTATATACATATACTTTGCTTCCTTGGCCCGAAGCTAAACTCATTCGAAACATGGTACCGATGACGAAGATGAATGAGGTTGAGGTTAAGGCACTTTCAAAAGTCAGAGTAGCCCGGTATTGCCTGCAACATGCCCTTGTGTCTTGTGTCCCATATTTAATTTTTTAAACTTACCAAGAGTTAACGTATATTAGGACATACAAAAACAAAAACTTTTTGAAGTGAAAACTTCTTTAGGCACGTTGAGCACTTTTTGGGTGAACAAATATTATGGAACTCGTCATCGTCACCGAACGCTTTCCATGAGCTATATGTATACTGTGTATAAATGTGTACTTTTTGGGTGAACAAAAAGCGTGAAAATCGCGTCATCGTCACCGCATCAGATTATGAACCACCGCAGGGCTTTATTTAAAACAGTGGTTGGGTGAACGAGCACAAGGACGATTCGCGAGTTGATGTCTTTTGGAAAAATCCCTTTCTTTCATTAGGAAATTGTAATTCTTTTATGCCTTTCTTTCCCTTTGTATTTTTATCGTAAAAATCTGTGCTGTTGCCTTTAATGGCTGAAGGCGATCGCTCGTTTATCTTTTTTTACCGAGAGCAATCATGAATCAGGACCCAAGGACCCTGTGAAATGTGAAATCCTGTATTGACGATAAAAAAATACACACCTAATTGTTCAAGTTTTCACTTCTGTCGGCACTGCCGGAGTGCCACTGATTTTTTTTTCTTTGTATGTTTACATTTCGTTATAATATACTTGTGCCATTTTGATCGATAACTTGTTGCCATTTTGTAGGTAGTGACATAATCTCATTCCTGTAGAAATAATGGGACTTCTGACCAAAAACCTATGACAAGTAGTTTTGTAAAATTCCGAAAAGACCGAAACAGGTGGAAAACTGAAGATAGAAGGTCAGGGTTATATGGTGGATGCTTTTACATTTCCCAACCAAGCTCCCTCAATTTTTGCTGAGTGACTAATGATTTTTCATCACAAGAACGCGCCACACGTTTGTCGTTATCAGGATGAAATACCACACCCTTTCTGTTGATCAACACCCGCCGGTTTTTCTCAATTTCTTACTTGAGTCTCATCAGCTGTTGGGAGTAGAGATCTGAATGGATAGTTTTGCCCGACGCGACGGTAAAAGCTTATAATGAATGATTTCTTCCAAACCCACCATTCTCGCAGTACAAGTGGTTCTGCGAGAAAGGTGGGTTATTATTGCGGTTTCGCTATAATCTGTGGCGATGGACTACCTTTGACCATTATCTTTTTCGCACGTTCTTGTCGTAGGTGATCCACTTACCATCGCAAGAGAACAATCTTTCCAAAAAATGGTTCGGTTTGGTTTATTATTTTTCAATAAAGAATCGCAAATGAGTATAAGATTAATTAGGTTTCTTTCAGTGAGCACCGTGTGGCACCCTAATATCGAGCTATTTATATACCCTGACCTTTTCAAGTGGTTCAAACTGTTGGGTGTTGGTGGTCAACCCCTAACTCTTTAGCTATGTCCTAACTACTAACATCATGTCATTTTTTTTTTCCTATTAGTTTTCGATATCGTTATCCAATACGTGGGTGAAGTATTGCCAGCTAATTTGATATGTCCTGTAAATAGGCGCCACGCCTGAGGTACTTTGGTCTAGATATCCGTTATCAATGTTACATACTATTAACGTTTTAACTGATACGAATTAAGTGTGGACTGACTGATAGATAACAGAGAACTTACTGTTATCAATCAGTTCTTTTTTACAGTTTAGAAATAAACACGTTTATATAGATAAGTCATAATAATTCATAGAGAAAGAACAAATAAACAATGATAATGATACCATACCATAGTCTAATAACCAGTCTTACCAAGGTATCGTGGTACCCAGTAACTGGAGGTCAGGTAGGTGAGGTACGGTAAAATACTGGTATTCAGCTATATCCGGTTAGACTGGAAGCCGACCCCAATATAGTTGAGAAAGGGCTAGGCAGATTATGAAACATACCATGAGTCCATAACACAAGTGAGCAAGTAGCAAGTTTTACTTAATTTTCATACAATCGATCGTTTATGTGTAACCTCTTTCAGTTGTACGCAAAATTAACCATTGTGTTTCAGTTGGTTGTAAATAATAGCTATTCTATCTGCATGATGGAGCTTGTATTGTTGTGGACAAGGCCAAGGTTAGCAGAGACAATAAATTATTAAGATGCCTGCCTATCGGAGCGGAGTCAAGCGGGACACTATAACCATTGCGGATGAAAACAAAAACAATGCACGCGTCATCATTAAAATACTTCCGGAAGTTGCTGCTACGCTGAAGATATTTATATTCGAAACTTACACCTTGGTCTCGCTTTTCTAAGGATTTTGTTACTGCGCAAGCCGTTTGCCCTATGGGGTTTTTCGTCGGCAAAAATGACGAACTTCCATACAAACTAAAATTTCCTATATCTTTTTAAAATTCATCACTTAAAGGGGCTTAAAGGGAGGGGGCGGGGGGCTTTAAGTGCTGAATTTAAAAAAAATCCTCTTTGATACTGAATTTCGTTGTACAGGAAACTCTTGTGTAACCGATTCTAAACCCGCCTGGGTCTAGAAGCATGAAACTTTCCACAAGAGTTTAAGTGGTGCGTTGTCTATCAGTAAATTTAAAATTTATATTAAGTAGATTTGACAGATACAGAATGTAGGGAATCTTTCTTCCAAAAATAAATTCTTAAACCCGACTTTCCCGACCCGTATTGAATACAGTGCTGTGATATATATTCTTCGTTCTTTACATTATTACTACTAATCCAATAACAACCCCAGTTCATCATAAAATACGCACAACGATGAATAAAATAACAATAAATAGGTCACATAGCAATACAATCTGGGTCAAATAGAATTCCATTCATGACTGAGATAAGGGAACACGCTTTATACATGCTGGGTGGCAAGTAATCGGTACAGGTTATCTTAGGTTAGATATTATATTGATTTATTGTGAACAAACAATCTATAGACATAAATAAAATTAGAGTAAGACGATACCAATTTTCTCTACATTTGACACTTGGGGGTAAAATCATTTTTACAGAATTATAATCATTCACTCAGTTTATTTAATCCATTTGAATTACTATTGAATAAAAAAATTATAGTGATAGTGCATCCACCTAGGTACCTCCCCGGTGCTATGCAAACAATAACTATGTCTTTGTCTTCAAAGAAATGCGAGTCTACGGATCGCCCCGTGCTCGGGCAGAAGAAATGTCAAGTTGGATAGACAGAACCTAGTCTATTCTAGGTAGAATAGAGATATAATTGGTCATACTACGCCTACTGCTGGTTATTTTGAACATAGCCTTTTTGTTTAATCATGGGTATGGGTATAAAGAGAATGCTGGGACCTCCTTTTTCATATTTGTTTAATGCGTTACTTATTAATGACTAGCTGTGCCCGCGACTTCATCCGCGTGGAATTTAACAAAAAGTATATATTAATAAAAATAAATCAAATTTCTAAAATAAAAGTAGCCTAAGTTACTCTTTATTACATCAGCTATCTGCCAGTGAAAGTCCCGTCAAAATCGGTCCAGCCATTTCAGAGATTAGCCAGAACAAACAGACAGACAGACAAAAAATTGAAAAAAGAATTGTTTTGGTATATGTACCGTGTATACATCCATATGCATTTAGTAAAAAGCGGTTATTTTAATATTACAAACAGAAACTCCAATTTTATTTATTTATATGTATGTATAGATGAAATAGAGAGATTACCTTCGTGTCCGTTGCTTAATCCTATTAGTTGTGGCGTATCTTCGCGTAGTGCTTGACTAGGTGGCCGGCGTCGAGGTGCTTTTACTCTGTAATATCAATACATATTTTTAGTTTCAAGAAATGAGAAAACACGTACTATAATAAAAACACTCGAACTACACAACGGACTCTAGAAAAGAGATATGGTAAGTGCCGAAAGTTTAGGCGTAACTACACTGCTTTTATGATTGGTTTGAGGTACTAGTAAAACGAAATGACGAGAAAATACCGATTTGATCACGTTCATCTGCTGGTTGATAAAAAAATATTCGAGAACCATATTTTTCTGTTCAGGGTCATAGCCCAGATATGATGCATAGCTGTGTGTATTTAGGCACAATGTGACTTTATAAGTCCCTAATGAAATAAAGAAAAACAAAATTATTTATTTTCTCTTACGTTCAATTATTTTTTCGTAAGTTTGTGCAACTTCTTGCTAAACCTTTCAAATTCTTACCTGCCAGCTCTCGGGTCGTTGAGTAAGGAGTTCCGTTCGATGTGGTCGAAGGTGTTGGCGTTGTTGGCGTTACTGTTGGCGTTGGCTATTGGCGTGGTCTTGCTTGGCGCGGCGCCGTCAGGTCGGTCCCACTCGCCGCCGCTACTGCTGCCGCTGCTTGATACTGTCGTTGATGAAGATTTCTCTCTGGAAATATAGTATCGAGCTTAAAAAACAGTTATACAAAGAATTAATAGGCAAGTTTAAGCTAGCAGAACACCCTATAGGCTATAGCCTAGTAGAGTAGTAAAGCCCTTTGTTAAGAGCTCGTCCGGGAAACTATATCGCCATATCTATTCCTGTCTCTTCAGTTTGAAGGGTATGGATACCAGTTTAATTACAAACCTACGCTTTGGAATGGGCAACTAGCTTCATCTTTCTACCTCACCGACCTTGACAATTCAAAAGTGCCTGTAATTGGTTTATTTGAAATAAATGCTTTCGAGTTTGAGTTTGAGTTTGAAACAGCATATTTCTTCTTAATCCCTGGCATTGCATGGGCATCTACGACTAACATTATTATTGTGTTACATAACTTTTTAAAGTATTTTTTTACGGTACGTGATTATTTAGAGTAAAACTTACTTATCTGTAGACGATAGCATTTTATTCTTAAGCCCACTGAACAACCCGCCCACTCCTGACGTGGGCGTGGGACTCTTTTTTAATGGCACCGGGGGTTTCTTCACCTGAAATAGATTAATAATAATATTTTTATCTTCTTATTTTCTTAAAGCATGTTAAGCCGTTGGTCCCGGTTGTCATTTGTGGATCTTTGACGTCGTTACGGGTCGTCAGAAGCCCGAAAGTTCGACAACCAGTCTTACCGAGGGGTATCATATTACCCACTAACTGGGATGTGGATGGTAGATAGGCAGTCGCTCCATGTAAAATACAGGTATTCAGCTGCTTCTGGTTAGACTGGAAGCCGACCCCAACATAGCTGGGAAAAGGCTAGGCAGATGATGATGATCTTCTGATTTTCTTGTAAGTTTATAATACACTGAATACATATTCTTGCAATGAGGGTTTTCTGAAATGACGTTCACTAGGTGGCAGCACTGAGACGTCAGGTCCGGGCACCTGTCAAAAGTGTCAAAGCACCTACGGACTAAATGATGAACGAAAGAATGAAACGAATGACATAAAATATTTTAAGTTCATTGTCGAACTGGAAGACCAAAGCCTGCCAAAGCGCCAGCAAGCAAGCTGGCCTGTCAAAGTGGCGCCAACTGGTGGCTTAAATATTCATGAACACCCTCATTAATCGGACACTCCAATATGTCCCATTTCACGTTATCTCAAAAATATACAAGTGCATACACTCGTTCATGATCAAGATTACTCAAATATAAATACAAGTCAGATTGTAATTGGGAACTAATAAGCGCTGTCTTGCACATATTTGGCCAATCAAGGACGGCACAACACGATTCTGAATAATTTATATAACGGGTGTATTAATAATGACGCAAAGCTGTCGTACTTTGTTCACATTTAAGTAAGCGTAATAGCTTAGTTTTTAAAATATTTATCAGCTCTTAAGGCGCGGTAAGATACAAATTATTAGGTTTAGGTAACTATTTGACTATAGTGCATCGCGGAAAATAAGGTTCAAAACTGTGATGCGTTTGCAGTTCGTTGAATCGAATAACCACAAAAATAAAAGTAATTTTGCAGTTAAATTAAATTAAAAAATTAATGCATTGTTCTGTGGAATATTTTTAGGTATTTCTTTAGTTGGTTGAATTCACTTTATTATCATTAAGTACATAAACTATGATAGTTTAAGCCCTAAATTTTGAGCCTTACGCGACGAAAGATATTTTTTTGAATTTATTTTACGATTGTTTTTTTATCATGGTACCATATAATTTTTATGAAATATTTTTGAATAAGTATTTTCTTTGAACATTTGACAATACAATCTGGATGGACAAAAAAAATCTGGATTGTAATGTAAATGTACCAATAAGCCACTCATCATCATCTGCACAGCCTTTTCCCAACTATGTTGGGGTCAGCTTCCAGTCTAACCGGATGCAGCTGGATACCACTATTTTACATGGAGCGACTCCCTATGTGACCTCCACAACTCAGTTACTGAGTAATACGATACCCCTTGGTAAGACTTGTTGTCAGACTTTCGGGCTTCTGACGACCCGTAACGACTGTCAAATATCCACTAATACGCCTAAATGTAGGACACTGTAAAACTGAGCATTTTACAGTGTCCTACGTTTGGGAAGCGCCCTAATCAACAAGGTTATAAATATCGTGATCAGAGAGTTCAGTCAAGTTTTTATAATGACATAATAGACCTTTAAGAAACACCCTGGTTACTTGGTGGTGATATAAATATGACAGTAATACGGAGAAAATTACCGTCTACTTTCCCAATTCAATCAGGTATATCTTAGGTAGCAAACACGATGCATTTGCAACCGATTTACGTATGCAAATAAATGCAATAACCTCACCTGTTCCAAAGATCCATCGATGACGGTCTCACTGTGTATAATCTTCTCCGACTCGCTCTTATTTGTGTGCGTGACTGTACTTTGTGTACTCGAATCCTTACTGATTGTGTTCTCTTTGTGCACGCTGGAAACATAAAAATAGTCGTAAAAGAAACGTCATGTAAACACACCTAAGGCGTCGTGTTTTACGATGAATTCCTTAAGAGAATTTATTGGCAAACCCGTTAGTCTTCGGCCCACTTTAAATGACTGTATTCGATACGGAATTGTTCAAGTTTTTTGCTGTCATTGTGATTAACATAATACGTATTTATATATTTTAATCAAATATTTAAAGTATAATAAAGGCATATCTCTAAAATGCAACTAAACAAGGTGTATCAGAATAAATGCATGTCCTGAAAATAGTTTGTTTATAATTGACAACTGAATCGCTATCAGTGAATTTTGACCGCCGATTCAGCCAAAGAAAATTCAATGTTATTTTAAGGCAATAAGACGCTATTTTCTAAAAAATTATAGTTTGCTTTAAAAAAGCTTTCGTCATTGTATTATACTTTTAACGCAATACTCTTATGTATGAAGTCTTGCGTTAATTATGTTACACATTGTTTATATAGCACTGCTCATTACTACACACCAAATATAAAGAAAAACAAAACACAGAAACTCAAACTAAACATCACAATAACACTACACTCAACAGATGAAATTATTAAACTAGGAGATTCTTCTGTGCAAAAAGTACGACGGTGGTGTGATCTAATCGAGTCCGTTTACTAACAAAATCTTAGTAGGTCGCCATAGCTAACTCTAATCTCTCGCTTGATAAGAACTATAATAAAAGATTAAAGTAAAATACCTTATTTTAGACGTGGTCAGTTCCTTGACGGATGCTGTTTTCTCAGAGTACTTGTTTGTTAGAATGGGGTAGATAGCGTTCGTGGTCTTGACCGGCGGTCGGTCTGGTTTCTTTTCTTCCAATTCTGTCGATACTGTAAGTAAATAATAGGACACCTTAGTATTGCTGCCAAGTTTAATGATTTCCTCACGAGCAAAGGCGTCAATTGAATTTGTATTTTCCTTTTAAATTACTATCTATGGCCTTCAAAAGTTTATTGCTGTCTCAGTAATCTATCGATATGATAGTAATTTATAGTCAAACATTTTTTTTACCGGAAAGTTTGAAATAATTGGTATTATTATTTGAATAGAAATATTCTGAAATTTATTCTGTTTCACACCCTATTAATATTTATTCACACTCACACATTTTGGAAAATAAATTAAGTTCACTTGAAAACATTTTTCTAAACTGCAACATTATTATCAAAAATACTTGTTTTTAAACGTCATTCAACTAAAAACAATAAAAAACTACGCATCAAATATACACTTCATTATTCCGATATCAATTCCTTAGAAGAGATCACACAAACCACACAAATGTCTTATAATGTCTCACATACATAAATAAAACTTTGAACAAATCCGACTCACTTTCAAAAACCATTTTTAGAGAATCACAATATCGAGGAGATCAGTGGAGCATCGTGCAACATTAGTGTTACACCAACGCGGTTAGTGAGGCAACTAGTTATAAAAACACAGTGTCGAGACACAGCGTGCTGTGGCAAGTTACGCAAAATCACGACTCCGTCCGCAACCTTCATGAGAAATGTCAATAGCAGAACATCGAATACTAGAGTGGGCGGTGTTTACCAACAGGCTGTGCGTGTGTTGGTGCGCTCACGACTCTATCTACTAGTACTTCGCGCGCGAACTTGAAGGTACAATGTTATTGTTTAGACGGCTATAGGTATGTAAACTTCATGAGATTCGAATTGATATTATGTCCGTGGAGCTTCTTGTCCGTTCTTCTCCGTAGGTAACTACTATGCTTTGGAATGGGCAACTAGGTTTATCTTTCTGACTGACCGACCTCTTGACATTTCAAAAGTACCGATAATTGGTTTATTTGAAATAAATGCTTTGAGTTTAAGTATTAGGAATATCCGAAGTGTTAATATTTCAAGAATGCGCCTCCATGGGCTACTTACGTTATCGCTTCACTATACAGTCTACAAAATGAGCAAATTACGCTCTTATAATATAAGAATTCGTTTAGACCATTTTTGTGGACTGACTTCTAAAGAAAATTTGATTCATATTAATAACACAAATTACACAAATCAATCAGGTCAATCGCCAATATTAAAGACGATGTTTATATTAACCATGAACTCAAAATAACAGAGTAGGTCCAAAAAAATAGACCAGAGTTTTTCTTCATCTGCATACATCAATTGCTGCACGCTAGTTTCGATACGCATAAATTAGTGATATTGCGTGTCTTGCAAACGATTGCATTTGGCCAGTGTTACAAGCTTTACGTCATCTTAGATTATGTTATCCTACTGTAGGTATTAGGTACATGAGTTTGTTACCGGACTTATTAGTAACCTTGTAATATATTAGAGAGTGTATGATACATTAAAATCGTGCGAATATCCGACAGTAGGTAGTGTTAATTAGAAAGTCAATTTGATCACGTAATTAGCGTATCAGATTTTTTGTAAGAAACAAAATGTTACGTTTTAAAATGAAACCTATGCACCAGTGCAGAAAGAAAAAAATCGAAAAAAGCAACCCTTTAAGGTGGCCAGGGTAGCCCACCAAATTCTAATTTTCGCACTTTTTTTTTTTTTGCAGATCAGTGTCAGGTTGTATGTTGATTAAAATATGATCCGCAACCGTAACAAATATGGTTTTACAGCATTATAATCATTGAAAACTGAGAGGACTCAGTTCATTTAAACCCATTGAATGACTATTTCGCAAAAAGTCATCATCTGCAAATTGAAAAAAAAAACGTAAGAACCTTAGCGCTTTCACATGTTATTTGATTGCGCTTTTTATGTCAACGACAGAAAAAGCGCAATCTCGCTGTCCCAATCCCGTTAGTCAAAAGGTCTTAAAAAACAGACCTGATAAGGGGCCATCCATAAATTACGGCACACGTTAAGGGGAGGGGTCAACGAAATATAACTTTGTGTGACCAGGGACAAGATGGTCAAAAGCTTTGTGACGTCACATGTTAAAATCTAAAGTACTAAAACTCGAAATTTATTATATAAACCAAAAACTTATAATATCTACCTAAAATATTTGACTTTGTTAATTTTATTAAAGATTACATATTCATATATATTTTTTTTTAATTGACAAGTTGCTGTTTAAATTTAATTACTTCTAAATATAAAATTGAAAAATATGTGACATCACACAGGGGGGAGGGGGATTTTCATGTGTGATCACCTGTGACCAGGACTGCGGGGGTGGGCCAAAAATCCATAAAATTTGTGTGACGTATTTATGGATGGCCCCCAAGGACAAGAGTCGTGAACTCACAAGTAACCTTGCAAATAAATCCAGAGCGAATAAACAGCAAAACTTAAAACACTGTTGTGGTCGATGTCCTGACACACAATGTTCCTCTAGAATCTGACATCACTTATTGAGTGATCATTGCCTATTACAAAACGAGTTTTTAGTTAACCATCGCAACAACACATAAGTCGTTTAGGAGACAGAGTACATCATACTATAAATAAAATTCAAGGTGTGTGTAATTATTACATCAGTGATCTGTCATTGTACGATACGAGAAACGGATTTTTGTACGTAGTAATGCATAGCGATCCGAAATCGATTAATCGAAGAACCGATTTTTAGTCCTGAACGATCCAGTGAATCGATATTTCACCCTTGAAAATCGAGATTCGATTTTATTTGTTTTAATTACAACTAAATCAAAGTATCAGTGATACAAAAAATAATAGTTTAAAAAACTAAAAAACACGCTTTAAAAACCAAACTAAAAAAGGAGAATATAATTAAATTCCATTAAAAAGCGTTGGTTGCTTTTGACGTATTTTTATAATCAATTAATGTCAAGCACCCCACGCTTTTTAATTGAATTAAATTATTTTCTCCTTTTTTAGTTTTGTTTTTAAAGCGTGTTTCTTAGTTTTTTTAAACTATTATTTATTTTCTATTTTTTAGTTCTGCTAACTACAAAAACGTGTTTTTTTTTTATTAATTGAATTGTCATCGGTCCTCGATAAGTTTCAATGTTATCTGACCGTTTAAAGTGGGTCAAAATCGCACTCTAAGGAGTCGGTTACATACAAACAAACATACAAATGAAGCTAATATAAAGCGTGTAAAAACCCAAATTACGCGCTATACGGATTTAAAGATAAACCTGTAAATAAAGGATTTCAATGAATAAATATTTATTTTATTTCACAAAATTGGTTACCTACATAAAAGTGTTTTAAAATGATATAGTTTATAGTTACCAGTGCTTATTGCCCAAGCTTTTAAGGAAGAACAGTCTGTCTAGTCTACAAAACTTTAATTACTTTAAAAATGATAAAAAATCGATTATTATGGCGTCCTTTTTGTTTTCCACTATGGGATTTATATTGCAAATACGAACTCGAATAGCGAATCGAAAAAATATAGATTTTTGGAAAATCGAACTTTTAGGTCTCGATTTTTTTTGTGAATCGATTAATCAGATTTCGATTCGAATCGATTCAAGAATAGATCTTTTTCGGAAAGAATCGCCGGAAGATAAAACCATTTTAATGATTTTCTAAACAATGTGTGACGTAATTTTAATCTGTAGTAAACACAGTTATGATTTTTTATTTGTGCAATTTACGAAGATTGATGTGTTTAAAAAATGAGCGGCAATTAATTGAAAAAGCGATAAAATGCAATCTGTGTAATGGCCTGGGTGACAGAACACAATCTCATAATTTAATTGATTTGAGCTTCGCAGATGGTATTATCTTTCACAAGTACCAAAGTTGAGAACTATTAGCTCTTAATAAGTGTCTATTGCTGTCAGTTAATAGCGTTCATTCCACGCGGGTTGGCAACAACGCATTTATGGTAGCTTTTCGTGATTATTTCATTAAATACAAACAAAAGTGCTATTTTTTTCAGCCAAGCACTAGATCCTTGGTATTTATAATTATTTTTAACATTTACCTACCCTTTAATAAAAACATTTAATCATACTAAGTAATGCAGATAGAAAATAATCTACGGTATGTCGATTTTTATAAGTAAATACCAAAATAACTGTAAAAAAATAGCATACAAACTTGAAAAGAAGTTAAATCTATACAGATTGGCACATGGTTACAGTTCGCGCGTCAATGGGACATGTTTTTTTTATTTTTCAGCACATGATTTTATACATAGGGGGTATGAAATCATATGCTGAATTCATGGTTAGAAGTAAAGATAGTAGATTTTTTTTTGCGACTATCAATACAAAAATCAACAGCTGTTTCAAAGACAAGTGCAGTACTTACTACGCGGTCAAATGTAAGAAATAGCATTTTTTTTTTAAATAACCATCTATAAATTTCAATCCAGGGGTGGTTCGGAATCATGATTGACTCCATGGTAACAGCTCCCTGTATTAAAATCAATTGCCGTGCGTTACTCTCGCAAAAAACGCGAAAATGGCTCAACCGATTGTGATTAAACTTTGGCATGTTATTGTGTGCGCGCCGCCGGAGAAGGTTCCTAACAAAAATAAAATTAAAAAGACATTGATTGCAACGCATTAGCTAGCAATAAATAATAAAAAAAGTAAAATCATTCGAAGGATTGACCAACGTTGTGCTTTTAAAAATTATATTTACTATCATCATCATAACATACTGTAATTCCAACAAAACGTCCGCTGTTTCACATATACGTAGGTAGTCCGAACACTGCTATTATGAAACTGGACAAAAAGTATCGTCATTACCACCATGATTGCCAAACAAATCAGAGATGGCAGTATGTTGCGGTCTTTATGCATGGAAACTAGAAGATGTTTTCCATTTTCAATCACAGTGACGTAAGCCCTTAGTATTTGACGAAGCCCACGAAAGAAGGTGCGGCAAGCAAAGCAGATTAATCAGACTTGCATTCGTGATGTAAGCACAAGCCTCTAGATTACCTTGAATACTACCAATACGTAACTAAGTTTGAAGAACCCTTTGTTAATGTATTAGTTGCTAGCTTCTGCCAGATGCTTCGCTCGCGTGTAGATCGATAATTAACCCCCGGGAAAGTATTACGGGGATAAAAAGTATCTTAGGTGTTAATCCAGGTTATAAACTAAATTCCAACCAAAATCCGAAATCCGCTCCACCGTTTTTGCGTGATTAATTACGTAACAAATATTCAAACATGTAAACATACAATTGTTCACATCTATACTTATAATAAAATTTGTAACAGGCCGATGTCTGTACATTAAAGATATTGAAGAAAAAATAGTATGGGGGGTATTTATTAGAGCAACAGAAGCCAAAACAACGGTTTTTAGAAATTTTGTCTGTCTGTATGTTTGTTACCGCATCACGCAAAAACCACTGCATGGAATTGAATGCAGTTTTCAATGATGTATTCCGAGAGGTCTAACTTAAAAAATAGGCTATATATTATATAAAAAAAATGATTATCTACTTGATTCTAAAGTCCACGCGTATGAAGTCGCGGGCAAAAGCTAGTTTATAATATTAGTAGGATTAGTAAGATAGGAAAAGTGAATTTTTCAATGCTATCAAATTATAATAATAGATCAAAATCATTATCTATACGATAAAGATCATAACTTAAACTTATTGACATTGATAAAATACCGCTATACCTGCATTATTCACATTCTATTTATAGCGCTTTTTTCCATACAGTATGATTAATTTAATAAGATGACTCTGTGCACATATCTGCATTAATTACGTGCCCTTCACGCATACAAATTTATATAATAGTAAAAGGGTGTAACCAATTTATTTATAGAGCCGTCCGTACATTATTTACTAGCTTCCACCTGCGCGGTGGGAGAGGCCTATGTCCAGCAGTGGACGTCGTTCGGCTAAAATGATGATGATGCTGATCCGCGTGGTAGGTATGTCGATAAAAAGTATACCTATATACCAAATTTCATCAAAGTCGATCCAGCCGTTTCGGAGGTTAGACGGAACAAACAGGCATAAAAAGAAAATTAAAATTTTTTTTTTTTTTTTAAATAAAAGTTCCGTAAGTGTTCTTGCATTTAGTTAAAAGGTTTAGACACTTCAATTTATTTTATCTATACATATAATAAAATTGTAGAAAAGTGGTGTCTGTACAATCGAAATATATAAAAAAAAGTAGCAGGTGTTGTTATTATATCGATGCTGAACAAACAGACAAAAAAAAAATTAATTACAATCTCGGTGTAATTAATTTTTTTTTGTCTGTTTGTCGGTTTGTCTGTTTGTCTGTGTGTTTGTGCACGCTAATATCAGAAACGGCTTATTCGATTTAGATGCGGTTTTCACTAATATATTGTAGTAAGCTTCACTTAACATTTAGTGTTTATTTCATGTCAATCGGTTCATAAATAAAAAAGTTATGTCAATTTAAAGAATCACGGCGAACATTTGTTAATCATTCATCCCCGATGGCCATACGTCAAATATCGTATACAGAGAAGCATTACTGTAAAGTAAATTTTTTTGCTACCCAAACGACGGTATATTATTATGTAATTCAAAATATGCTGCCCAAAAAGTCACTATTCCACGCGGACAAAGTCGCGGGCACAGCTAGTTTGTTATTAATATTTTTAAACTTTTCTCTTGGGACCATAGGGTCGGACCTTTGGTAGTCAGTCATAAGAGGGGCTGAAGCCAATTCGCAAAGGTCCGTTTGAATCTATAAATAAAGATTAAAATTTAAAACTCTTCAATTTTATTTATTTGTTTTTATTATTAAAGTATAATGACAATTTACTTATTTAACCTCTGTATTTAAATGTCATTTACTTGTATATTCGAGTAACCTTTCGATACCGTTCACATCCTGGAACTACAATATTCAAATCTCCTCAATTACGTTGAAATCTTGTACTATTTCTATACATACTCGTAGTCACTCAGGGGAACAATACCATTACAGAAATGCGCAGATTCGTATTCAAGACGTTATGTAGATGATGCAATCAACTATTTTCGTAAATGTTATTGTAATCGAGAGCGGAAACAATGGAGAGCAGAAAAAATCCATAACTAATTTATAGTGTGTAACCTTTTGATTTTGTAGTAACTTTTGAGTTGCAATGTTCTGCGAAAGACTGCAACTGTGTCGTACGATCATATTAGCTCAAAATTAGGGCGCAATGGTGTGCGTTTCATTAAAGGTAAATTTCCTATGGGAAATAGCACAATTTGTAAAATACAGGAAATATTAGCTTTTCAGTTAGATAAACTTAAAAGCGGTCACTACGCTATTTATATGATTACGATTATGACTGACATTGAGGTAGCGTTAGCGAGAGTCGAGCGATGCGTCACAACATGTCTCTCACGCCTATTTAATATTATTTATCTCAGTCTCGCAAAAATGACGAAGCAAACAATTAATAAAATCACAATTTTCAACAAATTTACATTTTTGGCTGTACGCGTGATAATCCCGTGTCTTCATTTTCATTCTTGAGTGATTAGAACATTATTTTATTAAATAACAAGAAGGACATTATTGAACTGTATCGACATGCGCTGTTTTGTCAATAATTATCCGCGAGTGTCTGATTGCAACTGTGGTCATTGGACTTGGTTCATTAGGACAGCGCGCTATGATCAAGTAACGTATCTTCCGCTTTAAGTATCTAAGGCTTTTCGAGGTCACGTATATATGCGGCTAGCAAATAGCCGCATATTTATGCGACCTCGAATAATTAAGAAATTCATTGCATCAAGGAGATGAGTTGGAAAAGCAACCTTTTCACTAAGAAATAAGGTAAGAAGCTAACGTTCTACATTTTGCGCTAACCTATAATCATGAGGGTAAAATCTTCTACCGACAGCATAAACAAAAGACGAGAAGTTAGTACACAAACAAAAACACGTTCCACTTGTATTTTGTGTCGTGTTTGCACTCTTCTAAGAGTGAGTTTATTGTCAAGCTTTTGGTGAAAATTTGCGCGAACATATCCCCTAGGGGATCCTCGTTTGCACGCTACTTTGAACTGCATTTTAGTGTTGATTTCGTTCAGGATTTAATTAAAAATAATAATAATAACCCCACCACCGTATATCTACGTTGACCGTCATAGTCACCCTACCACCACTGGCGCACTTTTAATCGATGATTTAAAAGAAGTTTTACCTACTCTTTGCATCGCTAAACCATGGTGTAGTGAAATTATGATAAACTAATTAGGGGTGGCATTGCCCATTCACGTAACCAGAAGAGGAAGACAGAAAAATATATGCACATAAGCGTGCGGGGTATTAAACGATTAAGGTTTTTCTGAGTGACTTCAATTGTTTTTCAGATATGAGCATTAATTAATGAATTCTATGACTATGAAAAACAAAGTTCATGCTATGGTTGTAAACGATTACAACCGTAGAATGAACTTCGTTTTTCATAGTTATAAAATTAATTTATTATCATTAGCAAACAAAATATTGCTAATCCTACCTAATGAATTGGGCATTCTGTAGCAAACTTTCAGAACGTATTAAAAAAAAACTACAACAAATATTTGACCAATTAATTAAAATATTTTGAACAGCGAGCGCATTCCGAATTTAAATTCATTTAAAGAAACAATTTTGGCGCGAAATTGAGGTAGAAGATACCTATGATCATAAGTCCTGACTGTTGGCTAGGTTTCAATAAAATATCCGAAAAAGATTAAAATTTATTTATTTATTTATTCACAAGGCAACTACAACAGGTAACAATCACATAATGTCACTAATTTAACATTGTAGGTTTCGACCTGATTATCACCCAAAGCGTAATCGCACAACATGACCAGCAAAAATAATAATAATGGCGATGAAGAGAGAAGAGAAAAAATGAAAAAAAAGAAGAACCAAAAATCTACTGTAAGAGGTTAGTCCAAAAAAAAAACAACAATAAAAAAATAAAAATAAAACACAGTTACAAGGTATGTGCGTCTGACCTCTGAATTACATTAGAAAAGTATAAAACATTATTTTAAATAGTGCTTATTAGTGCTTATTGTATTTAATGTTTAAACAACAATGTTTATTTAAATTTCCAAGTAAATATCGATTTCTGACATTCGTCATATTATAGAATAGAGTCGATCGAAATAAAAAAAATTGTTTGGCATAATCGCTTTCGGACATCTTTAAAATTAAAAAAAAAACAAAAATGGGCGGCGCTTCTGTACACAAATTGAGTAGGTAATGGTAATAATTATTACGTAATATTGGACTTGTGTTTATATATTACGATAAGATCTGGGCATTTTCTTGTTGTTTATAATATTTTAAATCTTATTTGTCACATTTGAAATCGCATCTACATGTGTGTGTGATACCCGTGAAAAGTAAAATGTTATATGTTGTAAATTAAAAAAACGCACGATTGGCGCGAGACTTCGCCTTTAACACTACTTATTTAACTTGAATAACGGATGAATTCGTCAAGTAATTAAACGATAAGCAGCAAAAAATGTGATATTTTCAAGTCTTTTTTGCATACAGTGATGGAACTCAAAACATAATTAAACATACTTTAATGCATCACAAATATCATCAAAGTCACCTCTTAATTATCTTTAAAAGCAGTTTATCCCTTCAGTAACAATTATAATTATAATTAAAAATATACCATACAATTCCAAATGCCAAACTGCATTCAGTGATGGATTATTTATTATTAAATAATTATTATCTAATTTTATACGATTTTATTTGTATTTTTACGCCATACGCTTGCTCCGTTATTATTCGAATTTAATACAACACATTTTAGCCCGTATCGGATTGCAATAAGAACTATTATCGCTCATAACTACACTATTTAAAGTTACCATGGCCTTAATATAATAAACATGCGCGCTAAATTTGAAAGATTTAAGGGCAATAACTTATGAGTTTTGTATCCATTCATATGATTTGACGGGTAGTATTAAATATAATCACGTGATCAATTTAGAGTGGCGTACCTACGTCGTGATTCCTGGGTCCCTTGGGACCCGTTACCGATCCGGCGGAGGTTCGCGAGCTCGGGTCCTTTCGGAGGCGCTTCCGAACTATACGATTAAACTCTGGGTCTATGCCGGTAGAGTTTACTTAAGGGGGTGGGTTGAGTAGCCATACCAAGCATAAGCCCATTTCTGCTAAGAGCTACCTGGACTGGCTTCACTAATATTGCTGCGACCATGCCCACCCACTATGATAATCCTGGACTAGGTGTGGGCTCTTGCCACTACCTACTGATATTAGTTTAGTTGGTACTGATGTTATACATACCTTGTGCAGGCAGCGCTTGTACGAAGTTATCAGGGAACAGTCCAACGCGACCATGTAGTTCCCCGCGCCACCAGCCGCGGTCGGGCGCCTCCTTCGACAGGATAGTCACAATATCGCCTTCCGACAGCGTCAGCTCGTCTTCATTCACAGCAGAGTACGGGAATAGCACGCGACACAGCTCCTTTACTGTGTACAAATAGAGCTTATTATTGCTTGCAACTAATGAGGATATTTTCATGGGTATTATAATTAGACTTCAAAGAAGTTAGATGGAGATTAGGATGTAGTGTAAGAACAATGTCTTTACTGTCATAGTTGTCAGTTTTCACAAAATAGTTTGATTTGTTCACGTTTTTACATCTAACGCTGTTCGAAAGAGATACCGTGGCTCCTGGCACACAGGCAACTGAAGGAACACGGGTGGGTTTTAGTCAGTAAAAGTCTGCCACGCTCTCCCGCTCCACCTAGAGCGGGGGAAGTTATTTGATGATTTCCCACCCTAAAAAAAATGCAGTTATCTTTTTGTGATCAAAAAATAACAACAAAGGCTTTGTACGAAATAATAAACCTGTTATTTTTAGAAACAATAACACACTAAAAAAAATACAGCAAATTATATGAGCGACAATATTGTTGATATAAAACGATTAGGCACACAGTATACACACATTTTTTCACATGCAAATTTGAAAACATCCGGGATTTATCGTCAGCGGAAGATGCAATCACCAATACGATAAACCGTACGTCCCCTTCGAATCGGTGTCATCGCTTCAATTAACGTAAGTATAGCAACAATATATCAATAAGACTGAGTGACGAACGAGCTTCGTACTCTGTTATAAGGTTTATGGTCATGACTCAGACCCTAAGAGAAAAATATTCTAGTAACAGACCATGAATATCGTAAATACCAACCTTCATTGTATGCATAGAGTCTAAGAATGAGATTGCAAGGATTTATGCCGATCTTTTGCTAACGTTTTTATTAATATTTTCATAGATATTAACAAAGTACTTCTCATTATTGTACATCTTTTTATCTACTTAAGGCACTGACCAAGTGTTTACAAGGAGATATTGCTCCTATAGGAAAGTTGCCAAATGCGATTTGCATTTCAAATGCCAACACTTGGTATGTTTCGCGAGAACAGGTGTAATGTTCTATTTAAATAAATAAGGGCCTCGCTCCAGCAACAAAGCTATAGTATTTAATAGACTTTACAATATTTATTGCATGAGTTTAATAACGCTGCGTATACACAGCTACACATCAAGCTATAACTTTCCAGTATAAGCTGATCTCGCATTGTATAGGATTTCCGTAAAGTGTGAGATCAGCGTAAACTGGAAATGTATAGTTTGTTGTGTAGCCGTGTGTACAATAAGAGGATGCTAGGGGGGTGTCCCAGCTGCTATTAGCTAGCTGTTATATGAAAACCCCATATCCATAATAAATTGCATTAACCTATATCGTCCCACTGCAGGGCAAAGGTCTTCATTCTTCCCACTTATACCTGTACCTGTCTCTGTCATCTTCAAACGAGTGATAGAAACAGAACGATGTATTAATAAATGTGTTAGCGCTAAGTACTTTTAATGATTTGTGTTGCAAGCGGGCCTAAGACATAACATTATTAATAAACGAAAAGTCCAGTCCACAACTCACCAGGTTTAGGCGGGAGCGCAGGCGCCGGCTCGAAGGGCGGCGCGGGCTGCGGCGGGTCCAGCATCACGACGAAGTTCGAGGGAAACACCCCCACGCGGCCCTGCCGGCGACCCTGCCACCACCCCTCCTCTACCTGCATGGTCACACGGGGTCAATAATAGCACCTACTGCACAACCACAACACAGAAAACGTAGGGCGAAGATAGCAAGTCTTCCGAAACTGTTCGTCCTTCACTTGGATTTCTCACCTCACAAGAAGTACCTAATCGCAACCTAAGATTTCTTAGTCCAATTATGATTAGATACAAAAACTTGCGCAAATACTAATGAAATGTTTAAAATATTTTTAAATTGCACTACAGAACCACTGACGCGTACGGCCACTAACGGATTGAAATCTTCGAAGAAACCCACAATAACTTTGTCGTGTGGTGAAATTTCTTTTTTACATATTTGGTCGCTGTCTAGTCTGTGACGCTACCAAAAAGAGACTAATTTAAAACACCTACAGTGAAGTGATATCTATAAATTAGAAAACGATTACCAGTTATGAGACTGAGTCATAATTGTTCCATTTACGTACTAATTTGCTTTTGGTATTAAGTTGTTTCATAAGTTCTCGACAGTCCCTAAATATCAAATATATAGGGAAGTAATTCGACTGTCTTAGTTGCAGTGTAAAAGACACTTAATTCAGTGTTCCAACACAATTATTTCAAACCACACCTAGGAGCGGCGATACTGCATGTATGAAGTGCTATACAAAAATGAAGAATAATGCAAACAAGTTCAATTACCTCTCCAAGAACTTCGAGGACGTCACCTACGCTCAGAGGAAGCTCGTCCGGGTTCGCGGGCTGGTAGCTGAACACCGCTCGACATCGGCCCTGCACGCCCGCCGGCCTAAATATAACAGACGTCACTCTTTACTTACTCTTAATACCAACACATTTACACTACTACACAATTTAAAAAATACAATTTATAAGTTGCCGACAGCAGATTTCATTTTTGCGTGCTAAATGTAGTGCGTTGGCTGAACATGTGAAATTGACGCCAATTAACAGAAGCTCTATGAATCCAGTTTGATATGTAAATGTTGTAATTGATTAACTAGTCTGATTTCTTTGATATTTAATATTTATTCACAGACAACACAGAAGTCGAAGAAAATGAGGGCAGATTGCTTTAGTATTCTGGCAGATGATGTAAACGACTGCGACAGTTTACTCAACAATGTTCATGAATAAGAAATGGGTATCGAAAAGTATTTGGTTTATAGAAAGAAATGCATATGTACTTAATATCTGCTTAAATAATTAGCAACACTCCCATGTAAAAGCTGGGCAGCCCCTAGCCAGCGAGATCACAGAATGACGTACAGTAGTCTGCACATAGGCGCGTATTTAGATAGCGCAGTTTATATCA
The DNA here is from genome assembly GCA_947359405.1 of Antitype chi. Classification (NCBI taxonomy): domain Eukaryota; kingdom Metazoa; phylum Arthropoda; class Insecta; order Lepidoptera; family Noctuidae; genus Antitype; species Antitype chi. Next base: position 9,364,737 of record OX375815.1, on the reverse strand, counting down.
ACAGGATTAGGTATACCGCTGTTTGTCATTACTACTCATTACACCTCTTGGATTGACTGACACAATGTTTATCATTTTCATACGTGATGCGACTATAAGGCCCGGATTCCTCTGTCGCTGATGTCGGTCGCTGATGTCGGTCGCGCGTACGAATATACGTTGTGTTCTATGAAGCACCACACTGTAAAGCTGACATCAGCGGCGCGCGAGTTGCTACGCGCCGCTGATGACGCGCGTCGGTCTCGCTCGTCAGCGCCGCGTTCGTCGGTCGACTGACGCGCTATAGAACGCTATGAGCGTCCTCACTCTGTTCCCGACCGTCGGCACGCGCGCGTACAGTCGCCCGCCAGGCCGCCACCATGAACATTGATACCGAACGTGTGATTGCCGAGGTGCGCCAACGTCCTGCATTGTGGGATTTATCGAATGAACTTTACAAAGATCGCGATGCCAGAGCAAAATTTTGCGTGTTTGCAATTGCAAGCAATTGGGTGAATGTGATATCTTTTTTTTCTATATTGACGCCGTCTCCGCTTGCGTAAGTATGCTGCAGCAACTAAACAATTTATAAACGGGTTCATAATAATATCCCAAATTCAAACTCCGCTTCACAAATCCACAACAAATCCACTTGGAGACGCCTGTACCGTGGAGCGGTCAGTATCGCACTACGGATGTTTTAATTGGCGCTGATGGTCAGCGCGCTACGCGACTGACGGTACGCGGCCGACGTCAGCGACAGAGGAATCCGGGCCTTAAGTGAGGATGCATGAAACATCAGAATAAACGTTTCAAAATCACCTACCTTCTCAATTTCCCTTGTTATTGCCAATATTGTTATAATATTAGTTACGACAAAAAAAAAACTTAAGACAGACAAAAATATATCACTAAGGGCCACACAACAAACACTGACTAGCGGACCGCGCTTCTTATCGCGCTATCCGAACTGATTAGATAGTACGTACAGTCATTATTATTCTACTAATCGAAAACGTAATTTAAATGCCATGTCCAATTATTTTACAATAAACGGTCGTGGTTGTTGAACGACTTTCGCGAGGACTGACCGCCTAATTAACCGGATGTCGTCCGATATTAAAAACATCAACAAAATTACACTTCATAATGAGTACCTCTCCGAAGCTTTAAAACCATACTGCAAACCAAACACTTTGTAATATAATCATTCCTTAAGAGAATGACATCACTGATTGTGTTAGCAAGTGTATGACTAAAACGGAATAACTTTGTATGTGTTGTAACTCAGCATAGAAAATGTCTTTGTCAACAATACAAGTATTAAGTTTTTATAGACAATTGATTACTGAGCGTTTTAAATGATATAGTATTCTGTTTCATATTGTCACGATTCCGGTTTGTTCAACGATATAATTTCTAGGTAGCAGAATCTATTAAATATTGTATGGTATGGAGAACATTGTCAATACGAAATTTTAAATTTTATATTTCAATTTAGTTCAACATTCAATGTTTCTTTTGAAGCGATAGTTGATAAAACTACGTTATCATCAAACAATTAGTTTTAACTTCTGTTAAAGTAAATGAAGATACTCAAAATAGAAGATGTTCCGAGTAGGTCTGTATTTATCAAAATCAGTGATCAACAATAAAATCAAAACGAGTATTTAAAAATTAAAATGCAAATGTAAATAATATGTGTGTCAGTGAACTAGACATCAGACACACATGGTAATTTTATATCGGTACACAAACCAGTTCGTTAGGAGTTGTGCGCTTGCGCCTAGACGCTGCAGGATACCGGACGGTGCGGTGCAGCGGTGTCGAAAATAACTGTAAACTGGTGACCTTAGCATCAATCTCTGATGTTGGTATTGAACTTTGACTTGCGCATTGTTTTATTTGCTCCATTAAGTTTGTAGATCAATATTGCGATTGTAATATTATCGCGTAAAACTATGTATTCTGTGGCAAAGCCTAATATTTTGATGATTTTATTTTAGCGGTAGATCTAGGCGTACATGGCGGGACAAATTTTTGTGCTCAGGATCGAATTGAGTGGAAAAAGAAAAGGGAGGCCACCTTTGCCCTGCAATAGGGCAACACGGCTGAATTACTGTTCTATATTGAGGTGCAGAGAGCAAAAAGCATAGTTCTGATTATGCCACATGATACGTCTCCAGTGTATACACTGGAGACGTATCATGTGGCTCATTTGCCATAGCAAAGAAGTCCAGTATCCCAATTAAAACTACTGAACCCTTACATAACTTTAAGCGTATTAAACCCATAAATACAATGGGTAATACACGCTTTTAAGCAAATCAATATCAAATTGACCGCAGATATTTTGTGGAATGTCCACTAAAGTCTGAACCTGCATAATTAAGATTATAGCGCCTCCCTTAGCCTTAATATTTAATTTGTGTGTGTATCAAGGATTCTTCCCGGATTTAACCAAATACACTAAGGTACCACTTTTCAAATCCGGAGACAGTAAAAACATCAATAATTATAGACCAGGTCCATGTTCTCCATCCGTGTTGTCGGTTTTCAGCAAGGTGTTTGAAAATAATCAAATGGTTAATCTTTTTAACACCAAAAAAAACATACACGATCGACAGCATGGTTTCACCAAGGGACGTTTTACGACTGACGCCGATGTCATCTTATCAAAACACATTTACGGCGTGGGAAGAAGCCTAAGACGCCACAGGAATATTTTGTGATCTCTTCAAGGCATTTGATTAAGTCGATCACAAGATCTTGCTCTTGAAACTTCAGCATTGCGGACTTGGAAAACTTGCGCTCAGTTTAGTAAAATCTTATTAACTAAATGATGGATAATAGCAAGTTCAAATAAAAGGCGTTCAGTTAAAAATGAGTGTTCCACAAGGCTCGATATTGGGTCTTCCTCTTTTTAATGAATATTTAATAATCTACTCCATTTATTAAAATATCAACCAAAAATAGTTTATTTGCGGGCGAGACTTCCTTAATTTTTAAGGTAGATAGATGTGCTACAAATGTTGACGACGTAAATAACACTCTATTGCATGTCCAAAATTGGTTCACTACTAATAATTTAGTATTAAATGAGAAAAACCAAGTGCTTAAGATAATTTTTACCAAATGTCAAAGTAGTGATTGTGAGATAGTATTTAAAAGTCAAGACAACTAGAATTCGTCGATGAAACTATTTCCCGGGGGATCACAGTCGACTCAAGGCTATAATGGGGAACTCATTTAACATCTCTTGCAGCACCGCTAAGTTCAGCAGCATATGTTCTCAGCATATTTTTATTACAATATAATTTTTCCATGTTTCTTGCCCGATCTCCATAGCTACTATGGAGATCGGGCAAGAAACGTCATGGACACTTACCTTACACTACCTACTACACTTTGTAATGGGCAAATAGCTTCATATTTCTGACTGACACACACTGGTTTATTGAAATAAATGTTTTGAATTTGAGTAGAATATTCAAATTTCGAAATGATAACTTCTCAGAATCAAAACAAACGATGACTTTGATCATTAGGTCATACGAAGATTAGATACTACTGTTTAAAAAACTGGTTCTATGCAAAATGGTTATGGTGGAAGGCAAATTCCGGTGGAACATTTTATCGTGCTTTGTATACCGATTTTAGTCTGTTAGGCAACACGCGGTAGACTGAATCTAGTTCGTTTTACGTAAACATAAATTACATGAAAATCTAATTTATTCTTGAAAGGAATAGTGCTTTTATTCAATGAGAAATTATTTCTGAATTTTACGAAAATAAATAAAGTACAAGGTACAGTACTTATTCGAATTTTTACTTATTGGTATCTAGTAAAGAAATTTTACCGTTTTCAGACTAAATAAAATAATGCCGTGGTTTATGGTCCTGCCGAGACAAGCTTCGCGCGAGCGCGACACGACAAATATATGTACGACCACTACAAGGTTTATACTAAGTATGAAATATGTATGGCGAGTACACAGTATACAGAATATGATGGCGCATCAGCCGTACGTGTACTGGCACCCACCGTGTCTTATATAATACCCATTTCGTGCCACACTGCAGATAGGATGATAGGTACTATATCGACCAACCTAGTCGTGGATACCTCTGACTTATGGTTAAGTATCAAAATTATTGTGAGGAATCCTGGACTAAATAGTCCAAAAAGATCATGTACCAACAAGAAAGTATCCTCACCTTGCACTAGCATGTTCGACGACCGACACAAAATTGTCAGGGAACATGCCGCGGCGGCCGCGCAGCTCACCACGCCACCAGCCGCCGGGCAGCCGCTCAACGTCACGGATGACGTCACCGGGCCGCACCGTCAGCTCGTCAGACTCCGACGCGTCGTACGCGAAGTTCACCAGACACGATACTGCGATAAAACATGACTGTTGAGTCTAAAGGTCTACCTTGAATATGTAATAAGGCACACATGATATGGTTCACAATGATCTTTTTCCTTGTTGTGGTAGTTCTTTATTGTCATCAACTGTGCACAGAGTACCTATGATTATGTTTTTCATTTATGAATGGACTGCAAGTCAAATGTCTCTTTCTTCAAAAGACCCTTCCAGTGATGGCCCTGCATTGTTAGACTCACATAAAATTCTAACAATATAACGTTTGGACTTTAAAAGATTCTTTGAATTTGTTTCGGCATTTCCTCTCAGGGATCAGACAACTAGGAAATGCCGGCGCCATCTAGTGTTAAAATATTGACGCATAAAAGTATTTTAAAAGATCTACCTACTTTCATAAATAAACATTTCATTTCAAATGCAGTTAGTCCAACAGTAATTAGGTATCATTGTTATGTTTACTCTAGTAGGTTATGCTTATGACTTCTATCTCCTATTTAAAAAAGAAATGAGGCAAAATTTGAACATGGCGCCAAAAATCGGCTTTTTTTCATTTTCATAGTTTTATATACCCAGTGTCACTCTCACAATTGAGACGAATCTAACGACGACGCCACTCAAGCCAAAATCCATCAAGCCGTTTAGGCTACAGGGCGCGACAAAGAAATCCACATACATCACTCGAAAAACATAAACCTCCTTCTGGCGCAGTCGGGTAAAAACTAGTAGATAGATAGTGTTGTAAAAATTATTTGGCCTAGGATTTCTTTTAAATTTCCATATGATCGCTTTTTCTATAAACTTGTAAATAATCTCATATATTATTTCAATTCTAGCTTCTATTAATGTTTAATAATAATAATATTAATTTAAGTATGCTTCATTGCATTACAAATTAAAAAAATTAAGTCGAGGAATTATTGTTTGTATTGAGTAAATGCACCCCGAATTTCCTCATCGTCTTTAATTATGACTCTTTTCCTAATAGATATTAATATTAATATTTCCATGTTACATAACAGGATACTCGTAAAATGTCTGATTTCAACATTTTACAACTGTCGTGCTATAGAGTAGGTTTAAAAACTAAACTCGGACATTTTAATTTTGGAACTACATTATATCTGAAAACCATTTAGCATCAAAAATGACTCAGTTGCTAGCTATTTTAAATAAAAATTAGGTTTAGAATAAAACTTGGTTTTATCCCTTTGAATTGATTATCAAAGTTGGCTACGTCTACGTAAACCAATAGGAGTGCTCCATTTGAAACAAAACAATACCTAATGCCCGACAATCTTTGTAATAAGATTATTGTTTTTATCTAATTTTAAATAGTTACCCAGATATTCAGTGCTTGGAAACAAAACTGGATATGTCTACCAGTTATTTACGTATTTGCTTATTTCTCTTACATTAATTAACTTTCTCATAACAATGACACCATAATAATCATGCATACATGATGATTATAATATCATTGTAATGAGAAAGTGGTTTTACATTTATTTCAAATTAGTATGTGGTAGTAAAAGGTTGCATACAAAAATAATACTTTTTTAATACCTACTGTGATTTTTTTTTTCCACGGACATTTCTAGTTTTGATTCTATACCCCTGAAATATTGTATTCTTTACATTACGGGATGAATGCTGGTATCTAGAGCAGAGCTATGAACTACCAATCTTAAAGCTAACAATATAAATAAAAAAGATAAAGGATTGCTAATGATCTTATAGTGAACAAATTCACTAAAAAGTAATGAGTACTTTGCCCCATTTAAAGTTTTTTAACTGTCAGTATGAGGATTCCTGATTGAATAACATTGTCTATTTTGGTTGGAAATTGAAGATTGTATGAGAAAAATGTGCCAAAGAAAATAATTGGAAACCCAACGTCGAGACTAAGTGCTGTTTTCTTTAAATTGTTATCAGCTAATTTTGTATAGATAATAAATTCATGGTCTGAAAACCCTAACATTAAACCTAAAGTGAAAAGAGATCCAGACACTTTCTTGCCAAAAAGTTTGTAGTATTAGTTTTAGTTTTAAATAATTATACTATATTCTGTAATCTTTAGGTATTGAATCTATAATTTTATTACAGAAACCTTTGTGAAGTTCTTTGCTTTGAGTAGTCAAATTACGGTATTTATTATTGTAATGCTTGTACAAATAACAAAAGTCAAAAGCCATTTACTTCTTAAGTGTTAAGAGTGTTCATCCCATGCGGGCTCGCAATAATGCATTTAAAGTAGTTTTTTCGTGATTATTTCATTAAAAATAAACAAAAGCACTATTTATTATCATCCAAGCTCTAGATCGTTGTTTTTTATAATAAGTTTTAACATCTACTCTTTAATAAAACATTTATCATACTTACTAAGTAATGCAAATAGAAAATAATTGATGGTATGTCGATTTTTATAAGTAAATACCAAAATAGCTGTAAAAAAATAACATACAAAAGACAAAAATAGCATAACAACGATCTAGTGCTTGGCTGAAAAAGAAGTTTACTTTTGTTTGTATTTAATGATATAATCATCAAAAACCGCTATACCTAAATGCGCCGTTGGCAGCCCGCGTGGGTTGAACTCAGTTAAGGAAAAACACAATATAAGAGTTGGAATGTCTTATTACTATGCTACTTTACTTACAAAGAGTATAAGGGTTGGGTTAATATTCAGCAGTGTCTTTTGCTTGGTATGCAGATGATAACACTTATTATTTATTTTAGGAACAGCAATACTTAGTACATAGATAGTATAATAGATAGAATCATAATAATATACCTGTAATCTATGTATACTAACTCTAAACTCCCTACTCCAATTTGTCATGTATTTTATGAAGAATCCTTTCATTTATTAAAGTATCTAGAAATATTCAATTGGTTTACGTTATCTTTACCTGTCCAATCATACTTATAAAAATAAGATAACAGATATATACAATATATCATTTATCACATTTTAGGAGTTATTACTGAACTATCTTACATAGCTAGCTTTTTAAACATTTGGTAGTTGAAAAAAAAACAATGAATCGTAATTTTATAACTCTTCACATCTAAAGCCTTTAAAATTAGAATAGATTATAGTCAAGTAGGTATACAAAGTATTAATGTTATCATAACATAACCTATACAGTAATTGTTAAATATTGTAGTCCACTATACACCCATCTTATGGGGTACTACTAAGATTTTTAACAATAAAACTATCGAACCCAACATATTATCCCAAGGTTCAGGCACGTCGCGATTTGCTTATTAGTATTTATCCCGCACACGACATCACAATGCCAACAAAGTGACTCATACTCAAGCTCAGGAACACAGAAAACTCAAAGAGAAGAGCAACAGTTGTATTTATCAAGAATACTAGCAGATTTCAATGTTTCAATCTGTCTTCAAGGCAAATTTCCAGCGATAAGAAAGTAATCAAAAACATGATAAGTTCATTTTCGTCGTATGACGCCCGAAAGAGTAACATAATCCATACTGAAATATACAACACATTTATGCAAAATTATTGAGAACGCATTGAAAATATGAGTTTAGGGCAATATACGTCAGCCAAATTCATGTCGCAAGACTTGCAAGATACAGTTATTCATACACAAACAAGACTAGACCTTTGCGAGTGACGATGTACTTACCCTTCTGATTTGCATTTGTCTCCATTTCGAATACTATGAACACATCACATTATCACTAGAACACTTTTAATTTAACAAACCATTACACATTTTTTGTTTTAATTTCAACAAATTACATCTATTTATTTTACGAAAATCAGGACAAACAAGCGTGCAGGAGAAATATAATTCACTATTTTTGATGTATGTACGTCAAACTTTTTTTTCTACACCATGCTGAGTTTGACTTTTTTGAATCGGAATAGTTCTCTTTTGGCCATTGTGTTGGTTGTTTTGGATTACAGATGAAAAAGACAGATTCTCGAGCCATGTTGGTTAAAAAAAGCTAGCTTAGCGGTTGTGGCCTAAGCTAGACTTCCTTGAAACTACTTGAAACATTAATTGCGGATCGTGAGATCATGGGCTAAAATTCTGGATGGATCCAAAATATAAAAGTCAGGTTTTTCTATCTTGGACATCTCAGTAATAACTAATAAGTACTAAGAATGGGAATAAACATTGCCACTTGCTCACTTCAGAGGTCGTTGCTATCCAACGTCCAAAAATTTGACAGCTAGCTGTCACTGTGCATATTTTTGTAAACAAGCTACTTCTGTACGCATAATAAATTATTATTCATAATTGCGGAGCTGTTAACTGCAAATAACGGGTATCCATGTATTTGCCAAGCATGCAAGCATGCCAGCTCAAAGCTGCAATGGCGCTTCCTTCAAAAGGCCCTTCCAGACATGGCCGTGTTACATGACATGGCATCTACTTACAAAATTCAAATAATATATTGTTTGGACTTTAAAAGAGACCATGACCTCTGAATTTGTTTCGTTTTTTTTTCTCAGGGAATAGAAAATAGAAATAGAAAATAGAAAATATTTATTGTCCAGGTAATACAGTAAGCATAGATAGATTAACAACAAGTTGAGACGACATATGAGTAGCTTTAATATTACCTACAGCTAGTTATCTACAAATATTATTTGCCAGTGAACCCCAAACTAGACAGTTAGTCTGTATCTTGGGGTTCAGGATACGAATACAAGAGTGGAGACTAGAGAGGTGCTTTCAAGTATGGTATTTTATGAGTGTATGTACGTGTAACGTTTGTGTAGTGTCTGGTGCGTATGTGGTGTGTGTGTGTGGTGTGTATGTGGCGTAAAATGTGTGTGTGTAAGAGTGTATTTTGTTCCCCATACAATATACTTCGTTTGATTCAGAATAGCCCAAATATTGACCAACAAAATATTGACGTGTAAAAATGTCTTATGATCTACTTACATAAATAAACATAATTATGAAGGATTCAATAAACAACTTAGATTAGAGATAATAAATAATAAATATTAAATTCGTAATAAATAAAAATAATAACAAGTAAATAAAATAACAAATAAATGTGTATAATCTATAAAATAATATAATAATAATTCTTAAATTTAATTCTGTAATAACAAAATAAATTACTAACAACAACAACAACTTAACTAGTAATATTTATCACATTAAACACGCATTGTTCTTCCTCCTCTCTCCTACTTGATCTATGCTGTGCCCGACAGGTTCCATAATTGTGACTAATAAATTATTTCCCTACCAACTATAAACATTATGGTACGCAATAAAGAATTGAGAATTGAACATTTCACTTCATAAAAATTTCATTTCAATGTGGGTTGGTAGATGTGTGCACATATTTTCTTCGAATTTCTGGATTAAGGACATGCCGGTTTCCTCGCTTCACCGCTTTGAGAGAAGCGCTTCATGAACTTTGAAAAATCATTATTATTTCAAAGCCTATTTTTACGATTGATTTTACGAATTACAAATCTATAGACATGGAATCCGTTCCTTTTTTGTGAAATTAGAGAGAAAAAATCCTCAAAACTCTGCTCCTGACGACAGAATTTTAAGTAATCATAAAAAAACTACAGCCAAGCGCTTTCCAACAAAAGTCCATTCCCTCTAAAAAGCCAAGGCCACGTAATGAGAGAACACAAGAAAAGAAACAGACTATGTCTTAGCATTAAAATGCACGAAGCGAGATACCTCCGAATTGAAAATCCTACGTCGAATATAGGAAATGTGTGTATGTGTTCGTATTATCAAATAGATCAGTGCTTGAATTAACATCTCTAAAGCTCTTTCAGTCAGGAAGATCACCCTCGAGTTGGTTTTCAACTTCGATCTGATTATTCCCATCATACGCCTCCAGTCTTTACCAAAAAATGAACGGTAACAAACACTAAGATAAACTATAAAACACTAATAATTTATTGCTTTTTCCTCTAAAGCTATTTTATTACCAGTGGTAGACACTTCCCTTTTCCTTAGCTCGTCGTTTGATAGTGCTACAATCTAACTCACATATATATGAGACCTAATTCTTCTACTTTTCTTTTCATTTGTGATCGACACAAAAGTAAACATATGTAAATATAATAATGGCGATTAGTAGACGTTGAAATGTGCTGCCACCTATGAAGACCTTTCATTTTTAACCCCACTTGATTTGGGCACGCCACGATTGCGGCGGTAAGTCCTCTTAACCTAAATATACATATTTTTGTAATTTTTTTACCCCTATAACCGCCCGACTTCATCAGTTGTCGTGCCGTGCCCCCCCCCCCCCCCCCGACACAGTGAATCGAGAAATAAATACCTACAACAAAGAGGGATGTGCAATACTTACTAGACAGAGACGAAATTTGAAATGATTACTTATTTAACATAAACATCAACAACAACAACAACAACTTCAACAACTTTTTTTTAATATAACCATCTTTTTGATAGAATACAGCGTAATTATTAAATAAAAAAGCAGATTAAACGAGCTGTGGTATTTTGGTCGTAAATATACGACCCTGGCGAAATGGACCCGAATATATTTGTCGGATTAATCCGACGCAAGCGGTTAAAAGGTTAAATAACTATTGTACACGAAGTGATGAGTTGATGACTTTGACTGTGTCGGCGTCGTATTGTGCTGCGTGGTGTCGCGTGACCTTCCACGAAAACGTCGGCACGCCATACCTTTTGGCCAAAACTCTTCCTTCTTCTCTAAACTCATCACTTTCTGTTGCTGAGTCTTTGTAAGGAAAATGTTAATGTTTGTGATTCAAAATTTCATTTTGAACATATTAGCTGTAGAGATATAATTAAAACCTTATCACACTTTGAATGTAAAAAAGACTGCAGATCTATGGGGTAGTTCTATAAAAGTCGCTAAGTCTATTATTGACATTGTAGCATCTACTTTAGCTCTTATATTTAATAATTGTATCGACTTTGGGGAGTTTCCTGACCTAATGAAGAATAGGTAGTAAAATAATACCTTTGTGTAAATCAGGTAGTACAGACGGCAGCACATCAAGCTACCCTTAACTGACAAATTTTGCCAACTGAACATGAACCTTAAGCTTATGTAATAAAGATGAAAATCTATCAAAGAAATATGACAGATTGGGGTAGTTGGATGTGCTGGCGTCTGTACATCAGACCCTTCTAATTATAGACCTATTTCAGTTCTACCTACCTTTAGTCAATTTTTTAGGAAAATTAGTTTTAGACCAATTGCAAAGATTTTTTTCTAAACATAATTTATTACACAGCAAACAGTTCGGTTTTACAAGGGGTTGCCGATGCCGGTGTTGAACTCTTAGGGCATATTTACAATGCATGGGAAAATAAATACGATGCCTTGACTATATTTTGTGATTTATCTAAAGATTCAATTGCGGGCTTCATGAAACTTTAATCAGGAAACTCCACCACTACGGGATCCGGAATACCTCTCTTGATCTTCTTAATTCATACTTGTGTAATAGGATTACACCGCGCTTTAGAAAATGACATTTGCTCAACGCCATCTATCGAACAAAGAGGTTAGCTCGAAATGGTGCACACATTTGTGGCGAACCAAATTAATATCTATGGTTCCCACTCTTTGTTTGGTGGCAACACTATTATTTGTCTCTAGACGAGAGGTCTATGGTTGACAGTTTTTTGAACAGGTAGAAATATGATATTGAGAGAGGCTGAAAGCTCAGCAACGTAATTAGTGTATATTTCGTATTCCATGATAGCCAATTGTGTGTGCTATTTCCTTCGTTACGATATAATGTGTATACTGTGTGAAAGAGGAATATAAACCTACTACAACTATGGACATGGTTTCATTTACGTAAACCGGGCGCATAACGCGCCTAAACATTAAACTTTCTAAAAACAAACTGGGTTTTATGATTGAAACTATTATGTAAATAGCTAACATTGCATTTTTTATCATTCAGAATACTACGTCAATTATTATTATCGTCACTTTTATTTGAAATTCTTTAGCGCCTCATGTTTTGGTTTTCACAAAGTTTTCGTTAGTACTATTCAGTGTCAATAGATGTCAGTACACTGTACATTACGTATTCTTAAAAGTTCGTCCTGAAAACAGTCCGAACTTCAAATTCATAAATAAAACTTTTTTTCTTGTTTTCGTGTCGATGGTACGCGTACACCTTTTAAAATTAATTAAATGATTTGAGCTCATTGAGTCTGTGCCATTGAGCCCCATTGGGTGGCCACGCAGTGTCATTCTGTAGGTCATCCGAAGTGCAGGTGAACGGGCACATAAGACACTCCAGAAAGTGGGGCATGGACTGATCAGAAGCAAAGCACTCACACTGGGTGTTGGATGGGTCAGTAATACCCACTTCGAGAAATTGTATCTGCAGCGGCATATTGCGTACCCAATGGTAAACTTAAAGGGCACTGCAGATCACGCCCGGGAGGCAAATGTTCCTGCAGTTTAACGAAGCCAACGGAGAAGGTGGTGATGCATCTCTTCCCACAATGGGTGGTTTGCCCTGAATATTGTTTATATCCAGGACAATATTTTGACAAAGTAAAAGAATTGCGATGAAAAAAAAACGAACTGTTACTCCAAACTACGCAGTGTGCGTAGTCCCAGCGGAAAAGTGTCGAATTTCGTAATTTCAGTTTAGCAGATATTTAGTGTATGACGTCGTGTAATTGTGTATGGTAAATAAAAATTTGTGCATCCAGCCATTGAGGAGCTATTCAACAAAAACTGATTCCGCTGGGACTACGTCATCCCAGCGGCACTTTTTTTTAAAAATGGACGTAGAAGAAAAAAAAATCATTCAATAATTAGTGTGTAACGAGAGGTAAATGTGTATGTTTAAATGAAATTTGTGTGTCAATAGACTGCGGAGATAATCAAGTTGCCGCTGCGCTGACGTTTTGCCATTTGATGAAAACCATATAAAACAGTTTAGTGCACAGTTGTAATTTTTTACACACGTTGCTTTGAATTTGTGTATAAAGTGTGTGAAAACAGAATTTGGAAAAAATATACCGTTCAGAAGATATACACGTAAAAGTAAAATAAGGTTATTAGGTCCAAGTACTTAAAATAGGAAGTGTAGAGCCTAACTTATAACGTTTATTTGTTTCTTGTATGGCATAATTTACTACGACTGGACCTCTATATTTTTGACATCCGACTGTAGGATTTTTTATTGGAAAAGAAGAATACAAAATATGCAGATATTTAGTGTATTAATGCAACTATTCACGCGTACAATTTCAGCTCATTACACTAAATAATTAAAGAGATATAATCAAAATGCTAGAACAACCGCAATACGTGGATAAACCGACCAAGTTTGAGAGGCTACGAAAAAGCGGGCCTGCAGTATATAGAGCTAACGTTCTACATTTTCCAGTATAGTATCGTTATTATATTTAATAGTTTCGTACAGGTGCGTACACAATAGTTTAGCAGAAAATAAAACACTGCATTAACTTTGTACTATTAAAAATATTTATAAGTTAACTAATGACTAATTAAAATAAAACAACATTAGAGAAAGTAATAATAACATTGATACAAAGAATCAGTTCTTTTATGAAATATAAATAACAAATATATTGCCTACTGTAAAAGCCAGGTACCTTTGAAGGTAAGTAAATCTTAGGTTTTACTAGTAAATTTTCGGGAGTTGGTCGTCTCGTTCGAGCGTTTACAGCAACATATATATCATACAATCGCAGATCAGTAAAAAATTGACTCAATTGTGAAGGTAAATTTATACCGTTTGACAATTGAAAAGACTACTGGTGTTAATAATTTTTTTTATCCGTCATAGACCTCGTCAATCGCTTTCCAACAGGTGTGATCGAGGTCAAGAGCAGGCCCATTTAGTAATAACAAATAATGTTTTTTTACTAATTATTATTAGTATTTCTATTTAATGAAATTGTACCGTGTAACATCAAAATATGTGGAAGCAGCAGAATATTAAGGACATAATAATTATCTACTGTTACAATTTTTTGTAATATTCTGACAAATAAATGCATTTGTTAATACAGATGTAATTATTATTGTAATAATTTCGTAAGTTTAGGAAAAAAACAAGTGACTAACTAGTTTAATAACGAAAGCTATTAGTTACTTGTACAAGAATTGTGTGCCCACCTGTACCAATTCAATAATGGTACAACACTGGAAAATTTAGTACGTTACCTCTATATACTGCACGGCCGCTTTTTCGTAGCATCTCAAACTTGATCGGTTTATCCACGTATTGCGGTCGTTCTGGTATTTTTATTATATCTCTTTAATTATTTAATGTAATGAGCTGAAATTTTACATGCGAATAGTTGCATTAATACACTAAATATCTGCATATTTTTTATTCTTCTTTTCCATAAAAAAATCCTACAATCGGATGTCATACAATATAGTTGTCCAGTCGTATAAATTATGCCATTGCTCATTAATTACAAAGAGCACATAAATGAAACTTGGCAAGACATTGTAGACCCTTACAAGAAACAAATAAACGTTATAAGTTAGGCTCTAGACTTCCTATTTTAAGTACTTGGACCTAATAACCTTATTTTACTTTTACGTGTATATCTTCTGAACGGTATATTTTTTCCAAATTCTGTTTTCACACACTTTATACACAAATTCAAAGCAACGTGTGTAAAAAAATTACAACTGTACACTAAACTGTTTTATATGGTTTTCATCAAATAGCCAAACGTCAGCGCAGCGGCAACTTGATTATCTCCGCAGTCTATTGACACACAAATTTCATTTAAACATACACATTTACCTCTCGTTACACACTAATTATTGAATGATTTTTTTTTCTTCTACGTCCATTTTTAAAAAAAGTTAAAGTGCCGCTGGGATGACGTAGTCCCAGCGGAATCAGTTTTTGTTGAATAGCTCCTCAATGGCTGGATGCACAAATTTTTATTTACCATACACAATTACACGACGTCATACACTAAATATCTGCTAAACTGAAATTACGAAATTCGACACTTTTCCGCTGGGACTACGCACACAACTACGCACAATAAAATTTTGCATAAAAATTTACGATATTGATGTGGTAGGGACACATGGCTACACTTACGCTGATCTCGCACATCATAAGCAATGCGAGATCAGCTTATACAATAGCTTGATGTGTAGCCGTGTAGTATCTAGAAACCATCATGAATGATCAAATGATAAATTATTTTATTTCTGTAAGTAGGTTTGTACAAACACATTTACACGTCAATCATATTTTTTTAAACTAGATGAAGTCGGCGTTTCTTATCTGACTACTCTGAGAAGAAAGGCCGAAACAAACTCAGAGGTCAGTCTCTTTTAAAGTCCAGACATAATCTTAGACAGATCATGTGAAGACAATGTGGATTGGTGTCTGAAATGGACTTTTGAGGAAAGAACCACACAGATTGAGTGGACCTGTCCATTCAGTGCACGCATTTATCAGTAATCATGCTGCTCAACTCAGAACTTGAGGAGCTCAACGATTTGACGATCAATACCAAAGAAAGGACACTTTGGGCAGGCCGCATAAATTACTCAAACTGCTAGATTAACATTAAAACCTAACTGAGAAAGAGATGAAACACAAAACAAAAAAAAAACAAAACATGACCCACACAGTCCTCACATTTACAATAATTAAAACAATATTAAATCAATTGGGTTTCAATTTGATTTATAAAAGTTTTCACATACAAAAATGGAACCTAGTTTTTTTTGCCTTTAAAGTAGATATTATGAGGCAAAGCCAGAAGTAACATTTTAAAAGGAAACCATGGGAGTAGAATCCAGACTAGACGTTAATATTTTTTTATTTAACATCAACATAAATTAGAAATATCTACAATTCAAACATAACTCGTGTTTATTGCTTCATTGGTCCCGCAGAGTCAGGAGGGATTCCAAGTTCCTCATCCGTGTAGGTTTTGGGATCAACGTACGGAAATTCACCCTGTAAAATAAAGCATAATATTTTTGACAATCATTAAAAAAAATACTATGTGTAAATAGAAATGGTGCAGTTTATTTACTATCCTTAATAATACATCTATATACAGGGTGTCCAGTAATTAATGGATAACCTTGAAATGGTTCATGATAGAACTAATGGCCTTCAGGAAAAACATTTTTGAAATGTATTTTATCTATGATTTTTTTTTTTTTTAATCAACCGACTTCCGAAAAAACACTACAAAGTGAAAAATAACTTTAATTTCGGAAGGCGGTGACATAAAATTAAAATACATACCTATCCAAAGACACCGACTTCCGAAATCAAAGTTATTTTTCACTTTGTAGTATTTTTTCGGAAGTCCGTTGTTTTTTTTTAATTTATTTTTTAAAGATTAAATACATTTTTTTTCTGAATGCCCATTACTTCTACCATGAACCATTTCAAGGTTATCCATTAATTACCGGACACCTGTATATTAAAATGAATCCCTATTTCTCTTGATCACGTCATCACACGTGAATGGCTGGACCAATTTTGCTAATTCTTTTTTTGTTGTGTTTGTTATTATCAGAAGAATCTTATGAAAGAAAAACGAAGAAAGTTGCGCATAACATATACCGGGTGCGGCAATTGAACTGTCCGTATGTGAAAATGATATATTTCTGTTAATTTTCAATATTTATTTAAGTATACACTTTTGCAATGTGAAAATAGAAAGTTAAAGTTTTATTATGAATTATTACGAAGGAATAAAACCGCCTTTAGCCTTTACTAAAAGCTGAAGTCTCTTTCTGAAAGAAGCGCAGGCTGCTCGACGTCGTCACTCAAACAATTCCATTCTCGCGTAAGAGTAACTTTGAGCGCTTCCACCGAAGTGTGTTTTTACACGCTTTATATTAGCTTCACTTGTATGTTTGTTTGTTAGTTTGTATGTTTGTATGTAACCGACTCCTTTGAGCGCGATTTTGACCCACTTTAAACGGTCAGATTTCATTGAAACTTTGTATACTTGTCGAGGACCGATGACAATTCAATAATTAAAAAAAAAATAAGAAAAAAAAACACGTTTTTGTAGTTAGCAGAACTAAAAAATAGAAAATATTATTTTTTAGCACAGGTCCTGGCCTGTAAAACACACCAAATACAAAAGTCTAACGGATCCAAGTCAGGCGATGATGACGGCCACATATCTCGGTCGATCAGCACTGGAACGTTTGCTTTCAACCAATTTGCGTTCCAATTGCTCTGTACGATGGTGTCGAGTCTTGCTGAAAAGTTCAACGCTCAGAACCGAATGTGTTGCGTGCCCACGGTAGGTACCAGCCCTGGTCGCAAGACTTTGTCTCGATAGATTTTTTGGTTTATTTTGACTTGGTTGCTACCCATGTGAAGAAAAACGAGCGGAGAACGGCCTTTTTTCAGACACCGCCGCCCAGACCAAACACAACAAAACACGGTCATTTTGTTTGTTTAAAAACTGTTCAACGCAAAATGTTTTCTCATCTGAAAACACCAAATTGGGAAGCTCGCCAGAGTCGAGCAAGCGAATCAGCTCTTTCGATTGATCCAACCGTTTGCTACGCTGTAAAGCAGTGAGTTCCTGAGAAAGGTTTTATTTTAATGGTTTGACTTTAAGCTTTTCCTTCAATATGCGACGAACTCTGCGATCGCTCACCTTGAGATCCTGCGCGAGCTGGTTTGCTGAGCGCGCTGGATTTCGGTCTAATCGATGACGCACCTTTTCGACAACTGCTGGCGCAATTGCAGTACAGCGTCGTCCGCCACCGTAGCGTTTCTTAACGCTACCAGTCTCATTATAAAGTCGAATAGTACAATGCACAAATTTCTCGTTCAATTGAAGATTTGGCAGCGCTCGACGTATTTCGATATTCGATTTTCCCTCAAAATGAAGAGCAATCACTGAATTTCGTTTTAAATCCATTGTTCTAAATTCGAATGTGTTTCTCTCACAACAGAATCACTTCAAATGATTATAGAGAACATGTCAAAGAACAACATTTGAAATTTTGGCAGCGTTCGATTCAGTGGTTCGAATTTTAGAACAGTTAGATAGAGACGGACAGTTCAACTGTCGCACCCGGTATATATATTAATTATTATTAGAACTCAAACAATATTAGAACACTCAGACGAAGTCGGGGGAAGAAGCTAGTTTATTTATTGATAGGCTTACCAACTAAATCCATCAGACCACCAACCCACAATCTTTAACCAGTTATCCAGTGACTGTACTCTTTTCTTTCAGTAGGTAACTTAATAGAACAATTATTTTACATAACATCCTAGAGATTCAACCAAGACTTTGGTATACTAAAGATTTTCTAAAGTTGATAGGTGGGAAATAAATATGCATTTGCAAGTTAATAGGTATTGATTTATATAGCTTACAAAGATGTGGTCAGGTTCGGTGAAACAATGCCAGAAGATCCACCACCAGGCAAACCCTCCCAACACCTCAGCTAAGATTATGGCGCTCCTTGATGGCATTGGTGGTGGTACTCGGTATGACCATACACTGAAATTATGTTGAATTTTAAGCTTTATTATTCATTTATCTTTCGGTATGTTAGACTGTTTTTTTCATTGTACAGGATCATCATCATCATCTTCCACAGTCCGACTTCTCGCACTGCTGGGCATAAGCCTATTCTTGAGCCAATCCTCATGCTCCTGTGCGAGCCTTATCCGGGCCCACGATTGCAACAATGGGTCAGTGGGTCGTCCTAGGGGTGGAGGATGTCGACCGCCCATGTCCACTGTACAGGATAGTAAGAATAAAAGTTGGAAATCATAATTCAGTGTTGTAGCTGTGAGATATTTTTACAACATTCTTGTGTATTATAAAGAACTGATGATACTGCAAGCATGCATATTTAATTGCTTTATAACAACCACACATTCCCAATTAATGCTTTTATAAAATGGAAAGAGTCGAATCAAAGTCATAATTAAAAGTAGTCTGGTAACAACTGCTCATTCTATGCTTATTTATTTCTTGACAAAAACCAATGACATAACAACCAACTTACCCATGGCCTGCGTTTCTTTTTGCTTGTTTCATGCTATCGCCAGCATTTTTAAGGCTTCGTAGGAGAACAGCCCTAGATACTAAGGTTCTAGTCAACATTTTATTATTGTTGTATGGGTTTTTAGCAAAAAATCCAACGAAAAAAATATGCTTTTAAAGCCTACGATCTGGCTCGCGGTTATGCCCGGACTCGATGTCGATGAGCAAAAGTCGACACCTATCAATCTGACTTTTGTTATGTCAGTGTCAGTGTCATGCATATCATCGTTTCAAAACGTACAGAGAATAGAGCTCTATTCTCTGTATGCGTTTCAAAATTCAAAACATCAAACCGTATCTATCGAAGAAAATAGCCTTGTTCTTCTAAGAATTGTTATTTGCATTCAAACCGATCTCCTGTAAAATCATGATTCTATATATTCTTTGCGGCAGTCGATATAAGCCTACGTTCCCAGGGACGTAATAAAATCGCGGCGAGATTTTTTCGTGCACTGGATTTTTAACGCACAGCGCTCCGAGAGTTGAAAACGGAACAGTAAAACACACGAATTTCGACGCGCTGAGATGCATTCTGTTGGATTCTCAACGCTCGGTTCAACACCGAAAGTTTAAATTCTAGTGCGTGAAAAAAACGAACGACGACTAGACCCGGCGCGGCATACGTAACCTTTCCTCTAAACTCTGTTGTCCATATCTATTTTGTAGCCTCGATAGATAATTGAAACATGTATTAAAAAATTTCTTCTTTTGGCTTTTTGGGGCCAATTTGTCATTATTATGACTACATTAATATTTATTGCAGTGACATACCACAAAATACAGAGAGTAGACAAATACTCAACCGATAGTAGGTACACACGGCTACACCTCAAGCTTTACTTATCCAGTTTAGGCTGATCTCGCACTTTACGGAAATTCTATACAATACGAGATCAGCTTATACTGGAAATGTATAGCTTGATTGTAGCTGTGTGTACGTATAGCGTGATTTCTCGTAATCTTAAATATTTTTTATTTGCTGAAAGATCTGTCACAGCTTACAGATCTTAGAGCACTAAGACAGACGCGGTTTCAGCCTCGGATTTCGGGGTGGTACCTACTGGTAGGATTACGTTACTAAATATTACACAGTATATTCAAACCCTTTATTCTATAATCTGAGATTCTAACGTACTCTGTAATATGAGCGAGCGAAACGAGCTCGAAATTCTTAGCACCCAGTCTCGGATAGGTTGGGTTTTGTTTTAGATCTATTTTTACGGAAATACTTAGTAGGTAGCTTTGTCCCTTTATACATTAAGGTTAAGCATCTCTTTGTGTCAGATAGTTTGATCATTCAAATTTCACACTATTTTTTGTAACTCTATTAAATTTTAGTCAACTTTCAACGAGTGTACAGTCGCCAGCACATCAAGCTACTCCAATGTGTCATATTTCTTTGATAGATTTTAAAATTTATAACAAAGGAATAAAGTTGATGTTCAATTGGGAAAATTTGACAGTTTCGGGTAGCTTGATGTGCTGGCGTCTGTATTACGTGAACTCGACAAATGGATGTGCGAATAACGCTTGTGCGACAAAACTGTACTGCGACTCATCATAATTCGAATGCACTCTTGGTCGACACACTGAAGCTCGACATTACTCTAGTGCGACATGAGGAGTTAACATAATCATTATGTATATCTGATGACCTCGATAGCTCAGTTGTTGGTACCTAATACTCTCGGATTCGATTCCGGGTTACAAAACTTGTTAGTACTTTTAACGATATAATTCATAAATTTACGTGTGAACATTTCACGATTTTCTTCGTGAGCGCATGTTTTTGAAATTCTAATTACTGATCTGTTACTTACATGTAATAACGGATACCGAACACGTGGGCAAAGTATTGCCAGCTAATTTAATTTGACCCTGTATTTATTTACGCTACGTATCCTTATGTGTATTTATACTTCGTTTATTGGTAACGGGGTTAGTGTATGGGATATGACTAGCATAGCATCCTTATTATTAGTTCGACAGGAAGTTGGATTAATAAATCAACAAGTAGGTAGGTAGGTATAAGTTTACTGCACCCTAATTGCGTAACTCACGATTAATCATAATCGGTTTCGTTTTTAAACAGAGTGCTAAACCATTGCTTCATATGTTCGAAAAATATGTTTGCTCAACAACGTTAATAACGCAATGAATATGGTTGAACTGTCAAAATGAAACAGATTATGATTAATCGTATGTTACGCAATTAGGGTGCTGGTTATAAATGTGAATTACATTACAATAATTAAATAGTTGATACTATTTGAATTCAATTAATAAATATAAATATTGTGCGTACCTTATATACGGAATGAAAACGAAGGTAATTAGTTAATTTCTTTTTGCACAACTACTTACCTTCATATTTGCTTTAAAATGAGACTTTCATTTCATTTATTAGATATCGTAAAGAGATTGATCGTGATTTTCCTTTCCGTATCATTTTAAAAACATATCTTCACGAAAATGAATAATATGCCCATTATAAATAACTTAAAATCAAGAACAGGAAAGGACATTTCAGAAATGGATGGCTATACCTATTATATTTATTATAAAAACAAACAACGTGGTGATTTATACTACTGGTGTTGCAATGCAAAAAAAAGGTTTTTAATATACACATTAGTGTATATTAGAACAATGAACAAACAAGGTTCGCACGAACTTTTGAGAAAATATATTGGTCAACATACCCATGAACCTGATCCAGATATTATAGAAAGAATTACAGTTGAAGACTACATTGAAGTGGAAGGCTACTGAAAGCCGGACTCGCCGAGACGATTCACCCGGACAAATTATCCAAGCTTGTAACCAAACTATAGGTACCACACGATAGTGCTCACAGTCTTCCAAACGATAACGCGAAGTGAATGATTATTATTCATAGAGCTAGGACGAAGAATTTCCCAGATTTGCCGAAACGACTTGCAGATGTAAAAGTGCCTTCTCAATATACCAAGTTTAACGATGACAAATTTTTAAACGGACATTATACGCATGATGAAGTAGAGTGTGTTTTAGTATTCAGTACTAAGAATAATTTAAAATTCCTTCACAATTCTCCATATGGTTAATGGATGGAACTTTTATGACATGTCCAGCGATGTTTGCTTGCTCAGTTATATACCATCCACGCAGTGATAAGACACACTGAAACCTCTGACAAAACAGCGCCTTTATTATAATGGATCACATTACACAAGACTTATCATTGTTATGTTATGTTATTAGAAATTAGTCGCACCTACGTTTTAAACGAAATGAATATTGTACTTCAGCCTAAAATTAATGTAACAGATTTTGAAATCGCTGCTATAAATGCGGTTAAGACAGTTTTCCCGGAAACATTACAAAAAGGATGTGTTTTTCATTTACCTCAGAACATCTGGAAACATGTGCAAGCTGCTGGATTTGCACAAAAATATGGACGGGACAACGATATTGCAAACAAAATAAGGCACTTAGCTGCATTGGCTTATTTGAGCCCAGAAGTATTTCCAGCAGCTTTGCGCCTTATTGAAGAACAGGTACTGCCAAAAGATGCTGAAAGTGTAACTGTGTGCTTTCAGAAGTATTATGTAGAATGAACTTACACAAAAAAACGAGCCGTAGTACCTGGTTGTTTGAGGGTGAAAAAAACACCACCACTATTTCCACCACACTTATGGTCTGTAGCTCCCAGCATCGAAGTAGGGGTACCTACTACACAAAACTGTGTCGATGGCACCATAGATGGAATGCACTTTTGGGTCGCAAAAAATGTAATGTATACAGGTTGAAATTGAAAACATGCGACAAACCGAAATGGGAGATTGTACTCATCATTATGAACAACTTTTACTAAGGGACCAAAGATGCAATCGCGAAAAAAAAAACAGCTGTTCCCTACATTTATGTTCGCATAACTTGTCAAAATGTAGGGAACAGCTGTTTTTTTTTTGCGCTTGCATCTTTGGTCCCTTAGTAAAAGTTGTTCATAATGATGAGTACAATCTCCCATTTAGGTTTGTCGCATGTTTTCAATTTCAACCTGTATAAAACTTTTGAGAAAATATTTGTGCCACGGACACAATAGAAACGATTATAGGTCAAGGAACAAGTGAACCAAGAAGAAGAAGAAAACAACAAGACAAAGAAGAACAAATTAAAAAGCATTTACAAAAATAAAAACTTTTTCCAAAAAAAAAACAACCGACTTCCAAAAAAACACTACAAAGTGAAAAATAACTTCAATTTCGGAAGTCGGTGACTTTGGATATGTATTTTAATTTATATGTCACCAGTCACCGACTTACGAAATTGAACTTATTTTTCACTTTGTAGTGTTTTTTTGGAAAAAGTTTTTATTTTTGTAAATGCTTTTTTATTTGTTCTTCTTTGTCTTGTTGTTTTCTTCTTCTTTATTTTCCACTTTTTAGTTATAGATAGTACCTAACCCACACCATTTCGAAATGTCGTCATCAGAGATCAGATATTCGGATGCATATTCACCTAAAGTAGAGATGTTGGTTAACATGGAATGCGCTTTTGAATCGAAAAAGTCTTAATTTAGGTAAGTAATTTGTTTATTTTTTGTTTTAACTAATACAAACCACCTCTCCTCCAGTACATACACATATTTGTATCGGGTTAAACATTAATTTTAAATTAATACACATTTGAATAGTTATGCAATCCAAGAATCCCGGGGTTTTTAATAAATATTACAAATAATTTATAAGCCGCTTCCATACTTCCATAGTTAAAAATTTTCTTTAGGTAAATATGCATCCGAATATCCGATCTTTGGTCATCATTCTTGGGGTGAAAACAATGCATAATTGCATATTTATGCGATAGCAGCCATCGCGGTTGATTTGTAATTTTTTGAAGAGTTCCGTTGTCTGTCTCCGAAACGCATCATCAGATCTATATGGTAAAATGGGACCACACGGGAAGCACCAGCTTTCAAATAAAAAAAGAATCATCAAAATCGGTTCACCCAGTCGAAAGTTCTGAGCCAACAAACAAAAAAAGAAAATAAAAATACAGTCGAATTGAGAACCTCCTATTTTTGACGTCGGTTAAAAATAGGATACAATGGATTCGATGTCTTGCGTGGTCTGCACCCTAATTGCGTAACTCACGATTCATCATAATTTGTTTCGTTTTGAAACAAATGGCTAAACCATTGCTTCATATGTTCGAAAAATGTGTCTGCTCAACAACGTAAATAACGCAATGAATATTGTTGAACTGTCAAAATGAAACCGATTATGATTAATCGCGTGTTACGCAATTAGGTTGCTGTCCTTTTTTTATTTAAAAAGATGTAATAATTCACTGACTAATCATCTATTTCTTTTTTATGATATAAAATTTCGTTAAATTCATCTTAAATCTGATCGAATCGTTTTTGTTTAGTACGCACGGCTACACATCAAGCTATACATTTCCAGTTTACACTTTACACTGATCTCACACTGTACGGAAATCCCATACAATGCGAGATCAGCTTATACTGGAAATGTATAGCTTGATGTGTAGCCGTGTATACCTGTTTTTTTTCGCTTTCATATCATAAATAGTTTTGATTTTATTGAAATATATTTTGTTTTATTTATATACCTACATGAAGTTATTGCTATAATATTTTCATTTAAAATCTATAGATGACAGTCTCGCATACTCGTTTGTCGCACTTGGGTAGTGTCAAGTCAAACTGCTGTAATACTCTGCAACTCTGCACCAACGTACTGTCGAATAGGATATTTTCCAATTTAATAAAAAAACTATTTCAATTTGAAGATTGAGACGAAATATTTAACAGAAAAATTCAAATAAACTCAAACTCAAAACTCAAAGCATTTATTTCAATTAAACCATTTACAAGCACTTTTCAACTGTCAAAAAGTCGACCAGTTGGAAAGTTGACGCTAGATGCCCATTCCAAAACGTAGATCTCGAAACTTATTGATATTCATTTTCTCAATTAAAAACGATTAAAATCAAATTTATTTTTTGTTGCTTCGAATTTACCGCCAAAACGCTCCTTAGGGTTTAGGGTGACTTTTTTATCACGTGACATCGTTACGTCAGATTTGTGTTAACGGCACCGGTACAAATACTTAGTTTGGCGCAGTTTTAGAAGTATTTGTGCACAGAGGCACTGCTCACCAGTAATATCACTTTCTACCCATTAAAAATCATGTTAATTATAAATTCGACATTCACTTGTTTACTAACTAGCTACTTTAGGTTACACTAAATCGACGTCACTTGTGATCACGTGATAAAAAGTCATCGTAAGGAGTGTTTTGGCGGTAAATTCAAAATAACGAAAAATAAATTTGATTTAAATCGTTTTTAATTGAGAAAATGGATATTAATTAATTTACTTTTATTTTTCTGTTACATATTTCGTCTCAATCTTCAAAATAGAATAGCTTTTAATAAATTGGAGGATACCTTAATACAGTAGTCACACGATAATTGTTTGTCGCACTACCGTAGTGTCGAACTACTGTCGCACAGTCTCATCAGCGTGTTTTTTTTTTTATGTTGGGCATCTCGCTGTTGGCCTTGAGAGGCCGTGACTGCTCAACCGGGCTTTCCTGGGGCTGCCATTAAGAGTTAACTTAACGCCTCCAGCCAGGGCTTATAAACTAAAATAAATTACAAACTAAGCGACTGCACGCTGAGGGCACCCCCTGTGGGGTACGGGCCTCGGCTCAGGGCGTCACTGATAGGGGGACAGCTATCATTGGGGACAGGCTGGATCAAAATATTGGCATTATTATTGATCGTGGAATTTAAAGCTACTGGCTCAGCTGCGGCGCGGGCTGGCGCTGCAACGAGCATGGGTCGGTCGGGGGCACCAGCGTGATGTCGACAAGGAACATATATACCACAAGCGGGATGTCGAGCTTCAGTGTGTCGACCAAGCGTGCATTCGAACTAGGATGAGTCGCAGTACGGTTTTGTCGCACAAGCGTTATTCGCACATCCATTTGTCGAGGTCACGTAGTACACTCACTTTCAACAAAGCAGATACTTTGGTGGTTCGACAGCTGCTGTAGATAAGTTTTATAAAAATCTAGCTGACTTAATAATAAGTGAAACAAAAGCGTTGTACCTAAGTACGCCTTTTTACGAAAAATACGCGGACGGAGTATTATGAAATTTGGCACAGTTGGAGGTGTAGAAAGATAATATTTTTTAGTTATGGTAGAATTTCGATCACTTTTGGTAAATCGCTGTAAAGATGGTTCCACGCGAGCGGGATCGCGGGAAAGAGCTAGTAGGAAATAAACACATACATTTTGCTTTCAATGATTTTATTTACAATTCATAAACACCTGTCTCAGTTAGTCGGTCTTCTGTTTCTCAGTGAGATATTGGATGTTTTACCTGCATCTTTATAGTAAATAATGTCCTTTTAGAAAAATTGTGATCCATTAGATACGTGTGCATTGCTTTAAAAAACAAAATACTACCATCAAAAAGCTAGGCTCATTCACTTAAAAATTGTTATTCTGCCTACATCTAAAATCAATAATTTATTTTCGCCTACGAGCTAACATCATATTTACTATTTATTCCGAGCTTTGTCTTGACAACATGGCTTGTTTGCAGTTGTTCCATCAGGTAATACTGCATTGTCATCATAAGGGATATTTTCAAATTTTGCAGTGTCTTCAGTGATTCTGGCCTCTAAAAATACAAGAGGAAAAAGGTAAAACAGTTTGTCGGAAAAGTTTTTACTATACAGGACGGTATACATCGATAGTATAATATATATATTACAAAGACGTACCAAATACACCAGGCTTGATCTCTCGAGCTTGGATAACTTGTGTTCGAAGTTCATTTTCTACATCCTCACCAAGTTTAATCATCTGCAATAATACAGACTTTTTAGTTCAATAGTCAAACAAATGTGTATAGTGTGTAAGTCATGTAGTTAAAAAGTTTCATACAGCCTTTATAGCTTCATCATTGGTAACATGTATATTTTTGCGGAACTCCTCATTTATTTTTTGCCTCCCAGCTATCAGTGCTCTTTGATCTCCTGCAAAGACTTTCATCCTTGTTCTGTGCAACCTCTTAAAGGTCTGTAGGACCTGAAAAAGAAGATGTAATTCTTAATATATCTCAATATTCCAGTTAAAACAGTTTCTATTCCAAGGTTTATGGTTTAACATTAGTACAATACATAATTTATGTCCTGGCTGCTTTCAGCACTACGTAAATAAATATTGTGACTTTTCTTAGTGGGCACAAAATGTCAAAGCTTTAATATGTTTGTTGGTACTCACTAAAGAACGCGTATTGCTCATTCTGTAAGAAAAATATTTTGTAAAACAATAATTTACTACTATAATGATGAATAAATTTCCATAACCTGGCTGTTTATTTTATTCTAACACGCAAAATATTTTTTTAACTCACTGATTCTATTGTTAAATAACAGCTGTCTGTCAGTGTCACATTTGGCACAGAGTAATCTGTGCATAGATCTGTCAATAAAATCTAGTGATGTTACGTATGCTACCTAGAATCAAAACCCGTAGTTGACCGGTTAAAAATATGTATATAAACTGAGTGGAGTCACTCAGGGTCTTCTGAAAATATCGTTCTATAAAGTTACTTGAGTGGAATCCATCAACCAAACAGTTAAGCTATTATGGCACGTTGATAGTGACGTTGAAAAGTGTTAAGCTAAAAAAATTAAGAAACTTCAAGTTAGTGCAGTTCTATTCACAATGATTCGATATGCTTCCGTGCCTAATCGAATATCAATCAATTTGATCAAAGTAGTCTTCTAAACGCTGTTCACAAATAAAAGACCCGATGGCAGTTTAAATCATACAGACGATCGCCGGCGCCGTTGTGTTTAGTGTTGAATGTTTTAACTGCTGTTTGCTGTTGGGGGCAAGCAAGAAACTTATAGTCAACAGTGGAGGCAACACTCTCAACACAAAAGTGAAGATGACTGTGGGAAGTTGGGAACGCTATCTTAGTGAATACATACATGAGAGAGAAAACACCTATCGCTGTCTCGTTTTTTATGTGTAAGAGAGCGTTAGTCGTCTTCACTTAGGTATTCAGAGTGTTGCCACCACATTTATCTAATAAGCTTCTTGGGGGCAAGGTAAATTATTAATTGAAAATTGAAAGTGAGTCAATTAGACAACCTGTCGAATGGTTGAGAATATGACATGAACAACATATCATATCAGACCGTCAATGTAAATGAAAGTAATCACAATCAGTAGAGGCAGTCACGGCCTCTCAAGGTCAACTGCGAGATGCCAAACAACAAAAAAAAGTAGTCTGTGGTAAATGTCAACTACGTAGACAGAGAAACTTCTGTGTATTTATAAATGATTTGTAACCACGTTTTTCCCATGTCAATGGTATCTCTATCTACGGTCAACTAGTAACAGACAGACTACCTACGGACAACATTCAACAATTGTGACCAAAGACTACAATAGTATAATACTCGAGTATACTGGACTGTGACAAATCAGTCAGGTTTAATGGGTTTAAATCAGTCAGTCAATCATAGTTTAAAATTATAGTTTAATACAAAGTACTCTGTGAAAATTATGTTCTGTGGTGACAAACTAACAAGCACAGGTGACTAGCTTGCTACATATTAGTAATCTGTGCAGGTGACAACTGATCTGATAACAGGCACATCACATCACAAAACACTTAACTCAAGAAGAGGGCATCACATTGGGGAAACAGAGTTATACCGACTGATACCGACCACCATTATTTAAGAAAAACTAAATTTTTGTCAGCCTGGGGTATTTGAAGAACAGCCACAATTATTGTTGTAACGATTTATTACAATTAATTATTGTTTCCTTCGAAAGGGCCTGATATTATGTAGTGTTTCAACTCGTTGAATAAAACTTAAATCAAAAGAAATCAAAATGTCTTTCCCAATTTATCTGCTGCAAGCTGTGGCTTTCTTGGTAGGTATTCACAACAAATGCCGCCATCATTATAATTATGTATCTTATTTGTTTATAATGCACAATTTAATTTTACATCCTTCCAGGACCTTTTAGCGGTGGGTCTCATTGTTCCACTAGTAGCCGGTCATGTACGACAGATGGGTGGAAACCATTTGTATGTGGGATTACTAGGATCCATTTATGCTGGATTCCAGCTTGGTTCTGGACCCCTTATCGTAAGTTTTGATTCTTAATTGCATTTATTTTCTTAAGTGTCAAGTTTGTAAAACACATATTTATAATTATTAAAAAAACATTTTTCAGGGCAGTTTGAGTGACCTGAAGGGCCGGAAAATTATTTTGTCATTGACACTGCTTATGTGTGGCATAGCATACACTGTGCTTGGACTCACAAGTTCAATATTCGTTATAATGGTGGTTAGAGCAGTGTTAGGTACATAAAAGAATCAGTTAATTTACATGCATACATACATTTTATATCACACTTCATTCTCATAGAGGTAGGCAGTGACTACAGCATATTAGAATATTAAGACCCCTTTCTCGTTGACTCAAAAACTTCTTAGTTGTTTCAAATGACTTAATCAAACATCAAAATTATAGTTAGATTTATTTCCTCAACAAATACAAAAAAATTACTTATTTTGTGGTATAGTTTTTGAACCTTTACACCCATAAACAAGATGTGATATTTGTTTTCAACAAGTCTGGTTTTTTGCATGTCATGTATTATAAAACGAGACTAGTGTGTTTTATCTAATTTGTTTACCTTGACATTTTATCTACAAGTTTTGCATAGAACTAGTTTTTACACCTAGTAAACGATAAACGAAACTACATGTCCTTTACCTTTGTGTAAACATGGGTTAGGATAACTAATTTTTGAGTAACTGAAATAAATAGATGTTTTTCTATTATTTATTATTAACATATGGTTTTCTTAGTCAATTCTACAGCTAAATAGGTATTTCTGTTCCTAAAATCTTTTTGAAATAACATAATATTATTAGAACTTTTATTCATGAAAATCTCATCTTTTGGTTGGGGTCATGGTTTGAGTCATCCTGAAAAAAAAAATGTGTGTTGTGAGAATAGAATAACCAAGCCAATGACAATTTTACAGGTCTCTTTAAACAAACACAGATGTTGACCAAAGCGTTAGTGCCTGATTATGAAAAGAATGAACAGAAGCAAGGCGAAATATATGGAAAAATGGCAGCCATATCAGGTACAGGCATCACTTTAGGACCTGTGATTGGTGGCCATATAGCTGAGGACAATCCAGAGAACGGGTTTTTGTTGGTTGCCATTATTGTTGGGATATGTTTTGCCATTAATTCTGGTAAGGATCTTCATAATAAAATTCATTTTGTTTTATTATAACTGCCACGTTGGTCTAGTGGTTGCAATCGCTATTGCTGAGCATGAGGTCCTGGGTTGATTCCCAGGTCGGGGAAGGTTGTATTGGGTTTTCTATCTGGAATTTCTCAGTAGCAGCCTGGAGTCTAGATTTGTGCACGGTTGATGGCAATAGGCTACCTGCCTATAACCTATTACATGTTAAACCTCTGCACTGGAGGTGATGTTATGTTATAATAACTGAGAAAGAAAACTGTTTTTATACATCTTCTTTTACAGGTTTAGTGTATTTCCTGCCAAAGTTAGAAAAGACGCCACTAAAAAGAAAAGAAGAAAAGAAAGAAGTACAAACAAGTTTAGTGAATATCTTGTTTTCTAGTATCCGGCAATCTTTTGTTGAGTTATTTAATATAGATTGGGTTAAATATTGGGACATTTTCATGTTCAAAGCTTTAATTGGTTTTGCAATGGGTGTTTATTACTCAAATTATTCACTTTATTTAAAAACAGAATATGATCTATCACCAAAATATGTTGGTTATGTAATATCATTTCAAGGCATAATAGGTTCTATATCCAGTTTTTTCATAGGTTACATTAATAGCTTTTATATACATGACAAAGACTATAGTATAAGAAATTTACATGTTTTTATAGTTACAAGTATATCTTTATTAGGACTAGCTTTATCATTTAATGTTATTGTTTATGCTTTTTGGTTGATACCGCTAGCTATAGGTAATGCAATTGGTAGGTTAGTTACATTAGAAATGGTTTTAAAGAGGAGTGATGGAGACCACAGAGGGACACTCATAGGGGCTTCAAACAGCGTGCGGTCACTGACTGGTGTAGTTGCTCCTATGGTCTCGGGACTAATTGGAGAGTTCTATGGAGTGTCTTATGTAATCTATGCTTCACTGTGTTCAACAATGTTGGGTGTTGTCCTGAGTTATAAGCATAAAAATAAAACAGTTAAAGTAGATTAGGTTTTCTAAAAAGTTTATTGGTATTTATATCTAATAAAATATTTGTTTTAATCATCATTATCTTTTATTAATTTTGCATCCTTTTATCACTAATGTGTGTTATGATCACTCACAAAGGACACTCAACCTGAAGTCATATCAGCAATAACAATGTCAGAAAGTAGTAACATGTACTCACTCACCTACATCATGGATATAATTATTTTAACAAACAATAAGAAATCACTACCAGTCTATAAAAATGCGCCACTTATGTACAAGTTTGTACAACCACGAAGTCGTTGATCAGATATCAACTATTTATTCTTTGTCCATTTCTGCCATTTGCTTTTTTCTCATTTCTTTGATGAGTTGCTGAATAGCTTCTCTGTCCGCAACGTTCTCTGGTGGAAAGATTTGCCGCTTGGTATTTGTTACCCACTCCTCGAAATATGTGGGTTGATTGAAGAAGAAAAAGAGGCCCACAGGGAAAGATGTGTACATAGCCATTCTTCCGACTTCTAGTTTCCAATTGCCCATTTTTATAGTTTCAGATTAACAAAATTTTCGGAAAGATTCAATTTCGAGGTTGATACAGATAACTGTATGGATGACATGACATCTAAAATGACAATGACATGACAGGACACTAACTTTGCTTGCCATATAAAAAAATAGAATAGAATGTGATGTGACAGAAAATAATTACTAAAAAAAATACTAATGGACTAATATGGCTTTTTATTTAAAATTAAGTATTGTAAAAAAAAAATATTTCCTTTAATCTTAATTCGATCATCATGTGATTGTTTGTTTCATTCATTCGTTTTGTTGTAGGTTTGTAATGTGTGATGAAGATGTTATTATAAATAAAACATTACTTAAAAAAATATCCTTTTACTTCGTTTATCTCAGTATTTAGTACTGTCTTAAATCAACCTAAAAAACTTAACTTTGAAATAAAATATTTTGCACTCCTGCTTCTACGAGCCTCTTTTTTCTAAAGCACCAAGGAGAATGGAACTAGGTTGCTTAGGAACTAGGTTACTAATGCTAGGGAGAGGCAGTATATGCGCCCTCACGGCCGTAGTCGCCGCGGGAGACGCCCTGGGCGTCGGGAATCCCGGCCACCGTAGGCGCGGGCTTGCGGATGGCGAGTAAAGGGTAGCTCGCTGTCCGGTAAGGACCAAGCCCGGGTCGACGGCGCGTTGTGTTCCACGCGCGCCTCAAAGAGATGTCGGCACCAACTGGTGGGGTTCGCAAGGGCCGATTCCTGCCAGGGGTGCGGGTTGTTCGAAAGAGATACCATGACCCCTGGCACACAGGCAACTGAAGGAACACGGGTGGGTTTTAGTCAGTAAAAGTGTGACACGCCCTCCCGCTGCATCCAGAGCGGGAGAAGTTATTGGAAATAGTTATATTGAATTACCTAAGAGACACTGCATAATTATACATGTTACACACCAGTACACCGGCAGAATTCCTTGATGATGTAGGATTCAAGGAAAAAAAAAATCCAAAGAAAGGTTGCATACCTTGTTGGTTCGTCGTCTCGTCGGGCGTCATCGGGCAGCGACCGAGGGATGATAAATTGCAAAGCCATTACAGGGATTTACGCTGTGTAATAGCTACCATTACGATCCTTTCTTATTACTTGGATTTGCACTATACAACACCCCTGCCAGGACTAGAAAATAATGCAACAATCACTGCAAAGCCTCAAAATCGGTTTGTATTATTTGCTTGCATGAGTTTGTAAATTTGCGGTCGCATTTAGATGAGATGAGATACGACTGGGAAAAATAACAGAAACTGTGTGGTAAATAGAATTACATTGTTATTTACTTACGTGATTTTGTATACCCGTACAGGTACACATATAGGTGGGAACTTACCATCTATGGTATTTTTTATCTCGATTTGATGTACAGACGCCAGCACATCAAGCTACACCAATCTGTCAAATTTCTTTTATAGGTTTTCAACTTTATAACGTAAGCATAAGGTTCATGTTCAATTGGGAAAATTTGACAGTTTGGGGTAGCTTGATGTGCTGGCGTCTGTACCTGCGATGCTTTTCTAATAAAATTCAATCGACAGATTTTAGCCCGATTTTAAGTTAGATTTCTGATCTCGAGGGGAGGGTTTTACAGACCCGGGCTCCTTAGCGAGGGGGGCGCTATTATCTTAACGATAGTCACAGTAAAAGGGAAGGAATCTTCAATGAACTATGAAAGACTAAGATGTTAACCGCTCACGTACTGGTAATTTGAAACGTCAAGTCCCCTCACGCCCCGCCCCGCTATCAGCCAGATGACATGTTTACGACCGCGCTCACAAAAAAGGGTCTACTCAAGTTTCTATTGCTTGTAGCTACCTGAAGTAAGTTGTGTTGGGTTTCTGAAACATCTGGCCATAATATAAATACGAAGGGTTACTCAAATTACATCATTTGTATTTGTAAACAAATGTTGAAAACGGACAAGTGGTTGAAAGTGCGTTTGTTCCCGTGTTATGATGATTTCTGATAAAATTACAATGTTATTTTGCACGAAATTTTGCTTGTGTCTTGTTGAATAAACAAGTAATCTAACAGCAGCGTTTTTTTGAAAGTTGAACCTAACATTTTCATATTATTGAAACTCAAACTTCATACTACGCGGCAGCCATTTTTATGAATTCGCGTATTACAACGCATGACTTTGTAAACGCTCATCCTAGTTAGATTGAGTGTTTCCAATAAACAAATGTTACAAGAATACTACATAAACCCTTTATCTACCCATATCTATCTTTATATTGTAAAAATATGCCAGTCTAATTGTAATCTGATAAGAATTTCTGGAAGAGAGAACTAATCGGCCATGTCTTTGTAATAGCTAATTTTACATGGTACTTTGTTTTAGAATTTGAATAATATTAGTCTAAACTGCAAAAGAATGAACTATATTTGCTAATTACTGTAAAAACTTATTCATTGTAATGGAAAAAAGCAAAGATATCAAGCTTTGAATTACCCATAAAAATGTATGGAGTTCGAGAAATTTCGAAGTGATGTGACTCACTCACTCTACGAAAATATCGATAAGTTTGGTTTAGGCTTTAGGAATAGGAGTTCATTGTAGGATATGATAAAAAAAAATCAGTTACATGATTTCATTAGATTTATTATAAAAAAATATTTTATTATGTATGTGTGTGTGTATGTTACATAGGGAAGATTCAGATAGCTTTATTTGATCTAACATGTAATAAAAAACAATTCTTGGAATAGGTTATTTTATTTTATTTGTACATGGCATCGTAAATACCCACATTTATGGTATCTTTATAAGTAGTGTGTATGTTACATAGGGAAGAAAAATAATAAACGTTATACTTTGAATAAGTTATTTTGTTTTATTTGTACATAACATCATATATATCTACTAACCAGTTACACATAACATCAAGCTTGTTTTATTTGTTCATAAAATCATATACATCTACTAACCAGTTACACGTAACATCAAGCTTGTATTCCCTGAAGGCGTAAGCAGAAGTGTATACACCCACAATTATGGTTTCAACAGGTACCTCTATTTTTAATCTAAGTATCAGATTTATGCATAAAAAAAAACATTTAGTCTCGGTACGAAACTTCCGATACTTGAGATGCTTGTAAATAACAAATATTACTGCTACTTATTGTACTAACGACCATCTATTAAAATTAAATAAACACTTCTTCAAACTACCATTCATTCTAAACAAAAAACCCAACGCTCTAAACAAGCCACTTAGAAACATCGTCATAAATAACCATTGTTTACGACTTTGCGATAAGAACGGGCCGCCCACGGCGCGGCGGGTGCGATGACGTAATCGTGTGATCGCTCAAGCGGCTAACCAGTTACACATAACATCAAGCTTGTATTCCCTGAAGGCGTAAGCAGAAGTGTATACACCCACAATTATGGTTTCTTTATAAGTACACTGTGCATATGTTACAAGTTATTTTGTTTTATTTGTACATAAAATCATATATATCTACTAACCAGTTACACATAACATCAAGCTTGTATTCCCTGAAGGCGTAAGCAGAAGTGTATACACCCACAATTATGGTTTCTTTATAAGTACACTGTGCATATGCTACAAGTTATTTTGTTTTATTTGTACATAAAATCATATATATCTACTAACCAGTTACACATAACATCAAGCTTGTATTCCCTGAAGGCGTAAGCAGAAGTGTATACACAAACAATTATGGTTTCTTTATAAGTACACTGTGCATATGCTACAAGTTATTTTGTTTTATTTGTACATAAAATCATATATATCTACTAACCAGTTACACATAACATCAAGCTTGTATTCCCTGAAGGCGTAAGCAGAAGTGTATACACAAACAATTATGGTTTCTTTATAAGTACACTGTGCATATGTTACCAAGTTATTTTGTTTTATTTGTACATAACATCCTATATATCTACTAACCAGTTACACATAACATCAAGCTTGTTTTCCCTGAAGGCGTAAGCAGAAGTGTATACACCCACAATTATTCGCCAAGATCGTGCCAAACGGAGCCACCGGAGCCAACGGAGCCACCAGAGCCACCGGAGCCGGCTGAAAAAATAAAAGCTTCAATAAAACAACTAGTATTATATATAACATTACTCGCTGCCTGCAACTGTAATTACCTATTATCTAAAGCCAAAAGATAAACCACACCAACACAACAACAAACAAAATCATATGGGATTCTTGGCCGCCCTTACTCGCTGCATGCAACTGTAATTACCTATTATCTAAAGCCATAAGATAAACCACACCAACACAACAACAAACAAAATCATATGGGATTATTACTGACATATTAGTAAATTCACATTCATCAATTATTAGTACATATTTACCTCAGAAAGCACCTCGGCCTCCTCGTCCTCCATCTCGCCATCTACCTCCTCCGCCTCCTCCTCCTGCTCGTCCATCTCTTCTGTGGGCTCCTCCAGCTCTTATACGATATCCTCAATGTCATCATCGTTGAAAATATCATAACAGTCTGATGGAGCATCGCCGGACATGTTCCAGGATGCATCTAAAATCAAAATATAAAAAGATGTATGAATAAAAAGGAAAAGGCATAACCCCTGTAATGTCGGACAGCGATGATTCAGCCCCGTTCGATTTGTCCATAACTGTCAGGCGAGCTGAATAAGCCCCGTTGCGACTGTGGTTCGCTTTCGGCTTTTTTTTGTAATATAATCCGCTGCTCGAACGACCACGGGACATACCCTGTCCCAGTAGTAAAAACCCGTTGAGCGACCGCGGGACACACGCTGTCCCAGCGGCACACAACCTCCTTTTTATGTGAAGTCGGTCAAATATAAAATTATCTATCTTTTGAAACAGAATAATTCACTAACACACCGATTTCATCGATAATGTCTATCGACACGACTGGACAGCAAATTTGCGCGAGTTACGTCATAGAACTGTCAAATAACTGTCAACGGTCCGAGGGCAAAGACCCGATACGGCACTCAACTTAGAAATCATTGAAATGTAAAAAAATTAGAATGAAATACACCTCGAATGACCAAAACATATTGTTATTATTAGTTATAGAGCATCTCAAATCATACAGATATACTCAATTCATTGTAAAACAGTCAAAATTTATCAAAGTAATGACGCCATTAGCCCAACGGATTTTTACGTAAAATTTATTTGGCCAAAAAAAAGTATTTATGACGTTATTTTTAGTGCAAATATTATCTACAACGATGTAATAACTACTAATAAATGAATATTCATCCACTTACCGATGCAAATCTCCAAAAAACCCACCAAAATTGATTAAAAAACACGGAACTCGCCATTTCCCTTTGCCGTGTCGAAGCGTCAGTAATGGCGTCGTTTTCTTTAATTTTTTACATGTTGGCAGACTAATATTTTGGCTATGGAAGTAGTAAGTCCGCGAGAATATTTATCTGGCCATAGACTGAAATGATCGCAGACGATATAAAACCTTATTTTCATTTAAAATAAAGCCAAAAATTGTGTGAATCGGGGGTGGATCACCCGGGCGACCAGCCGGCCTTTACGAATGGGCGACGGTGGGCGTCGCGGTTGCCATCCCGGATCGTACCGGTAGTGGGTTATTAACAGCTTATCTACCTACGTATAAAGGTACAAAAACTCCTTCTAAAGTTAGTAGGTACCTACTCATAAGGGCGGATTTTGGTGGGGTGCTGTAAACTTGTATTTATTATTTTGTTGGTGTTCATATCGGTATGTCTTTGAAAAAGGACGAATGCCAAAAAAAGAATAGGGTAATTAATAGTTACCTAATTACGTTACATAATATTAGGCCTTTAGGTTACTAGTACCTACGTGGAATATGAATTTTAGATCTGTGTGCGTTGTAAGAAAACGCAAGGATCAATGGTGTTTTAAGTTTAGAATCAAAAGGCATTATTGGGATCTAATTCTTAAGTATTTATATTTACCAGTGTCAGCCATAGTAATCAAACAGTTAATCTCAATACAAATTACATAAAAGCACTTCTACCAGAGGAACATTTCGGTTTCAATACGGTAGATAACAAATCAGAATCGTGCCGGGTCCACATTAGCACGCGGCACGTTCCGGCCCGCACGGCATCTGATAGGTAATACACCAGCCGGAATGCGCTCCCTGGTACACTATTTCAAATGTTTATTATAGTTGCCATGTTGTTCCTGCCGCGTAGACAGCTCATATCGCGCAGAGTAATCGCGAACCTCGCCCTACACCATCCGATATGGACCTCCCGATTCCTTGAAACGAGTATTGCGTGAGACGGAAGCATTGATGCTAATAATATATAAACATTGTTTAAACCACGTTTGTGTAATCTTGAACGCCAATTCGCTACCTACATAAATAGCACAAAATCAAGGAAATGAAATAGAATCCTTCAAACGTTAAGTAAACATAATGTATAGCTCAATTTCATAGCCCATAATGTCTTAATGCAAAACCAACAGTTGTAAGCCGATTTGTACATAAATTAAGCGCCACTTAATATGACAATTTACGAGCGTAGCTAACACGGCTCCATGTCTCGTGTCTGCAAAGCCGGTGGACCTAGCCGACCAGGGATCAATTAATTTTGCTCCTAGTAAGGACATCTTTATGTGTCCGCCGCGCAGAGTTTTAACGGTTCTTTGTAATAAGCGTAGAACTTCGCAATACGTATGTCAACGTGTTATGAACGGTTTCGAGATTATGTAGATAATATTAATTTAATAACTAATTAGGTAAGTAGGTATCTAACTAATGTCTGTAGTAAGACGCCCCTGAAAATTGATTAAGGAGTTCATATCACTAACATCGACCACGTGTTAGACACGTACCATCTAAAATAATTTTCATGCCCATAGAAATAATCTTAACGCCTGTGAAGTGTTCATTTTTATTATATTCCTTGTCTAACGACCTTTCACATAACAAATAAAAGGGAAGGACTCGCCCTCACAAATGGAAATGTTCTGTTCCAATCAAGAAATTTCCTAAATGATTTACAGCCGTAATGCATTAGATCGCAGCACACATTATAGGCGCGGAGTACTTCGAAGCGTATTACAATGAACAGCAATTTCTTCAACTACTGTAATGCGAGCGATGCTGTAATAAATTAACTACGGGCGTAATAAACTTGGGTGGTCTAACTACACTACATTGATGTCGTTCATTTGAATAGCTTTGATGAAGTAGCATACATTAGTGACCTAGGTTATTTTTACATTTCAATTGTGATTTCTATTATAGAACAACTGAACAAGTGTAGGTACAGACGCCACCACATCAAGCTATCCCAAACTGTCAAATTTTCCCAATGGAATATGAACCTTATTCTTTCAAAGAAATTTGACAGATTGGGGTAGCTCGTAGTGCTGGCCTCTAAATCAAAATCAAAATCAAAATATTTTATTTCACATAAGCCTGCATGGGCACTTATGAAACGTCAGAAGCTAGGTGCACGGTTCCAATTTGTCGTTTCCTATGGAGAAGAGCCGGCAAGAAACTCCACGGTTACTCTTTTAAAAATAATTGGCTTTTACAATGTTTTCAAATTACAGTAATAATAGGTATGGGAGGACAGTGCAGGCCAGTCAATAAGTACCAGGTACTTAGAGGAATGAAAATACAGAATAGAAAAACGTCTACAAATCTAGTCTCTAAGGTCTACAACGTTCTCTCATTCACAATATGTAAAAGAATCTACCTATATAAAATGAATCTATTTGAACCAAGTGACATGATTTCGATGACAATCACTGAAAATAAATAGTAGGTAGTAAAATTGATGTATACTGTCAAATAATGACGAGAATATGTCAGACATTGTAAAAAAAATAATAATAATAAAAAGAATAAAAATTAACATTGCAATTTGGAAGCAGTTAATAGACTTTCACACGGTTTTGCTGTTAATGAGGTACCAGGGAAGCCACATGTGCAGAAGGAATTAATGCCAAACTTCCCTGTCTTCAACGTAGTCTTTTATCTTATAATATGCTTTTTTGATAAGGACACGTTTGATGTGAGTTTTAAACTTTCCATCGCTAAGTTCTGTAACCGACTTTGGCAACTTGTTATAGAAGCGGATACTGTTTATTAGAAATGACTTGCTAGTTTTAGTTAATCTAAATTTTGGAATCACAATTTCATCTTTACTCTGTATCATAACAAACAATGATTGTAGATAGAGCCGAGTGAATATAAAACTGCGCCCGGAAGCTTCATTCTAGCACCCTCACACAAGTTGATATATTAGACGCTGTCCTTTTTAGCCGACTTTACAAAAAGGAGGAGGTTCTCAATTCTGCTGAATTTTTTTATTATTTAAATATAATTTTGCCGTAAGTGCTTACAAGGGCGGATTCAGGATTTATTATTGGGAGGAGCACATGGGCCAAACAGGTAAAAACTGTCTCCTATATCTCTTAAAGGCAGGTAACCTAATTAACTTATCTGAAAGGAAATACTTGCCTTTCTCTAACTTTCACGGGATTCATCATTTATGAAACATTACATAACTGAAACATTACCCGTATGTACCTACAACCTATGCTCTTTCGGTTGAGTACTAACATGATTTTTACTTAGAAAAGTAACGAACACGGTTTTTGTTCGGACTGTACTTTCATTACGCCACTTGACCCCACTTGAGCTTCCTTGCATTAGCCGGATCACGAAGTTCTTTGTCATCATTGGTATCAATGTCATTGTCAATGCGGCATCGATTATGGGTGAAATGAAGACACGCTCATCGGCATCAATTCACATTTAGCTGAATGTCTTTTACATGAATGTATAGCTTTACCGAGCTACCAGCTAATCAAAATATGTGGACTAGAATAGAGGTGATTGCATGGAGAATCCATATGGGTTGTTTAAGGATGAAAACGTTTTCCTATTACCTAATCAGTTGCAATCTTCCCTCTTTTTAAGATGCATTTGCTTTTGACTTGGTCTTAGTTATTGGTAATTTTTACGATTTGAGTTGGAGAACAAGAACATCACTGATAGCTCTGACTGAAACCGATCCTTTAAAACATATAACATAACATCACGCCGGTTTTCCCCGAAGTGGAAGGTAGAAAGGTTAGTGTGAGAACCTACCTATTGTGTTGTGTTCTTTAAGAATATGTCTATACTTTATAACCTTTCTTATGGTCTGGACAAAATGCGAATCATTCCGATACGGAAAAGTTTTATTCTAGCCTTATCAGAAGATGGTATCGTTTTCTATTGATATCAATGGTGTTCTTGAGACTCTGGATGACTCTCATATTTTATGCTGATAAATGAGTACCTACTTAATTTCGTAGTATTTCATCACCACGATAGTTATATTTACGCAAATATTCAGTTGTCGTGTGAAAAGTAATAATTGGACTTCATTTTGTGGGCTTTCTGTATCTGCTCATTATGTATCATTGATTAGGTATGACATTTTGTCTTTTTTCGTTTCCTTGAAGAATTGTCTTCTAATATACCAAACCTAATTTGTCAGAGCTGTCGACTTACGGCCTTATTTATAAAAAGTTATCGAACATCTAAACAGTTGCTAAAGTCTGGTTTCTCTTTGAAAACCAAACTTTAGCAACTGTTTAGATGTTCAATAACTTTTTATGAATAAGGCCGTAATTCTTTAATCTATCATATGGATCGTTGGTTCCTGGTTCTTTATTTTTGCATCCAAATTGTATATTTTATCGACTCTGCTTGTACAAAATAAATAACAAAGGTCCGTAATTTATGTCCGATGTTACTGTGGTGATTTCTGTATCTACTTGTCATTTACGTTTTATATTTTGAAATATTTTTACGACTCACTTACTCCGTGCGTGTTATATGCATGTATACTCTTCGTGTTACGAAATGTATCAACCAATATTCGATTCACAATAAAATATTTCTACGTTTTTATTGCAGGGCAGAACCGCGAGGTGCCCAGCGGGGGTCTGTGTTGATTCAAAACGATTTCAATTTGTTCCATTGCATAATTTTGGGAAACTAAATAATTCATGTTACATTTGAATGACGACCGGAGATGTTAGATAAAAGTACCCAAATATTGCGCAACTTGTCTGAACGACCTTGTACCTACTGCTGTTTGCAATCAATGTTTTGGTGTTGGGAACGCTCTGCTTTATCGTTCACGAATCACCTACGACCTTAAGTTATGGCACGACGTCTTTAAGTTTATTAGAATTTAATTGAACTTCAACCTCAATTGTGCAGAGGTGACCTTCTATTTTAGGAAGACGTTGTTTTTTCTACAAATAAATATTGCACATTCTAATTTCTATGGCACATTTCTTGTTGGGAGTTGATTGCTGACAATACCAATGTCTTATGCGGTTCTCAAGCCTGCAGAATTGGGTTGATACGAAAACCCCTTTAATTTGAAACCAACCTTTTTAGACTGGCCTGTTATGAAACGAAAACGATATTAAAGTAGGTAATAAATACGGAAATAAGAGTTCAGATGAAGCAATAAAACAAACAAACAGCAACGCTTATAGAAATCTCTAGGAAATGATCACTTCAGTGCCTGGCTTTGTTTCCTTTCCTTTCACTGCTCAGCTCGCGGCTGTTTTCATTTTAACACCTGAGTCTTTATTTGAGCAATAAAATGCCGTAATAATTGCTTCAGTTTACCTTCAGATTTTAATCTAGTAGGAAGGAATCTTGAAGGATTACGGAGTTAATGAGTTTAAAACTTTAAATTAAACATTATTATAGGTACCTACTCGGTATCGGGGATTGTGTCAAAAACAACGAAAAAATTCTGGAAGAGCCTACCTAGGTATGCTAATTAAGCAGAAGGCCAATTTTCGTGTTTAAAAACATTTAAAATCTAGTCGCAGTATCATCTCGGCGACAATCAAATGTCAAAAACTTGTCGAAAATGGATGGAAACTAGGAAACTTTTTGACAGATTTAGACTGAGATCAGACTGTGAACGTTCCTATGAGGGCTAAGGAAAATTTAACGGCGCCTGGTAGCCGATCGCACATGTGTGTCGTGAAGTACGCTACGCACACATGCTATCCGCTATGCGTCGGACGCCCAGGAACAAACCGTCGCGGACTAAAGCGAAATCCCGCGGGTCCCGAGTTTTATTACTGATTTACAGCGTTGCATTCAACAATTGTATAAAAATAACTTTCAATGTTCTTTTTTCAAATAAGCTGACTTTGGAACCTTAGTTATTAAATACTTTTTGTTTGAATTTCGATTAAACACGTATAGATAAAAAATATAAATTCAGACGAAAAATTATCTTGTATTGCTGTATGAAACATAAAAAATATATTTGAGCATTCTATAGAACAAGGCACAGTCCTAAGATGGACATTTTTATAAATTACTAAACTATTAGTTCCATGTAATAAAGCATCCAAAGATGCCTGAAAGTAATTTTTTATGAAACATCATTTGCCGAGACAAGGTTTTTATTGATTTACACAAATTAAAATATTTTTTCACCTCACAGGCTCGGAAAGATTCTGTTTGTCTTTCGAAATCTGCGTGCAAAAGCGCATTTTACCCGCTAGCGTGGAAAGAGTTTTTGAAATTCGAAACTTTCTATTCAATAATTTTCTGTACAGCCGCAGTCTAATAAAAATGCATTAATAAGTACTTAAATAATATCAGTGCATCAGCCCCATTTTTAGAATAATCGCACTGGCCAGCAGGACGACTGCTTGAAAAAAAAAAGAAAAAAAAAAAATCCTCTCTTTTCAATTCGCTTTCAATAATTTTGGTTAATTTTTTGATAAAATCTTAAGAAATCATAACATATGAGCGAGTCCAGCAGCGACCAAGATATAAATTAAACACCTGCAGAGTTAGTGCAAGCGGTACATAATGCCAAATTGAGTTATTTTCCGG
The DNA here is from genome assembly GCA_947359405.1 of Antitype chi. Classification (NCBI taxonomy): domain Eukaryota; kingdom Metazoa; phylum Arthropoda; class Insecta; order Lepidoptera; family Noctuidae; genus Antitype; species Antitype chi. Next base: position 9,320,550 of record OX375815.1, on the reverse strand, counting down.
AAAAATCGCGCGAAAACTACCTAAAAGCGTACAATTTATTCAATGCATGGAGACATTCTATAAGTGTGAAAACGTTTTTGAAGACTAGAATGCAATGCTATCACACTTCATTCATCATCTGCCTAGCTTTTTCTCAAGTATATTGGGGTTGGCTTCCAATCTAACCGGATGCAGCTGAATACCAGTTTTTTACATGGAGCGACTGCTTATCGGACCTCCATAACCCAGTTACTGGGTAATACGATACCCCTTGGTAAGACTAGTTGTCAGTTTCGGGCTTCTGATCATCCGTAACGACTGTCAAAGATCCAGGAATGACATCCAGGACCAACGGCTTAACGTGCTTTCCGGGGCACGGAGGGGTCTTGGTATGTAAAGATGGTCACCCATCCACGGATCAACCGCGGCAAGCCTAATCGATCGACCAGTTTTTACTTAGCCACAAGCCCTTTACTAATAGGTATCATGCATGGCTCAAAAAACTGCCACATTGTGAACAGAAAAACAATAATTCTATTTTACGAAAGCACCCTGAATTCCGGGTAGGTACTAAAGCCGCAGCTTGCGAACAAAAACAGGAAGCTGGACTTACATAATTTGACCAGACCTGTGTTTGAGGACTCGTAATGAGGCATGATGTGGTTCGCGTAACTACTGGGAACTTTTAATTCACGACCATTCCGAGGCCCATTTGCCTCGCTAATCATTTCAAAGTGTGTAATTTTTTAAATTAAGTACAGATGCGTTAGGGAGAGGTTTTTGATTACTTCCCTACCTGTAAAATAGTATATTTTATATCGAGGGACTAAACGAAGCCATAATATACCCGAGGTGGTTTGACTCCCGAGCGTGCGAGGGAGTCAATGAAACCGAGGGTATATTAAGTTGGCGTTTAGTCTCGAGGTGCAAACTGTACTTTTCACTTCGAGTGCGAGAAAAATAGTCAATTTAGTACAAAAACATGTACTTACCTAATAAATATTACTTAACAAAAAAACACTACAAAGTGAAAAATAACTTTAATTTCGGAAGTCGGTGTCCTTGGAGCTGAATTTGAATTTGTTGTCACCGCCTTGCGAAATAAAAGTTATTTTTCACTTTGTAGTGTTTTTTTGGAAGTCGGTTGTTTTTTTTTTTGGAAAAAGTTTTTTTTTCACTTTTTAGTGGTTCAGATGTGCTTACCCCTTCACAGCGTACCGGCGTGATGTTATGTTATGAACTGGTGTAAGCAATAGACAGACATGAGATTTCAGCAATCCCAGTCCATTTGCTATCATTTATTGAGGAGTTCCGTTGCCTACCTCCAAAGTTCTTCATCAGATCTTCACCAAATTGAAATGAGACCACTCCGAGAAAGTACTCTTCCAAAAAACCTAAATAGCTTCGCGTGCCCATAAAATTTTAAGAGTTCTCTCTATTTCTCCAGGATCCCATCATCAGATCCTGACTTGATGATGGGACCACCTGGGAAGTATACCCTTTCAAACAAAAAAAAAAACCAAATGGGTCCAGCCATCTTCGAGTAATCGGGGAACATACATAAAAAAAATAAAAAAAGGTTCCGACGAATTGAGAACCTCCTCCTTTTTGATGTCGGTTAATAAAATAAAAATCACAATATCTATTAGGTATGTCTTTTGCTTTTTGCTTGACGTCAAACTCTTCACCAAGGAACATAATATATAGGAACATAATGTTTGTCACTGAACATTCTTAATAAATTTATTTAAAGCCGAACAAATTTACACTCGACAAAAATTCTGAAATTTTCGCGGTCAGTTTTTTCTTCTAAACCAGTTATAGATTAACAATTTAAAACACATGGCGCCACCTTGGCAAAAACCATGGAACTAAAACTCTCAACATTTTCGCAATGAAGCTCCACAGATAATAGTATATTTACTGGCTGTTTGAGTTTGTCTATGTCACATGAAGGAAATTAAAAAAACGAATTACTTTTTACTCCCTAGGGACTAAAGTGGTCACTTTAGTCCCGCTTCGTAGGGCTATATTGGTGTCTTTTTAGAGCATGAGAAGTGAAAAATAATTTTATGTAAACATTGACGTACCTACCTATTCTGAAAATCATAGTTGTAAAGTTTTAAATATCAGATTATTTTAGGCCTATAGACCAGCCTGAGATATCTATAAATAGATTTGAAATCGATTCAGTAGTTTTCGAAGAAATCAACTTATAAAGTATTTTTCTGAGTTCTTCGATTTTCCTCGAAATATTCTTTCAGTATGGAAAGCTAAGATAGATATCTCAGGAGATATGGAGTACAACGATATGTAACATGCCTTATGTATTTTAATAAATTGATGTGTTGTACGCATAATTCCAATGTAACTGTGATGAAATATAGATCAAATAAAACTTTATAACAGGAAGCAATTAGCGGCTCTCGTTACGGTAAAGATTGATGGTACTTAAGTAAACATGTAATTTCGTAAAATTTGAAGTCATTGGCAAGGTTCTTATTTAAATCTTAAATTAATTAATATATAGATATAGTCCAAGTAGTGTTCCGAAATTGCTTCCTGAAGACTTGTAAGAAACTTGTGTTATTAATCAGGTAAGGTACCTCTAACCACAAGTCTTTACAACACCTAGACGAAAGTCTGGAAACTGTTTCTTTGAGATATTGGCAAAAACATTGGTACATCTGGTGACGTCATGAAGAACGGAAGATAGTAGCCGTCCTGAAGATATCTGGAATCTATAGCTGCAGGACGTTAGCGCCGAGTGGACTGGGATACCTACACACACACACCGGGATAAAACCTGGATAGGCATACAACCTCCCTACGATAATGCCGTTGAAGTTTTATGTCATGTTTTAAACGCTGTCGATGCATCAGTTGTCACTGTATAGACTCTTCCAGTGGGGTCAGTTGCATGTAATCATGTACCTTTGTTATTATTCATATACTTTGCTTGTTGTCGTCGTTTATATTACCTAAAGTATACCTATTCCTGTATCATTTCATGAGAATTAAAACGTTTCGAATGTAATAACAGTTTGTTTGGATACAGTCCGCTTTTAATATCACGTTACTTTCTTTGCTCAATTAAAAATTTGTCATTCATCATTTCATACAACTTTTACATGAAAATGCGGCAGTCACTTTCCAAATGCCAAAAAATAACGTTTTTTTTTCAATAAACATTGTGACCTCCTTTCCTTACGTGAACATCCTGTATGAATATTATGCAAAGCGATTTTTTATGGCGGAACAATATCAATTTTATTGATCGCTAAAGAATGGAGTTTTTATTGAAAGTCATCATAATATTGGAGTGTTTTGATAGCAGTTTAATCTAAAGCGTGAAGGGAGCGCTTTGATATTTAAATTGGTCCTGAGATCGGGCGCGTCATCTCGCACGATAATGAGGCGTGGAATGACAAACTACCCTCTTTCATCACCGCCCACTAATGGTCAATATAATGAACACTAGGAACGTTAACATCCGTATCCGGCAACTAATGATAAATGTCGATGCCAGCAAACGAGATATTGTTTCGAAAACTTTTTGCGTTCAATTCAAGGATTGAAATTTCTCACGATTTAACATTCGAAATGTCTATTGTATCATTGATCGAAGGATTCAGACAGTTAGGCTAACCGATTCGTGACCGTTTGATATTTATCATAAAAAATGCTCAGCAAAAATGTAATGGAGCTTGGTGTTTTTATTCAGGTACTTACCTAGTATTATTTTCACGCCACCTGCTCGACAATGTCAAATTCTATGTCATTCATGCAAACCTAACCTAAAGTAAGTCGGTCTAGCAGGGCCAAGGAACATACCACAAGCGGAGCAGGGCATTAATATTGTACTGAACTGAATTGTCCCGCTCTGGTCATTAATGTGATTTGAATTTGGAACATAAAGTAGAAATCGCATACGAATATTTACGATAGGTACCTAGTAGGTAGGTAGCTACATACTAATTCCATGCATTCACCATGCACTAAAAAATAAATTGTTCGAAAATCGAACCGACCACCTCGAGTACCTAGTATATAAATAAAAGAAGGAGTTTTTGGCGGGATCGCGTTGGAACATGTCGCACGAATTTTCATTTTCATTAAATTTAGTGAAATAGCGAATTAAATTGTATAATTTTGGTAGTGAATTATTCAATTTAGTTACGTGTGAATGCACAAGTGTAGTGAAGGTGAAAATAAGTGACTAACGTGAACTTTTTGTGTTCCCCCAAAAACTCCTACTAGGTTGTTGTAAAGTTAGGTACTACCGCTTTACAATAACTTTGATTTGACTAACTAAAGTCGACCATGACTGTTTCGTAACTTCGTGCCCGATGTCGGGGCATTTACTTGATCGAAAATAAAAATTACTTGACATTGGTTAAATGCACAAACCGAGCGAAGCCAAAATCAAAAAAAAAAAGAAGTTTTTGGCGGGATCGGGTTGGAACATGTCGCACGAATTTTCATTATCATGAAATTTTGTAAAATAGCGAATTAAATTGTATAATTTTGGTAGTGAATTATTCAATTTAGTTAAATGTGAGTGACCAACGTGACTAACGTGGATTTTTTGTGTTCCCCCAAAAACTCATTTTAGGTTGTTGTAAAGTTACTACCGCTTTACAATAACTTTGACTTGACTGACTAAAGACGACTATGACTATTTTGTAACTTCGTGCCCGATATCGAGCACTATATGGATCGAAAAGAAAAATTACTTGACACTGGCTAAATGCACAAACCGTGCGCAGCCAAAACCAAAAAAAAAAGAAAAATAGGACACAAATTAAAAAGAGGCGCGAATACGGAAAATTGCATTGCTTTGATATACAATAAATTACATTCCATACTTACATTCTCACAAAAATGTCGAGTGACGATAGTGATTTGACTCCGGAGTGCATTAAATCCGAAGCCATTGGCATTGCCAACAATCTACTTCAGAAATGTCCAAGGAATCGTACATGAAAGCCTACGACGATTTTTACAAATGGAAAATTACAAAAGGCGTCAAGTTTGTATCTGAATCAGTGCTTTTTCGTCTATTTCCAGCATTTATCATGTACAAAGAAGCCAAGTAGCCTATAGTGCATCTATTCGATGCTCAGGTCAACAATAAGCATCAAAAATAATATACAAATTAATACATACCTACACCAAATTACTGGCAATTTTAAAAAGGAAATTAGAAGGACATCGTCCTAAGAAATCAAAAGTTTTCACAGCTCAAAATGTGGAAACGTTTCTAAATGAAGCCCCTGGCCATAGCTTTCTTGCCACAAAAGTAAGTAGTACCTACTACCTATTGATTCAATTTTTAGTAAATAAAATAGTTACTTAAGGTGAATGCGCAGTGGTAGAGCACGAAATTCAAATTTTGTTACGTTTTTTGCAATTTTCAGGTGAGTGTCAGCTTGTTACTTGATCAAAATATGATTTGCGACTATAACATGTACGTATTTACAGATTTATAATCATTAGAATAAAAAATACATCTTTCTAAGTTAGATTTCTTCCACAAGCACTTTTCCATAAGAAATTTGTTCTTATGGAACAAATCTAACTTAGAAAGATGTATTATTGATTCTAATGATTATAAATCTGTAAATACGTACATGTTATAGTCGCAAATCATATTTTGATCAAGTAACAAGCTGACACTCACCTGAAAATTGCAAAAAACGTAACAAAATTTGAATTTCGCGCTCTACCACTGCGCATTCACCTTAAGTAAGTATAAGTACTAGCTACCCGCTCATGAATCGATCGCTTGTTCGCGATCTACTGATGTGATGTTTCGACTCCTAAGTTATATTAATAGTTATTGTAAACCTTCGTAAGGTTTATTTATTATTATTAAAATAATAAACTTTCTTACGTTTGATTGATACACACATGAGTGTGTCAGTCAAATCTAAGAAAGTTACACAAAAACACATACAAACACCGCCGCCGCCGTATGCCGTATCTGCTATGTATTTTACTGTGTGTACATAAATAATAAAATAAACACACAAAAACAACAAAAATATAAAAATACACAAAAACAAACACACAAACACATACACACACAAAAAACACACAAACATACATAAAAATTAATATATTACGTAAGTTACCTTCCTACTTCAATACTAACCTACCTACCTATTTTTGTTACAGGTGGCATTGTTTTTTGGAGTGAATGGCGCTTGTCGTGGAAATGAACTCGTAAACATTAAAATCGAAGATATCGAAAAACATTCAGATTTGTTGCTGGTAAATTTCCCAGATACAAAATCAAAGAAAGAACGGTCATTCGTAGTCCGTGGAGAATACGTAAGAATTATCGAAAAGTACCAAGCTCTACGCCCCTCTAATATAAATACTAACAGATTTTTCGTAGCATTTAATAATGGCAAGTGCACCAAGCAAGTCATTGGAAAAAATAAGATAAGCAGCATGCTGAAAGAAATTGTGAAATACCTGAAATTGACAAATGCCGAGCTCTATACGGGCCATTGTTTCAGGAGAACATCGGCTACTCTATTGTTGGATTCAGGAGCAGACATGACCCAGATTAAAAGACACGGTGGCTGGAAATATGATGTAGTAGCAGAGGTAGCCCTCTGCTACTACATCATATTATGTAGCCATTTAAAATTCTATACAAAATCATCATCATCATCATCATTTCAGCCGAAAGCCGTCCGCTGCTGGACATAGGCCTCCCTCAAGCTCCGCCACTTCGACCGGTTCTGTGCTTCTCGCCCTCACAAAGTCATCGGTCCACCTTGTGGGAGGCCTTCCAACTTTACGTCTTCCGGTGCGCGGTCGCCACTCCAGAACAAAATAAGGATAAAATAATCTGCCGCAGCCCGCATTGGTGACAAAATCAAACTAAAAACACCGTTGATAACTGATCCTTGGACACCTTTGTCACCACAACCTGCCACATCAAAACACTATTCATCTAGCCCGCTGCCTCAAGCCACCTTCACCAACTTTCACGATCCAAAATGGTCCTCAGTAGACCCAAGTTTCTGAAACTTTACGTAACAGTAATACTCAAATAAACTCTACCACAACTTCAATAAATGTACCGAATAAAAACATAACTTTGTCATTCCACAACTGGTCTAATGTATCAAACATTACCTTTAACATTTAATTGTTTTAAATAGGTCCACTAACTGTAATTTTAATAAATACTTTGATTCTAGTACTATTGCTTTATAATGTGTCGTAGATGGTGTGAAAAGTAGAGTATTCTCCTCGGGGATAAAGGTGCCTTCGTCTTGGGCGACCTTAAATCCCACGCTGCACTCAGGAATCAGGATTCTTGTCTTAACTCTAAACTCCTTCGCTCCGCTCAGGAGTTAACGCTAGAATCCTTTGTTTTTCTCGGGATTCAATACGGCGCCACATAAGACGCTACTTTATCCCTTAGTGCATAATCTACTATTCTAGCTTTGTAGGTTCAGTCAACTGCGGTAACATCAGCGGTAACAATTTGACAATGACAGCGTCTTTATGTCGATAAAATTTAGAAGTAAAGGCGGTTTTAGTCGTACAAGTGTTTTAACTGATATTCGGTTGACTGTACCTACTGCCCCTAGTTATTGCCAAGTAGGTAAATACCGAAATGGTATATTATGAGTCACCAATTACCACCACGCTACTTTGCAACGATAAAACTGCTTGTAAAATTATTGAAGTTACTCGAAGGCAGGACCACTGGACATAGACCTCCACTCAGTTTCATTAGGTAGCCTTCCGCATTGATCGTGTACAAAATTTAATAAATTGATAAAATATAAGTAGGTGGGTAGATGTACCTTGCAGCTGATATGCCGTTGCCATAATCTTCATCCCGTTAACGTCGACCGCATCAATGGCAGTGTGATTGATGAGCCTTTTATTGTTGTCTCTTATATACCTACATACTTATGTACCTAGGTATAATATAATCGTAGTGAAGTCAAAACTGTACGTAGATTTTTTTTAAGTAGGCATTTTTTGCGAAGTCTGGAAACGATTCTAATGGCGAGTATAATTTTTTTTGAACTTTAGTCTGTTTGTCTGAATTTATGTTCCAGCAAAATCTACCGGATACATTTTTCTCCCGCGGGCCGCGTCAAGTCACCAGTCCTGACTCTGCATATTCTGGATATTGTGATTGTGGTATCTTACGACTTCCACGCGAACGAAGTCGTGGGCAGAAGCTAGTTATATACCTAAATTATGAACATTAGACTTGTAAGATTACAACCATTAAACATGAGTTTATTTTACGTATTTCTTGGCACTTACGGATACATATATACTCATATCTACCTAGAACTAATTCTAGGAAGATACCTTTGTGCGTAAGTTAACTTTTGACAGCAAAATTCGATGGTCGACGGTTTTATCGTTTTTTAAATATTTTTTTATTCAAATCCAATGCTTAATACCTGCTGGCTACTCTTTTATCCACTGTGTTACGGTAAGTCTCTTCTACAATTAATTGTGATCCATCTTTGTAAGCAGAGTGGAACATTTACCTAATTGCTGAATGTTTTATTTGAAAGTACGACATGGAGTCGGTGGCGTTCCGATCTTTTTTTTTTTTTTTTTTTTTTTTTTTTTTTTTTTTTTTTTTTTTTTTTTTTGGGTGGGAAATCATCAAATAACTTCTCCCGCTCTGGGTGGAGCGGGAGGGCGTGTCAGACTTTTACTGACTAAAACCCACCCGTGTTCCCTCAGTTGCCTGTGTGCTAGGGGCCGCGGCATCTCTTCGCGAGCATTACTGCTTCGTAGAAGGAGGTGACGGCTAACCATTCACTCTCGCTCCGTACCATGGCCTGCACCAGGGCCGGACGCGAGAGATCGCCGCCGCCGATCGCCTCCACAAGGACACGGCGGTGCTCCGCCCAAGCCGGGCAGACCGCCACCGTATGCTCCACCGTGTCCTCAGGGCGATCTTCGCCATGGAAACACCCGGGCGTTTCCTCCCGCCTTATGCGAAACAGGAACCTCCCGAAACAACCGTGTCCGGTGAGGACCTGCGTCAGGCGGAAGGTGAGGACGCCATACCGCCTCTCAAGCCACTCCTCAAAGAGGGGACTTACCGCCGCTATCGTGGCGTGCCCAACCGCGTTCCGATCTTTAGTCCGATATAGAAATGAATCCATTGATGTTATCTACTAATTCCAGGGATGACTAACAAGTCAAGTAGGTACGGGGCACTGATAACATACTTTAGGATTTCATGGACTCTCTACAAGACGACAATATACAAGATAATAAAGACTCGTTACATACTAGGTACATAGAGACCTAGGTAGGTACATACTTTTGAAACTGGCATTACAAGGCTCTTCACATCAAGCAAGTTGCTAATGGACAAGAATGGTGGTGACTGACCTTTATGGATAAGACTTAAGGTCGTTGCATACGTAACGTGTTTTTATCCGGACGGAACGGGACGTGAAGTTTTGGAAATATCGTTTCATAGAAAATGTAAACGAAAGACCATACGTCACGGATGCACGGACGGGACGGGAACGTGGCGAAACGTGGTAAAATCCCCGTCAGTGTTTACTAACCACGTTCCATCCCCGTCCCGTCCTCGTTACGTATGCAGCGACCTTTAGTTCTACAACCGACTGCAACTGTATCATCATAGATTTTTATCGTTCTTGATAATTATTTTTTAAATTGCACACTTTTGGACGTCGCAGAGTGGTCGAAGTAGAAGAAGCAAAGCCGTGCTTGATAAAAAATAAAATTAACCTTACATTTCAGCAGGGTAAATAAATGCAAAAGAGCGTAGACAGAGAATGCTCAAAAGAGTTTCCAAACGATTTGTATGCTCAAAATTGTAGTAATGACGGAAAAATGGCTACGGAATGCTGCAGTCTCGTTCCAATTTAAGTAAATATTTTTATTATTAAAGTTCCGTCTGTTACGCCAAGACTAATCTTTGTCATTTCGTATTTGCCAATCATTGTCAGAAAGTTGTAATAATCTTGTATTTGAATCATTTAAATAATGTTGATAATTGCCAAACATGTTTGAATAATTTTATTAATGGATGCAAAAATGGAACCACATAAACCATTGAGATGGGAAAAACGTATAAACCCAAACCGCCAAACGTATAGCACATGTGTCAAAATTGATCGTGTCAACACAGTCAACTGTCATCGTGTGTCATTATGTCAGTCAGTTTGACTTTAATTTGTTTACATTTTTTTTTAGTGCCAACAAGCCAAATTAATCATAATTTCCTACAAATAAAATTAACTTTGTTATTTTATTACGATTTAGGAATACAAAATCTTTAAAATAAACACTTAGTTCAATAAAGTTAACATATAAAATGATTATTTGTGTCTAGAAAGCATTGATGCCGCAAAAAGATGCCTAACCTAAACGAAACTTTTATTGAAAAACTAGTCCAACACTGTTTTAATTTGTACAATAAATTGCCGAAAAATGGGAAGCCTATCGAAAATGAGTGGACAGTGCTTTCATGTTTAATAGAATATGACAGAACAACTGAGAACATTGAAGTAGTATCGCTAGGTACCGGATCAAAATGTATAGGGGCTACGAAAATGATGCCTAACGGAAGTTTGCTCAACGACAGTCATGCCGAAGTATTCGCTCGACGCGGTTTTTTACTATACCTATACGAAAATATTCACAAAACTTTAAAACATAAACAGTCAATATTCAATTATGAAAATGGACAGTTTAAACTTAAAGAAAATATTGAATATATTTTTTATTCGTCTCAGTTACCATGTGGAGATGCGTCTATAATATCCCAAGACGGTGAAGAAGAGCATTATGGTGATGTACTGAAGCTACGGAAGCATGAGGCAGAAGATGATGTTTGTGAGACTGAAGTTAAGAAACAAAAAGTAGAGGACTATGTTAATAAAACAGGGGCTAAATGTCTGCCTCAGTGTGAACAAGACTTAAAAGAACCGGGAACAAATATTCAGCTGCACCTTGGTCAAGTGAGAACAAAGCCAGGCAGAGGGGACAGAACATTGTCAGTCTCTTGCAGTGATAAGATTGCTAAGTGGATACATTTAGGTGTCCAAGGCAGTCTTCTAAGTATGCTTTGTGAACCAATATACATAAAACATTTTATTTTTGGTGGTGGAGTTCCTTATTGCGAAGAGTCTCTACGAAGAGCTCTTTTAAATAGATCAGACTGTTTATCACTTAAATTAGATAAAGTACCTCAATTTTATAAAACAACTTTAGTGTTCCCAAGTATTCGATCAGATGTCAATATAAAACCAGCTCCTGGGAGCATAGTTTGGATAAAATCAATTAGTCAGTGAGTACTTGTACTTAATTTGTTAATGTCAAAGCAATTGCTAACTAGAAATACTTTCAAGTTGCTGTATCTGAGTGCATAAGCAGCATATAGTGATCCCACTAGTGGGACAGGCCTTCTCTCTTTGATATGGAATGGGCAATAAACCATCATGCGGACCCAGTGCAATATTATAAATTCGAAAGTAACTGTCTGTTTGTCTGTATATTACCTTTTCAACCGTAACCACTGAACAGATTTTGACATTTGGCAAGGAGATAGATGTGGGAAAGACAAGGGCTACTTTTTCTCTCATAAACTAAAATGCATAACAACCTGTTTAGTTAAAAAAAAAATATATTAATTAGCTTTCTTGCTAATTAGGGGGAGGCTTACGTCAAGTTGTTTACGGTCTTTTGGCTGAAATGATTTTGATGATTATGATGATTAGATTTCTGTAGGATACCTTTTCACACTTTAACGGGTATCATGTTCGGGTGGAATAATTTCCGACATCCACGAGTGCGAAGCTGTGGGCTGTGGCTAGTCTTCAATGAATAAGTCAAATAAATAATAGATCATGGATTGATAACTTATGAAACTTATTAAAATGAAAATGTTATAAAACAATCAATATGTTTCAGGCACCTAGAAGTTGCAGTACAAGGCAGAAAGTTAGGAGTCACAGTAAAGAAGGCATTATCCCCAGCCTGTAGTTTATGTATCAGTAAATACCATTTATATAAGCAATTCTTACAAATACTAAACAATAATGAAGATCTGAAACAAAAATTATGTGGCCAAGATAAAATTGAGACCATACCTTATAATAAGATGAAGAAAAAGTCTATGAAATATTTTGAAAAATGGTTAGATGTTAAGGAAAAGTTTTTTAAGACATGGACTATCAAACCTGATATGTGGGATTTTTGTGTAAATATTACTTAATTTTATATTTAAATATAAATAAATTAAAATATATTTCAATGTTACCTTTATGTCATGTTTCACTATGTTCTGGATAAGCCCTTCAACAAATAAAATGGTAAAAATTAATACAGGGAAGACAAGATATTAACCGACTTCGAAAAAAGGAGGAGGTTATGCATTCGGCATGTCATTTTTTTATGTGGAATTGTAAGCGTAGTTTCATCTTGAGTTGGTTATGTGCACAAATTGGGGATAAGAGGAACTTTCTGTCACGCTCACTCCCTTTTATATGGGACTCAAACATAACTGACGAAAATATGTGGGTGTAGGTAAGGTACTATACCATAGGTACACCTCTGCCAACTCTTCGGGAAAAATAAGGCGTGATGTTATGTTTACGTGAAATTGATGGTAGGTGAAGCCATAAATTAATGTGGACAGTTCGATATAAGTAAACCGTTGCAAAATAATACAGATTAGAACTGCCACTACGTAATAAACATTGCGTTACGAGTAGGCAGCGCATAGCGCTTTGACAGACCGACTATGAGACAAGATTTAGGTATGATTATCAGTCTTCGTAATCGTAATGATATCGATCCTGCACCCTAATTTCGTAACACACTATCAATCTGGATCATTTTGAAGGATATTTCTAATCCATTGCTTCATGTCCGAAAGATTTGTATGCTCAGCGACGTATGTTGTTGAACTATCAAAATTAAAACTACTCCTACACGCAATTTTACCCATCGGTTTTCGGTGTGGCTTCGAATTGAGCGATTCACTTATTGATCAAATTATCTACCTAAATGTAGGATAGGTAAAATATGAAAACGGCGGGTAGGTATCACATTATACCTTCTAGGTAGGTAAGTACTGTCATAATCAGTATGATCTGCGGTATGGATTGCCAATTCCCAGGCTCATCAAAATTTTGGTTTTGAATTGAACATTATTACGGCAAATAACTTTCGAGTTATTTGCCGAAATAATGCATACCTACCTATAGATATATTATGATGAAATTATAGAAGGCTCCATCGATGAGGTCAAGGTGTCGCTTTTATAACAGGTAACAATATCAAAAACCACAACTATTCGAGTATGAATTGGTTAATAACAATACAATTATCCGCTAAGCGCACCTTGTTTCATTGCTAAGCTTCGCTATCGGTGTGTTTGACGTTTATTAATTACCATGTGTAATGTACTGCTGAGTGTCGAAATTCGGGTGCCAACTAGGGTTGCCAACCGTACTGTAAGATAGAGTATTGTACTCTTTTTCTTCTGGGTGTACTCCATAATCTAAAAATACATATTTGGTTTATTATAACTTATGGTGTTAATAATATAAATCGTGTAATAAATAATATAACAATATATAAATATAATTTAAAACCAAATATATAAATACTTACTTACTACTATAAAAACGAATGTAACTAAATGCTACTACCTATTTTAATTTATTTATTTTTTTTCTTAACAAAAAGCGCCTTCATCCTCTCTCCTATAAAAAATTAACTTTGCTGTGCCCGACAGGGTCCATAATTGATTCGATGTTATAATATCATACCAACTGTTATATGTACACATTATGGAATGCATTAAAGTATTGAGTATTGAGTTTTGAATCTATTACACTAATAGAGTACGCCACAATACTCTTTTTTCATAAACTGACTTTTTTGAAGCAAGTGATTTCGTTTTTCTGCGGTTTTCTTAAAATTTTCCACTGTGAGACTTGACTATTTGTCAGTCAAGAATGTGAAGTGGCGAGAACAGAGAAACAGGGCTTTATGAATGTTGATTAAAATGAGCTCCTGATCTTGTAGAGTTATTATGTTTGGAGCCCCACAATTGTTGTAAAATCAATATTTAAAAAATGTACCGCATAAAGTGCTAGAAAATACGTAAAGAAAAATGAATAAATGGTACTCTATTTTATTAATCTGTACTCTTTATTAACTATCTCTGAAACCAGAATTACTTACTCTAGTTCTTCTAGAAGAAGTTGACAACCCTAGTGCCAACCCACATAATAAAGCTACTGTGGTGCCTTCTGCTGTATCGTTAGGATTAAATTAGGAAATCTGATGCAAATGACATTTAAACTTAAATGCAGTAATGTAGCGTTAGTCGAGTGCAACAGTCTCAAGTAATTGGAGTCTGGACTTTAATTATTGTGTGTAATCAAGATTAATGAGCCAAAACTTAGGAATAAGCAGTTACAGCTCAGGTTGTTAACAACATGATTTGTGAAGTAAAATTTTAGGTGCTGCACTAATGTTGCCCGCAGTTTTAGAGGATTATTGAGCCATATCTAAGGCTTTAATATTTATAATATGTATAATTATGTAGATTCCATAATATCCTCCCGACCGAATCTGTTCGGATAGCTGCCAAGTCATGCCAGCCATCATCTGCCTAGCCTTTCTCCAACTATGTTGGGGTTGGCTTCCAGTCTAACCGGAATGAGCTGAATACTAGTATTTTACATGGAGCGACTGTCTATCCGTGTCGTGCCGGACGTAAAAGAATAGCACCATCCCATTTCTTCCCGTGGGTGTCGTACAAGGCGGTTAAGGGACTTACCAGAGAATGGGCAAGCAGCGTTGTCTTTGCATTTTACCACCATACTGCGATCGCCAACCCGCCTGCCAAGTGTGGCGATTATCTATGGCAAAACCCCCCTTTTTGGGAGAGGCCTATGTCCAGCAGTGGACGTGTTTCGGCTGAAATGATGATGATGACTGTCTATCTGACCTCCACAAACAATTCCCAGGTGACATAATACCCTTTGGTACTCACTGATTTTCAGACTTTCGGGTTTCTGCGACGACCCGTAACGTTTCAACGATCCACGAATGACAGCCGGTACCACTGGCTTAACATAGCTTCCGAGGGACGGGGGAGGGGGGGGGGGTGTTGCAAGGCCAACCCCGGCAAGCGTAGTTTTAACTGATCGATCGACCCGTACGGCTGTTATTACTTAGCCACAAGCCTCTCTATTTTAGCCAAGTACGCAGAAGATATCGTAGTGCACAAGTGGGTGAGCAAACACAGGTTCCCTCTCTATTCCTTTACTTTCATAGACAGATAGGATAGCTATCTGACAAGACCAGGGCCAGGGAGACATCAAGCGCAGGACCAATGGCTTTACGTGCTTTCTTCCAAGGTACGGGAGTAGTCTATAAATATAGGGTATCACCTGCCAGGGGTGCGTGTTGTTCGAAAGAGATTCCGCGGCCCCTGGCATGCAGGCAACTGAAGGAACACTGGTGGGTTTTAGTTAGTACAAGTCTGACACGCCCTCCCGCTCCGTCCAGAGCAGGAGAAGTTATCAGATGATTTTCCACCCTTCAAAAAAAATTGGGTAGGTACCACTATAACTACCATTAGAGGTAAAAAAAAGCATTTATTTCAGGCCAGAAATCCTTCGCTCTATACTTTTCTAATAGCAAAAACTCACAATGATTTAAATCCTCGTGGTGATCTTATAAAACATAATACTTAATCTTACGACCGTTTCGACCTCCAGGTCAATTTTATTTATAAACCACCCACACACTAAACTGTGATAAAAATCCCGGAAAGGATCACCGTTAAACAATCACCCGAAGTTGGAACGTGAGTGGATGCGCTCGCGCCGCCACCGATGCATAAGAGCATTAACGTTTAAGTAAAACAAATGGGTGCATGTCAGGTACCGCCCACATACGCGGAACAGATTATTAGTTATTGATTGTGGATTATTACAGAGACGGATGACTCTGTTTAGTATTTTCGGGCCGTATGAAGTACATAACCTGTGCACGTTAAGATCATTTGTTTTGTAATAACTTTACAAGTTTTCCTTTACTGTGTAAAGGTGTTCAATGCTTGAAGTCGACAGGCTCAATTATCTTTGATTTAGTCAACAACGTCTACCTATTCATAATTTCCATAATCAAACTTTTTCTTCATGAATCGCGGAGGCATACTTTTTTTTAAACAATAAGTTATCTCCATTTGGGCTTCGCCACAGTCGGGTAAATGGGCTGAGTTAACGACCGTAAGAGCCAGTAGGAATTAACGTTAATCTGCCAGTTACCGGCTTCCAGTTGTCAGGAGCCCGGTGAGAACCCGACACCGGTCGTCACCGCTTTGTCATTATTTCGACAAGAATCAAACTGATTCGCCCGGCCCGCTCCGTGTTCAGGTTCACCCACTTTCTACCGGAAGGCAATTAAAAATAATTTGCATTTCTCTTTATGCGTACTACGTTATTATTTTCGTGCGAATTTGATGCTGGTTAAAAGGAGATCACTTGGTCTGAGCCAGTCTGTGAAGCCACCCTGTATTCTAATAGATGAGAAGAAGCGCTAAGTTTTAAGTTTGTCCCAATATTTAAGTAGAAACCTAAATATGTAGGAGTTGATAAAAGGTTGAGTAAGGAATAGTGATTATATAGCTTAACTTTACAAAGAAATAAACTAAGAAGATTCCTCTACAAGAATGCTTCGCTATCCTATTTATTTGGCAAAACTGCCACTATCAGACGAAAGTACAGTTTATCTTAACCTATCGCAGTAGGCTTCCTTTGAAGTCATCTTATACAAACTCTTAATCATGATGACGTGAAGGTATCTATAAGTCCTGACCATAGAGCCAGCTTTGAGTAAATAAATTGAGCGATCAGTTATTACGTGAGCTTAAGGATTATATCTCTAAGTTACCGTTATGTGATCACAGCCAAGATCAGGCTTTTTACTGCAATGTAAAAACGGCCGTGTATAGACAGATAGGTACTTAGAAATACTAGGTAGGAAGATAAGTTCTTACGTTCAATTATCGAAACGATTGCTGTTTTGGATTGCGATATATTTTTTTATAGGTAAAAGTTGATAAAAGCCTTACAGTCCTAAGAGTATCCTTGCAAAAATATAATGGTAGATTTTTAAAATCCCGTATTTCGAGCGCCCTTGTCTATACCTATTTCCTGACAATAGCAAATACTGCTGTAGCCCCCAATAGAGATATAAGTTCCAGATAAATAAATAAATAATTGTGTGCACATGTAGAGTGGTAGTGTTTCGTTCATAAGACATTTGAGGTTAGATAGTTCATAAGTTTCCGCTAGCCGGCCGCGACAGGACAATGGCGGGCTTAGCGCATAAATCACGGCAGGTGAGCGTGTACTGGGGGCCGATTCTACTAACAAATTTGTTAAAAAAACGCAATAGAACCGCAACCGAATCACCACTTTTAAGCGTTTTCGCATTCTACTAAAATGAACAACGGTCCAGCTGCGACACAGCTGCGGTTACGTTTTAGTTACGCCAACGATCGATTGAAACAATGTCAAAACCTATTCTACTAACAAAATCGAACATGAGCGTGACGTTTACTATAGGACAAAGTTAATGATAAAATTATGATCATTATGTCTTTTAATTATAGAAAATACTTTTAGTGCCACATATTCGTGTTTAGTAACATTTTTAGATTCAACTTTTTTCTTTGTGGTATTAATAAAACATATTATTTTGGCATGTTGGTAACGCGAGTAATCCGCTGTGTTCCCGCTACAGTTCAGTTGCAATTCGTTTTAAGTTTAGTTTCCATTTTGCTTATAAAATAGTAGAATGACTTTTTATGTAACTATCGAACGGCGATCGAAATCGAACTGTTGTGGAAACACAATTTAACGTGAAACGTTGCAAATTAGTAGAATCGGCCCCCTGATCGTCCTCAGGTCTTACAGGTGCTTTATATTGTTTGTTTGTATTTGTAAACTTTGTTGTCAATGATTTCTTTCCTCTAAAAACAGGTGCCTATTTGTTTAGGTGTATAAGATTGGGGTTCTTAAGAAAGCCGCCAAATTACGGTCGTCCAAAAAAATGCTGTTTTTGACAGCGTAATGTCAAATTACCTTAGAGATTTTCAAAACTCGTTTTATTACAACACGCTTTCATAGAAAATCAAAGGTTGTTTCAGCGTCAACATTTGTTTCGTTTCACGGACGGTTGTCGCAACTAGTGGTGTCAAGGTTACCAATGTTTGACTTTGACTCACAATAGTGGTAATTGGATTAGGGCGTTGATTAATTAAAACTTCTGATTAAATGTTGTTGCAACACCGTTGCTTGTACCGGTTTAAAGATCTGATGTCGAATGGCTGGACCTACCTACCTATTTTATTTTCGGCATAATATAAGGAAAATGTTTTTTTTTTTTTTAATTATTGTTCATAGCCAGCACTGTTGGATTGTAGATGTCGAATGTCATAAACTTGTCGAATATTATAAAGATCACAGTTAGGTTGTATAAATTGGATACCTACTTGTCGCGGATCCCGCTATCGGGAGGCGGAGGGAGTGACTCCTCACGACTTATTGTTTATCCACAACAAATTGTTACGTATATATTCTATGGAAAGCTGCCATCAAACTTATAGTTACATACCTAGGAATCAAATTGTTAGATCTATGTTGGGTTCGTACCTATTGCGAAACATAGTAACTTGAAAAAAAAAATAGTGTATATAGATAGGTAGGTATCAATTTTTGTTTTAAATCTTAGGCAATAAGCACATTCCATCTTTAATAAAATTCCCATCTCCGATGGAGAAACATACCTAATTGATGTCGGTAGCAGTTCAGTAGATTCTTGGTGAGTTCTTGAATCATAGCCTAGCATTGGTATGGACGTGGCATGCCTTGTGTATATAGATAGGTAGGTACCAATTTTTGTTTTAAATCTTAGGCAATAAGCACATTCCATCCTTAATAAAATTTCCATCTCCGATGGAGAAACATACCTAATTGATGTCGGTAGCAGTTCAGTAGATACTTGGTGAGTTCTTGAATCATAGCCTAGCATTGGTATGGACGTGGCATGCGTTGCAATAGGACCTTCAAAACGAAGGTTTCTTCTTGGTTTCAGCTCGGGGGTCGTCCGTGACAGATAGACCTAGTAGGTTCTCCACTGGTGGCCCAGTGGTATCAGAGCTGTAGGTCATGAGTTCGAATCCAGGCAGGCACTTAACTTTGTGTATTTAATTTCATCACCACTGCTTTCAGACTGTCGAACGAAAACAGCGTGAGGAAACTGACATGTCCTAGAACCATAATTTCGAAGACATGTGACATCAATAAACCCGCACTGGGCCCGCGTGGTGGATTTCGGCCCACACCCTCTCACAGAGCAGACGCCTGTGTACTAACAATGGGAACATTATAGGCTGATGAACTTAACTCCTCAATTACCATCATGGGCGATGTTTTGTTGTCCCACAGCCATTTCCTTTCGTAAAACGCAAAGGACATTTTAAAAGGAGTTATTAAAAGATATTTCCTGCTTATAACCCCTCTAAACTTTAATAATGAAAAACACTTACGGTACAGTTCTCAGTAAAGAGCCATGTAAAAAGTAACACTCACTTAATAGACGTGTAAGGAAGGATGCAATCGCGTTCTGTCCATCTTTACATAAACAGTTACAATGGTGTTGTCGTGTACGCCGGGGCTTCTATAGCTTTAAACGGTTCATTGGCTAGTGAAATTGTTAAAGAGCATGACAATATATCCACGGGCCATCAGTTTGCGGGTTGTTCCGTGCCCACGGTGACGGTTTTGGGTTGAAGGTATTTATTTACCTAACAAGATACAGCACCAGATAGCCTTTTCCTCAACTTAATGTATCACCTATAAACCACCATTTCACATTAACCTCCCGGTAATCCATTTATCTGAGTTTGAAGACGTCGGGATTTATTAAAGCGTAAATAATGTTTTATCATTGAAAAGACTCGTAAGTTTTTACATCGTCAAAAGGCATTACGTTAACTGTTAATCGCATTTCAATACGTTATCTTTATGAATTGCCGTCGTCTGCGGAGTGGAGAAAACTCGCACTGAAGTCACTACGTTTATTTTTATTATTTGTGTTCCAAATATGATGACGAGGTTTCTTCGGATTTAATGTTCTTACCGCTTCGTTGGTACTGCACACAAATCATGTAACAACTCTCCTTTGACCTACTTTTACTTGCATACGTTATCCTGTGTTTGAACTTGGTTCTACATGTTACGTACCCACCTATCGCAATTGACCTGTTCAAGGTAAGGCTCCCTAAAAAGGCATAAGTATCGAAAACAAAAAAGGGAATTGCTGCAAAGGGCATCCTAACTAGTAACTGGCTCTACAATGTCAAAATTTAAATTATAATATTTGACAAAAGTTTACAGCTGGTAGGTTCTAAGGTTATATCAGAGTATGAGCATATTTCTACGTATACTCGTCTTCTGATCTAGGTATCCTTTCGTTATTGGCTCTTAAATCATCATGATCATCATCAGCCTAGCTTCTTCCCAACTATGTCGGGGTCGGCTTCCAGTCTAACCGGGTGCAGCTGAGTACCATTATTGCTGACCGAGTACCTCTGGCTGAATACCGTCGCTAACTGATTCTCAGCCTAGTTTGAATAAATGACTTTTGATTTTGATTTTTTTAACAGAAAGCTAGTGCCTATCTGACCTCCACAAGGTAGTTACTGGGTAATATGGTAACCCTTGGTAAGTGGTTGGCAAATTATCGAACTTCTAACGACCCTTAGCGACTGTCAAAGATCCACGAATGACAGCGGACCAACGGAACGATTGGCTCTTAAAATAATATAAAGTAAGGCAGGAAAAGCAATTTCTGAGCTCCCAGCTCAGAAATTGCGGCCAAGATTTATAAAAAGAAAATTTAAATAGCAAAAATCTCGTAGACTTTAATAGTTTCAGTTCTCTATTTCAATCAACAGTAATTGCAGTCTAAATTATATGTAATAAACGGGCATGAATTGAACACTGTAATCATTTTGATGATAGACTAACATACTTGTTTTTGTATAGAAGAGTTAATCAGATCAGACGGGTTGGCGTCAATCTTGTCAAATTACTAGATGTTATGGCCTGTAAAGCTCGTCCGTTCAACTCTGTAGGTTATTTAACTAACGATACGATAAAAACAATTTTGAAAATTTTGACTCTGATATACTTATTTTAAACAAACAATACAGTATTTGCAAATGAGGTGAGGTATATGCGAATGTATTAAAAGAAACTAATTTTAAGCAAATGTAGTCAATAACATAAATATTTTTATTTTGTTTTTGCTTGAGTAATTATAGCCCGAATTTGTTTGTTCTAAATGCGCCATTCATGCTTAACGATGAATCGTGAAATCTTCTTTGTTGAAATGTTTCGCGAACGATCGCTCACGTTTTAGGTGGTGCATTTATTTAGTTGAGCTATTTATTGCTACGAGTAACATTTATTGCGGCGATCCATGCTTTCTCCGTTGTCTGGACATCACCGCCCGGTTGCACCTTTACGAACCATTGCATCGTATACGATCGACTAGACGTAAATAGCACAGCTACACTGTTAATTGATCTCCTCTGAGCTTCTGTATTCGTTTGCTGGCTAACTGTTATGTTTCTGTAGTAGCCGGTATATATACTAGGATGGTATTTCAAATACAGGTCATGGGTATTGATTTAGCAATGTTCCAAAACTCAAACTCTTTGTTCAAATTGATGTCATTAGTGAAAAATTCCATTGTAGTCGCAGGAATGCAGAATTTAATCTCAGCGTGAAATACCACACTGATTACTCTGTGTATTCTAAACGACACAACGTTATTCTCGTAACTCTCGCGAATTGCGTTGGAATTTTATCTTAGACGCGAGACAGCTGATTATTTATTAATGACATACTTATTTCTTTGTGTACGATAATGTGTGGAGCAACCGATGTTACTTTAATATTTATTATTATATTGACAATATTACATAACAAGCGAGCGAGGACGGTGAAATCCGCGAAGTGTGGACGTGTGGACTGCGGACTGCGAACACGTGGCGGCGCAACAAGGTGTCGACTTGACCAAGTCTTTTAAATGTCTTTATCGAGAAACAAACGAACATAACAATAAAATCATCCATATCATTATATTACATACATTAACGGTTTATATAACTGCTTATGTCGATAACGAAATTGAGTGAATTTTGGCGAATTCGGTCGATAGCCATCGTTAACTCGAGAAAATGACGGTTTCAAAACTCAGGAGCGATATGTTTGAATTTATCGAAGTCTTTATTATTCCTGCTCGGTATATGACAACGAGTATTCGGCGCCATGTAAAAACTATTAATAAAATTAATTGGACCGTTCACGCAAGCCACGCAGTCTTGATTATTACGCTTTATGAGGATCTTTGTAAAGCGAAAGCCAACGAATGTATTTCAAGTTTTTGGTCCTTCTGTTGTGAATTATGGGCTCATGGCCGCAGGATTGTTGACAGTAATGTTAGTGTGGTTAGCCTGCCAATATATCATGATCATCCTACACTTAAACGTAATTAGTTGAAAAGAATTATATGGTTCGACGAAGGTCGAGTTAAAAATAACCGCATGCTTTTCTTAATTTAATGATTCACGCAAGAGTTACGATTGTAAAATGAAGGGCCACTGGTTTTTTATTGCATCAATATTTGCTTTAGATTGCCTTATTTATCAACATTCTCTATTTTTATGAAAAGAAAACTTTATAGTACTGTTAAAAGTTCGCAAAGAATGGCAATATTGAAGAGTCAATACTTTTTAATTAGTGGTCCAGGAGGGCCGAAATACAAAGTGTTATGTGCCAATCGGGTGACCCCATCTGAGGCTGTTGGTACATATTGGGTTTTATTTAATGGCTGTGTTGGGCCGGTGGGCCGTCTCACCGTCTGGTCGTGTGAACTTTGCATTATCAACTTTGTGATACATACCAAAGGAGCTTTGTAACGGTCCCGAAGGTGTCCGGACGCGTTTTCGGTTGTAGAGATTGTGATCAATATCGTTTATCAATATTTCTTTGTTCCTTGTTTTACCCTACTTTCTGTTTGAAATTTAAAATATATAGATCGCAGATTCCCTTCCCCTGATGGTTCGTCTCGGTTACCAATATTATAATTGAATTGGCGGTCATCTGTGTGGGGACTGGAGATGGTTAATTTTACGAGTGTTCCGTCGCATTGTTTCACCCATATCTGCAAATGTAACACAAGAATCATGCCGCAAAGTTTTATACTTTAACTAACCATTCATGGATGTTCTACAAATTGAAATACTCCAGTTACAATGGTCTTTGAAGTGATTGATGATACTAAATCGAACTATGAACCTGTGTGAATGGTACTCCAACACCTACTCACAACAGGTCATAAGTATGTAGTGTTATATAATATCGCATTAAAGTCAATTAAACCCCCTTTCCGATATGGTTAAGCAATGCTGAGAAATATGGCGTTTGATTTTTGATCGCCGTCCGTAGGAAACCCTTGTAGGTAATTGCTTTGTAATATCGTACACAGCTCTAAAGAGGTTAAAAGATGTAGAGATATGAATCGTTTAGTAGGCAAGTGTGAACAGAACAGTGTTGCCATTGTTGGGCCCATTAACAAACTAGTTTTGACACGCGAGTCGCCTTGCAAAATGTCCAACTCACGACTAAATAAATAAATGTTTATTTACATCGTTGCCCAAGCAGTTGATAAGTAATTTAATTAGAACGCGCTTAATTGAATATTGGAAATAATAACGAGAGTAGCGGGTTGCAGAGTGGCGATACTGTTGTAACAAATTAATCAAACTTATGATCCGCTTGTGCGTCTGCGCCGCTTTGTTGCGGTTCAACCGACTAATTTGTTGTTATTGCAAAACATCTTTAGTATGTTAACAAAGGCAATAATTTTCATGCAAATGTGGTAATCTCGATATACCGGAGTAATCGATTTACGACGTTCTGCGAAGATCTCGATCCTTAAATATACGTCAAACATTCATCTTGTGCTCCTTTCTTAGCTATTTTATGTATGAGCGTCTATAAATAATGTGATGGTCGGGTGCTAAACTGCGTATTCATGATGCTATCTCAGTATCTAAATTAAAGAGTTGACTATTAGCGGCTTTAAGCCGATTGCATAAATACGGTAAAGTGGCATGTTTGAGGAAGTTGTTCTCAGGTAACGATCAATTTGCGTGAGTCGACACGCCGTGCTTTTTTTTCTACGTCACAACCTTCCTTAATGAGTAGAGAAATCCACGGAGCGAACTAACTTCTATGCAAATGCATTTTCTTCTATTTTCGAAAGTAGGTATACCTACTTATATATTGTGGGATCACTAATGAAGACTGACATGTAATTCATTGGGTCTTACTTTTATGTATGTACCTACAATTAAGTCTATTAAGTAACGTACCTAAGTACCTAACTGATAGCAAATCCAGGCGTTAGAATGAAATGCCTCGTCCATGGATATCCACTTGTTAGTACCTATCATCTCGAAGAAATTAAATTTACTTAACTAGGTTCTACCTTTTTGGTAATTTGCTTGTGGTTGTCATTCAAAGATAACTATTATAGGTTGAAATATTTCTAGGAAACGTGCTAAATAGAGGAAATTCAGCTATTTCGACACACTTAGATTTGTATAGAAATTATAAAAATAGTTTAATGGATGGTTTCCACCTTCCAGTGGTATTTCGATCTTGTTTCGGCAGATAGCCTGCTTAAACAATAATAGGTTTAAATCAAAACGTTCCATTGAAGAATGAGACGTCTAAACAAGGAAATCTTCTACCTACTCATTAGTCCAGTGATGTGAGAGTCATTAATCAAGATTTGCTTTGCTTGCTCCACTTTCTTTCTGAATTTTATTTTAATAATATTATTTCTTAATTATATTTCTAACTTTCAAAGTAGAGTAGCTATGTGACATAAAGGAAGCAGGGTTGCTGGACGTGGGCGGGGCGGATCCAATTATGTCTCAGCACGAACGAATTTATTGCGCTAAACGTCTGCATCATTCTCACCTTGACATTTCGCAGACGTGCGTATTCTGGATCGAGCTGATCGATATTCTGCCAGTTTTCCTTATTCAGAAATAGAAATAGCAAAGATTTCATTTAAATTTTTCCTGGCCGACCGACAGCCCAAAATTCCGAAAATGTTTATTAAATTTCATCTCCAATATCCGAAACATCGATAATATTGGCATTAGTCCAACGTTATGAATATTTAATTAGGTAGGATGTATGGACGAAGTACAAATTCCAACGTATGCATACTCGGCTAGTTCGGAGGTTGGAACGGAGGCTGCGCACGCGCTTTTGATGCAAGCACCGGCTAGAGACGCCGGCAGTCGCGCGGGAAACTTCGCGGCACTCGGTCGAGCTTACGGCCGTGAGCAATCCTGTGGAATCTATCTCTCGATCATATTTACGATAACTCACATCGATCGGTGTGATATCGACGAGTACCGTGTTACAAACATAAACTGTGATCATAAACTGATGTGGTTGCTGGACACTGCTGCCATCATGTCCCATTGAAACAATTTTCTTGATATAAAAGTGAAAAAAATAAACTCTGCCCAAATGAAGATGACTGTGAATCGTATAAGGGTGGTGGTGCTAGGGAGCCCGCGAAGCGGCAAGTCTGGTTAGTAGAGCATGCACATCCGTTTCTTATGACGACTATATTTTTATCAAGAAATTAACCGTTTTAAAGCAAAGTTTAAATCGCATCATGTTTTAGATGTATCTAAAAATTGACATATTGACTTTTGCAAACCGATTTTATTTCTTTCAATTATGAACAAAAATTTTAATGACAACATGTAAGTTTGTAACTTTACACTAGTAAATAAAAGTGTTAATAATTGTCACTGTATTGACAAGAAGTGTGAATTTAACGTTTAAAGAACTCAAGGAGGTCATTTAAAAATATTGACGGTAAAAACCCTTTTACTTAATTTTATTTTAGTGCTTTTCGTATTTGGGGACAATTTGTAAAATGAAAAGCTTTATCTGATGCAGTTAATATTTGTTATTATCATCAGTAATAAAATAAGGGATACATTATTAAAGTCAACTGAGTGCGAATTTGAGGTGCAGACCCTGTAATTTCGGTCTTCAAAAGCAGTTTTTGTGTGGTTATTACTTATTACATCAGAGGAACGTATAACGGGAAAAGAAAATTACAGTCATAATCATAGCGTTATATGAAAACGATGTTTTTAAAAGTCGTTCTTTTACAGTTTATTTTAAACATAAGGATATTTTTATTTAATGAATACACCATGATATTATTTTCAAGTTTAGTTTATTTTTACACGATGACTAAAATATTACGAGTATGTAGTGATGAGTAGGTAAATCTGATTTAATACCGATAGAGGTAGCAGTATCCTATGTTCCTATATCTCTCGACAAAGCATATTATACAAGAAGGACAACGTATCTACATTGTTTGTAAATCATTATACACCTACCTCCCAGTTTACATTGCAAATTGTATCAGGTATGCTAAGCTATGATAGAGTTACACATATTTAATTGCCCTCCATTGCCAGCCAGGTAGGCACGGGCGATTTTTTATTAGAAAAATAAATAATAGTTTACAAAACTAAAAAACACGCTTTAAAAACCAAACTAAAAAAGGAGAAAATAATTTAATTCAATTAAAAAGCGTGGGGTGCTTTTTGAGGTATTTTTATAATCAATTAATGTCAAGCACCCCACGCTTTTTAATTGAATTAAATTATTTTCTACTTTTTTAGTTCGGTTTTTAAAGCGAGTTTTTTAGTTTTGTTAACTGTTATTTATTTTCTATTTTTTAGTTCTGCTAACTACAAAAACGTGTTTTTCTTTTTTCTCAATTTTTTTTTTAAATTATTGAATTGTCATCGGTCCTCGACAAGTTTACAAAGTTTCAATGAAATCTGACCGTTTAAAGTGGGTCAAAATCGCGCTCAAAGGAGTCGGTTACATACAAACATACAAACAAACAAACATACAAGTGAAGCTAATATAAAGCGTGTAAAAATGTTCATCGCTTAGTGGGTTTTTAACTATTGGTGTTCAGCCGAGCATTGAGAATCCATCAGAATGCACGGCGCGTCAAAAAAATACACAGTTGGATTTTCAAATCTTAGCGCTAAGCAGTGCATTGAAAATCCTGTTCGTAATATAAAATCCCTGCGATATAAAATCGCCCATGGGTACAAGCTCTTATCATGCACAACAAACTATTCAATGGCATTCCTGTGTGTCAATGTTTATAACGATAACGTAGCATATTTGACTAATGCATTGCTTTATCTCCAGTTGGCTCGTTTGATTTTACGAGTATTTGCTCGATACTTAGTCTACAATCTATCCGACGATGTTTAAGCGCCCTGCAAACATCCAACAATTCCAACATTATCGAGAATCTCGATAAACACTCTACTAATCTTATCAATCAGTTTTCACTTTTCAGTTAATTTATCCTCGTTTTGTTGGATTTTCTTTTAATTTTCCAACAATCTTTTTATTTTTTCACATGTCTGTGATTTCATAATCCTCTGCCGGTTTTAGTATCCTGACTGGTCTATTCTTATGAAAATAGATGATAGATTTTCTTCGCCATGTCAGCCGGATATGCGATAGATTCGTTGCTAGGATGAATTACTCAAAGGGGACAAACTTTTCGTACAAGTCTATCCAATTTTTCTTCAACCTTAATATCACACAAAAAGTATGTTCTAAGTTCTATAAATATTTTATTGAAGGTGCCAAAATAAGCTTTGTAATCAGAGTATTAGGTACACTTGTTCAGAACGTTTATAAAGGTGGTCGACTACATTATCTGTAAAATGGCTTTACTCAATTTGTCAGTGATTCACGATCATGGCTGATTAATTTCGCTTTACAAACATGGGTATTGGCGTGTGATATACATGTGTAGAGCAACGACCTCGACGGCAGCGTTAATGGTTGATCGGTCATTTAAGAGTTACACAACGTCGTCTGGTGGCGCCAGGCGTCGCAGTTGTCGGGAAATCGCGCCGCTGACCCACCGGCCGAGTCGCCGCGACTGGTTGTAATTGCACCGCCCTAATTGTCGGCCGGCGGACGGCTGACGGACCGGCTGCGAGCGCTCCGAGACGCATGCGTTTGCAATTCATTACAGACGGGAGCGAGCCGGCCCGACATGCGAAATTGTTTCAATGTAGATCCTGTCCACGGACGGCCCCGTGGGAGTGGCGCTTGTCTGTCACGGATACGCCGTTCACGTCGTCGTTAAATGCCCTCAGGAGCATTATCTACTCATTAAACCTTTTAGCACTGGCATTATTCACGAAACTCATTCTTCATGAGGCCATTTATTTTCGCATTATAGTGAATTCCGTTACTGCGAAGTCGCGGCAGTGCCCTGCACTTAATGTTGTTCCAAACTATCTGGGTCACGTTAATACTTCGTAAAAATATATGCTTGCACCCTGTGGTTACCGGCTGTTAAAATTGAAACACTAAAAATATTAATTATGTTGAGTTAATAAAATATTTCAATTAACGCACCCACCGCAGAGTGCTACATGTCAACGAGCAACCATTTTTTTTTCTGAAATGAATTGTGTTCGGAGAGTAACGAACTTTAATTTGGAAAGGAGCCACATTTTTTTGATGTTATGAAAGATTGCTTTTATAAAGGTCCTGCGTATATGTATTTTTTGCCGAGAGTGTCGCGATGGTGCCAAAATGGGATGTTAACCACATTGATTGTGGTATGAGGTTTAATGTCGAATGTGTCTGCTCGGGCGGCTCGGCGGCGCAGGCGCAGCGCTCAGTGCGACGACCTTCTCACGGCATGATGAATGAGTGCAGCAAGGAGGTATTAAAACATCGTCGACATCCTTACCTCGCGGATTCTGACACATTCACTTGTAATGTACCATATGATTGAATTTCTACATAATTTGTTTGGCATGTCTTTGAAGACATAATAATTTTAAAAGCTGTGTTTATTTAAGGGATTTTGGTTAGTGAAGTTAAGGCTCATAAATATGGCAAAACATCGAAAGCAGATTTGAACGTGGTCTTTTTAATGCAACCAATGCGTTCATAAAAATTGAAGGCAATCAAGACATACTTATATTCACGGAAGTAGCATAGGTGACAAATATTACCGGAGAGAGACTGGAAAGTTTTAAAGACTGTAGATTTTTTTAAATATTGGCATGTGATATTTTTGTTAATGGAAAGTAGATAAGAAAGGTACACGCAGATATTAACACTTAACCATCGTGTTGACAAATCGGAATTTAGCAGAAATGATTAATAAAGAGAAAGAAGAAATACGACGAGCAAGATTCCTTAGAAATAAATTCCATAAAAATAAAGATATTATTTGTATAGTTTGAGGCAGATTCAGCTTTTAACAGCCTAATCCCTGTTGTATCTAGGCCCTAGGCCAGCTGGTCTTAAAACATTTCTGATACTGATGCCTGACCTCAATCAATTAGTCAACTCAGCCTAGTGCAGCCCAATCAGTCACATTTCTAGACACAGACCTCTCCCAAGTTGCACCACAACATCTGGCATTGATGTCACAATTGTTGCCATGACTGCCCACTAATATGTTAGACCGGTATCAAAAGAAACCAAGTCAAAGTAATAATGGTTGCTATTGGTATCCATGATGGTCAGTGCGACACATGATGGATGTATTCAGTAATCTATTAATTACCCTAAAGATTCCTGTCGATAGCTACATCCATTATTCTTGAAGATAACATTCGATCTATCAACCCACGTGGTGCTGTGTTGTTTGATCACAGTAATTTGTCTTATATGCCTCGATGATTATAATTTGATGTAATTTTTTATTGGAGTCTCGTTGGAGAAGATTCTTTAATCATTTTTTGATCCTCCACAATACGCGCGGTTAATTTATTACAAGTAAATTGATGGTAAATCGTTTCAAAATTATGTATATTCACTTTGAGAATTACTATTTTTTGGTGTTGGACGTGCCGTCATTATTATATTGGACAGAGATGACTAAATTAGTTTTTTGTGGTTTTCGTCTGGGCCGTAAAAAGCGAAACCTACTTGTTTGTCTCAAAGAGGATGGTTCGCCAATTGAAGCACCAATTATTTCAAAAACTGAGGTTACTAATAACCTCAGTCTTTGAAATAATTGGTGGTGGTACGCTTGGTAGTAGAGTAATAAAAAAATTAAAACATTCTTAGTAAAGCAGAGATATATCTTCTCTACTAAGAATGTTACCTATAGATATATTTTTAGAATTAACTACAGACTTAACTTTTTATTCCCGTGCAGCACAAAACTGTTGGCAGTCCTTTTAGGCCTTTATTAGGAATGTCGTAAAATCCAGAAGAACGTAAATTGGTCTGGTTAAATGCGAAGAGTTCTACCAGTCTAACATAAAAATAATATTGAACCAAACATAAAACTCCATTTTAGTTGAATTCCGCATATTTCAGTTTAAATTGGATCGATGAAACTTTATCACTCGACGATTATGTAGATACGTAATCGGATCGCAGAGAAAGTAATGCATTTAATACTCAATGCACACGAGGAAAAAATCGAAAGGAAAAATGAGAGTGTGGAATTTCGATCGTGTTTCATAAACTACGATATATTGTATATTGTGGTGTGTTGTAATTTTTATCAAAGCTTGAAAAGGTTTTATTGCACACTGGTTTATTGACGTGACGATGTTTTATCGGTTGCCGGTCGTCAATCAAATATCGGCGATATCGATCTTCTTTCTCAATTATTATTAATGTCATCATACACGGAAGCTGTGAGTGTAACTTTATTATGAACCCGTGTATTTTTTCCTTTAAGTAAACATTGATTCTTTTATTGAACTGGTTTAGTACTTTTAAAAGAAATTGAGAATGTCCATTTCGCAAGCATAAAGAAGATATCTTAAGAATTCCATGAAAAACGAAAATTAATTGTATCAGAGAGGACTATAGAGTGCTTTCCTTTTAAAGGAGAGAGAGAAAGAGAGAGCACAATCGTTTCCTTATAGTTACGTCGTCATGCCAGGAATGGCACAGAATTGTAAGGTAATAGATTTCCTATCCTAGCCTTAACCGTCTGCGCCAGAATGCGTACGGAATGCATTCCAAGTCCATTGTCATGCGACAACGTGCTGCAGTTGCATAAAAGCATTGTGGACTCTTGTGTAACTGCCTTGGGTCAAGATTCTGACACAAATAGTAACAGCGATAACTCATTCGGGAGTATTATCCACACGGTGATGTTGTAAACGATTCATGTAATGGAATGTTAATTAGCATTTGTTACGAAAACAGATGTCTATCTAGAATTAAATATATATGGCTTTTGTGTTGTGTTTTTGTTTAGTATATCTTGACTTGATATTGGGGTGGATATCATAAAAATCATTTGACTAGTCGTTCACTTTGTGGCTATATCTTAAGCCATACGATATTTTTATAGGTACTAATATGTTCGTACTATAAATTATGTTTGCATTTTCGTATGTATCCTACGAGAATCATTAAAGTCATTCGCATTTACTATTAAGACATGGGTGCATTAGTACCTAATTAGTGCCCGACCATGGAACTTAGCATAAACATTGACTACATATTTAACGACCTCTGCGCATTATGCACTAGTAGGTAATATGTCATGTTTTGTGCATTTCTGCTTGGCACCTTAAGTTACGTGTTCAGAATTCAAATTACTCATTTTCATCATCCAAATGATAGAAACTGCTATAACGATTATACTTCAAAGGGTTGAAGTACGAACGTAATCTCACGTCCGAGGCGGTCGCACCGGACAAGCAATCAGCTTGTTGAATAGCGCCACTAGTTCCTTTTGATGGGCTGCAGGATTCTCCACACTTCATTTCGTCGGTAGCTTACGACCGCCTCTATTCACGCAACTTGCCTTGTCATTGTTGTTGATAACTGTTTGTATTGTGTACAACCCTTTGATGGAAATTCCAGGAGTGAAAGGACTAATCAGTGTTTGATCCACTCGCTTCTAGAAAGTTGGGAGTGACGACCTCTTAATTGTTCGCCTATTTACAATATGTCTTCGATGAAGGCGTGCTTCTTACAATGTTATTCATTTGGTTCTCTTTTTGTTGCAGCGGTGGTCGTGCGTTATCTAACAAAGCGGTACATCGGAGAATATAGCTCGACAGGAGGTTAGTAAAGTTCAATCGATGAATCATTAATATCATAATAAAAAGTGTTTATCTCTTTTTGATCATTGTATTTAAAATAATTGTGAACGTAGATGAACGCGTATATTAATAAGATATTGGCAAATTCAATAAACTATCGAACTAACATTTAATGACGTCAATTCTTGGTTAATTTACAAAAAACTTCAATCATGTCTGTCATTTATTACAGTAGTAGAATATATTGTGTTCAAATCAAAAATGTCTGCTTCCTTCCGACCTTAAATATGATGTGTTTTCATCAGTTGGGCACCGCCGTCTTTCTCAGGACGTGAATAAAAATGTTAAGGAAACCGCTTTCAGTGCTCGATGTCGTAGTAAATGTTGTCTTTATCGAATGACGACAACAATATTAGGACAAAAGCGATCGTTACGCACAGTTCTATACCGTACTCTCTTGTTTCAGATTTCCTTTATCAGCACAGAGTGGCTTTCGACGGTGCCGTTTCAGAAGTTGAAATACTAGATACATCTAATTGCGCGGTAAGTAACGAGTCTGCCACAATGTTGCTTTTAGCGTTAACACTAAAATATCAGTCACTACGAACAAAAGGCTCGACGTCGTCGATAAGATTAAAACTCGAAGCTCGAATAGCAAACGTAGAGATAGACGGTCAAACTTAATTTACCATTAAACAATGGAGATGTTAATCTGCTGTGGGCTGTGCTGGTAGCGGACTAGCGGCTGATGGCCGCAGTACAATTTAATTAGACGAAGTTTATGTGGCTTGTATCGGCTTATCAGATGCGATCGTTGCCGTTGTTGCATCGGTGTGGCTGCGGGCAAAATCCTACGTTCGAACCTACGCTACGATAGAATACACGGGGGAATTCGTGTTACGTAATTGTTATGCTTTTATTGTTGTTGTATAGGCGCGCAGTGATTCTTAAACCAGTTTTATTTCCTAAACAACGATGATGTTTATTAAACGCATCGATAACGGAACTAAAAGAACAGAATAGATTGGATGCTTCGTATTATTGCGCAACCGGTGATTTTATTCGGTGCAAGCGAGTGGCCCCGATACCAGATTCCGAGTACCAGTTGTGGCTTGCGACTTTATTTACAATTATAAGTTAAGTTCACTGACTTTATTTTCAATTTTAGCTATTCCAGATTCTCCGGCTTGAGGTGAACAGTTATTGTGCATTGAGGTTTATCGAGCGCAATAGGGTTTTAAATACTATGCATTATTCTTGAAACAATGCTCATATATTTAAATAGGAACTAGAAATGCTTTCTGAATAGTAACTGTATCAGCGCAAAGTTTTCGTAATTTAAAAATAAAACGTTTTATTTATTCACCTTATTTTAATTTCTTGTAAATTCTTCAGGCAAGACAATTCAGGACGTATAAAAACTTTCAGTAGTGTAGTTGAGTCCAGTCCACAGAACGTAATTATTAAAACTAAAGGTTTCCGTGGGCCCGTCAAATAATTTAAAAAATGTACATTTATATGAAATTAGAGAAGAAATTATGGAGAGAATTAGGGTAGAGAATGCCTAAGGCGTTAAGTCGCTTTTTTACCTTTTTTGTGTGCGAGATGTTTAAATAAATAATGAATTAAAAGGAATATAGCATACGCTTTCACAACACCAAACCGTTTCGCATCTGATTATGGCCTTTTGAATCCATTTGTAATCTGCCTGTATCTTTCAAGCTGTTACAATTTGGAATAGAATATATCTAATCTAATAAAATCTTATTTAAAGTTATTTAAACAAGATTATTATAATAAAGGTTGTCAAAATTTAAAAAAGTGTGTCTACAATTCGTATCTTCCATTGCCTACACCATTAAATGTTATCGACCAAAATAAGAACGAATGTCTGTAACTACAAGACCGAGTAGGTAACCGCTGAGTTTCGTACACCAGTCACATCCGCACACAATTCAATATTAAGTCTATATCTGGATGTATTCCTTCAAACAGTCCATGTGCCAGATTACTGTGTGATTAGATTGTTGAATAAAACGCCTCCTGGATTACCACATTATGGGACCTTAAATTCCCTTAGAGGTACTGCCATTCCGCAGGGCTTCAATATAAGGTTCCACCAGTTTCTAATAGACATGTTTCTTCGTAGATCCGCGGATGTCTAGCAGAGCACGTGCGATGGGGCGACGCGTTCGCCGTGGTCTACTCTGTGTGCGAACGCCGGTCATTCCTCGCTGCTGCCGAACTTCTGTCCTTGTTGGAACGCACCCGACTGCCCGGCTGTGCCGCCGTCACCCTCTTGGGGAACAAACGTGACCTCGAACACGCCAGGTATGAATCTCTTTTTATTTTTATTAAACTGGGTTTCATATAAGTGTCTACTATGATTATTGAGGTCCACGTAGTTTAAATACGTGCATACGTCTATGCCTATAATGAAACGAATGACCTATAATTACATAATGAATCTGTGACACTGATAACCATCACAAGTAAATTTTCATATGATCAGTAGGTAGTCACTGCCACTTCTGGTAGATTTGATTGGCATTTTGGCAAGCAGGACTTACGGCCTTAGTCTTCACACACAAACTCACGAATACTTTTTTTCAATTAGGGAGGTCCATGCAGAGGAGGGTCAAGAACTGTCGCTAAGATTTGGCTGTCAGTTTTACGAGGTGTCGGCGGCGGAGTCGTGCGCGGGCGCCGCGCTCGCCTTTCATGCGCTGCTGCGGGAGGCGCGAGCGCTCGCGCTCTTGTTGCCCGCGCCCAGGCGCAAACTCGCTGCCTACTCTGTCTCAAAGGTGAGTTCCCTGATGTTCTTTCGAGAACTGCGTGTGATTTGTGAAATCTACGATCGATAATTCCACACATGTCTACGATATTTTGGATATCTTTAGGGAAAGAAAGCTGATGTAATCTTTTGGAAAAAGATTTTATTTTAACACAACATTATATTTTTAAAACACTCAACCAAACTGGTTTTAACTCTTTTTAATGACTTCGTTTTAACAAATCTCTTTTTATTCTCAGGTCATTGGCACAATATTCGGGAAAAACAGCAAAAATGTCAGAAAGAAACGGCCATCGCTCAGCATTTAAATTTTTATTAAATTATTTTTAAAACGTACTTTATAAATCCCCCAGACTGGTTTGTATATAATTAAATATAGTTTAGTTGTACCGTACTTGTAAGGCAATCATGTTATTTCTACGTTTGTAGGTATCCTACACATTATCTCCATTTGTGAATATGGAGAGGGAAGTTGTTATTAAATATAGACGGTGCATATCGGACCGAATGTCAGCCATATACTTTTGAAATTGAAAATGATTTATGTAAATAAACCTGATATTAAATGTAAATAAAAAGATACGGTTGTATACCTCGCATTAGAATTATGATGAACTTTAAACATAAAAATTGTAAATAATGAACTATGGATGGATAAAAGTTTGTGTGCCTCTGTAAAGGTCTACAGTTATCTCATTATAATACATTTTTATACGAAATTTAATTTGTTTCAATAATACCAATCATCCCTCAATACCAGAGTCGAAAAAGTCATAATACGTAGTTTTTCCTTAACAAAAGAAGAATTAAGGGGAACCTAGTCGCGCGCTCTAACTCACTGGTGGGCCTGGCTAAAAGTCACGCTGTCTCACCAGGCTTCGTGTCCGACAGAGATAGTATCAGTGATGAGCAGTTAGACGCTAGTCTACACGCAAAATGTTATTAAGTAAGATGCAGGATCATTAACACGCTTTTATTAGCTCGGGTTGTATGTATGTAACGGAATCTTTGAGCGTGATTTTGACCCACTTTAAACGGTCAGATTTCATTGAAACTTTGTAAACTTGTCGAGGACCGATGACAATTTAAAAAAAAGAGAAAAGAAAAAAATACACGTTTTGTAGCTAGCAGAACTAAAAAATAGAAAATAAATAATAGTTTAAAAAACTAAAAAACACGCTTTAAAAACCAAACTAAAAAAGGAGAAAATAATTTAATTCAATTAAAAGCGTGGGGTGCTTGACATTAATTGATTATAAAAATACCTGAAAAAGCACCCCACGATTTTTAATTGAAATAAATTATTTTCTCCTTTTTTAGTTTGGTTTTTAAAGCGTGTTTTTTAGTTTTTTAAACTATTTTTTTTTCTTTATAGTAAAACATTCGCGTAAAAATTAAGAAAAGTCCTTTGGAAGATCTGGTTTTATGAAAAAACCACTGCATACATCAATGACCACAAAAGTTTACTGAACTTTACGATAATTGAACTTTGTCGGTATTGATTTGGTTTTGGAGATTTTACACTTCTTTTATTACATAAGCACGCCCAAAGTTAGGTTAAATTAGCAAGAAAAACTAATCTTTGTTGGCTCCTAACTTTTTAATGGCTTTTTAATTTAGTATTCTGTTTCCGTATAGACAATATTAATATTGAGACAAAACCATACCATGTTTAATTTTTGATGTTCATTGTCGAACAGTGGAGTAATACACTTCCGAAGTTTGGATGGAAAAAATGAGGACTTGTTCCACCTTAAGCTCTTATACACAAATTTACATAATATGCTGCACCTAAACACGTAAACAACATATAATACGAAACTATTTGTAACATACATTGTTTCGAAGACACGATGATAAAAACGATTGGAACTCGTAAACATGGCTATAATGTTCAAACGAAACTAGAAACATCGATCATCCTGGAAAGGTAATTTTTCGTCCAGTCTAGCTCTTACATCTTCTAAAGCAGACTGTAATAAGGTGCAACACATAGATTT
Organism: Antitype chi; assembly: GCA_947359405.1. Taxonomy (NCBI): domain Eukaryota; kingdom Metazoa; phylum Arthropoda; class Insecta; order Lepidoptera; family Noctuidae; genus Antitype; species Antitype chi. The sequence continues at coordinate 9,283,481 of OX375815.1, read as the reverse complement.
TCCACCAGCTGTTCCAAAGCTGGAACACCATACCCGGCTGTGTCGCAAAATCGATCCCCATTGACTTGAAATATTCAATAACGTTGGTAAGCGAATGCGCATAGACATCGGACGCTTTCTTAGATCATAATGCTGCGATAGCGTCAAATCAATCGCAATGTGTTGCACCTCGTATACATGTCGTTAAAAGCTCTAATGAGTTTCTGTTTTCACTGGCGAAGTGTCCGGGTGTCACATCGGTCTGTGTCGGACAAGGCTTGCCGGCGTCCAACTTATATTGATCGGATAGGGTAGTCAATGGCCGGAGAGAGTTTCGCCACGACTCGACCTTGCATGTCGGAGCACTCCCGCACCATGTCCGATCTATCGATAAAAGCTATCGCAAAGACGAATGTGACGTTACAAGTCCGCTACATGTGAAAGCAACAAGTACAATTTCAAGGTCTCGGAGAAATTACTCATTGGAATCCACTACTGATGTTATACAAACTATATCCGACAGCTCGTCGGCAGTGCTGAAAATAATCAGAATGATCAACTGCTGATAACGCGATCAAGTTCAAGAGCATGTCAATAAATAAATACATTACAATTTACAAAGTTGACGGTTTAGAAACGAATGGTTATACATGTGTCTTGTAGTAGGTAAGCATGGTGGTTACGAAATGGGCAATAAAATGTTCTCTTAGTTGTTCCGCTGTGGCATTAAATCGGGCACGTACAGGTGTATCGGCCGATGCAGAGATATGACTAATAAATCGGATCCCTTGATCGCATTAGTGGCGCCAACGTTCCGCTTGCCACAGCGGAGCGGCCGAGTCGAGGGTAGCGATCGCTATCTGCTCCGTCGTAGATTCTTATGCAGCGCTGCGTGGCTGTGAACCGTGCAGGTGTAGCGGAACCACGTTTAATATCATCGGTACGAGAAATTCTCGTCTGGTATTTATAAAGCAGTCTGTCTTCGTTTGCTATAACAATATTGATTCACGCGAGGCGAACAGAATTAATGAAGAACATAAAATGTGTGATGAAAGAGTAATCATTAAATGAATGAAACGCTCATAAACAAAATCTATTCAATAACTACTCGACAAAGAAAGTATTAAATCTACAATAGCTATAAAAGCATTGTCACTAATTCATAGAAGTGAGGTCAAGAACGAATGACCTCCCACAATCATCGCGATATTTAACGTCAATTAAATTATTTAATGAATCAGCAATCGACGATGCGGGTGAAAGCTTTAGATGTAATCGGACAGGATACTGTGTAAAATTGCGATGATGTACACGATGCTATGATAGCACGCCCCCAGCGGACAGCCAGTGACGTACGGACCACTGCAGATAACCTGTTCCATAAAGCTGATCTATTAATATTTACCGTACATGTTCATCATTCTAATCTAATCGGAGTACCCGAAGCATATTTAATTGAGCGTAATGATGAAATGAAATAAGTATAGAAACGATATCATTCACGGCGTACTTAGATGCGGCATCGCAGTGACAAGAATATGACATGTAGTAGGTAAGTCGTAGAGTCCGTGCATCGGGATTCTTGATTCAGTAGATAAACTATCAGCCACTTTCATCTCTCGCTTTAGATTAAACGATTACAAGTTTCGTCTAATTGCTCGTGTTTGTCTCGGATGGAATCGGTCATTGAGATTTATGCATGACTGAAGATCAGACTGGTACGTGATTCGGATCTAATGATAGATAGCCCTGCCAACGAGATGATCTCTGATTTACTTTACTGAATAAGGCGAAAGAGCAGTTGAACATAAAACGTGGACGTCATACGTTATAGAAATCTCAATCGACAATAGGCCATGAAACAATGATATGAATGACGGTCTCGACGGTGTACTAAGAATGACATACGTTCTTTTGTGTGGTGATGTTCTTGTCAAATAAAATATTATCTCAGCGCATTTAGTATTGTCTGATGCTTTCTCATGTGCTTTAATATTTTATTTCTCAACGAGATTCTTTCTGAGGAAGTTATTTTTCGAATGTGAAGGCCTTGATTGAAGAGAGTAGGTTTACAAATTTTATAATGTAGAGTGTGTATGTGGCCGCAATAACCGCGACATGTCCTTGTAAATTGTTTGTGTTTGCGCGTTCGACTTGTTAAACACTTGATTTACTGCAAAATACCCAGAACGGATATCATGTAGAGTTTAATTAACGCTCATGAGTAGGTACTTACGATACATTCAAGGTTATTTCCACAATGCGGTTTTGGTCATATTCATACTTTATGGATGGAGAGGTAGATTTTTTAAAGACAACAGTTCTGCTAACGATGTTGGCTTTGCAATAAAGCTATAAAAGCAAAGAGCTGGAACCCATAAGACGTATACCAGTGACTAAAGTCAAAATAATATTTCTTCTCTTCCATTTTTTTTTTGGGTGGTAAATATATATCATCAAATAACTTCTCCCGCTCTGGGTGGAGCAGGAGGGCGTGTCAGACTTTTGCTGACTAAAATCCACCCGTGTTCCTTCAGTTGCCTGTGCGCCAGGGGCAGGGGTATCTCTTTCGAGCAACCCGCACCTCTGGCTAGCATCGGCCCTTGCGGACCCCACCAGTTGGTGCTGACATCTCTTTGAGGCGCGCGAGGAACACAACGCGCCGTCGACCCGGGCTTGGTCTTTACCAGACAGCGAGCTACCCATTAGGTACACGCCGTCGTTTTTCCGCACGGCGAGAATTCATAGTGCGGATTAAAGTCTCCTTGGTCATGAGCCACGGCTAAATTATGAGTACCATATCGTACGTGTTCAAATCAAAGAGTTGAAAAATATTGGAAGCCCCAAGCCATTGTCCAACTATATCCATAACGAGTTCCCATATAACTGGTAACAAACGCAACATTAATAAATATTGCACAAGTGTCGTAACTCGGAAAAAAAGAAGTGAGATTAAATTGAATAATTGTACCACATAAACCGGTAAGCGAATGGTATCGAGTTAAACACTTAATGGAGTCTAATGCTGATAATCAATGAGACACCTGTCCAATAGTTGACGAATGAGAAGTCGTCGTTAGGACCTATCGGAGTCATCGGAGAAAGTGAAATAATTTCCAAAGAGTGATACAGACTGGAAATGTTAAGAGCGTGACTTATATGAACCGTTCCTGCGCATCGCAATCTGATGTAGATATTAGAAAATAACCTTTATAGCTCTCTATCGCTTGTGAATATGAAATCTCCACTTTGCATGAAGACCATACATCAACGCCCAGTTCAAATAAAACACGCAATAAAAGGATTAATTATATTCCTTTGCGTATTATTATTTCTGGACACGTATTTATAAACACACATCCTCGCGAAGCAATTTGTTCTCACTTTCATAATTTATTTTTTATGATGATCTTTTTATTAATTGTCAGAGTTTAACTCTCGTATCGCTTCTAGGCAAGTTTTATGAGTACAAATAAATACGGCACGTCCATCGCTAGAAGCGGGTTTGCAGATAACACTAAACGGCTAATTTGTAAAGCACATATTGCGTAAATCAAGCTTCGTGGTCATGGCTAATGACGCTGATCCGCTACTGTACATCTGACAGCACAGTTATATTATGACTGTGAGTGATATGAAAGTGAGATTCATAATACAAACATGTTATTTTCGTGCGTGTAATGTATTGATATAGGCGCTAGATACGATAAATGTTTGCATTTTCACTAGGAGACAGTTTGATAGTGATGCAGATAGATTTTATATGATGGAAGATAGGTTATAAATAGTTATAATGTTATTTCCACCAAGCATAATCAGCCTATAATGTTCCTACCTTACTGCTGAGACACGGGCCTGCTCTCGGTGAGAGGAAATCTGCCGTAATGGACTATGAGCCCCAGGCGGGTTGATGGATGTCACATATATGTCATCGAATTTTTGGTTCTAGGACATGCCGGTTTCCTCACGATGATTTCCTTCACCGTTTTGAGAGCAGTGGTGATGATATAATTTACATAAAGTAAAGCGCGTATCAGGGTCCGAATCTACGACGTTTACGAATTCATACGTCGCAGTTGCTACCTCTTCGCCACCACTGCTCAAGTGACTACGTTTGATTTTCCTTATGTAAGTTCAAAATTTTCCTTTAACTTCAATGGGGAATTCAGTCTCCTCAAACCTCCTACTTACTGACTACCAAATAGGTACTTTTATTTTTCCCCGCCAAGCGGATTATACGTTTGACTCTTGAAACCACTTACAACTGTACCACACATACAAACATTAATAACTTCCTGAACACAACTGTCATGGCGACACCTCTACAAGTAGAAGATCTGTATGAAGTATTGATTATGCGTGTACCGGAGGATCGGCTATTACAAGCATGTACAACGGCAGACGGGCCGCTCGATAGTGTCACTCACAGCATGTAACACGTTACATCTGAATCATGACTCGACCAGCACCGTGACTCAATATATCGGCTTCGTTATACAGATCTCTGCTCTGAGTAGATGTTGTTAGTAATTAATTTTAAGACGAAAGGTGGTTTATTAGTCTATTCGCACGATTTAGTCACCCGAATCGGGCGAATCGTCACTTTTAAATAATATAATGTTTTCTGGAGTCGACTTCTACAACTTCTAAATTCTAAAACTAATTTATTTCGGTGCAAATCGAAAATTCCAGAAATACTCATTAGGCAATTGGCACATTCACTACTTTCTGTACCTACCTAATAAAGATAGTGTAAATTTTTCTTAACTTTTCTTTGTTTAATTAACCTTTTTATTCAAAACGAGCCAATTGCCTAATACGTATTTCTGGAAGGGACCTCCTAAATGTCATGACGAGGTAAAGTGGGCGAAACTCATTTCAGTAGTTACCGGAAAAGTATAGATTATACAGAGAAAATAACAGTGGGCAAAAGTGCGGCTGAACAGAAATATAGAGTAAAATTGTTGTAGTGTAAGTTCACGAAGTTATTGACTGCGGACATAAAATTGATGCGATTCCAAGAATCTAGATAGGAAGACTCCTAAGTGAACCAGATTGATATTGAAAAGGCGAGCGTTCATGGCGCTAACATCGTGCAAATTGCAGTAAAGTATGTACGTAGTGCCTTCAACCGTCCATTATGTGTAGGAAACTATAAATCGCCTATAAACAGTGAAAAGTATGAAACAATATAAACCGGATCCAGACGAGACGCGAAGAATTATGGGGAGTAATAATGAGTTCAAGCAAAGCCTCGAGGACAATGTTGGTCTTGCGGTAACTACATTCGTATTCATGTACAATTGATTACCTACAAATAATATAGTTGTGGGAAACGTTGCATATCGCTTCTTTGCGTTATTTCACAAGAAAGTAATTTTGAATTTGTTTTTGACTCGACTGTGATCGATCAACCTTTTCATAAATCGATGACGTTGATCATTATCAAAATATTATGTTCTGAGCAGATTTTAACGCGCATTACTCAGTGTTTTCTGTCACTAAAATCCATAATTAGCATGCAATAAGGAAGTTTATCAGTTGTTAATCAAAAGCGGCTTCAGTGAAAAATTGAGGTCAGTACTTCACACAGTTTGCACAGGACAAACTCCCCGTTGTGTACACACTGGGTATGTTTTAATTTTGTTGGCGCATCCTTGTGTTGTCTGCTAACAAACAAAGGGCTGATTACTCACTTGCACTACACGGAACGGCACTCTTGTTTCTCCTTGAGACTTGAACACACATGGCCGGGGAATACAGGCATTTCTGTCTATTTTAGTCCTCAACTCCTCATCAATACGGAAAACCCTACGAAGTTGACATATAAGACCTATTTACTGTGGTAATTTGATGATAGATTTATTCTTGTTGATCTGGGTCGCTCGTGTCTGTTTGGAATGTTGGACATAAAATATTTTGGTCAACGGAAATGTATCTTACGTCCTAAATTCTTACATAATTTTGAGGATTAATTTCTATTCATCCCAATTTTGTAATGTACTAGATACATTACAGAATTTACTACTTTGATCAGCTTGACGTTTTGTAGTAGATGAATGGTTTTCGATCTTAACAGAAATGTTACGCATATCAATGTGGTTGAAGTCAACAAATTAGTGATTTCTTAAATAGCGGCGTAGTGTTGACGCCTAGAGCTGTGATGTTATCACGCACACGCTCAAACGACTGGCGCCGGCTTCTATATTACCTATATTTATTGCAAGTCTTTCTTGCACAAGATGTAAATGCAGCACCTATTCTGAAGTTTATAAAGGCCACTTTCAAAGCAACTTTGTACCTTACAGTTTCTTCTATGTACAATAAAGTATTTTTGACATCAATAGAAATTGAACCTTGACATTTAACAGCTAGAGTAAAAAGTTGTGCTATGATAGTGAATAAATTATAAAATATACCCACAATTTTGCTATCGATTCCCGACATCCGCTCATTACAAGGTGCTGGAATGTTGTTCAACACAGTTTATAATAAGAATTGACGGTTACTATATGGGCGAGTGAAAATAACAGCAATTTCATACTGTTCTGACCTGGGTCTGAGTGATTTTACTGTGATTGATCATAGGTATTACGTGCCTCAAGAAAATAAAACTTTTGTGTACAAGGGTGATGTCGCCTGTGGGTAAGAACTGGCAATTTAGAGGTAGGTACTTTTAAACATAACTTATACGGTCTTATTACAAAACAAGGTTTTTCATAGGTATGGTTTAAACCATGGAACCTGATTTTGGAATAAGAACTAACAGAAATCGAAATACAGTTTATTTAACAAAACTAACAATTTAGTGCGGTGCTAAGTTGTAATTTTGGTATTAAAGGCATTCACTTAAATCGAAAAACAAAGTTGGAAATTCAAAATCTGGCTTGGAGCTTTAGGCTAGAACTAAAGTTAGGGTTGTAATAAGACCAAGAGGGTTTAAAAAAAGATAAAGTAAAAATCAGCAAGATAATTGTTCTCAAATTATCAAAGATAGGTACAGTGAGTGAGATAAAGAGTCGTGAAGGCGAAAAACTTAAACCCACGCCACGCCATCAAAGATTTTTTCCATTCTACATCAGCACGGCCATAATTGGCAAGTCAGATCGTTATTATCCAATCAGATCATGTTACTGTAGGTACAACTTAATCACTATTTCGTACGTGATTTAATAAAGCTCCAACCACCCACATCACTTCGAGTTAATACCCAAATTAAGGAGCAATCGATTAAAATTCCGCAAACTGATTCTCTGGCGAAAACATTCCAGTATGATCGATTTTATGATAGATATTAGTTCAATGTAGATCTAATAAAGATATCAAACTTGATGGCTGCGTTATTAGAACATGATTTATTAGATTAGGTACTGTGTAAACAGCTTAGTGTAATTTAGATGTTGATAAAATAATCGAGTCTAGAAGGACAGATTGCAAAAAAAATGCACGTGACTTTAATTAATATGGACATAAGTTAATTAACGCTAAGGAACTTACTGATGTAACGTTATACTTTTTGAAAATTTGCAAACGATGACTGACAGTGATCGCAAGCGCTACTGCTGAGCACGACGTCTTGGGTTCGATTCTTAGGTCGGGCAAAGTGTTATTGGATTTTGTTATCTGGAATTTCTCAGTAGCAGCCCGGAGTCTAGTTTTATACCCGGTTTAACCGGCTCACCCCCTATTACATGGGATTTAAACATAACTGGCTAAATTTGGGTACTATTTAGGTGATAGGTTACTATAGGTGATATTTTGTTATGAGATCTGCAAAATAAATGAAGGTTCTTTGCGATGACTGGTCATCATTGCAAACGTTTAAAACCGTAACTGAATAAGTGAAATTATAATTACCAGCTATTGTCATTACATGAATAGAATGGCTAATACTGTCGGTAATCCTTTCACAACAGTATGTAACTATGTGTATTATGCACCTACACACTAACAGCTTGTTTTCCGTTATTTTAAAGTTCCTGTGGAGTTAGGGCTGCCTACAATCTAGATTTTTAAGAAATTTTAATATTTACGAGGGTATACACGGCGACAGGGACATCGACGAGCCACCTGTTACCATGAAATAAGTACAGGATTCTAAACCGCCTGCGTTAAAGTTTTTACAAAAAAAAATGCATTTCCATACATTGTGTCAGGTAGGTATTACAATTGTCTATGAAACTGGTGATCTTTATCCGACTTCAAAAAGGAGGAGGTTATCAATTCTACATGTTTTTGTTTTAATTTTTTTATGTAGGTATGTTTGGGCATAACTCCGTCATATTTATATAAATTTCATATAGATCTGATGATGAGTTTCGGAGACAGACAACGGAACTCTGCAAAAAATTACAGCAAATCAACCGCGATTGTTGTTATCGCATAAATATGCATTGATTTACCCCGAAGATTATGAAATTTCGAATTGGTGTGGGGTAGGTAGTATAACTAAAAAGTGAAAAAGAAAAATTTACTAAGCACCTGCCATCTAATCTCTTCACCACCCTTGGTTGACTGCTAGAGAATGCCTGAGGCATTAAGTCCGCCTTTGTATCTTTTTGTGGGCGAGAAGTTTAAATAAATAAATAAAAACTTATAACTTTAATTTCGGAAGTCGCTGACTTTGGGTATGTATTTTGACTTTTTGTCATTTTATTACAGTTTTTTTATTGGTACCGACGAAAAGTTTCTACGCTTGAATCTTGTGCTGAAGTCATGGTTACAATTTGCGCGTCAATGTCCCTGGCACCCTGTATATTATAAAGTTATAATGAGGCTGAGGATTTAATAAAATAGGGATAATACGGCTACAGAAGGAAAGAAGAAGGGTGCTAACAATATCGTGGGTTGGAATTAATGGGCACCATGGCTACATTACGAGAAGAAATAAAAGAGGATCGTCTACTCCTAATTGGCCTTTTATTACATCTATTAGAAACTAACACTTTATTATCAGAATATCAATTTACATCGACACCAACAAAGTTTTTATAAACACAGATTCCGTTCATGCGGCGTGATTAAAAAACAAAGAAAAGTCATGTTCGGACACCTGTCGCGCCCAGCCCTGTTCCCGATGTTCGATAGCTGTAGGCGCGGGATGGCTTGTAACTCCGGGATGAGATCCCGCGATAACCATCCCGGATAGTTTGGTACTTTGGTCATCCGATACGCATCAACCTGTGCTTCCTGCCGTGTAAACCGTTTGACGTTAGTGTTATGAAAAAAACTCGACATAACTTTATTACCTGAACCTCTGTTTAACTTCCGTTATTAAAAATGTTGTTTATTATCAGTTTGTATCGTATTTTGATCGGATTTATAGAGCACGTTGTTTTAAAGTGGAAAGATCTTGAATGGAAGATCTATTTAATTTTATTAGAAAAATATTAAAGGACAATAAAGACTGCTTACAAATTGATCTTTCTTATGGGTATCCACCATTATCGTCTACTGTTGAGCATGGCTTCCTAAACGACCACTAAGCTAACAACAAAATTGTCTAACTTTTAGTTGGTTGAAAACGAGGTCTTTGGCTACTTTTTATGTGTGTTTTTTATGTCTTTTTATATAATGTGCGTTTTTTTTTGTGCAGAGTAAACAATTTTCATTTCTTTCATTATTTAAGTAAATAGCTCGTGGAAAACCTTAATACCTTTACCTTTGTTAGCAAATCTGTTTAAGTCTCGGTTTATTTATCACTTCACCATCGCAGTATGTTGTAGAGCAAGCAAAGACGTTCCTGCCGTAATGACTGTCTCCTTTCGACGGAATTTTAGTCCTGCCTACGACCAAATTATTATCGATAGAGTTAGAAATCCTAATAACTTAAACATACCTTTAGCTTGATTATAGAGTAGGTTGGTCCCGGAACTTGCCCATTGCCTAAACGCGAAAGCTTTCATCAACGACGTCCATCCATAAAAGTCAATCAACGGAAATTATTTCGTTAGTATTGATTACGTTATTAAGACGCACATAATAGCACTAATAGCTGTTAAATGTTACATAGTAAAACGTAAACTTCAATGTTTTGCAAACATTAAGTCAATTGAAGGTACTCATGTGCAATAGAAGGTACCTACGTACTTTTGAGTCAAGGTGAGAGCGTGTGATGATGATGTCAACCGTGCCCAGGTTATCATGAACCTTCACAAAAGCGTGGCTTATCAAGGCAATATGCCAAAATACGTACATTTCTGCAGCTAGTTCGCTATTTCCCCGTGTACCAAGATATATTGGGCCCATAGACCATATATGACATTATGGTTAAATTACACCTGTATGTGCCTTTAGATCATAAATGTTGCGACAACGTATTGTATGATGGTTCGTTGCAATTTGTCTTGCTATTAATATTTTCTATATTTTCTTGTTTCAACCTTGAGTTTATTATGTTTATTGTCTTGATCGTGTGTAGCCATTGATATAGCTGTGGTATTACACTGGATGTGGCATATGTATGAAAATATTATAATTGTTTACAACGTTGGTATGTAGGCGTATGAGTAAATATCGTAAGATATGATCTAGTACCTTACTTATCTAGTCTTATTATTAACCCACAGAAGTATGAGTAAATGGTTCAAGTAACAATTAATGGGCTTTGTTAAAATCTGAAAATAAATACACGATCTTTAGATTCCTATTACATAATGAAATATTTTCCGTCCTTTCATTCTAAGGTATCCGATAAATATAACGCCCTTTAAGAGTTTTCTATCTACTTGTTTGAAAACTAAAAGAAAATGTAGACAAGATTTCCTATTATATATTTTGGCCAGGTTTTTTTTTCAAATAGGAATATGATTGGTATGCGTCAAGCAAGGATTAGTAAAAGTTAGGGAACCAAATCAGCAACATTTTACATTTTTACACGCTTTATATTAGCTCGGGTTGTATGTATGTCTGTATGTATGTAACGGAATCTTTGAGCGCGATTTTGACCCACTTTAAACGGTCAGATTTCATTGAAACTTTGTAAACTTGTCGAGGACCGATGACAATTTAATAATTTAAAATAAAATTGAGAAAAAAAAAACACGTTTTGTAGTTAGCAGAACTAAAAAATAGAAAATATATAATAGTTTAAAAAACTAAAAAACACGCTTTAAAAACCAAACTAAAAAAGGAGAAAATAATTTAATTCAATTAAAAAGCGTGAGGTGCTTTTTGAGGTATTTTTATAATCAATTAATGTCAAGCACCCCACGCTTTTTAATTGAATTAAATTATTTTTTCCTTTTTTAGTTTGGTTTTTAAAGCGTGTTTTTTAGTTTTTTAAACTATTATTTATTTTTTACCTAGTTATTTCATTTCTTTCGATCTGATCAACTATAAACATGACGAAAGTAACGAGTCCTTATCAGCTCGTTTATTAATATGAATCTCCAATTAAAAGCGACTTTATAATGGCATTATTTAATTATTCACTGTAGATAAGCTTACTTCCTTAGAAGTTACAAGTTCCCGACTTTTACTCACAAGTTTTTCCGGGCTTAGGAAAAAAGGTGGTCAATAGCTTGGATAATTAATTTAATTAGAAGCGTGACACTACAGGATGTCAAGAAGAAAACAAAAGATACAGGATCGAATATTTTCTATTTTCATTTGAGAAATGCTCGTGGAAATTATTCACATGAAACGTTTCATAAATTTTTATCTCATATCTTCCTTTCTAGTGCTTGCTTGCTCTTGCTTCATTGCTTGTTTACTTGTTTACTTGTGGATGTCCTATAGGTACGATTTGCCCAACCCTTTGGGGAAACAAGGTGTGATGTTGTGTTATGTTGCTCCAATAATAGATAGAAACACAATTCGAAATATTCATAACAAAAAATGCGGAATCTATGTACCTCCCGTTGAATGTTACATGATGTTATATAAAACAAACAAAAACAATATTGATACTGTAGCACTTCCATTGCTGGAAGCTGTATTGTTTTCGTGGATCTTCAACATAATGGCCAGTCTATCGATGAATAGCGCCGTTTTGTTGCGCAATTAACTCATTACGTTATGGATTTCACTCAGTTTTGTCTGATGACTCCCCGCTGCGGTAGAGAGGTGGTCCTCGACACCAGCCCGTTGGTTATGTACAGGAAAAATATTGGGATATTTTAGTCTAGTATTAGAATCTTTTCTCTTCATCTCATAGTCTTCATGTAGTGTTGTTTAATGTATTCACAAATATTCTTACTAATATTATAAACGCGAAAGTTTGTATGTATGGATGTGTGAATGTTTGTTACTCTTCCGCATAGGATACTTTTTATCCCGGTAGTAAGTTCCCGCGGGATCATTTCCGACTTCCACGCGGGAGAAGCCGCGGGCGACAGCTAGTTATATATAAACTAGCTTCCGCCCGCTTGCGTTCAGCCGTTTTTGCGTGAAAGAGTAACAAACATCCATACATACAAACATTTGCGTTTATAATATTAGTAAGGATTTGCAAACAAATGGTCTTAAAATAATAATAATAACATGTACGTGTATGGAGGGGAGGAAGGAAGGAATCACATCATCAACAAATTCGCAATACCGATACGTTGACCTAAAAAATAGGTTAGCTTCTGTCTCTGGTCACATGAAGGGCTGCCATACACGGACTGCTCGAGCAATTAGCGATTGATCAACATACACCGACCGCTCTTGCAGTCATAGTCAACAGCTTGAAGCTGCCATTGATACCTGCTAAAGTCGCAAAACGAATAGTCACAAATTTAGAGCGCAGGCGGAGAGACTGCGCGAGAGCACTCAACAGCTCGAGCAGTCAGTGTATGCCTGGCGACTGCTTGACCGCACGACTGCCCGAAGCAGTTGCAAATGCTCAAGCGGTTTCGTGTATGTGTGTACGTAGAAGACTGTAGTTCACTATGCAGTCGCAGCTTGAAGCAGTCCATCCTGACTGGTTCAAGCAGTCCGTGTATGGCGGCCCAAAGAGTCGACCAACTGCTTGGTGATATCAAAACAATGTGAGCCCAAATGTTTCAACCCCAAACGGCGCATTTGTAGTACTAGCATACCTAATCAGCCTATAATGTTCCCACTGCTTCCCAGCAGTGGGAACAGGCCTCCTCTCTGCGAGAGGTAGTCGGCCGTAACCTACCACGCGGGCCCAGTGCGGGTCGGTAGATGTCACATTCTTCGAATTTTTGGTTCCGGTTTCCTCATGACGTTTTCCTTCACCGTTTTGGGAACAGTGGTGATGAAATAATATACACAAAGTAAATTGCCTGCTTGGGTTTGAACCCACGACCCACAAGTAGTAAATCGTGGCCGTTATCACTGGGCCATTATTGCTCTACATTACTACTCTCTCCACTGCATTGTTGAACTAATGTATATAAAGTAAACTGTGTTTAGGTTTTTTGGCGTTTAGCTGAAATTAGTCCATGGCCTGAATGAAACATTCCACTCTGAAAGTCTAGTGTATATTCTATAACCTTCATTTCGTTCTATTGTAGTGTTTGAGTACTTAGAAAACTTCTTCGTCAGCATCTCAGACATGCGAAATTGTGTTTGGTTTTTTTGGCATATTTTGCAATTGGATCATGGCCTTAATGAATGCTGTCTGATCTGAATTCCATACGTGATTGGAGATAAACATGACTAATGATTCGAACCAAATATTTACCTTTAGTTAGACGTTGTTTTTCTCCAGTAAAAGCTGCAGATACTTTAAGAATGCCAAATATGAACCCCCATCTATTTCTTGAAATTAATAAGAGAGTCCTTATTCCATCAACGTAAATAGAAAATTGCCGGCACACTGTCTTCTGAAGAAGAAGATTTAGTATTCGAAGCAATAGAGCAATAAAATTGATACATGATGACCGAAACCATTTTCGTTATTAATGTGGGCAAAAAATAAAATACTCGGTGAATGCCGAAATATAATTTATCGCATCTATATCGATTATATAAACAAACTGATCGAAAAGCAATTAAAGATTTCGCTCAATGTTATAACTCTTATAACAAACAAATATTGCTATTTGCAATTTTATTATTTATGGGCATAGATATAATAGATTACTCAATAGTTACGGCCCACTGCTCTCTTATAAGTAAATCATTCTAAGAAATTTAATAGTGCGAATGAAAGTTGTTAAAAGAAAGCTGTTGTTGCAATATTAGATTAAAAATATTATTAATGTTTTACAAAAGGTAGATTATGATTTGCATACATTATGTCCATGTGTTAATATCTGTGTATGCAAGGTGTCGTTCACATTGACTGTACCTTATTAAGCAAACCAGAATGTTTGATTAAACATTATTGTTTCAAATCGTTATGATTAATTGAGGATAAAATTGTACTGCAGTTTCTTGATTATTGTGATAAATTTCTATGAAAGATATTAATCTGAAGTGGTGTACAGCCAGTGTGTATAGAGGCTTACCTGCGCAAGAGCGCGTGGCCGGCCTACGCGTCTCGGAGTTTAATCCCTCGACATTTTTATATAATTACAGACATGCGAGGCGTTGACTGGAGGCATTATAAACGGATCACGACTGATTCACGTCGAGACTAAACATGTTGAAGCTTTCCTTGGCTCTATCCAGTTCATTGTGTGCCTTATCCACTGCACTATCACTTCGCCCACGACTTCGTCCGCATTTATTTCACATTTTCCCCTACAAACACCTCCTAAACTCCCTTGACTGGGTAAAAATACCAACTTTATGATTTACTTAGATAGGTAACTATTCGTGCCAAGTTTCAAGTTTATTTACTCAAGAAATATGTTTTTTTTTATACAAACTACATCGCCCCTTTTCACTCTATTAAACGGCGAATTTCCATAAAACCATTCTTAGTGCTCCCCTAAAATATAAACGAAAGCCATGTGCAAAATTTCAAGTTCGAAATCCCAGTGAATTCGGCTGAGCGTTAATTTGTCAGTCAGTTTCTCCTTTTATATTTAATAAAGAATAATGGTGTTTTATTTGTTTTAGAAAGAATGGAGTAGCAGTAACGGACGCTTACCAAAGATATAGCATGACATACCAAAACAGATCATCCCATTTACGTGCATGATAACCTTTGACGAGGTGCCGGTGACGAAACTGACGTGGAACTAGTCCGTGAACAATATTTCACGAGGATTCCAGATAAGACATCACAAAAAGCAGTGTCACAACGTGAGCTCAGTATCGTGGAAAGTTTTGCAAGTAAAGCCAACTTGGAGCATTGTCTGAGATGCCAGGGTTCGTGTTCCTTTCCTTTGGCGAAAGGTGAAGGACGCCCCGGGTGCGGAATGTGGGATATCTGTGTATCTTCTATGGCACTGTTTATTATGCAAATTGATATGTCGGCATGCATGCGGATTATTTGATGCGATATTATGCTAATACAGATAAAGGAATGCAAGAATTGCACATTTTTGACGGTGCAGCGGTCGTATGGGAGTTAAGACAGCGATTTACATTCCCGCCGAAGTGGGTCGTTTCTCAAAGCCTAGTTAAGCCACATTATGCTGTAACAGAGCCCACGGCGACTCACGGACGGGTAAAAACAGAAACTGCAATGGTCTTCGCGCTACCGTTTTCTAGAAAATTGCATTTCCTTGGTGAAAGTCTGTTAATGATGGGGCGCAGGATTCGCGGCGATCTAAGGGCGGTATTGCACAAGCCGGTTACAGCTTTCTCTAATGATTATTTATATAAGTGTTGGACATAGGTAGAGAGAGTAGTACTCATCTTCCTTGGCTAATTACTGCGAGATGTACATTGCCACCATAAACTTTCTACGTAATTATGCGATATAATAAATATGGAACGGGTAGATAAATATGATGATACAGTGTGGTATCGATATGGAGAAACTACGATCGTTTTCTAAAATCGATAGAAAAATGTTGTAGCTTTTCGAATTGAAATAAATGGTAAATAATGTGTGACTGTATGCGAGATACCGCGGTGCATATATCTGTGATTAGTTATTTGTCAAAGAGATAAATGTCTCCTATCACTGACTTTTCCTATCATATCGATGATTGTTTTAGGGTCCCGCAGGCAAGGTATTACAAACATAATGACTGCCTCGTCTGTGTAGTGGTAGCAAGCGCTACTGCTAAGCATGAAGTCTTGGGTTCGATTCCCAGGACGGGCAAAGTGTTATTGGGTTTCGTATCAGGCATATAGCTGGGCTAGCCCCCAATTACATGGGACTTAAACATACATTATCAGCCTATAATTTACCCACTGCTGGGACACGGGCCTCCTCTCGGTGAGATGTTACATGTCTTCGATTTTTTGGTTCTAAGACATGCCATTTTCCGGGACTTATACATAACTCTGTATAACCCTTCGTGGTTTGTCATAAGAAAACATAAAAGAGGGAAAAACATAACTAAACAATACGCATCAGCAGACTTAGAACGGGCACCGATTTGTCAACGGAAGAATAGACATGACTATTAACTAAATGACGTACAATAGGAGAAGATAGCTATGTTCTTCAATTAATTATCACAGTTATGCGTTCTAAACGAATCATGATTCTGTAGATAATCGTATATACTTTGTGGCCGTCGAGTAGAAAGTTTGTGGTCGGTGTGATTTTGACAGTTTGGGAAGAAATATTCTTCTGAAATAGTCTACATATAAAAGCATCTAGACAAAGATCGTTAGAAACGAAAGACAAAATGACAGATTGTAGAAGGATATCTACGGCGCGATGTCAAAAATGGAGAAACGAAATGTGACTTTGTATAGAAAAAGCACTGTCAAATAGAAAGCGTCATGCTAAGCCTGCAGCATAATGTTATGTTGTTTTTCCCTCTTTTTATTTCACAAGCGTAGAAGTTTTCCATGTAAGCAACAGTGTGTTACAAGAGCTAACAGAGCCAGTGCATCAGTATTACGGTGATCGTTGGTATTAGGGCTTATTAGGGTTGCCATATCATTACTCTGCACGCGATTCTCAAAACTAATATTATTAGCGTTATTGCTACTCGTAATTCTATTTCCCAGCTCTATTAGCGATAATTGCAAGACTACTTATTTGTTAAGAGTATGGTGTGGCGTAAAATGAGGTCTGTGGAAACGAAAGTGAAAATATGAATAATGTTTGAAATGATATAGATAAAAAAATACAAATGTTTAAAGTAATTTAACCTAATATAGAAAATGCTGATCTCGTTAAAAAAAAATACGGATTCAGTACATGGTTCTGAAAATTGTCATGTAAAAATAAACTTGTTGTAGCTAGGTACTACATTTTGAACATACGTATTTTTTTTTAACTTTCGATTAATTCCAACGCAGGGGTTTCAGAATCATGTAGGTATTGAAACCATAGTTACAGGTTTCGCGTCGATGTCCCTGCTAGCATCTATACATGGTCATTTGGTTAATGGTTGTTGATACAACATTTTTAACCCGTCGCGTGTCTAATTAGCAGACACAATAGAAATTCTATTGTTATCTGTGCACGTAAAAACGTGTTAAGTTTCGAACGTTTCTTTTCGCTTTGTACTCTATGTGTTTATCATAAACATTATCGACTGGTGAAGAAAAACATCGTAAGGAAACCTGGATTTAGCTTGAAATCGCCGACCGATCTTGAGCAAGCGTGATGATCAATGCTTGTGCCTTCTCTGTATCAGAAGAGGCCTTTGCCCTGCAGTGGGGCAATAATAGGCTGGTTTTATGGTCTATCTATATCTATATCTATTACATAAAAATGAATCCCTATTTCCCTTGGTCACGGCATCACACGTGAACGACTGGACCAATTTTGTTAATTCTTTTTTTGTTATTTTTGTGATAGTCAGGAGAAGGTTCTTATGAAAGAAAAAAAAGAAAGTTGCACAATAATTATATCAATTCGAATACAATATCTATTAATAGTTAAGGCAGGACAACGTCTGTCGGGTCAGCTAGTACATATATGTAAAAGCAAAAGGTCACTCATTCGATCACTTACTGATTCAACACGAAATCTCAAAAACTACTGGACCTACGAAGATGATATTTGGCACAGAGGTAGATTATAAGTAGGAGACGTCAGGTAAGAATTTTAGGAAACTCCTCCCGTAAAGAGGTGAAATAGGGCGTGGAAGTTTGTAAGATAATATTTATTCCTTAGGGTATAGAAGCTTGCTCCGGATAATTTTCAATATTGACGCGGGCGGAGCCGCAGGCAGCAGCTAGTTATTCATAATTTTGGGTCACTACGGAACCTTACATTAGTTTAAAATTTTATTTAAAAGTAAATCCGGCAACTCTGTCTTGGACACATGGCGCCAAGATGATAAGTTTGTTCGGAGATAAAGCTTTTATTAGTCCTGATAGTGTGAACACATTGTTAATTAATAACCATTTCAATTCCATTAAGAAACTTCACGCATAATTATTTTGTTTCATGGCAATTAAGGACAACCAAAAAAATAAACGTTTGTATTTGTAATGAGGACACCAACGAAATGTAATCGAGCGTTTAGATACGACTGATTTATCAGAATGGTAAAATAAATATAGTAAGGTAGTCGAATTTATTTTACTTCAAAATAATCCAAGACACATAATATGTATAAGCATCTAACTCTTCTTAGATTTTGAAAAACTCAATACAAGCATTTACTAATTTGTTAATTCTAAGTCTTCTTAGATTTTGGAAACACATAAGAAAAGTGTTTCGCAAGGGAAAATGTTATGTTTGTCTGTAGATGAAAAAAAAATCAGTCTTCTATAACAACATTACTTTTAACTCTACTTAGATTTTTAAATTGTTCAAGAAAAGTATTTTGTAAGGGAAAATATTTTCTCTGTGTCTAGATGAAAATTTTGCAGTCTTCTTTAACAGCATTATTAGTTATAACTCTTCTTAGATTTTGAAAATATATAAGAAAAGTATTTCGTAAGGGAACATGTTTCGTTAGTGAGTACAAAAAAAAAAAAACAGTTTTCTTTAGCAACATTTATGAATACTAATTCTTTTTAGATTTTGAAAATTCATAAGAAAGTATTTCGTAAGGGATTTTTTTTTGTTTGTGTGTACAGACGCCAGCACATCAAACTACCCCAATCTTGTCTAGTCAAATTTCTTTGATAGATTTTAAACTTTAACTTTAAAAGATAAGTATAAAGTTCATGTTCAATTGAGAAAATAAGACAGTTTGGTGTGCTGGCGTCTGTACCTAGATGAAAAATTACAGTCTTCTACTATAATTTATTCATATGTTCAACTTTAATTAAGTAAACCGTTACCATTAAAAGTCTCGCGAGCTTCGACTATTGTACTATTTATTTACTTATTCATCTCTAGCTTCACATCCTGCATCAAGCACTTAACTCACATTTTACTGTCGAACTTTCCTGTTAGTTCGGCTTACGACCCATAACTTTGTACCTGATGACATTTATCCGTTGTACTAAATGTATTGCTTGCTAAGTGCATGATGTACTTTTATCGCTCACTGTTAGCCAGTATTGTCTCCTGATTTTATCTTGTCGCCGTTATTCACGAATGATTGCGCTTAATGCTTTCTGTGATTGGTTGGGGTTTTGAAGAGTTAAAATGTTTTATGAATTTTGATTTGTTGTTTTGATTTTGATTTGTTGTTGTGTTTTTCGTTTGAGGGGCTTGTTGCTAAGTAATTACGATCAGGTTAAGCTACACTTGCCGAGGTTCGGCAGTGGATGGGTGACCATATTAACATACAAGAACCCTTCCGTGACTCGGAAAGCACGTTAAGCCGTTGGTGCCGGCTATCATTCGTGGAGTATGACATCCGTTATTTGACAGTAGTTACGGGTCGTCAGAAGCCCGAATGACTGACAACTGGTCTTACCAAGGAGTATCGTGTTCCCTGGTAACTGGGTTCTGGAAGGGAGATAGGCAGTCTCTCTTTGTAAAATAATGTAGTATTCAGCTGCAGCCGGTTACACTGGAAGCCGACCCCAACATAGATGTGAAAAGGCTAGGCAGACGATGATGATTTGCGTTTACAAAAACACAAATAAAAAAAATTATAAAAAAAAGAAATATAAAAACAAAAAAAAAAAACTACAAAGTGAAAAATAATTTTAATTTCGGAAGTCGGTGACTTTGGATATGCATTTTATTTTTTTGTCACCGTAACTCATCATCAGATCCATATGAAATTTAAATGGGACCATTTTGGAATAAACCCCTTTCGAACAAAAAAACAATTTTGTAAATCCGTCTATATGATGGACTTATGCCCAAACATATGTACATTAAAAAAAATATAAACGTGTCAAATTGATGATAACCTCCTTCTTTTTGAAGTCGGTTAAAAATAGGTTGTGTGCATTAAACAAATAAATAAAATTACCATTTAGACTTAAAAAATCCGCTATGGTTGACATGAAAGATGAACGACTGCGGCAAAGAATTAAGAACGTTTTATCTATGCCTGAAAAGACAACATTTATTTGTCATCGTTTCTTCAGGTTATTGTAATAACTCATACATCGATTTCCTTACCGCCTAGCATCGTGTCTACAGTCGTAAGTTTTGAATCTTTAAAATAACAATGAGTTCAATAAATCCGGTATAAAATTACAATCAGTTTAAAAATACAACAACATTACTCAACAGCAGAATTCACCGACGACAAATCACTCGTTAAAAGTTGACGAGTGGTCGTGACAGTCCTTTAACGCGCACACGTCTAGAATATACTCCATCGCTCCTTGAGCGGATTTATGTAACTTTGTAAGCCACCGGTGAATCCGGTTAATATGGCCTTTACTTCCTAATGGCAGCAATTATTAATTATTTAATCATTGTGTTGTGAAATGGGCGGTCGCGAATCGTGACGGCAAGTAAACGATGATTAAGATTGTCCATTGTTTGTGTAAGCAGTGTTATCAATTTTTACGTTGTGTAATTTTGAGGGTTTTGTTTTTATTTAAAGGTTATTTTAGGGAGAGAGCAGTGGTGGCGCGGTTGTAACGGCCGTAAGTAACAAGGTTCAAACCCATGCAGGCACTCTTATTTGTGTCAATTATTTAATCACCACTGCTCTTAAAACGATGAAGGAAAATATCATGAGGAAACCGGCACGTCCTAGAACAAAAAATTCGAAAACATGTGACATCCGTCAATCCACACTGGGCCCGCGTGGTGGATTATGGCCCACACCCTCTCACAGAGAGAAGGCCTGTGTCCCAGCAGTGCAAAATATCAGGGTCATTATTCTTCGCTTTAGGTGTGCATGTAGTTAAAACACTAGGTTAGGTTTAATTAAATTAATTTTAATTTAATTAGATTTAGGTAAGCAGTTCCTGCCTAAATCTAATTCTCAAAATAAACAGAACATACTGACAAATGTTGTTTTTTTCCTGTTACGGAAAGTTAACTATTGATCCTGAAAAAAATTGTGCAATATTTTTTTAATACACCCTTATGAACAACCTTAGGAAAAGGGGTGTTATCAAAAAGGTAGGGTGTATTAAGATTATGATAAATTGAAATTCATCAAAACCAAAATCAAAAGTCATTTATTCAAATTAGGCTGAGAATCAGCACTTTTCGAACGTCAAAATACATAAGACAGTCCCCCAAAAACGCCCACCCTTCACCACTTGCTAGTGCTTTAGCTGGGAAGAAGAAGTGGCTGAACGAACTCCCCAGCAGCACAGCTGTCTGTTTAATCGGATAGACTTGATTCTATACATACATAGGCAAAGTTATAAACATTACGAGACACAAAACATTAATTAAATAATTAGTCATCATAATCTGAATTCTTTTGAAAGATATTGCTAATCCATTGCATCATTTGATCGAAGAAATTGCGAGCTTAACAGCGTAAATAAGGCAATGATTGTTGCTGAACTGTCAAAATGAAAGCCATTCTTACTAGTAATATGTTACGCAATTACTCCTCTGGATAGTTTAAATAGGTACAGGCTTGGAATTTGGCTTGCGGATTTGACTATCCAGGTGGTGGCGTAACTTGGTTTATGTCCAGCAGCGAACTACAAATAGCTGCGACAGTCTCAGTTGATTGATAGAGGCCGTGACAGTAATTTGGTCAATTAAAATTTCCCAGCATTGTAATCAATCAAGACGATAACATCTATGCCAAAACAGCCAACTGTTTAGCCACTTAATTAAACTATTTATCTACTAAAGCTTTGTAACGTAGTGTTTAAGTAGCTACTTAATATGTCAGCACTAAGTAAAGCGGATAGTAGTTAGCACGGTTAGGTCAAATTAATAGCATTCATAATGTCATTTATATATGCAGTTATTGACTAGAAATTTTAATTACTGTAATAATCTCTCTATTGCAAGTACAGCCATTTGAAACATAGAATACTCGTATTATGCAAAGACTATGTTGTTTGCTTAAGGTGAACCTAATCCACATTTTTTGCATACAAACTTCGGGAGTGTTTTACTCCACTGTCTGACATGGCACATCCAAAGTAAAATATATTATGATATCGTTTTGTCTCATTATTAATATTGTCTGTACGGATACAGAATACTAAAATAAAAACCCATTAAAAAGTTAGGAGCAAACAAAGTTTCGTTTTTCTTGCTAATTTTACTAAACTTTGGGCGTGTTTAAGTAATAAAAGAAGTGTAAAATCTCCAAAACCAAGTCAGTACCGACAAAGTTCAATTATCGAAAAGTTCAATAAACTTTAATGGTCATTGATTTATGCATTGGCTTTTTCATAAAACCTGATCTTCCAAAGGACTTTTCTTAATTTTTTCGCGATTTTTTTACTATAAATGATCCTGCATCTCACTCAATAACGTTGTGCGTGGGGAGACTAGCGTGTAACTGCTCATCACTGATACTATTTCTGTCGGTCACGAAGTCTGGTGAGACAACGTGATTTTTTAGCCAGGCCCACCAGTGAGTTCGAGGCTGCGACTACGTTCCCCTTAAACATCCTGTAGCTAATAAAGTTTATTATAACAGTGGTAAGTTGGTCGAACTAGATATTGCAATAAATTCATAATGTAAGGATTCTATCCCATCGTACTTTTGCAAATAACAATCAATCAATCAATCAATAAGCCCTCTATCCTGAACTTCCGTCTGTTTTGAAGTGTTTGTTTTTCCTCGTTTAGAGGATATCTCTAAGTTCAGTGTGCCTTTTGGCAAAGGCCTCCTCTAACATTTTCCATTGTGTTCTATCTCTGGCAACCCTTCTCCAATAAGGACCCGCTGTAAGCTTCAACTCATCTTCCCATCTCTTAAGCTGTCTTCCCCGCTTCCTTTTTCCATCTCTGGGATACCAGTCTGTCACAATTTTACTCCACTTTTCCTGAGTACTCCTTAGCATGTGGCCAGTCCATCTCCATTTTTGTTGGTCTATCTTCGTAAGTACATCCATAACTTTTGTCTTGGCTCTTATAAAGGTGTTTCGTTTCTTGTCTTGTTTCTTGATGCCTATTATGCTTCTCTCCATCGCTCTTTGACAGCATTCCAGCTTATCTCGGTGGTGTTTTGAAAGAGACCATGTTTCACAGCCATATGTGATGCGAGGTAGAATGCAAGTGTTGTAGACTTTCCGTTTTGTACTGATGCTAAGGTCATTGGCCTTCATGATTTCTTTAAGTGACCAATATTTTTTCCAGCCGTTTGCTATTCGCCTTTTGATTTCCCTGTCCGTCTGATCCTTGAACGAGATGATCTGTCCCAGGTATATGCAAATAACAACTTATTCCTAAATTAAATGCACATATCTTAGTCACACAAATTTCAGTCAAAAAACGTATCCAGAGTGTACGGACATCGAAGCGCAACCTGTTTACAATGGATTCAGTTAAAGATTCTTTTTTTTTGAGGTTGGGAAATCATCAAGTAGGTAACTTCTCCCGCTCTGGGCGTGTCAGACTTTTACTGACTAAAACCCACCCGTGTTCCTTCATTTGCGTGTGTGCCAGGGGCCACAGTATCTCTTTCGAACAGTTCAAGATTCTGAACCTCCTTCCGTTAAGTTTCCAAGGTTATTAAAAAATAAAATCCTATGCCATACATTTTGACCACGTAGAATATTCGAGCACTTTTGTATGAAACAGTACATTTTTTTTAAGTCGACGAAACATTTCTACGCTAGAGGTTGGGGTTCTTCAATCATATGCTGAATTCATGATGACAGTTTGCGCGTCGATGTCTCTAACACCCTGTTTAATATTCTTACTGCTTCAGAAGTAGGGTAAGCTAAAATACCATGGAATATTGAAACATCCATAATCTATAACAAAGCAAAGGCTTCCTCGCTATCTATCTATCTCACACATGAGTTAAGGTTTTAATACTAACGGGCAGCAACTTATAGGAACGGGCCATAATTTATCCATAAATAAAAATTATAAAGCGATCAGTCTACAGCTACAAGCCATAGCTTATTACAAATTATAATTAAACACATAGCCGTGTGCGTACATTGTTCGTGTTAATGATCATAATGTTAGGCGCCTCCTTTTCACTGCACACAAAAAGAAATAGACAGAGCTTTGTCACTATATCGAAAATTATCTTTTGTCCAGAATTTTAACTCATATAAATGGAGCTTTGACAGTCGTAACGGGTTGTCAGAAGCCCGAAAGTCTGACAACCAGTCTTACCAAGGGGTATCGTGTTACCCAGTTACTGGGTTGGGGAGGTCAGATAGGCAGTCGCTCCATGTAAAATACTGGTATTCAGCTGCATCCGGTTAGACTGGAAGCTGACCCCAACATAGTTGGGAAAAGGCTAGGCAGATGAATGAATGAAATAAATAAATGGGTAAGTAAGCTCTTTCTTTGTCAGTTGGTGGAATTTCACCGAAGAGTAATAAAATAACGGTAATAATGGTCCCAGCTGTCATTCTGGATCTTTGACTGTCGTTACTGGTCGTCAGAAGCCCGAAAGTCTAACTACCAGTCTTACCAATGGGTATTATGTTAACCAGTAACTGGGTTGTGTAGGTCAGGTAAGCAGTCACTCCATGTAAATTACTAGTATTATTACTGTTGTTATTTACTAATATTAGCCACTGTATGTTTGTTACTCATTCACGCAAAAACGGCAGAACGGATTTAGTTGAAATTTGGCACACAAATAGTTTATAAGCTGGATTAAGACATAGGATACTTTTTGACCTCCACGCGGGCGAAGCCGCTAGCAAAAGCTAGTAATAAAATGTGTATAGGCACCGTCTTTTGAATGTTGCAGTAAACGTTTGACTTCAGAGCCAAGGCCACCAGTTAGAATGATAACTTTCCTGTGCGATCAATGTTACATTATTGTTTATTACGTTTCGAATCGATTTCCCCTGGAGCCTACAGAGGATTTTGTAAGAACTTCATACTGCAGTGGATTTTAAACTGTTAATGGTTAACCAAGACAGATTTTGAATTCAGAACCCAATATGTATAGAAATGCGGTGCTTCTTATACAACTGTCAAGTCAACTTTGGCCCGTTTTACAGAGAACTTCACTCAATACTCAAGCATTACTTTAAAAAAAATTCAAGCAATTAAATGGCTCTAAACTAGTTTTAAGAAATGCCTGAGTTCTGAGTGAGGTTTTGTGATACGGGCCTTAGTCCAGTGTTTAGTTCTCGTGTTTGTATTAAGAATACAAACATGAGAATTTCGAATACAACCATGAGAATTTAGAATACAAACAAGAATTTCGTACAAACGTGAGAAGCCTAGGTTTTACCTAGGCTAGAACTTAAGTTAGTTCGTGTTTTGTAATAAGACAGTACAAATTTTCTGATTGGTTGATATGCTTGTATGGTACTATTATTTTTTGTAAATAATGGTGTCTTCTTCACTTCATAAAACAGTTCTATTATTATTTCCTGTTTGTCTGGTTCACCTTAATTATACATTCATTAAATTATTTTATAAAATAATTATAAAATAAGGTCCAGCCATCACCGCGGGGACATACTAGTCAAATCCCAAGCGTGTCTCATCGCCGCCTGCGTGTTTGTTTATAACATATTACACGAACTAAACAAAAGAAGATTTATCGTGCGGCCCGTGACGTGTGATGCGCCTGAGCAAGACGCGGCTCATTCCACTGTCATTTATTAAACGTACGTTTTAATAAACGATTTGGAAAGTGCAGCTAAATGCATCTTCCTATGCAATGCGCTTATCTATGGGATCGTCGAAACTTTTATATCCATCTATTTACCGATTGGTTATCGATCTCCTCTCTGTAAAACAACATAACGATGGTACCTATATCTTCTGACTGCGATTCCATTCAGCGGAGAAGCACATTTAGTTTGACTGAAGGATGTGGCGGCGTCTATATCGCCACATGCGAACATGATGTCATGCAAAAATCCTGCAACGTGCAAGCAGAGTATACCGTGGGACTAGCATTTATACAACGGCCCGACATCAATAGTCGGGCAGTTGCCCACCAGACTTAACACCCGTCTGTTCAGAGGATCTTCCCTATTCCATGGAGGATGAGTGAATTTTACACCCTGTTCCTTATGAGGAACAGAAACTTTCTAGAGAGGTAGGTATGCCTCTAGAAGGTTTCTTTTTCAACATTCAACATTCTTTGGTGTTTGATTTGTCTATTGATTCTTGATGTTCATTATGCAAGCAAAATGTACCTATTTAACTGAAAATGTATGGGTAATTTAATTTGGATTCTCATTATTTTGTTTAACACATCTGCGCCGGTCACGATCAACTAAGCTAAATTACATGCAACACATAATGATGGTTTAAATTGCGACATTGACACTATAAAACTGTGTAGACGTTAATTCCACAATCGGTATTACCCAGAAGGTCAATAAAGCTCTTTAAATAAAACTCTCGCATTAGAATAATCATTTAGCGTTATTTACAAATAGAGGTCGATTAATAATACTTTATCTAAGCGTAGAGCTTGTTAGCTGAAGGCACAGTTGAAAGGTTATTTTTAACTCGTACAGTAATAATATTCCCACGGTATAAACAAAAATAAAATATACATCGTAATACAAATCAATTGAAGAAACGGCTGTAGATATGAAGCTTCTTAGAACTTGTGGATTGATAAATCATATATTTGATCTTTGAAATCATATGGTTGTCAAACTTTCTAGTTCATAAACAAGTATTATTAGCAAAGCATAGTCAGGTTATTATTCCCAACTAAGAAACCACAGGCTAATTAGGTGTTTATGAGTGAGTGAGAGGTTAGACTTTTATAATAAAATTACCAATGTCAGCAATTTCACTTTCATAGTGTATCTAATGAAATATATTGTCACACAATTATATCTTCAAGTAATGTGGAAATGCAAAAGTCAACCAGGAGATTGTCGTGTTCTTTGAAATGGTTTGTTTTGTTCACTTAACAGAGTCAGTGTTATAAATTTATAATATGCCAATTAGTATGCATAAATATTACTGCAATACATTTTATGATCGCTAAGTCAAATATGTAACAAAAGTATCTTCCATTTTTTGCCAAAAAACGTAGCAGACGTTCGAAAATATAAAACTGTATATTACCAAAAAATCAGAGATTACCAGGCAATTACTATAACAGAAATGTCCTACAATAGTAAACTAATTTCCACACTTAGCGTTAGTAAATGCATTTCTATCTTACAATACGATCTTGATCTAGATAATTTCAATTTAGAATAGTAGTTAATGGAAATATCATTGTTGCTAGTAATTGTGGAACGAAACCGGTAAAGAACTTCACGGAGTGCTTTCTATGAAAGGCGCTGGGCACAATTGGGTAAGTTTATTATTGAAAGCTGCGATCGTATCACTGTTGGTAGTTATTAGTGCGTGATTTAGTGCGCTGCGCCCGCGCCGCCGACCACCCCTATTTACTGATAGAATATTGGCGCCATTGGCTCGTTTTGTAGAAATCTCTATTTTCTAGGTCTAATGATAAAAAGTGTGGTGATTGTATCAGTCTGTTAGTAAGTTGCTTGCGGCTCGTAGGAAAATGCTTTTACCGCGTTACGCTTGGCGATATTTATCATAACTGTCTCGAAAATGATCGGGTTAACTGTGTGAATGTGATTATCATAGAAGCAAAACTAGCCTGTAAAACGAAAAGCTCCCACGAACAGGCACGACGTGACAGCGTGACGCGAATATCGTACAATCAAAAGTCATTTATTCAAACAAGGCTGAGAGTCAACACTTTTTGAACGTCAAATAATTTATATGGAAACTTCTTGGATATTGTTCTACAAGTGTCGCTTCGCGCTGTCGCGTTGCACTTGTCTGAAGAAACCTTAAATGAACTTTGTGGCTCTACTTGTGTTGAATAACCAGATTGTTATGTTCTTAAGTTTTCAGTTCAACTATTTTCTGAATTTTAATGTTCTCATCGATTACTATCGACTGTTCGTGCCTGTACCAATCCACCCCAAACTACATATCTTATTTTTCCATGGGAAGAGCATATTGCAGTTCTTGAAAAAGTGGTTATTTCAGTAGTAAACATTCCTGATTTTACAGTAAAACATAGAACTGTCTTCTGCATGAATGCAATAAAACTCATCGTTGAAGACAAAAGTGTCCTGGGTTGTCGAACGGTACAATTAAATTAATTGTAAAGACATGATACAAAGATAGTAACAGCCGTGTTAATTGAACTTAATCGAATAACGGTAGTCTTGAGTAGCAATTAACGCTTTTTACTTAATTGTTGATAAGTTTCGCTTAATACACTGAAGTTTTAAACTCTATGTGTGAACGTTATACGCTTAGAATCCATTAATGTTTTTATTTCTACTAATCTTTACAGTAGAATTTAGTATACGTGTCTTTTATGAGTTGCAGTGCTTTTATGGTGCATCCTATTATAAGGTGCTATCTTCAAGATGAGCAGACCTTTATAAGTAACTGTATCCTGGTGCATTTTCTGTTCCTACTTATGGCTAAGGATCGTGGTGATGCGTAGCATGCTTTGATGTACTATAAAAGTTGTCTGTAAAGACGACCTTATGTTATACAGGCTTTTTTTGGATTGGAAATCCTCAAATAACTTCTCTCGCTATTCGTGTCAGAATTTTTCTGACTAAAACTCACCCGTGTTCTTTCAGTTGCTTATGTGCCAGGGGCCACGGTATCTCTTTCGAACAACCCGCACCCCTGGCAGGCATCGGCCCTTGCGGACCCCAGTTGGTGCTGACAACTCTTTGAGGTGCGCGTGGAACACAACGCGCCGTCAACCCGGGCTTGGTCCTTACCGGACAGCGAGCTACCCATTACTCGCAGTCGGCAAGCCCGCGCCTACGGTGGCCGGGAATCAGCCTGGGATTCCCGACGCCCAAGGCGCCTCCTGCGGTGGCTAGGGCCGTGAGGGCGCTAATACTGCCTACGTTATTCAGGCTGACGATAAAATAAATAGTCATATTCGAAAATTCGACTATTTTTTTTAATAAGAAAAGGTTATTTTCTTCGAAAAAACGGAGTATTGTGCGCAGACTTCATTGAGGTACTACGTATTGTAGGTAGGCGCGTTGCTGTAAACACGAAAGAGTGGAATAAACTTATTAATTATCAAAATCGCACACGTACCTACGTATAAGTTATTAAGTTTTGTGATATGTATTAGGTACTAAGGCACTTAATGTTTGTTTAACATCTGCCATAAACAGCATGTGCTTATTGAGTGCCCATATTCCTCTTACTTTCCTATTGTTCCAACTCCCGTTCTTTACAATCGCTCTTTTCCATTTCCTTATTACTTCCGCCTTGCATAACGCACAATCTTTCCTACTCGGCGCACGAGTCGCTCCGTCTTTTTTCAGTCTGTCAATTAAAAAGGTCATAACACATGTTGCAAAAGTGTGAACATGGACATGTGTATTGATAAGTCGGCACGGCTAACGTTAGGGGACAGCCGGTCTTATGTTACACACCCGTAGATCGAATATTACGTAACCCTGCACAAATTAGACTCACACACGGTAATGTTCTTACGCTCCAATTAATAATAAACCGGTTTATTCTAATTTATTTTATGTAAACATTAGACACGCCCCGAGTTCGTATGTTTATCTACTATCACCAGATTTGTTTTTATTAAAACGTCATGTTTAATTTATTTCAGTGTGGTTTTATGAATAGTAATTGGTTTGAAGTGAGAGAATGGAATTCGTCTAGCAGGTGTTTGTCATTTCCAAGCCGGTGGCAGTTTAGGTCTATGTGGACATATACACTAAGATTTACCTACAGTTACGAGTACGCAATACCATAGAGTAGATACCGATTGCTGAATTTTGATAGTGTTGGATAGACTATAGGTACTGCATGTTGTTAGGTTGGATGTACTTCAGAGTTGAATAGAAAATGGATCATAAATAGATGAGTGTCAGCAGCGCCCGCGGTGCGGTGCTGTCTTTAAACTTATAAGCTCTTGGTATTTATCATCTCGATTGAATCAGGAATGAAGAGATCCGTAGGAGAACCAAGGCAACCGACATATCCCAAAGAATTGCCAAACTTAAGTGTCAGTGGGCAGGGCACATTGCTCGTAGAACAGGTGGCCGATGGGGCCGAAAGGTTCTGGAGTGGCGACCGCGTACCGGAAGACGTAGAGTGGGAAGGCCTCCCACAAGGTGGACCGATGACCTAGTGAATGGCGCGGGAATCCGCTGGATGTGGGAAGCACAAGACCGGTCGAAGTGGAGGAGCCTAGGGGAGGCCTATGTCCAGCAGTGGACGTCTTTCGGCTGAAATAATGATGATGATTTATCATCTGTCCTTCCTGGAATGTCTCTTCCCGGTAGCCCGCGAATTCCTTTTATTTTACGCTTTTTTGCAATTTTGCAGGTCAGAGTGTAAGGCTGTATGTTGAACAAAATCTAATTCGCGACCGTAACACGTATGAAATATTTAAAGAATTATAATCATTTAAATCATGAATACAAACCTCTCATCATCGTCCTAGCCTTTTCCCGACTGTGTTGGGGTTGGCTTCCAGTCTAACCGGATGCAGCTGAATACCAGTATTTTACATGGAGCGACTGCCTATGACCTCTACAACCCAGTTACTGGGTAACACGATACCCCTTGGTAAGACTGGTTATACTGACCAGAAAATTGCATCTAACGTAAGAATTTTGGGGGCTCCCTAAGCACATCCTCTTTAACTTTTTATATAAGTGCACAGGGTAGGTAGATCGAAAACATAACCTTTGACCAGAATTCTTGTTATTTAATCGAAGTTATTTACTTACCTACATATTTGCTTGCATAAATTCACTTACGGATTACGTCGAAAGCTGCTGCAATACAATCAAAACAAAATGTATTCAACGTTCGATTCCAAGAACAATAGTGAACTTTGACATCCAATAAGAGCCAAACTATAACGGGTGTCAAGATTTCCTTAAAACACGAGTCAATTTTCAAAGGTGTCGGCAAAGGTCGTACGTAGCGGTAACTGGGCCGTTTACGTAACCGCACTCACAGTTCTTGACATTTGCAGGGCGCTGCGCAGGAGTGATGCCGGACTTGGACGGTTCGTCGCCTCGCATACGTCACACCACTCAAGGAATTCCCTGTTACGTCACTCGTTACGAAATTTTGAAAGGAAACAGATGTGTAAATATTTGAGTGACAGCGGCCTGATTTTTTTATGGAATGCAATTGTTTGTTTTGATAAAAATGTCACCAATATCTCTCTACTTTGATTTATGTTCAGACTTATTGTTTGCGGTTAGAGCTAGAACAAAAATAAAAGATAAAATTACATCAGCAGGGTGTCGCAGTAGGCCTCCCGCGAGTCAGATTGCTTCACGACACCCACTTCTCCGCCTCCCACATCCTGTCTGCGCCAACTGTTTTCTTCAGGTCATCGTTCCACCGGTCTGGAAAATAGAATTTGATTTAGATAATTTTAAAAATCGACTTTATGAGAGCCGCTATTAATTTGATTCTTCGTTATTATTGCAAAACTATTATCTCCCTTTGCGTTTTCAGGATGAAGACTGTCATTTAAGGTTGCTAAGGGCTGATATTCTCTAGGTAAGAAAAAGTAAGTCTTTACGCCAAAAATACAATCATCTATTTCGTCTCAGTAAGCTCGTGACATGTGACGTCAGGCATTAGTGGGCGTTGCATCTAAATCTGGCTCGCAATAATTGGCTATAACTCCGTAATAGCGCAGTAAAGGTAAACAGTATGGTTCTGCTTTATTAACTGCTAAATTGATGCAATTAGCTAGTGCGATTTTAATTTAATGTTTTGTATCTTTTAAATTAAGATTCACTGCCTCTTCGGCTTTAGTATCAATCGAAACGGAGGTGTTGTGTTTATTGTTTATTAATTTTTATACTTACACTTCTCTTTTATTGTTACAATGGATACATTAGAACTCTCATTAAGCTTAACGGTTACTGTTTAACTGTTTATCTTTTAACTATTTGTATAGTTAAACTCACAATTAAGATTTGGGGTCTTCGGAGTGGGTTAAACAAAACTAGGTTTTAATAACCATAGTCTGAGGTCATATGATATGTAAATATTAAAGACGTTCCTTTCTATTTTGAAGGCAGTTAAGTAATTTTAAGATGCACGGATGCATAGATGCACGCACGAGAATAAAGGCGAAAATAAGTGGCAAAACTTGTTTCGGTTTTCTTCGTGTGTAAAGATAGCGAATATCATGTCTATCTGGGAACAATAAATGCGTTTGTTGAGTACGACGGTGGTGCATGGCATAGTGGCTTGCGGCTGCGCTGCGGCGCGGCGCGGCGGTGCGGCGGCGCCGGCGGTGCGGGCTCAGAGACTCGCGAACATTCTACCGGTTGTCTTTTAAGGCGTCTCGACGCGACCCTACCTGACAAATGTTCATACCGTAAAGGAACTGCGGAATGCCGAAAAGATAATGTGTTATTTTAGGAATCTTCCTGAAGTTTAAATAAGTAATCACGTACGACTGTTCTTGGCTCTATTTTTATAATGTTGGTAGTAGTTACAACTACATCATATCTCTGGTTGAGTAGATCACACACATTTTTAAACATGACTCAGCATAAACTACAGCATCAGAAACTGAGAAAGTGCATCATCGTAACGATTACGGTTACTAAGCGCAAGTTTATTTCTATGCGTGTCTTTCTCAGAATCGATTTTACAGCGCACAAACGTTAAGAAAGCAGTAAGCTAAAAAGTGTAAGAGCGAGCTCCTTTTGTAGTGCGGCTACCAGTTTTGGTAAAACGACATCCCGACGAACGTCAGGGACCGCTTATTTTGCTCCAAGCGATGCCCGTGTTAGGAAAGAAGACGCGAGTGTGGAATTGCCGCTCCACATTACGATATTTATTGCATCACAGCTTCACAGCCGACTACAATGTATCACCCTGTCAGTGACCGCAGACCTTACTAGTGAGAGCGAAACGCGAGTAAAACTACACAGTAATTAGTATCACATAAAACGAGTCATAATTTTAATGATGACAACCAACAAAAGGCTTTCTGTCAATAGGCCATTAAATTAAAGGAAGCATAAAGTTTTTTTTTAATAAAAGCATTGCAAAGTCGTGCGGTCAAAACAACAATTTAGCTGTCCACTGCATTAAATTTATTGCCTCGCGAATCATCGTAGGGGCGTGCATAATACGAGCAACAACTATTTTATGTTCCTTTCTTAGTTCCAACAGGCTTTATGCTACAGTTTTACTGAGTTTACGTAGATCGCTGTTTAGTTGCATAGTAAAGATATTACAGAAGGGAACACTGAGGCTAGTGAACTTTATTTAGTAGGTTTCCATTCATCGGTGTTGTTTATTTTCGTAATACGACATTATGATATCTACAACTACATTATGTTCTATCATCTGCCTAGCCTATGGAGCAACTACGTTGGGGTCGATTTTCAGTCTAACGGGACTGCCTATCTTACCTCTTCAACCCAGTTACTGGGTAATACGATACCCCTTGGTAAGACTGGTTGTCAGACTTTCTGGCTTCTGACGACCCGTAACGACCGTAAAAGATCAATGATAGCTATGTAATGTAAAATTAGACTCAAAACTAAAGCGTCTAATTTTACTTTTTGTAAAATAAATTGCTATATATAGCTGACAGTCAAGCTTTCGCATTTTGATCAGACAATTAGTTGTCTAAGATTGATTATTTTCGTTCTTAATATGCTACATTAGTGTTTATAACCATAATTGGCTTAGTTTAAAAAAAAAAAACTAAGAACACTAATGTATCTGGGAAACATATGTACCTATTAATACTTTCCGAAACGCTGTCGCTGCACTCAATCACTCAGTTCTCCGGTCAATGTCACATTACGTCGTATTTTCTTCGTATTCCGACTTACTTGTAAACGATCACCGTGCCCCACTAACCGCTTAAACTCAGGTACGACTGCATACTTAAATACTTGTAAGTATACGGAGGATGTAAGGGTGAAGTTTGAAATCTATTAATTCTGCTGACCTTTCCCTCCAGGCTGAAGTTCTGACGGGCCGTTAACGGTCTCCCAAAACAACAGATGATGGATGCATGTAAGTTACGGCGAAAAAAAATTACAAATTTCTCGCCTTTTAACCGAACACAACGTATTAAGTTAACGGTGTATCAATTTATGAACAAATCTGTGTTTCGTGTGTGATTATTCTCCCAAATCACTTGCAGCATGACGAAAGTTAAGATTCCGTGTCAATATCACACTTTTAACAATTAATGTCAGTTACCTACATAACAAAATGGCGGTTGTAAACGCTCATGTTGAATAACGCAGACGTTTTTATGTTTCAGGGTTATAATGTGTAAATGCGGACGTTAAAAATTATGATTTTGGCGCCTTTTGTGTGAAAAAGTTCACGGAGGTACTTTTTGTTTTGCATTGTGTAAAGTCACTGACTCCTGTGTTGCCCTAAAAGGATTGAGGAATGCGCTAAAAATACTAAAGATAAGCCTTCTCTTCTCGTCTCCTTAATGTTTTTACCTGGCATAAGATTCAGAAAGTTGATCCCATTAAATTTCGAAAAAAAGTTTATTTAAAAAAAATAACTGCTTTCCAAAAAAAAAAAAAACGAAAAGTGAAAAATTATACTTTAATTTCGGAAGTCAATGTCTTTGGTTTTGTATTTTGTTTTTATGCCTCCAAAGTCCGAAATTGAAATTAATATGCTCTTTGTAGTGTTTTTTTGGAAGTCAGTTGTTATGAGTCGTCATCAACTACAATGACAGCGACCACCGTATGTGTAGCCTTTCAATCTAGTGACAGGTAAATATAATATCAGCAAATAATTTTGTTTAATTGGGAAATATTAATAGAAATGCGATAGCTAGACGATGGCTACCATACAAATGCCGTGCCATTTTTTTTTTGTGAAACGTTTAACCTGTTTCTTAATTCTTAAACTTTTACTCAGTTGTTGGTCGGCCTCTAACTGTCAATCACGGGTTTTATTACTCTAAACAGACATATGATAATGACCAGTGACCTCGAAATACACAAAAGCAATACGATTAAACTACTTGTAACAATGCTTGTTGAATTTCACCCTTTTATTCGAATTATGAAAAAGTTAACCTCTAAATTTTTTTGACGTCCAAAAGCTGTGTTCAATATTTTTTGTTGTACTTAATACACGGTTGCTAAATTGACTTCTGCTGACCCTGTTTATAAAGTGAAGCATAAATACCTAGAAAAGGTATAGCCACTATTGAAACTCCAGAACTAAGAAGCTTTTGACGACTTGGTAACTGTACTTCTTGACATATTCAAGAAAAGTAATCATTCATCAGGTTAATTTTTAAGGAAAATGCACAACGACACGTGCAATTTGGAGATTACCTCGGTGACAAGTGGGGCAACTGTCTGTCAGATGCTGGCTTTATAAAAAATGTGTGAAGCTATTAAGGCGCGGCATATGTTTGACGAGAGCGGTGGTGGCCAAGTGGTGGTGCCCCGCTACTTACGAGTTGTCGTGGGTTCGAACCCAGACAGGCACTTTACTTTGAGTAAATTTATTTCATCACCACTGCTCTCAAAACGGTGAAAGAAAACATCGTGAGGAACCCAGCATGTTCTAGAACCAAAAATTCAAGACATGTGACATCTACCAACCCGCACTGGGCCCGCGTGGTGGATTACGGACCATTCCCTCTCACCGAGAGGAGGACTGTGTCCCAGCAGTGGGAACGTTATAGATTGTGATGTGGTTGACATATTTGTCGCGAACACGCAAGCTGACCGGCCATCGGAATACAGGAGCAGAACTTAATATGCACATGTAACGGCGCCTAGTTCTATTATTATTTAAATTGTATAGAGTTGCAGGGGACCGTTACAAGTATGAATGTGACGGGTTGCGCACGAGTTTGATCTACAGTAGCTGAAGGAAGACAGTAATGGCGCAATGATGGCGATATACTCGGGATCGGCGCAGCAGGGCGCCTGCGCGCGCCGCCGAGACCAATCGAGACGAATATTCGCTCAAACACTCAGTGGAGTAGTTTTTGTTTAACATAATTTATTATAATAGCCTCCAACTAGGTATTTATGTTTTTCGTTTATTTATATTCACTAAGGTGTATGAATATCTTATTTGTCATATATTACAGTTACATTCAAGTTTCCCAAGTCCACTCTTTATTCAATAATGATACATATATGTATATCTATACTTTTGGTCTAATTTTAATAAGTGTGAGTAACTAGATTTTTTTGCACGGAAGTAAGTTATCCGTTCTATGATTTAGATTAACAGCTTTCATTAAAATCTAATCATGTTGTTGACCCGGAAAGAATCCGTCATCTTTAATCGAAGGTTTGGTCTTAATCACACAACCTGTCAACAAAAATTGGCGTGAAAGTAATATTTTGTTTTAATTTTGTTTCCAAAACTGGTATATTTACTTTGGCTGATTGATGGTTTTCATTTCCTTAAATGTAGTATAGAAAGGAGAGTCCTAAGAAATCCTCGTATCACTTTTCTCTTTTTGTCCGTAAGTACACTTTTTCTTTATCCGCACGGCGATGGTCTGCAAACCTGTCACTGTCACAATCTTCTTCGCTTTTAACCCATTGTAATTTTATATTGCAAACTTGATTCCTTTCAAAATGCTTGCGAGCTAATTTTAACTCTAGTTAACCTGTCAGGGATAATAGCCGTGACTTCATGGTACGTTCTGCTGAACGAATACTCTCATTAGCATTTAGATATCGTATAGTAAGAACATGTATTGAAACAATCGTAGGTCTCATTTATGTTACACAATGACAGATAAGTATGAACAGCTGACCGGTATCAGTTTCAGTACAGTTGACAATGACCACACCCTGCCGAATTGAACGAGACAAAAATATCTTGAAACTGTTGCTACGTAACATGTTGCAACTTGCAAAGTCCAACCTAGTGCGACACGCCGTTGTATTAATGACCACATTGCCGATACATATCAGATTCGGTTCGTGCTTCTGGCGAAAGTTCTGCGAAGTCCGAAGGTGTCCCGAAATTGATGGGCCTGTCGGTAAGTAAGTGCCGGAATCGAATGAACGAATCTCGTATTGATCATGCACGCAAACAGTACACGCAACTCGGTCCTTCACCTCCGAAAATTAATATATGAGCAGAGTCGCTGAGTGGTGAAACTATTTCAGAGACACCTACGACCTACTTTCCTTATGGATTTTTGGCTTAATTACTAGAAACTTGTTCGCTTTTATTTTTTTCGAGTGCAACGAGGCTGCTGCAGGATGCTTTGCGAAACATGATGTATTTTTAAATATGGAAGAATATTGATTGCTGCTTTTAACTGTGTTAAGCCGTTGGTCCTGGCTGTCATTCGTAAATCTTTGACAGTCGTCATGGGTCGCCGGAAGCCCAAAAGTCCGGCAACCAGTCCTTAGCAAGGGGTATCATATTACCCAGGAACTGGGTTGTGGGGTTCAGATAGGCAGTCACTTCATGTAAAATACTGGTATTTAACTGCATTCAGTTAGATTAGTAGCGGACCCTAAAATAGTTCTGAAAATGCTTGGCTGATTGAAGACTAGGAAGACAATTTTGTAGGTCATATTAGGTTGATAAAATGAGGTTTACACAGATTTCATAGAATGCAGTAAAAATACAGTTGCTAGGGGGTAATTTAGGTAAACGACGAAGTTCACCCGAAGCGAGTTCTTATGTCTTATAACATTAGCTATTGTCTGGCAAACCGTCAGTTTAGTTCATTGTGATACATTTTAACCAGCATTTATTCCAAACATGGTTCCAAGTAGTGTCGCAGCATTAATGCTAGCTCTGCTAGTCCCGTTAGGTAATTAGCGATAAGTATGCGTTATTAAACGGTGCCTCACACTTGGTGGTATATGTGCCTCATGCCTAATTAGCCATTAACTTAGCAAATGTGTGCAAGCTTTCATTAATCAAAGACGCACTGTTTTATTTTAGTTGAGGTGAATTATGTGCTTAGACTCAGAGCTTGTTTATTTTTGAGTGCAACATTTTAATAGACGAACCGACTGGAAGAAAATCTTGTCGGAGAATTTCCTATGGGCAATACTCCTGAGAAATGCCGTGATAACTGGCCAAGCGGGCCCGAGATAACGAACGTCCGTAACGAGCAGACAGTCATCAGGAACCAAGGAACCAACTCCATTTAATGTGCGAAACGTGCCTCAGTACTTTATAAAAGTTAACTAACGGACTCAACAATACCTTACCGTAGGTTCCTATGTTATGATTGACGGAAACAAGCGGGTCAGTGGTGTTCCTATACACTCGAATGTGTTACAAGGTATCTGTTACATTTCTCCGTATCATTGATTTGATTGAGGCCTTCCCGCACCTTTGACCGGAGTTTGTTAGGAACCAGCGGTGATTGACAGGATAAATGGTAGAAATCACTACTTACGGTTATCTTTGAATGTGTCCAGTGAATCAGTGCTTTATCTGTGGCTCGGCCCAAGGTTTCTAGTACTCGTACGTGACGCGGCTGAAGTAAGTAGTGATGAGGAATAATGGGACGGTCGATTGGTACTTATGTTGCAGTTCAGACTACATTTTTATTCAGAACTAGCTGAGCCGACAGACGTTGTCCTGTTATATCTACGAATATTGTATTCGCTTTGGTATACTATTAGAAAAGTTAAAATGGTCGTTAAGTTTTCTTAAATTTTCTAATGTTACGCGCAACTTTCTTCATTTTTTTCATTCATAAGAACCTTCTCAAGACAATAAAAAACACGACAAAAAAAGAATTAGCAAATTTGGTTCACGTGTGATGCCGTGAGTCCGTGACCAAAGGAAATAGGGATTAATTTTTATTTATACAGATATAGATAATGAAGAATACAGTATTGCAGCATTAATAAACGCGCCTCCATTAAACATTATGAACTTGTTAACATGCATGTCTTTGTAAGTTATGCTAACAACATTGAAATCAGTTCAGAATTGTAATTTTCTTACGCTTATAAGTATTATTAATTACGTTCCTCACCGTATAATGTCCCGTTTAGCGGTAATGTCAACTATAATAAAGTATCTTTGTCCAACAACACAATTAAGGATTATGTTCTCAAACTAGTTGTTATCAATAGCAGTTACGTTTAACTTTGTCATAAAACAGTTTTGTTACATGATCGGTACTTTGTTGCGTTGACTGATTTAAAATAATATCCTTTTTATTGGCAGTTCACATTGTCGTATCGTAAAATGCTTCATTACACAATTCCACCCACATATTTATCACATCTTTGTGTAATATTCGATTCCCTGCGAGATTTGTTCGATAAGTGATTCAATCAAGGGTTTTGTTGGGTGTTTCAGGACTTTACAGCGTCGGAAATTGGATATAACGGGACTTTCACATAACGCAAGTCACTTGAAGCAGATGTATTAGGTACTACTATAACAAAGGCGTCCACTCGGTTAGAGGGAGTGGGCCGAAATCCACCACGCGGACCAAGTGCGGGTTGGTAGATGTCAAATGTCTTCGAATTTTTGGTTCTAGGATATTCCGGTTTTCTCACGATGTTTTCCTTCACTGTTTTGAGAGCAGTGGTGATGAAATAATTTACACGAAGTAAAGCGTATGTCTGGGTTTGAACCTACGGCCTACAACTTGTAAGATGCGGCCGTTACCACTGGGCTGCCCACTGCTCTTTATACAATTTACAATATAACAAATCACAACTATACGCATGTGGTATTCACGTGAACGCATCAAAGCCTACTTGAAATTGCTCTTACGTGGATGGTTTGCAACCAATCTGGCTCGCGGGTAGTTTGTGTAACAGTAAGATGCGGAGAACATACGCCAAATTGATTAGTGATGACTGGCCGTCGACTGCGATTAAGAACGCCGTGAAATGATAGCTTGAATTACTCAAGTGCAAAATTGCGTCACATTAGTTAGGTTTGTCCAAACTTCGGCGCAACGCGATACGTTCGCGAGATTTGGCACTAAAACCAACAGTTGATTTATACGCTGCGTAATTAGTACAAGAACGTTAAGAAATAAACACTTGTAAAGCGTAAATGGGTGTTACAAAAGTGTTGCCGTTTGTTTGCTCAACTATAAACAAATACCTATGTTAGAATTTAAATACTTACTTTAGAACAAATATTCTACGTTAGGGAAAGCTCGCTTGGTGCTCGTTTCAAATTTACTATTATTTCGTAATTTATTACGCTTCCTTGGTAAAGAAGTGCGCTTTAGTGTTTCAGATAGGATAAATCGGACGATTCCTAATCTAACTCCATCTCTGACACGTAAGATTGAAGTTGCTATTTTTAATTAACCTCTGGCTCCTCAACCGTGAGTTATTACTTCGGTCGACGTCTGGCTTCAGATCTGACTTATTAGATTAACTCTATCTCCAGTTTCATCTCAGTGCTGCCGCGGCGCGGGCGCACTGCGCTTATGAGTTCGCAATATTTTATAAGTTGCATAAGTGGCAAGCTCGGCCCGGGCACGCATACGATTATCGGCTCCAGATATGGAATAAGTTTGACCGACTGTTTTGATCTATTCGTGTCATGATCGATCGCAAAAATCGATACAATCCGATTGATAAATCGACATAATTTTTATACGATTCGCAACAATTGCACAAACCCTTTAAACAGGACAACAAAGTGGATTAAGAAATAATAAATTACTGGTTTTATGTAACTGTTGTTATACAAATGAAAGTAAGAGTGGAGACGTAATTTGTCCCTAATTTCCATACAGGACCCTCGGTAGCTAAATGCCACGGCTTTAAGCGGTTGTTTTCGCTAATTACCATCTCGTTTGCAATTTAAAATCCCATGAACATACCTACGCTTATTGGCGGTCCAGTGGCGAAAGTGAATTTGTATGGGGGTTGTATGTCGTGGTAATTGGCAGTTGTGCGGTGTCTAACAAGCGATGTGTGAACACGGCCTAACTGCTTCTGTCAGCGCGCTTGTAGATAGGCCGCTGCCGCTATCAGCGCGCGCGCAGCCATTATGCAAGCCCTTCACCATACCAACGAGTACCTAGGAGTACGCAGTGCTCGCTACCGTGCGTTGGCGTTTCCTGAATGTTTAGAGTAATTGAGTTACGATATTTGAATTGACTTATAACAACGCATAATTACCTACAATGTATCCTATTACATCATTACCCGTGAATTATTGCTTCAATGAGCAATAGGAAGCCGTTTGTAAAATAAAAGGTTATTCAATCCGATGCATTCGTGACCATTTCACCGAGCAGCTTTATTCAGCTTTAGTAAACATAAAGGAAATACATAGTAATAACGATTCGACGACTGCTAGACTGGATATTACAAAAACCGCAATATGCGGGTGGATATTGAACGCTAAAGAACGTTTCTTAGTTTTATTGTAATATCTTATAAAGACAAGTCCATAAAATGCATAATGCTATAAATAATAATGATTATCAGTGTTTTGTCTTGTTGGATGCACTATTTTTTTTTTATTTTTTTTTACATAAATTGTTATACAAATTAATAAAATTGAAATGTTTGTTGTGTCTTATAATAATAATAGGTATGTACAAGTATATAATGGCCCGGCTACATGCTCCGTCTTGCCTGCGCAGTTCAGGCCTATGCAGTCATGACTGTACAAAAAGGCAACAGGTAAACTCGTGCAAACTGAATTGTGCAATCCTTTAACTTCAACTTTTCAATAATTAAATGATATTCTTAATTTTTTTTGTTCCTGTCGGAGTATTCCTTGCTTTTAATTTTCCATAAAGCCGGCAACGATTTGTATAGTTCTATGAACTGAGGTGTACCTACTTTGACGAAAATAATTTCCTCGGGCTTGAATGATCGGCCACACGTTCAAGTAAAACTGTGCA
The DNA here is from genome assembly GCA_947359405.1 of Antitype chi. NCBI lineage: Eukaryota > Metazoa > Arthropoda > Insecta > Lepidoptera > Noctuidae > Antitype > Antitype chi. Next base: position 9,241,239 of record OX375815.1, on the reverse strand, counting down.
TGCCAAGTTTGCGCAGCCCAAATCTTTAGTAAGTCAACGAATGCATAAGCCACGCTTCCGGGACTGCGCGAGCTACCGTCTTGTCGTTCATACGCACGCGCTTACTTGCGCAAACTGGTTTGTGCAGGCATGCTCGTAGGCAAGACGGAGCGTGTAGCCGGGCCATTAAAAAGAAAATAATCATAAGGCATCAAAAAGTTTGCAACATCGCTGCCGCAGCGTTGTCAACGGGAAAAGTGCCCAAAAGGCTGGCAGCACTGCCACGTTGTATGGCAAATTGGCAATGTTGATTTTTTGGCCCTTACTTTTGGTACTTATTTTTTTTCGTTTTGTCTTTTTGTCTTTCGGTTTGTTCTGACTAATCTCCGAGGTGGCTAGACTGATTTTGACGAGGAATTCGCTGGCAGATAGCTGATGTTATAAGGAGTAACATAGGCTATATGTCCCCGTAGCTCGTTCCCAGGGGATAATTTCCATAATCCACGCGGGCGAAACCGCGAGCAGAAGCTAGTCCTCAATAATTCCCAATTAAACACTTTGTGTTTTTATTCCTTTCGGCACGACTGACTTCTAAGAAGATAATATCTAGCTCAAAAGTTAAGTCAGTAAGCAAGATTGGTAGCAAGACTCACAATACCGTAACTTTAAGTAGCCTTTATTGCTTCCTATCTATATTAATAGCTATTTCTAAGCAATAACTACTAGAATGTTGAACGAGATAGATAGCTTAGTGCGCGACGTGATATCTAAGCGCAGATATCAATCATAAAACTTGCCGATCGCTGGCGCTTTGTCATCATCTCGTCAGGTGGTTACAACTTTATGTAGCTGACGTATCCGTCGATCGGGACCTGTATAATATAAGTGTCTGTCTTTACCAATTGTACACCCGCGATTAACCAAAAAACTTCTCAGTCTGAGTAGAAATAACCTTAGAATAATAATAGGAATAATTACGGGTCATAACCCCCTTATGAAATCCTCGGAACAGTGATGTCGCTCCGCGAAGCCTGTGAAGCCCCCAGGAAACTTTTTGTGCTTTTGGGTGGAGCTAGGCTGGCTCCGTTAGCCGGAACCCCCCACGCACAACGGACCGAATGGGAGTCTAAGTGCGGAAAAGTCCCCATCATCATCATCATCAAGTGTCTGAATTTAAGGCCATAAAGTTGCCACGTTACTTCGTAGTCATCAGCATAGCCTTTTCCAAACTATGTCAGAATCAGAGGTGTAAAATCATCAATCTTTTGCCCTTATCCCAATTCTGGCCGGCGCAGCATATCTTTTTTTGCCATACTTCTCTATTAGTCATCATCTCGGTAGTTACCCCTTTCTAACCACATCATCGTTCACACACACCAACTAAAGGGGTGAGCCCCGCAAGGGCTGATGCTTGCCAGGGGTGCGGGTTTTTCGAAAGAGATACCGTGGCCCCTGGCACACAGGCAACTGAGGGAACACGGGTGGGTTTTAGTCAGTAAAAGTCCGACACGCCCTACTGCTCCACCCAGAGCGGGAGAAATTATTTGACGATTTCACTGCATATAAAAAAAAATAACCATCCATGCATCGCATCTCTGATCTTTCCTTACTCTTATAGCCATCGACATTGATACTCAAAATTCGAAAATTGGTGGTCTGGATCCGAAAACCAAATCACATCTTAAACACATTGTATTTTGCTGCCAATATTGATGTGATTTGTTCTTCTATGACTATGTCTAGTGAGGTCCTGCACCCTAATTGCGTAACACGCGATTAATCATAATCGGTTTCATTTTGACAGTTCAACAATATTCATTGCGTTATTTACGTTGCTGAGCAGACACATTTTTCGAACAAATGAAGCAATGGTTTAGCCATTTGTTTCAATACGAAACAAATTATGATGAATCGTGAGTTACGCAATTAGGGTGCTGTTTTGAATGTAACCTAAACAAATTGTACCTACCTAACTCTAGATAAACATATTTTTCTGATGAGTTAAACGTTGTGCCGGTCTTATGGACACATCAGCCGGCCCCTATTGTGTGAGATCAGTTCTGTTGCAAACCGACGACTACAACATTATAGACTCATAAAATTATACATTCTACGTTCGTAACTTGTATCGTATTTGGGTTACCTAGTAGCTTATACTAATAGAGATGGTTTTGTGTCGTTTTCTATGTTTGAACTCCTTGTTCTCAAAGCGTGCTGCACTTTTTAAGGAATATATGTACTGTCATATACCTAGTTACCTGCCTGTAGGCTACGTTGTTTTTAGGAACAACGTTGTACGATAAATTCTAAACTCTTAAATCAAAGAAAATCCATTTGAACCCCAAAGAAAAGCATTGTGTCTGCACAGAACATGGATATGCGTTTGATCTGATTGTCCATTCGTGTCTGCACTGACGGTGCTTTCAACTCGATGAATAGCTTATAAAAGTGCGCCTGCGATGCCAGTGTCATGGCACTCATGGCTAGGGTTACCATTTCTAAATTTGAAAAGACCTGTCAAAAAGCCGGAAATGTAACTATATTACGTTACTTTTTAAAGAAATATTTTTTATTTTACGGTTTCAGACATTATTTCTCAAAAAGAATACAATTCACTTAATATAAGAAATACAAGGTAATCTTAAAACTAAATACGAGAATTACTTATGAAGAAGGTAGGTATTCGTAAATAAATAAGTTAATTAGAAGACACACAATTTTTACAGTGTTGTGGGTAAAAGGAAAAAGTGGGTGTACTATTACATATTGATTCTTGAAGGCAAGTCAATAGCAATTTTACATTGAACTATTTATATGTACTGTAATGTTTCGAAAATACAGGGTAGGTATTCTAGTTTTCTTTATATATACTTAGAAAATTAGTAAACCATAAATAATAATAGTTGATGAGGATGTAAATTAAATTGAATTGATGTGGTGGGTTAAATTTAAAACCTAGAGAAATCTTTTAAGATGTGGTGCTTTGTAGTTCGTTTGAATAAAGTAAAAGACTGTATCTCTTTAATGTCATTCGGTAATTTATTATACAATTCTGCTTTGCCAACACTGTCCCATTGCTGAGCAAAGGCCTCCCAACAAATCCTTCCAGGCATCGTTTTCCAGGGCCACCTTGATCAAACCGTTGCAATATGCGTCTAGGTCGTCTCGCCACCTCTTCTTGGGCCAAAATCAGAAATCATAAAATTTTCAAAGATTTGAAAAGTCCGGACAAACACCCGGATCGGGGGGCGTGAATGAGCCGGTACAAAACCGGATGGATGGTAACCCTACTCATCGCTGAATCTTGCTCAAGTGTTAATAAAGGGATATTGATGTCCATAGTTCGCAATATTCTTTTTCTTGCATTAGTTATATTGTCTGGTTTACTCTCGCCTGTTCCTTTGTCCGTGACCGCTTAAAAGTTAAGGGTTATTCATTGCTTTTGCTCGACAGTGCAATGACAGTGATGTATTGTTTTCAAGGATAGTAAGTAGAGGTAGAGGTTCAATTAGCACTACAGTATCAATATGATATAGATCCATTAGACTCAAAAACCGCATAGCTTAGCATCCACCTTCTGTTCTCCGCATTGGGACTGATACGAGGTTTTGAAGCTTAGGGGTCTGTCTGCACGGGTCAGGTCGATCAGGCTAAGCTACGCTTGCCATGGTCGGTTCGTGGATGGGTGCCCATCTTTACATACCAAGTGTATTACCCAGACCCTGGGATGTGGAGGTCAGATAGGCAGTCGCTCTATGTAAAATACTAGTATTCAGCTGCCATCGGTTAGACTGGAAGCCGACCCCAAGGGAGTTGGGAAAAGGCCAGGTAGATGATTATGACAAGGATTTGAAGCAGATTTTTGCATGTCGTCGACCGTAGGTTCAATTGAGGTAAGGGACAAAATACCCAAAATGAGTTGAGTATACAGTTTTGTTCAGAATTTTTCGCTCTATCGAATGGTGAATATGAAAAAATTCTAGCTTAAGAAAAATGTCCCTTACCCTAATGATTTTTGGATCCAAATTTCGAATCAGCCCCATAATAACAATGTATCTGAAATACTTTGCAATATAGGAACTTGAAATGGTGTAATTATCGCCGCCAATCCACTTCAATTAAGGTAAGGGTCTTCCCAATCAACGAATTGTCAAAAGTGTGTACTTCATTTTCTGTCAAAAATCTCTCTACACTGTATTTTTTTCATAAATTTTTTCAACAAGTCCTTTACACAATTTTTTCATTGATAGATTGGATCCAACGTAGAGGTCAATTTAATGTAAGGGACGGGACTACAAGATACTTGGTCAGTAAGGGGCATTACTAACAAAATACGTTGTTGTAAGGGACATCTATTTTCTTAAATAGCTATTTTATTTAAATAAATATTACACATGTAGATAGAGCACTAAAATATAAGATAATGTCTGAAATCAGACCCGAAAAAGGTTAATAACAAAAAAGTTATGGGCGATTTAGTCCGAAAAAAAACTTTGTCGGCCTCTCCTGAAAAACCGTATTTTGTCCCTTACCTCAATTGAACCTACGGTCGACGATTATTGTTTGACACACACCTTCAAACGAATAAGTCCACTAAACTTCAGTACCTAGGTTCGTATGCATACCATTTATTTTTTTAATTTTAATTTCTTTTTTCGTATACCTCCGCGTCACAGTGACGCGGTATTTTTGGATGTCTCTTAAAAATATATTATATTTTTTACGAAAATAATTTATTGCCCAACTTAATGTACGCTTTAACTTAATTTGGTTAAGCTACATGACTACTTTAAAATGTTAATTAAAATTTAAAAGTTGTTTCCAAGTGTAAGCAATAAATAAAGAGTGTGAATGTCTTTATCTCCCATTTTAGGGAGACAGATACATTGCCAGATATTTATGCCAATCAAGTAATCACTGTAACAGTTAAAGAAAATTAAAAATACTGGTATTACAGAGAGCTTGTTTACGTTTTTAAAAGGATATTGCCCCGGCGCGGTCAGTACCGATCTATATCCAGCCTAGATCTTGTCTGTTTCTAGAATATTCTTTGGAGCTATCAGCTGGGTAGCAACCGAGACATTATAATGATGGGCATGATTCTGAAGATTTTTTTTTTTTTGGGTGGGAAATCATCAAATAACTTCTCCCGCTCTGGGTGGAGCGGGAGGGCGTGTCAGACTTTTACTGACTAAAACCCACCCGTGTTCCTTCAGTTGCCTGTGTGCCAGGGGCCGCGGTATCTCTTTCGAACAGCCCGCACCCCTGGCAGGCATCGGCCCTTGCAATGCCCTTTGAAATTTTGGCTAATAATATCGTGTAAAAAGTGCCGATTTTTAGTCTTCATAACATCAAGCCTCTGTTCACCAAAATGTTAGGCACAGGTGTTTTTATAGTACACCCACATTTCTCCAAGTATTTTTAATTAAAACCCCATGTAATAGGGGTCGAACCTATTACCTATTCTAAGCCTAATTTGAATAAACTATTTTTTATTATGAAGAAGTAACAAAAAAAAACTTGACCCAAAGTGAATTTAGGCGATTATTTCAAGGTGTGAAAGTCGGCGTTTATCGCAAGTTGGTGTGACGCCGATAAAGGTAACAAAACAAATCTAAAATTATAGTTCGTGGAATTTCCGTTTTCCCGGTGGGAAGTCGGTGAGTCGATTGAGGAAATGGAACACTAATCACTATGACGCTGCGCATGAGTCGTTGTCAATACATATCGGTCATTAAACGAATAGGTTTATTGAAACATGTGACTTACACGTGCAGGCTATATATACTGAGACCACTTTACCTGAAAATATAATTAAGGTTAACTATAAATGATAGCTTATAGTTGAAAAAAAAATCGGTTACTATGTGCTATTATGTCTGTGGTTTCAATTTCGATTTTCAACTTAAGAGCGTTTATTCTGAAAGTTGGCAACGTCGCAAATAGCTATCAAACATTTACCTGTTTTTATTAATTTGTTAATATTACTGTATGGAAGCATGAAATATCGCTAACTAGTGACCTAAAATATGAATAATGATTTGCAATTATAACACTAAATTTGATGTTGTAACCATTTTAGGTGTAAAAAGGGCATTTGGAAAGTTTCCAAGTTCTTTTTTTACATCTAAAACAAAATATTCGGTGATATGATATTAATTATTGCATTTCATAATCAATATTTTAGGTCACTAGTTAGCGATATTTCATATTTCCATACAGTAATATCGCCAAATTAATCAAAACAGTGAAATATTTGACAGCTATTTGCGATGTTGCCATTTTCATAATAAACGTTCAGTCATGAAATGTGACCAATTATAGAGATTATAATAAATTGTTTCCTCATACTTACTACTAACTATGAATTGCATACTTTTTTACTTCCTGCGGTGACATAAGTGGCATCTAGGTAACAAGAAAATTGTCCATTTCCCATTTCACTGAATATTCATTATGTATTCTCACGGAAGTATCATTCAATTCAAATAAGCATACGTATCATTTCCGTTTAGATCATAGTTTGTAAAGACAGAATCTACTAGAGAGCTACTTACAAGGATTTTTTGGCATCTGTATGACATTGACAGGGGGCCATTGTTGGTCAACATTTGTGAATTTGTAACAGTAATTCTACTAAAAGGGAAGCGCCAGGTCCGTGAAATTCCAATTTCCGTCCTTTTTTCAAACTAAATATTTTTCACGACCGTAACAAATAATTAAATTATTAAAATTATCAATACAACTCTTTAAGTTCATATAATCTTACTGAATGACATTTTGCATGAAATAGTCATACTCTTGTCATACAACCGGAACTGCAGATTGCAAAACAACGCAAGAAAATTGGATTTCGCGGGCGGTTTTTTGGGTGCCTTGAATGAGTGGTGGTAAATACTGTCAAACGCTTAAGCGTAGTCGACAATTGCTAAATAAAAGAGGATTTTTGAACTCTGTGCATTTCTCGACTGTTTGGTTAGGGTATTGCTGTTGTCACCACAGGTAGTCAGTGGTGACGAGGTTTCTTCGGAACCCTCTTTGTTCAGGTGGCAGGTGGGAGTCGAGTTGGCTTGTAATGCGGTTCTCTTTAAGCTTTATTAAGGCTTTGTACAAATGCAACACCAGAGTGGTGGGACGGTAGTTGTTGATTTCAGATTTGTCACTTTTCTTGTGTAATACAATGATAATGGAATGCAAGATTGAGTGGAAAACAAACCAGTTTCCAGTATTGGATTAAGATGGATCCATTAAGGCAACCCGACACTGACCTGATTGGAAAAAAACAGAATTTCGCGGGCTATTTTGGAGCATCCTCCTTTAAAAAAAAAGATGGCGGCTGTAGTTCCCACTATGGCCTAGCGCCAAAAGGACCTTGTAGCATTGTCTTTCAAATTTAAAAGAAAATTCGTTCCATAAATAACCCTTCACTACTGAAAATTACAGCGAATGTTATAGATGTATTTACTTAGAAAGTGAAATGAAAAGCATCGCCAACCTTGTTGCTCACAATTTATCGACTACTGGTTTAATTATAATCTATGTAGCGTTATCGTGCCGCGGCTTTGCTCGAGATGTTATGATGTCCTGTTGGGCTCTTTGACTTTCCCTACGTGGTGCATGAGCATAGTTGCATACTTATGACTTGGAGCTATATGATCTTGCTTAATTCAGTGCTGTAGGACCACAAAAATGCGGATATTTATTGCAATATACATATTCTAAGTTATTAGTGTAAATAGTCGAAAATGGATATATGTACCCAATTGTCACTAAACGAACCAAAGGAAACACTCCATGATTTTAGAACTTTCAAGTTAGTGCCAAGCCAATCTGTATTAGGCCCGAGTGGCGGAATACGGCCCATTCCTTCTCATAGATGAAACAAGAGGAACAAAATAAATATAAAAGATGAAATTATCAATCAGAAAAGAAATAAAATGAGATGGAGAAGAAGATGGAAATACAGATCGCGAAATGCAAATTCTAAAGACACCAAATAATCAGCACTGGGAAAAAATTACATGAAACAGAAAACAAGGACCTAGCTGCGTTCGAGTTCAAATAAATTTTCACGTGTTCGGAAACACGTGAAAGTGTGGGGGGTATACGCAGTTAGTTATTTTGGTAATTTGGCAAACACCACATAATAATAAACATTTCATAAATTTTCTTCGGATTGTTTTCTTTTGGCGTTCCCCAGCGGTGCGTCGGAGTCTATACTTTCCTGAGATATTAATGTGACGAATTTATTTTGTAACGTGGTTTTAAACGTGGTATAAGGTGTTCATTAAAGCGTATTTTAGCTTCATTGAGGCGTGTAAGGCAACGGCTTTCAGTAGAAATTACAGGAGCAGCTGGAGAACATAGCTGGTCTTGACGAAAAATAAAATGAAATCCGAGGGTACATCTATAAAGGGTAGTATTTAAACGCAAATCAAAAAATATCCTTTTTCTATGCAATAAGATTCCGAATTCCCATTAAAATTACTGATTGCACAGCAAAATATTCAACTCAAAATATCACTAAACACACTACAATTTATTTTCGCAGCGTACAGCGATTTTTCCTAAAGCAAAAGCTTTTTCATCAATGCACAGTTAATAATCTTAATGCACATTATACATGTTAACTCTTTTTCTTTTAAATATAGCTTCTATTTTTATATTATGTACAGCAGTTTTTCTAAATAAAGGGCGTCGGGAGAGAAAGACTACCCTTAACCACCTGCCATGATAGCTCGACGGAGCCCCGCTTCGCGGGGCTCCTATTTCTGCGTGCGGGGTTTGAAGTAACCTAACATGAAGGGGATGGCGGGGTCTTTCAGACCCCGCCATCCCCTTCGAACCTAACCTGTCCGTGTCGGGGTGCTGCAAGTCCCGAGCTCGCTTCGCTCGCTCTTGCGTCCAGCACCCTAATTGCGTAACTCACGATTCATCATAATTGGTTTCGTTTTGAAACAGATGGCTAAACCATTGCTTCATATGTTCGACAAATGTGTCTGCTCAACAACGTAAATAACGCAATAAATATTGTTGAACTGTCAAAATGAAACCGATTATGATTAATCGCGTGTTACGCAATTAGGGTGCAGATATCCGTAAACGTATGTTTGTCTAATATGCGACTGGGATAGTTATTTTGCTATGAAATATGGAAAATTTGCTGAGCAGTCAGTATTTATGCTATGTATGTAGTATTTTTGTACAAAAATAAATTTAACTGTATTGCATTATGAGGAAAAAAGTAATGTTATATTGATGTATAATTTCGAATTATCTGCAGTTTGAGTTTTGTTAAACATTTAGTTTATTTGTAGTGAAGTAAGTTATTAGATGTAAATAAGAATATAAATGATGAGTATGTATTGATAGGCGATTATTTATTTGATATGCAATTTATAATATCCCATCTATAAATAACTGACAACTAGCCTTACCGAGGGTGGTTGTGGAGGTTAGATACACAGTCGCTCCATGTAAAATACTGGTATTCAGCTGCATCCGGTAACACTGGAAGTCGACCCCCGGGAAGAGGTTAGCCAGATGATGATGATCTATAAAATGAATGAACAATTAAACATCCAATTATTCCCTTATGTTAAAGTCAAGTAAATCCTATCGTTGAACTAACAGCAACCACAGCAGTGATTTATATCTCTGCCCATCTTTAAACGACTCATTTCTCAATCTCAAGAAGAAAGCCTATCTTAGAACGGTAATTACTTTATGATTTAAGGCCCGTGGTCGCTTTGTGGACAGTGGGGAGGTACGTATTAACTATTTATTAATAACTCGCCTCCAAGCGATGTGTAATCATAGTATTATAATAATAGCGACCTGTCACAAGGAACAGACATCTCAGGACGAGTACGAATGAGTCTGTGTGGCCAGCTGATCTAGTATGCTGATATGCTGATAAGACGTTGTGTAATTTGTATGAATCGGAAATATTAATGTTTGTTTAGGAAATTCGATGCAAGTTTAGATTAAACAGATCAAGCCAAGGTAAGTAACAGAATCTATGTAAGAAAAAAAGAAGAAATGCATACATGTTACAATGATAAATAAATTGCAGGAAAACCCTTTTAGACCCGATTGTACCCGCAGAGAACATGCAGCTGCTTCGTTATTAATAATATACTGACATTTAGGAGGCTCAACTCTCCTTAAGCGTGCAAAATCATAATTAGTTTTTTGTGTCGTCTTGTGACATAATACATTCCTGGACCAGGCCAGGCCATTGACATGGAAATCGGAAAGGTCAAGATACTACAGGGCTGAGTTCACATAATTGGTCAATGCTTTCGCATTATTTTGCATTTAAATATAATTTAAAGGGTGTGACGTCAGAGATTCGAAGTAATTATCGGCACGCGTATGTAACGTCATGCTTGGAATATTCTTTACGTAATTAAAGGTTACGTGCGTGAAACTGATATGAATTTATTGCTATTGTTTCTCAGTTGAATGGCTTTTGTCCAGTCTAAGGTCTTAATAAGCCATAACAAGAACATTAAGAGGAGAGTTTATGTTTTTTGTAGGGAAGTGCAATTACGGTCCTAATTATGACTTTACTGTTGTTATCCGCTCAGAGAAGCCAGAGTCCGCGGTAGCTGATTATGACGTTCACGAAGATCGGAATTATAAATACATCACTTCATTAAATCAGACGTCAATAATTGTGCTGTTTATTTTATAGAGATCATAGTAGATCGAGATCTGGTCAGTTCTCTACGGAGTAGTAGTAACCGTGAACTTGTCTCATAGAGAACAGTTCATAAGGTGGACTGTTGACGTCCAATTCCAAAGTGTAATTGATCAATTGGCGGAGTTAATTGTAGGAAACAATTGCTTGCACTTAGTAGACGCACATGGCATAGCACGGGCTATTAATAACGTGAGTTTTCACACATTCGAATAATATGTTCCGGTGTGAACTAGATTCAATCGGATTCAAATTGATGCCACGTGTTAGTTTTTTTTTTGAGGGTGGGAAATTATCTTGCTCTGGGTGGAGCAGAAGGGCGTGTTATTCCACGTGTTAAGTAGGATGCATGTTGGTTTCATACTAATACACTTTTGAGAGCTATTAGTTAGTATAGTATACTATATAGTTAGTATAGCATAGTTTATTTACCTAATACTATACCCTTTATTCATAAACGTTGCTTAAAGTTAAGAGACGTTTAAATGTCAAATGTGTAGTTAAACAGCCGCTAGTCATTACTTACCTTTAAAGTATATTTATAAATAAACCTCTTAAGTATTGTGTAACAAAATAGATCTGTACCTACTTCAATATTTTCTTAGACGAATAGTAGATCAAGATGTGACATATTTTTTGTATTTTTATTACGATATCGTTATCATGGTATTTAATTAAATTTTCTTTTAAAAAGACTTAGCTTTTCACGCAGGATTAGTAGCAGGGCACAACGAATATGACCTGCAGTATGTGTCTTTGTTTGATGCCGCCCAAGTCGCAAGTGTCAACATAGGTAAACAGGGTACCGTTTTGTCCATAGGTGACGACTTGGCTACTTGTCATTACGCAGACCAGTTGTTATTTTAGCCTGAAATTTAATGCTAAACGTGGCCACACAATTAGTGTTATTTCTACTCGTGTAATTTACCTCCAATGGATGTTGGTAACAACTTATTTTTGAATAAAATTGGAAGAAAATGCTTTGTTCCCGAATTAAGCTTGAACGGCAATAATAATTTGTGTAATATTTTGTGATAAATATAAATTTACTGGGGCATTAACGTCACGTCGTATTGTGTATTTAATAACTAAATTAGCTGGAATGGCTGGGGAGGTTTATGGTTTTGTTGTTTTTGTGTGCTTATGCTGCGTTAGAAAATTTACGTCTCAATGACTTACCTACATACATGTATAAACTCACGCTTTTACCCATCGGGGTAGGCACCTGACCTTTCTGAAGAGCTTAACCAATAAGGTCATTACATATCCTAGTCATTTTAAGTACATGTACTAACGCCTTTTCCTATGAGAGTAGGCAGAAACTACGGAACGTCACCTGCAACGATTCTTACATATTCCTTTTTGTTATGTTTACATTCATACATCAGCGGAGTCATTTCGTAACACACAGGAGGATTGGCTTTCAATTAAATAGTTCAACCGCATTAAGGTGAACCTAGTCCACATTTTTTGCATACAAACTTCGGGAGTGTTTTACTCCACTGTGTGACATGGCACATCCAAAATAAAATATGATATCGTTTTGACTCATTATTAATATTGTCTATACGGAAAAAAACAATTAAAAAGTTAGGAGCCAACAAAGATTAGTTTTTCTTGCTAATTTTACTTAACTTTGGGCGTGTTTAAGTAATAAAAGATGTGTAAAATCTCCACAACCAAGTCGGTACCGACAAAATTCAATTATCGAAAAGCTCAATAAACTTTATTGGTCATTGATTTATGCATTGGCTTTTTCATAAAACCCGATCTTCCAAAGGACTTTTTCGTGAATTTTTTACTATAAATGATCCTGCATCTCATTCAATAACGTTGTGCGTGTAGACTAGCGTCTAACTGCTCATCACTGATACTATCTCTGTCAGACACGAAGCCTGATGAGCCAGCGTGATTTTTAGCCAGGCTCTCCAGTGAGTTCGAGCCCGCGACTAGGTTCCCCTTAATTGCGTTATTTAAAGGCTCCCCACAAACATGCGCGACGCGACAAAGTGACGCCACTCTACTAGAACAATTCTATGAAAACTTCATGGAAATTTGATCTATTAGAGGTACTGCTACTGGTCTGTGGGAGACTTTAGTTGTTGAGCAGACGAATTTTTCGAACAGTTGAACCAATGGATTAGTAATTTAAATATATTATTAATGTGTTACGCAATTAGGGTGCTGGTCATTTGCACGCCGGTTGGGATTACTAGGCACCCGACCACTCTGAAGAACATCACAATTGACGTCAGGTCAGAATATTTCAGACTCTTTCACCATCTCACTGATAGCGTTGTTCTTTAATTACCTACTGTTATAAATTTGACAACGTGTAAAGTACAAACGCAGCATGCGTTTATACTATGCACGTTGTCAAATTAATAAAATAAAAACTTTCTTTTTTTGCTAAATGAATCTAACAACCTTGCGCAATATTTTTTTGTTGTTAGTTTATACGGAACCGATTCGCTTTGTCCCCCGTACTAGTATGAACTGTATTATGGTGAAATAGGTTTCCTCGGTCGTGGTATAGATAACTAACATTTGACGTAACAAACTTTCACATTTATAATATTATAATTATAGTAGGATAGTATTAAGTAAGTAACCAACACCTTGTATATTATATAGGTATATCTGACAAGCATCCCACCCCGTCGCATCGCATCGACTCCCCGCGCTGTTACCTCGTTTTCGTTCTGTTTTCTTTCCTTTTTGCTCGGTTCCTAAAGATCCTAGTGTGATGTTAGCGAGCCTTTCACAAAAATTGGGCTAACAAATGCAATAAAAAAAAACAAATCAGACTGGTAGTTGCAGAGATTAGCGCGTTCAAACAAACAAACTCTTCAGCTTTATTAATAAAATCAAATCAAAATCAAAATATTTTATTTCACAAACCTGCATGGGCACTTATGAAACGTCAGAAGCTACATAGCTTCTGACGTTTCATAAGTGCCCATGCAGGTAGCCGGCAAGAAACTCCACGGTTACTCTTTTAAAAATAATTGGCTTTTACAATGTTTTCAAATTACTGTGATAATAGGTATAGGAGGACAGTGCAGGCCTGTCAATAAGTACCAGCTTCTTAGAGGAATGAAAAAACAGAATAGAAAATCGTCTACAAATCTAGTCTGTAAGGCCTACAACGTTCTCTCATTCACAATATATAAAAGAATCTACCTATATAAATAGTATAGATATACATATACTACCTACTCCTCATTAATTACGCGCCTTGCCTTGTTTTCTTACAAGACGAAGTAAAATGTAAAGAGTTTATCATAGAAGGTTAGGTATAAGATAATCATCTCTTGTTGTTCTTATCGTGTCATCGGTTTATAATTTGGTCTCACCGGCCATTTATCAGATTCGTTGTCAATGATGTTCGTTGTCAACGTAATAAGGTTCTTTTTATGATATATTTCTTACGAGACGTCTTCTTTTGGATGGATTTTGGATTACAATGTACGATGGGTTTAACAGTAAAATCACACAAAAAATCTAACTATTCCTGTTCTTCTTATGATCTTCCTCTTTCCACTACATGACGGTAAAAATGGTACGGTTAATACTAACACGGTTAAAACTGTGGCTTCACTAACTTCCCCCTGCAGCTGGCTATGTTGGGCCTACAGACAGGCCACCAACTGCCTTGGCACACCTTTAAATCTCTTAACTGACTTAGAAGCCAGGTGGGCCGCTGCCGGCACAACACGTCAGGGCCTCAAGTCTGCTATTACAATAGTGTCAGAATGGTCTACCATTGATTTCATAATTGTTGATTTTGACAAGTTTGGTAATCTACTAATAAAAAGGCGTCATTATGACTTTCCAATGGTCAGCCACTGACACTCCATTGAAAGAAATGGCATTTATTGGTAATCTCGTACATCATGACAAATGAATGACTGACTTAATTTACGAACTTCCTACTACTTTAGATTGCTTATAACACTAATAAATAATATGTAAAAATATATATAAATGAAATCTGGCATGAATAAATGTTCAAAATTAGTAGTAGTTTTTCGAAAAACATTTCTACTAACGAGTTTTATAATAATGGCAATACGAAAATGCCATTAAGACACAATTCCTGTACGAGACCATTGACCGACCAATGATCGACCATTATGAATTTAGCAGATTACGAACTTTTAGCAAAATGACAAATGAATGACAATGGGATCGTGTTGGAATGACGAATTTATAAAAATAGCAGACTTGGGCCCCAGGTAATGTGAAGCCACATCGCAAAATATGCCCCTCTTCTTGTCGTGCTCCCGTGCTCTAAAACCTGCGCTATTGAAGACCTTTGCGAGGCCAACGATATCTCTGTCGAAGTAGCGGATTTCTAGTTTCAGCTGTTTTAAAAAAATGGAATCATCAATACAACGAAGAAGATTAAGCTTCAAAAAAGTATGATTCTTATGATTTTTGAGAAGAATGAAAAAAAAGGGAACTGTATTTTTGTATGTAAATATTAAGTTCGTGAAAACCTCCGTGGCATAGCTTCGATCTTTTAATGTGATTCTTAAATCTGAAGAATAAATATTTTTAATTGTGAATTTAATTAAATAGTATTTAAGTGACTATGTTGACGACTTAGAAAAATAATCTACTGCCTGGCGAAGATTTGTAGACCCACCGTCTGATAAGAAACACGTAAAACTAACAAGGAACACTTTCATAACTCATATTTAAAGACATTCTCTTTTCATTCCACAGTGACAACCAAAAACTGAACCTTTATTATGTTTTCCTCAAACTTAAAGTAAAACCAATTTCTAATGTTTGCAATTCACTTAAGTTATTTGCTACTTGAGTTCGGGCCAATGTTTGTTCAGTAACCCAATCAATGGGTTTGCAAATATTTTACGGTAGGTACGAGCTTCAGTTTAGAGGTGTTAAGGTAAAAAAAATTAAAGAATTTTTTGTTTACGTAAACTTAAATAAACATAGACTAACTTACTAAGGAGCTTTTAAGAGGTTATTTAGAATGTATCGTGTGTAAGTGACTTTATGAGGAGAGAGTTGTAACGACTCAATATAATAATAATAGGGAAAACGTTATCTGTTTCAATTGTTAATAAAGCCTCGATACACTGCCAGTGTTGCGTCTAAAGCTCTATCTGATATTTCGGATTTCTAACTAGGATTTAGGAAATTTTGAAGCAGCTTTTCGGAATATATTAGAAATCACTGATTCTGCTGAACCGAATATCTTCATATGAGAAAAACAGGATTTGAATTTAATTTTATATGTTTTGTATTCTCACATTATTTCTTTTATTTAATGTATTTTGTGTTCTCTTTTCTCACTGTTGCACACGCTATCTACATCTCTTTATCTTCTCTCCTATCATAAGTACCTATCCTAGAAGAAATGTATATAATAGAATAGAAATAAGCATCACATTTGTACCTATTATTCTGTTCTTTTCTTTTATTTGTTTTTATATAATACTAGCTTTTGCCCGCGGCTCTGCCTGCGTGGATATCAGTTATCGCGTAATAAAGTAGTCTATGTCCATCTTCATATACCAGGCTATATCTCTGCTAAAATTCATGACGATCAGTTCAGCAGTTTAGGCATAAAAACGTAACAGAGAGACAGACAGAGTTACTTTCGCATTTATAATATTAGTAGGGATATAAGAACATAAATGGTTAAATAAATAAATCTGTTAGATAACGTGACGAGAACCAAATTAGTTGTAAAGAGGTACATTAATTGCTAAGAGAACCAGAATAGAAACTGTACAACAAGCTACAGGATCCAATGCCCAATAACGATATCTATCGGCGTTTAGGTCCGCAATGACGCGGAGGCGCCGCGCCGCTCCTCACCTCGGAAGGTCATAGTCTCCCCGATTTATCGAGCACGAAGTCTTTGTAGCACACCGCCAACATTGCCAGCTCGCCACTCTTCACCCGCTAACGGGCCTGTTCTTAGCTAAAATACGAATGTGTTCGGAACAACAAACGCATGGATACGCTCCCTATAGCTCACAAATACTCACGATTATGATCTGTTAGCCAATATCTGAGTAATGGAAATTGGTATTCAATGCTAAATCGATGTTACGGTTAAGTATCGTAGGGCATTTACTTTTCAATAGCTGGTCGGAATTGAAGGGGAATATAAGCTGTTAACATTAAAGTTAGATGTAAGATAACGGGTTGGTTTTGAGAGTGAAAAGTGGTTAGAAAATCAAAATCATTTATTCAAACTAGGCTGAGAGTCAGCACTTTTTGAACGTCAAAATTACATAAGACAGTCTCCAAAAAACGCCCACCCTTCGCCACTTCCTAGTGCTTTAGCTGGGAAGAAGAAGTGGCGGAACAAACTCCCCAGCAGCACAGCTGTTTGTTAAGTTGAAAGAACTTGATTCTTGATTGAATATGGATCGTAGTTCAGGTCCATCGAACATGTAAAAGGTTGTAGACATAAGCGGTAATCGTAAAGTGTTGGAGCTGTCTCAAATAGGGTCGTAGCATTATGCTGAGCGATGACCGTTTTGCGTGGATGTGACGCATATTTTTCCGCAACATGTTCTTTTTTGTGTTTGTGTTCTTTCTTTGCATCATGTTTACCACAATTAAACATATTTTCTTCTTTCTTTCTAAAGACAGAGATTGCAAAAACGAATTTTGCCAGCAGTTTTTGTCTGAAGCCTTGATGAAGTGACTTACTAGATAAATGTTTCCTCATCAAGCTCTCTTTAAAACCAAAAAACCGTTGATACATCGCCAGAAGCATAGAGATGTGATAAGACACATTGTACTATGACTCGAAAAACACATGCCAACGTCACCTTTACTCCATCTTCCCTTCCTATCTCCACAAAGCATCCGAAAGTGTCGGTCGGTCTACTTGCGGTAACATTGCAAACGATCGTTCAAGTAAAACAGTTCTCGTGTACCGTATCGAAAGCACTCGTGATCCGACTTAAATGTTGAAATAAACCGATTGGAAATCGAACCTAAATACGAGGATATTTATTGGATCATGCCACTTTAGACTTGGTGAAGGAAATTCTGCGGTATATAGAAATGTACGGCGAATGTTGCTTGCTTTACTTACGGCTGTTCTACTCGACTGGGGGGCACGGTCATGATTTTAACAGTCCATGTTTCCACTGTGATTAAATGACTTGAACAATGAGAAACAGTTTTCATGTTGGCGATTTTTAGTTTCACTTTCTAAATATGTTGCGTTCTTCTGATTTTGTAAACCCATGGCTTGTTTTAATAGTTTCACTTTCAAAATATGTTGCGTCCTCACCATTTTGTACATCCATGGCTCGTTTTTTACTCACGTGACCTGTCCTTCTGTTCCTCTCAATATTGCTTTTAAGCAAACGAGGTTTTCACATTATGAAGCTATCAGTGAACAAGTGAAGTTCCTACATGTAAGTAATTTTTAGCCCCTTGCTACGCACAGAGGTGGAATGAAGATCACGGATGCTACTAAAAATGAAAGAGACTGATTAAGACTGTTTTATCAGTAGAATTTTGTCATGGATTGTAGAGATTTGAGAATTGGATTGAATGGAGAGATTCAAATTCAAATTCAAATTTATTTATTTTGGGACAACGAGATCAAAGGTTAGTTTAAAAAAAAAAGACTTAGAAAAACTATTGTTAGTACTTAAATACAATTACAAGGACAGCACTCATCATATTACACAAACTCCCCTGAGCTGAGACACCCCGCCCCGTCAAGATAACCAAATACCGAGATACCTCGCTAAAAGATCACCCAGACGAACGAAATACCTCAACGCAGGGGCACATCTTCAGCTATAGTTTTCAGGATGCTGTTGTGACTACCCTGTACCCTCCTCATAAGTGACACGACTTTTTTCCATTGAGATTGCACGGACTGTGAAAAATATAGGTCGGGAAATAAGTTTGTCCGTATTTAATAGGTTGAAAGTTGTAGTACATACAATCTCTTTGAATCTGGCTGGTTTTGATACCAATAAATCAATGACATTTTATAAAGCAAAAATAAAAAGTAAAAAAGATTTCCTAAAATTTTTCAACTGTTTTTCTATCCACCAAAATTAGCGAATCTAACGAAGAAATTGGATACATTTTGAAGTTTTAGTAAAATGCGACACAAGCCGAAAAAAATATGGAACGTTTATAGACTTAACGTAGTGTCAGAAAGATTTTTTTTCTTGAATTCGTATAAAATTTGTTCCCCTACTTAATATTTATGCACAGATATACTGTCAAGTTTATCCACCACAATATCCAGCAACGCGGTCACTGCATCCTCCGTACATAAACCTTTTCTAAAACCAAATTGGTTATTGGAGGTTATTTGGTATTTGCCGAGAAACCTGCTGAGATTTTTGTAGATATTTTTTTCCAGTATTTTAAAGATGACTGGTAGAACTGAAATAGGGTGGTAATTGGTGACACCGTCTCTGTCCCCTGACTTGATAATTGGATGTACGATTGCTAAACATGCCTGTAAATTGTTTAATTGAAGTAAATGTTTTGAGGTTGAGTGAGACAAATATGACGAAAACGTAGACACAATATTTTATTCAGAACAATTCAAATTCTATGCAAAACAAACCCCAAGGCAATTCTGAACAACAAAAGCAAAACGAAATGCAGAAAATTCTTTCTAAATGACACAGCAAAATCTAAGTAGATACATTATCAAGGCGAGATCGTTGCGAATAAGCTATAATGGATGATGACTAGTCGTATAGGAGGTTTCAAGTGTCATATTACCAGCGCTAACTTTATTTTCCGTGACGGCCGATCTAGCCTTCAGATAGTCACGGTCGCAAGAAAATAAAATGCGAACAAGTGAGATTATGTAGCAGTAATGTATGTTGCGGGTTCCGTAGGGTATGGCTAAGTTACATATTTTGATAAAAATATTTGTGCAAGTTTTTATGCTCTTTATTTCAGAAGGATAACACCTTACACCACCCAGCTTTTTCTTCTCTTTCTTTTTACTGACGACTGAACCCAAATTACATTTTTGCAATGTCAAAACGAGTTAGCTGTTTTACAACCCACATTCAAAACGGGACGCTAACGGGATAAGTATTAAGTATAGCAGGACCAGTATATTGATATTGAATGCATTTCAATAATCTATATTGGCATTCTTAATTAAGATGTGTCGATAACTAGGGCAGAGAATTGTAATAGTATGCAGCTATTATTGGTATCGTAATGGAATATAATAAGCGCTGAGAGCGTGAAGATCTGACCAAAAGATTTCTCGAAAGCAATTTTAGTATTTTAGCGTAAGTTATGGGAGGGATCAGATAATTTCTCGGTTGCATTTCCCGGCGTGTCGATAGAGCTTGTGATTACACACCCCTCGCTCAGTTGCCGACCGCAACGTGTATTGCACACTGTTTATGAAATAAATGAGTTAATAAAATGTGATTTATGATTTCGAAACACATAACTGTGTCCAAAGTTTTTGCATTGTCAGATCAATAATTTCAGAGGCCGAATGGTGGGACTTCTTGAAAATATGTATTTTACGGCCCCTACATATGTACATTGCAATGCAATCTTAGTACCAAGTTTGCACGGTAATGACAATGTGGAAATCAGGTTGAGGAAAATGAAAAGCGAAAAGTTATCACAAATCATAGGGCTTCTATTCATGTAAAGACTAAGAATTGGGTTGCGTCTACGCTTGCCCGTTTCAAATTAGTGTAATAAGTATATACGTGGGACACTCAGAAAGTTTTGCGAAAATAAAATACCTTAAATGTTCTATAGGTAAATATATTTAAAAAAATCTTTTCAAAGTACTTTCCACTAGCCTCTATACAAAGTTTCATGCGCCTGAATCAGTTTTCGAAACACTTTTTCCAGTCCGCCGCAGACACCTCGTTTACAGCCTGCTCGACCGCTGACAGCGCATCTTCCGGCGACGAAAATTGTATACCTTTAAGCTAATTTTGTATTTTCTGGAATAAAAAAAAGACACACAGTGCTAGGTCAGGGCTGTAAGGAGAGTGACCCACGAGTCTGACCGGCATGCTGTCCAGGAAGTCCTTCGTTTTGAGCGCGGTGTGCGAAGGCGCGTTGTCGTAGTGGAGCAGTAGCCCGCGGAGCAATGTGTTTGGTCGCTTGTTGCTCACAACAGAAAAAACTTCTGCCAAGCATTTGGTAGTATACCATTCAGCGTTGATGCTTCTTTGGTTCCGTAAAGTAATTGACACCAAGTAGCCAGACAAATTGAAAAAGCTCGCGATCAAAATTCCCACCGCTTCTAGATCGCTTCACTTTGGTAGGCGTTGTTTCGTTTTGAAACACCTAAACCGTCGACTGGCGCTTCGTTTCTGGATCTTATTGGTAAATCCAAGACTCATTACATGTAATGATGTCGTAAACACGCCGAGACGAGCCTGCTTCAAATGTATTTATCATATCACGGTACTATTCCACCCGGGCCTGCTCATGCTGCCCGGGCTTCTGATCATCGGTGAGGCTGTGCTGCACCTAGCGTGAAACTATCCTCCTCACGCAAAGATGCACGTGTAGAATTTCGTGAACGCTTCCCGATTCTACCTGTAGTATGTGCTGAATTTTTGATGCGTAACTCGCCTATTATCCTGGATTAAATTTTTCACTGCTAGCACGTTTTCTTCCGTAACAGCCGTCAAAGGGCGACCACTTCTTTCTTCATCCCCCAAAGTTAGTCAACCGTGCTTGAATTCGTTATACCAACGATACACGGTTGCCTTAGAAGGGCCTTCATCTATGAATGCCATTAAAAGTCTATCGTACGATTCGTCTGGTTTCAGGCAACACTTGAAATCGTAAAAATTCATAGCGCAACCATGTTGCCGGTGCAGATCAATTTTTTAATGAGACACGATAATTTAAAATAGCTCGCAAAAAATGTGGAGAGAAATTTTAAAATTGGAACGTATCTATTTTTACTTACAAATAATCATATTTTCAAAATAACTGGCCAGTCTCTCATACATTAAAACTTTTTTTCGCAATACTTTCTGAGTGGCCTGGTCTTACAAGTTTAGATGTTTATCATACATTTACCAACAAACACGTTTATTTCCGTTGACCTTAAACTACCTAATTATCAAAGTGAAATGTTAGGTCCTACCGTTATACGTAAATAAGAAATTAGTGGATTTTTTGTCTATTGCTAATGGATTTTAACTGTCATAGTTTAATAATTACTAAGTGTCCAATATATCTTGACCTCCGACTAAAAGGGGAACAAAAATTTTACATGCTCATTTTGGACTTCTGTTGGTTTTTGTCTTAGCAAGCAGTGAAGCACCTGAGAGGCCAAGATTAATTGGTTTTGTTAGTTCGTGGTATTTCGTTTAGTGGATTCGCAAATGACGTTAAGACAGGGTCTGTCACTTGCCGATTAGGGTTAAGGAGCCATTAGTTGGCCTTATTTTACTGGCTACTTAAACAATTAATTAACAGTCTAATTGGATTTGGCACATGTTACAGCTATAGCAGATGGAGTGTCTGTGTACTAAGTGGTGGGCTATTTGGGTGACTACTGGTATATCTTGACCTTTGACTTTGACTGATCACGAAGAAAGAACCATTATAAGACGTACTATAAACTTTGATAGCGAGTCCGCGAATTTAAATCTGGAACGTTTTCTTTTATTACCTTCTGGAACTCATTGAAGTTGATACAAATCTAAATTTAAGTTTTTACCAACTCAATCAACAACTGGCTATAGTACTGGCACTCAATAAATAACCGTTAGCTAGTAATTGGCCATTTTGCGATCTGTCAAGAACATCGTGGACAGTCTTTAAAATCTTTTTTACAACTTCTCACAAATCCGTTAATCCGTAAACAGTTATGTGTCACAATCGTAGGTATTAATATTTTTTGTAAGTACGTTGACATTGTGACAATAAAAAAAAAAACTCCATACTTTATCATCGTCTCAAAGACTAGTACTTAATCCTAGTAAAGCGCACGCGTTTCACGAGCACGAATAATTTCCATCGCAGAAGCTATAATTAAAAAGCTTGCACTTTACAACGAAATCAGAGATGCTCTGAAGTCTGAAGCTGTGTTGTATTTATGACCCCAGAACCTGATACAGTTAATAAATATTTCAGTAACTCGAATTGCATTCTAAGAAGTGATCTGAGCTCGTTCGATATCGTAGCATGAGTTACTGAGGCGTCAGCTACTAACGTGTAGCTTTGTTTATCTCGTTGTGTTCCTCCTCGTGCACTCGCGTATTGAGTAACGAGAAATAATCGCATGACTAATTGAAATCATACACAGTAATTCGTCATGTTATCCACGCGGTTCTTTTTCTTGAACTTGCACGCACCCTGATTATGATAAAAATATGGATTTGCTCCAACCGGTCCATATACATCACTGTGCCAAACAAATTGGTGCATATTTGTCATGTTTATTTGATTTGTAATGCTGCTTGTATTTGTGAATACTTCTTGAATGTAAACAGATTATACTGGCAAGACAGTTTAGATTTGTATTTACTTTACGGGTTATTGATTGATCGCAGCTCTTAATTGGAAGGCTATCGCCCTTTATTCTTGGAGCTCCAGCTGCGTATGCTGCTTATCTTCAGGTGACGTTTAGTCTAAAGTCTTTATTGTCAACATTCATACACGTGTACTGTATATGAATAAAGTTGTCGAATCCACTACTGCGTACAAAAATGTAGCAGTCAGATATCGAATAGATTCTACCTGAAACGCTTTCTGAAAATAAAATCAATTTTAGTATCTATGTGAGCATATAAAAACATGTTATCACAGCCAGTACTTATACGGTGAGTGCAGAACTATATCTCCCTGCAGATATTGGTTCTTCGCAGCCATACGAGAAAATAAAATTATAATAAAACTATTAGACGGTGTGGCTTTCTCTACGAATTTGTCTCCAAGTCTTACGAGTGTACTTCCATATGAGGTAACATCGGCTAACGCGATATGACGCAGTGGTGCGAAGCTCGCTAGAGGGCGTGTTCGTCGATAGGGCGCTGCGTCGGCGCCGCCGTATTTATGGCGTTGCCTTGCTCACGCGCACCATGTTATGTTGCTGATAAACGCTATCTAAAAGTAAAAAGAGAAACAGGTGCGTGGATTTTCAAAATGCTTTCAAATGTAGTATAAATGGAAAATTTAAAGGGCTGTATAATCAGTTAGTAAATATCTAACGAATGCTTCACATAGACTTTCGCTAATACTGTTATTATAACAGAATAATGGTTGATTGGTGCTGAAGACCAGCTTACAGGTTTCATATTACTACATTTATTTATAGGGTTAAAGGTAAGAGGTGAAATCAGCTTTCTCGGAGCAAATAAAAGCAAGAATTATATTGCATTTCTGAATCATTGACAATAAAAAATTATCGACCTTTCGGAATGGCACGAGGCGATAAAACAATAAGCAATCGATACTTTTTGCTGTGTACATATTTTAAAGGTCCGGTAGTATAGATAGGGTTTATGTAAGAGAAGTAAGTACTAGAAATGATTTTCCTGTATACGATTTTAGTTACTGAGTTTGTAAACACAATATTAAATCTACCGGATTCTATTCCTATAGTACTTTCGTTTACCATATTGATCAATGCTTTTGTGGCTAGGTAGGTCTCATGAAAAATATTTTATCACAATAATAATTGTGTCATTTAATTAATTCACATTTACAATTATTTTAATAGGCACATCTACTCTACTTGGCAATCCACCAAAATACTTAACATTTTGCAGAAATTGCATAATTTTCTTAAAATTCGCTAAATAATAATTGGAATTTCCACTATTACTTAACATGTTCCACATAGTCTGGATGTTACTGGGTTAATTATATTGTCAGGGAACAGCCAATCTCAGATCTTAATGGTACTTAGAAAAATGATGCTCCGCTGGACTGGAAAACTGAATCAATTTATCTAGAGCCAGTCACGTAGGTTGATCTTGTTACTGCTTTTGGCAAAGTAACCTAACCTAATCTCGTGAAGTATTTTGCAATTATTATTGTATCTTTATATGGCAAGGTAAAGTTATTAATCACTCTCAGTTTATGATTGAGTTAAAAATGATGACTTACATATAGACGTTACTTTAATCATTGGTGTCAGTACCTACGAGATCGTCGAAAAAAAATTCATGCCGTAGTGGAAAGATCAGCTAGTCAGCAAAGTTGGTATCGAGGCTAAGTGTCTAGGGTGCACTGGACGTGCTTAAGTACCTAATGTCACTCGACGAGGTTTTCTTGATGCATCCTAAGGTCTTAATGACTTTGTACCACCAGACAATGATCGAGAGAATGATATAAGTGAATGAGGGTTTTCTTGTAAAATTGACACCACCAGTTGGCGTCTCTTTCACAAGAGGTATTCCCTTTCGACAATGAATATAAAATATATGATGAACCCGGACCAGATGCTTTAGTGCTGCCACCAAGTGAACATCATTTTAGAAAACCCTCATTGACTACTGAGCATGTTCACAACACTGACAAGTAGTTGCAAGTTAGCTGCCTGTATACCCAACAGCTTGGTTGTTTATACCTTTGTACTTACACATTACAAATAAAAATTCTAGCTGGTAGGTAATTAAAATTCAGCAGTGGTGGCTTAGTGGTAACTGCAACTGTACTAGTTGTAAGTCGTAGGTTCGACCCCAGAGTAGCGCTTTACTTTGTGTATATTATATCGTCACTACTGCTCTCAAAACGGTGAAAGAAAAGATCGTGAGAAAACCGGCATTTCTTAGAACCAAAAATTCGAAGACATGTGAATATCTAGCAATCCGCAGAGGGCCCGCGTGGTGGATTATTACAGCCCATTCCCTCTCGAAGAGAGGAGGTCTGTGTCCTAGCGGTGGGAACATTATAGGCTGATATTATACATATAATTGAAATGTAACTTCCAATACCGACTTGCAGCGGTATTCAAGACGGTTAAAAAAATCAACAAGCTAAAAAACATCAGTGCTAAAATAAATTACGTATATAAATCCCTTACCACGTGTAGTGACGTTATCTTACGGGTTCATCAGAGCGAGTGCGTGCGCCGAGTGTATCGTTTGTTTGGACATGTAAGGTGTCTGGGTACCTCGGTTGGGACATCCGGCACTTCGCGTGACATCCTCGCATTATTTCGTGAATCTCACCACACTTGTAGGTCTTCTTGTTAGTGGAGTGTGTGCTGGAATGCCAGGGCGCCTTATGCGAGTATTTATAGAGATAGAATGTATGGAATATGTTTTTAACATTGAATAAGAACGACCCTTGGCACGAACATTTATTTATTGAGGACGAGGTGACAATAAGGGCATGCTTGGAAACCTGGTAGTGGGTGCCTTAGGAGAGGTCGTATTGTTTTTTAGCCCTGATAAGAACTGTTGATTCCATGTGGTATAAAGATTAGCACCATCCCATTTCTTCCCGTGGGTGTCGTAAACGGTGACTAAAGGATTTACTAAAGAATGGGCAGCAGTGTTCTCTATGCATTTTACCAACAGATTGCGATCGCCAACCCGCCTAGTAAGCGTGACGATTATGGCGTATTATGTGCTTGGGGGAGGCCTATGTCCAGCAGTAGACGTCTTTCGGCTGAAATGATAAATGATGAAGGACTGTTGGTCACTGCTCTGAAGAGAACCATTAAAAAAGTGTACCATCGTAGTCAAAGGATTAGTCAGCTAGATTCTGCGTTACCGAATGCCATCCAGAGTGTGCCGAGGGTTTTGTATCGCAGTACGATTAATTTTAACGCCACTCGGGGAGGCTCTTTACCAGCGCCTCGGATGACCAACATGGTCACATACTGGGCTAAAACTATTTAAAAAAAAACTAGGAAGAGTATCATCGACACGAGAAGAAGAAGAAGCTCGGACGTAATGAATTACGTAACATTTGTAAGCTTGTAAGCTTCTTTCGTTCGAACTAACGGTAACAAGTATGTCTTTTTCCCATGTTGCAAGAATTTGTCGCTGGCGAAACGTTATGCGGTGACTGTACTCTTTTTTTGTGATGGATGTTACTGGACATAGGGGATCGGAATTTCCCGCACATTCAGGGAAAATACATTGTGTGTCAAGGGAATAATACACAATACTGAGTAACGACTGACTGTATGTTTGAAGAAATATTCCAATTTCAATGAAAAGAGCAGTAAGAATTCCGTCCAGTCTTAATACATACAAAATTTTCGCAAAAGTAGAGTCAAAGTAAATATTTCTTTAAAAACTACGTTATTGGATCGGTTTTCCCGTTACTAGAGCTTCAAGCGTAAAATACAATGAGTCAATGACGCATTTGGACACAAAATTGGATGGCCTACGTGCTTCTTTTCTTTTAGATATCTAAAAACACGATTTAAAATTAACCAGTTCATGATCTCCAGTCAATGAATCAGTTCATGATCAAGATAGGAAGCTATTAATCAATCAATCTAAGAATTTTGGTATTTTTTTAGTATTAGCACGCTTTTTCGAAACTGACGTACCTAGTTGTCTACCAGTAGCTACCAATCCGGGAAGATTATAAATAGTATAAATAGTGAACATCTTCATCGGTTTTCTCGCGTAGGTATCGTATGGAATTTAAAGGTTCTCACAGTTTCCATAGAATTCAGTTTCAATAGAAATTGTTCTACCAGAATCGCGTTGCGCTGTCGCGTCGCACCTGTCAAACAGTACAACATCTTTATAGGTACCTTTATAAATTAAAGTCGCTTTTCGTGTCTGTCTGTGTGACTGCGTTGCTCTTCTGAACAACTCAACGGATTTTGTTGCGATTTTAACTATCATTTAGAGAATTAATTCCGAGTTTATGTGCATGCAACATTAATATTAAACTTCCATATATAATAAAGAAATCTCGGTATTTTGTCAAGTTGTAACAATTATGCGAAGCAGGAACGGGTCACTAGTTATGGATAAATGACTTTAGTGATTTCGGAAACTTATCATAATATTTCTTCTATCATATTACTCTTACCCAATGTTTGAAAAGATAAATCTAGAATTTGGAAGAAACGGTAGGAGCAGCCATGAATTATTTCTAAGTTACGTCTAAGTTATTTATTTAGCATGGCTCGTCATGAATACTCTTTGTTAATGTTTGAAGAGAATTTAAATACCTAGATCCATAGCTTTTTGTTCAACTTTAACCTTGCCTTGTGCAATTGGTTAAAAGACTGCAATAACAAAATTATCAGTTAAACAAACAGGTTGGTTTGCGCTATTCATAAAGGTATTCAAATATTTGCATAGTTATTACATAAAACAAGAAAACGTTTACTTAGTACAAACTTGCATTTTTGGCAAAAATAACTTTAAGTTTAGCAATATCCCTCTGTATTGAGGTCCCGTCGAATGTTACATATTTTTTGACATTTCAAGTAAATTCTTGAACACTCTCATTTAAAGATTTGAGTAAATAATAATATTCGTCATTAACTTCTATAAAGAGTAAAAATAATTAAGGACCGCTACTTTAATCACACGGTTGAACTGCAAAATCGGTAAGAAATAATTTCCTTTTTGGAGTTCCTTACAAGTATCGAAACTCTACTCTCATAATAACATTAGCAGAGATCGGATACATATTCACCTAAGGTTGAGATGTTGGCTAACATGGAATGCGCTTTTGTATCGAAAAAGTCTTAATTTAAACCACCCCTCCTCCAGTACATACACATATTTGGATCGGGTTAAACATTAATTTTAAATTAATACACATCTGAATAGTTATGCAATCCAAGAATCCCGGGGTTTATAATAAATATTACAAATAATTTATAAAGCCGCTTCCATACATTCATAGCTAAAAAATATCTTTAGGTAAATATGAGCTGGACTCCTTCAACAAGAACTGGTCACTAGCAGGATTAAACCGAGAGAAGTGGAAGGAGGGCAGAGAGCCCTTTGCCCTGCAGTGGGACATCACAGGCTTTTAATAATAATAATAAATAAAATATGCATCCGAGTATCCGATCTCAGAACATTAGCCAACGTGAATTGACATTCACTCGGACGTAATAAAATCGTGGCGGGATTTTATCGCCCACTCGATTTTCAACGCACAGCTAAGCGCTGCGCGCCGGAAGGCAGCGAGGCAGACTGTAAATAAATATAAAAAAACACATTATAACGATGCATTAGATAGTGTTGTATGTTTTTATGAAAATAGAATTCATTTAACTACCGATTTCGTGACAATTGTATTTTTTTTTGCTAGGTTATGTT
This sequence comes from Antitype chi, assembly GCA_947359405.1. NCBI lineage: Eukaryota > Metazoa > Arthropoda > Insecta > Lepidoptera > Noctuidae > Antitype > Antitype chi. The sequence goes on along the minus strand of OX375815.1, from coordinate 9,212,304 downwards.
ACTCAATTTTTCAATTTCCGCAGTGCATTTTTGTAGCTTATAATCTCACGACAAAGGACCTATTTGTTTTTTTTTAGTTATAAAGTCGCTTGCGAATCGATTTTTGTCGAAAATAAGTCGGTTTTTCCACACTGCACCGCTGGGATTTGAAAATCGAACACTGCACTTACTCGCGCTGTATTTTTATTTGCTTTGTTGCATTACCAATGCTTGATTCAACCCCGAGAGTTGAAAATGCAGTGCGCGGTAAAATCTCGCCTCGATTTTACTATTACCTCCGTGTGAACGTCTACATACACTCTGTTGAATTCTCAATGCTCGGTTCAACACCGAGAGTTCAAAATCCAGTGTGCAAAAAATCCCGACGCGATTTCATTCCGTCGCGTCGGTGTGAATGTCGACTTACACTTTCAGTTGGCTTCAAAACGATTTACCTACTTAAAACTTCATTGAGTTTACCCGTCTGAATGGATTAGCATGAGAGGTAATTCAGTTCAAAAATATTAATGGAAAAGATCTGCGGAACCATCAATTATCCTGAATGTTTGTCTTAACGGGTAATTTGCATAATTCAGTCCATGTTGCTGATGGTCTGATGGAGATAAATGCACGTGCGATGACCCGTCCAAAAACTCGACGGTAGAAATTAGGCCAAGTCTGTCACAAAAAACTACCCACTTTTTCGATGTGGAAGCTGTAATTGGAAGATAATTAATGTAAATATAAAAAAGATAGCTTTAAAAGTTGTTTTTTTAACTGTGGCTGTTTATTTGGAATGTTTTTTTTTTCTCTACAGGGTAAATTTTTAACCAGTGCGCAAACTGTAACCATGAATTCAGCATATCATTCTATACGCCCTAGCGTAGAAATTTGTCGTCGGTTATACAAAAAAAGTCAGGTGTTGAAAGAAAAATGCAATACCTACGCGGTCAAAATGTATGGAACAGCTTATTTTTTTTGTATAACCGACGAAAATATCTACGCTAGGACCTCTAGAGTTATATGCTGAATTCATGGTTATAGTTTGCGCACTGGTTAAAAATTTATCCTGTATATTATAGAATTCCAATTTACCATTTTGAAAATACGATAGCCGGGTTTTAACCGTGTTTAGGTGATTCTTAACGATGATTGAAATTCATCTGCCCAGCCTTTTCCCAAATATGTTGGGGTCGGCTTCCAGTATTTTACATCAAGCGACTGCCTATCTGACCTCCAAGACCCAGTTCCTGGGTAACACAATCCCCTTGGTTAGACTGATTGTCAAACGGTGGAGTTTCTTGCCCATTCTTCTCCATACGAAACTACATTTTGGAAGGGCCGACTAGAATCAATTCTATTTTAGTGTACCTAAATGTTGACGTTCAAAAGTGCCTTTTAAGTGCCTATTTGAAATAAATGCTTTGACTTTGACAAACTTTCGGACTTCTGACGACCTGTTACGACTGTCAAATATCAAAGAACGACAGCCGTGACTATTATTAAAATTCATGCCTATGTATATGTATAGTTTGACCTTTTTTTTAAACCTTTATGTATTAAAGGAGGTTTGTTCAGATTTTAACATGTCACCCCCGTAATTGTTTGATATTTTACATGTTTCAGTTTCAAGGTTATATTTTGGGGGTTAGTCATAGCTAGACTTTCCGAAGGTCAAGATTAAATATTAGGATACATTTCTCTACTAGGATTTCCCTGTACCATTATTCAGACACATCATTTTCGTAGCTGACAAACATCGTAAAAGTACGTACTGTAAAGGTTTGTTGCTTATCGAATGCAACCTTTATGTTAAAACAGGCAGGTAATGAAATGACTGTCACATTTGAACTATCAAGATCGATTCTAGATTCGATCCTTCAAGGAGAATAGGATGAGGTTTGTCCCGAAGAAAATATATTATTGTATTAGGCGCGGCCTTATAATCTTTACCACTGATAATATACGTGGAGTCACGAGTTTAAACACTATTTAATATTTTATTTTATAGTTAGATCCCCTTGATTCTACAGTACATACATACAATCTGTAATTAATTCGCAGACCTTCCGTTATGGTCTTCAAAGCTAACTCTGAGACCACGTGGTATCATAACCATAATTGGAAATGTAAATACCTAATTGAGCTAATATCGTTTCTTACTTCATACTCATACTTTGAACGGTACCCCGATCTAATTAACACATCTTAATTAATTAACGTTATTATAACAGCAAATTTAATCAGAATCCAATAAAATGTTAAAATGATTACTACTCGTCATTAATATATTCATGAGACATATTAAGCGTTGATATTATTATGATACGAATTTCTACAGGCATACCCACATTCCTCATTAATGTGAAATTTCTTTGCATTACATAACTGTTACACTGAATGCATAATTACTTACTTATTTAGCATAAAACGTGTCACCGATCGTTAAATTATTGATATTTTGTTATTTCTGTTTTGAGGCTCCCGTAGACAGGAGCGACGCGACTCTAGAAGAACAATTTCTATGAAAACTGAATGTGCCTTTACGGTGGGCCTACACGGGCTTAATACACGGTTGTAAACATTGCGTAAATCCTACGATGGAATATTATAAATGTGAATGTTTGTATGCCTGTTACTCAACTACGCAAAAATGGCCGTACGGATTTGGATGAAATTTGGCACACAGATAGATTATAGCCGGATTAATATATAGGATACTTTTTAGCCCAGTAGTACGTTCCCGTGGGATAATTTTCAACTTCCACGCGGGCGAACCCGTTGGTAAAAGCAACTAATATATTTTGCTTTAAGACTATTCATCTATGGCTGATACTTATTGTGCCTGTCGCAAAAATTTAAATCAAAATGCAATGCGATAGTTGTATTTATCGATTTAATAACCGTTCGAATTTACGTTTCGTTCGGGCTGGGGTCACGAAACGTAAGGTCTGTAACCTATCGTAGCAATTGTAGATCTCGTAGCACTTACCAATTTTTCCATAAAGGTAAGGATAAGAATTTATAGTTCCACAAAAATACTGGGTTCAGACAGTAACTCATGCGGCATAATCATCACATGCACAAGTTCGCGGTAAACTGACCTAATTTCTTTAAGCCAAATATATGTAGGTACTGTACGGCTGCATGAGCCTTCGCCGCTTAACCGAAAATAAATTAAATATTAAGTGAAGACACGGACTCGATAAAAACTCGTTCGTGTACAACGGAAATTAGTTTCGAATTTTGTTCGTCCTTTTTTATTTTGCGGCGTGATTAAGATCGGGTGGCTACCGAATAAAATCCCCGTTGGTCGGGTAACAGAATCCACCGCGGGGACTCTTCAGGCACCCGTCGGGATGGATGAACACAATAGTATTGTTACTATAGTAGGTGCAGCGTGTATTGACAGGAGTTATGGAGTCAATTTACTCATATTTGAGGAAAGAATCAGCTGTGGGCAGCATTTGGGAAGCTTCGTCGACTCTTCTCGTCGCGTATTCCGCAGAGCTTGAAGACTAAAGTCTTCAACCAGTCTGTCCTACCTGTTATGACCTACGGAACCGAAACGTGGACACTCACGGTACGGCTGGTACATCAATTCAAAGTCGCTCAGCGAGCAATTTAACGAGCTATGCTCGGAGTATCTCTGAAAGATAGAATCCGGAATGAGGTGATCCGGCAGAGAACCAAAGTTGTTGACATAGCTCACAAAATTAGCAAGCTGAAGTGGCAACGAGCCGGCCATATTAGTCGTAGGACCGATGACCGTTGGGGTAGACGTGTTCTTGAGTGGAGACCGCGAATCGGAAAACGTAAAGTAGGACGCCCTCAAGCTAGGTGGAGTGACGATCTTCGCAGGGTTACTGGTAGCAGCTGGATGAGAGTTGCCGAGAATCGAGCTGAATGGCGTGAAATTGGAGAGGCCTATGTCCAGCAGTGGACTGCTGTAGGCTGATGATGATGAGGAAAGAATAATCTTAATTTTATTGGGTAGATACCTACTTATTTAGGAAATAATACCGTAGCCGGAGAAAGCATAGAATGTGGTGCTGATGAGGGTGAGCCTATGAAATTTTATTTATCCTTCTAGTGGGATACTAATACTATTAAAGTTTGTATGTTTGTTACTTAATCACGCAAATACGGCTCAACGGATTTGAATGAAATATGGCATTCAGATAGTTTATAAACTGGATTAACAGTAAAGATACTTTTCATCCCAGTGGTACGTTCTCGTGGGATACTATTTTCCGACCTTTATGCGGGCGAAGCCGCTGGCCAAAGCTAGTACAGAAAAAAGACGGAAAAATTGGTTGATTTATTACAGAAACATGTGCGTATAAAAAGTTTATCTTTGCAATGTTCCATCGTGGTGTATTATGCTTATCCAATTAACTATTTATGAATCAAAGATTTAGAAAATGGTCCCTCTACCAATAAAAACTAGATATAAGAAAAAAGACTACCTAATCAATATAATTAATTTTGCATTAATTATTTTTAGTAACTAACTAATTTAAAAAAAATCTTAAATGACTAAATCACGTTTTTGACCCAGAAACGTGCTGGGACTAGATTTTTATGTAGTAGCTGTATTAATTCTAGATACTTAAATAACCGAGGCAATTCTAATAATTGTTTTGAGTAATATTAGGTACTTAACACACATAACGGTTTCGAGAATTACATAATTTCCTTCGAAAGAATGTTTACTTTGAAGATGGAGCTCTTCTCTGAAATCTATTTGCTTTGGTAATACGATATCCATTATATTTGTGAAGGGGACGAATACGATCCTTGCTGTAAAAAAAAAGCTCTTGAGTCTATGGGATTCTCAGTAGCTGTCGATTCAGAGAATGACAACTTGTTGAAAGAGTACTACTGCTGCCATACTTATACTATTCACATTTTTGTGGGGTAAGTAATTTACTAAATTGGCAACATTTCAATACGTGATACGTGAAACCGAATCTCTGTGCCACTTTTCATGCTCCATATCATAATGATAGTTAACTGTAACCTTATGTGCCTATTAATAAAATATGATGAGATTGAAAAAAAAGTAGGTATATTTCCGTCGGATTAAAGTCATGAAAATCCTATTAATATTATAATCCTACTAATAATATTATAAATGTGAAAGTTTGTATGTTTAGGTGTTTGGATGTTTGAGTATTTGTTCAAATCACGCAAAAACAGCCGAACGGATTTGGATGCAAGGCACACAGGTAGTTAACCAGACCAGAACCTACCAGAATACCAGCGCTGCGACACTTTTTATATGTCGCAGCATCATGCTGAGGTAGGGGCCTTTTGGCGTCGTGCAGGACTTTCTGTTTTATTTATTTTTTAAATATATTTTTTTTCATCTTCCGAGATATTTGTTTTTTATAATTTTTGTGTGTTTATTTTAGTATGTGATCTTCCTGTGCGAGTCACAATAAATACCTTTTCTTTCTTTCTTTCTTAACATACTGGATTAACACATAGGATAGGTAGTTTTTATGCCGGTAGTATGTTCCCGTAGTATAATTTCCTATCTCCACACAGGTGAAGCGTCTGGCAAAAGTTACTCAATAAAAAATGGTTTCACCAATAAAATTATATTTCATCAAAATAATAAAAAGTAAAAATAACATAACTCTAATTGCGATAAAGACGTGGGCGTGACTAATCAGTTATCTAATACAGATTTGATAAGATTTATTAACGTTTTGTGGGTCAAACTGATAACCTGCTTACTAATAATAATATTTTGCATGGAAATCAACACTGTGACGTATGATTTCTACGTCAATTTGAAAGTGAGTTCTGTATTGTGCAATTTGCATCAGCTCCTTACCCTGATCGAATTCTACGTCGATTATTACTACGGGTTCCAACATCTAAGCGTCTGTGATTAGAAATAGTACTCATGCATGTTTTAAAATTACGAGATGTAGGTAATCTATAAAGTTGCACTGTGAACATAATATAGCTTAGTAACGCTTTGGATCCGTTAGAAGCATTTGCAAGTTAAATTGGCTTCTTGATAGCAAGAAATATTTTATTCACTGGACTAGTTGTGGTTCCTACATCAATTATTTTGGTTCTAGGAAGTTCTTTTAAACTGTCTCATAAGACATTAACCTAAGTGATTTCCTACTTATTAAAATTTATTAGTTATACATCAATTTGAATTTAATTTCGATTTGCAATGTCATCAATTTTTCACTATGTAGGTATTACACATTTTAATTTAATAATATTGCCGCTTTACTAAGTAAGTTAGATTATTTTTCTAATTTATTGTTGTACCAGTTGCTGTGTAATTAAATTTTAATAATGGATTAAATATGTCACAGTATTCAGTGAGAACAATTCTTGGTCATACAATAAATGAATACAAATCTATTATTTTAACATGAACTTCAACTAGAACTTAATTTCACATGCCACTATTCGTTAGGCCTATCATAAGGCTCAAAGGCTCAAACCGCAAAGAAGTCTTACAATCTCCACATGCATCGTCTGCCTCGCATCTCAGTTTACATTTTTATTTTGACGCCTTTAAACTTACTGCGCTTCTACAATGTTGTATTCCAGATTTCCAGCCAGTATTCAAGTTTCGTTTTAAATTCCATTGCGATTTTTCTAGCATATGCTCCTTTGATGTTTTCTACTCGTGACTTGGCAACACAAAGGATTGTAAATCCACATGTGAAACAAGGTGTTCCATGTAGAGGATTTCATGTTTTTGTAAGGTTCGTCTACAAAATAGTCGTATAAAAACTGCGATTTTATTTAAGAAAAATCAACAAACTTGTCGTCCACGCCGTTTTTAAAAGCTCAATGTTTTTATTGTAAAAACTAGTCTAGTATTTGTTTTAGATACAAACGCTAAAATTTTTTGCTCAGTCAATAACTTCAAAACAAAACCCGTCTTTGTCTACTTCATATGCACCGTATCGTTCTGTTCTCGTCTATTTATAGTTATGTTTTCATACCTATTCAGTCAAGCGGCGACAGCCAGTCTATTTCTCTAACTACCAACACACGACATTAGGAGCACGCTAACAAAGAGCTTGTTAAAATTCTTCTATATGAAACCGTTAGGGCGCCCTATTAAAACAAAACAAAACAAAACTGTAGAATGCAAGGAACAGTAAAATCTCCCTATTTCGAATATTTCACAACAAAAACAGATCGAATATTAGTCAAAGATTGGCAGAAATATTGCAAAATAATTTGAAGGTTAGTCAATTTACGATATACCTATGCGTTTTGTATATAACTATATGTCATTGTGTAGGTACAGTTTCTATGAAAAGTGTTTTGAATTTATTTGTACAATCTGTGTTATGATCTGCCACTTACCATATTTTGAGTAGTTATTAACTTAAATATTTAATTTGCTACCGTTGTGTTTTGGATCGTGGAACTAATCTTTGAAACATTTTGTATTGTAATTTTTTTCTTTTTACATTTCCTTAGCTTTAGTTAGGTTGAACTTGAACAAAACAGCTTAGTCTATTTTAGTTTTCATCCGTACATGGGTTTTGCTGAGTCAATGATATGCCCAATATGCCCCTGTAAATCTATACGTATTACTTATTATTGAGCATCTCTCAAGCATTGGTGACATGGCTAGTTTATGGGGTTTTTCCTCATCATCCTTGTTTACGGTCATTTAACGATTTAAGTGAGTGTTTCTTGATTGTCTGAGAGTAAAAATCTCAATTTATAAAATAAAGCTGCTTGTAGCTTCAAGGTTAATGTAAAACAATTTACTGGGCAGCTACCGGAGTACTAGTTTTATGTATCACTTTAGGAGTGGACTGTAGGTACATTATATCATATCACATGTCGGCGTGTATTGGCTGTTGGCATACATTCCGCGGATTAAGTGCACAGTCTGCTCTCCTAACCGTAATATTTGCTGATAGTACCGCGACAACACCCTGCGTTTCTTTATGCCCAACAAATTGGCGACTCCTAGATTACTGTCCGTTTCTGTCAAACATTTCACTTAAGGCCATTAAACGCTTGTCAATGTTTTTTGTGCAAACATCAACGTTATTATTGGACTTTGTGATAGAAATAGAACGCAAAAAAAGTTGGACGGACCTCGGACAGTCATCATTAGCCCAATTACTCTAATAGTTGCTAACGGGTGGTAACTTTCGATCTCGTATGTAAAGCACGCTACATTCGTGAATTTGGCACACCAAATCTAGAAGCTACCTATAATCTTGGTAAAGTCTGACATCAATGAACAAATATTATTGTTTGGTCCAAAACAAGTCTATCAAAACTTTTATTGTGATCAGTCTCAACAGTATAAAAATGTGCAAAATAATTTAAAACCGATTACTAATATTATTTGGTGATTTTGTTTTGCAACCCTATAATTGAACTTTTGGGAACATCACACCCTACATAATATATACATATGGTAATGATGACTGGACCAGGTATTCGTTTTTTTTCTAAATTTTACCAATCACTGCACCAGCTGAACTGCAACGAAAAAAACAGCCAAAGACAATTTTGAATTCAAATGTCTCTCACTCCTCACTGTAGTAATAGACGTGCCTGAATGCGCCTTGCGCCAATTTCGTTTGACGGCAGTCGCTCGCAAGCAGGTGCGTTGTGCGCGCGTGCGTCCGCCATCTTTGAATCACAGCTGATATTGCCGCCAACGCGATCTTGTTTCGAACAATTTGTAAAAACGAATACGATTTGCAGCTAGCAGATTTTAAATGCACAAACATTTTAATTAAGTGCAGTGACTTAATAAACGGACTAATGAAGATGACAGTTAATCGAATAAGAGTTGTGGTGCTGGGGAGTGCGCGCTGCGGCAAGTCCGGTAAGAATATATTTTAATTGTTATTAGCAGGTGATTTATGCGCTTGGAATGCTCAGTTTCCCGACCGAAGCATATTTTGAAGCTTTGGTTAAATTCGTCTTTAACGACTTGTCGATAATTATGGCTCTTTTACTTTTTTAATCGAGCGCCGAAATCAATTATGCCTAATAGCCCGAGAAAAGGTTTTTATTTTATTTTGAATGCCCTGAGGTAGTTTTTAGGATTATTAAATTAATTATAGGCCTAGCTATAGATTAGCTATAAACAGATGTAACTCATGGATGCCTTCCATTTAGCCGACTGGTTTAGTTGTGATCTTCTTTAATTGCTTTGGGTTTATATTATATTACCAATCAGAATAGGTGAAATTGATATTATGTAATTTTTATTAGGAAAGATTATAGTTTGATGGTTTTATGATCAAATTGTATTTATGAATACATTAGGGCATTTGTAGTATTTTTTTCTTAGACATTATAGAAAAACTTTCTACTTTTAACCTCAGTTACATAGAGTACCTGCTTGAATTGACATATAGGTGCAACTTTCGCAAGTCCCTCAACACTTTCAGCTTTGCATGTTAAAACTAGCACTTAGCAAGCCATGGCTTCAAGGCTCATGAATAGACGTATAACCGAGTTCAAAGTACGACTCCTTATGTCCAGAAATCCCAATATCTTTTGATGACTTGTAAGCTGTCGTTTTAGTAAAGTTAGCTGAACGAAAGATACTTGTTGTGGCCGATGTAATGTAGGCAGCTCTGCTTACAAAAGGTCGTATTTATTCCTTCTCTGACTTCAAGACCTACTAAATAAGCACCTTAAACCCTTATGTAAGGTGCTTATTTAGTGAGTCGATGACGATAAATGTTTTAGGCTATGAGCCTAGAACATTTACTGTCGTGAAAACCCGTATGATTATACATGATAGGAATGTTATTTATGAATATTTACAGGTACTTATCTTATCAGCGAATATTTCGCAGAAGTATCATGTTATCCCTACATTACGGAAGTACATTAAACAGTGCGCAATAATAAAACAGCAATACTACTTACTGTTTATGTGAGAACATCCTTGTCACTATAATATTACCTTTGTTTGTACTTGGATCAGTTCCATGGAATCGGCCACTAGGCTGTTGACATAGTATGCACACCGGTTATCAACACCGTGATACGAGACGACTGATAACTGACATATACTGGGTGTTGCACCTGAAATGTTGGTAACAAAGAAAGTTGCAGCATTGTTATACGTACGCAATATTATGTGAGTAATAATGATAACGTGGTTTTTAAGTAAGTATCAGCGAAAGGTACCGCAAATTATCGTCAAGGGTGTATAAGGGATTATGACTAATCCAGGAGATAAGTAGCAGATTCTCTTAACTCCTGTGTGCTTGTTATACTATCGGGCTGAGTCAGGCATAAAATGACTGCTAATACTATGAACTACATATTATGTAGTTCATAGTATTAGCAGTCATTTGGTAGCCCAAGTTGATCAGTGGACATTGACAATAATATGATGACTTAAACATGATACATGTAATATTTTGCCGGTAATCGCCTAATGCTGCCTGGGTACAGTCAACCTCGTTCAATAACAGAAGATAGCAATCAATGCGTACGGCTTTGGTTGCGTAGAGGATAATATTACAACTAGACGTTACTATAAGGCTTCTTGGTCGTGAAGTATTCATCCTTGATATCGATCTGGGCTTTGCTTAGCTCATAAAGGTAATGACTGTTATATAAAATGGTGTTACATACACAGGTTGATGATCTTTTCAAGTTTGTTGAACGCTGGAATGTCAATGGCATAGCCTAGACATTGCAGACAGAACAACTGTTTATTTTAGATGTGTCTGATATCAGAATAGATGTTTTTAGAATTTGTAAATCCTAGTGCTTTCGTTGGCCTACTTTGTAGTTCTTTGTCGAGCGTACGTCGCGCTTATGGGGCAGGTTTCTGTATAGGGATGTTATACAGCCCACATGATTTCTGCATAATACGTCGGTAATATAATTAATGGTATATATTTGACTGTTTTGGAGGCAGCCTATGGGCTGTTGATTCAAAAGTAGTAAGGGAAACGGCGATCATAGTTTATGGTATGGGAAAGGAGATGACATGAGGAAAACTATTAAAGTAGATGACTTTAAGACCAGAAGAAAGATGATATAGCTAGAAAGGGGAAGAAAAGTACTAAGATGATGGCTAATAGTGATGTACTTACCTAAGAAGACATGCTACGTCAACTCCGAATACGTTAGGATTACATTATGATTTATGGTTAGATAAAGATTTTCCCCATAGACTTCAGTGCTCGACTAAAAGCTGATGTATGTACTCAACCCCTTAAACGTGTTCGGCGCCGGATGTTTAAGCCTTGGGTTATGAAATCGCAAGGATGCAATAAGCTGTGATTGGTCGTTATTACTACGCCCATTAACCTTGTTAACTCTATTTCTTGCGATGATTGATAGCTGACATATTGTTGTGATGTTTTTACTTCCATTTCATCGTTGGAAGTGATTTACTTGTTTTCGATGTGAGTCATACATGAGCGTTTAATAATGGACTACGTAGAGCATAAGCATTGACTTGCTGATTTAAAGAATTTGACTTTGGATTGTCATACAGACCTTCTGCATCATTTGGTTTAGTATCAGTTGATGCGCAGTGTATGCTTACTGCTGGATTATCTGGGTTAACGTTAATAAAACTGTATTTCTTCTCTTTCATATTCGTGGTTGTAATTATACTTGTTACAACCTATACTTAAGAAATTATACTTGTTGTGTTATACTCTCAGCCTGGTTTTTGTAGAGGAACAAAACTATTAAACAATGGATCCTAGGCAGGTACTTTATTGTAGGTATCCTTGGGATTTTGGAAATCGTAACATAGTCTTCCCTGTATGCAGTAACCCTGCATGTAGATTGATGACCGAATAACTAAAATGCAAGCAGTAAAATATGATGTGGTTGTAGTTCGGTGGCGCAATATGACAGAGGCCTAAATCCAGTAGCAAACTGCATTAGGTTTAGTTAATTAATTGAAACAATTAATCACAGCAGGCACCTGGCTGCAGTCTTACTGACCAGACAGTTTCAAATAGCTCAATATTTACTTTGAGCATTTGTTGTGGATAATATTAGAACCATTCTGCAGACGTGTTACTCTCTATACAAAGAAAAGTATTTGCTTTAGAATATTTGTTGCGAAGTGCCAGACAATTTACGCTGATTTCTTGAATTTTAGCCAATTTATGTCTGTCTGGCGACCTAAAGTGTGATTGCAATTGACGCAGCGTACGAAAACACCTGTGTGTTTCAACTCTATCGCAATGATTGTGATCGACTATGGTGAAATATGTTTTCCGACTTTTTGGGCAGAGGAGAAAAACGATTTGCAGTACTTCACTTGTTTCTTCATTAAAGTTAAGAGGGTATGATACGACTTTCTGAGAGATCGAACATATCCTTGAAATGAAATTGAATTACTCATCGAGGTCGATGATAGTTTTATTACACCTAAATCTGTGTATGTTTTTTTTTTCTTTATCTCACATATTTTGCAAGAGAAAACAGTTCCATGCATAAAAAAACTAACCTTCGAATTAAATTTATTTTGTGGGTAACACCTGTAAGTTTTCAAAACTATAGACAATACTTCGCAAAAGATTATGCTGTTTTGTTATTCAGCTCCTATGGTAACTGCGGTATATGGGAGATTATTTAAACTATAATATACAAAAACCTACGGCTCCCGGTATTATACGATAAATAGTGTAATGTAAATATAAAGCGTACTCTTTGAAGCACGTTCGCAGCGGTAGTAAGTACACGTAACTTTTAATTTAAATATTTTTCAAACACGTTTAGTTGGATTTCATCATCTTTATGAGAAAAAAAAGCAAAGTATAGTTCCTGAAAACCATGTTTATACAATGTGGAAACGATAATACGCCAATAAATGGAAACACAAATAATATTCATGCATAGGGGTGTTCTGAAACTATCAAACACAACCTAACAACGACATTAAAAAAGTGTTTTTTTTTTTCGAAAAAATACAACATAAAAATAACAAAAGACTAACCAAAAAGAAGATCTGAACTCTGGATACCTTTATAATGATTACATGCTCACATTGTATTGAAAAATCATAGAAATTAAATACATAGATACAATACTACAACCTGTGACTACGTGCCACGAAATACCTACCTACAGAAAATATATTTACGATTATATTAGGAAGGGTCCTTCTACGATGACGCTATCGACCCGTTCTGATGATGATAATTGGCTGTCTGACCTCCGCAAATCAAGACGAGTCAGAACTAAAAAAAATATTCGTCATGGCTGGTTTATTTTTGTTTTGTATTCTATTTATAACAATACTATTTTTGTTCAGACTCTCGCGTAGTGTGAGTTTAGTACATTGACTCACTATAAAATTGTAAGTAGGTAGTTAGGTATGTGTGACGTCACAATTTTTGTCACAGATGAGTATCAGTATTATAATGGCTGGAGCGTGGGCTCGGTATAGTAGAGTTCGGTATTAGTTTCCAAAACACGTTAGTCAGAGCAACGAAACAGTACTACGACTAAATGTTCAGCGGAAATTAGAACGTACCTATACGTAATATTTCGTCATCAAAATGGTATCTTTGAATATTCGGGACGCAAATAGAAGCACTTGGTATTGTCGCCAAAATTCAGGAATTTAACGCAAAAAGTTTTATTGCTCTGAAGCTTAAAAGAAACGATTCGTAGCTACGAAGCGTAGTACGTAAACTACAAAGCGTAGCACGTAAACTTATATGTAGTAGGTAGTAGGGTATTAAAAATCTTGGATTGTAAGATGTTGTGTAAGTCTTCACTCAGGTTATGACTCCAAAAATAGTTCCAAATATCAGCAATTGGTTATTTTGGTGTTGTTAAGACGGTTCGTAAGATGTAGTACTCATTTGTTTGCTTTAGGATTTCGTAGCAGTTTCTTAGTGGCTTGATTCAGAATCTATAATATACCTGCCCGTTATGTTTAGGAATCAGTGAGCCATCAAATCTTGTTTATTCTAGGATTTTTTCTCGTAAAAATTGTTTTTCCTGATCACTTGGAGTGAAAACCAAAATGACCTAGTATTGTTTTTTTTTTATTATATTAGAATAATATTCAAACCAGAAGCTGAAAAACTAAAGCGATCTTGAATATATTGTATTATTTGCTCATTTTATTTGAAAAATAAAAAGCCATAAATCACGTCTACACTGAAGTACCTAAAGTTTATATACGACGTGTTAAATATAGATATCTTATGAAAATAGAATTACAAGTTTACGTCGGGATATTCGTCACGTCACGTCTGTATCTTTGTTCGTGGCGAGACGGAACTGAGAGGGGAGGAGCACTCATAAATATCCGGTGTGGATGTACCGCACTCTGAAACAACTATTACTACAGTTCCGAGTGAAGGTATATATAATAAATCCTGGGTCCCTTCGAGAACTGTAAACCTCTCTAAATTTTGTTAGGAATTAGTGTCAATTTTTAAATAGCACTTCAGATTCAAGTAGGCCGAAGCAAAGAAAACATTCTCAGGCGGAGATTCACAGATGATTCCGCCGGAGTGTGGAGTTGGCCCACAAACAATATGGCAGTTAATATCGTGTCCAGCGTCTCCTGTTGCTTGCACGCTACAGGAGTTGATGGACGCTGCTGAAAATCCCATCCTCGTATTCAAACTCTGGACTGATTGTATATATAGTAGAGATGGACCGACTATGACTTTGGCCGACTAGCCGAATAGTCGGCTGCAAAATGGCCGACTAATCGGCCGACTAGTCGGGCAAGCCGATCATTGCTTCGGTTGAGTTCGGGTGACATCGGTAATGTTCGTGACTATGTTTTCGCCAATTCGCGGCGCCCAACAACCAGGCGGAATTGTCAAAACATGTTTTTATTTGCATTGCATTTATTCTAATATTGTTTAAGTGCGAGCCGGTGTTTCTTCCTGTCCTATTCTAGATTGCACTGAGAGTAAACTTTAAAACTGATTCTATAATAAAAATAATAACAGTAAAGATTTCAATTTCATTTCAATCATCGTCTTTTAAATTTTTAAGCATATTAATACGAGTAAAGAATGGGCCGAAACATCACTAATATATAGTTTGCTATCAACACGCTAAGAAGAAGAATTGTACTTAAAAAAACAAAAAACTTTTTTATTGAAGCTATTTAGTAAAAGATGGTTTTGCCGACAATCAGAGTTGTAATAAAATTCACCGTTCAATAAATTAGTCTTAATAAATTATTCGAATGTACTAGAAAGAACAACTTTGCATTTTTGGGTGAAACAACAAATTGCACTTGGTGAGCACACATAATTTATTACATTAAAATGAAGTGGCAATTAAAATTTACTTTAAATAAATTATTCAAATGTACTAGAATAATTAATGGAACTTCGAAAAAAGCACTAAATGCAAACATATTAGAAGAGTTATTGGAAATAAATTAATGCATTATTACAGCACAGCTCTTGAGTTTCAGTGGCAACCCTGATATAATCGGGTTGGTTTTATAACATCTTATTTGATATTATTATCATCTATTTCCCTCGCCTTTTTCCAACTGTGTTGGAGTCGGCTTCCTTGTCAACCGGATGCAGCTGAATATTACATGGAACAACTGCTATCTGACCTCCACAACCCAGTTACTGGGTAACACGATAACCTCTTGGTAAGACTGGTTATCAGACTTGCGGCTTCTGACGACCCGTAACGACTGTCAAAGATCCACGAATGATAGCCGGGACCAACGGCTTAACGTGCTTTCTGCACGGAGGGGTTTTGGTATGTGTGATGGTCACCCATCTACAGACCCACCGCGGCAAGCGTGCCTTAACCAGATCGATCTATCCGTGCGGCTGTTAATACTTAGCCACGAGCTGATCTTATTTATTATCATCAGGAGGTTAACTGTCCAGATGTTTAGCTAAATTAAACAGAATTAGTTTCTGAACCGCTTTTTACGATAACCTGAATGTTCAGCCACACCCACCAAATGTTTCGGGATTTCATTGAACATTAGTTTCAATTCTGAGCGTTAACTTGAATGAGTGTAATGATGTAAAGAGATTGAGGGTAAATTGCAGTCGATATTTAAATGTTGGTAGAACATGTGGCGGCGGTTATAGCTCAATAGAGCTTATTCTATCCAGCGACACGATAATATAGGTCGAGATATTTGATTTGTTATGCCATAAAAACAATAACGCCAGTAACAAAATCGATTGTCGAACATTATGTTCTTCTAATTACTTCATCATATCAGACGATAAACGTCCACTGCTGGATATAAGCCTCCCCAAGTACCGTTATTTCGACCAGTTCTATGCTCCTCGATTCCTGCCGCCTTCACCAGATCATCGGTCCATCTTGTGGGAAGCCTTCTAATGATACGTCTTCCAGTATGCGGTCGACACTCCGGAACCTTTCAGCTCCATCGGCCCCATCGGCCTTCTGTTCTGCGAGCAATGCATCCTGCCTACTGCCACTTATGTGTGGCAATTCTTCAGGCTATGTCGGTTACCTTGATTCCTTTACGGATTTCTTCATTTCCGATTCGATAACGTAGAGAAACTCCTTGCATAGCCCATTGCCCTTTGGTTGACTTTCAGCCTTCTTAGGAGGCCCGTTGTGTCTAATAACTGAAATTCTTAGATTCGATGAAGACTATCATTTAAAAATATGTAACAAACGTGCCATTACGTGAAACAACGAACACTATTACAGTAAACATGTAACAGTTACGCAACACAATTTCTATAACACTTCTGATTTCAAGATCATATCGAGGTTTATTCAACACTGGCACGTGTATACAAGAGACGGTCTCAGATACTTCAAACAAATTGACTGCCTCACAGTCTCCGGCGCAACGACAGATAAATCATGCGCAGGCTATTAATGAGTCATTCAACATTCAAACGTCACTAATCGCCAATTAATAACTGTTAGGAAACTATCAAATGCTACCATTTGATAAAGTATTATGTAGACGTGTTAGCTGTGCAATAGAAAGTATAAACAATAACTTAGCGAAAGCTAACACGAGTGAAATTGATTTATAGCGCAGTCGTCGGATGTCGTTTTTCGGAAACACTCCAATATATTAACATAACAATTATAGAAAGATTAGGTAAGAACTGCTAACGGATGCCGCCCATTGAGCAATGTTACGAACACTTGAATTTTAATAGTGTAGGATATTGGTTTTATAACGTGAACAGATTTTGATGGTCGCTATTTTAAGATTTTTATCGATAAATTCAATTGAAGTGTTTATAAGTGTTGAGTTTGTTTAAAACAGAAATAAGTGCAATGTTTTCACAGATACAGTAGAAACTATATTTTTTACCCGGATTTTGTCTAGTCGTGTTTTGTTTTGATTATAAGAAAATAGCTCAACAGGTTCGAAAATTCGTTTAGTTAAATAAATGTTTACACATTTTTATTATTTGCTTGCATGAAGCTAATTGATCTTATTTCCTGTCGATTACTTAACCTTTTTAGTTATCAAAAAATTATCGTCAGATATAGATAGATTCGATTTATTTAATTTGACCTTCTCCATATCTATCTTAATTTTTAACACATCACAATACTACTTATTTAAGGCCGCTCTTTTCGCAATACTTTACCCGTCTGAACTACATACATACTTACATGGGTACATTTAATCACGTATGCAAATAGGAACCACTAATCGTAATACCTGAAACATGTATTGACACATGTAGTCATACTCGGGCGACACTTATCACGTTTCTTTTATTTTGTAACTCAATCAGAACTGAATCAGAAGTGATAATGACAAGTAATTAATTATTCTGATACTCCGTATTACATATATTTGAAACCGAGGGAGATAAATAATTGTATATGTGTATGTGTTTAGGTCAGTGGGCTAGATTCTATTATTGCGATTGAATAAACGTGGAATATGCAATGTTTGTTTACACCCTGATTCTGAAGTTTGGGTTAGCGCACGTGGTGAGCCACGTACTTTGAGATTTTATAGGTAAGATATTTCAAGAAGGGTAGGTACTCAAAATCTAGAAGCAGTGGTGGCCCAGTAGTTAAAGCCGTGACTTACGAGTTGTAGGCTGTTGGTTCGATCAGACAGGCGGTTTACCTTATGTTAAGGCGATGATTTCTTAAAAACGCTAAAAAAGGTGGTTTTCTAAACCAGTGTGTCTCTTTAACCGTAAATAATTTTGAAAGCAAAAAACATATTATTATGATATTTTCAAGTCTATTTTGCATGATGGAACTCAAAACAAAATTAAATGCATCAAAAAAATCATCAAAGCTACCTCTTAATTTTCTTTCAAATCAGTTTATTCCTTTAATAACAATTATAATTGTAATTAAAGATATACCATAAAATTCCAAATGCCAAACTGCATCCAGTGATGGATTATTTATGATTAAATAGTTAATATCTAATTTTATACGATTTTATTTGCATTTTTACGACAACGCTTACTCATTTTTTATTCGAATTTATTACAACAGATTTTAACCCGTATCGGATTGCAATAGGAACTATTATCGCTCATAACGACAATATTTAAAATTACCTGGGTCTTAACTATTTCGCCACCACTGCTCTCAAAACGGTGAAGGAAAACTAAGCGAGGAAACCGGCATGTCCTAGAACCAAAAATTTCGAAGTCTTGTGACATCTACCAACCCACACTGGGCCCGCGTGGTGGATTATGCTCACCGAGAGATGACTTGTCTCTGCAGTGGGAATATTATTATAGGCTGATTATGCTATTATGCTTTCGTAACAAACAGGACGATAGAAAAAATTGATTTTGTCAGTATATTTCAGTACCTACATCTATATATATATATATATAAAACTGAATCCCTATTTCCCTAAGTCACGGCATCAAACGTGAACGGCTGGACCAATTTTGCTAATTCTTTTTTTATGTGGAAAAGGAAAAAAATTAGAAAGTTGCGCGTAACATTAGAAAATTAAAGAAAACGACAATATTAACTTTACTAATATTATACCAATTCGAATTCAATATTCCTAGACAACGTCTGTCGAGTCAGCTAGAATCTTATAAAGATTTCCAAGCCGGAGTCAGGAAAATCTTTCTAAAAACGAGTACCCACAGAATACGTTGAAGATTTTTTTATAATTACTTAAAGATATTTTTCTCAGGCCTACAATTATAAGGGCATAACGAGTTGCTTCTAAGAACTGCCGGAAAACAGCTTAGCCAAGAGTACTTATTACCAATTTCACACCAATTGTTTGGAATCCGAAGTATCCAAACTCCAAAAATATTCTCCCATGGTTCCCAAGTCATCAGAGTAACGCTTGAGCAAGCATTAGTGAAGCATGCATTACGCAACGAAACGCAACGGACAATCAATCTTAAGTGGCCACATCTTGATTATGTGATTAAGTTAACTCTTAACTTAGGCTCTCAAAGTCTCGGCACACTTGCTTACCAAGTGGCTTACCGGGGACTACGTTGTAATTATAAGTACTTTTGTAATTATAATTGATGTTTACGCAGCTCAAGTAGCGCTGGGAACTCATTTTGAGTTGTAACTCTATTAAGAGGTTTGAAGACGTGTGGGCTGTTTTGAGTTTTCATGAGTTTGTGTGGAAGCGTTTTGGAAAAAATCATAGCTTCTCTAGGGTAATTTTTGGTAAAAAATACTTCTCCCAAATATAATTGGTTTGGGATTAAGTAATAATTATTAACCAGCGAGCGGGATGATTGCGTATCACACTAACAGTACGAATGGCTTCCATTTTGAATTATTTACAGTTCAACAACATGCATTGCGTTATTTACATCATTTAGAAGACACATTTTTCGAACATATGAAGCAATGGACTAGCAATATTCTACAAAATGATTCAGATTCTGATAGACAGTGCGTTACGCAATTAGGGTGCTTTGGACTGATTGCATTAAACTATCTTCAGTCTTTGAACTGTCTTTCAGCCTTCAAAGCTTTTTAGTTTTTCGTATAACACGTGGCTTGCAACCCACCCACAGTTTGCTTATCATAAATGACGGAGCAGTTATCATTACAAAGTTAACCCTGATATAACACCCACAAAGTCGATAAAGAAGAAAGAAATCACAACTACAAAGGAAATATTATGACACGCGATCAAAACAAATCTCTAATAGCTGTAATATGCGTTGCCACGTGTACCATATTTATAATCGTTGGTTATTACTATCGGCATAAAGGCGTTGAGTGCCAAGAATTCACCAACACGACTGTCAAATACCTACCTATCTGGTTACTAAAGGAGAATATAGGTATACTACCTGTTGTCCGCGACTGTGTCTGCGATCCAGGATTAAAAGTAGTCTAGGTTCTTACCCCTGGGTAAGAACATAGGGAACCTAGCCAAATTTGCGTGAAAGAGTAACATACAAACAGACACACTTTCGCATTTCTAATATTAGATGAGATCGTGACCCTGATACAAGAATGCAAGAAATCATATTATGATTCTAGATGCCCAGATTGCCCGGTCAAACAGGTTCAAAAAACAGCGAAACCCTTTTTGGAACTAATCTTGACATTGATGTAACCTGCGTCAGGTAGGACATATTAAATTATCGTTTGAATAATGGACGCAATGGGTGGAATAATACATGGACGGATAAGTGTTTGAAATCGCTAAACCAATGGTTGCTTCTTTTCTGAATGGAAATAGGCCCTTGTGTAGGACGAATCTGACAGACTGGAAGCAAGTGTGCGCACGCGCTTCAAATCGACATTTCTCATGAAACGAAGTAGACATTTCTATGAACCTTTTAACTGTAAGATTAAATTTGATATTAGTCATCGTGAGGTGGACATCAAATGCAACATTACAGATGACATAAAACTCTTACTGCGTTTCGGGATCATAGATCGAGAGCGAGTAAATGTCAACTGCAGTAGTATTAATAGCAGCGTGCGCGCAGCTCCACCGCATGCCGCGGCGCGCAGTGAGTCACCCGGTCAGACGTCTGCCGGGACACCCGCCACACGCACCACGCACACTCACTCCAATACTGAATAACTAAACACAGAAAATCCACAGACGACGGACACTAACAAATCTACACGAAATTAGTTGGCATTATCTCTGGTAACGGATCAGTTTCAAAAACACTGAGTCACAGATCTCTAACTTCACTGACCCGTGTCCTTCACCTTGTTTGAGATTTCTATATCTTTCTTCGACTAGAGACTGCAATGGATGACTGTTCACATTAAATATAGAATGGGAGAACGAGATAGGTAACCATTAGTCAACGATGCTGATTTTTCTGGTCCACTTCAGTCTATCCACAATATTTAGCTACTAAAGAGACGGGGGATAAAGTCAACCTTCTGTTTCTTTCGATTTGAGTTCCACTCACGATACGGCATAATTATACACTGCCGACCGAATATTCGATCGCTCAGTCAGCGTTCCAAATAGAATTCGCACAGTTAGAAATGTATTTATAGCGAAGAAAGAAATATCTGATATTCTGATGCGTGTATTGTTATGATATTTAGCTTATAGCGTTTCAGACTACATACTTGTTATAAAAGTACGGCTATAATATTTCGAAAAAAGTTTTTCTTTCCATACAACTTTGAAAATTCTCTGCCCAAAAATTACATAATTATACTGTTCCAATAATGATTATTGGTTTTACTTTCGCTATGTGGTTTCTCGGTTTTATATTTGTTCATTGAATCATGATTGATGTTTGCACACTTGTTTCGAACTCCTCAATTTGTTTAACTGTCAATATCTGTTTGTTGATAATTTGCTACAGCATGCCACCTTAGACCTTTGTTTGAACTGAATTATGAGGTCAAACTTTTCTAGACTTCCAGGTCAAGCTCATCATTGTCACCTGTCAAAAATAACTTCGGTGAAATTATAATTAGCATGTCGATACAACAAATTAAGATTGCAAGAGAAAGCTTTGCACTATCTTCAGAACTAAGCGCAAATTAAAAATTAATTGATGTGTTTTTATTTAATAGGTCTCAATAAAGTTATAGTGCATATATGACGCAAAAGAAAGACGTGCACCTTAATTAAGTGGCTTTTAAGGAAATAAACTGAACGTAAAAATGTAAATGAAACTCTGTGCCGTCCAATTACTGTAGCGTGGCGAACAGGCTGGCATCGCGGCGGTGATCACCTCGCCGATGCTCTTAATTAACATTTAGCGCTACCGTATTCGCTCAACAGACGTCGCTTAAATCCCCCGTTTCCCCGAGTCCCGTTATGGGTCTCGTTACCGCACTCCAGTTTATTCTGGAAATGAATATAAAAGTTATAAACGTGCGAGAGCCGCGGCTTCATGACCAAACCCTTAAGAGGGGACGGGGCCTGCGAGGAATTTGAAAAAAAGGTATTTGAAGAAACGATTGCCGTCGCGCTGTCAGTAATTCTGCCCCGTAGTGTGTGATGTCCCAGCTACAGCTCAGACCGAAATTATCATAAAAAAATTTGACGAGATCGAGGTTTCATATTCCCTTTTTTTCTCGTCGAAAACTGAACCTATTCAATTATTTTTTATATTAATTTTTTTAGAAAAAATGTTAAAGATTTTTATGTTATAAACTTTTCTAATTTGTCTGTTAGTCTACTAATCACGGCGGTAAAAATAGGGCATTTATAATTTTTAGAGGGTCATATTTTCTTTACTAATTAGTTGCTGAAAAAAAAATGACAGGGACGTGTTTACAGCAGACCTTAATTTTAAGAAAAAAAAAATTGCTCTAGAGGCATTATTCAGGAAGAAAAAAGGGGAATACATTTGTATGGAGAATCGCACGCCCTGTTCCCTCTTAATAAGCTTAGCCTTGTATGCGCGGTTTCAATCTCAAACCAGTAGTTGGAGCATCACTCACTGTATTGTATTAAAGAATGGAATACCTATTTCGGACGCATTCGTGCATTGCGAATTGAAGACCGTTCTGTCTTGTTACAAATTTAACCTAGATTTATGGTATGAGGCGCTATCTGTGCGGAGTAATGTGGCTGCGGATCACCTTGAACTGCCTAGCTATCAGTGTTCAAGTGAAAGTACTCGTTAGTATAATTGGTAACACTCAAGCTGCATGTTTATTTTGCACGAATTGATAAGGGTTTTCAGATTCTGCAATACTTGTCTGAGTACGCTTTACAGTAAGAGGGCCAGTTTTGTTAATGAAGTTATGGAGTAGTCTTTATCTGCAATCTGTAGTTAATAAACGCTTGAATTGTTCATTGGCACGTTGCGTTGTTCCAAAGATGTATTAACAAATTAGTGTATTTACACATTTCCGTTTCATTTATTTGCTCATATTGTAAATAAAAAATATTGTGGTGCTAAAAGTAGGTGCTTACACGAGTAGTGATGGCTAACAGCTACTAAAGCGAGCAAAATATTTATACTGAATCAATAAAGGATGCTCAACCAGGAGAGTGCACATAAAAGGAAAGTTCGACAACCTCGATAGATAGCCGTGAAATCGCAATTAACATACATCGATTGTTTTGAGCTGGTTCATTGAATCTGAGCACACATCACTACGCCCCGCACTCCTGACCCGACAGGCTTGACAGAACACAAACATAAAACACGTACCTACATATTTACTGACATTAAAACCACATGTGCAGCAGAAGCCCAATCATAAATCCGTTGAAATGACATGTTTATAGTTTTCCCGCTAACTCCTAACATTCGATAGAGAAGCAAATCTCAATAAACCGCGAGGTTGATGAGATGTGACACTTTATAATCCATTTTACAGTTTATGATCTGTATTGGGACGATGTCTCGGAACGGATTCTAATCACAGATATATGATCGATCTGCTGTTTGATGTTGGGCTGCTTACTGATAGATAAATTCAGGTCTAAACGGGCTGTTTATTATTTGTAGCTCAACAGATAATACCGGCTAGTATTTCTTATTGAGTATCTTAATATTGAAGTATCTATAGTTCCAGGTTATAAATATTTGTTCGACCTATTGCTGGTCTTCGATAAGATTTGTTTAAGGTAAGCAGAGTGTGAGTCAACTGGGGAAATAAATGGGTTAGTTGTAGTTTTTGTGGGTGGCATAGCAGTTTGATAGTTGTTATGTGCAATTAGGATTTACGGTATGACTAGATGTGTTGTTCTGACAGTATACACTACACAGTGGGTTGGTTAGCGTAGTCTGGATATAGCTCCGCGTTCCTCTCGCGTCAATAGAGCATGAGGAAGTGAAGTAACTTATTTGTGTTTTGTTGCGAGTGCGAATATTTATCAGTAGTAACTGAGTGTGCTTTATTTACAAAACGGTCTGACCTCTGTTCCAGAATGGGCACCACCATCTCTTTTCCTTATTAAGGGAATTTCAAAAATAAGCTTTAGGCAAAACATCCTTCTTTGTTAAACAACTTGGTAAACGGTCTTCTATCAGCAATTGTGCCACACACAACAACTACTTCATTATTTACAAACTAATAATTTTAAGTATAAGGTGATCTTCAGGCAAAATCATCTTCCATACAAACGTGATGTTCAGACTTTTAATTTTATGTGCTTACCATTTTCTGAAAGGGAACTGATGTGAGCTTATCCAGAACAAACAATGCACGACTCGTCTTGTTCATAAAAACTTGAAGCTTTAGTAGAGTAACCAGCTTTCCTTATGTATATCACCAGACCAGACATTCCGTTTTTCTTTGAACCGTTTTTTAAATTTATTTTTATTACTAAATGGGCCCGCTCTTGACCTCGATCACGCCTGATGGAAAGCGATTGGGGAGGTCTATGATGGGTCGAGCGTGCCTAGAAAATGCCTGTTCACTTTTGTTCGAGGCACTGGTACTGGCAAGCTGCTCCAGGCGGGCGTCAGCCCTACCACCGCAAGGGAAGAATTGAAGAAAAACACAAAAATAGGAAGAAAATGTCTATATGGCCTTATTGTGCTAGACATTAATTCTAGGTTGATCAATAACGTATTATACTCACGTAACAATATACATTGGTACGTGTTATATTTATTAGTAATAGGTTTCGAGTTACACGTCAGTTTATCTTGTGCCAACGACTTTGATACACATTTACACAACTTAAGTATAATAGGGTGTATGAGCGACACTTGGCCGACTTATAAAATCAATACTATGCAATATTAGCTTAGCAGGTTAACATTCCTAGGTTAGGTTAGGCTAAACCAGGAATTTTACATGTTCTTGACAATATCCCATATTCAAGAACAATTAATTAAAGACATTTATTGAGGAAGGGCTATTACAGTATCGATGAGTTCATAGATGATAAACGACAGCCACAATTAAATTACTTGTGAATCTTTTTGTTACGTATGTTTTATTTTTATACTTGACAATGAATTTTTAATTTTATTTTGATCAATGATTTGTTGGTGTTATATTTTAAACGCGTAATTAATTTTAACTAAGAAAGTACCTACTCAATGTTTTTATATATTTTATTATTATTTTATATCTCATTAATGTAATTTTCAATACAATGTATTTTGTTATGAAATAAATGACTTATGACTCCCGAAGTCTTGGTGGATATGAAAAATAAAATACTACGTAAATATCGTAATTATCTATGTCTGAAATACATTAAATTATAATGCACATCAACTCACAATAATATTTTATAGTGATCGACTGTTAAATGCGCTATTCTTTGATTCATAATAAATTGAAAGTTTCTGAATAATAATCGATTCAATCAAGGGCCTAAACGTTACCATTCCTGACGTAATAAACCCGTGATTATATTCATATAAATAAGAATACCCATAAAACACTGATTGTTAATAGGAACCAGCTCTGTATCTCGTCTTTAGTGTTAATTGGTGTGGTAGTTGACCAATAACTTTAGTACACCTTTAGCCCTTTGTCTACTTTCCCTCTAATTGAACCTTGTAGTTATAAATTCATTGAGGGGCACAAATTTTGTAACACCTTACCGAGTGGCTGCTAATTGCTGCTTTCTCTGTTACCAACTTGTATTTCAATTAATCTATGTGTTTTATCTTGTTAGATAAAGTTTGAACTAAAAGTGTAATCAAATACGCGTTCTTTAGCTTACCGATAACGTGTGAAGCGATGTGCAATTGTTTTAATTTGTTGTTTTTGTTTCAGCCGTGGTGGTTCGTTATTTAACGAAGCGGTACATCGGGGAGTACAGCTCCACTGGTGGTGAGTATATTTAGCAACACTTGATACTGTGTGAATGAGGTTTGTTTATATAAATTCGGTGCAGAAACAGATGAAATATTTATGGCAATTTTCTTCGGGATTTTCCTAATTCATGAATAGGATTATGTTGTTGTTTATGGCGCGTTTTACCGAATCTCAATAGGTAAAAACCAAAGCAGATGTAGATTTTTTTACGATATCTAACTCAAACGATAAATAAATAAAGTTTCTATCAGATAAACACCACTATTGTGTACAACCCAAAGGCGTCCACTGCTGGACATAGGCGTCCCCCAGGTTCCTCCACTTTGACCGGTCTTGTGCTTCCCACATCCAGCGGATTCCCGCGGCCTTCACAAGGTCATCCGTCCACCCTGTGGGAGACCTTCCCGCTCTACGTCTTCCGGTACGCGGTCGCCACTCCAGAACCTTTCGGCCCCATCGGCCGTCTGTTCTGCGAGCAATGTGCCCTGCCCACTGCCACTTAAGTTTGGCAATTCTTCGGGCTATGTCGGTTGCCTATTGTGTATAAAGGTCATTAAACCAGTAATAATAGTTATTTTCACAGGCACTCCTAGCTCTGATCACCTAGTTGATATGTAAAGAGTATCAGTGTTGAACGCAAGACAGAAATACCAATGAACATGAGCCCTTATAGAGGGCACTCACAAATGCCACGCATTGAGTGCCAATGGTCGGTTTATTTGCGATATTGGCAAGATGCAGCGCCGGAGTGCCAAGGCTGAGCGACGCCGGCGCCGGTCTACACAGGCCGTCGACCTTTGGAGCATATTACATTATTTTGACGGAAAATATTTATTTTAAACAAAAACAAAAAAAAATTCAACCGTTGAAGTGTCAGGGGACAATCCTTTTTACGATTTCTAGACGTCTATATTTAATGCGTCCCTGAACCATTATCAGTTATCAATACCTATATCTGCGTTCTCGAAATCCCAATCAATAAGATTTATTGCATATTTTTTGTGCCTATATCAGTGGCACTTAATAATTCATTTGGCATATCGAGCGAGTGCGTTATTGGTTGTAACCTAGATCTGAGTGACTGATAGCATCTTTCAGAAAGTCAATACATTACGAGGTCGATATTAAGAACGGGTCGAGTGACTGGAGTGTTGATTGTTGCAAAGTCAAATAAAGATTTTGTTTCAGATTTCCTGTATCAACATCGGGTGGCGTTCGATGGCGCCACGTCTGAAGTGGAAGTCTTAGATACGTGTGGTTGCGCCGTAAGTGTTTTATCGTTGCTTGATATCATCGGTAATAGACTACGCACCTCGAGTATATTTACGATTTATATCAATACTTTCTACATTTCATATTTTATAATCGTTTTACAAACACTTAATCTAGGTATTGGTAAATATACCTAAGTGTTTCACAGAACGCGTGCGTGACTCAAAGATGATACCGGTATTACACGAGTTTGTTTACGCTAATAGAAGTACCAAAAACTCCTTCAAACTACGATATTATCTTGAAATATTAGCAGAATCCTAACCTGACAATTTTTTGTTCAGAAACGTGGATGTCTAGCAGAGCACCTTCGCTGGGGCGATGCGTTCGCGGTGGTATACTCTGTGTGCGACCGACGGTCATTCCTTGCTGCTTCCGAGCTGTTGGCGCTGCTGGAGAGGACCCGGCTTCCTGGCTGCACCGCTGTCACCTTACTCGGCAACAAACGAGACCTAGAACATGCCAGGTTCGCATACCATACCTTTTTTGCCATAGATTTATGGATTCAGGCAACCAAGCTACTTAATTCTGCTAGAGTAGGTCAATTTACCGGAAAGTTCAAGAAGGGCACATCAATTTCAAGTGCCTACTCTTAAATCCTTGCGTGTAGGTATTATGTAAATTAATAAGTACTTGACATTTTCATGATTGTTTTCATAAAATTGGTTGTAATAATAGTGCTTTCAAGTAAAGTACCATCAGAGTAAACGAGAATTAAATTAATTAATTGTATGACAGGGTTGTTAAGGCGGAAGAGGGTCAGGAGTTGTCGTTGCGGTTCGGCTGTCAGTTCTACGAGGTGTCGGCGGCGGAGTCAAGCGCAGGCGCCGCACTCGCCTTCCACGCGCTGCTACGGGAGGCGCGCGCGCTCGCGCTGTTGTTGCCCGCGCCCAGGCGCAAGCTTGCTGCCTACTCTGTCTCTAAGGTGGGTTTTATGTACCATTTAAGTAGGTTCCCATTTCCTAAAACATCATAAAGATGACACACTTCAAACATTTCCAGCATCGCTCCGCTCTATTACTACATGGATAAGGAATTGTGCATGATTTTGCCGTGAAAAGTATCCTATGTCACTCTGAAATAGTGTAGCTTTCAATTAGTGAAAAAAAAATTGTAATCAAATTCGTTTTCCTGTAGATAACTTTGTACAAACAATCCAAATCACAAGCAACTAAGATGATTTCCACAACACTACACCCAGTCGTGACTCCACGACGACGACAAAGTATCATAAACTTAAAATATCAATTTTTTACACAGGTAATCGGCAGTATTCTCGGCTTGAGCAACAAAAGCGTGAGGAAGAAACGACCATCACTCAGCATATGATCTGCATGTCCCCACACTACCGGATCTTGTTCACTCCGTGACAGGAGTTTTGTTTATATTTCTGTAGCACTACAGAATGCTTTTGTTATCTCTGTCGATACGGATCGAGGAGATTTGTCTGCCGGACCTGGGACGCAGCAAAGGTGGATTTACGATGGCAAGAAAGATGAGAATACATAAAGATGTATACTAGGATTGATATTAATACGTGGAAATATGGCCCTTCTGATGCCTGTTTACTCGTAATGTACAGTGAACTTTTAGTATACCTACGTAATTAATGTAACTGTAATATATTGAGGATATCTCTTTGATAAGCTATGTAATGGTTTTCA
Source organism: Antitype chi (assembly GCA_947359405.1). Classification (NCBI taxonomy): domain Eukaryota; kingdom Metazoa; phylum Arthropoda; class Insecta; order Lepidoptera; family Noctuidae; genus Antitype; species Antitype chi. Next base: position 9,183,256 of record OX375815.1, on the reverse strand, counting down.
TGAAAGTTATGTTTAGCAATAAACGTGAGGTCGTGTTTGTACCCTTTAGTGGACTGTTAAGTGACCCTCTATGTTCAGTAGTTGGTATAACTTTGTATATTTGTTCAAATAATTGCATTGTATTATTAGGTACACATAAATCAAATACAAGCAATAAATTAGCTTATTGTTCGTAGATTTAATCAGACTGAAATGAAACTTAGTCGAATTTAAAAAGACATTTCTTTAAAAGTTTTGACATTTATAAAATTTTCATACTGCACTTTAGTTATGTGTGCATTGCATAAACTTACTTGAAATGTTGAGATAATGTACTTCAACTAAGCGAGGCTTAAAACACAAGCACTTACTTACGTAAAAGTGTTTTTTAATTGAATCTTGATGTTGAATATTTAGTTATCCTCTTATTTGATACGTAATGTTTGATTAAATATTCCTTGCTCATAGCAGATTTTAATCGCAATGTATTTTAAGCGAATTGTTTAGATTAATATTTAGTGACATAATTTTTCCATTCATATTGAAATACAAAGTCTACTTCGACGTGTAGTACCTAATAGAAATAAGACTGCCCTACAAATTGTATATTTATGAACCATCTGATGCCTTAAATATAGTTTGATTGTATGTTGTTAATGTATAAAGTGCCAATTTTTCCTACAAATGATCTTATATTTATCGACACTAATAAAAAATATTCATGTTTATCTGGTTTTTTTACTTATACTAAGTTCATAGTGACATTAACTACGGGAAGTAGTTATTAGTACGGTCATAATATTGACTATTTCACTTCCACATGTCGTATTTTTACTGATAACTGGTAACAGGTGAGTCTATTAGGCATATTGATATTGCTTGATAGCACCAAGCCTGCAGGAAGGGAAATCGGCAACTAACATACAGGGAATTTTATTGCTAGCAGTACATTTACTTGCAAATTCTCCTACCGATGTATTATACATACTTGAGATTACGTATTCACACCTTTATAAAGGTAGGTATACATATGAAGCAGTCTTTGAAATTGTAGACATAATAACCGTGGAAGAGTTTTGCATAATGCCGTCAGCAAAAGATATTTCAATAAAGAAAAGTGATGCTGCAATGTACAACAGAGTAACAAAGTTATCCTAAGAAGTGCTGGCAGTTAGCGTTCTATTACTGACTATCAAAGTAAATATGTTCATTATCTTAAATGAAATACACTTAGCTGAATAATAATATAATGCTGTTAGATATGCACATAGATAGACTGGAGTAGAGGACTAGCATCTGCATAGAATTCTTACAATGTATTATAATTTCAGTTAGAAAATAAACTGAAATGTATTCTGACATTATTGTTGCGCTTGTTTTTATTTAAATTGCAAAATTTATTTAACTTAATAATAACATGAAGTCCAATTTAAGTGCTACATGTTTTCTTTTCTTTTTTTCTAATCATCAAATAACTTCTCCTGCTCTGGGTGGAGAGGGAGGGCGTGTCAAACTTTTACTGACTAAAACCCACCCGTGTCCCTCAGTTGCCTGTGTGCCAGGGGCCACGGTATCTCTTTCGAACAACCCGCACCCCAGGCAGGCATCAGCCCTTGCGAACCCCACTAGTTGGTGCTGACATCTCTTTGAGGCGCGCGTGGAACACAACGCGCCGTCGACCCGGGCTTGGTCCTTACCAGCAGCGAGCTACCCTTTACTCGCCGTCCGCAAGCCCGCGCGTAGGGTGGCCGGGAATCAGCCTGGAATTCCCGACGCCCAGGGCACTCTTGCGGCATGAGCATGAGAAGGTTTAAAGTATAGTATCGGTATTAAAAATAAAACACACCTGATTTAATTATTGACGAAACTTTAGAAGCATCCATCATCACCAGAGATCGGATATTCGGATGCATATTCACCTAAAGTTGAGATGTTACAGCGGGAGTGTTACAGCGGTTGCACTTGTACGTACCCGACCGTTATGTGTGGAGGCGACGGCCCCCGCCCCTGCTGGTCGTACCATCAGCCAGGACCAACTTGCTGGCTAAAACACCTCTGACTCGAGCAATTCACACTATAAATTGCATTCAGGTCGAATTGGATATATTTACATGTTACTGGAGTGAATTCGCAATAGTACTATTGTTTATATTACGTTACAAATAATGATCTTTGATGAGTGCTATAATTTTAATTTTGCGTGTGTGACTTGACTATCGCATTAGGTTAAGTACCTGTAAGGATAGTTTTAAGGCCTTTAAATAAATAAATAAAAAAAATAAAAAATGTTGGCTAACATGGAATGCGCTTTTGTATCGAAATAGTCTTAATTTAGGTAAGTAATTTGTTTATTTTTTGTTTTAACTAATACAAACCACCCCTCCTCCAGTACATACACATATTTGTATCGGGTTAAACATTGATTTTAAATGAATACACATCTGAATAGTTATGCAATCAAGAATCCCGGGGTTTTAGTAAATATTACAAATAATGTATAAAGCCGCTTCCTTTCTTTCATAGCTAAAAATTTTCTTTAGGTAAATATGCATCCGAATATCCGATCTCTGATCATCATCCATCTGTTCAACAACTATATCCTCACGCAATGGATTTTGTAGGTTTGCCAAAAAGAAAACAATTGTGTGAGTACATGAAAAGGGTGGCCGAAATCCAGCAGAAGACTAAGAACTAAGTTTAAGTTGGAAAAAGTACCTATTACCTAGTTGGTGAGTTTTTGGAAACATGTTTTGATAAAGTATCACATAGGTAAAACAAGATAAAAATTGAGTTTTTGGAAACATGTTTTGATAAAGTATCACATAGGTAAAACAAGATAAAAATTAACTATGCAGGGACAGGTTGCACGCCCATCGGTTATCTTAAAGTTAACCTTTCACCTATGTTGACTTTTACATCTTATGCCGGATGATAAGCGAGTCATATATTCAGATTTCATTCCCTGTCAATGATTAGATATGCACGTATGGATATATTGACATAAATAAAAAAGAAAATATATCCCACCATCTTTCTATGTTATATGGGAAAAAGTCTGTGTTTGTCTCTGTTTGTATATGAGCAGAAGTCATTCAACAAGCTTACCTACTTGTTTACATTTAAATTCTGTGTTTATCTACACAATCTATACATACACTGGCTTTTGACCGCGGTTTCGCCCGCGTGGAGGTCGCAAATTATCCCAAAAGTATCCTATGTGTTATTCCAGGTTACAAACTATCTGCGTGTCAAATTTCATTCAAATACATTCACCCGTTTTTGCGTGATTAAGTAACAAACAACCAAACATCTAAATATCCAAACATACAAACTTTCTCATTTATATTATAATATGGGTAAGTACGATAACTACAAATAATTTTTTATTTAACCATTTTAAACAATATACAAATTAACACTAAATTAAATATATTATTATGTACAAAGGGAAGACCTTAGTTCACTGGGCATCAAATAATAAAATGAATATAATTGTAGTCTCAATTGGAATTGGAGAATCACTGGGCTAAATCACCATATCGATTGCAATCTCAACAATTTCAGCAAGATACATAAATACTAACACTAGAACACATATAATGTGAATATATGTATACAAACTCATTTATATATACACACACACCCTTGTGCACTCTTACACCCCCATGAGGGGGTGTAAGAGTGAACGTGTGTATGAACACACGTTCACTGTCACATACACACTTCCACGCCCACACACACAATTACACATACACACTCACATTAAAACTCCGTTTAATAAATTCCTTTACTGTTACTTTAATTTAATTATTTGAAGTAATTTCATTGTACTTTCAAACCAGTATTTTTTGGTGTGATTTTGTATACCGATATAACACACTTTTTTGTAAAGGTTTTTGGTATCATAGTGACAGCAAAACACTGACTCCAAGTCACAGGATCTCCTAGTATGAGAGTCAGGGTTTACTCTATCTGTATTACCTTTATTCATTGTAATTCATGCGACCTAGTTTTTAAGCACTGTTGCAGGTTTTTGTATAAATAAAGATTTTTTAATAATACGGCGATACGTATGATAATAATTTAAAAAAATCCGTCTGTCTGTCTGTTTGTTCCGGCTAAACTCCGAAACAGCTGGAACGATTTCGACGGGACTTTCACTGGCAGATAGTTGATGTTATAAGAAGTAACATAGGCTTTTGTCCGTTGGCATGGGATAATTTCCGTCATCCACGGGGGCGAATCCGCTGGTAGTAGCCAATGATATGATAATATAGTTTATAATAACATTGACATGTGAAACCACATATTGACCACCAGCTCCACTAAAAGTCTATTTAACTTTATTATAATCATACAGCGTTGTTGTATCTACCCGTTTAGTCCACTCTCGACTCCTTGACCCCTAAATAAAGATTTGTTCATTTGTATCCTCTAAACCTTTAAACATAGTTCACACTCGACCCCCAGGGGGCCGAAGCTTGCCAGGGGTGCGGGTTGTTCGAAAGAGATACCGCGGCCCCTGGTACACAAGCAACTGAGGGAACACGGGTGGGTTTTAGTCAGTAAAAGTCTGACACGCCCTCCCGCTCCACCCAGAGCGGGAGAAGTTATTTGATGATTTCCCACCCAAAAAAAAAATCCCCAGGGGGTGAGATTGGATTTTCATACAAAAACATGCATACCGCGTCCACTTTCGATCCCTAGTTCGGTCAGTACCTAAAATTAATATTTTGATATAGTAAGGTACAGATTACTTTGGGGGTCGAGAGGAAGCTAAATCTTGGCAATAAAATCCACTCTCGACCCCCAAGGGTCGAGAATAAACTAAACACAGGGGTCTAGTAGACACATTAATTATTGGGGGTCGAGAGTGGACTAAACGTATCTACCAAGGTCTTTCCTCTGTCTCTCTCTGATTAGTAAGATACCAATAAAAATGGCGTCAGTAGCAGGTAGGTATTCTTCATATTTATCCTATCAGTCATTTCAATAAAATACCTATCCCATATAACCTTGATGATCAAACGATACTTTTGATTGCACTGGAAAACACAATTTTATCACAATTTACAAGAAAAAAGATATTCATATATTTATAAAATGGAGTAGGTCAAGTCGGATGTCATGTCATTGAAACTCTAGTATCTAGATAATCTAGTTGATACGCTTCAATCGATTGTGCCTACCTACTACCTAGTCATAAAAATCCCCTAGTTCTTCACAAAGTGTTCCGTATCCGCCTTCGTGTTGTATAATATAATGTTTTAGAGGAAAAATCTTTAAATCGATCATTATTATTGGTTCTTAACATGGAATGATGAAGTACCACAAAAAAAATCTGGGAATTTCTAATTACCTACCTTTATGAAAAACACGGCAGGAATGGCTTTTAATTGCAAAACTGATAAAGAAACGATCAGTGTCTTTTTACCAATTTTGACAAGGAAGGAACTCTATAAAATAAAATTGCATTCACTCTATTAACATGCAAATCCAAATGACTTTCAGCACGCACTCTAAGATCTGCATAGAAAATCAAAACCGTCAAGATATATTAGAAACACAAGTGTACAAGCATGCTAACGAATGATTAGCTTATCGGCGGAGTCATGTCGTGTAGCCGTGCCTTCAGTCACCTCGCCTTAACAAGCATAAATTTAAACAAATGTCCCCGACCAGCCGCCGAGACAGCTATAATGGTAAGTTACCAGTACGCTGACGCCTTTCACCGCTCAATAAAGATCCACTTTTCTATAAAACATGATTCTCGTATTGAAGCGAAATCCACGTCGTGTAACACGCCGATACATGGAAAAATTACGCTTAATTATAATTTTTATAGCGAATAAATTGATGTAGAGATGAAACAGGCTTAATATGTTACAAGATACTCAGTAGCATGGCCGTTTCATTCTCTTACGTTGTATATTATTATATAGATATTTTTAGGGCTTCGTTCTAAAATAATATTTCGACTACATCGGCAGTCAGCTGTAGATTATTTGTATTCGTTACGAAGATTAACAATGTAATTTTTTTGTGGTGCCGTCTAAAAACAGTCGATTTTACTACGAAAATATAACACTCGTAGTTTTATCCTGTAATGATGTATTTTTAGTTCAGATCATCGAAGTTCATGGCACTTTATGTGTACTGGGATCGCCAACAAGCATATAATTGCTTGCCATATATAGGGAGTACAGCATTGCCCTTCTTAAACTGTTCGAACATTAAAGACGTTTCTGGAAATCTCAACCCATGTAGGTATAGAATTGGTAGATGCTCAAATATACAATATAAGTAGATTCATCCTTCGTGGGGTACTGTTTAAAATGTTACAATAAAATACCTCCCCACATACTCCAATTGAATAAAACGAAATTTAAATCTTGTATAAAACGCACACTATGCAGCCATGCTTATTATAAGTTGGGGGATTACATCGCTGACAAAAATGCTTGGCTAAACGTTGCTTGTCCTGCTCCACAAGGTACCTTAAACTAAATTGAATAGCAATTGTAAACATTGTTGGAGCTGCTGAAGACTGTAAAAGCTAGATACATTTGCATTGTATAAATTCAACCTTTTAGTATTGTATAATTACATAGCATATGTGTGAGCACTATGTCCTTACTATATAGCTAACATTTACAGGGTACGTCTTTCATTGACTTGAATGTGCCCTGGCAGCTGAGAGTATGTCATGCTCACTCAAATGTCTCGCTGGTGGTGGCGTGTGTGTTGGATCATTAAGTTCCCTTCAAAATGGTTGAGCTGAATGGTGCTGATCCATACGTCATGTTCGTGAACGGGCGCCGCCAGTAGGGACTGGTCATCTCTTAGCTCCCACGGCTTATTTTAATTTCTAAATTGTTATTTTATTTTTGTTTTGTTTTAATTACGGACGCTTATAATATGCACGTCTTTTTACATCGTTCTCACATTGATAATTTCAACATAATGATGTAACCAACTGTTTGTAACAAAATCATGATTTTAAAAGAGTGTCCATGGAGTTTCTTGCCCGTTCTTCTCCATAGAGATCTACGTTTTGGAATGGGCATCTAGCTTCATCTTCCTATCTCACCGACCTTGACAATTCAAAAGTGCCTGTAATTGGTTTATTTGAAATAAATGCTTTGAGTTGAGTTTGAGTTTGATACAATAATAAAATCTTTCTTATCCCATAAAACTTTTTAACCTACTTTTGGTTTCAATTACCCAATACCCTCAACAGCATCGCGGTAGTAAAACAAGATACCAAACGCATCTTCAGACCAGATGATTTCCAACAAATGCATCCAGGAATACTAAAGCACTGCAGACACCCACACTCGAGACGAGTCGTGCACAAACAATCGCAGAAACGATAACTAAAAGACAGGATAAATGTTTAATAATTAACACTCGGCTGCAGTTCCCACAGGATTGATGGCGAACCACCCACAAGATTTCAACAGAGGGATTTAAATTACGTGGTATTCATCGTCCGTCTTGTACATCAATAGGAGGCTCAGCATCGTGATAAATGCGTGGCTTTTCAGTACCTGTCAGGAACCTACGTGAAAGATAGAACCGGTAATTGCGGATGTACCGGTAGAAAACTTATTTCTGATATGTAAATTATGCAAGAAGACACTTAGGGATAGCGGTAAAGTGTTTTGTGACAGGAATTTAATTATACGTTATGGGCAAATGAGAAAAATAGTCTTGGATTCACATTGACTCATCGGATAACCTTTTCTTAAATATTACCAAAACTAGGCGCCTCATTACTGTCGCATTAAAGGGAGTCTAATTTCCTTTGCGTTAGGTACTATGAAAATGTTGACCTCCCCTGATTTTATTTATATCTTATAAGAAGAATTTTCATCTAATATTCTAAGTACATCAGCACATTATCAACGATTAGTAGTAATAACGGCACCGGGAAAACTGGACGGAGTATCAGCCTTGTTAGATAAATGGCGCCTTGTATGACGGCTGAGGGCGCGAACGTCCTGGCATATCAGTTTTATGCTAATATTCTCAGAAATTCTCAACATGCCAGGTGCAAATATCTAGAATATACTGCCATGTCGGTACTAATACAAAACCCTGCAACTAATGTTGACTCATCTGTCGCTTCCTATCTCCCAAATAGGAACAAAACGTCTGGTTTACATCATAAGTCTTCAAACACACACTGGGCCACTGGGTCCAACGGTCATTGTGCTAATATTCGCATTTATTTATTTATGCAACCAGCGTAACATAAAGCGTTTCCTTGTTCCTAATAGTAAAATAGGTTCAGTAAACATTCCATAGGTGAAATAGGAAAACAATGTTATGTTGTTTTCCCCTAGATCTATCATACCGATGAAACAAGCCAGCTATCATCAAATTTCTTTCGTTTGTTCTTCCTTGTTTATTTGATTGTATAATATTACTAGGCGTACGTGTATATTGGATAATAAAATAAAATCAGTGATGGGAAATTTACAATGGTATGTTTTGAAACAACACATTGTTTGGTCGATTTCGCTTCGTCGGGAGGTTTCTATTGCCGCCATAACATTACCATAAAAACACCGATTCACATCCCACACGCGTGACTTAATTCCAAATATTTTTGATAAACATCTACGTAATGGATTACTGTTCATATAGTACTGTCACTTTCGACACCTATAGTACAATAAAGCGCAGTGATATTAATAAAAGTTCCATTCCTACGTCTCGTAATGTAAAGATTCCATGATAATCAACATATTTCCCTATTAAGTCAATGGACCCAACTTGAGCTTTATTGTCTCTATTGGCATGAGGAGTATTAGGATTGCGTGTAGTGTTATCTTTATTATTGGGGTTATCGAAATTTAATCTTATTTGCATATTGTAAGGTAGGAATTTATATACCAAGTGTCGGTGCTTCTTGTGTCTTTTAGTATTGGAAGCTTGCAAGCGGCGCCAGAGAGGGCGCGTGCTGCGGCGCGCACGACTTCGATGCGCACATTGAAAATGGCACATTATCATAATGCAATACCGGAATGCTAGTGATGTCCTCATAAGGCATTCCCGTTTAAATATTCAAATATTACTATTTTAAGGAAGCTGATTGTATCGCAACTATGTTGCAATGAGAGACGTGTAACAATCGATTTGGCAGAGTCAGCGAGGTTGAGCGGAGTGGTCGCCGCGGCGGGAACGCTATTCACTATGTTGAACGTGACATCGTTTCTCAAGCGAATTGTGTCACTGAAATATACAAACAAAATTCCAAACGCACCCAATCAAACAATTGCGCAAAAATCATGTTGAACGTTTGTATATCCTCACTACTGAAAGATATGAAAAATGGAAATAGTTACGATCGCATGTAATACCATTCCGTTTTTATAGGTCACAATTATTTTGATGTTATTTGTTACCTTTATTTCGTCTAGTTTAATACTAACGGTGATCCTTCTCATAAATATTATTTCAAATTACGTTTCTGCCTTGGTTTCGTAAATAATCGATCGATTGTTACATCCCACACCTAATCACACAGTCGTCTTTGTTTGTAAAACGTCGTAAACCGTGTGTCCCGAATCACCTGGTGATGTTATGTATTTGAGAGTGGGGCACATAAATCACACAGTTGGAAATGGGACGCAATACCGTAACTAACACAAGGTGAACCGAGCAATCACAATATGTTACAATTTATTTCACTCTAAGCATCGTAGTGCACTTTTATTGCATCCCAGTGAATTATGAGCGGTCTGTCCTTCTGTCTCTTTGAGCAACTTTGAAAACGACATTCGTATGGCAGATGCGTTTTAGGTAAATAAATGGCATTTGTTTGTTTTACGTGTCGTAGCGTCATGGTTGCAGAATTTGGTTCTATCAGGTGCATTATTAATCAGTCTGTACTAAAGTACAGACTCCAATGAATGGGATGAAAAGTATTACGTTAATCCAGGTTATACATTTTATCTGTGTGTCAAATTTCATCTAATCCATATCGCCGTTTTTGCGTGATTGACGTAACAAACTTGTCAACATCTAAACATCCAAACATACAAACTCTTACATTTATAATATTAGGAGAATAGTAGGATTCATGAACTATGCATGTGTATTAAGATATTTATTAATCGTAATGAAAAGACTCAAAACATTTAAACCTGGAAATAAATGTGTTTACCTAAATAATAACTAAAGTATTTTTGTATAAATGTCATATTTATTACATTGGAATCCCTTGGAAGATTATACAAGTAGTTTTTGCGTTTCGATTACCTCCCAAGAATGTTTACCATTAAAAATCCATTATAAGCATGGCCACAAAAACAGGCATCGCATTCCTTTAAGATATCTGTCAAGCCGCGCAGTTTTTCTGAACAAGTTTTATAATTGATATCTTGATCACTTACATGGAATAGGTACGTGCTAAATTCCGCTGTCATGGTCAAATATGCATTGTAATCGGTCTGGAGGTGCTACCACAAAGCTCACTTAGGTGTCTTTTTAGTGTAGATGCTATAAATCCTACCAATATTATAAATGTGAAAGTTTGTGAGGATGGCTGGATGTTTGTTACTCTTTCACGCAAAAACTACTGAACGGATTTGGATGAAATTTGGCACACAGATAGTTTATAGCCTGGATTAATACATAGGATACTTTTTGTACCGGTAATACGGTCCCGTGGCATAGTTTTCGACCTCTACGCGGGCGAAGACGCTTCCAAATGCTAGTAAGTCATATCGTCCTCTTATTTTGGCTCGTCCACATTCCAATATTCTTTACGACAATACAGTAGCATCTCATTAATCCGGCACTTCAATAGTCCGCTACGTCCAGTAATCCGGCACCCTCCACCCGCGCCTCGCTTGCCACTCTCTACTTAATTGTTTCAATACCTGCATTACATGGGTTGAAGAAAACAGAGTATCTGCTAGAGATATAAATGATTCTTCGAAACATGCGAGAAAAGGTTTTCAAACAAGGACTACAAATTGCAAAAAAAACAGACCTTAATCAGGGATTATTTGAAAACTATTAAGTTATATAGTTGTGAGATATGTTACAGTAAAAAAAAGACGTTTAGAACATTAATAAAAATATATATTCTCTTTACGAAATTCTTTATTTTATTTTCCTATGATTTTTGTATATAATCCAATAATCTGAACATTCCAATAATCCAGCACTCTCTGTTTTTTAATAGTGCCGGATTAGTGAATTCTTCTATGCATTTTTATTTCAGAGACACTACATTTTAGACAGGCAGGAAATATCCAAATCAGGCGTGGAAATATTTGTTAACCGCGATTATATAAATAGAAAATCCAGGTCACAGATTAGCAGATAAAAATATATCAACTCGTGAACTGTAGCGGTAAGCAAAAGCTAAATACAATGATAAGTAATCAAGTAGAGGTGAACTAAATTCAGTAATATTGAATTATCCAGTGAATTTTGCAGGAAAGGCGAACTGAAATTAATGCATTATTTGAGTTAATAACATAGCTAAAGTGTATGAGTAAATTATAATAACGGTCGTACATTAATTACGCGTTGCAAACGGTCGGGCACAATACAATAACATTACCACAGGAGCTTTAAACTCTAAATTTTAAAGCGTGACTCACACCTAGCCTGTAGAACATTCATCTGGTTCACCAGACTTCATAAATAAGTTCGATACGGGCCGCGCAATGCATACTGGCAGCTTTATTAGATACTGCTATATCTATTAAGATGGAAAAAATGTCAGTGGGAATGATAAAAGCGATTAAAAGGCGACAGTTTAATATGTGTTGTGATTTAGTGGTATCGGGTGTGGTAGGAAGCAATTAATTGTGTGTCTTATTTATCAAGTTGGTGTCGCAGCAGGTGACTGTGCCGGGTTCCGGGAACGCAACGTGCCGACCCGGCGCGGGTCGGTCGTACGGTGAAGAGCAGAGCGGTTTAGGGACTTGTGAGCTGTTATGTAAGGAGTCAATAGCTTTAGCTATTTGAAAACATATATGGCACTGAAGAGGTTGATTTCCTATTACCAAGCTCAGTTTTACGATGCTCCAGAAATTAACTATCAACACGGTTTCTATATATTCATGTTTGGCCATAAAATATACATAGGTAGGTGCTTATTCTACCACTCTCTACCGTCATGCCGTCTGTTGCAACTTGGGACAGGTCAGCTCAAAGTTGCAATGTTTCTTTCTTCCTTCCAGACATGGCCCTACATTATTATCCTAATAATATAATGTTTGGACTGGAATCATCACCTCTGAGTTTGTTTCGGCTTTTCTTCTCAGGGATCAGTCAGCTAGGAAATGTCGGCGTCATCTAGTTTTAAAATATTAACCAACGAAACAAAATATTGAAGTGTAAAAGTATTTTACAAGATCTACTACATATATAAATAAACATTTCATTTCAATTATAAGAACGTCATGTGGTAAGATTATGGTGACGTTCCGTTATATACTTTTCGAGGAATTGGTTTCAAAAGTTGCGTTTTAGGAAGGAGGATCATTTACAGATTGATGAGCGTTCTTTAATTTAATTCCATTAGACAAACACAATACTGCAAGCATTGACAGTGTTGTGACATTTTCACCCACACTTAAAAACGGGTTCAGTAAAAGCCCGCTCTGCTGTTCTCAGTCCCCTACCTAACACACTAGTTCACAAAATATAAACAGTGCTCATTTGACTAGTATATTGGGCGGGTACGGTTACACGCTACCGTTTCCAGTGATCCACATGATAAGCCGGTGTACGCTTACACGGTACACCCAGACTTCGCAGAAATTGGATGTCTCTGCCAAACTTACTGTTGCGGGCACATTAAATATGTAACGTTGCCAAAATAGCGGGATACTGTAACTGTATTTTAGAACTATACATTAAATTATTAGGAACTGTGTCATTACAATGTTTTTTTTTTAAATAAGTATGTCCATAAAAATACTCGCAATAAAAATTGTGCTGTAATAATATGGTAATTTATATAACAGTTCATAGGAATATTTGCGTTTTCTTACATTACTTATGATGCTGTTTCAACATGTCCATATATGTATAACTAGACAAAATTTCTGATAATTAGTAAATAAAAATATTGAATACATTTTATTACAGGTATTATGCAATATTACAATTATATACATATGCTATTTCTGCGCTGTATTATGATGACCTACCTGCTTAAATACCATGCCCTGAGTGCTCATACAGACGAGCGGCACGTTGCCAACGGCAGAGACAACTACAGCTGTCGACAAGAGTCGAGGCGTCTGCGGCTGCAGTTGACAGAAGTAACTGCAGCCGTCGACAATTGTATTTTTTTTTGGTAATGACATCACGCACCTCAACCTATGAGGTTGTGGGCTGCTTGACTGGACTTGCCTGTGGCTACCTTAATAAATGAAGGCCTTCAGCCAGGGCTTAAAAACTTAAAACTTAAGCGACTACACGCTAAGGGCTCCCCCTGACGGGTACGGACATCGGCTTAGATCGTCTCTGGAAGAGGGCATCAAGGAATGTGCTGGATCGGAATGAGCACCGTACTCAAATATACAACCTGCACGTTGTCGACGTCTGCAGTTACCTCTGCTGTTGGCGCGTGCCACTCGTGTGTATGAAGATGAACACTAAGTACTGATATAAACGTGACTATTATTAAATTTTTCTGACATGTAATTTCTTCATAGACCGATAAGTAAAATTATAAAGACACTTTCTTAGCACGCAGGATAGTATTATTGACCTTCGTTACTTGGAATATGGTGATAAATAGTAGACTATACATACCCATATAAACGTTATGAGTAGAAGAAACTAAATAAATTCACAAAAATTCTACGGTTTCATCTCTAGCTCAGTCATTTAGTTCTCTATCTTACATAAGACCTTCCCTCCTCATCCACAAATTACAACCAACACACGTCACTTAATTGGTCATGCAGTAAATACCTATTCTCAAAACATCCGGCTAACATCTGCGTTCGTTAGTGCGTCCGTCAAGTCAAGTGACAAGGCCTAAACTAGGAGTATGCGTCCGACTTGCGTCTATCGATTGACATCTGCGACTAGCCAGATCAAAGACGGCATAGCTTAATAGGCCCCCAGACCGAATCTATACTATCAGGGATCTTGCATACGATCAAGGTTAGTGCCCCAATGTACCTGTGACCTCGTGGCTCCGTCTTGCACGTATGGGATGGGACTGTATTTATAGTATTGGCAATTCGTAAATAATAATAAACATGAGAATGTGTAAATAGCTGTGTGACATTGAGTGGGTACGGATGAAGAATAGATCGCTGCATATTTTTTCGTGGGTGTGGCTAGGCTCCTTATTTTTGAGTCCCTTGTGGTCTTGTAAGGAACTAAGTCCATTACTTGAGGTTGTATTTATACTTCTTATCCTGCTCCACTAGAACTGTGGCCGAGACCTGAAATCCTGAAGGCAGACTGATATTATGATTTTTGCTTATAAGATACTGCTGGTTTCTAACAGTCCACCCAGTTAGACTTTACGTAGAATAGCCACGTAGCGGATCCTTGATTGATTGTCAAGGCTTCTAACCGCTAATAAGATATACAAATAAACACGACACGCGTGTGGTCATATATGGCAGCAATTTCTATTGTAGGGCTCTCTATTTGCTCATCCTTTTGGCACGCTTTTTCGCCATAAAACTTTTTAGTACCAAGTACTTTTCCGGCCAACACCTTTCACATATTACGGTAATGTTACATCGATCTATGTGTTTGGTATCCCTCATTTTTACTGCCAATCTGTAGTCGGCTACTCCGAGTAAAACACGTTAGCGTAAATATTTTCCTTATTTTCCCAGAACCGTTTTTATATTGTTGTTTTTACGCCATAGTTGTACAAAAATTTGCGGTAATGTAAAGTATACAGGAAGCTTGCGAGTGTGATCTTTGTTATGTCGAAAGTAAAAAAGAACGAAAGCCGAAAGATGTTTGAAAGGTATTTAAATGTTTACTTATCGTCAGTCGTGTTTACTTCCACGGCGGGATGTCTGCTTATAGTGTTGTTGTACACAATAAATTTGTTGCAAAACTTAAACAACGATGAATGAGCGGTTGTTTTGACAAAACGCCTTGTTCACTCAGAAAAGTTCTGTTGACAAGAAAATATAAAAACGAGACGTGCCATTCAGTCGAGGGGATGACTTGTTGAAAGCCATAAGATGTTTATCCCTTATTTAAAACTCCGATGTCTCATTACTAAATATTTTTACGTTGGTTATTACTTTATTGAAATTATTGTTTTGCGGTCGTCTTCTCATCTTTATTTACTTTTGGTTATATAGACTATTGCCTTCCATGAATTCATTTGCTTTATATATGTCATTTATCAAGGAATATGTTCATTATAAATAACTTATTTTATTAAATTGCCAATCTTTGTGTTCCACTTAAGATGCGCCTAATTAAAACTCTCTACTTGCACAACCTGTTCAAGTTTTTATTCGAGTGAAAAAGTTTATGAATAAAAAGTTATCCAAGTCCTAAGTAGGTATGTACCTACTTTAACAAAACTTAACACTTCTGCAGTTTACTATGGGCATGAATCAACAAAAACAAAAAAAAAACGCGATCATACAACATTATGCAATGAGAAAATAACGTAACATTATTATAGAAAATTACGATTTAATAGATTAAGCAGACGGATGTGATTGGCGAATGGAGGCAGGTTCCGCGTCAAGTGCGTCGCGACTTGTACCCATAGAGGGTAACCTGTAGAATGCGCGACTCCCGCGTAACACGCACCACGTAATACAGGAGAAAAAATGTTACTGCAATTATTTGATTATTTTGGACGTTTCGTATTACTTTTTATTGGACCTGTTGTATTTTTATTACGATGTTCGCTTATGTGATTACTCTTGTCCATGTCTTTTGTAAGAACGCTTTTTGAGCAGGTAAATAAATAAATTAAATAGGTGTGGAGGAAATCTTACTGTTACACGTCTAGACGTTCCGCGTGGCTATAAAGTTACCGAAAAAAGTAAACCAAAACAACGATTTAGTATTACGCTTAAAAGTAAACAATCTACCTTTCGAAATAGGTTAAAAAACTTTGTAGTTTTATGGAAATCAATCATAATAGAATAATGAGGACGAACTAGTATTGAAAGAAAACATTACAACAATATTTACATTACTCATAACAGATCAACATAACAACAAGTAGGTCAAAAGAAAGTAACGTGCTGATATTATGTATTCGCCAATACATATTTGAATGATTGTGTGAATGGTGATTGCAAACAAGCCCTGTCATGGCTTATTAGTCGATTCGCACGAATTTACTCACCCGAATCGGACGAAATGACCTTAGTATCCTCATCTCCCGTTTGTATGCTAAAGCACGACTGCCGCCCGCGCCCGCGCAGGGCCCCTCTGAGCCTTTATCTCAAAATGGGGATATTCCTTTGATTAATTTATAATTGTGCTTCGGCGATTCTGTGGTACCTCTAACTATCTATTTTTCAGTGTATTTTTTTTTCCAAATAACGAAGCCGTTTAGTAGGAGTATGGAATAGAAGCCAAAATATTGCGTGTTGGAAAATATTTTTTACAGCAAAAGTATTAACCATACAAAAAAAGTACTTCGGGCAAAATGATCTATATGAATCTATAGCAAAATCATATATTTTTCAAATCTTCAAGACAAGCCGTTAATGAGCAGTACGGTTCTTAAAGTGACCGTGTTACGCTACCAAAAGGGACGTAGGCCCTTAACATAAATGTATTATATATAATAGGCGGCTCCCACGATTTTAATTTATTTGCGGGCGAATCGACAACTTCAGAAATACATACTAGGCAGTTGACACGTTTTGAATTTTATGCACTTTATTGCATGTACTTGCAGTGACCTTTTCTCTTAAGTTTATTGCATAAAATTCAAAACGTATCTCGATTCGTCGAACCGGCCATAAAAAAAACAACCGTCTTCCAAAAAAACACTACAAAGTGAATAAATAACTTTAATTTCAGAAGTCGGTGACTTTGGATCATGTATTTTAATTTTTTGTCACCGCCTTCCGAAATTAAAGTTATTTTTCACTTTTTAGTGTTTTTTTGGAAGTTGGTTGTTTTTTTTGGAAATGATTTTATATGTAAGTTTTTAATTAAAATACCTACCCCACACCAATTCGAAATGTCATCATCCTTGGGGTCAAAACAATGCATATTTATGCGATAGCATCAATCGCGATTGATTTGCTGTCATTTTTTGAAGAGTTCCGTTGTCTGTCTCCGAAACGCATCAGATCAGAATCAGAATCTTTATTTGTTAAACATAGGTATTTACGTAATGGTGTTAGGTTAACATATTTGAGCGCTATGTTTTGCCGCGAAGGCATACAAATTTTAATTATAATGTAAGAATTAAAATAGATTCTTAAAAAAAACTAAATAAAACAAACAATAAAAAAAAAACAAATAAGACTAAAAAAATATTAAAAATTATCATTTATAAAATCTTGAACAGTATAATCACATTTTTCTATTAATAGAGAGGTGAGAACTTTCTTAAATTTTGATAGGGGCATGTGTTTTATACTATCGGGTATTTTATTATAAATTTTCGAAGCCATTCCAAAAAAGCTCTTTTTCATCAAAGTGGTTCTGCATTTTATTTTCATATTGAGAACGCATTGGAGTTTTTTTTACATCGGAAATTTTAGTAAAAAGGTGTAAAACAGTCTCGTAGATGTATATAGCTGGCAAAGTAAGTAATTTAAAAACAAGTGCACAAGATTCCGTAGTTTTTAAGCCACACAAGGATCGAATACATCATTTTTGCGCTTTAACAACAGTATCTCTTTCAGTAGATTGCCCCCAAAAAAAAAATACCAAATCTCAGAACTGATGCAACCAATCCGTGATACGCCATTAAAACTGTTTGTGTATTAATTTTTTTTGACAGCTGAGATAGTGCATAAGCTGATTTATTTAATTTTAGACAAATTTCTTCGATATGTGGTTTCCATGTTAGTTTACTATAAATTTTTATACCTAAAAATTTTGCCTCGTTTGTATCCTCTATTTGGTACTTATCATATGCAATGTGAACTGGAGGTTTTTCACACCTTTGATGAAAGTACATTAGTTTTGTTTTGTTTAAATTAATGACTAGGTTATTGCTAGTAAGCCAGTCAATAATTTTACTTAGACAATCATTAATA
This sequence comes from Antitype chi, assembly GCA_947359405.1. NCBI lineage: Eukaryota > Metazoa > Arthropoda > Insecta > Lepidoptera > Noctuidae > Antitype > Antitype chi. Next base: position 9,165,062 of record OX375815.1, on the reverse strand, counting down.
TCACTCTCATAACAAACAGGATTAATACACTTTACAACAGCTGTACTGTCATCAGCAAACAGTACCATATTTTGAGATATGACTTTTGGGAGATCATTGATATATATTAAAAAAAGTAGCGGCCCTAGCACGCTACCTTGGGGTACCCCGTATTTTATAACTCTTGGTTCAAATGTGTAAATGGTTAATAAATTGCTTTTTGGACAGAGTTGTGATATTTCTGTGCACTGGGTTCTGTTATCCAGGTATGACTCCTCAGATCTATAGAAATTTAAATGAGACCATTTCGAAATAAACCTCTTTCGAACAAAGAATATACTCGTATTTTGCAAATCCGTCTATATATGACGGAGTTATGCCCGAACATACATAAAAAAAAAATAGACATTTCGAATTGATAACCTCCTTCTTTTTAAAGTCGGTTAGTAAAATAACTTCGTGCGAGTCGCCCATAGAAAATAATATATTATTTAAAAGTGTCGGTTCGCCCGATTTGCACGAATATACTCGCCCACGTACTCGCACACTGACCACAGCCAACAAAAGAGATAAGTACTTATGAGGTAAACTGTAATTACTTTTAAACATTTTTGCCTGACTGTAACATTTTTTTTTAAGTGGTAACGTACGTTATAATAATGCCTTCTGCCTGTGCCAAGAGTTTTATTACCAGCATACCTAACTCTTTGTTGACTGTATCAAGTACCAATAATGAGGTGACGGTTGACGGGTTAATTATGGCGAAGTGCTGTGAATGTAACTAATGATCGTATCGAGGTGATGTGACCCACATGTATCGGAACTTCGGAAGCCATGTAAACTTGACCCCCGACAGTCAGTGAAAGTGCAGTAGTCTTGTAATGATTGCTCACACAGTAACACATCCAATAGATGGTTGACTTTGGTGATTTTTTGAAGGGCCAAGCACGTGGTGGATTACAGCCTCTCGAAGAGAGGGCCTGTGTCTCAATCCCAACAGGGGTACATTATAGGCTGATTATGTAAGCAAGCTTTAGTATGTATTTTCTAGCCCTTCATCACCAGAGCGGCGGGAAGTACTCAATGGATAACTATAATGTTTTAGTTCAGAAGGATTTTTTTTAAACTGTGGCTTGCAATAAACTGTAAAGTGTACTTTTGAGGTGCGACGCGACTCTAATAGAACAAGAAGAGAAGAGTCGCGTCACGCCGGTCTGCGTGAGCCTTAAAGTCTTCGTCTACCATCCTTTTATGGGAGATAATGGTATGAAAGGTGTTAAAAGTAGGTGCCTATATTTTCAGAGGATGGAGAGTTATATTTCGTGGTTTACACGTTAAATGTTAGTTGAAGCTCGAAGTCGGATCAAACACGGAAACGGCCAGTATCTACGGACTGTAATTAATAAATGAAAAAAAAAACCCGGCTCCCAAAACAGCAATATCCGTTTTACCCGTCCGAAGTATTTAGGTGTCTTCTCAGGATTTTTGTCAAGTGTATTATTAATTATAATTAATAATTTAAATACAGAGTAGCCCCTATCAATACGGCATAGTAATTATTTTACATCTGATTTTATCATATGAAATTATTTTGATAAATGGCACTTAATATCATCTACCTATATTCGGGTAGCCAGATGCTTTTCGGGTCAAGCGTATATAATTATCGTGATTTTGTCAACGAAAACAGTTATTTTTAAAATATGAAGATGAATAAGATGACTCATGCGCAGGAATCAGGTTTTATTCATCAAATATGGAACCGTGAAGCGTCAGCGCAAGATGAATGTTTAGCTACGCCCCTCAGTTTAGTTTTGTCTCTTTAGTTTTATTCGGGGTATTCTCAGACCCAGTGGTATGCACTAATGACGGCGAGGTGAAGCGATAGACTACATTCCTGGGGCCACAATAAAACCAAAAAATTGTTAACACTGATGAGTGGTCATACAAGGCATTCAAAGCAATGTCTGTGCGTAATTATTTACAACCAGTAGCGCGGTACTATTTTTGCATCGTCTGGGCTTGTATGAAACAACTTTTCATTATAACTTTAATATAACTACTCGTATGACTCTGGATGTTAATCTTGGAAATCATTGAACCGATTAAGGTGCAGTTTTATGTTGTTATTTTTAAGTAATAAATTTACGATTTGGTGTCTTAGGAAGTCTAGCGGAGATACTAAAAAATTAAAACAGCGACAAAAAGGTACTGAAAAGAAATAAATAAACCTTTTTAGCATAACTAAGATTTAAATTAATGTAAATTACTAATGTTGTTTGCTACTGGCCCCTTTTTCTTTGTTTGGCGCCGACTCAATATTTTAGTTTGACTTTTAGTCGAACTAAACTATTGGTAAAATTGTTCCTTTTCAGTTCCTTTTTTCTCTAGTTATTTTTTTTGTAAAACAGTTTTTTTTGGGTTATTTTTGTCTACACGTCGTGTTTATTTTTTTATTTTAAATGAGACCTACTTCGAAGCCCTTTCAATAAAACAACCAAAGGACCCATTCCAATAAAATAAGAATTATCAAAATTGACCTACTCAGTAAAAAGTTAAGCGTGATGATAAATAAAAAAATATACGCGCCGACATGAGAACCTCCTGTTTGTTCGTCGGTAAAAAATTGAAGCCTATCGAATAATTTTCTGATGTAGACTCCTGAATCAGATGTTAGTAAACACATCAGTAAATATTTTGAAGATGACTTGCCTAACTCAAAATAAATTTACAACAAACTTGGAATGCTGTCAAGGGTTCTTGATTTCCATGTCAACAATATTAGTGTTGTTGGCACCACGATGCTGTCCAGAGCAATAATAGGAAGCGCATAATTATGATAAATGAAGGCAAGATCATTGCTGCCATTCCTCTTGTGGATTGACTAGGTCAATTATATTATGTCACCGTAAAATTGTAAATCTCATAATCTATCTCGCGCGATTCTGAACTGTCGAAAGATTGTGAACCGTAACATACTTCTTAAAATTTAACGCATTATTTTTCGGTAGATTATTTATAATCTATCGAAGTGAAACCGTCAAATTGTGAACTGGTATCAAGACGGATAGTACCTTGCGTTATTACAAAATAGTCAAGTACCTACCACTAACTTAGAAGTAGCGCTCGCCGGCTGCTGCCGCGGCGCCGTACGCTTCGCTCGCTCGGCTCGCGCGCGGTTGGTCGCAAATTTTATTATAAAACACAGTATATCGTCAGACCCAGGTTTAAACTAAGAGCCATTTTTGAATTGTAAAAAGAACTGTATTGTAATGTTATTATAGTTAGGTACGTTCGAATTTCAAAAACTAGATCGATGGTTTTTAAACCATGGAACCGTGGAATTTCTTGCCAGCTCTTCTCCATAGAAAGCGACAAATTGAAAACGTGCACCTAGCTTCTGACGTATGTGAAATAAATATTTTGATTTTGATTTTTTTATCATGTCTATAATAAGGCCGCGATAGTTTTGGGATGCTTTGTTACGGCAGGTCGATCAAAACAATGCATCTATAAAATAAACAATAGAAAAGTATGTTAGTGATACAGTGGCGAAGATATTACTATCAAAAACAACACCACAATCGGAGAGTATTTATGGTTATAGCAAAATAACTAACGAAGCAAAACGAGCATCATTATATTCATTTTAAAAGACAAAAGATCGTAGCAAAATCGTTTCGTAACAAATTATAAGAATCTTAATGCAAGCACGGTTCGTTAACTTTTCCGATAGATCAAGTTATCGAGCTCCGCAATCTTATATCGAGAGATAACAGTTTCCTCCGGCGACTTCGTGTCTTGCTATCTGTTTGTCTCGATTTAGACATAAATTTAATTTCTAGCCATGTTTACTAAATAACGACAACATCAAGTCGCCAATTTCGTGAACAGAAATTTAGATAAGCATATTAAAGAGTTTAGTTAGTTAGATCAAGGTGAGATTGGAGCTGTTCACCTTTTTTTTGGCAGCCGAAGTCACGATTTTAGTTTTGATAGACACGAAACGCCACTAATATCGTAATTAAGTTAGCACATGATAAAATATAATGTTTTAAAAGTTCGTGAACAGAAATCTTTCTAGACTTTGTATCTATGTTCTATCTGTCTATGTCAAGATCGTACATTATTTTATTGAAACCGTAACCTACCTTGTCTTGTCTTTGTCGGTCGATAAGACAGGACCGTATTTGGTATGATTAAAATATTCATTAGGTATTATTTCAGATTTAACGATTTGTTACCGTAGTGGCAATATTGATATAGTTATCATTTTATCAGTGAAGAAGTTATAAATGTTCAACTAAGATTTTATACCATATTTTAGTATTCATTAGGGGCCAATATTGTTAATCAAACTTTATGATTATGCTTTATTAGAATTTACCATCCCGATAAGTATTGGCTGTTTGGTAAACTGAAATGATTAAGATTTGCCGGATTACCGCCATGGGATCTGGAGGCAAAGGTCCTCGCGCATATCTGGGAATGGCGCGAGGAGGCCAAACGCCCGCCGGGGCGTTACTCCGCTGCCGCGAGAAATCGCGGCGCAGCGGACAGAGCTCCGGCGGGATCTCATGGCGACATGGAGAGTGCGATTGTCGCAACCCAGTGCTGGGCACGCCACGATAGCGGCGGTAAGTCCCCTCTTTGAGGAGTGGCTTGAGAGGCGGCATGGCGTCCTCACCTTCCGCCTGACGCAGGTCCTCACCGGACACGGTTGTTTCGGGAGGTTCCTGTTTCGAATAAGGCGGGAGGAAACGCCCGGGTGTTTCCATTGTGAAGATCGCCCTGAGGACATGGTGGAGCATACGGTGGCGGTCTGCCCGGCTTGGGCGGAGCACCGCCGTGTCCTCGTGAAGGCGATCTCTCGGCGGCGATCTCTCGCGTCCGGCCCTGGTGCAGGCCATGGTACGGAGCGAGAGTGAATGGTTAGCCGTCACCTCCTTCTGCGAAGCAGTAATGCTCGCGAAGAGGGAGGCGGCGCACGTGAGGGAGAGGCAGTATATGCGCCCTCACGGCCGTAGTCGCCGCGGGAGACGCCCTGGGCGTCGGGAATCCCAGGCTGATTCCCGGCCACCGTAGGCGCGGGCTTGCGGACGGCGAGTAATGGGTAGCTCGCTGTCCGGTAAGGACCAAGCCCGGGTCGACGGCGCGTTGTGTTCCACGCGCGCCTCAAAGAGATGTCAGCACCAAATGGGGGGGTCCGCAAGGGCCGATGCCTGCCAGGGGTGCGGGTTGTTCGAAAGAGATACCGCGGCCCCTGGCACACAGGCAACTGAGGGAACACGGGTGGGTTTTAGTCAGTAAAAGTCTGACACGCCCTCCCGCTCCACCCAGAGCGGGAGAAGTTATTTGATGATTGCCCATACAAAAAAAATATAAAAAAATATAAAGATTGAAAACTGTGTTTATTTCAAAGATATGCTAAATACGGAAACTTAAAATTATATAAACAACAATACCTGAGGAAGGAGATTAATTTTTAACCTAATCGATCAGTTCGGATGATTGATCCGCTAATTGTAATTAGCGAAGGTTGGAATAATCGGTTCTTATAATATTGTGTACGTGATTTAGTGACGTTCTTTGTCCTAAGAACAGTTTTGAGTATGTACATTTATTTGTTTGTTAGTGCACAATTTATTTTGCTTTATGTATACTGTTAACACTACAATATACAGGGTGTCCGGTAATTAACGGATAACCTTGCAATGGTTCATGGTAGAACTAATGGGCATTCAGAAAAAAACATTTTTATTTGTATTTAAAAAAATGTTTTTTTCTGAATGGCCATTAGTTCTACCATGAACCATTTCAAGGTTATCCATTAAATACCGGACACCCTGTATAAGGCCGCCAGTAACAGTCACAATATGCGACGTATATGACCAATTAAAAGATAAATGAATTACGTGAAAGATGATATAGCAACAAAAGAGTTGAATAGATACTGAAATAGAGAAATGTTAGGGAATATAAGACTTGTTATACCGACCCCGAATGAAATATGAAGATACTAAGTACCATAAAAAATAAGAGAAATATTATTTATTGTTTGTGGCACCGCCCGCTTATTTCCGCCCACTTTTAGATTCGTCTCTGGTGGACCAGAAATAGCCGAGACGACATAATAATGTAAATAAATGCACCCGATTCTGTGCACCGTTGGGATTTAGCTGCGTTCCTATGCAGCCGGCCGACTCGTCATCATTAAGTGTCGCCTGTTGCCCCTACTACGGGTAGTTGATGACAGTTTAATATTTTAAAGAATAGTTAATTTTGTAAAATGACGGGCTTATGGCAAAGCAATAACGGCCGCATGGGTCGATCGATCAGGTTAAACTATGCTGGCTGCGATTGATCCCTAGTTTTTTTTTTTTTTTGTCGGGCATCTCGCAGTTGGCCTTGAGAGGCCGTGACTGCTCAACCGGGCTTTCCTGGGTCTGCCATTAAGAATTTACTCTTAACGCCTCCAGCCAGGGCTTACAAACTAAATTTTACAAACTAACCGACTGCACGCTGAGGGCACCCCTTGTGGGGTACGGACCTCGGCTCAGTGCGTCACTGATAGGGGGACAGCTATCATTGGGGACAGGCTGGATCAAAATATTGGCATTATTATTGATCGGGGAATTTAAAGCTACTGGCTCAGCTGCGGCGCGGGCTGGCGCTTCAACGAGCAAGGGTCGGTCGGGGATTGATCCCTAGATGAGTGACCATCTATATATACCAAGACATCTCCGTGCCTCCATAGCACGTTAAGCCTTTGGTCCCAGACAGGCAGTCGCCGATGTAAAATACTGGTATTCAGCTAGATCCGGTTAGACTGGAAGCCGACCCCAACATAGTTGGTAAAAGGCTAGGCAGATGATTAATTAATCATATAAAATGAAAACTAGCTTTTGAGACACCGTCTACCCGACTTTCCATATCTACTGGGTTTAAATATAACAATCTCTAGGACATAAAAATCGAGATAGTTTTGCCATTTTATTCTATAAAGTGTCCTTGGTTTATCTGAAAACTGATTCTACTATTGCCAGCTTGCGTATTCGAAAAAATAGGCTTCTCGCATTTCTTCATATAAAAAGCGAATTTTGGAAAAATTGGACAAAATTAAGGAAAAACAGTATTGGCAGGAATATTAGAGCAAGATGAGATCATTTTAGTTTATTTTTTTGGGTGGGAAATCATCAAATAACTTCTCCCGCTCTGGGTGGAGCAGGAGGGCGTATCAGACTTTTACTGACTAAAACCTACCCGTGTTCCCTCAGTTGCCTGTGTGCCAGGGGCCGCGGTATCTCTTTCGAACAACCACCACCCCTGGCAGAGATTATTATAGTGAAACTTAAACTCTGTTAACATCCGGGTTTTACAAGGAAGGTAGTAAAACTCATTTCGATAAGAGTCCGCAATAAACTTCAGAAATTATGAAAATGTATGGTAGGTGCTGCGTCCAGACTGGTAACGCTTGCCGAGACTCAATTAGCATCCCCAGTGCGACCGGATTGTTAACATTCTTCCTGTTGTATCCGTTCCCACATCGCGACCAAAAAGAAACTTATTCGCGAGAGAAATACTTAAATAAACATAGGCGTATAGGCGCCTACTATTTTTTCTTTTGTGACGCGAGTCAAGGGGAATTTCGCAAGTCTTTCGAGATGTCGAAATATTTAAAAGTCGCAACGCCAAACAGTGCGGACTTGGATTTGTCAGGCGAAAGTGTCGTCTTCAACGCACTGACAACAAAGGCAGTGAAAGCCGGGTGCACACGACGGATTTGTCGACACAGTAATGACAGTTGCATCGTTTATGTGTTCGCACCTAATCCTCACATCTTTCATAGCTCCTCAACAAATTGTAGTTTCGCAATTCGCAACATTTATGAATGTACATTGTCACAAACAGAAGCGACTGTAAACATTTCGTTTGGAACCTAATGTATGATTGAGAGTACATAAATCTATACCATACAAGCTATTGCTAGCGACTTCGCCCGCGTATAGGTCGAAAATCATGCCACGGGAACGTACTATCGGTATAAAAAGTATCCTATGTGTTATTCCAGGTTACAAACTATTTGTGTTCCAAACTTCATCCAAATACGTTCAGCCGTTTTTGCGTTATTGAGTAACAAACATCTAAACATACAGTCACATTTATAATATTAAAAGGATTTAATGCCTCCATGTATTGCAAATATGTGATGTGGTTTTGTCTTTCTAAAGAGAGAAAAGAAACATTAATTTAATTAAGCAATAAATATTTGTGTTAAAAATAAGAAAACAAAATCCAGTCGGCGGCCGCTGAGCGATGTCCCGTCTCTTACGCAATTAAGATGTACTGATACCGAACTCTTGCACTATATTGTGTAGGTTTTTCAACATTGAACCTTATGGTATAATAATAATAGAGTTGTTAAAGGTTTTCTTGGTATTTTTGTTGGAAGCCTGTCCAAGACTCTCGTAGCTTGAGTGACAGCATGAGCACATATGAATGAGTGTCCAGCATATGACCCATTCGACCATCGAATTACCCATCTTATGAAACTTTATAATCTCAAGTAGTACCTACGGATTGGGAACTGTTTAAATGTTGTGGATATTTTACGAAATAAGTTGAATAACGGTACACTCTCTTTAAAACAGATAAAATTTCTAATCGCTGTATTTTACAAGCAAGAAACCCAAGTTTATTTAAACCCGAATAAAGCTGATAGTCTTCTTTTCAAAGTCAAAGTCAAAGCATTTATTTCAAATAGGCACATAAAAGGCATTTTTGAAAATTTACATTAAAATAACATTGATTCTAATCGCCCCTTCCTAAATGTAGTTTCGTATGGAGAAGAATGGGCAAGAAACTCCACCGTTCATCATTTCAGCCGAAGACGTCCACTGCTGGACATAGGCCTCCCCCAATTTGGGGGGGCTTGCCATAATTGCCACGCTTGGCAGGGGGTTGGCGTTCGCAGTATGGTGGTAAAATGCATAGAGAACGCTGCTGCCCATTCTCTAGTAAGTCCTTTAGTCGCCTCCTACGACACCCACGGGAAGAGATGGGATGGCGCTATTCTTTACGTCTGGCACCACACGGTGCAACTCCACCGTTACTCTTTTAAAATATTTTAAGCACAATATTTAGCATAGTACATTCATAATATGTGTGAAAACGATGCACCCAGAATAAAATTACCGTAACAAAATAGGTAAAAAGAACGAAATTGCAGCAATACAGATAAATTAATTCTATGGTAGGTACATGGTGCTCACATATTTCCAAACATTGTAAAAGTAGGTACCTGCCGGGGTTACTTTAATCAATATTGAACTTTGAAGGTTCATATTTCTTAATTTTGTGGTTATATAAAAATACAAAAAATCCTATAGTCGGTTTTTTTATAACTCTCGATCCCTGTAATAATACGTGAAAAAATATTGCCTTATTTTGAGTAAAAAAATTAAAACTTACTGATCAAAGTTATACTTTGGATGAAGGGTTACTTTGATACCCACCTATTTTATTGCGTAATTACAAAGTAACCCCATTTGTAATGCCAATACAATTAAAAAAATCAAATACTGCCAACAGGAAAAATAATTAAACATTTTTAATTATAATTGTTAGCGAATTCCCAGCTTGTCCTCAGAAAATGATTTGAAAGTTCTTCAGTGTTGCTAACCTAGAAAAAAAAACTACCATGTTGCGCTTCGTTTAACGTAATTAGCGATTTTATATGAAATGGAAGTTTTGATCAGTCATCCTGCGAATCAAAGTAACCCCACCTTGGTTTACGGTATACGATTTTCATAGAACAAGTAATAAGTCAGTATCCTTACTAATATTATAAACGCGAAACTTTGTATGTATGGATGGATGTTTGTTACTCTTTCACGCAAAAACGGCTGAACGGATTTGAATAAAATTTGGCACACAAATAGATAATAACCTAGATTAACACATAGAATACTTTTTATCTCGGTAGTACGTTCCCGGGGGATAATAGTTTAAAATACCTATAGAAACAAATAAGAAATGTTTACTTTAAAATCTGTTGTAATAAATTCGAATAATAAATGAGCAAGCGTAAAGATGTTAATAAAATCGTATAAAATTAGATACTAACTATTTACTAATAAATAATTCATCGCTGAATGCAGTTTGGCATTTGAAATTTTATGGTATATTTTTAATTATACTTAATTACAATTGATAATGAAGGGATAAACTGCTTGTAAAGATAATTAAGAGGTGACTTGAAGTGAATTGAAATTCGTTTTGAGTTCCATCACTGTAGGCAAAAAAGACTTAAAATATTTTTTTTTTTTGCTTTTAAAATTATTTACGGTTAAAGAGATACACTGCTCTTAAAAACCACCTTTTTGACCGTTTTCGAGAAATCTCCGCCTTAACCTGTTCGATCGAACCGTGCGGGTATTATAACTTTTCCTTTGAACCGACGAAAAAATACGAACAAAATCCTTCCCTCTGGTTTTACAAGAGCTTTCATCCATTTACCATACGTCTTCATTTGTTTTATTAAAAGCTAACAAATATCTGGGTCACTATGATTCAGAAACCGAGATTACACGGAAAATATCTAAACCACAACCATGTCAAATATTGTAAACCTTGAACTATTTACGCTGCGCTGATTACAACATTTCGCAAATCAGTTCTAATTTATAGCATAGGACAGTGTAAGTGCCAAGAACAGGCGTCGGAACAACCAAACCAGCTGTCTTTTGTGATACCATATTTAATGTCTCTTATTTTATTAACTTGTTTATAACGACTTTTCATAATAATGAATTCTCTGATTCATTGTTCTGATTTGTGGGTCTAGCAGTCGCAAGCGCTGCTGCTGAGCTTGAGGTCTTGGCGTCAATTCGAAGGTCAGGCAAAGTGTTTTTATCATAATTTCATTTATTCATAAAACAATTTACATTGTGTTGAACATATATACACATACAATTTACTTACAAATACAGAAAACAGCTATGAAATATTAATTAACCACCAAATGAAGTTCAAGTACAGTGCTAAAAAAAAAAATATATAATATGAAACAGCATAAATATAGTGTCAAAAAGGTTTAAAATATAATGTCAACCAGTTTTCAATATAATGTGAAACAGTTTCAATAATAATGTCAAAGATTATAAATTATACAAGAAAAGTTTTTATTCAGTGCGCAAACTCTAACCATGCGTTCAGCATATCATTCTAGCCACCCCAGCAAAGAAAATTCTCGTCGGTTTTACAAAAAAAAATCAGCTGTTTCATAGAAAAGTGCAATACCTACGCGGTCAAAATATATGGAACAGCTGTTTTTGTTATATAACCGACGAAAAGTTTCTGCGCCGGGGGGTCTAGAATGATATGCTGAATTCATGGTTACAGTTTGCGCACTGAATAAAAACTTTTCCTGTATAATGTCAAAACAAAAACTAGATCATTTATTGTGTGACATTAGTTGCGATATATCATTTAGACATTTTTCTAATTAAAAGGCTTTTAATTTTGTTTTAAACAGGTGGGTGGTATAAATCAGGATCTTTAGATCAGAAGGCAACTTATTAATTATCTCTACAGCTTAGAACTTCGGGCATTGCTCTACTTTATTAAATTTTGGTGCTATTTGTTGTTCAAAAATTCTAAATTTAAAGGTTTTCTATCCGGAATTTCTCAGTAGCACCCCGGAGTCTGGATTTGTGCCCGGTTGATGGCAATAGGCTCGTCCTAGTCGTCCCCTATTACATGGGACTTAAACATAAGTGGCGAAATGTGGTTGTAAGTACTATAGTCACACTTCAACCTAACACTTCGAGAAAACAAGGCATGATGTTATATTATTTCATTCATTGTTTTTTTTTTTAGCTTCTAACGTCCCACTGCTGGGCAAAGGCCTCCCTACTCTCTTTCCACCTCTCTCTATCCAAAGCTGACAGGGACCAATGTTTATTAAAAGAGTCCAGCTCATCCCGCCATCTCCGTCTGGGCTTGCCGCGATGTCGTTTATTGTTTATTTATTCTTACTGGCCACAATAGAAGAAACAATTACTATGACCACAGATAATTCGTTTACTAGCCAATTAGGTAGTAAACATGGCTTCTTCCATTGTATCTTGACGCAATCCATCATCGCAACGCCTGACAAGTGTGCGAACATCACTAATAACAGATGTATCAATAAGAACTTTCTTGTGCACCTTACCGATTCTTAATACTAATTGACACTGACAGATGTTTCTATCAATGCCCTGTCAACAGCAAAAAGCGCTAATGATCACCAACTTCAATTGTTTAGAAAATAACATCAATGAGACGCTTTCTTTCAAGTGACATCAAAAGGCTACTGATTTTATTTATCGTTTTATCATCTTCTAAAGCTGCAGGCGAAACCACAAAATATGAACTAACATTACGCGGATTGCGTAACTTTAATCGTATGACGCAACATTTCCATTTGTCAGATAATATCGTAGTCGCGGGAACAATAAATACTTGTAACTGAAAGTGAAAACAAATTAGGCGATTGGGAGATGATCAGTGACTTTCGCGAGCTGAGATCTTATCATCCCTGCTTTAACGAAGTGGGGTTTATTTTCATCGTCTCGAATGCGATAACAAATGACAGATCGAATTAAAATATTTCAATTGCGTGATCGTATCTGCATCCTATACTAATTTACAATCAACTTTTTGCGAATTAAATGTGAAATTGCTTTTATTTAATTAGAGACTGTCTGAAAGTTTTGAATAGACTTTCACCTTCAATAGCAAAGTTCATTGGTTTTATTTAATTTATTGATTTGGCGATTTTATTGAAGTAGACTAAAAAACATCGTCATCCTGTCGGTTTCTCTATTTGTTGCTTGAAGTGATTCTAAGCCAATCTACTTCAAGCTACAAATTGGTATAAAAATATTGTAGTGGTATGGTAAAGCAGATACTTACTTACAATAGAATGCGGTCCCAAATCACAAGAAATTTTGTAATCTGAGGTCATCGTACTTTTATTTATTTTACATCAGAAATGAACGAAAAGCAGCGGTAATTATTTATTCTGTTTAATTGTTCTCAGAGTGACACATTGGTTTCTGACGCTCCATCAAAGGTTAGAATTATTAAGATAACAAGATACTCTTCTATTGTTCTATTCAAAAAGCTATTTACAGGTCGTCTGAAGTCATATACAATAAAGCTCAGCAGTAATTTATGCGTGTAAAATCATCGCACACAAGCAATAAATAACATTTTATAGCAATCGTAAGAAATTCAACGTAATTTTCGCGAGAAATCAACCAACGTTTCTGATATATAAAGCGTTTTCGAATTACTGGAGTTGCCTGGAGAAATATCTCATTATAAACGAGCGATTCGAGCGAGCATTTCAAATAGGCGCGTAATTGCGTATACGCCGTCGATATATCAAACAATCTCATTATTGAAGAGTGTGCAATCACACATCACGGGCTCTTTTTAAGGCGTCCCATCCAATACGTGTAAATAGCGACCCGGCTCTAGTAATTGCGCTTAATGTCGTCCCAAAGGCTATTCAGTCCGTTTTCAATGCGATATTTTATTTTAATTCGCCGACGGTGTTCCCTAGATTTTATCTTGTCACGCCTTTGCTCATTGTGAACTCGAACATTAACCGGCTGTTCGTTTTTGTTCCAGAAAAAGGTATTCCCAGTGTATTTCGTGCGTCTTGCATGTAATAGGATAATGATTTAGTAACCAGGCAGGAAAATTCTCACAATTCCGTAGCCATTATACTGAATATTGAATACAACAATGATTCGAGTGCTATTTAGATCGTCCACAGATTTGTGTATATTATTTTAGAGACAGCAAATGCCATGTGATTGTTGATATTCTTTAAATGTGACACAGAAGTGAGAAATTCGGCGATCATATCGGGTCCAAACAATACCGTAACCCGGACCTAGCTATCAGAATTTGCTATCACAATACGACGAGATTCAAACAATAGATAATAATGTAAGTAAGGAAGAAGTTCTATGAACTGTAAGTTGTATTCTGTTAGTACGGAAGACAGAAGCATAGTTTCACGTAAAGCATACCTCGGGACGGCTGTCAAAAGCTAAACGTCCTACAATTTATGAAGCCGTTCAATTTCGCAATAACATAACTTTCGGCCCTTTTGTTGGCCGCAACGATCTCTCCGAGCGAAGGAATATGTTTAAGATAAAAGTTCTTGTCTCGAATAAACCGATCGAAAGCCTTTCGACGACCAAGTCGTGTCCCATGAACAATCGATATTTTATTAATATGTGTATCTATAGACTTATTGATTTTGTGCGATATATTTTGCTTTTATGTTGTTTTCTGACTTCTATTAAATGTATCTTGAATTATACAGAGCTTTCGATCTTTGCTTTTTTTGAACTGGTCTCCTTATGTCACTTAAAGTAAATACCTAAGGTGCAAACGATGGAAAGGACATCGACAGTAGTTACATTATATTTAGTCAAATAGAAAATTATGTAAATATCTTGTATAACTAATGAAAGTAAAACTAGTAATGTCGGATGTAATTAATGAGTAGCGTTTCGCGTACCTACTCTCTGCCAGTGGCTTCGATACGGGCGGGCCGTCAAAATATTTTGACAGATACCTACTGTATCGCGGAATACGCGAATAGTCAAACATCAGTTTTGATTGCTGTATATTAAAAAAAAAAACACTTAAAATTACGAAATGTATTGCTAAGTCGCTAATGTGTAGGTACACATGTTTATTAATTGCAGTAATTCCTTAACACATATTTACTTTTCTTGAAAACAACAATTTAATTAATGTTTGTTAACCAAATATTTTGATGTGGTTATTTATCATGTCCACATGTTAAAGTAATTAATGCAGAATACCTCGCTCTCAACACTACTCATAAATAACTAATAATGTGTTATTTATTGCATCAATCCGATGTTAGAAATATGATGCCGTATAACAAGCGGAAAATTGTCCATAAATCGTACCATTTTGCAAGATGTTCGCCGCAAACTTTTATGTAACACACTATGAAAGAATTTTATTACATTTTTACTAGAATGTAGCAACCATTTTGACAAATGTATCTCTATACGGAATGTGTTAAGTATTTGCTAACTATCGACATAATGTTTAACAGCTTAAATAATACACAGATTATATCTCATGCAATATGCTAATGCCATCTAATTACAGAAAACTGATCCTTAAGACATTGATCACGATATGTTACTTGTCTCTTACATAACACAAAAAAAAAATACCCCAGTAAAAGTAGTTCGAACGTTGCGAAGGAATAGTTCCATGTCGTTAAGTGGGAACTGTGTGTCTGTCACATCGAATTAAAATAAACCTTAACACGTATAAATATAATGCTATTCTGTACAAATCTCACTGTGGAACCTAGGTGAAGTGAGCTGTCAATAGTGTAAATAGTGTTTGCCGGGTTATTCTGTAAAAATCTCACCGTGAAAACTTAGGTGAAGTGAGCTCTAAGAGGGGTGTCATTCCACCTTATGGTACGGATTTAAACGATTGACAGCTCACTTCACTCAAGTTTTCACGGTGAGATATTTACAGAATACAACTGCAGGAATCAAAGCTGACTTCTAGCTCAGTTCACATTTGTTTTGACGATGAGATAAATATTCACAGAATACATCAACAGGTATATAATATATAAACAAGGGATTTATATATACTAGTGGTCGCCAAGTGGTCGAAATTCGACCATAATTAATTTAAAGTTTAAGTATGAACGAATGCAATATTATATAAAAATATTAGCTTTCTGCACTCCTGCACCCTAATTGCGAAAGATACGATTAATAGTAATCTGTTTCATTTTGACAGTTCAACAATATTCATTGCGTTATTAACGTTGTTGAGCAGACACATTTTTCGAACATATAAAGCAATGGTTTAGCACTCCGTTTCAAAACGAAAGATTATGATTTAGGGTGCTGTTCCATAAACTTTAACGGTGCCAAATTTTATACTACTACGTCCGAGTAATTTTCGTAAAAAGGGGTAGGTGCAAAGTTTTCGCTTCACTTATCTATAGACTAACTTTTGCCAGCGGCTTCGCTCGCTCGGAGGTCGGAAATTATCCCACGGTAACTTACTACCGGGATAAAAAAGTATCCTATAGCATTTTCTAGCTGACACAGCTATGCTAAGTGTGCTCCTACTGAGTTATGACAGCTTAGTACTTCGAAGGCATTAAGCGTTTTCTAGCTGACATAACTATGTTAGGTGAGCTCCTACCAAGTTATGACCACCTGGTACTTCGTTCAGAATACCAATTTACAAAAGATCTACTTATCAATCAAACGATATGGATAGTTTAACAAATGTTCGACGTGATTCTTTAAATTGGCATAACTTATAGATTATGTGGCCTAAACACCAAGTTTCACTAACCTATTCTAATTGGTTTTAGTTAAACTGATAATCCTCGTACACTTTCTTCGTAAATTGCACTCAGTGAAGATTACTCTGTAGATTTCAGCACGAAGCCGTACAAAGCCAGTATACAAAACTAGTTAATGTGAGAATATTGATATTTGCGCAACTGTAACGGTTTACAAATTAGCCTCTCAGTTTTATCTGTACATTAAATTATGATCTTAAGGGAGAGCACTCGCCTTCTGTGAATGTTAATTATAATATTAATTACAATTGTATTATATCTTTACAGGAGACTAAAAGAATCCTCTTTTATATGGTTTTATGTTAATGCCTACATGCCTTTACAAAAAATTCTAATTAGGTTTAGGCCAATGACATGTAAAATTTTTGAGAAATTTAATAATTCTTTGGCCAGTACATTATGTGTTCAGAGTTTTAATAATGTATGTGACCTAGGTGTATTTTTAATATTTTCAGCAAAGTAAAAGACAAACTGAAATGATGACTTAATACCTACAGGATTTTATTGATAAACTCCTTTATTCATAAACGTGGCTTATTGTCGACTGTTTAACCATACATTTTGACGTTTAAGCGTCTCTTAATTTTAAGCAACGTTAATAAATAAACCTTTAAATTGTTTAATAATGTATTGAACGAAAGCGTATTTGGAAAAGGAAAACCTAAGATTTGAAGAAAAACTTTAAATTTACTTTATATCCTAGAGAGTTCCAACTAAGTAATTAAGATTTAAAACGTTAAAAAGCTACTTGAACATTTCAATGATTTATTACCCCCTTTGTTTCCGAACAAGTTGCATCGGCCATTTAAGAAAATGCTTAGAAGGAAAATATTGGAAATCAATTTGAAAGTGGCACTCTCAAACATTATTTTATCTACACATTTTACAATAATATGCGGTTTCTATCGTCGTTGTCGTAAACAATCGATCGAATACTTGCACCTGCCGTAGATATATAGTGAAGCGTTGCCAGTCACCGCCCACGAGCATCGGAATGACCCATCACGATCAGATTATTCATCGGATTCGTGAGAATTAAAGTAAAGAATTGGCAATCGATGTTATGTTTTGTTTTTTATTCTTTTGAAAAAATAATGGTGCTTTGTCTACATACAGGTGCTTTGTCTGATTCACATTTCAATTTCTAATGTTTCATATTTCAGCATAAATCTCGAACATTTTCGACTACGGCGTGGCAACGTCAGGTATCACTTTCGTTGCTACGCCAATAAGAATGTCAACATTTTGGAAAAATAACCAAGAGTAGTTATAAATATCGAAGGCTTTCGCGATACTTCTCCCTGGCTGGAGGCATTAAGTGTAAAATCTTAATGGCAGCCCCAGGAAAGCCCGGTTGAGCAGTCACGGCCTCTCAAGGCCAACTGCGAAATGCCCAACAAAAAAAAAACAAAAAAAAAACGATACTTCTCAAAATAAATCAATCTTGCAAATCTGCATCATCTGCTCAACCTTTTCCCGACTATGTTGGGGTCGACTTCCAGTTTAATTAGATGCAGCTGAATACCAGTATTTTACATGGATCGACTGCCTATCTGACCTCCACAACCCAGTTACTGAGTAATACAATACCCCTTGGTAAGACTGGTTGTTAGAGTTTCGGGCTTCTGAAGACCGTAACGACTGTCAAAGATTCACAAATGACAGTCGGGACCACATCTTAACGTGCTTGCTGAGGCACAGAAGTGTCTTGGTATAAATGATGGTTACCCATCGGCGGACCAACCGCTACAAGCGTACCTTGACGAAATCAATCTCGTAAATCCCTCAAGAATATTATAAATGCGAAAGTAACTCTGTCTGTCTGTCTTTCACGCCTAAGCCGCTGAACTGATCGACATGAAATTTGGCAGAGATATGGAGAAGCACATAAGCTACTTTTTACGCGATAACCGACATCCACGCGGGTGGAGCCACGAGCAAAAGATTTAAATAAAATTCTGTCAACAAAGCTCAACCTTACAAATGACGAACAGCAATAAAACTGCGCCTTAATAGCGGCAAACTTGTCACTTTCTCCGCGCGGTCGCAGACAGTCCTCGTCAGATCTTCTCCCGCGATTATTTCCATTAGTGACCATTAGGCATTTAACTCGATATGATTAGAACACGTCACGACACCACACACAGTTTGCCAACGCCACGCCATAAATCAAGCAATCTGGTTCTTCGATTCGAATTCGCACTGGGTTTACGTAACGTAAGCTAACGTTATGAGCGCGTGAAATTTCTGTTACAAAATAGTTTGATCTTTGTTTTTCTTGTTGTCGGCTGGTTGGGAAATGCCGAAGATATATCTTTATTGTGTAAATATTGCACGTGCTCATCAAGAATTGGGTTGGTTTTTTGCGGAGTTATGGGGAAATCAGGTCTATACGTTATTTATAAATATTTAGTTACGTTGCACATGGATTGCAATGTATGTGATGATGTGAATAGTTCATACATAATTACATACATATTAATAACTGATTCGGTAGCAGTGGTGAAAGCATGATATAACTCGATTCCTACCGGCTTCCCTTCGGGGTTCGCATCGACAACTCTATCGCTATTAAAAAATGGCACTTCAATAGTGGCTACTATTGTCAAAAAATATAGTTACACTACGGGTATTTAATTTACCATAAAATTCAAACAACAAAAACGGTTATTTTTAGCTTTACACAAAAAAATATATTCTAAATTAATCCGGCGCCTAAACGTCATAATCGGAAACTAAAAATTCATACAACAGCGAGTCCGTAGTGACGCACTTTAGGTCACGTGGCACCGCTTGATATGGACCAGAGCAAGCCGCTGTACAATGGGTTATGACAGAGACAGATAGATAAAAATATATCAGCGAATACGAGATGGAGGAATATTGCACATTTTATTTGGTTTTCAGCTGTTCAATTTTATTGTATTTAATTCTTTACATTCCTTTATTCATTTTAGAATGATAGTAATTATTTTTTATTTATAAGTCAGTAAGTTAAAGCCGACTTCGCTTCGCCTTCTCTCTTAGAAAAATTGACACCTCGCCGCTGTTCGGTAGTCTACTTGCCGCAAGCGCTACTGCTGACCATGAGGTTGTGGGTTCGATACCCGGGTCGGTCAGTGTTATTTGGTTTACCATTTGAAATGAAAAAGTGTTTATTCACAGTAATACATTATTTACAAAATATATTACCTACCTCTGACAAACTGCAAAGCAGTTTTGGCAGACATAGCTCTTTTTTTAACGTTAATTGTTAATAGAATTATAACAATTTTTCACCTAAGAGGGGCTTATGGCTAAGTAATATTAGCCGCAAAGGTCGATCCTTCGCTTGCCGCGGTTGGTCTGTGGATGGGTGACTAACTTTACATACCGTCTGACACGCCCTCCCGCTCCACCCAGAGCGGGAGAAGTTATTTGATGATTTCCCACCCAAAAAAAGACCTCTCCGTGCCTCGGAAAGCACGTTAAGCCGCTGGTCCCAGCTGTCATTTGTGGATCTTTGACAGTCGTTACGGGTCGTCAGAAACCCGAAAGTCTGACAACCAGTCTAACCAAGGGGTATCGTATTACCTAGTAACTGGGTTGTGGAGGTCAGATAGGCGTTCGCTCCAATTAAAATACTGGTATTCAGCTGCATCCGGTCAGACTGGAAGCCGACCCCAACATATAGGTGGGAAAAGACTAGGCTGATGAGATGATGACACGTTAAACTATTCATGTTTAAATCATAATATGATACAGCAACAGACATAAGTTTTTTCAAATAATCTCTACGGAGGTTTTGGTTTTTTATTTATAAACTTTCTACCTTTTGTAACCAATGAAAAAGTGAAAAAATATGTTTTTTGTTAAAAATAGTAATAAGTAGTTTTAACAAAAACCATATTTTTTTAATTTTTTCATTCGTTACAAAAGGTAGAAAGTTTATAAATAAAAAACCAAAAAATAAATATTTTCGGAACCCTTGGGTAAAAATGCTTAAAATTATAATATGTTATAGTAAATTATCTGGTATCTCGAATCCTTAACGGTGGACCACTATTTACGCCACACCCTGTATGTATCTCAGTAGCAGCCCGGTCTGGATTTGTGCCTGATTGATGGCAAAAGACTCGCCCCCTACATGGGGCTTAAACATTACTGGCGAAAGGTACACAGTGGCAACTAACACGGAAGATACCTATATTCAAAGATGGCTTCATGAAAATGTTACAACGAGACGTTTCGGGCTGAATATATACAAAATTAAAATCAAAATCAGTTCGCCGCTTCGGCCTTAAAGACGTCACGATCTCGGCTTTGCATTATAATAACTCTAATTTATTAATTGAAGGCTGTCGCCAAGTTTCCATCAGCAGTCTCTAACAGAGCAATTAGGCCATTGTCGCTCATTTAACTTTTGATTCGTTTTGAAATAATAATTAAAGATTGCTTTATTTCTTAATGGCTTTACTAATTAGTTCTAATGCCGCAACTATGGCAATACTAGGTACCATTATGTAACACAGCATTTAGTAGGCGTGCTTAATCTGTTTGATTTACTTTTGAATAATTTTGTATTTTATTATTGGTGGCAATTTTTGATAAAATTAATCATGAATGTGGTGTTTTTGGACATTCGTTTTAGTACATTAATCATCACTGCGTAATTTAATGGTCATGAATTATGAAAGTACCAAAAAAAAAAGACAAAAAAAAAAGGAGAGATAAATAGGTAAGTACCAATAATCTTCATGAGTTCATTCAGTTGCTTTGCTTGCAATAATTTTCTTAGTTGACTAACAGAAAAATCATCATCTGCCTCGCCTTTTCCCAAATATGTTGGGGTCAGTTTCCAGTCTGACCGGATGCAGGTGAGTACCAGTATTTTACATGGAGCGACTGCCTATCTGACCTCCACAACCCAGTAACGGGTAATACGAAACCGGTACATTGGTAAGAGTGGTTGTCAGACTTTCGGGCTTCTGATGACCCGTAACGACTTAAAAGATCTCCGAATGACAGCTGGGATCAACGACTTAACGTGCTTTCCGAGGCACGGTGGTTCTAAAAATAATTACCTATTACAGGTTTTTTTATTCAGGTAATTACTGTAATAAGTCTTTCTTTGTAAGGTGTAAAACTTGCAGCTTCAGAATTATTTATTCATTCAACAAATCCCGTAAACCAAACAAAACAAACTTTCTTAGAAACAGTAGCCAACAAGTGCTCGATTACGAAAATGACTCTCACTGCCAAAACTAACAGATCCCTTATTCACAAATCACATAACATCCGTAATGTCAATGACACCTCACGGATGCGCTTACGCAACGAGCACCTTGACAGTTATACAGATGACGACCGACGTGACGTAACGAAACCGAGACGACGACAGACTCCTGTTAAGCATACATTGCCTATCACATTCATCGAGAAAGCTAGAACACCCGTATATATACAGCCATGAACAGTGAACGAAGAAGAACATTCCAGATTTCCAGCAGCCGTGTAGATCGCCGATAGAAGAGGCTCTCAATGAGATGAAATGCAAGTGATAGCATAATTGCACAATAAACTATTGTTCAGTAAGCAAACGTAATTCGTATGAATGAACTATCATCAGTATTATGATTACTATCACAAAACGCTGATCTCATATCTATCTCGATGATTGAAAATATTAAAGGGAAATAGACTTCGCATTTATTGCTGTCATAAAAGATTTATTGGTTTAGAAACAGTTCTCATATATATTTCATGAGGGGTTGGAACAGGATTTTGAATGTGTTTTAGAACTTCTACGTAAATCTATGTGGCTTTTAGTAAGAGGAGGCGACGCAGAACAAAGGCTAGTATAAACATACAGGATAAAAGTTTAACTAGTGCGCAAAGTGTAACCTTGAATTCAGTATATGATTGTAGACCCGATAGAAACTAGAAATTGGTTTCATACATTTTCACCGCGAAGGTATTTCACTTTTCTATGAAACGGCAGATTATTTTTGATAACCGACGAAAATTTTCAACGCTTTTTTCTCTTCTTTCTCTCTGGATAGAGAGATCGAAAGAGAGTAGGGGAGGCCTTCGCCCAGCAGTGGGACATTAATGGCTAATAATCTTACTAGTAATATTATAAATGTTTGTGAAGATGTTTGGATATTTATTTATTTAAAAGGTACACCAACGACTTATTCACTAGAGACATAAACATTAGAAAAATCACATTTGGATAGAGTTATGTTGAATTTGTCACTTACAGGCGCACACAGCACTTACTTAAAAAATTGCTTCTTAAATATACGTTTTAACAAGATTTTTTACTCGTAATGAGGATAGAGAAATTAATTAGAAACAGGGGACAAAACATTTAGTAAACAACAATATCCAAATCGAAATAAGAAAAAAAAAATTGTTATTACTAGAATCAAAATTAAACATCAAAAAACAAAATCATAATCGCAATGAGAATAAAAAATTAAACAATCAGAAAACAAAAACATAAACGAAATAAGAATAAAAAGATTAAATTATTACTGGAATTTAAATTAAACATTTAAAAAAAAGTTTGTTATTCAATCACGCAAAAACGGCTGAACGGATTTGGATGAAATTTGGCACACAGAGAGTTTATAACCTGGCTTAACACATAGGATAGTTTTTATCCCGGTAGTACGTTCCTGTGGGATAATTTTCAACCTCCACACGGGCTAAGCCGCGGGCAACAGCTAGTACGCTATACGCGTCGTGCTCTTTAGTCAATTTCTTGACTGTTGAATGTTCATTTCCTGCCTGGTTTCTGACCAATCTGTTTTTTTTTTAAACTAAGTACCCAAGACCATGATCTCATCTTAAACTCACCGCTACACATCGTTGAATTACAGCTTTGGGTATAAATTATCATTAACTTTAAGTTCCATTGGTGTTTCTGAGATAGGACAAGCTAACCTAACATGCTTTCTGAAATTGCGAAAAGGCAGAAAATACACTATTTCTGCACCAATAAATATGACGAAGCTCCTAATAGAAGTATGTGTCTTCGTATTTTATGAGTCAACTAATGGAAAAAGGTTGTTTCACTCGCAGACGATAAACTCTGTATACACTTCAAACAATGTAGTCGAAAGTACCTACCCACGGAAAAGTTTACCCGACAATAGCCCAATAGCTAAGGCGTTGGTCTCGCGGGAGGTCGTCGGTTCGAATCACCACCCTTTGTTTATTATATAATGTACCCAATAAAGCACCTACGACGGGATAAGTCTGTAGGTAACTGAACTTTATTAAAGGTAATATCGTATCAAAATCATTTAATTTTATAAAGAAGTTATTGAGTCATAAAATACTTTAGGAGTTTGAAATTTTATAGTCTAGAACACCTACATTTATGGGTTTCTATTTTTAAAGTGAAACTTTTATTACATCGTCTCAAACTTTTTCGTCTGTGTGTTGCATGTCGCGTGACGTGTCGCGTGACGGTCGGCCGCGGAGTAGGGATAAAGTGAAAGGCGCTCGTCAGAGCAGCCGAGGCCAATATGGCGGCGCCTATAGTTCGCATCAGCTGACCGTGTAGTTTTTAGTTAAATGTCTATAATGTGAAAAAAAGTTTCACTTTTACGGTGGTTTCATAAAACCACACAAGTTTTTTAATAGTCTTGACGCGACCTGGGGCAATGAACGACATGACGATCCCAATTTAGCTAGCAAATGGTCCAGCAATAAAGTCTTCAGAGCAACCCATTACTCGAAGGCATAAAATTTGCCTTGCAAATACTATGCAACTCCATCATTTCTTTTTGATGCAATATGCTAAACTTTTTTTTAAAGTTCTTAAATAAACTGTCATCAAAAGCCTCGATTTGTATGCAACAGATATCTGTCTCCATTAAAACTGTGGTGGGCTACACGAAAGCTCTTGTAAGATGTTAATGAATTGATGTTAAGGCCCGGGAACACGGTACCGTCCGGCGCAGGTAGGTGGCGCCTACGTCGACAAGTCTTCCAGTCGCCTTGGGTCGTGTTATTAGCATAATATCGCCTATACTAATGCCGTACAACAGTATCGTTGTTTATTGCTTTAGATTTCACTTTGATTTAGGTAAATATTTTGATCGGTTAATATGTTGCTAGGTTTAAATTTCCATCAAAGATATTAGGAGTCAGTGATAAGTAAGTATAGTTTGTTGCTAAGAAGCTTGGCTTTTGGGTAAAGATTTGGCTACCTATCAGCTGGCAGTATAATAGATTAAAGGTATAGGTATTCTTCTGACCAGTGGACCCCATTATTTATAATAATTTACCAAGGGATTGGAAAGACTTGACAACAGTGCTGTTTAAGAGTACCTGGATTACGTAAATGTAAAATGGATAAAGCGAACCTACTACTGACTACGTGACTGAAATTTTATCAGAGAAAAAAAATACTGAATTGCTCTGGTTTCTGGTTGGAAAATGTTTGCATGCCGAATGGTGAAATACGGCTGAACTTTGATGTATAATAACACCTATTATATGTTATTCATACTTACAAAATAAATGTCTATTCTATTCCATTCAGTTTTCAGGCTGATAACGCAGAGAAAATAAATAATAATAGGTATGTCCTATAAAATTATGCTCTCCAACCTCACCAAATCAGTAAACACTCAAACCTACGCGTTGAATTAATTATATTTACTTATCATATAAATCATTCAACTGTTACATAACCAATATTTTCTCATAAGTAAAGAAAGTACTACGGAATTTTACATACCTACCTACAATTGAATCATTTGATACGACCCACGCGCTATTGTTGTTATGTAAAATCACTATAATATTCATTCATAACTTGAAGTAGTAAGTCCACTAAATATAGATACTTGTAAATGATTGATAGCAGAGTGCCGATTTGGAGAGAAAATTCGAAATTGAAGTGGCGACGTCAACGACCACTATTGTTGTAGGTAGTTAAAGTAATGAACTTTAAGGTACAAGATTATTATAAGCTTTTATTTACTTAACATTAGCGTAACATGTTTTTTTTTTGGGTGCGAAACCATCAAGTAACTTCTCCCGCTCTGGGTGGAGCGGGAGGGCATGTCAGACTTTTACTGACTAAAACCTACCCGTGTTCCTTCAGTTGCCTGTCTGCCAGGGGCCACGGTATCTCTTTCGAACAACCCGCACCCCTGGCAGGTACAGTCAACTGTGGCATTTTTACTTTCCATGAGCAAATTTACCAATGAGAACTGCACATAAATTTCTGTCGATAACTAAAAATCTGTTGCCGCCATGATACAGAAGTAGAATAATCTACGATTTGTTACAAATTTTTAGTGATCGAGAGATATTTTAATTCAGTTCTCATTGGTAAAGTTACTCAAAGTTATGTTATGTTGACAGTACGTACCATAACATAACATTACGCCTTGTTTCCCCGGGGTTGGGCAGAGGTGTACTATAGTACACCCACATTTCGCCAGTTATGTTTGCCATTTGTCTAGTGTCAACCGGACACTTTAGACTCCGGACTCCTACTGAGAAATTCCAGAAAGAAAAATCCAATAACACTTTGCCCGACCTGGGAATCGAACCCAGGGCCTCACGCTCAGCAGTAGCGTTTTCGACCACTAGATCAACGAGACTGTATTATTTACTTAATTTTTTTTTAATGTGTTCCATGCAAATAGTGATCATCATCATTATCGACAGCCTTGTTACACCCAAGTTGAGAATACCTAGACCTGTATTTTATGCTATGCTTATCTGGTTTGTGCAAGTCACATCCAAGTTTTACCACCTTTCTTTAGTAGGTTACACACTGTAACACACAAAACTCCGGCTTCTGTCTGTGGGCAGCTATTGAGTTTGGTTTCGGGAATAGGTGAAACTTTATCATTCAACTGAAAGCTGCCTCCTTTTTGACCTTTTTCTCTTCATTTAATCTTCTAACGCTGCACTGCAGTACTGTAAAACGCTTGTCCTGCAAGACATCCCAAAACTAATGCACCTTCATTCGTAGAAGAAATCTGTTTACAACACAATAATATTCCACGAATTCATCCAAGTGTCGCTTTGATTTATACGAATACCACGTTGTAAAAGTAATCTTAAATATCACGGTCTCAACCTGACCTTTTATTTGTAAAAGAATTTCCATTTACACTTTTATGTTCCTTTGTTACGTTCCCAACATATCTACAAATCAAGACGTTATGTTTACCGTACATATGTACGTTTTTACTGAAAAAGGCATACAGTTATTTACAAGAAATCGGATTCCTTTAACAGAACATGGTTTTTTGGTATGCTGTTAATAATTTTGACCTACAGATGAACTGGATGGTTTCTACATTAATCACGTTTAAGGATCTGCATAGACAAAGAAAATGCCAGTTGAGATGAGTCGCTTTTGTAAGCAGGGCAGTAGTATCAAGTTTACAGAGGAACATCTAGAGTAGATTGTGTGTAAGCCCTTAGGCGCCACGACTGCTACAGTGAAGCAGCAGTTTGCATTCGATTAGATGTAAATTTATTGAAAACACGAGTTCATTAGTTGCACTAATTGCGATCTCCATTCCCATGACCTATTGGATGACCTTACGGTACATTCGACTTAATATTCATACGGGAAGAACACGTAACTTACCTCTATATTTTTTCCTAAACCAGAAAGAAAGTAGCGAACAAAACAATATGTCACAGGGAGCTAAGCAGAAACTTTCTACGTGGGAGTAACGTGGGAGGCATGGTATCAAGTAGCATCGTTTAAATCATACGTAATCTGTTATTTTATGATATACAAATATTTGTGTTTGCGTAACAGAGTAATGGTCAGTGAGTCAGTTTAGAGCGCCATTACGTTTTGCCCTAGTTACTTTGGTCACAGCACAACGTTTTGTCTCGGGGATTATCCGGCGGCGCCTCTACACCTCGGCCTAAATACCAGCTCGTATACCTATTTGTTCCGTCAACACTGATTAGTTACATGAACCACTGAAGGTGACCTTAGATACAAGGTTTCATGTCTTCTGCATTAGTCAGCAGCTGATACTAAACATGGGCCTCCCCCGTTCATAACTATGAGCAATTTTTGGCACGCTTAGCATATGACTAGGTGAGCTGCGTTAGCACTGCACCTAGGTACATATTGCCAACCTTTTACATACATAACATCACGCTTGTAATCCCCAAAGGCTAAGGCAGACCTAGAACTTCCACATTTGTCCAGTTATACCCTACCTTTAGTAAGGTATTAATCACCTGTTCATCAATAACACGACATGAACCACCTGGAATTCACATTATGAATTAATCATGCACTTTCTATTGAGGAATATTGAAAGAAAGTAACTTCGATAAAATGATGAAGTTGTGAATTAGAAACAAGATTTTTCTAATAACAACAATCAGTTTTAGCTTTCCACAATAAAACAGAACTTATATATTTCTCCAACCTTCACCAAACGTGTTCTGGCTCGTTGAACAAAGCAGTCTCTAGTAACAAGCCAGGTATTCTAGGTAAAGTAAAGATGATGAATAGCATTCCAAGTTTTATCCTCAAATATAACGAGCATTTAATAGCATTAGTTTTGCCATGGTGAAACATCTGTGAAGTCCGTTCAAATGGGGCCGTTTTGGTGTTTAAAGTGTGCTCATAACTTCCGGCTGCAGACACTATAAAATGCTGGTAGGTAATGAGACTATAAAACAGGACGTGAATTTCCACTGCACTATGACACACACTGTACAGACAGGACAAAATAACGAGGTAAGCAGATGAGCATCTTACGACTAGGAAGAGTAGCAAAGTGGGAGAATGAGGACAAGGCTATTGAAATGTATATTAAACGTCGGTTATTTTATTTTTGTAAAAAGGTTTGACTTTTTTAGTTTTGGTACCTACCACACACAATTTCGGATACCACCACTTACTATGGAAATAACAGTGACGGAAAGTATTAGAGCATTATCAAGATACACAATGTGGATTAAATACGTATTATCGAAGCTAACGCAAAAACTACCCAAGCAAACTTAATAACTTTTATATGGGACCACCCCTGAGGCATATCTTATTCATTCAGAATAGAATTTTCGAAACCGATCCACAATTAAGGGACATATCGCAGAACATACATACAAACAAAGCAAAAAACATACAGACGAATAGAGAACGTCCTTCTTTTTGAAGTCGGTTAAAAAGGATAGGTGCTGAGGAAAGTCAGTAATAGTAGTAGGTTGCTCACATTCTTGTCAGTTTCGCTCGTTGTGCAGGCTTAAGCTACAAAGTCATAATAACATCTCCTTGGCGTCGCTATTACAGCGCAAAGGTCTTATAGCACAAGTAAAGGGAAAATTACGAAAAATAAAAAGTTGAAAATTAAGGTAAATTTTGGTACTTACAAGTTTCGCGAAAATCTAAATTTGCCCATATCTTTTTATCGTGTGGACTCAGGACCTTGATTTTTGTACACCTAATAAGGACTATAGACCTCAGTCTGGTATAAATTTCAACTTGCTAGGTTCACCCGTTCCTGAGAAAATCGGTGGTGACACACGGACAGATAGACGGACAGACGGACAAGAGAGTGATCTTATAAGGATTCCTTTTTTACATTTTCAGGTACGGAACCCTAAAAAGGAGTCGTTTACAAGCAAACAAACATACAGGTGAAGTTAATAAAAGCATGTTAAAAGAAAGGATGTTTTATAAAGGGTCATTTTCATAGTTTTGCTGTGGGTAGAAAATTGTAGAAAAGCACCTAGTAGTTTTTAATGTGAAAAGCCTTCGAGATCACTATAATATTTCTAAAGAGTACACAATATAATGCGTTTGAGCACAGGTTCGACGACTGATCTACAAAATTATTGCTCCACATCCTTTTCAAATGTTGTTCTCATTTTTTTTTTTCCTAGGACATTCTGAAAAGCAATTTCTTGCAACACTTATGGGTCAAGAAGAAGGCATGATGAGATGTTGTTTTTTGTCCAAATATCCAGTACAATTTCTCAAGGAGCATGTGATATTTTCAGCGGCAGAACGAGAAGCCAAAGAGGAACTGCTTTGTGCAGAAAACGGTGCCTTTCTCATGGTGGAGAGATAGATCATCAAAATCATCCTCAAGCTGCTCTAGCTATAGCGAAGGTATTCATTCCAGTCGTCACAATTTGGAAGCCTACTGCTGCAGACTCAACTTTTTAACTGCAGGCTTAGCATGTCGTTTTCTATTTCTACGAAGAATAGACAGTGCTATTTCAATACAAAGTGACATTTCGTTTCTCCATTTTTGACATCGCACTGTAGATATCCTTCTACAATCTGTCATTTTGTCTTTAGTTTCTAACGATCTTTGTGTAGGTCCTTGAAAATGTAGACTATTTCAGAAGAATATTTCTTCCCAAAGTGTCAAAATCACGCTTACTACAAATTTTCTACTCGACGGCCAGAAAGTGTATACGATTATCTACAAAATCATGATTCGTTTAGAACGCATAACTGTGATAATAAATAGAAAAACATAGCTATCTTCTCCTATTGTACATCATTTAGTTAATAGTCATGTCTATTCTTCCGGCGACAAATCGGTGCTCGTGCTAAGCCTGCTGAACGCTTCAGAAGGATGATGCAATTGTAGTTACTTTAAGTGTCTAAATTTGGTCGTTATTGTTTGGCTAGATTTCAGTGAACCAATAAATATTTACGGGGCTTTACGTTCTTGAGCCTATTCATTACCTACCCATCAATCATTATATCAGCAATGACCGATATAACGGTTCGTTCGATGACTCATGCAAATGCACTCCGATTCGTAGATCTACTGTTAAATAATAAATCAACATGTTCCAAATAATATAGGTTAAGTTCTACGAACCCATTGCAATGTGATACTATTTTAACGTTAATTGCAAAACAAGTAGCAATTTCTGTAGTGTGAGTCGTTGAACCAGAATTTCATATGTAACTATTGCAAGTAAGAACTACAAATTGCGGATCTCCGGAATAATATAGTGACGGGACATTTTGTAGTGATGTAACACTGACGCAGGCGCAACTAACTGACGCATTCGATTTTTTTTCTTATTACGAACAAGTAAATGAAGATCACATTCCGTGCAGTGAGTCAGTACTTTCTCTCAAGTTAGTATCGATGATTAATTGTAGTTTCATTGGTCAGTTGTTTGGTATTTTAACCCTTTGATCTTATTAATTAGCTATCACTGAGGCGCCATATCAAATATTGAGGACGCTACGAGAACATATTCGTGGGATATTTTGACACGTCATCATCGCTTCCAAAAAGTATTCGAATATTTCGAAGGGGCTTTCGAAATTTCGCACAATTGTGACAGTAAATAAACGATTCCTAATGAGGTGTATTGCGCATTGAGTAAATAATTACTTCCCAGTGATTTTACACTCTTACGTGTAAAAGTAAAAAAGTTTAAGATTTACGAAATGCGTTTCGACGTTCACGGAACTTCCATATCTTAGACTTTGGACAAATAACAAACTGCTGATAGATTCCGCTTTAAGCTTTAGGTACATAATACCATAAAATACCACCCCATCAATGTAAAGTTAATATTCAAATGTTCTTGTCACGCATAAAAGCTTACCTTTTTCTGAAACTGTGACCCAGTCGGCATCTGCCAGGCGTACGGGTTGTTCGAAAGAGATACCGCGGCCCCTGGCACACAGGCGACTGAGGGAATACGGGTGGGTTTTAGTCAGTAAAAGTCTGACAAGCCCTCCTGCTCCACCCAGAGCGGGAGAAGTTATTTCATAATTTCCCACCCAAAAAAAAAAACCCAGTCGGCATTCAGTGGTAATACAGAAATGGTCAGTTGGTCCACGTAGCGGCTCTCATCTGACTACCCTGAAAGGAAGATATAATAAGCGCTGTAAGCCTGGCCTTCCCGTGAGTATTGAAGGTCATTCGGATCCTAGGAACATGGCTAATGCGTTTAAGGAGCACTTCTTTGTTAGGTCACCACGTGGTCCGTCGGTGTCGATGCTCAATACTGGGTCTCAGGGTGTGGGTTTAAACCTAAAGATTTCAGCAAAAGTTGTGACTCAAGCTATTCGACAAATGAGTAGGGGAAAGGCTCCTGGCCATGATGGACTTAGTGTTGAGCATCTGCAACATGCCGGACCACACATTGCACGAGTACTAGCTATGTTTTATTCGTTATGTATAAGTCACTCTTACTTGCCAGAACAGTTAATGAAAACTATTGTAGTGCCCATAGTTAAAAATAAAACTGGAGACATCTCTGACAAAAATAATTATAGGCCGATATCTTTAGCGACTGTGGTGGCTAAGGTGCTTGACAGTGTTCTGGATGCACAATTGGCTGAATCTATAGTTCTGCATGATAATCAATTTGGTTTTAGATCGCAGCTGTCAACGGAAAGTGCCATATTGTGCATGAAGCATACTGTCAGGTACTATACCCACAGGGGAACACCTGTGTATGCCTGTTTCCTCGATTTGAGCAAAGCTTTTGACTTAGTCTGTTATGATATTCTGTGGAGAAAGTTACAAGAAGTAGGATTACCGTGTGAACTAGTGAATATCTTAAAGTACTGGTATAGCAATCAAAGCAATAGTGTGCGGTGGGCGGGCACCCTCTCGGATCCTTATAAATTGGAATGTGGTGTGAGACAAGGTGGCTTGAGCTCTCCCCGACTTTTTAATTTTTATATAAATGCCCTAATCGAGGAGCTCAGCGGCCAGCATGTCGGTTGTCACATAGATGATGTATGTGTTAATAATTTGAGTTATGCAGACGACATGGTGTTGCTGAGCGCCTCGGTTTGTGGCATTAGAAAATTGCTACAAATTTGTGAAACTTATGCAGATGGTCACGGCTTAATGTATAATGTGAAGAAAAGCGAGTATGTTGTCTTTAGGGCTGGTACTAGGTGTCCCTCTAGCGTGCCCCCTATAAAGCTGAATGGAAATGAGTTGGCTAGGGTACATCAGTTCAGATACCTGGGTCACCTAATTACCGAGGACCTTAAGGACGACACGGATATTGAACGTGAACGTAGGGCACTGTCCGTTAGAGCAAACATGATTGCTCGCAGGTTTGCACGATGTACAAGTAAGGTAAAAATCACTCTCTTCAGAGCCTTTTGTACATCTTTTTACACCTGCAGCCTGTGGGCAGTCTATACTCAAAGAGCGTACAGTGCCCTACGGGTACAATACAATAATGCGCTTAGAACGATGTTGCGGCTACCCCGCCACTGTAGTGCATCACGTATGTTTGCAGAGGCGCGCATCGATTGCTTCTACGCTACTCTGCGCAAGCGGTGCGCGTCGATGCTGAGCAGAGTTCGGGCTAGTCGCAACAGCGTTTTAAGTATGATAGCCAATAGACTTGACTGTCTGTACGTGAATCGATGTATTAGTGCACACATTAGTATTGATACCTCGATTCATGGGTCAGGTAGGGGGCGAGTAGATTAAGATTGTATTACTAACACTAGTTATAAGTTATTATACTACTAACAAATTGGATCTAAGTTATCTTAAATAAAAGTTTTATTATTTTTTTTTATTATTATAATCAGTTTTTCGGGATCTCAACCTTACTACATAAAATGTTAACAAGCATGTAACGTTGTAACGACTAAAACATTAAATGATTATATTTGATACCTACTTTTATAAGTGAAATGAAAATGGACGATCTAGAACGAAGAAAGTGTTCTTTTTAACATCTCTATTACAGCAAAACATGTAACAATCTAGGACATCACTTGTTCAAACTTCCTATACCAACTGGCAGTCTAAACCACATTGATCGATGGATCTGCGGTTATGTCTACTCATCTACTACTAATTGAAAAATAAGAACCAAGCTTAGATAAACTGTTAATGATATAAGTTGCAAATTGACTGTTGACAGCGGTATAGGTGATGATGTACGATGCTCAAATGACCGATGACCTCTAACAGAAGTAGGTGCACACTCATGATATTACGCGGATGATATAAGCGAGCCATTGCCCTGAATACCTGACTAATACCCACTTACTGTAGAAGTAAGACATACTTATCTAATGGGTATGCGAAAAAATCGGGTTAATCTATCAAAAAATTAGAGCAAAGAATTTCAATGAGATTTTTGGATGACAGAAATGAATAATGCGAAAATTTTCACCAGATGTGAAAATGTTGGTATTAGTTATATTTGGAAATAGATATCTTACTAAGTGCATATAGGTTCTTTTTCTTCTTCTTCGTAACACTCTTAATTGTCAGAGCGGTCGTGGTCCTCACGAAATTTCTTGTCTAGGGGCTGATGTAATTCGCCTCACGATGTCTCGCCATCTACTCCGATTTTTGGAATATAATGTGCACTTATACAAGAGATCGCCCACTGCGGATTTTATTTGGTCAGTCCATTTCATGGGTGAGCGTCCGCGTGATCTAATGCCTTCCACTCTACCCTGTACAACAAGGCGCTCTATAGAGCTATATATATTCTAAAGCTATGAAATAAGAATACCGATGGTAAAAGAACATCTCGCAGACAATCAAAAGTACTCCACTCCCTCACAGAGAGGAAGCCTGTGCACCAGCAGTGGGGACACTATAGGCTGATTATGTATGGTCATATAATAGAAAGTACACCGTTTAGGGAA
Source organism: Antitype chi (assembly GCA_947359405.1). Classification (NCBI taxonomy): domain Eukaryota; kingdom Metazoa; phylum Arthropoda; class Insecta; order Lepidoptera; family Noctuidae; genus Antitype; species Antitype chi. Next base: position 9,131,004 of record OX375815.1, on the reverse strand, counting down.
TACCTAATTGAAACATTCTTGGATGATCATATTGTGTTTAAAAAATATACAGATGCCTTTCACGATGAATACTTGTTGGACGAAAAGAAGTAAGATTTGACTATAAAACGTATGATACCAATCTATTTAGAAAACGTATGTTAATTATAATAATTGAGAAATAAGATTCAAGTTGCATTCAATAGTACAATTAAGTAATTAAAGTAGAAATTGCTGCAGATAATAAGATATAAGTAGATGTTCATAAAGTACCGTTTCCCACTACGCAGTAAGTACCTAATTGATCGTGAGATAAGATCGATATCTTCCGATGATCGATAGTGCAGATCGGAAGAGACCTAGAAAGTGGGATACATCGTGATTTTACTAATTATTCGAGTTACGTTAGCCATTGCGACAAACGTTTGTCTCCTTATTGCAAATACGAGAAGATTTATAGCTATTAATCAGGCTATAGCGGTAACCGTGTTTGTTTTATTACGTGATCGAATGGATAATAATGTGTTTATCTTAAGAAATTTGTTTCGTAATGACCTTTTAAGTGTTTTATATTAGCCAACGCTAATGTTTGGCACGAAAGTGTCGCAACTGTGGCGCTACGTTTGCATGCATCCCTGCACTTAATTAATCTTATATTAGCAAGTCATATATCACAATATTTTACTGTGCATGTTGACTGCGGTGGTTCACCCTTGTTTGATAGAACAACGTTTGATATAGGTAATATTACTAAATCGAATTTTAGTTGCAATAAAGTCATTTCGAAGAATTATTCATTTGATCGAATAATTCATTGGTAAATTTTTATTTAGCGTAATTATTTATTTGAACTAATTTCATTTGAACTAATTTCATTTCGCCGAATTTTCAAATGCACTAATTTTATTTAAACTAATGTTTCACTACACTGAAATTTCGAGGTAGCGCTCGCCGGCCGCTGCCGCGGCACCGCTCGCTTCGCTCGCTCGGCTCGCGCGTAGTTGGTCACAGTTCTAACCTAACCTAACCTATGGATATTGTTGAAAATAAATAATTTTTCAAATATTTACAATGTTTTTTTTTCTGCATTACATTACACCAATTGAATATTCGATAAAATACATGGTTATACCATCTAAACATTACATCAAATGAACATTATACCTTTTGATCATTAGCACAAATGTTGTTATAGCAAATAAATATTCGATGAACTGAAAATTCTGTCAAACGATATTATACAAAGTGATGATTTTCTTAAACGTTGTTCGATTTAATAATATTATATCAAACGTTGTTCTATCAAACAAGAGTGAACCGACTGCGGTGCGGGGTACAAAAAAAGTAGCAACGACTATAAAAGAGCCTTTACAGTCATACGGAGAAGTGACGGCAGAAACATCAGTAACTCAAAGGGACAGGGAAATGAGTTGTAAATTTACTAAAAAAATAAATTCGGGCGACTTCGCGGACTATAAAATTGGAAATAAGTCCAGCACTAAAACCCTCGGCTCACAAATTAGTCAAGTTGACATGCTTGTACACTCACCACGGGCTATTTCGCATTAATTTAATGGTAGAAGGCGTTGTTTAAAATATTGTACATGCATCGTCGTAAATAGTTTTATGGACATGAATTCATTTGTTTTTATTTTACACTTTTTTACCGACATGTTCTTTTAGACGTTCAGCATTATTTTAAATGGCAGCTTTTAGTTTAAACATTTCTAGGCGTTATTGCGATTGCAACATAAAACTGTATTGAAGCTATATATTTTTTTATGTCTTTTTGGTTTACTATGCACTTTAGTACTCAACTCTAGCTGTATCTACGCTATCAACAACTTTATGATTGACAGAATTTTACGCTTAGCCAAAAATTACCATAATTATTTTATTATGGGATTATTACCTAATCTATAAAACCTTCTGACATATTATGTTGGAATCGACCATAGGAATCACATATTCAATTATGGTTAAAATTAACATCAACGAAGTTCAACTTTATAGTACCCAATAAGCAATTGATTTCGTTAACCTATCGAAAAGTCCCCGCACCCTATTCAGAATCAATTGTGGGAATCGCAAATGCAATTATGGTAAAAATGACATCAACGAAGTTCAACTCTTAGGTTATCCATACGTTATTGATTTCGTTAACCTTTACAAAAGTTCTTATGAAAACCTAATCAGTAGCGGAAGCAATTTCATTAAACCTCTATTGTGACTGGTGCTTGTAACGTGTCAAACCGTTCAATTACTCATTTCCGGAACTGATCAAACTTCTTTTCTATGTGATATTTCATAACGCCATAGAGTCCATTATGAAAAGCGCAATATCATACCGATGTCGTATTTCCGCCATCCCTCCGATGGTGCGCATGATTCGCCCATTGTGTGCTGTCAATGGAGACAGTTTCATAGAAATCATTTGCATTTGGAACGGTCTGATTGCAGATAGGTATGTAGTATGTACCTACTCGGAAAAGAACGGTCTTGTTCAGGCAGAGCGAAGTGATGAAAGATTTGTTAAGATTTTTTGTTTTTAATATTCTGAAGTTTTGAGTGTTTTGTCTTTTCTCCAAACAATATTTTTTTATAACATAATTTAATTGAATTTCTTTACTTTTGTTGTTACAAGGTAAGCATACGCTGCTATGATACCGAGATGGCCGTTCAAATATCTACGAAGAAGGCTAGAATAATGAATAAAACAGTCAACACTAATGAATAATCGATATCTACTAAGTAATTGACGTCAGTTGCATTTTCACATAATAATTAATTCAAATGTTTCAAAGCAGAAAGTAGAATGAGTGACTCACTAACGGGACCAGTTGACTATGGGTTCACCATCTTAGCTTAGTTGTCTTGCTTGAAGACGATGTCTCCTTTTTGAGAGACCATGTTGTTGACGACAATTACACAATACCTACCGGAGATAATTGACCGTACAATTGAAACGACATCCCACAAAGGTAAAATGCATCGTCAATTAATCATAAATCAACTAGAACCACTATTAAATAAGAACAACAAAGCAACATCTAGCAATTAATAATTCAATGTACCATGACTTCCTTAACGTACTTAGAGTGTTCATTACACGTCCCATTGAAGAGTCGATCTTTGACTTTGATATATTATCCATTTAAGTGCTAAAAGGACGAACACTATTAAATTACACAGGCAGTAACTTAGATCATAGATACTTTGAGTAACGTATGATTAACAGGCTTCATCGCGTATACCTATTCACTGCATACAGATAGGAGTGTTCCCTGATACTTCGAAGGTACTTGATTCCAACTTGTATCAATCTTGTACACAAATAGAAGTGGTTTCTTGGCCCGTGCAAGACTAGTTCTTTCGTACCAAGCGAGTCATTAAACAAATAAATATGTACTTCGATTACCCAGTATCTATACCTATGCGTTAACGTGAAGATTTGTTTATTGCCGTTTTCTAGTAATTCTAGTGGATTTAGAGCTTTCTGTTGCTATATTCTTAGTATATTGTTATTGTTTCTGCTTATTGCACTTTTAGAAGACGTGTTTATTTTTTCTATTTTAAATTGTTACTCATCACGGTCTACGGTTTCAGTAGGATCATCTCTATTGAAATATTAACCCAAGCGATTACTTTTTGAAAAAATTTGGGACCACCTATGTTCAACACACTTCGGTGAAATAAGATAACTGGAAATTACCTAATTACCTATTCAAGTTTTAAGCGGAACTTGATTTTACGAGATATCTAACCTATATCAATTACAACTGCTTTTTAAAAATATCAAAGCTGGCAGCTGTGGTGGTAGTGAAAAAGAAAAACTAACTTGACGTTTTTAAGGCTTCCTAAAGTGAAGATTTTAGGAAGCCTAAAAACGTCAACTTTGATCCTTATTGGGACTAACAAAACACGGCATCCATTTTTTTTCGTCCACATTCTATATTTAGTGATAGTAAACAGTTCTGTTACCCAACTGGCGGTGGCCGCGTCGGCGCCGGCGCCGGATTGACATTTACACGAGGACCTTGCGCAGAACAATTTGCGAACAATAAGAGACCTGTCATATGTTCCCGGAACCGTCGCGAAGGAGTGACCTCAGCCACCGACCTCTACACTTGCAAACGTGCCGAGTTACACAAAAGATCCATGTACGAAGGAAAATATGTGCATTGTGGACGATGCAAAGGAGTGTGTGGCCAATTGAATTGTATCCGTGAAGTACGATTGATGCTGTCTTTGTGAAAGTATTTGTGGAGAAGACAAAGTCAATCGTGCCATTGGTTACCTACAGGATGTGTTGACTGTACAACACTAAGTCTACGGATAAAAACAAACACAAGCAACGGCAGAAGGACCCACATCTGACCACTATAATGCTTGAAATACGTAGGTACATTCGTACCTACGTAACAATAACAAGCTCAGGCTCAGAAAAGTACGTAGTGGTAAACATAATCGATCCATGATCCTATAGAGCATTATTTCTGTTGTAAAGCTTGAACTTTAGAAGCTATTGTTCGAAATGCGTAAAACTATAACATTGTGTAAGTGCAATAGCTTAAACAACTTGTCATACGATACATTCAATCTACAAAATAAATACTTCCTACATAAAAAAAGTTCATAGTTAGCAAGTTGGCTGTATCGATGACTAATATAAACTGTAAAGAATAAGATAAATAAATCAATGTGATTCCAGACTTGCCAGAAATCATAGATTATTTAAGAGATTTGCCAGTTATATAAGAAAAAGGAGTTTGTAACTTAGTCATTGTATAACGTCTGTTTACCGTCTTAATAATAAATGATGATTTCAAGGAAGCACAATCTGATATACAAACGCCTAAAATTGGATCACTACAAGTTTGTAGAAAAACTTATGAGTCTGTCAGTAAACTGGATATGAAAAAATCTGAGTCATATCGAATGTATTTTCGGGAAATCTGTGCCAGACGTTGAAGATAATCCCATACATTATTCATATGTCAGATTCTGTCTTGAACTTGCACGTTGTACGTGTATTCATGAGTACCTTTTGCGTTGTAGTTCTGCATTTTGTTGGGCGCCAAATAAAGTATTTAACACAATGACTGAAACGATTTGATTGGATATATCTATTTCTCCACAGCAGAAATTAACCTTGGATTACTATCTAGCCAGTCGATACCTAGAATTAAGTAGACACCAAACTTTATCCTCATAAGTTACGAAACAACAGCCATGCAGGCAGCATCGCGATCCAAGATTAGTGTGAAACCAATTGCTTAACCCGAAGTTCCCACAAGTGCGTCAGTATACCCGATTAGGTAACGATCAGCCGGATCTACAGGCTCATTAAAAGAAAAAAAGATCATATCGCAGACAATAGAGCACTCGGCGACCGAAAGTGATAGTCTAATAGATATTATAGTGAGACGATGACGATAGTGACCAGCAAAATGACCAGTCATTACTCATTACGGAATACTCGCGGTTTTCCTAACAACTAATTGGTTCCTTTGTATAATAGATCAATAGTTAGATGCAGTGAATAAGATCAGATCAGACCCAATTTCCTCCAACTATACAAATATTTATTGCACTAATGATAGCCTTTCCTCAGGATAATAACATGATAAAGCATTTCTAGCGCTCCAGGACATAACGGGTGGTTAAATTTCAATAAACAAACTTCAAGCAATACGAACCCTGCTTTCCCTTTGAGTAAATTATCAAAATTATAGCTTATTACATAAGAAAGGTGGAGTGTTACAACGAATCCATTCGGATACACCTGAGTGGCAGTTAAACAACAGATCATTCGTCATTTGCAGCGAAATTATAGGGAAACGTAGAACGGTGGCAGTTTATGCTGTTTTGAATAGCAAACGGAACGCGAACTTCAAAATTACCGCCATTTGCAATGCATCAAGCTACGCCGCCGGCTGCGCGTCGCTCCCTGGCTTGCGGTTGTTTGACAAATGAAGTTGTTGTTCTTCCTGTACGGCGCCACCGCATCTTACGACCGGAATGTCATGCGTGCCATACACCTTAACGCGTTCACACCTCGCGGTGACCTGAGTGCCCGAGTGGTGAGTGGTGACACTGATGAGAAATAGCTCAATTGGAAATGTGGAACGCAGTTCACAACAATGACATGATTGATGGTTTGCTAAGAAACATTTCGATATCAATAAGTATCATAGCCACAACATTCGTAGCCTAGATATCATAACTAGGTAAATCTACGCCTAGGTATCCAATTTCAGAATTGTCAATGTTAACTAGGTCAACAGCTAACGGTTCTCGCATTGATTAGTCATTATTTCCATATAGGGTTTTCTTTAACATAGAAGCGATCGTATATAGTGTTAAGTAGCGGAACAGTTGCGAGTGGCACCGCGCGGCAGCATTATACATAATTGGCGTCACTGACCTACGGTAAACATTGCGTCTGCGTTCAAGGTCAACAGCCTTGATGTTTTATCGTTTCCAATAAGATGTCAGTATACGTAACGTATTACAGTTTGAGCGCGCTTTATTGGCTGTTCGTGTGTACATTAGTATAGTGGAGTAGAAGTAGGTGTTGCTTCTAGGTAATAAGCGGTATTATATATTATTATATATTAGTAATAAACGGTTTTAAGTTGATCTACTTTTTATTATCTTCCTACTATATTTTTGTTCGTTACGCACCATCGTAGCACGTAGGTACTAAAAGCTAGAATTTATTGTTTTGGAAAATGGAAATTAAGGAAACTAAGGAAAATTATCGACGCACGGCCATCAAAAATTAGACGAAATATTACAAGCATTTCCTTGCATTCGAGCATAAATCCTCATTTTTCGAACAAAATGCGGACACGCTTTCATAGCAATATAACAAATGAAGACATGACACATTCCTTTGTACCAAAAAAATGCAAAACAAAAAGTGAAAATCCTCAACTCCTATTTACATGCATAATAAAATGTAACCTTGAAGAATACCTTGGAAGGCAGACGAAAATACAGACGTAGCGAAACAAAGGGTGAGATAAGGAATCTACACTCCTGGTCATTTAATACATAAGGCATTTACATACACAGGGTCACGAGATATATCGAACTGATTGTACGAATGCTATTGTGGATTGAAGTATGTTAAATGGAACCCTGAACGTTTCTACTCCCACATATCCGCAGTAAACATGTCTAGTCTTCGCCCTAATGGACTTTTTTTGTAAAGTATTTGCTTAAACTGAGTCTTATTTCAAGAGGTTTTAGACACACTGAGATAATGGAATAGATCACAGTTACCAAAGTTAAAATTGTTAATCGGTAGCATCATTGAAAGTGATAAATTGTATTCCTTATTTATTTATAGTTCATTAAATTGGTACAACACTAATTAAATAAATTAACATAGAAATAGTTATTTGTTATACAAGAGTGCAAACTTGCTTTTAACCGCGTGCTCAATTTTGATGACCGAGCAAGCGAAAGATTCTGAAAATGGTTCACGAGCGCAGAAAGTGATTCAAAAATTAGAATCCTGAGCGTTAAGCAAGGGAATCAACAGAGCACGAGGTGAAAAATCTTTGCACTCGAGTCCAACACGTAACTTTTCATCCCACCTCAGAGAGGAAATGACTAAATGCAAAAAAAATAACATTTAGAATTACAAGATACCTACTAAATTATAACAAATAATACTTAGGTATAATTAAGAAAAATGTAAAGTAACGTTGCTACAGTTACTTAAGTTGAGTGTAATCTTTTTGCGAGGTACTGTAATGTTGGTGTTAGTGACTTGTGTACTGTTTTTCGGTAAACATCTGTCATACTTAATAGTTGTACCGATTCATCGATGCCCTTGGCGTAAATGTTGGCGAGAGAGAGCGATGGTTACGTGTTTCGTAACGGCTCATTTTTGATGTACCAAGAAAGGCCAGTCCAAGGATCTGACTGAGGCTCTTTCAGTGTAATGGCTCCTACGATGCCTTTACATATTTCAGACTTATTTTGGATGGAATCCTCTATGTATCCCTCTACAACCGCATTGGGCTTCCAGCCTCCATGGTGGTTAAGGAACAGGAGATCAGCTCCTGAATCGGCCAAAAGTGTGACTGAAGTTCGTCGGAACAATGACCTGTGTACAACAGGGGTTCTGGAAGTTCAAGAAATGTTGCTATTTCTCGTAGGATTGATTCTTTGAAGCGTTATTCACATGCTGTCGCTAAGTAATGGTATCTACTAAAAGTTTTTTCGTAGTACTGTTCGACGGTGAACCATGCTTTCTGTAGACAATTGTATCGTTCAAGGGTAATTCGGTAAACCGTACGGGACTCCACTCAATTAGGATAGGTGTCGTTAAGTAGGTTTGTCTTTTTTCATCTTTATTGTTGCTTTTAGCATTGAATACGTACTCCATAGAGCGCTTGATTTCTTGGTCTCGGATAATTTAGCAAAATATGCCAGCGTTTTCTGAGAAAGTTTTGGCTCCTTTAGCTAGTCGCCACGTGTTAAACATATCGTACTGTTTCAAATACTTCTCGCGTGATTGTTGAGGGAGAAAGCTCATTTACGCATTATTAACAGTTTCAGTCAATTCTGTTGGCGTCAAATAAACTTCCTCGTCGTCGCTAGAACCACTAATTTTAGGATTTTCACTTGTTTTCAAGTTTCTTGTTTTTAACCAAGGTTTTAACAATGCCTATGACTGAAAAGAAAATGGCGCGCGCAAAGCAAATTCAAAAAGTACACCAAGAAGGTTCCGAGTCTGATTTTTTTAACAAATTAAAAAAGGTTGTATGATAAATTCGGCACCATGGAGGGAGAAGTAAATAGGTTTAATGATGTTTTGAATTCACAAACTTGGTGCACACGATGTTCTAAATTCAATTTACTTTATCCTCTAGCCGTCTAGCGGATAAAAACGGCTTTGGCACTCAGATATCGAAGAGCAAAAATACTCTTTCCGAGATGGGGGGATGAAAAAAAAAACCTACTTACGTTGACAATAATTATGTTGTATATAATTTAATTTATAACTAAAATGTAACAGTGGACATTCTTTTTTTCTCAGAACACCGGGCATTATTTTACTCCATTCATGCGCATTCACCTCACATTCAGGTTGGCAGGGTTGGCAGTCAGAAGGACTGAAGGTAATTTATCATCTTTAGAGTACGACAGAACTGGGGATTGGCCGCAACCCTCTACCGTATGTTATGACGTAGCACTGGCTTGTTTTATGAAATAGTTTGTAATCCTCGTCCATTCGGATTTGAGTGACTAGCTTAAGGTCGTCGACATAAAGCAGGTATTTGTCGTTGATCATGATCAGAGGCGGCCCCAAAACGGATCTCTTACTTACGCCTGGGTGTGTATTATAAAACTTGGACTTGAAACAGCCATGTTTTAACAACAGCTTGCGATCGCGCATATAGGCGGAAAAGAAGCTAAGACTGGACGAGAAACCAACTGCCCCCAGCTTTGTCAAAACCGCATCGTTGTCAACTCTGTCGAATGTTTTCCGGAAATCGAATTACAGAGCGTCGCCCTGCCCACCACAGTCCAAGCTACAGAATATGTATCAATAAATTTGAATTTCCGGAGCAACCAGCACCCTAATTGCGTAACACGCGAGTAATCATAATCGGTTTAGTGTAGCTTAAACACAATGCGATAGGTAGGTACCTAACACAAAAGACCACAAAAACGTGAAACATAAAAAGAAAAAGAAGGAACTTACGGGGTCGAAAATAATATTTTCTATCCTAAAAAATATCTGGGCTGAAATTGTATTCAATTTGCATTAAAAGGCGCATCTGGTGTTATGTAATCGAATTAAGTTACTACCAGGGACTATTTTATCGGCTTCCTAATGTGATTAAAACCGGTTTGTAGTTTTGTTGCAACAATTTATTGCAGCCAAAGCAAGGAGGATCAGGTCCTCTTGTTTGGACGAACAAAAGTGAACCACTGTTAAAAAAAAAACAATACACAACAGGTACCTAATTATGTTTTGTTTTTACGGTGGTACCTTATCTATAGAGGGGTAGGTAAGGTACCACCGTGCCACTATCAATTAAACATTGATTAATTCAACAACAGATAACAGACTATTAAAGAATAGGGCAAACCACCACTAGGTAATCAAATAGGTACTATCCTAAGTATTAGGGATCAGAAGGTGTCCATGCTAGCTACAGAGACGAAAAACAGAGGTCTTTGTTTTGTTAGAAGTTCACTCAGACACGTAGATCAGATACATAAATGGTAAAATAAATGAAATACAGGGCTATAAACAAAAAAGACAATGTTAGATTACGGTCGCACCTGAGGTTTCTCGTTAGTATAGGTACATTGTTTACGAGGCCAATTCATTCGACCTAATTTGTTCTGTCTAGTTCAATTTTATTAAATCAGTATCGGTGATCGAATAACAGATGTTTGTCGTTCTTTATTGATTTGAACATACCTAGGCATACTTGATACCTACTACAAAGTACGCATATTATTATAGTACAAGATGGTAGGGATTAACCGCGCGCATCTTGGAAACTAAGAAAAAATATTAGCATTCTAATTTATTCATGTTGATGTTCACTGAGCGCAACAGAAATAATAAAAAGTCTTTAATTATTTCACAAAACGCCATTCTCTTTCAAATAGTTAGGTTTATTACAAGTCAGTGACCGGTGCAGGGAAACCCTGGCTGAACGAGCCTGTGGTACTGAGTAGTTATAGTTACTTGTTGCAAGGTAAGACAACGGGCGACCCCGCACATGCGCACTTACCCTCATTGATTTTTCTCACTTTGACAGTTCCACCTATGTTTTGGGCCATCGCTCGCGTACCAACAACAAAGTAAACAAAAAATGGCTTTAGATTTTTCTGCAACGTATAAATTACTAGTTTTAGGTGATTCTAATGTAGGTAAAACGTGTATAGTGCATAGATATTGTGACGAGCGATATTACGATATATACATATCCACTATAGGTAAGCAAACTTATTTATTTTTAGTTTTACGAGCCTTTGTCAGACAGGTGATGCTGTATTTTAGTGCCGTTTTGTATAGCTTAACGAACCTGTGATTATATTTTATATTGCGGATGTAAAAAGCTGGAAACAATGGAACATATGACGTGAAATAGCCTTTAACATATTTATATGCTCAGGACTTCCCTTTCAGACCATTTTACAGTTAAAAGTTAGTGCACGACCAACGTAAGTAAGCTATGTAGTGAAATACATAGGAACAACTCGTTTCTACGAAATGTATTTTGTACATTTTTTTGCTCCAAGCCATGACGAGCGTGGCTGCTAAACGATGTAAGGAACTTTGAAATCCTAGGAGAAGCTCTTTGTGTCTAAGTGCAATGCACTTCGCAAAAGCTTTTAGAAGATAAGGTGTCACCTCTAGATTTCGTGTTAGTCATGACAGTGCATTTGTTTAGCTCAGTTAAATGTTGGGTCGGTAGGAATTTCACCAATAAATTGCAGAAATCGAAAAACAGTAAAATTCTGACAATGTGGTGAATGTTTTAATATTTTATGTGTAGGTACGTCTCTGTCTCCTAAAAGAGAAGGAAAAAATGTTTGATTTGCAATGTTATACATATTTATAGGTAGGCATCTAAGTAAAATCCAAAAAGCATCCATCATACTGTGTAGATACCTATGGGGTATTTTATATGTATCATAGAGGCGATGAATTCACATTAAAACTTTATGGTTCACCATTCGAATTTTGAAACGTCCTGGCGTTTTTTTTCACGTTTTCTGAACTGCATGGCCCTTAGCAGCTTTTTAAAGAGAGAAGTGTAAAGAGAGTAAAGAAGCCTTTGCCATTAGGATATTACAGGCATAAAGTAATATAATAATGTAAAGTTTCAAGCCTTTCTCTATCTCAGACAGTGGCAATTTTCGGACTTTTCTTTTTAAGTCAGACACATCACGATGTAAATTTTACGAGCAAATCGCGACATAAGTCACCACATGAGACGCTATAGGTACCTAACAATGAGTCCGTAGAATAACCTGCCTACCAGTAAAGACGTGTACAAATTCCCCAGCAACAAATATTAGGCGGTAAGTAGGTACATACGGAAATTGGCACACAATAGGCACTGTTGCGTCTAACCACACTTATATAACGTTTCCAGGCATAGATTTCAAACAGAAGATAATAAATTTAGACGGCGTGCCAATCAAACTCCAAATATGGGACACTGCTGGACAAGAGAGGTTTCGGACACTGACCACGGCGTATTATCGCGGGGCCATGGGTATAATACTCATGTATGATATCACCAATCTGGAGTCATTCAATCATCTGTCGTATTGGCTGAGGAATATCCAAGAGGTGAGAGTGCCTATTTGAAAATATCCGAAGATTAGCTGCGTAGGTACCGTTACCAAGTTTAGTAATCTGACCATATTTTTCATTGATTTGATGTCCAGGATTCATGTTACTTGATTCTAAAAATCTATAAATGATCAATTAGTTGATAGCCATCCATTTGTCGATGTACAAGGCAACAACGATTACGGTACCGCTATATGTAACCTCATGGGAATGGTAATTTTCTTTGATTCAATGATAAAACATAACTCACCTTGATAAAATATGCTATGAAACGATTTTATCTAAGTGCATTTGTTGTATATTATGTTCATGGGCGAGTCCAATTGTTTTCCTAAACAAATTAATATGCCTAGGTAAAAAATTAATCAACTTGACTCTCTAAGGTCGTACTTACCATTGCGTGATATTAAAGTGCCTATCAAAGGCCTATCTATCCTACGTAATGATGTAGGTAGGTTATCTGAAAGCTTAAGATCGTATTTATCGGTTCCGATGAAGCATATGACTCAGCGTACTGGTTCAACGAAGGATAAAGAGAACATATTATTTCAGTAAAAATAGACCTGGCCAGTTGGCTATAGCAGTTTTCGCAAAAAAGCTGATGTCTTTTTTCCTACAAATCAATCATGTATGTGCCTTTCTATTTCCAGTATGCGTCTCCCGATGTGATCAAGGTGTTAGTTGGCAACAAGTGTGATGTCCACGAGAATCATAGAGCTGTACCCAAAGAGAGGGGCCAAAAGGTAATTTTCAATTTAGCTTTTGTTTAGTCAACACCGTGGTGTGAAACATAAACGCCTTGGGAACTTTGAATCAGTGGTAGGTTTTGATTCTCTCCCACATCAAAAGACCTAGAAACTATAGATACAAAACATCACGATTTTCATCAGTACCGGTCAATGCAATCATAATTACAATTAGTGCTAAAACGCTAGGTCATATACAAAATGACCTCCACCAAGGTTGGATGAAGTTCTTATATTATGCTTCTCTTTTATTCGAAGGCAACAATTTTGGGGTCCACCTGAACAAATATCAGACATGGTATAGAATAATGATCAACGAGCCAATTTAATTTTACCAACCCGGTTGGGTTAGTAAAATTAAACCTGCTCCGCAATTTATTTTTGAAAACAGATTTAAAATACAAAAATATCGATTCCAGATAGCAGATGACTTCGACATGCCGTTCTTCGAAGTATCGTGTAAAAGCAACATAAACATTGAGGAAGCGTTTCTGACGTTAGCCAGAAAAATTAGAGAATACCGGGAGACCAAGGTAATCAACGTTTTCTTTTTATTTTTTTTAAGGAACCAACCTATTTTTCTTTTCCTGTTCACTAACAGGTGTCATTTCTTTGTGGAGTTGTCACCTATCCAAGACGAACATTAAAATTGATGATTGTAATGAGGTACCACCAAGAAGCTTTTAAATAAAAGTGGAGGCCACACTTCAAATAAAAAGTGAAGACGACCTGTGGGCTAACGCTCTCTTTCTGAATAGATACATAAGAGAGAGAAAACACATATCACTGTCTCGTTCTTAAGTACCTATGTATTTAGAAAGAGAGCGTCAGCCCACAGTCGTCTTCACTTAGGTATTTAGTGTGTTGCCTCCACTTTTATCTACATATAAGCTTCTTGGGTACCACAACAATAATCAATTTTATTGTTCATCTATATCATACCTATAATCATCAGCCTTTTCCCAACTATTTTACATGGGGCACACCACCTACAATCACATGCAAAAAAGATGACAACTATCAATATGTAATCGATAGCTCGCCAACATTTCAACAATAGACAAGCCGATAGAATCGAGAAAATGTACAGCAGACATCAGCAATGGACCAAACAACACAAAACCGTAAACTTGCTAGCCATGTATGGAAAGAAAAGAGAAGCTTTATTTTACCTACCTAATATATTTTATTTAAACACATTAGGCCCGTATTTCCCGCAGGTTAGGCATAGGTGCACCAATAATGTGTCCTACACCCACATTTCGCCAATTTAAGTGCCATGTAATAGGCGGCGAGCCTAATGTCATCACCTTGAACATAGTGCAGTCATATGGGCTCCTCATGAGGCGAAATATAGTGTCATGCTGGAACGTGTTCAAAATAAGTTCACTAGACACTTGTATTTCAAACTGTATGGGGTATATCCATTGTACCCATTGATGTACCCTACACTATTTGTACTGGGTATGGTAGGGTACAACGCGTTAAAGGTGCGACGGGACTTTGCGCTCGCAGCGTATGTAGTGAAGCTGCTGCGTGGCGGGGCGCATAACCCGGGAGTGTTGCGGCACCTGGCACTTTGCGTGCCTGACCGGTACGTGTGGAGGCGGCGATACCCGCCCCTGCTTGCCGTGCCTGCAGCCAGAACCAAACTGCTGGCGAGGACTCCTCTCACTAGAGCCATGCGTGTGGTGAACGAGGTTCACGAGAGGGTTGATGTATTGTGGTGCAACTTCAGTGAATTCGCAAAAGTTGCATTATATATAATATGTTATTTAGATGTAGGTTAAGATTTAGAATATAGTATGTATTTTATTGGATGTAGATTAAGGATTTAGCATGTAAGGCCACACTATCGCATTGGATCGTAGATCTGTAATGGTAGCTGTAGGTGAGATTTGAATAAATAAATAAATAAATCAACCGGGGCATATTATATTTTAGGCCGTAACATGTGTGAATTGTGTGATGTAGATAGGTGCACTAAAAATCTTAAGGATCAATTCAAACCTACCCAAGAAACCAAGTTTGTTTATTAATTTAATACGTAACTGTTTCTTTTCAGGCGGATGCCTTCGAGCTGAAGGAAAGAGACAACGTAATTAAACCTTCTGAATCAGAGACGGATGTGTCAAAGTGTAGCTGTTAGCCTAACGTAGCATTCATTCGTTCGTGTAGACCGCAACACTTGTTTGGAGAATAATATGAGATATGTTTTCACCTGAGATACGGGTTTGACTGATTTATTGTTTGATTTTGTTATGAATTTATTCGCTATTGCAATAAGTCAGCCTGAAGCTTTACCCAGAATATTGCAAACGTGTTGCTGCTGCAAAAAATATATAAAATGCTGCAAACACTACAGTTGCGCAAACGCAGCTTAGGTATATCCCTAAATATTAAAAAAAAAGTAAATGGGGATTGGAGTCTCCTATGATAAAATAAAGGCAGGCTTATGCGGAATATTGCAATTGCGCCAACATTATACAAGCCTAGAGCAGCATAAAAAAAATGTTAGTAGGGTAGGCCGATATCTCAGTTGTAAACATTGGCAAGCGCCCAAATCATGCGTCAGGACGATCAAAGAAAGCCGTTTTCTCATTGGTCAACTATTCACCAGCTCGCTGACTAATCAGAAAACGGTTCTCTGAAGTCTTGAACTAAAGCTCTCTTACCGCTAAAAATAACATATGGTCTGTACCAAACGTAAGTATCTCATGAAAATGTAAACAAATGGATCAGAAAACGCATTATGTGAATGACAATTTGTTGTGTTAACAACAAATTGAGTGATTTGATTAGCGGACACATAAACCCGTAATTCTAATTTAAAATCAACGTAAAGTTTTTTCGTTTGACAACTGGGGTTAAATATTTAACCTCAATTTTCATCGATAATTTTTCAATCACAATTTTAAATAATAATGTTATTCAAACAATATAATTGTTGGAAAAAGTGGTGTGAATGCGACAGGCGTTGGTAATTAGTGGGTGATTGAGTATGAGTCAAACCTGAATTTGTTTTCACCCGGGTTTGTTTACACTGTCATGGAATACTTTTGGAATAGACATTAGATTCTCTAACAAAAATAGTTTTAAAATGTAGTTCGGTAAGAGGGTCGGAGTGATCGCTTTACGCATTCTGTGTGCTGCTAACTTGGCGGCCTAGTATGCAATGCTGTGACAAGACAAAATGATGTCAAGAATTTTGTCGACCCTCTATCCGTGAGGCATGTCGCAAGGGTGCATCCTAGGCCCGCTGCGTGTACCTAAGACCTATCGCGTTTTCTGAATGCACCAATAATGAAGTGTTACTAAGAATTTCATTCCATATTTTCGTTTCTTCAAAGTACAATAGGAGTATTTATCATGTAAAAGAAGATAAATAGACCAGCTATCAATATCTAAGGAAAGAGTGGTTGTTATTTGTGAAAATTGGAGAAAAATAAAGTTAGATATAGGAGTTCTAGTTGTAGATTTCATTACTTAATACTATATTATACCTACTCATAGCGATATTCAAGTTTCATGTAGTTAATCAATATGGTGTTAAATGTCAATTTTAAGAAGGTTACAATAAAGTTCAAATTTCACAAATAATAATATGCAGATATGCAAAGATTGGAACTGATACCAGTCAAAGAAATACGATTTTATTCTACATTTCGAACAAAAATAATAGCCTCAATTAGGATACTGCAACCCTTCCAGCATTGTTTTGTATAAAAGCAGAGTTGGGTTGTCATGCATCACGTATGGGATGGGAATTTTGAATATCTGCCTAATGACCGGTTCAAAAAAGCATGTTTTAAATTGAAAGGCCAAAACAAAAACACCTCCAGGCGAGCAACACTAGCTTGCCGCTTGGGGACATCATGAAATACAGGTATGTGTGTGTAACGAGTTTGAAAACTATTGAGCTGGTCCTATTTATCTACTTTAATAGAACTTAAAAAACAACGGACACTGAGAAGGCCTTTAATGTTGTAGGTTTAATCGTATTTAAAAATAAAGCCTACGCGACTATCAGACTTGCTCAGCAAATATTTATAGACTCAATAAAAAGCACATTATTATATCTAACGAATTTAAAAATAAAATAGTCATTATGTATTAGATGCGTTTGTTATTGAATTTTCCATTTGGCAAAAGATTACAACTAGTGCGTTATTGGAGACATATTTATAAGCTTTTAATGTTAACATTAAGTCATTAGAAAGAGCTTTGAAACTTAACACTTGATTATAATCGTCCTGTTTTGGTATAGAATGAAATGTAAGCAAAATACTACCCTCTACTGTTAAATATAAGTGTGACTATTGCCGCGCGGCGTTTGTCCCTTCCACATCTGGAAATGCGGCTCTATTTGGGTTGGGAACTAGTTGGACATTCCGAATGTATCCGAGAGTTAAACCGAAACGAACGCAAAACTTGTGTCACGTGTAATTAATTTCATTAACAGTAGGAATTAGTTTGTTCACATCTAGTAAATTATATCGAATTAGTAATAACTAGCAACGTCAATGAGCAGTTATCATTGTTATTAAAGTTTTACTCATAAATTCATTAAAACCACAGTTGGAGGAAAGGGTTGATCATCTTATAGGGCTGGCCCCAAAAGACTGCTGGACAGTACAAAAAGCAATAATACAATTACAACACTAGTTTATACCATTACATTAAAAGCACTGATTATTTTGAATATCATAACTGTGTGGTTTTCTGTGACCTTCTGTCCAAAATTAGTGTTAAAACCCATATTGCCAAAAAACTGAAAAATGCTTCTCGATACTGGTCAAAATACCCTAAATTATAATGCTTTTGTACAACGAATTAAATGTTAGGTAGAAAATCAGCATCATTATGAATATACAAAAAAAAAACTTGGAACGCTTCAGAGCAAGCTCTTTTCATTGAATTATTATTCTTAATGTTTTAAACTAATTAGTTGTTGACGAATTCAATTATAATCAGACACACTGATACTATTTTAAAATAAAGTTAACTTAATATTCATCAAAAAGGTATTACTAAGCTTAATCGTTGTTCTGTTATAATCAGAGATCGGATATTCGGATGCATATTTACCTAAAGATCATTTTTAGCTAAGAAAGTATGGAAGCGGCTTTATAAATTATTTGTGATATTTATTAAAAACCCTGGGATTCTTGGATTGCATAACTATTCAGATGTGTATTAATTTAAAATTATTGTTTAACCCGATACAAATATGTGTATGTACTGGGGGAGGGAGTTAAAACAAAAAATAAACAAATTACTTACCTAAATTAAGACTTTTTCGATACAAAAGCGCATTCCATGTTAGCCAACATCTCAACTTTAGGTGAATATGCATCCGAATATCCGATCTCTGGTTATAATGTTAGTCGCATCTCCAAAACAACGCACTAGCTGTAACATTCTTTACACTAGCACAACTAAACTAACATTAGATTTTAACAGTTCAATGTATAATAAAAGTTTTAATATAAAATAATGGTTTATTTTATTTCGATATAATTTTAGGACAAAAGGACTAAAGTTTACAAAGGTAAGATCTCATTTATCAATAAAAATCTAAGTATGTAGACAATCTTAATAATATTACATTGAATTGCATTTACATTCTAAGAATTATATAGAAAAAACATGTATTCCATTGACCAGCGGTAAATTACCGAAAAAATTAATAACACAATACGAAAATCAAACAAAATAATTCTATTAAACTAAACAAATATACATCTTATAATAAAAATTATATTAAGTACCGTAAAATGGGGTGATTAGAGATGCAGGGGTGAATCGAGACGGAACTTTAAAGTGGATTTGCCGATGGACTTATGATCGTTTTCTGCCAATAAAGGCACTTAATCATTAATTATAAAACATTAAACATATTAGAGTCCTTTTTGACTACAAACTATATAATTTCAACGGTAAAATCCACTTTAAAGTTTCGTCTCGATTCACCCCTGCATATCTATTCACCCCATTTTACCGTTATACAATACTATTTCATAATGTTTTAAATATTTGAAAGATACCTCTAATGGAATGGTATCGGGTAAAGTAACTACACTATTTACATAAATAGACAATTTAACCTTTAACTGCCTTTGCTCATCAGTTAGTGAAACTAAAAATTTTAATATGATATTAGCTAAATAAATGCTTTTTCACATGAAACTTCATTTTAGAAAACTAGCTTTTGTCAGCGGCTTCGACCCCGCGGTACCTTCATCCCCAATTAAACTCACTTAAATCCTTCCTTATTCCTTGTCTACATTATAAAGGGAACCTCTGTGCAAAAATTCAGCTTTCTAGGTCCAAGGGTTTGGGCTGGGCGTTGATGAGTCAGTCAGTCAGTCGGGACTTTTCTTTTTATTTATTATAGAAAATGTTTGGTTTTAAAAGTTGAATTTAGATCTTTTTCTGGGAACATGAGCTCTTGCTTGTTCTCTTTTTATTTCCTGCTTACAACTGACTGATGTCGTGACAACTGGCGCATTTGTTTCTGCTGAAACTTCTGTCTTGGGCTCCACTTTTACTGATGAAACGGATTTAGTTGAAGTTGTGTCGGGCTCCATTTTGACAGTAGTGACGGGCTCTGTCTTTATAGCAGGTACAGGTTCTGTTTTTACAGTTGGTGCAGGACCTGGATTTTCTGTTTTATCTGATTCATGTTTCCTGTAATAATAGAAGTTGATTGTAAATAAAACAATATGGGCGGTATTCAACATTAAAAAGTTTTCTATGAACATTTGTGTTGACTTGAAAACCGTCCATTAATTAATTGGTTTAAAAAATATCTTGCTGAAAATTTAGATAGCAACTTAAAATTCAAAATCACAGTATTTAATTTCATATTAACCTATGTGGCCACTTATAAAACGTCAGAAACTAGGTGTACGGTTCCAATTGGTTGTTTCCTATGGAGAAAAGCCGGCAATAAACTCCAAAGTTACTCTTTTAAAAATAATTAGCTTTTACAATGTATTCAAATTAGATTGTTAATAGGTATGGGGGACAGCGATTTTGAAAACAACACAATGCTATTTGGTTTGTCGTAGTGGTCTAGGTATTTGAATGACAGCATTATCACTAGAGGCTAACTGCTGGATACAATAATGTAACATGTTAAACATTAAGTTACTCACAGAACAGTTTTCTCCAGGAAATCAATAGCTTCCTCCAATGTAGCTGTGGATGAATTAGATGCACCAAAACTTTCTTCAAATACCTTGTGTTTTTCCATATGCTCTGCATCATTGAAGGCAATGGTTTTTAGATGTCCTGAAATGAAATAAGGTAAGTTTATAGATCTTTTTGGTAACTTTATAATATTATCACAATAGATATACCAAAAAGTTTTGCCATTGAAATGTATACTTATACAAAAAAAAAAATACGTGAGTATAGTTTTTTTTTTGTCGGTATAGATAGTGGCGTGTGCTAGCTAATATACTAAGGCAAATAATAGGGTATTACAGTCATTTTTTAAGTGTCTTAGTTAGATTCTAAACTACTAATAAACCACTAAAAAAAACACAACATTTTAACTAAATCAATTAGTGCCATATATGCATTAAAATTTTACATTTTCATATTTCGCGCGTAATTTGACGAAAACGCTGGACGCAGTCGACGCCATATTGCTCTGTGGATATGACGTCAGTTCGCTGTGTACACAAATGCGCTGATATTCTGTATGATGATTGATTATAATAAATTAAAAAATATATTTATTATTATAGGTACTTATCGTTGGTTTGCTGTTCCTGAATGTAAGCTATTAATTCTATAAAAATTACTTTGGTTACGAAAATAATAAAAGTACAAAGTTGTTCAGTTGATTGCGGTATGACGTAATAACATGGCAGCTAGTATCTCATGATGTTCAAAAACAGTTATAAAAACTGAATTGAATTTTAAAACCTTTTTTGTTATTTCACGAACTAAAACTAACATTTTCCGACTGCTTTTTGCCTAAGCTATCTCAATAATATATTTTTAGATTTTTTCTCATATGGAGTAAAATACCCTGTTTAATTTAATGTTTTATGTTACATAATCTAAATTATTTTGGATACCTACTATTACTAGTATCAATCAATCATTTATTTTGTTAAACATAGGTATGGTTACAGATAGTGATATTTGAAAAGTGTTTTCCTCAGCCTCAGCCTAGTTTGAATAAATAACTTTTGATTTGATAATAGATCACCGGTCGGTGATTTATCGTATCATAGGCGCCATCTAGTTTTTAATATTGACTAACAAAATATTGACTTAAAAGATCTACTTAATATTACAAATAAACATTTCATTTCAATAAATTTCAAAAGCATAAGAGTTACAGCTGTGAAGCTATATGAATGGCAATCTCTAATATTGTTTGGCAACCATAGGGTCTGATGCATGTTTCTACACATTGGTTGGCCAGGATACCCATAAGAGGTGATAGGTAACAACTTAATATGATAAGAATCAAACTTACTCAAGACTATCTCTCCACCCTCACATTTGTACTCCTCTATTTCGCTGTCTTTCTTTAACAGCAAGCGCCTCAGCTCACTCTGACTTTCTCGTAAGTCACAGATTATCTTCAACATCGGCCGGGTGACTTTCTGGAAATACTGTAAAGTAGAAAGAGTTTAAATGAAGAATAAAATTATCTATTTGCAAATGTTTTAAAACGTGGAGAGCATTAAATATCTGGCCAATCTTAGCATAAGATAGAAGTAACGTTGATGTGCGTCAATACATAGTTAAAAAACTAGTAGGAATGTTGGTTAATAGCAATAGGTATCTATTTCTTTTTCAATAATTACAATTCAAATACTTACCAATTCTTCCGAGCCCTTTGAAAGTGTACATTCAAGGTAAAAGGGAAATCCGAATGATATGGTCATAGTAATGAACAAACTTTTACCATTTTCCTTCTTTTCTATACTAAACTTCCTCAGGTCATCGAGATTTGATAGTAAATGCACTCCTTTTTGAACAAACTCATTATCATGTGGTAGTTCAAGTAAATCATTGCTTTCCTGAAAAAGTTTAATTCAAAATGACAGCTATTCTTTTTTCAAATTGGGTAGCGTTTGGTGTGTGAGGCTAGCTTTGAAGATTAAATGGCTAGGGACTACAGATATTTTTATAGTAAAAAGTGTAAATGGAATAAATGTATGACTAGATTTATGAACAAAAACAAGGCAAAAGGAGTATTTAAGGATTGTAGCAGCTGACTACCACATGGGAAGCAGGCGTGCTTTTATGTATGTAACTATTTACATACATAAAAGCACACCTGCTTCCCATGTGGTAGTCAGCTGCTACGCTAAATCTGGTCATACCTGGCCTGATGGAATCTCTGATATCTTATCTATTAAGATATCAGAGATTCCATCAGGCGTGATCGAGGTCAAGAGCAGGCCCATTTAGAAAAAAAAAGATTGCCTATGAATGTAGTGTTTCATCTAACTGTTGATTAAGACAGATTAGGTATTGTTCCTACAGATTTTATTTGGTAGAGAAGATAGTGGGACGAGCTTGACGCCTACAGACAGGATTGGTGCACACTAGCTCAAGACAGAGGAGTGGAAAGGAGAAAAGGCGGCCTTTGCCCTCCAGTGTGACAATATAGACTAAAAATGTATAAAAACTTATTTAGTGTAGACAAACGAGGTTCATAGCATCATCATCACCTGCCAAATATGTTGGAGCCGGCTTCTACTCTAACCGGATCCAGCCGGTTTCAGCTTCTAATCAGAAGTAATTCAGAGAATTTGGAGAAATGATAGAGAGGAGATATAATATCTATTTATTACCTTAAGTTGAGCTAGGAATGCTTTTTCGGAAAACAATGTAGTCCAGACACTCAAATAATCCGTGATGCATATTTCATACCCACTTTCTTGTGAAAATAAAAGGAAATATTGGGTTTCTTTAATTCTTTTCCACATTTTATTGATAAACTTGTGATTTGTGAGCTTGTTTTGTACACAATAATATAATAATTTTATCTATTTTCCCGTAACTGTGATGACACTGACAGTCAGATGTCGTTTTGGCATTTCTTGAAAGTGTTGCTATAATGCTATCAATTATTTAACCGTTTTAATTAAACCGTTTTAGTCGAGTTAACATTTGAGTTTATAGTCGAGAATTATTCTGTAATAAATAAAATTAAAATACAATTAAATAAATAAATTAAAATATAAATTTTGTTGTTGTACTGCACTTGTAATCACCGTCAATTTCATAATCAGTCATTATTTACTGGATCATAACATAATTTATTGATCTGTAATGTAGACATGGCGGCCGATCCGGACATAATTTTTAAATTGTAAAATAATAGTGCTTGTGCCTTTGAATAGCTGCGAGTAAGCTCTCTGTCCCAGCTGTGGATTTTCTCATGGTCCGGCAAGGGCGCGTGGAACACCGTCACCTCTTCCCATGTGGTGTCTTATCATTGTTTTTAAAGTATGTAGGTATATTTAGAATGAAAAATTAGAATTAATAAGAATTGGTACGAACGCATTTTTATAAATGTATGAGTACCTAAATAGTTAATGATTTTCCTATTTGTTTATTTAATATTAAAATGATTTATTTCTACTATACTCAGATCTGTGTGGTGTCGGACGTAAAGAATAGCACCATACCATTTCTTCCCGTGGGTGTTGTAGGAGGCGACTAAAAAAAATGGCAAACACCAAAATAAAACGGCCCCTAGTATCTACACGCGGCCCGCCTACCCTTAGTTAGAATCCACTGGATGCGAGAAGCACAGAACCGGTCGCAATGTCGGTGCTTGGGGGAGGCCTATGTCCATCAATGGTCTTCATTATCATCATTCCAGTCTTTCGGCTGAAATGATGATGACTCTCAGTTCAGGATCAACAAGTCTAATATATTTTAAAAACACAAAATAAAAATCATATTCATGTAAGGTACGTGTGGAAGTACCTACATACTTCCATTAGCAAATCAAATATATTGTGCACACTCGTATAGGTATCAAGTTATTGCACCGCAATTGTCGTGTATCACGTTCGTAGATTTTTAAATCGTGGAGTTTCAAACATGTGGCAATGCGCTAAGACCCTCTCCGCTTTTCGAAATACGTATTTTATGGCGGGGACGTGAAGAAATACCAATCTTTACTTCTATTTCAAGACTGCAGACAAGCACTGAGTATTTTTTGGAATCTAAAATGGGTCGGGATTTCACAGAATGTATAAAGTATCTCATAATGTATTATTTTCTTTTCTTTTCTTCCTTTAAAAAAAAACAACTTCCAAATTTAAATATTACTACTATTTCGACTGTGTTAGATTAGTTGATAACTCTATTTGTGCATGCCGTGGTCTCCTTCATTGCACAGTGAAGGATGTATGATGTTATGTCTTAATCTTTTGTTGGAGATCATAAATAAATAAGATTGCTTAGGTGGTCTACTGGTCGCAAGCGTTACTGCTGACCATGAACTCCTGTTTCCGATTCCCAGGTCGGGTAAACAGGAATTTCTCAGTGGCCGTCTGGATTTATGCCCGGTTGCCCGCGTGCCTATTATAAAGAACCTAAACATAACTGGCGAAATGGGGGTATACTACAGGTACCTACATAGAGATGTACAAGCCGCAAGCCCGCACACCCGAAGGGTTAGGCAGAGGACGAGTAATGTGTAGCTCGCCGTCCGGTAAGGACCAAGCCCGGGTCGACGGCGCGTTGTGTTCCACGCACGCCTCAAAGAGATGTCAGCACCAACTGGTTGGGGTCTGCAAGGGCCGATGCCTGCCAGGCGTGCGGGTTGTTCGAAAGAGATACCGTGGCCCCTGGCACACAGTCAACTGAAGGAACACGGGTAGGTTTTAGTCAGTAAAAGTCTGACACGCCCTCCCGCTCTGCCCGGAGCGGGAGAAGTTATTTGGTGAATGCCCATCCTCAAAAAAAAAATGCCCTTCAGGGGCTTACCTGTCGCAACCCAGTGCTGGGCACGCCACGATAGCGGCGGTAAGTCCCCTCTTTGAGGAGTGGCTTGAGAGGCGGCATGGCGTCCTCACCTTCCGCCTGACGCAGGTCCTCACCGGACACGGTTGTTTCGGGAGGTTCCTGTTTCGTATAAGGCGGGAGGAAACGCCCGGGTGTTTCCATTGCGAAGATCGCCCTGAGGACACGGTGGAGCATACGGTGGCGGTCTGCCCAGCTTGGGCGGAGCACCGCCGTGTCCTCGTGGAGGCGATCGGCGGCTGCGATCTCTCGCGTCCGGCCCTGGTGCAGGCCATGGTACGGAGCGAGAGTGAATGGTTAGCTGTCACCTCCTTCTGCGAAGCAGTAATGCTCGCGAAGAGGGAGGCGGCGCACGTGAGGGAGAGGCAGTATATGCGCCCTCACGGCCGTAGTCGCCGCGGGAGAAGCCCTGGGCGTCGGGAATCCCAGGCTGATTCCCGGCCACCGTAGGCGCGGGCTTGCGGACGGCGAGTAATGGGTAGCTCGCTGTCCGGTAAGGACCAAGCCCGGGTCGACGGCGCGTTGTGTTCCACGCGCGCCTCAAAGAGATGTCAGCACCAAAGGGGTGGGGTCCGCAAGGGCCGATGCCTGCCAGGGGTGCGGGTTGTTCGAAAGAGATACCGTCGCCCCTGGCACACAGGCAACTGAAGGAACACGGGTGGGTTTTAGTCAGTAAAAGTCTGACACGCCCTCCTGCTCCACCCAGAGCGGGAGAAGTTATTTGATAATTTCCCATCATCAAAAAAAAAAAAAAAAGGGCTTACCTGACAGGCGAGTTGTTTAGATTATATAAAATAATTAGCTTGTTAATGACGCAGGGTGATAAATATTGAAACTTTAATGTTCCTCCTTAACTTGATTTCCTAAACAGTCTACAATAGGAAATGGTTCGAAGTAATCCGTAATCATACACGTTTAGACTACAGCATGATATTCCGATACATATCGTTTCGGTACACTGGATTGGATTAATATATCAAGTGCGGACACAGCCGCGTATACGAGGACCATGGAAGGGTGTGCAGGGTGGAATAAATGATGTCATTTATCAACTCCTATGTCGTATCGCAGGCACGAATGACAGCTACGTATTATTCGTATGCAGGAACATACGGTTGGTTTGAAAAAATATACGTAGAGGAATTCGTAACAGGTGTTGTTAGTAGCGACATTTCATGTGTGACAATGAATGAAAGCGCTGTTACTACACGCGGCTGGTAATGTTGAAATAAAATTTTACGTTGGAAATGGTTTAGTTTGTTTGTTTTGAATAATATTTACGAGAAGTGTTTATGCGTGGCCATTTCTTTCTTTATGCTTTGGTCGATATGTGTGTAAACCTAGGCACTTAGGTATATTTACTTAATATTTCAAGAGATAGCCATACGAATTATGATATGAATAGTAGGTACCTACCTGTGTACCTTCCGGGCGATAATTACTAAAAGGATGGTTATCTCTTATACTATATATCTATATAGCAAGAGCCTTTCAATGCAGAAAACTAAATAACATCAACTTTAGAGACGTGCTTAATTAAAGGAATGCATTTCAAAATTATTCCGTCTTCGTGTATATCGGTCTGCTTAAACTAAGCAGTAGTATTATACCGGAAGTTTTCGGAGACACGACAAACGGTTCCACAACTTATAATTAACTCATACTCTGCCGTCGAATACGAATTGTACGAGACCGATTATCAGTAGGTACATTTGCGCGCTAGTATTGAGTGTGAAATGAGACACGTTGTTTGATAATACTTTAGTCTTTAATTGAATCACCGATTCACAGGTTAATTAGTACAATTAGTTACTTAGTAAGGTACACGATTTACTATCCTATCTATCACTGATTAAAATACTAGAACTTTAGATTTACTATTACAATCTGTATTACATTATGCACATCACACACGTTATCTTATAAGTATAGTTGAGAGCGGGGGACAGGAACCAAACTGACTTTTTCTATCCCGTACGGAAGTATTTATACAGTCTAGCGACGTGTGGGGTACGGGGGGCAGTGGTCAAGACTAGCCGCCAATGAGGGTGCAGTCGTATGCGCAATTACCTTATATGGTCGCGTTTTTCAATTTCGCTTCGAGATGTGATGACCAATTACAAGACACTTGCGCTGACATGACACACCCCCAACCTTTTCTTAGAAATTTAAGTATCTACCTACTAGAAATGAGTTACGTTTTTGTTATGACATCCTGATAATTTGTTCTGTCCTGAACATTCTCCCGCCGTGAACCATCGTGGATGGTTCAGTTATTTAGTTTATTACAGGATGTCTTAACATTCACAGTCGTAAGATTATAAACTATTAAATAACAGTGACATACACAAAGTTAAATCACAAAGACAAAGGCATGTTTACGTAAATTATTACAATCACTAGAAATAAAATACCATAAGGGAAGAACTAAAGACGATGTCAGGCCCACCATTATATTTAAGAAACGTCTTGAGGTACTAGTTTAACCAGCCTTTTGACAGGTCGTCTTAAAACTCCCCCCTTAGTCTTAATATCTACGGCACGCACAATGTTATCTCTCCCGGGGAACGTCCTAATGACCAATCCCATGGGCCACGAGTTCCGCGGAAGGTTGCTATCCGCAACGAGTACAACGTCCCCGGTGAGTATTGGAGTACTACGTCCGTGGGGCTCCCGCCGATGCTGCAGGTCAGGCAGGTATTCCTTCACCCATCTTGCCCAGAACTGGTCGGCCAGTCGCTGCGAGGCGCGCCATTGCGCTCGTCCGATGAGGTCCTGGTCATTGAAGTCACCAGGTGGCGGGTTCGATGCCGGGCCGTGCAGCAGGAAATGATTTGGAGTAAGCGCCTCCGGATCATTTGGATCCACGGAGACATGAGTTAGTGGTCTGTTGTTCACGGTGAACTCTACCTCAGTTAGCAGAGTCGCCAACGTTTCTTCGTTGGGGTGGCGCTCCCGTAGTATGCTGAGGAGAGCAGTCTTCACGCTCCTCACTAGTCTCTCCCACGCACCACCCATGAAAGGTGCGCTGGGAGGAATGAAGCGCCAGGAGATGCGCTGTCGGCTTGCCTCTTGTTGCGTTGACGCATTGATGGACGCTCGGAGCTCGCGGTCCGCGCCGTGCAGGTTGGTCCCGTTGTCTGACCATACTTGAGTCGGGGGGCCCCGGCGCGCGATGAAGCGACGCAAGGCCATCACGGCAGATTCCGTCGATAGGCTCGCAGCGACCTCGAGATGTACTGCTCGTGTAGTTAGACATGTGAACAGCGCCACGTAGCGCTTGTGTACGGCGCGTCCCACGGCGACGTAGAGAGGCCCGAAGTAGTCGAGGCCCACGTATGTGAAAGGGCGCTCGTGATGGGCGAGGCGACAGGGCGGCAGGTCGCCCGTCCGCGGCTCGGGCGGCACGCTGCGGCGCGCTCGGCAGTACAGGCAGCGTGACACGATGGTTCGTGTGACGGGGCGTAGGCGTGTCACCCAGTAGCGAGTGCGGCACTCGTTGACAGTTGCCTCGACGCCGGAGTGGTGCAGTCGCCTGTGGACTGCCTCGATGAGTAGTCGGGTGATGTGGTGATTCCCATCGAGAATGGCAGGACTCGATTGATGACCTGAAATGCATTGTGCCGCGCTTACGCGCGACGTTAGTTTGAGTAAATTGTTGGAATCGATATAAACTGATAATGCCCGTAGTCGGCCAGTTTTTAAGTTAGTGTCACTGAGTTCACCACTGAAACTTTGTCTTTGTATAACCTTTATTAACAATACTTCTGCTTTATTCAATTGTTCGGCAGTTAATTGTATTAATTTAGTGACACTTTGCACTTTGAGTTTAGCACTCACTGAAAGTTTTGCACTACACTTTTTACTATTCCACGCTGGATCGGATTCCCTATTTTTAATAGTAAATTTATAGTTCACCTGGTCTGTTTTGTTTACCATACACTTGAAAAGTTCTGCTGCTTGGATGACTCGGGCGGTCGCTCGCAGTAGGCGTTCCCACCGGGAGAAGCGTGTGTGGTCGGGGACCGCCGCGGTCGGGTCCGCGCCCGACTCGGTGATGTGGTGCACACGCTCCTCACCGGTGAGCTCGTGGGCTGCCGGCTGCTCTGCAGGCCATGTGTCAGGGTGGCCTCGTAGGAAGTCAGGCCCCCGGAACCACCGATGATCGGAGTCCAGCTCGCGCGGCACGTCGCGCGTAGCGTCGTCGGCGACATTAAGTGCAGTGGGCACCCACCGCCAGTCGTTGAGCTTAGTGTGCTCCTCGACGGCGGCGATGCGATGTGCTACGAACGGGCGATATGAGCGCGCCCCGTTACGCAACCAGGTGAGGACAGTGGTACTGTCTGTCCAGTACGTGATGTGATGCGGCTTGTAGTCGTGCTCGGCCACAATCGCAGCACCCAGGCGACTGCCCAGAACTGCCGCTTGCAGCTCGAGTCGCGGGATTGAGGTGAGCTTCAGTGGCGCGACCTTTGTCTTCGCAGCCACCAGCGCCAGTGTAGCTTGGCCGTCCTCGTTCGCCGCGCGCCAATAGGCGACAGCAGCGTAGGCCGATTGGCTCGCATCCACGAACACATGTAACTCAAAGGGTGTATCTTTAGAATAAGCAATGTACCAACGAGGGATTTTAACAGTCTTTAACCTCTGTAGGTGTGTAGTCCACTCGCCCCACTGTTGGGCGAGATCAGCGTCTATGTCGGCGTCCCAGTCGGTGCCGCGGCGCCAAACTTCTTGTAGTAGTACCTTCGCCCTGTTAGTAACAGGAGAGACGAAGCCTAGAGGGTCGAACAGCGACATCATTATGCGCAGTACCTCTCGTTTCGTTGGCCTGGGTTTTCCGAGAAGTGTGGGTGGAAGCCTTGATAGATCTAGATTGAAACCTATGTCATCCTGAGTTGGTCTCCACTCTAGTCCTAAGACGCGCTCGGTGGCTGCGTCTATGTTGAGGCCGAGGTTGTTGTTTGCTGCACCCGGATCTAACGCGCCCAGAACCTCCTTGCTGCTTGACGCCCATTGTCGCAGTTCATAATTAGCTTCCCTGTGTATGCGATCTATGTCCTTAGACACACGCACTGCTTCCTCGGGGGTGTCGAAACTGTCTAACAGGTTGTCTACATAGTGATTTTTAATAATAGATTGACAGGCTCTAGTATGGGAGTGTTCGTACCTGCGAGCGTTGACGTCTTTTACATAGATCGCGGTTGACGGCGAACATGTAGCGCCGAATATCAGTGACGTCATTCTCCATTTGTCAGGTGGTCTGTCGTCACGCCTGTCTCCTCGCCATAGGTAGCGGAGCGCGTCGCGATCTTCGGGACGAATCTTCACTCTCATAAACATTTCTTTGATGTCTGCCGACACGGCGACACGTCGTTGACGGAAGCGCATTAGTACCCCGGGTAGAGACTGCAACATGTCGGGACCTTTGAGTAGGTAGTCATTCAGTGACTTACCTTTAGTAGTCGCGGCAGCGTCGTGGACAATTCGCAGCTTGTCCGGTTTTAGTGGGTTAACTACGGCGAAGTGTGGTAGGTACCACGTGCGTCCAGTAGTAGAAGTAGGCGGAGCCGGTTCGGCGTAGCCATTATCGATGAGTGCTTGCATTTGTTTGCAATATTTTTCTTTCAGGGAACTGTCCCTGTCTAGTTTACGTTCGACACTGAGTAGTCGGCGTAAAGTATTTTCGTAATTATTTGGCATCTCGACGGTATCGCTTTTCCATAGTAGCGGCACTTCATATACTTTACCTCGGACCGTCGTACATTCCTCTAGAAGCGTGATCGCTCGCTGATCGGGATCGTTAGTAGGCAGTTTAGGCGTGATCAAGAGGGATTCCAGCATGAAATGATCACGTAGCTGCTGATCCATGCTCTGTTGCTCGGACTCCTCGTGTGTGTTGACATAGTTGACACGATCCGGACGCGCAAGCGACCGACTGTGTGTTCCATGTAGTACCCAACCCAATGTCGTTAATGACGCGACCGGTTGATCGCGGCGGCCGCGCCTTACCTTAGTAGACACGAGGAGGTGCCAGTTGTCTTGGCCGATCAGTATTTTCGGCGACGCCCGCTCGAACTTGAAGTACTCCGCCAGATCTTGCAAATGTTTGCAGTCGGCGATGTCCTGTCGCGTGATTGCTTGAGCGGATAGACGTAGATCGGCTATAGTTCGAGCGTTAATAACGTGTTTATGTTTAGACTGCCCTTGTATGCTAACGCGTACTTTACATGAGTCTGGTGACGCCTTTGTGTCTCCGATCGCTTCTATTTGAAGTGGTACCCGAGGTCCCTGTAGGCCCGCTCTGTCGGCGATATCGGCGTCAATGAGTGTGACGGTCGACCCGTCGTCTAGGAGCGCGTGTGTTTGCACCGCTCCCGCCGGTCCGGATATCACTACAGGAATAATTTTTAAGTATGACTTACATGCCTGTTGAATCCACGTCGATGCCACGGTTTCCTTTGCAGGTTCATCAGTTTCAGTGTTAGTTTTAGTTTCTACACTCACCGGCTCTCTATGTAATAGTGAGTGGTGCATTCGTTCGCAACCACCCACGCCGCACTTTTTACGATTACACTTATGCGCCTTGTTACGCAAACGTAAACACGTAAAACATAGTCCACGCTCCCGCGCTATGTTCCAACGTTCCTCAGCTACGGCTGCATTAAATTGCTCACACTTAGATATGTTGTGACCCTCTATTAAACATATGGGGCATGTACTCACGTTCTTACGACTCTGCGATTCCGCCACGTTGTACGCTCGCGAGCGAGTGGGCGGAGGTTTGTTCGCCGACGTCCGCTGTATTGTTGTGTCGGGCGCTGTAGTCTCCGGCGGCGCATATGGGCCGCAGCGCTCCGATTCCCTGCTTAGGAACCGGGACAATTTCACTAAGTCCGGTTCCTCATATGGTTGCTCGGCGGCGAAGTCGTACCACCGGTAACGTAGAGTAGGTGTGAGTTTTTCAATTGTTAGCTTTGTCGCCTCCGGGTTATACAAGTAATGTACCCGACGTAATGCTTGTAGTGTGGCGACGATGTTGGATACACGGCTACTAAATATACAAATATCCCTAGCATTATCATTAAGTCGCGGGAGTGCGCGTAATCGTTCCAGTTCCGATAACGCAATACAATCTGACCGACCAAATCTCATCTCTAATGATTTTATAATTTCAAATGGGGCCGGGCAGTAAGCTAGTAGGCTTTCGACGGCCTCCTTGGCGCGTCCAAACAGACTCTTCCTGAGTCGTGCTATGTTTTCACAGTCAGTATATGACGGCGCTGACTCGTCGTACGCCGCCTTAAACATAAGCCACTCTTGGTGTGCCCCGCCGAACCGGGGCAGGTCTAATTGATATCGATAGTGTACTGACGATGACGTACCTGTACGTGCGGCGATAGTGATCGCGGCGGCGAGCTCCGAGATATCTATTGAGTTCGTCTTCGGAGCGGCACTTGGTTCTACCTTAACCTCATGTTTACCCGCCTGTGTGCGGGGCTCGTAGGGCGCGGGTGCGCTAGTATTGTGTGGTTGCGACCACACAGTCGAGTATAGCGGCGCGGTAGCGCGAGCGTGACTCGTTAATGGATAAGCCCATTCAGCTGTTGTCGGCGGCGCGGCTGTCGCCATCCGACCTTGATTACGGGGCTCGTAGAGCGTGGTAATAACCGGTGGCGGCGGTGCGTCGACTCGGTTTGCATTTGAGTGTACAGTACTTACTGCGGCGGTCTGCACTGTTGTAGCGACAAGTGGTAGACCCACGTGCTGCGAAGGTCTCGTTGGCTCCTGCATCGTTGTTAGTGATTCCGACGTTGGCGGGGCGGTCGCGAGCGGAGGAGGGAAAACACATTCAGCTGTGTCATCGCGCGCGAGTGGCTGGTTAGTTTCCAACCATAACCCAACTCTTCTGTCCGTTTCTGATATAACGGTGACCTCGTCCTCGACTTCGTCTTCATCTTCATCAGATTCCGCTTCTAACGTCGCGATGCGGGCGGTAGCGAGCTCAACCTTTAGCTCGATAAGCGCCTCGCGAGCACGTGCTAACCTGAGTTTCTTCACGGACGCCTTAGTTCGTGAAGAGCGAGAAGGTTCCTGTCTCTTCTCCAATGATTTATCCAAAGTTCTGGTAAATTCGATACTTGACGTGGTGGTAGATTCCGCGCGAGTGGCGGGCTCGTTAGCGCGGGCGGCGGCGGCGACCGGTTCGTTATCAGCCGCGGCGAGGGCCGCGTGCGCGCGTGCACGTCCCGATGTTGATCGTGTTACCGGCATTGTTATTATCACGACCCTACACGCACTTCACACTCACAATAAGATCCGGCTCGAAGGACCATAAATGTACGAGACCGATTATCAGTAGGTACATTTGCGCGCTAGTATTGAGTGTGAAATGAGACACGTTGTTTGATAATACTTTAGTCTTTAATTGAATCACCGATTCACAGGTTAATTAGTACAATTAGTTACTTAGTAAGGTACACGATTTACTATCCTATCTATCACTGATTAAAATACTAGAACTTTAGATTTACTATTACAATCTGTATTACATTATGCACATCACACACGTTATCTTATAAGTATAGTTGAGAGCGGGGGACAGGAACCAAACTGACTTTTTCTATCCCGTACGGAAGTATTTATACCTACAGTCTAGCGACGTGTGGGGTACGGGGGGCAGTGGTCAAGACTAGCCGCCAATGAGGGTGCAGTCGTATGCGCAATTACCTTATATGGTCGCGTTTTTCAATTTCGCTTCGAGATGTGATGACCAATTACAAGACACTTGCGCTGACATGACACACCCCCAACCTTTTCTTAGAAATTTAAGTATCTACCTACTAGAAATGAGTTACGTTTTTGTTATGACATCCTGATAATTTGTTCTGTCCTGAACACGAATTCTCTGCAAAGCCGCGAAAATACATGCTGTAGGTACGTAGACCACTTCCAAACTTCATGCTGCACTGTTTTTGTATACGTAAGTGAAAAAGAAGTTTGGCGAAATACGAACAATCTTAAGCCTATTTACATAGTCAAATAAATAATAAAACCTAAAAGAGCCGAAACAATAAAAGGGAGTGTTGAAGTTAATTTGCGTAATCCTCCCAATAGCTTAACGAAGTTTTTTATTGCTTTCCTCGCTGCAATATAAATTCGTTAAATGGCGACGCTTAAAATTAAGATCGTGGTAACCGTCCACTGGTGTTTGCAAAAGGTCATAAAGAGGTCGAACAATGTGTACGATTTAACGGTAGGACCGTTTATTTATCTGCCGATAGCCCGGTATAATGTGCCATCGAAAAACGCTTAGGTGTTAAAGAGAATTACAGGGGCAAAGTCGTATTGTTCTCCCTTTAAATTGATGTTGGGTACCGCAATTTGAACACCTCGACCTACCTGATAGGGTTGTAATTGGTCGAATGTCTTAAGTGGGAAGATAACTGAACATTGACAAGTCAAGAAACGTATTGATGGGTCAGTAGGTCCTGGCATGTTCTAGATCGATGACATTGAAACTTTCTGCGAGCATGTGCAGAAATTTGTGTGGCGGGATAATTAAATAAATAAATGTTTGAGAAGTGGCCTTTATATACGCAAAATGATGTGTAATGAATTATTAAAACAATTCATAAAAGAGTACTGAATGCGAAATATATGAAATTGTCTAGAAATGTCACCAATATTGCCAAACACACATTTTCAATCCAAAAATCCAAAATACTTATTTGGAAACACATGGATACCTTGCTACTTATTCTAAGCCACAGCAGGTACCTACTAAACGATTAAATAGGAAAACAACTTAACAGAAGCGTTGAAGGCATATTTGATAAAAACACGACTACAGCCAAAATAGTTTCAGACTATGAAATTGGTCTAGTTTAGTACAGCACGATCCATATTTTCGTAACCCTAGGTCGGATAAGATTAGGAATTAAACTTTGAACGTATGAAAACGATTACAATCTCTGTTATTGGATATGGTGTAAAGTGGCCCATGTGAAAAGATTGGAATACGAAATATATTCTGTTTACTGTGAGATAAATTGTATGACAGTTTTATTGAAAAATGTTTGGAGGAAAGATGTATTGATAATCACACTGAGTGCTTTTTTGCTGGCGTTGACAATGTCGAGTGTTATATTCAGAGATTTGAAATGATTGAAAAGAAAATACTAGCCAAATATGAACGCTACTTCCAGTCAATTCTTATCAAAGCTTTGTGAAGATACTTATTTGTAGGAATATTCGCATTTAGCGACTTAATAATTCTGATTCGTAAAGCTTTGTAGGGAATTACGAAATATTTTTATAGAAAAAGTACCTACTTACTACATGGTTTTTGCTTTAACTGCGAATACCTATAAAATGTAACTATTGAACCATTTCATCTTCAATCTAACACATTACCTTTTCTACAGCCACGCTACATCTTCCACCTTGACTCGGTTGTATGAATCGCTACGGAGTTCGGCGATGCCCAAAGACCAACGATGCTTTGTTAATTTAACCTTTCCTCCTGCACGGTTCCGGACAAAGGCCATTCTTTTCGCTTTTACCACGTAATCATTGAGTTGTAAAATGGGCGTTCATGTTGACAAATTTAGTGTTAATCTGAAAATCTTTGGACCGCAATAATCTGCTTGATTTCACGATATTAGTCTAGTAGGTACATTAGTAGCGCATAAAAGCTAACTTTATGATAATCAGAAAAAATCGGTCTTTTATTCTTGTCTACATTGATGTATTGGTAAATTAAATCTACCATATTCTGCGGAATAATCGGTGACACACTAAAAGTAGGAATGGCTTTCATTTTGACAGTTCAACATCATTCATTGCGTTTTTTACGTTATTGAGCAGACGAACTATACAAACATTTATTATGAAGCAATGGATTAGGAATATCTTTCAAAATGATTCAGATTGTGATTAATAGTGTGTTGCACAAATAAGAAGCTGGGTACCTACTGATTTGCAAACGTTATAAACATATACCTAATGGCGTGGATACATGTCTACGATACGGCACCGGCTACCGTGCAACCGGCACCGTGCACCGTGCCGTGTAAGGTTCACCGTACACGGCACGGTGCCGCGGCACGACGCCATGCCGTCTCCCGGTAGCGGGGTCGTGCCGTTACACGGTGGCCGGTGCCATACCGTAGACTTGTGTCCAGGGCCTAATGTAGAAAAAAAAGCAGAGCTGGAAATTTGATCTGACAAGGTAGTGACCCCTCCAAAACGAGCCAAGCGAAGCCCTAACTTAACAAAATACCTTAGTCAAAATATGTGGCTTGGCCGTTTCGCTACCGTCACATGGGCGTAAGGTGAAAAATTTATTAACTGTCCATTAGTTCTCTGTTTTACAAATAGTTCTTGCAGTAACGAAACGGCCAAGACACACATTTTGACTAAGGTGTAGAGTTTCTGAATTTAGGGCTTGTAGAGTTAGGGTGTGTAGAGTTAGCTTGACTGATAACTTTTTGACAGTGCGAGCCATATGGTCTCTCTTTTCACCAAAAGAGAGACCATATGGCTCGCACTGTCAAAAAGCTAAATCCCACCGGATTCATAGATACTTATTCCATTAATTAAGTAGGTATAGTCTGCACAAAAATAACCTGATGTAAATAACTGGATTAGAAAACTTACCGTTTGTAGTGCCACTTACAAATTGAGTGGTTTGATTTGATTAATTATTATGTAGGTACCTAGTCGATATTTTAATTTTGCAGTCATAAGATCATCAAATGCACAAGTGACTGCATGCGGCGCAGAATGGAAGGTGAGCCATTGTCTGTGGAGGTGCCGCATACGCAATTGAGATTTGGCCGTCCGTGAACATCTGTGGTTGTGTGTGTATTTATTTTACTTTTTTAATTTGCTATTGTATTTTGTGTTTTACGGACTGTGACCAAATAAACGATATTCTTTCTTTCTTTCTTTAATTGAAAATCTCTAAATAATAAATCTTTATTAAAACCAGAACAACACCATGGTTGTACCATAATAAAAAAAACGCAAAACTGCTTACGTACAAAAAGACCCATGTAAAATCTTTTTTATAAGTGCCGTCCACTATTGGTTCTTTGTTCAGTAGAAATTATGGTATAATCTCGTTACAGAATAATATTGTGTGTTTTTCCGTTGTAACAGGACTTGGTCGGAAAACCCGCTATCCGTAAACAACAAATATTTGAGCAGTTATTGGGTTATTCAGTTTATTGAGCTATTCAAAGTTAGTACTGTGTTTTTTTTTACTGTGTTTTAATTCCCAGATTTGATTCCACACTGTTTTATATTATTCTATTCTCGTAAATATTAGAACTGTTAATAGGGAAATAGGAACGACTCCCTTGTGTGTGATTTTTGATCATTATCTTCGCTTGGAGTGCGAAAAGTATTTTCACGAGTCATAAACTTTGTATGATAGAGGTTCAGATAATGTATGTGCATTATTTATTATAGTAAGAGATGTTTTTATTGTAGATGATAAGGATATTTATTTGAAATTGTGTTTTGGACATCAATAAGGCATTCTAGGGAAGGTGAAAGATATTATTTCGTGGTACTACGTGATCCCCGAAACTTTTCAACTTTCGAACCTACATATCCGTACCTATGTACATCTTAAAAGTACCTACTTGAAGTTGAGAGTAAGTTTGAAAATAGTTTAATCAATAAAAGTTTCAAATAAAAGCAATAACAAATCATTTTCAAGGGTTATATAGATATCCTGTTACTAAGACCGTCATCAATATCCTGTAGCTGAAACTGTGAAACAAAATCAGATAATAATCAAACGGCAGACATTTTAGATGAAGAAGAGGCGATAGGAAAGGAGAATCTCTTTTAATTCTCGGCAATTTATCAAAGTCGGCGTAAGGCCGGCGGCGTAAACAAAGTGTTTTAATTAAACGACCGAACTGATTGCTTAATCGTGGCTAAAATGCTTCTACATTACTTTTTTGGGTTTTTGCAATAACTTTCCTGTGATTGTACCAAATTCCTTCGACATACAAGCCTGTCCGTTGGGCTTAAAAAGTAAATTCTTATTCCTGAGAATTTGTCCTATGCTAGTATACTGGTTTTATGCTGTATAATCTCCTCCAAAAATAAACACCTCCCGTTTATTTTAAGAAATGCAATTCGTAAGTAAATTACTAGGGGTTTTTTTTGAGGTTGGGAAATCATCAAATAACTTCTCCCGCTCTGGGTGGAGCAGGAGGGCGTGTCAGACTTTTACTGAAAAACCCACCCGTGTTCCCTCAGTTGCCTGTGTGCCAGAGGCCACGGTATCTCTTTCGACCAACCCGCACCCCTGGCAGGCATCGGTCCTTGCGGGCCCCTTCAGTTGCTGCTGACATCTATTTGAGGCGCGCGTGGAACACAACGCGCGCGCGCAGCGAGCTACCCATTACTCGCCGTCCGCAAGCCCGCGCCTGCGGTGGCCGGGAATCAGCCTGGCATTCCCAACGCCCAGGGCGTCAGCTGCGGAGGCTAGGGCCGTGAGGGCGCATATACTGCCTCTCCCTTACGTGCACCGTCTCCCTCTTCGCGAGCATCACTGCTTCGAAAAAGGAGGCGACGGCTACCCATGCACTCTCGCTCCGTACCATG
Source organism: Antitype chi (assembly GCA_947359405.1). Classification (NCBI taxonomy): domain Eukaryota; kingdom Metazoa; phylum Arthropoda; class Insecta; order Lepidoptera; family Noctuidae; genus Antitype; species Antitype chi. The sequence goes on along the minus strand of OX375815.1, from coordinate 9,092,286 downwards.
GCCTGGATCAGGGCCGGACGCGAGAGATCGCCTCTACAAGGACACGGCGGTGCTCCGCCCAAGCCGGACAGACCTCCACCGTGTCCTCAGGGCGATCTTCGCAATGGAAACACCCGGGCGTTTCCTCCTGCCTTATCCGAAACAGGAACCTCCCGATACAACCGTGTCCGGTGTGGACCTGCGTCAGGCGGAAGGTGTGGACGCTGTGGCACCTTTAAAGCCACTCCTCAAAGAGGGGACTTACTGCCGCAATCGTGGCGTGCCCAAATTTACTAGGATTAGTTTACAAGATAAGCGTAGGAGGAGTCATTACTACAACCACATTAGCGCGCGAGTTAATTTTGGCGAGCAATTTCGACCGTCTTCTACTGGCACCGCCACCGCAATATTGGTAAGCAGAATTACGTTCGTACAATTCGTATAGCAGCTATCCAAAGTTTTCCTTATCGGTACTCAATTTTCAGATGAAAATCCTCTCAAAATTTGTTGAGAAACAAAATTTATTTCGCATTAATTCCGTTCCAATTCTTTTAATCTGGCGCGCCTGGATTTTGGTCAAAATTTATTAACTCGTGTTGGTGGGTTATTAGCTGGTCCTGGGGTACGATATGACGTTGCTTTCAAAATAAATATACTTTTAACATAAATATAGGTACTTTTGACTATCCAATATTGGAATATTGCAAGAAAGTTGCTTTCATATTAGAACCTGAAAATACGAGTTCATTTTTCAAAGAGCCACCTGCGTTGAATTTGTGGTTTGACATTTTAGCTTTCCCTCAAAATTATTTGAGTTTTAGTGCGCTATCCACATGCAAAATAAATGTTCCCCGAGCAGAATTGATTATGGCATGCCGCCAATGCTTCGTGGCACAGTTGGCGAATCCCTGTTTCACCCATTTATAAGCGAGAGGTTGTGAGTGAGGTATTTTTCCGCGTGATCAGGTGAACCGTACGTCGTATTACTTTGGCACCTAGGTGTACGCATAGCAGGGACGTTCGGAATACCCCCTGCCAAACATTTATCACTTTGTTCGTTTATTGCTTTTTTTCAGAACTGCGGGGCATTATAACAATGAAGCGAAATGATACAAGCAAATTGAATTCGTTACATTTTTTGTCAATATTTTTGTTTGAGTATTCCCAAGAATGCGTGAAAAGCTGGATAAGATTGTGTTGATGTTTCCGAACAAATTGTTGAAAATTGTCGGTGGAAATGTTGGGCACATGGAAATTAAGAAAAGCTTTATAAGTTGAAGTTCTGATTTAATTTAAGAGACTCGGAGTATTTGCGCCAAAGGCGTCGTAGGCTCGAGGCATGAAATGGCTGTAAAGTTCTAAGACAATTTTATCTTTAAGCCTGCGCCCTATTTTAAAGCTAACTTTCGGTGACGAATGGTACTTTTAGCTAATTTCATAATATTCATTTTATAAGTTGATTACTTTTTAATTTATGATGTATCCGGTGAAATTTTCAAACAGTGCCTTACGTATTTTATTAACATCTATTTCATAGCTGAACAATAAATTTATGTAGTCACAAAAAAAGTAGAATAATACCTCTTTTGACATTTTGTAGTCTAAATACATAATCGCTTTAATAAAACTCCCTAAAGTGATTGGTATCTATATTGCTAAACCTTTGGTTAACAAATATTTGAAAAATGTAATAAATCCCAATAGATCTTATATTTAAAAGGCCATTTTATTAAAGATAAATTATCTAAGGAAAATAAAGTTCTCTCCTTAATCTCGATTCTTGATCGTATTAATCATGGATTTGAAAGGGGAAATAACTTTGTTATTAGAATGTTCGACAATTCGTTTTATTAGGTTCATAAAATATAATTTCCTTGACTGTAGAATATGAATTATGTAGATCCTAGGCATGTATTAATCAAAAAATAAGATATGCTCTAAATAAGAACTTTAAAATCTGATCCTGATATTCTGATCCCGCAAAGTGTTTCGCCGAAAAGAAAAATCCTTTCCCAAAAGTTGCGGTCAGGTGGCAAACAAAATTTTTGTCCGAAAAGTATTTTCGCAAATTATAATAAAACGATTTCATTATAACAGAGAGACGAGCAAATAGCTACACCTGGCCAATGCAAATGGCCCCCCTAAATGGTTATTGCGTCATTGGGCATCATATTATGTTTTTGTGTCATTTTGCCGTACCAACACTGATTACTTGTACAAACCTGGCCTTACTTGGTCTGATTCAAAATGAGAATGGAGAATATTTCGCGATATTTAATGGATTATTTTGGGAAAACGTTCCAAATGAAATGGCACAATTTGAATTTATTGCTACTGCTGCTGGCTGTACGTGCTTGGTGCTTATAAATCTATATCATAACACACAAATTACACAAATAAAAGTTGTCATTTATAGATTTTTTCCCGGGAGAGATGAGCATAATATAGGTATATTAAAATCACATAAAATAAAGAAATCTCGATGTTTTGTTAAGTTGTAAAAACCGTGCTAAGTAGGAGCGGGACGCTAGCAAGTACACACGGCTACACATCAAGCTATACATTTCCAGTATAAGCTGATCTCGCATTATATAGGATTTCTGTACAGTGCGAGATCAGCGTAAACTGTAAATGTATAGCTTGATGAGTAGCCGTGTGTAGGTACTAAACTATAAAACAAAACTAACTTGATTTGAGTTTTAGTTTTACTTTATTCGACCATTTGAAATGTCTTCGCAAGGAACGCATAGTCGAGTTATTTTGGACATCAACTGGCTTAACTGGCTTGTTTTTTTTTTTTTTTGGGTGGGAAATCATCAAATATCTTCTCCCGTTCTGGGTGGAGCGGGAGGGCTTGTCGGACTTTTACTGACTAAAACCCACCCGTGTTCCCTCAGTTGCCTGTGTGCCAGGGGCCGCAGTATCTCTTTCGGCCAACCCGCACCCCTGGCACGCATCGGCCCTTGCGGACCCCACCATTTGGTGCTGACATCTCTTTGAGGCGCGCGTGGAACACAACGCGCCGTCGACCCGGGCTTGGTCCTTACCGGACAGCGAGCTACCCATTACTCGCCGTCCGCAAACCCGCGCCTACGGTGGCCGGGAATCAGCCTGGGACTCCCGACGCCCGGGGCGTCTCCCGCGGCGACTACGGCCGCGAGGGCGCATATACTGCCTCTCCATCACGTGCGCCGCCTCTCTCTTCGCGAGCATTACTGCTTCGCAGAAGGAGGTGACGGCTAACCATTCACTCTCGCTCCGTACCATGGCTTGCACCAGGGCCGGACGCGAGAGATCGCCGCCGCCGATCGCATCCACGAGGACACGGCTGTGCTCCGCCCAAGCCGGGCAGACCGCCACCGTATGCTCCACCGTGTCCTCAGGGCGATCTTCGCAATGGAAACACCCGGGCGTTTCCTCCCGCCTTATGCGAAACAGGAACCTCCCGAAACAACCGTGTCCGGTGAGGACCTGCGTCAGGCGGAAGGTGAGGACGCCATGCCGCCTCTCAAGCCACTCCTCAAAGAGGGGACTTACCGCCGCTATCGTGGCGTGCCCATCAACTGGCTTGTCACAATCACATGATATTAAGGTATAACTAGACATGTTTTGACCCAGCTTACCTCAGTGAAAAGTCTGGTTTCACCCGTAAATTGATGCCTTTAGCAAAATTTTATGAATAAAGCTAAAGGAAGTAAGGTACGTTTACTTTTACAGATTTGTTTTGCTTTGTGTAAAAGTTTTATAACTTTATTTATTTGCGTAATACACTTTATGGCAACAGTTTAACGGTTTACGATTTCTTTTTGGCTCAATTTGCGTCGTGGGGTGTGTTTGTTTGGTTATCTCAAATGGACGCGTAGCCAACCATTCTTTTTGCTTACCAAATGTACGCAATTACAAGTTTATTACGTACCTATACTTTGATCTTTCTCAGAGACTAAGGCGGATCACACACTACTACGCGCCACATGACGGGGTGCGCAAAACAACCCTAATTCTCAGTGCAATTCCCAGCGTTTTTAAAATTAAATTTGTGTGTAAAAAATCACGCGCGGTGGTGCGTTATCTACGCCCCGTCACGTGGTGCGTCTTAGTGTGTGATCCACCTTACCGTTAAAGTGGTCATCTTTGTAGTGCTGTGTTGTGAAGCTGCTGCTTTTTCTACTTTCTCCTGGCCTTGCTACCAACGTTTTTAAATATTATGATAAGGCAAGGTAATCATTTATTAACTCAAACATGGGTAGGTACAAGACATAAACCAAAATTGTTAGCATGCAAGAAATTTTAAAAGTAAAGATAAAAACAGTTCATCACATTTTCCTTACACAATGGCATGCAAATATGTATTAGCATAATAATTTTTAACGTCACTCCGAATAAAAATTATTTAAAAATGTCACGATGATACAAGGACATTAAAATAATAAATTAGTAAAACATAATAAAAATCTCTCAGCTAAAACCTCATTCAAATTATAAAAAGCTTCATCTGCTAGAAAATTAATAACTTTCTTTTTGAACTGAAAAGCAATTAGACACTTCCTACATTTCGTTAATGATATTATTAAGTGTGATATTGAATCAAATCCATTTGGCAATTATCTGGCACAATTTCAAGTTTTCTGGAAACCCAAGTACGCACTCCACTTCAGTATTGAAACCACACACTAAGATGTGAGGATGCTAATTTCCCTTAAACAACAAACACTCCTACAATTTACATGGTCACAACCAAACCATATTTCCATTCCACTAAAAGCACATTCGTTTAATCAGTACATTCACAAACTAATTTGCGTTAGCAAAACATGATGCATTGTCATTAAAATGACATTATTCAGCAGTTGTCAGCGATGTCAGCTAGTATGCGCTCGCTGATTCAAGCGATGCAGCGGCTGCAATCTGCTGGGCATAAACAAAACAGTTTTCGTTAAACCATTCGCACATAGTCCGCTTGGCAAAACAAAACATGGTATAAATGTGCAGATTTAGATCTGGTGCTGTTCTATGTTGAAGCAAATTAAATCTATTTATTTGCGAATACGTTGATATTATAATGAAAAGAATGAGCTGCAAATGCAATTGCCTTTAGAATTGAAGGCTTTCGAAAACAGGCGTGACCAGACTCTCATAGACCAATTTCGAAGAAAACTTCAAGGAAATGGCTCTACAAGAGTCGCGTCGCGCTGTCTAATCGCACCTGTCTGTGGGAGCCTTGACTCTACAAAATAGCTATTTTTTGCAATGGTAGCATGCAGTGGTAATTTACGGGCATACGAAAGTTATAACTTTTAGGAGCTATCGTAATTCATTTCAAACCAAATTTCCACTGTTCTAAGACTGAAAATGTATCCTACATGGTTCTAAAATATTATTTCGTTATTAAAGTATACCGGTCTCGAGACATTTTTAAAGATCAACTCAATACAATGCTCGATCAACAAACAACAAATTTTAATGTCTTGTGTATAATATTACATGGTGGTTGATCCAGGTCTAAGTTTGAGCAATACGTATTCGGATTCTAAACACAGTTTCTCAAATCGATAACGTGCAGGATTGCTGCCAAATAGAATAGCAGACGAGACACTGCATATGGTTTTGAAGTTTTGAGACAGATTTGACTCAAACTTAAGATGCAACGTTGTAGCAGTGTTTGTATCGAATAAGAAACAATTAAGTAGTTGTATTAATGTATTGTAATGGGGAGCTGTGTTGCAAACTATGTCTCAAATCATATTTTTCTTATTCATCATCTGCCTAGCCTTTTCCCAAGTATGTTGGGGTCGGCTTCCAGTCTAACCGGATGCAGCTGAATACCAGTATTTAACATGGAGCGACTGCCTATCTGACCTCCACAATCCAGTTACTAGGTAATACGATACCACCAGGTAAGACTGGTTGTCAGACTTTTTGACCTTCTGATGTTGAACAAATCCTAAAACCCACCCGTGTTCCCTCAGTTGCCTGTGTGCCAGGTGCCGCGGTATCTCTCAAGAACAACCTGCACCCCTGGCAGGCATTGGCCCTTGCGGACCCCACCAGTTGGTGCTGACATCTCTTTGAGGCACGCGTGGAACACAACGCGCCGTCGACCCGGGCTTGGTCCCGGACAGCGAGCTACCCATTACTCGCCGTCCGCAAGCCCGCGCCTACGGTGGCCGGGAATCAGCCTGGGATTCCCGACGCCCAGGGCGTCTCCCGCGGCGGCTACGGCCGTGAGGGCGCATATACTGCCTCTCCCTAACGTGCGTCGCCTCCCTCTTCGCGAGCATCACTACTTCGCAGAGGGAGGTGACGGCTAACCATGCACTCTCACTCCGTACCATGGCCTGGACCAGGGCCGGACGCGAGAGATCGCCGCCGCCGATCGCCTCCTCGAGGACACGGCGGTGCTCCGCCCAAGCTGGGCCGACCTCCACCGTATGTTCCACCGTGTCCTCAGGGCGATCTTCGCAATGGAAACACCCGGGCGTTTCCTCCCGCCTTATGCGCAACAGGAACCTCCCGAAACAACCGTGTCCGGTGAGGACCTGCGTCAGGCGGAAGGTGAGCACGCCATGCCGCCTCTCAAGCCACTCCTCAAAAAGGGGACTTACCGCCGCTATCGTGGCGTGCCCAACGAATGTATTGTTACGAGCTTGGGGTTCGTGACAATTAAAACTGCCAATATATATTACCAAAAATGGCACTTTAATTAAACAACCTAATAACAACTTCAAACACAGTTATAACAAAACAAAATTGCAGTCTAAGTCGCACTTTCATCGCTTTTGAAGTTCTCGATTGTATCGCTTGTTCAATACTCTCCGGGTCGCGATCCGTTCCGGCCTTTTATAGGGCCCTCGGATAGTTACAGAACCTTCTACTGTAGAAGCAGCTAGAATGTTCGAGTACATACCGGCCCCGACTGAACAGATGACGATAGTTCTAGAAAGTTCAGGCATCGACATTTCTAAAAAGATCTTGACTCTATTAATTCTGCTACTCGATACTAGATGGCGCTAGTGGTAACTAATGCTACCATTTACCAGTCATTAATTGTGGCGCGCAATAGTATTTATAGTTTAAAAAAAATAATACAACCGTCTAAGTTCATATATGTAGTTCCATTGAATGACTTTTAAATGAAATAGGCATATGAACAGAGCCAGACCATGGATAAACAGAGCCCTAATTCTCTATGACCACTTAACGATTCCTTACTTCGAAACCACGTCAATTTCTTAGATTACATATTTAGGTAGTTTGAATGTAGTAAGATTCCGCGGGGAATCATTATAACGATACAGAATTGGGGCCCAGCCAAAGTAACGTAAGCAAACAAAAACTTAATCGAGTGCCAATCCCTGGCCCCTGGCGGTAAACGGTTGGCACTTGTTTACTCAAACAAATCGATTTGTGTGTGACCCACCTTCCGTTTAATCTTACTCTGACATTCTAGAACGAAAGGCATTTTTCCCGCTCTATAGGAAAGTTACTGACAAATTTACTAACTTGTCAAACCCATAAGCAATTATGGGAAACATGTCGACATGGAAAAAATACATTGGTGTATTTTTCCATACTATAATCGCGTTAGTTCTAAATCTTATTTACTCTGAATAATTTGTAGTTTTGGGAATACGATTGAGAGAAGCATAGAAATAAGTGGAGTTTTTTGAGAATTCACTATAATAAAGCGAACGAAAATCAATTGAGATGGTTCATTTGAATCCATCGTGGAATAAGTTGACACCTAAATTTCTAAAACGGGGTGTAAGTAAATTGTTTTTTTTTGGCTACGATACTATAATATCAATTTGTACCCAGTGTGAAGTCACAAATCTTGCTTCCATCCACAATTCACATAAATAAAAATAAAAAATAAACTAAAGAGAACGCGGAAAACAAATGAACTTCATAACTTCATACCAATAAGCCTTCAACATTTTTTTTCCAACAAAACGTTACGGTAGCCCTTTACATCGAGCACCGCGTTATCAGTGATCGTGTAAGCGTGACGTACGGCCATCGGCGTTAACACTCCGATGATATTGGCCCATAATGTTAGCTGTAAACGATCGTTTGTGGACACTGTTGAAACGACGTCATCTGTTACACACATATTTGGAACGTATTGAAACCATTTATCGTTGTGACATGAAACAAGATGTAATTCGGGTTTTAGAATTGAAAATAATGAAATTGACGTGGGATCTAGTTTTGGGCTCGTTTCAAGTGGTAATTTTTTATTGGAACTCTACTTAAGCAAGATTGGCATTGAGGTTTCTTTCAGGATTAAGTTGACAGTGTGACCACAAAATAAAATGAAATCCACTAAAAAAAATCTTCAAGAAAAACAACCTTGCTGTAACAATTTGGTGGAATTTGAAATCCGTGGTTAGACGATGTCAGTATGACTTCGCTCATTAGTGTACAAAATGCGTTCACAAATAATCCTTACTATACCAATATTTTGAGCCAAAGTCTATCTATGTAGATATCGATAGACGTATACTATAAAGTTGGCATAAAAAGCTTCTCACCTGTTAATTTATGCGAGCGTCATTTAATTTGGATAAAGTCAAACACACACAGGCAACGTGTTTAAACAAATATCAAAGTTCTTAACTAGGGGCGTTCGAGCGCGAGTTCGCGCGAATTCGAATCATTCCACTAAGGCCGGTAAAAGCCATTTAACTTTTGAAAGAGAAGCCAAAATTTCGTTTTACTCGTAGAACTTTTCAAATGAGCAATTCCTTGTTTTTTTGGTTGATCAGGTGTTTTGGAAGATAGATGTTAGATCAACAAAGTCTTCTTAGTTACCTTTCTTAGGTACGACCTTTTAAGACTCAGTGGAGTTTATGATTCAATCAACTCAGTCGAGCTGTCAAATGCTTTATAAAAGTTAAAACTTTTTGAGCAGGGAACTATTAACTAACAATAAAGTGAAAACCTGTAACGAAAATTGAAATTTCTGACTAGAATCAGGCAGAAAAGAAGTTTTTCTATAAATTAAAGCGACAAGTTCACTGGTAGTGCGTTATTCATATCGTTTAAACACTTGTTTACACGATACGATACGATACGAGTATCTGGAGGCAAGATTGAATCTTTACCAAATTTCTTAAACATACGATACCATTGTTCTTGATGATAATAATAATGAGCAAATTTTAATACAGATACAATACGGTATTCTGCTTTCACTACGAAAGGGGAATTAATGGGTAGCGGATGTGTTTCGAAGATTATAATTCCAGTGTTCGTTGAAGCTACGGCTTGGTAAATATTACATGCATGTGGCTATCAAGATAACGTACTGAATAATGTTTAATATGTACTTCCAGTGAAAGCTCGTTACGTGGGTTACTAGTGAACCGCATAAAGGAAGTCTTTCAACTCGCATACGATCCATAATTACACCTAAATAGGTGTTAGCAAAAAGGTTTGTATACTAAAATCTAAAGACCAGTTAACCCCTTTTTCAGGTCAGCGTATTTCAAAGAGTCATTGCTGAAGATGCAGTCATGGAAATTTGTTAATGAAAAACTGGTAAATCGAGAAGAATCGTGATATCTTGAATTCATCTGATCACATACTCCGCCAAACCATGACAGCACGCGCGAATCATAAAGATTTTTTTAAAGGAATTCTTAATTAATTGCTTCATAATTATGTTTGAAAAATTCGTCTGATTGACAACGTAAATAACGAAATGAATGTTGTTAAATTGTCAAAATGAAACGAATTGCCACTGTAAGTAACTGTGTTACGTAATTACCCCGGATATCAATTATTAGAAAACACAATCTACTTACTTTCATAACAAGAAACTAATACTTAACCTACCATAGTGTGTCGTCTGAAGCCACTCGTAATGTCAACCAAACGTATTCGCTTTTCGAACTCAGTATTTTTCCGGTCCTGCAGGAATATTTCATACACTCAAGCGCATTAGCGACTAGACAAATCCTTCGTTGTGCAAATAGTGGGTTGTATTTAGTATATATTTTTGTAGGTTTTTGGTATCTTCCTACTGTTTTGTTTATCTGTAATTTCTTTTTGCCTAATGAGCTCATTTTTTAATTTGAAAATACCGAAAATTATGCTTACATTAAATTTAATAAATGATGTCATTTGGTGAACTATTGGTAATCGTTCTCAATTTTTGTTTATAAGTTTAACATAAAATGACATCACGCCTGTCGATTCCCCGAAGGGTTGGACAGAGGTGTATGATGATGATGATGAAATTGGGACTCCCTTTTCCGCACGTAGACTCCCATTCGGTCCGTTGTACGTGACCATTCTGGCTAACAAAGCCAGCCTAGCTCCGCCCAAAAGCACAGAAGCTTCCTGGGAGCTTCACAGGCTTCGCGGAGCGACCTCATTGTTCCAAGGATTTTTTCACGTTGCGAAGCCACGGCCTCGCATTCCAGGATGACGTGGGCGGCTGATTCCTCGCCGTCAAGGCAGCCTCTGCAAAGCGGGATGTCTGTGGCGCCTATATTATGAAGATGTTTGTTAAGGGGGTTATGGCCCGTAATTGTTCCTATGATTATTCTAAGGTTGTTTCTACTCAGGCTGAGAAGCTTTTTGGTTAATCGCGGGTGTACAGTCAGCAAAGCCAATTTTGACTGTCTACAGTCTGTAGCCCGTGACCATCGGTTATTATGAAGTTCGGTTGATCTTTGGCGAATCCACGCACGAAATTGTGAGAAAGGCAGGGGGAGAAGTGGGTACGGGCCTAGCACGTTCGTATCTGAGCCTGTCTTCGCAAGTTCATCTGCGGCGTCATTACCTAAGGATCCACTGTGCCCTTTGATCCACTTGAGGGTAATACGATTGGACGTCGATATACTCTCCAGAGCTAGATGGCACTCCAAAATTAGTTTGTTGTTGGTGGACAGAGGCGTACCAGTACACCCACATTTCGCCAGTGATGTTCAGGTCCCATGTAATAGGGGCGAGCATATTACCATCAACCGGGCACAAATTCAAATTCCGGGCTGTTACTGAGAAAGTTAGGAGATAGAAAAACCCAATAACACTTTTTCCGACCTGGGCATTGAACCCAGTACCTCATATTTAGCAGTAGCGCTTGCGACCACTAAACCAACGAAGCATTCAAATGAGTTTATGTACCAAATAAATTTTCTTTTAATAACTTAACAATAAGTATTTCTTATTTGCTATATCTAGCAGACACGGTAACCGAGCAGATATTATAGAGGGCGTGTATCGGCTTTACCACATTACAGTTAATAGCCCGTCGAGCCGGCGCCTATACGAGGAAATTTTTATGATACAACCCCAGGCCATCAGCGTTAAACGTTAAAGTTCAGTAGGTTCATGTTGACGGTTAATTTATTGTTATAATTCTTTTGCTTCATAAAAAAATAATGTAAGCGTATGAAATAAACTCTTCGTTGTACTTTGAATAAATTAAATAATACTACTTACTGAAATCGTTGGTACTTACTAGTAAATAAACGTAAATATCATCCTCATTAATTAGCTAGCTGGTTAGGCTGTAGTCAGTAAATAAATTAAATTGTTTGTTTCATATCTAGGTACCTACTAAATTGTGTGCAATACTGAAAATGTTTTGTCTGCCACTAGAATATAAAACATATGAATGACGTGCGTTATGCTCTAAGTACCAATTTCACCAATGAAACTGAACGCGATCAGTACATCTAAACTGCGTTTAAGAACTGTCACTGTCAATATTCCAAAGCAATTATTAAGACACTGACACCTCTTGAACACGGTTTAAATGTGCTAATCGGGTTCAGTTTAATTGGTGAAATCCGCCCTAAGATGGGGGGCCCTAGAAGATCAAGAAATTATATTGCACAATGTTTTTGATCATCTAGGGTTAATAGGTTAGGGGTTGAGCACAATGTTTGAATAAAAGCTTGAGCAAGTTATTTTTTTATTTCTTTTACAAAATAATACAACTCTAAACGATCTATAGAGCGTAGGTAATTATTTCAACGAATAGGCCTATTTTCTATATTGTCCATATTTATAAACGACAAGTGCGAGGCAGACTTACACTGTCTACCTATTAAGGTTTATGAGATAATGCCCGCTGACAGTCCGATGGACGGACAGACGGACGGACGGACAGTGGAAGCTTAGTAGGGTTCCGTACACATAGGATCCCGTTGGCACCCTTTGGGAACGGAACCCTACCAAAGACACTTACATCGGTTAACCGATGTCCAAGTTATAAGTAAACTAGCAAAACGACACACAGATAAACTTTGCGACGTGTGATAAGTAACTGAAAAGAAAAGATACGAGAACAGCTTGATATACAACGTGTTACGGAAAGGGTATATACATACCAAGGGCACGGCTTCTTTAGATGATATCAAACGATATTGGAAAGGTTTTAATCCTATCTCTACATGTTCGGAAGTTGTGAGAATTTTTAATACATCCATACAAGAAACCGAACTTTTCAAATAGAAATAAACACATCACTCGAAAGAGATTTATCGTGATATTGGCACGTAACGTGGAAAGTTATTGACCTAATGCGGTAACACGTTTGTTATGGTTTGAATTTAAGAAACATGAAACCAAAAATTTGGTATCAATTCTTAGAGTATTATATTTTGAGCTGAAACTATGTATAGTGATTCTATACCAGCTGTTATCTTTAGTGCTTAAGAATAGCAATAGGGTTACTGTTACATCCTGTATAACTGGAGCAGATTACCTTTTATTCAGAACATTTAAAACTTAACAGGCAGTCAGAAGGATCCTTCGTTCAATATTCTATTGAACACTTAGGACGCATGTCTATTATGGTAATATTCTGTGGGAATCTCTGCGAATCCAATCCGATAGAAAATGTAATGAAAAGAGTCCCGGACTACGAGTACTACCGCTTTGTGGGACAAGCGCCTGAAGCAAAGGTCAACCCACTGAATTTCATGCATTTAAAATTGACATTGTTGCACAAGCTTCCATTTTGTTTCTTGAGCACTTTTTGTATTAATAAAGAATGCTTGTTTGAAAGTCTTGTAGTTGCTACCAACGGTTAGGAATTATAAGGATTTTCCTATTGCGATTTAGAATCATAGAGGTAATACCTATATTTCTGTTAGATAAGCTAGTATTATTTTAGTAAATGGTACCTATGTTATAAATTCTAGATCAAAAGGAAACACCAGATTTTTTTTTTTAATTACCTTTAGACCAAGTTTTCTATTATCGATGAAGATAGAATAGTATACTAAAATACTGCAGGTGTTACGTACGTATATTAAGTTATCTATACATAACCTTAAATAGAATGTGTAGCCAACCGCATGATAGCGGTTGCCAAGATATTTTGTTACATATTCTACACATAATCCTTCCTTAATACATACCTATTGCTAATTTTGAATGTGATCATTGTGTGGTTGTTGTGGTCTGAATGCCTTAGTAGGATCCGTATAAATAAAATCATTCTGACACGTTTGCTGTCTATAGTAATTCTAAGAGGATCTATCACATTGTCAAGGCCATTAGAATTTTAAAAATAGCCATCATTTTTCTAGTGGTCGCCCAGGGGTCAACATGCGACCATTATCAAAAAAGTATTTCTAATGCATTATTATGTAAAAAAATATGTTTTCTGCCCTCTTTATCCGTATAAACTTTAGCTGTGCTAAATTTTATACTCCTCCGTCCAGTTAATTCTCGTAAAAGAGGTCAAAGTTTTTGTTTCACGTATAATATATAATATATCTATAATACTATATGATCTCTTTTTAGAATAGAAAAATACCTGCTACCTCCTGACTTCTACTGAGGGCCCCATTACATGAACCGCAACCCCACCACATCACAGCGACAAAATGTGAGCAAGCAGTGGTCACATGTGGATAGTGTCGCTGCAACTTCTTGCAGTTGCGTTGCCGTGCTGTGGCAAATTCAAAATTTCGATGTAGTTGCGTTGACACTAGTAGTTACGATTTGGTTAGGACGTGGCTAGTGTTTGCGGACAGCAGTTTGTTGAGGTTGCGTCGTGGCCTTGATGTGGTCGGTATCAGCCACACCATTTATTTTGGCGACAAAATGTGGGCAAGCAGTGGTTAGGTGTAGATAGTGACGCTGCAGCTTTTTGCAGTTGCGGCAGCACATGCAAAATATCGATTTCGGTGCCTTGTTGCTAGTAATTGTGAAGTGGTTACGTTGACTGTAGCTAGTGTTTGCAGACAGATAGGTGGTTGTGTTTGCGATGTGGCCGGCCGCTAGAGCGCAGTGTAGTTGGTGGTTGTGTTGTAAATGCGACGTGGCCTTGATGTGGTCGGAATCACCCACACGGTTTATTTTGATGGCCAAATGTGGTGCGTGTGGATAAATTATTGATTTTCATACAAACTAGCGCCCGTCCCCTCTGTTCTCGTTCTGGGGTGGTTGTGGTTGTAGCTACGTGTGATCGGGCTGCGTGCGTAGGTAACATGTCACTATAGATTCCAGGTACATAAACAATCGGTTTCTTTTGTAACTTTTGTTCCCTTTTATTCCCCAATAAACTATATTCTATAGTTTTTAGAATGAGATGAATAGCACACCAAAACAATTCAATGGAAAACACGCAACAATGTGCGGCGACCAGAAAAAGCCAGATGTGAATAAAAAATAAACGGTTTTATGTATATTGCTACGTTAGGTCTAAACAAAGCAAGTTAGATAAAAGCTTTATATAAAAAAAATCTGTTTTGTTTTTTGGTTCTGAAAACAGGACGTATGGCGTCCACCATAATTTTTCATGACAGAGCGTAGTCAATATACGAACCTAGAATATGTATGTACCTCCCAATGCCTAAGCTTGGACCAAGTAGGACAATCATAGATAAGTCATTGTTCTTAGCAATAGCTAGATCAAATTAAATCTAAGAAGAATATATTTTGTTATAATAAACAATGTGTTAAACTAACTACATAATGCCTGAATTACAAAATAATTACTTAATAATAAATTGAAATACCAAGACTGCCTAGGGCACAGCATTATTTGATTAAAATTACTCAGAATTTCAATATTTCAGAATTATAAGCACCAAGATTAAATATACTCGTATAAAAGCCAATTAAGTCTAACACAACTAAAATGAGATTTGGCAGTAAACGTAAAAACAAAATTGGATTCATACTAGCTACCATTAAAATTAGAGAATGAGGATAGGGTCAGTAGGATATTGTACGGCACCGCTATTATTTTATTTTCGATAAATTCAATAATGACTCAGTACAATGTCGCAACTTGTTTCGGAAGTAGAACATTTGTTTCAAAACACTGAAACACGGAAAACTTTCTGTAAAAGAGAAGCACATTTCGCTCTCCGCGCGAATTCCTTTATCGGTATTATGTTGGTTCCATTGCACTTTATTGGGATCAGTATTGGTACACAAGCCTTCAAACGCATTAAATTATATCGTAGGTTTAGAATGTATGAATTCTGAACGTTGTTTGAATTTTGTTGGTTTTCAATGAAAATGTTGACAGCTTTTCTCCGTACGTACCTACAAGTTTACTTCTCTCGGGATGTTATTTATTTATTACGCTTACAGTCTAATATCTAGGTAAATAATGTACATTTAGCGCTTACAGTTGTCATTCACAAGCTTCCACAAATTAAACATTATAATATTTAAAAATTATAATATTCAATCTACAGTTATATTTATTATACGCCTCAGATTACTAACTCAAGTTTTTTTAATTTAATATAACCTCTTTTCAGTGGCTTCGAAGTTATCCCATGGGAAAGTACTACCGTAATAAAAAGTATTCCATGTGTTAATCAATGTTATAAACTATGTGTGCCAAATTTCATCCAAATCCAGTCGGCCGTTTTTGCGTAATTGAGTAACAAAATCCAAACATCTAAACATACAGAACTTCATATTTATAATATTATATAGTAGGATCTTAATTATGATTGGATGCCCTCCAAAAATCCCTTGAAGAACAACAGTAAAAAGACGGTCAAGTTGATGGTGGATTGATAAAAGCAAGATCTTAACTCCCAGATAGTAAATTGCTATTAACTTCAATAGATTACAACTAACAACTACGTAACTATGTAACTTATTCTAATCCAACAATGGACGTAAACTTGTTTCCGGGATCCGGTGGCAAAAGATCTTATAACTCTCCGATTGTATAAAACTCAATTTGTAACTCGTAAACCACAGTTAAGAAAGACGTATCTTTATCGAGAACACACGACCTCTAAACGTAAAAAGGTCTGAAAGGCCAGTAGCTTCCATTTTGTTTTATTTGCAACAATAATTCAAAGAAAACAACTAAAGAGCGTGTATTCGTTAAATGGCGGCTTAGACGAGAACAGCTGCTTTTCTTTTAGAAAATACATAGTAAATAGAATTTGAATAAGATATTCTTTGTGTTGACATCAGTCGAGCCTTTACGATGTAATTTTTTTTTTGTTTACTTGAAATTGGGCTTGGAGTATTTGTTAGTGGCTTTTACGTTGAAATGATGAGCCAAGAAGTCACACGTTTATAAAAATATCGGTCGGTATAAATCTTCAGCTTTATACTGAAGTTAGTATCTTTTAAACGTCGCGCTTTGTAAGTGTTTATTACCCTTTTCCAAGTAGAATTTTAGGAATCCCTCCTAATACACATAAAATAGGTGAATGGCCTGCGGCAACTAGACATTCTTATATATTTTGATAATAATGAGGTAGACTAATCAGGAGCTGATAACAAGCCCAGATAAAAGTGTAACATGTATAATCCACTAAGCTCACCCAATGTCTATACATATATTTTTTTGGTTCCTTTTTTTGTGTTTGTTACATCTTATATAGAATATTGTTTATGTTTGTTTTTCTTTTTTTTTCATTAAGTTAGCCCTGCTACAGTTAACGTTTGTTAACAGCTTGTTTTTATTATATAATAGTAATCTGTGAAAAATGTTGTGGGTAGTAGATTAATTGTTACGTTCAATTTTAAGATTTTTCTGTTTATGCTTAATATACTACTGTTTGTGTTCCCAAATGTAATAAATAAATAAATACCTAGACGTATATAGACTTGTAAGCTAGCTATACGTGAATATTGTTCAAGTCAATGTCAATACGTAATGTCACTCAGTAAAGGTTAATCATAGATTAACTCACAGTTATTGAAAGCCCATAAAATCTTTTCTCAAATGGTTTGTGACTTTTGGTATTTTGGTTAACTAATCACAATAGGTAAAATTATATTTGAAGGCTGGTTAGAGACTATTAAAAGCCTCATAAAACTGAAGGCTAATAAACGCTTAAAATCCAGTCGCTTAACTGAGTGGCAATTAATTGCCACAAAGTATGATAAATAGTGGATTCTTTGACAGATTGTCGCTGAGATTATGAATCTGATTAGATTTGGTACGTTTTTTGGGAATAACCCCTCAGATTTATAAATTAATTGATTTATTTATACAGATATTTACATAATTAATAAAAAAAAATGTCTTAAAATTAATGTACAAATATATGAAAAATAAAATAATGATAGGCTATAAAAAAAATCAAAGTTCAAAATTCTAAAATAATTAGTCTTACGAAACAGGATCCTAATTATTGCATTATACACTTACAATGAAAATACCTTTCAAACATACATACATAAAACTCACGCCATCTTTCCATGGTTGTAGACAAATTACAGAACGCCACCTGCCACGATCCTAACATACTCCTCGTTTATGTTCATATAATATCAATACCATTCAATTTGACAACTAAACAATATTCATTGCGTTATTTACGTTGTTCAGGAGACTTATTTTTCGAACAGTATGAAGCAATGTACTATGATGAATATTCTACAAATCCTACGGATTGCATTACAAGTGTGTTACGAAGTTAGGGTGCTGATTGAAAGCGATTATTAACGTGACTGTGTAACGTAATTAAGCTGTGTGGGTAAGATGGCTGAACTATTTAAACTTGTTTAACTAAATCTCATCATCTGCCTAGCCTTTTCTCAACTATGTTGGGGTCAGCTTCCAGTCTAACCGGATGCAGCTGAATACCAGTATTTTACATGGAGCGACTGCCTATCTGACCTCCACAACCCAGTTACTGGGTAACATGATACCCCTTGGTGGTTGTCAGACTTTCGGGGTTCTGACGACCCGTCACGACTGTCAAAGATCCACAAATGACAGCCGGGACCAACGGTTTAACGTGATTTCCGTGAGAGGTGTGTATGTAAAGATGGTCACCCATCCACGGACTAACCGTGGTAAGCGTAGCTTAACCTGATCGATCGACCCGTGTAGCTGTTATTAACTAGCCATAAGCCCCTCACAAGCTCCTATTTAACTCAATCTAAAAACTGAATTACTGTAACTCTGTGAAGGTAAACTAGACTAGGCTTAAAATAGATCTAGTAACCCGGTGTAGGTGTCTAGCCTCCGAGATTTATGAGTAAGACCACTTTGAAATGCGGCCAGTGAATATTCTATTGTTCTAAACTAGTATTTGATTAACTTACCTCGATGAGTTTGAACCTGTGCTTTCATCGTTCGGTATTCGTTTTCATTGAGATTTAACTGTGAAACAAAACTTTATGATTATTTGTATCTAACTACGGGGTACGTGCTTCAAATGTTTTAACTTGGTTGCTATATGGAAGAGAAGATTTATATACTACTAGCGGTCCCGATAGACGTTGTTCTGCCCGAACACAGCGCCACCTACCGGGTCCAATTGTAAATCTAAACCGTCCAGGAACCCTCTTAAACACATGCAAAAAATCATTTAAATCGGTCCAGTCGTTTAGGAGGAGTTCAGTGACATACACACTTATAGTAGAATTGTATATATAAAGATAAACATAACATCACGCATTGTTTTCGCGAAGGGTTTGACAGAGGTGTACATAAAGCGACAAATTGGAACCGTCATAAGTGTCCTAGTAGGTTTAAGTGTAATAAAATATTTTGATCTTGATTTTGAGTGCACCCACATTTCGCCATTTATGTTTAAGTTTCATGTAATAGGGGGCAAACCTTTTGCCATCAACCGGGCAGTCAGAAATGTGTTTATAGATAGGTAACTTTATGGTTCCTGCAGGCTTAGCACGAGCACCGATTTGTCGACGGAAGAATAGACATGGCTATTAACTAAATGATGTACAATAGGAGAAGATAGCTATGTTGTTCTATTAATTATCACAGTTATGCGTTCTAAACGAATCATGATTTGGTAGATAATCGTATATAGTTTGTGGCCGTCAAGTAGAAAATTTGTTGTCGCAGTGTGATTTAGACAGTTTGGGAAGAAATATTCTTCTGAAATAGTCTACATTTTTAAGGACCTAGACAAAGCTCGGTAGAAACTAAAGACAAAATGACAGATTGTAGTAGGATATCTACGGTGCGATGTCAAAAATGGAGAAACGAAATGTCACTTTATATTGATAAAGCACTGTCTATTCTTCATAGAAATAGAAAACGTCATGCTAAGCCTGCAGGTTGATGTCTCGTCTAACATCATTAGCAAGGTGTCGTATGTCACACCGGCGCGTTTATTTGCCGTCATCATTAAACCTATCTAGCTGTTTACGCTTTCTTTGCTTCTTCAAGTGCTATTATTTCATCACGATAAACTTGTTAGTCAAATTGTGACATTAAGATTTTTTCAGGCTTTTCACATCTTCTAAAATACATTGGCCTTTCCAACTACCTACATTCTAAAAAAATAAGAAACTTTTTTTCCCCATTAAAAGGTTTTTTTCCGAATTCAAAGTTTTCTTTTATAGGTTTAAGAAAACTGAATGAGTTTGGTAAACTGCCTGAAACCAAAATACATTTGATTATAAAACTCAAAAAAAAAAAACGTTTCGTCGAATGCATTTAATTTGGAGTGGAGAAACAATATAAACATTTCATGAATATTACTTTGGAATAAAAAAATCATAGTCATTACTTTGTAACAAACTGTTTTAAGATTGATTTATTCAAATAAGTGGAAAATAAACTATGTAAATCTTTAAGAAAATTTTACAGGACTCGAGTTTGAAAAACAACTTTCATTTATTTTCCGTTGCTGGCAAACAGTTTGGGGTCCAAATGTTTTATATGGATCGTTTCTGATACTATACAACCCTTGATTTTGCTACTCCAAGCCAGAAAAAGGGAAACATATTGCTCAAGCGATACGACGAACGTGCCCACAGAATTTATATTAGACGAGTCTCCAGAATATCGTTATGGAAATTCAATAAAACATACAGACGGCCAATAATTCTTGTAAATGGTTTTTCTATTGTAGTGCGTCTGAAATGCTTTAAAAATAGTTTATTTTTCTCTGACAACTTGACAAGCAATAAAGTCACAAACAGATATAAATGGTTTCTTTATGCAGCTTGAATGTAGCAGACAGAATACATGCATTTTATGTATGAATAAACAATTTGTGACATAAGCGAGAATATTTAAAACATTTTGTAAAAAAAAACACGTTTCTTGTATGGAGACCCCCTTCAGCTTCAACGTTATTTTATTTTTTGTTTTATCGCCAATAGAAATTACACTCTGTGAAAATTTCCACTGTCTATCTTTTACGGTTCATAAGGTTATAGCCTGCCGTCAGACAGACGGACGCACAGCGGAGACTTAGTAAGAGGGTTCCGTTGGTACTCTTTGTGTACGGAACCCTAACAACATAGCGGCGGTAAGTCCCCTCTTTGAGGAGTGGCTTGAGAGGCGGCATGGCGTCCTCACCTTCCGCCTGACGCAGGTCCTCACCGGACACGGTTGTTTCGGGAGGTTCCTGTTTCGTATAAGGCGGGAGGAAACGCCCGGGTGCTTCCATTGCGAAGATCGCCCTGAGGACACGGTGGAGCATACGGTGGCGGTCTGCTCGGCTTGGGCGGAGCACCGCCGTGTCCTCGTGGAGGCGATCGGCGGCGGCAATCTCTCGCGTCCGGCCCTGGTGCAGGCCATGGTACGGAGCGAGAGTGAATGGTTAGCCGTCACCTCCTTCTGCGAAGCAGTAATGCTCGCGAAGAGGGAGGCGGCGCACGTGAGGGAGAGGCAGTATATGCGCCCTCACGGCCGTAGTCGCCGCGGGAGAAGCCCTGGGCGTCGGGAATCCCAGGCGGATTCCCGGCCACCGTAGGCGCGGGCTTGCGGACGGTGAGTAATGGGTAGCTCGCTGTCCGGTAAGGACCAAGCCCGGGTCGACGACGCGTTGTGTTCCACGCGCGCCTCAAAGAGATGTCAGCACCAAAGGGTGGGGTCCGCAAGGGCCGATGCCTGCCAGGGGTGCGGGTTGTTCGAAAGAGATACCGTCGCCCCTAGCACACAGGCAACTGAGGGAACACGGGTGGGTTTTAGTCAGTAAAAGTCTGACACGCCCTCCTGCTCCACCCAGAGCGGGAGAAGTTATTTGATGATTTCCCATCCTCAAAAAAAAAAAAAACCCTAACAACATAAATCATTGGCCGTATATTAAGATTGGAAACAAAATAACACATTCAAAGGCCCTTTATTCAGAACTAATACATTTCCTACGTCATGTTAAAAGCTTTTATTTCATCCTAGGCTCAAGTTTGAGCGTTTGGCTTTTTGAAATTGCCGTTATTACCTACCTTCACTTCGCTCGGTAGCGTGTGGCCTATATTTCATTCCGAGCCCTAAAGCATTACATCCCCTAGTCCCTTTCAATTCGCCTAATAGTCCACCTGTGGTTGGTTTCTTTTAAGTGAACGATAAAATTTTGGTATTTTATGTTAGAATAAATGGTTTCAGATTTGTGTGGTTTGGTAATGCTATTACGAGTGATAAGTGGGCTTGAATTGAAGCTTTTATGATGTCTTGGTATTTCAGGATTGAATTGACTGGAAAATAAATTAATGATGATCACACTGCATCAGATTTCCAAATGAGACTTTAAGCTAGCTAGTAGGGAGTCTGCCAAAAGGTGTGTCTGCCAAAAGGTGTATCTACATCTTTTTAATAAAATAAGTGATAGACATAATTTTAATACTAGAAACAAAGACAAAATAGATCAACCATTTTTCAGATTAGCTAAAGTACATACATCTTTTATGGGGTACTGTGTTAAATGTTACAACAAAATACCTTGTGATATATTGCAATTAAATGAAAGGAAATTTAAAGCTCACATTAAAAGTAAACTTTGTAAACTAGCGTATTACAAATTAGAGGATTATATCCAAGATAAGAATGCTTGGAAACATGCTGGTCCTGCTCCATAGGACAATCTAGAGTCTAGACAAAATCAAACTGGTTGCTAATTGAATTGTACATATAATTAATTATATTTATGACATTGATTTACACTCAGTAATTATTTTAACTCACACACTGACTCATTACTTGTTAATATTTTAGGAAAATCATACCTATACTTACTTTTACAATGTTTGTAAATGTGTGAACACCATGTATCTATCACAGAATTAATTTATCTGTATTGCTTCAATTTGATTCTTTTTACCCATTTTGGTATGGTAATTTTATTCTGGGTGCATCGTTTTCACACATAATCATATAATGAATGTAAATATTGTACTTGAAACATTTTAAAAGAGTAACGAAGGAGTTTCTTGCCCATTCTTCTCCATACGAAACTACATTTTGGAAGGGGCGACTAGAATCAATTCTATTTTAATGTAAATGTTGACGTTCAAAAGTGCCTTTTAAGTGCCTATTTGAAATAAATGCTTTGACTTTGACTTTGACTTTGTGTGGTAAAATGCATTGCTAATGTAGCTGATTGATGAAACAGCTTCCACTGAGTTGATGCGCTGAGTTTCTACCTGCAACATAATCAGCAAACACCAACTCAAAGCATTTATTTCAAATAAACCAATTATAGTCACTTTTGAATTGTCAACGTTTTCACAGATGAGACACAGGCCTGCCGAGGGGCCTGGCTGTTCTGCCAGAGGTGCGGGTTGTTCGAAAGAGACACCGTGGCCCCTGGCACACAGGCAACTGAAGGAACACCGGTGGGTTTTAGTCAGTAAAAGTCTGACACGCCCTCCTGCTCCACCCAGAGCGGTAGAAGTTATTTGATGATTTCACACCCTAAATAAAAAGACCCAGGCCTCCATTCTGTAAGAGGTGGGCCGTAATCCACCACGCGAGCACAGTGCGGGTTGGTAGATGCCACAAGTCTTCGAATTTTTGGTTCTATGAGATGCCGGATTCCTCACGATGTTTTCCTTCACCATTTTGAGAGCAGTAGTGATAAAATAATTTACACAAAGTAATACGCCTGTCTGGATACGAACCAAAGACCTACAACTCGTCAGTCGCGGCCGTTACCACTCAGCCACCACTGCTCTCCCTACAAGCAGTAACATAGACAAAATAGATCTAGATAACAATCACAGTCAAATAGTCTTGTATCACGTATAATCTCTCGCACAGGCCAGCAGCCCGCACAGATGTAGTACAGACAGCTTAGTCTGTACTATAATATGTAGATAACCGATACTGGTGCAGCCCTAACTATAAATAGTCGATAGACGACGCGACGCCGACTACCCGACTATGTAACGTATCCACTACCAGACGTTCAAGATTTAATATCTCGATATAATCCTTACCTATCGTAAAACGCGACGTCTCTATGTCCTGTCCCTTACTGTGTTTAGAACACGACAACTATTGATCAGATTCATGTGCGTGTGAACTAAGGAACCATAGCAGGAATTCGCAAAATTTATAGCCTAGGATTTAGTAGTAGTCTTAAAACAATTTTAGAACGAATCTGGTAATTCGTAAACAAATATATTAAAAATTAAAGCTCATAAAGATGGCCGGTGGGGCCGAAAGGTTCTGGAGTGGCGACCACGTACCGAAAGACGTAGAGCGGGAATGCCTCCCATAAGGTGGACGGATGACCTTGTGAAGGCCGCGGGAATCCTCTGGATGTGGGAAGCATAAGACCGGGCAAAGTGGAGGAGCCTGGGGGAGGCCTATGTCCAGCAGTAAACGTTTTTCCGCTGAAATGATCAAAGTGTGGTCACTCAGTCCTTACAGATCACCAGCCACAACTCGGAAAGTATTTAAAAATGAGATTTTGTGACACTTAGTAAATAATTTTTAAGAATATTTATTAAATACAAGACTACAAAGCATTAAACAGAAAAGAAAATATAACAAATCAATTTTAAGGAATTTATTTTGCAGTCCTTTCCTAATAAAATGAAACTATCAAGTTTAATAAAGTACAAATTGAATCTTCTCTAAGGGTGATGCGAAACCAGACGTGATTTGATATATATTTTGGACGCATACACAAAAGTTTTACAAATTACTTAGTAACTGGGTTGTGGAGGTCAGATACGTAGGTAGTCATCATCATCATCATTCCAGCCGAAAGACGTCCACTGCTGGACATAGGCCTCCCCCCCCTAAGCTCCGCCAGTTCGACCGGTTCTCTGCTTCTCGCTTCCAGCGGACTCCTGTTAAAGTTAGGTGGCGAGGGAATAGGAAAACTCGCAATCATAATTTCCCAAGTCTCGAGAGTGAACATGAAATGAATGTTAATAGAGAGATTGGAGCACAACATACTTCAGAGGATGAAATTGAAATCATTTCAAGACCTTCTTCATCAAGGGCACATATCAAAACCAATGAAGAAATTGTAGATGATACGAATGAGTCAGATTTCGAGTCGTTGCCTTCTGAAGAAGAAAACGAAAACCTAGCTGAAGGAAACGAAAGCTACAATTCTGATGAAAACCATATGGTTCTCAGAGATAGAGCAAACCTAAAGCCTCCTGTAAGGTTTAATGATCATATTATGGTTCTGGAAGCTAACAATTTATACGAGCCCCAAACATACAAGCAGGCAATATCATGTAAAGACAAAGAAAAGTGGACAAATGCTATCGAGAGCGAAATAAACTCCTTAAGAGAGAACGAAACATGGGAACTAGTCGAACTACCAAAAGGTCGAAAAGCCATCCCATGCAAGTGGGTATTCAAAATTAAAACCAATCCGGATGGTTCTATTGATAGGTACAAAGCTCGGCTGGTGATAAAGGGATATTCGCAGAAGAAAGATATTGATTTCCACGAAACTTTTAGTCCAGTTGCTAGAAGCAGCACGATAAGAGCCGTCTTGAGCGTAGCTGCAAGGGAGAAACTTAAGCTATCACAATTTGATGTATCTACAGCCTTCCTTTATGGCACGTTAGACGAGGAGATTTACATGAAACCGCCTGAAGGTTATGCTGACGAGAGGTATGTCTTCAAGTTAAAGAAAAGTTTGTATGGACTAAAACAAGCCCCACTCTGCTGGAACAGATGCATCACAGACTACATCGTAAAAGCAGGATTCAAGCAGAGTAATTCTGACCCCTGTTTGTTTGTAAGAAGACACGGAAAGGAGAAAATTATTCTGGCCCTGTATGTTGACGACGGTCTATTGGCATATACCAGCGAGAAAATGGCTAACTGTTTTCTGAATGAATTGAAAGCACATTTTAAGATAACAATAAAACCACGCTCTGCTACCATGTTAAAGTTAGGTGGCGAGGGAATAGGAAAACATAGTTAATATGAGAAAAGTATATTAATATCTTAGTTTATATAAAACGAATGAATCGGATGACTTTTCACCAACAGTTTATGTTGCTAGGCAACACAATCATAGAGTATGCATTCCTCAACAACTCCTGCGGCCCTCACAAGGTCATCGGTCTACCTTGTGAGAGGGCTTCCTACTTTACGTCTTCCGGTACGCGGTCGCCACTCCAGAATTTTTCGGCCCCATCGGCAATCTGTTCTGCAAGCAATGTGCTGCCTACTACCACTTAAGTTTGGTAATTCTTCGGGCTCCTGCGGCCCTTTTCATTTCCATACGTAGTCGCTCCATGTAAAATACTAGTATTCAGCTGCATCGGGTTAGACTGGAAGCCGACCTCGGATATAGTTGGGAAAGAGAGAAGAACAGGTTGCCGATGGGGCCGAAAAATTCTGGAGTGGCGACCGCGTACCGGAAGACGTAAAGTTGAAAGGCCTCCCACAAGGTGGACTGATGACCTCGTGAAGGCCGCAGTAGTCCTCTGGAAGCGGGAAGCACAGAAACGGTTGAACTAGGCAGATAGATGATGATGTCAAGAAAGAGAGCAGATAAATAAATACGTCGGTACATGGAATATTGTTCTCCCAAAAAACTGACATTGTACAAGACGGGCTACGACTACCACACAGTAGTTTTAAGTAGGAAGGCAATCCGTTTGAACCATAAAGGCATTAACTTTCCCGTTTCGGGCCGGAAAGCTCTGAATAAGCTATACCTACAAGCTTAACTGAGATACCAGATTCGGATACTTTATTTAATATTTTCCTTTTCACAATAATTTTGATGATATGTAATACGTATGTACATAGAAAGAAATAAAGAAAGAGAACTTACTCTTTACAATAAGTAAAACTCAATGTTTTACATACAGAGGTATTTTTCGTATAGAAAAGTGGAGCCAAATAAGGTAAAATCATGATTTCCATATATTTCCGTCACTGTTATTTCGGGGGTCCTTAGGATTTGAAGCTATAAGGACACTAACTTTGGCACGGAAAAGATATACATAACTCATTTGCATTATTTTACACTAGGTTTTGCCAGCGGCTTCGCCCGCGCGAGACTTTCATCCCCTATTTAACTCCCTTAGCAGTTGAATTTCAAAAAATCCTTCCTCATTCCTTGTCTACATTATAAAAGGAAGCTCTGTGCAAAATTTTATCTTTCTAGGTCCAAGGGTTTGGGCTGGGCGTTGATGAGTCAGTCAGTCAGTCAGTCAGGACTTTTCTTTTTATTTATATAGATAGGCTGTCTAATGTAAATATACATGTCTATGAAATTATCTGGCTTATGTAATATGCTCAAGGCTTAGTACAGGATGTCAACAGGCTCCCCCCCGGTGGGTTCCCGCATTGTCGTTGCGGGGGGGCTCAGTAGCCGTGGTTTTCCCCACCCACGGTGAAGCGAAGAGGAACCCGAGGAGGGGCCGCTCGTCAGGGCTTTGTCCGCTAAGCCGACGACGTAGCGGCCAACCAGTTGCGGTGCCGCGGGGCGGCATAGCCACTGGTGCTGGGGGTAGTGGGCCGCGGCGGGAGAGGAGTGGTGTATGGAGATCGCCACTTTCCTCACCTTCCGCGGTCTGGACGGAGCTGCCATCGTTGGATGGCGGACGCGGTGGGGCCGCAGGGGAGGAGGAGTGTTGGTATTGCGTAGGCCGCTCTCCCTATCCCCTGCGGCCGAAAAGTGGTAGGCGGCGGGGCCACTGTCCTGACCCACCGCAGGGGGACCAAGGGTGCCATACACGGGGTCGTTTGGCACCCATGCGCTGTCTGGTGCCCGGGGTGGTCCGGCGTGCCGTGTGTTCTGGTGCGCCGGTGATGGGGGTCATTCCCCTAAGAGGAGGGTCCGGTGACGGACAGCCGCGGCGGGTTCGCGGATGGCTTTCGCGTTCCCGTGTTCCCGCCATAAGCGGAACTGTAGGACACCGTGGAGTTTTAGTGGGTTAGAGTCCCACATAACTGCGCTATCTCCCCGTGGTAGCGCAGTATGCATGAGCATTTCTCCACGTAAAAAAAAAAAAAAAAAAGATGTCAACAGGCTAATTATAATAATAGCTAAATGTTGGAAATCTTAATCATCCACCTTGGTTTTTTCCAACTTTGTTGGGGTCAGCCGGTCCCAATAAAGTAAAATATTGATAATCAGCAGTATTTTACTTGGAGCGACTGAATAACTGACCTCCACAACTCAGTTACTGAGTAATACGATAAAACCCCTTGGTAAGACTAGTAGTCAGACTTTTGGGCTTCTGACAACCCGTAACGACTGTCAAAGATCCAAAAATGACAGCTGGGAACAACGGCTAACGTGCTTTCAGAGGCACGGAGTGGTCTTGGCATGTAAAGATGGTCACCCATCATCCAACCAACCTCGGTAAGCGTAGGTAGTTTTACCCAATCGATTGGGCCGGCTGTTATTACTTAGCCACAAGCCCCCTTAATAATTTAAATGTGTCCAGTAATTAATTAAAGGGTAAGCCTCGAACTATACAAATCGTAACAACGAGGTTAAGGTACGATAACACACTACTTTAATCTACTTGATGCCTAAATGAGACCTGCACCCTAATTGCGTAGCACGCGATTAATCATAATCGGTTTCATTATTTACGTTGTTGAGCAGACACATTTTTCGCACATATGAACCAATGGTTTAGCCATCTGTTTCAAAACGAAACAGATTATGATTAATCGTGAGTTACCCTCGAAGTTATCGGAACTCCAAACGATATGCTAAACGCTTACCTCTACCCTTTCAATATTCTTTCAACAAATGGAACTTCGAAATCCGACTAAGCGCAGCCTACATTTTACATAGAAGGCGGGGTTGCGAAATAGTAGTTTATGCGAGAACCGTGTCGAGTTCCATATTCATGGTTGGCCCAACCTCCCTCCGGAAACAATATAGAGGCCCGATGCCAATTGTTATTGGTGTACAGGAACTGTGTGCGCCATATGAGTCTGTTACATTCTTTATTTAAACTCGAGTGTTAGCTGCTGCCAGTAGTTTATACGTACCGGTGAAAATAGGTTAGCTCGAAGTTCGGCATTTTATTGAAACTGACTTTTATTGAAAGAATAGGTCGGTGGTTATTTTCAAGTGGTGTTTGCGGATCCATTTAGTTTCTTACAGAAGTAGGGGCGAATTGAGTGTGGTAAAGCCGACTACTGGAAAATCACACTCCAAAAGGTATGAAACAAAAAATATTCTCATCTGAAAGCTGTGGTCGTATTCCACTGTACCCTAAAGTTTATGATCGCTTAATACTGTCACTTGGCTTTCAGTTGAAAAATTTTTCTTGTTTCATACTGTGTAGGTACTGTGATTTTTCAGTAGTCGGATTTCAGTTTTGTCCTTACTCTTTGTTTAAATTATTTTGGGGCAGCTCACACACAATTTATCTAATACCTTTAAACGGGCAATTCTTGTATATATTGAGACTAGGAAACGGCTCCAACGATTTTCATGAAATTTAGTATGCAGGGGGTTTCGGGGGCGATAAATAGATCTAGTTAGGTTTAATTTTTAGAAAACGTCAAACCAAAAAAAAAAAACTGCGCAAAGATCGGTAATACCAGATATTTTTGAAAGGGAAATGCCCATCAGCCACAGAAAAAATGCTTGAAATGAATAACAATGATACGCCAAATTGCACTACAAATCGTAGGGAACCCATTACAATTTCAATAATTATCAAAAACCTCGGTAGAAGCCAGGTCAAACCATTTTTTCTAAAAGATAGGTTAAGTCAAGGAAAACCAGGAAAAAGGAAATAATTAAACAAGAAAACAGCATCTAAATGTTTTAATCAATGCAATATCGTGATAGCAGTTAACACAGTGGATGTTTCTATCCATTTTTAAATGTACACAGGGCACACGTCCAAAACAACAGCAGCGTCGTATAAGCAGGTTCAGGTCCGTCGTCAAAAAGCCGAGTCGTCGTTTAGGCGGGTCTCATCTATGTCCGTGTTAAAAAATGGGTAACGTGTACAGATATAAAATCAAAATCCTTAAAAATCGCCAAAGTGGTCGTTAAATATCCTATAAAGCAATATGTAATTCAAGTCGCAAACGCAAAACCATGAATCAATCAATTCAAGTAAACAATCGAAAGAATGAAATGCAGTAATGTCAAACTGTCAGTAATAGCATCATTGATTTTTTTTTACATCTTTTGCCCACGGCTTCGCCCGCGTGGAGTTTGGAGAATTATCCCACGGGAGCAACTATCGGGATAATAATAATAACGTTTTTGCGTAAACATACAAACTTTCACATTTATAAAATTAGTAGGATTTCATTACTTTATGACCTCTAGAGGCGCTTTATTCAACGGAATATATCGTCTAGCCTGTAACCTTCGGACAAGCAAGTCGCTTCCAACGATACCTCATTTTTTAAATTACGATAAGTAGTTGACAAGATATGAGAGAACAGATGAACATTCATACTTATATAACAGTCAAAATCATAACTCTCTTTTTTGATTCGCAGTAGTAGGGTAAAAAAGAAATTAAGGAAGTTGCTGGTTTGAGAAGAGCTGACAATCTTCTCCTTCTAATTACGGTATGGTTTATTAGAATCATCATCTCTTGACAAATTACTACATTGATGATTACAGTGAAGATTTATTGTTATTGACATGACTGTTTCTCTAGACATAATCAATTTTACGCCAGCCCTGCGAGAACCCCGTCAATTATTTGCGGAAATCAACCATTTGGATAGAGGAGAATCCATGTTTAAATAGGTTCAACGATCCACAGAACAGTCAACATGAGCTGACAGTCAAACACCGCGATGGAGAAACAAACAAATGACGTAAGGTTTATGTACAAAGCGATCCCTTAAATACAAACGTGCATTAGCTCCCACGACTTCGAAATAAGGAAAAGGGGTAGTATCAACAAAAGAGCTTTCGAACATCCCGATATAACGTATTACTTATGAGATTGACGTACTTAAGTTAGCTCATTGGAGGCGAAAAGTATAAGATAAGTACCTATAGAGGAAAGCCAAGAGGGATTTGAAAACATACAGTTATATATGACTCAAGAGCGTGTATGTATCCTTACCAAGATTTACACAGAGTGAATTTTTACCAAGAATTGAGTGAAATGTTTTACGTTATGCAAACCAAACCTAAGCACGTCATTAAAACACTGAGCTCTAGTCGGGCAATAATATTGTACTGAATTTAATTATGACCCGCTGGTGCATAATATAGATTGAATTCGGAACGGCAATAAAAACATTGTATATGAACATAAAGCTATCAAAAAACTTCGATCAAAGAGTTCTCACTCACAGGTTTCAGTTGCCGTCGATGAACACATTCCTGTCACCCTGGAAATGTTGGTGCTATGTAGCTACTGGTACACCTGAGCCTAAACATCGGGAAATACAGGCGTGATGTCACGTTAAATATGTTGTATTAAATGTAACTATGTCAAATGAATATTTAATATGAAGGTTACAGATACGTAGTAAACACACCCTACACGAAATGGTGTGCTGAATCTTAAATTGCCCTAAATTAGTTCTACATTAAGTCTTCCAGAAAAGTGGGACAATTTTGTAGGGCAGATTAAGAATTGGGGCGAAAACAAATCTTACTCAACTTCTTGGTCCTTTGGGCCGAATGTAATCGAATTATAAGCAATAATTTTTAGAGTAAGTCCCTGAAAGCAAAAAGCATTTACCGAATAAACGATTGCTAATGAATGGTGTCCACGTTTGCTCGCTGAATTTTACAATTCCAGAAATTTCCGTCCATTCTGTTCTCCTTCACCTTTTATTATTGATACCATTATACGGTATTTTTGCGTATGTGTGTTTTACAAAGCCCATCCCGTAAAAAGCGACCACATAATTGTGGTGTGTCCATACATCCATGACGCGGAACTTGTTTTGTGGTTTTGTACCTGTAAGCTGGATTATGAATTGCAAAACGTTTAATACTTGTATCAAAGCTTTATATAAAATTGCTAATGCAAAAACTGCATTTTCTGTAGGTAAATTTTGGTTTGTAACAAATAATCTAGAAATACAATGAGCATAAAATCTGTAAATGTGTCTATCTTTTACGTCATACCTTCCTCTATCTACATTAGGTGTACGACCTTTCGTATGAAAACCTTGATACAGAGTCACATACGGGAAAGTCAGCATAAACCTAATAAACATATTTGTTTACTCCCTGTAGACTGCCCTCTGTCTCTCACAGAAAGTGAAAGAGTACACATTTATTATGTAAATAGATGAATAATGAAAACACAAGATAATCTGCAAAAGAAATTGAATCATCTCATACAGCAAAGGAAAACATTCATTGAGCATTACCCATGAGAATAAAATTAAGGAGAGAATATGTATGAGTAAACAAAATGTGAATACGAAACAAATATAAAAGCATGTTAGTGCCAATGGTAATATGATAAAACATCTTAAAACAACTGAGAAGTTATCCACTCAGCTATTCTAGACGGTGTATCTCGCAGTGTCGTATGTATGAGAAAGTCTGCCAGTTTATATTGAAGGTTAGTGACACGACACAGCCGGCTGCGGGACGCGCTGTATCCGTAATGTGTTTCCACTAATACCGAAACTGTTCCAAATAGCGTGCGCCTTGTAAGAATATCACTTGAAAAAGGTTCGGGCGCAGATGTGCGTTTACACAATACAATTGTTTCTCTCTCCATTCGGGAGTTTGTTCTATTTCCTTCGTCGTGTTGACGCCGCGGTTCGCCTCTGGCGATATATTTCGAA
This sequence comes from Antitype chi, assembly GCA_947359405.1. NCBI lineage: Eukaryota > Metazoa > Arthropoda > Insecta > Lepidoptera > Noctuidae > Antitype > Antitype chi. The sequence goes on along the minus strand of OX375815.1, from coordinate 9,059,948 downwards.
TTTCGGCGAAAAGTTCGCGACTAAATCGCGTCGACATTATGAAGCTTTTCAATGTATTATTCGAATGTTATCGCGAAAATATCTGGTTTATTACAGAGTGCGAATGCGAAGTGCCTACTTTTGGACGGTAAGAGAATTTTATTAACATCATTTTCTTGATATGAGAAATATAAATCACGTTTTTATTTCTTTATGGTATCCGGTTGATGATGTGGTCGGGGTTTTTTATTCTAAATTAATATCAACCAATTTTTATTCGAATTTTATCAACGATCACGCAACAGTAAGAATTTTCATATATATTTATGTACATACGTACATAAGTAATGAGTAGCTACAGTTTGACACCTGGATTAACTGAGTTCTACACGTCAGATGTTTAGACTCCTAATAATTAAATGCCTATTGCTTAATAGTGCTAAGCGGTTCATTAAGAATTCATGATCACTAATGGCTGAATGTACTTACCGTGCGGTTTCAAAGGTGGGCTGCAAACCTGCATAAAAGAATCGATATTTTATTGATTAAGTTGTTCATGAGCTTTATAAAGGCGACGGCGTGATGCGAATCTCGTGGAATAATTTCTATGAAAACTTCATGGAAATTGTTCTACTGGAGTCGCGTCATGCCTCAAGACTTGTCAAAAAATTTAAACTACTTTATTTATTTATTTAAACTTTTAGCACACAAAAAAGGTACAAAGGCGCAGTTAACTCCTAAAGCATTCTGTACTTACCAGTCAACCAAGGGTGGTAAAAGAGATTAGATGGCAGATGCTTTGCTGCTTTTGTTGTTTTGGTGCTTTATTATTTAAATATAATTTTCATATTAATTTAATGTACCTAAACATGACATGAATCTTCCGGTATTTTTTTTCTAAATGATCGTGAAACCACATCAAAATCTGTTGTAGTTAAAAAATACAATGGGGTCACATAGACCAACACGAAAAGCAACTTTCATTTGTAATACCTATGTATAAATAATAAAGTTAAAACCAAATATTGGCATCGAAAGTGACGAACCTCGATTAATAGGCCAGGCGTGAACACAGTGTAGAATAGATTCAAAGTCACACTCGACCGGGCAAACAATGCAGGCTTTTATGAAACAAAACTGGTAGGTTGGCGGCGAGCCTAGCCCTAGTTTACTGAACAGACAGTTGGACGCAATTGGAAAACCACACAGTGCCACCGTAAATGCGAAACTCGTTGTATCAGACTCGACAATCGAAGTAGTCTCCTCTGGGTGGAACATTGTTAGGTGTGAAAATTTTGAGGACTGCTAGATTTTGCCACATTATGTTAATGTCAGTCAAATTATATTATCATTCTTTTGCTCTTAAGAAAAAATATATCTTAATATATAAAATTCTCGTGTCACAGTTTTCGTTGCCATACTCCTCCGAAACGGCTTGACCGATTTTGATAAAATTTCGTGTGCTTATCGGGTAGGTCTGAGAATCGGCCAACATTTTTTTTTTTTTGCATTAGGAAACTGCCAAAAAATCGGGAAAACTTAAATTACATTTTCTATGGGAATTTTGTATGGACAGGACAACGTCTGTCGGGTCAGCTAGTAACATATATTTTTCTTCACACTTCTCTATTATACGTCGTCTCCAAGTAGTCATACCCTCTCCAACCATATCATCATTCACACAGTCCATCCATCGTTTCTTTGGTCTCCCCCTACTTTTATAGCCATCGACATTCATACCCAAAACTTTTCTCACTATATTTTCCTCAGTCAGTCAAATTATATAACAACTAAAACACTTTTTAGGGTTCCGTACCCAAAGGGTAAAACGGGACCCTATTACTAAGACTACGCTGTCCATCTGTCTGTCTGTCCGTCTGTCACAAGGCTGTATCTCATGAACCGTGATAGTTAGACAGTTGAAATTTTCACAGATGATGTATTTCTGTTGCCGCTGTAACAACAAATACTAAAAAACAGAATATTCTTTTTTAAGGGGCTCCCATGCAACAAACGTGATTGTTTTGCTCGTTTTTATAGATAATGGTATGGAACCCTTCGTGCGCGAGTCCGACTCGCACTTGACCGGTTTTTTTTACTTCATAAATGGATCATCATCTCATCTGCCTAGTCTTTTTCCACCTATGTCGGGTTGGCTTCCTATCTAACCGGATGCAGCTGAATACCAGTATTTTACATGGAGCGACTGCCTATCTGACCTCCACAGCCCACTTACTGGGTAATACGATACCCTCGGTAAGACTAGCAGTCAGACTTTTGGGCATCTGACGACCCGTAACGTCTGTCAAAGATCCGTGAATGACAAGCGGGACCAAAAACTTAACATGTTTTCCGAGGCACGGTGGAGTCTTGGTATGTTAAGAATAAGATGGTCATCCATCCAAGGATCAACCAGGGCAAGCGTAGCTTAACCTGATCGATTGACCTGTGCGGCTGTAATGACACAGCAAAAATGAGAATTTAAAATATGCACCTGCCTATAAAATATTATTTTGATGTAAATTAAGTTAATCATCATCATATCAGCCGAAAGACGTCCATTGCTGGACATAAGCCTCCTCCAAAAGGGGGGTATTTGCCATAATCGCCACGCTTGGCAGGCGGGTTGGCGATCGCAGTATGGTGGTGAAATGCATAGAGAACGCTGCTGCCCATTCTATAGTAAGTCCCTCAGTCGCCTTCTACGACACCCATGGGAAGAAATGGGATGGTGCTATTCTTTTACGCCCGGCACCACATGGAAAATAAATTAAGTTACCATAAAATTATTCGCACCATAAATTATTTGTACCTAATTTATGTTACAGCCTATTGATTCTATATTCACTTATTGGTATCTTCTGTACGTTTGAAAGCTCTTATGGGGTTTACGAAACGAACAGACTCTGAAAGCCTCAATTTGGTCTAATGCCAAATGACATTGCGAAATTGAATACCTACAATTTCCTCTGCGCTTAACTACTCTCGCTTGTTAGTCCAAAAACAATAATCGAATTGTCTTACTAAACTTATTTAGGAAAAGGAAATAGTAGGTTAGGGTCCATTCAAGTATTACGTAAGCACTACGGGGGGCGGGGGGGTCTTTTCTTTGCTTATTTTTGATGACATGGGGGATGGGGTGTCTGGATGGTGATTACGTCAGAAGAATTTATTTTTTAATTATTGGATTTTCTACAAAATTTTGTCAATTTCTGTTTGAACACATAATTATGGCAACCCTGCTTGTCTATGAATGGCTCGAAGAAAACGATGACAATATTCCAAAATCACACGAAAGTGAGCAGACACGTTGTGTGTCTTCTACCAATGTTTACGTGAGCATGGGACGGGGGGTAATAGCTTTGCTTACTTTTGCTGACGAGGCGGAGGGGGGGGGGGGGGGGTGTTAATAATTGCAAAAAATTTGCTCACGTAATATTTGAATGGACCCTTATGTTTTATCTGTCTTCATTGAAAGGAAACACCCAACCATTCTATTTATTTTTCATCTATTTCGTAAGTGAGGAGCTTATTATAGGTACTTAGATAATTAACATCCAAGCAATCTAATTATGTGAGTAATTTATTTAATAAACTTTTCCTGTTGCTAAGTGAACCTTCTTTCAGGGTCAAGGTCGTACTAATAGACAGATGAGAGGAATAAGTGATTACAGGCGAAACTCCCGGAAAAGCCTTTTAAGCCTGACTGACGGACCCTTCGTGCAGTATTCCGAGGTGAGGAAAAATTCGGCTAAGTCTACAGGTTTTAAGGCTTTTATCATTCGCTTTTGGTCATGAAACAAATAATAAACACGCGGTTTTGATATTAAAATTGTATTTACCATAAAACATTTTAATTTAAAACATATTAATAATTTCTATTTAATAGATGGTCGTGAGCACATTTTTTATGTTCCGTGGTAAAATACAATTTCAGAAGCAGGTTATTGAAATTACCTGTGCCTCACTTAATTATATAGTTAGAGCAGTGGGTGCCTAGTGGTAACGGTCCCAACTTCCAAGTTGTAGATCGTAGGTTTGAACCCAAATTTCATTACCACTGCTCTCAAAACGGTGAAGGAAAACATTGTGAGGACAAGGACATGTTCTAGAACCAAAAATTCGAAAACATAATGATATCTACCGATCCACACTGCCACGGCCCTCTTCCTCTCAAAGTGAGGAGGCCTATGTTCCAGCATTAGAAACACATACTTAGGTTGATAAATGTATACCTAGATATAGAGGTTATAACTATGAGATGAAAAGCTATTCAACAGAACATACTGATTGACGGATTCTGCGTCTAAGATCACGACCCACGCAATGGTGGCAAAATGTCTTTTGTGCTTTAAACACATCTATGGTACTCCCAATTAAGATTACGACTCAAGAGCGTCGTCTGAATAGATTTAATGAACCCCTGTCAGTTCCAGTACACTAAACGGATTATGTATATGACGTGCTGTACCTATCTGCAAAATTAGTATGCCTTAGTCGTGTCTCAAGTCCTTAGTATTATTTCGAATGACAGATACTTTAGTCAAAGTGACCATTTCAGTAGGATAAGGGGGGCCTGAGGCCGACATAAATTCCGATGTCAGCGTTATTGCGGTGTCCTTAGTTTGACGAAGGTACGACTCGAATTGTTGAGGTTATCTCAAACCAGATCGAACCCTAAAAACTGTCTTGTGTTTATTGTTTGCGCGAACGCGGAATTCTTGGCAGCGGGTAGAGATTTTTGGCGATTGGCTGGATGATGTAACAGCATATGCAGGATTTTTGTGCGTTATCCGCGTGAGGTTTTTATTATACCTAATTGGATATTATTGGAACGAAGTTCCTTATCGCGCGTTGCGAAAGGGGGCTAGACGGAAAAAATTAAGACCAAAAGTTATAACGACACATTTTGCCATAGTTGTAAGCCGTTCGGCGTGCGCGTGTTTCTCTGTCTGATATATATATATATATTATATACTATTATTATATTATATATATATTTAAATATATATATATTTTTAATAAAATTTTATTACAATTCCTTCACTAATTAATCAAAAGGAACTTCGTTCCATCCGGGTGTCCCTTGACACCTCTCAAGTTTTTTACGTGGATAGCCAGTGGTGGCGAGGCGTAGTTTCGAACCCTGACAGGTGCTTTACTCTGTGTAAATTATTTCACCACCACTGCTCTTAAAACGGTGAAAGCAAACAACGTGAGGAAACCGGTATGTCCTAGTACCAAACAAATCGAAGACATGTGATATCTACCAACCCGCACTGGGCCCGCGTGGTGGATTACAGCCCACTCCCTCTCACAGAGAGGAGGCTTGTGTCCCAGCAGTGGGCACATTGTAGGCTGATTATGTAATTCGATGGTTCTTTTGTTACCTCAGTTTCTAATTATTTATCAGCTACAAGACGCTAACTCCAAGGAAGGCAAGTAAAGTAACAACCAAACTAACACTGTCTCAAATAACAATAGTTTTTTTCTGTAAAGCACGGCCACATTTTCAAGTACCACGAAAACGTACCTAATTATAAACCCCAAATTACAGTGTTCCAATCCACAACCAAACCCTTTTGTTTCGTGTACAGTCTACCAACTGGAATTGTCACCGCCTTATCTCATTGATTAAGTGAGGATACGTTGCATCGTTTCGTCCTCACAAAATATACAATGTGAAACATAATTTACGCAAGACCTCATACACCCCTGCTTTTAACGCAATACTCTAATACAAAGATCAAGACTTATTCTTTTTACAGCAAACTTTTAGTATTTAGAAGAAAAGTGTTGACCCCAGTATTACTTTATGTTCTTAAAATCGAGTCTTATTGCGTTAAAGGAAGATTTAATTTTCTTTGCCTCAATTAGCAGTCAGTATGGCAAAATTCGTAATTGAAAAAAATACCACATTAAAATTCACTGAAATTGGTCTAGTAGTAATTTATAAACAAACTACTTTCAGGACTGCGCTTATTCTGTTATACTTTGAAGAGTATCGTTGCATGTAGACGCGTATTTAGTACCGGTTAACCGGGGTTACTTTAGTCAATATTGAACTTTGAAGGTTCATATATCTTAAATTTGTGGTTATATAAAAATACAAAAAACGTCACATAATCGGTGTTTTTATAACTCTCGATTCCTGTAATAATACGTGAAAAACTATTGCTTTATATTGAGAAAAAAAATAAAACTTACCATAAAAGTTATACTTTTGATGAATGGTTAATTGGATACCCCCCTATTTTATTGCGTAATTACAAAGTAACCCCAAATATAGTACCAAAAATCAAATACTGCTAACAGGAAAAATAATTAAACATTTTTAATTATAATTGTAAGTGAATTCCCAACGTGTCCTCAGAAAAGGATTTGACAGTTCTTCAGTGTTGCTAACCAAAAACAAAAAAACTACCATGTTGCGTTTCGTTTTACGCAATTAGCGATTTTATATGAAATGGAAGTTTTGATCAAAGTCATCCTGCGAATCAAAGTAACCCCGGTTTACGGTACTGGTAGGATAGAAGACACATCTTGGCACAGTCGGAAACTCGTCCACGTTGCGTTGTTTAGACTTTGTTAAGTCTCTATCGACCTCGTTAAGCCAGGCAGGCAGGCGTATCATCTTTGGCAGATAGTTGTGTTTGGTGAAATGATTGGTGACTCTTGCATCTATATAGTTTTAGTCCACCTGGGCGATTTCTTCCGATGATGCTCTACTTAGCATCATAAGGGAGTATTAATATATAAGAGTTTCGGGGACCATATCACGGTGGCTCAATCCATCAACGCAGCGTATCATATCGCAGTCCACTGCTGGACTTAGGCCTCTCCCAGGCTGCGCCACAACACTGTATCCTCCGCCTTCCGCATCAAGTCTGTCCCAGCCACCTTTCTCTGTCCTACCACGGTGGCTTTTGAGCATTATTATCGATGACTCCTATTGATCGCAACGATACATCACTACAAAGTTATATAGTTTGTTTTTGACATTAACTTAAATTCATAGTGATAAGAGTGATAGTTAAACCAATAAACAGTGGTAAATAAGTGCCTAGTATAGAAAACCGTAAGTACCACCCCTACAAACCTCATTTAAGTGGGCTATTTAGGCGTAATTTATAGTTTTTAGTGCGTCCAGGTAACCTAGTACCGAGACCTAGCCCTGGACCTAACTTTCAATAATGTAAACCTAAGATAAATCCCACTTAATTGAGTCTGTATGTCGTGTTGCTTTAGCTAAGTAATTCTTAAGATTTGCGTTTTTGCTACAACGAGGAAAAAGGGTGGAGACCAAATTGGGGGCTAAGTCTCATCCGTTAGTCCAATCATATTTGTTACGCAAAAGACGCCTTCAAATATGCAGCGGAAAAGACAAAAGAGCAAACATAAACATATTTAAAAAAAACAACCCTCAGCATGATAAAAAAACGATGTAAGGAAGGGAATATGCTTATCGACAATAATGACCCGAGACCCGATAAAACTCTTGCCCCGCGCTTGACCCGTCTCGCTGTACCTTTTGTCTGCCCCACTTTAGGAGTTCCTTCTAAGTATTTTTTATTGTTGTGGACAAGGCATTGTGTTCCCTGTTTGATGGAACAGTGTAGGGTTTTACTCACTTTGTTGAACATTATTATTTTATTAGTCTAATCGAGAGTTTTACAAGAAAATTAGCCTTATACATGAGTACGGATATTTATTAAGTAGATACTTTGTTAGTCGTACAAATTCAAAAAACAAATCAATGGAGTCATTTGTGTTATTTTCCTAAAGGAAATATACATAATAGAGTATTGTGCTCATTAAAATGCACTGAAAAAAGGTCCATAAATAATGGCATCCAATCCTTTAGGAAATGAAAAACAAACTTTTTTAATTAGGCTAGAAAAGATCCGAGTTTACGACGGCGAAGCCATAAAAAGGCAGAGAAAAAACACGTAATTGAATACGTTTGTAAGTATCTCCGACGAAACTTGGAATACACGCGTTCTGTAAAGGTGCATGCAGGTTCAACATCAAAAAGAACATTACCGCAACATTGACGAAAGTTATAAACGATTCACACGTCTTGCCAAGTCGAATCCACATCTACAATCTACCGTGGCGAAATTTATCCAGCTCGGTAGACTCAACTTTGAGAAAGAAGCTGACATGACGACAGAAGGATCCAGTTTGGTTTTGGTAGAAGATTTGACGAAGTTTTCCAAATGCTGCCCGCGTTCTCTCTCATCTTCGCGCCTCGGAGGATAGCGTGTTTTGGCGGAGACTGGGAGAGGATGTCCAGCAGTGGACTGGAACAGGCTGAGTTCGTAATGAAGACTATTCAGTTAAAGTGATAAGTCTTATTCAGTAAACCCTGTAAGAATATTATTTATCACCTGTTTGATTTCCCTTTGGCAAAATGTTGAAATGTCATTCAAACGTTCATCCCCTTTGTAACCCAGTTAGTGATCGGAAACTGCACGCACGTTGCCGTGTAGTGTAGTGAGCTAAAGGTTTATAAAAATGTCTAGTATATGAGTGGTTGTCCAGTTGTCCTGTACTTGTTAGTATCATTTCTGGACCATGGATTATTGATAGTTAATACTCATGCCTAATTCTATACACAAATCATTCTTTAGCAAAGTATTCGCGACGTAAACTTTCGGTAATCCGTTTTAGAAGAATATTTTTCCGTAGTTGTGTCAAATGCCATGTCTGCGTTCTCCCTAACAATGCCCTTCGCTTGATCCTCCCTCAAATACGTAGGTATAATGTATAGCCATAAAATATCAGGTTATAATAACAATCTGCGAAAATGGGAGCTAGATTTTTTTTTACCGTTTACAGCTTGTGGGTTAACGTTCTTTATAAGACAAAAGATTTACGTACCTACCTAATTTTCATTAGATTCCTACGTAACTGGAAAGTTTAGAGATTTTAGGCATTTAAATCTTTATTTAAGGGATTTTTCGCCACAGTTTTCTAAGCCAAACACTCCTCTGTAATTTTACGCGAACGTTCATAAAATGTCCTGAAATTCATTACATGCGGTCGATTAAATACGCAAATGTCAAGTTTTGTTATAGGTAGTGATCAAAGGTCGGAGTAGGTAGATTGATTTAAGGTCATTGACGTCAAACGTAGAGGATAATATGGATATGCCTCCAAAATACGCGATATGCCTCCATTCGCAATGCAAAAAACATTTTAGAAAAACCAAATTTATATTAATTATAATATTTATGTTTATGTTATTTATTTATGTTTTTATTTAATTAAAAATAATTGTTCATTGAATTCAATCAATCATTCACATAATAAACGATTTTATTAGCCTATCTGTATGTTTTTTATTTTATTTTATTCCATAATTCCAATTCCGGAACTTTTTCCGGTACTTCCCGCTCATTATGGATAAAATGGCATGTCCATATTATAATATTTTGACGCAAGTATATAAAATCAATCTACCTACTTCGACCTCTGGTAAAGATATTTAATTAATAAAAATGCCAGGGCCGCGAAATATTGAAAGGACAGTTATCATATCACAGTCATATTATAATCGATCGATCTGGAACACACCACGTGCACTTTTAATAATAATAGGTACATTACATGTTTTGAAATTGAAACTTAGGGCTGCACCGCTACAGTGCCATTTAAAACCACATCGTACGACAAAATAGTTTGCTTGAAATTATTGTCTTTGTTCCTATTTATTTTGTATTCCCACTCAATTTTAAATGCATTAAGTAATGTTAGGGTCAACGCGGTTATCTTAAACAGTGAGCTTAAAAAAAAAGTTTAGGTCATTGTATTCTAGATTGTTTGCATCGAAAAATAAACATTATTAAATAATCAACGTCTTCAGCCACTTTCGGGGTACAAACTTTTGTAGGTAGGTACTATCCCAACAAGATTTAATATTGATGCTGTGGCCAAACAAAATATTGGTCCTGGGTGGAAGCTTAATTAAAATACTTAGAAATTCTCAGTGGACAAGGAGTTGGGTTAATATAACAATTTTATTAGATTACTGGAGTATTTTCCTTTGTTTTTCTTGCATTATTTTACGTTGGAATGGTAACCACAGTTTTGTGGATTTATTAACTATTGTACTTTAGGTTTTAAGTATTGTCGATAGGTCTTCGAGTGACTGTATTGCAGACTGACTCTTAAAGCGAAGGCACGTGTTTATTTCATTTACTTACACTGCGCTTCTAACGTTATGCTATGACCGTCATGGTCACTTACACTTAAAAAATCATTACTAATAAGCCAAATAAATAAAAAGTAAGTTCAAAAACTAAAACAAGATTACTGAAAAATCACGCCGTTGAAATTTAGAAATAAGAAAATATTCCCATCTGAAAAACGTGATCATATGCCATTTTGCCATGTTGTTTGCTTTTGCATTGTTTTTTTAGGGTATGTTTTTTTAGTTTATGACTTTATGTTCTCTAGAGGGCACCATATTCAATTTAATGTGACGCCATATAGCCCATAACCATCGGACGATCAAGACGCTTCTACCGATTGCTCATTTGTCTAATTAAAAAACCTAAAGTAGTTTAGGTTAGTTATGAGGAAATAGATGAACTTACATACATACCCACAGACATTTATACATACCAGTCAATATCATGACCCTCCTTTTTGCTTCGCCGTGATTGAGTAAAATTAATAGTATGGGACAAAGCAGCGCATTTCTAGCAAGCGGCTAGTTCCCAGAATATTATATTCAATAGATTGCAAATTCTTTTTATTCCGAGCACGAGTGCGCTTTCGTTGAACAATTCATTACTCTTTCAGAACATTAATCAAGGACATTTTAAGAGCTGCTGCCATGTACCTGTAAAGAAAATTTATGGTCCATTATGTCATATTTTTATAGAAAAACGTAGTCAACGTCAACCATCGCTTTACAAAGTCACTCACTTCAAGGTTTTCATTTGTTACCAATTTCAAAGGCGCTATTTTATTATAGGAAGTGATTTTAATTTAAAATAACTTTGTGGGGACAGAGAGTCTTATTATAATAATATTACATCCAACCGGTGACGAAAATCCTTGCAATCTACCAAAGGTGTTTTATTTTCGAGAGTCCCGGTCGTAAAACTGACGGATTGACGAAGGAACTCAAATAAGATATTCTGGTTTCCAAGGTTTGGATCCTTAATCAAATTATTCAGGATCTTAAATTAAAGAGGGGAGTTTTGTCCAAATGACCACAATCGTTCGGTTTAACATCGTTTTCTGTTCGAATAATGGAAAAAGTTTCTCAGTAATATAGCTTTCTCAGGAAAATCAACAAAATCCAAGAGAGGATTTTCGACTTAATAAATTTTAAGGGATACTTCTGATTTTATAGCTTTCGGTTACTAAATACCAGCGAGAAATTATTTACGGTTATTTGTTTTATTTAGGCGTATCATCTTATTTTGATACTTTATTACGTTATCTTGAAATTAATATCCCATTTAACATTTTTAGGTAATTTTTTTTTAAATTACAGGAAATTGTGGTTAAATTCTAAACACAGAATTAATAGCAACGATGATGATTAGATTAGAAGACCCTTTCTTGAAAACTTCTTAAATGAAAGGACGGAAATGATTTAATTAAGCAATGTAATCTAAAACTACCTAGATCACTTTTCAGAATCGCTCCTAAGATCTTGTTTTCACAGCAGCTTAGCATGTGAGAATGTCGAGCTGTCTAAACCTTATGAATGGTCGGATCAACATTTGTAACACTAACAATTTTTATACCACCCAGAGTTTATACCAGAGAGAGAGTTGAATCTTACTAAGAAAACACTCCAGCTTGCTTGTATAAACGATTCGTTTCACCCGAAAGAAGTTAACAAATGAGTGGTTTTTCATAATTCTATATAATTATCTCTCTTCTGCTTCACCAAGTTTCAATTTACGCAAGACTCAGATTAAACTGAAGTTTTCAATTATCGTTCCTATTAAAGGAAGTTAGAGGGGCGCTTGTGGAGGCTTCATCAATTTTTATAGCTCCGAGACTGAAGATAAGCTGGCTCATTACCAATGTTTTTTAATGTGATCGACTTTTCTGTCAATTTGTTTTAAATGGAATCGGGGCGAAAAAATCGGTTTAGGTATTCAAGGATGACTTACCCCATAAGTAGATTCTACGTAAGTAAGTTTACTTGCAGCTTTTTGATTTAAGAAAGTAGAAAGGTTCTATTGATAATAAGTTTTTTTTAATTTGAATTTCTGAGAATAGAATTTTGCGAAACCATAATTCAGCCTACGTGGAAGTCGTCCTTTTTCCGACTTTGATTTCTAAAAATGTAAAGGTTTCAAGATTTTTTCGACGAAGACGGTCGATGACAGTAAATTAAGAGTAACAGTGAATAGAGAGAGCACGGTTTTTCATTTTTTTACTTCCTGTAAAACTTTAACTTATCGCTGACTGCTGTTTCTACGCAAATTCTACGAAACGGTAAACTCCTACTTTGTGGAGACTGTCCAATAGGGGTGAAAAATACCTACCAATTCTTAGGAAAGTGCCAACCCTGTCATACCCGGCGGTTTTATCCGGAACATTGAAATTGCCACTAAAATGAATTGAGTGAGAACGGAGAGAGATTGTTACTAAATAAATACAAGGTTTTAGTCGTCTAATCGCGACTGAATTTTAGGATGACAGTAATTTATTAGGCTCTTGTATCGTGACAAGAAACCGTCCATGAAATTATCTGAACTAAATATAGTACTAAAATAATAGGTTGGAATTAACATTAAAAAATAGTTCAAGCTGGTAAACACGAGTTTTCAGTAGATATATTTAAAAAAGTTGTATTAACACGCTTCTAGAACGTGGTAATATTAGGAAAAATATTTATATATGGGTAGGTAATAAACTTACATTAGTTATAGGTTATTATTAAAACAACATTAAAGAAGCATGTTCAAAATCTGTATAAGAGTGAATACTTCGTCATAATACTCATAATTATATATATTACTAGGTTTTGCCAGCGGTTTCGCCCGCGTGGGGTTCGAAAATTATCGGGATAAAAAATATCCTTTATGTTATTCCTGGTTACAAACTAGCTGTGTGCCAAATTTCATCCAAACCCGTTTAGTCATTGTTGTGTGATTGAGTAACAAACATCCAAATTTCTAAACAACAAAGTTTATTTATTTTATTTTTATTACTAAATGGGCCTGCTCTTCATCTCGATCACGCGTTTCACATTATAATATTATTAGTAGGATTCATGTTAGTTTTTTGCCCGCAAGTCATCCGCGAAGATATTAAAAACATTGAAAATGAAAAGATGGCTGTTAGTAGGTATGTTAGGAACCTATTATGGTTGTAAAACTTTTACGTAAAAAAAATAAGGCTTCATTTAAAATCAAACTAGCTTTCTGTATATTTAATATTCTGTTTTACCTACGAGAAGTGTAGATCTTGGCGCCACTTAAGCAACTTCTCTTTGTTTTACGGCAGTTTTAGCCGATCTAATTTCCGACAAGTACGTATGCTATTTATGAACACCGAGCATGGTTTCCAGACTAAAGTAACTTCCAGTTTATCTTGCACTTAGTTTGTTTAGTGAAAATGATTTAGGGCAAATTGTTTTAATGGAATTAAATCAAGGTTTGGTCACGGAGGCAGTAACTGAAAGGTAATTACAAAAGGAATTCATAACGTGAATGTCAGTGGAAAATGTCAGCCGTCAGGTAAGTAGTGGTACAAGCAATCGTGTATGATAAGATGTTTGAAAGTGGAGAAAAAGGAGTTTGAGGAGTTTGAACCTACCTACCGTACCTAATAATTAGGTAAGGTATGCGAGTAAAAAATAAACAAATCACGTTTGAAATGGATTAAAAGCTTCAATATTTTACATCCACTAAAAGTACAAGCTAACACTAAAATATATAAATTATATACCTACAAGTATGTTTTTTTTTTTTTGGGTGGGAAATCATCAAATAACTTCTCCCGTTCTGGGTGGAGCGGGAGGGCGTGTCAGACTTTTACTGACTAAAACACACCCGTGTTCCCTCAGTTGCCTGTGTGCCAGGGGCCGCGGTATCTCTTTCGAACAACCCGCACCCCTGGCAGGCATCGGCCCTTGCGGTCCCCACCAGTTGGTGCTGACATCTCTTTGAGGCGCGCGTGGAACACAACGCGCCGTCGACCTGGGCTTGGTCCTTACCGGACAGCGAGCTACCCATTACTCGCAGTCCGCAAGCCCGCGCCTACGGTGGCCGGGAATCAGCCTGGGATTCCCGACGCCCGGGGCGTCTCCCGCGGCGACTACGGCCGTGTTTTTTAGTTTTAGAGCTACGGTGTCACATACAGACAGACAGACAGATACACATGGCGGTCTAATTTATAACACCCCTCTTTTTTGCGTCGGCGGTTAAAAATAGGAAAAAAATAATAACCGTAAAGGGTAAAATGTCTGAGCATTTTCAGATTTTCCCTAAACTTCACATAAGTGCCTAATAAAAACTTCGGCTATATTGTATTAACTGAATAAATGTCCTGCTAACTTAGTCGAGATTATTTTCCTGCTGACCAGCGATCCAATAAAGCTTCAGTGTATCACTGTTTCCTGACAGCTGGTTACTGCGATCGCTCACTCAACTTTTATAAACCAATCACTTTAGTTTCTTCCACTTTACTTATAACGTTTCCTTCTTCTTTCTTGGTGTCTAGTAGACTTTTGTCTAGTGGATGAAGTCAATAAGGAAATGGCGTAACAGATAATTGAGTACTTACCTAATTAGTCCATGCTTCTTGAATTCATAAAGTTGTTGCCTGTGACTTCGTTTGCGTTTTTTTATATGTTTAATCATTTTTAATCCTTGCAAATAAAAATAAACTTAGTAAAATATATAAAAAAATAGGTAAATATCAACAAAAAACAGGTAAAAGAATCTTGTGTCTTGCCACAGGCAACCTGTCTGTCGAATGTCATAACGATTGGTTCTGTGATTTTGGCGTGAAACGGTAACAGATAGAGTTAATTTTTGAATGTATAAGAATAATTAATAAATACAGCTATAGGTATACCTATATTTCCAGATTAGTTCTAATTACTATTGTTCCCGAAAACTAGTTATTTTAATTTAATAGTTGTATCCAGTGGTAGGTACAAAACGTTCGCAATGTGTTGTCAAACTCGTTTGAAAACATAAAAGAAAATTATGATAAAATTACAGTGCTATTTTCTGTCAGGTTATAATTTCATGTATTTATTCTCTTCGTATAACCACCACAATTTGCAGGTTAATCACAATCGTGACGTCAGCTTAAAGAACTGACGCCCTCGGTCAGTTCTTTAAGCTGAATCTCTTATAAAATCTAATCTTCTAAATTCGAATATGTGTTTATCTCTTTTTTTCAACACATTGTAGGTTTAGTTCCAATAATAAATAAAATAAAATAAAATCTCATAATAATATGCCATCGATTAATAAAATACTCGCGGAGGTTTGACACGTTTTTAATCAAATCAGAGCTATCCTGAAACCTGAAGTGCTAATTCTGAGACTTTTGTTGCAATTAAAAATTACTTCATTTTCAGAGGGTTGAGAGGACCATGCAAACAAAGGCTCATTAGACTTGATTGTTTTTTTAAGGGCTTTAAACATGAGGGGAAATTAAACGAGTTGTTTTTTTATTTTGATAAGGGTTGGCATTGTTAGCTCGCGTGTGATAAGGAGCTCACTGACAACACGTTGTCGGAAGTATCAATCACGTACCATCTATTAAAAAGGTAGCCAAGTTAATTAGCGTATGTAATAAAAATAAATGAGTTATTATATCCAGCGTCATCTGACAGTTGCTAATATCCTGGATAAACATTTTACTGTTTAAAACTTTTTTGTAATTCAATGATTTTTCCAATACGGTATCTTTATTCAAATTCAGGAAAATGTATTGTTAGGAATCTTGTTGTAATACCTCATTTAAGTTAGTTTGTTTTGTTGGTTGGTTGGCTAACAAGCTAAAACTCCTGTCCCATGGATAGTCGTTAAGAGCGTTCTCCCCACGCGGGCTGGCAATGGCGCATTTATGGCGGTTTTTCGTGATGATTTCATTAAAAAAAATTCAGTCATGCCCGATCTATCGTTGGTATTTTCAAGTTCGTATGCTATTTGTTATACAGTTATTCTGGTATTTACTTATAAAAATCGACATAACGTAAATTATTTTCTATTTGCATTACTAAGTACGATTAAATGATTTTATTTAAGATTAAATGCTAAAAATAATTATAAATACCAAAGATCTAGTGTTTGGCTGTTTTTTTTTTTAAATTAGTATTTAATGAAATAATCACGAAAAACTACCATAAATTCGTTGTTGCCAGCCCGCGTGGAATGAACGCTCTTAACGACACCTCGATTATGTGCAAACTTTACAGATAACGCTAAAACTTTACCAACTAAATTTTAATGATCGTACATTGGGCTCCATGTTCCATGTGGTGCCGGACGTAAAAGAATAGCACCATCCCATTTCTTCCCATGGGTGTCGTAGAAGGCGACTAAAGGACTTACTAGAAAATGGGCAGCACCGTTCTCTATGCATTTGACCACCATACTGCGATCGCCAACCCTCCTGCCAAGCGTGGCGATTATGGCAAATCGCCCCCCCCCCCCCTTTTGGGGGAGGCGTATGTCTAGCAGTGGACGTCTTTCGGCTGATATGATGATGATGATCATCATCATTGGGCTAGTGGTACCAATAGCTACTGCAGATCACGAGGTCCTGGTTTCAATTCTCAGATCGGGCACTGACCAGAAGCAGACTAGAGTCAAGATTTCTGCACGGTTGATGACAATACGCAGAGTTGGAAGGCCTCCCACAAGGTGGACTGATGATCTTGTGAAGGCCGCAGGAAACCGCTGGATGCGGGAAACACAGAACTGGTCGAAGTGGAGGAGTTTGGGGGAGGCCTATGTCCAGCAGTGGACGTCTTTCGGCTGAAATGATGATGATGATGATGGCAATAGGCTCGCCCCTTATTACATGGGACTTGAACATAACTGGTGAAGTGTAGTACACCCACATGATGTAGGCTGATGTTATGTTTCGTTTGTGTGTATGTCAACATTTTAGAATGTCTAGGACCAAGGCCGGGTCGATGGCGCGTTGTGTTCCACGCGCGCCTCAAAGAGATGTCAGCATCAACTGATGGGGCCCGCAAGGGCCGATGCCTGCCATGGGTGCGGGTTGTTCGAAAGAGATACCGCGGCCCCTGGCACACAGGCAACTGAGGGAACACGGGTGGGTTTTAGTCAGTTAAAGTCTGACACGCCCTCCTGCTCCACCCAGAGCGGGAGAAGTTATTTGATGATTTCCAACCCAAAAAAAAAAAAATTTTAGAATGTCTCATAGCTCTCAAGCTGGGTTGGTTGCAGAAATAAGTAAGTATGACATTAGTACCACCTTGGTCCTCTTTAGTAGTTATTATCCTCAAAAATAAACTACTTACCACTAGAAAAACATCAATGGGTGCTTAGTAGTGTGTACCCATCACGGATACGTTACGTTTGAAAGAAGATACAGTCGCAACAAATGTGAGTTCGTTTTTTGTGTATAAACAGGGTTGGATTCCCTTCCCGAGGGAATGTTTCTGCTTTCACAGCATTATTTTAGGCTTAGAGTGGGAACTTTTTCTGTATACATCTTATGCCGCCTTTATTTGAAACCGTGGCTTTACAGCTGAGGAAATGTTCCTTTTTTTGTATCTATTTTCCAGATATTTATCTCTTTTTGTAAATTTAGTTCAGTTCTTTTGTGGATGAGAAAGTGAAAACACCGGTGCCGTGCCGACTTTCGGGGTTTTTAATCTGATTTTGTGTCATAATGATGAACACGGGGCTACTCTCTAAGTCCGACAATAAAGAGATGGGGGCGTCCGCAAATAGGTCGATACCTCGAAATTAACCCTACTCATGATTAATAATAAAAAAAAATGGACGGACAAAAATATATCGGGAGCAAAGACAGCTGTCAAATCGTGTTGCCATTCATTCTTAGTTCGGGCCCCAAATTAATCTTACGTCCATATGTGACAAGGAGTAGGAACCGTCCGTAACTTTGGCCGAAACTACGGACTTCGCGCTTTGAGAGTAGACATCGCAAATGGCAGTACCATTTGCGAACCTGAATCTTGCTTCAAGGTGCAAAACTGCTAGATTATGTTCTCATTTAAAAAAAATACTTACTCTTCTACACATTTTTTCATGCAATAAAGTAATTACTACATAAAAATGATTTAGGTTCCAAAATGTTGTACCTACGGACGTAATCCGGTATCTACAGCGTACATTACAGTGCACAAGAATGATGAAACATGTTCTGTGACAAATGACCACAAAACAGAACCGTACGACATAAAACAGCGCGTGATGTATGCGCGAATGGATTACCATTTGTACACACAACCGTGGAGGTCCGAAATAAATTGGGCGACAATTTATTTTTGTTTACCTATTTCATAGCTAAATGTGGCTAAAAAAAGGATAAATTCTCCCCTAAATCAATATTATATTTAAAAAAAAACGAGTGTTCGGTTTGGCGTAACAGATTTATGTTTAACTAGCTTCCGCCAGCGGCTTCGCCGGCGTGGTGGTCGGAAATTATCCCGCGGGAACGTACTACCGGGATGAAAAGTATCCTTTGTGTTAATCTAGGTTATAATCTATCTGTGTGCCAAATTTCATCCAAATCCGTTCAGCCGTTTTTGCGCGAAAGAGTAACAAACATCCATCAATCCATCCATCCATCCATACTTACAAACTTTCGCGTTTATAATTTTAGTAAGGATTTTTAAGCAATCCAAAAATTAAATCTTCCCAAGGAACTGACTTCAATAGAAGCATTGAATGGTCCTTAAACTCTTCCGATCTTACCATCGAATCCGTTTTTGAAATAAGAACCTAACCAAAATTGAGGATTTTTAAGCAATCCAAAAATTAAATCTTCCCAAGGAACTGACTTCAATAGAAGCATTGAATGGTCCTTAAACTCTTCCGATCTTACCATCGAATCCGTTTTTGAAATAAGAACCTAACCAAAATTGAAATACAGTTCCTTTGACAAAACTGACAATTTAGTCCAGTGCTAAGTTGTCATTTTTGTGTTACGAAGTTTACCCAAATCAAAATAAAGTTGGACATGCAAAAACAGGCTC
Organism: Antitype chi; assembly: GCA_947359405.1. NCBI lineage: Eukaryota > Metazoa > Arthropoda > Insecta > Lepidoptera > Noctuidae > Antitype > Antitype chi. The sequence continues at coordinate 9,040,774 of OX375815.1, read as the reverse complement.
AGAGCTTTAGGTTAGAATTAAAGTTAGATCTCGTTTTGTAATAAGACGGTTCGCGTTTCCTTCATGCAGTTACCAAACCCGAACGCGCCATCTGAGGTGCTGTCCAGTTTTCCGAACAACTGAAAGTGACGATCGAGTATTCTCGCGACTCCTTGGTTACGACGCGGGGTCATGCCTATAGGCAGGCCGTCAGGCTTTTATAACCAGATTAGTAGCTATCCACAGATTATCCTTAGCACTCAATGTACAAACATATTTCGCGCCGATAGTTCATCATCCATCATTCATCTCGCTTCCACCCGATACTCCTAAACGAGGCTTTCATTGTATACATCAAATCCAACCATCCCAAAAGCTAGGATTCTTATTGTTGAATACAACGCTATTTTCTGCTTTCAACCTACTAAAGTGCCTTACGAAGATATAAGGGTAGAATGTTGAAAGGAAATTCGGTTGCCCTGATTATAATCAGAGCTATTCGATTATTAGGTATATTATAATATTATTGTTCAATTGGCTATACGTTCAATCAATTTAATTTGACATCATTATAATCATATCAAATAGAATTGTGAATGGAATTTAATTTGAAAGCCATTTCAAAGGCTTACTACGGTACATTATAGAAATTAATTTTCAATCTTCCATTGCCCTTAATTGTACTGCTTTTTATCGTGTTTTTGTTCCATGTTTTTAATTAAAGAAAGAAGAAACTGCTCAAGCTAGAAGAGTTAACACAAAAATAGTTCTGCCTAGGCAGATGATGATGATTCTTAAGAATTATCTTTGGCTTTCAGTCTAATCGGATGCAGCTGAATACCAGTTACATGGAGCAACTGCCTATCTGACATCCACAATCCTTACTACAATAAGATACCCTTGTTAAGACCGGTTATCGGTCAAAATGGGCTTTTGACGACCCGTAACGACTGTCAAAGCCACTTGCTTTTCGAGGCACGGAGAGGTCTTGGTAAGTAAAGATGTTCACCCATCCACGGAACAACCGCGGCAAGAGTAGCTTAACCCGATTAATTTACTCGCGCGATTGTAATTGCTTAGCCACAAGCCCCACCAATTCCAAAAGCCCAATTTACAAACATAAATAATTTAATTTTAATGTGACAAAACTTTTAACCACTTCTCAAATATTTTTTATTCATGATGACAAATATTCCGCAGAACTTTGGATCATGATTTATGTACATTCGCTCGTTACGGTGTTTTGTAGGTAATCCCTCGGTAAATATTTGTACCGTCCATGGCGAATAAATCGTCACATATTTTACGAAAACAAGCCATTGTTGTTCCAGTTACAGCAATATATTTTACACGCTTGCCATGACGGACGCATAAAAAACCTTACGGATTCCATTTTGTTTATTTGTATAGATATAAGACTTCAATGGATTGGTGTAATTGTGCCCTGGGAATTTCCTTTGTTTTTTTTTTCGGTGGTATTTAATAACTTTTTTATTATTTTCCTACACCCTGTGTTATCCCGTTTTAGACGTCTGAAGCTTGATGGGTACCTACGGCTTTGTTAATGTCATCTGATAATACAGTTCTTATTGAGTCTGCAATTAAATATCACCATAGCCTAGCTTTTTCCTAACTCTATGTTAGGGTCAGCTGCCAGTCTAACTGGATGCAGCTGATTACCAGTATTTTACAAGGAGTGATTGAAAACCTGACCTCCAAAACCCAGTTACTGGGTAACACGACACTCCTTGGTAAGACTGGTTATCAGACTTTCAGGCTTCTGACGACCGGTAATTACTGTCGAAGCTCGACGAATGACAGCCGGGACGTGGTTTAATTCTCTTTGGCCGGGATCAACGGCTTAACGTATACAACTGGTCACCCATCCACGAATCAACAGCGGCAGACGTATCTTAACCTGATCGACCGATCTGTGCGGCTGTTATTTTATTTCCAGAAACTAAATATTAACTGTTATAAGTAATATAGAATCGGTTCACCAAACGGTTTCACAATGTCAGTCTTGTGTTTATTTACGGAACCTGAACTCTCTCAGGTACCCAAAATATCGAAGGATCTCCAATTACATGGAAATTTCATAGACGGCGGGTGTTACTCGTGTCCCCGGCATGCCACCATTAATAATATAAAGTGACCCGACTGACGGCAATTAGGCAGACCCTGCCTTGCTATACCGATCTATATCTACGAGTATGTTTTAGTGATATGCCAGGAAATGTACTAAGGTCTTTTTCAACACTTCCTCAGAATAATATTTTTTAAGTCTGTTTCAGCGAATGCTTTTGAATTGGTACCGTTATACTTAATAACATTTATTTCACCAGTTTCGAAGTTTCTTATTAAATGGGGGACACAATTCTATAAATAGATAGGATAGGTTAGGCCTAGGTTTATTTTTAACACGCTTTTTTAATCTACGAGTATACATACAATACCTACATTCAAATTATTAAAATTAAGGTGCCTGTTTGTAATGTCAAAATAACAGGTTTTTACTAAACGCATAGGTAATATGAAAGGTATATGCAATAGGCACAGAAAAAAAATAGTGTGTCTGTTTATTCCGGCTTATATCTGAAACCGGTGGACCGATTTTGCCAGATCCTTCGTTGGCAGATAGCTGATGTTATACATAGGCTATTATTTGACCCACGCATGTTAGCACGTTTACGTGGTATAATTTCTGACATCCATACGGCCGAAGCTGAGGACAGAAGATAAGGAACTCCTGAAAAGAAAAAGTTACACAGAAATAATAGATTTTAAACTACATAATTTAAAAGAATAAGCGCACGCGGCCGAAGCTGCGGACAGAACCTAGTATACTTCGCGTCAAACTTTATGGCGGCTCTGAAGTGCGCTACTCGCTGCGCAGTACCGCACCCTTCAACCCCGCTGCCCCTTGAATTTGTTACTGCGCAGCGACTCGCCTCGTGTTCCGGCCGCCATAAAATTTGAATCGAGCTGTAAATAATCAACTCCTGAAAAACAGAAGGTACACAGAAATAATAGATTAAAACTAATTTAATAGACCAAACGCTCAGGGTAAAGGCTTTGTGAATATTTAGATGAATATGAAATGTGTATCTTTGTACTAGTAACACCTACCTACAATTACCTATTTACCTCAAGTGAGTTGCCTACTAGTTCTGTTAGTAACACATAAAGTTTGTAATTTATATAATTTTCAATAAAGGCGCTCAGTTTCCTAATGATCAAAGTTTAATACAATTTCAATACCATTCCCATTCTCAACTACCAATTTCAATACATTTCTCGATCTACAATAGCACCTTCGCCACCTTCATTAAGTTTAAGAGGTGTTATATCGTATATAAGTTGCAAATGACGTGTGCCATCAAACGTCTATTTCGGGGCCTCCGTGCCGATTATAGGAAAATTCAATGTAGCGGTTACGTAATTTCGGTTTTCCGGGTTGGCGCGCTTCGTAATAGTCCTTATATCTACGCTAACGTATCCTATGTGTATACTGCCGAATTAGGGGGATAGCGTTCCGGAATCGAGACAGTCTGGAAACAACTTAAGGTGATATTATGATCGTATAAAACACATGACTAATGCTTTTATTTTATCGATGTAACTTCTCTTCTTCGGCGTTTCGATGATTCCAATTGTTGGTTTTAGATAAGCTTCGACCAGAATTCTGCAACTTCGACAGTGTTATCGTTGGCCTCGCAAAGATCTTCCATAGTGCAGGTGTTAGTGCACACAAAGCACGACAAGGGTGCATAGTTTGCGATGTGGCTCCACAGTTGCTCTGCATCTCATCGGAGTACCCCCACCTGACCAAGTCGATGTAACTATGGTTGACTGATTACGAATCCAATGTATTTGATAATGTTTTGATAATATATGCCCTAAGGTCGCAAAGGTCGTGGGTGACATATCCCTGATAGTTGCAAAAAGTTGTTATGACATGCCATAAATAGCTCTAAGTCTTACGTTTCATGATAAACTGTGGGTGTACGTCTTCGCACTGGATTCTCAGAACTTTCGTAGGGCATTTATTTATCTCTGTTGCGTGGGTGCAATGAAAAGACTTATAGGTGCCATGACACTCAACTCATATTTTTACTTAGGCACGAGCAACGGTGCCTACACAAGAGCAGATTCCAATAAAATGGGTACATCACACGATAGGTAGAAATACGGCCTACCTAATTTCTCCAGAGGTTCGCTGTCGAAATCTTATTCAAAATCACTTCTTATTAACCTTCAGGAATGATCTATTTCCTTCCAAAATCAGTTCCAAGAATCGGATCAAAACATAAAATGTTCTAGAGAAGGAGAGAATATTTTGGTAATTTTTTTCGCTCATGAACCCGTGGTTTTTTCCCCAACTAAGTTACTCGATATCACTTTTGTTTTATTTAAAAAAAAAAACGTGGATCATAGGGCATTGATTGTTACTCGTGTGAAAATAAATTCTTCTATTTTTGTCATATAAAAACGACCTACCTATTTGTTCCTAATTATAGCTGTTTGCAAAGTAAAATGTCAATAGTAGTGTCAGTAGTAAATGTCAGTAGTAATGTGTTGAATTAGTCGACAATGTTTTATTTTTGATAGACTCTCGTTGTGGTCAGTGATAACCAAAGATCAGATATTCGGATGCATGTATACCTAAAGATAATTGTAAGCTATGAAAGTATGGAAGCGGCTTTATAAATTATTTGTAATATTTATTAAAAACCCCGGGATTCTTGGATTGCATTACTATTCAGATGTGTATTAATTTAAAATTAATGTTTAACCCGATACAAATATGTTTATGTACTGGAGGAGGGGTGGTTTGTATTAGTTAAAACAAAAATAAACAAATTACTTACCTAAATTAAGACTTTTTCGATACAAAAGCGCATTCCATGTTAGCCAACATCTCAACTTTAGGTGAATATGCATCCGAATATCCGATCTCTGGTGATAACGTAAGCTTATTGATTTTGAGTAGTGTCATAATCTCACAAAATATCAGCGACAAGTAGTATTAGAATGTTAGTAATCACTTTTATCGATTGACACTCAAAGGATTTACTCGCTTTAACCACCACATACTCGTAATAGGCCGAAACTCGCAGTTTACAAGACTAGAAACTTACAGATATTTCCAAATCTTTGAATTACTAAAAGCTTACGACCAACAGTGAAACGTGGTTTAGACCTCAGTTTAGAAAAAATAGAAGCCGTAAAATAGTCTTCAATGTAAATACTGAGACGTTCTCTGAATAGGTACCTACTAGGATTTAGACATTAGTACTGTTCTGTTTCCCTGAGTGAAAAACCGATATGTACTAGGATAATAAGGGTTTTGTACGATTTACTAACAGACTATAATCTAATTGCCAAAATTCTGTTACGTCTGATCTTCAAACTTATGTTCTCCGATTTACAGGCGATTAATCAATGCTAACTAATGAGGATCAACGCTTCGTAACTACAGTCAATTTTTTGATAGGCGCACTTTATACGAATTTTATTGCCTTACAATACTTAGCTAATGGGGAAACTTTCGTAAAAGCGATTTCCCACAAACGTGTCCCCCGGACATCTGCCTGTCCCTGTCGTCACCCTGGGGATTTGTGTGATGCAAAGAATGAACTTTTAATTAGTTTTCGTTTGTAAATCAAGTTTTGAAAGGTAGCAGCGCTTTTATGCTTTCATAGGGATTTCTGTTGAATGAGCTTGGAACTACTCCACCAAAACCGATGAATATATTAAAGCCAGTCAGAGTTGTTTTGAATTTACAAGAATTAAGCAACTTACCAAAACTTTGAAGGAAAACATCGTGAGGAAACCGGTCCGTCCTAGAACCAAAAATTTTAAGACGTCCGACCGCCGTAATTGGACACCAAGCCGGACTGGGCCCGCGTGGTGTATTACGGCCTACTCCCGTTCACAGAGAGGAGGTCTGTGTCCCAGCAGTAGGGATTATAGCTTAATTATGCATGTTTTTAGTTAACTTTTAGTTTTAGACCGGTAATGTTAGAGTCTGTTTTGCTCTGTGTGCCAATAAATAAATCAATTTTAGCTGCTTACCATCCGGTACAGGTCGTAAAAGTCGGCAAAAGAAAGGGTAACAGTTGTGGTAATAGATAGTACGATTGGCATTTTGCCATTACGTATACAGTGCGATTTTACCAACTTCTAAATAATATTCCAAATCGGAAGAAGTAAGTACTGTTTAACCTTTCTGTACTATTCGTTTAAAGATTGTTATGAGTATATTTCTGTAGCTTTAACACGTCAATATCAATAACCGGTTCACTTTTGGCCATCCTCCAGTATTTCAGGTGTCTATGTTTTTAATAAAACCCGGCGATATTTTTCGTTTACGAGGATTTTTCTGAACAAATAGGGATGTTTCTGGGCATACTCATCTACCGCAAAATATGACGCACGATAAATAAACAGTGTATCTCATTGCTGTAGACGGGACATATTTTTTACGACAGTTTTTTGTGTCTAAATACATATTTCTCGTAGAGTCAGTTGTCAGCGTCGGGAATTGCGTATGGCGTGGGGTAAAAATAGGGTGATTTCATTCGTGTAATCAAATCGGATGGAAACGGAAATATATTTGTGGGTTAAGTTCCTGCATGCAAAACAAAAAATAATTTTAACCAAATCCGTTCAGCTGTTTTCGCGTGGTTGAGTAACGAACATCAGAACATCCAAAATTTCACATTTATAATATTAACATAATATTACCTATTTCCGTTGCTCTCTACTGAGCTCTAAGACGAGTAGCCAACTTGCGCATTTACTTACCCCGATAACAGATAAGCCTTTCAAAGCAGCTTTATATCATAACTCAACCAAGGAAGATGTTCACAAATAAAAAAAGAAACCTTATACACGAGTGCTTGCTAATGAGCGTATGAGCAAGATGAATAAAACCTTATCCTTTTTATGCCTTGCCCGAGATAAAGTCGGTGCAAACTTTATTAGATATCGATGTCGGAGTCGTGTAATGAATTTACATGCCAGAGCTGCTTAGCTGAGAATTGCTTTACAAAGAACATGCAATTTCTTAAGCTTGTAAGCCATTTACACTTTTTTAGAATTTTAGAAGAATTTGTGAAACCACTACGAGTATAATAAGTTGATATTTTTTCTGATTTACCTTTTATTGATTTACCTTATTTTTCTACTAGTTACTCTCTGGGTTGAGGGTAAAATATTGTTATTCAGCTGCATCCGTAGTTAGACTGGAAGCCGACTGCAACATAGTTCAGATTTTTTTTTTTTACGTCACTTATCATACCTTAGCCTGAATATTTAGGATGTTTATCTGGTGGTAAATGACGGAGAGTATCAGAGCTTGGTGCCGTGTGGTGCCGGACGTAAAAGAATAACTCCATCCCAATTCTTCCCATGGGTGTCGTAGAAGGCGACTAAAGGACTTACTAGAGAATGGGCAGCAGCGTTCTCTATGTATTTGACCACCATACTGCATCGCTAACCCGCCTGCCAAGCGTGTTGATTATGGCAAATCCCCCCTTTTGAGGGAGGCTTATGTCCAGCTGTGGACGTCTTTCGGCTGATATGATGATCAGAGTTTATCAGAGAGCATGTGGGCCGCTGCCGGTACAACTTGGTTAGGTCAAAGGCGCACTGCATCTTATCGGAGTACTCCGATCCCAAGGACTCCAATTAGTTGCAGTGTGACTGTGGAGTGACATCGCAAAGTATGCCCCACCACTTGTCGTGCTCTTTGGGCACTAACACCTGCACTATGGAAGACTGTTGCAAGGCCAATGATAAAGAAGTGCTAGCTGTCGAATTGGCAGAATTCTGGTCGAAGCTTATTTAAAACCAACAATTGCAATCATCGACACGACGAAGAAAAAGAGAGCATGACTTTGCTGGCCACCCCCGTTGTTTAGTGAGTAAGTTATGGTTTGTTCCAAAATTATCTGATAAAAATGAAAACAAATGGGTCACAAAACGTCAGGTACCTTTTCTGATGCCAGTTTGAAGTATTACTCACAAATTGAGTGCTTTGATAGGTAGATTAGAAACACCTTAAGATGTATTTCCTTTGGCTATTGAGGTTAATTTTATAACCTCCATTTTCGTCGAAGTTTTTTCAATAACAATTTTTTTTTTTTTTTAAGTGGTGACACATAAAGATGGGACCCTCTTAATACAGATGAATGTGTGACTAGTCGCCTTTAATCAGTGATTTCGTAAGAACCTTAACAGTATTTGCTGATTGTTACATCAGAAACTTTTGTAAAAGACCAATGGTACTTCTTTCGGTCCCCAATTTATCCCCTCTTTTTTCCAGAAAGGACCAAGAGTGATAGTACGGACTTCGTTCTTAATATTTTTCCTCCACTGCATTATTTGCATACGATACACACATACATAGTGGCTGTTGCAAATAACTTATGAGCAAGTGTTGCAAACTCATAGCTCCACAGAACATTTCTTGAAACCTAGATGTTCTATTGCATGAATTTACCCCAAGCAGTAGGTACACTATAATAAAAATAATAATAATAAAATCGTTTAATTTATAAAAGGGGCACGGTTTACAATAAATACCTTAACAAATAAAATAGAGCACAATTGCTAATTTGCCTGAACTAGGTTAAACCTGTGCTTCAGGCTACAAAAAATGCACAAATACTTAAAGTAATAAATTAACAATGTGTATAAAGTAATAACTAAAATAAAACTTAGGTCAACAAAAGTAAAAATGCATGTTAGCGGTTTTATTTGCAGACAACAAGTAGATCTTCTGCCTGTGCATAATCAATGGATAGTAAATGTTTAAGTACAGTTTTTTTACAGCTATAGTAATTTAATTTATAGATACTTAGTTTTTTATTTAATCTATTGTACAGAAATGGGCCTAAGAATGTATAAAATCTTTCTACAAAGACATGTTTTGAGGTTGCATTCGTTACGCATACTATGTCATTCCGTCTCTTGTTAGTATTGTCAGCATTGTAGGTAAGCATGGTGTGCTGTTTTAATACTAAGTGCATAATGAAAAGCTGGCGAACAGTGATTACGTTGCAGGTTTTGTATAGCAGATCTGTAGGAAAGAAGAAGGGATGAAAGTTTGCTACCTTTAAAATTGCTCTCTGAGCTCTTTCAAGAGGAAGCAAATCAGTTTTAGGTGCACCACCCCAAGAAGTGATACAGTATTGAATAATTGATTGACATAGGGCCAAGTAAACTTGTGTGATTAATTTTGAATCTGCTAACGTTCGCAATTTTTTAAATACATATATGAGTTTGCGCACTCTTTTAGTTAGGCATTCAATATGTTTTCTAAAAGAAAGTGTGTCGTCCATTATTACCCCCAGGTATTTAATGTAGCTAGTTTTAAGGATAAAAGGGCAATTACACATGCTGGCTTTACGGTTTCCACATTGATGGGCATATAGATGAGGGTTAGTAAGGTTAAGTTGAGGCTTGCGCATGGAGAAGTGAATATATTTAGTCTTGTCGGTATTTAATGTTAGTAAATTGCTTTGAAGCCAATTAGTCACAGAATTTAAACCTAATTGAGCGATTTCAAACAGTTCGCTACTGGTTTTAGCGGTAAAAATTAACGCCGTGTCGTCGGCATATGATATAATTTTACCGTCTTTAATATTTAGATTACACAAGTCATTAATATAAATCAGGAATATTGTGGGGCCCAAAATACTCCCTTGCGGAACACCAAACCCAGTATTTTTCTGCTCATCACTCGTAATATTATCTATCCTAACATACTGGTATCGGCCGTCTAAATAGTCAGTAATAAGTTTCAGCGGCGTTCCTCTTATTCTTATGGTCTCTAATTTGTCCAGGAGAACAGAAACAGACACCGTGTCGAAGGCCTTGGCTAAATCGAGAAAGACTGCTAGGGTCTGGTTTCCTTTGCCGAGGTTTTCTGAAATATAATTGGGAGTTAAATAGTCCTTTTGCAGAAACTGTAAGGCTGTCAAATTGTTGCACTTTCTTTTACCTCAATTCATGTTTATACTTCACAATTTTTGTCAACAACTAACATTATTTCTTTCTTTTTGGAATTTGTTTTGTCGTTCGTTGAAGAGTTTTTTATCTGTCTAAATATTCCATATCTCATTTGAAACTAGGTTTTTATTGATTGATAATCCCTACTTATAATTAGGGATAAAAATAAAATAATAATAATAAAAATAGCATAAAATAATAATAATAAAAATAGCATAAAATAAAAATAAAAAAAATAGGTACCTACTTAATGATAAAATATATTTATCTCGACTTAGCACACGAGGTTGTTGACATGTGGAATGTGAACTCGGCTGTCATTGTGCCGATTGTCGTATCAGCCAATGGACTGATGGCCGTAAGCCTCGATGAACATCTCTCTCGAGGCTCTCGTTAGGCGGTTGGGTCAAAGGCCTGATTCAGAAGGCAGTACTCCTCGATACGGCTCGCATCGTGAGGAGGTTCCTGTCTCTGGAGCCCTAACCACCGGAAGCTTGGACCCTGCTCCCGATACCGGCGGACCACTATTTTATATATTTTTAAATGTTTTTTGTAAGGTTATTTTATAAAAATATTTAAAAATGTATTGTAATATGTAGTTAAATGAATAAAGGAAATATATTAAGAAATAAAATCAAAAATAATCATAAAATAATAAAAATAACACAAAAGATTAATAATAATAAACAATAAAATATTACTAAAATAAAATTATATTATATATTATAAATGCAAAAGTAACTCTGTCTATCTGTAACGCTTTCATGCCTAAACCGCTGAATCGATCGTCATGAAATTTGGCAGAGATATAGCCTGGGATATGGAGAAGGACATAGTCTACTCGATAACCGACATCCACGCGAGCAAAGCTGCGGGAAAAAGCTTGTTCTATACAGCATGTAACAAAAACCCTGTCCCATCCTTAAGAGTATTATTCGGCATCGTACTGCGTACACATTATACCATTTAATGGATTTGAGATTATTATTTTTCCCCAGTGAAAAAGATGAAATTAAAATAAAAAATAAAAACTGAATAAAGGCAACACTGATCGCTCGACAAAGTTCACGAGTTAACTACCTACGTTTTGTGTCAAAGAAGCCGCCTGAGCGAGACGGTTTTTAGGATCCTTTGTCGCGTGCCGCCAAACAAACATATAAAGAAAGAAAACTACGGCTACGTCATACCCGTAGGTATCAGCTGATATTGTTGGTAGGCATAGTGATCCGGATTTCAGACCTAAATCTGTATAACAAGAAACAATTAATTAAATTAAACGAAGCCCTGATAAAGGTTTTTTTTAAATGTGATATACTTTTGGTAATGTACTTACCGACTGTAGGTATCAGTTCATTAAAACATTCACTTGTTTTGGTTGCATACTTCGGCGATCGTGCTGCACATGTCTACCTCCAACACTAATACACATTCGACACCTGTTCACACACGTGGGGTCCGCGGCAAACATAATTATCCCCCACTTGTTCCTTGTTTTCCACGTTGCACTCTCGTGGTCTTCCAGGGCGGTATGCGACTCGTGCCCTTGAAAACTGCCTGTGGTTTACACACGGTTATGCAGGCGTCGGAACGCACGCTCCGACGGTACTGTTATACCTGGCCTATTTGCGAAGCGCACCTCATACGTTCTACGCGCAGCTGCATAATTATAGTATTGGAAGACGTCATTCGCGAAACGATAGCGGCACGTGATACGTATGGACGTCCGATCACAAGCTATCTCCACGACAGACTGGCAGCAAAACAAGTAGCGCGCCGGCCGGTAGGCAGCCAGTCGGCAAGATCAAAGAGTCAGCGACTAGTTGAAAGAGTTTAGAGTGCCTACGACGTGGTAGTGTAGGGCGGTGTTCTTTGAAGTAAAAATAGGAAAAATAAAAAGATTTTGCCGCCAGGTGGAGTGTTGTGAACTTATGAAAATTTGCCATAATCAGTGTTAAATTTCGCATGGATTATAAAAATAAAAAATCAATTACTTTTGAGTTTTATGACTTAAATTTTTTAAACATTTTTTTCTAGTACGTATGTTGAACCAGGAATACGCCTTTATTGGATCGGACAGGGTTTTTGTTACAAACTGTTTATGTAAGAATCTTTTGTCTTTACACACCATCGAATCAATTGGAATACAAATCAGTAACCTATTATAGTTTTCATCATAAACCTAATCGAATGATTACATTATTTAATTCATGTTTATCACGAGGCACCCAACCAAAGTTGTATGGCAATGAGTAAAAGTAAAACATATTCTGTTCTTAGTCGAGAGGTCACACACTTTGTATATAAGAGTATTTGTTACGTTATACAGTTAATCCCTTATCTGTAGTGGACAGCTCGGTAAGCCAATACTTAATCTCAAAACACTGTCTCCCCGAGATTTATCTTTCCGTCTAATCAAATACAATGTGCGCTGAGAAACACAATTCCCTTTTGTCACTTACAAGAAAAGAAAAAAGAAAAGTCCTTATGGACTAAGAAAGCCTCATAAATCAACAACTTTAACATTCTACACAGTGTTATTAACATAAAGCGCTATTGAAATGACTTTGTTTCACAAAGAAAATAAGTTTATTGTGTTATGAATGCAATAGTAAGTTTCCTGTTTCCTCTTTTACCTATAACCTGGGGCAAAACGACCTTTCAGAAAGTACTTATGACGTAAAAGAGTCGCCCCTGGCTACACGAAGACAAGGATTTATTATGTATGTGCTAAATACAAGTAATATAAAACAGGAAACTTTCTTCATTGTGGAGTAAATAACGAGTTTTTCAAGGAACTAGTACTGCGTCAAAGCCACAATAGACTTCATTTCCTTTCCAATTTCTCCGCTGCTATTGAATAAAATGGCATTAAGTAATATTAGAAGAACAATAGAAAAAACACGCTTTAAAAACCAAACTAAAAAAGGAGAAAATAATTTAATTCAATTAAAAAGCGTGGGGTGCTTGACATTAATTGATTATAAAAATACCTCAAAAAGCACCCCACGCTTTTTAATTGAATTAAATTATTTTCTCCTTTTTTAGTTTGGTTTTTAAAGCGTGTTTTTTAGTTTTTTAAACTATTATTTATATTCTATTTTTTAGTTCTGCTAACTACAAAAACGTGATTTTTTTATTATTTTTTTTCTCAATTTTTTTTTAAATTATTGAATTGTCATCGGTCCTCGACAAGTTTAAAAAGTTTCAATGAAATCTGACCGTTTAAAGTGGGTCAAAATCGCGGTCAAAGGAGTCTGTTACATACAAACATACAAACAAAGAAACCAACAAACACACAAACAAACAAACACACAAGTGAAACTAAGTAATACAAAGCGTGTAAAAACAATAATACTTACATCAGCTACACTTTCTTCATTATAATCTGTGTTTTGAATTATTTTTAACAATAAAATATCAAGGTCAACCAATCTATTTATTTTTAGTCGAATTTAAAGTCAATTAATCTGATGGTTGTAGATATTTTTATCCGCCAAATATAACAGCTTGTATGAGATTTAGCAACAGATTTACTGACCAGGCTTAAGGCTTTCAGAAATTGAGGGTGGCAGAGGTTAAATCCCATTTAAATCAACCACATGGGGCGGTAAAATGGCCAGCGGCAATCATTTGAACGTAGCCCTAGCTCAGACACCCGAGAGCACCACCATCTTTGAGATGTATAGGTCGGTTCGTTAAATCGGAAACAAATTGTTTTTCGACGAACGTTGTCGCCGTCATGTCTGCACGTCTGCACACCACTCTGGTAACATTTTGCGCAAGTCTGAAAACCCAGTGGCGATGGACAGTGGTTTATAACGCTTTTGACGGTGCATAAAGTGATTGAAAGACAAGCCTGATTCTGTATTTCTTCAGTTTAACTATCTTGCAATTGAGTTTTCTATGATTTTGAAAACCTTTTCACATTTTTATTTTATCTTACAAGTGAAAGGTATATATTTCTGGTCAATGGAATATGAGATCAGAACTTTTGTTTTGAATCAAAACTTACTCTCTGAATGATGTCATCGATTGTTTTTACCTGCTTTGTAAACTTCCGTAGATGAGAAGAATGATAGAACCCAATGCAGTTCGAACCGCAATAAATAGTTACACAAACAATCGTAGACTCCTGCATTATTTCCAAGCCAAAGTTACAGCTGATGGAGTTTATTTGCCAGATAAATAACATAACTTTGTTTGTATAACTGCAATACAGCAAGAAGAGAAACAATATTTCCTCGCAAACGACGTCACGGTTAAAAGCTTGTATAAAATAAAACAAGTAAGATATCCGTTTGTTTGATTTATTCCCCAGTGATTGAGTTACAACGCTGTCAGCTGCCAAGTGTGACTGGAAAAGTATTGTAACTTGTATTTTATTCGTCCATTTATCAAAATGACTGGGCGACAAATTGCGTGACAGTAATACTGTTATTTTAGAGACGAAGCTTGAAGAAAACAGCTTCGGAGCCCTAACGACAAAAGAAACATGAAACTTTACAAATACATTATAATGAAATATGGCGAAAAGTTGATCCTTGCCGCGTCGACAGTTCAAATATTTGCATTTTTGCGTCTCTCATTCAATATTTTCTGCGAGGGTAAAATAATCAACGAAGGGTATGTATCACACCGACAATATTGCAAGGAAGGTATTTTTCATGAATGAATTTCATAAACAATCCAAACGGTTTGAAATTGTATTATTTTGTATTGGAATTAAAAGAAGAATATTGATTACACTGGACTAAAATTAAATTAAGCTATAAGAAGTCGGTTAATAAATTGATAGGATACATAGTTTTAATACTACGCACATTTTACATTTCTATAAAATTTTACCTTAAGCGTGACATTTGCAACTCGGAACGATCAATCCTTTTGCTCTGAATACGATACAAGTAAAAAGTAAGCCCTCGAAAGGGTAGGTAATGGAGTAACCCACATGACGTCAGTTATATTTAAGTCCCATATCAAAGGGGCTGAGCCTATTGCCATTAATCGGGCACAAAATCTAGACTCTGAGAAAATTCTGAAAGAAAAACACCGAACCGAGAATGTTACACGACATGCTACATTGAGAATAATAGGTCTTTACCTATGAAATTGCCGTTTTGTATGAAAAAATTTAAACGAATTTTTTTCAGGTATTTTTTATTTGTATTAATCGAAGTAATCACCCATGCAATCAATGCATCTTTGCCATCGCAGTGGCAGTTTATTGATGCCCTTCTTAAAGAAATCAGCTGGACGGGAGGCAACAAATTCTTCAAAGGCATTTTGTACTGCCTCTCGGGTATTGAATTTTTTTCCCGCCAAGAAGTTATCCAAATTCTGGAAAAAGTAGTAGTCTGTAGGCGCAAGGTCTGGTGAGTAGGGCGGATGACGGAGAGCTTCCAACCCCAGTTCTTGCAACTTGGAGACCGTCTGCTGTGCAGTATGAGGTCGCGCGTTGTCGTGCAGGAGCAGCGGAGACGAGCGATTGACCAATGCTGGTTGGAGATGTGCCAGCTTCTCCATCATTGTGTTCAGTTCTTCACAGTACACATCTGCAGTAATGCTCACCCCGTTTGGTAAGAAGCTGTGATGAATCACACCGGCGCTAGACCACCAAACAGTGACCATCACTTTTCTAGGGGTAAGTTTTCGTTTAGGGCATTGTTTAGGTGCTGAACCAGGATCCAACCAACTTGCTGAGCGCTTGCGGTTATCAAACAGAATCCATTTTTCATCGCAGGTAACAATGCGGTTCAAAATTCCTTCATTTGTGTGTCTGTTGAGCAGTGCAAGGCACGTCTCGACGCGTACTTCGCGCTGACGATCATTGAGTTCGTGGGGCACCCATTTGTCAAGCTTTTTTACCTTGCCAATTTGACGCAAATGGACCAATATTGTTTTGACGCTAACGTCGAAAGCTGCTGCTAATTCAGCCGTAGATTGTGTATCATCAGCTTCCACAATCGCCTTTAATTCGTCATTGTCGACCAAAGTCTTCGGACGACCGCGAGGTTCATTTTTCAGGTCGAAATTTCCAGAACGGAAGCGAGCAAACCAATAACAGGTGGTGCGTTGGTTTGTAGTGTTAGCTCCGTAAACGTCGTTGATGTTGCGTGCCGCTTGTGCCGCGTTGCTGCCACGACGGTACTCATATTCCATAATTACTCGAATTTTTAACGTATCCATGATGACGAAAAAGATTGAAATGCGATGAAAATGTAACACTAATCAATAAACAAATGACTACTTTTGGAAAAAAAATCCATGTTTTTAAAATAAAATTAATTTGAAATTAGAATTCTTACCCAAACAAAAATTATTTTGATTTGAAATGGCCAGTACTGCAAAACGGCAATTTCATAGGTAAAGACCTAATATATTACTTTCGACAAACATTTCTCAAAAACGCAAATTAGAAACACAACAAGCTATTAAAGCCACCAAATCACTCCATGTTTCGAGTCAGCACAGGAAAAAAATTACAACAGGCACAAACTTAACATAATTGAATGAGTAATGAGCTTCCTTAACGACTCTAATAAGAAGACGGCTTTATCTTTTACGAGCGTTGCAGATTCTACAAGATGTCTGTACACGGAATTATTCGCAGTAAGTAGATGAGTATTTAGTAGGTATTCAAAATTGTATTGCAGTTGAGGGATTGCATGCTGTGAAATGAAATGTGAGTTCTAAATGAGTGATGCGTGTATCTAATGCTGATAATGATGATGCAAGTAAGTAGGATCTCACTTGAAAATCGCAAAAAGTACGAAGATGGAATAATTTGAGATCTCCGGAACGATACTGATTCATGAGTGTCCAAAAACTATGAAAGACTAAAGTATCTTCCATTGATACCTACTAGTATATCTGCAATTCGAAAAACTATACCTACAGAAGTAAAGACAAAATTAGGTTTTGTTTAAAAACAGTACTAAATTAACCCATTTATGAAATCTCAGTGCCGCAGTCTATACAGTTTTGCTTCCATTAATTTCTTAGTTCTTTAAATTAAAGCTTGTCTTTCATTATTTCCATAGTATAAAAATACTGACTTTGTTACGTTATAATTGACCCACAGACATACCTATTTCTTTTCTAGAACTTTATTTCAATTTATACGAACGTGTCCTAAATTTAAAACTCCATATCCCTTATCTTTCATTCATATAAGTCGGCCATTTTGTAAAGCTATTCGCGTACACCCTTTCGCCTATCGGTTTTGTATATTTACCGGTTCAATGTTCAACGTTGGATTTCCGACGGCTATGATCACCTCTGTGCCTACCCTCGCCCCTACTTCCGGACGGGGGACCGGCAGAGCAAGAGATGATACTTCCGTACGTATTTATGGGACTGAAAAAAGTGTGTAATTTTGTTAGTTACGTAAGCAGTGTTACTATGCCTTTGAATAGGATATCTGTACGGCAGTCATTTGTTTTTTTTTAATGATATCAACTGCATTGAGTTCAGCAATGGATTATACTAAACACGTCAAACGAATAATATCTTAGAATACCAGGAGCGCTTCTTGCTATGAAAGTACCTAGTTACCTAGTAACATATTAATTACTTCAATATTTGTAGAAAATACATACACTGAAATTGCTCGTAAAAGTTAAGGTAACTCACACCTGTTTTAAAACCTAAAGATGAAGAACACTTCAGGGCATGTTCCCACACCTTTGTCTTACTTCACACTCCCAAACTACAGACAGGAACTTTGCTACTTATAAATTAACTTTCCTATACAAACAAGGGGCTTTGGCTTCAATTAATTTGGGCGAGCATACATCTAGACTCTAGACGAAATTGTAGGACTTCAGAAAGTCTGTAGGTATTTGTTTGTCCCCCACTTGTTAGAGATATTTCTCCGCCCGATACTTTGCTAAGTAGCCGATCAATTTCACTATATCAACATATTCGAGTAATTGGGCATATTGTAGCAAATATTGCTTGACGTGGAGGGCAATGGATTGATCAAGAAAAAAAATGCTCAAAGGATCAATTAAAATGATGGTGTAAATATTCATAAGAAATAGTTTGTTGTTGAGTCAGTGCAACAGCAAAACAAACGTCTATTAGGTAATCCTTTGGGAAAATGTCGTTTATTTATCTAGTTAATTGAGTTTATGGCTTGGGGCTGAGTAATATCAGCCGCACCGGTCGATCGATCGGGTTAAGCTACGCTTGCCGCGGTTGGACCATGGATGGGTGACCATCTTTACATACCAAGACCCTTCCGTGTTTCGGAAAGCACGTCAAGCCGTTGTTCCCGGCTGTCATTCGTGGATCTTTGACTGTCGTTACGGGTCGTCAGGAGCCCGAAAGTCTGACAACCAGTCTTACCAAGGGGTATCGTATTATCCAGTAACTGGATTCAGATGGAGGTCAGATAGGCAGTCGCTCCATGTAAAATATTGGTATTCAGCTGCATCCGGTTAGACTGGAAGCTGACCCCAAAATAGTTGAGAAAAGGCTAAGCAGATGATGAATTGAGTTTATTATGTAATAAGTTTCTCTTGCATGTAGTAAAAACGCAATAGTATAGAGACAAATATATTTTCCACCTGCATTCTCATTGATCTGAAGTCTGAATCAGCCCCTAAAAGTGGTCGACCCTTTAGCTAACGCGAGAAAAATGCAAATTTTATTTGGAGCGCCTAAATTCGGAGTTGTTTTGGTTACACTGAACACATTCACAGAACCACGCTCCTCGTTTACACCGTGCTAGTAACGAAAAAACTTTCAAATGAGTTGGCTGCCCATGAGGTTTAAAATTTAAGTATTTTAATTTAAATACCTCGTTTGCAGTTTTTAAAAGCTGTCGTAAACATGCGTGTTGCGTAATGTTTATTTTATAGAAATACTGTTGGGCTTTCACGAGCGTGTGAACTTTTTTAATTTTGTAGGATGAAATGATGTAGGTACAGTCTGTTAGTAGGTACTCTAAATGTTTACCTACTTATTTGCCTTTACTATAAATCAGTTTATTGTACAGTCCCGGACTTTAATTGATAAGCCACTATTAAACTTTCCAATTTTGCAGTTTTATACATTCACGAGATTACACGATTAAACACGAACTTAAACCGCATGCTCGTAAACAAGATGACAAATTACTTATAATCGAAAATAGTCTTATCCTTAGAGGTTGACTAATAAATTGTCAATGATAAATCAATACACTGTTGCAGAAGTTTATCCAATCTATTTTATACTGACCTCCTTTGAATAAGAGCTCATTAAATACCTACTCGTTATTTCTGAAAACCTATCTAAAGTCAGTGACAGTTGAAATGTCAGAGACGATAATTTCGAATTTTGGTGAATCGTAGCCGTAACTATTTATGTTTGTATGCAACAGTTATCATATTTGTCATGAACGCCTCTTGGACGCTACGCGTTCGGATAAAATCGTGGGTGCGAGTTTTTCCGATGTCGAAATGACTAATCATAATGTTACCATCGCTACGCTAAAACAATTGTTGCTAGCCCTGCAATTGGTTGACTTTGGGTCGTCACTCTGGACATGTACGAGTATAACCGACTAAACCCGATTTGCATTACACGGCTAAAATAGGAACTGTGGCAAGTGGCTTATCAATTAAAGTCCGTGACTGTACGTGCAACCAGTGAAAACGTGAATAAACAGGCAGAAAATAAATTCGTGCTTACATTTAAATAATTTGCGTAGATTATATTTTTATCAATCCCCATCATCAGCAATTTTGTTTGGGAATTGCTGATTTCATTTGAACAATTTTTTTCGAATAAATTTCAATAACATTCGTTATTATTGTTTCATAACACAATAGAAATCAATGACCAAAATAGCAACCTTTTATGGAAACAGTTAATATTGTTACCTTTCTATTTCTAAATCGAGTAAAAGTAATTCCTATTTCACTCAAAGTTGTGTGGGCTTGACTGGCAACCGAAACAAATCTTTATTCTAATGTTATACTAAAATAATACGACCTTCCTTAACTCGCATGCTGAGTTCTATATATGCCCCTATGACTGTTATTCAAACATTGAGTACCTACCTTTCTTTTGGAATAACAATACTTATTCTTCCGAGAGCTATACGTAGGTATATTTTTTTTTTGAGGCTGCGAAATCATCAAATTACTTCTCCCATTCTGGGTGGAGCAGGAGGGCGTGTCAGACTTTTACTGACTAAAACCCACCCGTGTTCCCTCAGTTGCCTGTGTGCCGGGGGCGACGGTATCTCTTTCAAACAACCCGCACCCCTGGCAGGCATCGGCTCTTGCGGACCCCACCAGTTGGTGCTGACTTCTCTTTAAGGCGCGCGTGAAACACAACTCGCCGCTGACCCGGGCTCGGGCAGTGAGCTACCCATTACTCGCCATCCGCAAGCCCACGCCTACGGTGCCCGGGAATATGCCAGGGATTCCCAACGCCCAGGGCGTCTCCTGCGGTGACTAGGGCTCTGAGGGCGCATATACTGCCTCTCCCTTACCTCACGTGCGCCGCCTTCCTCTTTGCGAGCTTTGCTGCTTTCACAGAAGGAGGTGTCGGGTAAACAAGTATCTAAGTATCAGGTATAAATTCTGCAAGAGAACTTCTGCGAATTAATTTTGGTGTTCGAGTCAATCAACAGAGAGTGCCTTCAATGGGGCTCACTAGGTATATCCACTTGATAAATTCCGTAGCAGCTGGTTGTGTGCATACGATGACTTCCACTAATGTAGGAAGTTAAACATCCATGTAGTAGGTAAGTGACCAGTGACGTCACAAAACTAAGTGTAGTCCCAGCCCTTTAGTAAGGCACTTGTAACGAGGGTACAGAGAAGATCGAGTTGAGTGCTTTCGCCTGATGAAATTTGGAAGTGGAGATAGTGAGATAATTTACGAGAAACGGTAAGTAACGGAAATATCCGATAGAAGGTAGCTTGCCTTTTATTAGTTCTTTGGAAGGAAACTTACAATTCAAAAGGGTCGCGGATGACGTAAATAACATACATACATAACATACATACCGTATCGTTCGGAAAACTACCATAACCTATGTAAAAAAATTCACATAGTACCTTTAATCAACCGCCGCGAGATTTCTGACTGTGTGTGTTTATTAAAAATCTTTAACAATACTATAAACTGTTCCGATATCTTGTCAAAATTTTATTTCAACATTCCCATGAAGTTTAAGCGATAAAATCCACCTTTGCGCGTGCCATTTGCTTCAACTAACTATAGGCAGAATTCGTGCGTTGTGCGTGCAAGCAGAAGATTAAACAGGCATTGTAAACAGTACGATATAGATCTGTTCCTAACCAGTGTGTCGTCAGCCAGGAAGTGCTTAAGCCGTAACTTTTTCTTGTAGTTGATTTTGTTATGTTATTAATGTTATGATAGTTGTTATGCAGAGCGAGCAACATAGTAATTATCCTGTAGTATGTAGTAAACTAGTGTGAATGTCCTTAGAATTAACTTTTTCTTAATCTGTATTTTATAAGTGGAGACCTGTAATTGGCTTTCTGTCTTCTTACTGTCCTTGATCTATTTGCTTTAGCTGTAAGTCTCCCATGCTATTTAAATAAATAAATAAGTAATAAGACGCTTGAAGCATACGTCGACGGAAAGACAGTAAAATAACCATTAGCACAAACAAAGAATCGTTGAGTAGTAAAAAAAAACAGCCCAAGTACGAGTCGGACTTGCACGCGAAGGGTTCCGTAACACAAACCGCAAAAACGCAAAAAAAAACACGTTTCTTGTATGGAGATTCTTTTTTTTACTTCTTTGCCTATAATCAGAAAGTTTAAAAAAAAAATTGTTGCTATAGCAGCAACGAAAATACACATTCGGTGAAACCTATTGCGGACACTGAGATACAGCCCGCTGGCAGACAGATGGACGGACGGACGGACAGCGAAGGTGAAGGACCCGAAGAGTAACCAACGAGACCCTATTACTAAAATAGGATCTCGTTGGTTACCCTTCGGGTACAGAACCCTAAAAAGAGGACATTATAAAGACATGAACTATCACAAAATGTAACCAAATCTAAAGGTTTAAGGTTTAATCCAAGCCTGATGTTTAAACTAATATTTTTACCTTTATATCCCATCTGGGTGTACCAGATAGTCACGTTTACATAAATAGGTACTACGCAAAGATGCCTCTGATAGAATTTTGTATGTTACTTGAATTTCCACGGCGTTGCCACGCGTATTGTGCTATGCTTCGGGTCCTGTCACTTGAATTCGAGGATACTTAAGCAACGTAGCCGCGATCAAACCTTGCATAGGTCAGAGTTGTTTACATATCGAGACCCTTCCGGTCTCCGTGCATGTAACCCGGCTATTATACAGCTTTGTATCTCTGTTTCGAACAGCGAGCATCGATTTGAACGGCTTACTATGTTGATCGAGTTTATCAAAACTAGGAAAGCAATTTGAGGAATGGTAGAACGGAGGCTATGTACTCCAATCATCATCAGTAGATGATGTTATGTACAGTCCTTGACACAATTTGAAAGTTATTGTTGTTAGGTGAAAGCTTGATTTCAACTTGAGCGTCTTCATGGTAAGTTTACAGAAGGGAAATTCTCGTAATTTTAAGGACGTTCTCAATATGATCTCAGGGTCTATCTGTCAAAAATACCTCACGTTTCCATATATTTTTGACAAGTTTTTTGACATTTGATTGTCGCTGGGAGAAATGGCGACTAGATTTTGAACATTTTTATTACGAGAATTGACCTTATGAGATTGTGACATATATGAATCTCTGTTATAGGGACCGTGTTCAATGTTTCTTTTTATATTTCATAACAAACACCTTTTTTTTTTTTGGGTGGGAAATCATCAAATAACTTCGCCCGCTCTGGGTGGAGCGGGAGGGCGTATCAGACTTTTAGTGACTAAAACCCACCCGTGTTCCCTCAGTTGCCTGTGTGCCAGGGGCCGCGGTATCTCTTTCGAACAACCCGCACCCCTGGCAGGCATCGTCCCTTACGGACCCCACCAGTTGGTGCTGACATCTCTTAGAGGCGCGCGTGGAACACAACGCGCCGTCGACCCGGGCTTGGTCCTTATCGGACAGCGAGCTACCCATTACTCGCCGTCCGCAAGCCCGCGCCTGCGGTGGCCGGGAATCAGCCTGGGATTCCCGACTACGGCCGTGAGGGCGCATATACTGCCTCTCCCTCACGTGCGCCGCCTCCCTCTTCGCGAGCATTACTGCTTCGCAGAAGGAGGTGACAGCTAACCATTCACACCCTTGACGACAAGCGACGGGGTGCTAATATAACTACATAATAAATAGGTGTGCATGCTTTATGAATGGATTTGAATGATACCGAACTACACTCGAGAGCAATGAATCCGGGTCACTTAAAGAATGTTAAAAATCTCGGAAACTAAAAATGATAGGTTAATGCAATAAATTGTATTTAATAGACAATATAATACTCCTTAAATGAAAGTAAAAAAAATATGAGTCACCATACATTTTATTAACACAAAATTACATAAAGAAAAAAACTGCTGATCTCTCCTTAAAACAAAAATAGGAAACATGAAATTTTTGAACTTTATTACGATTTTCTTGAATTTTAATACTTCGTATTGCCTCCTCGTGCTTCCATTACTGCGTTTACGTGGTTTGGCATGCTGTACACCAAGTTCCTTATATGATTTTGGGGAATATTCTCCCATTCCTCTGTGAGAGCAATTTTGAGCTCACGAAGCGTGATTGGGGGAGGGTTTCGTTGTTTTACGCATCTGCCTAGCTCGTCCCAAGCATGCTCGATCGGGTTGATATCCGGGCTGCGCGCTGGCCACTCCATACGAGTAATGTTCATCTCTTGAAGGTAGTCATTCACAATCCTACCTGTATGAGGTCGGGCATTGTCATGCATAAATATAGCATCCTCACCTAAATTGACCATAAATGGACCAACGTGATCATTGAGGATTTCTTCCACATATCTTACGCTAGTTAAAGAGCCGTTTTCTATGATCACCAGCTCTGTGCGACTTTCAGAAGAAATTCCGGCCCACACAAGTACAGACCCACCACCGTAGGCTACTTTTTCTTCGATGCATGCTTGCTTGAATCTTTCCCCTGGTCTTCGATACACTCTGTGTCTTCCATCGTGCTTGTAGAGCATAAATTTTGATTCGTCGGAGAACATAACTTTTGACCAATCTTCAATACTCCAATTTACGTGGCTCTGGGCATATCTTAGTCTTGAAATACGATGCCCACGCTCCAGTTTAGGGCCGTTTGCAGGTCTAAGGGGTTTTAAGTTAGATTCAGCAAGCCGACGTCTTACTGTCCATGCACTTGGGTTACTTCCTCCGAGGCGTCGAAACTGATTTGTGAGTTCAGTTCCTGTGAGAAAGCGATTTCGAAGCATGGTGTTCACCAAGTATCGGTCTTCTCGTGCTGTGGTACACCTGGTTCTGCCCGTTCCTGGTCTGCGTAGGTTAGAACCAGTTTCTTCGTAACGTCGGAGAACTCTTTGTACTGTTGACAGCGACACACCGACAGTCCTGGCTGTATCGCGCTGACTCCGGCCGGTTTCCAGCATTGTAAGTATTCTGGTGCATTCTTCAGGCGTAAGCGACATAATTTCAGCTTGAATAATGAATATAGAGCACTATCAACATGGTTTATGTACCCACATAAATGACAGATTACAAACAAAAGCAAAACCAAATGCTGTAATTTCGTAGTTCCATCTTCGAAAGTGGCCCTTTTTCAAATTAGATTTTTTTATGATATAACTTTACAATAACTATGAAGTTTTAATACCTTCATTTAAGGAGTATTACATTGTCTATTAAATACAATTTATTGCATTAACCTAGCATTTTTAGTTTCCGAGATTTTTAGGATTCTTTAAGTGACCCGGATTCATTGCTCTCGAGTGTATTTTGGACGCTAAGTGAGGATTTTAGCGATAATAAGTACGTTTTATTTTTTTTAAGCGTGAAAAGGTCTATCTGTTTATTTCCTAAATTAGGGCATCGGGATACTATGTTCTGTTCAGTTGTTATGAATTATAATAGACTGAAATAATTATGGTTCTTGTGCTTAGCGTGTCGATGGCTAAAAATTACAAATAAAACATAAATTTTAAAATCCTACTAATATTACTCAATCACGCAAAAATCTTCTTTGTCCTCGCCTTGTCTTGTTACTCGGAGTCAGCTTTCCTGGTCATTCGGCGCCATCTGTCTCTCTGGTAGGCATCTTGGTCTGTTAGGCCTAACCCTTTCATATCCCTATAGACATTCGTCAACTATGTGGTTTGAGTTCTTCATTTTTGCACGACGTGGTCCTTTGGTCTTTGCATTACATGACCGTACCACCTGAGCCTGGCTTTTGATATCAATCAATCACGCAAAAATGGAAAAACGAATTTGGATGAAATTTGGCACACAGCTAGTTTGTAACCTGGAATAACACATATGATACTTTTTATCCCGATAGTACATTCCTGCGGGATAATTTTCAGCCATCACGCGGGCAAAGCCGCTGGCAAAAGAAAGTAACTAATAAAACGTACTTTTTTAAATAAAACATCACATCACGCCTTGTTTTCCCGAAGGGTTGGGCAGAGGTGTACCTGAAGTGCATTTTGCCAGTTGTATTTAAGTCCCATGCTAAAGGCGACGAGCCGATTGCCATCAAATGGACATACCGCACCTTTAGAAGTATAGAGACCTAATGCGAAATTAGCCACAACCAAAATAGGTCTCTATAATTCTAATAATTCTAAATGAATTCTAAATAATTTTGCTTGCGGCTAATTTCGCATTAGGTCTCTATACTTCTAAAGGTGCGATACATCCAGAGTCCAGGCTGCTACTAAGAAATTCTAGATTGAAAAACTCATTAACAGTTTGCTCGACCTGGGAAACTAAGCTAGGATCTCCTATTCAGCAGTAGTGCTTGCAACCACTAGACCAACGAGGCAGTAAGTAGATATTTTTCAATATGTTTGGTCCAAAATTCAGTAACGCGAATAATTGTGGTCCAGTATACAGTGTAGTAGCTTAAAGTCCCTAACATAATTCATGATGACTGTGTTATATACAACGTGTAACGGAAAGGGTATATACATACCAATGGCATGGCTTCTTTGGATGATATCGAACGATTTTGGAAGAGTTTTTTTTTAAATCTTATCTCTACATGTTCGGAAGTTATGAGAATTTTTAATACATTGATACCAGAAACCGAACTTTTCAAATTGAAATAAACACATCACCATGGTGAGATTTATCGTGATATTGGAAAGTTATTGACCTACGTAGTGCGGAGACACGTTTGTTATGATTTGAATTTAAGAAACATGAACCCGAAAATTTGGTATCAATTCTTAAAGTATTTGATTTTGAGCTAAAACTATGTATAGTGATTCTATACCAGCTGTTATCTTTAGTGCTTAAGGATAGCCATAGGGTTTCTGTTACATCCTGTATGGTTAGTGTATGTGTCCATAAAATACTAAGTCTTTTCTTTTTTTTTCAAATTAAGTTTCAAAAGCTTGCAGCATTCATTTCTGCGCATAAAATAACTGTGAAGTATTCTTACAATGAAAATCAGACTGAGCTGTAATGAGCACGCTGAAAAAAATACATTAAGACTTTTTATTGCAGTTTTTTTTTGTGAGAAATGAAAGGTAAAAAAATATTCACAGAGTGAGACTGCAAGTTAATTTCGGGTCTAAGTATTTATTTTGCAAGACATGTCATAAAAAGAAACATGTAGGTAAACTACCGAGTTTAGATTATATATATCTAGTGATTATTTTTTCTATACACAACACTTTATGCATACCGATGCATGAAGTGTTGTGTGTAGAAAAAATAATCACTATAAATAATGGAAAAAAGATTTAAAAAAAACCTTTCTCGTACCTACATATTATGTATTTTGATTTAAGAGCATTCATTTCACGCGAGCTGGCATCAAGGCATTTATAGTAGATTTTCGTGATTATTTTATTAAATACAAACAAAAGTACATTTTTGTGTAGCCAAGCACTAGATCGTTAGTATTTATAATTATTTTTAATATTTACTCTTTAATAAAATCATTTAATCGTACTAAGTAATGCAAATAGAAAATAATTGATGGTGTGTCGATTTTTGTAAACTAGAAAATACCAACGATCTGGTGCATGGCTGAAAAAATTATACTTTTGTTTGTATTTAATTAAATAACCAAGAAAAGCCGCTATAAATGCGCCGTTGCCAGCCCACGTGGGGAGAACGCTCTTAAATAGGTAGGCAAAAAAAAAGAGAAGCAAGCAAATTATAAATCAAGTTGGCATGAAATCAAAGCACAGTTCCTGAGTTCTCCGAAGCCAATTCATTTCATCAAAGTCAAAGTCAAAGCATTTATTTCAAATAGGCACTTAAAAGGCACTTTTGAACGTCCACATTTACATTAAAATAGAATTGATTCTAGTCGCCCCTTCCAAAATGTAGTTTCGTATGGAGAAGAATGGGCAAGAAACTCCACCGTTACTCTTTTAAAATGTTTTCATGTCATCTTTTCAAATGTTTTCATGTCATCTTTTCAAATGTTTTCATGTCATCTTTTCAAATGTTTTCATGTCACCTTTTCAAATGTTTTCATGTCATCTTTTAAAATGTTTTCATGTCATCTTTTAAAATGTTTTCATGTCATCTTTTAAAATGTTTTCATGTCATCTTTTAAAATGTTTTCATGTCATCTTTCAAAATGTTTTCATGTCATCTTTTAAAATGTTTTCATGTCATCTTTTAAAATATTTTCATGTCATCTTTTAAAATGTTTTCATGTCATCTTTTAAAATGTTTTCATGTCATCTTTTCCCCAACTATGTTCGGGTCGACTTCTAGTCTAACCATATGCAGCTGTATACCAGTATACTACATGGAGTGACTGCCTATGTGACCTCACAACCTAGTTACTGGGTAATACGATACCCCCTGGTTAAACTGGTTCAATTTATATCGTCTTTCTGATGATATGATCATGATTTTACTTCTTGGAAATATCACTTTCGGGTCGATAGCCAATTACAGGTCCTCTGACTCCATTGACCTATAATGCCATTCAATTCAATGGCCACTGAAATTCCAAGAACGATATTAATAAGTCCCTTCATTCAAACAAAGTGTTTCGGTATACTACAATTGCAATATTTAATTTAAAATGTTTAATAACTTGTTAGGCTTCAGATTCTCTTATAAGAGAAATGTAAAAGATTTGACTACTCTGTACACTTACAATATTAGTTCAAAATACTCGCAAATATTGTGCCTGTATCTCTGTTTAACTATATATTCCCTGTCATCTCTTTATTTATTTATTTACCGTTCTATCTTCACTGAGTGAACCAATTATTTGTTTGTCCAACTGCGATTACGTGAATTAAGAATTAAGATGAAACAAACAACTGGTTAGTTCTAGAAGTTTCTTCTACTTAGCTTGAAGTTTCCTTTAGAATTGGTGATCTTATTTGATTAGACAAAGGTCTGTTTTCAATGTAATTATGAAAATACCTACCTGTTTTGAATTGATGAAATTGGACATTTGGTGTCAATAAAATGTAGAATGAACCTAAAGACAAGATTATAATAAAGAGTTTTCTTGATGATGTGATAACGTAATTAGAAACAGTAAGTAATTAAGTATGTGGGTGTCATTTTGTAGAAGTAAGCGCTTTCAACTATACATAAGTTACAAATAAAGTTGAAAAGGTTTTGCGTTCAAAGGCTCAGGGTACAAGGACCTTCTTATGTATCAACAGAAGCTATTTACGTCAGACTATTTTAACTGGAATGAAAACAAAGAGCATTTTTTTTTACTTTAGCAATTAAACTAAGCAGTGCCATTTAAATTAAAGAAAACTTTATAATCTCTCAAAATCATCATCTGCTCAGTCTTTTCCCAACTATGTTGGGGTCGGCTTCCAGTCTAACCGATTGCAGCTGAACACCTAATTTCACATGGAGCAACTGCCTATCTGACCTCCACAATCCAGTTATTGGGTAACACGATACCTCTTGGTAAAACTGGTTGTCAGACTTTCGGGCTTCTGACGACCCGTAACGACTGTCAAAGATTCACGAATGACAGCCGGGACCAACGGCTTAACGTGCTTTCCGAGACACGGAAGGATCTTGGTATGTGAAAATGGTTACCCATTCACGGACCAACTGCGGCAAGCGTAGCTTAACCTTCGATCGATTGACCCGTTCGGTTAATAATAAAAATAAAAAATAAACGAGTGTGCTTATGACCACACGACTGAAGTGAAACTTCAGCAAACGAACTACTGACTGAAATATATACATATTTCATTTACTAGCTATAAGAGAAAGAGAGAAAGAAAATGTGCGCGCGCACTGCTCTCTCTTGCTCCTACACTGTGATACAGATAATAGGCCTGCAGTGTACTTAGATATACGGAACGTATTTGGCTATGAGAGGAAGAGAGAAAGAAAATGTGCGCGCGCACTGCTGTCTCTTGCTTATATCCCCCACTCAACTTCCGTTCGCCTTGCCCGATCACACTTTTCGTAACGCTTACGTCACGCGTTCGCCAGCTTACTCCCCAAGTCAAGCGTGCGTAAAGAAGTTTCACTTCAATAAATAATAATATTATTTGAGAGATAAAAGTTTAAAATTACACTGCCTCTAGTGGTCACAAGCGCTACTGCCGAGCATCTGGTCCTGGGTTCGTCCAGGTCTACATAATAAGCCCACAGCGTTCTCAATGCTGGGAGGCCTCATGTGAGATAGACCATTACCCAGTGTGGGTTGGTAGATGTCACATGTCTTTGATTTGTTTTTGTTCCAAGACACGCTGGTTTCCTCCCGATGTTTTCTTCACCGTTTTGAGAGCTGTGGTGATGAAATAATTTACAAAAAGTACACTGCTCCACACACCATGCCAAGGTCTGGCAAAGTGCAAGGTTTTTTCATCAGAAATTTCTCAGTATCCGTCTTGGGTCTGGATTTCTGCCCGGTTGATAGGAATAGGCTCGCCCCTATTACATGGGCCTTATACCTAACTGGAGTAATGTGGGTGAACTACTACACTACATCAGGGAGGCAACATTTAATAGTTTTTCTTATTTAACGCCCCCACATAAGATTGCGGCACCGTTGTTACTCTTTCAGTAGTAACAATACACCTCTGCCTACCCAACCGAAAATTACAGGCGTTATGTTTTGAAAGGTAATGTGTCAATTTAAAAACTTATTTGAATTCATGATGATGTTTATCATCATATCAGCCGAAACACGTCCACTGCTGGACATAAGCCTCCCCCAAAAGGGGGGGATTTGCCATAATCGCCACGCTTGGCAGGCGGGTTGGCGATCGCAGTATGGTGGTCAAATACATAGAGAACGCTGTTGCCTATTCTCTAGTATGTCCCTTAGTCGCCTTCTACGACACCCACGGGAAGAAATGGGATAGTGCTATTCTTTTACGTCCTGCACCACACGGAACATGATTAAACATAATATAATTAAATAGATTACTAGAGGTGATGTAGGTACTGTGGGAACCGGAAAACACTTCAGTGCAGATAAGTTCACTAATTATTCCTATAAGACATTCTACCACAGAGTACAATATTATATACCTATTCCTGGTGACCTAAAACACAGGTTTTTTTCAAAAACCTAGATCAGGCACCAGTCTCTCACAAGGATGGCATACAGCTGGGACATTCTTTGTACACTTTTAATTTAAGTCAGCTTTGTGAAGAGAGAATAAATGATAAATTAATTATTTAATGTACCTACGTATTATATTTTTCACTTCCTGCATCAATTTGTCAGCATGATATCTCATATAATGTTTTTTCTCTAATGTATTCTAAATATGGCGCGTTGTGTTCCACGCGCGCCTCAAAGAGATGTCAGCACCAACTAGTGGGGTCCGCAAGGGCCGATGCCTGCCAGGGGTGTGGGTTGTTCGAAAGAGATACCGCGGCCCCTGGCAAACGGGCAACTGTGGGAACACGGGTGGGTTTTAGTCAGTAAAAGTCTGACACGAAGAGCGGGAGAAGTTATTTGATGATTAACCACTCCAAAAATAAATGTATTCTAAATTGGTTTGACACTTCGATATTTAAATTCATTAAAGCCAGCCTCTACGATCGTAAGTTTGTGTTTAGCAAACAACCTCTACAGTACCTACTTTAGGGATCTTAGGCGCCTCCACCACTTATAGGGACTAACTTGAACATAAGGTCGACTTTTGCAGACAACTTTTACAATACTTTCATTACGAAATTGGTGTGAAATTAATATGTCGGCCATAAGTCGATATTACAGATAGTAATAAAAGTCGGCCATTAGAAGCAGATGCCTTGACCCTGTGCCCATAAAGTGAACCTAAGGAAGTTTTACGACTGGACTCCGTAATTGATACCGCCTTGTGTTATTGTAGCTGAGATCAGACATATCAGACCGTATTTTATTTCACAAATGGCTCAAATACAGAGATTTAAGTCCTTTTTAGGTTCCGTACGTACCTAAAGGGTAAAACGGGACCCTATTACTAACTTCGCTGTCCGTCTGTCACCAGGCTGCATCTCATCAACCATCTCATCATCTCAGTTAGACAGTTGACATTTTCAAAAAGTATGTATTTCTGTTGCCGCTATAACAACAAATACTAAAAAACAGAATAGAATAAATATTTAAGGGGGCTCCCATACAACAAACGTGATTTTTTTGCCGCTTTTATAGATCATCATCATCATTTCAGCCGAAAGACGTCCACTGCTGGACATAGGCCTCCCACAAGCTTCTCCACTTCGACTGGTTCTGCGTTTCTTCAGCGGATTCCTGCGACCTTCACAAGGTCATCGGTTCTTCTTGTGGGAGGCCTTCCAACGCTACGTCTTCCAGTACGCGGTCGCCACTTCAGAACCTTTCGGCCCCATCGGCCATCTGTTCTGCGAGCAATGTGCCCTGCCCACTGGCACTTAAGTTTGGCAATTCTTCGGGCTATGTCGGTTGCTTTGGTTCTCCTGCGGATCTCTTCATTCTTGATTCAATCACGCAGGGAAACTCCGAGTATAGCCCTTTCCATTGCTATCTGGGTGACTTTGAGTCTTCTGATAAGGCCCATTGTGAGCGACCACGTGTCAGTACCATATGTCATCACTGGCAACACGCACTGGTCAAAGACTTTCGTCTTGAGACACTGCGGGATGTGGAACGAGAAGATATTGCGTAGCTTCCCAAACGCTGCCCAGTCGAGTCGGATTCGACGATTGACCTCTTTCTCGAAGTTGGACCTACCTAACTGGACAGTTTGCCCTAGGCAAGGTTTTTATAGATAATGGTACGGAACCCTTCGTGCGCGAGTTCGACTCGCACTTGGCCGGTTTTTTACCTTTCTGATTACTTTGTACTAGACTATCTAACTGGACTAGACTAAACAAAGTAAACATTAAAGTAAAATCAAAACTTTCAACAATTTACTGAAATCGAATGTGGAAAAATAACTTATCCCAGTGGCTAACACAAACTGGCGATGAAGTAAATGCGGTTAATATAAGTTGACTTACGTAGCTATCCTATGTCTGTAAAAATTAAAAAGGATCCATAAAATGAAATAAAAAAAGCATTATCAAAAAAAAAGAATAGCTTAAAAATTAAAGCCTTGATAATATTAGTTTACTACCTGTAAAAGCAGCAATGTCACGTAGGCAGCGTGAAACAAAGGTAGGTAGGTATCATCAACAATTCAACTCATTCTCAATTCATTTTATGGTATTGTTATAATCACCACATAACTGTTCAATTAATTAAAACAAACATGGAAAAAAGATAATTAAAAGGTAAAAGTGTCAAACGCACGAACCGCCACACCACTTCACAAGAATTATTGTTATCGTATTAAGGGCCATAGTATCCTCATCTCCCGTTTGTATGCTAAAGCACGACTGCCGCCCGCGCCCACGCAGGGCCCCTCTGAGCCTTTATCTCAGAATGGGGACATTCCTTTGATTAATTTACAATTGTGCTTCGGCGATTCTGTGGTATCTCTAACTATCTATTTTTTAGTGTATTTTTTTTCCAAATAACGAAGCCGTTTAGTAGGAGTATGGAATAGAAGCCAAAATATGGCGTGTTGGAAAATATTTTTTACAGCAAAAGTATTAACCATACAAAAAAAGTACTTCGGGCAAAATGATCTATATGAATCTATAGCAAAATCATATATTTTTCAAATCTTCAAGACAAGCCGTTAATGAGCAGTAGGGTTCATAAAGTGACCGTGTTACGCTACCGAATGGGACGTAGGCCCTTAACTAACGTGTCCTGTCACGATCAAAACAAGAAACCTGTCAAAATGACCACAAAACCAAAAAAAAAATACAACAAAAACTCAAAGGGTGCACGCAGAATTACGCGAATTATGAATACAACCACCACAAGCGCGAAGTCAGACTATGAGTGGCTCACACCGTCGTCGTCGCACGCGCCGGAGAAAAACGCATCTCGTCGACAGTCACCCCCGAGCCCCCGACACCCCGTCCCATGTACCTGCATATATTTTTTAGCTCTTTGTATAATTCGGAAGGGCGACGTTTGATCTAATTATTTTTGCTAGTCCCGGATCGTTGCACTAGTAGTTTATTCGTCAGGTGATACGAGCATCTTTTTACAATAACCGACATGATTTACCTAAAATAAAAAATCGCAATTTGAATGTTAGTTGTTTATTTTACACGTCATGTTATATTATGTGATTTAATTTATTGTGATAACCTCAGCCTCTTGGGCACTCTGTACTTTCGGAGGCGATAGCCATCTGGACTTTTTGAATAAAATGATTACTAGGTACTATAAGATCCGAAGGTCTTGGGTACCTGGGGTCGACGATTAAATAATAAACGTACGTAAAAATATGAATGATACCGTTTATTATACGTTTGTGATTATAACAGCAACACGCCTGTTAATTAATTAATTTTCTTCGAAACAAAACCTATCCTAGTCTCTTTTTAGGATAGAATCTAGATCCATCTTCTTGACAGTTCAAATGTGACAAAGCCATTTCATTACCTGCCTGTATTTACATAAAGGTTGACATTCGATAAGCAACAAACCTTTACAGTACTTAGTGGGGTCCAAAGCTTTGCCAACAATGATCAAGTCCTCAAAAATACAAGCAAACATCAATAAAACTTACGCCTTATTGTCTATTCACACGAAGACAGCTTAATAAAATTATGCCCCAGTTCTCGTCTGTCACCTAAATAAAACGACGTTTTCTTATTGCCGTCACATCTCTTCAAATAAGAATGCAGTGTCATGTTGCCATCAAAATAAGCGCTCGACTGTTCTATGGG
The DNA here is from genome assembly GCA_947359405.1 of Antitype chi. Taxonomy (NCBI): domain Eukaryota; kingdom Metazoa; phylum Arthropoda; class Insecta; order Lepidoptera; family Noctuidae; genus Antitype; species Antitype chi. The sequence goes on along the minus strand of OX375815.1, from coordinate 9,006,410 downwards.
TCTTTTCAGACGTGCCACAACCACACCACAAAAATGTGGTCAGCCACATTTGATAAGAAATGGATGAGTTCCATTCACATACATTAGGTACAGTTTGCAGTCGCGTTCAACATGTGGTCAATTGACGACATTGGGGCCACACACGCAAGTGACCGACGACCACTGAGCCTAGGACTATTGAGCATTAAGTATTTTGTGGGTGCCACAACGTAACTTCAAGCTGCTGAAATGGCCGGAGACAATTCTAACCGAGCACTGTCCAACGACATTTTCACCTCTGTAATGTATCTCTGTAAGGGGGGCTCGTGGTTTAATAATGACAGCCGCACGAGTCTTCGAAAGTTAAGCAACGGTCCTTGGATGGGTGGCTATCCTTTAAATATTAAACCCCTCCAGGCCTCGGAAAGCACGTTAAGCCGTTGGCCTCGGCTGCCATTCGTAGATTTGACAGTTGTTACGAGTCTTCAGAAGCCCAAAACTCTGTCAACCCGTCTTATCAAGGTGTATCGTACTACCAAGTAACTGAGTTATGCAATGGCACGCCACGATTGCGGTGGTAAGTCCCCTCTTTGAGGAGTGGCTAGAGAAGTGGCATGGCGTCCTCACCTTCCGCCTTACACAGATCTTCACGCGGACGTGCTTGTTTCGGGACGTTCCTGTTTCGGATAAGGCGGGAGGAAACGCCCGGGTGTTTCCACTGCGTAGATCACCCTGAGGACACGGTGAAGCATACGGTGGAGAACTGCCCAGCTTAGGCGGAGCACCGCCGGATCCATGTGGAGGCGATCGGTGGCGGCGATCTCTGGCGTCCGGGCCTGGCCCAGGCTACGGTACGGAGCGAGAGTTCATGGGTAGCCGTCACCTCCTTCTGCGAAGCAGTAATGCTCGCGAAGAGGGAGGCGGCGCAAGTGAGGGAGAGGCAGTATATGCGCCCTCACGGCCCTAGCCTCCGCTTCGGGAATTCCAGGCTAATCCCCGGTCACCGTAGGCGCGGGCTTGCAGACGGCGAGTAATGGGTAGCTCGCTGTCCGGTAAGGACCAAGCCCGGGTTGATGGCGCGTTGTGTTCCATGCGCGCCTCAAAGAGATGTCTTGTGGGCCTTCAAGGGTCTATGCCCTTGCGGGCCCCTTCACTTGGTGCTGACATAGCACACTGGTTTGCCAGGGGTGCGGGTTGTTTGAAGGAGATACCGTTGCTCCTGGCACACAGGCAACTGAGGGAACACGGGTGGGTTTTAGTCGGTAAAAGCCTGACACGCCCTCCTGCTCCACCCAGAGCGGGAAAAGTTATTTGATGATTTACTAACCTCAAAAAAAAGAACTGAGTTATACAGGTCAGATAGGCAGTCGCTACATATAAAATACTGGTCTCTCTCTCTTCTCTCTTCTTCAACCCTTGGCCACCCAATGCTGAGTGTAGGTCTCTTCCAAATCTCTCCACTTTTGGCGGTTTTGTATCGTGGCTATCCAGTTTCTTCCGGCCACTTTAATGATATCGTCTGTCCACCTAGTCGGTTGTCTTCCCACATTCCTCCGTCCTGTTCGTGGTCTCCACTCCAGCACTTTTTTCCCCCATCTCCCATCCAGTCTACGGCATATATGGCCCGCCCACTGGAAATACTGGTATTCAGCAGCAATTTGTTAGACTGCAAGCCGACCCCAACATAGTTGGGGACAGTCTACATAGATGAGTGTAGCCGTGTCACGTCTGCACAAACCCTAAGTAGGTCACGCAGACGCTACCCAAATTCTGTAACTACATGATGTGTCCAATATTGTATGTTGTGCTTATTCTGCTACAAGCAAGCGGTATTAGTGGAACCGGTTGCTGGGCTGAATACAATCCTGTTTGCGTAAGGCGAGTGTACCGTGTACCTATTTACTAATCACACAGTGATGGGTTACTGAACTCAACGGCACGATTATTTAATTAGACTGAGCTTGTCAATCCGTTTATTGTCTTCAAGTTGTTTACGTGATAATATAGAGTAAAGCTAAGAGAATGAGGATAAGGATTTCATAGACGATCAATTAGTTACCATTACCATATTTTATTATGTTAGTTTGGACAGAATTGGCTAACCATGTTTTTAAGCAGTAGTGGTCTAGTGGAAACGGCCACGACTTACGAGTTGTAGCTCGTGGGTTCAAACCGAACCAGGAACTTTATGTAAATTACTAGCTTCCGCCCGTGGCTTTGCCTGCGTGGAAGTCGGAAGTTATCCCGCGGGAACGTACTACCGGGATAAAAAGTATTTTATGTGTTAATCTAGGTTATAATTTATCTGTGTGACAAATTTCATCCAAATCCGTTTAGCCGTTTTTGCGTGATTGAGTAACAAACATCCAAACATCTTCACAAACTTTCTCATTTATAATATTAGTAGGATTTCATCACCATTGCTCTCAAAACGGTGAAAGAAAACTTCTTCAGGAAACCGGCACATCCTGGAATCAAAAATATGAAGTCATTTGACATCTACCAACCCGAAATGGTGGTGGTGGATTATGGGCTACTCCGGCTCACCAAAGCCTGTATCCCAGCTGTAGGTACATTATAGGCTGATTATACTTTTGCTTTTTTTTATTGGGTGGGAAATCATCAAATCAGGAGGGCGTGTCAGACTTTTACTGACTAAAACCCACCCGTGTTCCCTCAGTTGCCTTTGTGCCATGGGCTGCATTATCTCTTTCGAACAACCCGCACCCCTGGCAGGCATCAGCCCTTGCGGACCCCACCAGTTGATGCTGACATCTCTTTGAGGCGCGCGTGGAATACAACGCGCCATCGACCCGGGCTTGGTCCTTACCAGCAGCAAGCTACCCTTTACTCGCCGTCCGCAACCCCGCGCCTACGGTGGCCGGGAATCAGCCTGGGATTCCCAACGCCCAGGGCGTCTCCTGCAGAGGCTAGGGCCGTGAGGGCGCATACACTGCCTCTCCCTCACGTGCGCCACCTCCTTCTTTGCGAGCATTACTGCTTCGCGGAAGGAGGTGATTATACTTTTGCTTTGAGGAGTGGTGGCTCGCTGGTATTGGCCCCGACTTAAGAGCTGATTGTGATTATTCGCTTATGCTATGCTTACCCAGTTTTGGTTGCTGCTTGAGCAACAATACTACAAAGAAAAACCTCGGGCTTGACGTATATAACCTACACCACTACAACACTCCCTTTGCCGAACGTCAGTAGCAAATTCAAAACCAATGAACAGTATTTCTTCCAATTCTTAATCAATAATGCTCTCTACGTTGCACTACTTCCATTTTACCTTTTTATTTTTTTCCTGAGTGTACAATTGTACGTATGCTTTCTAGCATCGCTTGGAGTCCAGCTTTTCCCACTGGGAAAACGATGGGAATCCAATTCAGTCGTATGAAACTAACATTTTCTTCCTTCCCTTAGGAGTCATATGCCTGCCGTGGTTTCAAAGATTCTACCGTCCACGTGCTGTATTTCAGCCGTATCCGGTGTTTGAAACGTTTTGAACTTACTTCGACGGTTTGCAATTGTTTCGGGTTCAAAGTCAGAGTGGAACGCTCAACTAAGTATTGTACTTATACAGATTTTATTATATTTTGAGCCATCTTAGCTTATTTACGTGTAAATATATTTGAGAAAAATGGACGTAAGGTTGAGGGAATTTGGCCGAAACCCTTAGTGAAAAAATCTTTTATTTATTAAGCTATCAAATTGTCCATATTTTGTTAGTATAAGATTGTCTAAAAAGATATGTTAGTCGTGAGATCAGTTGTATTTAAATTAAATTGAAAATAAGTTAATTAAAATTAAATTCAAATGAATTAGAATTAAATTGAAATAAATGAAATTGAAATAAATTTAAATAAATGAAATTGAAATAAATTTAAATGAAATAAATATAAATAAAATAAGTTTAAATGAAATAAATCAAGATAAATTTAAGATAAGTTAATGGTCGAGTAGCTCTTTTAAGTTTTTCGTCAGGTATTTTGAATAGAAAAAATAAATAGACGTCAGTCAAGTCTATGGAAATTGGTTGACGAGCCTTTTTTGAAATACGTAGCTGCCAATAATAAAGAACTTTAAAAATCGTTTTCTGATATTTTATGTAGAAAATTGAGTTCGAGCGTCTACATAGATCACAAATAAAATAAAACCCCCCAAAATTTAAAGCAATTTCCTGAACCACTTAGCCCTCGTATCAACGGCTGATTTTTAACGTGGCGTCTTTTTATCGCGCTGTGGATTTCAACGCACTGCTTATCGCCGAGAGTTCAAAATCCAGTGCGCGGTAAATTATCGTCCTGTTTATTAATCGCCCGTGCGTACGCCTGAGCTACCAGGTTTCAATATAAAAACGATTGTGCATCTTACACTAAAATATATAATTTTGAATTGAAAATTCTCAAAGATTTTTTTTTCTCTTTGATAAATTGAAAATTTAGTAACGAGAAATTTCTCTTTTATTATAAACTAGCTGACCCGACAGACGTTGTCCTGTCTTAACTATGAATAGGTATATGTTACGCGCAACTTTCTTATTTTTATCTTCTATAAGAACCTTCTCCTGACAATAAGAAACACAACAAAAAAAGAATTAGCAAAATTGGTCAAGCCGTTCACGTGTGATGCCGTGACCACGGGAAATAGGGATTCATTTTTATATAATATAGATTAGCTTTATATTCATTGATGATATAAAATTTTAAATTTTATCTACTAGACTTACCTATGTAATAAAGCTATAATAAATATTACAACGTGGGCTTTGACTCCGAGAATTATTTCTAAGTAAATGTGTTAAATATGTATATCACACTTTACTTAGTTTAGTTTTTACAAGCTTTTGCCACCGGCTCCGCCCGCGCGGAGTTTGAAGATTATTCCACGGGAACGTATTATTGGAATAAAAAGTAACCCATGTGTTAATCCAGCTAAACTATTTGTGTGCCAATTTTATACAAATCCGTACGGCCGTTGTTGTGTGATTAAATAACAAATATCCAAACATCTAAACATCCAAACATACAAACTTTCATATTTATAATATTAGTAGGAAGTAGGAAAGAAAGAAAGAATACCGTTTATTTGGACACAGTTCGTGAAACACAAAATAAATATAAAAAAAGTGAATATAAATAACTAGGTACAACAGTGTGCCACACGGTTATGCCAAAAAGTTTCATTTCAGCATTAATGCCAGACAGATTCTGCCTGACGCTGGTTTTCTAGTGAACCTTTAGGATCGGATTTAGAGTTTATCAAAAATTACTTAGTTACCTACACAAAAAATATGTTATGAATCTAGGTATCTATGATTATTTTTTAATTAATTTTGCAATGTTAAGTTTGGTTTAATAAATTTCAAAGTAGTCGTCAAAGTTAAATGCTCATGGTAGAAAATCTAAACCATTCCTTTTTAAAAAGCTGGAGGTAGTTTTACCTGTCTGCTCGTAACACGTGAAACCTGATGACTTTGCTAAGCTAAGACTGAACGCGAGACTGACGCGAGGTGGTTTACCGATCGTTATTGGTAGACTACCAATAATGATCGGTAAACCACCTAGAATGGCCAAGATAAGTATCTATTTTCATTCCTTTATTTTGATTAATCATCTGACTAGCCTTTGTCCAACTATGTTGGGGTCAGCCTCCAATCCCCCCAGTATTTTACATGGAACCACTGCTTTTCCGACTTCTCCAATCTTCCTCTAACTCCAATTCCACAACGTTGATTGAACCAGTGTTAAAACGCTAATCGGTTATCATTGAGGAAAATTATATTCAATTTTAATTCCAGCCAACCGTTTGCCGAGCTACTAAATGAACAGAAAATATAACTTCGCTTTGAACAAGCCACCTAAAAAAAAATTAACAACTAATTTTTCAAACTAACTAGTCGGGTTTATAATTAATAATCTGTAGTTAGTGAGCCAATCATAGCACAATCCAAGCTCCTTAGATTAAACTCACCGGCTTTACGAACCGTCACTAGGCAATTATCTTTATATTCACCTTTTTGTACTCGCTGGGGCACGAAATAGACAAGTACAGAAGGTCAGCTCCATACAACGAAGGAACGCGCACGCAAACAAACGCGTACCTATTACATAAAATAAAATAAACCTTTAGGTTCGCCTACATTAATATTTACAAGACTCTGAGACCTCTGTTAGTTGTTGTTCGGTAATATTCTTGAGTGTATGATGTTTAGAACTATCTTTTAGTGCGACTTTAGTCGGACGTTGATACACTTACACTTAGAAGGCCGAAAATTGAAAAAAAAATCTACATACTAGATCTCTTAATATAGATCTTTAACGAATGTCAGTCGCAAGTAGGGTAAATATATTTTGTTCAAAAAATCTAGGATCTATTTTTAATCTTTTTTTTTAATACTGGTACGTTTTACAAACGTTTTTTATTTTAAAACAATCTTTATTACTAAATAATCATCGACCAGGCGGACGGCCAATCGGCCAATCTGGCCGAACATTTCTGGAGAAATCGGAACGGTTGGAAGCCCTAGTCGTGAGTGTGCTTTCACTCATTGTACGTGAAGCGTGTCTATGTGTGTGTGCGTATTCGCTCGTACGGAGCCAACCTTCTATTCTGATCTACTTAGTGCCGCTGCGATAGCTTCAATTAAACGTTTAATTAAAGTGTACGTCCTCTGTGTTTTTTCGGGAGAAACTAGCTTCACGGTGTGTTATATTTTTCGTTGAAGGTACATAATTAGTAACTTCAGAGTTCCAAGAATTTGAGGAGAATATCGTGTTGTATTTAAGTTTTGTAGTAAAATAACATTAATAGTATTTGAATATTGCAAAGAGATTTATTAATTAAAAAAGTTTTTTTTAAGCAACTACATAATATATAATACAATTTTACAACAGGTCAATATATCACGAAGATAACTAAATCTAATCATATTTCATAAACGAATAAAAGGTACATTAAGTAAAGAACTCAGATTGGTCCTAAATAATCACAACATTCTCTTCGAATTGCTTATGAATAAACCCTAATATCAATAACGTAACTAAATGTCACTTTAGACGTCTGAGGAAAGCCATATTGACATGATTTCATCTTCGAAACTGACGAGAATTGATGCGCAACACATTTATTTACAGCGTCAGTCGAAAAAATCTCTCGCAAGCATTTGAACCGTGTAATAGATATCTGACATATTTTCTTTGTTATGAATTTACACGGGTTGACCGGACCCTTATCACGAGAAAAGCCAGGTTGACGTCACCCACGCTATGCCAACCTCCATAAAAATATGACTTGTTAGGTTTATATACCCTGCATTAATAAAAGCCACGACTTGAAAGAACCAAGTTATTTAGCTACAGTTTTTGTACTAAAAATAAACAAGAAAATATGTACTTACTGTTTTACCTAAGCCTTCCCCAGTTATGAATTTATCCGGCAAGATGTAAACAACGATATTTAGACAGCCTTGCGACATGAATTATCTAAACTCGGCTATATTTTTGCTAAGAGGTAGCTTTTGAGCTGAGAAAATGTGGTTTACGTTGGGCGGATTAGAGTTGGGTCACAGATTTATTGAAGGGTTAACTTTTTTAGAAATACCTGAAATTATTTCCTAACTGAAATTGTCTTGATTTCTTCGATACAGAAAAGGTAGAAATTACCAAAAATCAATACTTCAAATTAGGTTGGATTTCTTATTGTTTCATCTTGTAACAATTGTGATGGTTGATCAAGTGAAGTAAATGATGATAGCACAATGACATTCCAGCATTTTCTTGTAAAAGTTAAAACGCAGAAAACAGACCGTCAGCCTCTTTTTAACACGCTTTTATTAGCTTCACCTGTATGTTTGTAAGCATGCTTGTAACCGACTCTTTTGGACTTGATTTTGAGCCACTTCAAACGGTCAGATTTCGTTTAAACTTTGTATCCTTGTCGAGGACCGATGACTATTCAATAATTTCATAAATTTGTTCTATAATGTGAAAAATTGAAAATAACAACCTAAAAATCACTTTTTTGTAGTTAACGGAACTAAAAAATTTATAATAAATTATAGATTTAAAAAAAAAAACACGCTCTAAAACCAAACCAAAAAAAGGAGAAAATAATTTAAAAAAGCGTGGGGTGCTTGATATTAATTGATTATAAAAATACCTCAAAAATCATACCACGCTTTAAAAAAAAAATCTGCTTTTATAGTTTGGTTTTTAAAGCGTGTTTTTTATTACTGTTTAAATAATAAGTAACAATTTCCTCAGCACTGTTCAGTTGTCTCGTTGTTTTTGTCTCGGTAATATTAGTTTCATCTTCTTGTCCAAGTCTCCGGAATTCACCACAGTACTTTCGAGGTCGACAGCTTGTAACATTCTAAATATTAAACTGCACTCTCAAAATAGCAATTTCTTCGCGAAGTATCTCAACTTCAACTTAATTTTAAATTTATAGTTCGTTGGTGTGAACTACAGTTTCTAGCTTCAGTCTTTTATGTTTAGAATTCTGCAGTAAAAGATTTTATAACGTTAAAATGTGGTATAAAGAAAATCTCTTGAGAACGGAGCACATTAATGTAAAGAGAAAATATTTGACATACGACTTAGCAGTAACTGGTAAACTGTGCGATTAAAACTGTCAGACTTAGTAGTCTTAACGTTTTAGTTAATGAGAAAACTTGATATCCTAGAAACCGAAATACGGTTAGAAAAGCAGATCCAAAGTCTGGAACTTAAGCGTCAGACAGAGTTTCAAATCCGCACAATATGTGTGATCTTATCAGCTGCTCGTGTCACAAATCCCAAACTTTATCGTGTAAAACTGTGATTCGGTTGTGATAATTGCCTTAACTCGCCACATTGCGGCGACATCGAAACCGAGTAAGTTTATCATCCCATTTCGCTACTCATAATAGTATTATGCTCACAACGTATAAACGACACGCGACAAAGGGTGAACTAGATAAGAGGTAATTTGCTCGGATTTCATCGTTATCGAGAGACTTTAAGGCTCATAAATAGTTAAAGAAGTTCTTCCGTCTCGGTAAGGAATCTTTTTATACCCACAGATAGGAGACGCTATTCGTACTTATAACGGGTTCCGGAGTATACATACTATTTGAATAGATTGCTTTAGAGTTTTTTTACATTATTTTATATCAAAGAGTTAAGTACGTGGGTATTATAAAAACCCGTAAGAGATTACGTAAAAAAGATAAGCAGCGAATGCTCGGTTCTTATAAACAAAAATTAGTCGTTTTGCTTACCAATGCTAGCATATTTTATTGCCAAACTGCGCATGTAAATAGATTTGTAAGCCAATTTTGCCTGTGATAGCTCCCTCTATATGGAAGAGTCTACTATGCGAAGCTATCAGGTCTTTACTTCATTATTTCTTTATTGGCAAAGATACAAGTCTTAATTTTAACCACGATCGGTCCGTATATTATAGGGATCGACTTTAAGTTGCATATTGCAACTATGTGATCATCGATGACAAGTGATTTTGTTATTTTCAACGTTCATTGTGGCGGTTAAATAAGACTGTTCAGTGTTTAAAGCCCGTGACTTTATAGTCATGAACAAAATATCTAAGATAAAAACATAATCAAAATGTTCTTGGTTCGTTGGTTTTAACTAGATCCAGGACAGTTCAAGTTCATAGGACTTGAGAAGGGTGGCCTGACCTTAACGTCACTTGTGACAGCAATCTCAAATTGGACTAAATTAAAATAATTATTCTTTATATGTTACTAAACAGACTGACTTTAAATATTGTATAAACAATTAAATGCAAATACTACACAAACGTCTTTTATTTAACTTCAAATAATTATCTCAAAAGTCTTTAATTAACAACAGGAGCTAAAATGAAGCATAATTTTATTTATTAGTACAAAGTGAATGACAACGCCGACTCGACATAATTTCTTTTTATTCGAAACTGCCTCGGATTATTAAGACAATTATGTTTGAATAAAATAAGCAGAATTTCCCTCACAGACCTATTCCCTACTGAGAAAGAGATTAGGATCTCGTTTGTTCACTTGCCTTTCATAATCCTAATTAGCCATTTAACCGAGTTCTTATCATCGGTCCTGAACAGAAAGTCATTCTTATAAAGCAACTCGCCTTCTTATCTGTCTACTTAAGATTCAGTTTATTTCTACTGTTGCCTCGAGTGCGGTGTTCATTTTTATTTACGTACTTTACTTTCAGCTGTTTATCGTTGGCATCTTATTATTTTTTAAAGGCTTTTGCCTAGTCCATTACTTTTTTAAATATATTTTAATTCTATATAAAGGTCTTTGAATAAAAAAATATTCTGATTTAAATATCAGAATGAAAGCAGACAATATACAATTTTACTAAGAGTTGACAGTTTTTTTTTTGTTCGAGTGGCAAATTATCAAATAACTGCTCCCACTCTGGGTGGAGCAGGAGGGCGTGTCAGACTTTTACTGATTAAAACCCACCCGTGTTCCCACAGTTGCCTGTGTGCCAGGGGCATCTCTTTCGAACAACTCGCACCCCTGGCAGGCATCGGCCCTTGCGGGCCCCGCCAGTTGGTGCTGAAATCTCTTTGAGGCGCGCGTGGAACACAACGCGCCGGCGACCCGGGCTTGGTCCTTACCGGACAGCGAGCTACCCATTACTCGCCATCCGCAAGCCCGCACCTACGGTGACCGGGAATCAGCCTGGGATTCCTGATGCCCAGGGAAGAGTTGACAGTAAGTTCACGTTCGCACGGACGAACAAATATAGCAGCGGGATTTTTTGTGCACTGGTTCTGCGACGCAGTTCCTATCGCCAAGAGTTGAAGGTACAACAATGTGTTTCTTCGACGCGCTGGGATGCAATCTGTTGGATTCTCAATGCTAGGTTTAACAAAGACAGTTCAAAATCCAGTGCGCGAATAAATAAAAATAAATAAATAAATAATCGTTTATTTCGGAAATCAGGTTCCATTTTGTTAGTATTACAGTCTTAAAAACGAATGTTAGTACGCAAAATATTAAACTAAACGGGCATGAAAGGAGAACCACTCATCTCCTGTTGCAAAGAAAGGGCCACCCCATCCACGCCTGCAGCATTGGTGAACCCCACCGTTCAGACAAGGTCTTCAGGAGAACGTTAGAGGTGATCCGCATCCGACTCAACAATGAAGCGCAGCGCGTGCGCATCACAGCGAAGAAATCCTGTGTGCGCGCTTCTGCGAACATGGCAGATGCGCTGCACCACCGCGGCAGCCCCAGCATTCCCCTGAAGGTGTTGTTATATTGTTTGTTGATTAAATCCCGTCGTGATAGTTTTGGTCTGTAACTGTAGTCCATAAAAAGGTAGTTTTCTAATATTAAACTAACTTAGTAATAACGGTTCATGAATTGTTTTCGATTTCAATCCAACGTGAAGCGCGTGATTCGACAAAAAAATCATCTACATGAACTTAAAATGGCGCTTTTGCTATAGTCTTCTTCCATTTCTAAGCAATCGAGCTTCCATATAAGCTTTTTTAATAAGCTGACTACTTTGCTTCTTCAAGTATCTGCATACTACATACCATCGGGAAAATTTCATGCTCTTGTCAGTACATTGAACTCACATGCTTGCATGCTTTGATCGCTACTTTTATCTTGAAACATCTACATAGCGCTTCTTATCCTATCGTCGACGTTATTTGATATATTACTTTGAAACTTTCAGAGAATTTTCTTCAATACTTATGTGGTTACGGCATTTAAAGAGTAATATAAAATAAAAGATTATTGCCTCTAATTTTTATTCGGTATTTCTTCTCAGTGTAGTCAGATAGAAAACACCGTCTTCATCTAGTTTTTAAAAATGACGTGTAAAAATGTTTACTAATACCAATTGAAAATATAACGATTCATTCATTATCATTCATCAATCTCTTAATTGACTAAGAAGCCCGGTGGGTCGCTGCCGGTACAACTTGGTTAGGTGGGAGTACTCCGATGAGATGCAGTGTGACTGTGGAGCCACATCGCTATGTCCCACCTCTTGTCGTGCTCTGTTTGAAATAACACCTGCACTACTGAAGACCTTTGCGAAGCTAACGATAACGCCTTCGAAGTGGCAGAATTCTGGTCGAAGCATGTTTAAAACCAACAACTAGAATCATCGACATGACGAAGAAGAAGATTCATCAATTAAAAAGCAGTACCTATAGAGCAGTAAGTAGTTGGAGCTTGCAGGAGATACTCAAGCCCTGTCGAAGGCACTGCGCACATCCAGCGTTCCCGTCTGATGGTAGAATGAGCAACACCGTGGCTTTACCGCGCAGAAAAAAAATGGAGATATCTCTATAAAAATAGTTTAAAAAACTAAAAAACACGCTTTAAAAACCAAACTAAAAAATGAGAAAATCATTTAATTCAATTAAAAAGCGTGGGGTACTTTTTGAGGTATTTTTATAATCAATTAATGTCAAGCACCCCACGCTTTTTAATTGAATTAAATTATTTTCTCTTTTTTTAGTTTGGTTTTTAAAGCGTGTTTTTTAGTTTTATAAACTAATTTATTTTCTATTTTTCAGTTCTGCTAACTACAAAAACGTGTTTTTTTTTAATTTTTCTCAATTTTTTTTTTTAATTATTGAATTGTCATCACCGTTTAAAGTGGGTCAAAATCGCGCTCTAAGGAGTCGGTTATGGGCACGCCACGATAGCGGCGGTAAGTGTCTTTGAGGAGTGGCTTGAGAGGCGGCATGGCGTCCTCACCTTCCGCCTGACGCAGGTCCTCACCGGACACGGTTGTTTCGGGAGGTTCCTGTTTCGTATAAGGCGGGAGGAAACGCCCGGGTGTTTCCATTGCGAAGATCGCCCTGAGGACACGGTGGAGCATACGGTGGCGGTCTGCCCAGCTTGGGCGGAGCACCGCCGTGTCCTCGTGGAGGCGATCGGCGGCGGCGAGCTCTCGCGTCCGGCCCTGGTTCAGGCCATGGTACGGAGCGAGAGTGAATGGTTAGCCGTCACCTCCTTCTGCGAAGCATTAATGCTCGCGAAAAGGGAGGCGGCGCACGTGAGGGAGAGGCAGTATATGCGCCCTCACGGCCGTAGTCGCCGCGGGAGAAGCCCTGGGCGTCGGGAATCCCAGGCTGATTCCCGGCCACCGTAGGCGCGGGCTTGCGGACGGCGAGTAATGGGTAGCTCGCTGTCCGGTAAGGACCAAGCCCGGGTCGACGGCGCGTTGTGTTCCATGCGCGCCTCAAAGAGTTGTCAGCACCAAAGGGTGGGGTCCGCAAGGGCCGATGCCTGCCAGGGGTGCGGGTTGTTCGAAAGAGATACCGCGGCCCCTGGCACACAGGCAACTGAGGGAACACGGGTGGGTTTTAGTCAGTAAAAGTCTGACACGCCCTCCTGCTCCACCCAGAGCGGGAGAAGTTATTTGATAATTTCCCATCCTCAAAAAAAAAAAAAAAGGAGTCGGTTACATACAAACAAACAAACATAAAAGTGAAGATAATATAAAGCGTGTAAAAACGAAATTACCAGGAAGTGTCCTCAAGTCCGTATTTCGGCTATGGCGGCTAATCTCAACGGAGATTCTCAATTAGTCTTCGGCGTGCGAGATATTATAGTGCAAGATGTGTGTGCATACAGGTGCACTCGCTCTTCCGTCACTCTCATAATCCGATGGGCCGGCAATCCGACACGGCTGGAGAGAGATCAGACGCAGGACCAACGGCGTAACGTGCTTTCCGAGACACTGATGTATCTTTCAAACTCCGGGCTGTTACTAAGAAATTCCTATCGGAAAAAAACCCAATAACTGGAACATGAGGTAAGTAAGTACTATCGGATAAATCTTATAATGTGGAAAGTCAACAAAACGTGCTACGTCTCCTATACGATATGGGAGGTAATTTTTTCGTTCGCATCAAATGTGGCTGAATGAGGTGTTGAGCACGTTTCGGATACGGCGCGATGACGTCACGTCTTCGTTTATAACCCTCTTGGTGCTGAAACTGAGATAGCAATGTGCTAAAAGAAATATGGGGATTGGTTTTTTCATCAATTTATGTACTAACGTAAAATTTTCGGTTCATTTTGATATTGTATTAAAATAATAAGGCTATACAGTGCTTAAAAATTACTGACTGAATATTTGTGACTTCATTTATCCCAAATTTTTTACCGACTTCAAAAAGGAGAAGGTTTTATCTCCGGCAAATTGTGGATCGATTTCAAAAAATCTTTTGTAAACGGGTGATAGGTACCACAACCAAAAAAGGGAAAATCAAAAACTTTTTTACAAAAATAATACAACCGACTTAAAAAAAGAGCACTACAAAGTGAAAAATTACTTTAATTTCAGAAGTCCGGTGTAATTGGTTTTTTATTTTCTTTTTTTACCATTTACTTTTTAGTAGTCTGACTGGGAATTGAAATTATTACATTGATACATTTGAAGAAAACATTTGAATACAAAATACCCACCAAGTTTATTTTAAGTTTAGTTTCTCTATACAAACCACGCATGAAGGTGGATGTAGAATGTTCATTCTACATTCACGGAATACACATTCAACTCGACGGCTTCCTATTGTGACGTGCTAAAAAAAGTATAAAACTTTTATCTACAAACCTGTGCAGAAGTGAAACACGACATTCGAGTTTAGTCCCGCCTTCATACTTGCGAGTAAGTGCATCGGTTTCCGACGAATTCACATCTTGAATTGAGAAGTTGTTACCTGCCTCCGAAAGGGGACAAGGAGCTGTATTCAGTATATAACAAACTTTAACGTTTCGAGTGGATACACTTTAGTGTACATCCGAAAACGACTAAACAATATGTTTAACATTTATCGTGTTGCTTTAGTATACAGCGTGTATACTGAAAGTCTTCTTTATGGGACCAACATCGTAATCGCGAAACAATTATCAGCTGTTCCATACAAAACTTCAATACCAACTCGACTCAAATGTATGAGACGTCTCATCATTTAGAAAGTTTCTCAGTTTGATAGTGTGTACCTCGATAGTCCCCACCCTTAAAATTGACCACGCATTTCCGATACACGCTGTATAACACGTTCGAAGCTTGCATTTCCTAAAAAAGCAGTGATGTCTTTTATAACGACTGTAAAATGATGGCCATCACAGATAATTATGTGAACAGCCGTTATTATGTGACGGGACCGCTTTTTCAGGTAACCCATGCTTTAGCCATGGTACGTGAGTGGCTCGTAGCCGGCGTAGCTAAATAGCTACGGCGTAGACCAATCGTGCTACGAATATAAACGAGAGCGCATAGATGACGGCCATCACAGATAATTATATGGACGGCCATCATTATCTGACGAGACCACTTTCTTAGCTGACCCAAGCTTTAGTCATAGTATGTGAGTGGCTCGTAGTCGGCGTAGCTAAATGGCTACGGCGCCGGCGTAGGCCAAGCATGCTACGACGATAAACGAGACCGCGTAGGCTGTTCTTTACACTATAACATTATTTGGTGAGATTATAATAATAATAATAAATAGTTGCGGTGGACAAGGGCCTCACCACGCTCTCCTTGGGTAAAGAGAACTGGCGCAAGCCTGTAGTGCTTGACACTAAAGATCGCATGGAGGTATAGCAGAGTAAGGAGCTTCACGGACGCTTTTTCCGGGCCCTACATGGACCCGATGTAGACCTACTAGCGTCCGTAGCCTGGCTGCGTTTCGGTGACCTCTTTGGGGAAACCGAAGGTTTTGTCTGTGCAATTATGGACGAAGTTATGATGACGAATAATTACCGGAGATTTGTTGTGAAAGACGGCACGGTTGACATCTGTCGGGCATGCCACCATCCGGGTGAATCAATTAGACACATTATCTCCGGGTGTTCTCGTCTAGCTAACGAGGAATAGGTACTTGCATAGACACAACCTAGTAGCCAGGATTATCCACCAGCAACTTGCTCTGAAATACAGCCTTGTGGAATCAGAAGTGCCGTACTACAAGTATGTGCCCGACCCAGTTCTCGAAAATGGACATGTCACACTGTACTGGGATCGATCCATCATCACTGACAGGACTATTGTTGCCAATAAGCCTGATATAGTGGTGGTGGATCGACTAGAGCGGCGTGCAATGATCGTTGATATAACGGTCCCGCATGACGGGAACCTCGTGAACGCCGAGAAAGATAAACAAATCAAGTATCTTGACTTGGCTCACGAGGTTGTCGATATGTGGGATGTGGACTCAGCGATCATTGTACCGATAGTCGTTACAGCAAATGGCTTGATAGCCATGAGCCTCGAGCAACATCTGAGGAGGCTCTCGTTGGGCAGTTGGGTCAAGGGCTTGATCCAGAAAGCGGTACTCCTGAACACGGCTCGCATTGTCAGGAGGTTTCTCTCTCTGGAGTTGCTTGGACCCTGTTCCGTTTTTATATTTTTAAATGTTTCTATATATTTTATACTAATATTTAAAAATGTAATTTATTTGTGTATTTAGTGAAATAAAGTAGATAATAATAAATTTATTGAACCAATGTTACAGTTATTACCTTTAATATGATTAACTTAACTCAATGTAGATGATCAGATGCATTTTTAGAATAACTAGTGGTGTATAATTGAAGTTGGTCGAAATTCGACCATAATTCATGGAAATTTTAAGTTTGAACAATGCATTATTATAATAAAAATGTTAACTTTCTGCACTCCTTTTACAGTGAGTAACAAAGAATCGGCTACCAACAGCCTAATGTCTGATTTATCAAAAAGAATTACATAAATGTTAGTTTAGTATGAGCTTCATCCATTAGTCAGTTAGATATTTCTAAGAATAAGACACAAAGAAAGTAAATAATGTCCGTAAGTAATGTATAATTTATTTATAGTCTCTAAAAGGAATCAGCAAAGAGAAAGAAAGCATCTCAAAGGATACACTAAAGAGTTACGTGAGTCGCCGTAATAATGTCCAACAGACAATATTGTAAATGTCTAGGAAATTGTATAATAGGGTATTATTACACTCATTTTTGAAAAGTGTCTTAATTAGATTCTAGAGTCCTAATAAACCACTAAAAAAAACAACATTTTTATTTAATCGATTAGCTCCATAAAAATGCATTAATGTTTTACATTTTCAAATTTCGCGCGTAATTTGACGAAAACGCTGGACGCAGTTAGACGCCATATTGCTCTGTGAGTATGACGTCAGTTTGCTAAAAACAAATGCGCTGATATTTTGTATGGCAATTGTTTATCATTTAAAAAATGAGTTATTTTTCTACTTTTCGTTGGTTTGCTGTTCCTGAATGCAAAATATGATTTAAATAAAAATTACTTTGGTTAACAAAATAATAAAAGTACATAGTTGCTCAGCTGACATGCCTGACGCATAACATAACGTGCATGCATGACGAAATAACATGGCGGCTACTATTTCATAGTGTTCAAAAACAGATTTAAAAAAACTGAAATCTTTAAATTGTATTTTAAAATTTATTTTGTTGTTTCATGAACTAAACCTAACATTTTCCGACTGCATTTTGCCTAAGCTATCTCAATAATATATTTTTAGATTTTTTCTCGTATATAGATAGTAATTGACGGTCCGTTACACACTGACTCAAAAGTAGAATCTTTGTATTAATCTCTCTTTTTCTTTACCTGCAACTTTGAATTTACAATAACTTAAACTGAAGAAACTTTTACATCTGCATTTTACTTGCCTTTGTGCAAATTTTTTTAAGTTTTTTAACATTAAAAACGATTTGCGGGTTAGGCTTTGAGAATGCCACAAAAAAAACGTGTGTGGTTGGGGGACCCCCGGCAGGAACGAAGTTTCATACAAAACACTCGCACACACAAACACACACACCTCTATATAATAGAAATACAAAGAGAGAAAGATGCATAGAGGGCTTAAAGTGACAATTTCTACCAGTCAACTCCTACTGTAAGCCGCGTTAAGTAACTTCATTTCAAAAACTAAAACATTGTAGAACAAAAAC
This sequence comes from Antitype chi, assembly GCA_947359405.1. NCBI lineage: Eukaryota > Metazoa > Arthropoda > Insecta > Lepidoptera > Noctuidae > Antitype > Antitype chi. The sequence continues at coordinate 8,988,463 of OX375815.1, read as the reverse complement.
TCATCAAAGATCTATTAGAGCACACTTGTATTGCATATCTGTATTATAGAAATCGTAGTTCTGCCATGAAAAGGCTTACAATTACAAATAAGTCTGGTAAATTTTAAAAGTACGCAGCACGATATGTGGCTACGTACTCAAACTGATCTCCAAACATCTCGCTTGACTGCACACACATTCCACTCACAATTTATCACCAACTTAAAACGCCAAAGAAAACATCATGAATAAACCAACGTGTCATGTTATAATAGAATGTAATGCTTTCCTTACGTTCACAAGAAAGCCAACACGACGTGGATATATCGCGTTCACGTTATCCAACACAGTGATTGACATTTGATTTACTGTACCGAGAAAACCTAAAAGAAGAAGAGAGAGAGAAAAGATTTTGTTAATATAAAATTGTGTTATCCCATGGGACAAGCGAACATATTCGTAATCTTATACGACACAACAATAACATTAAGAAAAGCCCGAATCTGCAATATCCTCGCGACACATCCACACATACCCTTGTCATTCAAGGTCCAGCCAACTGTAAAATTAAATTCACATTTCATTCCGTTCATTCTTTCTATCTTTTTTTATACTTTGGTTGTCTCTTGCAACAAAACGCAAATTTACATTTATATTAATTCTTTTTTAAATGTATAAGACCAAAAATCTTGTTTGGGAATACAATGGAACTAGTTTTTGGCGCAGTAAGAAAAATTATAAACTTTTTGTTTAAATTATTAGGTACGTAAGGCTTTTTAGTTTGAGGTGATCTAGGTGGCAACTTGCTCCGCAGGTCTGCAGGTAGAAATTATTTTAAACACAGATAAAATGCCTTTGTTTTAAAATAATTCCTCACGCACCTACTGCCATTCAATAAGTTCTCTCAATCTTTACTCTTGTTTTCATTGTTCGTTTTCATAGTGTAAACATCGACCAGCGAAATCCCTGTGAACGAACTTTGTTCCATGTTTTAAATCGCAATTGAACAATCAATCGTTATTACCCACTATTGGCTTCAAAGTAAACCAAATGAACAAGTAGGTAATTGGCATTGCTTAGCATTCCGCTCACGCCATGAGGAAAAAACGCCAAGTTATACAAAAGCAAACGTTTTTCTTTTTGTGTTTTGTATAATAAAATCATAAGTAAAAAGAACTGCGACGACAAAGCCTACTTTCCATTTGTTCTACTCAATTATTTTGATTAGAAAAACGTTTGTAGTTACTTTCTTTGATATAATGGGAAGTCACGAACTAAATCTGTATTAGGTTCGTAAATAAAGCTGTTACTATTGTGATAACCGTATTAATTACTTTCTGTAGGTAATCCAGGACAAAAATAGTAAACACTTCATTAGCACTGTTCCTACTTAGATAATAATCATCATATAAAAAAAATGAAAAAATTAATTATTTCTACGAAACTCAATTCAGACGAATATCGCCGCCTGTTAAGACCTATCTTAAATATAATGAAATTAGATCTTCGACGAAGACCCGTATTCTAAACTCGTCTGTTCTATCTTGATTCTGGATTCAAATCTGTCAGATTTTATGCTAATCTCGCCTCAAATCTAGTTTCGAATGCGGGTCTAGTAGTACCGTTTCTGGTCAATTTTGTAGTGAAATTCCTTGTCAACTGTAAGTTGTGATTGGTTAAGCTATACTTGCCTAGAAGAGCGGTTCCGTCATATTATAACTACCGACGTAGAAAATACACTAGCAAAATCGCTCTGTCTGGACAGCCGCTATTTTGTGACCGGTGGCAATAAACGAAAATACAAAGACACCGACTTCCGAAATTACAGTTATTATTCATTTTGTAGTTTTTATTTTATTTTGGAAGTCGGTTGTTTCAAAAGCCTTGGTTTCGTAGTCGTTTTTTTTTTTTTTTTGTAATAAGGTTTTTATTTTTCAGTTTCTAGCTGTGAACTCCACACTAATTCGTATACCTTAATTAGCTAAGTAAGTAACAGTGACATGAAGTTATTATTATTAGAACATCAAGCACTAAGTGGAAAAATACGTATTATTGAAGCTAACTCAAATTCTAGGTACCTACTCATCAAAATTTCACCAAAGTTATCTTTACCCTTTCAAACAAAATAATTTTTCAAATCAGTTTTTATTTGTAGTCTGTGGTAACAAACATTTAGAAACGTTATTCGAATTGAGAAGCATCTATTTTTTTTTATTCGGTTAAGACTAACAGTGGTCAAGCAGTCACAGCAAATCCAGTAGACACTTAAATCAAAATGATGCGGTATACAGCGAGTATTTGAGTTCAGAAATTCACATAATTAAAACATCGTTACTTGTGATTAGTTTGTTTACCCTTTTTGCCCATAATTTTGTCCCGAACCACACCCGCATCATAATTTATTGTGTTTTTACTAAATTAGAAACATGAATGTACCCGTTACATATAGATGAATTTGTTTAGACTAAATAATAAGGTCTTGAAGATTTCTGGCGATTTCGTAGAGTGGGCTTTTGAGCATTTGATTCAATGAATTATAAGAAGGTACTTAATTTACCTAAGTAATTTTAAGTAAATAATATTACTGTAAACTAGACTGTTTGTTTCACTTTTCGTGCTTCAATATTCGGATTTTGTGGTCCCTTTTATTCATAAAAAAGCCAAAATAAACCACTCTAAAAGGTATGGGCAATCTGAAGTTATTACTGAAAGTAACTCATCTAACAATTTTTTAAATATTTATTTATTTATTCATTTACACATACCTACAATTATTTTTACAGGCAGAACCCAAGGTAATAAAAGTAGTCATATACAATACGACACCCGGAGACGCCACTCAAGAACTGATCACACACCTACACGGGTCCATGACTGACCAGTCCCAAGTAACGGCTCCGTGTCCCGGCCCAGACAACACACTAACTGTCACTCTCTGGAATTCCGCCAATGAGCAGGAAAAAATGTCCAACCACTGAGAGATGGTATTAATTTAAACTACCCGCGTGTAAGTCAAAAATTATCCCACGAGAACATATTACCGGAATAAAAAGTATCCTATGTGTCAATCCAGGTTATAATCGATCGGTGTGCCAAATTTCATCTATATCCGTGCACCCGTTGTTGCGTGATTGAGTAACAAACATCCAAACATCTGAATATCCAAACATAAAAACTTTCACAGCTATAATACTAGTACGATTCGTAACCTAAAGTTTTCCATGGAACATGACAATGTCCATAATAACGTCAGTGCGTAATAACTTCGATATTCGATATTGAGACTTAGTAACGATTCTCGGATGGAAATGTAATCGTGTCAAAAGTGGCACAGGAAACTAAAGTGCAGAGCAAAGTTTTATGGCGGGATCGCAATAAGGTGGAAATAGATGGGTATCGGGATCTATGTAACAAAGAGTTGAGGAACATTCACTATCCTGAGTTGTTTGAGAAGTGTGGAGATAGTGTGTGTCATAATGTAGAACATAGGCGTGCTCTAGATCATATGTATGGCAATATTGTAAATATTTTGTCAGTGGCTGCTGTGCAGGCCTGGGATGATAAGCAACCTCAAAAAGTAAGACGAGTGGCAGGCTGGAACAAGCACGTTCGAGGCGCTTATGGGGAGGCTCGGTCTAGGTATCAAACTTGGCTGTTCTATAATAAGCCTAAATCTGGTAGAATTTGGGAAGAAATGCGACAGAGTCAGAGGATTTTTAGGGGTCGGCTTAAATGGTGCCAGAATCACCAGGATCAGATAAAGATGGACATATTAGCGTCACACCGAGCGTCTAAAAATTTTTCTGAGTTCTGGAAGTCGACCAATAAGCTGAGAGTTGGGCCGGGCCGCCCTGTGAGTGTAGGGGAATGTAATTCGCCGGAGGACATAGCCCACATGTTCAAAGATCGATTTATGGTATCATCTCCACTTGGGCCGGCTCAAGAGGTGATCGATGTTGAGGCTAGTCGTGATTATGAACCGATCCGTTTCTCGGCCAAGCAAATAGCTGAATTAATCATGAGAATGGATAAGGGAAAATCTCCAGGTCATGACGGTCTCAGCATCGAGCACCTCAAGTATGCTGGGGTACATCTACCTAGAGTGCTGGCACTGTTTTTCACGCTTTGCGTAAGTCACTCATACCTTCCACTCGATATGCTGAAAACAATAGTGGTACCGATCGTGAAAAATAAAACTGGAGATGTATCGGACAAGGCGAATTACAGACCAATATCCTTGGCCACTGTAATTGCCAAAGTGTTGGACGGTCTGCTCGACAAGGAACTTGACAAATGGATAACCTTACATGACGCACAGTTTGGTTTTCGGCCTGGACTTTCCACTGAGAGTGCGATCCTCTGTCTAAAGCAGACGGTCCAATACTATAAGGAGAGAAGTACTCCGGTGTATGCCTGCTTCCTTGATCTCTCAAGGGCGTTTGACCTTGTGTCATATGATGTCCTTTGGGATAAGCTCAAGGGAGCAGGGGTACCAGCCGAGTTAACGGGTTTGTTCCAGTACTGGTACTCTAACCAGCTAAACCAAGTTCGTTGGGGAGACGTTCTGTCTGAAGCGTACAGGTTGGAGTGTGGGGTGAGGCAGGGGGGGTTAACCTCACCTAAGCTCTTCAACCTGTATGTGAATGAGCTGATCGTTGAACTCAGCAGCAGACCAGTTGGGTGCAAAATAGATGGCGTTAGCGTCAATAATTTAAGCTATGCTGACGATATGGTGCTGCTGGGTCCAACGGCTGGCTCAATCAGGGAGATGTTGAACGTCTGTGAAAGGTATGCGGCAACCCACGGCCTGTTATATAATGAAAAGAAAAGTGAATACCTGATCTTTGTTGCTCCCGGGAAACATTTGAATTACGAGCCCTCAATATCCCTCAATGGACGACCACTTAAGAGGGTCAGCCAATTTAAATACTTGGGTCACTATGTCACCGAGGACCTCCGGGATCAGGTAGACATTGAACGTGAGCGCAGGGCACTAGCAGCCAGATGTAACATGTTGGCTCACAGATTTGCTCGTTGTAGTAACGAGGTCAAAATAACTCTGTTTAAAGCTTATTGTCAAGCGTTCTACACGGGCAGTTTGTGGGTCAACTGTACGCGGAGGGCACTAGATGCCCTGCGTGTGCAGTATAATAATGGTTTCAGGGTGCTGTTGAGGTTACCCCGGTTCTGCAGCGCGTCTGGCATGTTTGCTGTAGCGCGAACCGACGACTTCTATGCCATTCTGAGGAAAAAGACCGCGTCCCTAATTAGCAGAATGAGGGTTAGCACCAACAGCATTTTGAAAGCCCTAGCCGATAAACACGATGCACCAATATTTAGGCATGCTGTCCGGTTGCTCGTACGGCAGGGATGAATAATGTTTTAATTAAATAATATTACTAACCCTTAGTTGATAAGTTATTTTTGTACTAACCATTGGACCTAAGTTGTCAAGTTAAATAAATAAATTATTATTATTATTATTGCATCGGGTAAACATTACGAGGACCCCCAGGCAGTTCATTAAAAGATAATGTTAATTAAAATGTAGTCAAAACACAGCTATCGAGCTGCTTTTGTTTGTTTTCAAGTGAGAACAACAAGCTTAACAAATTGACTCATTAAAGGTTGAAGATCTCTGAAACCTTTACATTATATTGTAGTGAATGGTAGAATTATTATTTTAACGTTTATTTTATTAAATCAACAGCACAGGTTATTTTGCCTTTGAAAACTCAGACTGTGAAATTCGACTCGCATACAAAATGTAACTTTATTGAGTTTAGTTTCCGTTTGACTTTGAAACTAGTCGGGCGATTCAGATAGTCCATTTAAGTAAGACATTAGATAATGCCAAGCATTATCTAATGAAATAAAATCGTGGGTCGCGTGAAATTTCTATCAACAGTCAACCACTCATATGCTATATACATATTTACTCAGGTTACGCTACGCCCCACGATTTTTTTTTTTGTCTGATCAATGCTCTAGATTGATGAGGAAAGTGGTGCCATGACTGGTACCTAGGACCTACCGAATATTTTTTTATCTTTTAGTACATTATCTACATCATTATTTTTATTAAAACCGTTTAACTTAAAAAAAATGACTTATTTTTTTTTCAAGTTTTTAGTTTTTATTGCGTTACTTAATATTTCTCATTCTATTAAGTTTTTTTTTTCATATTGTACAGTATTTTAATAGTCATGCCCTTTCATTTGATACCCATATTGAGGGGTTGTGAAAAAATATGTAATCTGCCATTTTGAAGCGGCGGCCATCTTGGATTTACAATGATACTGATTAAATTAAATTGTATTGTTATCAAAACTAAAGGTGTGTACCAAATATCAGAACAATCTGCCAACAGGAAGGGGGTAAAATATCAAGTATTAAGTTTGACCCAAAAATCAAACAGGGCAAGCTAAATAAAACCGTTTAAAAATGTTACTAACAGTTTTGCTTAAAACACTATTTTTAGCAACTTAATCTAAAGACAAATGAATAAGAAGACCATCCAACAACTAAACATACCGATGCCTGCGACTACAGAAGAATGTGAAGCTTTCTAATGTACAGAATTTCAGGAAGCTATTTATGTCATTTAATCGTATCTGATTTGGTAAGTGGCCCCGTCGTGAACAGCAAAAACTAGCGTAAGCGCAGACACTGAACTTAGCATAATGTAAAACGCGCTTCTACTTAAAGTCTTTATTTAGCAACGTCTGCCGCATCCTAAATTGCCTGATAAGAATTTGTAAAGCCTCCCAAATAAGGGAGAACGAGTTAATCGCTAACTCGAGCCTCCTGAAAGCAAACCCTTGAAACAAAACGGTCCTAAATCAACTCGCAGACAGACAAAAAAGGTTTTTACTATAATTATAATGATTAAGAAGGACAATATTTTCTGCCTAATTTGGTAATAATGTAAGGCAGTTTGATATTTCTAATTTGGGCTCAATTTTGATAAAAAGGTTATCACAGCAGCTCATGCCTATGCAGATGAAGCAAAACACAAGTTAAAATACATAATTGGTTTATCATTTTGCTCTATTTTTGAGCACGTTGTAGTCAGTGCACATTTTACGGAATCTAAAGATTTTTGGTGGATGGACGTGTACACTGAAAGTTCGGCTGGATCACAAATTTAAGATCACTCTGCGCACTGTGGAGCAGGCTATGCTCGGAGTTTCTTTGAAGGATAAATCAGGAATGAAATTATCCGGAAAAGAACCGGAGTCACCGACGTAGCTTGCAGAGTAAGCCATCTGAAGTGGCAGTGGGCTGGCCATGTTTGTCGAAGGACCTATGGCCAGTGGTACAAACGAGTCCTGGAGTGGAGACCTGGAGACCGCGTATCGGCAAGCGTAGTGTGGGGCGCCCCCCAGTTAGATAGACTGATGACCTTAAGAAGGTGGATGGGACAGACTAGATACGGAAGGCGGAGGATACAGTTTTCTGGGGCAACCTGGGAGAGGCCTATGTCCAGCAGTGGACTGCGATGAGCTGAGTTGATTGATTGAAGATTTTTACTTGCTACGATCTGAATTCAATTCTCGATCTAGGTAGTGGCGGAATAGAGACTAAATAATAATATGATTGCATAAATCATGGATCATAATCAGCCTATAACGTTCCCACTGCTGGGACACAAGCTTTCTCTGTGAGAGGGAGTGGGCTGTAATATACCACGCGGCCCCAGTGCAGGTTGGTCGATGTCACATGTCATTGATTTTTTGGTTCTAGGTCATGCCGGTTTCCTCACGATGTTTGCCATGTATATCATGGATAATAATAAGAAACGATTGGATCAATGTCATTTTAATTTGTGCTCGAGCTCATTATAAAAGATAATAATAGTTACTACCAACTTGTAGCATGATGGAAGATCAATCTTAAACATGAAAGTTGCTTATAAAAAATCTAATGATGTAGCTTTAGTTTTTAGCTATTAATTTCTTATAGTTTCACCCTGTAATATACGAATATCTAGCCTACCTACCTACTTGCAATGCCTCTTTTCCTAGGTTCCTGGTTTCCTTTTTAGACTGAACACCGACTCCAACACATTTGGTAAAACGCTGGAAAAATGAATGAATATTGGAACACCAACTCACGGCTATTTCAAAAATCCATCCAAATGTTTAGATATAGATTCCCGGAGCACATAAACAGCAATTTGTTGTAAGTTGTAAGCGATTGACTTAAAGTTTTGATGAATTTGTGTAACCAATATAAGCATGTTTCGCTCAAAGCCGAGTGAATGCCCCTTTCGCTAGACCGCTCCGCTTAATAACACCAAGTTTCAGTTGAAATTGCGTCAGTTGGCAGTGGTCAAAGTTCATAACCGACACCAAAAAACATTGGGAAGTTACTTCAGTTCAATATTACGATAGCTGTGTAATATTGGGACCTTTTGAATAAATAATTATCCTTGGTAATGTTGTTTGAGAGAAGTTTTGTTTACTTTATCGTTCTAAAATCTCTGAATAGCACACGGATGAACCATGTCTTGGATATAAAGATAATTTACTTCGAGTTTTATGCAGAAGCAGTGTCCCGTCGGAAGATAATGAAATCTCGAGAGAGAGTTAAATATAAATTAATTACTCAATTGCTATGGAGATTTTATCACGTTCAGGCTATTCCGCGACTTTTTCCTACTTATACTAGAAAAGCGGGTCAGTAGACCAAGCTATCATAGCGTAAAAATATTAAGTTTTTACAAAAAGTTTTCTATTGTTACAATTATCTAAACACTTGGTTAACCTAAAACACTGTCAAATTGAGAAAAAAAAAACAATGATGAAACACTTTCATAGCGAATACGCGATTTTATATCTATCATACGTTACTAAATTTTTCATTAATATTGTTTAGAAAACATTTTGAAATCAAGAACTAATTAAAAAAGTTGATGTAAAAACTGAAATTATGAAAAAGAAACTTTAAAAGTTAAACGCAATTTTATTCCCCTGGTTATTTTACTCGGTGTGGCTTCCCCTAGATCGCGGTTTTATTCCCCTGCCTTTTCTCAATGTAGACTCTTTGTAAGTGGTGTTGGTGTTGCTTGCAGTTCTCGATATCTACTGTTGCGGTTTCTGAGGGTTCCATTTTTTCTTTTGTTTTTAGCAACTCATTTTGTTTGCAAGAGGATACAGCTTCATTATCGTTGTTTCTGGAAAGCTCCCTTCACATTATGATTTTGTGTATAGGTGCCTACAGATTAAACAAAATCAATTAAATGTGTAAGTAACATATGATCGACATCGTATTTTTGGTTGATTGGCATTGTATATCGTTTTTGTCGATCAATTAATCAAGAAGTGATGCTAGATTTTTACCTCGATATTTATCCATCGTTAATAGAATGACAGAAACGACCGATTAAATCAAACAAATCCACTGATAGATCGTATTACAAACAGATCATATTTACCGACCAAACTCAGCATTTCAAGCGACAATAGCGATGGTCAAAATACTGAGAAATCTGTCACTTTAATAGACAAAACTTAGTAGGTATCCATATTCCATACATTTTGAACAAAGATAACTAACGTTCTTCAGACAAACCCTTTCGACATTACTTTGAGAATTAATTTAGATAGGAATTTTGACCTCTTTCATTGATTAAAGCAAAGGCAAAAGTAAATTACTTGAAACCTTTAGTTATTATTAGAAAATAGACGCTACATTTAAGTTAGGTTTTATGTTGACCGTTGTAGGAAGTCTGTGGTATGTATTGACATACCACACGGCACGTAGTAGGTAGATAGGTATTGACCTATCTACTACGTATCAATCAATGGTCGTAGGTAAATAGGTAGCCTTTTATCTATTGAATTATCGGGGAGCCTCTCACCTAGGCACAAGTTACCGTGGCCTTCTTGGAAAATCTTCAATTGACTTCGTACCCAAGTAGGCCGCAACAAGAACAACCTCCACAAGTGGGGTCTCATTGACGGCTCAGACCTCTAGTGTATAGGCGACGTCTTTCCACAGAAAATGGCTCACCTTCTATTTTGTACTGCATCGCTGTCACTTGCACAGGTACGGACCTAAAGGCTGCATCAGCGAACGGCATTGGCGTTGCTGAGTTTTGGGCCAATGAAATAAAAAAAAAACCTATACTTACATATTTGTTTCACAAAGTTTTGTCACACAAAGTGTTATTATTGTATTACATTTATTTATTTAAAATTTCGTACATAACACCCTAACAGCTATGCGCCAATGCGATGTTACTACTATAAACAAAAGTTTCAAAAGTCATCTTACTTACGTTAGTTAACAAAATTAACATGAAAACAACACAACATTAAATATTTTCAATGCACTTCAGTGCTACTTCTGTGAACCTCTTCAGGCTGCACTGAAATATATCAACCTCCATAGAAATAATATTGACCAATCTTATGGCTCGTGACAAGGGGGCAAACTTGTTCAGGTTTGAATACCTCAGGTTATATACTTAACATCATCAGCCTATAATGTTCTCATTGCTGGGATACAGGCCACCTCACGATGAGAGGGAGTGGGCCGTGATGCACCACGTGAGCCCAGTGCGGGTTGGTAGATGTCACATGTCTTCGAATTGTTGGTTCTAAGACATGCCGGTTTCCTCACGATGTTTTCCTTCACCGTTTTGATAGCAGTAGTGAAAAAATAATTTATAAAAAGTAAATCGCCGGTCTGGGTTCGAACCTATGACCTATAACTCGTAAGTCCGTTACCACTGGGCCACCACTGCTCTCAGTATTTTAATAAAATATAGTCAATTATATAATCAATTAATGTCAAGCACCCCACGCTTTTTAATTGAATTAAATTATTTTCTCCTTTTTTAGTTTGGTTTTTAAAGCGTGTTTTTTAGTTTTTTAAACTATTATTTATTTTCTATTTTTTAGTTCTGCTAACTACAAAACGTGTTTTTTTATTCATTTTTTTTTAATTATTAAATTGTCATCGGTCCTCGACAAGTTTACAAAGTTTCAATGAAATCTGACCGTTTAAAGTGGGTCAAAATCGCGCTCAAAGATTCCGTTACATACATACATACAACCCGAGCTAATATAAAGCGTGTAAAATATAGTCAACTAACAAGTTCTGCCACCTAGTATCTGTGTGTATTAAATAAATAACATGTCATGGACAAAAACGTTTATGACCAGTTAGTTAAAGTTCTGTATTCTGTTCTGCTCTATGGAATAAACCTCCTCTCATTGTTAAAGATAGCACGTTGTTTAATTTAAAATTACAATGCAAAGAAAAAACTCCCAAAATAACAAACCCGAATTTATCCAGGTACTCGTTACAAAAACCCCCGTGTTTATGGATGAGTCATTTGATTCCTCACAGAGAAGTACTGTAAGCGAGCCAATGTCTTGTTAGGCGTTCCCATAAAATTCTCAGTGGATTCATAAAATATGTAATTTGATCAGGATCAGTACTAGCGTCCGAGTCCCTTGGGTGAAACATATCGGCCATCGAGATACATTGGAAATAGAATTGTCTGAATGCCACTCTTGAGGTAACAATGTCTTGATCTATACAACGATATATAAGAAGGTTTTATTGAACGATTTCTATTGAAAAAGTAGCCTTTTTGTATCACAAAAATCCGAGATATTTTCGTTACGAGATTATTTATTGTGAAATAAGGAGATCTCTTACAATAAATGAATAATGAAGCATTGAAAACAGGAAAATTGGACTAATACTATAATGGGCGTAAGATTTTATTTATTCTTAACATAAATTGTTTTTGAGATTAATAAATAAAGTCATCATTAATTATGAGTTTTTATTTTTCACTTGTTTAGTGTTAGTACCTAGAGAATTAGCTGATCCTCGTTGGACCAGGACTTTATTTACGAAATATTTACAGGAAAATAGCTTGAAAATTTCATAATCAGTCAACAATGTTCCCACTGCTGGAACACGGGTCTCCTCTCAATGAGAGGGAGTGGGCCGTAATCCACCACGCGGGTCTAGTGCGGCTTGGTATGCCACATGTCTTTGAATTTTTGGTTCTAGGACATGCCGGTTACGTCACGATGTTTTCCTATGCCGTTTTGACAGCGGTAGTGAAGAAATTATTTACACGAAGTGAAGCACTCGTCGGAGCCCCTGCCACTTGGCCACCACACGCTCTAGAGTATAGATACTGATACATGTTTATCTTCACACACTATATGAAACAACAAAGGTTTATTTTCTGAATTACCTAAGTACCTAGACTAATGGCAGCTTGCAAATACCCACAATTCTTAATTGCATTAAAAGTACCTAAACAATTACCATACGGGCGACACCACTTAAACAAAGCCGTAAGTACTAATTATTCAAAAATATAATTTCAGTATTCTAAAACAGAGACACAAACAATGTTTCGTTTGTAAAATAAAGAGTCAACTTAAGTATAATTTTATTCCCAGTGTTACTAACAGAACTTATGCTAATTGGGCAAAACAGTACAAAAACTTGTATGCAAAAATTGTTTTAAAGTGCCATAACGGTTGCAGGATACGTAAGCGGGCATACTTCGCTAACATCATAATTTTAGCCAAAAGCCTTCCGTGCAATGCGACACTAGACTTAAATTTTAACATTATTTTTCTCAGGATGGACAGGGATTTAGTTTAAACCAAAACGTGTATGTTGTGTGAAATTCAACGAACCTTGACAGCGAGTATGAAGCCCGCTTTTGTAAAGTATTCTGATCTTTTTGAACTATCAATTTGCCGTGTTATTACACTAAATATTTTTTAGTGTATGTGAAACCTGCATATAGTTTATTCAGAATAAGTAACTTAATCGATACCAATACTTTTTACACCAGGTTATATTTTTTTACAAAAAAGTTTTGCAAGTGTGATAGAAAATGTTATCACCAGTTAATTACAATACAATCGCCGACCGCCGTACGGTTAGGTACCTACTGCCTAATTATTATCAATGAGCACAATACGACGCTGGGGGCGCCGCGTGGTGACCATGTTTGTGTAGATAACTAGGTAATACAACAAGCATAAAATTTTGTGATTTTTCATGAAACAGTTTTGAATTTTAGTCAGTTCAGTTATAATAAAATACCAGCCGATATTCTGGAACTAAATGAAAATAAATTTAAATTATGCATTAAACGCACACTATCTAGACAAGCATATTATAAGTTAGATGATTATATTGTTGATAAAAATGCTTGGCTTAATGCTGGTCCGACTCCACAGGCTCCTGGGCTTACTATTTAAAATTTTCATATTTGGAAGAGATGCGCCCCTTTTTTATGTTTTCTGACATTATGAACATTTCTGTTCCTATTATTTTTATTTTTATTTTTTGACATTACGAATAAGTTTTTATTTTTACTGAATCAAGTATTATTTATTAAAATTGCAAAAGATGTTAAATATTTTTCTTTCTTTTTGGAAATCAAATTTTATTAATTTCTCAAATACATTGCAAACTATAATTTTATATAATTTAGAAGCATTTTGTTTAAACTTTGTAAATGTGAGTACCATGCATCCGTATAATAATTATGTTGTTTTGATGTACGTTGACTTGAAAAAGCGTGGCAGTCGAGAGTATGTCATGCTCACTTAAATGTCTCGCTGATGGTGGCGCGTGTGTTGGATCATTCGGTTCCCTACAAAATGGTTGAGCTGGATGGTGCTGATCCACGCGTCAAGTTCGTGAACGGGCGCCGTCGGTTGAGACTGGTCATCTCCTAACTTCCATGGCTTATTTTAAATCTTATATTTAGAATTGTTTTTTTTTTTTTTTTACATGGTTCTCACATATAGAAGCAACAAGAATATTGTTCCCAAGATTTTGTAATACTTAACATGATTAAAAAGAGTGTCCATGGAGTTTCTTGCCCGTTCTTCTCCATAGAGATCTACGTTTTGGAATGGGCAACTAGCTTCAACTTTCCAACTGGTCGACTTTTTGACAATTCAAAAGTACCTTAAAATGGTCTAATTGAAATAAATGCTTTGAGTTTGAGTTTGAAAAAAATTTTTTATTTACCTACATAAAATACTAGACACGTGTTTCGGGTTTCGCTTAAACTAAAATTAGTGTTGTATATATACAAAGAATGAGACTTGTGATTTGAATATACGAATACTTAAATGCTCCCGCAGACAGGCACGACGTGACTCAAATAGAACAATTTAAATGAAAACTTCTTCAAAAATCCTTAGTATATTTGCTTGGTAATTTATTTCCTTGAATTTAGATTAATTTGTTATTTGCTTAGTAACTTATTTCCTTGAATTTAGATTTATTTATTATAATCCGTCAGTCTGGATATGTGCCTAGCATAGAGCCCACCTATGTTAGTCACATGGGCCTAGCATGAGACTTATACCTACATAACTGGCGATTTGTAGGTGTACAATAGGCCGGCACGTCAGTGGACGGTGGTGGTGGTGGCGGTATCAAAACCAGTATAAACTCGCTTCATATTATGTTGAAACTCCGTGCTACGCTAAGCCAGTTCAAGGTAAAAAAATTACCACCGTCGTGCAGTCGGTTGTACATCACTGCTTTCCCTTTCGGTGAATATGGGCATCATGTAATGTCATGTTAAACTAAAGCCACGTCAACTGCCAACAAAATGAACACTACAAGATAGTAATGAATACCTTCTGTCGGCACGTGCATAACAATTTGGTAATAGCGGAGCTCGGTCAGAGCAGACGATGTCCGTCAGTGTGCACTCCTATACAAATTACATGCGAACTTTCTCTTTGACGTGGTCGGTACACATACCTTTTTGAATACTGCGGCGTGTAGTCTCGGCTTTAGTTAAACAACTAACTTTCTATAACTTCGGGAGTTACGTATTGTTGACTTTGTACGAAAAATGTGTACCATGGTAACTGTATAAGGATTATGTTAGACTACCTCGTTATTTTTGCTTTAAAGTTTTAAGGAAATAGCGAAAAAACCTGGTATGGTAATCTAAATTACACGTTTTCTTCGAAATAGATATTTCGGGTAGATACCCGAGATTTATTTAAAACGTCTTTAGAGTTTGGACTTGCTATTAACGCCTCAAACGATCTTAACTTTTTGCACATTAATCTTCTTATATCAAGGAGGCAAACATTACTTACTTTTAAATTCAAGCTAGCAACATCAATTTAAAAATATTTAATAAGAAATCTTGTCATCACCACTATCACTTTTGCGCCTTCGTGCCTATATTAAATTCAACGTCAAGTTTCGAATTTTTAAAATCCCTACGTATATTGCCAGAGACATGTACACGGTACGTTAGATTCATTATTATAAAATTGGTATGACACATGTCAAAAGTGACAATTCGTGAAAGGGGGGATTTTCACGCGAATTTGCCTTCATCAAAAATCTGAACGCATACTGCTCATGCCATGAGTTTATTTTGTGTCACACCAGGATTTTGGTCCATTTTGTACTGTGTGAGTTTGCTTTGTTTCCTATTCTAACTTTTTCATAAAGATTATATACACTATAACATTCAAAAAAAATCGTGACGGATTACAATTCCCCAATAGAAAAACATATTATAGGGTTTTATTTTCAGCTGAAACATTTCGTGGTTCCTAAAATACTGAAACTTTGTTTGACAAACATTAAGGCGGCAAATTGTTTAAAAAAACAAGAAAAACAATCTCAAAAACAAGATTAAGGATTGAAATATGCCCGCAGGTGGACATTAACGTTAAAGCCATCCTTTGAAAGTTTTAGAGAGGTTACACCCTTTACGAGCTGAGATGTGCCCACTCCACCCTTCTTAACGTCTGTGCCATATTTTCGAGACATTTTTGGGTCGTTGAGATAAAATCTTATTTAGTCAACTTTTCCGTGGACATGAAACATGGTCCATTGATTGAAAAAAACCTTACCTAAAAGTACTTTGTAGTGTCTATCTGTGTCTGTCCGTCTTGCAAAGTGGTTTTAATATTAAGTTTTGTTCGATTGGAAACTAAATAAAAGCGAGTCTTTATTAACCTTCCATGCCCAATATTGACCATCTTGTAGTTTTTAAACTAACATAACATGGATGTCTTAAGGTTGCCACAAACAGGGGCGACGCGACTCTCGTAGAACAGTTTCTATGCAAACTTCATGGAAATTGTTCTACAAGTGTCGCCTAGTGCCGTCGCGTCGCGCTAGTCTGAAGACGCCTTTAAGTCGACTACCATATCAATCTGCCAAGCGTTTTCTCAACTTTGTTTATTTTATTTTTTTGGGTGGGAAATCATCAAATAACTTCTCCCGCTCTGGGTGGAGCAGGAGGGCGTGTCAGACTTTTACTGACTAAAACCCACCCGTGTTCCTTCAGTTGCCTGAGTGCCAGGGGCCGCGGTATCTTTTGAACCTCTTATGACGGATATCAGTAATCATCAGTGATAGGAATAGGTAGTGCCTATTAGCCTAAACTTCGAAGAACAGAGACAAGAAACGGAGACTTCCTTAGGACTAAATTATTTCCGGCACATCTCTCTCGAAATTTCGAGACAACACTTAAATACATTTAAAAAAATGTGTTATTTGGAATAAGTAATTCGTCTATATTTATCTAAAGTTTGTCTATAAATGTGATAGTTTGTATGGATGTCCATTACTCAATTCCACTGAAAATGCTGATTTTGGTAGTGATATAGATTAAGGTGTGGAATAGCACATATGCTACTTCCTATTAAAAAAAAGTATAGTTCCCATTATTATTAAGCCTCATTAATATTAAGATCATACCACTTTGTATACCTACATTCTGGCAAATAAATGAATTATTTATTTATTTTAAATACCGACAAAATCAAAATCAAAGCATTTATTGCAAATAGACCATTTACAGGCACTTTTGAATAGTCAATGTCGGTCAGTCCAAGAAAAGTGAAGCTAAATTGCACGTTCCAAAGAGGTCTCTATGGAGAAGAACGTGCAAGAAACTCCATGGACACTCTTTTAAATCATAGTATGTGTTACATATAATGCCTTTTTTACACTTGAACTTTAGAAATATCATTAAACGTAGCCGAGAGTGAGCTAGAAAGAAGATATTTACTTCGAAACGTGTACTGCTTCTTATTCAAACATTTCTTCACACACATTCATTGTGTATTACGATCAACAAGTCATTTACAAAATGTTCTCCAAAAAAAAATTCAGAAAATTTTATGGTTGTAACGACTGTGTATGTTATTATTTTATTATGATATATCTAGTCGCAAACTTTAGGTAAATATAGACGAATTACTTATTCCAAATATCATTTTTTTTAAATGTATTTATGTGTTGACTCGAAATTTCGGGATAGATGTCTCGGAAAAAATTTAGTCCTAAGGAAGTCTCCGTTTCTTGTCTCTGTTCTTCGAAGTTTAGGCAAATAGGCACTACCTATTCCTATCACTGGTAATCATTTATATCATCATGGCTGAATCATTTGCTCTCAAAATACAGGCAGTTTAGTACAGGGAGTTAGCACCCGATTTTGCAATACACATAATGTGTAGATTATGATTATTTTCTGATGTATTGTCTGCTACTGTTTGATTCATAGTGTCATAATAAACGAAAAATAAATGTTATTACTCTGAATAGGTAAACATGTTATTAAAGTGGATGAAGTATTTGACACCAATTCAATTTTAAAATTGGATTACTCTGTTATTTTACCCGATAGTAGCTCCTACTCTAGATTATGACGCAGCCAATTTAACTTTTTCTATTCGATTGTCTTTCATTATTCAAAGATATATAAAAATCTTTTTATTTTTTTTACTTATGAAATATTCATTATTTTTATAAAATAAGTACAACCTATTTTAAATTACAGGGTGTACTCAAATAAAAACGTACTCTGAGTTTGAATTATTATGGAGATATTGTGTCAAATATTTCCACTATAGATTGTTACGGCCTTATTCATAAAAAGTTATCGAACATCTAAACACTTGTAGACTACAACTGTGTAGATGTTCGATAACTTTTATGAATAAGCTCAAACTCAAACTCAAAGCATTTATTTCAAATAAATCAATTACAGGCACTTTTGAATTGTCAAGGTCGGTGAGGTAGAAAGATGAAGCTAGTTGCCCATTCCAAAGCGTAGGTACCTATGGAGAAGAACGGGCAAGAAACTCCATGGACACTCTTTTAAAATCATGATATTATTACAAATAGTTGGTTACATCATTATGTTGAAATTATCAATGTGAGAACGATGTAAAAAGACGTGCACATTATAAGCGTCCGTAATTAAAACAAAAATAAAATAACAATTTAGAAATTAAAATAAGCTGTGGGAGCTAAGAGATGACCAGTCCCTACTGGCGGCGCCCGTTCACGAACACGACGTATGGATCAGCACCATTCAGCTCAACCATTTTGAAGGGAACTTAATGATCCAATACACACGCCACCACCAGCGAGACATTTGAGTGAGCATGACATACTCTCAGCTGCCAGGGCACATTCAAGTCAATGAAAGACGTACCCTGTAAATGTTAGCTATATAGTAAGGACATAGTGCTCACACATATGCTATGCAATTATACAATACTAAAAGTTTGAATTTATACAATGCAAATGTATCTAGCTTTTACAGTCTTCAGCAGCTCCAACAATGTTTACAAATGCTATTCAATTTAGTTTAAGGTACCTTGTGGAGCAGGACAAGCAACGTTTAGCCAAGCATTTTTGTCAGCGATGTAATCCCCCAACTTATAATAAGCATGGCTGCATAGTGTGCGTTTTATACAAGATTTAAATTTCGTTTCATTCAGTTGGAGTATGTGGGGAGGTATTTTATTGTAACATTTTAAACAGTACCCCATGAAGGATGAATCTACTTTAGCCAGTCTGAAGCCTGGTTGAACTAAATTGGTCCCTATTTCTAGTCCCAATGGTGTGTCTTTCACCTCTTTTACTGAAAAGATTTAGATTTTTCCTGAGTACATGATGTTCTCATGGATATATTGACAAGGTACCGTCATGATATTAATAACTTTGAACAGTTCTCTTAGAGAATCCCGCCTACGGAGGCCGGAAGGTCGTTAGTGTATGCATACGTGTTTCAATTCTCTCGTTAATATGATTATATTATTATTATAGTAGAGGCAACTAGGTATGCCTACAATAAGGTTTCTACTTACAAAGTATACCGCGAGATGGGCTCCCCTTTTTTATTACCTACCAGAATATTTAAACGGTTTTTGTATTAATAAAAGCAATTACCGTTAAGTATCTTAGAAGTAGCGGAGACAGCGAAAAAAACAACAAGCAACGGGGAACTTTGCGAAGATTGAAAGAACAAACTCTAAATAAAAAGTCGGAGACTCAGCTAAAATAAATACGGAATAACAAACAGGTGTTTAGCGAAGACGTTGCGAGCTCCCGCACCCGATACTTCTTTTATTAGCTGCCTTGAGCCCATTTAATACCGTGTGGTACTTAAGTGTATCGCATTTGAATGCGTGGGCGTCGTAAACTGCCAACGTAATGTGTTTAAATTGAAAATTTTCTTCGGAACAATGAAACGTGAACGCTACGCACAAATCTAAACGAATATAATAAGTAATTTATAAACGGTACCGTCTGCAACTTAATTAATCATTACACCGCATCGTATTATCGTTTGGCAACGTTGCATGAATTGTAAAAGGCGATCTGGGCTGGGGTGCTCCCAAAGTTTATGGTGTACGGCCATGTTTTGAGGAAAAATAACAAAGTTTTCAGGCTTCTCGCATATTAATATGTCTGCTGGAGTATTTAACTGTTCAGTAAATATCTTGTTCTATTCAAGAGGGGTTTGGAGCAAAGTCTTGTGTATAAAACGCAGCTGAATAAGCTTTTTTTATGTGATCAGCAAATGTGGATGCTTTTCTTTTTCTTATCCGTTTGTTACTCGATGACACAATAGTTTAGAACGTCACGTATCGATGGCAGTAAAAGAGCTTGCGTCGTTTAGTTGGAATCACTAATTAGTTAAGTAAACTGTCTGGGTTCTAGTTTCTACACACTTCGCAGATCCAGTTTAAAGTATATTTGTTTATGGACTGTATCCTCATCTCAATGCTATCCTAATAATATTATAAATGTGAAAGTTTGTATGTTTGAATGTTTGGATGTTTGTTACTCAATCACGCAAAAACGGCTCAACGGATTTGGATGAAATTTGGCACATAGATTGTATATGAATTGGATTTACATTAGATTCTTTTTATCCCGGTAGTAGGTACGTTCCCATGGGATAATTTTCGAACCGCTAGCAAAAGCTACTATTGAATAATGTCAGTCGGATTTGCTTATCGTTTGCCAATAAGCCTTAAGTTCTTAGTTGAACTACATGATTTCTGACAAATACGTGCACTGGTTGGACAGGTCCACTCTTTCCTCAAAATACCATTTTAGACACGAATCTACATGGTCTTGGCATGCTCTAGCCAAGATTATGTCTAGACTTTAAAAGAAACTGTGACCTCTGAGTTTGTTTCGGGCTTTCTTCTCCAAGTAGTCGGATAGGATAGGACCTGATCTAGTTTTTAAAATATGATATGATTGGACGGGCGTGATCGCATGAATGCGAAGGGTGTATAGGGAGGGTGTATACCTATCCAGGTTTTATCCCGGTGTGTGTGTAGGTGTCCCAGTCCACGCGGCGCTGACGCCCTGCACCTATAGTTTCCAGATATCTTCAGGGTGGCTACCTGCTTCCGTTCTTCATGTCGTTACCATATATACCAAAGTTTTGGACATCCCCCCAAGAAACAGTTTTCAGACTTTCGTCTAGGAAGGGGTTGTTTTTAGACTTCTGACGAAGAGTACTTTACCTGATTACCACGAGATTCCTACAAGTCTTCAGGAAGCAATTTCGGAACACTACTTTGACTTTATCTATATACTAAGTTAATTAAAGAATTAAATAAGAACCTTGCCGATGACTGCAAATTACTTAAAATTAACCGTAATGAGGACCGCGAATTGCTTCCTGTTTTAAAGTTTTTTTTGTTCTATATTTCATGCGGTGGTCGGGCGAGCAGATATTTAAAACTTTACAACTATGATTTTCAGGTCGTGACGCGCCCTGAAAGAGGGTTAACAAAAACAAATATTAAGAATGACTTAACTAAAGCAACACGACGTACAAACTCAATTAAGTGGGTTTTATATTAAATTTACGTTATTGACAGTTAGGTTCAGGGCTAGGTCTCGATACTAGGTTACCTGGACGCACTAGAAAGCTATAAATTACGGCTATATAGCCCACTTAAATGAGGTTTGTAGGGGTGGTACTTACGGGTTATATTCACAGTCACTTATTCACCACTGTTATTGGTTAACTATCACTCTTTTATCACTATGAATTTAAGTTAATGTCAAAAACAAACTATATAAGTAGTAACGCACCGTCGCGAACAATGATGAACGTGTAAAAGTGTTTGTACAACCCTACTTACAGAAATAAAACCATTTATCAATAGAAGCGGAATGTTGTTGTAAAGTATTTAAAGTCGACATTTTTGTTAATCTAAAAATATTAAGCTTAATGCCTATCTCATAGCTAGACTGCCTACTGTGTTCGATATTTTTCCAAGAAATAGAAATATCTAAGTAATGAAAATGTTCATGTCTAGTCTAGTGAAAAAAAATCTAAGTAAAGACGTGGCAAGACGTGGGGCGGAGGATTTATTAACTTTGAAATTACTTTTAATTCCAGTGAAATAGGTAGTAAGTCTCCAGACTTTTTAATTTAAGTGTAACATTTTTCCTGGGAGTGTTTCACAAGATCCTTCAAAAGGAAAATAATTGGCAAATTCCAGCATGTGTCTACCCGTAAATGTTTTCTCTCCCGTCAGAAATTCTTTGGCGTCTTAGAAATATTTGTTAGAAGGTCCTCAAAGCTGCTCTAAAATGTAATATCTTTTTATCCAAGGAAATAACAGGTTTTATTGTATGGGAACAAATTATGTCTGGTTGGTTAACGTTAACGCCTTCCACAATTTATTGACATTTTAGAAAAAAAATATCAGGGGCTGGACTTTTTTTGTGAGTGGTTGTAATATTTATTTATCAACTAGCTTTGTCAGTGGCTGCGCTTACGTGGATGGCGAAAAATATCCTACGGGAACGTACTATCGAGATAAAAAAGTACACTTTGTGTTATTCAAGGTTATAAACTGTCTGTGTGCCAAATTTCATCCAACTGTCTGTGTGCCAATCCGTTCGGCCGTTTTTTCGTGATTGAGTAACAAACATCTAAACATACAAACTGACACGTTTATAATAATAGAAGGATTTGTTTCAAAATACGTTCAATCGTTTTTATTTGCAGAAAATATTTTTGGTAACTAACCACGTAGCACGAATTTGTAAAGCAATATCTTCCTTGCACGTACCTAGTTTTGGGATAAAACGATACCATCCATACCTTCCAGCTCAACCTATGTTCGCCCAGGATGACTTTAGTTGTATATTTAATTAACTTTATGTTTCGTGGCACATAAAAGCTCGGCGGGCCGCGTAGAAAGGCTTACCGCAGGTTGAGTATCCCTGTTTTAGACGGCCTTCTGAATTATATAAAGTAATATCGCGCTTTTGTACAGGGGTGGTGAGCAGTTAGGTTTATATTTTATATTATATTTTTTTATTCCGTGTGTTAAATAAAATATTATTGTTTTTTATGTATAAAGCTAGATATAAGTTTAATTAGTATAATATTTTAATTGTGGAAGTCCCTGATCTACGTCATATTAGATCTCATAGTAATATGCATGTAATATGTACTTATGTTAGTTTTAAGTTGTCTTGCTGCGCCCTAACAGGGTCATGTACTCACTAGTTTTAAGCCTAGCTTATAAATATGGTTGTGTACATTGTGCATTTAGCAAATAAATAAATAAATAATCTTGCTGTCGTTTGTACTAGATGTTGTAGGTAGATTTTTAACGTTTTTAATTTAGGGTAAACGTATTTGGTGATATAAGATTTCTAAAACGTTTTAAAGAGGACAAGTACATAACAGCGGTGACGCCCTGAACTTTATTTTAGGCAATACACTAGTTTCTACCAGCAGCTTCGTCCGTGTGGAAGAAACTTATCCTATGGCACTCGATAATAGTGTAGCTTTCAATGAGTATTTTTTTTGTAATCAGATCGATACTTCCAGAGATAAAGTACCTGTAACAACCAAACAATTTGAACTTTTTATAGTAAAGAAATAGCCAATAGAAAATATTTATTGTCCAGGTAATACAGTAAGCAGGTTCATAGATTAACAGCAAGTTGAAACGACTTGAGTAGCTTAAAATATTACCTACAGCTAGGTCACAATATATTGTTATTTGCCAGTGAGCCCAAAACTAGACAGCTAGTCTGTATCTTGGGGCAAAAATGTTATGTTTTTCTCGATATTATTTTCTTTGCTCGGTATCATTTAAATTGTAGGTCGTAGATTCGGATCATGACAGGCGCTTTACCTCTCAAAACAGTGAAGGAAAACATCGTGAGGTTACCGGCGGTATATCTTAGAATCAAAAGTTCGAAGACGTGTGTCATCTGCCAACCCGCATTGGGCCCGCACTCTTATGGCCCACTCCATCTCCCTCTCACATAGAGGAGACCTGTGTCCTAGTATTGGCTGATCATAGACATTTTGTACCTAATTGTAAAAAAAAAACATTTCTACACCTCTATTGCGAAGAACTCAGTTCTGCTTATTACTTATCTTGATATAATATATCATTTCCAACTTCACTTTTGTTACACTGATGTCTACATTTTAGAAAATCTCAATACAGGATAACTAAAGTTTGCGAGCTGAAAAATTGAAAACCGGTCGCAGTAGTTTATATCAGCGATTGTACGTCATTCAAACAGTTTTCGTGCATAGTTGCGAACTCCGGGTATGAATTCACTGACTCTCCTACTACTGAGTTTTTGTTAGTTGTTCAATTTTTTCCTGTCATTTCTACCGGAGCTAGAAACAAGTTTAACCTACATATTCGTGAAACTTTCACCAATTTCGCAAGCGTACTTTTCATTGTCATGTTAATGAAGCGAGAAGGCAAAATTCTCGCACGATACTGTAATCAAAAGATTTAAATAACAATATAATGGATTGAGGTTGCATTCTTTGCAAATTACAAGTCCCATAATCAGTAAATGGCATTTAATTTTATGAGGGATCGGCTTTCTGATCCCAAAGGTAACGAAGTTAAAGGGTTAGGAAGAAAACTTGCAGGTTCTCGAACCGTCAATACTTGACGTCGGCACTCATCAGGCATTGCAGTAAAAAGTTTTGTGTTGATTTTTTTTCGAGCACTATAACTTCAACGCTCTGCTTTGAGCCGAGGATTGACAATCAAACAGGGTGTTATTTCACTGCGGTGGAATGCACTTCGTAAGATTTTCAATGCTCGGTTCAACACTGAGAATAGAAAATCTAGTGCGCGACATTTTATGCGTCGTGCAAACATGATCTAAAAAGGTAAAAGATTAGTGTTTCAAGATCGGATATTCGGATGCATATTCACCTAAAGTTGAGATGTTGGCTAATACGGAATGCGCTTTTGTAACGAAAAAATCTTAATTTAGGTAAGAATTTGTTTATTTTTTGTTTTAACTAATAGAAACCACCCCTCCTCCAGTACATACACATATTTTTATCGAGTTAAAAATTAATTTTATATTAATACACATCTGAATAGTTATGCAATCCAAGAATCCCGGGGTTTTAATAAATATTACAAATAATTAATAAAGCCGCTTCCATACTTTCACAGCTAAAAATTATCTTTAGGTAAATTTGCATCCGAATATCCGATCTCTGGTCATAATAAATATTCAGGGAAAATTGTTAAACAAA
The DNA here is from genome assembly GCA_947359405.1 of Antitype chi. Classification (NCBI taxonomy): domain Eukaryota; kingdom Metazoa; phylum Arthropoda; class Insecta; order Lepidoptera; family Noctuidae; genus Antitype; species Antitype chi. Next base: position 8,963,616 of record OX375815.1, on the reverse strand, counting down.
TTGACACTCTGAGTACATTTGCTGTGTTATACCCATTTCATACAACTACCAACACAAATCAGGTTTGATGTACCTACAGGCTATTATACAGGCAATTTAAGTTGGTAGTCACAAAAGTTGGTAAACAACAAATTTTGCTGACTTAACCAACCTAATAAAATTAACTTAGCTGCGATCAAAGTCACAAAAAGAATAACTTATCACCTTTATTTCATATTACTGACAGCAATCAGAAATATCAATTGCGCTTTTGTTATTATTACAGTAAAGCAGATAGTGCTAATAAAATTTCTTAGTAGCATAAAATGCACACAGGCCAAGCTTAGGAGGTGAGTTCATCGTTGAAAGGTTATCTCAGACGGGAGCTTTTGAAAGGTTTCCACAGAATCTTGTGGGCATTTGAATACCTTTCATCTATATGGACCAGAAGCTCACCACAAGTTGCTTTAAACTACTATTCCGGTTAAGGAATATTTTGCTGCTGATAAGATAACCATATTAATAGTATAGTCGACCTATAATGGCTGTATCACCCTAAGGTTCCAAGTCATATACACGTCATAAATCTACAATAGATTCATTTTATATAGGTAGATTCTTTTACATATTGTGAATGAGAGAACGTTGTAGGCCTTAGAGACTAGATTTGTAGACGTTTTTCTATTCTGTATTTTAATTCCTTGAAGTACCTGGTACTTATTGACTGGCCTGCACTGTCCTCCCATACCTATTATCACTGTAATTTTAAAACATTGTAAAAGCCAATTATTTTTAAAAGAGTAACCGTGGAGTTTTTTGCCGGCTCTTCTCCATAGGAAACGACAAATTGGAACCGTGCACCTAGCTTCTGACGTTTCATAAGAGCCCATGCAGGCTTATGTGAAATAAAATATTTTGATTTTGATTTTTTTTTTACAAGGTTTATTTTTCAACTAGTTTTTGTCAGCGACTTCGCCCGCGTGGTGGTCGAATATTATCCCACGGGAACGTACTACCAGATTAAAAAGTAACGCATGGGTTAATTCAGGTTATAATCTATCTGTGTGCCAAATTTAATCGAAATCTGTTCAGCCGTTTTTGCGTGATTGAGTTACAAGGATACGATATGTGTCATACGATGTGACTGATAGTTGCAAATTTAGTGTAGTTTCAGTTTAGTGGGAATTATTGTGAAATGTGAGAAATACGTGGTCGACCGGTCCAAAGACCGTATTTACTCGACCACGAATCGTGTAAAATCACTGATAGGAACCTATGTCAATAAATAGTAACTTTATCAATCTAAAATAAATACACATTCGTCATGCCGGATATAATGTCAGACCTTGAGGTTGAAAAAGCCGTTAGTAGGTATGCAAAATGTCATGTTTATGATTCAGATTGTTATCCTCGTAATAAAAATGAACCGTCATCCATTCCAATAAACAACTTGGTTTACCTGACAAAATATGTCAACGTCAGATCGAAGATTAGATACGATTACACCCAAAGAATTTAACGAAACCATGAAATTCTGTAAATGACGTTGATGACACACCCTTTAGATCACATATCGATAGGACTTTCGTGCATGACAGATCATTTATTCTCGAATGATTGAACGATACTCTAAAGTCCACTTTCTGAGGTAATATTAAGTGGAACTTATCTATTTGATATTGATATTTATAGTTTGTTTTTAGACACAATTATTATTTGGACATATCAGATAAGATTTAAATTTAAGAAATGTTTTTCCTCAATTGATTAGCTAAGGAAAAAAATTGCTAATATGATAACTTTATCGAATTAAAATGATATTGAAAGCTTATGGAAATATCTAAGTAAGGAAAAACTTCTTATAAAAAAATCATGATTGGACATTATCTGAGGCGCTCAGTAGATGGCGCTCGAGAACTGTCGTGAAGTTCACAACTGCGAAAATAGCAACGCATGGGCGTCGTGCCTTGCTGGCAATGCACCGAAGCATTCATTTTACTGCATTGTGTATTTTTCATTAAACATTTTATTAATCTTTTTTTCTTCTGAGCTCTTACAATCAATAAGGATATTGAAAAGAATCAATATTAACGTCTTTTACAAAATGCTTTTGAATACTATGCCCAAAACGCTCGAATATAATATGCTACCAACAGTTTATTCTCTTATTTATTATACCTGGACCTCAATATATCTTTACAGACAGCATAAAGGGAGCCGTACTTTGCTCATTTCAGCTAATAATAGCAGTCTTTCAGAGAGGCTAATATCATCCTAGATACGCACTTTTGCTCATTATTTGGATGAGTAAACTCTATTCATTCGCTTAATACAATCTTGGAAAAGAAATATATATCTTCTTAGAAAATATTTATAACTGTATGAGTTGTCGTTTATTTGAAATATTACTGGTTGTAAAGGGATCACCAATAAGTTTAATTGGTACCACGTTTTTTAAAATTTATGTGACTGTCTCAGCCTTTTTGGTAGTGCTGGCTACCAATATAAAAAATATTAAAAAAAACTTGAATATTTCTTACCAAGTAAATCTGCCTAGCCTTTTCTAAACTATTTTGGATTTGGCTTCCAGCCTAACCGGATGCACAGGAATATCAGTATTTTACATAAAGTGACGGCCTTCTGACCCCCACACCCCAGTTACTGGGTAATACCGTTCCCTTTTCTAAGAAAATGTTGTCAAGTTTTCGGTTTTCTGAGGACCCGTAACGATTGTCAAAGATGCTCGAAGATCTGGCATAAAGCTCAAATTGATTTGCACATTTTCTTAAACAAAATTCGCTTTCATTCCATTCCGCTGCATTGTAAATTCAACCTAACGTACAAATATGATTTTATATTGATTGTAATTAGCTAATAATTACTTTGTAAATACTAAATAAATAAATAATAACTGTAGCTTTTGATTTTTCGTTGTACACACCTAGTTGTTTAAAGAACAATGTTCTTATTGTTGTTAAACATTATGTAGTACACAACTAGTTATTAAAACGCAAATGTCAAGTTAAATAGAGCATTCGCGCGTGGTCCGATAAAGTGGAAGGATAGGCTCAGAGCTTGCGTCCTGTTTCATAAAGAAAGAATTAAGATATCTTTATTACTGTTTTTGGTGGTTCAGAAAATGATAATCCTTTGATCGAAGTATGAAGTAAGTTTCTTGCAGATTTCTGTCTTTACTGTTGATGATTATGCCTCTGGAAATCAGGATGGCAAGCAACCGGTTATACTTTAAAGTGAAAGTTTGCGAGCACATTCAAAATTAGCTGGCAGTATCTTCACAACGATAATATTTTCCCATTGTTTGTGTTATTTGTTTTAGTTTCATTATGCATATTTATTTATTTGCTTAGATACGCATATCATATTTTATAATTTGCAATAGGTACAATATGTGTACCTTTATTTTTAAATAGATATTCATTACTCGACATTCGTAATTGCACCTACCACTGTTTGTACCAACTACTCAAAGGTTAACTGGTAGAAAATGCCTATGTTATTAAGTCCGCCTCAGCACATTTCTGTGCGTGAAGTATTAAATAAATAAATAAATATTACAATTGAGGAAATAGTGATTACCACCCCTGTAAATAGATTATTATTTGATGTTATAATTAGTGAAATTATGAAAATAATATTAAACAGTTTCTATAAAAACAATCCGTGTATCCGATGGTAATTCCCAACCGCAAAGTCACGGACTGCCATACAAACTATCATCCACTGCTGTGCTCCCTTTTGCTATAGAAGGAACTATTGTGCAAAATTGCACGCTTCTTGAATTTAGGCTATGCGTGAAATAATCTAGATTTTTCTTAATTAGAAGCACACAAGAACTAATAAAAATACAATTTCGATGATATTTTAAATGATAACGCGAGCTCCACACCTACAATATAAAGGCTTGCACTGTGCGCCAGAGTGTCGCGATAGGCACGAAATGACTCGTGAACCGATAACGAACAACGTGAAATATACTAGTTTCAGAGTAGACTACCTATTATTTTTTGACACGGAAATGTAGTGAAATATAGGCGTTTTAGAGCAAAATTTTATACCTCACGTAACATCACGCTTGTACTCCATGAAGAGTCAAGCAGAGGTGCACCTATAGTATACCCTCATTCAATCATCAGCATCATCATCATCATCTCATTCAATTTTCAATTTCATTTCCAATGTAATAGGAGAACGTAAAGAATAGCAGCATTCCATTTCTTCCTGTGGGTATCGTAAAAGTCGACTAAGGGACTTACCAGAGAATGGGCAGCAGCTTTTTCAATACATTTTACCACCATACTGCTATCACAAACCCGTCTGCCAAGCATGTAAACCCCCTGCAAATTGGGTGAGGCCTATGTACAGCAGTGGATGTCTTTTGGCTGAAATTATGAATGATGATAACAAGGGGCGAGCCTGTTGCCAGCAACCAGGCACATATCCAGACTCCGGACTGCTACTCATAAGTTCCGGATGCAAAAGCCTAATAACACTTTGTTTACTCAGAATTGAAGTCAGGACCTCTCGCTTAGCAGTACTGCTAGCAACCACTAGATCAACGAGGCAGTCCGAAAGCGGTAAAGGTATTATTTTTTATAAGAATTAACTCAAAACTCTAAAATGTACATTGTAAAAACAGTACACTTAAATAACTCGGTGCAATTAATATAATTATGTGTACCTATGCTAGACTGTCGATGGTTTAAAAAGAGGTGGAACACGAGACAAGCTGGGCACGCCACGATAGCGGCGGTAAGTCCCCTCTTTGAGGAGTGGCTTGAGAGGCGGCATGGCGTCCTCACCTTCCGCCTGACGCAGGTCCTCACCGGACACGGTTGTTTCGAGAGGTTCCTGTTTCGTATAAGGCGGGAGGAAACGCCCGGGTGCTTCCATTGCGAAGATCGCCCTGAGGACACGGTGGAGCATATGGTGGCGGTTTGCCCGGCTTGGGCGGAGCACCGCCGTGTCCTCGTGGAGGCGATCGGCGGCGGCGATCTCTCGCGTCCGGCCCTGGTGCAGGCCATGGTACGGAGCGAGAGTGCATGGTTAGCCGTCACCTCCTTTTGCGAAGCAGTAATGCTCGCAAAGAGGGAGGCGGCGCACGTGAGGGAGAGGCAGTATATGCGCCCTCACGGCCGTAGTCGCCGCGGGAGACGCCCCGGGCGTCGGGAATCCCAGGCTGATTCCCGGCCACCGTCGGCGCGGGCTTGCGGACGGCGAGTAATGGGTAGCTCGCTGTCCGGTAAGGACCAAGCCCGGGTCGACGGCGCGTTGTGTTCCACGCGCGCCGCAAAGAGATGTCAGCACCAAATGGCCCCCCATTTGGTGCTGACATCGCTTTGAGGATACCGCGGCCCCTGGCACACAGGCAACTGAGGGAACACGGGTGGGTTTTAGTCAGTAAAAGTCTGACACGCCCTCCCGCTCCACCCAGAGCGGGAGAAATTATTTGATGATTTCCCACCCAAAAAAAAAAAAAAAACACGAGACAAGCTGGTATCATTTGAAGTAATAATGGTAGCACATTGGTTGTACTTTATAAGCTATTATGGTTTATACTGATCCGATTTAGACGAACTTATTTTGCCGAGGACAATCTAATTGGTCCGATAATTTAGTTTTCCCGGTAACATAATGATTAAAAGTTGGAACAGCAGTGTTTAGTGTGTGTGTTTGTGTGCGTGGGTTTTTATACGAACCATACGTTCGCATTAGTAACGCCAAAAACAAAAAAAAACACAAAATTTGCGGTTTACCAAAGATTGATCGTATATGTAATCCTATTCGAATCAAGTGAAAGGGGATCTCAGGGGTGTATTTAGGTACACGCTACGTCGATCGGAGCACTGTGATTGATGGTCGTAATGATATGAGACAATATAATTACCTACGCCTACGTATATGTCAAATTACCGAGATGAATTGAGGTTTTCGGTTGCTCAAGGACATTTATGAAAAGGCCAAGGTGGAGTGAGGGACACCGGTCGCAGGGCCGAACCAAGGCAGACATTTTACCTTGTGTAATTTATTTCATCTCCACAGTCATTGATATAAAAAAAAAACTTAAGATACACAATCAGCGCCACAAAAACGTCCGCATAAATAGGGCGCAAATAGGTGTCAATGGTATCGTCAGTCATCTTTCAGTCAGTATTTTTGGGCATTGCGTTGTAAAAACCACTTTTAGTCATGCGTGTAAGGTTGATTTTACAAAAAAATGTGTTTTATTATAACTATAACCACGGACGTATAATTGGGGACGTATATTTGGGGTTTTTTTTATATCAGTGCGGGTCTGCCAGGGGTATGGGTCTGCTAGAGGTGCGGAACTGCCAGAGGTGCGGGACTGCCAGAGGTGCGGGACTGCCAGGGGTGCGGGACTGCCAGGGGTGTGGGACTGCCAGAGGTGCGGGTTGTTGGAAAGATATACCGCGGCCCCTGGCACACAGGCAACTGAGGGAACACGGGTAGGTTTTAGTAAGTAAAACTCTGACACGCCCTCCTGCTCCACCCAGAGCGGGAGAAGTTATTTGATGATAACCACGCTCAAAAAAAAAAAAACAATCCACAGCTCTCAAAACGGCGAAAGAAAACATCGTGAGGAAACTAGCATGTCTTACCACCAAAAATCGAAAACATGTGACATCTACCAGCCCGCACCAAAATTGCTTAACACACACATTGCTGCACACTATCAGTCACAATCTGTATAATTTTGAAGGATATTGCTAATCCATTGCTTCATATTATTAGAAGTATGAACAAGTATATAAAGTAAAAAGGGAAAAGCTCACTGGCCATCAAAGAATTCGTCTGCATCGCTGTCAGTGGGAAAAGTGCCCAAAAGGCTGGCAGCGTTGCCACGTTGGATGGCAACGCTGATTCTTTGAGCTAAGAATTGGCCAGCCCTTTGGTCACGTGAAGATTCGACCAACCGCTTGGCGATGTCTCGAAATACTCGATGAGATCGAAATTGCTTCATATGTTCGTAAAAATTGTCTGCTCAGCAACGTAAATAACGTAAACAACAATCATTGGAATGTTGTTGAACTGTCAAAATGAAATATATTCCTACTGTTAGTGTGTAAAGCAATAACCCCGCTAGTCTGGGCCCCCGTGGCTTCCTATTGCCCACTGTCTCTCACAGAGAAGAAGTCTATATCGCAGTGGGAACGATATTGGCTAATTACGATGATAATGATGTGAGCGATTACACTCTAATTAACCGACTTCAAAAAGGAAGAGGTTCTCAATTCGTCGGAACCTTTTTTTTAAATGTATGTTCCCCGATTACTCGAAGATGGCTGGACGATTTTGAATTTTTTTTTGTTTGCAAGGGTATACTTCCCAGGTGGTCCCATGATCATCAAGTCAGGATCTGATGGTGGGATCCTGGAGAAATAGGGAGAACTCTTCAATTTTTTTTTGTAAAGATAAAGCTGTACGATTGTTTCTATTATTAAAAAAAAAAAAAAAATCTTTGTAGATTAAAAAGTTTTTAATATAAGTAATGTTGTAAAATATTTGCTTGTTGGAATAGGTATAAATATAAATAATGACAAAGAGAGGACCTAATATTGACAGGGAAACTTATTGACCCTCTAGGACCATTTAATTACTTGACGGTGACTCAACAAATCTAGAGTATTTGTAGGAGTTGAGTAAATACATCCAAGACGAATATATTGTATACTGTAATATGTGAAATATATATAAAAGCGTTTGGTGTTCACGACGATAGCGTTTTCGTGTGAATTGTTGTTGTTTTTGTTTTTGAAAAATTTTGGATGGTATTTCTTAGAATCTTCGTAGCATCGTCATGCAGTATTCTAAACATGAGTAGAATTCTAAGCTACTAAAAGTAAGTTATTCACAGTAAGTTGAATGTGTAAAGAACGTAGTCAGGTATAAGTTAAGTGCATAATGAGCCTAATGTTCTCCACTGCTGGGACTCAACCCTCCTCTCTTCGAGAGGTAGTGAGCGGTAGTAAAACACGTGGGCCCAGTGCGGGTTGCTAAATGTCACATGTATTCCAATTTATGGTTCTAGGACAAGCCGGTTTCCTCACGATGTTTTCCTTCGCCGTTTTGAGAGCAGTGGTGGTGCTTGCCTGGGTTCGAACCCCTAGGTCAGTGCCTTTACCACTGCCACCACTAGGGACAGTTACCGTTACTAATAAAATGCCGGTAAAACTACCAAAACATTTTGTTCCGTTGCGTTAAATATTTAACGTTAAAATTACCGCTAAATCATAGGATTTACCGGTATTTAAATAGCTTTACCAATATCGTTATTTCACTAAAATCTATCAAGAGGCAACATTTTGTGCGACGTTGCCAAACCGAACCAATCGGCTCTTCTAAGCGGAACGGCAACAATGCATGTTATGTCGATCGGAAAGATACCAATATGATAAGACTTAATAATCATACGGGACACAAACATGGCGTCGCGTACTCCAAACGTACCTACGTCTACTGCCTTGATATACCTACTTTTGGTTTGTGTAAAAAACACTATTATGGGGTCCCCGTATGATTTTTCCGATCGACGTAACATGCATTGTTACCGCTCTGCTTAGAAGAACCGATTGGTTCGGTTTGGCAACGTCGCACAAAATGTTGCCTCTTGTTAGATTTTACCAGTACCATAACATAATTATGACCAGTACGAAAAAAAAAACACATAGACTCAAAAAACATTAAAATGTAACAAAACAAATCATATAATACAAGCTTTTATTACTCTTACAATGAAAACGAATAAGGTTTTTGTGGTGACAACTGGTAGCCCAATTTTGTCTCAGCTTATTCTATTTATATGCAAATCTTTTACATATTACGCTATTCTGCTGGATATAACTACCAAAAAGGATGAGTCTTAATATTGTGATAATAACGTACCTACTATGTACTCCAGTTTGTGCTACCTACACAGTAAGGCCCATCGTCCACGACGTTACTCAAAAACAATATGTAACCTTGGTTTCCTAAGAAGGCGGTGGAAGGTTCCATACAATATTGTCTGTCCAAGAACAGAGCATTCTATGTTAAACGGTTTCGGCACTTAGTACTTCAGGTGGACCATTGTGCCTGGGCCATGGCGGCAATCGGTGGTTATTACAACTTGCCCCACTTATTCAGAAGTCTGTTAAGAATATCTGTGTAAGATATAGGTGTCCCAAGGGTTTCTTTCGTAATCTGGTTGACACCTGTGCATTCAAAAATAGGCTTGTCCGTTATGCCTATTGTGTGGAAGTGCTTGTATAGCGAGCCCGTGATGATCCCTGTCACCAAGCGCAAGCCGTTTTTGTTTAGGCTTAATAAACGTCTGGTTAACCTGCAATTTAAGAATGGCATATCTTCCCTGGATAGCCTGATGCCCTGTATTGAGGTCCACCAGCTCTCCGCTTATGTGTGGGTAGCTAAATATCAGATACTGGTGAAAAGGACAGATTTTCATGGCAGACCTTATAATATGACGGAACCGGTGTCCTAGGAAATCAAAGCTTTACAGGCTAAAATCGCCAAGGGGTTTGAGTAGCCATGCATGATGTGGTTCACTATCGCGTTATTAACTATGGCGGTCGGTACGCGGTGCAACCAATCATAAACCGATTGGTTGCGTTGCGTACCGACCGCTATTAATACTAGTTAATGTGACATTCTGCCTATTCACTTGTGATTTAAGTTTGTTACTATACTTTCGGTAGTGTCGTGGACAACTGGCTTAACTTTGTTAAGCTTTTACAAGGTTTTCTGTGTATTATTTACGAGTTCAATTTTTAAATGATAAAATGTTGTTTTCTGAATACTGAACTGAAATATTCTCTATATTTTTTATCCATCGAAAGCTATACGATACAAAAAGTTCTTGGACAAAAGATTTTCATACCCATCCGTGCGTTGCAATTGGATTTTTCCCAAAGTTTTTCCGAAAGTTGGAAAAAGAACTTTAATTAAGTAACAGCTGAAAGCTGCTCATTTAGAAGATAGCGGAAGGGAGGGTGACCAATCACTGTCAGATTTTGCTCCGCATTTTTATCAACTAAATATATTATCTTCGAGGCATCGATCCTGGATATCGGTCACAAAATAATGAACCTAATACCAAACATAATTTGGCTTAAGGTATAGTTTCCTACGACAGCAGTGACTCAACGGCCGCAGCCGCATGACGGCTGTCATGAAAATGATGGGAGCGGGGTTTGGCTTCACATTGTCAAAAAACGCTATCTAGGTCAACACACGAACTTCATCATCATTTCAACTGATAGACATCCACTGGTGGACATACGCTTCTTCCAAGCACCGTCACTTCGACCGGTACTGTTTTTTTCGTATGCAGCGTATTTCTGCGACGTTCACAAGGTCATCGGTCCACCTTGTGGGAGGCCTTCCAACTCTACGTCTTCTGGTACGTGATCGCCACTCTGGAACCTTTCGGCTCCATCGGCCATCTGCTCTGCGAGCAATGTGCTCTACGCACTGTCACTTAAGTTTGGCAATTGTTCACACAGGAGCTTCCCTTTAATTAATATCGTTTCAGTGACGTCATTCGACGTTAAATTGCGGATGATATGTGGCGGCCACCGCAATTATGAACCATTTGGGTTTTTGAGTTTTTGAAACTTTTAAAGCTGATATGAACTTTTAGGTATCTGAGAAACAAATAGGTATTGTGCTTTGACAGCTTTTGTATGGAAAATATGCCAAACTGTTATTTATACATTCGTTATACGTTGCCAACTAATAAAATATCAGCCTTTAAATAAACGATCAGGGTGATTTTACTGTGAGTGTTAAAGTGTGGGTATTTAAGTTTGGACCTTCTTTTTATGATATCTAAGCGACGTTTGCCTTGCAGCAAGTAAGAAATATGCACTGAGTAAGTATTTAACAGAATGAAGTTCGCTCCAAGCTGTAATGCGCCTAACTTCTGAATAGCAAACGAACTTAAATTGCATTGCAGAACTATTGGTGCCCATTCAATGGAGAGCGGTTGCACTGAATCGCCGTCGCGTCATCGCTTCTATCATAAATCGTTAAAAGTTTAACAAAACCGATGCAGTTACCGCCGGTATCGTTCTCGAATGTTCCACGGAATGTTGCTCGAAAAATATTTTGTCGAGTAACATTATTATTTATTCGTTTAGGGTTGAATTCAAAATGTGTTCGGTTTTGTTTGTGTGGATTTATTTAGCACGGGGTTGGCTTTAAAATATTTGTTTAATATACCTATATAAATATTTGTTACATTAAATTAAGATAAATCTAAATTTGTCGTTCAGCAATGTGTCTGAAATGTCCTAATTCAGGACGCCTGTCCCTAAATTCCACGAAGGCGCAAAATTCACAATCTTCAAATATTATGTAGGTACTCACTATTGTAAGCTATGTTAGTTATGACAAAGACATTACTATTCACAGAATATCTCCGTCTAGACACATAATTTTGGCCCAGATTAGACATTTATTCGTCCAATTAAATGCGTCCTTTCAAATTTGACGCACCTTGTCCAGTTTGGACATAGGCCTTCCCCAAGCACCGCCACTTCGACCTGTTCTGTGCTTCTCGCATCGCATCTAGCAGATTCCTGCAGTCTTCACCAAGTCATCGGTCAATATTGTGGGAAGTCTTACATCCAGCAATGGACGTCTTTCGGCTGAAATGATGATGATGTCCAGTTTAGCTCACATTTTGTCCAATGTAAACAAATTTGTTGTAGAGCACACAGCACCGTTCTTATACATCCAGCTACCCAAGATCGCATCTTTGTTTGTGCCAAATATTTTGTTCTGCGGTTCCAACTTAAACTTTTATATCAAAACAGTAGTGGAATGTATGCAAACTGCTCCTGAGACCCGTCGCTTTGCTGCGAAAGTATTCTGGAATTTTGTATTGTGTGGTTCTAGTATTTAATGTAAGTCACATGAACTGAGAGATGTTTATTAGGGTGGTTGCACATCTGACGGAAGATGCGTCGAGTTGAACTTCGTTTGCATTTTGTTCACGACTGTTTCCGCATACATACGATATCTTTTTTCCCCTACAAAATTTAAAACCCTTTCCACCTCGTTTTAAAATTGTGTTTTTCAAAAGTGTAAAATACTCTTCTTGCTCTAGGTATAATTCACCACACGGGTCCAGTGCGTGTTGATAGATGTCATTTATTATTAATTATGTTTTCGAATTTTTGGTTCTAAGACATGTGGCATGTCTCTTAACGATGTTTTCCTTCCTCACTTGTCATATTATGCCAACCTTTAAATAGAACTGTTTGAGCCGTTACCATCAAATGAATCTCAAACTTTATATCCAATAGGTATAATGATGACTATTAACAGAATAAATTCTGATTAAGTCTTTCCAATAAAAAAACTAGGAAGCAAAATAACTTCAGCTGCGTAATTTTGCTTCTTAGAACTTCAAATTGATGTCAGTTTTCAGAAAGACAAACATTGAATTTCAATCTGGTAGGTATATGACTAAGTAGTATCTTAATGGAAAATTATATTCTCGAAAATCAGAGTCTCATATATAACAACATTTAAGTTCAATGGCGTTACCCGACACGTACATATAAAGGGGTCGAAATGAGGGTCACAATAACTTAATTAAAGAGACTTCGTTAGGGATGGAAAATTGATGACTAACTAACAACTTGAATGTTAAGTGAGTAGATGACGTGAGGGCTGCCTCCGAGCTAAAAACGAGGTCACCTTTGACTATTATTTATTGAGAACCTTTCATATTAAATGGTCGGATCGTTGTTGAAATTTCGCACTCGAGATTTCGCTTTGTCGGTGCCTCACCAGTGTTGAATAGGGCTATGATTGTTAACAGCCGTGTCTCGCTGTATGTATTCATAAGTATTTTATATGGATTGTCATTCATACATTATTTGAGTGGGAGTATTTTAAGCTAAGCACAATTTTCAGTTTAGTTATTTATTTAAATATGTTTGTCGATCATTAGTAATTCTTTGATGTTGAAGTGGCTATGGCCACTGGGCACCTAGGTCGCTGGTTCCTAACCGACTTGAAGGTCCAGAAATAAAATTAAAACTCATATTATTCAAACTAGGCTGAGTGTCACCACTTTTTGAACGTCAAAATTACTTAAAACAGTCCCCCAAAACGCCCGCCCTTCACCATTTCCAAGTGCTTTAGCTGGGAAGAAGAAGTGGCGCAACAAACTCCCCGGCAGTACAGCTGTTTGTTAAGTTTGAAGAACGTGATTCTATATAATAGTAGGTAAGTAACTAACATTACGAAAAACAAAACATAAAATTAAAATATTTCCCATATGTTAGCTATCACACGCCTATATACCAAAAAGTCATTAAAAACGTTACTCAAGCAGAAATAAATAATAAAAAATGTAAATTTAGAGGATCCCTACACTTAGTGATATGATAACGGGGTGATTCTATTGGGAAAATAAAATAAAAGTGATCTAGAATATTCGTTAAACACAGATTTATTGCATACTAGCTTCCGCCCGCGGCTTCGCCCGCGTGGAGGTCGGAAATTATCCCGCGGGAACGTACTACCGGGATAAAAAGTACCTTATGTGTTAATCTAGGTTATAATCTATCTGTGTGCCAGATTTCGTCCAAATCCGTTCAGCCACTTTTGCGTGAAAGAGTAACATTCATCCATCCATCCATACTTACAAACTTTCGCGTTTATAATATTATATGTAAGGATAAATTAATATATTATTTGCAATAATAGGTACAAATTATGTGTGTGCAGAATGCACGGCGCGTAAGTTGGTAAAGTAATGTACGGTTTCGTACAATAGTAATTACTACGAGGAAAACTGAGCTCTTGATGTTGCCACTAGGTTTAAAGTAGATTACTCAGTGGTTGATTTAGGTACTCTAACTTAGTAGTAAGATTCTTGAGCTTTGCAAACTGCATATGGGTTGGCTCATCGATCAATGTCGTTAAAAATACGACTTAAACGAATCGAGTCTGAAGATATTTTGTTAAGATTAATGTCCTTATTCTTTGTATGATTTTGAAATGTAAATGATAACCTAACCACGACAAAATACCTATTGTATAGTGTACCTTGGCATGTGCAGTCAGCCCCAAAAAAGTAAATATGAAGGCCTCAAAAAGATGCAGGAATAATTAACGAGCAAAAACCTTTTTATTGTCTACAACCATTATATTATATTATATACAACAAAAAACTTGCCATTGTGGCAGTCTATCGATCCCCATCACACAGCTCTAGAGAAAGTTTTGATATGTTTCTAGATAGTTTAAATAATATTTACACTAAACTTTCCACATGGCAAAACATTGCTCTTATTGGTGACTTGAATATAGATATTAGGATGAGCAGTAGAAATGATCGAAGTCTAGATTACCTCATACTTAACTCATCGCATGGGCTGCTACCATCCCACCTCTTACCTACTAGGCTTGGAAATTGTCTTGACCACTCGTTCATAAAAACTGGATTGCCTACCACCACGTTAGTTCTTGAATCACACATCACAGACCATAAACCTCTTGTCCTTACTATCGCTAAATCAAATCCCAGTCACAAAACGTGTCACTATTCTACTTCCGTAGATTATGAGGCAATTAAGCTAGAGATAGAAAACCTAAATTTTACAGTTATTTATCAACTTGATGACCCAAACACAATGATGGACACTTTTATAACTATGTTAACATCGGTGATTACTAAACACACCAAGTATATCAAGATACCAAGTAAAAAAAGAACTATCAAACCTTGGATAACCCCAGGCCTATTGAAGTGTATCCAAAATAGGGACCAAATGCATATACGATCAAATAAAGAACCAGCTAATTTAATTCTTAAAAAAACTTATACACGTTACCGCAATTTTTGCAATGACCTGCTCAGAAAACTAAGAATTACCTACGAAAATAATGAATTTGAAAAAGCTAAAAATAACCCCAAAGCCCTTTGGAACACTATTAAAAGTGTCACAAACACAGCTAAAATAAAAACCAGCCCTGTCGAACTACTGAAAATATGTGACAGTCCTAAAGCTTCCATAAATGAAGTTGGTAAATTCTTCAGTAATGTAGGAAAAAACTTAGCGGATAAAATTCTATCACATAGTCAGTGTCCCGCTAATATGAACAGTCAGATTCTGAACACTGGTAATGACACCCCACTTTCTCCCGCTAACTCCCTCGTGCTGCTAGATATAGACGAAACTGAAGTGGAGTCCCTTGTTTCGCAGCTACGTAGTGGCTGTGCTTTAGGTTGGGATTGCATCTCGCCTATAGTGCTAAAAATGAGCCGGCAGATACTGATAAAACCTTTGACGTACATTTTTAATAGCTGTCTCCGGGCAGGTGTGTTTCCGGACGCACTTAAAAAAGCAATTGTTCACCCAATCCACAAGGGTGGGAGCAAAAGTTGTGTCAACAATTATAGACCAATTTCGGTTTTAACTGCTCTTTCCAAGGTTCTGGAAAGGATTCTTAGCAACCGGCTTAAGAATTTCTTGGATAAATACAAGATATTAGCAGATAATCAATATGGTTTCCGTGCCGGTGTCTCGACTGAAGATGCTGTACTTGATTTGACACAGTTGGTTGCTGGGAATCTCGATAGAAAAACCAAATGTCTAGGAATCTTTCTGGATCTTTCCAAGGCATTCGACACCGTTTCTATTCCCATACTTATTTCCAAATTACAGCAGCTTGGTGTTAGAGGTATAGCACTGCAAATCTTCAAAGATTATCTGAAGAACCGTACCCAAAGAACCAAAATTGGAAATCACTTCAGTGATGAAGAAACCGTCTCCTACGGAGTGCCTCAAGGTAGCATTTTGGGTCCTATTTTGTTTCAAATATATGTTAATGACCTGTGCAGAATGACCCTTCCCAACTCGAGGATCTTTGTATATGCCGATGACACCGTAGTTATAATTGACGGGTCAACATGGGATAGCGTTAAAAGTAGCGCAGAATTAGCACTACGTGAAATAATAAAATGGCTCAACTTAAACCTACTTACCCTCAACTATAACAAAACATCATATATTCCTTTCGCCATCCGTCAGAGTTCCGCACCAGACGACACCCTTTCGATAATAGCGCACACATGTTCACAAGAGTCATCGTCGTGCCAATGTCCAACTCTAACACGTACCGATCACGTCAAGTACCTTGGTGTTCAAATCGATGCCGGGTTACGCTGGAATAAACACGTTGATGCCCTAACCTCAAGAACACTGAGACTAATATATACCTTCAAGTCACTCAGAGTTTCTGCTAACCCTGATACTCTAAAAATGGTTTTCTATGCTCTCTGTCAGTCCGTTCTTGGGTACTGCATCAATGTTTGGGGCGGTGCAGCTAAAACTACCATTCTTAAAGTGGAGAGAGCCCAGAGAGCAATACTGAAAGTGATGCTACGAAAACCTTATCGCTATCCGACAACTCAACTCTACTCAGATTGTAAGGTTCTAACAGTTCGTCAGCTCTTCGTTTTGCAATCTGTTCTCAGAAGACACTCCAGTGTCCCTCCGTCTGATCCCAATAAACGAACCAATGTTCCCCCAGGTACACGACACAAAACAGCTTTTGCCAAACACCAGTACTACACATTAAGTACACTAATCTACAAGAAAACTCATAAAGAACTAAATATACTCGATTGCAATAAATTTAAACTAAAAGCTAAGGTTATGGAATGGCTACTTGGACAGGACTATGCACAAACTGAATCACTACTCAAATACATTTCCTAATTTTTGCACTTTTTTGCACTTATATTCCTTCACACATAACACTCACACTCACTACTATCATACAAAAACTCACTACACATACATCATAAACACATCCCCACACCCATTCACCCTTTCATTACATAGTTTAATTGATATTTTATATTATTTTTCCCTATCTTTCCTTTGTCTTAGAATTAAAAATGTTTAAAAACTCAATCATACTGTTAATACGAACAATAGGTTGGCAGAGTTCGCAGTTGTATAATCCCTTTTTTATGTAACCTCACAGCTGAACACTGTCTCTTAAGATACAGGTTATCCTAGTTTGAGAGGCAGGGCTCACAATATCTGTATACAGACTTCTGCAGCGTAGTTAGCATCTTGTTAAACAGTGTATGTATACTAATGTATGTTTCTTTGAGACAATAAACTATATTATTATTATTATTATTATTATTCGTAGCTAAAATAAAACTTAATAATTTTAACCGTTGTTTCGTAATACTGTATTGTGTATTGTTCTATTGTATCATTTAACTTTTTGCATTTGATAGCCCAATTTTTGAGGACGAGGAACGCTTTATACTATTTAACATCATGCTAGAACCCTTAGGAGCCGAGAAAAAAAAATCAGAAAGACTGCTAAGCGAAAACGAAGTAAAAGCGCAGCAGCTAGTGTTTCAAATACATTGATAGATTGGCTCTTTTTTAAGACAGCTAAGAAAAGGAATTTAGGCAGCTATTTAAGTCATGTAAAAAGCTGAGAGTTAATAAATGTCTGAAGCTCTGAAGAATTTAGTTTTTTGTGGCACTTCGACGTACCTAGAAGAAATCTGAAATGGAGAAATATATTTAAACGTCAATTTGAATTACAAGATTGAACGATATATCAAGGATAAAGTATTCAAGTTTCTTCATTCTATTCTAGTGTAAAAACCTAAAGTAGGTACAAGTTTTTCAAAATCAGAATTGAGATCTGAAGCTGTTTCATGATAGCGGCGGTAAGTCCCCTCTTTGAGGAGTGGCTTGAGAGGCGGCATGGCGTCCTCACCTTCCGCCTGACGCAGGTCCTCACCGGACACGGTTGTTTCGGGAGTTTCCTGTTTTGCATAAGGCGGGAGGAAACGCCCGGGTGTTTCCATTGCGAAGATCGCCCTGAGGACACGGTGGAGCATACGGTGGAGGTCTGCCTGGCTTGGGCGGAGCACCGCCGTGTCCTCGAGGAGGCGATCGGCGGCGGCGATCTCTCGCGTCCGGCCCTGGTGCAGGCCATGGTACGGAGCGAGAGTGAATGGTTAGCCGTCACCTCCTTCTGCGAAGCAGTAATGCTCGCGAAGACTGAGGCGACGCACTTGAGGGAGAGGCAGTATATGCGCCCTTACGGCCATAGTCGCCTCGGGAGACGTTCTGGGCGTCGGGAATCCCAGGCTGATTCCCGGCCACCGTAGGCGCGGGCTTGCGGACGGCGAGTAATGGGTAGCTCGCTGTCCGGTAAGGACAAAGCCCGGGTCGACGGCGCGTTGTGTTCCACGCGCGCCTCAAAGAGATGTTAGCACCAACTGGTGGGGTCCGCAAGGGCCGATGCCTGCTAGGGGTGCGGGTTGTTCGAAAGAGATACCGCGGCCCCTGGCACACAGGCAACTGAGGGAACACGGGTGGGTTTTAGTCAGTAAAAGTTTGACACGCCCTCCCGCTCCACCCAGAGCGGGAGAAGTTATTTGATGATTTCCCACCCAAAAAAAAAAAAACAAAAAAAGGTACTCAGGAATTAAAAAGTTGGATAAGTATAATATGTCATAACAAGAGGCTGAATGGAGCTAGATTCTTCACTGTTGAACATTTTACTGGGCGTAGATGTGTGGTGCGGGCGAGAAGAAAAAGCCTGAAGACGGTTATTGATTTTGAGGTTATATTTGAACTTGCCAAAATTTATCAAACGAAACGTTGGGCAGTTTCTAGGCACTCGATGTCCGTACGATGGCCAATGGTCAAGAGAGCTGCACAACGCCGTTGTAGCACTTTCATCGACTCGCACGAACGTCAGGCTAGATTCCGTCGAAGCGCGCCGACTTCCCATTAGTGTTTTGTTGTCAATTGACATCCCGTTCTCATGAAGCTTCCGATATACATAACATCGACACAATTCTCGCCACTCTATAACTCCAAGTCAGTTCATTATTAAGCAAAACAAACCCAACCTTAGAGGCCTCTAAAACAAACATTCCCAAATGTTAATGGCTCGTAGTGCAAATAAATCAAGCTTCAGGACTGTCCTATTGTTTCCATCGGCGCGCCTTCCGGTGATCTATCAAAGAACTCGCTAATTACGGGCGTGCGTGCGTGTTGATTGATTATGAGCCTTAAGAACATTGGGGTTAGCGCTACTAATCTTGTTTGTTTATTCAATTTTCTTTTGAACCGTCAGAACAATTGTTTTGTTGTTAAAGCGTTTCCTTACCGGTTGGAAATTTTTGGATGGTTTGACTGGTCCTTTACTGGGCAAGTTTTTGGACGCATTTTTAAAGGCACACGGAGGGTACTTATAATATTAGTAAAAGTGTTTGTACAAACCTACTTACAGAAATAAATCATTTATCATTTATTTATCATTATCATTTATTGACAGTTTTGATGAAGGTGTTTGTAGGCATTAGAATGGAAACACCATGCTTTTCCCTCGATTGGGTAATCAATAAAGGAGGGTGTGTGGCTAAATAATAATAGCCACACGGGTCGATCGATCAGGTTAAACTACGCCACTTTTAAATACCAAGACCCCACCGTGCCTCGGAAAGCACTTAAGGCCATTGGTCCCGGCTGTCATTCGTGGATCTGGAATGTCAGACGAGTCATCAGATGCTCGAAAGTCTCATAACCATGCTTGCCAAATGATATTATATCAAACTCAAACTCAAAGCATTTATTTCAATTATACCATTTACGGAAAGTTGAAGCTAGTTGCCCATTCCAAAACGTAGATCTCTATGGAGAAGAACGGGCAAGAAACTCCACGGACACTCTTTAAAATCAAGTTGGATATTACAAAATCTTGGGAACATTATTCTTGTTGCTTCTGTAGGTATGTGAGATCAATGTAAAAAAAACAATTCTAAATATAAGATTAAAAATAAGCCCTGGAAGCTAGGAGATGACAAGTCTCCACCGACAGCGCCCGTTCATGAACTTGACGAGTGGTTCAGCAGCCAGCTCAATCATTTTGTAGGGGGTGATCCAACACACGCGCCACTATCAGTGAGACATTTAAGTGAGCATGACATACTCTCAACTGCTATGCTTTTTCAAGACAATGTACATCAAAACAACACAATAAACGAATGGAAATTTTCAAAATTTAAACAAAATGCTTCTACATTATACAAAACTATAGTTTGCAATGTATTTGAGATATTAAGATTTGATTTCCTAAAAGAAAGAAAAACATTTAATATACTGACTGGTAATTAGTAACCGATATTTAAACACATGATTGTACTCATCAGAACAAACAACTTTCCCAAAGAAACGATATATTTTTTCTAGCTCAATGCCCCAATCACCCCAATAGAATATTGAGTACCTAACAAGAATAATACACCATCAGCTGTAATATAATTTAGTTACCTTCAAACAAAAACCACTTTTATCATGCATTATTCTTTTGTCATTCATTTAACCACTGTACGGATCACGCTCGCGGTATCTGCTTGACCCCGGGGTCAAGCGACTCAACTGATGCGCCCGCGCGATCCGTTGTTAAATTAATGAAAAAAATTATAATGCATGGTAAAAGTGGATTTATTATTTTAATTAAATTAAAGCTGATGGTGTATTATTCTTGTTAGGTACTCAATATTCTATTGGAGTAATAAAATTGGGGTCAATGAAATAGATTTAAAAAAAATATCATTTCTTTGGGAAAGTTGTTTGTTATGATGAGTACAATCATGTGTTTAAATATCGATCAATGATAATCAGTCACCCTATATATATATTGAAGTATTATCATTTATATTACCCAGTAACTGGGTTGTAACAGGATGGACAGGTGAGGCGATATTTCACGCCTGGACAGGTTTTGAGCCTGTATAAAGCTCAAGTCCGTTCTTGCATGAATTATTGCAGTCACCTATGGGATGGCTCACCAAAAACCAGCTTGCTGCCCTTGACTCGTTGGAAAGTAGAGCAAAAAGGCTTACCCATAGGCAACGAAACGTTGGTGGCTAAGTTTCACAGTCTAGCTCATCGGCGTAATGTTGCTTGCTTGTCGATCTTCTACAGACTGTACTTCTGAGAGTGTGCGCATGAGCTCCACGAACTGATCCCACCATCGCCCTTTTACTACCGGAATACCAGACGCACTGCAGGGTAACATCCGCACTTCGTGGATATGCCGACCAGTCGTACTAAGCACATCTCCTCCACATTTATTATGCACACAGCCACAGTGTGAAACTCTCTGCCGGCGTCTGTGTTCCCTTCCACATTTAACCCGTCTTCCTTCACAACAAGAGTGAACAGGCACCTTCTGGGCACGCTCGATCCATAATAGACCTCATCAATCGCTTCCCATCAGGCGTGATCGATGTCAAGAGCAGGCCCATTTAGTAATAAAAAAAGAGGTTGAAGGTCAGGTAGGCAAACGCTCCATGTAAAGTAGGTACTGGTACTCAGCTGCATCCGCAGATTGATTATAGGGTAATCAATATTTCGAACTAGCCTTTTCAAAACTCCATACCTTACTAACATAATAATGCATAAAACTTTATTATACTACAATTTGTACAAGTTATGGCTCAGAATAACCTCAAAATGATATCAGGAGGGGCAATTCTCGTAATTTTAAAGAACGTTCATAGTCTGATCTGTCTTAATCTGTCAAAAATACCCCTAGTTTCCCTACATTTTTGACAACTTCTTGAGGTTTGAATGTCGCTGAGACGAGACTGCAACTAGATTGTGAACGTTTTTAATTACGAGATTTGGCTTTCTGATATAATTGAGGTTATTGAATAGTGACGATAGAATCTATCGTCACAAGGTCAACCCTGAACTCCACCCAACACTTAATAGGACATTTCGACCCCAAAGAAAGGGAACTTTATATTTTATCTATTTCTTATCGCCATCATTCGGGCAATAACAATATTACACGGCCAACTTTGAACGTAACATTATATTTTACGCCCTTACCGCTAATAAAGGTAACCATTTCTTTTTTAGGTTATTTTCATGCCGTAAAACCTTCAGCGGCATCAAGAAACACTAATTTTATAGCTCTTTTGTATGTAACTACTTAGTGCGAAGTTTTAGGGTTGATCGCGAGCGATTTCACCTAATGATGATGACGTAATAAAATGGGTATGTTCCTTGGTCCCTTCAAAACTCAAAAAAAACTCAAAGCATTTATTTCAATTAAACCATTTACAGGCACTTTTGAATTGTCAAAAAGTCGACCAGTTGGAAAGTTGAAGCTAGTTGCCCATTCCAAAACGTAGATCTCTATGGAGAAGAACGGGCAAGAAACTCCATGGACACTCTTTTTAATCATGTTATGTATTACAAAAACTTGGGAACATTATTCTTGTTGCTTCTATATGTGAGACAATGTAAAAAAAAAACAATTCTAAATATAAAATTTAAAATTAGCCATGGAAGTTAGGAGATGACCAGTCTCAACCGACGGCGCCCGTTCACGAACTTGACGCGTGGATCAGCACCATCCAGCTCAACCATTTTGTAGGGAACCGAATGATCCAACACACGCGCCACCATCAGCGAGACATTTAAGTGAGCATGACATACTCTCAACTGCCACGCTTTTTCAAGTCAACGTACATCAAAACAATATAATTATTATACGGATGCATGGTACTCACATTTACAAAGTTTAAACAAAATGCTTCTAAATTATACAAAAAAAAAAGTTTGCAATGTATTTGAGAAATTAATCAAATTTGATTTCCAAAAAGAAAGAAAAATATTTAATATCTTTTGAATTTTTTATAAATAATACTTAATTCAGTCAAAACAAAAACTTATTCGTAATGTCAGAAAATAAAAATAATAGGAACAGAAATGTTCATAATGTCAGAAAACAAAAAAGGGAAGCATCTCTTCCAAATATGAAAATTTTAAATAGCAAGCCCAGGTGCCTGTGGAGTCGGACCAGCATTAAGCCAAGCATTTTTATCAACAATGTAATCATCTAACTTATAATATGCTTGTCTACATAGTGTGCGTTTAATGCATAATTTAAATTTCTTTTCATTTAGTTCAAGAATATCGGCTGGTATTTTATTATAACATTTTACACAGTACCCCATAAAAGAAGTGTGTACTTTAGACAATCTGAAATGTGGTTGATCTAATTTGTTCCTATTTCTAGTATTAAAATTGTGCCTGTCACTTATCTTACTAAACAGATGTAGATTTTTACGAACGTACATAATGTTTTCAAAGATATATTGACAAGGTACCGTCATGATGTTAATTGTTTTGAACAGTTCCCTAAGAGATTCGCGTCTGCGTAGGTTGTAGATGGCCCTGACAGCCCTCTTTTGCAGAATGAAGATCGACTCAATATCCGCAGCACGTCCCCATAGCAAAATACCGTAAGACATGATGCTATGAAAGTAACTAAAATAGACCAGTCTCGCGGTATCCACGTCTGTTAATTGACGGATCTTCCAAACAGCGTAAGCGGCAGAACTTAGCCGCCCTGCAAGTGATGTTAAGTGAGGACCCCACTGTAGCCTTGAGTCAAGCGTGATTCCCAGGAAAACCGTCTGTTCGACGAATTCTAGTATCTCCTTATTCAATACAACGTGACATTCACTACTTCTAACATTCGGTAACGTGAATTTTATGCATTTAGTTTTCTTTCCATTTAATACCAAATTATTTACAGTAAACCAATTATGGACCTTAACTATAGCGTTATTTACATCGTCAAGCTCCTGTGCATGTCTCTTAACTTTAAAAATCAGTGATGTGTCATCAGCAAATAACACCATTTGTAGTCGGTTTTTAAGTAAATCATTTATATATACTAAAAAGAGGAACGGACCCAATATTGAGCCCTGCGGTACACCCATTTTGACTTTTAAGCCCAAGGAATTCACACCGTTTATTTGAACTTGCTGCAGTCTATCATTCAAGTACGATTTTACCAAGCTAAGCGCAAGTTCACCCAGTCCGTAATGCCCAAGTTTCAAGAGAAGTGTTTCGTGATTGACGCAATCAAACGCCTTGGATAGGTCGCAAAAGATACCAATTGCATCTTGCGCCTCTTCCCATGCGGTAAAGATGTGTTTTAATAACGTGACACCGGCGTCGGTTGTGCAACGTCCTCTGGTGAAACCATACTGTTGATCGTGTAGGATGTTATTACGATTAAAATGATTGAGCATTTGATTTAACATAACTTTTTCAAACACCTTGCTTCAGCAAGGTGTTTGAAAAAGTGGCAAAATCGACACGGGTCTATAATTATTAGTATCTTTACTGTCGCCAGATTTGAAGAGTGGAATAACTTTACTATACTTCATTAAATCCGGGAACACCCCTTGATCTACACACAAATTAAATATTAAAGCCAAATAGGGTGCAATTGTCTCAATAATGGATTGACATACTTTAGTAGACATGCCCCACAGATCTTCGGTAATTTTGATCTTAAGTTGCTTAAATGTCTTTACAACGACCACAGGGTTAATATGTTTAAATTTGAATTCCACAGGACAGGCTGCAACGTTCCGTCTTAATAAATCTATAGCAAGTGCGGGCGAAGAATTTAAAGTTTCTGTAGTTTTAATAGGAATGTTGGTAAAGAAAGTTGCAAATTCCTGAGCAACATCGATGTTATCGCTAATGAGACCGCGGGAAGTGTTCAGTGCGTAATCATTATTAAGGCTTTTACTTCGGTTCGTTTCATTGTTTATAATTTTCCAAACTGCCTTAATTTTATTATCTGCTGATTTAACCTTGTGGCTAATGAATGAAGCTTTAGCTACTTTGCAGATATTTTTAAAAGTTTTAGAGTAAGTAGCAACATACTTAGTAAAAGTTTCTGTGTTAATATACGGCTTAAGGCCATACAATTCAAATAATCTTTCTCTACTTTTCCTGATGCCTTTAGTTGCCCAGTCACTAAATAAAAATTTAGGGCAAATAGTTTTGGATTTCTGCTTAAAAAAGTGATTGAACTCTGTTTGTACTAATGAAAAGAATTCTTTATACAAAATATTACCATTATTCACATTTAGGCCCTGAACACTTAACTTGCTAATTAAAGTGCTATTAAACTTATTTAAATTACCCGATGTTATTGGTCTAGTTTGTATCTGTACTTTTTGAATTGGTGTGTTGGACTCAAAAGTAACGGTTTGACCGCTGTGATCAGAAGGGAGATAATTTACAATGGCTTTATCTAAATAGTTGCAGTCACAAAAAACATTATCAATACATGTAGCAGTAGCCGTAGTTACTCGCGTAGGTTCCAAAAACACATTTGAAAGATTGAATGATTTAAAGAGGCTTATCAATCTGCTACTATTTGAATTATTTTCCAAAATATTAATATTAAAGTCCCCACAAATAATTACTGATTTATTACCAGTTGCAAGTTTCGCCAAAACATCTTCCATTACCGACTCAAATATAGAGTAGTTTTGATAATTAGGAGGTCTGTAAACGCACACTATACAATGCTTATCTAGCTCAACACAGGACAGTTCAATGCTATGTTCCACTGATAGTTTAACTATGTCTGTACGAGTTTTAGATTTTATACAATTTTTAATTAAGATCAGTGAACCTCCACGAAGCATGGATTTTCGGTTAAAACAGCTGCCCACACTATAGTTCTCATAATTAATTAACATTTCATAATCTTTCAACCAGTGTTCAGTTATACAAATAATATCAAACATTGTTTTTTCTAAAAACAATTCAATTTCCAATTGTTTGGAAGAAAACCCCTGAATATTTTGATGAAATAATTTCAAGGAATTCTGCTTAGCCCCTTTTTTACAATTAAGTAATTGAATGCCAGAAGATACCTTGTTGGTGGTGAGATTAAAAACATTGTTACTGGTACCTTCTGTTGTCTTACTGACTAGTTTAAATTGGTATCACTAACCACCTTAATATTAGTATTATTACTAATTTTTGTGGTGCTAATTACAGTAGACTTCGACATACTACTTATGTCTGAGTTTATATTAAAAGCTAATAGCCATGCTATTTGACGTCTAAAACTAATAGGCAGATACGCAGTATCCCTAGTCGATTTTAATTTCTCAACAAAAGTGTTGGTGTCAAAAAATATAAGTTTGTCACTATAGCAATTAGCTAATAAATGCATATGGTTATTTAGCATATGTATATTAAGATTTTGCCTACTTGACAAGTGCTCAAAGTATGGAAAAGCACACAATATTATTTTCTGACAGTTAATCTTCAAGATTTCAGTAACACTATCAGTAATGTCATCTTGTTTTACATTAGTACTATTACCTACTAATACAGAAATAATGGCCTTTGGATCATAATTATTCCCAATTATTGATGACATTATCTCTTTGTAGGATTTACTTGGCATACAATAATTAACAGCAGATTGACTCAGGTTGTTACGCAATAATTTACCTAACCCTCTCCCTAAACTGTCTGAAAACATAATAGAACAATAACAATTTTTACTAGAACAGGCGTGGCCACAAGTTTCTGTCTGTGCTACTTGCGACGAACCTTGTACATCCTGTGGTGTATCTTGGATGGTAAAACAGTCTCGAGCCACTCCAGACCGGGACGGGTCCTCCGTTACCTCAGGTTGGAGATTCTCAAGGTTGGATTCCCTTTGACAAGAACACAGATTAGAGCCTAGAGTCATCGGGTCCACTCTAGCTGGGTCATCATTACACATTTGCACTAACTCATTTGCAGCAAGGATGTGTTCATTTATTTGTTTTTGAGAGCTCACATACTTAATATAAAGTGAATGTAGTGACTCTTCAAGTACCTCAATTTCAGCCTGTAATCTTTGAGTGTCAAATTGATAAATGTTTTTACTATCTTCTAACTTCAATTCATAATTTTTCAATTTTTGTACTAGACAAACACGTTCTTTCCTTAGTTTAATATTATTGGAACTGTGTTTTTGTTGTTTCTTGAATTTATTGCATCTATTTATGATTTTATTTAGTTTAGCATATTTCTTAATTTTATTTTGATTATTATTATGCCAGTACCTTATCTACCGCTGTCAGTGGCCAGTTATTAATAACAGGCATTATTACCATCGTGTTATGTCATTTGTTATTGTTCGCTGAATTGATTATTTAGATAGAACAAACCCAACTCCAGCTGCGATAAAGGACTGGTTGGTAATTATTTCGGTGTGTTCTATGTGTCGAATGCAAGGAGATTGTTTTCATAAAGCAGATTTGATGGGATTTTATGCAAAAACTCAGTGATTCTAATTGAAATTTGCTTAAACGCATGTGTTTTAAAGGTATTTCCAGTCCTCTTCCATAAAAACTCGTAAAAAAAAATTATGCACCTACCTGACTATTTAGTTTACGCTCTTGAATGTTGACCTACAATTATCTTTTTATTTTTACAAGCATTATACATAAATTCGTTCAGTAAATCTGTTTATTATTTCACAACTTCTGAATAACTTACAAGTTACAGTTTATAAACGCGTATTTTCATGGCTGATTATACAACGCAAGGTGTGCGGTAACTACCGGCCCAATTTAGAACATCAATCATTTAGAAAAGGGATGCTTATCGATTACTGTGACGCGAGCCGTCGAGCCGTCGAGCACCCTTCGCACAACACATTATAAGGGATTCAATCATTGTTGGCCCTTCCTGTTTGTTTCTATTTGATCGTCGTACATAACAAACTACACATTTGGATAGGTACAACTTCCAAACAGAATAATATATTTCGGACCTTCTTAAGTCAATCTTTTATTTCCAATAGACGAACTGGTGTCCATTTTCAGTCATTTTACAACTTCGATCTGAGTCGATACAGCCAGATCTACTACTATAGGTACTTAGTAGGCACTACCGTCAAACGGGGTGAATAGGGATGCAGGGGTGAATCGGAACGAAACTTTAAAACGGATTTTAACATTGTATACGGATTTACATAGTTTGTAGCCAAAAAGGAGTCTAATGTGTTAACTGTATTATAATTAACGATTAAGTGCCTTTGTGGGCAACAAACTTTATCATTTCAACGTTGATTTAAACATTTAAAAAATTGTCTCGATACACGCCTGCATCCCTATTTACCCCGTTTGTAGGTATGTGCGAGTGTGTGTTTCTGTGCGTGAAGTATTAAATAAATAAATAAATAAATAAATAAGCGCCTTTCAAGACTACTAAAATATTAACGGTATTATAGAAAAAGTGCCAAAATATGATTCACGGCGGGAACATACCTATACTTAAGTACAGATTTCTTATTTTGAATCAACAACCCTCTAAGTTCATTTAATTCCATTGAATGGGCTTATTCATGAAATACACTGACCTGCAAATTGCAGAAAACCGAAAGAAATTTGAATTTTGCAGTCTACCTTAGCGTATCCACCTTCATTTGGGTTTGTTTTCAGCAGCTCTTGTCAGACACAGGAGTTCTTTGCTGACCAAATTCATTTCATTATCCCCAAGTAATCAGGCCAGTACCTAGCTAAGGTGCTTTTGGGTACGGTCGACCCTTAACATACTTGCCATGACCACACGAAACAAAATCTTGGTAAAATGCTGATCCATGTATCAAGCCATATTTGCAACTCCGAACTCCCTTTAATATCTTTTCATAATCAAAATTATCTGTAATGAGGAAATCAGCAACGCTATTAAAGATAAAGGTGCGAATACACGCCCCGAGCAACCCGAGCTACGCTTAGGAATGTGTTGGGTAATGGGTATTACAGATTCCAATCATCCGCTAAATAGCATTGTGTAGTCGCCCTTCGCCCACAAATATCATTATAGCGCAAACCGATTTTCCTTAATCGCCGGTTAAGACTTCTGCGATAAACAGGTTTTTGTCGCCCGGAGCAGTTTGTGACACGCAATTTCAGATTTCAGCTTGAGGTTGGTGTGAACCTATCAGTTTTGTCGCACGACTAATCGCGTAGAATTGGCGATCAAGCGCCACTCTGCAGTACATACACTCGAGCATTTGCACTGGTTTAAGCGCCGTAAAAGCGAGGGCATTCGGCGTAGTTATTCGACTAAGCGTATGATCGTACGGCTCTGCAGTTAAGCGTTATCACGTATGGTATAGCTAAGTGGCTGGATAGATCAGGCTGGAAAATGTAATCGCACTAAGGTATTTTAGTTCGGTCATTTTACCTTCGTCTTTAGTGACTACAGTCGTAATTATTATAGATTGTTGTGACAGGACTCTCACGTCCCCCTACCGTCACCACTCTGGCAAAATTTCGCGCGCGGTGGAATGTTCGGCGAGGTCGGGTCGCAAACATAACGCAGGGTGCTCTTGCGGTAAGCGTGTAATCGTTGGCGGTGAGACTGAGAAAAAACTTCAACAATCATTGTAGCAACTTATCTTCCAACACTAATCTTTAGACATAGCACTTTTTACCTATATCAACATTAAAAACAGATACGCGTAAAATTTTAGGAAACCTCCTTTAGCCTATGTACCTTTTAGTCATACATGCGTGATTGGACAGATTCTTTATCAAGCATGTGGGTGAAACTTATAAATAATCTCCAAAAGACAATTCACATTCTTCAGATAAGTTATCAAAATACATCGAAACCTAATAATAATCCTTAAGATAAAACATGTTTCTGTTTGTTTATCAGTAAAATCACTTAAATCTTCTTTTTTTTTAAACATGATTTGGTTTTTGCCACATTACACACACATCACAAATAGTCTTTAGACACATTTCATGTAAGTGTGAAACAATGTTTTATGTAAAATCTCAATGTACCATATACTGAGAAATATAGGTATCTAATTGATAAATGATAAATGATTTATTTCTGTAAGTAGGTTTGTACAAACACTTTTACACGTCAATCATATTTTTTTTAAACTAGATGAGGTCGGCGTTTCCTATCTGACTACTCTGAGAAGAAAGGCCGAAACAAACTCAGAGGTCACAGTCTCTTTTAAAGTCCAGACATAATCTTGGTCAGATTATGTGAAGACCATGTGGATTGGTGTCTGAAATGGTCTTTTGAGGAAAGAACCACACAGATTGAGTGGACCTGTCCAATCAGTGCACGCATTTATCATAATCATGCAGCTCAACTCAGAACTTGAGGAGCTCAAAGATTTGACGAACAATACCAAAGAAAGGACATTTGGGTAGGCCGCATAAATTACTCAAACTGCCAGATTAACATTAAAACTAACTGAGAAATAGATGAAACACAAAACAAAACATGACCCACACAGTCCTCACATTCACAATAATTAAAACAATAATAATATTATACTTCTCAAAGTAAATTCTATTCTATTCTAAAAATACGTCAATTATATACATACAAAAGAATTAATGTATTTATGTTACTGTAAAAAAGGGCGTTTGAATGCAAAAATGGGAGTTCGAAAATAGATATTTGGTTGACTTGAGAAATGAAAATATATTGAAGTTAAATAAAGACAAAGTTACATGAATTCCATGAACCTTTTATTATAAAGTACCAAGAATATATATTTTTAGCTCTTTTCAAACAACCATGCTAAACACCAGGTCTACATGTTACTAAATAAACAATACGATGTTATTTTCAGAACTGCAGACCCTGTCTGTTTTATGTTCATGCAAAAGTAACTATGTACATACATTTTCAGAACATTCAGATTCATAAATGAAGACCTTGATACATTTTTGAATATTTTGAAGCGATGGTGCACTTTCAAAAGTAGATATAAATATAATATGTCCATTTGTATATTGTTTCATCAGAACAAAACGTATACACCAGTTACGATGTCGCCTTTGCGTTTGCGAGCGTGGCGATGAGACGCGTATGTTACAACCGACAATCGACTACCGAACTTATGGTAAAAAAAAAAAATGCATTTCTCTGTATACGTTCCATACATGTTGAGAAACCGTATAATTAATAATGACGCTTCTCGGTAGGCTTACAGCTAAATACGTGCACTCTGGTTGTGCCAGTGTGCTGCAACGCTATCTTTTTCATATACTACGTCACTATGAAAACTGTTTCGACAACTTCTTCGTCTGGACTCCTGTAAAAATAAAACAATTGAAATTCCGTGAAATTCACTACTGCAATTGTTTTAATTGAAGCTAATGCTGGCACTTGACTAGGAGTATTTGCCCACAAATTCACGGAACTTGATCAATTGAAATATACCTTTTACTTAATGAGATAAAGTTCATTTCGTGTTAATAAAATTAAGCGAATATTTTTGCAAATACGCCAAGTGAAATGCCAGCATTAGAAGGGCCAATAATAATCTAGACTTCTATAGATACATATTGCAAATTAAAGCCGTTTCTCGCGTCCGTCTTCGTGACCGCTTAAAAAATTCTAAATTTCACAATAAATTTTGATTCGTTTTCCACCATCATTTAGAACATTTATTTCGGAAGGTTTAGCACATTAACATAATAAGAAATCTCGATGTTTTGTAATTAACTAAATGCCTTATCGATTAAATCATAAGTTTGGGTATATCTGATTTAAAATTGTTAGGGTAGGTAGGCACAGCCAGTTAATTCATTCTAGGGTCGCTCGTAGTCATGACCGTTTAGCGACGTAAGCGTGCTATGTGTACAGGCCTTATTTATTTACGTATCCCGTTTTATATTCACACAAAAAAGGCTAACAACAACGTTTCATGGTTATTTAGACGAATTTTAAGTGGGTTAGGCTTATTACCTGCATGTTAATGTTCTAGGTATTCGGGGTTTTTGGAAGGTTCATCAGGTATTACTTAAACAAAAGCGAATCCAATTTTATGTAAGACGGTCTTTTCAATGTACCCATGGATTCAGTAATTGACTCTAAGTCTCCATGCGTGGAATTTTATCGACGGTCATAAAAAAATATACTCTGTCATATATTTTAAACGCGTAGGTATGAAACAGCAGATTTTTTTTTCAATCCGACGGTTTTCTGCGATATGGTGTACGGTACATAGGGTGTACCATGTATGTTTGTCGATCATGTACTGAATTCATGGCTTCAGTTTGCACGTCGATGAGACGCACTAAAATAAGGAAACACGAATACAATTATTATGGATCGTAAAAGATACGAGGCCAAAAAACTCACTAAAAGTCACTCGTGAATGAAATCAAAAGTTTTCTTTTTGTTTCCCGGAAGAAGGCTCATCAAGCTGTCAGTTACCGAAAGACCTCATTTTGGGCAGAGACGACGAATTTCTTACGAAAAAAGTCAAGATTTCGTTGTTCATCACTCTTGTTCATGAATACCAATTACCGGAGATAACGTATAAGATTTTTGGTGTATTCGAACTTAAAACACAGTTTATTGTGTTATTCAAACCTTCAAGTCTACAAAAAAAGGTTTCAATACGTAAAAAAATTGTTGTATTAATGTAATTATGGCTGGAGTGCCCATATACATACTTTTATGTATTATGGATCTTCGAAATAGAACAGTAGAATTTCGAATCGAATAGTAGTGTCTCAGTGGTAACGGCTCCGACTTACGTGTTGTACCTAGGGTACAAACTTGGGCAGGCACATTACTTCATCATCATTATTTCAATCGAAAGACATCCTCTGCAGGACATAGGCCTCCCACCAAAGGGGGGGGGGTTGCCATAATCGCCGCGCTAGTCAGGCGGGTCGGCCAGTGAGGTCCGCAAGGGCCGATGCCTGCCAGAGGTGCGGGTTGTTCGAAAAAGATACCGTGGCCCCTGGCACACAGACAACTGAAGGAACACGGGTGGGTTTCAGTCAGTAAAAGTCTGACACGCCCTCCTGCTCCACCAAGAGCGGGAGAAGTTATTTAATGATTTATCACCCACAAAAAAAAAATCGTTGGCGTTGACATTACTTAGTGTATTTCATCACCACTGCTCTCAAAACGGGGACGGAAAACATCGTGAGGAAACCGGCATGAACTAGAATCAAAACTTAAAAGACATGTGACATCCAACCCACACTGAGCCAGCGTGGTGTTTTATGGCCCACTCCTTTTCACGGAGAGAAGGCTTGTGTCTCAGTAGTGGGAACGTTATAGGCTGATTAGTTACTATGGTTAGGCTATTAAGGATATTTTACAATTTATTCTAAAGTGACAAATAATAAAGTTAAATTGATATCCACTATTTTTTTCAGGTTCTGCATTTAATGATGGCAATGTTATGTATTACTAGCTGACCCGACAGACGTTGTCCTGTCTTAACTATAAATATTGAGTACGCATTATAAAAAAAAAATTGGGGTGGACCACCCTTAACATTTAGGGGTATGAAAAATAGATGTTGGCCGATTCTCAGACCTACCCGATAAGCACACGAAATATTATCAAAATTAGTTCAGCCGTTTCGGAGGAGTAAGGTAACTAACATTGTGACACGAGAATTTTATATATAAGATTTACACACATTTTTGCACCA
Organism: Antitype chi; assembly: GCA_947359405.1. Taxonomy (NCBI): domain Eukaryota; kingdom Metazoa; phylum Arthropoda; class Insecta; order Lepidoptera; family Noctuidae; genus Antitype; species Antitype chi. Next base: position 8,930,244 of record OX375815.1, on the reverse strand, counting down.
GCTTGTGAAAGTCATTATCGCGAGAATATTGATGCTTGACAACGTAACGCAACCGCCAAACGTAGGTACCGTACGTTTCACGTCACTGTCAGAGATATCGAATTTTACGTCATTATTATACGTGACATGGCTGTCAATACTCAACATCTGCTGGTGGCAAGATTATAGTACAATAAGATATAAGTGCGGTAAGTTGAAAATTATAGCCGAGGCGATATTGCTAGCCCAAGCACCAGGCGAGGGCTACAAGAAAGCGGAGGCTGTAATTATCAAAGCGCACGTATGTCATACGACGTTTTATAACATGTTTGCGAGGAAATAAATAAAACTCGGACTTTCTTTAACAAATAAATCTTTAATCACTTGTTAAAACAGTTAGAAAAATTTGAACAATTTGTAAAATTGATTATAATCTCCCAAAGTTAATTTTATTCATAAAATATTGACCACTTTTCTGACATAAAAACTCTTTGCTATGATTTAAAAAAGTACCGTTCGTTTTAGACGGAGCATCCTGATAAGCCGTGCGTTCTACCTTATTAAAAAGAAACTCGTGTGTTTTACATTACAATAACGCACGAGTACGTAATGACATATATTACGATATTGAAATTGGTGAAATAAGAGACTCTTTACGAGAAAATGTGTTATAAATAATATTTTATTAATTTACTACTAAACCTGGAACCGTAAGGAAAAGTTACACAACAAAAATTTACACAACGGTGGCAAAATTGTTCCTAATATTCAACACCCAATTTATTATAATATAAAATTATGTGAATTGATTGAGATCCTTCTCCTAATAGCAGAAGTCTGCTATTCGAAGTAGAATCACAATCAATGCATGCCTATCGCTAACCACTAAAGTTGAAGTTTATCCGATTGCTTTTTATCTACTAGGTACTCTTACGGTGCATTAAACTCTCGGGAAGTTGGAAGACGATCCATTATTTTCATTCCTTTCACCACAAAGTTTTCTGCGTTAAATTCTGTTAAAAAGTAACTAAAAAAGTTTGTGGTTCCGTCATAACTGCCTTATTATTTTTTTCTAATTGCCAAAAGAATGAATGAATAAATTAAATGCATTCGTACGATTTAATTTTTATGTAGGACCACCACCGTATTTATCATCAAAGCTTATTTAAACAAAAGAGGAAAAAACATCAAAAAACAACATTTTCAGAGAACAAACAGAGAAGGTCTTCACAAAAGCCAGTTTAATAGTATTATTTACTGCTATTTATATTTAAAACCTTAATAAAGCTGTTTGTTTTATCTTATCAGACTTTATATTCTAACAGCTTTTCTAACTTTAGTCTAGACAGTGTCTCAAAGTTGATGTTAACATCTTTGATGTGAATGCGTCTTGCAGTTGACTTGTCCTTCACTTCTTACTTTTGAATACATTTACCTAGGCAAAAGTTCTCAGACTATGCGCGTTAAACCTTTTACATATCAATCTTCCCGTGATAGCACTTCCTTTAGAACTGTTTGAATAATATCAAAAAAATTCAACTAAACTAATTCTGAATAAAGGTAATCGATCAACGCTTCGAGAGCAGAAGTTTGTAAGTTTGTTTGTTTGAAGGTTTGACGCTAAAACTTTTAAAAGATTCTGGTTGGCATCAAAGCAGAAGTTACAAAGATCGGTCGTCTGACGTCTCTACTTAATACACTTTTGGTCGGTAATACTAAACTCGTGAGAAGAATACAGGCTCGTCTCAAATGCTCTCCGGTCTGAAAGGCGTCCCTTTATTTAGCTAAAGGGAAAGGGTCTATTTGTCGTAAATCATCGCTCGTTATGTTTTCAATTTAAGTTTTGCTGTACAATTGACTTACCAAATTCAAGGGAAGATAAAGCGCTTTTGTGAGTGTTGTTTCGGCCAATTTGTTAGCAGACTAATCTTTGTTTGAAATAATTTGATCTTCTTAGACCTCTCACACCATGTTTGTAGTTGTTCCTTTGATATAATTTATCGTCGATGTTTGATTTAGGTTTTGAATCAATTAATAATCGAGCCTTCTTTTTTGGGTCGGAATTCATCAAAATCAAAATATTTTATTTCACATAAGCCTGCATGGGCACTTATGAAACGTCAGAAGCTAGGTGCACGGTTCCAATTTGCCGTTTCCTATGGAGAAGAGCCGGCAAGAAACTCCACGGTTACTCTTTTAAAAATAATTGGCTTTTACATTGTTTTCAAATTACAGTGATAATAGGTATGGGAGGACAGTGCCTTCATCCATCAAATACCTTCACCCGCTCTGGGTGGAGCAGGAGGGCGTGTCAGACTTTTACTGACTAAAACCTATCCGTGTTCCTTCACCTGCCTGTGTGCCAGGGGCCGCGGTATCTCTTTCGAACAAGCCGCACCCGTGGCAGGCATCGGCCCTTTCGGACCCCACCAGTTGGCGCTGACATCTCTTTGAGGCGCGCTTGGTACACAACGTGCCGTCGAATCGAGCCTTAATTAGCATTTAAGTCTTACTTTTTACTTTAATTTTGCTTAATTCTTTGTTAATTTACTTCTATAATTTATTTGTGAAGGATTTTAATTTGTACAGGACTACATATTTATATTTTAAGTAACAGCTTTAATTTTTCTATAAATCTTCTATGCAATATAAACATTATATACAGTTTATGTTGGTTGTAAATGTGTGTAAAAATGAAAACAAACCCTTACAAGGCATTATGTTACAGAAGATAACGTTGAAGGTCGGGTTATAAAGGACGAATATGCCCAAAACGACGTCTGTGGGTCAGATTAAAGTAAATTTACCGTTACATTTTAGGATGTCAAGTAAGATACAACCTGCGTTAACTTTAATGCCGTACTTGATTAATATTAAATTAATCTTAAGAAGAGCTTCTTGGGTTATGATAATAATATTATATTAGTAAGTTTAATGAAAAAGATTGGATATTATGATTTTCTCGACGTTATTTTGGGCCTCGGTGTACAATTATGTAGTTGGTTATTCGTTTCATAACATTTGCCTGAAAAAGCTTACATGACCTACTCAATTACTCTCATACGGGTAGATAAACGTCTATGGCTATAAGGAACGGTAAATCAATTTGTCGAAATACCATGCATACTTGTTGTTACACAACTAAAAAGTAACACAAAATATTAATAAATTATTTTATAAATAAATAAATTATATTAAATGAAATATTTATTTAGTACGTATGTGGATCATAAAAGACACTTTTACTTGTCAATATTTTGTTGGTCAATATTTTAAAAACTATATGGCGCCGGCATTTCTTTGCTGACTGATCCCTGAGAAGAAACGCCGAAACAACCTCAGACGTCACATTATCCCCCTTATTTATAAACATTGCTTATAGTTAAATAAATATTAGCGACTGTTTAACCATACATTTTTGACGTTTAATCATCTCTTAACTTTATGCAGCGTTTATGATGTGCATCACATCTTGACTGAGTGTGGTCGAATTGGAGTCCAAAAACCTCAAAAGCGTTTGACAATAATTTTAATGTAGATTTCTTTAGTAGCGTTCTGGCCTCACCATTGTCAGATGAGGCCAGAAAACTTTACCATATTATTATTATAGGTATAAGGTTGCGGGTAGGCAGGCTAGTTTTGTTATACTTACTGTAGTCGATAATCGGGGTGACATATTCTTTATAGAAAAAACCCTGTAAATAAATAAAGATTAAAAAAGCAGTGTTTATAAATACGAGGGTATCTTATTAGATTATTAGGTGAGTCTAACAATGCAGGACCATGTCTGGAAGGGCCTTTTGAAGAAAGTGTCATTGCAGCTTTGATCTAACCTGTCCCAACAGACGGCGTTGTCATCACGGTGTAGCTCCAATTTTAGGGAGCTCGACTACTGATGGTTAGAATGAAAGTGATCCTAAAATAGATGAGGAAAGGCTCTTTATTTCGTTTAGTTTATTCTCAAAAGACATCTGTGTCAAATTTGGCAGCTACCAAGAACAGCCAATAATGTTCCTTTGACGTACATTGACGGATCAAACTTCAATTGTACCATTGATTGACGTCTTGAATACAAACAGAGCAACGGATGTCAAAATTGTGATGGCTTTAGCATTGATTGATAGGTTCAGTTGCTTGTTTCAGTGAACACTATTATTACATAGTTATACAGTGGTAGACGTGGTAGATGTAAAGGAGTATCGTGTTATCTAATAACTTGGTTATGGATGTCAGATAGGCAGTCGCTTTATGTAAAATACTGGTATTCAGCTGCATCTGGTGAGACTAGAAGCTGACTCCAAAACACTTGCAAAATGGCTAGGTAGATTGAGATAGTGATAGACAACTTAAGACATATATGTTTTGTTAGTTTAAATATACATACTGTTGTGCTTTATGGTAAGTACTGTAAGCATAAATCATAAGTATTAGTAAATACGGGCTAGTATCTGCAACATCACATCAAAGCGCATATTTTACGTACGAAAACATACAATCCGTCTACAGTTATTTTACCTGTGACAGCAGCAACCCAACAGCAACTTTATTGCAACGAAAATAAAGATCACTGTGATATTGACAGTGATGCAAATACAGAGGTAAAACAACTGCGAATGGGCTGAAGTCTGTATCTGTACCCAGTTGATGGAAATGGGTTGGCCCCCAACTACATTTGATTTAAACATAACTTGTGAAATTTGGGTGAGAGACTACTTTAGAAGTACCCAAACAGTACAGAAATTTAAAACAAAAAAAGGAATATACGTAGAGTTTTGTACTTTATTGTCAAAGAATTAAATGGTCAATGAGTTTTTTTTTTGTCTTTCACGTTTCATACTTTGTCATAGTTAACTATCGAATCAATATTGGTAAAAGGAAAAGATGGTTACAAGTGCATTTTAATCATACTTGCAGTTGAAAAGTAAAGTAGGTATTCAATATTCCCAAAGAGTCTATAATTGAAACTAAGCTAAGCACTGATTTTAATTTGCCAGACTATAACGACAGGTCCAAGCGACCTTGTTTGTTTTTTTTTATGAGCTGTCACTTTGGTCTAGCAAATTAAAAATCAGATTAAGGATAAGTTTTTTTCAATGATAATGTTATTAGTAACGTAAAATTCATCTTAATTTTAAAAGTTCTATGTATGTTCTGTATTCTAATGAAAAAGCAACTATTAGGTATTCTTGTAAAATCAATTTGCATGCAACAAATTGGCAAAATATGTACTGTACCTTAAACCACCAAATTTAAAATAGCCATAACCATTTTACAGTCAGTCTGCATCGAATGCATTCTTCAAATCTCTCTATACGGTCGGGGCTAGTCATTGACCCAGTTTCAGCAATAGATCCTCATAATGATGCCTGTGAGCCAACTTTATGGGGCACTTCTGGCTGAACCATCTTCTAGTTTCCAACAATAACCTGATTCCAGATTATTATTGAAGATGTTTTCATTAGACGGAATTTGTTCCACCTGCGATCGTGCTGCCCTCATTTGTTTACTCTCGAAGATTATTGAACCCAGTTTATAACAGTACCTAGGTACCATTAATTTCGTACCTAGTGTAAATAATGTTGAATAATAATAATTTTATTGTTTACAAGCATTTCCTGTTAAATAAACTGTGAAATAACACAACTTTATTTTAAAGTTTTCATAATGGAAAATGATACAAACTTAATAGTGCTGCTGACCATGGCTTCGCCCACGTGGATGTCGTGTATGTGTGTATGCCAGTGAAAGATAAGTCAAAAGTTGTCCAGCCGTTTCGGCGATCAGCCGGAACAAACAGAGAGATAGACAGATAAAATTTTAGAAAATGTTACAACTACCGTTTTTATTTTCATATGCATTTTGTAAAAAGCTGTTGTATTGACATTACAAACAAACACTTCAATTGAAATTTATTTGTACGTATGGATTACAATGGTTCAAGGACGTTTTTACGCGTAGCCAAAATCCGAACTAACGCCGCCATCTTGTTTATTCATACAATTTCTATGATAATTTCTCAAAAGTTTACCAACAACGCCCCCCTGTCAATGTCAATTACCTTCCAAAAGATCGTAGAAGCATCTCTATCTATGGCGTCGGGAATCCCAGGCTGATTCCCGGCCACCGTAGGCGTGGGCTTGCGGACGGCGAGTAATGGGTAGCTCGCTGTCCGGTAAGGACCGAGGCGGGGTCGACGGCGCGTTGTGTTCCACGCGTGCCTCAAAGAGATGTCAGCACCAACTGGTGGGGTCCGCAAGGGTCGATGCCAGGGGCGCGGGTTGTTCGAAAGAGATACCTTGACCCCTGGCACACAGGCAACTGAAGGAACACGGGTGGGTTTGAGTCAGTAAAAGTCTGACACGCCCTCCTGCTCCACCCAGCACGGAAGAAGTTATTTGATAATTTACTACCCAAAAAAAAGCATCTCTATCTGTGGTTAATAATACCAATAAAATATTTAAGCGCCATGCATTTAATCCACATCAAAAAACATAAAAATGTACAAAACGGACACAAAAATAATAAATCAAATTGCAACATTATCATGATGTTTCGTTTGTGACAATAATAAAACCGAATATTTTCATTCAGCACCAAAAAATGAAATTGGCTGTTTTTGTTAAAACAAAATGCGGTTTTTATTTTCGTATCCTACAATTTATTCCATCTGACTAGTAACGCATATATGCACAGAATAGAATAGAATAAAAAGATAAAGGTTAAGGTAAGAGAAGGTCATCGGGAGAATTGACAGCTCACTTCAAGCTCATTTACCCTAAATTTTCACGGTGAGCTGTCCACCACTTTGGGTATTCGGTATATTATGTTTCTCATGAAAATGACGTATGGCTCGTTTAATTTCAAACTACACGCCAATCACACTATAATGATGTTTGATATGGGTATGCAACAAGCAGTGAATGGGTGTGCAATTTTAAATTAGACGATATCTACCTTACTAACATAACATTCTTATAGCTTCATGCGTACTAAGCGCAGATTTCCCCAATGCTGATCGCGTTCAAATGAACGCGATCAGCATTGAGGAAATCTGCTTATTGAAATCTGTTTATTGAACCGCGTTCAAGAACTGTCAGTGTCAAAGTTCCATAACAATTTTGACACTGGCATCACTTAAACGTGATTTTGATGTGCTAAACGCGTTCATTTTTATTTGTGAAATTTGCCTTAACAAATTCAGTCCATTTTAAAACAAAAACGATTTCCACGGAGACAATTTTCAAAATGAAATAGATAAAAACAGTGGCATAAAGTTTTAATGGATAAGAAAAATCCTCTTTAGTAAGGTGCGGTCCGAGTTAATTAATCTCTGGGGCATCATAACTTGCCAAATGAGTGCTATTTGCCACGTACAATATAAAATAGTTTAATGAAGCCAATTTTGCTGAAGTTTTGTGACATAAAAAGGTAGAAGATACATCATAAGTAGGGCAAAATAACCGTGAGTTTTTCGATTCTGACGGGCGTAAAAAAGATTTTTATTTCAGTTACAGACTATAAGGGGTTTATTTATAAACGATGATCAAAGTTAAGAGATGTTTAAACAAACATAAATTGTTGTTTAACCATACATACACTTACATTATACATTTAAGCAATGTTTATAAATAAAGGGGACAATTGCCTCGGGTGATTTAGCTGTCATCCATGTAACACCGCAGGTTTTCATCAAACAAAAGTGTGCCATTTATTTATTGTGTGGTTTAAAAAAATACAACAAAAGTAAATCATTAGTTTATCTTTGATTCTAGGAATACGACCTAGCTCGGAAACTGCTATAAAATAAAGTGAAACATTATTACTTACTGCAAAATGATGGTGAGTGCCAGCAACAACAGTGTTACGAGGTTTATTTTATTAATTGAAAAGAAATGTTAGCTGTCTGTTAAAAAATAATAGTTTAAAAAACTAAAAAAACACGCTTTAAAAACCAAACTAAAAAAGGAGAAAATAATTTAATTTAATTAAAAAGCGTGGGGTGCTTGACAAGTGATTATAAAAATACCTCAAAAAGCACCCCACGCTTTTTAATTGAATAAAATTATTTTATATTTTTTAGTTCTGCTAACTACAAAAACGTGTTTTTTTTTCATTTTTCTCAATTTTTCTTTTTAATTATTGAATAGTCATCGGTCCTCGATAAGTTTGCAAAGTTTCAATGAAGTCTGACCGTTTAAAGTGGGTCAAAATAGCGTCCAAAGGAGTCGGTTACAAACAAACAAACATACAAGTGAAGCTAATATATAAAATAATAAAGCGTGTAAAAAGAAGTACCTGGGGTAGTAATGGAACTCAATTAGCAGTGATTTTACGAATGTTCCCGTAGAAGTCCCGTGAAGTCCCGTGTTCCCGTTCGTATTTTAGTTTCCAATAATGTAAACAACTGTGTGTTTTTGTAAAAAAAAAGCTTTTATGTGCATTTACATAAAGGCGCTGCCACTTTAAACATTTTTATAACTGTTTCAAAAGTGCTTGTCATTCTGGATTCAATTTAATTGAAAGAGAAATAGAGTTGATATTAAATTTGTTCAAGTTGAAATAATATCAATCGGACAAAAGAATTTTGAGGAATAGGTACTTTCCTATCGTTGTATTTTCGTCCTGACAGATACTGTTCGGGTAGCGTTAAATAAGGATTTATATTATATTATTTATATTATTTCGGTTTTCGAGAATTCTATCACTAATTTAGCATTAGTCTCGCTAAATTCATAATTGATTTAATCAATTTAGCTCTGCATATACATGTTGTGCTAAAAAATGCATCTAAAATGCCTGAAAAACAAACGCCATGTTGGTACAAACAATGATGAAACAGACACTTATTGAAATTTCTTTAAAAAAATTCTAGGGTTAATGTATGCTTTTGAATAACGTTTGTCTATTTCACTTTTAAAGATATCGGCTACGAGAGCCTACGCCTTTGTAGCGACAACTACGCCGTAGCCTCGTAGCATGCGTTGTACGTAGAAGGCAGTTTTCATTTAATTTCATGATAGAGCTGATAAAAATAATTATAAAATATGAAAGTGATCGTTGGGTTTCCTTTTGTGAAATTTGAAATGGAATGAGCTGCTATTGGACGCAGAATTGTCATGGAATTATTTATTGCCTATCACAAAATGGTTTCAAGCATCCATTTTTTTTTTCTACTATACAGGTTTATTTTTGAAAAATTCTAAATCAGCTATTAAGCTACTTAATATAGATTAAAACTGGACATTAGCGCAGTGTTGGCATTAAGAAATTCATGTCACTTGTAACTTCCTATGAAATTGGGCCTTTTCTTTCTAGAAGACCTCCCTTTTTTTAAACATAATGCCTTGTTTAACATGATCCGTTTTACAAATACACGAGTCGTTTTTCGATCCGAATGCAGAGTAGGTATTACAAGGGGTAATCTACTTTAGCTGCTGGAAACTTCGAACAAGCATTGTACGAGGTATCGGGTAGGTATATGTGTAGGTATTGTTCGGTTATGGATAGAGTGGGTTTGCTCGTAGATATTTACAAACCCCAGGCGAGCAATTTTTTATTTTCATGTGCGTTCTTTGTGTCATCCTCATCATTTCAGCCGCAAGACGTCCACTGCTGGACAGAAGCCTCCCCAAAAGGGGGGTTTTGCCATAATCGCCACGCTTGGCAGGCGGGTTGGCGATCGCAGTATGTTGGTAAAAAGCATAGAGAACGCTGCTGCCCATTCTCTAGTAAGTCCCTTAGTCGCCTCCTACGACACCCACGGGAAGAAATTGGATGGTGCTATTCTTTTGCGTCCGGCATCACACGGAACTCACGCATCACACGGTTCTTTGCGTAAAGATGATTAAAAAGGTGACTGCTATATTTATTTATTGATCACGTTTGCAACTCTGAAAATAATTCCAACTTTTACACAAAAATGGTACACGACCTACTGTGCGACGTAGATAGTAAGATAAAGTAAATAAAAATCATAGCTTACCTTAAGTTTACTTTATTCGACGCCATGATTTAGTTGTTAATAGTTTTAATCAAGTTAGGATATAATATTGTTATTTTTATTTATTAATTAGTTACAAGTTGTTATTTAAGTACCTACCTGTTTAAAATATGAAATAATATGACCCGCTTGGAACAATCTTATTTAATTACAGCAACTTTCGGTTATTATTTATAACAATTTAAATACAGTATATGCACGGTACGTGTGTCGATAGCTGATTCTGTAGGCGAGTGGTGGGCCGCGGTCGTTGGCTCGGTCAGCTGTGTGGCCCCTCCAGCCGCGCGTCCCGCGCCGCTGCTGTATCACGCGTATAATGCGTGGACATACCTAAAATTTTATTCCAAATAAAAATAACAATTTTGACTTTTAAATAAAAATAAACTTTTTACTAGTAATAGCGTTTAGTGACGCATGACGTGAAAACAATGACGCAATACCATAGACTTAAATGCCAAGATTTTACGAAAGAGTAAAAAAATTACTTCTTCAACAAACCTGTTAAAAACGAAAATTAATTACAAACGGAACAGTTTTAATCTGTACTAACATTCGCTAAAGACGCCTTACAAAATGATGGTAGGTACAGATTATACGGGACGGGCTCCTTAACTCGTATCCGTGTGCTATCTCCCGTGAACATTATAGCCATGAGAAGAATTGCAGCTCTCACACCTGACGCCCGGGCGTAAAAGTAAACTTAACACTTTATGAATGTTGCCGTGAAACATGAGTGAAGATGAGGTGTAAGATTTTTTTTGAGTTGAATTTCAGAATTAGAGCGATTTTTTTAAAAGAAGGTTTATTACGTCCGAGATATTTTAAACAAACAATAAATAGTAGAACACAACATCCTCAACACATCCTTGCACAACATTTCTCAATGTAGGTATTATTGCTTGTTGTTGATTTTTCTTTTTTTTTTCAATATTGTCTTATATTTAGTGTTATAATGTTTTTGTCAAACTCTCGTGTACAATTGTTAATGTTTTTTTTTTAGTTTTTATTGAAATGAGTGGCTCGCCATCAACAGATAAACCCTGAGAGGTTTTCTTTGTGTGGCTTAAATCACGTATGTAATACTTGAAGTGTTTTGGAAATAAATAAATAAATAGTAGAACTTATTATACTTATATTTTAGCCTTACTAGTCATAAATATTTGTGAAGATATGTTTAGGTAATAATAAAAAATACATGCTAGTGTATCTGTTTGAGACCAATTTCGTAAGCTATTATTTATATTCCCTTCGAATTTGTATTGAAATCAGTGCTAGGTTACGTATGAATCAATCTCATATTAACCGCAGTGCTTAAATTAAAAAAAAAGTTTTTTAACTGACTTTAAAAAAAGAGGTGGTTTTCAATTCAGTTGTATTATATGGGGATATTTATGTTTGTAACCTCAGAACTCCGTCATTTATAAACCGATTTGAAAAAGTATTTTGTTTCAAAGGGTATATTTATAGGGCAAATAATTTTAGCCAAATTCTGATGAGTGATTTTTGAGTAAGCTTCAAAAATACGTATATTTTCCACTTAGTGTATATTGATGATGTTATAATAACGTCATGCCACTGGTTTACTTAGCAAGTGAAGGTATACGAATTTGTGTGGTGTAGGTGCCACAGCTAAAAGGTAAAGATAAAAACTGTTTTACATAATAAAAAAAATACAAAATACAAATCCAAAGATACCAACATCCGAAATTATAGTATATTTTATATCGAGGGACTAAACGAAGCCATAATATACCAGAGAATGAAACCGAGGGTATATTAAGTTGGCGTTTAGTCTCGAGGTGCAAACTATACTTTTCACTTTGAGTGCGAGAAAAATAGTCAATTTAGTACAGAAACATTTAATAAATATTAGCTACATAATAAAATAAAAATCACAATATCTATTACGTCTTTTGCTCATTGCTCAACGTCAAATGCTCTTTGCTCGACGTCAAACTCTTCACCAAGGAACATATACGGGCTGATTTTTTAGTCACCTTCCAAATTTTTCAGGGTGATAGTACCCGTTAAATTGAACAACTTTCTCCAAGGAACATGGGTCGAAATATGAAAAAAAAAATCGGACCTCCCATACAAAATCGACCAGCTAACTATTGATTTTGCATGGGAGGTCGATTTTTTTTTTTCATATTTCGACCCATGTTCCTTGGAGAAAGTTGTTCAATTTAACGGGTACTATCACCCTGAAAAATTTGGAAGGGTATAAAAATCACTTACTGTATACCACAACTGTCACTGGACATTCTTGATAAATTTATTTAAAACCGAACAAATTTACACTCGACAAAAATTCAGAAATTTTCGCGGTCAGTTTATCTTCTAAACCAGTCACAGATTAACAATTTAAAACACACGGCGCCACCTTGGCAAAAACCATGGAACTAAAACTCTCAACATTTTCGCAATGAAAATGGTCCACACTCCACAGATATTAGTATATTTACTGGCTGTATAAGTTTGTCTATGTCACATGAAGGAAATTAAAAAACGAATTACTTTTTCCTCCCTAGAGACTAAAGTGGTCACTTTAGTCCCGCTTCGTAGGGCTATATTGGCGTACTTTTAGAGCATGAGAAGTGAAAAAGTTATTTTCCACTGTGTAGGGTATTTTTGGATCTCGTAATTTAGACATGTCCCGCTTTCAAGCTTTCCCAGAAACACGAACGCGAGCATTAACGAGCATGCTTTACTAAGGGCCAGGAGTCGAGTGGAGCCGCGTCAAATGTCTTGTAAATGTTGAATATGCTTTTACCTTCCTCCTTAACACGTTAAGCGCCCCTAATTGGTAATTCGTGAAGCCAAAAGCCGTGTTAGGCAAAAGATCTCTTCCTGAAAGATAAGGAGTCGAATCGTGTGAAATGTTCTGTAATAAATGTCTGTACTTTAAGAAAATGCTGATTACTTTCTAGATTGAAATGGCCGTGGTCGTGATTAAGTTTGTGATGTTTTCTTTAAAGGCTGGGTATTATTGTGTAATGTCTTGTAACTTTAATCTCTTCTAAAATAGAACTAAGTTTAGCTATGATAGTATTTTGGAACTGCCATGTAAGTACTTAGCATTTCCAATTCTTCATAAATCATAAAGTATGAGTTTGCTTTTGTGTCTGTGAGTGCCTACAAATATCAATCAGAAATCATTCGGAAATTCTCGGTATAGAACGAATGAGTGAGTTTCTTTAAAGATTGGGTAATATTTTGTAACGTCTTGTAATTTTAATCTCTTCTAAAATAAAACTATTCTGAGCTCTAATAGTGTTTTGGCACTGCTGTATAAGTAGCATTTCCAATTCTTTATAAATCATAAGAGTTTGAGTTTGCTTTTGTGTCTGTGAGTGCCTACAAATATTAGTCGGAAATAATTCAGAAATTCTCGGTATACAAAGGATGAGTTACATTTTATCATCATATTGAAACTTTGTTCGCATTATCATGCGTAATCAGCCTATACTGTTCCCAGCCCTCGGACACAGGGTTAATGTCTTCGAGGGGGAGTTGACCGATTTCCAAAGTTTTTTTTTTTTTGGTTTCTAGGACATGCCGGTTTCATCACGATGTTTTCCTTCACAGTTTTGAGAGCAGTGGTGATGAAATTAAACACATAAAGTAAAGTGCTTGCCTGGGTTTGAGCCCCTGACCTGCAACTCCTAAGTCAGCTCCATTACCACTGGGACACCACTGCTCTAAAAGAAATTGTGTTTAAAGTTTTTTTTTTTTTATATTTTGCGGGACACTATACAAATAGATGTGACAACAATAAACCAGATATTCTTTTAGCTAGGTTTCCATTTCTTCAATGTTTTTAAAACTTCAGGCTATTTAAATTTAGTCAAATATCAAAAACAATGCACTCACTTATACAAAGTTGAATACACTATTAAACGTCAAAGCTCATTTAAAACATTCCACTAGAAAGCACGGTAAATAAAGCGAATTGTTATTAGGCAAGCAGATTTAGTCACCCGACATTAACATCGTTGATTACATTCCATTTCATATCGCTACATTTTCCATTTCTAAATTGAAATGTAAATATTGTTAGAGTTCTCTGTGGCAGTCTTCTTGGTAGATAGATGCACATTTGAATATACCAATTAAAGCTTCTTTACTGAAAAGTGGTTGTTTTCGTCTAACTTATTTTTAGTTTTTATAAGTCGATCGTGTACTATAATATATTTTCTTATATTTATGGTATTGGTATTTTGTACCGATCTTCATTTTTCGTTTTCATTTTAAGTGTTTAACCGTTGGACCGCCCACCTAATTTAATTAATATCCGTTCTCGAATACTGACACCGCCTGAAAACGCTAGTTTTCGCCCGCGTGGCGGACGGATATTGGAATAAAAACGTATCATTGTCCTTAACTCAGGTCGTGATCTACCGATCTGTTCCAAATTTCATCGAAATCTATTCAACCATTAAGGCACGAAAAGTTACCAAACAGACAGACAAAGTTACTTTTGAATTTATAATAATAACTACGGGTTCGAGGTAAAAGAAAGAAGGGAATGAAAAGGTTTAACTACCTTTTCTTTTCCTTCTCTGTACTTGTACGGTATGTACGTACCAGGCCGAACATTATGGTTTTGTAAAGCGGCGTCCCTGGAACTTATCTGAGGGTTAATACCCGTATTTTTAAGAACGTTGGTAGTGTAATCTCAGTCTCAATCTGTCAAATATATACCTAATTCACCTACATTATTGACAAGTGTACTCAAATGTTCCGTGTGTCGGACGTAAAGAATAGCACCATCCCCTTTCTTCCCATGAATGTCGTAGAAGGCGACTAAAGGACTCACTGGAGAATGGGCAGCAGCGTTCTCTATGCATTTCACCACCATACTGCGATCGCCAACCCGCCTGCCAAGCGTGGCGATTATGGCAAACCACCTCCTTTTGGGGGAGGCATTATGTCCAGCAGTAGACGTCTTTCGGCTGAAATGATGTACTCAACCGATTTATTGATCGAAATCTGTTCTTCTCTACAAATCGACCTATTCGGTGTGAATAACGATATTCACGAGTAGTACAATATTATAAAATATTGATCACAGGACAGGGAAAAGATTAAAATTATAAGATTTAAAACAAACACATCTCCTACATTCATTTTTCATCGTCACGTCATAAGTGTCGCAAAAGGTTCATATCCGTAAAGTAACAGCGGCCGAGATAAAGCCAAAACAAGGAGATATGCCAAGGGTTTGCCCGCAGCAGCGGTCCTAAGATTTACCAAATGTGTATGCACATTAATTAGTCGGTTTACCTCCACGGAGACACAATACATAAACTATGCCCTTTGACCCGTATGGGACATAGGATTTATGATGGGGCTTTATAGGGATTTCCCCAAAACAGGTAACCGAGGTATTGTACGGGAAAAATGTTGCTTACCCTGGCGTATTTTTTTCTACACACATATGTTATTTTTGTAAAGCCTTTTCGTAACCTTTTTTGTATTATTTATAACAATTTTTTTCCTGAAATGATTTCTTTTTTATATACTCATAAACGGATTAAATTTTCAAACCGATATAATACCCTGAAATCCGGCATGGGGCTTTAGGATAATTATTTTATATAATATTGTCATTCCCATTATCTTTTCAAATAACGTGAAAGGCTGACTGTTATAGCCTGCCAAAATAATTGTCTCATTGAAGCGTCTTTGCAAAACAATATTAGGGTTGTTCTCAAATATTTGCGAGGAAATTATTTTGTGTAAATATTTGCTGTCTTTACATCGAGTTTATGTACACACAAGTACAAGTTCACAAACACCTCAAAGACTTGACTGTGCAATGAGGCGGGGAGTGACATGATTAAGTAATTGCCTGCACTTTATGTGCTAAGTTCTGGTGAATTGATCAAAGTGAGGGCAAATTAACACGCTCGTGTGACGACACGGTGTCGAATAAACACATCGACACTTTATAGTTAGTGTTTACTGTCGTAATTTTATTTACACCTTCGAAATTTTTGGTAGATAAAGTAGGGTAGACAACATTTTCTATTAAACGTGATTTTAACTGCAGTGAATTATTGTTTTAGCTAGTTGAATATTAACGTATATTGACTACATATTTCATCTTTATCTTAATTTATTTCATTTTTAACCGACTTCAAAAAGGAGGAGGTTATCAATTCGTCGAAACCTTTTTTTTTTTATGTATGTTCCCCGATTACTCGAAGATGGCTGGGCCGATTTGGATTTTGTTTTTTTTTGTTTGAAAGGGTATACTTCCCAGGTGGTCCCATGATCATCAAGTCAGGATCTGATGATGGGATCTTGGAGATATAGAGAGAACTCTTCAAATTTTTTAGGCACACAAAGCGATTTAGGTTTTTTTTGGAAGAGTACTTTCTCGTAGTGGTCTTATATAATTTTAATTTAATTCTAAATTATTTTAATGTAATTCTAATTTATTTTCAATTTAATTTTAATTAACTCATTTTAATTTAATTTAAATACTATTGATCTCCTCACGGCTAACTTAGATTTTTTAAGATAATGTTATACTAACAAAATATGGATAATTTGATAGTCTTAAATAAACAAATTTTATTTTAATTTTGTTTGATTAATATAAAAACAATCACTATCTGCCTAGCTTTTTCCAAACTATGTTATCATACCAGTATTATACAAGGATCGACTGCCTATCTGACCTCCAAAGCCCAGTTATTGGGTTTCGGGCTTCTGACGAGCCGTACCGACAGTTAAAGATCCACGAATGGTAGCCGGAGCCAACGGCTAAACGTGCTTTCTATAGCATGGAGGTGTTTTGCTATGTTAAGATGGTGACCCATCCGCGGACCAACAGCGTTAAGCGTAGCTTTACCAGATCTATCGACCCGTGCGGCATTTATTACTTAGCCAGAAGCCCTTCAGCTTATACTTATAAACAAGCTAATAATATCTAATTAAGAAAGTGGCATGTCGAGTAGCAACACACGTTCCATGATAATTTCTAATTCTAATCCCGGAGGGTAATCACTACTTTTACACTAACACATAATACAGAAAATATGAAAGCTTTTAAGCAGAAACCTAGGCACTAAGTTAGACATCAGCATACTTTGCACTTAGCTTTGAATAATTAAGATTAATTTTAATATAAACAAAGTACACTTTTAATTAATCTGTTCTGAACAACACTAGAAATTCACTCAGCTTGGAATTAGGTGAATTTATAATACATAAGGTGGGTACACTGTTGTCGGTGGAGTCACGTCGCACGGGGCTCATAAATGGGACCTGTACACCCATTCACGGTAAGAACTTACTCCGTGGTTTTGTTATTTAACAGAATAGTAGAGCCACGGTACTGTAAGTGCACCAAATGGATGGTAATGGTATAGCAGTGTGCTTTGTCGCGTTATAAATTTGTAAAAGTGCTTCAGTGTCGCTGTGAGTTAAATATTTAGATGTCTTGTTAGCTTTTAGATTTTGTAATAACGGCAGAATGATTATGATTTATTTTCGCATCTCCTTTAATCCATCCAAAGGTTGTTTGTATAAGATCACTTCTGCTTTGAAAATGGTGAAGGAAAATACCGTGAGGATACCGGCATGTCTTAGAACCAAAAATTCGAAGACATGTGAAATCTACCAACCCGTAGTGGGTCCGCGTGAGGGATTACGGCCCTCTCCCTCTCACCGAAAGGAGGCCTGTGTCCCAGCAATGTTCCCACTCCTTGGACTCGGGCCAGTCTGGAAAATCAGTCTATAGGCTGATTTTGATGTTACTGTAGACAGTTTATTTTTTTTGTCAGTTGAGAGTAAAGTCAGATCTTTATTTATTGTTTCATATGGTTAGGAATGGTGGCTTAAGTTTCATATATTTTTTGATAATCTGCTGCGTATATTCTCAATATGATAGGTAGACCTCAGTATCCATATCCACTACTAACACGAATGTTATTATCTAACTAATGTCCCTTATTATAAATTTACGTTAAGTACGTGTGGAGGCGATCGGCGGCGGCGATCTCTCGCGTCCGGCCCTGGTGCAGGCCATGGTACGTAGCGAGAGTGAATGGTTAGCCGTCACCTCCTTCTGCGAAGCAGTAATGCTCGCGAAGAGGGAGGCGGCGCACGTGAGGGAGAGGCAGTATATGCGCCCTCACGGCCGTAGTCGCCGGGAATCCCAGGCTGATTCCCGGCCACCGTAGGCGCGGGCTTGCGGACGGCGAGTAATGGGTAGCTCGCTGTCCGGTAAGGACCAAGCCCGGGTCGACGGCGCGTTGTGTTCCACGCGCGCCTCAAAGAGATATCAGCACCAAAGGGTGGGGTCCGCAAGGGCCGATGCCTGCCAGGGGTGCGGGTTGTTCGAAAGAGATACCGTCGCCCCTGGCACACAGGCAACTGAGGGAACACGGGTGGGTTTTAGTCAGTAAAAGTCTGACACGCCCTCCTACTCCACCCAGAGCGGGAGAAGTTATTTGATGATTTCCCATCCTCAAAAAAAAAAAAAACGTCAAGTACATAAATTACTTTGCGAGTTTTCGTGCTTATCAGGGTATGTCCCAGTTTGCGTCATTCTAAACGATCATTTCCATGCATTAATTTAAGCTGATTATCTCCAACCGAGCGAATAATTTGATGATCAAGTAATCCTTATTTGATTAGATAACAGGTACATAAAATATTACCGTATATTGTGAAATAACACTGGAAAAATAATACGGAACAACAAGTCGATTTTACGTGTCCAATCCTAATAATATTATAAATGTGAAAGTTTGTATGTTTGTATGTTTGCCACTTAATCACACAACAACCGCTGAACGGGTTTGGATGAAATTTGGCACGAGTAATTGCACCTACCACTGTTTGTCTCTGCATCACCCAAAGGTCGACTGGTAGAAAATGCCTTTGGCATTAAGTCCGCCTCTGTACATTTCTGTGCGTGAAGTATTAAATAAATAAATAATTCCGATAATACGTTCCAGTGGGATAATTTTTGACCTGAAACGCGGGCGAAGCCGCTGGAAAAAGTTAGTTTCAAATAAAACAGGCATTTTCCTCGACAATGCTTCAAAATAACAGGACCATTGCTAAGACGTCCAAAGCTTTTGTCAAAAACATCCTTCAGAAATCTGTTGAAACTAGAAGTCGTCTCGAACTCAGTAGAATTAAAACTCACGCGGATATTGATGATAACCAGAGATCGGATATTCGGATGCATATTCACCTAAATTTCAGATGTTGGCTAACATGGAATGCGCTTTTGTATCGAAGAAATCTTAATTTAGGTACGTAATTTGTTTATTTTTTGTTTTAACTAATACAAACCACCCCTCCTCCAGTACATACACATATTTGTATCGGGTTAAACATTAATTTTAAATTAATACACATCTGAATAGTTATGCAATCCAAGAATCCCGGGGTTTGTAATAAATATTACAAATAATTTATAAAGCCGCTTTCATACTTTCATAGCTAAAATTGATCTTTAGGTAAATATGCATACGAATATCCGATCTCTGTTGATAACACTACCTATCTGTCAATAGTGTTACCTTGACGTCAACAGCTTGTATGACTAAACCACAATAGTAGATAATGAACATGTTTGAAAGATCTTTTCCTTATGTCTATGAAGTAGATTTTCTTAACCGAAGGATATCTATTTTATAGTACTACTGATTTGAGATCTTGACAGATTGCGTTTCTGGAAACTCACTTAAGGAAAATCTTTGCTGAAACAGATAGATTACTCTATAGAATTGACAACTATTGAGAACTTATCTGATGACTCGTTATCCGTAATCCCGGTGGGTCGACCCATTACTGGGTCCATGGGTAATTTTAATTACCTGTGGTCCCATGGCATTAGGGATTGATTCCGGACTTCTGATTATATCGATAGAAAATGAAACCCATCAGTTACGTATAATAAAGTTTACTCATTCATAAGCAAATAAAATAATTTCATCCTTGGGAACAAAAACATACTCATACCAGAATTATATTAAAAATTATGAATTCATAACCGATACACTAATGGAATTATTTACTAGCTAAATATCAGTTGGATAGGTAGGTATGCATTAGAAGTGTTGAGATAGTTTATGAGTCATAACTGTCATAATCATTAGTGTACATAGTCAGATCAGCATATAATGTTCCCACTGCTGGGAAACAGGCCTCGTCTCGGTGAGAGGGAGTGGGCCGTAGTCCACCACGGGGGCCCAGTGCGGGTTGGTAAATGTCACATGTCTTTGATTTTTTTGGTTCTAGGACATGCCGGTTTCCTCACGATGATTTCCTTCACCGTTTTGAGAGCAGTGGTGAAGAAATAATCCCACCAAAAACATTATAATGTACAATGTTGCCAATACGAGACGATATGACTCACACTGTCAAAAAGTTATCAGATCTCATGTAGAGCCAAGCTTCTATCTCTACACGCCCTAACTCTACAAGGTCTAACTTCACAATCTCTACACTTTAGTCAAAATATGTGCCTTGGCCATCATATCTGATGACCTCAAAAAAACCCAATTTAAATTTACATTATTGAATTGCTTGAATATAAGTTATTCATGACGTGATACAACAAGAGTTCTTAAACCATATTTAAGAAGAGCGGGGGTGCAAATATCGAATAGATGCAGATTTGAAATTGTCGCACTCTGCCAACGCAGGAAAGTCTGCGAGCAACTTGGAAGCAGCGCTCGCCGGCCGCTGCCGCGACACCGCTCGTTGCACTCGCTCGGCTCGCGCGCGGTTGTTCACAGTTCTATTCTAACCGTTTTCGCAATATCTGAATGATCAAATTACCCTGTGACATACATAATAAATAAATATCAATATTTAGGCTATTCGATACTCTGTACTTCGATATTTAAGTCTTTTGATGTCACTTTTGTAGATAATTAGAATTTTGATACATTGTACGTAGGTTATCTAACCATTCGACAACATAATATACTTACATATTAATATTTGGTTTTTAGTTTGATATTTAAATTTTCGATGTTTTGAACATTGACATTTTACGCGTAAATATTTAAATTTTCGACGTTCAAATATGTTTCCGTTTTTTTTTATATTAAATGTGCAAACTTTATTGTTGGCTAATTTGTGGTCGGCCAGCGAGAATGTATGATAAGCCATGACTACTATTTCTAGCTTAAATGCACCGGGTGGCTCTTTTAGTCTCGAAATTGAAACGTTCTTCAAAAATACGGTACGTCCCATTTTATACACTATCTGTTTCGAACATTCAACGACAATGTGCGTGTGACAGTAGTAGCGGAGACTCAATTACTTCTCTCTCAGACCGTTCGTTCACAAAAGGATTCAATTACGATGCACTTTACAGTGAAATGTGGAATACGTGCATGTGAAACCTTAACAAACTTAACAGATGTACGAGTAGATACGTTTTAGGGAGAGTTCTCTGATTTTGTTACGGCCTATCATCCGTCTTTCGTGGGTACGTACCACACTTTGGAATGTGTAACTCGCTTCATATTACTGACTGACCGACGCCTTGACAGTTAAAAAAAAACAACCGACTTCCAAAAAAACACTACAAAGTGAAAAATTACTTTAATTTCGGAAGTCGGTGTCTTTGGAGCTGTATTTAAATTTTTTGTCACCGCCTTCCGAAATTAAAGTTATTTTTCACTTTGTAGTGTTTTTTTGGAAGTCGGTTGTTTTTTTTTGGTAAAGGTTTTTTTCACTCTTTAGTGGTTCACATGTGCTTACCCCTTCACAGCATACCGGCGTGATGTTATGTTATGAACTGGTGTAAGCAATAGACAAACATGAGATTTCAGCAATCCCAGTCCATTTGCTATCATTTATTGAGGAGTTCCGTTGCCTATCTCCAAAGTTCTTCATCAGATCTTAACCAAATTGAAATGAGACCACTCCGAGAAAGTACTAATCCAAAAAAAACCTAAATCGCTTCGTGTGCCTGTAAAATTTGAAGAGTTCTCTCTATTTCTCCAGGATCCCATCATTTAATCCTGACTTGATGATTCACCTGGCAAGTACACCCTTTCAAACAAAAAAGCAATAATCCAAATCGGTCCAGCCATCTTCGAGTAATCGGGGAACATACATAAAAAAAAAGGTTCCGACGAATTGAGAACCTCCTCCTTTTTGAACTCGGTTAAAAAGTGTCTGTAAATGATTTATTTGAAATAATTGCTTCGAGTTTCAGTTCTTCTCAGTTAACTAGTTGTTGAAATATGATTGACGATTAAGTGTTTGTAAAACCTACTTGCAGAAATAAAATCTTTTTATCATTTAGGCGATTGTGAAGACCGATACGGATCTTAAAATAACTTATGTATGTAGACAGATAGATGTTTCTACATAAAATCTACTTTATTACTCACTGAAATTATGGATTGATGAACTGAACAGTTTTAAGGAAATACAACCAAATTCTTAGCAAAAACCAAATGTACAAAACCAAAGACACCTATCATTTAGCAGTGTTTTTTTAACCCCCGACGCAAAAACGATGGGGTGTTATAAATTTGACGTGTCTATGTGTGTGGGTGTGTCTGTCTGTGGCATCGTAGCTCCCGAACGGATGAACCGATTTTGATTTTTTTTTTGTTTGAAAGGTGATTTAGTCAGGAGTGTTCTTTGACATTTTTATCAAAATTGGTTCAGCCGTTTGGAAAATTATCATCTCTTTTCTGGTTGATGAAGGGATTTGAGCATCTTCCACGGGTCTGATCAAGTCGAAATGTGGTATTCTATTACTTCAATGATGTTAGACGAACAAAGTAACCTTGAACTGATGCTGGAGCAACACCTGGAATGTCCAGGATACCCAAGTTACTCACCAATAAACAGCAGAAGTATCGTGTTTGGGTTCATTGAAATGGTCTCAATTAATAAGTTATTGATAAATGGTTATCTTTTGTATTATTGAATTTGTTTGAGATTGTAGAATGTCCAGAGCAAATTATTCTCCAAAACCTTCTAGCTCAAAATCTAATAACAAAATCGAACAAACAAAATACTAAGTGCCCTTTAGGTATAATTTTTGTTTTTAATCCAGTCGATTTACCCCGTCATTGGGGCCAGTGATTTGTTTGGCCCCCAGTTTCATTTCATTATTTACGGCTAACGACCTTTATTAACAACGTTATGAAAATTTACGATCGACAAACTCAATCGCCAATAAATCATTAATCGGATGTAAACTGTGTGAATCCATTCCCTGTTGTACAAGTAAGGGAACATACCCATACTACGTGACCCGTTGTGAGCGGGGAGGGGGGTATTCAGAACACCACACTTGGTCACAGGGGCGACGGGGGCTTAGGTTTTCGTCACGTAGTCAATACCCTCTAGGGAAATCTCGTGCTTTTTCGAGCTATATTTAAATATGGCGCGCAGCGTTTAGAGCAGTGTATTAAGTTCCTGTTACAATATGTTTATATTTTTTTTTCACTTGTTATTATAGGTATGTACGCACTCTTGGCGTCACAAGGCAAGCACTGTATTAATAAAGACAAATATGAGTATTTTTTTTTTTTTTACTTTCTTTCCTCAAAATATGGTTTAAAACCATATTTATGAAAAAAAGGAAACGTCATCAAATGTCAAAGTTCGCTCTGTGCTTTTTAAATAATAAATAATATATTTTATCGATATATACAGCCGAAACATATACGAAAACACTCGGAGTGAGTTATTTACCACTGATAGCGTTTTTCTAAGCTAAAACGGCTTACGCTACATATGACGAAAAACGTACAAGGACAATATTTTTCATCAAACTAGCTAAACATCAAAACAGCCTCAATTGACGTTTGGACGCGACGCTGTCTCACGGCAACGGTTGCCAGGGCTGCGCCAAAACGTCATACAGCGGCGCCCCAGGCCGCCAGCGTGACTGCGCCCATTGTTAAAACCGTTTCTAAAACACCAAACTGCGCCGCTGTCATCGTGCCTCAGTCAAGTTCTGTCAATGTCTTGGATGTCATTTTTGTTATTGTAATATTATTTTAGATTTAAAGTTATATTTTTTGTTATTTATAAGGAAAAACCGTGTGAGTAGTGTTTTTCTATGAATGTTGAATAATGACGACAGTAGTGACGCCGTACGAAGCGCCAGTCAACCTGCCACATCGTTGGATGGCCTAGTGAGATGCCCTCATTGTCCCCAAGCACGTTTTTTTAAAGGTGAACGAGGTTTGAAAGTACATTTGGGGAAGAAACACAAACCCCACAATGTGCCTTCATCATGCCCGTCAATTATACCCATCTTTCAAACACCTGATACACCTTCTCAACCCTTTTGGAATTTACTTGCAAAATTAAAAACGTCTACTCCAATTCTAAAGAGAGTTCCTCGCGGCGCGAGACCATGCGTAGCTTTAAGTTTAGCGCGCTGTATCCGCCTCGCCGCCCGAGAGAACTCTAAAAGTGCTTGGGAGGCATTACTCACCTTCCCATTTAGAATTCTACATGTGCAAAAACATTTGGCAAATAAAAAAACCTTAACAGCTCAAATCAAAGATAATTGTAACATTTCGACCCAAAGTTTCGACCCTAAATTAACAGCGCACCTCCCATATAAAGGTTTATTGCACCATGTGGAGTCTAAACTAGGCGAGGGTGATATCAGGGGTGCGGCTAGGATCATCTTTAGCAGCGATGTGGTTGCGCCGTACTCTTCAGAGACACTTGCAGCTCTGAAGAGCAAACACCCCACCCCGGCAGATGACCTCTCCTTCCCTGACCCACCCGATCCCCAAACCAATTCACTTGTAATTACAGCTCAACAAGTTAGTGCGGCCGTGTGCTCCTTTCGAAGTGGCTCCGCCGGCGGCCTCGACGGCCTGACACCTCAACACCTGAAAGACTTAATGTGTTCAGGCGCCGGGGAGGCTGGTGAGTCCCTTTTGAAGGAGCTGACGGCCCTCATCAATCTTATGCTCTCCGGCAATGTGAACGAAGCCGTCATCGATATATTGTATGGGGCCAATCTATGTGCCCTGCGCAAGAAGGATGGCGGCATTCGTCCCATTGCCGTAGGGTCCACTTACCGTCGTATCGCAGCCAAAATTTGCTGTGCTTTTTACAGCGAAACACTGGCCAGCAAATTCCAGCCCCTACAGCTCGGCTTCGGATCTAAAGGGGGCTGTGAGGCTGCGGTACACGCATTATCAACTTACCTCAATAGCAATAAAGGTGAGGTCATCCTTAAGGTTGACATTAAGAATGCTTTCAATTCCGTAAACAGGGACACCTTGTTGACGGAAGTTCAAAAAGAAGTACCCAAAATTTACAGTTTTCTTTACCAATGTTACAGGCACCCTACTAAATTGCTATATAAAGACAACCTTTTGGAATCGGCCGTTGGATGTCAACAGGGTGACCCTCTTGGGCCAGTCATTTTTAGTTTGGCAATAAATCCAATTATTCGACAGCTAAATTCTAAATTCAACGTATGGTATTTGGATGACGGAACCCTAGGAGGTGATGTAGCCACAGTCTTAAAAGATTTATCTTTTTTAAAAGAAAAATTCAATTCCATTGGCCTAGACCTTAACCATTCAAAATGTGAAATTTATCTTCCCCATACTACTGACAGACAGACCACCATAGCAAAATTCTGTACAATAGCACCAGACATCAAAATTACGGAAAGAAACTCTCTTCACCTCTTAGGGTCCCCAATTTTCGACGAATCCTTTCCAACGTTTATTGAGGAGAAAATTAAAAATTTCCATGATGTCTCGGAACGACTTTTCAAAATTAATATTCATTCGGCCTTCACGCTCATTCGATACTGTTGCTTTGGACCAAAATTTACATATAGCCTTCGCTCCTCCCATCTTTGGAAGCATCCACAACTTTTAGAAAAAGTAGACCAAATTATTAGAAATACACTAACTTCAATCCTAAATGTGGCCCTGGACGACCGAGCGTGGCAGCAAGCCACACTTCCCATTCGCCTGGGTGGTCTCGGCGTCCGCAAAATTTCAAGTATAAGTTTACCGGCCTTCCTCTCCTCGGTCCACAGTACAGATAAATTAACCAGGAATATTTTATCTTCCTCACTGGTTGATTTTGAAGTACCGTGTTTGACCGATGCTTTGAACGCTTGGAAAATGGCTTGTCCCAATACGGTTTTACCTGACAACCCATCCTCCCAGAGACGGTGGGACGTGCCGCTCTGCAGTATTATACGGAATACCCTGGTAAATACGTCACCTAATACTGTTGAGCGTGCCCGTCTGCTGGCTGTGGGAGAATGGGAGTCAGGCTTGTGGCTTCAGGCGCTCCCGTCATCCACCATAGGCACTATGATGGATGACTCATCGTTTCGGCTCGCTACGTGTCTCCGCTTGGGCGCACCTTGTGTTGCTCCGCATCGGTGTCACTGCGGTGAAGCTGTCGACAGTCTCGGGCACCATGGCCTGTCCTGCTGCAGGAGCGCAGGTCGCATAGCACGCCACGCCAGCATCAACGATATTATTCGTCGAGCCCTTGTCACCGCCGGCGTACCAGCGGTATTAGAACCAAACGGCTTGGTACGTGACGATGGGAAGAGACCAGACGGCATGACGTTATTGCCTTGGAAGGTGGGAAGACCTCTGGTGTGGGACGCAACATGTGTCGACACCCTTGCGCCATCCCATGTTCCTAGCACGGCGGGCTGTGCTGGCGCCGCTGCTGCTGTTGCTGAGACCCTCAAGCGGCGTAAATACTGTAACCTTATGGGTAACTACAGTTTTGAGCCGTTTGGGGTCGAAACGCTCGGGTCATGGGGCCCGAGTGCACGTCTCCTTTTTAAGGAAATTTCTCGCCGGCTGATCGACACTTCACGTGACCAGAGGGCTGGGTCGTTCTTTGGCCAAAGAATTAGCATTGCCATTCAACGTGGCAATGCTGCCAGTCTTCTGGGCACGTTTCCTGATGACAGCGATGCGGAGGAATACTTCGACGCCTAAGTGTCCTTTTGTTTTTATTTTGTATATCGTTGTTTTAATTATTAAATACAGTATTAATAAAATAGTTTATTTATGAATAAGTACTTGAAAAGTAGTGGGGAAGGGGGTGTCGTGGCATATGCCAAGACAGCCCCTCCCCCACTATTTTTGTGACCATCCGTAGTATATACTACGGGTGATCACCGAGGAGGGAAGGGGGATAATTAAAAAAAAAATTGTCACGTAGTATGGGTATGTTCCGTAAGTACACGGTCGCTGTGAAACTTACTTGTAGTTCGGTTTGGATTACTTCCTTGTTCCATGCTTGGAGATTGAGTTAATTGAGGTCAACCGCTATTTAGCATGTGGTTTATGAAACAATTATTTTGTAGTCAATTAGCATGTTGTTGATTATTGTGCTTTTCGTTGAAATATTCTCCAAGTCTCTCAAGCTTAATATCAATCAGTGATCATTCATTTATTCATACACATTAGATTTCCCAGGTAATTCATCAAAATCATTATCATTGGCAGCCTTGTTCTATCCATTGCTGAGTATAGGCCTCATAGGAGATCATCCCCGCAATTGTACTTTTAACATTACGAGTATTCTTACCACTTAAAGCAATTACAAACAAAAACAGTTTTTTAACACGCTTTTATTAGCTTCACCTGTATGTTTGTTGGGCACGCCACGATAGCGGCGGTAAGTTCCCTCTTTGAGGAGTGGCTTGAGAGGCGGCATGGCGTCCTCACCTTCCGCCTGACGCAGGTCCTCACCGGACACGGTTGTTTCGGGAGGTTCCTGTTTCGTATAAGGCGGTAGGAAACGCCCGGGTGCTTCCATTGCGAAGATCGCCCTGAGGACACGGTGAAGCATACGGTGGCGGTCTGCCCGGCTTGGGCGGAGCACCGCCGTGTCCTCGTGGAGGCGATCGGCGGCGGCGATCTCTTGCGTCCGACCCTGGTGCAGGCCATGGTACGGAGCGAGAGTGAATGGTTAGCCGTCACCTCCTTCTGCGAAGCAGTAATGCTCGCGAAGAGGGAGGCGGCGCACGTGAGGGAGAGGCAGTATATGCGCCCTCACGGCCGTAGTCGCCGCGGGAGAAGCCCTGGGCGTCGGGAATCCAAGGCTGATTCCCGGCCACCGTGGGCGCGGGCTTGCGGACGGCGAGTAATGGGTAGCTCGCTGTCCGGTAAGGACCAAGCCCGGGTCGACGGCGCGTTGTGTTCCACGCGCGCCTCAAAGAGATGTCAGCACCAAAGGGTGGGGTCCGCAAGGGCCTAGGCCTGCCAGGGGTGCGGGTTGTTCGAAAGAGATACCGCGGCCCCTGGCACACAGGCAACTGAGGGAACACGGGTGGGTTTTAGTCAGTAAAAGTCTGACACGCCCTCCCGCTCCACTCAGAGCGGGAGAAGTTATTTGATGATTTCCCACCCAAAAAAAAAAAAAAAACTTTGTAAGCCTGTTTGTAACCGACTCCTTTGGACTTGATTTTGACGCACTTCAAACGGTTTTTGTTTTTGGGTGGGATATATCAAATAACTTCTCCCGCTCTGGATGGAACAGGAGGGCGTCAGACTTTTACTGCTTTCTGCTTTTTTTAGTTTGGTTTTAAAGCGTGTTTTTCAGCTTTTTTCTATTTTTTTTTATTTACAGGCACATTACTTAATAAAAACTTAATAAAAATAAACACCAGTATGTCGGTTATTAAAATTTATTATATTAACAACTAACTGTAATATTCTGCTGACTTAAATCTGTCAATAACCTTTGCATATTTATTGTATCTGAAGGCACCTGCAAGCCGGCAACCGTATCTCATTTAGGAACATCCAAAATAATATTGGTAACTTACAGAGAAAAGTCATCACAATATGGGTATTCGACATCGAGATTACAGATTTGCGATATAAATATTATGTGCTGGTTAAAGGCTTATGGTGCTCACACAACATTCTTATTATTACCGACTGTATTACCGATTTTTTTTTAGCGATAAAAAGAAGGCTCGGCCGTACAAAAAATACCCAATGCAGTCTGTTTTGGAGCGTCGAAAGTAGATACCGTAGAAACAGTCTTATGTAGTCTTCAAACCCGAAACGGATACGTAAAACTTAAATCTCAGCCTGTTGTAATTATTTCCTTATCGTAGACAATTTAAATAACTTGTACTTTTTACATGTAGATATGGTCACCCATCCACGGACCAACCGCGGCAAGGGTAGCTTAACCTGATCCATCGACTCGTGCGGTTGTTATTACTTAGCCACAACCGCTTTTTTATATTCTATTTAAAAATGATAAATTCATTCAATAACAGATTTGTCTGTTAGTGAATGAATTTATGATTTTTATGCGGCATTATTTATGAGGCATAGCCTACATCACTAGATTTACAAGAGTTCCATAAACAACGAAAATTTTGAAAATAATAATTATAAGTGTACCATTTTTGTCCATGGAAGTCCTATACGACACGGCTTGTAATAAAAATGAAAAACTGGTTCCGTATTAATGATATCAATAAGCTCTTAGTTTAAACAAACTTTAGTTTATAATAAGAATATAATTTGAGCAATAGCGATCACTGCTAGCACTGTCATTCCAGGTTGAAAAGTGGATGCTCCATCTGGAGCGGGCGTAGTAGATGTAGTCGCAGGAGTTGTTGAAGTTGTTGAAGTTGTCGATGAAGTCTCTGCTGAGGGCTCAGGCTCAAGCTCAGGTATAGGTTGGACGACGATGACATTATCTATCCATGTAGTGTAGCTGGAGACACGGGTAAACAGTTGAGGTCTTGTGGGGACCTCTGAGCAGCCACTTGGTTGGATAAGAAGACCTGCTAGACTACCATGGCAGACTAATGGGCTGCCTTCGTCGCCCTGGAAATAAATATTAAAAAAATATATACTCACTCCTCAATAAAATAAAGTCGATTTTCGTGTCTATCTTTGTGACTGCTTAGTAGACCATCTAAAATACACAATGGATTTTGAATAATTTTTCACCACCATTTAGAACATTTGTTCCGGAAGGTTGAGATGCGTCATAGTGCAGACTCTCATTCTGCAAGTCAGTAGTCTCTTTTGGGATAACGACTTGGGGTGGTGCTCTGAAAACTTATATTCTTCACCTGGAAAGAGCGCCACGAGCTATTCTTAAAGTCATGACATCGAAACATTTTCAGTATAGCACCATAAAATTATATAAAGACTGCAATGTTATGACTGTCCGACAGCTCTTTGTGCACAATACCATTTTGTGCAGACATGGTTCTCTGAACTGCAGTACTGGTCGTCTGGCAGATAGAAGAAATTTTTTTTTTGTCCTGTAGAACGTTATAGAATTAAAATAGTTGAAAGACGCTTTCGAGTATTGGGTAGCTGAATTTATAATGCAGTTAACAAAAATTTCAATATTTGTCAATTGAATAAATTTCAATGTAAAAGGAAAGAGAGTCAATGGCTCACGACTCTTACTTACGAGGAGGTGGAAAAGTTTCTCGGAAAGCTAAAAAAAGTTTCTTGTTATTATAGACAACTCAAAACATACACCACATACATACACTACATACAGACACATGACACATGCACTTACACACCCAAACTCACAGTGTAGAGAGACTTTACAATTTGTTTTCTTTTTCCGTTTCTTTAATTTAATTTAATTTCATAACTTTATTTTATTTTTGTACTGAAACGATAGATAGCAACTAACCGAACGCTAATCCGTACTAATTTAATTTGTATTAATTTGATTTTTTTTTTAATAGAGAGCCCGCCCTGGCACCCATAACACAATGTTAATCTTAGCTTGGGTGCCGGAAGTAACAATCAGTAATTTATGCAATAAAAAAAAAACAATATTGTCATAGTACTGACCTATCGTCTTTATATAAATTGTAAATTTGGAATTAAAGTTTATTCTATTCTATAATACAATAATATTTAATTATATATAGCACAGAAATCTCGATATTTTGATATGGATGTAGAACAACTTTTTATCTGCGACTTAACAGGATATAATATCACGCTCGTGTCCCCAAAGGGTCAGGCTCGACGGTCAAGGTACACTAGGGGCGAGCCTATTACCATAAGCCAAGCACAACACAACTCCACCTTCAAAGAAGAGCATGATTGAAAAACTTCTAATGGTAATAACCAAATTTCACTTCACCCGACTCCTACTGCTCCTATAGTGCTATTCTGTAACATTCTCACCGTGAAAACGTAGGTGAAGTGAGCGTGATGTGAGCTGTCATTCCACCTGATGCCAGGGAGAGACACAATTGACAGCTCACTTCAAGCTCACTTCACCTCAATTTTCATGGTGACACTTTAACAGAATACATCGGCTGAGGTCGGTCATTAACCCAAGATTCCATGCTCAACATGCCCGAGGACCTTATATCAACGAGGAATTCCTCGAGCTGCCGGTCTATTCTGTAAAATGTCTCGATTAAAACATAGGTGAAGTAAGCTTGAAGTGAGCTGCCATTCAATGCTAGGGACTGGTTTACAATAAGTTCTTACCGAGCATCCAGCAGCTCCTTCTATTATCCCGGTGCCAGGAGCCCAGGCACATAGCATGCTTGGTAATAATGGTGTACTGATCATTAAACGGCACACGTTTTGGTACATCGTCAACATTTTTGAGTGCATCAACTGCGTACTCGTCTATAACAAACAATTTAAAAACAATGATATTAAGTCTACAACCCTAAATGGGTGATTGGATTGATAGGTTAATAATGAACAACTTTTACTAAGGGACTTGAAATTGCAGGAAAAAAATAACTTATACGCTAGATTTTTTATGACAAAGAAATTAAAACATATGATTTAATAAATTTAAGGAAATACCTTTTTTACGACTTCAGGATTAGTCCCAAAGTAAAACCTGTTGTGCATTTTTCAAAATAATGAATACTTCTTTTCGGCACCATAATTGCGTAACATAGTATTAGAGCTAATTATTGCTTCATATTTTCGAAAAAACCATAAAGAGTAACATAATAAGCATTTCATAGCGTGGTTGAATTGTCAAAATTAAAGCTATTGCTATTGTTAGTGTATTACGCAATTACCCCGCGGTTTTTCTGTTATTTCAATTACTAATTGTTTATTAATCTGGAAGGGAAAATAAAAAGAAAAACTTACAGTAGGTGATGAACCCTGCGCCCCCCATCCGGAAAGATAACATGATACTGGTTCTGTGTATGAGCTCAGGTCTGTAATCGACAGTGGTGCCACTGTATCGGTTAAGAACGGTGTGTTAAGCTGAAAATAATTGTTTGAATGAAGGAATTATTTCAGATTCAGTGCTTTTCGCATTAACAGCAATTCAATAAAGCAAACATAATACTTACAATAATCACAGCAATATCGTTAGGAAATCGGTTACTGGGAGGAGGAAGGATCGTATTATACTCCGGGTGTATGATAATGTCAGCAATACGCCGAATGCGATCAGCCGAAGTGTCGTTCGTAAGAACCACTGAACCAGCGAACACCCTGTATTCAGCCGGGTTTACTGGCGATAAGGTCCTGAAAAACAGTCTTAGTTTTACCGATTTGTAAATAATTTATCGTTTAATTCAGAGTTTCAGCGCAATCGGCATACTCCTCAGAAACGATGGCAGCCTCTTCAGTGCTCAATCTAGCTGGTGCAATACCAAAGTGCAGGGCGTCTATTCGGTAGTATTTATCAGGAGCTGCATTATTCTTATTTTCGTATGTCACCAGAGAAACCACGTTTAGTCTAGCTGTACATAAAAATACGTGAGAGAAGTTTGTCGAGCTTTTCTAAATACCAGCGATACCATCATCAACCTACAGTAACCCACTGCTGGATATAATCCTCCTCCGAAAGTCTCTCTAATCGCCGTTCATCTCGATTCTCGGCAACCGTCATTAGACTGGGCCGAAATTACGTTGCGCTTTGACGTAAGCATAAAGGTCAGCCCTGCGGCTATGCAACGTCTTCTTTGAATTTTGTGGAGGTATTACGATGCATAATTTCAACATGAAGTGTCTTAGCATTCGGCTACGTCGAAGCGAATATACAATTTTTTTGCCCCGATGTTAACCGACGGAAATTCAGCAAGTGTGTTACTGCACTTAGGTGTAAAGGTTAACTAAATAAAATATTGGTAATGTAGCCGACTGATCCGATAGCGTTCCAAGTCAAGTATCTACTTATTCATCTGCAGAAGCTCTTGGAGCTCCTCATTCTTTATAAAACTATTATAATATTGACCAATATATTCACCATTCGACGCCATTCGCTGGTTCGCTGACAAACTCGAGAGTGCAAGATGCAGCCGTTACTGCATGCTGTAAGGTAACCAATGCTCCTCCGCATCTGTGTCCTCTAGTGATACTATGTACTTGACTTAATCGTTGCAATGAAATCTGAAAAATCATCAATATCTATAGCATATTGTTTGACTACTTTTAATTTATAGCTAACTTTTTCATACAGAATGTGCACAAAAGCGGGTATCTCTCACCAAAAAGTATAAACAATTAATTACCATATATGGGAACTGGTTTTCTTTTGCAGGTGATCCATTAAGTATTCTGTTTGGCCCTTCAGCATATACAGAACTTGTGCATGTGACTGTTAATCAAAATAATAGTAATTGTTTTAAAGAAGATCTTTCAGAAACATAGTTACCACTAGGCCTATTTCTTGAAATACACGTAATTTCAAGCGTTTTTTGCGTGACTATGAAAGCGAGTAAAAACTTTCATACATGTTATAGGGGGCATAACCACTACCAGACAACTCTTACCGCCGCGCCTTAAGCCGCGTTAAAGATCTTTGTTCCAATAAAACACTTTTCAATTTTACAAACACTGAGAGTGACAATCTTAACGCTTGGAGCGTAGGTAATTACATATTTCAACTGTCTTTTTTTACGACTTTCTACTTTGGTCAAAATGTCAATTTAAGATGGTGGCTGCGATTTTTTTGTTTTAAACCATACGACCCCTAATTGGGGTCCCCCCGTCTGTACATGTTTTTAAATAGAAATTAATCTTTTATGTTATTTATTTATTTATTTATTTATTAGGAAACTCAACAGCTTATAAATTAATTAATTAATTATTTTTTTTTTTTTTTTTTGTTAATGAATATTGATCAAATTTATAAATATAACACCTGCATACTTGTACGTAATATAATGAATAGAGACATACATACACAAATAACATTTACCAAAAGAATGCAAATTCAAAAGCGCATAACGAGGCAGGCTACCGATATAATCTTGAGAGCACCGAGGACAAACTACGGTAGAAAGACTGTCGTATATGAGGGGGCTCAACTCTATGCCTAAAGCCATTAAAGAATCAAAAAGGCTACCAACTTTTAAAAGGCTATTGAAACATCATGTCTTAAATAGTGTTTAAATTTTATGTTAATACTTTTATTTTATATCTTATTACCAGATTTTTATCCAGATTTTTACAATACACGGGGAGACATACAAACTAATTTAGTCGTTGCGCCATAAAAACAGACAAAATTGCCCCCGTCCCGCCTTAAACTACATTCATCTAGTCCATATTCAATGTCAATATAAATATATAATAAATTGCCAGAACAAAACAAAAGAGACAACAAAACAAAACCAGTATATTTTTAAATAAATTAAAGCAATATTTAATTTTAAAAAAAGCTATTACACAGTACACGAATATCTAACGGATAAAGTCAATAATAATATATAATTATGAATAAAAAATATATAGTAAGTAAAATATCAGAAAAAAATATAATACTTAATAATTATATTATTTATTTATTTAAACTTCTCGCACACAAAAAAGGTACAAAGGCGGACTTAATGCCTTAGGCATTCTCTACCAGTCAACCAAGGGTGGTGCAGAGATTAGATGGCAGGTGCTTTGGATGAGAGGAATGATGAAAATACCTATAAAATATATCATAATGAATTATAAATAATATTACATAAATAGGTTATTAACTAATAATACACATACATGCATACATATCTACTATAATATATACTTTATATATATATATATATAAATATATGTACAAATTCAAGGGACAGAGGTGTTGAGACGACTCTACGCTATTTGTTAAGAAAATACCTCTGCAATTTCCGCAAAATTATTTAATATTAATAAAAAAATATAAGAAACAAATTTTAAGCGAGTTAACCAATAAGCATTATTCAATTATAATAAAATAAAAAATAAATGAATGGATAGACTTGCACATATAATATTAATATTATAAATAAATGAATAGAAATATAAAACATATAATAGGATATAAAATAATTCAAACCAAAATTACTAAAGCGCTTTTCCTCTGTCTAGTTATTTAGTTATTTAAAAATGTGCTGTGCCCAACAGGTCGCTCAACGGGTTTTTACGACTGGGACAGGGTATGTCCCGTGGTCGTTCGAGCAGATACCTCATAATTGTTTATTAAAAACATGTTTTCTTTTATTCTGGTCAAAAGGCAGGTTCATTAGCTACATATTGGCATTGAAGGACTGTTCGTTTTCCTAACGATTTTAGAGAAAATAATAATTTTAACAAAAATAAGAACTGGTTAACTGTGTCCTCACTATAGTACACTATTAACCGGGGGGTATGCAACAGTTAACCATGGGGTACACAATTAATCACTAAATATGATAAATTATTTATTTTGAAATAATAACACCTTATTGTTACTAAATTGACCTTTTATTTGTTACTCAAGTTTATTTTGTCAAAATTAACACAAAATAAATGTTTTCTTTATAATAATTACGAACAAATTAACATTTTTATAACATTATCAATCAGACTTCTCGATTTGAAACGTAATTATAAAAATAATGCTTTTAAATCCAAGCAAGGCTTTAAAAGCATTATTTTTTATAATTATGTCAAATGTGTTACTCTGCTCCCAAACCTGTTGAGCTAACCTCACTTTTAAATAAGCGTCACTACACACATAATACCTATACTACTCGTAAATGAAGCATATTTAGTCAGTCTAAACAGCCGACAAATAATGAGGATAGTAAAACCAAACCAAATGAAGGTTAAGAGAAGAAGTAATCACTAATTTTTTTAACTTTTTTCATTAGAAACAAAATTTGATGTCACGTAAGTATGATGACGCCCGCGCTACCTTGCTGCAAACAGAGGGGAGTGGGACCGTTTTGACATCTAAATCGCACGTTGGCATGAAATAGCAACGTCACGTTTGCCAAATATGGGCATGGTTAATTGTGTACGAGTGGTTAACTGTTGGACAGGTGACCCTAAATTATGGATTGCAATAAACGATTTGATTTAATTCTAGATAAAACCCAGCGAAACCGTCGCATAACTCAATGTTTATGTTTTTCCTCATAGAAGTGAATATTGTATTCTTTTTTAGAGAAATAAATTGTCTTAAACCGTATGTAACTTTATAATTATGTCATATAAAAATACAGTAATATAAAAACTTTTTAGCAAAAAAAATAAACCGCCGAAAAAACTGAAAAGCAAAAAATAATAAACCTTTTTTGTTTGACCTTAATAACTAAGTTCTTAAACTAATGTAAGTATACCTGAGTAATTTTGAGTTTTTGATTTCAAGTCAACTCCTACCACAAGCCGCGTTAAAGATCTTCGTTTCAATAAAACACTTTTCAATTTTACAAACACGGAGAATAATAACTCAACAACCATTTAAATTTCACGGTGTTACATACACAGCATTTTATATGACAGCATTTTATTACGAAATACGCAATACGCGTATGACTAATAGCACCGCGACTATCGCTTTGGGGTTGTCGATGCGCTCGTCTGTGTGAATGTACCGTTCCTAACATTTGTACGTAGTTTCTGTACTGTCCATATGTATATTGTGATGTCGATTGTGAACGCGTGTTTTTGGTTTACGAAAACACGCGTTCGGGTTCTCCTCATCAGAACACGACGTAATTTTTAGTAAGGATGCGGGATAATGGGAGCAGTGCGGCGGGCTGTCACTGTTATTATGATTCGACGAATGTTTGGAAATGTTACATCCGGGCCGGTCAGTAAAAGTCCGCGTAGTATACAGGCGGCCTCGGGAGAACTGATGGTATTGATGATAATTATAGTGGGTAGAAATACTGAACTTATTATCTAAAATGCTTACCAGAAACAACAAACACAGAGAGATAAAAAAACTTATCCATTGTCTTATGAATAGGCAAGTGTACACCAAGATTTATAAACGATCTGAAACAATTTTAATATCAAACAAAATAATGTTACCAGTTTCTATACTTATTGTTGACTGCGGTATGTTGCCAATTTTGGCTTTATCATTTAGATTATTTTAGATATAGGTAATTAGTTATATCTATATTTTTATCTTTTAATAAGTGGACGAAACAACGTTTTATCAGGTTACGTACGATTCGTTTCTGTCCAAAACCTTTAAAAGTTATGACCAAAAATTATGTTAACAGATTTTTATTTTGAATGATCTAGGACACCTGCCTGTTTTTATTTACAAGATATGTGATACTTATTTTTAACTTCATAATAATATATCTAATCGTATATTCAAAAGTATTTTTTGCCCTGAGAAGTTAAATCTTTTACGTTGCTCTTACACCTGTTCCTATACTCCTGTTCTACCTGCGTTAATGTTAATGTCTGTGTCAAAATGCGTCTTAATTATGGCGTTAAAAAACAAGAACACTGAGCAACATTTTAACGTACACCCATAAGTTCTAACGTCACAAAAATGGCACATCTCAGATAACATATTAAAACAAACAGGGTGACTTGTAATTTGACGTATTCCTTCCAAGGTGTGATATTGTGACCCATTTGCAACAATTAAGAAAATTCATGGGATACGAGAAAACCCAGTGTTCTTGCATTTTTGAAAATTTCTCGGAATTCGTCACAAACTATCACTTTTCTCTTAAAGATCATATCTGAAGGCCAGTCAATTTCTCAAATTGCACATCAAAATGTTTGAAAATAACTTACAGACTACAATAGCCGAAAAAATATCGAACCAAAAGACGAAATAACTCGACTCTGGCATCTTCAAAAAGTCACAATAGTCTCCATAGTGCTGTCTACAACAGAAGTAATTCCTAAACAACTTCATCAGTCCCTTAGTTCCCTCAACCTGCCATCTAACACCTACCACCTGCTGCAAAAGACAGTGATTCTTAACACATGCAGGCTAGTTAGAACATTTAATCAGTGTGAGTCGGACACTTTGCACCAATACTCCCGCGCAAATATAATTTCGTCTACTTCTAATATTACTCCCACACTTAACCCCACTGCTGGACACTTGGCTTAGGCCCGTGCCATCACTTCTACCCGGCTAGGCCGAGGAAAACGGTTAATAAACAAAAATAATAATAATACAAATCTTTGTTGACATCAATCATACAAACATTTTTATAAAATTTTTATTCCCTAGCTCCTGCGCTAATACGGGAGTTAGTGTCTTCCCCAAATTGCAATGTTACATGTTATTTATGGCATCAGAAGATTATAAAGCAAATCAAAAGTAATAGAAGTAATAAATTACAGTAATCTAACATGCATAATATAGTATATTTTATATTGAGGGACTAAACGAAGCCATAATATACCAGAGGTGGTTTGACTCAAGTCAATGAAACTGAGGGTATATTAAGTTGGCGTTTAGTCTCGAGGTGCAAACTGTACTTTTCACTTTGATTGCGAGAAAATAGTCAATTTAGTACAAAAACATTTCATAAATATTACTTAATAAAATAAAAATCACAAAATATTTTTTTACTTGAAGCTAAATGTATAATTCGAATTATTTGAAAAACCATGGAACTAAAACTCTCAACATTTCCGCAATGAAGATGGTCCACACTCCACAGATAATAGTATATTTACTGGGTATTTGAGTTTGTCTATGTCACATGTAGGATTATAAAAAACTAATTACTTTTCACTCCCTAGAGACTAAAGTGGTCACTATAGCCCCGCTTCGGCTATATTGGCGTACTTTTAGAGCATGAGAAGTGAAAAAGAATTAAACAAAAATTCTAGACATGTTGTGTGGGCGGGCAGTACTATTAGGTACCTACATACTTGTTGCTCACGAATAGGTACATATAACAAGGAAGGAAAATAGACGAGTAATAAAATTTTATCGTAACAGTAAACAATTAAATCTTGATACTATTGGAAGTTCGCAAAAAATAAGACAAACGTTCTGTCTCAATATGTTTTAATCTTATCGTAGTTCAAAAACTATAAATTAATGACATCGGCGGTTACAGTTTGGGCTATAGAAATCGCTGCTAGCACTGCCATTCCAGTGGTGTAGTAGTTGTGTGTGTGGTATAGTTCTACAACATTCATTGCGTTATTTCTCTTGTTGACATTTTTTTCGCAATGGATTAGCAACCCTTCAAAATGAATAGGATTCTGCTTAATAGTGTTAACACACTACGCATTTAGGGTGTAGATAGGAATGTGTATGCTTCGTCTGAAGCGGGTATAGTTGTAGTCTCTCGTGACGTCGACGGAGTTTGTCCGCTTGTACTGTTTATCCATTCGCTGAAGCTGGAGGTCCGGGTATACACTTCTAGGTATCCAGAGACTGCAGTTTTTGTGTTGAATTTAAATGGTATTTACGCAACTCACGAATGAGGGTTTTCATGAATATTCAAACCACCAATTGGTGCTACTTTTATAAGAGATCTTCCAGTTTGAAAATGAACTTAAAATATTTGATATAATTCGTTTCATTCTTTCGTTCACCATTCAGTACGTAGGCGCTTTAATACTTTTGACAGATGCCCGGACCTGACGTCTCAGTGCTGCCACCTAGTGAACGCCATTTCAGAAAACACTCATTGCCTAAGTCGCCTTGGAAAAAAAAATGATGTATTTTTGCTCGTCATATATTGTCTGTTTAGAACATCATAGGTACGAAAAAATCCACTTTTATTATTATTAGTTTAAATTATAATTATAATACCTTCACAGACTCATCCAAGGCGACGAGGTGTAGGGTGGTTAGTTGAGTCTTTTGACAATAACCAATATATCGTGCTGACAGTTTACATAGGGACGTTTTAGAACGGTGCAACGTCACCACGTTTAGTACTGAATAGGGAACAGACTATTTATGTTATTCTCCTGACTGAGTTTAAAAAATAGAAATATAAATAATTGATTTGCCAATAATGTAGGTATACAGATATGATGGTTATTTTGAACAGAGTCTCGATACATTTTGCCTTTCGGCATGCACAATTATTACGGCAATCCGACACGACCGAGGTGAAATTAGGTGCAAGACCAACAGGCTTTAGGCTCGGGAGTGTCACACCACCAACTTTCAAACTCCCACTCAGAAATCACATGAATAGTTATTACCGTGCATCCTGAAAACGGCATCTGCTGAATGAAGATCCATAAAAGTCGCCATTACTCTATTTATGAAAAGTAGACTTGACATATTTTGAAAAATATCTCCTGCTCAATATACCTCGTACCTGGAACCTACTGGGTACCAGTCACATATAAACCTTTTAATTGTTCATATAAAGAACGTAAACAACAATTTTCTGTGCTGTTTCCAGTACTTTCTACTTCATAAAAAGCGGTAAAGTAACAACGTTTCAAATAAGATTAGATTATTATTGATAAACGGAATAAAATGATAAAGCCAAAATAAGTAACTGAACGCAGCTAAGTATTTTTCAATGTGTTAGGTTATTTTGTGCAGCGATATCTTTTTGCGTCTTTCGTTTTCTGCTTTAAAAAACATGGATAAGTTTTTGTTTTTATTTGTGATTGCCTTGTGTGGTAAGGTTTTTAAATATAATATAATTAATTTTATTGCAAATATTTATCTGAATCATGACTGACATTCATAATCAATATTACAAAAAGTTTCTCGCCTTCATAGAGTTTTATTTTGTTACGTGAAACATTGTTACCGGCACAAACATTTTGGCAATATAGAATGCACTCGTATAATAAATATTTATTTACTTTCTTGAATTCAGAATATCCACACTAAGGTCCGTATGATCGAACCTCACTCAAGGCCCACGCATAACTTAGAACTAGTTTAAAACCATTTCATTTTTAAGTAATGCTGAAGTCTTACATGAGGTTCTGTATTACGGACCTTAGGCAACTATCTACTTTAGCGTTATGTACTCTAAGTTTATTGCTCAGTGACCATTTGTGATAGAAGTGGTCTTAAGTCAGTGGTTGTAATGGAATGAGATCCGAAAACAAAATTATTACCTATATAAGAGTTGAATTCAAGTATACGTCGCATACGTGACTTTGTTCAGACAAAGTCACATCAGTCACACACAAACCTCACACCCAGTGAGGTTCACTTCCAGAAGTGGGTCAATACCAAGCGAACATAGAACATGCTTATTTTGATATTCAATTTATTGATACGAAAAGAGCCGAGGTTTAGAAGAGTACCGATAGAATGCGGACGTTTTATCTTTATCTTGCAACTTATGTTATACTTATTGTTATTATTTTGATGAACAGGCACACTTGCAAGCTCGTTAAAAGCTGAAGGGGCTAACAGAATATTAGAAGGAACGCCTGCAAGTAGAAACCAGTTCCCATACATGGTAAATATATATTTTTAGTAAATACAGCAAAATTTATACCTACATAAAAACGTTGGCCAACGTTATGTGGCTTAAGGTAAAATGTTGCCTTAAAGTTACTTGGGTAAAGACGAATGACTATTTAGCCATAATTTTTTTTCAAGTTTAAACGTCTCTTATCTTTGTGCATCATTTATAAATAGAACCTCT
This sequence comes from Antitype chi, assembly GCA_947359405.1. Lineage (NCBI taxonomy): Eukaryota > Metazoa > Arthropoda > Insecta > Lepidoptera > Noctuidae > Antitype > Antitype chi. The sequence goes on along the minus strand of OX375815.1, from coordinate 8,888,482 downwards.
AATGATAATCGTTTGCATAGCTATAACTTTTTTATGTTTAAACATGCCTTAACTAGGGCTATTTTTCAAACGTCATTTATGACTTTTTGGTACCTACCGAATAATAAATAAAATAAGTTAAAAGCCAAGTAAGGGAAGCTACGTCTGCCAGCAAATATTAGCACGTGGCAGATTATCCGCTTAAAGGGAGTCCAGTGACCACGATCCTCAGTAATGACGGACCGATTTAAGAAGAAGATAATAATAAAAATGCAAAAAGGTGCCAAAGCCAGTCATTTATTCCTGTAAAAAAACTGGCCATTAAGTAAAAGCAGAACAGGTTCTGAAGCAAACTGCATTGATCACTGCGCACACACCAGTGAAACAAAATAAACATGTTGACATTGTTTTAGGTGTCGTTACAAAACATAAGTGAAATACTAAATTACACAAGAGGACACCGTTGTGGGGGAGCGTTGGTTACTTTACAGCATGCAGTGACAGCTGCATCTTGCAATTTCTTCGAAGTCAATGGGTCAGTGGTCAAACCTACCTACTGTTGTGTTGTAATTTATGATCCATGCCTTTTGTAACAAAAATGTTTATGTGAATGACACTCAAGCCTCATAAGAAATTCTAATTTAAGAGTGTTTTTTTGAAAATTTAAATTGTTGCTATGAAAATTACAACAAGGAAAATAAAAATCAGGAGTAATAAGCATAGGGGTATTTGTTTTGCAATTCTCTGGAATAATTAAAATTATTTATTTATTTATTACATTTGGGAAAACAAACAACGATTTATGACGGTTTAAATGAAATCGATAGGTATCGATGCATCTTTTATTATAGAAAATGTAACGTCTTTGTTTACAGAAACGAGTGTTAACGATTTAAGGTATTATTTTACCTTGAACATGCGATTGCGTTGAAATCTCTAATCAGGTGGAATTAATGCTTTTTGAAAAATCACTTCTTAATTTATTTGGCATAGCACAAAACGTTAACATTTAAACTGTTCCGCAGGGTCTCTATGCCTATCGTTCCGGTACAATTCAGGGTGTTTGCCGGTGGAGTGATTCTTACCAGTGACGTTAGTAGCTACCACTCTCGACGCATAGAAAGAATCACCATGCACCCCCAGTATTTCGCTAGTAACCCGTTTGTAAATAATATCGCTGTTATCTTCGTAAGTAATTTTTATTTTATAATTAATTATTATTACACGCTTTATATTAGCTTCACTTGTATGTTTATTTGTTTGTTAGTTTGTTTGTTTGTATGTAACCGACTCCTTTGAGCGCGATTTTGACCCACTTTAAACGGTCAGATTTCATTGAAACTTTGTAAACTTGTCGAGGACCGATGACAATTCAATAATTAAAAAAAAAATGAGAAAAAAAAACAAACATGTTTTTGTAGTTAGCAGAACTAAAAAATAGAAAATAAATAATAGTTAAAAAAACTAAAAAACACGCTTTAAAAACCAAACTAAAAAAGGAGAAAATAATTTAATTCAATTAAAAAGCGTGGGGTGCTTGACAGTAAGTGATTATAAAAATACCTCAAAAAGCAACCCACGCTTTTTAATTGAATTAAATTATTTTCTCCTTTTTTCGTTTGGTTTTTAAAGCGTGTTTTTTAGTTTTTAATTTAATTATTATGATTCACGAAATAAGTGATTAAGGCCCCTCGCCCACGGCGTCTTTTTGTAGCGTTGCTGTCGCGCGTTTTGTAAACGCGCTTCTGTATTGATACTATCGCGCGTTAGTCGCGTTTGCAACGTGCGACAGAAACGATGCAAACGCGCGGCTGTATGGGCACGCCACGATAGCGGCGGTAAGTCCTCTCTTTGAGGAGTGGCTTGAGAGGTGGCATGGCGTCCTCACCTTCTGCCTGACGCAGGTCCTCACCGGACACGGTTGTTTCGGGAGGTTCCTGTTTCGAATAAGGCGGGAGGAAACAACCGGGTGTTTCCATTGTGAAGATTGCCCTGAGGACACGGTGGAGCATACGGTGGCGGTCTGCCCGGCTTGGGCGGAGCACCGCTGTGTCCTCGTGGAGGCGATCGGCGGCGGCGATCTCTCGCGTCCGGCCGTGGTACGGAGCGAGAGTGAATGGTTAGCCGTCACCTCCTTCTGCGAAGCAGTAATGCTCGCGAAGAGTGAGGCGGCGCACGTGAGGGAGAGGCAGTATATGCGCCCTCACGGCCGTAGTCGCCGCGGGAGACGCCCTGGGCGTCGGGAATCCCAGGCTGATTCCCGGCCACCGTAGGCGCGGGCTTGCGGACGGCGAGTAATGGGTAGCTCGCTGTCCGGTAAGGACCAAGCCCGGGTCGACGGCGCGTTGTGTTCCACGCGCGCCTCAAAGAGATGTCAGCACCAAATGGGGGGTCCGCAAGGGCCGATGCCTGCCAGGGGTGCGGGTTGTTCGAAAGAGATACCGCGGCCCCTGGCGTATGCCAGGGGCCGCGGTATGTTCACGGGTGGGTTTTAGTCAGTAAAAGTCTGACACGCCCTCCCGCTCCACCCAGAGCGGGAGAAGTTATTTGATGATTTCCCACCCAAAAAAAAAAAAAACGCGCGGCTGTATAAATAGAAGAAAGAAGCCTAATAAGATCGCGACTGAAACGCGACAGCATAGCGATAGTAGCGATACAGAATTTGGGCGAAGGTACACAGCCAGCGACAGCATCGCAGCTGTATCGCTACTAAAATTCGCCGTGGGCAACGCCTGTAAGATTGGTTTTGATATTTGGGTAGAGATCCAGTAGCTTATTATACAGCTATATTTAAACATTGCAATGTATTACCAGTTCTAGCCCTCGCCGAGTACGTCTTTCTCATATAACCTTTTGACAACATTGAGATCCAGATTCCAGTGAAATATGATGTGAATACCCGTCAGTCAAAAGTAAAATCACTTAAAGCGCCACGTAAAAAAAAAATGGTTGGCGCACTGCATCTTTCACAATATCCGTCTTACTAAACCAAATACCTATAGACATTTGCGACTCAATGAACAGGAAAAACGTAAAACACAAGCTCAAAGAATATTACAACTTCATTTTACCTTACCTTAATTTCACAGCAGCACGTTCAGTAATTCCAAACCATGGCATGCTAAGACAGACCCCAGACCTCTGGGGTCTGGGGTCTGGGGTTCGCATTTATATTCACCAAACTAAATTAACGCCAAGACATTATTTATTTATTTATTTATTTAAAAACACAAGTTTTGTCTTCTATAAGACCTCTTATAGAAGACAAAACTTGTGTTTTTAAATAAATAAATAATGTCTTGGCGTTAATTTAGTTTGGTGAATATAAATGCGTCATCGTGGCGACAGAGGATGCGTTCAGACTTTCCGAACATATAAATAACAAATGAATGCGACTATTGCTTAGGTATATTAGGACAAGGAATAACAAAAAGACTTGTTGTTCACTTGTGACTTTGTTATGCAACGACCAAGTCCTATTTATGATGTTCAGCATTGCATTATTTCGTCGTTAAGACACTAAACTATCTAAACGTTATTTTTCAGCTCACCTCTGCTTTCGCATCGACCACGGTTACACCAGTGCCACTGTCGATCAGGGACGCTACCCTGACCGACCAAGCTCCTTGTTATGTTTCTGGCTGGGGAGCTCAAAATTCTTCAGCTACTGTAAGTTATATTAAATTTAAATAATAAAAGTTTAAAGTTGAGAATGGCAAATCGAAAAATATTTTTCATCTCAACATCCGTTAGTACGACTCGCACTTTTTATACCATCGTATAGTCGACCTGTGTGCTTCACCTTTTTTGAAAACATTTGTTAAGTCTGACTTCACTAAGCCTGAAACTATATATGACACAGATAAATAGACTGCAGGGCCTAGACGAGTGGCAATCGCTTTCTCTAACGATTTTAACAGGATTGGTGTAAGCCTTTTCAATATACTTTTGACCTTTCCGTCATTGTTATCGCTGATAGAACGTGACTATTTCTAGGGCCTTCTTTTAAGATGTACAGTATAACATTCAACCTTAGGTTGTACAAACTTAGCTTCTCACTCATTTGTTTTTGTTTGTTACAGGCCAGTGTGCAATTGATGCAGATAACACAGCGGGTGCCCGAACTGGGCACATGCCGTGCACATTTCTACGGTCAGCTTAATATGTTAGATAGCATGATTTGCGCGCGGGGTGTTCAGGGAACTCCGTTTTCAGGATGCACGGTAAGAATATACTATTTTTATGTAATTTCTCAGTGGCAATCCGCAGTTGGGAAGCACGTAAAGCCTTGCGACGAATCTCGCATCGGTTGCCTTGGATTGCCGTCCCATCGGACTATGAGAGTGAGGACTATGGAAATTCGCCCGGAAGGATAAAATAAATTGTCTGCCATATAAAATCAGCATTAAAAGTGGTGCGGCATTACAACTTCTGAATGTGTATCGATAGACCCGCATTACGATGACTTGGTTATTGTCATAATAATGAAGTATACACTCCAAAACATGTCCTTTACGTATCTACGATATTCTAAACCACCAAAATGTGACCAGAAAATTACTATATTATTTACTTTATTTACAGGGTGACATAGGCAACCCGTTAGTATGCAGCGGTTCCTTAAACGGTATCCTAATTCTACACAAAAATTGCACAGTCTCTGCAGACCCAGAACTGTATACCCGGATCTCCAGCTTCGCCGCATGGATAAATAGTACAACCGGGATGACCCCCGCTCCAGCCGCAGCTGCCACTTTCCAACCAGAAATGGCAGTGCTAGCAGTGATTGCTATAGCTCAAATAATAACCGCCAATGTAATAAATTAAGATTTTTGTAAACTAAGAGATATTCAAAAAAAATTATACACAGATCCATCGTTTTACTTATCCTTTTTGTTGTGAAGGTATGATAACTATACAATTTTATCACTCGTATATTTTGCTTCCTTGTTGTAAGTACTTAATCGTGAGCCACCAGTAGGTACCTACTACGTGCGAGACTTATCCAAGTAGAATTTGATAACTATGATTAGGTACCTATAACTTATAAATAAAACTGGCAAATGTTATCTGTTTTATAATTATTGAGAAAGAACATAAAAAAAACATTGGAAGATAGGTAAAGTAAATTGTAAGTGTAAGTACCTACCTATATTGTGGAGTGAAATAAATAAAGAGGATTTCAGTCAGGTTTTATAAATAAATAAAAAATGTTTATGACTTTCAGCAGGAATTTCTCAGTAGCCCGGAGTCTGGATTTGTGCCTGGTTAATGGCAATAGACTGGGCCTATGATGACATGACACGTGGGAATTGAAAACTCACTAAATGTGTTTACTTTGGTGGTAAGGTGGACTTCTGCCTAACCGTTTGGGGAATACATGCGTGATTTTATGTTAAGAAACATACCCATACTACGTGACCCGTTCTGAGGGAGGGTATTCAAAATACCACGCTTGGTTACAGGGGCGGGGGTCCGGCTAGAGCAGTGCATTAAGTTCCTGTTACAATATGTTTTATCATAAGTCTTTTCTTTTTTATAATATTTTTTCACTTATTAATTATGTAGGTATGTACGCACTCCTGGCGTCACAAGGCAAGCACTGTATTAATTAAGACAAATATGAGCCAAAATATTAAAAAAAAAATCTGTCGGCAAGAAATGTTTTAAAACCATATTTATGAATAACTGCGGGAAAACTAGAAGGAGCATTGGGGGTCTTGGCATATACTACGGGTGGTCACCGAAGGAGGGAAGGGGGATAAACATTTTTAAAAAGTGGGTCACGTAATATGGGTATGTTCCCTTACGTTATATCACTACATATTATAAAACAAAGGTCTATTTGCGAAAAACTCAAAAACTACTGAACAGATTTTCATGCGGTTTTCACCAATAGACAGTGTTCATGAGGAAGGTTTAGGTGTATAATTGTTAAGGTTTCGCGGGCGAAGCCGCTGGCAAAAGCTAGTATTACCTATCTCTAAATAAAACTGTAATAAACGGTTACAGGGGACGGCTGGAGCTTAGGAGTTGCACACTCACACTATCCGTGAGTCCTACCTAAGCTAGCGGAAAAACACGCATATTTCCAAGCGTGACCGTTTACAATACTTATACACATACACCTCCGTCAAGAATCACTCTGTCTATATTGTTGAAACCCGCATGAAAACTGGTTCAGTAGCTTTTGAATTTATTGCGGAAAGACAAACAGACGGGGACTTAGTTTTATAATATGTACCTACCTAGTGCTTTTAACCGAGGCAATTCCAGTCAAACTTTATAATTTGTCGCTTAATTTCAGAAGTGTTCATGAATATTATGCAAATGTACATGCATTAAGAGCCAAGGAGCCTCGACTAACACCTCAGGAGGCTCTCGTTAGGCAGCTGGATCAAGGGCTTGATCCAGAAAGAAGAACTACTGGTCACGCCGCGTATCTTAAGGAGGTTCCTCTCTCAGCAGCCCTGACCACTGGTAGCCTGGACCCTGGTCCCGATACCGGTGGGCTACTATTTTTTATATTTTTAAATGTTTTATATTTTTCGAATATTTAAAAATATAATTTATGTTTGTTTCAATGAAATAAAGGAGATAATAATTTGCATGAAATAATAATGTTTGGTCCTGTTTCTTCCCGTGGGTGTCGTAGAAGTCTAAGGGACTTACTAGAGAATGGGCAGCAGCGTTCTCTATGCATTTTACCACTATACTGCGATCGCCAACCCGTCTGCCAAGCGTGGCGTTTATGGCAAAACCCCCTTTTGGGGGAGGCCTATTTTCAGCAGTGGACGTCTTTCGACTGAAATGATGATAATGTTTGGAAAAAACAGAACCCTTATAGGATTATGTCGTTGTCCGTCCTGACGGACTTGACTTTCGATCGACCAGTACGGCTGTTATTATTAAGCCACTAACCAACACTTTTGCTGCAAGAAAAATATGGTAAGTATAAAATCTATTCGGTGGTCTGTTCAATAATTTTCTGGGACTTACGGTTGACTTACGAAAACCTTTACCATATTACTAAATTAAAAATAAAAAACAAATAGGGTACTAACCTATTTTATTTATTTTTGTATGACTAAATGGGCCTGCTCTTGACCTCAACCATGCCTGATGGAAAGTGATTAATGAGGTCAATGATGGATTGAACGTACCCAGAAGATACCTGTTCACTCTTGTTGTGAACGTAGACGGGTTAAATGTGGAAGAGAATAAAGACGCTGGAAGAGAGTTCCACACTATGGCTGTGCGCATTATAAATGTGGAGGAGAAGAGCTGAGTTTGACTGGTTGGGATATCAATTAACTGCGGATGGTAGTCCGGTAGTAAAATGGAAATAGTGGGATCAGTTCGTGGAGCTCTTGCGCACACTCATGTCATTATAGGTACAATGCACATACAATGAGGGCGTTAAAAATGAGGCGCGTATCAACGAACGTATTTATGAGTCCAAAAGTGATTCACGTTTTACAGAAACGTAAAAAGACCTAAACTAACTGAACACTTCTTTAGAACTTATTGTACTCTTCATTATGAACAACTTTTATAATTAGGGGTCGCCCAGTGGTCAAAATTCGACCATAATCTCTTCTCAGTTTGATCACAGTCTTTAACCATAAACAAAAGAGTATATATTATGTGTGTGTCAAGCACATGTGTATTGTGCACATGTGCATGTGTTTTAATATTAATTTGGTAGTTTGAGTAATTTATGCAGCCTACCCAAATGTCCTTTCTTTGGTATTGTTCGTCAAATCGTTGAGCTCCTCAAGTTCTGAGCTGAGCTGCATGATTACTGATAAATGCGGGCACTGAATGCACAGGTCCACTCAATCTGTGTGGTTCTTTCCTCAAAAGACCATTTCAGACACCAATCCACATTTTTTCCACATGATTTGACTAAGATTATGTCTGGACTTTAAAAGAGACTGTGACCTCTGAATTTGTTTCGGCCTTTCTTCTTAGAGTAGTCAGATAGGAAACGCCGACCTCATCTAGTTTAAAAAAAATATGATTGACGTGTAAAAGTGTTTGTATGAACCTACTTACAGAAATAAAATAATTTATCATTTATCATGGTAGAGTGTGTAATGTTATGTATATCTAACGCATTATTATATTAAAATATTAGCTTTCTGCACTCCTCCCCCACATAAACTTTGTGCCTTCAGGCTCCTCTGTTCGCGTAGTTTTCGCTTCATGAATGAATATAAAGATACATGTGCACAACCGTGAAATGTCTAAATAAAATCTAGTCCACGAACATAATTTGTATGGAGCAGCAGAGATTTTGTTTATCAATGGAACTTAGGAATTCAAGGAATCTAAAATCCCTGGATACACGAAATACAGGACCGATTAATGTGTGGCCGTTTGGGAAAGCCAATGTCCAAAAGTGGACATGGATCTCACCATGTGGGTCTTCCGGCTGAAATGATGATGATGAATAAAAACACTTTAACCATGGGAAAGAGGCGTTAGGTATTGTGCACATGCACAATTGCACGTACGTACAGTTGTGCATGTGCATGTAACTACCAAAAGAGATAAGTAACCGAGTCGTCGGATATAGTTGAAGTTAAGCATGTGACTGATGAATGTTTTAGAATAAAATGAAATTAATACAAAACAAACATTTAATTTATCAAATAAATTTTCATTCGAAAACATCTATCGGCTTAGCCTGAGAAGGACTTTTGTCCAGCAGTGGACTGCGATTGGCTGTGTTGATTATGCTGATGAATTAGACACAAACGACCAAATCGTCAACCAAAAATTTTTACTGAATGTAACAAAAATGAAGTCGGTTAATAAATATAAAAGAAAGTTCTGTATAATATAAATAATATATTTTCTAAAATATCTTAATTTATAACATTGGCGGACACAATTTGAACAACTGCGATCACTGCCAACGCGGCAATTCCAGGTTGGAAACTGGATGCTCCGCTTGGAGCGGACGTAGTTGTAGTACTAGGTGCCACTGTCGTAGACGTCGTAGTTGTTGTTGTCGTAGTTGTTGTTGTTGTAGTTGACGTCGTTGCCGGAATCTGACCAGTTATAGTGTTAATCCATGTGGCGAAGCTGGACACCCGGGTATACACTTCAGGTCGCAGATTGGCTGAGTTTGAGCAGTCGTCGCCGTTGATTATAAGAATACCGTTAAGGTTACCGTTGCATACTAACGGGTTGCCTGAATCGCCCTAAAAAAAAAGTAAGTTTTAATAATAATGTAATTTTCTGTTCCTTTTATTTGGCTTTTTTGTAAATTCTGACCCTATAAAACTATTTTTGGAGTGTATTACCGACATGGGTGTTTGACATAGGCATATAAATATTCGGACATGGAACGTCTCAAAGTTATGAGTAACTAGCTTTTACCAGGGGACCCGCGTGGAGGTCGAAAATTGAACAACCGGGATGAAAAATATCCTACGTGTTAATCCTGGTTATAAACTATCTTAGCGCTAAATTTCATCCAAATCCATTCAACCGTTTTAGCGTGAATGAGTAACAAATATCCAAACTTTCACATTTATAATATTATATAGTAGGATAGTAGGATAATTCCCACTGGATAGTGGGATTATTTGTCAAATTATTTCTTCCCCACGACAACCACGTTCTATTTGGAGGATAATTAACAGTAATACTAATAAGTTTTTACCCAGCATGAAGAAGAAGGTGTTGTTGCCAACGCGCAGATCATGGTATTTTGTATATTGATTGTAATGCCGCCCACGACACCTGGAGCGTTGTAATAAAGTTGGCACACGGACTGTTCCAACGCTATCTTCTGTAAGTATATCAACTGGGTACTGGGCTGAAAACAAAAGGAATAACATAAGGTAAAGTATGGTTAAATTTGAACAAAATACTGTCGAAAGCTATAATGTGCAAGTAAAGAATGCGGCTCTTCAGACTTCTGTGACTTATGTACGAGTAGGTACACAGACGATGCACTCCAAACAATATTTTTTCTTATACTTTTTTGCCTTATAACAATAAAATGAGACCTTCGTGGAATGCGACTCCCTAATCACTAGCTTTCGTGGTGTGAAGCAAAATAATTCACAATTTAAGGATGGAACGTTTGGTTACATATCGCGATTGCGACGTCATCGTCATCGCGATAGTCACATGCTATCGTGTACGGGCATGGAAAGAAAAACAAAAAGATTGTTACGATCTCTCTAAACTATTCGATTTCCTGGGCTCACAGTAAATAAAATATTTAAACATGAGTTATGAAACTTACAGAATTTGTGTTGTTTTGGGCTCCCCATCCAGATGACGTGCATACCGGTCCTTGCAAAGTGGTGGAGTCGTTAGTCGACAGTGGTACCGGTGATACTGCATTACTTGGGAATGCAGTGGTCAGCTGAAAATAAGCAAGATGTTTATCTTCACGACTCTTAGGTATTGCAAAGGTTTTGTCCTGGTGACTTTAACAAACGACGAGAGCTACGCAACCTTTCCAACTTTCAGATTGCACATACTTAAAAGAAAACACACTTTACCTATCATAAGTATAGTCAGAAATTTTACTCACGGTAATAATTGCAATATCGTTGACATACGGGGTGCTCGGGCTGTAGTTGGGATGTATGGTAAAGTTAGTTATAGTACGATGGCGATCAGCAGAAGCGTCGTTGGTAAGAACCGCTGCACCAGCGAACACCCGGTATTCATTCGGGTTTATAAGCGTTTGTACCCTGAAAAGAACAGTGTTAATGTTTTTGGCTTTGTAGAATAAATTAGTTTTGGGTTGAAGACTGCTCGCATTTAAAAGAACAGTGTTAATGTTTTTGGCTTTGTAGAATAAATTAGTTTTGGGTTGAAGACTGCTCGCATTTAAAAGAACAGTGTTAATGTTTTTGGCTTTGTAGAATAAATTAGTTTTGGGTTGAAGACTGCTCGCATTTAAAAGAACAGTGTTAATGTTTTTGGCTTAATAGAATAAATTAGTTTTGGGTTGAAGACTGCTCGCATTTAAAAGAACAGTGTTAATGTTTTTGGCTTTGTAGAATAAATTAGTTTTGGGTTGAAGACTGCTCGCATTTATGAAGAATACCTCCTCAATGCTGAACCCGGCTACCTTTATTCTTTTTATTTTGGCATAGCATAAGCTAAGCTAAGCTAAGCTTATGCTAACCTTTTTTGACTTTTGTAATACTGACTAAAATGAACACTAGATACTGACCCACTGACGCTGTTGTAAAGGCAAGATGCAGAGGTTACTGCATGCCTTAGCGAAACCAATACTCCCCCACATCTGTGTCCTCTTGTGTAAGTGGATAACTGACTTAATTGTTGCAAGGAAATCTAAAAGAATATAAAAACATGGGATATTTTGTTTAGCTGATAAACATAAGGTATCAATTAAGTAGCATGGCATCACTTTTAAGTCTCAATATATTTTTAGGATTCTACACTCAAAGGGTTTACGCCCTTTGGGTGTGGAAACCTACCCATTAATGTACCAATTCCTAAAATAAAAAAAATAAAAAAAACTACAAATAGGTTAGATTTAAGGAAAAAAAACAAAATTTAGATTTTAGGAATGATCCCGTTAGATTGTGTCTAAATTAAATGTAACGTTAAGTAAAATGTATTTTAATGAACCAAAACGAATGTTTTATTTACAGTAGTAAGCTTTATTCATCTCCTCCTAGCTATGAACGCATAGTAAAAAAGTATAATTACCATATATGGGAACTGATTGATATTTGCAAGCGATCCTCCTATTATTCTGTTTGTCCTTTCAATACTTAAAGAACTTGATGTGCCTGTTCATCAAACGAATAATATAAATACGATATGTTATGTAAAACTGAGATGAGATCTGTTTTGCGTGCATTGCTGCACAGACAGAAGAAAAGTGAGTAAAAACTCTTTAAAATATTTTTGTACAAATTAATAATTCATTTAAAAAAAAAAAACCGAATCCTTACCAAAAAACGCAATCACGAATATTATCACAAAATTATTCATTTTGTAAGAGTGATGATTACTAAGTTTAAGTTAAAAAAACGAGATTGTCGTACACCGCTAAGGAACACACTACTAGTATAATATGACTAATTTGTGTTGCTAATATTGGGCTGCATTATATAGGTATTTACAATCTTATCTAATTTAGCAAAGTACGAAACAATATTTATATCGCGGATTAGTAATGTTTTTTAGGAGACCGTACGTTATCGGATAAATCCAACACATTAGGGGGACAGGCCGCGTGGCCCTGGCCAGCTCGACTGTCATCCAATTATCCCACTAATATTATAAATGTGAAATTTTGTATGTTTCGATATTTGTAACTCAATCACGCAAAAACGACTGAACGGATTTGGATGAAATTCGGATTTTTGTTTTGGGCCTCCTTGTGGTTCCAATATTTATATTTAAAAAAGTGTCCATGGAGTTTATCGCTCATTGAAAAGAATGGGAATCGGCAAATATTTCACCTTTTTGCCTGACCAACTCCTACACAATTTTTATTCTGCGGAAAAGAGCCACTATGGCAATATATGGTCTCCGTAGGCGGGATTCTCTAAGGGAACTGTTCAAAGTTATTAATATCATGACGGTACCTTGTCAATATATCTATGAGAACATTATGTCGTCAGGAAAAATCTAAATCTTTTCAGTAAAAGAGGTGAAAGACACACCATTAGGACTAGAAATAAGGACCAATTAGTTCAACCAGGCTTCAGACTGGCTAAAGTAGACTCATCCTTCATGGGGTACTGTTTAAAATGTTACAATAAAATGAGTCCCCACATACTCTAACCGAATGAAACGAAATTTAAATCTTGTTTTCAACGCACACTATGCAGCCATGCTTATTATAAGTTGAAAAAATAAAAATGCATGGCTAAACGCTGCTTGCCCTGCTCCACAAGGCACCTTAAACTAAATTGAATAGCATTTGTAAACATTGTTGGAGCTGCTGAAGACTGTGAAAGCTAGATATCTTTGCTTTGTATAAATTCAAACTTTTAGTATTGTATAATTGCATATCATATGTGTGAGCACTATGTTCCTACTATAAAGCTAACATTTACAGGGTACGTCTTTCATTGACTTGAATGTGCTCTGACAGCTGAGAGTATGTCATACTCACTCAAATGTCTCGCTGGTGGTGGCGTGTGTTGGATCATTAAGTTCCCTTCAAAATGGTTGAGCTGAATGGTGCTGATCCATACGTCATGTTCATGAACGGGCGCCGCCAGTAGAGACTGGTCATCTCTTACCTCCCACAGCTTATTTTAATTTCTGAATTGTTATTTTATTTTTGTTTTAGCTACGGACGCTTTTAACGTGCACGTCTTTTTACATCGCTCTTACATTGACAATTTCAACATAATGATGTAACCAACTTTTTGTAACAATATCATAATTGTAAAAGAGTGTCCATGGAGTTTCTTGCCCGTTCTTCTCCATAGATACCTACGCTTTGGAATGGGCTACTAGCTTTATCTTTCTAACTCACCGACCTTGACAATTCAAAAGTGCCTGTAATTGGTTTATTTGAAATAAATGCTTTGAGTTTGAGTTTAAAGGTGCCTGCAATTGTTTAAATTCAAATAAATGCTTTAAGTTTGAGTTTGTTTGTTGACAAAAGACGCGTTATGTCAAAAAAAAATCCTTAGTAACACAGGGCAACCTTGCGGGACCCGGCAAACATCAATTTATGCTTGGACTCTTATCAAGCACAGTGCATATACTGAGATCTATAATACTACACTAACTTTAGCGCTCCATACTTCGCTATCATCTATTTTCGATTTGTCTAGTTCAGAAATGTTAAAAAAACAATGACGTAAAACGCCATTTGCATTTCCACCTTCTATTAGATCATTACTCTTGTGTTAAGTAATAAAATTGTTCTTAATGAGGCCGCACTCTTGATATCACGGAACCCTTTCTGAGTGAGTAACGATAAATGAATGTTTTCTAATAGTAACAACGTTCATGAATATTGGATCATCTTTTAAAATATTGCTAATCGCCTACCTATTCTACAACTAACACTATTCACCTAGGTGTGCCTCAAGGCTCAATATTGGGCCCATTTTTGTTCTTAGTGTATTTCAATAACTTACCATTCTATTTAAAGAGTATCTGTAACGTTGTACTGTTTACAGGTGATACTTCACTTATATTTACAGAATACAGAAATAGACGAGATTTTGATAACGTAAATAGTGCACTTTCAATGGTTACGGATTGGTTGACGGCAAATAACCTAGTTATCAATGCCAAGAAAAGGAAGTTTGTAAAGTTCACCATACTTAATGTTACAAATCCAGGACCCAACATCGTCTAAGAATTTAAGTCTACAGTTTCAAGCACCTCTTTATCTAAGACTTAAATAGACTCGAATCGGCAGTTTTTTTGGGCATAACAGTAGTTGCCAAACATCACTAAGAGCCCACAATATATCAAGCCTAGCAGGGAGGCTTAGTTTTGCCGCCTACGCCATCAGAAAAGTATGATAATAGATGGTCGTTGATACAGCTTGGTTCGTCTATTTTAGCTCTTTTCACAGAATTATATCCTACGGTATTCTACTGTGGGGCAAAGCCGCATACATTCAAAATATTTGTTGTTCAAAAACGAGGTTTGCGAGCAATTTTCCAGGTAGGTGCCAGGGTTTCTCTGAGACGTCTTTTTAAAGATATTGGTATTCTCAGTTGCATCAAAATTAATTTTCGCTAACATCTTATAAAATAGGAAAAATATATTCTTACTAAAAACAGTGATATTCACAATGTTAACACTAGTAATAAGGACAAACTACGTGGTGGGATTTCACCAGCTTCATAAGGTTCATTAGTCATTAGTTGGGCTTGGTATAACCTTTTATAACAAGCTAACCGTTTCTTTGATAGATTTGATTTTACTTTTGTTTAATGCATAATATTCCATCAACGAGTATTTAAACGATAAAAATAGTTGTTCGCTGTGATTAACTCAAGACAATGTTTAATTTTTTTACTCTAGAATTGCTTACCTACTGACTTGTTTTACATTTTCATATAATCGTATATTTGTATTTGACCATGCTAGTAATTTTTTTAATAATTTAATTAGTTCTTTACTTGATCTATTCATTTCAATGATTTTTGAAAATATGGGATATTTTCAAAAAAACATTGAAATGATTAGATCAATGAGGGAACGTACTACCGGGATAAAAAGTATCCAATGTGTTATTCCAGGTTATAATCTATCTGTGTGCTCCATTTTATCCAAATCCGTTCCGCCGTTGTTGCGTGATTGAGTAACAAACATCCAAACATCTAAATATTCAAACATACAAACTTTCATATTTTTTATTATTAGCTTTCTCTGCCAAATTTCATGACGAACTGTTCAGCGGTTTAGGCGTGAAAGCGTAACAGACAGACGGACAGACAGAGTTACTTTCGCATTTATAATATTAGTAGGGATTAGTCGGAAATATACATAGTAGGATAGTAGGATTGCGATATGTAGTAAGCTAGCGACCTCGACAAGTGATCATATAATTCTTGCCTGTGCAACCGGCAGCAAGTTCGTCAAGCTTCCTTAGAGGTCACTGCTTGCGGTAGCGTCGGGGGTTGGGTCGCCTTCATCCAACTTTTGTAATGACTGCCACGAGGTCCGGTGTTATTGAGTTTTTACACCAGAAATTTCTCAGCAGCACCCGGAGATTGAATTTGGGCCCGGTTCAGGGCGCAATGAGCTAGCCCCTTATTACAAGGTACATAAACATAACTGGTGGAATGGGTACCTCTACCTACGGGATTGTATTAATAATTTTGATGAAATGGGGCACAAAAGTGACGGTGAAAAGTATAGAAGGGCGTAAAATCACTACGGCCGTCGATACTTTTCACCATCACTTCCATTACGCACGACGAGATATAAAAGCTGATAAACTCGAATGACAATGATGACTATATCGTTGATCGTCATACCGATTTCAATAAAATAACTGTGTCAACTTACCTGGAAATTATTGTTATGACTGGTCATAGAAAGGTTTTAAATGTGTCACGTCACAATCCAATTATCTTGAGGACAATACAACGAAAAAGCATTACTATAAACTAATTAGCTGTTACACGCGACTATATCTGCGGGTATTTTGTCTTTCATAATTTTTCAATGCAAATGTCCGACCTGAAAAGTAGCCTATTTTGTTCTGCAGGTCAATAATACTCGTGTATCGTTGTGAAATATACATATATTTAATTACTATTGGTTCAACTGTAGGACATAGAGATAGACAGAGTTGCTTTCGCGATTGTGTAAAATACCAGGCCACTCAGAAACTATTGCGAAAAAAACGTTTTTATGTATGAGAGACTGGCCAGTTATAATCTATTTTGTAATTAGAATATGATTATTTGTAGCTTGTTAGCTTTCATATTTAACACCAGTGACCAAGGAGTCTTCCCGGATCTCATGAAACACAGTAAAATAGTTCCGTTATTCAAATCCGGTGATAGTAAAGAACCTAACAATAATTATAGGCCTGTGTTAATTCTGCCAGTTCAAAGTAAAGTGTTTGAAAAGTTGATTCTCAAACAAAGGTTACGTCACTTTAATAAAAATGTCATCTTTCATGAACAGCAGTACGGTTTCACCAAAGGACGTTGTACCACTGACGCTGGTGTCACCCTAATAAAGAAGATTTTTTACGCCTGGGAAGAAGCAAGATTCCAATGGCATCTGCCATTGGAATCTTTTGCAACCTCTCCAAGGCGTTCGATTGCGTAAACCATGAGACTTTTCTGCCGAAACAGGAGCACTATGGGATTAGAAATACAGCTCTTGATTTACTAAGATCTTACCTGATAGACAGAAAGGTTAAAGTTCAAGTAAACGGCATAAACTCATTGGGGTCTGAAATGGCAATGGGCATTCCTCGAGGTTCAATATTAGGTCCATTCCTCTTTTTAGTTTACATTAATGTTTTACCCTATTTACTTCTAAATCAACCGAAGATAGTGTTATTTGCAGATGACACTTTATTGATATTTAAAATAGACCGACGTTCACAAAATCTTGACAACGGGAAGAACTCTATTCTTCAGGTCCAAGATTGGTTTACGGGAAATAATTTGGTACTAAATGGCACAAAAACCAAATGCATTAGATTTAAATGACCAAATTATAGAAGTAGCGAATGTGACATCATATTGAATGAAGAAAAACTGGAATTTGTTAATCAAACGGTGTTCCTAGGAATCACGCTAGACGAGAAATTACAATGGGGACCTCATATAACATCTCTTGCGGGGCGGCTAAGCTCGGCTGCTTATGCTGTTAGAAAGATCAGACAGTTAATAGATGTAGAAACCGCGCGTTTGGTCTATTTAAGCTACTTCCACAGCATCATGTCGTATGACATTTTACTGTGGGGTCGGCCTGCTGACATTGAATCCATCTTTATTTTGCAAAAGAGAGCTGTAAGAGCCATTTATAATCTACGTCACCGCGAATCCCTCAGTGACCTGTTTAAAAGTATTAATATTATGACGGTACCTTGCCAATTCATTTATGAAAATATCATGTATGTAAGAAAAAATCTACATATTTTAAATAAAATAAGTGATAGACATCATTTTAATACTAGAAACAAAGACAAAATATATCAACCATTTTTCAGATTAGCTAAAGTACATACTTACATCTTTTATGGGGTAGAAGTGGAGTAGAAGAACCAAAAATTCGAAGACTTGTGACATCTACCAACCCGCTCTAGGCCCGCGTGATGGATTACGGCCCACTCCCTCTCATCAAGAGAAGGCCAGCGTCCCAGCAGTGGGAACATTATAAGCTAATTATGTATTTACTGTATGTATTTACTTTCAACAGGGCAATAAAGTATTGTCTTATAAAATACCTTTATCCATAGACACGTTCGATGTGTGTTTTTATGTGTTAACGTAAAATAACTCCTCCGAAGGCTTTGTTCACTCGTTTTGCTACTGCTCTCTCACTCACTTAGAATGAGAGAGTGACCTTCCCTTAACACTATCACACGCGGTAGTTATATACCGGCCACTGGTTTGGCAGGATACGATCAGTAATGATACTATTTGGAAAAGAACTAGAGTTATCAACATACTTTGCAGAGAAAGTAAGCTAAAGTGGCAGTGGACCGGCCATGTTTGTCGAAGAAAATTGAGTTTTCGACAAATATGGCTAGCCCTCTGTCACTTCAGCTGCCTCCTGCTGCATCGTCAGCTTCACCGGCTATTGGACCGAAGAAGCGAACGAGACCTGGGTTGAAGACCGCATATCAGCCAGCGTAAAGTGGGACGTTCGGCTAGACGGACCGAATACCTTAAACATAGCAGGGACATACTGGATACGGAAGGCGAAGGACAGGGTTTTGCGGCGCAGCTTGAGAAAAACCTATACCCAGCAATATTCAGGAATTGGCTGAGCTGATAAGGTTAATAAATAATGAACTAGTGCCAGTCGACCAAATCGGCGACTGCCATGCCTTTACCTACAAGCTAAAATTCTCTTATAAAGTAGCCTTAACATAATAGATATAGAAATAAAAAGCAAGTTCTGTATATAAATAATATAATTTCTCATAAATTCTAAAATATCTTAATTCAAAACTTTGGCGGTTATCATTTGAACAATAGCAATCACTCCTAATACTGCCATTCCAGGTTGGAAAGTTGATGCTCCTGCCGTAGTTTGGATCCATGAGCGGAAACTGGAGACCCGGGTATACACTTCAGGTAGCAGAATGTTTGAGTTTATGCAGTCGTTGGCAGTGTAAACGAGAATACCGTTGAGGTTACCGCTACATACTAACGGGTTGCCTGAGTCGCCCTGTAAATAACGCAAAAATTTAATAATAGGTAATGTAATTGCATGTTCTTCTTGTTCAGCTTTTTTTTTTAATTTCTTAGGTACATATAAGAATAGTTTTGGAGAGTGTTACCGGCATGGATATTTGATGGGATGATAAATATTAGAACATGGAATGTTTCAAAGTTATGAGTAATAACATTTATGTCGAATGGTGTGTTCACACGACAGTACAAAAAACAGTAAAACAAATATTTATTTACCGAGCATGAAGAAGAAACTGTTGTTGCCAACGCGCAGATCATGGAATTCTGTATATTGAACGTGTTGCTAGCGCCCGCAACGGTGAAATAATTTTGGCACACGTTGGTATCCAACGCCGTCTTCACTAAGTGCATCAACTGCGTACTGGCCTAAAAACAAAAGGTAGGATAATAGATAATTAAGGTTAAAATTCAACAAAATATTGGCGTAAGGTATAATTAGATATATTATGGGAAAGTTGTGTGCTGCCGTTCATATCCTAGTTTAAGACAGATTACTGTGTCACATGTATGAGTGACAGAGACGATAATCGACAAAACTAAATATTTCTGACACTTAATTTGCTATTTTACAGCGGCGTAATAAAATTACAATTACAACACCTACTACGTGGAATGCGATTCAGCGATCGCTAAATTTTACGATGCTAAACAAATTATTGTACATATGTGGGTACATTTCTTAATTTCGTCGACGTCATCGTACTTGTTACTTGCTATCGTGAACGGGTAGGATCAGAAGTATATATTACGGAAATGGAAAGAAAAACAAAAAGATTGTTATCTTCTAACTAAGTATAATCAGATCCAGAGTGAATAATAGTTTTAAACATGAGTAATGAAACTTGAAACTTACAGAACTGGTCAAGTTTTGTGATCCCCAGCCGGATGACGTGCAAACCGGTCCTTGCAAAGTGGTGGCGTCGGCAGTCGACAGTGGCACCGTTGCTACTGCGTTACTTGGGAATGCAGTGGTCAGCTGAAATAGGCAAGATGTATAAGTTATCCTCACGTCCCATACTCCGTAGCTACTGCAGAGGTTTTGTCCGGTTGGCTTAAACAACCGACTTTCGCGTATATTGTGATGGTTAAGTTGATGTTATGTTTTATGAAATAAATGAATTAGAACAAAATTTAGACTTAGCTTGAAGAGCTATTTCTGACGTTTCCTACTTTATCTAGAAATCACAGTTTACCTATCATTAAGAGGACTCTGTAATGAGGAGTGACTGAAATTAGGACACCATTTTCCTATTTTTAGAACTAATTCTGCAAAAACTTTACTCACGGTAATAACAGCAATGTCATTGACATACGGGGTGCCCGGTCTGTAGTTGGGGTGTACGGTAAATCTTTCTACAGTACGATGGCGATCAGCAGAAGCGTCGTTGGTTAGAACCGCTGCACCAGCGAACACCCGGTATTCATTCGGGGCAATAAGTGTGGGCGCCCTGAAAAACAGTGTTAATGTTATTATTTTGGCTCTGTAGAATAAACTAGATTTAAGTTGAAGATGGCTCAGATACGTAGATCCTTTTTTCTCTTATTTTAACATAAGAATAGTTTATGCTTAGCTTTTTTGACTTTTGTAATACTGACTAAAATTTACACTAGATACTGACCCATTTACGCTGTTGTAAAGGCAAGATGCAGATGTCACTGCGTGTCTTAGAGTAACCAATGCTCCACCACATCTGTGTCCTCGTGTGTAAGTGCCTAATTGACTTAATTGTTGCAAGGAAATCTAAAAGAATATAAAACATATGGGTTATTTCGTTCTACTGATAAACATTAGGTAATTATTTGTGGTGTTTGGCATTTTTTGTTCGACATTATACAATTTTAGGGTTCCGTACTCAAACCGAATGTTTTATGTTCAGCTGTAGTAATAGTTTTGTATTGTTTTAGCTCCTCCTGGCCATAGTAAAAAAGTATAATTACCATATATGGGAACTGGTTGTCATTTGCATTCGATCCTCCTATTATTCTGTCAACATTTGAAGAGCTTGATGTGCCTGTTCATAAAATGGATAATAATATTAGTAAAGATGCGAAATATTATGTGACAGGTAAGGTATTAATAGTATATTTTATATTGAGGGACTAAACGAAGCCATAATATACCAGAGGTGGTTTGACTCCCGAGCGTGCGAGGGAGTCAATGAAACCGAGGGTATATTAAGTTGGCGTTTAGTCTCAAGGTGCTAACTGTAGTTTTCACTTTGAGTGCGAGAAAAATAGTCAATTTAGTAAAAAAACATATAATAAATATTACTTAATAAAAATAAAAATCACAATATCTATTATATCTTTTGCTCTTTGCTCAACGTCAAACTCTTCACTAAGGAAAATTATATATTTTTGGAAAGCTAATATTTTTTTTATTTTTATTAAATTGAATTGTATTTTTTAAATTAAAGTAATGAATTAATGATGCATGTATTGTTATAATTGTAAGGAATCAATAAAAGCTTTTTATTTTATTATTATTATTAATAACACTTGTGTAACAAATCCTTACCACATAGAGCAATCACAAATAAAATCACAAAGTTATTCATTTTTAGGTTCGGATACCACTTTAGTTTTAAAACAGCAGATCAGAGACTGTCGTATTACGCTAAGGAACACACTAACTACTACTAGACGACTGATTTATATTGCTAATCTTAGGGTACATTATATAGGCATCTATAATCTTATCTATATATGGGACGTACGAATCGATATTTTTATCAGGGAATTCAACGTCTTTTAGGATACCGTGCGTTAACGGATAAAACTCGCACAGTAGGGGGCCGCGTGGCGTGGCCAGCCCGACTGTCATTTCCGAGAAGTTTTTCACTTCACTGGTGTCAGGGCGTCCAGAGGTTCTGACAGATACTACCAATGAACCAACCCTGGGGTTGTGGTAAGATTTAAAAGAGTGTCCTTGAAAATTTTCGCCCATTCCAACGAATGGGAATGGGCAACTAGTTTCACTTACAGACCGACTCCTTGGCAATTTAAAAGTGCCTGTAATTCGTTACAATTTAGATAAATACTTTTAGTCAAACGATTCCGTAGAAAAACTGGTGGTAGGGAAAACAGGCCAACCTTGCGGGCCACTTCAAATCACTTAATCTAGTGATAAAACCACCGGGCAACAATCTACAGATACAACCTGGACTTTTAATCGTATTCAGGAGGTATAATCGCTACATAATAACATTCATGCATAGTATATAATTATTTAAACTTTAAATCACATCGTCTGTTCATAACATTTCTTAAACAATGAGTAATTACCAGTTTCACGTTTTTGAAAAGTCAGTGAACTGAAAATAATTTTGAGCAATGTAAAATGCAATAGTTTTAAGTAACATGGGAACATTATTTTGGTTTGCACTATCTAGTTTCTAAAAATGATTAAAAGTCCAAAAATAGTACACCGTGATCCACCTATAAAGTTTATCTCTCCATAGTTCGTTGGCATAGATCTGTCAATTCGATGACATAGGTACCATTGTATGTCATCGAATTGACAGATAATTTCAGATGACATTTCATTTGCAATAATAAGAGTAATTTCAATCTTCCTATAAATAAAAAAATATTGGAAAACTAGATGGGGGAACGATATGGTCCTAGAATATACTAGCTAAGAAAATAAAAAATGGGAAGAGCTCACTGGGCATCAAAGAATTCGTCCGCATCACTGTCAGTGGGAAAAGTGACAAAAAGGCCGGCAGCGTTGCCAGGTGCAATGGCAATGCTGATTCTTTGACCTATGATCATTACATTTGCGCTACTTTGTATATTTGTTACGATGCGCGGTAAGAAGTGAAACATTATTAGAATTGTTTGATTGAGGCAGAACTCCCTCTATCACGGAACCCTTTCTGAGTGAGTAAATTAATACATTCTGAATGTGATTACGTTTATAAATATTAGATCATCAATAAAATATTTTGACTACCTAGTCAAAATATTTTATATAGGAACAAATAATCAACTGTTCCATACATTTTGACCGCGTAGGTATTGCAGTTTTCTATGAAATAACAGATATATTTTTTGTATAACCGACGAAAAATTTCTGCGCTGAGGGGTCTAGAATGATATGCTGAATTCATGGTTCCTTACAGTTTGCGCACTGGTTAAAAACTTATCCTGTATTATACTTATATTCAGTTTTGTTTTAATTATAAAACAAAACTGAATATACAACTATGAACTTTCTGAGTGAGTATTTCTTTCTGTCGACCTCAAAAAGGTGGCTCAGACAGACTGGTTGTGGAAGGCGGAGCAGTCCAGCATTGGAGTGCAATAGGCTGAGTTGATTGATGGAACTTTCTGAGTTATAGATATTTCCATCTATTTATGATGTAGAGTACTTTTTTACTATCATCATCTGCATAGCTTTTTCCCAATTATGTTGGATCAGCTTCCAGTCTAACCGAATGCAGCTGGACATTCAGTTAGACTCGGTCATTGAACACTGCATATAAAAAAAGATTTTGATGAAAAACGATGATGTATATACTATATAAAACATTGTTCTTTCAGCGAAAATCCTTTTAAATAAAACAGATCCGAAAACAAGTAGAGATAATTTTCTAATTGAAAATAAAACCTTATATCTCCAATAAAAATAAAATAGTAACGTCGGAGCGAGAGAAACATCTTATTGCGTTTTTTGTTACACATTCGTATGCTGATATCAGACCCGTAATAAAAATAAATGGGATCTCGGCTGATCTAAATATTAGGATACAAATTCAAGTGAACCAAATAGATCTTTCTACGTACATAAACCATTCTACAATCGATGAAACGTTCCGTTGGGTTTCTTTTTAGAAATCCTTGCAACGTTGAAATGCTACTGTTTATTTTATTAAGCTTGCAGGAGTTTCTATCTCTTGTTGTGAAGAATATTTGTCATTTAAATGTTTCGCCTATCAACGTAACAAAACTATAGAGGGCTCATATACGACGAGACGTTGTTGGCTAAGCTTCACAGCTTGGCTCATTGGCGTAATGTTGCTTGCATGTCGGTCTTCTACAGACTGTATATCAGAAAGTGTGCGCAGGAGCTCCACAACCAGATCCTACCATCGTCCTTTTACTACCGGATTAACAGACACACTGCAAGGTACCATCCGCACTTGGTCAATATCCTAACCAGTCGTACTCAACGCTTCTCCTCTACATTTATTATGCGCACAGCTAAACTGTGGTACTCTCTGCCTGCATCTGTGTTCCCTTCCACATTGAACCTTCAAACGAGAGTGAACAGGCATCTTTTGGGCACGCTCGTTCCATCATAGACCTCATCAATCGATCTGATCAGTTATTATATTCAAGTTTCAATGTATGTAATCATATAAGTGTTGGACAGGTTAGTTAACTAGTACCTACATAACATCTTTGTGCCAAAATATCAGAACAATCATACTTATACAGGTTGAAATTGAAAACATGCGACAAACCGTAATGGGAGATTGTACTCATCATTATGAACAACTTTTACTAAGAGACCAATGATGCAATCGCAAAAAAAAAAACAGCTGTTCCCTACATTTTGACGAGTTATGCGAACATAAATGTAGGGAACAGATGTCTATTTTTTCGCGATCCTGTATATCTTAAAAAAACCTTACTGAAATTGCTTTTTCCAAAGAGAATCGTAGCAAGGAAACAGATAAGGCACGCATAAACCTTAAAATCTCGCTACTGAACCCATTTCGAGGATTATTGCGAAAAACTGCGGTCGCTAGCGTTAACGTACGATAGGAACGAACGAGCGTGGTCGTACACAGAGGCTGTGCCGTGCCCAAGTTATGTCGGATGCATTCACATTATTCGCACTTTGTCCCATTTTAAACGAAATTCGGAAAGTATCAAAATTTAGCCGCTAGTTTACTGCGATTTACTGCTTTTTATGCAATTTTCTTGCATTGTTGTCGAAATTACTGAATCGTCGGATCACAGGTAGCAAGCGCTACTTGGTTTTTCATAGGTTTATCGGGTTTTTCCATCAGGAATTTCTTAGTAGCAAACCATAAAAATAATTGCATAAATTTCAAAACGTGCCAACTGCCGATATTTCGCCAGTTTTATATTTAATACATAACTTAACTGGCAAAATGTGCGTGCACTTTTACAGACAGGGGTGTCTAACCCATCAAAGATCACAGGTATGATGTTATGTGACAATGTTTTGAGGGACTTGTGGTTAAGTAATAACAGCAGGACGGGTCGATCGATCAGGTTAAGCTACGCTTGCTGCGGTTGGTTCGTGGATGGGTGACTACATACGAAGAGCCCTCCGTGCCTCGGACAGCACGTTAAGCCGTTGGTCCCGACTGTCATTCGTGTCATTCCGACCTCGCCGCCTAGGTCCTCGCACCCCGCGAAGACCCCGAGTAACGGCGCATAACACTGACACCCCCGACCGACCCTTGCTCGTTGAAGTGCCAGCCCGCGCCGCAGCTGAGCCAGTGGAGTTAAATTCCTCGAATAATAATAATAATGCAAATATTTTGATCCAGCCTGTCCCCACTTGCTGTCCCCCTACCAGTGACGCCCTGAGCCGAGGCCCGTACCCCGCAGGGGCTGCCCTCCGGGTGCAGTCACCTAGCAATTTTAACTGGTTTTTAAGCCCTACATGGAGGCGTTAAGTTTATTCTTGATGTCAGCCCCAGAAAAGCCCGGTTAAGCAGTCACACGCAGGCCAATGCGAGATGCACGACCAAAAAAAAATGTCATTCGTGGACCTTTGACAGTCGTTACGGCTCGTCAGAAACGCGAAACTCTGACAACTAGTCTTACCAAGGGCTGTCAAAATCAAAATAAAAATCAAAAGTCATTTATTCAAACTAGGCTGAGAGACAGCACTTTTTGAACGTCAAAAATAAATAAGACAGACCCCCCAAAAAGCTTCCCCTTCACCACTTCCTAGTGCTTTAGCTGGGAGAAGAAGTGGCCCAACAAACTCCCCAGCAGCACAGCTATCTGTTAAGTTAGAAGAACTTGATTCTGTACAATAATAGGTAAGTAATTGACTTTACTAAACACAAACCATAAAATTTAATTATTTGCCATATGTCAGCTAGCACACGTCAATATACCAACAAAACATAGTAGGTAACTAAACTCAAGCAGATATAAATATGTAATTGAAAATAAAATTACTGGGTAAATATTGTGTTACCCAGTAACTTGGGTGTGGAGGTCAGATAGGCAGTCGGTCCATGTTTAATACTGGTATTCAGCTGCATCCGGTTAGCCCCCGACCGACCCTTGCTCGTTGAAGCGCCAGCCCGCGCCGCAGCTGAGCCAGTAGCTTTAAATTCCCCGATCAATAATAATGCCAACATTTTGATCCAGCCTGTCCCCAATGATAGCTGTCCCCCTATCAATGACGCCCTGAGCCGAGGCCCGTACCCCACAGGGGGTGCCCTCAGCGTGCAGTCGCTTAGTTTGTAATTTATTTTAGTTTGTAAGCCCTGGCTGGAGGCGTTAAGTTAATTCTTAATGGCAGCCCCAGGAAAGCCCGGTTGAGCAGTCACGGCCTCTTAAGGCCAACTGCGAGATGCCCGACAAAAAAAAAAAAACATCCGGTTAGACTGGAAGCCGACCAACATATTTGGGAAAAGGCTAGGGCAGATTATGTTGTTCAAATGGGGCGCAGACCTGACTGAAAAGAATTGAAAGCAGGAAGGCCACACGACGTGATTTCCAAATTAATAAATTCTAATGACCATGACGACGACGTTATCATTGATTGTCGTACTAAGTTCAATAGAATATCAGTAATTTATCTAGAAATGATTGTAATGACTAGTCAAAGATTGATTTAAATAAACATTGTCATCCACTGGTATCCGGCAGTAAAACCTATCTACTTGAAGACAAGACAATGAAAAGACACTATTATAAACTACTTAGCTGTTTCCCGCGACTTCGTCTGCATGTTTTTTTTTTTTCAAAACAAATATCCAGAATGAAAAGTGGCTCATTGTCTGCTCTAAGTCTCAGATCTGTTTCTTAACGATCATTTCATTGGTAGACCATTCAGACTGACAGAGTTAATTTCGCATTTTTAATATTAGGTTAAATTAAAATGTACAAAATGACGTATGAATTAAAATGTACAAAATAATAATATGGGTTGCGCCCACGCAGAATGTTCAGCATACTCGTTAGCGACCACTTGGATAACTTGGTAGTCACTGATACATTATTTTATATTAAATGGGTACATTGGGTACATTTTGCCTCACTTAGAGAACAGACAGGAAAAAGAAAGTGATCCTAATAAGACTTCATCTTTCATTTTAAAGGACGAAATATTAAAGTTAGGGAGATATACTTTTACAATAACGGAGTTTTTCTTCGTTTTTTATTGCTTACAATCTTTTGATAAGTCCCGGAGTAAGATAAGATTAAAGGTAATTAGGTCTAAAAATAATTGATAACGTCATTACAACAAGTTACAGTAAACAAGTTTAAATACCTTGGACATGTCTTGACCGCGGGCATAAAAGACGATGACGATATTGAGCGAGAGCGAAGGGCGCTGTCGGTTAGGGCAAATATGATAGCTCGTAGATTTGCACGTTGCACACGGGGTGTTAAAATAACCTTGTTTCGTGCATATTGCACTTCTTTTTACACGTGCAGTCTGTGGGCCGATTATACGCAAAAATCGTACAGCGTCCTTCGCGTTCAATATAACAATGCGTTTAGGATATTGATGGGGTTGCCCCGCTTCTGTAGTGCGTCAGGGATGTTTGCTGAAGCTCGAGTCGACTGTTTTTATACAACGATGAGAAAACGTTGCGCCTCCCTGGTGCGCCGCGTGCGTGCCAGCCCCAACCTTATTTTGCGCTGTGTGGCAAGCAGACTAGATTGTTTATATGTGGGTCGCTGCTGCAAGCTTTCCAACTCGGTGTTACGCGTGTGGCAATGATTCGCATGTATTCATGGTTTTAGGTTAAGTGATTAGAATAGGAATACTAACATAGGGGTAAGGAATATTGTTACTAACACAGTTGAGTCATGTTACTTGCTAAATAAAGATATTATTATTATTACTGCCGTCCAAAATATTTGGCCATAAACGGTAATAGTATGATTATTATTGTACGCAGTAGGCTAATGCCGCGATCCCACGGTCCGTTAACTGAAGTGCCGTGCAGACAGGCCGTGTGAACTCTCCCATCTGATAAGACCTGCGGGATCGGACGAGCGGCGACGAGCCACCGCCCGTCCGATCCATTAGGAGTCAGTCTT
Source organism: Antitype chi (assembly GCA_947359405.1). NCBI lineage: Eukaryota > Metazoa > Arthropoda > Insecta > Lepidoptera > Noctuidae > Antitype > Antitype chi. The sequence continues at coordinate 8,860,340 of OX375815.1, read as the reverse complement.
TGTTTATTTGGGAATGCTCAGCATGGACCGCAACAGGCATACTAACGTAACTCGTCAGAACCACATTGACAAACTTAGGTAGAATGAAGGCATGGAAAGGTAGCAGTGCTCTTAGTCCAGTAGGATGTAATCCCTATTCCGTTAAACCCGTCTGCAGAAAAGTGCCTTCAAAGCAAGAGTGGACATGTATCTTATGGGCACGCTCGTTCCATCATAGACCTCTTATATCGCTTTCCATCAGGCGTGATTGAGGTCAAGACACATTCAGCCATTAAATTAAAAATCCTTATCTAAGTGTCAATTTCAATGGAATAGAGTGAATTCTATCCGTAAGATTCTATAATCTTACATATATGAAGTAAATAAAAATGAAGGTTACATTAGGATACACGATAAACCCCTCCGTGCTTCGGAAAGTACGTTAAGCCGTCTTTGACAGTCGTTACGGGTCGTCAGAAGCCCGAAAGTCTTACAAACAGTCTTACAGTGCTCGTGGTGACAGGTCGTCTTGCTGACCATGGTTTTGTTATTGTTAATTCTATTAAGTTATTATTAATTTTAGTACAGAGGTCCCAGTTTAACTTTTGTTACTTTAAGTTACTTATAGCTATATTTGCATAATGCAGAATTGCATATGTAAGCGGGCATGCCCTTTATGCCTAGAGGCTTTTATTTAGATTGGAAGTTCTGTTTCCGTTTTATTTTAATTTTCTATTATTTTTAGTTTTCAATTTTTGATGGTATATTGGCGTGTGCTAGCTGACATATGGCAATTTTTTATTTTTTTTGTGTTTCGTAATTTTTATAACCTATTATTGTATAGAATCAAGTTCTTCTAACTTAACAGACAGCTGTGCTACTGGGGAGTTTGTTCCGCTACTTCTTCTTCCCAGCTAAAGCACTAGGAAGTGGTGAAGGGCGGGCGTTTTTGGGGGGACTGTCTTATGTAATTTTATTTTGACGTTCAAAAAGAGCTGACTCTCAGCCTAGTTTGAATAAATGACTTTTGATTTTGACTTTGATTTTGATTTTACGAAGGGGTATCGTGTTACCCAGTAACTGGGTTGTGGAGGACAAATAGGCAGTCACTCCATGTAACATACTGGTATTCAGCTGCATCCGGTTAGACTGGAAGCCGACCCCAAGATGGGAAAAGGCTAGGCAGATGATGTTGATAAGGATACACGCCAGCAACCAAAGGCGATGATGATTCATTACTACGGAATTATTTTCATAAAAATCTTGATGTATATTATCAACACTTATCTCCAAAGCATTTGCGAGTATATTTTCTTGCAACTTTGGAACAAACATTGTTTAATTTGAATATAACTGACATGGGTGAAGAAAAACATCGGGAGGTAACCCAGTTTTAAAGTTGGGTAATGTTATCGTTTTATAGATATCGTAGTATTTACGGTTTAATTATATAGAAGTTTCTTTAGGGTCACACTGACCAATTTATGTTCTTGCCATATTACTTATTTTTTGTACCTAAGATTAAATACTAAATGATTGACTTTGTAAGTTCCATTAAATTATTGTGTTAAGAATATAGTGTGAGATTAATTAACTTATCAATTATATTTTTGTAAAGGCATCGTAACAATATTTTGTTTTGAAGTATTTGTTTTGTATTATTAGTTCAGTTCATTTTATCTGTTGCAATATTCATGTTGGAAGGTAAGGAGGTTGAGAAGGTTGGAGGTGGTAAGAGTAGAGAGCTGTCACTTGAAATGTTATAAAAGATAATTTAACTATATTTTGGTATTTTTTCTGTACGTGTCACTGGATGGGTAACAATATAAAACCTTGTAAATCCTTGATTATAATTCATTATCAACCTTTTTCTCAACATCTGCTTCAGTAATATAGTGTAAGTCTGTCGAGCAGTGGTGGCCCAGTGCGAACGGCCACCACTTATGAGTTGTAGGTCGTGAGTTCGATGCCAAGCAGACACTTAACATTGTGTATTTCATTTCATCACCACTGCTCTCAAAACTGTGAAGCAAAACACCATAAGGAAACCAGCAAGACATAGAACTAAAAATTTTAAGACATATGACATCTACCAACCCGCAATGAGCTCACGTGGTGGATTACGGCCCACTCTCACAGAGAGGAGACCTGTATCTCAGCAGTGGGAACATTTTTTTTTTTTTTTGGATGGGAAATCATCAAATAACTTCTCCCGCTCTGGCTGGAGCGGGAGGGCGTGTCAGACTTTTACTGACTAAAACCCACCCGTGTTCCCTCAGTTGCCGGTGTGCCAGGGGCCGCGGTATCTCTTTCGAACAACCCGCACCCCTGGCAGGCATCGGCCCTTGCAGACCCCACCATTTGGTGCTGACATCTCTTTGAGGCGCGCGTGGAACACAACGCGCCGTCACCCATTACTCGCCGTCCGCAAGCCCGCGCCTACGGTGGCCGGGAATCAGCCTGGGATTCCCGACGCCCAGGGCTTCTCCCGCGGCGACTACGGCCGTGAGGGCGCATATACTGCCTCTCCCTCACGTGCGCCGCCTCCCTATGCTGATTATGCAACTTTTGCCTACCACAAATACCAATGGGGCTTTAACTATGCGGTCTGCACAGTGAGAGCTTTGATTGAGCCAATGGTAATCAGGTACAATGCTAATCACTCGATTGAATGGCCGATATTCCTAATTCATATGGCCATAACGACAACTTGCTGCGCGAATTGCTCATAACATATGTTTGGCTGTATGATTAATCCTACTATATGTCTATCTATCTAATACCTTTAAAAGAGCAATAAAACTCTTGTATATGTATATATATTTATAATCTGACTCTCGGAAACAGCTCCAACGATTTTCATGAAATTTAGTATGCAGGGTTTTGGAGGCGATAAATCGATTTAGCTAGGTTTCATTTTCAGAAAACGTCAAACCAAAAAAAATCCGAGCTCTATACCTTTAAACGAGCAATTATTGTATATATATAATCTGAATCTCGGAAACGGCTCCAACGATTTTCATGAAATTTGGTATGCAGGGGGTTTCGGGAGCGATACATCAAAATCAAAATCAAAATATTTTATTTCACATAAGCCTGCATGGGCACTTATGAAACGTCAGAAGCTAGGTGATCGATCTAGCTAGGTTTTAATTTTAGAAAACGTCAAACCAAAAATAAAAAACCGAGCAAAGCCGGTAATGCCAGATATTTATATTATAAATGTGAAAGTTTGTATGTTTTGATGTTTCTTACTCAATCACGGAAAAGCTACCAACCGGTTTTGGATGAAATTTGGCACACATATAGTTTATGATCTGGATTAAACACATAGGATACTTTTTATCCCGGTAGTACGTTCCCGTGGGATAACTGGGCGAAGCCGCTGGCAAACGCTAGTGTAATTATAAAAATATATGGATAACTAGGTTTTGCCAGCAGCTTCGCCCGCGTGGAGGTCGGAATTTATCCATATTTATCCAAATCCGTTTAGCCGTTGTTGCGTGATTGAGTAACAAACAAACATCCAAACATCTAAATATACAAATATGCAAATATTCACATTTATATTATTAGACGATACGAAAATGTCATGCGAATGTGATGACGATGCGGTAGACGATACAAAAATGTTAAATATTAAAAATCCGATTACAATTTAAAAGTTCACAAAGATCACCTTTTAAGCAGTCTGATGCAGCCGGGTTTTTGTTTATTAATAACTTAACCTTTCAGTATGGACACGTTAGCAGGACCATGTGGGTTATTATTTTTGTAAGACCTTGAGGCTGTGTCCTTATTTTGATACCCCACAAAGCCATGGTACCAAATAATGTCTAAAATGGTACCACGGTACAATATATTTTTTCAATTTCATTCTTATTGACTTCTCAAATTTGTCGTCATCATCATTATGATTTTATAGAAATAAAAACTAGCCCTGGTACGATCTAGATGGGTCCATGGACACCTTATTTATTAAAATACATGCTGCCATTTGGATGCTTCGTGGGTATAAATAATTCGACATATACACAGATACTCGACATAACAAAACATAACCCAGTCTTTGCTGTCGCTTTCGGGTATAAATAGGGGAAATACCTAACATTTGTCCTTTTTTACCAGTGATCATAATTGCTTTGAGATTGTAGTGTCATTAAGAGTTATAATATACACATAAATGATGAGCCAAATAAATCTATTATTCAAATTATCTCAAAGATTTAAGTTGATGTACCTAGATAGATACAACAGGAACAAGCAGATTTCCTGAAATACTACAGATGTCTAATAAAAATATCCTCCGATTATTACCCAAACTGTTAGAGCCGAAAGATTAATCTCGTAGCTATAATTGCAGGTTATTCATATGCATGACATGACAACGTTAACCACATCGCCTATGCTAAGATCGTGCGGTATTAGGTACGTACGCCAACAAGTATAAATTATGTACACCATAAGCGTAACGCGTTCTCAACATCATCCGTCGGGAAGTCGTTGCGAGAACGCGGTGAGTGCATACGTAAGTTTAAGTATTTAGCTGACGCTAAGTACTGCAGCTTCGAGACTGCTTTTTATGCAAAACAAAAGCCACAGCGGTGATGCGAGTAGCCTAGCGTTTGTATACACGTTAGAGTAGTGGTGCCAAGCCGAGACGAGACGTGATGATCGTAGAACTTAACTTGTACAAAATAAGATGCACATTTCCGTAAATTTTTTAGCCTATAGTTTAAACACATAGGAACTTTTTCCATCATGCCAAGTGTCACCGCACATTGCAATAAAATCTTAATCTTACCGAATTGCGAATTGAAAGATAAGACCGTAGACAGTTTACCTACTATGACTCAAACCATAGGAATTACCAGACGTGCGCCCAATGGGATTTCCCATCGACAAGAATCATGAAATTACGTAAAAACTTTCATTACCTATTTAACCCCTTTTTATCCGACTACGGTGAAGCAAAAATTAGGCTTATGATTTTGATCGGTATGTGTGTGTATGTATGTTCATCGGATGCTTCATAACTTCTAATCTACTTATGCGCGTTATGAGCGTTTTGATCGTCCACTGGAATAGGCTTTGTTGCAGATGGGCTTTGTGACCTCACATTAAATTGATTATTGCGCCCTCTAGAACACTTATAGTGGTGCCCCAAAAAAAAACATTTTTCAATGATGCCGTGTTGGCTATGAAATGAAAGCCTTTTATAAAATTAGCACATTTATAAAATATAAATATGTATTGTGAGCTAACCCCCAAATTAATTTAAATAAAAGTAGGTAAGTTTAAAAACGAAACCCTGACTACTGAAAAATCACGCTTTAAACAGTATAAAAAAAGAAAACATTCACATTTGAAACCCGTGGTTGTATGCCAACATTAAATAAGTAGTAAGCGATCATAAGCTTTAGGACAAAGTGGTTATGGCACATTATGTCGGCTACAAAATCTTCAAAATCTTTTTATTGTATCATAATCAGAGATCGGATATTCGGATGCATATTCACCTAAAGTTGAGATGTTGGCTAACATGGAATGTGCTTTTGTATCGAAAAAGTCTTAATTTAGGTAAGTAATTTGTTTATTTTTTGTTTTAACTAATACAAACCACCCCTCCTCCGTGTCCTCGTGGAGGCGATCGGCGGCGGCGATCTCTCGCGTCCGGCCCTGGTTCAGGCCATGGTACGGAGCGAGAGTGAATGGTTAGCCGTCACCTCCTTCTGCGAAGCAGTAATGCTCGCAAAGAGGGAGGCGGCGCACGTGAGGGAGAGGCAGTATATGCGCCCTCACGGCCGTAGTCGCCGCGGGAGACGCCCTTGGCTTCGGGAATCCCAGGCTGATTCCTGGCCACCGTAGGCGCGGGCTTGCGGACGGCGAGTAATGGGTAGCTCGCTGCCCGGTAAGGACCAAGCCCGGGTCGACGGCGCGTTATGTTCCACGCGCGCCTCAAAGAGATGTCAGCACCAAATGGGGGGGTCCGCAAGGGCCGATGCCTGCCAGGGGTGCGGGTTGTTCGAAAGAGATACCGCGGCCCTTGGCACACAGGCAACTGAGGGAACACGGGTGGGTTTTAGTCAGTAGAAGTCTGACACGCCCTCCCGCTCCACCCAGAGCGGGAGAAGTTATTTGATGATTTCCCACCCAAAAAAAAAAACCCCTCCTCCAGTACATATACATATTTGTATCGGGTTAAACGTTAATTTGAAATTAATACACATCTGAATAGTTATGCAATAAAGAATCCCGGGGTTTTTAATAAATATTACAAATAATTTATAAAGCCGCTTCCATACTTTCATAGCAAAAAAATTCTTTAGGTAAATATGCACCCGAATATCCGATCTCTAATCATAATAGTAGGTAGGTAACGCGTGCTTTTTTAATATATTTATTTACTAGTCCAATTTTGAATCGACGATTATATTAAGGGCCATAGTATCCTCATCTCCCGTTTGTATGCTAAAGCACCGCCCGCGCCCGCGCAGGGCCCCTCTGAGCCTTTATCTCAAAATGGGGATATTCCGTTGATTCATTTACAATTGTGCTTCGGCGATTCTGTGGTACCTCTAACTATCTATTTTTCAGTTTATTTTATTTTCCAAATAACGAAGCCGTTTAGTAGGAGTATGGAATAGAAGCCAAAATATTGCGTGTTGGAAAATATTTTTTTACAGCAAAGTATTAACCATACAAAAAAAGTACTTCGGGCAAAATGATCTATATGAATTTATAGCAAAATCATATATTTTTCAAATCTTCAAGACAAGCCGTTAATGAGCAGTAGGGTTCATAAAGTGACCGTGTTACGCTACCGAATGGGACGTAGGCCCTTAAGCAATATTTCATTTCTATGAAACCCTATGAGCTGTCCGTTTGTAAAATATGTAGTTCCGCTTTAGAAAATCGTCATCGTAATCCTGATTATGATAGGAAGTGTGATAATGAGTGGAAAACTATTTTCTAAAACCACATGAGTCACTGGTTTCTTATCGGAACAGGAAAACGCGCGCCAAATATTTTTGGTCAATGTTACAATATTGTCGATATTTTTTTTGTTGATAATTTGTGATAGTAAATGTTCTGCTTTTAGATAAGATAGCGTTGTTCATTTTTCGATAACATTGGAAGATTGACTCACTTTTATGAAAGCTGTGTCATCAGGGTTTTGTTCTAACGTTTTGATTTGAATAAAAATTATGGAAAAGATTTTGTTCTTTTTTATGCTCGCTGTTTACAGTAAGTGTTTTATTTTCATTGTGTAAGTTTGTTTATATATTTTTTTTGGAATTGGGTGAAAATTTTATTGAGTAAGATAACAATGACCTTGCCATACATTGAGAATATTTTTTTAATAAATATATTTTTGTATAATTGTGTCATTAACACATCATTGTCATCATCGGCTTGTTATTGTTTGGATTTTGTGTTTATGTTAATTGCCTATTAGCATGACAACTCCAACAAAATATATTTTCTTTAAACCTAAATACTTTTTATATTTTTGGTACTTTTATATTAAAATTTACTGTCCGTACTGAATCTCAAGATATAGTCACTTTCATAGTTTTGGGCTCACTGATAATATATTTATAGGTAAATCAATCAAATCGAAATCAAATCAAATCGAAATCAAATCACCCCCCCCTCTCTAATTACCTTCAAGTTACCGGAAATGGTAAAATTGTAATTTAAACAATGTCTATGTATTTAATAGCTGTAAAAAATCATTTTTCTAATTAACTGATCAACAGCTAAAGATTTTATTTTACTTTTTTCAACAGCTGCAAGCGCGTTACCCTTCTCGCCGGACACCCGTATCACAGGCGGATCCCTTGCAAGAGAAAATGAGTTTCCATATGCTGTAAGTCATTTTACGATCAAATTTATCACTTTCCTGATGAAAGAGTAAAAGTTTTTATGGACACTCGGAATGCAAATCCCTTTTTTTTTACATTTAACTAAATGTATTGATTCCGTAGATTGATTCACATGTTGGAAATACATATTCTTATGCTCTATGACAAGAATTATGATGTTGGATATTGTTGAATTGTCAAAATAAAAGGAGTTCCGAGTGTGTTAGTGTCAGTACTTCTAAAAAACGACTATATTCTCCTAAGTAGGTACTTACCCGAATTAATAAAATGTTAAACTAGGGGAAACAAATATAATTGAATCAAATACAATCTAAAATAAAACCTTAACTGCAGTAAGGTCATTCAGTGCCCTAGTACTGAATGAACTTTTGCAGTAGATGTTATTGCAGGAGTTATTTCGATTGTCGGGTCGAGTTATCTTTGCCCACACCTACCACGCAGGTGAGTGATAAATAACGTGTACATTTATCAACGCCATTATCGATTTGTAAATAAGATAAGCCCAAACTAAAAAACTACATTAGGAGCGGTTTTTATACTTTCAGTTTTCCAAAAAACGAAGCAGAATAAAGCTTCCTATAAAAAAATATAATTTCAATTTACAAAAAAAAAATACTGATATCAGAAAATTGAGAAACACTATGTTTAATTCACGTTTGATGTTGGCCTTGAAATCTTTCGTAAACTCTGTGGTATCAGTTTGTTTATAACATAAACATAATAAATAAAATAAAATAAAAATAAAAAAATAAAAATAAAAAAGCCTTATATTTCCAGTAACACATTAACATGCAAATGTTGACTCCTACCTAAAGTACTTAATTAACAAAAGGATAAAAAATAATAATTGAGAAACTAATATCTAAACACTTAAATACAATTATCTTAATAGCTATTTAGATTTTACTAATATTATAATAATAGGCAGTAGCATTTTTTTTTTTTTTTTTTTACTGTACTGGAACCCCCTTCAGGTAAAGGCCTCCTCCAAAGCTTTCCATTTCTCTCGGTCCTGGGCTATTCGTTGCCATTCTGGATAAACATAATATCACGCCTTATTTCCCCGAAAGCTTAGGCAGAAGTGTATCTACGTATAGTACTGTAAAGGTTGTATGCTCAGCATGAAACCTTACGTTTACTGGCAGCCAATGATTGGGCTATCTATGATCGAACAGCCAGAAAGTTTAAGTTGAAATTTAAGAATAAATTGACATAGGTTTTTATTCCGCAGATGATTTCATGATTATATTAGGCGCAGTGTTGTAATGAACTGATTAAAAAAAAATCAAAAGTCATTTATTCAAACTAGGCTGAGAGTCAGCTCTTTTTGAACGTCAAAATAAAATTACATAAGACAGTCCCCCCAAAACGCCCGCCCTTCACCACTTCCTAGTGCTTTAGCTGGGAAGAAGAAGTAGCGGAACAAACTCCCCAGCAGCACAGCTGTCTGTTAAGTTAGAAGAACTTGATTCTATACAATACTTAATAGGTAATAAAAATTACGAAACACAAAAAAAAAAACATAAAATTTGCCATATGTCAGCTAGCACACGCCAATATACCTTCAAAAATTGAAAACTAAAAGTAATAGAAAATTAAAATAAAACGTAAAAAGAACTTCCAATCTAAATAATAGATTACTTTAAAATATACGTGGAATCACGAATTTAAACTACCACAAATATTTCATTTTATAATTAGATCCCCTCAATACTACAGTACACCCACATTTCATCAGTTATGTGTAAGTCCTATGTAATAGGGAGGCGAATCTATTGCCACTAACCGGGCACATATCCATATTCCAGGCTACCACTGAGAAATTCCACTTTGCCTGGGAATTGAAGCCAGTACCAGTACAGTTCACAGGACCATTTGTTTATATGTATGACTAAGTTTAAAGGCTTGCAGTTGCGACACAGCAGATAATAATATTGGATTATACAGCTCAGTAAGACAAATCAAAGCCAGATTCATTGATAACTACCTACTACGAATGAGTTATATAAGTTTCATATCATGAAGTCGGGTTGGTCTTCATTGTTTGTGTGTAGAATAAGATGCACGTGTCCATTGAAATGGGTTATCCTAAATAACTCGGAGTTACCAGCTAACTTCGGGTTTATCAACCAACTCATCTTTCACCACCAAGAGTTACAGGTTATCCACGAGTTAAACATGGAAATGTGGAAGAGTACAGTCGCTAAACTCTGGGTTAGTGTTAGTAACTAATTTCAAAATAAATTGACGTTAAGTATCGCTGATAACTCATTTTGTATTGGTCGATATTATAGCAACTGAACATTCTAGATACCTGTTGTATCAGCATCAGTAGGCAATATATTCATGAACTCATATACAATAAAACTAATTTTGCCATAACTTGCATACGCCATAACTGACGTACATCAATAAATTAACTAAATTTTCATGAAAAACACATACAATACGATTAAAATGAAACGTAATGTTATAAAATTCAGTCACTAGAAAGTGTTACGTTTCATAGTGTAGTCTGAAAGACATGGGTAAGTATTTCCGTTCATTGTTCTTTCATTAATTTTTGGTTGGATTACATAACAAGGAACAGACTTTACTATTCTATTGTATGTTTCGTCAATTGAACTGCAATCAGTTAAATTGACGTAACATAAAATTCGTGTTTCAATATTAGTGTTTTTTGAGTTTTTAATATTAGTTCCCAACACAAAAAATCACTAATGTCAGGTAAACTAACCCGGTGTTACTTTTAGTAGCGAAACGCGCAATAAGAGTAAACTAACAACTAAAAAAACTAGGCTGAGAGTCAGCACTTTTTGACCGTCAGAAATACATAAGACAGTCCCCCAAAACGCCCACCCTTCACTAGTTCCTAGTGTATTAGCTGGGAAGAAGAAGTGTCGCAACAAACTCCCCAGCAGCACAGCTGTCTATTTAGTTAGAAGAACTTGATTCTAAACAATAATAGGTAGGTAATTAACATGACTAAACACAAAACATAACAAATAAATAAATTGCCTTATGTCAGCTAAGTCACGTCAATATACCAACAAAACATAGTAACTAAACTCAAGCAGAAATAAATCCTACTAATCCTACTTATAATATTAGGTCTTTACCTATGAAATTGCCGTTTTGCAGTACTGGCCATTTCAAATCAAAATAATTTTTGTTTGGGTAAGAATTCTAATTTCAAATTAATTTTATTTTAAAAACATGGATTTTTTTTTCCAAAAGTAGTCATTTGTTTATTGATTAGTGTTACATTTTCATCGCATTTCAATCTTTTTCGTCATCATGGATACGTTAAAAATTCGAGTAATTATGGAATATGAGTACCGTCGTGGCAGCAACGCGGCACAAGCGGCACGCAACATCAACGACGTTTACGGAGCTAACACTACAAACCAACGCACCACCTGTTATTGGTTTGCTCGCTTCCGTTCTGGAAATTTCGACCTGAAAAATGAACCTCGCGGTCGTCCGAAGACTTTGGTCGACAATGACGAATTAAAGGCGATTGTGGAAGCTGATGATACACAATCTACGGCTGAATTAGCAGCAGCTTTCGACGTTAGCGTCAAAACAATATTGGTCCATTTGCGTCAAATTGGCAAGGTAAAAAAGCTTGACAAATGGGTGCCCCACGAACTCAATGATCGTCAGCGCGAAGTACGCGTCGAGACGTGCCTTGCACTGCTCAACAGACACACAAATGAAGGAATTTTGAACCGCATTGTTACCTGCGATGAAAAATGGATTCTGTTTGATAACCGCAAGCGCTCAGCAAGTTGGTTGGATCCTGGTTCAGCACCTAAACAATGCCCTAAACGAAAACTTACCCCTAGAAAAGTGATGGTCACTGTTTGGTGGTCTAGCGCCGGTGTGATTCATCACAGCTTCTTACCAAACGGGGTGAGCATTACTGCAGATGTGTACTGTGAAGAACTGAACACAATGATGGAGAAGCTGGCACATCTCCAACCAGCATTGGTCAATCGCTCGTCTCCGCTGCTCCTGCACGACAACGCGCGACCTCATACTGCACAGCAGACGGTCTCCAAGTTGCAAGAACTGGGGTTGGAAGCTCTCCGTCATCCGCCCTACTCACCAGACCTTGCGCCTACAGACTACTACTTTTTCCAGAATTTGGATAACTTCTTGGCGGGAACAAAATTCAATACCCGAGAGGCAGTACAAAATGCCTTTGAAGAATTTGTTGCCTCCCGTCCAGCTGATTTCTTTAAGAAGGGCATCAATAAACTGCCACTGCGATGGCAAAGATGCATTGATTGCATGGGTGATTACTTCGATTAATACAAATAAAAAATACATGAAAAAAATTCGTTTAAATTTTTTCATACAAAACGGCAATTTCATAGGTAAAGACCTATTATTATAAATGTGAAAGCTTGGATGTTTGTAACTCAATGACGCGGAAACAGCTGCAGGGATTTGGATGAAATTAGGCACACAGATAGTTTATAACCTGGATTAACCCATAGGATTACTAAGTGATTACTTTAACTCACACACTGACTTATTTATTACTTATATAGGAAAATCGTATACTTACTTTTACAATGTTTGTAAATGTGTGAGCACCATGTATCTATCACAGAATTAATTTATCTGTATTGCTTCAATTTGATTCTGTTTACCTATTTTGGTATGGTAATTTTATTCTGGGTGCATCGTTGTCACACATAATCATATAATGAATGTACTATGTTAAATATTGTACTGGAAACATTTTAAAAGAGTAACGGTGGAGTTTCTTGCCCATTCTTCTCCATACGAAACTACATTTTGGAAGGGGCGACTAGAATCAATTCTATTTTTAACCGACTTCAAAAGGAGGAGGTTATCAATTCGTCGGAACCTTTTTTTTTTTTTTTTTTTTTTTTTTTTTTTTTTTTTTTTTTTTTATGTATGTTCCCCGATTACTCGAAGATAGCTGGACCGATTTGGATTTTGTTTTTTTTTGTTTGAAAGGGTATACTTCCCAGGTGGTCCCATGATCATCAAGTCAGGATCTGATGATGGGATCCTGGAGAAATAGAGAGAACTCTTCAAATTTTATAGGCACACAAAGCGATTTAGGTATTTTTTGGAAGAATACTTTCTCGGAGTGGTCTCATTTCAATTTGGTGAAAATCTGATGAAGAACTTTGGAGATAGGCAACGGAACTCCTCAATAAATGATAGCAAATGGACTGGGATTGCTGAAATCTCATCTCTGTCTATTGCTTACACCAGTTCATAACATAACATCACGCCGGTATGCTGTGAAGGGGTAAGCACATGTGCACCACTAAAAAGTGAAAAATAAAAACTTTTTCCAAAAAAAAAAACAACCGACTTCCAAAAAAACACTACAAAGTGAAAAATAACTTTAATTTCGGAAGGCGGTGACAAAAAATTCAAATACAGCTCCAAAGACACCGACTTCTGAAATTAAAGTTATTTTTCACTTTGTAGTGTTTTTTTGGAAGTCGGTTGTTTTTTTAATGTAAATGTTGACGTTCAAAAGTGCCTTTTAAGTGCCTATTTGAAATAAATGCTTTGACTTTGACTTTGGATACTTTTTATCCCGGTAGTACGTTCTCTTGGGATAATTTCAACCCTTCACGCGGGCGAAGCCACTGGCAAAAGCTAGTTCTAGTAATATTATAAACGCGAAAGTTTGTAAGTATGGATGGATGGATGTTTGTTCCTCTTTCACGTAAAAACTACTGAATGGATTTGGATGAAATTTGGCACACAGATAGATTATAACCTATATTAACACATAGGATAATTTTTATCCCGGTAGTACGTTCCCGTGGTATAATTTTCGGCTTCTACGCGGGCGAAGCCGCGGGCGGAAGCTTGTAAATAATAAAAGCAAACCAATATACGAAAGTGAACTCCAGGAGTGTGGGTTGTTCGAAAGAGATACCATGGCCCCTGGCACACAGGCAACTGAGGGAACACGGGTGGGTTTTAGTTAGTAAAAATCTGACACGCCCTCCCGCTCCACCCAGAGCGGGAGAAGTTATTTGATGATTGCCCACCCAAAAAAAAACCCACGTAAAAGCTTCCAGGCAAAAAAGATGTGGCCGCTTACATATGTAATGCTGCATTATGTTCATATAGATTTAAATTGAAGGAACAAATTAATTCCGAGTTTACAAACTCTACATTTATTAATGACTGCCTCGTTAGTTATTAATGACTGCCTCGTTAGTTATTAATGACTGCCTCGTTAGTTATTAATGACTGCCTCGTTAGTTATTAATGACTGCCTCGTTAGTTATTAATGACTGCCTCGTTAGTCTAGTGGTCACAAACGCTACTGCTGAGCATGGTGTCCGAGGTTTGGGTTCGATTCCCAGGTCGGGCAAAGTATTATTGGCTTTTTCTTTCTGGAATTTCTCAGTAGCAGCCCGGAGTCTGGATTTATATCCGGTTGATAGCAAAAGGTTCGCCCCCTTTTACATGGGACTGTAACATAACTGGCGTAATGTGGGTCTACTATAGATAGGTACACCTCTGCCCAACTCTTCGGGAAAACCGAGCGTGATTTTGAAAACACATTCTACATTTAGACGAGTTATGCGCACATAAATGTATGGTTTTCAGTTATTTTAATAGCAACTTGTATGTGCGCCATCTCGGGAGTGGTCAGTATTGGCCAAACCAGCTCTGGTTTGATGCCGTTGACCTTGCTCGATTAGGCGTTACCGATGAAAATGCCCCGCGCAGTCCCCGCAAGCCCCTGGCAACAATTACGCGCTGCGCGAACGCACCGAGTGGCGTGGCATACGTACTCGTACCTACCTAATATCTATGCGCACGGCCACAGTAGGGGCAAGTAAAGCAATATTACGTCTTTATAAAAAAAAAACAACTGTCTGTGAAATGGGTTTAAAGAACTTTATTTCTCATAAGAACTTAAAAAATAACAGTTCGCTTATAATGATATACTAATTTTTTGTATGAAATGAAAATGATTTCGTTTTTTTATTTTATTGTAAGTCTAAAGTACTTTTAGCTTCATTTGATGACAACCATTTCATACAAAAAATCAGTATGAAGTGATTTTTTATGAATAAACTAAAGGAAAATAAAACATAATTTTACACAATAGAGACATTTATTATCAATAAGTCACCAATCATGTTTCAATATGAGAGTGAAGATTATTTTCATCACACCTACTCTTAAAGGATTATTTTGATCCCGCATAATAGGGGGAAAAGTAGGTCTTTTCTGCCCATGGGCGGAAAATGAAACATTATTCACCCAACTCGGCCTAGTCGTTTGGCCATGAAAACCACACAAACAAATAAACAAAATTTTACATTCATAATTATGGGGGCTCTTTTTTAAAGTTGGTTTAAGTACTTAGTCTGTCCCCTCTTTTACCCTTTCAAACACTTCTAAGCTAAATTTTATTGAAATCGGCTAATAATTACCGGAGTTGTACAGAGGCCAGCACATCAAGCTACCCCAATCTGTCAAATTTCTTAGATTGATTTTCAACTTTTATTTTAAAAGTCATGATACTCTTATTTGTTAATGCCGTTAATATAATATGTTGGTATTATATATCATCGAAAATTGTGAGATCTAATTGTCATGGAGGTCGAAGCCGCGGTATGTATGGTGATGGGCTAACTGCCTGCTATCGTGATTTAACTGCCCGGTTTCTGTTACAACAACAAATCATTTAGCTTATCAATGGTGTTTTACTGCGCATTTATGGCTAAGCTAGGCTAAGCTTATTTTACCTGTGAAACCTGGTAATTTATGGGAGGGTTTAAAATTCAAAGTTTAGCTTTTACCTAAATGCAACTGTCTAATTTCCGTTTTCATTATCAGTCGGCGGTACGTAAAGGAAAATTCGATGTTGGATTTTCAACACTCAGCGTCGAAATTTTAGATTGTTAGCACCAGATTAGATAATTGAATTATCGTGTATTTTGATTAAAAATGCTAATTTAAAAATGTAATTAGTTATCATACAGCCACATGTTGATAATCAACAAAACATGATACTTCGTAAATGATGCGTTAAGTTATAGATAAACTCGAATATTTTCAAAATGACAACAACAAATATTATCGCCTTTCAAATGAACAAATAATATTTTCTCATAATTTTCAAAATGACAACAACAAATACTATCGCCTTTCAAATGAACAAATAATATTTTCTCATAATTTTCAAAATGACAACAACAAAATACTATCGCCTTTCAAATGAACAAATAATATTTTCTCATAATTTTCAAAATGACAACAACAAATACTATCGCCTTTCAAATGAACAAATAATATTTTCTCATAATTTTCAAAATGACAACAACAAATACTATCGCCTTTCAAATGAACAAATTATATTTTCTCATAATTTTCAAAATGACAACAACAAATATTATCGCCTTTCAAATGAACAAATAATATTTTCTCATAATTTCGTATTTTCGGGAAAACACGATAAAGATTTGCAATTTACTGGGCAATCAAAACAGGATCAACGAGAAGGGAAAACTTTTTACTATCACTTAAATTCAAAAGACAAAATCGCAGGCCAACTTGATAAATGAGTACGGTATTTATATGGAACATCCCGAAGGTCAAACATAGTATCTTCATACCGTAATTTAAGATAACACTCTATCTTGTTACATAGAAATCCAAGTAGACAGAAGATTTCTACTCCGTCGCTGATACAAGAGACATCACATAGGGCGTAGGCAGAAACTACATATAGAACGCAGGTTGTGTTCGTTACGATACCTAAATACTCCTTTTCCTTCCGTTAAGTTCATGCATGACATCTAAGGCCTTAGTGCGAATTTCATATAACCATCTCGATGGCAATGGCGCTCCGATTGGCCCTGGATTAGTGACGGACCAATCGGAGCGCCGAACGTGCCCGATGCGTTTGATCGAAATGGTTATATGAAACTCACACTAGTGCTACTTGTCATACATGTACGCTGTTTGCGAGTACTATGCGCTTGAACTTTCTGAAGAACATCACCAATAAGGTTACTGTTTTTGACCTTCTACGGCCTCCCGTAGCAGTGTGCAGCTTAGCTGTAATGCCGTGACTTAGGAGTTGTAGGTCGTAGATTCGAATCCAGACAGGCACTTTACTTTCGGCAAAGTATTTCTTCACCACTGCTTTCAACGGCATGTCTGACGAACCAAAAATTCGAAGACAAGGGACATTTATCAACGCGCACTGAGTCTGCTTGGTGGAATACAGCCCACTCCTTCTCAGCGAGAGGAGGCCTGTGTCCCAACAGTGGGAACTGTATGGGCTAATTATGTTACGGCCTCTCGGCGTTTCCATTCACATCTGCCTTGTAAACGCTTTGTTAGTTGCCGATTGCGAATACTATAGGTGTGTAGTACTTGCAACTGGCGAACGTTCTGTAGAACGAAACCAACATGGTCACTAAAGGATAAAAGCCGGATAGTTGCCACACTTTTTGAGATCACTCTATATCTCTCAGTACAAAAAGCAAAATACTTTATTAGTAAAACTGGTCTATATAAAAATATTTCTGGAGTATTAGCGTTTTTTAGGAACCTCTATATTTTCGGACATCTATCCCACATATGGGATAGTTGCCTAATCCATATAAATTACGTTTAGGATAGTTGCCCTGCTGAGAAAGAGGACATCTATCACGCATAAACTTTGATCGCTTTTTAACTTCCCATTCAATCGCACATGCGACTAGGTTACCTTAGTGGTAGTTGGAGAGTCTTTCGATAGATCAATAAAATAGCATGCGATTTATCCGCGAAACTAGAGTAATTACAATCGGGGCAACTATATCCCTGGGGCAACTATCATGGTTTTACACAACAATGACAGATAACAATTTTATCTTGCAGGTTTCCATACAGCAAATGAATCAATTGAATCAATTTACAAGAGGTCATCGATGTGGAGGAGTTCTAATAACATTACGGCATGTATTGACAACAGCTTCTTGCACTGCCGCATCCGCCTCTGGGTAAGTAATAAGTATATACTTTTAAAATAGCTATGAACAGTTGAATTTGAATCTAATAATGATGCATAATTTACGAATTGTTCTTGTGGATATTCCCTGTATTTATAATCGTTGTTTATTAAGTAATGATTAGCGACAGTTTAGCGACATTTTTGACGTTTAAATGTCTCTTAATTTTATGTAACGTTTGTAACTATATCGACCCCGTTTTCTTGTAAAATAAATTAGAATTCAGTCAAGCTGCATTTTTTTATGGTCCATTCTGAAAATTAACCACGCAAATAGCTGTCATAGGTATATTTCGCTGTTTTTATTCATTTATCAACATTATTAAATAAAATTATGAAATATCGCTCAGGTAAAATTCATTTTGGAATGCAATCACTAATACAAGTAAAGCTAATATAAAGCGTGTAAATAAATAATAGTTTAAAAAACTAAAAAACACGCTTTAAAAACCAAACTAAAAAAGGAGAAAATAATTTAATTCAAAAGCGTGTTTTTTAGTTTTTTTTCCTAATAAACTAACCATTTATCTAGCCATATGGCTGAACAAGCCATTATTCAATAATACTAACGCAACTGACTTTCGCTGTTCTCAATTACCTCACAACTAGGTAAGCTACGTCGTTGACAAAACTGAGTTCGAAGTAATAAATCTTGTAACGTCTCTAATAAACTTAGCGAAGATTCTGATAACTTATCTGATTAACTTACGGATATCTGTTTCTATTTGTTTAGGCGTACACTTATCTTATACATTAGATTAGTATGTTGTTGTCCAATGTTACCTACATTAACTGATAAGGAATCAAACTATTAAACGGGGTGTAACAGAAACCCTATTGCTACCCTTAAGCACTAAAGATTACAGCTGGTATAGAATCACTATACATAGTTTCAGCTCAAAATAAAATACTCTAAGAATTGAAACCAAATTTTCGGTTTCATATGTTTCTTAAACTCAAATCATAACAAAAGTGTCACCGCATTACGTAGGTCAATAACTTTCCACGTTACTTGCCAATATCACGATAAATCTCTTCCGAGTGATGTGTTTATTTCAATTTGAAAAGTTCGGTTTCTGGTATCAATGTAATAAAAATTCTCAAAAATTCCGAACATGTAGATATAAGATTAAAAAACCCTTCCAATATCGTTTGATATCATCCAAAGAAGCCGTGCCCTTGGTATGTATATGTCGCAGCCATTTGGTTAAATTAGCCAGCTAATTGGACGCCTAGGCAGTTCATTAAACGGCATCCAATGAAATAGCTGAAGTATAACTAGCCAATTCATTGAGCGCAACGTTTAATCAGATGGCTGAATGTCATGTAATCATTTAGTTAAATTGAATATTGAGGAATTTGTGTTGTTTGGTTTGGGTGACTATGAGTTCACAATTTATGTACGACAATTTTTTACTAATACCTACCACTAAGTAACTAGTAACAGTGAAATGTTTGTTCACAACAAAGTACATAACTCGAATATTACTCAATAATAATGAAATCAGTCAGTTTAGACAGTTTAGTTTGGGAAGAAATATTCTTATGAAATAGTCTGCATGTAAAAGGACCTAGACAAAGATCGATAGAAACGAAAGACAAAATGACAGATTGTAGTAGGATATCTACGGTGCGATGTCAAAAATGGAGAAACGAAATGTGACTAAGTATAGAAATAGAAAGCGCCATGCTAAGCCTGCTGGTCATATACGCACGCTGTTTGCGAGTACAACCGCACCTCATCTTTCTGAAAATGAAAAAAAAATATTTCGTATTATTGAACAAATGTTATGTTGCATGTGTTTCCAAGCTAGCCAGCCTCGAGGAAACGTACCTACCATTATAATTTAGTTTCCAACGATAATGTTGTAAATAACATCAATGTTCCAGGACAAACCCATTGCCAATCATTCCGGGTGAATTCAGGGTGTTTGCTGGTGCAGTCGTTCTTACCAACGACACTTCTCCTGAACAGTTTCGGGTCGTAGTAAACGTCACTGTACACCCCAGTTACACTGGATATCCTGCGTATGCCAACGATATTGCTATTCTCACTGTAAGTATGTAAATTAAAAAAAAAAATACTTAGTCTACTTAAGTTACGTTACCACTCATCTGTAACGTATATTTTTCATAACATTGGAGCATACGTCCGTGGTAACAACCAGTATAACCTGACTTCTTATTCTATTGAACTTCCATACTACGCTGGGCCAGCGTAATGTGAAAATGGTATCACCGACGCAACGTGCGGTCTACTGTACATGATGTGGGCGCCATCATGAATGTGTTTTGTTTTACAGGAGGGATGTGCTACAACGACAGTAGTATTGTTCTACCGAAGACAATTTTTTTTTTTTTACTTTTTAAATCTAGTTGCAATGTCATCTCAGCTATAGTCAGTATTTTGGACGATTTGAGATTGAATGCGAACGCTCTCAAAAATGTAGTAATTGCCCTCCTGATGTGTATCACCACTAGTTGTTACAGCTCAAGTTGCCAGCCACTTTTAAATTTTTATAATTATGTTAAAATTGTAAGAAAATCAATGCTCAAATCTTTATTGCATTCCTTAGGTATTTCATAGATGGTATGACAAAAGTAAAAGATCAATACTGACCATGTTGGACACAGCAATAATGAATAAATCCCTACTTTATATTATAAATGCGAAAGTAACTCTGTATATCTGTCTGTCACGCTTTCACGCCTAAACCGCTGAACCGATCGTCATGAAATTAGGCAGAGTTGTAAGTCTGGGATATCGAGAAGGACATAGGCTACTTTTTCCGCAATAATCGACATCTACGCGGGCGGAGCCGTGGGCAAAAGCTAGTAGTTATAATATGTTATCTATACATACATACAGATAAATAAAATTGGAGTGTCTGTTTGCAATATTAAAATGACCGCTTTTTACTAAATGCATATGGATGTATACACGGTACATATACCAAAATATCATTTTTTTTAATGTTTGTCTGTCTGTCTGTTTGTTCCGCCTAATCTCTGAAACGGCGGGATCGATTTTGTAGGGACTTTCACTGGCAGATAGCTGATGTAATCAGGTTACTTCTTATTACATCAGCTTAGGCTACTTTAATATTAGTTTTTTTTTTTAATATTTACCTATATATTTTTTTGTTAAATTCCACGCGGACTAAGTCATGGGCACAGCTAATTATATAATAATAGTAATATGTTTGTTAATTTCAGCTCAACAATCCATTCAACAACACGGTAGTGACTCCTTTGACAGTGCCACCGGAATCCTTTCGGCCTGCCGAAGACGCGCAGTGTGTTGTCGTTGGATGGGGAAGTGAAAATATGACCTCCAGTGTAAGTCTTGTACCTAATACCTAATAGTATTTAGATTTTTTTTTTTTAAGTAAGTGGGTTAGCAGCCAGATAGTTGCCACACTTTTTCAAATCACTCTCTATACTCTCAGTACAAAAAGCAAAATACTTTATTTGTAAAACTGGCCGACACTTTGGCTTTTTATCTACTTTATGAAAAGTAAAAAAAAAAACATTATCTTTTATATTTCCAGACTATTAGCGATTTTTGCGGACCTCTATATTTTGGGATATCTATCCCACATAGGATAGATTTGCCTAATCCATATAAATTACGTTGAGGATAGATGCTCCGCCGAGAAAAATGACATCTATCCCGCAAAAACTTTGATCGCATTTTGCCTTCCCATACAATCGCACAGAGACATGCGACACTATTTTTTTGCTTTCAAAATTATTTACGGTTAAAGAGATACACTGGTTTAAAAAACCACCTTTTGAGCGTTTTCAAGAAATCACCGCCTTAAGCCCCATCCATGTATTATAGAGCAAGCCTCTGTTCCGGCTGATAATTTCTTGCTAATTCTGCCCAGAGTGGGAGAAGTTATTTTTTGGTTTCCCAACCGCAAAAAAAAGCCTATGTTCCAGCTGATAATTTTTTGCTTGAAATTGGTTAATGTTTGAATTTGTCAGGTAGATTTCAATGTCAACCCAAGACCCAAACGCTGTGAGACAGGCCCTTAAACAACAATAATTTATTATTTCCTCAGGCGAGCGTAAACCTGAAGTACGCAAGAAAGTACATCTACAGTCAAAACATTTGCGCTATCCAATACAATCTGGTGGAACAAAGCGCTAACATTTTATCGTCTATGCTTTGTGCGGCGTCCTTAGATATTATATCTACTGGATGCAATGTAAGTACTACCATTAAATATTTATACATAACATTATTCTACCAAATTTTTATCACAATTTCATAGATCTTTGACAGTCGTAAGCCCGAATATATCTACTGGATGCAATGTAAGTACTACCATTAAATATTAGGTCTTTACCTATGAAATTGCCGTTTTGCAGTACTGGCCATTTCAAATCAAAATAATTTTTGTTTGGGTAAGAATTCTAATTTCAAATTAATTTTATTTTAAAAACATGGATTTTTTTTTCCAAAAGTAGCCATTTGTTTATTGATTAGTGTTACATTTTCATCGCATTTCAATCTTTTTCGTCATCATGGGTACGTTAAAAATTCGAGTAATTATGGAATATGAGTACCGTCGTGGCAGCAACGCGGCACAAGCGGCACGCAACATCAACGACGTTTACGGAGCTAACACTACAAACCAACGCACCACCTGTTATTGGTTTGCTCGCTTCCGTTCTGGAAATTTCGACCTGAAAAATGAACCTCGCGGTCGTCCGAAGACTTTGGTCGACAATGACGAATTAAAGGCGATTGTGGAAGCTGATGATACACAATCTACGGCTGAATTAGCAGCAGCTTTCGACGTTAGCGTCAAAACAATATTGGTCCATTTGCGTCAAATTGGCAAGGTAAAAAAGCTTGACAAATGGGTGCCCCACGAACTCAATGATCGTCAGCGCGAAGTACGCGTCGAGACGTGCCTTGCACTGCTCAACAGACACACAAATGAAGGAATTTTGAACCGCATTGTTACCTGCGATGAAAAATGGATTCTGTTTGATAACCGCAAGCGCTCAGCAAGTTGGTTGGATCCTGGTTCAGCACCTAAACAATGCCCTAAACGAAAACTTACCCCTAGAAAAGTGATGGTCACTGTTTGGTGGTCTAGCGCCGGTGTGATTCATCACAGCTTCTTACCAAACGGGGTGAGCATTACTGCAGATGTGTACTGTGAAGAACTGAACACAATGATGGAGAAGCTGGCACATCTCCAACCAGCATTGGTCAATCGCTCGTCTCCGCTGCTCCTGCACGACAACGCGCGACCTCATACTGCACAGCAGACGGTCTCCAAGTTGCAAGAACTGGGGTTGGAAGCTCTCCGTCATCCGCCCTACTCACCAGACCTTGCGCCTACAGACTACTACTTTTTCCAGAATTTGGATAACTTCTTGGCGGGAAAAAAATTCAATACCCGAGAGGCAGTACAAAATGCCTTTGAAGAATTTGTTGCCTCCCGTCCAGCTGATTTCTTTAAGAAGGGCATCAATAAACTGCCACTGCGATGGCAAAGATGCATTGATTGCATGGGTGATTACTTCGATTAATACAAATAAAAAATACATGAAAAAAAAATCGTTTAAATTTTTTCATACAAAACGGCAATTTCATAGGTAAAGACCTATTATTTATACATAACATTCTACCACTTTTTTATCACAATTTCATAGATCTTTGACAGTTGTAAGCCCGAAACTTGGACAACCAGTCTTACAAAGGGTAATGGTATCGTGTTACCCAGTAACTGGGTTGTGGAGGGCAAATAATCACTCTAAACAAAATACTGGCATTCAGCTGTATCCGGCTTCTGCTACGCTCGGAGCGCCATCAACTGTGTTCATAACTATTCTATCTTTTAAGCTAAAACCAACCATAATATTGACATTATTTCATTGAAAACGGTTGGGTGGTTTCTGATTTTTTATAATACAATAAGATGAATCCAAGATCTAAATAGGCATTGTTATAATGTTGGATGTTGTGAAGAGCAAATCCCACGGATTTTGTCTTGTCGGCCTTATTTTATGCCAATTATTTGGGGATCAGCACTTTCCTCCGAAAATGTGACGTGTATGTGGTGGGCGTATCGCTAAGATATAAAACCTACGCTCAGTTTTGTCTAATAAAGCCTTTTTCATGCATTCGTTTGGTTCATATTTATATACTGCTATAAATATCCTAGTTGTTCCTATAATTTAATAAGCTAGTTTTTCTGATTTACCTCTTTTTACACGCTTTATATTAGCTTCACTTGTATGTTTGTTAGTTTGTTTGTTTGTATGTAACCGACTCCTTTGAGCGCGATTTTGACCCACTTTAAACGGCCAGATTTCATTGAAACTTTGTAAACTTGTCGAGGACCGATGACAATTCAATAATTTTTAAAAAAATGAGAAAATAAAAAACACGTTTTTGTAGTAAGCAGAACTAAAAAATAGAAAATAAATAATAGTTAAAAAAACTAAAAAACACGCTTTAAAAACCAAACTAAAAAAGGAGAAAATAATTTAATTCAATTTGAAAAGCGTGGGGTGCTTTAATTGATTATAAAAATACCTCATAAAGCATCCCACGCTTTTTAATTGAATTAAATTATTTTCTCCTTTTTTAGTTTGGTTTTTAAAGCTTTTTTTTAGTTTTTTTAACTATTATTTATTTTAATTATTTGTACTTAGATTTATCAAACTTAATAGAATGTGAATCACACGTGATAGGATTGTAAAAAGGTGTCCTTTTTTTAAGCACGTTGATACTTCTGAGTTCAGCTTCCATCCAATTTCAAATGTAATTAATTAAATTAAATTAATTATAAAATAAATAAAAATAAAATAATTGATAGTACTGGGATATCCGTAATTAGTGAGCTTTAGTCATATTGTGACTAGTTTTTGTCAGCAGCTTCACCTGCGTAGAGGTCGCAAATAATCCCACGGGGACGTACTACCGGGATAAAAAGTATGACATGTGTTAATCCAGATTATAAACTATGTATATGTGTGCCAAATTTCATCCAAACCCCTTTGGCCAATTTTGCGTGATTGAGTAACCCACTGAGCAGTATCATTGACTATCTGGAAGAGTGGCTCGAAGAACCATGTAGAAGGTTGGAAGATAGTCAATGATACTGTTAAGTTTAAGGTAAAATAAATATATTCAACGGACCAATGGTAACGATATAAAGGAGCGAGAGAGCACACGCGATGACCGCTAATCGTGTAATTATCACATAGTTAAAATGAATTAATAAATTAAAATAGTAGTAAAAATACTAAGAGATCGATGGTGTTTAGTTCTACCGTACACATACAAACTGTCACATTTATAATATTAGTAGGATTTTTAATAACAATTATACTGTTATTTTTAACAGGGTGACTTTGGAAATGGATTAGTCTGCAACGGAGGACTAGCTGGTATTCTTTCAATGAGCAACAACTGCTCGCCTAGTTCATTCCCTGAAGTGTATACCCGTGTCTCCAACTACACCACGTGGATCAGAAGCGTCACTGGAGGAGCCTCTACCTTCCATCCAGGACTTGCTGTACTAGTCATGTTAACTGTAGTCCAACTTATAACAGCTAAGATCATTAGCTGAGGATTTAAGTTGCTTCTACACAAAAACGTTTTACTATTTATTCCACTATTCTTGTTATTGCGTACAAAAATAATGGAAAAAAGAAATAGTAAGTAAAAAAGTTACTGTTGTCACCGAGCTTTTCTTTACTAGCAATTATTTTATGAGAAACATATTGATAAAAGTTTTTTTTTTTGTTTTATTAGGAGGTACGTAAATGTTCACCCTCTATTATTTGTTTGACCTAGTTGACACTGACAATAGTCAGTGGCTATTTCCTTAAGTACCTGTATATTTGTATAAGTTTTAAATAAATAAATATTTATGCTATTATTTAGATTTTGTGTTTAATTCCCTGTATGCTCAGTGTTCGTGTGCCTAAATTAATGTCTATTACAGTAATAATGAAGCCTTTGATAGCAATATCTCGCTTGACAACACGCCTGTAAACATTTGAATATTCAATTACTACGGATTACTTGTTACGAAATAAATTAAATAATTTGTTTTCTATCTCTCGCTTAATTTTTATTACATATTGTTTCGGGCTATTTATAAATGTCCAATTTATGAATAGCCTGAAACAATAGGTTAAACAAATATGAATGTCTAAATAAATAAAAAATCACCATTGTCTGTTCCGGGATAACAAAATTTCAATGAACATAAACCTACACAGCAACAAAAAAAAAAACACTGGAATCGCGTTTCAGAGATCAGTCTTTTCGCGGAAAATTGGCACTTCATTAAAGAGTTGGCAGGCATCTCGCTAGTAGGTAACTCTTCGAACATTCCACGAGTGATATGTCGAAAATATACAAAAGTTATCGCCCATTAAGGTAAGCGCGTTTGAGGTCCAATTTACTTGCAAAGTAACTAAAAGGTTAAGGGTGTTATAAATTTTGAGCACGTTCATTAAGGCCGCACGGATCCCCCGCCCCGGCTTTTAGCTTGCGACACATGTCGGAATTTCGTAATAAGATTTCCTTAATTTAAGATCTCAAACATACCTACGTAGATTCATTGACGGAATTCCAGAATCAACACCTGTTAGTGGAATAAGCTACGTAAACTCCGCGGTAATTCATTGTATTGGAAATTTGGAACATAGCTACACAGGATATTAAATTAATGAAATAGTATTTACCTCTTGAAATTATAATATTGGGTTGAATAGCTGAAATTCTCTTTGAAATTTGCTTTATTTGTTACATGGCGGTATTTCGCTTTATGTCCTTGTTAGTAGGTATACAATTTGGTAATCCAAATTAGATTTTGTGGAGGAGAAATAGCATGATAGCATGAAATTGATTAATATTTATTATCACCTTACATAATCTTATACAAAAGAAATTCGAATTATCTTGTGCGTTTTATCATCTCTAACTAGATCTTTTCGTTCACGGCCGTAGTCGCCGCGGGAGACGCTCTGGGCGTCGGGAATCCCAGGCTGATTCTTGGCCACCGTAGGTGCGGGCTTGCGGATGGCGAGTAATGGGTAGCTCGCTGTCCGGTAAGGACCAACCCCGAATTGACACCGCGTTGATTTCCACGCGCGCCTCCAAGAGATGTCAGCACCAACTGGTAGGATCCGCAAGGGCCGATGCGTGCCAGGGGTTCGGGTTGTTCGAAAGAGATACCACGGCCCCTGGCACACAGGCAACTGAGGGAACACGGGCGGGTTTTAGTCAGTAAAAGTCTGACACACCCTCCTGCTCCACCCAGAGCGGGTGAAGTTATTTGATGATTTCCCACCCAAAAAAAAAACGATCTTTTCGTGGAAGTGCACATCCACATCCATAAAATGTATGGGAATGTCTATGTGTACGCTATAACGTGGACCAAAAATGTATTTTTAGCCGAAAACGCAAAAGATAACGAAGCTTCGGCTTTTGTATTACTTTCGGCTGAAAAAGCAAGCAGAAACGAAAATAATTTGGACATTAAAACATATTATTATTTTCGCTGTATATGCACGTGAAGAACAAACACAACATAGTTTCGCTTTAAAACTATAAAACAAAATCACGTTTTTCGTGTCAGCTGAAACGAGCGAACTCGATTCAACCCGAAGTTAGCCTAACGTCACCTGATATTGCCAAACCTTACGAAGTAGGGCGAATGACTCGCGAAAATTCACAAACTTCTGATTTTCGGCTTAGCGAAGCTTCGGCTGGTTTATAGTCGAAAAGGAAAATATGGCCGAATCATGATTCTTTGGCCGAAAACGAAGTTTTGGTCGGTCACTACTATTTAGGTACATTTCCATAAATCTTGTTTCCCTGTGTTACCGTGATGCCGTAAACGGCCACGA
The DNA here is from genome assembly GCA_947359405.1 of Antitype chi. Taxonomy (NCBI): domain Eukaryota; kingdom Metazoa; phylum Arthropoda; class Insecta; order Lepidoptera; family Noctuidae; genus Antitype; species Antitype chi. The sequence continues at coordinate 8,832,548 of OX375815.1, read as the reverse complement.
TAATACCGTCACGTTAGAAATTATGAAAAAGTGCACAATGTTGGTACCTTCTTGTAGCTTTTTACCCGAGAAAGCTTTAAGAAAGCCTTTCTTTCTTTCTTTAGGAGTTTCTCGTAAAACATACATTTATTACCTGGTAATTTATTAAGTACTGACATTATTCATGGCACCGTGATTGTTTCTCCACATCAAAACCACCTGCATTGTTGGCTTAGCACAGAATGCTAATGCCACAGATTTTTATAGGGCCTCACCACCATTAACTATCGTGATTGTGGTCGACTCTGAATAAACATCTACTGGCTTGGGCAGATCTGCGTTTACCAACGGAGATGTGTGCCTTTTCACCTAACTTTCCAGTTTAAAATGATGTTTTTCAACGAGGTTAGAATAAATTTAGTTTTTAAAATGCATAATGCTATAATTCGACGCAGAACATACAAGCAAATGAAAGTACAATCAAGATAAACAATAATACTGTATTTACAGGAACACTATTTGAGCCAATACATTATCTCATAATGTAGGTTCCGCAAACCCCACTTAAAACCAAAATACACAGCAAAATGCATACAAATCTTTCTCAAAGGTTTTAGAATAGACATCAATATCCATTTAGACCGGAACTGAGCAGTATTCAGGCATCTGTGGATATGCCCCGTTGCCAGAGCTACGCTAAAGGAGCATGGTTTATGAACCAGAAACATAAAAGTATCGGGGCTATTATGTCCGACCCGTTGCACTCCGTCAGTTGTGACTATAAAGTCACAACTGACGGACCTGACTGGTTCAAATAATTGAACGTTTTAAGCATTTTTTCCTCACCTTTTAAGAGCCGTGAATTTGTAAACGCGTTCACAATCATGTTAATATTCTACCAATAAGCGCTTTGTAAAATCAAAATGAAAAGTAATTTATTCAAACTAAAAGAACTGAGGAACTGACACTGACTGAAACTGAGAACTGTATGAGACTCAGCTCGTTTTGAAAGTCAAAATTACATAAGACAGTCCTCCAAAGCGTCCAACCTTTACTCATACGTTTTAGTATTGTTTTTTTTGGTTGGGATCAAAAAGTAGCGCAACAAACTCCTCAGAAGCACAGCTGTCTGTTCAGATAGAAGGACTTGATTCTATACAATAGTAGGTAAGTAATTAACATTACGAAACAATTATTTGCCATAATGTCAGCTAGCACACGCCAATATACCAACAAAACATTGAAAACTATACTCAAACAGAAATAAATAATAAAAAGAAAAACGTAAACAGAACTTAAATACCAAAATAAGAGCCTCCAGGCATAGAGGGCGTGCCCGCTTACATTATGCAATGCTGCATTATGTTCATATCTAGCTATAACTTGAAGTAACAAATGTTAAACTAGGACATTCCGAAGGTCCTAGTTTACCATTAACAATAAAAAAACCATGGTCAGCAAGACGACCATGCAATCTTGATTATGTTTACAATGTTAAGTTTGTAGTTTATTTATTCGCTTTAACGGGAGCAAAAAATATTGGAGTTCTTAATCATAAATTTTCCATTGTAATTTGCAATAAAAATGTTTTTCTATTTAGTTTTACGATCTGCTGGTTTGTTTTTATTGTATCTGTGTTTAAATTTGTAGTCTTGGCAATACCAATATTAATTTGAAACATTAATAATACATTATCGTCAACGATGTTTACAAGGCCTGACTTACAGATGAGTATAATATCCCCATCAATGAATATTCAAGTTATCCAGTTACCAGTGTCATTAGCTAAAATATTTCACCGAGCGTTATAAATTACATGAATTAATTAGTGGAAATACTGATAGCTACAGGTGCTGGCGACACAATATGAAAACAATGGTGAGCGTTATCGCTGCGTCCGACAACACTTTAACTACCCCAGCGGAAGCTGATAAAATATTGTATAATCAGCGACTGGGTAAGACAGCCGCATTTACCTTTAAACACAACATTTCCCTCTCCGGGAGGTAATTCCACCTAAACAAAGCTAACGTTGATTCGCTTCCCTCTTGAAGGAATCTGCAAATCTCCGCCACGGTAAGACTCCCGTTCACTCCCGGGAAATAAAAGATTACTCTATGTGAATAACTCTTCGAAGCTCGAGTCGGCGATGTTTTTCAAGAGGCACGATAATCTCTTCCATTATTCTTTTAGTGAATTTACTTTGTTGATATTGCGTTTGAATTCATGAGTTGATGCTTTAAGGTTTTATCTAATTGTTCTAATAAATCACGAGTTTTGTTGGCGGTTGACAAAATGTTGTACTTAAAGCAGATTTTTCAAGTGTAACTGAAGAATAAATATGGCAGAATGACATATTATCTTCACAAAACCTGTCTAGTCACAGTTTTTATTGATGAGTTATAAGTTACATGAAGATGGAAAAATCGGTCCTCAATTTTGTGACAACTCAAATATCCATGTGTACAATAAGCTAGATAAATAAAGTTAGATTAGAATATCATCTTATTTTGAAACTACAGATATTATGTAAAATAAAAGCTATGAAACAAATGGACCTTGGGCAATCGTACCTACACCAATAGTTAAATTGGCAGTATACAATTGACACTTAACAATAATAGGCTGGGACCTAAAATAAACAGCCATTATAACTAGTTGAAAGTAATTTAAACAGACAATTTGTGACTCGGGTAAATCCGAATTACGAAAACTTTAAGCTGTTTTTCATCGTTATTTTGATACTTCTCAAGGGGCATCTTCCGACTTACTGAAAAGGATTGAACAGGTAAATATAGAATATCCCAAAGGTCCAAGGCAATTTTAAGGGTTTCCTAATTGGATCAATATCAGAATCTGTTACGTGATATTGAAGAGGTGATTGGCCCAATTACTTTACGGGGTTAAGAAGCTACTGAAAAGATGTTTTTTTTAGTTGAACCTCATTTTATGATTAGGTAAACCAACGCGAATTTTTTTTATGAGAAAATCGGAACTCAGACAACAAAAAAAATAAGACATCGAAATAATAAATATATATGAACTATTTCGATGTCTTGTTTTATTTTTTAATTAAAGTTTATTATAAAAAGATAATCACCTTTTATGGGTAATAATAATAATAAATAATAATAATAAAATTGTTTATTTATAAAAGGGATGCGTTTGCAATAAATACCATAAAAAATTAAATAGAGCACAGTTGATAATTTGCTTAAACTAGGTTGAACCTGTGGTTCAGGCTATAAAATGCACAAATACTTAATGTAATAATTTAACAATGTGTATGAAATAATATTAGAATAAAATAAAAATAAAACTTAGGTCAACAGAAGTAAAAATTGTATGTTAGCGGTTTTATTTGCAGACAACAAGTAGATCTTCTGTCTGTACATAATCAATGGATAGTAAGTGATTAAGTTCAGTTTTTTTACAGCTATAGTATTTTATAGATACTTAGTTTTCTATTTAATCTTTTGTACAAAAATGGGCCTAAGAATGTATAAAATCTTTCTACAAAGACATGTTTTGAGTCTGCGTTAGTTATGCATAACTACTATATCATTCCGTCTCTTGTTAGTAATGTCAGCATTGTAAGTAAGCATGGTGTGGTGTTTTAATACTAAGTGCATGATGAAAAGCTGGCGTTTTTTTTTTTTTTTTGGGCATCTCGCAGTTGGCCTTGAGAGGCCGTGACTGCTCAACCGGGCTTTCCTGGGGCTGCCATTAAGAAATTAATCTTAACGCCTCCAGCCAGGGCTTACAAACTAAAATTTTAAAAACTAAGCGACTGCACGCTGAGGGCACCCCCTGTGGGGTACGGACCTCGGCTCAGGGCGTCACTGATAGGGGGACAGCTATCACTATTGGGGACAGGCTGGATCGAAATATTGGCATTATTATTATTAGGGGAATTTAAAGCTACTGGCTCAGCTGCGGCGCGGGCTGGCGCTTCAACGAGCAAGGGTCGGTCGGGGGAAAAGCTGGCGAACAGTTGCAGGATTTATATAGCAGATCTGTAGGAAAGAAGAGGGGACGGAAGTTTACTACCTTTAAAATTCCTGCCTCAGCTCTTTCAAGAGGAAGCAAATTAGTCTTAGGTGCACCACCCCAAGAAGTGATACAGTATTGAATAATTGGTTGACATGGGCAAATAAACATGTGTGTGGTTTTTTTTTTTTTTTTTTTTTTTTTTTTTTTTTTTTTTTTTTTTTTTTTTTTTTTTTTTTTTTTTTTTTGGGTGGGAAATCATCAAATAACTTCTCCCGCTCTGGGTGGAGCGGGAGGGCGTGTCAGACTTTTACTGACTAAAACCCACCCGTGTTCCCTCAGTTGCCTGTGTGCCAGGGGCCGCGGTATCTCTTTCGAACAACCCGCACCCCTGGCAGGCATCGGTCCTTGCGGACCCCACCTATTGGTGCTGACAACTCTTTGAGGCGCGCGTGGAACACAACGCGCCGTCGACCCGGGCTTGGTCCTTACCGGACAGCGAGCTACCCATTACTCGCCGTCCGCAAGCCCGCGCCTACGGTGGCCGGGAATCAGCCTGGGATTCCCGACGCCCAGGGCTTCTCCCGCGGCGACTACGGCCGTGAGGGCGCATATACTGCCTCTCCCTCACGTGCGCCGCCTCCCTCTTTGCGAGCATTACTGCTTCGCAGAAGGAGGTGACGGCTAACCATTCACTCTCGCTCCGTACCATGGCCTGCACCAGGGCCGGACGCGAGAGATCGCCGCCGCCGATCGCCTCCACGAGGACACGGCGGTGCTCCGCCCAAGCCGGGCAGACCGCCACCGTATGCTCCACCGTGTCCTCAGGGCGATCTTCGCAATGGAAGCACCCGGGCGTTTCCTCCCGCCTTATACGAAACAGGAACCTCCCGAAACAACCGTGTCCGGTGAGGACCTGCGTCAGGCGGAAGGTGAGGACGCCATGCCGCCTCTCAAGCCACTCCTCAAAGAGGGGACTTACCGCCGCTATCGTGGCGTGCCCAAACATGTGTGTGGTTAATTTTGAATCTGTTAACGTTCACACTTTTTTTTTAAAACATATATTCGTTTGCGCACTCTTTTAGTTAGGCTTTCAATATGTTTTCTAAAAGAAAGTGTGTCGTCCATTATTACCCTCAGGTATTTAATGTTGCTCGTTTTGACGATGAAAAGACAATTATTACACATGCTGGTTTTACGATTTCCACATTGATAGGCATATAGATGAGGTTTAGTAATGTTAAGTTGAGGCTTGCGCATGGAGAAGTGAAAATATTTTGTCTAGTAGCATAGTAAATTGCTTTGATCCCAATAAGTTACAGAATTTAAACCTAATTGGGTGATTTCAAACAGTTTGCTACTGGTTTTAGTGGTAAATATTAACATCGAGTCGTCGGCATATGATATAATTTTACCGTCTTTAATATTTGGATTACACAAGTCATTAATATAAATCAGGAATAGTGTGGGGCCCCAAATACTCCCTTGAGGGACACCAAAACCAGTACTTTTCTACTCCTCACTAGTAATATTATCTATTCTAACATACTGGTACCGGCCGTCTAATTAGTCAGTAAAAAGTTTCAGCAGCGTTCCTCATATTCCTATGGTCTCTAATATGTCCAGAAGAACAGAAACAGACACCGTGTCGAATGCCTTGCCTAAATCGAGAAAGACTCATAGAGTCTGGTTTCCTTTGTCGAGGTTTTCCGAAATAAGCAAGCAAGCACCGCATCAGTTGTCGATTTTTTGGGTTTAAAAATAAATTGCGCAGGGGATAAAATGTTGCATTTCTCTAGGTAATTAACAAATCTACTGTTTATAATTTTCTCTAGTATTTTGAAATTGAAGAGAGTAACGAAATTGGTCTATAATTATTAACTGCGTATTCACTTCCGAATTTAAAGGTAGGGATTACAACTTCCTTTTTTAGACAACTAGAGAAAATTCCTTCGACAGCTTTAAGGATCTTATTGCTTATATTATCCTATCCAGCTGCACAATCATCTTTTAGCCCAGAAATTATTCGGGTTATTTCATCTTCATCAGTGCCCAACATAGCAAAAGATTTTGGGTTACAGCTATCGCTTGATTTTTGAAAAGCAGGTTGGTCGCAATAATTCGTTGTCTGCTCGACAAGAGTTTTCCCATCATTTATAAAAAAAGTTATTAACATTGTTAGCTGATAAGAGTGGTGATGGATTTGCAAGCAGTAAACTCGAACTTTCTTATAGTGCCTTTGTTTTCATAGTTTTGAAGAAAACCTGTTGAAGTAAAATAATACTGCCTCTAGTAATACCTCTTATTTATCCAGTAACATTATACCACGTAATTAAAATGTGTCACGTCGAAAATTGTATCGAAAATTTACCGGGAGCATAGCGGTTATATCCAGCGAGCTTAAATTACTAGCCGTGAGCCTTAAAGTTTTACGGTTCATTTAGATCGTATTAACACCCCAGCCGTTTTCGAGGGACGACTAACATTGCCTCCGCCGCAGATTAGGACTTTGTCACAGAATATGTTTACGGAGAGGGTAATTAAAAAAATAGTTTGTTCATTAATTTAATTTGTTCAAGAAATTTCATGATAATTCAGTCTTACCAAGGGGTATCGCATTATCCATTTGGCAATTGGAGGTAGGTAGGCAGTCGCTCCATCTAAAATACTGGTTGGTATTGAGCTGCATCTGGTTAGACCTGAAGCCGATCCCAACATAGTTGGGAAAAGCCTAGGCAGATGTTGATGCTTTCATGTTTTTTTTTAATGGTACCGTTAATGGAATAGCTTCGGTGTCGTTCGTCCAGGTGCGGTTGAAATTGGTGCTGTAAGTAGAATACATCAAGAATATGCTAGAGATAAAACAAGACAAAAAAAACAATTGTGGGCCATCTCATGTTTTAATTATATCGTAGGAAAAAGTACAATGCCAAAGCTCAATATTAAAAATGATTATCCAAATTAAGCACTCAAAAATCCATCCACATTCCATCGTGCAAATTTTGCATTTGATTAATAGGACTATGTTCTAATCAAAGGAAATGCCGACACGTGGTATTTCCACAATGTGAACAGGCGATAAACATTATCCGATAATATTACATTTATATCATAAACAGTCGACCTAATTGCTCTGCCACTTTTGACAAGAACTGCCAGTACATGTATATCACTAAAGCTTTGGGTTTCTTAAAAACGGGTTGAACGGGCAGACAATAACGGAGGTCCAAATACAAAGAGTTTTCGATAAGAATATTTAATAGACACTGGTGAATTACAAGACGGCTGAAAACCCAAGCTTAAGGCTAATACTGGCTAGCTGTCACATTGGTCTTAAAGCAAAAGTTGACCTTGCGTTTAATGATACAGGAAGAGACACTCAACCAATAACGAGGCAAAGTAATACAAAATCAATTACAAACAACGAAGCAATTTTCCGCGAATTTTGTGGTGTAACCCTTACAAGATCGAATAGACCTACGTCAATGCTTTTATTCAACGGTAATTGAAACGTATGACTACAAAGAGTTTGAAATGATTAGCAGTGTTAATAAACCAGGTTGTTATACCTAATTGGAGAGGCTTAATCCCCTAATAACAGAAGTTTATACAGGTTGATGCTACCTCGGATTTACATCTCATTTACGACGGTTAAAATACATAAAACGAGCCAAACAAGGGCAATAGGGTCGGAGGATGATAGAATTTGTTACAAGTTTATAGCAAGATTTGCAATTTTGCTACCGTTGAGCCTAGAACAGTTACCTTTTAGGGTCTAATACTTTGTAAGACAGGTTGAAACTATTTACGTGGAGTAAGCATGGACCTGTTTATAGGATATAGACCATTATCAGACTAAAGGTCAGAGTTATTTGATTAAATCGACGACATTAACAACTGCTGTTGTAGACATGACCGAGTGTTTATTTATTTTAGTAGCTTTTGCTAGTGGCTTCGCCTGCGTGGAAGTTAAAAATTATTCCACGGGAACGTACTACCGAGATAAAAAGTACCGTGTTAATTTAGCACGTTAACGGTGTATCAGAGTATCTGTGTGCTAAATTTCATACAAATCCGTTCATCCATTTTTGCGTGATTTAACCTATCAACCCCGGCTAATGAGACACAATTCATTTTCTATTATAATGGACCCTATAGGTTCCTCGCCGGACTTAATAAGGTGTTCTCGCCATGGTACGGAGCGAGAGTGTATGGGTAGCCGTCACCTTCTGCGAAAAAGCAATGCTCGCGAAGAGAGAGGCGGCGCACGTGAGGGAGAGGCAGTATATGCGCCCTCACGGCCGTAGTCGCTGCGGGAGATGCCCTAGGCGTCAGGAATCCCAGGCTGATTCCCGGCCACCGTAGGCACGGGCTTGCGGAGGGCAAGTAATGGATAGCTCGCTGTCCGGTAAGGACCAAGCCCGGGTCGACGGCGCGTTGTGACCCACGCGCGCCTCAAAGAGATGTCAGCACCAACTGGTGGGGTCCGCAATGGCCGATGCCTGCCAGGGGTGCGGGTTGTTCGAAAGATATACCGCGGCCCCTGGCACATAGGCAATTGAGGGAACACGGGTGGGTGTCGGCGTTCTAGCTGTATTAGAACCCAATAGCTTGGCACGCGACGATGGCAAGAGACCGGACGGCATGTCGTTATTTCCATGGAAGATATGTAGGCCTTTAGTGTGGGATGCAACGTGTGTCAATATTCTTGCGCCATCCCATTTTCTGGGCTTGGTGTGCTATACTGGCTTTGCCGCTGAGGCTGCGGAAAACTTCAAGCGGCGAAAGTATAACAACCTTATTGGTAATTATATTTTCGAGCCATTTGGGGTTGAAACCCTCGGGCCGTGGGGTCCGAGTGCTCATGCTCTCTCTAAGGAAATATCGAAACGGCTGGTTGACACTTCCCGTTACCCAAGGGCTGGTTTTTACCTTGGCCAGAGGCTGAGCATTGCTATACAACGTGGCAATGCCAGCAGTCTCTTGGGTACATTACCAGTCGACAGCGATGCAGATGAGTTTGAACTACATTAATAAACTCAACTCAAAGCATTTATTTCAAATAAACCAATTACAGGCACTTTTGAATTGTCAAGGTCGGTGAGGTAGAAAGATGAAGCTAGTTGCTCATTCCAAAGTGTAGGCGTAGTAAACTTTGTTCTTATCTAAAACACTAAACAATGAATAAAACCAATTCAGGTACATATTTTATGTAAACACATTTCCTTTCGAGAGAGATGGTTGAAAGGTTTATGAAGTGAGGAAGACTGGAGAAAGAGTGTTTAATCTGTTTCTACGTTTTATCAGTTTGCCAATTCTTTGTCATCATCAATAACAGTTTGTTGTTCTTCTATAAGCCCGCCTGTAGTGAACCCACATTAATCAACACATACACACATATATAAACGATATTTGTAACTGTTTTCAAAACAGTAATTTCTTATTATACGCTGATGATCTTAAGGTATTTAGAATAATAAAAAACACTGTCGATAGCAGCCTTCTGCAGGAAGACTTGAATAGATTATCTGATTTTTGTAATATAAATAAATTAAAACTAAGCATCCCTAAGTGTAAATACATAACTTTTACTAAAAATAAAAATGTAATAGCCTACGATTATTCACTCTGTAATAAGACTCTATTTAAGGAAACCTATATCTGTGACTTGGGCGTCCTTCTTGATTGCAAACTTCACTTAAATTTACATATAGATAAAATTACTGCTAAAGCATTTCAAATGTATAACTTTGTTATGAGAACCACGTCTGACTTTAAACGACCAGCCACATATCTGTATTTATTTAATTCTTTAATTCGCCCACATGTAGAATATGCTTGTATGATCTGGGATCCTTATTATATTAAATATGAGACTGCAATCGAGAGAGTTCAGCGTAAGTTCCTCAGTACATTGCAGTACAAATGTCGCATCGCACGACTACCGTATAAAGACGCCTTAAATAAGTTTGGACTATTAACATTGCGCTCTAGACGCTTGTTGCTGCAAGGAATGATGCTCCATGGACTTGTACATAATAGGTTTGATTGCTCAGATTTGATAAACAAAATATATTATATTGTACCTAGAACAGTCATGAGACGTGAGGCGCGCTCTTATCCACTGTTTGCTACGACTCCCTGTCGTACAAATGCGGGAGAGAGAGCGCCGCTGCAGAGATTGGTTCAGGCTTACAACAATAATTTTAACGAAATCGATGTTTTTGCCATAACTAAACATAAATTTAAAAAACTAATTATTAAGCGTCTTGCTCAAAATTGTTGATTGTTTTGTGGTATTTAAGTATGTTTTAACTTTTTTGCTATTTGGATTTTAAGATTACCAACTAAATGTAAGTTGTTGTTATTATATTGATTGTACTTAATTTTGGCAATTACATTCGTATTTAAGCTAGTAACACGTGGAAACGTAGTGGATTGTACATTTACCTATAGCATACTGTGTATCTAGTTATAATATACAATGTACGATTGTTTGTTTTCCCAAATAAAATAAAATAAAATAAAATAATCACAGGGAATGCCTGCGCCACGTTGCATAAAGTTGGCACACGATCATCGCCGCTGTTCACTTATATTGCAGTTTTATTACCACTTCCCACGTCCCAATATTTCACTTCCTACTTTTTTAACATGTGCCGTCAATGACAAAACTACTTTATAAAAGCAATCAAAACTTTTATCTCTGTATAAAGCGGACACATTAACGGCATATGTCAAAGCAAACTATTCTATCTCTCGTCCCCACTTAAGAAGGGTGGGGAAAAAATAATAGTGTCGTAAATTCATAAATGACACTTTTCGAGTACACTAGCAAACTTTTTCCTAACTTTAAGGTCACAATAAAAGTGTCACATTGAAGGCTGCGTGGTAATTTATTGAGGGTAAAATAAACATGTGAAGTGCGAATAAGAACTTCTGAAGTGGGACTTGACTTTATTAGTTTGATGCTTTATTTGCACTATGTAGGAAATAATTGAGTAGGAAGTTACATACCGGTCAAAGGCGAAGATTTATTACTATTAAAAACAGAAGGAGATTCCTTTTTAGACTTCGTACTAGGTAATGATAGGTCGTTGGACTACAATAAAATTACAATATCGCACCTTTAAAGAAAAACCGTTACTAAACGAAATTTTTCGAAAATTGTGTTACAAATGCCATCTTCCTTAAAATTACGTAAACTATACGATAAATATAACACATTCATAAAAAAACCACTGTATGAGGTAGATAGGCTCTAATTTTGACAATTACAAAACTAAATAAGATTTTGTTGCTAAATGCAATAACGTGTTTAAACTAATTGTGATGTATTTTGTTTTTTCGTTTAGTAACGGTTTATCTTTAAAGGTGCGATATGCTTGATAATGCTTTTATACGTTTAACACAATGACTAGGCTACATTTGTGACTAATCGTGATCAGCTAGAATGTCTGCAAAAAATCACGTCATTGCTTCGTATTGCATTGTTGTGTCTAAGCTAATATTTGCCAAATTGGTAAATTATAGTGTTGTATGCTACAAAAATCAAAACAAACCTCTAAGGAACCCACCAGTAATGTCAAAATAAACATAAAGCTGCGCACCTGTGTGAAAGAAGACGGCATTCGCAAAGAGCATGCGGCATGATTATTTATGCCACGTTTTTTTCCTTTTTACCTTAGGCCAGCATGCAGTAATGAAAAAAAACAAGGTACTCACATTCGCAAAGGGACCGTAGAATTCATCAGCGACACATGACCATCAAGTACTAGTACATTCGGTACAGTAATCAAGTCACCCGCGGGAAATACGCACAAATCCAGCGGTTCACAAACTTGTTTGACTTACGACCCCTTTACTTCTCAAAAAATAATATATTCCTAAGAGTTCTCTGGGGAAATCTATTGTATACTACAAATAGAATGTGAGTGAGAATGTAGCGAGTCTATGATAGTTAATTTCCTAGTTTTTATAGCCGCTTCTCGTTTTGAGATGTTTGTTTATTTTGTTATTTTAATAGGTTATTTATGTCGTGTCTGGATTAAGTGAAGCTTTACTCTGTTTCAATAGTTATCTCAAGCAAGTTGAGTTGATATACTCGTACTAGCTTTTCTCAGCGGCTTCGTCCGCGTGGTGATCGAAAATTATCCCATGGAAACGTACTATCGAGATAAAAAGTATCCTATGTGTTATTCTATAATCCATTTATTATAGCTTTAGAAAAAAGAGGCTCGTAGAAGCAGGAGTGCAAAACATTATTTCAAAGTTAAGTTCTAACTTTTTTAGGTAAATTTAAGACAGTACTAAATATTGAGGTAAACGAAGTAAAAGTAATTTTATTTTAAATAATGTTCTATTTATAATAATAACATCTTCATCACACATTACAAACCTACAACGAAACGAATGAATGAAACAAACAATCACATGATGATTTAAATCTAATAAAGATTAAAGGAAATAAAATACAGAATTTTTACAATACTTTATTTTAAATAACAACTTACGACCCACAGTACGTAGGTAAAACTTCGTCGTCAGCAGCTAATTTAATCACTCGGTATTGTTCACTCCTGCTTCTTCATTGACAATTTAATTTATATTGAAATTAAATAATTATATAAAAGAAAGCCACATAATTTCATAAGATAAATAATTACACATGATTACAATAAAGTGTGACAACTAATATTTAAATAAATTATAATAAATTTGGCATTAATCGTAACTGCAACACGTTTAATGTGATTTTGTTATGAAGTGTACATTAAAAAGAACATTTTTTTTAAGTTCTGTCTAATGCTATTGTAAATAGAGTATAGGTTACAAAGTATTTGTGTGCCAAAAATCATCCAAATCCGTTCAGCCATTTCACATCCAAACATCTAAATACCCAAACATTAACTTTCTTATTTATCACATTTGTCGGATAGTAGGGTTATATTGTAATTTAGTAAGAAGTAGGATAGTAGGATTACTGCAAACGCTAACTTTAAACACGATACATATTCCCGTGAAGCGATTTATACAACATGAGTTGAGTGCGTGACTTTCGTAGGTACGTTAGTACTTTTTCGTCAAGTCACGCAATACCCGATGATATTTACTTTGAGCTCCACACGTATAGACCCGGTTGGTACAGTGTATCACCGCGGTCGATCAATGGCCAAATTAAATTTACTGCCGCAAGCCCACCAGATCGTCGTAACGATACAGCGGCCGCCATTTATTGCCAATAAATATTTTTTAGTAGCAACTTTTACAGAACCCCGTATCGTCTTTCAAGAGGATCTTACACCCAGTATTATTTCATAACTGATATTTTATTACGGTAACGTCAGTTCTACGATATAACATTTAATTTGTTCTTGTTATTTCAGCTTCGGGTCGGGTATGACAGATTTTATGTTACTCGTCTCATTTGGACATTCGACCTTTTACTCAAAATTAATAACTGTGCCACCCGCTGAGTTATTATTGGGCCGATCAATAACAAGCAAGCAGGGTATTTAGAGAGCGTCTCTGAATGTAACTTTTGAGCGTAACCACAAAGTTATAAGCTGCTGTAATAACAAAATATGAAACTAAAAACAAATTAAACCAAGATCAAGTATTTATGTAAATTCAAAACAAGAAGTTTTGGGATGTTCAACAGCAATACCAGAAGCTGTATTAAGTTTTGTATCGATTGGTAAATTGTTAGGTATTTTGTTTGTACATTTTCATTTCCCGTCATAATAATTCAATGGGTGTTACATAATAGCCTATTAAAACGAGACAACAAAGGGTTTCTTCCTTTGAAGCTATGTTTATATTATACTGGGAGTTTTTACCCTTGCAATTTTGTTAGTGTGAATTTTATGAACCCTTTGCCTAAAACCTTTTGGTAAAATAATCCGGATGTCATAAATTATTCGCTATAGAAGTTTAAGCTGGTTAGTATAAATATGATCGTGGTGAGTATAATTAGATTACTTTTTTGTCTGTATATTGTTTTTTGTTTATCTGCGGTAGCCGTTTTACAAATGAAATCAAATACAATCATTATACATGTATATTCACTTCATTAGTATAACGTGTGTCACTGTAAAATAAATAACTGCTTTTTTAATTTGGTTTTTAAAGCGTGTTTTTTAGATTTTTTTATCTATTATTTATTTAATTTTTTTTAGTTCTGCTAATTACAAAAACGTGATTTTTCAGTTTTTTTTAACACTGTGCAACAAATTTATAAAATTATGGAATTGTCATCGGTCCTCGATAAGTCTACAAAGTTTAAATGAATTCTGACAGTTTGAAGTGAGTCAAAATCAAGTCCAAAGGAGTCGGTTACAAACATGCTTACAAACATACAGGTGAAGCTAATAAAAGCGTGTTAATAAATAGATGTTAACCGTTTTAGACAAAAACCTACATTCTAAAAATTATGTAACAAGAAAATATTCTGATCTGAAAGCTATGGTCGTATGCCACTGATAAGTAGTTTAAGATATGAGGGAACAGATGTAGATACATACCCGCATATGTCGTGGCCATATCGAAGAATTGCTCACTTCATGAAATTCTCGAGAAGACGGTCGACATCAGGGGCACCCCGAGGTTCGTTTTGGTTAGATTCCTCTAAACCCTGCAGAGAGAAATAGGAGACCCACGCAGTGGGGCTCCGTTAACCTGACGCCGACCGTCTTCTTCTGTATTATAAGAACCAGAAGAAGACGAGAATTTCATGAAATGCGACGATTTCATGAAATTCCCGAGCATTTTATGTAGTGAGCAAATCTACGATTTGGCCACGACACATACATTCTGGTCAAATTCATAATCCTTTGTTTTACTTAACTTAATCTTTTTCTAATCATAAATATCCTTGCTTGCACTGTAAGTACGTATAGTGAACTTTAATCGATCCTGTCCCTTAGCCCAAAAATATAAGTAGAGCCATGGGATAGGTTGAGTTATTTTTAGAGGGGTGGCCCCACAAAAGTAGGTTGACAGACAGAGAGAAAAGGAAACTTTAATAACATAGACATTGATCCATCTGCCTTTCCCAACTAAGTTGGGTTGGCTGCCAGTCTTACCGGATGTAGCCAAATACCAGCATTTTAAATGGAGCGACCGCCTATCTGACCTCCAAAACCCAGTAACTGGGTAACACCTTGGTAAGACTGGTAGTCAGGCTTTCGGGCTTCTGACGACCCGTAACGACTGTCAAAGATCCACGAATGACAGCCGGGACTAATGGCTTAAAGTGCTTTCCGAGGCACGGAGGGGTCTTGGTATGTAAGGTTGGTCATCCATCCAGGGACCAACGGCGGCAAGCGTAGCTTAACCTGATCGATTGACCCGTGCGGATATTATTACTAAGCCACAAGCCAAATAACATAGACATTCATGTAAAAATATTTATAAAGCAATACTTTCTGACACTCTTTAACTTTTATCTTGCAGTACTGATGTAATTTTGAATATTTTATCAGATCGGCGAATCTTGGTGCCTTAGAAAAGATAAAAAAAATGTTGTTCAGGTTTTTTCTAAATAAACTGGTACTTTTTTCTCTTTCAACAGTCGTCGCTTTGTCTGTGCCTTTATTTAGAAACACACAGGAAAGGGAAGTGACAGCGATAACGTCCGTACAGCGCTGCAGTGCTGTATTGTACGCGATGCGCTTTCATAAGGACGCTTCCACGATAACGGGTAGAAAACTCGGACTAACTTCGTACTTTAGATGTTTTATCAGAATAGGATCTTGTTATTTACTATAATTGTTATTTTTTTGGTTTGACTATACTTTCTTTCGTAGATTCCATTTTCGACTTATGCGCGGTTCTTAACCCCGCGGCGGTTAGGCAGGGTCATTGAGTCTTATAACAATAGAAAAGTACTTAATTGTGTTAATTACTTGACACTTGAAGGTCTATAAACAAAAACGAATCGTTTTGCTTACTAAAGGTAGCATTTTTAACAGACTTCAAAAAGAGGGAGGTTATCAATTCGACATGTTTTTTTTTTTATGTTAGTTCGGGCATAACTCCGTCATATATAGAAGGATTTGCAAAATTAAATTTTTTGGTCGAAAGAGGTTTATTCCGAAATGGTCCCATTTAAATTTCATATAGATCTGATGATTCGTTTCGGAGACAGAGAACGGAACTCTTAAAAAAATGACAGCAAACCAACCGCGATTGCTGCTGTCGCATAAATATGCATAGTTTTGACCCCGAGGATTATAAAATTTCGAATAGGTGTGGGGAAGGTACTATAACTAAAAAGGGAAAAAAAAACTTTTCCAACAAAATAAAAAAATATACTTCCGGAAAAATTAAAATACATATCCAAAGTCACCAACTTCCAAAATTAAAGTGATTTTTCACTCTGTAGTGTTTTTTAAATAATAGCAGATTGTATATTAGTATCAAAATCAAAAGTTATTTATTTAAATTAGGCGGAGAATCAGCACTTTTCGAACGTCAAAATACATTAGACAGTCCCCCAAAAACGCCCACCCGTTACCAGTTCCTAGTGCTTTAGCTGGGAAGAAGAAGTCGCGGAACAAACTCCCCAGCAGCACAGCTATCTGTTTAGTCGGATAGACTTGATTCTATACATACATAGACAAAGTAATATAAACATTACAAGAATAAAAAATAAAAAAAATACTTAGTCAATAAAAAATAAAATTAAAAAAAATATTTATATGAACCCATATAACCTGTTACTAGTTACGCTAATTCTGGAGAAAGAACACAAATACTGTCTTGAGTTAATCACAGCGACCAACTATTCTTGTCATTTAAATAGTCGTTGATGGGATAGTAAGCCTTTAAACAAAGGATGGATTTTACTTGAGCTTTAAACGCATGAAAAGGCAAATCTAGCAAAGAAGAGGGAAGCTTGTTATGAAAGGTTATACCAAGCCCAAGAAACGAGTTATGCTATCGTACGCACGTGTAAATAACGAGATAATTAAGCCTAGAAAATATTACACTAAGCAACTTTATTCGCTTTATTAACCCTAACTTCATGTTACTATGAAATTAGGTTCGAATAAAGTTACAGAAATGAGAAGCCTATCTAAGTCCACCGTTGAACTATGTCTGGTTCAAATGGCCAGTACCTAATGGCTGCAATACATCACCTTGAAGTCGGCCAAGATCCAATTAAATCCGGCCAAGCAGAGACCTAAATGTTGTGTGATATTGGTCTAGTGACCTTTTTTGGTCAGAATGTCTAACAAAACTGGGGTTCTGCTATGAATTTCAAGTACAGCAAAATAATATCGCTCATCCTTAAACATTATTGTACGTTTTTTAATCTTGTTTTACGATTATTGTTGTATATTTCACCGTAAAATTATGAACATCGTCAGCTTATAATCTATCTCGGGAGATTACTAAGTATCGAAACATTGTGAACTGCAAAAACCATTTACAAATTTAACGCACTATTTTTCGATAGTTTTTAATCTGTCCGTGGCAAACCGACAAATTGTGAACTGGTATTGCGACGGATAGTACCTTGCGCTATTACTAAATATCCAAGTAACTGCCACTAACTTGGAAGCAGCGCTCGCCGGCCACTACCGCGGCACCGCTTGGTTCGCTCGCTCGGCTCGCGCGCGTTTGGTCGCAGTTCTAACCTAACCTAATCTATTCGGTCGCGGTCCCATTGTAGCAGTATGGTGCAGTTTATGTACAATTTATTGACAGTTCGTTCTATCTCGCGAGATATATTATAAACTAACGGTGTTCACAATCATACGGTGACATAATTATATATTTATAGATAAGAGGCTGGTGGCTAAATGATAACAGCCGCACGAGTCGATCGAAGGTTAAGCTTCGCCTGCCGCGGTCAAGTCAAGGATGGGTAAACATAATATATTACATATCGAGACCCCTCCGTGCCTCGAAATGCACGTTGAGCTTTCGGTCTCGGCTGTCATTCGTAGATCTTTGACAGTAGTTAAGGGTCAGAAGCCCAAATGGTCTGACAACCAGTCTTACCAAAGAGTATCTTGTTATCCAGTAACTGGGTTGTGGAGGTCAGATAGGCAGTTTCTCCATGTAAACCACTGATATTTAGCTGCATCTGGTTAGACTGGCTGACTCCAACATAGTTCAGAAAAAGCTAGGGAGACTGATTTTGACATTTATACGTTAAAGCTTTATGTATGTGTAAGATAAATGTGTTATATGTTCGACCCGTTTGGGGTTGAAACTCTAGGGCCATGAGGTCCGAATGCCCACTTAGTTTTCCGAGATATTTCCAAGCAGTTGGTTGACTCTTCACGTGACCAAAGGGCTGGCCTATATTTTGGCCAAAGAATCAGCATTGCCATACAACGTGGCGATGCTGCCAGCCTTTTGGGCACTCTTCCCATTGACAACGATGCGGACTTAATTTTTGATGCCTTATGATTATTTTCTTTTTTATAAACCTGTACATAATAATTTTAAAATTGTATGTAAGTATTTTACATGTAACTATTTCACCACAGACTACGTACAATATTGTGTCTCCTCTCTTCCTTTAATCCATCAAAAGGTAGTCTTAGCCATAATAAGCCGCCCATTGTACTACCCAGTGTAAAATTTCGACATTTATTTTCTTAAAACATATTTCATCTACATGTATTTGCAAATGTGTGAAATAAATGGTGCCTAATATTATACTGCAGTAATAATAGTATATTTTTTATCGAGGGACTAAACGAAGCCATAATATACCAGAAGTGGTTTGACTCCCGAGCGTGCGAGGGAGTCAATGAAACCGAGGGTATATTAAGTTAGCGTTTAGTCTCGAGGTGCAAACTGTACTTTTCACTTTGAGTGCGAGAAAAATAGTCAATTTAGTACAAAAACATAAAAAAATATTACTTAATAAAATAAAAATCACAATATCTATTATGTATTTTGCTCTTTGCTCGACGTCAAACTTTTCACTGTCACTGGACATTCATAATACATTTATTTAAACCGAACAAAACACTCGACGGTCAGTTTTTTCTTCTAAACCAGTCACAGATTAACAATTTAAAACTCATGGCGCCACCTTCTTTGTGGAAAAACCATGGAACTAAAACTCTCAACATTTTCGCAATGAAGATGGTCCACACTCCACAGATAATAGTATATTTACTGGCTGTTTGAGTTTGTCTATGTCACATGAAGGAAATTGAAAAACTTATTACTTTTCACTCCCTAGAGACTATATAAAGTGGTCACTTTAGTCCCGCTTCGTAGGGCTATATTGGCGTACTTTTAGAGCATGAGAAGTGAAAAATATTTTTTTATCAAAATATAATTATCATTTAAAGATATTTTTTTTTTAAACCACGTACAATTACGAGCACTAATATGTATACGCTTAAAAACTTTTAAAAGTGATTTCCTCCTCTTGTACTAATTGTTATTATGAAAATAATATTTTGGAACCCACACTATATTGAATACCTAGATTATCTCAAGGTTGCAGTCGTTATTTAAGGGAAAACGCTTTTGAATTTGGCTGTTTATACATATTAGTGCTCCTGACTGTACACACTTCAATGTGCACACAGCTTAATGTTTCAATGCGTGACGGGTCTTATCTGAATTGTTCACTTCGTTCGTATGTAGTACATCTTTTATTTAGTATTTTCCAATGTATCGTATTAATGGCCAATTTCACGGTATTCAAACAGATATTAGTAGGTACTAATCTAATACATAAATGGGAAATACATACATAGAAGAAAATGGTCAATAGTAAAATATGAAAATTAGCCTTTGGTGGCTTCTGGACATTATTTTTTGGAAAATGTATTACGTATTTTTGTATACAAATATCTACGGCAGTAAGAAGGGAACTTTCTCTCACTCATGCAATATTTCAGAAAGAAATAAACATGTTTATTGCAGTGACTAACTTTTTAAAACTATGTTATTTAGCTTACAACATATAATCATGCATGAAGTGCTCATCAAGTCACGGAATTATTCGAACTAGGTTGACTACTAACTAATTTATGAACGACGTATATTTGAATTGCGCATTTCGACTTCGTCTTGAGTTTCGGGCTGCTCATAGTTGAATTAAATTGGTATGTTGACTACACACCAAACTCCATGAACCTTGTGGTAATTTGATCCTTCAGAATACAACAGTATCTAAGTTCACAGTTCTTCAAGATAATAAATTTCTACCAATTTCAGGGATTCAGACATCATTTTTAAATTGTTTTGAACTAAAATAGATCTAGGCTGTTATTAGGGCCATTTTGTTTATATATTTGAAGCAATCTATAGTTGCCCGAGAGTCTTGGGTCATTACAGATTGCTATTTCCAAAGAAAACAAAGGGTTGACTTCATCTTACAAAGTGAGTTGTTGAACGTGAAGAAACTACAATTCTTAGCACAGTGCTACGCCGTAGCGCTACGCGTAGCGTAAAAAGATGAACACGTTAGTTTTTTTAAATTTTACTGTAATGTTATTTACTTACATTTTCTGTAACGATTTTCAAAAAAGGAATATGTGTAAAAAAAACTGAATAAATAATAAAAATTTTTACTTCCTTTAAACTAAACTGTCACATTTTTACACGACTGATACAGGATTTATTTGTCAGTATGTCACTATCAGACAATAGTATGTTTTTGGATTGACTGGTAACAAAATTCCAAGTAGTGCATGCTGCGTATTTATAGCATCGCGCCAAAAATATCGGTAGTTACGTTTTATTTCCTAGAACCGTTTTATAACTTCTCACGACATTTAACAGACCACAAATTCCGTCTCATAAAATGGCTCACAGCTATTGTTATATTACTACGAATAGATACGGACTGCCATCGCCGTCTACTTCCTTATACGAAAAGATTGTAAAATACAGCAAAGGACCGTACCGTTTTGAGTAACCACAAACCACTACTAATGATTTTTTATTTACTTCCAGACTGTTTTTTGTTGCTAATCAGCCTTGAAAATTGTAATAAATGTAAGTATCTCTCACATTCAAGATTATTTATTGGTATAGCACGTTAACTCATAAAGATCAGACACGAAATCTTCTTATATCTAACCACAAGAGAGGTCATATCCCTCGCAGGACTAAAAACTTGGGGGGCGGAAACGGATCCGCCTCGAAGGACCAGAAAATGTAAAGGACGTACGCTTTAATGATAAAAGGTTATGAGCCTAGCGGGTTTAATGATCTCTTTTCAGCGCTTTTTATATATTTGAGTTTCAAACAGATGTGACACGGATAAACATAACGGTACGTTACCCTTTTTGTTAATCAAAAAATGTTGATGCAGTGGAAACATTGGACGTCCTTAGTTCATCCAATATAATTTCCAAAATGATAGAATAGAATTAAATAGAACAGACTTTTCATTTTACGTAATCAACTCTTATTGTGACCTTTGAGTTTGTTTTGGCCCTCATCTAGTTTTTAAAATATGATTGACGTGTAAAATATGACACGTATAGTGTTGCAAAAAATCTACTTACAGAAATAAAATAATTTATTAGTAACTTAAACAACACTATTGTCAAGTCTTTCCAACCAATTGGTAATTTATTGGAAAAAATTGGTGGCACACCATAGAGTAGACACTTCTGCGAAGCAAAGCAGTTTGCCACGTTAATTGACATAATTCAAAACACGTTTAAAACGTCTTGGATTTTGCCTTACAAACATAGTTATTTCGAAAATATAAATACACGGATGTGTCAAGACATAGTACTGCTTAACATAAGTTTTTTTTTTTTGGTTGGGAAATCATCAAATAACTTCTCCCGCTCTGGTTGGAGCAGGAGGGCGTGTCAGACTTTTACTGACTAAAACCCACCCGTGTTCCCTCAGTTGCCTGTGTGCCAGGGGCCGCGGTATCTCTTTCGAACAACCCGCACCCCTGGCAGAATATTTAGACGTTTATTGTTAAGTATTTCATATACTTTTGAATTGTGTAAGGTGTAAGGCTTGCAACTGTTTGTAGCTTTAAGTTTCAACATTGATCGAAGACATCTTTTTTGGGCCTTAATGGCTGTGTCATCAGTTGAGTTCGCCTAGAAAATGACACCGTTACGATTTTGAGATTCAACTACGTAAACTATGGTAAGCCGTTAAAAGTGTTTTGGTATCCAGTATGGATAATCTATATTAAATAATGCAGATGAACTAAATTTTATACACAACATTATCTTTATGTGCTTTTCAATTTAAATTGTAAATCTTGTAATATCTATAATCTCAATCATTTTGAATCATTGCTTCGTCAATGTTTACATTTTTGTAATGAATCTGAAAATTAGTTGAGCCGGGCGGACGTTGTATAAAGAGAAATCTAGCCATTTAATTATACCGTCAAGAGAATTATTTATGTCATTTACATTTTATATAAAATTGGTACTACTTTATATTTGGACCTGGATATATCGAGTAATCCTATGACCGCTTTTAGTAGAAATTACATCGATCCATCAACTTTTTGTTACAATAAATATTTAAAAACCAGTGGCAAAAACAGTGTAAATATGAGTAGGTGATAGGTATAACATGGTAGATTTACTTTTGCGAATTTATTTCATATCACCCACACGTTAAAAGCGGAATAAATCTGCAGCTGACATAAACGTCCATAAAGTTGTATTGACAAGTCATTTAAGCATCCATGGGTTATTTGAACTCAAGCCCCAGAGTAACGCTTTGCGGGAATTATCCTCTATTTGAACGTGATATTTAATTTTAGTGACAGATTTGATACAGCAGAGAAATTATCTCTGTTTGAAATGTTAAGTTTGACATAGAACTATACACAGTTTAGTCCACTTCCGAGTAACGAGGGATAATTGCGTCACACATTAGGAATGGCTTAAATTTTGACAGTCCAACAACAATCATTGTGTTATTTACGTTGTTGAGCAGACAAATTTTTCAAACATTTAAAGCAATGGACTAGCAATATTCTTCAAAGTGATTCTGATTCTGTTTGATAGTAGGTTACGCAATTAGGGTGACGGCACTCTTTACCTCCGTCAGTACGAATTGTTATTTAATTTGGGACGGATACCAATGAAAAATCAAAGACAAGTCAAGAAATATTTGAGTTTCTCAACGTGGCCTTTATTATTCGTTAGTAGTAGAGGGTTGAGGGCCACCCAAATACAGTAAATCATTTTAAAAGTGGAAAATGTTTATTTATTAAACGTTTTTGCCAGACTATTTTAACTGAAATAAATTACTTTTCATTCATTCAGTCAAAAAGTATATAGCCCTAGTGTGGTTTGTTGGTGTTATAAAAGAACAAAGTATGAAACCATTAACAAACTCGTCTGGTTGCAAACCCAGTATCGCCGTCGGCATCGCAATATATTTCAACCGCAAGCCGGCTCATCGTCAACGGAAGCAATAGTGCCATTATTTGCTTCCCAACAGAAGCGGATACAATTATGTTTCCAATCACGATCTTATAACATTGCGTTCGGAAAAAGCGTCTGGAAAATATATAATTACAACAGTTTTCAACACCGACTATCACCTCGATTTAAAAGTGTGTTTTTAAACTCTGCACTTTAACTTTAAAATAAATTTAAATTTGGCGCCTTTTAATGTTTCGTTTTGCTCTTTGCCTTAATGAAATTTGTACAGAGGTGGACTAATTTGACTTAAGTATACAATTAACACAACCTAATGTATCATTGTAAATAAAACATGAATTGATAGTTGATGTGATTTATCCCTATGGACATACTAAATAGCATATCGTCGACCGTAGGTTCAATTGAGGTGAGGGACAAAATACGATTTTTCAGGAGAGGCCGACAAAGTTTTTTTTCGGACTAAATCACCCATAACTTTTTTTGTTATTAACCTTTTTCGGGTCTGATTTCAGAAATTATCTTGTATTTTAGTGCTCTATCTACAAGTGTAACATTTATTTAAATAAGTTAGCTATTTAAGAAAATAGATGTCCCTTACAACAACGTATTTTGTTAGTAATGTCCCTTACTGACCAAGTAAGTATCTTGTAGTCCCGTCCCTTACATTAAATTGACCTCTACTTTGGATCCAATCTATCAATGAAAAAATTGTGTAAAGGACTTGTTGAAAAAAATACAGTGTAAAGAGATTTTTGACAGAAAATTAAGTACACTCTTTATTATTGTTTCTTCAAAAATAAACCATGTAATGGCAATTCGTTGATTGGGAAGACCCTTACCTTATTTGAAGTGGATTGGCGGCGATAATTACACCATTTCAAGTTCCTATATTGCTTAGTTTTTCAGATACATTGTTATTATAGGGCTGATTCGAAATTTGGATCCAAAAATCATTAGGGTAAGGGACATTTTTCTTAAGCTAGAATTTTTTCATATTAACCGTTCGATAGAGCGAAAAATTCTGAAAAAACTGTATACTCAACTCATTTTGGGTATTTTGTCCCTTACCTCAATTGAACCTACGGTCGACGAATATGCTATAGACCAATTCCGTTGACGCAAATTGTAATACGGATTTGTTGCACAGATCTGCTTCAATATCACAAAGCTGAAATAAACTTACTAGTTTAAGCGCCATTCTGTGAATTTTCTGCTCCTAGAAACTGTAGGGAATACTAGCATTTTTCTTCAAGTATCGACGCTTATTGAATGTCAGGTACCATTAAAGCTAGTCTGCTGTGCAGCTACAAAATGTTCTGGACAACTCCTGCTATACTTGTTTCAACCAGTGCAAGATTTACGTGGAGATAGACATCGTCGTACATTTTAAGGACGTTAGAACTTTTATTGATATATCGAATGCAGGAGATACGTGATAGTTTTAGCATTAAATGTGGATTTGAGTATCCATTGGCAAAAAACTCTCTTGTGAGCCTTAGAATGAATCACCAAAATACATTTAAAGATCTTAACAATACAACAAAGAGACGTTGTAAATACCCAAGTAAAACATTAAGTCAGAAAGAACCATCTGAAAGCTGACGTTTTTATTAACTCTCGTGACAAATGTTCCCGGAAACAGACCCAAAATGTGTCATTCAATTCCAAACATGGCTCTCCCTTTGAAATTTTAAACATGTTTGTTGAATGAAAACATCGCGAACGAACGGGAGTTTGGAAGAATTTTGACAGAGTGACGTCCGACTTTCTGTAAGAGGGTACGAGTTTGCCGAGAATATATTAATTCGTAATTTTGTAATAAGATTTTCTTCTTTACCCTACCCCTTTTATTCATCAAAAGTTTTATAACTGAATTGTGTTAAAGGTTATTGGCCTTCTTATTTTGAAAATGGATCGATTGTTCTTTTTATGCACACAGGTACTTTTGAGATGTCATCGGTTAATGACACCCCATTAATCATATCGACGGAATGTGACAAGAAGATTCTTCATGACTGGCCAGAATATTTTTGGTAAGCCATCAAGAAAATGCTGACCAATGGTCGTTCGTCAACAAAATTGTCTAGCTAAGTTTGAATTTATGATTTTCACATTTAATATATTATGCGCTATAATATGTACCTATGCGTTGCCATACGTTGCAATGCCTTTTTCCATTTTCTTTTTTTCGATTTGTACCTTTTCACACAACAACTTACCAAGGTTTCAGCACTCAGTTGCAGCAGCAATGGGTTGACCCATTTTCGAGTTTTTGCGAGACTACCGCACGGCAATTGATTTTGAATATAAGAAGATTATAAGTTACCGAGCATTGCTTTGTCAGAAATACTTACTTAGAAACCTACTCAGTCAGTTCAATGACCCAATACGCTTTGGATTTATTTACGAAGCAATGGTTAGCTTGAAGTTCCAGACGATCATTCTCCTGTATCTCTCTAGAATACTACAGTTACGAGTGACTAAAATTCTCAAGGAAATAATAACACAAACATCTTTCCAATGTCGTATATTCAGTTTAAATTTTACCGTACAATGACAATACGAACGTTAATTTAATATCACAGTCCAAAAAGATTACGTGTAACAACTTACATTGGAAATAATCTTAGCTAAGAATTTACAGTGATTACAATACATGAAGATTAAAAAATCTTCTGAACAGTATGTACAGTTTCTGCTCATGGCCCTCACACAACGAAAAAAAAATTGAGTATCAAACTACAAAACCAATTTTTCTAAAAATATCTTATGCTATTTACAGATTCGAAATCAAAGACAAAGCATAAGTAAGTTACACTGCGCTTCCGAATACTCGTCGCCAAGAAATATTTACATAACCGAAGCTTACGACTTTATTCAGGTATCGCCGATGTGGGCAATAAGTCAGTCAGGCTCAAGTGGGATTCACTGGGACACGTCTGTTGGATATCTCGGGAAGTCGCGAAAGATGGGGTAGGGTCGGCACACCATCGTACGAATGGTTTTAGCTTGCTTCATTTCATACAAACCTTACCTTGTATTGCTATGAAATGTTTGATCACAAAGATGGAGTTTTGATAGACGCCAAGTTTATTTTACCTATCGCTGAATAAAACACTTTTAGGTAAGGGAATAATTGAAATTCTAGTGAAGCTAATTGAGTCAGGTTAGAGTCGATGTGTCGAGACCGTTATATTTTTGTCTTTTGGCTATAAAACTATAAGAACAATAATAGTTCAAGTAAATTACAAACAATGACATAAATATCTACATAGGAACTTCATACTTTACAAAAGACTAATGAAAACAATATTCAAATTTATTTGTTAGTGTGAGAGCCACCAATGACCAACAAAGGTTTTATCAATAAACAGATTGATAAAGAGGAATGCCACATGGCCACATTTATGAAATTGATATTTTTTATTGTTTAACATACATAGTTATAAATTTTCACTAACTAGTATTCAGTTCTCATCAAATGGTCATTTTCACAGCCAGCTCACTGCTACCTGTGGAACACAAAGAAAAAGTTGAGACAGAAATTGAAGATGAACATAACAACGAGAGACGGTTACATACAAACTATTTGTAAAAGAAGATCTAAATAACAAGTTGATTTAATTCCTACAAAATCGCAATTTTCACAAAAGAACATTTTTTTAAATTCACGTAGTAATTTTCTTTTCAATACTTTACATTCACTGCCAAAGAATTTTCACTACAACGAATTTACATTTCTTTAGCATATTTATTCGGAATTTTGTGACTCATCTTTAAAGAGAAAATGTAGAATAAGCTTTGGCCATAGTTCAGCATCGCAATATAATGTTAAACGTCTATTATATCGTCAGATATATGCTAAGTTCAAATCAGCACTTCAATTTCGGTTAACATGCTCAGCCAATAAGCTGCTAACAATGTGTGTGGGTACGAACCATTGCCTGCCACTACAACGTGTATAGCAATAACGTATTCTGAACTCCAGCAATGAGATAGTTTAGACCACAAATAGCTATCCGCTCCCTGTTTGAGCATCTGACCACTCATAATCGAATCAATTAATCATCTTTTCACTGTTCCTGCAGGCTTAGCACGAGCACCGATTTGTCGACGGAAGGATAGATATGACTATTAACTAAATGATGTACAATAGGAGAAGATAGCTATGTTTTTCTATTAATTATCACAGTTATGTGTTCTAAACGAATCATAATTTTTGTAGATAATCGTATATACTCAGTGGCCGTCGAGTAGAAAGTTTGCTGTCAGCGTGATTTTGAAAGTTTGGAAAGAAATATTTTTCTGAAATAGTCTACATTTCTATGGACCTAGACATAGATCGTTAGAAACAAAAGACAAAATGACAGATTGTAAAAGCATATCTACGGTGTGATGTCAAAAATGGAGAAATGAAATGTCACTGTGTATTGAAAAAGCACTGTCTATTCTTCGTAGAAATAGAAAACGTCATGCTAAGGTCTAGTCCTTTGACAATTTGATCATTATGAGTTCCTATGTATTAATGCATTCAGATCAAGTTTCAATATTATTATGGGTAATTAGATTGATTAGTAAATACAAGCCAGTTAGCTATTGTTGCCAATAGCATCATACTCCTGTTCTTAACCGTTTTAATTTGTGATTGTCGTAGTACTTATTTCTAAAACGTTTCTATTCATCATTTCGATGCACTTTCTACCTAACCATTTTATCTTTCACACAAACCATTCATCTTTTCTTAGGTCCGCCTTTTCTTCTACCTATCTACATTCATATTCAACACTTTTCTTGTCACATGCACCTCATTACTCCGCGTCACATGTCCACAAACTATTTTAGCCAGTAAAATGTTTGAAATATAAAGTTTGAACTACGGTACTACGGTTTCACTAGTTGGAAATTGGGATCACCTACGAAAGCGTGATGTGATTAGATTTCTAAACAGAGTACTGAATAGTTTTATCTGTTTATGTTCCCCGGTATAAACAACAAAATAACTAGCGAAGTTGCTACTGCAACTGCTCTGGTAATCGCCTTAAATAAATGTTTTTATAAAATACTAGCACTTCGCCAGCGACTTCGTCTACGTAGATTTCGTATTTTACCAACAAACTTTAACAACTCCTAGCTAATTCCCTAGTTTACGGGGTAATTTAAAGAAAACCAAGAATCTATAGAAAAGTTGTCAAACCGCAACCAAGTCTCAAAAACCCCTTCTTAATGCTTCCTTACATTATAAAGGTAGCTGTATGCAATATTTGTTGTTCCTTGTACCAGTAGTTTCGGCTGTGCGGTGATATGCCAGTCAGTCAGTTTCTTTTTTTTATATATATATATATATAGGTAATGCAAAGGGAATGCCTTTGCATAGGATTGGTTGACAAAATAATTTTGCTACTTAATCAAATTACTCAGATTCAGCACACAGAAAGAAAGAAAGAGAAATATTTTATTTGAAACAGGCACAGGAAATACAAACTAACAGGAAAAACAGGATGGTGAAATATAAAAAATAATATAACAAAGTAAAGAAAACTGTAAAATAAAAAAAGAGGAAGACCTATGCGACGCCAAAAAAGCTCCTATTCAGCATAATGCTGCGATATTCGTAAAAACAAACGCTAGCTAACTACCGCAGCACAGAATCCCAGGGTTTAGATTAGACTCAATAGCAATAAGAACACGCTGGGAGACGCAGTCGCAATAATCGTTTTCATTTTACAAGTGACTCATAAATTTTCAGTTAAGGAAGCTATTCGCATACTTAGTTAAACCAAAACCACATAACATCTTAACATCGTACAAGCCCATATTACGCAACGGCTGAGTATGTCGAATGTCAAACGTGATTTTGTTCCGGGTTCCAGTAATTAATCGTCCCTGTAGCTTGGCTAAACGGTTCGTGAGTTATGACCGGGCGACAGACGGATGGATGAACGCGGCCGCAAACAATAATCTCCTCAGGGTTTCCATTTTCCGATTAATTCCAGCGAACAGAGTTTCAACTCGGGAGTTAAAGTTCAGTCGGCTTGGAAAACTTGTTTGTTACATTTAGTCGGACCTTGATAGTTCTTGCTCGTGATCCTAAGTACTTGAGTTTAGATTTCATAACATACCTACTTTGTAAATTTAGTGATCTGAAAGTTTTAAGTAGATTACAACTTGTGTATGCTGAAGGAAGGATAACCCATTCATTAATTGGATTCACGATAAATAAAAAAATTATCTCTCTACAATATTTGCTACAAGAGATTGGGAGAAGAAACGAATCAATAATAGGCGCTGAAATTTTACAGCCAATAGCTGAATAATTTTGTAAACAATCACGCACAGCTAGTTCTAGTAAATGAAGAGGAAGACCCTACTAAAGCCAAGCCTCAATTTCCTCAAACTTTTCCTTGATATTAATAAGAAAAAAAATTGTTCTTTACCTCGCTCAATATTTGACATTACCAAGAGCCGACGGATGAGAAAATTTAAATCGACATAGATGGAAAGGTTATACTGTGCTTGGGGCTACAAGGGGACCATGAACGCAACCGGAATTTAAGGTCAAGTCTCATCAGAAGATGAGACTCGTCATGAGATAAGAAGAATCTTAGCGTGTCGATAGCAATCTAAATACAGTCAGCCCAGGATTTTAGCAACGTCCAACAGATTCTGTAGCTTGTAGACACCAGGACACGCGGGACAAGATATTAAGTGCCCTATTGTTTGTGGAACAGCGCCACATTTACGCTCCAGTGCGGAGTCATCTGTGAATCTCCACCTGAGAAAGTTTTCATTACTTCGGTTTACTTGAGCCCGGAGTCTATTTATAGACTTCCAGAACAGCCAAGGCAGTTTATGTCCAGGTGTAAGATTTTCAGATGATTCTCATGTTCACGTTATTCACTCAAAAAGACTAGTGTTGTCGTATCCTGTGAAATTATAATTTATGTTCATCATATGTATTTATTTTCTTTCCCATGATGGATGAGAAATGAAGAATCAGTAACGCCTAATAAGGCAGGGTCAGAATGAGATGACCTGGCCCAAGATTGCAGGAGAACGGTAAAAGTGGAAAGACGGAAGGGAGCCCTTTGTCCTACAGTGGGACAGCACTGGCTTATAATAATATTGACGTTCTTTGTAAAGGTGCGGTTATGCGAGCAACTAAAATTGCTCCATCCTGGTCATTTCCGGTCAACTGTGACTTCACCACTACATCCAGCAATTTAGGGCAATGGCAACATGTAGCAACCTATTACCAGAGATACGGCCACACAATATCATGCAATATGGAGCAACTTCAAAACTAGGCAATAGCAGTTTCTCTCGCAAAAACGAGACGTAGTTATACGTACAAACGAGATAGAAAGAAAATTGACTTAAAATTTCCAAACTGATTGGATAATCGGCCACTCATGAAATAATATTGAGCAATCAGAAGCAACATTCCCGAAACATATCCGCAATTTATTGTTGTTGCTCCAGATTGCTCGACTTAATTGATCCAGACTGATCCATTAGTGTTGACGAGCAATAATTGCTCAAAAAATTGCCCGTGTAAGAGCACCAATAGATGATATAGACACAGTTCAAAAGTATATGAATAACAATAAACGTCTAAACCTTCTGCTAGGGGTGCGGGTTGTTCGAAAGAGTTACCGTGGCCCCTTCCACACAGGCAACTGAAGGAACACGGGTGAGTTCTAGTCAGTAGTCTGACACGAAGAGCGGGAGAAGTTATTTCATGATTACCCATCCTCAAAAAAAAAACGTCTACACCTTTTGAATCATAAAGCTTATTTCAATATAGCAAAACTTTCTGAAAGCCCTAAAGAAACATTACAATAGAAAATTCGTATAGTATGGAAGGTGTAACCCTTATTTTGCCTGTACAAATTTTAGCCCTACGCTCGCACAATCTAATTTCCGTAAGGTTGATAGAATATAAAGTACGTGTAGTGGTTTCCTAAGATATCATTTTTTCGTACCTCCAGTGATATATAAGCAGAGATCGGATATTCGGATGCATAATTCACATAAAGTTGAGATGTTGGCTAACATGGAATGCGCTTTCGTATGGAAAAAGTCTTAATTTAGGTAAGTAATTTGTTTGTTTTTAACTAATACAAAACACCCCTCCTCCAGTACATATATCTACATATTTGTATCGGGTTAAACATTAATTTTAAATTAATACACACCTGAATAGTTATGAAATCAAGAAGGGGTTTTTAATAAATATTACAAATAATTTATAAAGCCACTTCCATTCTTACATAGCTAAAAATTATCATTCGGTAAATATGCATCCGAATATCCGATCTCTGTATATAAGCTAAGGAAAGATGATGGTGTATTTAGCACCCTAAAAAGTAAATTAAAAACTGAACTACTTAATGCATTGACCGCGACATGTGACAATAATTAACAAAAACAATAAAAACTTTTTCCAAAAAAAAAAACAACCGACTTCCAAAAAAACACTACAAAGTGAAAAATAACTTTAATTTCGGAAGTCGGTGTCTTTGGAGCTGTATTAATTTTTTTGTCACCGCCTTCCGAAATTAAAGTTATTTTTCACTTTGTAGTGTTTTTTTGGAAGTCCGTTGTTTTTTTTGGAAAAAGTTTTTATTTTTCACTTTTTAATGATTCACATGCTTACCCTTCCACAGCATACTGGCGTGATGTTATGTTATGAACTGGTGTAAACAATAGACAGACATAAGATTTCAGCAATCCCAGTCCATTTGCTATCATTTATTGAGGAGTTCCGTTGCCTATTTCCGAAGTTCTTCATCAGATCTTCAACAAATTAAAATGGGACCACTCCGAGAATGTATTCTTCCAAAAACTACCCAAATCGCTTCAAGTGTGCCTATCAAATTTGAAGAGTTCTCTCTATTTCTCCAGGATCCCATCATCAGATCCTGACTTGAAGATCATGGGACCACCTGGGAAGTATACCCTTTCAAACAAAAAAAAAATCTAAATCGATCCAGCCATCTTCGAGTAATCGGGGAACATACATTAAAAAAAAGGTTCCGACGAATTGATAACCTCCTCCTTTTTGAAGTCGGTTAAAAAGCATGAGCGATGTTAGCCGTCGTCGGCGTGTGTGCCGGGCGTCGGCGCGGCAGCGGTCCGCGCTGTAAGCATGGTATTCTTGCCGTCCTTTTATATTAGCTGTAAGACTGTATCGACCTACTTAGATATTTAATTAAATTGTTGATACCAAATGTTTAAAACGAGTGCTAACCCTGCCGACAAACTGCCACGCAGTTTGGCAGGTTTATAAAATTTGAACACGTTTTGGTCCAAATAAATGATTTATTTGTTCATATAACCTTCACATAAAAGAATACCATAGCAATTCTAGTAGGTTTAAAGTAATTTTGCTCCATACATTCCAGCGTATAAATCTAAACAATACAATTCAACGCATTGTATACCAAGTTTTAGAAAGCTGTTGCCAGTTTCATTTTACTAAAGAATGAATAACATATTTCAAACAAAGTACCCTGGTGGAATGGTGTCAGAAATTTAAACGTAATGTAAAATGGTCTCGTATAGCAAGCTCTATACTAAATCGTAGTTGCTAATGAAGACCGAATGAGATTTTCCGGAAAATCTGGAGTGAAGCCAACAATTTCTAATGTCAATACTGACTGGAGTGAAAGTTCGAAATGTATGCTTTATTCCTGCTCATGTATTTATGAGAATGATTTTGAAATAAAACAAAACTTAAAATAATGAAGGCAGACAATTTGTGTTTTCTGCGAATAATGTTGCAGTGAAGAACTACAGTATTATAATATCTACGGCTTTTGTTTGAATACCTTTCACAATAGTTTTGACTATTGAAGCTAGAACTTTGTTTCATGAATTAATATCCGAGCATAGTAAAAATTTAACAAAAGCAAATTGGTTATCACGTCCATTTGCCTACTTAGAATAACATGAACCGTTTTTATTCTCTATCGACATATTCGTTTTAATTCGTGAAATAGACAGAAAAAACGCCTATTCCCATTTAAGAAATACATAAGTTTAAGAAAATGTATTCTAACTTTGTTCTCCCGGGGAGTTGGATACGTGTTTATTTCCTACCGATAGTGTCTCGCCCGCAGTTTATACCGTTTCTATAAATACAGAAGCGGACATTTTAGAATTGGAATCTATTTCTTATTCTTCTCTACGACCTTCAATAAAATCGCAAATTCGAAATCCCGAGGGAGATATTTTTTAAACCTTTTGTTGAGGAGAACCTAGGAGTCCGAAACGGTCAGGGTATCGTACGTGGATTAATTATTTCGGGGACATTAGGTTCTAGTTCAAGGAAAGTTTATTAGACTGTAAATTAATTATTCATTTAAGGCCATTCAGAAAACTACTGCCTGGTGACAAAAACTTAAATTAATTTTGTAACGAAGTTTAGTTAGTAATTTTATAATTTTGGGCACTTTGTACAAAAAAGAAAAAAAGAAGGTTAACGTGGCTTGTAAAAATTTACATAATTAATTTATTTTTGCCGAGTCCTTGTGGCTCAAACTACCATTTCAGACAGTAATGTGTCGGGTATTTTGTAACTTACTATGCTCTATTTTGTACGAGGCTTAAGATTATAACAAATAATGTTGGATGTTCAACAACCCGCTTTACTCAGGGATAATTTAGGTGTCGCATAGTGTTAGTTAATATTCTTACTCTACGCAAGTCTTGGATCTGGAACTATAGTTTACGAAAAATTGTTTGAAGGCGAGCAAACATAAAATTCAAATTTCATAAGAAAAAATTCCTTAGCTACTGCTGAACGAATAAGTAATGTTTTTAGTGAAAATATAGAAAAAAAAGTGTGTAGAAAAAAATCGATCAGTAACTATAAAATCTACAAAAACAATTAAACATACCACCGATGCAGCTGGTATGCCGAAGAACCATATTTAAAGCCATATCATAAAAAGATACTGCTTTCATTTCAGTCGCAAATCACTGAAAAAGGACCAAATACTTTTTTCTTTATATTCCTTTTTCATATCGATATTACGTGAAACTAAAGGATATTTTAGTATACGTAAAGTTATTAATCAGTAAATTACTCACAATGTAAATAAGGTATAAATTAAAATGGTGTCGTGAGTTAAGTGACCACGTACGCACGAACGTACAAATATCGCTACAACATTTTACCACGCACTGGATTTTCAAGAGTGTCTGTGTTGAACCGATCATTGATTATAATTCAACAGAGTGCATCCCAGCTGCAGCGCGTCGAAAAAACACACTGTTGGATTTTCAACTCTGTGCGCTGAAGATCCATTGCGCGAAAAATTCCAGACGCTATATTTTTACGAGAAACGTAGACTTATACATCTATAAAAAATTGTGAATGTGCTACTTAAAGGTCATCAGTCATCAAATCATCACGCATCATAACGGCACCGCCGTTAAAATACTAACTTTAATCACAAGTTCTTCACTATGCCGGCATTTTACCACGCACTGGATTTTCAAATCTCAGTGTCTGTATTGAACCGATCATTGAGAATCCAACAGAGTGCATCCCAGCTGGAGCGCGTCGAAAAAGCACATTGTCGGATTTTCAACACTGTGCGCTGAAGATGCAGTGCGCGAAAAATTCCCGCCGCTATATTTTTACGTCCGCGCGAACGTAGACTTATACATTTATAAAAAAAAATTATAATAATAAAATAAAATAAGATGTTATAATTAATAAAAACACCACTGTCATTCTTTGACAGTTTTATGCACGTTTTATGTACTCGTAATAGGGACAACACGGAAAAATTTACGTTGGTTGTCAATTTGATATTGATTTTAATTTGATTGATTTGTTTTGCTATACAAATAATTCCCAGACAGTACATTTTATTTAGCAAAATAGGTTCTAATCTATAGCAGATACACAACAACACGCCTGATATCTCCGGGCAGAGGCCTACATTTCGCCAGTCATCTGTAAGTCCCATGTAATAACGGACGTTTAGTAGGTACATAGCCTCATTAACCATAACACAGTCTATTGTTGGTCAGGTATAATACCTTAACTACTCCTATAATGTCAATATCTAATATCCTGAATCTGTTGCGACATTACAAAGCACTTAATTTGCATGATAATCATTTCTAATAGGGTCTCATGACCTGCAATCCTAATTACACACAAACATTAATTAGTATTCCTAAGTAAAACTCGCTGGGGATTTGAGTACCTCCACCTATATAAATATTGTATCGGTTAAACGTAAAACCGAGATCTGGTTCATATTATATTCTGAGGTTAGGGCCTGAATCGACAATTAGGTAATTAGGTGTTTAAATATTGAAAATGAAAGACCGAATACCACGCCATTACTTTTTGAAAGGGAAGTATGTTTTTATTATACCCACATATGCACTAGTTATTTTACTAGTAACTTCATTAACCCTAATGGGTTACGGACATGAAGTGGCAGTGGGCTGACCATGATTGTCGAAGGACCGATGGCCGGCGGAGCAGACGAGTCCAGGAGTTGGGACCGCGTATCGGCAAGCGTAGTGTGAGACGCGCCTCAGCTAGATTGATCAACGACCTCAAAAAGGTGGCTGAGATAGATGCGGAAGTCGGAGGACAGGGTATTGTAGCACAGCATGAGAGAGGCCTATGTCCATCAGCGGACTGCGATAGGCTGAGTTGATTGAAGGTGTGAGTGTATTTTAATTAACTGAGTACAAACCTAGACCCTATTAGTAACATACTGCATGTTAAAACACCTGACGGTCGAGACAAAGTGATGTTATTTCAGCAAAAGCGATGATGGAAAATTCTCAATTTATTGGTTTGACATCAGCTGCCAACAGGTTATATATCAATGCTGTTGAAAGTCGTTATAGAAAAAGTGTAATAGTTTTTGTTTTTATTTAAAGAAACGTATTATTTTAAATTTTTACCTGTGCTACCGACACAGATTCGTTTACCTTCACTAGCTAAGTAAATAACAGTGACAGGAGCATAACATCAACATTATCTAAGTAGGAAAAATACGTATTATCATAGCTGACTCAAAAACCACTAATCAGAACTTGACCATAGTTATAAGTTATAATAATTATCGGACTACTCAGTAAGTATACTTTTTAAAACAAAAAATACTTTTTTCACATTGGTTTCTGACGGTGTTCTGAGGAAAAAAAAACATTTAAAAATATAACTTAATTGAGAATCTCCTCCTTTTTTGAAGTTGGTTTGAAATACGGAATGGTTTGAAAGCGATTGCCACATGTCCATGCCCTCTGGCTATCACTATTTTTGTAGTGGACCACCCCATTAACACACCCAGGTCAAGGAACACATGTTAAATTCAGAAAATTCAAAATGGCGATTTAAGCTATAACTGTAAGCAGAAAACAATTAATAATGGGCATCTATACAGTAATTATGTTTCGAGAATGCTTCCCGAATTGATACTATTACAGAGTTTGTCCCCCGAGGCTCGATTTACATAGAACAAGGTACTTAGGAACTATTATTGGTATTATTAGCTGGTTATTTCGCAAACACATTTAATAGACTATTATTCAGGATGACAATAATTAAATTGGTATTTTCAACATCGCTTTTGGTAAAATTTAATTACGTAACTATCTAAGGATTACTGAAGTATTCTCAGAGGATCTTATTAAAGTTCAATATAAACTAGGTACCTACCGACTGAAAATTAAACCATACTTGTTTGAAGATATATAGATTTTACCATTTTTAGGGTATGGTCAAAGTGAGGAAAAAAATGGGTTCATGCAGGTCACCCTAGGAGGTGGTCGCCTGATTTACCGAACTTGCCTGTAGATGCCTTAATAAACCAAAGCACTCAGCCAGGGCTTAAAAACTAAGCGACTACCTCAAGGGCACCCCTTGCGGGGTACGGACCTTGTCTTAGGGTGCCGCTGGAAGAAGACAGCATGAGACGGGCTGAATTGGAATAATTATTTAGGGATGAATTTAAAGCTACAGGGTCAGCGGCGAGGTCTGGCTCGAGCAAGGGTCGGGGAGCATATGGATTGGGACGTCGCGGCAGGCCTCGACCTGGCAGTCTGTGTTTGTGTATTTTGAGCGTGATGGTGGACTTGTTACTATCCTGGAGGGGGTTGTGGCGCCATCGGGAATGGATAGGGTATGCCTAGGTCATCGTATCCTACTTACGCGGGATCCCTGTAGCGGGCGGCTGCCGCAATCATGGGGTTGGGGTGTTTTATAGCAGAGTCGAAAAAAAGCTTGGAAAGGCATTTCATGAACTGCCGGATGGTGGGAATTGTGGGATCTAGACGAAGAGTCTCATTACCGACACAAAAGGGGTAATCTTTCTAAAGACTCCCGTAAACTTTCTAAGAAAACGGTTTTGAATTCGTTCGCGCCATTTATGTCCATTCACTCGTATGGAGGGCTTCAAACTGGCGCGAATGGTCGCGTAACTTCCTAATCATCGTAGTTTGAAATATGCAATTTTAATTTGTTATGCTTATTTTATTCTTATTTGTTTTTTGATTATTTAATTTATTAAAATTTTACTGTAGGTATGTAATTTAGATTAATGTTAATGTGACCGTGTGTTTTTGTCCTATTATTATGCGTCTATGTTACTTGAAATAAATTATTTTTTATTTATTTATTAAAACAATTGCCAAGCGAATGCATTGTGTCCCGCGTCCCGCCCGGGATTTGCCTCAGTTTAAGAAGTCCTTCGTACTTTACGCCTCCTTCCTTTGAAGATGGGATGAAACTACAGGAGGCCACGTGATGTGAATCTTACATATTCATTCATTCATCTTAATATACACGTGCGCCACTTTCGGATACTGCGCACCTGACCCTTTTGAAAGACATCACCTATAAGTTCGATGTATAAGTAAGTCCCTTCAAAGAACACCCATCTTTTGTATAGATTCGCCTTACATGCCAACTCTCAACATGACGACAGTCATCTCACTTTCGTTTCAACTTTTTTATGTTCGTTCTAATTTTGCATATTGCTTACATTCAAATTTTCTTTGATTGCTCAGTCTAACTTAAATAATTTATCAGTTATTCAACAAAATCAATCCAAGCTAGGCAATGAATAATATAATTAAAATCAGTTTTTCCAAAGGCAAAAACTTATATGATATGACATCGACCACAACATGAAATTGAAACTGTTTTTTATTTAATTATTATTACCTTGGATACATAGCATGTAGATCAGGATGCACAGGAACGTGTCTTGATCGAGGTGACATGACGGCCGCGGCGTTGATCATTCGTATGCGTGCGCGCAGTCTCTCGTATTGTTCCGGTTGATACTGAGCTGCTATTGTTACCGTGGCCCCTGAGTACTGCTTGGGTTTACAGAAAAATATAGTGTAATTATATAGAACTTACTGTTAAAGAAAACAGCATAAAATTATCAGAATGTGTTATATTTTAATAACTCGTCACTGAATTTTTATGTAGTACAAATGCCAGTCGAATAAACGAGGTTTGCAACGTCAAAGTCGAATTATTTGTACTTGAATATAGGTGTAAATACATGTATGTAAATATTATCTTATATATTTTGGTATCACCATATTTTAATATCAGGTACGGCAGTAACAAGTAAAATCATAAAACTAAAATAAAACAATTAATGATCACGAACAAATTTTTAGTAGCTGTACATACTGCACATAACAGCAATGCGTCATTCAAGTTCAAGACAACTCCGCACATAAATAATAAAAAAAAAACACAATAACACTTCATTTATGACAAAGAAATTCTCACAGAAAAGGTAACAACCCTTTTAATATTTACAAAATTGCAAAACCTATAAAATCTAGCTGCTTCAAAGTCAATACTGTTTAATATGACCAAAATATCAAATAGATACCTTCAACGCAGCAGCGGCTTGTTCATGCGTAGCCCTTGTAAGGTCCCTTCCATCGACACTCAGTATCCTGTCGCCTCTATGTAGCATGCCATAGGCAGCGCCACCCACGGAAACGCCCGACACGAACACTCCGCAAGCGTCCTCGTCCGTACTCCCCTCCACTTCTCCCCCCAGACCGCCGACGATGTCCATGCCAAGGCGTGAACCCGAGCGGACGAGACGGACCATGCGGACACATCTGTGTGGTGGAAATTAGAAGTTATTTGACGTTTGTCGGGAGGAAATTTTGAGGCTGGAAGAAGTTTTTGTACGTATTTGAAGAAATTAAGCAGCATATATTTAA
Source organism: Antitype chi (assembly GCA_947359405.1). Taxonomy (NCBI): domain Eukaryota; kingdom Metazoa; phylum Arthropoda; class Insecta; order Lepidoptera; family Noctuidae; genus Antitype; species Antitype chi. The sequence goes on along the minus strand of OX375815.1, from coordinate 8,792,970 downwards.
CTATCGATACAAAAAAGATTGCAATAGCTATAACTTGTTTTGGTAGAATGACTTGAGATAATTTGGTATGCTATATGCCCAATGAGCTATGGACCAAAATAACCACTACCTGGAGCCCTGACACAGCTAGAAGAAATCGAGAGGCTATTGCCTAGCAGAGGGATCCTGCGGGCAAAGAGTAATTTTCGGATAATAATTTTACAGCAATACAGAGTTCTGTCTTTCCTTGAAAATACAGCTTAAACAGTAGTCTGGTTTCCATAAAAAACTGAAATTACTTTTTAACTAAAGATTTGCAAAAGTTAAGGAATTACGAGTTCCGAAGCCGTATTCAGCGGTTTTGCAGCAGTAGCAAAGGAAGCGAAAGTTTCAATGTCCGAAACTTATTGTCTTTGTTCCGTAGTTGGCGGCATGATTAATATAATATAATAATTTGAACCAGCATTTATGGTAAGCCTTTTAGTGAAAATCCTATTTATTAAAATATTTGCTTTGGAATGGCATTTCTAAAAGAGCGTTTTTAATTCCAAACAAATAAAATTATATTGGCATAATTAGCCTAAAATATTCCCACTGCTGGGACATAGACCTGTTGGTGATAGGGACTACACCACGCGGGTCCAGTGCGGGTGTGTAGATGTCACATGCCTTCGAATTTTTGGTTCTAGAACATTCCGTTTCCTCACAAAGAAAAGCGCCTGTCTGCGTTCAAAACCTAGGACCTAAGTCGTAAGTCGCGGCTGTTGCCAATGGGCTAGCACTGCTTCCGATATATTAATTCATTGACAATTCAATGAAGCTACACCAGTAAATTTATGAATATTAGTAATTGTTGGAAGCGATGGGAAATCTTAAATAGATAGAACGCGAAAAACAGCTAATTTTTATGTGAAAAACAATGATTAAAACAAAGTAAAATAACACAAGGCAATTCTGCTGCCAAAACAAGACAGGCTAAAAGATATAAACGTCTTGTAGTTTCAGGATTAGTGCCAAGAATTGACTCGTTAAAGTAATAACTGAATTTTTTTACGATAAAAATACATTTAGCCGAATATATAAGGTAACTTTGAAATGAATAAGTTAGAGGCTGTTATACTTATTACTCAAGTAATATTATGGAGAATGAGAGGCAAAACAAGGCGATTTAGAGTCGGGGTTAAAGTGCAAAATAATCTCGTAACGTCCGGGAGGGCACGCATGCATGTCCACATAATAGAAAATTATTTGTTATCTCATTAGCCGGGATTGACAGGTCAAAAGCATCTAAACATAAAGATAAAACATATGATAGTTGCGGTGTTATAAGAATTTCTTCTTAACTTGAATTTGGGTAAAAATATCTACATAATAAGAAATCTGTCTCAAAAAAATTCGTTATGATAACGGAATATTTGGGTTGAGAAATTCATGTAATAAATCTCCCCTACAAAATGTAGGTTACCTTGAAAGCGAATGTAGTAAGGTCAACGTTACCTCGGTATTTCACTTGGCTCCTCTTCTAATAGCTCGTGAAGCGTTGAACACGATGTGGCCTGGGTTTTAGCTGCACAAAGAACGTTTATTGATTCATGGTTGTGTTTACTTGGTTATTTACGTCTAATTTCTCTTTTACTTTGTTATTTTCTGTTGTTGTAAGCTTTCAGCATTCGTAAACGGTGTTCTCATAAATCAAATTTATTTAACATTATAAAGCTCATAATTGATTTCCAACAGCATCAAATCTGCGCATATTATATTGTCATTTGCATGTTAGAAAGTATTTAAATAAAACTCTAATTCTAATTTTAGGAATTGAAGACTAGCAGTAATAACTATATTTGATATTAGTATAGAGTGAATGGAATCGATGGTGTACATACTTGAATACAGTGGCGCGGTCTTAGCGACAGGTGGGACAGAGCTGCCAGCTGACAGGACGATAAGCGTGACTTGATCCCCCGTACTTCTTAATGCAGACACAGCATGGGCATGCGTTGAACCAATTAGTGATGTTTCTATACCCTAAAAAGAATACATTTATTGTTAATGTTGTTTTGCTTAGTACCTACTTTTTTGCTAAGATACAGCTTTTTATGGATGTCCAATCTACTATTCATTATCTTCATCCTCCTGCTCTTAACATACATCTCTATAAACCGTCATCAGATTATCTATTACCTTCCCAGCCATTTCATCTTTCACACAATCCATCAACTAATTGCTTTCGTCTTCCTTTATTTTTGTAGCTGTCTTTTCAATTCATCCGTTTCATTTAAATACATTTTGTTCAAAACTTACATCTTTATCTCTAACTGCCAAAATTTTATCGCCTAATCTTAATCTGCCGTCATGATGGGCGGCGCCACCAACAGCAATATGGGATACAAAGATGCCTCCACCACCCGCTGCGTCATCTGCTCCGCCTGCTATGCCAAGGCCTAGTCCGCGAACGCCTCGCCACAGAGTCACCACCCTAGGCCGCCGAGCTCGACGCACACGCTGATACAAAAAAATATTTGACCATTACCCTGGGTCACAAGTTATATTATACTCACGCAACCGGTGTCTTTCGACAGCGACTGCGGGGAAAACAAATAAAAGAAGTGGTTTAGAGTGTACTACAAGTCACCGCCGCACAACTTGCGAAGCGACGCGACGCACGAACGGAAATAGGTGACGCGCGCGCGTGTCGTTTTACGCAAGTCACGTCTACATCGTGGCAGGATTTTTTTGCGCCCTGTCTTCAACTCAGTGCCGGGAGTTGAAAATCGAACAGTGTATTTTTTCGACATGCTGAGATGCCCTCTGTTGGATTCTCAATGCTCGGTTAAATGCAGAAAGTTGAAAATTCAACGCGCGATAAAATTCCGCCACGATAGTTTTACGTCCGTGAGATTGTCGACCAAGTCGTATCGCTCGAGGCTGTGAACGGGGCTTTATGTTTAGTAGTGTCTCGTTTAAGCTATGACAGTTCAGAATACCAAATGGCTGCCAGTGCAACTATTTTAACCAAAAGCGAAAGCTAAACCCTTCTTATACCCACGGTTTTACTGGAATAAAATATATTTCTATTTCACTCTACTTTGTTTAGAAGTTGACTTTGATCGAAATTACTAATTTTCGTGGTACTACTTTTTCTTGACTAGATTGCGTGCCTTATCTCGTTATTTTAAGAAAACACGCGCAACAATATTTTCTGGCTTCAGGGTGGATTTAAGAACGTTATTTATTTTAGTAACTAGCTCATTTATTATTTAGGATAGGTAGCAATTATTATAACGTGATAAGCCTGCTGTCTAACTAAAGAAACAATAAGAAATTACGGCTTAATTTTTAACGTTTTATTTATTTATTTAATACTTTAAGCATAATGTACACAGTCGGACATAATGCCATAGGCATTTTCTATCAGTCGAGTGTTTTGGTTATTGGTTTTGCTGAAATTAAATTCAGTGCTGCTGGTAATGTTTGCTTCAGCAATTTTTCAACTGGCACGACGCCAACCTTCCTTAGTCAGCTGCCTAGCATCAGGTATTACAACTGTTGTTGCAGATACTGTATCGTTTGTATATTCAGTATTGTTTTTTTTATAGTGAATTCGTAGACATTTGACTCTGTGTTGTTGTCGGTATGTTCATGGTTCATTAATCAAAGGTTTTGTATTTTTTATGTCCTGCTTTCCTTTCTAACAATAGTTTAAGTATTCTAGGTTTTCTAGTAAGAGGTACTTTTAGAATGGCTCAAAGTACTTTATTAAAAATATTATCCAAAAACCTACAATCATAAGGATATTGAATTGCAGCAGTGTTAACGGATTTATTGCGTTCCATTAATTTTAATTGGATATAGTTCGTGTCATACATAACTAATCCTGTGGGTACTTTAATAAGAACAATACTGGCCTGTAATACTCGTGTTAGCACGAGTTAATTCGAAAATGTCTATTGCTGCGGTGAAAATACTAGCCAATCAGTGGTAACGTCACAATCTGAACTATGTAGTTACATATACAGTCACCAAATATATTACTATAAACGTGGGTCTATAATCTGAACTATAGGGTCTTCGGATATAGTTGAAGTTTAATAAGAAACCCGAAGGATGTTATCGAATAAAATTAAATTGGGTTAGTAGAGAACAAACAGTTAATTAATCAAATCAAATTTAATTCGACTACATCCATCGGTTTACTACTAAACTTCAACTGATATAGTTGAAGTCGACGATCCTGGTTATTTATAATGGCAAAAAAAATATAAGCTTAATATCATTAAAACAAATAATAGCCGAAGGCAAACTATGTCTTCGTAGAATTTCACAGGGATCTCGTAAACAACAGCGCGCGCCAATCTCGCAGTCACACCATTAGTGCGCGACAAAAGTGCTAGTGAAGCGAAGTATAAAGCAACCAATTAAACAAGAGCATTTTAAAGAGCTGTACTTACTAATCTAACGACGCTCCCGGCTTTTTGAAGAGCGTCAACTGCGACTGAATGCGGCGCCCCTTCCACGGAAATGTCGTTTACCTGCACAAAATATGAGTTTGAGGATACTTGGCATATGTATATACATACAGGGTGTAACAGAAACCCTATTGCTATCCTTAAGCACTAAAGATAACAGCTGGTATAGAATCGCTATACATAGTTTCAGCTCAAAATAAAATACTCTAAGAACAATATCACGATAAATCTCTTCCGAGTACTGTGTTTATTACAATTTGAAAAGTTCGGTTTCTGGTATCTATGTATTAAAAATTCTCATAACTTCCCAACATGTAGAGATGGGATTAAAAAACTCTTCCAATATCGTTTGAAATCATCCAAAGAAGCCGTGCCGTTGGTATGTATATACCTTTTCCGTTACACGTTGTATATACATTTTGTCAGAAACAGGAACTTCGTTGAACACTATATCGATGTATTTTGCTATTGGATGTAATTAAATCATAATTATTTTGGTAGGTATTGCAGTATAATTGGAATCGGAACCGGTGAAACAAATGACGCGAAATTGAATTTATATAAGTAACAATGTTCTTTGTGACAAATTGGTGCCTATTAATAGTACCTACTTATTATAGCGGACTTAATTTAACATTTTATGCCTAAAAATAACTAGCTTCATATTCTTGACTGATTGACTCCTTGACAGTTCAAAAGTGCCTGTAAATGGTTTCATTGAAATTAATGTTTTTTTAGCTTATGAGTTGAATTACCTATTTCTATATTTACCTATTAGTCATTTAGTTTAATTCCAAACACGCAAAATAGCAATGTTTTTCACGCGCTTCATGCATTCATTGCATTTATCCACCTTATTTACATTCAAATAGCGAAACCCATTGAATAAATAGAACCATCAGATTTATTTTTGTGTGAAACTCCACACAAAAATATAATACACATAATTGTGTGCAATGATTATTTAAGGTGTAATCGCTAATAATATTGATTCAGTATGCTAAAAGTACGAAATCAAACCAGTCAATTTAACAAATTAACAACAGAGTAATTTTTTTTTATTTAAGGTACAGAGCCTTTTAATGAAGTAGGTATGTTAAATGTTATTAGTTAGTGGCCTCGGTGGGTACCTCCTTTTCGTAGATAAGCTACTATAAATTCACAAATTCATCTCACAAATACCTACAAACATTAGCTTTATACCTTTGTAGAAATATATTCATAGGCAACGAAAATACGATGACCATTAAGGCTTTACTCTTATCCATTACTTGGGTCATTCATTGAATGGGTCGTTAGTGTATACGCATTTATTTTGACCCAACTAAACGAAGATAGCTGAGGGTACCTTTTAGTACCTACAATTACCACAGTCTACTTCTACTTTACAGTCGCAGCATACATTTGACAGGAGGAACGAAAAATGTCACTTTCAGTGACATTTTTATGGACGTTGAACCACTGTGAAGCTACGGCTTCCTAAAAGAGCGATGGCCGTCACATAGCGTCAGCAATTTACCGGTGAATGATGTCACTAAAAAGTTATTTTTGGAAGTAAGTTGGTGTGTTTTTCGAGGTTTTTTCATACCGTAAAACCAAACCCCGTAGCCATCATTTTCTAGGAAATTGTAGCTGTATAAATTACATACTGTCAACGGCAGCGTTCCCACAGAGCAGAAAGATGTCCCTTTGACGTTTCTTCTGTCAAATATATCGGCGTATTTGAATCACTGTTATGCCTTGATCACACGTACCGAGCAAACCGGCGAGACAGTAAAATGTTTCTCGGCCGAGACAGTGTAGTAAGCGAGTAGCTGTTCACACACGTTTTGAAATAAGCACAGTCAGTTCAGTTATATTGAGACTTAAGTAAGAAGTTACTCTGTGCCATTACTATACCTATCTACCTACAACCAACACGTCTCTACAATCTACGTTATAAACTAGTTACTACTCGTACATAATTACAGTGTAATCTGTAATAGTTTAAACACTATAATAACAATATTGGGGCTGGGTCTTATCTGCCAGTACAATTTATTAGCTACCTCACTCAGTAGGGAATTACAGCCAGTGATGTCATTGCAAAACTGAGCTCAGTAAAACAATTAATTGTTATTTACTGTGGAAATAATAATAATTGAGATTTATTTCAATGGATAGTATTTCTTGCCAGTAAAATTTCTCGATGTAATAATAATTGTTAATTGAAACTGTAAAATACAGACATTATAATTTGATTCGACGAGTATAAAGTTAATTATTATTTAATTAAAGCTTGGTACGTTCAATTAAATACTATTACTAAAATTTTGTTATTAATTGTTGTGAGTTTTGTGAAATGTTTTAGGATTTCTATCCATAGGGATGACTAAGCTTATTTCGGTTCATTGACATGTCTGCGTATATCTAATATAGGTAACTACCTTCTCACGATAAACAAGTTAAATTTCCATACCTAGAAATCTATGTATTTTAAATCTGCATAATAGTCTCAATCTTGCAGGATTTAAAAAGTAAATAGAATAACTGAAAACCTTTCAAACGGTCATTGTATTCACTATTATGAGCAACATTAATTACGGGACAAACCCTTTAATCGGAAAATAAAATCAGTTGCTCCTGATTTATATTATATTTTTTAAATTAAGTAATACTAATAACTAACAATCCCAGGTTCTTCTCATATTTTACTACCAAGAATCTAATTTGCGGTCTACGAATTTTAGTACTCCTCAGTTTAATTAAGATTTTTACTACCTCTCAGTAAAGTTCAATGTACCCTTTGTAAGGTCATACTCGCAATTGACCGGACTTTGTCATTGTTCAATTAGCAATTTCATTCAGTAATCATCTACACATACATAACATCACACCTTATTTTATCGAAGGGTTAACCAGAGGTATATTTAACAGCGTCTTTTCAGTATACCTACCCTTTCATAATCCTACTATCTTACTTAATCCTATCATACTTATATTATAAATGTGAAAGTTTAGATGTTTGTTACGCGTTTACGCAAAAAAAAGCTGAACGGATTTGGATGAAATTTGGCACACAGATAGTTTATAACCTGGATTAACTTATAGGATACTTTTTATCCCGGTAGTACGTTTCCGTGGTATAATTTCCGAGCTCCACGCGGGCAAAACCGCTGGCAAAAGCTAGTAATATTATAAATGTGAAAGTTTGTATGTTTGGATGTTTGTTACTCAATATCGCAACAATGACTAAACGGATATGGATGAAATTTGGCACATAGATAGACTATAACCTGGATTAACACATACGATACTTTTTATCCCGGTAGGTAATATGTTTCCGAGGGATATTTTTGACCTTCACGCGGGTGAAGCAGCTGGCTTAATCTAGTAGTAAAATATCAACAGTTTAGATCAGATTTACTTTGAAACTGCTCTGAAAATTAACCTTTACGAAGTTAGGTCGACACTTAATAGCCATATCTGAGCTCAGCTACAGTAACATAAAGTACGGCTATTCACTTTAATCTGTTGCTGTTAATCTGCCCCTTTATAGCTTCTAGTTCCATCATAATTCACTTCGAAACACCGGGACAGTTTTATCATTTGCTAGCTTGTTCCAGCGGCTTCGCCCGGGTCGAGGTCGGAAATTATCCCACGGGGACATACTACCGGGATAAAAAGTATCTTATATGTTAATCCAGTTTATAAACTATCTGTGTGCCAAATTTCATCCAAATCCCTTCAGCCGTTTTAGCGTGATTGAGCAACAAACATCCAAACATCTAAACATACAAACTTTCACATTTATAATATTAATAAAGATATAGTTGGATAGTAGGATTTATGAAGGCGAAGAGTTTACAATCAGACGAGAAAACAAGGTACGGAAAACAGCTATTTGGTTCATTAATAAAATAAAATGAACCTGTCATATTTACCATTCGACCTTACGCAGAAATTTCATTAAACACGAAAAGTTTCGGGAATGTCGTTTAAATAAGTTCCATGAAGAGTATTTTAAATAGCGAAGTGAGTAAAAAAAAGTTTCCAGACGCATATTTTCTGGCAAGAAATCTTCCAAGAAATTATTTTTTTTTCATGCCTGAAAATGTTTACGTCTTATAAAATTGGATACAGGGAATTACATAATTTATTGGAGTCTTATCATTTTTCCGTTAAGTCTTTCCCGTTCTGTTCCTTTGTTCTCTGCGGAAATAAGCGGTACCGAGTACATTCCCGAGATATTGATCCTGACAATTACATTATTTATTACAAGCTACGTAAGAGAGCTTTAAATGAATAAGCTTCTTGCGAAACTGGGAAATAATGCTTTTTAAACGTAGTTAAAATGAGTTGTAAATCATTTTGTTTATTGGTTAGTAAGAACTTTTGCAGTGGATAGAGACAGAATTAATAACAAGAATTTAAATATCAATACAATCCAGAAACTGAATATTCTTTTTTCTTTTTAAACCTAATGCTATAATTTATTAAATCAAAATATTTTATAAAATATAAAATGTTATTAAATTAAAACAGCCAATAATTTAAAAAAAAATTATAATCTATTTACTTCATTAATTAATTATTAATAAAATGTAATTTAATTTTTGTTTAACCGCAACTGCTGACATAAAATTTGTTATTAATTAAAATATTACTTTAGGAATAACTTTAATATCAGTCGTAAAAATACGGCTCCTTACCTGTATTCTTAATTTAGTTCACGAAATTTTCCCCTAGTTTCTATAAAGCCTTATTATAATTCAGAACGAGTTTCTCCACCAATTGTAGTCCTTTGTTAGTTTGATTCCAATTCTTTCAATAGCTTAGGTATTTCATTTTTATGGAGGAAAGATTCTGACATTATGTGGATCGAGGTTACAGATAATATTGTATGTACATCTGTAACTCAGTTTTTTCGCTATTGCTTCTTAGGTAGTCAGTGTGAAATGTCGACTCCAACTAGATTATTCATATTTAATTGCTTAAACATGACATATAAAAGTAATTCCTATTTTCTATAAACATATTAAAAAGCATAAGTCCTTTCTGATAGAAAAATATGCTATTATACACTTGAAAATTTTCTCAGTGATGCGTGTATCTATACTGTTATAATAATTAACCTCTTTTTTATTAAACATGATATAATTTATTTTATTTTTTCTCTTGTTTGTAAGGGTGTTAATGTACCTGGGTGTTGATGCGCTAATTTTTCAATAGTCAGATAACTTTTATCTGTGGAATAAATATGTCGGTTTGACAACTTTTGAATAGAAAATATGCCAAATTGTCAGATTTATTCTTCAGATAAAAGTTATCTGACTTTTGAAAAATCAGCCGTTAACAACTGATTTTTTTTTCTGATGACAGCGATGCGGACGAATACTTCGACGCCTAAGTGTCCTTTTGTTTTTGTATATATTTCTTTAGTTAGTTAGTTTAATTTTATTGATATAAATTCATAACAGTGGGTTTGCAAACTGTTTAGAATATTTTTTGTTCAACGAAGATGGTTTCAAAACCTGTCACTCATTCATAATTGTTTTTTATTTATTTATTTATTTATTCGTGTTCATGTAGTTTATGTTTAATTACGGTAATACATTTCGGCAAAATGTAAAAATTGCCAATGTAAATAAACAATTTCATTTCATTTTAAGTGACTTTTTTGGAACTAGTGTAAGGATACGTTAAATTAGCAGAATAATTTGAGAACCATAGCCAACACTGGCTAAAAATAGTGGAAACATCAATAAGACGGAAGCAAAATAAAAAGTATTTATTGAAACTACACAATTACATTTTGCTTTTACAAAGTTCAACCGGTATCAAACAACACGATTAAAGTCAAGCCCTTATCAGAGAAATTTAAACTAAATAAATAATCCTTCTACAAAATTCAGATACAATTTTATCAAGTTTATTCGACTTTGGTTCGAAACTTATTTGTTAAGTTCTACGTGCACGAGATAAGGGTGACTACTGACCACACTAATTTGCTAGAAGTTCACGCCAGGTTTACTGTTCCGTCTACCTACATATGTTTAACATATTATGGTCGTTCGTTGCCTCTACAAATTTACATGCCTACACACCTATGTTACGAGGTGGTCTATTTTTAGATGTGAACCACGGGCTTTTACGAAGGTCCATGAAAAGGTTTGTGGTAGATGGAGGTAGGTAATATATAATATTTTACGATTGAATTTAACGGGTAGACCAGTGACATTTAGGATCTTTTTCAGCACTGAAATGGTACCTATTTATGTTTCAGTTATTCACTAATGCCTTTAAGAGATACTAGTGGACAGAAAAATGCACAGAAAGTGTTTTTTTTTATTTGCGTAAGAATAAACTAACATTTTGATTACGACAAGAAGAATGTCAAAAACATTACGCTCTTTTTTGGGCATCGCAGCAGTCGAAATATTTCAGGGTACCCGGAACGATTTATTGCAATGGTCTATGTTCTATGTGTTAATAATCGTTTCAATTGCATTTTGTAGACGATCATATTGCGCATTAATGTGTGTCAATCACACAAAAAAACAATCATTTCGGGGACCCTTTAAGAGTTAAGATTCTAGCAATGTAAAAATGTTGATCTGATATTTGTTTCGAGAGACACTCGCTTCTCTTCATGAATAATTATCAGCAGATACTCACTTGTAATAAAATATCTCCTATTTGCAATCTCCCATCTTTTAGCGCCGCTCCTCCCGTTGCCAGTCGCGTTATGCTGACATCACTGCCAGTCTCCCCGCCCGCTATGCTCAAGCCAAGCCCGCTCGCACCCCGTTCTAATGTCACATCAGCTGTCTCCCACACGGCTTCGTTGTCTGTATCCGAAGGACACTGCCAACAATGACGTATTGTGAGATGAATGAGCAATGTATTGTGTGTGTTGGTAGTATGATGATGTATGTTTGGGATAAGTCTCACTGTACAGTATAAGTTAATTATCGAAATTAACTGCATAAGGAATATAATTATTGTGTAACTTATTAAAATAAGTTCAATTGTAAAACTGGGTAAAAAAGTTAATCCGGTGATTACCTAAAGTATAAGTTTTAATCTTGACCTATTTAAAGACAACTTGGACTATATTTTGTAGGTGTCAAACCGTCTGCCGGACGAGATTTCCTATCAGCAAAAATAAAGTACTTTAATTAAAACTGTCATCCCTTTTTAACCCTTTTAGACGATGAAAGTAGTAACAGCCGCACGGTTCGATCGTTCAAGTTAAGCTACGCTTGCCATGGTTGGTAAGTGGATGGGTGAACATCTTTTCATACCAGCACGTTAGTCCCTGCTGTCGTTCGTGGATCTTTGACAGTCGAGACAGGTCTTCCGAAGCCCGAAAGTATGACAACCAGTCTTACCAAGGAGTATCATATTACCTAATAACTAGATTATGAAGGTCAGAGTCGCTCCATGTAAAATACTGGTATTCAGCTGCATACGGTTAGACTGGGAGCCAACCCCGATATTATTGGGAAAAGGCTAGGTAGATGACACGATCAATATTCGAAAATCCTTCCTTAGTGCTCCACCTTCGTTCTAAAAGGAACTCTTGTGAAACATTTCAAGCTTCTTGAACCAGCGGTTTAGGAAATACGTTGTCTGTCAGTTAATTTAAGATTTTTTTTAAAGTAGAAGATGACGATGATTGAGATTTCATTTTTTGGGTGGAAAATTATCAAATAACTTCTCCCGCTCTGGGTGGCATGAAAGACTTTTACTGACTAAAATCCACCCATGTTCCCTCATTTGCCAGTATGCCAGAGGCCGCGGTATCTCTTTCAAACAACCCGCACCCCTAGCAGGCATCCGCCCTTGCAGACCCCACCAGTTGGTGCTGACATCTCTTTGAGGCGCGCATGGAACACAATTACTCGCCGTCCGCAAGCCTGCGCCTACGGTGGCCGGGAATCAGCCTGGGATTCCCAATGCCCAGAACGTCTCCTGCGGCGACTAAGGCCGTGAGGGCGCACATACTGCCTCTCCCTCACATGCGCCGCCTCCCTCTTCGCGAACATTACTGCTTCGCAGAAGGAGGTGACGGCTACCCATGCACTCTCGCTCCGTACCATGGCCTGGACCAGCGCCGCACGCGAGAGATCGCCTCCACGAGGATACGGCGGTGCTCCACCTAAGCCGAGCAGACCTCCACCGTATGCTCCACCATTTCCTCAGGGCGATCTTAACAGTGGGAACACCCAGGCGTTTCCTCCCGATTTATGCGAAACAGGAACCTCCGCGAAACAATCGTGTCCGGTGAGGACCTGCGTCAGGCAGAAGTTGAGGACGCCGTGCCGCCTCTCAAGCCACTCCACGCCGCCTCATCGAAGATCGTGCGCTATCCCCGGACCATCCGGTTGGCCATGACCCTATGGGACGCCTTCAACCGGCGGGCCGGTTGGCGCCTCATTGAAGGCGCCCACACCGGTGCCCCGTATAGGGCCATGGACCGCACGACCCCCGCGTAGAGCCTCCGGTAGGAGGCGTTTGGCCCCCCTAGATTGGGCAGGAGCCGCTTCAAGCCAGCTCCAGCCCGCTCCAGTCTGGGAGCAAAACGTCGCAAATGCTCCGCGAAGTTCCATCGGCTGTCGAGGACGAGTCCCAGGTACTTCATCGTCGACTCGACGCCGATGTGAACCCATCCTGCTGTTATCTGGGAACCCGTCGGTGGCGCATTCTGAGGACCATGAAAATACATGGCCTCGGACTTGTGCAAGGCCACCTCGATTCCCAGTTGCCGGATCCTTTCGACGATTGTCGCAACCCCTTGTGTCGCTAAGTCGGCCGCCGCGTGGTACGACCTCCCTTGCGCCAGGACCAGCGTGTCGTCAGCGTAGCAAACTACACTGACACCTCTAGGGAGGTACGATGATTGAGTTAGATAGTTAAAATCGACCATCAAACAAAACAACATCAAAACAAATAAAAATCGAAATAATTAAAGGGAAAACAAAACAGAGGACCTAAGGAACTCTAAAGGACTTTTACTGTTTCCTTATCCCAAATAACAGAACAAGGGAACCAAACAAACCAAATAACCTCTCAAACCTAACAAAAATACACTAAACATAACACTTTGGGAACTTTTAGTAAGTTATTGGTTTATAAAGCGGTAGGTTGTTGTTAAAGTTGAACGATAGTTTGTATTAGCTTGAATATTGTTTTTACCTACTGGAATTATAGCTGGTAGGCAATGTTTTCTAAGTGAGAGACGAGTTATGGATGTTGTCTCTCATAGAGAGTGGGTCTGTATCCCAGCAGTGGGAATGATATGGGTTGATTATGTTTATGCTTGAAATATTAACACCTCAACGACCTTGGGGTGGGGTAGATTACGGAAAAACTGAGGCGTTTTCCTGTTAGACAACAAATTGACAATTATAGACCGAGATCGGATGGGTTTCGATAAATGGGTAAACATTTCCATAATTTTCCATCAATTATTTTTTTATACAAATCGTAGTAAGTACAAGATTCATTACGAAATTATTTATTTGAATGAATGTGAAAGGTTTTATCGGATACCTATTGCTTGTTAAATGAAAAAAGAATATTTAGGGTCGAAAATGATTTGAAAGAATGGAAGGAGGCCTTTGTCCTGGATTAATACAGGATAAGCTAATAAAAAAGGTCGAAATTAAGAAAACAGTAGCACTTAACTATGGAACTCTATCTATATATATCTACACTCTATAGTTTGAAAACAATTTTCATCTAAAATTTCTGCCGGTAGCTCCACAAACACGTAAAGCCGTTGATCCCGGCTGTCATTCGTAGACCTTTGACTGTCTTTACGAAACGTCAGAAGCCCGAAAGTCAGACAACCAGTCTTACCAAGAGGTTTTTAATTACCCAGTAACTGCGTTGGTCAGATCAGCAGTCGCTCCATGTAAAATATCGGCATTCAGCTGCATTGGGTTTGTCTGGAAGCCGACTTCAACTTATTTGGGAAAAAGCTTGAGAAATTATGAGCTTCCCGCAATCCTTTGATTATGTTGGCGTAGTTTGGCTTTAGCTATTTTGCCGTTCATATAGCCATTTTTTTCTTTAGGTAGTAAGTTTATAATAGAGAAAGATTTAATAAGACAGTGAGCCGCTTGAACAACTGCAAGAAACTACAAAGTCTTTGACCCTTCAATCGACATCGCTATCCCTTCAAGTTTGAATGGCGTAGGCACCGACGGATGTCAGCGGTCGAACTTCTAGCGAACAATCTGGCGAGACCGAAGTTTTCGCTCTCCAAAGGGTAATTTATGTTCAATTTGACCGTATGATTTAGGCCATTTTAGATAATATACAGGACATTTAGGTACCACTATAGATCAACATTGATGGATGGTTTATAACGACTTCGGAATTTCAGCAAAACTTTCTCCAGTTTTCGTGTTTCACAGAACTACAATTGGGATGACGGAAAAAGCGAAGTCGAGTCCCCTTACTTCATAAGTCCTAACCACAGTGCTTAGCAGTGCTGCAACATTGGTAGCACATTGTGTGTAACTAGGTATACCTACAAACTTAAAAAAACTATAGTTAGCCACCTACGCATGCTGTTCCTAAGCCCGGGTTCTGTTTGTGCAAGGTTAGGCTGCTTTTCCACCATAGATGTGCTATGCTACGATGCTATGGATGCGTTTAATATCCACCAATCATATTCGTTGGTCCATAGCATAACACTGGTGGAAACGAGTTCAACTAAGCTATGTTTTGTGTAAGTAAGAATGCGTACTAGGGAAGCGAGCTTTGGATAGGAGCTTTGGATGCGCGAGTTGTGTAGTTATGTGAAGAGCAGAGTATCTACAGTAGGAGCGCGTTTTTCACCGAAAGCAGACATGCCATCGTATAAGAAAAAAGTTATTTTATATCTCGCAATGTGCTTCCCTACTGTCGATGCATCGCATGGCTCGAGTTGTGCATCTTCCTCGCACAGTTGCCACGCAGCAGCGCATTTTCATAGAACATTTTACTCGCTCCGCTACAAGCTTATAATTCGTGGAAACAGTCATATAGTTTATAGAACATCTCTGATGGAAAGGCAACCTAAACCGTGACTATGTGTAAATGGAGTTAACTACCCAAAAAAACCAGTTGTGCGGCATAGCCATTTATAATGGGCTGTTAATAAATAGACGCCAAATAAGCACTGCATAACTATGTAATATATATTTTGTTTCTGAACACAAAATACATATAAGCTCTGATTAATTATATGGTTCTACACCACTGATGCTGCAGAACCATATCATTAATTGGAGCTTAAATATACATACATTTCCCAGTGTTGGAATAAGTTTAAAATATGCAGCGCAAAGCATTTGCGGCCTGGCCCCAAAAACAACTTTTAAATTGTGAAACCCGTGAGTGATCGGGAAGGATTAAAACCAAATACGCGTGACCGCCACCGCCAAAATTCAATATGGCTGGACGAATTTTCGTACTGAGCTGGGAAGTGCCGAAAATGGCCGTGCAACTAACGCAGAAATTAACTGGTAAACTGGTCTACCCTTTATAGCAGGACTTTTTATGTCATAATATTATTTTACATAACAGTGAATAGCATAAACTTCATTTCGTAAAAAATCGTTTGGCACACACTCATTATAGCATGCATTCAAAACTTATAATTTTGTTAGTCAGAGTCATCTTTATAAGCATAAACTTCTCAAGTAAAATAGGTAGAATTCGGTTCTGGGGGTCGCAGCTCTAACGTAACCTAATATTTTATTGCGAGTATAATATTTAACCTAATCTAAATAGTTCGGTTCCGGGTAGCCTACTAAAATATGTAATTTTCTGTTAGCAAATAAAGTAAGTAATTAGCAAGCAATGCATTTTGTCAAACGTTATTTATCACATCATGAAAACATCATCTCAGAAAGTTTATAGTTAGAAGGTATAGTTAGAATCATCTTTTGGCATCATACACCATGCATGCACCAAGCATGCATCCTGCAGCAAGCATGCAACATGCAGCAGGCATGGTTTCTGTCACGGCGCCGGCGCTGCGGGACTCTGCGGGGCGGTCCCACACGAACTTATCGTCACAGATGGTTTTAACGCTCACCACTCCGCGCCTACGCGGGTTTAAATTACACTCTAGGGGTAAGGTAGACAAGACTACGTGGAGTCGGTT
Source organism: Antitype chi (assembly GCA_947359405.1). Taxonomy (NCBI): domain Eukaryota; kingdom Metazoa; phylum Arthropoda; class Insecta; order Lepidoptera; family Noctuidae; genus Antitype; species Antitype chi. Next base: position 8,776,380 of record OX375815.1, on the reverse strand, counting down.
TTGCAGCGATTTGTTTCTGTCACCACTTATATTATTATAACATATTGACTTTTTAATTAAGACACTATTTTATTTGTCATTAAGGTTAAAAGTGCCTGCAGCATATTTTAGAGAAATGGCATTATGCCTAATAAAATTATTCAAAAAGAAATTCTGCCATCTTCACAGTAGCCAAGTGAAACTGTACCAAATAATCGTCGCTCTAAATAAAACTTATGCTAAACGAAATTATGTGGAATGTTAACTTTACCAAAGACAATTATGCTAAATAAAATTCTGCCATCTTAAAACTATACCATTGTAAATTCGGACACATAAACATTCGGCCAAACGATAATTATATTAAATAATTTTGTATGCCTTAAAAATATTCGTTTATAAGAAGATTATGCCAAGTGTGTTATGCCCAAAGCATCAAGATTCTGCCAGATACAACCCCCCCCACTACCTCTGGTAAACTCTATAATTGAGTGGATGTATATGGTGTGACACAGAAGCGAATTTAAAAAATAAAAAGACCCGATCGCGTAAAAAGTAAAATTTTAAAAAAGATGGAAACAAGAAATTTTAATTTTAAAGACTGCAGACTAATTAAACTTAATATGCTACAAGCAATATCCTTTGCTTTTTTTGCGTCACGCAGTTGGGTAAAAATGGGTCTGTGAAAGTTGGGTAAAAATGGGTCTGTGAAAAATTGTGTGCTGACACAAAAACTATAGATATTTTCTTACATATTAAGCAGGCTATATTTTTACAAAAACTATCTAAAAATATAAAAAACTTGTGGCCCATCGCCATCAGGAGCCGATTCTAAGCTGCTGGTGATCAGGGCACTAGAGAGAGGAACCTCCTGACTATGCGTGCCGGGTCCAGGAGTACCTACTCCTTTCCGAATGCAGGCCTTGATCCAGCCGCGCAATGAGAGCTTTCTGATCCATTCCGGTTCTGGCCATTTACTGGAATGAGAGTCCACATCCCACATGCCGACAACCTCGTGTGCTAGGTCAAGATACTTGATTTTATGAAGTGTTGTGAATGCTATTGAAATAATTATTTTTGCAACAATAATACAGTACTAGAAAATTTATTAAAGGCGATGTACAAAACAGTTCAGTTGGGCCCTAACCGATGTAGCAATAAGAAGTAAACAAAAAAAGTAACAAACATCCACTGTGGATGCATTCGCTTCCCATGAAAAAGGATAACGGAAATGTTTACTGAGATCTGAGTGAATTGAATCACGGCGTACTGAAGGCACATTCGCAGCTTCCGAGTGTTCTGTATGTAAAGGTTTACAAATGTTCCTTGGAGTAAACCGCTTGTAACCTCGTGAGATTTCCTTCCTTAACTTGTGGGTGTGAAAGTTACGTAGAAAATGCTTACACCTAAATATTTGAAGACGATTCTGTCTTAAAATACACATAAAATCATCCGATTAACCTAGTTGTATGGTACAACACTACATAATGCGTTATGAAATGCTTTTATCAAGGTTATTATCTTCTTAGCGTCTCGATAGCAATCTAAATACAGTTTTTTTTTTTTGAGGTTTGGAAATCATCAAATAACATCTTCCGGTCTGGTTGGAGCAGGAGGGCGTGTCAGACTTTTACTGACTAAAACCCACCCGTGTTCCTTCAGTTGCCCGTGTGCCAGGGGCCACGGTATCTATTTCGAACAACCCGCATCCCCGGCAGACATCGGACCTTGCTGACCCCATCAGTTGGTGCTGACATCTCTTTGAGGCGCGCGTGGAACACAACGCGCCATCGACCCGGGCTTGGCCCTTACCGGATAGAAAGCTACCCATTACTCGCCGTCCGCAAGCCCGCGCCTACGGTGACCGGGAATCAGCCTGGGATTCCCGACGCCCGGAGTGTCTCCTGCGGCGGCTAGGGCCGTGAGGGCGCACATACTGCCTCTCCCTCACACGCGAGAATTACTGCTTCGCAGAAGGAGGTGACGGCTACCCATGCACTCTCGCTCCGTACCATGGCCGGAGAGATCGCCACCGCCGATCGCCTCCACGAGGACACGGTGGTGCTCCGCCCAAGCCGGGCAGACCTCCACCGTATGCTCTACCGTGCCCTCCGGGCGATCTATGCAGTGGAAACACCCGGGTGTGTTCTCCCGCCTTATGCTACACACGTGACCTTTCTGAAGAACATCACCAATAAGGTCACTATAAATGTCGTCCTAGAGCGTCCCCTACCGGCGGTTCCTCTCATATCTACCTTGTTACCTTTTGTTAGTTGCCTTTCATTCATCGTCATACTCGTTTCAATCTATACTATTTCTATATGTATAATATATAATTATAATATAATATACAATTATAATAATACTATAAAGAGGTAAAGTTTGTGAGTTTGTGAGGTGTGAGGTTGTAGGGGGTAATCTCTGGATCTTCTGAACCGATTTTGAAAATTCTTTTACCAATTGAAAGCCACGTTATTTGTGATTGTCATAGGTTATATATTAACCCGAAAAATGAAAAGATATTTTCGTGGTAGTCGGATTTGAAAAGTAAGTCGGAGAAAAACCGGTCGAACGAAAATGTTTCTTACGAACGCTGCCTTAACGATGAGAGATATATGATTGAGTTCTAGAGAACAGTTGTAGAACTTGACAATTCCTACAAAAAAGTCAGCGGCAGCATATGTCTAACTTTTATATTTATGTCACAAAAAGTAGTTTTTTATATTAAAAAAATCATTTAAATCGATAGGTCATATTTATTGGTCATGTTATGCACAATTATGAATTCTTATCAAAATAAGTAAATTTATGGTCTCAAGTGTTTAAAACAAAAGACTTTTTCCTTAAACTGCATCTAATTTGGACGAATGGTTAAAGAGATAATACGACATAGGTATGGAACCGCGACCGTGTCGTAATCTATTGAGTGATATAAACATGTTTACCGCCCAACGAAGTGGGCACGGGTCAGCTAGTTGTTACATACAATCCTTGTGCATTGACGAAGATAATTGTCCGTCCGTAACAAATTAAGGCTGGACCTCACTTACACGTGCCTCGTCAACTCCCATACCACTAAAGCATCGCTTAAAACTGAGTGTAAACTTAGCTTGATGTTTGCTGTGAGTTACCTAAGTTTAAATCGATATGAAGAGGAAGTAACTACTTGTTGTGTATAAAGACTAACTCCTTCTAGTTCATAAACGGCTTGCAAGTAAACTCGTGTTTTAGAGAAGACCCCGTTAGTTCATTGATATTATACAGACCAGTGGACAGTTTAGAGCGCTTATAAATCATCGAGTTTTATAAATAAGCGGCTTTGTAGGTAGTCAATCATTATGTAACATACATCTCTACATCTCTTTTTATCTTCTTCTTATCGTAGGTATGCTGGAAGAGATTTCTTTAGAAATAAGCATCACCTTTGAACCTATTTTTTTTTAGTTTTTTGTTCTTTTTTTCTTGTCTCTTCATAATTATGTGTGTAAATAAATTGTTAAATAAATATTTTTCAACTACGTAAATTATTTTTAGACAGGTCACTCAAAATGCGTTCAAAGTTTTCATAATGATTATAAAAGTCGGTATACTTAGTTCCCCATTAAAAGGATGTATTATTATCATGAACTAGCTTCTGCCCGCGACTTCGTGCGAGATTTCGGCCCCCGACCCACCGACCAGCATCCTAATTGCGTAACACGCGATTAATCATAATCGGTTTCATTGTGACAGTTCAACAATATTCATTGCGTTATTTACTTTGTTGAGCCGACACATTTTTCGAACATATTAAGCAATGGTTTAGCCATCTGTTTTAAAACGAAACAAATTATGATGAATCGTGAGTTACGCAATTAGGGTGCTGGTCGCAACTGGTCGCAACCCATAGTCCGTGCTACCTTTTCTCGCTTAGCTTTCTTTCGGTATTTTTTTCTTTTTCACGGCTTCAAAGGATCATGATGAGCATGACGTCAAATGGCCTAAAATCTTTCAAGAATTAGGCTATCAAATCCAAAGAGATTTCAAATCCGTCAGGTAGTTCCAAAGATGAGTGCGTTCAAACAAAAAAACTGTTCAGTTTTATTATAAGTATAGAAAAACAGTAACTGTAAAGTGTAGGTAGCTAAGAAATGTAAGTAGATAGAAAATACCAAAAGATCAAGGCGGTACGATTTTGATCACGTCGGCATAACCCATTTTACTCCCTAATTCCAAGTGTTGTTGGCTAGGCATTGCTTACAAAACAAAAAAAAACGTGAAACACAGCATTCCCCTGATTAAAAACATCAAGAACTAAAAGCAAGACAGAAAAGCTGAATCAAACGAATTGTTACAAGCAATTTCATTACACTTTCCTCTTTTATCCGCTTACAAAATTTATCCAGTTCTTCGCGTTATTTCGTAAAAGCCTTTATCACGCCATCATATTTATGTAATAAAATATAATGACTGACTCTAAGCGGTATAATAATAATACGGAATGGAGCTGGCTCATTACATGCCTTAAAAAACATGAATCCTTTTTTCAGTTTTAAAGCCAAAGATTTCGATTGTTAGATTCGCCCTACCACGGCAAAAGATATTCGCATTTCTGTTTCGTTTTGATGCCTCTGACACACAACACAATGACGCAGTAGCTTGACTGTGTTGTCATGGAAATGCTGTTTAATAATGTGTGAACTTAATCTTGTCAGCATGGATACTTTTTTTGAGGGGTAATATTAGCGATTTAAATATTTGGTTAAAGCTTTGTTGGGTCACCATTTGGACGAGTAATAGAATGACAACCCCTGTCCTAATGATTATTTTCACTATGAATTACGCCTATTCTGACGTGTGTATCAAATCACTTAATAAATATTACGTGGCGGTATAAATAGAAAATTGTCATACCCAAATGCTAACCTCACCAGCAAGTGTCAAGGAATTCCTTTATGAAATATTCATTTTGGAACGAGTGAATAGAAACGCTATATTCGTTCGCCAAATAGGTGTACCTTTATACAATGAGCGAACGATAAAACAAAATGTTGGCTGAATCTGTTGTGCCAAAATATTTTGTAGACAGCGAAAAAGTGATAAAAGAAGTGCTTTTGGCAAAAACGGGTCGCACTTTGCTAGTCGGGGGTAAAAAATATTTTAACAATGAAAAATATCGTTTCCTCGCAGAAGTTCTGCCAAAGGAAGCGGGCTATAGAAAACGGTTACGATTTTCGCACGGTAAAATGTAATAAGATGCAAATTGTGTACTAAAATTAAGCATTTTGCTTCTTTTTCTTGTTTTTTCTTATAATTTAGTAAACAAGGAAAGGATTTCTATGGATTTTCGCTCCCTATCGAATAAAACTCAATTAGGATATTACGGTTGGTGTATTTTTTACATTTTGGTTAATGGATATATTTATGTAGATGGTGATTAATGTTTTAAATTATTATTGTAATATTTTTTTATACTTAAAATTAATTGAATAATAACAAATAGAAACCAGACATTAGCAACTGTTTAGATGTTCGATAACGTTTTTATGAATAAGGCCGTTAGTATTCAGTTACAAAATAAAACTATCCTTCTTAAAACACCTAAAAATTTAATTCAATACACATTATTAACTTCAAAGTTTCTTGTTTCAGAGCCAAGAAAACTAAAGAGTGTATTAAAATAAGTAGAATTTGAAGACAAGCAAATGTTGTGAGCTGCTAGACACGTTGGCAACGCAAGAAAGAACACGGTAGCTGTAGCATTCTTAAAATATTTCTCAACAGGTTGGTACATGTATCGCTAAGCAACAGAACTACCTGTTTATTTCTAAGTCTATACCATTTTAACTAACATTTTACAAAATACAAGAGAAAAATAAGTGTTTGGTCAAATAAATAATACCTTCTCTTCAGCTTGAGTTCTTTAACATTGAAGGCAACGATGGTGATAACAATCTTGATTGTTCTGATAGTCAACAGTTATAGAAACATAAAATATAAACTGAATGGATTACCTTCCTGCTATTCTATTTAAGATTCACTCAGTGGATAGAAAAATATAAAAGTACATTTAACTTCACAACATCTACTGAGTCGGCTTTCTTTAGGGCTATAAGCTATACGCCGTAGTAACCGATGCAAGCCTTTACAAGTATAAGCTATCTCTGGTCATAGGGTCGTTAATAGTGGCATCGGATGGAAAATATTAAGCACAAAATGGTGCGTACCAAATATAAGGTAGAAGTTCCCAGAATTATACAACCAACCAATATTATTTTGTCCTATAAACTTAAATAATGGTGGACCGAATTTCGTGGAGAAACTTGTGTCGTATTTGTGTACCAATCTTATTTGATTGATTGAACAAATATTTAATTACAACGTTGCCGTGGGTTTGACGAACAAACAAAGGTAAATTACAATTATGTTCACGACGGGGGAAACGAGTTTGTTTCCCAAGGACGTGTCAAAAGCGTATCAAGGGCACCGAAGCGTCCTACCGGAGATCCGTGTACCCTTCTTATGTGATTAAGTCGGTAGAAGTCCGACCCTCTCCCTTCCGGACACGGAGAGTATCCATGTGTATTTCCACACAAAAAAGAAAATAATTTGATTCAGCCAGTAAGACATCACGAAACATTTTCGATCTATTTATCGACTACTATTGAATTCTGAGCTTCTGAAAATGTATGTGTACCACAAACACACCTGCGGCAATGCAAAAAAGGTTACTGGGAGTTTTACACGAGCCAGAAAATCCTAGAAAAATGTGATTTTCTTGGATACATTTTTACAAACAAGTACTAAATTTAAATATACTTTGCTTTTTGTTACGCGCGTAAAGAGGATCTGGGTTAACCCGATCAATCTAATGTTTTATTACAATTAAGGTTAAGTTATTGAGCTTTTGTTTTCCGTCTGGAGAGGTATGAGTGATGAGTAACATAGAGTTACTGATAAATGAGGGAGCGGTTTACATCTTACTGGATTGTATCTAATTTTCTATAGAAAATGGCAATAAATGTAGTGGTTTATTATTAAGAAAAGGCTTATTTAAAAATATTTCCTAAATAATAATTGGTACCATGATTCAACAATAGTAAAACCGCTCAAAAAATATTTTTAGGCGCTTAATTCCCAAAATTTGAGCGTAAGCTTTCATATTGTATGCTATAATAATAAAGAGATTCAATCAACTGAAGAAATACCTAAAATTTGTTCCAGTGAGCTGTGTTTTTATTTTTTAATTTCATTAAGAGTGGAAAGTTACTTTAATTTTGACTGTGATTCGATTCAACTAACATCAAACGGATCACTGTTTTGAACCTTATTTGTTGCCGCGATGTGCTATTTTCAAATACCAAAAAAATGCTTCATACCGTGCCTTAATCTTACTAGACACATCTTATATTTTGTCATCAACTCCGTGCACAGTTCATGTCATATATTATGCAGTCATATTGCGTGAAATGATGTTTTGCAAAGCAAATTGTTATTGCATTGCCTCCACATGCATAAACACGATGATTTGCATTTCAAAATAATATTATATCAGTGACAGACTTCCCACCGATACAAACATATTGGCAACTCGGTTGAGCCGCGGTTTCGACTGCTGATTTCAATATGTCGCATTTCTATTTAATTATACCTAGATATAAATGCACACAGCTTAACGTTTGTTATAATGGCACAACAAAAGGTTTATTATTTTACACGCGTTACAAAATAATGCCAAACGTTTGAAATGGCCGTACTGTGCGTGATTTCAAGATAAACCACCAACAAATTCCTGCAGGTCTTTCCATGAATTAAACCATTCAACGTTTCTTAATTTTGATTGGTTTAATATGAATACCACGTGGGAGATGGCGGAACGAGCTTGATAGGTTCGGTCAAAACTATGGGCCCGCGCGTCTTGCGTGGGCTCGTGTACCCAGTTGCCAAGAAGTGGGACGGCGTAGTCTAGTAAAAAAGTAACAGCAGAGAATATATGAAAGAGTGAGTACAAATTGTTATAATAAGTATGGACATCTTCCTCCTAAACAAAGAAAAAAGCAACACGTTTCTATGAGGCTTACCTATGATTTAGTTCTCAATACTCAATGTTTATTTATTTACATTCCACAGGGTGAACTTAGATGCAATTTGATAGTGAAAATCACATGTAAAGATAATGTCTTCAGCAAAAATATTTGTATCTCGTAGATACAATAATCGATCCAGCTATTTCTAGCGCGAAAGGCTTAAATGCTTGAAGCGTTACGTAAGCTTCATGGTATAAACTATGATCGTCTAAATTTTAATTCAAGGAATGTACCTACGTCATATTTGTATCCGAATCTTGCATAGATTTGGACCATTTTATGCCGAAGACCATTGATTTTGAAAACTTTAGCTCAGATTCCAAAAGTAACAGCAGCCACAGATCCCAAACAAAAAAATAATCCCGTGCATACATCACACTAATTAAACCCTAATAGAACAACCCAGATCGATTAAAAACACCGTACAATAAATAAAGACAACAGAAACTAAAACGTTACAAAATCAATTCAAAATACAACAGGACACAGCAACAGTAATACTGTCACAAAGTAGCCAATGACGAAACGTTAACAGAACCAATATCGAACTCGTAGCTAGAGGAAATCGAAAAAAGTTAAAAGGCTAGACAAGGTAGTGCGACAAAACAAAGCAGGATATGTTTTGTCGTGATAATACTATGAGGCGCACCTGGTAGCTAGCCGCTTGTCGGCCGCTTCCTGGGCTGTTTGTCGACTGCTCTCGTCCACACTCGTAGTTCCCGACGTTTGCTGCGGACAAAACAGATTGTTAGTAAAGGTCTCTTTTGGAAATGTTTAACCTGAAATATTATAATATAAGTTAGATTAGTATTGAAGTGTTAATAAAACCAAAAAGGGGAGAAAAGATATTGAAAAAAAAAATACAGGTCGGTTTCATATTACCGTAAATTTTATATACCATAAATTTTCATCATCATTTCAGTCGAAAGACGTCCACTGCTGGACATAGGCCTCCCCTAAGCACTGCTATTTCGACCGGTTCTGTGCTTTTCGCATCCAGCGGATACTTACCATATTTGGGTATTATTTTAGTTATACAGAAACATACAATAATAGACAAGGCAATTATTGTAAAGACGTTTGTGAAGTGACGCGGTTCAACGACAAAAGCCCTTCGCTTCTATGCGAAACACCAACTGAATAATTGAATACCGAAACCATACAATGACAATACCCTGGTCGTCATTGTTTTCTCGTGGTCGAGATTACCAGACGTTTCTAAAATTCATGATCCATGGCCCATTGTGACCCCACCTGTTCCTAGGGATCTACTCCGTAAGCACGAAGTCCGTCGTTTCGGTCGAAGTAACGGACGTTTCCAACTCCGTATCATTTACGGAAAGAAGATTAGTTTGGAGCCCGAACTAAGAATGAATGACAACACGATTTGACAGCTGTACCTACTCCCAATATGTTTTAGCCCGTCCAAAAAAGTTAGTTAATAGGCTGTAGGATTCATTAAGAAGTTTCGAACTTTTTTCGGACGGGCCCGTATCTTCGTTGACAGAGTTAGAGAGTAGGCCCTTTATACATACATAAATTTAGCGACTCGCCTATTGCTCGCACGGTTTTCACAACTTGACAAAACATCAAGATTTCTTTATTATTTTGGAATTTTAATAAATACTGTAACTGATAAAAAAACCGCCTCAACATCAGCATTTTGGCCAATGCCTGCCAGGGGTGCAGGTTGTTCGAAAGAGATACCGCTGCCCCCGGCACACAGGCAACTGAAGGAACACGGGTGGGTTTTAGTCAGTAGAAGTCTGACACGCCCTCCTGCTCCACCCAGAACGGGAGAAGTTATTTGATGATTTCCCACCCCAAAAAAAAATCTGCATTTTATAAGAACTATGTGGTCACAGAGACAGATACGACAAGCTACTTTAATTTATAATCTATTAATACGTGAAGCAAAAACGTTGTGCCCCTTTTTTCGAAAATTACGCAAACAAAATTAAATTTGGCACAGTTAAAGTTTATATGGAGAAGAATTACAACAAGCTTATATTTTTATATTATTATGCATAGGAAATACAGGTCGAATTTCGACCACTGGGCGACCACTAGTATGTATAGATGAAACTGTGGTACAAAAAAGAGTTTATATCGGGTGTCCCAACAATTTTAAAGAGAAACACAGTTCTTTTTGAATTAAGTAAACATTTTTATTTGGCTTTGTACGCGTGCAATTGCAGATCTTTTACCAAAATTGGTTGCATAGCGCTTCTGGAAATGTTTAATTCTTGACCACGATGACGAATAGAAGTTTCTGGATTCTCGGCCACAGATTCCGTTACTGTGGCTATATTTTCGAGTGACCGATAAGGACGACAACGAACAATGATCTTCTGATCTATCATTGTAAATTTGCTCTAAAATTTTGTAATTAAACGCCTCACTGTCGATTCATTTGGCGCATTATTGCGACCGAAAACTTGACGTAATTGGCGAACTGTTTTCGCAAAACTTTCACCATTTTTATTACACGCTTTATATTAGCTTCACTTGTATGTCAGTATGTCAGTATGTAACTCTCCGTGGGTAATTTGTTATTAGCTTCACTTGTATGTTTGTTTGTTTGTTTGTATGTAACCGACTCCTTAGAGCGCGATTTTGACCCACCCTAAACAGTCAGATTTCATTGAAACTTTGTAAACTTATCGAGGACCGATGACAATTCAATAATTTAATAAAAAAGGAAAAAAAAATATAAAAAAACACGTTTTTGTAGTTAGCAGAACTAAAAAATTGAAAATAAATAATAGTTTAAAAAACTAAAAACACGCTTTAAAAACCAAACTAAAAAGAAGAAAATAATTTAATTCAATTAAAAAGCGTGGGGTGCTTGACATTAATTGATAATAAAAATACTTCAAAAAGCACCCCACGCTTTTTAATTGAATTAAATTATTTTCTTCTTTTTAGTTTGGTTTTTAAAGCGTGTTTTTAGTTTTTTAAACTATTATTTATTGTAATGTGTTTTTACAATAATTAAACGTTGTTAGTTTGTTTCTCCATATTCTTAAATCGCGTAGTCTGTATGTGACAGCTGTCAAAGAAATATCACCTCTTATTAACAAAATGGCGGCAAATTTTTATCTAGCGGTCTTGTTGGGGCTCCCGTTATATGCAGGACAGCCAGCTGTTACATAAAAAGACGACCAAAGTTTTCATAGAGCATAATTAAAAATGAAAACTACTCGTCTTTCATGCCACATAAGCACGACCCAGGGACATTGCTACACCGACAACTGCTAAGTACGCGGCGGACAACATAACCGCTAACACTGTAAATGCAAAACTAAGTTGTTTGATCTAGTTTCTGAACTAGGTTGTTACTATTTCAACGTTTATCCCACATGACACAATACTGCTTTTAATATAGGTAGGTAAGTCTGAGTAGTTTGGCTCGGTAAACAAATTAAGAAGTTCTTGAGAAATTTACAACAGAGGTCTTAGTGTGAGCTTCATTTAACCATTTTGATCAAACGTATCCATTGCGTTTGGTGTTCCGATTGGCCCTGGATTGGTGAAAACCTACCGGAGCGCCGAACGTGCTCGATGCGTTTGATCGAGATGGTTAAATGAAAGTCACACTAGGGCCACAGTTCTCTTTATAAAAACAACCGACTTCACAAAAAATACACTTACATAATACACCCAAAATACACCTACATAAACTTTAATTTTGAAAGTACTTATGTAGGTGTCTTTGGTTTTATATTTTCTTTTTCTTCCCACCTACATTACAAGTGAAGAATACTTTGTAGTATTTTTTTTTGTTAGTCAGTGGTTTTTTAAATAAACTTTAAATTTTTCACCTTTAAGCTGTGGTAGGTACCTTCCCCACACAAAATCAACCTTCACTTGCTAAGTAAATAATAGTGACAGAAAATTATTATAACATCCATACAAATAAATAAAATTGAAGTATCTGTGTGTAATGTGAACAACAGTTATTTTACTAAATGCGTATGTAAGTGTAGACGGTACCAACTTCAAAAAAATAAATTCTGTGTGTGTTTGTTCAGGCTAATCTGCGAAACGGCTGGACGGATATTGTCGGAACTTTCACTGGCACATAGCTGTTGTTATAAGGAGTAACACATAGGCTACTTTTGTCTAAGTAACACATTCCTGAAGCATCATTTCCGACATCAACGTGGGTGCATCTGCGGGCAGCAGCCTGTCATCAATATAAACTAACAGGAAAAAATATGTTTTATTTATTGAAGCTAACTCAATAACAACACTGTTCAAAATATAACCAAATTTAAATCTTTTTTTAACCGACTTCAATAAAATGGGGAGGCTCCTTTTTTAAAACCAACGTTACGTACCAATGTTTCAAAATCTTACATTTAGACGCAAAGTTTGAAGCAGATCAACAAAAGCGATGTAGATCAAACTACGATTTATAATGGTGTGGCTACCCGAAGTTTCCTGCAGCTGAATTTACCAGCGTTGGCATTTTCTTTCACGTTTCTAGGAAAAACGCGCCAAAATATTTGACGCTTACTGTAATTCGATTCTCAAAGTGTGATAGAACTTTCTTTTGTTTTTAATGGCAAGGAAATTGTTTGAAGTAACGACTCTATTACTCGTGCTCTCATTATTTTGCATGCCTACATAATTCAGTATATGATTCTAGACGGAGATTCTAGAAGGTTATAAAAAGACAAAATTACTGTTCATACATTTTGACAGTGTAGGTATTACCCTTTTCCATGAAACAGCAATTTTTTTTTGATTGCCGACAAAAATCTTGTTCGGTATCCCGTCAAGAATCATATATTATGCTGAGTGGTTGTTACAATTTGCGCACTGGTTTTTTTTCCTATTAATAGTAACCGAATAGACTCGATTACTTAATGAATTCGCAAGTCCCGAATATCATACGAAGGGAATTTGATATAAAAAATGGTACACAGAAATTTGAAAACTTTCTGGGTCTAAACTTAAAAGCTCCAATAGAAAGACGATAACAACTTATAAACAGTAGTCATCGTTTTTCAGATATGCTGTTTGGTACTTTCACACTCAAAGGCATAATATTTATAATAAAAGCAGTTCGAAATATCCTGTTGTTCATGTAGGAAATATTATAGGTTTACATAACAAACAGCCCAAAGGATAAGCCTTGAAGTTTTACGACTTTCTTACGGAGATGAAAAGAAAATATAGCCCAATAACTACCGAACACCCCTGTTTTGGTGCTTGTCAAAACACGAATACCTTATCGATATAACCGTGTATTTATATTATCTGTCATAAATGTAATATTATCGCTTTTCTGGAATCGTTGAAATGGAAAAGATCTATCAAGTTATAAGATGTAAGGAAAGATATGAAGATTTGACGACATCTTTTAAATTCTCGCGGCAGTGGATATAAAAGATACTAGTTTCTACGAGGGAATGGCACTTAAACTCAAATATACAAGGTGTAACTTAAATAACGCACAACCTCTGAAGTGGTTATTGTATTCCTCATTATCAACAACTTTTTCTATGGGGCAAACCTGAAATCGCGAAAAAAACATCAGCTGTTCCATACACTTGTATTCACATAACTCGTTAAAATGTAGGGAACAGCTGATTTTTCTTTCGCGATTTCAGATTTGGTCCCATAGTAAAAGTTGTTGATAATGATGAGTACAATAACCCCTTCAGAGGTTGTGCGTTATTTAAGTTACACCTTGTATAATAATATGACATCATATCAAAAACTTCAAAAGGAGCTCCACATAGCACATATAACGAAACATTCCATTCACATAAAATATTTTCAAAGCGTCACTACATAATTTGTACATCCATTTCATTTACTCAAAATATACCTTTTTTATTTATTCATATAAATACTTTATTGTACACTAGGTAACAACTTGCAAAAAACAATTGAACATTACACAAACATACAAACATAGAACGGGCAGCCTTATCGCTTTTTGCTATCTCTTCCAGGCAGCCTTAGGATGGAAAGTGGTTGCGTGGACATAAATATGGGGTGGCCATCGGTGCATAGATACAAATACTATACTATATATATATATATATTAGGGGTTAAAGTATTAAATTGCCGATTTGTACTGAAAAATTTAAACTCGTTTTTTTCAAAGATATAACATATTTATTTAATCAAAATATTTACCCTCATTATCTATACATTGCTGCCATCTAAACGGAAGTTCATTAAAGCCTTAACGATAGAACTCTGAGGATCTAGATTGGACAAACTGTGTGAAAGCATTTTGTACTGCCTCCTGGGAAGAAATTTTTTTTATCACGTAGAAAATTGTCCAAATCACGAAACAAATGGTAGTCCGTTGGAGCAAGGTCTGGCGAGTACGGAGTATGACATATACTTTCTAAGCTTTCTGCAGCTCCTGTAGAGTTACAACGGTTTCTCGTGCAGTGTGAGGTCTTGCGTTACCATGGAGCAATAATGGTGAAGATCGATTCACGAGTCGGGGCTGCTTCACTGCCAGTTTCACTGTTCGAAGTTCGGCACAGTAAACATCTGCTGTTATTGCCTGACCAGACCTGAGAAAGCTATAGTGAATAACACCATGAAGAGACCACCAAACAGTTACCATTATCTTTTTATTGGTAAGCTTTGCTTTAGGGCACTGTTGCGGCGTTTGAACTGGGGTCAGCCATTGCATTTTTCGCGTACGGTTATCGTAAACAATCCACTTTTCGTCACATATCACAATTCGATCCAATATTCCTTCATTTCTGTATCGATTCCACAAGGCAACACAAGTTTCAACACGCATTTCTTTCTGCAGATCAGTCTAATCATGAGGCACCCATTTTTCATATTTTTTTATCTTATTGATTTGATGAAAATGAGTCAATATTGTAGGTAGGGTAACGATAAACCATGCCGCTAATTCCTGGGTAGTATGACTCGGATCGGCTTCTAACATCTCCTTCAATTTAGCGTTATTCACCTGTGTGGGCGTCTACCACGTGGTTCGTTTTTCAAGTCGAAGTTTCCATTACGAAAGCGTTTAAACTAAAAACGCACGGTGCGTTCATTAGCAGTCCCCTCTCCAAACGCAACGTTTATATTGCGAGCCGTTTCTACCGCGTTAGTTCCGCGTCTGAACTCGTATTAAAAAATAACTCGGATTTTCGAAGTATCCATCTTTACATCTAAGCTGAATAAAAAAAACAATTGATAGTCGAAAATCTAATGTTGCACATTTTTTTAGAGAAGAACCTCATCGATATCACGTGAAAAAAGTTTTACACGAAAATCTCACACCATGAAGATTTTATGTCAATTCGAAGTGTCTATTACTATACAACGACCATTTCATACTTTAACCCCTATTATTTAAATACTGTTTATTAGATACTTAGACACATATGTACATTCTAAAAATAGAAGTAGTCTTAAATGCGATAATTGTAAATTTTCTCGTTCTAATAAATTCAGTACATTAAATACGAGTTTATTATATTTAATACAAAAGTTAACCACTCGTATCAATTTACTCCTTGTTCAAAGAATTTCATAATTTGAGAATTCGGAATTTTGATTTATAACTGGCGTCGTCGCCTGAGTTTCATTGTAAGTGGTTTCATTAAGAGTACCTAATATTAGTCACAGAATAAAATGGATTTCGTCAAGATATTTTATTATTGGAGACGAAAATGTATTTTGTGCTGAAACTTTTTCACTTTAACGCTTTCTAAGAAAAATGTGGTTTGATGTTTTTTTGGGTGTCTGTCATTTATTTTTGGTACTTTCTTGGAAACTAGTGTAGGTAGTTGAATAAAATAGGCATAGCTTGATTTAGAACAAAGTGAATCAAAAACAAAAATTAAAAATCATTTATTCGAACTAGGCTGAGAGTCAGCTCTTTTTGAACTTCAAAATAACATAAGACAGTCCCCCAATACGCCCGCCTTTCACCACTTCCTAGTGCTTTAGCTGGGAAGAAGAAGTGGCGCAACAAACTCCCCAGCAGCACAGCTGTCTGTTAAGTTAGAAGAACTTGATTCTATTCAATAGTAGGTAATTAACATTACGAAACACAAATGACATTAAATTTGCCATATGTCAGCTAGTGCACGCCAATATATGGTATATCAACGAAACATTAAAAACTATAGGTACTCAAGTAAAAATAAAAACGTAAACAGTACGAACGTTTATTATTGGGTAATCCATTTTTATTTATATAGAAGAATCAATCAGCATTTTCCTGTCTTTAACCAAATTTATTTGGGGTTGACAAAACATGTATTTTATCTGCCTTAATATACTATCTTCGAAAAATATTTTCAAGTCACACCATCTGTCCATTAAGTGATCTAGGAACGAATACTTATCATAAATTAAAATCACTTCTCTTGTCTGTTTGTGCGACCGCGTTGATCTTCTAAACTACGCAGAGGAATTTGATGCCTATTTCACCATAATTTTTATGTATACAATAACAATAATAAATTAAAGAAAACTCTAGTTTTTAATATAAAATAATGAAATATATAGTAAATTCATTTATTTCAGGTAAATAACACCCATTGCCTAACATAAATAAATATAAATTTTACAGATAACAGCCAAATAAATATATCAAATGCAATTAATAAACGAATTAAAATAAAATAAGTAATGTCAAATAAAATTAAATCAAATTATACGAAATGAAATCAAAATAAACTAAATTAAGTCAAATCACATTAAATTAAATCAAATCAAATCAAAATAAACAACGTAATTTAAACAATAAAATTAATATTTTCTCTCCGACACTGGTACAGCAACATGTCTGCTGGAACAATGCCGGATGAAAACGCCGGACAGCAAGAGGTGGCGAGAATGACCTGGCCGCGATGGCAGGTTTAAAATGGTGTGGAAAATGAGTACCAGCAGGCTTACCATGAGCACCGATTTGTCGACGGAAAAATAGATATAACTATTAACTAAATGATAAACAATAGGTAAAGATAGTTACGTTCTTCTATTAATTATACACGAATCATGATTTTGTAGATAATCGTAAATACTTTGTGGCCATCGACTAGAAAGTTTGTTATCAGTGTGATTTTGACAATTTGGGAGGATGCGTTCTACACGAATCATGATTTTGGGGGTCAGTCGCTTCGAGGTGAACCAGTCTCGCCAAGCTGTTCTGAATTGGCGGTCATTCAGATATGCCTCACCCATAAGGGCGGCAATATGGTAACGCAGATAATGAATAGAATCATGATTTTGTAGATAATCGTATATACTTTGTGGCCGTCAACTAGAAAGTTTGTTGTCAGTGTGATGTTGACAGTTTGGGAAGAAATATTCTTTTAAAATAGTCTACATATAAAAGGACCTAGACAAAGATCGTTAGAAACAAAAGACAAAATGACAGATTGTAGAAAGATATCTACGGTGCGATGTCAAAAATGAAGAAACGAAATGTGACTTTGTATAGAAAAAGCACTGTCTATGCTTCGTAGAAATAGAAAGTATCGTGCTAAGCCTGCTGAAAGGATTTGGGGGACGCCTTTGCCACGCAGTGGGATAGTATAGGGTAAACAAAAAAAAAACAAACGTTAATTCTCCAAACATCTACCTAAATTATTTTTTACAAAACATGTCCTTCAATAGTTTTATAAGCAACAACTATATGTATATAAATAAGTCGCAATCTCTCTTGACGGGGTCTTTGCTTCGGAGCTTCATTAAAATATGCTTGTTATACCGAGTAGCAACGACCAATAGGAAGTATTTTGTTCTTTTATTTATCGTTGCTACTTTGTAGTAAGTCTTATGTCAGCTTAGTTAGTCAAAGAAAGATCAGTAGTGAGTAGACAAACTGAATTTTATTTATTTAAGTAAGAGTATTATTGTGCTTTTACATGCCTAGTTATTAGTCCACAAGAATTACAACTGACAACGCCGAGAGGAGACATCCTAAAAGGACATAAAATAGTGACCATATTGGTGAAGTTCTTCAGAAAGATAAGATGCGTGTCCTCGCAGCTGGCTTGTGTGAACTTTACAGCCTATTCCTTATACCTCTGTAGTCCCATCAGAATTCTTATATTAATTTTCTTGCTGTATTGGATAATTTTTTCACCTGTCTAAGGTTGCTTGTTTATATCTGCTATGGCTTAACCCATCCGACCTTCTTGCATCGTCTTAGTGCGAATTTAAACAAGAACAACACGTGTAAGCCGCGGCCAAAAGCTGTCACTGTCATTGCTGACATTGTTGTGTAATATTGACACTGACAGTTCTTGAACGCGATTTAGATATGCTATTCACGTACAGTTGGCGGCACGGTTGGCGCAGTGGTTAAGCAATTGACTGCTGCGCTGCGTGTCGCGGGTTCGATTCCCGCACGGAACAAATATTTGTATGACCTACAAGTAATTGTTCCGGGTCTGGCTGTTTGTGTATGTGAGTTTAAATATTTGTAAACGCACCCACAATACAGGAGAAATTCCTAGTGTGGGGCAAAGTTTAAAAAAAAAAAAAAAAGTTTCATCGATGAAATTCGCCCTTATAATATAGTAGGTAAATACCATTCATGTCAACCTATGTAGTGGCTGATCACCCGAGGTATCATTTTATTCTTATCTGTATTAACACCGTCAGAGTTTGACTCCGCCTGCAGTACGCAAAAGAAAATTAATATCGAAAGCTCCTCTACAATAAATAAACATTGTACAAGAGCCCGTTTTAATTATTAAGTTAAACCCGAACTTTATACCAGAGTAATTTATTCGATACTAGGTATTAGCTAACAGCGGTTAATTGGGCTCGTTTCATAGATTGATACTGATTTATTTAGGTTTAGTCAGCAGCGCTTATAATGATTAAAACAGAGACTTGAACAATATAATTATTATATAGCTTGTGTACTTTCAGATCTAGATAGATTTTGGATTTTGGATTTTTTTTTTGCATATCCAAATTGGCAGTCAAAATGGTACTGACAGGTGTCAGAAACGCATTCTCTCGACAGCGATGGCCGGTCTGTACTTGTTTCATCCAAACTGAGGTAAGCCGTGTGACAGGTGATATTTCTAAGCTGTGTGCTGAACAAATATTGTGACATCTTCTTCTTTGTAACTCTCTTGTCAGAGCTGACGTGGTCCTCATGAAGATTTTTTTTTCTAGGAGCTGATGTGATTCGCCTCACGATTTCTCGCCAAGTACTCAGATTTTTGGAATTGAATGTGCACTTATACAAAGGATTGCCTACTGCGAATTTAATTTGGTTAAGCCATTTCATGGTTGAGCGTCCGCTTGATGTAGTGTCCTCCACTGTACCCTGCACGACAAGGCGCTGACTGACTGTGACATTTATAAATGTCACGAGTTTTTGTAAGGTTATCATTTCAAAATCTAACAATTAATTGTTCGATTTATGCACATTCCCTACATAAGTCTGCACTAGATTTCTCGAACAAAAAAAACATGTTTATGTTGCCTCGAATTCATTAATTAAATCAATTCAGAGTAGATTTCTCATTTCCGAGTAGGTACTTTTATGGATTTTGTATTTAAGTATTGTAAAGTTGTGACAATTTTTTATAAACTAACGAGTGACCCACCCCTGCTTTGCACGGTTTTAATGACTTGACAAAACATCGAGATTTCTGAACAATGTGTAACTATCATAATTATAAATGTTTTTATTATGTGTAAGTTTAATACATAAACCTTAGGTACGAGTTAAGTAAGTGATGGTGAAGATCTTAGAAGATCAACGCGGTCATTCAGATTCATAGCGACTTTAATTTATATTGTTAATGTATTATTAATGTGGTGTCTCGCTGCAGGGCTGCTAAGGACCAGTTCTTATTGAAGGAGTCTTGCTCATCTCCGTCTGAGCCTACCGCGATGTCGTTTGCAATTATTAATGACCGAATTGAGTCGTAAGTATGCCCCATTGGTCGTCTGACATTCGGCAGATTTGTGTCCAGCCCAATTCCATTTTAATGTGGCCGCTTTCCAAATGACATCAGTTATCTTTGTGATGGAACGGATAGCCGTATTCCTAACCCGGTCTGTTAGTTTGATACCCAGAATACTCCGTTCCATAGCCATCTGGAATACTTCGAGCGTGAACCTCTGCTGATTTGTCAAAGACAATGTTTGACCACCATAGGTGAGGATGGGGAAGTATGCACACCTCAATGAGTTTTCTTTAAAGGGACATAGAAAGATATATAGTTATACATTATTACTTTACAATTCAGGTATGTCGACGCTTGCCTTCGTAGGTAGGTACATAGGTATGAGGTCAGCGCTAACACAATATCTTGTTGCATTAATTATACACCTCATCATACTTGCATGTTCAACATGGTGCCAGCACCACAATATGTAAGATATTACCAATTCAAGTGATATTTTCATACGAGCTTTAGTCTATCCTCATCATAATTATATATAACATCTTATTCATATTTATTAAATAATCTGAAATAAGTTTTTAATAAAATTCAGCATTTCAACCCGGGTTTGATAATCCAAATGTATGTAAAACACTGTTTAACTGTGTTTATTCGAAACAAATCATTAATGTTTATTGGATTGTAACTAATAATTAGGTACACAACTATTTCAATTTGCATTTGCAACATGCATTAAAAAGGATTGTTTGTTTTTTAACCGACTTCAAAAAGAAGGTTATTAATTGGGCATGTTTATATTTTTTTTATGTATGTTCGGGCATAACTCCGTCATATATAGACAGATTTGCAAAATTCCGAATTGGTCCCATTTAAATTTCATATGTAGGTACCTATCTGATGATGAGTTTCGGAGACAGACAACGGAACTCTTCAAAAAATTATCAAATCAAAAACGCGATTGCTGCTATCACATAAATTTGCATTGTTTTGACTCCAAGGATGATGAAATTTCGAATTGGTGTAGGGTAGGTACTGAAACTAAAAAGTGAAAAATAAAAACTTTTTTTAAAAACAAAACAACCGACTTCCAAATAAACACTATAAAGTGAAAAATTACTTTAATTTCGGAAAGCGGTGACAATTTTTTTTTATACATATCCAAAGTCATCGATTTCCGAAATTAAAGTTATT
The DNA here is from genome assembly GCA_947359405.1 of Antitype chi. Taxonomy (NCBI): domain Eukaryota; kingdom Metazoa; phylum Arthropoda; class Insecta; order Lepidoptera; family Noctuidae; genus Antitype; species Antitype chi. Next base: position 8,755,256 of record OX375815.1, on the reverse strand, counting down.
TTTCACTTTGTAGTGTTTTTTGGAAGTCGGTTGTTTTTTTAAAAATAATATTGATTACCTACACTATGAAACTAACAGGATCAAAAAAACTGCACTAGTTTTTATTAAACTACTTAAAAACAAATCCAACTATTGACAGTCGAGAAATGAAAATAGACTCTTATCTTTATTTGGTGGTACATTAAGAAAATAACAAACTAACTAAACAAATAATATGATAATCACATTCTGTAGGTTCTCCATATTCACAAAGGTATGAAAGAAAAACGGTTTTCCCCCTCCACCACATCTATCCAGTCGTCAAGGCGGTCGCAAGTGGAGTAGCAAACACAATTTGTATGGACCTACGAGTATTTGAATTTGGACGGAACCCGAGAAAAATTCAGCTTCAAATGTGTGGACCAAAGTTTTGTCACTGCCAAGAGCTGCTTAACCAGTGGGCAGGCTCAATGAAAGTGTCCTCTTTGCTGGAGTAGGGAAATATCCGGCTGCATTCAAACGTGAATTTTAGAGCTACTAGTCATAGAATTCTATCTTTACTGGATAGCTCTACCACTTAGTAAGCTCGGTTGCTGCCGTGACGGAAAATTGGTACGTATGATCCAATATTAAGGCGCTGCACAAAGGACTTAGGAACACCGTTAAACGCTCAGTTTTTTGGTCTCACAGGCGTATTGCGACATGTTACTAGCCAATTTTTTTTTATGTAGTGTCAAATATTCAAAGCATATACTCATTCAAAAATATTTTTTAGTAAAATGATAAAAAAAAATCGTAAAAAAGAGCTCAAAAAAATATTTTCGTCACATTATTCTCAATTTTTCTTATCGTAAACTATCATATTGTATGTAATGATCAGAGATCGGATATTCGGATGCATATTCACCTAAAGTTGAGATGTTGGCTAACATGGAATGCGCTTTTGTATCGAAAAAGTCTTAATTTAGGAAAGTAATAATAATATATTTATTTTTTGTTTCAACTAATACCAACCACCCCTCCACCAGTACTATGCATATTTGTATCGGGTTAAACATTAATTTTAAATTAATACACATCTGAATAGTTATGCAATCAAGAATCCCGGGGTTTATAATAAATATAACAAATACTTCATAAAGCCGCTTCCATACTTTCATTGCTATAAATTATCTTTAGGTAAATATGCATCCGAATATCCGATCTCTAGTAATGATAGGTAATATAGGAAATACAATCAACTAAAGAAAAACCTAAATAACATTTCACTGACCGTGCATTTACTTCAAAATTAACTTTGATGTTGATAGTAACTTTGATGTTGATAGTCATTAACTTTGATGTTGATAGTCATTCGATTCAACGAACATCAAACGTATCGCTGCTTGGAACCTTGTTTTTTCGGAATGCGCTGTTGTCAAATAGTTATTAAAAAATTTGCTTCTCAGTGCGTTTTAATCCCGAAAAGGACCCGAAATGTTCTTCAGGGTAAAAAACGTAGCAAATAAATACACATAATACTGGCCTGTATAGAGGTTACTGTGTCTTATACAAAGACCAACTTCTTAAGCCAACTAATATACTTTTATTATACTTTCTGTTTCAAAAATAGAATAGTTATTTCCATTATAAAACAAAACAGAAATCAAATGGTAACAGTACAGTAAGAAAAAAAAATATCCAATTATTTTAGAAGCCTAGTCGGTACACTTTAAGTGATTGAAGTCAAGATCGTAAACAAAAAGTAGAAAAAGCTAAACACTGAGAACAATTGACTTTTATTGTAATATTCTTTGATACATCTTAGTTCAAATTGTTTTTTTGTGTTACTTTGAATTATTGTTTTAGATTCAGCAATAGTTTGATGGAGTTACTTTTTTACATATTTATAGGTAGGTAATCAAATCACATCAAGGTAAAATCAGGGAAAAACAAGATTTTTGTTGTGTATAAATTAATGTTGCTAATTGTAGACTAAAACAGAAACGATGAACCCTCTCGGTAAATTATAAACTGTTGTCGACTGGCAATATGTCTAACCATGACTGGGTAACAGGATAGATAGAGCGCGCAGCCAGCTGGAACTAGATTAGGAAACATGCCATCTGCCGTTTAGGATTTTTACGTTCATATAGAAAAGCGTTATTTTTACGAGAAAAAACCACTTACATTCTTCAGTAATCTGCATCTCGATTTTATCAAGATCTTCAACATCTTCATCATCGAAGTCGGTCTGGACGGTGACGTCACGTGTGTAATGTTCGAGCGTGATGACGTCAAACGGGGCCTGTTCCTCCGGGCTGGGCGCGCGCGGGCTCGGCGCGCTCTGCGACTCCTGCGCATCGTGGCGCGCGCGCCTGCACGCCGCGCAGCCGCAGAGCGAACCACGCACGCGGAGCAGCCACACTAGCCCGAATAGCGCCATCCACGTGGTCATGCTGCGACTACTACTGCCACCATAACACGCTACCCGTCATCGAAAATTATCCTTCACCTGTATGACGTCAATTATTTTTAGATTTTTTGCTGATGTTTTAGCAGTTAACGAACATAGTTTTTGTTTTGTAGTTTGACACTTCACTTTCACATAGATCTTTGGTTTTATTTTCACTACACTCCTTTTATACACAGATATTTGAAATGAGTATTACTGTTAATGCAATATGTATTGTTATTCAATTGTTAATGGTATTTTGCAATTGTTTTTCGTGTGAATTTAGACACTGAAGCTCCCTGATACCGTTGCTGAAATGTAATTTGAGCTAAATTGCGTACTGATTGAACCAATGGAAAATGGGACCTACCTACTGATAGGTAAATGATGATGATTTAAACAATAAATTACGATACAATAATAATGATCGACAGTTCACTACTGCCGTAGTAAACTGCGCATGACGAACGAAAATTCAAAAAATATTTTCAATTTTAATGTTAATCCAGTAACACACTGTATATCAAAAAAACAGCCAATTTAATCCCAAACGAGTCAAAAAGACTTATCAGACTTAGAGCCTTAATTAGGGCGATATAAGCGAGGATAAATAAAAGGGCAACGCACAATAGACGGCTCTGCTGCGATATGTTAGGGCGCTCTCACTCGATGAAATGATAAATGAGAGTAATAAATTGCAGAACCCATGATATAAATGGGCCCTCCTTACCGTAGAGGACTCATGAAAAATATCAATTCGTCACAACCAATCGTTGAAATTCGCTTTCCAAATAAATTAATGATTGAACACTTTCCTGGGATAGAATATTTTTTTGGTTATCGGGTTTTGAAGTACCCAAGAGCTCGGTTACAGGCTTAGCCCTCCGAAATCAATATTCGCGACGAAGAATAATATTGGAAGTAAGATTTTTGCACGTGTCGAGATACTGACAATCCTTAAAGCTTAGTCATTTTTTTTTTAGTAATTCAAATATCTTTAGGAGGATTATGGATAATGAAAAGGAATTATTGTATATACCTACTTAATGTGATAAACTTTGAAGCTAAGCATATTTTAGGAGCGAATAAAACATTAATGTCATGTATAAAAAGAGTAGGTTGTTCAATAAGATAATAATACTTATTTTGAGTGGGTGTTCTAAATATAAGATACACTTATAGCTCAACCTTTGATTAAGTATGTACGTATAGTACAACAGAATTGTAGTCCCTTTGCAAAGGTCAAAGATTCAATTTCAAATTCGCATGTTTGGAATTATAGTCTGAAAGTCATATATTTGAATACAGTTTAATGTAAATGTAGACATTGTCTGTCCCCGAAACTACAAGAAAAGCTAAGCGCGTCCTTGAAGTCCGTTCTTTACGTCATAATATTTCGGTCCCAAACAAATGCTGCGGAATCTCATCTAAAGCCTTTAGCTTTTTGCTGTCGCGGCACAAAAAAAGAACGAGCCGGGTTAGCTGGAAAAACTAAAGTTGGTAAACAGTGTTAGAATATATAAGAACAAAGAAACCTTTTTATAAGGGGCTTGTCTAAAAAATATTCTCTGTGAAAATAGTAACATCACCAGCTAATCGCGTAAGTCGTCTTTCTGTTTGCGCGCAATTCAACAAAAAAGTAAGTGTAAGGACATGGCGTAGTGGAGCCTCCTATATTGTCTCATATAACGGCACGGTTGGCGCAGTGGTTAAGCGATTGACTGCTGGTCTGCGTGTCGCGGGTCCGATTCCCGCACGGAACAAATATTTGTATGACCTACAAGTACCGAGTTGTTCCGGGTCTGGTTGTTTGTGTATGTGAGTTTAAATGTTTCTAAACGCACCCACAATACAGGAGAAATTCCAAAAAAAAATTGTGTGGGCAACGTTTTTAAAAAGAAAGAAGAAGAAGAAGAATGTATACGGGTGTAATCGACCTTGCAATTGTTTTACCGAGCTAAGGTTGAATTAAACTAGCCAGTTAAGTATAGGTAATACGACAAGGTGTGACAGTTAGATATTTTCAATCCTTATTGAAGTTACAATTATCTTAATTAGTCTTAGTAATTTATTGTTAATACGAGTATAAAATGCAATACGCCGGCGGTACGAAGTTGCCTACTCTATAGAGTCGGCTTCTTCACGAAAATCGAATAAACCGATTGCAAGAAACTTAATAGGTACATAGCAGTTACTTTTTATTCCGATATTCCCACGGAATCGAAACTTACGCGGGTGAAACCGCGGGGAACTGGTAATAGGCCTCACATACTGTAGATTTTTAGAAGATTTTCTATAATTTATATTCATTCCTCTAAGTACCTGGTACTTATAGAAAGGCCTGCACTGTCCTCCCATACCTATTATCACTGTAATTTGAAAACATTGTAAAACCCAATTATTTTTAAAAGAGTAACCGTGGAGTTTCTTTCCGGCTTTTTTCCATACGTAGCGACAAATTGGAACCGTGCACCTAGCTTCTGACGTTTCATAAGTGCCCTTGCAGGTTTATGTGAAATAAAATAAATTGATTTTGTTTATATAGGACTGGTCCGCAATGGCAGTGGACAGAGGAGTGAGGGAGGCGTTTGCTCCGCTGTGGAATATAACGAGATAAATAGATAGATAGACATCATAGTGTTAGTCTCGGTTGTTATATTCCGTATGTCAAATGCTAAAATCGTTCAATCTGTCCTAACTTGAAACGTAGGTACCCATCCCGATTTGTGCCGTTTCTTTAATTGTCTATGATTGTGATGCATGAGGTAGGTTCGACTACCATTATTCCACGACTGCTAATTAGCTGCACCTATTAGTTAGTGCTAAGAGCAGTGATGGCCCAATGGAAACTAACGCGACTTACGTGATGTAGGTCGTAAGTTCGAACCCAGACAGGGGCTTTACTTTATGTAAACTATTTTAGCACCACTGCTCTCAAAACGGTGAAGGAAAACATCGTGAGGAAACCGGCATGTCCTAGAACCAAAAATTCGAAGATTTGTGACATCGACAGTTGAACGCACGTCGGTGGTAACACTTTGAACTTGAGTGGGCCTGGCGTAGTATGGAGTGTCAATAGAATGAGAAGCCAGCTTATAATACTACTATACGGCATACTGTACCCTAATAAAAGAGACTCTATAGCTGCAGCTTCTGATTGAGCGCAGTAACGAATTGGAATTTCAAGCTTTGATTAGTTAGATGAGAAATCTATTTCAATTAACTCAAAAACTCAAACCCCTCAGACATACTTGCAAGGACCAGATCTTGGTACTAGTAAGATTAGTAGTCTCAACCAAAATTATGTTCATCACCTTTAAGGCTATTTTTTTTTGCTCATTGCACAATAAATATTGCTTTACGAATTCAAAATCCGAAACACACGAAAACACACGACGAAATAAATAGGTATTGCGTCGTTATGTCAATACCGAAGAACTATCAGACACTTCTCTACAAGGTAGACCGAATTAAAAATGTGTCACTGACAGAAACTGACAATAAAAAAAGAAAAAAACATTAGCGCGAGAAGGACTCGCACGCAAAGGATTCTGTATCACCGTACAATATTTAACACTAAAGTTTTTTAAACAAGTTATTAGGGGTATATTTATGCGATAGCAGCAATCGCGGTTGATTTGCTATAATTTTTGAAGAGTTCTGTTGTCTGTCTCCGAAACTCATCATCAGATCTATATGAACATACATAAAAAAAATATAAACATACCGAATTGATAACCTCCTCCTTTTTAAAGTAGGTTAATAAAAAACAAATACTGTACCTAACCTGACCTCTTTAAGTTAAGTTACTAATTAAAATACATAAAAGTTGTGACTAATACAATACAGGAACAGCATACATTTAAGTTAAAAACACAGCCTTTTCACATATGACGCTGCTCGTTTGAATTATTATGCATAATTTAAACTTCCCACCTAATATTGTGTCATTGTAACTTTGTTCCATGTGGCCCTCACGGGTTGCTAACGGAAAATCCGGAAAAGTATGAATACGGCTTGGTATTAAAGATAAATTCTCTTGTAACTCGAGCTGAAATAAAACTTGCTTTTTATAAGCCTCTTTGTTGTTACACGTAGACATTCGTTTGTTTTGTTAATAACTATGAAGTATACGCTTTACGATGTTTCCACTATCTCAATTCAGAAGTTAATGAGAAGAAAATGTTTGTTTAGGCCTCACTGTAGTTTTAATACTTATATCATATGTAGGTACTTTTTGATGTCTTTCGCTGAAGATGAGTTTCCTTAAACATAACTATATTACAATATCGATACTGTATGATGCCTTGTGTTGTGTAGTTGTGGCGTTAGCATGTTTTTTATGAATTATTTTTTGCCACAGTATTTGCATTGCCGTAGAACGAGGCAAAGGTGCCAGCTTTTTGGGGCCGTGGCATTCTTTACTCTCCTTTTTACATACATGTACATAGTATTAGTATTACGTCTCTTGACGTCACAGTGTGAGCACTATGTCCTTACTATATAGCTAACATTTACAGGGTACGTCTTTCATTGACTTGAATGTGCCCTGGCAGCTGAGAGTATGTCATGCTCACTCAAATGTCTCGCTGGTGGTGGCGTGTGTGTTGGATCATTAAGTTCCCTTCAAAATGTTTGAGCTGAATGGTGCTGATCCATACGTCATGTTCGTGAACGGGCGCCGCCAGTAGGGACTGGTCATCTCTTAACTCCCACTGCTTATTTTAATTTCTAAATTGTTATTTTATTTTTGTTTTAATTACGGACGCTTTTAATGTGCACGTCTTTTTACATCGTTCTCACATTGATAATTTCAACATAATGATGTAACCAACTGTTTGTAATAATATCATGATTTTAAAAGAGTGTCCATGGAGTTTCTTGCCCGTTCTTCTCCATAGGTACCTACGCTTTGGAATGGGCAACTAGCTTCATCTTTCTACCTCACTGACCTTGACAATTCAAAAGTGCCTGTAATTGGTTTATTTGAAATAAATGCTTTGAGTTTTTGAGTTTTTTGAGTTTTGACGTTTCTCGGGACCCTAGGGTCCCGGACCTTTGGAAGGCGTATGAGTGGCTGAAACCAACTTGCAGAGGCCTGCTAGACGTTTTTAATGAAATGTGGTTCCAACCTACGATTATCCCTGTTTTTACTCCGCAAGTGTATCGCACTCATGGACAACACCCGTTTGGTGTAGTACTATTGCAGGATATTGAAAAAAAGTTATGATTATGGGTTTGGCTAGCTATAGTTAACTGGTTATCATACAGGGCCGTTGGTTTAAACAGTGATCAGCAATACGTACAAGAACAATTTAACTATCACTGTCTGATGACTTTATAGCTAAGATCAGTGCTAATTTGATGTAACCATTTTTTTTTTTTTGGCTGGGAAATCATCAAATAACTTCTCCCGCTCTGGGTGGAGCGGGAGGGCGTGTCAGACTTTTACTGACTAAAACCCACCCGTATTCCCTCAGTTGCTTGTGTGCCAGGAGCCGCGGTATCTCTTTCGAACAACCCACACCCCTGGCAGACATTTTTACGTAAGATTAGCCTTTTTCAATTTAACAAATATAGTAAAGTCTTCGATGTCAAATCAACTTCTATTATTGTAATATAACTTTGAATTGTCTTATAACTAAACTATCGAAGAAAGATGGGGAATTTGCATTGCAACATAATTTCAAACAAAGAAAAAAACCTATGCATGGACCTATTTACATAAACATCGAAATATTGAATAAAAACAGTATCAGTGGAAAAGAGAACCAAACTAACTCTATGTAGTGTGTATTTTTATCTCGGTCGGTTTTCATTTGTTTAGCTGCGAAAGCCGGATGGTCAATGGTTTATATATCGCGTTAGCATGCCTCGCAGAATAAATATGAATGAAAAATCAATCCAGAACAGTACGTAGTTTTGGTAACGTAAATATTTTAACTCAAATATTTATTGAATACTAGGTTTTGCCAGCGCCTTCAACCTCGTAGAGGTCGATTATATACTATATTACGATACGATTAAAATCTTTGGTATAAAACCCAAGATTTAAACCGATAGATTCGCCCGACGTTTCTGGTGGTCTATTCTCTATGCACGAAATCTGTAGTATCGGCCGAGGTTCCGGGCTTTTTCTACTCTGTATCACCTACGTGCATAAGAATGGTTTGGGGCCCAAACTAAGAATGAATGCTAACACGATTTGACAGTTGTCTTTGCTCTCGATGTATTTTTGCACGACCGAAAAAAGATATTAATCGGGAGTAGGGTTCATTCCGAAGAATCGAACTATTTTCGGCCCGTATCTTCGTTGACGGGCTTATAAAGTAGGCGCCTATTTCGTTGACAAACATTTTAATAGTATTGTCTGAATCACTTATACTGGAAATCATATCAGCACACGTATAGTGAAGAAAATGATAGTACATAAAAGAAAATGTAAACATAATGGTGTCTACACGTGCATTGAGCAAGCATGGTAATCAGTGCTTTTGTTCCTTGTCTGAGGGAATGAGTGACTTGCTTTGCAGTAGATCAATTAGAAGCAGGAATATTATTAACAAACTGCACTATTGATCATGGTTGCTATAGGCTAACTGGCTTGGCTTGGTTTATATTATTGACAGGAATGACAGGCCTGCACTGATCACCGTACATTGTAAAAGCTAATTATTTTTAAAAGAGTAGCCGTGGAGGTTTATGCCGGCTCTTCTCCATAGGAAGCGACAAATTGGAACCGTGTAGCTAGCTTTTGACGTTTCATAAAGGCCCATGCAGATTTATGTGAAATAAAACATTTTGGTGTTGATTTTGATATCTTTTTTTTTGACTGCCTCGCTGTCCGAGTGGTCGCAAGAGCAACTGCTGAGCCTGAGGTCCTGGGTTTGATTTCCAGGTCGCGCAAAACGTTATTGGGTTCTTTTTTTATATGGAATTTCTCAGTAGCCACTCGGACTCTGGATTTGTGTGGTTGATGGCAATAGGCTCCTATTACTTAAGGGGCTTAAAAATTATTGGTGAAATGTATACTATAGGACCTCTGCCCATCCTTTCCAGGAAACCAGGGGTATGTGTTACATAAGATTTCCTTTAAAAAAAAAAACAACACCCAAAGTTCACCTAAAGTTTCAGTTTTAAGCTGCTATGACAATATTATGCTACAGTTTTAGTATATCCTTTTATAATATTCTGTTTCAAACTTGAGTCAAGTTTTTCCATAATTTTCAGAGTGATCACAAGATATAGAAAAAGTTAGTAGGTATTATTACACTTCTTATTGACCTGAGAGAAACTATGGAAAACTTAGTCTTTGAAACTAACTGCAGTAGCTACCTACTTTAGCCGACAACATTGTGAAAAGCTACCTGGTTGTATTGGAAAGTTCTTGTTGTTTAAAAGGAAAAGGAAAAAAAACACTACAATTTATTTACCCAATTTTCACGATACTGCCACGTACCTAAATATAATTTAAACCAAAAAATAGGTAGTCATTGAGACTGCCGACAAAATCAAAAACAAAATCAAAACTCATTTATTCAAACGAGATTTAGCACTTTTTGAACGTCAATTTTACATAAGACAGTCCCCAAAAATGCCCGCCCTTCACCACTTCTCAGTGCTTTAGCTGGGAAGAAGAAGTGGCGCAATAAACTCCCCAGCAGCACAACTGTCTGTAAAGTTGGAAGAACTTGATTCTATAAAAAAATAGGTAAGTAATTAACATTCAACAAGAAATTAAAAAATCATTAATAAAAGAAGTAAACAATGATATAAAGTAATTCATATAACCTGTCAGTAGGTAAGCTAATTCTGGTGAAAGAACACAAACGTTGTCTTGAGTTAATCACAGCGACCAACAATCAGCGACAAACAAATTGTTCTTATCGTTTAAGTAGTCGTTTGAAAGAATAGTATGCCTTAGAACAAAGGTTGGATTTTACTTTAGCTTTGAACGCATTAAAATATGGGTTATACCAAGCCCAACAAATGAATTATGAAGCCGGTGAAAGGGAGCTCGTAATTTGTCCTTATTCCTAGTATTAATATTATGAATGTCACTGTTTTTAGTATATAAGTGCCTAATATATAAGATGTAAGCGAAGATGAATTGCGATGCCACCGTGAGAATACCAATATCTTTAAAAAAATATTTCAGAGAAACTCTATCACATAGTTGGTAAATTGACAGAAATGAAAACTTAAAAGTATGAAATAAAAGTGTTTCATAATAGTAGGTAATAGTATCAAAACTATATAAAGTGTTGTATAATGCCTATACTAGCATGTCGGTGACGAAGCAGATACGAGTATATAAGATTTTCCCGTACTAAAAATGGCTCAACGGCTCAATGGCTTAATGTCGCCTGTAGAAGTTTTAGTTAAATAAAATTCCATCTTGAAACTGATTAAAAATGTTCCGGAAACACATAAAACAGTTCCGAATTATATGTTTACGGAAATTTTTCTCATATGTAAATGTGACATAATTATATAAAAATCAGCATCGTCAAATATATCAATTGATGAATACACTCAGCTCAATTTTACTTGTTTATACTTATGGTTATGGGTCAACAAACATTAATACAGCGTATAAGCAATAATATTCCTAACGACCATGGAGCAGAATGGCCATCAAAAGGTCACCAGTTCAAATGCTATCCCATTAAACTATTGTTGAGAAGTCACTTATAACTCGGCAGTATATTTAGCTCTGTTTGAGGGTTGACCTAGGTTATATTTTCAATTAGTAGATTGTTTCCAATCCCACTTTCTTTACGAGACCGTTTAAAGAATCATCATAGTCAGTCAATCTTTCACACATCTCTCATTAACATTACACCACATTTTACTAATTAGCAAACAAAAAAAACCTACTTACAAAATTTAATGTAAATCTCACAAAAAAGCAGACAGACGCATAAAAAACGTTGACAAATAACTCCCATTAGCTCAGAACTACTATAAAATTGAAACACATCAATTATTTTCTCAAACTGTTGAACTGTTGTTGATTTGACCATCATTTGACCTCAACTTTCGTACATTAGTGGTGATAGATGGACAATTGTACGGTCATTTGGCGGTTCCCTTCACATTTGTAATGATAATACGTTTGCAGAATAACTTGATCAGTTAGGTACTTGAATAGAGAGAGCGTTTACCACTGTGCAATGGTTCCGTAGTCAACAAGGTACAAGGTACTGTGCAAGGGTTCCTTGTCCTGAGCATAGCTCAGAGACTCATAACCCACGTATATGTATAGTAGATTTCTCGCCATCTAACTGCAAAGTTTGGCGAGCAATATAAAAAAAAATTGTTTGTAAACAAATGTAAAAAAAAAATGCCGTTTGGAGTCTGAATTTGGACCGGCTTGATGGCAATAGGCTGGTCCCCTATCACATGATAGAGAAAGCGATTACCATGCAACGTTTGGACAATACTGTCTAAATTAAATTGGTCTTCAGGGAAATCGTAATTTTTATTTACATCTATTCAAGTTTTTTACGAAAGCATGTTATTTTTTGTCGATAGATATTGTGGCAGATATCTGAAAACATTTTTACTGTGGCTATTAAATTGTTTTGGATTTAGAATGTTATTTTACTATCGTTTTTCTTCCGTTAACACTGTAACCGTTAACCGTATTGTAAGATCACTAAGGGGGAAAAAATAAGTATTTTTGAAGCTAACTCAAAAACCACAGATCAGAACTTGACCGAATGTATATGGAATCACTCAGAACGTAATCCCTTAAAAACGAAACTAGTTTTTTTTTAGCGGTTTGTAAATGGTGGAGATCTGAAGTAGCAAACATAAAAAATACAACAGAATTAAGAACCTCCACCTTTTTTGAAGTCTTTAAAAAAATACATTATACGTATGTCATATTCTGTTACTTCGTATAAACGCAGCTTTTGTTTCGAACCTAAAATACGCTCAGTTTCGCTTTTATACGTCTAATTGTTAATTATTCAAATATTTTTACTATGGACGCTTTCAATCTGCCTTTCAACATCGTTCTCAAACATAGATATAATTTCAAAAGGGATGCTGTAACCAATATTTTTATTTAAAAGGGTGCCCATGGAGTTTCTTTCGGTTCTTCTCCACAGGAACATACTATGCATAGGAATACGCAACTAGCTTCATTCTTCTGACATACCTACTTCTTGATAATTAAAAAGTGCCCGGTCATTGGTTTAATTGAAATACCAGGCCACTCAGAAAGTATTGTGAAAAAAGTTTTTAAGTAAGCGAGACGGGCCAGTTATAATCTATTTCGAAAATATGATTTGTAAGTAAGAATAGGTACGTTCCATTTCAAAATTTCCCTCCACATTGTTTGCAAGTTTATTTAAATTATCGTGTCTCATAAAAAAATGGATCTGCGCCGTGAACAGTTTCGCGCTATGATTTTTTACTATTTCAAGCGTCGCCTGAAACCGGACGAATCGTACGATAGACTTCAAATGGCATTCATGGATGAAGGCCCCTATAAAGCAACCGTGTAGCGTTGGTATAAAAAATTCAAGCGCGGTCGACTAACTTTGGCGGATGAAGAAAGAAGTGGTCGCCCTTTGACGGCTGTTACGGAAGATAACATCCTAGCAGTAAAAAATTTAATTCATGACAATAGGCGAGTTACGTATCAAGAGATTTAGCACATACTGAAGGTTGGATCGCGAAGCCTTCACGAAATTCTACACGTGCATATTTGCGTGAGGAGGATACTTTCACGCTGGGTGCTGCACAACCTCACCGATGCTCGGAAGCAGGCCCGGGTGGAATGGTGCCGTGATGTGATAAATAAATTTGAAGCAGGCTCGTCCTGGCGTATTTTTGACATAATTACAGGTGATAGTCTTGGATTTATCACTTTGATCCAGAAACGACGCGTTAGTCGACGGTTTAGGTGTTTCGAAACGAATAAATGCCTACCAAAGTGAAGCAATCTAGAAACTGACTGACTTTTATTTGACTGGCTACTTGGTGTCAATTCCTTTACGGAACCAAATAAGCATCAACGCTGAATGGTATACTACCACATGCTTGGCAGAAGTTTTCTCTGTTGTGAGCAACAAGCGACTAAACACAGGGCTCCGCGGGCTACTGCTCCACACGACAACCCGCCTTCGCACACAGCGCTCAAAACGAGGGACTTCCTGGACAGCACGCCGGTCAAAATCCTGGGTCACTCTCTTTACAGCCCTGACATAGCATAGTGTGACTTCTTTTTATTCCTGAAAATAAAAAATCATCTCAAAGGGATACAATTTTCGTTGCCAGAAGATGCGCTGTCAGCGTTCGAGCAGGCTGTAAACGAGGTGTCTGCGGCGGACTGGAAAAAGTGTTTCGAAAACTGGTTCAGACGCATGTAACTTTGTATAGAGGCTAGTGAAGAACTTTAAAAAGATTTAAAAAAAATATTTACCTTTAGAACATTTATTTTTATTTCCGCAAAACTTTCTGAGTGTCCCACGTAGGTATATACCATGAAACGAGTTTTTAAATACAAATAGAATGCTTTTTCTGGTGAAGAACACAGATGGAAATGTAGAGTTGAAGCCCATTCTAACATATTATTATCAAGAGAAGAACTTTTACTAAGAGCCCAAAGTTTAAATCAGACAGACGGACGAGGTGTTGACAATGCTATTGTAGTAACCACATTGTGCGCTCGCTTCACAGCTAGAACGGAAGCCGCTTCCGTTTACGTAATAAAGCCAACGAAGTAATATGAACATTTCTATGACGTAACGGAATATTGTAATTGTTAATAAAACAATTTATTTATGTAATTCTCTCAATGTCTATAGCAAAGTAGCAGCAGGCACACGGATCGATTGATTAGGTTTAGTAACGCTTGCCGCTTAGATGGGTGACTATCTTTACATATCAAGACCCTTCCGTGCTTCGGAAAGCACGTTAAGCTGTCGGTTCCAGCTGTCATTCGTGGATCTTTGACAGTCGTTAGAGGTCGTCAGAAGCCCGAAAGTTTGGAAAACAGTTCTACCAGGTGGTATCTATCTTATTACCCAGCTGGAGAATGTGGGCAGCCACTCCATGTAAAATACTGGTATTCAGCTGCATCAGGTAAGACTAGAAGCCGACCCCAACATAGTTGAGAAAAGATTTGGTAGATAACGAAGTAAATGCTTTAAAAAATTATTATTCTTACGATATCTTTGTCAATCTACTTAGAAAAAAACTTGTGTGGTTTTATGAAACCACCGTAAAAGTGAAACTTTTTTTCACATTATAGACATTTAACTAAAAACTACACGGTCAGCTGATGCGAACTATAGGCGCCGCCATATTGGCCTCGGCTGCTCTGACGAGCGCCTTTCACTTTATCCCTACTCCGCGGCCGACCGTCACGCGACACGTCACGCGACATGCAACACACAGACGAAAAAGTTTGAGACGATGTAATAAAAGTTTCACTTTAATAAATTACTGGCATCTGTCTGCGACTTTATACGCATGCAATTAATCTATACATACAATAACATTTATATTCTATGGCACTTGGTAATAGTGTCGTATTATTTCAGTGAAATAATTTTTGAATTCGCGTCGATACTTTCATATAATATGCCTAACAAATAAACAAGTTTACCTATTACAATATTAATTAAGATTTGAAACTTAATTTATTGTATGGT
Source organism: Antitype chi (assembly GCA_947359405.1). Taxonomy (NCBI): domain Eukaryota; kingdom Metazoa; phylum Arthropoda; class Insecta; order Lepidoptera; family Noctuidae; genus Antitype; species Antitype chi. Next base: position 8,740,172 of record OX375815.1, on the reverse strand, counting down.
CCTGTGTCTAAAAATAAAGATTCAAGTACTTTTTTTTTCATAAAACTTAAACTTATTGTTAGGATCTCTTAGAGGCTCAGTTTTGAAAATTCTTAGAGCATCTACGTACCTAACGGCTATCTTCTACATGTAGGTAGTTGACATACATGTGGTTTTAGTCTGTGTAGTCTGTCAGTAAACCAACTAGTCTGGTATCAAAATCAGTATAAGCTGGCCTCGTATTCTATTGAAACTCTGTTCTACGCTAGGCCTGCTCTAAGTTAAATAGCTACCACAGACGTGTGGTCGAACTAACCAACGTGTACTGTACGTTGTGTAGCCATAAAAAATAATTCAAAATCTCTTCATAAAATTCAACAAATTATTTTGTTTAACAAGAAGAAAGACCCTTTAAAACTTCTAGAGTCAAAGTACAGTATCAAAATAATCTTTCATTCTCGGAGAGTATCTCACCCAGAGCGGATTTGTGCTGAATTAGGAGTGAAATATTAAATTTACGTGCCACGCCTTTTCGTGTTACACGTTCAGACGTACACACAGACAAATAATTCGTTAAGCTTTTTTAAAAATCCTGCACAATTTAAACCAGGAGTATCGCCGAGCCCATTGTATTATATTATCGTCGGTATGTTGACTGGATTTAGTTCTCTGTGGTCGGGAGAAGGATCTATTTATTTGTTCTGTACTGCTTTCATTTTGTTCGCTTGAGTAAAATATGTAGTACGTTTCAGCAAAATTTAAAATTCTATTAAAGCTTGCAAGGTTTCAAGTGTTTTCTTTTGTTGTATTTGGTAAGTTTATGTCGTTTATTGTTATAGTTACAAACCTATGATGTTGATTAAAAAATCTATAATTCTTGACTGTAGGTATATTATCATTTCTACACTGTCATACTTGTATACATGGCTGACGTCTAGTGTTTAACTTCTGGAACTGGAAATGGTGTTATATTTTTTCCGCGAACAATCAACACCCACGTAGGTATGCATAAGTATGAAAAACCACATCATAAGTACGCAATCTCTCGTGAATTTGAAAAAGTACTCTCTAAGTTAATATAAAACATCAAACGTACCTATAACTAATGTATATACATTTAAGAATGCGGTGTATTCATCGATTAAGGCTCATACGGTTTACCAATAGTCCTCCATCAATTGCTATTAATCACAGTGCAACATATGTCAAAAAAATCAGAAAAAATCTTCGTCCCAATTCTGTTTGTGCTTAATGATTTGGTCAATACTGCGGTCCGTAGCCGTCGTATGATAAATTGATTCCCAGGGGCTATTTTTTATTTTCCTAAACTAAAATAGACATGAAGCAGGAAACGAATTATGTTTACCAAACTGATCATCTTGCCCCCAAAGTTTATTTTCCTTACCGTGATATTCTCGGCCGTGAAAGCCTCGATTTCAGCCCTTGTCAAATTATTAAAAGGTTCCGCGTTTTTCTTTTTTAAAGCCCCTATTAATGCATTTAACTCCTACAAAGCCATGTAATCTACTTGACCACATGAAAACCAATTAATTTACTGAATGCACCAAAGTTGGGAAAAGTGAAAAAAAAAAACCAACGCCCGTACAAGTTTTGGCAAAGAGCCGAGAAAATGCTGGTAAGTAGAATAAGTGAACATTATTTCTGTACAATTTAGAACGTTACTCAAATACGGGTATTGCGAAGTTTTGGAGTTGGCTGTTTGTGTAAAGTTTGCTAATCGGCACGTCAAAACTCATAACAGTATTTCGCTTTGGGAGCTCGCTTACCCAAAACGTTGAATTGTGGGTGTCATAAAGATAACACGATTTGTCTGCGCGCTTTAAATTTGCATAATGAAAATTTGATGCGTGAACCCTCGTAACCATGAATTATAGTTATAATGTACCCGTATTTCTAAAAAGGCAAACAAAAAAAAATACAACCTTCCTCGCACCAAAGCACCTAATATTTTAAGCATTAAAATGCTATTTTCATATTATACCTGTGTTATTTTGCCCAAATCCCTTCCGCGACCCTTTTAAAGGGCTTATAATATTGAATGTAACTGTGAAGGCATTTCCCATAACAATTTCGACGGCATTTTCATAAACGGGAGATAACTTATTCTGTTCTGAAAATACGATTGTGTTTCGGGACAATTTTGCTAAAATGTTTTGAGCAACTGGCATGCTTGATATTTCCTCAGGGAGAAAGAACATTTTGTCGGATTTGCTGCCGCATAGAAATGCGGTCCTGAATAAAAGGTTGTCAAACGAGGTTATTTGTCGGGATTAGTAACATCGGAATAACAATAGATAGATTAAGGCGGTGATAAAGTAGTGAGCGAAGAGAATGCCAAGTAGGGGATCATCGCTGTGCAAACGACTTGCGATGCGATGGATGGACCTTAACGTTATGTAAAAATGGAAAATAGCTTTACCTACATTACTTTAGATTTTATCGTAGAACTTAAATTTTCTAGTGCCATAATCCATTCAAAAATATGCGGCCGCTTCAGTCGAATGAATTCTGATTGACAGCATGTTAACATGTGTGTTTTGTTTTACCTTTTTTTACATTTTTCTATTCACAATTTTAAGTGTAAATTGTATCATAAATCTACACCACAATACCTCACAAAATGTTTGAAACTACTATTTTACTTTTTTTTTAAATACGTAATTAAATATTTTAAAATCACTGTCAAGTTTTATTGTTATTTTCTCATTCACTTTTACGATTTGAGTTATCACAAACAATTGCAAGTCTGACTTCGTTCGCGATCGCGTAACACGTAACGTTGGTTAGCCCAGGGACGGGACGTGTTCCCGCCCCGGTGTCTGACTGGCACTGACTCGCTCTGATACGGTAGCTACGTTCACGCATGCGAATAATAACCCTGACGAGCGAGCTTCGTCGAGTAGCTGATAATGAAACCCAACTGTTAAACGATTTAAGAGATGCAAACTCACCTCGTTCAACGGACACCTGCTATTTAGCTGACTACTTTAACTATGCTAACGTTAGCAGTATGAGAACCTCCTTGTGTGTGGTGGTTTTTTTTTTTTTAAGAGTGTACATATTTTTATCTAAGTATTTTCGTTGTTTTTCTCTGACGGATGGTGCGGGTTTATCTACGTAAATTTTCCTGTCAGCAAGTTAAATAATAAATGGAGAGGGTACTAAAATGCAGTGTATGCAAGATTTTTTAAAGCACGTTAGTACAAAGTTATAAGCAAGCGTAATTAATGAGCAAATAAAAAAGGAGGTTTGTGATTTTGTATGTATGTATGTTCATCTGTTCCCTAATAACTCCTAATCTGTTTATAATAATTTGACTAATGAGGTATCGTTGGAAGCGTTTTGATCGTCGTTTGGTTATATGTGACGTCACATTAAATTTAATATGTCGCACTATAGAAGACATAAAATCATAAAGTTAAAAAAAGTAAGCGATCATAAGCTTTAGGGAAAAGTGGCATACGACTTTTTAGAGTGTAATTTTTAAGTAGTAGGGTTTTCGTTTTTAACTTCATCATCATCATTTCAGCCGAAAGACGTCCACTGCTGGACATAGGCCTCCCCCAAAAGGAGGTGTTTTAACTTAATTTTTATTAATATTTATGTTATCGGTTGGCAAAACTAATGGAAAGAGCTTAATGCAGTCGGACGACCTCCCTGGTTTTTTTAATAAATGCATATTAATGCCTAGACAGAAGTGTCGTCCATACTCTTATGATATAACATCACGTCTGTATAATACAGGCGTTAAAGACTTAGGCAGAGGAGATTGTTCACCCTTACCAGTTTCATTTCATACAACATGCACACCATATTGTATTATAATTGGGGTTATAACTATCTATTGTACTTTTCAATTATGTTAGGATGATTTATTCATTTATTTAATACTTCACGCACACAAATGGGTGATACAGAGACAAACAGTGGTAGGTGCAATTACGTAAGTCATGTAATAATTAATATTTATTCAAATATAAGTAAGTAAACATACACACACACACATACCTACACTTTTGTAAAAAGCAAACAAGTTATGTAAAGAAATCTATTAATAAAATACGGACATTCATACAGAACTTACAGACAGACTTTCTTGCAGAAATAAAATGCAAAACAACATTCAAATTTTTCATAAAACTTCAATAGCAACAGAATATTTATCAAACCTTTTGAATATCAATATTGTTGGTCGTAAAGCTTCAATAAATCTTGGCTGAGTTTTCGTTGACACAGAGCTGTGTTGTCCTGGCAAGTTTATTTCCGGTATAAGAGTGATGTGTTGTTCCCGATACAAATCTGCAACTGTAGGGAATATTGCTACATATTTTTCTTTTGTATGTATTCGGTATTCCAATCACAGTTTTGGTTATGTTGCAAAAAAATGTTTGTAACCCCGATACATCACAGAGAACTCTCTATGATGTATCGGGGTCACAAACATTTCATAAAAAAGGATGTTAACATGTTAGTAGGTAGATTTTTATAATAAGCCTAGAGGCTAATTATAAAAATCAGAAGTAAGATTTGTTAACAAAAGGCTTCAAGATAAACCAGTTGAATAATTCCTTTGACCGACAAGTACAAAACCAAAGGATATGATTCAACGAACGCTATGCAAATTAATTCATTCGCTTTACTAAAAGCGGGGGAGATTTCATTTCCCTAAGGAGTTAAGGCTGAAAATATCCAATCTCCCAATAAAATTGAAAAGCTTACCAGCTCAAGCTTGTAACTTATAGCCAGATTACCATAACTTAGTTTTGCAACCGATGCAAATCGTTGAAAATTCTCGGCCCATCTGCATGTCTACCATCGGACTAAAGTGCAAGATTGGAATTTGAAATGTTCTCATCTTGGAAAATATTTGCGTTAATTTATTTCCCTTTCAATTTGAATCTTACTTTACAATTTCATATCTTTGATTTTATTCGATGGACATTTCTTTGATTTTGATTTGGATTATGTTTTATTGAAGACGGACGTGGTTTGGTTTTTTATTTTGAAATGATAGTTCAAAACTTTTATCGTGAATGGATTTGGTATCAAAAGATTAATCAACTGCGGTCCCATAGACATTGAACACCCCAGTCTTGTCTACTTTTCCGGTGCACATTTAGCACCTGATTACTTCCACTTTTTATCTATTCCTCCGAAACGAGGAGCTAGATACGATAGCGAAGCGGTATTCCAGTTCCAGTGGCCTTTTCAATGCATAAGTTTTCGAAGGAAACTGTTGTAAAAAACTTTGCTTTTAAATTTTCAAAAAGTTATTCTGCCAACCCTCCAGAGATGCGCCGAACTGTGCTGCAAGACGTCTAGGATGCAAGTCACCGAAAATTTGCCATAAATAGTTTTGGATGACTTCCAAGACGTTTGAAGTAGTTGAAGGCAGAAGCTCTTATGAGACTTTCCTGATCATGAAAGGCTTTTATTCGAGTAGAAACGTCGTCTAGCTTCGGTTTTTTTCTACGAATAAACTTTTATTTGGCTTGGCACCTCAAACGGTCTTAAAAGTGGACATTCATCTAGGTGTACAATCTCGTTAAGAAGTCGGGAAATCTTTTAGGGTCAGATAATCTATTACTGTCACATAATTGGTGAGATTTGTGACTGCCAGTTACAAAGGTAAATAAATATTTACAAGTACCTAGGTAGTTAAGTAAGCATGTGTACAAATAAAAGTAAGTACAATTACAGATTATTAATTAATTAAGTGTTAATAAGATTAGTATACCTAGTACAGTTCATAAAAAAAATTGTTTAATTAGTAAATTAAAACACGAAATAAAAATACTGTTTTCAAATTCAATAATCAGAGAAATTGCCTGATATTTTTCACCAGGCGCATGTAATAATTTCATGTTCTTTTGTTATTAGTCACGATACATGTACGTCTGGGCACGTTTTTAAAATGATTAGTTGCTTGATTTAGAAGGTAGTACTCGTCGATCATCGACACAGCTCACATCGTGCAGAGGTTCCCGTTTCTGGAGCCCTACCCACCGATAGTTTGAACCCGACACCTGACACCGGCAGACCACTGTCTTTTATATTTGTATCTAAATGTTTTTTTTATTTTTTTTTATTACATCTTTTAATTTTGAGAAAAAAATCAAAATATCCAATTCGGAAGAAAATTAACAAAATACATAATAAACCGAAAATAATCATTTTATTTCTGGAAATCCCATCTTAAATAAACTTAATAACTATGTTAGTAAACATTTATGCACATACGTATTTTTAAGTAAGTATTCTTTTTCTATTTTTATTTTAAGCGACACGTGCCGATACACGAGCCATTTTTTATTATCCCTACGATGACCTTGTGACTTTTATTTCACCGTCCTTGGCTAACTAATTTGAAAATTACCTGTAAATAAAAGAAAGTTTATTCGTGCAAAAAAAAAAACAACCCACTTCCCTGAATCCATTATGTTTCCTAATGAGCATTTTACTTGGCTCATACTCAATTATTTATAAAGTGTTTATTTACGTCTACTTTCAGCCGGACAGGGAACGACTGTTAAGGGGGAAGCACCAGGGAAGGCCGGCAATTTAAATCATCTTACTTTTTTGCAATTTATAGGTACGGTAAGGCATACAAATCGGACAAATTCAGAATTGTCAGCATGCATCTTTTTTGGACGGATATTATAGTTTGACAAAAACGATCTTAAAAAACTACAACATTAAGTAGATCCTTAATGTCTCTGCTCAGAGAACAAGTGACACCAGTTTTATGTTATTTTTATCGTTCCCCAACCGCCATAGAGATCGTACTTCACAGCCGCTATCTCTTGCATTATTTTTCCCACGGCTTTGCCCACCTGAAATTATGTTGTAACTTAACCCACGGGAACTATAAGTTACTCCCAGATAAAACAGATGGCTTTTCCATGGTATCCTAAATGAATCTGCTAGCGTTTTAGTCCCAAATTTGTTTAAAGGAGATTATGTGGGCAATATTATAAGTTGTGAAACGGCTAATGTAACCGTTGAAAGAGCTTAATGTTGGTAGAACATAAGAATGAATGTGACTTTAAGATTCAAATTTGCCTCTAAGTATTTCTTATCATCAAGTGTAACTGTAAGTATTTTAATAACATATGCCGGATACCATTATATTTTAAAATGATAGGTACCTACGCAGTAAAAAAACAACCGGTACTTTAATTTAAAAAATTCTGTAAAAAGTTAAAGACTGAGCTTGCGGTATCTCTGCCATCAAAGTAAAATATTCTAGACTAGCACCAGTCATGGAGGTTTATTTTCATAAAAAATCCCTTTTCATGACTTGGTTCGTACCTAAACGAAACAAAGCTCTGAGCTCTTCTAAAAGATGGGCAGTTTTTATTTTGGAGAATCTTAAGATAAAATATTTTGGCGAAAAGATTGATTCAGTATTTTTGCACCTTCAGCAAAATATAAGCAGAACATACATGCCTACATTACCTCACGCTTTCTTTCCATGGGGTACGCAGCAGCTACAAAACGCAACCAGCTACGATTCTTACACTACCTTTGGTTCGTTTGTCATACACGCACTCCGGTGTTAGTACTATACACCTGACCTTTTTTGAAACACAACACCAATAAGGTCACTTTATATCCTCTCAGGGAAAGACAGAACAAAAAGAAAGAAAAATGTTTATTCTCCACAAAAAAAACGCACATTACAAAAATAAAATAAAAACGTAAAATGCACACATACAATGTGGACAAAAGCACCGTTTTCAAGTTCAAGGCATTTCTTCTCGGCGCGGCGTTTCCACTCCCATCTGCCTTAAATACCTCTTTTTAGTCGCTTTTCATTCATTCTCTCAATATGACCACACCATCTAAACATACTATTTTCAGTTTTTGTCACTCCGTTGCCTTATCAAATCATTTCTCGGTGTATCATTTATAGTCACACCACACATGTTTCTCAAGAAACGTATTCCTACAGCATTTCTTCTACATGCGTATACACCAGCAAATTGCGAACAGCCAGTCAAGCCTTTAAGGACAACGAATGTTTGATCGCAATCGCACGTTTAGAAAATATTCACTATATTTCCCGCATTAACTCTCCTGTTCACATCGTCACAAATCTTTCTATCTCTTATGAACAGACTCTCCAAATATACAAACTGGTTTACTTGCTCCAGACTGTTAACCTTTATTTCCACATCTTCTTCTCTTGCAAACACCATAACCTTCTTCTTATTCAATATAGATTCATAATATGGGTATCATATTTTTTAAAGAAAGTTTTAATATGTTTCATATTATCACATGTCTTAAAATACGGAGTTAACGCAACTATCTAAACCAATCAAGTATTTTATCAGTTCAAAGGGTTCATTGAAAAAGTTTAACAGAATGCATGTGAAGCACGTTACTAATTCAGCAGCGCTTGAATAGGATTTGTAAAGTTAGTCAAAGTAAAGTTATTTACCCGAGTTTCGATTAAACCGCGTTTGTGCACTCAATAATAGTGTAAAACATTCTATCATATCTCAAGTTATACCTGAGGTGTTTTTCAACCCGTGTCAACTACTTTCGATACTAGGATCTTTTGCCACGCAAAATCAAAACTAACGTCGCTATCTTGTTTTTTTATTTAACAAAAGTTCTGTAATTTCTTACGTTTACCAAGAATCCGTCAATGTTATTAGGGCGTCTCTTTAAATCTTTAAAAAAATGTACTGATGACTGCAACATTATTGCTTACTGGTGCGAAACCAAAGTTAAACAATATATAAAAATGACGCATAATGACGTATTTGATAAGGAACAGATAAATTGTGATTTACCTGTTCTTTATCAAATACGTCATTAAGCGTAATTTTTGTACTGTTTCATTGTCAGAATTTTATAACTAAAGAATTCAAAGAAGTAGTTACAGCTGCAGGTCTGCATTTCAATCGAGATCTTCAGCGAATTAGGCACCTTTGTGTAGGTAGTTTATAACAGGCAAGTAAGAAAGTACCAATACACCATATTTTTCTTCCAACTCCATATATTGCAAGTATGTAGGTACTTGCTTACTTGTCAACACAGACCTTATGATCTCGGTTGAAATACAGACCAGCAGCTGCACCTACTCCTTAGAATGCCTTTGTTAAAAAGTTCCGATTATAATTATCGTATTGCCATGAGCAGGTGAACGCAACTGAGCGTGTTTTTAGTTGGTACAATGCCGAACTCGAGTGGAGGGAGGCGTCCTGAACACTGGACACTGTTTGTAACTTTTAGGTTAGACCAAAATTGATTAGTGATTTAAATTACTAACATTTATTTAACACTACACTACACTACTAATACTTGACTACAATTTCTTTACATACCAAGACCCCTCCGTGCCTCGCAAAGCACGTTAAGCCGTTGGTCCCGGCTCTCATTCGTGGATCTTTGACAGTCGTTACGGGTCGTCAGATGCCCGTAAGTCTGACAACCTGTCTTACCAAGGAAAATACAAAACAAAATATTAAAGCTACTCGTGTGAAACTATAACAAACAGTTTTGAAACTACTATTTACGTTTGAATAGAGTTGCACGATAATGAACTACTCATTAATTGTGGATAATGTTTTTTTAAACAACATTATCACAAACATTGAACAACAGCTAATTCCTATAAAAAATTACAATCTAACAAATTCAACACATAATGTTCTGTCCTAAAATTCGCATTAAAGACAAAACCGCTTGCGCCCCGACTGGTACGATATCGTACCAAATCACTATTTCTGATTTCATAATTAGAACTTTACGATATGAGAGAAGATAAATTATTATTCTATAATCGATTATATTGATTGATTTAGTTTTCCGCATTAAATAGATGAAATGGCGTAAGCCTTGTTTTAGTCAGCATAATGCGGAGCTCAAGAGTAGTCGCCCTGAACAGAGCTCTTTTGACAATACTGAGGTAAGACCCACAAACATTTTTATTTATTTTATTTATTCCGATTTTAGACGGTTTCATTAAATGGTTTTATTTAGCTTGCCCTGTTTGTTTATTGGGTCCTGTTGGCAGATTGATCTGATATTAAGTATACACCTTTAGTTTTGATAACAATACAATTTTATTTCATTTAATCTCCAATATACGGGGCGCCGGTGTGGGGCCGCCTACATTGAGGCGCCAACCAGCCCGCCGGTTGAAGGCGTCCCATAGGGTCATGGCCATCCGGATGCTCCGGGGATACCGCACGATCTCCGGTGAGGCGGTGGGCCTCCTTGCCGGATTACCGCCATGGGATCTGGAGGCAAAGGTCCTGCCGCATATTTGGGAGTGGCGCGAGGAGGCAAAAGGTCGGGACGTTACTCCGCTGCCGCGAGAAATCGCGGCACAGCGGACAGAGCTCCGGCGGGATCTCATGGCGACATGGAGAGTGCGATTGTCGCAAGTGGCGGTAACCCCGGTAACGGTCCCCTCTTTGAGAAGTGGCTTGAGAGGCGGCACGGCGTCCTCTCCTTCCGCCTTCCGCAGTTCCTCACCGGATATTGTTGTTTCGGGAGGTTCCTGTTTCGGATAACGCTGGAAGAAATGCCCGGGTGTTTCCAGTACGTAGATCGCCCTGAGGACACGGTGGAGAATACGGTGGAGGTCTGCCCGGCTTGGGCGAAGCACCACCATTTCCTCGTAGAGGCGATCGGCGGTGGCGATCTATTGCGGCCGGCCCTTGGTCCAGGCCATGGTACGGAGCGAGAGTGCATGGGTAGCCGTCACCTCCTTCTGCGAAGCAGAAATGCTCGCGAAGAGGGAGGCGGCGCACGTGAGGGAAAGGCAGTATATGCGCCCTCACGGCTGTAGTCGCCGCGGGAGACGCCCCCGGCGTCGGGATCTCAGGATGATTCCCGGCCACCGTAGGCGCGGGCTTGCGGATGGCGAATAATGGGTAGCTCACTGTCTGGTAAGGACCAAACCCTGGTCGACGGCACGTTGTGTTCCACGCACGCCTCAAAGAGATGTCAGAATCAACTGATGGGGCCCCCAAGGGCTGATGCCTAGCAGGGGTGCGGGTTGCTCGAAAGAGATACCTCGGCCCCTGGCACACAGGCAACTGAGGGAACACGGGTGCGTTTTAGTCAGTAAAAGTCTGAAGTCTTATTTGATGATTTCCCAAACAACAAAAAAAACCCTCAATATTGGTACCAAATCAAAGGGCTTGACTATTAAAATACTGTACACTATGAAAAAAAAACTTAAACTAAATGGAATAAGAAATATTAAGTCATCATCATCATTTCAGCCGAAAGACGTCCACTGCTGGACATAGGCCTCCCACAAGCTCCGCCACTTCGACCGGTTCTGTGCTTCCCGCATCCAACAGACTCCTGCGGTACTCACAATGTCTTCGGTCCACCGTGTGGTTGGCCTTCCAACGTTACGTCTTCCGGTGCGCGGTCGCCACTCCATAACTTTTTGGCCCCATCGGCCATCTGTTCTGCGAGCAATGTGCCCTGCCCACTGCCACTTAAGTTTGGCAATTTTTGGGCTATGTCGGTTACCTTGATTCTCTTGCGGATCTCTTCATTCCTGATTCGATCACGCTGGGACACTCCAAGCATAGCCCTCTCCATTTTCCTTTCTTTTAGCCTTCTTATGAAGCCCATTGTGAACGACTACGTTTTGGTTCCATAATTATGTCATTACTGACAACACGCACTGGTCAAAGACTTTCGTCTTGAGACATTGCGGTATGTGGGACGAGAAGATATAAAAATTAAGTAACGAAATAAAAACTAAAAACTTAAAAACAAACAAAGTAATAAAAAAAAATAGTTAAACGGTTTTAGTGAAACCGTTTAATTTAATTTTTTTGTCTGATCAATGGCCTAGATTGATGACGAAAGTGGCGTGATGTCTAGTACCTACCTAGGACCTACCGAATTATTTTTTAGATTTTAGTACATTATCTACATCATTATTTTCATTAACACCGTTTGACTTAAAAAAAAAAACAAATGTACCAAGAATGTTTTCTATTTTGCCTCTTGAAAAACATGTTTTAGTGCTAGGTAGGCTTTTGGTGATCTGAGCCAAAATTGACAAAATGTTTCACCGATTTTGCTTTAAATACTTCTTAGTATATCGAGACCAGTGGTGGCTTAATGTGGCTGCAACTTACGAGTTGTAGGTCGTGGGTTCGAATGACCTAGAACAAAAAATTCGAAAGACACGTGACATCTATGAACCTGCACTGGGCCCGTGGGTTGGATTACGGCCCGCTCCCACTTACGAGAGAAGGACTGTGTCCCAGCAGTGGGAACATTATAGGATGATTATCCATGTTATGTATAGGTATATGACGTACCTAACCGTGTAGAGATTGTGATAGCCACACGATAGCATTATGTTCATATAAAAAGTATTAATAAAACATTCAATGCAGATTTGAGGTACTAATGTTTACACTTTTTTATTACCATGTTTAGCTTCCTGTTGTTAGCAAAAGGAAGCCCAGTTGTGAACTCTGGGGTGAGCAATTACTCCTTCCCGGATGATTTTATGTTTGGAGTGTCGACGTCCGCGTTTCAAATTGAAGGAGCATGGAACGAAGGAGGTAGGATTATGTTTTCATTCGTAAATAGGTATGAGTTTCTGAGGCATCTTTACCAGAGCTTATCTAATCGATAGATATAGCGTTTGTGTACACTCAGTTAACGAAAAAAATTGCTTAAACTAAGTGGAATCAATAGCTATGACCAGTTTATCTGAGGACCTAAGAAATCGCTAATTTTGTTGTCTATGTCTTTTAGGAAGAGGCGAAAGTATATGGGACACATATCTCCACGATTACGCCAATTCTACTCAAGACGATCAAAACGGGGATGTGGCAGCTGACTCTTACCACCACTACATGGAAGACATTGAATTGATTAAAAGTTTAGGCGTCAGTGGCTATAGAATGTCTATTTCGTGGACCAGGTCAGATGTCCATTAAGTCTCCTTCTACAATATTTAGGTTGTCTAACCACCAGTTCTTTGTTTCATTTTTATAAAAGTCATCTTCTCTCAATTCGCCACAAACAATGAGAATAGCTTAATGCCGTGCCAAAGAGTTTAGCTTGTTAGCAAGGAGTTTTAGTCAATCTATATCATATTTTATTTCATAACGGTAATTTTGTCGGTTTAGAGACAAAATAGTTTCCTAAATACACATATTATATTTATTTGTTTCTGCAGGATACTCCCAAACGGGACTGACAACTACATAAACCAGGAAGGCGTAAAGTATTACCGTACACTCTTGGAGGAACTTCTAAAAGCTAACATCACTCCTGTAGTTACATTATTCCACTGGGAGATGCCCACACCATTGATGGACTTCGGTGGATGGACCAACCCGAAAGTTGTGGACTATTTTGAAGACTATGTGAGGGTCATATTTAAGCTTTACGGAGATATAGTCAAAATGTGGACTACGATAAATGAACCTCATCAACATTGCTCTAATGTAAGTAGCTTTATAAGATCAGCTTTAAAGGTATGTTTTGAACAGGTGACAAAAAAATATCGTGTTGTTTATTACCAACGCAAAGTAACGATTAAATATTGTTAAATCACCAAAATTAAATGTGTGTGTGAAAGTATGGAAGCGGCTATTAAAGTTATTTGTAATATTTATTAAAAACCTCGGGATTCTTGGATTGCATAACTATTCAGATGTGTATTAATTTAAAATTAATGTTTAACCCGATACAAATATGTTTATGTACTGGAGGAGGGGTGGATTGTATTAGTTAAAACAAAAAATAAACAAATTACTTACCTAAATTAAGACTCTTTCGATACAAAAGCGCATTCCATGTTAGCCAACATCTCAACTTTAGGTGAATATGCATCCGAATATCCGATCTCTGATCATAATTAAGATTACTTAGGGCTGATTTTGCAATAATCAGATAACTGTAATCTGAAGAATAAATCTGACAGATTGGCGTATTTTCTATACAGAAGCTGTCAAACCGACATATTTATTCTTTAGATAAAACTTATCAGACTATTGAAAAATCAGCCCTTAGGTATGGTCAAAAATAATCACAAATTCATTGATGTCTTTTGGTATATCTTCCATTGATTGTTTTCTTGATAATTATATCTGTTGTCTGCACCAGGCTTATGGCCTCGAACTCTACGTACCAGGATTGAATTCACATGGAGTTGGGGAATACTTGTGTGCTCACTACTGCTTGTTAGCCCATGCTCGGGCATACCGCCTATATGAAAAGGAATTCAAACCTCATCAGAAAGGTATTAGGTATTTTATAATAATGACCTGCTTCCAATGTGATTGTATGATAATTCTTTTTTTTATCTTTCTCTGTATCCCAACATGAATCTGAAAATGCCAACCGTCTTCAGGAAGCGTGGTGATCAATGCTTGTGCCGTTCCAGTATAAAAAAAGGCTTTTTCCCTGTTGTGGGAAAATAATTGGCTGGTATTATAATAAAATCCCACTATTTTTTATATGCTTGGAGGCAATTTAAGTAAACTTTATTGATTTTATAACAGATTGGTTTCTGCCACCTTGAAATGTTTAAAGACAATGCTGATATAGTTTTTCTTTTTTTCAGGAAAAATTGCTATAACGCTAGATGCATTTTGGGCTGATCCAAAAGACCCTAACAATCCTAAAGATGTCAAAGCGGCAGATGATTATCTTCAAATGCGTGTCAGTTCTAATAATACAATGTTTTAGTAAACAGACACCCTCATGCTAATATGTTTTATGCAACGTGCTGATGGGTTTTTGTTTTGGGTGGGAAATTATCAAATAACTTCTCCCCCTCTGGGCGGAGTAGGAGGGCGTATCAGACATTTACTGACTAAAACTCACCCGTGTTCCTTCAGTTGCCTGTGTGCCAGGGGCCACGGTATCTCTTTCGAACAACCCGCACCCCCGGCAGGTATCGGTCTTTGCGGACCCCATCAGTTGATGCTGACATCTCTTTGAGGCGCGTGTGGAATACAACGCGCCGTCTATCCGCGCCTACGGCTGGCCGGGAATCATCTTGGGATTCACGACGCCCAGGGCGTCTCCTTCGGCACGTGTCAATATGATCGCACAATCATATCGTCATCTTCTTATCCCAAAATTATTTTAAGCTTATATAACTTACTTAGTTGTTCAAACTATATAACTTACTTAGTTGTTCAAACTTATGGTATCGCACAAATGCGGCTCTCTGTTTTAATATAATGTTTTGTTTTCCTTTAGCTGGCGATGTATTCCCATCCAATATTCTCGGATGTCGGTGACTATCCTAATTTTGTTCGTGAACGGATCAACAACAACAGTCGCCAACAAGGATACTCGCGATCACGACTCCCATATTTCACTGATGAAGAGGTTTGTATTCCTAATCAGTATGTTACAACAAATCACAATATTATAATAACTCACTGTGATATTGAAGAAACACATTGGCTGTTCGAATGCATTTTATTTATGCATTTAAAGTTCGCATTCCATTGTTTTTTTTTTTCAGATTAAAGCACTTCAAGGAAGCTCAGATTTCTTCGCCATCAACCATTACACCACATATTTAATGACTCCATCATCAATGGAACCAGACTGGCAGATCCCTTCTTTGGACCATGATACTGGAGTCAGATGTGAACAGAATGCTACTTGGGCTATACCTGGTAGGAGCTGGTTAGCGGTAAGTTTAATTTTATTTATTTATTTATAGGCTTCCCAATAATGAGTCGTCATCATCTTTGGAATTATTTTCATGTGTTTTTATCTCTTTGGGCAGAAAACGTACCCTTCACTATGAACAGACAGGACGGAACAAATCAAAGGAATTAAGTTTATATGCAAATGAAGTCGCGGGAAAGGTCTATGTATGTAGAATAAAGTCTGAGCGCAAATGATTACTGTATCGAATAGTTTTATGTAAAGACTATTTAAGTCCATTATGTTTGAATAACAATAGGAAGATTAATCTTAAAGCAGCATTTAGTGTTTCAAATTAGGCGACTAATAAGAATCAAAGTTGTGGCCGTATTTAATCACGTGTTTGTTTCGGGTTAGCCTGACTAGTTACTTGTAGGGAGTTTTCATCATTTCATAATCTATAAGAATTCCAAAGATTTCAAATACCCAGCATAACACCCATTAAGGATGTTATTACAAAATAAAAATTCTTCAATTTGTCCCAGGTTTATCCTCCCGGAATACGGAAACTCATCAACTGGATCCAAGATAACTACAAAATGATAAAGGAAATCCCAATAATTATAACTGAAAATGGATTGACTGACAAGGGTCAAACAGAAGACTACGAGAGAGTTTCTTACTACAACGAGTACCTCTATCAAGTGCTGCTAGCTATACATGAAGACGGATGTAATGTTAAAGGATATTTCAGCTGGACATTGTTAGACGACTTTGAATGGTCTGACGGATATGAGTGAGTTTTAACATTCTTTCAAGTGACATTACTTAGCAAATAAACTCTTCACAAATAATTGTATCGCAAACCGTTGGCAAGTGTACGGTTAAACAATAACTTGCTTGCCACCACTAGCTAAAAGTACTTTTTACCAATTTTAATTTAGTCAAATATTTCTATCGGTGTATCATATTTTACGCAAAATTAAATAAGCCAAATATTTAGTATCGTCAGGTAATAATAATATTAATATATGGACGAAGTTATGATGATGAACAATTACCGGAGATTAATGTGAAAGATGGCACGGTTGACATCTGTCGGGTATGCCACCGTCCGGGAGAATCAATCATTATAATCTCAGGGTGTTCTCGTATAGCTAACGAAGAGTACTTGCTTAGGCACAACCTTGTAGCCAGATTATCGACCAGCAACTTGCTCTTAAATACAGCCTTGTGGAATCAGAACTGCCGTACTAAAGGTATATGCATGACCCAGTTCTCGAAAATGGACATATCACACTACTGGGATCGATTCATCATCACCGATAGGACTATTGTTGCCAATAAGCCTGATATTGTGGTGGTGGATCGAATTTAGCGGCATGCAATGATCGTTGACATAACGGTTCCATATGTTGGGAACCACGTGAAAGCCGAGAAAGATAAACAAATCAAGTATCTTGACTTGGCTCGCGAGGTTGCCGACACGTGGGATGTGGACTCAGCGATCATTGTGCCGATAGTCATAACAGCCAATGGTTTGATAGCCAAGAGCCTCGACCAACACCTAAGGAGGCTCTCGTTGGGCCGCTGGATCAAGGGGTTCATCCAGAAAACGGTACTCCTGGACACAGCCCGCATTGTTAGGAGGTTCCTCTCTCCTGAACCCTGACTCTCATCACAACTATGGCTCATGGCACGTTCATCCCATATTATGATGGACGCATTTTGTAATTGGATTCTCAAAGGGCCATATTTTCGAATTGAGCATACTGACTGTGGCTCTAAAGACCCAGTCAACGGCAATTTGAATGTTGACTGGGCAATTTTCCCGGAAAAAGTAGCTTGGAGCCTGTTCCCAATACCGGTGGGCTACTATTTGCTATATTCTTGAATGTTTTCGTATTTTATTTAAAAATGTAATCTAAGTGTATTCATCGAAATAAAGAAAATATTAATATTAAGATTCTGGTAGTAGTTTATGGTTTTACATTCAAAAATATGTTTCTGGCGTTGTGTGGTCACACAGTTATAACCTAACCTAATTCTCAAAACATGTTATTTTTGTCTTTACATTTTTTCATACAAAAACATTTGACTTAATGTTTATTGCCTACTAGCTGCTCCCCGCGGTTTCTCTCGCGAAGGTTTCGATTACGTGGACAAAAAATTACTACCATAGGGAACAGATATGTACCCATTAAGTTTCATCGCAATCGGTTAATTCGTTTTTGCGGGAAGAAGTAACAAACATAATTATCATGTACAAACTTTCACAATTAGAGTAGGATTTGAATAATGGAGACACAGTAATAAAATCTTTCATGCTAATATTAAATTTACTTAAACATGATGGTGGTATTAAAAATAGAAAATATTATTAAAATAAAATATAACCATTCCGCAGTCGGGTTAAAAAGAAAGAAAATAAGAATGAAATGTAAATACCTATAATGAATCATTGCAAGGCTTCGCTTTAAACTCTATTTGATGTGCTATTTGTTTGAAGCAAACCAAATTGATTTTCCGGAGATCCCACTCGAGACAGGCTAACGTATAGTTGCCCATGGGAGAAGCATTGTTTTCTTAAGTCGATGCAGATCAGTGAAAATGTTTATTCCTGGGATTCATTAATAGTTATTGTAAACGATACTTTAACCGGGAGCTGAAGCCTCTTAAATTATTTTGGCAAATCCGTCGGTATCATTGGAATACGCGGAATGTGTGCGAGCTGTCCGGCTGCGGGACCGGTGATGATGGTGGCCACAATGACATTGTCTATAAGTTCTTTGATTAAAACTCTTGTGCTATTACACAGGCTTGGAGGGTTTAAACTAATTTTGGCAAAACGGCAGGATCCCGACATTAGTATTCTACAATAAGCACTGAATAAGTGGAGCGATGAGTTACCGTTATTAAAACATAAAATAAAACATTATTCTGTACAGAAAAAACACGGTACAATATTTAAAAAAAAAAACTAGTAACACACTTTAAATTTTTAGTTATTCATGCGTCATCCTTGACAGTTGACTAATCCTTTATAATATGTAGAATCTTCATAAAATAAATAGTATTTGTGTCCGTTAGATAAATTAAAACAATTTTGTTTAACTTTCTAACGTATTTGGAGAAATAGAACCTTAAAGGACCTAAGACCAATTCAAATTTGGCTAATCTAAATGTTTTTGTCATTTTCAGAACTAAATTTGGCTTATTCAAAGTGGACTTCGACAGCCCTAATAAGACGCGAACACCGAAACTGTCAGCCAGCAACTATGCCAACATTGTGCGCACACGTCAAATTGACTTCGACTACATCAAGCAACCCTTGGAGTCCAATACATCACTTGTTACTGATTTGAGACCGTAGATTAAAAAAAATAATTGTCATTGTTTAATAAATATTAATGACTTATTATGAGATAAAATTAAGCTGTACTATTTTTTTAATCCCCGACGCAAAAACGACGGGGCGTTATAAGTTTGATGTGTCTCTGTGTGTGTGTCTATCTGTGGCGTCGTAGCTCCCGAACGGATGAACTGATTTTGATTTAGTTTTTTTTTTGAAAGACGAATTTTTCGGGAGTGTTCTTAGACATGTTTCATCAAAATCGGTTCAGCCGTTTGGAAATTATCAGCTCTTTTCTGGTTGATGAAGGGATTTGAGCATCTTCCACGGGTCTGATCAAGACGAAATTTGGTATTCTATTACTTCAATGATATTAGACGAACAAAGTAAACTGTAAACTGATGCTGGAGCATTACCTGGAATATCCAGGATACCCAAGTTACTCACCAACAAACAGCAGAAGTATTGTGTTTGGGCTCATTGAAAAGGTCTCAATGAATAGGTTATAGATAAATGGTGATCAGGACGAGGAATGGGGATAAATTAGTAACAAACATCACTGTGGGAAACATACGCAACGCTGCGCAGATTTAAGCGAGACATTAAGTTTAAAAAGCAGGAAATAAAATTCAAATTTAAAATTTAAAAAACCCCCAACGCCAAACAGGAGAGGCCTAGCATTTTCATTAGCCGTCTCCCGACTTGACAATGCCTTGATCAAAATATTACCTACAACTTAAAAAGCCAATAAAATATATATTTTTACTTTTTAGAGTTTTTGTTTGGGTTGGGGGTTTTTTTACATTTTTAATTTAATCATTTGTCTACAGTACCTACACTTGCACATTAGATGTATGATGATTTCCTTTATCAACAATATTTTTCTATAAGGCTTCAGTTTCATCTGGTTTTTCGCAATTGTAATAGCATTCTATTTTCAGCAGAAGAACTGAACATGGAATTTCTAATTAATATTGCATAATATTTCCTTGCAACCACCATTCAATTCCACCAACCATGAATTTGTTTCATGTTATGAAATCAGTTTTCATTACACAAACAATATTGAATGGTCTCAGGCTCAGAATAATGAATAATATTCGTACCTACCGTAAAACTAACGCAGATGGCATTTCCGTCAAGGAATGAGCTGATGATGGCTTTAAGATAATCCTCGAACATAATGTCAAACAACTAGCATCCTATAACAGTCAGCGATGACACCCACAAAATTAATATCAATAGTTTAAAAGAAAATCGCGTTTGCATTTAAATCCATTACTGTAAGTGCTGCAATTAAATCTTAGCAATAACAGTTTAAAAGTTCCCTTTAATTAAGAAGCAATCAACAGATTTATTGAAATAAAATAGACCTAATCCCATAACTTTTCCTAATTGCCGTACTCAAAATACGTGCATTGAGGCCGTGTTAACTTTAAACGTGTCGTTGTGAGCGATAATAGTTCTTATAACAGTCCGATATGGGTTGAAATCTGTTGTAATAAATTCGAATAATAAATGAGCAAGCATATGTCGTAAAAAAAAAAAATCGTAAAAAATTAGATATTAACTAATTAATCATATATAATCCGTCACTGAATGCAGTTTGGCATTTGAAATTTCATGGTATATTTTTTTAGTTATAATTATAATTTTTATTGAAGGGATAAACCGCTTTTAAAGATAATTGAGAGATGATTTTTTTGATGCATTAAAGTATATTTAATTATGTTTTGAATGCGATGGCATTCAAAACATAATTAAACTATAATTAAACTGTATGCAAAAAGACTTGAAAAGATCATATATTTTTTTTGCTTTGAAAATTATTTACGCAGGGGGACCAAGGGTGAAAGACACAAGGTCGTCTGGGGCCCTTATGTTACTTAGTTCCTGAGGTGGTTTTTTTTGTTGTTTTTTGGTTGGGAAATCATCAAATAACTTCTCCCGCTCTGGGTGGAGCGGGAGGGCGTGTCTGACTTTTACTTACTAAAACCCACCCGTGTTCCCTCAGTTGCCTGTGTGCCAGGGGCCGTGGTATCTCTTTCGAACAACCCGCACCCCTGGCAGGCATCGGCCCTTGCGGACCCCACCAGTTGGTGCTGACATCTCTTTGAGCCGCGCGTGGAACACAACGCGCCGTCGACCCGGGCTTGGCCCTTACCGGACAGCGAGCTACCCATTACTCGCCGTCCACAAGCCCGCGCCTACGGTGGCCGGGAATCAGCCTGGGATTCCCGACACCCAGGGCGTCTCCCGCGGCAACTACGGCCGTGAGGGCGCATATACTGCCTCTATCTCACGTGCGCCGCCTCCCTCTTCGCGAGCATTACTGCTTCGCAGAAGGAGGTGACGGCTAACCATTCACTCTCGCTCCGTACCATGGCCTGCACCAGGGCCGGACGCGAGAGATCGCCGCCGCTGATCGCCTCCACGAGGACACGGCGGTGCTCCGCCCAAGCCGGGCAGACCGCCACCGTATGCTCCACCATGTCCTCAGGGCGATCTTCACAATGGAAACACCCGGGCGTTTCCTCCCGCCTTATGTGAAACAGGAACCTCCCGAAACAACCGTGTCCGGTGAGTACCTGCGTCAGGCGGAAGGTGAGGACGCCATGCCGCCTCTCAAGCCACTCCTCAAAGAGGAGACTTACCTCCGCTATCGTGGCGAGCCCATTCCTGTGGTGGTCACGGCGTGCCACGTACCTATACACGAGCCAATTTTTATTATTCCTACGATGACCTTGTGTCTTTTATCTCACCGTCCTTGGCTAACTAATTTTAAAATTACCGTGTCAAAATTTATTCGTGCAAAAAAAAACAACCCACTTCCCTGAATCCATTATGTTTCCTAATAAGCATTTTACTTAGCTCATACTTAATTATTTATAAAGTGCTTGTTTACGTCTACTTTCAGCCGGACAGGGAACGACTGTTAGGGGGGAAGCACCAGGGTAAGCCGGTAATTTAAATCATCTTACGTTTTTGCATTTTATAGGTACGGTAAGGCATACAAATCTGACAAATTCAGAATGGTCAGCATGCATCTTTTTTGGACGGATATTATAGTTTGACAAAAACGATCTTAAAAAACTACAACATTAAGTAGATCCTTAATGTCCCTGCTCAGAGAACAAGTGACACCAGTTTTATGTTATTTTTATCGTTCCCAAACCGCCATATAGATCGTACTTCACAACCGCTATCTCATGCATTATTTTGCCCACGGCTTTTCCCACCTGAAATTATGTTGCAACTTAACCCACGGGAACTATAAGTTTCTCCCAGATAAAACAGATGGCTTTTCCATGGTATCCTAAATGAATCTGCTAGCGTTTTAGTCCCAATTTTGTTTAAAGGAGATTATGTGGGCAATATTATAAGTTGTGAATCGGCTAATGTAACCGTTGAAAGAGCTTAATGTTGGTAGAACATAAGAATGAAAGTGATTTTAAGATTTCATGTAAAAAAGTAAGGCAGGCAAAAAATTACTGTTACATTCTTATTTATTTTATGTACTTACTTACTTATTTATTTTCATGTCTTATTTGCCTCTAAGTATTTCTTATCATCAAGTGTAATTGTAAGTTTCTTAATAACAAATGCCGGATACCATTTTATTTTAAAATGATTCACACAAAAAATAAACAATCACTACTTAGATTAAAAATTCTGTAAGAAGTTAAAGACTGAACTTGCGGTATCTCTGTCATCAAAGTAAAATATTCTAGACTAGCCCCAGTCATGGAGGTTTATTTTATAAAAAGTTCCTTTTCATGACTAGGTTCGTACCTAAAAGAAAAAAAGTTGTTGATCTGAGCTCTTCTAAAAGATGAGCAATTTTTATTTTGGAGAATCTTAAGAAAACAGATTTTGGCGAAAAGATTGATTCAGTATTTTTGCACCTTCAGCAAAATATAAGTGATATATACATGCCTATATAAAGTTAGTCAAACTAAAGTTATTTATCCCGAGTTTCGATTTAACCGCGTATGTGTACTCAATAATAGTGTAAAACATTCTATCGTATCTCAAGTTATACCTGAGGTGTTTTTCAACCCGTGTCAACTACTGTCGATACTAAGATCTTTTGCCACGCAAAATCAAAACTAACGTCGCTATCTTGTTTTTTTATTTAACACAAGTTCTGTGATTTCTTACGTTTACCAAGAATCCGTCAATTTTATTAGGGCGTCTCTTTAAATCTTAAAAAAAAAGATACTGATGACTGCAACATTATTGCTTACTGGTGCGAAACCAGAGTTAAACAATATATGAAAATGACGCATAATGACGTATTTGATAAGGAACAGATAAATTGCCATTTATCAGTTCTTTATCAAATACGTCACTAAGCGTAATTTTTTATTCTGTTTCATTGTCAGAATTTTATAACTAAAGAATTCAAAGAAGTAGTTACAGCTGCAGGTCTGCATTTCAATCGAGATCTTCAGCGAATTAGGCACCTTTGTGTAGGTAGTTTATAACAGGCAAGTAAGCAAGTACCCATACACCATATTTTTCTTCCAACTTCGTATATTACACGTATGTAGGTACTTGCTTACTTGTCAACACAGACCTTAAGATCTCGATTGAACTACAGACCAGCAGCTGCACCTACTCCTAAGAATGCCTTTGTTAAAAAGTTCCGATTAAAATTATCGTATTGCCATGAATAGGTGAACGCAACTGAGCGTGATTTTAGTTGGTACAATGCCGAACTTGAGTGGAGGCGTCCTGAATACTGGACACTGTTTGTAACTTTTAGGTTAGACCATAATTGATTAGTGATTTAAATTACTAACATTTATTTAACACCGGTATGTGACTACAGTTTCTTTACATACCAAGACCCCTTCGTGCCTCGGAAGGCACGTTAAGCGGTTTGTCCCGGCTCTCATTCGTGGATCTTTGACAGTCGTTACGGGTCGTCAGAAGTCCGTAAGTCTGACAACCCGTCTTACTAAGGAAAACACGATACCGTGTTACCCAGCAACTGGGTAGTGGAGGTAAGATAGGCAGTCGCTCCATGTAAAATACTGGTATTCAGCTACCTCCAGTTAGACTGGAAGCCGACCTAAACATAGATGGATAAAGGCTAGGTAGATGCTGATGATGTGACTACAGTTTCCACAAGGTGGGTATCTGAGGATGTATTGGTGTGTATTTACTTTTGAATAGAATTGCACGTTAATGAACTACTCATTAATTGTGGATAATGTTTTTTTAAACATCATTGAACAACAGCTAATTCCAAAAAAAATTACAATCTAACAAATTCAACACATCATGTTCTGTCCTAAAAATCGCATTAAAGACAAAACCGCTTGCGCCCCGACTGGTACCATATCGTACCAAATCACTATTTCTGATTTCATAATTAGAACTTTACGATATGAGAGAAGATAAATTATTATTCCTTAATCGATCATAATGATTGATTTAGTTTTCCGCATTAAATAGATGAAATGGCGTAAGCCCTGTTTTAGTAAGAACAATGCGGAGCTCAAGAGTAGTCGCCCTGAACAGAGCTCTTTTGACAACACTGAGGTAAGACCCACAAACATTTTTATTTATTATATTTATTCCGATTTTTAGACTGTTTTATTAAATGGTTTTATTTAGCTTGCCCTGTTTGTTTATTGGGTCCTGTTGGCAGATTGATCTGATATTTAGTACACACCTTTAGTTTCGATAACAATACAATTTCATTTAATCTGTATGATTTTAAATCCAACCCCTCAATATACGGGGCGCCGGTGTGGGCGCCTGCATTGTGGCGCCAACCAGCCCGCCGGTTGAAAGCGTCCCATAGGGTCATGGCCATCCGGATGATCCGGGGATACCGCACGATCTCCGGTGAGGCGGTGGGCCTCCTTGCCGGATTACCGCCATAGGATCTGGAGGCAAAGGTCCTGCCGCATATTTGGGAGTGGTGCGAGGCGGCCAAACGCCGAGACCTTACTCCGCTGCTGCGAGAAATCGCGGCACAGCGGACAGAGCCCCGGGGGGATCTCATGGCGACATGGAGAGTGCGATTGTCGCAACCCAGTGCTGGGCACCCTACGGTAGTGGCGGTAAGTCCCCTCTTTGAAAAGTGGCTTGAGAGGCGGCACGGCGTCCTCACCTTCCGCCTGACGCAGTTCCTCACCGGACATGGTTGTTTCGGGAGGATCCTGTTTCGGATAAGGCGGGAAGAAACGCCCGGGTGTTTCCACTACGCAGATCGCCCTGAGGACACGGTGGAGCATACGGTGGAGGTCTGCCCGGCTTGGGCGAAGCACCGCCATTTCCTCGTAGAGGCGATCGGCGGTGGCGATCTATCGCGACCGGCCCTGGTCCAGGCCATGGTACGGAGCGAGAATGCATGGGTAGCCGTCACCTCCTTCTGCGAAGCAGTAATGCTCGCGACGAGGGAGGCGGCGTACGTGAGGGAGAGGCAGTATATGCGCCATCACGGCTGTAGTCGCCGCAGGAGACGCCCTGGGCGTCGGGAATCCCAAGCTGATTCCCGGCCACCGTAGGCGCGGGCTTGCGGACGGCGAGTAATGGGTAGCTCACTGTTCGGTAAGGACCAAACCCGGGTCGACGGCGCGATGTGTTCCACGCGCGCCTCAAAGAGATGTCATCATCAACTGATGGGGCCCGCAAGGGCCAATGCCTGGCAGGGGTGCGGGTTGCTCGAAAGAGATACCGCAGCCCCAGGCACACAGGCAACTGAGGGAACAAGGGTGCGTTTTAGTCAGCAAAAGTCTGACACGCCCTCCCGCTCCACCCAGAGCGGCAGAAGTTATTTGATGATTTCCCACCCAAAAAAAAAGGCACTAATGTTTACACTTTTTTATTACCATGTTCAGCTTCCTGTTGTTAGCAAAAGGAAGCCCAGTTGTGAACTCTGGGGTGAGCAATTACTCCTTCCCGGATGATTTTATGTTCGGAGTGTCGACGTCCGCGTTTCAAATTGAAGGAGCATGGAACGAAGGAGGTAGGATTATGTTTTCATTCGTAAATAGGTATGAGTCTCTGATGTATTTTTACCAGAGCTTATCGAATCGATAGATATAGCGTTTGTGTACACTCAGTTAACGAAAAAAATCGCTTAAACTTAGTGGAATCAATACCTATGACCAGTTTATCTGAGGACCTGAGAAATCGCTAATTTTATTTTCTATGTCTTTTAGGAAGAGGCGAAAGTACATGGGACACATTACTCCACGATTACCCCAATATTACCCAAGACGATAAGAACGGGGATGTGGCAGCTGACTCTTACCACCACTACATGGAAGACATTGAATTGATTAAAAGTTTAGGCGTCAGTGGCTATAGAATGTCTATTTCGTGGACCAGGTCAGATGTCCATTAAGTCTCCTTCTACAATATTTAGGTTGTCTAACCACCAGACCACCACTTCTATTTCATTTTTATAAAAGTCATCTTCTCTCAATTCGCCACAAACAATGAGAATAGATTAATGCCGTGCCAAAGGGTTTAGCTTATTAGCAAGTAGTTTTAGTCAATCTATATGATATTTTATTTCATAACGGTAATTTCGTCAGTTTAGAGACAAAATAGTTTCCTTAATACACATATATTCATTTGTTTCTGCAGGATACTCCCAAACGGGACTGACAACTACATAAACCAGGAAGGCGTAAAGTATTACCGTACACTCTTGGAGGAACTCCTAAAAGCTAACATCACTCCTGTAGTTACATTATTCCACTGGGAGATGCCCACACCATTGATGGACTTCGGTGGATGGACCAACCCGAAAGTTGTGGACTATTTTGAAGACTATGTGAGGGTCATATTTAAGCTTTACGGAGATATAGTCAAAATGTGGACTACGATAAATGAACCTCATCAACATTGCTCTAATGTAAGTATCTTTATAAGATCAGCTTTCGCGATTCTACAAATAGGTATGTTTTGAACAGGTGACAAAAAAATATCGTGTTGTTTACCAAAGCAAAGTAACGAATAAATATTGTTAAATCACCAAAATTAAATTAATAGGATTACTTTTAGTGGATTGTTTTTGACAATCATAATCAGAGATCGGATATTCGGATGCATATTTACCTAAAGATAATTTATAGCTGTGAAAGTATGGAAGCGGCTATTAAAATTATTTGTAATATTCATTAAAAACCTCGGGATTCTTGGATTGCATAACTATTCAGATGTGTATTCCATGTTTGCTGCTAACATGGAATGCGCATTCCATGTTACCCAACATCTCAACTTTAGTTGAATATGCATCCGAATATCCGATCTCTGATCATAATTAAGATTACTTAGGGCTGATTTTTCAATAATCAGATATCTGTAATCTGAAGAATAAATCTGACAGATTGGCGTATTTTCTATACAAAAGCTGTCAAACCGACATATTTATTCTTTAGATAAAACTTATCAGACTATTGAAAAATCAGCCCTTAGGTACGGTCAAAAATAATCACAAATTCATTGATGTCTTTTGTTATGTCTTCCATTGATTGTTTTCTTGATAATTATATCTGTTGTCTGCACCAGGCTTATGGCCTCCAACTCAACGTACCAGGATTGAATTCACATGGAGTTGGGGAATACTTGTGTGCTCACTACTGCTTGTTAGCCCATGCTCGGGCATACCGCCTGTATGAAAAGGAATTCAAACCTCATCAGAAAGGTATTAGGTATTTTATAATAATGACCTGCTTCCAATGTTATTGTATGATAATTCTTTTTTTTATCTTTCTCTGTATCCCAACATGAATCTGAAAACGCCAACCGTCTTCAGGAAGCGTGGTGATCAATGCTTGTGCCGTTCCAGTATAAAAAAGGCTTTTTCCCTGTTGTGGGAAAATAATTGGCTGGTATTATAATAAAATCCCACTATTTTTTATATGCTTAGAGGCAATTTAAGTAAACTTAATTGATTTTACAACAGATTGGTTTCTGCCCCCGTGAAATGTTTAAAGACAATGCTAATATAGTTTTTTTTTTTTTTTCAGGAAAAATTGCTATAACGCTAGATGCATTTTGGGCTGATCCAAAAGACCCTAACAATCCTAAAGATGTCAAAGCGGCAGATGATTATCTTCAAATGCGTGTCAGTTCAAAGAATACAATGTTTTAGTATACATACACCCTCATGCTAATATGTTTTATGCAACGTGCCGATGGGTTTTTG
This sequence comes from Antitype chi, assembly GCA_947359405.1. Lineage (NCBI taxonomy): Eukaryota > Metazoa > Arthropoda > Insecta > Lepidoptera > Noctuidae > Antitype > Antitype chi. The sequence goes on along the minus strand of OX375815.1, from coordinate 8,712,018 downwards.
TTTTGGGTGGGAAATTATCAAATAACTTCTCCCGCTCTGGGTGGAGTAGGAGGGCGTATCAGACTTTTACTGACTAAAACCCACCCGTGTTTCTTCAGTTGCCTGTGTGCCAGGGGCCACGGTATCTCTTTCGAACAACCCGCACCCCCGGCAGGCATCGGTCTTTGCGGACCCCATCAGTTGATGCTGACATCTCTTTGAGGCGCGTGTGGAATACAACGCACCGTCTATCCGGGCTTGGTCCTCACCGGACAGCAAGCTACCTATTACTCACTATCCACAATCCCGCGCCTACGGGTGGCCGGGAATCATCCTGGGATTCACGACGCCCTGGGGTCTCCTTCGGCACGTGTCAATATGATCGCACAATCATATCGTCATCTTCTTATCCCAATTTTTTTTTAAGCTTATATAACTTACTTATGATAACGCACAAACGCGGCTCTCTGTTTCAATATAATGTTTTGTTTTCCTTTAGCTGGCGATGTATTCCCATCCAATATACTCGGATGTCGGTGACTATCCTAATTTTGTTCGTGAACGGATCAACAACAACAGTCGCCAACAAGGATACTCGCGATCACGACTCCCATATTTCACTGATAAAGAGGTTTGTATTCCTAATCAGTATGTTACAACAAATCACAATATTATAATAACTCACTGTGATATTGAAAAACAACATTGACTGGTCGAATGCTCTTTTTTTTGCATTTAAAGTTCGCATTCTATTGTTTTTTTTTTCAGATCAAAGCACTTCAAGGAAGCTCGGATTTCTTCGCCATCAACCATTACACCACATATTTAATGACTTCATCATCAATGGAACCAGACTGGCTGATCCCTTCTTTGGACCATGATACTGGAGTCAGATGTGAACAGAAAGCTACTTGGGCTATACCTGGTAGGAGCTGGTTAGCAGTAAGTTTAATTTTATTTATTTATTTATAGGCTTCCCAACAATGAGTCGTCATCATCTTTGGAATTATTTTCATGTGTTTTATCTCTTTGGGCAGAAAACGTACCCTTCACTTTGAACAGACCGAACGGAACAAATCAAAGGAAATAAGTTTATATGCAAATGAAGTCGCGGGAAAGGTCTATGTAGAATAAAGTCTGAGCGCAAATGATTAGGTACTGAATCGAATAGTTTTATGTAAATACTATTTAAGTCCATTATGTTTGAATAACAATAGGAAGATTAATCTTAAAGCAGCATTTAGTGTTTCAAATTAGGCGACTAATAAGAGTCAAAATTGTGGCCGTATTTAATCACGTGTTTGTTTCAGGTTAGTCTGACTAGTTACTTGGAGTTTTCATCATTTCATTATCTATAAGAATTCCAAAGATTTCAAATACCCAGCATAACACCCATTAAGGATGTTATTACAAAATAAAAATTCTTCAATTTGTCCCAGGTTTATCCTCCCGGAATACGGAAACTCATCAACTGGATCCAAGATAACTACAAAATGATAAAGGAAATCCCAATAATTATAACTGAAAATGGATTGACTGACAAGGGTCAAACAGAAGACTACGAGAGAGTTTCTTACTACAACGAGTACCTCTATCAAGTGCTGCTAGCTATACATGAAGACGGATGTAATGTTAAAGGATATTTCAGCTGGACATTGTTAGACGACTTTGAATGGTCTGACGGATATGAGTGAGTTTTAACATTCTTTCAAGTGACATTACTTAGCAAATAAACTCTTCACAAATAATTGTATCGCAAACCGTTGGCAAGTGTACGGTTAAACAATAACTTGCTTACCAACTCTAGCTAAAAAGTACTTTTTACCAATTTTAATTTAGTCAAATATTTCAGTTGGTGTATCATATTTTACGCAAAATTAAATAAGCCAAATATTTAGTATCGTCAGGTAATAATAATATTAATTTAGGGACGAAGTTATGATGATGAACAATTACCGGAGATTTATTGTGAAAGATGGCACGGTTGACATCTGTCGGGTATGCCACCGTCCGGGAGAATCAATCATTATAATCTCAGGGTGTTCTCGTATAGCTAACGAAGAGTACTTGCTTAGGCACAACCTTGTAGCCAGATTATCGACCAGCAACTTGCTCTTAAATATAGCCTTGTGGAATCAGAACTGCCGTACTACAGGTATATGCATGACCCAGTTCTCGAAAATGGACATATCACACTACTGGGATCGATTCATCATCACCGATAGGACTATTGTTGCCAATAAGCCTGATATTGTGGTGGTGGATCGAATTTAGCGGCGTGCAATGATCGTTGACATAACGGTTCCATATGGTGGGAACCTCGTGAAAGCCGAGAAAGATAAACAAATCAAGTATCTTGACTTGGCTCGCGCAATATTATGTTTCTGGCGTTGTGTGGTCACAGTTATAACATAACCTAATTCCCCAAACATGTTATTTTCGTCTTTACATTTTTTTGTATGAAAAAATCGCACAAAAAAAAAAAAAAAAGATCGAAGAAGAAGGAGAGAAGAGGGTTTCGATTACGTGGATAAAAATTTACTTCTATAGGGAACAGATATGTACCCATTAAGTTTCATCGCAATCGGTTAATTCGTTTTTGCGGGAAGAAGTAACAAACATAATAATCATGTACAAACTTTCACAATTAGAGTAGGATTTGATTAATGGAGACACAGTAATAAAATCGTTCATGCTAATATTTAATTTACTTAAACAGGATGGTGGAAATAAAAATGGAAAATATTACTAAATAAAATATAACCATTCCGCACTCGGGTTAAAAAGAAAGAAAATAAGAATGAAATGTAAATACCTATAAAGAATGGCAAGGCTTCACTTTAAACTATATTTTATGTGCTATTTGTTTGAAGCAAACTAAATTGATTTTCCAGAGATACCACTCGAGACAGGCTTACGTATAGTTTTTTTTTTTTTTTTTTTTTTTCTTTTTTTTTTTTAAAAACGTTGCCCCACACTAGGAATTTCTCCTGTATTGTGGGTGCGTTTACAAACATTTAAACTCACATACACAAACAGCCAGACCCGGAACAACTACTTGTAGGTCATACAAATATTTGTTCCGTGCGGGGATCGAACCCGCGACACGCAGCGCAGCAGTCAATCGCTTAACCACTGCGCCAACCGTGCTGCCCGTGCCCATGGGAGAAGCATTGTTTTCTTAAGTCGATGCGGATCAGTGAAAATGTTTGTTCCTGGGATTTATGAATAGTTTTTGTAAATGATACTTTAACCGGGAGCTGAAGCCTCTTAAATTATTTTGGCAAATCCGTCGGTATCATTGGAATACGCGGAATGTGTGCGAGATGTCCGGCTGCGGGACCGGTGATGATAGTGACTACAATCACATTGTGTATAAGTTCTTTGATTAAAACTCTTATGCCATTACACAAGCTTGGAGGGTTTAAAATAATTTTGGCAAAACGGCAGGATCCCGACATTAGTATTGTACAATAAGCACTGAATAAGTGGAGAAATAGAACCTTAAAGGACCTAAGACCAATTTAAATTTGGCTAATCTAAATGTGTTTGTCATTTTCAGAACTAAGTTTGGCTTATTCAAAGTGGACTTCGACAGCCCTAATAAGACGCGAACACCGAAACTGTCAGCCAGCAACTATGCCAACATTGTGCGCACACGTCGAATTGACTTCGACTACATCAAGCAACCCTTGGAGTCCAATACATCACTTGTTACTGATTTGAGACCGTAGATAAAAAAAAAAATTGTCATTGTTTAATAAATATTAATGACTTAATATGAGATAAAATTAAGCAGTACTATTTTTTTAAACCCCGACGCAAAAACGACAGGCGTTATAAGTTTGACGTGTCTTGTGTGTGTGTCTATCTGTGGTGTCGTAGCTCCCGAACGGATGAACTGATTTTGATTTCGTTTTTTTTTTTTAAAGATGAATTAGTCGGGAGTATTCTTAGACATGTTTCATCAAAATCGGTTCAGCTGTTTGGAAATTATCAGCTCTTTTCTGGTTGATGAAGGGATTTGAGCATCTTCCACGGGTCTGATCAAGACGAAATTTGGTATTCTATTACTTCAATGATATAAAACGAACAAAGTAACCTTGAACTGTTGCTGGAGCATCACCTGGAATTTCCAGGATACCCAAGTTACTCACCAACAAACAGCAGAAGTATTGTGTTTGGGCTCATTGAAAAGGTCTCAATGAATAGGTTATAGATAAATGGTTATCAGGACGAGGAATGAGGATAAATTAGTAACAAACTTCACTGTGGGAAACATACGCAACGCTGTGCCGATTTAAGCGAGATATTAAGTTTAAAAAGAAGGAAATAATAGTTAAATTTAAAAAACCCCCAACGCCAAACAGAGGAGAGGCCTAGCATTTTCATTAGCCGTCCCCTGACTTGACAATGCCTTGATCAAAATATTACCTACAACTTAAAAGGCCAATAAATATTTTTTTTTACCTTTTAGAGTTTTTGTTTGGGTCGGTGGTTTTTTTAATTTTTAATTTAATTATTTGTCCACAGTACCTACACTTGCACATTAGATATATGATGATTTCCTTTATCAACAATATTTTTCTATAAGGCTTCAGTTTCACCTGGTTTTCGTAATAGCATTCTATTTTCAGCAGAAGAACTGAACATGGAATTTCTAATTAATATTGCATAATATTTCCTTGCAACCACCATTCACTTCCACCAACCATGAATTTGTTTCATGTTATGAAATCAGTTTTCATTACACAAACAATATTGGATGGTCTCAGGCTCAGAATAATGAATAATATTCGTACCTACCGTAAAACTAACGCAGATGGCATTTCCGTCAAGGAATGAGCTGATGATGGCTTTAAGATAATCCTCGAACATAATGTCAAACAACTAGCGTCCTTTAACAGTCAGCGATGTCACCCACAATATTAATATCAATAGTTTAAAAGAAAATCGCGTTTGAATTTATACCCATTACTGTAAGTGCTGCAATTAAATCTTAGCAATAAAAGTTTAAAAGTTCCCTTTAATTAAAAAGCAATCAACAGATTTATTAAAATAAAACTTTTTCCAAAAAAAAAACAACCGACTTCCAAAAAAACACAACAAAGTGAAAAATAACTTTAATTTCGGAAGTCGGTGTCTTTGGAGCTGTATTTGAATTTTTTGTCACCGCCTTCCGAATTTAAAGTTATTTTTCACTTTGTAGTGTTTTTTTGGAAGTCGGTTGTTTTTTTTTTTGGAAAAAGTTTTTATTTTTTACTTTTTAGTTCACATGTGCTTACCCCTTCACAGCATACCGGCGTGATGTTATGTTATGAACTGGTGTAAGCAATAGACAGAGATGAGATTTCAGCAATCCCAGTCCATTTGCTATCATTTATTGAGGAGTTCCGATGCCTATCTCCGAAGTTCTTCATCAGATCTTCACCAAATTGAAATGGAACCACTCCGAGAAAGTACTCTTCCAAAAAATACCTGAAGTGCTTTGTGTGCCTATAAAATTTGAAGAGTTCTCTCTATTTTTCCAGGATCCCATTATCAGATCCTGACTTGATGATCATGGGACCACCTGGGAAGTATACCCTTTCAAACAAAAAAAACAAAATCCAAATTGGTCCAGCCGTCTTCGAGTAATCGGGGAACATACATTAAAAAAAAAAAAAAAAGGTTCCGACGAATTGATAACCTCCTCCTTTTTGAAGTCGGTTAAAAATAGGCCTAATCCCATAACTTTTCCTGATTGCCGTACTCAAAATACGTGCATTAAGGCCGTGTTAACTGTAAACGTGTCGTTGTGAGCGATAATAGTTCATATAACAGTCCGATATGGGTTAAAATCTATTGTATTAAATTCGAATAATAAACAAGCAAGCGTATGTCGTAAAAATGCAAATAAAATCGTACAAAATTAGATATTAACTATTTAATCATATTCACCACCACTGAACGCAAATTGGCATTTTAAATTTTATGGAATATTTTTTAGTTATTATTATAATTGTTATTGAAGGGATAAACCGCTTTTAAAGATAATTAAGAGGTGACTTTGATTGACTATGATTTTTTTTATGCATTAAAGTATGTTTAATTATGTTTTGAGTTCCATCACTGTATGCAAAAAGACTTTAAAATATCATATAGTTTTTTTGCTTTGATAATTATTCACGCAGGGGGACCAAGGGTGCCAGACACGGGGTCGTCTGGGCCCTTATGGTACTTGGTTCCTGGGGTGGTCACGGCGTGCCACGTACCTATACACGAGCCATTTTTTATTATTCCTACGATGACCTTGTGTCTTTTATCTCACCGTCCTTGGCTAACTAATTTTAAAATTACCGTGTCAAAGTTTATTCGTGCAAAAAAAAACAATCCACTTCCCTGAATCTTATGTTTCCTAGTAAGCATTTTACTTAGCTCATACTTAATTATTTATAAAGTGTTTGTGTTGTTGTCTACTTTCAGCCGGACAGGGAACGACAGTTAGGGGGGAAGCACCAGGGTAGGCCGGTAATTTAAATCTTCTTACGTTTTACCAATTTATAGGTACGGTAAGGCATACAAAACTGACAAATTCAGAATGGTCAGCATGCTTCTTTTTTGGACGTATATTAAATTTTATAGACCTACGAAGCGATTTAGGTATTTTTTGGAAGAGTGCTTTCTCGGAGTGGTCTCATTTCAATTTGGTGAAGATTTGATGAAGAACTTTGGAGATAGGCAACGGAACTCCTCAGTAAATGATAGCAAATGGACTGGGATTGCTGAAACCTCATGTCTGTTTATTGCTTACACCAGTTCATAACATAACATCACGCCGGTATGCTGTGAAGGGGTAAGCATATGTGAACCACTAAAAAGTGAAAAAAAAAACTTTTTCCAAAAAAAACAATCGACTTCCAAAAAAACACTACAAAGTGAAAACTTGAGAGGTGTCAAGGGACACCCGGATGGAACGAAGTTCCAGTACTTGCCGCCAGTACTTGCCGCCAGTACTTGCCGCCAGTACTTGCCGCCAGTACTTGCCGCCAGTACTTGCCGCCAGAACTTGCCGCGAGGGAGAGAGAGAGGGAGAGAGGGAGAGAGGGAGAGAGAGAGAGAGAGAGAGAGAGAGAGAGAGAGAGAGAGAGAGAGAGGGAGAGAGAGTGGAGCATACGGTGGCGGTCTGCCCGGCTTGGGTGGAGCACCACCGTGTCCTCGTGGAGGCGATCGGCGGCGGTAATCTCTCACGTCCGGCCCTGGTGCAGGCCATGGTACGGAGCGAAAATGCATAGGTAGCGGTCACCTCCTTCTACGAAGCAGTAATGCTCGCAAAGAGGGAGGCGGCGCACGTGAGGGAGAGGCAGTATATGCGCCCTCACGGCCGTAGTCGCTGCGGGAGACGCCCTTGGCGTCGGGAATCCTAGGCTGATTCCCAGCCACCGTAGGCGCGGGCTTGCAGACGGCGAGTAATGGGTAGCTCGCTGTCCAGTAAGGACCAAGCCCGGGTCGACGGCGCGTTGTGTTCCACGCGCGCCTCAAAGAGATGTCAGCACCAACTGGTGGGGTCCATAAAGGCCGATGCCTGCCAGGGGTGCGGGTTGTTATAAAAAAAAACGTCGCTATCTTGTTTTTGACGTGACAACGTCTTATAATTCGATGGAGCCGGCTGCACGCACGAAAAAACATGACTCATGCGGCGTTACCTCGCTCTGAGGCGTTTCATTTAAGGTTTGAAGTGCAAGGGAGAGCGCGGAACGAGCGACAAAGAGGCACAATCGGCTTCCGCATTCGGCAGCGTTCAACATCTGTCTCTCTCCTACTTGAGTGAGCGATGAGTCCGGTGGACAGCTGCTATACAATAATACATTTACATGTTTTCGTCAAGTATGAAGTGCAGTGAAAAGTGAATGTGGTGTCAATTGTTTATAGCAACGATAATTGCGGCGATAAAGGTAATGATTCTTTCGATATTAAATATATGTTCAGTGATATATTGTCGAATTTTCTTTTGAAAAATGCAACCATTCCATCAGTATTTTCTTATGACGTTGTCACGTTCAACTATCGTCAGTAAACCGACATTACAGACAACCGATTTTTTATTTAACACAAGTTCTGTGATTTCTTACATTTACCAAGAATCCGTCAATGACATTAAGGCGTCTCTTTAAATCTTAAAAAAAATATACTGATGACTGCAACATTATTGCTTACTGGTGCGAAACCAAAGTTAAACAATATATAAAATGACGCATACTGACGTATTTGATAAGGAACAGATAAATTGTCATTTATCTGTTGTTTATCAAGTACGTCAATAAGCGTCATGTTTTATACTGTTTCATTGTCAGAATTTTATAACTTAGGAATTCAATGAAGTAGTTACAGCTGCAGGTCTGCATTCCAATCGAGATCTTCAGCAAAGTAAGCACCTTTGTGTAGGTAGTTTATAACAGGCAAGTAAGCAAGTACCCATATACCATATTTTTCTTCCAACTTCGTATATTACAAGTATGTAGGTACTTGCTTACTTGTCAACACAGGCCTCTCGATTGAAATACAGACCAGCAGCTGCACCTACTCCTTAGATTGCTGTTGTTAAAAAGTTCCGATTAAACGGTGAACAGTTTGTTATTGTCATATTGCCATGAACAGGTGAACGCAACTGAGCGTGTTTTAGTGGGTACAATGCCGAGCTCGAGTGGAGGCGTCCTGAACACTGGACACTGTTTGTAACTTTTAGGTTAGACCAAAATTGATTAGTGATTTAAATTACTAACATTTATTTAACACCGATATGTGACTACAGTTTCTTTACATACCAAGACCCCTCCGTGCCTCGGAAGGCACGTTAAGCCGTTGGTCCCGGCTCTCATTCGTGGATCTTTGACAGTCGTTACGGGTTGTCAGAACCCTGTAAGTCTGACAACCCGTCTTACCAAGGAATACACGATACCGTGTTACCCAGTAACTGGGTAGGGGACGTCAGATAGGCAGTGGCTCCATGTAAAATACTGGTATTCAGCTGCCTCCGGTTAGACTGGAAGCTGACCCAAACATAGTTGGGTTAAGGCTTGGTAGATGCTGATGATGTGACTACAGTTTCCACACGGTGGGTATCTAAGGATGAACGGCGTCGCCGATGAAGGCCAGGAAGAGATGGTGAGACGACCTAGACCCGTATCGGGCTGGTTCGTGGTGGCTCAGGAAAACTACACCTGGAAGAATTTGGGAAGGTTTTTCCCAGCACTCGGAATTTGCAGGCGAACAAAAAAGATCACATTTATCACACTGTCAGGCATAAGGGCATTAAGGTACTCTTACATGGGAAATTTTTTGAGCAATTATTGCTCGACAACACTAATGTATCAATCTGAATCAATTAAGTGGAGCAATCTGGAGCAACAACAATAAATTGCCGATGTGTTTCGGCAATATTGCTTCTGATTGCTCCATATACTTCATGAGTTGCCGAATATCCAATCGGTTTGGAAATTTTTAGTCAATTTTCTTTCTATCTCGTTTGAACGTATAACTACGTCTCTTTTTTGCGAGAAGAACCGGCCGGCGGCGGAGGTGGCGGCGGCGGGGAGACGCATTGCCTAGTTTTTTAAGTTGCTCCATATTGCTCCATATTGTGTGGCCGTATCTCTGGCAACAGGTTGCTACATGTTGGAATTGCCCTAAATTGCTGGACGTAGTCGTGACGTCACATTTGACGAGAATTGCCCAAGATAGAACAATTTTAGTTGCTCGTGTAAACGCACCTTTACGATGATGCCACTACCCGGTTAGTCATCCTACTAATATTATAAACGCGTAAGTATGGATGGAAGGACGGATGTTTGTTACTCTTTCATGGAAAAACTACTGTATGGATTTAGATGAAATTTGGCACATAGATAGATTATAACCTAGAGGAACACATAGGATACTTTTTATCCCGGTAGTACGTGCCTGCGGGATAATTTCCGACTTCCACGCGGGCGAAACCGCGGGCGGAAGCTAGTAAATTATACTATCAGAAACTTTAATTATAATCTATAAACTTTAAGTGACAATACTGTAAATGATTTATCGATTAAAATCCAGCAATAATTAATTATATTTAACTGAATGTTTGTGTATTGTGTTATATTTTGCTGCAATTAGCATACACGCTACATGCTGAGAAAACTTTATGGCGAAGAATGACTGTTTGAAAAATTTATAATAAAGTTTGATAATTAAATAATTAAGTTTGATATTAATTTTCCTTTTGTATTTGTATGTGTTAGTAAGTCCTTATAGTAGGTTTTTGATTGATCCACCTTGAGACCGTTATTATTGTAATATTGGTCAGACCAGACCGATCTACTGGTAAAACTGAAGTCACCATGTAGGTATGGTGGTAGCCTTTACTTATAGCCTTCAAACTGTCAATTCATCATCACACTAGTCAAGCAGTTAACCATAATTCATTTGGATAAAGACCCATAATCATGATTTATCACGATAACAATATTACTGATAAACATGTGTCGCTAGGTATGATGAGAAAAAACACATAATAATATATGATTCACTAGCTTCCGCCCGTGGCTTCGCCCGCGTGATATAGTATTATATGTGTTAATCTAAGTTATAATCTATCTGTGTGCCAAATTTCATCCAAATCTATTCAGTAGTTTTTGCGTGAAAGAGTAACAAATATCCATAAATCCATACATACAAACTTTCGCGTTTATAATAATATATTAAGTAAGGAAGTAAGAATGTTTACTACTTACTATTGTAACAAGACAGTGCGCTATAAATCGAACGATTTTAGTGTCTGTTTTGCACGTTACCTACTGCTGTCAATACGCGTTAACTAGGTAATCATAGTTTATCTTCGGAAATACGAACGCGTCATGATGAGATCTGATATAGAGCTGTTACAACCATGGAAGTACGTAAGAAATTATCGATTAACAACTTTTATCTATGCACTTCCAAAACAAACTTTTTTAAACTTATTAAACACAAAAACAAGAAGTAATTGATACACAAAAAGTTATTCAAACCATTGTTTTGAATAGTGTGGTTTAATAAAACTTTTTCTTTTAAAGTATCGTTTTTTTCATGATGTTATTGTTATCTGTGGCGGAAACTACAATGGCGCGGACCCCTGCGATGATCAGTTGAATTAAGGTGCCATGTTTACGATATTATTTATTTTTATGAAATTACCTAACTTTAGAAGAAGTAAGTAAGTGTTATTGCACGCATTGTCTACATCTCTGTTATCTTTTCTCCTATCGCAGGTGTGCTGGAAGATATTTCTGTAGAAATAAGCATTACCTATGTACGTATTTTTCTGTTCCTTTCTTCTTGTCTGTTTATATGTGTGTGCATAAATGGTTAAATAAATAATTTATTATAATGCACAAAATAAAATATTAAAGCTACTCGTGTGAAACTAATAACAAACAGTTTTATAAACAACTATTTACGTTTGATTAGAGTTGCAAGTGAATAAACTACTCATTACTTGTGGATAGTGTTTTTTTAAACATCATTGAACAACAGCTAATTCCTATAAAAATTTACATTCAACATAATTATCATGTTCTGTCCTAAAAATCGCATTATCGACAAAACCGTTTGCCCCCAACTGGTACGATATCGTACCAAATCACTATTTCTGATTTCGTAATAAGAACTTTACTTTATGAGAGAAGATACATTATTACTCCATAATCGATCATAATGATTGATTTAGTTTTCTGCATTAAATAGATGAAATGGCGTAAGCCCTGTTTAAGTTAGAACAATGCGGAGCTCGAGAGTAGTCGCCCTGAACAGAGCAGTTTTGATAACACTGAGGTAAGCCACAAACAAGTGATTTTTAGACGGTTTTATTAAATGGTTTTATTTAGATTGCCCTATTTGTTTATTGGGTCCTGTTGGCAAATTGATCCGATATTTAGTACACACCTTTAGTTTTGATAACAATACAATTTCATTTAATCTGTATCCATTGTAAATCCAACCCCTCAATATACGGGGCGGCGGTGTGGGGTGTGAGGCATCCTACATTGAGGCGCCAACCAGCCCGCCGGTTGAAGGCGTCCCATAGGGTCATAGCCATCCGGATGCTCCGAGGACACCGCACGATCTCCGGTGAGGCGGTGGGACTCTATGACGAATTACCGCCATGGGATCTGGAGGCAAAGTTCCTGCCGCATATTTGGGAGTGGCGCGAGGAGGCCAAACGCCAGGGCATTACTCTGCGGCCGCAAGAAATTGCGGCACAGTGGACAGAGCTCCGGCATGATCTTATGGCGACATGGAGAGTGCGCTTGTCGCAACCCAGTGCTTATCACGCCACGACAATGGCGGTAAGTCCCCTCTTTGAGGAGTGGATTGAGAGATGGCATGGCGTCCTCACCTTCCGCCTGACGCAGGTCCTCTCCGGACATGGTAGTTTCGGGAGGTTCCTGTTTCGGATAAGGCAGGAGGAAACACCCGGGTGTTTCCACTACGAAGATCGCCATAAAGACACGGTGGAGCAGACGGTGGAGGTCTGCCCGGCATGGGTGGAGTCGATCGGCGGCGGCGATCTCTCGCGTCCGGCCCTGGTCTTGGCCACGATACGGAGCGAGAGTGCATGGGTAGCCGTCACGTCCTTCTGCGAAGCAGTAATGCTCGCGAAGAGGGAGACGGCGCACGTGAGGGACAGGCAGTATATGCGCCCTCATGGCCGTAGTCGCCGCGGGAGACGCCCTGGGCGTCAAGAATCCCAGGCTGATTCCCGGCCACCGGCGCGGGCTTGCGGACGGCGAGTAATGGGTAGCTCGCTGTCCGGTAAGGACCAAATCCGGGTCGAGATGAGATCCCTCAAAGAGATGTCAGCATCATCTGATGGGGCCCGCAAGGGTCGATGCCTGGCAGGGGTGCGGGTTGCTCGAAAGAGATACTGCGGCCCCTGGCACACAAGCAATTGAGGGAACCCAGGTGGATTTTAGTCAGTAAAAGTCTGACACGGCCTCCTGCTCCACCCAGAGCGGGAGAAGTTATTTGATGATTTCCCAACCAAAAAAAAACCCCTCAATATTGGTATCAAATCAAAGGGCTTGACTATTAAAATACTGTACACTATGAAAAAAAAAACTCAAACTAAATGGAATGAGAAGTATTAAGTCATCATCAGCATCATTTCAGCCGAAAGACGTCTACTGCTGGACATAGGCCTCCCACAAGCTCCACCACTTCGACTGGTTCTGTGTTTCCCGCATCCAACGGACTCCTGCGGTCCTCACAATGTCTTCAGTCCACCTTGTGGGAGGCCTTCCAACGTTACGTCTTCCAGTGCGCGGTCGCCATTCTATAACTTTTTGGCCCCATCGGCCATCTGTTCTGCGAGCAATGTGCCCTGCCCACTACCACTAAAGTTTGGCAATTCTTCGGGCTATGTCGGTTACCTTGGTTCTCTTGCGGATCTCTTCATTCCTGATTCGATCACGCAGAGTAACTCCAAGCATAGCCCTCTCCATTGTTCTTTCTTTAAGCCTTCTTATGAGGCCCATTGTGAGCGACCACGTTTTGATTCCATATTTAGTACATTATCTATATCATTATTTTCATTAAAACCGTTTAACTTAAAAAAAAAACAAATGTACCAAAAAATTTTTGCTATTTTGCCTCTTGAAAAACATATTTTGGTGCTAGGTAGTTACTGTTTATTCTGGTTGTTGATTGTAATTAAGTTTTTGGTGATCTGAGCCAAAATTGACAAAATGTTTCACCAATTTTGCTTTAAATACTTATAAGTATATCGAGACCATTGGTGGCCTAGTGTGGCTGCAACTTACGAGTGTTAGGTCGTGGGTACGAACCTACACAGGCGGTTTACTTTGTGTAAATTACGTCTGCTCTGAAAACGGTGAAGGTTAACATCGTGAGGAAATCAGCATGACCTAGAGCAAAAAATTCGAAAGACACGTGACATCTATCAACCTGCACTGGGTCCGTGTAGTGGATTACGGCCCGCTCCCACTTACAGAGAGAAAGACTGTATCCCAGCAGTACATTATAGGCTGATTATACAAGTTATGCATAGGTATATGACGTACCTAACCGTGTAGAGATTGTGATAGCCACAAGATAGGATTATAGTCAATAAAAAGTATTAATAAAACATTCAATGCAGATTTGAGGCACTAATGTTAAAACTCTTTTATTACCATGTTTAGCTTCCTGTTGTTAGCAAAAGGAAGCCCAGTTGTGAACTCTGGGGTGAGCAATTACTCCTTCCCGGATGATTTTATGTTCGGAGTGTCGACGTCCGCGTTTCAAATTGAAGGAGCATGGAACGAAGGAGGTAGGATTATGTTTTGATTTGTTAATAGGTATGAGTTTCTGAGGCATCTTTACCACAGCTTATCTATTTGATAGATATAGCGTTTGTGTACACTCAGTTAACGAAAAAAATTGCTTAAGCTTCGTGGAATCAATAGCTATGAGCAGTTTATCTGAGGACCTAAGAAATCGCTAATTTTGTTTTCTATGTCTTTTAGGAAGAGGCGAAAGCATATGGGACACATTTCTCCACACTTACCCCAATTTTACCCAAGACGATAAGAACGGGGATGTGGCAGCTGACTCTTACCACCACTACATGGAAGACATTGAATTGATTAAAAGTTTAGGCGTTAGTGGCTATAGAATGTCTATTTCGTGGACCAGGTCAGATGTCCATTAAGTCTCCTTCTACAATATTTAGGTTGTCTAACCACCAGACCACCAGTTCAATGTTTCATTTTTATAAAAGTCATCTTCTCTCAATTCCGCACAAACAATGAGAATAGCTTAATGCCGTGCGAAAGAGTTTAGCTTGTTAACAAGGAGTTTTAGTCAATCTACATCATATTTTATTTCATAACGGTAATTTTGTCAGTTTAGAGACAAAATAGTTTCCTTAATACACATATATTCATTTGTTTCTGCAGGATACTCCCAAACGGGACTGACAACTACATAAACCAGGAAGGCGTAAAGTATTACCGTACACTCTTGGAGGAACTCCTAAAAGCTAACATCACTCCTGTAGTTACATTATTCCACTGGGAGATGCCCACACCATTTATGGACCTCGGTGGCTGGACCAACCCGAAAGTTGTGGACTATTTTGAAGACTATGTGAGGGTCATATTTAAGCTTTACGGAGATATAGTCAAAATGTGGATTACGTTAAATGAACCTCATCAACATTGCTCTAATGTAAGTAGCTTTATAAGATCAGCTTT
This sequence comes from Antitype chi, assembly GCA_947359405.1. Lineage (NCBI taxonomy): Eukaryota > Metazoa > Arthropoda > Insecta > Lepidoptera > Noctuidae > Antitype > Antitype chi. Next base: position 8,696,788 of record OX375815.1, on the reverse strand, counting down.
CGCGATTCTACAAATAGGTATGTTTTGCACAGGTGACAAAAAAAATCGTGTTGTTTATTACCAACGCAAAGTATCGAATAAATATTGTTAAATCACCAAAATTAAATTAATAGGATTACTTTTAGTGTTTTGTTTTTGACAATCATAATCAGAGATCGGATATTCGGATGCATATTTACCTAAAGATGATTTTTAGCTGTGAAAATATGGAAGCGGCTATTAAAATTATTTGTAATACTTATTAAAAACCTTGGATTTCTTGGATTGCATAACTATTCAGATGTGTATTAATTTAAAATTAATGTTTAACCCGATATAAATATGTTTATGTACTGGAGGAGGGGTGGTTTGTATTAGTTAAAACAAAAAATAAACAAATTACTTACCTAAATTAAGACTTTTTCGATACAGAAGCGCATTCCATGTTAGCTAACATCTCAACTTGAGGTGAATATGCATCCAACTATCCGATCTCTGATCATAATTAAGATTACTTAGGGCTGATTTTTAATAATAATCAGATAACTGTAATCTGAAGAATAAATCTGACAGATAGGCGTATTTTCTATACAAAAGCTGTCAAACCGACATATTTATTCTTTAGATAAAACTTATCAGACTATTGAAAAATCAGCCCTTAGGTATGGACAAAAATAATCACAAATTCATTGTTGTCTTTTGTTATATCTTCCATTAATTGTTTTCTTGATAATTATATCTGTTGTCTGCACCAGGCTTATGGCCTCGAAGTCTACGTACCAGCATTGAATTCACATGGAGTTGGGGAATACTTGTGTGCTCATTACTGCTTGTTAGCCCATGCTCGGGCATACCGCCTGTATGAAAAGGAATTCAAACCTCATCAGAAAGGTATAGTATATTTTATAATAATGACCTGCTTCCAATGATAATGTATGATAATTCTTGTTTTATCTTTCTCTGTATCCCAACATGAATCTGAAATCGCCAACCGTCTTCAGGAAGCGTGATGATCAATGCTTGTGGCGTTTCAGTATAAAAAGAGGCGTTCTCCCTGTTGTGGGAAAATTATTGGCTGGTATTATTATTAAATCCCACTATTTTTTATATGCTTGGAGGCAGAATAAGTAAACTTAATTAATTTTATAACAGATTGGTTTCTGCCACCTTGAAATGTTTAAAGACAATGCTGACATAGTTTTTTTTTTTTTTTCAGGAAAAGTTGGTTTAACGCTAGATGCATTTTGGGCTGATCCAAAAGACCCTAACAATCCTAAAGATGTCAAAGCGGCAGATGATTATCTTCAAATGCGTGTCAGTTCTAATAATACAATGTTTTAGTATACATACACCCTTATGCTTATATGTTTTATGCAACGTACCGATGGGTTTTTGTTTTGGGTGGGAAATTATCAAATAACTTCTCCCGCTCTGGGTGGAGTAGGAGGGCGTATCAGGCTTTTACTGACTAAAACCCACCCGTGTTCCTTCAGTTGCCTGTGTGCCAGGGGCCACGGTATCTCTTTCGAACAACCCGCACCCCCGGCAGGCATCGGCCCTTGCGGATTCCATCAGTTGATGCTGACATCTCTTTGAGGCGCGCGTGGAACACAACGCGCCGTCGATCCGGGCTTGGTCCTTATCGGACAGCGAGCTACCCATTACTCACCATCCACCAGCCCGCGCCTACGGGTGGGTGGCCGGGAATCAGCCTGGGATTCACGATGCCCAGGGCGTCTCCTGCGGCACGTGTCAATATGATCGCACAATCATATCGTCATCTTCTTATCCCAAAATAATTTTAAGCTTATATAACTTACTTAGTTGTTCAAACTTATGATAACGCACAAACGCGGCTCTCTGTTTCAATATAATGTTTTGTTTTCCTTTAGCTGGCGATGTATTCCCATCCAATATACTCGGATGTCGGTGATTATCCTAATTTTGTTCGTGAACGGATCAACAACAACAGTCGCCAACAAGGATACTCGCGATCACGACTCCCATATTTCACTGATAAAGAGGTTTGTATTCCTTATCAGTATGTTACAACAAATCACAATATTATAATAACTCACTGTGATATTAAAAAATAATAGTTTAAAAACTAAAAAACACGCTTTATAAACCAAACTAAAAAAGGAGAAAAAAAATTAATTCAATTAAAAAGCGTGGGGTGCTTGACATTAATTGATTATAAAAATACCTCAAAAAGCACCCCACGCTTTTTAATTGAATTAAATTATTTTCTCCTTTTTTATTTAGTTTGGTTTTTAAAGCGTGTTGTTTAGTTTTTTAAACTATTATTTATTTTCTATTTTTTAGTTCTGCTAACTACAAAAACGTGGTCTTTTTTTCCTTTTTTTCATTTTTAAATATTTTTATTTATTTTCATATTCCTGACAGCAAACCCTTTAATTTGATACCCATATCATGGGGGTGGATTTCATACAGCCAGTCCGCCATCTTGGGGAGGCCGCCATATTGGATTTGTAATGACGTTTCTTAGCTAGTCATGTATTGTCATCACAATTCAGAGCGTGTGCAAAATTTCATCCTAATCGAAGACCGAAAAGTGGGTCAAATTAAGATTCCAAGACTTTCTTACATACATATTTAGTTACAAGTTACTACTACTAGTATAACTACCTACATAGTTAGTTACAAGTGAAGCTAATATAAACCGTGTAAAGACAACATTGGCTGTACGAATGCCCTTTTATTTATGCATTTAAAGTTCGCATTTTATTTTTATTTTTTCAGATTAAAGCACTTCAAGGAAGCTCAGATTTCTTCGGCGTCAACCATTACACCACATATTTAATGACTCCATCATCAATGGAACCAGACTGGCCGATCCCTTCTTTGGAGCATGATACTGGAGTCAGATGTGAACAGAATGCTACTTGGGCTGTACCTGGTAGGAGCTGGTTAGCAGTAAGTTTAATTTTATTTATTTATTTATTAGGCTTCTCAACAATCAGTCGTCATCATCTTTGGAATTATTTTCATGTGTTTTATCTCTTTGGGCAGAAAACGTACCCTTCACTTTGTGGACGGAACAAATCAAAGTAATTAATTTTATATGCAAATGAAGTCGCGGGAAACCAAAATCGTGGCCGTTTTTAATCACGTGTTTGTTTCGGGTTAGTCTGACTAGTTACTTGTAGGCAGTTTTCATCATTTCATAATCTATACGAATTCCAAAGATTTCAAATACCCAGCATAACACCGATTAAAGAAGTTATTACAAAATAAAAATTCTTAAATTTGTCGCAGGTTTATCCTCCCGGAATACGAAAACTCATCAACTGGATCCAAGATAACTACAAAATGATAAAGGAAATCCCAATAATTATAACTGAAAATGGATTGACTGACAAGGGTCAAACAGAAGACTACGAGAGAGTTTCTTACTACAACGAGTACCTCTATCAAGTGCTGCTAGCTATACGTGAAGACGGATGTAATGTTAAAGGATATTTCAGCTGGACATTGTTAGACGACTTTGAATGGTCTGAGGGATATGTGTGAGTTTTTACGTTCTTTCAAGTCACATTAGGGGTTACCTTTGTTTTATCAAAAAGAAAAATAGACAAATTATAACTTCCCAACAATTTTCCGCATAATCTCATTTGCCAAATTTTTACTTAGCAAATAAACTCTTCACAAATAATTGTATCGCAAACCGTTGGCAAGTGAACGTTTAAACAATAAGTTGCTTACCAACTCTAGCTAAAAAGTACTTTTTACCAATTTTAATTTAGTCAAATATTTCAGTTGGTGTATCATATTTTACGCAAAATTAAATAAGCCAAATATTTAGTATCGTCAGGTAATAATAATATTAATTTAGGGACGAAGTTATGATGATGAACAATTACCGGAGATTTATTGTGAAAGATGGCACGGTTGACATCTGTCGGGTATGCCACCGTCCGGGAGAATCAACCAATATAATCTCAGGGTGTTCTCATGTAGCTAACGAAGAGTACTTGCTTAGGCACAACCTTGTAGCCAGGATTATTCACCAGCAACTTAAATACAGCCTTTTGGAATCAGAACTGCCGTACTACAGGTATGTGCATGACCCAGTTCTCGAAAATGGACATATCACACTACTGGGATCGATTCATCATCACTGATAGGACTATTGTTAACAATAAGCCTGATATAGTGTTGGTGTTATAGCGGCGTGCAATGATCGTTGACATAACGGCTCCATATGGTGGGAACCTCGTGAAAGCCGAGAAAGATAACCAAATCAAGTATCTTGACTTGGCTCGCGAGGTTGCCGACATGTGGGATGTGGACTCAGTGATCATTGTACCGATAGTCATAACAGCCAATGGTTTGATAGCCAAGAGCCTCGACCCACACCTAAGGAGGCTCTCGTTGGGCAGCTGGATCAAAGCGTTGATCCAGAAAACGGTACTCCTGGACACAGCCCGCATTGTTAGGAGGTTCCTCTCTCTGGAACCCTGATCTCTCATCACAGCTATGGCTCATGGCACGTTCATTCCATATTATGATGGACGCATTTTGTAATAGGATTCCCAAAAGGCCATATTTTCGAATTGAGCATACTGACTGTTGCTTTAAAGACACAGTCAACGGCAATTTGAATGTTGACTGGGCAATTTTCCCGGAAAAAGTAGCTTGGACCCTGTTCCCAATACCGGTGGGCTACTATTTGTTATATTCTTGAATGTTTTTGTATTTTATTTAAAAATGTAATCTTAGTGTATTCATCGAAACAAAGGAAATATTAATATTAAGATTCTGGTAGTAGTTTCTGGTTTTACATTCAAAAATATGTTTCTGGCGTTGTGTGGTCATAGTTATAACCTAACCTAATTCCCAAAACATGTTATTTTTGTTTTTATATTTTTTCATACAAAAACATTTGACTTAATGTTTATTGCCTACTAGCTACGCCTCGCGGTTTCTCCCGTGTAGATTTCGATTACGTGGATAAAATTAACTGCCATAGGAAACAGATATGTACCCATTAAGTTTCATCGCAATCGGTTAATTCGTTTTTGCGGGAAGAAGTAACAAACATAATAATCATGTACAAACTTTCACAATTAGAGTAGGATTTGATTAATGGAGACACAGTAATAAAATCTTTCATGCTAATATTTAATTTACTTAAACATTATGGTGGTATTAAAAATAGAAAATATTACTAAAATAAAATATAACCATTCCGCAGTCGGGTTACAAAGAAAGAAAATAAGAATGAAATGTAAATACCTATAATGAATCAATGCAAGGCTTCGCTTTAAACTATATTTGTTTGAAGCAAACTAAATTGATTTTCCGGAGATCCCACTCGAGACAGGCTTACGTATAGTTGCCCATGGGAGATGCATTGTTTTCTTTTAAGTCGATGCAGATCAGTGAAAATGTTTATTCCTGGGATTCATTAATAGTTATTGTAAACGATACTTTAACCGGGAGCTGAAGCCTCTTAAAGTATTTTGGCAAATCCGTCGGTATCATTGAAATACGCGGAATGTGTGCGAGCTGTCCGGCTGCGGGACCGGTGATGATGGTGGCTACAATGACATTGTCTTTATGTTCTTTGCTTAAAACTTTTGTGCTATTACACAGGCTTGGAGGGTTTAAAATAATTTTGGCAAAACGGCAGGATCCCGACTAATGTCGGGATCTTGCCGATTTTTTTGAATAACTGGAGCGATGAGTTACGAACGTTATTAAAAAATAAAATAAATCTTTATTCTGTTCAAAAAAAACACGGTACAATATCTTAAAAATATACTAGTAACACACTTAACATTTTTAGTTATTCATTCGTCATCCTTGACACTCGACTAATCCTTTATAATATGTGGAATCTTCTTAAAAATAAATAGTATTTGTGTCTTTCTGATAATTTCAAACAATTTTGTTTAACTTTCTAACGTATTTGGAGAAATAGAACCTTAAAGGACCTAAGACCAATTAAAATTTGACTAATCTAAATGTTTTTGTCATTTTCAGAACTAAATTTGGTTTATTCAAAGTGGACTTCGACAGCCCTAATAAGACGCGAACACCGAAACTGTCAGCCAACAACTATGCCAACATTGTGCGCACACGTCGAATTGACTTCGACTACATCAAGCAACCCTTGTAGTCCAATACATTACTTGTTACTGATTTGAGACCGTAGACTAAAAAAAAAAAATTGTATTTGTTTAATAAATATAAATTAAACTATGAGATAAAATTAAGGTGTACTATTTTTAACCCCCGACGCAAAAACGACGGGGTGTTATATGTTTGACGTGTCAGTGTGTGTGTGTGTGTGTGTGTGTTTTGTGCGTGTGTGTCTGTCTGTCTGTGGCATCGTAGCTCCCGAACGGATGAACCGATTTTAATTTAGTTTTTTTTGTTTAAAAGATGAATTAGTCGGATGTATTCTTAGACATGTTTCATCAAAATCGGTTCAGCTGTTTGGAAATTATCAGCTCTTTTCTGGTTGATGAAGGGATTTGAGCATCTTCCACGGGTCTGATCAAGACGAAATTTGGTATTCTATTACTTCAATGATATTAGACGAACAAAGTAACCTTGAACTGATGCTGGAGCATCACCTGGAATTTCCAGGATACCCAAGTTACTCAGGAACAAACAGCAGAAGTATTGTGTTTGGGCTCATTGAAAAGGTAAAAAAAATGGGAAAAATTAATAGGTTATAGATAAATGATGATCAGGTCGAGTAATGAGGATAAATTGTAACAAACTTCACTGTGGGAAAAATACGCAACGCTGCGCAGATTTAAGTGAGACATTACGTTTAAAAATCAGGAAATAAAAACTAAATGTTAAATTTTAAAAACCCCCGACCCAAACAAAAACCCTAAAATGTAAAAAAAAAAAAATTATTGGCCTTATACGTTGTAGGTAATATTTTGATCAAGGCATTGTCAAGTCGAGGGACGGTCAATGAAAACGCCAAACAGAGAAAGGAGGCATTTAAAGGCTCCAAAGGATTCGGCTCAGTGAAAATTACAAGTAAAAATGGGCTTAAAAAGTGCGAACCTCTGTAAAGGGAAGTACGTCCGCATATAATTCGTGCCATTTGCTGGCAATTGGTAGACTCTGTTATCCCCCCCCCCCCCCCAGCGATGCCCAAAGCCGAGAACAAGAAGATGCAACAACTAGGTAGAAACTAAAATCTGCATTTTATTTCAACATTGCCTCCTCTTCGCTACCCGTCTCTCCCCGAATTTTTTGTTGATTGTACCACAACACGCGCATTTTGAGCGTGGTGATGTGTGTCTCCAGCGGAGTCAATTGACTCAGATAGTAAGGAGCCGAAGGACCGCACATCAACAATAGTGGGAGATTGTCCCAAACGAATGTGGGTGCTGGACGCGCCCCTGTCATCTGCTACACAATTGCTTTACTTTGTGTTATTTATTTCATCACCGTTGTTTTCAAAACGATGAAGGAAAACAGTGTGAGGAAACAGCCATGTCCTTGAACCAACAATTCGAAAACATGTGACATCTAACAATCCGTACTAGACCCGCAGGATGAATAATGGCTCACTCCAGAGGGGAGGGCTATGTCCCAGCAGTGGGAACATGATAGGCTTATCATACCATCAGTAAAAATTTTATGACGGTCACAATACTTCGCAACAAATATCTTGAAACACAAAAAGTTATGTGGCGCCATCTACAATGCCACATGCGAACTACGCGTTTGGACGACTCAGAAATCCTACATCGCGCACTCAGAGTTTACCACGAAACTGACATATATACAGCATCCCGACATCAACCGTCGGGCAGTTGCCCACCAGACACAACACCTGTCTGGTCGGAGGATCCTCCCTTTTCAATAGGGTATGAGTGAACTTTAACCCCTGTTCCTCATACCTCTATAGGCTAAAGTAGACTCATCCTTCATGGGGTACTGTTTTAAAATGTTACAATAAAATACCTCCCCACATACTCCAACTGAATGAAACTTAAATCTTGAATGAAACGCACACAATGCAGCCATATTTTTTTTTTGGGTTCCCACCCAAAAAAAAGCGGGAAAGGTAATTGATGGCCTCCCAATCATCAATTACCTTTCCCACTCTGGGTGGAGCAGGGGGGCGTGTCAGACTTTTACTGACTGAACCCACCCGTGTTCCCTCAGTTGCCTGTGTGCCAGAAGCCGCGGTATTTCTTTCGAACAACCCGCACCCTTGGCAGGCATCGGCCCTTGCGAACCCCATGCACTCTCGCTCCGTACCATGGCCTGGACCAGGGCCGGACGCGAGAGATCGCCACCGCCGATCACCTTTACGATGTCACGGCGGTGCTCCACCCAAGCTAGGCAGACCTCCACCTTATGCTCCACCGTGTCCTTAGGGCGATCTTCGCAGTAGAAACACCCGTTCGTTTCCTCCCGCCTTATCCAAAACAGGAACCTCCTGAAACAACCGTGTCCGGTGAGGACCTGCGTCAGGCGGACGGTGAGGACGCCGTGCCGGCTCTCTAGCCACTCTTCAAAGAGGGGAGTTACTGCCGCAATCGTGGCGTGCCCAGCAATGCAGCCATGTTTATTATAAGTTGGAGAATTACATCGTTGACAAAATGCTTGACTAAACGCTGCTTGTCCTGATCCACAAGGTAGCTGAAACTAAATTGAATAGCACTTGAAAACATTTTTGGAGCTCCTGAAGATTGTAAAAACTAGATATCTTTGCATTACATACAAACACAGGTTTGAATGAACCTAGATTGGGTGGGTCGCTAATCTATCATTCTAATTCCGAAACATTACCACTTGCACTTTTAGTAAAAATATTTTAGAAATAGTTTATTTTTAGGCACTATAATTGTATGGGAAATTTACTACTGCTAGCTAAATGTACTCTTTTTGTATACGTTTTTATTAAATAAATTATTATTTCCTTTATTTATTCCATTGTATAAATTCAAACTTTTAGTATTGTATAATAGCATAGCTTAAGTGTGAGCACTATGTTCCTACTATAAAGCCAACATTTACTGGGTACGTCTGTCATTGACTTGAATGCCCTGGCAGCTGAGAGTGTGTCAAGCTTGCTTAAATTTATCGCTGGTGGTGGCGTGTGTGTTGGTTGGATCATTAAATTCCCTTCAAAATGGTTGAGCTGAATGGTGCTGATCCATATGTCATGTTCGTGAATGGCTTATTTTAATTTCTGAATTGTTATTTTATTTTTGTTTTAATTACGGATGCTTTTAATGTACACTTCTTTTTACATTGTTCTCACATTAATAATTTAAACATAATGATGTAACCAACTGTTCGTAACAATATCATGATTTTAAAAGAGTGCCCATGGAGTTTCTTGCCTGTTCTTCTCCATAGGTACCTACTACACTTTGGAATGGGCAACTAGCTTAATCTTTGTAACTCACCAACCTTGACAATTCAAAAGTGCCTGTAATTGGAGTATTTGAAATAAACGATTAGAGTTTGAGTTGAGTTTGACATAACTCTTAAGTTTGTGTATCTTTCTGTGCAAGTCCCAATAAATACTTCGATTTTCTCATTTAATTCATTCATTTTAAAAATATTATAGCGATAGCATAGTTACTAGTAGCTATAGAATTCCGGTATGGCAAAATACCAAAACATCTCAGCTAGCTAATTTCCGAACCGCGTGGCTAGTAAGTCTTGTCCAGTCAAGTCTTCTGATTATCTCAGAACATAGAGGATGGTTACGAGAAAAGACGACGACATTTTCCTCACTCTACGCAGAATTTTCAAGATCAACCACCTATAGTGAGAAGCAGACTGTGGGAAGAACAGCACTCACCACCACCGGACTTTCTGTAACCCCAGGAATATTGACGTGAACACACAATAAAAAGTAAACACAGTAAACGAGAATATATTCTGGCAGTAGACATTGCTGACAAGTTTAGACTTAAAACCTGTTTCAATCAAATATTACTTAGCACCTCAAAAGGCACCGCATCCTCGAGCTGAATTAATAATCACCATATAAGTGCAGTGGTAATTGGAGACTTGCATAACCACGCCACCGCGCCTTGGGGGTAGCCAGAAACTACCGAACGTCACATGGTGCAATCCTTGCGTACACATTCAAGCTTGTATTACTAAGATTCCCGATAAGTTTTCCCATCGGCAACTTCTCAGAAACCTTAGCAGATGAGTTTCTAAATTAATAACGATGATACGACTAACTTTTACTTTGCAAAGAAGTCCTAGTACCAACTTTCTCATATCAAACTTAAAAAATTACGAACTTTCACACTAAGTTTTATCACCTACAGCGGGTGAATTTTCAAAATCCTCATTAGTGGTCACTTTCGCAGTATAAGGAACTCTTGTGCAAACTTTCATGCTTCTACAAAGCGGTTTAACTCAATGGCTGTCAGTGCATGAATGAATTAATGTATGATTGATGGAACATAAAATACAGGCGTCTGACTTTAGACAAACTAATATAATCAAAATCAAAAGTCATTTATTCAAACTAGGCTGAGAGTCAGCTCGTCAAAATTACATAAGACAGTCCCCCCTTAACGCCCGCCCTTCACCATTTTCTAGTGCTTTAGCTGGGAAGAAGAAGTAGCGCAACAAACTCCCCAGCAGCACAGCTGGCTGTAACGTTAGAAGAACTTGATTCTATACAACAATAGGTAATTAAAATTACGAAACACAAAAAAAAACAATAAATTTGCCATATGTTAGCTAGCACACGCCAATATACCATCAAAACATTGAAAACTAAAAATAATAAAAAATGAAAATAAAACGTAAACAGAACTTACAATCTAAATAAAAGCCTCCAGGCATAAAAGGCATGCCCCCTTACACATGTAATTCTGCATTATGCAAATATAGCTATAATTTAAAGTAACAAAAGTTAAACTAGGACCTCTGGACTAAAATTAATAAAAACTTAATACAATTAACATTAGCAAAACCATGGTCAGCGAGACGACCAGTCACCACGAGCAGTACCCGTTCACGAGCATAACGCAAAGATCAACCACTATCCCCCTCGCTATATTTGAAGGAAGGAGGCAACCCGACCCCCGACGCTACCGCAAGCAGTGACATTTAAGGGAGCATGACGAGCTTACTGCCGATTGCACTGGCAAGAATAACATGAATTGTCGAGGTCGCTAGCTAACTACATATTGCGATTTTTTTTTTGCTTCTATTGTCCCACTGCTGGGCAAAGGCCTCCCTACTCTCTTTCCACCTCTCTCTGTCCAAAACTGACAAGGACCAATCTTTATTCGCTCAAGAGAAGACTCATCGACGTATGTATTCTTCCCATTCTCACATAATGGTTCTGAAACATGGTCTTTGACAAATCATCACGTAACGCTCGAGCTCAACACAAGACAACTCAATAGTGCGCTCGATGGAAAGATTAACTAGATCTAAACGTTGTTTACATTTCAACTTGTTGGAAACAAGAACTAAGGATCCACCGCGAATAGCATTTTTCCTAACAAATGCACTTTGCACGGTAAAAAAATCATTGTTGAAACACACTATTTCATGTTTTTTCAACCAGTGTTCGGTCAAACATAACACCTGAACATCGTGATTCTCGATAAATAAACTTAACTCAAGCTCTTTGCCGGACAGACCCTGCATATATTGATGTACAACATTCGATATAGCAGCGTACCCGTTGTCGCACCTAATAGTTTAAAAACTACTAGGCGTGTCAAAAGTGGTGTTACCACCACACACATATACACACATACATTTTGAGCGCGTAGGTATTGCACTTTTCTATGAAACAGCTGATTTTTTTCTGTTTAACCTACGAATAATTTCTGCGCTGGGGGGTCTAGAATGATATGCTGAATTCATGGTTACAGTATGCGCACTGGTTAAAAATTTATCCTGTATAGTACTAGAGTAGATTTGAGTCGTTTTCGTGGTTCTATACTTTCAGTTAATCTATTGTTTATTTGGATGCTGCTAGTCTAAGTGCTGGTAGAGTTAATTTAGATTTACGGCGTTCATTCTTAGCAAAATTAAACAGTTCTATCTTCTTCTTAATAAATGTGGCTAGCAAATCATTTGGCCACGTTACGCTCCTATAACCACTGGGCCCAACTAATCACAAAGTATCATCGGCTCGAAATGAAGAAGATTCCACAAATAGAATATCTGAAGAATTGCAATGTGGGAATCTTTTGCTGTTAACTGACAATTCAAGTATGAAGCACCTAATAAAACTCAAGAGGAATAAATCTGCACATTGTAGGACATACGAGTATTATAGTATGCAGTTTACCTTTATTTATAGACACAAAGACAGATATTAATGATTTATCACAATTTTGCTGCTAAGCATGTTTTGCTTGTGCTGCATGAATGAGCTAAACCATATTTTAGAATTATAAATAGCATTGAGCTGTATGTTATGCGCTATAAATCGAATGATTCGAGTGCCAGTTTTTGTACTGTTGACACTCACCATTTTAAATTAATATTATGATGTACCTTCTTTAAAATGTTACACTACCTAGTGTACCATCTATTATCTATCTTAAACGAGCAATTCTTGTGTACATATATATATATATATATATACAGGGTGTTAAAGTAATTGCGTGCCATAGCTTAGGGGTAGGTTCAGTATCGATAAAGGAACCCAGGAAAAAAAAATTGCAAGATCAACCTAATTTAGTACCTACTAACTAACTAGTACCTAGTTACCTATCCTTCACTCGGCGTTATCGAAGTGTTCGGGCATAGGTATTTAATTGCGTTCGATAGTAGGTAGCTCTAGAAAATTATTAATTAGCATATAAACAAAATAAAAACTTATTTTAAGCAATTTTTTAATCAATTCTAAACGATTGCTATTTAATTATTAGGTACTACATTAGGTTCATCTTATGATAATTTTAATTTTTTTTTTACTTTTTTTTAAAGGTATTTTTTGATTATGTTTACGGGTTGTTGTTATTGATACTGAACTCACCCTGAAGCTATGGCACGCAATTTCTTTAACACCCTGTATATAATCTGAATCTCGGAAACGGCTCCAATGATTTTCATGAAATTTAGTATGCAGGGGTTTTCGGGGGCGATAAATCGATCTAGCTAGGTTTCATTTTTAGAAAACGTCAAACCGAAAAAAACAACCGAGCTATGCTCGGTAATACCAGATATTTTCATACTATCCGCAGTAGATCGGGTAGACATTCATTTGGTACTGAGACGTAAATTATTTGACATAAAATATATCTTATATTTAATTTGCATTGTACGTAACTTGTATTTTTCCGTAGTCGATATGATTTATTTAGTCTTTGGCTATTAAATAGGTAAAATCACCTATGCCTTGTTTTAGTTAGAACAATGCGGAGCTCGAGTGGAGTCGCCCTAAACAGAGGACTTCTGGTAACTTTAAGGTGAGGCAGAATTTGGTATCACACCACTACATAAAAAACACAGTTGTCATTTCGTCATTATGGTACATTGTCGTTCACAAGTTTCTTAAAAGCCTAGTAATGATTCATTATTCAAACTCCGGATTGTCATAAGGTTTTTAATGTTCCATGTCAAACTTGACAAATCGAAATAATATCGTCCTACAGTTACCCGTATGGCGATATTAACGGCGGAAAATCGATAGTCACACGGAATACGGTTGACGTTATAATTTGTTAAAATATTTAATTTAATTAAGTGTAGAGATAGATTGGGATAAACAAAGTTATGTATTAAGGTATCAAGTTCAATTTTGATTGAAGACCATTGTTTACAGCTTGCTGCAATTAGCAAGAGGAAATCATGTTGTGAACTCTGGGGTGAGCAATTACTCCTTCCCGGATGATTTTATATTCGGACTGTCGACGGCCGCATTTCAAATTGAAGGAGGATGGAACGAAGGAGGTAAGAATACATTATCATTCGTAAACTATTTACCAGTTTCCGAGGTATTTTAACCGGAGTGAATCTATTCGATAGTGCAATTAGTTCGGTTTAGCGTGTTTGAGCATTCAATTTAGAAAGAAAAACATACGTAGATTACTTCGTCGATAGAATAGTTATCGACAGTTTTCAGAAAACATCAGAAATATCACAACCGGACTGGTTGACTAAAATGGCTGTGTTTATTAACCTTGAGTTATCTTTAAGTACGCTCTGAAATCGAAAGCGCGATTTTAAATGAGTTATTTATTTGGTTCACCAACAATTGTAAACACTAGTTTACAGCAGTTTAAATGAAACAAAAGCAACAAATCAGAATAAAGTGTAACAATCACTTATAAATAAACTCTGCATGCACACAAAACGTTGTTGTAACTTACAAAAAAATAATTAAATAAAAGACTATATAAAGTTGTACTGAATAGAACATAATAAATTATTTAAACTAAATTAAAATCCCCTCTCACAGAAAGGAGGCCTGTAAGTAATATGTAGCCTAAATTGAGAGAGTGAGATAACACAGGGCCAAGAAACTCAATGTTCGGGGATTTCATCGTCATCATCATTTTATTTATGGAGATTATATTTAGTATAGTTAAGTACGCCTTTGTTTAAAGTATTACTTTAGTTAGTCGAGGTGCGTGTATAACCAGTGGGCCCTAGAGTGAATTTCTTAACCATCTCGATCTAACGCAACGACCGCGTTCGTCGCTCCGATCTGTCCTTTACCAATCCAGGGCCAATGTAGGCGCATAACGCGGTCGATGCGTGCGTTCAATTGATGGTTAAGGTACTTTAAATATTTTCGTTATGAGCGATAATAGTTCTTATTGCAATCCGATACGGGTTAAAATCTGTTGTAATAAATTTGAATAATAATGAGCAAGCATTGTTGTAAAAATGCAAATAAAATCGTATAAAATTAGATATTAACTATTTAATAATAAATAATCCATCACTGGATGCAGTTTGATATTTGGAATATTATGGTATATTTTTAATTATAATCATTTTTATTTCAGGCAGTGTATAAACAAGTACACACAAATACATTTCACCCATAGTGACTACATGTCATAAATAAGTCGATAATTGTTATTAATAAGTTATAGTAAGTAGGTACTTTAGGTATTACAAATTATGGATTAAATTAATATGTTTACACATGTCATTATTAGAAATTATTATTAGATAATTATATTTGATTAATTAAATTAGATAAATTAATAATTATAATTGTTATTGAACGGATAAACTGGTTTTAAAGATAATTAAGAGGTGACTTTGATGATTTTTCTGATGCATTAAAGTTTGTTTAATTATGTTTTGAGTTCCATCACTGTATGCAAAAAAGACTTGAAAATATCATATATTTTTTTTCTTTCAAAATTATTTACGGTTAAAGAGATACACTGGTTTAAAAAACCACCTTTTTGAGCGCAAAATCACCGTCTTAAAATAAATTCACACTAGGGTGGTGTATGAACGTAAACGAATCAGTAGGAGTATGAAAGGTTCGTAGCAGGTGGCGTTTTGTAGTTTTATCATATGGGAAGAACGCGTGGCATTGCGTTTATGTATGTGTATGTAAGTAATACCTTCAAATTTACAGGCAGGGGTGAATGTGTATGGGACACGTACCTCCACGATCACCCCACGTTCACAAACGACCATAAGAACGGAGATGTTGCAGCCGACTCTTACCACCGCTACATGGAAGATATTGAAATGATTAAAAGTTTAGGCGTTAATCACTATAGAATGTCTATTTCGTGGACCAGGTAAATTTTATTTAATCTTCTTCTTCAATATGTAGGTTTGTCTTCATTCATTTTGCAGACCATCTGAAGGCCAATTCTCGTAATTAAAAACGTTCACAATCTAGTCACAGTCGTATCTCAGCGACAATCAAATGTCAAAAACTTGTCAAAAATGTATGGAAACTAGAGGTATTTTTGACAGATTGAGACTGAGATCAGACTGTGAACGTTCTTAAAATTACGAGAATTGCCCCTCTGTTCGTTTTTTGTTTATGTAAAACTCATTTTTATTTTTATCTTGTTTCGCCGCAAACTATGAGAATAGGTAATGTCAAAAATATTTGTTAATTAGCAGATTTTGTTTAAACTGGCTACATCTAGACATACACTAAGTATCTCCCATCATTGGCTTCTATTCATTTATCTCTATAGGTTTACGCGGTGCACGCCAGTAAAGCTCCCAATCGGCATGATTTTTTCCAACATCTTTAACAATCATCGTCATATTTCAGTCAACTCACAGAAATCCTCACCTAATTACCTAAACCTCCATGAATCAATCCGTCCATTGTTGAAAACCGTATGAAAATCCATTTAGTAGTTACGCGGTGAGAAGTACTTTATTTTTAACCGACTTCAAAAACTTCAAAAATTTCGGAAGGCGGTGACAAAAAATTCAAATACAGCTCCAAAGACACCGACTTCCGAAATTAAAGTTATTTTTCACTTTGTAGTGTTTTTTTGGAAGTCGGTTGTTTTTTTATAATTTGTAGTTATGTCAAATTTATTCTCATAAGTCCAGAAACATTTTCATTCCGACATTTTCTTTCTCGCAGGATTCTTCCAAACGGGACTGACAACAACATAAACCAGGAAGGCGTAAAGTACTACCGTACACTGTTCGAGGAACTCCTAAAAGCCAACATCACTCCTGTGGTTACGTTATTCCACTGGGACATGCCCACACCTTTTATGGACCTTGGTGGCTGGACCAACGCAAAAGTTGTTGACTTTTTTGAGGACTATGCGCGAGTAGCATTTAACTTGTACGGCGATTTAGTCAAAATGTGGCTTACGATAAACGAACCTCATGAACATTGCAGTAGTGTAAGTACTTTTATTGAGTTTTTCGTGGGTTTTTGACAGTCGTGTCGGGGCGTCAGTAGCCCGACAGTCTGACATCCAGTCTTACCAAAGAGTATGGTATTACCCAGTAACTGTTGAGGTCAGATAAGGAGTTGCTCCAAGTGTAAAAACTAAAAAAAAACAACCGACTTCCGGAAAAACACTACAAAGTGAGAAATAAGTTTAATTTCGGAAGTCGGTGACTTTGGATATGTATTTAAAGTTGCTACCGCCTTCCGAAATTAAAGTAATTTTTCACTTTGTAGTGTTTTTCCGGAAGTAAGTTGTTTTGTTTTTTTTTTTAGTTTTTATTTTACACTTTTTAGTTAAAGTACCTACCCCACGCCAATTCGAAATTTCATCACCGTTGGTCAAAACAATGCATATTTATGCGATAGCAGCAATCGCGGTTGATTTGCTGTAATTTTTTGAAGAGTTCCGTTGTCTGTCTCCGAAATGCATCATCAGATCTATATGAAATTAGAATGGGACCATTTTGGAATAAACTCCTTTCGAAAAAAAAAAATATTTTGCAAATCCGTTTATAAATGACGGAGTTATGCCCGAACATAAATAAAAAAATATATGTTTGAACATGTCAAATTGACAACCTCCTTCTTTTTGAAGTCGGTTAAAAATACTGGTATTCAGGTGCATCCGTTTAGACTGGAAGCTGACCCCAAAATAGTCTAGGCAGATGATGAAGTACCTACTCTTATAGTGAAGCCTTCTTATTTGGTACTTTACTGTTAGTTTATTTAATTACAAATCAAACGAACTTACCTATGGGAGAAATTCGATGTTAGTTATTTGACAGTGTTGGTCAACGCATCTGATGCAACATTACTTATAACTGAATCAGACGTCTTGGACTAACACACAAATGATAATTCATAAGTAGACAAAGTACTTTTATGCTCGGCACCTATAAATAAAAACGGATCATTTTGCTTACTAATGGTAGAATTTTTTGTTTCCGAACTGGGCAAATAAATAGTTTCGTAAGCGAATTTTATCTGTGATAGCTACTTCCTTAGACGACGGTCCACTCTGCAAAGATATGAGGCATTTGCTTAATTTTTTGGTATCGCCTACAACTGTCCGTAAACTATAGGAATCGGCCATTAGTGTTCCTTTCTCTGAAAGGCAAATCGTGCTTTATGTTTTGTGAGTGATGTAGAGAGTCAGGTGGAGGTCGCTAAGTTCTTTTTAAAATTTTTGCTTAATCTATCATAGTTTAATGGCATTTTTGTTTCCTCAGAGTTATGGGCTTGATATACTGGCACCAGCTATGAATTCTCATGGAATTGGTGTGTATTTATGTACTCACTACAGCTTGCTAGCCCATGCTCGGGCTTACCGCTTGTATGAGAAGGAATTTAAACCGGTTCAAAAAGGTAATATGTAATTTTTAATTTGTCATTTTATCATTTCCTTGTTTTATAAAAACGGTACATAATATGTTGCCTATGTTCTCCAATAGATTAGGAAGAGGTGTATAATAACATTTAAATTTTGCTAGTTATGTTTAAATCTCACTTAATAGGGGTGCGCCTATATTGTCATGCACTAGGAAGTGGTGAAGGGCGGGCGTTTTGGGGGGACTGTCTTATGTTATTTTATTTTGACGTTCAAAAAGAGCTGACTCTCAGCCTAGTTTGAATAAATGACTTTTGATTTTGAACAAATGCAGAGTTTGGGTTGCTACTGGGAAAATTTCTAACGACGCGTCTATAAATTGCTCGAATTCAGCACCTTAGGTTAATAAAAACAAACAATGAAGGCACGTAACAAATTCAATTATAATTTTTTTTCAGGAAAAGTATCTATAGTGATAGACGCAAGTTGGGCTGAACCAAAAGACCCCAATAATCCTGATGATGTCAAGGCGACGGAGGACTATCTTCAAATGCACGTCAGTACCTTGAATAACACTTTCCTTTAGTACATTCGAACAAGCTATCTGATATAGGCAAATATATTTAATTAATTTTGTCACTATACTTGTAATATTAATGTTATTGTGAGAGACGCTCTAGTAAATCATTCCGATACAGATCTTCCCTTGCTGCCCTCTTCCAGTGCACGTACCTACAGGGGGAGCAATCAGAGTGTAGTCGCTTAGTTTTAAGTTCTTAAGCCCTGGCTGGAAGCCTTAATTTATTAAAGCAGCCACGGGAAAGTCCAGTTAAACAGCCGACAACGTCTTCGGTTGACGTGCGAGAAGTCATAAACAAAACTCTAGTAATACATTTTTGAAGTGAAAACTTATTTAGGCGCGTTGGGCATTTTTTGAGATGGGAAAAAACAATTGAACTCGCGACAGTGTTACCGACACCACTGACAACACGAACGTACGAACAAACAACGTTGAACGTACGTTGAACGTTGTTAAATGTGACGATTCAAAAAATGTTTCCTGACAATTCAAAAAATACATATGTAATTGTTCAATTTTTCTGTCGGCACTTCCGGAGTGCCAATGTTTTTTTTAGCTCATGATTTACTTAAGAAAGTGATGTTAAAGAATTGAATCCTCAGTACGTTCACTACATTTCTTAAAAGTAGTTGCAATTTAGCTGCCTCTATACCAAATAGAAAGAAAGAAAGAAAATACATTTAGCACAAATAACTTTTTCAATTGTAAATTAGCACGTTGTGTCTAAAGATTTAAATCGTTCAATTTGCCTTAATTGTACTTAGTCGCAGGAAAAGGTGTCCACACTGAGAAGAGTGAGCTCACACAATAATAAAAGTTCCATAACAATCAAGTGGAGCCACTGCGTAATGTCAGTGGTGTATATGTGTCATGTCAGTGGTGTTATAATGTAACAGAAACGCGGCCATCTACTGACGCGGTAGCGCGAATCTAATGATTTAAATCTTTGATTTTCTTATAAAGAGACCTGCGACACGTGTCATAGTGTCCCAAACAAAACCAATTATGACAATGACTTTTTTTTTCAGGTGGGAATGTTAACTCATCCAATATTCTCTGATATCGGCGACTATCCTAGTTTTGTTCGTGAACGGATAGACAATATGAGTCACCAACAAGGGTACTCACGGTCACGTCTCCCAGTTTTCACTAATGAAGAGGTTTGCATACTTTAAGTTTAGTATATCTTACGACAAATCTTGTAAATAAAATGATAGTCACAGAAGTGACTAGTGTCACTGTGTGTGTGTGTGTGTAGTATATACATAGTTAGTGTCCAAGTGTTTCTTTGCCACTTCGTCTTCTGAGCATGTCAATGGAAAATATTGTTTAAGTAGACATTTCTTGTTTGGCCCAAAACTCAACAACGCAAACACCTCAGAACAGATGATATAGTGCAAGATAAAAGGTGGCCATGATCTGTGGCGAGACGCCGAATAAGTATATATTGGGCATCGGAACCATTCGAGAAGCCCCACCTGGGATTTGGCTTTGCTGTCAAGCAGTCCTGACAATGGAGTCTGTTTACAGTTATCCAAGTCGTCGACGTACCCAGGTGAAAGTGTCTGCAGTGTGTGTGCATACAAAAAACCTTGCTCTTCAAGAAATGTTTGTTCAGTTTTCACGCCTGTATTTCTTGAAGGAATATGAGTGTTTTGTGTAGTACACATTAGCTCGCTAGTTATGTTTGAGTTCAATGGTAATAGGGGCGAGCATAATACCTATTGGAAAGTACACGCTACAACACACCTCGAAGTGAAAGAAACAAGTCGAGAGAGAGTCTTTGAGTATTCAGCCATTCAGAAATTAAGTTCGCACTTTATTCCATTTCCAGGTCGTAGCACTTCGAGGAAGCGCAGACTTCTTCAGCCTCAACCACTACCTATCCTATTTAATGTCACCATCACCAATGGAACCTGAATGGGAGGTGCCTTCTTGGTACCATGATACTGGTGTTAAGATGGAGTACGATCCATCTTGGCCTGTACCTGGTGTTCTGGCGGTAAATAAATCTTTATTAAAAAAAATATTGTTGAAGACTATACAATTTTAAGGAAAGGAAAAGTTTTCATCCAGTGCGCAAACTGTAACCATGAATTCTGGTCTTCACTGGGGGATTTAGAATGATATGCTGAATTCATGGAAACAGTTTGCGCACTGGATAAAAGCTGTTCCTGTAATTTACCTAATATAAAAGCACACACACAACAAATCATCGTAATGATATGAAGAGAATCATAGGGCTTCAAAAAATTAAGTCAGCATCGCTGTCAACAGAAAAAGTGCCCAAAAGGCTGGCAGCATTGCCACGTTGTTTGGCAATGCTGCTTCTTTGGCCTAAAGTGCCCCAAACGGCTTAATTCCATCATCATTCTCCTACCCTTATCCCAATTTATTTGGGGTCGGCGCAACAACATGTATTTTCCTTCCACACTTCTCTAGTAGTCGTCATCTCCGTAGTCACACCCTTTCTAACCATATCATCATTCACACAGTGGATGGGTGAGCATCTTTACATACCAAGTACGGCTGGACGTGTTTCCTGAGGCACGGAGGGGTGCCTCAGAAAGCACAATAAGCCGTTGGTCCCGGCTGTCATTCGTGGATCTTTGACAGTCGTTACGGGTTATCAGAAGCCCGAAAGTCTGACAACCAGTCTTACCAAGGGGTATCGTTTTACCCAGTAACTTGGTTGTGCAGGTTAGATAGGCAGTCACTCTATGTAAATTTCTGGTATTCAGTTGCATTCGGTTAGACTGGAAGCCGACCTTAACATAGTTGGGAAAAGGCTAGGTAGCTGATGATGAAGCAATTTTTTGGTCAGCATATTTTTTAATTGACAAGTTCAGACAACTCGTTAACATAATTATGATTGTAATTGTTTAGTATTTACAGCATTTTGTGATTGATTAGGGGGAAGGCAAACCTAAGTCTTGAAGTTATTTATAGTTCAGTTCTAAACGTTTTCGCGATAACTTCGAAATCAAATGTCCGATTCAAATCAATTAAAAAGTATTTTACTGCTACATAAATACCATTGATGATAAAACAATTTATTTGATTAAGAATTAATACTACGGTACGAATGTAACCAACTTTTGTTTCTACCGGTGGATCTAATTAAATTTTAGAACACAAAAGCTGCTATTGTGACTTAACTATGATAGTTAGATGGTCGTCGCGGACTTTTTTGTAGGTAATAAAGAGTACTTTAATTATGTGCAGTATAGTATGTTAGAAGAATTGTTTTATGTATCATCAATAAATAAAAAACAATAATAAATATTTTCGGAATCCTTGGGTAAAATGGTTAAAATTGTAATATGTTATAGTAAATTATGTGGTATATCGAATCCTTAACGGTGGACCACTATTTTATGCCACATCCTGTATATATGTTACCGGCCAAACCCGATTTCAGGCTGAACTAGTTTGTCCCAGGCCAAACTGGTTTATGAAGCCGGGGCACGCCGATTAAATGAGTTAGGTTAGGTTAGGTTAGAACTGTGACCAAAAGCGCGCGAGCCGAGCGAGCGAAGCGAGCGGCGCCGCGGCAGCGGCCAGCGAGCGTTACTTCCAAAGGCTGTTAACGAAATGGCTAATTAAGCTAGAAACCAGTTTGGCCTAGGACAAACTCGTTTGGCCTGAAATCAGGATTGGCCGGTAACATATAGGTACAAGGTGTAACTTAAATAACGCACAACCTCTGAAGTAGTTATTGTACTCATAATTATCAACAACTTTTACTATGGGGCCAAACCTGAAATCGCGAAAAAAAAAATCAGCTGTTCCATACACTTGTATTCACATAAATCGTCAAAATGTAGGGAACAGCTGATTTTTTTTTTGCGATTTCAGAGTTGGTCCCAAAGTAAAAGTTGTTGATAATGATGAGTACAATAAGCCCTTCAGAGGTTGTGCGTTATTTAAGTTACACCTTGTATAATGCGAATTCAATATTCATAGTGAAGACAGGACAACGTCTGTTGGGTCAGCTAGTTCCTAATAAGTTTGGAACATTTTCGCCGTTTGGGGTTTTTCGCACCTGTAAAAATAGTAAATATTAAATAGGTATAGTTGTAGTAGTGTCTGTCTGTGTGACTGATTAGTTTTACTATCTACACAGAAAATTGCGTTTTTAACATCATGTAGTGAATTTATTCCGAAAGGCTTATGTGTATAAATAATTGAATTTACGCAACTAAGGTTAGTTATAATCATTTATCAAATCCAATCTTTATGAAGGTAATTATTTGTAATATATTTTTTTAGTCATTGAAACAACAATAAGAGCATTATTCTTTCGGTATGCTGTATTAGCGTCACGAATTAGTTAACCATTATACAATGTGAACACAAATCTTTAAAATAGAGCTAAAATATACTTTTAACCGAATTTAAATCAGTAAGTAGCATATGCATTTAGCGAGCTATGAATTTTACTCATCTTGCTTAGTACAAAGACATACAAATGTCCTGGAATATTCACAAGCAAGGTTTACAAAAAAGCCCGTAACTCTGACTTCAACCTCTATATTTATAAACATTGCTTACAGTTAAGTAATTATTAGCGCCTATTTAACCGTCGTTTGGCGTTTAAACATCTCATGACATTAATCAACGTTTGTAAATAAGCCCCAAAGTGTACAGACGACAGCTGCAGGCCACGCTATCCCAAACTGTAAAATTTTCTCAATTGAACATGAACCCTATTATATTGTAATAAAGTTGAAAATCTATCAAAGAAATTTGACAGATTGGGGTAGCTTGATGTGCTGGCGTCTGTACAACATCTCGTAACCAACCCACTTCGACTCCAAGTTTTAAGTATTAAAATAGATTTTATTAAAACTATTACAGGTTCATCCACCAGGCTTCCGCAAGCTCATCAACTGGATCCAAAACAGCTATAAAATATTGAAGAAAATCCCAATAATGATAACCGAAAATGGATTGGGTGATTTTGGTCATAGTGGAACAGAAGACTATGAAAGAGTTTCTTATTACAACGACTATCTCTATCAATTGCTGCTAGCTATACGTGAAGATGGGTGCAATGTCAAAGGATATTTCGGTTGGAGTCTTATGGATGACTTTGAATGGACAGATGGCTATACGTAAGTTTGAACTACTTCTAGTGCATGCTGTGCTGCTGGGGAGTTTGTTCCGCTACTTCTTCTTCCCAGCTAAAGCACTAGGAAGTGGTGAAGGGCGGGCGTTTTGGGGGGACTGTCTTATGTAATTTTATTTTGACGTTCAAAAAGAGCTGACTCTCAGCCTAGTTTGAATAAATGACTTTTGATTTGATTTGATTACCAATGTACAGCCATAACAAAATATGTTCATCACGTCGTTAAGGGCTATTTTTGTCTGCTTATTGCACGTTAGAATCTGCTTTACTAACGTCAATAACGAATAAAAAGCTGAACATGACAGAATCTGAGCATAAAAAATAATGAGTTTGGTTTTTATGGAAAGATGTGATGTTTGAGGTGATGATGATACCTGACCTTATGGTGATGACGACTTATGACCTTACTTGATAAAGGAAAAATAACTCACGTTGTAAAGACTGTACCTAATGCAACCCATTGAACATTGTTGTTACATTGTAACCCATAGTTGAGAGGTTCTAATCCAAATTCTTTTTGTCATTTTCAGAATTAAATTCGGCTTATTCTTAGTGGATTTCGAGAGCCCAAATAGAACGCGGACACCGAAGCTATCAGCGCACAACTATGCCAACATTGTGCGCACACGCCGAATTAACTACGACTATATCAAGCAACCCACGGTCCAGAATGCAACTTGATTAAGTAGATGAAAATTCTGCAGCTTAAGTATTGTATACACTGCACACAAATACACAATATAAAGCTAGTTCCTTAAATTCACATCGTTTGATTTACCTTCACCGTACATAATCACGCGATAAATATCCATACGGAGAACAATGACCTCACACAATAAGTCAATAAGTCGCATGCGGTTCGCAAAGGCCGATGCCTGCCCTCCCGTGCCAATCCAATACACTGAAACTTTTGAAAACTACATGTGAGATACTGTAAGCTTTGTTACAGTTTTTCAGCATGTCTAAACCTTAATAGTATATTTTATAACGAGGGACTAAACGAAGCCATAATATACCCGAGGTGGTTTGACTCCCGAGCTTGCGAGGGAGTCAATGAAACCGAGGGTATATTAAGTTGGCGTTTAGTCTCGAGGTGCAAACTGTACTTTTCACTTCGAGTGCGAGAAAAATAGTCAATTTAGTACAAAAACATGTACTTACCTAATAAATATTACTTAACAAAAAAACAGTACAAAGTGAAAAATAACTTTAATTTCGGAAGTCGGAGTCTTTGGAGCTGAATTTGAATTTGTTGTCACCGCCTTCCGAAATTAAAGTTATTTTTCACTTTGTAGTGTTTTTTTGGAAGTCGGTTGTTTTTTTTTTGGAAAAAGTTTTTTTTTCACATTTTAGTGGTCCACATGTGCTTACCCCTTCACAGCGTACCGGCGTGATGTTATGTTATGAACTGGTGTAAACAATAGACAGACATGAGATTTCAGCAATCCCAGTCCATTTGCTATCATTTATTGAGGAGTTCCGTTGCCTATCTCCAAAGTTCTTCATCAGATCTTCACCAAATTGAAATGAGACCACTCCGAGAAAGTACTCTTCCAAAAAATACCTAAATCGCTTCGCGTGCCTATAAAATTTGAAGAGTTCTCTCTATTTCTCCAGGATCCCATCATCAGATCCTGACTTGATGATCATGGGACCACCTGGGAAGTATACCCTTTCAAACAAAAAAAAATCCAAATCGGTCCAGCCATCTTCGAGTAATCGGGGAACATACATAAAAAAAAATTAAAAAAGGTTCCGACGAATTGAGAACCTCCTCCTTTTTGAAGTCGGTTAATGAAATAAAAATCACAATATCTATTAGTTAAGTCTTTTGCTCTTTGCTTGACGTCAAACTCTTCTTCACCAAGGAACATAATATATAGGAACATAATATATAGGAACATAATATTTGTCACTGGACATTCTTAATAAATTTATTTAAAGCCGAACAAATTTACACTCGACAAAAATTCTGAAATTTTCGCGGTCTTTTTTTTTCTTCTAAACCAGTAACAGATTAACAATTTAAAACACATGGCGCCACCTTGGCAAAAACCATGGAACTAAAACTCTCAACATTTTCGCAATGAAGATAGTCCACACTCCACAGATAATAGTATATTTACTGGCTGTTTGAGTTTGTCTATGTCACATGAAGGAAATTAAAAAACGAATTACTTTTTACTCCCTAGGGACTAAAGTGGTCACTTTAGTCCCGCTTCGTAGGGCTATAATGATGTCTTTTTAGAGCATGAGAAGTGAAAACAGTGTTTTTTAGTTTGCCGTATCTTGCACAATATACATTGAATGAAAAAATTGTTGCTCAGGGGTACTAAACAGACATAAAGAAACTTATTGGGCGTAGTTAAGCTAAAACACTAAAAGTTGAGTTACAGTCTTTTGGATTGGCACGGGAGTGCCAGGAGTGCGGGTTATTCGAAAGAGATACCGTCGCTCCTGGCTCACAGGTAACTGCGGGAACACGGGTGGGTTTTATTTCAGTAAAAGTCTGACACGCCCTTCTGCTCCACCCAGAGCGGGTGAAGTTATTTGATGATTTCCCAACCTCAAAAACAAAAAACACGGGCGTAATGAAATCACAGCGGGGTTTATTCGCGCACTGGATTTTGAACTCTGAGTGTTATACCCAGAGTTGACAATGCAACAGAGTGCAGCGCGATTGAGTCTTAGCGCGAAAATCCTGCCGCGATTTTATTAGAATTATGCGAGAAGTTTAATATTATTATTGTGAATGTGAGGACTGTATGGGTAATGTTTTGTTTCTTTTTGTTTTGTGTTTCATCTCTTTCTCAGTTAGTTTTAATGTTAATCTGGCAGTTTAAGTTATTTATGCGGCTTACCCAAATGTCCTTTCTTTGGTATTGTTGAGCTGCATGATTACTGATAAATGCGTGCACTGATTGGACAGGTCCACTCAATCTGTGTGGTTCTTTCCTCAAAAGACCATTTCAGACACCAATCCCATGACTTCACATGATCTGACCAAGATTATGTCTGGACTTTAAAAGAGACTGTGACCTCTGAGTTTGTTTTGGCCTTTCTTCTCAGAGTAGTCAGATAGGAAACGCCGGCCTCATCTAGATTAAAAAAATATTATTGACATGTAAAAGTGTTTGTACAAACCAACTTACAGAAATAAAATCATTTATCATGTATCATTTATCATTACGTCCGTGTGAATGTCTTGTAATAATGGCGTTTCTATGACAACAAAGTTAAGTCACTGCGTCATTGTGTGTCAAAACGAATCAGACACGCGAACATCTTGTATGCGGTAGAAATCTAACGATTTAAATATTTGGTTACCTTGCTTTAATTTTTTGAACAGCCGCTTGTTTTCCAGGTTGTTAAATGTAAGGCTCATTAGAGTTTAACTGCCAAACAAATTTTTGTTTGTATTTTCTGTAGTTAGTGCAAGGATAGATAACCCTTCCACAACACGGTACCTACTTCTGACTGTTGTTATTAAAAGGCGAAAAGGCGAAAGATTTAAGCGTATTGAAGGGAAACCAGAGATACCGCTCACGCTCAGTACAAGTGACCCAACCTAACGGCAGAGAATCTTAACACCGCGATTCAGAAATGGTGCGTAAACGCACAGCGACATCTATTAACGGGGAATAGAACTAAAAGCTTTTAGCCGGATTGAATTTTATTATTATTGAACCACAGTGTCACGATGTTATTTGGTTACAAATCCATACTTTAATAAAAAAGATTCGTTTTTTTTTACTGGGACAGCAGAGCGAAGTCAGATTACGTAACAGATACGGGGAAACTGTCCTAGGGAACATTAGCTCTTTTTAATGAAAATAAAATTGGCATACTTAATGTGGAAAATGGAAAGAGGGCCCTTTTCATTTTCAACATTAATTTTCTCTGCAGTAATAAAATACAGGCTGAATAAATATATATTAAATAATATTATAAAATATTAAATTAGACATTGCAAGTGGTTGACTAATATAGTCATGTTTTCTGACGTGTTTCTTCTGTTTCTTGTAAGGATCATTTCATTGCTTAAGAAGAAAAAAAACAGGACATCAAAAGAGGATCAAATTTAATAAAATATTTATTCAAGCATACCATTTTAATTAAAGTACAATTTACCTATTTTAAAAGACGGCCAAATTATATCAAATATTTTTCATCCATTTTTCCTTCTACTGTACCATTAAAAAAAAATGTATAGTACAATTATTTTGGTAGTATTATCCTTATTTTAAAAGTATTTACTAAAAATAAGGACACTGTTAATGTTAAATTGTTACGACGCGGATTGTTGACTAAAGTTTGACGTGTGATGTGTGACGTATGACGCTCCAATGTTACGGTACGCATCACAAAACTCAACCTAATGGATACCGCAATGCACTACTTCAGAATATTTCCCTGAATAAGGCTAAGAGGATCTCAAGCAATAACACAATATCCAGTGAGCTATTTATTATCCATCCTCGGAGCAATAAACATCTTGGTGGGACAGTCGATCACGTCGCTCTATAATTTATATGGCCCAGCTTACATCCGACTGTTGCTAAGATCTATGAACTAAGATAGCGAGAGAAATGGATGGATTGTCTTTAGATAAAACGTTTACTTGGGTCAATTTGTCCGAATAAATAACTTATAGGACACATTGTGGACAAGAAAGGCACTTTAAATGGCAATTTCTGTAGTAAAATGTCCATAGCTATTAGAACGGTACCATTTGGCTAGAAACGGGATTAATTGGAGTAAATAAAGATGCATTCAGGCGGATATTTCTTGAAAACGGTCAAAAAGGTGTTTTTTAAAGCAGTGTGTAATCTCTTTAACCGTAAATAATTTTTGAAAGCAAAAAAAATATAATATTTTCAAGTCTTTTTTGCAAGTGATAGAACTCAAAACATCATTAAACAAACTTTAATGCATCAAAAAAATCATAAAAGTCACCTCTTAATTATCTTTACAAGCAGTTTATACCTTCAATAACAATTTTAATTAAAAATATACCATAAAATTTCAAATGCCAAACTGCATTCAGTGATGGATTATTTATTATTAGATAGTTAATATCTAATTTTATACGATTTTATTTGCATTTTTACGACATACCTACTCATGCTCATTTATTATTCGAATTTATTACAGCAGATTTTAACCCGTATCGGTTTGCAATAAGAACTATTATCGCTCATAACGACACTATTTAAAGTTAACATAGACTTAAAGACGAAGATAATAATTATACTGGACTGACCCTGAATGAATTGGGAGTCAGCAGGAGGATTATGATGGCGTTTCTGTTGTACTAATGTGTTGGGTGATTAAAATTAAAATAGATCCGAAGTCACGGTGATGTCGTGCGAAGTTTGCAGCAGGATAAATCGTGACTTTCAAAAATCTTTGAGCAGAAGGATCCTGTAGCTTGTAAGTAGAACTGACCATCTAATAATTCACTTATTTTTAGAATAGACAGAAAAGATACGGATGTCTTACATGTCAACGATATTTTAGCTGTTCTTTCGAAATAGTTTGCAGCTAATAATCTTTTGCTCAATGCGAAAAAAAACGAAATGTCTTAAGTTCTCATTACCAAATGTACCCCAAGTAGGTGTAAATTTAAAACTTGATGGCAAGAAACTAGATGCTTTTTCGGAAACTGTGTTTCTGGAAATTACTTTAGATTGAATGTTGCAATGGGGTGCCCACATTAGAGCTCTTTCTAGTAGATTAAGCTCAGCTGCTTACGCAGTTAGAAAAATAAGGAAGTTGACTGATGTAGCCACAGCTAGGTAAGTATACTTTGGTTATTTTCACAGTATTATGTCTTATGGCGTGCTGCTGTGGCAATCGGCAGCTGAACTAGATTCAATTTCCATTTTACAAAAAAAGGGCAATTCGCGCAATCTAAATGGGACCTCACGAGTGTCTTAGAAACAAATTCAACGAAATTGATATACTAACTCCGCCTTCTCTTTATATCCTAGAAAATATCTTGTATGTTCGCAAAACCTTAGGTCTTTTCAAAAAGGATTCGATTTCCATAACATAAAATACACGTAGTAAAGATGAAATTGTGATTCCAAAATTGAGATTAATTAACTAAAACTAGCAAGTCATTTCTAATAAACAGTATCCACTTCTGTAGCAAGTTTCCAAAGTCGGTAACAGAACTTAGCGATGGGAAGTTCAAAACTCATATCAAACGTGTCCCTATCAAAAAAGCATATTATTAGATAAAAGACTACGTTGAAGACTGGGAAGTTTGGCATTAATTCATTCTGCACATGTGGCTTCCCTGGTACCTCATTAATAGCATAACTATGTGAAAGTCTATGAACTGCTCCAAAATTACAATGTAATCTTTATTATTTTTATTTTTTACAATGTCTGACATATTCTCATCATTATTTGACATTATACATCAATTCTAATATATATATCGACTATTTAATAGTGATTGTCATGAAAATCATGTCACTTGGTATAAATAGGTCCATTTTATCTATGTAGATTCTTTTACATATTGTGATTTTCTATTCTTTATTTTCATTCCTCTAAGTACCTGGTACGTATTGACAGGCCTGCACTGTCCTCCCATACCTATTACCACTGTAATTTGAAAACATTGTAAAAGCCAATTATTTCAAAAATTGTAACCATGGAGTTTCTTGCCGGCTCTTCTCCATAGGAAGTGAAAAATTAGAACCTTGCACCTAGCTTCTGACATTTCATAAATGTCCATGCAGGTTAAAATATTTTGATTTGATTTGATTTAATAATTATTATAATTTATTCAGATAACATTAACAACATTATTTTGTTAGTAAAAAATAGTGCTTGAAACTATGCTATTTCACACATAAACGAATACAATTGTTGAAGAACGGACAGTCATACCTGTCCACAGTCATACTGAGGATGCTGTTGCCACTCTTACGCACTCTGTGCAGCAGAGACGCCGCTTTCTTGCGTAGTATTGCCGCGAGATCACCTAATGAAGCAAGATGGTTTTTGATGTAAGTTGTAACATTTTCAAAAACCATGAAAATGCATGTTATGTTTTATCCTAATTATACATGTTTGTGCCATTATAATGATATATCAATACCATTGTAATGTTAAATGCAAATAAATGATTTATTATTATTTCCGTGGACAATTATTTTATATAAAATGATTATACAACGCAAGTAGGTAGCTAGATGTTGTATGAACGAGATAATTTGTGGGTCCACATAACAAGTCTGTTAAAATTTGTGCCTTTTTAAAAGTCATAGCAAAGCACATACTTACTGATTGGTGCATTAAATTAAAACGTGGCTATGGTTGCACCTATAAATTAAATTCGGAAGACGGAACTAATTATTAGAGATCTTTCTATTCCACAGTCTGTCCTG
Source organism: Antitype chi (assembly GCA_947359405.1). Lineage (NCBI taxonomy): Eukaryota > Metazoa > Arthropoda > Insecta > Lepidoptera > Noctuidae > Antitype > Antitype chi. The sequence goes on along the minus strand of OX375815.1, from coordinate 8,665,504 downwards.
TTCAGCAGGCTGACCTATCGCAGTCCACTGCTGGACATAGGCCTCCCCCAAGCTGCGCCACAATACGCCCTCCACCTTCCGCATCCAGTCTGTCCCAGCCACTTTCTTATGGTCGTCGGTCCATCTACCCTTGGGGCGTCCAACGCAACGCTTGCCGATACGTGGTCTCTACTCCAGGACTCGTCTGTTCCACCGGCCATTGGTCCTTCGACAGACGTGGCCAGCCCAATGCCACGTCAGATTGCTTACTCTGCAAGCTATGTCGGTCATTCAGGTTCTTTTCCGGAAAATTTCATTTCTGATTTTATCCTTCAAAGAAACTCCGAGCATAGCCCGAACTTGTAAGCTAATAGTATCAATAGTAGGTAAAGAGGGGCTGTTGGTCACGATGATGAAACTATCTTTCAGCACTGATATTTATTTTGTGTGCGCAAACTAAATTACTTATTTATTTTAATTATACACATAAATTACTTATTTATTTTAATTACAGGCAGTAAACTATTGATAGGTTATTCTTGCGCAATTTGGTAGCTAAGTTAAGCTTACACCAAATTGTGCAAGAATTACCTATCAGCATTATTCAAGCCAATAAAATTGCATCGTTTCCATCATGTAATTAAAATAAATAAATAATATATTTTAAAGTAAGGTTTCTTACCCAGAGCAAGCCATCCAAGCATAAACGATGTTTTAGCTTCACAATGAAACTTCGCTATTTATTCCATCAGTGTATTTAAAAAAAAATCTAATCAAGTTGCTAATCAAAATAAATACAATACGTTATTTTCTGGTAAATTTAATGGTTCAATTTACAATTATGCCCTACTCGTATGCTCATAATGGCGCAGTAGCTCCTCAAAGTCTGGGCATACTCCTATGCCCAGAGGTTGCTTATAGCCATGCCTCCGCAAGGATATTTATTTATTTATTTATAATAATAAGCACACCAACAGCACTGTCACTTACATTTCAAATAAAACTTACATCTAACATTGGCATTTCAGTAACCGTGCAAATAACAGGTATGCATGACATTGACATAATGAAAAAATTAGAGACAAGAGAAAAGTGTGTCCAGTAAACCTAAATCTAGAACACTACGGAAATCTAAACAGTTTGAGCTATGTAGGCGTACATTGCTCACACTGTTTATATAGGGAGCGTCTGTATGAAACGAAACTCATAGAGAAAACTTCGATAGGGTAAGCCGTCAAGTTTGACCTTTCGTTATATAACCTTGCCATACGTGTTAGAGGGCTATTAAAGGTAGTGTTTAAGGTAGATGTTGGCAATTGAAAAATACGATGATGTCGTTTGCTACGTTGACTAGTCCTAAAGTTAAAATAGCATATATAAGCACTCATGCACGAGGTTGAGGGATCAAACACGGGGAAGTAACTATGCGATATTTTCAATTTAAATTCACTTTCTTCGTTTATCTTTGACGTCATTGAAATCGTGAGGTTCCCTTACGATTTCAATTACTTCCCTCTAAATCTATACAAATATAGAAAGTCAGTTTACATTAGCATTTTATTAACTGTATATGGAAGTATATTTAATGGATACGGTACTTCTAACAAAAGAAAAACCTTTTTTAAAATATTAATCTGTCTGTTTATTCCGGCTTATTTTTGAAATGACAGGACCGATTTTGAGGAGACTTTCACTGGCAGATAGCTGGGCCCTAATTCACAATGACCACTTAACGATTCCTTACTTCGAAACCACGTCAATTCCTTAGATCACACAAGACATCTGCTAATATCGTATAAATAATATCGACAAATTGTCTCGGAATCTACAGAATATGACATTTAGATTTCTTACCGTTACATTAGTTTCTAAAAAACACGATACTGACGTAGTTTGAACATAGTAAGATACCGCGGGGAATCATTATATTATAACCATACAGAATTGGGGCCCTGATGTTATAAGGAATACTATAAGCTACTTTTAGTTCTGGTATCACGTTTTCGTGGGATAATTTTCGACATCTACGGGCGTAACTAGTAATAAATATAAGTCAGAATTCCCCAGTTCTAGAGCAAGCGATAAGTAGAATATTAAGATTGTTTTTCAATTACAAACAATTATCATACAAAATATTAGCGCATTTGTTTACTTAGCGAACTGACGTCATACCCACAGACCAATATGGCGTCCACTGCGTCCAGCGTCTTCGTCAAATTACGCGCGGAATTTGAAAATGTAAAATTTTTATGCATTTTTACGGCACTAATCGATTAAACAAAAATAATGTGTTTTTTTTTAGTAGTTTATTAGCACTATAGAATCTAATTAGGACACTTTTCAAAAATAAGTGTAACACCCTATTGTTTAAAAAAACCATTATTATTTGTAGAGACCAACTAATTCAAAACTGCACGCATACCCACTATTAAAATGTATACACAAACATGTGAAATGTGTATGCAACAAGCAATGGAGGGGCGTGCAGTATTAAATTGGTTTATCTGTAACTATGGAGTTTGACGATTGACGTGAGTTTTAGTATATTTTCGGCTAGCAAATTTTTTGTAGTAAGATCCTAATATTGTTTCATAATCCAACCATAATCCTATTAATATTATAAACGGGAAAGTTTGTAAGTATGTATGGATGAAAGTTTGTTACTCTTTCACGCATAAACTACTGAATGGATTTGGATGAAATTTGGCACACACATACATTATAGCCTAGATTAACACATAGAGTACTGTTTATCCCGGTAGTACGTTCCCGAGGGATAATTTCCAACTTCCACGCGGGCGAAACTACGGGCAGAAGCTAGTCAGCCTTTAATGTTCCCACTGCTGGGAAAAATAATAAAATTATTTACACTAAGTAAAACGCCTGCCTGAATTCGAACCCACGACCTACAACTCGTAAGTAAAGGCCACCAGTGCTCTCTAATAATGTGCGTAATTTACTTATATTGTTATCTAAGACTAATTAAATTAAGTATCCTGCCAGACGTGACTGATAACTAAATAGGTAAGGATGGAAGGAGAAATGTACCAACCGAAGGTTTTTAATACTCCAGTTATAACTCTGTTACCCTGTCGAGAATGGACCTTGGTGACTGGTGCAATCCGGAATTGATAAGTTACTTTTAATTTTATGCGTCTGACGTAAATGTATCCTAAATTGACGCACAAACCACCAATAAACGTATCCAATCTGCAATAAATTTTGTCGGAAACACATAATATTATGCCTACTTCGCGGTCAAATACATAATTTTTTTAAATATCGATTGGTTTGCTGCTGCAGGTAGTTCCTTTGCCAGGAAGCCCCGAGAAGGTTATTCCGTAGTTAAAAGGTAATAATTAAGATTGTCGTATTCAGTAGGTAGACGCACCTGTGCCTTGGTTTAGTTAGTACAATGCAGAGCTCGAGTGGAGTCGCCCTGAACAGAGCACTTTTGGTGACTCTTAGGTGAGAATGAAGTGACTAGTGTTTTTTTAAATATTTTTTAAGTGCGGTGTTTTTAAGTGGATCGTTGAGGTAAAGAGCGGGAAATTTTGTGAATTTAAGTGTGGAAGTTGTTTTGGTGTTTTGTTTGTAACCTTAAACGTGTATGTGTTTATCAATTTTGGTTTTCAATACCAAAAAGAGCCAGAAAATTTATGGAATTATCTCGGTGTCCGTTTGTTTCACTCTAACTATTAATTGATCTGGTTATTTGAAAACAGCGAAGAAAGTAGGTACGATGGGCGAACTATACGCGTAAATAATAAAAAGTGTAATTCACCTTTTATTGTATACTGGTACTTTAAAAGTATCCCAATTTACCCTTTGACCTACCAAGGTCAAGGGGTAAATTGGGACACTTTTAGAACTTTTTTCAAGGTAATCGTGTAGGGTGTCAAATGAAAGCAAGTAAATATATTGATTAAATTGTGATGTATTTCATACAGCATTTGCACATACAATAAAATAACGAACAATTCTGTTATGACTTTTATCACAAGTAACATAAACGCAAAATAAACCATTTTCTTTTCCATTCTTCTTTTAAAAGATCGTTCTAAAAATGGGTTTGTTTTAGTACCTACTCATATTGAACTGTACTGGAGCTCTCAACGCGATTTTGTATTTGTTACTAAACCTAACCTTGAACATCAGATAAATCAGACATATCATTGTAAAATGTACGTTTTATAGGTTGCTTTATGTTGCCATGAAAGAGAGTATAAGTATTTCAAACTAATTTATCGTTAACAAAAAATAGGCAGTAACTGATGGTTTTCTTAGCAAATTTTTTTTTAAAGATACTACTCTTAATGAATTGAATTTTTTGAACTACTTTTTACGCTGACAAGGTCAAATTAAATTAGCTTTTAAAACTTCGGAGACAGGAGAAAAACAAAAAAATCATTTGGTTTTATTTTGGTCAATGACCTCATGTAGTCTAGTCTAATTAATCGAAAAACCTGGCAGTCAAAAAAAAACTCGTTTGTTGTGTAAACTAAACACTGCCGTGATGGGTATCTATCAGTACCTAAACTTGATAAATCAACTAAAATACGGATTTTCTAAATTCATCCCTACTTATAATATAATAAATGCGAAAGTAACTATGTCTGTCTGTTACGCTTTCACACCTAAACCGCTGTACTGATCGTCATGAAATTTGGCAGAGATATATATAATATATAGCCTGTCATATGGAGAAGGATATACGCTACTTTTTTACGCGATAACCAACATATACGCGGGCAGAACCCCGGGCAAAAGCTATTGCTGCTAATGTTGTTGCGGTCACAGACCCAAAAAAAAACAAAAACTTTTTTATTATTTTAAAATAGGTACTGATACCCATCACGTTAGCGGAATTCTGATAGCTTGTTTAGTTTGACCCCGTTTATTTATATTTTATTGAACTCTTTTTTATTGTTCAGCTTGCTGCAATTTGCAAGTGGGAGCCTAGGAGTGAACTCTGGGGTAAGCAATTACTCTTTCCCGGATGACTTTATATTCGGGGTTGCGTCGGCTGCATTTCAAATTGAAGGAGCATGGAACGAAGGAGGTAAAATTATGTTTTCATATGTTTAGTATTTCCTTAGGGGGCTTGTGTCTAAGTAATCAAAAGCCGCACGAGTCGATCGATCAGGTTAAACTACGTTTGACACGGTTGGTCCGTGGATGGGTGACCATCTTTACAAACCAAGAACCCTCCGTGCCTCAAAAAGCACGCTAAGGCTGTCATTTGACAGTTGACAGTTGTTACGGGTCGTCAGAAGCCCGAAAGTCTGACAACCATTCTGAACAAGGGGTATCGTATTACCCAGTACCTATCTGAATTGTGGAGGTCAGACAGGCAGTCGCACCATGTAAAATACTAGTATTCAGCTGTATACAGTTAGACTGAAAGCCGACCCCAATATAGATGGGATAAGGCTATACAGAGCTCAGTATGTAATTCTTTGACTACTTCATTTTGCGGCTATGTTTATCACATAACATTACATCACTCCTGTAACCCCTGAAGGAGATCTTAGGCAGAGGTGTACCTTCCTGTATTTCGCCAGTTTTGGTTTAAGGCCCATGTAATGGAGGCAAGCCTATTGCCACCAACCGTGTACTAATCCAGATTATGGGCTGCGACGGTGAAATTCCTGATAGAAAAATTCAATAGTACTTTGCCCGCCCTGGGAACCCAGGACCTCTTATTTATATTTTATTCTTATATGATAGCATGTATTTAGAGAGTAACAAATTATGTAGACTAGTTTAGTCAGGTACTATTATTATCGCGGGGCTTCCGCATACCTACGTAAAAGCTTTGTGGTCTGGGTAGATACGGATGTATAGATACCTAAGTCAAGTAAAGTAAATTATTGCATATAGCCAGCTGTAAACAGTAGGTATTTTGTTTAGGTAAGCAGCTGGACCAAACTGCTTTCAGAACCAGCTGGACAGATTAAATATCTCCAAGCTATTTGAAACACACGCATCAGCTTATAGCTAATAAGCTTAAAAAATATCCCACGGGAACGTGCAACCGAAATAAAAAGTAAATAAACTATAATGTGTGCCAAGTTTCAGTTAAATCCGTTCGGCCGCTTCCCTCTCACAGGGAAGAGACCCATGTTCTAGAAGTGGCACCATTATAAGCTGGTGATTATTCTGAGGGATAATTTATATTTTTTTCCACAGGCAAAGGCGAAAGTATGTGGGATACATATATCCACAATCATCCAAATTATACCGTGGACCGATCAAACGGAGATGTTGCAGCTGACTCTTACCATCGCTTCATGGATGACATTGAAATGATCAAAAGTATAGGCATTAAATACTATAGATTGTCCATTTCGTGGCCCAGGTAAGAATTTTTATTAAATTCATGAAAACAATTTCTGAAGTGCAGGGAAAAAAATGGCATGTCGGATATTAAAAACTACGTATGAATTTATACCCCACAATATTGAGGGTTATAAAATTCATAAAATACCTTTTTGGGATTACCTTTTCAAAGAATCCAAATGAAAATATTGTGAATTTCCTGTTTTCTTATGAATATTAATTATTACGAATAAGTAAATTCGCTTATAAAGTCGTTTTATATCAAAAAAATATAACTTGAACTGAATCAAAAGGTTATAAAATTTATGAAAGTAGGATTCGGACTATATAATTCTAAATTAAAATCCCCTCATGTTATTCTGATATCTACGCTATTCAGAGTACCTAATACCTATTAGAAGTAACTGCTTCTCAAACAGTAGAACAGAAGCTAATATTAGGTACTGTAGTATCTTATGCCAGCTCGCTCGCGTGGAACGTTCTATCGGGATCAAAAGTATATCCAGGTTATATCTACCTAGTGCCTAATTTCATCGAAATCCATTCGACCGATTTTGTGTTATTGAGTAACAAACATTCCAATATCCAAACATCTAAACATACAAACTTTCACATTTATAATATTAGTAAGATGAGCAGGAAGTAGGATTTGTGTTGACTATATATTCTATTCTAGGTTAATAAAGCCACAAATTTAATAACAGTTATTTGTTTCTTTTAAAGTTTATTGATCTTTACTAAAAATTCCGTGACGTGAACAATTCAAGGTCTCTTGATTATTAAAATTAAATGTTTCAAAGCCAACAGACACGCATTTTGTATCGCAAAATGTTATTTAAGAAATTTGCATTTATATAGATGAGTTTAGAGGTTCAATGATGCTAGAAACATTGCACTTTGATCCTTTTCCATTTAAATTGCCAATTAGCTTGTTTATCCATATTGAGCCTTGCCGATATTCTTCAATGAATATTTAGATTGTTTGTGTTGACGCATAAGATCTATGGTGGCGAATAATTACATTAATTACCTTACTATATTTTTAGATCAAATATAAAACTTAATATTTCTCGCAATTCTTGCATTGGATGTTGACCTGCCAGAGAGCAAACTTGTCTCGAAGAAAGGTCAAGGATAGCATCGTGAGGAAACTGGCATGTCCTAGAATCAAAAATTCGAAGTCATGTCACACCAACTTGCACTGGGCCTGCGGGTACATTACAGCCCACTCCCTCTCGAAGTGTGGAGGCCTGTGTCACGGCATTGCGGATATAATAGGATGATTATGCTTGCCTTGACCCTCGACCCACAGTTTTAGTTAACTACTTGGCTGTGAGGTTACGAATGCAATAACAATTTATTCTGTAGCTAATATTTAATTTTCCACTTTATTTTCATGAAGCTATAACTCCTGATAGAATAGATCCATGCAAGAGAAATGAACACCAAAAATATAATAAGAAAATGTTTCTCGCAGGTTACTTCCAAGCGGTATGGACAACAAAATAAGCCAAGAAGGAATGAAGTACTATCGTACATTGTTTGAGGAACTCCTGAAAGCCAACATTACTCCTGTAGTAACGATATTCCACTGGGATATGCCAACGCCACTCATGGACCTCGGTGGCTGGACCAACCCAAAAATCGTGGACTATTTTGAGGACTATGCGCGAGTCGTATTCAATCTGTATGGTGATATTATCAAAATGTGGGCAACGATAAATGAACCTCATCAACAATGTTATAATGTAAGTACACGGGTTTATTCAATTAGAATAGCCAAGGGTCTGTCAGTACTTGGATGTTGAATTAAAATTATTGATCTAATGCCGTAAGAATTACGTATATTTACGTAAATGTGGGCAACGATAAATGAACCTCATCAACAATGTTATAATGTAAGTACACGGGTTTATTCAATTAGAATAGCCAAGGGTCTGTCAGTACTTGGATGTTGAATTAAAATTATTGATCTAATGCCGTAAGAATTACGCATATTTGCGATGGTAAGTAATTTTTCGTTAGTTTTCTTTGGAAATCAGAGATTTATTATGTACTGTCGGAAAAAAAAACAGCTCGATTATATGTTGGGCCACGCATAATGCAGGGTTCTGTAGTTGGGATAAAAAGAACCCAAAAAATAACTTCACATTGTAGTCGAAAAGCATGTCTTCCCCATACATCCCAACTGCAAATGTAAATTTGTAGATAGACACAATATTGAGAGATTTACCATTTTATAGGGCCATAGACTTCTCATAGGTTTTCATGTAGTCTAGAAGTGGAATATTATTTTATGTATATTTTCAAACATTTGGGTCTATAGATTCGGAGGTATGGGTTGGAATGTGGGGAAATGGTCAATTTTCATAAACAACTTTAAAACTTCAATTTATTATGATTGAAACAATTGGGAACTTTACAGTAAGGCTTTTTCATAATTATTATATGTCACACTAATTTGTCTCCCAAAAGTGACCCAATTAATCAAAATTTATTTGGTCCGTGTTTGGGTCACAAAAACACATTATGCGTGCCAATTTCAACAAAATCAGACTATTCGATTCGCAGAAAATTGGCTGTAACAAACGGACAGACAGACAAACAGACACACGAGTGAACCTTAATGAAATATATAGGTAGGTTGATTAAATAAACTTGATTCCTGATAAACTGTTTCTACTAACGTTATTACAGTAAGAAAATATTGATTATTTTACAATTATTAGCATGTAAATAATTGTTTAAATTACAGATTTCGTACTTTGAGTACTTACTTTATCAAAATAATTAAGTAAATCATCATTCACATAAGAATTATTATTTTATTCATGAAATTCTTTGTTAGCTCAAGAAGAAACTTCTTAATCTTAATTCTTAGCCTTTGGCTATATCTTTCATTATTTCTTTAATCAGTATCTCTGCTCTAGGGTTATGGCCGAAAATACTTTGTACCAGCATTAATGTCAGGTGGAATCGGTGATCATTTATGTACCCACTACACTTTGCTCTCTCATGCTCGGGTTTACCGAATGTATGACAAGGAATTTAAACCCTATCAGAAAGGTACTGTGATTTATATTACTTTGATTTATCTTTGACCCAGGGTTATGGGCGTAATCACTTCGTACCAGCATTAATGTCAGGTGGAGTTGGTGACCATTTATGCACGCACCATACTTTACTATCTCATGCTCGAGTTTACCGCATGTATGAAAAGGAATTTAAACCCTATCAGAAAGGTATTCCGATTTACTTTACTTTGAATTCTTCATATTAATTCATTTTCTTTATCATCGTTGCATTGTTTCGTAATAATCTGTTAGAATCTGTTATCATAAGTTTTATTCACTGTCTGATCCTTTACTGCTTACAATCTCATGTCCTAGTATTATAAATTGCATTAATTGGATGACATTGTTGTTTTTAATTAACTGTCTGAGATAAAATTTATCATCGCTTTCACTTAACTCCTTGAGCCCGTTAAGGGCTCTCATGGAAACAATGGTGTCATCATTTTCAATTATGTTTGTTTTTCAGGGAAAATTTCTATAGTGCTGGATGCATTTTGGGCTGATCCTAAAGACCCGAATAGTCCTGAGGATGTGCAGGCTGCAGAAGATTATCTTCAGATGCATGTGAGTTCTTTTAATTATTTTGAGGACCATTATTTTAGTTCACAAACACCATTTCATTTAATTATTATTATTATCTTGTAAGTGGACAGTGGGCGAGGGGCAAAACACGTTAATTTTATTTATTGATTTATTTAAACTTCTCGCACACAAAAAGGTACAAAGGCGGACTTAATGCCTTAGGCATTCTCTACCAGTCAACCAAGGGTGGTGAAGAGATTAGATGGCAGGTGCTTAGGTTGAGAGGAACAATGATTGAAAAATACTATACAAATTGTATCATAATAAGTAATAAATAAGATTGGTACCTAAATAGGTTATATACTAATAATACACATACATTATCTACTATAATATATATTTACCTATTATATATACATATTATATACATTCTCAAGGGAAAGAGGAATTTAGATGACTCTACGCTATTCCCAAAATCCTTTTGCTATCGACGACTTTATCCACATACTTAATAAGTTATTTCCAATGATATACAAGCCTTCGCACGTCAAGTGCACACCATGTGTTCCGATAACAATAGAATTTATATTGTGTCTGCTAATTAGACGCGCGACGGGTTTGTGCGTTTTTTAAACTTAATGACACACAAAATGATGCACCAATATTTTCGATCGGAATGATAATGTTTTGTATTTTTTTTCAGTTGGCAATATATGCCCATCCAATATTCTCCGATGTCGGCGACTACCCTAGTTTTGTTCGTGAACGGATTAACAATATGAGTCTTCAACAAGGGTTCTCGCGGTCACGTCTCCCATATTTTTCTGAAGAAGAGGTTTGTATAATATATTTATGACAAAACAAATAACTTAATAACAGGTCAATCTTTGTAGGTAATCCTGAAAATTCTTTTTTATGATGGTAAATGTACAAGAAATATTGCCCAAAAATACTTGTTTCGTGGATGTTACTCGGAAGTCAACGGGCAGTATGGTAGCCGATTCTTCATCATCATCATTTGCCTAGCCTTTTCAAGCAACTACGTTGAGGTTGGCTACCAGTAGCCAGTAGCTGAATACCAGTATTTTACATGGAGCGACTGCCTATCTGATCTCCACAACCCAGTAACTGGGTAATATGATACCTCTTGGTAAGACTGATTGTCAGACTTTCGGGCTTCTGACGACCCGTAACAACTGTCAAAGATCCACAAATGACATCCGGGACTAACGGCTTAACGTGCTTTATGAGGCTCGGAGGGTTCTTGGTATGTAAAGATGGTCACCCATACACGGACCAACCGCGGCAAGCGTAGCTTAACCTGATCGATCGACCTGTGCCGCTAATATTAATTAGCCACAAGGCAGCCGATTCTTCATATAAAACGATTATGCAAAAAAACTTCATCTATCCTTTGTATTTCAGCTTAAAGCACTTCAAGGCAGCGCAGATTTCTTCGCTCTCAACCATTACACAACATTTTTGATGACTCCTTCTTCATTGGAGCCAGATTGGCAGGTCCCTTCGTGGGACCAGGATACTGGTGTTAGGTTGGAGCAGAATCTAAGCTGGCCCAGACCTGGAGCTGAATGGCTAACGGTAAGTTTTGAATAAACCAGGGCCGTCTAAAGAAGCTTTGGGTTGACGAAATCGTCCAAGTCGTGGGAAACGCTTGGATGAGGGACATACTACGAAACCGGGACATGACAGGATGAAGAGGATATACCCAACTATATTCAAGGCTGAACTCATTTCTGTTGGTGATATTTCAGTTTCATTATTTTGAGTAATGAGAAGGTCCAGTGTAGTACACAATGATTTGCATAATAATGCAACATGGCTGGTGCGTCGTCTTTCGCTTTTCGAACTTATTGACTCTCTTTTTAACTTTAGTTCATATTGAAAAAAAAAAAGCCACTAAGTAGGCCAATCAACTCAGCCTATCGCAGTCCACTGCTGGATGTAGACCTCTCCCAGGCTGCGCAACAACACCCTATCTTTCGCCTTCTGCATCTAGTCTGTCGCAGCAACTTTCTCAAGGTCGGATTTCCATTAACTAGGGGGGTGTCCCACGCTATCCTTGCCAATACGTGGTCTCCACTCCAGGGGGCCTACTCCCTAAGCACGAAGTCCGTTGTTTCGGTCGAAGTAACGGGCGTTTCCAACTCCGTACGGACAGAAGATTAGTTTGGAGCCCGATCTAAGAACACTACACGATTACACGATTTGACAGCTGTCCCTACACCGGATATGTTTTTACCCGTCCAAAAACGGTAGTTAATTGGATGTAGGATTCACTAAGAAGTTTCGAACTACTTTCAGACGGGCCCGTATCTTCGGTGATGGAGTTAGAGAGAAGGCCCCCAGGACTCGTCTGCTCCATCGGCCATCGGTCTTCCGACAAAAATGGCCAGCCTACTGCCACTTCACTTTTCTTACACTGCAAGCTAACTCCTTTGTTACCTCTTTTTTGTTTTCCGGATAATTTCATTTCTGATTTAGGCAGAAAGTGAGGCTGATTGTCAAGGACGAGCATGTAAATAATAATCGTTAAGTGGATTTTAGTAATAAAAATATATCGGATTTACAATTTATGCTTCAAAGTAATTTAAGCCCATTATGTTTAAACAACAATAGGATTATTATTCTTTGTACAGTAAATGCGTCAGACATTCAAACAAGACACTTGGCCTTTATTTAAATGAAAATGAATTGATGTGAATCATAATCGTTTAAATAAAGATAATTTTTATATCCCTTACCACGTTTCATATGTCATATCCGTCTTGCTTACTGTGACGTCAAAAAATGGAGAATGGTAATACCTAAGATTTATTTATGACTAGCTTTTGCGAGCGGGTTCGCCCGCGTGGAGGTCGAAAATTATCCCATGGGAACGTACCACCGGGATAGAAAAGTATCCTATGTATTATCCAGGTAAATGCCCTCCCTTTACCACTTCCTAGTGCTTTAGTTGAGAAGATGTGGCGCAAAAAACTCCCAAGCATATGATAAAGCGGTAAATACTAGTCCGATCGAAAACACGATATTTATGTCACGCGAGCAGCTAAGCAGTTTATGATGTCAGAGATAACATAAAACCATGAAATTATTTTAGAAGTACTAAAATCTTTAACAGTTTTGACGGCAACTTACAAAAAATTTACAACTGTGAACAAGATAGTATATTTTTACACGCTTTATATCAGCTTCACTTGTATGTTTGTTTGTTTGTATGTTTGTATGTAACCGACTCCTTTGAGCGCGATTTTGACCCACTTTAAACGGTCAGATTTCATTGAAACTTTGTAAACTTGTCGAGGACCGATGACAATTCAATAATTAAAAAAAAAAACACGTTTTTGTAGTTAGCAGAACTAAAAAATAGAAAATAAATAATAGTTTAAAAAAAAAACTAAAAAACACGCTTTAAAAACCAAACTAAAAAAGGAGAAAATAATTTAATTCAATTAAAAAGCGTGGGGTGCTTGACATTAATTGATTATAAAAATACCTCAAAAAGCACCCCACGCTTTTTAATTGAATTAAATTATTTTCTCCTTTTTTAGTTTGGTTTTTAAAGCTTGTTTTTTAGTTTTTTAAACTATTATTTTTTACTCGGTATTCTAGGTTATTAATAATTCGTATGCATATTATTGTGACTAGGATAAAAACACGTTCAATTTTATTGTGATCGAAGTGCTATAAACATGGCTATTGAGATGAAATTACTTCTAGTTTTTTATTGATATGACAAGTTAATAGATAATCTTTATTTTGGCTATACTTATACTCCATTTGAAATACGATTAGACATTTCACTAAACCTTTTTTACAGTCCGATCAACCGATTTTGACTTCTATTGCGTTAGGGGCATAACAAATGGCAGCTGCAGTAAACAGTTGGTATTGAAACTACTTTTTTGCTTTTAATGCCATTCTTATACCTACGGTATAGAAGTCAGAATCGGTTGAACGGACTGTAGGAAAGGTTTGTTTAAATTTCTTATCTTATTTCAAATGGAGAATAGTTATTATTAATGACGAATAAAACAAAAAACCTTATGGTAACATTGGACGCTTTATTTTTGGTTAATTAATGATTTCCATCCGACATCTTTCACTTAAAGTGAAACCGTTTGAATACAAAATTAAATCAAAATCAAAAGTCATTTGTTCAAACTAGGCTGAGAGTCAGCACGTTTTGATCGTCATAATTACATTAGACAGTCCCCCAAAACGCACCCGGCCCTTCATTTCGAAATAAAAGTCAAAAATTGTTCTTTAGTGAACTGATCCAAAGAAGTTCGATTTCGGAATTCAGCATCTTACTCGGGCTCGGAATTATTGAAAAATGGAATGAAATGAAATGAACCTTAATTCATATGTACTTTGGTCTATGTCATGTGAAAGTTGAAAGGAACAAAAATTTCAGTTCAGTCGAGTGACGTGTCTGATAACAGGTTTATAAAATTAAATAATAACCGGCCAAATGCGTGTTGGACCACGCACATTGAAGGGTTCCGTAGTTGGGATGAATTTATCCCAAAATCAAATTTAAAATTATAGTTGAAATACATGTTGCCCCATATAACGCTTGAAGCCACAGTCTCCAACTGCTAATGTAGTAATCGCATTTTTTTTTGTTGTGATAAAACTACAAATGAACAATTTTCGGACTTTTTCCTTTACATGTACTAGTCAGTACATGTCCTTGCTTCTGGCCAATATTCATGAATCTAGGTCAACAGAAAGTACCCTGTCGGTTTTGATTAATTCACTGACAACCTTGATTTTTTTTAAAATTTTATGGAACCTATGTATTTGATATTATAATCAACGTGATACCTCCACGCGTTCATAAGAAAAAGGTTCTTGGCAGACGGACAAACGGACGGACTATGAAGTGTTCCTATAAGGGTTCCGTTATAAATGTTTGATGCACCGGGTGACGTCATTACATCAAAGCCGGCTGTCCCTAAAGACCAGCGCTGGGGCTCTGTCTTGCATAGGGTCGCAGCATAATGTTGAGTGATAGCCGTTTTGCGTGGATGTGACGCATGTTATCCTCAACCTTTTCTTTTTTTTTGTGTGTTCCTTTTCTTTTTGCGTCATGTTTACCGCAAATAAACGGTTTTTCTTTCTTTCAAAATTGATTTATTTTACGCAGGTGAACCCCCCTGGCTTCCGCAAACTTATCAACTGGATCCAAAATAACTACAGAATACTAAAGGAAATCCCAATAATTATTACTGAAAACGGATTGTCTGACATGGGTCAAACAGAAGACTACGAGAGAGTTTCTTATTACAACGATTACCTCTACCAAGTGCTGCTAGCTATACATGAAGACGGGTGCAATGTCAAAGGGTATTTTAGTTGGACCCTTATGGATGACTTCGAATGGATAGATGGTTATTCGTAAGTATTCGCAAGAGACGTTTCAATTGCTACACTCACGTATAAATACGCACTGTTTTGTCTATATTATCTACTAGCAGCGCTCCGCGGTTTCACCCGCGTAGTTCCCGTTCCCGTGGGAATATGGGGATAAAATATAGCCTATGTTACCTGGGGATAGTGTAGCTTCCCAACAGTGAAATAATTTTTGAAATAGGTCCAGTAGTTTTTGTGTGAAAACATTACAAACATACACACAAATGTTTCCTCTTTATAATATTAGTTTCGATGTTTAGGAACTAATAATATAAACACGTAAAAAAAACTGTTTGTAAGTTTGTACGTAGGTACGTATTTTAGCTTACATAAAGTATTGTCAAGTGTTATAATATCAAAATTGAAATAGTTTTAATGTCAAATATTTGATTGGCTATTTTATAGTCCATCAATTACAAGAGTTTACAGTTGTGCTTTACTTTGTGTGAAAAATTTCAACAACACTGCTTTCGAAGCGGTGAAGAAAAATAATGTGAGGAAACTAGCATGTCCTAGAACCAAAAAATCGACCACATAATTATGACATCTATCAACCCGCACTGAGCTCGAGTGGTATAGATTACAGATCCCCTCGAAGGTAGGAGGCCTATGTCCTAGCATTCGGAATATTTTAGGCCGATTATTAGTTTTGACAGCCAGTCTGGAAATTCTTGTGATACTATTTACAAATCAAGTGCTTTATTACTATAACATACATCCTTCAAAAATACTCTTATTTTAGAGCCGAAACGTTCAGAAATACTTCGCAGGGTTACTCATAATGTTATCATTTGTAATTTTCCTTAGAGCTCAACTAAAATGTGTGCATAAGACCTATAATGTAATACCTGTGAACACAAATAAAGATTGATTGATTGATTGATTATAAAACCTCACTAAAAGCGGTCCGTTTACAGTCTGTGCGTAAGCACCGCCAATGGACCGCTTTACCAAAACGGTATCAATTTGGTATGAATTATTAAATACTAAACAAACAAACAATATGCATTCAATACCAGTTCTAGATAGTGGTGTTGGAATGCAAATTAATTTGAAAATTTTAGCACTGTGAATATTTATGTTTAGAAACTGCAGTGCAATTAATCTATTTGCAAAGCGTTTGGACTCGGATTTTGTAATTAGTACAAATTATGGTCTAGTCTGCAACATTATGTAAAATGATTGTTTTTAAAAATTGTATTAAAAGAACTGCTAATTTCTTCAATGCATCTAGCATTGAAGAAATTAGCAGTTCTTTGGAAAAATATACAATTATTGTTCAGTATTCATAGTGGCTATCTAATCTATGCTTAATATTATATAGAGGAAAGATTTGTATGTTTGTAACGAATAAACTCAAATACAACTGGACCGATTTTAAAAATATTTTTCCATTAGAATGCTACATTATCCTTGAGTAATGTAGGCTTTATTTATTACTAGAAAAAAAATTGGGTTCCCACTTGTGAGAAACCGGGATGGGCTGCTAGTGTACTACAAAAATTATCTATCAAAATCTAGTATTTCAGTCAGTTCCCATTTTTATTCTTTGATGAGTAGTTGGGTGTTACACCACCCCTTTCATACTAAGACCTAATGGGAAAAGTTTTGAGGAGATTTAAATAATAACAATGATTGTGAATGATTTATTTTTATTTTCAGGGCAAAATTCGGCATTTTCAAAGTGGATTTCGATAGTCCAGAAAAAACGCGTACGCCGAAGCTGTCTGCGCATAGCTATGGCAACATTGCACGCACGCATCGTATTGACTTCGACTACATCAAACCACCTTTGGAGTTAAATAAATTACTACTCGAGTAGATTATTATGAGCCTAAAATAATTTATAAATATAGTAATAATGTAATTTATGTAGTAAAAATTAAGCAACATTTATTATTGTTTCATTTATAATTTTCCAAACATTTTCGGTATCATCATGATCTGCCAAGCCTTTTCTCAATTAATACTTGATTTCGACAACCCAGCTACTGGGTAATGAGATAAGTAACGTGTTAAAAACTCAAATCACCAATTTATTAGTAGCCAGAATGTCACAATGTGGGTCATTCAAATAAGGAAATATTCGACTGATCCAATAACAACTTAAGTATTGACTTTCTAATGATGTATGGTTTAAAAATTAATAAAACCCAAAAAAAGAATTGGCATCGAATTAAAAAAAAAAAAAAAAACTGGCTTTTTGTGACGGTTGGTCGCAGTAACAGCTGCACGCTGACCAAACGGGTTAGGTTACGTTAGAATGATTTGGTTGGTTCGGCACAACTCGAGCTAAGGCTTTGACAGCTCTGGACAGAGAGAAGTGGAAATAAAGTAGGGGCTTTTGCCCAAGAGAGGGACGTAAAAGGCTAATAAAAAAGGCTAATAAATGACGTGTTCAATTTCCAAGTTACTATTTCTAAATACGTGAAACTTTGTGATTCGAAAATTAGATAAACTCATAAAATTAAAAAAAGTACGTATTACGAGTAGTACCTGCCACTTGAATGCCAAGATCGTTGATAACAACGACTTTGAGATTAACAGCAGAATTTTAACGTTGCAGGGTCAATCAGAAAAATTTAAAATTTATTTTTCTATCGACTAAAACCACGGGTTATTACGGAAAATCCGATCGTAAGGTAGGTAATAGCATAACACTTCCCTCACACCTCTTTCTGACTATTAATTTACTGATAAAAACTTACGGTATTGGACATATTTTGACGCAGTGACGTCACAAAATAGCTGAAAAGCGACACACCTTAATTAGTTGCAATATCTTGACGTCACAATATAGCAAACAGACACACACAGGGTTATTTCAATTATTGGTGAATAATCAAAAGAACTGCTGACAAAAAAATCACAATCTTAAAAAAAACTGTCGAACAAACATTTTAACGGATTATTAATTGTATTTCATCGGAACTTGACTACTTTGCATTGCAGAGTTTCTACAGCATACGCATGAAGAAAATTCAGTATAATTGATGCAAAGTAGCAAACTTTGGAGGAACTGTATCTTTTCTTAACTTGAATCACATATTTACAGCCTTTGTATTTGCTTAAAATAAGGTTGCAAAAATGGAAGTAGGTATATATTTTTTTATATTAGTCTCGCAGGTTAGCCTAGGAGATTTTCAGCTGCTTAAACGGTGGCTGCCTCAATTAATTAAGTCCTCTAGCCAGGGTTTAAAAACGTAAAACTAAACGCTACTCGCTAAGGCCTTAGCTGCAATCCTGTGGAATACGGACCTTGGCTTATGGCGTCGCTGGAAGCTGTAGTAGTAATGGGCTGGCCATATTAGCCGTAGAACCGATGACCGTTGGAGTCGATGTGTTTCTGAGTCGAGATCGCAAATTGGCAAGCGTAAAGTAGGACGCCTTCAGGCTAGGTGGTGCGACGATATTCAGGTGACTGGTAGAAACTGGATGAGAGTCGTAAAAAATCGAGTTAAATTGCAATAGGAGAGGCAGTCCAGCAGTGGGCTGTTGCAAGCTGATGACGCTGTGATGAATGAGAACCACGACATACAAAGATTAATATTATCATCGTAAAAATTTGTAAAGAAATTACTGCTGGCCTTATTTTATTCTGTTTATAAGTATTTTTTGTTATAGCGGCAACAGAAATACATCATCTATGAAAATTTCAACTATCTAACTATCACGGTTCATGAGATACAGCTTGGTGACAGACAGACAGACGGACGGACAGCGGAGTCTTAGTAATAGGGCCCCGTTTTACCCTTTGGGTATGGAACCCTTAAAAAAAGGAAGGGAGTGTAGAGCAGCGCTGACGCACACTTTTGTATTCAATTAGACTTGCATGCACAGCGAATGGGTTGTCCCGTACCCCATTACAGACGCACGCTACTGTAAAAGTTTGTATGTTTCGATGTTTTTACTCTATTTATATATTATATTTTGTTGAAGCGTAAACAGAACTACATACGTAGGGCAAGTTTCAACATAATCGATTCACAAGAGAAAATTCGATAGGTGGATCAATCAACCCCTACACTTAGGGGTGGATTTTGTTTTTCAATCTTAAATGGGACCTTCTTCGAAATTGTCAAAATTTTCAAAATCGGCTCTGTAAAATGTTATGCGTGGTCATACATTAAAATATATACACAGGTGTGGCGTAAATAATGGATAACCCAGAAACTGTCGATCGGCCAGATTATTATCTATCATTTACCCCACTTATATCGCCATATGCCCATGGATGGCCTAAGACCATGTTCATGTGGTTTGAAGTTGATGTTTGTTTATTCTTAATCCAGTGTACTACAGTTTACAAGAGGAAGATATTCGGAAGCAGAAAGTAAAAACGTTTCTTTGCAGTCGTATAAAAATAAAACTTATTATTTTTTCGATGTTTCATGTTTGGGGTATCAACGGCGGCTTACCAAATTGAAGGAGCATGGAATGATGGAGGTAAAAATGATTTGAAATTGTATTATTATTTTTAGATCTAAATTAACTCCCTTTGGGGGGGGCCAAAGGGAGTTAATTTAGATCTAAAAATAGCCAGTAGCCAGAAAGCAGGACATTGTAAAAGGTTTAGAAATTGGATTACTTAAGCTAATAGGCATAACATATTATTAATAATATGTACCTACATGTACCTTTAGAAAAGTTACAGTTAAAATTAAAAATACCCCCAACCCAAACAAAAAATCTAAAAAGTAAAAAAGTATTCAATTGTAAAAAAGGTTTCGAAATTGACGTATTATTGATATAGGCAAACAAACATAAAATAAAGTTAATAATATGTATCTACCTGTACCCATATAAAAGATAAATTTAAAATTTGAAAAACCCCTGAGCCAAACAAAAAATCTAATACGTAAAAAATAATATTTATTGTTGTTAAGTTGTAGGTAACCGAACGCGTGAAAAAGAAAAAAAAAAGGTTTTTTACCATAGACTAAAAGGCACACAAAAAATACAGTAAAAAGGACTTAACTGGACAAAATTTAGCTATGAATTCCTTGTAATGATTTCTGTAATAAACATTATAGGGCTAGAATAACACTAAGGAGTAATAAAATAACATTAAGGAGTTATTACTCTTAGTCTGTGTAATACCCAATAACATCAGTTAATTCTAAAGATAAAGTATTTCTAGAGATTTTCATTTTACGGCCCTAGTTTAATGTTGAGCCACTAATAAACAAACTGTAACAATGTTCTACAGCAGAACTGTTTGGCCATAAAGATAATAATTTGCTTATTATCAATGGTAAGTACGTTTGATATATAATTAGACATCTAGGGGAATCATAAAACAGGTAGGAGGGTCAGAATCTCTATATGATGTAGGTAAGTGCTAACCTGGACAAAATCGTACTGATTGCTAATTGAACTGTATAATACATGGTGCGGGTTGTTCGAAAGAGTTACCGCGGCCCCTGGCACCGAGGCAACTGAGGGAACACGGGTGGTTACAGTAAAAGTCTGACACGCCCTCCCGCTCCACCCAGAGCGGGAGAAGTTATTTGATGATTTCCCACCCAAAAAAGAAACTGTATAATACATTTTTTTATGACATTGATTTACACTCGGATTACATAACTCACATACTGACATATTACTTGTTTATTATTCATAAAAATATCGCATAATTACTATTACAATGTTTAGAAATATGTGAGCACCAATGTATCTATCAAATAATAATTAAAGTATCTGTCATTGCTTCATTTTAATTCATTTACCTATTTTGGTATGGTAATTTTATTCTAGGTGCATCTTTTTCACATAAAATTATATAATTAATGTATGTAAAATATTGTAAAACATTTTAAAAGAGTAATTCAATTTTGCACTCTTGGTCCCCCTGCGACGGGTCAGCGCAGTGGCCCCGCCACCTACCACTTTTCGGCCGCAGGGGATAGGGAGAGCGGCCAACGCTATACCGACACTCCTCTTCCCCTGCTGCTCCACCGCGTCCGCCATCAAACGGTGGCGGCCCCGTCCAGGCCGCGGAAGGGAAGAGCGCTACTCAGAAGTACCAGCACTCCTCCTCCGCCGCAGCCTGTAACCCTCAGCCATGATGCCTCCCATTCGACATCGCGGCCCGCCTCAGTTGCGGTGCACCTCACTGCAACCTACTTTTTGGCCGCTACGTCGTCGGCTTGGAGGCAAAAGCCCTGACGAGCGGCCCCACCTTTGGGTTCCTCTTCGCTTCACCGTGGGAGCGGACCACGGCTACTGAGCCCCCCCGCAACGACAATGCGGGAACCCACTGGGGGGTAATTTGTCATTAGGTGGGAATGTTCGCTCATCCAATATACTCCAAGGTAGGTGACTATCTAGCACTAGTCCGACAGCGAGTCGATAACGCTAGTAACAAAGAAGGCTTCTTGAGGTCCCGACTTCCATATTTTACAAAAGCGGAGGTTTGTATATTATATTTTTCTTTCTATGTATCTTTAGAAATCACCATTCTCACAGTGGTTCTTCCATTGTGAGCATGATGATTTCTTCTTATTGTTCTTACCGCCAAACCAGATCACAATTGGCTGACCGGTAACAATAGATTTTCTAACGCATTATTGAATCCATAATATTGTTTTGTTTATCGATACCATTTCATCATAGCTGACATTGACTTTATCTACTCCCGATATGTTAATTTCGAAACATAAACTAGGAATTACAAAACAACTTTCAAGTGGATACTTAAAGTTATCGGATACAATCGACCACTCCCATTTTCTATTATCAACTCGAGTTTCTTACAATCTATGGCAGTAGCCAATGAGGCCAAGGTCAGGCTGCAGTGACTTATCCAACATTTATTACAATTTACAACCAGTTAACACTAAGTGCGCAGTTGGGCTGTTAGCCGAAACTAGTCGCTTTATTTCAAACGTTATAGAACAACCTTTAACTGCTTTTAAGAAGTTGTTTGAGCCAAGAAAGTTTTATGTTATTTAGTATTTCTTATTTGTTTCGCCATCATGCCGTACCTAAATACATCACATACATTGTGCATCTTTATCATTGCATATTTTTTTTCTTTTGGGATAGGCTTGTCGAATTTTAACGTAGGAGATTGTCGGTTGCTTAACGGACTTGCCTTTTAAATTAAGGCATCCAACCAAGGGCATAAAAACATAAAACTAAGCGACTATACGCTTAGGGCCTGTGGGGTACGAGCCTCGGCTTAGTACGTCAGCGACGTACGTCGTACGTCGCTCAGCATATAACGGGCTGGATCGGAATGATTATTATGGTAAATAATTATTAAGCCTCCATAAATTACTTCACACGTTAAGGGGGGGGATAACCGAAATGTGACATTGTGTGACAATGGACAGGGGGGTCAAAAGCTTTGTGATATCACATGTGAAAATCTAAAATACTAAAATTCGAAATTTATAAGTAAACCGAAAACTTAAAAATATTACTAACTCGATCTATATTTATAAGGCTTATTGTAAGTTTAAGTCATTTGTCTTGTCAACTATCTAAAATATTTGACTTTATGCTAATTTTATTTAAGATTTTTTGTTTTTCAATCTGCTGTTTTAATTTAATTACTTCTAAATATAAAATTGAAAATATGTGACGTCACACAAGGGGTGAGGAGGTTTCACAAGTGTGACCACTAGTGACAAGGACGGGAGGGGGGGTCAAAGGATCATTATGGGGACAAAAGGGACTAATTTAAAGCTTCAGGCTCAACTGCTCGTTGGCTTGTGTGGTCGGGGTGTTATATTTATCCATTTAAATAACAAATCTACGTTAAATGCATTATCTGATTCACGTTCACCTTAAAACGTGTTAGCATCAGAACTATTTTTTTATATTACCTACATTGGCAAAATTTCTTATAGATCGATGCATTGCGGGGAAATTCTGACTTCTTCAGTCTAAACCACTGTACTAGCTACTTAATAACTACACCATCGACTGAGGATAAATGGCAAGTTACATCATACGACCATGACACTGGAGTTAAAGTGGAGCAGGACTCTTCGTGGGCTGTACCTGGAGTTTCGTGGCTATCAGTAGGTTTATCACGTGGTATAAATATGATGTAGTCAATAGCAGAGCGTAAGCATCGTTACTCGTGCGTAAATGTAAATAACTTTTCATCAATTTTGAATCGAGCCACAAACAGCTTTAATTCGTGTTATTTCAAAGAATTTTCCATATGAAAAGTTTTCCTTAAAGTTAAATTGCCTTAGAGTTCTAAGGCAATTTTCAAACAAGTAATCAGAACGAATATGAAAAGCCATCTTCTGTATGATGAAAGATATTTCTATAAACTGGGTTTAAAAAAAAAAAACACTTTTACACATCAAAACTTAGAGATGAGGTTGGTGTCTTCGTTCTCAATTCGCGTTCCTAAGAACTTTCAAAATCAAGATGCAAACTTATTTATATAAGCGACAGTCAATGCCAACAACTTGTCAGAATTAGAAGTATTTTGATAGATTGATACCGAGATTAGAATGCGAATTGCACCTCATCTATCAGACTACGCCAAAAATTAAAAAGATTGCAGGTTTACACACCAGGCGGTGATTTCTTGAAAACGCTCAAAAAGGTGGTTTTTTAAAACAGTCCTCCTCTTTAACCGTAAATAATAATGAAAGCTAAAAAATATATGATATTTTCAAGTCTTTTTTGCATACAGTGACGGAACTCAAAATATAATTAAACATACTTTAATGCATCAAAAAAACCATCAAAGTCACCTCTTAATTATCTTTAAAACAAGTTTATCCCTTCAATAACAATTATAATTAAAAATATACCACAAAATTCCAAACTGCATTCAGTGATCGATTATATTATTTATTAATAAATAGTTAATATCTAATTTTATACGATTTTATTTGCAGTTTTACGACAATGCTTGCTCATTTATTAATCGAATTTATTACAATAGATTTTAACCCGTATCGGATTGCAATAAGAACTATTATCGCTAATAACGACAATATTTAAAGTTACCAGGGCCTTTAGGAAAATGATCAGCTGGTTAACAAAGAAATACGATTTAAAAGTACCGATTATTGTGACTGAGAATGGTGTGGGAGACCGGGGGGCAGTTGGATGACGACGATCGATTCTCTTACTTCAACGAGTACCTGTATGAGTTGCTATTGGCCATACACGAAGATGGCAGCAACGTCAAGGGATACTTCGCTTGGAGTCTCATGGATAACTTTGAATGGGAGGATGATATAAGTTGGTACCAATTGAGACAGTGTTGAATTCCAAATAACGATTTTTCCTTTTTTTTTTGGGTGGGAAATCATTAAATAACTTTTCCCGTTCTGGGTGGAGCAGGAGGGCGTGTCAGACTTTTACTGACTAAAACCCACCCGTGTTCCATCAATTGCTGGTATCTCTTTCGAACAACCCGCACCTCTGGCAGGCATCGGCCCTTGCGGACCCCGCCAGTTGGTGCTGACATCTCTCTGAGGCGCGCGTGGAACACAACGCGTCGTTGACCCGGGCTTAGTCCTTACCGGATAGCGAGCTACCCATTACTCGCCGTCCGCAAGCCCGCGCCGACGGTGGCCGGGAATCAGCCTGGGATTCCCGACGTCCGACAATTTTGACTTTAGCCGAACAATAACCTTTTTTTTCTTGCATACGATCAGCAAAAAGAAACTTAGGATACTTGACGTGCGGTGTCAAAGAACTAGTTGAGTACTAAACCCATGCACTACACTAACTATTCTGCAAGTCAACGGCCTGGCATCCCTTTAGTTCACCCCTTTAGTAGACTAGACTTTAGAAAGACAGTATAGTAACCACATACATATATGTAATAAATGAAACCACAAGTAATTGTAGTCCACAGAATAAATATTAAATGAAAAACGGCACGTTAAAAAATCTAAATTTTCAAACAAAATAAATCCTACTAATATTATAAATGTGAATGTTTGGATGTTTGTTACTCAATCACGCCAAAACGGCTGAACGGATTTGGATAAAATTTGGCACACATATAGATTATAACCTGGATTAACACATAGGATACTTTTTATCACGGTAATACGTTCCCGTGGGATAATTTACGACCTCATTGCGGGCGAAGCCGCTGGTAAAAGTTAGTATTAAAATAAATTCAATAAAAGTAAACACTCTGTTTAGACAACGTACCTTCGTAACGTGTCGTGTAGTTATACCGATTTTACATTTCAGGCGAATCTAGAATACCTACAGCTTCGTGATAGTTTGCAATACGTGACAATGTCGCTTTGCTATTTTCAAGTATTCAAGTTCATTGAAACATTGACCTGGTGTTCCAATTTGCTCAAAATTAAAACTCGCATTTTGACCCAATTACTGGACCGATTCAATTGTTTTTTTTTGTATCTTCAAATTGCATTTATGTGATTAATACGGTATAATTATGGGTATAGATCAACTACTCGTATTACCTTCCTATAAAGCAAGGACAGATTATAAATTGGACCAGCTTGCTCTCGATTCTAGGAAATAGTGTTATAGGTATATGAACGTAATTGGACGATTTTAAGCTGAAGACCGATCAATTCAGAATGCAGAGCTGTGTAATCACAGCTAGCAATTCGGGTTTCGGTAATCCAAAACGCATATTGTGATACATGACCAGATACCAATCAGAGACTAAGCGGAATACACTATTGTACCTACATGTCGGTACAATTCGCACATGGCACAGATATTTGCGACAATATCCACTCGGATTTAGAATTAGCCCACCTTCAAATAACACGGCAGGATTTTTTAGCGCTCTGATATCATCAACTCACTGTTTAGTGCCTAGAGTTGAAAATCCAAGAGTATGTTTTTTCCATTTGCTGGGAAGCACTCTATTGGTTCTACACTGTATGTCGAAAATCAGTGTGCGATAAAATGCCACCGCGATATTTTTACGACCGTGCACGTTCACACCGTATTAAACTTCAACGACCTTATTGCGTAACACATTCGTAATGACCAACGCTATCATTTTTACAATTCATAGAAATTGCGATGATCTATGTAAGTATTCGTTGTCGAAAAAACTTTTTTTCACAGGATTTTGGTGTAAGGTCCAAAATTAAAACGAGTTTGGGGTCTTCGCCTAATTAATAACTTCACGTTATAATATTTCAAACTGTTTTATTCTTTCAGAGAATAGTTTGGTCTTTATCAAGTAGACTTCAATGATCCGAACCAGACTAGAACGCCGAAGCTATCTGCGAAGAATTTCAATAACATTATTGAAACGCGAATGGTAAAATTTTAAATATCATCGATTCCTGGATTTTCAGTAACAATTTTATATTACCTACCAGCTGGTGTTTTGCTAAGTTAAATGATTTTAGGTAATTGATCAATGACATATTTAGAAAAAGAAGTAGATAGGTTATCTACGCAACATTTGATGTTCATAAACGGCACACTAACAATGCACACATAATTACCGAAGTACAATATCTCCTATGTATTACTAGGCCGTATACGAAATTTCGTCGATTTCGCATGTTTACTTGATTTTTGAAACTACGACGTACTTTTACAGGTAAACTACTGCAGAAAATACCGTTTCAATTATTATTATCTAATGAATGAACTCGTTTTTTATTTATGTAGAAAATTATTATTGAGAGATTTTGGGCTGTTTTGTAAGATTATTTATTGCCAATTCTTTTAAATTTTAAGCATTTTCCTTCGGGAAATGGGTTGATTTTAAACTGAAGTTCATTTCTGTTTGTTTTTTGTTTTTAACGATAGTTCTGAGGAGCCAACATCAAAACCAACTCTTGCCCATTTTCTCGAAAATTTGACTAAGTTTAATATTTTTTTATTATGCTTTTTAATATGAAAGTGGTAAAAAGTCATTCGTACCTTGGTTAGATGACTTTCACAACAAAACATTGTAATTGTTTTGTACCGTGTAAACGTTAAAATGAATCGTAAAAATATGATATTCTAAACCTTACAGCAAAATTCTCGAAACAGTCGCCGCGCGTCGGTTTTAGGACGATAAATCAAAATCACTTAAAAACAATAAAAAAGTAGGTCATTCATTTGATATTGATTGAAATTATGTTTCATGTGGTGCATTAAAACTTATAACAGTATTTTAATTGGTAAATCGCATCTATAAAATCACGTAAATCAGCAAAATCAGAAAAAAATCGTAAACGGCTTTTTAATCCAGGTTATAAACTATCTGTGTGCCAAATTTAATTCAAATCTGTTGAGCTATTTTTGCGTGATTGAGTTAGAAACATCCAAACATATAAACTTTCATATTTATAATATAAGTAGGATTGGATATAAGATATACTATTTTCACACTATATTAGATGACACGTGGAAGTAAGACGGCATTTTGTAATCATTGGTAGCAAAAAATAGTCTAGCATAATTTATGTTGCTTCCGTGGCCGCCAGTTGAAGTTTACTAACTAGCCAAGTTTTACTTATCTACCTTTTTACTTATAATATCGTTGTAGTTTAAACTAACTTTATGTTAATACTTCGTTGAATCGATTTGTACTGTTTCTGTCTTTATTTAATAAAATAATAAGTTCTGCATTCGTTCGGCGATAGTTAGTTAAGAAGCCAGATGGGCCGCTGCTGCCACCACTTGGTCAGATGAGCCACAGTGCGACTGTGGAGCCACATCACAAACTATGCCCCATCTCTTGTCATGCTCTCTGTGCACTAGCAGTTGCACTATGGAAGACCTTAGCGAGGCCAACAATAACGCTGTCAAAGTGGCCGAACTCTGGTGGAAGCTTATTTAAAACCAACAATAGGAATCATTGAAACGACGAAGAAGAAGATAGTCAGTTTATTGAATCATTGAAAAAGTTATCACGAGTAATAAGACACGGAACATCTGTAATGTTGGCCATGCACGTACATATTTGTTGAGTGAGAGAATTGCCCATCATTTAAGCCGTCTTACTTAGTATAATATGTATACATTAATTTACACAATATACTATTACCGTTGCTTCACATAATCGCTCACGAGGCCCCACAGGAAGGCACGGTTGACCTATCTTCATGATCAAATTATGCAAACTAATAACGCAGCAGATATTGCGTTAGGTCATGTATATTCAAAACATTTAATTATCTAAGCGAAATAATATCTCAATATTGGAGGTGTGGCATTTCGTCATGTCTAGTCGACCTCAGTGCAGGCAGGATTCTAGGAACTGGATTGTTTCAGTAAGAGGTTCTTTGTAGGTGTAGCTGGGTGCAAGAAATTTATAGTAAATTCTTTGATCGTTATTTATTTATTTTATTTAACCATTTATGTACACACATATATAAACAGACAAGAAGATTACAACAGAAAAATAGGTACAGAGGTGATGCTTATTTCTAAAGAAATCTCTTCCAGCATACCTGCGATAGGAGAGAAGATAAAGAGATGTAGACAGCGTGTGTAAAGGTAAAAGGGAAAATAAATTACATTTATAATCAAAAACAATAATTCAATAAATTAATTCAATAAACAATATGGGAATATACTAACATACATAATTACAAACATACATACATACATACTTCTAAAATAAATATCATTAAAATATAAATAATAATAATTTAAATAAAATAATACATATTATACACTACTATGACGTTACTGTGTTTATACTGGCAATATTAGACGCTTGTTTCATCATTCGTTCTTGCCTTTATGTATAATATCGTAGAGCGGATTGACGACCTTTGTGCAGTGCCTGGTACCGTCAACGACAAAAGTCGATTAACAATGCTACTTTTATACCTACGTTTTCATCGTTATTGTCCGTGTATTATTTTTGGTGTTTTATTTTCTACATTGACACGATATTATTCGAATCAGCATTGTAGGTATGTATTCAAGCATTTTGCTAAATATTTTTTTAATTTTATTAGTGTTCCGATTTAAATTAAATAGTTAGCTAAATAATTCAGATTTAAAATTCTAAAGTGTTATTTGTCATTTTTTACAAAATCAAAATCAAAAGTCATTTACGTTACGTTACATACGCGTTCTACCTAGTAGCTGGATGAGAGTGAATCAGGATTGAATATAATTACTGCAATTATTTTGGCCTCTGTAGCTCTTTTACATTTGCAAATATTTACTAAATAATAACAGCCGCAAGGGTCGATCGCAGGTTCAGCCACGCTTGCTGCGGTTGGTTTATGGATGGGTGACCATCCATAACATACCATCAAGACTCCTTGATTGGTCTCTGCTGTCATTTGTAGAACTTTAACAGTCGATACGGGTGGTCAGAATCCTGAAAGAATGACAACCAGTCTCACTACGGGGCATCGTATTACCCAGTAACTGGGTTGTGGAGGTCAGATAGGCAGTCGCTCCATGTAAAGTAATGGTCAGCCAAGCCAAATCTGCCTAGCCTTTTCCCAATTATATTGGGGTTTGGCAGATTTTTCTTAAAGTCAAAGTCAAAGCATTTATTTCAAATAGGCACTTAAAAGGCACTTTTGAACGTCAACATTTACATTAAAATAGAATTGATTCTAGTCGCCCCTTCCAAAATATAGTTTCGTAAGGAGAAGAATGGGCAAGAAACTCCACCGTTACTCTTTTAAAATGTTTCCAGTACAATATTTAACATAGTACATTCATTATATGATTATGTGTGAAAACGATGCACCCAGAATAAAATTACCATACCATACTTATGAGCAACATATTCGTTTCCTATCCACAATCAAACCATCATACTGAACAATCTAGAAGGAAGCACCATCAGATTGCTGTAGACAGAATTGAATATTCTGGTAAAACAGTTTTCATTGTTCTCCTCCAATTGCATGAACAATATATTCTCACTAAAACGTTTCTCTATAGTCTACAGGGAATTCAGGACATAGTTAGCTACTGGGGTTAACAAGCGAAGACTAGTTTTTATGTGAAAGCGATGCGAGTTCGTGAAACTGATCAACCGGGAACTTAAAAGCTAGTGCTCTTGGTTTTTATCAGTGTGTAGCCATTTAAGAGCATTCATCCCACGCGGGCTGGCAACGGCGCGGCGCGTTTTTTGTGGTTTTCCGTGATTATTTAATTAAATACAAACAAAATTACAATTTTTTTTCAGACAAGTACTATATCTTTGGTACTTATAAGTTTATATAACCACTTGAAATGCGTTGCCAGCCCGCGCTGGATCGAATGCTCATAATTTAATGCGGCCTTCCCAAATGTCCTTTCTTTTGTATTGGTTGTCGAATCTTTGAGTTCCTTAAGTTTTGAGTTGAGGTGCAAGATTACTGCAGAAATGCAGCTACAAATGCGTGCACTGATGGACCAGTCCACTCAATGTGTGTGGTTCTTTTCTCAAAAGACCATTCAGATATCAATCTACATGGTCTTCACATGATCTGACCAAGATTATGTCTGGAGTTTAAAAGAGACTGTGACCTCTCAGTTATTTTTGGTTTTTGTTCTGAGGGTAGTCAGATAGGAAACGCCGACCTCATCTAGTTTTTAAAATATGATTGACGTGTAAAAGTGTAATATACAAACCTCCTTACAGAAATAAAATCATTTAATCAATATCATTAATTTAATGTTTTACTGGTCACGAAATATTTGTTTGATAATGGAGAAGAACCGCACCGACTTATAATATTACAAAAATATAAGACATGCTGTTTGATATGTTATGATAAACCTTCTTGTGTATGTACTGTGAGATTTCTGGTGAGTGACCCAAAATTAAAATGGAATGTTTACAGATAAGCGTATAGGTTATTCAGTTAACTACCAGGGTAAATACGCCAATTATGTGACTGTGTACTGATAAAATAATACAAAACTTTGGCTAGTTTTGCAACTGGTGATCTTACTTACTACTAAAGCAGGAAATAATTTATTACCTACTAGTTTCTGTACGACGCTTCGCCCACGTGTAGGTATGTCGTAAATTATCGCATAGAACAAAAAGTAGTATAAGTCCTTCCCCAGGATGCCATCGATCTCCTTTCCAAATGTTATCGAAATGCGTTCTCTTGTTTAGGCGTGAAAATGTGACATACAGACAGAGTTACTTTCGAATTTATAATAATCCCTGCTGATATTATAAATGCGAAAGTAACTCTGTCTATCTGTTACACTTTCATGCCTAAGCAGCTGAACCGATCGTAATGAAATTTGGCAAAGATATAGCCTGGGATATGGAGAAGGACATGGGGTCCTTTGTTATGCGATAACCAACATCCATGCGGGCGGAACTGTGGGCAAAAGCTTGTTAAATATATATAGGATGAATAGTACGGATTTCAACCAATTAGTTTCAAACAGCTTCGTTCGTAGCACTCATAATTGTTCGGCGGTTGCACAACGGACAGCTTAACACAGCTTGTGGGCACATTAATAGAAAACTGTTTACTCGACCAAACACGGTCGGTCGGTACCTAAATACGATCGTTATACTACTAATTGCTTCTCTATTTAGTCGGGTAATAGACTTGCAACAAGTTCGCGGCTATTGTTAGCTCATTATCGCTTTTAAATGGCTGTGCGGTGTTCCTGCAAGCCTTTAGATATCTTTCGTTTTTAAGTCAGTAGTGAGGGTTCGTTTTGTTACAGAGCCACTGTTTGCTACTGAATCAGTAGTTAATTAAGTAGAAAATGAAGGTTTTTGATCTAGAAACGTATTCCAGATCCTTAGGATTGAAAATCAAGGAACAAAATGCTTAAGTATTCAAAGTTATAAATAATTGTCTGCAGGAGTCGAGACTTCGTTACAGTATCTTCATACATATCAGGCTAGTATTAATAATGCAGTAGGAAAAATCGAAGATTGGAAGATACGATTGGAGTTGATTCCGGCAAATGGTGATCGGTTCACTCAGTATCACATGTTTCCCTAATTTGCGCAAATGACGTGACTGCAAATGAGTTCTACGCTACCTTGATGAGCGTATCTCATCATAAATGAGGAAATAGTGTCATAAATGTTTTCCGTTTCAAATGACGCCTTAAAACTCCTTGGCTCAACTCCTGACACTAAACAGCTTAACAGAAACAAAAATACAACAAGCCACATAACGCAACATATTCTGACGTAGCGGAACTCTGAACAAAGCTGAAGTTAAACTTACCCAAGCCGAAGATATTGTTGTCTCAGTATAAACACAAAACTACTGAAGTTAGTTTTAGTTAGGTCAGCTATTTCTAAAGTTCACATTTTCTATTCTCTCGACCAGACAGAGATCGCTTCGTGAACTGAAATGGCTCGAGGTGTTCTGCATCGGGAAATGGGGTCCATATTAAAGTATTGGGGCGTTGGTGTTCTGTCTGACACGAGTATTTTTGAGATCGCGACCTGATTTCGTGAAGAAGTATTTTGAGATTATTTTGTTATGTGATATGGTGGATAGTGGGGCACGAATTTATATTTGAACGTGTGACATAAGGTTTTGATATTCATGTAGTGGGGGTAGCACAAACCTGCGGAGTGTTTTCCGCTTTTTTTTTAATTCAAAAGTTTTTTTAACGTAATTTCGAACGATTTTCAATTCGAAAATACAACTAGGTATCCTATAGCCGTTTGGTTTACATTCTTACAACAATCACATTATGTCATCAAATTGTTTTAGTTTTTACGTACATTAATACATTGCGACACAAATTTTTTACATTTCATACACAAACTGTATTAAATAATTTCGTTCTAGTGGTGGTGACGAAGAACTCAAAGACGTCATCCAAAAAAATAAAGAATATTAAGTATGATTGTGTACTATAATAATATTTATGTTGTTTCAAGTTTTTCCCGCACTCATGGGTTTTAATCTTCGAACGTGTTTTTGTATGAATCAACTCTCGTGGCAATCGATTTTAATTATTTATAGCATCGTCAACCTTCCACTAAGTGACTTTAGGACCTATATTAAAAACATTGTCATAACCCATTCAATTAAGTGAAGCCAAAGCGGGCTTTTAAAATGGTATGTTATTAATAGGTACCTACTGGTTTATAAACAACAAGATTCACGAATGTTTTTATTCTCGATATTGAACGAATATCGACTTTGTTAGCCATAATTGTTGATTCAATGTTAACTATACACGGAAAAAGATGCGACCTTGTTGTGTAGGCGAGATTGGGCAAGGGTTTTGAATTTGAAGTTCCGGAACCAATCGGATAATTTCGAATAGTACCTACGCACACACAAAATATTGTATGCTAATTGGAACTTCCTACAATCTACAAAAGCTCCCATTTTTACACGCTTTATATTATTAGCTTCACTTGTGTTTGTTTGTGTGTAAGCGACTCCTTTGGACGCTATTTTGACCCACTTTAAACGGTGAAATTTCATTGAAACTTTGTAAACTTATCGAGGACCGATGACTATTCAATCATTAAAAAAAAAAAAATAGAAAAATGACAAAAAGGAAAAAAAACACGTTTTTATAGTTAGCAGAACTAAAAAATAGAAAATAAATAATAGTTTAAAAAACTAAAAAACACGCTTTAAAAACCAAACTAAAAAAGGAGAAAATAATTTAATTCAATTAAAAAGCGTGGGGTGCTTTTTAATTGAATTAAAGTATTTTCTCCTTTTTTAGTTTGGTTTATAAAGCGTGTTTTTTAGTTTTTTAAACTATTATTTATTTCACAGAAATGTTACTTGGTTTAGTTACATACATTTTTCATATATTTAACACAACTAAATATTTACACTAGGTACTTAATTAAATGACTAACTAACTAACCTTACAAATTAGCTTTTGCCAGCGGCTTCGCCCGCGTTAACTAATTTTAACAAAATCTTAACAAATTATACACTTAAACTTTCCTCATTAATCACTCTGTCTATTGGTGAAAACCGTATGAAAATCCGCTCAGTAATTTTTGAGTTTATTGCGAACAGACAGGGAGACAGACAGACGCGGTGGGACACTTTGTTTTTAGCCGACTTCAAAAAGAAGGAGGTTATCAATTCGACATGTTAATATACATTTTTTTTGCCATAACTCCGTCATATGTACACGGATTACCAAAATTCTTTTTTTGTTCGAAAGGAGTTTATTACGAAATGGTCCCATTTAAATTTCATATAGATCTGATGATGCGTTTCGGAGACAGACAACGGAACTCAGCGGAACAGCAAATCAACCGCGATTGCTGCTATCGCATAAATAGGTATGCATTGTTTTGATCCCAAGGATGATGAAATTTCGAATTGGTGTGGGGTAGGTACTATAACTAAAAAGTGAAAAACATAACAACCGACTTCCGGATAAAACACTATAAAGTGAAAAATAACTTGAATTTCGGAAGGCGGTGACAAAAAAAATATATACATATATCCAAAGTCACCGACTTTCGAAATTAAAGTTATTTTTCACTTTGTAGTGTTTTTCCGGGAGTCGGTTTGTTTATTTTTGGAAAAAGTTTTTATAAAACGTAATGAAAACTACGAAAACAAAAGGATACGAGTCACATGTCGAAGTTACTTCGCTCTCGTCTGCATAGCTGTCATCCGGAAACGTGCTCAGAAGACTGGCAGCATTGCCACGTTGAATGACAATGCTAATGCAAAGAACGACCCAGCCCTCAAAGGTCACGTCAAAGTGTCGACCAGACGGCAGAGATTTCCTTAAAAAGTTATTAAGTCACTTATCCTTTATTAGTTTGTGAACATAGTAGGAAGGTACTGTAGAGGTTTTGTCCGGTTGGCTTTAACAACCATCCTTTGCGAACATTCATAAGTTGATGTCACGAATATTAGATAGCATAACATCACCAAGTTTCAGTGTTCCTACTGTTAGTTTACAGGCCTCCTTTCTATGAAAGAAAGTTGGTTATTATCCACCACGCGGGCCCATTGTGGGTTGGTGGATGTCACATCTTTCTCCACTTTTTGGTCTTAGTGCGGCATGCACTAAGACCAAAAGGTTCCCTCACGGAGACCTTCACCGTCTTGACTTCGACCTACAACTCGCAAATCGCGGTAGTTACCACTGTTCTCCAAATAATAGACAACACTAAGTAACACAAATTTAGAGGATTACAAAAGAATTGAAACTCAACTTGCAGAGCTGACAGAGTGCATCATGCTGTAAAATTAGTAGCATCATACAATAAGAAATCATTTTTGAAACCGGTAAAATAAGACCGCAGAGCCCTGATAGTACCAATTACACAATTTAGTTGTGTAGTTGGTACTATATTCAAATTTGTACCTACTGTTAAATCAGGGTTAAAAAACCGTTTACCCTATGTATACAAAACAACAACACTTATTATTCTGATTATACAAAGGTACCAATTTAACATAACAATCTATTGATTCTAATATACTTATAATGCAAATCCTATAATAACTGTTCATTACTTACCATTCAAGATCACTGACATAACAATTATTGCAACATTGTTGCTAATAACTAATAACCAGCTGGCGATACATAATTTATTGATTGATTATTAAATAAAATCCTTCTAATAATATTTACATAAATTTTTACATTCTGTTATGTTGATAATTGATTAATTGTGAGAATATTTACATTGAGGTCAACGAGTACTTTACCGTCAAATGAGACTGCATAAATGAAAATGAACGCGATCAGCACATCAAACTCAAAGCATCAACATGATTTACTCTTAGCCGCCAGGGCACATTCAAGTCAATGAAAGGACGACCGAATACATGGTAGCTTAATAATAATAGGTCTTTACCTATGAAATTGACGTTTTGTATGAAAAAATTTAAACGATTTTTTTTCATGTATTTTTTATTTGTATTAATCGAAGTAATCACCCATGCAATCAATGCATCTTTGCCATCGCAGTGGCAGTTTATTGATGCCCTTCTTAAAGAAATCAGCTGGACGGGAGGCAACAAATTCTTCAAAGGCATTTTGTACTGCCTCTCGGGTATTGAATTTTTTTCCCGCCAAGAAGTTATCCAAATTCTGGAAAAAGTAGTAGTCTGTAGGCGCAAGGTCTGGTGAGTAGGGCGGATGACGGAGAGCTTCCAACCCCAGTTCTTGCAACTTGGAGACCGTCTGCTGTGCAGTATGAGGTCGCGCGTTGTCGTGCAGGAGCAGCGGAGACGAGCGATTGACCAATGCTGGTTGGAGATGTGCCAGCTTCTCCATCATTGTGTTCAGTTCTTCACAGTACACATCTGCAGTAATGCTCACCCCGTTTGGTAAGAAGCTGTGATGAATCACACCGGCGCTAGACCACCAAACAGTGACCATCACTTTTCTAGGGGTAAGTTTTCGTTTAGGGCATTGTTTAGGTGCTGAACCAGGATCCAACCAACTTGCTGAGCGCTTGCGGTTATCAAACAGAATCCATTTTTCATCGCAGGTAACAATGCGGTTCAAAATTCCTTCATTTGTGTGTCTGTTGAGCAGTGCAAGGCACGTCTCGACGCGTACTTCGCGCTGACGATCATTGAGTTCGTGGGGCACCCATTTGTCAAGCTTTTTTACCTTGCCAATTTGACGCAAATGGACCAATATTGTTTTGACACTAACGTCGAAAGCTGCTGCTAATTCAGCCGTAGATTGTGTATCATCAGCTTCCACAATCGCCTTTAATTCGTCATTGTCGACCAAAGTCTTCGGACGATCGCGAGGTTCATTTTTCAGGTCGAAATTTCCAGAACGGAAGCGAGCAAATCAATAACAGGTGGTGCGTTGGTTTGTAGTGTTAGCTCCGTAAACGTCGTTGATGTTGCGTGCCGCTTGTGCCGCGTTGCTGCCACGACGGTACTCATATTCCATAATTACTCGAATTTTTAACGTATCCATGATGACGAAAAAGATTGAAATGCGATGAAAATGTAACACTAATCAATAAACAAATGACTACTTTTGGAAAAAAAAATCCATGTTTTTAAAATAAAATTAATTTGAAATTAGAATTCTTACCCAAACAAAAAATATTTTGATTTGAAATGGCCAGTACTGCAAAACGGCAATTTCATAGGTAAAGACCTAATATGTACATAGGTAATGTTCACATACCTATGTGCTATGCAGTAATACAATAATGCATCTAAACCGCGTTTAGGAGCTGTCACTGTCATTATTTTTATGGATTAATGACACTGACAGCTCTTGAACGCGGTTGCGCTCACAGTATGTAAAAGAATCTACCTATACAAAAGGAGCCTATTTAAACAAAGTGACATGATTTCCATGACAATCACTAATAAATAGTCGAAATTAAAATTGATGTTCGTAACATCACATCGGGCCGCACTCCACACCGCGACCGCGCGCTTCCCCCGCCGCCACTCGTTCGCCGACACCTGAGCGTGCGCACACATTTTCGGTCGTCTAAAATAAATTACCTACCTATCTATCAAGAAATACAGTCGTTTTATTATTAAGTCAAGACCACCAGCAGCACACCTGGAGCTTGATATTCAACATATGATCCGGCTCGAAGGACCATATGTTGAATATCAAGCTCCAGGTGTGCTGCTGGTGGTCTTGACTTAATAATAAAACGACTGTATTTCTTGATAGATAGGTAGGTAATTTATTTTAGACGACCGAAAATGTGTGCGCACGCTCAGGTGTCGGCGAACGAGTGGCGGCGGGGGAAGCGCGCGGTCGCGGTGTGGAGTGCGGCCCGATGTGATGTTACGAACATTGATGTATAATGTCAAATAATGACGGGAATATGTCAGACATTGTAAAATACTTATAAAAATAATAAAAATTAACATTGTAATTTGGGAGCAGTTAATAGACTTTCACATAGTTATGCTGTTAATGAGGTACCAGGGAAGCCACATGTGCAGAAGGAATTAATGCCAAACTTCCCTGTCTTCAACGGTGTCTTTTATCTTATAATATGCTTTTTTGATAAGGACACGTTTGATGTGAGTTTTAAACTTTCCATCGCTAAGTTCTGTAACCGACTTTGGCAACTTTCTATAGAAGCGGATACTGTTTATTAGAAATGACTTGCTAGTTTTAGTTAATCTAAATTTTGGAATCACAATTTCATCTTTACTACGTGTATTTAGATTATGGTAATCGCATCTTTTTTTGAAAAGACCTAAGTTTTTGCGAACATACAAGATATTTTCTAGGATATAAAGAGAATGCAGAGTTAATCTATCAATTTCGTTGAATTTGTTTCTAAGATACTCGCGAGGCCCCTATTTATAGATTGCGTGGATTGCCCTCTTTTGTAAAATTTAAATTGAATCTGCGTCGTAATATCGTATAGGTACGCTTTCAAGTTTCTTTACAACATCAACGCTAAAGCACATCAAAGTGCACAATGTATTCAGTTCGTAGGATGCGATACTAAAACTTTATAATAAGAAATAGTAATAAAAAATGCAAATAGTATGGCTCCTAAAATGCTGGCATTCCATTGTAAAACTTGTGCTGTCTAACATAAAATGATACAAAGTCGTATATCATATTGAATTAAGTATAAGGTACCTTCCTAATTTACTTTTAACATAAACTTCCGAAAGAGCATCACAGAAGTATAGCAAAATAAAATATTAAATAAAAACTGTACCTACCCATATAAAAAAATTCAATGTTCAAACACAATATATTTTAATATCAAAATAAATTCAACCTAATACTAAATTCAATATAGTTGAATAAGTGTTAGGTCCTACCTAATTCACTTTTAACTTAAACTTCCAAAAGAGCATCATAGTGCATCATATCACACAATTCTAATTCGTAAATAATTTTGAAACTATATTCAAAAATATGTTTGAAACTCAAGCAAATGGCCCATGTGGGACTTAAAGAATAGCACCATCCCATCTCTTCCCGTGGGTGTCGTGGGAGGCGACTAAGGGACTTACTAGAGAATGGGCAGCAGCGTTCTCTATGCATTTTACCACCATACTGCGATCGCCAACCCTCCTGCCAAGCGTGGCTATTATGGCAAGCCCCCCAAATTGGGGGAGGCCTATGTCCAGCAGTGGATGTCTTCCGGCTGAAATGATGATGATGATGACAAGCAAATGTAGCATAACTTTAAATCAAATAAATTGCTTCGGAACAAAATATAAATGGCTGAGCTGGCTGGGTTTCTCGCCATATTTGAGACCTGAGACACATTTTTTTTAATTGAGGTATGGTAAAATTAATGGTTTCTTAATAAACCGAGAACTTGTAAGTAATTGGCCATTGGCTATGTATATCCTTGACCTAATCATATTTAGGAGTATTGGCAGACTGCCTTTTGGTTTGCAAAGTATTTAGCTTAGCTAACAAACCTTATTGGAGTTTTCAGTTTACGCGGTAATAGTTTTGCGTCCTATGTGGACTATGTGGGACACCTCTGCTTTCCCTTTCAAAGAACCAAGCTTGATTTTATGTTATAGATTTATTTAGTAATCAACTGATTACGCGTTCAAATATTGAAACTTTTTCGACTGGAATAACCGACATGATTTTGTTTGGATACGTTCAGATACAAAAATCATACAGAATTAATGTTTATTCGTTTTACTGCGAGTTCAAAGCAAATAAACCATGTGAAATCAATCGTGGATCTATCGAAATTTACGCGAATTTGTTACATATAACAGGGGTTTGTGTTTAGATTGTAGCAAACATTTATAATCCGTTTGGATTAATTGCTGTATGTTCGACCAAAATGTTTCTAGGTTAAGCAGATTGTTTTATTTTATTGATTCCTTATTAAATGGTCGTTGTCCTTGTACATGTATTGCGATCGATTTATTTTAGTATTTTTTATCGAGGTCGTTTGAACCATCTAAATTAATTAATTACAATCAAACGGTATATTTTCAAACCTAACTTAGCTGATTCATTTGATGACGATTTCAATTTCATGTGATTTGAAATAGAGAACCTTTTCTCAGTGTCCTCCCGCAAATCCCAAGATTTTCAATCGCAGATGGTGAGGCTAATAGCTTGCGGATATCGATAGTGGCGTCAACCCAAGTGCGGGTGAGATTACCCCTGGGTTGACCCTGTGACGATGTTGACAAGAAGCACAGCAAATTGAAATCTTCAAGTGGAACATAACCATCTACCTACTTTTTAAAAAACCCACATCTAATGGCACTTACAAAAGACATTACAAAAAGGTATCCTCAAGGCCATAAATCATTGAAAGTAAGAGATTAAAACGCCCAAAGTTCCACATTTTTCATTCAATTAACCACTCAACGCTTCTTATAATCATCTTGATAACCACTTTACCCTTTTAATGAAAATTTAATCACTGAACGAGAAAATTATTTTAGGCGTGAGAAGCGCCCATTGTAATTTTTATTTTAGAGCACTTTTTGAATTTTAAATGACATTCATGTACTCCGGAAAATGTACAGTTGAATGCGAAAAGCTTTGGAGTTTATTAAAACAAAGAATATAGGTACTGATTACGAAAAAAAACCGGTTGTTTTTGTTTTCTTAATTTAATCGACA
Organism: Antitype chi; assembly: GCA_947359405.1. NCBI lineage: Eukaryota > Metazoa > Arthropoda > Insecta > Lepidoptera > Noctuidae > Antitype > Antitype chi. The sequence continues at coordinate 8,624,735 of OX375815.1, read as the reverse complement.
TTATTCGCTGCTGTTTTCTTATGAAATACTTATCTTATAATAACGCTAGATTTATCCAATGAATAGGTGAATAGGTGCGTGAATGCCTAGTTAAGTCATTTGTTTTATCAGCATTACAAATAGGATAATTTTTATTGTTGTTTCCATCCGATACCGTCGATACTTTTTATTGATTTATATATTTTCTATGTGTAAACAATACTTAAGTGAATTAACAATCAATTAATTTACACAACATATTTTTTTCCAGCTGTCCAAATGAGAGTAAGTAATAGGTACGTGCCTTATAACCTTTTTTCTCAAGTAAACTTATCTAAACGCTTTTCGCACTCATCTGGGGTTTAACGAGAAACTTCTCACGAAAGTTGTAACCGTCAAGGGAGTAGGGTCACTTGTGTAGGTACCTATCCTTTCGCCATTAACTCAAACGGAATCGAACTTTCTTCGGATTTAGTTACGCTGTCCGTTGCCCAGTCAATGGTTTGAAGTGTTCCAATATCGGGCAGAATTTGCTTATTGTTCTTGATTCAAATGCGGTTGATAGGCATTTGTTTTTACGTATCTATTGTTGTAAATGGAAACCGAACTTTGTACCAGTTATTTGATAGTTTATGTGATATCTCCCTCTCACTGAAAGAAGGCCTGTGTCCCAACAGTGGGAACCTTATAGGCTGATTGTATGTGTATCTGATATAATGTAGTCCTACGCGGTCAAAATGTATGGAACAACAAATATTGATTTTAATGACCGACGAAAAATTTCAACGTAGGGGTTTCAAATCTATGGTAACACTAGGTGGCGCTTCGACGTTCCTGCAGCCACACTGTATCAAAATTAAGTTCGATTTTGCCGACCGACTGTGCCCGATCATGCCGAATCATTCCTATCCGCAGTGTGTAGCAAGCCCGCTTGATGTTTAAAATCATACTCTTAGGATTATTTTTACCCGACTGCGCCAGAAGGAGGGTTTTGTTTTCGAGTGTATGTACGCATGAATGTATGTATGTATATTTCTTTGGCACGCTCAGTAGCCTTAACGGCTTGATGGATTTTAGCTTGAGAGGCGTCGTTAGATTCGTCTCAATGGAAATGTTTGAATGGCAATGATATGAATATTAATCATTTCACATTGTGATGATTTTGTTAGAAAGCGAAAATTAAAAACTAATTGGTAATTATGATTGTACCTGAAACGAAGAAATACCTTAATAAACGCCGCAAGCATTAATAAAACCTTTAAATTAATTTTAGGGTAATTTCTACAAAGATCTAGTCTGGACCGGACTTACGGATCGTGGTTGCTTTCAAGCTTTAAACTGTTTGCGCTTCTTAGTGAGAAGATGTTTTACTTCTCATTCCTCTCTTAATTAGTGGGTATTAGTGGTCGGCTGCGCTAATTAAACCAAGCATGTAATGGTCACAATTAAAACGAAAGCTTCTGTGGAAGGCCGTAAGTCGTTTATTATAGGAAGGGTGGAACTTTGTGGGGCGCATTGGTTCATTTTGTTTTGCAAAACGTCATACTTAATTTATTTTATGAAGAATTTTGGGGAATTAATTCAGTAGAAAATTAAGTATTTGTTGTGTTTCAATTTGTTGGTTAAACAAATTAATCTCTGTTTAAATGATAAATTCTTTTATTTCTGTAGCTAGGCTTGTAGAAACAAAAACTCTCACGTCAATCATATTTTAAAAATTAGATGAGATCGGCGTTACCTGTGTGACTAATCTAAAAAAAAGGCCGAAAGCCGGGCACAAATCCAGAATCCGAGCTGCTACTGAGGAATTTCAGATAGAAGAACCCAACGACGAGGCAGAGAAATGTATGGAAATACGTACACATTATGATGTTGTCGCGGTCAGAAATTTAAAAGCGTCGTCATAATATTTCCATTATTTTCCATACATTTTACTTCCCTGTACTATCTTGATGCCGTGACGGGTATGTAGACGTCCACGACAATATTGCCACGTTACCTATACCTAAATTATGAAAGCGCGCAACTAGAAATAGTGTAAAACTAACCAAAATGTTGCACTACAATACCTATACTAAGCTCTGTTTTTAAGCAGCACTTTTTTTTAAAGTATGTGTTGATTTATAAGAATGCCTTACAATTTTAGGCAATGCCTAAAAACCTACTATCACTAAATATGACTAAAACATAAGTTGATTCATACTGATAAATATCCAAAATTATCTAGGCAGGCTTTAGCATTTCATTGGATGACAATGAAAATATGTTCTTCAATATTTTTGAGGCTACCTAATTAATTAATTCTCACGAACTGTCTCGCCCGATTTTCTTTCATTATCTAGTTAAAAAAACAAATTTGCCAATTGCCTAATACTAATTTCTAGATTTGTCAATACGCCCGTTTCGAGCGAGGAAATTCGTGCGAATTGACTAATAAAAAAATCCATTTTTGAAAACAAACCAAACTGATAACGCAAAGCTTTATTAGATCAGTGTGTCAACCCAATCGACCTTCCCTTCATTGTTTGTATTTGAACATGACTTATCTGACCGGCCCACAATCACGGTCACGAATGACTTAATTTAATAACCTAGCAAACAGGGCTCCGTCCGCGTGGAATAAATTATATTCTATTACATTTTTATCGTCCAGAGTTTCGTTCAAACGCAAACAAGGACCTTTTGACTTGATATAATTAATTAAAATATATTACGAATTTTGAGGACATACTTCAGACAAGACGGCTAGGGTCTCTTCATATGCTTTTGAGAACACTTCATTGTGATAAAATTTCCTGTAAGTATTTAATTAAAAGGTAATTAAATTAGCTGTTTTGTAAGAGGAAATGAAAGTCCATTTTAATACAAGTTGAAATAAATGATTTTATGTAAGGTAGGTAATACAAGAGCAACCTTATATCGGGAATTTTCTCTCTTAAAGAGAAACAACACTAACAACATAACATCGCAAAACTTCTTGTTGTTTTTTATGCTTCTTAAGAAGTAATTTTTATTCAGTAAATAAAAATACAAACATAGTGTATTTATACTTCCTTACAGCGGCGAGGTGTACATTTTTCTAAGAGAGAAGCCGAAGTAAAGTCGGCTTTAACTTACTGACTTATCAATAAAGAATACTTACTATCATTCTCAAATTTATATGGAAATGTAAAGAAATAAATAACTACAATAAAATTGAACAGCTGAGAATCAAATAAAATCCTACTAATATTATAAACGCGAAATTTTGTAAGTATGGATGGATGGATGGATGGATGTTTGTTGATCTTTCACGTAAAAACGGCTGAACTGATTTAGATGAAATTTGGCACACAGATAGATTATTACCTAGATTAACACATAGGATACTTTTTATCCCGGTTGTACGTTCCTGCGGGATAATTTCCGACTTCCACGCAGGCGAAGCCGCGGTCGGAAACTAGTATGCAATATTCCTACATCTCGTTCTCGCCGACGTATTTTTGCAAATCTGTCTCTGTCATAACCCGTTGTACAGCGGCTTGCTCTCGTCCATATCAAGCGGTGACACGTTACCTAAAGTGACATAATTACGGGATCGCTGTTGTATGAATTTTTAGTTCCCGATTCTGAAGTTTTGGCGCCGGATTAATTTAGGAAATATTTTTGTTGTAATAAAAAACTAAAAATAACCGTTTTGTTGTTTGAATTTTATGGTAAATTAAATGCCCGTAGTGTTACTATGTAGTCTTTTTTGACGTGCCATTTTTTAATAGCGATAGAGTTGCCGATGCGAATCCCCGAAGGGAAGCCGGTAGAAATCGTGTTACATGGTGCTTTCGCCACTGCTTCCTTAACTGTAATTAAACATTAATACTCATTAAATATAATTATGCTAATTGGGTAAAAGTAATACGTTGACCCTAATATCCTACATGACACCTACCTTTCTGTCGCAACCACAGATAAAATAATATAACTTCTGCCCACTACTTCGTCCAAAATTTCGGCCCACGACCCACCGCGTTGCATTCTATCGCCCAAACGCTCTACATATTACTTCGTTTTCTGAATGTTTTCTCTTTGCTTGGCACCTAAAGGATGCAGTGTGGTATTAAAACGCCTATAACTTTCTAGAAGAATTTTTCATTCTTTCAAATCCAAAAATATTTATTGTAATCCTACCCGCAGTCCCAGAATTGTGTCCCTTCGTCCAGCATACTCACCATGGAATCCTGATATTTCATGAATGTCAAAAAACTGTTCTGAAATAGTGCTAAATAGTGCCCAAAGGAAAAAAATAGTGCTCTTGTACTTGCGAAGTTATAGCCATAGTTCGATGAGTATGCTGGACGAAGGTTTCGCCCAGCATACTCACCTCCGTCCGGAGAATCTGTATACGCTTTAAACATAATTCATACTTCAAAAAATAGTTCCCAAATAGTGCCAAACGGTGCCCAAAAAGAAAAAACAGTGCTCGAATAACTTCGGAGTTATAGGCTTCGTTCAGTGAGTATGCTGGGCGTAGGTTCTACGCCCAGCATACTCACCTCAGTGCGCGAATATCGAACGAGCTATAGGTACAATTTACGTCTCAAAAAATTGTGCTTGAAATAGTGCCCAATATCAGTCCAATTTTTGCTTGACTTTTGACCTAGAAAACCATTAAATTTGATTGTAAACTTCTACATACATTACATTGAGTACAGTCGAATACAATATTATTAACTTTCTTTCTAACAATTTTTGTCTTGTGTAAATTATTAATTGTCTATGTAAGGGAGTATTTACTTTAGAATCGCAATATTATTAATTACACATTATTTTAATAATACTTTATAATAATATGATTAAGCCTTCGCGCGTCGCATGGGACCCCGGTAGCTAGGAACAATGATTTTATATATTTTGTCTAGATCACGGCGCTTGAAGGATTAAGATATCAAATGAAGTAAATCATGCATGAAAAATAAAGTTGCTGTTATTAATGCTTACATTACAACTGACAAAATTATTCAAAATAATCATTTTCCGGATCAAGGACGGTACCACAACGTTTACGGAATTGACCTGTATTCCTCATGTGATAAAGTTAATTATTATTATTTGTAAGATAATTTTATTGTGATTAAAACGTTGTAGCAGTAAAACAAAGTACAAGTACCTACGTGTTATATTTTAGAAAGTTTTACCAATATTTGGCTAAACATTTTTTTATATGTATATTATATACAATATTAAAACTACAATTTTTTCTATTTACATTGATTATATTATGAATGTTAACAAAAGCTGTGAACTAGTTAACTAGAATTCTGATTACTTTGGCCCTTTAAATAGTAATAAATAACGTAAGTAATTAAAAATGTTTTTTATTGCTAAACCTTTCATTGATGAAACTATTGGAAAGAGTTTTAAAAATTTGTATAACTATGTCACAGTACTAGTTTTGACTGGTTATAAGTTTTGCCTGCAACATATATACAAAAAGAAACTGTATAATTTCCTTTTTACAATTTTTCAAGATATTAATTTTATTGGCTGCAAATGACTGTTTTTATTCAGACAAACACACAATGCAATGAAGTAATAGACTTCATTTACGCTTAAAGTTTCATTCATTTATTATTATTTATAAAATATATAATAATGCATTTAATCGAAAGTTTTTGACATGTGAGAAAATACCATAATTATTTCCAATAACATGAAGTCTACAATTAGAAAGTTTAATATTTTTGTCCAAAAACATGTGTCGACGACTGTACCCCATTTTACGTTAGTATGTAGAAGTTTACATTAAAATTTAATGGTTTTCTAAGTCAAAAGTCAAGCAAAAATTGGACTGATATTGGGCACTATTTCAAGCACAATTTTTTGAGACGTAAATTGTACCTATAGCTCGTTCGATATTCGCGCACTGAGGTGAGTATGCTGGGCGTAGAACCTACGCCCAGCATACTCACTGAACGAAGCCTATAACTCCGAAGTTATTCGAGCACTGTTTTTTCTTTTTGGGCACCGTTTGGCACTATTTGGGAACTATTTTTTGAAGTATGAATTATGTTTGAAGCGTATACAGATTCTCCGGACGGAGGTGAGTATGCTGGGCGAAACCTTCGTCCAGCATACTCATCGAACTATGGCTATAACTTCGCAAGTACAAGAGCACTATTTTTTTCCTTTGGGCACTATTTAGCACTATTTCAGAACAGTTTTTTGACATTCATGAAATATCAGGATTCCATGGTGAGTATGCTGGACGAAGGGACACCCAGAATTTAGCACGTTCAAACAAACTCTTCAGTTTTAGTATTAGTTTAATATTAATATAGATTTGTATTAATTTGATGTAAGGCCCTGGTAACTTTAAATATTGTCGTTATGAGCGATAATAGTTCTTATTGCAATCCGATACGGGTTAAAATCTGTTGTAATAAATTCGAATAAAAAATGAGCAAGCATTGTCGTAAAAATGCAAATAAAATCTTATAAAATTATATATTAACTATTTAATAATAAATAATTTTATATTCATAAATTTTATAATAAACAGTTTGGCATTTGGAATTTTATGGTATATTTTAGATTATAATTATAATTTTTATTGAAGGGATAAACTCGTTTTAAAGATAATTAAGAGGTGACTTTGATGATTTTTTTGATGCATTTGATGTTTAATTATGTTTTGAGTGCCATTACTCTATGCAAAAAAGACTTGAAAATATCATATATTTCTAGGCTTTCAAAATTATTTACGGTTAATGAGATACACTGATTTAAAAAACTACCTTTTTGGGCGTTTTCAAGAAATTACCGCCTTAACCATCTAGGTACACTTAAATATTAAAAGACAAGAAGAAAAGAGCAGACAAATAGGCACGAAGGCGTTGCTTATTTCTATATTTTTCCAGCATACCTGATACCAATATTACTAATCGATTTCTTATTTCTGTGGTCACCACAATAATCCTCTTGACACACAACAACTTGACAATAACCCACTCAATCTTGAGTTATGACCGTAATCAGGCCATTTAACGATGTCAAATCGACAAATATGTCCCCCTACCAAATATTACCACGACAAATATTCCATCCCAAGAAAAATAACCGACCCAAAATGTCAAAATATGTAAAACAATAAAGCTGTTCTCAACAAAACAAAAAGTTTCGTTTATATAACAATAGAGCGACCTAGTCGCAATAACGCGGAACCATCCGTGTGAACTGGCACTCGTGACCGGATCTGAACTTGGCTCGTAACTACCGTCTCTGATTCCGTGTTCCGATGTTTATTTATATACATACTTGTTACCTATACGCATAGAACTTGAATGGGTAATTATGGATAATAAATGCTAAGGTGCATGGTTTATGTATCAACGATATTTATTTCAATTTTATAAATTTTTAACGATTTGAGTGCATATGTTACCGGCCAAACCCAATTTCAGGCCAAACTAGTTTGTCCTAGGCCAAACAGACTTATCCTACGCGTGATATGTCGCAGCCAACTAGCTTAATTAGCCATTTCGTTAACAGCCTTTGAAAGTAAGGCCGCTACCGCGGCGCCGTTCGCTTCGCTCGCTCGGCTCGCGCGCTTTTGGTCACAGTTCTAACCTAACCTAACCTAACCCATTTAATCGGCGTGCCCCGGCTTAATAAACCAGTTTGGCCTAGGACAAACTAGTTTGGCCTGAAATCGGGTTTGGCCGGTAACACGTACAAGATAATAAAAATTAGCTGGCAATACTTCACAAACGTGATGATTAGGTATTTCAAGCATCTACTGCTGAATATGGGCTCAATGGCCGTAGGTGATGTAGTTACTTGAATGTTGAGTTCAAAAAATATTTTGTTTAGACCACATTCGCATGGACGTAAAAATATCTCGGCAAGATTTATCACGCACTGGATTTTGTACTCTTTGTGTTGAATCGAGCATTGAGAATCCAACACAGTGCATCCCAGGTATCCCTAGTGTGAGTTTTATTTCACCATCTCGATCAAACGCTTCGAGCGCGTTCGGCGCTCCGATTGGTCCGTCACCAGTTCAGGGACAAATGGAGCGCCAAACGCGCTCGATGCGTTTGATCGAGTTGGTGAAATGAAACTCACACTAAGTCCTCTGTTCGATTTTCAACTATCAGCGCTAGGCTGTGCGTTGCAGATTCAGTGCGTGAAAAAATGCCACCGCGATATGTTTACGTGGACTTGTCATCATTATATAGGTATCAATAATTCGATATGTTGGTATGGAAGAAGAAGACAAATTATGTGTCAACCGCTACGAATAATAAAAGTCGCTAACCTCAAAACAATTGAGATAAAAGAAATAGAAATGATGGCACGGTTGGCGCAGTGGTTAAGCGGTTGACTGCTGCGCTGCGTGTCGCGGGTTCAATTTCCGCACGGAACAAATATTTGTATGACCTACAAGTAGTTGTTCTGGGTCTGGCTGTTTATGTATGTGAGTTTAAATGTTTGTAATCGCACCCACAATACAGGAGAAATTCCTAGTGAGGGGCAACGTTTAAAATACATATATGTACTGTACTGTACTGTATATATTAGGTCTTTACCTATAAAATTGCCGTTTTGCAGTACCTACTGGCCATTTCAAATCAAAATATTTTTTGTTTGGGTAAGAATTCTAATTTCAAATTAATTTTATTTTAAAAACATGGATTTTTTTTTCCAAAAGTAGTCATTTGTTTATTGATTAGTGTTACATTTTCATCGCATTTCAATCTTTTTCGTCATCATGGATACGTTAAAAATTCGAGTAATTATGGAATATGAGTACCGTCGTGGCAGCAACGCGGCACAAGCGGCACGCAACATCAACGACGTTTACGGAGCTAACACTACAAACCAACGCACCACCTGTTATTGGTTTGCTCGCTTCCGTTCTGGAAATTTCGACCTGAAAAATGAACCTCGCGGTCGTCCGAAGACTTTGGTCGACAATGACGAATTAAAGGCGATTGTGGAAGCTGATGATACACAATCTACGGCTGAATTAGCAGCAGCTTTCGACGTTAGCGTCAAAACAATATTGGTCCATTTGCGTCAAATTGGCAAGGTAAAAAAGCTTGACAAATGGGTGCCCCACGAACTCAATGATCGTCAGCGCAAAGTACGCGTCGAGACGTGCCTTGCACTGCTCAACAGACACACAAATGAAGGAATTTTGAACCGCATTGTTACCTGCGATGAAAAATGGATTCTGTTTGATAACCGCAAGCGCTCAGCAAGTTGGTTGGATCCTGGTTCAGCACCTAAACAATGCCCTAAACGAAAACTTACCCCTAGAAAAGTGATGGTCACTGTTTGGTGGTCTAGCGCCGGTGTGATTCATCACAGCTTCTTACCAAACGGGGTGAGCATTACTGCAGATGTGTACTGTGAAGAACTGAACACAATGATGGAGAAGCTGGCACATCTCCAACCAGCATTGGTCAATCGCTCGTCTCCGCTGCTCCTGCACGACAACGCGCGACCTCATACTGCACAGCAGACGGTCTCCAAGTTGCAAGAACTGGGGTTGGAAGCTCTCCGTCATCCGCCCTACTCACCAGACCTTGCGCCTACAGACGACTACTTTTTCCAGAATTTGGATAACTTCTTGGCGGGAAAAAAATTCAATACCCGAGAGGCAGTACAAAATGCCTTTGAAGAATTTGTTGCCTCCCGTCCAGCTGATTTCTTTAAGAAGGGCATCAATAAACTGCCACTGCGATGGCAAAGATGCATTGATTGCATGGGTGATTACTTCGATTAATACAAATAAAAAATACATGAAAAAAATTCGTTTAAATTTTTTCATACAAAACGGCAATTTCATAGGTAAAGACCTATTATATATATGAGTATATATACAAATAATAAAAACAGAAAATAAAATTGTTCAATAACCAGTTAATAGAATACATTTGCATACAGGTTAGCACACAAATTAAAATATCTATCAAAGAGGTTTATTACAATGAGATATTAACTAAAGATTTCTTCGAATCAAATATTGACGTAGTTATTATTTATGTAGAATAGGACCATCCGTTCCATCACCAAGATAACCGATGTCACTTGGAAAGCTGCCACGCTAGAATAGAATTGGACTGGACACATGTATCGTATGCCAGACGAACAATGGTACAAACTTATGACCCAACGGGTCCCTCTTAATGGCAAGCGACACCGCGGTAGGCCCAGACGGAGATGGCGGGATGAGCTGACTCCTCCAACAAAAACTGGTTCTTAGCAGTTTTAAACAGAGCAGTGGGACGTGACAGGTTTTTAATAATAATAATAATAACCACACCACAGTAGCTCTACGTTGACGTCGTAGTGAAGCTTGCGCGACTTTGAGCTCTGGGTCAGGACCGGTAGAGTATAATTTGCAGAGTCAGGTCTATAGTAAGAAGCCTGACCAAGAGAGACAGCCACTATAACCACCCAAACCTATAGCCTAATATGTTTTCTTTCCATGTTCTGCAATAGCCCTGCGCCAACCGGAGGTTGTCCTCAGGTGCACATAGTGCATATGGGGATAATGGTCGCTTGGTGCCTCCTCATAATTTAAAATTGTCTAAAGGGCGTCTGTGAGTAGGTTTCAGCTCTTCGTTCGCCTTCCAAAGGTCCCAGGGTTACGAGATATGTCAAAGACATTTAAAATAATAATAGGTGACAATTCATGAAGGTTTTTATAATCATAGCACGTATTGTTATGTGGTTTCGACTTGGTATGGGAAAAGCCGTGAATTAATGCAAATATTGTAGGTACCAGGTACCTACATAATGGTTTTCCCAGAACAAACAGAAGTGCTCTTGACTTGTATCCACGTGTCACCACACTAATTCCCCTTAATAAGTAATTAAGAAGGTTTAAAGCCTACAATGTAGCATACAAACAGATTAGTGTGATTATTTTTGTCTTAACCTGTCTAAGCAACCTTAGCCTTATCATTGCATGCGTATGCTTCATTATTAATTTATGCATAATCTAAACAAATCTATTACACGATTGTGATATCTCAGATAGGTACCTGATTGCTCATTCTAATAATAAAATAATAATTGATCGTAAATAGGATTTTAATCGGAATACGTACCTACTATAACAACACTATTGAACATTGCTATTAAAACATAATTTATTATCTATGCAATAATAATAAAATTATTATATACGATTTCTATATGTGTAAAAACCAGACATAATAATTAATAAAGTAGGTATAGTGGCAAGAATCACCCCAGCTATAATGTTTTTATTCAAAAACTAGCTAATGCCCGGCAATACGTTGCGATGCCTTTTCATTTTTTTTCATTAGGAACCTTCTACGGCACGCACACAACAACTTACAAAAGTTTCATCACAATCGGTCGAGCCATTTTATGAGTTTTTGCAAGACTAAGGCACTGCAATAGATTTTATATACTTATTATAGATCTTCTATCTATACATGTCTATCTATAGATATACCATTTCGATAACAGATACTTATACAAAATAAAATATATTAAAACCTCTCGATACATATTTCAAAAGCCGACATCCAAGGGTGGCTTTTTTCCAGTAGCATTATCAATCAAACGACTACCCCAAAATCGGAAGAAAGAATTTCCCATAACTGATGGCTTACAATTCCGTCATACAAGTATGTGTGCCCGTGTTGAATACATAGAAAATGGATCAATAATAGTAAATATTGGCCTGTATTTTGGTTGAAAGAACACTGGCATTATTCGGACATAAAAAAGTTAGGTACCTAACCAATTCCGTTCAACGGGATCCTTTTAATGTAGGTGTATCTGTAAGTTCTGTGACTAAGTAAAGCCGTCAATTACGGTCGTAAATTAAATGAAATGTTTATTTATGTACAGTAGAAACTTTTTAACCGACTTCAAAAAGGAGGAGGTTCTCAATTCGTCGGAACCTTTCTTTTATTTTCTTTTTTTTTTATATATGTTCCCCGATTACTCAAAGATGGCTGGACCGATTTAGATTTTCTTCCCAGGTGGTCCCATGATCATCAAGTCAGGATCTGATGATGGGATCCTGGAGAAATAGAGAGAACTCTTCAAATTGTATAGGCACACGAAGCAATTTAGGTATTTTTTGGAAGAGTACTTTCTCGGAGTGGTCTCATTTCAATTTGGTAAAGATCTGATGAAGAACTTTGGAGATAAGCAACGGAACTCCTCAATAAATGATAGCAAATGGACTGGGATTGCTGAAATCTCATGTCTGTCTATTGCTTACACCAGTTCTAACATAATATCACGCCGGTATGCTGTGAAGGGCTAAGGGGTAAGCACATGTGAACCACTAAAAAGTGCAAAAAAAAAGTTTTCAAAAAAAAAACAACCAACTTCCAAAAAAACACTACAAAGTGAAAAATAACTTTAATTTCGGAAGGCGGTGAAAAAAGATTAAAATACAGCTCCAAATACACCAACTTATTACAAGTTATTTTTGTAGTGTTTTTTTGGAAGTCGATTGTTCTTTTTTTTTTGAAAAAGTTTTTACACGTCAATATTTTATTGGTCTATATTTTAAAACTTTATGGCGCCAGCATTTCCTAACTGACTGATCCCTGAAAAGTAATGCCGAAACAAACTCAGAAGTCATGGGGTCTTTTGAAGTCCAAACATTTTATTATTCGGTATGTGACTTTAACAATGCAGGGCCACGTCTGGAAAGGTCTTTTGAAGATAGAACCTTCGGAGCTTTGAACTGACCTGTCCTTACAGACTGCATGCATGGATCAATCGTTGTGTAACTCAAAGACTTGTCTGCGTATGCTGCAGCTGTATGACAATTAACCTAGGTCCATTCACCAATAGGTGGAGCCCAGCCACAGCCAGACGAACAGCAGGAAACCAACTGGCTTTATTCAACATTTGCTCCGAATTAAAATATTACATACATTAGTTATTTTTTTTTTTGGGCATCTCGCAGTTAGCCTTGAGAGGCCGTGACTGCTCAACCGTTCTTTCCTGGGGCTGCCATTAAGAATTTAATCTTAACGCCTCCAGCCAGGGCTTACAAACTAAAACAAATTACAAGCTAAGCGACTGCACACTGAGGGCGCCCCCTGTGGGGTACGGGCCTCGGCTCAGGGCGTCACTGATAGGGGGACAGCTATCATTGGGGACAGGCTGGATCAAAATATTGGCATTATTATTATTGATCGGGGAATACATACATTAGTCATGGGGAAGGCCTTTTCCTAGCTGTGGGATGAAACTGGGTTAGTAACTAAGCGGGGACACTTACATACTTACATAAAACTTACACTAACTCACGCCTTCTTCACATGGGCGAGAAAGAAACGATAGAATGCCACCTGCTACGCTCATCACATACTCTTTTCGCTTCGTTTATGTTCAAGCAGGTAAAGTCAGGCCAATTAATTGTTAACCAATTTGACACCCTATGCTAATCTGCGTGGATATCGGAAATTATCTCATGAGAATGTGATACTGGGACCAAATTGCCTATGCCAAGCCTAGCCTATTCCTTATAATATCAGCTATGTGCCAGTGAAAGTCCCATCAAAATTGGCCGAGTCGTTACAGTCGGAGCTAGACGGAAAATATAGCCAGACAGACAAACAAAAAAATTAAAATGGTTTTTTGGTTTTGAATTTAATAAAAAGCTGTTATTTCGACATTACAAACAGACACTTCAACTTTATTTATTTGTATAGATGTAAAGATATCTTTAACATATAAAACCACCACTGCTTTTAGTGTATTACACGAATATAATCTTCATAATTACGCATGTGTACACTGAATATAGACACACTGACAAGACAACACCATCGATCATTGTTAGCAAACAGAACTTAATTAACACGACGAACGCTAGTATCCATTAAACTTTGACTATAAATACTCACAATACTGTACGATATCATATATTATATTCGAAAGCTTCGTCTACAATCCCTGAAGATATGAAGGGTTATATCTGGAGCCAAATAAATAATATGATTTGAAATGACGTAGTATATAAAATACGCGTTCTGAATGATCTATCAAGTAGAAAACTGTACAACGAGGTTTTTGTACATTCTTTTACATGTCCCTATGGTAAAGTCAGGCATATTAATTGGCAAAGCAAACTGACAACTTACCTAGTATAATCATAGCATAGTCATCCTATAACGTTCCCACTTCTGGAACACAGGTCTCTTCTCGGTGAGAGCGAGTGGGACGTTATACACCACGTGGGTATAGTGCGAGATGGTAGATGTCTTCGATTTTTTGTTTCCAAGACATTCCGGTTGCCTCACGATGTTTTCCTTCACCATTCTGAGATCAGTGGTGATTAAATAATTTACACAAAGTAAGATGCGTGTCTGGGTTCAAATCTACGACCTACAACTCGAAAGTCGCGGTCGGACAAAGGCATACCCATTTTACAAAGTATACGCTGATATACGTATTTAAAAGATCGAACGCAAACATTTGGAGTTTTTTTTTTTTGGCATGCTACGACTGCGGTGGTAAGTCCCCTCTTTGAGGAGTGGCATGAGAGGCGGCATGGCGTCCTCACCTTCACGTAGATCCTCACCTGACACGGTTGTTCCGGGAGATTCCTGCTTCAGATAAGGCGGGAGGAAACGCCCGAGTGTTTCCACTGCAAAGATCGCCCTGAGGACACGATAGAGCATACGGTGGAGGTCTGTCCGGCTTGGGCGAAGCACCGCCGTGTCTTCGTGGAGGCGATTGGCGGCGGCGATCTCTCGCGTCTGGCCTTGGTCCAGGCCATGTTACGAAGCGAGAGTGCATGGGTAGCCGGCAACTGAGGGAACACGGGTCGGTTTTAGTCAGTAAAATTCTGACTCCTGCTCCACCCAGAGCGGGAGAAGTTATTTGATGATTTCCCAACCAAAAAAAAAAAACATTTGGAGTTTTTCAAGGAGCATTATTAATAACTTTAGCAGCTAACATGAAAATAATATGTAAGTGTAATATTTTAGTGTTATCTTTGAATTACGTGAGTGTTCTTACATATGATTCGTTATTTCTTTTATAAATGGATTCGCAGGCTCATCATGTGAGTGTTCAAATAAAGTTAGAATCTTTTTAGCATTTTAGTTGTTTTTCATCGTCTGGATGAATAGAAATTGAAATAACTATATTTTCGTCAGACCTTTTTTTTTCAAATCTCTTATTATTTATTCGTTTTGAAAAGAAAAATCTCAAGAGGCTTTGCAGCTGTAGCGACCCTAATTGCTGAATTGCATTTTTGATATTTGTACGGGAGCGCCCGCGCCGGACTCGCCAGTCGCTTACATACCATCGCCCTGCCACGTTCCTAATTTACCGTATTTATAATCGTGTATTGTGAACCCTAATTAAATATTCATCTAATTCAGTTTAATCCAGACTCGCCTATCATTTTACCTGAACCCACATTAACGACACGCACAACACAGCAAATACATGCAATTTAGTAGTTAGATCATTGTGCTAATGGATGAGCTAAGTAATCAAATTTAATCAACAGAAGTCAAATCAATTTGCCAGTCTTTTTTCAACTATGTTTGGGTCTATTTCCAGTCTTACCAGGTGCTGCTAAATACCATTATTTATAATAGAGCGACCGCCTATTCGTCGTGCACAACCCGTCTACTGGGTATTTCGACAGCCCTTTGACATGTCAGAATTTGATGCCAGATTTTTTGGGCTTCTGGCTACCCGTAAGGGCTGTCAAAGATCTACGAATGGCAGCCGCGACCAGCGGCTTAACGTGCTATCCGAGGCACGGAGGGGTCTCAATATATGTATGGTCACTTATCCACGAACAGACCGTGGCAAGTGTAACCTGACCTTCGATCGACCCCTGCGGCTGTCATCATTCAGCGATGACCGCCTCCCATTTTATCAAAAGATGTAAAGTGTAAAAATAATATCATCGTTGAATGCTCCTCCAAACCACTTCTAAGCTAGCGTAATACCTTCGTTTAAAGGAATAAATCCACGAATTTCTGTCTGATTTATTAACCGGAAAATACTGATTTATAGCGAACCTTTTCCTCTCAATACCATTCGATATTTTTCTTCTTTTAGCATTAGCCGCATAACTGATTGAATTCTAAATTTATATCGCTGAGATTTCTTTATCAATATTCTTCTTTTAATATTCATTCGTATTTATTGATAGTGTTACGAGCTCGGGGTTCGTGACAGTTAAAAACTGCCAATATAAATTACCAACAATGAAACTTTAACTAAACAACCTAATTACAAAACACAATTGCACTACTAATCACTCTAAGTCGCACTTGAAGATCGCTTCAGATGTTCTTGTCTGTATCGCTTGTTCAATACTGCCGGGTCTTGATACGTTCCGGCCTTTTATAGGGCCCTAGGAACATTCGAGAAACTTCTACTGTAGAAGCATCTAGAATGTTCGAGTACATACCGGCCCCGACTGAACAGATGTTGATAGTTCTAGAAGGTTCTAGCATCGAAATTTCTAGAAAGATCTTGACTTAATTAATTCTGCTACTCGATACTAGATGGCGCTAGTGGTAACTAATCCAGACATTACTTGTAGCTCGTAACAATAGCAGTATCTGTTGAGGTTGACCTATTTTGGTGGCAACAATGGGTTCTGCCCTACCTTTTCTCTCTTCAAATATTTAAATTCGAAAAAAATAAGTTTTTTTTTTACAGTCTGCCCTTGTTAGCGTGTAGTCTCTTAGTTTATACGTTTTCTGCCCCGGCTGGAGGTCTTAATTCATTAAAGCATTCACAGGAAAGTCTCGCTCAGCCGACAACATCCTAGGTAAACCTGACAGATGACATTCCTAAATAAACTAGTTACTGAAAAAGGTAGTAAAACGTCAGAGAATATCCATTTCTTAATTCCAAATATCGATATGACAATTTCCCACAATGACGCATGTAACCATCATTAAAAATAAATCTGCCCCAGAAATTAATTAATATGTCATCAATGAAATACTTGAAATAATAATGACTGAAGCTGAAATCGGCTTGAAAAATTACTTGTTGGAATAATTTACAAATGGATCGAACGTTTACAAGCGTGAAAGAAAATTTAAATCAGTTTCTTTTTTTATCAGATATTGTCGCTTTGATGTACTGGCCGCTAACTACATAACGAGGTACCTATATAAAGGTACTTACTTATTTTATAGTATTCAATCATCACCATTTTTTCTCAACCTCATCACCACTTAATAAGGTAAAAACTGGAAGATCACTTGTCAAACTTACTGCTTAATACTTTTGGGTGCTTAAAAAATTATTAACATGTGTAATAAAAGAAGCTACTGCTGAAAATAAGGCCTAAGTAATATCCAAGAGATCACCTAACACTATGAAGAATTGTAGCATGAATCTTTAGAAACTGTTCTGAAATTGCATCCGCAGTCTAAATTCTCTTTTTTGACAGATTTTCCTATTATTCCTATACTAAAAATATCCTTTCTATTCTATCTAACAGTTGCTTTATGGACACTAAGATCATCAACTGCCGAGTAGACGGCAGCGTGTAGGATCGTATGCAGTAAATCCTCGGAGATTTACGATCGACCTAATGGACAGGTAAAGTGACAACACAAACATGGTAGGAGATTAGTGCCGGCACTTAAAGGAAATATCCGGAATTGCACGCTTTTTTACAAAAACGAATAAAATGAAGTAGGTATCCGGTTGAAAAATAGAGAAGTAACGCTGTAGAGCGATAAATACGATAGTCGGAATTATATTTGAAAGTGAACCGGATATTTGATGGCTACTTAATTAAAATAAACGGGAAGAGAGACTCGTGGAAGTCGTTCGTTCTTCGTGTTTTTCGAAACAATACATGATAGTAGGTACTTACTTATTTATACAAGGAATTTACAGACACAAAAACTGGCTTAGTCGACTAATAAGTCGACTCACACGAATTAAATCACCCGAATCGTCACTTTCAAATAATGTAATACTCCGAATGGCGAATCGACATGTCCAGAAATACGTATTAGGCAACTTACACGCTTTATATTTTATGGAATAAAGTTAGTGTAGCTTTATCTTTCATGGCAAATTAGATAACAAAATTCTAATAGCAACAACGTTTTATCAGTCAAATAATATATACCTACAATAATTACAAAATCAGAACTATGGAAATACGCAGGAATCCGCTGGATGCGGGAAGCACAAAACCGGGCGAAGTGGAGGAGCTTGGTGGAGGCCTATGTCCAGCAGTGGACGTCTTTCGGCTGAAATGATGATGATGATGATGAACTATTATTGTGCTTCAACACAAAACCAAATCCCCTATCACAACTTAATACATATGAATGATTTTACGAACATAATTTTCAGAATGCAGATATGAGTTTGACACTTGCAATGACGATTTTACAGCGTCTATTTTCTTAAGTTACTAATAACAAAACAGTAGTCGTGTGGTGAGGTTTACAGTGAATGGCCTACCTTATGGCAAATAATGGCACAGTTTACCTACTAAACCTACATAGATTCAGAAGGCACTTTGCAAACTGAATAGAAAATAATATTCGTAAAAGGAAGTCGACGAAGGGAGTGTTAAACGCAAGCGAAGATTACAACTAATGCTGCCAGCTGCAGACAAGCTGTCTATCTATAATTCCCTTAATGCCGTATAAGATCCTTTTCGCCTTCAGGTCCGTCTTACCGCCTATAAATCTGAACTGCGTTTTTTAAGGGGCCTCTACTGAAAAGAACTAAGCACCCTGCCCGTTTGATGTCTGTGCGTGGGCTCTACTCACTAAACAGTTCACGAATTGACAGTTGCCCTTGCTGCCGATATGTATTTGCCCGTTCGCAAAAATTTACTTTGAAAAATATTTCGACGGATCAACTACTTCCGGACGGTATTGATTAATTTATGTATATACTTTATTGTACATCCCGAAAATACATAAAAAATACAATGACACTACAAAATATACAATGGGCGGCCTTATCGCTTTCTGCGATCTCTTGGTTGACAAACTTAGAAGAGTAGACCTGTACCCTAATTACGTAACTCACGATTCATCATAATTTGTTTCGTTTTGAAACAAAAGGGTAAACCATTGCTTCATATGTTCGAAAAATGTGTCTGCTCAGCAACGTAAATAACGCAATGAATATTGTTGAACTGACAAAATGAAACCGATTATGATTAATCGCGTGTTACGCAATTAGGGTGCCGGTGAACCCAGGCCCTAGCTCAAACGCGCAGAGTAAACTTAAAAAAAATACGAAATCAAAAATAACACTTTATATAGCATTTTGGTAAAAAATATTCCTACAACTACAGATCGTATCACCATATGAAAAAAGTAAATAAGTATTAAAATGAATATTATGTGGAAAACGAGTATTTAAATTTTCAATCGTTCGAATTTACGTTAAAATTCAACATCTCTATTGCATATCTCATGTGTTAAGATCTTAATAATAGTCAAGTCCATAAGGATGTCGGCAAAACAATTTTATACAATGTGAAAAGTAGCAAGTAATCTTTAAGTTAATTTAAATTAATTGTACGTACATACGCCAGCATATCAAGCTACCCAAAATCTGTCAAATTTCTTTGATAGATTTTCAACTTTATTTCATAAGTTTAAGGTTCATGTTCAATTGGGAAAATTTGACAGTTTGGGGTAGCTTGATGTGCTGGCGTCTGTAATGACGTCGCGATAAAAGATTGGATACATCTAATCAATTATCATTAAAAAACTAATCTATTTTAAATAAAAAATATTACATTTTAATGTGATATGTTTGCATTACAAAATTAAGTAGGTATATTTTTTTTTTTAATAAATACACAACATAACAATAATTAGGAATCATTCAAAATTCCATTACTGTACCGTCATCTGTGGCATCTTTACTTTCCATGAGCAACTTTACCAATGAGAACTGTATTAAAATATCTCTCGATACCTAGAAGTTTGTTATAAATAGTAAATTAATTTTTACATCATTATCATACACTTTCCAATTTCAAGAATGTCCTTAATACAAGTAGAGTAATAGGGTAATACCAGAGTCAGAAGGTCTGTCGTACCCATTACCTCTGAGAGGCAAGTTGGCGATGTTTCATTAATCACGGCAAGTTAAATGCGCCAGTAATTTGGTGCCTCGTTCTACTTGGTATGGAACTTTGCGGTTTGCTGCACATTTGCAACGTAGACTTTACCCAGTTTTGACGTCTCGTTTAACAACTTCAAAAGTTTTGGTTCTTCACTTCTTTTTCATTTTTTTTTTTAAATAATAGAATAAAAATGTAGGTTGTATTTTAAGTATTGTTTTTATTTTTTCAAATTCAAATTTATTTTTCAATAGGTAATTATGGGTTATGATAGTATATTAAGTGTGTTATTTATTCTTGATGTAGATTTTTGTTTTTGAAATATATAAAATGAAGGTACCTATACATTAGTTTGTAAAATACAAAGCCAAAGAATTAATCTACCTAGGACCCTAGGTACATATTGAGAAATAAAACAAAAAAAATACTAAGGTTCTTTAACTCCTATTTTCTTTTATATAAAACTATTATCTATAAGCTGAAGATACTTATTATAAAATAGAAATCACTTTTAAATGAAAATCCTGATATTTCTTACAACGGAACAAAAAGACGTTTCGCGGAACTTCGGGTAGGGAACCCGCATTTATCTTTGCGTGATATTACTAAAACAATAAAGGGCAAAAGGTTCCATATCATAAAAACAAAGACGTATAAAAGTGCTATCTCTTTGATTTGTTGTAGCCTCAAGTTGGCAGAGTGTTTTGGGATTTAGTTCTATAATGGTTTGTTTTGCATTGAGAATTTTTTATCCTGTGGATATTAAGGATACGAGTATCTTGAAGCATATGTACAATTTTTTTTTGTTCTAATATCCTGATAACTATAATCTGTTCAAAAAGTATCTTATTAAAATGGATCAAAAACCATACTTGAGGATGCCACTGACGAATTAAATGCTTAGATTTGATTATTTGAATATTTAAATTCGAAATTCTAAGTTTGAATCATACCAAGTATTTTTCATTTCACAATTAAGGCCAAGCGTGGCGATTATCCCAAACCCTCCCGAAAATGCTTGGGGGAGGCCTATATCCAGTACTGGACGTCTTTCGGCTGAAATGATAATCAATTGAGGTTAATTATAGGTAAAATTTCAATTTTGTACAGTGATTTTTTTATTATAATTTGATGTTTATTGTTATTCAAACAATAACTGTTGAAAAAAGGAGTGATTTGAAACCTTCTAAATACAGTTGAACGTGCTACCACTTCCTTTTAGTAAGTGACATTAGAATGGAAGATAATCAGCTTTGGAAACAGACTGTAGGTAAATCTTTAGTTAAAATAATAATAAGATCCAAAACATTAGATAACTATACTTACATAATCGAAATCCAAGACTCTAACAATACAAAAAAATTACTATCTGCGAGTTCAATTTACTTAAGTACTCATTGGAGAATTACAGACTTACCTACTCCATTTCACACAGAAAATATCCTCACGTAAGTACCATTACCCACCTACTAAGCTTTTAACGTATAGAAGCTTATTATCCCGACGTACAACTTAGCACTTCAGGGGCTAAAAGCTGCGTCGAATATAATCCAGAACACAAGTTAAAGTATAAATTATAATACATTTGTAAGTGATACTAAACCATAGCACTAAAACTGTTTGTACATTTACGTATACCGCTGTGATTTTGCCGCGAAATTATTTGACGAAAGATTTTTTCATACATTTAGTTCTCATACGCAAGATACGCCTACCCGCTGCGTCGTGTTTTTACGGCATTAACTTACTAAGTAGAAGTCAGTGCTTTACAACATAACCTGTGGCTGTGACTGTGTTTAGAAGTGGCTTAGAATGACCAGTGGTTTAGAATGACGTAAGACCGTGCCAGATTTACCTTAGTGCTAAGCCGCTGGCTTGGGTTGAATTAGGTTTGAAGGAGTTACGTGCAAATATGATAATACTTTGAATTGTACGTATGAGTAACAGCAACTTAATTGCGTAATACACTCTGAAATATTTTGAAGGATTGCTTCATACGAGTATGTTCAAAATGTGTCCACTCAACAACGTATATAACGCAATGAATGTTGTTGAAATTTGAAAATGAAAGACATTTGTGCTGTAACCCTCTTACTAATGGGCACGCCACAATTGCGGCGGTCAGTCCCCTCTTTAACGAGTGGATTAGAGGCGCCATGGCGTCCTCACCTTCCGCTTGACGCAGGTCCTCACCGGTCACGGTTGTTTCGGGAGGTTCCTGTTTCGGATAAGGTGGGAGGAAACGCCCACGTGTTTACACGACGTAGATCGCCCGGAGGACACGGTGGCGCATACGGTGGAGGTCTGCCCGGCTTCGGCGGAGCACCGCCGTGTCCTCGTGGAGGCGATCGGCGGCGGCAATCTCTCGCGTCCAACCCAGCAGTGCTATTCTGTAAAAATCTCACCGTGGTAACTTGGGTGAAGTGAGCTTAAAGTGAGCTGTCATTAGTATTAATCCCTAGCATCAGATGAATTACCGGCTAACTTCACGGTCACTTCACCTCAGTTCTCACGGTGAGATTTTTACAGAATACATCGGCTGGTCCAGGCCATGGTACGGAGCGAGAGTGCATAGGAAGCGGTTACCTCCTTCTGCGAAGCAGTAATGTTCGTGAAGAGGGAAGCGGCGCACGTGAGAGAGAGGCAATATATGCGCCCTCACGGCACTAGTCGCCGCAGGAGACGCTCTGGGTGTTGGGAATCCCAGGCCGATTCCGGACCACCGTATGCGCGGGCTTGCGGACGGCGAGTAATGGGTAGCTCGCCGTCCGGTAAGGACCAAGCCCGGGTCGACGCACAGTGGATCGTCCCCATACAAGAGGTCGGACATTGAATTAAAAATTGAAAAAGTATTTAATTGAAAAAAATGAAATATACAGTTGCATTACTCTATTATGGAACTACAAAATATGTTACTACATTTTTTTTATTTGACCAGTACTTTATGAGCAATTCGATGAAAACTGTTATTTTTCTATGGAAATGGTCACAAAAATGTCTGTATCTCATGATTCCCTCCTTGTTTCGATTTGCAGTTTTCACTACTGTTATTTACCCATTTTATGCCACATTTTCTTCAAGGACACATGGTGCCCCCAGCGACCCCCTTCCGAGATATTTTGCTTTTAGTAACTATACTTTTTATTGTATAACTGATGAAATGGAGGTACATTAAGTATATTCATTACTGAGAATAAGTCATCCCTAAGTAGTTCCTTAAATAACAGGTGCATTTGCGATTACTTTAATGACTTATGAACGCTTCTGTTGCCATACAACAAAAGCGTTAATGAGTCCTTAAGTAAAGATTACCAGTACTTGCTTAATCTAATTAGTTATTGTAATTACTATGTTAACAGCCCTTAATCTCTGCATTGTGATTGGATAATGTCATCATTAGCTTATCAAATTCATTGCTAGTTGCCTACTTGCTGCCCTATATATTTGAGTGTGTTTAGCAAATGTAATTCAGTTGTAATTATAACTTCTATCAAGTGTTGTCATTGTGGCTTTTCGTGGGTTTTCTACTTATCTAGATCTTTACGTTGCTCTTCGTAATCATAAAGATCTTCGTGACTATGACAATTTATTTAACACATTGAAGTCGAGTACTAACGTCCAGTTAAGTGAAAGTGATGTGACGGATCTCAAGAACTGGTGTCGACGATTTTGCTATAGGGTTTACACCAAATGGGTGCAATCAAGAAGGACAGTCGACAGGTTCATTAACAAGAACGGAGAGTGGTTAAATTCCGATATCGTTTGGCCAGATTGCTTTAAAGAAAATGTTGTTGACACTGAAAAAGCAAATGAAAATGAGGCAGAAGAGGTAGTCAGTCCATCAAAATCAGATGCATCAACTTCAACATATACATCTCCTCGCAAACGCTTTGAAGATTTAACGACTAGACACAAAAGAAGACGTTTTAATGAAAATGTTGCTAGTTGCAGTCGTCCGGATGAGCTTTTGCATACTGTTGAAAGTATATCTACTTAAGTCTGCCGGAAAAAATGATATGGCCAGAATAATGAAAAATTTGCTGGAAAATCCTGAACACGTCTCAACAGTTTTAAATGTCCTGGAAACTAAGCAGAATCCTTCGCTTCGTGAAGTTCCTACTCACAAAGCACTTGCTCTTTACGTTTACTTGCAGTTATCCAAGTGGCGATACATCACACTTCGGGACTTTAGTTTAAAAGAAGGTCATGCGAAATACCCAAGCTACTACTTGTTAGTTAAAGAAAAGCTTAAATGCTACCCGGCAAAAGAAGACATAACTGTGACTGAAACTTCCGCAAAGATACGGATCCAAGCCCTCCTTGATCTCACAGTTAGGAGGCTGATCGATTCACTTGAATCAAATTTTGATGCTGGTGAACCACTTGTGCTTCACAGTAAATGGGGTTTTGATGGAGCTTCAAGTCAAAGCATTTACCATCAAATGACAACAACAAGTGAACAAGACTTATCCAGTGTATTTATGGCAAGTCTTGTACCGCTTAATTTAGTGACTTCTAGTGGAAGTATAGTGTGGCAGAATGATCGGCCATCGTCAACCACATATTGTTGCCCGATTTCATTTACATTTATGAAAGAAACGGAAGCGAATGTTAAGGCTGAAATGGAAATATTTGAGACCGAGATTCGTGAACTGAACCCGACTGATTGCGGCAATGCTACTGTTACTCACAATCTATGGCTAACCATGATTGATGGTAAGGTACATTCAATCATATCTGGTACATCGGCAGCAGTGTGTGATTTGTGCAAAGCTCGCCCAAGCGAAATGAATAACTTGGAAGAAGTGAGAGCTAAACCCGTGAATACAGATTTATACAAGCATGGATTTAGTTCATTGCATACTTGGATTCGGTCTATGGAGTGTTTATTACACATTGCTTACAGAATGGACATAAGATCATGGCAAGCAAAAGGTGACTCTTCTCACCAGCTTACGACCGAAGATGACAAATAAAGCCAAAAAGTCTTCATTTAGTGAACTAGACGATTTACTCATAGTTGATTAGAGTGAATTGGAGTTCATTGACGTTTCAGCTGATACACTTGCTTCATGTAGTGACGTTGAAGAAGATGATGACGATAATAATGATCATGATGTCGTTATTGATGAAGATGAAGAAAATATAGTTTAAGTCTTATAGTACCTATATATTATTATTAACAAGCAGTTTCTTTGTTAATTTCTTGTTTTTGTGTATTTTTTTATTATTCTGTTCTTTTTTTGTTTTGTGTTATGCCACCCATCGGCCAATAAATGTTTTTTTTTTCTTTCTTTTCTATTGGTGTTAGTAACTAAATGGTCGTGTTAATTAATTAATTTCCTATTATAATTTAGTTCTTAGTAGTTGTTAAATTTTTTAGTTTGTTTTAGGGTACATAGTTGTTTTATTTTTAAATTATTTTTACAGTGTTATATTATTTAATAAAAAATATTTTTATACCTACATATTTTCTTATTGATCATAAAACTCTATTTCTTTTAGATGTGTTATTGTAAATTCGACTCAGTCATTACTAAGCTAATGATGACATTATCCAATCACAATGCAGAGATTAAGGGCTGTTAACATAGTAATTACAATAACTAATTAGATTAAGCAAGTACTGGTAATCTTTACTTAAGGACTCATTAACGCTTTTGTTGTATGGCAACAGAAGCGTTCATAAGTCATTAAAGTAATCGCAAATGCACCTGTTATTTAAGGAACTACTTAGGGATGACTTATTCTCAGTAATGAATATACTTAATGTACCTCCATTTCATCAGTTATACAATAAAAAGTATAGTTACTAAAAGCAAAATATCTCGGAAGGGGGTCGCTGGGGGCACCATGTGTCCTTGAAGAAAATGTGGCATAAAATGGGTAAATAACAGTAGTGAAAACCGCAAATCGAAACAAGGAGGGAATCATGAGATACATACATTTTTGTGACCATTTCCATAGAAAAATAACAGTTTTCATCGAATTGCTCATAAAGTACTGGTCAAATAAAAAAAATGTAGTAACATTTTTTGTAGTTCCATAATAGAGTAATGCAACTGTATATTTCATTTTTTCAATTAAATACTTTTTCAATTTTTAATTCAATGTCCGACCTCTTGTATGGGGACGATCCACTGTGCGACGGCGCGTTGTGTTCCACGCGCACCTCAAAGAGATGTCATTTTTGTCTAAATCGCTGAGATAGCTTTACATACATTGTTCGGTGAACGGTTTTTTAAGGGAAAGGTTTTTTTTTCAGTTTCTATAGGAATTGAAAAAAAAAAACTGCTTTTCCCTACATTTTATCAAGTAATACGAACAAATGTATGTGCCAGCCGCTTTTCACGATTTCAGAGTTGGTGTCATAATCAAATCAAAAGTCATATAATTTTGAATTCAATTCACGGCTCGGGTGGTGCCCTCTATAATATTAAGTAGCTCAATTTTGGTAATGTTTAAATGTAATACGAGTAGGTCAATTTGTACAATAATTTAATAATTTTACTAACGTAGTTTTAAGTATTTTTTACTAACAAATTATGGAATGTAATAATTAATTCTGAATTAAAATGATTAATAATAATAATAATTATTAAATGAGGCTGAGAATCGACACTTTTGTACTTCAAAATAACATAATTAAGAGAATCCCCAAAAACGCCCACCTTACACCACTTCCGAGTGCTTTAACTTGGAAGAAGTGCCTGTTGCGGCACTTCTTCTTTCCCATGGCAAAATTTGTTTATTTTCATGGGTACTACATTAATTTAAAGTATCTATACTCGTTCTCTAAATACCATATTTTAGCGAGCGTATTTATAAAATTAAAAGTCTTATGAGACGCGTTGCCATACAAGTAATGCGACAATATGTAAAACTTGTCGAGCAACGAGACGCATTGGTTTGCTCAAAATACGTGAAGTGAGATGATTCACACGTTCGGTTCAAATCCGCGACGCGTCTTATGTGGAATATTGTTTCGTCGCGTGTCTACTTATGTAAATCGTTCTTAGTTTTTTGAGATAAAAAGCACAAAACTATGTATGTTCTAAACTTATGCTGATCCTGGTTAAATCCTTTGTAATGCAGCCAAATCTACACAGCATTAATGTTACGACCTCGTTAAGTTCCAAGCACACATTTATATTCAAGCAGTTTCTTGCAGACTACTTTGTTATTGTAATCGTAAAAATACCCTCAAATATTTACATCGATACTATTAATTGCATTGATTCATGCAGCTTATCTTTAGGGCTTGTCATTTTTGGAGGTGTTTTGTCATAATTGCCACGCTTGGCAGGCGGATTGGCGATCGCAGTATGGCGGTATATGATATGCATAGAGGACGCGGCTGCCAATTCTCTGGTAAGTTCCTTAGTCACCTTCTACGACATATGAGATAGTGATATTATTTTACGTCCGGCACCACACGTATCCGATGACATTGCGAAGGCTGCAGGAATCCACTGAATGCGGGAATCACAGGGTCGGTCGAAGTGGCGGAGCTACCAAGCTGAGAAAGACATCCTCTGCTGGACATAGGCCTCCACCAGGAGGCCTATGTCCAGCAGAGGATGTCTTTCTGTAGAAATTATGATGATACACCTAATCAAAAGGAAACAAGCAACATCTTAACAGCGTACTCAATTGTCCCACGAGAAAAGTTAGAGCACGTTCACACCAATACATATGCGATGTTTAGCTATAAATATGTACATCGCTGATGACACATCGTAACGCACGTCGCTTCACAAACCACTTCGCCGAAGTTTACCGAGAAAATTGCCATCGAAATACGTTACATATTGGAAATTGCCGTAATTTGTTAACGTTATGTCTCCCAAAAGTACTCCATACTCACATTTTTTTAATTTATTGCAGCTTGTATTTTTTATCTCCACACTACCTGCGCCGGATTTCGAGTAATGAGAAATGAAATGAGCTCCAACGTTCTCCTGACGAGAAATTGTGCTTTGCTTTTTTTGTTGTAAGTTTTAAACGGCTTATTAGGTACCTCGAAAGCTCGGGAAATGGCCAGCAGACAGTTACAATTTATTCGAAATAGTTTCGTGTATTTTCTACGTAACTGGGCTATTATATTTTATCTAGGGGTTTTAGGTATGACTAACGAGTAAGGACTGCAGTATTCTTCAGCGTGTAGGTATGAAATTCAGTAATAAGGCTTGTTTTTGGAAAAGTCTGGATGGTAAAAGCTCCCGCAGACAGGCACGACGCAGCACAATTTCTATAAAAACTTCATGGATATTGATTGTTCTACAAAAATCGCGACGCACCTTCTCGTCGTGCCTGTCTGCGGAAACCTTAATAGAAAATATTGACTTAGGTTTGATCTTAACGTTGAATTTAGACGTTCAATATTTTTATTTATTTTGGCTTTTATATTGGATTTCTTTATAAAGTTTCATAAGTCCAAGAATCCTTATGATGAAAATGCTTTGTAAGTCCTACTTTCAAACTCATGAAAAGCTTTTACACACGACCTTTCAGACTACTAAGAAATAGAACTCGTACCTATGAGTTGCCTTGGGCTTGTGGCGAAGCAGTAACAGCCGCACGGGTCGTTCGATCAGGTTAAGACCCGAACATAGTTGGGAAAATTCTAGACAGATTGATTTGGCCTACGAGTTTCCTTGAGCGTATGCATAGTTCCATATTAACTTGACAACATTTCAGAAAAATCTACATTAAAAGAAAAATATTTGGACCAGTTATCGTTTTTAAGTAGAACTTATAATGTCTCAATAGCAGCGCGGAGTCTAGAATTATACCCGGTTAAAGGCAATAGGCTCGTCCCCTATTACAAGGGACTCAAAAAAAAAATGGCGAAATGTGCATGTACTTACAGGTACACCTCTAGCTAACTTTTCCGGGGTTACGGCGTGATATTTTTTCATTATCTCAGGAAAGTTATACTGGAACTTCATGTTAAGAATTAACTCCATTGGTAGGTGCTAGAAGTACATTTTAGACATATACCCCCTTATTTAAAATAATAGTTTAAAAAACTAAAAAACACGCTTTATAAACCAAACTAATAAAGGAGAAAATAATTAATTTTATTTCAATTAAAAAGCGTGGGGTGCTTTTTGAGGTATTTTTATAATCACTTAATGTCAAGCACCCCACGCTTTTTAATTGAATTAAATTATTTTCTACTTTTTTAGTTTGGTTTTTAAAGCGTGTTTTTTAGTTTTTTAAATTATTATTTATTTTATATTTTGTAGTTCTGCTAACTACAAAAACGTGTTTTTCTTTTCTCATTTTTTTTTTAATTATTGAATTGTCATCGGTCCTCGACAAGTTTACAAAGTTTCAATGAAATCTGACCGTTTAAAGTGGGTCAAAATCGCGCTCTAAGGAGTCGGTTACATACAAACATACAAGTGAAGCTAATATAAAGCGTGTAAAAACGTTGCTTAAAGTTACAGACGCTAATCATTACTTGCATAACTTTAAGCAAGGTTATGTGCTATCTCACATAGGTCAAAAATATAAATAAATGGAAATATGTATTTAAGAAGTTTGAAGATTTAAGTTTTGTAAGAAACAAATGGCTGTTTTAAAATAAAATTTAGATTAATTTTAATAAACAATCTTTCTAAGATTAAATATTTTTCAAATGTCGTGTTCATTGGGTTCTCTTTTAACTTCAACTATATGCGACGACTCTGATTCCTTATCAGGTATTTTGATGACTGTACCTAGACATAAAAAAATAAAGCGAATCTGGCCAGAACTGCAGTGGTAATTTATCTGATGAGTCTACTAACGTTATAAGGGATGAATGACAGTTAGTTTACAGGAGAGATCATATCCGACCGAGCATAGAATTGAATTCGGACCACGGTAGAGTGTAAACACTAGGAAATCAAAAAGCGTAGCTGTGTTTGTTCACATTTTTATTTCTACATTTTCACTGTAAATGGGAAAAATGTAAGAGGCTTTTAATGTGCTGTATCGACATTTTTATAAATTACTTATGTAACAAAATGTACTAATTTTGTTACATAAGTAATTTATAAAAATGTTGTTTATAGATCATCTTCATCCTGCCCTTCTTTTCCACATGTTTCTATTGACTAAATTAAAAAAAAAAACCTACATGTCAAAGCAATCGTTCACTATGCGTTTTATACACATTTTTTTTTTTGTTTTTAGGCAAGGCATAAAAATAATACAAGTACACCTACATTTATTCACATAACTATGCCCATATCGATACGATTCACAAATCACCACCAGCTAAATGCTTGCATGCCCAGAACCTAAAACGTGAATAAAAACGGATTGATTTTTAAGTACTCGCTACAAACTTTTTAATATTTAACAAGAAAATTACAAACACTTGTTATTGTGTTGTAAGGCTTTATAATAAATAAAACACTGATAGCAATTTCCTATCAAACTATTTGAAAAATAACTTGAATAATTAGGTGTGTATTTTTTTAACAGTGTCGCGAGTTCAATTGTTTTTTCCCATCTCAAAAAATTCCAACATGCATGTGTATCTATGTACGTAGGTACATACACAATATATTATGTACATAATATGTACTTATATACAGAAGTGTCGGTAACGGTAACAGTATCGCGAGTTCAATTGATTTTTCCCATCTCAAAAAATGTCCAACGCGCCTAGAGAAGTTTTCACTTCAATAAAGAGCCTTGGCTTTACTAACAACAAATTATATTTACATACTACTTGCTACGCCATTAATAAAGATATTTACAAGATTGTAAGTGTTACTACGAAGGCTGAGAACACAAGAATCGTTCCCGCCAACGTAAGCAAAATCCAAACTGTATCAAAATACCTACTCAAGATACTCGAAGGCATCTTATCATATAAGCTATTGCTATTGCTATAGCTATTGGCTATAATTAAGCTGCTTAAGCGTCTCTAACAACAGTTTGCTGACGCAAGAGTCTTCTCTTAGTCACGTTTTTGCTTCGTCATAGAGCGTTGAAGACTCTACAAATTGTGCAGAGCATTGGAACAAAGCCAACTGTTTATGAATGCAGTGTTTCGCGTAACGAGCGAAATATCTCTCACTTAAATTATATATTTTTCAAGCAATTGTATCAACACTTCGTTAATATCGTTTTGTAATTAACGGGTTGAGGATTAGTGAGTGGGAAAGATAGGTATGCGAGTATTGGTTATTTTTTCTTCAATCTTGGTCAGATCCTGTGAAGACCATGGAGGAAAGAACCACACAGATTGAGTGGATCTGTCCAGTCCTAAGACGACGAGAAGTTTTCTACCTCCTTTGGGATGGGATAGTAATAGTCCGGGATTAATACTTGCGTTGCATTTTAGGTAGTGATTTTATGCCGATCCATTGCCATCTTTTTCAATAGATCTCGAATGACTAATAAGTAAACCAAGCGTCAGGTGACGCTTCGTAGTTGGTATAGGATTGGAAGCGTTACCTTCCTTTGAAAGAGGCAAAAAAAGCAATCGTACCGCTTAAACTTTTTTCATAAAATGACATCATACAGAGCTGAAAAAAAGATCATCAGCTGTATCGTAGAAGGGAGACTATGCGTCAGCTACTCACATGAACTTGTAAGAGTAACACGTAAAATAAAGTTATAGTACGCTCGATGATATTTATTTAGGTGATTGTTGAAATAATAAAAAGTATAAAAACAACAATCAGCTGCGTGTGTAGCGGTCGGTGGAAAGACCGTAAGCTGACACAGTCAAGATGAAAAATATTGGAGCATTGTTACAACGCTGTTTCCTTTTAAACGTATATTTTGGCCACCATTTCCAGCCTCAGCGAGATCTAATTCCATACCAACGCCAACCTAATTTGCTAAACAAGAAGCAGCAGCGCTTACTGCATCCGCCACGTTTATAGAGTAAAATATGAAATTCAGATACGTGGGCACTTTTAATCGGTTTTCATTATTATACTGCATTAAATCACACACACATATAACTGCCTATCTGATCTCCACAACCCAGTTACTAGTTAACAAGATACCTTTAGTAAGGTAAGGCCTTTTGTCCACCTCCATGTCAACGGGACGTCAACAAGAACGAGATACACGACGGCGAAGTAGCCATACATACATTTACTATAGCCGCGGGTCCACCGCTACGTCAATGGGACGTCAACAAGAACGAGCTACACGGCAGCGAAGTAGCCATACATACATTTACTATGGCCGCGTGTCCACCGCTACGTCATTGGGACGTCAACAAGAACGAGATACACGATGACAAAGTAGCAATACTTACATTTACTATGACCGCGTGTCCACCGCTACGTCAATGGGACGTCAACAAGAACGAGATACACGGCGGCGAAGTAGCCATACATCCATTTACTATGACAACGTGTCCACCGCCACGTCAACGGGACGCCAACAAGAACGAGATATACGACGGCTAAGTAGCAATACATACATTTACTATAGCCGCGTGTCCTCCGCTACGTCAATGGTAAGTCAACAAGAGCGAGATACACGGCGGCGAAGTAGCAATACTTACATTTACTATGACCGCGTGTCCACCGCTACGTCAATGGGAGCTCAACAAGAACGAGATACATGGCGGCGAAGTAGCGATACAAACATTTACTATGGCCACGTGTCCACCGCTACGTCAATGGGACGTCAACAAGAACGAGATGCATGACGGCTAAGTAGCGATACATACATTTACTATGGCCGCGTGTCCACCGCTACGTCAATGGGACGTCAACAAGAACGAGATGCATGACGGCTAAGTAGCGATACATACATTTACTATGGCCGCGTGTCCACCGCTACGTCAATGGGACGTCAACAAGAACGAGATGCATGACGGCTAAGTAGCGATACATACAATTACTATGGCCGCGTGTCCACCGCTACGTCAATGGTAAGTCAACAAGAGCGAGATACACGGCGGCGAAGTAGCAATACATACATTTACTATGGCTGCGTGTCCACCGCCATGTCAACAGGACGTCAACAAGAACGAGATACAGGGCGGCAAAATAGCGATACATACATTTACTTTGGCCGCATGTTGACGGAAGCGGTTATGCACTAAGACTGGTATCTGACTCCCACTCTTACAGCATATTACTACCGCTTTTGGGATTCGGACTACCCGTAACGACTGTCAAAAATCTACGAACGGCAGCCGGGACCATCTTCTTAACGTGCTTTCCGAAACACGGAGGGATTTCCATATGTAATGGTTGCTCAACCATCCATAAACCAACCAACTCGATTGAGACGTCTAGCTGAGATCTACATACCCTACTAGAAATTTTCCCGTTCCTATTAAAACACCGTCATATCTAATCACAATCCCATACAAAGTATGAAAAGGGAGGTTGATACAATTTGAAAGTGTCCACAGATACGTATGCGGTCCACGTAGACGGGTGTTGTGCAGCGTTCCATATACAGTTTTTATTTCCGGACCAATTTCAGTAGCAAACAAACTTCGCTGCGCCCATTCTAATGTATATTACGAATACGTGCTACATAGAAATTGTTTATAATAAAGGTTTTTCTATTAAGTTTGCGGTATATTGAAAATGAAATTGTGCTGGCATTATTACCTGGAAATTAAATAATATGTTAGATATAATAACTATATTAACCATCTTCATAAAAATGGAGTCGGCTTAGCTTTTTTTCTTCTTAGGTATAGTCAGAAAAAATTATTCGTAAGCAAAACCACTTTTTTTATTTCATTCGGGATACTTACACAGTGTTCTTAAGCAATATGCAATCGAAGGCTATTTACAATTAAATATCCACTGTTAAACCAAACCAGCACCTTAATTGCGTAACACATAAATAATCATAATCTGTTACATTTTGACAGTTCAAAAATATTCATTGCGTTATTTACATTGTTGGCAGAAACATTTTTCGAACATATGAAGCAATGGTTTTGCACTCTGTTCAAAAATGAAACAGATTATGATTATTCATGTGTTACGCAATTAGGGCGCTGGTTGGTACAAAATACCTCTTACATAAATTAGGAAAATAGACGTAAACAACTGACAACTGACATCATTTGTCAATTTGCAAAGTTATTGTGTCAGTTGTGATTTGAATACAAATACGGAAAGTAAGAAGTCAATATTTCCTTAACAATTTAGTTATTTTTTTCTTAATTCTAAATTTCTTAATTAATTTCCCTAACTTTATTTACATCACGTTTTCTTCTATCTCAGATTCACCATTAACTAGTCAAATTAACTTTCACACCACCAAAAATACTGCAAACATTGAGCCGATTTCTAATTTCGATTTAATTGCTAACAATTACATAGTTTCATTAATTAGCTACTACCACTGTTACAGAGCGTTCTAATGAAATTAAAGTAATTACTCTTTATTTTCAAAAACAACAAGCGTAAGTGAACCCACAACTGGAAAAGGTTGCAAAAACTTTAATCCAAAGAAACAATACGGTATTGTATCGTGTTGGACTTCCAATCGTAATTGAACTTCCTTACACGCGACTCAAAGCAGTAACAAACTCACAAGTAACAAACTTCAACTTCGTACGTTCTTTAAAACCAAATAAATACTTTTAAATCACTGAAGCTGTTTAGTTTCTTTGAAGGAAAGGACGTTTGCGGTTCCTTTTAAACTGGTTAAGAGAGAGGAAATAACTCCACATAATATTTTTTTCTTTATGAAGCTTAAAATACTTATCAACAATACTAACCACTTGACTACGTACCTACTGATTATAATTTTCACATTTTTAAACATTTTAAAAACAAAGCAAAAAAGAAAAAAAAATTAGGCGCATTCGAGTCCGCACCGTTTGCTTTCGTAAAAACGTTTGATCACAACTCTAATTTGACCTGTTATTGTATTCTTTAAGACGTAAACTTTCTTCGACTGTCGTTTTTTTTTACAATTACGAAAATATTTACAGTATATGTACAGCCATTGTATCTGAATGATACTAGATTAAGTACGCTTATTGGATTCCTCATGAAGTAAGCTTTTACCGATTTTGACGTTATTTTGGTTTTGACCAGATTTACGGCCAATATTCGACGTCATCATAAAATATTTTGTTATTTGCAACAAATTTTCTTACGGTTTCA
This sequence comes from Antitype chi, assembly GCA_947359405.1. NCBI lineage: Eukaryota > Metazoa > Arthropoda > Insecta > Lepidoptera > Noctuidae > Antitype > Antitype chi. Next base: position 8,589,551 of record OX375815.1, on the reverse strand, counting down.
GTCACTGCCGTAGGTATTGTAATTGGATTTTTTTTTATTTACGGCCGAAATGAGACGATATATGGAGATATTTTGCTATTGTCAATTTCATATTAATTTTTAACCCTCTTTCGGTCAATATTTTTGTTAATTCTCTCTTTGCCCTAGCAGAACTTTATCAACTCTTGACAACGTTACCGGAATCAATGTTCTAACTAAAGACGTTTTTACGCTATACAAATTGGAATTTCGAGTCATAGTGAAAACATAGGGACGCATGCATGCGCATGCACATACAGTGTGACGTCATAGGCTGATTATATCATGCTTAAAAGTTGTTATAAATATGACCTATCTTTTGAATGCTAAACCGTTACTCTAGTACTAAAACTCTCGTAGTTATTAGCGGTTGAAATCTTACATGTTTTTTTCTGTCAGAAATATTGAACTTACTATCAGTACCTACCTACCAGCAAAAAAACGTTTTCACGTCAAAATTCGAATCAAATCATGCACATCAACTGCAGAGTTAGAATAAATGCTCTAAAAAAGTTCAAAGCGAAGGTTACGTGAATAACATTGAAAGTTCTTATTAATACAAGAGAAAAGCCTATAAATTATTTTTATTACAGCATTCAATGAGCAGAAAGTGATGTAGCCTGATAATAGTTGCACATAGGGATGTCACAAAATAGTTGTAACCTCTTTAAAAGAAGAAATATTTCATTAAAGTTTTGATCTGAAAATGTTGAACAAACGCTAAGTAAAAAACTATTTATTGGACTCGATGAAGATTTACAAGTAAATAATCATCTTGGAAATTAAAAACAAAACTGTTAACTGTTTTTAGCAGCTGTTTAGATTTTACCTACTCACTGTTAATCTTGAAATCATCAAACCTACGGTAAGCAATTTTGTCATGTTTTTTTTTAAATGTAGTTTTAAAGTCGTCATTTTCAATGAAGGAAAACAAATATTGCGTAAATCAAAGTTCAAAATAATACTTAGATTGAGGGTTAAATAAACCAAAAATGCCATTAAAAATATATTCTATCCTATCTCAACAAGGAAATACGAGAAAGTAAACAAAACAGGGCAGGGTTATTGAAATACTTTGAAAAAAAGGGGTCCGCGAGCACCCCTATAAAAAATAACAACTCTTTTATATAACCTAAAAATTAGGGGAGAGCCGACACAAAAAATTAATTAATGTCAGTGAAAATACAATAATATATCTGTATTCATCATGAAAAAATATATTTACTCATATGTATAACAATAATGAAGTTAAAATCACATAGAAATATACTTATATATTATACAAACTAACACTAAAATGAAAAAAAAAAACATTATGTGCAAGTATATAAAAAAGGCGAAGAGCTCATTCATCTCTCAAAAATTCTATTGGCTCCTCTACCAAACCGCTTGGCAACGACGCGCGACGTCTCGAAATATTCGATGAGCACTCCGTGGCCTTCTGAAGTAGGAATTATCAATGAGAATAATCGAGCTGTTTAAGACCATGATCAGATAATTCGTTTTCTTTAGATGGCTAACGTGCTCTAGTAATTCAATTTAGCAGTGAGATAAAAACACATTAAGGGCTGATTTTTCAATAGTCAGATAACTAGGCAACTAGTACCGACGGGACCGAGGGTACTGGTTAGGTAACTTTTATTTAAGGAATAAACATTGCGGTTTGGCAGTTTTTATATAGAAAATATGTCTAACTGTTAGATTTATTCTTAAGATAAAAGTTATTTGATTATTGAAAAGTCAACTTATAATTATAATCTTTCACTGTTGCCCCCATAAATGATTACTTAATTAACAGTCGTTGAAGAAGATTTCCAAAATCATACGTTTTGAAAGAAAAACGTAACTTTTATGTTCCCTTTTCAGACATTTGAACAATCCACTTGCGTCGCTTTGCGCAAGTTTTGGCACGTCTCATCCAATAGGGAAAAACTAGTTTCGTAACCTAGTCTCTAACAAATTAACTTTTCTTTCATTTAATTAGACGATGATCCTTTTGGGTCTGCCGATTCCATAATATCCTAATAGCATCACGTTTTTGGGTTAACTAAATAACAATATTGGCATAACTTTGGAGAATAAGTATCTGTGCCTGATTTAGACTCAAGAACAAAATATTTGAGGTAAAATTAAAAATGCTGTAGTGGAGAAGCCGATCTTACAAACATAATACAACTAGTTACGCCTTATTGTTAATTGCACATAACCCTCGCCAGGGCAGAAAAATCATGTAATATTCCTTACGAAAAAGAACACATTATAAAATAACAACAAGATTTTTAGAAAAAAAATCCATCTAAATATTAGAGCTGTTGTTAGCTGAAACAATATCCAATCAGAATATCCCATTCAAATCACTATCCACCATATTTACGAAGAAAAAACCCTCTCCAACTCACAGCCCTACACGGTGAGAATGGCGCAGTTTTGAAGCGCAGTCTACCGGAAACAGGACGTGCTAGTGACGTTTGCCTGACTACACAATGCGGCCTCCGCCGTGAAACAACTACAAGCAATACAATAGCTTCACATCTTTAAAGTGTCGCTATTCAGCGTGTTATGTGACGGCTCGTGCTGCGTCAAGAGAATGTGATGTAACGTGGTTTGTAGTTGTAATACTCTACGGTACAAAATAGTTCTTTTTGCATTGAATTTTGACAAATGATTGGCACTGTTATTGTGATCTCCACAGTAGAGATATCCCCTCCACAAAATACACCGGATTTTGGTTGCACACACGGTTTTATCAAAATTCTTTGTTTGAGTTTTCTTCATACCAGAATATCGTATAAAACCTTAGTTGGGATAGAAAAGCGTAGCTAGTGAAACTCTGGGATGTAGCTGAAAAGGCGAAGACATAAGATTTAACAAAAAGGGTACTAATAGGCACAAAAGTATAATAGGATATAGATAACCATTTCTTCAAAAATAATTGAGAATAGGAGGAAAAGTGGCATGCAGGAAAGTTTAAAGTCTTAATGCTTCTATACGAGGTCTTCGGTGGAGGAAACGATGTATGGACTTTGTGAAAGATTATATGACTAGAAAAGGAAGGACTACCGAGATGACGATTTGAAGTGGACATGTTGCGCAGACCCCAAATAATATGGGAAAAGAGAATGCTGAAAGACATGTGAAGATAAAAGAAAACAGACCTGTGATCAGCTGCTGGTCAACCTTAGTCGAATAAAAGATAAAAGTACTTAAACCAAGTTTTGTTCCCATTTTATATACGGATTCGGATCTGTAAAAGTTATTATCAGCTTAATCTCTCAACTTCCTGAAAGTTAGATCTTGGATACGAACTTTAGCAGACGTTCGCAAGAAGTGCTAAGTTTTCAATTTACGTAATTGGAATCAACTTCGCACTTAGTATCAAGTGTTTATCATTCCAAGAAAGTTTTAGGGAAAGCTTGTATGTTTTAATTGTGATATTCCATTTTGTGATTTGCCTCTTCTGCTGAACTGGTGAGTACTGGTGAGTGATGTTCACTTATTAAAGAGGACTGAGATTGCAGTCGCTGCTACAGACAGAGAGAGAGAGAGATAAAAGTGTGATCAAAGAACCTTGCTTGCCACCATACATTGTCATTCTAAGGCAAGTAGCCTAAAGTTACTTTATGTGTTCTAGATAATCACTACATTCAACTGAAATTAAGTTCAAGTACTTAACGGTCACACCTCCAATTTGTAAAATAAAAAATAAAAATTCGAATGATCTATTACTATCTATTACTGTCTCAATAGATACCTAATTGATCGCCTCATTCCAAAAACTTCTTACTAATTAATAAACACGGAATAAAGTTTAGTTTTCCATTGTATATAGGAATAACATTTTCATAGATTTAACTTGGAATAACTTTATTCCATGTTTATTAGTAGGTAAGACCGCAAAATCGAAAATAAAACAAAAGTAGACACAGAAATGAGCGAGATGTCAAAAAAAAATGTAATACGTCACCGTCATTGTCCATCAACATACACTGTCAAACTAGTGTTGCTAGCCCGTATAAAAGTAGCCCAGCGCTTTTAAGCGCCTTAGTGCGATATGCACATAAAAAACAAATTCATAAATGAAGCGCTGAAAGCGCTGCGTATACATATAATTTTGTGTTCGTCTAAATATGGCGCCAGAAAATTAATACGTGATACTCTATAAAATGGTTACGAGGGTTTGAAGTGTCCTGTCCGTTCGGTATACATTATAATTATGATTTATCAATAAATAAATAAATAATTATCGTATAGAATCGTATCCGCGGCGATTCATATTTCACCAATGTCAAGAGCGTACAGGGGGTTTGACACTTTGACAGCAATAATATTGAGAAGTAAATTCACTCTCCCCGACTGAGGCAGCTCCGACACGAGAACTTCTGTAACTTACTGGACCTGCCTCAATTGATGCATAATACCTACAATGTTTAAGTTAAAATAAATTTACACTTTTCAAATATTTTTACTTTTTGTATTTATTTGTAATAATAAAATTATTAGACGCGCCGATAGTTCAATTTCTAAGTTTGACATTGGAGACTGGCCCAATAAGGCAACAGACATAGAAGACTGGAAAACTATGGGGGACACCGTTACCCAGAGCAAAGACATTTAATTGTGTACTTAACATTATCTTGAATCTCTTTGGTCTAGAAGAACGACCAAAAAGGTTAAAAAAAACAAATAGTTTGCTGTTGAGGATCTTTATCGGATTTCAAACCTTTATGAAACAAAATGGTAATATTGTGAACGCTATTTCGATTAAGACCCTCATGTATATCCCAAAGTTTATTGATTCTGCAAAGTAACCTTGTGTAGAGGGCAGGTATATATTTCTTACAATAATATTATTTCTAAAAAAAGAAGAAAATAAGCTCTTCAGGACAACAAGAAGATTTACAGTATCCGTCACAAAAACTTAAGGTTTTTTTTTTTTTTGGGTGGGAAATCATCAAATAACTTCTCCCGCTCTGGGTGGAGCGAGAGGGCGTGTCAGACTTTTACTGACTAAAACCCACCCGTGTTCCCTCAGTTGCCTGTGTGCCAGGGGCCACGGTATCTCTTTCGAACAACCCGCACCCCTGGTAGAAATCGGCCCTTGCGGACCCCACCAGTTGATGCTGAAATCTCTTTGAGGCGCACGTGGAACACAACGCGCCGTCAACCCGGGGCTGGTCCTTACGCCATGGACCGCACGACCCCCGCGTAGAGCCTCCGGCAGGAGGCGTTAGGACCCCCTAGATTGGTCAGGAGCCGCTTCAAGGCAGCCCCGACCCGCTCCAGTCTGAGAGCCAAACATCGGAAATGCTCCGCGAAGTTCCACCGGCTGTCGAGGACGAGTCCCAGGTACTTCATCGTCGACTCGACGCCGATGTGAACCCCTCCTGCCGTTTTAAATATTTTTACTTTTTGTATTTATTTGTAATAATAAAATTATTAGACACGTCGATAATTCAATTTCTAAGTTTGACATTGGAGACTGGCCCGATAAGGCAACACACTTAAAAGACTGGAAAATTATGGGGGACACCGTTGCCCAGAGCAAAGACATTTAATTATGTACTTAACATTATCTTGAATCTCTTTGGTCCAGAGAAAGGACGAAAAAGGTTAAATAAAAAAAATAAAAAATAGTTTGCTGTTGAGGATCTTTAGGATTTAAAACCTTTAGGAAACAAAATGGTAATATTGTGAACGCTATTTCGATTAAGACCCTCATGTATATCCCAAAGTTTATTGATTCTGCAAAGTAACCTTGTGTAGAGGGCAGGTATATATTTCTTGCAATAATATTATTTCTAAAAACGAAGAAAATAAGCTCTTCAGGACAACAAGAAGATTTACAGTTTCCGTCACAAAAACTTAAGGTAAAGGCTTACTTTGGGAGACGATAAAGTATTTTGTTTTGACATTAACCCTGTACTTCATACAAAGCTGGAGTCCAGGGTATTTACATAAGTATTCGCGCGTGGTTCAGCAACTATGTGGGCGTAACTAAGCTCCATATTTTCTGCTGTTTCCTTTATATAGACTCGCGGACCTCCCAGATAGAAACAGCACTTTTTTTGTTTGTTTTTGTTTAACCTGTTTTTGAATCGACGCAAATGCTATATATGTGCCTACATTTTATAACGAAGCAGACTTGTCCCACAACACAGGGAATCCTAGTAGGGAGGCTAGTGCTATTTAAATTTGAAATATTTTTTTGAACAATAATGTTTTTATCTGGTTGTTTAGTGTGGTTTAATCGGGATTATTTTACCGTGTTTGAGAAAATTCTGTTCTGTCTTCAAAATTATTAGTTATCAATTTCAATATTTGTACAGTTTATACCTTCATAAAATTCAGAAAGAAAATTGGCTACAAACTAAGTATGTAAGAGAATATTAGCCCCTTTATTGATAGGTTCTACCAACATAAACTAGTAATTCGTAACAATACTTCTATGGTCCCTTTCTATGATTACCATAACTCCGAAGTTCAAAAACTTAAGCAATACTACGGCATAAGAGTTTGCCACACAGCAAGCAAAACTAGATTTGTTCTAGGTGTACGGGCGTTTAAAGAGCAGATTCCATCGGTAAACTATGGGCCAAGCTATTGGGCCCAGGTTTGCCAGGGTATTTTTTTAGCACGACGATTTTTATTATGGTGCACTGGTCTTTCAACTTTCAGTATTGAGCCCAGCATAGAGAATCCAAGAGATTGCATCCCAGTGCATCAAAAAAGAACGCTGTTTTATTTCCAAATTTCGGCGCTTTTTCTTCGCCTTAGAATAGAATAGAATAGGTCTTTATTTGCTTAGAATGTAGGTACATAAAAATAAGTTGTTAAATTATATAAAATGATCCATGTGAAAAAAATCAATTGATCAATTTTCCCAATTGAACACGAACTTTAAATTTATGTAATAAAGAAATTTGGCAAATTGGGGTAGCTCGATGTGCTGGCGTCTGTACATAAATAGTAAAATTATAGTAATCCGCGTGTCTGTACCCCACGTATTACTTGTCTATGCCGTTAGTGTCTGTGACACTATGACATCGCTGTGACATGTAATGAGATACAGGCGTCGACACTACGGCAAAAACAATAAAAAATCACATCATATTTATATAATTATCTAGGTAAGTGTTACGGCCGTCTTGAAAGTCAATCAATTTACGGCAATAAGAGAAATAAAGATTAAAAATACTAAGGTTTTGAGAGAATATGGAAAAGTGTAAGAATTCCGATTTACAAAAATAACAAACAACAAACAGCATTGTTTAAAGCCTTAAACAATGCTGTTTGTTGTTTGTTATTTTTGAAGTTGGGCAAGAACTCATTAAGCCTAATGAGTTCTTGCCAAAGATCACAATCATCTTCCTAGGCGCTAATCAGTGTATTGGAAACCCCGCCTGGGAAAAAAAATCGCCCGTGCGTACGAGGGCTATAACTCTCTCGCCGCCTGCGTTTGTTTTCGCGTTTGATGTGAAGGAGGCTTTAGTCTGACGCTTGAACTATCTTCGGTTAACAAGAACATATTATATTCATGTTGTTATATTCCGTAGTTGAAATGTTGAATATTGTTTGCACTTTAGCTCACAGTTCTATTACTAAGCTCTACGTTATATTGCTTGTAGTTTGTCTTACGATGTTTCCATGTGGGTATCTATTTATTACTAATTCACTCTGTAGCTACATTACTGCAAGATAAATTAATAGTAAGTAGTATCAGTGAATATTTGCAACAACTTATTTATGAAGAAACGGGGTTATTACTGAACGTTGTACAGTAGGTAGAATGTTATGTTTTAATTGCTAAAACAATCTCGGATAAACCACGCTCATGCAATCACAATCATACACAGTCACTCACCTCTACACTCACACACTCACACTCTCACACCCCCTACACCATCACACACACGCACCCACATCACTTAAAGTCCACATAAACCACCTACTACTACTACATCTACTCTCGTATATAGATCATTTACTTATTATATTAAAGGCAATAATTATCATTTTAAATAATATAACATATACGTTAAAGTTAACGTTTAAGTTATAAGTTATCCAAAATTAATTAGTAGTATAACAAACCATATTTGCTTTGTTGGCATTTTATTGTTAAAATGTCGAGGGAAAAGGCACTGAAAACCGAAATACAGGCTTTGCTTTGAAATGAATACAGTGAAACTATGTTTCTGTAAAATATTAATAAGTTTTTGGAGAAATAAATTTACTTACTTACTTACTTACTATATTGTGTACATACTTGTTATTCCCTTTTCATGTCCATCAAAATTAAATTATTATGAACCTACCATAAGTAACAAGAAGCTATACAGTTTATCCTGAGAGTTAACTGTCATCTCCACACATTCACTTTTTTATAAAATACTAGCTTTTGCCCGCGACTCCATACGCGTGGACTTTAGAATCAAGTAGATAACCATTTTTTTTGATAATATATAGCCTATTTTTTTAAGTTAGACCTCTCGGAATACATCATTGAAAACTGCATTCAATTCCATGCAGTGGTTTTTGCGTGATCCGGTAACAAACATACAGACAGACAAACATTTTAAAAACCGTTGTTTTGGCTTCTGTTGCTATAATAAAGACCCCCACACTATTTTTTCTTCAATATCTTTAATGTACAGACATCGGCCTGTTACAATTTTATTATATGTATAGATTTGACGTCTTTTGATGTTTCAGCCATGTGACGATCCCTTTAACTAATATTTATGAGACATGTGTTGGACCTATGAAAGTAAAAAAATATGGGATGGTATAATTAAGACGAAGTGAAAATAATAACTCCTTACTCATTATCTCTTATTATCTCTTACTATTATTCCCTGCTCAAAAAGGCAAATACTCGAAAAGGTTAATATTAATGGGCAATTCCTGGAATAATACCATTATGTTACAATAACGTTCTTAATTCGCGCTCAACAGGGTCTTCAATAAATATTAATACGATAATTCTTGGTATTAATCAGCATCAAATAAGAAATTTGTGAAAACCGATTGAGCTAATAATAAAAAGCCTAATGAATTCAATCTGAATGAATGAGGACGTTCATTCATATTGAATTCCTTAATATAATCTAGAGAATATAATAATTTGCAATTTATCATCCTTTGGCTAAGGCTCGACATCGGCGACCGATTAATCGGTCATATAATATTTGATATTTTTGAAGTCGTATATTATATATATATAATAAAAATATTGTATCTTATTTTTACTATCCAGAAGCGTTATTGTCAGAGATCGGATATTCGGATGCATATTTACCTAAAGATATTTTTTAGCTATGAAAGTATGGAAGCGGTTTTATAAATTATTTATGATATTTATTAAAAACTCCGGGATTTCTTGGATTGCATAACTATTCAGATGTGTATTAATTTAAAATTAATGTTTAACCCGATACAAATATGTGTATGTACTGGAGGAGGGGTGGTTTGTATTAGTTAAAACAAAAAATTAACAAATTACTTACTTATATTAAGACTTTTTCGATACAAAAGCGCATTCCATGTTAGCCAACATCTTAACTTTAGGTGAATATGCATCCGAATATCCGATCTGTGGTTATTTTAGTGTGGTGTACCTTATTATTACTTTAAAGGTTAGTAGATGTAGGAATAATTAAAGAAAAGAGAATATAAATTAATTTGACCCATGTTAAGGAACGGAAGGAAGGCGGAGGATAGTTTTGTGCCGCAGCCTGGGAGAGGCCTATGTCCAGCAGTGGGCTGCGATAGGCTAAGTTGATGGATTGATGTTAAGGCATACAATATTCCCACAAAAAAAATAAAAATAATATTGTGTGCTTCACGGTTGCGCTAAATAGGCCAAGTTCAGCATAAATGCCAGACAACTAGTACCTGAAGCTGCAATTTAACTGCACCCTATGTTAAAAGGACGGCATAAGGATGTAGGTATATCAGTATTATAGTGTGTCTAAATATGTGAATAATAAAAAAGATACCAGCCTGTAAGAGATTATACTAACATCAATTAGATATTTGACACAAGTATGGTTGCACGATAAATATGATACAACTACGGATTTTTTTAAAATAAAACTACATAATATAATATATCAATATCTGGATGACCGAGCTTTTGGTCGGTTTGTTTTTTTGTTTTCTAAATATGAATCCAAGCAAAATCGATTTATCGCCCCCAAGACCCCCTAAAATCCCCCTAAAATCGTTGGAGCCGTTTCCGAGATTCAGATTATATATATATACAAGAATTGCTCGTTTAAAGGTATTAGATGAATTCATAACAATGAAACCATCAAATGAATTATGTCTAACTTCCGTTGCGCATCCATAAGATATTGCCGTAGGCGTGTTCCAAATGTGCCGATCGTGTAAATTGTGTTAGTTAAAGGCACATCGGACTTTCCAGTATTGTCTTAGAGACAAACTGTGAAAGCCTCTTGAATCGCAGAATACCACTTACTGGTTCAACTCAGCCTAACCCGTTCCCCTGCTGGACATAGGCCACTTCCAGGCCACGCCACGACACCTGGTCAAGACAGGGTGGACAGGATCGGACAAGTACAGGACTGGTACTGTCCTATCCTATGTATGTCTAATGGCTTACCACTCAATAATATAACATAAAAAAAACAATAGCTGTACAAAAAAAGGCAAACGGAAACTGATTTAATGAACATTCTTTCCTTGTTTTTATTTTCCACGCTGCATGCGCCCACGAGCTATATCCACACGATTGATGCTTCCCCAGATTCATTTCCATCATAAATCAATTAAAATTCAAATGAGATTTTTCATTGCATGGTTACCCTATCCGCCTATCAATGAATTTATAAGCAATCAAAGAGAAATCGAGTCATTTATTTTGTTGTTTTTTCTTTGAGCATTTTCGCAGTTTCCTATGGAAATTTTAATTTGTTCGTTTTTATTAGAAAACAGAAAAAATACTTATTTTTAATAAGTTTTGCAGTAAAGCTGTTATTACACTATAATAGATGTTGAGATGATCATGTGCCATGGCTTATGTGTCGAAATATCGGAATTACTTACCTACTGATTCATCATCATCATTATTTCAGCCAAAAGTCGTCCACTGCTGGACATAGGCCTCCCCCAAGCTTCGCCACTTCGACCGGTTCTGTGCTTCCCGCATCCAGTGGACTCTTGCGGCCCGCACAAAGTCATCAGTCCACCTTGTGGGAGGCCTTCCAACTTTACGTCTTCCGGTACGCGGTCGCTACTCCAAAACTTTACAGCCGCATCGGCCATCTGGTTTGCGAGCAATATGCTGCCCACTGCCACTTAAGTTTGGCAGTTCTTCAGGCTATGTCGGTTACCTTGGTTCTCCTGCGGATCTCTTCATTCCTGAATCGATCACGCAAGGAAACTCCAAGCATAGCCCTCTCTATTGCCCTTTGGGTGACTTTAAACCTTTATAAGAGGCCCATTGTGAGCGACTACGTTTCGGTTCCTTAAGTCGTCACCGGCAACACGCAATGGTTGAAGGTTTTCGTCTTGTGACACTGGGGTATGAGACGAGAATATATTGCGAAGCTTCCCGAACGCTGCCCAGTCGAGTCGGATTCGACGATTCACCTCTTTCTCGAAGTTGAACCTATCTAACTGAACAGTTTGTCCTAGGTAAACGTACTCGTCCACAACTTTGAGTGGAGCGCCTCCGACCGTTATGAGAGTGGGTGTTACAGGATCATTGGACGTGACCTTTGTCTTGTCAATGTTCATTTTAAGACCCACTTTTTCGGAAGCTCTACTGAGGTCACCGAGCATTGTACCGAGGTCCTCCATGATCTCAGCCATGACAACTATATCATCGGCAAACCGAAGTTGAGTGATGTACTTGCCATTGATGTTGATGCCAGCCCCTTTTCAGCCCAGAACCTTGAAGACGTACTCCAGTGCAGCGGTGAACAATGTCGAAGAGATAACGTCTCCCTGTCTAACACCTCGCTGCAGAAGGATAGGTTTCGAAGTCTGGTCCTGGAGTCGGACTGACACAGTGGCGTTTTCGTACAGACACTGCAACACCTGGATGTACCGATAGTCGATCTGGCACCTTTGGAGGGACTGCAGTACAGCCCATTTTCTCTATCGAATTTAAGGCTTTTTCGTAGTCCACAAATGCTAAACAGAGAGGCAGGTTATACTCTTCGGTCTTCTGTATAACCTGCCACAGCGTATGTATGCACGGTATCTACGGTGCTAAAGCCTTTACGGAACCCGGCTTGTTCGGGAGGCTGGAAGTCGTCAAACCTACGCGCTAGACGGTTCGTGATGACTCTGGAGAACAGCTTGAAGATATAGCTCAGAAGTGAGATGGGCCTATAATTCTTAAGAAGGGCCTTGTCACCCTTCTTAAAGAAAAGTAACACCACATCTGTTCCATGCCTGTGGCGTTTTTCCCTCAAATATGACGGAATCAAACAGCTTCTGGAGGGCCTTAAGAACAGGTTTCCTGCCGGCCTTTAGGAGTTCTCATTTCACCGCGTTGATCACAGAGAAATCATTGAATACTTGCGTCAACATGAAGAATGAAGTGAATCACATTTTTTGTTGCACCATCAGGGCTCTTCCAGGTCCACTTCCTGTGCTCACGTTTTTTGAAGAAGGAGTTCATCATAAAGAGGCCTTCCTTTACCATAAAACTAGCCAGGAGGTGATCCCGGTGGTTCCTGCGTCCAACTCCAAATTGCCCCATTTGCAACTCATCATTGCTTCGTTTGCCCAGTTTCGCGTTGAAGTTCCTCATGACAACGGTGAAGTGAGTTTTGGAACCATGCATGGCTCTGGAAATATCCTCATGCATGGTCTCCACCTCATCGTCGGGGTGTGACGAGGTCGGGGCGTAAACCTGTACGATCATATTTATTTATTTATTTATGTAACCATTTATGCACACACATATAAGCAGAAAAAAATAAAGGAACAGAAATATACGTACATAGGCCTAGTACACCTTCAGCAAATACCTTGCGGATATTCTGAGTTTATGGAACGCCTCTCTGGTCGACACTCGGCGGATACACTCAATCTTCACCACGTTTGTCACCAGGGACTAACTTAAACCCGACACCACCTTTGGACTGCTGGTCCTACCTACTGATGATATGAAGTTATTTTTTACCCATCTGCGCGACGCAAAGAAGGGTAATGTGTTTATATTTTCTTCCGCGTCCGTGTCAGCCTATCTATGTATTTTCTTCTCATTTCACTCTAGAGACAAACGCGTTGGCCGATTTTGACGATTCTTACGTTAATCAATTTTTCTTAATGTTGCGAGCATCACTAAAGACATGGCAGTAATCAAAATACAATATGGCGACAACCAGGCGCCATATTGTGAATAAGAAAAAAATGAATGTCGACGAACTATGGATTTGTAATTTACTTTTTTAATTTAGTTTTACTTGTATTAAAATTCAATGCAGATTCAAATAATAATAAGCTTGCGTTTTGAAATGAAATAAGAACACTACATATTAAAACATCACACTGATCTTCAAAACAACGTTAAACCAAAATCTAATTTCCTCTATTAAAACCACCTAAATCAAACCACTAAGATCTCGTAACATGAACTAAGACCGGGCAATCCTGCAACTATTATTCCATAGTGTGCAATATCTAGATTACTTCCGAGCTCAGCAAGTTCTAGGTATACGGCTAACTGGCCGAGTCTACCCGTCTGACGCACAAACTGAGCTGAGGCACGAAATCTGTCTGGACGGGCTAAATTGAATTTCTGGTGTTTAATAGAATTGCCGAATCAATAATGTAAGGATATCGGTTGGATGTTCTGGAAATTTCTAATGAGCATTGTTTTGAGGTAGGAAGTACGTTTCTTGTGTCTCCCGTGATTGGGATTTTGGAAAGGTCGTTAGCCACGTATTTCAGTCTTTAACAGAGCAACCCAGATTTCTTTTAAATATATTATGTATTTTTCACCATAAAATTGCGGACACCGTTTGATTACAATACATTGAAACTGTCGAAAAATTGTAAGCTGTTACGATATATCGCATTTATTTTTAATAGTTTATGATTATTGGTTGACATTGACAAATGTCAAATTTTGAATGACCCTGCAGTTATTGACAGGGTCATAATCTGGTTAGGTAAGGTTAGAACGTCACCAACTACGCGTAGGCCGAGCGAGCGTAGCGAGCGATGCCGCAGCAGCGGCCGAGGACCTATCTTCAAGTTGGTCGCAGTTACTTGGATATCTTTACTAGAGCAAGGTGCGTTCTATCGCATGCAAGTTTTATACCAGTTCACAAATTGTTGGTTTGCCATGGATAGATTATGAACTATCGAAAAATAATGCGTTAAATTTTAAATGGTACGTTCACAATTTTTCTTTAGTTTGTAATCTCGTGATATAGATTATACACTAACGCTGTTCATAACCATATGGTGACATACCCATATATTGGCATATTATTTATAATGAACCATTTTAACATCTTGTTTCTGCGCCTAAGTGAGAGTGAAGAAATTAGTTTTTTACAATGATAACCGTTAGATTCTATGCGTTACTGGCGCTCAGTATTGGCAAGACAAATGACAGTTTATTTTAGAAGTGAAAACTTCTTTTAGCGCGTTGGGCATTTTTTGAGATGGGAAAAAACAATTGAACTCGCGAAACTGTTACCGACACCACTGACAACACGAACGTACGAACGAAGAACGTTGAACGTACGTTGAACGTTTTTAACCTGACGATTCAAAAAATACACACGTAATTGATCAAGTTTTCACTTCTGTCGGCACTCCCGGAGTACCAATGTTTTTTTTTTTTTTAATGAAATCAAGACAACTTTATGCATTAGATCTGAAGCTACTTACTGGCTGGTCACATAATTAAGAACAATGAATAGTTATTTTTTTATTTAAATTTAAATAGAGAACACTCTGTGACTCTGTGATTGTAGGTCACTATTTGTATAATTTTGGCGCCACTTAAGGTGATTGCTTCGTATGAAAACAATGGGGAAAAATAAAAATTGTGATAAATCTACTAGGGAAGCAATAATAAATCTTCGCGAGAAAAATTCCGTGCATGGCGTGAAGAACTTGATAAGTCCAAAATGGCAATTTTACAGGGCAGCGATTTTAAAGTTAGACATTTTCTCCAAAATCCGTTTTCATCTTGAACTCATCGTTCAAGATGAAAACGGATTTATAGCTTGATTTACGGATAATTTTATGTGATCTTACAAATTATTTTACGTATCCTCGTATAATCTGCTTATTTCGTAAGATATTAGACTTATCACCATATTACCCACAGACTTATCAACTTATTTTCCATACATTAGTGCTCAAACCAGTGAAAACATTGTTTAATTTAATTCCTAAAAATCAGTTTTTCAGTGTAATTGAAATGTCAAAATTGATTTAAGAGTCATTTTAGACGGTTTTCAAATATGGTTACCTATGTTTTTCTTTCTTATTATTCATATTAATTAACTTATCAACATATTCACCGATGAATTATCAACTTATTCACTATAAAATTGGGTATCAATAATACACATTTATACGAGTAGCTTGTAATCAACAGACTTATAATAAAAATGTTCGTAATGAAATTTCAATCATTCAGGAATGCAAGCGCACTTTTTGTACTACCTAATTAGAAAAGAAAAAGAAGGTCAGTTTTTGAGTATAAGTTGATATAGGGATATAATTATTACGATATTATATATTTTTTGTAACTCATCGCGTAGATATCTCGTTTCGTTTAATAAAATACGCAAAATATGGATATATTCATATACTGTCACAGGCAATACCTCTAAAAGTAACGTAGATATCAAGTTGTCAATTTTTTCCTACAAAACCAATGCCGTAGGAAGCTATTGCGATGATTTAAAAAAAAATCGTGTAAGTCGAGTTATCAAGTTCTTCAACCTAGGCACGGAATCGGTCGTATAAAAAGATAGCCGACCATCTGCAATGCTCAAAAACGATGGTTTTCCACGCTGTGAAGCATTTTGCAACGAATCAAACTTAAAATGTTCCGCGTGTACCTAAACAGAAAAAGTCATGTCGTAGAGATGATAGAAATACCGTACGTTTGCCAAAACTAAATCCTTTTAAAGGGTCTAATGAGATGAGAAAAAAATATTTTGGTGAAAACAATCCTTCCGCAATCTCGGCACGCACTATTTGAAGGCGTTTAGTAGAAGAAAAGTTGCACGGAAGGATAGCAAAAAAGGTGCCCATGTTGAAACGGTGCCATAGTCAAGTCCGGCTTCCATTTGCAAGAAGGTATGAAAACTGGACAGTTAGTCAGTGGAAAAATATGATTTTTTCTGACGAGACAAAAATAAACAGGATATGTTCTGATGGCAAACGATATGTACGACGCCCTCCGAATAAAGCTTTCGACCCTAAGTACACAAAAAAGACATTAAAGCACGGTGGGGTAATGTGGAAATTTCAGGGTGCTTTTCTGGACATGGTGTTAAATCTGTTAAGCTGATAGAAGAAAACATGGATCATTTCCAATACAAGAATATACTGGAAGAAACAATGTTACCTTACGCTGAAGACGTGCTTCCGGGTATTTGGACATTCCAGCACGACAATGATCCAAAGCATACTGCACGCATCTTTAAGGAATTTCTCACATCGCAATCAATTTCTGTCTTAGATTAGCCAGCTAATAGCCAAGACCTAAACCGAATAGAGCATCTTTGGTGCGAAGTCAAGAAAAAGGTTGCAAATCGACAGTGTGGCAATTTAAAAGAACTGTACGACGTTTTCTTTGAAGAATGGAACTCTATCTCTCTTGCGATTTCGCAAAAAAAGCAATTTAATATATTTTAAAGAAAAATTTATAGTTAGTGTAAATTTTTGACATTTGTCAAAAATTTATAAAATCAATACCTTGCCGGTGTAAAGCAGTAATTAAAGACCGTGGCTCTAAGAGACCGTGGACATGCAACTAACTATAAATTTTTCTTTAAAATATATTAAATTGCTTTTTTTTTCTTTACGCACTTCACATTAATGTGATTTATTTAGTCGAAGTTTCATATAAAAAACTCTCGAGCAGTTTCATAAATCGTTCTTAATTATATATCCAGCTTCATTAATAACATTTTGAATTTATTACTTTAAAGAATAAAGAAAATATGTAAAAAAATTGTTAGCGATTTTATTCTATATTCCTAATCCCGTTTGCTCTATTCATGTGGCAATTTCATAACATAACAGGTTATTTCTAAGAAGGAACACATAACTACACATGACATGATTAAGATAAAAATGTCTGGAACTTCAAATCGTTCTTAATTATATGACCACAACTGTATGTTTGTCTCTTTCTAACAGCAGGAATCGGTATGGGTATTTTCTGTTCTTCGCGCACTGTATGATTGTGTGTACTAGTAGGTAGCTACATTAATGGTTTACGCTGTTTTTGAGCGCTCTAATGTTATTGTATGACGCATCTATTTATTATACGTCATTGGTTTTTTATTTGATTTTTAACCTAGTTTTTGAAACCTTTTACCAATCTCATCTAAATATATTTTATTTCACATAAACCTGCATGGGCACTTATGAAACGTCAGAAGCTAGGTGCACGGTTCCAATTTGTCGCTTCCTATGGAGAAGAGCTGGCAAGAAACTCCACGGTTACTCTTTTAAAAATAATTGGATTTTACAATGTTTTCAAATTACAGTGGTACCTGACAATGGTACCTTATATTGTTTTAGGTCAGAAAACTATCACCCAGTGAAACATGCTTGGATTTATATATTTACTTAGTATAACTTTATCCAGATAACAAACTGAGAATGAATAACTGAAGCTACTTCACACAATCTTTGATTTAATGTTGTTTTGTTCCTATATGGAATCATCCAAGTTTTGTTATTTATGTCTCAAGTTCTATGAACTTACCTACGGGTTTAATTAATATTATACTTAGGAGGAATCGGGTTATAGATGATCGTTTCTTCGAATAATACGGAGGACATAATATATACTAACAAGCTTGTAGGTTTTTGAAAATACTGCCTTTGTCGAGTGATGGACAATGTATCGAATGTCATGTATTATACCGGTATGGAAATCATTATCTACACCTTTTCGCACGCCTTTTAACCTGACTACAATAAAGTCTAAAAGACCAGCGACAATGTCGATTAACACTTCAGCTTTTTAATGAAATACAAGGTATCGAATAATTTGGTGTCAACTTAAATGATTTGTAAAAGTAGCAATGTTGATCGAGTTTTGTCGCTGACCGTAGGTACCCTTTATTTAAACATTATGCTGCCAGTACTAGGCCCGCGTGGTGGCTTACGGCTCACTCCCCCCCCACAGAGAGGACGCCTGTGTCCCAGCAGTGGGAATGTTATAGGCTGATTATGCATGCTGCAAATGTTTACTGTTACTTTTATTGTCTTTTAACCGACTTTAAAAAGCAAGGAGGAGGTTCTCAACTCATCTACTTTTTTTGTATATGTATTTGTTCCGCGATATCTCAAGCAATTATGGATTGATTTAGGAAAGGGGGTGTTCCCATATAAAATGCGAAATTTACGTTAGCCTCGATAATTCGTATTTAGTTCACTTTATGTATCTTTGATGATGTTTTCTTAATCTTATGGGACTAGGTACCATAACCAAAAAAATTAATTAATAAATAGTTTTTATTTGTTTTAAGTCATTAATTGTATCATCAACGCTTACTCGAACTTAAGTTTGATTGCAGTGTCGTTTGTATTTCCGTTCATCTACCAAAAATTATATCACTTATTACCTAATGTACAATTTTCACCGTTTTAAGTCCTGATCAGTTCCAAAAGTTTGAATAATGTGTTTGGCAGTGCATCGAGATTGCTACCGATACCCGTCTTTCATTTCCGGGTAGCCCTCGTCGAAATTGCGAATCCATCCGATATCGATGCGTAGGTACGATGGGTCACCCTAGATGACATGTTTTGTGACCAACGTTTTATTTAAGGATTTAATTGTTATCTGGTGTGGTGACTTTAATTATATTTAAGGTGGAAACTTACGAAATTAAAATTTTGTTACGTTTTTTATGTAATTTGGGTCAATGACAGGTTGTATGTTGAACAAAATATGATTCACGATCGTAATATATTCATTTAAATCATCAATATAACCCTCTAAGTTTATTTAATTCCATTGAATGACTTTTCATGAAAAAGTCACTACTCGCTGTCCGGTAAGGACCAAGCCCGGGTCGACGGCGAGTTGTGTTCCACGCCCGCCTCAAAGAGATGTCAGCACCAACTGGTGGGATCTGCAAGGGCAGATACCTGCCAGGGGTGCGGGTTGTTCGAAAGAGATACCGAGACCCCCCGCCAGGGACAACTGAAGGAACACGGGTGGGTTTCAGTTAGTAAAAGTCTGACACGAAGAGCGATGAAAGTTATGTGAAGATTTCCCACCCAATTTTTTTTTAACATAATACCTACCTACATTAGCTCCAAAAAGAACAATTTTATTTATTGTGAACGGTACAGTTCGCACATAGACATTCACAGACTACCTTATAAGTATGTACATTTAACATTATAGTCATGTTTGTCGAAGTTTACAAAATTATTTGCAAATAAGCTTTTTTGTCAACTCGTAGATATAACAATGCTCTTGGAATTATAGATGAATACAGAATTTCAATTCATCCGACTCGACATACATATGAAATTGAAATTACTGAAACGTGAGCGCGCACTCCTGAGCTGTAATGAAATCTTATTATGATGGAGTTGAGTCTAAGATTTTCATTGACATTATTGTGCGATTCGATTAAAGCTTT
The DNA here is from genome assembly GCA_947359405.1 of Antitype chi. Lineage (NCBI taxonomy): Eukaryota > Metazoa > Arthropoda > Insecta > Lepidoptera > Noctuidae > Antitype > Antitype chi. Next base: position 8,569,689 of record OX375815.1, on the reverse strand, counting down.
ACAAATAATTATGTATGAAGAAACACAAGGCAGCCATACAAAGACGAATTCGTTGGTAGAAAGTTATGTGACTTTATCGAACTCGAATTCTGTAAAGAGAAAAGTTCTTGTACAGACGCCAGCATCAAGCTACCCCAAACTGTCAAATTGTCCCAATTGAACATGAACCTTATGCTTATGTGTTAAAGTTGAAAATCTATCAAATAAATTTGACAGATTGGGGTAGTTTCATGTGCTGGCGTCTATACAACACGTCATATTGAAACAGTTAAATAAAACTTCTTAGCAAAAATCTCTAGTTTCCTTTTAAGGACAAACGCAAATCTTTTAATTAAAAAGTAATAGGAAACTCAATGTTGTCTTCATCGCCTCATAAGTTGGCAGGTAACCAAGAAGTGCGAAATGAGACACGTGTGACGATGCGACGTGCGTATTATTTCAGGCACGTTCCTTTGAGTAAAACATTTGCCTACACTAACTATAAAAGCAGCGAAGTCAGTAAAGCTTACAGAGTACCCTCGCGAGGTACCCATTATTGTCATGGCCTGCTCCAGAGTGGGATTTTGTTTTATAAAACTTTTTGCTTGTTAGTGCCGTCGGGAGCGAGTGCATTTTCCTGATTCCACGCCTAATGTTATGTAACTCTCTCTGGTGAATTTACGCTAGAAAACACTCAAACATTCACAACGTACTTAGGATGCTTTTGGTTTTATTTTTACTTCCACATTTTAGGAGGGTTGGGTATGTAAATGAGTTAAAAGTGTGCCGCCGACAAATAAAGAAAGAGTAATGAAGGCTTCTAAAAAGCCAATTTGGCTTTATAAGGGTAGAGTAAAAGGTCAATGAAATATTCCTACTGAATCCTTTTACACAATTGTCGAACATCAAACATTGTCAACATGTTTAATCGAACAGAAAGATGAAAATCGCTTTCAAATCAACATAATAAAATGGCGATCAAAATTCAATATCGGCAGCAACACGTCATATCCTGTCATATACATCCATTTCCCTGCATAAAATGCGCCTTATTTGAATGTCGAGTTCAAATCATATTAATGACAAAATGCAAGTGAAGCGTAGAATTTCGATTTCTCGATCGGAGTGAATTTTCACAATGTCTGCACTCTGGCAGATATTCAACGTTTAATATTCATGTCTAGTGCTACGGCAGCTTTGCTTCCTTACTCAGAAATTAGATATTCGTTTCTCAGCAGAAACTTCGACATTAGCCACTGAATAACAAAGTTTGCTTTCGTAACGTATGTTCTTTGTTCGCAATCATTGTTTGTCCTCCCATGTGTATTAAACTGTAGACATTAGTCTTGAATTACTTTTGTCGTTTCTTCGTCCTTCGATTCGGATACTTCCAATTCTTGTTCTAGTATTAGTCTTACTTCATTTCAAAGACAAACAAACTGCGAGACTGCAATGCAATATTCTTTACAGTTCCACGCGTCCAATATTTTTATTCAACAAAATAAGTATAAGATTTAAAGATGGTTCGCTTTTACGTCAAAAGATCAGATGAAGACGTCCAGCCTAAGGCTATGTGATTTGAAAAGGATAAAAAAATATTCGCTATATGATCTCCAAAGTAGAAATCCAATTCACTTTAATATTCAGACAAGTAATAGGTATCATAGGTATGGTAGTTCCAAGAAGCTACTGTAAAAAAAGTTTAAAAGCATACATTTAAATATTCAGATTATACCTGCATTTGCTTTGGTTATCGTTCAAAGTTATTTGACTACTTACCTATTTTATAGCTCAGAGATTTGCATGCCACATTTAAATATTCTCGTATATTCCAATACCCACTGGATTAAGATACGTCTATTTGCTTAGGAAAACATTTTATTAAAGAAAATTCATTAATCTGTTTCACGTCTCCATACATTATTCGTCTTTCAAGACCTTAAAACCTTGGCTGTACATTTCTTAGAAAGTAAAACCGTCATTTAACTCAAAAGTTATTTATGAAAATAAATTGAAAATGTGTTTCAAGGCAAAACATCGACAGAAGTAATAAGTAACGTAATATTCATATTTAAATGCTGCTTATTCCATATATTCACCATAAATTAAAAAATTAAAAGCACTTAACTTATTCATTACCATCTGGTTCAAGCCTCTCATTGTTTTATATTATCTTTTATAACGCAACCATACCCAAAATGAGTTATCTATTCATATTTCCACTTTGCGAATCTTTTACTGAAAGCACCATATATAATGTTGTTTACCTTTGAAATTGAATTTCCTTTTACAAAACCACCTCCATCTTGCCATTTGTACCTACTGTGTTTTGTAAAAAGTTCTCATGAAAAATGGCTCTCAACGAGTAGGAAATGAATACACTTAATTATTCAAAAATTCGACAACGGTATGATCACAAAATGATATCAAATGGGAAACAAATGATCATCCGATGACAGTGCGGAAAGGCATCGATATTGTTCACGGGAAGCTATTAGATCTCGCGATCAATCTTGCTCAATATTGATCCCTGCGAATCATCACTTGTTGATTGCTTTGTGAAATGAAAACAAATGATTATATTGCTCTTATAAAGTAACTCAACGAAATAATGTGCCTGACAAAGTGGATCAAAGTGGGTGTGGTTAATTTTCTTTTGACGGGCTAGGAGTACATTAACACTAAGTGAAGCTGACAAAACTGCTGTGAAGCTGTGTAACAAAATTTTCGGCCCACCAATCACGGGTCATGAGATATTTTGATAACAGACAGCAGATAGCAGCAAAATGATGAAAAAATCGGCCTGTATGCGCCGCAGCATGCGTAGCATGACAAGGAATGGAAGAAAAGACAGAATGACATATTGTAGAAAGATTTCTACCGTTAAACACGGCAATGTTAAAACTGAAGAGAAGAAATGTGTCTATTCTTCAGTCGCCAAAAGTCTACGATCTCTGAATTTTTCTCTACTTTCGACATTTTTGGGGTAGAAACATTTTTTACAGAATAACAATCTTTAAAATCGTCAATACAACCTAAATTCATGTAATCTCATTGAAATTATTATTTAATAAAAACATCTAATACCTTAGCGCATCCACCTTAACTTCATCACTAGATACCACCCGTTGCTATGGAAAGAATAACTGTCTTTGTCTTCATAAAAACGCGAGCCTACGGGTCGCCTCATGCTCAGGCAGAAAAAATGACAAATTGGATAGAAATAGCTTTGTCAATTCTTGGTAGAATAGAGATAGAATTGGTGATGCTACTGCAGGGCAAAAACGTGCCTTTCTTTTTTCCACTCAACTTCATCTTGGGCCAATATGGGCCAAATCCTCCTATAGGCGTAATAAAAGACTGGCTTAAGTCAAGAACAAGAGAAATTAAACCGCCAATATGGACCAATCCTTCCTCAATCAATCTACCTAGCCTTTTCCCAACTATTTTAGGGTCGGCTTCCAGTATAACCGGGTGCAGCTGAATATCAGTCTTTTACATGAAGCGACTGATTATCTGACCACCACAACCCAGTTACTGGGTAACATAAAATAACAGTAGATGCTAAACTTCAGTGGGGATCACATATATCAAGCCTAGCGGGAAGGCTCAGTTCGGCCGCCTACGCCGTCAGGAAAGTAAGACACTGACGTTGATACAGCTCAGTTAGTCTATTTTAGTTATTTTCATAGTGCTATGTCCTACGGCATTCTGCCGTGGGGCAAAGCCGCTGACATCCAAAATATTTTTGTTCTTAAAAAACGGGCTGTTCGTGCGATTTACCAACTAGGTGCTAGAGTTTCTCTGAGAGATATTTTTTAAGATATTAGTATTCTCACGGTGGCATCGCAATTCATCTTCGCTAACATCTTATATATTAGGCAAAATATATACTTATACACTAGAAATAGTGATATTCATAATATTAATTCTAGAAATAAGGACAAACTACGTGCTCCCTTCGCCGGCTTCATAAAGTTCATAAGTCATTTGTTGGGCTTGGTATAACTTTTTATAACAAGCATTTTAATGCGTTTAAAGCTAAAGTAAAATCCAATCTTTGTTCTAAGGCATACTACTCTATCAACGACTACTTAAACGATAAGAATTATTCGCTCAAGACAACGTTTGTGTTCTTTCACCAGAATTAGCTTACCTACTGACAGGTCATATGAGTTACTTCATATCATTGTTTATTTTATTTGACTGTATAAACCATTTTTTTTAAATGATTTTTTTTCAATTATTATTGTTGAATGTTAATTACGAGTACTTACCTATTATTGTATAGAATCAAGTTCTTCCAACTTAACAGACAGCTGTGCTGCTGGGGAGTTAGTTGCGCCATTTCTTCTTCCCAGCTAAAGCACTAGGAAGTGGTGAAGAGCGGGCGTTTTTGGGGGACTGTTTTATGTAATTTTGATGTTCAAAAATTGCTGACTCTCAGCCTAATTTAAATAAATGACTTTTGATTTTGAACACGATACGCCTTGGTAAAACTGGTTGACGGGGTTTCGAGCTTCTGATAACCCGTAAAGACTGTCACAGATCCACGAATGACAGCTGGGACTAACGGCTTAACGTGATTTTCGAGGCACGGAGGGGTCACGGTACATAAAGTTGGTCACCCATCCACAGACCAACCCAGGCAAGCGTAGCTTAACCTGATGGATCGACCCGTGCGGCATCCATAAGCATCAAAAAGTCGAGAATAAACCACCAAGACCAAACAAATCTCTGGTTCACAGTAGCGTTCTTTGATATTATAACTACATCTTTTTTTTTGTACGTGGATAAATGCTCATGCATACTGCGCTACCACGGGGAGATAGCGCAGTTATGTGGTTACCTACTAAAACATCACGGTGTCCTCCAGTGCCGCTTGTGGCGGGAATACGGGAACGCGCAAGCTATCCCCGAACCCACCGCGGCTATCCGTCATCGGACCCTCCTCGGAGGGGAATAACCCCCATCACCGGCGCACTAGAACACATGGCACGCCGTGACCACCCCAGGGACCAAATAATATATGGGCACCAGAAGACCCCATGTATGGCACCCTTGGTCCCCCTGCGACGGGTCAGCGCAGTGGCCCCGCCGCCTACCACTTTTCGGCCGCAGGGGATAGGGAGAGCAGCCAACGCTATACCTACACTCCTCTTCCCCTGCGGCCCCACCGCGTCTGCCATCAAACTGTGGCGGCCCCGTCCAGGCCACGGAAGGGAAGAGTGCTGCTCAGAAACACCGGCACTCCTCCTCCACCGCAGCCTGTAACCCTCAGCCGCGATGCCTCCCATTCGACATCGCGGCCCGCCTCAGTTGCGATGCACCTTACCGCAACCTACTTTTTGGCCGCTACGTCGTCGGCTTGGCAGCAAAAGCCCTAACGAGCGGCCCCACCTCGGGGTTCCTCTTCGCTTCACCGTGGGTGGGGAAGCCACGGCTACTGAGACACGCCGCAACGACAATGCGGGAACCCACCGCGGGGGGGGGGGGATTATTACTATCCCTATCCTAACCTCAACCTATATATTTCTTAAAAACAAGCGACCTTCAACTTAACACAAACTGTTACGTTAAAACGCGTAATTTTACGTGTAGGTAATTGACCAAGGGTATACTGAAATAACAGACTAAAGTGGGAATTGTCAGTGTTATCTATTGTAATACATTTCTAATGAGCCTAAAAGTTGGGTTTATGACCTTATGACCCTTCAGAGAATAAACGGGTCACGAACAATTGTACATAATACAGGCTTGATCAAACAACACGGGGTGATAAACAGCCATTATTATAATTCTGAAGCAGAATAAATACAGTTTGTTTAGAACACAGATTAATAAAATTCAACTGTCTGCAAACGGGTAGAAAATTATGAGTAATAATTAGAGATATCTTCTAGATAAATTATTTATTATTCTAGTAAACTTTTATTTACTGCCTTCGCATTTACGATTGCCGTTTTGTTCACGGTCAGGCAGGTATCATTTATTCTACTTTAGCTAATTATCTGTACATCACTTTTCACTCCTTGTGGCTAAGAAATAACAGCCATACGGATCTATCGATCAGGTTAAGCTATGCTTGCTGCGGTTGGACCGTGAATGGGTAACCACCTTTACATACCAAGACCCCTCCGTGCTTCAGAAAGCACGTTAAGCCGTTTGTCCCGGCTGTCATTCTTGGATCTTGGACAGTCGTTACAGGTCGTCAGAAGCCCGAAAAGTGACCATCAGTGTAACTACAGGGCATGACCTAGTAACTGGATTGTGGAAGTCAGATCGGCTCCATAGGTAAAACGGGCTATTGTCCGCAACTCCACGTCAAATTAAGCGCGTATTTTGCGTACGGGATCCCGTACGCAAAATACGCGCTTAATTTGACGTGGATGTTAGCCGATCGGCTCCATGTAAAATACTGGTATTAAGCTGCACCCAGTTAGATTGGAAGACCGACCCTAGCAAAGTTAGGAAAAGGTTGGGCAGATGATGCAATGATGAAACGCTTTTCTGTTTGTATATTTATACAACAAACTTAAGGCCCATAGTATCCTCATCTCCCGTTCGTATGCTAAAGCACGACTGCCGCCCGCGCCCGCGCAGGGCACCTCTGAGCCTTTATCTCAAAATGGTGATATTCCTTTGATTAATTTACAATTGTGCTTCGGCGATTCTGTGGTACCTCTAACTATCTATTTTTCAGTGTATTTTTTTTTCCAAATAACGAAGCCGTTTAGTAGGAGTATGGAATAGAAGCCAAAATATTGCGTGTTGGAAAATATTTCTTACAGCAAAAGTATTAACCATACAAAAAAAGTACTTCGGGCAAAATCGTCGTTTTCGTTGCCATACTCCTCCGAAACGGCTTGACCGATTTTGATAAAATTTCGTGTGCTTATCGGGTAGGTCTGAGAATCGGCCAACATCATTTTTTTTTTTTTTGTGCATTAGGAAACTGCCAAAAAATCGGGAAAACTTAAATTACATTTTCTATGGGAATTTTGTATGGACAGGACAACGTATGTCGGGTCAGCTAGTGATCTATATAAATCTATAGCAAAATCATATATTTTTCAAATCTTCAAGACAAGCCGTTAATGAGCAGTAGGGTTCATAAAGTGACCGTGTTACGCTACCAAACGGGACGTAGGCCCTTAATAGAACCTTACATTTTTATCCGCTAACACTACACAAATGTAAACTTAAAGTAAAGAACTGGCTCTTTACTCTTGATTATGAGGATGTAGAGAAAATAATTAATAAATTCATCTCTTTATACTAAGGAACACATTCATAGAACACACCTTTCTTTCATACACCTACTCATACACAAACACGAATGGGCACCCACCAACACGCACACGTACCTACACCTTTCACACACACACACAGCATGATATAATAATCATTTTAGATTATATTACTTAATGATGTTTATTTTCTTTTTTTTTCTTTTTTTTTTACTTCTTTTAAAACTGTATGTTGTAGCACATTTGTTTGTCTAGTCCTATGTTGACATTTATGAGATTTGTGATTTATGAGAGGGCGCTGACTCCTGACATACAGGTACACCTAGTTCGGGAGACAGAGGCTTCAAAGAAGTTTTTGTAACCTATTACGTCAATAAAGATGAATTTGAATTTGAATTATTCTAAGAATGGTCAAGGTTTTCAAAGGCCTACTGTTCGTAATGGAACGGACCCGTTTGATTGCCATATTTTGCCATCCGGCTAGTTTTGCAGATTACCATCGCGGACACTTGCGGTCGACCACTTTTCAACCATATCCTTTAAATATAAGGGTGAAAATTGATCCACCGCTATAGTCCTACGTGTAATCTTCAGTACGAGTACACTATTAATACCTCTACAAGTCGTAATTGGAGTGCGCCCACATTTCACGTGAAAAGCAGCTTACTTTTACCTAAAAATGTTGGCTCGTTTTCACGTTTAGGTAAAATAGGAACATTTTTACCCTATTATTTATAAACGTTGCTTAAAATTAAGAGATGCTTAAACGTCAAAAATCTATGATTAAATGTTCGCTTATCATTACTTACCTGTACGCAACTTTTATGAATAAAGGGGTAAGTCTTTATTGGCTTGTTTTCGGTTAGGTTTCAGTGTCATAAAATATTAGACATTAGCAAGCAGGTGGTGTGAAAATTATATTTATTTCCCGTTTTTTGAATACCACTAGAGACGCTGTAAAAGGAGTTGCGGAGTTTAGTGAATTAAAACTTGAGCAATTTAACTTTTTGTGGTTCCTCGATTCTTAAAGTTAGTTGGCGCTTAATCAAGTTTATGCCAGGAATTTGTTTTGACACCTTCGTTGACATGAACGGATCTTCGTGTCAGGTAGGTATTTATATCACAGTTAGGTATGTACGAAAAATTCGGGCAAACTTTTTCGTTGAAATATCAGAGTTATTTTATGAAAATGTAGTGAAATGTTAAAAAGAAAATACAGAAAATCTGCTGCTGTGCTGGAAATTTATGAAAATAAGATTAAACATTGTACTTTTATTTTAATGGGTTAATTTGTTTTTCAGAATCCCTATTTTTTTGTTGTAATTATTGATATTTCTGAATTCCAGTATCCGTTTACAGTATAATATAATTCCATCAGCCCATTATTCTCCCACTTCAAGGCAAAGGCCTCTTCTCAAATCGAAAAGGCACGAGCAATGATCAACACGCTTGCTCAAACATCCGTCATAGAATTATAAAAAAAATCATGGCAGCATTCAGTTCTTCCACATTAGAATCAGCTATATACGTACAAAATAACTCCTCCTGTAAGAACACCAACTGTTGGTCTAACTAGACTGCATAATATAGCAGGAATATATGATTAACTTGTGAGCGTACCTATCTACATTGAGCCAGCGTGACAGCTGGTGTCATGTTAGAGGTAATGGTTTCGAATTTCGAACACTGATCGATGCAAGCTATACTTCAACGTCAATATTGGATTACTATTGGGTAGGAATCATGTAATCTGATTGGGCAACGGATATACGTAATGACGTCGGTATGTCAGGAATATAACTATGTTTGTTGGTAAGTATTCTAGGGCGTACATTTGATAAAATGCATGTTATATGCATTGACACTGAAATTGCTGAATTGCTTTTTGTAACAGGTGTACATCCAGCTGTTCATTGTATGCATTTGTAGATAAACAAGATTACTACTTAATTTAATACGAAAACATTTTTCATTATCGGATATACAGGTCACGTAGGACACCAAACACTTTGCCAATTCAGGGCCAGGTCCATTTAGATTACCATTATCCAGAAGATGAGAGAAAACACAAGAAAAAAGAAAAATGTGTTCATTCCGACATACCTATGTACTTATTTTCGCGCACAAAATAGTCTTAGTAAGACCTTAATTTCGTGTTTCAAAACCTCACTTAGTTATTCAGTACGTTTCAAGGTATTCTTCTCAACTAAAACAAATTGAAAGCAGTTAAATTCTAAGAGGCCCTCCATCTCCATAAAGTAACCAACATGAGCAGAAAGCTCATGAATGAATTTAAAATACCTCACTCAAACCACACCAAGTTGATGTAGGTAGTCTTCTTAAACACTACTTTACACTCTTTAAAGCATTCTGCCAAACTCTCTACACCTGCAATCTGTGGGTCAACTACACGCAGCGGGCTGTCAACGCTCTCCGAATACAATTGGCTTCGCGTTGAGGGTGCTGGTGGGGCTCCCACGCTAATGTATCTGCGATGTTTGCGCACGCGCACACAGACGGTTTTCACACTGTGTTGCGGCGCCGTATCGCGTAGCTGATATACGAGTACCGCACGTGTTAGAGCGCCAACACCATCCTGAACGTGCTCAGCCACAAGCTGGACAGTCCCCTTCTGGGGCACTGGGTTCAAGCACAAGTGCGTCTACCTGGGGCCCCGAGGGCGGTAAATACTTAAATTAATCTTCTAATTTTAAATACTAACATAGTTTTAAGTCGTTCTACTAACAATATGTACCTATGGGCCAAATATGTCTGAAATAAAAAGAGATCCCTTGAGTAAATTTTTACTGTAAGTATCTAAAAAAGATATTAACCTTAAGATTGAGAACATACCGGCAGAAAGATCGTGCGTAGTTACGCGCATTAGTGTGGAGCTTCACAGAATTCTGGTCTAAATTAGGCCAATGTTTGTACAAAGGCTTACGCAAAAATGTTTCGCTCGTGTTCACATATGTCAATATTCACGCGCCTGATGAACGCACATACAAATATTTTAAGTATAAGACCCAAAGAAACATAGGTACGACATTATGACATTTACGAAAATAAATGTTGAAACGTTTAGTCATATTTCAGAATACTAATAAAAGTTAGAGCAAAGACAATAACTTATCTTTATAATGGAAAAACAAAAAGTTGTATAGTTACTGTATTAAGGCGTACTATTCATTGTTGTCGCACGATTATAAATCTCCATTTATCAGGAATATAAAAGAGACTAGAAACGTTTCCAGTCCATTAATCGTATAACAAGGGAGGCCGATATTTCGTGCCTCAAGTAATTCTGTAAGGTTTTTAAGACACAACTTTTTTTAACATCCAGCACTTGGTATTTTAACATTTCATTCACGTATTTCATGAATCGGGACAAACGTGATTCGGGATCTTATTGAAAAAGAAACTGTTTTTGAGTATTGAAAACTTGTGGTCGACCGGTTTGTTTTGCAAGCTGTGTTCTGTTCTTAAAGTTTGAGGATAAAAAATAAACAAATAGAGGAACATTATGTCCAAATATAATGATATAAAGTTTCCGGCACGGGAGGAAGTCGAGGATGGACGGTTGGGTTGGAATTTGGGGGCGGCAGGAATTTCATTCCCTTCAATATTGGTTTAGAGTTTTTGTCGAACTAGTGGCTAACATGTGAATGCACCGATTCTTTCATTTATCTCTGAACTATTACTAGCTCGAAACAAGAATGTCAAAAAACCACGTTGGTGATAGGGAAAATAGTTCAATCTCTAAATGTTTCCATATAAAAAGTAAGGTGACAAAGTGTCCCCTTGGTGTGACATAGAGTCTAAAGATGATAGTTCCTTTAATCCACGTCTTAGCAGATAACGTTAATAAACTTTTTAAAAATCTGAATTTCTTTGAAAACTTTGCTTGAGTTTTTGTCAATCAAAAACATCGCTGCTATCTCTAATTAAATAAACACGCAAGTTCTAATTACATTAGCAAGCTTCGCAGAACTGACAAAGCGATTGAGCGAGCAAGTTGCAGGTGACAGCCATATTAATTGAATATCACGTGTCAAACATCTGATATTTATCATCCTCGAATGTAACATCAAGCTAGAGTATGAGTTGCGAACCAGTGGGGCGCACCTAACTTTGGGGGCGTTTAGTGAACCACAATCAAGGGGCAATGGTTCCAAAAATGTACTGTTTATTCATTAATATGTAATAAGTTCCTGTTACCTAAAAAAAACTTGATTTAAGCATCCCTCAAATAGCAGTGACCTGTATGTAGCCAAATCAAGTTACTATAAGATAAAACATTAAAAAAAACAAACGACTTCCAAAAAAAATCTCCAATGTGAAAAATAATTAGTCGGTGTCTTTAGTCTGTATTATAGTTTTTTGTCTCTGACATCCAAAATTAAAGTAATTTTTCACTTTGTTGGAGGTCGGTTTTTTTTTTTTTGTAAAACAATTACGATGCGACACTTACGTGGCATACGTCATTGGCCGACCTTTTAGTTTTGAAAGTTGGGAAGATCCCGTATGGTAAAAGATAAGGAATCACTGAACTCGAGACAACAGTCACTGGTATGCCAATTTGTTGATTTAATTGATCATTTTCAATTATTGTGATAATAGCTGATTCTGCTGATTTCTATTTAATGGAAAATTTCTGAATTTATTTACGCTATGAAGTGGTTTTGACAGCTTTGTGGATTTCAATGGATTTATGATGAAAATTTAAAACTTTTTCACGAATCCAGTTAAAGTCCACCATGTCCGCATGTTCGGATAACTAACTTTTTACTTCTGGTTCGATAAAGGTTGATCAAAGGATCAATGGTGGAGCCGAAACAGACTTCGACATATAAATCATTTACAAAAGAAATATCAATTTGATATTATTTGGCAGGTATATTGAGTACATTGAGTAAAAGACTCTTGATAACCAAAGAAAATTAACACTATTCGTTAGTGGTGGTTATTCTGTAACCTGAATCATTTTGAAGGCTATTGCTTATTCATTGCTTCATAACTCGAAAAATTTGTCTGCTCAGCATCATAAATAACGCCATGAATGTTGCTGAACTGTCGAGCTTTCGAACTTCGAGCCAAACATAAAAAAGTCTAAGTTTCTACCTTAAGTAAGACCAAAATTAGAGTTCCTTAAATCGTTAGGCCTAAGTTTCCACTGATATTGTAATTTAATCAAGTTTCAGGTAAACTTAGACAAGGTACTTGAACAACGATGAAATAACAAACTTAACTGTCGGCCGATGCTTTGACCTAGCACTAAGGCCTTGTTCAAACTTCAACTTAAAGCATTTACGGAGTGTTGTTAAGCAATTATATTATAATAGAATTTTGGAGCTGAAACTTGGTTGTAGCTTTCCTGAATAATAAATCAGATTTCGTAGGTTTGTTGAAATAATTTCTGTATAAAAAAGATAATTTTTGCTTGCTTTTTGGTTTTTTATTCTTCATAGTATGTATAATAATCCATTTCAACGTACAGTCAAGGAATAAATATCATCATCATCATCATCATCATTTCAGCCGAAAGACGTCCACTGCTGGACATAGGCCTCCCCCAAGCTCCGCCACTTCGACCGGTTCTGTGCTTCCCGCATCCAGCGGACTCCTGCGGCCCTCACAAGGTCATCGGTCCACCTTGTGGGAGGCCTTCCAACTTTACGTCTTCCGGTACGCGGTCGCCACTCCAGAACTTTTCGACCCCATCGGCCATCTGTTCTGCGTGCAATGTGCCCTGCCCACTGCCACTTAAGTTTGGCAATTCTTCGGGCTATAGGAATAAATATGTTAAGCACTTAAAGATACATTTTTATTTGCACCTAACTTTGATTGAAAATTACAGTTCGAAAAGAAGGAGAGAATGACATGTGATCGCTGATAGGATTTTTTTTATCGCTTTTTAATATGGCTAAAAGTGAAACAGAAAGTGCGAATTTCACCAATGAAACTGATCGCGATCAGCACATACAAACGGCGTTCAAGAGCTGTCAGTATTACTATTCTACGGAAAATAATGAACTGACAGCCCTTAAAGAAGGTTTATGTACTAGGGTGATCATGTTCAGTTTCTATGGTGAAATTCGCCCTTAGTTATTTATTCATTTGCATCTGAAATTATACAAAAATAAACATACACACAAAACAAAAACAAATAACTTTTATTTTACAAAATTAATTCAATTATCATAATCATATTATTCTAAATAGTACAAAGTCAGACGGGAACTCCAAATTTCCAATTACACAAAGATTTTTTTTAAATAGTAAGTAATAGTAATGGGGATTGTATGTAAGAGTAAGTCTTTAGTCTGAGTTTTGTAAAGTTTGAGTTTAAATACTTAAAACCTATAGAAAAATAGAAACTAAAAAGTATGCCTGATTCTGGAGAAATTGAAATCTTGTTTTTATTATTGTAAAAATAACTTCTATGGAGGATTGATTCCCTAGCAGTAGAAACCTGTAAACATAACGGTTTGAATAAAGGTATCTACTACAGCTTTAAAGCGTCGAATGCCTATTGATTCAACTTTGAAGAACGATTTAGGAAATGTTTAAATCGTCAATCACGATTGGTCGATATCCTTCCATTAAGCCGGACATCGGAATAAATGGCCGTTTTCATTATATCCCGCTCTATAGCCGCCCGAAAGGCGATTTGCAAGGCTTTTCCTTTAATGGGACGACATAGCCATGCAAAAAAAACACTTTATCAACACTCCATTGCACATACAAATCGACGGTGGAAATTTAAAATTTCGTAAGGAAATAGGGACTTAAACGTCAATTTCTTTTGAAGCGGACAAAGAAATAAAGACTTATAATCTGTTGGCATTTTAGAGAACCTAAAAATTAAGATAACGATTTCTTAATGTTAATTCAACTTTAAAGGAATAAGGCGTGAGTTTACTACTCCATCAATTGTATACCTGCCTCAGTTATATCCGTATTTTAAGTCAGTCGTAAAACCCACCTAAAGATAAGCATACCTAATTAACGCCTGTTTTTATAAAAGTTGCTTAAAGTTAAGTAATGATTAGCAACTGTTTCACCATACATTTTTAAGTTTAAACATGTGTTAACTTTAATCAATGTTTATAAATAAACCACTAAATGCCTACTTAATTAAAACTTAAGCACAATAATACCCCACGCCTTTTACAGAAGTAAAATGTATTTAGCTATTAAATAGAAATACTTGTAGCACAGCTTCTAGCGCTAACTTTTAATTGTGAAACAGACCCACTGAGGAAAATAAACTATTTAGTTCAACTACACGAAATATTTCCCTCTCGTTTATACCTTCAGCTTTCATTGATCAACTTGCATTCAGTTTTTTGTGCAGTTACTGAACGAATTTGAAGCCATGGTAAAGGTTTTGTGGGGCAGAAAACCGACGTACGTATGTACCTATGTATGAATACGCAGCCGTTTACCATTGTGTGAAAATGTCCAACGTTTACACTGGCGTTCAAAGAAATAGCCAAGCATAGAAAACGTAGGTTTATTTGTTTTTATTAATCGTCTAAACGATAACCCCCAGATTTATAAACGATGCTTAAAGTTTAGCAATTATTGTCGGCTATTTACATTTTTGACGTTTAAACGTCTCTTAACTTTAAGCAACGCTTATAAATAAGAGGGTGAGTTTTTAAGAATTGGTTTAATGTAAAATATTATCTAACATTAAGAAATATTTATTCTTGCAAATAACACAAGTTATTTCTTACTTAATTTGTTTTCTGACCAATGGCATTTGTTGCATTAAAGTTTTCTGCTTACATAACATACATACAAAATCAGCCTATAATGTTCCCAATGCTGGGAAACAGGCCTCCTATCTTCGAGAGGAAGTGGGCTGTAATCCACCACGTGGGCCCAGTGCTGGTTGGTGGATGTCACATGTCTTCGAATCTTTGGTTCTCGTACATGCCGTGTTTCCTCACGATGTTTTCCTTCGACGTTCTGAGAACAGTGGTGATGTAATAATTTACACAAAGTACTTAAACCACCTGTCTGAGTTCGAACCTATGACCTACATACAACTTGGAAGTCGCGGCCATTATTACTGGATATTAAATTGGTGTGTCCCTTAGAAAGTACAACGACTAATATTGCAAAGGGCTCCACAGAGAAATCGAAATAAAATGTTCGTTTTCTTTTCTTTTGTAAAGTTTGCTACCGTAAAGTATAATTGTAGTTAGTTGTTTTAGGGCCTAAATTGTTCTACCAAGTACTTGCTAAAAGAGTTTTAGTTAATTTCTAACAATGAACCAGGTAATTATATCTTTTGTTAGGGTACCTAGGTACATTTGGCACACCCGTGGCTGTCAGTCCCGCTACCAATTTGTATACTACATAAACACAGGGTGGCAGAGACGTTGACGCGCAATCTGTTACCATGGATTCACCCTCAGCGTTGAATTTTTTTACCGGTATAAAACAAAAATCTGGTGCCTTATAGAAAAGTGCAATACACACGTGGTCAAAATGGAACAGATACTTTTTTTGTGTACTAAAATGTTGTTCATTTCATACTAGCATTGAGAGCAAAAGAATCTCTTTTCGGACGAAGATTGGTGTTTACATAAGCAGCCTATAATGTTCCCACTGCTGGGACACAGACCTCCTTTATGTGAGAGGGAGTGGGCCGTAATCCACCACGCGGGCCCAGTGCGGGTTGGTAGTCTGGGTTCGATCTACAACTTCCAACTCGTTAGTCGCGGCCGTTATCACTGGGCCACTGTTCCTCTTTTTAACCGACTGCAAAAAGGAGGAGGTTATCAATTCAGTATGTTTTTTTTCTAACTCCGTCATATATTAACGGATTTGCAAAATTTTGTTTTCGTTCGAAAGGGATTTATTCCGAAATGATCCCATTTAAATTTCATATAGATATGATGATGAGTTTTGGAGACAGACAACAGAACTCTAAAATGACAGCTGATTTGCTGTCCTTTTAGATTTAGACCGCGATTGCAGCTATCGCATAAATATGCATTGTTTTGATTTTATTGATTTTGAAAATACTCCAAGGATACTGAAATTTTGAATTGGTGTGGGATAGGTACTACAGCTAAAAAAACAACCTACTTGCGAAAAAACACTACAAAGTGAAAAATTACTTTAATTTCGGAAGGCGGTGACAAAATATTAAAATACATATCCAAAGACACCGACTTCCGAAATTAAAGTTATTTTTCACGTTGTAGTGTTTTTTCGCAAGTCGGTTGTATTTTTTTTTTCAGAAAAAGTTTCGTATCGTATTTAAATCTTTAAAAACAAGTTAGTTCGATCAATAATAAACTGTTTCAAGCACACAAAACTAAACGCAAAACACTATACGAAAAAGTCGACCTCCAAACAACACCAACAATTGCCTTTTGAGAACGTGAAAACTCATTTATGTAATGAAAAAACTCGGAGGTTGCACACCTATTGTAATTTCCAGCGCAGTTTTTCACGCTCTTTTTGTCAGCGTGCATTTCGTAGGGACAGCATTTCCGTAAGAGGTGGGGCCGGGAAAAGCACACTAATTAAACTAGACGGGTTCAGAGAGCTGTTCACAATGTAATGTTAAAAAAGCCTCTCGTTTACCTGGTGGGCCATTATGCGGTATTTAATATGCAATACTTTATATTTATGAAAGTGAAATAGGTTTTTGTATTATTATAATATTATTTAAAAAAAAGTTAGTGGAAAAGTAATCCACACTCGCTGTTCAAATGTTTTTTTAGAGGTTCAGGAATAAAGCAGCGAGACTTAAAGCATCATTTCATCTGAGACTGATTAAATGTAAAAACAGCATTGTGACTACTGTATTTCGCACCATTTACATGACCACTAAGTATATAATTTTAGTAGGGCTCTTTGAATTTAAACCTTAGTTAAACCTTCCTGACAATTATAAGAAAACTATAAGTAATCTAATGAATGTATAATAATAATAATTTAATTCAATATCTAATTATTTAATATCTATTTCAAATTTAATGTATTTTTATTTTATTATTTTTTCTAATACTATGGGTGTATGTGTAAAAACTGGCCTGAAATAACAGAATTTTATTTTATTTTATTTATTTATTTATAACCCAAGATAATAAAACGAATAAAAAATATGGTGAGGCTAGTGAAAATAAAGCATTTCGCGGTCAGTTATCACTTAATCACGCTTGTATTTGCAATTACTGATACAATTGCACCTTAATTTTGTTATTGTAAAATTTTTGGTAACTACTTTTATTGCGCTGCAAGTGTAGCACGTCCGTCAGTGACGGCAACAAACATGGGCGGGACGCAGTGCCTGGTCGCGCCACCTCAAATAATGAATGCGAACGACTTCTATGCCATTGTAATGGCCCTGACATATTCACCCAAATTACCCCCATGTTCCACTCACGAGCCGGAAGCGAAAAAACACGTTCAAAATCACACAACGTAGAAAAATACGTACCTTTCTACATTCTCTGTTGTAAATACAGAGGGTCGGGTATAAAACTTTTTCTATTTTTTTTTCTTCCACACAAGATAAGATATTGTCGTACACGACATTAAGCAAAAGAATAAAATAAAAGATTTGTTACTACTCAAGTTTCCGACACAAAAGCTGCTCTTTCATGGAGAGAGCGTTCCATAGTCTTTATAACACAGCCAGTGACATTAGACCTACGATCTTCTGTTAATTTACTCTTCTTCTAGAGCTTATTTTAGTGGAACAAGGAAGGGGTAGGGAGGTCATGATGACTGGTCTGTGCACTATAAAATGGCAAGCCTTGTTATCACTAGAAGATATTATAGCCTCAATGCAGAGTTTATGTACCGTAAAACACCATTCGTTAGCAAATTAAATAAAGAGCAAGTGATATGCGAAATTGTTATTCTAGTCACATAATTTCTTTTAGTGAATTATGCGCTGGACTATAAATTGTGCTCCAAAATTTATGTACTACATCGTGCAGCTGAAATCTGTGGAGATATTACTTATGTTACAGTACTCAATTCTAAAGGATATTTATTTTTATCTTCTACATAAATATAAAAATCAATTGATGTTCGTTAGTCAAGCTAAAACTGAAAAAGGGCTTAAACGACTTGTTTTGTTCGCTCTAAGAGGAGGATAATTTGAAAAATTGGTCATTTGGAAAAATCCAAAGGAATAGCTGAAAAATCAGGAAAACTGAAAATGCATTTTCTATGGGAACTTTGTACGAGTTATTGAAACTTGGACAGGACAACATCTGTCGGGTCAGCTAGTGTGTAGTAAAATGAATGAAAATTCCAAAACCCGATCCAGAACATTATCATTTACAAATTAATACTAATTCTAAAACAAAATTCACGCAAACTGTAAATTTTGTTAGTTCGGTCAAATAATTATTTATTTTAATGTACCAATTAAATTACTAACTAGCGTTGGACAATATTAATATTTACCAAAACTAACAATATAATGTCATTTGATTTTTTTTAAATTAAGTTGGTATAGTAAAAAGATTGTAGGCATACGCGTAATTGAAAAACACAGCCTGACGAATTCGGAATTAAAAGAAACACACCAGATAAAAAGAAGGCTGAACGTGTGTGATTTTTACCGCTCCCCAAACGTTCTTTCTGTTTTTTCTAAGAATTTCTGCTCTTTTCACGAGTCTTGTGTCTGGTTTTTATACGCATATTATTTGCTCACCTTCCATTGTTCAGACACGAACGATAATAGCCTCAGATGAGTGGTTCAAATGCAAATTGGTAACTACAACGTGAATATGAAAATTTTATGTAATGTTCACGAAAAAGGCGGGAGGGAAGATATAAAAGAATTATTCATAAAGCTTCCGACAAGTAGATGCTGGCAAGAGGCCTTTAAGAGGGCTGCATGCCTCTTCCTTATTTTATACCTCGCTTATCTCGGGAGCTGCAATTCTTCAATTCGCCAATACTGCAGCCGATTTGATGGAGTGGTGAGATGCGATAGATTATATATAACAATCTGGTTGGGTTTCAGAATATTTTCGTTTTAAAACAAAACTGCAACGTAAAAGCACTATCGGAATGCGGATTTTGTAAAAAGAATCATGGAAGTATCTTCTAAATTCAGAGAAAGCTATGGCATACGATACGATTTTCGTTTATTTTTATTTGATCTCGGTTCAAATGGCATTTGGATTTTCTCTTTAACCGACTTCAAGAAGGAGGAGGTTCTCAATTCGTCGGAACCTTTATTTTGTATTTGTTTTTATGTATGTTTCCCGATTACTCGAAGATGGCTGGACCGATTTGTATTTTTATTTTTGTTTGAAAGGGTATACTTCCCAGGCGGTCTCATGATCATCAAGTCAGGATCTGATGATGGGATCCTAGAGAAATAGAGAGAACTCTTCAAATTTTATAGGCACACGAAGCGATTTAGGTATTTTTTGGAATAGTACTTTCTCGGAGTGGTCTCATTTCAATTTGGTGAAGATCTGATAAAGAACTTTGGTGATAGGCAACGGAACTCCTCAATAAATGTCCATTGGACTGGGATTGCTGAAATCTCATGCCTGTCTATTGCTTACACCAGTTCATAACAAAACATCACGCCGGTATGCACTGCAAAGACACCGACTTCCGAAAGTAAAGTTATTTTTCACTTTGTAGTGTTTTTTTATCTAGAGAAAAGTCAATTTAGATTCGGTTCAGAAATGCATTACGTCATCTTTAACGTCATAGTGGTCAATTGCTGACTATCATCATTTTTTCCACGGTCTTCGCCCCTGCCTCCGCTTAACTATTTATTTTCATAATGAAAAACTTCTTGTTTTTTCGATGTGCACAATGAATAAATAATAAAACCACTATTTTATTTATTTATTCAGACAACTACCTGATCCATTTTGTTAGTAAAAATAGTGCTTAAAACTATGCTAGTTAGTAATTAGCATAAAAAACAAATAGTAGATTAAATAAATCACTGTGGTTACTCTTGTTTTGCACAATGTTTTAAACAAAAACAAAAGAAAAAATTGATAAAAACAAATATCACAAAATTTCCGGTACATAAACCTGAGATCTGCCTTTATTTTAATAGGCCTGTAGTCAAAGATTTAAATGATTAGATGTGCCCTCATTTAACTTTGGTCCGGCGAAATGGTGTTTATACTGAGAAGAGTGAGTACGCACATAACACCTTGGAACGATGGATACGATTTTCAGTATGAGTGAGCGGGACAACATTATTTAAACCTCATAAACCAAAACCAAGGCATAGACAAGTAATTGATGTTACGTGGAGTGCAGACACGCGGATTACAAAAAAAATACTATACATTGTTTTTTGTGTATTTTACACATATTATCTTATTTTTATTTATTATTTTATTTCTGTATCTGTCTGTGACGTCACTGTGGGCCCAATCAGAATACCAGCGCTGCGATACTTTTGTAAATGTCGCAGCATCATGCTGAGATTGCCTTTTGGCCTCGTACAGGACTTTGTTTTTTTATTTTACTTTCTTATTTTTATTTTGTGTTAAGTATATTGTGTAGTTAAGTTTGTGATATTCCTGTGCAAGTCTAATAAATACTTTTTCTTTCTTTCTTTCAAAACAGAGACGAGATGCGGATCGAATTTTGATCCTACACCCTAATTGCGTAACTGAATCATTTTGATATTGCTAATCCGTTGCTTGATATGTAAGAAAAAAGTGTCTGCTCGATGACGTAAATAACGCAATGAATGTTGTTTAACTGTCAAAATGAATGCCATTCCTACTCAATACTTTATTGCATTCCACATTAGGTGGTAAACTGTTAGTGTGTTACGCAAATGTATGAACGTACACGAAACAAAACAAAAAAAAACCTATGTAAGAATCGTAGCTAGTGGCGTTCTGTAGCCCTAGTGTGAGTTTCTTTTAACCATCTCGATCGAACGCATCGATTGGCCCTGGATTGCTAAAGGACCAATCGGGGCGCCGAATGCGCTCGATCCGTTAGATCGAGATGGTTAAATGACACTCACATTAGGGCCTCTGTAAATTTTGCCTACCGTCATGGAAGTGTCAGGCGTGAGTTTATGGCAGATCTAACGATTTAAATCTTCGCCTGTAGCGACATTTCCGAGGTCACCCTCCGTGATCCAAATATTTACGTCCACGTTCCGATGAATGATTTATTCGGGTACAAGGGTCCTCTCGTTAAACAAAAATGCCACGATTACCTTCCTCATGGTTTCGCTTAAAAGCTCTCGTGTTAACCGTTTAATCGGAAGGTATTTTCAGTTTATTTTCATGTACATATTTAATAATATACTCCAATTAGTCAAATAATGCGATGGAATTTTTAACAGTTTCAGTAACTCTTTGGCTTATACTTTTAAGGTAATTCCTATCTCAATGCTATTTGACGCCTTCTTTACAGGTAACCGTTATTTCTTATCCATGTAATGTTTTCCCGAGGTACATCCTTCTTTTCATCATAAAACAAGCCAACTCAACTGCAAATCTTTACGAAACATCTCAGCATTTTCCATATTTACATCTTATTGTAGATGTCCGTATCGTATGACACAAATGTTATATTAGGTAGGAAGTACCTATTGATTCAGATACTAGCTATTCGCACGGATTGAGGTCGGAAATTATCCTAAGGGAACGTACTACCGTAATAAAAAGGATCCTATGTGTTAATCCAGGTTATAAACTATCTACATATATGCCAAACTTTCAAATCCGTTCAGCCATTTTTGGGTGATTGAATAACAAACATCCAAACAATTTCACATTAACATTCTTAATATTATATCTATTTATTTATTTATTTATTTATTTAAATAACATGGGAGACTTACAGCTAAAGCAAACAGATCGAGGACAGTATATTAGACAGAAAGCCAATATCAGTAGGATTGTGCAAATATACTTTTTCTTTACTACCAAGAACCAGCTCCTTTTGATTTTGGTAGTTAATAAGGAAATTATATAGCACGAAGTACAGGTTTTACAAATTTAATATCATGAGATCTCTCAAAGATTTTGGTAAAAGCAAATTAATTTCACCTACACTCACTTTAATTAAGCAACGACTACATACATGTATGGCGTAGAACGTAATTAAAATTTGACAAATAGCTTGTCAAAAACATGTTTACTACTTTTAAAATCGTTTTGATGTCGCGATTGCAAATAAATAAGATAAAACGACCTTTAGAAAAAGAACTTTGATACCGGTGTCAGACATGACGGTCTGCTAAGAAGAACTTTGATACCGGTGTCAGACATGACGGTCTGCTAAGAATAACTTTGTTAAACATTCAATGTGACATTTTTAAGCTTAGCTACTGGAACCTAGGCTACCCAGACAGAAAACAACAGGTGGGCAAAATTAATGTCATCACCAATCCTCACTAATTTGGAGCCAGATGTTTTCCGAGCAAATTTTAAAATGCGGTAAAACGACCAAAAATGTACATCAACTGGTGGTAATAAGACCGATATAATTTTTTCGACCTCATTTTACACTTTTACATATACTTCTCGTGTAAACAGGCCAAAATTTTCTTCATATCCAAAAAAATGGCAGCCAATTCACATTATGACACTACTTTTGGCCCACCTGTTACAAAATTATCTGTTTAGATTATCCCTTTTCAACAGAATTCAAATTCGAAAGTAAACCTACATGGGCACTTATGAGACGTCTTGAGACGTTTCCTATATAGAAGAACTGAAAAAAAGCTCCACAGTTTTACTCTTTCAACATTAATATCGCACTTCAACATAAATACAAATTCAGTCTCTCAGTTTCTCTGTTGGGACACCGGCCTCCTCTCGGTGAGAGGGAGTGGGCTGTGCTCCACCACGCGGGGCCAGTGTGGGTTGGTAGATGTCACATTATGTCTTCGATTTTTGGTTCTAGGACATGCCAGTTTCTCCGCGATGTTTTACTTTACCGTTTTGAGAGCAGTGGTGATGAAATAATTTACACAATCTGGGTTCGAACCTACGACTACCACGGCTTGCACTTCGTTTCTCTAGAATGGTGGTGCTAAATACTTTCTACCATACTTTCTTTTCATTTACGCACGCTGAAATTCGCAGCCGGTTTCAGGTTAAGCCTACTTTTTCATTATTCAGAATTTTTCCCATCCCGACCCTGAGTTCAACAAGGACTCCAATATGACAGTGGTAAGGGCCGTTTGTAAACACTTTAAGATATCCGCCATACTCAAGTGCTTTATTTACACGCAGGGGACTCAAGAAGACTGATTTGGTCAACAACATAGCTGGAGTGGTTTTGTACCCCCACACAAGATACCTTCTGCAGCCTTAAAAAGTAGTCAGTTGTGTCTTATTAATTATTTGAAAAAGAAACATCAGGTAATTGAATTTTATGGAATAATGATTTGACTGACTCGGTGGTCGCAAGCGCTACTGCTGAGTAAGAGGTCGCGGTCGATTCCCGGGTCGGGCAAAATAGTTATTGGGTTTTTCTATCTAGAATTTCTCAGTAGCAGTCCGGAGTCTGGATTTGAGTCCAAAAGGGTGTTTTACTCTATATGATAAAAAAATTAAAAAATATTAATTATTGAGATTGCTTTGGAAAAATGCAGTCGGAAAATGTTAGTTTTAGTTCATGAAATAATAAAATCAATTGGAAAAATCAATTTAAAGAGTTCCATATTTTAATCTGTTTTTTAAGACCATGAAAAAGTAGTCGCCATCTTACTACGTCATACGGCATGTCAATTGAGCAACTTTGTATTTTTATTATGCCCGTAACCAATGCAATTTTTATCTAAATAATATTTTGCGTTCAGGAACAGCAAACCAACGTTAAGTAGAAAAATAACTAATTTTTTTAATTATAAACAATTATATAATAAAATATCAGCGCATTTGTTTACAATCATTGTAAACTGATGTCATACCCACAAAGCAATATGGCGTCCACTGCGTCCAGCTTTTTTCTCAAATTACTCGCAAAATTTGAAAATGTAAAATTCAAATGCATTTTTATGGCACTAATCGACTAAATAAAAATGTTATGATTTTTTCAGTGGTTTATTATTACTCTAGAATCTCATTAAGACACTTTTCAAAATTGGCCGTAACACCTCTGCCATGATATTATGTTATATACATAAGTAATAATTTGTCAGTAATTATACGTTGTCGACGAATCTTTCAAACTTAAGCATTGAACTAGAAATTTCCTTCAAAATCTTTCGGATTATGATATGAATATAACCCAGCCTAAATCACCAAATGAAATAAAGAAATGTTTATTCAACTGAATAAAAAAAAAAAAACAAACGGATTATAAAACCGTGCAAAGATAAGATCAATCTGCATAGCCTTTACTAAACTATGTTGCAGTCTGCTTCCAGTCTAACCGGATGCAGCTGAATACCAGTATTTTACATGCAGCGACTATATATCTGACCTCCACATTATCAAACCCAGTTACTGGGTTGCACTATACCCCTTGGTAAGACTTTAACCCACCACGACCACCCATAATGACTGTTCATGATCTACGAATGACAGCGGACACCCACGGCTTAACGTGCTTTCCGAGACACAGAGGAGTATTTGTAATGGATGGTCAACCTTTGATCGCCCCGGCTGTCATTATTTTTCCTCGACCCCTCCGTCTAACGATAACATAAGAAGATCAAACCTTTACAAAGAAGAATGTATTTAACATAATTCATACAATTTTCCATCAAAAAATACTAATTTCATGCAGCAACAGCGAGAATATTGTATGTAAGGATGATAACAACGTCGGATTGGAGATTTATGTAAAACAGTATACTCCAGAGTCCGGAAAACACTAATATGCTGTTTCTTTATTTTTTTTCTCTGTACAGTGTATAGGTTGTTATGTTCCGTAATTAAATTTCTTTGTTCTTAAATATGGAATTATCACGTATAACTTTATTTTTGCTTTTTACATGGGAAATTGTTTGGTTTAAAGACAGGAATGCTGTGGATTTTAATTGCTAATTCAATGCATACTAGACGTAATCTTTATTTATTATTTTTATCAGGCAAATCTCTCGAAATGAATTCAACACCAGTTCATAATTTCACAACCTGAAGTCCAGTACCTACTATATAAAATCTGAAAAAGTTAAAAACATATTTCAGCTTAAAAGGCTACCTTTAAGACCAACTAACTTATGAAAGAAAAGCATTTAGTTATTTAGCTATCTCATGGTCTAAACGCTGGTTGACACTTCATGTGTCCCAAGGGCTGGTTTTTACCTTGGCCAGAGGCTGAGCATTGCCATACAACGTCTTAATTCTGCGAGTCTCTTGAACTTTTCGACGCTATATTGTAACTTTTAAATAGTTTTAGTAAAGTTAGAATTTAATTTTGTTTTTGTTTATTAATTAATTAGTGTATTTTTTTTAACAAATAAATTTCTTCTTTAAAGTCTCGATTGGATTGTCCAGTGCACGAATTGAGAATGCTATGCGCATGACTAGCAATCCTGGCAGTAGGCCGAGAAACGGATGAAAATTTCAAATAGAGTTACTCAACTGAACCAGTATAAGTGTGCCTCTTATTCTATTGGATGTCAATAACTAGGCGAGCTCAAGTTCAAAGTCTTAACACTGACGTAACTTCGACTGTATAACGTGTAAAAGCAATGTCGCAATATGATGTCCCAAAACTTGATCGGAATTAGAATTCAACGAATACATGACATGAAGCGTAGCATTCCTAAGCATAATCAGCCTATAGTATTTCCACTGTTGGGACACAGGCTACCTCTAGGTGAGAGGGAGTGAGCCGTACTCTAGCAGGCCCATCACTACTAGATTTGTTCAAGAGAGCAGTACAAATTCAAATTCAAAGAAAAAACGTTCAGATTCCAATTGCAATCTTTTCTCAGCGATATTATATAGTCAATGCCAAAAAAATGTCTTATTATTATTTCTTTATTATCGGACAACAATGATCCAGCGTGTTAGTAAACAATATTATAACTTATTACTAGTGTTAGTTTATAAATGAATTACATAGTAGTGTGAAAAGGACAACCCCCAAATTAATGTTTAGTGATTGTTCTTCTCACAAAAGTTTTAATGAATGGAGAGTCAATACTCTCAGCCATAGTTTTTAAAATGCTGTTGCCACTCGCCCTTAAATGAGATCAGCCATATTGGGCCCAAAATATGAAGCCACCGAAAAGGAAAATCGTAGGTTGTAGAAATTTTGCGCCGTAGTAAAAATATATAAACACGACTTCCCCGACCAGGGTAACACATTTTTTTTCTCTGACCGGGTACTTGGGTTTTGGACCGTCTTTGTATGAAACTACACTCCGTATGATATAAGATTAGACATTTAAATAAACCTTTTTTTACAGTCCATTCAACTGATTTTTACCTCTGTTGCGTTGGTTGGTTGTCTGTTGGTTGGTCAGATGGACATCTTAGCTAAGTTGCACACTAAAAAAGACTTTCGGGGATTCTGGAAGTCTACAAAAAAGCACAACCTTAGACCTGGTTTGCCAGTGAGCGTCAATGGCGTGTCTGCTGAAAGGAATATTGCCAATGTTTTTAAATCCCAGTTTTGTGTCGAGCCAAGCAGTATTCCACTCCCTGAGGTGGTCGTTGCTGAGTCACAGTGTACTGTCTTGGAACCAAGTGTTAAGTTCTCAGCTGCGGACATAGCTAAGACCGTAGGTTGTATGACCAGGGGTAAGTCTCCAGGACATGACGGACTGAGCATCGAGCACCTACAGAATGCAGGTCCCCATCTGCCACGTGTTTTGGCCATGCTGTTCACGTTCTGCCTTCGTCATTCGTACTTGCCGGACGATCTGATGAGGACGGTCGTAGTACCAATTGTTAAGAATAGAACAGGTGATATATCTGACAAAACCAATTACAGACCGATCTCATTAGCGACAGTCATCGCGAAGTATTTGACAGCATGCTTAATGCTCAGTTAAACAATATAATAACTTTGCACGACAACCAGTTTGGGTTCAGGCCCAAACTCTCCACGGATAGTGCTATACTGAGTTTAAAGCATGCAGTCAGATATTATACGGATCGCAGCACGCCTGTTTACGCCTGCTTCCTTGATCTGTCCAGAGCGTTTGACCTGGTTTCGTACAAAGTGCTGTGGAAAAAGTTGCTCGATAGGTAAATGGCGCCTGAAGTAGTTAAAATCTTCCAGCACTGGTATGGGAACCAGGTCAATAATGTTAAATGGTCGGGAGCTCTGTCGGACTCGTACAGGCTGGAGTGCGGGGTGAGGCAGGGAGGATTGAGCTCACCAACGCTCTTCAATCTGTACATCGATGGACTTGTTGCCGAGCTCAGTAGCCGCCATGTTGGATGCTATGTTGATGATGTTTGCTTTAACAACATCAGCTATGCTGATGATATGGTGCTACTGAGCGCGTCAATAGGGGGACTCAGAGAACTATTAAGCATTTGTGAAACGTACGCACATACACATGGCCTAAAATATAACGTCAAAAAGAGCGAGCTTATGGTTTGGTTTTTTAATGCGGGTTCTAAGTGTCCGACTGAAGTTCCACCAGTAAGGCTATGTGGGGTGCCCTTAGAGCGGGTACATATGTTTAAGTATCTGGGCCATATTTTGACGTCCGACCTGAAGGACGACGCGGATATCGAGCGAGAAAGGAGGGCGCTGTCGGTGAGGGCGAATATGATTGCCCGCAGGTTCGCCCGTAGCTCCAGGGATGTGAAGATCACCTTGTTTCGAGCCTACTGCACATCTTTTTATACGAGTAGTCTGTGGGTGTCATATTTGCAGAAATCGTACAGCGCTCTCCGCGTTCAATATAATAACGCGCTGAGGGCGCTGCTGCGGCTGCCTCGCTTCTGCAGCGCATCGGGAATGTTCGCGAGCGTCCGCATTGACTGTTTTTATGCCAGCATGCGCAAGAGGGCGACCTCAATAGCGAGTAGAGTGCGGGGCAGCGGCAACAGTCTTCTTACCGTTGTAGCCAATAGGTTGGATGGACCTTTTATGCGGCACTGGCAGGCCTTACATGCACCCGTATATCAGGCGTGGGGCAGGTAATTTTTTAAGTAGTTACCATTTTGTTTTGTTTGCAATATAAATATAATTATAATCTTTAAGTATTTGTTTTTAGTTAATTTGACAATTTTATAATAAACATTAAATTTTTATATAATTCTGACATTTTTATAAGTTTTTTTTTTTACAATTTTTACTATATTTTTGGGTGAATATTTTAAATTTAGTTAATCAAAAATGTATTTTTATTTTTATCTATTCTATATTTTAAAAATTGTTTATGCTTGAATGTGTTTAGGAAACTATGGACCAATTTTATGTCTGAAATAAATAAATAAATTCAATTAATTAAAATGGTATCTGCAGTAAACAGTTGGTATGGTACCACTTTTTTGCTTTTAATGTCATCCTTATGCTTACGGAATAGAAGTCAAAATCGGTTGAACGGACTGTAATAAAGGTTTATTTAAATGTCTAATCTTATTTCAAATGGAGTATAGACTGTTCTCCTTAGAGGTGACTTAGATAGATGGCGGTTAGAATGCGAACGTTCTTAAAACTACAAGAATTGCCCTGATTTTTTTTTAATGTGGCAACTCTGTCTTTGTACTGTCAACATTCTCAGGGTTGTTGCTAGTAAAAATTAAATTAATTTAATCAAATAATTAACGTTCCAAATATGCACCAGATAAATTCAAAAATATAACATATAAGTTTAACGACCAGATAAGTTAACTGAAACTTATTTATAGACCGTCAAAGTAATATACTTTCGACATATTAATGCAATATATATATATTATCATAATATTATACAAATTAATGGTCCTATGTATCGTTAACCACACGTCGATAATGATATTTGATATACGAAAACCGCTCTTATAGCTTCGAGGAAAAGGTGCTGTAAATATGAGCCTATTAAAGTCCTCTGCTAGATGTAGTCGTAGATTAAATATTTATATCATTTTTATTACCAGACTTTATAGTTCTTTTATTTAACTTGACATTTTCAAGCACTTAGGGGCCATCCATAAATTACGTCACACGTTAAGGGGTTGGGAGGGGGTCAACGAAATATGACATTGTGTGACAAGGGACAGGGGGGATCAAAAGCTTTGTGACGTCACCTGTTAAAATCTAAAATACTAAAACTCGAAATTTATATGTAAACCAAAAACATAAAAATATGACTTATTCGATCTATATAATAAGGCTTCTTCTATTTATCTAAAATATTTGAGATTATGTTATAATTTTACTAAAGAATTATTTTTAAAAGTATTAGTATCTAGTTTTTTTTTTAAGTATTTTTTTTTTCAATGGAACAGCTGCTGTTTTTATTTAATTACTTCTTAATATAAAATTGAAAATATGTGATAAGGGGGGGGTTTCACATGTGTAACCACCTGTGACAATGACGGGGAAGGGGGCTTAAAAAACCAAAATATTTGTGTGACGTATTTTATGGATGGCCCCTTACTTCTATAATATTATAAACACGCTTCTGCCCGCGGCATCGGACGATGCCGCGGGCAGAAGCGTGTATAACAGAAATTATCCAACGGAATCATGGTATCGGGACAAAAGTAGCTTCCGTTACGTCTTATAACAGCAGCTATCTGCCAGTGAAAGTCCCGTCAAAATCGATCCAGCCGTTTCGGAGCCTTCACACTACGATTCCCTGTGTCGTGGAGACTAGTCTCCTTTGTCTTACATTATTATAACCTAGTAGGTGGGCAAATTCGTAACGTCGCTCGGTTGGTAAGATTTGTGAGGTGAGGTGACTATACTTAATCGAATGTTATTTCCAAACAATAAATTTATCTTAAGATAAACATAAGTGTATTAAATTTAAACGTGTGTAGTGTATTATGTACGTGTATGCCTTCTAACTCTACGTGTTCCGGTACGCGGTCGCCACTCCAGAACTTTTCGGCTTCATCGTTCTGCGAGCAATGTGGCAATTCTTCGGGCTATGTCGATTACCTTGGTTGTGCTGCGGATTTCTTCATTCCTGATTCGATCACGCAGGGAAACTCCAAGCATAACCCTCTCCATTGCCGTTAGGGTGATTTTAAGCCTTCCTCTGAGGCTTATTGTGAGCGACCACGTTTCGGTTCCATAATTATGTCATCACACTCATCATTGACCAGTGCGTGTTGCCAGTAATGACATAATGGTGATGACTTTTATAAACAGAATAAATTATTCAACACATTTCCATTTCTATTACATGGGACTTAAACATAACTGGCGAAATTCGCGTAACTGTCGTTCGTTCCGTATGTTGCCGGACGTAAAAGAATAGCACCATCCCATTTCTTCCCGTGGGTGCCGTAGAAGGCGACTAAGAGACATACTAGAGAATGGGCAGCAGCGTTCTTTATGCATTTTGCCACCATACTGCGATCGCCAACCCGCCTGCCAAACGTGGTGATTGTGACAAAACCCCCCTATAGGGGGAGGCCTATGCCTCCATTTCTCTACTACTATAGTATACTAGACATCCAAACAAACAAGTAATACATTGAACATATTACATTCGAACATTATTATCGAAAGGATATAAATAGTCCAAAGTAATGAGATCGTACAGCCTCAATGGAGTTCATAAATAAACATAAACAATTACTTGTTATTGCGCAAAGGAATTTATTCTTTAAATCTGATATGGTAGGCATACAACAGTATTGGTTCTTTCTCATTGACTTACAAAACAAGTGTTGATAGCCCGAATCCCGTTTTCGTATCACGTAGTAAGTTTACTTTTTTTTCTATCTTCTTTGTTGAATTCAATTATCAGTTACAGGCATTGGCGGGGTAAACGATTTCCCCAGAAATGGATGACTTAGTTTCTTTTGTTAGTTTGAGTTCATAAAACGTACAATGAATGTTACTTTTACAGGGTTTTAGCGAGAAGTTATTTAGACGGGACTATTTATTTTTTCTTTGATTCTGAATATTTGTGAAGTTGTTGTTTTGTAACCAGTTGTAAGTTCCGTATACAGAGTTATTTTTCTCCTTCGAGTCTCATGAAGATTATACTTAATTTGGTGTTCAGAATCCTTACTTTCTTTTTATTCTAATTTAGATGAACACACTTACCAATTTGTTCTTAGCGTGTCGATAGTAATCTAAATACAGTCAGCCCAGAATTTGGCTACGAGCTTGGCACTTTCAGCAGCGTCCATCAGCTCCTGTAGCGTACAGACAGCAGGACACGATGGACAATATATTAAGTGCCCCATTGTTTGGGGGACAGAACCACATTTACACTCCAAGGCGGAGTCATCTGTGAATTTCATCTTAGCTGGTTCTCCTTACTTCGGCCTACCTGAGTCTTACCTACTAAAACCACAATATTTTCCTAGCAAAGAGTTAAAGTTCTTAGTTTTGCAATAATTCAGCAGGCGTTCCTTATTACTATGGACATATGCACAGATAAACAAATAAATTGTAATTTGACTTAACTTTACAAAGTTAATGTTTTTGACTGTATGTACAAACACGTCAATTTAATAATTCCTTCAGAAGTTTATAAAGGTGTCAGCTGTTAGATAAGTTATTATGACTTTCGTAGTTAGTGTCTAGTTTACTAATTAATTAATTCGAAGAATTTTGGATTTAATATTTTTGATATAGGCCTATAGCCGAAGGCCATGCATATCAGTGGGTGATTCCGGGCTGAGATGCTGATGATTTTGATATCACTACTACTCTTCGATTGTTTATGAGACCTTTTATTTATCAAATAGTTGACTCAAAACTTCATACCTAGGTAACATAACATCACGCCTGTAATCTCTGAAAAGTAAGGCAGAGATGTACCATGTAATACACACCTTTCAACTTTCGCAGACGTAAAATGATCGCGAAAAGGATATTTCCGTGCACTGAATATTCAACGCACTGCGGGACACGCCCTGGGTGTCGGGAATCCCAGGCTGATTCCCGGCCACCGTAGGCGCGGGTTTGCGGATGGCGAGTAATGGGTAGCTCGCTGTCCGGTAAGGACCAAGCCCGGGGCGACGGCGCGTTGTGTTCCACGCGCGCCTCAAAGAGATGTCAGCACCAACTGGTGGAGTCCGCAAGGGCCGATTCCTGCCAGGGGTGCGGGTTGTTCGAAAGAGATACCGCGGCCCCTGGCACACAGGCAACTGAGGGAACACGGGTGGGTTTTAGTCAGTAAAAGTCTGACACGCCCTCCCGTTCCACCCAGAGCGGGAGAAGTTATTTGATGATTTCCCACCCAATAAAAAAAAACAAAAAACGCACTGCTGAGCGCAAAGAGTTGAAAATCGAATAGTGTGTTCTTTCGACGCGCTGGGATGCACTTTGTTGAATTCTCAATGCTCGGTTCAACAACGACAGTCGAAAATCAATTGCACGAAAAATCCCGCAGCGATATCTTTACGTCCGTGCAAACGCAGTCTAATACCCATGTAATAGGAGGTGAGTCTATTGTACCGGGAACGAATTACACAATAACCTTTTACCCGACTTGGGATTCGAAACCAGGACCTTACGCTCTGCAGTAGTTCCTTTGACATACCTACCAAGTAATTAACTGAAAACTTCATACTCATTTAAGTAAATAATGTTATATTCAGTGGTGCTAGATTACCTACAAACTTTTTAGTATACAAGGTGAATTTTTAGTCACCGTTTAAATTTTTCAGTGTGATATTTATTACCCGTGAAATTGAACAACTTTCTCCAATGAACATGGGTCGAATGATGCAATAAAATATATATGCATGCAAAATTTCAGCTCAATCGGTTAATGATATATCTGCTTCAAAATTGAGTTCCACCCGGACAAACATACATACATTGCAAGTTAAATAAAAGCTTGTAAAAATCGATCAGCTGTCTATTTATTTTGCATGGGAGGTCCGATTTTTTTTTATATTTCGACCCATGTTCCTTGGAGACAGTTGTTCAATTTCAGGGGCACTATCACCCTGAAAAATTTAAACGGTGACTATAAATTCACCATGTAAAGCTAACTTACGACCAGAGGATTCTCGTAATTTTAAGAACGTTCATATAGGTCTGGTCTCAGTCTCAATCTGTCAAAAATACCTCGAGTTTTCGTACATTTTTGACAAGTTTTTGACATTTGTTTGTCGCCGAGATGAGACTGCGACTAGATTTTTAACGTTTTTAATTACGAGAATTGGCCTTCAGTTTTTTGCTTTCAAAAGTTCTTCCCTTTCATTTTTCCATGGTATAAATACGTATTAGCCAGGCAACAAAGGTACCGGAGGCCGGGATACACTAAATCCTGCGTTTGCAACATTCGACACAACTTGCCTACAATGTGTACACACCTGCGCGAAACGGGTTGATCAACCTTTGCTGCATTTGAACTGAGACACGCCTATGTAATCTAGCCTTTACAATTACATCTGTAAACAAACGCCGAACCTTTGTTTTGAAAGTCTTGTTTTCTCATGCTTCATTACACGCCAAAAGCGTAATCAAACACATTAAAACATGCTTTTTTGTTTTTATGTCTTCAATTAAAGAGCAAAGTTACATGTCTTTCGGCAAGGCTTTTTTTTAAGTCTGTGAAAATGGCTAACGAACCGCCAAATGAATTACAAAGCAAACGTGCCTTCGCGGCATAATATATTCACTCCCAAGTTCGTATAAGTAACGAAGCTTCATGTTAAAATCACACAGGATCGAATTTATGCATATTTTATGCTCTCCGCTATGAAGTCGTGTAGATTTTTGTTTGCAGTTAAATCTTACTTGATGTTGTATTTCACAAGATTTTGCATAATGAATTTCAGGAACACAATTTTCCTGAAATAAATAATATATAAATTTCTTAAATATCGTTAAAAAGATCGAATCTACTTAAGAATTCTTAATGTATTTACAATAGTGTTGCCTAGATAAGGTACATTAATGTCACAAGGCATTTACACTCAGTCAACTCTTGGATTCTTATTAATCATGATTATCACTTTCATCAGATGTTTACTGCTGGAGTCAGATATCTCTAATAAACCTGTATCTTCGACAACTGTCATCCTCTCTTTGAAAATGGTCGTTACACCTAACCAGTCTGAGGGCTTCTTACTTTACGTTTATTATCAATATTTGATCTCATTAGTTATAGAAAACGGGGACCGCTGCTTCGCAAGGTTTGGCAACTTGACAAACATCAAGATGTCTTTATTATGTATCTCAGTTTAATATTAATGCATTTTTGTTGTCTTTCGATATACCTAAATTTACTAAACTATGGTGAAATCCCATCTTAATCCGTTGTGTAATTTAGGAGAACAGCGCAGACAGACAGGAAAAAATCATCAATATATTATATGTTTAAATAACTCCAACATGGATTTGCCATTATTAGTAAGACATCATTCTAAACAACACTAACTGAGCTACAGGTAAGAAAACCCATTGTTAATAAAACAATTCATATCCCTATTCTATCCACAGGTTATAGTGCAAATTCATCAGAATAGAGGCACTTCTGCTATAGACCCAAAGCCATGAATACCACGTGGCGTGATAGTTGAAATATGGCGCAATATCTTACCTTACCTTACGGCGCCTTACGATCGGAGCCCGTTTATTAAGAC
Organism: Antitype chi; assembly: GCA_947359405.1. NCBI lineage: Eukaryota > Metazoa > Arthropoda > Insecta > Lepidoptera > Noctuidae > Antitype > Antitype chi. Next base: position 8,534,825 of record OX375815.1, on the reverse strand, counting down.
ACTAGAGGCTTGTAAAAATATAAAAACATGCCTGAGAAGGAAAGATTTATGTTGGAAACAGCGTCTATTAATTTTACGTGGGACTAATATAAGCATGGGATATTTGATTAATTTATGCGTCTACTTTTCTATAGTAACACGACAGTTTAACTACCCTACAGTCGGTTTCATAGCAATTAGCAATAGCAGAAAGGAATGCGGAACTGAATACTGCAGTTTGTAACGTTACGATTTGCTAGAGGCAAAACGTAAGTCACGCTTTTAAAGATTTTAAAAAAACTGAAGGTGTTAGAAGTTCTTGGTCATAGTCATAGTCATTTATTCATTAACAATCATCTGTATCTGAATATACACAAAATAAATTAAATTACGATCTCCCGCAGATCAGGACGCTCGGAGTCGGTAGCAGGATGCAGCACGATCAGCAGGATCAGCAGGATTTAACAGGATGCAGCAAGATTGACAGGATCGATAGCCAGTAGGGAATGACTGCAGTCTCGTGAGTGAAAGGGCCCTTGTCGTTGAAGACGTACCACCACATAGGCGAGAGGCCGGAGCAGGGGAGAGACAGAATCACGAGAATTGTTGTGCACAACAGCTCTTTAAATGTTTAATAAATAAATACAATAGAACATGTGTTTTTGTGTAGCAACATACCAAAAGTTTAAGACATAAGTAGGTCTAACTTACTAAGGTATCCAGAAATGTCTTCATTACACACTTTATATTAGCTTCACTTGTATGTTTGTTTGTATGTTTGTAACCGACTCCTTAGGGCGCGATTTTGACCCACTTTAAATGGTCAGATTTCATTTAAACTTTGTAAACTTATCGAGGACCGATGGCAATTCAATAAGTTAAAAAGACAAACGATGATTATGACAAAAGAAATATGGCACTTTAAATTATGAATAAAAAAGTTAGGGAACACAATAGAGAACCGATTCCACCTACCATATTAATTTTCCCTTCACGTGAACCCTCTATAAATTAGGGCAATTCAATTTTTTCTCCAAAACCAATTCAGTCGTTTAGGTAAGTAGTAAGTGAAAAACTTTCAAACAAACATAGTTATAGGTATTTATTTACATAACTCGTGTGACTTTTAAATCCTTCCTTGCAGCATTGCCTTGTCAGGTAAAAAAAATAATAAAAGTTAGCCCCAAAACGAATTTAATAAAATTAACCTTCACCATTTGGACCCAGAAGTAGTTGACAGAGCATCAAAGTAGGAACAAGTTATTAATTTGTGAAAAACATTGTGGGATAGAAATAGTCAAGTAAATATGTCATTTAGATTTCCCCTTTTTAAAAAACGTAATAGTTTTAAAGGGTGGCAGGGTTATCTACCCGCAAATTGTAATCATGGGTTCAGTAGGTCAATGATTCTGAACCGGACGAAATATTTCAACATATGACCCATCTGGTAAAATTTCAACTTTTATTTTAAAAATTACCTAAGAAACATCAACAAACGAGGCAAACTAAATAAATAAGGGAGACCCCCTATTTTAGAATATTTATTTTAGTCTCATGTGCAAAATTCATGGTCACAGTTTGTGCATCGATGTCCCTGCTACTCTGTATAGATGAAACAAGCATTTTACAACAGCACAATTTTTATTTTTAAGAGTTATAGTAAACACAGTTACATTTATTTTTCAATTTTTTTACATAACATCTAATATAAAATTAGTTGGTTGATTCTTTTTCAATATTATAATTATGTACGTTGAGAATAAAGCCCAACTAGCCGGAACAAAAATCTCCAAAGAAAAAAACATATTGCTTAAAATTCCAAGTATAATATGACTGTGTATATTATTATTTATCCCCTATGTTTATCTCGACTAGTTTCGGAATTGAGCTATCATTGCACACTTTTTTCGTCGATGTTAATCTAAATAAACTTGATCCTGAAGAATAAATGAAATTTCCATTGCTTTCTATGGCTACACCATAAACATCATCTAATTTAGCCAAATATTCAACTTGCTTTGTTTCTTCATTAACATAATAAATTCCTCTTGGAGTTGAGAAGTATATTTTACCGTCAATATCAGATGTGATTCCATTGGCAACAGCATCGTGTAGAAAAGTGGTTTCATTTTCAGCTCTGTTATACAAAAACACACCAGATGAATTAACATACACAATATCGTTGTTAGTAGTAACGGCAATTAGCGTGACTTTGACGTTTTGTAAAGCAGGCACTTCCACGACTTTGTCATTTTTATAGTAATACGCATTCTCCTCTGGGTAAGTAGTAAAATATAATCCATTCTTGTAGAACATTTGCCATATATTTTCTCTCGTGATGTTTAAATTTTTTGCGGTCTCCGTATTATAATCATATGTGTATACGCCATCTTCACCACCCATATAAACAATGCTACTCGCACTGTTAACAGCGTTTGCAAAACCTCCTCGAATGCCAGTCACAAACCCGAAAGTACGAGTTTTCAAACTGAGGTAGGCAGATTGAAAGATTTCTTCCATATGTGCCGTGTAGCTGAAGAACAAAGTATTCGTGTCATGATCAATAGCTAGCTGGTATGGACTTTCCAGATTTATTTTAAGGACTTCCGTTTCGTAATTTAGGTGCCGAATATTTATACACGTTGGGTCACTACCAAATGCATAGGCAAATATAATTGCCACAGCGAAGAACTTCATCTGAAAAGTTAAAAGAATTGTCAGTACGATAATATCTAGAAGTATATTGTACACTTAAACAAATGTAGAGAGTAGATAAGTCTACTGAGGTTATTGCAATAAGACCGCCTGTCTACTAAAGCAGGTTGCTTGCTTCTATCTATTATAAATGGCATAGTTTTTATAATATACAGCATGTATTAGACGGGTGAGATCGTATTTAAGGTTGTGGTACAGTCGACCAAACTGCACATTTCTATGGGACCAACATGATTATCACGAAAAAACAATCAGCTGAAATATATTTTTTGTGTCAACTCGGTATTGTGGTGGTGTATGTGCTCTCGAAGCGGTGAAGGAAAACATCATGAGGAAACTGGCACGTTGTGAATTTTATGCAATAAAGTAGTTTGATTTTTTCCCATTATCTAGTAAGAAAAATAGGAATATTTTCTTAACTGTATTGCGCAAAACGTGGTAATATCCTGATACGTATTTCTGTGAAGGGTGGGCGGGCATTTTGGGGGACTATCTTATGTAGTTCTGACGTTCAAAAACCGATGACTCTCAGCCTAGTTTGAATAAATGACTTTTGATTTTTATTGATTTTGGTTGTCTAGAGTTGTTGTTGATTCGCCTACAAACAAAATAAACTACGTGCAAATTGCCTACAGAAAATAATGTAATTATTAGAAGTGTCGATTCGCCCATTTCGGTGGATTAAATTCGTGCGAATTAACTAATAAGCATTTTGTTTTCAAGAGGGTGGTAAATCATCAAATAACTTCTCCCGCTCTGGGTGGAGCAGGCAGGCGTGTCAGACTTTTACTGACTAAATCCCACTGTTGCCTGTGTGTCAGGGGCCACGGTATCTCTTTCGAACAACCCGCACCCCTGGCAGAACTAATAAGCATCAGTCAGATGGTTTGTACCACACCTGTAATTATAACCATATGTTTCTGGTACACGCTGTGTAAGTTTGTAAAACACCATTGATATTTTATCTTGCTACACAAATGAAAGTTGTTCCTTGTTCATCAAGAATGCGACATTGTAAAAGCAGTTGCTTTGTTTCAATAAGTGTAGCAATTTATTATTAATTTGAAGTCATAATAGTAAAATTATTAGTCATAGGTTTAATGGGCATTTAAAGGCCTGTTTCACTGTAAACCTAGAACCATTTTCATATGAATTTATATGCAAAAATGTCATGTATTCTTAGAGCGTGAACCAAGTGAAGTTGATTTTATGTTTTATTTTTATTTTTATAGCAAGCACTTTACACAGATACCAGTTTTTAAATTATGTTAACATTATCTTAGAAATTTAAATGCAGTCCCAAATAACATAGATTTAACACATAACCCAACATCACGCCTATATTCCCCGTATACTTAGCAAAATTAGTCAATTGACAATTCGTTCACAAAAAACACAGAATAATTTACCAATACACTACAAAATGGTGATTTAACAGTTAACACCCAAAAGTTAACTGGGATATGATCCATGCGTAATAAGCAATCCATTAAAATAAAAACGAAATTTATCCACAGTTTGCCGGAGATATTTGAATTTTAAAAATAAATACAGACATGTAAGTGTATGTCAATATAATTCACAGTAAGAGATTAAATTTACGACAAAATAAATAGTGGCTAGCCAGTGAAAAAATACATACCATGAAAATTATGACTGCCTAGAATTTACACTAAATATTTTTATTTGTGACCAACACCTTTATTCCATTAACTTCGAAACTACACTAGTGTTTTTATTGATGAATTGATTCATATGTATAATAAGAATAATTGCAGAGTTATTGCAATTATAGAGGTTAAAACAAGTTATCAGAATTATGACTGTCAACATTACGGACAATGCTAAGTACATACGTAATGATAAAAATATTGTTATTACGAAAGTTTGTGAAAACTGATTTATACTAAGGATTGATAATTAAATAGAATAATCTATGCAAACTATTCTACTATGGAAAATTGATTTCGGATCGATTTATTTTAAATCGATTCCATGGAAAGTATTTTTTTTTTAAACTAAGGCATCTCGTATTTGACCTTGGGCTGTCGTAACTATCCTGTGGCTTAAGCGAACTCAAAGCCTCCAGCCAGAGGCATTTTTCTTAAATTTTTAAGTGACTGCACGCTGAGGGCACCCCCTGTGGAGAACGGACCTCGACTCAGGGCGTCACTGATGGGAGGACAGCAAGTTGTGACAAGCTGGATCAGATTTTGATTATTATTATTAATCGTGGAATGTAAAGCTACAGGCTCAGCTACGGTGCTGGCTGGCAGTTCGTCGAGTAAGGATCGGGGGGTTCCATAGAAAGGTCTAAGCTTGAAGTTTAAAACGTGATCGATTGTCGCCGTCGTCGAGATCATGCGCGAAAATAAGAGATCCGCAGGAGAACCAAGGTAACCGACACAACCCGAAGATTTGCCAAACTTAAGTGGCTTTGGGCAGGGTACATTGCCCCTCAGAACAGATGGCCGACCGGGCCGAAAGGTTCTTGAGTGCCGGCTGCGTAACGGAAGACGTAGCGTTGGGTGGAGGTGCACAAGGTGGACCTTGTGAAGACCGCAGGAATCCACGAGATGCGAGAACCAAAGAACCGGTCGAAGTGGCGGTAGATATCAACATCTGAAATGATGTTGCAAAGTATTGTAAGATGTGTAAGATAAAACCAAAATGTGGTTTGTTAACAAGAACAACGAAACCGAAACACTATTTTGGGAATCTTGAATAAAAAGTCAGAACAAAAGTAAGAGAAAGGAGAATTACGGTAGTATAAGTTTGAAAATGCTCATAGAAAGCTGGAGTAGGCCAAGCCGAACATAATATAATCAATCTCCTTAGCCTTTTTCAAACTGTGTTTTGAGTCGACTGCTACTATAACCGGACGCAGCTGAATAACAGTATTTTACACGAAGCGACTGCCTCCACAACCCAGTGACTGGCTCATATGGTACCCCTTGGTTGTCAGATCTTCTGGCTTCTGACTATCCGTAACGACTGTCAAAGATATATGCATGACAGCTGGGACCGGGACAAACGGTTCGATGTGCTTGGACGAAGAAAGGTATCAATATGTTATGAATGGTGACGAACCCATGGACCTTCGATCGACCCGTGTAGCTATTATTATTTTGCCACAAGCCTTCAAGGCAGAGGCAAGATTTGTTTATGTGACCAAACATAATGAAACAGAAAATAGCACAACGCATTTGGCCAAAAGCCTAAAATAGATCTAAAAGATATCTTGATGTAATACAGATTAGTTTGTTACAATAGGATTTTTTTTTTTCAGGGTGGGAAATCATCCAATGACTTCTCCCGCTCTGGGTGGAGCAGGAGGGCGTGTCAGACTTTTACTGACTAAAACCCACCCGTGATCCCTCAGTTACCTGTGTGCCAGGGGCGACGGTATCTCTTTCGAACAACCCGCACCCCTGGCAGGCATCGGCCCTTGCGGACCCCACCAGTCCGGCGCACCAGGACACATAGCACGCCGTGACCACCCCAGGAACCAAGTAGCACAAGGGCCCCATACTACCCTGGCACCCTTGGCTCCCTTGGCCCCCTGAGGATAAATAGGATTTAGGTACCGAATTTACTTTCCAGTTTAATCAATGAAATTTACCAAATTTAAAATTAATTGAAACACTACGGATTAATAATTTATGCCATTGAACTGGAACCTTATGAAAACAAAAACATATTGTGTCATTTACATTTCTGAGATAAGTACAATCACAATCTTTTAACATAACAAGCAGACTAATTAAACATGAATAAAATTCATCACAATTGCATTACTGAATATAGTTATAAAAATATAGAATCCATCAGACTTCATCATCATATTCAAGACCACAGATAACTACAAGATGTAATTGCAGGCTCCCCGCACATCGGCGCAATGCGACCGCGACGCGAGTCTAATAGGTCCATCTCCATGAAGTTTTCATAAAAATTGTTCTAGTAGAGTTGCGCCGTGCTGTCACGTCACACCTTGAAATAAGTGAAATGGAGTAATTGTCATACAATTACCAATTTTCAGTTATTTTAATTAGGTATACCTTGTTCAACAACAAATATCCATAAATCATATTCATAATGTACACCAACCCACATTTCGCCAGTTATTTTCAAGCCCCATGTAATAATGGGCGACACTTTTGCCAATAACCATGGCACAAATCCAGACTCCGGGCTGCTACTGAGAAATTCCTATGAATGAATGAATGAAATGCACCGATCCCAGCGTAGCTTGACCATGCAGACTCGATTAATCAAATGAACACCAAGATTTGCACTAGCCCCTGGAACCTCAAGCTTCATGGTGTTACAGAGGCCATTCCATATCATGAAGTAGACCGGGGGGCGCTGTAATGGTCGGGAGACGTGCCCTTAGGATGGGAAAAGATTGCGAGCCTACCGGGTATGCATCCTTGAGTAAGCAATGGACTAGTGAAGACGTCTCTTCGTTCGTGGTATTTATTTATAGGAGGGATCTTCAATCCAATATCACTTTGCCTGACCTGGGAATCCAATCCAGGACACCATTCTCAGCAGTAGTGCTAGCGATAATTAGACCAACGAAGCAGTCAACGAGAACTATTATATAGAAGACACAAGAAACATGAGATCCCACAGTTTCTAACTCTCAATACCCACTGTCCGAACATAACGAAGTGTCTAGAAAGCAGGGGCACAAAATCGACTGCGCGCGATAATATAGTAATTTATTGCACCATATTTCACCCAGCATGGTCTGGCGGGACCCTCGTGATGACCGCTGCGCTGCGAATCTGAAATACGCTGAAGTTATTATGTGTAATGTTGGGTAAATACGTTGTTTGATTTTGTAAAAAAATATATAAATGCTCATTTCGTATGTTAAGCGGCGGTAAATCAGGTTAATCTACGCTATCTACGTATACTAGCTTTACATACTAAGACCCCTCCATGACTCAGAGATGATGCTAAGCCGTCGATCTTTAACTGTCGTTACGGGTCGTCAGAAGCCCGAAAGTCTGACAACCAGTCTTCGTTGTCAGTCTTTCGCATTACCAAGAAACTGGGTTATAGAGGTCAGATAGGCAGTCACTCCTTGTAAAATACTGGTGTTCAGCTGCATCCGGTTAGACTGGAAGCTGACCCTAACATAGTTGGGAACAGGCTAGGTAGATGATGATAATGATTTCTATCTTAAACTTATTGATGACTAGCAGCGCTCCGCGGTTTCACCCGCGTAGTTTCCGTTCCCGTGGGAATACGGGGATAAAATATAGCCTATGTCACCCGGGGATAGTGTAGCTTCCCAACAGTGAAAGAATTTTTAAAATCTGTTCAGTAGTTTTGGAGCCTATTCATAGCAAACAAACAATCAAATCTTTCCTCTTTATAATATTAGTATAGATTTCTAATTTAATTTAAATTCTGTAACGTTTTTTGATATTTGCAAGTTAGTGTCAGGTTGTAGGATGCAGAAAAAAATATTATTCGTGATTGATATTTCATGAAATAGTCATTCAATGGAAACATAATTATGATACTTAAATGGCTGGAATGATGATTTCAATTATTATAATTCTATAAAGCCATATTTGTAACAGTCACGAATCATACATTTTAATCAACACATAAACTGAAATTGAACTGTAAATTGTATAAAAAGTAAGATAATTTGAATATCGCCATTAACTTTAAATGCCTAAAGACAATGCACAAAATATAAATGGTTAGCCAGAAAATCTGAAATCTCAAGAAATATCACGGCAACATTTTGATTTCCCGAATAATTTGTTCTAAAAACGTTCCTATCAAATCTTATGAAGAAGATGGATTGTTTCACGCAACACAAATCCCTCAGACATTTCTTCACCGACAAATACGGGTTCCGTATTGTCTCATCCATCATTTCTTGACAACTTATGACTGTGGTGTTCCCACTTGAGTAGTCAACATAACATATCGTCTACAAATCATTCCTAATTCTAGATTCGATCACTGTTTTTTCGACAAATGTATGTACGTATATGTTTATTTTTCTGAGTAAATGAAAATAGGTTATCGTATGTTGTAATGATTTATCTTAGGGCAACGCCAATCTAATATCCAGTGATAATGGCCGCGACTTACAAGTTGTAGGTCATAGGTTCGTAGTCAGACAGGCGGTTAAAGTACTTTGTGTGAATTATTTCATCACCACTGCTCTCAGAACGGCGAAGGAAAACATCGTAAGGAAACCGGCATGTACACACGGCTACACATCAAGCTATAAATTTCCAGTTTTTGCTGATCTCGCACTGTACGGAAATCCTATTCAATGCCAGATCAGCTTATACTGGAAATGTATCGCTTTATGTGTAGCCGTGTGTACGAGAACCAAAGATTCGAAGACATGTGACATCTTCCAACCCACACTGGGGCCGCGTGGTGTATTACGGCCCACTCTCTCTCACAGAGAGGAGGTATATGTCCCAGCAGTGGGAACATTATAGGCCGATTATGTAAACACCAATCTTCGTCCGAAAAGAGATTCTTCTACTTTCAATGCTGGTATGAAATGAACAACATTTTAGTACAGTCAGCGTAAATAATATCGGGATGAACAGACTTTTCAAAATTATCTATACGACTATGAAAATTAAATATTAACTCAATGACACAAGGAGTGTTTCAGAATGAATACAGCTTACGACAACTGTCATTCTGACAAGAACTTTAACTTTTTTTCATTTTCTTAGTTGTCGAAATCATTTTGAACAGTCAGTACGTCCCGATATTTTTGACCCTGACTGTACACAAAAAAAGTATCTGTTCCATTTTGACCACGTGTGTATTGCACTTTTCTATGAGACACCAGATTTTTGTTTTATACCGGTAAATAATTTCAACGCTAGGGATGAAGCCATGCTAACACATTGCTCGTCAATGCCTCTGCCACCCTGTGTTTATGTAGTACCTACAAATTGGTAACGGGACCGAATGCCACGGGTGTGCCAGATTTACCTAGGTACCCTAAGAAAAGAGATAATTATGTGGTTCATTGTTACAAATCAACTAAAACTTTTTTGCAAGTACAGACGCCATCACATCAAGCTACCTCAATCTGTCAAATTTCTTCGATATATTTTCAACTTTATAACATTAGCATAAGGTTCATGTTCAATTGGGAAAATTTGACAGATTGGGGTAGCTTGATGTGCTGGCGTCTGTACTTGGCCGAAAAATTTAGGCCCTAAAACAACTAACTACAGTTATAACTTTACGGTAGAAAACTTTACAAAAGAAAAGAAAACGAACATTTTATTTCGATTTCTCTGGGGAGCCCTTTGCAATGTTAGTCGTGGTACTTTCGCAGTCAAAGGATTATATTACATAGTAGGTAATATATTATACACAATTTAACTATGATTTATGTGTTTGTTTGTAATGTCAAAATAACAGCTTTTTACTAAAAGTATGTATTTAAGTTACTTGGGAAAAATCATTTTTTTTTTTGTCTGGCTGTCTGTCTGTTTGTTCCGGTTAATCTCCAAAACGGCTGCAACGATTTTGACAGGACTTCACTGGCGGATAGCTGATGTTTTTAGGAGTAACAAAGGTCATGGTAGCAGTTCCCGTGGAATAATTTCTGACATCCACACGGACAGTTTTTATTAGTGATTGTCATAGAAATCATGTCACTTGGTTTAAATAGGTTCATTTTATATATGTAGATTCTTTTACATATTGTGAATGAGAGAACGTTATAAGCCTTACAGACTGTAGATTTTTAGACGATTTTCTATTCTTTATTTTCATTCCTAAGTAGGTACCTGGTACTTATTAGCAGGCCTGCAATGTCCTCCCATACCTATTATCACTATAATTTGAAAACATTATCAATGCCAATTATTTTTAAAAGAGTAACCGTGGAGTTTCTTGCCGGCTCTTCTCCATAGGAAGCGAAAAATTGGAACCGCACACCTAGCTTCTGACGTTTCATAAGTGCCCATGCAGGTTTATGTGAAATATTTTGATTTTAATTTTGACACAATTTAATGATGACAATAGCTATCTTAATCAAAGATGTTTAGACGAAAAAAAGCTGAATGAGTTCGTATTTTTCCAGCAGATAAATACTTACAAGAAAAATAATATTTTTTTTAGTTTGTAACTATCATTCTGCTTTGTGAACCTATAGCGTCATGTTCTACACAGGTCACATACGTAAGTATGATCAGAAGCATGTGATGAGAATGTAAACAAATGAATCAGAAAACTTAGCTGGGGATGTTTGTAGTACAGACTTCAGTAATTCAAGCTATCTCAAACTGTAATTTTTTCCTAATTGAACATGAACCTTATGCTTTTGTCATAAAGTTGAAAAACGATCAAAGAAATTTGACAGATTGGGGTAGATGGATGGACTGGGTGTGCTGGCGTCTGTACCTACGGCTTACAGATAGAGTGTTTTTTTTTTTTTTTGGTGGGAAATCATCAAATAACGTGTCAGACTTTTACTGACTAAAACCCACCCGTGTTCCCTCAGTTGCCTGTGTGCCAGGGGCCGCGGTATCTCTTTCGAACAACCCGCACCCCTGGCAGGCATCGGTCCTTGCGGACCACACCTATTGGTGCTGACATCTCTTTGAGGCGCGCGTGGAACACGACGCGCTGTCGACCCGGGCTTGGTCCTTACCGGACAGCGAGCTACCCATTACTCGCCGTCCGACAGATAGAGTGCTTTGATGTGTTTTTTTTTTTTTGGATGGTAAATCATCAAATAACTTCTCCCGCTCTGAGTGGAGCAGAAGGGCGTGTCTGAATTTTACTGACTAAAACTCACCCGTATTCCTTCAGTTGCCTGTGTTCCAGGGGCCACGGTATATCTTTCGAACAACCCGCACCCCAGGCAGGCAGCGGCCCTTGCGGACCCCATCATTTGGTGCCAACTTCTCTTTATGTGGTTATTATTCTCATTTTAAATCACCTTAAAGGCTTTTTTCATTTGTCAACTGTGGTTAATTTTATAACCTCAATTAAAAAAAACAATTACATTTAAATTATGTTTTTTAGCCCATACTATGCCACTGCATGGCAACGGCTTCCCCTTTGTTCTTCCAGGAACTCTTTTACCATGCCACCTAATAACCTTTTTCTGGGCCGGCCTCTCGGTACCTCCGAGTTAAAATAATAATAATTGCTGGCATAAGCGGTAAGATATAAAGTTGAAACTGGCTAAAAACATATGAACGTGTTAGTAATTGCCTAAGATTTAACCAAAAAAGAGTTTGTTTACACTCTCCTCAGATAGTTTGGGAACTGACTACATCTAGGTACACACGGCGACATATCAAGCTATACATTTCCAGTATAAGCTGACTTCTCATTGTACGAAAAATCTATACAATGCGAGGTCAGCTAAAACTGGAAATGTATGGCTTGATAGGTCACCGTGCGTAGCTATAGTGTGTTCCAGAATTACAACACATAAGCTACGCCATACTTATTAAAACGAATAAACAAATGACCAGCTTTGCTAACCACTAACTAAATATGGCTTATAGGTTATTTTTGGCCTTCAATTCAGTCTGGAAACGAGTTCCATTTGCGCAGTGCAGTCAAAATGCAAATTCAACAGTGTAGTTGCAATTAGGGAGCCCAATCAAATTCAACAATGCATAGACAAAAGGGTATTTCCGCGCCCAATTAACTTTGTTATTTTACTAGACGTAACAAAAAATCCGATGGAATACAGCGTTCTGTGTAAATGTAAATGATTGATATTTCCATAAAGCCACGTAAAAGATAAGTTTTGTTCAAAAAAAAGAGGATGTTCGAGAAAGTTACGGGGGACGGGATTTATATTAATGAAAAAAAAAACAATAAATATGACTCACAGATCCACCTACTCGCACTGGTCCCGCGTGGCGGATCACGGCCCAATCCCTCTCATAGATAAGAGGTCTATGTCCCAGCTATAAATATTGATAATATGTTTTTTTTTTTTGCACAAGGGCAGCTGACGATCTCTAGCACAATGCCTCAGTCTAGAAAAAAAGTTTTAAGCCTGTAAACATTATTTTATTAACTATCTCAAAAACCGCCATAAATCAACCAATACTTGCATAAATCGCAAAGAATTCACTTTTGTCTGAAACCTATTTTCAAAGACAAATTTTAAAATATTTCAATGAATTCTGTTACGTTCTAAACCGGGGTTACATCGAACTATGTAACTTGGCATTTTTTTATTCAAAATACGAGATCCAATTGCCAATAAAATTCAAATTCTCATTACATTTAGTAATTAATTGAAGATGTCCATAAATCTAACAAGTAAGATTAAGTATTACATTCAATTTAAGCTCGGTAAAATAATATCTGTAATAAAATTAATAGTCAGTCGGCTACTCTAAATTCATGACGTGACTTCGACTGGAGTCTAGTTTGCGTCACATCGATAAACATTTTCAGTTAACTGAAAATGTTACATTGAATTTTAGTAATTTCCTGGGAGTTTACTTTATTATATAAAAATAACAAAAAAAAGTGTAAAATATAGTATAAATCTTAGAAATAATAAAGGTAGTACAAAGTACTAGGATACATCTTTATCACAGGCGACATGAGTTCTTACAATTTATATTAGGGCAACTGATTTATTTACAATATATAAAGTTTTAAGAATAGTGACATAGTTAATTTACTGTTAATTCACTAATAATTAAGGTCTTAAACATGTCCAGCACGGTAGCCCGCCGCCTCACCATACTGCATCCCCGCATCAGTCGGATGGCCAAGACCCTATGGGACGCGTTCAACAGGCGAGCTGGTTGGCGCCTCAAAGAAGGCGCCCACACCGATGCCCCATAAAGGGCCATGGACCTCACGGCCCCCTCGTAGAGCCTCTGGTAGGAGGCGTTTGGACCCCCTAGATTGGCCAAGATCCGCTTCAAGGCAGCCCCGGCCTACTCCAGTCTGGGAACCAAACGTCGGAAATGCTCCACAAAGTCCACCAGCTGTCGAGGATGAGTCCCAGGTACTTCATCGTCGACTCGACGCCGATGTGAACCCCTCCTGCCATTATTTGGGAACCCATCGGTGGCGCATTCCGAGGACTATGAAAACACATGACCTCGGACTTGTGCAAGACCACCTCGAGTCCCAGTTGCCGGATCCTTTGAACGATTGTCGCAACCCCGTGTATCACTAAGTCGGTCGCCGCCTGGTACGACCTCCCTTGCGCCAGGATCAGCGTGTCGTCAGCATAGCAAACTACACTGACGCCACTAGGGAGGTCGGCGCGTAACAGCACCCAGTTGTATCCGATGTCCCACAGATGCAGCCCAATGACCGATCCCTGTGGGACACCTCACGACATCTTTCGTCGGTTCCACTCTCCTTGGTGACCGAGGTAGATGACGGCCCTGTCCTTCAAATAGGCCTCGACCACGCGACAGAGTTAAGTCGGCATCCGGTGATACCGGAGTGCCTCCCTGATGCAACTGCAGGGCAGGATATTGAAGCCATTGGCGATATCTAGATACACCGCCAATACAACCCCACTCCAGGCCACAGCAAACCCCGTCGTGAGGGCTCGCACGCGCATGATGGCATCCAACGTAGAGCGCCCCCTACGGAAACCAAACTGGCTCTCGGTGAAATCCTGCCCCACCCGCACTAGCCGCCCAACGAGGCGGTCTGCAATGAATCTTTCAAAGAGCTTGCCCACCTTTTCGAGTAGCACGACTAGCCGGTAAGCGGACGGAGACTCCGCAGGGCACCCCCGGCTTCTTGATGAGGACCAGTTTCCCCGTCTTCCAATGAAGTGGGAGCGGCCCTCTTCCAAGCATGCGCTGAGGAGCCCTCTTAGTCGAGGCCCAAGAGCCTCCAAGGCCAGGACCCAGGTTTTATCAGGCAAGCCGTCAGGTCCTGGGGCAGTATTCTTGGTATTCAGCCTACATACCGCCACTCTCAACTCGACCTCGGTCATCTCTGGAGCACCGTTTTCGTCTTCGGTGTTGTGGTCCCCATCGGGCACCGCATGGCTCCGCCATGGGTGGGGGAGTATGCTCCCCTCGCGAAGAGGACAGAGCGCTCACCACGTCCTGCAAAAGCTGGGGCCGCAGACTCTGCGTCAGCGGGCGAGCCCACGGGCGGATTTTATCCCGCACCGTTTTGTAGGGGCGTCCCCAAGCGTCAAAAGAAAAGAAACATGCCGGTTTCCTTACGATGTTTTCTTTCACCGTTTTGAGAGCAGTGCTGATACAATAAATTACTCAAAGTAAAACGCCTGCGCAAAAATGGTGCTACAGAAATATTGAATCGATCGACCTCATCTTCTTGTTCTTAGTGAAAAAGCTGATATTACATAGGGTGTTACAATGTTCGGGCTTATCGCTTTAAGCGATCTTTCACAGACAAGTTAGGAATATGTTCATTATTGAACGATATTCATAAATGTTGAATAAAGTTAAGAGATGTTTAAACGTCAAAAATATATGGTTAACAAAACCTAATCATTGTTTAACTTTAAGCAACGTTTATAAATATGGGGGTCATTGTATGTATAGGCGGGCTTAATGGCTCATTCATTCGGTCGAGTTTAGGGTATTAAAAAGCAAAAAATAAAACATATTTGCAGTAAAACAACTAAGATAAAAACTTTTACGATATTACAAGTTACCTATATTCCACAAAACCCTGAAATATTGCAACACATAAGGAACAACATGTAAAATTGACAACTAGAAATAGACACAGCGACACATAACGGATCCATACACACTATCACGACTTTAACACGTCAGAAATATGTTTATACAATGGACAAACTGGAGCGCGATGAAAATCGATGTTACCAGCAAATCGGGGACACATCGACTGTGTCGATTTACTAAGAAATAACAGCCAGCCCGCTATCTAGAATTTAAACATGGATTCAAGTTTGAAAATCTTAGAGGGAACTTCGCTTTTATTTTCTGTGAATTGGTTTTCGATTGTGCAAACATGACGCGCTATTTTTCATTCCGATCTGAGAATAATGTGAGGATATTTAAACTTTCCGTGTTTTCTTGCGCAGCCATACATCACACGTATCAGACAAGTTATTCGTTCTCTTGAATATTTCCCGGATAATATTTCTTTTTCCCTTTAAACATGCCTTTGTGCTTCAGTCGCTTTCGTTACCTACATGTTAAAGGCGCTACTCTGCAAATGATGTGACGACTGAGTATGTAAATTTAACATGAAGCACGAAGAACATCATACGACCAGATTTCCCTACGGGTTGCAAAGGTCAGATGGCAGTACAACCACCCAGGTACAATAAGGAACCAGGGCTGATTAAATGTACGGTAATTAATCATTTGTCAAAATTGTGTTTCATTTATTTATTAAAATTATAATTATAACACCTTTACATACTCATCCAAGGCGATTTTATAAGTCACAACATCAAATTAAGTACACAAAACAAAAAAAAATAGCACAATTACTAATAATTACTCAGAAACTCAATCTCAAACATTATTTCAATTAAACCATTTACAAGCACTTTTGAACTGTCAAAGAGTCGATCAGAAAGAAAGTTGAAGCTAGTGCAGATCTGTCTCAGTTATCATTCGTGCCATTTCAATGATTTTCCGCAGGTTTTGCCCAAATATTTCCTCCGATACCGAAATAACGAAAAATTTACAACGAAATATTGTGTGAATTATTCAATGCAGTGAAATAAATCCCTCTCGTTCAACTGGTACTGTGTTAATTCAAATCCAATTTACTATTTAAAGTTTACTTAATAAATTGGTTGATAGTCAATTTACTTGGTTATCATTTTCTCTGACCAACCCTAGGAATATTGCAATTCACACTAGATTGGTAATTCCACAATGTTATTAGTACACAGTCACTTCTTACGGCATGGCACCCGAGGGAGGAGATGGAATGGTCTAGAACCCTAGATCACATTACAACGTACACAAATCTATTTAATAGAAGGTATATCACTAGACAGACGAAGCTTATTAAATTAAAGAACTAGATCTTGCCAGCGATCCTACTTTATGCAAAGGAGAAAAGGCAGTTTTTTCTTTCTTAACGCAGGAGACCAATAGACTATGATGCTTTCAATTTCTGTGCTTCATTTCTTCATTGTGAGCAGTCGTGGTCTAGTAGAAACGGCCGCGACTTACAAGTTCTTAGGTACAAACCCTGATAGGTGCTTTTAACCACTGCTCTCAAAACGGTGAAAGAAAACATTTTGCATGTCCTAGAACCTCCAAAAATTCGAAGACATGTGACATCTACCAACCTGCACCGATACTCTCTCTCACAGAGAGGAGGCCTGTGTCCCAGCAGTGGAAAAATTTTAGGCTGCTTATTTAAGTACTTCATTTCCACACAATTTTACCGATATCCACTAATTATGTGGAAAGTATAACATTGCATCACTGTCATGTTAATTTTAGTCTGTAACAAAAAACTAAAAAACACGCTATAAAAAGCAAACTAAAAAAGTAGAAAATAATTTAATTCTATTAAAAAGCGTTTGATTATAAAAATACTTCACGCCGCAAGCACCCCACGCTTTTTAATAGAATTAAATTATTTTCTACTTTTTTAGTTCGATTTTTAAAGGGTGTTTTTTATTTTTTAAAGTATTATTTATTTTGAATTTTTAGTTCTGCTAACTACAAAAGCGTGATTTTTCAGTTTTTTTTTCTAAATACTTGAATTGTCATCGGTCCTCAATATGCCTACAAAGTTTAAATGAAATCTGATCGTTTGAACTGGGTCAAAATCAAGTCCAAAGGAGTGGGTTACAAACAAACATGCCTACAAACATACAGGTGAAGCTAATTAATATAAAGCGTGTAAAAACATTTCTCATTGTTCCTAATTTGATTAAGGGCAAATTTTTTAACTGTCAGATAACTTTTATCTGAAGAATAAATCTGACAGTTTGACCTATTTTTGATACAAAAGTTGTCAAACCACAATATGTATTTATTCCTTAGATAAAATTTAAACTACTAAAAAATCAGCCTTATATCTAATAAACGGGTATGTTTATGAAGCAAAACGGGATTAGTAAACAGAAGCAGATAAGAAATATGGCAGACAACAGGAAATAATTCAAGAGAACACAAAGCGGTAATCATGCTCACCATTGTTCGTTTATAATGCTAATTCAAAATCATGATGGCTTTATGATTTCGAAATTAGGTCACCAAGAAAAAGTATTTAGTTACGTAGGTACATACTTTAAAAAGCTGTGACGTGACGCGGTGTCCCGCCAACTTTTTCTTTATAACTTAAGAGCCTTTTCATTACTTCGCATTCAGTAGCGGCTCGAATAATTATTACGTGCGGTGAATACTCTTCAATCATTAGCGGCAACACTAATGAGAGAAACCGTGGCTCCCCAAATCGTCTAACGGCAACACAATTATTCAATTAATTTCAACTTATCTTAATTGTCTTGAAACGCAAAATGTCTCATTATTTTATGACGAGGACAAATGGGTCATATACAGGAATGATAGAAGGTTCGAAGACATATTTTGTGGATTGAGATACGAGTATACTCCATTTACAATAGCATTAGACAGAAGTTAAAAAAGGTTATTTTTAATGTACACTTCGTAACAAAATTACATTAAACGTGTTGCAGTTACGATTAATGCCAGATTTTTTATAATTTATTTAAATATTAGCTGTCACACTTTATTGTAATCATGTGTAACTATTTATCTTATGAAATTATGTGGCTTTCATTTATATAATTATTTAATTTCAATTTCAAATTAAAGTGTCAATGCTAAAAACCTAAAAGAAACAGGAGTGAACAATATCGAGTGACTAAATTAGCTGACGATGACAAAGTTTTACCAACGTATTGTGGGTAGTAAGTTGTTATTTAAATTAAAGTATTGTAAAAAAAAAACTTTAATTTTAATTAGATTTAAATCATCATGAGATCGTTTGTTTCATTCATTCGTTTTGTTGTAGGTTTGTAATGTCTGATAAAGATGTTATTATTTTAAATAGAACATTATTTAAAATTAAATTATTTTTACTTCGCTTATCTCAGTATTTAGTACTGTCTTAATTAAATCTACCTAAAAAAGTTAGAACTTAACTTTGAAATAAAACTTAAGTCACAGTTTATGAATCTGGATAAACTGTGACTAAAGTTAAATGATGTTTAAACGTCAAAAATTTATGGTTAATCAGACGCTAACCATTACTTAACTTTAATCATCGTTTATGAATAAGGGGGATAATGTTTTGCACTCCTGCTTCTACGAGCCTCTTTTTTCTAATAAATAGAGTATAGGTAAGTCTAAGCATACAACTAGCTTAGTTTCTACTGCTTAGGGCTCGATGCCCCAAGCAGTCAGAACTGACCTAGACAAGCTAGCTAACCTAACTAGCCTAGCTAACCTCTCAGGTCAAAGTATTATTGGGTTTTTTTCATAAGGAATTTATAAGGACTAGAGCAGCCTGAAGTCTAGATTTGTGCCTGGTTGATAGCAACAGGCTCGCCCCCTATTACATAAGACTTATACATAATTAGCGAAAAAGGGGTATACGATAGGAACACCTCTGCTTAACACTTAAGGGATCACATAACAGGCGTGATGTTATGTTATTATAATTTTCGCATGATTCAAGCACAAACCCAAACACGAAATCTAAAGGCATAACAATAATATATAAGGAAAAATAAACATAAATTTTAACCTTGAAATGATACCGGACACAGTACAGACTGATTTCACCTTCACTGTCACACATACACTAAACACCTAAGTACAGAATATTTTGAGACCTAGTCAAGGAACACTCATCACTATGAATCAATACTCATCACAACAATTCATGCGTAGTTTAAATGTTATTACCCTTTTCCTATGAAAGAATGCCACCAAGTCACTGACGTGCCATAAAGTAGGTATGCTTCATATGCTTGCCATATTAAAATTATCAGGCGTCAGAAACACGTTTTCGAATACGCAATGGATATAATACCTATATGATATTAAATTTATTTTTATATTTGCTTGTATATTTTTTGTTGAATATGTATATTTCACGGTAAATAAATTGTCATTTTATTAAATAAATGTACCAACCGATTTTTTTTCTTACGCATCTGAATTTCAAGCTGAAGGAATTTGAATTACATTCAATATCTCAGCTTGACTACTGAAACGACAAAAGAAAAAACAATCAAATCAATCACAGATTTTTGACAGACTTCAAAAGAGAGCAGGTTCTCAATTCATCTGTATATGTTTTGTATGAAGGCATGATCCGCGATATTTCCGGGAATTGTGGATCTTTTTCGATTTTTTTTAAATTTTATTAGCTGTGCTCGAGTAGTTTTGTTTTTAAAAACTTTTTTTCACAATACTTTCTGAGTAGCCTGGTAGGTACGTATTAAATCCACTTTGTGTATCTTGATGATGTTCTAATACTTTCTATCGCTGTTGTTTACATAGTAAGTCGTGGTATACGAATTTGTGTAGAGGTACTTTATCTAAAAACGCTATTTTACAAAAAAAATAAAAGAAACCAACTTCCAAAAAAACACCACAGATTGAAAAATTACTTTAAATTCAGAGCTCGGTGGCTTTTTCTATCAGCAGATAGACACAGTTATCTATAAGCCATTCATAAAAATGAATGGCTGATATACTGATAGATAACTGTGTCTATGAAAAACATTAAAAGCATTTTCATTTAGTCATAACTCAACGAACATTCCGCTTTGTCTATTCTATCAGCACCTCCAATTAAACGGTCGGAAACCAAATGTACGTCGTTTGTGATTACCGAATTGGCAGCATGTGGTAATTGCTTCCATCATACACGGATTATAAAGTTGTGATGTGAAATTATTCGCTTTTCTATGTTTTGGTGATAATTATTATTTAATTAGGAATTTATTAGGCTTAGGGCCCTATTGCACAACTAATAAGTAAATACGTTTAGTGCTAAACATATTACAAACAAACAGACAAAAAAAAATATTGGCAAAAAAGGTGATGGATGAGAGAGAGACCTTTCATAAGACACAATTTTTGGTTTGACCTTGACCACTGACCCCCAAACTAATCAGGGCCCCAATTCTGTATGGATATAATGATTAACCGCGGAATCTTACTACGTTCAAATCACGTCAATATTGTGTCTTGTAGAAACCAATGTAACGGTAAGGAATCGAAATGGCATAATATTCTGTTTATGTTCCAAGACAATTTGTCGATATTATTAATACGATATTAGCAGATGTCATGTGTGATCTAAAGAATTGACGTGGTTTCGAAGGAATCGTTAAGTGATCATAGTGAATTAGGGCCCAGGGCTTGTATCTGGGGGTTGTAATTGGCCATCGCTTACACACTGTACTTGATATCGACATGTATTAGCTGTAAGCTTTCCTAAAATGAATAAAATAAAATAAATAAATATGTCGATTTGCAAGGCTAGTCTATGTGCATGTGAGTGTCTGTTAGGGTGTCTGTGAAGTGAGTTGTTTGCTGGCATTAATTTGTGCTGTTGACAAATAATAGAGAAATGATTCAGCTTCGGTGTATCGTTCCAGAAGCCATTTTTACACGCTTTATACTTCACTTGTATGTTTGTTTTTGTACGTTTGTTTGTTTGTAACCGACTCCTTTGTACGCTATTTTGACCCACTTTAAGCGGTCAGATTTCACTGAAACTTTGTAAACTTATCGAGGACCGATGACTATTCAATAATTTAAAAAAAATTGAGAAAAATGAAAAAAAAAAACACGTTTTTGTAGTTAGCAGAACTAAAACATAGAAAATAAATAATAGTCTAAAAAACTAAAAAACACGCTTTAAAAACCAAACTAAAAAAGGAGAAAATAATTTTATTCAATTAAAAAGCGTGGGGTGCTTGACATTAAGTGATTATAAAAATGCCTCAAAAAGCACCCCACGCTTTTTAATTGAATTAAATTATTTTCTCCTTTTTTAGTTTGGTTTTTAAAGCGTGTTTTTTAGTTTTATAAACTATTATTTATTTTAATTTAAATCATCATTCTGCCTCTGTCATGCCATCTTCAAACGACGAACAGAGCGATGTTTTATATGCGTTTAGTGATAAATGTGCTTAGCGATTTTTGTGCGAGCGGGTCTCAATGTCAAACGAGAAGTATATAAATAAATTTTGTCATTTACCGGAGTTTTAGCTAATACCTACGCCGCCACACCAGGTTCATAGCTACCTCTTATGCATATAATATGGGTAGTGATGAATGAAGCCTCTTGTGGTTACTTGAAAATATATTGCCTCAACATCATAGTTTCCCGGGGGATATGGAAGCGGTGAGTTAGAAATTAAATCAACAGAATGGATAGCGGAAAACACCTGTGCAAGAATATACCGCGATCAGTAATGCTGTTAAGCTCGGCTGGGCAATATTTTTTTGAATCGTCTGTCTATAGGGAGTTATACGAAGCATTGAAAAAAGAAGTAACAAATAAGAACTCATTATGTCTGTCAGTAACACTGAACTCCAAGTCTGTTCTTAGCGAACATGTTACCAATGTTAATTTCTCCGAAAATGAGTACCATACTTATTTCTTCACATTTGGTTTTCAATGTTGTCATTATGTAGACTTACAAAACCTAAATAAATATATCACAGACTTTAAGAAATAACTTGGTTAAAAAAGCAAATCTAATATTACAGTAAATTTTACCACAGCTAATAAAATTCAATCTCCAATATTGAAGTTTACCGACGAGAAAATTTAATAAAAATCTGATTTTAATCAAAATAGAGGATAGCACCACTTCAAGTTATCCGTGACTAAACTCTAGCTTATAATATTATATCCTACGGGTAAGCAAAAGCCCGTTCGTTTTCTCAACGCCTACTGATTAAAATCTTTCATCTAAATTAAAATCCTGCTATCTTTAGCTCCGTTCGAGTTTATCTAAGTTTGAGAAAATTATTAGAAAATTTAATATGCTCGTATATATTTAATTTTCAAGTACTTTGCTTACTTTTTCGCCTTTTTGTTTTCGAAGCTTCTCTTGATTTGTTAGATGGGTAGAAGTCCTATAAATTCGATGGTAGATAATGTCCTGTGAGTATAAGTGTTCAAAGCGATACTCTTCTCATTTGGAATCAGATATACGTTGCTTTTAAGTAAACTGGTATTACTGTTCGCAGTAAATTTCCAAGTAGCTACATGTTTACCCAGATAAAATATGCATTGTAAGCGAATGTGAACATCTCAAGAAAATAACCGTGGGTTTGGACAAAAGCTTTTAGAGAGCAGAAGCTTCGTATACATATTTGTGGAGTTAGGGGCCTGACATACTGCCGATGGGATCGGGTTACCGACAAAGCTATATAAAAATGTGCTCCATATTCAGTTACTATACAATCCAACAGTTTAAAAGGACAAAAAATATGGACTCTTTCTCATTACCGACTTTACGAGGACCTGAACTTTAGGATTAATTAATTTACGACCAAACTTTTCTGATGAGCTGAATTTTTAAGCTTGCCTGTGACTGGAATACCTTTTGTTAATTACAGTCTTGTTTTAAGGGACCACTATTTTCATGTTTTTATTTTATAATTCGCCAAAAAATCTAAAGGAACTTTGTAATAACTCGCCAAGACACAGACACAAAAGGACTACAAAAGTGTAAAACATTTCTAGGAGTAACTGCAGACTGTATACGAGTTTCGACAGTAACGTGTGTAACATCTCGAGCTGTGTATACACGACGACCGAGTACATTTTCATGAATCACATTTAAATGACACTCTCAGGCGATGAATGACTTACACTTCGCCTCCACTCCGCATTCAAATATTTATTTGTCTGCCGGCGTATTCAAATGTTTATGTGGCGCAAAGAAGAGTACCTCAACAGTATCAAGCTTTTTACACGTGTTTAAATACGAATGTATCCAACCGTCTTTTCAGTGCATTTAACCTCCAAGTCTTGAAAAATTCTTATGAAATTGTTCAAAGCAAAACCTATCACATTCAACATACTCTATACTATTTATTAAATACCGGCCAAGTGCATGTCGGACCACGCACAATGAAGGGTTCCGTAGTTGCGAAGAATTAATGTAGTTGCAAAACATTTTGTACCATACCTTCCAACTGCAAATGTAAGTTGGTCGACTATTACTCGTTAACTTTTAAAAGCCTACTTAGCTGTGTTAGTTTTACTTAACTTCGTTATTATACTGCAACCGTGAATTTTTTCACATATCTAAAAACAACCATTTAGCTGGCAGGGGGTACGCTTGACTAACAAAAATGAGAACTTTAAAGCTTAATATTCCACAAATGGATCCCTTAATAATAATAAAAGTCCCCACTTTACGTGTTGAAAAAATAAATAAAATATTTTTCCAACATTTTATTTTACCACTTTGTCGGCGTGACTAATATGTATGGCGAATTACAGCTTTCGAAGAGTCTCTGAGCTAAGCTGCGGATAGACGGACGAACATGGTGAAACCATAACGGTTCTTTTTTGCCTACGGAACCTTAAAAGTTAAGAAGAACGTCGTACTTTGCTATAGTGTGTTCTTACACTTCATAAGGTCTGAGTACCACTCAATTGAAGGGAGTTCTGTGAACTCGGCTGCATAAAGAACTATTCCTCGGAGAGGTTTTCTTTTTGTAGTCGAGGAAACGCCGCGACAAGGATTGTGGGAAATGATGACAATTTCCTTTTCTGTGGTAGGTAACTGTTTTTACTTCCATTCAACATTCGTCTCTTGCAAATGCTTGGAAACGACTCCTTGTTTACACAAAGTTGAATAACATGCAGTGAGACCGTACTCTGAGCGGAGTGTTTGTTTCAAGTGTTTTTCCGCACCATAAATCACGCTTACGATCAATGGTGTACCATTACCTGAAGTCAGTTAGCTTTAGAAGTGAATTTGTTACCTTATGCTGTAAACATGTAAAGTACCAATGGCATATTCTAAGAATTTTGTTCCTATGAACTTACACTTTATAAGGTAACAGCTATGCTTCGATAAATTCAGATAGCAGGCGCAGAATTCCAATATCGAGGCTCCACATTACGAGTATTTACATGCATAGCAGAGAAGTTTTCAATAAATACTCGCAAACTTCGATGGCAGATAGAAAATTTATTGAACTCGTGTCTACATTCTAGGCAACTTTTTTATACTTAGTATGCTCCTGTTTATATTCACTTTCATTTCCAGTGACATTTTTTATGATGAAAAGTTGCATCAGTACATATTGGTAAGTAGAAAATATTTAAATTTACATATGCATACGCAATACTTTATTGCATTCCACAATGTATATGCTTACGTGGTAAACATTAGCTTTATGACAATATCGTGGACCCTGTCGGGCACAGATTAAATTTAGAAGGTAGAGATTAGGACCTATAATTTATCTTATAATCTAACTTATTCTAAATACAAAAAAAAAAATAGAATATTTCGGGTATTCTAAATTAGATTTAGGGATTTATCTTTTAAATATTCATGTACACTGTAGGTAATAAATAACATTTACTTAATAACAGATTTTTATATTTGTTAGTGAATAAACGAAGTTTTTTTTTTCTAATTCATTCTGGTAACTTATTACATATTTTTATTGGAGTAACCGGAGGGTTTTTTGAATGTATTTTTAGGCGGGATGTTAGTAAGATTAGTCATGTTTTGTATCGGAGTGTGTATCTTGTATTTGTATGTATTCTCGTTTAGTGTAAAAGTCTTGGTGTTTATAAGCGAATTTGCATATTTTAATATATTAAAATATGCAAATTAAGAGGATGAGGATGATGGGGGATTCTTAAGAGGTTGTTGGTGTTTTTCCAATAACCCTATATATAGGGTTATTGGAAAAACACCAACAACCTCTTAAGAGGTCATTGGTTTTAATATGGGACCAAACTTGAAATCGCGAAAAAAATTCAGCTGTTCCTTACATTTATGTTCGTATAACTCATCAAAATGTAGGGCATAGCTGATTTATAACATCACGTTCAAAAATTCCGTTACATAGATTCATAGAAACCTACATAGATTCATAGATAGATACCAAGCTTATTAAAGCGTGTTGAAAAGATAAGTTATGTCCATGACAAGTGCGTTGATGAGCTTCCGAAAAAGCGAAGTATAAAAGAGTATTTGTGAAATCTATGTTTAAAGAAAATCCAATTATTTTTTTGTTCTAAATCTCTGTTGATATAGGACAGACAGAAAATGATGGCGCAAATCCGTAAACACTACAAGCCTATCAAGGAAATTACACAAAAAGTTCAGTTTATGAGAGGGTTCTAAGTTCTCAATTTAAAACTAGGATAATAAATACTTTTCTAGAACAAACACTTCTGAGTGCAGAGTCAGGCACTGGTCCTAAGTAACTCGCGTCGAGAAATAAATTGAGTGCAGGAATAAATCAGGAGTAGACGCAATCAGGGGTTCCTCCGTGAGAGTGAGCGATACCTCCCACGTGTGCGCTTCCAACAGATTTACAACCTTATTTTGTAATAATAGCCACGGTCTTCATTATAACATAAATAGTCCTTAAACACCTTTATAGCCCTCACAGAATTTGTATGAAGTGCCCCCGAGAGGTCAATATGTTTATAATCCTTAAAGCCGGCTTAAATGCCTCTTTCATTAAGGTAATGTCTTCCGTAATTCGACACAATTCAATCTCATAACACTGGCTATTATTAAAAAAGAAAAGTTAGTTTAGACAACATTTTAGAGAATTAATGAAAACAAACAAGTCGTTTCAGGAGAATAGTTTGGGTCAAATAAAAAAATACTTTTAGGAAGTGAAGTTGCAGGCGTCGTAAACCTTTATTTCAAAGACCAATCTAATAAACTACTAGCTTTTGTCAGCTGCCCGCATTAACCAATTTAAACAAATCTTAACAAATTATACACTTAAACCTTCCATAAGAATCATTTTGTCTATTGGTGAAAACCGCACGAAAATCCGTTCAGTACTTTTTGAGTTTATCGCGAACAGACAGACGCGGCGGAGGACTTGTTTAATAATGTGAAGTGATTGATTCCAATTCGAACAACTTTAACTAAGTAAATGTACGAGGTTCGCAAAACATAATAAAAACATAGCCACATAAATAAAAGTATACAGACAGCTTAATAAATATAACTGTGAATATGCCATATATGTACGTGAATGAACTGTGTATCGTGTGAACACAACACGATACTGGACATTCACGGTTCGCGCCAAATCGATGTGTAAAAACGTTTCCAATAATTAAGTGAGGGTAGAACGAACGGTTAACTGACAGAAGCGTTACGCTTAAAATGTGAATCGGATCCCAGCGGAAATTACGTTTTTCTCCAATTTTCTTTACAAGTACTTGTTTATTTTAGGATTATTTATTGTGAAGCTGCTTCGCGTGATTTCTTATTTATTTTTGTCAATGGATTTTCTGTCGTTTCAATCACTATCCGATAATGAAGGATGTATTAGACTATGTTTGTTTGGTGGATTAATACTTTTTCAATTTGCTGCTTGGGACAGTTTTTCTAGAATGTAATCATTAGTCATCATAATCATATCTAGCCTATAATGTTCCCACTGCTGGGACACAGGCCTCCTCTCGGTGAGAGGGTGTGGGCCGTAACCCACCACGCGGGCCCAGTGCGGTTTGGAAGATTTTTTGGTTCTAAAACATATCGGTTTCCTCACGATGTTTTCCTTCGACGTCTTGAGAATCATTATTACGATGCCCAAATAAGGTGCACAATAGTCAGGGCATACTGACGATCGTTTTATCTGTGCACCCTTTGCTTGTCAGCTGTACTCAGCGGACACTCAATGTTCTTCGTGTACAATATAATAACGCTTTTAGGATGTTGTTGGGGCTGCCGAGATGCTGTAGTACGTCTGGCATGTTTATGGAGGCTCGGATTGATAGCTTTTATGCCATCACGAGAAAGAGAGCGGCCTGCATATCACACCTTATCCGAGCAAGCTTGAACAGCATTCGGAAAGTAATAGCACACCGGTTAGATGGTTGTTTTCTAAGAAATTGAATCGCACTTCACTTTGATTTCATTTATTTTTTTATTTTCAGGTTATAGGTTCAGGCATAGTTCTTGAGCACTTACTAACACAAAATATGGATGTTCTCTAACGAATACTCTGAAATAAAGTTATAATACACCTTCATATAAATAATTATTATTATATTGTCAAACTGAAATTAAACAGCTTAAAATGCTTAAAAAGCCCGCCATGCTGAAACACAACAAAGAACATGAACTCCATAATTCTTGGAAGACATCGAAGGTTCAAAGTTTTATCTTTTTTGTCCCATTAGTCCAAAATGTCCTATTAACTAGAAGCACTGCACCTAACCCTATGTGCCATAATCAGCCCTATTAAACGAATGATTCGCACTTGGGCGAACAAATCCGACTTATTCAGCACACTTCAGCTGGCGAGCAATCACGTACTAAAATAGGATGCTCAGTGGAAGTTATAGCACTGACATGACGTCACGTGCAACAACAAACCACCCACAGAGAACGCTTAGCTTGCAAGCAAAGGCGATTGCAGCCCCAACACGCGCGTGTCCGTGAATGTTCACTGTGAGTATTTGCGTCCACATAGAGCGAGGCATGCAAACTACGAGTTATGTAGCTATTCGCGACACATTCTTTGCAACGTCTAAATGGGCCTTAAAATCCCGATAACATCCATACTTTTTAATATTACTAGCTTCGTTCTCGTGAAATGTTTTAACTTGTAATATATTCACACACACTCTGCAATACTGTAGCGTCCTATTCGTGAAAGAATTTACAAAATAGGATCAGTAGTTCCGAAAATTACCCCTACATACAAACACAAATTTTCCTTTTATTATATATTGTACAGACGCCAGAATATCAAGCTACTGTGTCAAACTTCTTTGATAGATTTTAAACTTTATAAGTGACGAATAAAGTAAATGTTCAATTGGGAAAATTTTACAATTTGGGGTAGCTTGATGTGCTGGCGTCTATACAAGGAATCTGCTGGATGCGGGAAGCACAGAACTGGTTGAAGTGGTGGAGCTTGGGGGAGCCCTATGTCCAGCAGTGGACGTCTTTCGGCTGAAATGAAGATGATATAATATAGTCATAGATAAATGCGAAAGTAACACTATGTTTCAGTTATCTTTTCACGTCTTAAGGGCTGAATGGAATCACGATAGTACGATCCCGTGGGACAATTGCTGACTTCCTTGCGGACTAAAGCCGCAGGCAAAAAGCTAGCAAATTTTTAAAATGAGCTCGAAAGTAATTATTCTAAGTGATAACTAATTATTTAGAAACTTGAGTTGTATAACAAAAATCAAAGCAATAAACCTGAAACGGTAGAAGATATTAAAAATGTTACGTCTCAAAGCCATTTGAGTTGTGTTGCCACGTTTTATCACGAAAAAATTATATTGAAGTGGACTGAAAAATATTGCTTTTCAACTTATTACATTCTAAATACTTGTTTACCAAAATTTTTTGGTCCTTAGAGTAATTTTTTTGTTCATGTTTCGAATATCAAATCCTGACACCATTTAAGTTATAACTTATGTGATACTTTATTCTAATATTTTGGAAACCGAATCGTTTAAACTGAATACCAGTTTAAACTGTTGATTTTTATTGCTGCTAAGCTAAAAGAATGTGGAGTGTGGTGTGTGTGGTAGATGTGTGTGTGAATGTGGTTCAAAAGTGTCCACGATGGAGCAGCCTCAAATGGAGCGTAGCGTCCGTTAGCCCAATAAGGGCCAAGATAAAAAACTGTATTATCTTTATACTCTATACAAGATGAAAAAATACAGGAACGATTTCTGGCAGCACAAAAAATATTATATCATCATTCGACTATTACTCAAAATCTCTTGAATTGAGTTTGATGCCCTTCTGCATAATTGATGACCCCTTCATGTACTTTCATTTGGTGTATGTCTTATTCATGGCCGCTCTTGGACCACTAGTGTTGGGGCTCTGCTTCGTATAGGGTCACAGCATTATGCTGAGCGATGCCTAATTTGTTTTGGCAAAAAGGCGAATAAAAATGTATTTTCTTTCTCCCTTCTTTCACATTTTCCCATTGTATTTTGATATCGGCTAGTTTCTACATAAGGACGGGACCGTTTTGTTAGCCGACCCGCATCCATTTGCCAAAGTCTACCGAATCGGGTCAGACGGCTCAAACTCGTTCACCCTACATATTTTATACGATTGTTGAAATGTTTTAGTTTACTACAAACATCTATCAGGCGCTTAGGAAACTTGTTTGA
Organism: Antitype chi; assembly: GCA_947359405.1. Lineage (NCBI taxonomy): Eukaryota > Metazoa > Arthropoda > Insecta > Lepidoptera > Noctuidae > Antitype > Antitype chi. The sequence continues at coordinate 8,504,801 of OX375815.1, read as the reverse complement.
TTGAATTAACCAATTGCAACATAATACCAAATTCATGGTCGCTCAATGCGCTAAGGAGTGGGCTATGCTCGGAGTTTCTTTGAAGCATAAACTCAGAAATGAAATTATCCGGAAAAGAACCGGAGTTACCGTCATAGCTTGCAGAGTAAGCAAACTGAAGCGGCAGTAGGCTTGCCATGTTTGTCAAAGCATCGATGCAGATGGCCGGTGGAGCAGACGAATCCTGGAGTGGAGACCGCGTATCGGCAAGCGTAGCGTGGGACGCCCATCAGCTAGATGGACCAAAGACCTTAAGAAAGTGGCTGAGACAGACTGGATGCGGAAGGCAGAGGACAGGGGTTGTGGCGTAACCTTGGAGAATCTTATGTCCAGCAGTGGACTGCGATAGGCTGAGTTGAACAAAATAATCTACCTTAAAATATTTCAAAGGTTTTGATTGGTAAGGTTGGGGAAACTCATTGTTTATTTAATTTATGCACTACGTCAATTCGCCGTGCAATAGCCATTTCATACAACAGTCAAAGAATGACAGTTATGATTTAAGTATACGAATCTCTTTCCTCTATTCTGTGATACGAACAATTTAAGTTCGTAGCCAATTTATACAATTTTTTTTTTTGACTTTACATAAATAATATGTAGTTACGATCCATAAGATTAGAGTCCATATTCGCATGGACGTAAAAATATTGCGGCGGGATATTTTTGCACACTGGATCTTCAACGTACCGTTTATCGGCAAGAATTGAAAATCGGTCCTAGTTTAACTTTTGTTACTTTAAGTTATAGCTATATTTGCATAATGCAGAATTGCATATGTAAGCGGGCATGCCCTTTATGCCTGGAGGCTATTATTTATATTGGAAGTTCTGTTTACGTTTTATTTTAATTTTCTATTATTTTTAATTTTCTATTTTTGATGGTATATTGGCGTGTGCTAGCTGACATATGGCAAATTTTATGTTTTTTTTTGTTTCGTAATTTTTATTACCTATTATTGTATAGAATCAAGTTCTTCTAACTTAACAGACAGCTGTGCTGCTGAGGAGTTTGTTCCGCTACTTCTTCCCAGCTAAAGCACTAGGAAGTGGTGAAGGGCGGGCGTTTTGGGGGGACTGTCTTATGTAATTTTATTTTGACGTTCAAAAAGAGCTGACTCTCAGCCTAGTTTGAATAAATGACTTTTGATTTTGATTTTGAACAGTGTGTTTTTTCGACGCACTGGGATGCACTCTGTGGGATTCCCAATGCTCAGTTCAACACCCAAAGTTGAAAATCCATTACGCATAAAATCTCTGCGGGATATTTTTACGTCCAGTACCTATTCAATAAGTTAGTAGGTATAGTACAGTATATTTATTTCTGAGTATATGGTACATTATGATCTGATTAAAAAGCTTCACATAAACTACCGTTGCCGGTGTAGAAATAATTAAATTAAAGTACAATTCCCATTAAAAAAGCCGATAGGTACTAGAAATCGTTAATTATGCTTCTTGGTGGCCCAGGAAATACTTATCATATAACTGGATATTGTAGTAGACACTAAAGAGCGCACCAAAGGATTTACGAAATAATTTTGTTCGTTTCACATTTCTGCATCGTTATTACTTGACCTTTAGTTTGACCGTCGCCCCTGGCACACAGGCAACTGAGGGAACACGGGTGGGTTTTAGTCAGTAAAAGTCTGACACGCCCTCCTGCTCCACCCAGAGCGGGAGAAGTTATTTGATAATTTCCCATCCTTAAAAAAAAAAAAAAACCTTAAGTTTTGCAATTAATATACAAGGTGTAACAGAATAGACGCAAGACCTGAAAGTAGTTTGTTCCTAATTGACTACTGAATCGATTTCAGTAACTTTTAATATAAGTATTATTTATCTAATTATGTATTTTGCCATACCTACCACTGATTGAGCCAAAGAAAATTCAATCTTATCTCAGAACAAATAAGAAACAATTTGAAATGCATATAGTAATGCTTGGGTCGACGCGTTTTTCTTAATAAAATCAGTTAGCTTTAAAAAAAAATAGTTTTGGCCATCGTATTATGCTTTTAACTCAATACTCTAATTAGGGTGTATCAGGTCGTGCGTTAATTATGTTACTCGTTGTATAAGATATTTAAGGATTCACTCTATGAATCGTACTATTTAAAATCACGACTACTTACTCTTTTCTCGATTGTAAAAAATCCAAACAATCTCTAAAAAAAAACAAATAAATCCTCAGTACAGCGTAAATAGATCACGGAAGGTCATCAGTTTTTTTAGTAACAACATAACTACATCTTTTCTTTAATGTATACATTTTTCATTCTCAAAGTTTGTATTTATTTTCATAATACGAAAATTCCCTTAAATAGCGAGCGAATCGCCCATTCAAGCCCGAGCCGCTACGCTTCTATTAAATTTCAATAGAACCTCGGAGCGGTCTACACAATAAAAGAAAGACATCTCAGTATAGTTTATTTGAAAGTTGAAACAAACTTCACCTGGTAAGTCATTCATTCATAAATAAACATTAGCAATTAAACAATGTTTCTAGAGAAAACTTCTCAGACTAATTAAGTAGCTATTAAAATAACAAACTTCAAAGAAAAAGATTGCTCGTAAATCTACCTGTAAAATAAATGTCTTAAGCATTAACAATTTTATTGTGTTTCTTGAAACTAAATAAGAAACATACCTTTAAAGATTAGAAAAGATTTCTACATTCTGAATGTTTACTCAGGTTTCTAGACGTATTTCTTAAAAATGAAATGTTCATGTTAAAATATTTTCATAGAAAATTCCCTTTTCCTTATTCTATGTAAAGCTATTGTTAATATTAGAGGTATGGTCTGCGTATGCAAACTCTGGATACGGGAATTTTGTTCCTACTTTTGAAAGTGAAAATTGTACCTTCAGTCCTCTCTTTCAATAATGATAAGCAGAGGTGTAATTCCGTAACATACTTATAATAGGAATGGCTTTTGACAACAATCATTGCGTTATTTATGTTGTTGAGCAGACAAGTCTTTCGAAGACATAAAGCAATGGATTAGGAAAATCTGAAAAATGCTTCTGATTCTAATTTTATTAATAGTGTGTTATGCAATTAGGATGCTTGATTTTCATTGAAGACTTATAAGATCCTGGGAGTGCCGTAAGTCTGTCAAATCAAGCAGGAACGGCGTTCATAGAAGTACGAAAAGTAAGAAGAAGTAAACGTACGAAAGTAAGAAGTATAAATCAAGGAATAATAATTAATACGTAGCCAACGGTGACTTGGGCTTGTCACTGAAAAGGCCCATAACGGATTTAGAAACTTTCCGAGTCATATTAATTTATTTCATAGTTATTTCCTTACATTGCGAATCATTTTTTTATCCACATGAGACCAACATAACAAGAGACAAGGATCGTATGATAATCATGATAAAAAGTTATTATTGTTTCTTCAGTACAACAATTCACTTATTGTTTTTCTTCTAATAACGTAGGGTCTTCTTTCACCGCCATTTTGAGCTGAGCAATGAAAAAATCGAACTGTGACGTCAATCTGTAGTTAGCCCTGAATTCTTCACAGTGTTTTAAGAACACCGGGTATAAATGCTTCAAAACAGCATGGTCCAACGTCGGGAACAGATGATGCAGTGCGTGGTCACCGAAGAAAGTCATCACTTTGAAGAAGTTGTCGTTGATGTCATTGCGATCCATCACAGCTTCGAGCTCGTGCATGCCCCAGTCAATAGTTGTTGCCCTGAAAAATAATAATAATCCATTAAAGCTAAATAATTGGGTACGGATGGAATTTATCAACCAGTGAAAATTCAATATACATTTCTTAAAAACTGATTCTACTATATTTATTTGGTCAATTTGTAGATATATTCACCAAATTCGCTCAGTGAGCTACGTAAAATAATTGAATAACTTACTTGACTTGATCACCATCTTTGAAGATTTTAGGATGATGATGAGCAGCATTGGATCCAATCGTGAAGAAGATAAGACTGGCAGTGCAATTAATCCACAGCCACATAGTAAAAGCGTGGTAGAAGGTACAGCCACTGACAAGGTACATCCAGACGGGAAGGAGGAGACCAATTCCATCGTGCCATCTGTAGTGGCGGGTGAAGAAGCCCTTGCGAATGAAATTACTGACGAACCTGAAAACGTACATAAGGTTGTTATTGTTGGTAAAGTAAGGATGTCTAAGCATGAAACTTTAAATTATATCTTACCTCTTTATGAAGTTGAGCATAAAGATGAATGGGAATACCACAAACTCAATCAAGAGAGTGAAGTAGGCGTAAGACGGCTTCTTCCTAGGATTCCAGAAAACAAAAGGTTCGAGTCCACTGATCTCTAAATCTATGAGAGTGTTGGGATAAACATGATGAGAGAGAGCGTGTGATACTCTGAAGTCCCTGTAAAAACAATTATATAATTAATATGATCGAAATTGATAACCGAGGCGATATCTAAGTTTGTTTTTTTTTTTCGTGCTATCTCGGTGGTCTTATGTCAAGTGTCATCATAAAGCTAAATAATTATTATTATTTACCTGTAGGACCATAAACTGAAGTTAAAGAGGTACATCCTCCAGTTGGTTTTCATATGGATATAGTTGTGTGCAGCGACGGTGTTCCATGCTAAGCTGAGAGCTGCTACCAAGTAAGACGCCATCACAACCCAATAGTCTGTAGCCCAACAAGACAAAGCTGAAGCTATTAAACACGTAGAAAATAGTCCATCAATAATCAGAGTTGTTCGTTTCTTCTCAGTTGGAGGAATTTTCTTAAGCTCCTCTATCACTGATCGTTTTAAAGTTTTGTAAAATCCATCTTCTTCGAAGGTAAATGGAGAATTTCTAGGTGTCTGAGCATCTCTAATGTAATATGTTTCTTTCATTTTTTCTACAACTGGATTGAAGTGGTGGCATTCGAATGCTTCTGTGATATCTGTGCCCTGAAAATTATAGGTTCGATTGATTGAATAATTCAGAAAAATATAATTCCCTTACTAATCTCCAGATCGAATGCAATAATCAACCTATGGATATACTACAAGAGAAAATGAATCTTTGAAATACTCGTATAATCAAGGGAAATATTTAACTATAAAATTTAAATGTGATGGACACTTTTTAAAATTAATAAACCTCTAAAATACCTCTCTTTTTACGCTTCTAATGATAAACGCTCTTTTGAAGTCTATTTAACTTTCTATGCTTTTGTCACAGTTGGTTGCAGTAACTAAGCTAGGATACCCCGACCAAACTAGTGAGGTTAGGTTGGAACTGAGACCAACCACGAACGAGCAGAATTGGGTGCAGTAACTAAGCTAGGGAATCCTGCACCCTAATTGCGTAGCTCACGATTAATCATAATCTGTTTCGTTTTGAAACAGAGTGCTAAACTATTGCTTCATATGTTCGAAAAATGTGTCTGCTCAACAACGTAAATAACGCAATGAATATTGTTGAACTGTCAAGATGAAACCGATTATGATTAATCCCGTGTTACGCAATTAGGGTGCTGATCAGTTGATCGAGCTCGGCTAGCGCCTAACCAAATCCTAACCTAACCATTATATTAGAGTGTTCAATAATATTTTTAGGAACGAAAAATGAACATTATTAGAGGTTTGGTTTAATACATGCCTATAATGAGAATTGGATAGTATTGTTTTTATGTCAAAGTTAAAGCAATTTCGATCACATAGATTATTATGTCATGACCTGTAATAATCACTCATACAACAAAAAAAAACACTCTTAATATACCTTGGAAAGTTCCAACCACTCCTCGCCGCCAGGATGCTTTTGCAAAAAATCCGTGAAATCATAAAGTCCATTCCGTATCCTCCATAATCCTTCTGCTCCATCGTCCATGGCTTTTCCTTCCAGCCATTGTACAGGATCCCTAAACCCTCCATCTCTCAGAGAAGGGTACTTCAATTGAGGGAAACTCACATGAGTCTTCTTCTCCTCAGCTGTTTTATGTGCCCACTCAATGTATCCCATATCTTTGGGAGCCATTTTAAATAACTACACAATTAACACTAATAAAATAATCACACTTAACTACACTGAGATGTGTTCTGTCCAGACTGTGGAAATAGATTAAAATAGGGAACCATCCTCGCCTGTTTATATCACATGTTTTTGTAAACAAACGATATCTTTGTTGACGAAACATTAAAATTAAATATTTACCTATCAACCTCGAATAAAAAATAACCAAGTGTAAGTCGTTTTTTCGCAAAAGTGTTCAGTCTTATCAGTTTAATGTAATGTAAGAATTTCTATTTCTTCTGATGCCATGATAAAACCAATTTATAAAGTTGGCACCAGAATTTTGTCAAGCCAAATATGCAGCGGTGACCAATAGTATGTCCGTTGCCACCATATTTCGGACCGTGATCGTTCTAGAAGACATCTTCTAGAACGACCACGGTGTTCTTTAACGTTAACGTTAATGTTCTTTAACACAATCATGTTAAAGAACATTTTATTTTGCTAATTTTTGTATGGAAAACTAAAAGTATTCGATATGGCGATAATCCTATCTGGGGGCACGGGAGTAACAAAGTAAAATTATTTATTTCAATTTGAACATTCGCTTGAGGTATTGTTGCCTGTTTTAAAATGAAGTTTTCTGGAAACAGAAATGAGCACGAACGCTACTTTTCCATTAAGAATTTAACAGCATTAAAAAAAATACGGTATTTTTCTTTAACCGTGAAAAGCCTACGGAAAATATATCTATTTATTCAGTCATATTCCTGGGAAATCAAAAGAGCTTAGGTTTCGCCGAAACTCAAAAGGCGTGATCATTACGAGATCATAATTAAGTAGGTACTTAATCATATTTATTTTGCAAAACCGCAGATTTAGCCATGTGATTTCGTGGAATTCGCGCTAACTAAGTACTTTCTTCTTTAAGGAACGGAACTTAAATTATAACCATTTGAGTGTGTAGGAAGTGAGGTACAAAATGTATGTAATCCTACTTAATACTATAAATGTGAAAGTTTGTATGTTTACATTTTTGGATGTTTGGATGTCTTACTCTTAACTTACTCTCTTAACTTACTCAATCACGCATAAACGGCTGAACAGATTTGGATGAGATTTGGTACTAAAATACTTTACAACCAATTAACACACAGGATACTTTTCATCCCGGTAGTACGTTCCCGTAGGATAATTTTCGACCTCAATGCAAGCGAAGCCGCTGGCATAAGCTAGTCCTACTTAATAATAAAATGTGAAAGTTTGTTTGGGTAGCTGTTTGGATGTTACTCCATCACGCAACAACGGCTGAATGAATTTGAATGTTTGACACACAGATAGATCATAATCTGGATTAACACATAAAATATGTTTTATCCTGGTAGTACGTTTCTGTGGAATGATTTTCGATCTCCACTCCGTTTTGGCCTGATGAACTGGTGGTCAAAATCGAAAAATCCTGATATGCGTAATACTTTATGACATTTCAGGATGTATGTGTTTGAAAATGTTTTGTCCAAGTTTTCATGTACATATATTATATATAACAATCACTCTCACATGTTTGACCTTCCACAAACAGCGTGTTTGTTAGGAAAACTTGATTGCAATTAATTATTTATTCACTGACTCTTGATAAGCGAAGTCACAGCGCAAACCAAAGGTCGAGCTTTATCTCTCATACCTATACATTTGTGAAACAAAACATTGCAATATTGATTATAACTATATACATGTGATTTTACAAATTAATATTTATTGCCAAAAGAATCTTACCTACTGCCTCTTTTCATCGGCCAATCAAATTTTTTGTTTACTTTTGTACTACATCATCATCTGCCTAGCCTTTTCCGGTTCGTTTTCCGGCCTTTTGCGGTTGGCGCAGTGGTTTAAGCGATTGATGGCTGCGCTCCGTTGCGTGGGTTCGATTCCCGCACGGAACAAATATTTGTATGAACTACAAGTAGTTGTTCCGGGTCTGACTGTTTGTGTATGTGAGTTTAAATGTTTGTAAACGCACCCACAATACAGGAGAAATTCCTAGTGTAGGGCAAGGCTTTTTAAAAAAAAAAAAAAAACTACGTTGGGGTCGGCTTCCAGTCTAATCGAATGCAGCTGAATACCAGTATTTTACATGGAGCGACTGCCTATCTGACCTCAACAACCCAATAACTGGGTAATCCGATACCCCTTGGTAAGACTGGTTGTCAGACTTTCGGGCTTCTGACGACCCGTAACGACTGTCAAAGATACACGAATGACAGCTGGGACCAACGGCTTAACGTTCTTTTCGAGACACGGAAGGGTCTTGGTATGTAAAGATGGTCACCCATCCACGGACCAACCGTGACAAGCGTAGCTTAACCTGATCGATCGACCCGTGCGGCTGTTATTACTTAGCCACAAGCCCCCCAAGTTTTGTACTACGTATTTACTACTTATGTGAGATAATAATATTGTAAGTAATAAATAAAATTCTGTTTAGGACAATGACAGTGACCTTTAGATCCCACATTTTGAATAAATATGTATTTGTTTCAATAAAACATTTGATAACTCCGTCAAACCGTTGACACCTATTACAATATATTTGTGGAACATTTATTTAGTTTTAATATACAAAGAAACAGTTAAATGTTAGTACATATTGTTGTTATCAGCGGTCTTGATTGCATAATGAAGAAGGGAAGTCAATATGGGATTAACAAGAAGATCAACAAGAAAAGTATACAATCTGAATAAAAGAAAGAACTAGGGAAGAACTTGTGGCGTAATAACAATAGAGGGACTCGATTCGATAGACGATCTTCAAGGTTAAGCAACGCTGGCTGAGGTCAGTCCGTGGATAGGTGACCATTACATACCGAGACCATTCCATGACTCGAAAAGCACGTGAAACCGTTGGTTCCGGCTGTCAGATATAGATTTTTGATACGGTTCGTCAGAAGCTCGAAAGTCTGACAACCAATCTACGTTGTGAAAGTCAGATAGGCAGTCCACTCCATGTAAAATACTGGTATTTAGCTGGATCCGGTAAGATTGGAAGCCGACATAAGAATAGTTGGGAAGGACCGAAAGGACAAGGCAGATGAACGAAAGGACTGGCTACTAGAAAAATGCAGAATTGGATGGAATTTGGAGAGGGAGGCACCTGTAGTGAGACATACGTACTAGTCAGACTAGACTAAAAAATAAAATATGATAGTTCTTCTAAAATATCAGTGTGTTTTAAAACAAAAATTTATGACAGTAATTTTGTTAACACTCATACAAACGAATAGGAGTAAAATAGTATTTTAATAAATTATGATTACATTATTAAAATTAATAAATGCTCTTCCAATTTGGTATTAGTACCTGCAAAGCAATACTTTGCAAGCGATGCCCAACTTTTCTTACTTATCGACAGAATTCGATTTATCCAAAATATGGTCCTCTTTGACAGCCATTCTCAACTGCCCAATGAAAAGGTCAAAGGATGACGTCAATCTGAAGTTAGCCCTGAACTGCTCCCAACGCTTCAGGAACACTGGATACAACTGTTCCAAAGTAACCTGATCCAAAGTGGGGAACAGGTGATGTAGTGCGTGATCTCCGAAGAAAGTCATTGATGTGAAGAGGCTACTATTGATGTCAGTCCGGTCCATCACAGCTTCGAGCTCATGCATGCCCCAGTCGACAGTGGTGTCCCTGGAATAAGAAAAATATCGCTATAATAACGTCAAATATACACACACACACATATAGTGAAGAAGTTTAAAGTTCTGTGGTCGTCATCAAAACTGTTTCTGTACAGTTGAATGGTGTTAGTGAAAACATTGTTGTTTTTAATGAAACATTAAAATTCTGAATATGCAATCTTGAAAAGACGAAGCTTGTAATTGTAGCAGTTACAAATAAATTAACCTCAATTACTTGCAATAAAATTGTTCCTGATATGATATCAGAGAATTTCAATGATGCAAGTCCAACTAAATAATTTTCCTTGAGTCCATTTGCAGATACAGTCTCATTATATTGATAGTCGGCAAAATATTCACTGTCAGCAAGACGGGTCTAACCTTTATAGCAAAACATTGTATGTCATAATATTATTTTGCATAACAGAGAATAGCATAAACTTCATTTTGCAGAAAATCGTTTGGTATACAGTCATAGCATACATTAAAAACTCATAATTTTATAAGTCAGAATCATCTTTATGTATAAATTTAATATCCATAATATTTAAAAAGTAATACCATCATATCGCAGACAGTTTACAGTCAGAATCGTATTTTGGAATAAGTAAAATAGGTAGAATTTGGTTCTGGCACTCGCCGGCCGCTGTCGCGGCACCGCTCGCTACGCTCGCTCGCTCGGCTCATGCGCAGGGGATTGCAGTTCTAACCTAACCTAACCTAATATTTTATTGCGAGTAATTTAACCTAATCTAAATAGCTTGGTTCCAGGTAGCCTACTAAAATATATTCGCTCTAAATAAAAGTTATCCTAAATGAAATTATGCGGAATGTAATTTTTTCAAAGGCAATTATACCAAATAAAATTCTACTATCTTAAAAGTATGCCATTGTAAATTCGGACATATATAAACATTCGGCCAAACAATAATTATATTAAATATTTTTTATGCCCTAAAAATATTCCTTTAAAGAAGATTATGCCAAGTGTGTTATGCCAAATAAATTTCGAAGCATCAAGATTCTGCCAGATAGAGGGAACCCCAGCAAGATCAATCCATTTCTGGACATGAAAGCCAAAATAATATTATGTAATAAGTAAACATAGAAAATAAAGCGAAAGAAAGGCGACTAACAAAAGGTGACAAACTCACAAGACAGACCTAGAAGGATATACTCGTATGACCTTATTGGTGACGTTCTTCAGATAGGTGTACATTGTATATAGTCTAGCCTTCTCATTTTGATCCATGTAATTGGAGATACCTCGACCCCTGTCATACAGGATGGCCTAGTTCAGGGGTCGAGACCTCATTGATGTAACGTGTACTGAAGTTTGGAAATAAATTACTATTCCTATTAAAGGCCAAACTCGCAACAGGCGTACGTAACCGGATGTATGAAGTAAACAATATAAATAGAAACGAACGTGAACGTAAATGAAACAAAAGGAATATGTGAGGATCGTAGCAGGTGGCGTTCTGAAATTTCTGCCTTTTTTCCGTGGAAAAAGGCGTGAGCTTACGTAAAAATAATATACTTACTTGAGTTGATCACCATCTTTAAAGATATCGGGGTGATGATGTGCAGCATTTGTGCCAATAGTGTATATTATAAAACTGGTAGTGCAAATATTATCCACAGCCACGTCGAAACAGCATTGAAGAAAGTAGAGCCACTGGCAAAGTACATCCAGAGGGGAAGGAGGAAGCCAATACCATCGTGCTATCTGTAGTGGCGGGTGAAGAAGTCCTTGCGGATGAAGACGCTGATGTGCCTAAATACATAAAAAAATCCCTTTTTTTCAGAAACTGCTTCTCACGTGTTGGCTAGACTAAGCAAGGGAAATAAGTCATGTCGTAGTTTAAGTCATATAAGAATAATTCCATGAAGAAGAATTCATGGGGATAGGGCAAAATTCAACCAAACACAATGCAAAAATTACGAACTATTTTAGTTAGTTTAGTATAGTTATTTAAGGCATTTTACTAGGCAAATTTAAAATTAAATATTATTAAAGCTATCTTACCTCTTTAAAAAATTTATGATAGCGAGGAATGGGTAAACCATAAGTTCAATCAGAAAAGAAAAGTAGGCATAGATGTCTATCTACCAATCTCTGTCTCTGTCTGTCTGTCTGTCAATATCTGTCTATAGCCAATAGTGTTCTGGAACCCAAGAAAGAAGTCTTTCTTTCTTGGGTTCCAGAACACTATTGGCTCAAAAGATGATGCGAGAGAACGTGTGATACTCTGAAATCCCTGTAAAAAACAATAAAATCATTATTTACGCGCCTAGCAAACAGAATTTTCACTTCTGAATCCATAAATTGTAACTTGACACACGTTTGTAATGCTTTTGACGCTTTAACAAAATAGAGACCAAGAGTTGATCTAATGATTGAAATAGAAGACAATACAGAATTTACAACATATACTTCATGTATCTTATTAAGTAACGGTTCAGTTTTTTAGGTGCCTTTTTCTTGGAGAAAACGTTTCCATTACTCCAAGATGCTGTCTTTGCTCTTTTTAACCGACTTCAAAAAGAAGGAGGTTCTCAATTCATGACATGTTCATATTATTTTTTTACGTATGTTCGGGCATAACTCCGTCATATATAAACGGATTTGCAAAATTCTTTTTTAGTTCGAAAGGAGTTTATTCCGAAATCAAATTCTCATTTAAATTTCATATAGATCTGATGATGCGTTTTGGAGACAGACAACGGAACATGGAGGGACAATTTAGGGCCTATAACTTTTATTAAAAACAGTTTAATTTCTTTTGTATATTATTTATTGTAATATTTATGCCAAACAAAGCTATGGCATATTGTATTTAGGGATTTAGTTTTTATGGCATGTTATATTATGTGACATAAAGTTCGGGCAAGTTATCATTCGGACAAATGAGGATTAGAACAAAAAAACATTTGGAATTTTAGATTATGGATATAAAAGTTAGGGAACATAATAGAGAACCTAATTCAGTCCAAATTTCGGTGGAAATAGAATAAGAAATCACAAATATTGCTTTCGCAGGACAAATTTACTTTCATATTTTATTACCGCGGGCCTAACCCTACTTTGCTCACAACAAAAATATATTTCAACGGTAATTAGGTTACCTTAGAGAGCTCCAACCACTCTGCTCCGCCGGGATGCTTATCTTGAAAGTCGTCGAAATCGTAAAGCCCATCACGTATTCGCCATAAACCTTCTGCTCCATCATCCAGGGCTTTTCCTTCCAACCATTGTATGGGATCCTTTAACCCTTCATCTCTCAGCGAAGGGTACTTCAATTAAGGAAAACTGACGTGAGTCTTTTTTTCTGCTGCCGTTTGATGGGCCCATTCTATATAATTTTTATCTTTGGGAGCCATATTTGTAAACGAATTACAATACAGTTTGTTATCACTTCCCTCTGATGCGTACTGCCCAAATTTTATAAACAGTTTAAAAGTGAGATACACGATAGATAGATATACGATTTTATATCATAATGTCATGTAATTAAATAAAATTACTGATATTTTTACGTGAGATTAGATTACATAATATTTGCTTGTAAAAATAGTAATCTAAACAATTATTTCGCATATTTCTGTGTCTGATCATATCACAGTTCTTATCAAAAAGGACACTACGCTCACAGCTCGATTGGAAAGTGACTGACTGAGTCCTTATGGATCTCCCAAGTACCTTAGTCGCTTAAGCTTACAAGGAAAATTAAAAAAAACACTACAAAGAAAAAATTACTTTAAGTTCGGAAGTCAGTGTCTCTAGGTCTATTTTTTGTCACCGACTTCTGAAATTAAAGTTATTTTTCACTTTGTAATGTTTTTTGGAAGCCTGTTGGTTTTTTTTTTGTGAAAAAGTGTTTTTAGTTATAGTACCTACCCCACACCAATTCGTATATCACTATTTATATAAAAAACAATGAGAGGAAGTATTTAGAACATCATCAAGGTACACAAAGTGGATTAAATATGGCTGTCGAAGCTGACGCAAAAACTACCCAAGCAAAGTTAATAAAACTTATATGTGACCACCCCTGAGTGAAGCATACTGCATACCCCATCAATTTCTTTACACACGCTTTATATTAGCTTCACTTGTATGTTTGTTTGTTTGTAACCGACTCCTTTGGACGCTATTTTGACCCACTTTAAACGGTCAGATTTCATTGAAACTTTGTAAACTTATCGAGGACCGATGACTATTCAATAATTTAAAAAATAAATGAGACAAAAAAACACGTTTTTGTAGTTAGCAGAACTAAAAAAATTAAAATAAATAATAGTTTAAAAAACTAAAAAACACGCTTTAAAAACCAAACTAAAAAAGGAGAAAATAATTTCATTCAATTAAAAAGCGTGGGGTGCTTGACATTAAGTGATTATAAAAATACCTCAAAAAGCACCCCACGCTTTTTAATTGAATTAAATTATTTTCTCCTTTTTTAGTTTGGTTTTTAAAGCGTGTTTTTTTATTTAAACACATTATGATGCCGTGAGGTGAAAAGTACATACGCCAGCACCAACTTCCGTCATAAATATTGACTCTTATACTCCAGAATCCTAAAACATACCTCCCAGTATGAAAGTTTTACAGCAACAAATATATAAAACAGAGCCCTGAAATGTGCTTTTTACGATTCTTGGCCTTTTTGAAGAACTATAACCGCAAACTGAAAGCGAGTCAGCTGGCAAATGCCATATTTTATATTCTACGAGTGAAACAAAATATTTTATCGTATCTAAAACTACGTGCCAAAATTATGCAGTTAAATTATTTGTGTCCTACTTTATAGATAATAGGTATTACCTATACACTATAAAATACTAAAAATGTGAAAGTTTGCACGCTCAGATGTTTGTTACTTGTTACGTACCGTTTTCTTAAAGATAGGTATTACCTACCGCATTTAATCTTAGGAATTTTGGAAAGTCTTTCAACCCCCGACCAGTACGCAAGCATTTGTGCGCCGTAGGAAGGGTTTGATTTGATTAAGTTGCCAGCTTGCTTCTCGCCTATTCGTCAAGCAATCCCATTGGTCAACGAAGAGCGATAGTGGCGCCGCCCTGCCGCATGTTTTTTCACTTAAACTGATCGTACACGAACTAATCGTTATGATATCATTTATTATTACCATCGTTACATAATTGTAAATATAATGGGGTTATCATCATTAAACAGGTATGCACGCAATTTCAAATGAAGCTATTTTTTAATATACCTACACCAGTTGAGTGACCTAAAGAATGCCACTGATGCCTCTATCATGGCAACCTACTGGTCTCTAACAATTCAGGGTGACTGGGACTTGGAGGCCCAACCTGTAACCATAGACATGATTCTGGACAAATATTTTTTTAACTGCCTTTTCATAGAAAAGTGCAACACTTTTTTTTTTTGAGTGTGGGAAATCATCAAATTACTTCTGCCGCTCTGAGCCGGCCCCCGGGTGGTGCCACAAGGGGGCGTCGCATGGGCGGGGCGGGCCCGTGCCTGAAGAGGATCGGGTACTGACCCTGGTGCGGCAGGAGCTGGCTGCTTTCCAGAGTCGTTTTTCCGCCCTGGAGGCCATAGTCCTGCGCCCCTTGCTAGCGGCGAACTGGCCTGCCTCAGGCCAGCCGAAGTCGGTTACGTTTGCCACAGAACGCGGTCAAAATGTATGAGCAGTAGTTTTTTTTTATAACCGACGAAAAAATTCAACGCAGATACACGATCTAGAATCATGTACTGAATCCATGGTAATAGGTTCCACGTCGATTTTGTCACTCTGTATAATAAGCCTACGTTCGCACGGACGTAAAATATCGCAGCACTGAATTTGCACACACTGGATTTTGAAAGCACTGCCGCGACTGCTAAGCACCGAGAGTTGAAAAATTTGTTTTTTCGAGGCGCTGGGCTGCACTCAGTTCGAATCTCAATGCTCGGCTCAACATCGAGAGTTGAAAATCCAGAGAGGTAATTTCTTAAGACACTATCAGTAGGAATCGCTTTCATTTTGACAGTTCCAAAACATTCTTGGCGTTGTTTACGTTGCCAAAGAGACATTTTTTTTTTCGAACATATGAAAAAATGGATTAGCAATAATAACCTTCAAAATGATTCAGGTTTTTTTTTTATTTTTGTGTGGGAAATCATCAAATAACTTTTCCCGCTCTGGGTGGAGCAAGAGGGCGTGTCAGACTTTTACTGACTAAAACCCACCCGTGTTCCCTTAGTTACAATGTGTTACGCAATTAGGGTGCTGGGCGCGATAAAATCCCGCAGCGACTTTTTCGTCGTGTGAACGTAGGCTATTATTCAACGAAACCGACAAAGTACCGTTGACACGTAAAGAAGAAAAGACCTGAGTGACTTTTCTCACTCAGGTCTCTCTCAAGAAAGAGATGAGTATTTATTTTTAATGTTAATTTATAGCCAGGCGGAGTAATTGTAAGATGTTTTTGTAATACACACAGATAGGTATCTCATAGGTTATCATCATGCACTTGGAGTAACATGATTGTTAAGGCCTTTACATACTAGCCGTAAAATATAACTTTGTTTGTAAAAATAGCAGTGTACCAACTAGAGATCGAAAGCACGACATTGACTAAAAGTTTTGTCGCCACATCAAAGATAATTTAGTTAGAAGAATAATCAAGTAGATAGGTATTAAAACTTAACTAAGTCAGTTTGTGAGACTCTGTAGTTCCTCTATATAGAACAGAAGCCTTAAATAATTCGAAACAAAGTAAATACTCAAAATTCCTGTATAAAATAAAACCCCCATTTAAAATGTTAACGGTCGAATAAAATCTAATGTGTTACAAAGCTAATGTGTGGGTAATTTAATGCACTATTCTATTTACAACATCAAAGGAACCAATCAACTATCTATTATTTGTATTAATGAACTAGTCAATAAATTAATAGATCTGGCATTGCCGTTGAGTCGAATGCAATGAATATTACTAGCCAGTCGCATATTACACAGACGAGAAAACTTTAAAAGTGATCCTAAAAAAAACATGCCTCCTAATTCGGAATGGGAAGAAGGGGCGCAACAAAGGGCCATAAATAAAAATACTCATGTGAGTTTTCCACAGTTAAAATATCCATCTTTACGAGATGAGTATCTCAGGGACCCAGTTCAATGGCTCACTGGAAAAGCCATGGACGACGGGGCCGAAGGATTATGGCGTATTCATGACAAACTATACGACTTGACGAGGTTCATAAAGAGACACCCGGGTGGTGAAGAATGGCTGGAACTAACCCAAGTAAGTGATACTTGATTTTTTATTTTTAAAGTCATTAAAACGGATATTTAGTACCTACTGGTATATCCTTCTAGTTTTACTTGGAGTGCTCGTCTCCATTTTTGAGACGTTGACAAATGTTTAGTGGACATTTCACTTAATGGACATTTCTCCGGGGAGAGCATCAGAACCTCCATTTTATGTGGCAATTATGTAGTTATACTTAAAGTAATTTTAACTGTGTTAATGTAGCTGCTCAAACGTTGACACAACATTTTTATTCCAAAATACAATTTATGTTTTCAGGGCACCGACATCACTGAAGCTTTTGAATCTCATCACTTGAACCCATCCACAGAGAAAATTCTTACACAATATTATATAAGGGATGCAAAGACTGCTCGTAATTCGCCGTTCACGTTCAAAGAAGATGGCTTTTATAAAACGCTAAAGAGAGCGGCTTTTGAGCAACTCAAGAAAATCCCTAAGGATGCATCTAAAACTGCAGATAATATAACAGATGGTTTGTTTTTATCTCTGCTCATAAGTTCTGCTTTCGCCTGCTGGGTTACGAATTGTTTTGCAGTTAAATTTTGGTATGGCTATGCGTCTGTCAACTTGGCATTTCTGACCGTGGCGTGCCATAATTTCATACACAGAAAAACTAATTGGAGGATGTACTTGTTTAATATGAGTATGTGGTCTTACAGGTGAGTTTATTTTTGAAATATATTGCACTGTTATGTTTCTTTTGTAAAATAGTAACTTATGCAGGCAAACAGTAGACGGCTATTTAGTATTGTTTGTGCATTGTGTGCAATAGCTGCTCTTTGTAATATTGCGAGTTTCAAACTCAATCGCAGGCACTTTTGAACTGTCAAGGAGTCGGCCAATAAGAAAGATGAAGCTACTTGCCCATTGCAAAGTGTAGTATCAGGTTCCTATGGAGAAACTCCACAAATAATCTTTTTCGTTTGTCCAAGCATGAAGTTCACTCGAATATGCACAGCTTCGTTAAAAAAAAACAGCAATCGTAAGTTGCCATTTTAACTCTTTTTTCCACCGAATAAAATCTGTTAACCAGCATGATTTCTCGAGCGAACTTCAAACTACGTAGTTTAATTATGCTGATGAGAAAATTGTAGAGTTTTTAATCAAGGCGAGACGTCTCGCCGGGAAATTAAGGACTTTCAAGCTTTCAAAGTTTCTTGTGATGTCTTTTACTCCTTTGACGTGTAACAACTTACGTTTTAACTGTTTGACGTCATGTTGTAAAACTTGTTTATACTAATTAGCAATGTTATTAGACCCTGTGTGTATGTTACACGAGGTTAAGTTACGTAATTACTTCTAGATACATTAAGAATGGTATAGAATTTGTAATTTTTGCCACTTAAATCAACGATAAAACCGAAGAAATCGACTCCTAGAACCAAAAATTAATGGCTAATAATGCGAAAGGATCAAAATATTGGAGATATGTGTGACATCTCACTCCACACTGGGCCCGCGTGGTGGATTACGGTTCACTCCCTCTCACAGAGAGGAGGCCTGTTTCCAAGAAGTAGGAAATTATAGTTCGTTATATATACTAAATCAGCAATACAGGGTAAAACCGACAATTTAATATATTTCACATTCACAAGAGCGGTTTAATAAGGTACTTTGATAGCTATGAAAAATACACTGATTTTCGCCTGTCACCCGTCAGATTTAGGTTTAATTAAATGGGCAAAGTCACAAGTGTTAAGTAAGGCATTTTTGAAGCTGCACGACTTTATAGTAAGTTCTTAGTTTTTGCAAACTTTTTGGTCATAGTCCTCAAACAAGCATTATGAATCGGAACAAGCCCAGAGAGAAATTCTTATGGGAAGCCTTTACCTTCCATTTGGATGCTTTACAATTGAATAATGTTCATAACTTAGTCAAAATCTTCTTCTGTGTTCACCAATAAACTTTGTGTTATTTTTAGGGACATTCATGCATGTAATAATGTTGTTCTTAAGAGCAAAGTTTGTTGACCTCGCGCTTCGATACCAATTTAATTTCATAAGTTACATACAATGCTTACCTATACCATGCTTGATCTCCTCTTCGTTCCGTATTACTGTATTTTTTTTAAACAAGAATTTAAAGCTAAGAGTAAAGATTCTTATTGTTAACTAGTTTTTGTCAACAGCTTCTCCCGCGTGGAGGTCGGAAATTATCCCACAGGAACATACTACCGGGATAAAAAGTATCCTATGTGTTAATCCCGGTTATAAACTACCTATTTGCTAAATTTCATAAAAATCCGTACAGCTGTTTTTGCGTGATTGTGTAACAAACATCCAAACTTTCACATTTATATTATTAGTAGGATTTCTCCTCATAACCAAGGTTATAATGTCCGACGTACCTACTTACGTGGTCTCGTCTTCAAATTATGCTGAATAATCCTGATAACGTATTTCGCTGTCTCATGCAAAGTTTGAATTATTACAATGTCAAGAAAAGGACAGTAATGTTTAGTATAGTACCCCCGTTGTCAAGCAGTTTTAATTAGAATCAGAATATTATTTACTCGGGGTTTTACTTGCATAACATAACATTATAAATCTCGATTCCGTGAGAATATCGGGATGAAAGTATCCTGTCTTAAACCAGGTCATGGTCTACCAATGTGTCAAACATCCAAATCTCTTCAGCCGTTTTAGCATGAGAGCGTAACAAACATACATCCAAAAAATAAAATCTATTCTCTTTATAATATGAATTTATTAGTTGAGAATTGCAAGAATAAAAAAGTTGACAAATATACATTGTGAGTTTCAGTTATTTGTATATCTGGTGAGCAAATAATTATTGAAGGTTGCTAGTAGATATGCACTACAGTATAGGTACTAAGGCCAGCTTGCACCACATATCGCTAAGTAAATTTAGCGCTAAACGAATTTAAAACATCGTTCTGGACAGGCATATTTTTTCATAAAGTTTATGCAAGATTTTTTGTCCCGTCCAAGACTAGACACTGCCTCCGGATAACCGACCCAGCGAGGCCCTGACCTTGATATAGGTATTACTATATGGATATATATTTTTTCTATTCCAGAGATTTCCGAGTATCCCACGTCCTGTCTCATCATCTTTATACGAATACCCTCATGGACTTGGAGATCAGTTCCCTGGAACCATTTCTGTTCTATAATCCCAGGAAAGACAAACCACTACACGCAAAGCTGGGATTCATAACTGAGATCTTCTTCTTTCCCTTCGTCTTCTTGTTGAGCTTCATTAAACGGTAAGATAATTATACAGGTTGAAATTGAAAACATGCGACAAACCGAAATGGGAGATTGTACTCATCATTATGAACAACTTTTACTGAGGGACCAAAGATGCAATCGCAAAAAAGAAAACAGCTGTTCCCTACATTTTGACGAGTTATGCGAACATAAATGTAGGGAACAGATGTTTTTTTTTTCGGGATTGCATCATTGGTCCCTTAGTAAAAGTTGTTCATAATGATGAGTACAATCTCCCATTTCGGTTTGTCGCATGTTTTCAATTTCACCCTGTATATAATATTTTAGTTTCCAAACATGTTAACCGGTATATGTGTATTTGACGAATTTAATACCCATACATAAAGTTTAATCTGTATAGTCAAACATTTACCTAGCCTTTTAATACCCATACATAAAGTTTAATCTGTATAGTCAAACATTTACCTAGCCTTTTGTTATTGGGGTTGGCTTCTAGTCTAACCAGTTGCTACTGAATAGTTAAAGTAATATTAGTTAAAGTAGAAATAACATTAATTGAAAACAATGACTTCAATAGACTTCACATCGATGGGGATAGACGTGACTTCATCTTTTTTACACGCTTTATATTAGCTTCACTTGTATGTTTCTTTGTTTGTTTGTTTGTATGTAACCGACTCCTTTGAGCGCGATTTTGACCCACTTTAAACGGTCAGATTTCATTGAAACTTTGTAAACTTGTCGAGGACCGATGACAATTCAATAATAAAAAAAAATAAGAAAAAAAAAACAAAAAAACACGTTTTTGTAGTTAGCAGAACTAAAAAATTGAAAATAAATAATATTTTTAAAAACTAAAAAACACGCTTTAAAAACCAAACTAAAAAAGGAGAAAATAATTTAATTAAATTAAAAAGCGTGGGGTGCTTGACATTAATTGATTATAAAAATACCTCAAAAAGCAATGACTTGAATAGACTTCACATCGATGAGGATAGACGTCACTTCATCTTTTTTTATTGACCTTTGTCCAGTCGATGTGTTAATAACACCCTCAGATAGACTCGCCAGCCACAGTACTTTCTACTATCTAATTAAAATTTGACGTTTTGATTATCAACAGTAATCTATTTCATTGTCGAAGATTCCATTTGCAGTTTCTAGCTATCAAATTAAATAACATAATCAGTTTTCACTGTAATCTATAATACATTGCGCAAGTATTATTCGCATGTTGAATAGACATAGACATAACTGAATTGTATAATAATAGTGATAGCAATTCCACATTTGATTGACTACTTAAAGAAATGTCAAAAAAACACTAATAAGTGTAGAATAACTTTAATTTTGGAAGTCGTTTTTTTGCCACTGACTGCAAACTCGGTAATTGTTTTTGGTATAAACATTTTTTATTTAACACTTTTAATTTGTGGTACCTACTTTCGCCACACAAAGTCGTATACCACTAACTACTGCTATAAAAAACACTGAATGGAACTTATAATTCTTATTAAAATAATATAAATCTTATTTATGTAATAGTGAAGCTATCTCAAAATGCACTCAACAGAATTTGACCTAATAATGTTTTAAACATTTTTTTTCTTTTCAATAAGAATTTTCGAAATCGGTCCACAAATGATTAAACTACTTATGAATGTAATAGGTACGGATGAATTAAGAATTTCTTCATGTTGGTTAAAAATAGTCTTTGAGCTTACTGAAACGAAATCCCTACAACGTGCTTAACAAAGCAGAATCTGAAGCTGCCAATAAAACTATTATGAGCGATTAATAAAAAATCCCGCTGCTTATTCCAGATTCCTTTCAATATTCCTTCGTCAAGGGTTTTTCAAGAGTCACTACCGTTGGCACGATGCCATTGGCTTACTCCTTCCCGTATGGATGGGATTCACTAGTGGCGCCCCCATACTCGACGTCATCTCAACTTGGCTATGGATCAATTGCACTGGCAGCTTACTTTTCTACTCAATCGGCGTGAATGCTGCTCATCATCATCCTGATGCTATCAAAGATGGCGATGAACCTGCGTAAGTGATTTTTCATATGCTTTCATCTATAATTTTTATTTACCTTTAAAACAACACAGTAAACAGAGAACAAGAAAGGAACAAAAAACTACGTTCAGAGGTGATTCTTATTTCTAAAGAAATCTCTTCAAGCATACGTGTGATAGGAAATAAGATAAAAAGAGGTGTAGACAACGTGTGTAATAGATAGTAGAAGGGACAACATTAAATCAAAACAATCATCATTCATCATTTCAGCCTATAGACGTCCA
The DNA here is from genome assembly GCA_947359405.1 of Antitype chi. Classification (NCBI taxonomy): domain Eukaryota; kingdom Metazoa; phylum Arthropoda; class Insecta; order Lepidoptera; family Noctuidae; genus Antitype; species Antitype chi. The sequence goes on along the minus strand of OX375815.1, from coordinate 8,482,308 downwards.
CTGCTGGACATAGGCCTCCCCCCAAAAAAATGGGGGAGTTTGCCATAATCGCCACGCTTGGCAGGCGGGTTGGCGATCGCAGTATGGTGGTAAAATTCATAGAGAATGCTGCTGCCCATTCTCTAGTAAGTCCCTTAGTCGCCTTCTACGACACCCACGGGAAAAAATCAAAACCATGCTCTAATTTAATTCATTCTACATACTTCCAAAATAAAATTACATAATTATCTTCTGTTTGCATGTAAACGATTTTCTTCTTATCGTTGTAAAAAGATTATGCAGTCGGTAAGGTGTCTTAGGTATCATATATCATACCTACACTCCTTAACCTATCAACTTTTACTGAACTTTTGTAATGCTATGCTTAATTATGAAGTTTGTGGTGTGATTTTGTAGTTCGCAAGGTTATCTAAAGCTACTGAATGTTTCTACTTCGATAAAAAAACTAAAGTATTGTTTACGAAGCTAGTTATCAGTAGGCGCTCAGTGAATTTGTAAAATTAAATTAATGGCAAGATGAATTTAAATTGTTTTGCTTATCTGTGAAAATCCAACATTAAACCCGTAGAAAAAAGCTATAAATGCGTCGTTTTTATTAAATTAACGATATTTTTTTACTACATAAAAGTCAGACGTCAAATAATAGATCATGCTGTATAATGTCAAACTATAAATTTCAGGAGCGAGACACCAGATTGGGGAATGCACCAAGTAGAAGCCCTACTCGACCGCAAGGATATAAATGGCAACGTCTTTGCCGTCATGACGTTGTTCGGAGACCACGCCCTCCATCACATGTTCCCCACTCTAGACCACAGTCTACTCAAGTACATGCACCCGATCTTCATCGACCTTTGCGAGAAATACCAAGCAAACTACCGAGTCTCCACACAGTTCAAAATGGTCCTTGGACAAATAAAGGAAACAATGCGCACGGATTTTAAAATCAAAAAGTAAATTCGCACCTAATTTCCCTGAAAAATAAAATAAAATAATTTATTTAACATAAAATTAATGAGCCACAAAATAAGCTTAATAACATTCTCAGTTAATATAATGTTTAGATGAGCCCCCAGATATCATTCGTGGAACGTTATGGTATTTATTTTCTTATTATACTCGCTTCTGGATTTTGTTTTAATAAAGATGATGACGATGTCTATCGTCTGTTTAGGAAATGTTATTTTTCTGTTTATTCGCTTGTGTAACTTTCCGTCTAACAAAGGATGCTGTTGATTTTACTGTCCACCTTTTTTTCAACATACCTGATTTATCGAGTAAATCCAGTTTGTCATCTACATGTGTTTAAAAGTTGTTGAGGTGGATGCGCTTGCAATTCTTAAGTTTTTTGCGTCAGGAAAAGGACTTCGCAGCCTACCCTAGCGATTAACCCTTTATGTTGTTCTGTTTATTTAACCCTCTATTTACCAAATAGATATAGGACAGTTATAAAAATATACAGAGAATTAGTAGCCATTAAATTTAAATAATCAAATTCCATTCCATGCTTGCTTTCTTTAGTAATCTCCTCCCGAATCAGAGTCACTTTCTCCTAATCTGTCCATTGCGTCTCACCATTAAAGGTACTACTGCCGACCCCATTAAGGAAATAGAATGACAATTTAGCCCTTAATTCTCTTTACGCGACCTTTTAACCCCTAATTTAAATTCACGCAACAATTGCGAGAGCTTTCGGATGGTACGATGGTACTGCACTTTAATTTGAATTAACCTCGACAGGAATGTAAAAACCCGTAGCCGAGTCGAGGGTTCAAACCCTAATTTAAAACGGGATCAGACGAGATGTCGATACCACGCAAACGTATATTACAGGGGCTATAAATTGTAAGCTGGGTTAAAAGATGCATGCATTTGGTGTGTGGGCGAAGTTATGGATATTTATATTTATCTACTAGAACTATGTTCCGTGTGGTGCCGGACGTAAAAGAATAGCACCATCCCATTTCTTCACGTGGGTGTCGTAGAAGGCGACTAAGGGACTTACTAGAGAATGGGCAGCAGCTTTCTCTATGCATTTTACCCACCATACTGCGATCACCAACCCGCCTGCCAAGCGTGGTGATTATGGCAAAACCCTTTTGGGGGAAGACTATGTCCAGCAGTAGACGTCTTTCGGCTGAAATGATGATGATGATTATGACTAATACTGACTTAAATAAAATTGTGAGTGTGCCGAGCGGTTTTATGAGGATTCCCTCCTGGATAAGCTCTGTCTTGAAGGCGTAATAGCGTTACTAGGACTCTCATAAGGTAGACCGATGCCCTTAGACAGCCGCAGAAATCCGCTGGAACCGAGAAGCACGGGACCAATCGATGTAGCGACGCTTAGGTAACGCTTATGTCCAGCAGTGGACGTCTTTCAGCTGGAATGTTGAAGCTTCGTCTAGAGAAGATGGCCGTCATCAGATTTGGATTGTATCCCTAGCAAAACGCACCGTTGCTTTTATGCTATGCTTTAGAATGAGTCGTTATGGGTGACGAACGCCTGCTGTTATTATCAAAAAGTGCCAAGCCTGGTAATTAATTATGTAGCTTTCTGATGCACTACTTGTTACCCACATACTAATATCAAAAATTACACCTGATCCTGCAGCATTCGCTTCATTTGTTCATACGCTCTCTCGCTGATTGCAGTCACAACAAAATTGGAATTAGCATAAAATCTAACCTGCATTACTTTAAATATCTACTGCAGCAGCTATTCTCTAAGAGACTCGTTACTTCGTCATGCAAATTGGACTCGTCTCGCGAGAATTGTAAAGAGTTAGTTCCTCGTGTGACAAATAACTCCACACGTGTACACAGCTATATGGAAAATGTGTTTTTTTTATACATGCAATTTTCGCGAAACGATAACAAAACTACGTAGCAGTAGATGGTTGAACATTAATTATAACAGATACCTAAGGCTAGAAAAAAAATTGCTGCTTATGGAAAAATTAATACGTATTTGGTTTGTGGGTGGTTCTACATGACGCAAACTGAAAGAAATATTTCAAATAAACCAATTGCAGGCACGTTTTAATTGACAAGGTATCGGTCAGTTACAAACTGAAGCAAAGCGTAGTAGGTACCTATGGAGAAGAACAGGCAAGAAACTCCATGGACACTCTTGAATCTAAATATTGTTACAAAAAATTGATTACATCATTAATGTTTAAATCGTTCACACATGTGTTACACATTGAGAACGATGCAAAAATACGTGCACATTAAAAGCATCCGTAATACAAATATTAAAAAAAAAACAATACAGATATTAAAGCCGTGGTAGCTAAGAGATGACCAGTCCCTACTGACGCCGTCAGTTCACGAACAAGACATGGATCAGCACCATTCAACTCAACCATCTGAAGGGTACTTAATGATCCAACACACGCCCTCACCAGCAGACATTTAAGTGAGCATGACATACTCTCAGCCGCCAGGAGACATTCAAGTCAATTAAAAGCTTAGGTAGGTACCCAATGGTAGCTTAATAGTAGCTGCATACTGCTCACACATGTGCTATGCAATCCTACTAATATTTTAAATGTGGAAGTTTGTATGTTTAGAGATGTTTGGATGTTTGTTACTGATTTGGGTGAAATTTGGCACACAGATAGTTTGTGACCTGGAGTAATAGGTACAAAGGATACTTTTTATCCGGAGGTTCCCGTGGGACAATTTTCGACCTCCACGCGGTGATGCTGCTGGCAAAAACTACATATACAATACTAAGAGATTGAATTACAATGCAAAGATGCTTCAAAATGATTATTTCTGTTGAATTACTTACCCATGGATACAAATTACGGCTAGATACGGATATAAATAATACGTAGAAACGATTTTAATTCAACAAATAATAAAGTCTGCGAGGACTTATTTACTCTTTCGGAATCCTAACCCAATTTAGAACAGAAATAAATTCCTATTGCCTATGGTACTCCCATAAAATCTACATGTTTTGTTAGTTTATTACGTAATTTCCGTAACCTGCAAATCCCCTCTTATTTTGAATGTGCAGGTCGAAGTTATCTTCAGATCTGGCAATCCATTCCACGCAAATTGGCTATTTATCCTGACATAAGCGTGAGTTATTGTGGACCGTAATTCGTATGTCCTGTGTAAACATCTTTATTTGGGAATCTTAGAGGGTTTGATACAAAGAATAGACGAAATTTTATTGATCAGTAGGTAGATTATTTAATTTTGTATTAGGGTATTTTCCAATTTATTAAAAACTATTCTAAGTTGAAGATTGGGACGAAATATGTCACAGAAAAATAAAAGTAAATTGATATATATCCATTTTCTTATTAAAAACAATTTGAATCAAATTTATTATTCGTTGTTTTGAATTTACCGCCAAAACGCTCCTTACGATGACTTTTTTCACGTGACCACACATGACGTCAACTTTGCGTAAACTAAAGTAGTTATTAAGTAAACAAGTGAATGTCGAGTTTATAATTAACAAGATTTTTAATGAACAGAAAGTGATATTACTGGCGTGCGGTGCCTCTGTGCACAAATACTTCGAAAATTGAGCCAAACAAGTATTTTTACCGGTGCCGTTTACACAAAGCTGGCGTCACGATGTCACGTGATAAAAAAGTAATCGTAAGGAGCGTTTTGGCGGTAAATTCAAAACAAGGAAAAATAAATTTGATTTTAATTGAGAAAATGGATAGAAATAAATTTATTTTTATTTTTCTGTTAAATATATCGTCCCAATCTTCAAATTAAAATACTTTTTATGAAATTGGAAAATACCCTATTACGTACCTAACTGAATTTAGATTCACAGTAGAACTATTAAAAAGGTCGCCAAGCACCGTTATTTTGAATACTGTGGAGTGCATATGTCGGGGATATGTGAGGAGCTTGTGGTTAAGTAACAATACCCAAAAGCTACGCTTACGTTTACGTTGATTCATGGATGGGTAACTATCACCACATCTTTGCATACAAAGACCCTTCCGTACCGTTAGTCCCGAGTGTCATTCGTGGTCAGATTGGCAGTCGCTCCATGTAAAATGCTGGTATTCAGCTATATCCTGTTAAACTGGAAGCCAACTCCAAGATAGTTGTGAAAAGGCAGGCTAAGTAGATGATGGAGTGCGTACGTCAGCTTTGTCTACGTGATAACAGCTTTTCATCAAGGGTGCCCTATTGCTTGTTGACAACCGTAGATGTGTAAAAAGCATACATATTCAGCCTATAACGTGCAGGTGGCTTCAAGAATACACCCACACACAAGCCGAGAGCTGGTGGAACCTAACACCAGGCTGCAGGCAGTCTAGGGAAGCAATGCCATCCTTGGATGGCAGGCTGACCAGACGACTGTTACGCCTGGACAGGAAAGATCTGCGTCTGGTGACTGGAACCATCACAGGACACTGCCCACTAAACAAACACTTCTACACAATAGGCATAACGGACAGCCCCTTGTGCAGGGCTTGCATGGAGGCCGAGGAAACCGTCGCGCATGTGCTTTTCGAATGCACAGGCGTAGCCCAGATTAGAACAGAAACCCTCGGGGAACCCAAATGTTACACGGATATTATCAACAGACCAGGAGTTATAGCCAACTTCTGGAGGGAGGTGGGCTGGCTGGAATGACAACCGAAGGCCGCCATGGCTCACGCACAATGGTCCACTTGAAGGACTAAGTGCGGAAACCAAACCCTTAACATAGAACATAGAACAGCCTATAACGTTCCCACGGCTGGAACACATTCCTCCTCTCAGTGAGAGGGAGTGGGCCGTAATCCACCACGCGGGCACAGTGCGGGTTGGTAGATGTCACATGTCTTCGAATGTTTTGGTTGGACATGCCGGTTTCCTCACGATGTTTTCCTTCACCGTTTTTGAGAGCAGTAGTGATGAAATGATTTACACAAAGTAATGCGCCTGGCTGGGATCGAACGCCCGACCTACAACTCATAACTCGCGGCCGTTACCACTGGCCCAAAAAGGCGTAATTTGTTAAAAATTAAAAAATCTCTTGAGTGATTTATTGTATTCTTACATGAATGAAGTCATCTCAAACACTCATTTTGCATGAATTACGTTTTATTAAGAGAATAAAACGTACCTATACTCCATTTGAAATAAGATTAGACATTTAACGAAACCTTTTTTACAGTCCGATCAACCGATTTTGACTTATATTGCGTTGGTGGCATGAAAAATGGCAGCTGCAGTAAAGAGTTGGTATTGTAACTACTTTTTTGCTTTTAATGCCATCCGTATGCTTACGGTATAAAAGTCAGAATCAGCTGAACGGACTGTAAAAAAAGTTTGTTTAAATGTCTAATCTTATTTCAAATGGAGTAATTCATGCAAAATGAGTGTAAAATGCAACAAAGAAAGCTAAATTAAAGTGTCTGAAAACGTATTATTATTTCAGTAGCTTCATAAAATATAAAGCCTAACCCACCTTTGTTTCAAACTATTGTATTGCACCTGCTACTACAAACTGAAAGCTTCTATTTTAAATAATGATTTTACAGTCTAAACTTATTCTTGTGAAGGATTTCAAACAAGTTCAAAACAAAATTAACATTTATCTAAGTTTTCTGCTCATAAAACCATTTAAAGTAAACAGTTTAGTAATTTTATAAGCCGTTAACTTACAACAAGTGAATTTTTATTTATTGCATATTTTTAATTAAAAAGGTTTCTAATTCGCTTTTGATGTTTTATACATTTTAAATGTTCTAATGAGTAAATAATGAAGAACTTCTATTTTATGTTGTGAGAGTCGGGTTTACAGTGTCCTAATAATTGTTTGATGCACCGGGCGACGATATTAAGTCAAAGCCAGCTGTCACTGAAAACCAGCGCTGGGGCTCTGTCTTGCATAGGGTCGCAGCATAATGCTGAGCAATAGCCGTTTTGCGTGGATGTGACGAATGTGTTCCTCAACCTATTCTTATTTTTTTTGTGTTCCTGTTCTTTTTTGCGTCATGTTTATTAAGTCCCCTTATTTCATGGGACTTAAACATAACTGGCGAAATATGGGTGTACTATAGACACACCTGTGCGCAACGTTTCGGGGAAATAAGGTATGATGTTAGATGTTAGTTAGAATGTTATGTTATATTATATTTTTTGTTCATTTAAAAAATTGCAAACTAAGATGGGTGGCGTGATTCTGATTACAGAAAACGCTTTGGAGTACCAACTAAACACTCAAAAATACCAAAACCGAAGCTTATAAGGATGAATACTTGACGCTTCAGTGGGCATAAGCGTCAAAACGATAGGACAGAAAAAAGAAATACTCTCTAATCCCTAATACATATGCGCAGGATATCTCTATTTCAACAAAAACCGGGGAAGTGCGTGTCCACGCACAATGAGGACTTACTTGCGTAGTTAGGGTGAATTTATTCCAAGAACAAACTTAACTTTGTAGTAGATATTAATTTCAACTTGATACCTCCTCCACGCGTTCTTGAGAAAAAATATCTTGAACGACAAACAGACACGGACAAAGAAATGATCCTACGGTGAAGGTACAGAATAATAAAATCTTTCTTCAAAATAAAAACAACCGACTTCCGGAAAAACACACCAAAATGAAAAATTACTTTAAATTCGGAAGTCGGTGACTTAATTTTTTTGTCACCGCCTTCCGAAATTAACGTTATTTTTCACTTTGTTTGTTTTTTTTAAGTTTTTATTTTACACTTTTTAGTTAAAGTACCTACCCCGTGCCAATTCGAAATTTCATCACCCTTGGTCAAAACAATGCATATTAAGCTATAGCAGAAATCGCGGTTGACTTACTGTAATTTTTTGAAGAGTTCCGTTGTCTGTCTCTGAAACGCCTCATCAGATCTATATGAAATTAGAATAGGACCATTTCGGGATAAACCCCTTTCGAACAAAAAAATAATGTTGCAAATCCGTCTATAAATGACCGAGTTATGCCCGAACATACATTAAAAATAAATATAAATATAAACATGTCGAATTGATAACCTCTTTCTTTTTGAAATCGGTTAATAAAAACGAGGGAGAACATACCAACTGTCAAACCAATGTCTACTAAATCCGATCTAGCCTGTCCCTTGCCGCCATAGCGACACCCTATCCGGGGTCCGCACGTACCCCACAAGGGGTGCACTTTAGCGTGTAGTTGCTTAGTTTATAAGTTTTTCACCCTGTCTGGAGGACTAATAAGGCATCAAAAGTATAACCCAGTTAAAAAGCCATACCTTTGAGAAGGCGTTCTGAAAAGCCTTTACGGAACAGCAAACGTCAACTGACAACACTAAGCGACGAGGCTTGTGTTTTTCGACTCATAAAAAAATAAACGGTGCAAGTGAAGCCCCTGTACAAAGAACACAAAGGGCGACTGCCAACTGCTCCTTATTGTTCGCCTCACAATAAAAAACTTCCTTTCAAGCCAAAAATCTTGAACCACAAAAAACGAAAATATATTTTTTTTGTAAAATATCCGTATTATTTTCTTTCACCTCGGAATTATACCAGTACCTGTTACTGACATAAGGGATTTCATTCAGGTAAAGAAAGTAAATCTTTCGAATGCGTTACATGTTATATCTACACAATAGGTAGGTACCAATGCTTTTATTTATGTATTGAAAGAAAACAAAAATCCTGAAGGATCCATCTTCTTCATATCTCTTATTTACTTAAAAAGTAGGGACACAAACAAAAGTAATTACAGAACTGTACAATCTACCTTAAATTAGGCATATAAAAAAGATGTCAGTCAAATTAAAAATGACAATTTTTTTGAATACTAAATGATAGAATTGAACCGAGCAATGTCAAATATTAAATCTAAATTGTAATGTCATTTAAAAAATCATTAATTAAACCGCACTTATCAAGTAATAGAATATCAGTTTCTTGTTGGATTGGAACATTTTTATACTGCTCCCTAAGTACTCTTTAGGTACTTCACATAGACAGATGTATATAACTAAGTCTATGTAAGCGGATCTTGATGAAACACAGGGCCCCAATTCTGTATGATTATAATGATCCCCCGCGGAATCTGACTACGTTCAAACTACGTCAACGTCGTGAGGAATGAAAATGACATATTCTGTATGCTTCAAGACAATTTCTCAATATTTATTAGCAGATATCGTGTGTGATCTAAGGATTTGACGTGGTTTCGAAGTAAGGAATCGTCAAGTGGTCATAGTGAATTAGAGCCCTGTTCTAATTAATCTGCCTTGCGATTTCCCTATGTTGGCGTCGGCTTCTAGTCTGACCGGATGTAGCTGAATAACTGTATTTCACACGGAGCGACTTTCTATCTGACTTCCACAACCCAGTTACTGGGTAATGCGATACCCCATGGTAAGTCTGATTGTCACACTTTTGAACTTCTGACTACATGTCAAAGATCAAAATCCGTCGTCTGTCAAAGATCTACGAATGACAGCAGCCAAGACCAACGGCTTCACATGCTTTCCGAGTGACGCAACGGAAGGGTCTTGATATTTGACGGATGGACACCCATCCACGAACTGATCGCGGCAAGCGATTATTTATCCACGAGCCCTTCCAACTACATTATTCTAATAATACTTCCCCACACGATAAACCGAATGCACTTTGTAATAGACTCTAGTTTCTGCTATACAACAGCTTGTAAATTGCAATCTACTACTGAAAATGGAAACTAAGTAATCAGGATTCTAATTGCGTAACGCCCTTGCAACGTCATTAGCTTCCATTTTGAATGTACAACGAAACTCATTGCGTTTATGTAGTTGTTAGCAAAACTGACGTTATAGCATACGATGCAGTGAAAAGCGAAATGAAAGCGACAGTATTATACTTATTAGGGGTTTTTTTTTTGAAGGTGAGAAATCATCAAATAACTTCTCCCTTGCGGACTCCACCAGTTGATGCTGACATCTCTTTGAGGCGCGCGGGGAACGCAACGCGCTGTCGACCCGGGCTTGGTCCTTACCGGACAGCGAGCTACCCATTACTCGCCGTCCGCAAGCCCGCGCCTATGGTGGCCGGGAATCAGCCTGGGATTCCCGACGCCCAGGGCATATCCTGTGGCAACTAGGGCCGTGAGGGCGCATATACTGCCTCTCTCTCACATGCGCCGCTTCCCTCTTCGCGAGCATTACTGCTTCGCAGAAAGAGGTATCGGCTATATGCACTCTCGCTCCGAACCATGGCCTGGACCTGGGCTGGACGCGAGAGATCACCGCCGCCGATCACTTCTACAAGGACATGGCAGTGTTCCGGCCAAGCGGGGCAGACCTCCACCGTATGCTCCACCGTGTCCTCAGGGCGATCTACGCAGTTCCTTATTAGGTTTGCTCGTCGGTCCATTACAATCTCTGTGGTTCTTTCTTAAAAATATTCAGACTCTAATCAGATTTGTCTGTACTTAGAAGAGACTTACCTCTGAGTTTGTTCCGGTATTTCTTCTCAGAGTAGTCGAATATAGACAAAATACCAAACTCTTCTAGATTTAAAACATAATTTAATTTTGACAAAAATGTAAAAGTGACAAACCTACATACAGGAATTAAAATTAATAATCATTTAAGGAAGACATCTTTATCATGCATTTATAGTGTTTCTAGGTGGTTACTAGCATCCCACCTTTCCTTACCTAGTAGGTACCGGGATCAGTACTTCCAGAGATTACGTCTTACCAACAAACAATTTACCTCTATATAATAAGGCTACCCCGTGGCCACGCCACGATAGCGGCGGTAAGTCCCCTCTTTGAGGAGTGGCTTGAGAGGCGGCATGGCGTCCTCACCTTCCGCCTGACGCAGGTCCTCACCGGACACGGTTGTTTCGGGAGGTTCCTGTTTCGCATAAGGCGGGAGGAAACGCCCGGGTGTTTCCATTGCGAAGATCGCCCTGAGGACACGGTGGAGCATACGGTGGCGGTCTGCCCGGCTTGGGCGGAGCACCGCCGTGTCCTCGAGGAGGCGATCGGCGGCGGCGATCTCTCGCGTCCGGCCCTGGTTCAGGCCATGGTACGGAGCGAGAGTGAATGGTTAGCCGTCATCTCCTTCTGCGAAGCAGTAATGCTCGCGAAGAGGGAGGCGGCGCACGTGAGGGAGAGGCAGTATATGCGCCCTCACGGCCGTAGTCGCCGCGGGAGACGCCCTGGGCGTCGGGAATCCCAGGCTGATTCCCGGCCACCGTAGGCACGGGCTTGCGGACGGCGAGTAATGGGTAGCTCGCTGTCCGGTAAGGACCAAGCCCGGGTCGACGGCGCGTTGTGTTCCACGCGCGCCTCAAAGAGATGTCAGCACCAAATGGGGGGGTCCGCAAGGGCCGATGCCTGCTAGGGGTGCGGGTTGTTCGAAAGAGATACCGCGGCCCCTAGCACACAGGCAACTGAGGGAACACGGGTGGGTTTTAGTCAGTAAAAGTCTGACACGCCCTCCCGCTCCACCCAGTGCGGGAGAAGTTATTTGATGATTTCCCACCCAAAAAAAAAAAAAAAAACCCCGTGGCCAAGTAATAACAGCCGCTCGGGTTTATTGATTAGGTTAAGCAACGCTTGCCGCGGTCGATCCGTCGATGGGTGACCATCGCTACATTCTAAGACCCCTCCATGCCTCGGAAAGCACGTTAAGCCGTTGGTTCTGGCTTTCATTCTTAGATCTATGACTGTCGTTACGGGTCGTCAGAAGCTTGAAAGTCTGACAACCAGTCCCTACCTTGGTAGAGAGATACACAGTCGTTCCATGTAAAATACTGGTATTCAGCTGCATCCGGTTAGACTGGAAGCCGACCTTAACATAGTTGGAAAAAAACTAGGCAGATTGTGATAGGGCATCCCCTTTTAACATAGATCTAAATAACGTTTGGGATACGAGTGTTAACTCCAGATTACCCTATCCTAGTACAAACCACGCGGTTCTTCCTTCATGTATTTCAACACAAATTCAAATAGATGACAGACAGGCTTTAAAATTGTACAACAAAATGTATTAATAAGTTTTGCTTTTAATAATATAATGTGTCACCGTAATACAGTTAAGTAATTTTCACGCATTACCGGAAAATTAATAACGTTTGATAATATTTTTCAACCAAAAATATTAATATGAAATTATTTTAAGGTGAATGCGCAGTGGTAGAGCGCGAAATTCAAATTTTGTTACGTTTTTTGCAATTTTCAGGTGAGTGTCAGCTTGTTTTTCAGGTGAGTGTCAGCTTGTTACTTGATCAAAATATGATGTGCGACTATAACATGTACGTATTTACAGATTTATGATCATTAAAATCAATAATACATCTTTCTAAGTTAGATTTGTTCCTTAAGAACAAATTTCTTATGGAAAAGTGCTTGTGGAAGAAATCTAACTTATAAGAGATATATTAGACATTCTAATGACTAAATTCTGTAAACACGTACCTGTTATATTCGCAAATCACATTTTGATCAGGATACATCCTGATACTGACCTGAAAATTGCAAAAACGTAAGAAAATTTGAATTTCGCGGTCTACCACTGCGCATTCACCTTAAACACGTTGTTGCTTAAATTATTTTAACCTAACTTCTTTACGACCAGCTTCTTATCTAATCGGCTGCCGTGCCGATTTACATTTCGGCAACCTGAAGTGATTATCTAAGGGGAGGGGTTATAACAGCCACATGGGTACGCCCTTTTATTAGAAAAGGTACAAAAAGCGTTCCTTCGGTTTCTCTACAAGCGTATACATGGCTATTATCCTCACCTCTATCCAACTAAATTTCTACTGGGATGCCTCGGATATAACTCGTTAGAGGTAAGACGAGCAAAAGACCAGCTCACCATAGCTTGTAAAACGCTCCGTGGCACTATTGACGCGCCTGATCTGCATGCGGTGCTGGCTCGTTTTTTTGTCCCAGACAACTACTGCCGCGGCAGAAAACATAGGCTGTTTGCTGTGCCTCCATGTCGCACCGTTGCACGTACTAAGTCCCCAGTACCACGTATTCTGGCCGCTCTTAATGATCTCTTGGACACTAACCCAACAAACGATCTGTTCGCGGACGAATGGACGAAGATTTTATCGGCATGTCAGAAATACTGTGAGGGGGATTTATGAAAGTGTTGTTAAGTTTTTTTACTTTGTCTTAATATTTGTAGATATTATTTTCTCTTATGTGGAAATGTTTTTTTTTTTTGTTTGTGCAACCTGTAATCTTTAATTTTTGTAATTGGTTTTAAACCGTTTTAATTAAAGAAATAAATAAATAAATGGGTCAACAAGGTTAAGCAGCAACGCTTGCCAAGGTCTCCTCTGTGCCAGCACGTTAAGCAGATAGATAATCGCAGTTCTCATTCGTAGATTTTGACAGTCATTACAGGTAGTCAGAAAGCCCGAAAGTCTGTCAATCAGCCTCTCCACGAGTACCCAGTAACTGGGTTGTGGAGGTCAGGTCCATGTTGCTGGTTCCGGTTAGACAAGACGCCGACTCCAGACAGAGTTGGGAAAAGGCTCGGCTTTATTTTGGAATGTTTGTTATGAGCCTAAATAAATAAATATGTAACAGACTTCATCACGTGTTTTTTCTAGATAAGTAGTTCCAGATTTGCCCTCACTAAGAAAAATGTATTTAATTTGTGTTTTTATTTTGTGTGTATGTAATTGCAAATAATAACACCCGATAAATGCCTATGGAAAACAGAAAGAAAGGTCAAATTGCAAACACAATTATAAGATAATGATGACCATTAACACTTACTTATCTTGTGACCCATGAGATAGTGGTGGCCTATAAACTAGGGGAACAAAATATTGTGTGATGTTTTTAATTGAATAATAACTATTAATACACTTATCTACGAGTAATCAGGATTAGCGACATGCTTTTATAAGCCTTACCGTAACAATTACTGTTTTAAAAGGATGATTTTCTCGAAAGCGTAGGACTTAGGGATAACTTTTCTTGGGTTTAATTTTCATGAAATAAAATTTACCTGAATCATTTTACGTGATGATTTATTTAAAACGGTACCATGACTGACTGTTATGATCAGAGATCGGATATTCGGATGCATATTCACCTAAAGTTGAGATGTTGGCTAACATGGAATGCGCTTTTGTATCGAAAAAGTCTTAATTTAGGTAAGTAATTTGTTTATTTTTTGTCTTAACTAATACAAACTACCCCTCCTCCAGTACATACACATAATTGTATGGGGTTAACCATTAATTTTAAATTAATATACATCTGAATAGTTATGCAATCCAAGAATCCCGGGGTTTTCAATAAATATTACAAATAATTTATAAAGCCGCTTCCATACTTTCATTGCTAAAAATTATCTTAAGGTAAATATGTATCCGAATATCCGATCTCTGGTTATGATACACATCACGCCTGTAATCTTCGAAGGGCCAGGCACAGGTGTACCTCTAGTACAATCACATTTCGCCAGTTATGTTTAAGTCCCAAGTAATAGGGGACGAAACTATTGCCATCAACCCGGAATAAATCCAAACTATGGGCTGCTACTGAGAAAGTCCTTTATACAACCCGGGAATCGCTCACAATGGCCCTCATAAGAAGACTTAAAGTCACCCAAAGGGCAATGGAGAGGGCTTAGTTTGGAGTTTCCCTGCGTGATCGAATCAGGAATGAAGAGATCCGCAGGAGAACCAAGGTAACCGATATAGCCCGAAGAATTACCAAACTTAAGTGGCAGTGACCAGGGCACATTGCTCGCAGAACAGATGGCCGATGGGCCCAAAAGTTCTGGAGTGGCGACCGCGTACTGGAATACGTAAAGTTGGAAGGCCTCCCACAAGGTGGACCGATGACCTTGTGAGGGCCGCAGGAGTCCGCTGGATGCGGGAAGCAGAGAACCGGTCGAAGTGGCGGAGCTTGGGGGAGGCCAATGTCCAGCAGTGGACATCTTTCGGCTGAAATGATGTTGATGATGATGATTCGTTTATGAAAACCCTCTCAATTTAAAAAGGTATTATGACAGGCTTTTATTTCACGTCCGTGGAAATAAAAATTCTATTAACAATAAAGATAACGACGTAAATTTATTTGTCTAGACCCCACAGTTCATACCTCATTATTTTGTAAAGAGGTATTTTATCCCCGTAATGGATATGGGTCATAACACAGGGCTCTCTGGAAATCCTAATTTTATTCATACTACAAATTACCGCATATGTATATGCTGGCCCTCATATTTTTCCAACTTTATGGTATAAAATATATTTATCTCTAAATTCTGTGTGTTTTTAGGTTGACTACCAAAAAAAAAACACTATTAGTTGAAAGGGCGGTGTATCTACTCATAACACTAAAAATAATAATTTTTATACAAAAGAAAATTGCCCTAGTGCTCATATACACGAGCGGCTCTGCCGTTGCCTCTGCCGTCGACAAGTATGGACGTATACAATATATAACATAATTAACAATGACCCAAACTATTTTTTGCATTACTTTATGCATTTAAAATTGCCTTAAAATAGGATTGAATTTTCTTTGCCTCAATCGGCGGTCAGCATGGCAAATACGTATATTTTTTAATTTTCTTATGTTAAAAGTTACTGAAATCGATTCAGTAGACAATATCAACAAATTACTTCCAGGCGTTTATTCTTTTACATAAAAATAGTTAGTAGTAGTTAAAATAAGACGCATCGACCTCGAAAGAGCCTGTCACACATTAAAGATTGACAGAGTCAACACTTTAGAAAGCCAAGACTTTTTAAATCTGATATTGTACTTAAGTATCTCAAAATCTCCAATATTAGCGCAAATAGTAATAGTTAGGCCGGCTCCACACGTTGGCCCCAACGCTCGCACCAACGTTGGAGCGCAAATTCGGTGACGCGTACACACGTTGGCGAATAAACTAGTTCTGTCCCGTCAGGGCCAATGTGAAGATGTCCGATACAGAAATTGAAACTGCTCTGAGCGTTTTTACAGTACTGAGTGCACATTTATATTTGTTACTGAGAAAAAAAAAAAAGCCACGTCAAAGAAGATGGTGGATGACGACACATCATAAAACACGGAATCAGTGAGTACATATAGCTGTTATACACTCCATTTTAAATATTCTAATAACATACATAACAAACTACAATTATATCACCAGTTGTTTACAGGCGCTGTAATATTAAAGTATCTAGTTAATTATCTGTAATAGGTAAATCTATTCTACATCTACATTTTCTTTCTTTTTTAGGTATGATGGAACCCGATTATTGAGTAATTTGATTCAAGAGCCATCAGGACAGTTTGATAACTTTTGTCGTATGTCTTCGATAGATTTCGAATACCTTCTACAGTTGATTGGACCAAGAATAAAAAAGGAAGATACAGTATTCAGAGACTCAATACCAACCAAAGTACGACTTGCTGTGACACTTAGATTTTTAGCGACTGGAGATTCATTCAAAAGTCTTCATTACCTATTTAAGATTTCTCCTCAAGTTATATCATTGATCGTGCCGGAAGTATGTAAAGCACTATGTGAGGCATTGCGTTCTTTTGTAAAAGTAAGTAATTTTTGTATACCTATTTTGTAAAATAAAACCATAATAATAATAATCAAAAACACCTTTATTGAGAAAAATAATTAGACAAAGTAATCGGGTCCTTGCATTTAGCAAATAATAATCAAAAACACGTTTATTGAGAAAAATAATTAGACAAAGTAATCGGGTCCTTGCATTTAGCATTCAATTCTTATTTTGTATCTGAGAGAGAGTGAATGCCTGAGAGATAATGTCGTTTGATATAATTGTCACCTTTGGAGTAGATGTGGAGGAGGTGGATGAAGCTGTCACATATTCTGCTTGACTATGGTTTGGTGATACTACTGTATAATCACCATAATCATCAGCAACGTGATATGAAGGGGATGGTGTAGGTGCATAACGCACGGAATCTCGGGTAGACATATTATCGTAGGTCAACATTTGTGATGAAGGGGATGGTGTAGGTGTAAAACGCACGGAATCCGGGGTAGACCTTACGTACGAGTAAGTGCTGCTACTAGCAGGGCTATTAATATTTAAATAAGACTCTTTTCGTTTCTGAAAAATGAGTTCATCTATATCGTGCATTATAACCTCCCTTTGTTGCTCATTAAATTTTTTAATTTTTTTGGCCAGTAATTGACAATATAAATCTACCTCGTCCACTTCAGTTCGTGGTCGATCGGAGAGATTTTTAAGGACATTTACAGCTGTCTTAATCTGAGCTCGTACTTCCGTGACTTCTGATTCTCGCCGTTTTTTGGGTGCCGTGGAACTTCTATTTTGAATGCTGTCTTCATTAGGAAACTCCATACTCTAAAAATTCAAACATAACAAGTAAATTATTTAAATTATTAACTATTACCTACACTGACATATT
The DNA here is from genome assembly GCA_947359405.1 of Antitype chi. Taxonomy (NCBI): domain Eukaryota; kingdom Metazoa; phylum Arthropoda; class Insecta; order Lepidoptera; family Noctuidae; genus Antitype; species Antitype chi. Next base: position 8,464,934 of record OX375815.1, on the reverse strand, counting down.
TTTTTCTGTTTCAGATGCCTCAAAATGAACACGAATGGCTTGAGGTTGCTCGAGAATTTGAAATAAAATGGCAATTTCCACATTGTTTGGGCGCTATCGATGGGAAACACATTAAAATACAGTCGCCCATTAATAGTGGATCAGAGTTCTATAACTATAAACACAATTTCAGTATAATATTACTAGCGGTAGCTGATAGTGACTACAACTTTTTATTTGCTGATGTAGTAACACATGGACGTATGAGTGACGGTGGAGTTTTTAATGATAGCATGCTTTATAACAAAATATATGGACCTGATTCCCTTTTTCCGCAAGACGCTCCTTTACCTGATCGATATCTTCCTGTGCCCTATGTTTTTGTGGCAGATGGAGCTTTTGCATTATCTAAAAGGATCATGAAACCTTTTCCTGGTACACCGCCAGTTGGCTCACAAAATAGAAAATTCAACAGTCGACTATCAAGGGCTCGTGTTGTGATTGAATGTGCATTTGGAATAATGACATCGGTATTTGGAGTGTTAAAAACCAATATGTTACTACAACCCGAAAAAGCATCTATTATAACACTCACTTGCGTTGTTCTTCATAATTTTTTGAAAAAGAGTCAGCACTCTCACCGTATTTATATGCCGGAAGGTAATATAGATAATGTTTTAGAAGAGCAACAATTAAGATCACTAGATCAAATACCAATAAGAACAACAGAAAATGCTAGAGAAATACGAAATGAATATGCATCATACTTTTATTCACATTAAATAAAAAAAATCTACCGACCTACAAAATTATTATGTATATTTAGGTACACACAGCCACAGGTCAGATGTATGTAGGTATGTTACAGTTGCACTACGAAAACATTATAATACGTAGGCCATAAGGGCGCGCTCAAGGTCAACATGTTACGTCTAGCCTGTGGTTTAGTGTACCTACCTATTTCATAACGAAATAAACAACTAAGTGCTTTAGATTAAGTAGGTATGTAATTTGTCACAATGTAATTTTATCTATGTAAATAAATAAAGTAAAAATTCATCAATGTTTATCTTACCTCTGTGTTAATGGTAACTGTATCTGATTTATCATAAATCGGAGCAAGAAAGCTATCCATGAGCTGATAAGCGAACCAATTTGGTTTAAAAATATCGTCTGTTGATGATCCAGATCGAGTAGAGTCATTAATTTTCTTTCTATAAAAGCGATATGTGCTCATTAATGATTCCCGCTTTTTTTTTAAATCTTCAATTAAAAAAAACATTCCCATATTTTGTTGTATGGTGCGCCATGCATCAGCTATTAAATTTTTATTTTTATGATCCTTTCGAGATGCGTCCCATATTATTGGATGTGCTTGATAAAGTTCAATAAACTCAATAACTTTTTCATTTGTCCATGCCGGTGACGATTTTGCGGATGAGGAAGCCATTGTCGCTCGACGTACGCACTCGCTGCGTGTTGCAACAGAACTGAACAAAGCGCCAACGTGTGGACAGCTCGCGAACGTTGGCGCGCAGATTCCTTTGATGAAACCGACACGAGCCGGCCAACTACCAATGCTCGCCCGAACGTTGGGGCCAATGCAATTTTCTAGATCCACACGTTGGACGAGTAGCGTTGGGGCCTATATTGGGGCCAACGTGTGGAGCCGGCGTTACCATAATCGCTAAGTAGACCGTAATGAACCCATAATGGTTTAAAAATATTTTTAATGAGCAATCAAGGATGGCGAACCGGCCGGGCGGCGGCCGGCCGTTACCCGGAGCAAGCTCCGAGATATACTTTTCTTAATGAACAGACTCCTGACGCCGCAGAGTCGTTTCGGCTATTTGAATTAATAGTATGAGATGAGACAGTTTATCAAACTGCTTGCTGGGATGGCAATTAGTGAAATTACAATTCGCATTGAGATGATGAAATTCCGTGATGTGAATTATCATTATTGGTTTGATTCTAATTACCTACATAATTGTAGTTAATACTAGGTATTACGTACCAAAATAACTTTTAGAAAATGGTGATCTGTTGATGCTTAGAAGCAGTTTTATCAGAAGAAGGTATATAATATGATTTTCTGTTTTTAATTGCCAACTACTTAAAATATAAACTAAGTAGGTATGCTAAATTGTTTTGCTATAAATGCCTTCATACACTGTTGACCAGCGTATAAAAGACATAACATTCTTCAAACTAAATCGAAATCTTAGAAATATACCGGCTGACTTTTTTCAGCGTCTGGACAACAATATGGCATGTTGTGTAAGTATAATAGAACTCATATGCGCTAACCTTTGCCTGGTAGCATTGATATAGAAAAAGTTCCGAATATCCTTAAAATACATGAAAAAGAAGACACCCTACGGCACTCGCGTAAAACGAATAATAGCCAAAATAGGTAATAGTAAATGGACGTAAGCTGCGATTGCCTATGAATGGAGCATGACGATAGTGTGAGCGAGACACTAGCATTAATTTCGATCTACATCTTTGCGACTGATCCCACACACTCACGCACACATTTGCACGTGTACCTACATACGTCACCTTGCTGTATGTAGTTTTAGTAGGCAAATAATTTGATACACAGTGACGCGTGTCTTGAAACCGTAAACCAAATAAATTACGTCTTGTAAGGTCAGTAAAGCTTTGATAGAAATGTAAACAAACCTGTTGATGTTAAATTCTTATAACAATCACTCACATTCATCTGTATTTTGAGGGTTTTAACGCTTTAACAACCGTCGTGCTGGAAGTACATGTCCCGCAGATAATGCAGAGGAACGTCTTCCAACATTGTGTCGATAACTGACTGTATTATTTCACGATACGTTTTCCCTGTCAATCGACCTTCGATTCAAACTGGACCAATAACCTATGCGATCGACTTGCACCATTTAAATTTTCACCAGACAAAAAATAATACCTCATCATGGTAAGTTACTCGACGTTGGAGTATTCATACGTCATTATGAAAACAATCACTGGGCGGTTGAAGCACACGCGGAAAAAACAGCGATCGACGTCACGCTATGACTAATCGCAGTGGACTGGAGACTTGGAGCGAGATCAAAGACGCCGCGGGACACGGTACTCGGGTCGAAGGGCGCGCGGGTCGGGGGGGGGGGATGCGCATGCGGCGACACTTGAGCGGTACGCCTGCAAAAAAATATTAGTTACCTATCCCCGGCCGGCTTCAATCAAAGGATTGAATTTCGCTACGAATTCATTCATAATTTCTGCGCGTTGACTAAGTTGGATTTTGATATTATTTGCCGATTTTTTTTAATTTTTATTGTTTTTGAATTTTTATATGAAATGTTTACTACAAATAAGTAATAGTATTTATTGATAGGTTAATTTCATTTTAGGATTAAAAAAAAAATATTTTCAATTTCCGTGCCATAGGCTTCTACTCCGTTCACCTATTAACCCCTATTTTTTTCCAGACGGTAAAAAAAATCATCCGGTATATGTTCAAGATTTGTATCCCGCAAAACAAGAAGACAAAAAACACTCTCCTGTGTAAAATTCCATTTTATCTCCCAATCAAGAACTCTGAATTCTGAATTCTCAAGTCTCGATTTCAATTGGACCAGTCCTTCCCTATAAAAGGATAACAAGGTTACTGCCAGTTTCAATGTAAAAGCAAATCGAATATTAGGTTACGGCCGTGGAGCCTTCCTAATGGAAACCATGGAACACTTAGTTCCTATACATAATTGGGATAAAAGGATTCCCCTCACCACAATGAATTGCCACGTCATATCTTCGTTGATCTTACGATCTTTGGGTATTTTTAACTGACTTCAAAAAGGAGCAGGTTCTCAATGCGTCGGTTTTGTATGTTCCCCGATTACTCAAAGATGGCTGGACCGATTTGGATTTTTTTTTTGTTTGAAAGGGTATACTTTCCAGGTGGTCCCATGATCATCAAGTCAGGATCTGATGATGGGATCCTGGAGAAATAGAGAGAACTCTTCAAATTTTATAGGCACACGAAGCGATTTAGGTATTTTTTGGAAGAGTACTTTCTCGGAGTGGTCTCATTTCAATTTGGTGAAGATCTCATGAAGAACTTTGGAGATAGGCAACGGAACTCCTCAATGAATGATAGCAAATGGACTGGGATTGCTGAAATCTCATGTCTGTCTATTGCTTACACCAGTTCATAACATAACATCACGCCGGTATGCTGTGAAGGGGTAAGCACATGTGAACCACAAAAAAGTGAAAAAAAACTTTTTCCAAAATAAAACAACCGACTTCCAAAAAAACACTACAAAGTGAAAAATAACTTTAATTTCGGAAGGCGGTAGCAAAAAATTAAAATACATCTCCAAAGACACCGACTTCCGAAATTAAAGTTATTTTTCACTTTATAGTGTTTTTTTGGAAGTCGGTTGTTTTTTATTTCTTGTATCTGTTCTTTATTTATGAAGGCGATTAGAGGCATTATGAGGGACTTTAATACTTCAGTTCTTACTTTTTTCTTCGGAACCAGGTAAACAAAACTCGAGATGTTTAAAAGTTTTCGGCTTGATGTGAATTAGGTCAGTCGATAAGGAATGAAGAGTCGTTGTCTTCAATAACTAGGCCAACGATCTTTACACATCATGTCGTAAAAATGAATAGAGTGTGATTTCAAGAGGCACATCCTTACTACTTTATGAAAGACTGACGTGACGGCACGGTTGGCGCAGTGGTTAAGCGATTGGCTGCTGCGCTGCGTGTCACGGGTTCGATTCCCGCACGGAACAAATATTTGTATGGCCTACAAGTAGTTGTTCCGGGTCTGGCTGTTAGTGTATATGAGTTAAAATGTTTGTAAACACACCCACAATACAGGAGAAATTCCTAGTGTGGGGCAATGTTTTTATCAAAAAAGAAAGACTTACTGCAACTATCAATTAAGTTGCCAAGTACAGTGATCTTGGCAATTTATAATGAAGTTCAGCAGTGGATGGTCACAATGATACAAACAAATCAAATCAAAAGTCATTTATTCAAACTAGGCTGAGAGTCAGCACTTTTTGAACGTCAAAATTACATAAGACAGTCCCCCAAAACGCCCGCCCTTCACCACTTCCTAGTGTTTTAGCTGGGAAGAAGAAGTAGCGTAACAAACTCCCCAGCAGCACAGCTGTCTGTTAAGTTAGAAGAACTGGATTCTATACAATAATAGGTAAGTAATTAACATTGCTAAACACAAAACTAAAACTTAAATTAATTGCCATATGTCAGCTAGCACACGCCAATATACCAACAAAACATAGTAATTAAACTCAAGCAGAAACAAGTAAATAATAGAAACAAAACAATAAACGTAAACAGAACTCAAAACCCACATAAAAGCCTTCAGGCATAAAAGGTACATACATTATGCAGTGCTGGATTATGTTCATTTAAAGCGTGTTTTTTAGTTTTTTAAACTATTATTTATTTTCTATTTTTTAGTTCTGCTAACTACAAAAACGTGTGTTTTTTCCAGTTTACAAAGTTTCAATGAAATCTGACCGTTTAAAGTGGGTCAAAATCGCGCTCTAAGGAGTCGGTTACATACAAACAAACATACAAGTGAAGCTGATATAAAGCGAGTAATAAATAAACAGTTCAGGACTATAATAACCATAACAAAATCATGGTCAGCAAGACGACCAGTCACCACAAGCAGCACTTGATCACGAGCATAACGATGTAAAGTATGTGACGTCATATATCATCAGACTCTCGCTACAAGCCTCTGTAATCTGCAAGATACATTCGTTATGAAATGCACTATTCTTATCAGTGGTTCATCCTTCACGAATACGTGTTAATTTCGATATAGTTTCCACGGCCTCCTTACGCAGCACAAAGTTTCCATCTACACTGATAAATAAATAGCTAATATTGCTACACAATCGTGTGTGGCTTAATATAGCTAAGTAATAACAGCCGCACGGGTCGATCGATCAGGTTAAGCTCCACTTGGGGCGGTTGGTCCGCGGATGGGTGACTCACATACGAAGACCCCTCAGTGCCTCGCAAAGCTCGTTAAGCCGTTGGTCCCGGCTGTCATTTGTGGAGCTTTTAAAGTCTTTACTAGTCGTCAGAAGACTGAAAGTCTCGCAACCAGTCTTACCAAGGGGTATTACCTAATAACTGGGTTGTGGAGGTCAGATAGGCAGACGCTCCATGTATAAAATACTTGTGTTCAGCTGCATCTGGTTAGACTCGAAGCCAACCCTAACGTAGCTAAGAAAACGCTAGGTAGGTGATGATTGCTACACAAGCAATGGTTAAATGTGGTGGTGTTTAAATTAAAAAAAAAAACTAATTATTAAGCGCCTTGCTCAAAATTGTTAATTGTTATGTAATAAATAAGTATGTTTTAACTTTTAACTATTTGGTTTTAAGATTGTGTGTTAATTGTAAGTATTGTTGTTCTTTATTGATTCTATTTAATTTTAATAAAACTGTATCTTATATAAGCTAGTAACATGTGGAAACGTAGTGGATTATACATTTAAGTACTTATAGCTTACTCTGTATCTAGATATAATATTCAATGTACGATTGTTTGTGTTGCCAAATAAAATAAAAATAAAAAAAAAACAATAAAAATCTATTATCATCACACGAGTGCTCCCATTTTGAAAACGAACTTTCTACAATAAAGTTAAAGTAATTTCTGCGACCGAAATTAAACTTACAAAGCATCACACTACAGCTTACATTATCGTCGTGTCCTACTTGTAAATATGAGCAAAATATGAGGCTGTTGTAAACATAAATTTTTAATTAGCACGCCACATTAATGAGGAGTACGGCCTGTAATCGTATTTGTTGGCCCCGCCTATCCGGTTAACGGATGCCTGGAAAACGTATCAGCTGAAAAATTAAACAAGTTTTACGTTCAACATTTATAATTTAATGAGAGATCTTGTCAAAAGTATTTTTTTTATAAAAAGAAGCCTGAAAGTAACATGAAATAAATTGTTCAAATATTTACAAAGGGTTTTCTCTCTGTAACAAGTTATTATTCTATGTTCTTCATACATTACAGCGATCTACTTAATGTTCTAATATCTATAAAACTTGTAGACAAAGCTTACGTCAAAAAAGTTTCAGATTCCTATTCCGAAAAGGTGCTGGTAATACCAAAGCGGTTGTCAAAAGTTAGTTTATTGTTTACGTTGATCTTGTTTTGTTTCACTACATTTCCTTTTTTGTAAGTACTTGGATGACAAGTTAAGTGTATTATTCTGCTTGAAGTTTGTGCTAAAAGTGTGTTTGCAATGGCAATTTTTCCTTTGAAAACATTGCCAACTGCAACTTGCTTTTTCACCAAAGACAGTTTTAAGACAGCAAAGGTACAAAACTGAGGTTATAGATAAAATAATTAGTAGGATATAGGGAAATCGAGTCTTAACTACCACAGTTCAAAAGTCTAACTAATTTAAACTGACGCCGCCGCCCTCTTCCAAATCTTTTGAAGAAAGTGTTAACCAATCTGTTGAAGTCAAACTCACTCACTAAAGGGAACACATTCACCTGATGTCGAAGATTTTAACTTTATATCACACAACTTTTTCCAACAGTCGGTTATTTTTTTAATAATATTATTAAATTGTAATTTTTTACGAAAATTATAGTTATAGAAATAACCTCAATGCTCAAACTAGCAACATCAGGTGTTTAAAATCTAGGAGTTATATATACTTGGAGATATAAAATACTGTACCAAGTACTGTACTGTACAGTACTAAAATATCAAGCTGAATTACTCAATTTTTGAACAGCATATCCACAGGAACGTTTTCTGACTCAACACACCACATTGCACTTCTTCTGTTATTTATCGTGATGTCGTGGATGTCCAAGATTATATCATCAAGTCAGAAATTATAATAGCGCTCATTTGCTTACATTTTTATCAAATTGTTTTGGAACAGAGTATACCTATTTTGTGCTTTTTATACAGAACTGTCAACACCGTTTTCTCGCAACCTTTATTTCTTATATAGCCCATGTTTATTTATTACATGACGACCAAATTACTGACCAGTCACATTTTTCGCGGACGTAAATTTATTAAATGACAGCTTTTAATAGAGCTTATTAAATTCCATGTGGCGGTTTGAGCCTGATGTATTATTTACTGACTGAGCAATGACTGTCATTGTTCGTGTATTAGTTCATTTAGGATTCGTGTTTGTTGCTGACAAGCTCGTCTGTTTTATTTTGATGAATGAATGTGCAATGTTCCGATGTTAACACAACTGTTATTTGCAGGATATATTACTGTTTATGCACTTGTAAGCAGCTTTCGGGTGTCAGTATTAACTAAAATACGTGTTTAGGTATTTGTTTTGAATATTTCATGGATTTGGGATGCCTTTCATTCTTTGTAGAGTGTATTCCACAAGTTCAGCAAGAACATAGGTAAGTATTTCTGTTATGAAATTTTCACAAGCAGCCAGTGTTAAAGGACTACATTACATATCTGTTGAGAAAACTCGGCTTTTCTTTCTCAAGAATTATCAGAAATACTTTTATTTACAATAGTACCCTATTCCCGCACCCTTAAGGAGATAAACATAATTTCAAACATTACTTCCGCTGCATTAAGAACGATGACGTCACAACACATTAAATACAAACTCGAACCAGATAATTAAGTCGTCCGCAAACGAAATCAGTCCGGAGTACCGCGGAGCAAATTGCTTAGAATTACCGACGACGCCGACGCCGACTCGACGCGAAAAATGACGTAAACTCCGCAATATTACCCTACAACACCAAGATAACCTCGCAATTAGAGCCTCCACTTAATAAATATTCGACCCACGTCGGCTTATTGTTGTTGCTGTGTTATAATGCTTTTATTTTCCATGAATTTATGTGGAACGCGTATTTTTGGACCAAATTGGGTGTAATAAAAAATAATATACGCTTTTTTGAGGGATATTAGCGGAGGTCAGCGTCGTTCTTGAGTTATCAGACTTGATAATTCATTAATGAAATGTAATTTTAATCCTTTCACGCCTGTGGCTGATAAAAAAAGTTGTTTTAGATTAAGACAATGCCAACCTACTTTAGTAAAAAAAAATTCAGGAACAATAAACAGCTACAATATGTGTTGAAACAAAGAAAGAATAATACAAAATATTACACCCACTACATTATCCGCATTTAACAAAATAAAATACTTAATGACAATGAGTGCCACTAGATATGTTAGAAATAATTAAAAAACATCACAGTAATAAAAATAATTAATTACATCATGCAAAATAGAAATTCCAATTGATTGATTGATTGGCAAAAGATTAATAATTAACACTAAAAAGTACAAAAAAAATCTAGACTGGCTTACATTCCTAATAACAATATTGGTTAATAATAAAATTCATAACATTACTTTTGAATTTGGATTTTAAGCATACAAAAATATCAAAATATTTACTGCATTTTACGAAAGTATTTTTGTGTACATCTATGTGTTGGGTATGTTAAATGTAGATACAATATAAAACGTATGCTTTTTTCTTCGATAAAGTTTACTATATTTGGCAATTTATGGGTAGGTAGGTAGTAGGTAAGTATCTAACGCATATCGTGCTATTAAATCGTATTCTTTATTTATATCGATGTCATTCCAATGCAAAATACTCTTATTTTCTTATTGCTTCTGAACCACGCGAACTCTATGGTTTGGATAAAAAACCCTGATTTAAGTGCATTTTTTTAACAATACGTTACTAAGCCTGGTGATACTTCACGAATTTATTCGTAGCAACCTACAAACATATCTGAAATATTCAGCATTTGCAGGGTGTGGCTTAAATAGTAGTCCAACAAGCACCGTATATTCAGCTATCAGGCCACATCCTGTATATTGCTAATTAATATAGCAAGATTGGATCCTTGAAAGCGACGTTCAAGAACTTAAACTGCTAGACTTGCTAGAATATAGAACAACCACTTGAAAACTATGGCAAGCATGATCGTATTACATAGTGAATGCATCGTAAGCTTACTCCTAGTACGAAACGTACATACGTCGATTAAATCACGAGAACATTGAACAAATGGCTTAAACATACATAGAAATTTAGGCTTCAGAATATCTTAAGGTCCCAGATTTTCTCGATTTTTGGCAATAATTATCATCGCTCGATATGCCATGTTTTGATAATGAATAAGAATTGGAGAATAGTCTTTCAGATTTGCTAGATTTTATCGATCGTTACCGTCACCTGTTAACGATCGACAAATGTCAAGACAAAAATGATTTCAATTTATTTATTTACTAGCTGTTGCCTGCGGCTTCACTCGCGTGGAGGTTGACAAAAAATTTCCCACGGGAATGTACTACCGGGATGAAAACTATCCTATGTATTATTCCAGGTTATAAATTATCTGTGTGCCAAATTTCATCCAAATTCGTTCAGCCGTTGTTGCATGAATGAGTAACAAACATCTAAATATCCAAACATACAAACTTTCACATTTATAATATAATATTATACCAGCATTAACCAGCGACTTCGCCCGTGCGGAGGTCAGAAATTATCTTTTTTTTTATCTAAACCATTCAGGGCGCCACCCAAACGCATACAAAAAAAAACATTCAAATCGGTCCAGTCGTTTAGGAGGAGTTCAGTGACATACACACGTACAGTAGAATTAGTAGGATATTCAGACAACATGATCCACATTTTTGTTAGTAAAAATAGTGCTTAAAACTATGTTAGTTCACACATAAACGCATTCAATGTTTGAAGAACGGATAGTCGTGCCTATGCACAATCACATTCAGGATGTACAGCAGATGTGCTATGTACAGCAGAGACGCGTATGTGAGTATGCGTACCTCCATGAATACATTATTGTATTAAACACTTTTCAAATATCTTTTAACTTTAAGGAATGCTATAATCACTATTCCTGACTACTTTCATTTGCTTAGAGTATCTACTCGTTACTGGTAAATATAACGTGTCCTGCTTCTTTTTAACATTTGTCAACAAATCTGTTGTTCCTATACCAACGTTGGTAGCAGATCATGCAAGACACACATATTATTTATATCTTTGACAGGAGCTTTTACTAGCATAAAAAACCATTCGTTATCTAATATAAGAACGGGACAAACAATGTTATGTTCCCAAAAAAACTTCCACTCTCTAGACAAGGTCAAAAGGAGCCTTATGATGGTAATTGGGTTTTTCTTTTAAGATACTCTCTGAAGGCTGTGTGTGGTGTGGTGTGGCTTTAGTATGTATGTAGGTATATCATTATTATTGCGGCTCTTTTTTATAGCATGACCATGGAAGTGATAAGATGTACCTAATGGTAAAAATACAAGTAAACAGAAATAGAATTTAGTGTATTTCCTACCAAGTGCAAAGCCGACATAAATAAGAAATATAAAATACACAGTGCCAAATAAATCTAGTTGGCTAAACTTCACGGACGTAATGGGTCGATATCTAATGAAACACGATAAAAAAAAAGATTTTCCTATCTCATAATTTTAAGCAACCTCACTAATGGCGGATTTCTACAATCAAATTGAACACGATCAGCACTTCTAAGCCGCGTTCAAGAGTTTTCAGTATTTCCACAACAGTTTTCACACTGACAGCTATTGAACGCGGTTAAGATGTGCTACACGCGTTCAGTTTCATTGGTGATATTCGCCCTAAGTACTACCCATTGGCTACATAATCAGCTGTAGTTGTATTGTATCACGGGCTAAATTTGACACTTTAAGTGACTGAGTGACCATTTTACTTACTGCCTTTAAGGTGTACCTACTAAATCAGTAATGGTCACTAGTGTCGCCTGTAAAGCCGTATCAGGTTGGGAGGAAACAGCACAATGCATACGTAAATAACAAATGTTTACCGTGGACGAAGCAACAATGTAGGCTTTGAAAGGACAGAATACTCAACTAGTTTATCGTTGTACCGCTTAGCATCGGCCGGGGCAAAAGGCGAGAGTGGCAATGATTGATGCAGTTTTAACGTAACGCAGGGAAAGCTTTCTTTTTCAGCAAGCGGTTTTCAGTACTTATGTTTCTTTGCAAAAGACACAAACCTGCTTTCATCATATTCATTCTCCTGATTTATTTGAAGTCGGCACAACATGTCTTTTTCTTGGTGTCCCCTTGTTTCTAATATTTGGTCCTAGTGTTTTTATTTCGAATATGATTGTTAGGTCGTATATCAAATAATGTTAGTCTATTGCAGGAGTAATAGTGTTCTGTGGTCTATGGTATTGATGTGTCAGGATGTCATGCATTTTTTTTCGGGCCATGACGGACGCCAATAAGGGCTACCGTTGTGAAAAGAACATATAATATAAATAAATGTGATGTAACACTGAGCGAAGTTGCTAGAGAAAATTGTATTGCGGTGGGTAAATAAAAATTATAAGTTGGTTATGTTACGTGTTTCATTCCTGGCCAAAAGGTCAGAAGCGGGATATCCAAGAAAATTTCACATTTTCTTGTCACGCCCACGGCTCGGAGAAACGTAACTAACGCACTCCGAATATTTTTTTTTTCTTGGATTTTGGTAATTATAGGACATACAGAATTGGGACTTTTGGGGATTTTTTTTCCATACTTTTCAAAATGGCGGCTACAGTTGTAGTTAAAAATCTATTTTGTTGAAGATGTTTGAAAAGACCTAAAAGGTTTTTTTTTCCTAAAAAAATTCAGACAGGATAAACGCGTAAAAGTATGCCCGGTTAGTGGCAATAGGTTCGTCCCATTACATGGAATAGAAACATGTCGATATGTGGGATTACCACAACACTATTGGGTTGTGGAGGTTAGATAGGCAGTCGCTCCATGTAGAGCGCTGGTATTTGGCTGCATTCGGTTGGACTGGGAGCCGACTCCACCACCTGGATGGTGGAAAGTCTACGCAGATTGTATGTATGATGTATTGGGTTGGGCAAAAAAAACTAAGCTCGTATTTTAAGTTTCAGAGCTCGCTGAGATGGATGGATATGAAGGAAATGCTCGAGGTAAAGAGCCTTATAAAGAGGGAACCCGAGGTAAGGGCCCTGTTGGAAACAAAACCCGAGGTAAAGGGTATTATGGAGAGGGAACCCGAGGTAAGGGCCCTGTTGGAAACAAAACCCGAGGTAAAGGGTGTTATGAGGAGGGTACCCGAGGTAAGGGCCCTGTAGGAAACAATACCCGAGGTAAAGGGTTAAGGAATACTTATCATGTAACCAGTCGTGGGGAAGGGCTGGCACATGCGGAGGAAGAAGAACCCGAGGCAACGGGTCAAAAGCAAATCGTGGACGATTTGGACTTGGAAAGGAATTCACACTGCTCGAGGGAAGAGCAAGAGCACATAAACTCGGATACAAACCAAAGTATTATTTTGGGGACGAAGTATCAAGCGGAAAATGTGGACTGGAACGAAAGAAGAGAAAGACAAAGAACGGACGTTGCAAAACTATCATCATGGCGACGAAGGAGGCGCTGCTACTCTACTACGTCTTCGGAGTCGGCAGGTGAATCGCCATCACCAAAAAAAAGAAGGAGATCAAAAGGAAAAGAATCTGATAGTCGGTTAATGGACCAGGTTTTAGCTATTTTAGAAAAATGTAAGGGTTCTGATAAGCCTAAAATGTCTTTTAACACTAATGTTATACCGGAGTTCGACCCTTTATCTAAAGAACAGACCATATTGACTTGGTTGACCAAAATTGAGGAATGTGCCGAAATTTACGGCTGGGAAGATAAAGAAATAATTCATTACTCTCTGCCAAAGCTAACCGGTGTAGCAAAGACATGGTATCAGGGTCTAACTTCGATATTGCATACATGGTCAGAATGGAAAAGAAAGCTGATTGAATCTTTCCCGTGTAGGGAAGATTACGCAGAGCTTTTAACGGAAATGCTAGCTAAAAAAGCAAAATATGGAGATTCACTCGAGCATTATTATTATGCGAAGGTAAACCTATTAAATAGATGTAATATATATGGCAGGCAAGCAGTAGATTGTCTTCTATACGGAATAGACGACCGTGCGGTGAAGATTGGCGCTCAGGCAGCTCAGTTTAATGAACCAGAACAGGTACTAAAATATTTTAGAACCGTTAAAAGTTGTCCTAGTAGAGATTCGCAAGACTATATGCGGAAACCAACTGAGCGACGATTTCCAAGCAACTCAAATAGACCAGGTCCATCTAAACCAGGTGCGTATATTAATTATAGTATAAAATGTTTTAATTGTAACGAGGTGGGTCACCCAAGCTTTAAATGTGAAAAAGCTACTGTGAAATGTACAAATTGTGACCGGCTAGGCCATCAGACCACTAACTGTCTTAGGAATAAGAGGACAACAAATGAAACGGATAAAAACAAAACACCAGGTAATGACCAGACGCTAAGACAGGTTTCAGAAGTCACAACAGATGCTTCTGGTTTAAACAAGTACGTCTTGGATATCAAGGTGAATGAATTGACAATCTTATGCCACATTGACCTGGGGAGTCAATGTTCTCTTATTAAGATAAGTGATGCAAAATCTCTAAATCTTCAGATCATTAATCGCCCGAATCTACCGATACTCAGAGGCATAGGCGGTAACTTGATATGTCCGCTAGGAGTTGCCGTAACTTCCGTTGAAGTTCAAGGATTGCGAGAAATAATAGATTTATACGTTTTAGAAGATTATGTACTGATACATCCTGTTTTATTAGGCCACTCATTTACAGAAAGACCTGATATACTTATTATTAAAACTCCAAATGAGATCAAATTCCAGAGACTTCCACCAAACAAATTAGATGTTATGGTGTCTACTGAAACTGAAATTCCTAGCAATACATTACAAGCGGTAAAAATCTGTACGCATGCGCAGCTGAATTGTGATGTTTATATAAATGGTACTTTACGAGGTACTGAAGGTCATGAGTATTATTTACTTCCTGGGCAGTATGAGATCAAAAACGGTAGTGGAGCAGTCTTAATTTATAACATATCAGCGTCTCCTATGCACATCACTAACGGCACCCTTTTAACTCGTTCTTTGCAAAGAAACTCGGTCTCATCGAGTAATACACTAAATACGTTTAGCGTAACGTTTGGCGATATTGAAATGGAAACCACAGTAAAATGTAATCCTCATTTAAATGAAGCCCAGTCCAAGGAACTACAAAGTTTACTTGCAAGGTATAGTAATTGTTTTTCTAGTGGACTACATGACTTGGGTTACACGCCAGTTACCGAGATGACCATCGAACTCAACGACGCCGACCCGGTAGTTTACCGCCCGTATCGCATGTCGTTTACTGAAAGGTCAATGGTAAGAAACATGGTACAGGAGATGCTAGACAATGATATAATCAGGCAATCATCATCGCCCTACGCGAGTCCTATCGTCATGGTTCAGAAGAAAACAGGTGATAAAAGATTATGCGTCGATTACAGGGCTCTTAATAGAAAGACCAAGAAAGACCACTACCCTTTACCCAGGGTAGAAGATCAACTGGATCTACTTGCAGGTAATACTTTGTTCACGTCCTTAGATTTAGCTTCTGGCTATTATCAGATTGCAGTATCTGAAGAATCCCGTTTTAAAACCGCCTTTGTGACTCCTGATGGGCAATATGAATATAATCGCATGCCCTTTGGGCTAGTCAATGCACCATCGGTTTTTCAGCGTACCATCAACAAAATACTAATGGAAGCTAAATTAAAATATGCTATTATTTATATGGATGACATTCTCATTCCATCCAAGGATTTCAAAGAGGGACTACAACGGCTGGAAGAGGTACTGCAGCTAATCAAAAATGGTGGACTAACTTTAAAACTCAGCAAATGTAATTTCTTTATGAAATCCATAGATTTCCTGGGTTTCGAAGTGAGTGCTAGTGGTATCAGGCCGGGTAGTAGAAAAACTGATGCAGTCTCCAATTTCCCAACACCTAAAAATCAGCATGATGTCCGGCAGTTTCTTGGACTTTCTGGGTTTTTCAGACGATTTATCAAAGGATATGCTGTTATTACCGCACCTTTGACGGATTTACTGAAAAAAAATACCAGGTGGGCTTGGAGTGACGAACAAGAAAAAGCGTTTACTGAAGTAAAAGAGTTGCTTATAAGTCGCCCGATAATTGCTTTATACGATCCGAAGGCCGTGACAGAATTGCATACAGACGCCTGTAAGGATGGCTTGGCAGGTATATTACTTCAACGAAATACGAACGACGTACTCCAACCAGTATCGTACTTCAGCCGTAAAACAAATATTGATGAACGTAAGATGCATTCGTATGAACTAGAAACGCTGGCGGTAATCTCATCGTTAAATCGTTTCAGAGTTTATCTGGTGGGCATACCATTTAAAATCCTGACTGATTGCAATGCACTTAGGTCAACGTTAGTGAAACGGGACCTCATACCTCGAATCGCACGTTGGTGGGTTATACTTCAGGAGTACGACTGCACTATAGAATATCGTCCCGGAGTCCGAATGGCGCACGCAGATGCATTAAGTAGAAATCCAGTGGATAACCCAGTAAGTGAACCACATATTTTGGACATCTTACCAATACAGCAATCTGACCAAAACTGGATCTCAACTGTGCAATCCGCTGATGATGAAGTTAAGAAAATTAGAGAAATTCTGTTGGACCCGTCTGCTGAAGAGGCCGTTGACGTGCGTAAAAATTATAAACTAAAGAACGATAGAGTTTTTCGTATTGTTGGAAAAGACTTGAAATGGCTTGTACCTAGAGGCGTGCGCTGGCAAATCCTCAAGATGAATCATGATGATGTTGGTCATTGTGGGTTCGAGAAGACATTACATCGAATTCAGGAGCATTACTGGTTCAGGAAAATGCGCAGGTTTGTAAAAAAATACGTTTCCTCTTGTCTCGAATGCGCTCACCATAAGGCTCCTGGCGGTAAACGGGAAGGTGAATTACACCCTATCGAAAAAGTCAGTACACCCTTTCATACCATTCACGCAGATCACCTAGGACCATTCGTAAAGAGCAAGGCAGGAAATTGTTATCTACTGGTAATTGTAGACGGTTTCACAAAATACGTTAGTATAAATCCAGTCAGAAATACCAAAGCCATAACTTCAGTAAGGGTGATCAGGCAATTTGTAAGTTACTTTGGAGTTCCAGCACGTCTTATTACTGACAAAGGTACGAGCTTTACCAGCAAACATTTTCGGGACTTTGTTGAATCCTATGGCATAAAGCACGTCCAAAATGCCGTTGCTACACCCAGGGCAAATGGGCAGGTGGAGAGGTTTAATAGGACCATTTTGGATGCTTTATCAACCTCTAGTCATGGTGGAGATGATAAGTCATGGGATGACCACATTACCGACATACAGGTAGGCATTAACACAACAAAACATAAAACGACTCAGAGGAGCCCGTCGGAATTGTTATTCGGATTTAATGTGACTAGCAGAACTGAAGGTAAGTTAAACGAAATTATCAAAGAAACTCTCCATCGAACACCTGTGGAAGAATTAGATGTGTTAAGACAACACGTAGGCGAAAAGATAAGAGAGCAACAGGTAAAAGATGCTACTAATTATAATAAACACAGAAAACCTTCAACCCAGTATAAAGAGGGTGACTTAGTAAGAGTAGAGAGACAGGTGCCACATGATGGTAAGTCACAGAAACTTACTGTTAAATACCAGGGTCCCTACCGCATAATAAAAGTGCTCCCTAATGATAGGTTCCTAGTTGAGGACACACCTCTGACTCATAAACGAGGGAGAAAGTATGAAAATGTTATAGCAATCGACAAGATTCAACCCTGGATGAATTTCACTAGAGACTTAGAATCCGATTCATCTGGAAATGATTGCTCCAGTGAAAACGAACAGATGTGTGTCCAAAACATGGAATAGGTAACCAAAATATTAAAGTAATCATTTAGCATACCTTTTTATTTTTAATGTTTTAAGTTGGTTTTAGTTCGTTTTAAGTTGGGTAAACTATTAAACTAAGTATTATGGTTATTTAAAACAGGCTTCGAGGCTTTTTGACAGTCAGAATTCTTGACTGATAAATATTTTAAGATTTATACTGTATTTGTTGTTGTTTTATGTTGTTTTCTTTTTGTTAAAGTTTAGGTAGTGGCCTACTTAGATTCGTTTAGTGGAATAGTTTATAATTTAATAACTTTTGCATGATAATAATAACCGTAAAATATGACGGAACTTATTATTTATATCACCCACATCCGAGAAATAAAATGACTACTGATGGTTGCAAATAAAATAAAAAGCGATGGGACTCGCTTGAAACAGGATGGCCGAGCTGTTAGGTCGTATATCAAATAATGTTAGTCTATTGCAGGAGTAATAGTGTTCTGTGGTCTATGGTATTGATGTGTCAGGATGTCATGCATTTTTTTTCGGGCCATGACGGACGCCAATAAGGGCTACCGTTGTGAAAAGAACATATAATATAAATAAATGTGATGTAACACTGAGCGAAGTTGCCAGAGAAAATTGTATTGCGGTGGGTAAATAAAAATTATAAGTTGGTTATGTTACGTGTTTCATTCCTGGCCAAAATTATTGTTTCAAAGACTATTTACTTGAATGAAACATGTTTCACAGAAATACAATTCAATGAATTTTTAATCACATTTTTTTGTTTGTTCGATGTATTTTTCCATGGTATTTTATTACAACGAATTAAAATATTGTCTTAAAAAGTCAATATGTTGTGCTACAAAAGTTAAAGACAGAAAGGAATTGTTGCAAAACCAACTCCACAAAGTCTTGTTTGCTCTACCCCTAGAGTGTAATTTAAGTCCGCGTAGGCGCGGAGGGGCGAGGCGTCCCGTGAGCTGAGGAGCAGGTGGTTTTAACGCTCGCCGCTGCGCCTAGAGGCTGGCCGGCTATGGCCGGCCAGCAAGCTGAAACTACAGCGGTGGTGAGCGTAAATACCATCTGCGTCGATAAGCTCGCGTGGGACCGCCGGAACCCCGCAACGCCGGAGCCGTGACAGAAACCATGGCTGCTGCTGTTGCATGTTCGCTTGCATACTGCATGCTTGCTTGCAGCATACAAGCAGTAGGTTTGGTTAGAACTGAGACCTCCAATAGATATTACCAACAACAATAAAAATAATAAACATAAACAAGAATAAAATGTTATTCTTGGTAATAATTTTTATATTAAATAAACATGATAAGGATAAAGAATGTTCGATTTGTTATTCTATGATATGATTATTCTGACATTATTTTTTATTTGAAACAAAAATCAATGATTTAAAAATCTTCAAAGTACGTATTCTGCGTATTGATTTTTCTATGAAACGAAAATATGAGATTTTATTATGTGAATGAAACTATAAAACTATTAGCTATAAAACAACGTACAACCCTTTTTCTTCCATACTTAATCGTCATTTCGGCAGTCGCTCACAGTTTATAAATCTATTAGGACAAATAATAATTTAATGAATGTTCTGTCTCGTAATGTTAATTACTTTGCGTATCTATGTATGTGTAGAATCAAATCTATCTAACTGAACAGACAGCTGTGCTACTGGGGCCTTTTTTGCGCCACTTCTTCTTCCCAGCTAAAGCACTAATAATATAATAAATTGTTTATTACCACAAAGTTCAAGTACATTGCAATGTATACAGATTAAAGATCTTAATTTAGCATTAGGTAGGTAAGTACTCGTACAATAGGTTCAACCCTGTCCCCTAAACTAGGCTAGGCCTGTATCTTAGGGGGCAGTACCCGGCTATAGGATATGCTTAAATGATGCTATTGTGACAGACGTGCCAGTGGACTGTGTCAAGTGGGTGCATTTTTAATCTTGTGGTAAAGACTAAGAAGTGGTGAAGGGTAGGCGTTTTGGGCGTTTTCTTACGTAATTTTGCCGTTCGAAAAGTGCTGATTCTCAGCATCAAGGCAATTTGAATAAATTATTTTTTATTTTGGTTAAAATAAGAGACTTTTAAATTAGTACACCTTAGTTTTATTTGAAGTCGATTTATTGACCAGTATTTTCATTTTCAATCTAGAATTTTATTGTTTCTGGAAGCGGAATAAAATAGAAGTCTTTAAAGTTTATACCTAGTTAAGAGTATTTACGGCTACTCTCTTGTGTATTTTACCTGATTTATTTGTCGTTCGATCGAATTCGAAAATATTTAGCTAGAGGAAAAGCTATCATGGTGTAAAGAAACTTAGGAAATTATACGGTGGCACATCGACGCGCAAACTGTAACCATGAATTCAGCGCAATTTTTTTTGTCAGTTATTAAAAAAAAACACTATTTCATTAAAAAAGTGCAATTCTTACGCGGTCAGAATGTTTGAAAGAGCGTTTTCTTTTAATAATCTACGAAAAAATTCACATCCCGATGAAAGAGGGAGTGGGGCGTAACCAACCACGTGGGTCAAGTGCGGGCTGGTGGATGTCACATGTCTTCGATTTCTTGGCTCTAAACATGCCGGTTTCCTCACGACGTTAACCTTCACCGTTTTGAAAGCAGTGCTAATGAAATAAATGACACAAAGTAAAACGCCTTTGGGGGTTTGGACCTATGACCAAAATAGTGGCCCATCGGTATCAGGAGCAGGGTCGAAGATGCCAGTGGACAGGGCTTTAGAGAAAGGAACCTGCTGACTATGCGTGCCGTGTCTAGGAGTACTGCTTTCTGAATCAAGCCCTTGATACAGCCGCGCAATGTGAGGGTCCTGAGATGTTGTTCGAGGCTCTTCGCTATTAGGCCATGAACTGTAACGATTATCAGTACAATGATTGCTTAGTCCACGTCCTACATGCCGACAACCTCTTGAGCTAAGTTAAGATACTTGATTTTCTTATCTTGCTCAGCTTTCACGATATTCTCGTCATGAGGGACAGCAATATTAACAATCATTGCACGACGTTCTCATCGATCTGTCACCACAATATCATTTATTACTCGTAAGTCACCACTGGACCACCACTGCTCTCACGTAGTTCTGCTCTGTGTAGCTTATAATAGGTCAACCTGTTTGTATTCTTAGACTAAACAGCTGGGAAAGTTATTGTTAGGGATCCAATTAATTGGTGGCCTAATATCGGGTGGCCCCCATCTTGATAGGCTTCTTTTTCTTTTTCTGTAAGAGCGCCTTTTGTTGAATATTAGCAAAAAAGAAAGGTCCTTTTATTATTTTCTACTCAGTCGGACAACAATACGTCTATACTTTTTCATTTCGCTTATTTACTTACGAGTTCAAACATACGTGAAAATGTTTACTGAAGTATCCACTTAATTACAGGCATAATAAATTGAAAACGTTTTTTTGTATATTGCCTTGTATTTTACTAACAACAAAGGTTTTCTATAAGAATTTGTTAGAAACTATCGGAGTTAGCATTGAAACTACGCATTGAAATGCAAAATGTATTCGAAGTACGTTTTGCAGTTTTGTCGTGAATGCCCAGTCGTATGAATTGGCACGTCTCAAGCATTTACATAGGTAATGGTATTAGTCTGGGTTCGAGAGTCAGCTGGCCTAGAACTAATTGACATTGAAACGTCATTTCTTTGTTATCACGAGTGTTATGTGTTAAAAAGTTTAACTGGCTTAAATGATTTGTCTAACATCTGAATATAATTGCAAGTCACAGAGGGTTTAGTTTTAGTAACAAAAAAAAAACGATAATTTTCGCGAACTTTTTAAGTGTAGGGTAGTGTTTTTTTTATATCAAATTATAAAAAGTGAAATTCAAAGTTGAATCATTTATTTCAAATAGGCACCTGTACTACGTACTTTAAACGTGAATATATGTAAAAAAAAATAAGTTGTCCCTTCCAAAAGATAGTTTCGTATGGAGAAGAATTCCAGCCACCGTAACTCTTTTAAAATGTATCTCACTCATAAGTTCATAACACATATACATACATCGGTTATGGGAATGAAATAGATCAACAATTTTTCAGACTATCTAAAGCACATGACACAGACGATTTTCTATTCTGTTTTTTCATGCCTCTAAGTACCTGGTACTTATTGATAGGCCTGCACTATCCTCCCATACCTATTATCACTGTAATTTGAAAACATTGTAAAAGCCAATCTTTTTAAAAGAGGAACCGTGGGGTTTCTTGCCGGCTCTTCTCCATAGGAAGCGACAAATTGGAACCGTGCACCTAGCTTCTGACGTTCCATAAGTGCCCATGCAGGTTTATGTGAAATAAAATATTTTGATTTTTGGCATACTTTAGATAGTTTGAAAAATTGTTGATCTATTTTTATTTATTTCTAGTATTAAAGGTACGTCTAAGAATCACTTATTTTATTGTGTAGATTTTTTTTTACAGGAGTAGCTGCATCCGTCTTTGGGAAAGAATAGTAATGTTGGTGAAAAAATCTTACCGACAATGTTGCCCATTAACGGTCTGATTTGTTGGTCCTAGGCTTACATTAGGGATGAAAATCCTGTTTACTCTTCACCAAAATCGTAACATTTATACTTTTATAACGCTCATTTTATTCAGGACCGTAACAAAATAAATCCTGTCAGCAGACGCATTGAGTTTTATTATAATCTTTATTGCCCCGTCCTAATTGGCCCCCAGTTCTTTAAACATCACGATCTTAACTGTTATTGTGTAATAGAATTAATTACCAAAGTTAAAACGTTCACGAAAGATATGGATGCTTATTGTTACCAGAGTGGGAAATTGGTGTTTTCAAACCACGACAGAAAACTAAAGCAGTGTAATGGATTGTAGAGCATTCAGTAGGTATTTAGAAGAACCGACAAAAATGCGTTACGAAGGAATTCATAAATCAAATCAATCTGCTTAGCCTTGTCCCAACTATGTTAGGGTTGGCTCACAGTCTAACCCGATGCACCTGAATACCAGTAATTTACATGAAGCGACTGCCTATCTGACCTCCACAACCCAATTACTGGGTAACACGATACCCTTGGTAAGACTGGCTGTCAGGTTTTCGAGCTTCTGACGACTCATATTAAATGTCGTGCTTTCCGAAGCACGGAGGAGTCTTGATATGTAAAGATGGTCACCCATCCACAGACCAACCCCGGTAAGCGAAGCTTAACCTGATGGATCGACCGGTGCGGCTGTTATTACTTAGCCAACTATATACATATAAAAAAACTCATTATCTAAATGTATAATAGGTATCGCTAACTCAAAGCCGAAACAAACTCGAGTATCCTGGAAAGCCGACACCTTTTGTCAAGTTATACTTGCAATAACATTCCGTGGAATATAATAAAACTTTGCCCATTCAAAATTCAGAATATCAACATTAAATCAAGCACTGCTTCCTTCCCGAATACTTTTACTCCGGTTTGTTTATTTGGAGTGCAAAATGGCCATCTCTCGAGATTTTATCGGAGTGGTTTTTAAAGCGAAAGTGATGCCTTGTCCGATTTCCGTTACTGAAGAAAAACGAGCCTCCCTCCGTGAAAATAAAAAGGTTCGAACGATAAAAGCAATTCCGATTTTTGACATACATCTCGACAAATTGAAAATAATGATAGGAAGTTGATGGTTCTTAAATAAAAGATATTTCCGATATTGGGTAGGTAGTATTATTTCGAAGGATGTGTTACTAATGACACATATGTAGTCTAGTGTTTAGAAGAATGAAGTTGGACTCATATAAGGCTTAAAACCTAAAAAAATTAATTACGTTGAATACCCTACCTTGGTTCTCCTGCGGATCTCGTCATTCCTGATTCGATCACGCAGGGAAACTCCAAGCATAGCCCTCTCCATTGCCCTTTGGGTGACTTTAAACCTTCTTATGAGGCCCATTGTGAGCGACCACGTTTCGGTTCCATATGTCATCACTGGCAACACACACTGGTCGAAGACTTTCGTCTTGAGACACTGCGGTATGTGGGACGAGAAGAGTCCGCTGGATGCGGGAAGCACAGAACCGGTCGAAGTGGCGGAGCTTGGGGGAGGCCTATGTCCAGCAGTGGACGTCTTTCGGCTGAAATGATGATGATGATGATGATGAATACCCTACAGCCAGCATTATTATTTCAGAAGTATTTACAGTGTCATAACAACATATTTTGTAAGCGGTTTATGACCAACAGGTATGAAAATTGAGAATTTCCAGCCAGCAAAGATATTTTCCGACGAAGGACGCTTGTAAGCGGCTTAAAGTCTCGCTGATCCACAATCCCGACTATTCTTAACGAATGAAATTGTAAAAACATTACCTTTCAGGTTCCTATGAAAGGCTCAGATATTGATGATAGTTGTATATCAGTACACAGATTCAAGTTTTATGTAAAGGATATTTTGGAGCATAAATCAAAGTTGAGATCAAAAGAAAATCTTCAAGCGGACTTGCAAATTTGGATTCGTGAACCCTTTTAGGTAATAGTTGGGTATAAATGCCACAGTAATAATTCAACAAAGGTGGGTAGCTTCGGTCGTTCGTCAACGTCGCTTGGATAATCCACTTACGTACAAGCAGAGTTCAGTTTGGCCACTGACAATGAATATTTGGTCAACAGCATTCTGTACATCATTTTGGGGTACGTCTCTTCATGCAATTTTCCATGAATAAGTCCCACACGTGCAGTGTCAAGCCATAGAGATTTATAGTGAACTTTGTGTATGTAAAAAAAGCTGTTTTTGACACGATCTTTTGTTTACTTTTTTTTAAACGAGGTGCGCTACGAGAGTATAGTAGTTTGTGGTTACAGCCACTCTGAATGACTTTTATTTTGAGTATCTATACAGGGTACATTTAAATCGACACACAAACTGTTACCACAGTATTCAGCACATGATTCTAGAACTAACGTAGACATTTTTCGTCGGTAACTTACCAAAAAAAAATCGACTGCTTCATATTAAAGTGGCCAAAATATATGGAACAGCTATTCTTTTTTTTTTATAACCCACTAAATATTTTTGCCCTAGCGTAGAAATATTTCGTTAGATTATGCACTCTTCTATGAAGCAGTCGATGTTTTTGTTTTGATAAATAACCGACGAAAAATTTCAGAATCATGTGCTGAATTCTTGGTAACAGCTTATGCATCGATGTCCTTGCCAACCTGTATAAAAAAATGAAATGCTGTTCGTTGGTAAGTGCATCACATGAGAACGGCTGGACTGATTTAGGTATTTTTGTTTTAAAAGGCTTTTAACGGGTGATTCATTTAGAGGTACTTTTTTCAAAACTATAATTAAAAAAACGGATTTACCGGGTTATTCATAGTATCATACAAAAGAACCATGCTTTACATTTGTTTTTTAAAGATTATTTCTTTCAAATGTTGGCCGTAACTGTGGTTCAAGAAACAATCTTTAAAAATAAATGTAAAGAATGGTTATTTTGTATGATACTAAGAATAACCCGGAAAATTCGTTTTTTTACTTAAAAAAAATAGTTTTGAAAAAAGTACCTCCAAATGGATCACCTACAACTAGTCCGAATAAGAGGCAAATAATTTTATTTCAAGTTTCCCGGATTTTTTTTTTTAAATTGGGGACACGGAAAGTTCTTTTTTCAATGAAAAAAGTTTGTACGAACTATTGTTTGGAAAGGACAACATCTGTCTGTTCACCTAGTTAGAAATAAAAGGTACCTAGTAACTTAATATTTCCATACGGTAAGTTACTAATAGGGATAGTTTATTATTTATATTTCAGATTAAAACTTATAATGCAAGTTGAAGATTGCCATGACCACTATGGCGACAAAATTCATCGTCTTTAGATTTAATAAGTATTCCTAATTACACGAAGCACGCATACCTAAAGCATAATTATGTACCAACGTGTACGAAGCTAAATCGTAAAGCCGCTTGATCAGCAATGGACATGTATGCCTTCATCACTAGGCCACAAAGTACTCTTATATCTCTTTATCTGTAGACCATACACATTACAGCCAGCCTATAATGTCCTTAATGCTAGATCACAAGCTCTCTGTGAGAATTAATTGTAATGAATTCCCTCATTCTAATTGCATCGGAATTTTCTGAAAACGCCACGAAAGGCATATAAATTATTAGAAAGAAAGAAAGAAAAATGGTGCACAAACAAAACGCACATTATAAAAATAAAATAAGAAAAAAATTAACATAAAATGCACCCATACAAAGTAGCCAAAAGCCCCGTATTCACGAACAAAAAGTTTACAATTTTGTCCATTACTTGTTGATGTCAGGGCTAGTGACCAAAGACAATATATAGACTTTATGAACGACGTTATTATTATTTCCATTTGATAAATGTGAAAGTAAATCAGTTTGTATGTCGATCTATCTATCTGTCTGTTTTCACGCGTTAACGGCTGAACAGATTCTAATCAGGTTCTAATCAGGCACATGAGTAGACCATGACTTAGGTTAGGGTATAGGATACTGTTCATTCCGGTAGTACGTTTCCCCAGATGAAGCCGTGGGCAAAACTTAGTTTTCCGTACATTTCATTTTGATGCTCTTTGTACCTAATCTAGAATAAATAAGCAGGAAAAATATCGCGCTCTTTATTTCCATGTATCTGTTATCCATTAATGCATTTACCCTATCATTAAATTAATCGCGTAATAAACGAATTTATAGTCGTCGGCACAAGCCATGCCCTTTCAACTTAATTAACTGCAAAGTGCAGTTTTAAGAGCTCAATAAAAATGATAGTTAAAAGCTCGACTAAGTGCTCTATAGCTTTAAATACAAACGTTACTTTATTGTTTTTTTTACCAGATAAAATGACCCTGTAATATATTTCCCTGTTTTATATTTAAATTGTAATAAATAATTTTAATCCTAGTATGTTTTTAATTAGTTCAACCTCGAAAATCATGGGAATAAAACAGTTGTAGGTATATTCGTTTTGAGGAAACATGTTTACTCAGAAAACGTAGAACGTAACGTTACGGTCGACGTCCATACGTACGGAATAAAATCGTAGCGGAATTTGATCATCGACGCACTACTTAGCGCTGGGTGGCAGTTGAAAATCGAACACTGTGTTATTTTCGAATGATATGCACTCTGTATTCTCAATGCTCGGTTCAACACCGAAAGTTGAAAATCTAGTGCGCAATAAAATCCGGCCGCGATATTATTAGGTCCGTCTGAACGGTAACTAACTGCCTCGTGGGTCTAGTGATAGCAAGCGCTTCTGCTCAGCACGAGTTACTGGGTACGATTCCCAGGTCGAGCCAGTTTTTATTACGTTTTTCCTTCTGTATTTTCTCAGTAGCAGCCCAGAGTCTAGATTTGAGCCCGGTTTATGGAATTATATGGGACTTAAAGATAACTGTATACCTCCGCAAAATATTGGTATACCTCTGCCTGACTATTCGGGGAATACAGGTATGATGTTATGTTTACTCAGAAAACGTAGACCGTCGTAGCGTTACGTAGCCATGACGAAGTTAACCCTATAGCAATGTAGCTCGCGCTTGGCGACCGTCGGAACTATGGTCGTAGCGTTACGTAGCCATGACGAAGTTAACCCTGTAGCAATGTAGCTCGTAGCTTTAAAAACGCTTAGCGACCGTCGTAGCTGTGGTTGTAGCGTTACGTAGCCATGACGAAGTTAACCCTGTAGCAATGTAGCTCGTAGCTTGAAAAACGCTTAGCGACCGTCGTAGCTGTGGTCGTAGCGTTACGTAGCCATGACGAAGTTAACCCTGTACCAATATAGCTCGTAGCTTGAAAAACGCTTAGCGACCGTCGTAGCTGTGGTCGTAGCGTTACGTAGCCATGACGAAGTTTACTCTGTCGCAGTGTATCTCGTAGCTTAAAAGATGCTTAGCGTAGTCGAAAAGTGCTACGAGCAAAATAAAACACATATTTTATATCTCCGTGAGCTGCACTGTGTTTACATATTTATTTGGTAGCCTTAGCTTGGAACTCTGCTCACTCTGTGAGAGAGCATGGAATGGGACATGTTGTAAATTAATAATTTAAATTGTTTGAGGCATGCAATGTTGGAGTTTTACATTTTGTGTGTGTCATGTAGAAGTTTCGTAGTCACAAACATTTGGATGGTTACGACACTAAATATAAACGATTTCCAAGTGAGTAAGTTATTATTAATTTATTGCTGGTGCTTTAATGCTGGTGATTTGAAACTAGTAACTTTTTGCGTGTCATAGATTTGGCAATAACCCTACTCCTATTAATATGTATTATAAATGTGAAAGTATGTGAAGATGTTTGGATGTTTGTTACTCAATCACGCAAAAACGGCTGAACGGATTTGGATGAAATGTGGCACACAGATAGATTATAACCTAAATTAACACACATAAACTTTTTATCCCGGTAGTACATTCCCGTGGAATAATTTCCGACCTCCACGCGGGCGAAGCCGCGGGCGGAAGCTAGTTGTATATAATTGCAAATAATTGTCAATATCATCATCATCTGCCTAGGCGTTCCCAACGATATTGGGGTCAGCTTCCAGTCTAACCGGATGCAGCTGAATACGAGTATTTTACATGGAGCGACTGCCTATTTGACCTCCACATTCCACAACCCAGTTACCTGGTAACACGATAACCCTGCTTGTCAGACTTTTGGCGTTCTGACGACCCGTAACGACCGTCAAGGGACCAACGGCTTAGCGTGCTTTTCGAGGCATGGAGGGGTTTAGTTATGAAAAGATGGTCACCCATCGCTGGACATTATAAATACTAAAAAACCAGCTCCCCAGCTACCCAATTATCAGCTGACTAGACGGACTGTAAGCTGATTCCCACATAGTTAGGATAAGGCTAGGTAGATCGATTGATAATTATTATGAAAATTAACACAATCATAAAAAGTAATTAACATATTTACCTACCTCACAACTGTGAACAAATAAACTTTATACATTTATTTATAACTGAAAGTTTTCCACGCTTACAAACATCACCCCTTGTACAATAAATGTTTATTTTCATTTTTGTTTCTTGTTTTTTAAACCTTTACATTTTCGTGATGGTTATATTATACGCTTTTGTGAAATAATACACTTCGCGAGTTGAGTATTAAAGAACCCAAAAGGGTGCATAATTTCCTATATTTATTCCGGTCTCTTCTTTAAGGTGAAGCTGGGTTATCTATTAACCTACAAACCGGTATGTTTTAATATATCTGCTAAACTCAAACTAAAATAGTAAAAACAGCTACAGCTAAAAACCAAAAAAAGCTAAGACAGTATTTATTTTGAGTGTTTGGTTTTAGTCAAAGAGCACTTTTGACTATAGCGTGCGTACTGTCTTCATCATCACCATCATGATTTCAGCCGAAAGACGTCCACTGCTGGACATAGGCGACCCCCAGGCTCCTCCACTTCGACCGGTCTTGTACTTCCCACATCCAGCGGATTCCCGCGGCCTTCATAAGGTCATTGGTCCACCTTGCGGGAGGCCTTCCCACTCTACGTCCCTTACGAACCTTTCGGCCCCATCGGCCATCTGTTCTGCGAGCAATGTGCCCTGCCCACTGTCACTTAAGTTTGGCAATTCTGCAGTTCGTACTGTCTTATGACCAGAGATCGGATATTCGGATGCATATTCATCTAAAGTTGAGATGTTGGCTAACATGGAATGCGCTTTTGTATCGAAAAAGTCTTACAGCCGAATACTGAAACGCCACTCAAATCTAATAATCATTTGAAAGCTACTTAAATATAAGCATCCCTCAAATTTAAATGGTATTTTCAAACGCCACTCAAGCAATTCGAAACCACGGTTAGCTAAGCAGTCCTCAAATGTTTACATTATGGCAACATCCTGCTAAAAAATATATATCAGCACGTTCTCAGTTACAAAATAATTTAGATAACATCTCGTTTTCGTTTTACGCAATCTTCTTTGAACAAATATTTTCTATAACTAATAATCAGTTAAAATATAACAGCGCATTGTAGGTTTGGCTTGAATTACGATTGAAATTATGTATTTAATTACATAAAAATCAAATAAATTTCAAAAGAAGACGTATGAATGACGTACGAATTGACGTAGATTGGAACGTTACTCTTGACATTTTGCGCGCGATTATTAAATAAACAAACATTCCCTCTGAACTAAAATCGGCTGTTTTGTTAATAATATAATTATTAATTGATTCACGATGGAAGAGAAGAAGAAACGCGGATGCAATTTTACACCTGCTGAAAAAGATATGCTCTTGGAACTGGTAAAGAAGTAAGTACACACGGCTACACATCAAGTTATACATTTCCAGTTTACGCTGATCTCACACTGTACGGAAATCGTATACGAGATCGTATCGAAGCGAGATCAGCTTATACTGGAAATATATAGCTTGATGTGTGGCTACACATTGGTCATGTAGGTACACACAGCCGTGTGTACCTACATGAACAATGAAATACTGTATTTTGTACTTATATATCCGCAATACCCTATTGCATGTAATAGCTTGTTAGTCATGCCTATAACATACATAGCCAGGGCAACCGTTGTCTGTATCAAGTACATACTTTACCCATTGAAACTAGTGACCACTTTCCATCTGAAAGGCTCAGGAATAAATACACGATTTATGTCCAAGTACTTTTATTCCTACAAGTATGAATACAACCAGATAATGCACATTTACACATATTCAACTGAACAATTCACAGATCTTAAGTTTAATTCCAAACTGACATGTTTTAAATACTAAATGTTACATATTTTCAGATATCAAAATATTATAGAAAATAAAGAAACAAATGCCACTATAATTTTGAAGAAGCGAGAGGCTTGGGATACAATATGCCAGCAGTATAACGCTATCGCTGTGAGCAGCATCAGGACGTGGCAACAACTCCGTCACCTCTATGAAAACCTTAAACAGAGGTCTAAAAAGAACATAGCAAAAGCAAATGTAGACTTGTTTTTTTTTTTATCTATCTTTTCATAATATTTCTTTATTTTAAAATTTTCTTAAATATTTTTTAAGCGTCTACAATATTACGAGACCACTAGAGAGATACAAAAGAAGGCATCAATAGATAAGGTTTGTATAAATTAAATATTTCTGGAGAAAAAGTCCTTACAGAATATCTTGCGATTGTAATTTTTATTTTTACAGAAAGAAATCAATCGCACTGGTGGTGGAACTTATAAAAGCGTTCTCTCTGAACAAGATGCTCAGATTTTAGCCATGGCTGCTCCTCAAATTCAACCATTACCTAATTGTTACGATGATGCTGCAATATATTTTGGTTTGTGTAATATTAAAATGTATATCTTTATACTTTGACATTACAAAATAATAATTATAATAATGTTTAATTTATAGGTGATACAGAACCAGAAGTCAATTGTACAACAAAAACAAATAATGAAGTTATATCTTCACCATCATCATCATCATCATCTCCCATAATCCAGACCATTGGTAAATTTAGTTTAATTTTTTATTATTTCCCTAATTCAGTTATTGTATAATATGTGGATATTTTTTAGAACACCAAGACACAACTATGGCCTACATAGCAGACAATAGCAAACCTTGCACAGTAACATCAATCAATATAGCTGGTAATCATTTTCTGTTATTGTAGAAGTTTACATGGTAAACTACTTTGAAATTTAGCTATAAAAGCATTTCTTTTACATAATAGATAACCAGCAAGCTGCAATGGTCATCAAACCCCAACAAAAAAATAAACCTCCAAGATCATCCTCTGCTGGTAATTATCTAATTATTGTTCTTTGTGCTAATGGTATAAAATTTTAATTAATATTGTACTAATACCATTTTTCAGGACAATTGAAACCTACATTGAAACAGCAATATTTTCGAACAAAACTGAGAAATGCAAAATTAGAAACCAAGTACCTCATTAACAAAAACAAAATGGAAATAAATAAGTATAAAATAGAAATGCAATTTTGGAAATTGACACTGCAGAATCTAAAATCTAAATTGCATTGAAATAAACTATATTTATGTGGAAAAATGTGTATTTATTAAACTGGTCCTTACAATAAAGTTCTGATTAGTCTCAAGTCCTATAGGTTCTGTGGATTCCTCCTCAACATAGGGTAAAGAAATATCCTCCTCCAAAAGCTCATCCGATCGTGACAGGGCAATATTATGTAGCACTGCACATGCTACAATGACCGGTGGTATGTTTTTTATATTTAGGCCCATCCCGTTTTGTAGGCAAGGAAACCTTCTTTTAAGAACACCGAAGAGCCTTTCCACAGGATTCCTGGTGCTTATTTGGGATCGATTATAAGCTTCTTCAGCAGCTGTCCTTGTATGTAATAATGGAGTTAGCAGATAAGGCCTGCACGGATATCCACTATCCCCAAGAATAATACCTGTCCCAAAGTCCCCACGCTCTAATTGAGCACACAGTGGTGAATCATTGAAGATGGTACTGTCATGTACAGAACCTGGCCATCTTGCAATAACATTCCTTATGCGCAGTCTTGCATCACACACCATTTGCACATTTAAAGAAAAATATCCTTTCCTGTTTCTATAAACTTCAGATTGGGCACCACCTGAAAATAAATTCTAGTTGTATTGTGAGGCAATAAACATTACTAAAGTACTTATTAACATATTTTAGAAGAAATAATTCTACAAAAGGATATAATTGCTAATGTAACACAAGACTTCTTATTTTTTTTACTGTGTAATATTAGTGGTAATCAGACATTTTAAAATTTGAGCACATGATTAACAGTGAAGTTGGTAAGTACATACCTGGAGAATTTATTTTAATATGAGTGCAGTCCACAGCTCCCACAACTCTTGGAAATCCTGCTATTGCAAAGAACTCATTTGCCACAACTGGAAATTCTTCAAGTGTTGGCATATTTATGAATACTGACTTCAAACTGGCTATTTTGGCTGTTACTTTATGCACTATTCGATGCACCGTGGGTTGTTCAACCTTAAAAATATCCCCTATTACGCGTTGGTAGCTGCCTGTCGCATAGTACCGGAGAGCTATGAGGATTTGGTCCACTGGCTGTATGGCTCGGTTTCTTTTAGTTAAAGGTTTAATACTGCTACCGAATACAGAGTCCAAATACAACACAGTTTAGTTTGAGATGCGGAACCGTGAAACAAACTCCCTGTCGTTGTACTTTTCAAAAGCGTTCAACTTTTCTTCATTTTTGCGCTTCACAGTTGGCCTTTCGTGATCCGAAAGTGAAGACAAGGACGATACAGACATTTTTATCACTATTTGTAAAGTTTCAATAGATTTAACTTGATTTGAGGGACCTCACGACCACTCTCAGATCTAAGGGCTGCTCAAATCAGTTTGACAGTTGTTTTGACAGATAAATAACGTTGAGTAGCGTTCCAGTATACGATTTTTAAACTGAGTGGTGTTTGAGTACAACTTAATTTAAGATGCGCTTAGATTTAACAGATACTTAAAAGTGACGTTTGGGTATACGAAATTAAAGTTTAAGAGCTGCTCAAACATTTAAGCAGCCCTTAAATATTTGAGTGACGTTTCAGTATACGGCCGTTAGTTTAGGTAAGTAATTTGTTTATTTTTTTGTTTTATCTAATACAAGCCACCCCTCCTCCAATACATTTACATATTTGTATCGGGTTAAACATTAATTTTAAATTAATACACATCTGAATAGTTACGCAATCCAAGAATCCCGGGGTTTTTAATAAATATTACAAATAATTTATAAAGCCGCTTCCATACTTTTAAAAATTATCTTTAGGTAAATATACATCCGAAATATCCGACTGCTGCGGCGGCTGTACCTACTGGTACAGCTATAATTTCAGCAGTCATAAGCAGAAATCGGATATTTCGGAAGCAGTAGCTACTGCAATAATTAGTAAGTTCAAAACAAAAAATATGGAAATGTAATGTGGTTAAATATTTCAATAGAGTTGTCTATTGTGACTACATTTTTGTGCCTCTCTCATAATATCTATTTTTTGTATGAAAACAAACAAGTCATCATTTAGCATATACAGAGTGGCAGTGACATTGACGCGCTAACTGAAACCATGAATGCAGAACATGATTCTAGATCTCGAGAAATTTTTCGTCAGATATTAAGTGAAATATAAAAAAACTTTTCCCCAAAAAAAACTACAACCAACTTCTGGAAAAACACTACAAAGTGAAAAATAACGTTAATTTCAGAAGGCGGTAATAAAAAATTCAAATACTAAAAACCGACTTCCAAAATTAACGTTATTTTTCACTTTGTAATGTTTTTCCGGAAGTCGACTGTTTTTTTTTTAACCTACCTAATTTCATCATCCTCGGGATCAAAACAATGCATATTTATGCGATAGCAGCAATCGCGGTTGATTTGCTGTCATTTTTTGAAGAGTTCTGTTGTCTGTCTCCAAAACTCGTCATCAGATCTATATGAAATTTAAATGTGACCATTTCGGAATAAACCCCTTTTGAACAAAAAAAGAATTTAGCAAATCCGTTAATGCATGACGGAGTTATGCCTGAACATACATAACAAAAAAAAAAATAAACATGTGGAATTGATAATCTCCTCCTTTTTGAAATCGGTTAAAAAATAGCTGTTTTATAGAAAAGTAGAAAAGTCAAATAGATGGAACGGTAATTTTATTTTTTAAATAACCATCGTAAAATCTATGATAATAGAAGTTTATATTTTATCTTGTTATAACTGAAACCTAGTTTATGAATTTACTAGTAATAAATTCAACTTGGAGCTAACTACGAGCTAGTATAATAATACTTATTCGCATATTTCAGCTCACAAAAGATAGGATCAGAATTTCACATAAATTGTTTTACTAGACCTAGATTACTTGTCTAATTACTAGTCTCTGTAGCTACTCGAGTAACATGAGCCTTAGAGGCCCTGCTAATTATAGAACACACCTAATTAGACCATTAATTAGACGGTTTGATAACGTGGTGACAGATTATTAATAGCCTAGGATTTGACGTATCACCTAGTTCCATTAATTTACAAATCCTCATTTAACATGTTTGAAGTCGGAATAGCGCCATTTGCGAGATACAAAATTTTAGGCACTGGCCGCTGCATTATGAACACAACGAATGGATTTATTTCAAACTCTTAGTTGAAGTTCACAAGGACGTAAAAGATCGCAGCGGAATTTTATCGTGTACTGTTTACCTTAACAAACTGTTTTATTCATCAACAAAACAACATTACAACTTCTGCTACATATAATTTCCTCTCTAGACCGATTACTACATCTGCTTACTACATGTCGTACTAATAGGTGGCGCTATCTTTATTTAGGAATTGATTTTTAAGATACCAGGCACCTCAGAAAGTATTGCGAAAAAAATCGATTATGTATGAGAGACTGGCCAGTTATAATCTAATTTGAAAATAGGATTATTTTTAAGTAAAAATAGGTACATTCCAATTTCATAATTTCCCTCCACATTGCTTGCGAGCTTATTTAAATTATCTTGTGTCATAAAAAAATGGATCCGCGCCGTGAACATTTTCTCGCTATGATTTTTTACGGTTTCAAGTGTCGCCTGAAACCGGACGAATCATACGATAGACTTCAAATGGCATTCATGGATGAAGGCCTTTCTAAGGCAACCGTGTTTCGTTGGTACAACGAATTCAAGCGCGGTCGACTAACTTTGGGGGATGAAGAAAGAAGCGGTCCCCTTTGATGGCTGTTACTGTAGAAAACGTGCTAGCACTGAATTTTTTTATCCATGACAATAGGCGAGTTGTGTATCAAGAGATTTAGCACATACTGCAGGTTGGATCGAGAAGCCTTCACGAAATTCTACACACGCATCTTCGCGTGAGGAAGATAGTTTCACGCTGGGTGCAGCACAACCTCACCGATGCTCAGAAGCAGGCCCGGGTGGAATAGTGCCGTGATATGACAAACAAATTTGAAGCAGGCTCGTCTCGGCGTGTTTACGACATCATTACAGGTGATGAGTCTTAGATTTATCAATACGATCCAACGAAGTGCCAGTCGACGTTTTGGGTGTTTCAAAACGAATCAACGCCTACCAAAGTGAAGCAATCTAGAAGCCGGGGGAAGATTTTGATCTCGAGCTTTTTCAATTTGATTGTTTACTTGATGTCAATTCCTTTACGGAACCAAAGAAGCATCAACGCTGAATGGTTTACAACCAAATGCTTGGCAGAAGTCTTCTCTGTTGTGAGCAACAAGTGACCAAACACAGGACTCCGCGGGCTACTGCTCCACCACGACAACGCGCCTTCGCACACCGTGCTCAAAACGAGGGACTGCCTGGACAGCACGCCGGTCAAACACCTGGGTCACCCTCCTTACAGCCCTGACCTAGCACCGTGTGACTTCTTTTTATTCCCGAAAAAAAAAATCATCTCAAAGGGATACAATTTTCGTCGCCGGAAGATGCGCTGTCAGCGTTCGAGCAGGCTGTTAACGAGGTGTCTGCGGCGCACTGGAAAAAATGTTTCGAAAACTAGTTCAGACGCATGAAACTTTGTACAGAGGCTAGTGGAGAGTACTTTGAAAATATTTAATAAAAAAATATTTACCTATAGAACATTTATTTTTATTTTCGGAAAACTTTCTGAGTGTCCCACGTATTACTTATATTTCATTATAAATTCTCTCACCTATTAAATACTTGCGACCAATTAACAGGTGAGACCCAAAAATCAATACGCGCTATTCATGTTCAATTGGTTCACAAAATGGCGCGAGGACTATAATTTGAAACCACGTGAATGCGGGTAGTTTTGCAGTGACGTGCATGAGTGTCAAATAACGAGATATAAAAGAACACTAGAGTAGCAGTCACTCGTACGAAACGTGAGCATTTCAATGAGCACACAGCACTTTCCGAGTGTGAATCTGCAGCTTTAATTATAGACACATCATGAATATGCTGTAAGGGTATGTGTACATCGACGTATGTGTCTTTTTGCAGATGCAATGTTCCGTTAACGTGACATTTTTCTATTTTTGTAGCTTATGTTTTAGGCGTCATATACGAGAGAATCTCCCTTTGATACTTCTCGTCTGGAGATATACTACATCATTATATATTTCTTTAGCAAAATTATAAGAGTCATTGAAGAAAACTATTACCAGTTTAAAAATTACTAAAACATCAAGATCAGTAACCAGAAAGGCTAAATCTTATCAAAATTCAAATAAAGACTTTTTGATTCGAATTTTGATAAGATTGCTACAAGCACAAAGTAAATAAACTAAAATTGCTACATTTCGGCCTTTTAATATACCTAGACGACACACGTACGTTAAAGTATAAAGCATCGCTCTCGAAGCGTCCTATAATTTTGATGGTGCTACATAAATACCGTTCTGAGAACATCCTATCCACGTAAAATGTTTTGTAGTTAACATTATACGCCGTTGCTTCCAAAGGATATTTAATTTAGCAAAGAGATTGAAAAAGTTTAAATTAGAAAATATCAAGGAAATTGTCAATTTAATGGCTGAAGTGTAGGAAAGTGAATTGCCATTGTTCAGTTAAGTGGCTAAAATAAAAAGAGTTTATATCCCGTATACAAAAAAGTGATGCTTCATTATTTTTCTAACTAATTTTCATGTCTGACATACATTTATTCACTTTTGACATGACATGGGATAGCTAAGGACCTAAATATCCTCTTCTTGAGAAGTATATGTAATACAATACAATATAACATTTCTGTTAGCTCCAGAACTATAATTAAAACTAACATAACAACGAAAATATTCCAACAATAGCCACCGAACACAGTGTAACAGATAACATTAATACACAGAACAATATACACAATGATTCATCATTCCCCAACAATGTGCACCAACCCTAACATTAAGATAAAGACAAATAACCCTCACATCACACGGTCCCTTAACTTCGGACGTTGTCGGTTTCAACCCTTACAATTTATAACCTATCCTATTCTGAAAGTCAATAAATGCCCCATTTCTTGGCCCGTTAAAGTTCAATTAACGTGGTCTATGGAGCGTAGAATGAAATATAAAAATGAAACCATCACATACAGTCGTAAATTCCAGTGCTGTGTTTTATGTTGTTGTTTCCATTCGTTCAGTGTAGGTGAGAGTAAAAGCTATGTACTTGTTGCTGCTGTAAATATATGTTTTGATTAAAATGAGAGGACTTTTGTAAATCGCTTCCCTACAAAATGATGGAGCTGGATAGTGCTGATCCACGCGTCATGTTAGTGAACGGGTGCGGTCGTTTGAGATGAGCTCTTAACTGCCAGGGCTTATTGTAACTCTAAGATTTTGAATTGTCTCTTCGTTTTTTTACTTTGCTCTGACATATAGTAGCAACAACCACAATGTACCTAGGATTTTGTTATACTTTGATTCAAAAGAGTGTCTTTGGAGCGTCTTTGCCCGTTCTTCTACATGAAGATCTATGTTTTGGAATAGGCAACTAGCTTCAACTTCCTGACAAACTGATTGACTTTTTGATGATTCAAAAATTCCTGTTAATTTTTTTTTGTTAATTATTTGAGTTTAGTACCTAATAATAATTTTTAAACCATAGCTTTCTGTTCATCTGCAATCATTATCTGGTTTAATAACGGTCAGAGGATTCGTTGCCAACCTTGAAGTCACAGATGAAATCCCATATGAATGCTGATAATTATACGTCCGTATGATTTTTTTTTTTTTATAGAAAATATTTTTATTGTCCAGGTAATACAGTAAGCATAGATAGATTAACAACAAGTTGAGACGACATATGAGTAGCTTAAATATTACCTACAGCTAGTTACAAATATTATTTGCCAGTGAACCCCAAACTAGACAGTTAGTCTGTATCTTGGGGTTCAGGATACGAGTACAACAGTGGAGACTAGAGAGGTGCTTTCAAGTATGGTATTTTATGAGTGTATGTATGTGTAACGTTTGTGTAGTGTCTGGCGTGTGTGTGGGGTGTGTATGTGTGGTGTGTGTATGTGGCGTAAAATGTGTCGTGTGTAAGTGTGTATTTTGTTCCCCATACAATATACTTCGTTTGATTCAGTGTCAGGTCAGGGTCGTTATATTAATTAATTGTTCCGAGTCATCATAACCAGTAATATGCAGCATTTTCTTAACAATTTTTTTTTTTTTTTTTGCATTCGAATGAGATTGCCTAATAAGGTCGCTAATAACCACCACTCATACCAAACAAGCTGGTACAAAATATTACTGTTTGGTCATGATGTAGTAGTACACAGAAAAAGCTTTCTTGCGAGGACCTTCCTCGCAAGAAAACCTACTAAAATAAAATGCATAATATGGTAACAAAAACCCTGTCCGATCCAATAAAGACGTATCCCTGGTTCAACATACGTACTAGATTTTTTTTTAAATAAAAATGTACCTAACTAATAAAAGTTATTGATTTTTTTATTTTTATAATGCATGCGAAATTTAACACTAAATATGGCAAATTTTCATAAGTTGACAACACTCTACCCGCCGGCAAAATCTTTGTATTTTTACCTATTTTTATTTAAAAAATGTTTACGTATAATTATGTGTACGCAGTACGATGCCGAATAATATTCTTAAGGGGAACCTAGTCGCGGGCTCGAACTCACTGATGGGCCTGGCTAAAAATCACGCTGTCTCACCAGGCTTCGTCCCGACATAGATAGTATCAGTGATGAGCAGTTAGACGCTAGTCTACACGCACAACGTTATTGAGTGAGATGCAGGATCATTTATAGTAAAAAATTAAGAAAAGTCCTTTGGAAGATCAGGTTTTATGGAAAAGCCAATGCATAAATCAATAAAATTCATTAAACTTTTCGATAATTTAACTTTGTTAGTACCGACTTGGTTTTGGAGATTTTACACTTCTTTTATTACTTAAACACGCCCAAAGTTAAGTAAAACTTGCAAGAAAAACGAATCTTTGTTGGCTCTTAACTTTTTAATGGGTTTTTATTTTAGTATTCTATTTCCGTACAGACAATATGAATAAAGAGACAAAACGATATCATATTTTACTTTGGATGTGCCATGTCAGACAGTGGAGTAATACACTCCCGAAGTTTGTATGCAAAAAATGTGGACTAGGTTCACCTTAAGGATCGGACAGAGTTTTTGTTACATGCTGTGTACAATTCGTGAAACAAAATGCAAATTTTCTAGCCTTATGTAATAATCCTATCCCGCCTGTGCAACCACCTATATCGGAACTGTGGCAGACTAAACGCCACCTTTTACTGTTTGAACTTTTACTCAAACTTTATTCTCAGCGTCAGTTTCGACAGATGTTGAAACACTCAACACTTTATGTTTTCAAGTATACTTGCGTGTATTTACAATCAATATTGAAAGTTCTAGGGGGGTAATTAGATACTTAATACACTATCAGTAGAAATCGCTTTCATTTTGACAGTTCCAAAACATTCATGGGGTTGTTTACGTTGCGAAGCAGACCATTTTTTTCGAACATATGAAAAAAAAAATTAGCAATTCCTTAGAAACCTTCAAAATATTCAGATTCTGGTTAATCATTTGTTACGAAATTTAGGTGTCGGTTCCAGTTACCGATATAAAAATTATTACGTTAATTTCAAAATAGAGCTAACGAATTAAATAATAATTAAAAATGTCCGTGTATAAATCATAACTGT
Organism: Antitype chi; assembly: GCA_947359405.1. Taxonomy (NCBI): domain Eukaryota; kingdom Metazoa; phylum Arthropoda; class Insecta; order Lepidoptera; family Noctuidae; genus Antitype; species Antitype chi. Next base: position 8,424,339 of record OX375815.1, on the reverse strand, counting down.
TATTCTTTGAGAGTTTCGATGCAATTACTTTTTTACAAGCTTTTATTTTAGTTTCACCTGTCCCGGTGTCTGTAATGAAATCTTGCATGTTTTTGTTTCAAAAATATTCATGTACAGTTTTGACTTCGTTACGATTTTATTATGTGTATAGAAATAGATGCAGAGACGTCTTGACTAGTACAATAAATTATTTCCAACAATTCAAAGAGATGGGAACAAGCTCTCCTAGTTTACGAATATAATAAGCAGTGCAGTTTAATTACGTACTACTGAGTTCTGCACCAAACACTCGGTATTTACACGGAATAGTCTCCTAAGAGTAATGAAAATTGACTGCACTTAATATAATAGATTCTCATTTTGTATGCACCCAACTGCGCTTTGGTGGTGATATGAACAATGGTGTTTTAAGGTTACACCCGGAACAATTGATACGATATTATTAAGTAAGATTTGTATGCTTTTCAAGCGACTTCGTAAAAGGGGTTTTTTGAAGTAAAACTTCAAAAATTGCGAGTGAAATTTCATGGACGCGTCACGTCTAGGCACGTCTAGGTTACATGAGAGAGAAGAAAGATATGACTATCTCTGTCTCTCACACTTAATCTATTTTATTCTTTTTTCTTCGTAAGAAGTTTCAATTCTATCACGTGTTCGTGCTGCACACGCAATTTTTTTTCAAAACTCTATGTTAGTCATGATGTCGTTTTTAAAGTTTGTGCTTTAGTTGAAAGTTTATTGTTCTGCCCTACTATTAACATTATTTTACCAAGACATCTAATAAATAACTTCTTCTATTACTATTTGCCCCACAAATAAAGCAACAACTCTGATTATCAGGCTTAAGGTTTTACTAAAGCTTCGCACGATAGGCCCGAGAATACGTGAGAAGCTTGCACGTTCAATCAACGAACAAATTCAATGCCTATCTTAGAAAAAAACAAACCTTTTTTTTTTGGGACGGAAATCATCAAATAACTTCTCCCGCTCTGGGTGGAGCGGGAGGGCGTGTCAGACTTTTACTGACTAAAACCCACCCGTGTTCCCTCAGTTGCCTGTGTGCCAGGGGCCGCGGTATCTCTTTCGAACAACCCGCACCCCTGGCAGGCATCGGCCCTTGCGGACCCCACCAGTTGGTGCTGACAGCTCTTTGAGGCGCGCGTGGAACACAACGCGCCGTCGACCCGCGCTTGGTCCTTACCGGACAGCGAGCTACCCATTACTAGCCGTCCGCAAGCCCACGCCTACGGTGGCCGGGAATCAGCCTGGGATTCCCGACGCCCAGGGCGTCTCCCGCGGCGACTACGGCCGTGAAGGCGCATATACTGCCTCTCCCTCACGTGCGCCGCCTCCCTCTAAAGAAACAAACTTAACCTACCAAAATAACATTCAATTTTGAAAATAGAAACCAGTCATTCGTAAATCGAACTACTCGTAAGTGCCTCATCAATAATTTCAAATTCGGAACGCTTTTCCGATAGTCCACTTCTGCTTTAAGTTAATGCAAGTCTCCATTTAATGTGCACTCGTGTGCCTGTTGAATAGGCAAGGCGGCATAAGGACCCTTGTGCGGGATAATAATGGCATGCTTAATCTCCGAGCTAATGTTTGCCTTTTGCCAGGTGTGCCATCTAGCTGCTATATTCGATCTTGAATTTCAGTTGGCAGTTTCGTTTTGGTAATTTATGCAATTATGCTCAAATTTAAGTCCCCTCATTTAAGTGTTACATGTTTTACGTTTTTAAATTCCTTCGAATCAAAATTTCGCCTCTTTTGACATTAATAGTTTTTTTTGTCTATTCAATATTTGTTTCAATAAACAATACAATCAGACCAAAAAACAGTTGGATTACTTCAGAAACTTTGGGATTATTATTAATTTAGTAATATCATATTCCAAACCAAATTTCTTTGTTAATCTAAGCCACCAAATATTACAAACCAAATTTCTTTGTTAAGACAATAACAGACTAGTAAGTAAAATTCTCATATTACATTGCGACAATCCGACCCCAATATTGTCCAGCCAGACACATAACGATGATAACAATATGTGAAACACTAATCAATTCGAAGGTTACAGTAAATCCCGTCGTCCACGACGCTACTCAAAAGTACCTCACCAGTTTTTTTTTGCACACTTTCCCACAGCTGTTCAATTTAGCTTGGCAGCCTTTTTGCCTACGTCTAGGATTCCCGTTTTGGAGCGCAGCGTGTTTTTTCGTATTCTGTCAGTTCGTTTAACGCCTAAAATGCTGCGCTCCATTGTCAGGAGGACAGGACTAACTTATCGTGCAATAATTATACCTGTCATTTAGACGGTGCCAGTCATTTGTTGCTATGCTATGCCACACTCGCAACGTGTAAATAGGGCTCTACTAACGCGTTATTGACTAACGTTTGTCATTGCTGCTATGTGTTTAACTTTTGAGTAGTTTCGTGGACGACGGGCCTAAGAACAGATCCTTGTTTTGCTGCCAACAAAACAATTGTAGTACAATTTCTAATAAGGGAACAATAAATCACTCGCTCTGCCCCGGCTGCTGGAGTCATGTGCTTACAAACTTCTTTCCGTTTCTCATTAATCAATTTTTTTGGTACTTTAATTTTCGTTGGGTTCAACATGTTCGTGATTTTAAAAATATTAAAGTTTTTCACCAGCAAATGTTGATAGGTACTCGTAATACTATTATATGGACTTACGCTTTCTTCCCATGGTGGTAGGCAGACACTACAGAATGCAACCGGCTACGATCCATACATTCTTACTCCTTTTGTTTCACTTACGAGCAGTCTGCCAGGGGTTCGGGTTGTTCGAACTGCTAGGGGTGTGGGTTGTTCGAAAGAGAAACCGTGGCCCCTGGCACACAGGCAACTAAAGGAACACGGGTGGGTTTTAGTCCGTAAATGTCTTACACGCCCTCCTGCTCCACCCAGAGCGGGAAAAATTATTTGATGATTTCCCACCCTCAAAAAAAAAACATCAGGTCATACACGCACGCCGGTTGCGAGTACAACGCACCTGACTTTGCTGAAGAACATCACCACTAAGGTCACTATGTTCTTCTAGGACATCCCTTTCCGTTGTTTCCAATTACTACTGCGTTTTCTTAGTCGCCTTTCAAATCTTCTTCTTCTTCTTTTCGTGTCGACTCGTACACTTTTTTTTTAAATATTGTTAGAGCCCAGTAAGTGGCCACGTTTATTGCGGCATCAGTGGCTTTATTGAGATCATCCAACGTGCAGGTAAACGGGCACTTAGGGCACTCCGCAAGCGGGGCATGGTCTGATCAGAAGCACCGCACTCGCCTTTCAAATACTATAAGAATATCTTTGATTTTTAATCCCCGACGCAAAAACGACGGGGTGTTATGAGTTTGACGTGTCTGTCTGTGTGTCTGTCTGTGGCATCGTAGCTCCCGAACGGATGAACCGATTTTGATTTTGTTTTTTTTTTTTTTGTTTAAGAGATAAATTAGTCGGGAGTGTTCTTAGACATGTTTCATCAAAATCGGTTCAGCCGTTTGAAAATTATCAGCTCTTTTCTGGTTGATGAAGGGATTTGAGCATCTTCCACGAGTCTGATCAAGTCGAATTTTGGTATTGTATTAGGTACTTCAATGACATTAGACGAACAAAGTAACCTTGAACTGATGCTGGAATATCACCCGGAATTTCCAGGATACCCAAGTTTATCACCAACAAACAGCAGAAGTATCGTGTTTGGGCTCATTGAAAAGGTCTCAATGAATAGATTAGATATAGATAAATGGTGATCAGGACGAGAAATGAGGATAAATTAGTAACAACTGTGGGAAACATACGCAACGCTGCGCAGATTTAAGCGAGACATTACGTTTTTGTTTTTAAGGATGGAGTCGCTTATTTCCTAAGATTTACTGAAGGTTGGTTGTAAGCTATATTATTATGAACTACGTTTTAAAATTGAGCTAATGATAGGTGAGGATTGATATTGAATTCATGTTAAGTAAGTTATTTCAAGTGGCGCCATTGGCAGAAAAATTGAAAGGTAACCGTTTGGCTTGGTATGTGCGTGTGATGAGAAGGGACGAACCGCATGTGACTAAAGAGTGAAGAACATAAACGTTGAAGGATGTGGAGACAGAGGAAGGTCAAAGAAAAGGTGAATGGATTGTCTGAGGAATTATATTTAAGGCAGAAATTTCTAGAAAACGGTCTAAAAGGTGGTTTTAATCTACTTCAAAAAAGGAGGAGGTTCTCAATTCGACTGTATTTTTTTTTTGTTTTTATTTTGATTTTTTTATATTTGTTGGCTCATAACTTTCTTTTGGTCGAACCGATTTTGATGATTCTTTTTTATTTGAAAGCTGGTGCTTCCCGTGTGGTCTCATTTAAATATTTATATAGATTTGATGATGAGTTTCGGAGACAGACAACGGAACTCTTCAAAAAATTACAGCAAATCGACCGCATTGTTTTTACCCCAAGGTATTTCGAATTGGTGTAGGGTAGGTACTAAAACTAAAACTGAGAAAAATAAAAACTTTTACCAAAAAAAAAACAACCGACTTCCAAAAAAACACTAAAAAGTGAAAAATAACTTTAATTTCGGAAGTCGGTGACTGGTGACATGAAAATGAAATAAAATACATATCCAAAGTGACGGTTGAAAGGGGAGAATGGAGGAATATACTTGAGATAGAGTCAAACGTGTTTTACAGAACCCAATTAATATAGGACAAGGTCAGGAAGATAACGATTATGATAGGTAAGAGATTTGATCGGTTGATTAGAATTTCAGTAATCGGTTTAAGTAGTGTTTTACGTACTCAGCTCTAAATGTCACCTTATTTTGTATCCAAAAGTTACCAACAGATTATTAAACAGATTATCAGTCAATTTCCGCCGTATGTCCGTAGGTATGTCGCGGGTTCGATTCCCGCACGGAACAAATATTTATATGACCTACAAGTAGTTTTTCCAGGTCTGGCTGTTTGTGTATTTGAGTTTAAATGTTTGTAAATGCACCCACAATACAGGAAAAATAGTGTTGGGCAACGTTTTAAACAAAGAAAAAGAATGGAAAATTTAAAAAAATATGATGCGCCTAATGAGGCATAAATAGCAAACACTTTCAAACGATTTAGCAAACCATAAGTTTTCTTTAGGCGAACTAAAATTTAGTACGAAAGTTTCTGAAGACAAGTTTAGAAAGTTTGGAGCTTAGTGTACATTGTACAGCGCACTTTTAGTAAAAAAAAAAAAACATAATTATATTTTGTTGTAGGACTCAAATATTTAACAATGGAATGAAAGCTTTATGTTACAGTTAAGTGCCCACTTAGTAGCCGAGTACCTTAGTACCAACTAAAGACGCTAATCTAGTTACTATTAATTGTATTTACAAAGAATTTAGGCTACAAATTACATAAAAGAATAACGATTTGCTTAATCTTGCTGCTAAATTAAAGGCCTTATTTATATTGACAAAAATCAAAACAAAAGATAAAGACCAACAAATACAATTGAACTATAGGTTTTAAAAACCTCTAACATTATATTGCGAGCTCCATCAAGATCAAAGACATGTTTTTTCTAGCAAAACATTCTACACAAACAAATATTGAAACAGATACCTACTTAGTAAAAGTTATTTCAAACACGTATTTCATAAACATAAGTACTGAAACTGAAAGTCGACAGACACGGCTAGGCATAACGAACTTTTACGCTTTGAAAATGTACTTTGTCAGAAAAGACGGCAATAAGTTCCACTAAGTGTCTGTACAGAGGAAACCCCGAAATTGTTTACATATGAAAATGATGAAACACTCAGCTTAAATCTTAAGTAAGAAGTAATGTAAATTTATCAACAGGCTGGTGGGAAGTGTTCAATTTGAATTTTAGATGATTACAAATAAGTTAATAAAATGGCTACCCTAGTTAATGGAGCTGAATTAGATCCCGTGCCTTACCTTTTAGGGGCTTAACTTAAAGGTCGATGTATTTATTTTAGTTTTTTTTTCCCTGGCACTAAAGACAGGGACAAATTTAGAGGGACAAAAAAATAATTATAATACAAAACTTTATGGATTTTAAATTAAGTGTATCTTTTTGGATTTAGCTTCAAATTATAAGTGGGAACTATAGTTACACCTCTGCCTAACCCTTCGAAACAAGGCGTGATGTTATTTTAAAATTGCAAACGATCAAATGACAAAATTTAACCAAAAATACAGGAAAGAAACATTTGTGAACTAATCATTATTATTTTTTTCATATCTGCTTAGTGAAGGCAAAAACGTAGGCTAGAATCAGTACCCAGTGTAGCACCCTCTAGCTATTGAAACTGCTTCCAGACCCCTTGACCTAATATTTATCAATAAAATCTTGATCTTAATCTTTGTTCCACTCTTCCTGTATTGCGTTTATAAGGTCTCTTAAATTAGCGGGGGCAGAATTTCTGTTTAAGGGCCTAAGTCCCGTTTGGTAGCGTAACACGGTCACTTTATGAACCCTACTGCTCATTAACGGCTTGTCTTGCAGATTTGAAAAATATATGATTTTGCTATAGATTCATATAGATCATTTTGCCGAGGGTACTTTTTTTGTATGGTTAATACTTTTGGTGTTAAAAAATATTTTCCAACACGCAATATTTTGGCTGCTATTCCATACTCCTACTAAACGGCTTCGTTATTTGGAAAAAAAAATACACTGAAAAATAGATAGTTAGAGGTACCACAGAATCGCTGGAGCACAATTGTAAATTATTCAACATTTGCCAAGGAATATCTCCATTTTGAGATAAAGGCTCAGAGGTGCCCTGCGCGGGCGCGGGCGGCTGTCGTGCTTTAGCATTCAGACGGGAGATGAGGATACTATGGACCTTAATAACTTTTCCAAGCGTATCCGTTCCATGCTATACGTATATATTAAACCCATATAGGGATGTATTCGATAACTAAGGCCACAGCATGGGGGCATGCATTATCATGCATAAAAACAAATATATCTGCTATAAAAGAGGCAAATGCCACTAAAATTTCTTCCAAAATCTCAGTTACATTTCGTGCCGCTGTTGGTGACCCATTCTCAATGACGCTGAGTTCCGTTCGTGCCATACAAATACCGCACCATACAACAACTGACTGTCCACCATAATGCCTCTTTTACTGCCCTAGATACTTGAGTGGCGTTAAGATCTGGCATTTTTGGTTTGTTTTCAGTAAAAATTCATACACAATTCACAAGAAACACGGCAGTCGAGGCAAAAAAATAAATAAAACCTATAAAATAAACTCAAATTCAAAAGATGGCAACATTTTTCGCTATGAAAGAAGGCAATATACGACATGATTACATAAAAACAAATTAAATTCAAATAAAAACATTCCAAACTTTATATTTTTTAACAACAATTACTAACGGCCAGTATGCATGACAATTATTACTACAGGAGAAATTAAAACCTTATTTTTACGTTCCTCTAAATAGTGAATTGTTTGAAAGCATAGGCAACTACAGTCTATACAACTAAAGTCAATATTCCTGTGTTAAATGGAGAAAATGTTAATATAATAATATATAGAGTCCAAGCCCAAGATATACCTACGCCTATGTTGTTAGATCTTCTAAAATGTTTCTGTCAGCAAGATCTTTGTGGTCTAGGTATAAGACAAAGAGAATTTTACTACTTATAGAATAGATCAAAAGACCATGCTCAGTAGAAAATCACAAAGCTTGCAATATTAGGTAGGTTATTAATTTTAGTGATATTACGAGATGTCTTCGTAGAATTTGTAGTAAAATTCTAAAAGCAGCTCACGTAGCAAATTTTTAAATAAAAATGTCTGATGATATTGAATTTATAAAAGAAAACCATTACTTAAATATTATATTAAGTTGTAGTTGTAGTAACAAATTATTATTTTAATTAACACTAAACACAAAAATATAAATCATACAAAAGCTTGGCAACATAATTCTTCAAACTTTTGAGATAAATGATCACATTTTCTAAGATATTTAAGCTATTCATTAGTAACTTCTCAAGTGCACTTATTAAAGAATCCTTTGAAGCGGGCAATTAATTATTTCTTTGCTTAAACTAAACTTTAAAACATACGAAGTTGAGAAGAAAGTCGTCAAAGACTTTTTTTCTCGACTTTCGTCATCTCACGCTGCTTATTTAAAAGGACAAAATTTCGAGCAAGAAAACTTAAAATTTCTTACTTTGAATAAGTAATGCATGTTCTTCCGGCCGCGAAACATGGTCGTACACACGGAAGAATGTGACTTAACTAACTAACTTCTATTAATGATAATAATGTTTAATGACAAAATTTTCCGAAAAAAAAATTAATTCCCTAGCTCTTGCGCTAGTGTACACTGTATTACAGGAGCTAGTGTCCTCCCTCCAGGGGTGCGGGTTGTTCGAAAGAGATACCGCGGGTCCTGGCACACAGGCAACTGAGACAACACGGGTGGGTTTTAGTCAGTAAAAGTCTGTCACGCCCTCCTGCTCTACCCAGAGCGGGAGAAGTTATTTGATGATTTTACACGCAAAAAAAAAAAAACTTGCGCATCTCATCGCCTGCCCGAGCGAGTACTTTATATTCGAGAAACTTCTTCGTTTTGCTCGGCTCCTAAGGGTTATAACTGACGTTATTTAGCATATAGCCTTCCTCGATAAAATATGGGCTATCCAACACTAAAAGATTATTTTCAATTCGAACCACTAGTTCCTGAGATTAGCGCGTTCAATCAAACAAACTCTTCAGCTTTATAATATTAATATGTATATATATACGTATATGTATAGTATAGATTATTGCATAGACCTTATTTAAATATTATACTTTTCTAAACCGCCATAACTCCCAGTTGTAGATACAACAATAAAAACAGAAACTAACCACAACACTGAAAACAATAAATAATTAAATACGACTTCGGATCTCATTCGTGATCCGAAAATGTTTTCACACTTATATCCGGAGGCGGTGATGAGAAAAACAAAAGTGCACTTAATTCTCAACAAGTCTAGCGGATTTACGAGGAAAGCACTTAAGTGAAAAATTGCTTTCTTTTATTATATTTTCTGTGCGATCCAGAGACGTTCAAAACGCTTTGTTTTCCACTACTGGTGATATGATGAAGCTAATTCACTTCATTTGTTTTTGCTGTATCTTTTTTTTGTACTTGGTTAGAGGTATCTAATAAGCTGCTGGCAACAAACAATTCTATAAAACTATGATTAAGTAATTATTTCACTTCTCATGCTCTAAAAGTACGCCAATATAGCCCTACGAAGCGGGACTAAAGTGACCACTTTAGTCTCTAGGGAGTGAAAAGTAATTAGTTTTTTAATTTCCTTCATGTGACATAGACAAACTCAAACAGCCAGTAAATGTACTATTATCTGTGGAGTGTGGACCATCTTTATTGCGAAAATGTCGACAGTTTGATTTTTATTTTATTAAGTAATATTTATGAAATGTTTTTGTACTAAATTGACTATTTCTCTCGCACTCAAAGTAAAAAGTACAGTTTGCACCTCGAGACTAAACGCCAATTTAATATACCCTCGGTTTTATTTACTCCCTCGCACGCTCGAGAGTCAAACCACCTCTGGTATATATATTATGGCTTCGTTTAGTCCCTCGATATAAAATATACTATTATGTTGTGCCCTTTGATACCGTGCTCTAACGGCCTGCTAAAAAGAAACATTTACGATTTGCTAGTATCATTTTCCACGAAACTAAACCGGGTTCGTGCCACAAAATACAGAGAGTACAGAAGTCAATCACATGTATGTACTTCACTTTTCATACTTACGCTCGGCGGTCGCGCTAGGGTTGTCAACTTTTGGCTTATGCATAAAAATCTATCGTGGTAGTGAGAGAGAGAGAGATCTTAATAGCCACAAAATACGACAATTCACAGTTTTAACCGTCTACTGAACAGTTATGATATTTTTTTTTGTTGCTCCATTTTTACACTTCACAGACGCGTCTCAAGGGATAGCACTTGCGCTCGCACTGGTCCCAACCCGTCCGAGATATCGTGTCCGTGAGCGGTGTCTATGTGTGCGTTGCTCGAGCACACTTTGTATGTAGATTGACTTCTGTACTCTCTGTATTTTGAGCTCGTGCGGTGGGCTACCGTCCGTTTCTTTTCACCGAAACGATCATAATTCTCGCGTTGTATCCTAATTTATATGGGGTAAACGCAACATGTATTTTTATTCCATACTTATCTATTGGTCTTCATCTCGGTAGTCACCTCCTTTCTATCCATATCATTATTCACAATCCACCCATATTTTTTTGGTCTTCCCCTACAATCAATCAATCCCCTATAGCGAAACGATAGATGCTAACAATTTAGTTCCACTAAAATCCATATAATTTAACACCTAAAGCGATCCAATCATCTATTCCAACAAGCAAAACACGTCTAACACATTCGCTTTCAGTTTAGTAGATGACTATCGTAAACAGGACTGAAGCTTCAAAGAGGGTCGCACAAATGAATCGCGCGGCATTCATGTAAAGTAAAGGGTACACTGTACAAATTCAATAAGGTGAGCAGTGTAAATCTCAATTGTGCACCCGACTTTATCAAGATAGTGGACACGGATCCCGTGAATTGCTACAGTACACCCCTACAAATGTACTGAATACAGGCTGTGTTTGTTGACAAAGAAGGTTTTAATTTATTTTTGAGTTAAAAATGTTTTTTGTTAGTGAATTCTAGTAAAAGCTGAGTACTTTTAAAAGGCTTCTTACCAATATAGTCATTTTTTTAAAATAAGTATGTAAGTAAAGTAGGAGACAGTATCTGAAGTATTTGTGCATTCTTGACATGTTGGAGTATACCTTTAATATATTAATTATATAAAGCCCGCTAACGTTGTCTTCATGAGGGTTCCAATGACTGCCACAAACGGTGAAGTGAAATGCCATTATAACTTTTGGTAGACGGATTAGTCTACTATACGAACTTAATCACAAAAGCCATCGATTGCTTTCATCAGGACTCACATATCACGAATGTACCTATGCAATAATATATTATGTACTTACCTCAGATGTAATTCGGTCTAAAATCGAATCACTGACCCGTATGACAGCATAAAACCTTTCGTATCAACTTATTCCGCATTTAAGACTCAACAGCATCCAGAGAACGCAAAACATTTTTCAATTGTTTTGCCTGCGACGTAACGCTTTTACAAACTTCACAAAACGTTATATTAAAAGGTTTTCAAAGGCCAAATTTTAGGTACAACTTTAAGAGAACGAAAGTACTAAAGTAAAAGTCAAAGTAAATAAAATAAAAGACAGTCACATCGGCACATCGTTGGTCCATTGTAAACCCACAGCCCTTAGGTCGAATGTAATCCGTAGAGCTTAGATCCACGACTCGAAACATGGTTCATATTTATTTGTAACTAGCTGACCCGACAGACGTTGTCCTGTCTTAACTATGAATATTGAATTTTCAACTTTCTTATTTTTTTATTTCATAAGAACCGTCTCCTGACAATAACAAATACAACAAAAAAAGAATTAGCAAAATCGCTCCAGCCGTTCACGTGTGATGCCGTAACCAAGGGAAATAGGGGTCCATTTTTATATATAGAAGAAGATATCGTATCTCAGAATCTTATTTATATCGTAGATACTGTGTATAACTGTCTAAAAGAAGGACAAAGGACTATTATGTGCCAACAGTTTTGCCCTTTAGTGCCACTCGATTAGGCCTCTAATATTAATGGCACCCAAAGTTTCAAAGCAATGTTGGGGAACATGTGACAACAACACAAGCAAATAAAAAACATAGTATTCATATTATATCTATTTGAGAATTATCTTTCCTAGTTCCAACATTTTCAGAACGAAGCAAAACTAAATCAAAACATAATTATTTCAGTGCATTAATTTTTGGCTGGATTTCTGTTCTTTAGTTCTATTTACCGAACAAAATATTCTGTCTGGTGGCCATGGCAACTCTTCATTGAATTCACTAGTCTACCGACAACCAAGGATCAAATGAAATAAATCCAGAGTGTTCCCACACTATCCAATTTATCGACTCAAATAACGCTGGTGATTTAGAAAATGGACTCCGTTAGTATCGTAAACTAGGTTTTATTTTTTGTGTGTATTCCCATATTCACACTCAATGTACCATGAAATGTTCAAACGTTAGTTCGGTTTAGCAGAATATGTAGTGTACTGAGTTTACTGGAAACTTAACTAAATTACATATTTTCATTTAGAATATTACTGGAATTTCGTCTGGGGTTTGACATTACAGGAATAAGAATTAAATTCTAGCGACTGAATCGCTATTATTGTCTACTAGCTGTACTGGCTTCGCCCGCGTGTTTTTTGGAAATTATGGCTCACGGCAACTTGCTACCGGAAAAAAAAGCCTATGTTACTGGTTATGACATCAGCTATTTTATTAGCTGGAATAAACAGACAACAAAAATGAAAAAAAAATCTTTGTTTGATAAAAGCTTACCTTATATACCACCTTACATACTTTCATGTGGGGTCCGCAAGGGCCGATGGGGGTCCGCAAGGGCCGATGCCTGCCAGGGGTGCGGGTTGTTCGAAAGAGATACCGTCGCCCCTAGCACACAGGCAACTGAGGGAACACGGGTGGGTTTTAGTCAGTAAAAGTCTGACACGCCCTCCTGCTCCACCCAGAGCGGGAGAAGTTATTTGATGATTTCCCATCCTCAAAAAAAAAAAAAAAACATACTTTCATGTGCATTTAGAAAAACCGTTATTTTGACATTACAAACAGATACATAAATTTTTGTTTATTTCCAAAAAAAACTTTAGTTTCATGATTTTTATCCTCAGGACATAACATTATTATTATTATTATTAATCATTTTAATTCAGAATTAATTATTACATTCCATAATTTGTTAGTAAAAAATACTTAAAACTACGTTAGTAAAATTATTAAATTATTGTACAAATTGACCTACTCGTATTACATTTAAACATTACCAAAATTGAGCTACTTAATATTATAGAGGGCACCACCCGAGCCGTGAATTGAATTCCAGTGTCTCACAACTGGGCAATCAACCCTTTCCAATATGGTATTCAGAAGGCTGTTGGTGCTGCCCCGCACGCGGCGCATCAGGGAGGCCACTCTCTTACGAACGATCGCCCTAAAGCAATCCGTTTTGGCCTTAGCAAACATACCTGATGCACTACAAAAGCGAGGCAACCCCAACAACATCCTGAAACCATTATTATATAGGACCCGTAGGGCATTGAAAGATCCACGCGTATACCGGACCCACAGGCTGCAGGTATAAAATGACTGGCAGTATGCCTTAAAAAGAGCAATGTTCACGTCTCGTGAGCACCGTGCAAACCTGCGCGCCAGCATATTGCATCTCACCGCCAACGCCCTACGTTCCCGCTCTATATCCAAATCATCTGAGAGGTCCTCGGTGACCCAGTGCCCCAGGTACTTGAATTTAGTGACCCTACTTATAGGCAATCCCCCCAGTGTGACCGGTGGAACGGTTTTCGGACACTTACTACCTGCCTTTATACTTAGGACTAAACATTTTACAATCATTCACTGAAGAACACAAGACACCACAGCCAAAATACTGAGATTGCAATTTACGAATGCCTGTTTCCCGAATACCAAAGGGTTGGACCAAATTTTACTTACAATTCATAATTCACAAAAGGACGAAACTTCAACGTTGATGGCCACAACCCCGAATTCATTTTACATCTTTGACGAACTTCGGGTAATCTTGTTAAAATACTGACTTTAGAAGCGACCTTATTTGAATTGAATGGACTGATATTACGCCTAGAAATTTCTCCGACCTACCCAGATTCCAAATATAGGTCCACTCATCTTTTATGCTGATGGAAATATTATTTACGAAGAAGTAGGTAGGCGTCTGTAGCTAAAAGGTCCTTATTCGATTGTAAGTAGACCGTTGATGGAATATCCATACATGAATATACTTTAGTTAAAAGCGATGTTCAATGTGATGACATTAATTAGTTTTCACATTCTTCAAAGCAAAACTGTAATGCCATAAAATCACGTCTTCACTAGATTTACAGCAACCTTTCACGCAATAGACCGTAGGTAGGTATGTTAACATGGGAGAAATGGTTTTCTGAGTGATTTTTAAATGGATCTATCTAAGAATAAATACGACTCCGCTAGCATTTGCCAGCGGCTTCGCTCGCTTGGAGGTTGAAAATTATCCCTCGGGAACCGGGATAAAAAGTATCCTATGTGTTAATCCAGGTTACAAACTATCTGTGTGCCAAATTTAATCCAAATCCGTTCGGCCGTTTTTGCGTGATTGAGTAACAAACATCCAAACTTTCACATTTATAATATTACTAGATTCCGCCTGCGGCTTCGCCCGCGTGAAAGTCGGAAATTATCCCGCGGGAACATACAACCGGGATAAAAAGTATCTTATGTGTTAATCTAGGTTATAATCTATCTGTGTGCCAAATTTCATCCAAATCCGTTCAGGCATTTTTGCGTGAAAGATTAACAAACATCCATCCATACTTACAAACTTTCGCGTTTAATATTAGTAAGGATTGAGGCGCCATCTGGTTGAGACTTATGAAACTTACGATTAATAACAACAATCAACATTGATAATCAGTTTACTGTTAATTATAAATTATTAAGACAAAAAAAACTATCTTATCTCTCATGTTGGAACAAATTACATATAAATGCCAATTTTCATTAAAATCGGTTGACTTGGTGAAGAGTTCACTGGGAACATACACTGGATTTTAAGTAGGATAGTAGGATTCTTAGCGGTTGAAGTTATGGCAAGGTCTGAAAGCAGTTTATCTTGAGAATGATTTATAGTATCACACATTGAAAGAATTCACCAGTAAACTGAAAACATTAATAAAAAATTGTACCTTTATTCATTTAATGTAAGGACGGCAGATTAAGAGGCCGTATACGAAATATTTGCGTTTTCGCTGATTCACTTTATTTCACAGACGTACTTTTTTACAGTCAAAATACTGTATTTCCATAAATTTTAATGCACGACATGAAAAATTATTTCAATTATTATCTAATGAATGAGCTCCTTTTGTATTTTTGTCGAGTAAGTACTATTATGCGAGATTAAGGTTGTTTTAAAAGATTATTAACTGCCCGTACTGAAGTTTATTTCTCTTGTTATAAAAAAAAAAAAGTGAGCTCTGAGTAGCTGAAATCAAAAGCAATTCCTTGCCCGTTTTCCCTCATATTTGACTAAGTGAAATATTTTTTCATATGAAAGTGGTAAAATGTGATACATACAGATATATTTCACAACAATACCCTGTAACTGTTTTTTCATACCGTGTAGACGTCAAAACGATTCGTAATTTTGTAATATTCTTTAGAGCATCACATAAACTTACTGCAAAATTCACAAAACAGTCGCCGGTTTGAGGTCGATTAATCAAATATAAATCATGAAAAAAAAATACTCATTCATTAGATCATAATTAAAATAATCTTTCATGTTGTGCTTAAAACTTAGAGAAATACAGATTTTTAACAGTAAAATCACCTAAATCAGCATAATCGGAAAAAAATGAAAACGGCCTCTTATCATCAGTTTTACCTACTTAAACATTTTAATTACTTGAAAGGTTGAGTTTATTTTATTAATTCACTCTACATTGTAATAAACCTTAAAATGCAGTCGGAATGAACTGGTATAATTGTTTAAAAACTTTTATCTTACGCAATACTTTACTATACTATACTTTAACATATTTTCTTAAATATGTACAACAACGAAACTGTATTTTTTAAATTTGCTTGACTAAAACAACAGCTGCGATCGACCTTTTACATCAGTCAGATTTTCATGTATGTCTTTCTTTTTTTTCTTTTGAGGGTGGGAATCATCAAATAACTTCTCCCGCTCTGGGTGGAGCAGCAGCCATGTCAGACTTTTACTGCTTAAAACCCACCCGTGTTCCCTCAGTTGACTGTGTGCCAGGGGCCACGGTATCTCTATCAGACAACCCGCACCCCTGGCAGGCATCGACCCTTACGGACCCCACCAGTTGGTGCTGACATCTCTTTGAACCGCGCGTGGAACACAACGCACCGTCGACCCGGGCCTAGTCCTAACCGGACAGCGAGCTACCCATTACTCGCCATCCGCAAGCTCGCACCTACGGTGGCCGGGAATCAGCCTGGGATTCCCGACGCCCAGGGCGTCTCCTGCGACAACTAGGGCCGTGAGGGCGCATCTACTGCCTCTCTCTCACGTGTCCCGCCTCTCTCTTCGCGAGCATTACTGCTTTGCAGAATGAAGTGACGGCTATCCATGCACTCTAGCTCCGTACCATGGCCTGAACCAGGGCCGGACGCGAGAGTTCGCCGACGCCAATCACCTCCACAAGGACCCGGCAGTGCTCCACCCAAGCCGGGCAGACCTCCACCGTATGCTCCACCGTGTCCACAGGGCGATCTACGCAGTGGAAACACGAGCGTTTCCTCCCGCCTTATGCAAAAAAGGAACCTCCCGAAACACCCGTGTCCAGAGAGGACCTGCGTCAGGCGGAAGGTGAGGACGCCGTAGCATCTCTCAATCCACTCCTCAAAGAGGGGACTTACCGCCGCAATCGTGGCGTGCCCAGCACTGGGTTGCGACAATCGCATTCTCCATGTCGCCATGAGATCCCGCCGGAACGCTGTCCGCTGTGTCGCGATTTGTCACGGCAGTGGAGTAACGTCCCGGCGTTTAGCCTCCTCGCACCACTCCCAAGTGTGCGCGAGGATCTTTGCCTCCAGATCCCATGGCGGCAATCCGGCAAGGAGGCCCGCCGCCTCATCGGAGATCGTGTGGTTTACCCGTACTCTCCGGATGGCCATGACCCTGTGGGACGCGTTCTACCGGCGGGTTGGTCGGCACCCACACCGGTGCCCCGTATAAGACCATGGACCATACCACCCCCAATTAGAGCCTCCGGCAGGAGTTTGGACCCCCTAGATTGGGCAGGAGCCGCTTCAAGGCAGCCCCGGCCTGCTTCAGTCTGGGAGCCAAACGTTGGAAATGCTCCACGAAGTTCCACCGGCTGTCGAGGACGAGCCCCAGGTACTTCATCGTCCAGTCAACGCCAATGTGAACCCCTCCTACCGTTATTTGGGAACCCGTCGGTAGCGCGTTCCGAGGAACATGAGAAAGAACACATGGCCTCAGACATGTGCAAGGCCACCTCGAGTCCTAATTGCCGGATCCTCTCGACGATTGTCGAAACCCCGTGTGTCAATAAGTCGGTCGCTGCCTTATACGACCTCCCTTGCGCCAGGATCAGCGTGTCGTCAGAGTAGCAAACCACGCGAACGCCGCCGCCGCTAGATGCGGCCCCAGGAGCGCTCCCTGTAGGACACCGCACAACATCTCTCGCTGGTTCCACTCTCCCTGGTGACCTCAGTAGATGACGGCCCTGTCCGTCAAATAGGCTTGGAACACGCGACAGAGGTAGGTGATATATACCTATATATATATCCGGTGATACCGGAGTGCCTCCCTGGTGCAACTCCAGGGCAGCGTATTGAAGGCATTGGCGTTGTCCCTATCGTGTAAAAAGTTTTTAATTGATAGATACAGATTATTTCGTTTATTCCACGCTTATGTGTTAATAGTTCCGCGCCTGTCATTTTAGTGATTTCTTCCGAAACAAAAAACCTTTGCTAAAATATTTGAAGGGTTATGCTCTACCAGTCCAGCCAACCGATATATTATAATATGCTCTTCGTCCGAGTCATACGTGTGGACCGCTAAGCTTTATATGCAGACAGCTGAGCTGCCCCTCTTATAAATGACCCACTTAGCTTCATGCAGAGCATGTTTCAAGACTAATCCAGATAGACCGACTATCTGAAAGCATACTGAACATAGTGACTTAGGTTTCGTACCTACCTAACTTTTTTATTCATACAATATTAACATCATTATGAACTTGTAATACGAAACAATAAAAATTTAATTAAACAGTGCCCTAATTGCGCATCCCACTATCAATAAGAAGCTGAATCGTTTTGAAGTATGTTGCTAATCCATTGCTACTTATGTCCGAAAAATTGGTCTGCTCAGCAACGTAAATAACGCAATAAATTTTGCTGAGCTGTCAAAATGAAAGCCCTTCCTGCTGTTAGTGTGTTAAGGAATTACCCCGCTGGTAACTAGAGTTAAGTTAAGAATTAAATAGGTACATAACTAAATCCTAACTAATATTATAAATGCGAAAGCATGTTTGTTTGTTACACTTTCACACTAAAACGGTCTGTTACTTGTGCCTTTGACGATCGTATGTATCTTACCCATTACTCGCGGTCCGCAAGCCCGCGCCTACGGTCGCCGAGAATCAGCCTGGGATTCCCGACGCCCAGGGCATCTCCTGCGGCGACTACGGCATGTACTGCCTCTCCCTCACGTGCGCCGCCTCCCTCTTTGCGAGCATTACTGCTTCGCAGAAGGAGGTGACGGATACCCATGCACTCTCGCTCCGTACCATGCCATGGACCAGGGCCGGACGCGAGAGATCGCCGCAGCCGATCGCCTTCCCGAGGACATGGCGGTGCTCCGCCCACGCCGGGCAGACCTCCACCGTATCCTCAGGGCAATCTTCGCAGTGGAAATACCCGGGCGTTTCCTCCCGCCTTATCCGAAACAGGAACCTCCCGAAACAACCGTGTCCGGTGAGGACCTGCGTCAAGCGGAAGGTGAGGACGCCGTGCCGCCTCTCAAGCCACTTCTCAAAGAGGGTACTTACCGCCGCCTTCATGGCGTGCCCAAAAGTTGATAACATAAAATAGCACAGGCAATTTTAATTTTTAATATCCTTTTTGCTGTGTCCTACAGGGTCCGTAATTGTACCTTAGCTTTAGGCCACTGTAAGAACTTTTAACATTATGGAATGCAAATAAAGATATTATGTATATGAAAATCAATAGGTAATGGGTACTGTTTTTAAGGATTGAATAAAGTTGTCGATATCCGATTCTAAAATGACAAAATCAGGTTTTATTATCTTATTTAACCTAATCGTATTTTTATGTAGCTAGTATTTCTTGAGTATAACTAATTTTATTGGTAATCTATAATAGGTTTTTGAAAAACGAATAAGGAAACGCTCAAAATTAATCTTTCATGCATGGTTTAACTATACCTCAAAAAAAAAACAAAAAAAAACCAGCCAAGTGCGAGCCGGCCTCGCACATAAAGGTGATGTGAAGATAATATTGTACGGTGGGACGTCAGCACATCAAGCTATCTCAAACTATAAAATTTTCCCAATTGAACATGAACCTTAACATTTTGTAATAAAGTTGAAGATCTATCAAAGAAATTTGACAGATAGCGGTAGCTTGATGTGCTGGCGTCTGTACCACCGTGCAAGATTTAACACTACATTTAAAAAAACGTTTCTAGCCCCCTTGATTTTTTATTTAATTTTTATTATTTGTTTCTTCTTTTTTTTTTTAAACGTTGCCCCACACTAGGAATTTCTCCTGTATTGTGGGTGCGTTTACAAACATTTAAACTCACATACAGCCAAACAGCCAGACCCGGAACAATTACTTGTAGGTCATACAACATATTTGTTCCGTGCGGGAATCGAACCCGCAACACGCAGCGCAGCAGTCAACCGCTTAACCACTGCGGTGACAGGAATACAATGATTTCAACTGTCTACCTATTACGGATCATGAGATACAGCCCTCTGACAGACGGACGGACGGACAGCGGAGGCTTAGTAATAGGGTTCCGTTGGTTATCCTTCGGTTACAGAACCCTAAAAATGAAACATAGGTAGGTAACTTAAAATTAGAATAGGTATATTATTTACAAAACGAACCTAATAATAAAAACTTTTCGTTCTCACTAAAACTCTCTCTTTTTAATTTTATAGATTGACATTCAATACTCAATACTCAATACTTTATTACATTCCATAATGTGTACTTAAAACAGTTGGTATGTTAAAACATCGAATCAATTATGGACCTTGTCGGGCACAGCAAAGTTATTTTTTTTTATGAGAGAGGATGAAAGCGCTTTTTGTTAAGAAAAAAAAAATTAAATAGGTAGTAGCAATAAAATAGTTACATTCGTTTTAATGGTAGTAAGTATTTATATATTTGGTTTTAAATTATATTAATATATTATTACATTATTTATTACCCTATTTATATTATTAACACTATAAATTATAATAAACTAAATATTTACAATTTTATTCAGTCTTGTAGAATATTATTATTATTAATTGTGCACTGTTTAGTAATCGACAGTTGAATTACACTTATTTTTTATTTTTGGCACCTGCGCCGATGCCGACTATTCTGCCAGCGTCATGAATAACACAATGTAGGCAACGATGTCATTGTGCCCCTTTTTGGTAATTTTGTCTCCAAAAAGACAACAATAACTTCTAATATGATAGTTACACATAAACATGCATGCAATTTTGTACAGTGGGAATCCTCACAACATAACAGTTT
This sequence comes from Antitype chi, assembly GCA_947359405.1. Classification (NCBI taxonomy): domain Eukaryota; kingdom Metazoa; phylum Arthropoda; class Insecta; order Lepidoptera; family Noctuidae; genus Antitype; species Antitype chi. The sequence continues at coordinate 8,403,783 of OX375815.1, read as the reverse complement.
AAAACCAGAACTAGAACTTAGAACTAAGATTTTTCTAAATTATACACTACAAAGTATTCAGTATTTATGGCTTGGTAAATAACTTAAGCCAATAATAACAATAATATATATCAAATGCAATGCAATTTGAATCATACAATCACGTGCAGGACTTACAATTTAATTTTCAGGTTAAGAATTCGTTAAATTGTGTTTAATTAAACAATAATAGAGAATACATGCAACATAATTGAGTTATGCATGATTAATCATAATCTGTTTCGTTTTGAAACAGATTGCTAAGCCATCGCTTCATGTGTTCGAAAAATGTGTCTGCTCAACAACGTTAATAACGCAATGAATATTTTTGAACTGTCAAAATGAAACAGATTATGATTAATTTTGTGTTACGCAATTAGGATGCTGAAATTGCACATTGAGTAGTAGCTCAGAAAATAACAAAAACAAATGTTTCCGACTAAGCTGTTTTTGTTATTTTATTATAACAAATTATTTTGATAACAAGCTTGCAAAATTAACTTTAGAATTATATTTAACCAGGAAGATAGTGTAACCATCTTTCGTTACCTAACCTGTTGTAATTATAACTGGCTTCTAATCATTAATCAAATCAGCCATAGGCCTTCCCTGAGTTGCATCATGATGACCGGTTACTAGGTCTTCCGGCAGCCTAGTCCATCCTAGATATTTTCAAGGCGCTGATGCATCTTACTGCATGTTGAAACTTGTTTTTATTTCATAACTAGATGTTGCCCGAAGTCTCATTCACATCCTAGGGGAACTATGTAGTCTGTGTAGCCGCATTTTGTTTTTCTTTGTGGTCAATCGCATGGATACTCGCCTGGGGATAACAGAGGACTGGGGATAATTGTCTACTAGCTTTTGCTACTAGTGGCTTCGCCCGCGTGGAAGCCGGTATAAACCTTATATATAAACCTTCCTCTTGAATGACTCTGTCTATTGATGAAAATCTCATTAAAATCCGTGGCGGAGTTTAAAAGATCTAACCATACAGACACGAAAACCGACTTTGTTTTATACTATGCAGAGAAGCTCACAAACGGACGTAAAAATATCGCGTTGAGATTTATGGCGCACTAGATTTGCCACTCACGGTGTTGAACCGAGCATTGAGATTCCAACAGACTGCATGATGAGAACCCAACGTCGAAAAAACAAACTATTTGATTTTCAACTCTCAGCGCAAAGTGCGTTAAAGATACAGTGCGTGAAACACGAGCGGAACGCGACCATTGCAAGGCAAATGCAGCCTTCTTGCAACATTCTTTCTTTCTAGAAATCCAGGACATGTTCTATTTAAACCTGTGTGCTTTTGAAGCGAATACGTTTATTTCATCTTCTCTAACTTACATGAATTAATTAATTATTACGAGTAATCCTAACTTCTCTTGCAGTTGACTCAATTGCTGTATCTTAATAAGTTGTTGTTGTTGTAGCTCAGTACAAATACTTTGAAGATGACAGCAGTGAGAGCCCAGTGGTAACGGCAACGACTTACGAGTTGTAGATCGAAGGTTCAAACCAGGACAAGCTCTTTAATTTGTGTGAATTATTTCATCACCGCTGCTCTCTAAACGGTGAAGGAAAACATCGTGAGGAAACCGGCATGTCCTAAAACTATATTTTTTAAGACATGTGACATCTACCAATCCGCACTGGGCCCACGTGGTGGATAATAGCCCACTCTCTCTCACAGGGAAGATACCTGTGTCCCAACAGTGGGAACATTATAATCTGATCATCAAACGCCATTATCAAACGCCTCAAAAAGACAAAGTATTCATCGAAGCAGAACCACTGATATAAGTAATTACGTTTGGTAAGCGTGCATATCAACGGAACTCGATCGCTTGCGCGCGCGCAGTCAGGGCCAACCGACGCCGATTGGCGGACGCACTCACTTTTATGTTCGAATTTAAAAAATAACTGTATTAACTTAGTGTTTATTGTGTTGTATGCAACAACTTTGGCGGAAGCACAGGGAATTTGAAAGGTTTGTTTTTTTTTATTTCATTATTTGGTGTTACATCTTACGACATACTTTGTGTGTACTTTGGATTCGCGATAAATAATTGTTATCTATGTTTTTATCAAACTCATTTGGTAAATAAATGATACATTAATAGGCATATTTATTATATACGCGCGCGTAATTACGTATAGCATGCGACTGAGCAAGAAACCTCATTACGTGCAGTAGACTTATTAATCGATTCCCAAGAATTTTGACGCACGAAACGGGCGATTTTTCTGTAGGTGATTCGAAGTTAATTTATTTGTGGTTATTTCTTTATGGCATAAAATTCAAAACGTGCCAATACGAATTTTTGGAGTTGTCGATTCGCCCATAAGTAAATTAACTACGTGTGAATTGCTTACAGAAAATAATTTAGGTACTATTCAAAAGTATCGATGCGCCCGTTTAAAGGCAACATCGCAAATAATGTCAATCTCAAATAAAAAGCAAGTGCCACCAAAGCATAATAAATGGTCATCCAAATAAAATATAAAAATTGCCGTTTCATTCATTTGTTCTAGTTTATTTGCTCTCATTTCCGCACTATCGCATTGATTTGCTGAAGCTGCAATAAAAGGTTTTTAGCCCTTGACATAATTATATTGGCTAAAGAAGGTACTATTGGTAATGTCATTGATAGTAGACAAATTAAACTAATCATAATTAGAACTTAGATTAAGAAAAAAACACACAAAGAAATAACCACAATATCGGCATTTCCTAACCTCTTCTGAGTTCCGGTTTTTTCCACCTTTCTCGTTTTTTTGTTAGGTTTTACGCTACTAAGGTAATTGTGCTATATTCATTCTAATTAATTATAATTAAATTACACGATTAAAATGCTCATTGCGGTTTTAATTTCATACAGGTAATTTGTACAGCAATCTTAGCACGAGAACCGTAGAGAAGCGTTTAGTCGACGGAAGAGTATACAAAAATGACGTTTCCGTGAAGACAATTGACAGTTTTGTACCGATAAATGTAGACAAGCGATTACTATTCTACGGTAGAGTAGAAATAGAAAGCGTCATGCTAAGCCTGCTGATCTGAACGTAAAACCGCATACGCATAAACAGATAAACATTGATAACCATAATTAGATACACACGAGCACCATTTGCCCACCATTTTCCCAACTATATTCGGGTTGGCTTCCAGTCTAAACCGATGCAGATGGATACCAGTGATAGACATGGAGCGACTACCTATCTGACCCCCATAACCCAGTTACTAGGTAATACGATACCCCTTGTTAAGACTGGTTGTCAGACTTTCGGGCTTCTGACAACCCAGAACGACTGTCAAAGATCCACGAATGACAGCCAGGACCAGCAGTGAAATTAAATTAAAGGCTTAATTAAAGGTGGTTTGGAGTTTTTGGCGGGATCGGGTTGGAACATGTCGCACGAATTTTCATTTTCATGAATTTTAGGGAATTAGCGAATTAAATTGTATAATTTTGGTAATGAATTATTCAATTTAGTTACATGTGAGTGCGGTGTAGTGAAGGTGAAAATAAGTGACTAACGTGGACTTTTCGTGTTCCGATGAAGATTTTTAAATCATTGATTTTTATTTCACATAAAGTTTAATGTTAGAATAATCATATCATAGAATAACAAATTAAATATTCTTGATCCTTTATTTTATAGTTTATTTATTATAAAAATTATTACCAAGAATAACAGTTTAATATTGTTTATGTTTATTATTTTATCCTTATTATTGTGGTTGGTCATTTCTGTTCGGAGTCTCAGTTCTAACCAAACCTACTGCTTGCATCTGCAAGTGACCATGCAGCATGCAAGCAATCATGCAGCATGCAAGCAAGCATGCAACATGCAGCGTGCAAGCAAGCATGCAGCATGCAAGCAAGCATGCAGCATGTCAGCGAGCATGCAACATGCAGCAGGCATGGTTTCTGCCACGGCTCCGGCGCTGCGGGGCTCAGGCGGTCCCAAGCGAGCTTATCGTCGCAGATGATATTCACGCTTACCACCACAGCTTCGCCACCTGCTCCTCAGCTCGCGGGCCGCCTCGCCCCTCCGCGCCTACGCGGATTTAAATTACACTCTAGCGGTAGGGCAAACAAGATTAAGTGGAGACGGTTTTGCAGCAATTAGTTTCTGTCACTAACTTTTGTAGCTCAACATATTGACTTTTTAAGACAATATTTTAATTCGTTGAAATAAAATAGGAAATAAAAACATTCGTAAAAAAAAATCTACTGTTTAATAAGTTTGTTAAACAAAAAAATGTGATTAAAGATTCATTGAATTGTGTTTCTGTGAAATTTGTTTCATTCAAGTAAATAGTCTTTGAAACAATAATATTAATAAAAATACAAGTACCAAATATTTACGAAACATTTTCTGCGAAACGAAATTCTATGAAATAAGCGAAACAAGGGAACACCGAGCATTGACACTATTGACAGCTTACTTCACCAAAAATTTTACAGTGACATTTTACAGGATAGGACAACCTACTGGTAACTTTGATGGCCGTTAGATAAATAATATTAAACTATCTAACCATTGTTTGTCCACCTAGTACTTAGAACCTAATTACTGTCTTATTATTCTTATCATCCTAGCGTGTTTCCGGTGAATTACCGAAGCCCACTTTAACATAAGACACTGTTAATGCAGTACTTAATGTAGACCTAAACATTTGGACCGACGGCGACGCAGATTTGAGCGGGGCGCCCCGCATTGGTGAGCAAAATTTGTGGTGGCCCAGTGGTGTCAGCCCTGACTTAGAAATTGTAGGTCGTGGGTTCGAACCCAGACAGGCACTTTACTTTGTGTATTTAATTTCATCACCACTGCTCTCAAAACGGTGGAAACCGGATGATGTCCTAAAACCAAAAATTTGAAGACATGTGACATCTACCAACCCGCACTGGACCCGCTGTGTTACATAAAGCCACCACGGCTTTATGGAACATTGAATTAAGAGGGATGGGGAGACGCTAAATTCAAATTGTCTAACGTTTCTTACAATAGGATATTTTCCAATTTAATAAAAACTATTTAAATTTGAAGTTTGGGACAATATATTTAACAGAAAAATAAAAATAAATTTATTTAGGCATATCCATTTTCTCAATTAAAAACGATTAAAATCAAATTTATTTTTCGCTGTTTTAAATTTACCGCCAAAACGCTCTTTACGATGACTGTTTTATCACGTGACATCGTGACGTCAGCTTTGTGTAAACGGCACTGGTACTGGTTTTAGAAGTATTTGTGCACAGAGGCACCGCACACCAGTAATATCACTTTCTATCCATTAAAAATCTTGTTAATTGTAAACTCGACATTCACTTATTTACTTAATAACTAGGCATCGCAAGGAGCGTTTTGGCGGTAAATTCAAAACAACGAAAAATTAATTTGATTTAAATCGTATTTAATAGAGAAAATGGATATAAATCAATTTACTTTTATTATTCTGTTACATATTTCGTCCCAATCTTCAAATTAGAATAGTTTATAATAAATTGTAAAATACTCTATTTGCAGGTCAGTGTCACGTGATGGTCAAAGTCAAAGTCAAAGCATTTATTTCAAATAGGCACTTGAAAGGCACTTTTGAACGTCAACATTTACATTAAAACAGAATTGATTCTAGTCGCCCCTTCCAAAATGTAGTTTCGTATGGAGAAGAATGGGCAAGAAACTGCACCGTTACTCTTTTAAAATGATTTAAACACAATATTTAATTTAGTACATTAATTATATAATTATGTGTGAAAACGATGCACCTAGAATAAAATTACTATACCAAAATAGGTAAAAGGAATGAAAAGCAATACAGATAAATTAATTTTATGATAGATACATGGTGCTCACATATTTACAAACGTTGTAAAAGTAAGTATACGATTTTCCTAGAATATAAACAAGTAATAAGTCAGTGTGTGAGTTAAAGTAGTCACTGAGTGTAAATCAATGTCATAAATATAATTAATTAGACAATTCAATTAGTAACCAGTTTGATTTTGTCTAGACTCTAGACTGTCCTATGGAGCAGGACCAGCATGTTTCCAAGCATTCTTATCTTGGATATAATCCTCTAATTTGTAATACGCTTGTTTACAAAGTTTACTTTTAATATGAGTTTTAAATTTCCTTTCATTTAATTGCATTATGGATGGATGTTTGTTACTCAATCACGCAAAAAGCCGAATGGATTTGGATGAAATTCGGCACATAGATAGGTTATAACCTGCATACTTTTTATCCTGGTGTGACGTTCCGTGGGATAGTTTCCAGCGTCCACGCGAGCAAAGCCGCATACAAAACCTAGTTGATTATAATTCTGTAAAGCCATATTTATTACGGTTGCAAATCATATTTTAATCAACAAACAACGTGCCACAGACAAGAAATTTCTCATAAGTACTAAATGTAACTGTCGAAGATTTTTCCTTCTGTGTCAGTGACTTTCTGACTGTGAATGTCATGTCCTTAAGGTAAACAGGTTTGTTTATTAAGTGTGTGTAGGTCGCCGTTTTTTAACGTGATTCACTTAGCACTTGTACCAGATAAGTGCTAAGTGAATCACGTTAAAAAGCGGATTAAAAAAGTCCAATTAGTAGAAATTGGCTGCGAATTAATTTTATGGCCAACTATTTTCTTAGCTGCCAATGACACAAAATCTTGGAATAATATGAAAATGACCTCACAAGCTCTTTATTTAGGTGGTAAGCTGGAATTACAAAATGTTTACAGAGTTGTCGATTCGCCCACAAATGAATTAAAATCGTGCGAGTAGCTGAGTAGCTTAGAGAAAATGATGATGATTGTTTAAAAGTGACGATTCGACCGAGTAATTATTCGTGTGTTTCGACTAATAAGGCATGTCGGGCATATCCTGAACGCGAACAGTCATCATCGCTATCAGCTGACACATGGCCCACCTTCCATTTGTGCTGCATACCCTGTTGCCTGTGCACTTGACGGCCTTACAACTACGTCAGTGAGTGCAGTTCACGTAGCTGAATTTACGCTGACTGATAACATTTTGACGAAATTTTTACTTCTCTATCTCTAAAAAGACCAATATGTGCAATGGGTCCATACAAAAAATATAAAAAATAGAATGGGTTCCAGTGTGCTGGATTGGTGGAATTTCGACTGAACACCAGTCACTGTGAAGATGGACCATGGTGGAAGTATTAAAAAAAAAAATATGTAGTACTAGCTGCGCCCCGCGGTTTCACCCGCGTTGGCTTCGATTCTGTGGGAATATCGGGATAAAAAGTAACTGATATAGGGAACAGCTATATATGGCTGTTTGAAACTTGATAGGTATAATGTAACCTATATAAAGAGTTGCGGCAATTCCGGAAGAAGCAACTGGTAATGTTGTTTTTTCCGGATTGCCGTACTTTAGTTAGTATCGTATTAGCAAGGAAAGTTTTTCCTATCCACCGAGAGCGCCCAAAAAAAAAAAATAACCAGGATTATTTTTTACGCTGTTAATTATCGCAACATAAGCATTTTTTTGGTTTTGGGCGCTTGTGGCTAAGTAATATTAGCCGCACGGGTCGATCGATCAGGTTAAGCTACGCTTGCCGCGGTTGATCCGAGGATGGATGACCATTTTTACATACCAAGACTTCCCGTACTTCGGAAAGCCGTTCGGTTGTGGACGTTAGATAGGTACCTAGTCGCTCCATGTAAAATACTGGTATTCAGCTGCATCCGGTTAGACTGAAAGCTGACCCCAACATAGTTGGGAAAAGGCTAGGCAGATGATGATGAAGCAATGTTCGGTCAGCTACCAGTTTTGTTGTTTCTGAACTAGCTTTTGCCAGTGGCTTCGCCCGCGCGGAACTTTCATCTCCTATTTAACTCCCTTAGGGGTTGAATTTCGAAAAATGCTTCCTTATTCCTTGTCTACATTATAAAAGGAACCTCGGTGCAAAATTTCAGCTTTCTAGGTCCAAGGGTTTGGCTGGGCGTTGATGAGTCAGTCAGTCAGTCAGGACTTTTCTTTTTATTTATATAGATTGACAAAGTCAGACAACTCGTTAACATAATTGTAATTGTATAGTATCTACAGCAATTTGTGAGCGATTGGGGGAAGGTAAACCAAAGTCTTTTAAGTATTTATAGTTTAGTTCTAAAAGTTTTCGCGTATTGCATTGCTATACTCGTGGTAACTTCGAAATTAAATGTCCAACTCAAATCAATCAAAAAGTATTTTACTGCTACATAAATACCATTGATGACATATCTATTTTTTCGAATAAGAATTAATACTACGATACGCATGTAACCAACTTTTGTTCCGGCGATCTAATAAGATTTTAGAACACAAAAGCTGCTATTGTGACTTAACTATGATAGTTAGATATAGGTCCTCGGTGACTTTTTTGTAGGTAATAATGAGTATTTTAATCTTGTAGTAGATTTTTTTTAAGGATCATCAATAGTTATCTCAGCGTACGCCAAATTATGAATTTTATAGGCAAAATATTGCTACTTTGGGTTATATTATTGCAATTTTCTTAAGGATCTCAATTTTTTAAGTAAATTATAGCATAATATGTTACTTCCTGATAACTTAGCTTTATATTCGTGACAAAATGGTTATATATGATAAGAATGGCTATTTGTAATCTGTATAAAGAAAAAATATTGATAATCTACAGTGATCCGATATTTTCTCTATATTTTCACACCACTTGCTCGTAAATCTCAAATTAATTATACGTCATGCAAACCTAACCTAAAGCAAGTCCTAGGATTTCATTATGAATTGGGTCATAATGCAATCCAGTGCAATGTGCCCGGCTTCATAATGAACACGGTGCATAATGTGAAAAAAAAAATTATGACTTTCACCAATTTTATTTTCTTTTAAAGTGCTCGACCAGAGTTCTTACTACACAGTTTTAGTTTCCTTCGACGAACATGATTATGTTTAATAATTAAATATATAAAACAAAAATGATTGCAACATTCAATATAATTGTTTTCTGGGCAAGTCCAAAATTATTGAATAGTATGATTATTACTCTCGGCCAACCGCTCTTTCTACACATTACAATATGTAGCGGTTATGGTGGCATGACATCGCAAAAGCTAATCGTTGATCAAGTCCAACATTTTGTTTTTGGATTTGGGCGTCATATTTACGATAAAATTTGTAGTGTTTTTGATAAAATTGCATGAGGTTAGGTCAAATTGTGCATGCACATAATTAGTAATTCCCCGGTTATTTAACAGTAAAATGAGCTATTAATTCTAAATCGAATTAGTTTTTATTACCTTGCAGTAAGTGTAAAAAGTACAATATTCTCCTCGCAGATAAAGATGTCTTCGTTTTGACCGAGCTTGAATCCCTCGCTGCACTTTGGATTCCAGTCGAAACTCCCTCGCTGAACTCCGGAGCTCAAGCTTGAATCTAGAACGTAACGAAGGTTTCCACGATGACGTTTGGGATTGAACATAGAACCGGTTACTACACTGCTTTATGCCCTAGTGGCCGGTTCCTATAATTTACGGACAATTGTAGGTTAAAGTTAAGACTCTTGTATCATTACCAATAATTAAGAAAATACGTAATATCTTCGCATAGTAGAACGCTCCCCCTATATGGAAGTAGCTATCACAGGTAAAATTTGCTTACAAAACTATTCATTTGCGCAGTTTGGAAATAAAACAGTTTTAATTTCGGAAGGCGGTGACAAAAATTAAAATACATATCCAAAGTCACCGACTTCCGAAATTAAAGATAATTTTCACTTTGTAGTGTTTTTTGGAAGTCGGTTATTTTTGTTTTTTTTTTCACTTTTTAGTGGTTCACATGTGCTTACCCCTTCACAGCGTACAGGCGTGATGTTATGTTATGAACAATAGACAGACATGAGATTTCAGCAATCCCAGTCCATTTGCTATCATTTATTGAGGAGTTCCGTTGCCTATCTCCAAAGTTCTTCATCAGATCTTCACCAAATTAAAATGGGACCACTCCGATAAAGTACTCTTCCAATAAATGTAAACTCCTAAAAAAAAATGCAGTACACAAACTAAAATTACATTGTTCACGTAAACAAAAATGTTCATAAATAAAAAAAAAATCATAAAATGAAAACTACAAGACCAAACTATGTTAATTTTTTATGGGACCAAATGGCAACTATTCCGCATCAAACCAAAGAAGAATCACGTAAATCTGATCATAATTCTCAGCGTAATCGGTGTACATACATTAAAAAAAAACACCAATCGAATTGAGAACCTCGTCCTCTTTGAAGTCTGTTAAAAATAAACTTGAAATGCAATTCCAGCTTGTTTTCGCTTAACTCTGTCCTAAAATACCTGTTTACTAACTTATTTATAATCAAAGTTCAAACGTTAAACACACACATTTAAAATTCTAATTACGTATACCTACCTACTGTGTATTTTAGTTTTTATGAAATGTATGGACGTCATCTCACAATGAGTAGCCCAGCAAGATTTCGTGGAATAACTACAACGTTATGAGAAAAACATGGATAATCCCATTAAAGTACAAGCCATAGAGTTAAGGCTCCCACAAACAGGCGCAGCGCGACAGCGCGACCTCTCTCGTAGATCAATTTCTATGAAAACTTAATGGAAATTGTTCTACGAGTGTCGCGTAGCGTCTGTTTGAAAAGTAAAAAATTTGATAATTGAGACCAAATCTATTTTTAATGTGAATTCAAAACACGGCATGTATTTAACCGAAATGAAATCATTTATATTTTGCTTTCCGAAAAATATTGTTAAACACTCTAATATAACAAATACGCTTGTTTTTGTGAACCTTTAATCCTTTAAATACTAAATAATTGCAACTAACTTGGATGTAGCGCTACCGCGGCACTGTTCCTTTGGTTAGCGCGCGTTTGTTCTTTGTTCTAACCTAACCTGACCCTTTTGGTCAGAGTACCCTAGCTCTAGACCAGAAAATTAAAAACATGTTAAATAATATTTTAAAAAAATCATCAGAAGGTTAATATTTTTTTAGAGAATCAGCTAAATATTTCCCAATGCAAGCTAAACAATTAATTTCATAGTTACATTTCCAATTTGTTTCTTATTATTGACAGTGACAAGACAAAATGGCGCCCAATACAGAAAAACGTCAGATAAGCTTCCCCCAATTGGAGTACCCGATCCTTAGGGAAGTGACGCCAAAATCTGCCCAGAACTGGCTGAAGGGGAAACGACTGCAAGATGGCGCCGAAGATTTGTGGCGGATACATGACAGCCTTTATGATTTAACGGACTTCGTGACCGCACACCCTGGAGGATCCCATTGGATTTCTGTTACAAAGGTAAGTTTGATGATAGTTTTATTAGATCAAAGTTCGTTTGCATGGCAGGTTTTTTGCGTTTTCGTTTTACCCACATCATTAAATTAATTATATCAAAATTCCACTTGGCGAGTATTATCCACATTTAAATTGAATCAGCAAAAACTAGTTTTATTTTATCAATGACTCCGAATTACTCACCTAAGGGCTCCCGCAGACAGGCGCGACGCGACGGTGCTACGCGATTCTGGTAGAACAAATTCCACGACGTTATTATAGATTTTTTTCTACTAGTGTCGCCTCTCGCCTGTATGCGAGAGCCTTAAGTCGGAGGCGTCCAACACAGATTAGTGTTTTTTTTTTATGGAAGTTTCTCGTTACAACCATCTGAACTTTGGACATGTGGCACAATTAATCTTTTGAAGTCCAAACAAATCTCAAAATGTTTTCCTTCGCTTCTATTGAAGTAGGACAAAACCGTAAATGATTTTCCTCTTTCATTGGACGATAAAAAATGACCACTACTGCCCGGGCTGGAATCCGATCGCGATAAATGGCGACAAGCTCCATTTCTATCACATTGAGACCTGATACTGTCATTTGCGAACTACGAGTGTACAATAAATAATACAGCTCTGTTACGGACGTGGTATCCAATAGACTTCAACTGTTATTTATTGAATTTATGTTCTATGTTACAATCAAGTAATATTCTGTTTCGAAACCATTTAAGAGGCTCTCAGACTCATCCATTTTCAGGGGTGACTTTATAACGCTTCTTAAGAATTTTGTTAATAGCCAAACCGGATATCAGGATACTGTTTCATTTCGAATAGTAGTGCTTATTCAGTGAAAAAAAATATATTATTCCATGTATTGATATTCTTTTATTATGAACACGGTCAGGTTTTCGAACTTTTGAATCAATACAATGCAATACTTCAGTCATTCAATCAATTTGTAACAACGAGTTCTCAATTACACTCTCGAACATTTTAGACGATGGTAAATGCTTCAATTTATGTCAGTACTAAATACGAACCCATTTCTTTGAAACACTTCTGAATTACCGAACTCGGTTACCGAAACGTCTCATTCAGTCATGCTGTTACATAAATAATGAACTAGTCTGTTCGGAGTGAAACCTGTCTTATTTACAATACACCTAATAATAACACGGTATTTGACAAGCCTTACCTTGTTCCTTTAATTATTTATGAATTTAACAGTTGACTATGTTAATTAATTGTCAATTCCATTTGTGATCAAGCTTATCATTTGTTTAACGTTAACAATTAACTAATGAGTCATACAATATTTGGGGAATTTGACCACAAAATTAGGTTGATTGGTTGGTACATTTCCTGGAAAGATTAAGGTGTAGGTAAACCTAGAAATTAGAGAAGAATAAAACTTCCAGGATATTATTCAGTTAGACAATGTTAAAGAGAGATGAAAATTAATGAGAATTCATGAGTTCGGATCACCTACCTAATTATAAAAGCAATAAATTGTACAAAGGTCATACGTACATACATATTATAAAGTGTATGTTGATGAAATTCTATATTAGGGGGAGAAAATTGAAGGAATCAGTGCTCGGGTTGTAGCATTATGCTGAGCGATGGCCGTTTTGCGTAGATGTGACGCATATTTTTCCCCAACTCATTATTTTTGTGGTTGTGTTCTTTCTCTGCGACATGTTTACCGTATGTATTTTTTTCTTTCTAATTAATGTAAATGAGAAACTATAACACATATTTTTTGGTGTTCCTCAGGGCACAGACATAACAGAGGCCTTCGAGACACATCACCTCAAAGGCGTTGCAGAGACATTCCTACCTAACTATTACAAAAGAGAAGCAACAAAACCCAGGAACCAAGCTTTCACATTCAAAGAAGATGGGTTTTACAAGACCTTGAAGTTGAAAGTCATGGCACAACTGCCTGAAATACCTAAAGACATTAGGAAGAAAAGTGATTTCGTTACAGACTCCTTACTATTTGCTTTGCTTGTTCTAAGTCCCATGAGCTGTTGGGGCTGGACTCAGAGCTTCGTTTTAGGAGCCTCCTTGACTATCTTGAACGGATTGGTCCTTAGTTCTATCATCACTTGTGCACATAATTATTTCCACCGCAGTGACAGTTGGAGGATGTACTTATTTAACTTAAGCGGGATGTCGTATAAGTGAGTATTTGTTAATAACTTTTTATTTAGATTTACATATTTACTATTTAGGCGACATGATTTGTACTTTGTACAAAATGACACCCTACGTCAATTTGCCGTGATATAACCATTTTATATGACCATCAAAGAATGACAGTCGTGTTTAGAATATGCGGACAATCTAAGTTGGTAGTAAATTTGGTAGGCTATGAGTTTTTGTTACTCACCAACACCATACATATTTGGCCACGACCACAGAATTTTTCTAAACAATTTTTTTTTTAACACCAACAAAAATTACCTATTATTAAAACATGAGGTGCGATTAAAAACGAAACAAAAGTAAAGCATTACTAACTAAACAGGAAAAATCGTTATTCAAACCAAGAAATAAAAACGATTATAAAATAATACGATCGCCTTGGACTTAACCTCCAACTTGAAACTACAGTGTAACAATAATAAATCAACTAATTGCTGTGCATCGTGTATCTAGGCGTATCTACTGTATGTCATAATTTCAATGCATTGTCATTTTAAGACTGCGAGTTTTGTTTTTTTTTATCGACTTCAAGAAAAGGAGGAGTTCTCAATTCGGTTGTTTCTTTTTTGTTTTAATGTTTGTTACCTCAGAACTCCGTCATTTATAAACCGATTTGAGAAAACGTAACTACAAAAGCAAAGACACCGACTTCCGAAATTAAAGTTATTTTGCACTTAGTAGTTTTTTTTTGTGTGTCGTGTTTTTTTTTTCATCTTTGTTAATACTGGTGGTGCCTGTTTATCTAGCATTCTAGCTAGATTGTAATGCTTAACTGTGTCTATAATAAGCCATCGTTAATAATGAAAGTTACTCTGCCTGTCTGACCTTTTCACGCCTAAACGTATGAATGAATGTGGTTGGCTGGCGGCTTAGGACATAGGATCATTTTTTTTTTGGGAGGGAAATCATCAAATAACTTCTCCCGCTCAGGGTGAAGCAGGAGGGCGTGTCAGACTTTTACTGACTAAAACCCACCCGTGTTCCCTCAGTTGCCTGTGTGCCAGGGGCCACGGTATCTCTTTCGAACAACCCGCACCCCTGGATAGGATCATTGTTAGCCCGCTAGGATATACTCATGGGATAATTTCCAACTAAACGTGAGCAAAGCCGCGGGAAAAAACTAGTTAGTTCTAGTTCTAGTTAGTTCTATTTATATTCGTTATTCAAACGAGACGATTTCAAAAACGAATATGAATATGAATATAAATGAATAGTAGTTATTTAAGCCATTTTGAGTAAAAATTTAAGGAGGTGTATCAATACCTCTACATATTTTTACTCAAAATGGCTTAAATAGCAACTTATTTTGTTCTGCAACGTAAACTCACTATGGGTGGCCCAGTAGTAACGAATGCGAGTTACGATATGTAGTTTAGAATCCAGGCAAGGGCTTCACTTTGTGTACATTTTTTTACTACCACTGCTCTCAAACGCGCGGTGAAGGAAAAAATCGTGATTTAGTAGAACCAAAACTACGAGGACATGTGACCTCTACCAACTAGCGCGCGGCCCGCGTGGTGGATTAGGGCTCACCTCTCACAGAGAGAACGCCTGTGTCCCAACAGTGGAAACATTATGTATAGGCTGATTATATAAACCAATTACAGGCACTTTTGAATTGTCAAGCTGTCGGTTAGTCAGAATGATGAAGCTAGTTGCCCATTTTAAGACGTAGAACCAAGGTTCCTATGGAGAAAAACGGGCATGAAATTCCATGGACACTGTTTTTAACACGCTTTTATTAGCACCACCTGTAGGTTTGCTTGTAAGCATGTTTGTAACCTATTCCTGTGGACTAGATTTTGACCCACTTCAAACGGTTTTTTTTTTTGGATGGGAAATCATCAAATAACTTCTCCCGCTCTGGGTGGAGCAGGAGGGCGTGTCAGTCTTTTACTGACTAAAACCCACCCGTGTTCCCTCAGTTGCCTGTGTGCCAGGGACCGCGGTATCTCTTTAGAACAACCCGCACCCCTGGCAGGCATCGGCCGTTGCGGACCCCATCATTTTATGCTGACATCTCTTTGAGGAGCGCGTGGAACACAACGCGCCATCGACCCGGGTTTGGCCCTTACCGGACAGCGAGCTACCCATAACTCGCCGTCCGCAAGCCCGCGCCTACGGTGGCCGAGAATCAGCCTGGGATTCCCGACGCCCTGGGCGTCTCGCGCGGAGGCGGTCAAACCGCCGCCGCAGTCCCACATCCAGTGAATTCCCACGGCCTTCACAAGGTCATTGATCCACCTTGTGGGAGGCCTTTCCACTCTACGTCTTCCGGTACGTGGTCGCCACTCCAGAACCTTTCGGCCCCATCGGCCATCTGTTCTGCGAGCAATGTGCCTGCCCACCGCCATTTAAGTTTGCCAATTCTTCGGGCTATGTCGGTTGCCTTGGTTCCTGATTCGATCACGCAGGGAAATTCCGAGCATAGGCCGCAAAAATCATAAGAAAATTAAATTTTAAGAGGTCATCTATGAAACTTAAGGAGTATTCCCGTTTGAGCACCAATTTTAAGAGCACCTAATGCATTGAGCACCAAGGTATTCCCATACTTTTGGTACTCCTGGTGCTCAAATGGGAATACTTCAAACTTAATTCTATAAATAATATCATGCAGTCGAAGGGATCTTCTTAAATTTGTCAATAAATACCTTTATTACCCGGGGGTAATAAAGGTATTTATTGACAAATTCATCTAATTCATAAGCATCTTATGCAGTCGGGACTGCATAAGATGCTTATAGTATGAAGTTTAATTGTGAACCTTATAAAATAAAATCTCATTTCCATCTTTTTTTTATATTCACTTTTTACGCGGGTTTTTTGATTTTTTACTCATTAAATCGTTAGCCAGGTATTTAGAAGAACAATAAACAGTGAAATTTCCAGTGTCCGTCGTTGTGACACAAACTTCCGTGTGCCTAATTTCGTGTTGGTTGGTGGAGACGTGAAAGCAGGACAAACAAACATACTGACTCACTTTCACATTTCATTTTATTGTACATAGTTAGGTTGATATTATTACTATTTCGTAAAACCCCAGGAGCATATCTAAGCTCCTGGGGTTTGACATGAACTTAGAATATCGATAGCAAAAAAATCAAGCATCTTTGGCGCAAAATTCAGCTGCGCGAACTGCAGTGATCGTATTTGAAAGCCTATTAAATTGAATACCTATTAAATTATGTGAACTACAGTTACAAATAATCTCTTCATGGCTTTAAACTCTCGTTACCGTTTTGATCCTATTCAAACTCAAGTTAAAGCACTTAATAATCGTGACTTGCTTGAGTTGTAACTGGTTTTAATTGATCAATTAACAGTGTTAATTGCTATATTGCGTTTGACTTAAAATAGATAATAGTGAACTACATAGGGGAAGTAATAACCCTATGTAGAATATTATCTAATCCCCAATCAACATTATCTATTTTACCATAGATGGATGATAAAAGTCTGATAATCCCAACATATTACTTATTTTACTAGGATTCTTGGTCGCGCTGAGATAAAGACGAGCCTGCATGACATCTGTGTGCCTTTTAGGATGACTGGTTAACTAAAGATTGCCTAGGAAAATCAACAATTTTTTTTATTTATTTGGCGATATAAATTACACAACCATACCCCAAAACTGTGACAAATAATTCTCACATGACACTGTCTTTTTTTTCGTTTACCTTTTTTTTTCTTTTTCAGTGACTGGCGTGTCTCCCATGCGATGTCCCATCACTTGCACACGAACACAGCTCAAGATGTTGAGCTGTCCATGATAGAGCCGTTCCTACAGTTCCTGCCGTACAAGGACAAACCCATATGGGCCCAGATGGGTGCCTTCTACTACCCCATTATTTATGGAGCGTCTTTATTGACATTATTAGTTACAGAGTGAGTAATACTTTATCCTTCTTTCAATTACTAAGGCCTTGCTTAATATCTGTTTTCCAGCTAGTAGCTAACGATGAAATCATATTTTTCCAGTACCTACGTTATAAGCAGATATTAATATGGTACAAGATCCAATATTATCATCATCTGCCCAGACTTTTCCCATCTACGCATCTACTTACCCACCCACTGGAAGCTGACCCCAAGGTCGCCTTCCAGTGGGGGGTGGTGGGGGAAGCGGATGCAACAGAGCACCAGTATTTTACATGGTCCGACTGCCTATCTGTCCTCCCGACCGACCCTTGCTCGTTGAAGCGCCAGCCCGCGCCGCAGCTGAGCCAATAGAGTTAAACTCCCCACCTAATAATAATAATGCCAATATTTTGATCCAACCTGTCCCCACTTGCTGTCCCCCTACCAGTGACGCCCTGAGCCGAGGCCCGTACCCCACAGGGGGTGCCCTCAGTAACTAACTAAGAGTAACTAGTATGTAACTTAGTTTTTAAGCCCTGGCTGGAGGCGTTAAGTTAATTCTTAATGACAGCCCCAGGAAAGCCCGGTTAAGTAGTAACGGCCTCTCAAGGTCAACTACGAGACGTCGAACAAAAAAAAAACTATCTGTCCTCCACAATCCAGTTACTGGGTAATAGGAAACCCCTTGGCTGGTTTGGCTAACTTTCGGGCTTCTGACAACCCGTACCGACTGTCAAAGTTCCACGAATGACAGCCGAGACCAACGGCTTTACGTGCTTTCCAAGGCACAAGATCCAATTTTATCAAGAGTACAGCCTCAAACTGTCAAATTTCTTTGACAGTTTTCTACTTTAATTGAAAAGATTAAGGTTTATGTTCAATTGGGAAAGTTTGACAGTTTGGGATAGCTAGATGTGCTGGCGTCTATCTGTCTGTCTGTACCTAATTAAATTTACCGCGATTCGTAGATTCTTTAATTGATATTGTAGGCCCAGACGGAGATGGCGGGATGAGCTGGACTCCTTCAACAAGAACTGGTCACTAGCAGGATTAAACCGAGAGAAGTGGAAGGAGGGTAGAGAGGCCTTTGCCCTACAGTGGGACATCACAGGCTTTTAATAAAATAATAATAATAATAAAACAGCTGCATCGTTTATTACCTTTAATAAACACATTCAATTGCTTTGATTTCAGTCTAAATTAACAGAACGGTTGTTGTTTCAAACCATTCTGATTTCTAAACCAAGAGCGTTACACGTGTACTCGTATGTTCAACTTCAAACTTTATACATGTAACAAAACGGAATTATATAGAAACCGTTTGTATTAAAAAACAAACAGCTTGTGTACAAATACCGGTTTTCGTCAAATGGTGAACGAAATTACCAGTAACAAAGTCGAAAATTTTAACTAAGTTGTAGATATTGGGTGGACTGCGAGCTGCGACGGGATTATCCTGTTGGCATGTTATTTGATTGTATTGTATCGGTAGTTTAATTGGGTCCAATAATATTTGGAAACAAGATAAGTTTTTGGTTTTAATTAAATCGGGACTCCGGGTACAATACCCGGATTACATTGGTTACAGATTCGAGTAATTTAATACATTGTTTGATGAAATCGACTTTTAAAACTTATTTTTAAACATAGCCAAATTTCATTATAAACACGGGGAATTATTCAAAAGTATAAAGCATTCTTTCAACTTAGTTCGAGTTTCTCACAAAAAAAAAATCGTAATTCTAAAGTAAGAATCAGTTATAGCTGTAGAATCATAACTTTCTGAAGATGTGTTTTTTTTTAACTAAAGCATTTCCAAATTTAAAAACCAGCCATGTCATGATCTATTTTAGAAAAAAACAAGCAGTTTGTTTCTAACTGAATCTCAAATATTTCTAGGAAAATCTTTGAACAATATCTAAAAGAAAAATTCTCCAATTTCCAGGCTAGTTCTCTGCGCAACAAACCATGAAGGCA
This sequence comes from Antitype chi, assembly GCA_947359405.1. NCBI lineage: Eukaryota > Metazoa > Arthropoda > Insecta > Lepidoptera > Noctuidae > Antitype > Antitype chi. Next base: position 8,384,390 of record OX375815.1, on the reverse strand, counting down.
AGTCTTTAAGCTGGAAGAACTTGATACCATTCACGGTACCAGCTTGGATGTACATGATGGGAGGTCTACCCCTGCACTGGAGCATCGCTGTATGGCTGCTGACTATGATCCCAGCCAGTTTGTTCTTCGTACTGTATGGATTAACTGCAGGCCACCATAGTCATAGGAACTTCTTTGAAGGAGATGTACCGAGGTAAGATTTGTTACTGACAATTCAATTATTACTACTGACAACAATTCATAAGTTATCTGGACGAGTTTTGCCGTTTTTACACGCTTTATATTAGCTTCACTTGTATGTTTGTATGTAACCGACTCCTTAGAGCGCGATTTTGACCCACTTTAAACGGTCAGATTTCATTGAAACTTTGTAAACTTATCGAGGACCGATGACAATTCAATAACTAAAAAAAATTGAGAAAAATGAAAAAAAAAAAAACGTTTTGTAGTTAGCAGAACTAACAAATAGAAAATATATAATAGTTTAAAAAACTAAAAAACACGCTTTAAAAACCAAACTAAAAAAGGAGAAACTAATTTAATTCAATTAAAAAAAAACAACCGACTTCCAAAAAAAACACTACAAAGTGAAAAATAACTTTAATTTCGGAAGTCGGTGTCTTTGATGCTGTATTTGAATTTTTTGCCACCGCCTTCCGAAATTAAAGTTATTTTTCACTTTGTAGTGTTTTTTTTGGAAGTCGGTTGTTTTTTTTTGGAAAAAGTTTTTATTTTTCACTTTTTAGTGGTTCACATGTGCTTACCCCTTCACAGCATACCGGCGTGATGTTATGTTATGAACTGGTGTAAGCAATAGACAGAGATGAGATTTCAGCAATCCCAGTCCATTTGCTATCATTTATTGAGGAGTTCCGTTGTCTATCTCCAAATTTCTTCATCAAATCTTCACCAAATTGAAATGAAATCACTACGAGAAAGTACTCTTCCAAAAAATACCTAAATCGCTTTGGGTGCCTATAAAATTTGAAGAGTTCTCTCTATTTCTCCAGGATCCCATCATCAGATCCTGACTTGATGATCATGGGACCACCTGGGAAGTATACCCTTTCAAACAAAAAAAAACAAAATCCAAATCGGTCCAGCCATCTTCGAGTAATCGGGGAACATACATAAAAAAAAATAAAAAAAAAAAAACAAAAAAAAAAAGGTTCCGACGAATTGATAACCTCCTCCTTTTTGAAGTCGGTTAAAAAGCGTGGGGTGCTTGAAATTAAGTGATTATAAAAATACCTCAAAAAGCACCCCACGCTTTTTAATTGAATTAAATTATTTTCTCCTTTTTTAGTTTGGTATTTTAAAGCGTGTTTTTTAGTTTTTTATTCAGCTTATTAGCCGCTTTGCACGTATTTAGTCGCCCGAATCAGGTGGATCGAACGTTTAATTCATATATTATTCTCTATAGGCGACTCGCAATAAAGTAATAAAAAAAGGTAACTGCAATAAAGTACATAAAATCCAGAACGTGCCTTTTGCCTTGTACGTATTTCTGGAGTTGTCGATTCGCCCACAAAAAATAACGTATTATTTTATTATGTGGATTAGCCCGATTTGGCGAATTGTCTAATAAGCTAGTTTTTCAATTACGATCGCTAAACGAAACAAAATGTTTGTAGAGGGAACAGTCATAAACTCTGAAACTATAATGAAAATAATCGAATTCTGTATTAAAATGCGATGAATAAAATCTTTTGAAGTTTTATACACATTTCAAATTGGCACCTTGTCATTTAATTTGCTGGCCGTAGTGTATTTACCTACATAAATTAAAATGAATTAGGTATGTGGGTTTTATTATAATGAATAAATAATGTTTATTGAACTCTAGTCAACACTCGTTTCAAAGACCACAAAAAAAATATAATAATAGACGTGAACCGCGATTACCTATTTCACAAGCGTCAGTTTGGCTATTGTTCTAAGATGCCATTTGCATTTATGTAAGTATGTAAAGTCTAAACTCGTTGGCAGAACTTTACATCATAGGATTAAATAACGCATAATTTGATAAAAATAAACGATGTTTTCCTTTCTTCCCTAAATTATGTAGTTTTACTCAAATTTAAACTCAAACTCAAAGCATTTATTTCAAATATCCCAATTATAGGCACTTTTGTAGTGTCAAGGGTTTGGTAGTCGGAAAGATGAAGCTATTGCATTCCAGAGCGTGGTACCTATGGAGAAGAACGGGCAAAAAACTCCACTCTTTTGAATCAAAGTATTGTAACAAAAAAATGGTTACATCATTCATGTTGAAATTAAACATTAACACGAAAAAATAATAATTCAGAAATTAAAATAAGCCGTGGCAGCTAAGAGTTAACGAGTCCCTACTGACGACGGCGACGCCTGTTCACGACCATGACGTATCGATCAGCACCATTCAATTCTTACGTATGACCTAGACTATGTATTAAAAAAAAACAAGATACTCTTAAGTTTCTTCACCTCTCAAGTAAATTCAGAATATTCCCATGTTTCTTTTAAATATTTTCTTAATGCTTATGGACTTTAACTAGCTTCGCAATAATTTTTCTTTGTACGACTGAAACTGATGCCCCGATTCCGACCTTGTTATTGTAAAAAAGCTTTTAAAAAAATAACAAAGCTTAACAATGGATGACTCGATTAAATATGTATATTACTTGTTACTTTAAAAATCTTAATTCATCATAACATCTCAGGAATAGTTGACATGCAGCTGCACAAAAGCGTTCTTCGTAGATTTCCAAGCCATTGATCAGGGCCTCAAGTCTGCTATTACAATAGTGTCAGAATGGTCTATCATTGATTTCTTAATTGTTGATTTTGACAAGTTTGGTAATCTACTAACAAAATGGCGTCATTATGACTTTCCAATGGTCAGCCACTGACACTCCATTGAAAGAAAGGGCATTTATTGGTAATCTAGTACATCATGACCAATGAATGACTGACTTAATTTACGAACTTCCTACTACTTTAGATTGCATAAAACACTAATAAATAATATGTAATAATACATATAAATTAAATCTGGCATTAATAAATGTTCAAATTTAGTAGTATTTTTTCGAAAAACATTTCTACTAACGAGTTTTATAATAATAGCAATACGAAAATCCCATTATGACACAATTCTATTACGAGACCATTGACTGACCAATGATCGACCATTATGAATTTAGCAGATTACGAACTTTTAGCAAAATGACAAATGAATGACAATGGGATCGTGTTGGAATGACGAATTTATAAAAATAGCAGACTAGGGCCCCTGTTCTTGGCCACTTGAATCCAATACAATGGCTTATTCTACGCCTTTAATTTGTTTTAAAATATGAATTATTTAAAGTAATTACCTACCTACATTTTATGGTATAGGTACCTACGCTAATCTTGAAACTAGTTCTCTAAGAAAACAGATGGCTCCAGTTCTATACCACGGCATAAATGTATTTATTACATCATCTGCCAAGACTTTTCCAAACTGTCTTGGCGTCGACTTCTAGTCAAACTGAATGCAGCTGAGTAGATACCAGTATTTTACATGGAGCAACTGCCTGTCTGACCTCCATAACCCAGCTACTGGGTAATACGAAACCTCTTGGTAAGTCTGGTTGTCAGACTTTCGGGCTTCTGATGACCCATAATAACCAACGGCTTAATGCGCTTTCCGAGGCACGGAGGGGTCTTGGTATGTAACGATGGTCACCCATCCACGAAGGTAAAATCCATTTATAAAATATTTTTGTCCCAAAAATAGATAAAAAAACTACTCCATTCACAGTTATCGAAAGTCAGTCATTATAACGTTGTGGTAGAACGTACGTTCTCAACTCTAACGGTAAAACTAATGACGTGGATGTAGATTTGATTGACGTACAATGTAAGAATTAAATTATAACTTTCTTTTGCGCACTTCGTGATGAAGTTTGAACTGTCATACATAACCAGAGATCGAATATTCGGATGCATATTTACTTAAAGATATTTTTTAGCTATGAAAGTATGGAACCGGCTTTATAAATTATTTGTAATATTTATTAAAAACCCCGGGATTCTTGGATTGCACAACTATTCTGATGTGTATTCATTTAAAATTAATGTTTAACCCGATACAAATATGTATACGTACTGGAGGAGGGGTGGTTTGTATTAGTTAAAACAAAAATAAACAAATTATTTACCTAAATTAAGACTTTTTCGATACAAAAGCGCATTCCATGTTAGCCAACATCTCAGCTTTAGGTGAATATGCATCAGAATATCCGATCTCTGGTTATTACACAACTTTAAAGTCTTCGTATAGTAGGCTCATCAATATTTACCATTAAAAAGATCTATAGATAAAGATATACTATGTTTAGTTATTAAGAGGGGACGGGGCCTGCGAGGAATTTGAAAAATAGGTATTCGAAGAAAATATTGCCGTCGCGCTGCGCCCGATCAAGCGAGTAGTGTATGACAGGGACAGCTGCAGCTCAGACCGAAATTTTTTCTCCTCGAAAACTGAGCCGATTCAATTATATTTTACATTAACATTTTAAGAAAGAGTATGTTTAGGTTCCTATCATTTCTTTTATATTAAAAACTTTTCTAATTTGTCTGGTAGTCCTCTAATCACGGCGGTAATAATAGGGATATTTTTGTATTTTTTAGAGGGTAACTTTTTCTTACTAATTAGTTGCTGAAAAAAGAAAATGATAGGGCCGTGTTTATGATAAAAAAAAATATTGGTCTAGAGGCATTATTCAGGAAGAAAAAAGGGGAATACATTTGTATGGAGAATTGCACGCCCTGATCCCTCTTAAATTACCAACAATTAAAATGTAAAAATAACGATACCATAATGTAATATATTGTAAATACCTACTATAAACTATAGACATCGCCAAGCGGTTAGCCGACTCTTCACGTGACCAGAGGGCTGGCCTATTCTTTGGCCATAGAATCAGCATCGCCATACAACGTGGCAATACTGCCAGCCTTTTGCGCACTTGTCCCATTGACAGTGATGCGGACGAATTTTTTGATGCTTCTCTCTCTGTTTTTATTTTATACATGTACATACTAATAATATTAATTTATGTCTAATGAATAATATAACATCTATAAACTTTCAATTTGAAAACGTATCAACTTCCAAAACTACAAATTAAAATTGATTTGTCCATCTGCATTTCCTCAAAATACCTACGTCAGCTTTTATAGAATGAACTTGAAACTACATTTCTGTTCTCAAAAGGCGATGAATTGAACTTTACACCAAAAAGTACAATTTAGCTGTGAGTCAATAGCCAAGTTTTATCCTCAGAACCTTCCGGTTAAACTGAGGCAGCTTTTGGCCGGTCCCAAACTGCACCTTTCACGCAATTACAATTGACTTTTACTACAAAACTGTTTCAAACGATTCGGCAATTTTCAATCGGGAAACGTGTCATTAATTTAATAAACTATTTACATCTGGCAGCATTGGGGTTCGTGGCTGTGTAATAACACCCGTACGAGTGGCCCCACCAGGTTAAGCTACGCTTTCCACGGCAGTCCGTAGATCACCATCTTTACATACCCCTCCGAGCCTCATAACCACCTTTTAAAAAGCCGTTGGTGTCGGCTGTCATTCGTAGATCATTGACAGTCAAAAGTCTGGCAACCAGTCTTATCAATTCGAATAGTATCGAATTACCCAGTAACTGGGTTGTGGAGGTCAGATAGGCAGCTCCATGTAAAATACTGGTATTCAGCTGCGTCTGGTTAGACTGGAAGCCAAATCTAAAATATTTGGGAATAAACTTGGCAGATTGATTTACATCTGGCAGTTTAATAAATAATAGTTTAAAAAACTAAAAACACGCTTTAAAGACCAAACTAAAAAAGGAGAAAATAATTTAATTCAATTAAAAAGCGTGGGGTGCTTTTTTAGGTATTTTTATAATCAATTAATGTCAAGCACCCCACGCTTTTTAATTGAATTAAATTATTTTCTCCTTTTTTGGTTTGGTTTTTAAAGCGTTTTTTTAGTTTTTTAAACTATTATTTATTTTCTATTTTTTAGTTCTGCTAACTACAAAAACGTGTTTTTTTATTTTATTTTATTTCCTTTTTTTTTCATTTTCCTCAATTTTTTTTTAATTATTGAATTGTCATCGGTCCTCGATAAGTTTACAAAGTTTCAATGAAATCTGACTGTTTAAAGTGGGTCAAAATCTCGCTCTAAGGAGTCGGTTACATACAAAGTAAAGCGTGTAAAAATGGCAGCGCGTAACATTTACTCGAAATATTTCGTAAGGCGCAAATTACACATAAATCCGTTTCCATCGTGGACTTATAGTGATGCGAAAAATAATATACAAACGTATTTCAAATTTATCAAATTGATAGATGGCTTCTACAGACAACACAGATAGCACCATACAGAATATTACAAAAATCTTAAGTCTTTCAATAAGTCTTCGTACGAAAATAACATTTCTAAATCCTTTTCATGTCAATGTCTTTTGTAGGCATTGACATGAAAATAATTTTTATATGAGCACAAAAAATGAACGATAAATTTTTCAGATTTAAATATAAAAACGTCTGTACCTAGCGGTTGACATTGACCTTCGATTGAAGTATATTTATTTATTAACTAGCTTTTTCCAGCGGCTTCGACCGCGTGGATGTTGGAAATAGTCCCACAGAAACATACTACCAGGATAAAAAGTATCCTATGTGTTAATTCCGATTATAAACTATCTGTGCGCCAAATTTCATCTAAACCCGTTCAGCCGTTTTTGCGTAATTGAGTAAAAAACATCCAACCTCTAAACATCAAACGATACAAACTTTCACATTTATAATATTATTGTAGGATTGTAGGTTAACGAACATTAACATATTTATATAAAGCCATTTTTTCTTTTTCAGAGACGAAAATATTGATTGGGGTCTGCACCAGCTGGATACGATAGTGGAGAGAATCGATTACGCGGGCAACCATTTTAAATCGATTACTCGGTTTGGGGACCATGCCCTACATCACTTGTTCCCTACATTAGATCACGCCGAACTGAAGTACTTATACCCCACACTTTTCGAACATTGTGACAAGTTTGAATCGCAACTTAAAACGAATACTTTCTACGAAGCATTAATAAGCGCCAGTAAACAATTAATAAGAAAACGTCAAAATAATTTCAAAGATGGCAAAATTTTCAAATAATTTAAAAAATATTAGATAAGAATTTATTTGACAAAAACCTACTATTTTAACATAATTCAAGGCTGATAAAATGTTGTATAACATTATTTAGGTGCATGTAAAATCAAAAAGAAGTAGGTACCTATGTTTGATGTTGAAAATCAAGTAATGGCAAAACCTTGTTTGGCTTTCAATTTTGTGAGAATTTACTTAGCAATTTAGACTATTTTTAAGAATGAACTATCTTTTTTCTTACAAAAGTAATGAAAACAAATATAACTCGGCCAAATTATGACAATACAGGAAACCTTTACAATTTAGTATTATAATGGTGAAGGTGTAAAATATCCAAGATGGTATAATTTAAGACTTAGACTAAGAATGGCTGTGGATGTGAAACAAATAGACTGCTTCATTTACTTTATATTGTATTATCATTTATTTTATTTGCGATTTTTCTCTAGTCTTTTAACAAGCAGGCGCCCATTTGATGAAATTTAATAACCCTTATAGATATCTCCAAAACCAAAAACATCGCAATGGCGTTGCTTTCTTAGATACAATATTATACTGTGTGACTGACTGGCTCGTTGGTGTAGTGGTCGCAAGCGCTACTTCTGAGCATGAGGTACTGGATTCGATTCCCGGGTCGGGCAAAGTGTTATTGTGATTTTCTCTCTGGAATTACTCAGTAGCAACCCGGAGTATGATTTTTGCCCGGTTCATGGAAATAGGTTCGCCCCTATTACATGGGACTTAAACATAACAAAAAAAAAAAAAACTGGCGAAATGTGGTTGTACGTTATGTATACTTCTGCTCAACACTTTGGAGAAACAATGCGTGAATTATGGTCTGTTAATATTATACTGTGTCTCGTAATGAGCGATTTAACATGCTTTGTGATCTATGCTAATATAATATTATAAAGAGGTAATAAAGTTTGTGAGTTTGTGAGGTTGTACTAATTTCTGGATCTACAAAACCGATTTTGAAAATTATTTTACCTATAGAAAGCCACGTTATTTGTGGGTGTCATATTATGCTATATAAGGTACTAAAAAATAAATGTTCCGAATTTGGTGTACTTGCTTGATATCAAAAAACTAATATATTGCAAAAAAAAAAAAAAAAATTGAGCGATTAAATTTTTTCACATACAAAAACAATTTAGTAAAATATTTTTACGTACACTGTACACAGGTCCAAAGTCTGAGCAATTTGTTAGGAAAATTAGAATCAGCTGTTTACGTAGGCATTGACCTCGCGCGGCTGTCTGTGCCTACACGGTGTAGGTACGGTGCGCGTGTGCATATTTAATAATTAGTGCATGGGGAAAATATTGCATATCTTTGAAACGGCTAAAATAAAGAATTTTTTCGTGATTATTTTTTGAATATCATTTTAAACAACTCCTTAAACGGAACGTAAATTTTTTAACACCTTATATATTAACCCGAAAAATGAAAAGGCTTTTGATGATAGTCGGATTCGCAAAGTAAGTCGGAGAACAAACGGTCGAACGAAGTTTCTTACGAACGCTGCCTTAACGATGAGAGATATATGATTGAGTTCTAGAGAAAAGTTGTAGAGCTTGATAATACCTACAAAAATTCAGCGACAGCATAAATGTCTTAACTTTTATATTTAAGTCACAAAAAGTAGCTTTTTTATATAAAAAAATCATTTAAATCGCTAGGTCATGTTTATTGGTCATATTATCAACAATTATTAATTCTTATCAAAATAAGTAAACTTATCGTCTCAAGTGTTTAAAACAAAAGACTTTCCCTTTTACTGCATACAATTTGGACGAATGATTAAAAAGATAATATGACATAGGTATGGAACCGCGACCGTGTCGTACCTAATCTATTGAGTCACATAAAATTTTTTACCGCCGAACGAAGTGGGCACGGATCAGCTATCTTTAATAAAGACCCCTTCTAGTCCCAAACAGGTGAGAAAGTTTATAAAACAACATAGCAGCGCTTTTTTTTTGGGTGCGAAATCATCAAATAACTTCTCCCGCTCTGGGTGGACCGGGAGGGCGTGTCACACTTTTACTGACTAAAACCCACCCGTGTTCCCTCAGTTGCCTGTGTGCCAGGGGCCGCGGTATCTCTTTCGAACAACCCGCACCCCTGGAGACAGGGTTACTTTTGAATCCTACTATCTTACTTAACATAGCAGCTCTCAAGTCTCATTATAGTAGGTATAATATATATCCAATACAAAACGAAGTACAAAAACTGAATACTACTACTTTAATCAAACAATTCAAGCTAACTTTCAAGAAGTTAACCCCAAATAGTTGCAGAGAAATCCACTTGCACAAGTTGCAACAAATGTTTAATAAATGTCGGGCATCCCACAATAACTTGCAGCAAGTCTTGCAGAGTTGTTCGGAGCACTCGCGCAGTTGACGGGACACATTTGTAACACGCCGCAAGTCTGATTGTACCGATCCTCTTCTCTGGGCGGAAAAGTTTGGAAATTGCTATACACGTTCGCTTTTAGTGAACTTACATACGGTGAGCTATCGGTTTCGGGCAATACTACTTGTGTAGAATTTTTTTCCGAGGAATATTGGTATCAATGGTTACGAACTTAGGATGGGATGGGACGCCCTGAAGAACATTACACCGATCTTTTTCCAAACCGCAAAAAGACGATTACCAATCGCTATTTATGAATACCTTATATTATAAGTTACGTTTGCTGTGAGAGGGGCTTATGGCTAATTCTGCCGCACGGGCCGATTGATCAGGTTAAGCTACGCTTGCCACGGTTGGTCCGTAAATGGGTGATCTTAACATTCTAAGGCCTCTCCGTGTCACGGAAAGCACGTTAAGCCGTTGGTCCCAGCTGTCATTCGTGGATCATTGACAGTCGTTGCGGGTCGTCAGAAGACAGAAACTGTGACAACCAGTCTTACCAAGGGGTATCGTATTTCTCAGTAACTGGGTTGTGGAGGTTAGATAGGCAGTCGCTCCATGTAAAATACTGATACTTAGCTGCATCCGGTAAGACTGGAAGCCGACACCAACAAAGGCAAATGATGAAATACATAATTCGTATTTAGGTACAGCGCCTACTTGGAAACGATTAATTAGTCTACTTCGGTGCAGCACAATACATTAGACTCAAGAATAGGCTACATGCCATATCCGGGATGGTAGCAGATAAGTAACCAATGAATTTTCTTACTTTGATTTACTCCCTGGAATACTTACATAAAAGGGTGAGGAGTGTCTCCAAAATTAGGAGTTATTACTTCGTGGAAAATTCAATACGTTATCAGAGCTTTCAGAACGTAGCTCGTAGACGTGCTAAAAGAAAACGTTCGTAAAGACTTTTGAACAGAACACAAAATCTAAGAGCCTATTAAAACAGTATACCGGCTGACTTTTTTTAGCGTCTGGACAACAATATGGCATGTTGTGTAAGTATAATAGAACTCATATGCGCTAACCTTTGCCTGGTAGCATTGATATAGAAAAAGTTCCGAATATCCTTAAAATACATGAAAAAGAAGACACCCTACGGCACTCGCGTAAAACGAATAATAGCCAAAATAGGTAATAGTAAATGGGCGTAAGCTGCGATTGCCTATGAATGGAGCATGACGATAGTGTGAGCGAGACACTAGCATTAATTTCGCTCTACATCTTTGCGACTGATCCCACACACTCACGCACACATTTGCACGTGTACCTACATACGTCACCTTGCTGTATGTAGTTTTAGTAGGCAAATAATTTGATACACAGTGACGCGTGTCTTGAAACCGTAAACCAAATAAATTACGTCTTGTAAGGTCAGTAAAGCTTTGATAGAAATGTAAACAAACCTGTTGATATTAAATTCTTATAACAATCACTCACATTCATCTGTATTTCGAGGGTTTTAACGCTTTAACAACCGTCGTGCTGGAAGTACATGTCCCGCAGATAATGCAGAGGAACGTCTTCCGACATTGTGTCGATAACTGACTGTATTATTTCACGATACGTTTTCCCTGTCAATCGACCTTCGATCCAAACTGGACCAATAACCTATGCGATCGACTTGCACCATTTAAATTTTCACCAGACAAAAAATAATACCTCATCATGGTAAGTTACTCGACGTTGGAGTATTCATACGTCATTATGAAAACAATCACTGGGCGGTTGAAGCACACGCGGAAAAAACAGCGATCGACGTCACGCTATGACTAATCGCAGTGGACTGGAGACTTGGAGCGAGATCAAAGACGCCGCGGGACACGGTACTCGGGTCGAAGGGCGCGCGGGTCGGGGGGGGGATGCGCATGCGGCGACACTTGAGCGGTACGCCTGCAAAAAAATATTAGTTACCTATCCCCGGCCGGCTTCAATCAAAGGATTGAATTTCGCTACGAATTCATTCATAATTTCTGCGCGTTGACTAGGGTGCCAATAAGTTGGATTTTGATATTATTTGCCGATTTTTTGTATTTTTTTTAATTTTTATTGTTTTTGAATTTTTATATGAAATGTTTACTACAAATAAGTAATAGTATTTATTGATAGGTTAATTTCATTTTAGGATTAAAAAAAAAAAAATTCAATTTCCGTGCCATAGGCTTCTACTCCGTTCACCTATTAACCCCTATTTTTTTCCAGACGGTAAAAAAAATCATCCGGTATATATGTTACTTTTGCTGTCCCTAAACCAAAAGACTTCTTAGTCCCTACTAGCAGTTGTTTCATTTTAACACAGTGTATATAATAATCAGAGATCGGATATTCGGATGCATATTCACCTAAAGTTGAGATTTTGGCTAACATGGAATGCGCTTTTGTATCGAAAAAGTCTTAATTTAGGTAAGTAATTTGTTTATTTTTTGTTTAACTAATACTAACCACCCCTCCTCCAGTACATACTACAAACACATACATATTTTCATTGGGTTAAACATTAATTTTAAATTAATACACATCTGAATAGTTATGCAATCCAAGAATCCCGGGGTTTTTAATAAATATTACAAATAATTTATAAAGCCGCTTCCATACTTTCATAGCTAAAAATTATCTTTAGGTAAATATGCATCCGAATATACGATCTCTGATAATAAGGCAACAACCAGTGCCTCATTTTTGTGCATTTTATCCTCCCAAAACAACGTTTTAATATCTCAAGATGTACTAAAAAAGACAAAATAAAACATAATTAATGTTCTAGTTTGATTATTCACGTGAAACGACCTAATAAATGACCAATAAACGTTAAGATAGTGAGGCAGACGTAGCGGTCTGTGGCTTGTGGCTACCCACTCGGAGCAGGGTGACACTTGTACGGGTAGCCACGAGCTCCGGGACAACCACCCACTTTAGAAGACCCTCTCGTATGTCTCTGGTTAGCAGGTAATGAATTACCAAAATAATTATGTTACAAACATTGAGGATCTAATTTTAACTAAGATTAAATTTAGCTTCAGTTTAGATAAGATGATGTTTAGTGGACCAAATTATAATTGGCTGCCCTTAATTGAATGGTTTAATATTATAACTTACCTACTTATGGGCTTGACTGCAAGTATTAGATACTATGCTGTAGTGATATTCTATTTCTCCTTTAATGATCACTACGAAAGAACGAGGTTGTGGTGTACCTAAATCTGCGATTATTTACTTTAAAACAGTTAATGAGTTAGAAAGTTAATGAGTTCAAACAGTTACCTACAGTATGTCAATAATAGCGTATATCAAAAGGTCTGTCAATTAACTAATAAAATATGATTAATAATGCACAAGTCAACACAATCCATGGGTATTTTAGTTATTAACTTTTTTTTTACTCACATTTTTAATTAATATCCTATTGGCGTATAAATACTGCAAATTTTGATCAAGTAGGGGGGGGAGAGGGGGTACAGTTGACCGTGGGGCACAGTGAATCCACGTCTATATCTCCTTGTCTATCGGTTTCAAACACGCTGCACACAGATAAAGCGGGCGCGATATTAGTCCCACCTCCCCACAGCCAGCGCCCTTGACGCTCACGCTGTGGCAGCAAATGTTATTGCCATTTCGACACCCGTAAGTACGAAATCTATTATTTTTCTTGGTATTCATCGAATTTTCTAAACAAAAGACTATTTGATATTTTGATAATATTATAAAAATTCTTAAATAATTATTAAATTAGCTCTCAAAATAAATTGGTGCGCTTTTCGTTTATTTTATTTCAATCGTAGGTTTGTCACTAAGAATAAGATGGCTTTTGTTTTTCTTATATCATAGGGTTATTTCAGTGTAATTTTGATTAAAAATATTGATTAAACAAATTAATCTTTTATTTCATATTTTTATTGAAACAGTTCACTGTAACCCATTAAAAAAGGTATGGTAATTCCATGTGCCGATTCGCTGTACCCCACTACGATCCTGAGTACCAGAGTACCCCACGTAAAGATCCACTGTATCCCAGATGTCGGGTACAGTGGGTCATTTCCCTAGTCTAAAAAAAACGTTCACTGCCAGAAAACTATTGATATTATTGCTAAAGTTGAAATTGATTTCATTAGCCAACATCCCGTTCTATTAATCAAGCCGTATTGCTTTTTTTATATTTATTAGAGTCGCTTATAAAAAAGTGATCCACTGTACCTCCCTCTCCCCTATGTTGTAAGATTATCTAATGCTCGGTTCCTATAAACAAAAATGGATCGTTTTGCTTACCAATAGTAGATATCATTTTTTATTTCCAAACTGCGCAAATAAATAGTTTCGTAAGCCAATTTTACCTGTGATAGCTACTTCCAAATACGTTCTACTATGCGAAGCTATAAGGTCTTTGCTTCAATATTGGTAAAGATACAAGAGTCTTAATTTTAAGCTACAACTGTCTGTAAATTATAGGATTAGTATTTTCTTTTCAATACAATACATGATAACTAATATACCCCTAGATTGTGTTGATGTGTGTAGCATCAAATGTTTAAATAACTAGAAGTTTGATGTTTTTTTTTTTTGGGTGGGAAATCATCAAATAACTTCTCCCGCTCTGGGTGGAGCGGGAGGGCGTGTCAGACTTTTACTGACTAAAACCCACCCGTGTTCCCTCAGTTGCCTGTGTGCCAGGGGCCGCGGTATCTCTTTCGAACAACCCGCACCCCTGGCAACCCCAAAACGCACTATTTAGTTAATTAAAATAACTAAAATGCTGAACATAAGCTTCATTTCTAGGTATGTATTTAAAATAGCTTACAGATAAAGCGAAACTGCTTTCTAAAATACCGAGAAAACATAAAGTTATTGCGTCGCAAGAAAACAGAAATGTTAACAATGTTCACAATTGCTTGCAAATTAAATAAATCCGTTTCCATAGAAAAAGGTGAATTCTGCAACCCTGGTAAAACTAAACAGCAAACGAAATAGAAAAACGAGAACGCAATATTATCAACTTTACTCCAGTACTTTTTAACATTCGTAAAGCTGGCTACACGTTTTTGTTTTATTCCTTCGGATTCATCGCTATTCCAAATTCAAGAGCACCTGAAGTAGCTACAGTTCAAACCTACATTGCTACAAGCATGATCTAAAAAACGAGGTCACGCATTCCGGGAGTAACAAATGCTTACGTCACTATCCAGTTGCCTACTATTCCAACAAAACACGGAACTATAGAAACATTTTCAGTCACCATTCTGTTCACCCCCCCTAGTGGGTTCCTGCGTTGTCGTTGCGGGGGAGCTCAGTAGCCGTGGTCACCCTCCCACGGTGAAGCGAAGAGGAACCCCAAGGTGGGGCCGCTTGTCAGGGCTTTTGCCTGCAAGCCGAAGACGTAGCGGCCAAAAAGTAGGTTGCTGTGAGGTGCATCGCAACTGAGGCGAGCCGCGATGTCGAATGGGAGGCATCGTAGCTGAGGGTTACAGGCTGCGGCGGAGGAGGAGTGCCGGTACTTCTGAGTAGCGCTCTTCCCTTCCGTGGTCTGGACGGGGCCGCCACCGTTTGATGGCGGACGCGGTGGGGCCGCAGGGGAAGAGGAGTGTCGGTATAGTGTTGGCCGATCTCCCTATCCACTGCGGCCAAAAAGTGGTAGGCGGCGGGGCCACTGTGCTGACCCGTCGCAGGGGGACCAAGGGTGCCAGACACGGGGTCGTCTGGGGCCCTTATGCTATTTGGTTCCTGGGGTGGTCACGGCGTGCCATGTGTCCTGATGCGCCGGTGATAGGTCGCGGATGGTTTGCGCGTTTCCGTGTACCCGCCTCAAACGGCACTGGAGGACACCGTGGAGTTTTAGTGGGTTACAGTCCCACATAACTGCGCTATCTCCCCGTGGTAGCGCAGTAGGCATTTCTCCAAGTTAAACGGCGCGTTGTGTTCCACGCGTGCCATCGGAGATCTATCAACAACTGGTGGGGTCCGCAAGGGCCCGTGCGGGTTGTTCGAAAGAGATACCGTCGCCCCTGGCACACAGGCAACTGAAGGAACACGGGTGGGTTTTAGTCAGTAAAAGTCTAACACGCCCTCTCGCCCCACCCAGAGCGGGAGAAGTTATTTGATGATTTCCCATCCTCAAAAAAAAAAAACATTCTGTTAAAAAAAAATTATGAAGCATTTAAATTGTCGTTTCGTTTTTCTAATCAAACGTAACAATTCAGTTTAAAAATATACCTACGTAATTGTTAGATAGTTAAAACCACATTATTACGCCCTACTGGTAACACAGTGGTGATGACGTAGACTTGTGTCACCCACGTGACCACCGTGTCTCGGAATGGAAACGACCTATACCAGGCGAAGTATATTATAAATATTGCAATGCCATAGCTACAAGCATATTTAAGCTCATTCCTATTCAGCCGGTCCTTGCTGCGCTCTTCCAGCGAAGCCCAAAACCGAGGTACGCACCCTACTGGAGGTGCCCTTAGCGTGTAATCGTTTAGTTTTAAGTTATTAAGCCTTGGCTGTAGGCTTTAATTTATTGAGGCAGGCACAGGCAAGTCCGATTAAGCAGCTGACAACCTCGTAGGTTGACATGCGCGATGACATTAAAAAAATAACTTCGTTAGTTCTCGACAGACGTCGTCGGGGGCGCTGTTGAAATACATTTTTTGTAAAATAGGATCAAAAACAAAATGGCAGCGTTTGTTGAAATTTTGGACACGCGCTGAATGATCCTTGTACAGCTAGAAGAACGTCAATGTTCATTATCCTTTCGTCCTTACAAACGCCCTTGGCTGAAACATAGAGAAGATTACTACGTCACAGTGGGCCCACACGTCGTTAAGCAGAGTCCAAATAGTCCCAACGGTACCCGAGACCCTAACAACATTTGTGACGTAATGAAAGAACCAACATATTCGAAGAGAGAGCCGGGAGGGTTGAACTTGTGACCGATTAGTTACAAATACAATTTAGTGGAGCGAACTTCGGTGTTTACTCCATTCCGGTGTATATAAACAAGGAATATTAAAGTGTGTGTATTAAACTCTTGAGTATTAAAAACTTTTTAAGCTCAATTCTTGACCCCCAGTAGTTCCATTTGGAAATTCTTAGTAGCAATCCAGGGCTGGGATATGTGCGTTTAAGGTGGAAGCGCCAAGGTAGCCCGCGAAATTCAAATTTTGTAACGTTTTTTGCAATTTCCAGGTCACTGTCAGGTTGTATGGTGATCTAAATATGATTCGCGACCGTATCAAATATGGCTTTACAGAATCATAATCATTAGAATCAGCAATACATCTCTATAAGTTCATATTACTCTAAAGAATGACTATTTCATGAAATTATGATATTTGAGGGTAATTCTGACTTATGGAGTTGTATTTCTGATTCTAATGATTATGATTCTGAAAAGCCTTATTTGATACGGTCGCGAATCATATTTAGATCACCATACAACCTGATACTGACCTGCAAATTGCAAAAAACGTAACAAAATTTGAATTTCGCGGGCTACCCTGGCGCTTCCACCTTAATAACAATTGGCTCACTCACTACTACGTCATAGCCGTAAATATACCGCATAGCTATTCACAACCATTAGACAGGTTCTCGATCCCAAATTTCGATAACCTGATTGGTCTTGCCAAAGCATACAGGTGTCGGAAAAATAGCGGTCGTCTGTTTGATAATAATTTCAGGCAATAAAAAAATTATAAATTTTTGCTGACAATAATTTCAAGTTTTGGATTTATGAACAGTAAAAAGGGCTTCTATGACAAACTTGATGGATGTTCGATTCGAAATTAAAGCATATCGCATGGTTTGAATAACTATACTAGTGGGTGTTTAATACTCTACCTCGCCTGTTACTATTATTTGAGGAAAACAGACGTCTTATACCCAATGATATTTTTGCTTTAATTCCCTATGGACCTCACGACTCTTTGACACCCACTAGTTACACAGTAAATAAGTAGACGTCAAAGCTTGTCAGCTTCTGGAAATCCCCAGAAACCGCAGACATCAACATCTTTTACGGGTTCTAGGAAACATTAGAAACCGATTCAGAGAGAAATTCGATTCGATATTAGGTATGGCGTCATTCCCAGAAAGCTTTGGAAACATATAAGATTGCACAAAAAGTTTATATCGATGACGAAATCTGTATGAGCCACAAATAAATGAAAAACTAGGTACATTTTTCAGCAAAAATTTTCCAGAACGGGGCGAATCGACACTTTTCAATAATATGTACTTATATTATTTTCTATAGACGGCTCACCCGAAATTAATTTATTTGTGGACGAATCAGCAACTCCAGAAATAGGTATAAGGCAATTGCGGGTCGCCTATAGAAAATAACATAGGTACATATTATTTAAAGTGTCGATACCCCGATTGGGGCGAGTAAATTCATGCGAATCGACTAATAAGTATTCCATTCAACCAATCACAGCCCCCCTCCCCAGTGGGTTTCCGCATTGTCGTTGCGGGGGGGCTCAGTAGCCGTGGTCCACTCCCACGGTGAAGCGAAGAGGAACCCCAAGGTGGGGCCGCTCGTCAGGGCTTTTGTCTCCAAGCCGACGACGTAGCGGCCAAAAAGTAGGTTGCGGTGAGGTGCACCGCAACTGAGGCGGGCCGCGATGTCAAATGGGAGGCATCGCGGCTGAGGGTTACAGGCTGCGGCGGAGGAGGAGTGCCGGTACTTATGAGTAGCGCTCTTCCCTTCCGTGGCCTGGACGGGGCCGCCACCGTTTGATGGCGGACGCGGTGGGGCCGCAGGGGAAGAGGAGTGTCGGTATAGCGTTAGCCGCTCTCCCTATCCCCTGCGGCCGAAAAGTGTGCCAAGGGTGCCAGGGTAGTCTGAGGCCCTTGTGCTACTTGGTTCCTGGGGTGGTCACGGCGTGCTATACGTCCTGGTGCGCCGGACTGGTGGGGTCCGCGAGGGCCGATGCCTGCCAGGGGTGCGGGTTGTTCGAAAGAGATACCGTCGCCCCTGGCACACAGGTAACTGAGGGAACACGGGTGGGTTTTAGTCAGTAAAAGTCTGACACGCCCTCCTGCTCCACCCAGAGCGGGAGAAGTTATTTGATTTCCCACCCTCAAAAAAAAAAAAACCAATCACAGCAGTTAGCGCGCAATTTCATAATTTGTCACAAAGTTATTCGAACAAAAATTTTGCTACAATTTTCGTTCGACAAACTGGCCCTAACTCTTGTTTGTTGTTCTAAATCAAACACTTGTGCTTGCTTAAGTTTCCTCTTTAAAGTATAAACGTTTTAATGCCCGTATTTATTGTAGATTGAACATGGACACAACGAGGTTTTTAAAGAACATCATTCTAATTTGTTGCAGATTAGAAAATAAAAAAGTTACAATACTTTCCTTTTAAAAGTTCTCACGGCGACCAGCGTTGAGAAAACTTCGATACAAAACAAGAACTTCTTCCGAAACAGTTTTAGAATGTTCACTGAAGTTTTATGGAAGAAATTATACAGAAAAGTGTGAAATATTCTTGTAGGAAAACACCTGAAAATCACAGGTTTTCCAGCTTCAAGTTGCAATAAGTCCTGCTCTTTATTTTCTGACATCATCATCATCAGCCTACAGCAGTCCACTGCTGGACATAGGCCTCTCCAATTGCACGCTATTCGGCTCGATTCTCGGCAACTCTAATCCAGGTGCTACCAGCCACCCGGCGAAGATCGTCGCTCCACCTAGCCTGAGGGTGGTCACGCCACAATTGCGGCGATCATTCCCCTCTTTTAGGAGTGGTCACCTTCCACCTGACGCAGGTCCTCCCCGGACACGGTTGTTTCGGGAGGTTGCTGTTTCTGATAAGGCGGGAGGAAACACCCGCGTTTTTCCACTGCGTAGATCGCCCGGAGGACACGGTGGAGCATACGGTGAAGATCTGCCCGACTTGGGCAGAGCACCGCCGTGTCCTCGTGGAGGCAATCGGCGGCGGCGATCTCTCGCGTCCGGCCCTGGTCCAGCCCAAGGTACGGAGCGCGAGTGCATGGGAAGCCGTCACCTGCGAAGCAGTAATGTTCACGAAGAGGGAGGCGGCGCACGTGAGGGAAAGGCAATATATGCGCCCTCACGGCCCTAGTCGCCGCAGGAGACACCCTGGGCGTCGGGAATCCCAAGCCGATTCCCGGCCACCGTAGGCGCGGGCTTGCAGACGGCGAGTAATGGGTAGCTCGCCGTCCGGTAAGGACCAAGACCGGATCGACGGCGCGTTGTGTTCCACGCGTGCCTCAAAGAGATGTCAGCACCAACTGGTGGGGTCCGCAAGGGCCAATGCCTGCCAGGGGTAAGGGTTGTTCGAAACAGATACCGTGGCACACAGGCAACTGAAGGAACACGGGTGGGTTTTAGTCAGTAAAAATCTGACACGCCCTCCCGCTCCACCCAGAGCGCGAGAAATTATTTGATGATTTCCCACCGTAGAAAAAAAAACCAAGCGTGAGGCAAACGTAAGGTAGGACACCTTACGTTTGCCGATTCGCGGCTTTCACTTAAGAAGACGTCCACTCCAAACGGTCATAGGTTCTACGGCTAATATGGCCGGACCAATGGCACTTCAGCTTGCTTATTCGATGAGCTATGTCGACAATTCTGCCAATAAATAGTTACAGAACTTTAATAACTTATACATAGTTGCAAAAAGAATAGTACTTTATCTCATTTATTTTGAATAGGCACACAATATTGTTTTCGTAATTGGTCTCGAGCCAACGTTTCATTTATGTACGATCCGCTATAATTAATCCGACAGTAAGTGTTTACATTTTTTCCTTAGTAAGTTACAGATACAAACTGTCATTCAGGAAACCACAGGCTTGAAAATATGTAATTACTTTTTGTATTTATCCTGTGGTAACTGAATGAGAGTGATCAAGGATAAAGTTTAATGACAGTGGTAACGCGATGGTAAACGATGTTAACACATTAGACCTACGAAAAAGCCCTAAATTAACACCTACTGTGAAAAGTATCAGAAACCAACCACAGCGCTGGTGAATTAAGGCCCGCAGACGAGAGGCGCGTCGAGATTTTAAGAGAACCATTTCCATGAAGCTTAATCGAGATTTATCTACTAGAGTCGCGTTGCGCTGTAGCATCGCAACGGTCTGCCTCCAGTTGACCCTTTAAAAACCCGACCAATCCGAATAAAAAAATCGCCGCTTCAGTCCTCAGTCTCTAATAAAAGCCTAAGTCCCTAAACAAACAAAATTTACAATCAACAGAGTAAAAGTCGCTTATTACCGCTACGTGTCATCGGTCAATTCAATAAGGGGTAATTGGAGTAATTACATCCAGTCTGGAGGACGCTAATTACAAACTGAACACGACACCACAAAATATATAGATACAGAAGAACAGCTCTTTACAACGAGTGAAAACGCACGCACACGCTTCACATACTCATAGGTAAATAGGTACCCTTAAACAAATGTGGGTCGATTTCGAGTTTTGTTCAAACGAACATAGAATGAGATCAAGAAGTAAAAGCATTATTTTCTCGAAACAACATCACGCCGTGTTTCCTTGAAAGGTTGGGCAGAGGTGTACCTTTCCCCAGTTATGTTTAAGTTCCATGTGATAGGGGGCGAGCCTATTGCCATCAACCGGGAACAAATCCGGGCTGCTACTGAGAAATGCCAGAAGGGAAAACCCAATAACACTCTGCCTGACCTGGGAATCGCTCCCAGGACCTCAGCAGTAGAGCTTGCGACCACTAGACCAACAAAGCAGTATACATATCTCGATTTTCTTGATATTTTAGAACAGATACACACTCTGTTTACACAGTGAGAGTTTGGTAAAGTGAGAATAGAATGAGCATCGGCTCGTTTCGTCTACACCCACCTTGAGATAGTATTTGTGATCTCTGTACGTCAATGTACAGACGCCAGCTGGCACATCAAACTATCCCAAACTGTAAAATTTTCACAACTGAACATGAACCTTATTTTTTTGTAATAAAGTTGAAAAATTATCAAAGAAATTTGACAAATTGGGCTAGGTTGATGTACTGAACTCTGTACCTACGCGCCTGTTTTTGCTCGTTGTAGGTAGGTACTTATGGAGTTGACATTCTGTTTATTTATTTGTGGCAAAAGACACACACGGTCGGAAAGCGCGAATCCCAGTTATTAGCAATCAATTTTATACGGACTTTTCAGCGGCTGAATATGTTTATTTGAAGTTGGATTTGGAAGTCAAAAATGCGTCAAATTGGTGCTCTTTTAGCGCATCAATAAGTTTTGTAAAATGCATGTTCTACAAACCTTAGGTAGTTCATCAGAAAAACAGAAAAGTACGTTTATTAATTTCGATAGTTTTGGAAATTGTGCACCTATACATTCATATCGTAAATTGTGTCTGTTGCAAAGGAATGCCGCAAAAATGTACCGAAAAGGCGCGAAGTGGAGGTTCTCAATTCCATTTTTTTCCGCGATGTCTTCGGCAATTGTTGACCGATTGCGATCATTCTTTCCATATCATTTTATTAACTTTGCTTGGATAGTTTTTGCGACCATGCATAATTATTTATTCCACTTTGTGTATGTTGATGATATTAATGATAAATGATTTTATTTCTGTAAGTAGGTTTGTACAAACACTTTTACACGTCAAACATATTTTTTTAACTAGATGAGGCCGGCGCGGCGTTTCCTATCTGACTACTGCTTACTGACACTGTTGTTTACATAGCAAGTAGTAGATAGTATCTATACGAATTGGTGTGGGGTAGATATGTGACTGTGATGAATTGAATTAAAAGAACTCAGTATTAATGATTATAATTATTTAAATACATACGTGTAAAAAAATATATATAATTGACATATTTTGTTCAACATATAGCTTACAAACTGCAAAAAATGTAAGAATAATTTAATTCCGCGGGCTACTATGGCGCATATTTAAAGCAAATGTTGTACAAAAAGTCAAAACACAACAAACTAATCGCAGCCTACATGAAAACCTTATTAAACTTCGTTCTAACAGGCAGGTACGTAGTCAAAGGGGAAATTACGCCGGGAAGTACTCTACAAAATACATTTAATATTAAAACGCCTGTTAAATAACTTTGAGCAATAAACTAGTCGACGTCCTTGCTATAAGTAATTTTTAAGTACGGACACACATTTCAACTTTCGTTTAGACACTAAAACCCTTTTAGGTACATAAAATGTGGAATGGAATCTTCTTCACACATAAAATTAAAGTATTAGGGGGTAAAGTTGAACGCGTTCGTGGCACCCTCATTACGCTGTCTCATAATTTCCACACGCTAATACAGCATAACCCCGACAAATCACCTGTTATGGCGCACAAAAGGAATTTATTTAGACAACTATAAATTCGGCTAAATGTAGACGTGATGGAGTAAAGTTGTGAGGTGTAATATAGTGGGGAGGTACCTACAGTCTGTTTTACATTGATGAGAATGGATTGTGGCATGCCATTGCAGCGTTTTGTGTGGTTCGCGTAATAGGTCGTCAGTTGTAGACTAACATCGCGCTGCACAGGGAGGTTTAAAGGGGTGGTCTTTCAAAAAATATGGTGCCCCGTCCACGTGAGACCACGGCGTTGATTTTTGTGAGATTAAAACCTTTGGTAAGTACTTGCACTCACTACTGCACTAAATACAGGGTGGGTATCATGGAATAGTACATGATTCTGTCATTTTTCGTTCCATACTATTACATAAAATTTTTACGCGTAGGTAACTTTCACACTCTTTGAAACAGTACATTTTTTTTATAACCGACGAGAATTTTCTACGCTAGGAGGTCTAGAATCGTGTGCTGGATTCATGCTGACTGCATGACGGATCTTATGACAGACACTCCTTTAAAACCAAAACGGTCGTTTCTTTTGGGAGCTTCATAATTAGCGTGGAAAAGTAGGTAGGTACCCTTATAACAAAAGCAGGAGTGGCAAATAAGAGACTATGGATCACAAAAGTCCAAGATTTTTCTAGGAACGTTTCTACCCAACTCCCAAGAGAACACAGGTGTGATAGTATATGTTACAGCTCCGAACTGCAGTATCAAAACTTTATGAACAAT
This sequence comes from Antitype chi, assembly GCA_947359405.1. Lineage (NCBI taxonomy): Eukaryota > Metazoa > Arthropoda > Insecta > Lepidoptera > Noctuidae > Antitype > Antitype chi. The sequence goes on along the minus strand of OX375815.1, from coordinate 8,360,699 downwards.
GTAATCTGCATCGTAGATACTCTCGTACGTCTGAATATACTTTACCTGCTCCAGTATAAATATTCATAGTCTTGGATTCTGGACTGCTCACCTCACGTTCCAAGTTGGAATATCAAATGGGATTGGATTGTGGTGAGTACACAATATATTTGCCGTTCTATGTACTTATGTTAAATGGTTTTATATTAGAAGTGCATAGCTGTCTGATGCAAGTGCTTTATCTACTTTTGCAAATAATCTTTTATTAGTTGAAATATTAGATAGGATGCACATTGACAAAGGAGTATATTATAAGGATCGAAACAGCAGGAGTTTTGCAGTTCATTCCAATCCAACAGGCGTAGCACGAGAACCGCTGACAAGCGATTTGTCGTCAGAAGAGCAAACAAAAATGACGTTTACGTATAGACAGTTGACAGTTTTTCACCGAGAAATGTAGACAAGCAATTTATATTCTACAGTAGAGTATTTTCTATTTAGTAGTTTCTATTTCTACAAAGAATAGACAGTGCTTTTTCAATACAAAGTGACATTTCGTTTCTCCATTTTTGACATCGCACCGTAGATATCCTTCTAGAATCTGTGATTTAGTCTTTCGTTTCTAACGATCTTTGTCGTGGTCCTTATAAATGTAGACTATTTTAGAAGAATATTTCTTCCCAAACTGTCAAAATCACACTGACAACAAACTTTCTACTCGACGGCCACAAAGTATATCTACAAAATCATGATTCGTTTAGACCGCATAACTGTGATAATTCATAGAAAAACAGAGCTATCTTCTCCTATTGTACATCATTCAGTTAATAGTCATATCTATTCTTCTGTCAACAAATCGGTGCCTGCCGCTCGTCCCTTGCTGCTCTCTTGCAGCAACGCCCAAAGCCGAGGTCGTGTATAGTCGCTTAATTTTAAGTTTTTAATCCCTGGCTAGCGGCCATAATTTATTGTGGCAGCCACAGGCAAGTCCGGTTAAGCAGCCGACAAACTGTTAGGTTGACCTGCGAGGTGTCATTCCTAAAAAAAAGCCGTTCTGTAGTGTCCGCCTACCAGACAGCACGCCTTCTGTAGTTGAATCGTTTGTAGTTGTAGTATTAAATTTGGAATAAGCCTGTTGAGAAATTTTCTATAATCGATTCCAGAGATTTTTGACACAGCAGCGACGCGCTATAAATTAAAATTGTGACTGATCAATGATAGACCCAATACTCTACGGTTTGAAACAAACCTTGATAAATAACTGAATTCGGAGAATAACGAATAAATCAAAAAGTAAGTGATACTGATATTTGAGCCAACAAGCTTTTAGTGATTGATGTGAATTCAAATGAAATTAGGGATGAAAACGCTCTCTGAAGTCTATAGTGTAATTAAATATTGTGTGTTTGAGTTTATGCTTAGATACGGATTCGTTGAAACAAATAAGCTCTTGTTTAGTTAGACCTGAAACCCCAATTTGTATAACGTGTTCGATAATAAGGAATTATGTTTTTACGAATTCTGTTGGTTTATATTCTTCGTATTTGTTTGGCAGACAAACTTATGTGCCCGATAAGATTTTCGATCGGCAAAAGCACTTCTCCAAACTCTGAATCTTCTTTTCTTCTTTATCTTATATGTCTAGGGCTAGACCTTATTAGTGTGTCAGGGGTAAGTGTGCGGAGCTGAAAATAAACGCTGGATGCCAAATACTATTCTTTTAATAACTTTTGAATTTACAAGATTAGTTTGCTTAATATACGGAATGAATATAATATACTAGTTGTCGTTCGCGTATTTTGGTTTGGTTTGCGTCTTCAAATGATCCGGTGCACACGTTTATATAGGCTCAGGTTCGTGGAGTAGGGGCCGAGCAGATCCCCCGCGCAGCGGAGGGCTAGGCGTCAACATCATGTACTTCTTTAGTATTTTCGTTAGTTATATTTCTGGAAATCTTGTGCAAAATGTCATGATTCTAGGCCTAGCCGTGTAGGCTGTGTTTGGGTTGTCAGTGAATTCAAGATTTTTACCATGTAGATCAGTAGGCGTTGAAAGACACTCTAAACAGCAATGGGCATAGTAAAAATCTGATGCATACGGATAAGTATGTCAATTCTCATTCGATCCCTATTCCTTATGAAGGTTTTCAGCCTAAATGTAAAATCAAAAAAGACATGGCCGAGTCAAAAAATAGAATAAAAATAAAAGTATCTACATACGCGCAACGTTGTGCTGGTTACAATATGCTCTGGTGGACCAGCAGCCTACCACGGCTGACGTGATTACTTCCGCCCTTTGACCCTGCCTTGCAATGTACCACTGCCTGATAATACTGAAGTAGAGTACGTACAGGAGATGAATGAAAGCCGGTATGTTCAATAGTATATTGTCCAAAGTCCACACACGTACACATATACGGCCTTATTACAAAACAAAGTATCTTTTTTTTAATTTTGAAGGTTTTGAAATACGAACGTAACTGTGTTATAAATACGGTTATTTTTACAAACCGGACATTAGTCCACTGCTAAGTTTTCAGTTCTGTTTTAAGACCAGTACCTAAGCGGCGTGGGTACAGTCACAACTTTCATTCACCCAGTAAAAATGTATTATCTTTATAAATTTTTTTTTTACAGAGTACCTATTCGGTAGTTACTTTTGTTTTACATTTATTTCTTGTTTAAAGTTGTGAACGAAATATGACACACAAGTTTCATACGAGTATCTCTATCCTCTATATTAATATACTATTCGACTCGTAAAGCAGACAGCGTAGATTTTCCTGTGTAAAATCAGGGAAAGTACTTGTTTATCAAATTGCCTACGGAGTTAACGGCTCTTATATTGTAATCATAACTGTCATTCTTTGACAGCAAATTGACGTAGGTTAGGTCAATCTGCTTAACAATTCACTTGGCCAACTGTGCGTTACCTGAGTGTAGTTAAAGTTAAACAGATAAGTTACAACTAACTGGACTGGCCATACTTACTATGAAAGCGTGCTCGTAATCTGGCAAAATTGTGTATGTTAGACAGTTGGCAACAAACATTGCGAGTTGTATACTGTTGTGAGTAAACATGACAAGACACAACTTATGCAAAACATATGTACGCATAGTGTATATGCGAATAAAACTAATTCCAAAGTGTTGCAGCAACTGTTGGTAGAGTGTGATTGCGATTCCTTAAAACCCCATTTACACTATGCAAGTTTCTTACCTGTGGCAATTGAAGCAAAAGTTGACTTAGCATAATAGCCTTGTAGCCGCACTACAGAAAATACTTCGCAACAATATCTAAAAATACAAAAAATAGACTATAAAAAATACAATGCCACAGACGAACTACGCAAGACTCACGTCACAGAAATCCTAGATCGCGCAGTTAAAGTTTACCGCGCGACTCGCATAGTTACAACATCCCGATATCAACCGTCGGGTAGTTGCCCACCAGACACAACACCCGTCTGGTCGGAGGATCCTCCCTTTTCTATAGAGTATGAGTGAACTTTACACCCTGTTCCTCATACCTCTAGGAGAAGTTATGTGATGATTTCCCACCCAAAAAAAAAAACCCCCCGGAGACCAGAGGTCGACCCTGTTCCTCTTACCTCTTTAGCATAGCATAATCAGTCTATAATATTCCCACTGCTGGAACACAGGCCTCCTATCGGTGAGCCTTAATTTACCACACGGGCCCAGTGCGGGGTTAAAAGATGTCACACATCTTCGAATTTTTGGTTCTAGGACATGCCGGTTTCCTCACAATGTTTTCCTTTACCTTTGTGGGATCGAACCATCTTTACCTACAATCGGTAAGTGGCAGCCGTTACCACTGGGCCACGACTACTCGCACGATACATCGTCTAAACTCTGTTTAGACAGTTAAATTTTTATCACCGCTGCAACATAAGACATGCCATAGACAATGAAATCGCACCGTGTATATCAGGCTTTATTCTAGGATAAGTTTGATAACGTTGCCACAACAATTCCCGGAATTTACGCACACCACAACACCCCAATTAGAATATTATGTTGTGATCGTAATACACACACTGAATTTTTACTTATAGATATAAATCATTTTTTATTTATGAAATTAGTTAAACTGATTGTGGGAGAAAATTGTGGTCACATTAGACACCGTCGCACACGTAAAAGGGTTTAGTGTTGTAGGTACTTAGTCCATTTTGATTTGTTTTGACTGTTTAGCTGAAGTGTGGTTGTAATTTAGGAAGTTTTAATTATTTTTGGGTGTTTTGTAGGCAATCGATTCGGTAAACGATTCTGAACAAACTACTTTCATAATGTGCATTAAGTCAGTTACACATTGTATAGTAGCGATATTCACCGAAACATATTGTTAAGATTTTATACAGACTGATATTCTACACTGTTATTCAAGAAGACATTCAAATCTCTTAAGGCTATCTTCACCTCAATCTTCAAGCCGTGTAAAATGTTCATGATTTTTCAAAAGAAAATAGTGATATTTATTCAGGAAAGAAAGAAAGAAAATACGTTTAATTGCAGTAAACATAACGCGGAGAACGAACACCAGCACAAAAAAGAACAAATTGGAGGAAAATATGCGTCAAATCCACAAAAAAGGCCATCGCTCAGTATAATGCTATGACCAAATATGAAACAGAGCCCCAGCGCTGGTTTTCAGCGACAAGCGCGCAGAAGTTGAAGCATTTAACATTTCAATAAAGCATCGTGCAAAAAAATACTCAAAAAAATTGTCCAGTCATACGTATTGCAGTAGATAAATAAATTCCTTTCAGAAGGGGTAGGTGGAAAATGCAACCGTCCGTGAGTACCATGGGCACAAAAATATTCTTCCCACACATTGAATATTTTGTGCTCTCAACTTAACAAAGGCATTCTTTTGGCAATTGCCGCTACCTGCAGGTAAAAATAAAACTAGGGGATTACCATACACTCCTAGCCGGTCAATATTAAGACTAAAATTGAACTGTCAAGCGATTTTGAACCAAATGGTTAGTGACCGATGACTGTTTATGGTGACGGTGAAGGAAAACATCGTGAGGAAATCGGAATGTTCTAGAACTAAAACTTCGAAGAATTGTGACATCAACCAACCCACTGGGCCCGCGCGGTGGATAACAGCCCATTTCCTCCCGCAGGGAGGAGACCTGTGTTCCAGCAGTTGGAACGATATAAGCGTTACTGGATATACTGTCACCTTGACTTGTTTTTTGCATCAACTGCGATGCCGATGATTATGGTAGAGCCTTGAAATCCACAGCAAAGTGGCATTATATAAATTAATAATAGAATTTTAGATTACATTAATAATTAATAAAATGTTACCTTATACTATACTTAAAATAAGTAGTTGCATGTTTACCTAAATAAGTCCTCTTCCTTAAACAAAATATGTTGCTGTGCCCGACAGGGTCCACGATTGTCACAACAAATGTTTACTTATCACCTAAGCATAGGTATACAATGTGGAATGCAATAAATGATTGAGTATTGAATAACGATGATGGAAATGTCAAAAACGTAGGTACTGTATACGTAACGTAGGTACTGTGACATAGATACCGAAAACAACAAACCTGCTGAAAGAAATATCGTTGTAGAAATACGAAACGGTTTGAAACCGATTGCCACGTGTCCACGCCCTCGGGTCAACTTTTTGAGTAGACGATAAATACCTTCTCAATTTTTCATAACATTGTTTTATCGAGCATATCTAAAGCTTCACACAGACGAATGGCACCCTTCAAAATGGCTAATGCATTTGACACCGCAGTTCGGTAGCTAAGTGTGTTATCAGCCTAACGGGAGACGCCACACGCGTAACTTGTACTCGTATAAACACGGGCCCAAATAAACCCGCTGAGCAGTTAAGCTTATCACACACAGACAGACTATGAAAATAGTGGAGATAAAGCAATAAACTGGGACTTTTTCCTTTTATGACAGTAACCGTAAAGTTAAGCTGACTCTTCTAGTTATTATAAGTTCGCATGTTTGATGATTTTTTACCCGACTACGGCGAAGCAAATAGGAGGGTTACTATTTTAACCGGTATGTATGTATTTTGCTTTTACGGTAAAATTATCATTTGGGATCCAATTCAGACTAATTTCTGTATAAAATCCCTAATTCGCTTTGAATAAGAAGTAAAGGCAACGTTTAAAGAAATTACACACTTTTCATACGTTTTAAAATCATACTTAGTTTATCTGGACACATACATAGGTACCTACGTATAAAGATTATGCACTAACAGTACTTAAGGTGGAAGCTCAAGGATAGCCTAGGAAATAAAATAAATAATAGTTTTAAAAACTAAAAAACACGCTTTAAAAACCAAACTAAAAAAGGAGAAAATAATTTAATTCAATTAAAAAGCGTGGGGTGCTTTTTGAGGTATTTTTATAATCCATTAATGTCAAGCACCCCACGCTTTTTAATTGAATTAAATTATTTTCTCCTTTTTTAGTTTGGTTTTTAAAGCGTGTTTTTTAGTTTTTTAAACTATTATTTATTTTCTATTTTTTAGTTCTGGTAACTACAAAAACGTGTTTTTTTTCTCAATTTTTTTTTAAATTATTGAATTGTCATCGGTCCTCGACAAGTTTACAAAGTTCCAATGAAATCTGACCGTTTAAAGTGGGTCAAAATCGCGCTCAAAGGAGTCGGTTACATACAAACATACAAACAAACAAACCAACAAACAAACATACAAGTGAAGCTAATTTAAAGCGTGTAAAAAATCTTACGTTCGTTCCGTGTGGTGCCGGACGTAAAAGAATAGCACCATCCCATTTCTTCCCGTGGGTGTCGTAGAAGGCGACTAAGGCGTACATTATCGCGTAGCGCATTGGCGCTCTATACATTTTACCACCATACTGCGATCGCTAACCGGCTTGCCAAAACCCCCCTTTTGGGGAAGGCCTATGTCCAGCAGTGGACGTCTTTCGGCTGAAATGATGATTGCAATTTGTAGGTTAGTGCAAGGTTGTATGTTGATTAAAATATGATAAGCGACCGTAACACGTATACAGGGTGTAAGGGGGATTGCGAAGCCAGAACGTAGGTTACATACAACCTAAATGCAAACGGATACCAATAACCTTTCGCCTTAAATTATTTTGCATCAATTTGAAACGTTTGACGCTTCTGTAATGTTTCTACTTATTTTATTTTGGCGGCGCTTTACAAAGGATGCCTAAACCTAAAGTCACCGCCTAGAGTTGGGGTCGTTTTTAAGGCCCATAGTATCCTCACCTTCCGTTTGTATGCTAAAGCACGACTGCCGCCCGTGCCCGCGCAGGGCACCTCTGAGCCTTTATCTCAAAATGGGGATATCCCTTTGATTAATTTACAATTGTGCTTCGGCGATTCTGAGGTACCTCTAACTATCTATTTTTCAGTGTATTTTTTTTCCAAATAACGAAGCCGTTTAGTAGGAGTATGGAATAGAAGCCAAAATATTGCGTGTTGGAAAATATTTTTTTACAGCAAAAGTATTAACCATACAAAAAAAGTACTTCAGGCAAAATGATCTATATGAATCTATAGCAAAATTATATATTTTTCAAATCTTCAAGACAAGCCGTTAATGAGCAGTAGGGTTCATAAAGTGACCGTGTTACGCTACCGAATGGGACGTAGGCCCTTAAATATGTTTAGTCTCAAATAATGGTTCATTTAACTGTTCTCACAGCATAGTGTACAAAAAATTCTCTTCTTTTCCTGAATATATGTAAAGACAAAGTTACAGTCGCGAATAAAGTTTTGTTCAACATATAGCCTGGAAATGTAATAAATGAAAGAAAATTTGAATTTCGCGAGCTACCCCCTGTAGACCCTGTAGTTTTTACCTTAAGGGGAATCTAGTCGCTGTGCGCTGCCGCTGGCTCGAACTCACTGGTGGGCCTGGCTTAAGCACACTGTCTCACCAGGCTTCGTGTCCGACAGAGGTAGTATCAGTGATGAGCAGTTAAAGGCTAGTCTACACGCAAAACGTTATTGAATGAGATGCAGGATCATATATAGTAAAACAGGCGCTTAAAAAATTAAGAAAAGTCCTTCGGAAGATCGGGCTTTATGAAAAAATCTCTGTATAAATTGATGACCAATAAAGTTTATTGAACTTTTCGATAATTGAACTTTGTCGGTACCGACTTGGTTTTGGAGACTTTACACTTCTTTTATTACTTAAACACGCCCAAAGTTAGATTAAATTAGCAAAAAAAACGAATCTTTGTTGGCTCCTAACTTTTTAATGGATTTTTATGTTAGTATTCTGTTTCCGTACAGACAATATTAATAGTGAGACAAAACCATATCATGTTTAATTTTTGTTGTACATTGTCGAACAGTCGAGTATTACACTCCCGAAGTTTGTATGAAAAAAATGTCAACTAGATTCACCTTAATACATAAATTAAGTATATTTATTGAACTTGCTTAATTATAAAGCTACACGGTGATAAAGCGTAATAAATCATTACAATATTTGCAAGTAAAACGCAAATAAAATTAAAGATGTCGCCGGTCGTTGTAGCAATTAAGTTCCCGGGCGTAATTAGGTCGGCGGGTAATTTGGACGCGTTGTCTGCCACGTCTCGCCGGGAAACTTTCAAATTTCATGAAAAACCTTAAGTGCTATGTAAATCTGAGGATACAGGTTCTAATACTGTCTCCATAAACACATTAGAATTATTGTTTTGGGCAATGTTTTCGTAAACATAATGTAAATTGTACCCGCGGCACGTAAGTCTTTTGTTTTTCTTTTTGTTCAGTCTATTTCTTTTAATTTTGTCTTGACTCATGTGCAATCCATAATTCATAAATATAACTCACTGGCTTTTGCCCGCGTCTTGGTAAACTTAAATTTCAAGTTTTAACATAAAACCTATACTATAACATCGCATTGCCCCGTGATATTACTTACTTCGTTTTCTCTTAGTGTCCTTTCTGATTTATAATATTAAATATAGCTCCCTTAAGAATTGAACTACCAAATGCAAAAAAAGAATTCAATCCGAGTGGTATATAAATTAAAAAAAAATGTTTATTTCAATTTCATCAATCTTTAACATACGTGATTTGCAGATCACCTTTTAAGCAAGAAGATGCTTGTGTTAGGTGACTCCGCACTTCCACTTAACCTAGCAGAGTATGCAATTGAAAACAGAACAAAAAAAAAGAAAGAATAAACAAAATTCAAATAAGAGCGCACTTGCGTATTTCCAGAGATTACCTAGAAATCCTACATACAAACATAAAAACAAACAAATCCCTCTTTATAATATTAGTATAGATTGTTTCGGCTACCGATTATTAAATTAAAGTTTTCCTTCCCTAACACTAAACTACTGCCTTTGTAGTTGTATTTGCGTCATTCCTGTGAACTTCATCAACATTATTATTTCAGGTCAAAAGAACAAAACTCGTTACCATAAACACCGAAATTTGTAAGACAAAACTAACCGACTGCTCTCAAACACCGCACTTTACATCTAATCTCCAACATTGGAGGCAACGCCCTCTGTATTGCACCGCACTGCAAATAGAAACACTACACTGCGCAAAGTCACAACATATCCCAAAAACTACGACCAAAAACTACGACCAAAAACTTATGTTTCTGTGCTACTAACAATTGGCTCAAGGAAGCTAACCGTCTTACTTTATCTTAACGGCTCTAAGCCAACCCGGTTTGAGGTTAAGCTGTCAGGAACGTTTTACAACATGGACCTCCATATATAATACGGATTTATATTCGCGAAATTGTCCTCTGTTGTGGAGATATCTAATCTAACTGTCACCGGGATGCTGAGCTTCAAGTGTCCCTCTGTCTTCGTGATTAATGTTTAATACCTTTCATATACAGGACGGAAATGGACTAGTTTAGAGTATTACTGGCCGTAATACAACAAAAGGTACTGTGGATAAGTAAAGTACTCGGCCGTAACTAAATATGACATATCGACTTTTAAAACGACTAGCTGTGGCAAAGGTATTAGTGGCAGAGACGATGCTATAAAAAGGTAAATAAAAATTATTTATTTCAGACTTCAGTATATAGTAGAGTAAACTTTTCCTAAAAGTTTTGCGAGTGTGATGGAAAATGTAATCACCAGTTATTTACAATATAATCGCCGTACGGTTAGATACCTACTGCCTAATTATTATCTAAGAGCATAATACGACGTTGGAAGCGCGGGCGGTGCAGGGTGCCGCGTGGTGACCATGTTTGTGTAGACAATTAAGTACAAGCTTATAACTTTGTGACTTTTTATGATACAGTTTTGAATTTTTGTACATAGATTCTTTACATAAAAATACTAGACACGTGTTTCGGGTTTCGCATATACTAAAACTAGGGTTGTATACAGGAAAAGCTCTATTCAGTGCGCAAACTGTAACCGTGAATTCAGCATTTCATTCCGGAGCCCCCACCCCCAGTAAGCAAATTTTTCTTTGGTTATACAAAAAAAAAATTTGCTGTTTCATAGAAAAGTGCAATACCTACGCAGTCAAAATGTATGGAACAGCAGAATTTTTTTTTTTGTATAACTGACGATAAATTTCTGTATGTGCCATATACAAGGTCGAAACGACAATACAACAATAAATTTAACATCGTATATCTAAAGACGTTGCCAGTCTGCATACCAAAAGTCCAACCAAATATATTCAATAGTTTGGTCACTATAGCTATGTAAAGATTGGCAAAACCCAAAGTTAGATGGGAACATCACTATAATTTAGATTATTTGAAAAAATCACTTAAAAAATTCGATGTTAGAATTTAATTGACAGTTTTAAAATAAACCTATGCAATAGTAATGTCAACGTTTATCGCATTGTGCATTTATTTGTAATATTGTCATCTCGACGTATGTACAGACGAAAGCACATCAAGCTACCCCAAACTGTAAATTTTTCCCAATTGAACATGAACCTTATCCTTTTGCAATTAAAGTTGAAAAACGATTAAAGAAATTGGACATCGACGCGCAAACTGTAACCATGAATTTAGCACATGATTCTAGACCCCAAACGTAAAAATTTTAGAGCGTAGAAAAATAATATAAGCTGTTTCATAGAAAAGTGGGGTGCCTACTACGCGGATAAAATGTGTTGAACAGCAAATATTATTTTTAATAACCGACGACTAATTCAACGCAGGGGTTTTCGAATCTTGTACTGAATCCTGTAACATACGGTAAGTAACGTAGATACTCTGCGGGTACAAGTCATATATTTAATTGCCATGTCTAGACACGAAGGTTTAAACCGTTTAAACCCTAATGTGTTTCACTATACGAAGTGATAACCTTAAATGTAACCCTATTTGGGTGGTTTACCCCAATTTACATAAATATTTCCAGGCTATCAATCTTCTGTTAGGTTAGATCGAATCAATAGCGGCTGAAATTATATGAGGTAAGAAATTAAGGGCTGCAAAATCAGCAGTCACCCGTCTATTGATTCCATCAAGTCTGATTTCCACAGGGACCTTTAAAATCGACGGACTAGAACCGAAATTCTATGTAACATTTTATATGAATATAATATAGGTACTTGTATTTATAGCGCCTACTTGAAAACTATTAGTTAGTCTACATCGGTGCAGCACAATGTTGAATCATGAATAGGCTGTGCCCCTTAGGACAGGTAAAATAAGCATAAATTCTTCTTTAAATCTTCCCGTGAGTATCGTAAAAGAAGGCTAAACATAACATCACACCTGTAACATCATCCCCGAATGGTAAGGCGGAGATGTAACTATAGTAGGTACGCCCAAATTTCGCTAGTTATGTTTAAGTCCCATGTAAAGAGGACAAGTCTATTGCCATCAACCGTGAACAAATTAAGACTCTGGTCTGCTACTAAGAATTTCCTTACGGAAAATCCCAATAACACTGCTTAACCTGGGAATCGAGTCCAGGACCTCATGCTTAGTAGTAGCACTTGCGATCAGTAGACCAACTATGGCGGTACTACGGTACGTGTACGGTACAACTATTCGGTAGACCAAAAACTAAAAGACTAAAAGTTGTACGGTGCTGCGCTGCTGCGCTGTGCGGTGCTGTAAGTTGTGTTGTTGTGTGTGTTGTTGTTGTATTTTATTGTTATGTTTATTGTTCTCTTTTCTTTTTTTTAAATGTTTGTTGCTGTTGTGTTGTGTCTGTGTCTATAAATGTTTTCTATTCTATTCTACTTCATTATCCTCTTCTTGCAATCATTATCCATCCATTTGCCTACCTTGACATCATGGCCCTATCCCTCGTAATAGCTTATTACAATATAAGTGAGGGTCAATATGGAGTCAAATGTTATTTAAGAGCATTAAGTCTTCCAAAAGTACAACTAACTTTCAACGACTCACATAAACAAAATAATGAAACTGAAACTCTCAGAATCCCAAAGTGCAAATAAAAAGAACGCTTCAGTTTGCAGCCTCACTAAATCAAACTGAACAACAGAACCAACTCAGATAATAAAGAGCGAGTTTCCAGAACACAATTTACCATAGTAAACGGCTCGCAAAGTGAAATGAGAAAAAATAATGGCGCAGTATAAACAATTATCCCTTTTCATTGGGCTGAAGTCGTGACGTGTTTAGAAGTAATAACATCGCCGCACCACTACCACCACAGAACAGTACAGAAGGTCAGATCCCTATAACGAGCGAAGGCAGGTGCACGCAGTCATTGATTTATACGTACATGCGGAGATCTCTACCCATCTCAGATGAATGCCCATCGCGAGTGTGCTTGCACTCGATGTTCGTGAAGCGTGTCTGTGTGTGTGCGTTTTTGCTCAGTACATGGAGTCAACCTTCTGTTTTCTTCTGTAGCCCCACCCACACCATGCAAATAAATCCTTAATAGCTGGTGGGGTTCTTCGCATTACATTTATGAGCCCATTTTGTTGCGTAAGCGCTTGGAAAGCGCATTTTTTAATGATACGTGTGATAAATATTCTAGGGTAACTGAGCGTTCACATTATTTATTTGCGAGAGATACTGTTTTAATAGGCTCTTAGATTTCTTGTGCTGTTTGAAAGTTATTGCTAAGAAGAACAATCTAATAAAGATCACGTTCAGATTCCCCGAAATAACAACTCCTAATTTTTGAGAACTTCTCAACCCTTTTTACTAACGTTCATAATTAGATAAGTTTTTTCCACTGGTGATATATATATCAGTGAGGCTGGCAGTGGGTTGAGAACAAAGGTAGGGTCCTCAACTTTCAACCCAACTACCAACCTCGCTGACTGGCATAACCCAGGAAGCAGACTAACTTCTGGGATGAGATCCATTCGAAAATATCGGGTTATTACCTGTAAGAGAAAATATCGCATTGATACTGTGGCAGCTACATCATAATATGGAAATGGACAGTTAAAAAGCATAGAAGAAAATCTCCACTTGGTTTCGGGATGACTTATTTGAAAGCAGCAGTCCTTTACAGCATATTGTAGTTTGCAGTCTCAACGGTAAGCACTAACAGACGTGCAATTTATATTAATATTCATGCACACGCTGACTCTAGAACAAAGCGTCTAAATGCATGAGAGTCTCTCCATTATACCTAGTTTGAACAATAAACTGTATTGCGAAACTAATTTTATCAAAGCAATTTCGACAAAATGTATGTTCAAAATTCGATTGTTTCTTGCAAGAGGACAGAGAGAGGTCAACTGTTGTAAGCCCTAGCATAAGAGAATATTATTCCTCAAAGGTTAGGCTGAGACGTACAGACATCAGCACATAAAGCTACCCCAATCTGTCAAATTTCTTTGATAGATTTTCAACTTTACTTCATGAGCGTAAGGTTCATGTTCAATTGGGAAATTTGACAGTGTGGAGTAGCTTGATATGCTGGCGTCTGTACATAGGTTAGTTCCATCATTTTTGAAAATGCCCTTTACTAAATGGGATATCATAACTGGCGTAATGTAGCGTATTTCTATTTTAGGCAAACCCAGAAACGATTGAGCTTATCAGTGGTCAAGTATTTAAAGTATTACGAAAGTAAAATAAAGTGTTTTTAGATACATCCATATACCTACTTCCTATCTTACTAATAATCCTACAATTTTGAGATTTTGGACGTGTGGATGTTTGTTACTCAACCACGCAAAAACGGCTAAACGGATTTTGATGAAATTTGGCACACAGATAGTTTATAACCTAGATTAACACATAGAATACTTTTTATCCCGGTAATATGTTCCCGTGGGATGATTTCCGAACTCCACGCTGACGAAGCCGCCAGCAAAAGCTGAAAAATAAATCATTTCTTCATTTTTAGACAGCTCTAGCGCATAAATACATAGTTACAAAGTACTAAAAACCACTATCTCCGTCATCCCTTTATTTCGCCTTAGTCTAAGCCCTGCGACAAAACACTGTAACCTTATCAGAAATAAATCGAGTAATTTGTACCCAGGAATGCTAAGGCCTTGTTTAGGGCGAAGGGCACGACTTAATCACAGGCATTAAGTCTGCGGGCCGAACCTCTGCGTGACGAGATGCCTAGACCTTTCTTAAGATAGAATTAACATTGGCATGTCGTACATTTTGATGTCTACGTGTCTAGCTAAGTTATTTTCTCATGTAGATAGATGATAATGATAAGTTAGTAGGTTTTTATTTTTTTATTTACCATAGTTAAATAAAGGATTTCAAGTACGATGTTTTACATAACATAAAGAAAGAAAGAAAATGTATTTATTAACATCATGCCTGTATTAGACAAGGGGCCACTTATAGTACACCCACATTTCGCCAGTCATGTATAAGTCCCATGTAATTAGGGGGTGAGACGATTGCCATCAACCATACATAAATCCAGACTACGGGCTCCTACTGAGAAAAGAACTTCTCAGGAGCAGCCCGTAATCTGCAATTTGGCTTTTCCAAATGGGAATTTGGAAAAGCGCAATAACAGATTGTCCGACACGGGAACGACCGTCCCTTGCTCGTTGAAGCGCCAGCCCTCGCCGCAACTGAGCCAGTAGAGTAAAATTCCCCGATTAATAATAATAATAATGCAAATATTTTGACCCAGCCTGTCCCCACTTGCTGTCCCCTTACCGGTAACGCCCTAAGCCCAGGCCCGTACCCGCAGGGGGTGCCCTCAGCGTGCAGTCGCCTAGTAATTTAAGTAGTTTTTAAGCCCTGGCTGGAGGCGTTAAGTTTATTCTTAATGACAGCCCCAGGAAAAGACCGGTTAAGCAGTCACGGCCTCTCAAGGCCAACTGTGAGATGCCCAACAAAAAAAAAACCCGGGAATTGAATCCAGGACCTCATGCACAGCAGTAGCGCTTGTGACCACTATACCAATACCAATACCAATACACTATACCAATACACTATTAACAACTTCAAAGTTTTGAGTACCTAACTAGAATCGTCCTTGGATTTACAAGAACAATACTTAGTCCCAGGCCCTTATTTTAACTAGTGTGACTGCCTCTGGGACAGACAACCTGTCTCACCCTCTTCACCACAGCATAATCTGCGCTCGTACAACCTGTGCCGACATCGAAAGACCAGACCTGCATAGCTATAAGACAAACATTTGACAGGCTGTCGAATTGAAAATTACACATTTTCTGTTAGTAATTTGCCTTGATAACTGTCGGAAGAATGGCCGTCGTATATTGAATTTAATTTGATAACATTTTCGGGTTTTCGATTTAAGGACGCATTTACGAATTAACACGCTTCTATTCTAGGTATTTAGTCTTACTACTACACGTGCACGGCTCACACACACAGCGATTTGCGCGAAATGGCGGAATTATGAGTAAACTGACACGGCTTGATACTTGAGCTTACTTTTATTTAATTTTAGCTATGTATTTTTTTAATGCTTACGTTGTTTTTTTTTTTTTTCAAAAAGTTTGTAACGTTTTGTGTTCATAAAAGTAGATAATTATCATTTATTTAATTTACATAATTGGACAATGATTGGTTGGTAAGCAAGTACTTGCCAAAGTATTTACAATTTGCGCAACAAGCTGTTTGAAAACAAATACATAAGCTTATGTTATTTTGTTTTATTTAGTATTCCATAATTATAATAAATTTGTTATAGTATCAAATAAATGCAAGTGGGTTCTCGAAAACAAAAGAGCATATAAAGAAGAAAGATAAGGCGTTTATTTGTCATACACACTGTGCCAATATACTTTTACAATATTCATAGCCTCATATTTTTTTTAGAAAAATTGTTTGCACGCCAACGAAAAAAAATCCAATGGTTCTTGTTGGACTATTCAATTGGAATAGATTGCCATTCCAAGTGTGTTACGCATTTAGGAAGCCGGGCTAGGAGCTAGTAAATGATAAAAATGAATAAAACTAACGAAAAATAACATAATTGTATTTTTTTAACTATTCTAAGTTTTAATTATATTATTATGACAATGTGAAGAATGTTGCCGTTTCCATATTTCTTTTGAATCGATCAACTCTGGAAGGAGTCAGTTCTTCTCATCTGTGTTCATTCTACGGGCACGAAGGTACTTACGAGGTTTTTTACCAAATGTCTTAGTATCTACTCAATCACTCCATCAAATCTAAAACAAAATAATAATATGAATTTATAATCCCTACTTACTTCCAGCAAAAGTATAAGAAATTGTGAATAAAAGGTAAGAACCTTGGTTGTCCGTATAAAATGCTTAAAGTATCAAGTTTATTATGTCAATTACTTTGCATACATACAGCGATCATTTTCACCACGAGCTGCTGCTTACAAGCGACACAGTGTGCACTCACGATGGCGGCCGAGCGCAGACTAACTAATATTACATTACCAATTTTCGTGCAATAAATCAAGACAACGACCAGTAAAATAACCCTTAACTCAATTCAATAAGATTCACGCGTTGAAGGTGAAAATAATAGATTCGATTTTTATTTTTTTCTGAGACTATTTATTTTATTTTGATTAATCTTTTTGCAACCTTTTTGAATTGAACATATCTGCTTACATAAAATAATTTTAAATAATAGAATTTATGTTACTAAATAGAAGAAAAATCTTCCTTAACTCAACGCTTTATCGTCAATGTTGTGTGAAGAGGTAACGGAAATTATTTTTTACAATGGTAAATACAAAAATTGTCGGGTATTAAATTGCAACCATTTGAAGATGAAGGAGTAATCCATCTTTAGCAATTATTAGGTACATTTGGTTTAGTTTAAATTTGTCGCAAAAAGCACCGAAAAACTGCTTATTTTTCTCAGATTTGCAAGCGCGTCCTTAAAAACAGCCTTTAAAAAACATGCGTTAGACCGGAACTCATTTGATGATATGTAACATTGATGTTCGATTCGGCACGAGAGTCTATCAAACAGTTGTAAAGAGCGATGCTGACCTGAAAATCTCACACCCAAAAATATACACTTGGCATCAAACCACTTACGTTGACTCGACCTTATTTACTCCCTGACCCTCTTCACCACAGCGTAATCTGCTCTCGTACAACCTGTACCGACATCGAAATACCAGACCTGCATAGCTATTAGAAAAAAATTACAGGCTGTCAAATCGAAAATGACACATTTTCAATTAGTACTTGCCCCCGAGTACTCGCGACACCAAATACGAGTACCTGTCGGAAGAATGGCGGTCGTCTGTTTGATTTAATCTGACAAAATTTTCTGATTTTGGATTTGTGAACAGCCATAAGAGATAACACATTGATGTTCGATTCAGCGCGGGAGCGTTTCGAACAGTTTTAATTAGCGATGCTGGCATGAAAACCCAACAAACAAAAAAATACACTCAGCAACAAACCACTAACAACAAGTTACAATGTTGAGGGATTAAAACCAAGTAATAAAGTTCATTCAAATAGTATTGCTAAAAGGTATTTAACTCGTAACAGTCTGTAAAAGCAATATAGCGCTGTATCACTCGTAGAGGCGTAAAACTTTTAAATCCGGATAACGCGTGTATGTAGGACCATGGGGTATGTGCCATAGGTTTGCGCACATATTGAAATTTGGAGAAATAAGGAAAAAACTTTTTCAATTTGCTTGCGTAAAACTTGAGTACAAAATATTTTTGTGAATTAAAAATAGGACAGTTAGAAAGGAGGAGGATGGCAGGGAGAATTCTATAAAAGTGTCTTCGTAATATAGGAAGGGCTTACTTTGCACAGCAAGCAGTAAAAATCTGCAGCTCGTTTACATCTGGCTTTTAAACAATGAACAGTGCCTGTGACCTATTACCACTTTCATCTGGTAGTTACAGCAACAATACATAATTATGTTTGGACGATAAACACAAAACCGTTTATAGACGAAGCCAGTGCGTGAGAGGAAGATGAGCATGTTGTGGCTGACTTACATAACACATAAGCAGCCATTAATGTTCCCACAGCTGGGACACAGGCCTCCACTCTTTGAGAGGGAGTGGGCTGTATAATACCACGCGGGCCCAGTGCAGGTTGGTAGATGTCACATGTCCACGATTTTTTGGTTCTAGGACATGCTGTTTTCTTCAAGATATTTTCCTTCACCGTTTTGAGAGCTGCAGGCTTAGCACGAGCACCGATTTGTCGACGGAAGAATAGACTTGACTATTAACTAAATGATGTCCAATAGGAGAAGATAGCTATGTTTTGCTATTAATGATCACAGTTATGCATTCTAAACGAATCATGATTTTGTGAATAATCGTATATACTTTGTGGCCGTCGAGTAGAAAGTTTGTTGTCAGTGTGATTTTGACAGTTTGGGAAGAAATATTGTTCTGAAATAGTCTACATATAAAAGGACCTAGACAAAGATCGTTAGAAACGAAAGACAAAACGACAGATTGTAGAAGGATATCTACGGTGCGATGTCAAAAATGGAGAAACGAAATGTCACATTGTATTGAAAAAGCACTGTATGTTCTTCGTAGAAATAGAAAGCGTCATGCTAAGCCTGCAGTAGTGATTAAATAATGTACAAAAAGTTAAGCGCCTATCAGGTTTTCGAACCTACGAACTACAATTCGTAAGTCGCAGCTGTTACCACATGTCCTAGAACCAAAATTCGAAGACATGTGACATTCACCAACCCCCACTGGCCCCACGTGGTGGATTATGGCCCACTCCATCTCAGAGAGGCCTGATGATGCTATGCTTATGCTATAAATGCACCGCTGCCTAAACTTTTAGGAAATAGGTACACGCGTGATGTTATGTGATCTTAAGTTACTTAGAGTTATAGAAAGTCACTTAATTTTGGTGCATCTTTAGAAAAACAAACACCAACGGGTCACAAATACGACATCCTTTCATACAAATATTTACAAATGATTACAAGACACATACTTTCACATAAACCATGCTATACTGGCCACATAGCGTCATAGTTGTGAGTAAGTTCACGTACACTCGGATTGGCCTCCAACAAACTGATCACGTCAGGCGGAAAAGTCAACGGACTATCATATCCTTGTTGTAATTCTGAACCAGATGCTAAACAGAATAAAGATACGGGAATGTATGTATAAAAGTTATAAGAGACGACAAATCTTTGATATTTGTCATGTTAATTTTTTCGGAAATAATAAGTAATAAGTAATTTATTTGCCAAAATGTAGGTATACAAAGTAGTAGGTATGATGCTATTATAAATGTGGCCTATTTACATTCTACCATTACATGTGGTGTGCAAATATTGAATTTCATAATACATTAAATTATTAAATTCTGAATTAAGGGATTTGTTTAGTTGTTTTTATTGAATGTTTCGGCAAATCTGCCAAACTGTCTTTCAATTAGGTTTCGTCGTTCTTACTTATTTTCTAGACATAGACGGCATGTTGTATAGAATTGCTATAGTTCTTATCAGACTGCGGGGAAGCCTAAAAGGAGAGTAACGTTTCAGTTGCATTAACTTCATTCACGCTTAAAGCCAAACACCATGATAACAATGCTCCTTCGATAACTTTTTCAAAATAACCAAGTCTTTCAGTATTGCAGGTATCAACTATTTCATGAAAATGATTATAATAGGGTATTTTACTCTTTAAGAGAAACAATCCAAAAAAATATTATTGAGATAGCTTAGGCAAAATGCAGTCGGAAAATGTTACTTTTCGTTCATGAAATAACAAAATACAATTTAAAGTTTTCACCCGTTTTTTTATCTGTTTTTGAACACCATGACATAGTAGCCGCCATGTTATTACGTCATACGGCATGTCAACTGAGCAGCTTTGTACTTTTTCACTTCTCATGCTCTAAAAAGACATCATTATAGCCCTACGAAGCGGGACTAAAGTGACCACTTTAGTCCCTAGGGAGTAAAAAGTAATTTGTTTTTTAATTTCCTTCATGTGACATAGACAAACTCAAACAGCCAGTAAATATACTATTATCTGTGGAGTGTGGACTATCTTCATTGCGAAAATGTTGATTTAGTTCCATGGTTTTTGCCAAGGTGGCGCCATGTGTTTTAAATTGTTAATCTGTTACTGGTTTAGAAGAAAAAAAAGACCGCGAAAATTTCAGAATTTTTGTCGAGTGTTTTGTTCGGCTTTAAATAAATTTATTAAGAATGTCCAGTGACAAATATTATGTTCCTATATATTATGTTCCTTGGTGAAGAGTTTGACGTCAAGCAAAGAGCAAAAGACATACCTAATAGATATTGTGATTTTTATTTTATTAACCGACTTCAAAAAGTCGAAGTCGAAGTCGACATCGGAAACTTTTAAAAAAAAAAATTATGCATGTTCCCCGATTACTCGAAGATGGCTGGACCGATTTGGATTTTTTTTTGTTTGAAAGGGTATACTTCCCAGGTGGTCCCATGATCATCAAGTCAGGATCTGATGATGGGATCCTGGAGAAATAGAGAGAACTCTTCAAATTTTATAGGCACGCGAAGCGATTTAGGTATTATTTGGAAGAGTACTTTCTCGGAGTGGTCTCATTTCAATTTGGTGAAGATCT
This sequence comes from Antitype chi, assembly GCA_947359405.1. Classification (NCBI taxonomy): domain Eukaryota; kingdom Metazoa; phylum Arthropoda; class Insecta; order Lepidoptera; family Noctuidae; genus Antitype; species Antitype chi. The sequence continues at coordinate 8,339,742 of OX375815.1, read as the reverse complement.
GATGAAGAACTTTGGAGATAGGCAACGGAACTCCTCAATAAATGATAGCAAATGGACTGGGATTGCTGAAATCTCATGGCTGTCTATTGTTTACACCAGTTCATAACATAACATCATGCCGGTACGCTGTGAAGGGGTAAGCACATGTGAACCACTAAAAAGTAAAATAAAATCGTTTTCCAAAAAAAAAAAAAAACAACCGACTTCCAAAAAAACACTACAAAGTGAAAAATAACTTTAATTTCGGAAGGCGGTGACAACAAATTCAAATTCAGCTCCAAAGACACCGACTTCCGAAATTAAAGTTATTTTTCACTTTGTACTGTTTTTTTGTTAAGTAATATTTATTAGGTAAGTACATGTTTTTGTACTAAATTGACTATTTTTCTCGCACTCGAAGTGAAAAGTACAGTTTGCACCTCGAGACTAAACGCCAACTTAATATACCCTCGGTTTCATTGACTCCCTCGCACGCTCGGGAGTCAAACCACCTCGGGTATATTATGGCTTCGTTTAGTCCCTCGTTATAAAATATACTATTATTATAAGCAAAATATTTAGCATTCAGGAAGGCATGTATTTAATGCGGCAACTAAGTAAAATGAATATAGGTTTTAAAAAAATAGAGTGGGTACCATATATAATGGGTTGGCAGCTAATAAGGAGTATCGTAATAAGTAATAGGTAGCATATTAATATATCAGTAATAAGCTCCGTTTTAATTTAAACTAGCATCAAGTTTTTCTTTTGGGAACAGAATTAATATCTAAGCAGAAACTTATTGGCGAAAATAAAATAGAAAATGGGCATTCATAAATAATATATTATTATTGTATTATTAGGGCAGGTTTAGATTTTCTATATAATCTAGTCGTTTCTGGGAGTCGTAGGAAGTCACAGTTTTAACCTAACCTAACCATAAAAAAAAGAAAATAACCTACTCTAACTAGACTGGTAATATATTATCTTTGCCACCCTACTAACATTATTAGTCGCCAAGGCATTATTTATAGCTCTTCGCCTCATATTTTATTTGACTGGTATAGTTTATTTGCTACCTAAACGCAGCTGCTAGTTTTTAGTTTTTATAACACCTTTAATTTTGAACCTTACGTAATATAATAGTCGCGAAAATATTTAATCGCTGGCAAGTTATTTTATTTGTTGCAAACATTTAGTCGACTTTTAAGTTATTAGTCACCCGGAAAATAATAAGCTATTCAGGAACAGCAAACCAATGATAAGTAGAAAAATAAGTCATTTTTAAATTGTGAACAATTATCTTATAATATAACAGCGCATTAGGTTAATTTCTGAAGTCGTAGTCCTTAGTTTTGTATTTTCGTTTTTTTACCACGGAATAAAAAAACTACCACCACTACTATAAGTTTATTTAAATTTAAGTATTTTTTAAATTCTTAGCATTTAAAGTAAAAAAATAAACTTTTAATTTTTCACTTTTTTGGGTGTGGTACCTACCCCACACAAATTCGTATACCTTCGCTTGCTAAGTAAATAACAGTGACAAGAAATTAGTATAACTAACTAATAAATAAATAAACATCATCTACATACAATAAGTCATAGAAAATACGTATTATTCAAGCAAACTCAAAAAACACTAGTCAAAACTTGACCAAATTTAAATGGTACCCTTACAAACGAAGGAAGAAATTTTCAAATCGGTTTACAAAATTACGGAGTTTTGAGGTTACAAACAGAATTGAGAACCACCTCTTTTTTTAAACTGTAAAAACTGTCGCAAACCATTTGTCTACTCTTGCCGCCGTATTGCAGCCGTAAGTCAATACCTAATCCAAACAAAAAAACATTTTGCACGCAAACCTGCAAGCGGTCGATTGTGGCTAAAAAGCCTATAGAATCCCGGGATCACGTCGACTGGTAACCGATCACCATAATTCACGGGACTGTCACATCCTTATATAAATTGGACCTGTCCACTTACCCGGGATAATACTGGCCAGGAAAAAATGCCCATGCGGGTTTGCTTACAACTTTAGCTTTGTGTTTCGTTCGTTACTCCTTCAAGGGTATAAAAGGGTAGATATTTATTTGGAGTTTGACCTTGTTTATGATAGGTTTAAAGTCGTTTCTGGTGTCCATTTTAGGTACTACAATCATTAATTATTATTTAACTCTACCACAAGTATTTCAAAAACACCAAAGAACCGAACTTAATTTTTTTTGATGAGGCATGATGAAATAAAATTAGTGACATTACATAATAATATTAAAACTTAAGCTTAAAGCATTCGAATTGTCAAGGAGTCGGTCAGTCAGAAATACGAAGCTACAATAGTTGCCTATTCCAAAGCCTTGTAGGACCTATGGAGAATAACGGGCAAGAAGTCCATGGACACTCTTTGAAATTATATTGTTACAAAAATATTATCAGCTACATAATTAATTTTTAAATTTAAAACTATTGGTCATGATGTAAATAAGACGTACTTATATGTTATAAAAGCGTCCAGAGTCCAACAACAGAAACAATTAAAATAATTAAAATAAGCCGTGGCAGCCGGGCTTGCGGACGGCGAGTAATGGGTAGCTCACTGTCCAGTAAGGACCAAGCCTGGGTCGACGGCGCGTTGCATTCCACACGCGCTTCAAAGAGATGTCAGCACCAACTGATGGGGCCCGCAAGGGCCGATGCCTACCAGGGTTGCGGGTTGTTTGAAAGAGATAACGCCCCCTGGGACACAGGTAACTGAGGGAACACGGGTGGGTTTTAGTTAGTAAAAGTCTGACACGCCCTCCTGCTCCACCGAGAGCGGGAGAAGTTATTTGATGATTTCGCACCCAAAAAAAAAAGCCGTGGCAGCTAAAAGATGACCAGTTCCAACTGACGGCGCCCATTCACGAATATGACGCATGGATCAGCTCAAGCATTATTAAAGACTTGATCGTTTTAAAGCAATTACATAATGGAGCTTTAAGTAGCCTGAAGAACCCATGGAATTAAATTACTTGTAGTTCCTTCAAATAGAGTGAACAACGTTCTTCTACTAGGTCATGATACGGAAAACAATGTGTAATGTAAACAACATGTAGCGGAAGGCTTAATGAAATAAGCCGCTAGCATTCGCCACAGTTTCAAACATACATACATAAAGGCTAGTGTACAATTTTAGATCTTATGCCTTCAGGGATTTCCTGCGCTCAAAACGTCGAGGCCGACCCAACATAAGGATACAAAATGTCTGTTTCACAAGCATCACAAGTGTGAAAGGGATGTTTGCAAACCCAGCAATTTGTTAATTACGAACTTTGGCTACATTGTCCAAAAACTACTCTTACCTTCTGATTAGCTAGCTAATTATGTCACGGTAGTTTTGTTTGGAACTATCAAATTAGTTAATTTCGTATCGCGATTACGTAAGGTTCATGCACTAACTTTAGTAATTACGCGTCTCCGGAATATTTTCTGGTAAATTAGCGCTGTTTGTTGTGTAATAATCGGTCCATTAATCACTTCAAGTGTTGTTCGAGTTTTTGCTAGAGTAACAAACAATTTTTATTTAGTCCTTTGGTGTTGGTAGTTACTTAAGTAAGTTCGTGCCTTTGTTATTGTCATTGAACAATTAATGACTTAGTTTAAAAACAAAAGGTTTCTTAATAGGTATTATTGTTATCTCTAGCCCTCTAGACAATTACAAAGATTTCTGTTCCGTTACTCATCGTTAGATGTCTCCAAAATAAAGTCCAAACTAGGGAGGGTTGAATCTACAAATAAGATTCCAAGAACTTCCTTAAAGTTTTCGGAATGAGTAAATTTCTTAGAATCCGGGACATTGGCCTTTAAATAAAGGGCTAGAATTCTTTGACTATTCAGGCTTCTATCCTAAAATTATTTTGTATTCTTAGTGATGCAAAACTATGAAAAACTGTGCATTATTTATTTGCAGTTTTACAGCTTTTAGAAACGTTTCGTTCGTAGCGTGGCGAATCATGAATATGTAAACTGTTGGCATTCTGATATTCCCAAGTTTATCCCACTTGCGGTAGTGTGGCACCCATTGCTAGTAAGTTTTACTATAGTCCTGTGAAAACTTAAGTTATTCTGCATCTTAAGTTACTCCCTTAAGATAAGTAAACCAATATTTTAGTCTGAATGACTGTGTCTTCAACGCTACATTTCCCATTTACGGCTTCACCTTTCGTACAGACATCAAAAGGAAATTCATTCTCTTGTAATTTTCACTGTCAGCATCATCTCTCAGACTTTAGTTAACAAATTCGGGTTTCATTTTAGTGTCTGAACTTCTTTTTCATCTCCTTCAGACTTATTATGATGTTAGTTAATATGAATTATTTTTCGTGTGTAAAAGTAAGTAAAAGATTCGGATAAAATTAGTTGTGTTAAAAGACCGGCAAGAATTTATTACAGTTCTTTATCCTTACAAATCCGACACATTGTTCAAGGTCTTTCGTAAGCCTGTCTTTATTTAGTCCAATTTGTCTTCTAAGAATGGCAATCCACTAGCTTACATAAATACCTCTATATAACCCATAATACAGTTCATTTTAGCAGTTAACTCTGAGTAAACCTTCCGTAACATGTCAATATAACTTTTCATCACTCTCGTTAGAACATCTGCATACCAATTAATTTTTACTTTCATCTGATTAAGTGTCAATAAAGTTCACTAATCTTTTTATTATGCGAATTAGCTTTGATATATAACTATAGATTCATGAAATTGTATATTAAAATTTTAAATAGTGACAGATTTATGCGAGGAGATTTTAGAAAGTGTATAATTTCAGCTTAATTTGAAGTAGTTACGATGTTGTATTATTACGACGAGTGCGTGTAATTCCGTTTTTTTTTTTAAGTTATTATAACTGGTGGCACTTGCAAAACCCATAACAATTGTCTGTTAATTTCGTGGGAGAGTGCAAACGGGTGCTTTGTTGAGGTGTGGCGCGAATGTTAGAGACGAGCTTACCATCTATAGTTGAGTCTAGTCAAGTGTATCTATATGTTCCATGTGGTGCCAGACGTAAAAGAATTGCACCAACCCATTTCTTCCCGTGGTTTTGTAAAAGGAGACTAAGTAACTTACCAGAGAATGGGCAGCAGCGTTCTCTATGGTTTTTATTATGGCAAAACTCTCCTTTGAGGGAGGCCAGCACCGGACGTCATTCAGCTGAAACGATGATGATCATATGTAACGAAATAGATTTTGGTGTGAGAACTGTATATCATCCAAGCTACTTCTAGTCAGGTCACAAAAACATACACTGAACATTATTTTGAGAGTGTTAGAAAATAATCTTGAGAACAATTAAGATGAGTGGCCGTTCACAACTGAACTAACGGTGCTATGAGTAGTTATGAGAACATAATGAGCTCATAATCCTGTTGCACATCTTGTTAGTATAATACATACAGAGTAAAATACTTTTAGAAACATACATTCGTAATACGCGCCTGTTTCCCATGGTAGGCAGAAACCACAGAATGCCACCTGCTACGATCCTCACAAGCTCGTACCTTTCGTTTACGTTCAAACATCTGGTCGTACACGCACGCTGGTTGTGAGTAATATGCACCTGACCTTTCTGAAGACCATCACCAAAATGGCCACTATTAGTCGTTCTAGGGCGGCCCCTGTCGGTGTTTCCACTCACATCAACCTTGCAAATAACTTTTGTTAGTCCCCTTTCATTAATCCTCTCAAAACGGCCAGGATAGTAACAGAATAATTTGACTCCCACGTAGGGTCTGCGTAGGTGGAAAACCGGTCTTCTCAGAGTGGCAAATAGCAGCTGGATGAGAGTGGCTGAACATTGTGTAAAATGACGTGTGGTTTGAGAGGCGTATGTTCAACAGTGGTTTACTTTAGGCTGGTGTCAATCACATTTACGGATACATAGGTGATTGACTCTATCCTATTCTTAACGTGGCAGCTGTCAGTTGGACCCCATATAATACAGTAGTAGGAAACGTTACGTGGACGAGTCCTCCATTGTTTCACCACGTTTTGTGTTTCCTTGTTCGGCTGTTTCGATCACACATTTTTGTGAACTACCGTATTGTATGATCGACCTAGTTATTTGGAATGATGCGATTTTCGGCACGAGCTCAAATGGAAAATATTTTATATTACAATTTTATTTTATTGTTTTTTCTATAATCACGACAATGCAATACATACATATAGGCATACCTAGGTGCCTGATCTGATATGAAAAACGACTTCACAAATAATGTGCGGAGCTTATTTTTGATTTTATTGTATAGGGTAGCACTGGCAGGTACCGACGCACAAACTGAAACCATGAATTTATCACATGATTCAAGAGGAGTTATCGTTGACATTTTTCGTCAGCTATTAAACAAAAAAAAGAGCTGTTCTATACAATTTCACCTCGTAGGTATTGCGCTTTTCTATCGAGCAGCCGATTTTTTTTTTACCGACGATATATTTCAACGCTCTTGAATCATGAATAGACCAGGAATCTAACTGAATACATGGTATATATCGTTTCAGATTATTTTGTATCGTTCGAATTTAATTTTCCCTAATACCCAGTTATTATGTTATGAACGCCAAAAACACAAAACGCGTGCTAATACCATTTTATTCATGAGGCGTCAGTTTGGTCTCTCGGGAGAGATCTTAATTACGCGTTTTTAGGGTCACAAGGCAAACGAGTCAGTAGATTAGAGTTTTTCCCTTTAGACCAATGTATTACACATGTACGTAGAAACCGACATAATTTAAGTTTCCAGACTTGAGCATTTCCCAAGAATGGGAATAGTTTTGTAGAAGACTAGGCGGTTTTTTGGAACTGCTTCATTCTATTGCAAATCGTGACTGCGATTGCTGGGTTTGATTTTGTGGTTGGGCAGTAATTATTTGGTTATCGAGTACCACTTTTGTTTGCAGCTTGAAGATTTTAAAGATGGTGTTATACTTCCATTTGAACTTTGTGGTGGATGCGCTAAAGCAGCCCGTGTTTAAATATACTTCCGTTTTTTGCAATTTTCAGGTCAGTATCATGTTGTAAGTTAAGCAAAGTATGATTCGCGACCATAGCACGTATATATTTACAGAATAGGGTTATTACACCCAATTTTGAAAAGTGTCTTAATGAAATTCTAGAGTAATAATAAACCACTGAAAAAAACACAACATTTTTATTTAGTCGATTAGTGCCATAAAAATGCATTTAAATTTTACATTTTCAAATTTCGCGCGTAATTTGACGAAACGCTGGACGCAGTGGACGCCATATTGTTTTGTGGGTATGACGTCAGGTTGCTATTTAAAGTTGTTTTTCACTTAGTAGTGTTTCTTTGGAAATCGTTTTTTTTTTTCTATAAACAAATAATGAATAACAGTTTTCTCGTGAGCGTGACATCGTATTAGTTTCCTTATTTTTGGTAACACTGACTAGTTTTACTCGTATAAACGAAGAAAACACGTTGAATTGCAGTCCACATGTTACACAGTTTATATTTCGCTGCCACCAACACAGCATTAAATATATACTTTACGAACCCCCACAAAATCTTTATCTTAATAATGCAATTTTTCCCTTTCCTAGCAATTTCGTACAAACGACGTCACCTTTTAAAGTCTTCCCATTCCACCGTGTCAGATCAGTATCGGGTCCACACAAGTTGGATCAACATTCATGGTTGCACCATAAAAAAAGCATCGAACTACGTTCGGTTCGTTATTCGGACCCATCCGGGCCCTCTAATCGGGATCTGGGTCCAAAATGTAGGTCATCGTACTTCCGCATCCCATATTCAAGGAAATGAGTGGGTTGGAAAAATCTGACGTCACACATCACATATTATGAAGATATAAAGTTTCCCCTTTGATTCATGATCACAGCCCAGAGATTTGCTGCAAAATGTCCTTGCGTTGTCGTCTGATATGGTTTTGTGTTTTCAAGATATTTTTGAAGCAAACGAGGCGTGGAGGAGGGTATGGAGGTTCATTTTTATGCCCTGAAAGGTTATTATGTTCGTGTTTATATGATTACTTAATAGAAGTTACACGAAAGTTACCTGAAAATTACACTGGGAAAACTGCTCTACCATCACTTAAAATATTAATTAATTAACTTACTGATAAAATGAGATACTCGAGTCCCTTGTATTAAGTTACTACTTAGAATTTGTGTCCTTTTCGAATACGCGAATTTAATTATATTTCAGACTAACGAACGCCCACTTCTTTGCTTTTATGAATAACACCTGTTGTCTTTAATTTAGACCTTTGTTTTCATTATTATTTAGAGACTGGTGTTCTACTTTAGTTCAGTGCCATAGTAAAAATGAAATCTTAAAAGGATTGTATTGTTTAAAATACTCTTCTAAATCCGTAAAAAATTTAGTCTTTCCCGGTTTTGTAATTAGGTACATATTAGTTTATTTTTTTTATTCTTTTCAAATTAGTCACTTGTTTATTTGGTGTATTTATGTTAATTCCCTGTAGCATAATCAGCCTATAATGTTCCCACAGCTGGGACACACGCTTCCTCTCTTCGAGAAGGAGTGGACCTTAATCCACCACGCGGGCCCAGTTCGGTTTGGTAGATGTCACATGTCTTCAAATTTTTGGCTCTAGGTTGTCCTAGAGCCAAAAATTTGCCAGAATTCCCTGTGCAAATTCAAAATCGATAACTACTTATCTTTATTTTTTTCACTAATAATTTAATCACCACGCCTATCGTTGATGGTCGCCAGTTGTTATAAGCACTTGCTTGCCTTACACGGTTGGTGTACATCCTCTACACTTAACGGTTTCGTGTTTATGGTATCCTTGTAGCATGAGTCGTCGGCCTGAATAGTGACGTCACGGCCGGGGAAAGTACCACATTCTTAACCTATTGTCACTTATGTGCCACTTAGGATGACTCGGGTAAACGCTCATTCAGGTAAACTTAGAATCATACTTGCTTCGTTAAAAGAGATATTAATGGAAATATGAATGATATCTTCACTCTCGGATAGAGTAAAATCATTTTAAACGTTTATTTATATACTGACTCGTAGACTGTAATATGTTGGATTTCGTACGTCAATAAAACCACATGGTAGCAATTTTTTTTATTTGTTTATACTTCAACGAACCATTGGTTCTTTTATTGAAACAAAATTGTATTCAGAGGTTTTGTGTACGTTTAGATATTATTTATACGTTTTGGCATTGACCTTTTAACATTGGATGTAGAAAGACTTTATGTTTATTCGTGAAACAATTTTGTAATATTAAATTCATGAGTCATATTACATTCATATAATATGCATTCATTAGAGTTGAAGTCTGAATAGTCTACTTTTGATTACAGCATTTTGCAACGAAAATCAAATTCAGCTTCAAGATATTAGTAGAATTATGAAGTCGAAATATAAAATAAAATAATCTGTTATTTAGTATTTTCAATATTCTAGTCTTTAGTTGTTTGCGTGTGTGAGTGTGCCGTTGTCTTTCGCGTTAAGTTGAATATTAACTATGTAACCCACTATTGCTTAGTGTACTGTGTGTGTGTGTGTATGAATAGTAGAGGCGCAAGAGTGTGATAGTAGACCGGGGAAGCGTTGCTGTTCACGTTACTGATGAAATGTTAAATAGTGTTCTTTAAAAATGTTTCTAAAAATAATAGAGAATAAAAATTGATATTAATAATTACGATAAAAAAATATGAAATTGTCGTTATAACTAGATGTGAAATTGAAACTTGAATTTAGTTCAGTAGAACTATGTTGACGTCAAAACAAAAACAATTAACTGTACTGAATGAGACGTCACGCATGTCACTTCCATTGTCTCAATAAAACTGTTAAAAACAAGTTCCAAAACTATTTGGTTCCAATGAAAATATGGACACATTAAATTAGTGTAACATGAAAAGTAAATACACATGCATAGATCTACATTATCTTCTACGCCTGAAACACGTCGATGGGCGACGACGTCTACGCACACTGACGTAGCACTCGTAGCGGTGTGTAGGTAACCGTAGTCTCATTCTTACCTGCGCACGCGCGCGCGTCGTCTCGAAGAAAGCCTCAGTGCTGAACTGGCGGCCGTCCCGACCGCACCGGCCTGCCGACATGTGGCAAACCTTGTGACTCAAGTGTTGTGAATTGTGTACAAGCACAGTGTCCGTGCGTTAACCCCAACCCCTGATAGTGCTTAACCGGATTTTTAGTTGGAACGCCCCGCGGCGTGCAAAAGGTGGGTCTTTAATATTATCTAGACGTATCAGTGCTAGCTCAGTCGAGTGTTAATTTAATGTAATGTGAAAGTTGTGACGATCGATCGCCGAGTTCGAGGAGTCAGCGATGTTGACACACTTTTGGTTCAGGTGTGGTTGCTAGCAGGTGGGCGCGCCGGCTGTATGTCAGTAATACGTGTCCGACCAAAATTCCGATCTCGGAGACCGCTTTCGGCTGGACAACTTTCTTCCGGCTGAGATTTTTGACTCTATCGTTCTATGGGGCTATTATGTCATTGTCAATGAATACGAATGTTGACAAAAGTCTGAGGTAACAGCCGAATTGCTCGTGATAATAAAAGCTCGGGATTATGCCATCAAACGGAAGACATCAACGCGCTCCGCTGTGTCTCGCATCTCAAGCTGCTTTACATTGTTATAGCTCTTTGGTATCTTGACTACTGTCTGGAATAGGATGATTATTAGATTCAGCTTTATCTAGATCTTAACATGATTATATCTGTTTCAGCTAATGTTAATAACGTCTATGAAGCAAAACAAAACTTGATTATGTCTGAAATTCATAATCAAATTAGTTCTTTAAACACCTTAAACAATTCAATTTAAAATCTATTCATTTGATTGGACATCAGTGCGAAAATGCAGGAGACCATGCAGTAGCTACGTTTAAAAAATAAACATGCAAACCAAAAACTCACGATTAATAACTTAAGGTCTAGCATACATTCAAAATTTCAGTGACTTCAAAATAACCTACTGCTTACGGTACTAATTAAGAAAAAACAAATGAAGTATTTCATGGAAAATCAAAATTATTACACTATAAACATGAAGTGGAGGTAAACGAGGACAGAGCCGAGTATACTAGTGACGAGGTTGAACCGGTCTCCCTCCGCCCCCGCTACTCCGCGGTTCCCTCTGCACCTCCTCACTCGTCGCCTCGGTAACTCGCGATGCGCCTGAGTGCATCCCTCGCATCTCTATTTTCATAAATTATGATAAACCTCTTACATATTCTCTGTTGGTTACCCAAAACAAAATCTTGCCACGAACGTACGAAACGAAACAAGAGCCTTAATTTGTTTTTGATTCAATCCAAATCAATCTTTAGTAACACAGAAATGAAAAAACAAATTAAGATTTGCAGTACCCAGTTCTGTAACCAAAACGGAATAGAAAGAGGACCTGATACTCCTTGGTAAAATAAAATTCATTGTTGAAATAAGAACGTCAGAACTTGGCATAACCTCAATTGTTACCGATAATAACTTAATCAAAGAAGACAGTTATACAAACATAAATAAACCACGCTTATGATCCCTACACTTAGTGCCAAAGCACCAAACAGTGCCAAAAGAGGTTCACATTTGGCACAACCCAATAGGATCCCGTTCAAATTAATCTCTATCTAGTAAACTGACAATTCAAATAAGCTTATCTATTAAGGTATACCTTCCCGGAAGGCTTAAAAGATTAACAAAATCTTAGCACATTTTTGGAAGTTATTTAAAGATTGAATTAAACCTTGTAAAGTCTAACAAAACTGCTCTTATTTTTTAAGAACTCCTGCTGAGTTTCATTCCAAGAAACTAGACCGATTATATTCTAGCTTAAGCAGTGAAGTTTCTTCATATTTGAAATCACTACCTGTCAATTACACATACAACTACTTCGTCAAGTACAAAATTGACACTGTTAATATATAACCTTTTCACATCCCAGGAGCTCTTTTCGTTCTCATTCCTTAGAGACTTTTTATTATAAGAAATGGAATTAATTATAATAAAAATATTCAATACCATATCAATCATACTACTAAATTAGGTTTGTGGTGCCGATAGGGTGTTGCCGCGCTCTGATGAATAAATCATTTTCTGGGAGAAATTCGTATGACTCGACCCGAAGATAGTTCACAAATATCCTCTTGTGCATAGAAATTGTTATTCTATATGATATGAATTGAGAATTTTTGATGAATACCGACAAACAAGTAATGAATAATATTCTAATGAAGACTTTTGAAACTAATGTAATTATCATTGATGACACAGAACAAACTCGCACATTCTATACAGGATACAATTTTAACCAGTGAGTAAACTGTAACCATAAATTCAGTTTATGATTCTAGACCCCCTAGCGTATAAATTTTTCGTCTACAACATCTTCGTACGTCTACTAACAAACAAAAAATTAGCTGTTCCATACATTTTGACTGCGTAGGTATTGCACATTTCTGTGAAAGAGCCGATTTTTTTTAAATAACCGATCAAAAATTTGAATACAAGCGGAATTCATGGTTACAGTTTGCGCACTGGTTAAATAATGCTCCGAAGAATGCTAATTCAACATGTAGCTCCAACAATGAGGCTGCTAAATCTACTAAAGCCCATTCAGCAATAAATCTGATCAAGCAAGAAAAATGTCAAACCTTCCTAGAACCAGCAAGAACAGTGACAATAAACAGGAACTAGTTGAAACCAGAAATGCTTCATAATAACGCATTACAAGATGAACTAAAATCCCACGTTAGTAAAAACCTGCACATATTTTATGTTGCGCTATAATTATGAACAAAGAGAGCATTATAAGCACGTCTGGCAAAAAAGGGGCAGACAGGTCATTGAGGACAAAATAAAACTTTATTGGCTCATCGCTCAAGAATCCAAACAGAGGTTTGCAACAATTGATATATACCTGGCATTCAAAAGAATGAATGAAATAGATATGAAATGGACTGGCTTTTCAAATTTTTGTGATAAATAATAGAGTGTTGGTATTGTAATACTTTCAGATAATACTGTTAAGAAAGTACACTACTATCAAAACTCAAAGCATTTATTTCAAATAAACCAATTACAGGCACTTTTGAATTGTCAAGGTCGGTGAGATAGAAAGATGAAGCTAGTTGCCCATTCCAAAGCGTAGGTACCTATGGAGAAGAACGGGCAAGAAACTCCATGGACACTTTTAAAATCATGATTTTGTTACAATCAGTTGGTTACATCATTATGTTGAAATTATCAATGTGAGAACGATGTAAAAAGACGTGCACATTATAAGCGTCCGTAATTATATCAATAAAAGCAAAGATCTCGGAGCTTTGATGGACCAAATACCAGGTGAAGAAAACCCATAAGAGTAGCCGAAACATCAATAACTCCATGATTGAAAGTGTTTTAATGCTTACAAGTACATGAGTTCTGCATTTGATTTCTCACGATTTTTTCACGCTCTCACCTATAAACATTATCTGCCAGCGATATTCTTCGAAAACTCTTTTAATACCGGCTTAAAAGTCATCGACGCATACGCAGACATGCCCATAACCCATTGCTTTGAAGATATTGCGCCAATTACTCGATTCATATATGATTATGATGGTCTAATTGACTAAACACCATACCTGTAATTATGCTATCAAATTCGTGTTCAAGGAGAAAGTGTTACATACGCCCAAAGATTCTTAAATTTTCACTATCCATGCTACAAAACGACCCGCATGGAAAGTAGAGTACCTGCATTTTGCACCGAACTAATCTAAAATTGTTGCAAAAACTGCACAAAGTAAAACTGTGTCTAATTGTTGCAAAAAACTCGTTGAGAGTTAAAACTAAATGTTCTTTGGATTCTTTACAAAATCTCTTTATAATGTTTCTTACTTTGAATCCAAACTTAGTTGATACCGGAATTCTTAAATATTTATACCTAACAACCGGTTACCGGTCAGTTCTTGACGTCATTTCTAAATATGGTAGAACTGGCTAAATCGATATCGAATAAAAACATGACATTCAGCAAAATTTTATATATTTCTTCTTGGTTTGGGCTACTATTACAACATATTTCATTGCCAACTACGCAACATTAGGCATAACAACATGCTTTTACTACTCTCCCAAGTCGTCATCATCGTTCTGTACTTCGTTCTTTGCACACACCTCTTAACACAACAGAAATTCCTGCTAATTAGTAAATATTGGTTTACCACTCTCGAAATTTTCTAAGGTCTCATGTCTCCCACGTTTGGCCCTCAAATTACTCAATAGTTATATAACTCGAGCGGCTAATACCGCAAACGATACGTCTGGCTACGAAGACGTGAGTCGAGCCAACGGTTACCAGTCCGTTAGTGCTAAGGGGGTCATGCGCGCTCGAGTCGCGTGCGCGACTTTCAACACACCCGACATTACTTACTATTCGACCTGGAATACGCGAATATTTTCTTATAATAGGAAACGTGCATTTACAATTGTAACGAAATCGATTCAATAGTAACTTTTACTTGAATTTTTGTAGCAATTTGGCGGAAGGTAGAGAAATCAGTCTAATTTTAAAACACGCATAAGTACATGTTATAACTTACCATATTACGACAATTAAGTAATAAAAACGTCAAGTATGTAAGATGATATTCGAGGGACGCATTTTTGGAAAGTTTTCAGTGGAAGTGAAAGCTCGGAAATGGCATTATGCAGAATAGATGGGTGCCATAACTCGATTATGGAAGTACATAATTTATTTAAAGGGATTTAAATGTTACGTAGTAGAGGCGGAAACGTAAAAAAAATACCGGTACACGAGGAGAAAAACCTTATGAAGGAATTCTTCGTAGAACAGCGATAACTCGTAAATAGTGCTCACTACATATTTTAGATTCTCGGTTAAATAAAATATTATAATAAAATATTAAAAAAATAATACAAACTGACAATTACTAAGAAGGTACAAAACAGTATAAACGACTATATTATAACGACTTAATTCAATAATATAATAACTCTATGATTGAAAGTGTTTTAATGCTTACAAGTAAATGAGTTCTGCACTTGATTTCTCACGATTTTTTCACGCTCTCACCTATACACATTATCTGCCAGCGATATTCTTCGAAAACTGTTTTAATACCGGCTTAAAAGTTACAAACTGACAATTACTAAGAAGGTACAAAACAGTATAAACGACTATATTTTAACGACGTAATTTAATAATTACAAGTCAAAGAAATTTAATTATGTTTCATCTTATTAAAAGTTATCATCTCTACGGCTGCTTTATGAGATAAATATCAATATTGAGATAAGGCCGTGTGCTATAAATTGCTATTAGCAAAGATTTTTTTTTTTACATTTTTCATTAAAACGATTATAATTATTTTTGAGGAAGCTACAGAAGTTTTCCTTCGATTTCTCCTTAGTTATCGATTAGAAAAATGATTTTACCAAAGAAACTTGTAGCTATAGAATTTAGTTTATCAGAATCATTGAAACAATTTATTGAAACTAAGGTTATTCCACCTAACAGTAAAAAACGAATTATTTGAATACAATCACCTTTGCCAAAAATACTGAAGTGTGACAAAGTAAAGCAAGCACACACTGAAGCGGTTTAAAAATGGTCGTGCGTGACCAAGATACAAAGAAAAATAACCTTCACGAAATTGATTTCCAAATGAAAAATTAGAGTCTCAAAGCAAAATTGCTTTTGTCACGTCAACACAAGTCTATTCTGAGCTAAATTTTTAACTAATATTACACAAGGTCCTGTGGCGCAACGGATAACGCGTCTGACTACGGATCAGAAGATTCCAGGTTCGAATCCTGGCAGGATCGCAAATTTTTAACTTTTTTATATATTTTCTGCATTTTCTAGTTAATTTTGTCGAATAATTCTTTTGTTAAACCTTTGTTTCATTGCTTTTAGTTAATCTAAATTTTTTCGTCACTTGATGAACAAATTGGACCTTCCATTCTATTTATGATGGCTCAAAGACTGCTAATAAATTCGATTATCCAGACATAATTCGCTTCCGCATACGCTTCCGACCATTCAGTGTAACATCTAGACTAGACTGAAAGTACAGTTTCCCTTTAAGTAACAAACTTGTAAATATGCCTTATTGCAAGGGCATAAGGCTTAAAATCAAGTGACAAAATTGTGACAATTTATACAGAGTGGAACTAAACGGACGATGTAGCAGGCGTTTTCGTAGGAAATTTATAAAGCGCCTAGTGAATTGGTTCAGTGAGCTAGGACGTAGATATTCATACTGGTACATTGGGCTAGTTATTTTTAAATTGTACTTAAAAGCACTGCTTTCAAAATATTATGAATGATGTCGGTAAAATTAGCCTTTCTTAACAATATACGAACGTTTTTTTAAACTCCATCTTTAATTAAAAATTACAAAATTTGTTGACGTTTAAGTACTTTCAGGCTAAGTAGATCTTTATTTAAATAAAAATACCAAACCCAAAGGACCAAAGGGATGAAACATTAGGCCTGTACCCAAAATCTCAAAAATACAACAAAAATAATAACATCTGCTGTAGATAAATAATCAAAAACAGACGTATTAAACGAGTAAAGAGATAATATTCTTTTAATTGCCTTCGAGAAACTGGTGTCATTATCGAAATGCCAGTATAAGGCCAAACTGGCGATTCAACAGTAACAAAAGCATTAAAAGTTGAATACATGAATAAAAACTCCAGACTTCAATTTTGGGCTGAAGAGATCCTATAATTAATTATTATTGATACTTACCATCCGGTATTTGGCATCTGCAAGAAAACATTTAAAAGATAGAAAATAGGTTTTCTAAATAACCACCCAATTACACATCCTTATCCTGACATAGTATAAAACAAAGTCGCTTTTTGTGTTTGTACGCTTAGATCTTTTAAACTCCGCAATGATTTTTAATGCAGTTTTTATCAATAGACAGAGTGATTCAAGAGGAAAGTTTATATGTATAATACACTGACCTCCACGCGGGCGAAGTCATTGGCAAATGCTAGATAAGTCATCAAAGAAACTAGATGAAGATATTGGTCCAGGCATAGGTACACACATAAACTCACGCCTTCTTGGTCAATATATTCTCTGTGAATATTACTGCTCGTTTCTAACATAATCAACACGCCACAGAAAGTATAAACTGTGGAAGTATGCATAAATGCGCAAAGTTTATCACAGATAGAATAAACCAATTGCATTGCACCTTCCTTTTCGAATGCTGCAACTAAAATTAATTTCCTAGAGAGGCTAAGTGCAGTGGGCCATTCTAACGAACTTAATTTACAAAAACATTCCGAGAGCCATCTCCTGCAAATGTTAATATTTTGTTAACTGATCAATGGGCTGTTTATTTAAACAGTTTGTTGGTTAATTCGGCTACAGTTTCATTTACACATTGCTTTTAAACATTTTCTTAAAAGATTATTTTAATTTTGAAACTATACAAATCTTCATAAGTTGAGATTGAAGGAATTGATACAATATTTGAGAGTGAACCCAGCTATATAAAACCGAATGAAATGAATATCGTTTAATTAACACAATCCGAAATACAATGGTTGCGTAGTCCCATGAATTCAAAATCAAATCTAAGAATAGCAAACGTTAAAGAATTCTTCAACGTATTTTTATCCCTAAACACACAAAACTACACTAGTTTAGCTGATACGAGTTGGATGTTTCCACGATTGCTGGTCCACATACAAAACTTGTTAATTTGCATTCGTGCCATCTCGCATTCAAGTGGCACTATTTAGGAATCGCCGAGGAATCTCTGTGTAACGGTTAGCCGACCTGTCGTGGTGGCGAGTGGTCGTGCGATACTTGGACAGCTACTGATTCAATTTGATCGCTTTGAATTCTGTTTTGATCATTAACGATGGTTTGGCTTAGGATGCTAGACGCTTTAACTATATTATTCTTTATATCGTGTAGCTTATCATTTGTTTCTTTTCTTTTCAATTAGGTCTGTGGGTGTTTCTCTTGTGTTTTTTTTTATAAAAATTGCGTACACAAGTATATCGTGAACTTTGTTTAGCAATATCGTAACTTGGTTCTACGTGTTACCTTGATCAAAGGTTTCTCAGTTTTTTTTTTCATACCCTGAACAACAAATTGAGGCCGATAAATATCGTCCAAGTAATACAAACGTTCTGTATTCTACGTTATCCAGTGTTATCTATATTTATAGTCAATAAAAAAGACTGATTTAGGAGCAGTTAACGTTTATATTGAATTTGTAGCTACACTTGTAAAGAAAGCTTATCCTAATGGTGTAAATATAGAACGATCGTGAGCATCGGATGTCGCTAGAGATTAAGACTTATTAAATATTTTCTACCAACTTAGTCACAGACGACCTTATTTTCCAGATTGTTTGTTTTATTTTTCTTTATCTCAGAGTCTCATTGCTTTTGGTCCAAAGAAATTTTCTTCGACCATAACGAGATTTATATATCAAGCTTAACGTCATGCAACGTTATACTATATTATCTTGACAAGGCTCGCTTAATGAACCAGTATTGGGGCAAAAAACATTTGTATATGTTCAATGCACGTGGGCGTAAATGATAACCTGACCACCAGTTAGGCACTGGTTTACAGATAGAAGCATGACTGATATGATACATACATTCGTTTGGCTCGCTACGCCAGTATACAAGTATGTAATTTATTTCTATATTAACTTGTAGTGGTAGTCTTCCACTTCGGGAGTCGATGAATACCCAGGTCGAGCAAAAAGTATAATTGGGTTTTACGTTTTGTTCACCTCCTTTTATATTTTCTTGTTAGCAGCACATCTCGTATTCTTGTTGTTGAAAACCAGTTTGGAGGCAACTGCATACAAATATAAGGAAGTAGGTTCAAATAGCTGAGAAGGCGTTAATATTGGTTCTAGAATACGCTAGTAGACACGTAGGCTTAAGTCAGGGTTGACACGAGTCTCTTTAAATATATTTATACAGTTATCTTTATCATAGGTGTGCTACTGACCAATATGATCAAATGAAACTATGAAATATTATAATACATCAATATAAAATATAGCACCTCTTAACCTTCAACATCATCGCTGACTTTCCAAAGCTTATAGGGGATTCTTTCACCTTCAGCTGAAAATGATACTACTTCAACGGTCTAAAAAAAATAGTTGTAAACATTAGCAAATTATCTATAGTCGTAATTCTAAATAGAGCGTCGACCCTATTTCAGGTCTCCCTTCACAAATGACCTTGTGTGATCGCAAGGCCTGCTGTCGTTCGCCTCGTAGGAATGCGAACATAATGCCACCATGTTGACGAACCTAAAGATAAATTCCTGCATAGAATACATTTGCCCTACTAGTTGTGAAAGGCTATTGGGATGTCTATGTATAGACTTCTTAATGACGGTCCTGATGCGAGCTTAAAATAAACTACCACATCAACATTAATGGAAAAAGCTGATAACTGGTTATGCCGTTAACAAATTGTTGTTTGTAGGATTCTTTACAGATAAGTGACCAGTAGCCGGTGACGATAAAATAGGTACTCAAATAAATTTAAAATATTCCTTCTTGATAGTGTATCGATGGTAATCTTAATGGTTTCAGGTCAAAACTTAACTGTCATTTTTTTTTTCAATAAATAAAAAATAGTCCATCCACTTTTTGAAAGTATCACGGCATAACTTGATGTGTAGAGTCCCATCGTTTGCGGAACAGCACCAATAAAATAAGCCTTTGAAAGAAGATGCTATTTCAAAACGTCATTTCCTCAGAGCTTGTCAAAATTAAATCGTACACCGACGCCGGCGTGACCTTTCGATCTGTTCTATACATTATTGTTATTATGTCGTTGTGTCATTCAGTCTTGAACTTTAAAATTTAAAGTAGAATCTTGTATAAATACTAACTCGTTATAACACCTACTAGTCTCACAACTTGGGTCAACTTTATAAACTAGTTTCAAGCGAAATTGGGCTGGCCCATGTGACTAATGCAAAATTTACCGAATTTTATGATTCAGCATTTTTAACTGTGACTGCCATCATAACGGATATCGAAATTAATCCCTTTTCTGGTGGTAACGAAATAACGAACTAATGAATTATTTATCTCAGGCGACCTCCATCAGTAATTTTGAACGTTGCTAAAGAACCGGTCTCTGTAGGAGTCGAAATAAAGCTTGCTCCTAATAATTTGTGAACCAAACTGCAATTGGCGCAATTCACATTCAGAGTACCACTGATTTCAATATTAGTGTGTCTACAGATAGGACTGAAGTTGAACGTAGTAACAACAAAGCATTTGACAAAGCGTGTGTTGGCATCCATTCAATACGTGATAAAACTTAAATGGATAAGTAATTGAACGAGGTCTGTCTAGCCTAGGATTTTTTTACCACTCAAGTTTTCGATATAACAATATATAATTATTATTACCCAAGCATTAGTTTAGAAAGACGAAAAACATAAACATCGTTTATATACTAATACCAAAGTCAAACTAACCATAACAAAAGTACATACATTTTAAAGAAGATTCTTATCTCAAAGACAATTCAGCTCATGAATAAAATTACGTTCGTAAACGCTTTCGACGCCTTCAATGAGATCACAAAGGCTTTACACAATATGTTGAATTATACGACGAAACGGGTTAGCATTGTGTTCCAGAACACAGTAGGTATCAAACCACGAATTCAAGGTGATATTGGTCAAAGATATTCTAAAGCATGTCCGCACTTCAATCAACTTGGATTTACAGCGTCTGAGCCGATATTAACCATAATATATTGTCGTTGGACGCTTTTGGCAACTCTCGTCGAACTATATTACTGTTTTATGATATTAGTTGTCGATTTAATAGGATCGTGGCGAAGATATCAATGATAAGTTGGCCATTTCTCATAGTATGGAGATATACATTCTAGTAGATTTTCCTCTTGCCCCTTTACCCCATCAGAGAAATGAATATTTTTGTTTAGGGGTTCTTTTATCCTCTTCCCTAGATATTAAATTTCGTTTCCTCTAAAATTCACTTTGAAATGTTTGGCGGGTTTTGTTTTTATAAATAAAGAAAGTAGAAAAAACTGACCGTAAAGTCCCGCTTACTCAGAATTCGTCGGCCGTGAATATTTCCGTAGAAATAAATATACAAAAACTGTATTCCGTGAACAGGTTTGAACGCTTGTTACGAAATGGATATCGTGAAATCAAATTTGTGAACCAACTTACTTGACAAGTCGACAGACAACTGCCTGTTAAAGTATACCACTGGTCTTTGGTGGCGAAATCCAATTGACTTGTTACCGTTGTCAGTATGCAATGATGAACCAAATATCGTAAAAAGCCTTTAAAAGCAAATAAATTACACCAGCCCCAACTATTTTATAATGCAAAATAAAAAACCACTCAACATCGTACAGTACTAAAACTGCATTCTTGCTGCTGCACTGACTAATTACTGTCTCGGTCTCATTCAAATAAAACCTTCGAATAGTCTGGCCGTAACCGCAAACACTGCAATGAACTCGGAACGCCAGAAAAATAAAATTGAAGCTGTAAACGAGAAAAATCCTTCCATTTTATTTCATTCAAGTGTTCACGTAACTGCTGGTAGCATTCTTTAGAATTATTTAATCGGAACTCCATCACAGACCACAGTCGCTACTTATCAAAATGCATAGTTGAGCTGCCAAGAATTTGGGTCAGAATTAATACGTGCATAGTTACTTATAACGGCGTGTGACCAATATATTGGAATAAAGCTATTACGTTGACTCACGTAACGTTTCATGCTACTGATTTCATATTTAGGAAATGTTAAAAGACATAGTACACGCACTTACACCCAGTGTTTCAATCACTTGCAAATAAGTAAGCAAGGTAGCGTATTATACAAATATTCTCACGTATACCAGTCAATAACCATTCGTGTAGATTACGTGACTGTCGACTCAGATACGTGTTATTCCCGAGAGATATGTTATTTTCAAACAAATATCTATAAAGTCGTAATTGACAATTTCTTGCTGAACGTCTGTCATGCTGAAGACATGTCAGTTTGAAGCGTTAGAAGAAATATTATTTGGTCTAAAAGTAAATTTAGAAATTCCAATAAGCTTTGATATAAAAATAAATATCTGCTTACGTTTATGGATGGTGCTTAACGTGCTCATATTGTAAATGATAAATGATTTTGGTTCTGAAAGTAGGTTTTTACAGACACTTTTACACGTCAATAACACTTTTTACACGTTACATTGTAAGTAACCATTGAACTTCAAACTGTTTCAAATCAAAAAGGTGCTATTTACGCAAAACTAACACACTAGAGTCAAATATTTCCTAAGCCCGTTCAAAACTGAGATTGAAGTCATAAAGAAACTTATTATTCTACTGCCGTCTTGCGGCCACTTCCAGAATAATAAATGTTAACACTACACTGCCATTCGCCAAAGAAACTGACGATATCACCGCAGCACTTTCGAGCGCCATCGGAATATCAAACAACATGAACATAGCACAGGTAACAGTTATATCTAAACCTTAAAAGCTAGATAATAGAACCAAATTTATATTGTGGGTGACCTCGATATGACGCCCATTTAGATTTGCAAAACGATTGGACGTTATGGTTATTGATATTCGATATTTCATCATGTTTTGCAGTTCCGTGGCTAGATTTACCTGACCGTCTATTGTATTGTATCAATTGTTTTTCAACGTATTAGGTATTTCTATTGTAATATCATTAGTAAATATGTCAATTTTTACACTAGTTTTTGCATCGATTACTAGTTGGACAGTATGACACGATATCAAACTGGCAAGTAATAGAGCCAAACGTAATTCGACATTAATCTCTTTTCACTTTACTTAAACACTTAACGGGCCTTTAACTTTGTGTTTGCGTGTTCGTAATTACCAGTTGCATGTCTCACCGCAAATATCTGCACTGACCATGTGTTAAAAATAAAAAGTTAGCCAATCATAATTACTCTGTGAACTTCAACGATTAGAAAAAACCGGTGGAACTGTTTCAATCCAATTTGTCTTCACAACCGCAGTCGGATTGCAGAAGTTTATCAAGTCGGGCGGACCAAGCAAGGTTGTCACAGCCACACAATTTCTCACCAGTCGTAAAAAATAACAATTATTGTCAATGTTTTTCATCGATAATTAACTACATGCAATAACAGTAAGATTTTATACTTTATTGTGCAGCGGCATTATGAAACGGTATTTAAGTAAGCGGCAAGAACTGATATTTTTCTGGTTATAATAACCATATGGTCATTAAATCAAATCCGTAGTTACCTCATACTCACAAATAATTAATTATAATGACGCTTGCGTTTTAATATGTGATAAAAACACGCACCTATTGAATTGAACGAAAATATTGTACGTACTCAGTATCCTTGCCCTTAAGAGGGGACGGGGCCTGCGAGGAATTTGAAAAATAGGTATTTGAAGAAACTATTGCCGTCGCGCTGTCAGTAAGTCTTCCCCCGTAGTCAGCTCAGACCGAAATTATCACAAAAAATTTGACGAGATCGACGTTTCGTATTCCCCTTTTTTGTCCTCGAAAACTAAGCCGATTCAATTAAATTTTGAATTAACATTTTGAGAAAGAGTATGTTTAGGTTCCTATAATTTTTTTTATGTTAAAAACTTTTCTAGTTAGTCTGGTAGTCCTTTAATCACGGCGGTAAAAATAGGGCATTTTTTGTAATTTTTAGAGGGTCATATTTTCTTTACTAATTAGTTGCTGAAAAAAAGAAAATGACAAGGACGTGTTTACAGCAGACCTTGATTTTATGAATAATAAATATTGCTCTAGAGGCATTAGTCAAGAAAAAAAAAGGGGAATACATTTGTATGGAGAATCGCATACCCTGATCACACGGTAATTTGCCTCAGAATGAGTTAATTCTTTTAGGTTGACAAAACAAACTGTGACACTTTCGTTTATTCAGCAGCCCTAGCGTAGTTCGCAACGGTGGGTGGTGGCCGGCCGCACCTCTGCGCCATGCGACGTGAATGCCTCTCCGGTGACATCTTTAAACTCTTCCACTCCCTTCAAAGGCATTGTGCTTTGACAATACGAAACTCTCGCAAACTTTTCTTATTTCTGGTCCCAGCTGTATTTTTTACTAAAAGCCAGAGATTTTTCTTGTAACTGATGTAGTTAACGGTTAATCAGTATTTTTATTTAGTTTTAAGAATGTTGCAGCCCGTTTCTCTCGCTCCTGCTTACAGTCAAGACGTAATTATGGGCTTATGTATGCTCTGGAAGATACCGAAAGAACCTTCTTAAGGCATACACAGGTCGAAAACCTAAGTATACATAAACGATGTAAACGCACATTAAAAATGAATTAGTTTACCTGTCCAGTAGCCTGTGCTTCTTTTGTAGACAAGGTACACAAAATATTGTGTTTAATTACAAGGTCCAAGTTAGAGGTGAATGCTTTGCGTCATCCTCCAACCCTTTTCAAGTTATTAGCAGCTTTGAATGCGCAAAAAACACTGAACAGAATTCATTTAATTTTACCCTTCCATACTTTCCCGAAATTCAGCCATCAGCATCAGCAACAAAAAAAGGTAAGAGATCTAATTTTCATATCTCCACAGTTACATTTAAGAGCGTGCATGCAAAACGTGTCAAATGTTCTTTGCGCGAAAACAAAACACTTATTGTATTTGTTTATAAGAAATGCGCGGACGTCAGCGGAAGGGTCGCACGCGCAAGGTCACGCGTCGAGCCCGACCCGCGTCCGCACGCGTCAGCAACTTTGCACACAACTCTAGTTTAGTACAAAACTAAGACAAACTAATACTTTAATCATTTAATCTCGTGAAGCCTAAAGTTTTGTTTTTTCGTGTAATGTTGTCACAAAAACTGCTGGAAAAATCTGGGAGTTTCCTGTTAGTTAAGGAACTGTCCAAGAAACTCTAGCTAGATATGTATGTAGTAATAGGATAAAGTTTTTATCACTTCTAAATTAGGTATATAGTCACAATTTGCCTACAAATCAATTTAGCTACGGCCATTCACCTCTACTTGGTGAATGCATGAGCAATGAACTGCAAAATACACGAGAAAAGTTTATTTCAAGCAGTATCAAAACTTCTTTCAAATTATTTTGAGTAAAAATCCTCCTTGCTCCCAGACATTTTATTTAATTGCACGTTTAATTTAATGTGGAGGTTCACGAACGAAGCGTCGTCATTATTAATTTAACTCAGTTTTGCTTGAATCAGAATCAGAGAGGCTACTATAAGCTCTTTTCCTCATTATGCTAGATGCCTCTCATAATTAAGTTGGCCTTTGTTGTGATTAATTATTCATTTTAATTTGAATGGCTATGGAAAATTACGAACTTAATTTTTTGAAGTCTCAACTATCAATCGAGGTTGTGACTTTATTGCTATTCGTGATGCAGACTGTTTAAATAAATGGTTTTCCAGCATTTTCGCCTGCGTGGAGATCAGAAATTATCTCACAGGAAAATGCTATGCGTTAATCCCGGTATTAAACTATCCGTCTATCAATTTTCATCCAAATCCGTTCGGCTGCTTTTGAGTGATTGAGAAACAAACATCCAAACATCCACGCATACAAACTTTCACATTTATAACTTATAACATTAGTAGAATTAGTAGTAGGTATTCATGGAGATACTGGCGACCGTGAGTCTTTCAATTAACAAAACAATTACCTACTATCAAAATGATGATACCTCTAAACACAAGAACACACGTAAATCTCATCTGATTCACAAAACACAAATTCTTCACAGATTTCTACACCTTATTGATGAGAATCAAGTGTCAGCGATTGTCTAATGTTTATTCAATGGCTCGTTAATGTATGATGTAAGTACGTATTGCAATACGTTTTGTGTGCACCATACCTTGAACTTTTCGCCTCACGAGATCTCCGCGCTGGTTAGGTCATTTCGAAACCAAGTAGTGAATAATTCACTGCATATTTTTCATATACTTGTTGCACGATCGTGGAATATTATAAGTTTATTGCTGTGGTACTGTTGCTGTTTACTGCCATGGTTTTATAATCATGAAGGAAAAGTACGGGCGGTGATTATTTAAAATAGCGTATATATATTATTATTATGCTACCGGTATTGTTATCTATGCATCATAATTATATAGCGTGGTACTTATATTTTAACTTTCACATTTTATTTTGTGTTTACTGACTTTGTGATCAACAGATCTTAGCGCTTTTCTAAAACTTTTTGAGTTTTGCATACATTCTAATTCATCATTAATTATTTATGTTACTCATCTTTATAATTTGTTTCATTTAAAATAATAGAAAAGGATAAACCTTTGTGTTTCTCCATATTACTAATAAGGCCTGCTTTATTTAAAAGTGTAAAAAACAATGACGAAGAAGCATACTAAAGTCCGTGAGATAACACAACAAATTCAAGATATGAGGTCGATACTAAAATATTTGAAATCATTACTAAGATTCTGAGGACGTGACTCATGCAGAATCTTGAATAACTTTATATAAAGTTAATCATAAATATTAATAAGCATATCCTCAAGCTCTTAGTCATATCATTCTTGATTTAATTGGCTATATGAGTACTTATAATTATACTTTGTTTGCGCCACAACAACACTTGGTCCTTCGCATTCCGCATTCAGTCCTTTCTCGGCTACCAATATTGTCTTCTAAACTTTTGACTATGGTGACTTCAGCAAGCTAAGTAAAGAATAATGATGTAGGTACATACCTCAGTCAAATTAAAATACCTTTCAAAAAATTACAGCGTTATTATGCGTATAATTAAATTCTTTGTCCATTGTATTACAAAGAAACTCCTAAGAATCTCATTATGTTGACAGTCTGTAAATCCGCTAAATTAAATTAAGTTATTTGAATTCATTTTGGTACAAATACATTCCGCTATTTCAGTTTTGCGTAAATCCTCATATCGCTCGCTCGCTTCGTATCGCCTATAAACGTACGAATGGGACCCGAACAAATACAAACACACAATAACACATTCCACCATTTAAATTTTCCAACACATATAGTAAACAAAACCCAAATGCATTAGAAGCATTCAGTTCCATCTCCACGTTTCTCGTCTCTGGCATACTCATTTCACCGCTAATGCGCTTAAAAACGCAGTGCACATCTATGGAATTTAACACAAAAGGTGTGCTAAATGTAAAAGATATTTTCTGGTTCGCCTCACAAAACAGCGGGCATCATTCGACGACTGTCTCGTTAGGCCCATTCAAACACTCTATAGTTCCACGGACTCTACGAGCTACGAGACTTTTTGTTGCTCATTCAACTGTTGGCTTTTTATTTTTGGATGTCCCACTAGGATTTGGGTGTTCACGTTTGTACCATTATCTCGCGAATCTTTGAGGACGAGCAAGGTTCTGTCGGTTTCATTTTAAAATATAGGTATGCCTCGTTCAGATAAAATCTGACTCACCAATAAAGTGTTCTGCACGACAAAAGCACAGATAAATTCATTCTGAATAAATAAAAATACTTATATAAAGGAAATGTGCCAAGGAAAATCCCAACGATTAAAAGCGACATGTTTTCGATGACTCCAACCAAAGCTGGTATTTCAAAATGTGGTCGTTAATGTAAAAATAGCGAGGATATAAAAAATCATTTTGGAGGGATACCTCAAGTATGTATACTGGGACCGGTTGGCCTCGTCCATACAAAACCACAGCCTCATTATCAGTAATCTGCCATTCCAAACGAAGCTTCTGATGTTTTTTGTTTAAGTTGGTTTGAAGGAGATCTCGAAACGCGTCTTCATCTTTAAAATTTTGCGGAACTGTTGCTGACTAAACAGGATTTACAGTTTAACGATTTTTCTTTAACTTGCGAAGACGTTTCGGTTAAACTTGTTTGGCTTCGCTGCGCAAAAAACTAAACAACCTTATTCACTTGTGTTGTAAATTGAATGTTGGGCAAAAGAGCTTCGTTTAATAAGCGTAACTTCTCCATGGTGGAATATGACAATAAGCCGGATACGTGAAGACAAAAATGAAGAAGACCAAAAATGAAACAACCAACTTTTTCACTAAGCCTTAGGTCCTACCACGTAAATCTTCATTGAACACGTACGAACAGGTCCCGAACAAACACAAAGAAACAACAATAAATTACACAGGAATCGCTTTCATAAAAATGTATCACGAGTTACCTGCGTTAGAGGTCAAAACATCAGAAATCCCACGTCTCAAATAGCCGGGTACGCCACCCGAATATTAGGATTAGGACAAAAGCTTTCTCGGTGACTCAACATCTCAGGTAGAAGTTTTTTCAAAGGGCCGTATGTCCGTTCGTAAAGTAATACCTACACGGTAATTATAGGAAGAATAGTTCGGCATTATTCTTTTCGGTGAAATTTTGAAGCGCTTGTTAGCTAGTACATAAATTACCTGTTTAGAAGTAAAGTATAAACCTGTTTTATATTCACAGTGACATACCACACTTGCGATAAAAGCCGGTTCGTTGTCTGACTCACTGGACATTTTCTTTTGAGTAGGTATTGCTTTTGAATTTTTTGTCTTTTTGGCAGAATACTTGAATACATTTCATTCCTTAGAAGCGATCATAAGTTTTGAAAAATAACGACTGTCCGTTTTCTTCCTTTTTTTAAATACTATTCAAAATATAGCGCGCCATTTCTAACAGCCTTTCCTCCGCTAATGTAAATACGCGATGGGATAAGGTATTTATGTGCAGTTATAATATTAGCTGCATATAATCACGAAGTATATAAAATCATTACATAAACCAGTCTCACAGTTATTCATATAAAAACTTCTGCTTTGCATGTCCACTAGGTGTCGGTTAATGTTCTTACATACAGGCCACCTGGTCCATCCAACATTTATCAGTTCAATTTGACGACAACAACTAGCAAAAAAACCCGAAATATTACTCAAACATACCTTCTTCTTATATTCGGGGTAAAAAGACCTCTTTCAGAATGTCACTGCAAAAGTTACGTAGCATTTTATGTAAGTCCCTTTTTCCGAACAAAAGGCCTATTGACACGTAACCCTCCCGAAATTAGATGATAAAATATTTGCGCCACCGTTTTTTCAGGTGGTTTGTTCATTTTATGGTAACATGTTCGTTGAACTCGGCATCAATCTGTTCGCTGCTTTGAGCGAATCAACCGTCGGCGTCGGTTAGTATAACAACCGACGCGGAAAGAGGGGCTGGAACTCATAATCTGCAACATGTCTCATGGTTTTTAATGTAGGTAACAAGATTTCCATGATCAAAGATAACAATCCAGATGGAAAATTGTCATGCAGGCCGAGAAAAAATATCTTCAAATGTGCTTACGAAAACTAAACGACATTTGTGGATCCAGTCAAACCCGTTCTTGTCGAAACGCGTGAAGAAATTCTTCGTTTCTAGTTTTAGCAAGATCGGCAGATACCGTGATGTTTAACGGCCAGTGTTATTAACATTAGACACCGGTTGTGAGCAATTAGAAACGTTTTCATAATATAACCCGATAAGTGGAATAGGAGTTTGCATTGGTACTACAGACAGGTAGAAACATTAACGGCTACGATAAGAATACCCGATGACAAAGCAGAAGCGGTATAGTAGTTTCTCTATATTGTTTCTCGATGATAATTTTATGAAATGGTGAAAGTTCCTTTTGTTAAACACATTGTCAGTTAACCGCATCAATCACGATGGGCAGGGCAAAGGAAGCCGAGATACCTTGCAGTTAACTTTAAGTGTCATTCAACCATCTCGGGGCACCACGTAATCTCGGTTTCACTTTTGCCATAAAACAAGACAATTCCACGCCGCGACGCCGACGCCTCCCCGCAGGAATACAAAATGGCGGCGCAAAAAAAGGCGCGATACCACAAGCGCGGATACGTTCATAACTGTCTCGTTTGAATAACAATGCTCTAAGCTTGTAGCATTAGGTATTTGGCTCAAATTGGTATATTAATATTTTCAGGTTACAGGTTTATTAAATGCGATTGTATCTCGTAATACGTTTATGTTACACCTGTCACTGTTATTGAGAACAGCTCAGACACACATCACACAACCGTTACTGCCTCCTAAGAGAAGCAGTTACCAATTGGCCAATTGTTATTTGTGTCATGTCGTATGGCAGCCGCGAGAACTAAATGCGTAAACGGAGTAACGGTTTCGGTTCAATGAACGGAAAGTGGTACCTACTACTAATAATAAATAATCATCACCTGCTCTGTAAGGGAAGTTCGAGCGATGTGCTCGCCATATTCAGCCTATCCTTGTGAACGAGGAAGTGCAACGGGGTGGAGGGGGGAATATCGCTGCCAATATGGCGCTACTCCGATTAATCTAAGGCCGTTATTGCTTTTACCATATATTTGGTAAACCTACTTGCACCGCTAACGTTTTGTTCCGAAAGTACCTATGTCCTAATTTTGAAAATGTATACGGTGTAAAATGTTAATCTAGAGTCTGATTATCTAAATGAGCTGTGCCTTTTCAAAATTATTTGTAACACAAAACCGCGCTGTTAATTCCTTATGCAACATTACAGCGTAAACAATGACTTTCACAGGTAAAGTAATAAAAGTAAAATCCGGTGGGGTAGCGTTAATGTGCATTATGTCTCCCACCTGACCGCGAATTTCGCTTCGTGCTCGGAACTAGGTTTTTGTTTTGCCGACCACTTGTTAGTCCAAAAGGCACGACCCGCACGACGAATCTCCTTAAACACTCATTACGTTGTGTACTTTCGTTTATTTCACCACTTACAACTATTTAAACATAACTTTTACTTTTTCGGATCACGGCCGGCGTGACTCATATGACAATAAAACTTCCTAGATCCGTCTTCAAATAAATGAGTTAAATAAACTGAAAATACTCTTACTGAGATCATACTTGTACAACTAGTTTCCAACTGTTGGCTGCCCATTTTCTAACGAGATTTTTTCTCTCGATAGAAGCGCGCAAGTCGTTCAAGAGTTGGGCTTCTTCCGCACCACTGCACACTGCAGCGAGTGGAAAAAGCCACTAACATTACGCTCCAACAACTTAAGTTCCTGACCAGTGTTCATTTTATCCAGTACTCTGATGTATGTACTAGTTTTTGCAGAAGAAGTTTAATAATCAGGGCGAAAGATAACGGCACTGTTTAACGCGATTGTAATTATAGTTGCAAAATACTGTTAACAAGTTGCAAAAGATACTATCAACAAATCATAAGATCAAAAGGTAGATAATGCTCTAAGTAGAGCATTCTTCTTCGGTTTATTCATTAATCGATTCTTGAAAACCACAGCGAAATTTAACTCCGAAGTTCAGGTCAAAAACCGAGTATATCAATCAATAGATTTCACCAGAAAGCATTAGAATAGAATAGAAGAACAATCGCAATTCTTTAGCGTCAATAACTTTCCCGCGGTCCACTATTTACGCTCTGTCACAGCACTTGAGTCCACATTTCAAGTACCCAATAAGAAAGACAAGATAATTACCACAAAGCCACTCAGCCAATCACAGGAAGCCGGCACATGTTAACATGACATACTAACCGACTAAGTCCTTAGTCCCTAGTCTCGTCTATGCAGAAATTCCAACTTAGTGTCATGTTTGCTTTCTCGCTAGCTAATTACTCGCTGCCGACGGAAAACACCTTACCTTTACTTCAGTTAATATGAGACGGTATGCGGTGTCACGAGGATAATCGTCTAAATGAATCATAGCTTGGATCCGGGCCAACGATGTGTATTTCTCTCAACTACTGATATAATACGGCAATAAAAATGCATAGATGTCAATGTCGTTTAATATAAATGTGATAATAACATTGAAAAGTCTAGTGGTGTCAACTTTCAGTGACCGTTCTTGGTAGCTCTTTCACTTTGGCGCATGAATATTGAAGTCGCGTACATCACCATTTAGGGAGGGGAGGTATAAAAGGTTGTAACTGTTAAACAGTCAATGGACGAGTGACACTGGCAATGAGGAGCCGCGTTCCGTTTTAGGCAAGCATCACGTATGCGACACGTATCTACGTACGTGTATCGTTTGCGACCGACCCGACCGGCTTACGTACGACTTTCCACCGCGTCACACACAAAAGATTCGTGAAAAAGTTTTACTCTGTTTTAAAGACTCAATGGTCTGCCTTTGTTATTTTCGTATTGTGTATTTTGTTGGCCGTTTTACAAAATTGTAAGCCTGGAGTTTCACAGCTGATCAAGCCTTTCCCGTAAAGCGCAAAACAAACACTTTTGAGAAAACAAAGCTACAATTACGGTTGACAGGCAAATTGATGACTGCATTATGATGTCATTAATGTACAGGTGAATATACTGTTATGTAAAAAAACTGATGTGTCACTAAGTAGAGGATCTAAAGTACCCCAGCCAAGTTTCTTTAACAAGAAAATAATTTACCTCTAAGTGGACCAATAGGATTGAACGCGATCAGCACATCGAAACTGCATTCAAGAGCTGTCAGAACAGTGATGACAGCTTTTGAACGCAGTTTAGATGTGCTGATCCAGTTCAGTTTTATTGGTAAATACTCATTCAGAAAATTGTATAGTCATTGAATACAGACAAGAGCCTATAGAAAATAAAAATTCTTCGTCATCATCGTCACTATTTGTACAAGTATATTCAGCCGTACCCTTCCGAGAAATCTCCTAGTTCTTCATAATCAAGACAAGAGGTATTATAAAATAATTGTAGTCATCTGCAGTTAAACTTGATAACGCGATTATTTTGAATGCTCTTCCTCCATATTTAAATGTAGATGTAATGTAATGATATCGTAACTAACGTACGCCAAGCTGGCTCCATGGCGATCGTATTCCGTTATACGCTGCGCTAGCCTCTACTTAGGTCGCCAGCTTGATTAACGAAGCGACAAGTGGCGATAACTTTGAATTGTTTACAAGTTTAGTAAAAACGCACAAACTTAAACATGACGTAAATCTGTCATCTACCAGATTCAAAGTTAAAAGAAAAAGAAGAGAATTTCAAAGACAATACAAATCATCAGTTATTATTTGGTCAGACCCAAAGTATCAATAAATCATATCTCTAAATCACGAAACGAACATCATTACAAGAGAACTGACTTATTGCTATGTGCAACGTTGATATTTCGACTTAACTATACCTTTATTGTACAAGGTAAGCATCCGTCTTTTTTACTCCTATTAACAACCAAAGAGAAGAGACGAAACAAAAAGTTTGCGTGACTAAACCCAATCGAACATAGCCGGCCAACTATTGAAGCTTTTCATAAGCAGTCTGTTTTTTCCTCGGATCAAAATATGGCGATATTTCGAGTTTCGATGCCCCGCTGATTGCTTGCTCGATTCAATGGGATCGAGTAAACGATGCTTCGTGCAAAATACTTTTTAATATACCTAGCCGTGTAATTCGATCTTCGTCTTGTGGATTTATCTTGAACGAATTTTCTTTTTTTACTTGTCTTGTAAAATCAAGCTGGATCAAACTCTCTGCGAATCGCCTATTTTGATTTCGATTATAATAATTAGCTTCATTTTTCTGACAGACCGACCCTTTGAAACTTCAAAAGCGCCTGTAATTCACGTGTGTAATATATACTTCAATGTAATATATACTTTACTAATTAATAATCTAGGATATCAGATCCTTTATTCAATTAACAAAATAACATCACCCCACCATTTTACTATCTAGACTAGCTACGCACTGCAGGGTACCATCCCCACTTGGTTTCTAACCCGACCAGTCGTACTCAGCGCTACTCCTCCACATTTATTATGCGCGCAGCTAAAGTGTGGAACTCTCTGCCTGCGTCTGTGTTCCCTTCCACATTTAACCCGTCCACCTTCAAAACATGAGTGAACAGGCATTTTCTGGGCACGCTCAATCCATCATAGACCTCATCAATCGCTTTCCATCAAGCATGATCGAGGTCAAGAGCAGGCTCATTTAGTAATAAAAAAAATCAACCTGTAAATGGAGTCACTACTTTATGACACTGCCTTGTCCAGTTGTCGCTAGCGCTACAGCTGAGCATGAGGTCTTTGGTTCGATTTCCAGGTCGGGCGTACTGTTTTTGTGTTTTATCTGGAATTTCTTCGAAACAGCCCGAAGTCTGGATTTGTGCCCGGTTGATGGCAATAGGCTCACCCGTATTACATGGGACATAAACGTAACTGGTGAATGGTTTTTTTTTTGAGGGTGGGAAATCATCAAATAACTTCTCCCGCTCTGGGTGGAGCAGGAGGGCGTGTCAGAATTTTACTGACTAAAACCCACCCGTGTTCCCTCAGTTGCCTGTGTGCCAGGCACCACGGTATCTCTTTCAAACAACCCGCACCCCTGGTAGGTAGCGGCCCTTGCGGACCCCACCAGTTGGTGCTGACATCTCTTTGAGGCGCGCGTGGAACATAATGCGCCGTCGACCCGGGCTTGGTCCTTACCGGACAGCGAGCTACCCATTACTCGCCGTCCGCCGTCCGCCCCCGCCTGCATCTTCGCGAGCATTAGTGCTTCGCAAAAGGAGGTGACGGCTACCCATGCACTCTCGCTCCGAACCATTGAGTACTATCGCTACACCTCTGCTCAACTCTTCGGGGAAACAATTCGTGATCTTATGTAAAATTTAAAAAAGTTTAGCATTACTCACACCTATCACATTCAGTCTTCAACTAATCAATGGCCACATAACATCGTTAGCTATTTCTAAAACATTGCAGTTCGGTACTGTTATGCGAACTGGGTCACAGACAGTTTCGTACCGTAAAACGATAACATCTTCGCACAATAATGCTGCTATGCGCTTTATCGTTGCAGCTACATGGAATAAGAAGCAGATGGAGTACCAAGGCGCGAATAACCGCGCGTTTTTTACAGAATGTAACTTACCAAAAATGCTGAGTGTGCAGACAAAATATATCTGGCATCGAACAATCCCAAGTAGTGACATTACAATGAGACAGCTCACACAGCTGTTTCTAAACATTTGACGTCTAAATTATGCTACTAAAGACATAATTGTTGAGAAAGCCACAATACTGCTTGATTTACGATCGCGAGAGCAGTGCTGGCCTTGTGGAGTCGGCCGCGATTACGAGTTGTAGGTAGTGGGTTCGAAATCTGACAGACTCTTTACTTTGTATACATTATTTCGCCACCACTGCTCTCAAAACGGTAAAGGAAAACATAGTGAAGAATCCGGCACGTCCTAAAACCAAAAAGTCGAAGACATGTGACATCTACCAACCCGCACTGGGCCCGCGAAGAGGATTATATGGCCTACGCCTTCTCACAGAGAGGAGGCTTGTGTCATAATGCTCGCAGTAGTGGGAACATTATAGGCTAATTATGTATTCTTGTTTGATTTTTTATACTGCAATATTTTGACAAGACATACCTAGTCCTCTTTTTCAATACCTACGGGAATTTTGTTAGTCTGCTTTGACCAGCCAGTATTGCGCTTTGGATTCCATTGGCTCCTTACTCTGTGTTACACTTTCCACCACTATGCTCAGTTCAGCAAGATACCAAGTTTTTATTAGGCATGTTTGTTCAGTTGCTTCAGCCAGTTTTATTTGCCCGCATGGTTGTATCAAAGGTTCCGTCAAAGTGAGGCCCTTTATCGCTCTCGTTCGACCCAACTTTGTATGTAGGACGTATGTTTTGTAACAGATACTGTTCTCAATGTTGATTGTATGTATTGCTTTCGTCTCGTGAACATCATTTAGTTGTTTAAGTTAAAAGCTCTTCAATTAATTAGTTTACTCTTAAAATATGTTCTAATTCTAGAAGGTACGGTCTAAAGTCGAACCTTATTTTGTTTGAAAGTAAACATTATTGTACGAATTTAGATGTTAAATTTATTTAAGTTTAATTAAGATAAAGTGATCCTGTGAACAATAACTTCTGAATTAAGTTACAATCGTAATTTAACCTACTTAATTAATTTACTTTAGTACTTTGCACGCCCTCAATTTGAGTCAAATATACTAGCAAGATAGAAGGAAAACTTAAATATACTTAGAACAGATTTCTACAGCATAGTTTGAAATCGTACTCAATTTTTAATCGTTATGTTCTCTTTGCAGGTAATTGCCATCTCTATCGCACCAAGTGGAATTAGTCGAGAGAGTTGAAAGAAAAACAGGTAACAATAGAATGCTTTTAGTCAAGTTTAAAACTTGTTTCATCGTCAATGCAAAAAGGAAATCCTTGTTTGTTCGAAAAGCTGAGAACAAATGGCACTGAATTTTAATTCAGCTTTAAAATATTTGACACCAACAAAACAAATAAAGAATTCCATTCATGATTTTTCCCGGACATCTAGAATGTAGGTACTTACGCTGTCAGCCGGTCAGCAAAGTGCACAAACAGTTTGGGTAAAGAAAAAGTAACGCCTCTCACTTTCTTCGAAACATATCTCAAATACAGGCCCACGTGTACGTTGAGAAAGTGAATATTCAACGGCGGACGCTATTCACGGCTTCTCACCTATCATTTATTGCCCGCCAGTTATTGCTATTGATTGTCCGTCACAAACGACTTTCCCATTAACATTGGAATTCAAACAATCTGATTATGTAAAACTAATTTGTTCGGCGATTTTCTACTTCTTCTAAAATCTACTGAACACCTGTTTATGCAGCTTTATTTGTTAAGTAAATAGTAGTAAATAGTAATGGTAGTTGCATGTGAGAATTCGCATTTCTTCTTAGTTTACAAACAATCTTATTGATAAAGTCTTGCAATATAAATAACTCAACATATTTCGAGCTTTGAAAATACCAAACATCTACTCCATTCTTGTGGATTTTGGGTTTAATGCAAATTAAGTTGCAGCGTTTTTCATTTAAAACAGCAAGCTGGGCTAATTTAATAGTCAAAATAACGCAGCAGTACTGCAAATCACGTTGTTTTAACTGCGCTTTTTAGGAGAACATGCTGTTCTTAACGATTTTTTTTTGTCTGCATGTTTTCTCTTTGATTTTAAAAACAAAAGTCACTTATTCAATTTATGCCGAGCATCAGCACTTTTTGAAATTTGAACGTCAAAATTACATGAGACGATCCCCTAAAACGCCCGCCGTTCATTAGTTACAAAGTGATATTAGTATAGGTATCCTAAACCACAAATTTGTTAATACACAGTGATTTATTAACTAGAATCAATAATTATTTCCCAATAAAAGGTTTAATGATACCTCGTTGTAAGCTGTTGTTGGCATCATACAAATACGTATTCATTTATCACAGAAACCAATGACTAATTAGTAAATTTAACCCAATGGTTAAATTTAACGGTAGTATTTAATTTTCAAATATATAATAAAAAATATAAAAATACGCGGTACAATTTATTATTTATTTGTACAAATAAATAATAAATTGTTCCGCGTCAATATTATTTGATTTGATGCAAAATTATTTTCAATTTGTGTCCTGAATGCAGATATTATTTTTATATTTGTTATTATATATTTGAAAATTAAATACTGTGTCCGTAAAAGCGCGATCCCTAAAAAATATTTTACTTAGCTAAAATATATCTGACGTGTTTCAGAACCACCATCCCGTATGCAAAATTGTATCCAAATAATTTCAGCCGTTTAGACGTAATTGAACAACACAACATAAATAATATAACCTACGCTTTATCCTGTTTTTTTTTTTGAGGGCGGGAAATCTTCAAATAACTTATCCCGCTCTGGGTGGAACAGTAGTGCGTGTCAGACTTTTACTGACTAAAACCCACCCGTGTTCCTTCGGGCACACACGCAAATGAAGAGTTGCCTGTGTGCCAGGGGCCACGGTATCTCTTTCGAACAACCCGCACCCCTGGCAGAAATCGGCCCTTGCGGACCCCACCAGTTGATGCTGAAATCTCTTTGAGGCGCACGTGGAACACAACGCGCCGTCAACCCGGGCCTGGTCCTTACGCCATGGACCGCGCGACTCCCGCGTAGAGCCTCCGGCAGGAGGCGTTTGGACCCCCTAGATTGGTCAGGAGCCGCTTCAAGGCAGCCCCGACCCGCTCCAGTCTGAGAGCCAAACGTCGGAAATACTCCGCGAAGTTCCACCGGCTGTCGAGGACGAGTCCCGGGTACTTCATCGTCGACTCGACGCCGATGTGAACCCTACTGTTATCTGGGAACTTATCGGTGACGCATTCCTACCATGAAAACACATGGCCTCGGACTTGTGCAATGCCACCTCGAGTCCCAGTTGCCGGATCCTATCGACGATTGTCGCAACCCCGTGTGTAATTAGTTTGGCCGCCGCCTGGTGCGACATCCCTTGCGGAAGTCAATTGGTTTGAACTAATTCTAGAATAGGTATTGTTTCATTTACCCAACTCATCTCAAAAATCTCTTCTCAACTCTAATAGTAGGTACATAACATATCTACAGGCACGCTTGCTTTGTCAGATTTAGTAGACGAACATAATAATAATGAAGCATTTATTCTAAAACAACTGTTTTTTAGTTTTTTAAACTATTTTTTTTTAATTATTGAATTGTCATCGTTGGTCGATAAGTTTACAAAGTTTAAATGAAATCTGACCGTTTAAAGTGGGTCAAAACCGCGCCCTAAGGAGTCGGTTACAAACATACAAGTGAAGCTAATATAAAGCGTGTAACAATAAAAGTTATAACAAAAAAAAAACTCAAATGTCGTCGTGCGTCATGGTCGAAGGCATAAGCCCTTCTAACAATATCCATTGTCGTCTGTCACGAGGAACCCTCCCACAGTTTGTACCTGCTGTCAGCTGTATTTCCTCTTCCCATCAGGTAAGCTGTCTTCCCCGATTTATTTTGCCATCCTTTGGATAGCATTCTATCACTACCTTGCTCGACTTTCCTTTAGTGTCTCGTATCATGTGGCCTGTCCACCTCCGCATTTGTTGGTCTACTCTTGTTAGAATGTCTGTCAATCTAGAAGGTCGGAGCCTATCATTCTTCTCTATATTGCTCTTTGACACTTGGCAAGCTTTTCTCTGAGTGGACAAACATTACATAATTCAGTTTCATTCAAACCCAATCACTTTGCTTATTCACACATACAGATCGCATTATCGAGGGCAAAATAAACGGATTTAACAAACCAAATAAAATTCACCTGTTAATATAAATTGCTGGTTGAGCGTTAATTGAAATAATTAATTTGAATTCGTATTTATACTTAATAAATGAATCATTGTTTCTGCTGGAGACCTGGGATCGATTCCTATGTCTTTGTGTGGTTAAGCGTAAATGCTTATCATGCTTTTTAGTCTTTCAGTTTTCATTCAATCACTTCAAATTGAAACTTAAGTTTAGAGCTTTTGTTTTTCAAAAATTAAAGTCTAAGTACCCGCTTTTTTTCGATAAGAGCCTAACCCTTTCAGAAATAAATAAAGAAACGTGTTGTGCCCAATGAATCATATTATAACGGTAAAATATCAGTGCTAACGACGATAATATTTAGCAAACAAAATTAATATTCAGGACATACCTGACGATTTTCGTTTTACATCGTCCTGTACACATAACGGGCACTAATCGCTATATTGGCCTTAATTTGTATGTGTGTTAAGAACTAGAATTCTTTAGCATTACTTTGTTAAATTACATGCTTGGTTCTAATAGAGTTAGCACAATTTAGTGTTAAAATAAGTCCTTGTGAAGGAATGTGACCTTTTTCTTTCAGATTTCTTAGAAATGTTAAAGAAATAGATTTTTTTTAAATATGAATGAGTCTACAAAGTTCAAGATTACGTATAATATCTACACAAATTAGACATCTTTTTACGAGTTAAATACCAATCGATTGGATTCGCACAAAATTAGTCATGAATTAATTTACATAAACAATTAGCACAAAAAACAACAAATATATAAGATTTTTTTTTAACTTTCAGTAGAATCTGTACGGTTTCATGATAATGTCGACAGAATACACCTGTTGCTAAGGTCTATCTAATAAAAAATCTATTTATAAGTGACAACCATGACAGAGGTAAAACGGATATATATATAAACGGATTTGCTAAATATGCTTGTATATTTTGCAAAACCTGTACCTATCACTTACATGGAATAAAAATAAAATAAAATTCGTTTATATCCAACTACTAAATTGTCCATATTTTGTTAGTATAACACTATCTTAAAAACCATGTTAGTCGCGAGGAGATCAATTGAATTTAAATTAAATTGAAATAAGTTAATACAAATTAAATTAAAATTGCATAAAGCTAAGTCAATCAGTCGCGTCAGTCTATTTTAAACTACTCATCTAGGAAAGTATTGTACAGATTTTGATAAAGTTTTCACCAATGGATAAAGTGCTTGTTGGAAAGGTTAAGGCCACCCGTGCATAAAGTCAATACGGCGAGGTAATTGCATAACAAACTATCAGTAGCAATGGGTTTCATTTTGACAGTTCAACAACATTCATTGCGTTATTTATGTTGTTGAGCAGACACATTTTTCGGACATATGAATCAATAGATTAGCAATATCCTTCAAAAAAAATCAGTTTGATATTGATAGTGATCGAGGAAACTAACATTGATACACAGTAAGGACTATTATTGCTTGCAGCGCTCAGCCGCTATAGTTAGCCGCTTGCTAACAGATGTGGTCATTGTGTGCACGGGATTTTGTTTTCAAATTGGTCAGATGTAAGTTTCTTCGATAGTAGGTACGTAATTAGGGTGCCGGTTAGATAGAATTATAGCAATACAGTCATAGTTTTCTGTTTTATTAAACAACCACATATTGTTGTTGTTTGTGTCAATTTTGTCATTTTTTACCATAGCACATTGTCAGTTATTAAAACTAGCGACCCGACCTCGCGTCGCACGGGTGCCATGGCGACAAGTCAAAACATCAAAATTTCTTAATTATACGTAAGTATAATATACGTATATACGTATTAACATATTATAACCATAAACCTTCCGAAATAATTTATCTAAATGACCGCATCAAAATACATTGTGTAGTTTAGAAGATCTAAGAGGTCACATAAACAGACACGAATAGCGGTTTTTTCTTAGATACCTATATAATAGATAGGGCCCAGTTTTTATCTCAAAAAATATTCAAAGTCTTCTAAAGGACCAAAACTTTGGCAAACACTGGGGCAAACTGAATTAAGGCCCTGGTAACTTTAAATATTGTCGTTATGAGCGATAATACTTCTTATTGCAATCCGATACGGGTTAAAATTTGATGTAATAAATTCGAATAATAAATGAGCAAGCATTTTCGTAAAAATGCAAATAAAATTAGATATTAACTATTTAATAATAAATAATCCATCACTGGATGCAGTTTGGCATTTGGAATTTTATGTTATATTTTTATATATAATTATAATTGTTATTGAAGGGATAAACTGGTTTTAAAGATACTTAAAAGGTGACTTTGATTATTTCTTTGATGCATTAAAGTAGTTTAATTATGTTTTGAGTTCGATCACTGTATGTAACTTGAAAATATCATATATTTTTTTGCTTTCAAAATGATTTACGATTAAAGAGATACACTGGTTTAAAAAACCACCTTTTTGAGCTTTTTCAAGAAATCACCGCCTTAAGACTTTTTGAAAGAGTATCGTGCTCTTTTTATGATGCTCATCTGTTTTCGCATTCGCACTTTGAGAAAACCATTTTAACCTTGACACACTTGCCAAAAAAGCTCTTGAAGGTAAAGAAGATCGTATACGGTGTCTTGTTAATTAATTGAGTTTAATCCAACATGAGACAAGACATAAAGCAAAAAAAAAAACTGTTTGACGAAAAAGGTATACAGGAGGTTTTATTTGTGTATTTATTTAAATACGCTACTAAATCTACCTACTAATATTATAAATGTGAAAGTTTGTGAGAATGGATGTATGTTTGTTACTCTTTCACGCAAAAACTACTGAACGGATTTGTATGAAATTTGGCACACAGGGCGAAGCCACTGACAAAAGCTAGTGTATGTATAAAGGTACACAAACAGCTTCTGTGTAGGTATAATATATCTTAAACACTATAGGCCTTGGACTTTACACAGTCGCCAATTATAGGTTAACTAGCAATTTCAATGACTTAATTTTTCTTGTATTTTACACACACACATAAACTCACACCTTCAACAGTGAAGGTGTGAGTTTATGTGTGTGTCTCATAATAATTTGATGCACGAGAGAATCATCTAAAACCTTGTAACAGGATTTTCTGGCACATATTGTCATTCAGACAAAACACTTACATTTTAAATTAGTCATTTTTAAAATAGTTTCATATTGTAAACGAAAGTCTAATTACACATATTCCTTACCCATATTTTATTGATCATTGTTTGCATAACAGTGTGTACAGTATAGAAGCGTGAGACACTATTTCGAAAAACACCTGTGATTACCAAGCTAATAAGCAGGTCAGCTCAATGCAAGTTTCTCATAATGACAATGGTCAATTAAGTAGACCATCGGCCTTACGTGGGAGAACTCCAAATTCCATTTTTATAATAAAAGATCGTTATCTTTTTCACACTACCAAGCTTAGTCTTACTCACACTATATTTTTTTTATGTATGGACTGATGACATACAAGCATACTTACATATTGTGCCACATATAGAAGCAAAACGGATTTTAAACGTTTTAATTTAAACCATTTCATTTAAAACCGTCGTTTTGGTTTATATAAAAAAAAATGCACTGAGGCTTAAAACGAAGTGTTTTAGACCACCCACACCTACTCCCTGATTTAGGATATATCAAGGGCATTAAAAATAGAACATTCTAAAAATATCTATAGTATGCGGAACATTTTTCTCCAGCACCACATCTCAAAAGCTTCTATTTTTTTCCGTTCTATTGCTCAAATCGTCCACGACTAAGAACCGTAAAGGAATATCGGAAAAACCAGTGTCCGGACTAGTCTCATCTTGGTTACATTGGAGACCTTCCTTTCTGCCAAATACCTACGTGCCAGCTAACTCATCGCAGTTTTGGCCATTTGAGTCCTTCTCCTGATCTCTCTTTCGCTTGTATATTCTAATAAATCCGCATAATTATTCAACAATTTTTTCAGTATGTCTAATCCAAAAAAAGTCGTATGTTATATGACTTCACATATATTAATAATAAGGGTGAATGACACAAACTTTGGTTTAAAACGGTTTATTTACAACTATATAAGCCACATAGCGTAGCGTAGGTGTCGTAGAAGGTGACTAAGGGACTTACTAGAGATTGGGCAGCAGCGTTCTCTATGCATTTTACCACCATACTTCGATCGCAAACCCGCCTGCCAAGCGTGGCTATTATGGCAAGCCCCCCCCCCCCCCCCAAATTGGGGGAGGCCTATGTCCAGCAGTGGAAGTCTTCCGGCTGAAATGATGATGATGATGGTAGCCACATACAAGTTGTACTGCTGAACAAACATAAGTCTCAGACCGTGGACTGCCATTACTAATATACGCCTCCTAACAGATTACTATCATGAGTGTTCGACGTTTTGATCGGTAATAGCAGTATACTATTATAGAAAACCAAGAAACAATAATGATGACTCATAAGAAAAATTACAATCGTTCATATTTAGTACTACTTTTTAAAAGTCAGACCGCAAATCGTAGAAGAAACCAAACATAATTCTCAAACAAAAGCCAGCCCTCAATTCTATATTACATTCATCTATCGCAATAAACATGAGCAAATCACACTGTAACCCCACGCTCTCATACCCTTTCATTCGGCAATGATACCCATACATCGAAATCATAATAAAATCAGCAATCATTTGACAAAACAATGGCGGCCCGTATTGTTTTACATACTGTTTTATCGGCTAAATTAACGCAGAGGTGCTCAGCCGACTACAATGGAAGTGTCAGTCTAATTCACCCTTATCTGGGCCTTGCACGTACCTAAATAATTGGGTTTCGAAGAGAAGAATTGCGTAGAAAATTTCTTATACATATAAGTTTACGGTTTACCTAGAAGGATACGAATAGTTCTAAATCTTCGTTTGTATTATGTTCTGGGTTTTAGCCCTTTATTTGTTGCTATGTAGGTATGGATTTCTATCTATACAACAATGAATAACAACCTAGGAATGTAACAGTACCAGACTTTCATGCCCACTTTCGTAGTTCCCCTAGTTTCCAATGATAACGCGACCTGAATAAACATTATTAGACTTACTGAATAGAATTCGACAGAATCGTAAACTTACAGATAGATATTCAAATATAAATCGTTAATATTGTTTAGGTATGTAAAATAATCAATAAGTTATAGCAATAAAAAAATATTGTTAAAGTGGCCACAGTGTATGCTAGTTAAATTATACAGTATAATAATTGAATATATTAAAAAGAATAAAATACGTACTATCATCATATATAACCAGACACAAATTGGGCACTTTAACAAAAGCCATTAATTTTGGATGGTACAGGCAACACTGATTATGTTAACAGTAAAGTAACAAGTAACACAAAAATCCCTAATGATACAACAGAGTAACCCACTTTCGCTTAAATAATAAAATTAATTAGAACGGAACAAAATTGTCTTATCTGTTCAGAGATAGTGGCATCAAGCATCAAAGCGTCAAAGCAATCTCACGGTTGGTACCGGCGCAGACGCAACTTCTAAGACAATAGGGGACGTGCGGGAGGGGAGGTGTCGGCGCGTGAGAACAGGCCACGGGGGCATA
Organism: Antitype chi; assembly: GCA_947359405.1. Lineage (NCBI taxonomy): Eukaryota > Metazoa > Arthropoda > Insecta > Lepidoptera > Noctuidae > Antitype > Antitype chi. The sequence continues at coordinate 8,294,975 of OX375815.1, read as the reverse complement.
CGATACATCACGAATTATGAGGAAGTTGTTCCTATTGGTCTCGTTTCCTCTACTAGACGTTTTTTGTACTGTCATCATCATTATTGCAGCCGGAAGACGTGCGATGCTGTTCGTCGGCAGCACTTTAATGTTGGTGTGGTCGTAGATTTGTAATTCTAGATAGAATTCAGAACGACTAACGATTGCCTAATAGAGAACACTTAACTCAAATTGTTAAATTAATTGAAATTCAACCGGTTTTTCGCTGTACAACTAGCATCTAAGTTATTCGCAGGTGTGTTTTAATTAGTCATTTAACTGATAGTAAACGCAAGTGATTCTCAACCCGCATAGTCGGGTATACTCAGTAACCAGCACGCAGTATATTACACGACATGGTGCACGACTTATTCTTATAAACTAAACGGGATTCGAAAGAGAGCTCACAATGATAAAACTTTTTCCAAAAAAAAAACAACCGACTTCCAAAAAAACACTACAAAGTAAAAAATAACTTTAATTTCGGAAGTCGGTGTCTTTGGAGCTGTATTTGAATTTTTTGTCACCGCCTTCCGAAATTAAAGTTATTTTTTACTTTGTAGTGTTTTTTTGGAAGTCGGTTGTTGTTTTTTTGGAAAAAGTTTTTATTTTTCACTTTTTAGTGGTTCACATGTGCTTACCCCTTCACAGCATACCGGCGGGATGTTATGTTATGAACTGGTGTAAGCAATAGACAGACATGAGATTTCAGCAATCCCAGTCCATTTGCTATCATTTATTGAGGAGTTCCGTTGCCTATCTCCGAAGTTCTTCATCAGATCTTCACCAAATTGAAATGAGAGCACTACGAAAAAGTACTCTTCCAAAAAATTGCTAAATCGCTTCGTGTGCCTATAAAATTTGAAGAGTTCTCTCTATTTCTCCAGGATCCCATCATCAGATCCTGACTTGATGATCATGGGACCACCTGGGAAGTATACCCTTTCAAACAAAAAAAACAAAATCCAAATCGGTCCAGCCATCTTCGAGTAATCGGGGAACATACATAAAAAAAAAAAAAGGTTCCGACGAATTGATAACCTCCTCCTTTTTGAAGTCGGTTAAAAATGCATATGGACACGAAGCAAAAAGAAAGACAGACATCACCATTTGCTTAGCATTTTTCAACTATTTTGGGGTCGGCTTCCAGTCTAACCGGATGTAGCTTATTAGGTACCAGTATTTTACTTGGTTGTCAGACTTTGAGGCTTCTGACAACCCATAACGACCGTCAAAGATCTACAAATGACAACCGGGACCAACGGCTTAACGTGCTTTCCGAGGCACGGACGGGTTTTGGTATATAAAGATGGTTACCCATCCATGGACCAACCGCGATAAGTGTAGCATAACCTGATCGAGGGACACGTGCAGTTATTATTACTTAACCCTTCAAAATTAGAGGTGTGTCTAGAAAGAAAGTCAGACAATATTCTTTAATGTAAACAGAAAGGGCCATAAACCGGGCACTAATAACCTATATTGAAATAGGAAACAAGAGTCACCTATAACTTCGCTGATTTTAAAGAAAACAGAAAATAACAATGTACCTGCACATGATTTCTTTGCAGCAAATTAACCCTCGTCAACCACACAGTAAACGATCAACGAATTTGACCCAATCCATCCACACCACTCGTTGCCATGCAGGAAAACGTATTCGTGTTTCCCAAAACGAGGGATCGGTATCCAATCCACAGTTAGTGGGCAATCGATACAGCAAATACGATTACGTACAATCCGAAAATATCCATGTGAGGTAGTTTTTCCGTGAGTGAAGGAAAATAGGATGTATGCTTGGCTAATCTTTCCGCCCTACTAGGTTTCTCTGAGAAAGGTTATTTGATGCTTGCACGCAATGAACTGGCAACATGTCATTTAATGCAGTTGCAGTAGATAAAACAGACACATTCGTTTTACTTGGCTGAGAAATATACGGAACTTTGTCGTGTTCTGTTTTTCAAGATTTCTTGCAAAGCAGTTCATCATCTCCCTCGCCTTTTCCCAACTAAGTTGGGATCGGCTTCCAGTCTCATCAAATGCAGCTGAATACCAGTATTTTACATGGAGCGACTGACTATCTGACCTCTACAGCCCAGTTACTGGGTAATAAGATACCCTTTGGTAAGACTGGTTGTCAGACTTTCGGGCTTCTGACGACCCGTAACGACTGGCAAAGATCCACAAATGACAGCCGGGACCAACGGCTTAACGTGCTTTCCGAGGCACGGACGGGTCTTGGTATGTAAATGCGTATGGCCAACCATCCACGGACAAACCGCGGCCAGCTTAACTTAACCTGATCGACCCATGTGGCTGTTATTACTTAGCCACAAGCCCCTTACTTAGCGACACGCTCCTGCAAGACAGTTCCTTCTTAAATATTATGTTCAATGTCGTTGGCTAAGTAGTAAGTAGCCAACCCCCGCAAACTTGGTATCAGACTCATGCAATAAGGTTAAGAGTCTCATTTGCTTTGGACCGCTAGCCCTCCTACATTTAATGCCTAGAGCAATGCAATTTAGTTTTTCTGTTGGGAATCCTGTTATTGTCCGGAATTGGCAGTCACGATAAATGGCTAGAACTTGTTCTGGTAGCTAGTTTAGTGCCTAATATAGAATAGTGAAACAAAAAGATACATCATAAGACTAAGTTTATTATTTGGAGTAATTTATTTTTTACTTTCTTTGCCAGTGGCATCGCCCGCGTGGAGTTCTAAAATTATCCCACGGGAACGTAATACCGGGATAAAAAAATATCCTATGTGTTAATTCAGGTTATATTCTATCTGTGTGCTAAATTTCATCGAAATCCGTTCAGCCATTTTAACGTGATTGAGTAACAAACATCCAAAAAAAAAAATGTCACCGTAAAATTGGAAATACCGTTAGATTATAATCTATCTCGCGAGATTGTGAACTGTCGAAAAATTGAGAACCGTTACATACTGCTTAAAATTTAACGCATTATTTTTCGGTAATCTATCGAAGTGAAACCGTCAAATTGTGAACTGATATCAAGACGGATAGTACCTTGCGCTATTACTAAATAGTCAAGTAACTGCCACTAACTTGGAAGTAGCGCTCGCCGGCCGCTGCCGCAGCACCGCTCGCACCGCTCGCTCAGCTCGCGCGCGGTTGGTCGCAATTCTAACCTAACCTAACCTATTCAGTCGGTAAGCAGTGTGGCGGAGTTATTTATCGACAGTTTATAATCTCGCGAGATAGATTATAAACTAACGGTGTTCACAATCATAATGTGACATATATATAGTAGGATCTACATAAGCGACTTGATCCACAGTTAAGCATAGGTCTTATGTCAAATCATTTTCCTCATTTTTTCTTGCAAAATTGTAGTTTAACAACTTCTGACTTGGTAATTGCACGTGAACTAAGTTTCATTTCAAACGATACCTACTCTCTATTTTTTACCTTTTCCTACAACGTAATTGGTTAAATTATAACGAGTTTCTTATTAACTGGCGTATGACTGTTGCAATATCCCCAATATTACCTCCTGTAATACCGATTTCCTTTCTTGCAACACTACAATATCCACTTCAAACATTCTTGAATATATTCAAACAAGTAATTTTATTGCTAAAAGTTGTCTCTTATACGTTTCAAAATTGAGACCTTGTGATCTTAAATATCAACTAATACTTACTATTTTGTAATAATATCAAAATATATTTTTTGTTTTTAAGCAATTCCGAAACCTTCAGAAAAATATCTTGGTCGGGAACTCTAAAATTATTAGAATCGTTTAATTAGTAACATTAATATTTACAGAAGCTGTTCTAATAGATGTTTTTGAATTTTTATTCTATTGATTCCAGATTCCTCCTCTAACTCTTCGTTCATCTCAATAAAATGAATTAAAAAATCCACCATTTTATTATAAGGAAAACTTATTGTGGGAAATCTATTTTCCTACCATCCCACTTTTGTTTGTAGGGTCTTGCTTAGAGTTTTATAAATTGAGTACCTCATCTATACTTACTTCTTCTTTATTTTAATCGAACCCTGACCAAATGAATTCTTCGCGGGCTCATTTAAGTAAGCCACCATTGGGTTATTCATCCGAGACATAGCGATATTCAGGTTTTAAACCAGGCGATTGTCTGACCTCTTCAACCCTAATAGAAACCTGATATTCAAGTATTAAATTATCAATATACAGGTAGAAGCTACGTTTCTACTTAATTTTGAACCTACTTTTAGTGATGATTTTCTAGATTCGTGTGAATATATAGACAAACATATAATACGATGGCAAAGATAATATTGGATGGATCTAACAGGTTACCTACTAACATCATTTTTAGGAGTTATAACTTTGTGATTTCAAGTAATGTATTCAGTTACAACACATAACTTAACATCATTAAAATAAATAATGAGCTATATGTTATTTGAATATTCTTACTTTGCAATTAAAATTCTATCAGCGTCTTAAACACAAGTGATCAAAACCTGTATTAAAACAAATATTATATTGCTCAAAATTCGACTTCAAGTTAATTAATCGATTGTTAGCTTCAAAATAGTACAATCGAATCCGGACACGAATTATGACATCATCGACAGACGGCTAAAGGTTATTGCAAAGTTACTGAGCTACATTATTTTTGGAGGTACCTCGTCTGTAATATATAATTAAATATACTTCACCGTCACAGCCACCCGTTGTGTAACTTGCAGTATATATTTTATGTTACCAAATTAGCAATAACGTCTTTTACTAAAGCCCTATTTTATGCCTTTGGTGAAACGAAACCTTGAAACTCCGGAACATGCTCACAAAACTTACCTACTTCGACAAAATCGTGTCATAATAAACTTTAATACAACTTCCTTATAAAACTAGTCCTTAAAACGTTAAGTTCGTAATATAACTAGGATTATTCGGAACTCGCTAGTTGGTATATGGAAGCTAACTTTCATAACTTTTCACATTAAAATTGTATCTCAAATGCGAGCTGATCCAGTCGCTGCAAAGTCCTAAGTTTAGAGATCGATTCATGTGCGTCAAGTGTATAAACTTTAATGTGCCAATTTTATCGACATATTTATATCTGCTATTAAATTACCTCTGCATTGCTTCTAGTCCGTTAAGTCCCGTAAGGTTTATGGGATTTATCTACAGCCAGTTTTGTGTCTTCTCCGTCTATAATATTGCTTTCATCAACGTATGTGTCAGCAGAATTTGAAAATCCCTTAATGTTTTTAATACCAGTTCAGTCAAGGGTATAATAAAAAGTGTAGAATAGGTAACCACAGAATCCTTTTTCTAGAGTCCCGGTGGTCCATTATATGAGAGAGCGTAGACTAGTATGTTAATATGTAATAATCGTGTACATTACGCCACATGTAAGTACCAATCATTTCTGTTCACCGTTACAAGGAACCGGGCAGTTCCATTACACTTTTTATTACTACCCGTAATGACATCAAAACGTGTATGCGCACAACGTTATCTATTCTATTTCTGATAAGTTTATTTGAATTATTTATGAGATTTTGTCATAGTATCTCTATCGATTTAGAATAATGCATTTTGATTGAGTTACAAAACGTTAATAGTTTCTATTTCATCATTCTCATCATTAATCTTAGAATTTCAATTGTTCTATTCACAAAAAGTATATCATAGTCTTCATTTGGCGATTCTTTACCGAATCACGTCATTATGCCTCCTCCCAGCATCGCCACATCGACCGGTCCTGTGCTTCTTACATCCAGCGGATTCCATCTTGTGTATAGTAAAATGTATTTCCTGCCGAAGTCATTTCTACATGCAATTCAACAGCAAGTTGATTTCCCTTCCAATCAAAACCAAGACCATCTAACACTGCCCTTGCTCCACTTACCACTAAAGACTAATCGGCTCTCCACAGGTATATTAGTTCATTAGCACTCGCACGACGCGCGACGGTATTTGTTTCACTATCATAGTGAAACAGGTTTACACAATAACCTCATTGTGCTTTGACAAAGCTTTATTATCTTATCTTTTAATTGTAGTGTACTATTCTCATAATTTTTACTTACGAAAAAATGTTGCTTCAGTCCCACAGTTGTGCCGTGGAACCAAAATAGTGGCACGATTTGAATTCTTGTTTAGGAATGAATTTGTCTGCAGTTGCAATACCGGTGCCCCTGGCACACAGGCAACTGAAGGAACACTGGTGGGTCTTAGTCATTAAAAGTCTGACACGCCCTCCACACAGAGCGGGAGAAATTATTTGATTATTTCCCATCCAAAAAAAACAACAATTCGTTGTGAAAAAAAATTAACATTATAATATGATTCGCGACTGTAACAAATTATGGTTTCACATAATTATACTTAATCATTAAAATCATCAAAACTACCTCCTAAATTAATTTAATTCCGTTGAATGACTTTATTCATAAAACAATCATTCAATGGAACTGGACACTGAATTTGCAAATTACAAAATACTTATGAAAATTATATTTCACGGGCTTCCCTCTTAGCTTAAGTAATCTTAGTGTTTGTTTAGTAACAATCTTCATTAGCCGTCTATCCTTATTTGTTGGGTTGCAACTAAGCCACATTTTTAAACTATTTCAAATCAAATTTTTATCAACTATATAATAAAAATATGGTCCATATACATGGGTAACCACCTATGTCCACACTGTCTATCATTGTGTCGCAAGTTTCAAATAACTGACATAGCTACGGAAGAGTTTACAAAAAAAAGATTGGATTATGATCGATTTCGGGACACGCTGACAGAATCTAAATTACAAAGCCACTAGCCAGCGAACAAAACTGTATAGATTTCAATGTTCCTCTATATATAGATGCGTATCTACATTGTTTTGTTTCCAGTGTTGATGTCTGCAAAATAGAATGCAATTGCATTTGCAAGTACAAAACCACCCCAGTATTGCATAAACAGTACAACTTAATACGAACTTGTTATTATTTATGTAGAGGGTCGGATACCTCTCATTCCGAGTGCAATTTAGTTACAAAATAACAACTATTATTAGCTTAGAATAATTAAACACAACACGTAGGTAATGAGTTTTTCATGTGGAAACCTTGCGAGAAAAGTTACAGGTTTAAACACACGCTTTAAGTAGGTGTAAACAAAAATAAATAAATAAGGGTTTCTAAAAAAATGTAATAAACCAATATTAGGCGGGCGCCACGCGACAGCACGACGAGACTCTAGTAGAACAATTTCTATGTAATCTTCATGAAAATTGTTCTACAAGAGTTGCGCGTCACGTTTTCGCGTTGTGCCTGTCTGGGCTGTTTGCGGAAGCATGAAATCCGATGACGTACCTAGTCATTTGAGTACACAATCGAACTTCGAACATAACCGAACTTTTCTCGAAAATTCCCAGTAACCAATTTGTGACGATTTCGTACTGACACAACTAGGTACTGATTCAATCAAAGGGTAAACGTGAAACGAGTAATTTCAGTATTTCCCGAATCCCGATTCAATTTCGGAGTCTCTGTGCAAATATGCTGACGTTAATTTCAATTAATTCATAAACGGGTTGAGAATGGATTTTTGTTATTTTACTTCATAAATATTAATCAGTGCACGGAGTCTCGTCGGCTTTTTGATTATTTAAAGAGTGAATTGCTGAAAAGCACATGGCTTCGTACATAAGTTTAAATAATTAGCATGATATTTACTTTCGCTGCAGAGATTGCATTTCGGTTGTGTTTTACACCAAATAGGTGTGTACCTATCACGTGTAAAATCAGAAAGGCTACCTCAGAAGGGCTTGTAATAACAGCCGAACGGTCGATCGATCAGGTTAAGCTACACTTGCCACGCTTGGTCCGTGGATGCATCACCATCTTTACATACTAAGAGCCCTCCGGGCTATCATTCATGGATCTTTACAATCGTTACGGGTCATCAGAAGGCCTAAAGTCTGACATCTGTTAGTCGGCTATAACCGTCTTCTAGAATTGGGCTATAAAATCCTACTGGTAGTTTCAGAGATTACCCCTACGTACAAACTTACAGACAAACAAATTTTACCTCTTTATAAAAATAGTTTAGATGAACGTTTCAAAGAATCCTAAGGGGTCGGGGGTAGTTTGTTCCACCACTTTTTCTTCCTTGCTAATGCACTAGGAATTAGTGAAGGGCGGGCGCTTCGGGGAACTCTCTTATGTAATTATGACGTTCAAAAAATTGCTGACTCTAAACCTAGTTTGAGTAAATGACTTTAGATTTTGATTGATTTTGTCAAGTGGTTGTGATATTACTACATTAGGCCTAATGTTTTCCTTTCCCTGAAATAAGTGACCTGCACACTTTTCCCTTGCACTTACTGTACCATTTGATACGAATTCTGTAATACTGTTGTTAAGAAAGGCTAAGCATTATTATGTTTTGTTCACAGATTTACGATGTTGATAAGGTGTCCGGCGACACTATGTGTCGTCGTGTTCCTACTGGTTGCTGTGCAAGCCGGCTCAGAGGTAAGCTTACATTATTTCTTCTTATATTTTACTTAGCTCAGCATCTCTGTGCCTCGTATAAGGCTGAATACACTCGCCATTTTTTGCACATGAAATAAATTCTATCTATCTTATAAGTATCCGAAAGGTGTTTTTTTCGAGAGGAATAAGAGATGTTTTGGGATAAAGTACGACACCCACAGAAAGAGATAGAATGGCATTTTTATAAACCCACGTTTCTTCGGACGTAATAAAATCGCGGCGGATTCTTTTCGCGTACTGTATCTTCAACCCACTGCATAGCGCAGAGAGTTCAAAATCGAACAGAGTGCATGCCAGTGCGTCGAAAGTACCTGCACACTGTTCGATTTTGGACGTCAACATCAAATACTTATCTATAAAAATAAAATTATTTTTACCTGTATTTTTTTGTTGTGGGTGGGAAATCTTCAAATAACTTCTCCCGCTCTGGGTGGAGCAGGAGGGCGTGTCAGACTTTTACTGACTAAAACCCACCCGTGTTCCACGTCTCAGTGGACTACAATGTAGGAAATTGTAGTCGGTTATAAAGCTCTCGTATTTTCTGATAAAACATTTTACGCCCAGACTTTAATCTTAAAAGTGCCACCCGGTTAAGTGGAAATATTCATAATCCATTTTAACTTAAACTTTTACAAAAGCAATTTGGATTATTCCATCTGAATTTACGATTATTTTAACTGCGACACTATAAAAATCTGGCCGATTATATAGATTAGTCCACTGAAGTCGAAATGCCATTAAAATTGGATTGAGACAATGAAACCAATAACAAAGCAATTAAGGACTAATAGATATATCGTTTGCAGCGCACGTGACCTAAAAAAAGAACAATAATGATTTAATTAAAAACTGATCGACGAGTAAAATGGAATTGTTTGACACAGGCGGATGTACATACAGCCTTCTGAATCATATTCGCGGAACATCTCATTGTATGTTAAACAAACTGTTTATTTACACAATGAAACTTCGCAACACTATTGCAACGTTGATTACTTTTACCGAATCTGCAAAGAAAATACTTATTGTTCTTTAGTGTTCATAGTGGGGCACATTGTCTTGTATAACAAAAACCTATAATTAATTATCATCTATATCTTCTATACATACATATATCTACTTATACAAATAAATAAATTTGAAGTGTCTGTTGTAATGTCAAAATAAAAGCTTTTTTGCCATATGCATAGGAAAGTCTTATAACACAATTTTTCTCCGTCGTTTTGTTCCGGCAAATCTCTGAAACGACTGGACAGATTATGACGGGATTTTCACTGGCAGATATCTGAGGGGCAATTCTCGTAATTTTAAAGAACGTTCACAGTCTGATCTCAGTCTCAATCTGTCAAAAATACCTCGAGTTTCCATACATTTTTGACAACTTCTTCACGTTTGATTGTCGCTGAGATGAGACTGCGACTAGATTGTGAACGTTTTTAATTACGAGAATTGGCTTTCTGATGCTATAAGGAATAACATGGCTGTCCCGGTAGCACTTACTTAACACATTCCCGACAACCATGCTGGCGAAGCACAGCTAGTTCTGATAAAAGACCAAAATACAGCACGTAGGTACTGCAGTTTTCAGTTGATGGCCGTATAGTCCGTGGGATTGCCATGCACGAAGACCTATTCATGTAACTGAAGAAATCGTCAATACGTTACTGAATGTTTTTGAACCCATATTTCAACATTGAGCCACGTGTTGATAATATTTTAGTAAACATTGTTACTAAGTATAGGTACACTAATCAGTCCATATCTGTTGCGACCACAGTCATTAGTCGGTTATCACTGAGTGTGTACTAGCTATTGATCACTACTGTGGCCTGTTAGTTTTGCAGGACCGCTAATAACGGTATCAAAACAATGGTAACACCTCCGATTGTGATAATTAATTACCTTAACATGTAAACGCTCCAGAGTTTTTTTTTTTTTGGGTGGGAAATCATCAAATATCTTCTCCCGCTCTGGGTGGAGCGGGAGGGCGTGTCAGACTTTTACTGACTAAAACCCACCCGTGTTCCCTCAGTTGCCTGTGTGCCAGGGGCGCGGTATCTCTTTCGAATAACCCGCACCATTTGGTGCTGACATCTCTTTGAGGCGCGCGTGGAACACAACGCGCCGTCGACCCGGGCTTGGTCCTTACCGGACAGCGAGCTACCCATTACTCGCCGTCCGCAAGCCCGCGCCTACGGTGGCCGGGAATCAGCCTGGGATTCCCGACGCCCAGGGCGTCTCCCGCGGCGAATACGGCCGTGAGGGCGCATATACTGCCTCTCCCTCACGTGCGCCGCCTCCCTCTTCGCGAGCATTACTGCTTCGCAGAAAGAGGTGACGGCTACCCATGCACTCTCGCTCCGTACCATGGCCTGCACCAGGGCCAGACGCGAGAGATCGCCGCCGCCGATCGCCTCCACGAGGACACGGCGGTGCTCCGCCCAAGCCGGGCAGACCGCCACCGTATGCTCCACCGTGTCCTCAGGGCGATCTTCGTAATGGAAGCACCCGGGCGTTTCCTCCCGCCTTATGTGAAACAGGAACCTCCCGAAACAACCGTGTCCGGTGAGGACCTGAAACGCTCCAGAGTTACGTTCAAATTTATTATTAACTTGCTTTTTCTAGCGGTTTCACCAGTGTGGAGGTCTGAAATCATCCCACGGGAACGTACTTTCGGTAAAAAAGTATCCTATGTCTTAATCCAGGTTACGAATTACTATATTAATAACTAGCTTCCGCCCGCGGCTTCGCCCACGTGAAAGGCGGAAATTATCCCGCAGGAACGTACTACCGGGATAAAAAGTATCCTATGTGTTAATCTAGGACATAATCTATCTGTGTGCTAAATTTCATCCAAATCCATTTTGTAATTTTTACGTGAAAGAGTAACAAACATCCATCCATCCATCCATACTTACAAATTTTCGCGTTTATAATATTAGTAGGATGTCGGCCTAGCTTCAGCCCGCGGCACATGGTATATCAATAAAAATGGTTCCCCATACCAAATTTCATCAAACTCGGCCCTGCTATTTCGGAGATTAGTTCGAGGAGATTAGCCGAAACAAACAGACACAGACAAAAATTGATTTTGTTATAAGTACCGTATATACTTTTAAATTATGCATCTAGTAAAAAGTTATTATTTTGAGATTACAAACAGAATCTCTCTCTGTAGTCGGTCCCTCATATCTGAGGATCGTGGTCAGCTTCGGAGTTGCACCTGAAGCGGATGATCCGCCTCCACCGGTTTCTGTCCAGCGCATCCCTAACCACAGTGCACCGTGTAGAATTTAGAGGACGATAATTCCTTCACATGATCGGTCCATCGTGTTGGTGAACGACCGCGCGATCGTTTGCCTTCGGTGTTCCCAACCATAATCAGTTTTTCCAAACGTTCATCGCCTCTGCGTACTACGTGGCCGAAATAGGAGAGAATACGTTGTTGACATATGGTCAAGGAGCGGATTTTTATTCAAAGCTGGGTTAAGATCGATGCATTGGGCGCGTTTGGCATTCCACGGTATTCTTAACACTCGTCTCACAAACAGACACTTCAATGTTAGGTATATATTTGTATAGACGTACAGATAGTTATAAATGATTTTGGGTACTGAAGTCATAGCTATATTCGATAATAGTTCGAAATTTGATACAGCAACCGATTTTATGAGTTACAACGACGTAAAAACTTTTTAAATTCTTATTATAATGGCTGGTAGGCTCTGTAAGCCGACTTATAACAAAATAATAATGTCAAGTTGCGTAACTTTGTCAGCCGGTTCTGTGCAGCTCCGCGAGATCGATTACAAGTTGATTACATCCACAACACCCAGAAACCATAGACTGTCAGAATACATTAACTTTCATGTCAGCGAATGTCATGTTAGTACAGATAGGGGGCTCTGTGATTTTGTAAGTAGTTAGACAAACATTGCGACTGCGAGTTTGCGCTTTCGACACACTCTGTTTGATTTGGTAAAAGCAGTGACGTATAATTCCCGCATATATTTGAACGCATCGCTGTTATGTGATATTTACTTAATTAATTTTGAATTCAGCTTTTCTAACATTATAGACGTAGATACTGCAAGGTACCAGCCACACTTGTTTGACATCCTGACCAATCGTATTCAGCGCTTCTCCTCCACATTCATTATGCGTACAGCCAAAGTGTGGAACTCTCTGCGTTTGCCTTCAAAGCAAGAGTGAACAGGCATCTTCTAGGCACGCTTGTTCCATCAAAGACCTCATCAATCCCTTTCCATCTGGCAAGATCGACGTCAAGAGCAAGCCCATTCAGAATTAAAAAAATAATTTAAAAAAATATTGACTTGCCACAACGTTGCAACGTTGTCATACAACCGCAAAATCGGATCGGCAAAATTCTATGAAATAAAACTTGAGTCATAAATTCAGTCATTTTCTTTCCCTATCGCACATAAAAGTTCCCGGCAAACGTACTAAGTAAACTACTACGTCAGTATTAAGTGTTGGGAGACATTGTTGATTGAAATTCACACTTCTGTTTACGAACTGTGGTTACTGGAGGGGCTCGTGGCTAATTAATAACAGCCGCACGGGTCGATCCAACAGGTTAAGCTACGCTTGCCGGGGTTGGTCTGTGGATGGGTGACCATCTTTACATAACGAGGCTTCTCCGTGCCTCGGAAAGGACGTTAAGCTGTTGGTCTCGGCTGTTGGTCGGGTGTGTATCTTTGACAGTCGTTACGGGTCGTCAGAAACCCGAAAACTTGACAGCCAGTCTTACCGTATCATGTTACCCAGTAACTGGGTTGTGGAGATCAGATAGGCAGTCGCTCCATGTAAAATGTTGGTATTCAGCTGCATCCGGTTAGACTGGAAGCTGACCCTAACATACTTGGGAAAAGGCTAGGCAGATTGTATTTGGTTACTCCATTGATTGACTGGAAAAATTTCATTCAAAATTTAAATTTGTAGACGACGACTTGCCTTTATATCCCTACTGATTGAATAGAATTTAATATGACATTGTATTGAATAATTATTTACATTGTATTTAATAATTCTTGACATTATAATTAATAATCCTTGACATTGTATGGTTTCAACAACTAATTTTGATATAATATAATGTACATTTAATTATAATTCCCTGAAATATTTGTACGTTGAAAACAGCAGAATATTATGGACGTCATATTACGTGTAACACCTTTGTAACAACAATATTCTAACAAATAAATTTTAAATAAATAAATTGAGTTTACTTTCTACGGGTCGGTGTTTGAGTCTCACCGTCAATCAGCAGGCGGTCTTACGTAACAATTAAGTGGAATGCTTCATCGTTTTATCGTATAGAACTTATTGTTTCGTTTAAAACTGTTTTAATCGGTCACGGGTGGCGAGTGTCCTCGCTAACAACTTTCCCCAGTTTGGCAAGCCACTCGAAATGTTTCATTCTGTCACGACCGCCCGTTATATCAATTTCCGAATGGAAAACTGTGAAACTGACCACATTTCGGATTTGTATCGATGTGTGTGGTCTAGGAATATAAATTCATCAAATTCTGGTAATTTTGATAATTTAGCTGCCGCCGCGGGCAGTTGAGCGAAACGTGTCAGTTGAAAACTAATAATGATGTTCATTTCATTTAATTAAATAAGTCTATCGGACATTTATTCATTGAAAATTGAAATATTTAGTAACTAGCTTTTCTCCGCGCCTTCGCAAGCGTGAATGTAACGTGTATACGGGAACGTACTACCGTGTTAATCTAGGTTATCAGCTACCAAATTTTATCCAAATCCGTTCAGCCGTTTTTGCGCCAACCCGGAACATACCATACCATATTTTCGGCATCAGACTGGTTCCCTCATCTCATAGCATTTTTTTATATATATTTAATATTCAGTTGTGGCTTCGTTACTATTTTATTATATTATACAGGATATTTTTTTAACCAGTGCGCAAACTGTAACCAGGAATTCAGAATATCATTGCATCGGTTATACAAAAAAAAATCAGCAGTTCCATACATTTTGACCGCGTAGGTATTGCACTTTTCTATAAAACAGCAGATTTTTTTTTTGTTTAACCGACGAAAATTTCTACGCTGAATGATATGCTGAATTCATGGTTACAGTTTCCGCACTAGTTAAATATTTACGATGTATGTTATTTATTATACTTGTCTTATATATACGCGCGGTATACACGTTTATTAAAATTTTGCCGAAATCCAAAATGAACGAAAGCGGTTTACGTTCATCTACCAAAAAGTAAAGAAACTATTTCGTTTACCGCATTTATTTCGGGCCTTTCCTATCAAAATTAATTTAGCGTCCAACCTCAAACTGTACGAATACACAGTATAGCCCATAACAGAGATTCATTGCCGTAATGTTGTCACATACAAGCTAAATTGAGTGGCGGTGTAACGAGATTCCCAAATATGGGCTCCGTAATATGACGGGCGGCCCACACAAAGTTTTGCCCCAGCACAAAGGCACAAAGCTTTACAGGCTTACTAGCCCATATAATAGGTCTTTACCTATGAAATTGCTGTTTTGTATGAAAAAATTTAAACGAATTTTTTTCATGTATTTTTTATTTGTATTAATCGAAGTAATCACCCATGCAATCAATGCATCTTTGCCATCGCAGTGACAGTTTATTGATGCCCTTCTTAAAGAAATCAGCTGGACGGGAGGCAACAAATTCTTCAAAGGCATTTTGTACTGCCTCTCGGGTATTGAATTTTTTTCCCGCCAAGAAGTTATCCAAATTCTGGAAAAAGTAGTAGTCTGTAGGCGCAAGGTCTGGTGAGTAGGGCGGATGACGGAGAGCTTCCAACCCCAGTTCTTGCAACTTGGAGACCGTCTGCTGTGCAGTATGAGGTCGCGCGTTGTCGTGCAGGAGCAGCGGAGACGAGCGATTGACCAATGCTGGTTGGAGATGTGCCAGCTTCTCCATCATTGTGTTCAGTTCTTCACAGTACACATCTTCAGTAATGCTCACCCCGTTTGGTAAGAAGCTGTGATGAATCACACCGGCGCTAGACCACCAAACAGTGACCATCACTTTTCTAGGGGTAAGTTTTCGTTTAGGGCATTGTTTAGGTGCTGAACCAGGATCCAACCAACTTGCTGAGCGCTTGCGGTTATCAAACAGAATCCATTTTTCATCGCAGGTAACAATGCGGTTCAAAATTCCTTCATTTGTGTGTCTGTTGAGCAGTGCAAGGCACGTCTCGACGCGTACTTCGCGCTGACGATCATTGAGTTCGTGGGGCACCCATTTGTCAAGCTTTTTTACCTTGCCAATTTGACGCAAATGGACCAATATTGTTTTGACGCTAACGTCGAAAGCTGCTGCTAATTCAGCCGTAGATTGTGTATCATCAGCTTCCACAATCGCCTTTAATTCGTCATTGTCGACCAAAGTCTTCGGACGACCGCGAGGTTCATTTTTCAGGTCGAAATTTCCAGAACGGAAGCGAGCAAACCAATAACAGGTGGTGCGTTGGTTTGTAGTGTTAGCTCCGTAAACGTCGTTGATGTTGCGTGCCGCTTGTGCCGCGTTGCTGCCACGACGGTACTCATATTCCATAATTACTCGAATTTTTAACGTATCCATGATGACGAAAAAGATTGAAATGCGATGAAAATGTAACACTAATCAATAAACAAATGACTACTTTTGGAAAAAAAAATCCATGTTTTTAAAATAAAATTAATTTTAAATTAGAATTCTTACCCAAACAAAAATTATTTTGATTTGAAATGGCCAGTACTGCAAAACGGCAATTTCATAGGTAAAGACCTAATATTAAGACACAAGTACCTAAGTTGCCTAGATAAACGAAGCGGTTCCTATACACAAAGCTGACTTACTGTAATATAACAGGTTACGCTGCCTGCATTGGAAAGCACATTACATAGCCGACTTAAGTCAAGAACGGGGGCTCTACTTTATAGATTACGTTAATCTCTAATCTTGTACAATAAATAACTTCATTCAGAATGAGAGCAAGAATTTAATTAGTCAACAGCCGGTCGTTATAAAATATTCCAAAGATAACTTTTTGTAAGACTCTGTCGTGTTTTAATATGCGTAAATTGTCGTGATTTTGTTAATATGTTGCCGAAGTTCTCTCGGCAAAACAAAAGCCGAGCGAGTCGATCGTATTGCTGCGAAATGTGGATGGAATGGAGCATTCAGAATTCTAAGCCATTCTGTAAACATCGAGCCTGCTTTTTGTGTCGAAAAACATGCTTGACTCAATACATACCTACGGAAATATGAACAGCATTCATCAGAAAGTCAACCATTTATTATTATTTATTTACCTAATAACTGAGTGACTTGTGGCTAAGTAATTAACAGCTGCTCGGATCGATCAATCAGGTGAAACTACGCTTGCCCCGACTGTTCCGCGGTTGGAGGACCATCTTTACATAACAAGACCCCTCAGTGCGTCAGACAGCACTTTAACCCGTTGGTCCAGTCGTTACGGATTGACAGATGCCCAACAGTCTTACCAGGGGGTACCGTATTACCCAGTGACTGGGTTGTGAAGGTCAGATAGGCAGTCGCTCCATGTAAAATAATGGTATTCAGCTGCATCCGGTTTTATACTGGAAGCCGACCCCAATACTTGAGAAAAGGCTAGACTTATGGGACTTTATCTGGTAACTGAATTTTGAGGTTCAGATGACAGTCGTTATGTGCAAAATACTGAATTTCAGCCTAACATATATATAGAAATCCACTACCTGTTACTTATGTAATTGGCATTATTACCTATCTACTAATTGAATGTCTACATTTATATTTTGCGGTTCGTCTAAAAATAAGCCATTCATACTCGTATCTATGCTTGTGGGTGTCGGAAAGGATTATCAGGTGGATGAGCAGCTTTGATCCTCCTTCCAAATTAAGAAAATTATGAATTCATCCCCGTCAATCGGTACCAGTACTTACCGATTCACAAATACTTCAAAACTTCCCGGGATCAAAGTAACGCCAAATGCCTGTCTGAAACATTTACAACTTTTTAGTGGAAATATCTAATAATTTTGTTTTTGTTCACAGGGCAACCTTTTCACGTGTCCGAATGGTGAGTGAAATCTCTTTATTGTTTTAATACTTATTTACTTCACATAACTTTTGCCAATACTTCAAATAACTTGGGCGGGGATCGGACTTTCTATTTAATTAAAATCGGGGCCAGTGCCTCGGCTTACCTTAGGGAAATATAAAACTTGCTAACATTGTTGTTTTAGCAGTTTAATGAACAACATGTACGTGAACAACATGTACGTGAACTTTCATTGTTTTATTTTAGAGTTGTTTTAAACATACGACTTGTTGTTGTTGAGATTAGGTACCAGTTACCACTCTATATTTTACGAAGTAGGTTAAGTTAATTTGCAATTTGTTCAAAATGTGCGAATGAATCTGAATTAGCATTGTTATGGTGATTCTTATCGTAAAATCTATTAAGCCGAAGTAATATCTTAGTTCTGAATAATATCCTCGTCTTTGTCCTTAATAAAAAGACTCCCCTGATTACACGAAACTTAATCTGAAAAGAAATTAGTAGGCGCCAGGGATAGTCAGTAACTTCCTTATTTTGTAAAGGGAGGTGGCCAGAAAGGGTCTCATTATACTGGATTATACCCAACACTAATGAAGTACCACCTCCTTTATTCATATACACTTAGGGTATAAAATCAACTGCATATAGAGTGGTGTGCTTTGTTGGTATTGTCTGTTTTATGAGTGTTATCCAAAAGTATAAACAAAGGATTAATAAAAAGTTAATATCAAAATCGATAAAACATACAAAATCATCACCGGATTTTAACAAAATAGGTTAGCATATTTTAATTTATTACGTGTATTTTTAAGAAATATTATGTGATTCCTTCAAACAGCATTTGTTTTCATTGTTGCACAGCACAATAAAGCTAAACTATAGCAGCAGTAATCCAAAATCCTGTGTAAACTACCAATTAATATTCAGACTTTAATATAATGAAGTAAATGGCTCAAGTACGTAAACAGTGTGACAATTAATCACGTCTATTAACGCATAACGGTACAGTATTTAAGCACTAGCTGTAATTAGGGTTTCTGTTTAATGATAAGCTGAAGCGGGAGATCGAGCGAAACGCTTAGTAGGTATTCAACTAATAGAAATTGTAGATATGTGGTGAAGATTGAGATGAATTTGTGAACTCAGTAAATGTTGCAAATAAGTTGCATGCTGTTTTAGTTTTGTCATCGGAATAATTTTATCTGGTATTCTTTGTTTCAAGCAACAATTCTTTCGCAGTCTTTGGTAATTGAAAGCAAATCACTCCAACCTTGTAAACATGAACACCCACTCAACCAATTGTTGTGTTAAATGTTTTTTTAAGTGGTTCTATGTAGCATTCTACATAGAACCATTTTACAAGAGTTTTGACCGATAGTTAATTTAAACTGCGGTTTTATTCTTTCGGAATCCAAGGTGATGAGTCTTTTGGCAATTTTGTCAAGTTTTTTTGTGCATTTTTCTCCCAGTTTGAGAACTTATAACTGTATCCTACTGGCTTTTGCTACCGGCTTCTCCCGCGTGGTGATCCAAAATTATCTCACAGGAACGTCCTGCCGGGGTAAAAAGTATTATATGTGTCATCCAGGTTATAGGCAAACTATCTGTGTGCCATATTTCATTCAAATCCGTTCAGCTGTTTAAGCGTGATTGATTAACAAACATCTAAACATACAAACTGTCACATTTATAATATTAGGTCTTTACCTATGAAATTGCCGTTTTGCAGTACTGGCCATTTCAAATCAAAATAATTTTTGTTTGGGTAAGAATTCTAATTTCAAATTAATTTTATTTTAAAAACATGGATTTTTTTTTCCAAAAGTAGTCATTTGTTTATTGATTAGTGTTACATTTTCATCGCATTTCAATCTTTTTCGTCATCATGGATACGTTAAAAATTCGAGTAATTATGGAATATGAGTACCGTCGTGGCAGCAACGCGGCACAAGCGGCACGCAACATCAACGACGTTTACGGAGCTAACACTACAAACCAACGCACCACCTGTTATTGGTTTGCTCGCTTCCGTTCTGGAAATTTCGACCTGAAAAATGAACCTCGCGGTCGTCCGAAGACTTTGGTCGACAATGACGAATTAAAGGCGATTGTGGAAGCTGATGATACACAATCTACGGCTGAATTAGCAGCAGCTTTCGACGTTAGCGTCAAAACAATATTGGTCCATTTGCGTCAAATTGGCAAGGTAAAAAAGCTTGACAAATGGGTGCCCCACGAACTCAATGATCGTCAGCGCGAAGTACGCGTCGAGACGTGCCTTGCACTGCTCAACAGACACACAAATGAAGGAATTTTGAACCGCATTGTTACCTGCGATGAAAAATGGATTCTGTTTGATAACCGCAAGCGCTCAGCAAGTTGGTTGGATCCTGGTTCAGCACCTAAACAATGCCCTAAACGAAAACTTACCCCTAGAAAAGTGATGGTCACTGTTTGGTGGTCTAGCGCCGGTGTGATTCATCACAGCTTCTTACCAAACGGGGTGAGCATTACTGCAGATGTGTACTGTGAAGAACTGAACACAATGATGGAGAAGCTGGCACATCTCCAACCAGCATTGGTCAATCGCTCGTCTCCGCTGCTCCTGCACGACAACGCGCGACCTCATACTGCACAGCAGACGGTCTCCAAGTTGCAAGAACTGGGGTTGGAAGCTCTCCGTCATCCGCCCTACTCACCAGACATTGCGCCTACAGACTACTACTTTTTCCAGAATTTGGATAACTTCTTGGCGGGAAAAAAATTCAATACCCGAGAGGCAGTACAAAATGCCTTTGAAGAATTTGTTGCCTCCCGTCCAGCTGATTTCTTTAAGAAGGGCATCAATAAACTGCCACTGCGATGGCAAAGATGCATTGATTGCATGGGTGATTACTTCGATTAATACAAATAAAAAATACATGAAAAAAATTCGTTTAATTTTTTTCATACAAAACGGCAATTTCATAGGTAAAGACCTATTATTAAGATTAGATCCCAATCACCTAGTCACTAGTTGGTATAAAACCCACTATTTGTGTTTAAAAGACCGTTTTAAGCTAGAGGCACAAATCTTATATTCCCTGCAACGCCGCCGCCGCTCCCGCTCTGCTTCTCACTAAAAGTACAACCTTATCAAGTACTAGTACGTTTATAGAGTGCGTAATTATTAAAGCTGCCTATGTGCGTCGCGTCGCTTAGAACAATGTGTTACGAAACTTGTGACGCAAGCCTTCTCGTGAGCTTTCAAAGCAATCTCTTTTCAACCGGTTTCATTATTAATTGCAATGCAATTTGAAATAAATCGCATTGAAATAAGTTATTAAGGCAGGTCGTTTGGAATTAGCCAGATCATGGTTTTTCCCTTTATGTGAGACACAAATAATAATCTGCAGCAAAATTTTGACTGTTTCCGAGTTTGAAAAGTAACTTAGTAGAACAAAATGCACATTGATGTGTCTAGTATTAGTCATCAGTTTGTAGTCAGGGTTGAGCTGAGGTGTACAGCCACAGTCCGACAGTTATGTTTAAGTCCCATGTAATACGGGGCGGGCCAACTGCCATCAATTGGGCACAAATCTAGACTCCGACTGCTACTGAGAAATTCCAGATAAAAAACCAGTAACATTTTGCCTGACCTAGGAATAGAACCCACGACCTCTTGCTCAACAGTTGCGCTTGCGACCACTGGACCAATGAGGCAGTCACTCTAAAGTATAAATAAAAAACACATTATTTAATAAATGACTGATTCTATTGCTGCCCGTAAGTATTCATTTATTTTTTTAGGGTGGGGGGAAATCATCAAATAACTTCTCCCGCTCTGGGTGGAGCAGGAAGCGTGATTTTTACGAATAACTACCCACCCAAGTTCTCTCAGTTGCCTGTCTATCAGGGGCCACGGTATCTCTTTCGAACAACCCGCACCCCTGGCAGGCATCCGCCCTTGCGGACCCCACCAGTTGGTGCTGACATCTCTTTGAAGCGCGCGGTGATCACAACGCATCGTCGACCCGGGCTTGGTCCTTACCGGACAGCGAACTACCCATTACTCGCCGTCCACAAGCCCGCGCTTACGATTCCCGACGCCCAGGTCGTCTCCTGCGGCGACTAGGGCCGTGCGGGCGCATCGACTGCCTCCTCCTCACGTACGCCGCCTCCCTCTTCGCGAGCATTACTGGCAGGAATTGCCTAAGTACCTACAGAATAGCTTCTCGCTTAGCGCTAATACTTCTGTTCGAAAGTACCACGTGAACAAAGCTTTGAACAAAATCCAAGCTAAAACACTAAGATAGTCTACAATATATTATGATGTTCATGCAGCTCGATTTCATAGCGGTTTCTAACGACCTTGCGCCCGCGCATCCGCCTGTCTAAGCTAAATAGGCGGTGACTACATCTTGTGGAATTTCGCGTCGCTTTGACTAACGACTTGAAAAACTAACTCAACCACTATATTTGTTCACTATATTACTTATAATCTGTGTTCTTAGTTGTGTTGTAATGAAACACGTAAATGCTATCTTATAGTAAGTTATTACGTGCCGCAGCAATAATTTTCTCAATGGCTAAGATACCGGACTCGATCGGGAAATTGCAACTGAGCCTTACTTATTGTTCTACTAGCTTTTACCAGCAGAAGTTCATCATCATCATTTCAGCCGAAAGACGTCCACTGCTGGACATAGGCCTCCCCCAAAAGGGCGGTTTTGCCATAATCGCCACGCTTGGCAGGCGGTTTGGCGATCGCAGTATGGTGGTAAAATGCATAGAGAACGCTGCTGCCCATTCTCTAGTAAGGCCGTTAGTCGCCTTCTACGACACCCACGCGAAGAAATGGGATGGTGCTATTCTTTTACGTCCGGCACCACACGGAACGGTCAGAAGTTATCCTAAGAGAACGTACTACCGGGATAAAAGTATCCTATATGTTAAACCAGGTTATAAACTATATGTGTGCCAAATCTCATCCAAAACCGTAGAGCTGATTTTTTGCGTGATCGAGTCACAAATATCTAATCATACAAACTTTCATATTATTTAATAATATTAATAAGATGGTGAAACATTTCCCAATAGGAGTCATTACCTTTAGATATCTAACCATTGCATTTATTAATCCAAAAATATGCAATTTCAAAATATTTAATAAGAATTTAAATTATGTGTTTACCTAATGATCAAAAACTTTACCAATGATTATGATTCTTAATAGATGTATTATCCACAATAATTACCTAATAGAGTTATGACATGAATTTGTCGTCATTGGAATGTTTGTAATGAAAAAAGGAACCCTTAGTTTTTTTATGCCTTCAAATGATGGAGGCTCCTAAGAATATTCTCTTCTTAATCATGTAACACTAGCTTCTGCTCGTGACTTCATCTGCATGAAATTTCTCGTTCCCGTCCTCCCCGACTCACCCCGTCTCATCGCATACCCACTTACCCACGCTATTATATGGTTTTTTCTTAGCGCTCTTTCTTACTTTTTTTTGTTATTGCTCGGCTCATAAGTATTCTAACGTGATGTTAAATAACCAATTCTCTTCCTCAAGAATTGCAGCATCAAATGCAAAAAGAATTATTGAAATCGGACTGGTAGTATTAGAGATTAGCGTGTTCAAACAAACAAACTCTTCAGCTTTTTGATTACAAAGTATAGATAATGGTGGAGGCAACCAAGAATGTTATTTTTATTACGTAGTAACATGGAGAATTGAAGTCAGCACACAACGACTAGATTAATGATGCGGTCTCCGTTACATATTATGTTTAGTTGTTCTCCTACGTGTTAAGTTTAGATAACTTTAAAGTATTTTCCGCGTATGCAAAGAGAAAAGAAAGCGCTTTTCTTATTCGCAATGAGTTTTCTAAGTGCACCTATTGCATATAAAGTACAATTTTCTACCATAACGGACTTATGTATGTAGGCATTGAATAACGATGTTTTTGTGTTTGTTTGAATTCAATATATGTTGTCAATTCTCATGCCAAATGATCTTCTTCTTAACGTGTCGACGGCAATCTAAATACAGTCGGCTCAGAATTTGGCTACTAGTTTGACACCTACAGTAGCTTTCATCAGTTTCTGTAACGTGCAGACAATAGGACACGCTGGACACGATGTGTCCCATTATTAGTGGAATACCAACACAGTTGCAGCCCATGGAGGAGTCATCTGTGAATCTCCACCTGAGCAGGTTTTCCTTGTTTTGGCCAACCTGGGTCCGGAGTTCTAGCTATTTGGCTGTTGTTATTTCGGTTAGAACAATCGCAAAAGTTTAATGGTTGTAACAGCGTGTTTGTTGCGATTTGTAACACCTTTTCAGAAACTGGATGTAACTCTCCCAAAACTAAGACCATAACGCTCTGTCCAAACATTTCCATCAATTCTCATTGAATATCATTCAATTACTTTTGCAATTAATTATGAGAGAGAAATGAGGTCCTTTCATAGCCGTAATTTTATGTCAACCCTTTCAAGCTGTTTGACCTACTAAAGGATTCTATTTTCAATCAAGAGCCGAAACGTAGGCGAAATGAATTGAGTTTGTCACTCCGTCGTCGGTTTTCATTCGCCACATAATTAGCCTAGGAAATTGCCTCCAGTCCCGACTCACGTGAACGTTGACAAGCTTGTGTAATCAAACGTTGAGTCCCTACTTCCCTACGTCATCGTCAGAGTGTTAAAATATTACCTCTGATTGGCTGCCTGGCAACGATTTAATAGAGCGGTTAGGTATGGGAAATGGAGACGAAAAATATGGTATTGACTTTGAGAGATATGTTGATGTGGAAAGGGTTACACACGGTTTTTTGTTTTTTTTTGCTGATATCCCAGAAAAATAATACGGAAGTAGCACATATTCAGATCCATAGAATACTCTTTTAAAGTCAATTGTGGAACCTTAAAAAATGATAATGAAGATGATGAAGATTTATACGTAAGTAGTTAATTTAACAGATTATTAAGTAATAATAAAAAATATTAACCCAGATACATTACATATATGAGATTGATCATTAAATACGTTTTTCATTATATGCTCGAGTATCATTAAAAGTTCATTGACTCCATTGCATTATCTCAGCTCACCTATTTCCTTACAACACCTACATAGTTTAGCATCTAGATTATTCAACAGAATTCTCAAAGAATCCCACATTACGCTTACACAACATTGCACATAATGTAAGAAGGTAGGTACTTAGCCACATATTTCCACATTTTAGATCTGAAAATAACACTAGGGCGTCGCCGCAACCTGTTACTTCTATTCCTGTTATTAAGTCACGAAGGATATCGAAGCAAGAGTCACAAATCGCAAAGTTCCTGCAGACAGATTGAATCGAAATTCGCTCCAAGCCGGAATTAACGCGACTGACTTGTGATTACACGTAATTCGTGGAGTTAATCTCTGAAGCCGTTGTTTAGAGTTCTACAAGTACATAAATATAGATATAAAGCCTTCGTTACTCAAACAGCATTAGAGAACAAAGTTTTCGCGAAGATGCTTTTAAAGCGTGTTTTGACACAAAATTACGCCTTGTTAATTACTTAAGGAAACAAATTAAGAATAAATACTTATTTGATTACAAAAACTTGTAATCCACAACAGCTTTATTTGATTGTGATAATTACAGATGAAAATTATATAGGAAACTTAGAACCGAGGCAGAATAGAGTAAATAAAATAATGATAGATGAAGCCACAATAACGCCAATACCTACGCGCAAAAAAAAACAAAACCAAATTATCTTTGAATAAAGAATTAAGTTTTAAAAGCGAAGGCAACAATGGCTGACGTCAGTGTATCGATCGAAGCTGTGAATACGTTAATTGTAGTAACCGGGTTACAAATCTGTTTATTTGAGTATCGCGAAAGTAAGAGCTAATTAGAACCTTAGGATTTAGATGAGTTGTGTAACAGTGATCATAGTGAGCGTTAATTGGTAATGCCTAATGCAGGCTGGGAACGTGATGATGTAACAATTTATATCACTAGGAATAAAATGTAATTGAAGATGTCTAATTTCGAATCGTTGATCTTTCGATAAGACGAATTTAAGTGCGCCTACAATTATTAAAATCGTACTCAAGACACACAAAAAGTAATTTCTATCAGTTATAATAACTATGAAACCAAAAAAAGTTCGCAAGAAAAGCTTCAACTAAATACACTCAATTTGCATTAAAAAGTAATCTACAACTCAAATAAATCTGAAAAGATAATTTAAAACTCAGCTCCTCAGTTCTTAAGCCAATAAACGTGAGATGCTTTAGATATATGATAATCCTTATTATTTACACTCTCTGAGATAAAAGTGAATTATATTATTCATGAAAATATATGATTCTCTCTCGAATTTCAAATATCTCATGCTTTTATCTATCTCGCTCGGTTTAACCTCAGATTACCAGAACTATGTTATCTAAACCAATTTTTCGGATGTTTAAGTGCACACGTTATTTATTAGACACAATATTTTTAAACTGACAAATCGTTTTTATTTAAAACACTGGCAGTCGGACAATTTTGGATCATAAAGAATAATAAAATAAAACAAAACCTCCTTACTATATTAATAAAATAAGAATACCATAGAGCTCACAATACATATCAAAATCAGCCAATCTCAACTCTGGCTGTTTCAAACGCGGATAAAAAAATGCGGTACGCTCACGTAATTACAGAGGTCGCCAACATATCTGCATAAATTACCGACAGCTCTCCTTTTTGTTTGTTTTCCGAAGCCAATGAATGTCAAAGGTCAATTTGTGACATGAAATTATTTTAGCGAATAAGTTTTCATTGAAAATATATTAATTGTGAGTCTCTTTGGATCTTACCCGTCGTAGGTACTTTGATTAAATTTAATTAGTATTTGAAATCATATTCAAAAGCTTTCAATAAGTTCATGTAATGGAGGCTTTTTGTTAAAAGTACCTGACTGGAATTTACTTGATACAGGCAATATTTTTAAATGACTATGTGGTGAATAATAATTAATCATAGTATTTGTTTTGTTACATTTTCAGATCATATTTAAAAAAAAAATCTTTGATTTGTTGGTAGAAGTCATAATACCTATTAAAAATCAATCAGAAGACCATTTATTTTCAATAATCACGTAGCTTTTTCAATTCTCCTACAAAATAACCTTTAACCATTTGGAGAACTGCTATTTCGCTCATAATTTCTAGAAAGGGTTTAGAAATTGTAATTAACTGGATGCTATATGATTATCCTGCAAGCTGGGTCGTAAATGCAATCTCAATTAGTCAATAACCTTGTTTGAATAGCTTCTGTCAATGGAAACAGTATATCTCTGGCTTATAGACTAGGCAGTGGTGCTGAAACTGAGCGCTTTCTACGCGGCCTATTGATCAGTGGGGCGCTTAATAACCAATTCAGACAGTTTTGGTGAGGTTTTTGTGAGCAGTCTCACAAAAGTGTCGTTTGATAAGTTATTGGTATCGACACATTAACGCGTCTCTATAAAAAAATCAGTTTCGTATACATAGTAGGTAATAATTGTGTAAACATACATTTACATGTATGTAAAATTTGTATTTACCTATGCGTAATTTACAATTACGTAAATACTCAAGATAAATAGGTACAGTCAGGGCGGTAATGTTTACGCATTTAAAGTTGTTAAACACATACGCTTTAGCAAAATAATTAAAAGACACCGTCGTCGGTACGATACCTATCTATCTAAAGTAACGACGATTTCTTTCCTTTCTTAATAGTCTTCGCCACTTGGTAGGAATACAAATCCGGCCCGAAAGATTGACTACCACTGATGGCCGTCTAGGCGTCTACAGAGACAAATTAATGCTATTTTCCACTAAGATACTGCGAACACTAGAAAGGTGCTTGCCATTGCACTGCATAGTAATAGCAACATGAGTGTATGTGGATTCTATTAACAGTTCAGTATAGTAAGCCGGACCTATCACTATCACCACATCTAATAACGGATTGTTACTGATGTAATTCGGTGACTGGGTGTGTAATTATGAAACTCAATCATTTGGAAGCCAATTTAATTACCTTGCAACACAATGCAATGATTTCCTGAATTTAATTTATCTACCGATACGGCAACGACATATTTTGGAGAAGAGAGAAATTCTTTATGGTAGGCTAGAATTTGGAATGACATGGTGACTGGTAATTATTCATTACTGCAGCTCCAAGCTATTGCACAAATGTATATGACAGCTGTTACGGGTACTCAGAAACCCTAAAGTCTGACAACTAATCCAACCGTACCATTTGGGCATTCCCCGGTAATTAGGTAGTGGAAATCAGATGCCATTCGCTTCATGTATTTTACTGATTTTCAGTCACATTTGATTAGTCCGCCTCTAGCTTTCCTATTTCCAAGGTTGTAATTGGAAATAATGAATAAGCTAGAGGCTTGAGGCGAGAGCAGTGGTGTCACCAGTAGTAACGTCCACAACTTGCAAGTTGTAGGTCCAACCCCGACTGGCGCATTACTTTGTATACATTTTTTCATCGCCACTCCTCTCAAAACGGTAAAGGAAAACTTTGTAAGGAAACCGACATGTCCTAGAACCAAAATATCGAAGATATATGTCATCTATCTAGCCACACGGGACCCGCGTATTTGGTTCTTTCAATTTTACACCTTGTACTTGTAGCGACATCTACAACGCTACATGCGGATTACGCATCATACTGACGTCACGCAAAATCCTGCATCGCGCAAGCTGAGTTTACCGCGCAACTAGCAACGTCCCAACATCAATCGTCGGGCAGTTGCTTACCAAACACAATATACCCAACTGGTTTGGGAGGATCCTATCTTTTTCTAGAGAGGATGAGTGAACTTTATACCCTGTTCATCATAATTCTAAATACTTATACTGACCTGTCTTAAGCGCAATACACACCAAAGCCGTCGACCCGCCGACACAACCCCGCGGCCTATATTATGGTCTTTTCATATAGGCCGCCGGGTTGCGGGTTTGCGCTTTATGTGTACATTTTAACAGAGCCTTATTGTATATAGTTTCATTTGTTTTGCTCCTAAATGTTGTTAACAATACCATGTTATAAAACACGATGTGCAATATATGTCAGCATTGTAATTTACGTTGGTTTATGATTGAGCAACATTCACGCCTAAGCAACGCCGACATACTACATCTTGCCGGGCTGCCTTGTAAATCACAGCTGCATTTGAATGCTGTGATTAAACATAATAAGCTTTATTATGATTTGCAAGGTGATAATTTATTTTCAACTATGTGGTTGTATGGGTAGACTTACTAAGCTGAAATTCTTAATAACCAATGACGTTACAATGTTTACTAGTCTTATTGCGGGCTATTTATCCTGTAACTGGATTGTAGAGGCCTGATAAGCAGCCAGTGGAGGTCACATCCAAGTAAGCTTGGATGCCGAAAAGGCTAGGTGGAAGTAGAAGAAAGAAGTTTTAATCATTTGTTTAACATCAGTAGATCCATCAATATCATACAAGCCTTAAACATAGGCATCTTCTACAATCAAGTAACCAAAAATAAATAAACGCATTGTTTTACGTCCACTAAAGAATTTTCAATTAAAGTCCCATCACAATTTCTTCAAGCAATAGCCATGACGTTATTGAGATGACAAAGCAAATACTTTAGACGTCATAAGGGAAGGAAATTAACTCAAAATGCTGCACAAACAGACGTGGCTATTGTTCAATAAGAGACAGGGGTGAATTCCAGCGCTTTCACCGCTGCACCCGAGTTATGAAGCGCCAAGATAAATGCAACCGACAGCGCTGTGCACTCTTTATACACTATATACGACACGACGTGTTTACGATTTTCTCATAGATTTCTTTGCGCTTTATGTTTTTTTAAGCAAATACTATTTTCGTCTGTGGCCAGCTAGAAATTCAAACCAAAATAAAACCGTCTTTTGTTCTTGGCAAAAATATGTACCTACCTTCTTTGGATATTTACTGTTGAGCCGTTTTATTCTTAAAAAATTAAAATTTTCCTTTCGTGAAAATCAATGTGATTAAGGTGTAGATCACGCAAAAGCCTTCTTACTTCTATTATTGATTCATTCACAGATATCATCAAAGATATTTCATTTGATATGTTCGTTTTATTCGTTCTTAAGTCACACATCGGCTATAAAATACTAGTCGTAAAGCATAAAACTAACCCCGCACCTCGAATGAATGCTATGTTATCGATCTTTAGTAATTGCAGCCCTCAGTTTTCTATGCTGCCTGTATAGGTATCTAGGGTTACCGTTAGATCCTGGCCTACTACTGGGCTAATCATAACCACAGCTACCTAATCAGTACATTAATAGTTGACCTCCTTTAATAGGTAGACAGCTTTTGCATGTGGCTCAATGCGGGCTACATTTGTATCCCTGAGGCATTCTTGAAATATGCTAATCTCTTTGACAGTTAATTATAATTTTTGAGAGTATTACAAGTGAAAAATGGCCTAAGTTTGTCTAAGTTTTTGAGACTGTTTAGGTGTAATATATACATGTAAATAAACTTAGCTCGCGACGAAATAAAGTATGATAAAGTCGAGGATAAGATTGCAGCAGCAAAACGTGATGTAAATTCTAAGATTTGTGTTTTATAAGCAAACTAAACTAAAGCGCATCTAAACAGACCTTCAACTTTAAAAGATATTAATATCAAGAATATACTGAAGACAAATATATAAAATAAAATATTACTACACAGCTTAATCGTTGTCAATTCTATTGTTTATTTGACAAAATGTAAGTAAAGTATAGTTTGTTTTGGTTACATCAGAGAATGATGACTTAAGCGAGGTGACCTTAAGGTTCTTCCGTGAACAATTTATAAAAATAATGTCTGAGAAAAAACGTTAGCGTGAACTTGGAACACTAATTTGTTCAATAATAGCCGATTTCTATATTCAACCGAACGTAATTGATAAAAATTAACAGTTGTATTGGGTTACTAAATATGAAGTACCTTCTTCATGAATTTTCATTGGTTTTGTAATTCATAGCGATACTTAAAAACTTTAATCTTCCAACTTTGTCAGATAATCTTAACTTACGAGAAAATTTGAAACTTAAAACCTGGAAAATCCCCCAAAACTTAAATCAAAATTGTCACTAAAGATGATAATGAAAGCAGATTTCTTAGGGAAAACCTATTCTACCAGAAAGCTTAGTTATAACCTAAAACTTCTAGTATTAAACTTTTAGTGAGTTTTTCGTTAAGAAAAAGAGATTTGACATTCGGGAAATGATTGAGTACCAGCTGACATATAGTCACTTATAATCTTAAGTTATATCAAGAATTTTCATTATTGATCCGAGAAATCTCGACTATTGGATAATGTGGAAAAGCCACAAGGTACAATGTCGCCAATATCTACCTACTATGACAGATAATCAAACGTAATAAACGGTTTATTCAGATTTTTTTTGAAATTGTATTCAATCAAAAAGACAGCTGTTTCTGTGACGTTTCTTTGATTACTTATCTGTCAAGTACTGTCACATACACGTCAGTTGCATCAAGCATGGTCCATAAAACTATCAAGTGTGTTCTAAACTTGGCATGCATCTGCAAGATATTTGGAGCATCACGATCTGGGTCAGTTGTTTAGTAAGGCGCGCTTGCTGCTCGCCTGGATTTGCTGCCACTAACAATGCGTTTGATCGTTCAATTACGACCTACAGGATAACTTAACTATCCATTCATTAAGTGAATCCTAATAAACCATGATCTAATGTATTTAATATTTTGTCGAATTTGACGAGGTGTGTTTCCAGCTACATAATCAAAATATTGCACGAAGCAAAAGTCATCTCTGTATGGTTAAATATTTTATTTTACTTTTTCGAACTTTGCCCCTACCATATTAATTTGTCTGTCTTCAGCTGTTCTCTGTCTTTGGTCTCCATGATTTATTTTCTAATTTTGGTCAAGTTCGTTTAATTCCGTGATTGGCTTTCGAATTCACATGCTATTTATATGCGTATGTCGATGTCGTTACGAAACACGAATATCATTGATTGATCTTTTTTTTATCTAACGAGACAATGTAGGCTTTGTGCTGTTATAGTCAATTGAGCGGCAAACTGGTAGCCTTGGAGGTTCACATTTGTAATGAGTGAAAGGCAGCGCCTCGATCATACATAGCCGGAACGTGACTCACTGATGACGTTTTATTTACGAATATATCAACCTCTGCACCTTCAACTTTAGAATAGCTATACTTAAGACACTGTTTACTTGAATTTGTTGATCACACTTCTGTCGTCACGAAGTAAGTCGCCATCCACAGATGTACAGAAAAGCGATGGCGGCAAATAAGGTCACGTAGTCACTATGTACGCTGATACGGGATAGTGAGCAGATGAGTAAAATAGAATACAAACATAAAATTATGTTTTCTAAGATATTTTTATTTTACCTACCAAGATAGGTCATTTTAAATCAGAGAACAATACAACTCGCTAGAAGAACTAACAATTAGAAGTAACAATCCCATTAAAACTAAGTTTGAAACTTCATTGCGTACGATTGCATTTTTCCCACGAGCGAGCGATCCGATTAGATTTACCGATAACACTATAAAAATTAACGCTGCACTCTATTGCAGCGTTATTTATTTGAAACAAACGTTCTATTTTCAAATCGTTAATCTTGTTACGATTGGCCGCAAAATGCAGTTACGGTACAAGATAAATTCATGCTAAGCCACAGAGTAGGCGCGTGTCGTATACTTGGGATCTAAATAGAGCAGTAAGTCAATCTCCGGTGCAGTGCAGAGGCGTATCCGTATATCCTTCAAAGGTTTCAGGTTCGCCTTGCTAAGAGGCACTCGACACAATTGATCGGCAGCCACCGTGTCGGCGGCCGGTCGACATTGCTCTCGTCCCGTTTGATGCAAACCTTATTGACGCATAACTGTTTAATATGCATGCATTTCATAACGTGGGCTTTAGTTATTGTTTGTTAGTTTATGTTATGAGTAATGTGGATAGGATGTCCTTGAAGAGACCTTAATCATTTCTGAAACAATCCAAGATTTTTGCAACGTTCTACGAGCAAAACTCGGTCAGTTAATCCACCCCAACTTCATCAACCAATATATTAAATATTCTGCATTTCCTCATATCACGATGAAAAATTAAATTAACAACAAATTAAGTTATTATGTTGTAAGATTGAATAGTTACGAATACGAAGGTCCATCATCAAACTATATGTGATATTTTCTCTTAATTATTTGTACATAATTTTGCAACATTAAATGTCAATGATGTCGTAACTCCTTCCATATTACATACACGAATATCTAACTAATCGATAATATGTGCGTAATCGATTAACGCAGCTTTCTCCAATGAAAAAAGTAGTAAATTGGTATGACCCGCGTTGATTGAAAGCCTCGTATCTCGATATCCAACAGTTACAAAGCTCAGTCATCCGAGGCTGTAGACATGGGAAATGAATGCGATCCCCGATGAAACCCATTACCTATGATATACATGAGGTAATATGTGGGAAAGTACGTAGGTATATGGAGAAGTAACTGTATTACTAGTATACTAGTTCAGACTATTACTATACAAGAGTAAGCCTCGGAAAAGCAACCCGACCTTATCTCATAAATGAACTTAACACGTTGGCTACTCGATTTAATAATGAATCTAGTTTCTTACAAATTCCAGCCTTCTTTCAAGTTTTGTCATATTTAATCTAGACTTTTCCTCCATAAACAAAGTTAACCACTCGCGTTTCCAATATAGCGTTTCAAAGTACATTTAATAACCATAGAGATGTATGTAGATCCAATAACGTTTCACTCAGAGTTGCGACTTATTTGAAATACTTGTATTTAAAATGCAAATACAAAATGCAAAATACGTATTTTATATTTTGTATTTAAATACCTTTAACAAAAAAGCATTTTGCATTTTATTTGAAATACTTTTCGAGATGTATTTTGTATTTGTAAAATGCAAAATACTTTACTGCTGTTTGTAAAAATGTTCAAAAACATTAAAAGGAAGCGTGACTGGGACTACATACTTCTTGAACCATAATATATACTAAACACATACCCAACAATAAAATTAAAAGGGTATTCCTGGTGCGGGCTGTTCGAAAGAGATACCGTCGCCCCTGGCACACAGGCAACTGAGGGAACACGGGTGGGTTTTAGTCAGTAAAAGTCTGACACGCCCTCCTGCTCCACCCAGAGCGGGAGAAGTTATTTGATAATTTCCCATCCTCAAAAAAAAAAAAGGGGTATTCCTAAAATACAACACCTGTTTACCAAGTTCTGCACCAGTGGAAAGAGTATTTTTACATGGTGGTATGATCATGCGTCCACACAGACGCAACATGTCTGATGCTCTTTTAAAACGAGTAATGTTTAAAATCTTTAATAAATAAATAACACTAATTTCATCTAAAACTATTTTATTTGAATAAAGTATTTTGAAAATACGTATTTTGCATTTAGTATTTAAAATACAAAAAGCAAAAGTATTTTGTATTTTGCATTTGAAATGGTAAATTATAAAACTATTTGCATTTAGTATTTAAATACTTTTTTTAAACTATTTTGTACATCTCTGGTTTCACTTAATATTGCCCGTGATATTGCTCTCATCATAATGGCGAATATAGGTCTATAGAGATTTTCCGTAGCCGCAATAAGCTACAAAATCAATGGAGCCACTCGCTTTGATCGTTCCTTTGCGCGTTAGGCTATTCAGTAAAACCCATTGACTTGTCACTATGCGGGATAATTACGTCCAACGCGCGTAACTATGTGCTACCTGCATATGTCGGTGTTCTCTCGCGAACAGTTTCATGCGACACGAACAATATTGTGACGTTTCATATTGCAATTCTATTAACGTATCATGGGCCCATCATTATCTCTGCAAAATACCGTCATTTCGCATCCGGAATTAGTCAACATTTCAAACCCGTCAATTACTCACTTCTATTACAAATTCATTCAGCTTTAAAGCTTAAATATTTGTGCCGTTGGCTCGCCAAAAACTGCTTCCTCTCTCGATTAGATTGCTAAATTGTATGGTCGTGTTTCCGGATACGATTTGCGAAAAAGGCGGGCTATAAAACGCGGAGTTTATGGTAACAGTTTTAGGCAAAAGCGTACAATATACTCGTATACAGAGTGATTGCATTTCGCTGCAGTAACATAACTAGCTAAGTGGGTCAAACACATTGCATCGTGTTGCGGGCGCGGCGCGGTGAAGCGTGGCCACGCCGCGGTCTTCGCGATACCTCGTCAAACTCGCACGCTCTATTTATGCCTATTTACTTTTTTATCTTATACGTTAATGCGCGGAAATTGAATGAAAAATAGATAGATTTTTCTCTTAGTTTTATTTGTACTATCTTTGAACTTTTAGCCTGCTTGCTTGTGGACTCTATGGTATACCTATTTTTCTGTCAGACAAAATCTTCATGAGTCGCATTATGAGAAATGATTTACTAAAGTTATAAACAGAAGAGTGTTTTTTTTTTGAGATTGGGAAATCATCAATTAACTTCTCCCGCTCTGGGTGGAGCAGGAGGGCGTTTCAGACTTGTACTGACTAAAACCCACCCGTGTTTCCTCAGTTGCCTGTGTGCCAGGGGCGACGGTATCTCTTTCGAACAACCCGCACCCCTGGCAGAACAGAAGAGTGTCACATTGCGCCCATTTATTAAAAACAATTTAGTCATGGATAGTAACAGAAATTGACGACTTAAGAATATTAAAATGTCTGCAACAACATTAAATTTTATTTAACATACTTCTTTTAATCAATCTGTCTAGCCTATTCCCAACATAGTTGCGGTCGGCTTTTAGTCTAACCAGATGCCGCTGAATACCAGCATTTCATATGGAGCGCCTGCCTATCTGACCTCAACAACCCAGTTACTGGGTAACACGATACCCCTTGGTAAGACTGCTTGTCAGACTTTTGGGCTTCTGAATACCAGGTCTATAAATGACAGCCGGGCCCAACGGTATCATTTCTGAGGCACGGAACGGTCTCGATATAAAATGGATGGTCACCCATCCACGTACCGACCGCGGCAAGTCTAGCTTAACCTTCGATCGACCCGTGCGGCTGTTATTACTTAGTCACGAGCACCTTTACATTTTTCTTGAACTACTTTAAATCGAACCGTTAACTTGGTTGTTATCTACGACATTGGAACTTTATCAAGACAAATTGCAAGAATGTCGCATCAATACTATTTTCTATAAATTCCCATTTTACAATCATATTCAAGTCTATAAAACAACACAACTTCAGTAAACGTTTTGTAATATCGTACAATTTCATCTCAGCATAGTAACTCAGTTCGTTTTAAATTATGTACCTACGCAGACTAGTTGTGGCTTCATGTGTAAATCCTTGTACAAAGCAGTGAGCTTTCTTAACTTAAGCTTCTCTTGACGTCCATTATGTAGAGCTCCAGCTTAAGAAAGGACTTCAGGGCACGTCAACAAACCGACACATACGAAAACAGTCTAAATTTACGTACATTACAAGGAGCTTCTCGCTAAACACTTAAACAGAACTCTCAACTTAATTTCTATTCAATTTAGGAAACGCAAACATAGACCCAGTAAATAATGTTATGAACACTGAATTTCTAACGAAGTTAAATACTGCTTTCCAATTTCTTCAAACACAATTAAATACTTCGCTACGAATTGTTCCGTAAATTCTACAATCTCTAATTCAATCTCCCATTCGACGAGTTTCATAGGCTAGTTAGGCACACCTGTTGAATCACTAATTCCAAATTAGTAATCGCTTAAGGCTGGTTCAACTTCACAATCAGGACGCACTCAACTTCTGCTTGAGAAAACAATTCGATCCCCCAGGAGTTCCTGAGTTATTCGGCGAGCACGATCCATAGCCCGTCAAACAACAGTGCGGTTACTTTATTACCTAAAGTAATTTTTTCACCAAATTGTTTCCCGGTACTCAAATAGTTTCAGCACACAAAGGCACACAGTATAAACACAATTTTGTATGTCTTTATGGCGAACTGAATAGCTTTCACCGAAAGCCCTTTCAAAGGAGAAAGCCTTCACTTAATACCTGTCCGTGTTCACGTTTACACAAAATTTCTAATCTTATTACATTTTGTATTCTTTGCATAAATATACGCTAAGTAATTTGTAGAGTCAACATGTTTCTTTGTAAATAAACTTCGAATTTCTCCTTGACTTTAAACTTATGTTATTAAAATCTTGTTTTGTCTTTGTTTTCAGGATGGGAGTTGAAAGGATTACACTGTTACAAATTCTTCAACATTAGGCATTCATGGGAGAAAGCTGCAGAACTATGTCGAAGGTAATTAATTAAATTTATCAAATGAAAGATTGATTGAAAGCTTTCTGCTGATCAAGTTTCAAGTTCTAACAAAAAATTACGTTTCAGGTATGGCAGCGAACTCATGGTTGTAGATAACTATTCAGAAAACAACATGACTGCCAACATGGTGCCAGCCAGTCCCAGTAACAACCACTACTGGCTCGGACTCGCGACGGTCGACGATCTAAGAACGAATACACTCGAATCAGCTGCCGGTGCTCTAGTCTCACAGTATGCGGGTTTCTGGGACCTGCGACAGCCAAACCCAAAGGCAGGAGAATGTGTCGATGTCCACGTCACATCCGATAGCCAGTCGTGGGAACTAACTACCTGTGAAACCCTTCTGCCGTTCATGTGCCGAGCTACCGCCTGCCCTGCCGGTAAGCAACATCAACTGGCAATTGTTTATCAATCAACTTTGCATGCTCAATTACAAGCGCAGTTATACAATGTTAAGGTTACAGAAAACAATACTCACACAATTTAAATTTGTTTTAGGAACCTTCCATTGTTCTAATGGAAAATGCATCAACGCAGCCTTCAAATGCGACAAGCAAGACGATTGTGGTGATGCTTCCGACGAAATGGACTGTGCTTCCGACTGTCACTTCTACATGGCCAGCAGTGGAGATGTAGTCGAGAGTCCAAACTATCCTCACAAATACCCTCCTTTCAGCGATTGCAAATGGACTCTCGAGGGGCCACAAGGTCAAAATATCGTCTTACAGTTCCAAGATTTTGAAACTGAAAAGTCTTTCGACACTGTTCAAATTCTGGTTGGCGGCAGGACCGAAGATAAATCTGTGAATTTAGCAACACTTTCTGGAAAACAAGATTTATCTAACAAAATTTACGTTTCCGCTTCGAACTTCATGATCATCAAATTCAGTACAGATGGTTCAGTAGAAAGGAAAGGTTTCCGTGCGGCTTGGAAAACCGAGTCATCTAACTGCGGAGGTATGCTTAGAGCGACGCCTCAAGGTCAAGTACTAACCTCGCCTGGTTATCCAAATGGTTACCCTGGTGGCTTAGAATGCGTTTACGTTATTGAAGCTCAACCAGGTAGAATAGTGTCATTAGAGGTCGAGGATCTTGAATTAGGAATGAACAGGGATTATATTGTTATTAAGGATGGTAATACACCATCTAGCCCTGTGTTGGCCAGGTTGACGGGACCAGGCGAAGAAAACCAAAAGGTTGTAGTATCGACGACGAACCATCTGTACATGTACTTCCGAACGAGTCTTGGCGATTCCAAGAAAGGATTTAACATGAGATATTCTCAAGGCTGCAAAGCAACAATCATTGCAGCAAATGGTACCGTTACATCACCTGCTTACAGTCTTGCAAATTACCCGAATAACCAAGAATGTTTATTTAGAATAAAGAACCCTAACGGTGGTCCACTGTCCTTAAAATTCGACGAATTTAGCATTCACCCATCCGACGTAGTGCAAGTTTTTGACGGAGCCAGCACAAATGGTTTAAGATTGCATTCTGACAATGGATTTACTGTAAAACCAAGAATAACACTGACTGCATCCAGTGGCGAAATGTTGATACGATTTATGTCTGATGCTTTGCATAATGGAATAGGTTGGAAGGCGACGTTCTCGGCAGGTAAGCTATTCACGCTACGACGACGAAAAATGCGGAACAAATAGACGTATATTCAATTATTTTTATCTTACATTTTATTTTTCAGATTGCCCCACTCTTGCATCCGGTCTTGGTGCTTTAGCGTCAAACAGAGATACCGCCTTTGGGACAGTTATAACATTCTCATGTCCGATTGGTCAAGAATTCGCCACAGGGAAATCTCGTATCACAACAAAATGTTTAGACGGAGGAAAATGGTCAACTACTTACATTCCTAGCTGTCAAGGCAAGTAACAAACGAGGACTGGTGGCATTGCACAATGCAGTATTACTTTAGGTTTTATAGGGGTACTTATGTGACTTTATTGTTACTTTACAGAGGTGTATTGCGGTCCGGTGCCACAAATCGATAATGGATTTTCAATTGGCTCTACAAACGTGACTTATCGAGGTGTTGCAACTTACCAATGTTATGCTGGATTTGCTTTCCCAACTGGACAGCCTATCGAAAGAATCTCATGCTTATCTGATGGGCGTTGGGAGAGAACACCTACTTGTTTAGGTAAGTTTACAAGATAGTCTATACTTTTTCACTAAAATTTCCCACGACTGGAGCAAACTTATCAGTAGACGGAATATAAAGATGAGATCTTTTAATAAGATTAATAATTAAAATAATTAATAACTAAAAAAGAAAATGTTATTTATTTTTGCTTCCTTTTTCTACAGCATCACAATGCGTTGCACTTCCGGACTCCCCTCACGCCAACGTTACAATCTTGAACGGAGGCGGCCGAAGCTACGGTACTATTGTCCGTTACGAATGTGAACCTGGCTACGTAAGATCTGGACAGCCAGTACTTCTATGTATGAGTAATGGAACATGGTCAGGAGATGTGCCAACATGCTCCAAGGCATTATGCCCGAAATTCCCAGAGATCAATAATGGGTTCATCGTTGACCAGACTAGGATTTACATGTTTGGTGATGAAGCTCGTGTCCAATGTTTCAAGGGTAAATATCAAAACACTTTCGTAGTAAAATTGTATGCACTGATGGTCTTGTGTTTCTTTGGGTATTTTTGTGCACTATCGATGTTAACTATTTAAACATTTTAGGATATAAACTAAACGGACCTAGCGTGCTCAAATGTGGACCTAACCAAGAATTCGACAACCCGCCAACTTGCGAAGATATCAACGAGTGCGCCAACAGCCAATGTGATACGGCCTCGACTGAATGTAAGAACACCCAGGGTGGTTTCTTCTGCCCCTGCAAATCTGGTTTCGCGCCAAGCTTAGACTGCAGACCTGTTGGTGATTTGGGACTGATCAATGGAGCTATTCCTGATGAGTCCATCGTAACTTCTACTCCAGAACCTGGATATGCCAAAGGAGTAAGAGTTTTTTACCTTACTTTTATTAAGACCTCAATAATTTATTTTTATCAACAAATAATAATTTGTATTTCTCTTTCGCTACAGATGGTACGTTTAAACAATGGAGGCGGATGGTGTGGTAATAACTTAGAGGCTGGTGCTAACTGGATCCTCATAGACCTGAGAGCACCCACAATAATCAGAGGATTCAGAACTATGAGCGTTATGCGCGCTGATGGCAACATTGCGTTCACTTCTGCTATCAGAATTCAATATACCAACGACTTGACTGACGTCTTCAAGGATTACACGAACCCTGATGGCACTGCAGTAGAATTCCGTATATTGGAGCCTACTCTATCTGTCCTTAACTTGCCTATGCCAATTGAAGCGCAATACGTCAAATTCAAGATCCAAGATTACGTTGGCGCACCTTGTCTGAAGGTTGAAATTATGGGTTGTGCTAGATTAGATTGTACAGACATTAACGAGTGCAGTGAAAATAATGGCGGATGTGAACAGAAATGTCTTAACACGTAAGTATTTCTTTAACAGTGTGGTCAAACAAGTTTATTTGTAACTTAAAGTATGTAAGATATCTAACGGAGTAACTTTTTTTTTAGGCCCGGCAACTTCTCATGTGCCTGTAATATCGGCTACGAGCTTTATTCTTCAAACGGTACAGCTGGATTTGCTATCGAAAAGTCAGAATCTGGTGAAAGGGATGGAGACACTTACCAGAGGAACAAGTCTTGCGTACCAGTCATGTGCCCACCACTTGGACCCCCAGAAAACGGAAAACTCTTGTCCACGAAGGATGCTTACCACTTTGGAGATATTGTTCAGTTCCAATGTGAATTCGGATTTGTAATGTCTGGATTCTCGTCACTTCTCTGTACTTCTAGTGGAACCTGGAACGGCACTGCACCTTTATGTCAATGTAAGTCCTACTTAATATTCTAAATATAAAAGTTTGTGATGATGGATGGATATTTGTTACTTTTTCACGCAAAAACTCCTGAACGGATTTGGATGAAATTTGGCACACAGTTTATAACCTGGATTAACACATTGGCTACTTTTTATCCCAGTAGTTCGTTCGCACGGAATAATTTACGGTCCCACGGCGGTGAAGCCGCTGGCAAAAGCTAGTACAATATATATGAAAAAGTGCGTTGGGTCAAGGCGGATAATTATTTTAATAGATCTAATACAGTTCGATAATATAATCACTGAAATAATATTTGCAGATGCTCGATGTGTTACATTGTCTGACGATAAAAACGACGGCCTTAAAGTGATCAGAGATGACCCTGAAAGCGTGCTGGTTCCATACAGGGACAACGTTACGATTACTTGCACTTCACCTGGAAGACAGTTGAGAAACACTGTATCCTCATCCTTCAGACAGTGCGTCTATGATCCTAAGCCGGTGAGTCTCATGAATTTATGATTTACTACAACTACTTTTGTATGTTTTTTTTCTATTATTTAATCATTTTAACATAACATTAATCTAATGCAATTTTTTCAGGGTCTACCCGATTACTGGTTTTCTGGAGCTCAACCGCAATGTCCCAGAAAGGACTGTGGAGTTCCAATGCCTACACCTGGTGCTGAATACGGTCAATACGTTGACACCAAATACCAAAGCTCTTTCTTCTTTGGGTGTCAAAACACATTCAAGCTCGCTGGACAAACAAACAAACACGACAACGTGGTCAGATGTCAAGCTAACGGCATTTGGGACTTCGGAGACTTGAGATGCGAAGGACCAGTGTGTGAAGACCCAGGCAGACCAGCTGACGGTTATCAAATCGCAAGAAGTTACGAGCAAGGATCCGAAGTTCTGTTTGGTTGTTCCAGACCTGGATACATTTTAATCAACCCCAGACCAATTACTTGTATACGTGAACCTGAATGCAAAGTCATCAGACCTCTTGGACTGGCATCTGGTAGAATACCAGACTCTGCTATCAACGCAACATCAGAAAGACCTAACTATGAAGCTAGGAACATCAGGCTCAATTCGGTGACAGGATGGTGTGGCAAACAAGAAGCCTTTACCTATGTAAGCGTTGACTTAGGCAAAGTGTACAGAGTTAAAGCTATCCTCGTTAAGGGTGTTGTTACATCTGACATTGTAGGCAGACCCACAGAAATAAGATTCTTCTACAAGCAAGCTGAGAATGAGAACTACGTAGTTTACTTCCCTAATTTCAACCTAACAATGAGAGATCCTGGAAACTATGGTGAACTGGCAATGATCACCTTGCCTAAATTTGTACAAGCAAGATTCGTTATTTTGGGAATTGTGAGCTTCATGGACAACGCTTGTCTTAAATTTGAACTGATGGGTTGTGATGAGCCAGCTGCAGATCCTTTATTAGGTTATGATTATGGATACTCTCCATGCGTTGGTTAGTATTTTTGTTTTCAGACAGCTT
This sequence comes from Antitype chi, assembly GCA_947359405.1. NCBI lineage: Eukaryota > Metazoa > Arthropoda > Insecta > Lepidoptera > Noctuidae > Antitype > Antitype chi. Next base: position 8,252,517 of record OX375815.1, on the reverse strand, counting down.
TGTGTTTCGATTCGACTCGTCTAAAACAAATACAACTAAAAAAATCTTTACCTCTTACAGATAACGAACCACCAGTATTCCAAAACTGTCCTCAACAACCGATTGTAGTGCAAACTGATGTCAACGGTGGCCTTTTACCAGTCAACTTCACAGAGCCTACAGCGACTGACAACTCTGGCGCTATTGCTAGATTAGAAGTCACACCGCAGCACTTCAGAACACCTCTCCAAGTATTCCACAACATGGTCGTGCGATACGTAGCATTCGATTTTGATGGAAATGTAGCCATTTGCGAAGTGAATATAACAGTACCAGATTACACTCCTCCAAAACTCAGTTGCCCACAAAGTTACGTTATTGAACTAGTAGATAAACAGGACAGTTACGCCGTCAATTTCAATGACACCAGGCGTAGAATAAACGCAACAGATGCCTCGGGCGAAGTCTTCCTCAAATTCATTCCGGAAAGAGCCGTCATTCCCATACGCGGCTATGAAAATGTTACTGTTATCGCTTCTGATAAATATGGAAACAGAGCTCAATGCAACTTCCAGGTATGGATATTTTTCTACAGAATTTTATTTATGAAAATGTTGGTACTTACATAAATAGACTTTATTTAATATTTTACTTTTATTCTAGGTATCTGTGCAAGCCACCCCTTGTGTTGACTGGGAACTTATGCCGCCAGCTCATGGTGCAATGAACTGCCTGCCTGGTGATAGGGGAATCCAATGCATTGCCACATGCAGTCCTGGCTTCAGATTCACTGATGGCGAACCAGTAAAAACTTTTGTTTGCGAAACTAAGCGTCAATGGGTACCCACATCTGTTGTGCCTGATTGTGTTTCAGAAAGTATGTAATCATTCGAGAATTACCTAAAACAGATTTTTCAAATACATAATAATGTTGTGATAACTATGTCATATCTTTATTACAGATACTCAGCAAGCCGCCTACCACGTCGTTTCTACCGTTCAATACCGTGCTCTTGGAGCAGTTTCTAACGCTTGTTTACCGCAGTATAAAGACTTGGTCGCTCAATACGACAACGTACTCAACGAAAGACTTACCCAACGTTGTTCAGCGGTTAACGTCAACATTAACGTAACATTTGTGAATGTTATACCGACACTTCTTGACGAAAATGTAGTCAAAATGGACTTCGTGTTAGCTATCGTACCTGCCATTCGACAAACGCAGCTTTACGACCTGTGCGGTTCAACATTGAACCTTATATTTGATTTGTCTGTACCATACGCTAGTGCCTTAATTGAACCGGTACTTAATGTATCGTCTATTGGCAATCAATGTCCACCATTGAGAGCGATCAGAAGTTCCATTACTAAAGGATTCACTTGCAGCGTCGGCGAGGTATTGAATATGGATACTAATGATGTCCCAAGATGCTGTAAGTATTTCTACTTGCACTTTTGTACAATTTGTTGTTTTTTTTCCTTTTGTACTATAATAGAAAATAACAATTTTTTTATTTAAATTTCAGTACATTGTCCTGCTGGAACTTTTGCTGAAGAGAAACAAAAGACCTGTACAATGTGCCCACGAGGTTTCTTCCAAAACCAAGCTCGTCAAGGTTCATGCCTTAAGTGTCCTCAAGGAACATTCACTAGAGAAGATGGCTCCAAGGATATAAACGATTGTATACCTGTTTGTGGATATGGAACATACTCGCCGACTGGATTAGTTCCTTGCTTGGAATGTCCTAGAAATAGCTACACAAGCGAACCACCACTAGGAGGATTTAAGGATTGTCAAGCCTGTCCAGTAAACACATTCACCTACCAACCAGCTGCACCTGGAAGAGACAGGTGCAGAGCTAAATGCGCACCAGGAACTTACTCTCCAACAGGCTTAGCTCCGTGCTCTCAATGTCCAAGAAACTTCTACCAAAACCTTGTCGGACAAACGTTGTGTATGGAATGTCCTACCAACATGAAAACAGTAGGAACTGGAGCAACAGGCTTAGAAGAATGTCTGCCGGTAGAATGCTCTAACAGCGCTTGCCAACATGGCGGACTGTGTGTACCTAAAGGTCATGGAGTTCAATGCTACTGTCCCGCTGGTTTCTCAGGGCGCAGATGTGAAGTAGACATTGACGAGTGCGCAAGTCAGCCATGTTACAACGGCGGTACTTGTAATGATCTTCCACAAGGATACCGCTGCTCTTGCCCTACAGGATATGGAGGCATCAACTGTCAAGAAGAGAGATCTGATTGTAGAAATGACACTTGCCCTGAAAGAGCTATGTGCAAAGATGAACCAGGATTTGATAATTACACTTGTCTTTGTAGATCAGGATACACGGGCATTGATTGTGACATCACGGTACGTATTTGAAATTATTTTGGATAATGTATCGACTTCTTTCATAAATAAATAGAATCTCTGCAAAATCAATAGCCCAGAAATGTTATTAATTATTCCTGTCTTTTTTCAGATTGATCCATGCTCGGCTAACGGAAACCCTTGCACGAATGGCGCCAGTTGTATTGCACTCCAACAAGGCCGATACAAATGCGAATGCTTGCCAGGCTGGGAGGGACAACTTTGCGAGATCAACACTGACGACTGTATCGAAAAGCCTTGTCTCCTCGGCGCACCTTGTACAGATTTAGTTAACGACTTTAGTTGTGGATGTCCTCCAGGCTTTACAGGAAAACGTTGCCATGAGAAGATAGACCTCTGCTCAAATGAACCTTGCAAACATGGAATATGTGTTGATAAACTCTTTATTCATCAATGCATCTGCGATCCTGGATGGAGTGGTCCTTCTTGTGATATCAACATAAACGAATGTGTAAAATCTCCTTGTGAAAATGGTGGGCAATGTATTGATGGCATTGACGATTTCAACTGTATTTGCGAAGCTGGTTATACAGGCAAGACTTGTCAGCATACCATCGATGACTGTGCTTCTAACCCATGCCAGAACGGTGCATCGTGCGTTGACCAAATAGACGGATTTATCTGTAAATGCCGGCCAGGATACATAGGACTACAGTGTGAGACAGCGATTGATGAATGTCTGAACGAACCTTGCAACGCCGTGGGTACAGAGCGGTGTATTGATCTTGATAACAAATACCAGTGCGTCTGTCGTGAAGGATTTATGGGAGAGACGTGTGAAACTAACATTGATGACTGTGCTTCGGACCCATGTTTCAACGGCGGATCGTGCAAAGATGATATAGGTGACTACAAGTGCGGCTGCCAACCTGGATGGACCGGCAAACGTTGTGAGAATGACATTGGCAACTGCATGAACATGCCTTGTCAAAACCATGCTAAATGCATCGATCTCTTCCAAGACTTCTTCTGCGTGTAAGTACTTAGTCATATTTAATTTAAAATCATACTTCTTATATTACAAGAATAAAATACTCTACTTACTTCACAATATGAATTGTAAAATAACTATTCCGGAATTATTCCAGATGCCCAAGTGGTACCGATGGCAAACAATGTGAAACGGCTCCAGAAAGATGTATCGGCAGCCCATGCATGCACGGTGGAAAATGTCAAGATTTCGGTTCTGGCCTCAACTGCACATGTTCTCTAGACTACACCGGAATCGGTTGTCAATACGAGTTCGACGCATGTGACGCTGGTCTCTGCCAGAACGGAGCTACTTGCGTCGACGAGGGCGAAGGCTACAACTGTATTTGCGCTCCAGGCTTCCAAGGAAAGAACTGTGATGAAGATATTGTCGATTGCAAGGAGAATTCTTGCCCACCTTCCGCTACATGCATTGATTTACCAGGCCGTTTCTACTGCCAATGCCCATTCAATCTTACCGGCGACGATTGCAGAAAAAGTAAGATTTTTTTAAAGGCCATTTATTTGAGGATACCAATATCAACTTCACTTTACGATGTACTAAATATCAAATTATTTTCATTCCAGCAATCAGTGTAGATTACGACCTCTACTTCAGTGACCCGATGCGTTCAAGTGCGGCTCAAGTGGTGCCATTCGATACAGCATCGGCTGATAGTCTAACTATAGCCATGTGGGTCCAATACACGCAACAAGATGAAGGAGGAGTGTTCTTTACTGCATACAGCGTTAGGTACGTAACATACGGATACTCAGCAGAAATCGATCTCATATCTACTTTTCCTGTATATTTATTGACTTATTTTGCATTTTCAGTAACTCCCACATTGCTCTAAATAGAAAGCAAATAATTCAAGCCCACTCAAACGGCGTGCAAGTTTCTCTGTTCCCGGAACTTCAAGATGTTTACCTCAGTTTCGGTGAATTCGCTACGGTAAATGACGGACAGTGGCACCATGTTGCTTTAGTCTGGGATGGTAACAACGGCGGTGAATTGACACTCGTCACTGAAGGTTTGATCGCAAGCAAGATTGAAGGTTACGGTAGCGGACGAACACTACCACAGTAGTAAGATTTTTTTATTGAAAATTTCAAAAGTTATAATTTGAATATTTTAAAGTTCAATTAATTAACATTATCTTTTATTTTCAGTGTTTGGGTAACACTTGGCAAGCCTCAATCTGACAATCCAAAGGCTTATACGGAAGCTGGATTCCAGGGTCACCTGACTAAAGTACAAATATGGAACCGTGCTCTCGATTTCTCAAATGAAATCCAGAAACAAGTACGTGACTGCAGAACTGAACCTGTTCTGTACAGCGGCTTGGGTCTGACTTGGGCTGGATATGACGACTTAGTTGGAGGAGTCGAGAGAATAGTGCCATCTCATTGCGGCCAAAGAGTGTGTCCTAACGGTTATTCCGGTTCTAAATGCCAGCAATTGCAAGTAGATAAGGAACCACCGCGGGTAGATCGTTGCCCTGGTGATCTTTGGGTCATTGCTAAGAACGGATCTTCTGTCGTCAGCTGGGATGTACCCGTATTCAGTGACAACGTTGGAGTTGCTAAAGTTGTGGAGAAGTCTGGTCATAGACCTGGACAGAACCTTGCATGGGGAGCTTATGATATTGCTTATATCGCGTATGATGCTGCTGGCAACGCAGCCACTTGCACTTTCAAGGTTACTGTTCTTGGTGAGTTTTCAAGATCTTCTTAATCAAGTTTCATTTATTTTCTTTTTTGAAGGACCTACTCATAATAAATTCCTTTTTCAGCTGAATTCTGTCCACCACTACCTGATCCGCTTGGTGGTTACCAATCCTGCCGCGACTGGGGTGCCGGTGGTCAGTTCAAGGTGTGCGAGATTGCCTGTCGTGACGGTCTTAGGTTCTCGCAACCTGTGCCACCATTCTACACATGTGGTGCTGAAGGATTCTGGCGACCAACTGCTGATCCTACCCTACCATTGATTTATCCTGCTTGCTCACGTAAGAAAAGTCATACATTCATTCTTTTTTTCTGTTTGTTTTAATTATGGTTTATTAACATATTTCTTCTTTGTACAGCGGCTTCACCAGCTCAGCGCGTCTTCAAGATATCGATGTTGTTCCCAAGTTCAGTACTTTGCAATGATGCTGGTCAAGGTGTACTTCGCCAGAAGGTCCGCAGCGCTATCAACCAACTTAACAGAGACTGGAACTTCTGTTCTTACGCTGTTGACGGTACGTAACTACTCAAGAACCAAAACTGTAATCTGCTCTTAGAACTTCCAATCGTTTCGTCCAATCTTCTGGCAACTTTCCAAATTACTGAAGGTTGGCCTTGAACTACTTCTTCTTTGCAAGGTGGAACAGCAATTGCTCAGTCAGCCAACGTTTTTCCCAACCTCTTACCCATCATTATAAATAGCAGTAAGTCTTCTAATATGAATCTTTAACACAGGAACCCGCGAGTGCAAGGAACTGGACATCAATGTGAAGTGCGACCACCGCGCGAACAATAGACAGACGAGACAAGTATCCACCCCTCCCGCCGTACCTGCTGAAGATACCTACGTACTGGACGCCATTATACCCGTCGAAGAGTAAGTTCAACTCCATCAATATTTAGAATAACCCATTATAACCTGTGCCATTGAAGAAACGAAGTAACAAAATAGCAGCGTTTATCATTCTCCCTCATCATCTGTCTATCCTTTTCCGTTGGCTATCAGTGTAACCGGATGTAGCTGAATACCAGTAATCTACATGGAATGACTGCCGATCTGGCGTCCATAACCCAATTAAAGTTATTGGTTTATACGATACCCCTTGGTAAGACTGGTTGTCAGACTTTTGGGCTTCTTACTACCCGTAACGACTGTCAAAAGTCTACAAAAGACCGCCGGGACCAATGGTTTTGTGTGCTATCCGAGGCATTGAGGGGTCTTAGTTTGTAATCGGTGGTCACCTAATCATTCTCTCTCACTCGCACATTATACTGTGTGAGTGAAACGGCTAAGCTCCAGTGTTTGGCTGGCATTTTCAATTCGTTTCTTTAATGGCACGGGTTTTACAAAGTAGGAGTCGATCAAAGGTGACGGCGTAGTTACAAAAATATTACGCAAAACTTGTAATGTAAAAAATCTCATCTATGTAGTGCACATAAAAGCATGTGTTTATATAACACAGTACAGAAAGCACTTTGGTTTCGTAGCAAAATTTTGGCGTTTCCAATCCCAAACTGCACTTTTAGGCTTCATACAAATAAAGCATGATGTTCTTCTATCACAATTGCATGTGTTTTTGTGGCACTTAGGACTCGAAGCAGTAGGGAGGGTCGTCAGGCTGGCGATACGTACAACGTTGAGATCTCTTTCCCATCTGTCAAGTAAGTTGGTTGCATGGTTTGGAGTAGCACTTAAGCACTTGTTGTAACATAAAATAAAGGTTTAATTTGCTTGAATAAAATAGTTATACTACCCGGGCATTAATATGACACATCGAACTTTAAAAAAACCCTGTTCTGTCACAGCCATCACTGACAGAAAGGGCTTTGCAGCGGCTTTGAAGCTGTAGTTTTTCTTAAACTAGATGTGTCATATTTAGGATCAAATACTGTAAAATAGGTAGGTATGTTGCTGGTTGACATAATTAATTTCAATATTTTTATGAACACTAATCATAATAATATAAGCTAATGAATGTTTAAAACTCGCAGCGACCCAGTGATCCACAATGGTAACAATGAACGTTCCACTGTGCAAAAATTATTGGAGAAACTGATTCTCGAAGACGAACAATTCGACGTGAGGAACATTCTTCCTAACACTGTGCCGGATCCAGCCAGTTTGGACTTAGTTTCGGACTACGCCTGCCCTACTGGACAAGTTGTGATGGCTCCTGATTGTGGTAACTAGAAATCCTTACTTTATACTGTCAGTAACGAAAGTCGGTTTCAGTTTTATAAAACCATATTAAAAAAAAAACGAAACTAATGTAGGCACTAACTTAATATTTGAATACTAAACAGAAATTCAGGACAGTACCTAGTAAAAATAAACTACGGTCTAGGTTTATCAGCATTTAATGTAAAAAAAAAATTGGTATTTGATAAAAAAAAATATTGTTATCCGACTTCCGTTGCTGACCATACTCATCATGAAAATAGGGCGAGCGATACCAAAAAGGGTTACTAACCACAATTTTCATTTTACAGTGGCTTGTGCTGTCGGTACTTTCCTTGATGCTGCCAGCGACACCTGCAAACCTTGTCCTCAAGGCACATATCAATCTGAAGCAGGACAGGTGCAGTGCACTGCTTGTCCCGCCATTGCTGGACAATCTGGTGTCACACAATCTACTGGAGCACGAAGTGCTGCTGACTGCAAAGGTAAAGATTTTTGAAGCTTTGGGACCTTCCCGAGCATGTTTTAATTACATCCCGCCTGTACCCATTTCTCGAAGGGAGGTGTAAAAACTCACATTTTGCCTGTTATGTACCGATATCTCCCATGTAATTGAGGACAGTCCTATTGCCATTCTTCTTGTTACCGTGTCAATGACCTTCTAAATAGAGTCAACACAAGAATTTGGCTACGAGCGGATTACAAGGCACAAATTCAGAGACTCCAGACTCTTACGGCAACAGAGAAATTCCTGACGGAACATTTTGCCAAGTTTTGTTTTTGGTATTGTAAATTTTATGCCACATATTAGGTAGGCGAAAATTTACTTACATATTTTCTTTAGTTGGGAATGGAATCTAGACTACACTTGCGCTCTCTAGATCAACAACTCCTGAATATTTTATACGATAAAATGTACCTATATTTAATTTTTAGAGAGGTGCGCTGCCGGAAAATACTACGATGCCGAAGCTGATCTCTGCCGTCCTTGCGGTCACGGTTCATACCAACCACGTGAAGGAGCCTTCTCTTGCATGGCCTGCCCTAGGGGACAAACCACTCGAGCTACAGAAGCCGTATCGGCTGCTGAATGCAGAGATGATTGTCCTTCAGGTAAGCACCTTAAGTATCAATATTTTTCCCGGAAATGTGAAAAACTTTGACAGATTTGCTAAGCTGTTCATAAAATTTTCCTGTAATTACACGAATGTTTTTTTTCTCTTTAGGAGAACAACTAAGCAGTGATGGCGGCTGTGAGCCTTGCCCACGTGGAACATGGCGCGCCAATGGATCAGGAGCAGCATGCGCGGCGTGCCCGCCCGGCACCACGACGCCGCAGTCCGGAGCATCGTCCGCCGATCAATGCTCCCTCCCCGTCTGCCGACCTGGTAACCACCCTTCCGATAATTCTCGACCCCTAACTTTCGCATAGTAACGTTCATAAAATTACAAATTGACTTTGAAACAATCCTCTGTAATGTTAAATACTTCGACAGCGGAATTTTGATCTTCTGAACTCAAGGAATCCGGTCAAATTTGATTCCGATTGTTGAACATTGGAGATGAAAATTCTAGATATTTATTGTAATGGAAATTTTCATAAAAGATAGAAATGTTAAGAAATTTTCTTGTAATTTCCAGGCTCATATCTCAACGTCACCTTGAACACATGTGTACAATGCAGGAAAGGAACCTATCAATCAGAGGCACAACAGACAGTCTGTGTTCCATGTCCAATCAACACAAGTACGCGAGGCCCTGGTGCTGTAAGTAAAACATACTTATCCTTAATAACGTCCCAAATATATCTTGAGTGGCTTTTTATCATCGTCGAAACGTTTGGGATGACAATAAAAAATAAGAGCGCTTTTCTGAGATATATTTATTCGAGATCAAAGCACATGCCAAATTGATCAACTTAGGGGTAAAATTGCTAGGTTGTTATGATTAATGCCTTTGTGAAATAATTAATCTTCGACGAAATAGAAGATTTTCGACTTTCTATTTTAAAATATCCTGTTACTTTTATTTGATCATAACTTCCTGCTGAATTTACTCTTTCATATATTTTTATTTGAACACGTGTGTTAAAAAACCTTAATATTACCTTCACAGACAGCGGAAGCAGAATGCACGAACCCATGTGAGATGAGTGGCCCAGAGATGCATTGCGATGTCAATGCTTATTGCCTATTGATACCTGAGACAAGCGAGTTCAAATGCCAGTGCAAGCCGGGCTTCAACGGCACCGGCAAAGTTTGTTTAGGTGAGCAAAACATTTTTATTCAAGAAACCAATATTTAAATCAAACAAGATTCTTCAACAAACTTTGACCCAAAAATTAAGCTTCTTTTGGAAAAACCTCATTCGTAACTTGATGTCTCTATAATGGACCGAATTTTTGTACGACAGCCAATTTGTAGGTATTCATCGTGAAAAGTATTCAGCTGAAATGCCCAAATTTTCTCATACCTCTCAAAACTCCGAATACTGGAATTGATTTCGAAATCAATTCGGAAAGAATGTTGTCAGCTTCTGGACTTTTGTAGCTCAGTATTCCTGAAAATTGTTTATTGAAAGTGTCGAAATGTCGTTATACAAGAGTCTGTTTTTCGTTTTGACCCTAAAAATTGGTATAAAGTTTTCCTTCAACACAAACTGGCTTTGCTTGGACCAAAGTATACTCATTCTCGCTTGGTTTAACTCCCACCTACACATAGCCGGTTATATAACAAATATGATTTCGATTCCAATGGAGCATGTGAAGATTGCATCCTTGTTTGTATGCCTGTAAGCTTGTTTGCTTGCATGATTGCTCGCCAGCTTGCTTGTAATTTGACGAAGGCTGTTGGTTTTAGGGGCCATCCATAAATTACGTCACACAAATTTTATGTGTCTTTGACCCCTCTCCCGTCCTTGTCACATGTGGTCACACTTGTGCCACATCACAACAAACAGAAGAGATGACATTTTTTCATGATCAGACCATGAAAATGCGTAATGCGGGAAATATGGCCCTAATTTATTACTACGTTGTACGGTACCTTAACCCCTTTACCATTTATCTCTAGACGTATGCCAGGACTTCTGTGACAATGGAGGCGAGTGCGTGAAGGATGGTCGAGGGGAACCTTCATGCCGCTGCACTGGCTCGTTCACTGGCCGCCATTGCAGGGAGAAGAGCGAGTTCGCGTACATAGCGAGTGGAGTCGCGGGAGGAGTCATCTTTATTATATTCTTAGTGCTGCTTGTATGGATGATTTGTGCGAGGTACGTATTTTTTTCTTTAGTTCATTCTCCAGGCGTAATGTATTGTATAACATTATGCCAACTTGGCAAGTATATTTTATCGTATTTAAAAATATACTCATTACGTCTGTGAAGTGTAGCCAGCTTTATTTTACGTTATATAAAATCTGCTGTAAATGTTTAACTGTTACATACTGCCTTTCTTATTTCCACCAGATCAACAAAGAAGAAGGAACCAAAGAAGACATTAACACCAGCTATCGACCAAAACGGCTCCCAAGTGAACTTCTACTACGGAGCGCATACGCCGTACGCGGAATCAATAGCACCATCGCATCACTCCACGTATGCACACTACTATGACGATGAAGAAGACGGCTGGGAGATGCCTAACTTCTACAACGAGACGTATATGAAGGAGAGCCTCCACAACGGCATGAATGGAAAGATGAACAGCTTAGCGCGATCAAATGCCAGCATATACGGGACCAAGGAGGATCTCTACGATAGATTAAAGAGGCATGCGTACCCGGGTAAGAAAGGTCAGTATGTAAGCACTTAGTTAGTGCGCACTTTCATTATTGAGAATGCAGCTTTTGCACGTCTTGCTTAGTAGTTGCAATAACGCTTTGCTGATTTACTGTAGAGTGTTGCAAAACATATATTTTAATATGCACTTGTTCATTCATTTTCGAGCACCATCCATTATACTACTGAAAATTATCTTAGCTCTTTATTACTTCAAAAGTTCTTACATAGTAATCATTTTTATGACTCCCATCAGGAAAACTGTACTAACCTTCTTTCTTCTCCACTTTTATTCCATTTTTTTTAAATAATATAATATCTATGATAGTTTGCTTTCACATGTTCTATGCCATATATATAACAATGAGCCCTTTGATTTATGTTTAGTGATAAATGTAATAACAAAGCCTTTATTCTTGTTTTCATTATTAAGGTGAATGTGACATTTATAATAGACAATAAATGCCTGAAAAATAACGTCATACCCTTTGTTTTTAACATAAAGCATTACAATTTCAAAGACTTAATGCCTGATGTAAATAAACAGAGAAATGAACATAATTGTTTTTCATACGCACATACAAAAATTCCACTAGCACAAACAACATTATCGGTAACTGGGGCACACATGCAAAACTGTAAATAATAATGATGTAATATTAATAAGTATATTTTCGTTCCAGATAAGAGTGACAGCGACAGTGAAGGTCAGTAGATGTAACAAGGGACTGCGTTTTGTCGTATTCTGGTCAATCTTACATAATACTTCGTACTAGTTTCAATTCTCGGTGTACCCGGCAGTAATAGTTAATATTATTGCATACTAAATATACGGCGTGGAAAATATGTAGCGTTCGCGACTACAAGCCGAGAGTTCAGTATGTCATTGTAGAATGTCGTATTCGATTAGCTTTATTAAGAATTATAGTTGTAACGTTATGTGTATTAACACACTCACTGTTTAAATTACAGCCCCCACCAAATATACTTTATTTAACAAAAGAATCGTCACAAAAGTCAAAGTTTATTAAAGGCGTTACATTATTTCGAAAACAGTGAATGTGTTGATGTTCTTAAATAATCATCAACGAACTAAATGCTCAAGTACTTTAAGGCGAACACTGCCATATCCGAAGCAGGGAGTACTCACAATTTTTCAACGAATATTGTAAAAATTACATCCAACAACATTCCGATTTATAATCGTGTAAATATAATGTTATAAAATATTTTGTATATTTTTAAGAACACTGTTCTTGTAATGTTAGTAATAATTACATCTGTAGAACAGTAATTAGCGTAACGATTGATTAATTATTACTAACATTAGGGATAGCTAGGTAATATAAATTAACGGTTTAAGTTTGTATTATAAACTGGACTGTATTACTATAATTTTGTGTATGAATGATAGTGAGTGTTAATGTGACAGTGAAATGTATAGAATGATATTTTTATAATTATCACGTGAATATATGGGACATGTATTATATATACGTTTTGTATTAAAGTATTTTTAAGCTGATATAATTTATAGTAAATACATACTCTTCCTAACACTGTATATTGGAATCGTACTAGGATCGAGCGTAACAAAATACATATAATAATATAAGAGAGTTTTAGACTAGTTCTAGACGACATTGTATCCATTATGTACGTACCTAAAGAATTTTTATATTTAAATACTCAAAGAATCTCCAGAGGGTGGTCAATATTCCATCACAATCTATTACCACATTAGTGATTACATAATAAAGATATTTTTTTACAAAATTTTTAATGAAATAAATTTTAATACGTATATTTATTAAGAATTTTATTTTATTTACTACTAGTGCTGTAGTCTCCTCATCAAAAAAAATATACCTATACTCCATTTGAAATAAGATTAGACATTTAAACAAACCTTTTTACAGCCCGATCAACCTATTATGACTTCTATATCGTAGGCATAAGGATGGCATTAAAAGCAAAAAAAATGTTACAATACCAACTGTTTACTGCAGCTGCCATTTATCATGCCACCAACGCAATAGAAGTCAAAATCGGTTGATCTGTCTGTAAAAAAGTTTTAGTTAAATGTCTAATCTTAATTCAAATGGAGTATAATTGGGATCACTTGTCCTATAATCATTCTGATAAAACTGACCCCTTTTGTTCAAAGAAACTTTCCTGGGTTACATGATAGCGGAGATCGGGCGGTTACTAACCGGTCGGGGTCAAATCTACCCATCAAAACGGTCTCGCCGAAATATAAATAACATTTCTCCGTATCAACAATCAATTGTGTCAATAAAACCACTGATTACGTACTTCGACCCGAGACTACTTTTAATTTAATGTCATCGGTGTCAACTACCGCAATAAACTAGTATAATGTAATGTCATTACATTACAATATACTAGTTTTGCGTCGGTTGGCCTCTAAACATTTTTAGAGGCCAAATTATCACACCAGTATCACATGACCGATGTTTAAAAAAAACAGTTGGCTAGTAAGACGTTACTCTTTTTATCATAATGTATGACGCATTATAATTATAATTTTTATAAAGAGTAAGTCATGTTTATGTGGTTTGACGTAATCTCACAACCGAGTTAACCAATTCTAATATTTATCTCACCGTTGGAAAATTATGACATTTCCCTAGATTGAGCAAAGTCGTGAGTACGGATAATCTTATGCTGGTGCAACCATTTTAAATGATTCGCTATTGGGACTATCAAAGAAAAAGAATATATCACTTAAAAAACTATAATTTATTCTCCAAAAAGTATTTCAGCACAGCCAATATATTCAACTTAATTTAATAGCCAAACAATGCGCAATATTCACCGTAGAACAAAGTATACTTAGTATTAGAATACCTAATAAATAAACTAAAATTACTTGGCATGTTTCTTCTGGAACTCTTTCATGTATTTCGATAAAGTTTCCACTTCTTCCACCGACACGGCATTGTAGATTGATGCCCGGATACCACCGACGCTCCTGGAAATGAAACAACAAAGAAATTAGTTCCAATTATTCAACAAAGTGGGCTACGAGGGTATCGTGAACGGAGGCCTACGTCCAGCACGAGACGTCTTTTGCCTAAAACCGAAATACACCGATTCGCAAGATTTTGCTAACTATACTCGCTAGCTATTAGTGAGCTGTTTCGAGTAAAAGGAGGTGGTAAATAGTGGACTGATCAAAAAATTGCGAGGAAGCTGTAAGTAAGCAATACAGGAAGCGTTCCACCATAATTATAAGATAAAAAATCGTTTGGCTCCAAGATTATGGGTCGCATAATGTGCTGGGTTGGTGGAATTTCGACGTGACAGCAGTAACTGTGTATATGGACGGTGGACCATGTGGAAGTACTTATAAAAATACTACATTCCACTGTCAAAGGTAGCGAGTACTGAAGTCTACTCAGCCTAATGTCTTGTACCAGATCTGAATTCGGAAGTGTTTCGATCGTATATTTTTACTCGGTGGTAATGTTAAGGGTAATTAACCGTTACCGACCTAAGGTCGTTAACAAGGCCGGTAACATCAATTCTCACAATTTAGGCGAAGTACCGTACCGAGTAACTCCGTAACATCCGTAACTCCGTCATTGTCTACGATTGCCGGACACTTGATGTGACATTAGACGGAGTTGCATCAGACCAGTGGAAGCTATTATCCGAAATGTTCTGGCAACCATCTAGGACTGGCAAGAGTGACGAGTGTCGGGTCGTTAGAGGTCAAATTACTCTGTTGCTAAAAAAAAAATAAGCACGATGGGGTTACCTGTGTCCTTTCAGCTGAATTAGTGCCAACGCCTCAGCGCCTTTCAGGAACTCCTTTTCCAAGTCTTCGTTGGGTGGCGATCCAATTCTGAATGGCACATTCATTTTACTTCTAGCGTTCTTGGCTACGGGAACGGAGTAGAATCCGTTGGATTGTTCCACTGTGTCATATATGAGTGAAGCCTTCTTTGAGGCTAATTGGGCCATACCTTCGACACCTCCATTCCTTTCTACCCATTCTAGAACTCTTCCCATGACGTAAATACTGGAATAGAGACATTGTTGGTTGTTAAAGACGTCGTAAAATTTTATATTTCTGTTATTTTTTTTTACTTCATAATTTATGGAGATAAATAATCATATTATAGGTTAATTATCGACCTACTATTACAAAGCGCTTTGTCAAGCATTTTCTCTTATTTTTCAATATCTCCTATCCACTTTTAATTGCTTACTACTGAAAATTACCTACCCCGATGCGACAATTTATAAAGACAAATAACAGCATTTTTTAATAGTTCATCAGTCACAGACTCATAGTCACATAGGTACTATATTTGTTGGTTGCTATCAGATGTCATCTACCTTACTAAAAGCCTCATAAAAATCCATTAAGTTATATCTTTTTTCAGCCAAAATCATGCGACAATTTGGCCGAAAAACAAATAAGATAAAACTATTTTTTTCTAACATTTTATCAGGAACAAAGTACTTTATAATCTTAATTATGTAATATTCAGGTGTACGTCACAATAACATTTCGTTCTGGTGATTATTTTTATATGATAAAACTGGCTGCGAAATAAATTGATAGACAATGTGTAAAATATTATTAGCAACTAGCAGCGCCCTGCAGTTTCACCCGCACATAAGTCTCGACCCCGTGGGAATACCGGGATAAAAAGTATCCTACTCATAATCCAGGTTATGGTATACCCATGTGCCAAATTTCATCCAAATCTGTTCAGACGTATTAGCGTGAAAGCGTAACAAACGAACATACAAAAAATGAATTCTTTATAATATCACTTTAAAAAACATGACGGTAAATAAGTAGATTATTTGTTTTGTGTACTTATTCAGGTAGATAATAATCTCTACTTATGATGTGTTTTAAATTCAAATTGTATAGGTACTAAGTATAATCTACCAGCGCGGTAATTGCGTAACACACTAACAGTTGAAATGGCTTTCATTTTGACAGTTCAAAAACATGAATTTATTAATTTTTTTATCAAAATACACGAACAGCTTCTGTGTATAATATATTATATATATTGCAGTAATAACTTTGGACTTACACAGTCGCCAATTACAGGTTAACCAGCAGTTTTATCAGTAAGTGATAACACACAATAATAATAAAAAAAAGACTCTGGAATAAAAATAAAAACGGCAACTTCTTCTTGAACTTAAGATTAAATAACAGAAAGGGAAAATAAAATTACAAGACTTTACTATACTTATTGCAATTTTGCTTACTTACTTATGACTAAAAAATTAACAAAATAAATTGAAATAAAATAAAAATGAAGATAATGAAGATATCATAAAGAACGATGAATGAAAGAATGATGAATTATCAGACAAATGTTTCGCATGATTAGCTATAATAACCTTCAAAATTATGTATTCATATTCTGATTAATAATGTGTTACACAATTAGGGTGCTTATTGTTTGTGGTATCCCAGAGAAAAAGCTGAAATCTCTCATGTGACTGGCAACATACAGTTCAAACCGATTATATGAAAGAAATACTTACGCAAACATAGGAGGGGTATTGAGAATAGAATCTGCCTTGACATTGGCCGTCCAGTCGAATAACGAAGGGCATATTGGCAGCGCCTGATTCAGCAGATCTTCTCTAACGATGACTAACGCTACGCCAGCCGTACCGATGTTCTTCTGTGCGCCGGCGTAAATGACTCCGAACTAGAAGAAAGTAACATACTTTATGGTACCAATTTCTGCTTACAGGCACAAAATGTTTAAGAGGCAGTGCGACGCGACAATAGTAGAACAATTTCTATGAAAACGTCATGGAAGTTGATGAGCTCTTATTATACTGAGTCGAATCCCGCTCGGTATGCGCGACGAATTTCGTTCGCACTAATTGGGTCAATTTACTTGTTTATAGTGCGAATAGTCGCGTTGTTCCTAATCATTAAAACAATAGACGCGCGCAGTCGCGACCCGCACCTCGCGGGGAAATCTTTTGTTTTAATAGTCCTTGAAGCAGTAATTTAATGACTGGCAATATTCGCTGTCGAACACCAATAAGGTGGACGCGCTAAAGTTTTTTTGCAATTTGCAGATCAGGGGGTCTAAAAAGGCCACTTTAGCAGAATCATAAGAGGATAATATAATGAATCATATCTAAAATCGTAAAATGGTCAGAAACTGACAATTCATAATGTTAACTGCGTACGCAACCCGAAATTCATCTGTTTGACAGTTTTGTATGGAGATTCGTGAAATCGCTTAAAATGGTCCATAAATTATAAATTGCTAATTGAAGTTAAATGTCAAATAGCAGAATCATAAGGGAATTCAGAATATGAATCGATTTTAGAGGAATTGCGTAATGTAGCGTTTTATTTTAGGCCTCCAGTTGTATGTTGATTAAAATATGTTTCGCGGCTTTACAGTCACCAAAACAACCGTCTATATTTATTAGGTTTCCGTACCGTCCGTCCGTCTGTCACCAGGCTGTATCTCATGAACCGTGATAGTTAAGACAGTTGAAATTTTTCGGTTTTTTAATCCCATTGAACGACTATTTCATGAATTTCGCGGCTACCGTTTTCAGCAGAGTTCATCCGTCTACCGGCTGCCGGTATTTAAACTACATAACGTCTGTTACCCCAAATGATAAGGTCATTATTTATTAATCGCACGAAAGTATTGATCCTTATCGGGTATCAGTTATCATGTCTTAAGCCTAGTATCGTCATTCCGACTGATATATTTTTTAAGTCGAAGGCAAGTTCGAAACGAATTATCTAAATTATAAACACATTTAATGATACAACGATGATAGATAAATATTCACGTCGTATCGCAAAGAAATGAAATTGTAAATCATTTAATTTTTGTTAGGTAATAATAATAAATATCTATCATGGATTTAATTGGCGCAGACTCGCTTCTGAATATAGGTAGAGATCAACTGATTTAAAACTGCAAGCCCCTTCACTAAAATTACTATATACTATATAAGCATTTGAAATGTGTATGCATCAAGCCCCGACCGACCCTTGCTCGTTGAAGCGCCAGCCCGCGCCGCAGCTAAGCCAGTAGCTTTAAATTCCCCGTCTAATAATAATAATGCCAATATTTTGATCCAGCCTGTCCCCACTAGGTGTCCCCCTAACAGTGACGCCCTGAGCCGAGGTTCGTACCCCACAGGGGGTGCCCTCAGCGTGCAGTCGCTTAGTATGTAAGTTTTTAGTTTTTAAGCCCTGGCTGGAGGTGTTAAGTTAACTCTTAATGGCAGCCCCAGGAAAGCCCGGTTAAGCAGTCACGGCCTCTCAAGGTCAACTGCGAGATGCCAGACAAAAAAAAAGTATGCAACAAGCAGTGGAGGGGCGTGCAGTTTTAAATTAGTTGATACTAGTTTCCACCCGCGGCTTCGCCCGCGTGGAAGTCAGAAATTATCCCGCGGGAACGTACTACCGGGATAAAAAGTATCCTATGTGTTAATCTAGGTAATAATCTATCTGAGTGGCAAATTTCATCCAAATCCGTTAAGCCGTTTTTACGTGAAAGAGTAACAAACATCCATCCATCCATACTTACAAACTTTCGCGTTAATAATATTAGTAGGATCTACCAAGTACAAAACTAGCAGCGAATCTTGTGTTACTATGTAAGTGCACCGAGTACAATAGAGGGCGGAGCATACAACCGTGATCTATCCAGTTAGATGGAATTCTATGCACGTTTCAAGTTTGCATGTGTGTGTGATACCAGTAGATACATACACATGCAAACGTGAAACTTAAACTGGCATCAACTGCATGCACTAGGTCACATCCACAGTCGTGGCTTGCGTCGAGGCCACTCTTCCTTCACGACTCAAATTCTAGTCAAAACGTTGGTCAAATAGAAGGTTACCTACCATTTTGATTTTTGAAAACTTCTGATAAGAGCCAGACATACGCAAAAATTCCGGACAATTTCGTACTCATTACACTGTATAAGTATATAATTATTTAAAAAATCTTTCAAATAAAAAAATTTGGACAAATGATAAGGATAAGACTTAAAGCCGGACATATCCGGAAAAATCCGGACGATCACCCTACGTACAAAAGCGCCAAATATTTCATCAAGCTAAGAAATTGATAACAAATATTTCATAATATTATTAATGAAACCACTGGTTATCTGCAGTAATTAGTATGGATAGATATCAGTTTGAACTGGTTTCTTTCACTGATTGAGTCATTCAGGAAAAAAGTTTAGGTAAGCATTTATGTTTATCAATTTATGAAGTGATGCTTTACTTTACAAAATTTACAGAATTCTTTTAAATACATCATAGTTATTTTATTTGGGCCAATAACAATTATGTATCTACACAAAAGTTTTATGTATGTAGCCTAGTAGGTACTTACTAAACAACAGATATGCCATAGTGTATTCCTGAATATATGGCTCAAAATCAAAATCAAAATATTTTATTTCACATAAGCCTGCATGGGCACTTATGAAACGTCAGAAGCTAGGTGCACGGTTCCAATTTGTCGTTTCCTATGGAGAAGAGCCGGCAAGAAACTCCACGGTTACTCTTTTAAAAGTAATTGGCTTTTACAATGTTTTCAAATTACAGTGATAATAGGTATGGGAGGACAGTGCAGGCCAGTCAATAAGTACCAGGTACTTAGAGGAATTAAAATACAGAATAGAAAAACGTCTACAAATCTAGTCTCTAAGGCCTACAACGTTCTCTCATTCACAATACCTATGTAAAAGAATCTACGTATATAAAATGAATCTATTTGAACCAAGTGACATGATTTCGATGATAGTCACTAATAATAGACAGAAGTAAAATTGACGTATAATGTCAAATAATGACGAGAATATGTCAGTCATTGTAAAAAATAAAAAGAATAAAAATTAACATTGCAATTTGGGAGCAGTTAATAGACTTTCACACAGTTTTGCTGTTAATGAGGTACCAGGGGAGCCACATGTGCAGAAGGAATTAATGCCAAACTTCCCTGTCTTCAACGTAGTCTTTTATCTTATAATATGCTTTTTTAATAAGGACACGTTTGATGTGAGTTTTAAACTTTCCATCGCTAAGTTCTGTAACCGATTTTGGCAACTTGTTATAGAAGCGGATACTGTTTATTAGAAATGACTTGCTAGTTTTAGTTAATCTAAATTTTGGAATCACAATTTCATCTTTACTACGTGTATTTAGATTATGGAAATCGCATCTTTTTTTGAAAAGACCTAAGTTTTTGCGAACATACAAGATATTTTCTAGAATATAAAGAGAAGGCAGAGTAAGTATATCAATTTCGTTGAATTTGTTTCTAAGAGACTCGCGAGGCCCCATTTTATAGATTGCGCGGATTGCCCTCTTTTGTAAAATAAAAATTGAATCTACGTCCGCTGCCGATCCCCACAGCAGAACGCCATAAGACATAATACTGTGAAAATAAGCAAAGTATACTAACCTAGCTGTGGCTACATCAGTCAACTGCCTTATTTTTCTTACTGCGTAAGCAGCTGAGCTTAATCTGCTTGAAAGAGCTCGAATGTGGGCACCCCATTGCAATTTTGAATCAAAAGTAATTCCCAAAAATACAGTTTCCGAAATAGCATCTAGTTTCTTGCCATCAAGTTTTAAATTTAGACCTACTTGGGGTACATTTAGTAGCGAGAACTTAAGACATTTAGTTTTGTTCGCATTGAGTAAAAGATTATTAGCAGCAAACCATTTCGATAGAACAGCTAGGCTTTCGTTGACATGTAAGACATCCGTATCTTTTCTATCTATTCTAAAAATAAGAGAAGTGTCATCAGCGAATAAAATTATATACGAGAAGTTAGCCATCAGATAGGGAAGGTCATTAACTAGACTAGAAGACTAGAAATAAAAAAGGACCCAGAATTGAACCTTGAGGCACGCCCATCCTAACTAGAGACCCCGAGGATGTCGCCCCGTTAACGTTCACTTTTTGCTGCCTGTTTGATAAGTAGGAAAGTACAAGATCAGCAGCTTGTCCACGAATTCCGTAGTGGTGTAATTTACAGATCAGTGTATTGTGGTCAACGCAGTCAAACGCTTTTGAGAGGTCACAGAAAATGCCAATCGCATCCTGAGAACTCTCCCAGGATTCCAAAATGTGACTGATGAGTTTTACTCCCGCGTCAGTCGTCGACCTACCTTTCGTGAAACCAAACTGTCGACCATGTAAAATCCCATTTGAGTTAAAATGTGACAACATCTGGTCTAGCATGATTTTTTCATAAATTTTGCTCAATGCTGGAAGCACAGATATAGGTCTATAATTGGAGGGATCACTCTTACTACCCGATTTGAAAATTGGTACTACTTTACTATGTTTCATTAAGTCAGGAAACGTACCGCTGTCTAAACATTTATTAAATATGCCTGTTAGGACAGGGGCAATTGTGTCAATGATATTTTCAATAACCTTAACGGAAATCCCCCATAAGTCTTCAGTGTTTTTTATGTTAAGACTTTTAAATGCTGTTTTAATTGTGGCAATAGAGATGGGTTTGAATTCAAAACTTGGAATGTCCTTACTGAAGTTTTCTTTAAGAAGAGATTCAGCTA
Source organism: Antitype chi (assembly GCA_947359405.1). Lineage (NCBI taxonomy): Eukaryota > Metazoa > Arthropoda > Insecta > Lepidoptera > Noctuidae > Antitype > Antitype chi. The sequence continues at coordinate 8,230,891 of OX375815.1, read as the reverse complement.
ATACAGATGATGAGGGGAGACATTTCGTAACCTCTATTGGGATGTTGGTAAAGAAATTTTCAAGAGTCTCCGCAACTTTTAACTTATCTGAAATGGTTTCATTGTCAATTTTTAGAGCTAACTCATTCTGATCTCGTTGTTTTGTGTTTCTAGTTTCTTTGTTAATTACCTGCCACACAGCTTTTATTTTATTTTTAGAAATACTAATTTTGTTACTTATTAATTTAGATTTAGCTTGAGCACAGACTCTTTTGAATATCTTAGAATAGTTTCTTACATAATTATGAAAGGTCTGATCAGAAGTCAATGATTTTTCATTATACAAATTATATAAGATGTCTCTGCTTTTTCTAATGCCAGCAGTGGCCCATTCACTAAATCTTGGCTGATTACGTAATTGCGTTTCAAGTATAAAACTGTAAACAAAAGTATCTTACCTTAGAAACATCAACTTTCTTAGACATAATATTTGAAGACATATCAGCAACTAGAGGGACTCCCTTAGTATCAGGAATAAAATCAAACTCCACGCCTGAAACAGAAAAAAATATCAACGCATGTATGCCTCTTCCCTATATTAGAAGAAGCCTATGCCCTGCAGTGGGTCAAAGTCAAAGTCAAATCATTTATTTCAAATAGGCACTTAAAAGGCACTTTTGAACGTCAAAATTTATATTAAAATAGAACTGATTCCAGTCACCCCTTCCAAAATTTAGTTTTGTAAGGAGACAAATGGGCCAGAAACTGCACTGTTACTCTTTTAAAATGTTTTAAGTCCAATATTTACCATACATTCATTATATAATTATGTGTGAAAACGATGCACCCAGAATAACATTACCATACCAAAATAGGTAAAAAGTGAAGCAATTATAGATAGTTTAATTTTATGATAGATACATGGTGCTCACATTTTTACAGACATTGTAAAAGTAAGTACATACGATTTTCCTAGAATATTAAAAAAGTAATAAGTCAGTGTGTGAGTTACAGTAATCACTGAGTGTAAATCGATGTCACGGCGGGACATTACCTAGGCTGGTTTTAATATTATTAATGTGCAAAACCGCCTGCCGTGTTGGTCTAGAGGTCACAAGGAGCTACTACTGAGCATGAGGTCTTGGGTTGGACTCCCATGTCGGACAAAGTGTTATTGGATTTTTCTATCAGGACTTTCTCAGTAGCAGCCTGGAGTCCTGGAGTGGAGACTGCGTATCGGCAAACATAGTGTGGGACGCCCCCCAGCTAGATGGACCGACGACCTTAATAAGGTGGCTGGGATAGACTGGATACGGAAGGCGGAGGATAGAGTGTTGCGGGGCAGCCTGGGAGAGGCCTATCTCTAGCAATGGTCTGCGATAGGCTGAGTTGATTGGAGCCTGGAGTCTAAATTTGTGCCCGGTTGATGGCAATAGGCTAACCCCTATAGCCCTTTTTACATGGGACTTATACTTACTAGCAAAATGTTGGTGTACTATAGATGGATGTATCTGCCCAAGCTTCAGGAAAACAAGGCGTGACGTTACGTATATAATGTGCAAAAACAAATACAAATTGAATCATTCATACCTTGTGCAAATTAAGATAAATTATCACATTGAAACTAATAAAGAACCTACTCTCATTGCTTGCAACACCTAATTAGGGTCATTTCAGTGCAAAATGTACACAACTTTCACAAGGATACAGGAATAATGGTTATAACAGTATAGTGTATGTACAGTTGAAGCATATAGTTGAGCCAATAACGTTTTGTTGTTACTATAGTTCTTATCAGTAATTATAATGTTGCATTTGATAGGCTATTTACTGATGAAGCATTAAGGTTACCTTCTTCCAATTTCTTTATCAAGTAAAATAATATATCTAACAATGCTTTATCAAAAGAAAAATAATGCAGATATAGCAAGATATTAAAATAGATAAAAGTAAGAGATAATATAAGCATGTTATCAGCAGATAGTTACCGTGAATGGTTTCATTGGTACAAATGTGCACATAAGATGCGTTAGGGTCAAGATTCCACTTTGATTGATCAGGGATGTCGACATAGCGGTCAACGGGAGGCAGGACCAAGTTCACTTTGCCATATTTCTTTGCTTCTTTTGCTGCTTTTGCCGACCAATCACCTAAAAAAAGAAAATATTTTGTATCTATACAAGCTTGTACATAAATCTTAGTTTAATCAACAGCAGTTTAAATTTTTGGTAGAATTGTCTGAACAAATTAGTAGCTGATTCGAAGATTCAAAGAAAATATTGTTGAATGAGTTTTTCTTGTAGTTAATCTTAGTTCTTGACACTTGGACATACCCATATGTTTTATTGGTCATAATGGAGACATTTAAAACTACATATTAAGTAAAGTGTACAAAATAAAGTCTATTGACAAGTTATGGTACCTACGAAGCACAGTAAATAAATATTTACCAGTTACGACATAGTCCGCTGTTCCGGTTCTGGAAATTAAGTTAAGAGGAACTGCAGCAAATTCACCCGTTCCACCACCAGCCATAAAGATAATTTTGTAGTTTGCCGGCACATTTCTGAAATGAACAACTTGATCAAAAAGTGATATTTTTACTTAAATTAAAAGTGATAATAGTGTATGTATACCAAGGCAGAAACTTGCTCTCTTGCTCTACAGGATTTCAGGTAAAAGTCGTAAAATGAAATAAAATAAGATTGATGATAAAATAATTAAATTTTCTGGATTGTTTGTTTACTTTCATTTTTCCAAACATCAAACGTCAAGTGTTTTCAGTATGCCAAAATTGCCAAATTTGAAAACTCTTTCAGTTCATTCATTATGCTCGATTCAATCAAATCATTCACAAGAATTTATCAAGGTAACAAGGACAATAAGGACAAGGACATGACCACTGTGCCATTGAGGTGCAATGTGGTGCAAAATTATAAGCAGTTTTAGGCACCTGGCACAGTGCTTAGTCATAACTAACTGGTGCTTACCAGTCAGTTAATGTTGTTGATTTTCTATCGGCTAAAGTATCTACTAATAAATAAATTTAATTGTTCAAATGTTTAGTGTGCACATGTGCACGAGAAATCCGTGGACAAATCAGACCATGTTACGCGCGGTTTTCAAAAAAATGCGTGCGTTAATAAATAATTAACTGGCAGGATATTTAACTATATTTAGCTAGCACCTAGTTACGCGTAACATGCACGAAGAACGTAAACGTACTTTTTGATATAAGTACATTACATGTATTAAATACTCACAGTAATCTTCTCACAACATTCTGTACTTCTGTATTAAACTGCATGTATCCTTTAGTTCTGTGACTTGTCTCAAGTAAACTTATACCAGAGTTGTCGAAGTTTGTTAGTTCATTCCTTATGATATCGTATACCTAACGAATCAAACAAAAATATGTACTTTATAAAATACCCATGCGAACTGATGATAATTAGGCATTCGTATTTTTTATTAAAGTATAAAGTTAAAAAATATTGTTAAATGACTTACCTCTTCTGGCATTTTTGCCGGGCCAGCACCAAAGTTGTGAATTTTCGGCATGTTTTTAATTAAATAAATTACTGCACGAGTAATTTTTCTGACTTATCAAATAACACTGTGTCACAAGACTCGCGCTGTGCGTTTACTCAAACTGAATCGCTGGGTTACCGCCCTGCCTTTATTATGTGCGTGACGACCGGTTTACTGAGCACATGAACGACATTCATTCGTGTGCAAAACACAGATAGGCACCAATTTTTGCTGAAGTTTCGCATAATATTGCACCCAATGTTGTTGATTTGTTGAATATTTTTGGCACTATTATACATAATCGCTCGATTTATAAGTAAATATTTTTGTTGACTAACAAAACTAACAATTGTGGGTATTTTAAAGGATTTCTAACTATCTATAATAGTTAATGAAAACATCTGTAAAGACCACGGACCTAAAAAAGATAAGACCTTTTGGATTACTAAAAGGTCTTATCTTTTTTAGGTACGTAATGAACATTAGTTCATTGAATAATTTTATGTATGTTGGTTACTACTGTTTAAACTGCGTTAATTAATAATTACTAAATAGTTCAATCCTAAGTTACTTTCACTTTAGATAAATGAAGAGACCCAGCCAGCTATCCAAGCACATGGTATCGCGAATAACAAAAACACACACACCTACAGGTATGTATTTTATCTGAACGAATCGTAACCTTCATTGATTCATCAATGACTTCTTGATCCTACTCACCAATCAACTCCTTAGACTAGTTGAATTGAGTCAAGGTTAGCTGAAGGAAAATACACATAATAACTAGTACCTACTTTACATAGGTACTTACTATACCTATAGTTATTTTTCTTATTTCCATTGCCGCAGCCTAGTAAATATTATGTCTGCGATCCTGGACTGTGAAAAATAGATAAAGAATAGGCATACGATTACCTTAGACCATTACTTACTAAGAATAAACGTCCACCTCTTCATCAAAGAACATAATTATTTAGTATCATCGTCGGTGTACAATGATAAAAGCGCAAACGCAAGCCAACTCGAAATAAAAAAGAGAAAAGTTTAGGGAAATAACCTGGCAACACTTTGTAATATCTTACATAATGGGGATATCTTGTAAACGTGGGCACTACACTCGATTAATTAAACTGTTAGTCTGTCCCAGGTAAAAAGCATTGACCTCGATTGTTTGTACCTACCAACCAGTTATGAAATTATACGAGACATAAGTTTTATAATTTAAACATGTAAAGTACCCAGTAGATTTGACAACTTTTATCTATTCGGCTTATTATTCCTTATTATTTCCTCCCATCTTTATCGAGGGACCTACAGAGAAGTCGTGGGCGGTCAAGCAGATAAACTACTTAAATTACTAAGCGACTGCACGCTGAGGGCACCCCCTGCGGGGTACGCACCTCGGCTCAGGGCGTCACTGGTAAGGGGACAGCAAGTGGGGTCAGGCTGAATCAAAATATTGGCATTATTATTATTAGTCGGGGAATTTAATTCTACTGGCTCAGCTGTGGCGCAGGCTGGCGCTTCAACGAGCAAGGGACGGTCGGGGGTCTGGACGATATGCGTCGTTACTCGGGGTCTTCGCGGGGTGCGAGGACCTCGGCGCGGCGGCAAGGTCGGAAGGACGGTCGTGTGCGTTATGTGCGACCTGTACTGGTGGCCCTATTGCTTTCCTGGAGGAGAGTAATGGAGTCGTCTGGGTCGGAGAGGAGCCAAAACTCAAGACGCCTGTTATCTTATATAGCGCACAGCAGGATAAAAGTGGGTGCTAGGAATTATCTGCAATCACAGTTTTACACGGCAAATATTACCCAGATATAACTGCGTACTTAATGAATTAATTAACTGTGTAACACGCAACTCGTGATTGATGGATTGCAAACTAATTACGGAATGCCTTCTAATTTTCCTCATTTCATGTATTATAAACTATTTGATCACTTACATAAGTCCTATTTCATGTTCCTTTTCATGTTCTGTGTCCCGATTTCCCGTAATAAGTTTCGACTTTGCATATTTTGTAGCTAATTGTAACCAAAAATGTATTACTTGTTGAGTGGTTATGTGGGTATTCCACCTCTAATAAAGCCTTCCCAGTTCCCATTGATGATTTGAATAAACGCGGAAACATTTAGAGTGAACAGCTGCCTAATGGTTCAAAGAGTTCAAACATTTGTACATTCAGATCATTCGTTCGGTCTCAACTTGTATTGCCATATTACTCTTACTTACTATTAACATCTTACAATTTTTTGCTTGAAAATTCTGTAAAAGGTAGGCGGGCGGAACCTACACCCTACACCACTCAGCCCCGACCCTTGCTCGAGCCAGCTCGCGCGCTGAGCTTGTAGCATTAAATTCGTCCGTAGATAATAATCAGTCTGATCCAGCCCGTCCCTTGCTGTCCTCCTCCAGCGACACCCCTAAACTGAGGTCCGTACCCCACAGGAGGTGCACTTAGCGTGTAGTCGCTTAGTTTTTAAGTTTGTAAGCCCTGGCTGGAGTCCTTAATTTTTTAAGGAGTCACAGGCAAGTCGGGTTAAGCAGCTGACAACCTCCATTTAGACGATCAATTCAACCATTTAAAGCTACGAAAATTTATTTCAACTAATCTATTTTACTATCAATGAGGGTGCTCTGAAATGACGTTCACTAGGTGGCAGCACTGAGACGTCAGGTCTGGGCACCTGTCAGAAGTGTCAAAGCGCCTACAGACTGAATGGTGAACGAAAGAATGAAACAAATGACATCAAATATTTTAAGTTCATTGTCGAACTGGAAGACCTTTTGTCAAAGTGGCGCCAACTTGTGGCTTGAATATTCATGAACACCCTCATTGACATTGGTCAAAAGCAATGTTATGGTATTTTTTCAGTAACACAGCGTCAACGTTGGCAACACATTCCTCATAAAAAAAGTTCTTATGGTAACACTAAATTCTTCATTTCATTCATTCGGTTCTAATAATTTTCATTCGATCGCTTGTCTTCGATTTTCACTTGAAAAGAGAGTCGGGCACTACCGTATTTTGTTTTTAATTTACGGTTACGGAAACGTATTTGTAACAATAAAAAGTTAATTAAAAACTGTGCTGTTAAATTGTGCAAAGGATATGCCTCCAGTAAAAGATGAGTCGATAAGAGAAACCAACTGTTTAGAAATCATAAACATTGTTGAGAAGAGTCCTGGCAAGAGTACTCTGGTTGATGTGAGGGCTTGCAACAAACCTGCCGCTAAGGTAAGAAATAACCTATATATCTTAATTATCGTTGTGTAAAAAGACTGCGGTGTCGATGGTATCGATTTAGATTCTCCGTCCGTCCGTTGGGATTTCTTTACAAACGCTATGGTATTTTCCGTTCCAAATTTGATTTGGTCAATTTAATTCTTCCTTTGTTTTTCTAAAATAATAGTAGTATTATTTCAAAAGTTAATTATTCTTTCACACTTTACTTTGGTCGTAATTAGTTCTACTTGCACGAATAAAAAATACAAGCAGCACTACAGAATTATATCAGCAAGTTTTTACAACACTTTCTCATCAACTACTTACGATTTGCCTTCTATTTACTTTGTAGCTTTACAAAGTATTCTTCGTAAAGGAAAACGATAAGTTTTAAAGAAATCTGTCACATCTCTGTCATTTGGCAGAGCTTAGCACAAAGTTAGTTTATTCTATCTATTGAAACTAAACGAAATTAATATCAGTAAATCGTACCAAGAGAATCCCATGTTGTGGTACAGAAAAGACTGAATTGATTGATTGACCGGAACCATGTGTTGATTTATTCCAAGCCACAGCTGGTTGTAGAATTTGACACACAATATAAAAAAATTAAACGCTCATCTTTCCCTTAAAGAAATAAATAAGTATTCTAAATATTTTACTACCCTACTTAATTAAAGGTTTGCTAAGATAGTGAGAAAGTCATGATTCTTGTTTTGTTCTATAATTTAGATAAGTATCAACTTCTGTAAATAACCAGCAGAGGTAGGGTGAACTTCCAAGAAAAGTCTTTTGAATTGAACAATTTGAAATAATTCCTTGTTCCTGTTTAAAAGCATAGGAACAGAGCATTCAACGTCATTTCAATTGAAATGTCTAGCTTTCTCTTTTTGCGTCCCCATAAAAAGTCAGTTCTATCCAAGCTCTCCAAATAATAAGTTAGAAACTATAATCACAATCTTTTTGCACACTAAACTTAACAGTTTATGTAAACTTTCATTTGGGTACAAATTTCAATGCTTCCACCATTAAGAGTATGAATAATATTGTATCCCAACATAGAATAAATCTATAAATATTAACTATAAATTTGATACACATTTTCACCATGGCTTTCTCCTTATAATTGTATGATTGATTGTGAACAATGTGAGTTGGCATTTTATGAAGTGGAACATTTGTTGCATATTGCTATCAGATTTTGTGTTCTCAATTATTATCAAGAATCATCAAACTACATACTTATCGTGCATTGACACATATTTGTAGACAACAAAATAACAATCTTATTAAATATCAAAATAATAAATTAAAATGTTATTGCCAAATAGAATATTCCGTGCGTGTACCGTTTGTCAATTGATTAAAATAATATTGCAATGCTCTTCACATATTATACACTATACAGGGTTTAAATCAACCACGTAGAGGCAAAGTATTGAAAATATATCCACAACACTGGCTAACTAGATAGTAAACTACCTACATAAGAGTTGACACATGTGTTTTTGGTGCCAGACCGCTTTGTTCCACATTGCTCTTAGATAAACCTTTTCAGTGTTTCCTATATTTATTTATATTGGAACATGGTATTTAAAAATGTTGTGAACTCAATAATAAAAGCTGACTCAACAGCTTATCTAATAGTGGTTTCATATCTATCAGATAAAACGCTTTTATGTTAATCCCTGACAAGGCAACATAAGTTTCCCATGTAAAGGTACGATAGAACTTTTGATATAATAATTATTTTGAACAATCGTTTTGGTTCAAATTATGCAGGCACCATTCCCAGGCGGTCATCAAGCATTTGGTTGAACATAGTTATAACAGAAAGTAATTAACTTTCTATGTTCATTTAACAGTGGAAGAATTTTTTCAAGGGATTAACATACATTGGTGGGAACTACTCCCCAACTAGTGTGTAATACATGTGTTTTTTATTATTAGTGATGGTCGCCCAGTAGTCAAAATTCGATTAAAATTCATTTAAAACCTAATGTATGTACTTATTTCTAATTTATTTTACTTAATAATACATATTAACTTTCTGCACTCCTCCATATAAACTTTAACTGTGCCGAATTTCATACTCCGCGAAGAGGGAGGCGGCGCACGTAAGGGAGAGGCAGTATATGCGCCCTCACGGCCTTAGTCGACGCGGGGGACGCCCTGAGCGTCGGGAATCCAAGGCTGATTCTCGGTCACAGTAGGCACGGGCTTGCGGACGGCGAGTAATGGGTAGCTCGCTGTCCGGTAAGGACCAAGCCCAGGTCGACGGCGCGTTGTGTTCTACGCGCGCCTCAAAGAGATGTCAGCACCAACTGGTGGGGTCCGCAAGGGCTGATGCCTGCTAGGGGTGCGGGTTGTTCGAAAGAGATACCGCAGCCCCTGGCACACAGGCAACTGAGGGAACACGGGTGGGCTTTTTTTTTTGGGTGGGAAATCATCAAATAACTTCTCCCGCTCTGGGTGGAGCAGGAGGGCGTGTCAGACTTTTACGTTTTAGTCAGTAAAAGTCTGACACGCTCTCCTGCTCCACCCAGAGCGGGAGAAGTTATTTGATGATTTCCCACCCAAAAAAAAGTAAGTAAGTAGTTATCCAATCATGTTAATTATTACTTTGGTGCTAATTAGGTACTCTGTTTAGCATGGGGCACAAATGCAAGGTGCAATATTATGTAATGTGTACTGAATTATTGCTCTTGAGAACAATTTGACTAAAGTAAACAAAACAGCATTGTTTTTGCTTTTTAACCGACGAAAAATGAGGATGTGTAGGTATTTCTTTTTCTGTTGGTTTGTACATAAGGTTTGTGATTAAAATACAACATCATTTTTTTAAACAAAAATAAACCATGTAAAAACCTCGGCCCGGTATCTGTGACGTGGTTGCTACAACTTTTTAACCAGTTTGGAGTCTGCAAATATACCTAGCCTTTGGAGGAAATCAAAGGTACCGCTACTCCAAACCAGGTAAACCACACGACGACCCCAAAACCATCCACATATTATAAATGCCACACCCACAAACTGTTCGAAAGACTGCTGCTTGCTCGGCTCACAAACGTCGTAGACCTCAGATCATTCTTTCTATGATCTGAGTCGTAGACCCAAAACTTATTCCGGAACAAGCTGGATTTAGACCAGGCAACTCTGCTGTGGCCAGGTCCCTAACCTCACATAACATACCGAGGATGGTTTTGAAACGAGGAAAGGTACGGGCTTAATATTTGTAGACTTGTCAGCAGGCTACGATACCGTTAACGTTCAGCGGTTGCTGTGGAATGTTACCAATTGAACAGAGGATCCAAAGCTTACTCGAATTCTACGAGGATTCTTCAGTAATCGTCAATTTATAGTTAATGTTCTTGATGATAAAAGTAGGTGGGGAACTCAAAAGAACGGTTTGGCTCAGGGTAGTGTACTGGCACCTCTGTTGTTTAACATCTACTCTACACGAATGATCAACCAGTGAGCCCAAATACAACCCGCTTTCTGTACGCAGACAACCTGGTATAAACTTGCAAAGCCACTGACTTTGAAAAGATAGAAGCCAACCTTTCACCCGGCCCTCTCAGTTCTCAGCCATTATTATGCTGATAACGCCCTGAAACCAAATCCCCTCAAAAATGCAGTCATGCGTCTTCCACCTTCGTAGCAGACGAATGGGTCGAACACTTAGTATCTCGTGGCAAGGGGTTCCAATCTTCCACACTACTCACCCAAAGTATCTCGGTATCACTTTGGTTAGGTCCCTTAACTTCCGAGGCAACTGCGAAAATGTCACACAGCAAGTGCATACAAGAAATAACTTAGTCCGTTGCCTAAAATCATCACATCAAGTCCTGTGGACAACTGGAATGGCGCTTTGTTTCTCCGCAGGTGAATATGCCTGTCCACTGTCCAATAAGAAGCCGATCTGCCTACTCTAAGTTAGTGGATACGGTTCTAAATGAGACATGCTGGATAATTACTGGTTGCTTAAAACCGACCCCCTTGCGAATAGTGTATCCACTGACTGGTATGGCGCCTCCAGAAATTCGCTAGACTATAGCCATGACCATGATGCCCATGATGCCATTAGAGGGCGAAGCTACAGGATGACCCACACCCAATGCACAACTTTAACCCGCCGCAAAGAACATATTGGGTGCGTGAGTCAAGCCGATAGCAACCCTTCCATAGGAAGTTGGTTTTGGGCCACACAAATTTAAAAAAATCTTATAGGATATATTTAAGAAGACCAAGTCAATCAATCAACTCAGTCTTACCTGAACATGGGGCTCACTTTCTTATAATGCTATTTGCCTTCTATGAATGAATACAATGATAGAATATCGGAGTCCGAAATATACATAACAGACTTCCAAGTTTTTTTTATTACGCGTTTATCATTGCTTTGGAGTATTGCCTCTGACAGCTCTTGAACGCGCTTTAGAAGTGCTAATCGCGTTCAGTTTCATTGGTGCAATTCGCTCTATGGAGTGACGTCATAAAATCACACTTCAATTCAAACCATGACATAAGTGGTAAGGTAGGCCACTACTATTGCGCTGGTTAGTTTACTTTACTGTAGTCATTCTTTATATTACGCTTCGCTGACTATCATGTAACATCCTTATCTTTCGAATGTACCCAGTCGAAAGTGTTACATTATTGCTAAATATTTTGTTTGAGTCATACTGCTTAATTGTACCACTTAGTGTGTTTGGCTTCGTAAAGCTTTATTATCAATTTAATCGTTTAATTATGTTCTATAATTCTACCTACATAAAAGCGTCGAGATATTTGTATTGAATAAATACAGTCAAATTTTTGGGTGTGTAAAATAACCACATAACAAAAATATATTGATGAATTTGATGATATAACATTTGATTCTATTAGCAATGATGTTTTTAATACATAATTATATTAAAACTTTCCTAATTTACATAAATCCACGTTACGTAACATAGTTGCATCATCGGTCGTATTATTTAATTGATGTTCTATCAACTATAATAATTAATTTGAATTTCTCTGAGAATCAACGACGACAACGACTTTGTAACGATTCTCTTTTCACTTTTTTTTCTCGCGCCATTCGAGACACGCGCTTCTGCCGTTTACTTCGTACTAGGAGTAACATTTGGTAGCGACCTAGCGCAGGTCTGCACGACTGTTTAGAACAGACCATCTCAGTATTTATTCTATTGCACATTTTGTTTATTTTGTATTATGTTTTAATGCATCCTTTTTGTTTCTTTGGAACTTTCAGTGTTAAGGTACAGTGCATCATGTTGTGGGCAGCTGATTTTTATGTTATTTGTGTATAAGATTATTGTATGTAAAATGCACAGAACTATATAGTTTTGGAGTGTGCCTCTATGTAGTGCATGTCTTGATATTGCACCAGTAGCGTGGAGACATCATGACTAATTCACAGGTATTGTTTTTTTCATTGCACATTTTTATTTGTATGTTAGACTATGTATTTAGATATACATGGAATGCTTTTTTTACCGTTTTTTTTTGTAGTTAAAAGTAGTGAGAGTCGACTATGGGAAATAGATTGCAACTTGGTATTAGTTCTTTATCTACCCTAGTGTATCGCTTCTGATAGTGATAGGGTTGTCAAGTGTCCGTTTTTGGTCAACATATTGGAACAACCTGCCCACCCTGTTATTTCCATTTCCCATTTCACCTCCAGGAACCTAACTAGATAGACGTTATGTCCTTGTTACACCAATACTTCACGTGTTGATGTTTGTAAACGTGAATGGGTAAGCTAATAAAAATACTTATATGGCTATGTGCGCAATATATTACGTTCAAGTACCTAATTATGCAGATATATGACACAATGAATCATGATTAAATCCAGCCTTATACCTACTACTACTACCTACATCACTAATTGATACCGTATCTAATAATATGACAAATAAATGTTAATTGGTTTTCTATGTGTTAAATGTGCTATTAATTTTATGTGTGTCACTAACCATTAAAAAAAATATGCTTTCCATAATGTTTCCAGGACCAAAAAAATATTAGAAAAGTAAAGTTTCCCTTTGAAATATAGTATTTAAGTTTTATATAATAGGTGGAGAGCTAGACTCCTGATTTTCAAAGATATTCTTTTACAAAACATCCTGCATATCGCATATTTTTTAGTAAAGATGCACGTCCTGTAACTTGATCGCGACGCAATCGCTTAACGATAAATTATAGATGAGTTAATAACGTTTAAGCTCATTGCTCCACTTATAAATTAATGTGGAGCGTGTGTATAAGACACTTGATATTAATAATCCGTTACACAATTAGGGTTATTGCTCTTCATTCCCGCCGCACACACAGGTCGGTTCCTAGACAATTTTAATGAAAACTTTATTCACTCGATGTTGTTTCAATTTAAATATGATAATAATAGTACTTGATTAAAGCAGGTTTAAAAGCCACTTATGTTGCTATGATTATCAATTTTCTATTTAATTTCTTGTTTCTCGCCAAGCCTATGCATATATTTAACATAACAATCGACTATTAAAGTCGTATTATAATGAGAGAAATTGATGCATGATAATGATAAGTCGTTAATAGGTGTTTAAAACATTATCAACTTTGATATATCTGATCTATCAAAGAAATAGAAAGTTATAATTATATTATTTCTGTTATTTTTGCAAGACTGTCTTTGGCTATGGTTGTCTCCTCACAGAAAGGTAGCTTATTTATTAACACTTATAAGAAAAAATAAATTGTATAACATTTATTAGACCAAATAGCACGACGAGTATATTCCCACTGCTGGGAAAGCAAGCCTAGTTCCGAATTTTTCAAAATTCCTTCGTTTTTCAACACAATCCTAAGTATAAATAAAAAAAACTGTAATCGACTCAGTTCAGATTTTATCTCATATTTTCTCTTATTGCGTGTGATTGTAATGACTCTGTAATGGCAACAATTAGCAAGTGCACAAATGTAAGTGTCAAACTTAATAAAAAATCCTGTCACTTTCTTTTGTTCAACTTAAGTGTTTTGTTATAAAAAAACTTTATTACTTTTAACTCACGTTAACTGCTTCATATTTCGTCTGTAATTTTTGTCAAATGAGTTCACTTAAATTCGTACTTTTTAATTACAAGTGGCCAACTGGCCATGTAATATAATTTTTAAGAGTGTTCAAAAAACGAAGGAGTTTGTCTTCACCTTCGGCTAGTTTTTTTTGTTGTCATAGGAACTGCCATATTATTATTTTAAAAATCGCGTTCGAATATGTACAATATAATAATAATAAAAAATGAATGGCAATGAAAAATTACTGGAACGTTATGAATGCTATTGTAAGTGATGATGACTGTTCATAAACGCGTAGTCATGGGAGGCGTAAATAACAAGCAGATAATGATGTCGTGGTTGCTCTCACTAAATGACGAAATCATTTATGGGCTCACTGGTGTTGTCATTGCATTCTTAAGATATCTTCATTTTGTTTCTAAGCAAAAATCTTTTTGTTGAAAACATGCAGAAGTAAAAATGCCTTGTTTTTCTCCATCAAAACAAATCTCAAACTGTTTTTCATATTAAAACTACTAGCGATTTCATAACCCGTCACGCGAAATACACTTATGCCAACTTAGGTGGCAGCTAGTAAAACTATTAGGTAATTAGTTAACTTTCGCGCTATATTTATAGTATATTATGTATTAATAATAATATATTTAGTAGAGCAATATGTACTATATTCTATGCTTTGGTTTGCAATGATTCTTGCTTTTTTGTTTCCCAACAGCTCACACTGGAAAACGTTTTTCAGGTATGGTTCCGTGGCGTGAGAAGCTCCAAATTCCGCCATGTGTACGGCGTTCCGTTCAAAAGGGAGCGTTGCTATGACAACATAAAGATCACTAGGAATGCGCACGATTCCAATTTCTGCGCTGTCAACCCTAAGTTCGTTGCCATAGTAACGGAGGTGGCTGGTGGTGGGGCCTTCCTTGTTCTGCCATTGGATAATGTAAGTTTTGAAAAAAGATTTTTTTATATTTTTTTATTATTTATTTATCATACAATTGTTTAAAACAAGAAAAGACTTAAGATGAAAAAACATTGCCTGTAACATTTTTAAAACAAGTGCACCTTGCCTGCCCTTTGATTTTTAAGTGCAAGGTGCATTTTTAATGAAATTTATTTTATTTTCGTCATCCAGACTTTACTTAATTAGTGACCTGTATATTTAAAAACATTCGAAGATAATATACATTATATAATAATTATATAATAATAATTTATCCTCTCTTCACAAAGCTGACTTAAATTAAAAGTGTACATAGAATGTCCCAGCTGTATGCCATCCTTGTGAGAGACTGGTGCCTAATATAGGTTTTTCGAAAAAAAACCTGTGTTTCAGGTCACCAGGCTTCCACGGCTAGTATTAGCTATATACATTCAGTGATGGCAGATTTATTCAATCTTTGCCGAAACTACTTTTTTTATAAAAAAAATATTAAGACAAATAAAATAGTATCATGAAAGCGAAGCACGAGAATGCGATGAATGCTCCTTAACATCGAATAGAATAACCATTTGTTTTGTGTTTTCTTCTTTTGTCATATTATCACAATACTTGCTGTGATTAGTTGTCCTGTTATTCAATAAGTATGTCTTTTCCTAAGCAATCAGGTTTACGCCTACTGCAATAAAAAATAGTTTATTTAATATTGAATTATTAAAAAATAATAATAGGTCATTCATATTTTTATAAACAGTTTTTTTATGAATCAGACAAATGGCGATAGAAATAAAAATACGAGATCTAGGTACTAACGTCTACTTGACATTAGTACCTAGATCTCGTATTTTCCAAACCGATTAACACACATACATAACATCACGCCTTGTTTCGCCCAAGGATTTGGAAAACCAATAAAATTTTATTAGTATTAAAAAAGCTCGCAAAATGTGGGTGTGTACCTCTACCTTATCCTTCGAGAAATACTGGCCTGATGTTATGTTGTGTGTGTTAATATTAAAATTATTCCTATTCATAATACCCAAATAGCCGAATTCCAACCAATATAATAGGCCTTTTCACCATAACAGATCAAGCAAAGACTTCAGTTTAGGATAGGTATATTGCTACCCTTGATAGACGTCATCGGTTCGCCTAACAACAAATATTTGCCTTTCTTTTACTGACATTGTGTCTGAACCGCCCTAGTTTGTGCTCCCATAAGCTTTGTGTACACAGACCATGTTTATACAAGGTGTAGACCCAAACCAGATTAATCAATTTGATTGCTTATCTGACTCAGATAGTCAGATCCCAAAACAATAAAAAAAGGCCACAATCCAGTCGATTAACCTTTTCTTTAGCCGTTTTCACTTGCGGTTTCCACCTGCCAATGCACCATGTAATCTTACTGTTTCTATATGGCAGTCATATTAGGTCAATCACCTTTTTAAACACCTGTATAAATAATGTTCTTTACCTTGACACTTGAATAATTTACTATCCGCCCATGCTCCACTTCATTGCGTTCAGAAGTACATGCGTTATTGAAACATCCGCTACGTAATCAAATTGTGGCAATCCTACTGAAAATGAGCTGTGTTTGTGTATAATAGCGTGAGAAATGTGTATCATTTTTGATGCATTTGTACCAAAACTGCAAAGTTACAACATTTCCTTCAGTTTCGCACGTCTGGCGCAAAGGCTTGCAAAAGTAATTGTTTGTTAAAGTGGTCACTTTGTCTGATGTAAAATGATATGTTTATAAAGCGGAACCTATTATATTTCTCAAACATTTATTATTAAATCTTTTAAGGCTCGTATTTTGAAACAAAGCAGTCATGAATCTAGATTTAAAACTAGAGAATTGAGATTAATATCAAATCTGACAGTTTAAATTGAGATTCATGGCAGAGCAAATAGCAGCTAGGATATGGGCCAATTCAGGGCGTTGGTCAATGCTTTAGGAACATTCTAAATTCAAATGTTTTATGTCTCTTTTCCAGACTGGCCGGTTGGACTTCAACGCAAGTCGAGTGACTGGCCACAAAGGCCCCGTGCTCGACATAAAATGGAATCCTTTCAACGATAACATCATAGCGTCGTGTTCCGATGACTGCACGGTAATTTCGTTTGTGCCAATTTTTTTATCTTTTTTTATATCCGCAATTTGTTCATGGTAATTGATGCCTATTACTCGGGGATGTTCCGTTTGAACAATTTCTCGGTTTTTGTTGATATGAAAGCGTGTAGCCTGGTTGTCAATATATTATTATATATTTGCTATATTATTACGGGTAACGAGCATTGATTCTATTATCTTATCAAGCAGAAGTAGCTGTTGTCTCAATGGTAGGTTTATTATATAGTTTATTGTCATCATTTGTCTGGTGTCGTGTAAATAGGTGATATACATAAATTAAATTACTGCGTCGTTCTGTATTAGTTATTGTAATGTGTGCATTTGATTCGATTGTTTGCATGCCGTTTGAAATCCTTGAAACAATGGTAGCATTTACATACCAGACCGACATGAGAACAATATTATTATTGATTTGTTGTTTAAGAATGTTAAACCAATTGACTGCCTAATTGGCTGCTCCACGAATTCTTATCTGATATGTTGCTTCCGTTGCATCAATGAAAAAATGCAAGGGTTGCGCAAAAAACAAAAAACATTGTGAAATACAGAACAATAATGTTAATAAGCCAATTTGAAAATAGTTTTTAAAAATCTTTCTCATTCATTTTTATTGCAAAGAATGAAAATACTGGCTGTGTTATTTACGAAATTTATATCGGGTAAGGTGTAAGCAAAGCCGATTTTAAACCTCTTTACACCTTTTATTAATTAATATCTCTGTTTTTCATCCCTTTCAATCGTTTTTTTTTATTCTAAATGTTTACTATAAAAATTGGTTGTTTTCTAAATATTGTTTTGTTTTTTTTTATTTGTATGTAATATCGATTTTAAATTCTTATGTTGTTAAATAGTGTATTTTTTTAGTTGTCTACCATAACCTAACTATAAGACCTACTGTATCACCAAAAATCACAGGAATAAATACTTTGACTTTAGAATAAAATCACTAATGTTTTTTTACACATAGGTAAAACTATGGCACATTCCGGACGGTGGCCTTTCGATGCACCTGACGGACTGGTTGGTGGAACTACACGGCCACAAGCGACGCGTGGCCTACATCGAGTGGCATCCTACGGCTGAGAATATACTGCTCAGCGCTGGATTCGATTATTTGGTCAGTACATCTTATAAGTCTTGAGAGGATCTTGTGGCTAAGCAATAACAGCTCGTGTCCATCGTGGATTGGTAACCTTTTTATACCCTCTCCGTGCCTCGGAAAGCACGTTAAGCCGTTGGTATCGGCTTTCATCCGTGGATCTTTGACAGTCGTTACAGGTCATCAGAAGCCTGAAAGTCTGAGTCTCTTTTGGAGGTTAGATAGGCAGACGCTCCATATAAAATACTAGTATTCCGTTGAATCCGGTTAGACGATTGGAAGCCGGCCCCAATTTAGTTCAGAAAAGGCTAGGCAGATGATGATGTTCTTAGGAGTCATCATCAGTAATCGGATAATCGGGCGCTTATACATATACCTAAATTTCTTCCCACGAAAGAATAATATGGACATTTCTTTCTGAATAAATAAGTAATCCCGGGTTCCCAGGATCGAACAATTTTACGTTTTGGAATGGGCAAGTAGCTTCAACTTTCCTACTGATCGACTTTTTGATAATTCAAAAGTGCCTGAAAATGGTTTAATTATAATAAATGCTTTGAGTTTGAGTTTTGTAAAAACAACTATAACAAACTTAATGAAATTATAGCGGTGGTTATTTTGATTTAGTATCTTTATTTTGTTCAAAACAAATGGAATATCAATAAAAAAATATAATGTGCACAATGTGGTCAAGTAGTGGAAATTGATTTAAGTATCTATCGAACAGATTAGTGATCGAATCGACCAATTTATTTTATTCGAAAAGAAGACTAAAAAATATTAGTATAAACAAAAACCGGGATCACGGACTCTGAAAGGCATGTCCGTATTATTCTTTTTCTTTCGTGGGAATAAAAGTGAAGTTTTGGAATATTTAGCGAACGATTATCCGATCACTGGTCATCATCATCTCATTAATATGGCATAAGGCAAGGCAGTCTCCTATTCTTCTTTGAGATTCAATGAAAATCTTGCTACCCATCTATGGTTGGATTTAAAAATAATAACGATGATTGGGATACCATACCATAGTTGCTTATATTATTTCTTACGTAATTGTTCAGCGTTTTGGTGGAAAAACAGCGAAACCATTGTCCTTAGTGAAAAACAATAGCAATCATCAAAATATTTTGATTAATTATAGAACGCAAATTCATTAATTATCCTAAACAATTCTATTCGCCAGTTGAGTTTATTATACCAGTAGATAATTGACTTGAGATAACTGAACTTGAACGCCAAATGTGAAGCATGTATCAACCATAAACACCTTGTTCTATAAATTGAATCCCAAGTTAACATGAATGCTCTTCAATTCTTCACACAGTGTTTTGTTCTGAATTGTGATCACTTTCGTAATCGCGATTGCAGGTACATACATACAGAACTTGATATTATTTCCGGTCGTCACGCGAGCTTCAAGCCTCAATTTATACGGTCGTTGCGAGTCTTTAGTTTAGCGTGCTGCATTGCTATCAAAATAATAAATGTTCGGCGACCGTTTGCAGAACAGTTATTTATATGACTTAGTGTAGCGATGCTTTAAAATTGATAACTGTCATTGCTGTTTGTTGCTGTTGATGTACCGGTTTTCGAACTGTTTCAACTAACTGAATCCATACTAATATTATAAGTTCAAAAGTAACTCGCCAGCACCTTTTCACGCCTAAACCACAGAACGGATTTCGATCATCGCAAGGGCGATAGTTGACATCCTAGGGTAGGGCATAGGCTACTTTTTGTCCCGGTGGTAAACTCCCGTTCCTTCGGGATAATTTCTGCCACCTACGTGGGCGAAGCCGTGGACAGAAGCTTGCATTGCATCATTTTTTTTTTGTATTGTGCACACTGTAATGACATCAACAAAAAAACAAATGGTTTAGTTTAAGTATCTATCCTCGACACGTACTTCTCTCATATCGGCGGCATCTATATACACATTATCCCCCTTATTCATAAATGTTGCTTAAAAGTTAAGTAATGGTTAACCATACATTTTTGAAATTTAAATACATATCATTTAACTTTAATCATCGTTTATGAATATACCCCTATAAATTATAATAGCTATTAGTGCCAGTCTGTGCGAGTGACACCGCGTCGAAATGAAAAAAATAGTAAATAAATTGCTTATTTATTAATGTAAGTAATTCAATATTTTAAGACATTTTTAAACGTCAATATTTGGTTGGACAATATTTTAAAACTAGATGCCGCCAGAATTTCCTAGCTGACTGATCACTATAACTATAGCTGATAAGCAATGCCGAAACAAAGTCAGAGATCATAAGTCTCAATTGAAGTCTAAACATAATATAATCAGAGAGCATGAATGTATCAGACATTAAGTAGATCAAATTTCCTCCTCAACGACCCGTCACAAGACGCTACAAATCTGTAGGTCATTTGCGTAGGCCATATAGAAAATACTCAAAACCGCCAGACAGTTATAAAGTCATACATTCAATCTTGCCTGCATGATACTCATATGCAGTAAGTTTTCTCTTTAAATGCCATCAAAAATATCCTAACCACCATCATTTAGACAATTTATTCCGGATTATGGGGTTATGTGTAAAATATTAATATTAAACTTACATGTAATAAGGAAGTCAAGTCGTGGGTACAAACTGTGCGAAACAGGGGTGGTGGGCTAGTAATTTAGTTATAGTAGTTCGCCCAACACTGCTATTTTAATGCACCCGAAAGTTTTTAATCAAACCGGTTAATATCAATACAATAGGTCACACAATCTTCTAAATTAACAGAATCATTGTACCGCGTGCAATCTCGTTAAAACCGACTTGTTTGTATTGTTATCGTCACCTTGATCTTGTATACTTCTGTTATCACTGTGAACACGGCACGCTCTAACTCAAGGTACCTAAATGATTCATTGTGTGATTGACTGACGGACTTAATTACTTTTTAGGGTTCCGTACCCGAAGGGTAACCAATGGGTCCCTATTACTAAGCCGCCGGTGTCCGTCTGACAGCGGGCTGTATCTCATGATCAGAGATCGGATATTCGGATGCATATTAACCTAAAGATAATTTTAACCTATGAATGGAAGGAAGCGGCATTACAAATTATTTCTAATATTTATTAAAAACTATTCAGATGTGTATTAATTTAAAATTATATTTAACCCGATACAAATACATATGTGTATGTACTGGAGGAGGGGTGGTTCGTATTAGTTAAAATAAAAAATAAACAAATTACTTACCTAAATGAAGGCTTTTTCGATACAAAAGCGCATTCCATGTTAGCCAACATCTCAACTTTAGGTGAATATGCATCCGAATATCCGATCTCTGCTCATGATACCTAAGAAATAAAAAATTCAGTTGCCGGTATAACAACAAATTTTAGTAAAAAAAATAATGTTAAAAATTAAAGGGTCTCCAACTCCATACAACAAACGTGTTTTTTTCGGCGTTTTTTGCCTTGTGACTCGCACTTGGCCGGTTTTGGATACTGTAATTAGTAACTGGTATTCTTGGGAGACCCTCTGGTTGGCTGATTGGCTGGTCTAGCATCCAATGTAAATTCATTTAAATACTTTATTTTCGTTTATGTATTAATGACTTATTTTGACTATCTTGTCGTTACTTATCAAAAGAAACGTTTTATTGCCTTTTGATAATTATGACCGATAATATTATTGGTGAAAGATGAAATTCCACTATTTACGAATAATACTGAAGTACGCTTACAACAATACTGACAAATGAATCTGCCTAGCCTTCCCCAAGTATTTTGAGGTCGGCTTCCAGTCTAACCGAATGCAGCTGAATACCAGTGTTTTACATGGAGCGACTGCCTATCTAACTCCACAACCTAGTTTAAGATCGTTTATTCTGAAAGTTGGCAATGTTGCAAATAGGTATCAAATATTTACCTGTTTTATTAATATTAGGTCTTTACCTATGAAATTGCCGTTTTGCAGTACTGGCCATTTCAAATCAAAATAATTTTTGTTTGGGTAAGAATTCTAATTTCAAATTAATTTTATTTTAAAAACATGGATTTTTTTTTCCAAAAGTAGTCATTTGTTTATTGATTAGTGTTACATTTTCATCGCATTTCAATCTTTTTCGTCATCATGGATACGTTAAAAATTCGAGTAATTATGGAATATGAGTACCGTCGTGGCAGCAACGCGGCACAAGCGGCACGCAACATCAACGACGTTTACGGAGCTAACACTACAAACCGACGCACCACCTGTTATTGGTTTGCTCGCTTCCGTTCTGGAAATTTCGACCTGAAAAATGAACCTCGCGGTCGTCCGAAGACTTTGGTCGACGATGACGAATTAAAGGCGATTGTGGAAGCTGATGATACACAATCTACGGCTGAATTAGCAGCAGCTTTCGACGTTAGCGTCAAAACAATATTGGTCCATTTGCGTCAAATTGGCAAGGTAAAAAAGCTTGACAAATGGGTGCCCCACGAACTCAATGATCGTCAGCGCGAAGTACGCGTCGAGACGTGCCTTGCACTGCTCAACAGACACACAAATGAAGGAATTTTGAACCGCATTGTTACCTGCGATGAAAAATGGATTCTGTTTGATAACCGCAAGCGCTCAGCAAGTTGGTTGGATCCTGGTTCAGCACCTAAACAATGCCCTAAACGAAAACTTACCCCTAGAAAAGTGATGGTCACTGTTTGGTGGTCTAGCGCCGGTGTGATTCATCACAGCTTCTTACCAAACGGGGTGAGCATTACTGCAGATGTGTACTGTGAAGAACTGAACACAATGATGGAGAAGCTGGCACATCTCCAACCAGCATTGGTCAATCGCTCGTCTCCGCTGCTCCTGCACGACAACGCGCGACCTCATACTGCACAGCAGACGGTCTCCAAGTTGCAAGAACTGGGGTTGGAAGCTCTCCGTCATCCGCCCTACTCACCAGACCTTGCGCCTACAGACTACTACTTTTTCCAGAATTTGGATAACTTCTTGGCAGGAAAAAATTCAATACCCGAGAGGCAGTACAAAATGCCTTTGAAGAATTTGTTGCCTCCCGTCCAGCTGATTTCTTTAAGAAGGGCATCAATAAACTGCCACTGCGATGGCAAAGATGCATTGATTGCATGGGTGATTACTTCGATTAATACAAATAAAAAATACATGAAAAAAATTCGTTTAAATTTTTTCATACAAAACGGCAATTTCATAGGTAAAGACCTATTATGTTAATATTACTGTATGGAAGTATGAAATATAGCTAACTATATAAGTGACCTAAAATATGAATAATTATCTACAATTATAACACTAAATTTGATGTTGTAACCGTTTTAGGTGTAAAAAGGGATTTGAAAAAATTCCAAGTTCTTTTTTTTTACATCTAAAACTAAATATTCGATGTTAAGATATTAATTATTGCATTTCATAATCAATATTTTAGGTCACTAATTAGCGTTATTTCATATTTCCATACAGTAATATCTCCAAATAAATCAAAACAGTGAAATATTTGACAGCTATTTACGACGTTGCCCATTTTCAGAATAATAGCTCTTAATTCTCTAGTTTTAGTTTTGTTATTACCTACCTGTTACCAGTGGCCGGACCAACTTCCATCAACGCTTTTAATAAAGCTGGCTGCTTGCCCATAATTCATAGATCAGCCGCCAAGCAGCATTGCAGTATTCTCGTTAGTCTCAGGAGGCTACCGATATTTTCAGGCGCATGAAATATTTATCTGGATAGGCAACGTATGATGACGATATGGCTTGTGGATATCAATCCACAAGCCTCGGCTTATAACAGAGGTCCACACTTTTTATTTTTCTGCCTAGCGTTATCCCAATTCATTTGGGGTCAGCTCTCCTCGTCGTGCTCCTCCAAACGTTACATGTCTATTCTGGCTCGTCGAAACATCTATCTGCCACTCAATAGCAATAAAATATGTGTTCTCCTCCAGATCTTCGTATGGGACGTAGGCAAAGGCGAGGCAGTGAAGGTGATAGACTGCCACACGGACGTGATCTACTGCATGTCGTTCAACCGCGACGGCTCCCTGCTTGCCACCACCAGCAAGGACAAGAAGCTGCGCGTCATCGAGCCGCGGAGGGGCATCGTGCTCTCTGTAAGTGTTATTCTGTGTGCTTCATAAAGGTTAAAAAACACTTTATGAGAAGCAATTAAACCGGCGAAAAAGAAAGGTAAAAGCTTTTCAAATGAGATCTTCCTTCGACAGCCTTACGTCTCCATCATCAGTTCTTCTTATAGCCCAGCTAGATCTATAGTTCTCGGTGATTGTAATAAACCCAAACACGGTGGATTTAATTTTAAACGGCACAACTACGAAGTCCATACCCTATTCAATAAAAATAGAATTGTCAAAATCGGACCACTCTGTAGAAAGTAAAGTGCTGTCATAAATTTAAAACAAAATTTAATTAGTACAAACCTCGAAAATTTTATAAGAAAGTGCTGACTTCCATCAATGTTGCTTTTCCTGTCTACGCTACCTGTCTGTGTGAAGATTTTTCCCTGGGAAAATCGTACCTACCTACCATATAACTAAAATGTTTATCAACATTCCAAAATATCGGTCCACACGCCTAAACAGTTCTGAATAAACAGAATGTCGCGGCACTCCACGTTGCCAGCAACTTGTTTACCGCAACGCCAAAAACAGATTTGAAAGAAAAATAAAATCTACAGCATTTAAAATACCTTAGAAGACAAAACGAAAATAATGATAATAATGCTAAAAGGGCCTCAGCTCAGCATAATGTCAGATGACAACACAAGTGACCAATGACCTGACGCTGATTTTCAGTTGCAACCCACTATTAGTAAAAGTGTTCCGTATGGTGCCGGACGTAAAAGAATAGCACCATCCTATTTCTGCCCGTGGGTGTCGTAGAAGGCGACTAAGGGACTTACTAGAGAATGGGCAGCAGCATTCTCTATGCATTTGACCACCATACTGCGATCGCCAACCCGCCTGCCAAGCGTGGCGATTATGGCAAATCCACCTTTTGGGGGAGGCTTATTTATTTATTTTATTTTAAAGAAGGCTTACAGACTAACAAATCAATGATACAAATAAAGTAATATAAAAAATTGCTTATAACAAGCCTCCACATATCTTCATCTTTAACTAAAGAGAAATGTCGATTTAAAAAAAAGTACATACAAGTTAATGTAATTCGTTAATATGAGATAACTTAATTATCCATGAAAAAGGACTGAGACAAAAACCGTCTTAAGGTCGCCACACTGGTGCAGAACAAGTCAACATTAAGGTCCATAGGAAGCCTATTGAAACTAAGTGCACTTTTTTATGTCCAGCAGTGGACGTCTTTCGGCTGATATGATTAGTAAAACCAAGTTGTCGCAACTTTTGTCTACAATACATACACGACGCTTTTATCGGAAACCTAACACCTCACCTCTCTTCTCATTACAGGAAGGTCACTGCCACCTGGGCACTAAGGCCTCCAAGTGCACATTCCTGGGCAGCCAAGGCAAGGTGCTGACGACCGGGTTCTCACGCTACAGTGACCGTCAGTACGCCGTGTGGGACCAGCATGATTTGGACAAGCCGCTTGTCTGTGAGACCATCGATAGCTCGTCCGGCGTCGTGTTCCCGTATTATGATTATGACACTAATATGGTAAGTATACGAAATATTTTACTCAATACTCAATTCTTTATTGCATTACTTATGCTTTACATAGATGGTATAAACATTGAGATCAATATGGACACTTGTCGGGCACAGCAAAATTAGTAGAGGAAGAGGGCTACATACAAATTCAAGCAATTCATGATTATAAAATTATTAGATTTATTAATCCGCGTTCATTTGTTATCACCTGGATCACAAATGTCCGGAAAGACATGCAAAAGATGAAAGAAGGCATGCCTCAGATGACGATTCTTACCAGCGAAGTGACCGACATCGAAAGATTAAGAAAGCCGACCTCGCGTAACGGGAAGAGGGGAGGGCAAACAAGAAGAAAACTATCATATCACCCTGAATAATAAGAAGAGAAACACAACAATTTGAACAGCTCATGCCATATCGAAATTCGTGTAGAAAAGGCAAAATAAATTTATGGCTGTCGTAGTGTCGATGCGGTTAGCTTAAAACGTTAGGATCAGTTTACCTAAGATCTATACGATTTTGCTTACAGTATTTTGAAATATAAGTTCCGCACTCTTTGTGAATCTAAATAGTACATAAATCTTCTGTTGGTTGTTGTAACTGGTGTTTGACCCTCACTTGGCAATAAAACCTATAACTAATTACTCGTATGAAACCATTAGATAGATGCCACTACCTGATAAAAACCATTTATCGTCGCTAAACGTTACCCTTGGGGCAAGGTAAATAGGCAAGGCAATAGAACAGTACCACGTTTTTATCGTTTACTAATAAACTAAAATACATACATACATACATAAACTCACGCCTTCTTCCCATGGGGTTAGGCAGAAACTACAGACCGCCACCTGTTACGATCTTTACATACTTATTTGGTTTGTTTATGGTCATACATCAGAAGCCTTAGTGTGAGTTTCATTTAACCATCTCGATCAAACGCATCCAGCGCGTTTGGCGCTTCAATTAGCCCTGTATTGGTGACGGACTAATCGGAGCGCCGAACGCGCTCGATTCTTTTGATCGAGATGGTTAAATGAAACCCAAACTAGGACAACTGGTCATACACGCACACCTGATGCGAGTACGTCACTTCGCTTCACATCTGCCTTGTAAATATCTCTTGTATCTCTATCGCCCTTAAGGGGAACCTAGTCGCGGGCTCGAACCTCACTGGTGGGCCTGGCTAAAAATTACGCTGTCCCACCAGGCCTCGTGTCCGACAGAGGTAGTATCAGTGATGAGCAGTTAGAGGCTAGTCTACACACACAACGTTATTGAGTGAGATGCAGGATCATTTATAGTAAAAAAAAATAAGAAAAGTCCTTTGGAAGATCGGGTTTTATGAAAAAGCTAAATCAATGAACAATAATGTTTATTGAACTTTTTGATAATTGAACTTTGTCGGTACCGACTTGGTTTTGGAGATTTTACACTTCTTTTATTACTCAAACACGCCCAAATTTAAGTAAAATTACCAAGTAAAACGAATCTTTGTTGGCTCCTAACTTTTTAATGGGATTTTAGTATTAGTATATGATATTTTACTTTGGATGTGCCATGTCAGACAGAGGAGTAAAACGCTCCCGAAGTTGTATGCAAAAATGTGGACTAGGTTCACCTTAATTTATCCTCTCAACATGACAAACCAGCTAAGCACAATCTTTTAAATTCATCGTCACACCACACATGCTACGCAAGGAACAGAACTAAAATGTCGTGAGGAAAGTTGTGAGTATGAATGTAGATGGTTATAGGAGCAGACGAAGATCCTAGAAACGATGGATGAACTGTGAGAAAGATGATATGGCTAAAAGGAGGTGAATTAGTACTGAAGTAAGTATGGAAGAAAACGCCGATGCCAAATAAATTGGACGAGAATACTGTTGATGTTATACACTAATTGTATTTTATTTTCCATTTAGGTGTACCTCGCTGGCAAGGGTGACGGGAACATCCGATACTATGAAGTGGTCGACGAGGCGCCGTACGTGCATTTCCTCAATCAGTTCCTGTCGGGTAACCCACAAGTAAGTCACATTTGCAAGAACCCACAACACCATCACGAAAACTACGGAATATTTCAACATTGAATAGTGCCAGCGTAATTAGACTATAACGTTTCCACCACTGGGATACAGGCCGTCGCGGGCTCAGTGCGGGTTGGTAGATGTCACATGTCTTCGAATTTTTGGTTCTAGGACATGCCGGTTTCCTCACGATGTTTTCCTTCACCGTTCTGAGAGCAGTCGTGACGAAATAATTTGCACAAAGTAAGCGCCTGTCTCGGTTCGACATACGACCACAAGTCGTGGCCGTAACCAGTGGAATACCACTGCTTTCTTTGGTAGGAATGGTGGTAGAGATTCATTTTATTTTCTCATCGTAACTTATCGTTGACCAATACTATCGTAAACTATTAATTGAATTCAGGCTGTCACAAAACTGGATTCTTAACAGAAGAAATTTGGATTTTCTAAAGGCACCTTTGCTGGGCTCTGCCTAACCCTTTGGGAATACAGGTGTAATGTTACGTTGGGAGCACTAGTGGCCCAGTCGTAACGGCCGCGACTTACGAGTTGTAGGTCTTAGGTTCGATCCCAGACAGGCGCTTTACTTTGTGTAAATTATTTCTTCACGACTGGTCTCATTACGGTCAAGGAAAACATCGTGAAGAAACCGGCATGTCCAGAAACGAAAAATTTGAAGACATGTGACATCTACCAAGCTCCCGTGGTAGATTACGGCCCACTGCCTCTCACAGAGAAGCCTGTGAAGCAGTGGGAAGATTATAGGCTGATTATACTATGTTATGATGTTACAAAAGGTTCTGTACGTAACATGAACTGATGAACTCATCCATCTAAGTACCTAAAAATAATTATTACAAAGTTAAAATGGTTATGTCAGAACGGTCCTTGAAACACTGACATATTTTAATTCTTATTGTTTAACAATATTGTTATTCCGGTAACGTATACGCACTCTGAGTGATTGATGTAAGCAAGCATTATTAATTTGATACCAATATGTACTGTGCATACAAATCAAGTTGCCCGACTATTATCAATGTGTGACTGAAGTTAGTATAACTAAAATGTATTTATTTGGGTGTTAAGCAAGCAGTCTTAAAATAAAAAAAAATAACGAAATTAAAAGATAATTTCATTGTCCGTCTGACTGACTGTTTGCGTCAGTTAAATTAATATCAAATACGTAGGTCTAAATACGGCCATTCATGCGGCATATTTTGATACTCGCAAATAAATCAAAACCTGTAGCGTTGACCTAAAATCATGAAACTTGGCACGAAGCAAAATCTCACAGCACAAGTACAAGAAAAAGAATAGTTAATTTTATCAAATAAACCAATAGTTTTTTGTAAAAAAATAACTGCTTCGAACTGCATCAGACTGCTTAAAAGTGAGCTTGTTTTGAACTTATAGTTACAGTCGGTTTTGTTTTTCTTTCAAATAGAAATCGAAAATCCAACTCTCAATCTTTTATGGAGTCGTCTTCTCATACTATTTTGATTTTATGAAAACAAAACCTAGACCATAACCATCGCGCGACGTAGACGAGCCGATAGACATCTCATTTATTAAAATCCATCCAGCCCTTAGGATGACTCGAGGATACAAAGAAACATACATAGTTACGTATGAAAAACATAACCCTGTTTTTGCTGCCGCACAGTCGCCCACGCAATTAATGTGTCATTTAGCTGTTTTCTTTATTCCTAAAACAGCTAAATAACAAATTATCAATTGCATTATTTTGAAGGATATTGCAAATTCATTGCGTCATAAGTAATTATTTTCGAAAAATTTGTCCGCTCAACAACGTAAATAACGCAATGAATGTTGTTGAACTTCAAAATGAGAGCCATTCCTAATGTTAGTGTTACGCAATTCGCATACGCATTCTTTCATTCACCATTTAGTCCGTAGGCGCTTTGACACTTTTGACAGGTGCCCGGACCTGACGTCTCAGTGCTGCCACCTAGTGAACGTCATTTCCAAAAACCCTCATTATTCGCGTGATATACTCAACATGTATTTAATTTACAGCGAGGGTTAGGCTTCATGCCAAAACGCGGCGTGAGCACTGCGTCGTGCGAAGTTTTCCGCTTCTACAAGCTGCACACTTCGCGAGGCCTGTGCGAGCCCATCTCCATGATAGTGCCACGCAAGTCCGACTGCTTCCAGGTAAATGATTTGTTCTATTAAATTCAGACGAAATTTTGATTTATCAAATCGTCCGAGTTCAGGCGTAATAAACTTGTTCATTCGTTTAACTTACGCCCGGTTTCACGGAAATTGCAAAAAAAATAAAATTACCAAGAAATTGACAAGTGCGCATCAACTGCTGTGATTAGTTCAATGAATTATCAACAGCCAATCGCATCACTTGATTTGCGTTTAATTTTAACGCGTCGATAAATTTCGTTTCAGAAACTGGGTTACCAGTAATCATTAATAGACACACAGTAAATTAATATTTCATTATCGTAATTCCCGTGGATAGGGACACCGTTTTAAGCCATTGAATCACCGTCACACATAGGTGCTTTCAGACATACGTATTTTAAATAGTTTCCCCAAAAATCCTCACCTTGACCTATCACTATCCAAAGAGAAGTTGTGAATAATCATGAGTCAAAGTTTTAGAACTCTCCTGGATTCGTTATACACAACTTGGGATATAAAAGTGTCATCATCATCACCATTGCCAGCCTTGTACCACCCACTGCTGAGTATACGCCAGGACCCTTTGGTGCCGCGCTTTCCTGGTCTATCTAGGTCTTCTCCGCGATCTTCTGTAGGTCGTCCTCACCTGGCACACAAAATAATGTATGGTATCATAATTTTAATATTGATTTGTTTTCCAGGAGGACTTATACCCCGACACAGCTGCACAACTACCCGCGCTTACAGCAAAAGACTGGCTCAGCGGCATGAACGCGCCACCGCTGCTCATCAGTATGAAGACAGGTACGTTTCTGCGTAATAATATAGTGTCTTTTTTCGGCATTATCTAACTTTAGATTAAAATAAGGAACTTTAACAGCAGAACATCAGTACTGTTTGCCTCTCCGCCTCTTGTCAGCGTTATTAACATGGTACCCAAGTCGCCACGCGAAAATATTGTGACCCAGACATACTACTCAGTCCCAATTCAGCCTTGTGTAAGTATACCAAATATTGATACGTGTATAAAAAACTTTGTACCTCTTTTTACGAAAATTACGCGGACGAAGGAGGATAAAATTTGGCACAGTTAGTAAATGTGGAGGAGTGCAGAAAGCAGTTTTTTTTAAATATAAAAATGCATTAAAAATACATTAAGTTTTAAATGAATTATGGTCGAATTTCAACCGCTGGGCTGGGCTGTTAATAAAACCTTCATTAATACTAATCTAATCTGCCAGGAGTAACAATAACAACGCATAAGCCGCGCACAAGCAACAACGGGCCGGCGATGCAACCGCAAGACGCCAACAACAGGAAGAAGTTCGCGTTCCTATCGCGAGAGACCACGCCCGACTACCGGCCGCTGGGCACCTGGCAACCCAACGAGAATCATAATGAGAATGAGCAGGTAGATGTATGTTCATTTTTTGTATTCATCTATATTTTTCTGAATTAGTCATGTAACATAAATACAAATCATAAACTAATTAATATTCAATATATATATTATAAAAGAAAGTGTACAATGTGCGTCCCGCTAAAACTCAGAAACGAGTGCCGGTACGATCAAGGGAGTAATATGGTGTGGTAGCCCTCTATCTCCCGTCCATGAAGAAGGTTCCCGTTTTTACCTGAAGAGCGTGCTTTGAAGATATAAGGGCTGGAAGTTTCGCCCTCAAGAAATTTCTATAACAGTCCAGAACATTCGAGAGCATTCAGCAACATTCAGGAATGTTCGAGAATATCCCAGATCATTGTGGCCCATTCGAAGACATTTTTGTATGAGTGGAGCTACCTATTGATAGGGCATAAAGCAACATTCGTCGTGGGTTCGAACGTTCCAGAACATTCTGGAATGTTCGAGAATTTCCCAGATCATTTTGGAACATTCCAGAACACTCACGAATGTTGCGGAATATTCTGGAACGTTGTTCTTTTTATTACAACTACCACACAATCTCATATCAACATGTTAAATACTAAGGGCAAATTTTTCAATAGTCAGATATAACTTTAATCTGAGGAATAAATATGTCGGTTTGACAGCTTTTGTGTAGAGAATATGCCAAACTGTCACATTGATTCTTCAGATAAATCTAAATCTAATCATAATTAATTGAAAAATCAGCCCTTAACATAATGTAATATAGAGGCCGTCCAAGTCATTGTCAATAAATAATACTGAGTCCATTGGGTACCGTCCAGCAGGAGATGCTTTCCTCTTATGCATTTGAAAAATTAAGCGAATGAAGCATCGTTGAAAATACATGTTCCATGTATTATAATCAAAATATACCACTTTACGAAGTTGAAAACAAACCCTCCAAATTACAGGTCCAAGTAAACGAGAAATCTCAAAAGACAAACGCCAATCAGAACACAAAGTTCCACCAGCTGCAGCGTATGTTCGGCAAGCAGACGGGCGACGCCGAGCCCGTGCCGCTGTACAAGCAGATCAACCAGGGAGACGTGTTCAGTACTGAACATGAGGTATGTACACTGTCATACTCAACACAAGTTCCACAGCTAAAGCATAATGTTTATACTATACTTATGAGAGAGGTTCTAAAAGAAGTAATATCAGTAGAAACAACATAGTGTCCAAAAATATCTTGCAATAAACGCCTTCCATGCATAAGTAGTTTTGATAGTAAATCAAAATGCAATATTGGTCATTTGGAACATTTTTTCAGACCCACAGCTTATAAATTTCCAATTTCGTTTCTAGTTACGCCTCGCATTCAACCGCCAAGGCGAGGAGTTGCGGATTGTGAAGAGGCAGCTACAGAACAGCCAACAGCGGGTTCGCGAGCTCGAACAATTGGTCGCCGCGCTTCAAGCGAGGCTGCAACGCGACGGCTCATAAGCCACCTTGCCTAAAAGCCTTTTGTCTTATCGAGCGAATACACGCTTCAAAATGGCGGACAAGGGATATGAAACCTCATGTAATACTGAAGGTTCAAGACCATTGGTCGCTTGACAGAGATGCTCGAGGCTTGGCCTTTAGTATAATTTTGTGCCACACTAATACTATAAGCGACTTGAAACGAAGATATGCGCGATGGAAAATTGACTTACACAGAACGTCGGGTCTATGAAACCCAGAATTATATGCGATCAGTGGTCGTGGTCTTAGCTTACCTAGTGCGAGGTAATCAAATGTTCGTTATAATGCTTGTAAAAACGTCGATCAAGCTTTAAGCACTTGATCTGTTCTCTTAGCTTTCTATTCTATTATTTTAAGGTTTAGTTGTCATTCCCTAGTCTAAACCACGTCTTAATGTTGTCACAAGTTAAAATACTAATGTTGAGGTTAAGCTAGAGTATGTTTAAGGAATGCGTTGATACGCAAGTGATGTAAGGATAAAAATATTTAAGAGTGGAGGAGAAAGCAGGAGGTTTTCTTTGTGGTATTGAATACTAAGCCTGTAGTGCCGGTACTCTTCAGACATTCACCGATCAGTGATTATGTACAGCTACGCCTTATAGCCAGTCTATTTATAAGGAATTTGGGTTTTACCCATACCCATTTTGTATTGTTCATTTATACGAATTTTTTGCTATTCTTTTTATATTAGAAATTTTTCTTTGCAACTGCTTTTGTTTTTTGAAAGATATTGAAAAATATATTATTTAGCGAATGTCATGATTTCGCAAATCATGACATTCGCTAGATAATATATTTTTCATAATATGGGATCAAAATTAATCATTCCAAAAGTTGCTTTGGGCTAATTCAGCAGCTAAGCTTGACGTATTTGTGATGTATTTGAAATGTTTTTTAGGCATCAAATTTTTAAGGCCTATGAATTTTCTTATGAACAAAAGTTTTGTATTGCTTTGTTTTAGGAATTTAAATGTGATATAACCATGACATTCTACATAAATGTTCATGTCACAAACTATTGTTTTAATTTTAATTATTACTTTGTGTATGTGATTTACTTATTTTCTATACAAATATGTATATGCAATCAAAATCAGGGTTATGCTTTCAAATTGTTTGACGTGATGTGAAATGTGATCAACTTGCCTAATCTATTCAACCATATTATCATTTGAATTATCTTCATTTGTCGTTTGAGATCTCGATGAAATTCCTATTGTAAAGAAATCTTGTTACAAATTAATATTAGGCTGCTGATCTCGTGAAAAGCACTTTTTTATGTAGCACATCATAAATGTTATTCCCAGTTTATAGTTAAGTTGACATCTTGTTTGTTAGTGATTGTGTTAATAGTCTGATTTATGTAATAGTGTTACCTGTTATTTTAATAATGTGTTTTGTATATCCTATGTATTATTGTACATTTTGACTGCATTATTGTTTTATACCATTTTACGACGATCAAGCATTTACTTTCATTACTTATAATAACGCTAGATGTATTCATGTATCTTGATTCCTGTTGCGAATGAAATTGTACAAAAAAGTTCCTTGAACTTTTTCTGTACATAATTATAGTTAGACTAGATTTCCGAGCTAGCATCATAGAAGTATTATACATAGGTGCTAGAAGTTCTCAAAAGACTATCGAGCTGCTTTGATTTGCACAATTTTATTCTTGGACTATTCTCATTTAAAATAAAACTAATTCATTATAGTATAATGGCTTTAATAATTATATGCAACTTGTGTATGAATTGGAATGATGCCACATAAAGCCTAAAAACTTATATACTTGGTGACATGTTTAAAATTCAATATATTGAATCTTTTTAATCGTTACATTCCATGTTCAGTATAAAACGCATAATGTTAGTGTGGTAAGTGAAAATGAAAGTATTATTGTGCATTAGCTGGATTATTTACTTGGCTAAGTCGGTGTTAATATTTATTATTATGTATTTTTATATCATGCTTGTGTAGCACAAATTTTCAATAAATGTTTGGATAGTATTTTGGATTTTATTTAATAAGGACCAACCTGACATTTTCCTGAATTCATGTTCGCATTATTATGCTAGTTAGAGGCACACACAGGGGCGTACCAATAGAAAATGGCGCCTATGGCACGAATCACATTTGCGCCCCTTCGTAAATTATCTTCTCTATCTACAGTGCAAAGCTAGGTTGCATAACCTTTCTTGTTGCAAAAAAATCGCTAGCAATGGTCCAATTTTAAGAGAATTTGAATAGAAATAGGCTGATTTCGAAATGCGCTTTCATCCCCGTACTGCACAATATATTCAAGTAGCTCTTCAGATTTCTTACATTTAAGTAACAGTATGAAATGGTTTATTGATGTTATTTATTTATTTAATCATTGGCGACTTTGATAGGCGCCCAAGGCTTAGTTTTGCCCTGCCTGCCCCACCCTAGTTACGCCACTGGGCACACATACATACTAGGTATTACTGATGTTTGTTATAAAGATAGGCAGAATAGGTACCTAAATAAAACCATTACAGTTTCTATAGTATGTAAATGTTTAATGTACAAAAAGTATGTAAAAATTACATAGAATTATTTTATCTTCTAGTCAGTCAATATATAACAGAAACTAAAATATATTGAGATTCATATTTCTAGGTAAAAAGAGGTATATTATATTCTTCATAATAAAAGTAAATATTTATTTGATTTATCACTTATTCTTAAATAAAAATGGAATGTGATGTTGGACGGACCAATTCTAAATGTATATATACTTTTAGCTACATTGCACTTAATTTAAATTTAACAAAACTAAATAGCTGTCAAGTTTGTATAAAACTATGTACATAATAGTATCACTGTAATTAATATTTAGGCACTACATACTTTGAAGGCTACATCTCTATAATATCTACTGCATTTATACAATGTTGAACTGTAAAGGTCACTTGAAATGTTCATAAAGAAAAGCCACATCTCAAAAACAGAAATAGCTGTAGGTACAATTTGATTGTGCTTAAATTAGATTGCTTGTATAATTTACATGTTTAGAAACAAAACAAAAAGATCTGAGCTTTAATTCTTATAACACAAAATATTTGAGGATGAAGATTGATAATAAAGACAAGAGTGATGTATTTAGGCTTGTGGCGGCATTGCATCCATCTGAATTACATGTGAAAATACAAGTCCTGTACTCCAGTTTGTCTCCAGGCTGCTGCACATAGTTGCAGTAATTTCCTAAATCTAATGATGAACAGTATCTCTTTGTGCTGATGCCCCCTGAAACATGAATGGGTTGCATTATTTGATGAATTGGTAACCATAATTCAATAATCCCACAACTGTTGTGAGGGCCTGCATTGCATAAAATCACATAAGCATTTACATTCGGAATCATCATCAGCAGATGCCCACTGCTGAACTTAGGCCTTCAGAATGCCAGTTTTTTATTGTACTTAATAATTTTACTTACTAGACCTCAATAATATAATTGATGATATTATTTGCATAAATAAAATGTGAATGAGTAACCAGATTATTAGTTTTGGGCATTCAGTACTTAGTTATGGACTATGGATGTATGGAAAAATCAAGTTAAACTGAAAAGAAGTGCAGAACTCACCACAATATCCACACCAAGTTAGTGAACCATTTATTTAGTGCCCAGTGCTGTAAAACTCAGAATCACCCAGTGCATAAATAGGTGTAATTAATACTGTATCTTAAACAAATATAACAAACCAATACCTACTTCTTAAAAATAAATAAATAAAGATAACTAATGTTAAGTGTGTTACAAAATACAAATAATCCTCTTGCTTGAATGCCAATGAATAGATATTATGATATCCCTCAGTGGTTCTATTATGCTTGCCACTACTTACTTGCTTCATAGGCAAACATTATAATTCAAAAAAGCAAACTTAGGCACCATTATGTACATGAGAAAACAAGCAAAGCACCATATTGTTAGTAGAGGTAGAAACCTGTCAGTTTAATGCAGTACTGAGCATTAAACACATGCTCGCAAGATGACGGCTGCAGTATCCCACCGTCTAACGTCATCAGCCCGTCTCCACACTCCATGGTTGATGAAGTATTGCACTGATAGCATTCTAGTGCCACACCTATGTCCATGGTTAATAGGTTTTTGATAAGAGGACTCACAGAAGTGAAAAAAATGTTAAATAAAAGTAACATAACAACATTCCAAGCCCTACTTTTTAATAGATTAAGAGTTAGTAATCGTTTATCACCATCACCGAGTTATTAAATGGGTAAGTATTAATAGGTAAATAATACTGGCTAGTATGATCCCAGTAAAAGTATTCCAACAAGAATAAGTTCACATAAATCTACACCATTTTCAAGTTAGTTCTACATTTCTATTATACCCATTAGTGAGGCTCATGCCTGTTATCTGTGAACTCTCACCTTCGTATCTCCCGACGTGCTTGATACAGTACTGAGCATCATGTATCGTCGCACAGTCGATAGGTAACAAATCAACATCACTCTCTAAAAACTCATTACACTGAAACGGATCATTCGAATCAGTCCCTGAACACTGGTAGCAGTTTATGGAATAAACTAAAAATAAAAAAATAACGATAGAAATCAAAATAACAAACAAAATTAGATTAACAACAAGAAACAACGCCCTAAAACTCATACCTGATTTAAATGTAGCGAATGACACGCAAAGGTAAAGGAATACTTTTTCTTGAAGGCTCATCATTGTTATGAAAGCTTTTTATTCATTTATATGTATGTACTTATTTAGAAAATTATCATAAATCAATAAAAACCCAAGCCAACAAACAACACAATAACGTTGTATTTAACGACGATTTGCCAACTGTCAGACAAAAAGTTTTTCCTAATGATCGCGTTAAAGTTAATTTGTTAAGCATTTTTTAAAGTTGGTCTGACTTTAACGCGCTAGATAAAGACGGAGCATTTAACTGGAACGCGCCTTGGTTACTTCATTACAAAACTGTGTTATAAAATATTATGTTGCCAGAGTTATGACTAAGGTTCCCAAAAAAATTATTGACGTTTTCCACTCCAGCTTCAATTAAATAACGCAGGGCAGATTTTTCTATCGTCATAAAACTTTCATCTGAAGAGAAAATAGGTAGTCGTTCCATAGTTTTAGCCTAGGTAAACCCATAGTCCAATAGGTACTTTGTTTCCATATCCTGCACTGGGCCTGCACCACCCGAAGGTTGTTTTAGGGTCAGGTGCACTTGTATTGTGCTTATTAGTCACACAGGGACATTGGTCGGTTAATGCCTCTGTTAAAGTTAGGTGGCGAGGGAATAGGAAAACATAGTTAAAATATGAGAAAAGTATATTTATATCTTAGTTTATAAAAAACGAATGAATCGGATGACTTTTCACTAACAGTATGTATTGCTAGGCAACACAATCATAGAGTATGCATTCCTCAACAGTCTCATTAAAAGCGCTTAGCGTACCTCTGCAAGTTGGTCTGAAAAGTACGGGACCCCATTGTTTCGAGAAATATCAAAAATGCAAAATATTTACAAATATTATTTGGTTAGAGGTATCTGGTAAGCAACCGAAGGTATAAAGCGTTTTCTAGGTGACAAAACTATGTCAGTTGTGCTCCTACAGAGTTAAGATAACCTGGTACTTCGAAGGCATAAAGTGTTTTCTAGCTGACACAGCTATGTTATGTGTGGTCCCACCTAGTTATGGCAACCTGGTACTTCGAAGGCAGAAAGCGTTTTCTAGACGACACATCTATGTTAGGTGTGTTCCTACCGAGTTATGACAACCTGGTATTTCGTCGGCATGAAGGGTTTTTTAGTTGACAGAATTATGTTAAGCGTGCTTCTACCGAGTTATGACAACCTGGTACTGTCAAGGCATGAAGCGTTTCCTAACTGACATAATTAAGTAAAGTGTGCTCGCTTCTACCGAGTTGCGATAACCTAAGACTTCGAACGCATAAAGCGTTTTCTAGCTGACACAATTAAGTAAAGTATGCTCGCTCCTACCGAGTTACGATAACCGCTAGTACTTCGAACGCATAATTATTTTCAACCTAGGACGTCCAGGTTTCGATGAGAGTTAGGAACGGATGCTGTAGGCGTGTGACGTCACATTTCGCTACTCGTATTACACATCTTGTAAGTTGTATTGGCGAACATGTTTCATATGGGGATTACGACAATGGTATTAAAAACGAAAGGGTGAACCGGTAAACCAGTAGGATTTTCAAGTTGTTTTTGATACTAGTGTCTACTACTCTCATTAAAAATTCCTGAGTTTTGTATCTAAGTAATTATGGGTAACTACGGTTTTGAGCCGTTTAGGGTCGAAACTCTCTTCTCGCCAGCTGGTCGCCACTTCACGTGACAAGAGGGCTGGGTCATTCTTTGCCCAAAGAATTAGCCCATTCAACGTGGCAATGCTGCCAGTCTTCTGGGCACTTTTTTTTATTTATTTATTGAAACTTCTCGCACACAAAAAAGGTACAAAGGCGGACTTAATGCCTTAGGCATTCTCTACCAGTCAACCAAGGGTGGTGCAGAGATTAGATGGCAGGTGCTTTGGATGAGAGGTATGATGAAAAAACCTTTATAATATATCATAATGAATTATAAATAATATTACATAAATCCTTCGTTTCCCTGATGACAGCGATGCGGAAGAATACTTCGACGCCTAAGTGTCCTTTTGTTTTTGTATTTATTTGTTAGTTAGTTTTTTATTTATTCTTATTAAAAAGTTAGGAGTAATAAGTGGAATAGTATATATGATGAAAAGGTAAAATAAAATCATATAAGACTTATTCAGAATATTTATTTCCAGATTGTTTTAAATTCACAATAAGTTTATATAAAAAAATATTTAAGTTTATATAATAATAAACGAATACCTATGAATCGTTCACATTCCTGTTAAGATACGTCTAATATAATATTATACAAAACTACGGACGTCTTAGAGTCGTTATATTATAAACATTAACTTGCATTCCAATTATTTTACACAGACATCTTTTACAAACATTCATTCTTCAATTTTTAGTAAAACACCTAGACGTAATAATCACAATATGCATGAGCTGTACCTTAACTCATGTAGACTTAATTTGTACATTATAATTATATTTTAAATGCATAACTTAGTTTACATCTAACTATAGGCAGTTTGAAAGTTGAAAATATTATTGTCATTAGATACTTAAAGCTATTATTTTAATATTATATTCATTGTGGAATGTGTTATACATCAAAATTAGGCATCTATATATCGAACAAGTAAATATTTCGTTTGATGGAATAATTCTTATGACATAATTTAAGTATAAAATAGGTAGGTACATATATTTCTTGAGTAATTTATTGGCACTTATAACCACAGAAAAGGATTGGGTACAGAAGTACATTATATAAGTAAGAGTATCAAAGTATAAGAAAATAGTTTTATAAAATGAAGTAGAGAATATAGTATACAAACGCCGATACAATACTTTGTATAGATTTCGATGTCATGTGATCATACATATGTAATGATGTATTCAGTTATTTTCCTATAAATTATTATTTAAAATTAGAGACACAACAAGACGAAAACAGGTGGGCAATTCTAAGAAATAATTAATCTATTCGTTACCGTCACCTCAATAATTATGATAATACGGACATTCGAATCTCGAATTATGATTGTGGAACCCCAAAATAAGTCACTGCCAATGGATAAAATGAAATAAAAAAAATACAAAAACAAACACCAAGGGTACCATGATAAATATTTTTATTTCTATAGCGTCACTAATACGTAAGATAACTGTAGAAAATTAAGATAATCGATTATCACTGCTTTACAAGTAAAGAAATGCTTACACAAAATTGGCACGATATCATATTTCACGTATATTTAATTTAACATTACGTAGTAGGTATCTTACGTATTAGTGGCGCTATCTAGTGTTGATTGTTTTTCTATAGAACTGCCCGGTGATGACGTATTAGTTCAGTTGCTGAGGTTGGGCCGGAGCGGTAAGGAGCCTTCGACCCAGAAGTTGGGTCGCTGCATCATGGTCTGCCATAGCGTCACCTCTTTACCCACACTGTCCATCCAGTTGACGTTGGCACCCATGTAGGTTCCTGTGTACACAAAAGTTTGACGATTAGTAATGATTTTTTTTAGAATATTTAGAATACTGATTTGTTTCAATCTGCGTACGTTATGACCACTATAAACATTTTATATTTTATGCCAATACTTGTGGCGTAGTCTTGAAACGGAAAACGGTATTAAATGAGTCTCATTATCGTCTCTCTCCTAATTTTTATGACTTGATGAAATATATATGAAAAGTAATTACAAAATTGATTTAAATACATATTTTTAACTGCCGAAAAATAAGGAGGAGGTATTACACTCGATATGATCTTTTTATACGTTTTAATTGTAATGTGACAAATATTATGTACCGGTGCCGAGCGACAGTCGCACGCCGCCCATGAAGTCGTTGGAGGCGAGCCGGTCGCGGTCCCACAGGCTCAGCTCCAGCGCGCGCGCGGCCAGCTCGTGCGGCGCCAGCCCGCGGTACGTGAACGTGTGCTCCCAGCGCGGCGCCAGCGTGCGGCGCGACACGCCCGTCTTCTGCTTGGCCAGGCGGCCTCGCTCCGGGAGGAGGTAGCTGGAAACATTCAAGTCGAGTTAGGTATGTTTTGCGTAGTCATGGGGCGCGGTGGTATACTTCTGTGAAACAGTCATGTTGCAGAAGGAGGCTGCGGAAAGGGAGTGGGAGATGTGTCTCCCAGTAACCCAACCCGCAGCAAGCGTACAGGGTCGTAAGCAGACAACGCCCTCTTCCAGCCCCCCTGAAAGGTTCCTCAGGCGCCGCACCCGCACACGTGCTCCCCCGCCAGCCTGAGGTCGTGGAAGGCGCACAAGTTCCCACGAACCCCGGTCCAAGTGTAGGAAGGGAACACCGAGAAGGTGGATTTTAATCAGTAAGAGTACGACAGACCTCTCCCACTCAACCCAGGATGGAGGACATCCATGACGATTTTAAAAAGGTATATTTTATTGATAAGTATTACAAATTGAAATCTAAAAAAAATCATTCCAATGTTCATTATCAAACAACGCACAGCCTAAAACACCGAGTCAAAAAACTCACAAAAGTTCCTACTTAAGTAGTAGGAACTCTTATGCAAAATTTTATATTTTTGAAACTTAGGCCCATCAAGGGGTCAAATAGGGGATGAAACATTGTATGAAAGTTTTTCATTTCTGCTTTTGGAAAATCCCATTGGGCACACAGCTTACATACTAATAACATTTGTATCCAACGAATTTAGTAATAACTAGCATTGTCGTGAAAAGAATGAAATGGGCTAATTTCTCAAATCAATTCGACAATCTACTTATCGACAATTGAACTTTATTTCTGCAACGTGTTGATTGGGATCCGATGCAGGATGTGCGTTTAAGGTGGAAATAACTTTCAAACTACTTATGTAACTCTTCGAACGAAGATTTTTGGTCTTTTTCCTAATATGCCATTCAATAGCGGGTGAAAAAGTAAAAGTAGCTCAAGATTTAAAATTTCGTAGTCCACAACAGTAGGTACCTATGCCTCTATCAAATTACTAATAATTATCAGAATAAACGAAGGACAGGATGTAGTAGCGCAACATGGGAGAGGCCTATGTCCAGCGGTGGACTGCCATACACCGAGTTGATGGATCAGAATATAAAATACTAGCTTCGCCCGCATATTTAACTCCCTTAGGGGTTGAATTTCGAACAATCCTTCCTTATTCCTTGCCTACATTTAAAGGGAATCTCTGTGCAAAATTTCAGCTTTCTAGGTCCAAGGGTTTGGGCTGGGCGTTGATGAGTCAGTCAGTCAGGACTTTTCTTTTTATTTATAAATGTAGATAGATAGATGAGTTGATCTTACCTCTTACAAAACACATCAGCGAGTCCGTTAGGCTTGGTAGCGACGAGGTTCTTAGCTTCCTTGACCAGTACATGTAAGGTTCCCTTCCCGCGCGCGCCCTCCGCCAACTCCAACTTCAGGCCTATGATCAGGTCCCCGCGACTGCCTTGCTGCTCATCGAATTGTTCCGTCTGGAAATTGTACATTTTGATTAGAAGTCGTTTTGTTAAGTGACATTTGAAAATATGATATAAGTTATTCGTCCTGTTGAAGACTTGAGAGGTGTCCTCCGAATGAGATATCGGAACGAGTATAGGTAAATGCCAAAAGGTCCAAGCGATTTGTGGTCAGCTAAAACAGTTCTCTTGGGCATTAATCGTCTTCGAAGTTTTATTAGTCAAAAGATTGCACGACTGCCAAATTAGACTAGTGATAAAAGTAGGATGGTATGTATATGCATAATTATCAAAAACCAGAATTTATTACATTTTTACCTAGATATATGCTCAGGTTCTACTACCGGCAACGGGGTTTAATTATAGGAAGGATTTTAGTTTTGTCTCTGGAGTATACAAGTGCACCTGTGATGGGGTCGTTGTGCAAATAACCATAGGCGGTAGCCGGCTGTGACCACTTTTCAGGAGGTGGGGCCGGGTGGCGATTCGTTTGCTATCTACTAATATTGAAATATGTAATGGATACTTCGATATCGCATAATTTGGAGACGCGTCATATGTGGTCACGATCAGCATTGAGGGAGCGACGAAGAAGAAGAAGAAGAATTGATACTCACTCTCTCATGCAACTTGTACCACATGGGCGCGGGGTCGTCGAACACGACGTCGGCCAGCGGCAGCGTGACCTCTCCCAGGAAGTCGTTCCGCCCGAACATGTCCGCGTGCCACACGCTGAGCCACAGTGTCCGCGCGGACAGCGAGGCCAGCGGCTGAATGAAGCTCAAAGTCTCTTCGAACACGGGGCTTAGGGTGTTCTTCTTGACCTTTGTCTTCCTCTTGCCAGCTTTGGACTTGTCGGGTAACAAGTACACCTGGAATTAAGGAAATAAAATGTATATGAATATCTGTCGATATCTTTCACACCAGCTAGTTTGTCGACTGTACTAAACTGAGCAAGCAACGATCTCAAAGTCTGTTAAAATTTTAAGCAAAGGTGGCATGTTTTGTTTAAATTGAATCAAAGATGAAGTTATTTTAAATATTTTTTATGAATCATTTCATTCGCAGTTTAGCGAAATTCAATTGAATCCAATTTAAAGATCTCGATGATTAAAACACTGGGGGAATTTAGGAATCCCTAATAATCCTAAGTTAAAACGTTTTCCTTGTAATATACACACGCACGTTTAGCGCAGTGGTTAACCGAATGACTGCTGCGCTGCGTGTCGCGGGTCGATTCCCGCACGGAACAAATATTTTTATGACCTACAAGTAGTTGTTCCGGGTCTGGGTGTTTGTGCATGTGAGTTTAAATGTTTGTAAACGCACCCACAATACAGGAGATATTCCTAGTGTGGGGCAACGTTTTAATTTTTTTTTTTTTTATATAATAACCCGTAATTTAAGGACCTTTGATTTCTACGATTATTGTAATGAAGACCACAGCGACCTATACACGTCATGTTTAATTGTTACGTAATAATAACTGGTGCTGGGTGTTACCTAGTTATATACGTACTCGTGCTATATTATAATTCGTATTAATATTCTCGTTGTGTATGTTAATCAAGTTTGTCGGTTAGCCGGCCGTGGCCATGGGATTTATAAACTCGATTATTTTTAGACAGGTTTATAGTAAAGCCATTAATATTTAGCACCTGAGTTTTGTGTTTATTGAATGGTAAAATTATTCTTTGACATTCAATATCTAGTGAGCGGTCACCTGCTTCAATAATGTCGTATCTTTGACAACGAAATTGGTAGGTATTTAAAATTCACCTGTTCAGGAAATACCGTTTATGGTAATATTCCATGGTAGAATTAAATTAGGTGGTCAGAAAAAGCGATAAAGTAATAGCTATAAATAACCTGATAAGCATCTGGAACCATACTAAAAAATTGCGGTAAATTTTATTTTACATTCAAAAGTGAATGTTCATTTTATGCTGGTATTTATGGTACACGAATGCCTATAAGGCTAGCTCCGAGCTAGAAAATTGGAAATAACTTGTAAGCGAAAATGTCGAGTTTGTTCGATTGCCATCTTACCTCGTCAACAGTGTTTGTATATTTGTCAACTCTAGAAAAATGTAAAAGATTACAAAAAAAAACTATCACTAATACAAAGCTTCACTAATACAAAGCTACACTAATCCCGACTTGCATAGGATAATATTAGCATGCCAGAAAATTGGCCAGA
Source organism: Antitype chi (assembly GCA_947359405.1). Taxonomy (NCBI): domain Eukaryota; kingdom Metazoa; phylum Arthropoda; class Insecta; order Lepidoptera; family Noctuidae; genus Antitype; species Antitype chi. The sequence continues at coordinate 8,185,892 of OX375815.1, read as the reverse complement.
TACTGTGGAAATTTACATGCAATGGGGAACCGTGGGGCATAGGGTACAGCCGTTCTACTCTGTAAGAACCTCACCGTGAAAACATAGGGGGAAGTGGGCTTGAAGTGATATGTCATTCCACCTGACACCACTATCGTCCTGCCGATCTATTCTGTTAAAATCTCACCGTGGAAACTATGGTGAAGTGAACTGTCATTCCATCTGGCACTAGGGACTGATACTAATGACAGCTCACTTTAAGCTCACTTCGCTTAAGTTAACACGGTGAGATTTTTACAAAATAGCGCTACTGATTGACACTATTGACAGCTCACTTCACCTAAGTTTTCATAGCGAATTTTTTACTGAATAGATCAGGATGGTTCTTAATTTTACCCACCTTAACGTAAGGATCGGATCTGTTTCGCTTGACGTCGACGGATGCGAGGTCCCGGCACCGCTTGACGCCAACCTCCAGGGCTCCCAGTCTATAGTTGTACAACAACGAGATCTGCACCTCGCCTCTGATGGTCACGTTAGCTCGGGTGCCTTCGCCAGCACCAGAGTATACTGATGCCATGGATTCAGAGCGGACCTGGAAATAGAGTAATTGGAAGATTAGTTAAAGCAATAAAAAAAAACTGGGATCGTTTTACAGGATATTAAAGAAACCATTCTGTCTTGAATTTTGTCGACATAATATCAAGCCTGTATTCCACATAGTTGTAGGCAGAGGTGCAAAGTACACACATAATTCGTCAGTTAAGTGTTAAAATAAAAATGAATGATTGAAATTAAGATAAATAGGAAGTAGGAACATGATAACAAAATTTACATCTCTAGATTCTCACCAAAACTTTGCAATCACCAAAATTATTAATTCGGATAGCCATTTCCAAAATGAGAAATGAATTAAGTCAATTCTATTTCAGGAGTAAAAAGTTAGCGCGGCTGTCCACGCGGAATTAGGTCTAATACTATCTATAAATAAAGTAGTGAGGGAACACATTGCACATTTTGCTACGATGCCGTGATCACTACTGAGCTACAATTACGGTGAACCAACCAAACGCCATGTTTTTGTTTGCTTGCATTATCATTCTGTCACTCGATACTGCCATTCCTTCGTGAGTACTTGTGTGTGGTTTGATATGTGTATTTTGTTTAATAAAATCTTTTTTTATTATTTTTAGTTCATGCCATCATGGAAAGCTATGAAGCTAGAAAATTAAAAGAACATTTACTACCTACACACACTACACAAAAGTCTTCTTGATCAGAACGTAGCAACAGGAAGTACAATCAGTTTAAAACATCTCATGCCTTTGTAGCTTTATCAATAAAAGCATCAGGCAATAAAAACATACAAACAAAAGGACCGTATCATTATAAACATTGATCCTATCTCCTTCTCAATCTCCTTTGTTTTATCACAATTAAGTTTAATTCAATTCCCTTATTGGAAACAATAGGCAAAAAAATGTAGTCCACTTGGGGCTTGGGCCCACGTAAGTCTTGGGAACTGGTCTTGCGTAGGCGCAGGCTTATTTTTATGCCCTATACAGCAACAAGCATTTATGTCAAGTTACCTTAATAAGATCAGGAAATCCATTTATTGCATAACAGATCATTTAATCTACATCGTTATATTATGTTGTCATGTAATTTATGCTGAATTTTTGTTATTTATTGAATGACTTAACCAAGCATGTTATTCAGCAAATTTCATGGTGAGGAGTCCTCTTATATGGTATGTTTTATGAGGAAAATGTAGCTATAATTAAATGGGTCGTGGTGATGTGATTATAGTCAGAGTTCTATGTAGGTATAAAGTCAGAGAAGGAAGTCTGCAAAACCTAACAGTTTAAGAACTGTTTTTCATTTTTAAAATGGTTGAGATGGTCCGATTATTTAATAGCAAATGTCAAGTTCTGGTGCTTTTGTATTTTAATATCCTGCATAGATAGCAAAGCATTTGAATGTCACTGATCTAATTAAGATAAAGTTCGTTCTAAGTTGTCTCATACAAATAAATTAAAAGAAACGGATACATAATACAGTGGCGTGCAAATTATGTTTGTGTATGTTTTCTTTTTATTAACAGTAAAATAGTGCATATAATAATTTTTTCGTTCGATTTATTTTATTTTATTGAACAACTCTGTCGGCACCGCAAGTTAGTAGATCATGTCATTTGTTTAGTCTTCATGTCTGACATTGCGTGTGGAGTAGGTAAATGCATAAATAACGGTAGAAGTAGGTACTATCAAAGCACGTTATTTTGTTGGTATTTAATGTAAGTAGGTCTAGATTTTTTAAGCGTTTACCTGTTTATATGTTTTTCCAAAACAAATTAGTACGAAGGAAGAAAATACCTAGGAAAATACACGCGAGTATTTGGTTCCATGTTTTTTATATAGATACTCCATTTGAAATAAGATTAGGCATTTAAATAATCCTTTTTTACAGTTCGTTCAAACGATTTTGATTTCTAAACCGTAGGCATAACGATGGCATTATAAGCAAAAAAGTGGTTACAATACCAACTGTTTACTGCAGATGCCATGTATCATGCTACCAACGCAATAGAAGTCAAATTCAGTTGAACGGACTGTAAAAAGGTTTATTCAAATGTTTAATCTTATTTCAAACGGAGTATAGGTATATAGATAGACTTACAGATTACAAAGTAAATGTAGTATGTATGGTGTGAGCGCACAGACATGTGACACGGGCCAAACGGCCGCATATGGCATTGAGTAATAAGTAATAACGTTTTATCGTATCTACCCACACTAGGACACATTATAAGGGATTCATATTACAATATTTCGAGCGTAAAACACGATAGACCAAGCCCAGTGCGAATTAATTCTGTTTTAAACGATATAACTGTATGTCGCTTTAATCGTTTCCCATCGTAATCTGTTACTCACTGCAAGGATTTTTGTACCAGGTTCATAAAGTGTACAATAATTGGGCTTTATTAGGTTTTCAACATCCTGTTCTTACTGATCGTTTTCAACTTCTCTATGATGAGTCATTTACTTAGATCTATGATTCGAGCATCCCATCTTTGTCTGCTTGATATCCTTATACTGTACCTACTCGATATACGTGTGAAGCCATCCGGCCGATCAACTCAAGCGTCAAGTTTACCAAGTCCGAGAAGGGGCGTGTTGCACGCACTGTCACTATTCATCACATGAAATGGCATACTAACCTAATTAAAACATGAGCTATGGAGACATGTAAAAGAACTGGCTACATTAGATACTCTTAAACTTTTTGACTAGCTCACCCTGCCATGTATACATTCAGGTATTCGTTCAAGTAAACGTTTTGCAAAGCCTCGTTGTTCGTGGGCCGTGTTGCAAGACGAAGTAATATAATACAATGGCCAACGCGGTCATCGAGACAATACTCCTACACTTACTGCACCTACAATACATAAAGGCCCTAAAGCTTCACTCGAAAGGTCGCTTTTTGCTTGCAAAAGCGATTCTAGAACCACAGAGACGTGGAAACATTTATGCGACACGGTTGATGTAAAAGTAGGTGATTCACGATTACTGTTGGACCAAAATATTGATTTTGTTGATCTATTGTGGTATTTAATTGATCGTTTTGATAAATATAAGAACAGTGGCAATATAGCAACTAAAACTAATCACGTAGATACAATCTTAAGACCTCTATATATAGCTCGATGAAACGTCACATATTACATTAAACAACTTGATTCAATTAACGTACCACCTCAGAAAAATGCTAATGGATTTTGTGACGCAGCGTACATACGGTTTGTCGTTTGTGGTGCGCAGGAGCTTAGCCATGACGTCAACAGTCCGTGAGGCTAAAGTAACGGAGTGATATGATCAAAATACCGAATTATGTTTACCTGTAGCCCACTCCTGTTGAGAGAGAACCTATCCCTGTCGAGCATATCTCTTTCGTGGGGTGAGTTTGAACGCCTCGGCAACGTTGCATGGTTCGGCGACACCGAATCGGACATGTACACCTCATCTGGAAACAATACAATACAACCGTTATCATCATTGTTGCAACATAGTACGAAAATAAACATGTTTGAATGTCGTAAAATTAAAACAGACGTCAAACCTACGCGAATTATTAATTATGAATTTAATAAATTATGGTTCATGTCGATAATAGTACAGAAATACACGCAATCATCGAATTGGCAACGGTGATTTTGATTCAGATAAAGAAAGTTCAGATATTACTAATGAAAAAAAAAAATCATGATGATAAAAACTGGAGTACCTATAGATAAACTTGAACACAAGAGCCTGATGTTAGAAGAGATCGTGAGTTAATTTTGCTTTTCAGAAAAGTTTCAAGTTATTAAATAAAATACAGCATAAAACTGTTAGTCAGTGGTTTTTCACGTGCTTAAATTAACATAGTGGAGTTAGTAGTGCAATAATTATTTGTGTCAGAGAAACAAGGCGTGCCTCAAGTAGTCGAATCTAATTTCGGTACCATCGTTCTTCAGTTCTAGCCATTCGTCGGGTTTGACAAATCGACACCTTTTGCTCCTCGTCAAAGAATTATCACACCACTCCAAAGACTTTAAAAAAGTGTCTCGACACGATAAAATCTCTCGAATGAATGAGATTTTCTCACCAGATTTTAAAGTACTGCAGCGACTGTTGCCGTCTGAGTCCTGAGCGGACTCACAAGGAGCAACTACCATTTTTTTGAAGGAGTAGTTCTGTGCACCCAGATTTATTTCACTTGCATTTCGTTCCGCGGTTAGCAAAAGTGTCGTAGTAGAAGTAGAAAACTCATCATCAAGGGGCCTAGTGACAATCAATGCAGGGACACTGGTTTCTTGTACTACACTTGATCTAGTTGCTTCATTATTGAGAGTGTAGCTCCTGCCAGTAGGTCCTACGAGAGCTGATGATGGATTATCTACGGGCGACTCAAGTTCATCGTCAGAAGTTCCTTTACAACACAAACACCGACTCAAAAACGACCCGAACGACATTTTTTTATCACTTTTAACAACAGTCCTTCGGTAAATATCCACGTGATGAAATGTGCTCGCATTTGTTTCGTCATCAGGGTTACAACTTTTATGTTCTATTGACGAATAGCTTGGTTCCGATTTATAACTAATTGAATAAACCATTATTTCGCAGTTTATGTTAACGCGAAACACGACTGCATGTCACTGAACTAAATCACTTTATTTTAATTCTACATAAAATCCGTATTTTATCGTATCCTACATGTCATGGTCGTTTCCTGTTGTTTTAGTACACATAAATTGTGTATGTATACTGGCATACCGATACCAGTAGAGATAGAACGCGTTGCAAAAAAAAACTGTTGTAAAATTATACACGTTGTTCACAATGCGTAGGATTTAATCAAACCGGGGAGACCTCTCAATAATTTGCTGGTTGTGTCCATAAAGCTGGACGGACACTCTGTAATTGTCACACCTATATTTCATACTAACGGGACGGACCATTAATACTATTATTTTCCTCTTAATAAATTACATTTTTGAATCATTCTATAGGATTACTAATAACGATGATATATGAAACGTAGCCCTAGTATTTTTAAATATTCAACTTTGTGTCTATTTTAGGAATAAGGTAAAGCAATGCTTGTTTGATAAACAAAACGGTCTAATTATCGATGACTTTAGGAAGACATTGATTTAAACTTACGAGTAGTTGAAATTTGATTTAAAAACTGATAGATTACGTACCATCGAGGCGTGAGGACCTATTCGGTAGTTCCAGTGTACTCCAACGTAAACATTTCACGGGTTTATTTTCTGCATCACTGGTATCTCCAGATAAAGACTTGGTGGACTTTAAAATGTTTCTTCTCTGTGTCAAGTTAAGCACCGGCAAGGAAGATTTGAAATCTTCTCGAGAATTTCGTGCTTGAGTAAAAGGCGTCGGAACTAAAGATTTACTGCTTGCTGAATGTTTTGTTGCAAACGCCATGTTTTTATTTAGAGAATCGATGTCATTTAAATCTCGAATAGATGATCCCTCATAACCTGATTCTGAATTATTGGAACTGGTGACATCAGTTTTCTCGCTCTCAGTCACACTTTCTTCCTTTTCAGAAATTGACAAATCTTGAATTCTTCCTATGAGCCTTCTAATATCATATTCTTTATGTTTTTGTTCTTCTGCCATACTTGTTGTAGAAGGATGCTCACAGGCCTTACTATCTTTTATGTCAATATATGTTTTAGGTGTTGAAGTTTCAATTTGAACCTTGTATTTTATTTCGGAGTCATCTTTGCTGTCGGTTCGGTCTTGTGAAGGAGTCCTTGGAGATTCTACAGACTTATTTTGTTCCTTTTCTATTTGAGTACATTTACTTGAGGTTGGAGAGTCTGCCTGATCGTCATCTGGTAAGGGAACATTTAAACATTCTAAAGGTACACGGTCTTTTTTATCAGTAAAAGTAGATTCACATTTTGAGTTTTCCGAGTCTTCCTTACCTTGTTCAGGCAATTTAATAGTTGGAGATTCGTAAAACACGTTTTGTTGTTTTATCACTGGAGCACATGTAGGTTTTGAAGAAATGTTTGAAAATTCAAAAGATAAATTCGATTTCTTAATAGATTTGTCATCCCTCATTGATTTTGAGTTTTCAGAGTCCTCTCGTTGTTCAGGCAACGTATGTTTCGGAGATTCATAAGACACGTTTTGTGGTTTTGATATTGGAGAATATTTCGTTTTTGAAGCGTTAGATGATTCGAAAGAAACTTTAGATTCCTTACTGGTTTGGCTATTCATGATTGATTTTGAGTTTTCAGAGTCCTTCTCTCGTTGTTCAGGCAACGTATGTTTCGGAGATTCATAAGACACGTTTCGTGGTTTTGATATTGGAGAATATTTCGTCTTTGAAGCGTTAGATGATTCGAAAGAAACTTTAGATTCCTTACTGATTTGGCTATTCCTTATTGATTTTGAGTTTTCAGAGTCCTCTCTTTGTTCAGGCAACGTATGTTTCGGAGATTCATAAGACACGTTTTGTGGTTTTGATATTGGAGGATATTTCGTTTTTGAAGCGTTAGATGATTCGAAAGAAACTTTAGATTCCTTACTGATTTGGCTATTCCTTATTGATTTTGAGTTTTCAGAGTCCTCTCGTTGTTCAGGCAACGTATGTTTCGGAGATTCATAAGACACGTTTTGTGGTTTTGATATTGGAGAATAGTTCGTTTTTGAAGCGTTAGATGATTCGAAAGAAACTTTAGATTCCTTATTGGTTTGGCTATTCATGATTGATTTTGAGTTTTCAGAGTCCTCGTCTCGTTGTTCAGGCAACGTATGTTTCGGAGATTCAAAAGACACGTTTTGTGGTTTTGATATTGGAGAATAGTTCGTTTTTGAAGCGTTAGATGATTCGAAAGAAACTTTAGATTCCTTATTGGTTTGGCTATTCCTTATTGATTTTGAGTTTTCAGAGTCCTCTCGTTGTTCAGGCAACGTATGTTTCGGAGATTCATAAGACACGTTTTGTGGTTTTGATATTGGAGAATAGTTCGTTTTTGAAGCGTTAGATGATTCGAAAGAAACTTTAGATTCCTTATTGGTTTGGCTATTCATGATTGATTTTGAGTTTTCAGAGTCCTCGTCTCGTTGTTCAGGCAACGTATGTTTCGGAGATTCAAAAGACACGTTTTGTGGTTTTGATATTGGAGAATAGTTCGTTTTTGAAGCGTTAGATGATTCGAAAGAAACTTTAGATTCCTTATTGGTTTGGCTATTCATGATTGATTTTGAGTTTTCAGAGTCCTCGTCTCGTTGTTCAGGCAACGTATGTTTCGGAGATTCAAAAGACACGTTTTGTGGTTTTGATATTGGAGAATAGTTCGTTTTTGAAGCGTTAGATGATTCGAAAGAAACTTTAGATTCCTTATTGGTTTCGCTATTCATGATTGATTTTGAGTTTTCAGAGTCCTCCTCTCGTTGTTTAGGCAACGTATGTTTCGGAGATTCAAATGACATGTTTTGTGGTTTTGATATTGGAGAATATTTCGTTTTTGAAGCGTTAGATGATTCGAAAGAAACTGTAGATTCCTTACTGATTTGGCTATTCCTTATTGATTTTGAGTTTTCAGAGTCCTCTCGTTGTTCAGGCAACGTATGTTTCGGAGATTCATAAGACACGTTTTGTGGTTTTGATATTGGAGAATAGTTCGTTTTTGAAGCGTTAGATGATTCGAAAGAAACTTTAGATTCCTTATTGATTTGGCTATTCCTTATTGATTTTGTGTTTTCCGAGTCCTCCTCTCGTTGTTTAGGCAACGTATGTTTCGGAGATTCATAAGACACGTTTTGTGGTTTTGATACTGGAGAATATTTCGATTTTGAAGCGTTAGATGATTGGAAAGAAATGTTAGATTCCTCATTGATTTGGCTATTCCTTGCTGATTTTGAGTTTTCCGAGTCCTCCTTTCGTTCAGGCAACGTATGGGTCGGAGATTCATAAAACACGTTTTGTGGTTTTGATACTGGAGAATATTTCGATTTTGAAGCGTTAGATGATTGGAAAGAAATGTTAGATTCCTCATTGATTTGGCTATTCCTTATTGATTTTGAGTTTTCCGTGTCCCCCTCTCGTTGCTCAGGCAACGTAAATTTCGGAGATTCATAAGACACATTTTGTGGTTTTGATACTGGAGAATATTTCGTTTTTGAAGCGTTAGATGATTCGAAAGAAACGTTAGATTCCTTATTCATTTGGCTATTCCTTATTGATTTTGAGTTTTCCGAGTCCTCCTTATTATGCATAGGCGATTTAATTTTCGGAGATTCACAAGCCACGTTTTGATGCTTTATTATTGGAGCATATTTCGTTTGTGAAGATATATTTAAACATTCTAAAGATACATTAGATTCTTTTTTGGTTTGTTTATTTATTATTGATTTTTCTGAGTCCTCCTGACCTTGTTCAGGCCGTGTAATTTTCGGCGGTTCACAAGAAATGTATTGTTGTTTTATTGCTGGAGTACATTTAGTTTTTGAAGCAATATTAGATGATTCGAAAGAGACATTAGATTCCTTATTAATTTGATTACTTTTAGTATATGAGTTTTTAGAACAGTCTTGTCCGTCAAAACGCGAGTTAATATTTGAACTTTGAGATGATGTCGATGTGTTTCCGTCTGAATCATCAGTTTGAGTAGATTCACTTTTTACGTTTTCTAAATCTTCCTCATCATCCTCAGGCAAGGCAATATTTGCAGCTTCATTAGCTATAATTTGCTCTTCGTCTACTTGAATACATACATTCTTCTTTTTTTTAGATTTCTTGACTAGTTTCTTTTCAAGTTTCTTGCCAACAACATAATTTTCGCGCACTTTCTGTTTTAATGGAACTGTTTTAGGCAGCGTCACTTCAGAAGCCAAAATAGAATATAACTTAAACTTTCCCCTGTTCTGTTGCCGAATTTTTGATAAGGGAACTTCTATTTCACTGTCTTCTATTTCATCTTCATCTTCCACATTGAAACAATTCCAGCACGACACTTCCACATTATTTTTCTTTACAACTTGATTACTAACACTGTTCTCACTCATTCTATATAAACTAGTATAACACAATATAAAAAATTAAGAGCAGGTATGTACCATCGGGGAACAGAAGCTTGACTAAACCTTGTCGAAGGTGTCGATTGCTTAAATAACCTGATCGTTAGGTAGTTCCATAATGTATATTAATTATTTTTAAATATTCATGTTACAAAAAATATTGCGCAACCTTATTTAGAACAACGTTCTCGAAAAATATTCTGTCCAGTTTTTAAATGTTATGTAATAATGTAACAAACGACAACCTTTAAAATAATGTATTCATATTGATAACGAGGAAATAAGATATACTTGATATTTAATTTTGTTTAGAAAAACTATATAATATCGTTAAATAACAAGCACGTACAAAAACTAAAGCAAAACACAAAAGTGGTCATACTGGTTTGATGCACACCCGACAGCCAGCTAATTGTTGTTGACGCGAGGTCACCAGTTCATACAAATTAGTCCCAAGCTTGATTTGTACAACGTAGTAGTGTTTTTTTTTTACTGAATAAATGTAGATAAGTATTTGTAATATAAGTAATATGTTGGGGGAAAATTGTTAGGGTTTTCATCTTCATCATCATTATTATTGGTAGCCTTGTTTCACCCACTGCTAAGTATAGGCCCGTTTGGATTTATTTAATTCAAATTATCTTAACACTAGCATGAATCTGTGTCATGGCTAAAGTAACGATGCTTGTAACCACATAAAGGATTTCAACAAATATTTTAATACTTAGGTAACCAAAATTAATTCAATGTATCGGTGTTATTTGCATAATTATAAATTAGCATCAACGGAATGATCGTGTTATTTATACTGTTTTTTAAATAATATCAATATAAATAGAACGGGTTAGATTCCTGAGTAAAACATCCGTAAGTAAATACTTAGTCATAGGAATGTGTTTACTTACGTCATCTTTATATAAAAATAATGGTTTAAATTCAAATTGACTAGTTTGAAGGTCGAACTTTAAAGTTATTGTACGACATAAGTAAATCATTCATTAGGTATATATTAATTAATTTATATTAAAATGTAAAATAGAATTTCTGGTTGGTTTTTAGAGTTCCGTACCCAAAGGGTAAAACGGGACCCCATTACTAAGATTCCGCTATCCGTCCGTCTGTCACCAGGCTGTATCTCATGAACCGTGATAGTTAGACAGTTGAAATTTTCACAAATTATGTATTTCTGTTGCCGCTATAACAACAAATACTAAAAAAAAAAAACAGAATAAAATAAATATTTAAGGGGGCTGTCAAACAACAGACAAGATTTTTTTTGCCGTTTTTATAGATAATGGTACGGAAGCCTTCGTGCGCGAGTCCGACTCGCACTTGGCCGGTTTTTTATTTATTTATTCAGTTATTTGTTTTTAATTTAATCAAGGTGTAACAAATTTAGTGTTAATTATTTTGAGAGGCTTTAGTTAGGTTAAATAGATCATTTGTTTAAAGTCTTAGTCATATATACAGGAAAAGTTTTTATTCAGTGCGCAAACTGTAACCATGAATTCAGCATATCATTCTAGACCCCCAGCGCAGAAAATTTTTCGTCTGTTACTCAATAAAAACAGCTGTTTCATAGAAAAGTGCTATACCTACGCGGTCAAAATGTTGGAACAGCTGATTTTTTTTTTGTATAACAGACGAAAAATTTCTGCGCTGGGGGTCTAGAATGATATGCTGAATTCATGGTTACAGTTTGCGCACTGAATAAAAACTTTTCCTGTAAGATAAAGGACACAACGCTAACTTTAAATTAATTCTGCCTTATTGGCACTCTTCCGACAGGAAAGCAGCTGGTGCGATCCTCGCTTTCATTCGAGTTTCCGTTTTAATCAATGAATTTTTTATCTACAACTGTCCGTTTTTAATGATAGAATGAGTTTAGTGTGGTCACCGTTAAGGTTGAGTTTTGACTGATGTGGAAAGGAGATCAAAACTAAAACCATGTCACGAATGTGTGTGGACATAGCTATTGTTCGCATAATGTCCGCCGTGACGTGCCGCACGTCCAAAACGATGTCATTGTCACTTTACAGTATGTTGCTCTCTCTGACAGACATGTTACCTTTCTAATCATGTTTGTTACTCATACCAAATCATCAATCAAGATCTCATTACGGCATCAGTGTTCGAGACAACTTGTTAGTTTCGTAACTTAATGTATGTAGGACAGAAAAAATTTAACGGTGAGTGATAGATCGTGTACCTAATATCTTGTTTTCATGATGAGACATCATCACATACATGAGTACCGTAAAATTTTTGTGATGCCTCAGCGGGCTTCACAACAATTTTAACACTGCAACCAGTGCTATCCCATCGAATGAAGGATTGCTCTTTGCATTTGTATAATATAGCAATATAGTTAGCACATAAATAATAATACTGTGGTCACAGCAGCTCTTTATGACAAATTGACGATTAAATGTCCATGATGAGTACGATTACATCAAACAAAAATGTCAGACATCGATAAAATAACAAACATTTAATAGCTTCGCCGTTGTTAAACCAATATAAATTACAAAACCAATTAAGGTTGCTATTCATTTACAAGATTGACCTATAACAAAAGGCATTGACATAGACTACATTAAACGAGTAACTTCATCTTTGAAGTAAAATGGCGGCCAACAAAACTAAGCATAACTAACGAAGTAGAAAAATTTGCAAAACGTGTGAAATCTAAACATTATTATCTACGTGGCCGTTGCCACAATGTGTTTGTTTCTCATGAGAAGGTAACCAAGTATATTCACTTTCCATTATTCGATTACAACAGAGAAATAAACCGTGCGATTATTGTGGCGATATGCAAAATCATAGTATTTGTGCAACCTGGTGCATTACCGAGTCGAGACTGCGGCGATAAGAGTTAAGAAGTCGATTATTTTCAATTACGAAACAATGATCCAAAGAAAATGCAAGCAAACCTTAAAATAAGAAAGTGTTAAAACAACTACTTCTTTTGTTCAAATATTAATGTTAAGATCTAGATCCGGTTTAGTTACCCGTCAGTGGGTATGTGTACAGCGAATAACTTTCAAAGCGATTTACTATAACTGTGAACAAAGTCATGCTTTCAATTAAATGGATATTATTTTGACGGGTTGGCAACAAATAGTGTCCAATATATCAAGTGAAATATAACGACAACAATAAATACATTTTCTCTTGCTCACTGCGACATATAATTGAGCGACAATTATTGTCTCAGTGAATACTTAACATTAAGATTTCACTACGCCAAACATTAGTCAAGACTTAGCTTACAAACAAACAGTTACAATGTTATTATTAGTAAACGTTTTAGCAACTCTGTTTTTGAGATTTTTGTAACAGCAATCGAATATAATTTCGTCAGCTATCACACTACGCAAAATGCTAATGTGTTGTTTAAACAACTGTTACAGCTGCTGTGGCCATGGCCCGAAAATTTAGTTATTGACCTTAAGTAGACGTAATTACTTCAAATACAATTGTAGCACGTTAAGCTGCTTATGAATAGGAGATAACATTTTTACATATAGGTAATGGCGAAATTTCGCCATGGACCCCTTTTTTTATAAACGTTGCTTAAAGTTGAGTAATGACGAGCGACTGTTTAGCATACATTTTTGATGTTTATATCTTAACTTTAATCGACGTTTATAATTAAACCCGGAATGTCTTAGGGTAGTCATAATCATAAGTTAAAAAAAAAACGCATTTTATTTTACAATACTCGGTTTCTAGGCAATTTAATCTTGATGGGTAGAACCCCTATCTTGGTATATGACATCATGTAAAAGCCTGTTTGACTTTGGGAGGGTCACACCAGCTTCTTTGACATTTGAAGGAAACATAATTGACTTAATAGTTGTTTTATTGTTTCTTGGCAGTTTGGATAGGCCCCAAATGTGAATAGACTATTGTCTATGAGTTCCAAGGGTTGACTATGTGACTATGTGTTGATGATCTATGTTATAAAGCTGGGTTCATTTTATGTATTTTTTTTTTTCAAATACGAAAAATCCGACTGCCTGGAAAGTGAACTTTAATTAAAAAAGATGGAAACAAGAAACTTGTTTTAAAAGGATTTGTTTTAAACAACTATTAGACTCGGTACCAAATTCGGTTCAGATGCCGAACATTCGGCACAAGAAAAATAATACCTACTTGCACTATTTTGACTGAAATTTAATAGAATTAGAGTATAGCATTAGTGTAAAATAAAATTATGTCTTTTACTCACTCGTGGTCATTTATTTTAGTTAGGAACATTGTTAATGTAATCCTTAAATTAAATCAGTTCTTCTTATTATTCTTGAAAATCTCTGCCTAATTAATTAGACATACTATTACAAAAATTAAGTAAGCTTAGTATTCTTCTAACAAACATCTGAACACAATTCGTAAATTGGATCAAAAATCACGTTTTTGGTTCACAAACTAAACATTCATTTACATCAAGTATTTCTTATTACAATTAAAGGGTATTGAACCGAAGTTCGGTCGGACTTTTCATTTTAACCGAATGTTTGGCCGAAGTTCGGATTCGGTTCAAACCACACTCGGCCCATTTCTGATTTTTTGTTTTTGTAATTTATTTTTCTATTTCATAGTTTTTAGTTAATACAATTATTTTTGACGTTAATAATACCTATTTATGAAACCCTTTATTTTGATACCCCACTCAATAGGTTTTGAGAAAAAAAAAGTAAGTAAAGACACAATATGGCGCCAAAAATCGGCCATTATTTTTTTTCAATTTGGATATACCCAGTGTCACTCTCACAATTAAGACAAATCTAACGGAAACTCTTAAGCTGAAATCGATCAAGCCGTTTAGGCTACTGAGCATGCCAAATAAATATACATACGTACACACACACACACACACACACTTGAAAAACATAACCCTCCTTCTGGTGCAGTTGGGTAAAAATTACGTCATCAGCTGCTTAGCCTTTAGTTAATAAAATACAAGTACGCTATACTCCACGTTATTATTAAAGCGTAATAATATTAAAAGAACACGTAAAACTACGAGTAGGTACAGTCTAAAGTCAGCATTGTCTAAAGCTCCAAAAAACAAATCAAAGTTAGGATGGCGAATGTTTACCAGATTGGCGTAAAAACTCACTTTAAGTGATTTACGCTTACTTACCAAAACGAGTTTACTGTAAATACATACGTTTATTGATTTTATACATATTTTTTGATACACAATGTAGGTAACTAACGATGTTTTAATGTAAGGTTTTGACACAGACTGCGAGGTATGCGATAATTAAAACGTATTAAGATATCTAATGGATAATTTTACTGATAGCAAGAACATGTCGAAAAGTTATCAGTTTTATTATTTACTAGGTTACCTTTTCGTTACAGCTATTATTATTTTATAAATAGTTCATTCATGAAATTCATCCATTCACCTCTATTAAACATGGATTGTCCTATTGATTTTAGATCACCTTTGTTCTTTCAAACAAAACTTATTACCATGCTATTACGTATGGCACTATATATGAAGTCTTTATATTCTAATCTAATATCACTGACGTTATCGAAATGCGTGGCGCGTGCCTTGAACGCATGTACGGCGTCCAACTCGTGAGTGACGTCAGCACAGGTAGTCACGTTAGCCAGCTGCCTTGACCCTGAGATGGCATGAAGAATATTCTACACTTTGCGAAAGGAAGTAGTGAATTTAAGCGTCACGACTAGCTTCTGAAGGAGTGAAAAGGCTTTAAGACCTGGGTTCCTTACGGTCATGGAAGAAATCAAATCAATTGAAAATCAAATATGCGAATAGGGATATCTTCATAGATTGTGGATAAAATTGCGTATAGTTATGACTAGGTGGTAGCTTACCTCAACATATATGATGACTTGGTGAGTGACAGAAATAGGAGCAGGAATGAAATTATCCGGAAAAGAACCGGAATAACCAACATAGCTTGCAGAGTAAGCAAACTGAAGTGGCAGTGGGCTGGCCAGGTTTGTCGATAGACTGATGGTTAGCAGAGCAGACGAGTCCTGGAGTGGAGACCGCGTATCGGCAAGCGTAGTGTGGGACGCCCCCCAGCTAGATGGACCGACGACCTTAAAAAGGTGGCTAGGACAGACTGGATGCGGAAGGCGGAGGACAGTTCAGCAGTGGACTGCGATGGGCTGAGTTGATTGATTTGATTGTAGAATTAAGGTTTCAGGACGATTCAAAACGCTTGCATTTACCACACTAATGCATTCAAGTAATAGTATAAACTATAAAGCGTCAAATAAATAAAGAAATGTTGTATTTGCTGATCAAAGGATATGATTCGTTCGATAGAAGAAAATATCTAATTAAAAAAATCTAGCTGAAGAGACGCAGGACTAATTAAAGAAATTAAACAAATACGACAGTTTCGTGACGGAACTGAAAATAGAAGCATACGTTTTGAAGTGAGAGACCGGAACGCATGCTACATGCATCTTAATGCCCATATTTCTATATTAGACACGACTATATGACGTATGCTGGGTGGAGAGGGCGAGCAATCGTAGTTTCTCTTTTCTTAGTGCGAGTGTTTGTAAATACTCGCTTACAATGCAACAGAACAATGGCGCTACGAAACTTCTATAAGATAAAGGGCTAATAAACTGCTTATAATCGTTTCGAGCAGTGGATATCAAAACATGAATGAATCATCTGTTCATATAAATGAACTGGAATCAAGTATAGGTAAACATGAATGATAATGCATCTTTCAGTTTATAGATTTCTGAAGTAATAAATAATCTGGAAACCTACATAACATCACGCCTGTTATCCTTAAAGGGTTAGGCAAAGGTGTAATCTGGAAATCTACTGGGTGGAATTTTAAGTGGTTTATCCCAAGACCAATCGATGAGTCAATTAACCACAAACTCATGAAAGGTAAAGAAAGATAAGTTAAGGATAATGAAAGGTCCGGTGATTATTATATTTTTCCTCTAAATGGTATGGCGGAGAATAAGGCAACCTCTTAATGGTTATAATGGTGATTAGGATAAATTGTACAGTTGAAGTGCATTTGTTAAACCTAGCTAAGTTACCGGTGATGGCTGTTACTTGAAAATATAAAAATAATTGTATTCGTGACATGTAGAAGGTTACTAATTGCGTTTATTGCACAGTAGCTGCAATATTTCATTTTATTTTTGTATTGGACAGGTTACCCACGATTTACAGTTAACGAAATCATTTAAAATCTGGCTTAGAGATTCATTTAGCAACGCATTCGACTGCGTTATTCTTTAGCGTTTTCTAGATTATTTTCATGGTTTGAAGGCTTAGGTCGTGCGCTTAGTGTTGGACCAAGTTTGTGCATGATCGATAAATACGTTTAGGATATTGTTAGATACTGTTTTTTCTGGTAATCCTGAAATCTAATAATCAGTTTTTGTGTTAGAATTGTCGTGTCTGACAACAAGTAATGGATAATGTCAGATAAAACCTGGTTCCTAAGTTTTCTCCAGATTTTAAATGTTCTTGTATTTGATGTTGTATTTTGGTACAAGCACCAACAAAGCAGTCATCAGGCTGATTGTTGGCCCATAGCTAGCAGATAAGGTTCGTTTTTCTTGGAAAATGTTGCATTACCTGGTAAAACTTAGATAAGAATAGGTAATCTTTTTAATGTAAGTTCATTGTTTGTCAGTTCTTAGTAATATTCATGTACTTTTTTTATTTTCAGTTTTTATAGTTCACGCATAATCTCAGTTCTTTGTTACCAAAACGACTTCTTCCTGCTTTTTATGATCCTACACTATGTATGCTAATTATAATTTATTCATTAATAAAACACCAGGAAGGGAATGAACTCGAAATGAGGCGAATTGTTCGCACATGTACAGTTAGCAAACT
The DNA here is from genome assembly GCA_947359405.1 of Antitype chi. Lineage (NCBI taxonomy): Eukaryota > Metazoa > Arthropoda > Insecta > Lepidoptera > Noctuidae > Antitype > Antitype chi. The sequence goes on along the minus strand of OX375815.1, from coordinate 8,168,426 downwards.
GAATCAGAGTACAGTTTGTAAATCCACGGAGCATGGCGAAGACAAAACTAAATTGTTGATGAGTTTTTTTTTTAAATAAAACAAAAACTTACAATAGAATGGGCTGAAAGTCATGTTAGTACTTTGCATAAAATAAAATGTCAGTTATTGTACTTTTGAAACCACATCTAAATTCGAAATAAACTGTAGTAGAAAGAATAACCGTATTCCTTGAATATAAAATGGTAGTGTTTAAAAAAATTACATAATTGTACTCATTCTAACGCATGTTTTCATACAGCACAATTTATTGGATATATGTATTTGGATATTAAAACAAAGCGGTGATATTTATATAACACAAAATGTCAACTATTGTATCTCGTTGAAGTCTTTTGTTAGAAGATGTAGGTACGAAGTTCGTCATCAAAGTTTTTGGTTTTCCTAGTGATTCATTTTCTTTACTATGATTAATAACTAGTAATTACCTAATCTTTTTAATGTGGTACTTACTTATTATTTCATAGATGAAAATTATTATTTTCTTCATCATCATCTACCCTAGCCTTTTCCCAATTATGGTTGGGTCGGATTCCAGTCTAACCGGATGCAGCTGAATACCAGTATTTTACATGGAGCGACCGCCTATCCGAAACCCTGTTACTGGGTAACTCGGTACGCCTTGGTAAGACTGGTTGTCAGACTATTGGGCTTCTGACGACCCGTCTGTCAAAGACGGCGATCGACAGCCGGGACCAACGGATTAACGTGCTTTCCGAGGCACGGAGGGGTGTCGGTATGTATTGCATCGTCACCCATTCACGGAGCGACCTAGGCAAGCGTTGCTTAACCTTGAAGATCGACACTGCGGCTGTTATCATTTAGCCACGAGCCCCTTAAATGATGATTCTATAATTTTCTTCATTTGCAGGATATACACACTAAATACTGAGCATAAAAATGTAAATGAAACCAGTGGTTTGTAACGCAAACTACAAACTTACAACGTAACAACGTAACCTCAAGCAAAAAAGTAACTGGCCATTATTACTCCGGTTCTCATAACACAAGTTAGCACCTCTTATTTAAAGGTACCTACGCTTTAACGACATTAAGTAGTAAGTACTTCAGCATCAGATAGAAAGTAACTGAGACGTAAACATGGATGAATGTAGTTTTCCCATGGCGAGAAAGTGGTCTCACAACAAACCTTTGCCGACATCCATCAACGTCGGCTGTTACAAAAATTATGTAGTTACACAGACTCATTATTATTCATAGTTTAGTGCTAAGAAAGTAACAGTCTACTGTTATGATTCACGTAATCTTATTGATGATACCTCTCTCAATTTCGCGATGAAATCATCTTCAAGTAACGTGTAATTTTTATTATTACATTGTCTGTCTGTACTGTGACCTATTCTTTTCCTTTGTGAAATAAAATTGCATGTTTTCTAACATTAATTTTCGATCGGCGGCGATAAAAAGCTAATCAAGTAATTATGTATGTAATTATTTTAATAGCTATTGGTTAATTGATTATGTATGTTTTATAGGCATGCGTAGAAATAACCTTTTGGTGAGTAAATGTCTAGAAGACATCCTTTTAGACATGGATTTCAGTACACTTAAGAAAAGCAACTGAGGTAACCTACCGTTTGAACTAGCAGTCATAGCCAGATGTGAGTGACTCAAAGCTCATTACTGCTAATGAGCTAACTGTTAGCAATTTCCACTAATTGTACTTGACACAGTCGGAACTCATCATTTGAAACATCCAGAATCTCAACATGTTTCTGATTCTAGCTGTACTAAATTCAGACCCAAAATTGCTCACGCCTGGTCTTTACATTACCCGTAAACCATGTTTTGGTCTCAGCATTAACTACAAAAACTTAGCACCATTGTAAAACAAAAAACCTTCAATTTTACAGGTCTCGTTTAGCTGAAGGCCCCTAAGATAATATATGAAGTTGAACAGAAAGTTGCGACAGGCACTATCTCTGATTGCTCTCAGATAACGTGACGCGTGGGTGGTGTAAACATGTTTCGTAACGTGCATGTCAACAGACAGTGACTTTTTTCAACAATTAACATACACTCGACATTTGTGCGACCACGCTACGACTACTTATACGTTGGGTAGCGACGTAATCAAACTGTAGTTATAACTGCTCAATCTATAAATTAAAGGTGCTTTTACACGGGCAATTTTTTGAGCAATTATTGCTCGGCAACACTAATGGATCAATCTGGATCAAAGTGGAGTAATCTGGAGCAACAACAATCAAATGCGGAAACTGTTTCGGGAATATTGTTTCTGATTGCTTCATATATTACACATTTCTCAATGTCGCCTATAAGAGATGCCGAATATCCAATCGGTTTGGATTTTTTTTGGCAATTTTCTTTGTATCTCGTTTGTACGTATAACTACGTCTCGTTTTTGCGAAAGGAATCTGCCGACGGCGAAGGCAGCGGGCGTTTTGCCTAGTTTGTTAAGTTGCTCCATATTGCATGGTATTGTGTGGCCGTATCTCTGGCAACAGGTTGCTACATGTTGCCATTGTCCTAAATTGCTGGATGTAGTCGTGACGTCATAGTTGACGAGTATTGACCAGGATGGAGCAATTTTAGTTGCTCGTGTATGCGCACCTTAAGTCTAGTTCTCTGCAATAGGTAGGAATGTAATATTTAATAATACACATCAAGTTTTAGTAACGAAATAGAAAACAAAACGTGTCGATTTCTTGTAACACATACGGTGTAACATTCAAATCGATTTTCTACTATCAAGAATTTGTAAATTTAAATCAAGCAGTAATTTAAAATTGCACGTTTCGAAAGTTATTTCCATAATCTAAACTGGTATACGACTTCGAATCAACGGATTTGTGGGCTAATAGGTAAACTTGTCGATATTCGTTGTCAATCAATATTTATGTTATGGCTTGTTATGTCTCGAAAATTGTTGTTTGAATAAGGCCGTGCAATAGTTCTGGGAATATCTGTAAAAACCAATCGGTTTCAACAACAAGTAAACTAGAACTAATCGCAATTAAAGTGACCTGAGAAAAAACTAAAGAGCTGTCACAAAAATATCGGAACATTATATTTAGTAGCGAATACTATTGAGTGAGTGAGCCAGATTTCAAATGCTGCTTTCATTTATTGATGTTGTGGAAGCTAGTTCAATACAACTTGAGATTTATTCGTAGAATTTCAGTTAGTGCATTGAAGGAAGGTAGCTTTATTGTCTTAGAATGTACTCATCCAGTCTTGCGTCACTTGGACTTGCAAACCGGTTGGCCTCGCGTCGATCTGCAGTTTTAGATTTTTCCTTACAGAACAATGTTAAAGAACTGCTCAATTAACGTGTCAATAAATATCTTCTTAACTGAAGTTCTAGTAAATACTCCAGATCTTTGTGAAATATGAATTAAAGATGACTAGAATGCGTGGATAAGATCAGTGTTAAGGTACAAAAACAATAATGAAATTGGCGAAGCAAATAGCAAACAAGCAATTGCTAACGGTGTTATTACTGTGAACAGTGGACCACGGTCCATGAGCACTCCTCCGTAATTTCCCGACAATTTTCTTTCAGAACAATTCCTTCCTGTTGTATTAGTATGCATGAAACCTTAAGTACACAAAACCGGGCTGTGTTAAACGTTTGCGCACGCTGATGCGTCGCGTTACTTCATCGTTTGTACTCATTCCTCGTCTTGGTGCCGTGGTCACGACAATACTGGTATGCCTGTTTACAATATTACAATAGAAGTTATATTACTCGACCTTTTATTGGTTGAGTGGCATTTCGGCTATTTTGAAACTCGGATCGTGACAAATCGCGCCTTGGTCGATTTTAGAGTGACTCGTCTCTCGATAGTCAGAACTATCGAGACGGGTTATACTTCGTCTTGATAGTTATTGACACTGCTTGTTAGTGTTTGTATCGTAGGATGTTGCGTAAATATTAAGGTATGTGAGATGCTGTACACAATGAAGTTGTGGTTATCGGCATACCTTTTAAAAACTGGTTGAAAACTATGCGGTTGTAATTATATAGAATAGAAAGAATAGAATATAATACTCTTTATTATGTAGCTACTTAAATCTGTGTATGTGTGATTGTGTGTCGTAGGTATTATAAAACGTTAACTCATTTATGTTACCTACAGTATAAATGGAGAAAACAACAATTTTTTTTTTTTAAACCATGGTAATATCCACTATATTTTCCAACCTATGTAGCATAAGGAAATAATGTTGTAATATTCTAATCTGTAACATAGTCATTACCAATTACGATAAGCTTATTAATATGTATTTAACCGCAATTACCGACTTTTTTATCCGCATACTTTGCCACTTTGGCAAGAAATAGACAAAGTGAAAGCATACAGCGTCTATAAAGTCATCGGCAACAATTGGTCACATGAAGTCGATAAAAAATAATGCGGCCGTGCACAATGGTTTCCGAGTTTCATTTCTCTGTGACATGAAATGTGTGTATATTTGTATGACATGGATAGAAATAAATAGATGGAACAGTTTCAAGCGATTAGCCGACTACAGTGCGAGAAGTCGATGCTGCTTTGTTCCCCGTTTAGACGATTCTACAAAACTATTAAAAACTTCAAAAATATTAAATTGATACAAGTAGCACCTTAATTATGTTTCTGGATCTTGATATGTTCTAAACTTTAGATCATAATGATCAAGGTCCAGAAACATCAAAAAATCTTTAAATATTAAAGTCAGTTCTTCAAAAATAATAATACAGATGCGATGATGCAACTCATTTCTAAGATAATCTATTCATTTATCGATAAATCTGACTACACCAAATTCAGTGATGTCTATCTCCACTATCAGATTTTTTTATGTCATTAATTAACATCCTGTTATCTTGAGACGTCAGGTCGTATAATAATGATGTCAGGAATCGGTTCGAATTGTGCTAAAATAAATTTTATTTCAAAATCCGTGTCTTTTATGGATAGTAGAGAGTGGACCACTATTATTAACATTGTCCTTGCATACCTCTCTTATGTTTTTAATTTATTGCATTTATGTGTGTGTTGATTGTGTAATTGCATTATAAAATAACTTCGCAGGTTCTGACCGTGTCTATAACAGGACTCTACACGAACAATTGTATAAACAAGTGAGCAATATACATTAAAATGTTATGTGGCAAACTACAATGACCAGTTTGTTCTTATTTATTTAACCATTTATGCACACACTTATAAACAGACAAGAAGAAAGGAACAGAAAAATACGTACATAGGTAATGTTCAAAATCTGTAACTATTTTCGTTACATTACACGAACGATTTGTATTTGAAGGTCATTCGGTAATATGGACTGTATTTATGTATGACAATCTGCGATTTTACTTTGACCTTTGATGATGCGATACAAATTGCAGAACAAACTTAAAATAATATGGATTTTTCTCAAGCACATTTTAAATTTGAAGTCCAGACAACTTTATTCGAATGCAAAATAATGTTGTTCATTACAAAAACAACTAAACGTTCAGTTTCATTGGTGAAACTCGCTTTAAGTACCTACTCTAAGCTAGGCCAGAAACAGATAGCCAACAGTCTATGTAATGACTAAAAAACGTTGCACTCAAAAACCTGCTATGTACAAACAAGGGAAACCGATGCATTGTTTCAAAAGCCAAAGGTATCAATGAATAAAGTGTCGCTGGTCCCTATGTAACCGGATGAAGCCAAATAGCGGCCAGCCGGCGTGAAACCACCATTGGGTAAGCGGCCAAGATACGCCATGCGTACTTACTGCTCTAGTCGGTAAGTCGGCTCATGAAACTGGACACAATCGATTTATTATGTCGTAATTTATTGTAACAATTGGATTATTATTCTATAAAAATAATGCTATTATGGACGGAGCATTTTCAATAAGTAAATGTTTGAAATACTTAGTTATAGGTGTTTTTAATTAGACTTACGAATACACATTTTAAAATTTGCTTACTTTAGTTACGTTACCATAGAGGGTCATAAACATAAATATACCCCTTTATTCGCAACGTTGCTTAAAATTAAGTTACGATTAGCGATTGTTAAATCATACATTTTTGACGTTTAAACATCTAACTTTAATCAACGTTTATAAAAATCTCCTTACTAAATAATAAAAATAATTGAATTTAATAATCGAGGCAGACACAGGAGAAGATGGCGGGACGAGCTTGACGCCTACAGGATTGATCCACATTCACACTAGCTCAAGAAACAGAGGAGTGAAAAGGAGAAAGGGAAGTTTTTGCCCTGTGTGGGACAATAAAGGCTAAAAATAAAAAATGATTTAAAAATGTTTAAACATTTTTTTTTCTTCACGAATTAGTTCTCTTGAACTTGAAGTAATTCTAGTCTCCTACGTCTGTAGTATTTATCTCTAATAGATTAAAATATTTCTCGCTATGATAATTCAGTTTACCATTAAATGACACCGCAATGTGAAGCCTCAAGGTTAGCCATTTATCAACATGTGGTATTGTGTATGTTCTTTTCACGATAATCTATACATACACAGTAATAATACGTCAAAGTTCCTTTTAAATTATATTTACTGTTGGACGTAGGATAAGCCGAAGGCTCAAGACTATAATTTATGCCATTGTTGACTGATTTACAATGATAATTATTATGAGAGAGAACGTTGATAATTCGACTACCACTTACTTACATACAAACAAAAAAGGGCGTATTGTTTTGTGGTTCTCTGAAGTAAGGATAACATCTTTAAAGACTTTATAGAACTTAAGAAGTGTGGTTTGTTTTTTTTTTCTTCTGATTCTAACAAGCCAAATTACGACACCTATTTAGTATCAACTTAAATTAATTCTTCACAGAAAAAGACTAAAGTTTTTATTAGATACAAATTATAACCTAACAACTTTTATGTCACTAGATGGGATTTCAATGCATTTAGCAAAATGTCAATATAATTAAAAAGATAATTCACAATACTATTTTTATTACGTTTTGAAAAGACACAGGTCAGATTAATTTGGTTTAGACGCAAACAAAACAAAACTGACAAAACGTATGCGCAGTGTCATCGCCACAGACGGTTAGAGACCAAATTGGTTCTTTATCAAGATGATTAGGTTCGTATTTCAGATATGTTTTTATTAGTCGTATTAACGATAAACCATTATATTTTTATCGACTGTAATGTAGAAACGAATGATTTCTTTGAAATGCTGTCACGCTATGTATTATAATAGCCGTTAGCAATTACCGTTAATCTAAGTTTAAAGGCGATGGATACATGACATTGAACAGGTTTCCTAATGATATAAAGATTTTTATTTTTTTATTTAACCATTTATGTACACACATATAAACAGACCCGAAAAAAGGAGCAGAAAAATACGTACAAAGGTAATTAATACTTATTTCTACAGAAATTTCTTCCATCATATCTGCGATAGGAGAGAAGATAAAAAGAGATATAGACAACGTGTGCAATAGGAGAAGGGAAAACATAAAATCAAAAATTATACTGTTTTACACACTATATTTTTTATAGTGAAATGCTTTTATCTGCCAATATCTCTTTTCTATGGCTGTACTTTTAATAGACGACTAAAGTTTTTAATATTTCTTTCATGTTTCTTAGTACAGACGCCAGCACATTAAGCTACCCCGAACTGTCAAATTTACCCAATTGAACATCAACCTTATACTTATGTTATATAGTTGAAAATCTATCAAAGAAATTTAATAGATTGGAGTAGCTTGATGTGCTGGCGTCTGTACCTTACTCAGCAAAAAGATAATTATTACAAGTTATTTGATTCTTCCATAACAATACCAAATTAAAAGACCTTCCAGCATATTTCTGTGTTTTCCTTTCAATTGCTGTGTTTTGCTTTCATGCGCAATCAAAGGTCGTTTTAAAGGCCGCAAACGATAGTAAACTGAACAGGACACCTAAATCGCAAACGTAGTCAGCTAAATGTTATGTCAACCTTTAATCAATAGCCTAGCGAGTACCGAATCAAGCGAGAATTGGACACATAATACATTTGCTGTAAAATTAGGACAAGGCCAGTACTTTTCGTTGCTTAAATAGTACTTAGTGCGTAAATGCATCGACCAATGAGTGAATGGCAGCGGTATAGCACTTAACTTTAAGGTTGAATGCGCAGTGGTAGAGCGCGAAATTCAAATTTTGTTACGTTTTTTGCAATTTTCAGGTGAGTGTCAGCTTGTTACTTGATCAAAATAAGATTTGCGACTATAACATGTACGTATTTACAGATTTATAATCATTAGAATCATTACATCTTTCTAAGTTAGATTTGTTCCATAAGAACAAATTTCTTATGGAAAAGTGCTTGTGGAAGAAACCTAACTTATAAGAGATATATTAGACATTCTAATGACTTTATTCTGTAAACACGTACCTGTTATATTCGCAAATCACATTTTGATCAGGATACAACCTGATACTGACCTGAAAATTGCAAAAACGTAAGAAAATTTGAATTTCGCGGTCTACCACTGCGCATTCACCTTAACTTTGCATTCGCTTGCCACCAAATGATTACGTCCGATAAGCCGGAAACATTGTAGTAAACAGGTTTTCGAAGTTTTGAAAGGTGTTACTTGGGTTACGTATGCAGTCAAGTATCAAAGTTTATTATGAAATCTATTTAAATAAGACTAAATGCTAATTAGATTTATATTTTAGTTCCGTGATAAGTATTTATATCGTTTATCACAAATTATCACTGAAATGCTGATTGTGTAGAAGCATGCATTCCGCTTAGTTTACCTATTTATGCGCAAATCACGTAGGTTTCAATACCTATCAACCTACATACACACTAGTGCGTAAGTACCTACTGTGTCTTGAACAAGGTTAAAAAATAAAAATCATCAAACTAATTAATGGATAACCTTGAAATGGAATGAAAATTGATAGCTTGACTGTTTTTTCTTTAGTTTTTACAGAAAAAATTAAATAAAAACGTCTTTTCCTGAATGGCCATTACTTCTACCATGAACCATTTCAAGGTTATCCATTAATTACCGAACACCCTGTATAAACAACGAGTAATTAACGTAAGACCTCATACACCCCAATTAGAGTATTGAGTTAAAAGCGTAATACGATGATCAAAACAATTTTTTTTTAAAGCTAACTGATATTATTAAGAAAAACGTGTCGCGACCCAAGCATTACTTTGTGCATTTAAAATTGAGTTTTATTTCTTTTGAAATAAGATACAAAAAAAACAGCTGTTCCATACATTTTGACTGCGTAGGTATTGCACTTGCCTATGAAACAGCTGATTTTTTTTATACGAGTATAAAACCGACGAAAAATTTCTACGCTGGGGGGTCTAGAATGGTATGCTGAATTCATGGTTAAAGTTTGCTTACTGAATAAAAACTTTTCCTGTATATAATAATATAAATGTGAAAGTTTGTATGTTTGGATATTTAGAAGTTTGTTACTCAATCACGCAACAACGACTGAACGGATTTGGATGAAATTTGGCACACAGATAGATTACAACTTGGATTAACATTAGGACTTTTATCCCAGTAGTACGTTCCCCTGGAATAAGTTTCAACTTCCACGCGGGCGAAGTCGCTGGCAAAAGGTACCTACTAGACAATTCAGGTTGAAATTGAAAACATGCGACAAACCGAAATGGGAGATTGTACTCATCATTATGAACAACTTTTACTAAGGGACCAAAGATGCAATCGCGAAAAAAAAACATCTGTTCCCTACATTTATGTTCGCATGACTCGTCAAAATGTAGGGAACAGCTGTTTTTTTTTGCGATTGCATCTTTGGTCCCTTAGTAAAAGTTGTTCATAATGATGAGTACAATCTCCCATTACGGTTTGTCGCATGTTTTCAATTTCAACCTGTATAAAATGTAAGTAGGTGAACACGAAGGCAAGAAAAGAAAGACATCACAGACCTCATGTAACTTATGCCGATGCCGTCTCTCGAAATGTCTCATTGCTGTGCCGATGAGGAAGCATTAAGGTCAGCTGTTTACCGAGGAATGTAGTCAAGAACGGAGAAATACTCTGTCTAAACAGTTAGGCCTACTTTTTAGCAAAGCATTCGGTACCGACCGTGACGCTACAGAAACAAAGGCGGTTTACCTAATGACGCGTTTCAATTCATCAAGTTCTAGAAACTCAGGAATTGTTATAGAAATGTTTTAAAACAGCTTCATTTGGCAATGACCAAAGTAAATGCCTACACTAATAATGAAGGTTATCTATCCAACTCGCACATTTATAAGATTTGATGGGTAGCATTATAAATATTCACATAATCAATTTAGGGTGTCGTATGTCGTAATTCCTGGGTCCAATGTGATCCGTTACCGAGTCAGCGGAGGTTCGTGTGCTCGGGTCCTATCGGGGGCGGTTCCGAACTATACGGTTAAAAACTAGGGTACTATACGGTTTAATACTAGGGTTGGCAATGACCAAAGTAAACGGCTACCCTAATAATGAACTACTACTACTGATGTGCCAGATCATTAAAATTGTAGATCCGCGTCAATATTCGCGGATACGGATACAGATCTTAACTTTCTTACTCAATTGGTGTCCGTGCGCGTGACCTTGAAACGATAGTTGACACCACTAGACACTTTGCGTGACAGAACATGTTTCGACTTGCGTTGCGCGGGCCTTTCTTTTGTTTTGATGATAGTTTAGTATGACACTGGGCAGCATAGATAACGTTTGCGTTTGTTGTAAGTTACAAAAATGTCTACAAAGAAGTTTAGTAGTGCAATTTGGAATTATTCATAAGGTAAAAGATCCGTCAAAAATGTAACGGATACAATACGGATATTTTTTCTCCCGCGGATAACCTCGGATACGGATACGGATATCCGGAAAATCACTAATCGATACCTTAAAGACGAATGATTGAATAAATGAAGATAGTGAAAAATTGAGAATCGGATTTACTCTAGCGACAATTTAACAGAGAAAAAATAATACAGGTGACCATGGAATAAACTGCAAAATATTAGAGGTGTAATATACTAATAGGTCTACACAATGAGGTTCTTAGAAACCTTTAGTATTACTGGAATCCATATAAATTCTGTAAAAGCATTCTGTTGTCCGTCCAGCGCTCGGCCTATGTGTACGGTTTGTCTACACTTTCTTCAGTCCATTAAACCGTACTTCTACAAATGTTAATTAAAACTGATCATCAAGACAATTAGTTATGTCATCATAAGGAAGTAAACTATTTCCTTCCTATAGCAAACATTCACTGACAGTTGTTTTCTTTAATCGATTCATACGTAATCAAAATATAGTTTAATGGTTGTTTGCTATCACAGAAAAAATCTTTGAGCAGTAGTGATGTAAGTAGCGACTTAATTATTGAATAAGAACAAATTAAAATGTGTTCTTTTTTGTGAATTACATCTCGCAGTTCAACCTATGAGGTTGTCGTCTGCTTAACCGGACTTGCCTGTGATGATCTTAGCAAATTAAGATTACCAGCCAAGGCTACCCGGCTACGGGCACCCCTGTGGGGTACGGACCTCGGCTTAGGGCATCGCTGGTAGAGGGCAGCAAGGGACAAACTGAATCGGACTGAATTAAAATGTGAATACCGCGACTTTGTTTTTAAACGTCGCGTCTCCTTGACAACACTAAGAAATTCCAACTTTTTACTTGTTTTGTGTAATACACTGGCAACTGACGACATGATTGAAAAACGTTTAGTTTACTTTAAACTGCATCTACATTGCCAAAATATAAACAATTTAATATTACGACTTAGTAAGGCCTTTTAATCGATGATTTGACCAAGCTTTCATTTGTCGGCACACCAAAGTAAATTATTAAAATCCGGAACAGAATAGATAAAGTTACATCATACGGATACCTACCATGTACCTAATATTTCAAGATTTATTTCAATTTTTATTAGTCTTGCTATTATAAAGATTGCTCATAAGTTTATAACATAACCATTATTCTCAATTTGTTTTTACACCATATGGGCACGTTTTAGATTCTGTGCATTTTTTCGTAAGCACAGCGAAAGGTATGCGGTGCATTGAACGTGACATTAAAACCAATGAGTTGCACATTTCGATGAAATTGCTCACCTATTACGTCACAGTAGGTATTCTGATGTTAACTGTGCCAATCTTCTGTGATCTACAGAAGTTGGTAGTTTTAGATAAGCTTAATCGCAGTTGTAGGTTGGTCGTAGTAGAAGGTTATGCCAAGCTTTCTTTAAAATTATATTTATTTAATATAATACCAGACACTAGGACCATTTGTATCTGAGGGACAAGAACGAAATACTTCGAATACGTTCGAGAACAAAGACTTGTAGTCAATAGTAGTGGAGTTGATGGGAAAACAGTCACGCAATACTTTAAGTGGGTTAAAGAAATACGAATGCAACAATGATACTTTGTAAACGCGAGTGATTTGCTCCGGTCATGGACACTGGTGAGCCATGGGAAATTGAAGAAGGGCACAAACAGCGGCTCATGTTTCTTCGAGCAATTTCAGTAGCTTCCCGACTTAAAGAAAGGTAACTTGATGGCATTGAAGTATACAATGCTTTAATATTAAATGTCGAACCAGTTGTTTTAAAATAACTGTTGCTATCAATGTGTAGGTAGGTACTGGCATTGTCTCGTGCGCAAGCAAAACATTGAAGGTGTATATTTTTCATAACAATGCATACATGTGCATTGGATGAACTAAAAGAAATTCTTTACACATTGTTTGGTTACACAATCTGTTAAATTGTGATCATACCTCCATAATTAAAAACGTCGTCGTATTCTTTAACGAGCTAATATAGTTCAGAGTTAATGCGCTGATTGTCAGAATGTCTCATTCATGTCATTGAGTGTGAGTGAAAATAACTTTTGAAATTGTTTAGAAAGTATAAAGCACAATTCATCATCCCATTAACGAGGTTGATAATTAGCTACCTCTTTACGTAACAAAGCGTATTTTAATTAACTTTTAGCTGTTAGGTAGTTACTTTTAAGAATAATCGTGACAATTCATTTGCAGATCCATTGTCTTTTTGTGAAGTCTACAACACGTTAAATTGTCATGACAAATGAAACTTCCAGCACATTAAGAGGCTCGTTTTGCGTGAGTTTCAAGAATAAATAAAATGTAGTAATATTTTCCGTCTAAAGCTGTTTCTCATGACCTTACACGCTAGCGAAGTGAGCACATAACGTAATAAATCACTGCTAGTTGGACCGTTTTTAAAACTTGAAGTATGTATAAGTCAATAAAAGCTTTTCTGTGGAAACGGATGTTGTGCTTAAAGGACGTGTCTATGATTAAGGATAATTTTAAACAAAGTCAGTTACTGTGCTGTAAAACTAATGAGTTCCCGCCATCCTAATAGTCTTTTAATATCGTAGAATTCAAAAAGAGTTTCAAATATGGTGTTTTTATCGTTGGGGGTTTAATTAGTTTAAGATCTTCTGGATTCGAAAGTTAATTGAAATCTGTCTCTGAAGGATGGTCGGTGGCTTGGACTAAGTTTCGTCCTGCTTCTGCATCTTATTAGTGCAACAACCTTTCATCTTTAAGGTTCTAAACTGATAGCTCAGAATATGGAAAAAAGACAAAAGGCGCTTACGATTCAACAATCATCGCGGCGCCTGCCCCACTTTTCACCGCGGAATACAGCTAGCTAAACAGTTCTATTCGCGTTTGCGTTTTCTGGTTTGTTCTGTTTTCTTAGACTGATACACAAGTTTATACACAACAGATAACTCACCCTGTAGGCTAGGTGCAGACGCGGGCGCAGCAGGAGGTGGCTGCAACGGCGTGGGAGGCGGCCTGCGCCTCCTAGGCACATGCAACCCCGGCGCCGACGCCGCCCGAGTCGCCGTACGGAACCCGGGCGCCCGGTACCTGGCCGACTTCACCGGACCAGCCGGCACTGTGTTCGTACCCGTGATGGACGGCAGCCGGGGTAGGGAACCGGCGCGTTGTTCTTCCTCCGACTGGAAGATATGGCAGTGTTAATTTATGGACAGGTTCTCCTTCAACTCTTACTATATGAGAGTGCTTTGGTATAAACATTAGCCAGTCAGCAAGGGGGAAGCGGTGCTCCCTGTCAATTGCTACCTACAGATACAGTGTGGAAATAAGACTGGATTGATACGGTGTGAAAGACTACTTAAGGCATAAGATGCCTCAAAGAGATGTCAGCACCAACTGGTGGGGTCCGCAAGGACCGATGCCTGCCAGAGGTGCGGGTTGTTCGAAAGAGATACCGTGGCCCCTGGCACACAGGCAACTGAGAGCACACGGGTGGGTTTTAGTCAGTAAAAGTCTGACACGCCCTCCTGCCCCACCCAGAGCGGGAGAAGTTATTTGATGATTTCCCAGCCTCAAAAAAAAAGTATAAGATACTCTTTATCGCTTTGCGAGGCTTTAGTAAAACTTTTTATTATGTAACTAAACAACGCCGTCTATCTTTAGTACAGAGCTTCCGAAGTCATTGCTGCCTGTGCTTGTTCAGCTTATGCATAATCAGCCTATAATGTTCCCACTGCTGGGCCTCCTCTCTTCGAGAGGGAGTGGGCTACAATCTACCACGCGGGCCCAGTGCCGGTTGGTAGATTTTGTTGTTCCATTGTTCAGCTTAGCCGGCTAGAACTATGGGTCTACATAAATTCATTCGAAAAATCTCCCTTCGGTGGTCAAATATCATAAAAGTAATAAAGGCGAAGCATTAAGGTGAATGCGCAGTAGTAGAGCGCGAAATTCAAACTTTGTTATGTTTTTTGCAATTTTCAGGTGAGTGTCAGCTTGTTACTTGATCAAAATATGATTTGCGACTATAACATGTACGTATTTACAGATTTATAATCATTAGAATCAATAATACATCTTTCTAAGTTAGATTTGTTCCATAAGAACAAATTTCTTATGGAAAAGTGCTTGTGGAAGAAATCTAACTTATAAGAGATATATTAGACATTCTAATGACTTAGTTCTGTAAACACGTACCTGTTATATTCGCAAATCACATTTTGATCAGGATACAACCTGATACTGACCTGAAAATTGCAAAAACGTAAGAAAATTTGAATTTCGCGGTCTACCACTGCGCATTCACCTTAAGAAGCTTCGATGACGCTAGTAATTAGGTTAAGTGTATTTTAAAGGGCAATTGCTTTGAGTTGAGTCATTTCCAATAATGCAATTTAATTATGTAATTACTAATGATGACAAGATTATTACTCTATCTGTAAAATGTCGAGTGCTACTTAGCTACAATTAGAAGTTCTGTGCAGGTGCCACTTAATCCACCTGTCAATGCCGTAACTTTTAACTAATAGGTCGATATTTAAGTTTAGTGACTCTCTGAACACTGTTTTCATATTGCAAATTATTATTATCTTAGAAACTGGAATGGAAAAAATATTTTGTGAAATACTTCCGATGAAGAAAGTTCAAGCCAAAGTCAACTTCAAAATGGAAATTTATAGGGGCGATATTGCCAGGTAAAACGAGAATCGTGTGTGATTAAGAAAGTAATACTACTTTAATTAGTTACCTATTGCCCTAGCAATTTCTAGGTATACCAAGGAAATCGTACGTGCTTATCAACAATAAATTATATATTACGCGCATACACACTACGGATTGTAATAACGTTTAATATTTACTATCAATATGCATAACTAATGCAATTGTAGCCTAGGTTCAATTCTATAGAACTACAAGTTATTAGTACTGAGCATTTTCCAAGTACTTATAGTTAACTGGCACGTAGATAAAAACGTAAGTGAGCTAAGTATAGGGAATTTTATGTCCTAATTAAAAACCAATAATACGTGCGTGAATTACATAAGTTTCGTTCACATTATGTGTGAGTGATCTGATCACACATTTAATTACAGAAATCTATTCAATTTTATGGTTTAAGTGGTAAAAGTCAGACGATTATGTGTATTTTATTTGAAATTAGATTTGCACATGGAAGTCTGGCATGAGTAGGTAATATTTTTGTTTTTAAGGAATTCCAAATTTAAAAATAAGTAAGTTGGTAATTCTTTAGTAAACTTTTCTAAACTCTTCTCTTTTATTCTCATGTAAGTGAATTATTGTATTCATGAGAATAAAGTTATCTCTAACCTCACTTGACAGATACTTTTGAAAGCTCTTCAGTAACATTTTCTTACGTGTTGACTTAAGGTTACTTTAAACAACAGATTATAGTGAATGTAAACAAGTTTTTACACCAAAGTAAACGTGTCAGAGGACACTAGGAAACTACACGCTGGGCTAGACACTATCAGTCAAATATTTATTTATTTACAATCCTACGGTATCTCTTATGTGATGCATAATCAGCTCTCTTGGGCAATCTTTTATCTACTAACGTGCGTTCTTGAACGCAGTGGTTGTATCTACGTGGCATTGACATTTTCGAAATACTTGCGTCCCAAATAAATTGATATGAGGAAACAGCCTTGAATTGAATAGTTGTCGATGTTTTGTAAAAACTCACTTTAACATACGTGACAGAAAGTGTAAATATACAAATGAGTAACTGTCTATTTTGTGTTGTTGTGTGCAAGTATGCTAATGTTTGTTTTGCGTTCTCATCAATGGCATCTTGTGTTGTGGATGTAAATTTAATTGTGTACTAGCTGACCCGCTAATAAATTTCTGAATTTTTTGTGAGACAACCAAACATATTTTATTTTATTTATATAGATTTTCTGTATATTTTCTCAACGTTTAAGCCTTTCCTGGACTACCACAAAAATATCAAAAAAGAAAAATTAGCCAAATCGGTCCAGCCGTTCTCGAGTTTTAGCGAGACTAACGAACAGGAATTCATTTTTATATATGTAAAGATAGATTTTGGATGTTTTTTTTGTTGATTTTGAACAGATTTGGTTGTCTTACCTCAGCATCTGGTGCGGATGCGCGACGTCGTCCTCGCCACAGCCGGTCCTCACTGCCTCCAATCGCTCCACAACTCCTCGAATGGGATTTCTGTGCTGCCAAATCAGCTCCCGCGGGTGAACGCCGGGATTCTCCACCACCACCCAACGTACCACGAGAATCGGCTGCCAGAAGAGCTGATTCAAAACTACCACGCCACGAAAACCTCTCGCAATCACTCGCGACACTGCCCCTACTCGCTGTTGGCTCAAGTATGTCATGAGACCGACTTCGCGCTAACGCCCCCGGCTCGGACGCACTGTCGTCATCTGTGCTTGGTGATGCACCGCCCGACACTTCATGCATTAATGCCACTAGTCTGCCACCGATATGTCTCATTACTTTACCGAACATCGGTGGTGAACCTTCCCCAGCCCGGCCCAGCGTCGCCGCCAGCCTCCGATATGCTCCGACTGCATCGCGCTCTAACGAACCCGCATCGTTATTTCCTCGATCGAATTCATCAATTATTTCACGGCAGCTATCAGATATCTGTTTCCTCAGCGCAGATCGAGTACCAGCTGTATTGCCCTCTAAGTCAGAACCGGCGTAATCGGAAGAGTCGTAGGAATCACTCCAGGTGTCCTCACTCGACAAATACTCCACTATTTCACGCACTTCTTCGTCCCGTATACCCGGAACTGTTTTCATTAACCTCGTTAATTCACTTTCAAAGTATAGAAGTTGAGGTGGTTTCGGGGGACGGGAACTCTCTGTGGAGTTTGAATTAGACGATGCCGGAGTAGACGTCCGGACATTGGTCGTGTGTATCATTGTTTTGAAAAATTGTCGCATTTTTGTCATCATAAGATTGGTTTCCTCATCAGACGACCAATTGTTAAAACTATCTTTACGTACTAATGGACTTTGAGGCGGGCGGGATGACGGTGGAACTTCCACACGTTCTTCAATATCAGGTCGGATTTCTTCGATAATTTCTTCTAATTCTATTTTAGGTTCATGAGATCGTGTAAAATCAGAACTAGAATCTCCATTTCTTAGTAGGTCATCACAGCTACCGACGAAACCACTATCCCTACTAGTTTGTTTTTTAGATTCAGATAGTTCAGATCCAAGCGGTGGGAATTCAGGTCGGGGCGATAGTCTGCCGTCTTCACCCTCCGAAACAGATCTAGTATCATCGCGTGTTTCTTCGGTAAACTCAGCCGATTGTCGTCGTTCGTCGGCGGGTGATCCACGTGGCTTTTTGTTTTGTTTTTTTCTTTTCGATTCGCCTTGCATGTCGAGCCTTTCAGAGGAGTCATGCCGGTCCTCCGTCTCTGTACTTGAGGCGTCGGAGACTTCCTGATTATCCTGCGAAGGTTCGTCCCCCGTTAATAAATTATCGAGTGAATTTGAATGTGACCGCGGGGTTCCACGGGCACGAACTAGCCTTTTTCTGCGCTGTTCAGGACTTTGTCTGCCTTCACTATCGCTACCAACACTTCCAGAACCGTCTGAATCACGCCTTTCTTGATTAAATCCCATGAAGCCAGAGAGAAAATATTTTTCTAACCGTGACGACACTAGATCATCACTATCACCATTTCTTTTCGGTTGCTCATTATCAACAATTGATTCACCAGCTTCACTACATACACTTGACGTTTCCGACACTGCTTCCTCATCATCGCGAACATTTCTGCCGTCACCCAAACCGAAGAAAAAGTATTTCTCTAATTCCGTTGCGGATATAGGTCGTGGTTTTTTTATTGTTTGTTCCGTTTCGCTTTCTTCGCAACTTTCTTCGACGATGGTGTGTAAAGTGAAGTCTATGGAACGCCTACAGTAGGCGAAGTCCTCTCCCCTCATGGGAAGCGAGGCTTCATCCCCGGAATCGGTGTCAGAAGGTGAGGTGGCCTCGTCCTCGTTGTGGCTGACGTCCTCGACCCACGAGTCATCGTCTGCGAGCCCCTCCTCGAGGCACACGACCGCCGAGAGAGTGTCGGCATTGCTAACAACAGTCACTCCGCCCGAAGGCTGTGGCGTTTCGTCGTCGGATATTCGTTCGTCTGTTTCGTCTTGTTGTACGTCCGGGCTAGGGTCCGATTCACTTTGTGAATTGGTGTGGTGCACTATAACTTCCCGCATGAGCCGCGTCGTGTCTGACGTGACAACGGAGACGCGGTCGTGCGTTATCATAACGCGGCTAGTGAAGCGCGCGGAACCGTCCGCACAAGCCGTACGCGAGCGGCAAACTGTTGTCGCGGCAGGTGCGCACGCGCTCCCCTCCGCGTCGGCGCAAACCGGCCTGCCGCCATGCATTTTCTCCTCCTCTTGTTCCTCCATTAATTCTTTCTTCAATAGTTCACTGAGAGTGCGTTCAATACCTTTAAACAGGTCTATTTTTTCCGCGGACGATGAACTTGTGTTATCGTGACTAGGCTCCGGTGAAGGTGCTAATTTAGTTAATGAGTCCGGTTGAATTTCTGCAGAATTTAATTTGGTTTTATTATTATGTTTCTCATTAGCTAATTCTACCGAAAATTTTACTTTCACGTCCGCCAGTGAATCGTAGTCGATGTTTTCAGATGATATACTTTGATATCGATTAACGTCACTATCTGTGTTATTTTTCTTATCTAGATCATTACTCGAGCTCGAGCTACAACTTGCATTAAAACTGTTAAATCTTTCACACGTTTCACTTTGCAGCATATTTTCGTCACAAAACTTGAAGAAGTTAGTTTTTCTGGATCCTTCCTGGCTGCTGTCTTCATCACTATTATTTTCGTAGGGAATAACAGAATATTCCTCTGTAAAATTAACAGAGTCCAAAAGCACAATGTTTGAGGTTTCAGATCTTGGTGAAAAACTTTCATTTGATTCGCCACTAACATTTGCTTCATTTGGTCCAGCTACCTCAACCGCGATTATTTCTAAACTATCGGATTTCTTGTCATAGGAATCATCACAATCTATGCCACTACTGTCAGCGTTATCCTCGAGGTCTGAAGATGAGTCAGCCGGGTTAACAACAAACACTCGTGAAAATCTGCCGCCGCCACCTCCCGAGTCATCGGAGTCCTCGTCTGACGTCGCTGGTTCCTCAGGGGCGCCACTTGTGAGGTCGTAACTTCTTCGAGCTACTCCTTTCTCTGAGTCGCTTGAATCAGCTGACTCGTTCGAGGAAGGGAAAGCTTTCTCCGCTTCCAAGTGATCCGGCATAGCATTTGCTGGATCAGATAACAACGATAAAGAGTCCTCCTCGGCAATCACCTTGATTCCGACTGACGGTTCATTTTCAACTGGCCGTTCGATATCCTTATCATCGTTATCGTTATCGCGGGGCTCCGACGCTTGTGACGCCTCGGACTGTATCGCTTTATCAGTTCTTACGACGGTGGTCATCTCAAGTTTAACTGTCTGTGGTGCAGCAGCGGAGGCGGTGGCGGTGGCGGCGGCGGTGACGGCGACGGCTGCGGCCGTGGTGAACCGAGCGAGGGTTGCGGCATCGAGAGGAGCTAGGCCGGGGTAAGTGTTCCAGTGTGGCGTGGGTGGTGTTTGCGTGGGGAAGGCGAGTAAAGCAGGCCAGAGGGCGGCGGGTACGGGTACGGGGACAGGCACTGGGACCGCGACTATTCGGGGCTCAGCGCCGCAGGAGCAAGGTCGCGGGCAAGCCTGTGGCGCGTGCTTGGCAGGTGGTGGGATAGGGTGCGCCGCCGACGCGCCCGGCTCGAAGTAGTCCCAGTCGCAGTCGTCGGGCGCGGGCGGCGCGGCGGAGGAGGCCGTGGAAGACGAGTCTTCCGTGTCCTCGCGACACGACGAGTCGGAGCTCAGGAACACGAGGCGGTAGTCCTCGGGACGCATACGACCGGCCTCCGGTTCGCTTGCCTCGCCCGGTTCACTGTTGACGCCCCACTCTGAAAATGAAAACAATAAGTTAATTTATTTGTGGCAATATACATATAGAAATATCTATTATAGATACATATGTAAGGGTAAATGTAATATAAACTCTCATTTCGCTTGTCCAGAAAGATTGCTAGTCGTAATAAAACACGTTACACAGGTAAGTTCAAACCAGTTCTAAAACGTGTATAGAATACATACAGTAACCTGTTATTTAAGTGTGTATGTACATATGTATTTATTTATTTGATTACCTATGCATGTTTTATTTGTACAAGAGATTGTGAGGTTAAACAATAACAAACGCCTCCAGTTTTTTCTGAGCAACGAGTGGACGTCTAGTTATACGTTGTTTGCAAACCATAAGGCGTTTGGAGCCACACACGATTAAACATGTTTAATGTAAAGAACGTTGAAAACAAAGACAGGTAAACTAGACCTTATTAAGTTTACAGACAACAATTCGATATTTATTCGATACAAAAGCCGAAGATTGGCCGATATCTGCCTGCCTAGTCCTACCGTAACGAACTCGTATGCAAAGACGTTGATTGCCTACTGGTAACAACAATAGAAATAGAACAGCAAGTCCAAGAGTCCGGAATGTCATGTTTGAGATTGCAATCATGCTAATATTGAATCTGTAGAAAGCACAACGGATAGGTGGCCCGAGCCGCGCCGGTGCAGCGCAGAGCGTGTCGTGAGTCGAAAGCGACGTGTTACACGAACCTATCTTAGACAAGCGGGGTATTTAATTTGTCAATTTATATTTAGGATAACAATAGATCATGTGTTTCTTGGACAAACGTATAAAGAAAACTATGATTTAATTATCTTGTCGCGCTACGTTTATTTAGGAAGTAAATTCAGCGAGGATATATTTAGAATCTAATTTGACAGATAAGCCAGCATTTTGAGACGCTTATAATATAGTCGATCTTATTTTGTGATCTTTAAGATATCTATTAGTCATATTTAGTATATTTTTTAGGAATCATTTGTCATTTAATACGAGCCAGAAAATATCACACTGACGAGAACTGTCGCTGCAAATATGCAAATAAGAGAATGAAAAAGGATATAATATCTCATTATTTTATTATATCGCCTGCAGCTTTAGACTGACTGGAAAATATTTGCTTACTGCACCTACAGTTTTATACATTTCGAGAGAAACGGCATAATAATATATTATAATAACTTTGACTTATTAATGGCTCATAATTCATTTTTATTGCCGATAAGAAGCAATGCATAAATTAACTTTCTAGGATGAAATCAGATAAAATGTTATTTCTTTTTAGTACCTAATTTTTTGTTATTCGTGTGGCTAACTAAGCAATTACTTGGCTTATCGTAATGGCTATAATGCATGTGCTTCACTAGAGACGTGGCTATGGCTTTAAACTCTGCGATCCAATAAAATCCGTTAGATAATTTTTTTCTTGAGAGATAACACGCACTCTTTTAAGCCAATATTAGATTACAAATCAAAACAAACGTACGTTTGGTATTAAAAAAAATTGGGGATAAGCTTGGTATTGATTACTTTCCGTGTGAGATTTCTGGGTCGGAAACTTAAAACTTAAAGACTATGTAGTAGGTACCTACCTGAGACTCAAATGTTGGAACCAAAATTTCAGTTATTCTTGAGTCGGTGACAGGCAGGCTACTCTATGACTCCGTCAACGAAAATACGGGCCCGTCCGAAAATAGTTCGAAACTTCGAAGTGACTACTACAGCTGATTAATTAACTTTTTTGGACTGGAAAAACATAGGGAGTAGGGACAACTGTCAAATCGTGTAGTAATTCATTCTTAGTTTGGGCCCCAAACTAATCATAGGTCCGTAACTGGGGGCCTACTCTCTAACTCCATCAACGAAGATACGGCCCCGTCCGAAAGTAGTGCTAAACTTCTTAGTGAATCCTACAGCCAATTAACTAACTTTATTGGACAGGCAAAAACTTATCGGAAGTAGGGACAGCAGTCAAATAGTGTTATCATTCATTCTTAGTTCAGGCTCCAAACTAATTTTCTGTCCGTAAGTGATACGGAGTAGGAAACGCCCGTAACTTCGACCGAGAGTACGGATTTCGTGGTTAGAGAGTAGGCCCCCTGAAACCGTCTCTGTTTCGGAGGAGGAGGTAGCCAAAGAAAAGCGTTATAAAAAAGGCATTTCCTAGTGATGTTCTACACATTGGATTCGTTCTACAGTTTAGTTACGACATTCAAGAGCCTGTCAGTCGTCAGATAATAATACAAAGTGTATGTAAGCGCCTCACGTGTTTTATATCTATGTAGCTAATCTTCATGTACCTACACTACCTACTGTATAATTGTTTACGAATACACAACACGCTACTACCTTTAAGAGAACGAAGTGCACATGATTTGAATGTAATTACTACTAGTAATGTAAGCATGTACACACGCTATGGTTTTTGTATCGCTGCAGATGAGACTATTAATTAATTGATTATTATTATTCACATTACAGCACTGAAACTTATAACAACTTAGTTCTATTACTTATATGTTTTTGTGGCTCTTTCAGATGGTAAAATAAGGTGTGTTTCGGGGTCTAATCCTGAGCAGAAACCGACCAGCGCGCGCGGCCCGAATCGTAGACACAATAAAATGTCGTAGTGCCTCGCGGAATTCCACGTTCAATGGGGGAACGTTCGTTTCTGCATTGTCAGCCATCTTGGTTAGATTGCAAATTAAGAAGGCTGCGCAAAGGTGACCTGCAGGCTTAGCAGGAGAACCGTAGAGAAGCGTTTTGTCGACGGAAGAGTAAACAAAAATGAGGTTTCCGTGTAGACAACTGATAGTTTTGTACTGAGAAATGGAGACAAGCGATTTCTATTCTACGGTAGAGTAGAAATAGAAAGCGTCATGCTAAGCCTGCTGCAAATTGCAAAAACGTAAGAAAATTTTAATTTCCCGGGAAACCGTGGCGCTTCCCCCTTAGGGGCCATCCATAAATTACGTAATACGTTAAGGGGGGGGGGGGGGGGGAAAGGGTCAACGAAATGTGACATTGTGTGACAAGGGACAGGGGTGCGTCAAAAGCTTTGTGACGTCACATGTTAAAGTCTAAAATTTGACATTTTTAAGTTAACCAAAAACTTTAAAATATTACTTACTCGATCTATATATAGGCTTCTTCTATCTAAAATATTTGACTTAATGTTTGCTTTTGTTATTTAAATAAAAAAAAAACTGCTGTTTAAATTTAATTACTTCTAAATATAAAATTGAAAAATATGTGACGTCTCACAAGGGGGCAGGAGGTTTCACAAGTGTGACCACCTGTGACAAGGACGGGGTCAACAAACCATAAAATTTGTGTGACGTAATTTATGGATGGCCCTTTATGTTGTGAACAGGGTCACCCAAGATTACCGTTTATTCATGCAAATCCTGATGACGTCAGTTAAATTAAGTAGAACCATTCAGCTAATTGGATGACATGGTTCATGCAGACACATTGCCCAACATCAATTAAAATTTATTAATACGTATATTGCTTAATAGATAAGCACAATAGATTTTTCTATCAGTTTCCACAAGGGCTGTTTACTGCAGCTTACGACTGATGACCTCAAAGCGGAATGAGACCGTGAAGATATATATCTTCGCTCTTATTACGTAAGTAAACAAAGTAATGATACGCATTAAAAACATTACCCTCCTTTAAGTTATTGTGGTCAGATAAACAAACAATGATTTCCCTGTTGTATTTGTGTAGCTTATGGAGGAAAATCATTGTAGGTGCAAAACAGACATGCAATTCGGTCATAGCCTCATAGAGCTACCTAATTCCTAACCTCGGATCAGTGGTTAATACCTACTCAATTGCTACTCTAGGTCTGCTTTCTGAGACATTTTGATACTGTTGTTACACTTATGAAGTAAAAGCTGGATTATTTGTCCAATGAAACAATAGCAAGTTAGCTTTAGCTAATTTACACTAGGGACTGAAAATATAATTTGTGCTGTGGATATTATTATGTACAATACATTGGCTGTGTCGTAAAATCGTTACATTATAGCTGAAAATTATCGTGTATTTATAGATACCGTTGAATACAAGTACAGTCACGAGCATTAATATGTATACACATAGCCAAATTCAAAAGCGTTTATTTTATTTTCTCTTAAACAACGATTACAATCTTGAGATTACCTACGTTAACATTAACGTGTGGGTTCCGAAATATTGTTTACATAATAACATAAAATTGCAATCGTTACAAGAGGAGAAAATCACTTTTAAAAGTTGGTAAGCGTATACCTAGACCTAAGTGCGCGTACACCTTCCGCCTGACGCAGGTCCTCACCGGACACGGGTATTTCGGGAGGTTCCTGTTTCGCATAAGGCGGAAGGAAACGCCCGGGTGTTCCCACTGTGAAGATCGCCCTGAGGACACGGTGGAGCATACGGTGGAGTTCTGCCCGGCTTGGGCGGAGCACCGCCGTGTCCTTGTGGAGGCGATCAGCGGCGGCGATCTCTCGCGTCCGGCCCTGGTCCAGGCCATGGTACGGAGCGAGAGTGCATGTGTAGCCGTCGCCTCCTTTTGCGAAACAGTGATGCTCGCGAAGAGGGAGGCGGCGCACGTGAGGAAGAGGCAGTATATGGGCCCTCACGACTCTAGCCTCCGCAGGAGACGCCGTGGACGTCGGGAATCCCAGGCTGATTCCCGGCCGCCGTAGGCGCGGGCTTGCGGACGGCGAGTAATGGGTAGCTCGCTGTCCGGTAAGGACCAAGCCCGGGTCGACGGCGCGTTGTGTTCCACGCGCGCCTCAAAGAGATGTTAGCACCAACTGGGGGTGCCCGCAAGGGCCAATGCCTGCCAGGGCTGCGGCTTGTTCGAAAGAGATACCGAGGGAACACGGGTGGGTTTGAATCAGTAAAAGTCTGACACGCCCTCCTGCTCCACCCAGAGCGGGAAAAGATATTTGATGATTTCCCAGCCAAAAAAAAAACTATACATTCGAATTGAGAACTCCCTCCTTTTTTTGAAGTCGGTAAAAAATTTAACATCAATATGCTTGCTAGCCACATGGCATATTTTTGTTATATCCCAGGCTTCTGACTATCCGCAATCACGCCTGATCGCGATAAAGCAAGACAAGCCCAGGCGCTTGCCAAAACAATATTTTTGTTTGCCTAAATTAAGGAGGTTACTCCACATAGGGAATAAACACCATCAATCGGATGGCCTCATTGTAATCCAATCAGCATTCAAACGGACAATGAAAGTAAGAGCTGGGCATACGTTGGCGCCGACTCAAGGCTCGGTTGCCTAACTCGGCGCACGTGGGATGCGAGGAGGTAGCGAGGCCGTACCAGATACAGTTCGTACATGTCCTTAACATTACCGTGTGTTACTTAATTCGACCACAGCACTAGTTCCAAGTGTTGTAGATAACCTATATGATATCATAGGTACTTCAGACCACCGCCCGCCCTAATTTGGCATCACTCTTGTGTCCCACAATCGTCACGGCCTTGAGTGTTATTTTGGGTGGAAACAAGTTTAATGCAGTTGATTTGTCGAAAGTATCAATATGCAGGGTGGAGAACACAAAAAAATATCTTCACATTGTTTATAGCAGGAAATCAGGGTGTCGATCTGAACCTAAAGTATTTGGCAGTACAACCATTGTTTTACTCAGAATGGTACAAAAGGGGCTGGTCAGTACTAGTTTCGTACTAATAGACCACGTGTGTTTTGATTTTTTTATCTTCCCAATAACCCGCTCGCTTTCTTAGTAGTTGTACTTCTTCCATTATGCATTTAAAAACATACGCCAATTCATTATTTTCTTTACCTGTAGACTCAATTTTCAGCAACAGGATTTAAGGTTTTTCATGAATTGGAGCCCCTATTAGCAGTTTTGTTTTATTAAACATACCCGGAGAAATTTCAGAATAAGGTAGGTATCTAAATTCCGAAATCTTGAAGCCTTATAAGGAAAAAGTTCACTAAACAAATCACGTGTAAGCTTTTTTGTTACATGGATGAATCATACTTTTTCGAGATTTTCCCTTTCCCGATTTACCTACATCAAAGTTTTATTTATGTATTTTTGGCACACGAACATGTTAAGAATACAAAGTTAAAAATGTACGATGTATAGTTTTCTTGCATAGTTGTATAAACAAACAATGGGGCACTCAATGTCTTGTCCAGCGTGTCTTGCTGTCTGCACACTACAGGAGCTGATGGACGCTGCTAAAAGTGCCAAAATCGTAGCCAAATTCTGGGCTGACTGTAATTAGATTGCTCGACACGCTAATAAGAAGAAGAAAGGGAACAGGGGGCCGATTCTACTAACAAATTTGTTAAAAAAACGCAATAGAACCGCAACCGAATCACCACTTTTAAGCGTTTTCGCATTCTACTAAAATGAACAACGGTCCAGCTGCGACACAGCTGCGGTTACGTTTTAGTTACGCCAACGATCGATTGAAACAATGTCAAAACCTATTCTACTAACAAAATCGAACATGAGCGTGACGTTTACTATAGGACAAAGTTAATGATAAAATTATGATCATTATGTCTTTTAATTATAGAAAATACTTTTAGTGCCACATATTCGTGTTTAGTAACATTTTTAGATTCAACTTGTTTCTTTGTGGTATTAATAAAACATATTATTTTGGCATGTTGGTAACGCGAGTAATCGTAGTATCGTAGTAGAATCGGCCCCCGGGGGCCGATTCTACTAATTTGCAACGTTACACGTTAAATTGTGTTTCCACTACAGTTCGATTTCGATCGCCGTTCGATTGTTACATAAAAAGTAATTCTACTATTTTATAAGCAAAATGGAAACTAAACTTAAAACGAATTGCAACTGAACTGTAGCGGGAACACAGCGGGTAACCCGCGTTACCAACATGCCAAAATAATATGTTTTATTAATACCACAAAGAAAAAAGTTGAATCTAAAAATGTTACTAAACACGAATAGTGGCACTAAAAGTATTTTCTATAATTAAAAGACATAATGATCATAATTTTATCATTAACTTTGTCCTATAGTAAACGTCACGCTCATGTTCGATTTTGTTAGTAGAATAGGTTTTGACATTGTTTCAATCGATCGTTGGCGTAACTAAAACGTAACCGCAGCTGTGTCGCAGCTGGACCGTTGTTCATTTTAGTAGAATGAGAAAACGCTTAAAAGTGGTGATTCGGTTGCGGTTCTATTACGTTTTTTTAACAAATTTGTTAGTAGAATCGGCCTCCAGGGCGTGCGAATTTCCATACAAGTGTATTCCCCTTTTTTCTTCCTGAATAATGCCTCTAGAGCTATATTTGATTTTTCATAAAATCAAGGTCCGCTGTAAACACGTCCCTGTTTTTTTGCAACTAATTAGTAAAGATAATATGACTTTCTAAAAATTACAAAAAATGCCCTATTTTTACCGCGAGTAGAGGACTACCAGACAAATTAGAAGAGTTTTTAACATAAAAAATTATAGGAACCTAAACATACTCTTTCTTAAAATGTTAATGTAAAAAATAATTGAATCGGCTCAGTTTGCGAGGAGAAAAAAGGGGAATACTTATGAAACTTTGATCTCGTCAACATTTTTGTGATAATTTCGGTCTGAGCTGCAGCTGTCTCTATCACACACTACGGGGGCAGACTTACTGACAGCGCGATGGCAATCGTTTCTTCAAATACCAATTTTTCAAATTCCTCGCAGGCCCCGTCCTCATATCATATGAAAGGTATTTTAAACTAGCTTCCTTCAGTAACATTCTAGCACTCCAATATTAGTATAATAGTATAGTTTCAGACCAGTTCACTATTGCGAAACTGTTCGCTTAGCTAACCTAGCCTAACTTTGAATAACCTATTGTTTCACATAATGCTACTAAACACAATATATGTGGATCAGATGCTATCGATAGACTTTCTAGTGTTCGCGGACTGAACTTATCTGGCAATAAACGCTCTGATGCTTCAGATAGTTCTGAACCAGTGGGGTTTTATGGTGCGCCATATTTCAACACTGAAACGCACTAGAAATGTTTGAGGTTGCATTTAGATTGCACATAAATTAACACGTGCTGGAGAATGGGTATTCGTTATTGTTAGTTACAGGAAGTAAGGATTTGAGGAAGTTATCAGAATTATGACAAAAATAGGCAAGTCTATAAAGAATAGAATAATCTTAAAAGCCAAAGAAGAGAACAGATGAGTGAGCAGATATGGCCTTTGAATTTAGGAGACCTTTCGAGCAGGTCAATGCAGGTAATTAATTTCATATTCATAATACTAATAGGATGAAGAACTTCAGCACTCAGAACAGTAAAGTAAAAGAGTTTTTAAAACAAAGTATTTTAAATGTTCTAAAATAAAATACCTTTTATTGTACCTCAGGTGGCACAAGATCTTAAGGTGAACCTAGTCCACATTTTTTGCATACAAACGCCGGGAGAGGTTCCCCTTAAGGGGATCCTAGTCGCGGGCTCGAACGCACTGGTGGGCCTGGCTAAAAATCACGCTGTCTCACCAGGCTTCGTGTCCGACAGAGATAGTATCAGTGATAAGCAGTTAGACGCTATTCTACACGCACAAAGTTACTGAGTGAATGCAGGATCATTTATAGTAAAAAAATCGCGAAAAATTAAGAGAAGTCTTTTGGAAGATCGGGTTTTATGAAAAAGCCAATGCATAAATCAATGACCAATAAAGTTTATTGAACTTTTCGATAATTTAATTTTGTCGGTACCGACTTGGTTTTGGAGATTTTACACTACTTTTATTACTTAAATACGCCCAAAGTTAAGTAAAATTAGCAAGAAAAACGAATCTTTGTTGGCTCCTAACTTTTTAATGAGTTTTTATTTTAGTATTATGTTTCCGTACAGACAATATTAATAATGAGACAAAACGATATCATATTTTACTTTGGATGTGCCATGTCAGACAGTGGAGTAAAAAAATCTCGAAGTTTGTGTGCAAAAAATGTGGACTAGGTTCACCTTAAGACGGTGATTTCTTGAAAATTATCAAAAAGGTGTTTTTTTTTAAACCAGTGTATCTCTTTAACCGTACATAATTTTGAAAGCAAAAAATATATGAAATTTTCAAGTTTTTTTTGCATAAAGTGATGGAACTCAACACATAATTAAACATACTATAATGCATCAAAGTCACCTCTTAATTATCTTTAAAACCAGTTTATCCCTTCAATAACAATTATAGTTATAATTAAAAATACACCATAAAATTCCAAATGCCAAACTGCATCCAATGATGGACATTATTCGAATTTATTACAACAGATTTTAATCCGTATCGGATTGCAATAAGAACTATTATCGCTCATAACGACAATATCTAAAGTTACCAGGGCCTTAAGGAATCACGAAACGCGAGGAGGAGGACATCAGGGACATCGGATAACCTACTGGTTATTATTATGTTCATCACTGCGAAACGTCTTGATACGTTACGGATATGGGCTGCTTGTGAGGAGACCCGTATTCTACAGAAAATGACTGATAATAATAATGGGCGTCCGTCGGTCTAACGATTACTAAAATGTTCTCTTGAACTCCACACAATTTCACTTCAACTCACGTTCGTTTGCCTTCAACTGTAGCTAAAATGTGCATAGTTGACTAATGAACAAGCAGTCATATTTTAGCAGTAATAAATAAATAAATAATTCGGTCAAGGACCAATTTCCGACTTACTTGATCATTACGTGCAAATATGATTAATAATTAATTATACAACTTAAGCTTAGCCAATTAGTAAGTCCAGGCTGTCATAAATTATAAAACACGTAATGCCAAGTAATCTGTGGTTAATTAGTCACCTCGATAATAGTAATTTATCGAGCAAGAAACGAATTTCTTTTGTGCATAATAGAAACATCATGAATAAGCAATGGATTGGAGATATCACACTTTCCAGTTATTCATTTTATGTTAGAATTGGTAAGTAAAAACAGAGAGGTTTTGAGTAATGAATGATGATTATTTACTAATATTGTTTTAGACCATCAAAGCCTCAGTACTTTGATTGTATGGTGCAACAATGTGACTGTCCACTGGGCTTCCCAACAGACCCAGTTAAGGGTCACGGCGGGCATATTGTCATAAACACCACGCTTGGCAGAGACTTTGGGGAACGCACTTTTATTTACTATTGTACCTGACCTGCACCCTAATTGCGTAACATGCAAATTAACCATAATCGGTTTCATTTTGACAGTTCAACAATATTCATTGCGTTATTTACGTTGTTGAGCAGACACATTTTGCGAACATATGAAGCAATAGTTTAGCCATCTGTTTCAAAACGAAACAGATTATCATTAATTGTGAGTTACGTAATTAGGGTGCTGTACCAGCCATATTCTTCTTCATGTATTTATGTGACAACATATATTTTTCTTTTATTTCTTATTCAG
The DNA here is from genome assembly GCA_947359405.1 of Antitype chi. NCBI lineage: Eukaryota > Metazoa > Arthropoda > Insecta > Lepidoptera > Noctuidae > Antitype > Antitype chi. Next base: position 8,137,118 of record OX375815.1, on the reverse strand, counting down.
GAAATCCTTGCAAACGAGATCCCTAAAACAATTCAGCTTTAATGTTTTTCTTTTTACGCATTGCTTCTTAAGAAATGAAATGGAACGTTACACAAAAATACGCACGTTTCTGAGATTAGAATGATTCGCCAATTATTTGCTTTTAATAATATTGATTGATGAATCAATGTTGCGGTTTCTGCTTTTCTAAATGTCTTTCTGCAGATTACGTTTGATTATTTTGGCTCAGTTTATGACTTAATAACGTTGCCTCACGTTTTTTATTGAAATCGCAAAACTGTTGTCAAATCTAATCACGATAAATTTTTGACTGAAGTACACAATTTTGTAAATAAACGCGATTTTAATATCTAGTCTACTCAGACAGTTCTCAAATTGAATGTAAAATAACGGAATCAAACAGTCCAACTCAGCGGCCAAGATAATGATCATTATCGTTGTATTTTTTGTGCACATCACATTTAAAATAGGCTTAAAAATAGGCTGAATTTTTAAAGCCTTGACTTAAAAAATGGTTCGTGATGTGTATATATAAATGGAGCCTCAATAGTTTTAAGACCAGAGGGATAAAAACGAATGTTGAATAGCTAGACTTTTTATTAAGTCATCGTGACCATCTCGATATAAAGTTAGAAACAATAACCCGTCTGATGCTAGGCCAGTTCCAAACCTTACGTCATCTTCAGCCCATGTCGAATTGATTCTTAATTTAACTTGTTTGACTTAGCATGAAATACAACTGTTGTAGCTTGTATGCCAAACGCTGAGAACTCAGTATACATTTTCTACTATGTTTACCTACATCACTTATAAACAGACTACGGTTTGTTAAGAAAGCATAAGGTTAGGACGTGGTAAAATATCATGATTTAAAAAAAATATACTTTTGCTATTACAAGATTAGCAAAGACGTTGCGCAATTTGATAGCACGTCTAATCCATTAAACCGCTTTTCGATATCCAATTACTTCCATACCCTTAGTTACTTACCTATTTTCGTCAGTGAATTGCTACGGCTTCCTCGCAAGGTTTCGCTTAAAGTTCACAACACGGGCTGTTTTCAAAAACACAGTTCCAACGTTCAGTAAACTGGCCGGAAACTTGATACTTTATTATTTTAGCAAACTATCATGAAATTATGAATTGGCGGCACTTGTTGATTCGTTTTTTGAAAATTCGAACACATTGTCACAGATAAAACACTTGTCGGTCGTTTTTGTTTTTTTTTTGTCAGGCTGGTTAGGGCTCCGGAGTGCGGGCGCGGGGCTGAACGCGCAAGCGGATGTGCGGAGCCGGCCGGCCGACTGCTGCGCTCGACCGACACAGTGTTGCCCCCTACTCGATTGTTTGTACTGTCGAGTTTTTGTCGAGCTTGTTGTAAAAGGTGAAGTGATTATTTTGATAGAAGGTTTTAAGTTGAATGGAAATTGTGAAATATGGATAGTTTGGTGCTAAACTTTTTTAATAGACATTTTGAAGCATTTACAATACCGGTGATGTTATAGTTTGAAACCGAACGAACAATACTTAATTTGCTTTTTAATGGGCTTCACTGGTACTAAAGTACTAAGTAGTTATGTGTAAAATCTTTATTTACTAATCGAAAATCAATTTTAAGCTGTAAAATATTGAATCGTCTAGTCCTGTTAACTCCTGTTAAATTAACTTCACAGCGATTACAGGATCGGTTATGATAAAAACTTTTGGATGTTTAATGTTTATCGATAGTAAATATCGACTTTTACGCGTACTAACAACCAACGTGACTCACCTCGCGTCTCAACGCCAACAACAAAACGTTTACCAGAACCAAAGTGACGTAAGTGACCGGTAACGAGTCGACAAAAACGCTTTACCTCTGCCGAGGGCCAAACTTCAATACAAAAAACGGTCGGAAAGCGCCTGGCGCTTACGACCTATGTAAATTAGGTTCGTCCGAACAATGAACTTGCACTGGCGAACTAGACCAAACACCGCGACCACCACTTGTATATAGAACAAGTTCGTTTTAAAAAGAATACTTGTTTGTATGTATAGGTACGTAGGAGGCTCTATGTACCCACGCACACACTCGTAACAGTTAACTGAGTACCCAAAACTAAAACAAAAACTTTAACTGTACTAACGATACGATGTCACAGTTTCCTACCATTCAACAAAGCGTGAACGCTTCAAAGTTTTGTAGTCAAAAAAAGACTTATAAATTATAAGTCAAGAATATAAGTTTTTGTAAACCTTTTTGTCGTGTGTAGAGACGAACCTTGTGGAGTTTGTGGAGGTCATGAAATCAAATTAATAGTAAACGAAGCTGCAAAAAGGTACTATTAAATGTTATTAAAACTACGAAGTAAGTATCATCCGGATACTTCCAAATAATTGCGTGTTTATTGAAAACCAGAAGCAGATGCAATGATAAATTACAAAATAATGAGTTATTACGTCCATATTATGAATTTTAATTACCGATGTTATCTGAAATTCTGTTTTATAATATACTTCTTTTTTGCAACAGATTGTACATCATTTCTATGAGTCCATCTTGACTACTGAACATCCATAATTCCATACAAAAGACTTCAACGATCTAGAACAAATTGCAGCTACATTTTTTAATACAACTTTTACGATTGGAGAAGAAAACAAAGATAAATGAGTAAACTCAACGTCATTTTAAAGAGAAAGACTAGTACTTTCAGATACAATCGATAAATTTTTGGAGGAAAAACGATCTAGCGGGCTACGTTACCTCAAAACTGAGCAAAAACGGTGTTTTTTGCTCGTTCAGGTTAGGATATCTCAAAATCCTTACGTGATAGTGCAATTCTGCGCCCAGATTCGGATTCAGCGCATCGAAACACTTAGGAAACATATAGTCTGGTTTCTGGGTAAGAGTGTTCGTCTAATTTTGTCGGCCTGTGTTTTGAATGATGATTTGATTTTAGTATTGACTAACATAGTTTTAGAAAGAAAGAAAGAAAGAATACCGTTTATTTGGTCACAGTCCGTAAAACACAAAATACAATAACAAATTAAATAAGTGTACAATAAATAAATAACTACAACAGTGTGTGCCTCACGGCTGCGCCAAAAAGGTTCATTTCAGCATTAATGCCAGACAGACTGATGCTATCTGACGCTTGTTTTAAGAGCGTTGTTACTACTAACAACAATTTTACCCAGGAACTCTGGGGAAGGACATAGGGTTTTTATTGACATACAACGCGGAAGTGAACAGTGGTGGCCTAATGGTAACCGCCGCGAATTACGAGTTGTAGGTCCGAACCCAGACAGGCCCTATACTTTGTGTAAATTATTTCATCACCACTGCTCTCAAAACGGTAAAGGAAAACATCGTGAGAAAACCGGCATGTCCTAAAAAATCCGAGCAGATGCACGGAAACCTTCGCTGTCAATAAACGCCTCATCACCGATAGTAATACGCGGCATTGACATTAGCTGCTCATTCATTACTATCATTACGTCCTACATGCTACCCACAGATGGTAACCGAAGGCTGTACTTCCGTTCGTATTGTTTGCCTGCGGCGGGGCATCATGCCCCATGAGGGGAAGTGTACCGAAACCGGTGGGTAACTTGTTAGAGGCTTGTTGTGTTTTGAATGCTTACGACAAATACAATTTAATTTAGGTAAGTACAGATCTTTGCGACAAGTGACAGTCCAGGAATGTGAGGTCTGCTTTGGGTGGAATCCCGATGGGTCTCTTGAACACACAAGATATCGCAGTGAGTCTTGCATGATATTTCAGAAAGAATTTCTGCTTTATCCTGAGAGAACCCTTGGATGTTGATCGAGATTACACGCAAGGCTGGTTTTGTCAGTGGACTGTTTGGCCCTAAAATGGGCCGACTAGGATTTATATTTGCCATCGTGATGAAAGGATTAGCCAATCGACAGGAGTCGATTGCCCAGGGTGCGCCGGACGTAACAGAAGGTAGGAGGGTACGTGGCTCGGGGAGGCTCCTTTTTTGTCTGGGCACGCGTTACCGTGGATGACTTGGATATCTGTAAATAGATTTCGAACCCAAGTCGGCCGGAGCAAATCTCCACAGATGGGGTTCACGGACGGCTCAGATCTCAAGTGCGTATGCGGCACCTCCCAACAGACAATGGCTCACCTTCCATCCTGCGCCGCATGACCTGTTACTTGTGCGTTTGACGATCTTATGACTGCGTCAGCGAGCGGAGTTGGCGCAGCCGAATTTTGGGCCAAAAATGTTTGAATTTATTCGCCATTGATACGCTAAGAAGAAGGTAAGTACAGAGAAAAGATTTATCAGCTGTTACTTACTGTGTGTAGGTCGTGCGTTCGAATCCAGTCAGGCGCTTTACTTTATGTTAATAATTTCATCACTGCTGCTCTCAAAACGTGGAAGGAAAAGATCGTGAGAAAACCGGCATATCCTAGAACCAAAAATTCGAAGACATGTGACATCTACCAACCCGCACTGGGCCCGTGGATTACGGCCCACACCCTCTCACGGAGAGGAGGCCTGTGTCCCGGCAATGAGAACGTTATAGGCTGAGTATGTAAGTATGTATGTATTTATACTTACTGTTCGTTCAATAATTGCATTCTAATATTTGATTTGTGTAAAAATATCCCGGAATCTCAATACGTATTTAAGAATTTCAAGATTTCTAAGCATTATGGTCTCGAGTAATGCAGTAGTAGGAGTAAAGTTTAAGTAAATGCTTAGCCGTGAATCGTGAGTGAACCAATAACAAGATAATGACTTTTTGGACGAAAGTTGAGTAGTATTTTCTATAGTAGTTGCAACAATTGCAATTTCGAGATGGCTTACATCCGGTAATCTTCGATTTATCTAGTTACTTTTGAATAACACTATCCATGGTCCCATTAGCCTTTCCTGCAAGTTTTATGTTACAACAAAAACTGTAGAACCAACCGTAGCGTTATGAACGACTCCAAGCGCCATCTGTGATTATCGTCGTACACTGTTAAAATGAACAGTGAACATGCAGGCAACTGAGTTGTTACCTTTCGCTGCCCGTGGATAGATGGCGGTGCTCGCGAATTTAAAACACATTGAGTCAATAGTTTTAATCGACTTATTTTATGAATGGAATGTAAATAAAGTGTTGGTACGTTTTAATCTAGTTTAGTAGCTAATAAAGACTTCATTCAGAAAAGGATTATGGGTTCAATTTCAGTTTTTCGTACTAGTATTTAGCGCCATCTGTGTAACTCACAAAGTAAATAATGAAAGCACGCCCATAGATGCCGCTAGGTTCTCTACTTATGTACTAAATGATTTTCTTAGGATAATGTTATTACATGTTGTTGTCACCGGGGTGTGGAAAAAAACAAATTCGCTTTCAGATGCTGATTAGGTTTGAGTTTAAACAAATCCTCACATTTACAAAGTTGGTATGTTTAGATGTTTGTTACTCAATCACGCAAAAACGGCTGAATGGATTTGTATGAAAATTGGCACACAGATATAACCTGGAAAATACAGGATTTTTTCATCCCGGTTGTACGTTCTCGTGGAATAATTTTCGAAGCCCACGCGGGCGAAACCGCTGGCAAAAGCTAGTATTTGTAGCTTCTGCCCGCGATTTTCGCTCGCGTGAAATTTCTTGTTCCCCGACCCCATTTCCTGCTCGCGCTATTACTTTGTTTTCGCTTGGCGTTCTTCCTGACTTTATTCTCTGTGATCGGCGCCTAAGGGTGCTAGCGTGATGTGAAATAGCCTTAAGCCTTCCTCGAGAATTGGGCTTTCAAATGCAGCAAGAATTTTTCAAATCCGACTGGTAGTTCCAGAGATAAGCGCGTTCAAACAAACAAACTCTTCAGCTTTATATTATACTAGCTTTTGCCAGGCGGCTTCGCCCGTGTGGATGTCAGTGTATTATACATAAAAACCTTCCTCTTGGCTCACTGTCTATTGATGAAAACCGCATTAAAATCCGTTGCGTAGTTTAAAAGATCTAAGCGTACAAACACGGAAAGTTTTCACTTTCCACGCAACAACAACACGGTTAATACAAAAAAAATCAGCTGTTTCATAGAAAAGTGCAATACCTACGCGGTGAAAATGTAGGTATGGAACAGCAGATTTTTTTTTTGTATGACCAACGAAAAATTTCTGCGCTGGGGGCGCCAGAATGATATGCTGAATTCATGGCTACAGTTTGCGCACTGAATAAAAACTTTTCCTGTATAGGTATATAATAATTATTAGTTTAATAGATAGATAGTAACGAGATCAAAACTACATAGAATATTTTTGAGAGGTAATAGTAGTGATTGATTGGGTGGCTTTTCTCATCTATTACAAAAACAAAGGAACCTTGTTTTATTTGCAATGTAATCAATGTTGCATGCAAGCAATGCACGTACTATGTCATTGTTAGATCGTAATGCAACTATGCAAAAATATATTGCATACAACTTTTCATTATAGCTCTAAGTTATAATTATGTAAGTAACGCAATCGCTGGTAATCGCATTTTAATAATCTTTATGTAATTTCTAACTACTATGAACATTTGATTTAATTTGATTGAGATTTTTTGTTTTCGTATCGAATCGATTTTCATCTAAAAGTCTACACGAGGGAGGGGACACATATTTTGTTTTATTAAATTATTTATTTTAGAGATACTATGAAAATTGTAGTATAACAACTAAGGTAAATGGTACCGAGGAATCAGCACATTACATTTTTTCGCTTGGCTCTGAGAGCTCTATCTAAACCCCTCCAGCATTCAGTCCTTGGTCCATTTGAATATAGTTCTTAGGACGAAATACCGACCACTTTAGTTGATTCAGGGGGTCTACTCTCTAAGCACGAAATCCGTAGTTTCAGTCGTTTCCTACTCCGTATCACCTACGAACGTTACATTAATTTGGGGCCTTTATTCGCGATGTGACTTTGCCCATCCGAAAAACTTAACTAATCGGGAGTAGGGTTTATTCCGAAGTATCGAATTATTTTCGGACGGATCCGTATCTTCTTTGACGGGCTTCAACAGTAGGCTCGGGATGGTTTAGTGCTAATAATTATAAAACAGTCAGTGTGACTAAATACATTTTTTTTTTCTGAAATTGATTCAGTGTGTTAGCTAATTAACTACTAATAAACTTATCCGATATCTTCGGTAGTAAATTGGGAAAGACAGAGAATTTATGAAGGATGATATTTTACCGCAAGATTGTTATAGCTGAGCTGGTTCCATGTACACGGAAGACTACTTAGCGTGACAATTCAACAGATTTTTTATCTCCGTTTTTGTTTACGTGGAATAAAGCTTCAAATGATATTATAACTACTAATTTACACTACGCTTAGTCACGTGTAGGAGTAACGTGCTACCTTAAAGATTACTATTTTGCATAAATATTAGCTCGGTGCAGAACAAATGTTAGCAACATTTGTTGATTTGTTCCATTTAACTTCCTTGAAGTGAATCATGGACTCTCTCTTCACTGGAAAAATAATTGTGTCAACTTTAGCAAAATTGAGTAGATACGTCCATTGTTCTGCTCGTGATGGAGTGTTGGACCTAAATTGCTGGCCGCCGGATTTTGGGGCAAGTACGCCAATTGCGTGGGATGATAAACAGTTAACTTAATGTTTTATTCGAATGCGATACTTAAAAATAAATCTGCGCGATCCTCCACTTTCTCGTGGAGTCAAAATTATTTGGCCATCAACTTGGCAATACCTTTCTGAGAGTATCCAGAAAAACAACTTGAGCTAAAATCGTACAATATTCCAAGTTCTAATATATAGATTGCGTCTTCACTCAATTGACTTTTTATCCACGGATCTGGTGGCTTTTATAAAATAAATAAAACAGTAGTAAATAGACGCAATCACATGAACAGAGCAATATGCATAAGTGATTCCATATAATGATATTCATTTCCTGCGCCAAGTATAATGTAACAAATAATGTCAATGACAATAAGCAGCACATTTTCTTACTCCAACCTTGGCTATAGTAATTACATGCCATTCTATGTAAACAATTTACATGTTCTAGTATAATAATGTTGTTTATACATAGTAATTTCACGTGTCGGACGCAAATGAATAACTATTATTTGTTAGTATGTAGGTCATGAAGCTGTGATCGTTAAAATCACGAGAACTGTAATTAGTCACTCGACAAAAGGATAAAAAAAAATCTCATGCAGTCGGAGGCATCTTCTTAAATTTAACAGTAAGGACCTTTATTGCCTCCGACTGCATGAGATTGCATAAAGTATTCAGTCAATAGTCATCTTTTTAAAACAAGTTTCTTGTTTCCATCTTATTTAATTAAAATTCAATTTTTAGGCAGTTGGGCTTTTTGATTTTGTAAATTATTTTTTTATTTCACAGTTTTTAGTTAGTAATTATTTTTGACGTTAATGAGAACTATTTATGAAACCTTTTATTTTGATACCCCACTCAATAGGTTTTGTGAAAAAAAATATTTGAATACACAATATGGCGTCAAAAACATACTACATACATACATACACTCGAAAAACATAACCCTCCTTCTGGCGCAGTCGGATAAAAACCACAACAGGACGCAATCTTAAGGAGGAAAGGGCGGGAAATGACCGAAAATTTTACGTTACATGGACTTCCAAACTTAAAACCAGTTCATAATATGAAATTCTATTAACCGCTATTTCTTTCAAATAATTGTTAAATTTTACACGGCGACGCATCGTTACACAAACACACACGTAAGGCAGCATTGATCTTATCTTAGTTACGTTATGAGCAGTAGGTAATTAAACTTGTTATCAAATAAGAACTTCGTTACGTTATGCGAAAACCTTGTGTGCCTTGTTAGCTACAGAAGTAGGTAATAAGAACTAACCTGGGTTTGCTGGCGTCCTGCGTCGCCTCGCAGACGCTCTCTTGACCACTGTCGACACGAGAGAGTCCATCTCACTCCCGGAATCCCACCGCGACCTCTGCGGCGCTGGCCGTGACAGACGTCCATCATCCTCCGTATCCCTATCACTACTGGTAGGCGGCAGATTAGACTCGTCACTCTCCGGAGGAGGATCCACTTTAACACTTCTATTGAACACACCGATCATGCTAACATCGCGAATATCGTCCGAACACGTAAACGGGTGGGTCAAAGTTCGTCGTATGTTACTTTTCCTATGCTTCACTTTCACTGACCCCTCGGATAGCGAACGCTTTCCGTTGCTGTCTGTTTTTCCGTCTCCCCTTGTGCATTTTAAGTCAGACGGCGATAGGGATTTCTTTCTAGAGTTTCGCCTTTTGTTACATCTTTTTTGCCTGCTCGATTCTCTTGTTGTCTGCATGGTGGTTACATTGATGATTGCTGTAACAAAAAATACGCATAATATGTTATATTGTGTGGATTGAAAGCATCTGATTCTATACAAAGAGTTTGTTAAAATATCGTGTAAAAGGATTTTATTTGGTATTTCAATTTTAAATTAAACTATTCCAAGTCCATTTAAATAGAAACTGCGAAATGCTCTACTTCTTCATATTTTTTCGCGTGTATCACAAAACAAGTTTGTAATCGGGTTCACCAAAGGTGATAAAACAAAAACTGTACTTTTAAATGGCAACAGTTCAGTGGTTGGAACTGAAATCTCATTTGCTAAAGGTCAGCATAAACTTGATGGAATTGTTAAAATTACTGCAAACAGAACACCGGTTTATCGACATAGCGCCATTTGCATTTAATGACATAATGCAAGTAGTTAATTATTAATTAACTCCACTTAATATTACACCATTTTGCATAGGTACCTACTGCAGATTTACGGAAAAGACCAAACGTTATTTTAGTACCAGTATTGTAACCTAAATATTGGTTGCTTATCAATCCCTTGACGCTTATCGTACCAACTAGTAAAAGGAGGGAAAGGGCCTGTGGTCATTCCATATCTACTGATGGATAAGCATCATGTGAAAGCCCGAACCTGCTCATACTGGCAATTTTTTTTTGTTGTTTCAGAATTTTTTATTGCTTCATTAACCTACTACCCAGATTCGAAGATTAGTAGTCATATCCTGTGAGAGTATGTAGGTAAAGCAAGTATCTATCTAGGGTTTATCTCTAGGGCACCACGCCGCCAAATCATTGCCATGGACCATATTACGAGAAGCCAGACAGCTATGTGGTTTTAGAGAAATCTCAAGTGCATGCGCCGTGTAACTTCTTGACTCAAATTCCACACTATCAGCCATTGCAGATAATGCACTCACTTGAGTGAAACTATAATAATTCATAACGTCAGACTACATAATTCAAGTAAGGTGCCCTCGACTAGCGACTGTTATCTCAAGCGTAGAATCGCGTTTTTTCTGGCAATAAAATGAAAAACCTGAAGCATTTATTCATTGATATTTTTTCTGGTAGAGGTTTTTTGACTTTTGGAGTAAAAAACAAAATTTAGTTACAAACTGAATTAGATATACTTTTGAAACAATCACTTTTGAACACGGATTTTCCGGCAGTATTTTCCCATGCTATGGCCTTAAACAAACAGATGTATCGTAGGATGAGTTTCATTTCTGCATAGTACAAATATTAAGCTGAATATTTGGGTGTTATTTAATAATATTTAGGTTAGCGTACGTATGATATAAGAGGTAATTAAGTCAAAGAAAATGTTTATCGGATCGCTGTGCTTACGGTATTAATAGGCGTGTTTAACCTGTATTCATGAGGATTGTTGAATGGCCCATATTTATTTATCAACTGGTAATTATTTAAATAACATGTAAGTAAGTAATTAATTTCATGGTAATCGTAGTCAAGGAAAATAAACAAGTTTTAAATAAAATTATAGAAACGAATCAAAGAGAAACACGTGCTAAAGATTGTATCCAGTACCATTGGAGAATCGGGCTCTGGAAATTGATCTAATCTAGAATTTCAAAGACGATAATTATGTTTCGCTTAAAATATGCTGTTCCCGAAATGATAATTATATTTTAATACCACCTTTGAAGTGGCGAAGTTTTGGGCCTAGATTTTCAATTAATTATCTGTCGTGCCATCGACACGAGGAAGAAGAATACATAATACCTCATTTCAAATTAAAAAATAATAATTTAAAAAAAAACATTAAAATAAATTGCCTACTGTGTAATTCTAATAAAAAATCTCAAGGAATAAGTAGTAAGTATATTAGCGTTGAAATAAATATATACCTCCGACGGACGCAACCGCAAACCGAGGAAACTTTATCTACACTGCATAGTTGGTATCACAATTTCGTATTTCACTAAACAAATACACGTCGGCACAAAATTATCTTATACAATTTTTTTTATAAATAGTCATGAATTTACGACACAGATAACAACTTTATTGTTGACGTTGTTTTGGCGCGAATACACATATTGTTTTAAACCGAGCGAAAGCACTGGCGGAGGTTGAACGTCTCGTGCCGCAGTCGAGTCGCGGCAAAGGCGTCTGTTTCAGACGGTTCTGCAAACCGAACTGCCATTGCTTGCTTTGCTGCTTGCAGGCTTAAGCACACAACACTCAGATTAAAATTGAGCACGAAAAATATTTACAATATAAAAATTCCCACAAGTGAGAAGTGACTAAATTAACATGTGCTTGTAGATCACCTAGCCTCACCTACATTGCTAAAACGGTATTAGGTAACCAATAATACGGTGCGAACAGAATTTAGATAGTTTCAACAGAATTTTTGATACTCTTTTAATAATAGATGAAAGCGAAGTGTGCAAATTTTAATAAAACTAGGCATAGTTAAAGTTATTTCGTTGCAATATTTTAATACGGCTGTTGTATGAGACAAATTTAAATAAAATGCTATCTTTTTAGTATGATTTAATTGCCAGTTTATTTTAATTGACTTTATCCCTACTAATACTATAAATCCAATTGTAACTCTGTCTGTCTGTTACGGTTTCACGCCTAAACCGCTGAACCGATCGTCATGAAATTTGGCAGAGATATAGCTTATGATATGGAGAAGGACACAGGCTATTTACGTAATAATCGATATCCACGCGGGCTGAGCCGCGGGCAAAAGCAAGTATTTGATCATTTATTTTCAAAGTACTTGGAGCACAGGTGGCTTTACAAAATAATAGTAGTAAATACTATATTTATTCATTTACCAGTACTAATTAATGGCCACACTAAAATAAAGTGCTTACAGAAACGGAACCAGCAGTATTAGCAAAACGTAGTTTGTCTTGTTGCACGCGAAAATACAATAAATTATTGTGATTTTCTAACAAGTCTATGTGCTGATTTACAAGAGAAGAGTATACTATACTTTGCTACCTATACTAGACTAAATAGTTTACTTGTGGTATTTTTACGTGAAATAAAATTATTTGCAGTAGTAATTGATTTGTATATCAATGACAGTAGTTAAATAATATTAAAGATTTTAAAACCCAAACACCAAACGGTGCGTGAAATCTGACCTTATGCCTTTAGTGCAGTTTTTACTACCTACAGCTATAAATAATATCTAATCTAGGGCGTCTAAACATCTCGTCACGCTTGAGATTACTGAGGGGGTCATAGAGGTGTACTTTCATCATTGGTATACGTCAAAATGTATTATACCCATTGAATACAGGTTTTATTTATCAATGCATAAACCCTTAATTTGTAGGTGGAGATAAGGGACCAGCCTATCGATACTTTATCGGGCATAGGCCCAATTCCAAGTAGTGCGGATCTGGGGAAATATGTTTGTCCACTATCGAAGACCCAAATTATGACTGATTTGTTAGGAAGTGGTTTTGAAGAAATCTTATTTCACCATTAGAAACCATCTCTATATCAACAAAGAGTACGAAATGATCTAGGTTGTCCATAAAGATATGAAAATGTAGGTGACTCTTTTGTGGAGAGACGTTGGCAAGAAGCTTGAAACCATTCTCTAATGTTCCCATACTAGTAAGTAATAACATAAAACTGATAAGTCAGAGTATTCGCAGTCGCAGTATTACCGGACCGTGGAGATATGTTGAAGAATTCTTCATAGCAATGCGATGTGATTAGGGCTTTCAAATACCGGATTTTTTCAATACCGGTGCCAATACCGGTATTGGAAAAGTCAATACCGTGATCCCGGTATCAATACCGGTAATCCGGTATTAAACGCAAGTTCAATTAGGACATTAATAAAACCTATAAAATTCGTGTTTTTTATTTTCAAATCAGTCTTTATTGTTCTTATTTATTGAATATAATCAAATAAATACGTTATATACAAATACATGTAAGTGTGAGAATAAGATCACATAATTTTCAGATCTAATGTTTGTAATACCGTAATCCCGTGATTACGGTATTACAATACCGGTATTGACGCCCCAATAACGTTATTGGGGCGTCAATACCGGTATTGTAAAAGGCCAAAATAAAATCCGTGATCACGGTATTACGGGATCCCGGAATACCGGTATTGAAAGCCCTAGATGTGATACCATACGGTCATTACGGCAAGGAAGGCTACGATAACAGGGGGCCGATTCTACTAATTTGCAACGTTACACGTTAAACTGTGTTTCCACAACAGTTCGATTTCGATCGCCGTTCGATAGTTACATAAAAAGTCATTCTACTATTTTATAAGCAAAATGGAAACTAAACTTAAAACGAATTGCAACTGAACTGTAGCGGGAACACAGCGGGTAACCCGCGTTACCAACATGCCAAAATAATATGTTTTATTAATACCAAAAAGCAAAAAGTTGAATCTAAAAATGTTACTAAACACGAATATGTGGCACTAAAAGTATTTTCTATAATTAAAAGACATAATGATCATAATTTTATCATTAACTTTGTCCTATAGTAAACGTCACGCTCATGTTCGATTTTGTTAGTAGAATAGGTTTTGACATTGTTTCAATCGATCGTTGGCGTAACTAAAACGTAACCGCAGCTGTGTCGCAGCTGGACCGTTGTTCATTTTAGTAGAATGCGAAAACGCTTAAAAGTGGTGATTCGGTTGCGGTTCTATTGCGTTTTTTTAACAAATTTGTTAGTAGAATCGGCCCCCAGAGAACTCTGTACAGTTAAACCGCTTCCCATTTAATACGCATTTCATCGAGAGTCGACTGTTGACCTGAATTACGTGATATTGCGAAACATGCACTGTTGTTGGTAATATTGATAAAATCGACAAGGCTGATAACTATTTTCCCAGGAGTTCATATACGTGGCTTCTTTGTGTGCATTTTTAAGGCGAAAGTGAGCGACCTGCTTTGAAATATTGTGAATAATTTTTTTGTGAGCTCTTTCTTATTTGAACTTGACTGCCATTTCAGTGGTTAGCCTGGCGCACCAATATTTTTGTTGTGGGTCTTCTTAGTGCCCATATGCATTTCAGTATCGGCAAACACAATAATAATCATTCATTTGAACGGCAGATTTAATTCAAAACTCCTCAATCGATAAAAAACATGATAAAGTTATTAAAATGCATAAAAATACAATCGACTATTGACCCGATTCTGAAGATATTGCGAAAGATACGCATTTTGTAGTGTACAGAAAACACTTGCGCGAGTACCTAGAGACAAAAGTAAAGGAGAATGTTCGACGGAACCAAAACCTTGTATTTAACAACGACGATTACGTTGAAGGCGAACTATTCATTGATTGATATGTTCATAAAAGGCTCGGCTATAAAAGTGCACAACAACGATTTTAAGAAGCTTTTGTAGATGGTTAAAGGCTATCGTCTTGAAAAATAGATTGACGACATTTCTGACTTTTTTTTCTGTCATAGAGTCAAGACAGCCCTATAATGTGACAGGTGGGCGTTTTTGGGGGGACTGTCTTATGTATTTTGACGTTCGAAAAGTGCTGATTCTCAGCCTAATTTGAATAAATGACTTTTGATTTTGAATATACTTATAAACAACGTTAATCAAGAGGTACATGAGATACGAAAATATGTCTTAAATATTCTGACATCTTAGGGAAAACATAGGTTGTGGTTAGGATCACGCGGTGAGAGAATATTAAATGGTTCATAAACATACCATACCTAGGTTCAATTTGAAACTGATTACATAAAATGAAACAGACGGTGTCGTTAAATGCTGGTCGAGTGATAAAATTTAAAAGTTAAATGAAAGAGAAAACGGTTTTAAATGCCTACCTTATTCTAAAAAGTGAGATTGGTATTGCATGCCTATGCCGTTTTTTTCCTTTGGTTACTAAGTACATTTTCCTATTTTCCTCTTACTTTATAGTCAGGCCTGTTGTTTTCTTGATGCCAGTTTGAACTGCTTTGTTTTTCCCAGCTAGTACACTCAGTACAGGAGTTTTTCACGGAGAAAGACTTTTAGAAATCCAATTCAGAGACTAGTCCCGAGGAATGGGTTGCCAAACATATGGGAACAACAAGGGACAAGCAGATATAGATGTATTAAAACACAGAAATATAGCTCTTTTTTACGACGATGGATTCTACAAGCATGATAGATTTAAAACAACAAACGATCATGGCTTAACACGCCACGATCCCAGGTATTATCAAGGAACTTGAGACGTCTAAGCCGCTTTACTTCCAGCTAATCCGCAGGGCAGATAGAATAACGGATATACACACAATTTATAGAATCATGTTAGCTAACGGACGAGGCTTCAGCTTACCTCATCTATCATCCATAGCTATCATTATACCGTATGCCGCATAAGGCTGCGTTTGCGCGACCACGGAGCGTGCAGCGAGTAGGAATTACTCACACTTTTCCTTACTAAAAATCGTTGCGCACTCGCCGATCCTGACAGTTAAATGCCTTAGCCAAAGCACGGCTGGTGAATGTTAGGTATTTTAGGAGAAGCGAGGAAAGAAAGAAGAGGATAGCTCTTTAGTTGGCCCTCAGACATTGCAAGTGCAACCGGCAAACAACTATTGAGACATCCGTATAACGAGTCTGTCTCACCAATCGTGGCTAAAAAGCGTAACGTGACATGTTATGCGGTACTACATTACGCAATAAAACTTCATAAAACAAGTTCATTAAACAGTTACGTCGATAATGATGGGGAATGCGCGACAAGTTCAACTTCCCATAGCTAGGTGTGGCGTTCCCATCGCCCCAGAGACAATGGTAATGTAACGTTATCGCGTTATCTGTACTCGCTATCGTTAGTTGGGGCGCAAGTAATATAAACATACGTTAGTATACCTCAGGGTTAGCGAACCTCCGGCATACCATGGATGAGTCGCGACAGAATGTAAGAGGTAGGATATTCTGGTTCGTTTGCTAAAAAAATGTGCACAAGGACTACTTTGTCCATTTAAGAGATACAACAAAAACTCTCACTATGGAATCGTTTCGATTCTTGTTTCCAATTACTAGTGATGCGGTAGAAGAAGCAGGTTTTTTTATTGAGTGAACACCAGATACATCTACTTAATAATATTACAGACTGGTTAGTCTTAGGAAAAGAGAAAAAATATAATTAGCAATGCAAAATTTAGATTGGTAAAAATGTTGGAGCTATTAGAAATACTGTAACGCGTTTGATAGTTTAAACTTTTTTGGTAGCTTCTGAATTTGATCCTATTCTAAACCACCGACTCATTGAACGTCATTTTAATTTTAATTCTTTAGGTATTTTGTACAGGAACTAACCAACCACAAGAATGCAGAGAATGCCTCATTTCGAGACAAGAGTTGTAATATTGATGATTTTACAAGCATGGTGGCATAGTATTTATGTTAAATATTGGTCTGACACCGGTCACATTATGGGTAATCTACTCGGTTTTTTTTTATATTTTATTTTTTTATTACTAAATGGGCCAGCTCTTGACCTCGATCACGCCTGATGGAAAGCGATTGATGAGGTCTAAGATGGATCGAGCGTGCCCAGAAAATGTCTGTTCACTCTTGTTTTGCAGGTAGACAGGTTAAATGTGGAAGGGAACACAGACGCAGGCAGAGAATTCCACACTTTGGCTGTGCGTATAATAAATGTGGAGGAGTAGCGCTGAGTACGAATGGTCGGGATATCAACCAAGTGCCCTGCAGTGCGTCTAGTAGACCGGTAGTAAAAGGGCGACGGTGGGATCAGGTCGTGGTGCTCCTGCGCACACTCTCCGAAGTACAGTCTATAGAAGACCGACAGGCAAGCAACTTTACGCCGATGAGCCAAGCTGTGAAGCTTAACCACCAACGTTTCGTCGCCTATGAAGAAGAAAGTTTTTAAAGTTGACGGATTCATGAAAATTGATTATTTACAGATGGAACGTGCCGAGTTAGAGATTTGGCCACAGATAACAAAGGTTATTGTGTTTTTAGGCTGAAAAACGTGCATTACAAATCTTAACCTTCATAGGATTATAGAGTTTCTCGGTGTTTTCCGTATGACAATATTGTGAATTTTCGATTCAATATTAATAAACTAACGGCCACTTACTTAAACAATTCAGACTTGGGTATACTGGATACCCAAGTCTGAAAATCATATCAGGATCTTAATGAATCAATCAACGTATATGTAACATAAACCACAATGATCGAAAGGTGTCTGAATGTTTCTGCAAATACTCGTATAGTGGCGGAAATATTGCCAAGTCTATTGTTTGTCATCGTTCATCAAAGTAAGTATAATCTAACAATACCTAGGTCTTTTTTTTTTTGGTTGCAAATCATCAAATAACTTCTCCCGCTCTGGGTGGAGCAGGAGGGCGTGTCAGACTTTTACTGACTAAAACCCACCCGTGTTTCTTCAGTTGCCAGCTGTGTGCCAGGGGCCACGGTATCTCTTTCGAACAACCCGCACCCCCGGCAAACCTAGGTCTAAGTCAATAAATTTGTCTGAAATTACTTAGAGCTAGGGCACCTTAGGAACTTTTTGGTACCGTACTAATAACTATACCTACTTGAAATCAAGACTTCACGCACGACTTTCGAGCAAGACCTGACTAGGCCAAATATGCGGCTAATTACATTGGCGAACCAATCGATCGTTTACACAGGATAATTACAAAGCCGTTCGATCATAATTCTTATCTCCAACAAAGCTCCCTTCACATCAGTTTATCGTGCTTAATTTCGAATAAGCCTATTATCGGGTTAGCCGCCTTATATTTGATCCATTACTGTCGAAGCATAATATGTAGTTTCACTACATTAGGTTAATCGATATTTGAAAGCTACTTTCCACTTTACCTATAATTTTATCTTAAAATCAATAAGTGACTTGGTGAATTCAATAACACGGTACTTGCACTTGCACACGCGGAATTTTTAAACAATGAGTAGGTAGGATTCAGATACCTGCTCATTGTTTCAGAATAATACCAGTTATGTAACTAATATTCATTTAAAAGATTGCGCGTATATTAGAAATATAAGAATGATCAGTCCGTCATTACCTAACCTTCAATATCTAGATAAAGATGGTACCTAATATTTATAGAAACCGTAGATTGTGCTGAACGGTAATAAAGGTTTAATTGGAAACGTAATCTTAACTTAAATCTATATTTGAAAAACCACGTCATTGAACGGTTTTATTGGTCTTAAAATTGAGGCAGTCATACAAACGATTGAACAATCACGAAATAACCTTTTCTTTTGAACTCCACACCGTTCAAACAGCTCTTGTACCGGTAAAGTTTTGGTCGATGTTACTGAAGTACGCAGCGTGTCCCACTTCTTACAAAACGTAAGATCGGCACTCACTTGGACGACTTCGAGCTATGTGGGACAGGCGAATGGACTCGCCGACTACCTACTCGGGTGCAAGAAATCAGGCTGTTATGAAAATACTTATTAAGAAATAACATATACACTTCGTGGTTAATTAAATGTATTGCTGCGGCTTGCCGTAGTTGCTGTACCTTTGATGCTGAAAGCTATACCGTACATATAATTTTTATGTTCTCGATCCAGATTACGTAAACAAGAAGTCTTGTTTGGGATTTGCATCCCAAATATGAATGGACATGAAAGGTCGTCGACGAACATCAGTCAACGTAAACAGGAGTCATAAAATCCAACTAGACACCTAATTGTTCAGTCTATCATCAACGCAGCGTACAAATTCACGATTCTCTCTTCAATCACATTGTTAAGTCTAATAAACAATTTAATTTCAATTTTATAGAATCGATCTAGCTTTATTGATACAGATCTTGCTGTGGTTGTAGGAAAGTGGAACGAAGTACAAATGATCTTAAAAATGAAACTGTCTTTTGTAGTCACGAGCTTGCTCTTTGTTACTTATCCTCTCACTTAGATCTTTTATGCATACGCTTTAACTGTGTGTACACTCTTATGGCACACGGCTAAAGCTATCAACAAATGTTAAGTATCTTTGTTGAACGTAAATTGTTGCCATGTCAGCAGTGGACGTATTTTGCCTGATGATGGCCATGAAATCAACAGACCGATGGATTTTCAACATCATCTAAAGAGACTTTAGTGACCTGAGCCTAAAAATACCCAACAAATAAATTCAACAATGTCTGACGAGCTCTCGGATTTCCTTTTTATTGTTTCGAGTCCCGAATAAGATTTATGACTAAAACTATTTATAAAGATTTCAGGGTTGAAGTTGAACACACCCCACAGACAAAGACTGGAAAAATGCATCCTATTTCATTAAATTACAAAGATTCCTTAGAACAACAAAGAACAAGACGACTTCACAATTTCAATTAGAACAAATCGTTTCGTAGGAGTCAATTAAGAAAATGGGTTACTGGTTACTCTACCACCAGTTAATCAAAGGGAACTACTCGATATAAACACAAATATAGCTTGACGTACTGTTCCCACGAGAGAAAGAGACATTGGCACCAAAACCGCAAGGATAGCATCAAATCAAAGAAGAAACAGTTACTCGATAATTCTCACAATATAATCTATTGATTCCACCGACATCGACGTTGAGACTGTAACGAAGTGTGAAGATCGTAGAATCTGATACAATTACAGCTGTTTTACTTATAAATAGTTTTTGTATGTCGCTCGCACGTCACGGCTTTGTTAGGGAAATTGACTTCCTACTGGAGGACGTCAGGTCGACGTTTTCTTGCTTCTTACAATAATTATTAGTTTTACTCGCCGCACTTGCACAAAGGCTGACTTGTTAAAACAACTTTCCCATGGTATGCTAAAGAAAACGGCGTCATGTTGGCCGGTTATTACCCCTCATACGTTGGTTGGCCAATAAGAGATAACCTATAGAAATTTAAATCCACTGACAACTCGCTCTCTCGTAGTTTAATGGTTCACAGAGCAAAGGAGCAATGGACAGTACTTATTAGTTTGCGTTGGATTTCTTAGCAATACGTTCTGTAAGTAACTGATTTTCGTTTTATTATGAAATGAACGTTTCTAAGTAAACCCGTATTTTCACATGATGCAGATTGTATGCACCTTGTATAAGGTAACTGAACCGTTACACCTAGTCATGGTTTTAAATTAAGAGGCTGATGCCACACTGAATTAATTCTTCGGAAGCAGATTCAAGAAAATGTTAAATTCATAATGATCACATTGAACAAGTAATTGTTCAGGCGGTATCGAATTGTTTTAGCACGTTATAGCTATACCTACTGTTGATAGAGTTACTTTCCGTCATGATTATCATTCAGGCTTTAGGCCTTTCTGATAGTTTAGGCGTCCTACATCTGTGATGAAGTCTAGGATAATATTTAAGTTTTTTTTACACTATTCGTAACTAGTCGTAGCTGCAGTTCAGCCTTGTGCCAGTAACAGATAAATGACAATTAACGATTTCCTGCGCTCAAAGATACCTGTACGTTAGCAAACGTATGTCACCGGCGCAGGCGCACCTTTCTATAGGTATCTTGAGTAAAGACCGCTAATAACCGGATGACCGGTACAAAATTAATGTTAAGCAATTTGGATACGGGATATGTTATGTAGTTACATCAAAAGTTCAGAGGAACTTGTAATATGTTTTAAGTTAATACAAAATTTTGAAGCTCAGGCAGACAGAGCCGAAGAAATGGTGATAGAAAACAATTACCACTCATCTGAGTTTTCCCAACTATTTTGGGGCCGGTTTCCAGTCTAACCAGATGAAGATGAATACCAGTATTTTAGATGGAGGATGGTTTTCGCTATCCGACCTTTACAACCCAGTTACTGGGTAAAACGATGCCCGCCCCTTGGTAAGAATGGTTGTCAGACTTTCGGGCTTCACACGACCCGTAACGACTGTCAAAGATCCACGAATGACAGCCGGGACCAACGGCTTAGCGTGCTTTCCGAGGCACGGAGGGTTGTTGGTATGTAAAGATGGTCACCCTTCCACGGACCGACCGCGGCAAACTTAGCTAAACCAGATCAATCGATCCGTGCGGCTGTTATTACTTAGCCACGAGCCCCTCAACCACTGTAATCTCAAAATATAGAATCGATTAGTAGATTAATGTGTGTAAAACCTACAACGAATCACCAAACGATTACGAAAGTTTTACACAATTGGAAACTGTTGTAAAACTAGTCTCAGTCAGGAACAGAAATTCAAAAGTATCTGATTTGCAATTAGGTAAATGGAACGTTGAGTAAGATATATCAAACGGCCTATTAAATCAAACAGATAATCTGAAACCTGCACATTGTTCCGAAGTGTAATTTCAGACAAAATAATACGATTTAGATTGCCCTATGTTGTTGAGATATTAGGTTAAATCTACGTGGGTTTACTAGCTATTAATATAACATAACAGGTAGTCCATTAAGTAAGGTAATTATTCATTTTACCGGTGCAGTAATTACTTGTACGTACGACATTTTCAAGATCAGGAAAAGAAGTCGGAAGGAAACGATCATAATGTAGTGTAGGTATTTCTTCTTACATTCTCGTATTTACAATGCTATGTCGCAATGGGAGATAATTATAATCCTAACTATACCTAAAGCTACTTTAGTAAGGAATGATTAGTTTTAAGTAGTCCTATTACGGTTCTATGTAAGTATTTGCGGAAAAATAGGTAGGTTTTTTTGCAAATCAGTGAATAAACGCACTCACTTTTTTATGGAATCACAAGTGCCATTTGGAAATTCAGCAAGAAGAGAATTCAAAAGTAACAAGGGATCGATTGCATTTGTTGAAAATACGTCTCTGTATGAAAAAAATCACCTGTACAAACATAACTTTTTGTTGAAACAGTTTGCTTTTCTGAAATAAAATTTACATAAATCTGCTATTAAGTAAATGATACGTTGGAAATACATAATTTCAGTTTACTGAAAATGTTTTATCGCTCGATTTTCATGAATCTATAGATGCTGATGGAACAAAGTAGGTACACCTACCCAACAACAAACAAAATATTAGTAGAGTAGACATCAGGGTCGCAGTAACTTTAAAAAATAACTAAGTGGCGCGTATTCCTCTACAGGTCGCGTAGATACAACAGATGGGTGTAAACCCACACTAGCATTGTTCCATCAATGTCACCTTGATCAGACGCCTCTCTAAATACAAGGCGCAAGGTTGCTGCCTCATTAAAAATTACTAATAACTACTCACTTACATGATCGGCAAACTTGATGGAGTTACTAGTAATTGATATTTAAACCTACCTCATATAAACATTATAACAGGAAGTTACACGCTAGAAAACGATATAAATATATATTGCTTATGCAGTAGTTTTAATTTGTAAATTGTACCTACCGAATGCTAAATAGAAGTAAAGGTAAAGGGTAATACTGTGTAAGTTACCCCTCAATGAGGGGACAATTTAACCCGATGTATGACCCGCGCCCTCGTCATAATATTATAGGGCTAAATTGGAAAACGTGTAGTAGGGCTTTACTTAGAAAGTATCGGAGAGATAATTTAACTTTCAGTTTTATATTTCGTCAGTTTTTCTTTGACGTCATTCAAGTTTCGTTTGCCTCTATCGCGACCAAGATACAGAATTATTACTTTGCCCTTTTTATTAAAAGTCAAGCTATGGCTTAGTGGTTTTTAATCTTGTCGTTTACCAAATTATAACTAAGTATATAAGTATTTGGGGGAGGCCTATGTCCAGCAGTAGACGTCTTTCGGCTGAAATTATGTTGATGAAGTTGTTACCAAAGAAAGGAAATTAAAAGCGAAGAAGTAGAGAAAGATAGGTGGATGTAAGAATAATTACAATACCGATGAAGATAATCCGGTTAAAGATTTATTAAGATGATGTTATTCCAACAAATCACAATATGTATCTCTAACGCTAATTGGATGTTTGGAATTCTACTTAAACAACATCGCATTACTTACATTAATAAATATTTTCCTGACATTTAATTAATTGCGTTTACATTACCTCGAGAAAGTAGAAGCGCTTTCCCTGGAGCAAGAACCTCATGAATGGATATTATAGTATCTGTTTTATCGTAATATGCAAATTGAAATTGCTTATAGGTACTACATAGAACTACCAGTACTTGCTACTTTCATCTACCGTAATAGCTTACCTATTGATTGTATACTATTGTGAAGAACAAAACGTGTAGATAATGTGAAATAAATTATGACCCACTGACTTACTCATTCATAACGAAATCTCCGGAACTATCAAGGTTAAAACTATTTAATTGGTGGGTTTCTTTTGTTTCTCGATCTGATAGAAGTATGAAAAATTTTGGCCCTATTCGGGATGCATACGTACAGGGCAAAAATTTTGTTGCCAATACACAGGGACTAAAGTTGATAAAGTTAAGAGACGTTTAAACGTCACAGGCAACTAAGGGAACACGGGTGGGTTTTAGTCAGTAAAAGTCTGACACGCCCTCCTGGTCCACCCAGAGCGGGAGAACTTATTTGATGATTTCCCACCCAACAAAAGAAAAACATGTATAGTTAAACTGTTGCTAATCTCTATTTAACTTTAAGCAACGTTTATAAATAAAGGGGTTTATGTACGGAGATTGAATAAGTTTCGTTTACCTTTCCTAGAGTAAGAGATCTTAACCCAAGCATACTATAACGTCATGGAATACTTGGGCTTAGTCGCTTAGACCTACTCTTCGTTACCTATAATAATCTGTCCAGTTGACATTTGATATTGTTTCTTCTATGATAGTCGTATTAATTGCAAAAAGTAGGTATCATAAGACTTGTTTGTTGACCTGTCCACTGTCCAGTCAAAAGTCGAAATAGTGGCGCCAACATTCAACACCGAACCGCGATTGCCATGAGTATCGTGTTCCAACAACATTAGTTCACTTACGACTCACTTGATATAGAAATAGGTAATATTATAATTATACTTGTCTAACTTGTCTCCAAGGTTATTTAGAGTGCGGTGAGAATGGACCCAAATAATAAGGATCCTGTTTTGGAGTCTCGAGTTTGGCAATTTGTGGCCTGTTGATCTTTTGAACGTTAGTGTTTATTAGAAATTTTGCAAGCTTTTGACATAAATTGACCATAATATGTGGTAGCTATTATACGTAAGCAGCTGTGGTAAATGATCTAGCTAGAATCTAGGATACACTCAAAGCAATTATTTTGCATTGTGACTTCGTGTAGAGGGAGGACTCTTACATTACTGACAACAAATTGACGATGTTACAAAACATACTAACAGACAAAAAACTATAAGGATTCTAAATTTCCCTGTGCCTGTGGCCATTGTGTTATGGACAACCTGTTTTAATGGCTATGTTTAATAATTCTTATTGCCATAAAATAATCACAAGCATTCGACTAAGGCGTATCTAGTCATTATCTATCTTAATGGTTGATTGATTGAACGTCTATCCCTTAAACATTAAGTCAAAATCGTGACGATCAACACGTTATAAATACCAGGTTAACAGTACACGTAGGCGGTTCGCCTTGCCGTACTTGTCACGTAGAAAGCCTGAGACAAAGGTCTGTCTGCCAGTTCACTTGCGTAACTCGAAATCTGCATGTCTAATGATCGTTTTCGGGTCTTACGATGATTGATTGAGCAGTTATGCAAAAGAGGTTCAGAGTGCAGGCGATTTTATTTAGATTACGGTCCCACGTATGTTGAATCGGAACGTGTGAAATTAACAGTCAAAGTACTCAAAATGTGGTTTATTTTAACTTTACTTTGCATGAAGAGGATGACTGTATAAGTAATGGCGTGTGACACTCAGGCAGGTTACACAATAAATATTTATTTCCCCTTTCCTTTCACGCAGATGTTATTAGTTTCGAATTGGCACACTATGGTAGTAAGTCTTTAATGGATGTAAAAGTGTTGCATATGCAACTGGGTCTGACCTAAATTGTATAGAACGGAGCTCGGAATACACATGGTTGGTAGTTACGTGTATTCCGCGTTTTCTAGTACAGTTTTATATGTTTTAAGAAACATGCACTTAGGTAAGTACTAGTTTTGGTTTTCATATTATTGTTCTTAGGTTAACGCAATTCTGGCCTGGGCTCCATCCAAGACTACATTTTTAACTCATCATCCCATCATCCGCCCCAGCTAGCTGACTGTAGTTTGATAGTAAATAATTGATCAAAAACATAAGTAGTAAATAACCTAGACCTAAGAAGCCATATTCAATCGATAACTCTTAATAAGACTCCCGTATCTAATCCTTCAAACATCTAACTCTAGCACATTCTTACTTGACAGAGCTCTAATTGCAAGCTTATTTTGACGTCACTGATTAGCATACACAGCAGCATTATTTGCTGAGATATTTAGCATACATACCAAATGAAGGGGGTGATAATTGTAGCCGTAATTACAGCTAATAATTATAGACTGACGGTGATCACTTTGAACGTACGACCTAGCTCATATTAATAAAGTGATCTAGATCGTAGTTCGCAACATGTCACAAGCAAATTTATAATGAAGTATCGAAACTTGTAGCACAGGATAAAGTTTGGCTTGAGACAAGTTAAAAACTAGAGTGGTCTTACGAGTTTTTTTGCATATCGTGTATTTCTGATAATACGTGTATAGTGACCTATGTTGCTGTTCGCATATAGTGACGGGTATCTCAATCAATCGCAAGACAGGTTTTTTTTTTTTGCAAAAGTATACACTTTTGATATAAAAATCTTTGAATCGACTTTTTCATCCTAACTATCTACTGCTTTATTCAAGATTGAATTGAATCACATTATTATTTAGCTTTTTACCGACACGCGCCGTACCGAGAATTCAAAGGTAACAACATACCAAATACTAATAATCATAGTGTACCTACTTATGTCTTCTACAATTTGATCTGAATTGCCTCTTTATCCCTTTTTACTCTGAAAAAAGATATTAAACGAAACCGATCAATTTATTAACGCCTACATTCGCTGTGGAACATGACGAATCTTCTATGAACTATCAAGCCTTTATTAGTATCGGTTATCGACAGACAAAATTGTAGGCGTAAGAAATGGATACACAAGGATGCAAGTAACCAATTACTTTCAGCGAAATATAGCCTGTATGCATACTTAACAAAGGACGATATTTCTATGAGTGCAACGTAAAGGAAGGATGTGTTAGTATGCGCACCGATTTGTAGGAAATAACGGAACGACCAGTTGGTTGACGACTGTCTAAAGTTCGCTATCTACATATAAGTTTCTAAGAACTAGTTGAATAAGTATTAATTTTAAATTCATTATTGTATTATATGTAACTACTTAAAAGACTTAAGTTTGTTTGACTACTAAGTAAACAGCTTCCTCAAGTCGAACATTCCTCTATATAACGGAAGCTCTAGTGTGGCACGATTGCATCACAAACATCGACCTATGTCGAGCCTGCAGAAAGACTTCCAGCAGGCCACCAACTGCCATAGCACACCTGAAAATCTCTTAATCCACTAAGAAGTCAGATGAGTCGCTGCCGGCACAACTTGGTCAGGTGATGAGTGATACTCCGATGCGCCGCAGTGCGATTGTGGAGCCACACCGCAATCTACGCCCCACCTCTTGTCGTGCTCTCTGTGCACTAATACCTGCACAATCGAAGGCCTTGGCAAGACCAACGATTACGCTGACGAAGCGACCGAAATCTGGTCGAAGTTTATTTAAATTCCAACAATTGGAATTATCGATACGAATTAAAATTAAGAAAAGGGCAAACACCTTAAAAAATATATATAGGTACTAATTTGAAAGCCTGTGATATTTCAATTTGAGGACTTGTCTGATATGGGCTTCTCGACCTTAAGTATACAGCCAGTAAATAGCTTACCTATTCTTCAAAAGGTATTGCATGAGACACCACCAGTTTTTGAGAACTCGAATTTTTGCTGAGGTCCGAGCACAAGAAGTTGGTATATAAGTAAGATACTTAACCAGAATAATAGATAAATGGAAGAACAGAAACAATTCATTACTAGGTACATCATTGTTCTTAAGTACTTGCAATTCCTACCCCAACAGAACACACAGCGAGACCTCAGAACTGAAACTGAAATATGGTAGAGTAACTAGACCTACTAGATTCATCATCTGCCTAACCTCTTCCCAACTAAGTTGGGATCGGCTCCCAGTCTACCCAGATGCAGAATAGGCCAAGACCTACTAAACTCTAGTAGTTAAAAGCAATGGGATAGAGCAACCACTGCTTGGGACTACTAAACCAAGGAGTGCAAACTATATCTGGCGTATTCTTTCATGTAAGCCCAAGTGCTAGTCAGTTTTCATTATAATATTTACAGCAGATGCTAGCTTCGCATTTAGTTGTAGACCGTAGAACCCTACTCTACTGCCTACCCATGTGAAAAACACAATAGTAAATTTATAATACCTAAATGAAGAAAGACCTTATGAGACTCGCATAGACCAGGGAAGTATGGCACAAGAGAGGTGGCCTATGCTCAGCTTTGCGTGAAGAAAAGTTGTCAATAATGATGATGATGATGATGAGTTCCGAAATACCTCTCATAGAGTAGAGGCTTGTGTCTCAGCGGTGGGTGGCTATGCTTATGATAATACATGGATATAAAATTACTACAACACCTGAAATTACAGTGTTGGTTTTGATGACTCTTTAATATTCTGAAGTACCATACTTATACTTTTTTATTCCTTCCTTATGTAACTTATTGCACAAGATCCCTTATTACTGCAGGCTTAGCACAAGAACCGTAGAGAAGCGTTTTGTCGACATAAGAGTAGACAAAAATTAAATGTAATGTGAAATGTAGACAAGCAATTTCTATTCTATGGTAGAGTAGAAATATAAAGTGTCATGCTATGCCTGCTGATATTAACCTATCAAACCCGGCTAATGAGACAATTAATTTTCTATTGTTTGAGCACACATGCATGCTCTCCCGAACGTTACAAGTAAAATTATAGAATCATTCAGTATAATAACATCCAAATTAACAAAATACCTATATGATAAAAGTTATCCCACCTTAAACTCATGTGTAGAGCCGAAACTGCTCAAACCGAACCAGAACATTCAACATGCTAGTTTATTTCATGGTACTGATATCAAATACGTACCTATCATTCTTTCAAGTGAGCAGCAATAATTATTATTGTAATTGAATTAAGTTGTTTTTTTATGTTTAATTTAATTTATTTTGTGTATATTTAGATACAATTTATTTTTAGTGAATAAATGACTAATTGCATTTCCATTCATCCCAATTAAATAGATAAACAAACCGGAAATATAAAGAAAATAATCATGTTAGAAAGGAAATTTGTAGGTAATTGCTGTGTCCTTACAGGGTTCATGTTAAGTACTTGCCCTGAAATGTAACACCTACTTACCACAGTGCAATAAAAATATTAAGTTTGAGTTTTGAAATAAGTAATTTGAAACATAACCAGTGCTATGTTGAAACACTAGGAAGAGTACTTATTTTCTTATTAACAATAATAATTATAGTTGGTTCCGTCCCTTCTCAGAGTACCTAGGCTTCGAAAAAGATTTTCCCAAAAAACATTACCTATTTTATTTCGATAAAATAGATCATAACTCAGTTCTGTTTTTTTTTTGTACAAAAGTAACGATTTAAACGCATTTGCACCTACCTGTATTTAATGAGCACCAGTGCGCGAGCCTCTTTAATTTGGCGTCTTTTGTTTTAAGGAAATCAGGAAAGCGGATAATCAAAAACAAGGCGTCAAGTCAAACTTTTTTTGTAGAATGAACTTTTGACTTCAAGTCACAGAACAGCAGAACACTTCCAATTTGCAATTTGAAGTTTCAACTATTTTGAAATTTGAAAGCTTTCAAAAAGTGTTGCCAGTTTGCCAGTTGTTGGCTATTAAAATAATCTGAAACGTAAGCCACAATATCAGGAAAATAGACAGGTTGGTATGTTCGCGTATCACTGGTCAGATTAAATTACTTGTCAGTTTATTTAATTCGCTAGCGAGGTTGATTAGTTAATTTCGCTGATTAGACAATTGCATCTGCTAGACAGTTTCCAGTGTTTTCCAGTTTTTTTGTTGAATTCGTCGAGAAAAATACAGTTGGCAGAGGTGTCCACCCATATTGCGTTGCAATTGCAGGTCGTAGGTTCGAACCTAGACAGGTGCTTTACTATGTGTTGATAATTTCATTATCACTGCTCGAAAAACATCGTGAAGAAACTGGCATGTCTAAGAAAAACCAAAAATTCAAAGACTTGTGACATCTACCAACCCGCATTGGGCTCATGTGGTGGACTACGGCCACTCCCCCCCCCCCACTCCCTCTGACCGAGAGCAGGACTATGTCCCTGCAGTGGGGACGTTATAGGCTAGTTATACTATGCTTTGATAGAGAAAAAACGAATTGTGAAAGACAAATTCTACGACATAAGTCGAACCATATTTAAAATCCCGAAAATTGGTTTAAATATAGAAAATACTATCAGTCGTAGTTAAATATTTTGCAAGTCTTAGGATTAGAGGTCCGCGTAAATATTTTTTTGTTCGTTTCAGTATATACTTTTTGAGCTTTAGAAATCTGCGAATTCTGTTTCAAACTGCGATCACCTGGCAACACTTCGATTCGATGAACCTTCAAATTCAAATTTTTTCGAATGAATCGTGAGTGTTTTGTTTTTTGTTTTCATTTTTAAGTAAATATAACAAAGAAACCGATATCTCGCTATTATGCAATTAGATTCAGTTCATTCAGTGGCATGTTTTTAATATTCAGTGTTACTTTGTTTATAAATTAATGGAGTCTGGATAGAATGGAGAAAACCTAAGTATCACGTAAGTAAATAAGTGTGCTTTATTTATTACTAGCTTTTGCCCGTGGTTCCACCCTGGATGGCGGTTATCGCGTAAAAAAATAGCCTATGTCATTCTCCATATCCCAGGGTATATATCTCTGCGAAATTTCATGACGATCGGTTCAGCGGTTTAGGCGTGAAAGGGTAACAGACAGACAGGGTTACTTTCGTGTTTATAATATTAGTAGGGATTAGTAGGGATTTACTCCTTAAGAATTATATTATATTGTAACTATCATAACATAATAATTGAAACTTATAATTGACTCAACCAATAGTCTCAATATACTTTTTTACATTACTATTTTCTTTATTTTTCAGGTTTGTATTATTCTAATTTTAAATGAAATAATCGCTTGACTCTAACTCTCCTTGAGTTGCTTGAATTTTATCAACGCTATAAACTAATCATGCATGCTGTATGGCTTGCTTCGGCCTGAGATTTCACTGCTTTACAGGAGCCCTAGATTCAGGTTGGTAATATTTTGCCTTTTTAAAATTAAAACTTGCTATTCGACTAGGCTTAGTTTGGGCGATTTAAAACTTGCTTTTTGCCTAGGCTAAGTTCGGATGATTAAATAATTCATGTAGGTACCTACCTAAGTGATTGGTTTCAACCTGCTTCGATTAAAATGATCAAGTTTTTTAAAGTCACAAGGTATCAGGGCTCAAATCCGTGTAGCACTGGTAGATTGTTATATATTATTATCTTATTCATTTAGTGGATCCCTATATTCCTGTCCCTTTGACGGTTTCTGGTTACCCAGCTGAAACCACAGCAATTGGTATTTTAGGTACCTTCATATTTTAAGGAATTGTATGCTTTAAAAAAACATTTTCTATTTAATTTAATATAATTTGTACCTATCAGAGCCTTTACTCAGTATCCTTGATACTATCTTTAAGCCTACTCCAGTTTTGTTTTTGTCCCAAAATAATTTTTTATTCTTACCAGCAATATTATTATTCTCGGTAAAGCCTAGGGAAATAATACACAGTTTTTTTTTAAATATTTATCCTCTTTGTTTTGATTATCCCCAAAACAACTGATGACTTCTTTGGGCTTTTGTCTAATAATCATAATTTTTGGATTGAGTCTTGAAGTTCCATTGTTAAAGCTCACCTTGTTTAATAGCGAGACTGACTTGTTAATCTTGGGATTGCTTCATACTGTTGTCTTAATCCAAAACAGACATCATGACTTCTTTGGACTTGAGTTTGATTTTTACAGTTTTAGATTTAGTACTGAAGTTCCATTGTAAAAGCTCACCCTGTATAAACAGCGATAATGAGTTTTGTTCTTGGGATTACTTCACACTGTCGATGGTACCCAGGCAAAAGCAATGGTTTTTGCAATTTGCAGGTTGTATTTTGATCAAAATAAAATAATTATGTATTTACTGAAGTAATATCTGGATGACCGAGCTTTGCCCGGTGCCTATTCTTTTTTTCGTTTTCTAAAAATGAAACCTAGCTAGACCGATTTATCGCTCCGAAACCCCCTGCATACTAAATTTCGTAGTTCTGCATACGGAAATCGTTGGAGCCGTTTCCGAGATTCAGATTAAAGGTATTCGATTAGATAATCACTAGTATTATTATCAATACAACTCTCCAAATTAGAATTAGCCTCAAATGCCACTATTTCATGAAATAGTCAATCAATAGGGTGATTTTAGAGAGTTTTATTGACAATCATCATCATCGTCATTTCAGCCGAAAGACGTCCACTGCTGGACATAGGCCTCCCCCAGAAGGTGGTTTTGCCCTAATCGCCACGCTTGGCAAGCGGGTTGGCGATCGCAGTATGGTGGGAAAATGCATAGAGAACGCTGCTGCCCATTCTATGGTCGTATTGACAATATTAACGATTAATTCTGTAAAAACATGTATTTCTTTGTTTCGGTCGCGAATCATAAAAAAATAAACATCCTTACACTGACCTCCAAATTGCAAAAATCGTTTGCAAATTTGAATTTCGCGCGTTACTTATGCACATCCCCCATAATCTAAAGCATAATTAATCCAAACCGAGATTAAACGTCGCCGTCAATATGCCTGCTCAACTGCTGGCTGCAAACAAAACCGATAACTTACTATTTAATACCGTCACCACAATTACGGTTATAACTTATAGTTTCAGAGCTACGGTTCGAATCGACACAAGTGTGTCAAATTAAAATATTTATTTATTGTAAGCGTGTGTTGTTGGTACGTGATGGACGGGTATTGTGTCGGCCTCATACTTGATTCAGGTCGGGGTTCGCGCCAATGTAAATTGAATGACATAAAAATAATTAAAGAGGAAATTCATATTTTACTGTCAGTGTTTTCCGTTGTACAGCTTCGCTTGATAAATCCGGTAAATGTTTGACTGTTTATGATCTGTTCTGAATTTTGAATGTTTTTGTTTTGACTGGTTGCTATATGTAAATAATAGATAGATTTTACCGGTTTTTAGGGGTATAAATATGGCTAAGACAGGTATAGGTATGTGACAGGGTAGACCAGCACCCTAATTGCTTAACATGCTATCAATCAGCATCAGAAGGCCAATTCTCATAATTAAAAACGATCACAAACTAGTCGCAGTCTCATCTCAGCGACAATCAAATGTCAAAAATGTATGAAAAATCGAGGTATTTTTTGACACATTGACACTGAGATCAGACTGTGAACGTTCTTAAAATTACGAGAATTGCCCCTCTCTGATCATTTGAAGGTTATTGCTGACCCATTGCTTCTTATGTTCGAAAAATGTCTGCAACCGTTTTGACAGTTCAACAACAATGTATGTTGTTGAACTGTCAAAATGAAAGCCATTCATATTGGTGCTATACAATGACCCCGCATGAAAAATAAAATAAGTTTTAATACCTACTTACTTATTAAGTAAGTATATAGTTGTGTTCCTTTTTTGTAAGAAGCAATTGCAAGGCAATGCACTTTCAAAATCACGAATTCTTATTCTGCAGACTGATTTCTCGGAGAAAGAGTTCGGAAGGTTTAATAGAAAGATGATATTTATTGATTTTCCATAGCAACGTATTCGCAACTATTCTCAAAACAAGAAACCGGTCAAGCTGGAGATAGGTAGTTGCTTATCTTCCCGCGCAGGTTGTAACTCGTGTGTGTCAATCGTGGAAAACGGGTTATTCTGGTATCCTGTCCATATAGTCACAAGCCACATACAACCTAGTTTACATTAATAGATTATTTGGTTTTGTTTTATTGCAATTTAGAATGAGGAGATTTTGTGAAATATGTATTTTATTAAACTCACATAGCAAATTCTCCAATTTCAACTGCTTTGAAAATTATAAGTAAAAGTGCATCTATATTCACTATTTTCAGTTATAAGTAGTACCTATGTTCTCCAATAGGTAGGTAAATAACATTTTTAACAAAAACAAATATCAATATACTTACATAATTAATTTATTCTTCCATCTTACAAATTCAAACATTGCATTCACAGTCAGTCACTATATTTGTCCATGTGTCAAAGTAAGTAGAGTAGACGGGTTACTAAAAAGTCTGTGCTAGTTTACTTTGCAAAATATTTAGTTTACTGACAGATCATGTTTATCGGTTTCGTTATCGGCTGAATTAATTATAACCGAATGCGAGAGGTAAGAAACCGGTTACTTTTGACTTCTTCATTTTTTTTAAGCGCGAAATACTTTTGTTTTTGATTTTTGGCCTTTGGCTAACCTTCTAAAAAAGGTTGATGTATTTGTAGTTTCGAAAATATTCTGTTTTCTTGCTTGGTAGGTATTCGCATAAAAGGCATTCTTTTGACTATCTATTGCAGTAATTTGTCAGGGAGTTGCTTTTCATACTTCGCCAATTGTTTCGATTGAAGGCAAAAACGGTCATAAAACGCAAGTTAGGTTATTTGAATCATATTTTGTGAACAAAATAACCCCCCTATATACCACCCAAATCCTCAAAACTCCATCACGCTCTTTAGTTTCTTAGAAAAACAAGAAGTATCCGAACTTAAGGAAACATGTCAATTTTAGGATTATTAGGTACAATTTTTAATGAACTAGTAAATTGAGGTACCTATCCGATAGTATAGTCCGAAAAAAACCTCTTTGTATGCTACGATATCTGAGGCAATTCTTGTAATTTTAAGAACTTTCACAGTCTTAGCTCAGTGTCTATCTGTCAAAAATACCTCGATTTTTCATACATTTTTGACATTTGATTGTCGTTGAGATGAGACTGCGACAAGATTATGAACGTTTTTAATTACGAGAATTGGCCTTCTGATACCTATCCATAGCGAAGAGATAGCTTTTTATCTAGGTAGGTTAGATACCTATTATAAAATTACATAGAAAGTGTTAGGCACTTTCACACAAAGCATAGAATTTATAGTCGACTAAGTAACGATGACACGAAAATATGGTATTTCGCATTTAACATACCTACTAAAATAATTGAAAGTTTTGCACGTCAATTATAATTGTTTTGTACTACTTGTTTGCTTAAAAGATCAAACCAAATTGATTTTAATCGAATCTTCTTTCATAAATGTTATGTACAAGTATGTAATGTTTGCGAGGCCTGCCAGGGGTGCGGGTTGTTCGAAAGATATACCGCGGCCCCTGGTACACAGGCAACTGAGGGAACACGGGTGGGTTTTAGTCAGTAAAAGTCTGACACGCCCTCCCGCTCCACCCAGAGCGGGAGAAGTTATTTGATGATATCCCACCCAAAAAAAAAAAATGCTGCACGCACATTAGTCTAAGAAACTAAGAATCAGTTTTATGATCAAACTGTCTTTCGCCAGGGCAACCCGCGAAATTAAAAACGTACGTTGTTTTTACAATGGTATTGACCATTGCAAAAAAAAAACGTAAGATTTTGGACACTGACCAAGACTAGTTTTGGTCAATGTGAATGTACAGCTCATTTAAAATCCTATTTAATGTGTTTTTCATGAAATAGTAATTCAATCGATGTTTAATGAAATATGATTAAATGAACTTATGGTGTTGTATTGATGAATTTAATGATTATAATTCTGGAAAGCCATATTTGTTACGGTCACGTATCATATTTTTAATGGACTTCAAAAAGAAGGAGGTTATCAATTCGACATGTTTATGTAAGTATATTTTTTTTTAATGTCTAAATGTCATTTATAGACGGATTTGCAAAATAATTTTTTTTTCGAAAGGGGTTTATTCCGAAATGGTCCCATTTTAATTTCATATGTAATCTGATGATGCGTTTCGGAGACAGACAACGGAACTCTTCAAAAAATTACATCAAATCAACCGCGATTGCTGCTATCGCATAAATATGTGTTTTGACCAAGGGTGATGAAATTTCGAATTGGCGTGGGGTAGGTACCTACTATAGCTAAAAAGTGTAAAATAAAAACTTAAAAAATAAACATAAAAACAACTGACTTCCGGAAAGGCGGTGGCCAAAAATTTAAATACCTACATATCCAAAGTCACCGACTTCCGAAATTAAAGTTATTTTTCACCTTGTAGTGGTTTTCCGGAAGGCGGTTGTTTTTTTTTTTTTTTAAGTTTTTATAATCAACATAGAACCTCGCACTGATCTGCAAATTGCAAATTCGGTAGAAAGTAAAATCGACATAAGTAGGTACTATTTCTTAATTTTGACCCGATTATAGTTAACGATTGCCATCAGTTTGCATTGTAACTATCTTGTTATAATCTGTGGAAAATGTAGTGGGTAGTGTATTTGTTAAGTTTATTGTTAAGTTATTTCCGTTTATTTGGAACTAGCTGACCCGACAAACGTTGTCTTGTCTTAACTATAAATATATTATATTATCTTCTTAATTTTTTCTTCATAGGACCTTCCCCTGACAATAACAAACACAACAAAAAAGAATTAGCAAAATTGGTCCAGCCGTTCACGTGTGATGCCGTGACCAAGGGAAATAGGGATTAATTTTTATATACATACTAGCTGACCCGCCAGACGTTGTCTTGTCTTAACTATGAATATTCAAATCGCAACTTTCTTTTTTTTCTTTCATTAGAACCTTCTCCTGACATTAACAAATACAACAAAAACAGTATTAACAAAATTGGTCCAGCCGTTCACGTGTGATGCCGTGACCAAGGGAAATAGGGATTCATTTTTATATATAAGACTAGCTGACCCGACAGACGTTGTCCTGTCTTAACTATGAATATTTAATTCGCAACTTTCTTTATTTTTTCATTCACAAGAACCTTCTCCTGACAGTAACAAATACAACAAAAAAATAATTAGCAAAATTGGTCCAGCCGTTCACATGTGATGCCGTGACCAAGGGAAAGAGCGATTTATTTTTATATAATAAAGATACATATATTTATGTAGATAGATATAGGTATCTACTACTGTTAGTATTAAAACGTTACACTGATTTGCCATTTTTGTCGATATTAACCTTACCTACCATCGTATGGATAGTAAAATAATCTCTGACTCCAGCCTAGACAGGGCAAAGCTCCCTAACTGAACCTCCTCTACATTGTTTTATTTAAGTCTTGCGCATCCTCAGCGCTCAAGCACGATTTGTGTCTGTATTCCCAATAAAGAAGGACAGGAAATCTCATTTCCTTGAGTTAAACTAGAATGTTAAATAAGCCAATAAAACATTCTAGTCGGTTGCAATTAAAACGCACTGTAGTCTTGCCGACGTTTTACCTAGAAAGAGTTCTTGTGACAGATCTCAATCTTATCATACGTAGCCGTTAAGTATTTCAATTTTATCTTTATGCACCTGATTAATCACTTATTTGCAAACATTTTTTTTTAGCACTCGTTTATGTATCAAATATGAAGGTCATCTGCATCTGTTGCATCACTAAATATTCACCCAATACAGATCTCACTTAGGTATCAACACGTTTATTCACGGTCATAAACCACACGTGAGTCGCCTGACAAGCCAACATTTTGTAAAGAATTCCAACGCACTCGCAGATATTAGAACATACATATTTACAACTCATCGTCCAGCAAAAATCAGAACTTTTTGAGCTGTCTTATGTTTAAATCTAGTATGTTCATATATTATAATAACTTTATAAGTCAAAAAATGAATATAGGTGCTCATGTATCTGCTTCTTACGGTCCAATGGTCATAGACGTGTGGAAGGCACCGTGAGAGGCGACGCGGGTGCAACGTCCTGCGCGCAAGTCGCCGCTGACTGGCATACGTAATGCGCCAACTACTAAGGGTCTGAGCCACTACCCATTTACACAATCAAACGGATAGTTTTACTTTTATCGTTATTAAAATGTATTTATTTTTCGTACACTAATGCGTTTCGGGTTTGATAAAAATATTCTTAAACTATCAAACGTGAGTAGACTGGTTTCGAAGTAAGCAACTCTCTAACCTAGTGTGTTGACAGAGTGCAGTGATAAAATTAGAGACCTCCCTTTTTGGTTGGGGTCAATGACTGCGATTGGCAGAGCTAACAGTTGATGTAAAAGGTTCTTAAATATAAATGAATAAAAAAGCTAATAAAAATCGCTGAAGTTGATTGACCTCTTAATATTATTCTAACGTTTATTACGAAACGTTTGGTTCAAAAACGTCGTATCGCTTAGCAGTATAAGCGTTCGTAGTAATTCCTAATCCTAAACTACCGACACTTCTTACAATTCACACTGAGTTTAGATTTATAAGGCTATACAATAGGGCGAAATGAGTATAAATAATAGGTACCTACCTGCTTTAGTATGATGCAAATTTAAGGTTCACACGTTCGCTTCATCATTTGCGTGGCTATTGAACCGATATTGACAAAAGATGTGTGTCATTCAATCAGTTCATGCCATGTTCTAAATGGTAGAATAACGATTCATTGAGGTTCGTGCACAAACCAAAGTAAGTTATTACAAACGAATTTGTCATCTTTTTCGAAAAGGTGTACAAGTGGTTTAACTCTATTATTGATATTTTTCGTAGTTTATCGTTAGTCTATATAAGACATCACATTATCGCCTTTAGTCATTAGTACTCTAGCCAATCAACCAGGACCCATAGATTGGTTATTTAGAACTTATTTGTAGTCCCGTTAAAAAAATGATGTGATGTGTGTTCAGCACCCCTAATTGCATAACACTTTCTATCATAATCCGAAGGATTTTGAAGGATATTCCAATCCATTGCTTCATATGCTTGCAAAGCTCGTTAGCTTAATAACATAAATAACGCTAAATAATTGTTATTGAAATGACAATTGAAAGGCGTTGGCCATTTGCTACGTAATTAGGCCACAGTTCCGTACATATCCAAATATTTGTTTACTTATGATTTCCATAAATTCTATAGGTAGGTAGCTAAATCATATAAAAACATGTAAACACAAGTTATAATCCTAATGAAACAATACAACTTAATTTTTAAAATAATTTTATTTATCCTAAAAGCTCCAAATTAACACTGCATATGATGTCGAGACTTACACGGTGTCTAAGTCTACATCTGTGTATAGACTTATGAAATAAACAAAATGGTGATCATCCTTCGGACTTTCAACGTTTTTCGTTGTACCGTCTTGAATCTGAACATACAACGCGAGCAGGGTTATTTTGGCGCGTATCCAACGGGTCTAACGTCGCAATCTTGTTTTGAGTTTTGCAAAACAATTTCTGTATGACAATTTCACAAATGTTTACTAACAACGCTCCCCTGTCAATGTCATTCAGACGCCAATATATCCTTGTAGCACTCTGCTTTGATAACTATTTATCTAGTGTGTGCGTTTGGCGTTCCAACAATTTAGTAATCCAATGCTTCTCTGCCGTGACTACTGAGGATAGGTTTTCAGTGTTATTGACAGGACTCATTACTTTTATACGTGTAAAACAGGCTACCTAAGACTTCCGCTTGTAAGATCTTTTGGCCTTTTTTTTCGTTGGAGAATTGTCGGTATTGGTTGCTTGGCTTCGTACTGGTTTCTTTAGATTTACTTGAATCCCGATTGATCTATGACTAGGAGAACCATTTGACTCGTTCTCAGGTATGTTATCTTCTCCAATTGGATCTTCCTCATATGTATCTGTTGACAAATCATCAGGTTCACATTTTACGAATTCTACCGCGACTTCTAATAGATTTTCCGCAGTTATATTGGAATTAAGAGCTCTTTTAAATTTTTGGACTTGCTTATGTTTTTGGTATGCAGACAGTTCTAGTAGAAGTGTAACCTCTTCTTTCTTTTGGCAAGTAAACTTGTGCGGGATTACACCTTTTTTCAGTCTAGTTGGTGCAAATCCGAGCGAAGTATTCGCCTTGAATCTTGGGTTGATTTCCGTATCCTTCTCAACCTGTGGGAAACAAAAAAATAAAAGAAACATTTCAGTAATAGTAGGTAGGCACCTACTTCGCCCCGAGTTACATCAATTCCTAACAAATGCATTGTTGT
This sequence comes from Antitype chi, assembly GCA_947359405.1. NCBI lineage: Eukaryota > Metazoa > Arthropoda > Insecta > Lepidoptera > Noctuidae > Antitype > Antitype chi. The sequence goes on along the minus strand of OX375815.1, from coordinate 8,097,510 downwards.
ACAGTTTTGCATGAAACATAGCTATGTTGTGTAGAACCAGCCTTCTAATAAAAAAACAACCGCAGTGAAATCAAATCACCCGTTTGGGAGCTACGATGCCACAGACAGACACAAAGATACACACACAGAACGACATTGTCGTCAAACTACACATACATCAGGGATTACAAAAGCTGTTTATCTTATTAAAAAACGTGCTCAGTAGGTGCCTGCTATCAATAATAATAATTTTCTTTACGAAATCAAACCGATACTTACGTCAAAATGATCTTCACAGCAGTATAAAGCACTTTTGACTGAAAGAGGAGGTTTATCGTCTCTATTCATTGCTTTACTCCATTTCGTTCTACTGTCTGCGTTTCGCGGAACTTGAAAAAACTGTTTCTTTGGTGTAACAGCTGTTGTACTGTTACATTTAGGCACAACACAATGTTTGTATCTCAGCATTATTATCAATTCGTAATCACACAAGTGAAAAAACAAACCAAATAATCAACCGTTTATACGAGAGCACTGCGATCAACTGCGGACAAGCGGGAGGGGAATGGGGGGCGGGGTATCGGGCCGACGCGACTGAGGCGCGCGCCGGTGGCCGCGGCGGGCGTCGAAGGCGACGGATGACGTAATGCCCGCTGCACAACGCGTATTCGAGTACATCAGTTTAGTTTATTGGTCACAAACTGATTTCAGTAAGCCGTTGAGAGGAAATTGATGTACATATATAGAATTTAAAACCACGTTAGTACTTAAATTAATTCATTATTGTACTTACTATGAAAATCAGTCTTGCAAAAATCAATTGTGTTAAAACCCAATAATTATAAGGCTTACCCACTGTCTAATCAATATATTACTGATCCTACTAATATTATAAATGTGAATGTTTGTATGTTTAGATGTTTGGATATTTAGATGTTTGTTACTCAATCACGCAAAAACGGCCCAACGGTTTTGGATGAAATTTGCCACACAGGTAGTTTATAACCTGGATTAACATAAAGGATACTTTTCATCCCGGTAGTACGTCCCCGTGGGATATTTTCAACCTCCACACCAAATGCCGCCGGCGATATAAGTAAACTTCATTATAAGTATTAATCTTTTATCGGGTTACAAACTTACAACTCAGACGGTATTTAGTCATTAACTAAGGTAAATGCTTCATACATGCTTGTAATTTTCCTAAGATAAATACAACAACGTAATACGGACGATCGAAAATCAGCAATTAAGTACCTACCTACTTATATATTATTTTAACACATTGCAAGTAATTGTTCATGACTCAATTTACATTTCCTTGTAATAGAATCGAAGCGATTTTTAACGAAATTGTTAAATTACTTACTATAAGTAAATAATAAATACTTAAATAAAAAAACTTTTTTTCGTATTTTATACAAATAAAAATTTAAGACATTTGTTTTCATAGTTTATTTAAATTTGATTATAATAAAGGTACATGTGCCAGACTCAAAGATTGCCGCTTTGTTAAGCGCTAACAAGCGTTAAATAAATCGCTTGCACTCTATTGAGCGCAAGCGAATTTTTTATCCAAATTGTACAAGAGCATGAAGAATTTTATATCAATTATTATTATTGTGTAACGTGCAAACTCGATACTTACGCATCTTCCACAGAATTCTCGCGGGTTATTGAGAATTCCCGCAGCTAGCAGCTCGGGGGAAGGCAACTGTCAAAATTACGCTGTCGTAGTTAGTTCCCTGTTTTACTCAAGCTATTAATACCGCGTGAGGTGGTGTTATTTTATTTTTGCAAAAATATCGCGTTATTGTATTCCTAAATACTCCGAAATTGGAGTCCACCATTTCCCAAAAGACCCTAAAACTGGGAGATTGTGGCTTAAAGTTATTCGTAGAGTTTTTCTAACTAAACAGAGTTCGAGGTTATGTCGAAAAAAAAATTATGTCAGTAATTACGAAGAAATATTTAAGATTTACTATTCTGACCCTTTCCATGTCAAATACTAGATTTAAAATATTGTTATCATCGAAAATAACGAAAAAGTGATATAAAACTAAACTCAAGAATGAACACGAAATGGAATCAATTCAATCAATCAATTCACTTTTTATTCTCTCTTCACAATATTGGTTTCATAAAAAAATTACTATGTTTTTAGTAATGTTATACTCTACTCCACCATTGTAACAGACTGGTGCCTGAAGTAGGTTTTTGAAAAAGCCTGTGTCACCAGGGCCCCCGACGGCAAAAAATATAGTAAGAGACTTAAAGATGATCTTGTGTGAACATCGTTAAAGGAACCAAAAAGATTAGACAATAGTGTGGAATGAATGAACGAAATGCCAAATGTATTCTAGGCCGTAGGGACCTAGCTATGATCACGCCATCCATCTACAATTAGCTACATAGCGATAAGTATCAAGTAAGTTGGAAAAAATCCTGCACTTTGAGAGCTATCTTGGCGTGCCTGCCTAAACTGTTAGAGTTACACGAAGATAATGTATTGTGGAATTGCTAATCTTAAACTTCTAAATAAAAGTCTGCGACAGCATGATTATATCAACCATTTATGTGGAAGCCTTTATAGCCATAAAAACTTTTAAATACATATAATTATTTTTACACAATGCACATTTTACAGTATTCAGTTGATTCTTGTCAAAATTACTTTATCGCTTGTGGTATTTAAAGTAGATACGAATAGTTTACAAGTTACCACGATAAGAATGACCAGCGGAGCGTTGATGTGGAAGTCTGATGTCTGGGAAAGGACATTTTATGTTACTTTTTATCAACACACCACGCAAGCGAAGCCACTGGCGGAGGCTAGTACCTAAATATAATAACATATTTAGTGATGACCAATCCTGTACCGAACTAACTTGGTGTATCTGTATTTACGGTGATGATGGGTTATCTTATTGGTAAACAAACAATAAATGCTAGAAAGTTACTGTATGATGCCAAGTAGTGGGATGATTTGAAACATAAGAGAATAAGCAGAGTAAGTTTAATGAACAGTGGTTATTGCGACTGCGCGAAAATATGGTGTGGCGATGCATGATTGGATAGTAAACCACAAATGAATATGAGCGATGAGGCTAGACCCATAAAGGTCAGATCGGCATCGACGGTTTCTAATTGCCTTTGGAGTTCTATGGATATACCACATAAAGTTATTCAGTGCCGTGTTGTGTGTAGTGTAATCTACTAAGTGACAAGTTTAAACTCTTTTCATAGTTCAAGTTATTCGGCTCTCCCATTCAGTAGCAGATTTTTACAGGTAAGTTAAGTAATTATAAGGTCAATTATAATTTAAGATGGTGATTATAACTTTAGAAGAATAAGTAACAATGGTTTTATTCCATGAAAAGATAGTTTGCAACAGTTAACGTTTGTTGGTGCAGTAAACATTTACTGTTGTGTAAATGTGCAAGTCTTCTGCATTCCATTAGGGCTGCGAGGTCATACTGCAGCGTTCATTGTTGAACAACATTGAATACTTAGTTTCGTTAGTTTACCTCAGTAAGTAAAGCAATGCCTGACTATCTAGTTTGGGTCATTGGCCATCGATTGCTTTGCAACAAGTAGGCAGGTAGTGACAGTGCTTTGGGAAGGCCTATGTCCAGAAATGGACGTTTTTCGGCTGAAATGATGATGATGATGATTTAGTAGGACAACGCACGACACACAGTTCATCGTAGTGTTTTCAGAAGTCATTACCATCATGTTATTATCCGCGATTGGTTTGCCAGATACTTCTACTTACGCAAGCACTTATAACCTTTGTTGCATTTATATAACCATGGCTAATAGCCAACCCTATACCTGTCGATGGGATAGAAGAATTTCGCAAGGCTTAGCGATGAAAACGTAACGCACGATCGTCACGATTCGTATCATTTTAAATGGTTGTTGTTTTAAAATTAGGTTTTGCAATGGTTGAGGCCGTTTAAGAGCGACCCAGTGTCGTTACGAACTCTTTATCGTTGCAGAATATGCAGTTCAGTTCAATGTTGTAATAAGTACCAGTCGGCAACTTGTGAATAGTGGGCAAAAACATTACGCTATCTTTGCTGTCGCGTAATCGGGTAAAAATATAACAGACTCGGTCTCACCAGCCTTAGTATAGTTTTGAGTGAATCATATAATTATACTTCTTTATAAAGTTTATCTAGTATATAAACTCAAACGTATAATATGAGCTTCTGCATTGTGACGACGCCTTCACCATGACCTTAAACGGAATTTACCACTTCCATTATTAAAATGCATCGATTCCAAAGTCCAGTAAATGGTCTTCCATGACTAATATGACTAATACACCGACGATGTCTGTGGTCATCGCAGATATATCGATTTCCATATAGCATCGTGTAGTATGCGTGTTGATTGCTCATTATTCTTCAAGTTCTAACTGCGATGCTAGCTTATCGAACGTATTTGTTTGAGAATTCAAAGTCTTATAAGAAGTAATTTTTTTGAAATCTTGTCTTTTATTCGCGAGTTCTGTGGGCACCTGTTCGGCAGGTTGGGTTTACGTTGGACATGGAAAAAAACAGGAAGTCGCTTGTTCATTGCTGTATTTAGATGTTATTTAGTTCAATATTTGTTCAAAATATTTGGTTTGGTGTAAGAACGAATTATTTTCCTCAAAATTAAAGACGCAAGAATACCTTGGTGTATAAAAGCCATGAAAAATATGATTTGATGATATTGACCTAGAACATTGAGCACAAGTTTGTATAGAGATTTTGGCAATACTTAAATTAATATTAATTATTGTTCCCAAGCACGAAAGACTATGAATGTTTAGAAGGCAATACTTTTAGAGGTCGTGAGTTCACGCGATCATGGTGCTGGGTATATCTGCCAATAGAGGAACTTTAAAATAAATTTCATTGAAACGATTTCCGAAAACATCGACTAGGTATGCCTCAAGATACGTTTACTTTAATTGGACCTTAACGTGTGTCATCAGGTAATATACGTTTCTCAGTCTGCCTGATTACTAACAACTGCATGCAATTTCTAACAGACTTTTTTGTGCAAGAATTGACAGTTTAACATCAAGGAAATCCAATCGAATAGGAACCACCAATGTATCTAACGCCTAACGGTAAACCTTATAGGTATCTTGTGTGAATCAAGATACTCATAATTCATATACCGTAAGTAGACGGTTAGCGTCTAAATAAGTACATAGAGTACATGTGTAATGTCACCATTGTTCGCCAAGTGCGTCTTTGTCTGCTTTGCTTTATTCTTGAAGATGAAGGTTATTGATTTGATGAACATGATACACCTGGAGGCTCTTTACACATATGTGATAACGTTGTTTATAAAATAAGAGACGTAGGTACCTACTGTGACGACTTGTGACGTAGGTAACTCAGTAGGATTCATGTATAAATTTTTTTGATTGCAACATCCGCTGCAGCCATGATATACTTTTTAAGTTGTTTTCATAATAATAACTATACCAGCCGAACTAGGTTAGTTCACATTAGAAATGATAATGATTTGTGGACCTTTTTAATTTTATTCATAATTATTGTCAGTTTTACTAATGTTAAATTTGTATCTGGTATTCGGCGACTATATAGACACTATCCACTAAGTATCTTTAAATACGAGGATTTGGTATTCAAATTGCTATATAAAGTAATATAGTAGGTGCAATTGACAAATCAGTAATTGTTTTAATTAGGTTCTGCTATAATTGATTTAAAGCCATCTAATACAAACTTCCAAATATGTATATTAAAGGTGCAGACATGTTCGCAATGTTGTCGTTTTAAAATCGACGTTCGCCGAAAATGAATCTTAAGACATCTACCTGCTGATAAATCAACCCGACCCTTGCGCTACCAAAAAAGTCCAAAAATACTTCAAAGCAAGATAGGATTCTCAGAATAGTGTCGCAGTTGTATTCATGAAACAGCTTAGCACAAAGAACAAAGTTGTAAGCGTTATTAAAACTTTTGTACTTGAGGAAAATACGTTTTTTAAGAAAATGTCAATCGTTCTTTATGCCAGCGCCTTTGTATCACGTCTAGTGATTAATATTACAACCAGTGTTAATAATTATGAATGAAAATATGATATACGTGTTGGAATGCATTGCTGTGCATAACATAACAATAATTTTGCCTAAGTTTTCTCTCATAATTATGTTACACATCAATAAATTTAAACCTAGGCTTACCTTTAGTTTTTAAGTCAGGCACTTGTTGCTTGTTGTCTTGATATTCAATACAAACTACAGGAATGGGTAGGCTAAACAAACAAGAGAAAAGCTACTTTCAATACATTGAGGACTTAAAATCTGGTTCCGCGATACCGCTATGCACTTAAGGAGAGGTTTACGAACGCATACCTCGGCTGTTTCAAAACCGCGCGCACTCTACTGCACTGTTAATGTTTTAAAACTGTCTTGTTGTTTGTTGTGCTTAGAATACAAAATAGTTCGTTTGACGGTGGCGTTCGTTCGATCGTTTTATCGTTGAACCGGTAGGACGGGGCGCGATACCTGCCGCGGACCCGTCGACTAATCGACTGTCTGCGCTATAGGGCACGTGTTTACATGAGATCCATTGGCGTGTGTGCGTGCGAGAAGGCTTCGTTGCGCGTGCGAGTGTGCGGTGTTGCCAGCCTAATAGCACTACCAACAATTGAGTAGGTAGTAGTATCTAGTTATCCACTAAGCGTTGGGGACCGTTGATGTACAGGTTCTTACTTTTGACATACTAGTAAGGTCCTCTTACTAGTGTGCCTAACGTCACTTTGACATTTATTCTATATCTGTCTACACTGTCTTCACTATTTTTGGGTAAATATTGTCCATATACTGGTCGAAGGTTTCAGTTGCACGGCACGGAAATCATCAAATAACTTCTCCCGCTCTAGGTGGAGCAGGAGGGCGTGTCAGACTTTTACTGACTAAAACCCACCCGTGTTCCCTCAATTGCCTGTGCCAGGGGCCGCGGTATCTCTTTCGAAAAACCCGCACCCCTGGCAGGCATTGTCCTTACCAGACAGCGAGCTACCCATTACGCGCCGTCCGCAAGCCCTGCACGGCACGGGTTTGGGCGTGGGCTCTGCCCAATTCAATAGTTCTTTTTGAGCCAGCCTGAACCAGTCATTTGAGCTTGGGAGCATTTTTTGCCGTTTCGAGCCAAGCTTGTATGTAAGCGTGATGTATTTTTCCTCTTTATCTTCAGTCCCGGAAGCGCCTAAGTAGCTATGCGATGACTCAATGCTTTAGCGTTTCATTGCACTACAGCAAACGCCACGGCAGAAAATTGCATAAGTTGTCGATTGGTTTGTACTTATTTCAGAAAAATCAGTAGATAATATGATTTTTTTGCATTTTAGTCATTCAATAGCTTTTCCAGACGTCGATTGGGCAAATTATTTCTCTATCCTGCCTTTTTTTCAAAAGAAACTCAGGCTCAAGTAGATGGTGCGAACCTACTCATCATTTATCTTCTACACACCCTCTCACACACCTACTCTCACATCCTTCACCTTACACAACTAGAGGACAGAGCAACCCTTTCATTCTTTTAAATTTGTGAAGTTTATATTTTAATAAATCTGTTCCTTTTTGTTCGTAAACTCATACTTGCATACCTAGTCCGAGGGTTCAAGGCGTTGCATGCTGAAACACTGGCTATAAACCTAGTTCGGCAGCAGATGCTCTCAATTTAAACACAATTGTAACTGATTTACTTTTAAGCATATGTTTATTTAGCTATGACAAAATGTGATCTTAAAAAAAAAACAAATGTATGTATTTTCAGCACATCTACTAGGGGCTTCTGCTGCTGTTCCTCATTATTTTAGTTTTACACAGACCGATTTATGGCGAGGCTCTGCCTTGAGTTTATCTAAGTTCTTGTAGCATGGTCAGTAGCGAGTGTCGGCAGGCCATTATTTAAATGTCCAATAGTAGCATTTCTTGTTTAGGATATCCTGAAACTGTCTTGTTGAACACAATCACATAGTCGAAGTTAAAACTCAAAAATAATTTAAAATGTAAAGGACTTAAATACCTACAATCTACTAACTAACCCAGCAGTGGTTATGAATCTTCAAAAAAAAAATTGCACTTCTCGCTATCCGTCACCCAAACTCTTCACTTCTTCGATGCAAATCCCCCTACAGCCTATTATTCCCACAACCAAATGTAAAATTTCCTTTTAAAGTCGAGCAGTCTTGGTTAAGCGTATGGCAACATCGATAACTTAGGCAGCTACGTATACAAAACTGGAGGAGCTATAATAAAGCATTGTGAGGTATCCTTCGGGTTTAGTTTTATTTTCGTTTATAAATAGCCCTCATACTGGTTTGACTTCTTGCGAACACAACAGTGTAATGGTTGGATTTCTCAAAATATTCCACCATGTAAACTTTTATAATTAGGCATAATTTTGAACACTAAACAGGTTTATCTGGTCGTTTCTGATGCCCGTTCGTTGTTCTAAATTGATTAGTCAGCTATATTATTATATATACGTGTGAATGAACTGGTGAACATGCCTTTCCTGTAGTCGGCTGGATTACTGTTACTGGGAAGAAAATTCCTAGGGTGCAATCACTTTAACATGACTAGGGCAGTGATGTTTTCTTAGCCTACCATTACTGCTTTCACTATTTCCTTTAAAGTGAAAATTTCAAAGATTGTAATTACACTGCAACGAACCATTATAAATATTATAATATTTTGATAGGTATAACGTATCGTAACGTTATACCTACCTAGTCATATCAGTGCTTCGAACCTTGTCTAAGTTAGGTGTTATCTATGACAATCGATCTATACTTGTGTAGTTAATTGTTAGCAAAAATTCAATGAAAGTCACACATTATAATTTTTAGATTTATTTTATTTTCAATAACATAAAAATGTTATGTTTTTTCATTTTACACATTTCGAAATGAATTTAGTGGGTACCAACCTGATTGCTAAACTTTTCACATAATGTTCAAATGTTAAATACGCTACAGTACAGTTTGGCTTTGCATTAACTTTTGAGTCATGGGTCGCATGTTACCTTATTTAGAATTCTTTTTCACTTATTTCCAAATGCTGCTTATATTTGTACGAGCACAAAATCTACTTCACAGCAGTTCATTATAATATTCAACAAAATATATAATATTGTAATCATTTACTCACTTGGATGAATCATTCGATTCGAATTTTGCTATTTTATAATGTGATATGCTATAAATTTTTTGTGATATTTTCAATTTTTATATAAACAAATTCATTACTTTTAAATTACCTAAAATAGGTACACATGTAAAAAATTACTATTTGGTCACACAAAAATCGTTGCGATGATCCATCCAACAGCAATATTCACTACAATAAATAGATCTAGCTAACTGGAATTGAAGGTCCCTTAAAATTATGTAATTTATGCTAAAGCTGTGCTCAACTAGACACAATCAATCAACCACGAACAGACGACAACAAAAACTTGACAACAATTCGTAAATTATTTCCAACTTGTTTGAATAATTGACCACAGCTTTGTATAATACTAATTTTATTGTTTTTTCGTAATAGTTTGACTAACTCTAAAGAGGCGTCCATATTCATAGCATGAAGTAAAGATGCGCAAATCATCAATTATATATGATAGTGAAAGAATTGACAGTATTACACACAACTCTAAGTGAACGTTATTCTTCTAAGCGCTTTTCAAAATGTTATTAACCGTAAGTTATGTTTGAACATTTTACAACATCTAAAATTATGGTGTCATGAATTCATGATTGTCATATTTTATGGGAACTTAATTCCATTTAGAAACCAAAACGTGTTGACAATTTGCGCTGCGCGTTACTCTTAATATATAGATACATACAAAATTAAATAAGTTACAACAAGTATAATTGATTTTGCTTGCGCAACATTACTCGAAACATCAAAATGTTAACCAAACATTTGAAAATATGTGAAATAAGATTTTGTCAATTCGATGCTCACCGCAATTTTTATTTTCCTATTTAGTGTATAGGTACTTATATACTTTAAAATATTCAACTATTTTAAATAAAATTTATTTTATCAGCACTTCATTATTATTGCTTCTAGTATATCTGAGGTGGGCAAAACGAAACAAAATTAAGATGAGCACAGATGTAACACATTTTTCTATGTTTATATTGGCGGTTTGCACTTGTAAATAGAGAAACGTTTCAGAGCACAAATACAGTACCTACTATCAACTTAAACTTATGTTATAATGTGAATATATTTAAATATTGAAAGAAATTGAAAATGTTCTTGTACCAGGACATACGAATTTATTGACAAAATAATTATACCTAATTTCAATGTAACTCAAGTAAGAGGAACTTAATTTCGTACAAAATCAATGCAATACGAAGGAACTAGTTTAATGATATGAAATGAATGAAATAAATTCAAAATGTTGTGAAATAGTTCTAAAATTTGCATTTAAATATGAAGAGACTCAATAGCTGAAATGAAGTTGTTAGCTTACTGTACTGGGCTCCAAACGCATAGAGTTGTTTAATAGGTATGGTAATTTTGTATGTACATGTAAAACCATGTGTAGATTTTTTCTTTAATTTAGTAATACTATACTAAACTGGCCGTCATATAAGTATCTGCCATGTTCTTCTCCTATATATAACTAGGTAATATAATATTCTTATCTAGATTCATATTTACAAATAATACAGTTCATTACTATTTATATAGAAATTAAAATATATTTCTATCATTCTTCGATTCACATAACGCAAAATAATTTAACAGAGTTCATTTTTGCACTCACATTTACAATATACTTTTGTAACTAATTTGTTACCATTTATTTGTTGATTTCAAACAACTCATTTAGAATATATCACCCAAAAGCGAGTAGCGTTATACTCACGAATCCTATCATATCTTACCATTTAAAAATGCAGAATATGCGAAAACTTGAAGGAATATGTTTACAGTAAATGGCAATTGAACATTATAGTTCGCTCGCATCCAATAGGAACTATAAGATTCACAATGCCTCCGGACGGGCCGGCCGCGCTCGGTTAGCCTATACGTACAAGGAGCCGCCCGGCCCCGCCCACAGTACACAAAACAACTAGCACAAATAAAATAACTCCTCTTTATTATTTACACCCGGTGAACTATTCACAAATTATGGACACAAATCAAAAAACTCTAATCGATTACAGTTATATCGAATAAGAAGTTGAATTATTAATGAAAATTTGTGTTACAGTTTATGCTAGAGTTTAGAATATTAAAGGAGCTCAGTAGCGCCACCGTGTGTGCGGCGGTGCGAGGAACTATACATGCACAACACCGCAGTGTCTATGGCCGTTTGCCTCCAATACTTTACTTATATACCTAATAAATGTTCTCCAACACCATTGTTTCAACAATCGATGCCTCGGTGTGTCGCTGTGTCCAACACGACAGCGTGATCGGAACTTCTACTAGACGATAACACCTTTACAAGGTGACAGAAATTCTGAAGACATCTACTGTTCGAATGCTCTGCGATATTCAACCCAGCGACACGTGGAGAAGGAACTAAAATCTAATATCACAATATCGGGCTTCTGGCTTGATTGCGAGTTGAACAAACGCCTAGTTTGACTCTCAGACGAATAAATCTCTCAGTGTAACAAGCGAGTTACGTAGACGGTTATAGATATTAGCAAGTATTTTCTCCGCTCAAATGAACGGAAAAACCATGAAACGGGCGAAATAGAGTATCTTCTTTTAAGTACAAATCGAGATCTTCAGTTTCCTTTGTAGTTGTGGTTTTAATTGACAATCATATACGCAATCCCGTCTACGTACTTCTCGGCAGGTCACCGTGTGTTCACTCGAACAGTGCCAGGAGGTCGTCGGAGGAAGGTGCACGCGGTGGGTGGCTGCCCGCCGATGACGACGACGACGGCGGCGTCGCTAATAGCTCACCAAGCGCAGGTGCGTCTAAGTACGACAGCAGCTCCATCGGGTCCACACTTGTCTCCGGCAATAACTGGAAATAGAAAATAACAGTCAGGCTTGACTTGCTTGTACAAGTGTTGAATGCTTCTTAGTAATGTTTGCTTGAAAATGTTGTATCCTAGCTGAATATGCGAATACACATACCAAGGTACCTAGTATTGCCGATTTAAGCACATTGTTACCAGTAACTTCAAAAGTCGTTAATGCAATGGCTCTTGTTTCGGTCTAAGATAAGTTAAAATACTTACATTGAGATTATCTGTCCCTTCTCCATCTATGACGGCGGCGGGATCAAAGTTGAGGTCGGCGGGTATGTCGACGTCGGTGAGCGAGTGGTGGTCCACGGAGGGCGGGCCCGGCGTGTGCGACGAGCCCGGCGTGTGCGCGCCGCCGCCACCCGGCGTGTGTGCCGAGCCCGGCGTGTGCGGCGTGTGCGGGGTGTGCGGCATCTGGACAATACGTCGACTTTAAGCTACTAATTCCGGTGTACTGGCAGGTAAGTAAGGGAACACTTAAAATTAAGACTTGCCCCTTACTAATAATAGCTGTGTAAAGTCATAAATAAAGTCAGTTTAAACATATTTTATAAGTATATTTTTCTGTGTTTACGTTCGCAATAACACAGCCAATATATATAGAAGTATAGATTTTACAATCGAAATATTCAATACTAGCTTTTGTTAGCGGCTTCGCCCGCGTGGAGGTCGAAAATTATCCTTCGGGAACCGGGATAAAAAGTACCTTATGTGTTAATCCAGGTTACAAATTCGTTGAGCTGTTTTTGCGTGATTGAGTAACAAATAAACTTTCACATTTATAATATTAGTATGATAGTAGAATTTGGGTGTGCAGACAGCCAAGTTATGCTGTGAGCTGTCTGCACCCTCATCTCTAGTTGTTAGAGAAATCCATAAGAAAACAGTTTCTACTAGAAACGTTTAACTTGATTTGTGTCAACGAAATAAAACAATACGCTAAGAAACACTTTTGTACAATCGCTTACAGTGTGATTCGAATATGTTGAAACCGGAATATATAGAATACCGTGAAAACTCCGGCAAAGTGATCTTGAAATGAGTTGTAATTTCATTTGGTACTAGGAATTGATACTATTGACAGCTCACTTCACCTAAATTTTCACTTTGAGGTTTTTACAGAAAAGATCGGTTGTTTTCGGTTCAAAAATGTGTCCGCATATCTACATAATATTTGTTTACCTGATCGTTAAGGCTCTTCTCCATCGCGTTGAGAGGATCTAATGAGTTGACGCTGTCATTCAGATGTGAAAGAGGTCCATTTCCAGCGTACTCGTTACTGCCAGGCCCATTGTTCATACCGAAGTCGTAATTCTGATTGTTCGAACTTGAATTTCTGTTCTGGGCGCTTTGGTTGTATGAAGAGATCATTGAGCCGCTGGCGATAGTGTTCATGTCAGGAGGAAGGTATGGCGATAGTGCTTGGTTCATGTCCCAGTTGTTCATTGTAGGCATGTTCATCGAGCCCGGTGATACTGCTTTACTGCGCTTTCCTACGCTGCCATCATTGCTATCTTCTTCTTGCTGCAAAAAGTAAGAACACGTCTTAGAAACATTTTCAATGACGTCAAAGTGTATCTATCAATTTAAATAAAAAGAAATAAAATGCTCTTTATGCATCACTTGAGATCGTTTGGACCAATTTGGTAATTTTTGTTTTAAAATGTTTTTAATCGTCCGACTACGGTTTTTAGAGAAAGGAAAACGGAAAATGTTTCCCGGAAAGTTGGAATAGTGGGAAAAACTGACACTCTTTTTTTCTATGGGATTTTTGCATGAACTATTGTTTGGACAGGACAACGTCTGTCGGGTCAGCTAGTAAATAATAAAAATGCATTAGTCGTGTGACAAATACTCACCTTTATGCCAGTGTTATTGGCGATTTTAGTTGCCTTCCAATTAGCACCACTGTCAATCGTAACTTCGTCTACATCTGAACTGTTCAACGTGTTAAGGATGCCCCACATGTATTGGTCAACTTCTAAACCTTCCAACTGTGCTGGTTTACTGTAAATAAATCATCTTGTTAGATATTTGTCCCATAAAACAAAAATATTTTTACGACTGGAATGTCGGGAGCAATACTCACTTGCAGACCGGACACCGCCATGAGCCTCGTTCACAGTTCAGTTGTAAATACGACTCTAAATCAAAGCATTGTATGTGTTTACACTCGTGGCCACGTGCCGGTAGCGTGATCTTCTTAAATGTGATTGGACATTTTAACGATACTTTTAAAGCTGTTTGTTCAACGCTGTCCCTATCGTTAGCTGTATTGGATCCATTGCTACCATTAGTCGGCGTCTGGTTGAAGTTCATCTTGATCTTCGCGATACAGTGGTCTGCTGTTAATAGGCGCTTTCTTAATAGACCTTGTAGCACACTTCGTACGCTCGGTCGGTGAACTAATTGTAAAACAAACAGGTGCGACTGAAAAAAAAGGAGGAACATAAGTTGTGTTATTTCCTGTTGCTGTCTATTAAACACTCCTTGATCAAGTTAATAGTATGCAGTGGTCTAGGATGTTGGCTGCTTGATATTTTGGTTTAATATTGTTTAATATAGAAGACATTAAGAGATACTTACACAGCAGCAGGCTGAGACAGTAATTTGTATTGTATTTCGGCCTGGCTGGCACACTTCTTTCAGGTACAATGGTTTGTGTGATGTTTTGTTCTCTCCTCTATCTATTTGTAATGGAGTTGCGTTGACCGACACTTGAACACTCGCTGGCCAGTTTGTGTTCATCTGCCTATCCTCGTGGTGGAAGCATTTTAATTGCAACTCAAGGTCTGATCTGTGAAAAAATAAACAAGTTAAAATCCTTGTCCGATATGTTTCACTTTTACTTTAATTATGTATTACTTTACTACAATATTTACCTCCATATTAACGTCGAATGGACCGTGGGTTTTAATTGAAATACATGATTGCTAACTGCTAAATTATGTTCTAATCTAAATGGTGGTAATATAATACCATCTCTTACGGGGAATGTTAACCGGAGCTCGTCATCTGAAAATAATAAGCACCGTTAATGGACTTGTCCTTGTTTTATACATATATATTTATTGTTCCATAAATATTTACGAAGTATCCTTACTTTGCATGCCCATTGGTGGTTTGAGCTCGTTGAAGTGAGGTTTCACATCACCATTAGGGCTGATGTAAGGGGGCATACTACTGGCGGGCGTTAGCGGAGGCGTCGGATTACCAGGAACCGGACTGTGCTGATAGCTCATATTAGTGCGCATGGCGACCTCCTGCGCGAACTGCCCGCCGTATTGCCCACCATACTGTGCGTTGCTACTCTGGTGCTGAGGAAATTGGCTTGGTACGCCGCCATTGAAGTACTGCCCCTGGTTTGAGTAAGGCGGCGTTGTTTGCCTCATGGTTCCTCTCATTGCTGCACCGAAGTTACCGCTGGGCCCTAATGGTTGCTGCGGTGGGTATTGCCCCTGAAAGCCCGGTCTTCCGCCGTACCCCGCCGGGTACTGAGTTGGCCCAAAGCTGGGCTGCCCAGTCATGTACTGCGTTTTCCTCTGACCCATAAGCATAGTGCCGGACGGATACGGCGTATGTCGCCTTTGGTATCCTGGGCCCATCTTCGCTGAGCTGCTCATTTGTCCTGGCCCCATCTGCGACGGCATCATGTTGGCGTGCATACCCATGTTGGCCATCTGCGCCATGGGGTTCATACCGTTCATAGCGGCATTTGCCATCTGCCCCATGCTGGTCATTCCGTTCATCCCGCCGTTGCCTCCCATACCCATCCCGGTCATAGCCGGATTATGGCTGCGTTGTTGACCGTAGCCGTTCATCGCGCCATATTGAGGATTTCCCATAGTCATGTTGTTTTGCATCTGCAAAATGAAAATAACGACGTCTGTAGAATTGTATACGTGACTGAATTCACGTTTCATTTGTAATAGCTTTTCAAATCCTTTTGATTATTTGATTAACATTTAATGGGGTTTGCTTCGAGTTTTGCATAACTGAAGGTTATGATTTTATTTGAATTTATTCGAAATGTAATAATTTCTTCGTAAGATGAATAGAAAGATTTTTGGACACTACTTTTTGCAATTTGTATTTATACGTCTTCATCTGCCTAGCCATTTTCCAACTATGTTGGGGTCGGCTTCCAGTCTATCTGGTTGCAGCTGGATGTATGCAACTTCAGTAGGGATCATGAGAGGTGTTTTACCTGCGAGAAAGGCTGCGAGTCCTGCATCGCGGCCGTGGTGGCCGCGGCGACCATTGCGGCGGTGGCGCCGAACTGCGCGTTCTCGCCCCCGCCGCTCATCGCGCCCGAACCGCCGGCGCACCCATAGCCGCTATAACAATATCAGCAAAATCACGTTAACAACTTTACAGCAAATGTTGATCTGCACAACATTATTACAGATGTTTCTGAAAACATCTTAATAAACATTTTTCTAAAAGAATACAAATATTGAAGTTTGTAACCACTGTTTAACAGAAATTATTTCTTCTTGTTGAATGAATGAAGTAGATACACGTGTACATATTAAATGTGAAATCGGTCCAGTTAATATTATTTCACTCACGATACGAGCAGTTTCTATTGCAAGCGGCCTTGCAGAATCGAACATTCCACACGTTAACGCTTCGATTATTAATAAACTCAGACTCAATATTCAACCCAAATTCTATCGACGCAAGATCTTTTTTTAATACGCGCCGTGATTTTATTATTTTACTAACAATGAGAGAAAAAATCAATATGGACGTATAGTGACGCGTTGTAACCCCTGTGTTTCTCTCGGGATGTGTTTGATTTTTTGTACGGCGCCGGAGTGGGAGAACGTTTCATGTGAACTGCTTTTGGGGCGAATTCCCGAGCCTTCCCGGAGCCCTTTCTAATAATTCCCATTCGACAAATGCACGACAAACACTCGCACGGGCTACCCATTGTTGCGAGCATCTGTAGTGGAGCAACAATATTGGCCCTTTGTGAACGTGTATGAAATTATTTTAATTTACGTGTGTGCGTTTAGTATGTACATAAACAGTAACTGATTACGTACGAAATAAATTGAGTAGTAAAATCTGCCTTTATATAACAATTTTATTCAAAACTTAATTAGTTTGTTAGCTAGGATTACATTCTTATGTCAATTAAGTGTCAGCTAAATTGGTTGCATGGTTGTGTATTGTTAATAAATCTTGCCGAAGTGGCAACCCCTAGATACTTAAAGTATTCTCGTAAATAGCTTAACAGACACTTAGTAGCGTCGACAACTAATAAACACACGAGTCAACAACGCTCATCTCGACATCATCTCTATTCATCGTCGCTGCAGATGATTTACAAGGGTCCTTCCTTAGGTAAACTCGGCCCGGCCTGCACTTCTTTTTATAGTTTTGTCTGGACCTTTTTCTTTTTGCCGACCGAAATGTGTAGTCAACAAAAAATCTGTGTGTTCTGTATCCTGGTACACTTTTTGTAAAAGTGGTACCACATCCGAATAATCACTTACGGTCTGTTCAAAATATTTGGGTTGTTGAATGCGAACGTTGGTCTCAGGCATTCTTTTGGGACAATTCTCGGAACACCTTTGTTCAAGACTTACAAATGCGCCTGCACAGACTTAACGACTATTTTCGAAATGGTACTAAGGATCGTAAGACTGGTGATTTGTGCAGAGGATATGACACGATCTATACGTGGGCGCGTTACACCCGTTCTTCGATATACGAAACTTCTAAATAAATCAATATGAATGAGTAGGCAAGCCGCTATTTTGAGAAGCTGGAAGGTGTTTGGCATAGTATTGAGAGATGTGCGAGTAACGCGTAGGTATTTTGATACATAGGCTGCAGTTAATTTTAGATTAGTGCGCAGACGTGTCGGATTCCTGGTTAATTGGCAGTCGAGATAATCGTGTATTGAATCCAACTGCTTAAGAATCGTGCGTCTACTTTCAGTTTCGGAACTCTAGTTTATATAACAGGCATTAGCATTTTATTTTGTTGTTGCAGTACCAAAATTAACTTTAAAACTTTTACTTATCATAAAGTTTTGTAAACGTGTGTAACTGGATGTTTAATTATATTTGAAGTGAAGTGTTAAATAAGGCATTAATTGTGAGTCTCATATAGATTACTATCGTGGTAGCGTGAAGCCGTGGCGTGTTCCACCCCTGTGTTTCGACGACAGTTGGTCACCCCCATTTAAATGCCACTTCACATTGTGGCTTGTGCGCACACTAACATAATAAAAAGCGTTAACATTAAAATTATGGGATCGATGAGGTTTGGATGTCTTAAATAGCTACCTTTTCGTGTAAGTCAAGTATTGATTTAAATTACTTGTTATCGGTAAATAACCCTATCTCTTTTTTATCCACATATTTAAATATTATGAGGATACGAAAAATCTTGAAACTGTTTTCGTGGTAAAGGAGTTGTTTTAACATCTGATTATTTTAATAACCCACAGCACTATCTATCTCATTCTCATCAATTGACGCGGGGTCCGGAGAATGAATCATGCTTCAAGGAGCGGATTCCGGGGGTTTACAAATGGAGCCAAGCGTTCCGGGGTAAATACGGTACAATGAGCGGGGAAGGGTCGGCTACGTCGCCTAGGGTAAGTGGGGCCGGTCACGTCAATATGGGGCTTTATTACGACGACGCTCCTGATAATAATTTGTTTGGCTGCGATGATATTGAACCGAAAGAAATCGTCGATTTAACAGCATGGAATAGATTAACACGTGTATTCACACGAATATGTTTTTAGAACTCTGTGAGTAAGTTAAAGTCACTTCGTGACTGAAGTATTATAGAAACATTTAAGGTTTCCATTGAGAATCCGTTCGGGCATGTCGCACGTGGTGTAATGTATGTTGTGTCAGTGCATCCGCCCCCAGACGTCTCGCTCGATTCAAACTGACTTTTTTTTCCCACGATCACTTACTAACGGTTACAAATCTCTTTATGTTACTTCTCGCTTTTATCATTCAGGATTTAATATTAATTTAATGAGTAACTTTAGTTTAATTTCCCTAACTTCCCTACCCTTGAAGTTAAGTAGACTTCCTGTGTTATGTTCACACAATCTCGCTGCCGGTCCCCACTTTTATTATTATTTACTTATTGGTTTTGTATAAAGGCAGGCTGCCATCAACAATATGTCGTTTGTAAAGGTGACTACGAAACAAAGCCGTTGAGCGCTTCGACTTAACACCTGCTCAGAATTTTTTAAACATTGTAATTTAGCTCATAATCTTTGATCAAAAAAAGGTTATTTAAACAATCTTCTATTATTTGTTATTCAGAACAGTAACGGTTGAAAATATCAAAGTAGAAAGTAGAAACGTAAAAAAATACTATTGGAATGATTCGTAACTGTTCGATGCTCTCGGTGTTGCTAGTTTAAATGTTTTGTTTATTTGTGTTTATTGTAAGCGCTAAAGTGCAGTCACCGCGTGCATTCCCATTATGCGCCTGTGTGAGAGTTTCGTAAGTGTGCGTGCGTCTGCACTAGTGTGAGTGCAATGACGTCCGACTGTGTGAGTGCTGGGTGCCCTAAAGCGTTTGTGCGTGTGAATGGAGGAGCACATTTCATTTATAATTGCAGCGATGCGCGGTCGACAATGTCACACTTGTGTGTACTTTTAAAGTTATGTTTGGTTTATTAGGGGAAACTTAATGCTCGTTGATTAAAAATCGTTGATTTATATTTGAATGCTTTGTCGTATTTAAGGTTTTGTAACAAGATTCCTTAGACTATTTATTACATGAATCGTAAGGTAGTCTTAAGATATTTACGTAGATGGTATATTTTTGATTTTATTGCTTGTTAACTACGATAAGGTGGCACAGGTAACTGAGTCACGTTTCAGCGTTTTGTTGAAATGTAAACAAACTTGTTCCGGATAAGATAAAAACAGTAAAGCCAACGAAGTAGTACCTACACAAAGCGTCAAGTTTTGGTAACTGATAACAAATTAGAGACCTGGCTACTCTTCATTTTCGATTCGTAATTTAATTGCTAAATAGGAAACTACACAATTCCAGTCTTCAACTTATATCAAAAATACTACGTAGACATTAAAAAAATCACATTTCAAGCGGAAATTCCAATAACTTGGAGTACCTATCAACATTATTTCGAAAACGATCACTGCCTGCTTTGAAGTTTCTACTATTACTTATAGTTTTCTTAGCTTCACTGACTTAAAATTTCACTTTGGGCATAGTTTTGCATTGTTATGATTGAGATTTAAACAATTATTTTCTGACTCACCTAGGGGCGTTGACTCTGTATCCAATGGTCCCTTGCAACGGGTTGTGTTTTCCACTATCGGGAGCTTGTGCCCCCCCGTAGGTGATGATAGAGCCCGCGTACCCGGCCGTACTATTGGAGTGCGCCGTCCTGCCGTTCCAAGGCACCCCCTGAAACACGATGCACCTGGTTTGTTGCGACCCAAAAACATCGACGTCAGCTCGTAACTGACATCTTCACTCGGCAATAATTCCACAATAATTCCATCATTGCAAATTCTACATTTTTCTCCAATATTGTACTCGTGTCAGTCGCGAGCGTACGGTCGTATTTTCTGTTATCGCGTATCGCGCGTAAATTTCGCTCCAGTCGTTCGCCGAACGTCAACAATTGACGAAACGTTCATCGTTTACCTTTGTGAAAATTTCATCGCCGTCATCAGTCTATTCTGAATCACTACTTGACCATAATTACGCAAGTCTGTTTTTTTCAAATTTTACGGCCAATTTTAATAACATAACACATTAATTAAATTAGCACTTAATAATCATAACTGATTTAATCTCGGTAGAAATTTAACATGGTTCACAAGTTTTCTTGCACATTTTATAAGCTGTCAACGATGAACGCTTCGCGAATTTATTCAGTCTTCGAATCAGCTGAGACAAAATCCAGCGTGTACGTTTTACGACAGGTGGGTATGTCCTAGCTTTAAACCTTCCACAAGTTTTTAATTTTTATTCCATTATGTCAACTCATTAATCGATTTTTTTTCTCTATAATTTTCTACGTAGGTATGTTTCCAAAAAAATATTTTGCAAACTTGTAAAAAGTATTAAAACCAGTTCAGAGAGTTTAGGAAAACACTTGTATTTACTTGAATGCCACTTTCACGTAACACTGTTCTTGTATTCACTGCAGAAATATTTAATTCATAATCCAATGTTGACACTTAGAAGAAATCCTTTTTTGGTGATCCACTTCACTGTTTGTTCAAAAATCCAAATAGTCACTTCTCACAACTCATCAAAATCCAAATCCAGGGAGTAATGAGATCAAAACTTGTCACTGTGTTCCAGCATTCGATAGCCAATAAGTTATCGTTCACTCACGAGTCCGACTTTGAAGTCACCGAAACATCATAGACGTGTTGCACGAGTGTCGACACCGACGTCACTGGCTACGACGGCGAACGACCGCGCATTCGACCGTCAAAGGTAACACTGGATGATGGCGATGGCGAGCCGGCGACGGTGAGTGAGAGGTTGCGGCGCGGGGCGCTCCCACCCCGCGCGACGTTGCCAGCTCGCCGCGATAAGTGGCGCACCCCCGCGTCCCCCGCTCGTAAGTCGTCGTCTCGGCACTCGGCGATCGGCCGTGTTCGGGCGCCATCGTCACCGTATCGGCTCTCTGCCCCACCCCGCGCGCTCGACGTTTTCACGTAACGGTCCTCAATCGAGCGCGATACTGCCACTGCGATAGTTGCAATGTTCTACCGTCATTGCGATTTCAATGATTGAAGTAGAGCGCCTTCGATAAAAATTATTATGAATGTTGAATAGAAATTGTCTTAAAATATTAGACCTTTTTTTAAAAAAAAAATGATGATATATTTAAATAAATATTTACGCCTTATTCTCAGGTAGTTAATATGTATCTCAGTTTTTGCGCAGAGCGGCTCGACGCGCTGCGGCGGTCGGCAAGCGTCTGCGTTGGGGCATAATAATTAGCAACGATAAACAATGGACTCGTCGTCCTCTGGCTGCTACCTGCGCATGACGATAGAGGACGAGTGACTTGTCCTGAGATGTCCTTGCGGTGGGCCTCCTTAGTGCTGCACGCATTTCGCACACGTCTTAAATGAAGATTAGTCTAATTGCTGATTGATGTATTATGACAATTCATTTTTGCACACTTTAGAAGAGTACATTTAATATCTCAAGAATTTGTTGAATGATGCCCTTTTAATGATCATTGATCACTGAAGAACCTAAGTAACCCTTCTCAATGACGGTAATATATCATTGTCCCAAGCTAAGTTTCATCGTCTTACACAAGAAACAAAAACATTGACACGTTTTGTAAAGATGAACATTGTTCAGTGTCATTTATTTTACCTTAGGTATAACTAATTGTGTGATGATAAAAAACAAACCTGAAAATTAAAAATTAAACAAATATAATCAATGTTAAGTACCTACACACAATTTGAATTGTTTTTGTACCCGTAAATTATAATTTTCCATGAGACCTACAGCTTCCGTGTCTGACAAATAAGTATGTTTTCCTCATGCTAAAATATTTTATCATGATTTAAACGATAGTGTGAAAAATGTTAAGGTAATATCACCATTTGTAAAATGGTCTACATTAGTTTTGTGCGGCACGCACATCGCCTGCGCCGACTGGAAAGTCGGGAAAGCGAACGTAGAGCAGCGCGCGCGACGCGTCTCGTCCGCGTTCCGATGCGCCCGCGCCGCCCTCTACTCCATTCATAAAAATAATTAACTACCTATCCGCTCAACGGGCTCTAAATATAAATGCTGTGTAAATATAGCCATTTTACATTTATTTCGTAGCTAAGACAACACTGAGAAATAAAATCCGTTTTCCATAAGTAGTTTTCTTATACTTCGTAAAAAAAAAATGTTCTAAATTGGTTATAGGTTCAATAGGTAGATATCCATGTAATATATGTTAATATGATTTTTTTTTTCGCATACTTAAACGTATGCAGTAAGCAGCCATTAATTAAACGACAGCGCTGGGCTCAGTAACCGATGCCCAGTAAAGTAACCCAATATATTCCATAAATCAATTGGGTATATAAAATAATTAAAAGGAGAATGATTGAACCACAGGCTCTGTTTACTTACATCAATCTTGCGAACACTAGCGCACTATCTTTTACGGGGGCTCTGAAGTTACTTTCGTCGTCTCTCCCTATGGCACTTTGCAGGAGACAATTACAAAGTTTAAATTACAAATTAGTTTCAAATATGTAGGTACTAGTGTGGCTTGTGGACTATTAGATTACTTGAACTTACCGACTACGAAAGTCTCTCTTCATCTATTTGTACTACCTAGTTGTTTCAGATTCGGACACTTTTTGGATAGTTTTGCTGTTGTATTCATCATTACATCCAAAATTGTCTTATCAGATTTGATTTAATGTGTTACGCATACATGTTATGTACTGCACTTAAAAAAAATGCTCAAGTACTTCCCCTAAAATTTTGTGGCAGGATCAGAATTATTTCTAGCTAAACTAACCCATAGTTTGCCTAGTGATTTTGCCACGAAATTTTAAGGCAAGTTTCGATCATTCAAAATTCCTGAAACCAGTAAATTCAAACCTTACAGTGGCGATTAGTACGTGTTTAGTTACCTTTCTTCCGCAGAACGTTATCAATACAGATAAAGTTCGTGACGTATGACAAAACTGATAAGAAACATATTCCATAAATATGTGCACATTAACACACGTAGCATTCATACTTACCTAAGTACTGATATTATTGTTATAATATATGTTCTCGTTTTTAGGTGCTACGTGACTTAAATAAAGCGAAGGTCAATATGAACTATTGGAAGAATCTAATCAGTGTAGATCTATACAATTTGTAACTAAATACACAAATATAAATTATTATGAAGGTATTTTGATTGTAAAAAAAATAACATTAGCAAGAAAGGTTTCGTTACCTATTTATAAACTTCTCTCAGCCTTGGGCGGGCGGCCGAAATTCTTTGCTTGCCTATTTATTTGCCTATTCTTCATTCGGTTTAAGTTACTTAATATATTTAACTTAAACTTAATTAGTATAGGCAGATTTTATGAATTTTGTCTGTGATCATCATTGATACTTTAGGCGGGTGATATAGCCCCGTAGGCGGTGAATGAGAACCTGAAGTTACATTCGAGGGACGATTCGGGGGTACTTACAGACGCAAAAGGGCCACCCGAAGGCGGGAAACCATTTGATTGTTAAGCGTAATTATTTATTTATCAGAATTAAAATGTCGAGATGTAGATTCATGTTAATAAAATCTATTAATAAGCCTTATTTAGGGAAAACCTATAAATGAAATATCTATTTATTTAGGGACAAATAAATAGATATTTCCATTATGTATGTATGTGCGGTTATTTCAGTACTCATATAAAAATAAGATTACCTACTTCATTCTTTTAATCATTACCTATATCATATCAGCAACTGTTATATATTACTCGGGTTTTCCAAAAATATTATCATTGTAGCGTCGTTTGTATCGCGGCCATTACTTCTGAAACTATACGACATAGAAAGAGAACGACTAAGATAATGTGGCATTTACATGCTACGCGTGTTGTTTATTTACAACATACTGATTATTGTTTATGTTTAATTGGCTAGAGGATCAATTCAGACGTTTTTGCTGTCCAATTTATATATGTATTTCGTAAGTACATAAAAATCACGCACGTACAAGCATCGCTTAAAGTAGATACTTAGTATTTATAAACAATGGATTTATGGCATATATGAAAACTAGTAAACAAATGGAATTGTTCTTGAACTGGTCATAAATATTAGGTCTAGATAATAAGAAGTTTATTTGAATATTTATAATGATTATTAGTGCCGTCATCGAGTAGATAATGTAGAAGTGTAGTCTGTGTAGTAGGTAGGCTGTTTAAATAACATACTATCTAAGATACAGATTAGTGTAGAAGAGGTCACGTGCGAGCATGCAATTCCACTCGGTAATACAACAATAGCTCATCATCAAAGCGTTGAAAGCGGAGAATTAAAAAATCAGTTTTTCCTCATATGTTGACAACAGTTATAAATCACAGTCGCCGTGTTTATTTTATGATCCAGCTATTATCGTCAACTCGGCGGTTTTGCAACGTGGCCGCTGTGCCTCGGAGCTGAAACGCGGTTGTAGGGTTGTCGAATTACCAACATATCCGCTTGTTTCATACAACCCGCCAAATAATGATGATAATGCTCATCTTGTTTAAAAGTACCAAGCGTGTTTATTTTTTGCTATAGTTTTGGCTTCTTTGGCAATCCCTGTCTCCAAGTTTATTTTAAATCAGATTACACGTAAATCTATGCCATCCCTATGTTCGTAGAAGTCGTAAAAAAGAGATATATTATATTTGTACATGCATCAGCTATTTCTGTATCGCTCTGTACTTCCATTCCTGTGGTGTTTCGCAGCCACATCTTATAGTATTTAAGTTTGTGCAGCAATGTTAGTCTTACTTATAACGAAAGGAAGACTCATCGCCAATGGATAGGTAATGACTAAAGTACCATTTTTTATTTATAACTACAAATCCTTTATTTTTACCCATGTCATGTCAATAATATCACACGTTTGAGAATGAATAATTAGTATGCATGATTTCGGGCAGGAACCTTATCGCAAGTGAGGACAGTGATAATGATAACGATTACACGTTATTAGTAAAGTATTGTCACGATATGTTGCAATTGTTTTTGTTGATGTTTGAGTTTTAAGACTAAATTTATGTCTGTATGATTTAAATCAAGTCCTACATTAGTAGTTATTGTAATAGTTAATAGTTTTTAGTTAAAACAAAATACTTAGTGAACAACAACGGGCAAAGCATGTGTCCCTGTTAAAACCTTTTGATTGTCCCGATATATACCACTCATTCTGCCTTTGTGTAGGATTTCCAGGTGGATATGGCATTGCTGCTAGTATCTTTCATTTTCGGTTATTTGATACACACAATGTGTGCACCTTAACCACCAATCGTTGTAATTATTGTACCTAGTAAACAACCACACGCTGTAGTAGGATCTATTCATGATGTACCTAATTCTAAAATAAATAATTTATTATTTTAAAATCTTCGAAACGTCAAATCCTTCAAACATTACTATTAAACATTACATAAGGCAATATTGTCATAACAGCAGCAGTATGTTAATCACATCGTGAACTCTTTCTTAGAGTTTTAAAATGCTTATAGGGAAAGATACTACCCACCACTACTCGGTCTTACAAAAGTATCTCAAACTTCAAGAAAATTTCAAAAATTTGTTCTTAGTCCCTTAATGGGTAGCTCGTGAGCGAGTGAAAGCAAAGAGCTAGCTCTTTTTGATGGACGTCACTCTCGCTCACTCACTTGTTCTCTAAATAGCTCACTAGCTCAGTTAGCTGACTTCAAACTCACTAGCTCAGTACATTATTACATATAAAATGTATATTCTAATGTACTCTGTGTAAGTACTTCAGCGAGACACCTACAGAGTACATTGAATATGGAGACACTGCTGACCGACCGAAGTCTCCGGCCGAACGGCTCATTCGGTTCGCTTCGGAATATTTCGGATCGCAACGTTCGTTCTTCCAACAATAGCTCTCCGGTAAAATACGTCATTGTAGACTATCATACGACATAAATCACTGTTAATCTATCTATATGGCCATTGCTTTAAAGTAGAAAATACTTTGACACATTATAAAAGGTAGCTTTTTATAATGTGCCAAAGTATTTTCTTCATTGTTTATTTTTTTGCGTGTTGTTTACGAAAAGTTATAACATTACAAACAGAAAAACTTCTTTAACTTAACTCCAAACTTCCAAAGAGCTATTGACAATGACTATTGAGCGAACCGAGCCGTTTCCTTCGACGCGCGTGCAGCGTGAGTCAAATGAGGTAATAGTCGGCGTCTGAATCACTTAGCTACAGAAGAGCTAGTGAGTAATAGAGTCCAAACTTCAAAAAGAGCTATTCACTATTGAGCGAGCCGAGCCGTCTCTTTCGACGCACGTGCGGTGTGAGTCTAATGAGCTAACAGTCGGCGTCAGAGTCACTGAGCTAGTGACCTATAGAAAAGCTAGTGTGCTAGAAGAGTGATATAACTCTTCAGAGTGAACGAGCTAATCGCTCTTTTTCTTTTCAGTGAGCTATTTCGCCGATGTCTAGTAGGAAACTCTGTCATGGGTTAATAAATACGCTTTTACAACAAACTTCCCAAAATTATCATTAAATACCATTGCAGGTATACAAATTGACAATGCTAAAAAGTATATACAAAAAAAAAACAACCGACTTCCAAAAAAACACTACAAAGTAAAAAATAACTTTAATTTCGGAAGTCGGTGTCTTTGGAGCTGTATTTGAATTTTTTGTCACCGCCTTCCGAAATTAAAGTTATTTTTTACTTTGTAGTGTTTTTTTGGAAGTCGGTTGTTTTTTTTTTTGGAAAAAGTTTTTATTTTTCACTTTTTAGTGGTTCACATGTGCTTACACCTTCACAGCATACTGGCGTGATGTTATGTTATGAACTGGTGTAAGCAATAGACAGAGATGAGATTTCAGCAATCCCAGTCCATTTGCTATCATTTATTGAGGAGTTCCGTTGCATATCTCCGAAGTTCTTCATCAGATCTTCACCAAATTGAAATGGAACCACTCTGAGAAAGTACTCTTCCAAAAAATACCTAAATCGCTTTGTGTGCCTATAAAATTTGAAGAGTTCTCTCCATTTCTCCAGGATCCCATCATCAGATCCTGACTTGATGATCATGGGACCACCTGGGAAGTATACCCTTTCAAACAAAAAAAACAAAATTCAAATCGGTCCAGCCATCTTCGTGTAATCGGGGAACATACATAAAAAAAAAAAAAAAAAGGTTCCGACGAATTGATAACCTCCTCCTTTTTGAAGTCGGTTAAAAATGACATGAATATTTACTTTAATTATTGCTCACATGAGCACTATTTGGGTCACTTTTTCTGTTATTTTCCTTCCTCAGCTAGTTTTACTTTATGCGGCCTACCCAAATGTTCTTCTTTACTATTGTTTGTCAAGTCGACAGCATCTTAAAGCCTGAGTTGAGCTACACGACTACTGACAAATGTTTTCACTGACTGAACATTGAACAACTGAGCAACTCAAAGTTTGCTTCTTTTCTCGAAATACCATTTCTGACATTCTACATGGCCTCACATGATCTGACCAAGAGTTTGATTCTGGACTTTGACCCCCTGAGTTTTGTTTGCCATTTCTTCTGATGGGTAAGTCAGATAGGAAATGTCAACTCCATCTTGCATATTTTTTTTAATGTGACTTGTAAAAGTGTTTCCGATATACTATTTACGGAATAAAAAATAGTTTTAAAAACAAGCTTTTATTAATACTTGTTAATAAAAAACTTTTTCCAAAAAAAAACAACCGACTTCCAAAAAAACACTACAAAGTGAAAAATAACTTTAATTTCGGAAGTCGGTGTCTTTGGAGCTGTATTTGAATTTTTTGTCACCGCCTTCCGAAAAAGTTATTTTTCACTTTGTAGTGTTTTTTTGGAAGTCGGTTGTTTTTTTTTTGGAAAAAGTTTTTATTTTTCACTTTTTAGTGGTTCACATGTGCTTACCCCTTCACAGCGTACCGGCGTGATGTTATGTTATGAACTGGTGTAAACAATAGACAGACATGCGATTTCGGCAATCCCAGTCCATTTGCTATCATTTATTGAGGAGTTCCGTTGCCTATCTCCGAAGTTCTTCATCAGATCTTCACCAAATTGAAATGGGACCACTACGAGAAAGTACTCTTCCAAAAAATACCTAAATCGCTTTGTGTACCTATAAAATTTGAAGAGTTCTCTCTATTTCTCCAGGATCCCATCATCAGATCCTGACTTGATGATCATGGGACCACCTGGGAAGTATACTCTTTCAAACAAAAAAAACAAAATCCAAATCGGTCTAGCCATCTTCGAACAATCGGGGAACATACATAAAAAAAAGAAAAAAAAAAAGGTTCCAACGAATTGATAACCTCCTCCTTTTTGAAGTCGGTTAAAAACGAACAAAAAAGTTAAAATTATTTAATCACAATTATTTAAATAAAAGCGTGTTACATTTTGATGGCAGAAGAAATAAAGACCATTTATTAGCATGTTACACCTATTTCTAACCATCAATAAAATTACAATAGGGTATTTTACTCTATACGTGAAAAGGTATAAAAATATATTATTGAGATAGCTTAGGCGAAATGCAGTCGGAAAATGTTAGTTTTAGTTCATAAAACAACAAAATAAATTTAAAAATAAAATTTAAAGATTTTAGTTTTTTTAATCTGTTTTTGAACACCATGAAATAGTCGCCGCCATGTTATTTCGTCATACGGCATGTCAACTGAGCAACTTTCTTCTTTTATTATTTTCGTAACCAAAGTAATTTTTATTTATATAATATTTTACATTCAGGAACAGCAAACCAACGATAAGTAGAAAAATAACTATTTTTTTAAATAATAAACAATTGTCATACAAAATATGAGCGCATTTGTTTTTAGCAAACTGACGTCATACCCACAGATCAATATGGCGTCTACTGCGTCCTGCGTTTTCGTCAAATTACGCGGGAAATTTGAAAATGTAAAATTGAAATGCATTTTTATGGCACTAATCGATTAAATAAAAATGTTGTGTTTTTTTAGTGGTTTATTAGCACTCTAGAATCTAAGTAGGACCCTTTTCAAAAATGAGTGTAATACCCTATTCAAGCACCGTCAACACGCTTTTATTTAAATAATTGTGATAAAAATAAAATAAAAATTTTGTTTGTTTTGTTAACAAGTATTAATAAAAGCTTGTTTAAAAAAAGAACTTTGAATATTATTTTTCACTTTTTAGTATTTATGATGCGGAATTTACTACGGCGTAGTTCGTAGCAGCGTTTTTCCATTATGTAGCTCGTAATAATTCGTAGAACCCACACATATGTGTTTATTTGAGCACTTCAAGTGTTATGTATCTAGGGCCACCTTCCAGCTCCAGCATCAGACCCTGGTTACCATTTAGGATAAAAGTAGTCGTCAATACGAATGAAACAAGCCCAAACTCGATGGGGTTGTGTCGTTTTATTGCGGAGTTCTTATAGCCACCATCCAGCTCCAGCATCAGCATTGTCACGTGATATACATATGCTTGCAAAATTTCAGCTCAATCGGTTAAAGATATCGACTTCAAAATTGAGTTACAAGAATCCACTTGTAAAACTTGTAAAATAAATCATAACATTTAAAGAAAAAAACATCATTCATTTCATTTCTATTGTTGAGAATTTTAGTATGGTAGCAAATCTCTAATCATTTGTATATTAAAATTGGAATGAGACTGCTAAAGGTATTTCTATTTTTGGACACAAATATTACTTCGGTCCTCTCAGGTCTTTTCTTGATAGTCATTACAACGTTTTGTTTAGTGGTAGGTGCCTTTTTATTGATGAGCTTTTATATTTCAAATTGAGTCGATCGATGTTTCTGTGTTCTTTGGTTTCAAGTATTTGCGTATTTCTTTGAATGTCCTGGCGTCTATTCTTTACCTACCCTTTTCTTGTCATCTGTGTTATTAATAATTGCTTAAGTTTATAATTAATTAATTTTTAATTTATTCTTATTACCTTCTTTTGTTTTGGTGTAAGTTAAGATACAGTTTAATTATGTTGCGTGAATGTAGTAGATGTTATGAAATGGCCTGTATTAGAGAACTGAATATTAATGGAGGCGGACTAAAAAAGTTCTGCTGGATCATGAGTGGGATTGGAATAGAATACTTAAGTGGTCATTTATTATAATATTTTTATTAACAGAAAGGTTTTTCTCATAAAATAGTCCTATCAAATACTAACATCAGTTTGAATATCCCGCGCATATAAATGAATTTGCAAGTTTTTTCATACACATTAAAATAGTTACGCATAGCAATAGCCAACGTTGATGATTATGTGTTTCAGTTAGAACTTCTGGAAGTTATAGTTCGCGGACAAATTCATAACGGAACTTGCGCTCGGTTTACTTATCACTAGGCTTCAGACGCAGTTTGGCTTCATGTAGGCATGTCTAGTTTGCAATGGACTTTATCTGTGAATAAATATGATTAATTATAGGTAAATAAAATATTAATATGATTTTAAACATTATGAATAACCTATACTAACGATTTGATTTTCTGTTTTGTTTAAATGTATTTTTTTTACAGAAGTATGATTAAGTGCGATGGAAAGTGAATACTAGAATGTATGAATAGTAAGAAATAGCAAGTTCGTTATTCATTGCAATTATGCTTTGTGTTACTATTTACTATTCATGCATAACCGAAAGTACATATATTTTTTTCCATATTTTACTTAAATTATTTATTCTCATATTTAATTGCCTCGTATAAAAATCTGACAAATATTTTATTTTGAAGAAAATAGAATAATAATTGAGCTTAAAGGGTATTTGAAATAGGAAAAGGTCCAACATAATAAAAATAGTCGAATACTTAGAACGTTCGCAAGTGGCACATAACGCGGTGTAGTAAGCAGGCGTTTCGGCTGCCAGTTACATGCATTTAGGGTTACCATGACAACCACTAAAGATCTGAAAGTCTGGGTCCTATATAATTTAACGAGTAATGCAACATTTTTGTCTATGAATCTAATTGTCCCGTTGTGTAAAAGTTGAAGCAGAAATCTTTTGTTAACATTTAGCAAGAAAACATGCTTTCAGCCTTATGATTAATAAAAATGTCTTGTTTTTATTTCAGGTACTCACTTACTTTTTTTTA
Source organism: Antitype chi (assembly GCA_947359405.1). Classification (NCBI taxonomy): domain Eukaryota; kingdom Metazoa; phylum Arthropoda; class Insecta; order Lepidoptera; family Noctuidae; genus Antitype; species Antitype chi. The sequence continues at coordinate 8,065,627 of OX375815.1, read as the reverse complement.
AATAAATCTTTTCCGGTACTGAGTTACTACTTCCAAATGCAAGCTATGTATCAGATTTTCTCATATTATGAGAGAAATATTGTAGTGTTCTACTGCACCATATGTCTTTTAGCAGTTATTAGCTCCGGATTTTTGTCATATGGCTACGATTTCTGACATGAAAGTCGGAATTTCAAGTGTGGTGACCCTACTTTTGCCTCTGCGCAAACCTGTTCCGCACTTCGGGAAATATGTCACCGATCACGCGTCCCCACCGGCTTGTTCGCTCTTCGTTACACTAATATGCATATTTTTCGCGATATTAATGTAAACTATTACTTATATTAAGGATCAAGACTTTTCAGGGGTTTAATTTTCTCCAGTTCGTCTGCCTACGGTGGTTTCTCGATGTAACTGTGGCGATTTTTAGTTGGCGCTTGTGGCGCGTAAAAAAAGTGGAGCATGTCAAATTAATTTTCACTCTTTTTGCAGCGCTCACATGTCAAAGATTTTCTTCGTGACTTTGCTCACACTTCTGTGTTTACATCGCTGCTTTAGGAATTAAAAAGTTCAAAAACTCGAACAGTCGCAATTTCCTTAAGTTGTGTTGTACAAAACTTTATACCATCGATATGAATGTTATTAACACTTGGTATTCTTGTCTAGCTCTTGCCCCCGCTTTCTCTCTTCATTTGTGCCGCACAAAGTGTCGAGTTAGACATAACGCGCGTCTATATTTATTATTTACAGGCGAGCGATGATTTCCATTCTTCGCGCTTGATGTCGCGGCTACGAGACGAGAAAGCCACACAACATGAAAATATCACATTCTTCGCTCTACAAATGAGTACGTTCTAAAAAATCACATTGTTTATTATTATCTACACCGTTTTGCTTGACCTATGCTTTTGACACTCATATTCCTTTTTCATCATTATTATGCTTATTTAGTATTTTTCTCACAAAAGTACCAAGATGTTATTCGTCTCTTAGAATTTGCCCTTGACGTACCTGCTTATGTCAACGTCGTAAACATCAGTTTATTAATTGTCTTGTTATGTACGTCAATTGTGTTTATTGTACCTACCTACAACGGCTACATTGTGAGACATGTACCCACTGGACACAAAATGACTCTAACTTAAAGACAACGCGGTGACGAAACAAATTCATACGCCGTTGTAATTTTAATTAAGCACTACAATAATTAACAAGAGCGGAGGTAATGAAACAATGATGCGCGTGAGATGGAGTGTTTTACGAAAATAAAGGCAACAGAACGGGCACAATGACTCAGATGGAATTCAGCTTTGCCCGCCATACTGAGCTTCGTCGGAATCAGAAATACAATCCTAATTATAATCGCACGCATCCGTCCAGCACCTCAATCGGTCGCTAACGTTCCGACTAAACCGCACCGTGCTCCTGGACGCACTCATCTCTGTGGATTGTGTGCAATGAACGTTTAATAATTATTTTCGTAATACACGTCACGTAAAGTTCAAGCGTCGGCAACACTGCGAGGAGCCGCACCGTGCCGCGCCGCACTCGCTTTAATAAGCTCGGAGAATAAACACGCTATTGATATCTTGTTAATTCTTATAATAGCTCACAATATTGTTGACTTACTACATTAGTGGCGAGTACAACGTTATTAGCGACTTGCCATCCGCGATTATAATGACAAGTGATTCGCGATTTAATGTAGACCTTCACCTATTTGTTTATATCTGACAAGGTTATGCAAAAATTTGATGTCGTTCAAATAGTCTAGTCTAATGCATGAACCGCCGATTCTTATAAGTGATTTCTACCCGTTCGATTAAAAGCCATTCGTTTAGAATAGGTGCGTCATCTGCACATCATCAGTTGTTTATTGTGATCGTTTATTTATATCTAATATTTTTACGTTCATTTAAACGATACATTTTATAAATACGGTACGAGTATTAGCCGACGGAGTGGTTCATAATAACGTATGTGTACATAGGAGCAACATTGCCGCATTGCGGTGAGCCGCCCATATGTCGACATATCACTTCTGCCCTTTACTGGAGTGTGCCATACTCAAATACCTACCTTTTAGATCGGACCGCGCGAGATTACTAACTTTTTCTTTAGTCACAATCTGTTTGACCATGTTTGATCATTGTTTGATGTATGCTGTGCATATTTATGAATAAAAAAAATGGTTTTAATTAACCCGTAATGGGGCCAATGTTTCGTATAGATATTTGTAAAGTATGAAGGTTACAAAATAAGAGTTATGTACAAAACTGGATATTATCCTTTGTGTAAAATATTTTAGTAGAACGCTAGTTTATTAAATATCAAAATAACAACGGAGCCGGCTCATTATCAACTGAATAGTAAAGAAGTGCTTATCGAGAACTCGTTTCCGGGTCAGGTAGTTTTGTTCCACACAATGATTTTGAGCACTTTGGCGTTAACTGAATAATAAAACGCGTTAAGGAATAATAAAATATGTATAAAGTTTTTAGTTGTTTAGTTTCACGCCTCAGACGCCATGTATCGGGTGTGTAATACATTAGTCGGGCGTTGATTTACACGGCTACATATCGTGGGCGCGTCTATTCATAGTACTAATGTACTATATTTAGTAGCGATTCCCTATTATTTCTCGCAACTGACTCAGTATGTGAGTTGTTCCGTTTTTAAAAATGGGTTTTAAATTAACATGCGGTTCTTTATTGAATTTTCCTTATTGCGTAATATAAATAACCCGGGATTCTAGCCTATCTACTCAGCGTTCGAATCTGTTAATTAGGTCACAAAAAGTAACAGTATGTAAACTTTTGAATTTGCAATATAACATAATAAAACCAGTGTTTTCTATGAAATTCCCATTACAAAGATTAGGGATCATTACAAATCTAAAGCATATTAGAAGTCATTAAATAAGTATCAACGTATGTCTTTAACTTAGACTTAACGCATAGAGTTGCAGTTTCAAGGTCGGTGGGTCTATGTAAATAGCAAATAAGCGCATATGGAGAGGCGCCGATGCAGGTAGAGGCAGCAGCGGCGCGTCGCGTCGGCTGCGTTTGCGCACATCTGCCGGAGAGCGCGAGTAGCGCGGCGAGGCGCGTGCCGGCCGCGCCTAGCACCCGTCCCACCGGCACGTAAGCCACGAGCGACATACCGACATATTATATGTCGATGCGCTCATATTTTATTATGTAGGTATAGCAATTAATCCGATAAACCAATGTTTTGGCTGTGGCAATTTACCATTGAAACTCGGTAGGAACAGTAGTTAGTTAAAAACCAAAACATTATGTTGGCATGAAGACGAAGAAAGCTTAAATTCAATTACTTTTTTTAGTTAAGTGTGCTTTTGAACGTGTGTGTTTATTCTAACACAATAAAATGATAGATCACTGGCATACATAGTGTCTTCTCCGTAAAACTGCGTGTAAACAACTGCTACAACGTACATTTATCATTAACACCCACGTATCATAATTAATCTATGTGCCGCCACTTATTATGATGATGGTGTGACTGATGTATTTACTATTTAATCTTGCACGTAGCTGTGAATTATTTTATTTAAATAGTCCCGCGAATGTTACAGAAAAGATAAAGAACAAGAAGTAACTTGAATATACATCGACTGCAAGAAATCGCTTTCGCTGATGATATACACCGCTCGCTGTGGGTTGGCAGCGCGGCTAATTATAATCTACTAAACATCATCGAGTGCTTGTAACTTAGGGTCGCACCTTGTGTATGTATTTTTAAATCCATTTTTCTAGTCTCACTTTCTTAACGTATGCACCGATTTAGAAAATGTAATTAAAAGAAGTAGTACGTAAAAAAAAATCATGAATGCGATCTGCTCGTGCTACTACAGCGTGCTGATTGGCTCGAGCTTAATATTTGTAAATAAGTTGATATTAACATACATGGGCACTATATTTATTAATAAAAGTATACCTATGTTTGAGCAGCCCTAAACCGGTGTACGGAGGCGGGCGTGCAGCGCGGCGCGGCGCGGCGGGCGGTGCGTGCGACCCGATCACCACATCGCACCTTGTTGAAGACTGCACGATGCGTGGCGTGGCGTATTAGCAACGGCATTAGCATTATTTATTTATTGATTTATACACCCTCGCGTTCCACATCAAGTTATGATTATGTTACGTCTGCTGTTTCAATCAGCACGCGCTAAACTTTTACTAATTGCTCCACGTTGACAACATGATAAAGATCTTGTTATTTAAATGCGTGAATATTAAACAAAGTCATGTGTCATAATAATTAATCTGCCTACTCGTGCTCTATTTAAAATTATCTTGGGTTGATGCCAGCTATTCTAAATACCATACGTGGTCTCGTTCAAATTTGTCTATAACAATAACGAAGAAATTCACATGAAATAGAAAGGTAATCAAATTCGTGGCAAATTGCATGTATTCGAATGGCTCCGTTGCTGAGACTCGCGAGTCCATTGTTCAGTCCGTAGCGTGAAAATCAAACTTCCGTACAGCTATTAAAGATATTACAAACATTTGTAAATATCTATTGTAGTCTGTGCGATTTTCAACAGATAGATAGTACCTACGTTAGTTGCTAGAGTATTTTTAGTGTTACACTCGCGATTGTTATTGATGTAGACAGGTATGCCACCTACACTGTTTCGCCAAAAATACAAGGCACGTGATAAATCTAAAGCACAATCGCTGCTTCTAATAAATGACGTCAAAGTTAAAGCACACTAACATAATTATGTCGGTTTGGTCAAATCGACGCAGGCGCACGGCGCGACGTTTGGACGGTAGAGATTATCCAGCACCAACTGAGCGCGATTTTTTAATCTGTCGCGCGTTTCCTTGTAAATCTTAATTCGTGTGTTCCGTTACAGTAATTCCAGCGTGAGGGCATGGACGTACATTTTTTCTCTGGAAACGTATCACCTTGTCGTCGGGTAGCCGGTTACTTACCTACAATTAAAAAGCGAAAAGAGCGCGGATTCCGAGGCGAATTTCGAGAAATATCGACGGGGTCAACGAACCATGTCGACGCATCGTGGCCGCGTCTCCTCACTCGATTTTTTAACATTTTGGTATTATACGGACAATTTAGGATGAAGTTTTATTGACGTGCTTTACATTACTTAACTCTTTTAAATGAGCAGTCAATAACATAAGTTATTCTATGAATACTTAATATCTGGTTTTTCAACTACTGGCGCCATGTTGGTTCTCTATTTAGGAACTGTCAACATACTGCGATCAGTGTTTCATTAAATGTTATTATGCATCCGCAAAATAAAATCTTACGCCTTCTACAGGGCTTCAGGCATATTATTTTTTATAAGTAGTCTAACGATCCTACTTTTTGTTAAAGTGCGCAGACGCTCGTGATTCGGAGTCATCAATTTGGAAACAAAAACGCTACTAATTGTGCAGGTATCGACCGGCAGCCTTTGAAGGGTAACGTACACCAAATATTAGGCCGGATCTTTTCGATCTGGCCGGTTTTAACTTGGAGATATGTATTTTTTGCGCGCGTCTCGGAGTAAGCCGTGATCGATTCTCAGTAGCTTACGCGGGATGAGACCCGTACTCGTTGAAAATATATTACCAATTCGCAGATCGCTTTGTTCTTTTAGACTCGTTGTATAAATTAGTGATGCATATTATTCGGTTACGAGCTCTCGAATTCGGTATCAAGTTCAAACTAGGAAGTCTTCACAATGATTTATGTCATTTCACAATTCTTGTTTTAGAGACTACACGCTCCGAATGTGACTCTAGTAGACACTATTTCTCTGAATGCCCCTATGTTTTATTGCATGAACCGCAATACAAATTTTATTTCGTGCAATTTATTTTGTAAACAATTCCAAGTTGACTGCATGCTATTTTTAGAACAGCATAAATAGCGAGAAAAGGCTGCCCAGCCTACTTAACATTCCATTAGCACGAGCCGTTGATTGCAATTGCATATCTGTAGCTTTCTATTGAACTTCTGTGTTGTGCAGTAGCTTAGGTACAGAACGCTTTAGGATCAATACCAATCCATATTTGATTAATCTTCAAGTTGTTTATTTTTTAATTTTTAATCATCACAGCATCATAGAATGTGATCGTATGTAGACAATTCAGTTGACGAGTTAACATAAAAAGGTGCACACACTCGCACCGCATTTCATTTGTGACCGCCATCGCTTGCGAAGGCGAACAATAAAAATATCACCGACGTTGAAATAAATAAAAAGAGCAGCCGGTCCAGGTGCCGCAAGGGCAGGTGGAATAATTGGCAATTCTTTGTCTCAACCCATACACCAGCTACGAAAACCCACTTAAATGTCTTAAGCCGATGTCTTATTTTTGAAAAAAACTTAACGCATTCTGCATATATGACGATTAGATAAAGTCAAGAATTACCCATTAAGTAAATACGGTAGCGTGATCGTCTATCAAGTTCTTGTTTGCCATTGTGTTAAAAGATATAAGTAGATAAAGAAAGTTTGTCTAAGATGATTCGTGTAGATGTAGAGCGGCATCATTTTGGAAAAACAAATGTATCGCATCAATGTAAATGCTGACTTATGTACCTGACTATAATAATATTAATTGACTTCACTTTAATTTTTGTTTTGTTTTGCTGACATTATTTAATTTGTTTTAATAGTTTAATTTATGTACCTAATAATTTGCACGCCGTAAGGTAGACTGTAGCCGATCTCATTTATTTATGTACAACATCTTATACCTGTACCTACATTCATAGCAAATAAAGTTCTGATTCTGATTCTGATTCTGAAAATAGTCAAGTTTTTCATATGCATCAAGAAATCGTCGTTGAGTAGGTAGGTATAGAGCGTATCTTTCTGACTTTTATGTGTACATGTATTCATTATTCTTTCCTTTACGCAAACTAATTTAGTGGATTCAGGAAGGGTACATGAAAGGTAGTAAATTCAAATAATTAAAGCGACTAAAGATCTATAAATTGACAGTGCTGGTGAGATCGATGAAGACAATTTCTAGGGTACTGGCGACGTCGGTAACCGTAGCAACGGTACGTTTTGACAGATCGTGAAACTGGAACTCAGATGCGCACCAGATTAAACATCAGTAATGGTTCGCGAGGTAGCCAGCTTAAGATCTGTCCAAGATAAATACGCGAGAATTTCGAAATTAAACAATAATTTTATACAGTTAACTGATACTTTAACTGCAGTCGGATTAAAAAAGGGATCAGAGTAATTAAAAATTACTTGCATATGCTTAATACTACGAAATAATAGGGTCACAATAATAAATGTTCAGTGATAAATAAAACGACCTGCGAACGTATTTCAAGTAAATTTACTCTAATCGCTTTAGCAGTTTGACTGCATTGCTAATTTCCATTTAACAACGGCGCAGAATTAATCTGATGGACATCGATAAACACAGTCATTGTATCAGTACATTGCGACTGTCAACGTGAGTGAAATTCCGGAAGGCAGGAATGTGGGTGAGGTAACCCCATTCGGTTTGTGCACATGCGCCATGTTCGCAGCGATTTCTGTTGTAACCCGGCCGAATCAAAAGCGTGCCAGTAACCGTAGTGAGACGTTTACCAAGTTTTTATTTACAACTTGGTTGGATATTAACCTCATTGTGCGAGTAGGTAGCGCAACCCGGTCACTTAGCTAGTACGCATATTATCTCCATTTGCATAGCGCGGACAAGTAGCGGTGTCGACTTACGCGCCGCTGCCGCCTTTAATGCTGTTACCTTCAACTGTATTAAATATAGAATACGCAGACTATCATCTATGGTACTCACAACACTCTCAATTATTATATACCCTTCATGCCAGTTATCGCAACGGATTTGTTTAAGTTCGCGTTTGACCCCCGATCCATTGGACAATGAAGAATGGTTATCGAAAAGGCGCATGCGGTCTTGAGACAGCCTCTTACATTAGATTTTAGCAACAAAAAAAAAGTATGTCGTTTTTGTCCCTTCAGGCTTAGCACGAAAACTGTAGACAAGCGTTTTGTCGTCGGAAGAGTAGACAAAAATGACGTTTCCGTATAGACAGTTAACAGTTTTTCACCGAAAAATATAGATAAGCGATTTCGATTCTACAGTAGAGTAGAAATGGAAAGCGTCATGCTAAGCCTGCTGGTAGTTTTCGTGGCGGTTATTTTACGCACGTAAAATGTTTTTATGTCTTTCTCGTATAAGAAATTTTGTTTGGTCAGCCTAATTTCACTCGAAAATTCTAGATGCACTGTATACAATTACATACATAAATAAATCAAGCATAATTTCCACAGCGTAAAGAAGATAATAGTATCTGTAGCACTTATAAAGCAGCGACATTGAACGAAACACGCGATCACAATGGTTATGAATACGTACCCGGATAACGATGTTATTTGCTTTTGCCTTCCGTCATCGAGGATCATTGCCGTTAATACGGCCGAGATATATTTTTGCTCTTAAGGTGAATGCGCAATGGTAGACCGCGAATTTCAAATTTTCTTACGTTTTTGCAATTTTCAGGTCAGAGTCAGGTTGTATCCTGATCAAAATGTGATTTGCGAATATAACAAGTACGTGTTTACAGAATTATAGTCATTTGAATGTCTAATATATATCTTATAAGATTTGTTCCACAAGCACTTTTCCATAAGAAATTTGTTCTTATGGAACAAATCTAACTTAGAAAGATGTATCATTGATTCTAATGATTATAAATCTGTAAATACGTACATGTTATAGTCGCAAATCATATTTTGATCAAGAAACAAGCTGACACTCACCTGAAAATTGCAAAAAACGTAACAAAATTTGAATTTCGCGCTCTACCACTGCGCATTCACCTTAAATAATTGCACCAACATCTTTACATACGTACCTACATAATCAGCATATAATTTTCCCACTGCTGGGACATAGGCCTCCTCCCTGCGAGAGGAGGTACTAAAATCTTTGATTAAGATTTTTTAGATGGGTTTTTAGAGTTTTCTAATGTATGTTAAGTATCATGGTAAAGATAGTCCCGGCACCCTCGTTGCCAGAATAATTTTAAAGGTTATAAAATTGTCTGCTTAGCAACGTAAGCAACGCCACGAATGTTGTGGAACTGTCAAAATTAAAGCGATACCTACTGATGGTGAATATCGCAACTACCCCTCTGATGCTATTAATAAAATAAAAAAAAAAATACGGGAAATACCAAACACAAAATAACGTATGCAGTTTCTTTTATATATTTTAGTAAATGTCGCTTAATGTACCTAGTCTGTTTTAATTACATGTCGTAATATTAGGTCGATATATAGGTACTTTCATGTGTTAAATCTACATAAATACATTAAATTAGTGACTCATCAGCCCAATCACTCTTTTTATCACGATGACAGCTTTACATGTAATTATATCATGTACTTAGATATTTTTATCTTTCACAATGCGATATATTATTGCGTAGGAAGACGAAATGGCATAGCAAGAATAATTTGATGTTAATGTGCATTACTATCACGCTGCAGAACTCACAAAAAGTAATTCTCTACAATTACATCTAGTTAATGACGGCATTACGCACTTTCATGTGATTCTCTAATCCTATATAACACTTTTTAAACACCATATTTCAAAACTTTTCTTCCACAATAGAAAACTTTTAGCTTGAACTGTAAATTTAACCTAAATTTCCGCCTATCTTGCAAATCCAATAAAATGGAGTCACGAATTTTGAATTGATTGCTTTACCTTACAGATTATATTATCGTATTTAAGCGACCAAAGTGTCACAGTAAAGAACGATTAACATTTGGACCTTGCTACAAAGTCTATTAGTCACATGCATTTTAGTATAAACTACGTTGAATCTCCTATATTTATTCATCGTTACATAACTAGACAGACCGTAGAGCTTGTTATAGCGGTATTAAAAATTCTGGTAAAAATAAAAGGGAACCGTGAATGACGTCATTCATCATAACTGCTGTATCCTTGTCGCGTGTCGGGGTTGTTTCAAACGACAGAATCGGATTTTAATGGATTAAGTATATAGGTGCCCGCCTACTTCAGTCACATGTGTTTGAGGTAGCTTTAGCTTATTTTGTAGTTGTATTCCGTATACCCCGTTTTCCATCTTCCAGATCGGGACGCTGTGATGAATAGGAGCCGTGCTGATAGCCCACGAGCTAGAAACTAAAGTCTTGTTAATCTTGTTTCATGAGTCCACTTTTACATTCCTTCTCACACTGATTGCCAGAGTATCGTAGAGGTTATTCTTCTAACGGATAGCTATGTACAGACGCCAGCATATCAAGCTACCCCAATCCGTCAAATTCCTTTGATAGATTTTCAACTTTATAACATAAGCTTAAGGTTGATGTTCAATTGGGAAATTTTTACAGTTTGGGGTAGCTTGATGTGCTGGCGTCAGCACTAGAGGGGAAAATGACTGTAAAATTCTAATTTCCTTAGATTTTTTTGCAATTTGCAGGTCAGTGACAGTTGTACGTTGACTAAAATATGATTCGCGACCGTAACACTTCCTTAATTATAATAATTAAAATCATCAATGCAACCCCATGTTCATTTAATCCAATGAGAGTATTCTGAAATGACGTTCACTAGGTGGCAGCCCTGAGACGTCAGGTCCGGGCACCTGTCAAAAGTGTCTAAGCGCCTGCGGACTGAATGGTGAACGAAAGAATGAAACGAATTACATCAAATATTTTAAGTACATTGTCGGACTGGAAGACCTCATGTCAAAGTGGCGCCAACTAGTGGCTTGAATATTCATGAACACCCTCATTAATATCAAATTTCATAAAAATACCAAATTTGTCTTAGCCAAATTACTCTCACTTTTTTAAAATGAATGTTATTGATCTTTACGTCCACTGTCAACACAAGTAGGTAGAAACTGAAAACAATATGCCACCAAACAGGTATGTCATTGGCGTAGTTTGAATTTGATTATGGGGAGGTTTTCTAGGTAACTGAGCAAGGTTAGATCGGCGTTGGTGATGCGTATGAAATGCCTACAAATAAATCAATACTGGATGCATCAAAAAGCTTCATATGGCGTTACTTTACATAAAATGTCGGGTTTATGGTTCTACCTACATCTTTATTATTATAAATGAAAGTTTGTTCATTTACTTACCTACCTACTTTACAAAATTACAGTCGTCTGTCAATGCAATATAACTGTTGACCTTAGCCGATATACAGGTTTTCATTTCATCTTCACGCGCATAGCCTTTTCCATTATGACTGAAGTATTAATGTTTTTAATTAGTTCTTAATCGGGTCAGGTTCACATTGTGTCAATACTATGTGCCTTGAAAATGTCCGCCGAGTACATATATGTGTTTGATCGTCACACTATTGGCGTCCTTGTCACACTAGCCAGTGTATATATGTGTGTGTTGCGACGACCGCGCCGATTGTTATTGTCAAGTATGTGTAAACAAAACCGAATCATGCGCCGATGTGACAGCGATGCGTTATCCACGTTACGTTATAAATCAAATTGAATCGTATCTAAACATTATTGACTGTTACGTTAATTTACGTTGAAAGATATGACAACATTTTGTCAGTGACCAATTATTATCCACGAGAAATTGTGACAATAATTTTAGTAATCCAGATATTACTGAAACTACAAGTTAATTCGAAACGCGAAAATGAAAACTGTTGAAAGATGATTTTTCTATAATAATGAGTGACGTTAACCAAAAACAATAGCTACCTACTACATAATATTAAGAAGTGTAGGTGTAGGCGGTTTATAGTGCGGTAATCGATACGGTATAAAACGAATAAAACTAACGTTTGTATGAATTAGGTAACGATATCGCAGCAAAAACTTAGTGCTCAGTAAAGCATACTTAAATTATTACAATAAAAAAAAAATGGATAGAAAGAGCCGATTTTGAAGACCCCAAAGTTGGCAATGCATTGTAATTTTCCTAAGCAACAGCTTAGCAATATCTTAATTCTCAAAACGGCTGTAACCGTATGAGGTCATATGGTTATTTGGAAACATTCTGGTTATCATGACTCACAGAATTCAAGGTACGGGGACATCAAAGCACAACCGTGCACTGGCTTCGACACACACCGGCAGCAAACACATAATTAGAATTGTATTATTGATTTACCTGCTTAATTATGCATGCCTATGTGGTCGCTTTGTCAGCGGAGATCTACGACTTTAGATAATAACTGATTAGTGACAAAGTTACTGGATTTTTGTACGTGATTTTATTTTAAATAGTATAATAAAAACAAGATTTTTTATTAGTATCTTAATATTCATAATTTTTAAATGGGTAGTCAGTATATTCAGAAGATGAATTTTACTGTAGGTACCGACAGCTGCATTCATTTGGTTCCCTGCTAACTCTGTTATAAAAAGAGCAGGCAGGTCCTGGGTTTTGTAATCCAATAAAAATAATATACCTACTTTGTGTTTTGTGTGGTATAGAGTTGAAAACTATTAATTTACATATTAATCTAGAAAAAGTACTGTCTTCATGCTTTGAATTTTGAAGTCGACGAATCACGTTTGAGGTCTTAAAAATGAGTCGCCCCGACACCACAAAGAGAAACACTATGTTTTGTAACTATGAGTAATGATTTAAGGAATTGGTATTTCTGTACCTACCCACTGTCATGTAACCAATATGTTTGTAACACCCGACATTTACCTTTTAAGTTTCATATTTGTCAATGGCAACAAATGCTTCTATGTTTTAGTAATACGTGCATTTTTAATTGGTTTCTCATTGGTGTTTCCAGTGTGTTTTTTCTTCTTTTTCCTATTAAATATTTAACTATTTCATAACAGGAAATATCGCATTTACCATTCATCATACATCATTAAACATTATCCGAATTATGTTTACAGGTGTACTAACTTATCATGTTCTTTTGTTTCAGGAAAAGGAACCCGCTGGAAACATTGGCTTTATTCCATTTAACAATTATATGGAAAATCAAAAGTATAAAAAATTGTCAATCGAAGTAGGTAGGTATATACCTACCATTGTTATCTATGCCAGTCGCTATTTTATAGGTAACTCATTGATTCCTTTAAAGAAAAAAATGTGGGAGCGATAATCAATAAATTATGGTTTTGAGTGTCTCATCAAAATTGTTTTTTATTTCTTTGCAACAAATTTTCCAAATTTTGGAAAGCATGGTGGGTCCAGAGACATTTCAATATCAGATCCGAATTTAGCGACCGTCTGTTGAGAAGTGTGTGGTCTAGCGTTGTACTGAAGCCACAGTGGGCAGACCAATTGACAAGTTGTTTGACGGTATGCTTTCCCATTATAGTTATAATTGTTGACAATACAGATCTGCCGTAATCGTCTGGCCAGATCTTAGGAAGCTGCTGTGGATGACACCGGCGCTGGTTTACCAGACATGGGTTTATTCTGTAGGTCAAAATGTCCAGAACGTAAAAGCTCGAACCAAAAACGTCCAGTGTTTTCTTTAACTTTTCGTAGCTGTAGCTTCCTCTTACACTAAAAAAAAAAAAAAAAATCACATAAACCTGCATGGGCACTTATGAAACGTCAGAAGCTAGGTGCACGGTTCCAATTTGTCGCTTCCTATGGAGAAGAGCCGGCAAGAAACTCCACGGTTACACTTTTAAAAATAATTGGCTTTTACAATATTTTCAAATTACAGTGATAATAGGTATGGGAGGACAGTGCAGGCCTGTCAATAAGTACTAGGTACTTAGAGGAATGCACTTCCTCTGCGCTGGTGGCCACAGTGGAACTCGTATTCGTAAATAACGCGAGATTATGTTTCCCTTGTTGTGAACAGAACGATGCTAAAGGAAAATCAATTAGCGCGAAAACAAATGAATCACTAAATTTTAAATAAATTTGAATTTGGAAATTTCTAACCAGACGCCAGATATTTGGGATCAGTGGCCAGTTCGAAAAAACGCAAATTTGTTATCGAAGTAGAAACGTTTAGGTATTGACCTAGGTTCATTTTTTTATTTTATTTATCCCAATCCTATGCATATCTTCGAACGAATACATAATATACCAGATAACTACATGTAAATATTTAAACTCCCTTTTTTACAGCATTTTACTGACATGTATGGTAGATACAGTTGCAGTTAGTACGGCGCATGTCATAAATTCCGTACACAATTTCATGATCGTAATTTAAATTGCACACAAGAGCATGCCGCCACGTGTCCTCTATTACTTGTTTATAACAATTCCGAAGTTGTATTGTTAACTTAACAGTTTAATAACTTCACTGCAAAACAGTCGGGAAATGAGTCATTAGCCGTTGTGTTCACAACTTACGAGTGAATTATCGTCAATGTGTTATCGGTTTATGTTCCTATTGCTTTATTTTCTTGTATTTTTGCTCTTCCAAAGTAATAGTACGGCGTTATCTGAATCGGGTTTGATTTCTGGCTTAGGCCGAAGATAAAAAAAAATTGCAGTTTTATTTTCCTTCAAAATTGCAATAATAGTTTCTTTGACCACCTTTCCCTATTAGCCCTAGTTTCGAAGTTAGCCTGATGTGCCATTGCAAGAATCATATTAATTTACGCGGCTGAAATACAGGGTTTGACTGCACTGCATCTGGATTGTCCAGAGCTAAACTTGCAAAAACAACGAATAAATGGAAAAACCTAATAACTGTTCCCGGTCAATGACTACTTAGCACGTCGGTGATAAGAAGCGTATATTGCTATTTATACTGGAAAAGTTTTTATTCGGTGCGCAAACTGTAACCATGAATGAATTCAGCATATCATTCTAGACCCCCCCAGCTCAGAAATTTTGAACAGCAGATTTTTTTTTGTATAAACAAAAAAAAAATCTGCTGTTTCATAGAAAAGTGCAATACCTACCGGTCAAAATGTATGGAACAGCTGATTTTTTTTGCATGACCAACGAGGTAATCAAGTAGTTCAATAATCCAATCTTTGGTTTAATGAAATATTAAAAAAAAAACATACTTCCTACATTACCAGCAGTAAACAAGGTTGCTAGCTCGTACTTAGTCTTTTGATAAGGCGAAAAATCAACTAAAACACAAAAAAAGAAATAGGATTTGAAAACACGAAAGAATGAGTAAATTCTGTAATTTAAATAACCTTATGTCGAAACTACAAGGCACGTGTAGCTTCAGAAAAATACAACAGTACTTATTGAGTTGAAGAAATTAATATTAGCTTTCGATGCGTCAAAAATTTCACAAATTAGATGTAGTGTGGAAGAGAAGCGCACAATAATATTATGCTTCCTACAGATGTCATATATATGTTACGGCTAATAGCCGAAGTGCGGCTACACCTAGTTTTAGCCGGCTATTAACTAGGTGCAGCTGGACTAGCGCTCGCCGGCCGCTGCCGCGGCATCGCTCGCTGCGCTCGCTCGGCTCGCGCGCGTTTGGTCGCAATTCTAACCTAACCTAACCTAATCGGTCGGTAAGCAGTATGGTGCAGTTCACAATTGACATAAGTAGGATACATCTAAGTTTAACCGGCTGCACCTAGTTATAGCCGGCTAAAACTAGGTGTAGCCGCACATCGGCTATTAGCCGTAACATATATATAATATTAAACTTCTAGATAGTTAGTGGGATAGGTATCCTTTCAACTTTCCAGCAGGCATAGCACGAGCACCGATTTGTCGACGGAAGAATAGACATGACTATTAACTAAATGATGTACAATAGGAGAAGATAGCTATGTTTTTCTATTAATTATCACAGTTACATATGCGTTCTAAACGAATCATGATTTTGTAGATAATCGTATATACTTTGTGGCCGTCGAGTAGAAAGTTTGTTGTCAGTGTGATTTTGACAGTTTGGGAAGAAATATTCTTTTGAAATAGTCTACATATAAAAGGACCTAGACAAAAATCGTTAGAAACGAAAGACAAAATGACAGATTGTAGAAAGATATCTAGGGTGCGAAGTCAAAAATGGAGAAACGAAATGTCACTTTGTATTGAAAAAGCACTGTCTAGTCTTCGTACAAATAGAAAGCTTCATGCTAAGCCTGCTATCTACCTATGCAGGTACAGTAGGCTGCACGTCCGTGGTAACAAAACTAGCGGGGTAGGTAGGTACCTACTAGCGCAACACTGATAGTAGAAATTGTTGTCATTTTGACAGTTTAACAACATTCATTGCGTTATTTGCTAAGCAGACAAATTTTTTGAAGCAAAAGATTAGAAACAAAATCAAAATTCATTTATTCAAACTAGGCTGAGAGTCGGCTTTTTTTGAACGTCAAAATTACATAAGGCCGTCCCACAAGAACGCTCGCCCTTCAGCACTTCCTAGTGCTGGGAAGAATACAACAAAACAGATGGGTTACCAACTGATGATGGTACGAGTACCTATGGCATATTTATGCACACTGTGGTAAAGTCAAGTATGTGAATTAATTGAAAGTAGAAATTACCTACTTCTATGAAAGGATAAGTTTGGCGGTGATAGGCTGTTGCCTAGTTCGGTTACGGATAACGAATTTAATTTGTAATGAGAACCTCCTCCTTTTGTGAAGTTGGTTAAAAATAAAATATAGCCCGCAAAATTCAAAGTTTCTTACGTGTTTTGTAATTTTGGTAATAATAATTATTATTTACCTAAGTACCTACTTAGGTACACAGATATTTCTAGTATTTTCAGCTTTTTATTTAAGTAAGCTAAAATGAATGGGTGACTAGGTTAAAATGTGGGACTAGGTTCTTATTTACAAAGCTACCGAAGCTGATTATAATTCCTGATGCATTTATTTTCACCGCCTTAGAAATTATATCTTTCGACGGGCCGGCGCCATATCCGCTACCATGACAAAGAGAGGTCAATCAAGAGTTCATTGAATTAACGAACATGAATTAAAATTACACTGTTTATGTAGGACTAATAATATTTACTGTTATACATTGAGTAGGTACTTACTTAAGTTCCTAAGTACTTTAAACTGGAGTAACAAGCCTTTTGGCTGGTGATATGTGGCCAGACAAAAGGTCTGTAGGTAACTGGAATATACCATACTACACCACACCACAACACGCCGCACCTCACCACGCTACATTACACTATACCACACCACACTGTACCCACACAAACACACTAATATTTTTTTTGTATCTAGTATATTTCTTTTAGTTTCTCTAATGTGTTTCCTACTAAAGGTTAAAAATATATTGTTATTATCTTTAAGATTTAAGTTATACTCAAACACTGTTTTGGGGGGGGGGGGGCTGGTAATCTGTGTGACTATATCATTTAAGGCGCCTTTCTGGAAGAGAAATAAAAAAAACAAAACATTATTAAGTATACAGGAAAAGTTTTTCTTCAGTGCGCAAACTTTAACCATGAATTTAGCATACCATTCTAGACCCCCCAGCTAAGAAATTTTTCGTCGGTTTTACAAAAAAAAAAAAAACGGCTGTTCCATACATTTTGACCGCGTAGGTATTGCACTTTCTATGAAACAGCAGATTTTTTTTTATAAAACCGACGAAAAATCTCCTTCAATTCATTGAGGAATTCATGATTACAGTTTGCGCACTGGATAAAAACTTTTCCTGTTTATACCAACCTTCCTACTGTCGCTTTAATCATCAATTACATAAATTGGATCAGAATGTTTGTTTACATTATAATTTACAACTATTAAAGTGTGAAAATGAAACGTCAGCTTATTATAATAATTTCCTATAAAAACTGCCAAAACAAGTATCTAAATGCGCCATTTAATATTAATATATGCACTATAAAAGTCAGAATATGCAAAACGCTGATGAAGACAGTAAGTATAAAAAAATTGAAGAATCGTATCGTATTTTAAGCACCAGCACGTTGTTAATAAACGAAATATCTGGAAAAGTTACCATGTTAAATTATGATTTAACCAATACCACCACCTTACTGACACTAATTAAACCATCAAAATTAACGTTACAATACATAGCAACAAATAAATCAGAAGTGTTTTAATTAAGTAATGCAACTCCTATCCAATAATCGGTTATTCATTCAGGCTAAACAATAGACATCATTGATATAATAATATGAAGAATATTTCACCCCATGAACGTTTAATCAAACCTATCGACAGGACCTGCTTATCGCAATGTCTGTAAATAGGTCTGAGTGTTTTTTATCTGACTGAAACTTTCTGTAGGTAGGTAACTAATCTAATTTAAAGCCAAACAATCACAAGACTAGCCTTTTTTCCGACTTTAGTTACGGCTATATCCAGTCCAACCAGACGCAGATGAAAATCAGGATTTTTCATGGTTCGGTGGCCATGTGACCTCTTCAACCCAATTAACTAGTGGAGGACACTGATGCTACCGGTTATACTTGTTTTCAGAGTTTCGGGCTTCTGACAGCCCGTGCTTTCTACGTGCTCTCCAATGCTTCTAAGTCTCGATATGAAAGGTACAGTTAGTCATCGTAGATTAACCTTACCTAAACATAGAACGTTAAATAATCTCATTGCGTACATTAAATTCTATCATCTCGTCACAATACTCACATATGAATGTCTTGTTTGTGCTTTGTAACAGTGGTTACGTGAGCTTAGTCAAGTTGCGAAAGCACAGTTCGCACTGAAACGAATTTAGCGCGAGTCGAACAGGAAGCCAAATGCGCGGTACTATTGCCGAGTTATGTTCTACTAGATGGGACTTGATCACATACAAATAAGTACACACTTTCCTTCTTTGTCTTTCTCATATTATTTGTCCTCTCTCCTGCCTTGGTTTTGCTAAAATGTTAATAGGTCATAAAATACTATTAATTAATCACACATTTTTCCGATTACTGACCAGTTTTAAAGGTATCAATGCCATGCTAAGAATACAAATTGTGTAGTTTACAATTACAAATCGAATTTTTTAGTTCATTGGCTCTCTCTACTCCAAGTAAGATTTAAAATAGGTTTGAACTGAAAACTTCAAAATAAAGTAGGTTATCTATCTATTTGTAAAGTAGGTACTAATGATAATGTTAGTCTGTCTTCATTAAAATCTTACATTAATTTAGGGTTTGGCTAGTAGTAGTAACCAACAAATGAACTGGGCTTGCGCCCCGTCATTTCTAGTATACATAACTCTCTGTGCATTTGGTAAGACGCTCAGTGAAAGTGATTGCGCGGATGTCGCGTGCGACGGCGCAGGCGCACCCGCCGACCTTGCCATATAGGCAGCGCGCGCGACGCATCGCGTAGTGCGTAGCTACCGGTTGTACATCGTGCGAGGCTAAGCAGGGATTCAGGGTCTCTTAAAGACCAGTAGCAAAAATTATGAGGGTCAAAACAAATATAGCAATTTTTTACGCCTATTTTAAGGGTCAAACATTCATGCGTGAACTGTTAATGCCTTGTGTGACGAAATGTTGAGTCAGATTATTTATGCGCAGTTCATGCTGGACCACACCAAATGGAAGGTGGCATATATTTATAGGTACAAGGGGCTTTCTATAAAGGCGGCTCTTGTTTCCCCACTTGCCCTGTATAGACATGGTACATATTAAAAAGTAGACAAATTTAGTACCTACCTATCTACCTTATAGGGGCAATTTTACTAAACAACTATAATATAAATACCTACCACCGAAAATTCAATTTCATCAAGCTGGCTAAAGCTCATGCTAGACGGTTGGATCGTTTAACTTCATCTCACAATCGGCAAACATTCAAAGGTTTACAAAGACACTTTCTACCTACAACTTAGTATACCTATAGCTTGGTAACGTCTAGTCAAATCGAAATTGGACCCTTAATAAGAAGGTTCTTAATAGGCCGAAACAATTTCAGGGCAGTGCAGTCTGATAGAAGTTTTAGTATGACTAGATATTTCTACAGTGCACACGGTTGGTTTCTCTCAGTCAGTTTTCCCTAACAATCGTAAATAACAGTCTTTACGAGCTTGTACTTAGATAAACATGCTCAGTTTTGCAATTACAATAGTAAAATAAATACTGAAAGGTTTACCTCATCGCTCGAGAGTACTGGGTGACATATTTTTCCGTGACTTCAGCAATTACGCGCAGAGACACGCCTGATACGATCAGGTAGTTTTTGTTCTGGTATAGGTAGACTATTCATATTTATAAATATTCTACAATTATTGTAAGGTGATTCTAAGTGACGTGTCGGCCTGAATCCATGCGACTCGTAACTTTATACGCACAGAGCTGCACCACGTACCTTGAGTCGGTTTTTGCTTCTTTTTCCATAATTAATATGTAAGTTGTCGTGTTGCCATAGCCCGGTGCTACACAACCGGCCACACATGATCACCACCCATGATTAATTTCCCTTTGAAACAATGTTAGCACCAAACATTAAACGGTTCATTTTAATATGGTGGTTAGTCGAGCACTTTTTCAGTTGTTTAGATTAATAGATATTCATATAAAGTCTTGATAACGCCGATAAATAGCTGGAACAACTTCTATGTAAACATCATCACTTTTTGTTTAAAAAACTTCGCGGCTTGCTTATAAATTCTGTGCCGTATATTCACGTGGCGTTTAGCTAACAGATTACCCGTTAAGGAAGTTTTACGTTGACACTTATGTTTTTTAATTTTCTTCTGTCCAGAACCACCTCACTGAAGTCCATTTTTTCCAAAAGTACCTACCTATTGGCAATTTTCAGGTGTGAATGTATTGTAAACTCGTGTCAACATATTTCATTAGTATTGAGCAGAGTGATGCACATGTTAGTTTGCGCATGTGCTCTACTGATCGTTATTGTTATAATAATCGACGCAGTCACGTGCTCCTTCGAGGATACCCTCACTTCCATGAAAAGTAGACTCATTTCAATACTAAGCACTAGATCTACATACCTAACATTCAAACTAGTTACGAGCTAACTTGCATCCAGATCTAGTTTTCACATAACCGAAATAACTGGGCATATATTTCGTGCGCTATCGTAAATTCTAGCGATAATGACGTAATGCAGTTTTGTCTAACAGCATTTCGGCAGTTAACCTTAAATGTAGTTGGTGATAAAGGTCCAACAGTGAAATATTTCAACAAATCAGATTAGGCGTGTTGCAACATATTACTATAATGCATTAGGTTAATTCATCGAGTAGATACAGAGACACAGTATTGAGATGGACGCGTATTGGCAAATAAGTGCGCGTTTGTTTGGGGGCCGCCGTGTTAGAACGGGCGACCTCTCGCCTCCGCGGCCCGCGTTCTCCTTACAACTACTAGCATTGAGGCATTTACCTTTCTTAGGTCGGACTTGTCCTCAATACAGGCTAGAAGCGTTGATTTATTACGATGCACGGTATGCCGGCTCAATTTAGAGACAAATTTTGTGCAATATGCGCCCAATCCGAGGTATGTTTACATTCTAGTCCCCGTGTGGCGTCAACATTAGCCCAGTTGGCCTGATATGTCGATTGGTAAATGTTCTGTGGTACAAACTGATTGCAAGTAAATACTTTTATATGTATTATGACTAATTTTACAAGGCTGTTTACGGATAAATTGCTTCTACTTATATAATAGAATCTGGTCTGGTGTGGCCGATTCATCACACTTATTTTTGTTCTTAAATTTCCCAAAAGATCTAAAACCAATATGTTTTTAATTTCTATCTGCTATAGAGTTGTAAGTATCTAATTCTGGTTTTAGGCGCCAAGTCCTTAATAAAACTTTAAATTTTGCCCTAATTTGGACATTTTCGTTCTGTAACATTGCCAGTTCGCCCACGTTGCATGTATATATTGTTCAAAAATATGTCCAAGGTTGTATATAAAAGACCCTGGACAATATTTGAGTAACTTTTAGCTAACAAAGATGTGTGATAAGGTCCAACAAATGAAGTATGGCTAATTAGCACATTTTTTAACAGACGAGTTTTCAGGAATTCGAGCACAACAATTAAGTGGCTACGAAATTATTTTTACTCATTAGTACCTAATGTGTTGTTACCTGTTTAATAACTTAATAAAGTTACGCAGCATGGACGCAAACTCAGAACTGTTTAGTTTCTTAGGTACCCATTAATTTTCCGACCTACTTATCCCTAAGGTATTTTTTTACAAATCAAATCTAATATTTTTACAGTTTTTTTTTTAATGAATACAATCTTCTACCCGTTACTGCGAATTTTAAAGGTCTAATAAAAAATTAGAAATTCGGTGAAACAAAATCAAATTACCACCTACGTAATAGGATTGTAGTTATTTATATAAGTACGTAAGGCGTGGTTCATTCATACCTGATTTCTGTGTAGTAGGTGGTGGATACCTTCCTATTATTAATTGAGTTTTCTTCTGAACATTTATAATTTGTTTTAACCATTGACACTTAAGCGAAATATTTTAGGGAACCATAATATTCAATTGTTAATTACTAGATTTTACTAGAAAATTCATAAACGTGTCTAAAAATGTATAAAAACTGCAATTTACGTCAAAACAACGAAATCTTAGAGATGTTTAAAGTCAAGGTTGTGTGATATCGGCGACGCATCAGTATTGTTATCAGCCTAAGTGACTATTTACTGTAAACAGATTGTATCGGAGGAAGCGATCTTTGTCCTCTTTGAGGCAGTACCTTACAAACACTTTGCTGCCTTCCTGTGGCGCTAATGTTATAAGCTGAAGCGATTTCTAGATATAGATATAGATATTCCGAACGAGTTCGAAGTACCTAAGCTAAGCGTAATGTCTTGCCTAGAATTCTCTATCTCTATCTAATATCGTTATCTTTTTTAATATTAATCTAATACTAGATATGCCTTTGTGTACATCTTTGATAGTTTTCGTAACTCTAGTAGCCGATATTAATCATTGTTAACTTAGATATCTTCACACACTTAAATATCCCATTATCAGTAGCACCTACGAGTATCTAGTATAATTATGTAAAATACTAGAATAACAACATTCCTTTACATAACATCGGAAACAAAATACTAGTCTTAGAACGAAGATCTGTTATACAAGACATGGACTAAATTATTTAAATACTATATCTACTATCGCGTCATTATTGTGTGCACTATTAATTAGTGCTATTTATTTTCTTATCATGTTCACTGCTAAACGTGACCGCGAAAATATTATCGGACCCTCAACTTAGGTAATGGGACTGATCGTAGACCTTAGGTACGATTAGGTTGGCGGGTTATTGATATTAGAAAACAAAAGTACCTACACTGAATCAGACGACTTTTGATAAAAGCCTTCAGACTTTTGATAGAACTCGTAATCGGTCAATTCTACCACGGAGTCTACAGAAATTATAGGACTTACCAGCTAGGCCATCATAAACCCTAGTTGGAAAAATCGAAGCTGTAAGGCGCGCCCGCGACAACTCTTGCCTTACACAGCTCTGACGTGGGTGACATTGAACGCTCGACCCGATTAAGCATAAGCAGACGATTCGCGAGGTCGCGTCCACACTGTCCACTGTCCTAATCTAAAGATTTATTGTTCCATCATTCTCACACTTAATTACAGTTGTAAAATCATTGATTCTTTTCAAAACTATTCCAATGTAATTGAGACAATGAATTACTAATATCACGTGATATCGTCACCAATTGAATTTCTAAGCATTCAACGTACTCGTTATAATAAAATCAGTACCTCGTTAAAATTTTACGTTTACGTAGGGCTCTTGTTTTAGGTACCTAGTTATAGTGGAGCCATATTGTTGTTGTTTAGAGTACGTAACCAAATTATTACTGAACTACCCACTAGTGCACTTGTAACAGGTCTATTAACTACGAAATAAATAAATCCCACGACACAGGGTATCCTAGTGTGGGATCTAGGAATACTTTATTGCACTTTATCTTTATTTATTTTTTTCATTTCATTTTGTTATATTATTTTATTTGTGTGTCATAAAAAAGTGTCTTAATAAATTTACTTATTTATTTATATTTGGCGGAAATAGGGTTTTAATCACTACGAAACAGTGCGAATTTACTAGACTTTCCCTCAAAGTAGGCAAGGTTATAGTTTGAAACTTAGATAGAGAAGTAGATACAAGTTAGCCATTAAGCAGTTGTAGTGCTTCTAGTTCAATTAACGGCACATGACTGTTAAGATAGCGATCTAAGTATACTTATATATTGTCCAGTATTGAGGTGTAAAGGGTGAGTCGCACGCGACCGACTAGAACCTGCGACACCGGTTGCGCTCGGACCATTTCTGATGGGCTCATTGTCGGTCACTCAGTGTGCAGCAAGATGCCAAGTTATTTATACATTGCTTGTAATAGTTTTTTGAAAGGTGGAGAATAAAATACAAACATAAAGGGCAAGAAAGATAAGATGTTTATTGATAGGAGTAAGTTGAATTATTGTAATTGTGGGCATCAATATATTAATTTTTGATATTGTGTAGAGACTTAGCGGCAAGCAGATGAAATAAAGCATAAATGTACATGACTTAAGATTTTTCAAATTAGACTATGAAATAAATTAAAAATAAATACCAAAATATCCAGTTTAAAAAAAAATAAGCTAGTTTTCAAGTGATTGTTAAACTTAGTTTCCAAATATAAGTAAACCCTGAATAATCGCGCTGTAGGTACCTACTTAAGGGGTTTCGTATAATAAATCGCTATAGCTGTAAACTAACTTTATTTACGAGATCCTTTTCTGCATCCTAATCTAACAGAGTTTAATATTACTTACCTACCAAACCTACAGTTTACCTAGGTAGGTACAAAGTTTCTTTCATAAGCAGGATAATTACATTTAAATAAAATCGAAACCTTTGAAAAGTATGAACATAAACGGAGAATCTTTAATGTTATACTCGTAAAATACTTTAGCTTCAAAAATAAAAATTCGAAATTAAGTACAATCAATATAAATTATGAAGACATAGACATAGAAAAAATAAATACTACCAAATTTCTTGGACTACACATAGACTCAGACATGACATGGAAAACACATATTGAACAAGTATGTACAAAACTAAGTCGGTATTCATATGCCATCTATATGCTTCGTAAAGTGGTAAATCAAAGTGCATTACTATCTGCTTACCACGCTTACGTTGGTTCAACACTGAGGTATGGCATAATGTTTTGGGGGAATGCCACAGATAGAGAAACAGTTTTCAAAGCCCAAAAGAAGTGTATCCGGGCAATCTGTGGATTAAAACCTACGGATACTTGTAAACCACATTTTATAAATTTGAAAATATTGACATTCCCATCATTGTATATTTATGAACTAGCATTAGACATTAGAAATAATATAAATAAATATGAAACGTTAAAAAGTACCAGGCTTGCCAGTACACTTCGAGCAATACGCCATAGAACTGCTATGTTTGATAAGAGTGCATTCTGTATGGGCCCTAAAATATATAATAAATTACCTAATCATATAAAGGAAGCAACGAATCTTAGGGCATTTAAAAATAGGTTAAAGCTTTATTTAATCAATAAAGCCTATTATAAAGCTAACGATTATTTAAATGATAAATGTAATTAGTATTTAATTTTATTAAATTTTTAATTAAAATAAGGATAATAAAATTATATAATTAATAACTGTCAATAAATGCTATATGTATATATTATTTTGTCAAATCATAATAGTTGTAGTAAACGAGGCAAAAGTGGTATGTAAGGATCGGAACTGGTGGCGCTCTGTAGTTTTCTGCCTACATCCATAGGAGGAAGGCGTGCATTTTAATTTAATTAACCTATGATAATGTGTATATTTTAGTACAATAGATATTTGCACACCTATTAAGGTAGGATATGGTCATAAGAACTTTTATTATTGTATGTATCACCTCATGTAACTACCCATATTTCAAGCAAATAAATGATTTGATTTGATTTGATTTGATTTGAAAGATTTCAGTCCGAATGTTTCAATTTCAATGATAAAGGTTCATCGTAACACAGACTAGAAGGAGGTCAAACGACGCGTCGAACAACTTAATTTACGATGTCTAGGCCCAGTAATACATTCAATCCAAAATCAACAAATTATTATAACATTTCAATAAACAAACGGCCGAATCGTTTGGTGCCAAAGTCTCATTTCTATGCGAAATTTATGGTTTTTTTTATTCTACAGTTTGGCAATGTCATTTAAAAGAAAGGACGAATTAGTATTCAAAGACGTACGAGTGGCCACATAAAAATATCAAATATATTATTATAGTTAGGTACTTAGTCGTATGTTTCAATACAACTGTTACTGACTATTACGCCATTTGTTTTGCAATTTGCTGAACACAATGCTTGTGGTCGGTGGAACGTCTGCTGGATTAGTTCATAGCCACAATGTTACATTTTCAAATTATCTCCACGTTATAGGCATGATAAGCTCTTCGGATTTCAATTACATTCAATTTTATAGAATAATTCATAGGGCGTGTTGGTAGGGCTGTATCATCCACATAATATTGTACCTACTGAGATTATCAATCTCACTGTCAAGTGTTTCTAATGATATCTTAAGATCCTTCGTTGAAGTTTATTGTCAAGAAACGTAATGCCATGTATGCAAATGCAATACAAACTAATCAACGTGTTTTCTCAATGCAATTTCCACGTGTAACGGAAAAATAACCGCAAAACTGATTATAATTGTAATCCGATAAACACTATTGATTTACGAAGAAAACAGTCAAGGTTCCAATTTGAATCCATCCGAGGAATTGACGTGTGCGGCCAATTATTTGTTAGCACGTTAAAAAAGGAGTATATTATAGTGCTTGTAAATCAATAGGACGATAATGTAAATCGTCTTGATTGTGATCTCGACTGTCGCGAGCATGATGTCACTTGCCTGCGCGCAGCGACAAGGCCTCGAGAGTCGAGACTGCCTCCTTAGTTTAAGCTACACTGGTAGACACATGAATTTATAATGTGTGGTATATTTGTATGTTTCTGCCTATAACATTGGTGTAGTGTTTTTTTTCTTTTAGTTTTGGCACTGCTTTTATGCCGCGGTCTCCAATAACGTAGGTACGTTATGCAATCAATAGTAATCAAATTTGATCCATATTCCCGAATTTTCCCAAACTTTTTTGGAACTTTCAATATCTGGTATTACGAATAGTTGCTAGATTTTGCTCTATTTTTACAACGTAGGTATTGTTTTAATTTTAAAATTATAATTGTACCTACTTAGGTTCATATAACGAATAAAAAGTTTCATACACCCAAACGTTTTTCTAAAAAGGCAACATCGTGAGAAATATTAAGATTTACGGTGATCAGTTGCACGACTGTCGGCTCTATCGATATGACATATTATTATTTTAATATAAATAACAATTACATTAGCATACCAGTTTGACGCCATCAGAGTCAACTTTCAGTACATCCACACATTCTGGCCATATTGAGCGTAACAACTTAATTTAGAAGTTTGTGTGCTCAAGGCAATTTGTGTTTAATTTTTAAGCGGATCTCTACGTATTGAGAGGTGGCTGCCAACCTGATGTCATAATCATGGCTCGTTATTATATAACAACTGGTTTCAAGTATTTTTTGTGTTCTCATTTTGCTTTGTTACGCGTTTATGTCAAATAGTTTGACGGCCTGTCCCCTAAATGTTAGCGATTTGAAAACTTTTGTAAAGCGATCCACGAAATAAAGGAAAAGTTTGCGTTTTCATAGTACCTATCTCAAGAAGAAGTGAGTGGTGATTATTGCTAGTCAGTTTTGAATAAGTAGGTACATTTTAGTGAGTGAACTACTATATATCTTCCTGTCTACTTCCTGTTCTTTGTCATGATGCATCAATATTTTTTTTTTCAAAAAATAATTGTTAAAAAAACTAAAAAACACGCTTTAAAAACCAAACTAAAAAACGAGAAAATAATTTAATTCAATAACGTAGGCTGCTTGACATTAAGTGATTATAAAAATACCTCAAAAAGCACCCCACGCTTTTTAATTGAATTAAATTATTTTCTCCTTTTTTAGTTTGGTTTTTAAAGCGTGTTTTTTAGTTTTTTAAACTATTATTTATTTTCTATTTTTTAGTTCTGCTAACTACAAAAACGTGTTTTTTTCCTTTTTTTTCATTTTTCTCAGTTTTTTTTTATTATTATTGAATAGTCATCGGTCCTCGATAAGTTTACAAAGTTTCAATGAAATCTGACCGTTTAAAGTGGGTCAAAATAGCGTCCAAAGGAGTCGGTTACAAACAAACAAACATACAAGTGAAGCTAATTAAAGCGTGTAAAAAGACATCATTTCTTGATCCACTTATTTTATTCATACGATGTTGTCAGGCTTGTCTTTTTAACAGGTTTATTGTGCTTATCAATATTGTAATTTATCGATTATTGTGATTCATTGATTGAGTGATTTGGCTTCATTGCAAAGCGATGAGTCCAAAACATTTAAATCTTTATTCATTAACTAGATAAGTACATGTATAAATTATTATGAATCCTAATGTTTACGCCCCGCATAGGTAACGTAAATTAATTCTAGATCACTACATATTTCTGCTTTAAAAACAAAACCCTATTGCACACTGGTTTAAAATTTTTCTTTATATACCGATGACCAGGTGAAGGCCGCAGGAATCCGCTGGATGCTAGAAGCACAGAATCGGTCGAAGTGGCGATGTTTAGGGGAGGCCTATGTTCAACAGTGGACGTTTTTCGCCTGTAATGATGATGATAAGATAATTTAAACAAGAATATCATTTATAGAGCTCCATAACTCGTACATTACTGAATAAAGGCCTCTTGAAGAACTAAATAATGAGCGATGGCAGCGAATTTTCCTGTCGTTACGTTAAAGTAATCCAGACTCCAGCCATTGTTATTAAGTAGAAAAAATCCATAACATCGCAGGTTATAAATATTTGTAATTATAGGGCGAAACAAGTGTTGTGTCGCTAATATGACATTACTGTGCAATGTCACCGTGATACCCCTTAATTTGACAGTGGGAGGAGCCCATAATTAGCTACAATGTTGCCTAAGTACAGTGTACATAAAACAAAATGAGTGGTTAGGTCACCTACGGGTATCAATTGGCACCCCATTAATGGAAATATGCATACTAAATGCAACATCTTCATTTGTTATGTCTAGCATTTGAATAACTCTGTTAAGTTTGGGGACTGTCTCTGGTTGGATCAACCTATTTTATTTTTGTTAAGCTTTGTTGGCTGCCATTCTCGGACCTGATTTAATTAGCGCCCAAATGTAACGCTTATAAAAACTACAGATTTTTTTGTTGTAGCCTGATAGCGCGAATACGCTTCTTCGGGGGTTGTATGAATTCGTAAAAATCTTTGTCCATATCCCTTGATTGTCAGGAGAACGGGATTAATTTTCACACAACTTTATTTAAAAGTGTAATTATTTAATGTGACTTTTAATTCGTAGCATCCCATTTTTTTCAATAAGCGGTTAGATTATTAGTTAACTATTACGCGCTGAAATTTCATTAGCGTATGCGTTTAAGCAGTGGGCACGTAAGCTGTAGAATGGAGGATGCGGAATGCGTTAGCAGAACTTGACAAAATAATTCCACAATATAATCTTAAAGTATGTAAACAAAATATAGAAAACTTGTATAGATAAGATATTTCTTTTCCGCTACGTAATATCTACGTGAAATGATGACGCTTAATATATCAAAATCATGGTTACGCTTTATTACTTTTTGTTTTGTTTTATTACCATTATATATATATATACTTAGATACAATTCATACATACTTATTTTATGATATTGACTTTATTATGAAGGGTTCTCTCACTTATTATGGAATATTACTTACATACCTACATAAATTGACCCTTTATTGCACCTAGCATTATCGGTCTTAGCGTAGGCGTAAGGCAGGCGTAGGCGGGGGGCGCCGAAATCATCTTTACGATAGTCAAGTGCAATGCCGTAGCTACCGCAGTATCAGCCGTTTCATTGATACCAAGTTTGGAGTGGCTCCTGTAGCGCCAATGCAACGTAAAATATTTTCCAAAACCTAAAACCACGAAATCTTTTTAAAAAGATAATCAGGTAGAACCTAATGAAAATTAACTATATGTTTTTTTTTTAATGTTTATTACCTATTCAAGCCAGCGTGCTCAATTTTTGAGCTCGATCTTGGATTCTCTTCGCAAAAAAAAAAACATACTGACAGAATGTTCCAATTTTCGGACTCGCTTCGCTCACTCTTTGATAAAGCGGATCCGAGTAAGAATGCTCCAAATAACAAGCTCGCTTGGCTTGCTCTTATATTCTCTTACTAAAATCACAATGATAGCATTGGCAGGTTCACCTTCCAAGTGAGTATGCTAGTTTATTTATTTTGTAAAAAAAGAAAACCTTCTTTTTGTAGCTTCACTGCAGTCGAGACTAGTTACGCCATTGGTCAAATGTCAAAAAATATAAGTTATACAGGTAGGCGTGTTCTTAAGAATGCTAAATTAAATTAAAATCAGTATTAAAGAAAGGATCAGACGGTGATATTGGGTTATCATTTTACCTAGGTATAAAGGTAAGCAAACACCTAGTAATGTAAGTACTTACGACAAAGATAGAATTAAGTTTTAAAAATCATTTTGCTCATGGGTGCGGTGCCCAGAATGAGGCTTTGCCCCCGGGCACAGTTTTATTTTAGCACAGCTCTGAGTATTCCTTACTATCATAAAACCAGCATACCTATATCATCGCTAAATTTTTTTAACGAAATATTCTTGTTTCTAGTTCTAAGGTTCAAGCCCAAAACCCGCCGCATGGGGTATAACCTCGCTTAGTTGTAAACATAACTACGTTACAACTTCTCGAATTAATTCGTTGTAGTGTAGGGCGTTTCCGCCAACGCCTCTAAAACACTTGTGTGATCATGTAGCAAATCTCTGCTAGCTTCTGAAGCAGCCCTGACCTCTCGTACACAATCATTTAAATTAATCCTAGGATATATGATCCGAGTCAGCAATAATAACTGAGCAATTATGCCCGTAATGTGTCTGTTTTGTCTGGAAACTTGTTATTTGTTAATTGTTTTGCTATCTGCGTTAATGTCTTTATAGAATTGTGATATCTCAGTGTTAATGTACCCTTTTTATAACAACTTGTGAGTGCCTGAACTCTTACTTTGTATGCCGGTTTTCTATTTATCACTGACTTGTAACAACTTATAGTTTAATGGTCGTGTGGGTGTTATGGACATGATTAGTAATTAATTCAAGTATATCACAAACTTCGGTATGTGGGTGTTGGTATTCTGTAATAAAAATGGCGTCCATTTGATGTTACTATTAACATCCCGCTTGGTGTTGCATCAAGTGAAATGCCACAGAGTTACTAAAATATTTATTGATAAGCCTGCCAAGTGGCTTTCGTTATTAAAAATCATTACATTCTAGAAAGAAACTGTCTAAAGTAGTTAACCTATTGGAGGTTTGATAAGTAGGACTTATGAATGAATAAATTAATGAAATGCACCGACCCCAGCGTGGTTTGAACAGATTCGATTAATCGAATGAACCTCAAGATTTGCACTAGCCCTTGAAGCCTCATGTTTCAGACTTCGATACTAAAATTTAAGCTCCCATTTTTTTAGGAACCTTAGGCACTGGTTCATGTTGCGTCCAAAAATATATTAAATATATACGGAGTTTTGAACATAAAGAAGCTCTGAAGTCTACAGCTAATGTCAAATGCCGTATCCAAAAGTGAGTAGTAAGCAATCTACGATGGGAACTTGTTGTGTTGGTGGGCGTGTTCAGTCTACTAAGTACAAATAGCTGGCCGCCTCGGTCAACGCGTATAGATACACCACCGAATGATCTCTCGCTCCTCTACCAATGCAATGTACATTATAATTTCTAGAAAGCACCAACTGACTCGTGTTCATTTGCTTAAACTTTCAATTTGATATGAATTTATGAACGAGTCTCTGTTTTCTCTCGATACTTTCTTAGTTTTATGATTTACTCTATCAACCAGCATTTATAAGATTAATTAATTTTAAAAAGTGGTTGCGTATGGTACTGTAAAGGTACTACATATCGTGATTCTTGATAAAGTAAGTAATATTTATTGGAACAGTGATAGGCAGTGACTTGCTACACGTGTTAATTTCCATGTTTGTTTGTTTGTTTATACATAATAGTGTCTTGTTGTGTAGGTGTATATTTATGCACATTAAATACTTAATCGATTTGGCGTACGCTCAAATGGAATATTGATGTTAAAATCAAACAGACGGAAAAATTTAATTTTTGTAAAAGTTTTTTTTTTCATGTAACGTACTGATTTATTCCGTATGGAAACAGGTGCTGCACGCGCCCGAACAAGCGAAGCTATGTGATATCAAAAACTGTTGTGTTTATAGACAAGATGCCAGAGCACTTCCTTAATCTTAAGCGGCGGTAACATTTACCAAGATAAAATAAATTAATGATAATCTCATACAGAAGTGTTTGCTTTTTAAAACGCTACAAAACTGTAAATTACAATGGAGCGCGATGAAGAGTGTGTATAAATTTCGCTGGCATTCCCACACACTAACGTCACCCGGCCGCGTACCTACGCAGATGTCCTGTGCGTATGTGTGAGTGCACGTAGCGTAAATACACCTCCCTTGATTGACTTACCTAACATCCTTTGGACTTTATTACGATGCGGTAGAGTTCAGTTTAGCGTGTATTTAATTTAACAGGTACATGAATAAGGTTGTGTTACTGTACCGTATTGTTTCACGTTTACGCGTCTCTGTGTGGCGAGGTTAAGTAGAGCGGCGTTATCTTAGAACAGAGATTCCGTGGAGTCTGGATTAAAGATAAAACAATATGTTGATATAATATTTGGCTGTAAATGCCTGTTTATGATTAATCATTTATTTTAAATATTTTTACAAATTTATACACTTACGATCAAAGGTCAAATAGATACTAAGCACAGGCGTAGTAAGTCAGACAAGTGGTAAAGCTAATTGTTACCAATAGACTTAGTTTGTAAATGGCTTGTTTATAAGTAGACACTAAAATGTAGGTCCCTATCTACTCCAACGTTCTTAAAATAAACGTGATGA
The DNA here is from genome assembly GCA_947359405.1 of Antitype chi. Lineage (NCBI taxonomy): Eukaryota > Metazoa > Arthropoda > Insecta > Lepidoptera > Noctuidae > Antitype > Antitype chi. Next base: position 8,032,591 of record OX375815.1, on the reverse strand, counting down.
TTGCACTTGATTAAAAAGTTACATCACACCATATACCTGCTACATAAATAATTACGTTTCATAATTACCGAGGGTTTAGAGCATTGTCCGTCCAGTCTAAATGTCATCGAACGGGGTTTCGCAAGAGCGTCAATCACGGGCGGTCACCTACTTTCGCGATCGACTCGAGGCGATTAGTCGACTACATTCACCGAGGCCTCGGATCACCTCTACGCAACAATTGTTTCTGTAGGAATCTTTTATTTATGGCAGCGTGGAGTTGTGTCTGTGTGAGTGGGCCGTAAGCGACCGTGCCCGTGTTTTACCTGTATGATAAAAATCAAAATTAATTTCAACCATATTCATATAGCGGTAGAGTCTTAATTCTGTCGTGCATAACAGACACAGAAATGCCCTACCGGCAATAAGTCAACGCTCGAACTCGCCTGTTTGACAAGATTCCAACCGCGTCTGTCCTGTTTGTTTATTGTAATCGGTTTGACAATGAGCTTAAGGTGCGGTTTCGAGTGATCTCCTGGCTCGCGCTCTCTTGTGATTGTTCTCGGCTACTCGGTGCGAGACTGTGTTTGTGTTTGTATTATACGTCATGTATACCGGCTTACTGTAGATTCGCCTCTTAGCATTCATAATTGCTTGGCGACCGAGCGGCTTTTAAAGCTTGCCGTTGATTGGTTTTTATTCGCGGTTTGAATTCAGTTTTTATTCAAACGTAATTATCGAAATCGTTACGAGTTAGGTTTATGCCATATACGCGTTGTTATTTGATGTGAAGTGGTGAGATTTAGTTGAACAGACAACAGAAAGCGGTTGATAAGTCGAAGACAATCCTAGTGCAGATAACGGAAGGTCAATGAGGGATACGTCAGGCGATTGAAATGGCGCGCTTCGGCAGTTGGTTTGATGTTGCGTCGCGCGGGAGGAGCGTGTCGCGGCGGCATAGCGGCGTCTCTATCGCGCGCTCCAGCGACCTCCTTGGATGTGCGGCCTGCAAGGTCGGCCGCCTTAATTAATAAACTCACCGTAAAGTATTTGAGGTCGATCGGAGAAGCGTCTACAATCTTACTCGAACCTTTGTCTAGTTATTGACCCGTACGCGTCGAACGATGAAGGCTTTTTATTGCTCTATTCTACGTATTGTGGACTAAAAATAAATGGTCAGCTAATTAAATATTTTATACAAACATTAGTATTTATACATGCTGGTTATTTGAGTTTAACTCGTGCAGTCTGTTTTCTTATTGTGTAATGAAAGTACACACATTATTTTGTTTTATTGTGAGATTAAAGTGAACGATATCACTTTAATAAACGTGCTTGTCGTTTATAAAAGGTATTAAATAGTCATAACAATGCACAATCTATGCAAATTGTATATCGCATAGAGTTCCCAGTGAAACTGTTAACGGTGAAATAAAAAAATGAAAGTTTTTTTTACTTACCCCTGCGGTAGTGAATTAAGACGTTTCGTCACATCCGTGTCTGATTAAATCTTTAATGCATTGCTCTGTCGCAACTAAATATTTATTAACTGGCTACGAACGTTACTATCATTTACTTACATGTATTTATTAAACGTCACGTGATAGTAAGTAGCCATCTTTTTTATTTTACGTTTCCATTTACAATTATAATGATGATATGATTCGTAATTTTGAGTATAATAAAAATGGTTTTATGGTTAACAAAACCGCTACTAATGTGACTCATGGAGTCGTATTAAAACAGTAATGTAACACGGTTACACGGTGTATAATATCTCACATAAAATAATTATCAGTTTGTAATCATCGCACAGCTCGTGGTGAACGCCTCTTTTCATACGGAGAAAGAATGCTACACCTGTAGCTTACTTAGAATACAGGACAAGTTTATATCCAGTGCGCAAACTGTAACCATGAATTCAGCATATCATTCTAGAGCCCCCAGCGCAGAAATTTTTCGCCGGTTATACAAAAAAAAGTCTGCTATTTCATAGAAAAGTGCAATACCTATTACGCGGTGAAAATGTATGAAACAGCTGATTTTCTTTTGTATAACTGACAAAAAAAATCTGCGCTGAAGGTCTAGAATGATATTATGCTGAATTCATCGTTACAGTTTGCGCACTGGATAAAAACTTATCCTGTTTATGTGAAAGTTCCAGGGTATCCCGCAAAATGCAAATTTTCTTACGTTAACCCTGTAAGTTTATTTCCATAGTCTATAACCAGCCTATAATATTCCCACTGCTGGGACTCAAGGCTGCTCTGGGTGAGAGATAGTGGGCTGTACGATCCACCATGCGGGCCAAGTGCGGGTTGGTAGATGTCACATGTCTTTGAATTTTTGATTCCGGTTTCCTTACGATGTTTTCCTTCCCGTTTTGATAGCAGTGGTGATGAAATAATTCATACAAAGTGAAGCACCTGTCTGAGTTCGAACTCACGGCCTACAAACTCGTGAGGCTGATACCTCTGGGCCACTACTGCTCTCATCATCCTACTTCCTACTATATAATATAATATATAATATTATAAACGTGAAAGTTTGTGAAGATGTTTGGATGTTTGTTACTCAATCGGATTGAACGGATTTGGCTGAAATTTGCCACACAGATAGTTTATAACCTGGATTAACACATTAGATAGTTTTCATCCCGGTAGTACGTTCCCGTGGGATAATTTTCAACCTCATCATATATCTAAGTTCATTTAATTCCATTGAATGACTTTTTCATGAAATAGTAAAATTAAATTAACTGAGAGGGTTGTAGTGAAGATTTTAATTATTATAATAATTATGTAAAGCCGTATTTATTACGGTCAGGAATCATATTTGAATCAACATAAAACCTAGCACTAACCTCCAAATTCCAAAAAAACGTTAGAAAATTTTAATTTTGCGGGCTATCTTGGGGCTTTCACCTTAAGTATTTGAATTTTATAATTCAGACCGATAATTAATTATACCTCACCCCTTCTCGCTGGTGCGGGTTGTTCGAAAGAGATACCGCGGCCCCTGGCACACAGGCAACTGAGGGAACACGGGTGGGTTTTAGTCAGTAAAAGTCTGACACGCCCTCCCGCTCCACCCAGAGCGGGAGAAGTTATTTGATGATTTCCCACCCAAAAAAAAAAAAAAACCCCTTCTCGCTTCTAGATACGGTAGTATATACTTAAAAATCTATCTAATACCTCTAAACGAGCAATTCTTGTATATATGTATGTAAATATAATCTGATTCTTGGAAACGGCTCCTACGATTTTCATAAAATTTAGTTTGCAGGGGGTTTCGGGGCGATAAATAGATCTAGCTAGGTTTCATTTTTGAAAACAAAAAAAAAACAAAAATACGGAGCAAAGCTCAGTCATCCAGATATTACTAATTTAAGCTCTAAAATCACTAATTACAGTTCAGCATTATAAGCAAAGCTTTTGAATTTTCTGAGGTCATCTAATTGCCTATCAAGAATAGCTCTTATGATGCCGAAGTCCAAAACCGTTGAAACTATGGGAAAACCGAAGCCTCAAAACCTGGTTTTACAAGTTTTTATTTGGTACCACTTGTTTGCTTAAGAATGGACTACATCCTCTTGGACTATCAAGTGAAATAAGGCTTTTTTTTTAGTTTTTCACAATATAAAGACAACTTCACTGACTTTAGTTTTATTATTGCTAAGTAATTTAAAAAAAAGCTGCATGTGCTGACGCTGCTTTGTAAGTAGCACAGCACCGCTGCTTTGTAAGTACATAGTTTGTTGTGCTTATGATTGCCAGCAAGTCTTTATTTATGCACTATTGTGACGTATGGGCTCAACAACTTATTGCACATGGCTTTGAAAGGTGCCGACGTTGTTGTTATTAGGCCTCGCTTACCGGCAAACTTGGTGACATATGGCATAATGCAATTTATGCTTGGAACATTTTAATACAGCTGGATTTAAGTCTGCTTAACATATGTTCCGGTACTGACTAAGCAACCGGTTTGTATGAATAGGGCGGAGGCTTTGGCCCCGCAATTTTGGCGGCACATCACTGGGACAATGTTTAAGGTACGGTACCTAAGTCCTAAAGCAAGAATTTTCCTATTTCTTACCGTAAAAACTTTTATGTTCCTGAATATTAAACAAACACTGCATGTATGAGCAAAAACATTAAAAAAAACATACATAACTGTTTTCAAGAGGGAGTGGACAGTAATCAAACACGCGGGCGCAGTGCGGGTTAGCACTGGCAGATGCCACATGTCTTCGAATCTTTGAGTCTAGAATATGCCGGTTTCCTCACGATGTATTATTCCTTCACCGTTTTGAGAGCGCCAGTCTAGGTTCGAACATAGGTACTACCGACAGTTCGTAAATCGCTGCAAAGTCGCAACACTGCTCTCAATTCAATTTCAATTAGCATGTTTTTATTAATTTCAAAGTATTTTTATGTAAAGTTTTAGACTAGTTAGTTACCACGTCAATTGTATTGGCAATAGCACTTCCGGTTGTATGGAAGGGACGGTGTACAGTCGGGCCGTCATAATGGGAACGAGGACTTGTATATTAGGTACCTACCTACTGCTCTTAGATTTATTACATATAGGTAGGTAGGTACTTAGTGATATTACTAACTTACTAAAAGGCAATCAAGTATAGAATAATGTAATTTTTGTTATCAATACGAAATGCGTCATTCATTATGAATACATAAAATTATATCAGTTGTAGTGATATATTTTATTGCTTTGATAAGAATGTTTTTATTTAAGTAGGTACAGTTACGTACAAAAAATAATTTGACTTAGAAATTGTTGCAGATTAGATACTAAACAAATTTTGTTTATCTTCACTTCCTTGACATCTTTAGAGACTGTTTCCTCGTATTTATTTTTAAATTTTTAAGTCGGAATGAAATGAGATTGATCTGCGAGTGTCTAATGTCTTGCTTATGGTATTGCTATAAATAGCAGTTTTGCAAATAACTGGACTGACGCGGAGAACCATGGCCGTGTCGAGACGTGTATTCTGTATAATTCCCATAGATTAGTCCGCAGATACGAGTTTAGGCATAATCATTTTCACCGTTTAGAATGTTTGGATTAATTGAAGACCAAGTGATTTTACTAATACGGTTCTGCATCCGGTGTTTTAATTGTTTTTAGATAGATATTTAGTAACGTATCTACATTTTAATAGTTATTTAGAGAAATATTGGTAGTTTCAAAAATAAGTTCATATTTAAAGTAGACCTCTGGATGTATTGTTCAGTTACCGTACTTTCTGTAGGTAGGTAATTAACCGACCTGTGTGTTAAGTTTCGAATGTGACGTCACCCATCTGCGTTGACAAATAATTATAATCTATGCGTAGCGTTCGGCGCGGGCACATTGTTGCCTGCTTATGTAAGTTGGAACGTCTTCCACTTTCGAATCAAGTTTATTGACACGGCAAGCTCGACAAACGCAGACGCTTCACAGTTACATCGGCATCGCTTTGATTCTCGGACTTACCCGTCCCGGACACCGGAATACTCGGTATTCATAATTTGGAACTACAAATATTCGACGAAAATTGCTAGTTCCAAATTTCAGTGTACTTAGCACAGACCATAACTCATCTGGGCGGTAAACACAAGCTGTTAATAAATTAATTCGCGTACAATTTATATACTTGTATTAAGATGTTTTATGTTAATTTTATGTATGGTCCGCCCCCAACTGTATTAATTCTAAAGACTTTAGTCGAAGCGCACTCATTAAGTTTTTATTAGCAATAAATCTAATAGCGTAAATGGTTTTGTCGCTTAACAATCGCTCTTGCTAAATGCTGACTAATCGCTGCGCTGCTTTCATCAGCAACAGCATCCAAGTGCGGTCTACCTGGGACGAATGCGAAAAGCTTCTTCACCTTACAAAAAAAAAAAAACATGTTTTCAGTTCAACCATTCACGTTTCCGGCATTATATTAATATAATTAAACTTTTAGTAATAATTAAACAATTAGAAAGGTACCTTTTTATTAGCCACTAACGTCCCACTGCTGGGCAACGGCCTGCCTACTCTCTTTCCACCTCCTCTGTGTAGAGCTGTAGGTAAGTAACTAAGTACCTACCTACTTTCCTTAAAATTTGCCAGTAGGTATTCAAATGGATAATTATTTATTGACGTAACGGTATTGTTCTGTATTACCCTGAATATACCTAAATAGCGTTGCTAAAATGTATTCAGCGTGTAGAAAACTTCTAGATCCTACTTATTTACTCTCCGATACCATTGTTTTGGAGTTCATAGTATACGAGTCGTAATTTTAAATAACTGAGCATGTTTTCGTGAACTCTGCTCACCGCAAAGTGTGCTTAGCATAGTACTTGAATACAACTCGGGTGTTATGATAAATAAAAATTGTTAGGTCATCCGTATCATGCGTTGTTTGGATGACTGAGTGTGCTAAGTGTGCTTATTGCTTAGCATCTGGTTAGACTGGATTCCGACCTCAACTTGCATGGGAAATGCCCTTGAGCTGTCAAAGAAGAATTGGAGAAAGAATTTGGAGTTTTGCATTCAACGCATACAGACGTGCTCATCAATGCACAATTTTAAGTAAATAAATTAACGCTTGCATAATCAGTGACCCAGTTTTATACAAAGCGTGTTATATCAACTGATATAAAAGTGATAACTTAAAATAATGGACTGACGTATTAAATTCTAATTACTTGTATATGGAAGACAGCCCCTTCAATCGCAGCGCGATGATACGACGTAGCCCTCCACCGACTCCGACCCCGGTACCAACACCGGCACGGACACCGCCCCAACAACCAAAACAGGACCAAAATGAGACAATTGAAGTTGTGTCCACTCCGGAGATTCAGAACTGGATGGGATCCATTGAGCAGTGTCTAAATGAGGTTGTTGCTATTGCTTCTGAAGGAAAGCTAAACGCTGATCAGAAGCTGAAAATAAGCAATCTCTGCCGGAAAGTTGGACATGGAGCTTCGCAAATGGCAGTTCATTACCAGTCGCTAAAACAGAAAGCAATCCAAACCCATACCTCACTCAAAACCATGACCGAAGCTCGAGACCTATCCGATTGCCTTATGGAAATGAACCGGACGATTCAGGAGTCCTGCACGAAGCGAGAAGCACCTTCTTCATCTTTTGCAGATATGGTCAAGAAGGGGTCCAATACCTTTGTTCGTCCTAATTCTTTTAGCTCCGTGGCCATTTATCCCAGTGACATCTCAAAAACCAGTGACGACACTAAGAACATGGTCCAAAAAATCATATGCCCTGGAGAAATGAAGCTGAAAGTTCGAGGCGTACGAAAAATTGGAAAAGGAGGACTCATAATAAGCACTGAGACTAAAGATGACCTAGATAGGCTCAAGCAAACAGTCCAACTTGCTTCGTCAGGGCTCACCGTCGACGAACCTAAGAGGCGCAAACCTCGGATAATAGTAATAGGTGTTCCCACATCAATGGCCGAAAATGAGGTTTATAAATGTATTTATGAACAAAACTTGGCCGACAAACTGCCTACTATATCCCTAGATTCATTCTTGACCTCCATTAAACTAAGCCACAAATCTGGCAGGAAAGATGTTGAACACTGCAACTATATTATAGAAGTTCCAGCCGTCGTACGCAAGGCCCTCATCACACAAGACCGTGTGTTCATAAATTGGACGTCTTGCCCGGTACGAGACTTCACACTAGTAACGAGATGTTACAAGTGCCAGCAGTACGGTCATGCAGCCAAAACATGTAAAATTGCTGCTTCTACGTGTGGACATTGCGGTGAAGAAGGACACACAATACAGGACTGCGCAAGAAAAGCTGAAGCGCCTAAATGTGCTACATGTTTGCGCTTTAAAAAACAGGCCAACCACAAGACGGGAGACGCAGATTGTCCGGCCAAAAAAGCTGCCGAAAACAGGTACATTAACTCGATCGATTATGTAGGCGCCTAAGAGCGCCACATCCTCTTTTTTATATTTTAGACGTTTAGGCTTTAATTTTCTTTTTTTATTGTTATTTCTTTAATTTAGTATGGATATTAACTTATTTACCAATATAGATAACTCATTTTTAACTGTGTCGAAAACATGTGAAGTTGAGGATTGCAAACAATATCTTTCCGATTATCAAAAGTCACTAACTATACTGACCCAAAACATTCGTAGTATTTATAAGAACATAGATAGCTTTAAAATTTTCCTTCATAGACTTAATTTCGATTGTGATATAATTGTACTAACTGAGTGTTGGCTAGCGAACCGCATAGATAACCTTCCACTAATACCTGGGTATAACTTATTGCATACTACAACAAATTACAATCAAAATGATGGTGTGGTAGTTTTTGCCAAAGAATGTTTAAAAGTCACAGTCGAGGAACCTACTCTTCAAGACTGTATGAGTAATTGCTTAGTTATCAAAATTGGCGTAACTACAGCGATAATCGCTATGTATAGGTCCCCTTCCGCTAGGAACTTAGATTGTTTTCACAATTCCTTAAATCAGATTTTTCAAGCACTAAGCTCTTTTAGGAATGTTATACTAACAGGTGATTTAAATATAAATATTGGCGCCGAAAACTGCGATGCAGGGACCGAAAATTACCTGAATATCTGCTCATACCATGGCTTTCTCCCCGCTCACACATTGCCTACTCACCAAAGCGGTTCTTGTCTCGATCATATGATGATCAAAAGCAGCTTATCATACATTACGCTTGTTACTAACGCAACAATTACTGACCATCACGCTGTCCTACTTACCGTAAATTTAACGCTGCCTAAGCAAAATCGTCCCCTGACCAAAAGCAAATTAAACACAAACAAACTCGAATATGACTTATGCAACCTCGATTTTAGCTACGTTTACAATACTGCTGACGCTAATTTGGCTTTATCGTACTTAATGAAACATGTCAAACAAGCAATATTACGTAACACGACAGTTTCTACAGTGGATAAGAAACGTTATAATATTAAACCATGGATTACTCCTGGACTAATTCGATGTATAAGACACAGAGATAAACTTCATCAGAGAGCAAAGAGATACCCTGATAATCTAATCATTCAAACCACCTATAAAAGATACAGGAATTTCTGCAACAATCTACTAAAGAATTTAAAAAATAATTACGATAAAAACGAATTATGTAGAGCAGGTAACAATAGCAAGCAACTTTGGAAACATATTAAAAACGTCACCAATATGTCTAAACAGCGCGAATCAAATTCGAGTTTACTGCTTACTGATCCCTCACCACTCCTTTCTGCTAACAATGTTAATAACTTTTTTGTCAATGTTGGGAAAACTCTTGCGGAACAGATTCCGAAACATTATTGTGACCAACCTTCCCAAAAATCAAACAATTGCTGTAACCTGAAATCTTTTGCTATCCTGGACACTGACGAAGACGAAATAACCCGAATTATTGCTGGGCTTAAAGATGACTGTGCAGTTGGATGGGATAATATAAGCAACAAGATCCTTAAACTCTATAAGCATATTTTAGTACCACCTTTAACACATATATTTCGAATCTGTCTTTCCAATGGAATTTTCCCGAGATGTCTAAAAAAAGCAGTTGTAATCCTTGTCTTTAAATCGGGAAGTAAAGACTTAGTTAATAATTATAGGCCAATAGCGTTACTCCCATCAATATCAAAAATATTAGAGAAAATTATAAACAGTAGACTAATGAACTATCTAGAACGCAATCATTTCTTATCCCCTGCGCAATTTGGTTTTAGAGCCAAATTATCCACAGCCGATGCGGTGCATAGCCTGACCGATTACATTTCAGAAGAACTCGGCAAAGGGAACCAGACCCTGGGAGTCTTCCTTGATTTAGCCAAGGCCTTCGACACGGTGTCCGTTTCTGTCCTTCTCAATAAGCTAGAGACTATAGGTATAAGGGGAACGCCACTGAAACTATTTGCTGACTACTTACATGACCGATACCAATGCGTTAGAATAGATAAAACCATGAGCGATGAGCAGAAAAGTACGGGTTTTGGCGTGCCCCAGGGAAGTATTTTGGCCCCTACCCTATTCCTGATTTATATTAACGACCTGTGTAATCTTAATATTAAAGACGGGAAAATCATATCATATGCTGATGACACGGCGCTTATATTTACCGCTAAGACCAGTACCGAACTGTTCGAAATCGCACAACTAGGTTTTGATACTGTGACTAATTGGCTTCAAACAAATTTACTAACATTAAATGCTGACAAGACAAAATATATTCACTTCTCCATGCGCAAGCCTCAATTTAACATTACTAACCCACAACTATATGCACATCAATGTGGAAACCGTTCAGTCAACATGTGTAATTGTCCTTTTATCCTCAAAACGAACAACATAAAATACCTCGGCGTAATAATGGACGACACTCTATCTTTCAGAAAACATATTGAAAGTCTCGTTAAAAGAGTGCGCAAATTAATATTTGTTTTTAAAAAACTGCGATCATTTGCAGACTCAAAATTAATCACACAAGTTTATTTAGCCCTATGTCAATCAATAATTCAGTACTGCATCACATCATGGGGTGGCGCACCAAAAACTAATCTGCTTCCTCTTGAAAGAGCACAGAGAGCAATTTTAAAGGTTGCAAACTTCCATCCCTTTTTCTTTCCCACAGATCTGCTATATAAATCTTGCAACGTGCTGACTGTTCGACAACTTTTCATTATGCACTTAGTACTAAAACAGCACACCATGCTTACCTACACTGCTGACAATACTTACAAAAGACGGAATGATATAGTATGCACATCCAATGCAACCTCAAAACATGTTTTTGTAGAAAGATTTTTTACATTCTTGGGCCCATTTCTGTACAATAGGTTAAATAGGAAACTAAGTATCTATAAATTAAATTACTTTAGCTGTAAGAAAATTATACTTAAATATTTACTAACCATCGCTTATGCACAGACAGAAGATCTACTTGTTGTCTGCAAATAGAACGACTAACATGCTATTTTATTACTTTTACTTTTATTCCCTAGTTTTAATTTACTTTTACCTTATATAGATTGTTAATTTATTACATTAAGTATTCATGCACTTCATAGCCTGAAACACAGGTTCAACCTAGTTCAGGCAATAAGCAACTGTGTTCTATTTGAATTTTTAAGATACTTTGTAAATGTGCTCCTTTTTATAAATAAACGATTATTATTATTATTATTATTTTCTGGTGCTAGAATATTGTAACAATACTATTAGATTTTAATCAATTTGACATGAATGCTGTATGTACAGGTTTATATAAAATAAAATAATCTATTTTCAAAAAAAAAAAAAAAAAAAAGACTTCCCTGTTCATAGAAATAGATCATTATCTGGTTTTTTTTTTCTTAATCTGTGTACGTTGATCTAAATGTTCCAAAAACTTAAGAACTGTCTCCTAAAGCCGTTTTATTGTAGCAACAAGGTTAAGTTACCAACCCCAACTCAAAAATCCACCCTGTAGGTATATGATTGACAGCTTAGCTCCATAAAAAAATAGCGTGATGATAATCATTTAAAAGGTCAAATCTGTAACTACCTGCAGTATTCTAACCATTCTTCTTTCTTCCATTATTATTATTCTATTTTGCTTTGGTTAAACTGTAAATTAATAGCGCCGTTAACATATAGCAAATATTTCAAGGATGATTTACATTCGACTCAATCTGTTGATTAAGCTGACGTTTAAATAACCTATGTACACAATAGCCGATGAGTATTCGTAAAGTACTTAATCAAATAATAATAATATGACCATCAATGGCCGAATACCATCGTACATTATATGGATTACCATTCATGGTTTTATGACATTTAGCCACGAAAACGTTTTGTAATTTAATCTAATGCTGGCTGCTGACATTTTCTGATATCTCATTACCTACTACGTTGGGACTGAGGTTGGGACATGAATATTTAGTCTATCGGTATCGCAAACGCTGGTAGCCTCAGAGGATGTTAGATCGACAGATTATAATGACCGGCTGCCGACTGGCGTCCTGTTAATATCCGCCCCTTTAATAGAGGTTACACCAACTAATATATCACGATGTCTTACATACCAGTATCTTAGGTTAACTACACTGCTTGTGAAGGTCAAATGACACCCGTTCCGTGTAAAATCCTGATATTAAACCGCGTCTGGTAAATTTATAAGAAGTCGACACCAACAAGAAGAAATTTTCTACCTGAATACGGGGCTTTTGGCTACTTTTTATGAATCTTTTTTTCTTAATGTGCGTTTTATTTGTTTGTGCAGAATAAACATTATTTTTTCTTTCTTTCTTTTTCCAAAAAGGATAATCTTAACTTTAACATTAAAAAAATATACGTAAGTTGAAGTTAAACCTTTATTTTTGAGTAAATAAAATCTTAATGAATCCCCTCTTGAATATCAATTAGCATGTGATTTTACACATGAGGTAAATAAAAATACTTTCACATTGATTTATGGGCTAAGTAGGAGTACCACGCAAATACGCCATGCCGTAGTGTAGGTCAACGACCTACGCGTGCCCGAGGAAATAGTTTCAGTTACTACGAATGCGATTGATACAGCTATTATTGAAACAAATTGATCTCAAAATCGTTTATTTTCCGATTACTTAGTTATTAGAATATAAAAGTCATTTTATGTGGGGCACAAAAACTGGGAACGTATATTATAACTTTTCACGCTTAAATTGCTCTTTTCTAAGCGGAATTCTTGGAAAGTAAAAATCCGTGATTCTTAGTAGCTTTGTCTGTTGACATGATACAAATATCAAAGGCTTTTCAGAAGCGAATTAAGTGATTGTGATGTTGAGTTTAAGTAAAATGTTGCCATGGTGTTATTTGGCCAGATTTGTGTGTGGATGTTGAAATGTCTCTCTTTATTATTTATTTTTCTAAATTTAAAGTAGCCTAAGTTACTCATAGCTGTATGCCAGTGGAAGTCCCGTCAAAATCAGTCCAGCCATTTTGGACATTAGCAGGGACAAACAGACCCAGTCAAAAATTTACAAGTTACTTTTTTGATATAAGTACCTAGTAAGTATATATATGTATTTAGTAAAAAGCTGTTATTTTGACATTACAAACAGATACTTTAATTTTATTTTATTTGTATAGACTTTGAACCTACTTACTTTTCAAAATATGTATTCGTGTTGCCAAAGATCAGATCGGCCATTTTCAATTCAAATCTAATACACAACGATTAGTAGATTTTGGTACCAAAAACGTTAGATCGGAATGATAATAACAAGAAATTGGTATAAAAGTTTAAAATAGTTAATTGTATGGCACATAACACAAATGATTGGAGCTCGGGTGAGTGAATCCACGTATCTTTCACACATAGGTACTCACACACACGTAATGTTTAGGTATATGTGTAGTAGGTACATACAATAGTCTGCGGTGGAAGCGTGTTTGTAAAGTAGACTGTAATCGTTAGTCACTGACATCGAAACGCATAGCCGAGGCAAATCTTATAGATGTGACACTTTTGTCCGTCGTATATTACTAACTTTAAACCTATTTACGAGAGTTTCTAATAATTTAAATGCAACATCAGTACCTATTTAGGAATGGCCTATACCTAGCAGTACCTAGACTGTAAAGAACTAGGACTAAGTCAAGCTAGAGCATATGGAACATAATTTCTCCAAATGAATGTAAATCTGCTGTTTAGTTGAAAACTTTTAAATTGTCTTACTCATTTATGATGAAATCCACAAATTTTATATTTATAGGGTTAGGTTAATCACTCAGTCCATCATACTAGGTCAAAATGCAAATGAATCCAATTTGAATTTCAAATAACAAAATCAACAAAACACTCGTTTAGTTAATTATTTTATTTCATTGAGCGCTTTATCATAAAAGCAATGAATGTCAATTCTGCGGCCGCGTCATCTTTGATATCATCTCGAAAGCGTACCGAGCGTGTAGGCATTTACATAGATCGCGCCCACTCGGCTTCATCCACCGCGATTTTTACTGAGATACAAACAACTATTACACGGCCGAGTTGTTGTGTTAATAGAATATGAGACAATGTACCGAGCGCGGGTGCTCCTTAACTCGCGAGTGTTTGATTTCACCCGTTGGGACAGGTTTGAGGCCGGAATGCGCGCCGTGCCGTACACCAGAGGTTAATAAAGCGCGCACTTGCTCGCTACTTTATTGCTTTTTGTGGTCATAAATAAAAACGCTTTCGAGAAATAAACAATTTATGCATTATCGAGTCTGTCAATTTCGGTGCCCGGAACGTTGGATATTTTTATATTGAGTAAAGCATTACGAGTGTCCCTAATTAATTGAATATTCAGTTAAGAAATATTTAATCATTTCGTATGGACTGCTTAACTGTATTCTTTATAAAAAAATTATGAGATGCACACTATATAGGAGACATTATTTCCAGTGTTGTATTTACGTGTAACCTTACACGGAATATTTTATATCGAGTCCAAATAACTCGGAGAACATGAAAGCGGTAAAATACACATGAGACTTGTGGAAGTCAAATTGAATAGTTATCGCCTTCCTGTTACCGAGGAGCATGCCTACGCAGAGTCGTAGCGGTCGTAGGCGCGCGCGTCACTCCTACGTCACTGCCCTACGAGGCGCTACGAGAGCTACGCGGCCCACACGATGACGCGACACACCCTCTGCTTCTTCCTACACATTTAATAAAAGTGTTATTAGTAGTGAATGTGGTAATATTCGTACCACCCGTTTAATGAATGTTATTTTTAACAACCTTGTGGGTCCTAAGAATACTCCACCTTCTCCTCTTCGCGTGGGTGTCGAAGTAGATGGGCTCTTTCGGTAAAGCAGTAGTTCTTTTTGTGATAGACCAAAGTTACAATTGATAATGGCCGCCGCGCCAGATTTGCTTACCTTCGACTGTCTGTCAAATCAACAACATAATTATTCTTTCAATTACTTATTTATTAAAAGTGAAGATCGCCAACAGACGGCCATTCTGCAATAGGAATGTCCTCATTCCTAAATTCAACTGGTTCACGTAGCACTACTATTTATTTCATCTAAAGTTAAGCGATGATGGGGTTCATGATGATTGATAGCTTGCCAAGAAGTGACCCGTTCACTGGATGATTTCCAGTACAGGTTATTATTAAGTGCGTCTTGGTCACTTAGGCTTATTTCTAAGCTTAAGATTTATTATATTTATTTTATATCATAAAATGCTTTCACTGGTTAGCCTGTATGGGAACTTGGAGTAAGTTTTCATTGCTGAAAACTTAAATCTGTAACGCAGAGTCGAATAATATCTCTTCAGACTAGTTTTGTTTCCAGTTGAAACAAAACGCAAATAGAGTACCTAGTGGTGGCCTAGTGGTAACGGCTGCGACTCACAAGTTGTAGGTCGTAAGTTGGAATCCAGGCAGGCTACTTTGAGTAAATTATTTCATCACCACTGCTTCTAAAACGGTGAAGGAAAACAGCGTGAGGAAACCGGCATGCCAGTTTACTCACGATTTTGGGTTTTTTCGAAATTAGAAGACGCGTGACATCTACCATCCCGCACTGAGCTCGCGTGGTGGATTATGGCCGATTTTCTCTCACAGAGAGGAGGCCTGTGCCCCGCAGTGGGAACGTTATAGACTAATTTATTATGCAAATAGATAATTCAAATATAATTATCATAACAGCACGCATGCATTTCCCTAATTAAAAGGCAGGGAGAGGGTGTATAGTTGGTAAGTACCTAACTACACCAATATTAAATTAAAAAAAATAGTACGAGTATGTCTGTTGCCATTTATCGGACACTAATGCAGACCGGCTGCTACTGAAAATTTCCTAACAGAAAAAAAGTCAATAAAAGTTTACTTAAACTGAGGATCGAACTCAGGACGCCCCGTTAGCAGTTGCGCTTGCGACCGCTAGCTAGATGACCGCGATGATGTTCCGCTTATGACATGGGACACCGCCGGCTTGAGTGGCGCAATGGCAGTGATTGGATTCTACGTCATTGATGACTAACTACGGGTTCCGCGGGCTCAATTCCCGCACCGAACTTGTATCACCTAAAGATAGTGGGTCTGTGTATTGATGCATTTTAGATTTGTGTCTTTAAACATAGGCAATAACAGAAGTACTTACCTACTTAGGTACATACAAAATAAAAGTGGAGAAATTCTAAATGTGGATGGTTGCCGCAATGGCTGAGCGATTGACTGCTGGGCTTCTTGGCTCGGGTTCGATACTCGCACGGATTACACAGAGATGCTGACTTAATTTATCATATTTTTTTCTATGGCATAAAGCTGTGTTAGAAGAAGTTGTCATAATTTTAACATTGAAAACAATCTTCAATAATGATTACTTAATACATAACAAGTAAAAACTTTTTACATCGTGTAGGTACCACAAACTTCCGTGACAATTTAAAATCATATCATTATTTTGACTTAAAGGTCGAGTAAAATTAAATTTTAAAGAAAAGATTAAAACATAAATAAATATAACGTCGAATAATATTTTATTTCTTAGATAATAATTTAATCCTACGAGTTAATAAATAAACAATAAGTTTGTGTTTATTAATTATAACGATACCGCGCAGTGAATGCGGTATCAAAAACAAGCAACGCGCGCCCCCCTTCTCCCTCCGATACCCGTTGCGAGTCGCGGCCAGTCGCGGCTCGCGCGCGTTGTCCGCGTCTCACTGTCGTCATGCCGCCATGCCGCCGTGCTGAGGGAAGGAGGGGAAGCGGGGACGGTTAGCGGACCTTCCCGCGCGACGCCATTCAGTCCCCCGCATATTTTCATGAGTATAGCACGTATTTACGCCAGCTATTTTAACTTTTAACATCAAAATATGAATTCAAGGTGGAAATGGAGAAAAATAGATGTATCAATTATCGAACTGATGAAACAATATGAAAATAACGACGCTTTTGGTATGACAAACGCAAACGCAAGACAAAAGGACATTTGGCAGATGGTATCGATGAGAGTAGGAAAGCCAGGTATGTTAACAAAGTAATCTTTTTATTTATTAATATTAATTGCTCGCTTTTGTGGGATTGAATTGCTTTTTTAACGGCTAAAATTTACTTTAACGTTTTATACCTACTTTACGATTCAATTCATTTTTATTTAGGGCGGACTTCACCAATGAACCTGAACGCGATCATCACACCTAAACCGCGCTTAAGAGCTGTCACTGTCATCATTATTGTGGAATATTGACTCTGACAGGTCCTGAATGCGATTACCCTAATCGCGTTCAGTATGTACAGTTTCATTGGTGAAATTCCCTTAATCTGTCAAACTCACTACCTACGAGTTTTTACGGCTAGGATGGTTTTAATTCTACCAAAGATTTTTTGACGCACGTGCGTACCTCGTGTATTTGCGTGGTTATTCTGTTTGTTATGGCGACCAAGACGGCTGGCCGGCCGCCACCCGCCCTGCTCGCAAGTGCTCTCACGTCAAACTCGCTTACGCACAGCGCATACGACATGATTTCACGATTGATAGACAGTTATTTACAATTTTAAAGAAATTATGGATCTCGTAAATGTACATTACGCCTAGTTTAATTACCTAGGTACAAAACATTAAAACGCAATTTAATTTTAACCAACTTCTAGAAAATAGTGTATGTTTACAAGTCGTACTGTACAGTAAGTAGGCCGCACGTAAGTGGTAAATGTTCGATCTTGAGCTGGCCAATTTTTTGTGGGAGAACGGAGGGTAATGTCGAACTACTACACTGTTCCTTCTACTACCTTAATAGGTCGGGGGCCTGGGTGATACTCGTACATTCGCCACACCCCCGACTGGTATCAGCCCACTATGCCTAGCAGACCTTGAGCTGGCCTAGCGTAGCACGAAGTTTTAGGAAGGATGTGACTAAGTGTGTGTGCTGTGTGTGGATGTGTGTGTGTGTTTGTGGGTTTGTACCGAGCCCGCGAAATTAAAATTTTCTTCCGTTTTTTGCAATTTGCAGGACAGTGTACTGACACTGTCCTGCAAATTGCAAAAAACGGAAGAAAATTTCGCGAATCATTTTATTTTAATCAACTTACACACTGGTGTAAGTTGATTAAAATAAAATGATTCGCGACCATTACAAATAATTATGGCTTTACTTACAGTATTAGAATAATTTAAATCATCAATACAAATGTCAAAGTTCATGTAATCCCATTGAATGACTGTTTTATGAAAAAGTCTACATTATATGAACTTAGAAGGGGTTGTTGATTATAATTGTACCCTGGCGCTTCCTCCTTAGAATAAGAGGCCAGCTTATTTTGGTATTTTACCACTGAGGTGCGGTCGACGGTACGCTTGATGTAAATATTTGTTGAACATTATAAGCTAGTCTAAGCACAAACATTTTATGATTTTTAATTGATTATCGGCAAAATAGCCCCCTTAGATCTCATCTTAAAATAGCCCCCTTAGATCTCATCTTAAAATAGCCCCCTTAGATCTCATCTTAAAACTCACCCACATAACAAGCTACTATTCTTATTCCTTCTCTGTCCATGCTGTACATAAGATTGGGGAACTCACTTTTTTGCCTAGAATTCGTGATTTAAAAAACTATTTATCTGTTTAAATGTCAAGTACCTAAAAGAGCATTACCTTTCCTCTTAACGGTGACTATTTATATAAAATGTATACAGGTTGAAATTGAAAACATGCGACAAACCGAAATGGGAGATTGTACTCATCATTATGAACAACTTTTACTGAGGGACCAAAGATGCAATCGCAAAAAAAAAACAGCTGTTCCCTACATTTTGACGAGTTATGCGAACATAAATGTAGGGAACAGATGTTTTTTTTTTGCGATTGCATCTTTGGTCCCTCAGTAAAAGTTGTTCATAATGATGAGTACAATCTCCCATTACGGTTTGTCGCATGTTTTCAATTTCACCCTGTAGTTGTATTCGTTTATATATTTTTGCATACAAGCATTCATTTAAGTATATTATGTTAATTTCTTGCATTATATGTGTCGTAGTTTTAGTTTAAGATTTCACATATTCATACAGTCTACAATTCTTTTTCATTTCACCTTTAGCAGGTCTGCTGGAACAAATTTCTTAAGAAATAAGCAGCACCTTTGTCCTCAATTTTAATTATGTCGTATCCCTATGTATTTTACTCTGTGCACATAAATTAAAATAAATGAATAAGCGATCTATTATATTGTATGTTAACCTTTTCTTTACAGCGAAATATTGTAAGAGAAAGTGGACTTGTATTAAACATAACTATTTGCAATTAATGTACATGATCCGTAAAGGAAGAGTGACAGAGGATATGGTCCGTAAAAATGTGAAAACGTCGAAATATTTGGATGGGAGGCTTGATTTTCTTGACGAATATTTGTTTAAAATACCAGAAACGCAATTAACTTTTACTGCTCGTAAGTTCTTTTACTCAGTATTTCCATGCACCCACAGTACTACAAGCGTTGAAAAATTAATAAAAGTAAAAGAAAATAGTGTTATAGAAGTAATTGAGGACTACAAACAGGAAACCGGAAAAGAGCCTATGAGTATTCTGCCAAATATAGAGATTTATGAAAGTGGCAGTAGTATTACGCATTCTAAAAAAGCATTTGTGAATATTGAAATGGACCAGGCAATAAATGAGGTTTATCGAATCGATGACGATTCAAATGACGAAATGCTCGTGGAACCTGATATTTTACCAGACAAACAAATAAGTACGAGTGCTAACAAAGAATTTGTGAATTTAGGAATGGACCAGGCAATGGAGGACTATCGAATCGATAAAGATTCAAATGAGGAAATGTTCGTGGAACCTGATATGTTACCAAACATACAAGAAAATCCAATAGGTGATAATGTGGTAGCGAACGTTACTGGAAGCAGCATATTAAAAGATATTTTGATGTCAACTAAAAATGAAGACACAAAATCTTCAAAACCACGTTGTGATTTAGCCGTATTTTTAGTGAAATACACAAATAAAACAACGGACGAAGATTGCAACTTAAAAGAATATATGAACGATTTGGCAGAAGTGTTGTGCAGACGATTGGCACCTGGAAAACGCAAGCATTTTTTAAGTCAAATTGATTTAGTAGTAAGTGAAATATTGGAGGGAAAATAAAACTTGATACTATATTTTTTAAATTTTAATCATAAGTTGAATTTATTTTAATGTTATGTGAGAATTCCCTGAAGGGTACGCAGAAGTGTACACCAGCATTTCACCGGTTATTTTCAGCAGTTATGAGCACCAGGACCAGTCGTGAGCCAATGACCCTTAACAATATAATTTATTATTTTTCTGTTCTATACCTGTATTTCAATAGAACATCGTTTTTACTCAAATATTCTGTTTTTGTGTATCTGAATGTTCTCAGGAAAAATCAAATGTACATATTTTTTTTATTTTTGTTAAAGGGTTAGTGCTCCAAACTAGCCTGCAAAATACAAATTTGCAATTTTAGGGTCAGTATCGGGTTGTTGGTTGATAAAAATATTATGTTAATTATACTAATAAAATATTATTATAATTATTATAATCATCAATACGAATCCCTAAGTTAGAATATGAGTGTTTGTACCTAATAGTAATTCAATAGGGTATTTTTTGGTTCTCGGACCCTTAAGCTATTCTTCCTTAGTTTCTCTGAGGACACATTATTTTAGAACTGACCTTTGATTTAATGTTAATAAGTATGGGCATAAAACGTTACCTCTGCCCTTTGCCTAGAAGCTGACGTCTTGGTAATGGATATTAAATAAAAAAATATATTTGTAAACATCACGTGTTTTATTTACCTACTTGTTTGATTTTTGTTTGGAATCAATTAGGAATAGGTATAACTTGCCATTATTCGTTAAGATACCTTATTACATACATGCATACATTGTACATTAAAATAACCGTGTGCACTGTCGAAATATCAGATGTTGTTTGTTAGGAGGAGGCACAGAATGCGGCGCTCACAAGAACCGTGACGGATTGGTCGCCGTGTCTTTCAAATCGCCGTTTCAATTGTTGTGAACTGGTTGTGGCTTAATATTTGTGTTACCAAATTTCTCTGCCCACGAACGAGCCGTATGTACCGTAAGTGGTATGGTTCACCGAGATACAATCAAATGGACTTATGCTTACTACAATGAACTTTCTAAACTATATTTTGTACCAAAACACTTCGTCAACTTTATTTTATTAAGTGTTTTTTGAATTTACAAAGATGCGCATTGTTTTATTTAAAGCAGACTACAATTAATTTCAAAAGTTTTATCAAGAAGCGGTCGACTTGTAGTTAAAACGATAAAGCGCGTCCAATCTCCCCTAAATTGTGTGTGGTATAAGATAACGCTGCACTAGGTGGGTAAATATTTCCCGTGATAAATGCTTTACTTACCTGTCGCGACCGCAGCGCGCGTTTCAATAATAACCGTGATATTGCGATGATACGGACTGGAAAAACTCGTTCGGCGGATGTCGATATCCTTAACCCGCACAAATCGACCGTTGATTCATACATGGACGAGCTTTTTATTTCATACATGGCGGGCTGGACCGAAGGTGCGTCTGGGAAGAGGAGAGTATAACGCGCATTGTATGGGTAGCATATCGAGGAGGTCGGTGTTTATTTGGTGTGTGGCTGGGTCGGGACGATCATAGTGTGCTGTCAGTGAGCGGCTTTCATTCATGCCGCCTCAGGCCACGTTCCACGAGATCTCATCTCCCAATTACCAACTTTGCTCGAGTGTTCTGTTCCATGATTTTTGTCATTTCTGCTCAATTGAATGTTCCATATTTTTGCGGATTCGCGATGTCGATTCTACTTTTGTTTTGCCGTATTTAATTGATACCGTTTAGTGTTTTAATGCTGTTTTGATTTTTTTTATGATTTCACTCCCTGGGAATTGGCAACTAAAACTTGCTTCAATTTCTAGTAAGTATTTTTTTATTTCAATGTCTCTTCGTTAAGATTAAGAACCTTAGAAAAAGGTTGCTGATTGACGCATAGGCAGTATTGAAGGCTTGTTTCAACACAGGTGAACATTTTTGAGGGCCAGCTGATTTGGTGGAGCATTGTGCCGGTGTATTACACAAACAGTACTGAGCGCAATCGCTCAGCGTTTCACAATCGCGGGTTCGCCGACCGACACCAATACCTAAATTAATTTTCTTTTCGGTCCCGCGTCGCCGCCGTTCATTGTTCAATTTGTGACTCCGATTTTGGAGCGCCAATGTACTATTTGGTGACACGGAATTCGTCTAGAAAGTAATCTCCAAAATTGTTGACGTCAAACATTTTCCTTCCGTAACGAAATCGAAGGGAACACAAAAATGTTTGATTTTTTATTTAAAAGTAATGTACCTACCTATGAAAGCATCAAGTTGATACATAATACATACTCACAACTTTGTCTCACATTTTTTTGTTTACGATATCACTAACCAGTTCGGGTTGCTCAAACACGAGCATGACATTTTATAACTGTAACAAGGCCATATAACGTTCATATTGGGGAATTACTATATTATAACGTGGACCTCAGTATTGTACACGGTCGAAACTAGAATCTCTGATGGATTCGAATGTCAGAGTGAAGGTCTGTGTACATTTTTGTGTCCGCTTTGAATGCGCATGTCATTAAAATATTGAAACAAAATTCGCTCATTTGAATGTTCATTAGGATCGATAGTTTCAAAGTTGTACTACATACTTCAAAGACGTAAACAAGTCTTTATCTTTGGTTATTAAATGGATTTTATGGCATTGTGACATTATTTGGATCCAGTGTTCGAAACTATATTTACAACGAGGCGAATTGGACATCAGAGCTTGGCATAGTTGAGATTCCCGTGTGATTGGCGGAATTATGGTGCTTTCCCAGCGATTTGTCGGTTGCGTCGGTTGCAAGGAGCGCGGCCTACGCGAGCTGCGCTTGCGACATTTTGACAATCCGCCTTTACGTAACGGTGCTGCGACTGTCGCGTTACTTCTTTACTGCAATGTTTGGATTTAGATTGGTTCCGGGGTGGGTATCATGGATTCAAAACATGTTCCAAAATAGTAGGTAGGTATTTTTTTCATGCGAAAACGAATGGTTACTTACTTAAAGTTTAATTGATATTTTCTAAGACAAGTAATTTTTACACGCTTTATATTAGCTTCACTTGTATGTTTGTTTGTTTGTATGTAACCGACTCCTTTGAGCGCGATTTTGACCCACTTTAAACGGTCAGATTTCATTGAAACTTTGTAAACTTGTCGAGGACCGATGACAATTCAATAATTAAAAAAAAAATGAGAGAAAAAAAACACGTTTTTGTAGTTAGCAGAACTAAAAAATAGAAAATAAATAATAATTTAAAAAACTAAAAAACACGCTTTAAAAACCAAACTAAAAAAGGAGAAAATAAATTTAATTCAATTAAAAAGCGTGGGGTGCTTGACATTAATAAATTGATTATAAAAATACCTCAAAAAGCATCCCACGCTTTTTAATTGAATGAAATTATTTTCTCCTTTTTTAGTTTGGTTTTTAAAGCGTGTTTTGTTAAACTATTATTTTATTGTTTTCTATTTCTGCAGCCCGAAAATTAAATAGGCATATCTACATATTTTGAATGTTAGATATGCGAATGTGTATAGATACAGACGGTATAGACAATTAAGTATCTAAGACCCTAATTAACATAACAATATCCTGAATAGTACGCCTACGTTCCCACGGACACACTATTAGTACACAAGTAGGTACATACCTCGTTACAGGAACATGAAAATTTCATAAACTACCACATACCTACATAATATATTAACTAATGTTCACATGCATTTTAAACAAGTTTTGTTTCAATAAGTAATTCTAGCGCTCATTAGGTAATAACCAGAAACAATAAATGAGTGCCTGCCTTGCATCTGTAGATCATAAAATATTGTTAATTACTGAATAATAGTAATACAAAAGAGACTTGACTAACACGGACGTCATAAAATCGCGGCGGGATTGTTACGCGCACTGGATTTTTAACGCACTGCCTAGCGCCGAGAGCTGAAAATCGAACAGTAAAGCACACTGTTTGATCTTCGACGCGATGAGATGCACTCTGTTGGATTCTCAATGTTCGGTTTAATA
This sequence comes from Antitype chi, assembly GCA_947359405.1. NCBI lineage: Eukaryota > Metazoa > Arthropoda > Insecta > Lepidoptera > Noctuidae > Antitype > Antitype chi. The sequence continues at coordinate 8,008,457 of OX375815.1, read as the reverse complement.
CCGAGAGTTTAAAATCCAGTGCGTGAAAAAATCCCGACGCGATTTTATGACGTCCGTGTTATTCAAGTCTCTTTTGTATTACTATTATTGAGTAATTAACAATATTTTATGATCTACAGATGCAAGGCAGGCACTCATTTATTGTTTCTGGTTATTACCTAATGAGCGCTAGAATTACTTATTAAAACAAAACTTGTTTAAAATGCATGTGAACATTAGTTAATATATGTAGGTACGTGGTATTTTATGCAATGTTCATGTTCCTGTTATGAGGTACCTACTTGTGTACTACTAGTGCCCAAGCGCGGCGCCGCCCGCCACCGCGTGCGCCCGCGCCGGCACTGCTCGCATCAAAACAAACGGAGAAAGTCACGCTATATTATTTATACGTGCGCTTCGCACTATTTCCTACTTCCCCATGAAGCAAATAATTGTAATAGAGAATAGAAAATTAACAATAGATGTTCAAACTATACAGTATTCTAACACGCAGCGTATGTAGTTACACGATGTTTTCATTTACGAATATTTGGTGAACATTATTAACCCCCGACGCATAAAGAGGGGTGTTAAAAGTTTGACCGCTATGTGTGTGTCTGTCTGTGGAACCGTAGCTCTTAAACGGGTGAACCGATTTGGGTGCGGTTTTTTAATTTAAAAGTAGGTTTTTTAGCGGTGGTTCTTAGAAATGTTTCATAAAAATCAGTTCAGCCGTTTAAAGACTATCAGCTCTTTTCTGGTTGATGAAGGGATTTTAGCATCTTCCACGGGTCTGATCGAGTCGAAATTTGGTACTCTATTACTTCAATGATATTAGATGAACAAACTAACCTTGAACTGATGCTGGAGCAGAGCTGGAATTTCCAGGATACCCAAATTACTCACCAACAAACCTCAGAAGTATCGTGTTTGGGCTCATTGAAAAGGTCTCAATGAATACGTGATCAGGACGAGGAATGAGGATAAATTAGTGACAAACTTCATTGTGGGAAACATACGTAAAGCTGCGTAGATTTAAGCGTGACATGTGTCAATCGTAGCGTGTATACAATTACTAGGTATATTAAGTTTTAAAAGCGGGAAATAAAAGTTAAATTTAAAAAACCCCCGACCCTAACAAAAATCTCTAAAAAGTAAAAAAAAAATATTTATTGGCCTTTTAAGTTGTAGGTATATATTTTGAATCACGTCGGGGGACGGTCAATGAAAACAGACGATACCCCGCTATAATGAATGTAACTATGCTATTGTAGCCGTGTCCCGACGTGACAATGCTTTATTAAAAATATTACCTACAACTTAAATGGCCATTATTTTTTTTACTTTTCTGTGAATTTTGTTTGGGTCGGGGGTATTTTTCACTGCTCTTCCTTGTTGCTCGAATTGACTTAGATTCAGAAATAATAAAAAAAGCAAACATATTTATTTTATTAATTTCTGAGGTAGATCAGCCTACGGTGATACTCGTATTAGAGAAAGTATCTAAAACTAGGTTTCTTATCAGGTTAGACGTAATGAAGAAAGAAACAATCTAGCATCAAGAGAGCGCATGAGTGATTATAACTTTGACAAAAAATTATAAAAAAACATATGCAAACAACGGGCACAGATCATTAGTTGTTTAGTTTCGGAGCAACATTGTGTAATGTTGGCGCGATTAGATTACCTTCCACTGAGACGTTTCATAAAACGATTGTTACTTTCATTTCACTTGCCGGTGCAATAGTCAATTACCACTACCATTGTAGTAGGTACGATGCTTATTTCAGTTTTGCTGATTTTACTAGTAAGTAGGCAAATATGATCAAATAAATAGTGATAATGTTAAGTAATTTTCAATCGAATCCTCTTCCGCCATAGCGGGGACATGTCACCTTTGCGAACTGTCATTTCATTCAAAATGTTGGCAGTGATAAAGTCAGAAAAAAAAGGCGGATGTACGTTAAAAATTACCATAAAGTGACCTATTTATTTCTTGAGTAGGTAGAGTTATAATTTGTAACTTTTGTAATGTAAATAATGGTCGATATCTAACATTAATTTGAACATAAGCTGATCTTTATCTATAACGTGCAAATAAGCAAATTATGACAATGACTTTGGTTTCGCATAAATTTTGTTTTTGAGGTGCAATTGTAAATTATGATTTAAATCACGGATAAAATTCAAGGGGATGTCGGTTTTGCTTTTTACGATTCGTTTGGCCTCAACATGGTCTTCCTCGAAAGATTGCCAATTATTTTAATGTTCTTAGGTACCTACTTATAAACAAACAAACATCGTATGACCTAATCTTCTGGTTCTTTTTTCTCATTTGTATTAAGGACCTATTTGTTAATTTCGTTTCTCTTCAGGAGTCAAGCTCAACTCTTCCTATATTGGTTTTTATCTTCTTAATTTCATATATTTTTATCGAGCAATGTCTTAAAAAACAAATGCCAATTTGAGTAGGAATAGCACTGGATATGCATAAGTGCAGCAACCTTACAGTTAAGAGGAACCTAGTCGCTGGCTCGAACTCACTGGTGGGCCTGGCTAAAAAGCACGCTGTCTCACCAGGCTTCGTGTCCGACAGAGGTAGTATCAGTGATGAGCAGTTAGAGGCTAGTTTTACACGCAATACGTTATTGAGTGAGATGCAGGATCATCTATAGTAAAACAGGCGTCTAAAAAAATAAGAAAAGTCTTTCGGAAGACCGGGTTTTATGAAAAAACCACTGCATAAATCAATGACCAATAAAGTTTATTGAACTTTTCGATAGTTGAACTTTGTCGGTACCGACTTTGTTTTGGAAATTTTACACTTCTTTTACTTAAACACTCCCCATAGTTAGGTTAAATTAGCAAGAAAAACGAATGTTTGTTGGCTCATAATTTTTTTATGGCTTTTTATTTTAGTATTCTGTTTCCGTACTCAATTTTGATGTACATTCTCGAACAGTGGAGTAATACACTCCCGAAGTTTGTATGGAAAAAATGTCAACTAGCTTCACCTTAGCACTACTTCAGTTCGCGTTTTTAATATCTGCAAAGAACTCGTTACTGAAATGCCGCGGAATACAGATAATATTGTACATATTTATCGGTTTCGGCTCACACCATACCTCGGCATAATGGTAGGGGCAAGTCCATATCTGTCAGTCACATATCGACTATGTGTACCTGCCTACAGCTCAATTATTGTTTATATATTCGTTAGTCATTCGTCACGGTTGCCAATACCGACGGCTTACATATATTTGTGTTCAAACGGCTTTCTTCAAGGCCAGTTACAAATAAATCATTCGATTTACGCGTTTCTATATTCTTATGACGTGCAATTATCTAAATTATTGTAGGAAAATTTGGTGAATACATTTCAGTATGGTAAACATTAATGGATAGTTCTGTTTTTACTTAGAGAGAGAGACAGCACTGTTGCTAGATTATGATATATTTTGCGTAAAAAAATGGAAAAGTTATTTACTGACTTATGTAGATTTTATATAATTTTCCTTACACACGTAACAACTCGTTTCACTACGAGTTCGTTAAAAATATGTTAGAGAATTTTGGGCAAAAATATTTTTTATGATAGATGAGTAAAGTTCTACCATTACTTGCTAAACATTACGTGTGACAAAACGGCTATTATGTAAAATAAAATGACAAAGGCCATCTTATGTAATACGACTACGCATTCGCAATATTAGGTTTTTTTTTGTCAACTCTCACACTGTGACCTTAGCTTGCAAGGAAGTTCGATGGCAGTATTTCCCTTCTAAAGTGGGCTACAACTGGCAACAAGCACAGTAAATAGAGATAACAGTATTGTCACTGCGAATAAGTAACTGATATCGGCGCACGCACATAGGTCGCCGCGGATTCTCAGCCAGTTTCATTAAGAAAAGATTCGTCATCTTACTCGCTCAGCGATCACAGGCTCTGTCTTTATCCCTGTTTTTCAGCAAGGCGAAAGGTACCTACTTCAATTGCTTGGCTATTGTTTATTCGGCCAATCAGCAGTTAGGTAACAAAAAAATTGATAGCACATTCAAGAACTTTTGCTTTCGAAACCGATGGCAAATTTCCAAAAAAGTGTCTTCAGCAATGGTTTCAAGAACACAACGTAGTTGAGCTACTGTTTACAGATAACTGTGCTACGAGCAAGCGTTAGCCTGCGAATGGTTGGGCTATTAGTCACTGAAAGCATTCCTTGCGAGCCGATGGTCTGGCCCGATCGGTTTTGCCGGAGGGACGAACTGAGAATCGAGGGGAACGGCCAAAGAAATGCAGCTCTTTGTTCGCTTTACCAGCAGTGCTGTATTTTCCGCTAATGTCTTATGTTGATTTGTTTATGTTCAGTGTTTGCTGTAGATGATGTGTGATTATTTGGGGTTTAATACACGGGCTACTGTAATTGTGTGTATTTTTTGTATTTTCACAGCCTATGCAAATAATTGCATAGGCTGTAATTTCAGTAAATAATAGCTTTAAGCCTGTTTGTTTTTCTATTAGCAATTTGGCTTCGCTTTTGTTTTTTGCTGTTGTTTCGAAATAAGCTTCAATAATCACGCAAACCATGAAGAGAATAACTCATCCCACCTTACTAGTCCACAATTTGGTCTACATTTTTTTCCAACTCGTCTGCTACTATAATAAGTATCGCACTAACTTAATAAGCCAAACAAAGCAATTGCTTCTAATGTTTATCTGACGAAAGGCGTCAGGAAGCAGCGGCCCGTGAAGGTGGTGACACACTGTGGCGGTTACTCAACGTCAACGGCGCGAATCGCGGTGCGCTGCGCAGGCGCATACCGCCCGTCCCCGATTATTTATAGAACCAATGGGAGTACTAGTTTTAATAATTAAATTATTATATGGAAATTATTTTTTAATATTATGGTGAATGTGTGTGGTGGTTTTGCCAACTAAGGGTAAGAAGCAAGAACTTCCTCCTTTTGAAGGGCGAAGGGTCCTTAATTCAAAGAAGATGCCAATATTTCTGCTCATGTGTGTAATTGTGTATCTTTAGGAAGGTGGCACAGATTTGGTTATTGTATCGTCCATAATTATCTACTGAATAAGACCATTGTTAAGCCACACCGACCGTTTATTCACTTTATTTGCAGAATCAAAAGCATTACCTAACATTGGTCTAGGTAAATCACAGTGTGATTCAAGCCAACAAGCTGTAGATAAACGTTGAACGTGCACAGCCGGCATCTGCATAACTGAGTCGCTCCGTTCTCATTAGCCGGCGCCCGTTAGCCCGACCCAACTCCCGCGCACAACGGGACTGCCCGACCTCGTCGGTGCGCTAGCTGCTTTTAGTGTTTACTACACTTTACAATCGTAGAAACATATTTTAATGTTACTGTTTTGAATCACAATTGAGGTAAGTTATTATGGATTTCTCAAAGGTAGATTGTGATTTGGCGGCTGATTTTGAAAGCAAGCGAATGTTTTCAGTATAAAACTTCACAGTTTCAGACGTGGTTTGTTCAAGAGAGAGTCACAACAACGGAAAATTGCGTCTGTCTTCGTTTCTTTTCAATTACAGCTAGTGGGGGTGCTGTTGAAATGTCAATTTATAAATAGAAGCACAATTTATGCACGACCGTGGCACGGGCACGCAAAAGTGCCACAAATACTGCATCGTAGTAAACAAGCCCTGTGGAGGTGCAGGTCAAAGGCTTTCTCCGTGGGCAGTTAGGTACCACAGGGGGAAGGGGGAGGGCGGGGGCAGACGCACGCGCGAATAGAAAGTCCTTAACTCATTGTTTTCTTCATTACGACATTTATCAGTCGTCACTCCGTTTGCTTATTGCATTTTATATGTAAATTTATTTGAGCCAGGCTTGATTAAAGTCGGAGATTTTAGACCTTACTGAAGTAGATAGATAAATTAAGGTTTTGTTTTACGGCTAACCTATACCAGTTTTCTAGAAATTTGCCAGTATAAAGGACTCAGCGTTATCTGAAGTTGAATAATTTTATTAGTTTACACGCTTAAGCATTCATTAATCTTCTTATGCGTGAAAGTGTTAAAACACAGACTGTAACTTGTAGTATTAATATTGATGAAGCATATTATAATAAATAATAATTGTTTCAAGTATGTTGCACTCACAAGATACGGAGCGTTCTCGAAGGGCGACCACGGACCGGAAGGCGAAGCGTGGGACGGTGCTCCACTAGCTGGACTGACGACCTGGGAAGGTCGCGGGGGGCCGTTGGTCGCAACTCGTCCAGAACCCTTCGTTATGGAACTATGCATGGGTTATTATATGAATTGGACTATGAAACCAACTGGGATTCTTACAGCGATCGTTCAGACCATACAAAAAGGAAATCGGTTTTTGTTAAAGAGATAGACAGTTCATTACACAGCCGGCACTAATGTCATACTCATAACACTATTAATATATCGAGCTAGCTACATAATAAAAGGAAGCCGTACCAACTAACGTAATAAACTAAACTTTTATAATAGGTAAGTAGAAACTACATAAGCGCTTCATTAATGTGAAGACATGGTTACGTAAAACGAAACGTTAATTACGAAAATAAAATCGACGAATGAATTGCTAGATCACATTGTTCGGGAGCTGACTCGATCAGGGTCATGAGAGAGACGATTTCGAGACTAAAAAAGGTCATCGTCTAACATACAATTTAAATCTCAATTCGTTGTCTGTCGCATGCGAGGAGGCAGACCGTGACCATAGGATTTCGGGTAACACATCATTTGTAGTTGCCAAACAGATTGGGTCATTCTTTTGTCCGCGTGGGAATGATGCAAATGAGCCGCTTCGCTATTTCTTTGTTTGATTTCGTGAAAGTTTACACGATCGACGAGGAAACGCGGTCGACGACGGCCCGATGTGAACGCCATTTTTATGTAATTGTTACGTCGTGATGTACGCCAGGCGTAAGTTAGTAGCGGCGGCGTGAAATCTGCACACACGCAGGTCTGTAGCTGGCATTTGAGTCAATGAAGGTATTATTGGATTTTTAGTACTGTTTTAGAACTATTTATTGTATTATTGTTTGATTCAATTATTATAACTTTTTGGGTATCCATGCATTTCGTACCTTCTTACAATACAATAGCGCATCTCGTCTAGCATGATAAATATGAGATGATTAGTTACATCCCCTGTATTCCTACATAGCAAACATATTTTTTTTATTTTTATTCCGCGGATGTATCTATTATTGCCTCAAAAACTCCGCACACGGTGTCTAACAATGCCGATTCTTGATGATTCTATTCAGTTGTCTGTTGCGCTGTCACTTATTAATCGTCACCCAATGTCTTCACCTAACCTAGTAAAAGCCAACCATAGAACCGCCGACCTCTTGTCACCTACATCATTGCGCGCTCCGGAGGGGAACGCCCTTTATGAAATCAGCTGCACTCGGTCAAGCAGACGAATTTTCGTGCTTTAGGGAATCAAATAATATACCTGTTATTATGTCTCATTGTTTATAGACAGCCAACAACATATTTTCTTATGGAACTCTCCATTGAATGAAGAAACAGTTATCTGATTATAATTTTTGATGATTTTCTCAGAACCCACGGTGGTATTTTGCCGGCAAATTGCCATTTTACGCCTTTATTCAAGGGGCAGGGGTATATCTAACCTATTGTATACAGCTACACTTTGACGATACCGGAAGTACCTACCTAGGCGATGGCACATGGTCCCAGGTGACAACAAATTAACTTAAAAAAAAAAACCGACGCTGGAACTTTCTTCTTAGTAATAACAAGGGATACCTTTCTTAGTTTCTAATAAACTTCGTTAAGTATTAATAGAGCAATAGAAAGTCACGGATTAGCGATACAAAAACAATGTCGATGGCCACCGCTATTTATTTTATAATGCTAATATAATGAAGTAATTTACCGCATATTGCTTTCGAGTTTCTATAACCGCAAAAGTAGGCCTGTAACACCATCTTCACTTTTTCGCAGAACTCCAAAAACAGGTCCGTGCATCTTACATTGAATATTACATATAGTTCATTACCTACATATCACGTGAAATTACGCCAGCGTGATCTTTAAATACTGCTGCTTAAAAACTGGCTGTTTCTTCACAGTGTCTCACCTCTAGTACTTGTAATGAATGACACAATGTTTGTTTTCTCAACTCTAAAGGCTCACTTAAAGCTATCTGCCATGAAAATGGAGCATGCAATTAATCGTGCATCGTACGGTTTCGAAATGATCGCCAAGACGCCATTCCGTAATATACAATGCAGTTTTTATTACGCTTTACATTTGTGTAGTTTCTGTTACTCGGCCGAGACTAATGTACACTCTTGTCCATGCGTTGTCGACGCGCAATCTACAAGTAGTTTCAGTAAAAATATCGTTGGAATGAGGTGACCCTTCTGTCTGCATAGAAAAAAATCAGCGAACGGTATGTCGCGCATTTATCCAGTCACTATGCTAGCGTAATTTACTTATCGTACTTAATTTTCGCAACAGTCCCTTTTTACACGCTTTATATTAGCTTCACTTGTATGTTTGTTTGTTAGTTTGTTTGTATGTAACCGACTCCTTAGAGCGCGATTTTGACCCACTTTAAACGGTCAGATTTCATTGAAACTTTGTAAACTTATCGAGGACCGATGACAGTTCAATAATTTAAAAAAAAATTGAGAAAAATGAAAAAAAAGGAAAAAAAACATGTTTTTGTAGTTAGCAGAACTAAAAAATAGAAAATAAATAATAGTTTAAAAAACTAAAAAACACGCTTTAAAAACCAAACTAAAAAAGGAGAAAATAATTTAATTCAATTAAAAAGCGTGGGGTGCTTTTTGAGGTATTTTTATAATCACTTATCGCTAGGCCAACTCTTTGCAAAAGTGCTAGTTCTAACTTACCTACCATCTTCGTTCAAACTTTTGCAGGGTTGTGCTAGACGAGTACTTACACATACATACAAGTTTTTATTTTCCCTGTATTTATAGTTTTCTTATTCAAAAGTATGTTTAAATAGGCTACAATGTAATTTTTTTAAAGGTATATTTGAAGTTTGCCTCAGCCGTCAATATTGAATTACTCGCCAAATCAACGAAAACCTTTGGAGGTCAGTTAAACCGAGGGGCTTCCCCCTTTTTCACTTAATATTTCTGAAAACTGCTTGACACACCTTGAGGAATTGCATTGATTAAGGGTTAAGGACTCTATGGTGTCAAGACCATAGCCAGCAGTGGTCAATAAGAATAACCCGTATGAATAGCGTAGTCAAGGATATCTTTTAAGATGCTCTATTCCAAATTTCCAATAAAGCATTGTTGGATCTTTAGCTAAACTGATAATTCTAGAACAAGATAAATACCTCTCAACTGCCTGAGCCCACTTAGGTATAGCATATGAAGCACGTATGAACGAGCTACATAATAAAACGACGCTTACCTATAATTAAACAATTTACAACAATGTCAACGATTGTATGCGTCGCGTTATCATATGGACCACGCTTCAACCTTGGATTGAACTGGCACACGCTATGATTACCTGCTTGGGCCGACTCCCTGACCTAATTCCCTATTTGTTGCTAGAGAATATCATTCTCTCTCGTAAAGTAGCTATCTAAGAAAATCCACTTACACAACATCTATGTAGACGGAAAGAAAAACTAGATAATGTAACGACACCATATATAGATTGTTAAAAGGATCATGGGGATAGGTAAACTCTTGGACACCAAACCAGAAAGCACTGAAATTGTTAACTATTTCCTAATAATTATTCAAAAAGGAACTTAGTTACATATTTTTTTTTATTAAACTATCCAGGACTCATCACGTGACGACTAAAAAAAATAGTTGAGCTGGATGGTGCTGATCCACGCGTCAAGTTCGTAAACGGGCGCCGTCGGTTGAGACTGGTCATCTCCTAACTTCCATGGCTAATTTTAAATCTTATATTTAGAATTGTTTTTTTTTTTACATTGTTCTCACATATAGAAGCAACAAGAAGCAACAAGAATAATGTTCCCAAGTTTTTGTAATACATAACATGATTAAAAAGAGTGTCCATGGAGTTTCTTGCCCGTTCTTCTCCATAGAGATCTACGTTTTGGAATGGGCAACTAGCTTCAACTTTCCAACTGTTCGACTTTAACCTTCTCCTAATAATGGCACATACATGATTGTAGAACAGGGGCTGGTGAAGTAATAACAGCTGCACGGGTCGAGCGACCAGGTTAAGCTACGCTTGCCGCAGTTGGTCCGTGGATGGGTGACCATCTTTACATACCAAGACCCTTTTGTGCCACGGAAAGCACGTTAAGCCGTTAGTCCCGGCTGCTATTTGTGGATCTTTGACAGTCGTTACTGATCGTCAGAAGCCCGAAAGTCTGATAACTATCAGATTGGCAGTCGCTCCTGCATCCGGTTGGACTGGAAGCCGACCACAACATAGTTGGGTAAAGGCTCGGCAGATGATGATATGATTCTGGAACAGAAATGTAGAGATTCGTTATTAGCAATAAATAACAATAAAACCGAAGGAATAATGATAGCAATTTGTTTTTTTTTTTTTTTTTCTTTATTTAAAGGGCTTTGTCGCTGAGCGATAACGTCATATCTTCATACATATTCGGCCATAAAAACTAAAACACAAGTTCACGTGAGGTCATGGGCTTTCCCCATGATGGCGCAAGAACAAATACTTTTGTTCCAATAGTGCTATTATCTGACGGATTGGTGAACGAAGTGGGTATTATTATTATCGATCGATTATTATAATTGATTGAAGAAATTAACACTGATAAAATGGAAATAATTTATGGAAAAGGTAATAATACATAATGACATGATTGTAACTATGTATTACCTTTTCCATAAATTATTTTATTCTACTGTTTTTACTACCTACCTACTCGTACTACTACAATCTGACTAAATATGACTTTATGTGTGTTATTGTATGTTATTTAATACTGTTAATTCGACATCATAATTACTTTTTTATTTTATTTTTATTACCGAAATGTATTGTATTGTGTTAGTTAATAATTAGTAGTAATAATATCAGTTTCGTTAATTATGTGTTATTTATGTTAATTGATTTCCATTAACTCAACAGCAAACCAACATTGTGCTTTGCAGTGCCCTGACAGGGTTCATGTACAGTGGGCTGCATCAATTGGGTACCCCTGTTGTATTAAAATGTTAATACAACTGGGGTACCCAATTGATGCAGCCCACCGTACAAAAACTGACAGTGCGATGTGCATGAGAGCAAACAAATAAATAAATTTAAAATGCCTTAGTATCCATTCTAAATATATCGCTGAATCCGTATTTCTTGAAGGTTATTATAGATTGCATGGGTACCGGTGTACTTATTGCCAGAACAAGATACATCATAACTTTGTCTCAGATACTGCAAGCGTCCTTATAGGCCACCCCTTGCACTAGGTGACCTATCAGACAGTTAGCCACCCAAATTTTTTTATTTATTTTATTTTATTGTGTTTGGGTGGCTTACAGCTATCAGTACAAAAGGAATAGTTATATAATTTACGAAAAGCCATTTACAAGCCTCCACATATAGAATGCAGCAAAATATAGAATGCAGGTTTTACTAGAAATAACAAAATGATCCCTATTTATCATGTTGATAATGTTGGTTTCATAAATGGGCCGAAAGTTCGACCAATGTCTTCAATGACCATTACAAGTTTGACAACGAACGGTGTTAATGTCTGGATCCTGGATGCCACCATGATTGCCAAAATGTTGGTGATTTCAGTGTGTTGTGAATACACAACATACTGCAATCACCAATATTTAGCTGTGCTTGTGTGCTGTATAGCGCACAGGAGGTCGCATTTAGTTTGTGAACAGGACATGCGTCTAGAAAAGGTGACGCGTACAGGAAAACATATTGTTTTCTAAAACGGAAATGACGGTGCTTATATGATGATACGAACCTTAGGAATTATTCCGTACAGTATTATATTAGCTGATATCAAAGAGCATTATCGCTACAACAGTGATATCGATAGATTAGGCGGGTTGCTCACGATGTCCTGGTTCCGAAAAACATTAATAAATTACCTAGAATTTTACCTACCTTAAAAAAAACGGGATTAATAAGTCATTAAGTTAGAAACAAACAGACAGATTACACTTAAACATTTAAAACGTTGATAGGCTTAAAGGATTTAATTTCGTCTGTGAATATCTATGTAGATTTCTGTTCTAGTTAATGTAGCTGAATTATGCATTATTTACAAGCCTTCAAGGTGTCTCGATAGTGAGACTAAGTCAAACTAGATAATTGAGAGCAAGAAAATTTGAATGTCTGTTAAGAGGCTGACTTTAGTTTGTAAGCGATAGTTACGTTGGTTTCGTTGCTAAATATCATGTAAATAAGTTATCCATATTGTAGCTCTCATTCAAGGTTGTCAAGTCATGTCATGCGAATTATTTTTAACTTCTCGTAGCGGAACTTAAGGTTAGGATTAATATACAGTTTTAGAGGTTTTTGCTGTACCTATACATATAAACGTAATCAAACGATTTACTTAAAAAAGCTGCTGAAAAAAAAATCACAAATATACCTATTTCTACTAATATACTGATTCTGCCAAAGTGAAAAAGTTAGTAAGGAATTAAAAGTCTCTTTTCGAGTAGTACTTCAGTCTACTCAAGTCCAAGGATACCTATTTGATTCATAATCAATATAAATTATACGCCCACACAGAATTGCTAAGTCGCATCATCGTATGGAGTGAATCCAGCCTAAAACTGCATCGATTATTTGATAAATTGTATTGTTATCGGTACATAATAGCGGTCGGAGCACGTGCACACGTGAATTTAAGCCTATCACTCATATCACACGTTATCGCTCTTGTGACCATACGGGATCGTTTGTAGGACAATGATTTTGCATGGATTTGGGTTTCTTATGGATTCATACAACGGTAGCTTAAGAGTCAAGCTTTGATTTACTTAGATCCAGGATAAAGCGCGACCACCCTAAGGTTGGATGTCATTGTGTCTATTTGTCTATATAACAGTTCGACAGCGTCGCCTTTAGTGCAGTTTCAGTTTACTGGGAATTGTTGTTAAAAGTGAATAAGCAATTACGAGGTCGACTAAACCTACCGGATCTGTGTGAATGCGAATCTGTACCTACTAATATTCGTATTTAACCCTAAACCTATGATTAAAACTCACATAAACATGCACATCATTCTTGATTATTGATTTTTACTGCCGAACATGGAACTTCCTTAATATGAGAGAAATCGCCAAACGGAGATTTTAGAATCTGGGACTCGTATAGATAAGTAGGTACGCATGCGATGTTTTCACGAAAACATTCGGCTCCAAAATCAAAGATAAGATCAAAGAGGGTAGAAAATAAATATAAATCGTAGGCCTTACAGTAAGTACCAATACGGAATTTGGTTGTATCCCTTGGGAGTCCTTGGGAGTCCATCTAAGATAATTTAATAACCTTACTGTGGAAATTGCGTAAAGCGGTCGTGCTGAAAAGTGGTGGTAGAGAAATGTGACAGTCGTAATTAACCATGACAAAATCTCCAAAAAAAGCTTCCAAAGGCTAAAAAATATTTTATTAACATTCAAACATTCATGAATTTATATTTTTTTGTCCTTCAGTTATCTTATGCAGCCGTGGTCATCCTATTATAGTAACACCGCATACCTACCATTATCTCAAGTGCTGGCAGTCGAATTTTATTGAATGTGAATACTGTGAAATGGGTCTCCATTATAATTTATCACTTATTGGTTTTCTTTATGCTTTATTTTGCATTTATGCAATATTTCATAATTAATATATTGCGAGTATGATAAAGTATCTAACATAAATATATACACGACAAGGTGCGAATTTCTTTAAAAAAGTGTACCCTTAATAAGTCGATAATACTATGAGCCCGTTCCAGTTTCCAGTACAGTTGGCGGCAAATTTCATATGTATCCAACAGTAATCGAACCTAAGATCTTCCGCTCATCAATATCGCGATTAAATCAACAATCTAATTAGTGGTTACCTACCAAAATATCTTATCTACAGCTTGATAAAAATGCCATCATTCATGTAGATCTAAACTTATTTTAAACGGAATAAGGAAGAAAGAAGGTTTTAAAACGGACTATATTTTACGACGTTTGATATAGGTACATTACCTAATTAATCAATTCCGTACATCGTTATCAATCTATTTCCGTACAGACTAATGAGGAAGTAGAAACTCGGCCACTCAAACGATTTAAACGGAACAAATTAATAAATCTAACACAGAATAGTACCTATAGATTATAAACTACACTCTGTCGACGCAAGAGTGACGACGGATGCATGAGTCGACTCCTCTCAGCCGTGTGTATACTTCAATAAATTGTAAACAAAGGGCTGTCGAACAATCTGAATGCAAAAGTTATCAATTTAAAAATTACTTTTTATCAATTGGTTTGATTAATTCTGGCCGATATGTAACTTTTATACAACGAATTGCAGCTATCATAAAATCAAGACGACGTCAAAGTTCACGCTTGACTAATAATTTTAAACCTGATAAGAGTGGGGTCTTACCACCTTTAAGAATAGTATCTCTAAAGAAAATTTTCCTTTACGTTCTGTGATTTAGAATTTCCCCATATCTACTATCTCAGGTTTTGCTACGCAGCTGCATGTCCTTCTTGGAGTACAAGTATATGACCAAGAAAATTAATCAGTTACAGAATTTGAATTAATTTAAAAACACGACCATCAACTAAGACTGGACAGAGACGCAAGCGCAACACACAAGTAAATGCTACATCATACACGAAAACATGCACATCTAACACAGTAGCAACTAAAAACATAACACAAAAGTGAGTTGTTGAAACTACGTGGGAAACAGCGTTTTAACGCGTGAAGATCATCGGAATTATTAGCAACCAAGGTGGCGCGTGCGCACAGCAACCTTGCGAATTAGTACGAGTCTACAGTCAACCGTACGTCAGTACCACTTGAACTACGGAAACCGCCCTTACTGCTAAGAAATAAAGGCGTAGTCAATGAAATTGCTAAGATTAACGAGAGGTTTACTGTAGCAGATAGGAACTTGCAATCATGTTCATATCATTGTTATGACGATTGGATGACAACAGCGTTTAATATGTAGGTACGGACGTAATTATATACAAGGTGTTACAGTAATTGTACGGTAGGAGATTGAATGATGCATCTGATTCTGTAGTGTTGAAAACATGATGAATAGGTGCACGTCACACCTGCATTGACGGTAAGTAAGCATTATCAACTGCATCAAACAATTTACCAGGCAATAATTGGTACTGAACTTCGGGCTCCTGATAGTCTGGAACCGACCTCTATTTGACAGCACTGCATTTGCGACCCGACGCACCACTAATCCAAAACATATCTAATAAATTCTTAAATTACAATTAAGGGTCGTAAAAAGTAAATAACTTTATCTGACGACCGTTGCCGCTTCTTCTGGAAAGATTATCCTCAACCGCTACTGCTCGACCATAATTCAAAGGTCAGATTATTTTTCTTCTGTTTGACTATGAGACTTTAGCTAATTCATCGTCACCAGTTCATACCAATTCTATGAACTTTTGTTTTGCATAGGTAATTAGGGCTAAGTAAATTTATCAACAACATTATTATTTCAGCCGAACAATGTCCACAGCTGGACATAGCCCTTTCCCAAGCACCGCTACTTCGACCAGTTCTGTGCTTCTCGCATCCAGCGGAATCCTGCGGCTTTCATCAGGTCATAGGACCACCTTGTGAAAGGCCTTCCAACGTCCGCCGCTCTTGACCTTCGTTTTGTTAATGTAAATTTTATGACCCAGTCTTTCGGAACCTCTACTGTTTTCATTTATAGATGCTACTTATAAAAGAGACAAAACCAATTGACCTAGGTCACATTTACGTGTATTTTTAAACACTAGAGGTCAGTTAAATTGGTTGCTGATATTTTTAGCTGATGATAGATTAATTGGGATCAATATGGACATTTGGACTACCTTGTTAGGTCTTTACCTATGAAATTGCCGTTTTGCAGTACTGGCCATTTCAAATCAAAATAATTTTTGTTTGGGTAAGAATTCTAATTTCAAATTAATTTTATTTTAAAAACATGGATTTTTTTTTCCAAAAGTAGTCATTTGTTTATTGATTAGTGTTACATTTTCATCGCATTTCAATCTTTTTCGTCATCATGGATACGTTAAAAATTCGAGTAATTATGGAATATGAGTACCGTCGTGGCAGCAACGCGGCACAAGCGGCACGCAACATCAACGACGTTTAC
Organism: Antitype chi; assembly: GCA_947359405.1. Lineage (NCBI taxonomy): Eukaryota > Metazoa > Arthropoda > Insecta > Lepidoptera > Noctuidae > Antitype > Antitype chi. Next base: position 7,992,132 of record OX375815.1, on the reverse strand, counting down.
GGAGCTAACACTACAAACCAACGCACCACCTGTTATTGGTTTGCTCGCTTCCGTTCTGGAAATTTCGACCTGAAAAATGAACCTCGCGGTCGTCCGAAGACTTTGGTCGACAATGACGAATTGAAGGCGATTGTGGAAGCTGATGATACACAATCTACGGCTGAATTAGCAGCAGCTTTCGACGTTAGCGTCAAAACAATATTGGTCCATTTGCGTCAAATTGGCAAGGTAAAAAAGCTTGACAAATGGGTGCCCCACGAACTCAATGATCGTCAGCGCGAAGTACGCGTCGAGACGTGCCTTGCACTGCTCAACAGACACACAAATGAAGGGAATTTTGAACCGCATTGTTACCTGCGATGAAAAATGGATTCTGTTTGATAACCGCAAGCGCTCAGCAAGTTGGTTGGATCCTGGTTCAGCACCTAAACAATGCCCTAAACGAAAACTTACCCCTAGAAAAGTGATGGTCACTGTTTGGTGGTCTAGCGCCGGTGTGATTCATCACAGCTTCTTACCAAACGGGGTGAGCATTACTGCAGATGTGTACTGTGAAGAACTGAACACAATGATGGAGAAGCTGGCACATCTCCAACCAGCATTGGTCAATCGCTCGTCTCCGCTGCTCCTGCACGACAACGCGCGACCTCATACTGCACAGCAGACGGTCTCCAAGTTGCAAGAACTGGGGTTGGAAGCTCTCCGTCATCCGCCCTACTCACCAGACCTTGCGCCTACAGACTACTACTTTTTCCAGAATTTGGATAACTTCTTGGCGGGAAAAAATTCAATACCCGAGAGGCAGTACAAAATGCCTTTGAAGAATTTGTTGCCTCCCGTCCAGCTGATTTCTTTAAGAAGGGCATCAATAAACTGCCACTGCGATGGCAAAGATGCATTGATTGCATGGGTGATTACTTCGATTAATACAAATAAAAAATACATGAAAAAAATTCGTTTAAATTTTTTCATACAAAACGGCAATTTCATAGGTAAAGACCTATTATTTATTCGAGGGCATATCTGAGAGCGTGATGTGTTGATATTGTTGCTTGCGCTTGAAGCTTGCGTTTAGTACTGACCATTTTCATAACCTTTATTGACTATTCACCCCACTCCACTGATCCGCTATTACCAGCGTTTGACAAAAAAAAGATAGTGAGGTGGTGAAAGAATGAACGAAATTGAATGAACTTGAAATAATATACTTACAAGCAATTTTTTTTATTTTAGATTTAATAACTTGTCTAAAAAACATGACATGCACTATTAAAAATTGTAAAGTTTCTTAAATATTTTGTTTCATATTTTCCAATATCCACGCGGGCGACGCCGCTGGAAAAAGCTAGTCAATTAATATTATAAAAATCAACAGTTCTCTCGTCTCGACTTCTTTAACTGGCTTTCAAATAGGTACAATATACAGTTTATTGAACCAGGACCATGTTCAACAATTAATCCAACATTTAAAACAGACTTGGTGGTGTATCCTACTATGAATACCTACAGTTTTTCCACACTCGTGTCAATTGATTCGAAGTAGATGACGAATAAAACTAATATGTATCCGCCGCTAAACCACCCACACAAGTCGTAAGAGTTAATTGAAAGAAATGGGTCATATGTTGGTGGCTGGGCAAGCGTTCCGTTTGTTTGTTACGCATCATTCACTCTTGAGCAATTTTTTGTTGGGAACGGTTCGATTCGTATTATGAAAGTCAAATTGGTATTAGCTTCATTGTATTAGGTGTAGTTTTATGTTGATATTGCGTTGGGGTTAAGATTTGGAAAAGTTTTTCTGTATTTTTATTCGCTTACATAGGAGTGTAATTGTTGCTTCTTTAGAAAGACAGGCTTCAGTTGCCTCAGGTAGGTGCTCTTTAATCGTACCCACCTGAAACGCTTCATTGTTGTGCAAAGTTCATGCTGCAATGCGTGATCGTGTTTTTTATAATCCATGTTTGGCAAAGGGGTCCATGATGGAAGCAAGTTGCTAGTAGTAACAGAAAGCAATCGGTCTATCCTCATTAGATGAGCAGCAATAGTTGCATTTACCTGTTAATTTCTCAAAACAAAGCTTATATAAGTACTGACACTGTCGTGGGTAAATCTTTTTACAATCATACTCGGACTACGCGTTAAAATATGATACCATAGTGTAATGTGATTCATGTTTATTTTATTATAGAATAAGATAGCGGGAGATCAAGGGAGTGACCTCGGTGACCCAGGATCATGATAACATTAATTATTGTGATACAGACAAAGGATTTATAAATGGTATGGAGTGTAACACATCGGCGAAAAAAGGATGTGGGTAAAGATCGGCCTTGTGCGCCCATCATAGTCATGAAAATTCAAAGTATTTATTGACGCCATGTTATTACATTCAAACAAACCATTACGTAATTAAATCAATAAATTAAAATCAATAAACCTACATAAAATTCAAAAGACATAACCATCCGTAGTGTATTTAAGAATAAGAATAAAATTAGTAATAAACATAGGCCCGTTACGATCAATCAGTGGTTGGTACTAAACTGTGGGAGCGCAGATGACCCGTGAGAACTGCGCTGGCCGGAGCATTGTTTCTAGTTGCGCCCGCACATGAGCTCATTCTGACTTCACTACTTGAGCCGGCGATTCGAGGGTAAATGTGTGGGTTAATTCGATTACAATGGCTCTATCGGACGTTTTTAATTTAGGTTTGTATTTGTTTTGGAGGAAGCAAGTATTTCAAATTGGTAACTTGTTTCGTATCGGTGTGAACACACGAATAGCTCCTGGTAAAATTTGGTGATCAGCAAGGTGGTAACGGGGTGCGTACAAACTCAAAGCATGTCAGCATGGAGAAAAACGGGCAAGAAACTTTACGGGCACTCTTTTAAATGTTTTTCTTTTTTACAGAAAATTGGTTATATCATTCGTGTTGAAATTATAGAGAAAGACATGAACGTTAAAAGCGTCCGTAATAAGAAATGAAAAAAATAAGTCGTAGCAGCTAAGAGTTGGACCAGTCCCGGGACCCGTTCATGAACATAATGTATGGATCAGTACCATTTAGCTGAACCATTTTGCCACCATTGCACACACCACAACATCGCCACGGACCTACATTTACCTATGTCGGCACTCGTTGAGATGTTTTATTTTTATAGATTTCGTTAAAAGTATAACTTGAAAATCTAACAAAAATGCTAAGTCACCGTTAGTAAGTAGTATTTTACTGATAACAGTACCCATAGCATAAACATTTAGCAAAATACCTTGTCATCGTTATCGTGCCATCATCGTCCATTTTTAAATAAGTTTTGTAACAGCATTCTTCTTAAATAAACGTTTATACTCTGTATACGAATTGGTGACGAATGATAGTAGATAGTTTTGTTTATGACATTCAATATAAATATGCAATATTATTAGATTTTATACATTATAGAAAATAGATTTTTTGGTGAAACTACTGTTTGAAATTCATCATTTATTATTTTTAGCTATATCTATTATGTTTATTAATGTACAAAATATTTCAGACACAATGCGAATTGTTATATGAATAAATAAATAAAATAAATAGTAACAGTTTCGTGAGTGTATTTTGATGTAAACAAGATTCTTAGAATAAGCTATTCTTAGCTATACCTTCAGATATTTTGTACTTTATTAAGTTGATACAGCATTGCTAACCTTAGGTAAATACTACTTCCTACTACCGGACATTTGGTACTGCCCCTGGTTAGGTTGCAGAGGTCACTAGGTTTCATGTGAATACCGATTTGCTGAAGTTGCTTAATTCAATAAGTTGAAAGGAGGTGTTATAATGAAGCAGTACCCATCTGGGTAAATAGGAAGATTTTTATAATGTTTTGCTTTAAATAAAGACCTGACTATAAAAATTTAAATCTTTAAAATACAAAGACGCATGTAATCGTTATTAGTAGAGCCTAAACAAAAGCATACACTAGTGTTCTCCCACATATTGCCAATGACAGTTATCAATCCCACAATGATAGGGGCCTAGGGGGCCAGCCTATTGCCGTTTGTTGAGCACAATCTAAATTTCGGGCTGTGGAAATATCCATGGCCAAAAATCAACACCCCTCATGAATCCTTCTTTAGTCATATCTTCTTTTGCCTTCATTAGTCAGTCGGCAGGTTGGTAGCGCGACATGACTGCTCAGGGTACGCCCGTAAACATCACCTACTGAGTGAGGCTCTTTTATTTTATCTCACATAGAATTTATTAATTACATTCCTACACTTAGCGATCACAAACGCGGCCGCCAGACTAATCAATCAATTCTAAAAATATCCAATCCATTTGTCAAAAGCGATTCGTCAAGTTTTAAGTTCGTGCATAGTCTTGTTCGGTCGCGGAAGTTTGTCATCTATCGAGGTCTTCAACATTTACGTGTTAATTGCTCTCATTATTATTAAGCAACTGGTTTTAGCGCCGGGGTCCTCACTTGGACGAGGCCTTACCGTTCACGAGACTGCGATGTGTGGAGGGCTAAGATGACGCTTTTGCAAACATATTATGGTGCATTTGTAATCAGCCTATTATGCTCACACTGCTGGGTCCTATAAGGTGCATGCCACCACGATTTTTTATGGAAAAGAGACAGAAGGAATAAATTATGCAGAATCCGGTGATCTTACAGGATGATATGGATAGAAAGTGAATGAACTCCATCAGATGTGAACAACTAAAAAAAGACGATAGGAATGTGGAAGAAAGTGCACTGATCCAAAATAAATTCAGATTAGGGCCAAAGGTTGATGAAGGCCACTTTTACAACTCTAGGTTACTTGTTGGTGGATCGGAGGGTAATTTATTTATTATTTTTTGCAGGGACAACATGGGCCGAGAACTCACCAGACAGAGAGGTTTGGAAGAAAAAGAGGAGGCCTTTGCCCAGCTATGGGACACAATATAGGCTAAAAATTAAAAAAAATAAGTACCTACACACAGTAAAATACACATAGTAAGAGATCTGCAGGAGAACCAAGGTAACTGACATAGCCCGAAGAATTGCCAAACTTAAGTGGCAGTGGGCAGGGCACATTGGTTGCAGAACTGATGGCCGATGGGGCAGAAAAGTTCCGGAGTGGCGACCGCGTACCGGAAGACGTAAAGTTGGAAGGCCTCCCACAAGGAGTCCGCTGGATGCGGGAAGCACAGAACCGGTCGAAGTGGCGGAGCTAAGGGGAGGACTATGTCCAGCAGTGGACGTCTTTCGGCTGAAATGATGATGAAGATGATGAGTAAAATACATAGGGATACGACATAATTCAATCTAGAAGTAATTTCGGGTACTTTTTTAAACAATATGCACATGTTATTTATGGAGTACCACACGCCTGGATTTAAAATAATTAGCGTAGCACTGTAACATAATTGTCTCTACTTACTTAAGTTTTAAGTATCGGCACTTTACATACCAAGACCCGCCGTTAAGCCGTTGGTCCCGGCTGTCATTTGTGGATCTTTGACGGTCGTTACGGGTCGTCAGTCCACCAGAGTCTGACCACCAGTCTTACCAAGGGGTATCGTATTACCTAGTAACTGGATTGTGGAGGTCAGATAGACAGTCGCTCCATGTAAAATAGGTTAGACTGGAAGCTGACCCCAACATAGTTGGGGAAAGGCTATGCAGATGATGATTAATCAAGCGTTACTTTGATAAAAACTAAGCAAGGAAATCGATTTTATTTTTCTGACTTAGTAAAAGAAGTCCATGTATCGAAAACTGTTTACAATACACTAGCTAATATCCAAACAGTGTATGTTCAAAAAATATTTTAGGTATGATAAGTCAAGTAAATATGACAGCAACGTTTTAGCGCATCAGTATTGACAGTCAGTGGTCAGTTCCATCGATGGCCGCGTCTACTCCCGCTACTGAAGTCGCCTACGTGAATCGTCGACCAATCACCAAGATCCCACGTGACCACTCAAAGATTACCAGCTACAACTAATCAGTCAGACCAACTTACACTGGCCGCTCAACTCTTATCGCCTACGCCGTCAATGTTACTATGGCGCCTTTTTGCTTACTAATTAAACCTATCGGTCTTTGACACCCGCCTTATGTTTGAACAATTATTTAGCTTGTCTATGACACATACTTTCGTCGATAGCCTCTTCATGGTCATTTTGGTGTACGCGACTTTGAGTTGACTTTAACACGGTAAATCAACAAAAGTTGCATAAACTTGTTGTTGCAGCAACTGCATGAGCACTGCATGCAATGTTGCCAATATGTTTGCAGCAATACAAGAACATGTTACTGCAACGGTTCACAACTTTTGTTTATCAAGAATATGAGGCTGCGTAGTCATCTACCTAAAGGATTTTTTTAACATGTGTGACTTGTGTCATTATTGGGCATAATTTTGTAATGACGTACTGTTTACGTCTGTTTACTTGTATGGTTATTTGCAGATTGTCTTGAGCATTCGTGTAGCGCATATAGGATGCGTTGAAAGTTATACGCTAATAGCGATTTTTACGCTGGACTGTGGAAAAAATATGTTTGTTCAATTTATTTTAGGTACATATTTTGTTTGTAATATATGAGTTAAAACAGTGTAAGACGATATTCAACATTTTGATACTTAAAAATCCCAAGCACCTTATAGAATTCATGAGCATCGTGTTATGTTCCTTCGTGGTTTTCTGTTCATGTTTACCCACTACCTACTTAATCTTTAATAAATCGCTTGAAGGTCATAACTTGTGCGAAGCATCAGATATGAGGTCTCCGCGCGGCCATGACCAGCAATTGTGCCTCGAAGTATGTAGGTGACCTCTCGGGCGAACCTTCGAGATTTCGGTCTTTATACATTGACATCCCGCCAAATATATTTATGACCTCAAGGTATCTCAGGTGACTGGTAGCGTCAGTTCTTAGACTAGTATACTCTGATTTTTTATTTGCTTGATCAAAATGACAACTGTTATCTGTCATCTTGACAAAACAATGACGATCGCAGCTGTCCAAAAACCAGAGTGAACTTAATACGATTCTGGAATCTAGAATTAAAATACTCTAATTAAATGCAACACATGCGAATATGATAGAATGTCAATTTAAAAAAGAAAACAGTTACGTCTATACGTAATTTTCTCGTCGATGGTGTTTTGATTACAGTCTACGGTTTTGTGCATATGAAGTCGAATTTGAAGTTCTTTACAAGCAAATAAATAAATATTAGCACTCCAAATGACTTGATAATAAATAAATAAAGAGTAAAGAAGCACTTTAAGAAGGTTTATTAGTCATTAAAACCGTTTCCACGCAATGTGTCTGCGAAGAGTTATAAAACCTCATTTAAAGGAGAACGAATTTAATTAGTATAGCTTTTCAAGCATCACTGGCCTGAAAATAAAGTTCCTATTACGAAGTCTTTGACGATAATCAATCGGAGTAAAATATAGTAATTATTATTGGTAGCACGCTAATTATTAGTGAATTAATTAACTCATGTTTTTAAACTTTTCATTTGTAAACAAATCTTTACATGGGACTTAAACTTAACTGGCGAAATGTGGGTACGTGTATACCTTTCTGCCAACATCCTGTGAATTTATGCAGCGTGAGGTTATGTTACTAACACCCTTCAGATTTCAGTTTAACGGGTTTGCACCCTGTGCCTAATTTATAGGTATTGGCGTAATTCTTCTTCAGTGCCGACAAATAATAATAATTTATGGAGTATGTGGCCAACATACTAGATTACGCCGAGGTGAAAAGATTAGTCAGGGCGCATTGCTCGCAAAAAAGATGGCATAAGGGGCCTAAAGGCTCTGTAGCAACGACCGCGTATTGGGAGACGTAGCATTGGAAGGCCTAACAATGTGGATCGATGACCTGGTGAAGGCAGCAGGAACTCGCTGGATGCGAGAAGCACAGAACCGGTCGAAGCGGCAGTGCTTGGGGGAAACCTAGGTCCAGCAGTGCATGTCTTTCGGTTGAAATGATGAAAAGAATAGAGCGGGTTAAACTGTCCAGGGTACAGCTGACATCCTTACGTATATATAGTCTCTCCAAAAATTTAATAGGAAAGCAACTATTTTCTTTCTTTCTATTCATCCTCTCCTTAACCCTGCGCACTTATACACAATAGCAATGTTATGTTGATTGAACAACGATAACACATTCGCGACACTAAAGGTCGTTATTACACTATGGCCCCACTACACAGCCGTACAGCGTAAAACGTAGCTCATTTTTTCTAGTCTTCAATTAAGTACTGTCAACAAAAGAGATATCTATTCTGTTTTTATTTTTCCGTGTTTACAAGGATCTAACTTGATCAACTAACTACTTTTAATCCATGGAGTGCTTGACGCGCGATGGCTTGTGTGAAGGTTGCGCGAATTCGCGGAAAACGGGTAACGCAGTTGGTCGTTGAAGCGATGCTTGGAAAAAGCCTATTTTCAGTCATCGCACGCGCAAGCTTTGCAACTAGTTCTAGCTTCGACCGATATTGCCTGATCTGGCCGTTGGTTTTACCAATTATGCTTTCTCAAAAACAGCCGAAGCCTGCTGGTCTACTCTCTAAGTCCGTCAACGAAGTAACGGGCCCGTCCAAATGTAGTTGATGTTAAAACAAGTGTCAAATTATTTTTTTGGACGAGACTAGGGGCAACTGTCAAATCGTTTTGTCATTCATTCTTAGTTCGGGATCCAAACTAATCTTATGTCCCTAGATGATACGGAGTAGGAAACGCCTAAAACAATGGATTAGGAAGTAGACTCACAGGATTTATACACTATTAGCAATCGGTTTGCCCCTATTTCATGTGACTTAAATAACAGCAGAAAACAAGGTTTACTATACACCTAACCATTTTTTTTTTTACGGGGGAAAATCCTCATGGATGTCCACCGCCCTGGGGAGGGCGGAGGGGTCTGTCAGACTCTTACTGACTAAAACCACCCCGGTGTTCCGTCTCACACTTGCACCGGAGATCACGGGAACAAGAACGACTTCCGCGATCACTATACACCCAACTTAACCTAACCTTTAAGGGAACACAGCTGTAATGCTATGTGTACAAAGATGTTTATTTTTACCTGTATACAGGCAGGTAGGTAGTGTAATACCTAACTCTTTTGTCGACGGTACGAGAAACATGGCGGACCGCGGTGACATGTGCCAGAGCCACGTGACGACTATCGCACGTGCTGCACAAATCTGTCGATTCTCGGCCATTACCTGAGAGCTATAACAGACGGTTAGGCGTTCCGCGCGCTGTCAACTTATTTGTATGGAAATAATTGGGATTGTTAGGATTATGCTGTGTGTTAGCTATTTTATTACCTACGTGAATATTTCGGGTATTTTTTTATAACAATCATTCTTGGTTCTTATCGAGGTAGTTATAGATGTATCTATGTATGATATGAGGTATAGTATGATTATACTGTCGTTGACGGTAATTCCTGTGTTTGAAAATACAGTTTTTTGGTTTTATTTGGAATAGAGGGTTTAACCATTTAACGTACTGAGTTCTAAATATGTTTGAGTATATCAAATGCTCCGGACATAGTGTCTTTTCTTCGTGACAACGTGATTTAATACACTTGTCATGAACTGTACTAATTTACTGACGGTATGCAGTGTGCCTAAGGTTATTAATAATCCCGCTTTGATGTCCATGGAAACTTATATGCGAGATGCAATAATTGCTACGTGATCTGCTGTTCTTGGTAGTTCCTAGAGGTGTTATGCAGTACAGTTCCTGGAAAAGCTAATTATAGATTATCCAACTATTTTAAACGTTAAAGCGTCAATTAGAAAATACAGTTTAATATATATTTCCAGGAATATCCCGGCTACTCCGTCCTTAGGTTACCTTATAGGTTTGTTACAGGTTCGGTTATCTGGAAAAACGAAGGAGGCGGGTTTGTAAACACGATGATAACAGTTTGTTTGTTTGTTACAATAAAAAAAAAACAACATACTTCCGGAAAAACACTACAAAGTGAAAAATTACTTTAATTTCGGAAGTCGGTAACTTTGGATATGTATTGGAAGTCGGTTGTTTTTTTTTTGGAAAACGTTTTTATTTTACATTTTTTAGTTATAGTACCTAGCCCACACCATTTTGAAATTTCATCATCCTTGGGCTTAAAACAATGCATATTTATGCGATAGCAGCAACCGCGGTTGATTTTCTGTAATTTTTTGAAGAGAACCGTTGTCTGTTTCCGAAACGCATCATCAGATCTATATGAAATATAAATGGGACCATTTCGGATTAAACCCCTTTCGAACAAAAATTTGACAAATCCGTCTATATATGACGGAGTTATACCCGAACATCCTACCACTCCTAACTGTTAAAGAGTTGTACCTTCCTTCATTAGCTCAGCGTCATGAGATGATGATAACCATACGCAAATGTCTCAATAGCTTTATAAAATATGTATATGAAAAACATTGTTAATACCTTTAACATTTGAGGGTTGCCCTCGATTTCCCTAGGATTCCATGTTCAGATCCTGACTTGGTGTCAATGGGACCACGTCAGGAGTATACTCTTTCAAATAAAAAAAATGAGAATCGGTCCACAAATATGAGAGAAATCGACGAACATACATAAAAAAAATACATACAGTTATTATCAGATTATATAGAACATCCTCCTTTTTAGAAGTCGGTTAAAAACAGTTTATACGTCAGTTACGCGGAAGTCACCAAAATCGACCTGGGAGAGCTAGATTTAATTATAGGTCAGCCGATAATCAATCAACTCAAACTCAAAAAGCTCAAATCATTTATTTCAATTAATTGCATGGTCCTCGCATTTACAAAATTTAAACAAAATACTTCTAAATTATACAAAATTATGGTTGGCAAATGTATTTGAGATATTTATAAAATTTAATTTGAGATTCAATAAATAACACTTGGTTCATTAAAAATAAAAACATATTCGTAATGTCACAAAAATTATAATAACAAAAATGTAAGCGGCAGAACTTAGCCGCCCTGCAAGTGATGTTACTTGAGGAGTTGAGGATCCCACTGTAGATTTGTGTCAAACGTGATCCCCAGGAAAACCGTCTGCTCGACGAATTCTAGTATCTCCTTATTCAAAACAACGTAATATTCACTACTTCTAACATTCGGTAACGCGAATCTTATGCATTTAGTTTTCTCTCCATTTAATACCAAATAATTTATAGTAAACCAATTATGGACCTTAACTATAGCATTATTTACGTCGTCAAGCTCCTGTGCATGTCTCTTAACTTTAAAAATCAGTGAGGTGTCATCAGCAAATAACACCATTTGTGGTTGGTTTTTTAGTAAATGAGGTAAATCTATATACTACAAAGAGGAACGAACCAATATTGAGCCCTGCGGTACACCCATTTTGACTTTTAAGCCCAAGGAATTATCACCGTTTATTTGAACTTGCTGCAGTCTATCATTCAAGTACGATTTCACCAAGCTAAGCGCAAGTTCACCCAGTCTGTAATGCCCAAGTTGCAAGAGAAGTGTTTCGTGATTCACGCAATAAAACGCCTTGGATAGGTCGCAAAAGATACCTATTGCATCTAGCGCCTCTTCCCATGCAATTCTTGTGCAATGTCCTCTGGTGAAAGCATACTGTTGATCGTGTAGGATGTTATTATGATTAAAATGATTGAGCATTTGATTTAACATAACTTTTTCAAACACCTTGCTGAAAACCGGCAAAACCGATACGGGTCTATAATTACTAGTATCTTAGCTGTCGCCAGATTTGAAGAGTGGTATAATTTTACTGTACTTCATTAAATTCGGGAACACCCCTTGATCTACACACAAATTAAATATTATAGCCAAATAGGGTGCAATTGGCTCAATAACGGATTGATAAACTTTAGTAGACATGCCCCACAGATCTTCGGTAATTTTGATCTTTACAACGATCACAGGGTTTATATGTAAGTATAAATTTAAATTCCACAGGACAGGCTGAAACATTCGCTCTTAATAAATCAATAGCAAGTGCGGGCGAAGAATTTAAAGTTTCTGTGGTTTTAATAGGAATATTGGTAAACAAAGTTGCAAATTCCTGAGCAACATCGATGTTATCGCTAATAAGACCTCGGGAAGTGTCCAGTGTGTAATCAGTATTATGCCTTTTGTTTCTGTTCGTTTCACTGTTAATTATTTTCCAAACTGCCTTAATTTTATTATAGGCTGATTTAACTTTGTGGCTTATGAATGAAGCTTCAACCAGGAATTAGATTGTTAACAACGGACAATACATCCCACTTCTGAGACCAGTAAAATCTTGTAGAGTAAGTCAACTATGAATGTTGTAAGTTAGATTTAGTCAAATACATATAAACGTTTTTTTAATAAAAAGATAATAATACGACAAGGAAAAATATTTACATTTTTAGACGATATTTTTATCACAAAACACATAAATTTATGTAAACAGAGTCACAGACAGACAATGCGGACATCTGGAAAATCTCCTACTCTTATTATTGCGTAGAGTCAACATATTATCTAAGTATATGACATGACTGGACTTTAATGATTGATAGTTACTACGTATCGCAGTATTAGTATTTTGGAAATCATTTGTCATGGCATGACCATGGTTTCAAATAAGGAAGAATGGAAGTAATATGATGAGGAAGGTTTTAAGTATACACGCGGATGTATGGGAAAGACCATAGAAACATCGCATGGATGGAGATGGAATGTGGGAGAGGGCTAAAATGGGGGTAAATACCTACCATACTGAAATGATGAATGCCTCGTAGTCGTTGGTCTAGTGCTCGCAAGTGTTACTGCTAAGCATAAGGTCCTAGGTTCGATTCCCAGGTGGGGCACAGTGTAATTGGGTTTTTCTATCTGGTGTTTTTCAGTCAGGTCAGTTCAAAGTCAAAGTCAAAGCATTTATTTCAAATAGGCACTTAAAAGGCACTTTTGAATGTCAACATTTACATTAAAATAGAATTGATTCTAGTCGCCCCTTCCAAAATGTAGTTTTGTATGGAGAAGAATGGGCAAGAAACTGCAGCGTTACTCTTTTAAAATGTTTCCAGTACAATATTTAACATAGTACATTCATTATATGATTATGTGTGAAAACGATGCACCCAGAATAAAATTACCATACCAAAATAGGTAAACAGAATCTGAAGTTCTGGCAATAGGCTCGCCACTTTACATGGGACTTAAACATAACTGGCGGAATGTGGGTACAGTATAGGTAAGTACATCTCTGCCTAATCCTTCAGGGAAACAAAGCGTAATGTTAGATATGTAATGTGAAATTATAACCCATGGAATCATTACGTCAATCCCAATTAAATTGCGTTAGGTGTAGAAACATGATGATTTCAGTATCAGGATTCATCAAAGATGTAGACTAAACACAGCCTATTTTTTTTTCTCTTAAACGAGACAACTATCGTCGCTTTTAATTAAGCATACCACCAGTTTTCATACAATGTATCTAGTTATATAGGGTTGGGGCGGTCTACACCGCAAGCACTAAAACAGATATCTAAACTATAATAATTTAATTGTTTCGTTATACGATCAAGTCAAACCAGTATTTTAACCGTAATGATGTCTTTATCGAACTGGTTACCAGTTTTCAGTTGGCTTATAATGTTGGATTGTTTTTATATTACCTTCTTACTTATTTTGTAAAAAAAAAACATATCGAAAATAGCGATTATTAAATGCCTGAATGGATGATACCTACCTTACACTTAGGGCATTATCTGCAATCTGCATATACAAATCAAAATCAAAATCAAAAGTCATTTATTCAAACTAGGCTGAGAGTCAGCTCTTTTTGAACGTCAAAATAAAATTACATAAGACAGTCCCCCCAAAAACGCCCGCCCTTCACCACTTCCTAGTGCTTTAGCTGGGAAGAAGAAGTAGCGGAACAAACTCCCCAGCAGCACAGCTGTCTGTTAAGTTAGAAGAACTTGTTTCTATACAATAATAGGTAATAAAAATTACGAAACACAAAATAAAAAAAAAAGAATTGCCATATGTCAGCTAGCACACGCCAATATACCATCAAAGATTGAAAACTAAAAATTATAGAAAATTAAAATAAAACGTAAACAGAACTTCCAATCTAAATAAAAGCCTCTAGGCATAAAGGGCATGCCCGCTTACATATGCAATTCTGCATTATGCAAATAGCTATAAGTAACTTAAAGTAACAAAAGTTAAACTAGGACCTCTGGACAAAAATTAATAAATTATCCGGATATCCGCCGAATATATTATCCGGATATCATATGTTTTACTTTCCGAATACAACGAATAATAAGGATGGATTCCTTTTCGTCGAAAGCAGTACCTAATAATATAACATTTTAAATTGTATTTACTAAAAATAATCGTGGAAATTCATGCCATCACTTCAAAAACCCATATAATGACACGATTACTAGATTCAACATAACGATAATTCCAAAGTGCTTTTGCCCAGAGTTGGAGTTCAGTTGACAACAGCGATGATGATGACTTAATTAGTACTCAGTGATTAGACGCAGCTAAAATAATACATTTAAAAACTCTTTAGAACATATGGCACACACCATGAACTTATTCATTCATCTTAAACAATTATACAACCTCCTCATAACAATTCCTCAAATCAGAGTCGAAACTGAAAATGTTTTTCCTCCACTATATATTATGTAATAAATTGAGGTTACATAAATATGTAAAAAAAACCTCTAAACGACTGCAACGCAATATTTGCATTGCTTGAGTTTCATTAGGTCCCATCACGAAATAATAATGAAATGATGTTATGTAATTTAGTTGTTTCTATTTTATTTTCAGAATTATTTATACGTGTTCCTTATGACAACCAATAACTCTAGGGTATTAATAACACCATGTCAAAGAATCGAACGGCATTTTTTTTTTAAATAAGGCCATAGGAGTGACTGCGACGGCCGCAAAACGGCCAAGCCGTACATTTTGGCCCAGATGTATGGTTTGTAGAGTTAGGGCCTAAGTTCGACATTCGATCTGCTAACTTTTCATTAATGAAAACGTTACGTAAGTCTTGGCTACCTAATTTACATGAAATATTTTAGGTAGGTAACATATTCACCGTAAGGAACCCTTTCCAGGAGGGTACAACTCGCACTTGCCCGGTGTTTTTTTGTAGCTTCAGCGGAACTTATTTTGATAGAGCATAATATTTTTCTATTACATATTAACATTCCCTGAACCATTTGTTTTTTTTAAGCACCAGAATAGCAAGTAATGGCCAGTGGCACCCAACGCATTGTATTCTCAGCATACCTTATTTTTTGTTGTCTACATAATTAATTCAAGAAACACTTAAATTCACAGCTACAGCACTTAAAACTAGACACATCAAATTGAAATCTGAACTTTTTTGATGACATGCCGATTCAGAATCATTTAGTTTTTACTTCCTACTTGGTTTGACGACGGCCTTGTTACTCTCGATTCGCGAATGTTACAATGTTTTACAATGACGACTGTTCATTGTTGATACGATGCTAACAAAAAAGTAATAAGCTTAAATGACCTTACCATGTGATATTTTGAAGTTCTCAGCGATACTGATGAGGCTGGCCTGAGGTTTTTGTCTGGTTTTGGATACCGATACAGGTTATAAGCTTTGCAATGGTGTTGTTACAGAACCCTGATATACTACTGATAGACAAGACGGTAGTCAATATAATTAAATCAAGTTGTTTCAAATTTTTTTGGTTTTCGGAATAGGAAAACATACCTACTCCAAATTGAATTTGATTTCGAAAAGTGCTGATTTTCAGACTAGTTGTTATTAATATCAACACAAACGTATACAGAAAAGTAGGTACTTAATAATTAAAACTACGATATACAAAATAAATACAAAAAACAAAAGGACACTTAGGCGTCGAAGTATTCCTCCGCATCGCTGTCATCAGGAAACGTGCCCAGAAGACTGGCAGCATTGCCACGTTGAATGGCAATGCTAATTCTTTGGCCAAAGAACGACCCAGCCCTCTGGTCACGTGAAGTGTCGACCAGCCGGCGAGAAATTTCCTTAAAGAGGAGACGTACACTCGGGCCCCATGACCCGAGCGTTTCGTTTAACCTAGTTTAAATAAATGACTTTTGATTTTGAAATATTCGTTTCATTTTCCAATGTTAGTCGTTGAAAATCATCCTTAACCCATCTACTTTGCAATCGTTTCACCTATCTCAGTTACAAAAAGTTTGAAGCAGTCGAGGCCCTCATCACCCTCTCAACTCATAGTGGCATAGGCATCAAGTGGTTCTTTCATTAGTCCAACTAATCTAACTAATCTCATGTGAAGAGTTAAAGTTCAAGTGTAATGACTATTACACAATGAATAACGCTGGCCTTTTGACGTGCTAGCGCGTCGCTCAATGGTGATTTTCAAGGGGTTCCCCGACATGATTTAAATAGTCTAACAAAAACTTGTCTAATTTCTCGAAGATATAACAGCTGTTATACGGTACGACGAGAAAAAATTACTAAAATATACTCACTTAAAATTGACTCACTACATAAGTCAGTTTGCAATTGAAAAACGGACAATTTAAATTAATAGCCAATTTGAAAAACAATTTTCCCAGACTTTACATCAAATATTTTTTATTTGCTGAAATATACCTTGGGTATCTCAGGGCAGGAATCGGCAGGATGTCTTTAGATGAATTGCGATGTAGTGATAAATCGGACAGTAAATCTTAATATATCTCATTCGATTTCCTGCACTTTAGTACTCATTGATTCCATTCGAAATCAATAAAACTTTCATTTTGAAAGTTTGATTCCATATCATTGACTAATTAAGTTATTGAGAAGGCGAATTTTTAAAAGGCAGTTACGTACGTGGCGTATGTACCCTCTGTCTTATAGGCCAGGCCTTTTTCTAACTATGTTGAGGTCGGTTTCCGGTGTATCCGGATGCATCTGAATACCAGAATTTTACATGGAGCGACTGCCTATCTGACCTCCTCAACCCAGTAACTGGGCAATACCATACCCCGTGGTAAGGCCTATTTCAGACTTTTAGGCTTTTCATCATTTCAGCCGAAAGACGTCCACTGCTGTACATAGGCCTCCCCCAAACTCATTTACTTTTTGTGCTTGTCATGTTGGGGGGGTTTGCCATAATCGCCACGCTTGGCAGGCGGGTTGGCGATCGCAGTATGGTGGTAAAATGCATAAAGAATGCTGCTGCCCATTCTCTAGTAAGTCCCTTAGTCGCTTCCTACGACACCCACTGGAAGAAATGGGATGATGCTATTCTTATACGCCCGGCACCACACGGGAGGCTTTTAACTATACATAATGACTGTCAATGATCTACAAATTACAGCCGGGACCAACGTATTAATGTGCTTTAGGAGGCACGGAGTGATCTCGGTATGTAATGGATGGTGCCCATCCACGGACCGACGTTGGCAAGCGTTGCTTGACTTTGAAGATCAACCCATACGGCTCTAATTATTTAGCCTCGAGCCCCGCCCTGCAACCGTTATCCTTACTTATATTATAAACGCGAAAGTTTGGATGTATGGATGTCACGCAAAAACTGCTGAACGGATTTGGATGAAAATTTACACATAGGATACTTTTCATCCCGGTAGTACGTTCCCGTGGTATAATTTCCGTCTTCCACGCGGGCAAACTAGTATAGAATAATAAATATAATTACTGTATATACGAGCAGGCGCTGTGAGATAGCTGTGCCTGCTTCAGGGTGCGGATGCGGTGTTTATTGATCGATTAGGTACTGACAACTTTGATAACTGACTTTTTTTTTGGGTTTTGGCTTCGCACGGTTTGTGCATTTAGCCAGTGTCAAGAAATTTTTCTTTTCGATCAAGTAAATGGTCCGATATCGGGCACGAAGTTACGAAACAGTCATAGTCGACTTTAGTTAGTCAAATCAAAGTTATTGTCTTTACAATAACTTGGACGACCGGATTTGAGGTCCCTTTAAATGGCTTTCCTCCTACGTCTTTGTCTTAAACATATCAGGTGAAATTTGTACCCTTCGCCACTACCAACCTTCGGGCAGTAAAAGTGAAAACAAAAATGCAAAAACAATGATGAAAAGATTTATAAAGATTAAAAAGTAAGTAAGACGAGTAGTCAATAAAGCAAATTGATCTGTTCCATAGTGCCTGGCCGCAAACATTTGGTATCTCATCAGGAATTCAGGCTCAGGATTCCTGTACCAATTTCCGGATGCAGCATATAATATCATTGATTATTTGATTCCACCGCAAAGCATCCGTTCCGATTTTGTTATGGACCGACCTCATGTATTCGCAGTTTGTTATATTGCACCTTGTTATTCTGCTACTTTGTAGTAGCACTAACATCAGATACCAAATTGTGTGTTGCAAATTCCCACTTGGTTTTTTACTAAGTCAGTAAGGAAAATCCATTATTTTCCTGTTTCGTCATTAACGACATGTAGGGTTTCTGATTGTTATAAATATCAAGAATTATTTCTTCCTTCACCACTTATAGCTTTTGTTTACAGGCGGAAAATGTATAATTAATATGCATTGAATAGAATAATGTGAGACACAAATTGGATTCCTATTGTAAAAGTGAACGTAATAAAAATAGAAGCTTTTATTTTTATGAAGGCAAAAGTAATGTTCAGACAAAACTTATTAAAATTATTTTATAAGATCATATGGAAATAATGAGCAACACAATAAGTTCTCGAACTACAAAGAAAAGCGTAGTCACATACAAAAACAGATTGAACGAATAAAACAGAAAATATTCTGAACATTTTTTTCTTTCTTAACATAACCATTATTATGCTGCCAAGTTGATGTTAAGCTATTCACTAAATATCGTACACACTTAGACTACTAATAGTATATTAAGTAAGCATATTAAACTAGTACAAACCGATTGTTTTAAGAAAAAACTGACTGAATAATTACAAATGCGCATGTGAACTACTCTACAATAGGATTTGAATAATCGCCAAGAGATTATTAACATTACTAAGTCATCACATAGAAAATTAGATTCGGAGACTGGAATGAGATTCAATGTACTCAGAACGGTAAATATTTAGACAACAATTATCAGTAAAGCGTGATCCTCTAATAACAGCTGCTACCTCTTGATTCAGCGCGAACCAATCTCACTTGAACATTTTCCAACGCTTCCTTGAGATCGGAAAATGTTTTGAAACATACTACAAACAGCGTAATGGGTACACAGCAGTGCGAACTGTTCTACTGGGTAATACATGATCTGTTGCCGTAGTAACTGGTTTGATTACTACGTAATCGTCTGGTGTTGGTATGATATCATTTGTTGAACATCGTGGTCACGCCCGCAACGAGATTTCAAACGCACCAAGGCTGATCGCTCACTTGGGCACTTGCCTCATTGCAACTCGACTTATGTCGATATCCAAAATATTATCATTCATTTTATTTTTATCTGCTGTTACAACATCGTTTAGCAAACCAAACGGTTCAGTTATTTTTGCGTCGTATCATTGTGAGCATATCTTAGTAACTCCGCGTGGTGTATTTACTTAAATATTGTTTTGAAATAGAACTCAACACTGATCTCCCCGATACGTTTTCTTAATAATGCTATATCTAGACCTGGGTACGTCGTTATTAAAAAGTGGTGTTTGTTTTCTCTTTTTCCAAATAATAGAAGCTTATTAAGTTTGATCTTAAGTACCTTTGCTTCATCAATAGGAAAAATCAAATAAAATATTTCGTAATCAATTTTGGCCAACTTCGGGCCTTAAAAATGCTACCGGTTTCCTAATACGTTTTTGTTAAATTTTATGTCACAATTCATAGTTAGGTATGCAAATATCTTATCAACGTCCTGCCTCGTGCATGGCATTCAGAGTGGAGTTAGCAGCTAAATATAGTCGGCGACATAATCGTTGATACCGTCGTGTCTCGTTCCACATCTCAATTGTTATTTAATTAATGTCGTCGCCTATATTACTACGGTTTCGGTGTATGATCACATTGCCTTTTGTTTTGGATGCTACAATGACATCTGCTTCTGCGGGTTTCGTATGTTTAGTTTATTTATTTTCCTGTAGATAGTTTGAAACTGTGATAGGTGTAACCGAATTGCGGATCCAAAAGCGTTGAGGGACCTGGATGAGGGACGCGCGGAACCGGGAAGTATCGCAGAAGAAACAGAATGCCTCTACCCAGTATTGGGTGATTCCGGGCTGAAATGATGATGATGTCGAAGTGATTAATATATTGATTGATTGATTTATTTTTGATTGTTTGATTTTTTTGATATTTCTGAAATTTACCTATTTGGGGAAAATAATGGCGTTATATCTGGTTGAAACTCATTCAATCAATTTGAACACCTTCGGAATGCAATGAAAATGAAGTGTCTATGGAGACATAAGTGACTCATTGATATGATTGGTACCAAGCAAATTTTCCATAGTTTATCTTACAACAAAGTAAAACTCCTCTTTGTATGACATTTATAAGAAAATTACGAAGTGTACTACACATTAAATCATAAACGAGTACAGCCGCGATTGAAGTCAGTAACATTGTTCAGTGTGTAAGTAGGTTTCTGTTATTGTATTTCCTGACGCTAGAAAGTAATCCGATTACGACACTTTAATGTTGGTTATTGTTATCTTGACTATGGCGAATGTTCTGTGTTGATTCGGATTCTTTTTCGGAAATGTATTAATTCTATGAACAATAAATTTCCTCAGAGGTTTCAAATACTGACTTGTCATTCAAGCTTTTTCTTTTAAGTTTTGAATTTTGAAAATCCGAAACGTTCATTTGTTTTTTAATGTAGTTACCAATTTCATAATATGAACTAAAACGTTTCTAAAAACGATCATAGTAATTTGTTTTAAAGGAAGTTATTATGTCAAACTCTATTTGCGGCTTATACTTATCTCCCAACGTAAATAAAAACTATTGACTTTGACCCGCTGTTTGGTACGGTTCACACGCAAATGTCCTTGTGTATGTGTTAATGGGTCGTAAGAAGTCGTCTCGTATTTGATTGGCGGCAGGTTCCGCGTCACGTCATTGGACCACACAAGATGCGCCGGCGCAGGTACCCGCGCCTTACCGATCGCCCTTTATAGCCGCTGGGAACAGCCTTCCGATTTCAATCGATCGTTCTGTTTAATTAATTGTATCGATTAATTATGTTTGTTCGTTATGTTATAGACTGTACTGTAAGTAGGTTGTTGTATTTTTGTTTTCCTCAACTTATTATTTGATGTATTTTGAAAGCCATGAAGTAGGTAGGTAATTCTTCAAACATGACGCCATGGGAATAACCAGTATTTTGCCAAATCCTTCCAATAATCCTTAACCGCGACAACCAAAGAACAAACAAAAAATGTTTAAAGACGTACCTACTAGCGGTACCTCTGACGAATCACATACAGACGGAGAGATCTATAAAGTTTTAATTTTAAAGGGAGCAGGTAGTAAAAAAATGTCTTACGGACACCGCTCCGGTGTCGGCATATATCAAAGTACAAGATGCTCCCACGACACTATTTATAAAATATCAAGAGATTTTTAAAGGTTTTACAACTCTTTTTGTTGCTTCTCGTATGTGCCTAGTATTTATTTGTTTTTTGCGCCGCTTGTTATAATAGAATTGGATGGGCTCGCTCTGGTATGTAATAGGTGCACTCGTAGGTGCACAACATTTACAATAGAACTACATACATAATGCATGTTTACCTACTTGAGATCACACATTGTGAATTTGCTGCTTCACACGGGATTAGGAATTTCGCATTTGACACCTGTTGCAATCCGGAGACTTTGTTGCTGCACTACTTTGCGAAATATAGAGCTCCCTTATCAAGCTTATATAGGTAGGAAAATAACAAGTTAGTAGATAAAAACTTTTCAAATGAATTCTAAAACCAACAATTTGGAAACAGAATATATTGAACCCGATGAATAATGTCTAAATTCCACAGTGAGGCGCATCATCATCATAAGCCACAATAAAATAAACCACGCTTACTAATCGTTGCAGGTTAAAACCGGCTACAAATGGTAATAAAATAAAGGTACACACATACACGTGAAGTGTCGAAACGCAGTTCTCTCTTTCCGATATAAATAGTGCGAGGCGAGGCGAGTCGAGCGCGGCGCACTGACCGACCATCGACAGCGATCCCGATAATCGGGCGAATGTTTGAGTTTCTCTATTTTCAAATCGGGCGACTGCGAGTCCCTAAACGGAAACAGAGGTAACGCGCGCGTTTGCGTTGTACGCGCCGCGCGTGTTACTTGCGCTGGGACAGGTTAACGCTCGTTACGCGGATGGTGTGCGGGAAGGGTATCGCTCGACCGGGCGGTCGTGTGAACGCGCCGCGTTAATTGGCGTGCGGAGTGTCCGGCTGTCTTCGCGCCACGCGCCTGCGCACGCTGTTCATCTCGCGCCCGTTTATATTTGAATTTAGAACAATAAAATATTATTTTATTACGGATAAAATGTAACTTGCCTATATTTTTATGGGTATACCGTATAAAATGCATGAAATGTTCAAAAGCGTAGATGTAACGGTCGGAACTAAGTTCGTTATTAAATAAAACGCGGAGCTTTGGCGGCGTTTATCGATAAATCAAATAAAATATGTACATATATTGAACAAAAACTGTATGGGTATTTTGGTAAACAGGCACGCTTATAGCAATTCGTTATCAGCTCAGAGCTGTTGTTATCGATGCTGTAAGTCGAACAAGGACGTCGATAGCACACCGCACTCGTCCTGTTTGGTTACAGCACGTATCGTATAGGTACCATCTGTCATACCTACCTAACTTGCTATCAATATATTTAGAAACAATGGTATCGTCACGGACGTCACGGACGTCACGCATATACCTAATAACATACCTACTGAAAAGTTGAATTTAACCGATAAACAATGTTTTAGTAAAAGCTTGAAACGTAATATCAATAGTAAAAAAAGTAAGTTGAAAAACTAAATCCCGACTACTAAAGATCACTTTTGTATGAAACAAGGAAATTAGGTATCTGCCGTGGTCGTATGCCACTTTGCCCTAAAGCTTATGATCTCTACTACTGTTAGTATGTATTGTTTTATTAGGGTTTTTAGTCAGCAAAAGTCTGACAGACCCCTCCTTCTGCCCCAGGGCAGAAGACATCCATGAAGACTTCCACCCAGTTACCAAGGAAAAATATTAAATGGGTATACAACCATGGCTTTCAGATTAGAATATTTACATGTTTCATACAATAGTTGCGTTTTAGTTTATGAACCTTTTTATGAATTATTCAATACAAATATTTTTGAAATGTGCTGATTAAGCCCTTTCATTTAATACTCACGAAATCTTGTTTTGTAGTTCACGACTTTATGTCCTCTAGAGGGCGTATATCCAATTTAATGTGACAGAAAATATCTACATCTGTTTAATAAAATAAGTGATAGACATAATTTTAATACTAGAAACAAAGACAAAATAGATCAACATACATCTTTTAGGGGTACTGTGTTAAATGTTATAACAAAATACCTTGTGATATATTGCAATTAAATGAAAGGAAATTTAAAACTCATAATAAATATAAAATTTGTAAACAAGCGTATACAAACTAGAGGATTATATCCAAGATAAGAATGCTTGGAAACATGCTGGTCCTGCTCCATAGGACAATCTAGAGTCTACACAAAATCAAACTGGTTGCTAATTGAATTGTATAATTAACTATATTTATGACATTGATTTACACTCAGTGATTACTTTAACTCACACACTAACTTTGTACTTGTTAATATTCGAGGAAAATCGTATACTAAATATGTGAGCACCATTATCCATTAGCCTATGTCCAATAGTGGACGTCTTTGTCCACCTATGTCAAATTATTCCTAAATTCAAAAGTTAAACTTCCTGGCTGTTCGATCATAGACAGCCCAATCATTGGCTGCCAGTAAACGTAAGGTTATGATGAGCATACAACCTTTACACTATTTACAATAACTTCACTTGACGAAGTGCACGTCTTGGAAGTATATCAGTTATGAGGATAGGCATCCTCATAACTGATATACTTTAGGATATTAGAATAGGCATTCTAATATCCTTTTACATAACTGCTGAGTTTGCACCAGCATAGATAACTTAGAAGTTAATTACCGGGTTAAGTGATTGTTATGTTACGCTAGTTCAGTTTTGGTTTGAATTGCAATAAAAAAGAAGTTGTTTTGTATTTTGGTTTATAGGGTAATAAATTAATATATAATTGCAAAAAAGTCATCGTTTCAATCACAGAACGAACCAGTTTACGGATCACTGAATTCAGCATGAAATTCAGGCTTTTGATTAGCGAAATACTCAAGTATTTCTTTATTTATTTATCAGGACGTACGGTAAATTTGAGTTATTCTAAGCTGGTCTGCAAAAGTTTCAAGATTACAAATAAACGTCTCCAAAAATGCAGAAAAAGACGTCATATTTTTTGCATACAAGGTAAAAAAACTAATAAATCGAAAGTAACAACGAAAATAAGTCATTTAATTACTTACATGCTTGGTTTTTAGTAGGTACTGCGTCAGGTCGTTGACCTGTCACTGGCTAGTTATTTTCTTTTGTTTAGCAGTAAGTACATAGTTTGTTAATTTGTGTCAGTAACTTTGTAGGCTTGTGTTGTTTGTACACACAGCTCCATTAAGTGGTTACCCCTCCAAAGGACAAGTGCGGTCAAATCCGTGCTAGGCCCAAGTAACTTTTTGTATTTTGCAAAATATTTTATTATAATTACTGTATTGTTTTAGTGAATATGTCTAGTTAGACCGGAGGTTACAAGACTGCTTGCCGTGCGTTAGATTGGAGGTTCCAATCCTGGGCACGAAATGTGCTTTTTGTCATGCAATTTTTTTTTAAAGTATGAATTATTATTTTCAAGAAAAATGTAATACTTTAATAATCATTTTTATTATTGCTATTATGTAACAAAACGTTGATCTTATTTTACTACAAAGATTTATATTTTAAAATTTGATTTGATAATTTACGGATAACATATTATACATATTTTGCCAACTGACACAAATGGGTCCCTAGACAAGTGACATCCTTTTACCGCAAACGATAAAATAAGAAGCGCTAGAATTTTTTTTCTTTATTTAAAGAGCTTTTTCGCTAAATGCGAATATGACACTCTATAGGTATACAAAAGGTTATGATAATTTATATTAGTGCATTTTACAGCTAGGTTCTGGGTTAGAGTGACATATACTAACTAAATGTCACGTGATCTGTCATGTCGTCTCTGCATACAGACGTTTTAAGTGAACGTATAAATCAAACGTTGTAGTTATAACTTGAGGGTAGGGATTAATTTTATAAAGAAAACGTAAGTACGTTAAATTACTGGATACCCTCAAATAACATAGTTTATCGATTAGACAGAGACCTAAACATAAAGTGACTCGGACGATAGTGCATAAGAATTTCATCGCAATTCATATGAATTGCCAACGAGCCCATATGGGCTCGTTGGCTAGTTCGTCAAATTGGCGGCCAGTATGAGTATGACGACGTTCGGTGATGTGATGGTTTGAATCCAAGTCGAAACAATCTCTTATTGAAGTATTCTGTAGATTATTCGTAACTAATTCAATGTTGTAGCAGTGTAACATTTAAAACTTGAGGGGTTAGCACATACTGACGCTGTGTGTAGGTACCTACCTACTTGCTATTTCCAGTTGGAATACAACGTCTGTCACAATAACCAGTAACTAGTGAGTACTTTGCCTAAGTCATATTGAAACAATTTGAACTACTTAGGTACTTAATGCAGGTACAATTGAAAGTTGCCCCAATAATCACATAGGTCTGTATCTATGCTGTGAAATATTTGTCATTTTTTTTTTTTTTTTTTTGAGGGTGGGAAATCATCAAATAACTTCTCCTGCTCTGGGTGGAGCAGGAGGGCGTGTCAGACTTTTACTGACTAAAACCCACCCGTGTTCCCTCAGTTGCCTGTGTGCCAGGGGCCGCGGTATCTCTTTCGAACAACCCGCAACCCTGGCAGGCATCGGCCCTTGCGGACCCCACCAGTTCGGCGCACCAGGACACGTGGCACGCCGTGACCACCCCAGGAACCAAGTAACAAAAGGGCCCAAGACGTACCCGTGTCTGGTGCCCTTGGTCCCCCTGCGACGGGTCAGCACAGTGGCCCCGCCGCCTACCACTTTTCGGCCGCAGGGGATAGGGAGAGCGGCCAACGCTATACCGACACTCCTCTTCCCCTGCGGCCCCACCGCGTCCGCCATCAAACGGTGGCGGCCCCGTCCAGGCCACGGAAGGGAAGAGCGCTACTCAGAAGTACCGGCACTCCTCCTCTTCCGCAGCCTGTAATCCTCAGCCGCGATGCCTCCCATTCGACACCGCGGCCCGCCTCAGTTGCGGTGCACCTCACCGCAACCTACATTCTGGCCGCTACGTCGTCGGCTTGGAGACAAAAGCCCTGACGAGCGGCCCCACCTTGGGGTTCCTCTTCGCTTCACCGTGGGAGCGGACCACGGCTACTGAGCCCCCCCGCAACGACAATGCGGGAACCCACTGGGGGGGAAATATTTGTCATTCAGCTGCATTTAGTCACTTACAATTAACTAAATGTGGCCTGGCCGAACCCATCATACTTGAAAACTAATATATAATTAATTTTGCGAACTAATACAGAAGAGGACATCCCTAACTATGACTTATGCAATTTAAGAATTAAAAATGGCCACATTTTATTTTTAGAAGATTTTTATCTAGGTACAGGATCCAAGCCTACTAAAATGGTTGCAAAATCGTGCTAAAATATGTAATGTGAACCAATAAACATGTATACGCACTTGAAGCTAAATACTGCTCTCAAAAAGAGGAAGGAAAACATCGTGACGAAAACATATCCTAGAACAAAAAATCCGAAGATACGTGACATCTACCAACCCACACTGGGCCAGCGTGGGCTCACTCCCTCTAAACGAGAGAAGGCCAGTGTCCCAGCCCACTGCCGGGACATTATGAAAACCAAATAAAACCTTAATAAAAACAATACGTAATCGAACGATACGTTTCGGATGAATTACGTTATCAGATTAGTTATTAAGTGTTAGGATCCAATTAGTGTGATTAAGATCGTTTCCGCACGTTTCATTTCCACGTAAAAGTACAGGCATATGGAAACGAAATACATGTTCCGATAACAATTACGTGACTTGTTCTTTTTGTTTCCAGGCTAAGGAATTTCCTAGCAGTTGATGAAAAGTGGTGGATCAGGGGGCCGATTCTACTAATTTGCAACGTTACACGTTAAACTGTGTTTCCACAACAGTTCGATTTCGATCGCCGTTCGATAGTTACATAAAAAGTCATTCTACTATTTTATAAGCAAAATGGAAACTAAACTTAAAACGAATTGCAACTGAACTGTAGCGGGAACACAGCGGGTAACCCGCGTTACCAACATGCCAAAATAATATGTTTTATTAATACCAAAAAGAAAAAAGTTGAATCTAAAAATGTTACTAAACACGAATATGTGGCACTAAAAGTATTTTCTATAATTAAAAGACATAATGATCATAATTTTATCATTAACTTTGTCCTATAGTAAACGTCACGCTCATGTTCGATTTTGTTAGTAGAATAGGTTTTGACATTGTTTCAATCGATCGTTGGCGTAACTAAAACGTAACCGCAGCTGTGTCGCAGCTGGACCGTTGTTCATTTTAGTAGAATGCGAAAACGCTTAAAAGTGGTGATTCGGTTGCGGTTCTATTGCGTTTTTTTAACAAATTTGTTAGTAGAATCGGCCCCCAGCATTTCGCCACATACCAGAGAAACACCCCTCTATGTAACCTTCGCAGAGTAAGCCCTACAGGTTTTTCACGTAAGTAGGTAAATGAAAAGTTATGTTTGGGTCTCCTAAAACGTGAAATATAGATAACTAAACAATTAATTAATTGAGATGGTGATGCTTTAGTTAGCGGTGGCTCGTTCTTTGACTTGATCCTGCAAGGTAAGTTGACTATGCTGTCTAAAATGCTCCACATTAATAAACCATCGGCCCCCAAGCCTAACAATCCTGTAGTAATGAAAACGAACTCCGAATAAAAAAGTGGGAAACACAGGCGGTAATAACAAAGATATTAAAGTCGATAGATGTAGGTGGTCATGTGGAAAATAACCGAGAACAGCTCCTTTGTATACGTATGTATTGAGTCTGTATGACGCAGCGTCTGGGCGCGATCGGGATACGAACATCGACGCTGCGGTGACTTTGGACGAGCGAGAATTTCAGCGGTTTTTGCCAGGAAATAGGCATTGATAATGGTGTTCAAAGCCGTGGTGGCCCAGTGGTAACGGCTGCGACTTGCAAGTTGTAGGTCGTAGATTCGAACCCAGACAGGCGCTTTACTATGTGTACATTATTTCGTCACCACTGCTCTCAAAACGGTGAAGAAAAACATCGTGAGGAAACCGGCATGTCCTAGAACCAAAAATTCGAAGACATGTGACATCTACCAACCCGCAATTGGCCCACGTGGTGGGTTACGGCCCACACCCTCTCGCCCAAAGAGTAGGCCTGTGTCCCAGCAGTCGGAACGATATAGGCTGATTATATATGATAGAAGGAGACACAAAGAAAGAGAGAGAGAGTGAGATAGTTTTCATGGTTTTAGAGGGTGCTGGAAACAATAATGAGGTCAAAATGAAAATCCTAATGGCGGCTGCGATAATGTTCAAACTTTTCACCATGGGTGTCGTTTTCATGGTTTTCGAGAGTGCTGAAGGCCATCGTGAGGTCAAAATAAAGTTTGAAAGTTTAAAAGATATAGCAAACGACGTTACAATCGGAGTTGAAGTTTGCCTCGTGAGGAATTTTGTTCCTGGCATACGTTTTTTTAATCTTCGAGAGGCCATTTTATCAAAGCTCTAACGTGAAACCAAACAGTTTGCCTAGAAGCTTTTCTGTTTAGTGTCATGAAAACGATCAACACACCCACGTTGCTCAAGTCCACACTTCACGCAGTGGTCTAACGAATACTTGTAGTGAAGTCGGTTTTGTAATCTGTATATTGAGGTATATGTTTAAGTTCAGCTAGTCGTTCACAGAAAACTGAAGCTATTTATATTGATGCAGCCAATTTTGTACTATTTGTTGTGGCGCATCACAGATTCGGCGCAAATTTTATCATTTATTTACCCAATGTTTGTTATTCTTACACAATTGATATGTTCCTTAAAAAATATGTGTGGTTTTCACAGTATTTTTCGAAGGCTCTAACTTGTAATCATGGGTGTTAATTCAGTCGATACACAGTGTGATTCATGACGACGAATGGACGATTCAAACTGGCTCACGCTGTATACGGATACATAGATAAATGTTTATGTAGGTACTTAGTCTATTGTACACATACTCGTAGTTATATTGATACGATCAATTACTATTGCAATAAGTATAATCATTATGACATTCATTTTGGTTACGTTTTATTTAGTATTATCGATAACAATTATTCAGAAACGTGTTAATAATTTGGTAGCCATATTAAGAGCTGTTGATTATCTAGGTGAACACAAACATGCATCTTTGTAGAAGAAGACGCACTTTTGTGGCCTTTGAAAATGTATATTCTGTTCACTCCAAGCTTATTCTATATAATAAATAATGTTGTATGTAAACAGAACACTAATATTAGTATTGTGTATGTGTGTAAATGAGCGTCATTGGCGATTCGTGCAACTAGTTGCCGGCTGGCCACTTGAAATAAATTTATGATTATTTTGAAGCGCCGTGCCAACGTCGTTCAAAGAAGGATGGCGGACCACAATGTATGATAAAAGCTCCAATGGCTTGGATATGATAATCGTCACATAATCTTATATGCCAAACTATGTCTTTTGTGTTGCCAAATCTTGTTTTACGACACTGTTTATTTACTTTTGAAGTCGGAAAATGTACAGAGAAAACTTTAAATTTTCTGGGATTGTGTTGTTTGAATTATTTTGTGTTTCTTGCTCTTCTTACTAGTAGGCGAGCTTGTGCTGGACATAAGTACGTTCATACAAACTTGTGAATTAGATTTTGCTCACAATTTATAGTTTTAAGCAATTTTCATTTCAGGTTTCAGTCATAGTTTTACCGACTTTTACCCGATTGCTAAGTTGTTCATACGACAAAGACACTACTCAATTTTGGACATTAAACGTTGACAAACAAACAAAACGTCCCCGTTAAGAAATATCATCATGAAAAATGCCTTCTCCATTTCCACGATGTTTCACATTTCGCACATGAAAGGTGCGCAGTATTGACGGTGCGCAATTCTGTTATAGTTTAACGACGAAGCTGACATTTTGTGCATAAGGAGATCACCGCCGGATGTGCATGGAATACGCTCCAATACTCATGATAGTGAAATTTTGTTGTGGAACCATGAATCTTCACTCCTTACTTAGATGATTATTTTACTGAAGGACCCGAAGGAAGGGAATGACCTTCCTATGTACTTTTGTGGACAAACGGATAACGACTAGATTTTTTAAAGCCCAAAGGAGCAGAACACCGATAGTTGAAGTTCCAATGGCGCACTTCTATTTAGGCATCGCCTAATATTAGTGAAAACGGCTTCGTTAGCAGCAGGCCATAACTCAATTAATTTTAGCATAAAAAATACGATACCTACGTGCTAACGATAGCTAAGCAAGACTGCATTTGTCTTATCATTTATAAATACTGATAAGCTAAGTATTTAATCTGTTTTTAATAAATAAATAAAAAGCGTGCGAATATGAATGCAGAAAAGATAGTTGTTACGACTAGTATTTTTTGTTTTGGAAAATATTAAGTATATTAAATGATTAAGCACTTACAATAGGCAAAACAATCATGGAAAAATCTATGGACATAGCTGATGATGAGTATTCATGAAAACCTTCATAAAAGTCTGACAAATTGTTTTCGGGGTTCATAAGTCAGGTGTTAATTTATTTTCTTTGGTGAATTCACTAAAGAAAATAAATTAACACCTGATTGTAATTACCAAAGTGGTGATGCTAATTACCAATATACGTTTTCGGAATAGGTACCTAATTTGCTATTTTAAATAATATTTTTGAATTTTTAAGCTAAACTTCGCTTAAAACGAGATTCAAATAATACCTAATATCAAAGTTGCCTCTGGGGTGTTGGCAGCATTGCAGAGTATACCATTTTTCTTCAGTTGAGTTTTAATTATGTTTTTACTATGAAACTCCCTTAATTTATTCTAGTAACCAGTTAACCCACATAGAATATTGTTAAAAACGTAAAAAAACTCACATAAGTAGGCAATAATGTTACATAATATTTACCAAGTTACATACGTTGTAGTTTCCTAGCTAATCTGAGTATAAAATATGCGACCTTATCAGCTGTTTATCAAAAGAGTAATTTGAAAGAGTTAGTTGCATAAAACGAATTGCATTGCTGGAATTTGTTACTAACAACTTTATTTCTGAGTGACTAGCTGCCGCCCGCGGCTTCGCCCTCGTGGGAGTTTGAGTTTGGAAATTATCCCGCGGGAACGTATTACCGGGATAAAAAGTAGGTATCCTATGTGTTAATGTAGGTTATAAATCTATCTGTGTGTCAAATTTCATCCAAATCCGTTTAGCCGTTTTTGCGTGAAAGAGTAACAAACATCCATACATCCATTCTCAAAAACTTTCACATTTATTATATTAGTAGGATGTTACATTATTGTTGTTGTTATATGTTTACATTATTATAAATGTTAATTAATTATTTAAAAAAAAATACCTACCCATGCAATTTAAATTAAAACGAAGTTATTGGTTATTATTAACTACTAACCACAAACAAATCATGCTTTCGTGGTATTATTGTAAGTAGTTATTATTATTTATTATTATAAATACCAAAAAAAAAAACAAATTCCAACCTAAGTCATTAAAATAAAAACCCTAACTCGTTATAAGTAACTACTAACCACAAACATATTTAAGCTGTCGTGGAATCATTGTAAGTAGGTGTTAAGTAATACAAAGTACCAAAAAAAAAATAAGGTAGGTAGGCAACCTATCTATGTAATAGTTAAAATAAAAATGAAGTATCTTCCTATACGTGTAACTCCTAACCACAAAAAAATCCTGCCAATACCTATCTATTACATTACATATGTAGGTACAGTGCGTTTTTAACAAATCGCTAGTGCCTTATAAATTCGCAAAACGGACACAACCGTCAATGACGTCTGCCCTCACGCGTCTACCCTAGTGTTTTGTTTTGTCAGTTGGGCATCTCGCAGTTGGCCTTGAGAGGCCGTGACTGCTCAACCGGGGTTTCCTGGGGCTGCCATTAAGAATTAACTTAACGCCTCCAGCCAGGGCTTACAAACTAAAAAATTACAAACTAAGCGACTGCACGCTGAGGGCACCCCCTGTGGGGTACGGGCCTCGGCTCAGGGCGTCACTGATAGGGGACAGCTATCATTGGGGACAGGCTGGATCAAAATATTGGCATTATTAATAATTATTGATCGGGGAATTTAAAGCTACTGGCTCAGCTGCGGCGCGGGCTGGTGCTTCAACGAGCAAGGGTCGGTCGGGGTCTGCCCTAGACATGGGTAGTTGGATACTTGTAGCTCGTGAGCCAGTGATAGAAAAGAGCTAGCTCTTTTTGATGGACGCTCGTTAAATAGCTCACTAGCTCAGTTACCTCACTCACCACACTCAGAAAGGTACATTAAATTAGTCCTAATGAGTACATAACTAATTAGCGTTAAATCCGGTTAATCAATGGTACATCCCAGAGACATAATTTAAGCGTTCATTAGCAAATTACAGATTTAGGTAAGTATCCATAGGGCGAAGCATCTCCAAATCGTCATATCGATATCATATCGATAGAGCCTTGGTGTAGCCATCTTTAAAAACAGTTGATATTAAACCACATTTTTTTTATATAAACACGTTGAAAACTATTATTCATAGTAATATAAATGATAATCAGTTTTTAACTGTAATTTTTGACTAAAATACAAAGCGAAACAATTTTTATTTATTTAAGTTAAAGCAATTGCGACCTTTTTGCTATGGCATCACTACCAACTGTCAATGTCAAATCAGGGAATATTATTTTAATGTTTTTGTTTGTGTATCATTCGTCGGGCGAGAAAGTTTTGTGCTGTGAATTTTAAATTTCATCCGAATGTGCAGGACAGCGGATCCCATAGTTTATACTTTAAATTAAAGATTTTTTAGGCACGTGTTATTTAAGATTTTGGGAAACAAATAGGTACCATTTATATAGTAAGCATTTCAGAAAGTAGCCAGATGTTAGGGACCACACGGCGACTCGGGAATTTTTGGTACCTATTTGTTTATTGCCGAGCGTTGTAATATAATTAATTGTTTAATTATTTCCATAATGTTTTGTTATTAGTGTGAACGAAGATCTTTGTCGGCGCCTATTGATAAAATATTTGTATTCCCTTTTAGTTCTCTATTAATACTTTTAATAGTTTGTAATAACAGTATGTGCAGGTATTGTTATGCGCACCAGATGTGTTTCTATAGATTTCAAATAAACAACAATCTAGCGAGTTCGACTAATAAAAAAAAAACAGCATTATTGGAGGAAGAGAGAAACAAAAGATAAAATAGAATTAAGGGAATTTAAAAAATCTGTTGGAAAACAGTCATCCTGATTTGACGCTTTTTGGTGAAACGTAAAAGAAAAGTTTTATTACTTCATTAATTTATGCATTTTTATTTATATTTAAGTAATAAAGAAACAAGTTTTAAGTAAAAACCTTTCAACCAAGGCTTGTCGCAATGTAAAACCGCACGAATAAATTTGATTTGATTTGATTTGATTGCTACTGGAGTTTTCATTCATTTGTGCCACATCAACAATCTATATCTAGATTTAAATCTATATACCTAGTGGATGAAATTCTTGAATAGAGTATTTAGTAAAGGGATCAGAATAATCTCGTAAATACCGCCCTGGTCCTACTTCACTATATCTTCTGGCATAGTCCACAAACTCAATACAGTCTCCGCCCCCAGTGGGTTCTCGCATTGTCGTTGCGGGGGGGGGGCTCAGTAGCCGTGGTCACCCTTCCACGGTGAAGCGAAGAGGCACCCCAAGATGGGGCCGCTCGTCAGGGCTTTTTCCTCCAAGCCGACGACGTAGCGGCCAAAAAGTAGGTTGCGGTGAGGTGCACCGCAGGCTGCGGCGGAGGAGGAGTGCCGGTACTTCTGAGTAGCGCTCTTTCCTTCCGTGGCCTGAACGGGGCCGCCACCGTTTGATGGCGGACGCAGTGGGGCCGCAGGGGAAGAGGAGTGTCGGTATAGCGTTAGCCGCTCTCCCTATCCTCTGCGGCCGAAAAGTAGTAGGTGGCGGGGCCACTGTGCTGACCCGTCGCATGGGGACCAAGGGTGCCAGACACGGGGTCATCTGGGGCCCTTACGCTTTTTGATTCCTGGAGTGGTCACGGCGTGCCAAGTGTCCTGGTGCGCCAGTGATAGGGGTTATTCCCCTCTGAAGAGGGTCCGGTGACGGCCAGCCGCAGCGGGTTCGTGGATGGCTTGCGCGTTTCCGTGTTCCCGCCTTAAGCGGCACTGGAGGACAGAGTGGAGTTTTAGTGGGTTCACATAACTTCGCTATCTCCCCGGGGTAGCGCAGTAGGCATTTCTCCATGTCAAAACAAAAAAAAAAATGTCCGGCCGGTGTCGAACAGTGGAGTAATACACTTCCGAAATTTGTGTGGGAAAAATGTGGACTTGTTCCTCCTCCTTAGTAAAAATTAAAAAAGTTCACTCTCAGAGTCAGTTAACGGTTCGTTAGTGGCCCTTAATGACAATTAAAGTTAAGTACAGCAAGACCTTTACTTAACTTGTTAATGATTGATTTTGACATTTAAGTTTGAGGTATTTTTTTTTTATTTTTACCAGTTAATTAGCTTTTGCATTTATTTAAAAGCAATAATGTCTGATTAAGCAGACTGTATTGTTTTTTTTTTTGAAGGTGGGAAATCATCAAATAACTTCTCCTGCTCTGGTTGGAGCAGGAGGGCGTGTCAGACTTTTACTGACTAAAACCCACCGAGTTCCCTCAGTTGCCTGTGTGCCAGGGGCCACGGTATCTCTTTCTAAGAACCCGCACCCCTGGCAGGCATCGGCCCTTGCGGACCCCACCAGTTAGTGCTGACATGTATTAGGGGCGCGCGTGGAACACAACGCGCCGTCGACCTGGGTTAGGTCCTTACCGGACAGCGAGCTACCCATTACTCGTCGTCCGCAAGCCAGCGTCTATGGTGCACGGTGGCCGGGAATCAGCCTGGGATTCCCGACCACTTAGGGGGTGTAAAGATGATTTCAATGGTTATAATTCTGTAAAGCCATATTTCTTACGGCCGCGAATCATATGAGGAGTGTTCAATTAAAAGTAATAATGGCTTATAAACTCTTTGAAAAACAAAAAAGTTTATACTGGCAGGTAAAGCCCAGACATTTGATAAAATAAAATAGTAAAAATTATTGATTTTCTTCTCTTATTGTAAAAATAGAAGTAATTTGTTTTCGTCGTGTTGGAGCGTGGTACGCAAGATTGAAAGAATTGAAATTCGCGCCGTAATCAAATATCTCTGCCTGAAAAAATGTACTACTGAGCAAGTAAATCTAGACTTGAAACAAACATTAGGGGTTAACGCTCCTCCGTATTCTACGGTTGCGTGGTGGAGTACCGAGTTTAAGAGAGTACCAACAAATGATAAAAAAGTTGAAAAAATTATATTGGCAGATCGTCGTGTTACTATTCGTTTTTAGCTGAAGAACTAAAGATTTCGATAGGAAGTATCCATAGTATTTATTATACATGAACATTTGGGCATGAAAAAAGTATCAGCGCGCTGGGTGCCTAGAATGCTTACAGACGAGCATAAACGAACAAGACTGCGGATTTCTCAAATCAATTTGGAATTGTTACAACAAGATCCTGACCGAATTTTGGCCATGTTTCATCCATAGTTACGAAGCATTATTATCCTGGAACGAAAAAACAGTCTATGACTTGGACGAGGCTGTCATCTCCAACGCCTAAGAAGTTTAAGGCAATTCCATCCGCCGGTAAGATTATGGGCTTTTCTGGGACAGCCAGGGGATGATAATGATTGAATATCTCAATCATGGAGCCACTATTACGGGACCCTTATATGCAGAACAAATAAAAAACTGCGTCAGGAAATACGCGAAAATCGCCGCGGCAAACTTGCCTAAAGTTGTGTTATTTCACCAAGACAACGCCCCCGCACACAAGTCCCGAGTTGCGATGACTGCTATCCAAGATGCTGGATTTGAATTGGTGGAATATCCTCCATACTCACCTGACCTTGCGCCTAGTGATTTCTACCTGTTCCCGCGGTTAAAAGAACAACTGAGAGGTCACAAATATGGCAATGATGAGGAAGTGATTGCTGCCTTACATGATTTTTTAAGCGATCAAGATGAAGATTTTTTCAAGAAGGGAATCTTAGGATTAGAAAAACGATATACCGAGTGTATAAACCTCAAGGTGATTATGTCGAAAAATAAATAACAATAAATTATATATAACTCCTTCATACTCATTATCACTTTTCATTGAACACCCCTAGTATCTTAATCAACATACATCCTGACCAGGACCTGCAAATTCCAAAAAACGTGAGAAAATTTGAATTTCGCGGGCTATTGTGGCGCTATCGTGGAGGGGCTTTTGACTAAGTTATATTAGACGCACGGGTCTATCGATCAGGTCTTCTTGCCTGCTTCAGGCTTCTGCTTGTCAGGTCATCTTGCCGCGGTTGGTCCGTGGATGGATGACCATCTTTACATAGCGAGACCATTAAGCGTAGAAGCATGTGAAGCCCGGTTTCGGCTTTATGGATCTTTGACAGTCGTTACGGGTCGTCAGAAGCCCAAAAGTCTGATAACCAGTCTTACCAAGGGGTATCGTATTACCCAGTAATTGCGTTGTTGAGGTCAGCTAGTCATTCGACCCATGTAAAATACTGGTATATTCTGCATCTAGTTAGACTGGAAGCTGACCCCAACATAGTTGGGAAAAGGCTAGCCAGAGGATGGACGGTGGCGATTTCCCCTTTATTTAGTGAATCACCGCTCGTACGCTAAGCATCATGGCGACATTATCACGTATTTCTCCGCAAATTTATCTGTCAGTTACAATTCAAACATTCTTAGTAAATAAGTATAGGTATAAAACATCGTTGCATGTGCTTATCGCATACTACGTGACTATGTTTGAACGCTTACGCAATAGGAAATTTTACATCGTACCTATAGAAAGTAATGATTTCTAATCTTATTGCCATTGTTATCTTAATATGTTCGCCAGACGTACGGATCCTTGCTTTTTACTTAAAATTAAAGTATTTTCTTGTTAATACATGTGCTAACCGGTAAGCCTTCGCCTACTTATTATAAGTCTGCCTTACCTTACAAGCGATGCATGCAGTTATTATGCCACATATTAAACGTTATATCAATTATAGCGTGTGTTATGGAAAATAGTGGACTGAGTTTTTTCATTTTATAAGTAAACGTAAATACAGGGTGACATTAATTGATTGAAGGTGGTTATAACAGCCTATCCAACTGAATTACCAAAGGGTGGTATAATTTGCCAGGAGTGCGCGTTGTTCGAAAGAGATACCGCGGTCCCTGGCACACAGGCAACTGAAGGAACACGGGTGGGTTTTAGTCAGTAAAAGTCTGACACGCCCGGCTTCACCCAGAGAGGGAGAAGTTATTTGATGATTCCGACGTCCGCAAGCCCGTGCCTGCGGTGGCCGGGAATCAGCCTAGGATTCCCGACGCCCAGGGCGTCTCCTGCAGCGACTAGGGCCGTGAGGGCGCATTTACTGCCATAGTCCCTGTGGATTACATCCGGCTCCACAATAATGGTATTGTTCCGGTTGGAATGGTCCAAACGGAACACAACGACGCTTCTTGGCGGAAGAATAGTATGGTGGCAATACTTCCTAGCACTGGTCTTTCAACGTGAGTTAATCGAACCATACTGACAGCCTTGTTAGACATATTTAAGTACTAGCTGCCGCTCGCGGCTACGCCCGCGTGTAAGTCGGAAATTATCCCGCAGGAGCGTACTATCGGGATAAAAGTATCCTATGTGTTAATCTAGGTTATAATCTATTTGTGTGCCAAATTTCATCCAAATCCATTCAGTAGTTTATGCGTGAAAGAGTAACAAACATCCATCCATCCATCCATACTTACAAACTTTCGCGTTTATAATACAAGTATTAGTAGGAAGTAGGATAGGCCTCTTTCCGTTTCACCATGCTTCCTTGGGCTTACTCATTTCAACACATTTGTGATCTTCCCATTGCAAGTGGTCTGTCTATCTAGCTGCTAGTCTACCAATACTTCGTCTGTATTCTATTTGCTAGGTAATAGGTATTATCCATCAAATCATTCGACTTTCTTTAGCATAAGCAAACCCTGGCCGCCAAATGTTCTTTTCTTTACTTAACATAAGTTGCTGTTCTTCTAGTTATTTAATATATTAATAATAAACAGGTACCCACAGAAAGAAAGATGGTGGTCCATTCCCAAACTACGCAACAATATAATGAAAACGTCAACATGTGTAAACAAATGCAAAACAAACCACAAATTCCTGGGAACATAAAACCGCGAACAAAACAGCGAAAATATCCTCAGTTGCGGTGATATCGATAATTGAGTTGCGCCTGCGCCGTTATCAGTAACGTGTGTAACAATTAACTATGCTGTTAGAATTGACATGAGTTTTACCTTAACTTCGGTAGTTAAGGCGACTTTTGAGTGAGAAGTTATGCGTAAGCCGATATTTTCATTTTGGATTTTTCAGCGCCATCGTATACGTTGGAGGACTGCTATCATTTCGAATGAAGAACGTCGATTGTAACTGTGAAATAAAAGACAACATTTTAATAGTTCACCTTTTCCTCAATTAGGGTAACAGGACCAGAGATAATTGAGAGTACCTATACTCCATTTGAAATAAGATTAGACATTTAAACAAACCTTTTTTACAGTCAGTTCAACCGATTCTGACTTCTATACCGTTGGCATAAGGATGGCATTAAAAGCAAAAAATTAGTTACAATACCAACTGTTTACTGCAGCTGCCATTTGTTATCCCATTAACGCAATAGAAGTTAAAATCGGTTGATCGAACTGTAAAAAGGTTTAGTTAAATGTCTAATCTTATTTCAAATGCAGTGTAGTTAGTACGACTTTTCTACTTTAATCTTAATATCGCAAAGGTTACTGAAGTGGGCCATATCTCTCAGCCCGTATTCCCACGGACGTAAAAAAATCGCGGCTGAATTTTTTCGCACACTGGGTCTTCAAAGCACTTCTTGATAAAAACACAGTGTTCGTACACTGTGTTTTTTCGACGCCCTGCCGCGATATTATAAAGTCCGGGTGTTATAATGTTAACTCGCAGTAAAGACACACTTAACGGCCTCCAGTCAGGGCTTAAAAAATTAAGACTAAATCGACTGCTCGCTGAGGTCACCCCCTGTGGGGTACGGACCTCGGCTCAGGGCGTTGCTGGAAGAGGGCAGACCCTGCTGCCGCGAGAAATCACGGGATGCCTGACAGGGGTGCGGGTTGTTCGAAAGAGATACCGTGGCCCAGGCACACAGGTAACTGAGGGAACATGGGTGGGTTTT
The DNA here is from genome assembly GCA_947359405.1 of Antitype chi. NCBI lineage: Eukaryota > Metazoa > Arthropoda > Insecta > Lepidoptera > Noctuidae > Antitype > Antitype chi. The sequence continues at coordinate 7,952,302 of OX375815.1, read as the reverse complement.
AGTCAGTAAAAGTCTGATACGCCCTCCCGCTCCACCCAGAGCGGGAGAAGTTATTTGATGATTTCCCACCCAAAAAATAAATAAAACGAACCACAAAAACGAAGGATATGTAGGTATACAACGTGTAACGGAAAGCGTATATATATACCAAGGGCACGGCTTCTTTGGATGATATCAAACGATATTGGAAGTGTTTTTCAATCCTGCCTCTACATGTTCGGAAGTTATGAGAATTTTTAATACATTGATACCAGAAACCAAACTTTTAAAATTGAAATAAACATCACTCGGAAGAGATTTATCGTGATACTGGCAAGTAACGTGGAAAGTTATTGACCTACGTAGTCCGGTGACACGTTTGTTATGATTTTAATTTAAGAAATATATGAAACCGAAAATTTGGTATCAATTCTTAGAGTATTTTATTTTGAGCTGAAACTATGTATAGTGATTCTATACCAGCTGTTATCTTTAGTGCTTAAGGATAGCAATAGGGTTTCTGTTACACCTGTATATGTACGTCAGTGCCCTTAGTGTGAATTTCTTTTAGCCATCTCAATCTACCCGGGTCAAGGGCACGTTGTATTCCACGCGCGCCCCAAATAGATGTCAGCACCAACTGGTGGGGTCCGCAAGGGCCGATGCCTGCCAGGGGTGCGGGTTGTTCGAAAGAGATACCGCGGCCCCTGGAACACAGGTAACTGAGGGAACACAACAAGTGGGTTTTAGTCAGTAAAAGTCTGACACGCCCTCCTGCTCCACCCAGAGCGGGAGAATATATTTGATGATTTTCCAAGCAAAAAAAAAACCGTTGCGGTCAGCACTCCGATTGTTCCTTCACCAATCCAGGGCCAATCGGAGCGCAAACGCGGTCGATGCGTTAGATCGAGGTGGTAAAAAGAATCACACTAGGACTTCTGATGACAAGTCGTTTAACGTTCAACACACAGACAGCGTATTGGTAGTAGGATTAAGAAACTATTAAACGTACACTCCAAATTCTCCAGGTCAATGACGAGAAGCTGCCTACCAGTGCGAAAGGTCAGGCTCTGCGGTCATAAACCCATATGCTGAGCGAAGTGATTACCGTCATTATGTCCTTATTTGGAGGTGTATGCTGAATAGAAGAATGCTATAGGTTGACTTGGTTGATTGATGATCGTTATTACAAAGAGTTGTTGAGATTTGTACCTATTGGTCATAGGTGTGGCCTGTTTTAACATCTACGTTGACTAAATACTTTTGTTTAATTTTCTGTTTCTATGAGTTGTAGTTTTTCAGTTAGCATGCATAACATAATCAGCTTATAGTATTCCCACTGCTGGAACACATGCCTCCTTTCGGTGAGCGGGAATGAGCCGAAATTCATCACGCGGGCCCAGTGAAGTTTGGTAGGTGTCACATACGACTATGAATTTTTTGGTTCTAGGATACGCCGGTTTCCTCACGATGTTTTCCTTCATCGTTTCTCAATAAACATCTTTAAATTACTGGTATAGTATTACATAGAAGCTTTCACGTCTTCCTCCTTTTTGATTTGAAGCCCGACTAAAATGTGTCTGTTGTCTCCTTTCAGAAACCACCCGGTTTTCCGGTTTAATCTGAGAGCTTGTTAGAGCAAATTCAAACACTATTTGGAGGGCTATTATTGTCGGATTAAACAAGACATCAAATGGCAAAATGCGAAATTAATTAACTCAACCATATACAACCGATTGATTACATTGATGAACACAATCACAAACGAAGTAAATCCGACATCGTTTAAGTACATAAACATTGGAGAGTGTCGGCGTTTCACCGTTGTCGGCATAACGCGATCTAATTCGAAAGCGATACGCCTTTCACCTTCCGACCGCGTGCGTTATGACTCGAACTGAATACTTACGTGCGGTGAAGCGATGCGTTGGTGACGGGATCAGGGCTTAGGAGAGAGATAATTAACATTTGTTTCATTAAACAGTCAGATAAGTAGAAGACCTAGAAAGAACAGTAAAAAACTGGATGAGATTCGCGCAGAGCAGGGAAGCAAAAGAGGGAGACGTTTAATCATCAGTGGGTGAAACAAGGCAGTCAATGATGATAATAATGTAGAGAGTAGAATTTTTGTTTTCATTATTTACCTCCAATCCTAGTGCTTCCGTCGATTGAGAAAATTGTCAGCAACGACTGTAGTAGACGAGGATAAGAAAGGATGTAAATTTTTTTTTTTTTATTGCGATTAGTTCTCGCTGTGGTATTTTAGTGTATAAGGTAGCTTGACAAAAATAATATTAGTTAGTTAGTACAATATGTAAGTTCTAATCCAGAAATGGATCCGCTAGACAATTGAGAACTGAACCAGATACCTCAGTAGTTCATTTGGTTGTGAATGGACACAAATGGTGCGACACTCATTTTTAGCCTATGACTGTATGTAGAACCAGTGACTCTTCCGCTCTTCAATAGAATTGGGGCTAATTCTGAATCAATTCAAACTGTTATCAACTAATTCAATCAGGGTTTCCCACACTATTGCTCTGCTTGCAACTTATGCTGAATAATAAGAGTGTGATGCATTGTTTTACTTTCACTTTCTGATCAAGAAAATGTTTTGTTTGAACACTTTTGATCTGGGTAGTGGATAGCTACACATTCGTGATTTTACATTCCAATGTAAACATTTTCTTCGTTGCAGGCGACGAATCGGGCTCACTTAAGCATTTTTTTTTTTTGCGAAATGATTATGATATAGATGCCAAATGTTCTATCTGTCGGTTGTACCTTTATTTTTTTGCATCGATCCGCTTGAATGCAGTTTTATCTACTTTTTCTTTCTTCTGTTTATGCGCTAATCCCGGAAGATTTTCATTCCCGAATTCGGCTGCCAGCCAACCATCAATATAAGATGAATAATATTAGCAATGGAATATTTAAAGTGTTCTAATAATATATAGCGATGGAGCGTAAAGCGCTAATAAATCTGATGCAGGAAGCGTGGGCCGATCAACGTAAGAAGCAATAACTGGACTGAGCTACAACGGAACTTATGTACGTAACGTTATTAAGTATAACAATGCAGATGATTTCTAGGAAGTAGAAATAGTTTCTGACTAAGTGAGTCTTTCGTTGATACTGATAGCATTAGCGACGGGTAAGTACGGATTATTGTTGAAATGATTAGTAATTTGTAAATAGATTTATCTAGAAGATGGAGCTTTTGGTTAGTGATGATCAAGTAGTTTAAATACAGGAATACTCCCTCGAATCGTTTAGAGGAATGTAACCTACCTATTTAACAAGCGCAATAATGTACTAAAGGATCATACAAGTACTACTAAATAGAGGAAATAAACTCCGAGATCAGACTGAGCAATAACTAAGAATATCAATAGGCTGACAGAGATAATAAGAAAACTTAAAGCCAAGTACTAAACAATTATTTATAGTATGTTTTTAGCGCTGCGCAGGCGCTTCCGTAAATACGTTCATAGAATCCATACTCGTATATACGTTAGAAGTACATCATCTAATTATAACCTGATGTTTGACTTTGACGTCGGTCTCGATGTAACTCATTGTTAGAATATGACACGATTCGTTGGAAATTCGCGTAGGCAGATCCGACGCGTGGAAATTCAATTGACAAGGTCGAAACACTCGAACGTGAGGTTATAACTTACTCAGGTAAATGAAAGGGTTTAAAAATAGTACACAATTAAAAAGATACAAATAAATGAACAAAGTGACGAAGACGCATTCGAAAAGACGATAGAGAGCTAGATCGGGATGGGATGAAAAATGCTGCCAGTTAGAAAAATCAATAAAAATAGAAAGGAGATTGCCCGATGGTCGTTAAACCATTACTTTTAAGGCATCTAGAGACAAGTACTTACATAGGATACCAAAAAAAAAACAACAACAGGTCCAAGGCTTCTCACCGACAGCTCCACATTAGAACACCTTGTACCATGGCTGCTATTACATACACAAATCATTCAGACAAACATTATGTGGATGTTTACGAACAATCATCTGTAGACTATACAAATATCTTTTCCTGAAAGTCTTACCTGTAACCTTGCAGAACTATGCCACCACGTCATCTATCCAATCTTCTGAAACATTATAAATGCCATATTGAAATCGAATTTTAGTTAGATGAAGTCGGATTTAAACTCATGCAACGAGATGACTCGATACAAAGCTTTGACATATGAGGTTTCTTTTTGAGGACATAACCTGATTAGATCAAAGATAGGATACTTAAAATAGTACAATATGTGGCACTCTAAAAATTTCGACATAAGATAGGTGGACATTGATACATTAAAATATATTTTTTATTTTTGTTTACGTCCTACTCGTCAGTCAAACATAGATAGTGGAGGAAAGTTACTGGAGTTAAATATTTGATTATATATTACTAGACTGTTTGATAGACTACAGTGCGTAATAGAAGCAAAAATAAACTTTTTTAGGTGTGTTTATTTATGTGATTACTGCTCGCCTAGTAGAAAAACTCCGCAGCAACGTCGGGTGATCTTATAGCAAAATTTTCCGATTTATACGCAGTTTTAATTTTATCAGATTTTAATGTCGTTGAATTTAGGTGACGTCAATCGACAAAGAGCACATGTTGGTCGAAACTAATTACGTTTTCGTAGTTATTAATGAACGTCGCAAGTTTAATCGAAGATATTGGGACACTAAAGCGTCCGATGACCTACAAAACGTTGGTTTATTGGCTATTGCTACTAATCGCTGTTTAATACGTTGTGCAATGCGTCTCTATTATTAAGGGAACTGGGTTTTGTTGATGAGTTTTAAGTGTATTTGCATGATGAGTTACGGGTTTATTAGCTATTCTTAGAGAAAATTGAGTTGTTGAGAAACAGATTTGATTTTGGGAGTGAAATCTTGAATACGTAGTATCTTTAGCTGTATCATATTCCCATAAAAACTAAGAAACAAGAAGTCTTGGAATACAAGCTGTGTCCATTAGCTTTCCACAGTTAACTTAACTCCCAACAATCACCTAAATAGTTTACCTATATAAATTCTTAATATTAATATACAATTTCTCTCAATAATTGTGAGTTGTTTACAGTAATAAAACTAGGCCCTTAGAATCAAATGAGGTGTGATATAGTAAGGAGCGAGCATCGACTGACTGAGTGAAAGTCCACTTTCTTACCGCCTTGTCTCAGTTGCCGACGATAAACGAACTTACTTCTGCTGGAAGAGACGTTTAGGTATTGTTACCAATTGTTAAGTGCATCGTTGCAAGTTAATGTTGCGATCTTTAGAAAATTTTGTTTGTGCTGAAAATCTACTCAAATTGCATGCAATTTGAGTATCTTACGACGAATGAAAAATTGTAATCGAATTTTAAGTCGAACCGCAGCTAAAAACCTTCACTTTCTTCTTTTATAACATTTTCATGAATGAAACATAAGTTCCCTGATCTTCATTTTCCATGAAAACAATGTGTCCATTTTTTTTCTTTCTTTTTAAGTCTTCCTCAGTTAATTAGCAATAAATATAACATCTAGCGGTTCTATCCCCATGTTGTTCAATAATTGAGCAAAACTCGTGTGACGGTTTTCCCTACGACACTGTACTCTGTAGGTTAATGTATTGTCGCTTTCTTACCTGCGTCCACGCATCTCTAATTGTAAGACTTCACCCACTAATTTAAATCTCCTACCTATTGGTTTTAGAAAATGTTAAACCAATTCTAGTTTGGCGTAATTGCTATGTTTCACTTGTATGACCGGTGTTTTAATTAGTTGGAGAAAACTTCATGGTTTTGATACGTTTATTTAAGTCGTTTAAATTGCTTGGTAATGTTTGCAGGTGATACAGACGTAACAGCTGGTGTTTCAATACAAAAGGAATATAAAATAAAACTGGATAATTTAAATGACAGATTGATAGGTGCGACTCAAAATAATAAAGTGCTGAGTTGATTAGTAAATTATTCGGCCACAATACCCATCAACCCAAAAGAGATGTCATTGCCGAAAATAATATTGATCTGGTAAATTCACAAACAATAAATTAACAAAACTGAGGTCTCTCCGGCGATTGAAGTCCAACAATCATTGGCATGGATTCAAGTACGTACGATGTACTAAATATTTACCTGTCTGCACATATTCGGTATGAGTCAGCTGAATTACGTGATCACAACGCCACATTCGATCGCTTACTGATTCGTTGCTTCTTTATTTAGACGGGTGTTAATGCGAGCAGTACTTTTTTTCTGATAGCTGTTTATAATTAGAGTGCTGGTGTTTGGCATACATTTCATTGAATTCGTCACGTTGGCGGGAGTCGAGAATGTTTACAAATCGTGGACAGGTTGCCAGGCTATTAATTTTTCACCTTTGTATGTCTTCCCTATCACCAGACGTTGTTCGCTTTCAGCGTTTGGTTTAGGTTTGAAATTGCGTACGTGCAGTAGCACTTTAAATACCTACATACTGTACACAAATGACAAATTTTAGTTTGACATAATTCTAATTTTCACCTCTTTTCGCACGCGTTCGTTTGCTTACGTTTATTTTCACAGATAAATTTGGTGTTTGGGAGTGTTATTTGACCCCATTCTTAACACAAGGACTTATGAAAAAAAAAATGTTTTTCATTTGTTTTCTCATCGAAAGTTCGTTTCCCTTTATCCGGCTTTCTCGGTGATAGCTTGTAAATAGAACAGCAGGATCGACGTGAAGGATTATAGTAGGAATCGATGGACAATGAGGTTATGAGCCGTGGGCCCGAATAGCTCATGCGTCATTGTGTGCGAACTTGTTGAGAGATACAAGTTCGGTTCTTATAAATATAACAGACTGTGAAATGGATACTAAAGTAATTGAATATGATTAATAAAGAAAATAAATCGTCTCATGATAATTTATTTTTACAAAGAGAAAACTTTAATAAGATCTCTAAAATTAAAAACAGCGTAAACTCCCAAACCCTGTCTTTTAGAACGTTATTTATATGTTCTAAATCCATCGTGCTACTTACAGATTTAAAGAGATCGGACGGAAGTGTTCGCTATTCCTCGTAGTTCAGTATTCGATCATCTATCGTAGAGAATTTGCAAAGTGTCTGTGTGGGTTAGTCACGTTTATATAGGTATAAAGTTGAATTACTGTGTATGTATCAACTGTTGAAGACGCGTTGTAATAAGGTCGCGGACGCGGCTGTGTGGCGCCGCGGGTCGACGCCCCCTCCTACTAAGTGAATTATATTGTAATCTTTACATATTTATTATTTTGATCATGATTGTATGGTTGTAGAATATTAATACAGGTCATGTAATAGGTCTTGGGCCGTCCTGGGCAGTTCTGGAGTTGTTTCTATGTGCTGTTCGTATTGAATTCAGCTTATAAATTTACTAAACGCGTTTGTGTCACATTGAGACCCAGAACTTTTCGTTCGTGCCTTAAAGCTTAAAAAAATCGAGCTTTTCATGGATTCTCGTTTTGTACGAATATTAAAACGAGTGTCTGACCATATAAATAGTTTTGCGTGTAAGTTTTGTTTGCAAATTATGTATCAACAGTTGCACTGACACGCATTCTCTGGGAGGAAAATTTCGTCAACGATACATCTATTTTTCTCATGCTCCGATTAAAACGTCTCTCAACGACCTAGTCTGACCGACGCGACATAAATAATCATATTAAAATAACCCGTCTTCCGTCGATTAGAGGTGAGAAATAATTTCGCCCACAATATCTCTTCACAATCATTTGCCGACTGATGTATGGCCAACTGGAGAACAGTAGCTTTCATATGTTACACGCTCGTTACATGTTGTTCTTAATAATTTTAAGTCTTTATAACTATCAGAATCTGGAATCGAAAGTCGTGTCTCATTCAAAATCAAGAAGTTAGTTTTGCATTCCGTTCTTATGCAACAGTTTAAAAGGTTGAGGATGTTATATAGTTTGCAATTTTTGACGATCAAAATAAATAAAAAACAACTTCCTGACGTACGCAATAAAAAATTGTAAAAATAAATTCCGATAAATTAAATAACAGCTTACATAACATTGAAATATGGGACAAAAGACAATCGTATAACTATTTGCTTATTCAAAACTAGGCGTGACCGGCCATTGTTATTCTTGGTGTATTGCAAGCTGCTTGCAAATGACATCTTCGTAATCACAAATTGGGTTCCATGACCTGCATGTGTGGAACCCCACTTCCGGCGACGAGGCGCGTGCGTCGTGCCGTCGAGATCACTTCCGGCCCGCCACTTGCGCGCGCGCCACTGATAATGATAAGAAACTGGGGCACCTACGAGTGAGTGGTGTTACCTGTTCATTTATTGGTATTTGTATTTTTTGGCGACATGCGAAGACGCGTTGGCACCTAGCGACTGTCGCATGTTTTATTTTAGTTTACACATTGTTGAATTTATATTTGCGGGATGAGCTGAACTATTTGCTTTCTGCATTGATTAGATTCCTCAATTGATTAGATTTGTAGACGATTTTCTATTCTGTATTTTCATTCCTCTGAGTACCTGGTACTTATTGACAGGCCTGCACTGTCGTCCCATACCTATTATCACTGTAATTTGAAAACATTGTAAAAGCCAATTATTTTTAAAAGAGTACCCGTTCTCCATAGAAAGCGATAAATTAGGAATCTCCTCCTAGCAATGCTAATTTATACGCATCTCCAACTCTCAATGACGCACAAAATGACAAACAACAATTCCGTATCACCTTTCTCGGTTAGGGGTCATGGGTACCTCCAGAGCTCACTTTTTTGGTATCTATTTAATTCAAAACATTATGACTTCTACGTATCACGTGCGCAGGTATCTTCTGCATGACGATGACGGCTCAAAACTCGTGATTATCGACAACATCCTGGAATCATCGAGTTCATACTAAAGGCATGAGTCATTGGGAAGCGAGCCTTACGGTAATGACTAATGATGACTGAGGAGCACCGGTGACTACGATGAGGAACTCACATTTTGGGTTACGCAGTGTTACAGTTTTTTTTTAAAATAATTATTTCCTTTTTGCAACATTGTATACCATTCTACAATGTTGCAAGTACTCGTATATTGTGTGGTATTTAATAGGTGTTTTTTTTTCGTAGGAGCAAACTCCTAGTAAAAAAAACTGTAAGTTTCGTAAAAAAGTAATTTTAGACTACCTTGGAGGATGAGAAGCAGCGTCCGATTGCAAGTATGTGCAATAATTATGTCTACCAAGCGTGATGATTAAATTAAGCCTTGGTTATTTTTCAGGCTATACCTACCTATAAATATCAAATCATAAGTAATTCATATTTTACCACTATAACGTAAGATATTAACAGTCCTACTAATTAGTCACCAAAACTAATAGATAATTAATATTTTCCGGGTCTTCCCCTCATTGTTTGATTTTCCGTGTAATATGTGAAGCGTGGTTATGTTAACGTTTAACTTCCTGTATTGTGGATCCACACAAGTATGTAAAAATAAATTTAAGAAAAATTGGCGTATGAGGAAAAACTGGTTGAAATTGTGATGGCTATATCAAAAATGTTCTATCGCAAAACGACGTTCCAGGGCCTCCAGGCGGAGGAGGAGTTATTTTTTACTAACTCAGCCGACAGAAGGATCCAGTTGGGTTGCGCAATGTTTGGGAAACTTAGCCAAGTCTTCTAGTCCCCGATCCCGCAATGTCTAAAGACTAGGGTTTCAACCAGTGCGTCCTGCCCATAATGACATACGGTACCAAAACTTGAACACTGACAGTTGGGCTGGTCCGCAAATTCAAGGTCACTCAGCGCGCTGCGGGCTATCCTCGGAGTTAAAGGATACAATCTTTGAAGGATAAAATCAGAAATGAATTTATCCGGAGTTACATAGCTTGCAGAGTAAGCAAGCTGAAGTGGCATTGGGCCGGCCATTTTTGTCGATGGACCGGTGGCCCGTGGAGCAGACGAGTCCTGGAGTGGAGACCGCGTATTGGCTAGCGTAGCGTGGGACGCCAGCTAGATGGACCGACAACTTAAAGAAAGTGCCTGGGACGGACTGGGTGCAGAAGGTGGAGGTCAAGGTGCAGTTGCGCCACATGGGAGAGGCCTATGTCCAGCAGTGGACTTACTTTTATACATATTGAGTATATTTTTAAATATTTTTACCAAAATCATACCAAAACATTTAAAATATAAAAAATGTGGCCCATCGGCATCAGGAGCAGGGTCCAAGATGCCGGTGGTCAGGGCTCTAGAGTAAGGAACCTCGTGACTATGCGTGCCGTGTCTAGGAGTACTGCTTTCTGAATCAAACCCTTGATCCAGCCGCGCAAATTGAGTCTCCAGAGGTGTTGGTCGAGCGCTATTATGCCATTTACTGTAACGATTATCGGTACAATGATTGCTGAGGCCACGTCCCACATGTCGACAACCTCGTGAGCTAAGTCAATGAGTTATTTTATTATTATGATTGTGAATTTGACCCAGCTAAAGGGAAAATAAGATTTAAGATAATGATGATGCTGACATGATAAAAAAATAATAATTATTGCAGTTATTATTCCGAAGATGAAGTGAAGGTAGCGCTATAAAATATAATTAAATATCGCAATTTGTCTAGTCACATAAATCTCGATTTCGCGGCCAAAGACGCGAACATGCTACTTGAGAAAGTAAACGATTTTACCAACTTGCTAACGTACGAACTCTTTTTTAACCGGGTATTTAAAATTATTCTGGATAGTTTAAAATTATCATTGTCATCATTTCAGTGGAATGACGTCCACAGCTGGAAATAGGGCTCCCTCTACGCGTCGACACATCAACCGGTCCTGTGCTTCTCACATCCATCGGATTCTTGTGGCCTTCACCAGGTCAGTTTTAAATCATTTTAAATGATTTGTATACGCAATCGACCACAAAGGTATATTTACCCTATTTATCTATCAATCCTACTGTCAATTATCGCTAGGCTGCGGTTTTCACCGTGTGGAGTAGGCCTTACAAAGTTGTCTAGACATTTCCAAAGACTTTTGGCTAGCCTAGACCACACCTAAACTATTCAGTTAGTTCAGATCTCCATTATAATTGAAGTGGATAAAGTACTATTGTATTCATGAAAAGTAGAGTGGAACACTTAGTTTAGTGTAGGACAAATCGGTGAGTCTAGTCTAGCGGGTGAAGTCAAGGAAATTAGTATAAGATGGCAAATTGATGTGGTGTGTTAATTTGATAAAGAATTTATTTCCCTGGTTGTACGGCTAATGCAGTGGTGGCTGAGCGGTGACGGCCGTGACTTACGAGTTGTAGGTCGTAGGTTCGAACCCAGACATGCGCTTTACCCTGTGTAAATTATTTCATCACCACAGCTCTCAAAACGGTGAAGGAAAACATCGTGAGGAAAACGGCATGTCCTAGAACCAATTCCAAGACATGTGACATCTACCAACCCGCAATGGGCCCGCGTGGTGGATTACGGCCCACTCCCTCTCACCGAGAGGAGGCCTGTGTGCCAGCAGTGGGAACGATATAGGCTGATTATATATGATAGAAGGAGACACAAAGAAAGAGAGAGAGTGAGATAGTTTTCATGTTTGTACAGGGTGCTGGAACCAATAGTGAGGTCACAATGAAAATCCAGATGGTGGCGAAAATTTTCAAACTTTTCGCCATGGATGTCGTTTTCATGGTTTTCGAGAGTGCTGCAGGCCATCGTGAGGTCAAAATAAAGTTTGAGAATTTAAAACATATAGCTAACGACGTTACATTCGGAGTTGAATTTTGCCTCGTGAGGAATTTTGTTGATGATGATGATGATGAAGCATAATAATATCTCATCACGATCGTGTCACGGGTTTTTGGTATATACTACCTTTTACCTAGACTAGGAAGTCTATTTGTGCATCTGTCAAGATTCTCTTTCAACAGCTTGAATTTTAGTGGCATGTATGTAGGTACCTAATCTTCATTAAATGGTAGGCAATACTTAGTGTAAAAATAATAGTATGAGCCGTTTTCTTTTCAGTCCTTTTGAAAAATTATAGTAGAAAATTAAATTTTTCTGAGATCTAAGATCGATCGAGTGATGTAAAATACATATTACGGTTAAGGGTTCACGTTAAACTGTATTATTAGTACCTAAGTGTACAAAGGTGTATGACGCAGGTTTTGACAAAATTACAAAAAGATAAAGATATTTACATACGCACATCCGGCTTAACTTATGAGAAGCAGATGGTAATTCAAATAACTTCGCTAAGTATTGAAATATTGTTTACTTGGTGTTATTAAATTTCCGCCGTTTCTGACAATTTAGATATTTTCTGTCTGATAAAACTGTTAAATAAGGTATATAACCATCTACTTACTTAATCCAAACTTAGCGTCATAGTAGTTAAGATAAAATTGATACGCAGGTTTCGAAAAATAATAATTTCATTGACAGTTTTGTTGAGTTTTCCAATTTTATCAAGCCGGTTTTTCTGGCTGAAAAACCGGCTTTCAAAATGAAAGACTGAAAAAGCTGGCTGCATAATTTACCCATATTGGGTAAATTCACTTGAAAGCAGACGGTTGATGATTGATGATGTCTGCAACTGACAGAAGATGATATAATCATCCAATAGGAGCCGTCTGAAAATATCCGGAGGTTCGTCTACCACATTCACGAAGCTAGACCCGTGACATTGGGACGTACCTACCAACATAGGTACAGTCTTTAATACAACCAACATTTATTTTTGTACCGCTTACGTCATTGTCATGTAACGAAACAAATTGACTTCGTTCTATTCTTGGTACGTCATGAGTTCTTAAGTAAAACACGTAAAAACCGTGGGCGTCATTCTAATTACGTAAAGAATCTTACATCTTACGTCGGACAGTCGTCATTCTTAGAAAAGGGATGTGTTCTCCGATACCTACCGCTACCTAAATGAAAATCGATTTTCTGCGAGCCATTTTTGTCGGTAACAAGATGGTTAAGTTATCGATAATCACTTATTTGCGTAAGTATTTTATGAGTTAGTTTTCTTTGACATACGCTTGTGCTGAGTTATGTGTAGGAGGTAAGTTTTGTGTGTGCTATAATATTGAATGATACGGTCGGAATGTCTGTTGTTTATTTATCTATACAAAGAGGTACAGGTTTTGCGTTGGTATGTAAGGGTATGTATCTTCGCAACTCCTGATTCGATTCTGAAAATTCATTCACTAATGGGAAGCTATAGTATTGCCTTCTATAGGATTTATTTTGTTAAAAAAACACGCTTTAAAAACCAAACTAAAAAAGCAGAAAATTATTTCAAAAAAGCGAGGGGTGCTTTTTGAGGTATATTTTTATAATCAATTAATATCAAGCACCCCTCGCTTTTGTGAAATTATTTTCTGCTTTTTTAGTTTGGTTTTTAAAGCGTGTTTTTTAGATCTTTTTAACTATTATTTCGTTCTGCTAACTACAAAAGCGTGATTATTCAGTTTTTTTTTTAATTTTTTAATTATTATGTAATCGTCATTGGTCCTCGAAACCGTGAAAGAGTAACCGTGGACTTTCTTGCCGGCTCTTCTCCATAGGAAGCGACAAATGGAACCTTGCACCTAGCTTCTGACGTTTCATAAGTGCCCATGCAGGTTTATATGAAATAAAATATTTAGATTTTGAAAGTCTACAAAGTTTAAATGAAATCTGACCATTTGAAGTGGGTTAAAATCAAGTCCAAGGGAGTCGGTTACAAACAAACATACAGGTGAAGCTAATAGAAGCGTGTTAAAAAGAAATTTCGCGGACGAAATCGTGGGAAAATCTAGTACTTAGTTGAATAAAGTTTTAGTTTGTGTTGTGAAAAGTGCTATTCAGTAGAGCACTCATACATTTAATCTGATGGGGATGATTCAGTGTATTAATATTATTTTTGTATTGTTTTATGATTTTATAAAATGGGGATTCATTATCATTTTCTGATCCTGCGAAAAGATGGCTGTACGTTTCTCTCGGGCTATTATTTTAGCGTAAATAATTGATCACTTGGTCCTTAACAACAGACCTAATGGTGTTCCAGGTAAAAAAAACATCCAGGTTTCCTTGGTTTACTGTAACAGAACGTAAATTATCTAGTCAGGAATTACCCTCAGGTCTACTACGAACTGGGTGGGTGGGTACTTTACGGAAACGACACACTTGTAAATATTGAGTGTCATGAGGAAAACACATCCATTTTCCTTTGTTTCGGACGCCTAAGTCGGAAGAAAATTGGAAAATAGTTGCCAAGGAAAAAAAACTATAATAATAATAATGAATCGTATGCATTATTAGTGAGCGATCATATCAAGGATCGTGCTTTCGTCACGCGTCGGTCGATTGAGTCATTGCTTGTCGAGTTCGCTTTAACTGTGTCAGCGTGGCCGTCGCGGAATAGAATCAAGGCTGCACGATATGGATCGGTACGCTGTAAAACACCTGTGTACGCCATCTTGGATCATTTTTTGGGGGTTTTTGACATGACTTTACATGACGGTTATATTCCCCGAGGTTCGGCAGTGGTGTATAAGACGCACATTTCGCCAGTTAACCTTATAGAGGCGACTCTACTCCTATTCCTATTGACAGGAAACAAATTCACACACCAGGCTGCTATTAAGGATTTCTAGCTGAAAAAACAAGCGACTTCCAAAAAATCACTACAAAGTGAAAAATAACTTTAATTTCGGAAGTCAGTGTCTTTGGAGCTGTATTTTAACTTTTTGGCACCGCTTTCCGAAAAAAAAGTCTTTTTTTTTCAGTTTTTAGTGGTTCACATGTGCTTACCCCTTCACAGCATACCGGCGTGATGTTATGTTATGAACTGGTGTAAGCAATAGACAGACATGAGATTTCAGCAATCCCAGTCCATTTACTATCATTTATTGAGGAGTTCCGTTGCCTATCTCCAAAGTTCTTCATCAGATCTTCACCAAATTCAAATGAGACCACTCCGAGAAAGTACTCTTCCTAAAAATACCTAAATTACTTCATGTGCCTATAAAATTTGAAGAGTTCTCTCTATTTCTCCAGGATCCCATCATCAGATCCTGACTTGATGATCATGGGACCACCTGGGAACTATACCCTTTCAAACAAAATCCAAATCAGTCTAGCCATCTTCGAGTAATCGGGGAACATACATAAAAAAAAGGTTCCGACGAATTGAGAACCTCCTCCTTTTAGAAGTCGGTTAAAAAGAAAGATTTTTAGAGATTATATTTAGATACGGAGCGCGCAAAATGTTATAGGATTCATTATTTTGTCCTATTTTTTTTTTATTAGGACTGAGTTTTGTCTGTTTATTGACCTACTCGTATTTTGCCTTTTACAGTCGAAAGATTTTAATGACGATCATAACTAGGTATGTTACACGTTCTTGCCCGTTCTTCTCCATACGTACCTACGCTTTGGAATGGGCTTCATCTTTCTACCTGACCGACCTTGACAATTCAAAACTACCTTGCCTATAATTGGTTTACCTATTTGAAATAAATGTTTTGAGTTTGAGTTTGACACGGGATATTTTGCCAGGGCTTAAAACCATTGTATCTTTTGTAACTTACGATAGCATTATTTGTTGGTGAGGGAAAGAACTGTTGGACATTTTTCTACTGTTACTTGAAATGAAGTATTTACTTTGTTTATTTTATCCTGGGAGCGTGTGTAACGTTTATAGATATCCTGCGGGTGTAGCATTTCCTCTTAATAAGTTCACATTAGTGCAACCAACTGTTCAATGATAACAGTTTATATTGCGATAATCTTGTTTTGATAAGGGTTGCATAAGACGGCTAATAAACTAACTGAACAGACAGCTGTACTGCTGGGTAGTTTGTTGCGCCAGTTATTCTTCCCTGCTAAAGCACAAGAAAGTGGTGAAGGGCGGGCGTTTTTGGGGGACTGTCTTGTTAAAAAGTGCTGACTCTCAGCCTAGTTTCAATAAATAACTTTTGATTTTATAACGTAAGCTAAATTCTCTATATTATGGTTGTGAGTTGTGACAAAATAAAGAATTCTCTATCATGATTTTGACACAACAAATATTCGTAATAATTTTATTAAAATGGCTGTTAGTTAGTTAACTAGACAAAAAAAGTGCTAGTTGTTCTAGGAAGTTGCAGCAAAGGGTACCTACTCAGATTATGTTTCTACTGCTATTAGACTACCGTAAAAACTTTTTTTTAAATCAAGATTTATGGCCGATTCCTATAATTTACGGACAGTTGTTGGTAAATGAAGACTCTTGTATGTTTACCAATAGGTAATGAAGTAAAGACCTAACAGCTTTGCTAGACCCTACCATATGTGAATAGCTATCACAGGTAAAATTAGCTTAGGAAACTATGTATATGCCCAGTTTGGCAATAAAAATTAGCTTAGGAAACTATGTATATGCCCAGTTTGTCAATAAAAATTAGCTTAGGAAACTATGTATATGCCCAGTTTGGCAATAAAAATTAGCTCATGAAACTATGTATATGCCCAGTTTGGCAATAAAAATTAGCTTAGGAAACTATGTATATGCCCAGTTTGGCAATCAAAAATGCTGCCATAGGTAAGCAAAACGATCCGTTTTTGTTAATAGGAACCGAGGATAAGTAGATTACAATAATTTCATTTAGGAACATTTATAATGCAGCTGGTTTTACTGCTACATTATCAGTAAGCATGCAAATCTAACGGAATTCAAAGATCCTTCGCCCAACCCGGGACAATCACCGCGCGACCTCAGACCTCGACCTCAATTCAGTCAAGGATACATTACGAACTACCACTTCAGTCAAAATGAAAAAAAAAGAATTGAATTCTCAATGAATAGAAAAAATATTAGACAGAAATGAATTTAATAAATAATAGTAGGTACAAAGTGCCAAAATACATTGTGACTGGGTTATAATTTCAGAGTAATTCTTAACTTGAATATAATCCTTACTAAATCAAACAATTCAGACATAGAAAGCATCAGTGTTCTTGAAAATATGACCTTTTTCATGATGTTAAAAATGAGAAGATTACATAGAAAAACTCGGTAGAAACAGTAGCGTTGGTTGATTAGCTTGCCCGAACCAGTCTGAAAATGTCTGACTTTGTCACTTGGCTAGTCTCCCTGTTAATATTTGAAATATGTAGGTAGGAGAGGGTATTTATAGATATTTTCGGCGAGAATCCGGGTGGCGGTCGAGGGTCCCAAGATTTATGGCAGAGCGGGTGAGTCCCATCCAACAGGGATCTTCGAGTGTGGGCCACAAGTTACATTCGGAAGCGGGAGCGGGGGGTGAAGTAGATACTAAAAGATCACGTGGGCTACGTAGATCTTTTAGAATTTTCGTCCTTTAGTAGGTACCTACCCAGAATTTAACGAACGAAATTCTGTAACTTATACGATACGTGTCCGTTTTCTTGTTTAGGGAGTTTCATATTGACACACTTTTCGTAAAACTCTCTATTTTATGGTCTTCTTGGTTGGCCTTTCAAATCTTTTGGACTTAAAACATTTGAGATTAAGACAATTCAGACTAGACACAATCTTATACAATCTAAAACTCTTCTTATTTCTAATTCTTCTACGCCACGACAAGTAGTGCAGTACCCATAGCCAAATAGCAGGAATCGCTATCAACATCACATCGCTCTTCGCTCATCACCCATCCCAGAGCCCAATCTCGTCTGCCTCACACCCTCTCCAACTAAGGGCAACTCATCTCGCCGCTCAGTTCGGTGCTATCTGCGCCCCAAGATATTTTTCTTTGTAATGCTATTGTTGAAAGAAATTGACGACGATTCTCGTGAACCTCATGCTTGGTGATTACTTTGTGTCTTGCTAAGTTTAATGAATTTATTTGCTAATCAGAGATGTATAATTATGGAGATAATAATCTTGCCCAAAATTAAGTACGTACTAACTCTTCTGCCCTTCAAATAGTCAAACAGTTTAACCCTGCGACAAAAACACTCGTCTTTATTTAAAGAGTAGTACAAAGATATGATTCTAATTGTTATGTCAATACAAAAAACAACAGAATGTCGAGGATAATGCCAAGGAGGTCCGTTGTTAAAAACACCGGAGTACAAGCTGCAGTCGCACGTGGCATTGGTCCTTTCCGCTCTTTAACAGGTAAACATTTTTTACAACCAAATTACAATTTTGGGAATATTCCAGACGGGTATTGATCGAGTTGTGGATTTCCATTCAAGTGTAGCGGATTCCCACATTTTGTGAGAATTTGAATCGCCTTGTTACATTGAGGAGGTGGTTTTGTGTCGCGCAAGCTTCTTTCCCACACGATGAAGATCACGTTCATAGTTTGCTCTTAAAGTTTTGAAGAGGAATTTACTTTGCCATCCTTTTGATCCTTTCATCTCCATGGAAATGCATGGTGCTAGATAACTTGTGATCTTATTTGTAGTAACGTAAAAAGACATATTTTTTGTTACTTCTCCCAAAATATTCGAATGCTCAAGAACACGTTGCTTATCGCACAACAACGTCAACACATAATAAACCAGTCATACTTGAACATCAATTACGAAAACAAGGCGCCATCACCACGGTGTAAATAACCGTAACAGAATAGTTTCCGATGTTTTTTGCATGATGAAGTTCCATCAATCTAATTTGAAGCAAGGACAAAAGGGATGCGCCATGCTTTGAGGCTATAATTTCAAGGATTTATAAT
The DNA here is from genome assembly GCA_947359405.1 of Antitype chi. Classification (NCBI taxonomy): domain Eukaryota; kingdom Metazoa; phylum Arthropoda; class Insecta; order Lepidoptera; family Noctuidae; genus Antitype; species Antitype chi. The sequence continues at coordinate 7,933,621 of OX375815.1, read as the reverse complement.
AAATGCTCATCTTCAACTTACGGGTGCAACATTCCGATGCCGATTCCCTAATTTGAGGTCCTTTCTTTCTGTTTTATGTTTTTTTCCGGCAAGGGTGGCGGTGTGGTTCCAAAAGGGTTTTTTGCTCGTGTCGACAAAAGGCCGCCCTAACGGTATGTTGCCTGCGCCTGAGCATTATTCTGCCGATAGTCCGTCAGCAAGGCTGTTGGAAATATGTGGAATGGTTGCACTGTGCAAACAGAAATAAATCAAGTTATTGAACTGCAGTGTGCCTGAGTTAACATTGTAATTTATGAATATCTGTTACTTGTTAGCATTGTCATTGGAGTTATTATTGTTTCAGAATAGAGGATAGCTTACATTTCTCTATAGGCAAATATCTTTTACATAATAATAATAATAATAATAAAATTGTTTATTGATACAAAATACAGATGTAACATACATAATTGAAGCCCTGGCTCCTGAGCTAGGTAACAACCTGTGTTACAGGAGCCAGTGTCTTCACCCGTTTGCTTCATAACATAGTCTGTACAACAAAAGAATTAGGTAATAAAAAAAATAAAACATGGTAAACTAAAAGAAATTAAAGATGCACGCAAGCTCTTTTGGTATGCAATAACTGTACATATATAGATGTGTGTGTGTGTGTGTGTGTGTGTGTGTGTGTGTGTGTGCGTGTGCGTGTGTGTGTGATTGTGTGTGTTGTGCGGGTATGTGCTTTATGAGTACTGCTGGTATACTAGGTCTTCCGTCCGGTGATAATCCAGTGTTTGAAGCCATGTGGAGATTTTATTTTTACTTTCTCTAGTCGTTAAAGGGTTTATGTTAAGGGCATTGTTTATCTTATTGTAAATGTATGAGGACATGTAAAAGTGTTGTCGTCTAGCGGAAGCTGTTTTACATAATACCGGTCTACTTATGTCCGAACGAGTAACAGCTCTCTTTAGTTTTGAGGTGTGAATTACCGGTATAATTTGATGTTGTTTGATGGTGAGATTAAGAAGGTACAACTGTCTCACGGTAAGTACTTTACAATTTTCATACAGATCTTTCGTAGGAAACCGGTATGGTTTGAATGTCATGACCTTTAGTAGAGATCTTTGGGCTCTTTCCAGGTGAATCAGAAAGGTTTTGCAAGCACCCCCCCAGGCCGTGATACAGTAGCCTATGATTGACTGCGCCAGCGCCAGATACACCGTACGTAGTAGTTTAAACTGAGCCACGTGTCGAAGCTTCTTAAATGCCCATATAAGTTTCCTAACGCGAGAAGTGGTCAATTCAATGTGGGGACGCCAGCTAAGTCGATCATCCAGAAGTATAATACAACTAATGATTTCGTAACAATTCGTTCTTATAATTAAATCTATAATATAAATCGTGGGCGTTCTCACAATTGCCACTGCCATCCCATTATTTGATTTAATATTTTACCTCAAGGTGTGTTTTTATCAATAAAAATAGGCGTCGTTATTTAGCGATGTATAAAAATAAACCGAGTTGAGATTAATTTATTTACCGTGGGGATGCCGGATCAGTTCGGAAGCGTTCCCAGAGGGATTCAATCGAGTCTAGACGTAGGGATGTTTGATTTTCAGGACTGACTTCATGCCACCTAGATTGTTTGACTAAAGGTGGGCCTGGCTCAGGGCTCTGCAGCGATTTATCTTCTTAAATCCTAGTATCCTACTAGTATTATAAAAGTGAAAGTTTGTATGTTTAGATATTTAGGTCTTTGGATGTTTACTACTCAATCACGCAAAAACGGCTGAACGGATTTGGATGAAATTTGGCAAACAGATAGTTTATAACTTGGATTAACACATAGAATACTTTTTATCCCGGTAGTACGTTCCCGTGGGATAATTTTCGATCTCCACGCGGGCGAAGCCGCTGGCAAAAACTAGTACAATATGCACTCATTCTTTTACTGCTATTTTCTTTATGTCTAATCGCGTAGGTTTCTTGAAGAGCTGTTCAGAAAGAAAGTTTTACTAATCATTTATTAACTAATGACGTCAAAAGTTACATATTTTCTTTTGTTAAATCTAACTACATAATGAGTTGGTAAAAAGTTGGCAGAGCATCAAAAACATACCGTTATAAATGTACCTAATGGAGTTTTATATGACTGCTGAAAGAAGAACCTTACGAGATAAAATCTTCACCAGAATGTTATCGGATGCGTGTTGTATTGAAAATCATCGGCTTTCTCTGTGGTTTCTCCCGCCACCCGGTATATGGGAAGGACTGAAATAACTTTATTAGTACAAAAATAGAGCCGGAGTGATCGCCCTCTTATTACTATTTTCAGTTTAACACTAAAATAACTGCGCACTGTTAAACGAAGACAAAACTGTAAAGTACCCGGTTACTGTTTGTACCGACGTCGGTCATTGTAGGAAGTACTAATGTGGGGGAAGATTTTATTTATAGACCAAATAGATCTTCATTCACAAATTGTTACTATGGATCTTGTATTTCTGTCACCTGTAACTAAAGATGCAAAACGGATTTTAAACCATTTGGTAGATATTAAACCGTCTTTTTAATAAGTATATAATATTATCTAAGTATACAAAAATATAATAAAGGTTTCAAATGTTTTATTTTTAATATTCGAAATGCACTGAGGCTTCACACGAAGTGATCTAGGCCACACTTACTCCCTGATTTAGGATATATCAAGGGCAATCGAAATTAAATATACATATAAACATTCTAAAAATATGCAGAGGTTGACTAAAAACCTAATCAGACTATTTTTGTATTGATACTTAGCTACTTACATTACATTCTTAAAATATATAATTTAATAAATTATTAATTATATAATTTAATAATTATTTTAAGAATGTAATGCGTATTTATTAAAATATACTTTGTGATTGCTTTCAGTCTGTCTAATCCTAAAAAAAAAAGTATCCTAAATGACTTCACATATTTATAAAAATGGTGAATGATATCAATCATTAGCCTGTTTAACATAATTTTTAAAATAATACATAATCAATGTACCCGGGTCTGGTTTAAAACCGTTTTAAACAAATTTAAAACGGGTTTCAAACCACGGAAGTTTTGTATAAAACGGTTTGTTTACATCTATACTTGTGTTGTGACACTAGACTAAATTCTAATCATATTATTAACAAGCATACCAATAATTTCGTGATGTTAGCCTAAAGCGCGGCTTACAAATAGAGGTGTAAATGTAAGTAATGTGGAAGTATTAAATATTTTTACTGTTAAAATATATATTTTGTTACATAAAAGTATGTTAATATTAGTTGGTTTATAGTACGGACCCTTTTTTTATTATTTTAGTGCATGAATGTAAGTTGGGTACCCAACTAACGCAGCTGTTGTACAAAATGGTCAAATATTTACTAAGTTTCTCCTGCCACACGCAGTCAACAAAAGAGTGACGACGTATAAACGAGCCCTTGTTCTGAAAAACTAGCCGTTTTAGTAAGTTCATTGTATTAACAATAGCATTATGAAGTATAATTGTCTCAACATGTCGAGGAAAGGACGGTTAAAAGAAGAATAGTGAGTAAGTAAAGGCATCCGCGTGAATAAGCGGTACAAAAACAGACGCCACGGGTGTTGCGACAAATTCAGTGGATGCTTGCGACGACGTGTGGTGCAAGTTATAAGCGAAGGCGTGTTGTTGTTTCTTGTTTTCGCTTTTCATGAATTCTTTTACTGTAACCGACCAACTGCGGTTTGCTAAACTTATTGGTGTTGTGGTTACATGTCTCTGTAGTAAAGCGGAATATATTTTTTTAAGTGGAAATGATTCGACAAAATTACCATAGTTTGATTTCGATTGTATGTCGTTTTGAACGGTTAGCAAAATATTATTTTATATAATATTAATATTAATTTTAGCGTAAGTGTAATTCTGTAAATATTTCAGGTTTAAAGAAATAAATGAATTTCTTTCTTTAAAAAAAAGGAAAATAATGGATGACGACTTAATCCTTAATTTTTGTTGAGTTCAAATATTGCTTTTCTATACTGACTACTGATTTTAACTTCTACGAACGAAAGAAAGATAAATCTTTTCGTCTCGCTTTTTGGGAAAATTATATTCCTTTTTTTTAGACAGTAAATATTATAAGTTATAACAAAGCAATATAAGACAAACATTCAAGCACTTACCACTTACACCAAACAAATAATAGGCGAAAAAGTCCAGTATCCACTGTTTTAAAACAAGTTAATTAGTAGGCCGATATTGTCAAAATAATCGATCAGTGACAGACACCCCGTGGTCAAGGGTCGCTGTCATTTACGTTGTTCCGAAACAATTGCTCTTTCATGTCAGTTTCGTTGTTTTGCTGGACGTTCGGGTGTTAGTAACGATTTCACTGTGCCGTTGAGTAGTAGGTATTTTTATGAGCATTTATTTTGGGCAACTGACATCGAATGGTGTTATATGGTGATTTTCATTTGTTTCAGCTAAGTAATGGGTCCACAACAAAAGATTTTTTGAAATGGTCTCATTGAAAATCTGGAGCACGCAGATTGCTTTAAGGGTTAATTTAAGACGTACCTTCCTTAAAAAAACCTCAAAGATTTAGGGCGCAGTAATTTGATAAATAAATTTTAATTACGAACTGCGACCGCGGCGGTGTCTACCGGAAAAACGAGAGCTAAATAGGGCAGAGAAATGGGAAGCTACCTAATTGTAAATTAAAAAGTTCGCGGAGTTACGACACCACAGTCCACAATGACACCCCACTGGTTGAGTGGGGGTGGGCGCCCCCTCTACGCCCCCGTCGCCCCCCGTCGGGGGTGGGAGCAGACATCCGTGGAAAGCGTGTGACATTTTGTTTTAAAATATTGTCCGCGCGAATACATTCACGTGGATCATTTTTAATCGTCTCTTTGCTTTTTCTTTTTCGTCCGTTTCACAAAACAAAAAACGATACACTCAAAAATGACACATTTCAGCGTTTCCATTTTTTTGCTGGCTGCGATATGGTTCAGCTTTTTGCATTGTCATAAAAATGTGGTCTGTACTTTAAGCGAACATTTTCTGAATGTGGAATAAGTCAAATACGGTGTTAAGTCAACGCGACAAAAGTTAGTATAACACGCGCAACCGCAGGGTCTTAATTACCGTGCAGCGATAAGAAGCGCCGGCGCATTGGGCGTGAAAGCTCAAAACTGTATACGTCACCCTTATATCAACGATCACAGAGTGGGGAACTTCTATCCAGAAAAGTGAAACTACTGTCGCTCTGACTTTGATTCCAAGTGTACTTTTGTGGTCTGTGTACCTATATTTAGGTAGGCGCACCAAATATTGTCGTGTCAAGGCCGTCGGCTTTCCTCCGGCATTCCGTTCCCGCCGCCCACAGGGATATCTCACGCTCATGTTATGTAACACTTCACCAAGATTCGGTTACAATTGATATACCTACCTACTAAATAGTGGTTACGGTCACTTTAGGTATTGTAATGCGGATCGCACCTGTATTATTTGAAGTATATTCCGGAATACAAATTTACCTAGATGGCATTTTTTTTATGAGCATTAAAATTCGCAGGTCATACGGAGACGAGTTTGTCAAGGTCGAATAAAAAGTGACTTCTAGCTAAACAACTGACTGGCGACTAAACTTTGGACCGTATAAAAAACGTCGTGATGAAGAAACAAAAGAATATTGAATTTAGAAGTGTATTAGATTGCTCCTGTGTGCTGTTAAAGCGCTGGTGTAAATAAAGAGACACAATTATCCCTAACGGTATTTGAGTCGGTGCGCCTGTTCACACCCTTCGACCCGTAGAGAATCTCATCTCCTCGCAGCGACGGTGTGGCCATATGGCATGCCGAGCTGCCCGCCGACGTATATAGATCGAAAACTTTTTACATATAAAGGCCATCGAATCTCAATTAAAGTTCGTGTGTTAATAATTTCACTACGATTATTTAAATATTGGATCTAATGTAAAGTACCCAGTAACTGGTTTGCAAATAAACATAAAACCAAAAATAAAACATGATAATTCGCAACAAGAAACTTCTGCCACTTTCTTTTCCAGTGAACTTGCGCGGTTAAATAAAGATTTCATTAAATAAATATTTTAAGTAAAATCTCATTAATAATAAATATCTTCCGTTACAACAATCTGGAAAAGTAAAACCAAATTGTCATCGTTTTACCCCATTTCGCGGGAGATTTTCTCCCCGTCCTCCTTGGTCCAGTGTTACGTCGAGTAGGCAACTTGGGGCGGCCAATGCACCTTATTGACTGAGACCGACCGCAGCCGACCTCTCCCGACTCATCCCGACCATTTACGACGATAAGGTTGTCACTACAAGAGTTTAAAGTTATTTGAAAACTTTGTTGTGTTGTCCCTGCGCCAGCCAGCCGAATTACTAATTAACTTGAATAGTTCGTTAACTTAGATTAATTGGTTGATTGAAGGCAGGTTGTTTAAAAGGTGTTGCGTAAAAATTGTGTAATACTGTGAGATGATGACACCGATATTTTATTACACTGTGACTGAATTATTATAAATAAAAACTACTAATTAAAAAATTGCTATAGTCTATCACGAACAGTATTGCGCCCACACCACTCAATTCGCTTATAATTCGAGATTCATAGCGGCGGCTTATTCTCATAAAAAGTTGTTCCCTTCAAAATGTAGTAATTTCACAGAGGGTGGGCCACCCCTTACCTCCTCCTCCCATCTACTCGGGCTGGCCTTTTAACGTCGGAGATATTGTCTCTTTAGTTAGATCTGTATTTACTACAGTACAAGCAAGATTCGCAGAGAAAATCGCGTGTGTAATGTTACACGTAAGGTACCTATGTACGCCATGGAATGTCAATGTGGTGAATATATGATAATATTGGTTACATATACTTTGTTTTAACACTGGTTATTTGTGTAGTTTTGTCTGATTTTCATCTTTATTTATTATTGTTGGCAAAGGCCACAGATAAACTTTATTACATTGGTTTTTATTAACTTTCAGAAGCTGCTCTTCCAAATATATTTAAAAAAAGTATTTAACTAAATCCTATTACCAACTCATTTTACGGGCATGAGCTGTACTTAAAACTATATTAAAATTGGTCACATTTTCTCGAATTTCCTTTTCACCGTTGCTTTGATTTTTAATAAAATTCCAATCATACAGTAATTGATTTTCACTTATACTATACTTCAGTGCGCGTTAACGCGTGTTTAAACTTTTAACTGAAGAGTTAAATTAACGTACCTATGATATAAAACAATATTAACTGGTTATGAACCTGTAGCTCCACGACTCATGAATTCAAAACAGCAATAATAGAAAGTCAAATGCTACACATGGACGGACAACTTGTACAACCTGACAGTTAGGAGTAGTTTCACGTCTGGAGCTAAGAAGTTTTTTTTTTTTGGGTGGCAAATCATCAAATAACTTCTCCCGCTCTTGATGCAGCAGGAGGGTGTGTCAGACTTTTACTGACTAAAACCCACCCGTGTTACCTCAGTTGCCTGTGTGCCAGGGGCCGCGGTATCTCTTTTGAACAACCCGCACCCCTGGCAGGTATCGGCCCTTGCGGACCCCACCAGTTGGTACTGACATCTCTTTGAGACGCGCGTGGAACACAACGTGCCGTCGACCCGGGCTTGGTCCTTACCGGACAGCGAGCTACCCATTACTCGCCGTCCGCAAGCCCGCGGCAGCTTACAGGTTACTTCTAGGCAAGCTTACACAATCGTCGAACACTTATCACAGACACCACTATCATGATTGTGAGTTATTGGTCAATCGCTAATAAAAATAAAAAGAACCTTCAATAATCTGTTTTGATTGGATGGCCCAAGGTGTCGAAATAGGTAGGTAGCATCCCACACCTAAAGCCTACCCAACTTCCAAAGCATTATGGTTGTTCCGTCAGGCCACTTCCCACCGTTGTGTGCTAAATCATACGGTCTAAAATAGCTGGGCATCCTGGCGGTGACAAGAGGTGTTATTATTGCTGGCGTGCCGTGCCAACCGACCAGCGTTCTTGCTGTAAGAAAGGCCATGGTGTCCGAGACGGTAGACTGCTTCACCGCACTGAGAGCGATGTGGAGCCATACAAGGAGCACTCACATGCAGACGAAGAGTCACCCAGCATAGTGCCTATGTTAGGTGACGGTAGTACCTGAAGCCAGAGTCTCCCATTCTCCCACAGACAGCAGGCGGGCACTCCCAGCAGTATTGGCGGACGTAATAATATCTGGGGGCACTCCCGTGCCCCCGCCAAGACGAGCCAAGCGGAGCGCAAGGGCACTACCTACCTTAAACAAAATTCTCGGGATATGTTTTCAATAGCGGACTTTTTAAACATATAAAGTTTTATGTGCATAGCTCTTATACTTTAGATTTTATTGATATCTAATAAACCCCGAGGGGCAATTCTCGTAATTTTAAGAAACGATCACAGTCTGATCTCAGTATCAATCTGTCCAAAATACCTCGAGGTTCCATACATTTTTGACAAGTTTTTGACATTTCGTTGTCGCCGAGATGACACGGCGACTAGATTTTGAACGTTTTTAATTACATGAATTGGCCATCTGATTTTGTCACTGACTAACTGATGATCATCAAAATTCTTAGGGTACTTCCTAATGTTCTAGAAAGCTGAAATTTGGTACGTAAGCTAGTATTAGTACACAAACAACAAAAAACATCTAAAACTTGGAACTTTTATTCCCAACCCCTTAAACTAGGGGATGGATGTTTGTATGAGACCTTGTTATTATAAATCATAAAAATAAAAATTAACAAAAATAAAACAAATGTTTTTGGTGGTAAAAAGCAACTTACAAAAAGAAGTTAAATCCCACCAAAAACATTTTCATGCAGAATGTTGCCAAGACCATATGACTCGCACTATCAAAAAGTCATCAGATCTCATGTAGACCCAAGCTTCTAACTCTCTACACGCCCTAACTCTACAAGGCCTAACTTCACGAACTCTACACCTCAGTCAAAATATGTGGCTAATAATATTTCATACGAAAAAAAAACGTATTAACTTGCAGGGCAGCTCATCCACCTGTCTCTGAGAATATGGTTTCTCGAGATAAACCGTATCCGGATCAGCTAGCTTCATTGCATCGGTCAAACACGGCACTTCAGAGTCAATCCGAGAAAGGCTGAGATTTTTGTAGTTAGCCTTTCGGTGCCTTAAATGAAGTTTGATTTTATGACGATTATCGATTTATACCACTTTTTTTATATAACTCAGTATCTCGTTCTGGCTTATACGCTCACTTCCTGTGGCTTTTGTTCTGTGATTTTGTCAGAAGGTTAATTTTTCGTCATGGGACATAGGTAACAGTGTTTTTAACAGATTGACAGTCGCGTCACAAGTTCTTAATTATCTCCCCGCTACTTGTGCATGTCAGTCTTACTGTAGGTAATACCGCCAGAATCAACATAGTTTACTCCAAGGTGACACGAAACCCGCCCTACTCTATGAAAGGGATGCTATTTGCTATTATACAACAAAAAAAAATTATACGTAAATCATTATCCACATCATCACACAACATTGTTGCCATACAAGTTAGACATCTGTGAGCACAGTGTGTAGTCAGCCTTCACAAAGGACGAGTCTGGTCGAATTTTATTGACCTCAAAGTTCATGACTTTATACCCGTTAGAAAAAGGTTGCGCTCTAGTAGTGGGAGGAGCGTCTACAGAGGAGACGCATAAGTTACTTTTATAACATGAGTGCAACTCCTGAACACGCCCTTTGTCCTTGACTATCTTTGCAAACAAATCGGGATCGTTTTGAAGATCGGTTAAGGTCATCTTTGCCTAGTGTGGTAAAGTTGGGTCCCAAAATAACTTACCTTATGATTACCTGAAGTAGGAGAGAGTAGGTACTTGACATTAATTTGACCCCTGTTACCAAACTGGTAGAAGAAGCCTAGCTAGTTCCTAATAGTGATGAAAGATGAAATTTATTGGTTCTTTTTCAACTTTTAAGTGGGTTAATTGTTTTAGAGTTAAATTCTTCGAGGTGGAGTCTCGTGGTGTTAAATTGGCCACCCTGCCAAAATTAGACAGGTATCTTTCGTAATATTGTAGATCGATTACTTTCGTCACTTGATACTCACTACAGTAAGACTTGATGTCCTGAAGAAGAATGCGTCCTTTTATTGTTTTATAATTTTATTTACAGTCTAACCTAAGCCTGCTAGGGTTCAAAATAATGTCCCACAGAAAGTTCGTTCGGTTCCCACGGGAAGTCGTGGTATATTCTCAGTCAGGGACCACACGACGGTATCCCAGATCTGTTGCACAATTATATGCGAAATAATATACTTGAAACTGAAGAAGAGCTTTAACAATCATGGTTTATATGATGCTGACGTTACCCTTCTAAGGGCAGAAAGCCGAGAACAAGTAAAACTCTTACAAATTTAATTAAATGGCCCAATTTATAACTAAGTTGAGGCGCGTTTCAAAGTGAAATATTTCTAAAACTTCAACAAGTTTATGTCTCGGCTCAGTGGAACAGTTCGGCTAATTTTGATCTTTACTAATCATAGAATCGTTTGAAGTGTTAAGATTACGTTTAGTAGCTTGAACGGTTGTTTATCATCGGTTTGGAAATCGTTGATAATTTAATGAATAATAGTTATAAAAAATAACTGATTATGTCATTATTGTATTGACAGTTAGTATAAAAATGTGACACGATTATCAAAAATCAAAACTGAAATGTCATTTAACGGAAGCCTATTCAAATTAACACCATATAAAGTCATTTAAAAGTTTAAAAATCACGTTGGTTAACTTTTAAATCTGTCCCGAAGCTGGTAATACGTTATTGATATTTGTGAAAAGGCTGGATAATAATATTTGTACATTACTTCCCAGTGTAAATTGAGCCGATTACCTTCCCGCGTAAACTTTAAAGGGGATCACAGAGGGGGATGATTGTGTTTCGGCAGGGGTCAGGATATTCTGGACACGTTATAGTGGTGTCCACAATGGATGGAGTGGTAGGGTCGCGCCACAATGAGCCCTGCCGCGTAATTGTTAAACTGAACGGGGGTTGAGCGCCCTGTCAACTGTTCCGTCACAGAATAAGTAATTGAGAATGTTTGGAGATTTTGTGCGTACAACCTGGTTAATTAACACGCTTTTGTAGGTTAGTTACTGTTTGAAATTTGATATTTAGGTCATCAGTAGCTTCGTTTAATTATTTTGATTGAATATGACGTTTATGAGTTAAGAAAACGTCTTGTAAAATATTGGTGGCCCAAAAATGAGTGTTGTCGATGTTATCGATACGTGATCTTTGACATCACTAATAAGTAGTGACATCAGTGTGCCGGTCCATTCATGGAGCCGGTTTAGTTAGCAAGTAGAACTGGCGTAAAATTATGATCGCGCGAATAAAAATATTAGTTTGTGTTGGTTTTGCTAATAATTATGTATTATTAGGTGTATTTCAGTTTCTATCAGAGTATGTTGTGTTAAAATGAAAACCATTATTTATTATGTGTTGTAAGCAATTAAGTATAATTATTTAAAACATTAGGTATTGTTACAATTTACGATGTTAGTAGGTACGAATAATTTCCATTAAATCATTACTCACCAACACGCAATTTGTGAGCCTTGCAATAAACTTAACAATTCTCATCGGCACAATAGATGTTTAAACAATAAACGAAATACCTAAGTGCTAATATTTTAATTAAACAATGCCGCCGCCATTAACCGCGAAGATTGTAATAAACTTTATCGTTACCTTTTTAAATCTCGAACGAGCCGAGTGGCCCGATACCGATCACAAACTCCCGCTCAACAATACACTTCATCCCTTATTAATTATTTTATTGTAAGCATAAAGGATGTCGTAATCGTCAGAATAATAATATCATCGTGCCGCATAAAGAACCCCAAGTAGCGACAACACAAGCGTAAAAATGACACGCCGTGCCACCAATATGTTTGTGTGTAATATTAGATTTATTCGACTGGGTCACGCACACAAGCGTACGCAGGCTACCCCGAAGCGGGGTGCGCCCCGGTGTGGGGGCACAACACTAGCACAAGCGCAGGGCTGCCGCTTGCCGCCCGCCAGATGGTCACGCACACAGGCGCGCCGCGAAAGGGAAAGCTACACTGTGTAAACAAATCGCGGGAGCGAGTGCCGTCCCTCTCGGTTACAAAGCCCGTGTGTGTCACATCATTGTGTGCTGTCGACGCGATCCGACGTAGATCGTTCTGTGAAATTGCCAGGTAATAGGCCGAGGGACTATAGCATTACACTTACTTATCGGTGGGTTTAGACGCTCAACGGCCTAATCGAATTGAATATTGGCGACGTATTGACTTTTTGAATGTTTAAAGGATTTAGGTTGAGGCCTAGTTGTGTCAAGTTGAGTTGATTTACCATGGCTTTGTTTTGTAAATAATGAAGTATCACATATACACTATCTAGTATCTACTTATAAAAATAGTAATAAACATCATTATCTACAACATTATCTACGAAAAAAAGCGAAGCAATGTTAAAGTTATACCTAATACTTCAATTTAAATGATATAAATAACATAATCTATTTATAATACAAAAAAGAAAAGCAACAATTTGATCTCTCAAATTAAACAACAAAAAAAACCTACAAAAACTTCCGTAATTTGAGAAGAAAGAAGCTCAGTTATGATTAGATGACGTAAATATTGATACAGTGGATGTTTGGTCGAAGTGTCACGAGTACGACGCGCCGCTCCGGGCGTGACGACAGAGATTAGAATTGATCCGAGTAAGACGCCAGTGGAGCCCAACTCGACACCTATTCGTGTATACGTTATTGCCGTCTGAGCAATGCCACCCCTGAATTAAGTGGCGTACGCTCCGTCATTCGGATAGTGATGTACGGTTACAAGGACCGGTTTTATCGATAGTTTTCTTCTGGTTTCATTTATGACATTTCATGATGGTTTTTTATTAGTATATTATGTCAAATATTGGTGAAAGTTAATGGTTAAATAGGATTTTTTAAAGTACTTACTTGTCATCATTTTTTAAGTTTAATTGTAAATATTGGGTATTGACATAGATGTGGTACTCATAATGTAAGTATATAGTAATATGTTGCCACTAAACAGAACATTTATAAAAGTATAATTAATAAGTTTGAAGTAAATGAATTGTAAACTACCCACCCAATGGTTAAAATGACATTAAATATTAAAACAATCGTCAAACATCCCGATGAGCGCGCCGCAACAGGCTCGCGAATTATGACTATGGTATTGTTAATTCAGAATCGTCCCGAAATTTATTATGGGTCGCCGAAGCGAGACAAAACATACCATCGATACGCACTAATGAGGGAGACAGAAGACGGTTAAATGAGGGGGTGTCGTAAATAAATTTTTGCGCTTACGTTTCAAAGATCTTTAATCAAGGGCTGTGTTGTGGTAAAGACAACTTTGTTTTGTTTGTGATAGAGTTCATAATCATTTGTGTAACAAAAGCTAAAGAACAATGTGGTAGTCTAGAAAGAGGAAACGGATTACGAGCGAGTGTCGGAAGCTTTCACCGTATTTAACGTAGATTACAATACTTTTTCGATATTATGTTTACATAAGTGTTGATTGTTTTATTGATTAATTTGTTAATTACTGGTTTATGGACTGTAATAAAACCACCCATAAAACCGGATTTATTGGCCTCAAGTTGCCTTATTCGACAGATTTTTTTATTTATTAGCAATTAAACTTCACACGCATAATGTTATCAAAAGTAGAATAATGTTTTAAGCAAAGACGTTTTAGGGTCCTTAATTTTGAACTAAGTATAACATGTGTGAGTAGGTATAATCTATGTACTTAAAATTAAATCGAATTTTAGAATTAATTTATAAGAAATTTTTTGGATAGCACATGTTCCTGTCTACAACTAAACTGATTAAACTTACACAGTAAGGAAATCTATTTATTTTGAACATACAGGAAAACTCGTCACAGCTTAAGCAAACCAATTCAAAATGTTCAATTTTTACAAGCTAACAATTTGAACTTAGAACCCCTCATTGTCGAACACTCACAAGGGACGATTCTCAAATCCGATAGGTGCTAATCATAAATCGAATCTCGACTGATTCAAATGAAGCGATCAATCAGAGCACAGCGCGCGGTGACATGGCGGCAAAAAATCGTCTTTGTCCTAACCAAGTTTTTTAGAGGGGTGATGTGTTAAATACCTAATTATTGAACAGATTTATCGAATGTTATGCACGAGTAAAAAAAATAACATGCTTTCTTGGAAACGCAAATACTAAAAAAAAATACTGTTAAAAAGGGGGCCAATTCATTACAATGTTTTAAATCAAACTCAAACTCAAATTCAAAGCATTTATTTCAATTAAACCATTTACAGGCACTTTTGAACTGTCCAAAAGTCGACCAGTTGGAAAGTTGAAGCTAGTTGCCCATTCCAAAACGTAGATCTCTATGGAGAAGAACGGGCAAGAAACTCCATGGACATTCTTTTTAATCATGTTAAGTATTACAAAAAATTGAGAACATTATTCTTGTTGCTTCTATATGTGAGAACAATGTAAAAAAAAAACAATTCTAAATATAAGATTTAAAATAAGCCATGGAAGTTAGGAGATGACCAGTCTTAACCGACGGCGCCCGTTCACGAACTTGACGCGTGGATCAGCACCATCCAGCTCAACCATTTTGTAGGGAACCGAATGATCCAATAAGATCATAAGATATCAGAATAGTGGCCAAGGTCAGGCCAAAGAAACCAGGGCTGTCCAAAAGCGCGTTGGGTTGATGATATCGTCAAAGTCGCGAGAAACACACGGATGGGAGACGCACAGAACCGAGAAGTATGGCGCAAAAAGGGGGAAGCCTATTCCTAGCAGTGGGTGACTCCAGGCTGAGATGATGATGATGAAGATGAAGATATCAGAAAAGTTAAAAATGAAACTCTTACATCAACAATAACTTTCAAATTCAAAATAGTGCCTAACACTAAAACATTTACAAAGCTGTTACCTAATACATTCAAATAATTCAATTAGGTAACCAAAACAGCTCACTTGAAAATATTTTATTCCTAAAGGTTGAAAAATGTCTGCACGTGACTGTGAGACCTACTTTTGATACTCCAATAATTCTTGGAAAAGAAAACTTACAACGACCCAGACGACAACAAACTCTTCCATGATCTTACAATACGCTACACAAAAGCTCTCAAAGGATCGAGATTAACCTGTGACGTAATATTGTTCATGTTTAACATGGTATTCAAACACAATATTTAAATCAATTTTCTTTTTTCTAGATGTAACTCAAGAAACAAATGGCGGTCTGAAAACGTTTCCATCGGTTGAACAATAACCAATAGGTACAGAACTACAAACCATGGCAATGGTGATGATAAGAATGGTTAATGGCAATGTGAAAAGGCGGACGTGACTTGACACACGCAGGCCTCTTCTAACATGAATCCGAATTTGAAAAGGCGTTATAAAAAAGAACACACATACCAATAAGATTTCAGAATCACAATTAATTTTAAACAACAAGTAATGCTTAAAAAATCTTTGTTCAAATCCGAAGAACTGTTCTCAAACCGGTAAAGAAGAACAATGCTAAGTGCAAGCAATGCTAAGTATTTTCATTGCATTTCCGCATTACTCCCGGCGTCATCTCAATTAGCCAGACAGCTTATAAAGCGCTATAATCATCGCCCTATACGGTATAATGAATCTATTTAAGCTTCAATCGAGGTGAAAACTATTTTGCTTTTGTATCTTTTATAAGCATGACTTGTATTATAATTATGCTGCAGCGACAAATCTGTTAAATGATTAGATTAGCTGATTCAATATACTTTATGGTAGATCACCCTGATCATTCTTTTAGTGTATGTGGTTTACAATGACTGTACATTTTAGAAATATAAATAAAGTGCTTTTTTGTAAATTTCGGGTAATTTATATTTTAATGTAAGGTTTTTTTGGCAGCATTACTATTTATCTATTTACTAACATTTCGTTTCTGTGTGTCAATGATAAGAAGCGACTGGCTTTCATAATTTTTATCGGTCTACGAATGATCGTATCAAATAGGCAAATTCTTCTTGACGTGAAAAATACACCAAATCCAGTTAGATAAATGTTGGCACATATTTGTATTCACATTTCTCTAGTACAATCTTATTGAGCATTAACGGTATTGCAAGTGACAAAATAAGTACGATCGTACTTATTTTGTCATGTACACGTACTTAGAAAATACCGTAACAACCATTGTTATTGTAGAAAGTTGTTTGTATTTAAATAAGTCTTCTCCGTCCGTACAATGCACTGCGAGTTCAATAATAACTTCTCGAAATAAAATAAAATATTTTTTATTAATTAACAAAATTTTGCATTTGTGCATAAAATATTTTTACTTATAAATAAATTCTAAATTGTACACTTCTCTCAAATCTTCCACTCGTTTCCATTGGCGTTTTAACAATAATTATTATAATTACAAAACATTTTTTTTTGAACAGGTCTCGAATGTTCTTCTATTACATATTTTGTTAATCTGTTGTATTAGCATTTGGTTTAGTTATTTATTTTATTATTTATGTACACACAGTAAAATACATGGGCTGGTTCTGAGTTTTTATTTTATTTATCCTTGATTAATTTATTGATTCGATATCATTACTATACCATTACTAGTCCATTCTTAAATAACCGCCGCAATGTGCCAGTCTCTTTCATACCTCACATTCCCTTTACATATTCAGATCATATTATTCGCCTATTCGTAGTGCTTGTAGCCTTTGCGTTATCCAGGAATTGTATGCAGAGACTCTTGTGTACACTCCAGGGTAATTGGTATTTGCGCAACCTTCGCCCCAGGATACTATACCGATAACATGGCTTCCTACTACCAGTGGTCCACCAGAATCGCCTTGGCATGCGTCTCGTGGTGGGTCACTGCCATTAGCACACACCATCCCTGTGCTGATGGTGGCAATGCGTAGGTATGCTCGTGCGCATGTTGCTTGGGAGACGACGCTGACTCGTGCTGCCATCAGAACCTCAGATGACGAGCCTTCGTACTGAAATATTGAAAGAAGTTTCTTTGTAAGTTTCGAGACCAGCCGAGAACTATCATAATATGTTTGAATTGAAATGGCTTGTTACTTTCTTTATCGTATTACATATATTTATATCTGATGTAACAAGTAATGAAATATATCTTACCGATGTAGTCCCGAACCCAGAAACTACCGCTCCAGTTCCAGCCGGTAGAACAAAATGTTCCGAAGCAATTGCTATCGGAGCAACATACTGACTAAACTCAATAGCTCTTGCAGTGCCAAGTAATGCAATGTCGTGCTCCAAGGTTGTTGTAGAAAATCCCTCGTGGACGTAGACAACGGAAACATCGTAAGTTCTGCCTCCAGATATTCGATACGAAGTACCTACCGTGACTCGTAGGTTAGATGGTTGCGACACGTATCTGAAAGTTATGAACATTGTGGAAATTTAACAGGCCAGTAATTAAAAATATAACGAATGGACAACATATGGAGGTGCTATAATAGGAGATGAAAAATCAAAAGGACGTAACAATCCAAATAATATCAAAGATTTATCAATATCAAACAGTCGAGACGATAATCTGGCGAAATATATTTAAGTATCAAACTTTCTAGAAATGCGAACCGCGTAGATTCGAAAATTTATAGTAATGTGGAAAATCATTATTTAGTACTTACGAATCAACACAATGGGCAGCAGTTAAAATGCCTCTATCGCTGATTACAACTGCACCACAAATGTGAGTCCATCCTGATAGGACCCTCCTCCTTAAACTTGCTTGGTATGGCACCTGACTGATATCAACCGCTTCTCCATTCACTATCCTAGAGATCCCAGATTCAGCGGTATCAGGTATAGGGATCGATAGTACATAGCCGGAGCAAGCTGAAAAAGAAGGATTTTGATTTCTTTGAATTGTTTTATAGGAGTGGATATAAGTTGAATAATCTATCGGGTTTCAAAAAAATAAGACACAGTGTAATTCATTATTTTAAAATAATACAAAACTTTTGATGATAAATAACCACAAACAAGGATTCAAAACGATGCTCACTTACCTAAAAAGAATATAATTTCAACCGACAACTGCATTTTAAGAAACAAAAGTATCAACTAAACAATGATATCGATGTACGAGATGACCAAATATAAGATATTTTATCTCATATAGTCAAGATCAAGTGTTTGTTATCTTGGGATAAACCAAATTATTTATCTTACCCACTTAAATATGGGAATTCTTTGAAATTGTGATTTCCGCACATTTTCTGTGTCATCAAAATTTTCCTGCTTTTGATGTCTTTTGGTATTTCTGCCTTCTATGTAAAAGGAAAGTTACTAACGGATGGGTCCTTCATGTTGATTTCTGCATCAATCTTTCATCTAATATTTGAATCCAAGTGACTTATATCCAGCGAAACAGAGTCGGGCATTCCCAATTTGTTATCAAGAGCTTTATCATTCATTGATAAAACGATAAACACACGAATTTGTATTGTTTGGTACTTATTCGGTTTTCCCTAACAGTTATTTATTATTTAATAACTACCTATTTTGTTTATTATTATACCACAGTTTGTATTTTTTTCTTTGTATAAAGCTACTCAGGTTACCTACATACATACACGTTACATTTTCAATGCCGGAAAACAGACTTTCCTGTAACACATTTAAGATACGATATTGACGTTACGACATTACCTTTTACACATTTAGATTTTGAGAAGATAGAGTTCTAGGAAAAAATATACTTTGTTAAATTTGTTGTGTCGCTAATACCTAAGCCATATGTTATTTTTATTAATAACTTAACAAAAAACGCAAATTTTTCAGCCATTATTTCATCTGTTGAAGCCTAGTTTCTTCCAAATAGGTAGTGTTAGATTTTGATTTCAGTCGAAGCAGGCTTTAGCAGATATTTTACTTGGAGATGATACCCATCTGATCTCCATTTTTTTTAAGGGTGGAAAATCATCAAATATACTTAGGGCGGGAGGGCGTGTCAGACTTTTATTGACTAAAACCCACCCGTGTTCCTTCAGTTGCCAGTTTGCCAGGGGCCACGGTATCTCTTTCGAACAACCCGCACCCCTGGCAGATCTGATCTCCGTCACCTTGTTACTGGAAGATATAGATTTCCTATATTATGTTCAACAGATTTTAGGCACTTGGAATTTTATATGGCAATCCGAAATATCAGTCAACTTTAATTCCATTAACCACAGAGTTACGAAAGCCATAAGACCTAACACCATGGCGCGTTAATTTTCCATGTTATTCTCAGGACGAGCTCTCGATCATAACGAGGTGCAAATTATATTAACAGCTTTTTAATACAGAACTGCCGTTGCGGCCGAGGTTTTATCGGCAATCAAACCGTTGTCCCGGACTCAGCAAATTTATGGACACATTAAACCATCGGAAATTGCTCGGTAATGAGCTTCATTGAGCATAACTTTACAATATCGTTTAGAGGCAACATATTCGATACTACATGGCTCATAGTCATATCTGCTGTTTTTATGTGGAATTTGGATCTATTGTTTGGCACTTGGATTTTTCTTTTGCAAGGGTTTCACCCTCTGGCTAGCCTTTTCCCAACTATGTTGGGGTTGGCTTCCGGTCTAACCGGATGCAGCTGGATTCACAACCCAGTTACTGGGTAACACGATACGTCTTGGTTGTCACACTTTTGGGCTTCTGACGACCCGCAACGACTGCCAAAGATCCATGAATGACAGCCGGGACCAACGGCTTAACGTCCTTTCTACGGTACGGAGGGGTCTTGGTAAAGATGGTCACCCATCCACAGAAAAACTGTGGCTAACCTGATCGATTGAACCATGCGGCTGTTATTATTTAGCCACGAGCTCCTCTTTCCTATTTCAAGGGATTGTTGAATGTTATTGTCGTACCTACAAGTTGGTTGATAAGATCGACTTCTTATGTTTATTCCAGTTAACCTTGTTGTGCTTCGGTTAAAGTAAAATAATATGTTTCAGTTTCTTTTTTAATTTTTGCAGCAGCTGCATTTGACCTTCTAGCATTCATCTTGTTCTTCTTTTTTTTAAGTTTGCCCCACTCTAGAAATTTTTCCTGTGTTGTGGGCGCGTTTACAAACACTTTAACTCACATACACAAACAGCCAGACTCGGAACAACTACTTTTAGGTCATATTATTATTATGCAAATATTTGTTCCGTGCGGGAATTGACCCCGCGACACGCAGCGCAGCAGTCAATCGCTTAACCACTGCGCCAACTGTGCCAACAACAACTGCTGATCCTGTTCAGATTGATTGCCATACCAAACTCACCTAACCATCTTTACTTACCCACCGAAGTAGGAAATAGAACAAAGTGGAACAAGTAGTCATCGAAGGTATGATACGGAATAAAATACTTAACTCATTAAATTGGTAGATCTGTATTGCATTCAATTTCTGAAAATTTAATCCAACAAAGTTCATTTAACATTGATGTAATGTTAAACACATTGATGGTCTATCTTCATCTCAATATAAACGGCCTGTTATTATTATTTGTAGAGCAGGGTTGGCCCAATGGTACCGGCCCGGCTTACAAGTTCTAGGTAGTGAGTTTGAACCCAGACCGGTACTATACTTTGTGTATTTATTTTCATCACCACTGCTCCATAAAACGGTGAAGGACAGAAGGAAATGAGGAAACCGGTATGTCCTAAAACAAACTTTCGAAGACGTGTGACAACCACCAACCCGTGCTGGGCCCGCATTACACGAACGAACGACGCGCACGTGTGGCGCCATCTGTTATCGTTTTAATGCATGATTTATATCGCAATTATTACGAAAACCCATGTAAAAGTATAATTTTAATGTTCTATTTTACTGTAGATTAATTACCCGTTCCGTTCGATATTGCCCCAAGCTCCGTTGTTTCGACCATTAATTGGATGAATCAACCACGAAACGCGTAAAGTGAGCGTAATAAGCCTATTGGCTAAGATAAGATAGTGTTCATTAAATCAATAGAAAGCCGTGTGCATGGAAGTGTATGGCGGTGTATGGGATCGGTTCGTCCACCCACGCGGGGCGCATTCCGGTGGGAGCCAAAGACCTCTCGCTTCCTGGATGGCACACAAATGAATAGTAGATCAATTTTACCGATCTCTAAAACTGGATTGTTTTAATGTGGCCTGTTTGAACGTTATGTGGGGACACCTGTGGTAATCACGCGCACGGTATTTGAACGATATTGGGAAATGATGGCTGCTTTAGATTTTGTTGGATGTGTTAATGCATCTTACACGTGTTGCGACCCTCGGTTGCAGAGGTCAACCGTAGGCCGTTGTAGTTGTAAAATGCAATGATTTTCTGCGGCATCTTTCCGCGCATTAAAAACAATGGGATGATTACGAATGCACCTACCAAAAGCAATTAATCCCTACTAATATTATAAATGCGAAAGTTACTGTGTCTGTCTGTTACGCTTTCACGCCGAAACCGCTGAATCAATCGTCATGTTTGGCAAAGATATATACAGGAAAAGTTTTTATTCAGTGCGCAAACTTTAACCATGAATTCAGCATACCATTCTATAACCCCAGCGAAGAAATTTTTCGTAGGTTTTACAAAAAAAAACAGCTGTTTCATAGAAAAGTGCAATACCTACGCGGTCAAAATGTCAGCTGATTTTTTTTGAAAAAATTCTGAATTTATGGTTACAGTTTGCGCACTGGATAAACACTTTTCCTGTATATAGCGTGGGATATGGAGAAGGACATAGGCTACTTTTTACACGAGAACCGACATCCACGTGGGTGGAGCCACGAGCAAAAGTTAGTTAAAAATATAAACAGTTCAGCAATTTTCACGAAACAGATCTTAACAGCTATTAAGAACAGGTTTTATATACAGGTTTCCGTTCTAATAATTCAAATCAAAATATTTTATTTCACATAAGCCTGCATGGGCACTTATGAAACGTCAGAAGCTAGGTGCACGGTTCCAATTTGTCGTTTCCTATGGAGAAGAGCCGGCAAGAAACTCCACGGTTACACTTTTAAAAATAATTGGCTTTTACAATGTTTTCAAATTACAGTGATAATACGTAATTAAGATCCTTCGTCATTAGAATTTTTCCTAATTATGGTGGCTTATTTTATAGGTACTTTTTGTTTTACACCGCAAGATGATGACGCTGATAATGAAGTCAGCATATCCGGATACGGATTCGCGGATATTCCAAACAACTATGGATCGTCAATTAAATATAGGTACCTACGTATTGTTATTTCTATTGCAAAGGCAAGCAAGATTGAGGCTATTTGTTACGATCTTAACGTTAATTCTCATGTGCATGTAAAGTGATACGGACTTATGTAATTAAGGAAATAAGTACATGTTTAAATGCTTAGCCGTTGACGTCAGGAGTTTAGTTGTAATGAGAAATAGAAAACAGGTGATTAAAACAATACTGTTATTTTACGTGTGTATGTGTATGTACGTTGTTATGTGCATGCGGCGCGTTTCGCGTCTCGCCCGTTCAACCGTGAAGGACGCATGCGCGCCGCGATTTGACGGCCGACTTCTAACCGCCGTTCAGCCGTGGTGCGGGCCCAGTCATATGAGTAAGCGGACAAATTAAATTAATATGTTATCCTACTAATAGTATAAATGTTTGACAGTTTGTATGTTTAGATGTTTGGATGTTTGTTAGGTACTAATCACGCAAAAACGGATGAAATTTGACACACAGATAGTTTATAACCTGGATTAAAACATAGGATACTTTTTATCCTAGAAGTCAGATAATTTCCGATAGCCCCGCGCGCTAAGCTGCTGGCAAAAGCTAGTACAATTATAAGGGAAAAGGCGAGACTAGTTTGGAATATGACAGATATTAACTATATTTAAATATCGTTAACTGTTCACACAACACAATAATACTGTTGTTAATGAGTTCAATATCGTGATGCATTGTTTCTTTGAATATTACAGAAAAGATCAGTATGTAAAGATGTTACATTTTAGTTATGACGACAAGAAAAATGAAAGGAGAAAGTTTGTGTTTAATGCTGCCAGCCTTTTGGGCACTTTTCCCATTGACAGCGATCCGGACGAATTTTTTGAGGCCTGTGATTCTTTTATGATTCTTTTGTCATTTATGTTATGGGTGTTTGTTGCCTGAATTAAATGACTTATTACTAGCTTCCGCCCGCGGCTTCGCCCGCGTGTAGGTCGGAAATTATTCCACGGGAACGTAATACCGGGATAAAAAGTATCCTATGTGTTCATGTAGGTTATAATCTAACTGTGTGCCAAATATCATCCAAATCCGTTCAGCCGTTTTTGCGTGATTGAGTAACAAACATCCAAACATCATCACAAACTTTCACATTTACATACTTCGCAGCTCGTAAACCAGTTCCAAAAAATACCTATAGAATCTTAAACCGCGCTATTCTTATAAATTATACTACAACCTTACTCAGGTATCAGATGTCCAACAACTTGTTAGTATTATCATTATTGCGACTGTTGGACATTTTATTGACAGTTATTATGTTATTTTTTCATATAAAACTTGCTTTAGATTTATTTATTCATGACTTAACGTATTTAAATCTATCAGCGGGTTGTGAGAGTGGTCCAAATTGTTCACAAATCACAACATGTAGACCACCCAATGTTTACGATGTGGTGATTTTATATGGCTTGATTATGATATTTGTTAGAATATTTAATTTGTCTTTAAGCTGTATCTATTTTAAGATTGATTTTGAAAATTCTTTCATATCCGTATAATATCGTGATTTAAAGAAAGAAAAAACGTTTATTTGTGGTAAAAATTACGCAAAAAGAAAAGGAACACAAAAATAAATAAGTAAAGGTTGAGGGAAACATGCGTCACATCCACGCAAAACGGCTATCACTCAGCATTATGCTGCGACTCTACGCAAGACAGAGCCCCAGCGCTGGTTTTCAGGGACAGCCAGCTTTGACGTAATGACGTCACCCGGTGCATTAAACAATTATTAGGAAACTACTGGTATAGCGAACTAATAGAAAAATAATATAATTTTATGTTAATGTGATAGAATAGTTATACTAAAAGGAATATAAAAAAGAAAATGGAAATAGACATACATGCTAGGAGAATATCATCCTCAATAAATATTTTACAAAGTCTTGTCAAGTCATTTGAAAGTCTTTCTTAAAACAAAAAGTTTCCCCGATTGTAACATAACATTACATCCTGTTTTCCCGAAGGGTTTGGCAGAGGTGCTACTGTAACCCACATTTCGCCAGTTATGTTTAAGTTCCGTGTAATAGGGGGTGACCCTATTACCATCAATCAGGCACAAATCCAGACTCCAGGCTGCTACTGAGAAATTCCTGATAGAAAAACCCAATAACACTTGACCCGACCCGGGAATCGAATGCAGGACTTCATGCTCAACAGTAGCGCTTGCGACCACTACACCAACGACCATCCCTCCAGGGCAGTTTCCCTGATCATCTTTCCACTTTATTTCCAAAACGAATATAAATCTTGCTTACCAAGGAAGACTAAATTGACGTATATATAATAACATTGAAATAGTAACTAAAAACAATAACTGCGTCGTTGAAACTGAGCTAATCACCTGACCAATTACTGTACAGCGTTATGTACAATCACGATGTGTACGCACTGTACATGACTGGAATATTTATAAAGTAACCTTTGTATGAAACATAAGACTCAATGATTTTGTCGCGCTCCACCGTATCTTCCGTGTAATTAACTGTCTCGTTATGATGTTGTCATACAATAAACATAATATTATTGTGATTGGATTTCTTTTTTTGTGCAGTTTTGTTGGTTTGGTGAGCGTTTTTTTTTTTAACTGGCGTTAAATGTTTATTTAAGGTTGTTCGCTGAAAGAGGTATATATGAGGTTTTTGTTAAGGAAATGTAATATTTGTGGTGAATCTTGATTCACAAAAACAACTCAAAGAATCAGCTAAAAAAAGGTCTGGAGTAACTCTACCAGTGCCTGTTAATTGATCAATGAATTGGATCACCCTGAAATCGATCTGAAATGGTTGAGGCAACCATCACCAAAAAGCAATGTCGAAAAGTGCACAAGCTTTAAAGAAAGTAGCTAGGCGCAAGTGTTTTTTTTTTTTGGTTGGGAAATCATCAAATAACTTGTCCCGCTCTGGGTGGAGCAGGAGGGCGTGTCAGACTTTTAATGACTAAAACCCACCCGTGTTCCCTCAGTTGTCTGTGTGCCAGGGGCAGCGGTATCTCTTTCGAACAACCCGCACCCCTAGCAGGCATCGGCCCTTGCGGACCCCACCAGTTGGTGCTGACATCTCTTTGAGGCGCGCGTGGAACACAACGCGCCGTCGACCCGGGCTTGGTCCTTACCGGACAGCGAGCTACCCAGGCGCAAGTGTTAACGCGTAGTTTTGCATTACATGTCATTTACAATTATTGATTCAACGACCATAAAAAGGGAAGGCAGTGGTGGCCCAGTGGCAACAACCACAACTTACGAGTCGTAGGTCATTGGTTCGAACCCAGGCAGGCTTTACTTTGTGTAAATAATTTCATCACCACTGCTCTCAAAACGGTGAAGGAAAACATCGTGATGAAGCCGGCATGTCGTAGAACCAAAAATTCGAAGACATGTGATATCTAACCAATCCGCATTGGGCCCGCGTGGTGGATTACAGCCCACTCTAAAAGAGGAGGCCTGTGTCCCAGCAGTGGGAACATTATAAGCTGATTATGCGTTATGCAACGACTAAACCTATATCCTCAAGTTGGTATTAAGTAAAATTTAAACAATTGAATTAGTAAACAAATCAACTCGGAATCAATACTTCACTCTCTGTATTCCAACCAGACCTCTAAATACGTTAGCACTTTTAAACATTCGAAAACATACATGTGCGAGTCGAATTGTATAGTCCTCCTTTTTTATGCATTGAGACAAAAAGGTCATTGTTAGGTACGTAAGAACATTCTTGAACGTACGAATATAATGTCAGAGTGTAAATAAAAGGTTAATCTCGTCAAGTAACCGCGGTGAATTCAATTTGCATACAAAATTACGATTTTCATGTGAAACTCTGGTTCTTAGTGAATTATTCGAGCCAGTGGAGCGACGATTTCCTATTTATGCCTCTCCGCTATTGTACCTTTATTTGTATCAAGGTAGTGAGCGTAAAGAAATACAGAGTTGGATAACTTTTACATTACGACCATGTAAGACACCAGCTTCACTCTGTCTGCTGAAAATTGGTAGCCTTGTCCAAAGTTTATACGTTTAAACAAGTAACAAAGTAATTTCAAGGATTTTCTTTTTTTCACACAAATATATAAAGTTATTACTTTGAATATGTATTAAAAAATTAAAATCCTTATGTCGGTATTGCTCATTTTATTAATTGGCTTGGACTTTGTCGTCCTTGCTCTTTCAGCGAACGATTACTTTCATTGCAATAAAACTGTCAATGGTTAACGATATCTTAGCAACAATCAACAAAAGATCTTCTTCCTCTTATGAACACAGAGTAAACACGACTCAAATACAGATTATAACAACTACCTTTGGCAAAACGAATATACCTACCCAATTCAATGCAACTTACATTACTGCTTACCTAGATTAGTATAATAATGCATATAAATAAATCAGTGCATGTCGTATTCTTCAATAAATCAAAATCAAAAGTCATTTATTCAAATTATGCTGAGAACCTCGAAGTTACATATGACATGAAATACATAAAACACAGTCCCCCAGAAGGCGTGCCCTTCACCACTTCCTAGTGCTTTAGCTGGGAAGAAGAAGTGGCGTAATAAACTCCTCAGCAGATTAACAAAGTTACTTAAGTCGTCGTTATTAATCTAGACAAGGCTGTACCGGGTTAGGCAGTACAGGTAAGCAGTCGATCATGATCTGCCCAGTCGTTTCCTTATTATGTTGGGGTCGACTTTCAGTCACGGATGCAGCTGACTGCCAGTATTCTACATGGAGCGACTGCCTATCTGACCTCCACAACCCAGTTACTGGGTACAATACCCTTTGGTAGAAAGATCAGAGTTTTGGGCTTCTGATGACTCGTAACGACTGTCACAGATACGCGAATCACAGCTGGGACTAACGGCTTTCCGAGCCACGGTGGTCTTGGTTTGTAAAGATGATCACCCATCCAGAGACCAATCACGGCAAGCGTAGCATAAGGTACTGGTAAGTAAAGGTACGGGCATTAAAAATATAATTAGGAAAACAAATAAACAATAATGTTCCGATGTCCACAGTTTCCGCAGTATTCAGAGCGGGATCGGCCGATTCGCTCTCACAAACGTAAGCGGCTATATAGTGCATATCGGGAGGGCGGCCGATGTCTCCTCATACTCTCACGCCACGCAGTTTCTAACATTATATAGATTAGTCATTGTAGATATTGTTTTATAATAAAAAAAAAACTTGAATAAAAATACAATCGACATCCAAAAAACACTAACTAAGTGAAAAATAACTTTAATTTCGGAAGTCGGTGACTTTCGATATGTATTTTTATTCGTTGTCACCGCCTTCCGAAATTGAAGTCATTTTTCACTTTTTTTGGAAGTCTGTTGTTTTTTTTTTAAGCTTTTTATTTTTCACTTTTGAGTTATAGTACCTACTGCACACAATTCGAAATTTCATCATCCTTGGTGTCAAAACAATGCACAGAGTTATGCTCGAGCACATCTAAAAAAAAAACAAAAAAAAATAACATGTCGAATTGATAACATCCTTCTTTTTGAAGTTGGTTTAAAATAATGAACACCATCTCGGTTATCAGGCGTATTGTTAAGCTGAAAGTGGTTTAGTTAGAGGACCAAGTTCAGTAGAGGAAATTTTCAAGCTAATGATGATTGTATTGATTAAGGGGCCTTCACGTTACATCAGCGCGCTTTAGACAGGTATTCATTTTCAGGTACAGTTGCTGGACTGAAACCGATGTCAACTACATATACTTCAGTAAAGTCTACGGTAAAAATATTAAAATGTTAAAATTAACTACGGTTTAACTAACATAAATAACATCACGCCTTGTTTCCACGAAAGGATAGGCAGAGGTGTACCCACACTACATTTCGCCAGTTATGTTTAAGTCCCATGTTATAGGGGGTGCGCCTAAATATGGTTCGGTTAAGTGTGGTGGTTAAGTTTCGTTACACTGACGTAGATATGTAGGGAAATTCCACAAGCTGGAGCACAGCCAATCGCACCTAATATGACACTTTAATTAGTTCTCCTCCACATTATCTGCCTTCAAAGCAAGACTGAACAGGCATGTTCTGGGCACGCTCGTTACATCGTAGACCTTATCAATCGCTTTCCATAAAGCGTGATTGATTCAGCAATAGTAAAAAAATACTGTAAAATGCCTGAAAAATTGCCACTTGCTAGTCGGACGGAAAAATGGCAGTAGGTACATTCTATTTCTAGAACTTAAAATTTTTCTTAAGGCTTCCCTTGTTTACGTCATTACGACTAAAAATAAACACCTCGAGTGGGCCATTATACCTTACCCTACCCTCTATTGTCTGCACGTGAATTATTTTATTTTAAATAAAATGTCTGAAGCCATTTAGGTACACTTAAAGAACAATACTAATGAAAAGAGTAATATTAACGAGCTTTGTTAAATAAAAATAACATCTATCGTTGACAAGCATCGCAGACCAGGCACCGTTCATTTCATTGTCAATAAAAAAAACATCCAAGAGCGATGTATAAATCCTTTTATGAAATTGCAGGACAGTTTAATCGAATTACACGTCACATACTTCCTCCATAGCATACACGGTGACAGTCTAGTTATTTACATATAGAACATTGTACACCCACACGTTTTCTATTTTTCAATCGCGCCGTTCCGCCTTTCGATACTTTCCTATACTAATACATGCACTAAACCAGGTTTGCTTGAGCTATCCTGCCTCTCTCATGCACCTAGTATGGATAGTAATTTAGAGAGGAGTAGTGTAAAGTTGGGGGTCTACGGCAAATGGTTATTTGGAAGCGGAAGGCGCCTGGAGTCCGGACAATGGCCGCTCGGCGATCACTGCTACGTTCTCAGCTCATTACGTATTTACTATAAAACTTCTATTAGTTTAGACTTAACTCTTTATACTCGTACATTGAAATGGAGTCATGGCCTATGAGTCCTATTCCCAAATATGTTAAGAACTATAATTATGTATGCCTTTTTACTCGTTTTTCTTCAAGTTTCCTCGGACCGTCAATGATTTATTATAATATGGTGCTAATTTATGTAGATATGTTTTTTTTTAAAGGATATAAGTCTTCCGTGATTGTTCACATTTTGTTAATTTACAATTGTAACTAGTAAGTCATTTAAAAATTTAAAATTTATGTTAAAATTCAGTAAATACGGATGAGCCAAGGATGTTAAAGTTACACAAGTTTTAGATACAAACATTATTAGTTTGCACCCATGCGTTAAGTTAAAGGCGGTTATATCTTCAGGCTGGTTAACGGTCTTCAACATTCTGTTGTGAGCTAACGACAGCATGATCACCAGGTAGGTTTATCTGGTAAACAACGTCAATAATTGACTCTGTTTCGTCTTTTTTTCATGTCAATATACCAAATAAGTATACCAAATATATTTTTACCCACAACTTGATCCTTTGACCATTGCGTCAATACCTCCAGTAACATCTTTGCAAATTAACGAACTAGCATTAACTCATAATATGTATTTATGCTAATATGAGTATGTGGACCTTGTATTTTTTACGTTTTTATAATGAAATTCTTTCCTTAATATATCAAGCCCTGTGACTTACGTAGCTAGTCAATATAAATGTACATAGGTTCGTAAGTAGGTACCTTACCTTCTTTCCGAAATCATGAAACATTAACTAAGTTCGTGGTGTATGTAACTGTAGCGTATTTGGCCTGTGCAAGTACCCACTCAAACTACCTGACTGCATTGACGGTCTGATCAAACACTTGATTATGCATTTCGTAACTGCAGCTAAATCGATTACCGATCACTCGGTATACTAATCGGTAATCTACTCGTTTTTAATACTCGTGTGTTTGTTTTGGTAATTGTTTCGTAATTTTCTTTATTAATTGTGATTCTTAACTTCATCGAATACCCTTTATTCTTCTTCTTATACTTAACCGATTTAAACGTTTGCGGCTTAATTTGATATTTTAATATAGGCCCAAAAATCTGTAATAGTTAGATTTTTTTTTTAAAGCCTGCGTTACGCATTCCATAGGGGTTGGCAGAATAAAAATCATTGTTTAGGTATTTTTTCAATTATCTCGACAATCGATTGTATTTGGAATATTGTAATCGTAAATATAGAGATAATAATTAATTACAACAGAAAGGCCGTGACCTCAAAAGCTGGCACGTGGAGTTTGGTTTATTATCCCATTATTCGCGAATACGTAATGCTTTAGATAAATTTAGCTACATCCAAATAGTTGAAAAAGTGACGATGTAAACACAACAGAAAAAATTAAGTAGGCGCAGTTCTATTCCGCGCCGTTTGTTTGCGTGAAAACGTTTGGTCACAACTGTAACCTAACCTAATGAGAGTAGTTCCCATAATAATGCATAGTCAGTTTTACCAGGAAAAATCACGCCATGCTTGCTCTATACCAACTATAAATGAAAGGTCACATTGACATCAAACTAATCCGACTTAACGGCGTGATTCTCTAACTCAGCCCAGTGTAGCGAGAACAGTTCCATGACACGCGAGCGAAACGAGCCCATAGATGTCACGACTAAGCAGATCACTTATTCAAGCAATGAGCGAGCAAAGCGAGCTCCCCCATAAGACAAGCGAGTGCAACACATAAACATATTCTACAATCGAGCGAGTGAAGCGAGCCCACCAACTCAATGAGTCAGCTTGCAGACCAGACAAGCGAGCGGAGCAAGCCTTATCCACAAGAGCGAGAGGAGGAAGACTTATCTCGAGACCAGCGTACGAAGTACCCGCACCCCTGGCAGGCAACGGCCCTTGCGGACCCCACCAGTAGGTGCTGACATCTCTTTGAGGCGCGCGTGGAACACAACGCGCCTTCGACCCGGGCTTGGTCCTTACCGGACAGGGAGCTACTCATTACTCGCCGTCCGCAAGCCCGCGCCTACGGTGGCCGGGAATCAGCCTAGGATTCCCGACGCCCAGGGCGTCTTCCGCGGCGGCTACGGCCGTGAGGGCGCATATACTGCCTGTCCCTCACGTGCGCCGCCTCCCTCTTCGCGAGCATTACTGCTTTGCAGAAGGAGGTGACGGCTACCCATACCAATGTAACGGTAAGGAATCGAAATGTCATATTCTGTATGTTCCAAGACAATTTTTCGATATTATTAATACGATATTAGCAGATTTCGTGTGTGATTGACGTAGTTACGAGCAAGGAATCGTGAAGTGGTTATAGACCCGACCCGACCCGGTGGGATCGACCCGAGTGGCTATTATTACTTAGCACAATATCCCACTACTTCTACCACCCACAGCCTCATAAGAAAAAAAAAATTGGTTTAACCTTGAGAATTGATCAACATTCAATGACATACAGGAATAAGACATAGAAAGTAAGTTCTCAAATATAGTTTATTATTCTGTGTTTACGAAACGCTGTTTTGAATAATTAAGAATGCTAAACTTGCACAGCGTTTTCAAAGTCCATCATAATTAAGATTGGCGTGATCTTTCGAACGGTTCATTCATAAACTTTAACTCAGTTCAAGGTTGGCGATTATTTGCAATATTTAATTAATATTTGGGCTTGCCATAGCGCCAAACAACAGCACTGTGTACCAAAAAACCTCCAAATGTACAGAAGTCGCTGGTGGAAGATCTAATACAAGTAAAACCTAGTATGCTTCTAGATTTGGACCTCTTTTACAACTGAGAATTTCTAGTTTTCAGCATTGTTAAGTCCTTCAAAATGTTTGTACTTTAATGTGTATACTCTATTTCTTTATTTAAATCTTTTACTAAACCCTTTAGTGTAAGTAATCGTTTTCTTTGTTTAGCCTATACTGTCCCACTGCTGGGCAAAGGCCTCCCCCAAGTGCTTCCAGGAACTCTTTTCCCGCGCCACCTGGAACCAGCCCTCGTGGTACGCATCCAGGTCGTCTCGCCACCGCTTTCTGGGCCGACCGCGGCAGCGTCGTCCATCTTCAGGCACCCATTGTGTAGAGACCTTTGCCCAGCAGTCATCCTGCATGCGGCTGATGTGACCCGCCCAATCCCATTTGAGCCTGGCAGCCTTCTTGCCTACGTCTCTTATACCCGTTCTGGAACGCAGCAGGTGTTCCTAATTTTGTCCTGTCTTTTTACATCCAGAATGCTGCGTTCCAACGCTCTTCGGCAAACTCCAAGGCGGAACTTTAGCGACTCGGTGAGCGACCAGGTCTGAGTACCGTAGGTTCGGACAGGAAGGATACACATGTTGACGAGCTTGCGCTTTAGGGAGGTCGGCAGATCCCCCTTCATTAGCGTTTTCATGGACCAGTAGTTTTTCCAGGCGTTTTCGATTCGGAGATCGATTTCTCTCTCCTGCCTGCTTTCGAAAGAAACCAACTGCCCAGGTAGATATACTCGTCGTCATAATGTATCTCCTGTCCATCTACCTTAACTCTACGGTTAGTGCTGTTAGTCATAACTTGAGTTTTAGACCGATTCATCGCAAATCCCGCCCTAAAGCTAGTCGTGCTCAGCTCTTGGGGCATAGTCTGAAGTTGTTGAGCTGTGGGAGCGTAAAGTACTATATCGTCGGCAGAACGGAGGTTTGTCAGCCTCCTTTTGTCGTCGTCAATGCCCTTGGTATTCCATGAGGCTACCAGTGACTTAAATAACTCCTCAAGTGTGCTCGTAAACAATTTGGGAGAGAGCAGGTCAGTAATCTCAATTCAAGTAATCGTTACTTAAAAAAATGTAAATGTCTTGAAAGTATAACTCCTACTGTGTACTACATTATTTATATCTAATATGTTAGCTAATCCGGAGGTCGCAGTGCTTAATACTGCTATAATGTCAAAGGTAAATGCCAATTAAACCAAGCCACAACAACCTATTGCAATCGGTAATAGAACTGACAGAGACGTGACATAAGTATCAAAACATTGCCTAATGCTTTGATGATAAAATATTGTCAGTAATACATAACATATTCTGATGCCAGTACTTTACAAAATAAATTACTTAATTTAATAGCATAGGTCGGGTAATGTCTTTAGCCCTTATGATGGGGTGTCTAACCGTTCACAAAATAATGACATATCTTCCGAAGGTTTTAAAAATAACACCATAAGATGTGTAAAAAAAATTAGTCTAATTAGAATTTGAATTAGAATTTGTCTGTGAAATTTTTTCTTTACTTTCTGAAATTAATCAGAATCGTTTTAGACGAAGCATTAAGAACTGCACTGCAGTTTTCATTTTATAGAAAACTATAAGCACATTCATCACGAGACCGTTACGTATCCATGAAAAAAAAAAACAAATAAATTATCTAAGTCATCCAAAATTAAAGAAATAATAATATATCGATGACAGTGTTGCCGATGAACAAAACCTACACGAATGACTAATGGTGACCAGTCGATATGTTTACTCGTTAGCAGTTAATTGGAATAGAGAAGTCTATTGAACTCAAACGGTAAGTAGCTGTTGCTTGTGTAATCTAGCTTGTAACTTTGTTGTGCCTTTAATTCGGTGGTTGGTTTGATAGAAGTATTAGATTTAGTAATTTGTAGCATATAGCATTACAACACACACGTTGTCTACATCTCTGTTTATCTTCTCTCCTATCGCAGGTGTGCTGGAAGAAATAAGCACTACCTTTGTACGTATTTTTCTGTTCCTTTCTTATTTTCTGTTTATATGTTATATGCATAAATGGTTAAAAAAAAACTTTACGGCCGTATTCAACGAAGGGTAAGTAGACACGTGGACGTAATAAAATCGCGGCGGGATTTTATTGCGCACTGCATTGTCATTTCTCTGTGTTGAACCGAGCATTGAGAATCGAATAGAGAGTATCCCAAGGCGTCGAAAAACACACTGTTCGATTTTCAACTCTCGGCGTTAAGCAGAGCGTTGAAAATCCAGTGATTGAAAAATCCCGCTGCGATTTTATTACGTTCGTTGGAACTTGGGCTAAAACAAAGGTGCTTAATAGGTACCTTTTTTTTGTTCTTAGTGGGGAACTTTCCAAATGAGCCTGGGCTTTGTGAATTAGTCGGAGGGGTGTGGGTTTTATACCTCTCTAAAACCACCCCGGTGGTCACCATCTGCACATGGACGAGGCCAACGCCGTCAGCATAATACGTACACCTTACAAATAAATCGCCAGTTATATCTAAATGCCATGTTAAGCAGGCAAGTCTACCTGTACCGACTTCGAAGTGGTACTGACATTCCTTATGGATAAGATGATGAACCCGATCGACTCAGACTCTCACCAATCGCGGTTGCGCCTACTAGATGTCTAGATCCACGGAACCATAGATATTATTGATAGTATTACGTTATTAGTGGTATTACAACTATAAACAAAAAGTGAAAAATAATAACTTTAATTTCGGAAGGCGGTGACAAAAAATTTCAACTCATCCAAAGTCACCGACTTCCGAAATTGAACTTATTTTTTACTTTGCGTAATAGTAGCTACC
The DNA here is from genome assembly GCA_947359405.1 of Antitype chi. Classification (NCBI taxonomy): domain Eukaryota; kingdom Metazoa; phylum Arthropoda; class Insecta; order Lepidoptera; family Noctuidae; genus Antitype; species Antitype chi. The sequence goes on along the minus strand of OX375815.1, from coordinate 7,898,799 downwards.
CCACACCAATTCGAAATTTCATCATCCTTGAGGTCAAAACAATGCATATTTATGCGATAGCAGCAATCGTGGTTGATTTGCTGTAATTTTTTGAAGAGTTCCGTGGTCTGTCTCCGAAACGCATCATCAGATCTATCTATATGAAATTTCAATGGGACCATTTCGGAATAAACCCCTTTCGAACAAAAAATTATTTTGCAAATCCGTCTATATATGACGGATGTATGCCCGAACATCCTACCATTCCTAACCGGTAAAGAGGTGTACCTTCCTTCATCAGCTCAGCGTCATGAGATGATTATGACCATATGTAAATGTCTCAATAGTTTTAGAAAATATATGAAAAACATTGTTAATACCTAAAACATTTGAGGGTTGCCCTCGATTTACCTGGGATTCTATCATCAGATCCAGACTTGGTGCCAATGGGACCACCTCAGGAGTATAAACTTTCAAATAATAAAAGAATTTTAAGAATCGGTCTACAAATGGGGGAGAAATCGGTGAACATACATTAAAAAAAATACATACAGTCGAATATAGAATCTCTTCCTTTTTTTATGTCGATTTAAATGGCGTTGTATTTTAGGAAATTATAAGACAATGCTTAACATTCTACATGAAAATACTGAGTCTTCAACGTTCAGAATTTCAAATTCAAACTAGGAGGCGTGGCTGAAACTCCACAAAGAAAATCCAAATGTGAAGAAAGATCTGAGTATTGATTTTTGTTAGAGCAAATGAATAGAATCTTTCGGATATGTTTCTGCAAATGTCTATTTATTAAATTAGCAGCACACACATTTACCAATCAAAGATCAAAACCCAAGATACAACACAATACACGTCAATATTTTTTACTCTGTGTACTATATGTAAATGTTACGCTTTACGTAGACTCGTTAAATCGAGAGACGAAGGTGCCACAGAGTGGGCGGAGGTAGCTAACTTAATGAACCACATTGTCTTATTACTTAAAATGGCTGTGCGAGTTTTTTTTTCCGTCTGTACTTTGGACACATGTAAATAACGCTGTGGGCGACTCGTATCCGCTATCTTATACGTAGGTAGCAAATTCTGTATTTTATTGTATTTTTTTAGATTTGGAAATGGTTGATATATCACTGGTTGCTAAGGATGCCTTGTAAGGAGAAATTGTCTTCAGTTTCTTAGAAGTTTTTAGTTGCCGACTGCCATGTCGCCGTCCATCCATTATTGGATATAGCTTCTGCTCAGATTGCGCCAAAAGAATCCTTGCCATCACCACCACCATTATCATTTAAACCGAACGCGTAGAGGCCTCCGTCTAGTTGTGGTCTAAAACTGGACTTAGGGTGCTCCCTACGCGTCATCTCATAGATTGGTCCTTTGATTTATCCAAGTCACTCCTACAATCATCACCAGATCATCCATAGAACCAATTTGCTGAAACATCTATAAAAATAAACGACACATTACAAACAATAATTATGTACTTATAGCTTTATTGAATCTTCATCAGCTTTTCTTTTGTCATGTTTTTTCAACATTTCCCGGCGTTTTGTAACTTCTTGTCAATTCCTAAAGAAGACATTTCAGCCAGTATATTGTTGATCTCGCAATTTTTATGAGCTGTGCGTTATTTATCATTGTTTTAATGGAAACGATTAAAATCATTTTAATTATGACTACTTACTTATAATTACACTGTTGTGTCTACGGATAAGTTTATGTTTACACGTGTCTTGTCTATCTACGAGATCAAAAGATGGTATTAATTTGCACCTCTTCATAATTTAGCCTTGAGGATAAAGTCTTATTGTAACTTGATTGTCTTTAGAATTATCTTTTGTTTTGCAGTAATGGAGTCAACGATGCCTGTGACTGAAGTCCTTATGTTGTTTATGTGCCTGTGTATTCCTTCCACATTCTTTTTTGGAAATCTTCTTAAAATACCATTATGTAGCATTATGATAATCATGGTCTAACAGTCGTCTATTTATTTCATTTGTTATACATTTTTACTCTTTACTTAGGTATAGGTTACCTAAAGTACGCATTCTAGGCCCTGATCTTTAGATAAAATAGTAAATTTCCTTTCAGTGTCTTGACATAATTGAATTGACCTTAAACAAACACAATTTAAAATAAATCCGTGAACAACACATGTTTAAACAATGTCAACAGATTTATTGGTCGGCTTCACAAAGGGGTTATGTAGTTGATATGCCAGTGAGACAATTTTGCCCAATATGGTCCGGGACCTTGGTGCCCACACGAGTTGGTATTGGATCTTTTAATGTACGTAATTGCGGTCATATTAAGACCTAAGTCTGCTCCTCCCACGTTTGACAGTCCAGCTAATTGTGTTTTACTTTTTTATTGGTATTCTTAAGAGACGAGAATGGAGCTGTAGGAACTGCTCAACAGAGATGGCCTTGCAGAGATAATATTGCAAGTTCCATTGCACTGATTATTGGTAGGTAATTGTTTGAATCTGAATCATCTGTGCAACAATGAAGTTGAGCGCATAATTGTGGTTTGACTTAATTGGTAATTATTGTTAAGCTAAGTTAATGTAAGTGTTATATACTTAAATGCATCGGGCTATAATAATTACGTAGGTTTGCAATCAGTCCAGCTGCCAACCTGCTGGGAAGTGGTTATTGCTCCCTATAGGGGGTAGAAAGTTGGTAAAAAGAGATTTTCGAAGCTGACAACGTTCCATGTTGTTCGATTACCTTTTCAAGACATTGTCTTCGTCTTGTCAACAACACCCTACTCCACATTTGCGCTAAAAAAGCAGTAAACTAATAATGTAACGAGCTTTCTTATCAGACGTTAACATTTTTATTTCTTATTTTGCACCCCATATAAATGTAGGTACTTTAAAGTGTTTATTATTACAACATTTATTAGCCATTAAATAGGCTGTACAGCACGTCATAAAATTTAATTGAAATGATCCAATAATTTATAATTATTACTTAGTGTTTAAGTTATTGAATGTGTCAAATAAGTTATTAAGCGTGCCTGATGTTATTATTTTAGTTATTAAACCTGCCTACTTTGAAATTTAAAAGTAGGCACATTAAATTTCGGATGTACCTGATTAGTTTACTTTTTATTTTTCTTGTTTAATGACGTCGAAAAGTGGCTTTATTTGTCAATTTACGGAAATAAATAACATTTATCATGACCACACTGAACTGCGTCAGACAAATACAAAGTGCTCACAGCAAAATTAGTTACTTAAATGTCATTTACCTGTATCTGACTTAAGACGCAAATTTTCTTAGGTTTTTTCCAATTTTCAGGTCAGAGTCAGACTATGTTATTATGTTGAACAAAATATTATAAGCGACCGTAAGACATATGTATTTACAGAATTATAATCGTCAAAATTATAAAAAAATATTATTAATCTCCTCTTAATTCATTTAATTCCATTGAATATTTTTGTTCATGAAAAAGTCATATACCTACATACAGAGTGTAAGGGAAACGCTTCCGAAAACAAAAACAAGTGGGGGCTAGTGATTCTCGATACGGTACCATGAAAATATTTCGATTTTTGCAGTGAAAACTTTTTTAGGCGCGTTGAGCACTTTTAGGGTGAACAAAAATCATGGAACTCGCGTCATCGTCACCGAACGCTTTCCATGAGCTATATGTATACTGTGTACTTTTTGGGTGAACAAAAAGCGTGAAACTCTTGTCATATTAGATTATGAGCCACCGCAGTGGTCTATTTAAAATGGAGTTTGGGTGAACGAGCATACGGACGAGTCGCGCGTTGATGTCTTTTGGAAAAGTCCCTTTCTTTCATTAGGAAATTCTAATTCTTTTATCCCTTTTTTTTACAATTTTTACCTAATTTTGTTTTTGTATTTTTTGTACACTATGCTGTGAGAATAGTTAAATGAACCATTACTTGAGATTCAACACATTTTTTTTTACAAGCAAGCGATGTATTAAAAAATGAAATTCAGCTGATAGGCTCACGCATAACCGCGCTCGACCCCAAGTACAGGCGGAGACTTTAGGTTTAGGCATCCTTTGTAAAGCGCCGCCAAAATAAAGTAAGTAGAAACATTACAGAAGCGTTAAACGTTTCAAATTGATGCAAAATAACCAATTTAAGGCGAAAGGTTATTGGTATACGTTTGCATTTAGGTTGTATATAACCTACGTTCTGGCTTCAGAAGCGTTCCCCTTCCACCCTGTATGTAATGGAATTAAATGAACTTGGAAGAGTAGTGTGTTTTTTTTATTACTAAACTCTTGACGTCGATCACGCCTGATGGAAAGCGGTTGATGAGGTCTATGATGGATCGAGCGTGCCTAGAAAATGTCTGTTCAAGGCACTGGTACTCCCACGCATCGACGAAACACAGCGAGCTGCTTTACGCCGGACACCAGTGGGAGGCTGGTCGCGAACCAGGCGGGCGTTAGCCCTACCACCGCAAGGGAAGAATTGGTCAGTCATCAATGTATTGGGTGTGACTGTCCAGGATGCGCCGAGCGCTCGGTTCATTCGAGTTACTGGTGGAACAAATTGCGCTATACAAGGTGGCTTCTTCATGCATCCCAATGATTTTAATGAATATAATTCTGTAATATCATATTCATTACAATCGCGAATCATATTCTAATCAACATACGAGACACTGAACTGCACATCGAAAAAAAAAACGGAAGAAACTTTGAATTGCGTGAGCCTTAGCGCTTCCACCTCAATAAGTTTGTCCTACATAGTTATGAACTTCATCACCTTCATCTTGTCTCAATACAATGAAAGTTACAAGTTTTTCTTCTTGGTTCCTATTAATAACTAGCTTTTGCCAGAGGCATCGAAGTTTCATCCTATTTAACTACCTGTGGGGTTGAATTTCGAAAAATATTTCCTTATTCAAAAAACTCAAACTCAAACTCAAAGCATTCATTTCAATTAAACCATTTACAGGCACTTTTGAATTGTCAAAAAGTCGACCAGTTGGAAAGTTGAAGCTAGTTGCCCATTCCAAAACGTAGATCTCTATGGAGAAGAACGGGCAAGAAACTCCATGGACACTCTTTTTAATCATGTTATGTATTACAAAAACTTGGGAACATTATTCTTGTTGCTTCTATATGTGAGACAATGTAAAAAAAAAAAACAATTCTAAATATAAAATTTAAAATTAGCCATGGAAGTTAGGAGATGACCAGTCTCAACCGACGGCGCCCGTTCACGAACTTGACGCGTGGATCAGCACCATCCAGCTCAACCATTTTGTAGGGAACCGAATGATCCAACACACGCGCCACCATCAGCGAGACATTTAAGTGAGCATGACATACTCTCAACTGCCACGCTTTTTCAAGTCAACGTACATCAAAACAATATAATTATTATACGGATGCATGGTACTCACATTTACAAAGTTTAAACAAAATGCTTCTAAATTATACAAAAATATAGTTTGCAATGTATTTGAGAAATTAATCAAATTTGATTTCCAAAAAGAAAGAAAAATATTTAATATCTTTTGAATTTTTTATAAATAATACTTAATTCAGTCAAAATAAAAACTTATTCGTAATGTCAGAAAATAAAAATAATAGGAACAGAAATGTTCATAATGTCAGAAAACAAAAAAGGGAAGCATCTCTTCCAAATATGAAAATTTTAAATAGCAAGCCCAGGTGCCTGTGGAGTCGGACCAGCATTAAGCCAAGCATTTTTATCAACAATGTAATCATCTAACTTATAATATGCTTGTCTACATAGTGTGCGTTTAATGCATAATTTAAATTTCTTTTCATTTAGTTCAAGAATATCGGCTGGTATTTTATTATAACATTTTACACAGTACCCCATAAAAGAAGTGTGTACTTTAGACAATCTGAAATGTGGTTGATCTAATTTGTTCCTATTTCTAGTATTAAAATTGTGCCTGTCACTTATCTTACTAAACAGATGTAGATTTTTACGAACGTACATAATGTTTTCAAAGATATATTGACAAGGTACCGTCATGATGTTAATTGTTTTGAACAGTTCCCTAAGAGATTCGCGTCTGCGTAGGTTGTAGATGGCCCTGACAGCCCTCTTTTGCAGAATGAAGATCGACTCAATATCCGCAGCACGTCCCCATAGCAAAATACCGTAAGACATGATGCTATGAAAGTAACTAAAATAGACCAGTCTCGCGGTATCCACGTCTGTTAATTGACGGATCTTCCAAACAGCGTAAGCGGCAGAACTTAGCCGCCCTGCAAGTGATGTTAAGTGAGGACCCCACTGTAGCCTTGAGTCAAGCGTGATTCCCAGGAAAACCGTCCGTATTCCTTGTCTACATTATAAAACAAACCACTGTGCAAAATTTCAGCTTTCTAGGTCGAAGGGTTTGGGCTTGGCGTTAAGTCAGTCAGTCAATCAGGACTTTTATTTTTATTTAAATAGATTATCTCCTTTCTATGACTGAAAATACATAATTCTCTTCTCGAAAAACTTCTTCTTTTATGTAGCTGTATGCAAGAGGATTTACTCTTACATCCAATAAACTAAACAAAAAATGTATTATTGCAATACATCAATAAAATTGACACAGGCAGGTAAACACTCCACAGATAGGAGACAGCCTGTATTTGCATAGAACCCATTGTAACTGTGATCGATTACCTGAGCCTATGTGACGTCACAGTTAAGCAACGCAGCCCGCTCTAAAGGTCGTCCAGCGCATCTAATCATTCAGCGAAGCGTAGTTATTGCGCAAAAACCAGTTACAAATATGTACCGAATGAATAATTCTGTTTTGACATCTTTGTTCAACAAGGTGCTATAATTATATTACGTACTTAACCGTGTTGTTTTAACAAAGTCAGTTGTGCAAGTAGGACGTACGAGACCAAAAATAGTGGCGTGTGCGCAATCTGTGGAGCTTAGTGTGACTAAGTTACTGCTTATAGGCAATTTATAGTTGTGGATAATAATTAGTTACTTATAAAGGTCCTGCCTTCTTTGGTGCTTAAACCCTACTTGGGACCATTTAAGGGCCAGAATCATCTCACTTGAACTTAATAGTCACGCCTCTAAAGCAAATGTCATCTCATTTTTAATGTGTGATCAAGAGGAGACTGCAATTATTCTTCGGAAAATATCTCAAAAACTAAATATATACTATGTATACTATAATGTGTTTATCACGGCATAGTAGCACGACTATTTCTCATTAAATTGCCTCTTAATTAACAGTCATCGGCCGATCATCGACATATGAGCAGATAGTAATCAGTGCGGCGTCTAGCATCAGAGCAATACACATAAATATAGGAGTCTGGGTCGTCGTCATGCGGATTCAGAGGCACCAATAGGGTATGAATTTCGTATTATGGAATTATTTAATTAATGTATCTTCAGTGATTAGGTTTTTTGTATGCTTGGCTTGCGTTCCTGGACGTCCGTTACGGGTACGTAGTTCTTCGATAGATAGATTGATAAAGCATTGGTAGGTACTCAAAGTTCTTACTATTTGTGATAGTTTGTTATGTTTTTCAGAAAACTTTACAACTTTTGGAAATCAGAAAGTAGTGTGGAGTAATTGGGCGGAGATTTTTTAAGTTTATCGTCATAATTATCATTCTGATGAAATACAGCTGCTACTTGACATTGGCCTCCCTCTACCAGCAAGTTCAATAGTACATTATACTTTTTTGTGATAAATCACCTCTTTCCTCTAATTTTCCTCATTGGATAGCGCCACAATGGTCCAGTCAAACCAGACACCTCGGCTTTAAACTGGTGCAGGCGCAGAATCTACCCATAACATGGCGACACGAAGATCTGTCTATCATCAGTGGTATGCAGTGTATCTTTGTTATGATCCTTGTGTGAGTTATGTGATGGTCACGCGCATCGTTTTGTGTCATTACCTGCCTCACGGGACCCGGCGACCGCCACCGACGCGCTCCGCCTTTCATACGTGCGTTTTTAAACGGTCCACGAATTAGCATGTTTTATTATAATTGTTTTGCGAATAAGAGCAAGGTTGGTAATGCGAAACTTAAGCTCTATTTGTGTAGATATTATTTAATAACTCACAAGTGATTTCAAATTATGACGTGTTTAAGTATTTTTTAGGGCTTCGATATTGTATCCTAAGTTAAAATTCAATTATAAAATGCTACCAATGTACGAAGTAGAATATGCTGCTGGACTCAAGATCTCGCGTGCTAAGTCTGGTTTCGAATTTGGCATTAGAACTTTTTGAATTATTGCCTTTATTTAATCATAAACTTAAACGAGGTACTCTTACAGTCTGAATTTTTTTCTGAGGGGGTGGAAGGGCGGAGACGCTGGTTAGGTTAAGCGGCGGAGTGGTGTGTCGCGTTTGCGATATAAGGTGCAAAAAAATTAAATCACCATAAAAATTCGAAGTTTTTCTCTATTGGAAATAGTTTGTGGAAGTGGGACATTCGCACTTTTAAAGGAAAGTAAATGGTTTTTATAACAATATAATTTCAGCTCAGTGGAGACTAAGAAGAAAAAGTGCGTCCTTTTGCCCCGAATGACTCTACTTAGGGTAATACGTTATATTTTGTAAATAAATAAACATTCATTGAACTTTGAAACAAACGAAAACAACGTTTATTTAAGTAATAATACGCTGCACTACGCATACCTACGCACTATAAATCCAGTAATAAATAAATTGAAAATGGTTTCTCCAGAAGCATCACGCGGTGTTGTTCAAGATCTCGACCAATACAGTCGAAATCTCAAGAAACAGACAAATCATTTTATTGTTTTATTGTACCTCCCCATGCAAAATATAAATTATTTATCTAGTGATTAGGTAGACATTATGTTTATGTTAATACAGAAATAGCATTAATTTAAGCGACACACCTCATAAAACAATTAACTAGAACTAGTTTTACCTAATTATTCAATTAAATGTAAGCTATTCATGAGAAATGCCCCTCTGAAAAAAAGGTGTTTAACTATAATATAAACTAACAATAATAACTTCAAGGCCAGTACCTATATTGTTTTAATACTGCGCCGTTAAAGATGTAAAACATCATCCAAATTAGGCAGATGTGTCAGTTTTACTTTACCCAGAAATTATTACTATTGTCCTGAAATATTCACGAAGTCCTTAGGTTAGGTGACCAATTATAAAAATATCAGACCACTTGACCACTTATGTTTCAGAAAATTCCTGCAAAACGCGCTCGGAATGTGTCCTACATCATCCAGACACATTCCGGGCGCGTTTGTCGAGCGTCAAACGAGCGCAAGTGTACAACCGCCGAATTTGTCTTATTGGGCAATGAGAATGATATGCAGCAACAAAAGGGTTCCGAGAAACACCCGTCCCAACATGTCCGTCCCATTGACTCATACTTACGTGTTTGTTAATAATAACCCCGCTTCCTTTAACAGTCATTTCGGCCGGCTAACTATTGTCACGCTCCGTAGGATGTTGCAACGCAAAAATGTTACCCAAACGTGGATTCGTAACGAAGTTAAAAATCTTGAATAAGTACGATATGTAATGATTACGTTAAGACCTTTTATATTCTAGAGTGTTAGTTAGTTTTTTTTTTAGAGAAACAATTCATCAGACATAAAATAATTATATTAATAGTACATGTACCTATGTAATAAAAACAGAGAGAAAAGAATCACAGGGCATCAAAAAATTCGTCCGCATCGCTGTCAATGGGGAAAGTGCCCAAAAGTCTGGCAGCATTGCCATGTTGTATAGCGATGCTGATTCTTTGGCCAAAGAATAGGCAGCCACGCTGGCCACGTGAAGAGTCGACTAACCGCTAGGCGATGTCTCGAAAAACCAAGTGGGCACACGGACCCTATGGTCTAAGTGTGTCAATCCCAAAGGCTTGAATATCATTATAATTCCCTATAACATTAGCGTTTTAGCGTTTTATCTAGTAAGAACTAAATTATGTCACGATTCTGCGAATTACCCTACTTTTACATTTAATTAGAGACTCTAATTAAGCTAAGTACTTAATTGTTGTTTGGTTTCCTATAAATGGAATTCGATATTTAACGTCTTCTCTCCTTTTTGTGTCTTTTCTTAGTTGTTACCTATTAATTAGTTCTTATAATTACACTGATTACAAATACCTAGCTAAAGTAGGACTAGACCTTCTACGAGAGAGGTATGGTCAGCATATAACCACATCAATCAATCTGCCTAGTGTTTTCCCAACTATGATGGTTTTTTTTTTTGATCGTGGTTAATCATCAAATAACTTCTCCCCCTTTCTGGGTGGAGCAGGAGGGCGTGTCAGACTTTTACTGACTAAAAACCCACCCGTGTTCCCTTAGTTGCCTGTGTGCCAGGGGCGACGGTATCTCTTTACGGAGGAGTCTTGGTATGTAAAGACGGTCACCCATCCACAAACCAACCGCGGCAAGTGTAGCTTAACCTGATCAATCGACCCGTGCGGCTGTTATTACTTAGCCACAAGCCCCTCTAGCCTCAAACCCTCTAGTTTGATCAATTCTTATGATTACACTGATTACAAATACCTACCTAAAGTAGTACCAGACCGTACCTCTCTCATACAAATTCCACAACTCAAGTTAATTTAGGTTGATGGTTCATTAGACTGCAAAATTACTAGTGCAAGTGTCCAGTGGGAAACCCTTTAACTTCCGTAGAATGATAAGCAACTGACATCCCATGTTTCATTCCTAATCGGAGCTAAATAAATCTTTCTCGCCATCAACGTGTCTCATTTAATAAAGCAATCTCTACAGCACGTTACTATTAAACAAACACGAGTAAATAATTATAATAATGAAGACGATTAAATTGTGTTAGTAAAGGGCGTTAAAACGAACGAAATAAAAAATATTAGTTACCTACTTGACTCCTCATATTCAAAAGAGGTTCGGCGCTCAAGCATGACAAAAACTAACAAATGTAAGGATTGAAAAGTGAGAGGAGTGATGGCTCTGTGGCCACGACTAACGAGTTGTAGATCATAGGTTTGAACCCCGACAAGCAGTTTACTCTGTGTAAATTATTTAATCACCACGCGCAGAGAGTGCAGCTGCTGGAATCGCATCGCAACGTCAACTTTAAGGCGTTTGTGGTGCGCATAACAACATGCTACCTGAATCTGGTGATGGAAGAAAGCTTTTGGCTACAGGATGTGGTATTCCGCCGCTTTCGCGGACAAGTGCCACCGGAACGCACAAAGACTTAGTGCAAATAAGTGATACTAACATAGTTTTATTTACTAACACAATTTGTTATTATACAGGTTGAAATTGAAAACATGCGACAAACCGTAATGGGAGATTGTACTCATCATTATGAACAACTTTTACTGAGGGACCAAAGATGCAATCGCAAAAAAAAAAACAGCTGTTCCCTACATTTTGACGAGTTATGCGAACATAAATGTAGGGAACAGATGTTTTTTTTTTCGCGATTGCATCATTGGTCCCTTAGTAAAAGTTGTTCATAATGATGAGTACAATCTCCCATTTCGGTTTGTCGCATGTTTTCAATTTCAACCTGTATTATGTATATTTAAGTTAAGGTATTTATCTATGGGTCTTTGTAACCTGAAAATAAATGGTTTATTATTTATGTTTATTATTATAACGGTGAAGGAAAACATCGTGACGAAACCGGTATGTCCTAGAACCAAAAACTCGAAGACATGTGATGTTTAACAACCCGCACTGTGCCCGCGTGGTTGATGACAGCCCACTCCCTCTTACAGAGAGGAGGCCTGTGTTCCAGCTGTGGGAACATTATAATATTATAGGCTGATTATTATAATTATGAAAAGTGCCTAAATAAGCAGTAGCAAAATAATAAACTTGCTTGGACTTTACTCTTCATACCCAAAGTTCCTTTCGTTTTTATGACAAACTGGTTATTAGAGTCAACACCAACTGAATCAATGACATTTATCTTAATTAATCGACTTAATAAGTCACAGTCAAATCTATTCCGTTCTATTATTGTATTACAATGGTTTATTATCAAGTCAATCTATCAAAAATATCTCATGACATTCTGTGAAATCTCATATTGTTTATAATAATAAGGTTGGCTAGTATTACTAGTTTTTGTCTACATCGTGAACTATTTGGTATTTTTATATTTTAAAATTAGTAGGTAGCTAATTTCATCCTTGTCTAGATTTTTTATCGTCTGGGTATAAATAAGTAGGTATTTTATGGATTGAATTCGCAATACATTGACATGCTCCAAACCAGGCCTCGCTGGAGTGCGTGGGCTGAAGTGAGATAGGGCGGTTCATATCTGTCGAATTCTTCAGGGCTCATGGCCCTGGAAACAGCCCTTTAAGTGTGACAGAATAGATTTAGAACTTATTACTCACGTGACTTTTCGTCGACGTCATAATATACTTTTGGAGTCATTCATTTTATTATTTTTATGTGTTATAATTTATTTTTGACAATGCTGGATTAGCGGCTGTGAAAGTCCGAGGCTATTGTTACCTATAGTAGGTACATAAGATACTGGTAGGTACCTACTAATATACAGAAGCTGTAGAATTACCTACCTTTTTATATAAATAAGATTCTCTAGACTTATGAAACTGTAAAAACTGAACAGAAAAAAGTACTCTTCCAAAAACTACTCAAATCGCTTCAAGTGTGCCTATAAAATTTGAAGAGTTCTCTCTATTTCTCCAGGATCCCATCATCAGATCCCGACTTGATGATCATGGGACTACCTGTTAAGTGTACCCTTTCAAACAATAAATAAAATCCAAATCGGTCCAGCCATCTTCGAGTAATCGGGGAACAGACATAAAAAAAGGTTCCGGCGAATTGAGAACCTCCTCCTTTTTGAAGTCGGTTAAAAAGCCTTTCAGAAAAGGCCTATAGTAATGTGAAACAAAAAGTAGTACTCAACAATTCACAAATCCTATCCATCTCATTTTATCCATTTTATCCCTCGCTTACATCAGACTCCTTCACTTAACAATAGGCAGCAAAAGGTTCCTTAGTCCTACGTGGAGAGTACTAAAAGGTTTCGGTTCTCAAATCTTTATTTGCCACTTAACATTGTCACGATGTAAAATGATATAATGTCTGTTTTTAAATCGATTATGGGAAGATCGATTCAGGGTCCCTTCCGATTGAATGCGTCAACAATCCGTAGGTGTCTGTTTTGGGATATTGGTCACCATTGTTTGATTAATTAGTGATAAATAATGACTGTGTCGATGGATATCGACATCGATTGGATAATCACATAGGCGGACGAGGATGGTCACATTCTTGGTATAACCAACCTTGGTTTCGCCTGTTATGAAACTAAACGTTGAGGTATTTTTCCTTTTATGGGAAAATGCACGGGAAAAGGTGCCTGTAATAATTTGATTAAATTCTGTGTAATAAAAATCACCCTTTAAATTGATCCTTAATAACGCCCACAATTTTCTAAAAATTCTACTAGCACTAATATTGTTTAACAAAACAGCAGCAGAAATCTAGGAATGACTTTATAGATTTTCCAGAAAACTCACTGCGGAGCAACTGAGAAGCTTTTACAAGAACGTTATTAAAGAACCACCCTTGAAATAAAAATACTGTAGAAAGCTTTTCTTCTCGAAATAGGTGCAATTAATTAAAGTTCAATGGAAAAACTAAAACTTACTAACGCCTATTTTTAGCGGAACTGGCAAAAAAGTTAAATCAAATGATACCAATTACTTACAAGACTCAGAACATGTACGATGCCTGCCATTTATTCATCTGAGCCCTAGAGCTATTGCCTAACATTCAATTTCTTAGGGCAACCATCTTTATCGCGATTACTTATTATTTCCTCACACGGCCGCTACGTGTGGTGTTAATTTCTCGCAATCATGGCAACACTATAGAGGGCAAGTATAAAGTGGCCAGAGTATGGATTTGAATGTTCCCACATATACATTTTTTTGCAAAGACTTTGTTATGGAGCCACTTGATCCGTAGTTTTATTTTAGGAACTATGCTTAGATTATCATGACTTCAATGTAGGTTGATAAGACAGGACAATCTAAGCATTCATCCTCCTTCTTTAAGCTTTCCAACAGATTTAGAACGCCTGTTTTTGGGAACTTGACACATGTCACACACAGCGAACCAGCTGTGCTGAGTGTGAGCTGAAACGATTTCTACGCAGATACCACGGTTAAAAGGCCAACCGTCTTACACCAGTAACACTGCTCCACAATACTATCGTGCTACTGTCCCAAATCACTCAAAAACTTTCAATCTTAATGGAAATGCACTTAATCTTGCAACACTATCCGTCAATTCTGTGATTTGCGGTATACACGGCAGGGCGCTTACGCAATCCACTTTCACCATGCGTTTAAGCGAGGAGAGAGTCCCTGAGATTGCCTATTACTAGATTACCTTGTGAAGTCGGGAAAATAAGAAAGTGTATAATGTGTCCTCGTCTGTATAGGACGTAAACACTGATTTCACCAACTAAACATGCAATGAAAACTGTTTATTTGTATAATCAAATTGAGTATTTGTATGCAAATATCGACGTTCTAAACAGTATGGTGAACTTCCAATCAATCAACTCAAACGTCTATTGCCATTTACAGCTAGGCTTTATAGCTTTACCAAGTTATGCATCTTCAGTATTGATTGTGTTCCAAATTCGACCAGTTTCTTGATTAGTCCCATAAGAGTGAACCAATCTTCTCTTTTTTTAGTCTGAATTTTCTTAAATTTTCACGGGAGGCACAATTTGTTTCAGAATAGTCCTGTTGTCTTCCTTCAATAAACAATCATTGTATCAAATACTAGTAAAAAACTCAGTAGGTGCTAAAAATATTGCTATCTTCTGTGAATGTGTATTCTTATGTATTAAAACACCTACATCAATATCAGAAAGAGATTTGGAGCACAAGACAAAGATGAAAGTTGCAGATTTATTAAGAAAAAGTTATTTCATTAGAGACATGTTCCCAATAATATGTTATTAGTATCACACTCCAGATCTGTATTCAAATGCAGCATTTAAATTAAACGTATCTTCGTATAAATGCTGCGATCAAAACAGTGTGGGAGTATTCCGGTAGTAACTAACTAATACGGGTGGTCTGAAGAAAATAATTGACAGTAAATAATTGAGTCTACGACAGAATGACGTCAAGGTGAAGAGTTTAAAAGAAGTATTTGATTAATTTATGAACATCTTGGAATTAAACACGAAAAAAACTGTCATTAACAAACAAATAATCTTGTTGAAGTAATAAAAACGATGAAATATACGCAGCTAACAAAAAACTTACTAAGTCGCAACTGTTTGGTAGGTGAGGTAGGTACTGTTTACAGAGCTTCAGAACTAGCCGATCAATGTGTAATTACCTATAGGTGTATTTTATTTTTCGTGACATGACAAAGAACGACAAAAAGTGTTTACGTTTATTTGGGTGGCGACCTCTGAGCGATGAGCAAGGTTGTTCCGCTCCGCTCCGGGTAGGAAGGAGGAAAACTGATTCTCAGTGTTGCCATAAGCGGTAGCCTTGCGGTGACACTGGTCATCGCGCTGCACACTACACAACACACTTTATTTGGCTGCCATCTCTTTCACCCACTTGATTGTGCCTTCTGCTATTTTTAAACCATTTAGGCAACGTAGCATCGAAGTTACGAAAGCTTAGTGCGTTTCTCTGATAATTGGTACTTGACATTGGTGGTACAAAGAATGTGACGAAAGGGTAGTTATGAATACTCTCTACTGAAATCTTCCAAAAATCCGTTGCGTTTCTGCTGCACTATTGAAATGCGAACAAAAGCTTCTTAAAGATACGAGTGTTTTCCTGCCATTGAAATTCTTAACTCGCTTGCAATTCTGTCTAATTACTAAAATCTAAAAGCTATGCAAATGGGCACTCTGATATCTAAATGCTACCTAATTATATGTTCTGTCGTATTAATTACCAACACTTTGGTGGTATTTGTACAATATTTGCCAAGCTATCGGATAGTAGTTATCATTAAATTAGTTGTGGTAATAATCAATAGTCTGTTACTGTTTGGCAAGATATCATAGGTTAGGCAGGACCGGTTTTTGTGAACTGCTTGTGGTTTATGCACAAAAATCGTAAGAATGGTCTTGTTAACCTTATAAGGTATGCTTTTTGTTTAAAAATTACCCTTCTGAGGAAGTACTATACCAACCACGAAAAGTACTTTACAGGAGTATCAGAAAACGATTTCGAAAATAACTTGACATTTGACTAGAAACTCAATTTATTTAATTGGCAAACAAGGCTACAGGATTTACAGCGTAGGTACAGATTCTAAATCCCAAGAAAACTGGTCCCAGTAGTCGCAGCAGTGCCTCCGCCACAAATATACCTATGTCTCATAATATTAATTAGACAGGTTGTCTAAGGCCTACATTTAATACGAGCCGTATGTGAACGTACAGGCCTCATTACCTTAAATTGAATACTTACGTAGCAATGCGCTTGCACATATAAGCAGTCGCAAGCGCAGATGCCGTATGACATTTCGTAATATCATATACATGTTGACTATTTTATAGTATTATTTACTGCGCAATTCTATCTGGAAGTCTGTGTTTGACCTCATACATTAATGAGTTTTTCTTTGACATTTATGGTGATAGAGTTGACACTTGAATTATTAGGTGTAACGTCATTCAGTGTTTAGCATTCAATACTGTTACTGGTTTTGTACTCAAAGACATGATCATTTTAAAATTACATTGGTTAATGATTGCTGAGCTACTGTCATATTGAATTAAAGTTTTCAGAATTGAAGGACTAGTACCTTCTACTGCTTTGATTCTGAAAACGACCCAACGAGACAGAAACAGTATGTTAAAATAATGCCAAGGACCTGATATTGTAGTGTTATAGTCCTAGACACCGAATTACGGCTATGGCAGCCAATCTTAGCGCAAACTAGCCATCTACGCGGGAAATATGATAGACTATAAGTATGTGCTCAGACACAGGTGCAATCACTCTTCGGTCTCTCTCTTAGACCGATGCGATGGCAATCCGACACAACCGAAGAGAGATCAGGCACAGGACCAACGTAACGTGCGTAACGTGGCGTAACGTGCTTTCCGAGACACTGGGGTAGCACGCCACCAACTTCCAAACTCCGGGCTGTTACTAAGAAATTCCTAATGAAAGTCCAAAAAAGACGAAAATGACGACGACGAGTGTGAGAGGACTTTGACATTGTGAAACTCGTGCGCTTGCCATTATTACTCTTTTAAATTATTCAGAAAATATCACATATAACGCAAAAATATGTTGTAATTTTCCGATCTCTGAAAACGACGTGCGCAATAGTCTCGTTAATTTATACAGCCTCGATGAACGTTAAGAATCTTTAGGTGCTTAAAGCCGTAAACAATATTTTATTTTTACTACAATGCATGTTAAAATGTTTGATGTTAAGTAAATAAGAAGCTGTTGTAAAAAACTGCTTTGAAAATCGCCGTAGTTGTCGGACCATAACATTTTTGTTTTAAATTCAGCCGCTGACATTGACCTTGAATTGAGATATTACATTTGGGAGGTTCCAAATCAAGGCGGTATTAAAGAGCATGATCATAAATTAATCATAATACTTGACATACGGTTATGATGATCGATTGCAGTGTGATGTGATCTGTATATCAAGCGGTTTTTGGTTTCTACCTACAATAAGTGTTGACAACCGTTTTTTTTTTGAGCGTGGGAAATCATCAATTTCCCGCTCTGGGTGGAGCAGGAGGACGTGTCAGACTTTTACTGACTAAAACCCACCCATGTTCCTTCAGTTGCCTATGTGCCAGAGGCCACGGTATCTCTTTCGAACAACCCGCACACGTGGCAGAACCCTACAGTACACAAATAACCCTAAAGTTGGATGCGCTAAGGTAGTCCACGACATTTTAATTTTCTTGCGTTTCTTGTAATTTGTAGGCCAGTTTTAGATTGTCATCATCATCATTTCAGCTGAAAGACGTCCACTGCTGGACATAGGCCTCCCCCAAACTCCGCCAATTCAACCGGTTCTGTGCTTCCCGCATCCAGCGGACTCCTGCGGCCCTCACAAGGTCATCGGTCCACCTTGTGGGAGGCCTTCCAACTTTACGTCTTCTGGTGCGCAGTCGCCACTCCAGAACTTTTCGGCCCCATCGGCCATCTGTTCTGCGAGCAATGTGCCCTGCCTACTGCCACTTAAGTTTGGCAATTCTTCGGGCTATGTCGGTTACCGTGGTTCTCCTGCGGATCTCTTCATTCCTGATTCGATCACGCAGGGAAACTCCAAGCATAGCCCTCTCCATTGCCCTTTGGGTGCCTTTAAGACTTCTTATGAGGCCCATGTGAGCGACCACGTTTCGTTTCCATATGTTTTAGATTGTATGTTGATTATAATATGATTCGCTCCATAGAACAATCTAGAGTCTAGACAAAATCAAACTTGTTGCTTATTAAATTGTATAGTTGATTATATTTGTGACATTGAATTACACTCAGTGATTACTTTAACTCACACACTGACTTATTACTTGTTAATATTCTAGGAAAATAGTATACTTACTTTTACAATCTTTGTAAATATGTGAGCACCATGTATTTCTATCATAAAATTAATTTATCTGTAATTGCTTCACATTCATTCTTTTTACCTATTTTGGTATGGTAATTTTATTCTGGGTGCATCGTTTTCACACATAATTATGTAATAAAAATTACGTAATTTTAAAAGAGCAACGGTGCAGTTACTTGCCCATTCTTCTCCATGCGGAAATTACATTTTGGAAGGTGCGACTAGAATCAATTCTATTTTAATGTAAATGTTGACGTTAAAAAGTGCCCTTTAAGTGTCTCATCATCATCATTTCAGCCGAAAGACGTCCACTGCTGGACATAGGCCTCCCCAAGCTCCGCCACTTCGACCGATTCTGTGCTTCCCGCATCCAGCGGACTCCTGTGTAAGTGTCTATTTGAAATAAATGCTTTGACTTTGACTTTGCGACCTGAACAAATACCTATGGCTTAACAGAATTATAATCACCAAAATATCAATACAGCCCTCCAAGTTTATTGAATATAATTGAATTAATTTATCATGAAATAGTCATTCATTTGGCTTAGTAATAACAGCCGCACGGCCGCATCGGTCAGGTTAACTACGTTTGCCTCGGCTGGTCCGTGGATGGGTGATCATATTTACATAACAAGACCCCTCCGTGCCTCGGAAAGCACGTTAAGCCGCTGGTTCAGGCTGTCATTCATGGATCTTTAACAGTCGTTACGGGTCGTCAGAAGCCCGAAAGTCTGACAACCAGTCTTACCAAGGGATATCGTGTTACCCAGTAACTAGGTTGTAGAGGTCAGATAGGCAGTCGCTCCATGTAAAATACTGCTTTTGCGCTGCAGCCGATTAGACTGAAAGCCGACCCCAACATAATTGGGAAAAGGCTAGGTAGATTAAGTCACACATTTAAGTCATGCGGAGTATCATGGCGCCACTATATGGCGCCACCTCTATTCCACTTTAAGTGTTTTTTAAATGGTTCCATTTGGTGTGACTTCAATTCGTTAATACTAAGCGTGCTAAGTTTTAATCTTAAAATGCTACGATTTATTTCAAGTTAAATAAATATCAAGTTGCAAAAGTTTCTAAAAGTTTTTGTAACTCGACTTCGGTGAAGATCCTGATAGATTCGACTTTCAATCAACAACTGTTATGCTAGTCAGACAAATAAATTAAGCCTTAAGCTATATCAATCTTAAAATATCTTATCCTTATGCAAGTTGCAAGTACAATTGAACTAACATTTATATTTACAGTTCATAAAAGTTGATTGTAATGGAAGTCGACGGACCAACTCTTTGAAGCGTGACGACTACCGTAATATTTTTTACTTAAACTAGCGGGTCATAACGTGGATATTAAAAAAGTTGTTTTATACTAAGATAAAGCCGTCTATCTCGTGATGAACTGGGAGCTAAAGTAGCTCTTTGATGTTTAAGGGCGTGTGAACGAAGATTTGAATGCTTTAGATATTCAAGGGTGAAAGTTGAAAAGGATTCGTGTTTTTAAACTGCAAATAAAACAAAATATTATTGAGTTTTTCCGTGTCTAACGAATTATTAGCGCTAAATACAATCGTGGAACGTTTCATAAATACCTATAGAATGTAGCTGTCTATCATAAGATTGCACAATACATCCTTAAAGATGACATTTGTCAACAACCCTGAAACATAAAAGCTTCACGGTTGTTAATAAATGACATATTTCAAGTGTCATCTAGAAAAATATATGCCTGGAAAAATCCACAGCCAACCGGATAATTTACCAATAAAGAAGTAGACTCAACAATGAGGCCTTGTGCGCGTTAACGCAGGTAGAGCTGACACAAGGCTCACTTACAAACAATAAATTAACGGACATACATGCATAAGCGTCAAATAAACAGATGTCACCGTCACAGCTCTCTTAACGAAATATCGGATTCTCACGGTCGAAGCTGATACGGATTCGCGGCCGAGACTCTGATATAGGTTGTAAATTGGAGAAGGAAAAAAGATGAGGTTTTTTCATTGGTTACAAGTAATGTTGGCGAAAGGTGGAAAATAAGGAAGCCAGGTCAGGACTTAAATGACAGGACAAAATATAAAGCATCGACAAAGAAAAATCAATAATAAAGGAGCAGTAGATTCGCTTCAGACTGGGAGCTGGCCTGAAGAAAACCTAGCGAATTTTTGGAAAAACGATGCAACGACACAACTGCAATAATTGTTTGTACTTATTAAAATTATAAATGATTACGACAGTTATATGACTACTAGCTGACTCGACAGACATTGTCCTGTCTTAACTATGCCTTAAATATATATTACGCGCAACTTTCTTATTTTTTTCTTTTATAAGAACCTTTTCCTGACAATAACAAACACAACAAAAAAATAATTAGGAAAATTGGCCAGCCGTTCACGTGTGATGCCGTGACCAAGGGAAATAGGGATTCATTTTTATATAAATAGATGATACTTAACGTCTCATCCTCAATTAATCTTAAGCCATTCTAGAGTTTTCCTGAAATATATTCATAATCGTTGCGTTCAGTCAGGTCTGAAGATGGGAAATTTTCCTCAGCTACCATTTACTCTGGTACGTAACACAAGTTTTGTTGTAGGTACCTATCAAAAAAATGTCATATATATTCACCGCATCCATATTATTTGCAAGTGAGTGTATTTCCCTCGTAGCTGCGCGTACGCTTCACAACGTTCTATCTGGGTTTATTTATTTAAATATGCGTGAACTGCGCTTGCCAGTGCTCTTTGTCTTGGTACCTTGGTACTAATATAGCCGGCTTCCTGCTCATCTCGGTAGCTTTGTCGTTATTTTGCTTCGAAGCTGCCTACAACATTTTTTAATAAGAAAATACCAGCTAAAACGAAGTTAATAATATTTTTTTGTCGCGATTTACCAAATAGAGCGAGACACTACGAGAAGACACGTCCAAATTTCATATTTTCCACTTTGCTCCCATTTTCGGAGTCTCATAATTTGGTTTAGGAGAAATATTTGATTAAATTCGGGCAGATCTATACAATAGTGAGTTTTACGTCCTAATTAAGTAAGTATTTATGTAAATCGATAAAGTAAAATGCCGATTTCGTAATGTGGCATTCAAAGAATGATCCCAAATACATAACCAAGAGAGACACGCAAGCCTCACACAGTTGAACCATAAAATGCTTTGCATACCGAAAATAAAATAAGACGCTCGAAGGACCAATATTATGAACACGAAACAAATGAGCCAACTTAGATTTGCGAGTTGGCTTTTGTTTCACCTGGCCCTAAAAACAACACCATAAGACTCAAATTCGGATATCAAGACCAGAAATTTGTTAGGCAGGAATTTTCGAAACGGAACAATTGCTTTTGCATTTTGCGTACTTTCTCAGCAGTACTCACGTCAGAGATATGCGTTTAAAGGGTTTCTTCGGAACCGTCACGTAAATTAATGAATACAGAGCTTTGTAAGTTGCGCAAATGATCCAATGGTTGCGGTAACTCATCGTGGTTCGCTCGTAAAATCGGCCGCGACAATCATGGTTCGGCTTATGGAGAGAAGGTACGTTTTATTTCTCTTTTTTCAACTTAGCAACCCCGGTTTTGTACCGCTTAATTTTATATGTGTTTTTGAACTTCGCTGTACGGTGACGTCATTTCGGTTTCAATGAATTTTATCATCCGGTTGGATTTTAAAATATGCATCCCATATTGACGTGACAAACGCGACCTAATTTTAATAAACAATCCCTGAATAATCAATTACTACTTTTATGAATTATTGTGGTTAAGGTATTCATTATCAAATACAATTAAATATTTGATAGTAATTTACATAATGCAATATTTTTGCATGTGAAAACCGCAATGTGTCATGTTTTTCACGTGTGTTTGTGTCACGTTTAAAAGCCCTTATTACACTACACGAAATTTAGGGTCCGGTATTTAGGTAAAGAGTTTTTTATAGGAACTCTTCCTCATATTACACCATTCCGATTTAGGGAAAGAGTCTCTGAATATCGTGTGGTGTATAAGTATCACGTAGATAACTCTTCCGGTAATTCAAAATACTGTCAGTACTGTAGGGTTGGCTAGAAGGTTATCACCCTTACTTAACTACCATACGAGGAGCTTGTAATTTCTACATACCAATGGAGCACTTACATGCGCGGTATCTTCATTTTGGTTTTACTGGGGATCACCAATCCGCCCCTATCACAACTTGTTATATCCATACTTGGGTATATATACAGGATTTGGGTATATATACAGTATATTAACTTACAACATGTTTTGTAATTAAATATAGCTAATAACTTAATAGCAGGACTAAACTAAATTACTCCTCGACATTGTTAACGCGGACTTTTTATATGCTTTTTTTAGCGACATGATTCAGAGCGGGCATTTCGTCTCCGGGTCATATACCCACAATCGTTTAGCTGTCTTTGTTATTAACCTCTGTAACATATTCCTTATATTTTACAACTTATTTTTAAAGTTTTTTAATATCTGTTTAAGTGTTAAGTGTAATGCTATGTACGTTAAAATTTCTGAGTGATTTTATGGCTAATTAAATTTCCATAATGAGATGTTTGTCATCTTGTTTTGGGTAGCATTCGATCGTTATTTCCTTCTTTCTTTTAAAGAGAAAACAGGCTTTAAGTATTTGTTTGGCAGTTATGATTAATCCAATTTTGAGATCTCTATCTACAAGTTAAGATGCAAAATTGTAAGCGCTACCGCAATGAATATTATTTTGAGTGCATTTATTATACCTTTAGTTTCCAACATTAATAAATGTCATTTTCACAATGTAATAACAATAAAATCTTTAGCAATATGCATTTGAATGTATTTGAGACGTGACTACATTCCAGGGTTTCATTGCATCACAATTTACAGCCTTCGTCGTATCGTATCGTCACCTATTCGCGTGTGTCCCACACCCATAAGCATAAAATCGGCTACGATTATTGCATCCTGGTGAATGTGTGGGTGAATATTATTGGCAGGTCTCCGACACGACTAACGTAAACCTACCATTCACTAGCCGACTGATTTCTGAACACCATTTGCTTATTTAATTCTACCGTACCGAAGGTTCGTTTTTGAACAGTAGGAGAGATCGTTTTGTGCATGGGAGGCTTTAGTCCCCTCTGGATGCAGGAAGGCTCCACAAATAAAATATGTGACTTGAAGGCGACGGCGAGGTGCCGTCGAGATGAGGCTGCGCAAGCTGGTGGGAAAGGGACGGATTGCAGTGTCCTCGTAAGTGGGAGTGAGACAGAAGCACGCTTGGCTATCTGGAGAAACGCGAGCACCTCATTTAATCGGTACGCGCTTCGTTTTGTAGGATAAAGGAAAATTTGCGATGCTTTAGATACGTTAGTATTATGCGTGTGGGTGTGTGATAGAACATTACTGTTATCGCTACATCGTCTGTCCAGGGTTCAATCAGTCTATTTAAGATGGACTAGAATGCTGCATACCTCTATTTACTCAAACAGTTAAGAAATAACCGTAAAGTTTTTACAAGCAAGATTTAACGCGAATATGCAAATGTGTTAACTGACACCTATTCGTCGTTTCATAAAATATCACAATGAACGTCTGGCGGAGTGACATTAAAAATATCAAATACATAGTTTACATGAATTGGTTAGTTAAATCAAATAAGCGTACATTAAAGTGTAACTTGTAAACTGGGCTAATTAAGTGGCTTGCCTTCTGTATAAGCAACTACATTTATTAACCTAATAGTTGGCCGCTGTTTAATTCAAACTTGCTAAGTACTATGAGTATTTCTCCTACATTTTGTGTTTTCTCTCTTTCGATGCTCAAGAAACTTAGCTCTGCATTTTTATAAAAAAGAAATACAACTTAGTTTTCCGTCTGACTTTAAGTATCTACTGCAGTGTTTGCTTCATTTTGTTTTGATTATATAATTAAATAGATTCCAAGTAACATTTGCATGTATGAAGCCTATATAAAATAAATAACAATCCCCTACGTTTCCAACACATAACTGCAGCCCAACATTGTACCTATCACGGCATATTTTTTTCACGAGAAATATTCAACGCTTGAGGCTGAAAAAATGGGTTACAATGTTGGTCGGCAACGCCCCAGCGATTCATAGCTACATACCGCTAAAAATCGTTACATTTCTTCTTGGTTTTCCGGGGCTTTTAGCTGTGCTTACACCATAACCATTAAAAAATTAGGCGCTGTGATATTCAACCTCTTTTTTACCCATTGTAGACATTGTTGTCCACAGCTTCTAAAAACCGTTAGATAAAATTGGGTTTAAAATTTATATCAAAATGTATGTCACATTTTCAAGTGTTCTATAGTTTTAAACGCTTACCAACAAACAAAAGTAACTTATTGCCCGAAGCCGACGGCCGGGCACAGGTTACATTATTGTCATAAACCCACACTCGGATGCCCTCTCGGCGTAACACGACCAAATATAATCATGAGGAAACCGCACTGAATCACTGCTACACCAAGTACCATATAACTTAGTCGGGTTACCAATAATGATATGTACTGAGAAAACTAAACGTGTCTAATAGTAATCTTCGTTTCGTTTGTACCTTTGCTTATTTCGAGCTTTCGACTTTCAAATGTTAATGAATGAGTTTTGGGTCACAATTTTCTTCTTGCCTACTTCTCGGATCCTGGTCAAGTGGGTTGTTTTACATTTGTATAAGTTGTAAATTGGCTTTGATGTCAAAGATATAATCATAAAGTAAGTCTCTAATATGGCAGACTTTGCTGAAACTTGATTACATGCTTTATACAACCACTTTATGGCTACCTACCTACGCACAGAGTCTTATACATTTCCGTGCTAGTGATCAGCAGAACCCAGTCACACAAAAGCTTTCAGGAAGTACTTGAAATGTTGCAATGATCAAAATCACAAAACAAATGATTTCAATTCACATTAGCATGAGGGTTCATATCGCGGCGGTGGCGGTTATTCGCCAAGTCGGCACCATTACACGACACACAAGATATTTACTACCCGTAGCTGCTTTCATTTCGTCCCTATTCTAGCATTATGACTGCATTTTACTTATTATTTTACTAGCCTATTAAATTGTTTCCCTTTATCCTGGATAGCAGCCGCCTGGGTGCGCGCCCAGAATTAATCAGCAAAATTCTTCCTGGAAAATTGGTAATGAAAATGGTACCAGATCCGGTTCAGCAGTTTTCGAGATAACTCTGATAGACAAATGAAGTGAACAACTTTAGATTATAAGAGGCTTGTAATTATGTGACAACGAAAGCATTTTCTTGCTCATAAAACTCTTTTCGAAAGTGACCAATTATTTGCCTTTTAAAGTGAACAAGATTGCAATATAATCGGGAAACTCGCCAAGCTGACCGGCTGTCACTGCACACAATAAGCACAAGAAATTTCACCAAATTATGGACGGCTAAGCACACTAGTGTGAGAAAATAAAGGCATATCATAATTATGTGTCAATCCGTGTCCAGAACTTAAGTACAAGATAATGTTGTTGTAGTTATCATTTTTGGGTTATCCAACAAATAAAGGGCTTGGGTGAACAAAGAGGTCGGATCAATGGTACGGATGCATGCTAATGTGGGATAAATACCGACGCATAGCTTGTTGTCCGACCCACGCACACACGCTACCAACACAACTACACACACAACAATCTTCGTGTGTGTACGAAAGCTTTAACGCACACAGTCACAAAGTCGCTAGGGTTGAACATAATTTTGCTAAATTAATTTTATGAGCATGTGTAGTGTGGTGGTGGAAGATAGTGATAATTTATCTGATAATCAGGTTTATAATATTTTTGGTGTTCAGGCTGCGTATGTTTTATTTAAGGATGGCTAAGGATACCTGACAGCAGTGCTGGCCCAGTAGAAACGGCTGCGGCTTACGAACCCAGAAAGGCTTTACTTTGTCTATTATTTCATCATCACAGCTCTCAAAATCAAAATCAAAATATTTTATTTCACATGCCTGGGTGGAGCAGGAGGGCGTGTCAGACTTTTACTGACTAAAACCCACCCGTGTTCCCTCAGTTGCCTGTGTGCTAGGGGCGACGGTATCTCTTTCGAACAACCCGCACCCCTGGCAGGCATCGGCCCTTGCGGACCCCACCAGTCCGACGCACCAGGACACATGGCACGCCGTGACCACCCCAGGAACCAAGTAGCACAAGGGCCCCAGACTACCCTGGCACCCTTGGCTCCCTTGGCCCCCTGCGACGGGTCAGCGCAGTGGCCCCGCCGCCTACCACTTCTCGGCCGCAGGGGATAGGGAGAGCGGCCAACGCTATACCGACACTCCTCTTCCCCTGCGGCCCCACCGCGTCCGCCATCAAACGGTGGCGGCCCCTACCAGGCCACGGAAGGGAAGAGCGCTACTCAAAAGTACCGGCACTCCTCCTCCGCCGCAGCCTGTAACCCTCAGCCGCGATGCCTCCCATTCGACATCGCGGCCCGCCTCAGTTGCGGTGCACCTCACCGCAACCTACTTTTTGGCCGCTACGTCGTCGGCTTGGAGACCAAAGCCCTGACGAGCGGCCCCACCTTTGGGTTCCTCTTCGCTTCACCGTGGGAGCGGACCACGGCTACTGAGCCCCCCCGCAACGACAATGCGGGAACCCACTGGGGGGGACTACAATGGATACTTGGTTATTATTAGTGCAAAAGAAAATCGAATCGAAAAAACTGAAACTGAAAATCAGATCCCAGAAGCCTACGACGGTTGATTAAACATAAAAGCTTTGAAAATATTACGCAAATGCAATCAATATTAGCATATTCTAGAACTATTACACTATATTTTGCTGGACAAGTATGTTATGTGACCAAATTAAGGCAAGCACACGGCAGTTTTCTTCAAAATCCCTTGATTTTTTTGCGATTTCTGGTCAGTGTGTATCATACCATAAATATTATTTTAAGAAGTCTGTTAAGATTAGGTAAACAGTACGCTGACGTAAGGACGTCCTAGATAATTGTTTACTAGAACTTTGTATTGTACAATATGCCCTTGTCTCTTAATGTCGCAAGATTTTCCTCAACTCATGTCATTGCTGAATCACCGACATTGGAATATTTATAACTTCGATAGCTTGTCACTGAAATAGATAGAGCCTTTTTTCTGTTTCATGCTTTGTTCTTTATTTTTCAATGTAAAAACATGAAAGTAACTGAAAATAAACTGAACAAGTCTTTGGCAGCTAAAGCTTGTGTGGTGTCAACCCTGAAAATAATCGTGTAAAATGGATTATAACAAGAAAGCAATTGTTTTTGGCAAATATAACCAATATTGCAAATAATACAAATTAAATATAAGTACCGTATTCTTAAGTAATTTATGAACTAATTGAAGAAGAATTTTGACTCGTAAAAAAGAATTAAAATACGCGCAGATGACACGATCGCAGTTTAAAATTTGTTATGTGGCATATGGCAAACGCTTAATGCAAGAAAAGCTCAGGTAACATACACGACAAGAACGTCATGAACAACATCCATTGCTTGCGTGATATAGAAATTCTATCTAAAACCCCGAACAAAACCTGCAATGCAAAATATAAACAATTTCATTTGTTTTTTTACGTTTTTAAAGATGCAGTTTAGTAACTCACGTCGCCAACCTTGCAGATTTACTTTTTTATCTGTTTTTGAGGACACACATTGCCATTTAACAACATCAAAGTTAAGGTCCTCTTGTCATTCATTTTTTACCTGTGAGTGGGGACTTGTGGTGGATAGGTGCCTTTTTGTTCTGACCTGACCTTGATAGAGAGGTAGCAAGGACAAATGATAATGCTTTAGCATACATGTATTTAGGTCGCTAGTGGACTACATATTCTGGAGGCGACACTTTCGCGTTTGAATGAGGGCTGATTTCTAAAGATGGATATCATACAGGAAAAGTTTTGTATCCAGTGCGCAAACTGTAACCATGAATTCAGCATATCATTCTAGACCCTCAATGCAGAAATTTTTCGTCGGTTATACAAAAAAAAAAACAGCTGTTCCATACATTTTGACCGCGTAGGTATTGCATTTTTCTATGAAACAGCTGATTTTTTTTGGTAAAACCGACGAAAAATTTCGTTGTTGTGGGTTCTAGAATGGTATGCTGAATTCATGGTTAAAGTTTGCGCACTGAATAAAAACTTTTCCTATATATCCATGGATAGACGTGCTTTCCATGGCACAGAGGGATCTTGATGGTCCTATGTAAAGATGGTCATCCATCCACGGACCAATCGCGGCAAGCGTACCTTAACCTGATCGACCCGTACAGCTGTTATTACTTAGTCACGCCACTCTAGAATAGAAATAGGACTAAACCAGAAAAATTCTGTAAACTGAGCTGAGCAGCACGGACATAACGCTTGGCCATTCAACTTTAACACCAAGTTATTCAAACCCTCGATACATAAACAACAGCAACTATTTATTATAGGCAAGTGCATGTAGATTAGCGCGTGCAAGACAACACCGATAGCACATAATCCACAACGGTGAACGTGCAAAACAATAAATAGCGTGGTCGGCGCCACTTCTAATTTCCTATGCTCTAGGCGCGTGTGATCCTGAATCGCGATTCCGTATTCCCTGGGAGTCCGGGGTCAGCGAGCTGGCTAGCCCGGGAGGCAAACCAGTTTTAAACATTTCAATATCACACCCAACCTGCAATAAAGTGGATACAATAAAGTTTACAATTTATTTGTCACACCTCTTTATGTTTTTCGGAGATGAATTTTAGGGCTTTCTGATTGAGATTTTGGACGTTGTGATGCAATACTTTTGGTGAATGAGTATTTTTAATGAAACTTTTTTTGGTATCCTTTTCGGTGGGTAGGTAAACGAGTTTACATTTTTTTAACAGTTTTCTCTGACGGTTGTTTAAAACATGTCTGAAGCCGTTTCCTGTTCAAAATATTGTCTTATTCTAGTAGCTTGTAACAATCAGGCGAATTATTTGTGGGCGAATCGGCAATTCCAGAAATGTAATGTAATAAAGTTAGTTAACTTTTCCTTAAATTTTCGTTGTTTCCTTAACGTTTTTGTTCAAAACGTGCCACTAACCTTATACGCATTTCTGGAATTGTCGATTCGTCTACAAATAAACAAACTTAATTCTCGATTCGTCTACAAATAAACAAACTTAATTCGTGCGAGTCGACTAATATGTCAAAATATCACAATAGCTGTTTGTGGTAGATTCAGTCATAATATATAATATAGCCTTTTAATCAGATCCATATTACAACTATATGACAAAATATATAGAAAACTTAAATTTAATGTAAACCTTAATCTAGTCTCTTATTTGAGTGTTACTTATTTTCTGTAGATCTGTGTCCCAATCGACAAAGGCCTCCTCCAAAGATTCAGTCATACCACAGCTTAAAGCTTCTTTTTACACGCTTTATATTAGCTTCACTTGTATGTTTGTTTGTTTGTTTTTATGTTTGTATGTAACCGACTCCTTTGAGCGCAATTTTGACCCACTTTAAACGGTCAGATTTCATTGAAACTTTGTAAACTTGTCGAGGACCGATGACAATTCAATAATTTAAAAAAAAAATGGGGAAAAAAAAACAAGTTTTTGTAGTTAGCAGAACTAAAAAATAGAAAATAAATAATAGTTTAAAAAACTAAAAAACACGCTTTAAAAACGAAACTAAAAAAGGAGAAAATTATTTAATTCAATTAAAAAGCGTGGGGTGCTTTTTGAGGTATTTTTATAATCAATTAATGTCAAGCACCCCACGCTTTTTAATTGAATTAAAGTATTTTCTCATTTTTTAGTTTGGTTTTTAAAGCGTGTTTTTTAGTTTTTTAAACTATTATTTATATATCTTAGGAGCTAGTACCGAGAACTCTAAAACTGATATGGACCACCTTACAGATAAATGCTGACTTATTTTCTTTAAAATGGAAAATTACAATTCTTCTTCCTAGTAATATACTAGGGACTCATTAACTCAAACAGGACTAAATAAAGCTTGCATTATTGTACCAAACATGATATGAGTTTCAAGAAAAGAGTTTCGTAGAATTGGACACTATACGCTGATTTCCAGATTAGACTGATATAAATCTAGCAATTATGATGAAAAGAATGCACATGTCGAACTGCTTCTATAATTTATGAGATAACGAAGGCATTCCTTGACATCCGCAAAACGATTATAGAGCACTGTATAAATTCGAAGTCGAGGATCATGCACCACTAATGTCAATTAGCTATTGCGTAGAGATTGTATCATGTAAAATCAGCGCTCTCTGCTACTGCTTCAACTAAAATGAGAGCCCTACCGGACGGGATGCATTAATAACCGCTAATTTTCTCGTACCCATTCGCGATCCAATAAGTGCTCGAAATGATCGGCCACTAATTAATTACTAGTGCCAACACAATGATTACTCAGTGAATGTTTGTAGACCCTACAACTCTCTAATAGTTTAAAGAATGTTGATGTTATTAAACTCTGGTCATTTCCAAACCAGTTTTTATTGTTAATATAAAATGTGACGCCTTCGTTGTTTTACGATAGATCTAAGAAACGTTTATCTGGAATGTAAATTTTGTTTGCGTCTAATATTCGAACCTCGGTACTTGCGACCTCTATGACCATAAGCTAACCGTCTGCACCGTTACACTGCAGACATTCTCATGTTCCTATTATTTTGATCTATTTGTTTACATCAGTGTAAACCTCGGAACAGTTATTTTGAATTTCAACATTTATTTCTCAAGATTAATAAGGTTCAACAGACTTTTGAATTGTGAAATTTTGTTCCATCTACCTACTCTTTTAGATTCTGGCACGTGTATGTCTGCTTCTGTTTTTTACTTTAGTAATACCGTTGTTCTTACTACTGTTGAAGATTTTGGTTCCATTATTGAACTATTGAATGTATTTTAGACCCGTTGATTTTGACTTATCATAGAAATGATGGGGGCTGTTCTTGACACCAGCATGCGCGGAAAAACCATTGTCTTGGAGTTCGTCAACATGGAGACAACAATGACAAATGTAAAGAGACACAAATGACAATGGTGTCGTCTCGCGCGTCCACGATTCGATAATAGTGAATAAACACCGCGATGAGTTATCGGCGGCAATCTCGGGTCGTCGGCCGCAGTACCGTTCCACTTGCCCCTGGACGACGAAACTAACGACCATGAGGTAGCACGCTCAGGGGCAGCCGTGGATGTGGTATTATGCAGTTAATATGTAAGGAGATGAAAACGTTGATCACAATGATACCAAGAAAGTAATTAAACTTTAACCGCCTTTAAACTCAGGTCTAAACCATCGAAACTTATTTTATAATACGAAGTTTATTCCGACTTTTGTAAATTTCACAAGTTCTTATTACAAAAAGTACCTATATTCTTAACAGTTTTTGTAATGAAAACTTTATCTTTTGTAATAAGGCCGTTACAAACATGCAAGCGACGACGGCAGCGTACATTATGGTTGCTTTCGACATATTAGGTATGTTTTAATGTTTAGATGAAATTAATTATCGGGTAGGTACCTAATCTATCTAAAGTTAAAAAAAAAACTTGGGGAAAAAAATAAAAAATATATACAATATATAATAAAAACACTAGTAAAAATAGTATACACGTCAGAAAATTATCACATTATAATTAGAAATAAATATTATAAGTACCTAATAACAATAACATTTATAAAAAGTAATTTTAATGTTAAGGTGTCAACTTTATAATTACTAATTTGACAGACTACAGTAATCATACAATAATTATGATATCAGTGTTTATAAGTAAAATATGTGTATGAATGTAAACGAGACAGAAGGAGAATGTAAAGATCGTAGCAGGTGATGTTCTGTAGTTTTTGTCTACCCCCATGGGAAAAAGACGTGAGTTTATGTTTGTGTGTGTACCTAATTAAAATAATGTCAATAAAAACTATAATTTTCTACAAACTTTTGTGTTAATATTGGTAGCATTTAAAAATGAAAACCACAGTCATATTGGTACATACATACATACATAGGTACATACATACTCAACTTATAACGTTCCCACTGCTGGGACACAGGCCTCCTCTCCGTGAGAGGTAAGGGGCCATAATCCACCACGCGGGCCCGGTGCGTGTTGGTAGATGTCACAAGTCATCGAATTTTTTGGTTCTAGGATATGCCGGTTTCCTCACGATGCTTTCCTTCACCGTTTTGAGAGCAGTAGTGATGAAATGATTCACACAAAGTAATGTGCCTGGCTGGGTTCGAACGCACGACCTACAACTCGTAAGTCGCGGCCGTTACCACTGGGTTACCACTGTCACAATGGTAGTTAGATATTAAATCAACTGGAAATATTGGTGAAGTTATCCGACTGAAATCGATAATCGTGTTTTATACATCCATAAATTAATGCTTCATTTTGAAAGTAAGGAATGCCGCATCTACCAACCACGATATTCAACAAAACTCGCTGTTTTCACTATTAACGTTCATAGACGAATTCCGACGTGACTATTCCGCTAATCAAATTTTGTAACTGCGGTATTGTAACCATTAGTTCTCGAACCTAAACTTTTTTCAGACGCCGTCAATTATGTGTTACCGTTAAGTGGGAGCAGACTGTTGCCCCGAACTCATTCGGATATTTAAAATAATGCGGTGAGATGAAATAAAATCACTTTGTACGAGTTCAAAAGTAATACTTCGGTAAATTAAATCGGTGAAAGCGTAGAATCCATTCTTATATCTATCCCCTTTTGATGTGGATCATAAAGATTAGTTACGGATAAAATTAGCACCTCGTTTTATTCGTAATCTACCTTGTAATGATTAGATAAGTTGGTTCTGGCTATTTATAAGTTTTGAGGCCAAGTTTGAGGAAATAATTTATATTGGGGCTTTTTCTTTTTTTGTGTTTACCGTTAAAATCTTATTTTGTCGTATATTTTGCGTTGGTTTGTTGTTGTTATTTGGCCCACGGTGTCCTATTGTTGGGCTAATTCTTTTCTTTGAATCGTTTATTTCCTCTTATTGGCAGCTTGTCACGTGTTTCTGTTAGAGGCCTTGACATCGCCTCACCAACTTGGTCGTCCACCCTGATACCAGTCTGTTAGAGCCTTAACAGTTTGCCCATGTGACAATTGTCTCTTAAATATAGGTATATTTAAATATTTGTATTTTAGAAAAATAATAGCCAACGTTTAACGACATTGTGACAAATAAAATAAATGAGTATGTTTTTCTTTCGAAGAAGTACAGACAAATTATTTAAAAAAATCTCGCTTGATTTTAATTAATGCTACTCAAAAAATCGTCAAGTAGCAAAACAAACAGCATTTGAAATTTAAATTTTGACCGTGTGTTAAGATTATTAAGAAAAAACATGCAAGGTCTGTAAGATTTTGTGTATTTTACTGCGTAATTTATTTTTTACTTGAATGAATTAAATGTAGCTGGTTAATAACTTATGTACTGACAGTATGATCAATGTTACTGCAAGGATACTGTCGTGTTCCCCCCTGAGCGCTCGCGCAGTTTGCCCATGAAATCTTTATGTCTATTGTTTAAGGTTAATTTAAAGCTAAATTGCAGCACAAATTGTTATTCAATAGATACAAATTATGTAACTAACTTAACCTCAATGTTGGTATTATCTAGTTGGGATAATTATATTTTTTGCTTTTTACGTGTTCGTGTCTAAAAATGGGGTCTTCTTAGAAATACAAAATCTTATTCCATCGGTTAACGAAAATAAAAACACAATAATTACAAACACCGGTGGTATTGGTGGCAAAAACATAATTAATTTCGAAGAAAACTATGAAAAGCCGACTGTCAAATATAAATTAGGTATACTCAGTATTTGAATTAAATTGTCAATATGTATTTTCTGTAGATTTATCTAGAGTTTCGCGTTAAGTGGGCAAACGGAACGCAGCCGTAACTTTACGGTTAGCTCAATCAGATGACGCTGCGCCGGCGCAACGCGGAAATCAATTGGAGTTCTCTTTATCATTTATGGCTTGCAAAGCCGTGGGCATCACGCTTTGATAGGTTATGGGTCCAATTCTTCTACGTTTTGTTTTCCTTTGTTGAGAAATATGGCAAAACAAAAAATTCTAGGAACTGCTTGATTGCAAAGCAAAGGCTTCCTCTGGGATAGAGAAGAAAACAACATTGCTTGAAACAAATGAACACCTTCTGGATTCAAACACAGGTACTATTTACTCAGTCTTTTGTTTTTTTACTAAATGTAGGTAGGTACAAAACAAGTGAAGAAACCAGGTTAATGGGATACTCTGTGCCAGGCTAACAACCCCGCACTTTTCACTTGTTACTTTTGACCTTACACTTCGTCACTTGCTATTAGCATATATTGTCAGAACAAAACCATCGAAGAATTTTATTATTAACTAGTTTTTGCAAGCGGCTTCGACAGCGTACAGGTCAGAAGTTATCCCACAGGAACGTACTATAGGGATAAAAGTAGCTTATGTGTTAATCTAGGTTATAACATATCTGTGTGCCAAATTTCATCCAAATCCGTTTAGCCGTTTTTGCGTGATTGAAGAACAAACATCCAAACGTTTAAATAGACAAACTTTGACATTTATAATATTATAGTAGGATTTTCACATCACATTTATAATATTAAGTAGGATTTTTCAAGACTTGTCTTTGTACAGGTACTACAAAGCGCTTTCTATATCTCCTTCCAAAAAATATTTTGAGCGATTTCTGACCCAAATTGGCCTGCAAATTTAAATCCGCGCATCCTTAAACCCGCATTCCTGTATTTCTAGGTCCTAAGACTCACCGACTTAATCCTGTCAGTTATTTTAAAACGGCACTAAGAACAAATAAATTAATAGGCAATTACTCGTAAGGCACCGCTTTGGGCCAACAATGGGCGCAATAAGAGCCATAAACGTCACGATGTTTGGCGTCCTATGGTGCACGGGCTGATCTGTTAACGAGAATGAAACACGTCCTAGTGCTACTGCCATAGAGTAAGCTGTAGAAAGGACTACACGAATAGCGTATATAGTACTTCCGTGTGTGAAAAGTGGAGGAAGAAAAAGGTAATGGAAATTAAAATTTAAAATGGATTTTTGATTAATCATAATGTCAAGTTGCTTACGACTGCAACTGCACCCTAATTGCGTAACAGACGACCAATCAATCAATATGGTATAATTTCGAAAGATATGGCCAAT
The DNA here is from genome assembly GCA_947359405.1 of Antitype chi. Lineage (NCBI taxonomy): Eukaryota > Metazoa > Arthropoda > Insecta > Lepidoptera > Noctuidae > Antitype > Antitype chi. The sequence continues at coordinate 7,862,980 of OX375815.1, read as the reverse complement.
CCATTGCTTAATATGTTCGAACAATTCTCTACTCTGCGACATAAATAACTCAATGAATTTTGGTGAACTATCAAAATTAAAGCCATTTCTACTAGAGTGTGTTACGCTGGACATGGTTTCTAGGAAATAATTTTCTACTAGTTGCATTTGCGTTATGTTAGGGAAATTCTTATACTCGTTTCCATTATTTCGGAGATGATTAGGTACGACTTAATATACAGTCGTCCCAAAATACGATACAGTCTTCCTGCCACAGTAACTCTGTAAACAGTGGAAACCACCAGAAAGCTTCACATTTACTAACAAACAGACAATAATTAGATATCACGACGAACTCAAAAAAAGAAATATTACGTACTTACCATAGAACCATTTCTACCTACACACACATCTACGTGGCTACCTATTCTACCGAACAAGTCTGTCGAGTAGGGCGACGACAGGCGCGCGCGCAGGTCGCCGCGGGGTCATTGACCGGCCCGTTACGCGGGTACGTAACAACGTAGCTTACGGCTACGCGTTCACGACAACCCCGTAGCACAGCGTTTAGCAACTAATCGCGAACGCCGTAATAATCGCAGGTATTGTTTGTTTGATAATATGCAAGTAATGTTTTTTTTTATTTAACCTTTTTTGCAATAAATAACGTTTTGTTGTATTTAAGCATTAATAAAACTATTTTTAGGTACTTATATAACCGTAACTGTAAAAAAATAAGCTGTTATTTATTAAATCAGTGTAAAAATGTTTATCAATAATTTGTAACAAACACGGAAATTCCAAAGTAATTAGTGAGTGCTTTATTTTTGTTAGTGAAACCATATTAATGTAACGACTTTCCGGAACACGTTTATTTTAACAGTTAGATTTATTTTTAGTTAATAGAGCCGGCGCGATTTTATAGTCTGACCATTTTACTGGAATTCCATGCCTTGACTCATGGATGAGATCTGTGGGGCAGGGAGACTGATAATGTTGATGCTGATCTTAGCTTCTCTCCTGAAATCTCGAACAGTGACTTCAGCAATTCTTACATCTTCAAAAGATTGACAGACAAGCTGGACACAAGTACTAACTTACATCTTAATTCCTATAACCAAGAATTTTATTATTTAGTTTTTAGAGAAAATAAATTAGCAGACGTCTATGACATGATGAAAATTACTGCAAGCTACAAGACTTGTAACCTATAAAGAAGATGAGGAAGAGAATATAGTACTTACTTATTATCATTCAATCTTAGTAGGTATCATCTTCAGCAACTCAACAATTTTCTTCTCCTGATAACACTTTTTGTCATCCACGCTAGGAAAAAAATAAAAAAGCCAGCACCCCAATTTTGTAACAAATTTTTAATCACAATTCGAAGGATTTTAAAGAAAACTGCTAATCCGTTGCTTCATATGTTTGAAGAACTTGTCTGCTTAACAACGTGAATGACACAACGAATATTGCCGAATTGTCAAATTGTAAGGCATTGTCATTGTAACTTTGTTACGCAATTGTCCTGCAGGTATAAGATATTAAGAATGTCAATGTCATCGTTTTTTTTTTTTGTGTGTAGGAAATCATCAAATAACTGCTCCCGCTCTGGGTGGAGCAGGAGGGCGTGTTAGACTTTTATTGACTAAAACCCACCCGTGTTCCCTCAGTTGCCTGTGTGCCCAGGCCCAGGGGCCACGGTCAATGTTATCGTGCGGTATCGATTTTCGCGGGTCACCGATTCGATACCAAAATCATACCGCTTCTTGGGTCAACTCTACATAAGTTGGACTTGCCCCGCCATCTATCAGGCACTTTACGAACAAATATTTTGTATGTTTGAGTAAAAATTAACAAAAGACGCAATGCTAATTACTTCACAACGCTTGTTATGATATAATGGTTACTTTTACCGGTTCTTAGCTATTTTTGTTATTTCAAATTAATGTTAATTCAATACGTTTGTACTTATGTAACGAGGCCCCGGAAATGGCGATTTATGCTATAAATTGGGAATCGGAAACATTAATTAATGTTCAGTGATTGTTGAATGGTTCGGCTTTTATTGATTTTCGATGTTTTTTTCGCAATAAGACTCTTTACATAGATCACTGAACTGAGCAATATACTTATGTAGAAAACCCAAAATATTGCCTTAATTACTATGGGTAACTTACTGGTTGTTGCTCATCATAGGTAGTTACTGCTTATATACAGTAGGGTGACATGTAACCTTATACGTCACACCCAATGAGGAGGATATGGGGATAGGCTATAATAAATTGTAATCCGGAAATATGCATAGTGTTTTTTCTTCCTCGCGACAATACCTAAGATCTACACAAGAATAGTACTTTTTTCAGGTAGCTGGTAAGTAAGTTTGGTACGGGTAACGAGCTTCAAGCAAGCCGTCTTGGGCAGATCTGTCCTGAGGCAGACTGCCCAAGATGCACGGGACATGCAACAACACCATTGCATTTGACACTCGCTGTATGCCTCTCTAATAACGTTTCACAATTTTTTTTGCTTTATTATCAGATTAAAATAATAAATTCATAAAACAATACACTATCGAATACTGTATGAATTGTTTGTTAACCCTACAAAGTGAAGTAATTGGAAGATACAAATAATATGAACAATAAAACTTAAATAAAAACAATCTCTCAAATGTTAACACAATCACCGCGTGTTTCGCTGCCCTACAATCACGTCTTCCTACATCTATTTAATTTAATTAATTTCACAATTCACACACTGAGCGCGGATAAAAGATGTTTTTGCGTTAATTACTATGAGTTATTACATCCATTGTTTGTTCACTGTTACTGTAAGCCGTTGACTTCATTAACAACTAATTAATGTACACACGATACGAATCTAATCTCTTTCTGTTTGAGTGTACGTTAATATTGCACTAAACGAATGCTGAGCATAAATTATAAAACTGTTGTTTAAACTGATTGTTTTATCGTGTTAATCTATATAACTACTGTAGTTCTGTTAGATTTAAACCCTGATCTACATAACTGAGCCGTGTAACTGTTATCGAGTTTGTAACGTTTTCACGCTTGCGTTTTACACCCGTTCGTTTTAATATTTTGATTACTTTATATGATTAGTATGTTTTGACATTGAATCGGCCTCTAATGTACCATGGAAACGTTATAAAATATTTTGTAGCACCACCATCAGAAGCAACAATAAAAATCTTAATTTATTACACCAATGAACTTTTTTTAAATTCGAATATAGTACGAATTAACCATTCGTCATTCCGGTTTGGCAAGTGCTGATGTGCGAAACTTCAATTTAAATTAATGTACGTACTATGATTCATACAATAACCAGAGTGAATTAATTCAATGTATCATTTATTTTTAATTTGCTTTTAAAAAGACTCATAGTGTTTTATTTGTTTGTTTTATCGCAAATGATGGAGTATAAATTGTGGGCCTAGTGATGCATTCATCATTTCGTCCCTTTTATTAAGACAGTGGACCAGCCGACTCAAACTATTATGGGGATCAATATCGGATACAATGGGATTGTAAAAGGGGGCTCATATTTTGATATTCACAAAAAAACTAACTCTTCCGCGGGCACCCTCTTACACGTTCATGGCGTACTTATTTTATGTTTTTTTCACTTTGTATTAAGAGCGAATATTGTCCAACAGGATATTTTTGTTGTTCACGATGTCAGGAAAAAATCATATTTTTTTCCGAATAAGACAGTTAACCTTATACCTAGGAAGATAGGGTTTAAATTCGCGCTGTGAGTTGAGAAGAAAGCTTTTACATCATCTAGTAACGTGTATTGATTGAAGAGACTCCCGTTAGGTTTTTACATAATATCTGTCTTCTATAGGGGGTGGCAGTACATGGATGTGAGCTACACTTTATATTTGCGATTTTGTGTCATTTTATGGGTATTTTGAACTCAGTTTGTTTTTCCGGTTGGAAGGGAAAAGATATAATTTATTTAGTAGTGATATCCTTTCAAATAAAAGGGTAATTTGATAGGTAACAGATTTCTTCACAAAACAACAAACAAATACTCAAAAATATCAACAATTCGGCATTGTGTAGGGATGTTTCCAAAATCAATCACCAAATGTTTTCCTTGAGCAGTGGATGATTAGCATAGTCATCACTGATACTTCAATGAAGACAATCTGAAAAACTTCACCTCCTGTTCAGTTTTCCCGCCACCTCACTGCCCCTAGCTGACACTTCCCTTACAAACGCAACGCAACCGGCGGCGTGCGTCCGGTCATACGCAGTAATATTTATGAAACCCATAACTATAATATGAGAATGTTGAAATTTAGCAAGTCCAACACATAAATACCCTCAATGACGTTGATTATGGCAAACGCGAGGGCGCCAGCGGTCCTCCGCGCACTTTTTACTGCCCCTTTTATTTATTGCAACGAAGATTGAAAGGGGACTGAGATCATTGTGACGGCCCTACAACCTTGCATGCGTGCCGAATGGGTTGAAAAATATTTGTTGATACCTACATATAGGATATAATAGTTATATGACTGACTAACGACGCAACGCTTAAAGCTCTGAAGTCAGAAACGTGAAATGTACAAAGATTATGTAGCAGTTTCTTAAAGCATAAGTATTAATGAAAATAATAAGCAATGATTTTCAAAAAAATTACCGTAACATCTAAATATATTTGGTTTTCTATTACAACCCCTACAACAAAGCATCAAACTTTGTTTGAACAATCAACTGTTTTGTTCTTATACGACATCCACGCGGACAAAGTCGTCGAGCAAAGCTAGCTTCTTACACAGATATACGTACGGCGCGTGCGATGCATGCGATGCGTGCAATACGTGCTAATATTTTAATACCGCTGCGGTGGTTTCGTTAGTGGAAGTTACACGCTTTGATCTGTTTGGAGATGAATTACTTTGTGATTGAATTGCTTTTTTTTATAACATGATTAGGGGTAAGGGGTGACTCATACAACACGCTGTCACAATTTTTGTTGTTTTGGCTTGTATTTTGTCTAACTGTGACGAATGTTTGACGAGCAGGTAGAAAGGACTCTTTGAGGTTATAGGGAAAACATTCATCATATCTCCAAGTGAGTAAGTGTTCTTCCCGTGGGTGTCGTAGGAGGCGACTAAGGGACTTACTAGAGAATGGGCAGCAGCGTTCTCTATGCATTTTACCACCATACTGCGATCGCCAACCCGCCTGCAAAGCGTGGCGATTATGGCAAAACCCCTCTTTTGGGGGAGGCCTATGTCCAACAGTGGACGTCTTTCGGCTGAAATGATGATGATGATGAGTAAGTGTGCTCGTAGTAATAGCAACTTTATATCTCTTTTTTTCTTTTTCTGGTGCCTATGTAAGTAATTAAGTTTGGCTATCATCTCTGAATATTTATCCTTGTCCTTTGCCAGGTGGAACAGCAGAACTCGCGCAACAGCACCTTTGCGAAGAATTGGTCTTCTCCGGAACAGCCGCGTAAAGACATATCCTTGTTCTTGAATTATGTAAAGTGACAATAGAAGACATTAAAACCCACCAGAACAATTGATTAGTTCAATAAACTCAAATTAATTAACAATGAAAGTAGTTAAAACACCTACGCTACAAAGTCCCATCAGTACAAATAAATGACATAAACACAAATGAACATGTAATCAAACCTGTTAATCCGACAATCTGCAAAATCAATACGTTGTATCAAAGTACCTATGAACGGGGTGCACTTTCCCAAATTTATGGACCAGGGGTGAGTCCCCATAAAGTTCACATGTGCAATAACGAGTCGGCCAGTTTAAACCGCCGATATTGCTCCTATGAAATATTGATGGTTTCACAACGAAGGTACACCATTATCATGTCAACTAACGTACTGAAAGGGATTTATTTTTATGTCTCCATTCAGGGTCGTGATTGGATACTGCGTTTGTCTAGTTCTGAATACAGTTTTACATTTTAGTAAATAGGTAACATAGAAGGTTGTGATGCATTTAAAATAGGTGTCTTCTGTGGTATCTTCGATTAAGTTGGTTAAATCTTGATAAGGGGACATTAAAATGCTAGCTTGAGAGTATATTTGTTCATTTGGACACATTGGGCGCCATAAGAATGAGCAGCACTACGTTTTGAATTTTTTGCATGAATGGAAAATAGGATGAGTCTTTCAAGATTGTCTTTTGTTTTTAATCATATTCTTAAATTGTTTCGTTATAAAATACATATAAATAAACCACTACCATAGCTCAAGATTATTTACTACCCAATGCCTAGTGCTTTTATAACTAATGTATTTTTAACAACAAACTTACAAGCTTCATTTATATAAGTTATATTATGTTATTATTCAAAATGAGTTAGTACCCTAAACAAGTTAGCGTGTTTGGTCCGAATACATGTTTCATGCGAAGTGGCTGGGGCGATACAGGTTTCAAATGCCAATACTGCTCTGCCTGAATGAAATATAGAAGCAATGCGCGCATAGATTCGAGCGTCGCAGAAGCGGCACACTGTATGTTCAACTTACGCGTGCAAGAATTGGTAATTAAAACTTTGTCGTTGTTTTGTGAGCAGCTTATTTTGTTGTATATATGACTTTCTGTAATTTAGTAGCTCTAGTTAGCTCAAGTTATGAAGTCTGTGGGGATCAGATTCAGGTCCATCTAAACGATTATGCTGCACAGCTTGCTAGACCGCGTCTTGATTGAGCCAATCTTGTGAGAGCTTTTGGTTTCAGCCCCTCGGTGTTCTTGGTAATAAATCAAAGTCATTTTGCACTCTACGTATCAGTCATCAGATTTCTATTTCATAACAGGAAGCAACATATGTGCGGTTGACATAAATTTTTGACATTTAACTAAATATCGAATGCCAAAATCAAAGTAGCACGTGCTACGGCACTACGCTGGTAAACAACGTATTTATAATTAAACCTATTTCAAACGTACTGTCTACGTAAACCGACAATGCACGAATAATATAATCTTTGGCATCCATAACTGGATTAGCGTCCGCCGCGCGTATCGGCGTAATATATCGTTTCGATTGAGTTTTGGTGTATCATTCGGAATTCCAACTTGGTAATGATTCGCAGATTCCCCCTCGCCGCGGGTGACATACGCATCTTTGGAACTTTTGTGGTTGTTCACTTGACGATATTAGGGTAATAGGGTTCAATAGAGTGAATGAAAAGTAGTTAAGATCGATCGATGTTGGAGTATTTTCAAAAACAAAACCGGAAACATCTTTAATTCATTATGATAGTTTTTTTTTATCATTGTTCCTCTCAACCAAAGCACCTGCCATCTAATCTCTTCACCACCCTTGGTTGACTGGTAGAGAATGCCTAAGGCATTAAGTTCGCCTTTGTACCTTTTTGTGTGCGAGAAGTTGAAAGAAAAAAATAAATATGTACGCCTCTGGTTACAATTCTAAAAATAAAAAAAGATTTTCAATAGTTTCTCGCTAGTTTTTGTTTCAGACAGTTAGGCACACTTTGTAGGTACAGTCACGGACTTTAATTGATAAGCCACTTGCCACAGTTCCTATTTTAGCCGTGTATTGCATATCGGGTTTAGTCGGATATACTCGTACATAGTCCAGAGTGACAACCCAAAGTCAACCAATTGCAGGGCTAGCAACCGTAACCTAGCAACAATTGTTTTAGCGTAGCGATAGTAACGTTATGATTAGTCATTTCGACATCGGAAAAACTCGTACCCACGATTTTATCCGAACGCGTAACGGCCAAGAACCGTTCATGACAATTATGATAACTGTTTCATATAAACATAAATAGTTACGGCTACGATTTACCAAAATTCGAAATTATCGTCTTTGACATTTCAACTGTCACTGTCTTCGGATAGGTTTTCAGAAATAACGAGTATTTAATGAGCTCTAATTCAAAGGAGGTCAGTATCAAATAGATTGGATAAACTTATGCAACAGTGTATTGATTTATCATTGACAACCATTATTAGTCAACCTTCAACCTCTATGGATAAGACTATTTCCGATTATAAGTAATTTGTCATATTGTTTACGAGCATGCAGTTTAAGTTCGTGTTTAATCGTGTAATCTCGTGAATGTATAATACTGCAAAATTGGAGAGTTTAAAAGTGGCTTGTCAATTAAAGTCCGGGGCTGTACATCAATTGCGGAATGTATGTAACTACATATTATAAAAAGTCCCCCGCCGCGTCTGTCTGTCTGTCTGTCTGTTCGCGATAAACTTAAAAACTACTGAACAGATTTTCATGCGGTTATCACCAATAGACAGAGTGATTCACATTTTGTGTTAATTGGTTAACGCGGGCGAAGCCGCTGGTAAAAGCTAGTTTATTATGTAATGCATTATTTTATCTGTCTGTTAAAACATTTCCGTAACGCCTGTATCAATCGTCAAGAGAAGTTCAAAACAGATCAATATAAGCCCTGATTTATGAAATCAAACTAAACCTGGAAAACCTTGTTAAAGAATTGAATGATCTCATTGAAAACTTTTATCAAACAACGCAGCAGTCCTTCAAAGTCTGTGATTGTTATTTAACACGTGCACAATAACACATAACGTGTGAATCCGATGCACGTGCGTGCGCGAATTCTGTGCACATGCCACGAAAATAGAAAACTAGCAGATGAACTCTATACGTTTTGGATTTACATATTCGTGTACCTAATAGTTTGTAGTATTATTTCATTCATATCTACTGGTAAACATATTTTGGCTACTGGTTGCATAAGGGTTATTGATTTAATCACCACTGTTGTAACACGAAGTGGCGATTACAAAAGTTACGTCCCATCCTCTTACGTCATCGTTAGATATTCTATTATTACCCTTAGGTGTAGTATGGAATTACTTTCCGTTGCTTCTGTTATAACCCTCACTAGTGGAAAGGGTTGACCTTTTCCTTGCTTGGAAAATTCTGTTAGCATCTGAAATTTTCCACTGAAAAACACTGGCCTTCTGTGAGTCACCTCGTCGAAAGGTCATGTGAATGCGATCTTTTAATTACCACTCTTGGCAGACATATTTGTGGCTGCAGTACGATGTTATAAGCTTCCATATAGTATTAGTTGACTATTCGATATTATGATTTTCTTTGCTTACTGCTTGTTTCCACAAAGATACCTACTTACTTACTCAGGATCGCTTTATGTGTATACGGCAGATTTTATTCTGTTTCCTTAACCTCTTTTCAGTTACTGAAAGTTTGAAACACGTGCCTTGTAGTTTGTCTGACCTTGTCTAACTTCTCTAAAACACCAACATTTTTATCTATTTACAATACTTAACCAATATTCCCAATAGAACCACTACTTTATTTAAGTTCAACCGAAGTTTTATTAGTATTAAAAGAGCCAAAGTGTTAGGTCTGGCTAAGCGTTCGTCTGGATGCAGAGACAACGATTTAAAGGGAACACAGTTCGTCAATAAGTCTCGCCTCGGATCGGTCAGGGTTAGTAATTGACGGGGGTGGGTGTACCAATGTAGGGTTGACAGGGTGAAGAATGGAGACGGTTTTGTTTATGTGAAGGACGAATTGAAAAGACAAAAGTTATGATAGTTCTGAGGTCTCTATATAACGTTCTTGTGGGTGTAAGTTTTAGGAATAAAAGACTTTAGCAAAGGGTCGCCAGCGCCACTTTTGCTGTATGAAGACTATTAAAATATTTCAATTTCTACTAGGTACTCAGTCAGATGATGGAGAGTTATTAAAAATACTTTTTCTTGTTTACACCCATTATTTTTCAAAGCAACAAAGTGCAAATTCGAGTAATAAAAATAATTTACATATCGCGTGAAATGATTTACGCTGTCTCGTCGCGCTAACCCTGCGCTGCTAGGGCAGTTACAACGCCTTCCCCTAAAACATTGTCATCTGAATTTGTGCCCGAAGTAAATAAGAGTCCCGGGGAGTTCTCCGCTCTAATGGCGGTAGATTTATAGATTTTCCCTGGATGCCCCGTCGCGCCAGGATTAAATTACGCCTGCCGTATTGGCCGGGCTGAATATTAGCACTTCTATTTGTTTCGGCGCTTTGGTTTCAACTGATTTGAATGGTTACTTCATCTGTGATTTTAGCTTATAAAATCCGAGGATTAAGTGAATTAATTGATCAATTATTTGGATGTTTAGAGATGACCCGTTTTTAAGGCGATAAATAATAATGTTTATCTTCCGTTTATTTGAAAACTGCTTTACCTATTCATGCATTTACTACAGGATGTGGGTTGAGTACCAATGATTTAAGTAACAGGTAATATGCAAGTCACGTTAGACATAAATATGCCGTAAGAGATATTAAAGAAAACAGTTTTCTTGTATACTGTTTACAGGAAAATGGTAATTACTGTCGTATTTACGATTTGTTTATACGTTTGGCTCGTTTAAGTATCTACATATAAGAAAAAAAAATTAACTAGCCAAATATACGTCTCAATTGTCTTGTATGAATTTGACCAGAAAACCCGACATTCCGCAAAAAATACGACTGATACCCTACTAATTCATTCATTCAAATAAGACTCATTATTATTAAAACTTTTAAATTTCTAAAACCTGAAGTCTCGTTACTAATCTCTCGTGTTTTTAATAACAGTTTTCTTCGGGTATGTCCCCTGCCCACTCTCCGTCGAGACAGGGGGCGGCTCGGTCGCAGCGGCCCTCTCCTTCTGATTTTTAAAATCGCAGACGGGTTAAGTCGCAGAAGCGCGGCGCATAAAAGCTGCCCCCCGTCCCCGCTTAGTAACCGTTGACTGTGCGTATCATATTTTGCTCTGTCTCTCCCTATAATTGTTCGTATTAAGTACTTCATTTTAAATGCTCGAGCACGTTTTAAAAATGTGGTTAATTAGTTAAGAGTTTCATTGTAGGTATTTTGCGATTGGTCTGACTGAATGTAACTGTAGTAACAAACGCTTTTCTCATAAGAGATAAGATTATTCAGTATCATCAAGTTTGGTAAGAACAAAATAAGGGTGAAAAACACACTAATATAACCTACGCAAAATCTAAATGTAAACTTTTACCATCGACCCTCTGTTTTTAAAACGGCAAAACACCCAATATTGTGTCCCCTTTTGAGTGTGCCGCCCAATTTACATACTATTCTTGTACACAGCAATTGATATCAGCACACATTTCGACGAAATGTAGGGACGTCAGATTTTTCCTTATGCGTTTTCCGCGAACGCCGAATACGGTGTTCCTGCGCAGTCTTTTGTTTCGAACGAAATCATACAGTCGAACGAAATCAAACAGTTGTGAATGGACACCTCTTCATTCAGCTTAAATTCTTTCCAGCTCTCCTTTTCAATCTCCTCATCATCTCGTATCATTTACTTTTGAAAAACGGCCCGTAACCACATTATCTATGGAATGTCTTTAACTGCTAACCGATTGTTAGCAACTTTTTTGTTGTCATCAAAATCAGTAAAAATATTTTTTAGTGGTCGTTATAATTATGTTTACGAGTTGCGCCACACGCCACCACATAAAAGTCCTTTGAGCGTGAGTTTTACTGTTTGCAGTTTTTGTTCAGTAGACTTTACGACTTGCTAAATTACGATGCGTTATAACAGCACTCATTCTTTTTATCTTGATGATCATCAGTCACTATTTCTCTTTGAAACAGTTAAGATGTCGTCAAGAATTTCAATTGATCTGGCACCGGTTGTCATGCCAATAGCTGCGTCAGAAGCCTGAAAGAGTATGTGAACTGGTTTAACCTTAGATTACATACGGATCTGTCATTAGTTCGGTGGCTCTGGTCCAATATCTTTCGACTCTAAAATAAAATGATTGAAAAAACCTATCTCATTACTTTATCGTGTCTTAAAAATTGTAGTGAAAGATGATGCTGATAGCTTTTTCTATCCTTCTCCCTCTCTTTTTCATCATAATCAGCCTATAATGTTCCCACTGCTGGGACACAGAACTCCTCTCTGTGGGAGAGAGTGGGCCGTAATCCACCACGCGGGCCCAGTGCGGGTTGGTAGATGACCCATGTCTTCGAATGTTTGGTTCTAGGACATGCCAGTTTCCTCACGTTGTTTTCCTTCACCACCTTTCCTTCAGACCTGTGGTGATGAAATAATTTACACAAATCGAACTGCCTGTCTGGGTTCAAACTTACGATCTACAACACGTAAGTGTAACATTTCTTACGTAAGTCTTAGAACTAAACTCCCGCTACAGCCCTTCCAACAAAATGTATACAGCTAATGCTGAGTATCTTACTTTTCGTTGGATTGGTTGCGCAACCAACCCTATGTTGCTATGGTTTGCTTCATTCATCTTTTCGGCAGCGCACACCATGGTTGTACCAAAAACTCTTCTAGTGGGTATAACATTCTTTATCTAAGGTGTACATTAAGCCATATTAGTTCCATCTATTGGCCTCGCAATGACCGCCTCTAAAGTACACGATCACGATACTGGTAACTACTGATTTATTAATGAAAATTATGTGGAAAAAAGGGCCGACTCACTGACAGTAGTATGAGTGGCTCCCATCAATACTGAGCGTCCTTGACAAAAGAGCTAGAATACTTACTCAGTATAAATCGATTCATGATACCACTGGACTTGAATTAATAATAATCGATGTGCTTGTTTTATGGTGGGTTAAGTTCATCAGTGTTGTTTTCTATGTCACCATGTGGTGGCACAGTTATATCTGTATACTAGATTCCGCTCGCGGCTTCGCCCGCGTGGAGGTTGGAAATTATCCCGCGGGAACGTACGCGGACGCGTCACGTATGTGTTAATCTAGGTTATAATCTATCTGTGTGCCAAATTTCATCCAAATCCGTTCAGCCGTTTTTGCGTGAAAGAGTAACAAACATTCATCCATCCATCCATACATCCATACTTACAAACTTTCGCGTTTATAATATTAGTAAGGATTGTTTAGGTCTTTTTATTATTACGAAAAATTAGCCCTAAACAGTTCTTCATGAGTTTTGGTCTGACATGGTCTCCCAATTTAATTAAAAAAACAAAAAAACTGAAATTCAGAGTAAGGTCCATATTTTTGTTAGTCATTATCATCATCATCATTTCAGCCGAAAGACGTCCACTGCTGGACATAGGCCTCACCCAAAATGGGAAAGGATGGGGGGTTGCCATAATCGACACGCTTAAGAAAAATATTGTAGCTAAACTACCTAAAATAGAAGTTTTATCTGCAGGTTTAAATGGTTGAAATAGGTAAGATTTTCCTTTTATATTTTGGCGCTGATAACTATTTTTATTATCAAGGCGCCTTATCTAAAAAATATTAAGAGTTTAATCAATATGCAATAATACAGATAATATTAGTGAATGTCCGATTGTGGATAGAAATCTAGACCTTGATAATTTTACTTTCGTCAGTTATTATGTAGGTAAATACAGTATATTTTACTAGCAACAAACAATTATTGTTACTTAATAACCACAATTCCTAAGTCGGAATTCGTAAATTGTAAACCCGTGTTAGAGAAGGCTTCATTGATTCTCCTCCTAGCTAAAAGGTTTAATTTATAATACTTAACAAATATTTTTCCTCTCAAACTATTTTAAACATTCCGTTGAACATCTTTGATTACTAAAGTTGGGGTCATAAATCAAAACAAGAGCATCGGTTCCCAATCTCTTGTTGCTATTACATGGAGGTACAGACACATTAATCATTTACAATTACGTTAAACGGCCCAAGGATCCAGTGGAGGAGACTCCGGCCGCATTGTGAATAGGTACTCAACTGACAGTGGACAAATAACAAAACTGGGTTAATCTTTTGCCTCCCGCATCGGCTGGAGGTGGAGGATCACCCCTCGCTCCCTCTCGCTCACCCCACACCCAAACAGAAAGAGACAAAACACCAACATCCACAGCCAAAAGGCTTTAGACCAACAAACTCTACGCCTCGCTTGACTTCTATTCACTAACAAACTAAGGTCCTTATTGGAATGCACCTTGAAATTTTTACCTTCGGAATTCAAAAAAGATTTATACTATCAAAACAATCTGCACCCTGTATTACGAACAATTGAGTTGGTTTTTCGATACGCACGAATAAATTCTAGATTTTTAGTATTATATTCATTTATTTGTTCCATCACGTCTGTGCTGAGAGATGAAAATGCCATGAAAATTTTGTCCCTCTTTTACTTAACAGATTGAATAGAGAGGGGACGATATTACATTAAGTCACTGTGGAGTGTACGTATTGCTACCATTTACTTTGTTTACTGAGAAGGTTTTAGCACTAGAATTTTCGTATGAATCTTAGTATTTTTTTGTTCACCTTCAGGAGTCCAGACGAGTCGCTGCAATTGTAACGACTTTCAAACTTATTTTCATATTGAAATACACGATCGTACTTTTCATCTTAGATTATAATTTCGATAACGTTGCTCGTATTAAATGTTCTCTGCTATTTAGGCTAGGTTACCACTGTTGCTACAGCCTGATTTGCCTTATACGCTCATTGTATGCGCACGATTATCGTATCGTCTATTGAGTTACCTAATAGGTTAACATCAACCAACTGAAAAGTTCTTAGATTTCACACACGACTGATGATGACAATGCTTGAAGGTATTTTGATGATGTGTAGACAACTGAAGACAAAACAGCTTAGCCAAATACAAAACATCTGAATCACTGGTATATTTATATGAAAAAGGAAGAAAGTCTTTCACACAAGCCAGTATTCAGGTTTGATTTACCTCCCCATGAGAAATTAAAACAAAGACTCAAGCTTCCAACGATAGCGATTAATTTCGTTTCGATTTTTTTTTTGGAAACCGCTTTTTAACCCGTCTAGACCCTTTAAATTACGCCGAGACGAAACCGATTCGAACAATAAAAAGCTAAAATTCCACAAACGGTATAAGACGAGATGTATTGAAATATTATAATATGCTTCAACCTATAATTTGATTAAATTCGAGGCGAAAAAGAAAAGGAGTTGATTCAAATGGGTCATTAGAATTCGGGTCAGTAATGATCGGACGCGCACCGCCAGTTTTGTTTGTTATATTAGCGTTCTTAAAACTCTCAGGTATTTTATTAAGTGCTTGGAGGACGTGGTCTTCATTTTAGCACTACCACATTTTATAAACACCCAACACAACTCTTCGATAGCGCGATCTTCTTTTGTTTCAGCTTTCATTAAAGTAGTGACAAAAAGATGAGGTCATAAAAACATTACGTGAAAAAATCACTGCTTCCTACCAGCTCAGATTGATCACTAACAAAATTAACCAGTTTCCTCGTTATTAAACGCTTATACAACAATCACGATTATTGAATCGTCGCTACAAGTAGTTACGTATGGTACAGCGCCCGCGCAGCTTACGTCAAAATTGTAAAATACAGCAAATATTTTACATAAGCATGCGGAACTGTTATTATTTTGATACTCGTAACTGTTTGGAACTTTCTCAGTAATGTCTTGAGAAGAAAAAAGATGTTTCTATAACCTTCTAGAATATTGTTATGGAAGTGTATTACGAAACGTTGTAGACTAAGGGTTCCACTTATGATATAAACCGCCGGTAGTTTTGATTTACTCAAAACAGTCTGAAATTGTGTAGTAGTATGATGAAGGGGTGACTGTGAGGTGGTGTAGTGGTGATCAAAGAATATGGAGACATTACGCGAAGCTTAAAAACAATAACAAACAATAAACATTTATTGATTTGTTTTGGGAAAATCAAATCACGTCCTTGACCAACATTCGTACTTGAAGCAAGAAGTTGGCAGCAGTAACATCTCGATGATGATGTGATTGATGTACATTTCAGAAGATGTATGTATCTGACTGAAGTATAGATACAAATGCATACAATACCCACGACTAATCTTTCCATATTTTACACTAAAAACAAGGCACTTCACAACAATTAGTCCAAAATGTGTCTGAACAACAATGGTGGGAACGTTTACAGATCCGGACAAGCCAAAACGTATTGAATATGTTGGTATTTACGCCTTGCATGTGGGGTATCCATGCGCGTATCACGCCCAAGTATTATATGCAGTGCAACGGTATCATTGGTACGTTGTACGGCAAAAGCAATTTCGAGCGGAGACTATTGGCAACTGGCCAGTAGAAATAAGCTTGCTACGA
Source organism: Antitype chi (assembly GCA_947359405.1). Taxonomy (NCBI): domain Eukaryota; kingdom Metazoa; phylum Arthropoda; class Insecta; order Lepidoptera; family Noctuidae; genus Antitype; species Antitype chi. The sequence goes on along the minus strand of OX375815.1, from coordinate 7,846,853 downwards.
CACCCGGAGAGCACCACTACATGCAGCCTGTGATCTAACCAACTTAATTTATATTTATACCTTTATGATTTCGTTGGTCGCACTTTAGTTACTTACCTTCTTTTAGATGCCTTCTATCAAATTCAAGAATCGTAGTCTCCGCTTTTTAAAAGAGTTTCTCTTCATTTATTTCTCGATTATTTGATTTAATGTTACCAAGTGAATATTGGCAAAACAAAGGTGTTTTATTAGTAGATACTATTAACGATCATTTTTATTCAGTGTTGCTAATGCCTACGCGCATTCTTTGGCACCTGTTACTCCTGTCAGTAGGAATGTTATCTAAATTCCTAGTCCTTAAGTCACCTTAAGCTAACTGAGGTTTTAGTACTTAACATGAGAGACCTATAACTGCTTACCATTTAGTGGGTTTGATTAAAAGTTCCGTAGCTCTATCAATCATTATCAGCCTATATTACAGGCTGATAACATTATAGGCCCTATAACGTTTCCACAGATGGGACTCAGGCCTCTTCACTGTAAGAGGGTTGGGCATAATTCACAACGCGGGCCCAGTGCGGGTTGGTGCATATGCGCTTTGTATAAGTTTGTATTAATAAAATTTATTACAAACTAGCGGACCTGACAGACGTTGTCCTGCCCGAACAGCACTAACTATCGGGTCCAATTGTATGTTTAAACCATCTAGCTAGGGACCCACACAAACAAATATTTCATCCAGCCCTTTAGGTGGAGTTCAGTGACATACACGCCTAGAGAAGAATTATAAATATTAAGATGGGCACTTGTAGGCACTTTTAAACGTCAAAATGTACATTAAAAAGAATTGATTGTAGTCGCCCCTTCTAAAAGGTAGTTTCGTATGGAGAAAAATGGACAAGAAACCGTTTATCTTTTAGTCTTTTAAAATGTTTTACAGTATTTTGTATACTATACTAGCTGATCCGACAGACGTTGTCCTGTCTTAACTATGAATATTGAATTCGCATTTTTATATAATGTTAACGGAAAAGTGTGTAATCCGTCATTGTATACAATTCCTAGGAAATGTGTACAATTCCTAAAATAGATAGGAAATCTATGATATATTTTGTAACATACACTTTTCCTAGGAAATCTATGCATTTCCTAAATAGCAATCGGAAATGTATTAAAAGTTAGTGACAGAAACGAATCGCTGCAAAACCGACTCCACGTAGTCTTGTCTGCCCTACCCCTAGAGTGTTATTTAAATCCGCGTAGGCGCGGAGGGGCGAGGCGAGCCGCGAGCTGAGGAGTAGGTGGTATTAGCGGTCGCCGACGCGTCTGAGGCTGGCCGGCACAGCCGGCCAGCAAGCCGAAGCTGCGGCGGTGGCGACTATAAGCTCGCGTGGGACCGCCGGAGCCATGACAGAAACCATGCGAGCAATTCTAGAAAGCATTACTTTTTATATATTTCCTAGTGTGTTCTCAGAATTGCATAAAATTCCTAGGAAATACATACATTTCACAGGAAATGTGTGTATTAAAGAATCTTTGAAACATTATTTTACACATTTCCTAAGTAGGCTCGGAAGTGCATATATTTCCTAGGAATTGTGTACAATTCCTAGGTTTCATACATTTCCGGTAACATATATATATGTTACGCGCAACTTTCTTAATTTTTCTTTCATAAGAACCTTCTCCTGACAAAAACAAACACAACAAAAAAAGAATTAGCAAAATTTATCTAGCGTTCAAGTGTGATGCCGTGACCAAGGGAAATAGGGATACATTTATTATATAGATAACATACACTATTTGCTTTAAGTTTATATCTGTGCACCTAAAAAACTTGTGACGTTATTCCCCAAAAGCATGTGAGGGAGAGGGGTGGAAGCAATTTAAACCAAAGTAACCTGGCGAAAAGCCAGCCGTCCAACGGGTCTTAGGTTACGACAATGCTAGGTCTCGCAGATAAGTGTTCCAACTATATCATCTCTTACTTAAACATCCGTTTCACTTTGATCTTTGATGATATTCGTCTTTTTGTTAGTCAGAGTTTCCAGTTTATGCTTGAAACATATATTCTATGAAATATGCGTTAACAATCCAAATTCTGCTGCTAGTAGTATCTTCCTTCGAGTTTTGTTTCCTTGTCTTCGTCATTGCTTTTATTTCAAAATCCTTTGCCAAAACCACTCCCAATTCAGGGTACGTTTCTTACAACTCACAAAAGAATCTACGAACAGTTTATTTATTAACAGACTGAGCGGAACAATGTACCTTGCTATTACTTCCATATTGGTGTTCATTAGGATCGATAATCCTGATGGTGTAGCTAAGTAAAAAACTCGACAATATTCAATAACTACCTTGTAACTACTGACCAAAATTAACACTCCTAATGCATGCAACGGAAGCAAAGAGTTTTGGTACAGCAGCGGCAAAATCAATTTGAGGCCGGAGTATTGGCGAGTGGCCAGGCGGCGTCCGCTGTCCGACAACCGCAAACCTGCATATTATACGTAATACCTACACTACGTACATCAATCACGAAACGTTTAGAGTGCATCTATTTTGATTTATACAGGTGAATCGTTTATAGAGTCCTTATGTGTTGCGGTTGCGCCGAACAGCGCGATTGACTGTGGGATCTCTCTTTGTTGGTTTGGGCAAAAGATCCGAAAACCTTACACATAAGTTGGAAATAAACAGTCATAAATAAAAACGTGTGGGGTCGGGGGACCCCGTCAGGAACTATGTTCCTTACGATTTTTCAACTCTGAATGTATTGTCGTTTACTCCCTTTAACATTCTCAACCTTTATTTTAACCTCACTATCGGCTTCACAACCTCAAAAACCATGAAAACGACACCCACAATGAAACATTTGCGAAGCCGCCTTTTTAAAACCTAGACAGGCGCTTTACTTTGCGTTAATTATTTAATCATCATTGCTCTCAAAACGGCGAAGGAAAACATCGAGAGGAAACTGGCATGTCTTAGAACCAAGAATTCGAAAGACATGTGACATCTACCAACCTGCACTGGGCCCGCGTTGTGGATTACGGTCCACTCCCTCTGACAGAGAGGCGGCCTGTGTTCCAGCCGTGGGAATATTATAGGTTGATTAGGCATTTTGGCCTCACTATTGGCTTCAGTACCGTCAAAAACCATAAAAACGAAACCCTTGATGAAGCAGTTCATAATTTTCGCAGCCGCCATCTTGAATTTTCAGTTACACTTCATTCCTTATTGGCTTCAGCACCGTCAAAAAAACCATGAAAACTATCTCCTTTCTATTATATTTATTTCTGCCGCAAGCTGCATTATAGATCTTCATTCCCAAAAACAAACAAGACAAAAGGGGTATGTAAGGATCGGAGCGGATAGCGTGCTGTACTTTACTGCCTACATGGGAAGAAGGCGTGAGTATTTTTTTCTCTGGGTAGGAAATCATCAAATAACTTCCCCCGCTCTGGGTGGAGCGGGAGGGCGTGTCAGACTTTTACTAACTACAATTCCTACAACCCACCCGTGTTCCTTCAGTTGCCCGTGTTCCAGGGGCCACGGTATCTCTTTCGAACAAACCGCACCCTTGGCAGGCATCGGCCCTTGCGGACCCCACCAGTTGGTGCTGACATAACTATGAGGCGCGTGTGGAACACAACGCGCCGTCGCGTCGTCTAGGGCTTGGTCCTTACCGGAAAGCGAGCTACCCATTACTCGCCGTTCGCAAGCCCGCGAGAAGGCGTGAGCTTATGTAAGTATGTGTAAACAGCCAGAATAATCTTCACTCAGTTACTTATCCTACAAAATCATTTGTTTTTACTCACAGTCGAATTTTTATCAATAACTAGAAGAAAGAAATCAACTGTAAAAGAATGCTTCAACGTTTCAACAGAAAAAAAATATCGTTTTTGAAGTTATAAGAAACAGTTTCTAGAATGTTGAGTCCGCTGCATCACCTTAATTTATGTTTTTGGAATGTGGGAAAGTTACCTGTGAATTACGACATTGAGCCACTAGCAAGGAAGCTCAAATAAAGAAAAACTGTCAGCTTACTAATGTGGTCTACGCGAACGAAGTTGCAAACAAAAGCTAGTAATTAATAACGCAAGACAGACTTCCTCCTCGCACACAATAAACATTTATAAACCATGTTTGTCTCTCATTACAAAATGGAGTGAAACTCGATATATTATTAGGCGTGACTAAATCGTGTCAGTTTGGAGAAACTCAACAAGTACTTTTAAGACGTACCTATGCTAATGCATCAAAAACGTGGAAGATAGAGAGTTAAGATTAAAACATTCTGTCATAAATAATTAAAGTTGTCCCACGATCTTAACTCAACTTAAACATCAAACAAAATTGGGGTAGCAAATCACATCTATAACTGATTCTATGAAGATATTTGCAGTCACACCATGAAAACAAGCGAAAACCCTCCAAACGCAAGTTTCTGGGCCAAAATCTAAAGGTAAAGGAAACAGCTGATCTAAAATGATTATTAAATTATAAAATAGGTTTATTATAATGCAGCTACTAGCAATTCTAATTATTAAGAGGAATCTATTCAGTTACGTGTCAATAAGCATGTTTACGACATAATTATTACATGATCTTGACACTATTGTCGTTTGATTTTATTTAATGTAAAGCCGCTTTATTGTTATGCAATCTTAATAAAATACATAAATAATAGATCATGACGTGTGTCATCATATAATCATTGGGCACGCCACGATAGCGGCGGTAAGTCCCCTCTTTGAGGAGTGGCTTGAGAGGCGGCATGGCGTCCTCACCTTCCGCCTGACGCAGGTCCTCACCGGACACGGTTGTTTCGGGAGGTTCCTGTTTCGCATAAGGCGGGAGGAAACGCCCGGGTGTTTCCATTGCGAAGATCGCCCTGAGGACACGGTGGAGCATACGGTGGCGGTCTGCCCGGCTTGGGCGGAGCACCGCCGTGTCCTCGAGGAGGCGATCGGCGGCGGCGATCTCTCGCGTCCGGCCCTGGTTCAGGCCATGGTACGGAGCGAGAGTGAATGGTTAGCCGTCACCTCCTTCTGCGAAGCAGTAATGCTCGCGAAGAGGGAGGCGGCGCACGTGAGGGAGAGGCAGTATATGCGCCCTCACGGCCGTAGTCGCCGCGGGAGACGCCCTGGGCGTCGGGAATCCCAGGCTGATTCCCGGCCACCGTAGGCGCGGGCTTGCGGACGGCGAGTAATGGGTAGCTCGCTGTCCGGTAAGGACCAAGCCCGGGTCGACGGCGCGTTGTGTTCCACGCGCGCCTCAAAGAGATGTCAGCACCAAATGGGGGGGTCCGCAAGGGCCGATGCCTGCTAGGGGTGCGGGTTGTTCGAAAGAGATACCGCGGCCCCTAGCACACAGGCAACTGAGGGAACACAGGTGGGTTTTAGTCAGTAAAAGTCTGACACGCCCTCCCGCTCCACCCAGTGCGGGAGAAGTTATTTGATGATTTCCCACCCAAAAAAAAAAAAAAAAAAAAATCATATAATCATTACAGCTTGTCTTGACCTTAAATTAAATGTTTTCTGCTTAAACAATCGACTTGAATAAACAGAAAGGAACAGCTATAAGAAATATGTTTACTCTGTCCATAGCACTAAAAAGTTGACCTGGAAAACTTAAGCCCCTTCCCTGGTAGAGTCTGAAATGGCGGGGTCGACCGATTCGGTGATTGGAAAATGGCTTGCCCGAAAACAGATGGTCCCATGAACCCACCTTTCTTTGAATATTCTATTTAATACGTCCATCAATACTGCTGAGCATCCCGTGCCCGCCTTTTGGCTGTGGTAATCGGGCCTCTTGCTGCAGGCACTACCGTCACCCAACATAGGCACTACACGGGATGACACCACCTTCCAGCTCACTACTTGCCTGCGTCTGGGCGGTCCTTGCATGGCTCTGCATCGCTGCCAATGCAGTGAAGGTGTTAACTGCTTCAGACACAATGGCCTATCCTGCAGAAGGAGTGCAGGCCGGATAGCACGGCATGCCAGCATAAATGACATCATCCGTCGTGACATTGTCACCGCTGGTGCCAGCTGTTTTAAAAACCCAAAGGCTTGGCACGCGACGATGAGAAGAGACCAGACGGAATGACCACAATGTTTTGGAAGTTAGGTCGGCTTTCGTTTTTGAAACGAAGTGGTTTAACGCAGCTTGCGGTAGGATTGAAATTGTAGAAACCGTCACGTAACGTAAAAGCGTACATCATGGGTATCGTTTTCTTAGTTTTCGTGGGAGCTGAAGGCGGTAGTGAGATCTAAATGAAAATCCAAGATGGCGGCTGTAAACATTTTGAAATTTTGATAATGCGTGTCGATTTCTTAGTTTTCGTGGGAGCTGAAGGCGACAGTGAGGTCTAAATGAATATCCAAGATGGCGGCTGTGAAATTTTTCAAATTTCTCGTCATGGTTGTCGTTTTCCTAGTTTTCGTGGGAGCTGAAAGCAAAATTAAAATCCAAGATGGCCGATGCAAAAATCTTGAAATCTGTCATTTTCAAGGGTGCTGAAGGCAACAGTGAGGTCGAAATTCCACCACGTTTGTTTTATGTTAAATTCCAAGTAAACAATGAATACTTTTTCTTTCTATTATTTTCTTTATCGTATCTTTTTTGATGTTGTTGCATCGCTAACTTTTATCTGGTTTCGTTTATTCAGGCACTGAAATATGTGTATTATTTTATCGAAACTGTTTCCTGACAAATCATCAGTTGTAGAACTTTATAGATTCTAAGCGTAAAAGTGTTCTGAGAGGTATTTTTTAAATGAATTCGTGCCTACTTTCAGAGTTTTCGATAAATCATTATAATTATTAAAACAGTTAAACTAAAAAGCAACAATATTTCCATTAATTCCTCGAAGGCATTATTGGCTGGAATTCGATAAAACATAATACAACACACGGAATAAAAATGATGCAAATTGAATGATGGCGAAAGAATTTACATTCCCATAAGGCATGATTGTTATTCATAAATATATTCAAAATATTAGTGTTTGTGAGATATGCGTGCATGAATCTGCTTCTTCGGAAGCCATGGGCGAAGATTAACTAAAATGAAAGAATATACAATGATCAGTTTTATGGTAAACGTAATAACCCTTAAATTATTTTACAAATTCGAATTGTGGGAAAAAAAATATCGCCATTTTAGAAATGTGAAGAACGGATTGTTATAAAAGCAAAAAATCTGAAATCTTTTCCTGTGAAACTATGGCACATTTATGAATTAAAATAAAAGGAGACTTATGTTTTCCTTGTAAGTTAGGAACAAACACGTGTATTCACAAGTGTTTCTTTCTGCTTGAAATAAAATTACCATTATAAAAATAATATTAGGTCTTTACCTATGAAATTGCCGTTTTGCAGTACTGGCCATTTCAAATGAAAATAATTTTTGTTTGGGTAAGAATTCTAATTTCAAATTAATTTTATTTTAAAAACATGGATTTTTTTTCCAAAAGTAGTCATTTGTTTATTGATTAGTGTTACATTTTCATCGCATTTCAATCTTTTTCGTCATCATGGATACGTTAAAAATTCGAGTAATTATGGAATATGAGTACCGTCGTGGCAGCAACGCGGCACAAGCGGCACGCAACATCAACGACGTTTACGGAGCTAACACTACAAACCAACGCACCACCTGTTATTGGTTTGCTCGCTTCCGTTCTGGAAATTTCGACCTGAAAAATGAACCTCGCGGTCGTCCGAAGACTTTGGTCGACAATGACGAATTAAAGGCGATTGTGGAAGCTGATGATACACAATCTACGGCTGAATTAGCAGCAGCTTTCGACGTTAGCGTCAAAACAATATTGGTCCATTTGCGTCAAATTGGCAAGGTAAAAAAGCTTGACAAATGGGTGCCCCACGAACTCAATGATCGTCAGCGCGAAGTACGCGTCGAGACGTGCCTTGCACTGCTCAACAGACACACAAATGAAGGAATTTTGAACCGCATTGTTACCTGCGATGAAAAATGGATTCTGTTTGATAACCGCAAGCGCTCAGCAAGTTGGTTGGATCCTGGTTCAGCACCTAAACAATGCCCTAAACGAAAACTTACCCCTAGAAAAGTGATGGTCACTGTTTGGTGGTCTAGCGCCGGTGTGATTCATCACAGCTTCTTACCAAACGGGGTGAGCATTACTGCAGATGTGTACTGTGAAGAACTGAACACAATAATGGAGAAGCTGGCACATCTCCAACCAGCATTGGTCAATCGCTCGTCTCCGCTGCTCCTGCACGACAACGCGCGACCTCATACTGCACAGCAGACGGTCTCCAAGTTGCAAGAACTGGGGTTGGAAGCTCTCCGTCATCCGCCCTACTCACCAGACCTTGCGCCTACAGACTACTACTTTTTCCAGAATTTGGATAACTTCTTGGCGGGAAAAAAAATCAATACCCGAGAGGCAGTACAAAATGCCTTTGAAGAATTTGTTGCCTCCCGTCCAGCTGATTTCTTTAAGAAGGGCATCAATAAACTGCCACTGCGATGGCAAAGATGCATTGATTGCATGGGTGATTACTTCGATTAATACAAATAAAAAATACATGAAAAAAATTCGTTTAAATTTTTTCATACAAAACGGCAATTTCATAGGTAAAGACCTATTATAATAAAAGCATATTTGCTCCTTTAAATACAAATACAAAAAATTCTGCTGTATTCGTCTTGTGTAGTACTTTAAATAGAAGTGTTTGTGAAAGGGCTCATCCTGGGAAGTAAGTACGTATTAAACAGGATAAAAATTTTACCAGTACGCAAACTGTATCCATGAATTCAGCGTTGAAATTTATCGTCGGTTATGAAAATATCTGCTGTTTCTTGAGAAAGTGCAATTTGACCTACGCGGTCAAAATGTATGGAGCAGCAATATTTTTTTTCATAACTGGCGATAAATTTCTACTTTAGGGGGTTTAGAATCATATGCTGAATTCATGGTTACAGTCTTCAAAATTTTACCAGGGCGCATAGCACTGGTTACATTTTTATCCTGTATGAATATACCCCATTTCGACGTGTAAGATTTCGACCACCAGACCACCAAGATGCGTTGCTGTGTTAGAACACAGCGTTAGGATACAAACTGGGGTTTGAAGTGCTGATTTAAATCCAAGCAAATGAAACATCTTTTTTTTTTTTTTTGGTTGGGAAATCATCAAATAACTTCTCCCGCTCTGGATGGAGCGGGAGGGCGTGTCAGACTTTTACTGACTAAAACCCACCCGTGTTCCCTCAGTTGCCTGTGTGCCAGGGGCCGCGGTATCTCTTTCGAACAACCCGCACCCCTGGCAGGCATCGGCCCTTGCGGACCCCCCCATTTGGTGCTGACATCTCTTTGAGGCGCGCGTGGAACACAACGCGCCGTCGACCCGGGCTTGGTCCTTACCGGACAGCGAGCTACCCATTACTCGCCGTCCGCAATCCCGCGCCTACGGTGGCCGGGAATCAGCCTGGGATTCCCGACGCCCAGGGCGTCTCCCGTGGCGACTACGGCCGTGAGGGCGCATATACTGCCTCTCCCTCACGTGCGCCGCCTCCCTCTTCGCGAGCATTACTGCTACGCAGAAAGAGGTGACGGCTAACCATTCACTCTCGCTCCGTACCATGGCCTGCACCAGGGTCGGACGCGAGAGATCGCCGCCGCCAATCGCCTCCACGAGGACACGGCGGTGCTCCGCCCAAGCCGGGCAGACCGCCACCGTATGCTCCACCGTGTCCTCAGGGCGATCTTCGCAACGGAAACACCCGGGCGTTTCCTCCCGCCTTATGCGAAACAGGAACCTCCCGAAACAACCGTGTCCGGTGAGGACCTGCGTCAGGCGGAAGGTGAGGACGCCATGCCGTCTCTCAAGCCACTCCTCAAAGAGGGGACTTACCGCCGCTATCGTGGCGTGCCCAGCACTGGGTTGCGACAATCGCGCTCTCCATGTCGCCATGAGATCCCGCCGGAGCTCTGTCCGCTGCACCTCGATTTCTCGCGGCAGCGGAAATGAAACATCTTCAGCTTTACTTCTGAAATTCCAACGAATCTGCTATGCCTTTTTTTTTGGTTGGAAAATCATCAAATAACTTCTCCCGCTCTGGGTGGAGCAGGAGGGTGTGTCAGACTTTTACTGACTAAAACCCACCCGTGTTCCCTCAGTTGCCTGTGTGCCAGGGGCCGCGGTATCAGATGTAAATAATATATTAGGGACTTTTTGGGATTATTTAGATTAATTGGTGTCAAATCTCAGATGAGTGTGGGGTAGATCTCCTGGTAATGTAAGATATTGTAATAAAAAAGCGTCCTATAATAATCAATAAGTAGCTCTTAAGATAGATGAAAGCAAGCAATTTTTCTCTCAGACAGGCAATGCTCTGTAAATGCTACTTATGTTAAAATACGCGTTCAATCGACCGATTGGTCGTGTCTTAGTTTTATTGTATTGTTTCAGTGTTCATTTTAGTAGTTTTGAATTTTCTTAACCATAACGTAACGTGAAGTTATTAATTTGCGGAGTTTTCAATTATTTGTGATTGGTTTATATATTATATTCGTTCGATATTCGTTTTTTTTTAAAGCTAATGCTTTAAAAAAAACATGGAATTTTTAAATTTTGACCGATTTTCTGTAACTATGGCTTACTAATATTGGAAAACCATAAATATCACAATTCCGAAGATTTTAATTATTTTAAATAAACAAAATGTTTAACAATGTAAAGTGTAGTAACAATGTAAATAACAGCTGTGTCCGAGTACCTACTTAAAGGTCTTATCGGTTGCTATCTGTAAGAACCATAATGACTCATCTTCGATTTATGACACATAGGGCTTCCGATTGATATGCTAAACATTAGCTTAGGTACCTGCATATATTATTATCCTTATCCACGCGAATAATAAATGTTAAAATGAACCCAACCTTGATGATGTTTAGTCATCTTTTATTACCTACAGCTCCAAATATATCCCCGTATATTTAATAACTCTTAAATAATTCCCTATGAGTCGTTACGTCACAAGCCACGTGCGGCGGTCAGAAAAAAATCTTACACGCGACCACTATCGCCGATAAAGGCGAATCGTTTTTCTCAATCGGTACTCCATCGATACTTTCTGCGCATTTATAACCCAATATACACCCAGAACATCGATTGAAATCGTTCCGGTACTTTACGACTTTATTTCTGGCGAGCATGTTTTCTTTGACTGCGTCAGTTAGGTTGGGACCGAAGCATTCGGCTTGTATCGGATAAATATTAATAAAGCGCGCCGGCCTCGTTTCTGGGAAGTTGGGAGGATCTTATTATAACCGCAATAGCACCTATAATTAGCAACATCCAAATTACTCGTGGCGTGTACGTGTTGCGCCAGATCGATGTTACGTGTGGCTACTCGATTCGGACCTATCGTTTTGTTTGCTGGATCGATTCTCTATCCTTTGTCAGCCGTATTATTATGTACTTTAGTTTATATAAAATCGGTTTTGAGAAACTAATCGTGGAAATCGACTGTATTAATATCTTGACTTCAAATAAACTATAACAACATAAACAAGTAGGGTGTAGGCAACATTGTCTTGGAATACTTCCCATTTTTTGTTTGTCGAAGCAGCTAGAGGCGTCTAATTTATTGTATTAGATTAATCACACAAAGAAAGGGCAACGACTTTAACTGTTATTAAGTTTATATAATTAAAACGATAGATTATGATGGAAGAAGACAAAACTGATTGTAGATGGTTAATCCGAATTTGATTCTATGCCGATTTAAATGTTTGGTAAGTAAAACAAAAGAATGAGTCAGTAGATGCCAATGACCCGTTGCTCCAGGGTGATCTTTTGAAATTCCCGAATAATTGTCGACTCGTAAGGTGGCGACGAAAATAACGTGTGAGACGAACAGTGTCGTTCCCCCGCGTTTTCTTACAAATTAATTTTATTTATATATTGATGAATTGGCTTATTTGTTTGGTGTCTTAGAATTCCTCGGTCCTACATATATTATTTATATTTGATTTCATTTGGATGTAGCCCAAGACAACTCTTTCGTATGAGTTTCGCAGTTTCTGTAAGGTGGCTAAGTATTTCTTTTATAAAATGAGTAGGCCGGTAACTAATTTGTATATGTCCAATTTGTATTTGTATGTGGTTAATATACACCATCGAATGTATCAATATTACTCTAGAGATTATTTTTGTATTAAGAAATCTAGTACCGCAATGAACAGTAACTTTGGGATCTGTTTTGGAAAGTTATTTAGTACACATTGAAGTTTATTGGATTAGAAATAACTTCTGTGTGTAAACCGAGAGTATTCAGCAGCGAAGTTTAACTCTATTGCGCTTATTCTTTTACAATAGCCGAATCTGCATCTAGGTATTATGTAGAACGAGGCGTTTTAGCAATAAATATGAAAGTATAATGTCGGGGGAGCATGATACCGCTTTGAATGCTAAACCCGTACTGAACTACAAACACAGGCCAATAAGGGGGGCAGGCGATGTGACGGGGCGGGAGGGGGTAGCACACACTCAACTAACCGTGGGAAAAGCCTGCGTATACGGTGTGAACTGTATAACAAAAAGCATTCATTTGTTATTTTGATGCGAATTCTTTCGCACTTTTGTTTCAGAATCACGTGTATTTTTTATCAACCTACTCAAATACTTATAATCTAACTATCATCACAGTTGTCCAATAGTTTGTAAAAATGTAAACAATGTGAATTGGAACCACTAATTGGTTTATAATTCAACTTCTTTCATAATATCAAATCAAATCACGAATATTGACCGTTCGTCTCGACTTGGATATTCATTTGGATAATGATATTCTTCGAATTACTCTGTGTTTATAACCATAATGCCTCGGATCGTAGTGTGTCCGAATCGAGGTTACACACAAACAAGCGTCAGACCACAGTATGCCTTCACGTGGCAACAACGAACACATAGTTACAGTGTAACCTGGCCAGACGATGAAGATCTTTCTAGAATCGTATATTTTCTCCGAGATGGCGTAAAAAGCGTAAGTTTGCGGGAGGGGCGGAGTTCTTGGGAAACTGGTCGATGAGGCGTGCGGCAGACGTCACTCCCACACATCCACAAGTCACGCACACACCGGGACGTGACCGTGGCATTCCATCGGTATCCACACATACACGTAGACAGCGTACCTTATTAAAACGAGACGCGAATCGACGACTTATCGGGCAATTAGTCGTAGCTCACGTCAAATATAACAGCGACGCGGAATCTTATTTGCTATACATTGACTACTGTCTCCAAAACATAATTTCAACAGTTTAATATCAGTAATGAATGTGTAGTGTTGTGTTAATAAAATAGACAATAAATGAGTGTACGAAAAAAAACAATAAAAACAAACAAATACGAATTTATTATTATCTAACATCCTTAATCATATTAACAATGTGACATAACAAATGTTAGTTTAGTATTAATGCGTGATTTGTATGCGTAAATCGTTGATGAAAACGTTAAGCGTCAATGTAAATCACGTTCATCGAAAGGTTTGTCAGTGTGGGTGGTTTGTTTGTGAGTGTGGTAGGCGCGCGTTGGAGTCGGCACGCGCGAACAAGAGAGCGATCATACTGCGCAAGTGCGCCTGATAACAACTCGCGTCGCGAATTATTCACGTGCTGTCAACTTATGAATTATTATTCTGTTAACAACACCGGCTTAATGTTAAAATGTCGTATGCTCCGTAATTAGACTTCTTGAGATTTTGATTTTGATTTTAAATACAACGTTGATTCATTCGTTCCATTTATCCTTTACGGGGGAAAGAAATCTGAGTAACAGTACCTAAGTAAAGTTTTTGTCCTGCCCGAAGTCAAATAAAAGTCAAAGATGCTGTGACAGAGCAATGACAGATTAAATGCCTCATCGAGTCAACGCCTACATATTCATAAAGTATTGTATCCTCGTGTCTGTGGGACTTGGACATTTGCGCGGGAAAATAAACAAGCGTTGTTTTATAACCTCTCAAAGTTATTATAGGAGTCCAAATTTCGACAGCATCATAGCTGTCATCTTACTGTGTTTATAATAAAACTTAATAGCGCCATTAACGGACATTAAATCAACAATGTCCAATGAAACTCATAATCATGTCATATTAATATTAATCAACAAAATACTTAATTTAAGATAAATATTGAAAAACTTGACGTGGTTCTGAGTTCTTCTGACAAACGGGTCTATCCGTTAATAGAAACATAAAATTATGCATATTTGCTGTAGCAACACCTACTAGACGGCCCCCAATGGCGGCTGGAGGTATCATAATAACAAATGGAGAGAAAAAACGGACGGATCAATCTGACAAAACTGGACAAAATGTAGTCATTGAACTAAATAAAATGACCCTGTAAGGCTGGATACATCAATTACTAGGCATAATGCATATGTGCAAATTATGGCAACACTTGACGCTCAGTTCGGCTTTGATAACATTGTTACAAATGGTAAAATAACCAGTTTGGTAAATAAATACGTAGGTATACAAATATAATTATCAGTGTTTTTATGTGTGCTGTTTAGAAACTGCTTTGTTGCAAATGACAGAATTATTCTACTTCAAGGATGACGAGTTTTGAGCCTTGGCCTGTAACGCTTGACCAATGCTTTTTTTTAAATTAGGCCAATTCAAAAAAAGTTTGTTAAATTTATTTGAGGAATCCGGCATGTTCTAGAACAAAAAATTCGATGACTTGGACCCGCAGGTGGATTTCGACTCACTCTATCTCACAGAGGAGGATGCCTTTGTCCCAGTAGTGGGAAAATTAAAGGCTGATTATGCTTAAGCTAATGCTAAAAATTGCAGCTTATGCAAAAAAAAGTCTGCTATTTCATAGAAAAGTGCAATACCTACGCGGTCAAAATGTATGGAACAGCTGATTTTTTTTTGTATAACCGACGAAAAATTTCTGCGCTGGGGGTCTAGAATGATATACTGAATTCATGGTTACAGTTTACGCACTGAATGAAAACATTTCCTGTATAATTATGATCTATTATAGTCGATTTATGACCTAAATTAAATGATTGCAATCATCGTGAGTAGTTTAATAAAAACACATTTAATAAACTAGACAGTACAGTTCACTTGGATGAACAATTCATAAAAGTTAAACACACTTGTTTATTGAAAGTCATATTATTTTTACATAACCCTTATGCCTTTCTTATTGTAATCGTTTAGACACACATAATCTGAATACACAACAACAATATTGTATGTATTTAGCAGACAATATGTATAATTAAAAAATATAAAAGGACAATACGCGCCCACAGACATTTACAAAGAAATCATGAGAAAATAATAACAACGTCAAAAAACAGGCTGAAACATAATGTACGTGTAATAAAGTAAAACATTTGCTGAAGCAACAAAATGTTAAGAGCAATAAATTATTCGCTGAATAATCGATGACTTTATAATCCACTATAAATAACACTTTATTCAAATAGTTGCAAATATAACACATTAATTACTTTGACGTTAACAAGATGTGATCAGCAACGGCTTAGTTTCGTAACAACACCATCTTTTTAAATAATTTATGAGTTTATATTATTTTATTTGCACTACAGCTGTTTACGATGAAAAAATATTTTCGCGCCATTTTCATGTTATAATTATCATACTGCCACAACAGAATTTTAAATATCTGCTTAAAGGTAGAAACAAATCATTTTTTTAATGTATAGCCAACTAATCTATTTATAAATAAAATCTAAACTGTTTACTTTTTAAGGAAATTTGATATAAAAGTTGAACATCAGCGACTACTAGCGCCATCTACTGAGATGGATGTGAAAACTATGACACCTTTCTTGAACATACGTTTTCAGAAAAGTAAAATTTGGATGCAAAGTGCTTTTTATCAAATATTTTTTCTGTGAATTTGTTTAATTTATCCATATGATTTTCCTCAATATTTAGGTAAGTACCTAACCGAAGATAAAAAAATTGCGATAAAACAAAACATTAATCATTTTTATTTGATAACAATTATTTCCTTAGTAGTATTAGGTATTTCTCTGTTCTTTTTATAAATGTTTGGTAAGTATATAACTTTTATAGCTGTCTGCTACCAGGATACAACTTCTTAACAGTAAATATCTACCTTTTTAAGTATATCTGTGTCGTCTAAGTGTGAGGTAGGTACTAAATTCCGTGCAAGTTAACAATAGTTAAATCGAATAATTAAACTCTCAGTCTGCCTGGTTATAAAAATAGCACGTTTTTCCATGAATTTCACGTTTTGTTACATCACGTCGTCGCCTTGATTATATGATCAAGTGGTGTGACGTAGTAGATACTAAAGTTACATTGGCTTCGAATTTACTGAAACGCTTTGAAGAATTATTTTATCTTGAAAGATTATTTATTTTTACCTATATGATGTCCTTGAAACATAATGATACTAAAATAGCATCTATTTTCTATGTCTTTCATTCACTTACTTTTTCGATCTTCAGAGGTAATAAATAAGCTACATGAAAGCTCAAGGATTAATACACTGAGTTTAAAGTTTACGCTACTCTCCACTTGGGGCGTTGTCTGTTTGGGATGGATACCATAAAAAACGCATGCGCATTACAAAACAATTATAATGTAGCAGTTTCGTTTTTAACCGACTTCAAAAAAGGAGAAGGTTCTATGTTCGACTGAACCTATGTATTTTTTTTAATGTATGTTCACCGATTTCTGCTTCATTTGTGGACCGATTCTCAAAATTCTTTTTTTATTTAAAAGAGTATACTCTTGAGGTGGGTCCATTGGCAACAATTCAGGATCTGATGATGGAATCCCAGGGAAATCGAGGGCAACCCTCAAATGTTATAGGTATTAACAATGTTTTTTATATATTTTCTAAAACTATTGAGATATTTGCGTATGGTCATCATCATCTCATGACGCTGAGCTGATGAAGGAAGGTACAACCTTCTTTTTTTATGTATGCCCGGGCATAACTCCGTCATATATAAACAGATTGCCAAAATTCTTTTTTTGTTCGGAAGGGGCTTATACCGAAATGGTCCCATTTTAATTTCATATAGATCTGATGATGCGTTTCGCAGACAGACAACAGAACTATTAAAAAAATTACAGCAAATCAACCGCGATTGCTGCTATCGCATAAATATGCATTGTTTTGACCCCAAAGATGATGAAATATCGAATTGGTGTGGGGTAGGTACTATAACTAAAAAGTGAAAAATAAAAAATAAACCGATTTCCGGAAAAACACTACAAAGTGAAAAAGAACTTTAATTTCCGAAGGCGGTGACAAAACATTAAAATACAAGTCCAAAGTTGCCGACTTCCGATAGTAAAGTTATTTTTTACTTTGTAGTGTTTTTCCGGAAGTCAGTTTTTTTTTTGGAAAAAGTTTTTACATAATAATTACATAGGACCTAAGATTTTACGCACAAAAACTAACATACCGAAGTAGCTTTTGCAACGTTTTCAGGTCACCTCTTTCTAAGAGAAACTAGCGACTACAGTTACTATAGCAAACGGTTTATTTCCTCAAAACGTATTGTTTAAAAACTTGAATAAAAATCTATATTAAGTATCGAATCAGAATTTACATAAAATTATAATTACAAACAAAACAATTCAAATAAACCAACACCACCAATAAACAAAGCAGCTAATGTGTAATATTTATACGTGCATGAGATAGAAACTATTTTATTAGTACGGAACTCAACGGGCGAGATATAAAGTAGCCGGTAGACTTGGTAGGAAATATCCCAGTGTTTTGAATCTAGAATCTTCGCTGGCTGCGGAGAGCACGATAGGACATCGCTCGTAAACTCACAACGGAGACACAAACACAAATGACTTCGAAGGGCTTTGAATCTACTAGAGGAGACGGCGCTTTTAGTGAGCTAGTTTCGGGTAAATAGTTCAGTAGTAGGTAAATTAGATGATGCTAAGTCTATTTGATCGCTTACCCACTGCGTCTGTCGTCTTTGCTGTTTGAAACTCTCAGTCTTTTCACAGGCCGAGAGGTTACCATTGCTTTGCTAATTAGTGCTAATTAGTGCATGTGCAAATTTTACTTTGCACATAAGAAAAATTAAAAGGCTGGTAAAGGTACCCTTAACAAAATGTGAAAAACAAATCACAAGTCTGTGATTTTGAAACTTCTAATTTTCGTTTTCATGATCAACAGACGAATGGAAAATCTTTCAATTGCCAACTGAAAAATAAGATGCACCTGTAAAGAGGTGTACTTTTTGACAACTCCAGAAATCAAGATTTTAAATTATTTCATGTTTTTCTGTGAATAAGACCTTTACGTTATTTAAATATTCCTAAGATATCTAACACAAAGTCTTCATAGTTCTGTGGCATTTTGTAGCACGCTTTGGTCACCTAGAGGTAGGCTCTGGCCGGTTCTCAGTTGTTGCACTAAATATATATAGAAAGGCTTTCTGTCTGAATGTAATGTGTTCTAGGGCCCGGTTTTCTCGACGGAGTTAAACTTAATCAACAGGTACTTACTTCTGTCAAATGATTGTGGAATACCGTAGTTCGCTGCTCGGTGAATTGGGGTTACTTTCGGAGAAAATCGTCTTACTTACTTGCGTTCCAGTATTTAAGGCCTGTTTAGTTATTTTATTAGTATTACCTACGTACTTTATTTTAACCGACTTCAAAAAGGAGGAGGTTATCAACTCGGATGTGTTTTTTTTATATATATTCGGGCATAACTTCGTCATAAATAGACGGATTTAAGCAAAATTATTTTTTTGTTCGAAAGGGGCTTATTCCGAAATGGTCCCATTTAAATTTCATATAGATCTGATGATGAGTCCTCCGCCGTTATCGGTCCCAAGCCCGAATGAGAAAGGAGGAGGGTCGGTATGGAGGAGACCTACCCACGCCGTAAAACAGTCAACGCCGAGTATCGGGCGGCGGTAATTAACCCGACAACCCTTAGAGGACCTGGCGTCCAGCGGTAACCAGTTACCGTGAGGACCTAAATACCCTCTAAAGACTGACGCGGAAGGACGTGGGAACCCACCATGCTCATCTTCCCATGATAACCCCCATATGGAATCAGTAACGGAGAGAATGAGTATGTTGGGCAACCCGACTAACCATCGGCGCTACCCAGTATCCGGGCTGGATGGTGTGAAATTGGTGACCGAAGCTTCTCCTGGGGCGAACCGACAGGCTTCAGAAGGAAGACATGCTACTGTCGGTACCACAACATCCAAGATTGAGAAGACCTCAATACGAACTCATCATCGCATTGGCGCTTGGAACGTCCGAGGCCTGCTAACAGCGGGTAAACACCACGTACTTCCGATATCATCCAAGACGTTAATACACATGGAGATCTCCAGGCGACAGGCACAGAAATCAAATCGACTACATCATTCTAGATACCCGCTGGAGATCTTCGGTTTCCAATGTGAAGACCTTTCCCAGCGCAGACTACGGCTCTGACCACAACCTACTCGTAGCCAATTTTTCGCTACGATTAAAGGCGCCTAGACGTAACCTACCAAAGCCCAGAAGCTTAGACCCCGGTGAACAACCCATCAGATCGTGCAATAATAGTTGAATACTCCGAGCTTAGCAGAACCATCCAAGCCAGTTGTCGCCACGACAGGAACAGTTTCATTGAGGGCATCTGCAAAAACATTGAGAGACATTCGAACAAGCTACAAACTGCAGACCTTTTCAAGAAAGTCAGAGTCCTTTCCAAGCAGTTTAAAGCTAAATCTTGGGTCATAGAAGATGCCGATGGCACTGTGCTACATGAGCTCGATCACATTGCCGAGAGATGGCGTTCCTACTGTGAGCAGTTGTACGCAGATCCCCATTGAACCCCCGGAGCTAGCACGGATTGCAAAGATTTAGAACAGGAACCCATGATTCTTCGCTCGAAATTATCTTCTGCTATACAGTCTCTCAAGAAGAAGAAGGTGCCAGGAAGTGACCAAGTAACAGCAGAGATACTTGAGGTTATGGGTGACTTGGGCAAAAAGTCAATTTTCAGGGTCTGCTCACACGTCTGGAAAAACGGCGATTGGCCGCAGGACTGATCGGAATCCATAATTCTTCCGCTGCACAAGAAGGGGTCAACTAAGAACTGCGGCAATTATCGAACCTTGTCCCTCATCTCACATGCCAGTAAAATCTTGCTACATATTCTGAATAATCGCATCCGCTACTACCTGGAATGGCAAATCCAGCAGGAGTAAGCAGGCTTCGTGAGGGGCAGGGGCACTCGAGAGCAAATTCTCAATGTCAGGCAGCTCGTTGAGAAGGCATACGAATTTGATACGCCAGTGGTGGTGGTGGTGTTTCATCGACTATAGCAAAGCTTTCGACAGTGTCAACTGGGGTTGCTTGTAGAGAGTCCTGCAAGAACTTGGAGTACTAAACCATCTCATCGCCCTACTTCGCACCCTGTATGGCTTTTTTTTTTTTTTTTTTTTGAGGGTGGGAAATCATCAAATAACTTCTCCTGCTCTGGGTGGAGCAGGAGGGCGTGTCAGACTTTTACTGACTAAAACCCACCCGTGTTCCCTCAGTTGCCTGTGTGCCAGGGGCCGCGGTATCTCTTTCGAACAACCCGCAACCCTGGCAGGCATCGGCCCTTGCGGACCCCACCAGTTCGGCGCACCAGGACACGTGGCACGCCGTGACCACCCCAGGAACCAAGTAACAAAAGGGCCCCAGACGTACCCGTGTCTGGTGCCCTTGGTCCCCCTGCGACGGGTCAGCACAGTGGCCCCGCCGCCTACCACTTTTCGGCCGCAGGGGATAGGGAGAGCGGCCAACGCTATACCGACACTCCTCTTCCCCTGCGGCCCCACCGCGTCCGCCATCAAACGGTGGCGGCCCCGTCCAGGCCACGGAAGGGAAGAGCGCTACTCAGAAGTACCGGCACTCCTCCTCTTCCGCAGCCTGTAATCTTCAGCCGCGATGCCTCCCATTCGACACCGCGGCCCGCCTCAGTTGCG
The DNA here is from genome assembly GCA_947359405.1 of Antitype chi. Lineage (NCBI taxonomy): Eukaryota > Metazoa > Arthropoda > Insecta > Lepidoptera > Noctuidae > Antitype > Antitype chi. Next base: position 7,825,830 of record OX375815.1, on the reverse strand, counting down.
GTGCACCTCACCGCAACCTACATTCTGGCCGCTACGTCGTCGGCTTGGAGACAAAAGCCCTGACGAGCGGCCCCACCTTGGGGTTCCTCTTCGCTTCACCGTGGGAGCGGACCACGGCTACTGAGCCCCCCCGCAACGACAATGCGGGAACCCACTGGGGGGGGCACCCTGTATGGCTCAAGTCAGGGAGTCGTAAGAGTCGACAAAACAACGTCGAAATTCGTTAGATTTCACCAAGGAGTACGCCAGGGATGCATTTTATCGCCAATTCTGTTCAACGTCTATGGAGAACACATTATGAGACGTACCTGCGAGAACTGGGAAGGAAGCATCACAGTTGGTGGTGTAAAAATCATCAACCTGCGCTACGCTGATAACACTACTCTTCTTGCAGCTAATGAGTCGGAAATGGCTGCACTCATAGACCGGATTAGCGAGGAGATGGGACTCTCTATAAACAGGTCTAAGACCAAGGTCATGATGGTGGATAGATCTGGGAAGCTGGAACTCACTGGCACTTTGGACTTAGAAACAGTGGACAACTTTATTTACCTGGGTTCCAACATCAGCAACAATGGCTCTTGCGAGAAGGAAGTGCGCAGGAGAATTGGCATGGCTAAAAGCGCCATGTTTCAGCTTGAAAAAATCTGGAGAGGTCACAACATTTCCGTAAAAACGAAAACCAGACTGGTACGGACCCTGGTCTTCTTGATCTACTCGTATGGCGCTGAGACTTGGACGCTGAAAGCTGCTGACCAAAAACGCGTTGACACCTTTGAGATGTGGTGCTGGAGAAAGATGCTGGGTATTACCTGGACAGCATATCGGACAAACATCTCCATACTGCGAGAGCTCAAAATCTGCTCACGACTGTCATCCGAGTGCCTGCGCGAGTATTGGAATACTTTGGTCACATTGCGAAGAGAGACAAGGGCAACCTAGAAAAGCTAATCGTGACTGGCAAGGTGGTTGGGAAAAGACCTCTTGGACGCAGCTCAATACGATGGTCTGACCAGATCCGCACTGCCCTTGACTCCACGGTCCACAGTGCCCTACACAGAGACAGAGACAGATGGAGAAAGATCATCTGAGAGAAGGTGATACTGAAGGGAGGTCACGACCCTCAGCATTGAGAAATACGATGCAAGAAGGAGGAGGATGATGAGTTTCGGGGACAGACAACGGAACTATTCAAAAAATGACAGCAAATCAACCGCGATTGCTGCTATCGTATAAATATGCATTGTTTTGAATTGATTGACTTTGAGAATACACCAAGGATGACGAAATTTAGAATTGGTGTGGGGTAGGTACTATAACTAAAAATGGTGGTTTGACAGCTGTTGCATTGAACATAATTATTGTCAAACCGCCATAATTATTCTACAGATAACTTATCTGACTATTCAAAAATCAGTCCGTTGTTAATTAACTTGCCTTTATACCTACCAACTCATTTAAGACGCAGTCCTGAAATGAGTTTAAATTTTCAGATTGGTTGAAATCGGAATATTTGAAGGTTCAATAAGGATCTAGTACCTAGTTGTGACGACTTAGGTAACTCTTGATTATTTTTATGACACTAATCAAAGACGGACAGCTTTCTTAACATTTATAGATTTTCAATTTAATAAGCTACATACACACGACCAACAACTAAGTAGACATCAGGCTTCTCTATAACCCTCACATTATCGACTCAACTTTCAAGTACACAAATACCAGTAGCGCCTAACATCAAAACGGGTTATTCAGTTAGTCGGTAGCCTGTGCAAGCCCTAAAAGTGTTAACGGCCGATCAACTATCGATCGTTTTGATTCGCCATTGTTTCGGCATGCGGGATCAGAACCAAATATCGGTCACCGGTCCACTACAATATGTAGCACCTATTGTTTATTTGACATTATTATTGTTTAACCGCAATCATTTTCAGCGAATAAGCTTTTATTATTACACTTTTTATTTGGAATGAATTCACTAATGTTTAATTGTCATTTTCAGTGTTTTATTTTGGAATGACTTCGTGACATTGTTTGGGTGATAATTATTCTGTTTATTATGTAAACATATTTGTTATTATAGTTTTTGACACGAGAATTAATTTTATTCTAGCTGCGTAGTTTTCTCGAGATACGAGCTTCGCGCGTAAGTTGTTTCAACCAATCACAGCGAAGTAAGACTGCGCTAGTGCGCATGCCGCCAACGTTCTAATACTTTTAGCGCGTACTCACCTCATCTCATGCGTGGTACCTTGCCAAACCACGTTGATGCTCAAGAGCTTATCCTGCAAGGCGACATAGCAATTTATAATAAGTCAAAATTAAGAAAAATCCTACTAATATTATAAACGCGAAAGTTTGTAAGTATGGATGGATGGATGTTTGTTACTCTTTCACATAAAAACGGCTGAATGGATTTGGATGAAATTTGCCACACAGATAGATTATTACCTAGATTAACACATAGAATACTTTTTATCTCGGTAGTACGTTCCCGCGGGATAATTTCCGACTTCCACGCGGGCGAAGCCGCAGGCGGAAACTAGTAACTGATAATTTCATTATGTATCATTGTCAATTAAGTTAATACCTAGTGTAAATTGTTAGTTGCGGTTTATAGTTTATGATTTTTTTTCATCGTATGGGCTCGGGTGGCCCCCGCTAGGAACAAAGTTCCCTACGCTATTTCTTCAACTCCTTATCGCCATTTACTCTATTTTCATTTCATTGTATTATTATTGATTTACTTGATTTTATAATTGTTAATTTTATATTTATAACTAATTTAATTGATTTTATTATTGATAATTTTATATCTATTACTAACTAACTTGATGTTATTATTATTAACTTAAGTATTTAATTTTATTGTTATTTTCGTCACTTAAATTAACTTGGTTTAACTAAGCAAACCATGTAAGTGCTGTACACATCTTTAAGTGATAAGTTCATTATAGTAGGTACCATATAAATTATGACTAAACTGTCTGTTAATGTTTATGTGAACCAGTCGTTGGAGTGCCATAATAAATAAATAAATCTTATTTAAATATCATTATCAGCTTCAGCACCCTTGAAAACCATGAAAACGGTATCCTCAATGAAAACCTTGAAAATTTTCGCAGCCACCATTTTGGATTTTCTATTTGACGTCACAATTGGCTTCAGCCTCTAGCACCCTCAAAAACCATGAAAACTATCTCACTCTCTCTGTCCCTTTCTATTATATGTAATAAAAGTCGTACGTACGGGGATATTTCTTGACGTAACGGTTTTTTCGTTACGTGACGATTTCTGCAATTTTTCTCCTACCGAAAGCTGCGATTAAGATCTTCGTTCCAATATTTAGCCTCCATAGGGCTCCTCTCGGTGAGAAAGAGTGGGCCGTAATCCACGACGCCGGCCCAGTGCGGGTTGGTAGATGTCACATGTCTTCGAAATTTGGTTCTAGGACGGTTTCAACACGATGCTTTTCTTCACTGTTTTGAGAGCAGTGATGATGAAATAATTTACACAAATAAACACGCCTGTTTGGATTCGAACCTATGACATACCCTCGTAAGTTGCGGCTGTTAGGTACCACAGAGCCACAACTGCTCAAAAATGTATTAAAATGATCTATACATACAGAATTATTTTTTAGTCACCGTCCAAATTTTTCAGGGTGATAGTACCCGTGAAATTGAACAACTTTCTCCAAGGAACATGGGTCGAAATATGAAAAAAAAAATCGGACCTCCCATACAAAATCGACCAGCTAACTATTGATTTTGCATGGGAGGTCGATTTTTTTTTTCATATTTCGACCCATGTTCCTTGGAGAAAGTTGTTCAATTTCACGGGTACTATCACCCTGAAAAATTTGGACGGTGACTAAAAAATAAGCCTGTATAATAAAATTGTAACAGGCCGATGTCTGTACATTAAAGATATTGAAGAAAAAATAGTATGGGGGTCTTTATTAGAGCAACAGAAGCCAAAACAACGGTTTTTAGAATTTTTGTCTGTCTGTATGTTTGTTACCGCATCACGCAAAAACCACTGCATGGAATTGAATGCAGTTTTCAATTATGTATTCCGAGAGGTCTAACTTAAAAAATAGGCTATATATTATCAAAAAAAATGATTATCTACCTTATTCTAAAGTCCACGCGTATGAAGTCGCGGGCAAAAGCTAGTAATAAATAAAAATTGAATTACGTAAATTAATGTTATTGAATACTACTATTCGATTAGTTACTAAACTAATCAATAATTAGAAGACGCCGTAGATTCTAGAGTGGCTTAAAAAAAGAAAGTAAAATTCTTGTGCCTAGAATGATAAAATTGAACTGTCTTTTTTTATTCAATCTTTGTGCATTTCAATCTTCACTATAAAATTCCTTAGTTTATTGTACACAGTTTAGTGTTACGGGCATGTAAGAGTATTCTTTTTATTATTTTATTATTATGCATCCAAGGTGTCAAGAGTCTCGGTGATTGACAAAAAAAAAAAAAAAAAATTTAAATTATAAATATTGTTGCAACAATAAAAAATATTTTATTATATTCTATTCATTGCTTATCAGCTCTCATTGTCATTGCTGAATACTTCCTTACTATCATAATTATCATCGTACACCATCATCAAACTATACTACGGTCATAGGTAATCTAAACAAACGACAGCTCTTTCCAAAGCTCAACTACACCCCTCAAACACAGGTCTTCGTCACTACTGGTTAATTTATTTAACGGAGTCGACTTTAGACAAATGGCTATAACAGTTTCATCATTACGGAATCATTGGCCGGTAGGAACTTATGGCCCATGGCACCACGCCCACAGGCTGTGAGATAAATTTCCTTCTTGTTTCTATGTGTCCTTTTTACATTGAAGCACTTTATACGCAGTAGGCTCTCGGTTAGATGGGGTTTGGTGCAAGTGATAAGTGAACATTTTATAATACACCATGCCTTCTCATGGGTTGACTTTTAGTTGCTTTATGGACCAGCAGTTTCATTTAAGAGGACGCAGCAAGTAAAATAGTTTATCTTCATTATTTTTATATAATATACTAGCTGCCCGTCCCGGCTTCGCATGGTTGGGATCCCTATATTTTTTCGTTCGACCGATTTTCTCCGACTTACTTTGCAAATCCGATTACCACGAAAAAGTTATTTAATTTTTCGGATAAATATTTAAGCTTATGACACTCACAAATAACGTGGCTTTCTATTGGTAAAATAATTTTCAAAATCGGTTCAGTAGATCCAAAGATTACCCCCTTAACCTCACAAACTTACAAACTTTACCTCTTTATAATATTGGTATAGATTATAATATTAGTATAGAATAAATAAATATGAGTAACTATAGTAACTAATGATATTTTGAAACTGTTCTGGGACAGAAAAACAAAATATTAAAATAATTTCGATAAAAAATATAACGGAGTTACCTACCTCAAACTTTTACGTATTTTCGATTTGTATTTATTGCCAATGACTAAAAGGATAAAAATATGAGTATTTGATACAAGGCGAAGGAATTTGAGAAGGCATTTTTTTATTTTCCTATACCTACAATCACTTTCTATAACTAATGTAATTGGCCGTTATATGTTAAACTAGCTTTTGGAGCTGTCGGTTATCGCGTAAAAAAATAGTCTATGTCCTTCTCCATATCCCAAGCTATACCTCTGCCAAATGAAAAATAAAACTGATGATCGGTTCAGCGGTTTAGGCGTGAAAGCGTAACAGACAGACAGACCGAGTTACTTTCGAATTTATCATATTAGTAGGGATTAATACATCTTACGTACGTAGTAGTAACGTGAAATATCAGGCATTTTCAGGGAAACAGGATGAAGCAGTTATGCACCAATTAAAGTTTCATTAAGAAGTGATTTCTCCTTTTTTGCTTCAAAATAATCTAATGAATAATGAGGTTTAAAGGGAGGTACCTAGTTAGTCTCGTATGTATATACTACTAGCAGCGCTCCGCGGTTTCACCCGCGTTGTTCCCGTTTCTGTGGCAGTACGGGGATAAAATATAGCCTATGTCACCCGGGGATAATGTAGCTTCCTAACAGTGAAATAATTTTTCAAATCGGTTCAGTAGTTTCGGAGCTTATTCAATGCAAACAAACAATCAAATCTTTCCTCTTTATAACATTATTATATACTATAATGATCGACGTAAAAGAAATTTGCGCACAATGATAGCTAGCAATGTCCTCATTCTACCCCATTACAGATTCATTATCTAATCGTGAGTTTGACCGATTAAAATATATCGATTTAGATTACAAATCATATCGAATATCTAAAGAATTTCGTTTGTTAACTTCTATAAAGCTTCGGCCGGGATACTTCAAGCTACACAAACTGAGCATAATCAGCCTTCAATGTTCCCACTGCTGGGACGCAGACCTCTCTTTGAGAGAGAATGAGCCAGAATCCCATCACCACCATTGCTTTCTACAAACTTACTGAGAGTTAAATTTTCTCAAACACGGCCGCTCCTCGCTCACAACTTCGACCCGTCTCTATGCTAGACATGCGTATGTCTATGCAGGACACAGTCAATGAACTGGCAGAGGTCAGGTGAAATTATCTCGTACGGTGCGTCTTACGCGACATGTGACTCACAATAGACGGATACAAGCTTTATCTCGCTTCTGATGCCCGAGAATTTGGTGACAACTTGCTTCAAGTTACGGCAAGCTTTGGAAAGTTCCAGAACGTATAGGTAGTAGTAGATTTTTAAAATTTTAATGGGTTAAAAATCGAGGTTGGGAGGACTTTATTACGTGTTTACGACTTCGATTATCGGAAAAATTTAACCGAAAAGTTTGTGGAGATGACTCAAGTTACGTTAATTTAAGGTTGTTTTTTTTTTGTTTTACAGGATAAAAAAAAAAATCTCATCTTTCTTCCATCCCATCCTTTGACCTTGTTCACATTTAGTACCTGTACAGGACATAGCTACCTATTACATTCAGCATAGCATATTAGCACCTACTACCAACAACTACAATAAAATTTATCGTTTATTCTACCGAATGAAGTGACACGAAAGTCATTAGGGTGCCCTTAGTCTCACATTGTATTTTGCATTCGTTAAGATTGCAATAAGCCGGTCCACGCCAAGACGTTCAATGACACTCGGTGAGGGGGAGGGGGGCTGGAGGGGGTTAGAGGCTGCGACAGTGCAGCCGACATCTCGCCCGCTATCGCTCCGAGATCTGTCCACATGAGCTTTTGTGGAGCTGTTGGCAGTGTGACAAGTACCGTTTTAGCGTGACAAAACTAAGTGCGAAATTTTTACTGAATTTCTTTGGAAATGTGACACTGTAACATTTTTTTTTAAGTATTTGCAAGCCTATATCGGACTAATTGTATAATATGAACTTGATCAATTTAGGTATTTTACAGTATTTTCCACTAACCACAAAAAGTTGGTACCTATACCTAACTACATACCTATTATTGTGTTAGGTTTTTGCGTGTGACCGCTATCTAACCTGATGATAACTGACGATGTGGTTGACAATGAATCACTCTTGAGTAGTGAGTTTTTACTCATTTAGGTATTTTAATACATCGGGAAAATTTACCGGTTTTTTTTTTTATCGAGAAAGGGTTTCAATTCGATTGGCTGAAAAAGTAAAAAAAAATCGAAATATTAAAAAAAAAAACATTTTAAAAAATTTACAATACTTTACATAGGTACCAAGAATCCTCCGTGCCTCGGAAAACACGTCAACAAGCCGTTGGCGCGTCTCTGGTGCGCAGAGTGCAGGGCAGCGCCAACACCGTCCTGGCGATCATGTTATTTATTTATTTAAAACACTGGTTTTAAGCTGCCATCCTAAACTGGATGCCGACCGAAAAGGCTAAGTAGATGATGATGACAATATTTCGCATCGTAAGTACTTACATAAGAAGATTTTAAGGGTTAGTTTACTCTGTATTAGATATTATTTAATAGGCGCACAGCGAGGCGCGGAGTCTGCGTCGATAGCCGATGCGATCCGACCGCCTCATACGCGCTGCTCCTTACACACGTTTGTATATTACGAAGATAACCTCGAAGGATTAGCTGGAATACTTAGAAACTCTACAGAGTATTGAACCGCTAAATCTTAGAACTGACTTAATAAACAGTCTGAGGGACGAATCTCAGAAAGCTATCAATGTGAAAACGTTTTCTCAATTGTTGATAGACCATATTATAATGAATGATTGCGTGAATGATGATATGGTTAGAATGGGTATGAAACCGACATGACGACTAATAGAGAAGTGCGGAGAAAAAGACATGTTGTGAAGACCCCAAATAAATTAGGATAACGGCAGGAGAATGATACTCACTATCATTCTCCCGTATCTATAATAAAATGTTATATATGATTTCAGATAAAATTGATATGTCAACAGATCATTTTTGAAGTGAAAACTTCTTTAGGCGCGTTGGGCATTGGGCAATGGGGACAATTGATCTCGCAACACTGTTACCGACACCACTGGCAACACGAACGTACAAACGTACAACGTTGAACGTACGTTGAACGTTGTTTAATCTGACGGATAAAAAAAAATCCTGACGATTCAAAAAATACACACGTAATTGTTCAAGTTTCCACTTCTGTCGGCACTCCCGGAATCCCACTGTTTATTTTTTATTTTTTACGTAGTATACATACATAGGGGGAAGCCCCAGGTAATTCAAATTTTCTTACGTTTTTTGCAATTTACGGGTCAGGCTGTATTTTAGACAAAATATGATTCGCGACCGTAACACGTATCAAAAATCAAAAGTCATTTATTCTAATTAGGCTGAGAATCAGCACTATTCGAACGTCAAAATACATAAGACAGTCTCCGAAAACGCCCACCCTTCACCACTTCCTAGTGCTTTAGCTGGGAAGAAGAAGTGGCGCAACAAACTCCAGCAGCACAGCTGTCTGTTAAGTTAGAAAAACTTGATTCTCTGCAATAATAATACGAACTCAATGCAAAGGAATTGAGAAGAAAGGTAAGAACCTTCAGATAGTTACATAGCAGTGGCGAAAGCACCATATAACACGATTCCTACCGGCTTCCCTTCGGGGATTCGCATCGGCAACTCTATTCTGTCGCTATTCAAAAATGGCACGTCAATAGTGGCTATTATCGTCAAAAAATATAGTTAAGAGTATTTACACTAAGAGTATTTAATTCAAACAACAAAAACTGTTATTTTCAGATTTGTGTAACCCGGCGCCAAAACGTCATAATCGGGAAATAAAAATTCATACAACAGCGATCCCATTATGATATCATTTTAGGTCAGGTGGAACCGCTTGATATGGACGAGAGCAAGCCGCTGTACAACGAGTTATGACAGAGACAGATATAGAAAAATGCGTCTGGTATATCGAGATGGAGGAATATTGCACATTTTACTTGGTTTTCAGCTGTTCAATTTCACTGTATTTAATTCTTTACATTCCTATATTAATTTTAGAAACGTTTTTTATTATTATTATTTATTGATAAGTCAGTAAGTTAAAGCCAACTTTGGTTTGGCTTCTCTCTTAGAAAAATTTACACCTCGCCGCTGTTACATAGTTATGAATTCTCTGAAATTAAGGTATTCAAATTGTTCAATAACAGTATAAGCTAGCTATCCTACTAACACGAATAGATGCTAGGCCATCTCTTCCAGGAATTTAATCCAGTAATTGGTCGTATAGAGTAGGTCTTAGGACATTGATATTATGATGAATGACTTGTTGATCTATCCCGTCCTAAGTCAAAGGAAACCATTTGCAAATGGAACTCTATTGGAACCCTTTCAAACCCTATTAACGTAACGTAGAGTTAGACTAGATATTTTTTGAAACTGTATAGGCATGTATGTACCATATTCCAAAAATCACAGAATAAAACAAATTGAATGGTTCAGTCGCTTATGCAGTTTCATACTACACTAGGGACCCGCCCGGCTTCGCCTGGGTGTACATTGTATGTGACGGAGGTCGTATATCTATAGAATGTCTCTGTAAACAATGTTTAGAGCGGCACAAACAGATTTTGTTTAGATTTTGCACGAAAGGGCTACACTATAGTATGTCACGCTAAAAAGCATCTTCTAAAATAATCATTTCAATGGTAACGTCCATGTAACGTACTTAATTGGTTAAGGATTAATTCTGTGTTGTTGAAATTAGCTTCGTAAATAACCCATTATTTTTTAGTACCTAATATGTAAAAGATAATAATGGTTGGTGGTAAATGCATAGAGAATGCTGCTGCCCATTCTCTAGTAAGTCCCTTAGTCGCCTTCTACGACACCCACGGGAAGAAATGGGATGGTGCTATTCTTTTACGTCCGGCACCACACGGAACTGCGATCGCCAACCCGCCTGCCAAGCGTGGTGATTATGGCAAAACCCATCTTTTTTGGGGGAGGCCTATGTCCAGCAGTGGACGTCTTTCGGCTGAAATGATGATGATGATGATGAAAAATAGTTATTGTGGGTTATACTTAGGAGATAAACATATATCATTGCGGACTTTTCTGCAGATTTTTTTAAGATACAATTCCGTATTTTGACCTACCTCGTAAGATTTAGCCAGCGTTAGCATGTTAAGCGCCCAAAATATATGTATTTTACATCATTACAAATCATTGAAATTTTCGGCTTTTCTCAGCTTAAATGTGAATGTATTTTACATACAGGATAAAATTTTAACCAGTGCGCAAACTGTAACCATGAATTCAGCATATTATTCTAGACCCCCCCCCCTAGCCTAAAATTTTTCGTCGGTTATACAAAAAAAAATCAGAATTATTTTGACCGCGTAGGCATTGCACTTTTCTTTGAAACAGCAGATGATTTTTTTTTGTATAACCGACGAAAAATGTCAATGCTAGGGATTCTAGAATGATATGCTGAATTCATGGTTACAGTTTGCGCACTGTTAAAAAAATTACTCTAAGTATATATTATCCTTCCGGAAGAAATATTTTTAATGATAGTGAAATCCGTATCAAAATCCGTTGCGTGGTTCTTCTAAACCAAGCAGAGAAATGGACAGACGAAAACACCGACTTTATACTATTTAGAGATGAATGGCAACATCTACTTCAAAGGTAAAAAAACTGTTCTTCACTTGTTTAGAATGCAGGTCATGCCCATAGATTTTATTAAAAAGAGAAGCTTTCTCTTTACATAATGACGGCTGGCATCCATTCGTTGACGAAATCAGTGCAGTGCAGTCTTACTTATGCAACAACTTTGGCAAGCATACGTGGAGAGTACTAACGAACAATTACTTTTGAAAGCGATGAAATAATCCTCTTTGTTGCCATTTATGTACCTACACAAATAGTGTTACATGCACAAAATAAACTTCGTTTTATGAAACGTTATTTTGACGTGGTTGAAATTTAAATCAAACTTACCTGTTCGACCTAGATAATTTGTAATTGAGCATTTTTTAAACATATTGCTTATCCATGAAACTCTTTTTCCGTGATTTAGATGAGGGTAGGTACTAAAATTCCGGGAAAACCTCTATAAAACAAAAGGTTAAAACAGAAACCAAAGCAAAAACGGGAAGCGAATGATAAAATCAATAAAGTAACGCAAAAGCAGTTTGAACCGGATCCTAGCTGACGATAGCTAGATCATCGACTCAACACCTCAAATGGACCAAGAATAATAGGCCATAAGTACTCCATTAGGATCATTATTCATAATCGTATTTTCTATACCACATCCGTAGGTATTACCTACCTTATCCATTGTTGTAACATGCAAACCCCATTATATGTAGGTATCGCTTGAATAACACATAAGGTCAACTGACAAACACGGTACAACTCAGTTGTGGTTGTAAATATAAAGAGATGCGCCAAAATGTATACAAAAATAAACGGCAAAGGTTTTACGGAGCGAAATCTACGTGGAAATATCAACGCGGCTCTTGCTCTGATGACGAGTGCTAGTGTTGGGACGTGCCGTTCCAAAATATCGATATTTTGAACCGAGATTCGTGATGAAAATTTTGTCGATGTTCGATGAAAAAACTGTCGTGTGATTCTGGAAATGTTTTGCTGTGATCATGAACAATGTATGCCATGGATTATGTAATTGTGGTTGCCCTTCAATAAAGTTAAGTGCAGCATTTACGAGTTGTAACACGTGTAGTGGTAGCAAATAAATACCTCCCTGAAGGATTGTATTCTTTTCAAGTAATTGAAACTAGTCAGACTAATAATTCGGAGCCTCTACGTCCAATTTAGGCTACCTAAATAGCTTTGGAATCGTCATATAAAAAGTGGATTAAAAACGTGGATTGAAAAAAAAATTATCGAGGCTAACGCAAAAACTACCGAAGCAAAGTTAATAAAATTTATATGGGACCACCTCTGAAGCATACCCTATTCATTAAAAAAGTATTTTTGAAATCCATCCACAATTCACGGAGATATCGCGTAACGACGGACGACAGACGAATTGAGAACCTCTTCCTTAATGACAGGATCGATGACCAGCATGAGTTCCAACATTCAGTATTCATTGAAGGGCTCAAATATAAAACTTAATTTATCAACTCTATCACATGACCCGAGTATCGTAGCAACAACAATATAAATCGACAAAAAACCCGAAACCATAATCATTAACCTCCCATGAATACTAAAACAACTAGAAGATACAATTTTACGACAGCAGCAAACATTTTGAAGTGTAAAACGATGATTCAATTTAAATAATTTATAGTTGACTTGTTTGCTAGCGCTTAAGACAATGAAGGTGACTACAGCGAAATAATTGCTATTGTATTTCTCACACCCAACGCACTTGACAATAGCGTGTCATTGTGTCCGATATAATTCTTACCTCACTCTTGAGACTGAGCAGACGTGATCCGATTTATTAATCATTATTTTTCGACACGGATCAACCTTCTGTGGCACTCGAACACTTCATTAAGCTAATTATAGCCTGTCCAATGTTCAATCTAAGGTAGACGACTCCCATATTGCGTTAAATGAAGCCATATTTTTAAGGCACTCTTTAAACTCTATGTAAATTAATTGTACCCACTTTGCACTTTAATTAAACCAGACTACGCATACATAGTGTTGCAATTACATGCCGATCTACACTAAGTTATGGACTATGGAACAAGAAGGGTACAAAAGTATACTCATTTTCTTCCAAAATTATGGTAACGTTTCAGAGACGATCCCCTCACTATAGACAGTTGAGTTCTCCGTTGTTGCTTTTTTCCCATTTACGAGTTTCACGGCGACCGTTGCCTGAAACTTACACGTACCCAGAATATAAATGTTAGCACCATCCCTTTTCCACCAGTACATACAGACACGCTCTGTCTCGTTCTTCCCACAAATAAAAATGTGTAGCCACCTCAATGTTCAAATAGAAATTGCAATATCCATTTTCCCAACGCGTTTGAAACTGAACCTTGTTTGTAGTTGTGCTAAGGCTTTTATTTAAGGATCTTGGGGCAACATTTTAAGGCACTTTACATTTGTGAGAGGAAAATGTTGTCTTTTTCGAACCAGTTGCAGTTAAAATCCTCCGTCCCTCTTGCCTGCCCGTTGTGGCTGGGCATATCTAAAATCATCTGGACCAAGTAAAGCGATTACTTCAGCAGCGACTTTTTGAAAATGTGCAAACTTATTAATTCTGGCATTTAAGCGGCAAATTGCGTTCCCAACAAATTACTTTGGAATTAAATAACATCAAACAATTTAGAAGAGGATCCTCTGGTTTACGATGCTGTATATTTATGAAGCCAATGAAAAGTGTAGGTAGTGCATCTACCAGTTATTCATCATCCCACACAAGTCGTAACAACCTACTGAGGAAAACTAAGATTATTACTCTACCTACGTGCTTTCTGAATATATTGGACTTAACTATAGGTACTTAGATACCTACGTCATGTAGGTAAGTTAAGGTTATATGGCTTACTTCGCTCATTGCTCAACCAGGAAAATGCCTTACCATATGCCAAAGACTGACACGAATCGCAACAAATATTGATTTAAGGTCCTCAAAATGTGTTTACATACTCCATGTTAAATCCATAATCCAAGATCATGAAAAATGTGTAAGTAGGTATTTATCGTAAAGTAAAAGTACCCGAAATATTTTGTAATTATCTTTTCTCCACGGTTGCGCCAAAGCAAAACAAATGTGGCCCTAAGCAATAAGAACAAAACTTTGGTCGACTAAATTCGAATCGGCCGCGAATCTAAAATTCAGTAACAGCATAACTCCTGGCAATAAACCATTACCTTAAAAAAGATTAACGATTTTCGCAGCAAGAACAAGGAACGTTTAATTTGCAAAATTCAAATCTCCCGCGCGTCGAAAAGTCCAAAGCGAAATAGTGCAATTGAGTGCGTGCGCGCATCCAGGAATGTCGGGACTCAGGACATCGTCCCGGACCGGTTTAACACTTCACCGCTTCAACTTACCGTATTGCACATTCAACTAACTAGTGAATATCATAATGATGTGATATTTTCTAATCATTATGACTTTGAGCTGATCATTCGAAACGTAATTGTGATGGAAAGATTTTTCTTGATATTTAAGATCGATGGTAAACGATTTAGAAAAAACAATGATTTAGCGATTGATAAAACTAGAAAACAGAAAAAGTTACCGGGCTGAATCAATTAGGATGGTTGCAGGCATTCAGGGTCTCCAATGTGAGAAACTGTGGTTGTCAACTCCAACATATAGAAGTCTGCCTGTTTGAGGATACGGTCATTGGCAATGGAAGACTGCTAAGGAGTGTGTTTTTGTTATAAACTACTTAAAATCTTAGAGTACCTACTTGAATATCTTGCATATATCAGCTTTATCGACTGGAATCTTATGAACTAAATCCGGCACAGCATGGCAGTTCCAAATGTGAAACCGTCATCCTACTCCTGTCTTTATCCTTACTAATGTTATTATAAACGCGAAAGTTTGTATGTATGGATGTATTGATGTTTAGTACTCATTCACGCAAAAACGGCTGAACGGATTTGGATGAAATTTGGCACACATATAGATTATAACCTAGATTAACACATAGGATACTTTTTATCCCGGTAGTATGTTCCCACGGGATAATTTCCGACTTCCACGAGAGCGAAGCCGCGGGCGGAAGCTTGCAATATTATAAATTTGAAACTTTGTGAAGATGTTTGAATGTTTGTTACTCAATCACGCAAAAGCGGCAGAACAGATTTGGATGAAATTTCACACACATGATAGTTGTTATCCCGGTAGATTATAACTATAATCAACAGCTATACTCAATTAACTTTAACACCAACACTGAAACCGAACCAATTTCCTTCAAAACATTCAGCAACAAATTGCAATAGAAAGCCTCGACGGCTTCCGCGTAAACATTAGCAGGCATAAGTTGCAAGAAATACCAATTTAACCGTTGACATTTGAGTACTAGGTAGGTAATGCATTCAACTCACTAATGAACTAGTATTGATCTTCCGTCGCCATTGTGCAGGCCATGTACGTGATTATATAGGTACGGGTTGGCACAATCACATACCTATAATCGAATTAGCAGTGCCTATTACGCCCCGACTCAGATGGAACTGGTATTGTTAATTACTATATTATAACCCTTGATAATCTTGGTTGATTTTGTAGTGTAAGTGCTTAATTGATGGCCAGAGATCGGATATTCGGATGCATATTTACCCAAAGATAATTTTTGCTATGAAAGTATGGAAGCGGCTTTATAAATTATTTGAATTATTAATTTTAAAAACCCCGGGATTCTTGGATTGCATAACTATTCAGATGTGTATTACTGTACTGTATTGTACTGGAGGAGGGGTGGTTCGTATTAGTTAAAACAAAAAATAAACAAATTACTTAACTAAATTAAGACTTTTTCGATACAAAAGCGCATTCCATGTTAGCCAACATCTCAACTTTAGGTGAATATGCATCCGAATATCAGAATATCGATCTCTGTTGATGACTCACGTAAGATGAAGCGTCTTTGTCTGATAAGATCGGATGAGTGGTTCTGAAGACTGAAAACCCAAGGTACTTGGGAAGCAAGAGATGTTCAGCCGAAAGACGCCGCCATGTCGACCGGTTCAGTGCTTCTCGCATCCAGCGGATTCCTGCGGCCTTCACCAGGTCATCGGCCCACATTGTTGCCAAGAGATATTAACTTTAATTTAATTAGGGTATACAATACTACCCGACATGGTAAATACGGTACACCTCTGCCTAGTTCTACGGGGAAAACCAGGCTATGGTAAATAAAGACAGAGTAGCGCAATATTCCGCCGTGTAAAGGAAGACCGCAGCACTGTACTCCTCCCGTCTAGAAGGACTACATTCATCAGATCATCGCCAAAGCATCCCTTATAAAAAAACTATTGCATATAATCATAGATCATGACACATGTACAATACCAGTACATAAATATTTGAGCACAACACGTTAAATGGCACAAGTAAGCTCGCGGACAAGATTTACGTTTTAGCCTCCCGCTGTTACGCTAGCCGCCTCCCTATATACATTATTATGTTTAGTTTTAATAAATTATTTTGCCTCTTGTAAATTACGTTTTATGGAGATAACGAGGACTGGTAGCTAAATGTAAACTAGTGTACCGTTCAGATCTATTAGAGGGACTAACAACTATGCAATTAGGATTATTCCATTCCACCTGCTTTTACAATCAAAGACTTTGGACGATGGAATTTGATCCGCAGGATATGCATTTGTGAACCATTGTTCGCATCCCTAACAGAGAAAACCCATAGCATTTTTCCCGACTAGCAAATTGAAATCAGAAGTACTCGCTTAGCAGCCTTCGGCCATTAAACCAATAAAACTAGAACCATCTTATTAATACTATATAGAGCGAAGAATATGAAAAAAATTAGATATGATAAACAGTACAAAGTTCTATATCCAAGGATTTATTGTCATCATCATCATCATCTTCATCAGCTTACAGCAGTCCACTGCTGGACATAGGTCTCTCCAATTGCACGCCATTCAGCTTAACTCCCGGTTCTGCATTGTTTTATATGGCCAAGGTATAATTAGCAGAAAAGTATTGAAAACTTTAAACGTGGACAAAAAACCTTCCTAGAAGTAATGATGGCAGTCGGAGTTGGTATAGACATCTATTCTACTTACTTACCTAACTTTGTACCAGAAACTTTGGAGATCACTAAGAGCTTTCTAGAAAAACTACCCTGAAAACTTTACCAAAATCTTTCCAATAATTTGACATTTCATCCGGAAACTTTCCAATATCTTCTATTAATTACACTTTAAACTTCCCTTGAAAGGTCCCCCGAAAATTTAAGGTAGTAGACATTTCTTAATAAAGAAGTATTTAAAAGCAAACTCTTATCAATTAAACCAAGGTAGATACCAAAGCAAACATAATTCGGCTTCCTTATCACATAACAATACAGTAGGTGCGTAGTTTATGACTACGAGTACATTAATTATGCTTAAGCATATCCTAATTACTGTAATGGTATTAGCTTGAAAGGGGAGGCGGTCAGTGAAGGGGCATTCACGTGCTTTGAAACACTGATGTGAATTCCATATAATTGTGTGTATAGACATAAATAGATACTTGTTATTATGTCGGGAACAAAGCGATTTAGTGGTGGTGAGCTAATTAGTAAGATCATGTAATCGTGAGCTGTTAATGAGGAAGTTAGTTGATCATGTGACGCTATTTGTGTTTTGTAGTTTTCGGAAATGGATTTGGTATGAACATTAGTTTTTTTGGGTATTATATTAATGAGAAATTGATCCTATCTTATCCTATTAATATTATAAATTTGAAAGTTTGTTTGTTGCTCAATCATACAAAAACGGAACGAATTTGGATAAAATTTAACATACCTACAGACAGTTTATAACCTACACCCTAATTGTGTAATACACGATTAATCATAATGTTTCATTTTGACAGTTCAACAATATTCATTGCGTTATTAACGTTGTTGAGCAGACACATTTTTCGAACATATGAAGCAATGGTTTAGCAATCTGTTAAAAAAACGAAACAGATTATGATTAATCGTGCGTTACGCAATTAGGTTGCTGGATTAATACACAGGATACTTTTTATCCCGGTAGTACGTTTTCGTGGGATAATTTCCGAAGTCAGCGCGGGCGAAGCCGCTAACAAAAGCTAGTTAGATAATAAATACCCAAAGAAACTCGTAATGAATGAGAACGGTCCTTATTATTTTGAATGGAATTATGGTGTCACCCATGCAATGTAATTTTATTGGTCAAGTTACTTTTTGATAAACTTAAAAATTGCTGAAAAATATTCTATGATATTTTTTCCATTATTTGAATATATACATCATCATCATCATCATCATTTCGTCCGGAAGACGTCCACTGCTAGACATAGGCCTCCCCCGATTTGGGGGGGGGGGGCTTGCCATAATCGCCATGCTTGGCAGGCGGGTTGGCGATGCATAGAGAACGCTGCTGCCCATTCTCTAGTCCCTTAGTCGCCTTCTACGACACCCACGGAAAGAGATTGGATGGTGTTATTCTTTACGTCCGGCACCACACGGACGAATACGTACGACTTCGTGACATTTTGTTGCAGAAAATTTCATTATTCTTACGAAAAAAAATTGGCCAAATTACACGCATTAGCTAACTAGAAATAGGCGAAATTGTAGACCGATTAATTAAATAGGACGGTTCCAACGAGCTTTTGATGGACTTATCAACTAAATGGATTTTTTATGGACATGTTACGTAGAGTGCATATGTAGAAGTATGTTTAAGGACCTTTAAGTATCAACAGAGGTAATTAATTATCACGTGTCGGATCTGACCTTTTGGATAACTAAATTAGCACCGGCCGCTGATCACCTGTAACCACAAATACATCGCTGTGGGCCTACATATAAGTCACTCAACACAATTTCGTTAAGGCAGACTTTTCCCTGCAACCGTTCGGTACTCACACTTATTTTTAAACAGTTATGGTGTGAGGAAAATCACACAATGTGTCGTCTTTGTAATTAAGCAAAGAAGGCGTCAGAAGACGGGGGGTTGTGCCGAGGAGAATGTTCTCGGATCTCATTTCCATGCAAATGAGGGTAGGACTTGTTATACATCAGATGACGGTAGGCAGACGCGATAACAGCAGCGCCGGGCGTCGAGGCGACGTACAACTCAGTCGGGTTATACTTGATCGATAAGTAATACGTTATGATAATGAGTGCGACATGCCGCACACTATTTAGATTTGATACGAGGATACGACTCTTAATGAAATACTAGTAAAACTCATTCAAAATCGAATCTTTGATACCTTTTTCAACTGCGAACTTCTCGCCAATCTATGAAAAAGTAGTATAAAATTTGGACCAAATTAATTAGCGAAACGGTGTATAATCTTCGGGCTGAAGTTCAACAACTCCTAGCTGTAATGTCGGATCTTAGTTTTTCTTTTCAATTCTCTTATTTTTTGATAAAAAGCATGGTTGCTTAGCTTTTTAAAACTTCCTTTTGTTCATCTATTGACGTCAAGATCGATATTTGTAACAGTAGTAGGTACATAGTAATATAAATCAGAAAGACATGAACAATTAAGTTTCAACCATTTATTAAAAAATATGAACTTAGTTGTAGGTACACAAAACTTAAGCAATTTATTGTAATTCAAAACAGCTACCTATCTACAAAACAAACCAGCCAAGTGCGTGTAGGACAACGGAGAATGAAGGGTTCCGTAGTTGGGATGAATTTCGATCGATATACATCACGGTCGATTCTCCAATTGCTTAAATGTAAGTTTGTAATCGCAAAAATACTTTTTTATGTGATAAAGCTACACATTCGGACGTTTTCCTTTACTTGTGCTTTAAGACCTTGCTTCTGGCTAATTTTCATGATTCTATGTCAACGGAAAGTATTGATATTGATGAACCTATATGATTTTATTTATTTGCGAGTATCAAAATATGTCGCATAAATGACCGTATTTTTATTGCGGCGACTTGGAAGCTGGACATTTTTTAGAGCTCCAAGGGACCGTAGACCTACGTAATTGATATTAATTGCCACTTGGTGCCTCCACGCTATTCTGAGGTTCTTGACAGACTGGCAGATAGACAGACAGACAGACAACGAAGTGACCCTAAAAACAATTGAAATCATCACGTATCCTTTTCTTTTTCAATTTCATCAATTAACTGCAATATCCCCATTTTAAGTTTCCTCTTCTCTCTAATTGTAAAATTCCTGATATCCGGTAGGATACTTTTGAAAAATGTCAAGTCTTCATTATCATCCTCTCCTTCGAAAGAGAACTTTCTTTTTTTAATTCGTTCACCATATGGTTCACTACTGCTGTTTCTACCAGCCTCTGGATCGAGTGGTTTATCTAGTCGGCCTGTTATTTCTGGTTTAATTTCAATGTGATTCCATTCCTCCACAGAATATTCGGTTGGTTCTTCAATACCATCTACGTTTACGTAGTTACAAGATTCGTTGATTGATGTTTCAGATTTGTCTTGGTCTTTTGCCGATCTAAAAGCAAATATTTTTTTAATATATGTCAGTCTGCAAAGAAACCATATTTGTTACAAACGTCTCATACGTCATCTCTACGTCATTCCATCTCATTAACGTCAGATTGGTGCAATATGATAATTATATCCTAACACAAATGAACCGTTCAAATGAATGCAATGCAACACTACTGCTAGGCGAATTTGATACAAAGTGTGTTACATTTCATGAAACAATTCACCAATTTGCACCTGCACTACAAAGCTCATGGTGTTATACCTTAATTTGTTGCCCACTTATTTATCACTTTCGTACATTTCCATTGATTTATCAATTTTGATTTTAAAGTAGTCTGAATGCTATAGCGCATAGGTTGGACAGCCCCTTAAGGGACATTGGATACGCCTACGTGCCACTGTAGCGTAATAATAAATATAGTTTGTATTGCCAAATGGACGAAAAATTGGCTAGACAGGGTCCTGGGTCGGTAGCGTGGATGTCTGCCCAAAGTGCGCCCGCGTTGGTAGTATCGTCGTGTCAATATTGATACTATGTTATTTGTTCCTTTAGCAAAGTAAATGTTACACTTACCCTTTGAGATTACATTTTAAAAAAGGTTCTAAAAATCTTAAGTGGTCATACAAGTAATATTTCTTGCAGACACTATCATTTTGAATAAGATTTATTCTGGATCTGTATCTGTTGTATGAGGATCGTATGCCTTTCCACTTCATTTTCAGTTCTTCAACTGTAACAAAGCAATGAGAAGAAAGGTAAATAAAAACAATATTTTTTCTTTTTGTACCTCTGAGCATAATAAACTATGAATAGTAAGTTATGTTTTTACAGGGTAAATCACGCTGACGTGTTTAGCTAATGGATTCGAATACCGACTTGCCTAATGAAGAGTTATATATTATGTAAAAGTTTCGTTCGATTTTGAATGAAGGTACCTGCACTTTCGACCCACAATATAAACGCGAGTAAAGTCGTAAACATTCGTTCTTCTTCTGTCGAATAGACACGATCTTGAATATAATAGTCACGCACTAGTTAGTAAGTAGGTATACTAGCAAGTCATAAATAGGGTCTGATGGCCTAGACTTAACGTTACAGGCTCTGGGGAACAGGCCTCCTCTCAGGCTGAGGGAGCGGGCTGTGAATCTTTGATCCACCACGCAGACCCAGTTCGGAATGGAGGATGTCACATTTCTTCGATTGTTTGGTTCTAAATCCGTCCGCGCGCTCCCTAGTTGCGCCTGGAGGTACTATTGTCACTCGTAGACCCTAATTTTTAATGTCCATAAGTAAGTAAGTGACTTAAAATTACTTACGCGTGCATTCTTCATTCAATCCGTTTCTCACTTGGTTCGCTACTTTTGCCCAGGCCATTTCCGAAAACCTGGTTCTGTACGTTTCCAAACTGGCATCGTAGATTTCTGGGTAGCGTTCTATTATTTTCACGAATTCGATCATCAAGGTTTGGTTGTCTCTCATCGTGATTTTCTGGTGAAAGATTATTAGTATTGTTAATAACTGGAAATAGCCTTTTTGGAGGTTGACTAGCACTGGCAAAGACTGCTGTTTTCAGCAGGGTGAAGTTTTATCCTATTTTCCGGGGAGTTTTTTATATTGAGTAGTTTCCTTCTAGAGGTACTTTAGCAATGTAGGAGGAACCCGGCATTTTTCGTAGTGTGCTGTCCTAAGTTACATGAAAACAGGTAACATGTGTATATACGTCACCTGTTGCACTATTGATCATTGATTGCCATTATTAATTTACTTCTAAAGCCAGTTCATACTTATACAGTTTTGTTACAAGATAAGGGATATTGGGACTATTGTACAGAGGCCAGCACATCGCACCGCGCAGAGACTACTCCAGTCTGTCAAATTTCTTTGATAGTTTTTCAACTTTAAAACAAAATAATGTTCAATTGGGAAAATTTCACTGTTTGGGGTAGCTTGATGTGCTGTGCGTCTTAATTTACATGCACAAAAAATCAAACCTAGAACAACGTATCAGCAGACATTGTTTCGTTCAGGAATTGAACCCACAAAATGTAGAGCAGCGATCAAAATCGCTACTTAGATAGCTTAAAAAAAACATCTTAGATAATGTGCATGCGCAGACTGTCAAAACCGTATAAGTGTGTAACTTTTAGCGATAATGATAAGAGTATCATTTTATTTTACCCCTTTCTTATTTCAGTTTTTTGTAGTCTCACAGTTACGTGGATACTTCTTTTCAATAAAACGTTAGATACTTTTAAACTTAACTAAGACCATAGGTACGGTAGATGCTTGATTCGTTTTTTCGTTAATTATTTAATTTGTGAATAGGTAGCTAAATAAAAAGTTAACAAATAAGTTTTTGTGACGCGACGAAATTATACGAAAGTTGAAGTATTAAATTTTATATAACGTAGGATTTCAATCGTAGGATTTCAATCGTAACGTAGGACCAATCAATAAAGGTACAAACTGTAAGAAAACCTACCTGTTCAAGTTGATCTTCCATTAAAAATCATGTACAAGCAATGATTGGTTGTTTATATTTTGATCAACCAATGACAAGTGAGTAGTGACTGATAAGATTCACAACAGGTGACATGAGACTTGACACTGTCAAGTTGTCAGTGACAGTTGGTTCACTGAACCGTTGTTTTCGTTCAACATTGCGGTTAGGGCGCTAATTATGTGGCTAAACCTTACTTATGCCTAGATACAAGTAATAAGATAATATAAAACTTACGTTGGCAGTTCCAAAGTTCTTATTTGTAAAAATATTTGTTTACACGATAAAACACTGTGACCTTACTCTCAACTCCTAGTATACTGACGCGCCACACGGCCACGCAGCGCTCCCTCCATCTTACTTTATTTCATATGCCAGACAGAGACGGAGCGATGCAGTCGCGCGACGCCACAGCGACGCGATGTTGCCACGCCGCTCTAACATCACCTACATGCCAGATATTTTGTTCGACACACACATTTTTACGCTCATCGTAAAGTTAACTCAACCTTGATGAAATAAGACTTAAATTGCAATGTAGATTTTCTTAGAGTTTGTAGCCGTTCGGCGCGTAGCTCTTCGTGACTCACGTTCGTATCGCTGCCGACATAGTCACTTGTCAACGAGTATTTTTAGTGTTAATTATACATTCATGGATAATCACGATTAGTGTTGAACAACTACCTACCTAATGAAAATAATATTGTATCATTTAGTTTTTTTTTTTAATTGTTAGCTTGTTTCGTCACGCTTTCTGTTCGTGTTAATTATTGCAGATTTATTTTGAACTTCATACTTTTTTACGTTTTGTACTTTTATTCATGTTCTTTGAGGCCATTATTAGCTTATTCTTATTTTTATTTTTATTAATTTTGCTTCGTTGATCAGCTGTGTGTAAAAGAAAAATGTGGAATGTATCAGCTGCTTATGCGCAGGGTAAAAGTCGTCTGAGGGAAAGGTTTTTTTTTGCTCTAGCAGTAGCAGTTAGGCAATCGACTACAAGTCTGTCATTACCATTACACTGTACGATTTTATCAACTTTTAGCCCATCATACTTATACTGAACGCAATTTTAAGTACTTTTAAGTAGTGCTTTGACACTAATGTAGCTTCACCCATTATTAATTCATAATACGTAAACGCATATTTATTTATTAATCTCTCAATCACAGGTTTAATAGCAGGTGAAGGGGTTAAGAAGGTACAATAATATGTTTAAGTAATGTTAGTTAGGCGCCTTACAGTATCCCCGTTGTTAAGAATAGGGCCACCCCATTACTTCCCAGGGGTGTCGTAGAAGTAATAAGGGATTATGCAGGGGTAGACAACACCGTCTTACTTGAAACTAATAACTTGACGGTGACTAATAATGTTATTCTCGCTAATCAAGTAAGAAAGCAGATATGCTTGGTGATGGCTTTGGGAATAAATATGGAAGCCGTCTATGGAAACTTTATCAATGACGTTCTTAATGCAAAACACTTAATTGACAATGGATTCAGCCACAATACTGCGCCCGCATTTTGAATACTGTGCAATACATATTTATCCATTTTTTTATTAGCAATAAAATTGAGAATCCGTAACACTAAGACAAAAAAAAAACAACAAAAGCCAAACCACAAATCGTATTTCACCATAAAATTAGTTGAGCGTGTGGTAAACATCGGTACCTATTGATTAGTTGCGTATGTTTGCGTATGCGCACACATGCAACACTCGCGACATCTGCCGGAGAGGCGCGCACGTGGCTTGAACACCTTTTGTCTACCCTGTGCACCACCTTTTTACCAATGAAACTATTTTTAAACTGACACAGTTCTTAAATTACAATTTTATAGTGGACTGTGCGTGATCGGAAAGTTAAGTAGCCACAAATAATGCACAGGTTGGAAACCTTAAGTCAAAAATGGCCATAAATTATATGGTGCAGTGTTAATGTGCGTAAAGAATGCGTGAACTTCCAAAATATTTTGTGGCCTTTTCTGCATAGTGAACTGCCTACTGTAATTTGGTGTAACATTCTCTTTATTTCGTGTTTCTAATGGGTAAAATTGTTGAAAGACTTCTTGTATGTATGTTCAGTGTGAGGTCAGAAAATTTTGCCAAAAAAATATAAGTTATACCTACAATAACGTAGATAAATATATTTGCTACAAATAGCTCGGCAATAATATGTTATTGCATGATTCTTCTTTTGGAAGCTGAACCAGCATCCTAATTTTGGCATAGCTTGTCTCGCTAGATAATTTTGGTGTTTCTTCTTTGTTATTATAGGTATGAGAAAGAAGGATTTTACATATTTGTCAGCACAAATATGTAACATCCTTTCCCGTTTGTATAGGTATGCCTTCCACAAGTTATCATTTAGCACATATATTTTCCATCATATTATATTTTCCTTTATTTCATTTAAATTTACATATAAATTATATTTTTAAATATTCGAACATAAAATATTATATTATTTTAATTTTTTTTTCATACATATTAAGTAGGTACATTTTTAAATATTTTTACAAAAATTATATTGCTTATTATTGGATTCATCATGCAATTTTGGTAAATTCTTTCTATTAATTGGTAGAAGAAAAAGGGTTTAGTTGAACAATAATAATTTCAATTAAAATGTAAACTTTGAATTCATTCTTCACTCTTTATGTTCGAAAATAATAAATATAATTATGAACTATTTATATATTTCTTAAAGATGAACTTAATGTGACAATTTATAAACAACTGCACGCTGCAAATTGTTTATAATAAAAATATATTGACTGTTGGCTCATTTATCCCTGTGATGTTTGTTTTCATTGGCTTCAGTCATCCGTCACTCGTCACAAGCGGTCCTTTAGTCCGAGCGTAATAAAAGAAGTATACCCGTTTGAGCACCAAGGATGGTAATACCTTGATGCTCGATGCATTAGGTGCTCAAACGGAAATACTCCTAATAAAAGGTATGGAAAGCAAAGAGATCCTTCAGAAAAGAAATGAAATAAGGACATATACCTACTTAAAAAGCGGTTTTATTAATTAGTAACTACTTATTACTCATCGGATTTTTGGTTTGATGCCTATGAATTAAGAGTTAGTGTTATTAATAAATAAAAAATAATGGTAAAAATATCTGACATAATTACTATAAGTACCAGTTTTCACAGTCGATGATTTTAAGAATCAAATAAAGAGTAGGGTCTAACTTTTTTGATTTGACTTGAACTAAAAATGCGTATGATGACTTCAACGTATCCGACTTAGTACACTGATGCATAATACAAAATCAGGGGCATACGTAATATAAAAAAAATATATCAAAAAATACAGATTGATTAATTTCCTAATCACTTGTCAATGCAACGCTTTAGGGACCTATTTCGCCTGACAAAAAGGCTTTTCATTATTAATATGTACCTATCTATCAAATTGGTATCGCTTTTTTATATTTATAGGCTGACATGTGCCAAATCCTAAGCATTTTTTTTTCTTCATGTCAAAATTTTCGTCAGCTTCTCAAAACGGTGAAAGAAAACATCGTGAAGAAACCGACATGTCCTAAAACCAAAAATTCGAAGTCATGTGACATCCACCAATCTGCTCTAGGACCGCGCTGTGGATTATGGCCCACTCTCTCTCACAGAGAGGAGCCCTGTGTCCCAACAGTGGGAACGTTAAAAGTTGATTACGCATGCTATGCATCGTTAGCTATCCAGACGAATAGTTCAGTTCGTTAATCAAATCCAAATGAAGTCTTCGAATGGAAACGCGCCCTTTTCTCGACGTTTCGTCGGCAGGTGATTATATGACAGGTGCTCTAAACAAAATGATAACTTGCAGCTATACCTACGCACCGTAGTATTTAACGCAATCATCATGGTTTTTTTGCAAACCCTATCTTGTATTATTTGTTTGAAATTTATAATAAACTACATAAGCTATTTTAAATAAACTGCCCTGTTTTTCGTAGGTTGTTGCTTTTTCATACAAACATGTAGGTACCTACTTAATTAGAACGATACTTATTTACTACCTATTTATACTCGCCTTACGGATTCTTAATAAATACGTTACGTTTCTTAAAATAATAATGCAGTTATAATTCATGAGCTTTATGGCGCGAAATTAAAATTCAAGTTCATTTAATTCCGTTGACTGGCTATTTCATGAAAAAGTCATCAAATGGAATTAAATGAACTTAAAGGGTTGTATTTATGTAGAGATTTTAGTGATTATAATTAATAATTATGTATATAAAAATAACCATATTTAATACAATATTTTGTTAAACATGCGCTTGACCTAGAAATTGCAATAAACATATAACAAAAAAAATTGCTGGCTAACCTGGAGCTTTCATCTTAACTGATGAACTGTATGCGCTTACAATGATATGATACCTATTGAAAATTTTAAGATCATTTCCAAAATCAAGTTGTAGTTAAACAGATTAGTGATAGCATTATGCGATTTTAGCCCAGATGTGAATGCTGTTGTAAAACTTATTGTCACTGAACACTTCGACGTTGAAGTCCTTCAAGAGAGTGCCGAATTGCCGATCTACCCCGCAACCTTCGACCTCTTAAATATAAAGGTGCTTACTACTTATCGAGATTTTACAAAATGTATAAAAAAGCTTACTTATTTAAAAAAAAAAACCACCGACTTACAAATTACAATTTTATACTTTGAAGTATTATTTTGGAAGTCGGTTGTTTTTTTTTTTTTCAGTTGTGGTACCTATCTACCCCATACAAATTCGTATACCTTCACTTGATGAGTAAATAACAGTGACCGGATTTTATTATTATAAAGTCCTCAATTAAAACTTAAGTGGAAAAAAGACTTAAAAATCACTTATCAGAACTTGACCAAATTTATAAGAGACTACTTGGTAAGTATACCCTTTCAAACCTAATAATTTTTCAACATAAAAAACAACCGAATTGAAACCCTCCTCCTTTTGTTAAAGGTGGTTAAAAGAAAGTAGTTACCCAAACTATCAGTAGTGGTTTCACAATTACAACTGACACCTCATAAGTAGGAACACAGTGTATCGACCCCACTGCCCCCAATCAATCAACTGACAATCATAACTAAAACTAATCAATAAACAATTCAAATCGGTTACACTTTGAAAATAGCAGACATATGTTCAACACCTTTCATAAACCGGTCGAACGAAGGACATCCGCTTTTTGGTGGTAAAAAAAAATTGAGTTCAACATTCTCACAGGAACCGCTGCGTATCCGGTGCGCGGGCGCAGAATAAAAACGATCATTTGTTAATGTCGGAGTATTGGGCCACCAGGTAACCCGCGTCGACTTTGTGCACGTTTGAATCCGTCAATGTCATACGTGCACAAAACTGATACGCACATCTTGTGCCATGAACACATTTGTGAGTATCATGCTTATTCACAAAGGTTTCGTTTTCCTTAAGATCCATAAAATAATATTCAAAGATTTCAAGTATTTTGTTTCGCCACTTCTTCTTCCCAGCTAAAGCACTAGGAAGTGGTGGAGGGCGAGCGTTTCTGGGCTGTCTTATGTAATTTTGACGTTCAAAATGTGCTTACTCTCAGCCTAGATTGAATAAAAGAGTTTTTATTTAGATTAGTTCATCCCTCTAGAATGCAACAAGCCCCAAGTGGGGCTTCATGCAAAGACACACCTAACAAATATGAATACATACAGTATTTCTTTTTTCTTTTTTTTGTGTCAGTTGCTTTGCAGACCTGTTGTCATTTGAGGCCACTACCACCTTCCAGTTGGTCTAAAAGCTTTTAAACTGTTTCATACCTATTTGTTTTTGTCCTTCAGGCCTTAGTATAACGTTCTAATGTAATGAATTTGATAAACAAGTGATTATTGTAAAAAAAAATGGCTTTTTTTAATTTAGTTTACCGTTATAACAGAACTGATGTATGAGTAGCAGCTTTTAAGTTTCAAAAGTAGTGCAACTATGTCCATGTGTCAACCGTCTACCAAAAATAATGTAAGAACTCTCTATAGAACGGTATGATGACCTCTAATCTACATACATACAAATGACTTCCACGCATGGACAACAACAATAATTCGAATGGTTCGCCAACTTACCTCTGCTGCTAACATTTGAAGAACCGATTCTTATGATGAAGAACTTAAAGTTGAAAATTGAAATGCAAATTAATTCAAGACTGGTAGAATCTATGTCGTTTTTGACGTTTGGTAATAGTTAAGTGAAAGGCTGGATACGTGAGAAAACCGACGCCTATTCGAACAATGCCATATTTTGCCGTCAACTGGGCCAGTGATCGATCTGAGTAAATATTTTTTCCCACTGTTGCATGCAAAGTGATTGTAGATTACTGTGTTACCATTTTTTAAGCTTTTATACTAATAAGCGTTACGTATGCAATAGAAATTTTCGGTTTTCACTAATTGCACGGTGAAAGGAATTTGTAATGGAAAACATTATGGTCGTTCTGTTACCTTTCGTGAGCAAAGAGAATGTTTTTATTGAGATGATTTATTAGAGAGATTGGGTTACAAATTCGCATTTTACTACTACTTAAAATATTAAATCAACAAAATAAGTAAACTGAAACGCACCGAAGGTAGGTTACTTCGTCATTGAGTTGACCTCATTCGGTACATACATTTACGTGGCAGAAACAATGCAAGATGGGACTCCAAAGAAAACAATGAACGCTAATGTTGACGTAAATACCAAGAAAGGCTTGGTAAAAAAGTCTAAAGTCTAAACTAAATGGACTTGATGCAAAAATATAGCAGGAATTTGAACTATAATCAATACCAGGAATACTGCACACCGTAACGAGAATATATCCAATAGTCACACTGAATATGTTTAAATCAAGACCAAACTGACGAAAGTGTCATCATTGATTTTATTCGAAAAATATCATCATCATCATCATTTATTTATTTTGTTAAACATAGGCATGGTTACAGTTAGTATTTTTAAAAATGTGCACTATGTTTTTCCATTAAATGGCTTACAAAATTTACAGAAACAAACAATTATAATTAGTAGGTGGCATGCCAATACATAACAAAAAAATCAATTTAAAAAATATGTCAGTAGGTAGGCACACTATTTGGAATTAAGACCATTTCCGGAACCGAAAATATTAACAGAAATAAACCAATTATTAGCTTTTTCGGTAAAAGAGTCCTGATATTTCACCAATAGAGCCAAAAGTGGATCTAGGACATATATTTAAATCAGGACCAAACTGACGAAAGAGTCAACATTGATTTTATCCGCAAAATATGAACACTATTTGGAATTAGGACCATTTCCGGAACCGAAAATATTAACAGAAATAAACCAATTATTAGCTTTTTCGGTAAAAGAATCCTGATATTTCACCAATAGAGCCAAAAGTGGATCTAGGACATATATTTAAATCAGGACCAAACTGACGAAAGAGTCAACATTGATTTTATTCGCAAAATATGAACACTATTTGGAATTAGGACCATTTCCGAAACTGAAAATATTAACAGAAATAAACCAATTAATAGATTTTTCGGTAAAAGAGTCCAGAGGGGCGATTCTCGTAATTTTAAGAAACGTTCACAGTCTGATCTCAGTCTGAATCTGTCAAAAATACCTCGAGTTTCCATACATTTTGGACAAGTTTGTGACATTTCGTTGTCGCCAAGATGACACTGCGACTAGATTTTGAACGTTTTTAATTACGAGAATTGGCCATCTGATGTTTCACGAATAGAGCCAAAAGTGGATCTAGGACATCAAATGACAGCAGGTATACCTCTGTGAAAAGAGTAATTTATTGCCATTAGTCAACGCAAATAAGCAAGCTTTCGGTAACGGAAGCCAACTTTGCATTCCTACGTCATTGTTGGTAGGCATGCGATCCTATATTTAACATTTCATTGTGACCTGAACTAACTTGACCTTTTCAAAACAGTTCGAGGACCGATTGTTCACTTTGAAGGATTTTTAGAACTTTTTTCACATTTGTTTGTGTTATTGGTCGAATGACTTTAGATGTCTCAATAGTCATTGATATTATAGTAGGTAGGACAAACCTTTTAAAGAATGACATAGCTTTATTATCTTTCTTTATATTATCTTATCTTATATATAAAAATGAATCCCTATTCCCCTTGGTCATGGCATCACACGTGAACGGCTGGACCAATTTTGCTAATTCCTTTTTTATTGTTTGTTATTGTCAGGAGAAGGATTTTATGAAAAAATATATTTGAAAGTGTTACATTTAAATATTTATAGTTAAGACAGGACAGCGTCTGGCGGGTCAGCTAGTCTATTATATAAAAATGAATCCCTATTCCCAATGGTCACGGCATCACACGTGAACGGCTGGACCAATTTTGCTAATTCTTTTTTTATTATGTTTGTTATTGTCAGGAGAAGGTTCATATGGAAGAAAAAACAAAGAAAGTTGCGAATTCAATATTCATAGTTAAGACAGGACAACGTCTGTCGGGTCAGCTAGTTATATATAAAATGCAAGACACCACGTTTGGGTCCGTGTACTTTAAACACTATGCGTCCTGGAATTACCCACAATTTGAAGACTCTTAACTTAAAGCAAAAGCATTACGGCCTTATTCATAAAAAAGTTATCGAACATCTAAACAGTTGCTAAAGTCTGGTTTTCAAAGAGAAATCAGACTTTAGCAACTGTTTAGATGTTCTATAACTTTTTATGAGTAAGGCCGTCAGTAGTCAAAGTCATCGCTTTGATCAGTATTTTTCTTGGGTTCTCGTTTCAGCAACGGTCACAAAGTTGCAGGGTAATTGCGTAAGACACTATCAGTAGGAATGGATTTCATTTTGACAGCTTGACAACGTTCATTGCATTATTTACTTTGTGGAACAGACGATTTTTTCGAACATATGAAGCAATGGATTACCAATATCCTTCAATATGATTCAGATTCTGATTGATAGTAGGTTTATTTGATTATAGGGTGCTGCTGCAGAAGAACATAAGTTGTAAGTTGAAGTTTGCAACATCCTTACTTATGTAAAGGTTTGGCTAACTTCATTTAGTAAATGTGTAGACATTGGCTAACAATTTTATTTATGAAAATCGTTTTTGTCTATGACTACATTCCCACCAAAAAATGTGATATGATTTACGACGTAAATATATTGAAATTCCGTCGAAAATAATCCTATAGCAAACTAATTTTATGAAAACACAAATAAAACGAAATAAAGTCTTATGGAATTGTTAAAAATTCGGAAGAAAATAACGTTGGAAAACGATAAGGCAAATCGTACAATTACAGTGTTATGTAATAGTTCATGAGCTGACCATGAAGGCAGTTTGCCATTCGACTCTATTGTTGCGTAATCTGTCACGTTAAGAAGTATTAATGCCTTCGCGTAACAATATACATACATAAGTAGATTTCTATATACGTGATTTACACGTGCACACACATCTTTATCAGTTAGGTATTATTAAATTGTAAGTGAAGATTTAATTTTATAAGGTAAAATTGCTCAGCGCGCTGTGTGTGTTTCTTTGAAAGATAAGATTCCAGTTGAAATTAAGTATCCGGAAAATAAACTGGCATCACCGGCTGGTACATTGCTTGCAGAGTTAGTAAGCTGAAATGGCAGTGGTGTTGCTATGTCTGTTGAAAGACCGGTGGCGACTAAAGCAGACGATTCTTTCAGTGGAGCTCGCCAATCGTCGAACGTCAAGGGATATATGTATTGGATGCAGACGATGGAGAACTGGGTGTTGTGACGCTGCGTAGTAGTGACTATGTCCAGCCATGAACTACGATAAGCTGATTTGATAAAGGATTCTAGGTCAAGCTATTACGATAGACGATAGTTACAAATGAATTCCACACTATCGATCAATGCAGATGATCGCAACATACATTACAACCTCCATTCAAGAATGGAGACCGTGAATCGACCGATGTATCCAAGGACGACCTCAGGCTAGGTGGAGCCATGATATTTGCTCGAGGCTGGTAGAAGTTGGTTGAGTTTTGCCGAGAATCGAAATTAATGGCGTGTCATTGGAGAGGCGTATATGTAGCAGTGAACTACTGTAGGAAAGAAAGAATAAACATGACGCAAAAAGAAAAGGAACACAAAAAACGAAATAAGAAAAGGTTGAGGGAAACATGCGTCACATCCACGCAAGGGCTATAACTCAGCATTATGCTGCGACCCTATGCAAGACAGAGCCCCAGCGCTGGTTTTCAGCGACAGCCGCAGCTGATGATGATGACGAACAACGCCAAATGAAAAACTGCATCAGGTTGATCGATCGATGAACATAATGCTTGCAACTGTAGGATACGTGTTGCCTCTTAAGTTGGTTTAAAGATACTTCCAAAATGATTATGTGGACTTTAATTATAATACTGGGAGCATACGACATACCTTAACGTCAAACGACGATGACAAATTAATCGCAAATAAAAAAACTGACGTAAGCACGTAATATATTAAGACGCATGTCAGTACACTCATTAGTAACAAAGAAGTTATTAATCTTAAATTGGTTATGCTCATAACTACGCACTTTTGCCTGCGGCTTTACTCGCGTGGCCTTACCGTTACGCAAAATATTTTTGTTGCTCAATTCTATTTGAGTGAAATGATGATTTCGGCCCCTTACGGACACATTGACCTATTAGATTATTATAGAATCTATTGTGATCACAAATTAATAAGTCTTAGTTATTAATAATCTTATGAATTGTGAGAAGACACCAGCAAAGCAATACGAATTTTGTGCCTGTGTTTTGCATATTTGGTTGGTTTTAATAGATGACAGTAGAACTTTTGCGCAATGATACTGAAAATGTCGATTATTTTGTCTGCCTCAATTGGTTCTGGATTGGTATTTTCATCGTGTGGCGAGAAATAGCGATAGAAATACCTATCACAGAATTATTTTTACCGTCAGTATGATCATCGTTGATAGTAAGGTTAACAAAATAATAAATATTTCCATTTTTTTTTTAAGTATTCTATCCGAAAAACTTACAGCTTACATAAACAGCGTTATTAAACAATATGAAACTGAAGGCCATTTACAATTTTCCACACATAAACACTTAACATGACAACAACAAAAAAATGTCGGTACAAAATACCTATTACATAACTTAGGAAATAAATAATACACGATCGACTAAGACAAATCAAAAATCATATAGAAGCAAAACAATTACTTTTCCGTAAAGAAGCTATAGACGGAACCTAACGAGGTTCTTGAAGAAGGTAGGTACCTATTTAGACTTATTAGAGTGATTTTCTAAATCAAGGACTCCTCTAGTTACATTTTATTATTCTTTGACAAACCCCTGACGCACCTAAGCCGAGGCACGTATGTCCACGCGGGGCGGTACGAAGGAGATCGAAAATAAAATCTCCCCCGCGAGGAGGGATTCATCCCCAAACATATTATGGGAATGTTGGTAGGTCGAGGTTCCGGGTGATCCCGATTTTTTTGCGATAATCAACCGCCCGTTTCCCGCCGCGGTTTATTGCAAATTGTGGCTAAAACTCAAAATGTGGCCACTTGAATTGTGTTATAAAATCTTATTCTGATGATGGTTATTTTGAAGGCAATCGTTTGAGAGGCTTTAAATGTCGTGATCGATATCGTTCTGGACCTTTATCTTAGGCACTTTAAAAATATTGTGATGAAGTTTAAATTTTGATTTTATTGCGATCTGTCCCTTCCAGTAACTATAGACAAAGTCCGTTTAGTAATGATTCTATCACCAGTAAACGAATTTGCATACAGCGTACGAGCTTGAAAGTTTCGTAGAACGAGGTGACCCATAATGTTACGAGGGATGTTCGTCTAAAATGAATGTGTTCTGGGAAATCCATCAACAGACACGGGTCAACAAATAGGGACTGAAATGTCTATTTTCTCAGTTAACGGGAAAAACAAATCATGAATACATGGTAAAAGAAACAAAAAATCACTTGATACTAACCTTTTAAACCCCTCTCTTTTTATAAGCAATATAAGCAGGTACCCATTCAACTTTGTTTCACTTCCGATCTTAAAAGCGGGAGCTTAATAAAAATGGGATCTTGGCAGCCACATGAACATCTTTAGGTACCCTACCTATATCAAGCTGGTGTTTTAACTTCACTCAGGTAAATAAAATGAAGATAGCCGTGAAAGCGAATGCGAGCCGTATCAACAGAATTCGTTCGCGGCCCCGAAATGGCTTTTCTATTCAATTTTCGATAGAGATTTTTTACCTACCCGCAGTTTTGCGTACGGCGGAACCAATAAATCTCCTCTCGAGGTAAGGGGCGAATTAATCAGTTGACTAGTTTGGCGACCGATCCCACGACGGATCCCTTCCTCCACACAAATGTGAACCGAAATGTGTCACAGAATAGGTTGATGTTCCGTTGTACGGGCCATTTTTATTTACCGCAAGCAAGGTGAAAATAAGAAGTAGGAATAAATAGTAGGGCCTCCGCCGATACACTCTGAGGAGATTAAAGTGTTCTGGTGGTTAGGGATAGCGGTGTAATATAAATTAGGAAAATGTTGATGTTTGTTTGGCTCGGAAAGTAACGGACAACTTGTGTAAGCACGGCACGCGAGCGGGGTCCGCAATGCCCCGATTTAATAAATAATAAAGCTAATTTTACACGCCATAAAATGAAAAAAATCACTTGATTAAATTTTAGGAAAGCCCGAAATTTAAAAGCCTTGTTGTTTCCCGCCCATTAGGGTTAGGGAGGGTGGCGGGCGCTGAGCGGGTGGACATCGGGCACGAATTAATAAACAAGCCGGCCAAGGGCACGGGCCACATGACCTCTGGGTCTCTCCTTGTCCTCTTTACCTGTTACCAAGTACTGATTATTTACTTTGCAAACGTGATTGTGAATAAAATCGAAAAAATAAACAATGACAAATAGCTGCGTCTTCCTGAAAAATGGGGCAAGTAAGCTAGTAAAAAAGAAACATTAAAGAAGCTGATCGTTACAAAGAGCAAATCCTCAATTCGCTATAAAACGTCGCGCTGAGAGTGGGTGCTCCCGCGCGGCCGAGGAAACGTTGTCATTCAAAATCAGACCACGTGTACAATATTTCATCATCAGGATGGGTGGCGCCCTCCCCCCCCTCTCGGGCCGGCTATCCCTTTCCCCCCACCCCTTACGCCTGACCCAAAAAGTCTATCTGCACTTGACACGGGAGGAAACGGGACAGATTAACCGTAGTGAAGGGAACAAAGCTAAATATGTTTCAAGCTGATACTTACCCTTGCACAGTATATACTTGATTTACAGAATAAGGATTTAAGATGCTCTCAAGTAGACGTATGTGGTGAAGACTCGTAGTAGGGATTGGCTGTTTGCTGTATGACATGTTTATTTGAGTATCTTACTTTGAACTAATTTCAACTGAATTAATATTGATGAATTTATGAAAAAATATTTTTGTTGAAAATTCTGAAAACTTCGAAAACGGGTTTTTTTTCTTTCATAAATACGTAATAAAAAATATTGCAACATTTACTCACACGAATCTGCGAATTTCTCTATTTACCGTAGCGCCCCGTATAAAAGTAATACAATGCTGAAAAAGGATGGAGGAATGAAATGATGGAACCATTTTCAGTCCACCGTGAGATACGCACACACTCTAGCGTATTTACACAGCGTTTCACGCACACACGGCTACAAAACTGGCGTGAAAAGTTGAGCAGTAATTTATATGACGGTTTAAATAATTACTTCGCGTTTTCGCCTCAATTTGTAGATGAGCTTGGGTATCTGTGTTGCTGACATTTATTCACATTACTTTTGCAGTGCGGTTTTAATATGATGACGTCACATATTTTACTGGTAACTTTATAGCGTGTGGAGGTAGTGTTAATATTAATATTGTTGTGGAAATTATATTTTGGGTTTGTCTATTAACGACGGTCTATTATTTTGGCTTGTGTATGTTGTTAATTTAAGTTTTTTTATGTTTTCGTTTACAAAAAAAAAAGCTAATGAAAATTTCTAGTTATCAGTAATAAATTTTCAGTATGGTAGATACATCTTAATGTATTAAAATCGCTGTTAATATTAATGGGGATGTCTAGTTTACAGAAAATTATTAATGAGACTTAATATAGTTAGCGTGATAAAATTTTCCCCTCTGACATGAAGTACCTAAGTGAGATGACAAAGCATTTTTACTTTAATATGCTTTCGTGTTTTCCGCTACATAAAAGATTCCTTACTCCCATTGCCATCTGCTTTGAAAATAGATTGCTTGTCAATAAAAATGTAAATTCGCCGCTTCAGCTCTCGGCTAATTCATTTCCCAATGGAAAATCCGGGAGCGAGTCACCGGAGATCGATGGACCGTTCATTTCGACGATATTTTTTGCTTTTTCACATTTCATATTGACGAGTCGACCTGTTAGTTTGCATACAACGTTCGGCTATGACAATGTACGAAAACACTACCGTCCGCACGGCTCCGCACGACGCCGCACGACCCCGGCCGGCCATTCTCGACTCAAACGACAAGGTCGCGCTTTTTGTACAGAGTTCAGATATTAACGTCTTTTTCGATGATTTATAAGGGTCCCTTCCCATGAAAGAGATGAAGGGGCTTTCACGGGACTCGATATGAATTCTAATACGGCTTTGCGATAACAACTATTGTGTCCGACCTCTTTACTCTAGCAACGTAGTAGTAGCAAAGTTTAATAGAATAAAAAATATGTGTTTGTTAAACAAAATAAAAAACAATTTCACGTCAATTTACGGGGCCGGCGTATAAGCAAAAAATCGAAACACGCAAATTTTATCCAAAACCTCGGGATCCGCGCTCACACTCTCGCGGTGATACGCCTGACACCCTAATCAAATAAGTACCTTTTACCGGGACTGTGTTTGCGACATTGTAAACTGAGTCTTGGGCTATTGTTTTAGAGATTGTATTACGGTGAAGCGGCGGAGTCTGACTGGCTTCCGCATAAAACGTATTTGTAGGAAGGACGACCCAGAAAATGGGTATAATATACTCACACTACCGCCGCTTCCTCGCCTTATTCTCCCGGCACGTCCCCCAGGAGTCTGCAGAAATTTATATAACAAGCTATCTCGTCCGGGCTCGGTTATTGTCGGGGAAACACTGCCTCAGACATTATTTTTAATTAAACACAAGTACTGTCCGCTAACGCCCTCGATCCGAACCGCGATTTCCCTCCCCGTCAATTATAGATTTTTTTTTTCATTTTTGCGGAGACTGTCAACTTGAAGAATGTTGCTTAATTGCCGTATTGTCTGGTAGAAAGGAGTGGAATAAGCGGGTACGTTTATTTTAAATGGCCGCTGAAAACGGCTACAGAATGTCTGTTTCATAACGCAATTTTCAAATAAAAGAAACACAAAGGAAAAATATCCACAAATCTTTAAAAAGCCACAAAAGTTTCTGAAACCTAAGTCGAAAACAATAGTTCAAAAGCCTAGAGTCTACACAGGTCTATAAAAAATAACCCTTAAAAAATTGTGATCTTTTAACAATTCCTCATTCAATCACGTAAAACGAGTGGTGGGTGGTCACCCCTCCCCGGCCCGATATTCGTGTCGGGGACGACGTAACCTACCCCTACTACGAGTTCTATGTTCATTTAAAAATACATCCAAGCTGTTCTATTGTTAGTACTATCGTGTTATAAAAATCTGTAGTAGGTTGGTCCTTAGGCTCCATTTACATGATTGCGGTCTGTGGTGTAAAAATAACTTAACGCTATACTAAGTTTTCCATTGACTTAACTAAACTGTTGATACTTGTAATCTCTTTTATTTGTTACTGTAACAGTTTTCATTTTTCATTCGGCTTAGACCAAACGAGCGAATGCTCATTCTATAAAAAAATTGCTCGAGTGGACACTTTAGAATTTTTTGTTTGTGTAAACATGGGCAGTGCAATCTCAAATTCTCTGTGTAGATAATCTCTTTATGTTCTCTCCTATCCAGGTATGCTGGAAGAGATTTCTTTCGAAATAAGCATCACCTCTGTACCAATTTTTCTGTTCTTTTCTTCTTCTTTGTTTATATATGTGTGCACATAAATTAATGGTAAGTTTGGTCAAAAACCATCTTTACAAGTACACCTAAAGTATTCTTGCGTTTAGTTTTGTTTACTTTCTACAAATCCGTTCTTTACTAAAACCGACTTTGTAAACATAATTTAGAATGCCATAAAACTACAAACTTGCTTCGTATTCGTTGAACCAATAATGAGACCTCTAAATAGAAACTATGACAAGGAAAGCTGACAGCATACAAATTAACCTAAAGCAAAATTGCCGGAAATAAACTATCCACGAGACAGGAAAGAATGGCATACTTTATGAAAAGGTCTAACAACTCTATTAATCATAGACAAAACTGCATTTTTTGTACCACGAGATTGACTGGTCAATATCCGTATTGTCAAAAAAACTTTGACGTGTATGGACAATGTGTTAATGTAACCACAAAATTGATATTAATTATAATGCGGGATGCGGAACTTTTATTCAGGCCACTATACAGGGTGTAACAGAAACCATATTGCTATACTTAAGCACTAAAGATAACAGCTGGTATAGAATCACTATACATAGTTCAAGCTCAAAACAAAATACTCTAAGAATTTATAAAAAATTTCGGTTCCATGTTTCTTCAATTGAAATCATAACAAACGTGTCACCGCACTACGTAGGTCAGTAACTTTCCACGTTACTTGCCAATATGTATTAAAAATTCTCATAACTTCCGAACATGTTTAGATAGGATTAAAAAACCCTTCCAATATCGTTTGATATCATCCAAAGAAGCCGTGCCCTTGGTACCCTTTTCGTTACACGTTGTATGTCCGTTATTAGACTATTCACTCGATAATTTACTGTCAATAAATAAGAAGTCAATAGACAACGAGCGTAAAACCTAATTTTAGTCTATAAATTTCCCTTAAAGTTCAGGCTACGAAATTATGTTGTCCCAAAATCAATCAGCCTTTGCCTTTTCCCAATGTTTGGTTCAACTTCCAGTATAATCAGATGCAGCTAAATACCAGTAGGTATTTGTATATATTTATTATTTTTATATATTTTTAATGCAGCATTGCATATGTAAGCGGGCACACCCTTTATGCCTGGATGCTTTTATATGGGTATTGAATTCTGTTTATGTTTATTGTTTGGTTTTTATTATTTATATTTGCTTGAGTTTAGTAACTACGTTTTGTTGGTATATTGACGTGTGCTAGCTGACATATGGCAAATAATTTCATTTTATGTTTTGTCTTTAGTAATGTCAATTACTCACCTATTATTGTACAGAATCAAGTTCTTCTAACTTAACAGGCAGCTGTGCTGCTGGGGAGTTTGTTGCGCCACTTCTTCTTCCCAGCTAAAGCACTAGGAAGTGGTGAAGGGCGGGCGTTTTGGGGGGACTGCCTTATGTAATTTTGACGTACAAAAATTGCTGACTCTCAGCCTAGTTTGAATAAATGACTTTTGATTTGATTTTGATTTTACATGCAGCGAATGCCTACCTGACCTCAAAAATCAATAATTAAATACTCCTTAATCAGACTGGTTGTCATACTTTCTGGCTTCTGACGACCCGTAACGATTGTCAAAGATCCAAGAATAATAAATAAAAAGCTGGGACCAACGGGTTAACGTGCTTTCCGAAGCACGGAGGAGTCTCGGTACCTATGTAAAGATTGTCAATAATACACGGATCAACCCCGGTAAGCGTAGCTTTACCTGATGGATCGACCCGTGCGGACGTTACTACTTAGCCACCAGCTCCTCGTGCTTATTGCTCTCAACCAGGTACAAATCCAGACTCCGGACTGCTACTGAGAAATTCCTGAAACAAAATCCCTATAAAACTTTACCCGACCTGGGAATCGAACCCAGGAACCTCATGAGTACTTGCGACCACTAGTCCAACAAGACAGTTTGTGAAATATGAAATTATTGTATCTATTTTAATCTTCTGAATAATCACAGTGTGTTTGCGAAGTTATTGTTAAGCACAGGCAACTGAAGGAACACGGGTGGGTGGGTTTTAAACAAATCAAATCATTTATTTTTGCAGAAAACACTATTACAATGGTGTTATAAAAATTTACATGTTTCAAGTGATTCTACTGTAAGGCATGTAAAATGCTTACAA
This sequence comes from Antitype chi, assembly GCA_947359405.1. Lineage (NCBI taxonomy): Eukaryota > Metazoa > Arthropoda > Insecta > Lepidoptera > Noctuidae > Antitype > Antitype chi. Next base: position 7,784,540 of record OX375815.1, on the reverse strand, counting down.
TAAAAAAATACAATATCAACAAATAAATAAAAACAAACGCAAAATACTTCAAGATATTAAATGAATGCAATGTCATAAAGATTAATTATTATTTATTTAATAATAGTAATACATAATATGGTGTAGTGTAGTGTGTGTAGTGTATTTAGTCAGTAAAAATCTGAAACTCCCTCCCGCTCCGCCCAGAGCGGCAGAACCATTTGATGATTTGCCACGCAAAAAAAAGCCATACAATAACGAATTGTAGTAGGGCAATGTGGTAGGGGATAACTTGACAGAAAGCTAGAACTTGACGTCATTTCTAAGCAGTAGTTACCGCACCATGAATACTAAGGTGTGACCTATTCTGCAAAGATTGATTTGCTTTGGTTTTGAATAGGAGCACGACTACTCGTGTGGCACCATAACAACTATGACATATAGGAGCCTAAACAGCAATCATGTCTTCTCGTTGGACAAAATGATTTACTAGGTCTAAGGCAGACGGCATTCGTTTCAGAAAAAAATTAAACACAATTTTCTTGAACAAGCGTTTATAGGCACGCCTGATACTGGTCTGGCGTGCCTATAAATGCTTGTGATATTGCGGCCCTGGTGAAGACCGAAACTTGGGTATCACAGAAAGGGGCCCATGGCAAAAACTGCTTCCATTAAGATCTACCATACTCATCATCTGCCTAGTCTTTTTTTATTGTTGGGGTCGGCTTCCAGTCTAACCTGATGCAGATGAATACCAGTATTTTACATGGAGCGACTGCCTATCTGACCTCCACAACCCAGTTACCGGGTAATTGGATACCCCTTGGTTAGACTGGTTGTCAAACTGTCGGACTTCTGACGAACCGTAACGACTGTCAAAAATCCACAAATGACAGCCGGAACCAACGGCTTAACGTGCTTTCCGAGGCGAGGAGGGGTCTTGGTATGTAAAGATGGCTACCCATCCACGGACCAACCGCACCATGCGTAGCTTAACCTGATCGATCGACCCGAGCGGCTAATATTACTTTGCAACAAGCTTGTCAAGATCAACCAGACTACCAGTTTATTATTCCTGTGAGACTTCAATATGCGCCCAGACGAAATAGATTTATATTGTCCTCTGAGAATCTAAAGAACAATTAGCTCGTTGAAACACTTAGCCATAAAATATGGCTCCTATAATAAATAAATATAATACTTTCGCGTTACACGCACTTTTATAGCTCACTAATGTCATTGAGATGGCATTCCCAAGGACTGCTGTTGAGCACATATTATAAAACAATAAGGTTGGAAGACGTAAAGTTGGAAGGCCTCCCACAAGGTGGACCGATAACCTTGTGAGGGCCGCAGGAGTCCGCTGGATGCGGGAAGCACAGAACCGGTCGAAGTGGCGGAGCTTGGGGGAGGCCTATGTCCAGCAGTGGACGTGTTTTGGCCGAAATGATGATGATGATGATGAAGCTTGCGGCTAAATGATTAAAAATTAAAAGTTTGGTTTTCTGACAGGGTTTGCTTAGTAAGCCAAAATAATTATTTGTATACTTAATTAAATTATATTAAAACTAGTTTTTGCTAGCGGCTTCGCCTGCGTGAAGGTCGGAAATTATCCCACTGATTTTCAAAAGGAGCGCTGACTTTTTGTCAGCTCAAGTATTTCCTATTATACTTAAATGCATGCTAATGGTAGCAGTTCTGGTCCTGTGGTAACGGCTGCGAATTACGAGTTGTAGGTCGCAGGTTCGAACCTGCTGTCAAAACGGGGAAGGAAAACATCTTGAGGATAATATGCTGATTATGCTATATAATATGTCACCGTATGATTGTGAACACCGTTAGTTTATAATTTTTCTCACGAGATTATAAACTGTCGATAAATTTTGAACTGCACTATACTGCTTACAGACCGAATAGGTTAGGTAAGGTTAAAATTGCGACCACCGCGCGCGAGCCGAGCGAGCGTAGCGAGCGGTCCCGCGGTAGCGGCTGGTGAGCGCTACTTCCAAGTTAGTGGCAGTTACTTGACTATTTAGTAATAGCGCAAGGTACTATCCTTCTTGATTCCAGTTCACAATTTGACGGTTTCACTTCGATAGATTATAATCTACCGAAAAATAATGCGATTTTTTTTTGTTGTTTGGGAAATCATCAAATAACTTCTCCCGCTCTGGGTAGAGCGGGAGGGCGTGTCAGACTTTTACTGACTAAAACCCACCCGTGTTCCCTCAGTTGCCTGTGTGCCAGGGGCCGCGGTATCTCTTTCGAACAACCCGCACCCCTGGCAGGCATCGGCCCTTGCGGACCCCACCATTTGGTGCTGACATCTCTTTGAGGCGCACGTGGAACACAACGCGCCGTCGGCGTCGACCCGGGCTTGGTCCTTACCGGACAGCGAGCTACCCATTACTCGCTGTCTGCAAGCCCGCGCCTACGGTGGCCGGGAATCAGCCTGAGATTCCGTTCCTACTCCTTTTGCTTCGTTTACGTGTTCGTACCTCTGGTCATACACGCGGCGTGCATGGTTGCGAGCACTAGGTACGCACCTGACCTGTCTGAAGCACTCCACCAATAGGGTATATAATTGTGTCCTTCCAGGGCGACCCTTCTTGGCGTTTTCACTCACGCATGCTTTTATACCACCCGTTAAAACATTCCTGTAATGTTAACCCTGAGGAATTTTCTTTGGAAGGAACGCAAATAATACACCTATCCTATAATTTATATTAAGCTAGTTATTAAATTAGAACAGCACACCCTTTACCGCAAGGGTGTGGAGGAATCAAAACGCCTACTCATTGTGTGTCTACAGAGCCCACGTTTCATGAATACTTTATCAATATCGAAGAAAACAGTAATGAGTTTAATAGAGATAACCATATCATCACGCCAGAAGGTAAGGTGGAGAGGTAGGGTAGACAGAGGTAGGTCATATTTTAGTTAGTTACGTTTAAGTCCGATTTAAAATGGGATGAGTCCATATTGCACTCTAACAGAGCACAAATACCTGCTGACAGTGAGACATTCCCAATGAAATAAATAATAGTTTAAAAAACTAAAAAACACGCTTTAAAAACCAAACTAAAAAAGGAGAAAATAATTTAATTCAATTAAAAAGCGTGGGGTGCTTGACATTAATTGATTATAAAAATACCTCAAAAAGCACCCCACGCTTTTTAAATGAATTAAATTATTTTCTCCTTTTTTACTTTGGTTTTTAAAGCGTGTTTTTTAGTTTTTTAAACTATTATTTATTTTCTATTTTTTAGTTCTACTAACTACAAAACCGTGTTTTTTTTCTATTTTTTTTTTAAATTATTGAATTGTCATCGGTCCTCGACAAGTTTACAAAGTTTCAATGAAATCTGACCGTTTAAAGTGGGTCAAAATCGCGCCCAAAAGAGTCGGTTACATACAAACATACAAACAAACATAAAAGTGAAGCTAATATAAAGCGTGTAAAAACCCTACCTTATCCTAATAACAGTAGGTACTGCGGCCTGGGGATCGAACCTAGGACCTTAGCAGTGGCGCTTGCGATTCTGAGGCCAACGATGTAGTTATCTATATATTATTACGTTAAGCAAGCAAAAACTTTGTACCCCTTCTTACGATCACTAAGCGGCCGGTGGAGTATGTAATTTGGCACAGTTGAAGTTTATATGGACTAGGCGTGCACAAAGCTAAAATTTTTGATCAGTGTTGATTCAAATTTAAATAAAATATGGTTGAATTTCGACCACTGGGTGACTATAAATAACGCAGATAGATATTCATCGCAAGTTTACATTTGAATGTTTCAAAAATAAAAGCAGACTAATTAACTACCGTAAAAACCCAAAGTATGTAGGTACAGATCGCGGCACGTAAGTTAAACCAAAATGGCGGATTTTGGTTCAACTTACGTGCCCAGATCTGTAGTTTATTTCCATACTGTACACGTTACATCAATGACTATGCTAGAAGGTGACCTAATTTTTTTCCGTGCGAGGCAATGAGTGCGTGAGCTCGTAACTACGGTTACTTGTTCTGATTTTGGTTCAACTTACGTGCCCCAATCTGTACTTTATTTCCATACTGTACACGTTACATCAATGACTATGCTAGAAGGTGACCTAATTTTGCGTGCAGGCAATGAGTGCATGAGCTCGTAACTACGGTTGTTTGTTCTGATTTTGGTTCAACTTACGTGCCGTTATCTATACCTATGTTCATCCGTTGCAATTTTCATAGTTTAGGAATATTAGCTGGCAAACAATTCGTCTCATTTCTGTATAAAAACTTATTTCCAAAACTAAACATGCTGCTTAGACACTTGCTGTACCTAAATTGTTAACATTTCAAACTCACCTTGTTTGTATAAAATGAAGATCAACCAACCTGTTTGGTTTCAGTTCATTTTATGCGCATAGTTTGACACTGCAGGTGGAAAATTTATCCTGTAAAAGTTGGCGCTGAAAACCAGAAAACGTTGGTCGGGTCATTTTCATTGGAATTTTAAACTTTGACTGGCATAGGCGGTCCAAACTATTCCAATACTTCATGAATGTTTTGATTTTTATGATCTGGGATAAAAGTCGAATCATAGTCTTGCATGGTTTTTTAACCCCCGACGCCCCCGACGCAAAAAGAGGTATGTTTGTGTTATAAGTTTGACAGCTATGCTTGTGCCTATTTTGTGGTATCGTAGCTCTTAAACGGATGAACCGATTTGGGTGTGGTTTTTTTTATTGAAAAGAAGGTTTTCTAGCGGTGGTTCTTAGACATATTTTATTGGTCTCATCATCATCATGATCTGCCTGACTTCACCCACTGCTGGACTTCTCTTTGCTTGTTTTTTTATTGATTAGATACTACGCACATATTTAAACGAACAAAGGTGACGAGTTTTTGAAACTCCTTCAGGGTAAGTATAATTAGGTATTCCCAGTGACTTTTAGTTGATTTTTATGAACAATCTCGTTTTTAAATAAACCTACAATTTTATACGGATATCTTATTTACGTAGTATTACTGCCTGCCAATTTAGTCAACTATTTATTATTTTAATCACTAGTTTTTAACCATGACTTTGTTTGCGTGGAAGTCGTAAGACACCACAATTTAACTAAAGTAATAGACATTTTTTTTTCAATTTTCCTGGCTAGCGATATCTACAAAGACCAGAAACTGATAGCAGCGAGAACTCAAAAGACGACTATGAAAACAACAACACAGAACATAGTGAAGCAACTGCATAGAAAAGAGCTAAGAAAACAGTTGAACCTATCCAAGAAGGTCGACCTGAATCAACATGCCGGTGACGTCGTGAAAAGATATCTTATAAATAAATACCACCCGTCTCTCCACTAGTCCAATGCTTACTCAAGGATGCATATCCGGTAGGCTCGCAATCCTTTCCCATCCTAAGGGCACGTCTACCTGACCATTACCGCGCCCCCCGGTCTACTTCTTGATATGCAATGGCCTCTGTAACACCATGAAGCATGAGGCTCCATCTTGGGGTTCATTCGACTAATCGAATCTGGTCAAGCCACGCTGGGACAGTGCATTACATTACATAACATTACTACGTTTGTAGTTACATAGCAAAATAAGAGGAGAGTCAGGACTGATGACGCGGAAGCAAGCGACATACACTTGTCCGTATGAGGAGCAGCTCGTCTTGAGGTCGACACCCGCAGCCTTCATTAGTCATTTCCCATTGTTTCCAATTCCTATCAAAATATAATAGTACGTACCTACAGCAATATTTTAAAACAGAAGAAAAAACATATCAATTGTTGGGAATTGAATATGGTAGCAAATTAGTCGTTGAACCGCTAAGCTATTTGCTTTGTTGAAAGTTTAAATTACCATTCCCCTATTATGTCATGAATCACTGCATAACTCCATAAAGATATATTATTATATCGGGATGATAATCATTTAGAAGGTTAAATCGCAATATTACTCATCCCCTATAGAAAATAGCGTGATAATTTATAAACTTCCGACAAACAAAATCTATAATACTTTCAAATATTACTCATTAAAAAAAAAACGATTTAAAGTTTTGACTTCGCTACGATTTTATTACACGTATACTCACATCCAAATCTTCTTAACTAAATAAAAAGGTAAGTACACATTTATCGATGTGACTCGTGATAGTATAAAAAGCTTTCAGAAATAATTGCTCTCGTCTTGTTTTCAATAGAAACTAACAGATTTTTGTTGCAGCCAATAAGCTGGGTGCCCTTTTTTCGACCTGCAGACGTTCTGAGTACGAAATGTCATACAGATTATCGACTGACGGCGACCCTACTGTGCGTGGGGAATGTAAAATAATTAGATTGCAGTGCTTTACTTTAAATTATATTTTTTATTTAGTTAAATATTTCACGCCTAAATCCTTCTTATTACCCTCACAAATAATGTTTCCCTTCAGCTTATCCATGTGGTTTTTCATGTATTTCGAATACCAAGAAGGCGTTAGAGGTCGTCCGATCTTCGTTTGAACTTCAAATCGCAATGTCACCTAAAATCCATTGATTGGTACTCACTAGATAATTAGACACTTACCTGAGGAATAAAACAACATTTTTAGTGCAAAAATAAATTTATAATGAAACCATGACGTAGGCTATACATAGCGAGATAAAAATACTTGACGGTCCAAAGTTATAAATAGACTCAATTTTGCAGTCAATGTTCTGCAAAATCGTAACCAGTAAATTTTTACGCACATAAAATTAAGAATATTAATGTTACATCACGCCTATATTCCTCGATGGCGTAGATAGAGATGTAGGTACCGTACACCTGTTTTCAACAGTTATTTTCAAGTACCATGTAATCGGGGGCGAGACATTAGTCGGGCGGAAACCTGGAACTTCGTGATGCTACTGAAAGATTCCAAGTGGAAAAACCTTATATTACTTTTTAAATAAATAAATCATTTAATTCAGGTAACAAAGACCCATAACATAAATACCTTATAGACTAACATACATAATTATGAAAATCCACACAAAAGTAGCACTTCACTTTGCACTAGCTTACTTACACTACTGCTTGCTTGATTACTTTTTGGGACCAGAGCATCGAAACCAGGACCCACGTTCAGCAAAGGCTCAATAGTTCAAAGTTACATCGGTATACGAGTTAGATAGATAGACAAATAAATAATTCGTCTAGTGAAATACAAAATATTTAAAAGGAAAATTTAATGATAAACACTTAGGGGTTTATTTATAAACGTTGATTAAAGTTAAGAGATGTTTAAACGTTAAAAATGTATGGTTAAACAGTCGCTAATCATTACTTAACTTTAAGCAGCGTTTATAAATATGGGGGTAAATACATAAGAACGTAAAATACTCGTTATTCAGCTGCATCCGGTTGGATTGGAAGACGACCCCAACAAAGTTGGGAAAATGCTGGGCAGATGATGATGATGATGATGATGATGATGATGATGATGATAAGTGTAAGTGTATAAAAATATGTGCACAATTTAGGTATTGACATCAATTATCATGTACCAATTATGAATGTATTTATATAATTATTACATTTGGGAAAACAAACAGTTGTATATTAAGCATAAATAGAAAAAAAAAAAAAAATTAAACTTAAAAAAAATCCACTGTTTCATAGAAAAGTGCAATACCTACGCGGTCAAAATGTATGGAACAGCTGTTTTTTTTTTTGTATAATCGACGATATTTTTTTGCGCTGGGGGGTCTAGAATGATATGCTGAATTCATGGTTACAGTTTGCGCACTGGATAAAAACTTTTGCTGTATAGAGTGATTTTCAAAAGTGGGGCAACTATCCGGCTTTTACCTTATTTGTATTACCCACAGTATTTTCCACAGGTTACTATTATATAATAAAAACAAGCTGTCAGCAAACTGTAGTAGGGCTAACTTAATGAAAAATAAATTAAAAGCAGAAGAAAAAAACAAACAATATTCTATATAAAAGATGTGACAAACAAAAAAAAAATTGTGGATTAAAAGCACTTACCCTATCGCCTACGAGGATTACCTAATCGACGACCTATTTGATTGTTGAAACTGAAAACTTTAAACTCTCGTGATTTGTATATCCTGGGCAAAAAAAGAGTCAGAGAGAGAGAGAAAATCGCATGGGGGAATAACGCTTTTTCGCAGTCAACTCCCACCACAAGTCGTATTGAAGAACTTTGTTCCAAAAAGTTTTTCAGGAATTTTAATGAGGTAAGGTCATAGTAGTTCTTGTTGTTTTTGATCGAAATCTACTTAATAATATTATAAAAAGGTTAAAAAAAATAATTGTAAGAGGTGCTATTTGGAAATATTTTTCATGCGAACGAAGTCGCAAGCAGATGCTTAATTTTGTGGCTATTATAATAGTTACCTGAGTTTCTTTCTACATTGAATAAATCGTCGTTTAAGGTCAAAAGGTTGACAACGCCTAAATATATTATTGTGTCTACTGAATTTCAGAGAAAAACGATTTCTGCAAATTGACTTTTCAAGCAATTCTATTATAAAATGAATACATCTGGCTCACCTTAAACACAGTCATGGTTTTATTTAATTGAAAAAAAGACTTAATCTCACTGTAAGAGCAGATTTCCTCGTGCTGTTTTACTTTAGCTTAGCCTTAGATAAAAAAAAAAGTTAATAAAATAGCGTACCTAACGTTAATTATTTTACTATATGTTATTTTTATATATTTGTGGTTATAGCGGCAATAGAACACACGCTGTGAAAATTTCAATTGTCATCTATTATGGTTCATGAGATACGGCCCGCTAACAGACAGACGGAATTACGGATAGCTGGATGTAGAGAAGGACGGACAGCAGAGTCTTAGTAATGAATCCCGTTGGCACGCTTTGGGTACGGATCCCTGTAAAGCAAAAATGTATATAAGTCATCACTACACACAAAAAAAAACACCTACACGTTAGCATTAACTATAGTCCGTTCAAACATATTCCTGAAAAAATCGAATTGCCTTGATATGAAAATCCCAATTTATTGTCTAAAAAATCAGTACCTAACATGTCCTGTATTTAGTGAATACATGTGCGTATATTGGCTGGGCTCGGCCCATACGCAGATTAGCCCACTTTTTGTCCATCCTCGTATTAAAAGCTTTCAAATAAATTAAATAACATTTCAGGCGTGCCTGTGACGTGAAGTGTTCGGATATTGATGTAGACCTAACAATGTACTCGATTTACCAATGAAAAATCTGTTAGGCTAGACATATTTGACATTTTTCATAGGTTTTTTGGTGAATTTTCTACTGACAAAATAGTTTTAGATAAGTACCTATGATATCGTGCCTGAACAATCGATTTACATACTCACATAGCCTTACATATTAATTTAACGCAATTTTAACGTAGGTATTCTTAATTTTCTTAGGGCCGATTTTTCAATCCTCAGTTAAAAGTACCAATAGCTAACTAGAGAATAAAGTTATTAGACTCTTTATTCGTCGGTTAAGTGGTTGTCAATTTTTCAAATGATATTTAACCAAGGTTTATCTATCCGACCGAATATCGCATCTGTGAAAACGCTAACTTCAGGGAGGTGAAACAAATATACAGAATAAGCGAATGTTAGAACGGGACGGACTAAACGTGATTCAAACAGATGGCAGCGTCGTCATTTCACTTTTCAAAATGTTACGAGGTTGTAAGTTTGACTGTGTGGTCTTTTTATTTGTGATTTCTGAATTGATAATAATGGAAAACAAAAAGAGGGAGCGTTCAGCAAACTTTAATAATGCTGAGGTTCAATTATTTGTGAGTTTAGTAGCGAGGTTTAAGAAAATAATATAAAATTAAAAGACAACACAAATACACTGGTTTCTGAAACAAAATGTATTTTTTTAGTAGGTAAGGTACCGTGCTTAATTAATTACGTTGTGCAAGTCAATACCAATAAACATATGTGTTCAAGCTTATAAAAACTCATCTTTGTGTCTTGCTCTTTATTTTATCTTTTACCAACAACAGCAAATATTGCACTGATACTTTGGTAAGTCTGAATCGACGATGGAATTCTGTTGAATCCCACGCGACAAACTGTTCGACCTTCGATCTTACAATTCTTTCTTTTCTTTCACTTGGATTAACATATTAATTTATTATGGCTTCTTCCTCAATTGCCATGTCGTCAATACTATCGAAAATATCCATTTCTTATTATTTATTATAAACCACGAAGACTAACCTCAAATTTAGTAACGTCAAAGTAATTTAACAATGGAATAAACGGTTAACTGGCCGTCAAAGAGGCAAATAGATTTATTCCTCAGTTAAGTGAATTATTCGACCAATAAAGCCTATCTGACGATTGAACAACGGACTTTTTTGCTATCTATCGAATAAACCCTATCTGTCTGTTTAACTGAGGATTGAAAAATCGGCCCTTACTCGACTTATTTGCCTTCAGACTAAAACCTTGAATTTGAAACCTTTCATATCAGGGTTATAGCGGAACGAGGTCTCTCAACAGGGTTGAATTGTACCTAGCGCCAGACTACGTAAATAATCATAACATTTACTTGTTTGTCTACACCTTATATTATTACATGTACTTAATACCACTTAACTGGCGACTAGAGGATTTACTGTCGACTTCAGCTTACCCCTTTGAGTCATACCGACGCAATGTTATGTTTTGACATTTATATATTTTCCTCTGTAATCTAAACTTTTTCATGTCCCGTTCTTTTTTTAGACCAAATCCATTCTTTTTTCGAACCAAATCCTGTCAATCAAACCAGCCTATACTCTTCCAGCGTTCGATTTTCAAACGTACCTCTGAACAACATTACGCTACACGTCAAAACAAAACGACGTATGTACAAACATAATTTGAATATCGTGTTGGCAAACATTTTTTCCGCTTCTACGCCTTTCAAGGTCTACAGTTGCAAGGAAAATAATCAGTTAAAGCGTTATTATTGGTTAACAGAATGATAAGCGGGCACGATAACGTTCGCCAGTTATTAGGTACCCGTGGACATGCTTTTAATTGATTAAAAGCAGTTATTGAAGAAAAATTGGTATTGCTGTTACATCGTGTTGATTAGAAAAACAATTGCCTTTATGAGGCCTGATGAGACCCATAGTATCCACGAAAGGTCAGGCAGAGGTGCCGGTACACCCATATTTCGCCGGCTAAGTTTAAGACTCATGTAACAGGGGGCGAGCCTAATGTCTTCATCAGACTTCAGGCTGCTACTGACAAATTCCAGCAGGCTTGGCATGATGATTTCTATTTCTACTCTACTGTAGAATAGAAATCGCTTATCTACATTTCTCGGTGAAAAACTGTCAACTGTCTATGCGTAAACGTCATTTTTGTCTACTCTTCCGACGACAAAACGCTTGTTTACGGTTTTCGTGCTAAGCCTGCAGATGTATGTACACAGGGTGTCCCGAAACTCAACGTCAAGCGGGTACGGGGCAATAAGCTAGCTTGTACCAGTTCTAGCAAAAATAAAAAAATGTAGTAAATTTTTTTGGACATGGATTTTATTTTTTATTTTTGCTAAAACTGGTACAACCTAGCTTATTGCCCCGTACCCGCTTGACGTTGAGTTTCGGGACACCTGTATATACTTAATAACACTTTGCCCGACCCAAGAATTGCAGCCAGGATCTAATGCTCAACAGTCGCCCTTGCGACTAATAGACTATTGAGGCAGTCATGTCTTGTTTCCAATCATATTATTTATACGATAAGGAACATTATAATAATAAAAAAAAGAGTTAAAAAATCTAATTTTTCTCTCTCTAATTTGAAAACTGGGTAATAATCGAACATAACGCATTCAACGTGACCTTAATTATGAATTAATAACTTTTTATTTAACACTCAATACATACATACATACCTACCTACCCAAAAACACATGTAAAACAATATAAACACTATATATGATAACCAAATGACACGAAACAGGAAAATGAAACTAATTACAGTCGATAATTGTGAGCTAAGTCCGGCACGGGCCACAATAACGTCGGCACAGCATCCGGGCCCACAGACGTGATCAGCAATCTAATAACTTATCTTACGAAGAGGAAAACAAAGAAAAACACACATTTATAACAACTAAGCAACGTAAACTTGACTGCCATATGATGGCGAATAATCTTTCCTATTTATTTCGTAATAAACATCTCAGAAATAAGGGGCTTCTGCCAACGTTATAAGTTATAACAGCCGCATGCATCGATCGATCAGGTTAAGCTATGCTTGCCGCGGTTGGTCCGTAGGTGAGTGACCATCTTTCAGCATACCAAGAGCTCTCTGCGCCTCGGTAGCAAGCCGTTGGTCCCAGCTGTCATTTATGGATCTTTGACAGTCGTTACGGGTCATCAAAAGCCCGAACGTCTGAGAACCAGTTTTACCAAGGAGTCTCGTGTTACCCAGTTAACTGGGTTGTGGAGGTCAGACAGGCAGTCGCTCCATGTAAAATACTGGTCTCCAGCTGCACCTGGTTAGACTGGAAGCCAACCCCAATATAGTTGGGAAAAGGCTAGGCAGATGAATGACAAAACATCTCTGAAATACAAGCAAGGATTGATGACGTAAGAAGAGTTTTTTAGGTAGCATATAGCTATTTATAAATAAGGACAAATATACTAAAATAAGTTTGCGACACGAAGGGTCGAGTAGATGTAGCTATAAAGGGATCAGTTTTTAGGGAAATGTGGGTAGTTCGGAAAGTATCTAGTTTGAAGGACTTCATGACTATGTCGAACTACCTTTTAAGTCCACTTAGTAATCTGGTACTTGTGAGGTTCAGTGTGAACTTATACGTTGGAGGCCGTTGAGCTAAAATAGCTTATGTGATGCTGAGCAATTTGTCAATGACACATTCTGAATAAAGGAAATCATGTCGAAAATATTAATAAGTCCGTAGAAAATGCGCATTGACTTGGAGTTCCGGACACGAACCCGTATTACCTATTATTAAATAAGTTATGTTAGCTATGTAGGTAAGCATAAAGCTATGATAACTTTTTTCTCGTCTATCTTTAGCAATTTAAAAAACAAAATAAATGTATCAAAAATATTCATAGAAAATGGTAAATATTCATAAATAAAAGTCCAACCTATTGTTTTTCTTTTTTTACTTAAGGATCTTAATTCAGCTGAAAGGCGTGCACAGCAAGCTTAGCACGAGAACCATAGATAAGTGTAGACGTTTTCTTATAGACAGTTGACAGTTTTTCACCGAGAAATGAAGACAAGACAAGAAGAGTAGAAATAAAAAGCGGCCCGCTAAGCCGGCTGCTGCATATAGACGACCTCTCGCAACAAAGATTGCCACAATGATCGTTCCTGTGTAAAAATACTAAGTGGCGTGCTGTATTTTCTGCATACCATGGCATCAAGGCGTTATTACCCGACTGCGCCAGAAGGAGGGTTATATATTTCGTGTGTATGTATGTATGTACGTATGTATGTATGTATGTCTGTACGCTCTGTAGCCTAAACAGTTTGATCAATTTCAGCTTGAGAGGTGCCGTTAGATTCGTCTTACGTACGTCTACTAATAATTTGATTTTTTGTATGTTTGTTACGTTTTCACGCTGAAACGGCTGACCGGATTCAAAAGAAATTAGGCAAGCACATGGCAAGATCATGACCTGGACTATAACATAGAATACCATATCTCGATATTCCCATGCGATCGAGAGTTATGTGGGTGAAACCGTGGGGCGCAGCTAGTACGTTAATCCCTGATCAAGTACCATCTACCGACGATAATTAACGTCCCCTATAACACCAGAAACTATCCAATAATTACAGATTAAATGGAAATGCGACACCAATTCCTACACAAGCTATCACCATTAGAATTCCATTTTAACGATTGAGCCACGGGGCCCATAAACGTATGTATAGGAAAGGTCAGACGTCACAACAAGCCACTATGACCTAAATAAACTGCGAACATCGTCGTACCAATTCAATTCAATCCAATTACTAACATACATGGGTATAAGGTGCGTGTTTATATGCATGTACGTGTTCGGCCACAATACTGGCCGGTTGGGCGGCTGGGCGGGCGGGAATGCTGAGGGCCCGCGTTTTTGTCTTGGGAGGCTTTGCAGAAGCATACAAAACGAAATATTTTACGTGGGCTTCCTTAATGTTATACTACAGTCATTTATCAGCAATACAATGGCAAAATTACCGTACATGGATAGATACATCAAGAATTGAAATAAATTTTATTTTGAATAAAGACAGCTTTATTTTTATCATATCTATACGACCCAAGGTTCATCGTATCTTTCACAAAATAAATAAAAACTGAACAAATAAACTAATAAGCGTGCATATTAGCCACGCCCTACAATGAAATCGAGCCGTCGACTAGTGCAACCTTAAAGAAATTTACCATGTCGTGTCGGGAATATGACTAATGTGAATTTTACTTAAGTATAGCTGATTAAAGTATACATTATAAATCTCTAGAAATCTAGTATAATGCTCAACCGTAAGCTTTAGTAATAATTTATATGACTCAATTTCAATCCAATCCAATTCAATCAATTATTTTAGTCTGTAAGCAGTGGTCAAATAAACTGAAACAGGTTGACCTTTAAGAACTCCAGGGACTTCTCAAAGCTTAAGTCACAAAGGTTACAAAGTGTATTGCTTAGTGAAGTGCAAGCTAATTTCAGAAAAAATACGTTACTAAACTGACTGGCTCGTTGATGTAATGGTCGCAAGCGCTACTGGCGAGCATGAGGCCCTGGGTTCCCTTCCCAGTAGTAGCCCAGAGTCTGACTTTGCGCCCGGTTTGTGGCAAAAGACTTGCCCACTATTTCATGGGACTTAAACATACCTGGCTAAATGTGAGTGTACTATGGCTACACGTCTGTCCAACTTTTTGGGGAAACAAGGCGTGATGGTTTGCATGTGTCACCGTAAAATTGTAAATACCGTTAAATTATAATGTATCTCGCAAGATTGTGAACTGTCGAAAGATTGTGAACCGTAACATACTGCTTACAATTTAACGCATTATTTTTCGGTAGATTTTAATCTATCAAAGTGAAACCGTCAAATTGTGAACTGATTTCAAGATGGATAGTACCTTGTGCTATTACTAAATAGTCAAGTAATTGCCACTAACTTGGAAGTAGCGCTCGCCGGCCGCTACCGCGGCACCGCTCGCTACGCTCGCTCGGCTCGCGCGCGGTTGGTCGCAATTCAAACCTAACCTAACCTATTCCCTCGTAGAGGCGATCGGCGGCGGCGATCTCTCGCGTCCGGCCCTGTTCCAGGCCATGGTACGGAGCGAGAGTGCATGGGTAGCCGTCACCTCCTTCTGCGAAGCAGGTATGCTCGCGATGACGGAGGCGGCGCACGTGAGGAAGAGGCAGTATATGCTCCCTCACGGCCTTAGTCGCCGCGGGAGATGCCCTGGGCATCGGGAATCCCAGGCTGATTCCCGGCCACGGTAGGCGCGGGCTTGCGGACGGCGAGTAACGGGTAGCTCGTTGTCCAGTAAGGACCAAGCCCGGGTCGGCGGGTGTTCTACGCGCGCCTCAAAGAGATGTCAGCACAAGGGCCGATGCCTGCCAGTGGTGCGGGTTGTTCGAAAGATATACCACGGCCCCTAGCACACAGGCAACTGAGGAAACACGGGTGGGGTTTAATCAGTAAAAGTCTGACACGCCCTCCTGCTCCACCCAGAGTGGGAGAAGTTATTTGATGATTTCCCAACCAAAAAGAAAAAAACCTAACCTATTTGGTTAGTAAGCAGTATGCATTTCAAAATTTATCGACAGTTTATAATCTCGCGAGATAGATTACAAACTAACGGTGTTCACAATCATACGGTGACATATACATAACAAAACAGTAGGTAAGTACAGGCCCAAATATTCCAGTCACAAAACCTGTTGCTCAATTCATAATTTGCTTATTTACATCCTAAACAAAATATTTGCAACGCAGTCTGCTCCCAACATCATACGCATACACTTTTAAATGGCTTTCACGTCGCCATGAAAAATAATTAATCACATATGAAAGGTTTTTAAACGATTCCAACCGGACGTTGATTCTGTCATTTAAGTACACAAGTAATTTAAAAATCGTTTACCAATAATATTTACAAAATTGATTTATTACTCGTTGTGTCACTGCGGTATTTAAAAGGCTTGCATTTAAGATTGAATAATAATTATGTCTTATTAAGATTGTTTTATTTATACTTTTGGTTTTTGTAGCTTTATTACTTTTATGTTTTTCGTGTGGCTTGATGAATCAATTAATTAAGATGCTTAAGCCCGAAACAGACTTGTTGGACGGGTCTTAGGTATTAACAGCCGCGACGGGCATGCGTTGAATGGTTTTCACAAGACTTAAGTGAAACAACAATTCTCAACAATTCACTATAAAAAAGGAAATCCAGTAACTTCATCCTATGAAAATGAATGGTCTTCAAAACAGAATCAATATGTGAAATTCCAGCTCCGTTGGATAAAAGGAAGTGTTTTAATTCAGCTTGCAAGATTTGATCCAAACAAACATGCATACAAACACTGCAAGTTAAATTAAAACTTGTCTAAAATATTTTAGCTATGACTATGACTAACCTCTCATGTTGATGTGTAAATATCAGGCATTGATATGGGCATATAAATCAGGCATAATATAAGTACTCAGTCATGTCTGATAATCTAATCACCCAAAAACTATACCTTAACAAAACTATTACACAATACATGACCGCTCTATTCGTCATAACCAATTATATCACAAATAAATTCAATAGAACCTAATTCAAACGACACAGACGTACATGAATAACGCCACGTAATAATAAATAGGAAACAGTGGGTTCAGATACTGTAGCTCTTCAATAACAAAGTCTGGAGGTGAAATACACAGGGGTCAACAAACGACGACCTAAATACTCCGACTATAATCCAATTATTACGATGTGAACGTGGCATATACTTAGGTATAGGCATAGAATAAGAAAACTGTATGGAAACGACACTTATGTAGTCTGCAGTTACGACCCACGCTCGCCAAAGTCAAAACCAGTGGCCCTAGTGTGAGTTTCATTTAACCATCTCGATCAAACGCATCGACCGCGTTCGGCGCTCCGATTGGTCCGTTACCGTTCAAGGGCCAATCGGAGCGCCAAACGCGTTCGAAGCGTTTGATCGAGATGGTTAAATTAAACTCACACTAGGGCCTCTGAGATGTCAATGTTGTCGTTTTGCAAACAAACGCACTCCTAATGCCTATTGTGGTCCTTAACCTATCATAATCTTACGCAGGGCAGTTTCAGGAGACAGCTTATTAGGTTCAGACAAACACGGTCCAATTTTTTTAAACTGTTTATATTGTTGCCACTATTGCGGACTGTTGCCTGCCATTGGTTAGCATGATACTCTGGCGTGACACTTTACATATTATCTACTTAAAGAAAATCTTAAATTAAATTAAAGACTGAATGTCTTTGGCTTTCAGACACCGTACTGCCTAAAGTGCTGGGTCTACACGCATAAAGTTTTGCGCAAGTGTTCCATAATAAGAGAACATGAGCACTACGGACTGATTCTTGAAAATAAAAATTCACCCCCTAAAGGAGTGAAATAGGGGATGAAATTTTATATGGCAGTTTGTAATTTTTTTCCAAAGGGAAAACCCATCGGGCACACGGCTTGTGTGATTATAAGAGTGTATAGAGCAATCCCCTGACTACGTCGGCCAATCCTACGAGCCCAAAACTGCTTTTAGGTACAATGCGTTCGGAGTGCGTGTGTCACTTCTATGGAGGTTTATTCTGTGACATAGGTTTCTTACGTGCTAAGAAAGAACGAAGACGCCATTTTTCTTTTAATGTATTCGAAGAATTTAGATTCTAATAAAGGCGTTGAAAGTCATGTGAGGGTGTTGAGATGTACGCAATTTTTTTTTCAGTTTGACCTGAATGACCGTTTGTGTGTATTTTAGGTACTTTTCTATTAAAGTTAAGCAATCTTGTTAAAGGAATAGATTCTTCCAAGGATTGTGTAATTCTGGTTAAACATCATAATACTAGTGCAATTTATAAATCTGACAGTCTAGATTGCTGATGAATTGTATAATAGTGTACTTAATAAACGTAAGTCCATTTTGGTAAACGACAAGCAAATAGATTCAATCCATTAAAAATTTGACGAATGGTATGTATTTGTTTAATAAATTATGGATTTTCTGATCGGTTTATCTGGTTCTAAATCTTACAAATCATTATAATTGCAGAAATATAAATACTTCCACTGTATTTAATATATATTTTCCTACCCTTCAGTAGGTTTTCCTAGAAATAGTTATAACCCCGCATCCTAAACAAAAAGATTGTTCCCGCGAATACGCAACTGCCGCGGTTATAATAAGACACTCATTTGTTCGCAAACCTAGAAGATCGCCTTCTGTTGACACGACTACGCGTTCGTGTTCGCCGAACAAATTAAACGCGACGATCGCTTTCGTGAGTGATCGGAAAACATAAAGAGAAACAGAACTTTCCATCATATTTACTGAATCCAATATATAAAAATAAAAATATTTTTCCGTTGATGTAATATTCAATATACGAAAACTATTAGACCGAACCGAAGGGTTATATAGCCTATATAAAGGTGGATGACAGTTATTCCTAGACCCGTAGTATCTTTTATATTCACTTACTAAAATAGATTACATAGGTATATTCCCATATTTTTATTTATAAATGTCGTGGCGAAAAATAGGGATAACTGAAAATTTATAAACAGATGCCTTTTTAGTCGCAAATTAACACTTTGACGATAGCGAGCGGGTCATTCTCAAATTAATAAGGACAGAAAGAATCAATAATTATCATCACTTGCCTAAGACTTTTCCCTACTATTTGGGGTTGGCTTACAGTCTAACTTGCTAAATACCTGTTTTTTACATAGAGCGACTGCCTATCTGACCTCCACAACACAGTTACTGGGTACCTAGGTACCTAAAACGATACCCCTTAGTAAGACTGCTTGTCTGACTTTCGGGCTTCTGACGAGCCATAACGAGAGCCGGGACCAATGGCTTAACTTGCTTTGATTGAAAGAATCCATATGATTAAAATAATCAATTCTTTCATTTCGATGGCTTAGACTTGAGAACACTGACACTATGTTCAATGAATAAATTAACGAAAACGTAATTAAACTTTTTTTACACGGCATAGAAGATGCACCACATATGATTGTGCAATGACAGCAATCATAACAAAACATAGAAATATTGATCGAACGTCAATCGCTACGTCACACTGGAAACTCGCCATATTATGGAGCAATATTGAACCTTAGTGTCGTCAGTCATGTCCTTGTACACAAATGACCTGTCCTAGACAATTTATTGATTAACATTGAGGGAAACGTCAATCGAAGGTAGACTTAGAACTGTATGATGTGGAAAGTATGGAAGCGGCTTTATAAATTATTTGTAATATTTATTAAAAACCCCAGGATTCTTGGATTGCAGAACTATTCAGATGTGTATTAACTTAAAATTAATGTTTAACCCGATACAAATATGTGTGTGTACTGGAGGAGGGGTGGTTTGTATTAGTTTAAACAAAAAATAAACAAATTACTTACCGAAATTAAGACTTTTTCGATGCAAAACCGCATTCCATCTTAGCCAACATCTCAACGTTTTGAGAGAAGTGGTGGCGGTGGTGGTGGTGTCATCTTTCTACCTCACCGACCTTGACAATTCAAAAGTGCCTGTAATTGGTTTATTTGAAATAAATGCTTTGAGTTTGAGTTTGAAATAATTTACACAAAGTGAAGCGCTTGTCAGGGTTCGAACCCTTGACTCGTAAGACACGGTCGTTACCACTTGACCACCACAGCTCTCAGGCCACCTCTGATCTCACATAATACAGAATATTCTATTCTATTCTCAAATATGGGATTGGTATTGTAACCGCTATATTTATATGGGGGGGGGTCCGCAAGGGCCGATGCCTGCCAGGGGTGCGGGTTGTACGAAAGAGATACCGCGGCCCCTGGCACACAGGCAACTGAGGGAACACGGGTGGGTTTTACTCAGTAAAAGTCTGACACGCCCCCCGCTCCACCCAGAGCGGGAGAAGTTATTTGATGATTTCCCACCCAAAAAAAAAAAACCGCTATATTTGAATAATCTCAGTAAAGAATATCTTGCATAGAAATAACAATTTGTTTAATATTAATTGTAAAGTCACGAAATTAAAGGGATATGTAAGCAGGATCGTCGGCTATAGTTGAAATTTAGTATAAAGATCCGATGGATGTTTTCAAATGAAATATAATTTCAGATCATCATCGCAGCCTAGTCCCAACTATGTTGGGGTCAGCTTCCAGTAACCGGATGCAGCTGAATACCAGTATTTTTCATAGAGCGAATGTCTATCTGACCTCCACAAACCAGTTACCTTCTGGGAAATATTGTTGTCAGATTTTCGGAATTCTGACGACACGTAAGGACTGTCAAAGATCTTCAAATGACAGCCGGGACCCACGGCTTAACGTACTTTCCAAGGCACGGAGGGGTCTTGGCATATATATTTAATTTGATATATGAAAGAAAAATTTTATATAAGGTTTTCTATTAATTCAATTAAATTTTATTAGAAAACCTCCATCATTTTCTTACTAAACTTCAACTTTGTCCAACCACCCTGGTTACTTATCTTTTTTGGTGACCGTACATGTATTAGTTTTATAGTTTATGTTATGGTGTATAATTATTTAAGCTTTTATATTGAACCTTAATTAACAGAACTAACCTTCAAACTACACTAAGACTTGGTAAACAAAAAAAAACCTTGACACGGCGCAGTGGCATTCGATATACACTTACTATTTCACTGGCTTAACCAGTAACTCGACTCGCTTTGTTGTTAATACATCAACCAACTCTCATCCATTCACTACACAAACTGTTAGAATAGATTTAATTTAAATTTGTTAAAATGCGTTATAAAATTAATGACTTTATTCGGATTATAAATTTAAATCGAATAGAGATCTTTATCTTAGTAAATTAATGCTGTTTTGCGAAGAACGTTGGCTTTAGTGTAAATTATTTGATTAAAGCGGTAAAATGTACAAATCAAGGCAATATTTCAACGTTAAACGGTGACTCGTTTGCATAAATAACTTATTATATTCTACACCTCAGTTGAATTTGTTTGTATTGATGCTCTCGAGAAAAGATGTTAAATGTTAAATCGATGAATTCGTTTCTAGTTTATCAACCGTCAATATTTGAATATGTTAAGTAAATCTTTTTTGTATCATCACGTGCAAGTTTACTTTTAAACATAATATGTACCTTTTGTATACCCCAAAGTCAGACAATTCCGTTATACTGCAATGGCAGCTCTATATATCTCCAAGTCTACCGCGCTTGCAAGGACGGGCCCGCTTCAAATATTCATACTAAGATCGATATGAGTAGGTACGGCTATGCGCCTGCTTGAGGCCCGAGGTCGAACCACACTAATCAAAACGTAATTTTGATCTAATATTGTATGCGAGCCAATATTAGGTGGCGCAAATGTTAAAGGTTAAGTTAAAGAATTTGATCCTTTCAAAATGCAAGTGTTTGAGTGACATTGTGTGTTGGGTGTGTGTGACTGTATCGTGAATGTGTGCTATACTATTGACTTCTGATGATCGGTAACCAATTGTGCTTGAGAGGGCATGGGTCAGAATGGTTCATAGCAGGGATGATATGGATGCGGAAAAAAGTAGTCGCGTGCGCCTCGTGCACTTATCGGAAAACAAGTCGATAATCTCTAAATATCCTGCTGGTATATTTCCTAAATAAATCATCTCCTAACAACAATTCTATACAGAATATGCACAAATGTACTCCTCAAAATAGCTTCACAATCGAATTCCATAACATCATTAAACTGCACCTTCAAATACACTCCGTAGTTATCTTTTAAAATATGAAATAACCTTCCACGTTCCCACACCCCACAAAAGATCGAGGAGTCATTGCTCTCCTCCCACGTGGAACCCTCAGAAGGCACTAGAACTCCATGACATTGGCATGGCCTTGTCCATCAGCCTAAACAACTAATTTCAAGAAACCAAGGAGTGGGTGGGTGTCTTCGAGGAAAAGCTTCAAATCGTGAGGAGAAATCGATAGCTAATATAATGTCTTGAAATGGAACTTTCATGTCTTTAAGATATTTGAAAGTGTTTTCAATGTTTTGTGAATTTTACCTACTTATTTATAATCATTAAGTATAAAAATATACTTAATGATAAATTTACTTTTAATTTTCGAGATACACCATCACGATTTTCGGTTGCATGAAAGAATGATAATTTAAAGGAATTCGATCCTATCAACACAGGGCCTTCGTGCGAGCAATTATGTTGCTATTGCTGCTTCCCTGAAACCGGCATGTCCTAGAACCAAAAATTCAAAGACATCTGACATGACAGAGGCCTGAATCCCAGCAATGGGAACATTATAAAGCTAATGATGTCTTCTACTTACCATAGATGACCTAGTTTTGTTGAAGTCCTATCATCAGGGCGAAAAATTGAGAGGACAACGCCAAAACATTTGATTTAACAAGATTATCATAATATCTTCTTATCCTTACTTTCAATGAGAGGCTTGTGGCTAAGTGACAATAGCTGCACGGGTCGATCGATCAGATTAAGCTACGCTGGCCGCGGTTGGTCCGTGGATGGGTGACCATTTTTACATACCAAGACCCCTCCGTGCCTCGGAAAGCACGTTAAGCCGTTGGTCCCGGCTGTCATTTGTGGAACTTTAACAGTCGTTACGGGACGTCAGAAGCCCGAAAGTCTGACAACCAGTCTTACCAAGGGGTATCGTATTACCCAGTGACTGAGTTGTGGAGGTCAGATAGGCAGTCGCTCCATGTCAAGATACTGGTATTCAGCTGCATCCGGTTAGACTGGAAGCTGACACCAACATAGTTGGGAAAAGGCTAGGCAAATAATAATCCTTACTTTTATTCATTTAGAAATTTTCTTCAAATGAAATTCTCTCAAACCGAAAAATTGCTGTAGCGTAAAAGGTCAACGGATTCCGATGGTTCAAAAATTGACCTTTAAGAGATTACCGCTGCCAATAAGAGTACGTAGACCCATCATGGACAAGCATCTGCTGAAGTTGGTGTACCAGCTTCTCTCGACTAACAAATAATTAACTACTTAGCAAGAGTTAGGAAGCAACTTCTCCGCTTTACTTGCTACATAACGTTACAGATTGACTACCGGAACTGAAAATACTCATTGTTCTTGTTTTCGGGAAAGTTGATCATGGGATCCTGAGTTCGACCCTCGGCTGACAACTAGATATGGATTCAATTATATCCAGAAGCAGTGGAATGGGTCATTGGGATTTTGTGTTAGGAAATTTTTAGTATCAGCCCGAAGTTCATATTTGTGCCTAAATACTCGCCACTTTGAGACTTAAAACATGCAGTCATGTATTTTTAATACTATTCTCTCGTCTATCCCTTTTCCTGTAGAAGTCATCGACTGAAGATCCCACGAATCGACCGAACAAAGAACTTCAGGAAGGTGATGGTGCCAAGAGTCAAAATTAAGAGGATAAATATGGAGAAACGGTACCGTCCTCATAATGATGATCATAAGGCCTCGCCGGGCTAGTGGTCGTAAGA
The DNA here is from genome assembly GCA_947359405.1 of Antitype chi. Lineage (NCBI taxonomy): Eukaryota > Metazoa > Arthropoda > Insecta > Lepidoptera > Noctuidae > Antitype > Antitype chi. Next base: position 7,760,834 of record OX375815.1, on the reverse strand, counting down.
ATGACTGCTGAGCGTGAGGTCTTGGAATTGATTCCGAGGTCAGTCAAAATGTTGTTGGGTTTTTTTGATAAGGAATTTTCCCAGAAGCAGCCCGGAGTCTGGATTTATAGCTGGTTGATGGCAAAAGGCTTGTCCCCTTTCACGTGACTGGTGAAATGTAGGTGTTACTGTATAATACACCCCTGCCCAAGCCTTCGGTGTTCCAATACAGGCGTGATGTAGTGTGATGATTACTATGAAGCAAATATTTAAACCATTTCTTATTGTTTCTTTGCTTTAAATTGTATATTATGTTACCGGCCAAGCCCGATTTCAGGCCAAACTGGTTTATTAAGCCGGGGTACCCCGATTAAATGGGTTAGGTTAGGTTAGAACTGTGGCCAAAAGGGCGCGAGCCGAGTGTTACCGGCCAAACCCAATTTCAGGCCAAACTAGTTTGTCCTAGGCCAAACAGACTTAATCCTACGCGTGATATGTCGCAGCCAACTAGCTTAATTAGCCGTTTCGTTAACAGCCTTTGGAAGTAACGCTCGCCGGCCGCTGCCGCGGCACCGCTCGCTGCGCTCGTTCGGCTCGCGCCCTTTTGGTCACAGTTCTAACCTAACCTAACCCATTTAATCGGGGTGCCCCGGCTTAGTAAACCAGTTTGGCCTAGGACAAACTAGTTTGGCCTGAAATCGGGTTTGGCCGGTAAAATATTATATATTCTCTTAAATAAGTCTCTAAACTTACCTATGCTAAAAGCACTTGGAGCTGGTGAAAACCTCATGTAACAATAATGTCTTCTACGTTTGTCTGGCGTTTTGTTGGCATTGAGCCAAAAGCTCCTATGTTTAAAGATACTATCTTTACTAGTTGTGTGTGATAGCAATACCTACATAATATTAGTTCCTTCTTCAGCATCGTCTTTATTTATTAACAGATTCTGCAATCTTCATTGTTTTTTGCCCAATTTTGCCCATTTGTGAACAAGGCTACACTACCTTTGGTCATCACTAGAATGCCTGTTATGACGTCATATCTTTCTGTTAACTTTTTTCTTGACTATCATTACGTAAGAATTACGGAGAAAATCTCCCATTTTTATCCATGAGTCGTAAATACTTCTTAAGGAAAACACACACCCTATTTTTGCCGGAATGACACAAGGCTCAATTTAAAACAAAAATAAATAATAACATAACCTTACTTTTTCTGATGCCACGTTTACAATTGCGAATAATTCAACAAATGGTTGGGTTCATATTTGTCATACATGACATATCCAAATGATTCGCGCCAAAAAAAAAACAGACAAAAGTAAACATTGACAAAAACAAATAAAAAATAGAAAAAACAAAAAAATGTAGGTAGATATTTTCGTTCATGGCTTGGTAATAATATCAGCAGAACATTAAGTGAGTATAAGGTAAGCCTCCAGTGTTGCAGTAGGGACGTAGGCTGGCGCCTCGCCTCCAGAATTAATAACTTTCTGGGCCCCCACAGACGCTCAACCCCTAACTCCGGCCTCACCCCATGGCCGTACCACCGGCACCTATCTCGATTAATAAAATATTCCTTACATCGCAGTTTGCCGTACTAAATGTTCTTTTGACACCAGAATCAAATAAACAGATGATTTTTAAACATATTGTTTATAAATCATCTGCTTTTACTGTGGTATTTTCAGCGTTACATTCAAGAAAGAATGTACCTATGCATGCCCAGCTAGAAACTATAGCGTACGAAATGGGCTACGTTGCCTAGTTTAATTCTAAAAAATTAAAATATTAGGTCTTTACCTATGAAATTGCCGTTTTGCAGTACTGGCCATTTCAAATCAAAATAATTTTTGTTTGGGTAAGAATTCTAATTTCAAATTAATTTTATTTTAAAAACATGGATTTTTTTTTCCAAAAGTAGTCATTTGTTTATTGATTAGTGTTACATTTTCATCGCATTTCAATCTTTTTCGTCATCATGGATACGTTAAAAATTCGAGTAATTATGGAATATGAGTACCGTCGTGGCAGCAACGCGGCACAAGCGGCACGCAACATCAACGACGTTTACGGAGCTAACACTACAAACCAACGCACCACCTGTTATTGGTTTGCTCGCTTCCGTTCTGGAAATTTCGACCTGAAAAATGAACCTCGCGGTCGTCCGAAGACTTTGGTCGACAATGACGAATTAAAGGCGATTGTGGAAGCTGATGATACACAATCTACGGCTGAATTAGCAGCAGCTTTCGACGTTAGCGTCAAAACAATATTGGTCCATTTGCGTCAAATTGGCAAGGTAAAAAAGCTTGACAAATGGGTGCCCCACGAACTCAATGATCGTCAGCGCGAAGTACGCGTCGAGACGTGCCTTGCACTGCTCAACAGACACACAAATGAAGGAATTTTGAACCGCATTGTTACCTGCGATGAAAAATGGATTCTGTTTGATAACCGCAAGCGCTCAGCAAGTTGGTTGGATCCTGGTTCAGCACCTAAACAATGCCCTAAACGAAAACTTACCCCTAGAAAAGTAATGGTCACTGTTTGGTGGTCTAGCGCCGGTGTGATTCATCACAGCTTCTTACCAAACGGGGTGAGCATTACTGCAGATGTGTACTGTGAAGAACTGAACACAATGATGGAGAAGCTGGCACATCTCCAACCAGCATTGGTCAATCGCTCGTCTCCGCTGCTCCTGCACGACAACGCGCGACCTCATACTGCACAGCAGACGGTCTCCAAGTTGCAAGAACTGGGGTTGGAAGCTCTCCGTCATCCGCCCTACTCACCAGACCTTGCGCCTACAGACTACTACTTTTTCCAGAATTTGGATAACTTCTTGGCGGGAAAAAAATTCAATACCCGAGAGGCAGTACAAAATGCCTTTGAAGAATTTGTTGCCTCCCGTCCAGCTGATTTCTTTAAGAAGGGCATCAATAAACTGCCACTGCGATGGCAAAGATGCATTGATTGCATGGGTGATTACTTCGATTAATACAAATAAAAAATACATGAAAAAAATTCGTTTAAATTTTTTCATATAAAACGGCAATTTCATAGGTAAAGACCTATTATCATAAACTCACAACTACTACCGAAATGACGAACAATAGATAAGTATGAAAGAAAAAAACATGTTGCGCCGATCCCAAATAAATTGAGAAAAAGACACTAAAATTCTGATGATAATAAATAAAATAAAAATAAAAAAGCCTTTATTTCCCATTACCCTTAAAATTACGTTATAAATGTATACAGTATTTTGTTTCTTTTTTAGTAGTTTTATTTTTGTTATAATCTGAGTTAGTATGTTCTCCGGGATATGGGTCCCTCCTCGGGTGAAGGCCTCTTCCAGATTCTTCCATTTGTCCCTGTACTTTGCAATATTCTGCCAATCGTTTCCTGCTGCATCTATTAAATCGTCAGCCCACCTTCTCTTCAGTCTGCCTACTCTTCTTTGCTGATGATAATGACTAACAACAAAAAGGGTGTGTATTTTTGATAAGCAATTTGGGTCAAAATCAGTATGTAATTTACCTCTTTACACATTTTTCACAACCTCTTTTCAAACATAGCATAATCAGCCTATAATGTCACCACTGCTGTGACACAGGCCTCCTCTCTGTGAGAGGGAGCGGGCGGTAATCCACCACGCGGGCCCAGTGCGGGTTGGTAGATATCACATGTCTTGGAATTTTTGGTTCCAGGACATGCCGGTTTCCTCACGATGTTTTCCTTCATCGTTTTGTGGTGGTGAAATAATTTACACTAAGTAATGCGCCTGTCTGGATTCGAACCTACGACCTGCAACTCGTAAGTTGCGGCTGTTACCACTGGGCCACCACTGCTCTCGGCTCACTATAACAGACGTCACATTATAATCCCGCCAATAATCCTATAATAAAACAAATCCCATGTCGCACATCCATAGTAGGGGCGAGCATCTTGCATCCCGCTCTAACGGCCGGAAAGCCTTCGGAAGTTTCAGGAGAGTTCGGTTTGCCTCTTTGACTCTGTTTGGGAGTGTAATGATTTGGCGCGCGTGTAATTTGCTGAAAAAATGTCCTCCCGTCTTTCAGGCCAGACTTGTTACATCATGTTCATGATACCCCATGTTCTGATTATTGCTATTATTTCTATTATTACCAGTTTGTTGTGTTATTATGGTATTATTTACGTAATGTAAGGGTTGGTGTATAGAGCTGTTTATTATTGTGTTTCATGTACTGTGTTTTGGCTGTGAAATCTTTGAAGATAAATTATTTGCTGGGGGACAGAAATATTTTTTGATGATAAAATTGCTAAGAATAAATTATCCAAGCACAAGGAAAAATTAAAGAGTGGTTAGAAACATAAGCAAAACTAAGACAAAGGCGAAAAACTCAATCCTGGTGGACAGGTTAAAAAATAACATCATCTGTGTAGGGGCTGAGCATAAGGCAGTACAAAAGAAGCTCACAGGAGCAATAAAAGGGGCAGAAGGAGCTCAATTTGATTCACCTGATATTGTAAAGTTTAAGCCATGTATTACCTAACTTATGTGGCAATGCGAACAGTCTGTTAGTCAATGTTTTATATACAAGTTTCCTTTGTTTGGAAAAAATAGGTCAACGGGTTGTAGATTCTACATCTTTATCATGATTTCAGCCGATAGACGTTTACTGCTTGACATAGGCCTCCCCAAGCACCGCCGCCGTTCTGTGTTTCTCGCATCCACCCCATTTGTAGATACTTAGAACTTTTTATAGCATTCATCACACAATAACACAAATTTGTTTTAATCCTTTTAAAACAATCGAGCTAGTCTAAACAATTACAACAACCAATCGAACAAAACAAAACCCGATACATCCAAGATTCACTTTATAACATCGGTGGAAAAACTTAGTTACATCGCGAAGTAACAGAGGCCCACCCTGCGACAGTCCCTCACCCTAATAAATCTACCCTGAAGGTTTGCCGCGCGTCCGATATTTGGAAACGCCGGATCAATGCTTTCTACATAGTTATTTTAGGGTAAGTACCGCTATCCGCGTCCTAATGCAAGATTTGGGGTAAACTAAACAATTGCTCTTATGGGGGTAGTAAAATACTGAGTATGTGTGGGGATTTTAATTGATAAAGTTCTGTTTTGTATCAAAGAATTTGTCACCATGTAAAGCTGAAATAAAATGAAGTTTTTGTAACATAAACAAGGTTTCTGGGTCCACCAACCAATACCTTCTAATAAAATTATAAATGCCCGAGGACAATAACTCTAAAAACTAAAGAAGCTAAGAAAAGTCTTCCTCAGCGTTTTCTCATGGTCACATATCTTTTGTAATAACCTACCTAGATAATACCAACTACTACGAATTATTAATTATTCCATCAGGTAATTAATGTCAGGGAAATTAAGAGCTAAGCTAATTGACTGCTTACATATTATATCGTCCGTTTATTCAAATTGTAACTGTAATTTTTTGACAGTTATATGAAATGGCAAACAACTAATTTCCCAGACTGTATAGACATTCGGTTCCCCGAACTTATGGAATGTTCATCAGAGCTTTGTTCCGACATTGATTCCATTGGACTTTAGTCAGTACTCCACTAGATTTGCGAATCTCGTAGCGTTCGTAGCGACTGTTACGGCGTAGCAGACTACATTGTAGCACTGTCGAATATGGCAAGCTCTACGCGGTACTAGGAAAATATTTGCACCTGTGATACCATTGCTTTGTATAGATTTTGATGTATGGAAACTTATTTTTGTTTTATTACTTTATTTGACTCAAATTCCAAAACCAGTTACCTTACATGTTAACTAAAATCCTGAAAAATCTTAACTATCCAAACTAACAATCATAGTTGTTTGTAAGTGGCAATCTTTGGAAGACTTTGGGCTTTTACTACCTAATACGTTTTCAAAGAAATCCATCACTGATAGAAAGATATTACCAAGTACCATAGGATATATAATTTTGTTCATAGTTGACTTAGATGTAGGCTAAGTCGCAGAGAGAAATACAAAAAAATACCTACAACATGCTACAATCTTCTTCAGAAGCGTTGATTTTCGTCACAAATTGTAAAATAACAACACGCCTTCTTTTCCAAAGAATTGGTCAGAGATGAACTTACATTACACTCATATTTTGGCAGTTGTCTTTAAGTCCTACGTAATTGGAAGCGAGCCTTTTGCCAGGAATCGGGTACAAATCCGGACTTCTACCTGATACTGAGAAATTCCAGATAAAGTCACTATAAAGATCAAGTTAATCAAAATACCCAAGACCAAAAAGGAATTGTCTTTTTGACATATAAAAGTACCATTATATCCTCCAAAGGCTACTAAAAATAGGCTTCAATGCCGATCAAAACCAACTAACCTTTTACTCAATATTTGTATGAAAAATCAGAGAATAACAGAATACATGGTTACATAATGTAACACGATAACGTAACTGGCTTCTGTAAGCTTAGCGCGAGCCTCAAATTCTCTCGTATATACAATCGAGATTGATATTAATATATAATAACTACTGCGGTTTGGGAGTTACTACTCGTGTTAAGGAATTTACTATAGTTAACTGTGTGGATGTTTGTGTTTCAATCTGGTGGTTTTATTAAGCTATTTTTGGTTATTAATTAGGGGTTCCTGGTAAAGACATAATATAACATAACATGACGCTTGTAATCCTTGGTACCTATGGTAAATCCAAATTTCACCAGTTATGTTTAAGGGGAACCTAGTCGCGGGCTCGAACTCACTGGTGGGCCTGGCTAAAAAAACACGCTGTCTCACCAGGCTTCGTGTCCAACAGAGATAGTATCAGTGATGAGCAGTTAGACGCTAGTCTACACGCACAACGTTATTGAGTGAGATGCAGGATCATATAAAGTAAAAAAATCGCGAAAAAAAATTCAGAAAAGTCCTTTGGAAGATCGGGTTTTATGAAAAAACCAATGCATAAATCCAATAAAGTTTATTGAACTTTTCGATAATTGAACTTTGTCGGTACTGACTTGGTTTTGGAGATTTTACACTTCTTTTATTACTTAAACACGCCCAAAGTTAAGTAAAATTAGCAAGAAAAACGAATCTTTGTTGGCTCCTAACTTTTTAATGGGTTTTATTTTAGTACTCTGTTTCTGTACAGACAATATTAATGATGAGACAAAACGATATCATATTTTACTTTGGATGTGCCATGTCAGACAGTGGAGTAACACACTCCCGAAGTTTGTATGCAAAAAATCTGGACTAGGTTCATCTTAGGGGCCATGTTATAGACATGACATCAACCGGGCATAAATCCAGACTCCGGGGTGCTATAGAGGCATTTCTGATAGAACAACACAATAACACTTTGTCTGACCCTGGAATCTTATTTAAACCTCGTGCTTACCAGTAACGCTTGCAACCAGTAGACTTATGAGACTTAGTAAATTATTCCATTTTTTCTTAACAGTACGTGAATTCTGATGATTGCAAAGAGAGCAACAGTATCCTACCATATTTTAATGTGTGACTATCACGGTTTTGAAAGAGGTTTAAGCTCATCTAATTTTCTTGTAGCGTTTTACGAGGTAATCTGAATTTAACAGTAGATGTTACAAGCTTAAATTGTGCAATGGATCAAGATCAGTCTCTTTCTACCTTCTGAAAATGCTTGAAAGCTTAGTTTTTCTTATGAATGTTACGTTTATTTTCAAGGCAAGTAATTGACATAAATAAACGTTATTCGCATCTTAATAAATGTAGAACTGCGCATGATTAATAGGAAATATTTACCCATGTTTTTGATATACCTATCAACAAAACATTATCGCCTTCTAAACCAGAATACTCTCAAGCAATTTCGCAATACGCAATACAAGAATAAAGAAAACAATAAAATGTCTGTTTTTTAAATCTTAAAGGGAAAACTAAGATACAAAAGGCTCTTAGCTAGTGACGTGTAATCAAGCTTCTTTTGAACAATGTACTCGTTGTTTTTTTTTAATTTCACCGCGGAACAATCAAGGAGGTTTTTAAGATTTTACCATACTGCTTTGTGTATGTATCCTTTATTATTTTCTTTCTAAGGACTCGAACACACGTTCCACAACCACACCACATCGTAGCTATAAAATGTGGGCAAGCAGTTACGTGTGGATAGTATCGCTGCAGTTTCTAGCAGTTCGGATGTAGTAACTACAAAATTTCGATGTGGTTGCGTTTTCACTAGTAGTTACGATGTGATTACAATGTGGCTGGTGTGCAGACAGATCAACTCCGGTTGTGACATTATCATCGTGTCGACGTAACATGGTGGGTGCGATGTGGCTGCGATTTCGCCTTGATGGGGTCGGTATCACCCACACGGTTGATTTTGACGGCCAAATGCTGTCCGTGTGAATAGACTATTAATTTTCGTGGTGGTGCCTCTATGCGGTGTTGTTGTGGTGTGGTTGTGGTACGTGTATTCGGGCCCTTAGATAGCCAATTAGATACGGCTCTTATAAATTTTTCTGTTGTTGTTAGTTTGCTAATGGGTTCTGTTTAGTTTTATATGGAAAACTGGAAGTACGAAGAGAAATGTAAAGTCGTTGTCAGGATATTGTGAAAGTCGATAAGAAAACTAGTGGGTGATGCGATCGGAGAGGATGTACAGGTTGATGGTGCAAAATGGATTATTTTTTCTGTGCTATCGGAAAGTTATTACGTTTCTGAAAATAAAACCAACTTGAAGTAAAATATAATGACTGTGAAAAATCAGTATCTTCGCAAGGTATTCTTTAGCAAATTCAATATCCACGCACTTTAATACTTCACCTCTAAATAAAAACAAACAAAGCATCCCCCGCCTATTTGAGACATTATTTTTCAACTACCCTCAACTCCGTTGTTTGCAAAGATGCATTAGCAAATCATACGAATATGTACGAGAGAAGTAAACATAAATCCCGTCTCCCCTGAAATTCTCATCTAACCAAGCTATATTATTACCTGATACATTTTCCCTCGAACAGAAAAACACCCTTTAATTTTACTCACACAACAGCACATCTTGGACTCACAACAGCACAAGTGCCAGGCATACGTATTGAAACTATGAACTTATATTTTACCTAGTAAAGTTTAGATTAGAATAATAAGGTTGTTGTTTATGATTTTCTGGAAAAGATAAAAGTGATATTGCTATAGAGATTCAATGCAAACCATAGTGTCTTTTATTCTCTTTTCAGATTATAGGGACACGAATAGTCTTTTAAAGTGAAAAGCTGTTTGCAAAACATCGAATGTTTTTAATCGTTCATCGGTAAATGGTGAATTAACTGAATACGTTGATTGGTTAATTGATCAATTAAAAATAAGGTACTTAACGAGTGTGTGACAGGCTTTTTAAGTAATTATATAGCGTTTGTGCATTACCGGAGTTGCTGATTGATTAAATAGCCTTGATTTTCAATTAAATAGGCTTAATGAGCGTAAATTAAGATTTACAGGGGAATTGTGAGATAGTCTCTTACGCTAATTGGATCGCGGGGAATTAAATACCACCCCTAATTAACGGAGTGTAATGCATATCGCTAAAGTGATTTTAGTCATTAATACCTAGACAAGTGGATTTTTCACAATTTATGTTAAAAGAATAAAATCAGTCGCTTTAAATGAATGAATGAGTATTCATTGAATTACAGGTCGTAATTTCAGCAAGAAAGAACTGCAATCACCAATCATCTAACAACCATGGGGATCATAGTCAGAGGTCCAAAGAACATATTATTACACCCTAATCTAGCTATGTTATGAAGTCCACTAAATACAGCTTCAGCGTCGCGCGTTGAACTCTTTCATTCGGGACCCGGTTCTTACACATAAATACTGCTGAAATACTTATTAATTACAGATTAGTAAGAATGTAAATTAAATAATAGTATCCTTAATTTCCATTTAAGTTTTTAACTGACAAAATTTCAAGGTCATACAAGGTCATGCGCTGAAAAAAAAAACAGTTGAAACAAAACAATGCAAACAGAATTTCACAAAGTGGTCAGGTACTATAAATATATGACATAAGTTTTTATTCAGTTTCAGTACCTTATGTAAACATAAATGAATATTGTATCTATAATTCTAGCGAATGCTTTTTGTGACATAAACTTCTTACTATGCTTTACATAATGAAAGGTCAAAACAAGGGAAAAATTATTTAACTTTAATAAGCAAATTTTAATGACGTAATACTACATTCACAGTAGTTCTTCACTTCAATAATCATCTATCACCACTCAAACATTCTGAAAAGTATAAAAAAAAACATATTACAAGTTAAGTACTAAGACGTAAGTTAAGACAGTAGTCTGTGTACTTTTATATCCCTTAAAGCATAATGAACAAAGACAAAGACGGCAGGTAGCAGTGAGGGGGGGGCGGTGCGGCGGTAGGGGGGACACATATGCACCACCATAAGTACAACGATATGCATCACTGCAGTCGCAGAGCTGCATTCCTGGTGCTGGCGAACGTGGGATTAAGGTGGACATTATTTAGGACTGACCTTTTTAAATTGGGCGTAATGTATGTCACATGGAGACTAGTCCTCAGCGGGATGGGTCAAATGTGTTGAGCTTTAATTTTAATCTGGTTTAATTCCAAACGAAAGCAGTGCATCTTATCTGTGCCTGACCGTATCATGAAGGTTGTCTACCAAAATTGCCACAATGAATATCTAACAGATCGGTGAAGAATCGTTATCATCAGCGGATTTAAATGGGGATTAAAAGCCACTTTTTAGCATCTATTAAGACATGTGCCTCGTTAAAAGCTTACGCTCAAACAAAGCGGTTCTGATGTAGAGAATTATTTATCAAACAACTAAACCATCCCAACTTGTACACACGGCTACACATCAAGTTATACATTTCCAGTTTACGCTGATCTCGCACTGTCCGGAAATCCTATACAATGCGAGATCAGCTTATACTGGAATTGTATAGCTTGATGTGTGGCCATGTGTACAGGTCCCCCTCACAGAGGAATAAGGACTAGCCTAATCAATCTATAATGTTCTCACTACTGAGACACAGGCCTCAGAGAGTGGGCCATAATCCAACACGCGGGCCCAGTGCGGGTTAGTAGACGAATGAATACTAAGGAGTCTAAAAAATGCGATATTTCATATATACTGAACTGTTCTTCTTTTTCTTCTTAGCGTGTCGATAGCAATCTTAATACAGTCAGCCCAGAATTTGGCTACGAGCTTGGCACTTTCAGCAGCGTCTATCAGCTCCTGTAGCGTGCAGACAACAGGACACGCTGAACAAGGTATAAAGTGCCTCATTGTTTGTGGAGTCATCAGTGAATCTTCACCTGAGAAGGTTTGCATTGAATGATTGTTTTCAAACTAAATACTATAAGTAATCGAAAATTGTAACTAGATAAAATTAAAGTTCTCCCAAACAAACAGCTCTTGCATTCGATCCCACGGTCGCATCCACGTTAGCCTTTCGTGGAGTCGCATCAGTTGAACTCCTCTTAGTTATAGTCCGGTCGCTCTCTAATTTACTTGCCGGCCGCCGGTGGACTCGATGCCACAATAATACCGCCAAGTATTAAACGTCGCACTGTGGGCTAAACACGACCTGGTTTTTTAAGAAAAATCCATTAATTTCATAAATTTTGACTAAGGGTTTAGGGTGGTGTTTAATTAGGTTTGAGTCCCAGGACGTCCCGGCAGTCCCGGGACTATTTATAAATTTAGTTGTCTCAGGTCCTTTCGGGTCGAGACTCGAGACACTGGCCACCACAGCTTTAGACTACCAAAATACGCATTTTTTACTTCAAATTGGACTGTTACTGCACTGAATGCTTTTTCAATAGAATTGTATTGCAGATTTTTTTTTTATGTCCGTCGTATCTAAACGTCAAACTTGGAAATAATGAACGCTGAACCTAGCACCAGGAACTCTACAGGTACAGAACGAACCCGACGAGTTGTTGCAAAGTCAAATGGAACAGGCAATCAAGAAAATCGAACAAAACGTCCTCAAATTCTTGAAAAAATTAAATAACAATAATATTAACAAAAGAAGTTGTATTAAAATAGTTTAAAAAACTAAAAAACACGCTTTAAAAACCAAAGTAAAAAAGTAGAAAATAATTTAATTCAATGAAAAAGCGTGGGGTGCTTTTTGAGGTATTTTTATAATCAATTAATGTCAAGCACACGCTTGACACGCCCCACGCTTTTTAATTGAATTAAATTATTTTCTACTTTTTTAGTTTGGTTTTTAAAGCGTGTTTTTTAGTTTTTTAAACTATTATTTATATAAAAGCGTGATTTTTCAGTTTTTGTTTTCTTTATTTTTTCTATTTCTCTCTCGATTCTAATTTTATTCTAAGAAGTCTCGAAGTCCCACCCCCAAGACTTTGATGGTAGCTCGTCTATTCTCCTTGGACTGAGACTGTCGAGACTTCCCAAATGCTAATGTTGATTACAATGCTTGTAATTAAGATTTTTTTTAAGATTAGATGCTAATAAACGTGACTATTCCTCCAATAAATACTAAAATAAAAAGTTTAAGGTTTAATTAAGATTATTTTTTTTGCATAATAAATTGTTTTTAGCTACATTAAAATACCGCGTTTTTATACCAACAATGTTTTTTTAACTCTATAACAGATTAATAATGTAATTCCAGTTAGTAAAAGATGAAGAGAAACGCACCACTGTGCATCGCCTGAACTTTTTAAACGTATTGCGCTTGCGCAAGCTTTTTAAAAGCGCAATTACGTTTACGTAAGTTAACAATCTTAAGATCAATTGTTGGGTAATGGGTGCTCATTTGTGACAAATGTGCATGTTATAAGCTGAAAAATCTTTTATTTATTTTAAGCCTTTCAGTAATAAAATAAATACCGGGTGCTACCACTTAAATAGGGTCCTGGGTGGAATTTTATTGAAATTTTCGAATTAAACTTGTAGAGTCGGTGAACAACGATTCGAAAAGCCAGTTAGGTCCTATTACTGTTAGCCCACATCATGCCACTGCTGAGCAAAGGCCTCTCCCCACGACTTCCAACTCTTTCGATCCAGGGCAGTGGACCACTGGTTGTGTGGATCTCTCCAGCTCGTCCCGTCAACTTCTACGGGACCTGCCGTGACGCCTTCTGGCTATGTCAGGGTTCCACGTAGTGATTATTTTAGCCCACAACTCTTTGGGCATACGGCATACAATAAGCCAGAACAGCCAATAAATATGAAGTGGAGTACCAGATATTGATTTTTTTATTCTCATATTAACCTATCTATTTTCAGTATATTTAATTTCTGAAACAGAAAAGTTTAAAAATTTACGCATTCACAAAAAAGGTCTGACTGAATAAATTGTCTCGCTAAACTGACGTATCAGATTAACCCTAACAATGGCTGCACAATAACCCGGAACCGCGTCTAACTACCTGTGTCCCACACATGCCTGTTTGACCTTATGCAGCCGAAAGTACCGATAAACACCCCACATGCCATTATATTCCATGTTTGTTGTGTGCGTATTAAACTACCTCCATCGTTCTACACGTGGGTATAAAAAAATGAATAAAGGAATATGCCAAGAGATGGGCAGCATCATTATTTTGGCAATAGCGGCTATTTTAGCATCAGTGGCCTTTTTGGAATCGGTGGCCTTTTTGGCAACAAAGATATTTTTGGCATTAGTGGCCTCTTCGGTAACAGCAACTTTTTTTGCTATAGTGGTATTTTTAGCAACAGTTCTACTAATCACCACTAAGTTTGCCAGTAGTGGTGATTATTGCGATTTCTGATAAAAATCGTTTAATAGCTGTCAATGAAAGGTCTTCGTGTGTACAGCAGTGAAAGGACCGATCAAGTGGTGATGACAATGTGATCACGAAGACTTTTCATGAAAGTCATTAGGTACCTAAGTTTGGAAAATTAAATTAACTAACTTAAACTAAGTTAAAAACCGTCCAGCTAATCCTAAATCTATCAAAAGAAAAATTCAATTTAGTATGGTTGCTATGTTGTCAGCCAAAAAGCCATACCGCGGCCCACTCCAAATTGTGATTAAACCAACCTAATACACACAATTACAGGTCATGCTACTACCGACACCCGTTTTTGTGCCAAATAGAAAGATTACAACCCAAATGCCAACCCCTCTTTAAAAATCAACCATAGCACCAACAGTATAGAGTTTAAATTTCGTTGTATGGTTTCTGACGAAACCCGCTTCGCTTGTGTGCCCTCGTGAAAGCTACACATTTCATTTATAATATTAGGTACAATAGCAGACGTCATACTGTATACACTTCTACTACTGTACTCATAAATGTTTCATATGTGTGAGCACAATCGATGTTAGGAAGGCCGTAAACGCCGCGCAAGCGAATTTGGACTCTCTTCCGGAAGTTTTATGTTCCCTTTTTGTTTGATGAAGGTAACGTATTAAGGCAATAAGTGTATGTTTGCGTATGTGTGTACCGCAACGGCTCAAACGGAGTATCGAAGAATGCCGAGCGTGAATTACTGTGTTTAGGGAGTTGTCACTTTGACAATTTGCTCTTGTAAGGATTCGCGCCGCTTGTTCAGATTAATAAAAGATTAAAACCGGGTGGGTGATTAACACGTTTTAATACTAATTCAATTGTCATTGTTTGTAGTTAATTAGTGGCTAATCTAGGCTTATTAAAAATCTACAGAAGTAACGATGTTTTCTTTACTAAATCTCTTTTTTTTTATTTATGTTTAAGATTTTAGATTGGATAGGTAATAAATAAAATATTTTCATAAAGGCACCGTCGAAAGAAACACAGATAATAATAAATAAACATTTTTAATTACATTACAATAAGCATTTGGTGAACGTTGATGAAAAGTGATAAAGTCAACCGACAAACGTATCAATTACTAAATTGAATTAAACGCTATAAACCGCGCGGCGCTCCACAATAAGCGATCACAGCGCATCGCATTAGCTACTGACAGCCCGCGTACGTGTGTATACCACGCTCGTTACGTTTACGTGACGCGCACACACTAAGACAAACTTATAACTGCCTACAACACAAACAAAAATAAACCTAAACACTCACTACATAAGTGCTCTCTCGCCATACCTCAAACTCGCCAGTTTATTGCTTGCTCCCGCCACCACACCGGGTGGCGAAGTCCGGCAACGTCGCGCCCAAATTATTGTGACATTTATACCATACTGCTTGCAGAACGGAACCGCTAGCGACATCTATCCACGCTCTCGGAACTAAACACTCGGCTTCTAGAAAGAGACGGATGTACTTGACAATATCACTTTCACGGTCTCGTACTTAAAGCTAAGCGGTTTGCTGTACTGTTTGTTTGTGTCTGTAAACAGCGGCCTGGCGAGGTGTATCGCGCATGAATGAAATGGATGACCGCGCGAGAGAGACAACGCTCTACATTATGTGTGGGTGGAAACGGGATAGGTGAGGAGCGCGAAGCGTGCAGAATACATCGTTTATCAGATTACATGCGAAGTATCGCGAGCGTGGCGATGTTTTGACACGCGATAATCACAAGATAATGCGGGCGATCTCAACGGCGTTTAGGTTTATATTGGCTTTTTATAGCGCCGAGTTAAATGTAGTAGTGGAAAATATTAAACATATCAACGACTGCTCAGATTATTTTGTTTGACTTGTGACGTCAGAGATTCTCACGAAACTTTAGCGCGCCATTTGTGAATGTTTGAATGCTAACCCCTGATTTTTATTTTATTTACTGAACCTATATGTTAATTGTGACTTTCCTAATATAAATAAAGTGTGAATCAAATTAAAATGAAGAATTTAAGATAACGTCCGCAATGTTTTATTATTTATTAGAATTAGATTTTTATAACGCCATCAAAATTAATGGTTACTTAAAACTCCTCTGTACAATAAATGAAAAAATCTACATGTTTTTTTAATGTTTATAAAAAAAAGAACAATAAATCCAGACAAGCAATTACATAATAACATACACAATTTTTAATTCCTAAAAGTCCTCTAATTTATTCAAAGGAATAAAAATGACCAATACACAAACCCTCAACACTAAACTAAGCAATTAGTACGTCGAAAGTGTAGAGCTTGCGCAGAAAATCCGAGCTTTCCAAACTTGTCGGGGGCAGCTTGCCAAACGAATGTAGTGTGAAAACTTAGTAGCAACTTGTGAAATGGGGGAGGGGCAATATTGTTACCGAACTGACTACTAGTGCCATCTAGTAGCGAGTAGCGCAAGCAAAAATTTTGAAATGTTGACGTTATTGTAACTGCTAAAGATTTCTGTTTGTGTTTTGTTGGGTATATTTTAAGATTATTATCAATTTTATTTGGCTAGAGAATAAATGACAGCTATTATAGCTGAAAACCATAACAAAATAAGCCAAGAAAATTATCCACCTAAACAAAATACTAATATCAATTTCCAATTTGTACTGTAGAAAACTTAAATAGAAATCGTAGACAAGGTGTATGCATTCTAAATACCTTGACCAAACGTTATTTCTGGAGGGGCAATGTTTATCTTATGGCAAGCGTTAACGTTGCGTGTTATTTCAGTATCGGATTCGTTTTCTTTTATTTCAGTAATTTTATATGACTTCGAGTCTACTAATCGATTTTTAATCGAATCAAAATGTACCTATGTAAAACACCCCTGCTGAGTTGCAAACAGCTTTTTCTGTTTATTTTCATAATATGTGCGCTTTTAACCTGTACCTAATGAAAGCATTGATGATGCAATGCATGAATTATTTCATTTTGTAATTAGTACTGGCTTCTCTTTAATTATTTGATTATTCGATTTTATCAGCATTATTAACAGTCGTTTTCGTATTAATATTTAAATTACTAATTTGGTACCGTTCTTATGCATTATTATTTTCTATTATTTTTCTTAATATTAGGTAGGTACCTACTGTTTCCTTAAAACACATATTGTGTAATTATGTCACTGGTGTCAGAACTAAAAAAAAGCTTGTTATAAGGAAACTTGAACTTCCTGTTTCCAGTTTTGACTACCAGGTGGGCTTGCTCTTGGCCTTCATTTTCATAGCATTTTAAGTGTAGGTATAGGTACGCTAAGATAGCCCGCGACATTAAAATTTTCATCCGTTTTCTGCAATTTGCTAGGTAGTGTCAAGTTTTATGTGGATATTATTACATAAATATATGGCTATTTCATGAAAAAAAAAAATTCAATGGGATTAAATGAACATAAAAGGTGATGGTTTTAATTGTTATAATTCTGTAAATAAGTACATGTGTTACGATCACGAATCAAACTTTGTTCAACATACACCCTGAGCAGGACTTGCAAACTCCAAAAAGACAAGATAATTACAAGGGCTATCCTGGAGATTCCAGTTTCCACCTCAACTTCTGTCAAAAATCTAAAAGGAATCAACAGCAGAAATCGACAGGAATCCGAAGTCGGCGTTAGCGTACCGCAAGGCAGCATACTGGGGCCATTGTTAATTTTACGTGAAAATTAAAGAAATGTTTACCTACTAACATAAATGTTAAAAATGCAAAGTTATTTTATTGATTTAATTAATGCTAATCAAGTTTATTATTTATCGTTTATTTTCACTTCCATTGTTTAACTATTTAAAATCTGTTTGCGGCCTTTTATACCTTGTTTTGTTAGATCTAATAATGAATCGCACATATCCCAATATACTATTGGTAGATATTTAAAAATAGTCAAACAACAAGGTAACTCTAGTCGCAGCTTTATCGTTAGCGCACACAACGCGGACGTAAATCTTCCCTTGATTTACGGACATATACGTAGGCACTTTAATTTACAGCTAGACCGTTTTAGCCGACTTTCATAAGTAATAAACACTACACAATTGAATATCTTGTAGGTGGGACTTTATTGTACGACTAACGATTGAACTGACCCTAAAGATGTGACACTTTCAAATGCAAAATCCGCCTGTCTCCAAGATCTTATGTCATTTATAAGTTATTATTATTGGGCGTTGAACGAGGTCGCTGATAAAGAAACAACTATGTCAGTTTTCTAATAACTAAATAATTTTATTTTCCTGTCCTGTGAGTTTTTAAAAACCATGATACGTTTATCATGGTTTTATAAAATTAATTAATAATTATTAATAATTTACACTGACATTGATTTACAGGACGGAAAGAAATTAGTTAAATGATTGTGTTTGTAGTTTCCTGCTTTCTCTTGTATAAAAGTTTACCTACTTGCGACAGATTGTATTATTTGGATAGTATTATTTGTATTATTTGTCATAGTAAAATGCATTAAGCTTCTGAACGCGGACTCTCTCCAGGGTCAAAAGCAGTTTTCACATTACTCTCCCTGTAAAAGTTCTCACTGTAAAATGGACGGTTTGGTTAATTTTTCAAACATGCATGTCTCAAAATAATTACATTCATGTTTTCCGACAGCTTAATCAAAACTACAATTAGTATTCTAGCACCTGGAATGACGTTGACAGAAGTATTGTCGGTTGAAAGTTTATTACCCATGTGCTATTGTTTTTGATTCATACTTCGGGTCTTTGCCCTAATATTCGTTAGATCGTACCACCAAAATCATTTAGGGATTGCTGCTGCGTTTCTATCTAATCTAAAATCATCATCATTTATCTGTCTAACTGAACCCAACTGTTGTGGGTCGGCTTCCAGTCTAACCGGATTCATTTTGAATTCCAGTATTTTACATGGAGTGACTACATATCTGGCCTTCGCAACCCAGTTACTGGGTATATACCATACCCCTTGCTAAGGCTGGTTGTCAGACTTTCGGGCTTCTGACGACCCGTAACGACTGACAAAGATCAACCAACGGCTTAACGTGCTTTCTGAGGCACGGAGGGTCTTGGTATGTAAAGATGGTCACCCGCATCTATGGACCAATCGCTGATCAATCGAACTGTGTGGCTGTTACTTAGCCACAAGCCATACAATTTTATTTTTTTCTATCTTGTACATTTTACGCAAATTGTTTTAAAATTCGTGGTAAACATTCCTATCGTGACCATTAAACTCCTACACATTGGTTTTCCGAAAAATAATCCAGAAAGCTGTAAAAGAATTGAGGTGAAAACCAATGCGATGTGCTGAATAAGCGAGCCGACCTACTTCGACACTTCGTTAGTGTTTTTCGATATTCCACTGTGATTTATTATAGATATAAAATCCACCAGATGCCAGATCACACCGACCACATATTGGAAATACGCGGCCGTCTCTTGGGTGGTCTATCTATGGATCATTGTTTACGAAACAAGACGAGATGCGTTAGGTACCTACTTGTGTGACGTTTTATTGCGAAAAACATATGTCGGTGTGAAAAAATAAGTGCGAGCAAACACAGTCTAGCGGTCACATGGAACAAACTACGATCATGAGAAATGTTATCTGCCGCGCCCATGAAGGTCGACGCGTGAAGATTTGTGGCTGTACCGATATAAAGTATTTACTTAGGCCAGCCCAATAATATTAAGAGGTACCTAATCGGTTCAAATGTTAAGTCAATAACACTCGCCTTCGGGTTAAACTATTTAAAACAGGTGGTTAAAACGTATTTGTGTAATTATTTCATCGCGACGTTCAGGTTTTTTAAAGGTAAGTATGTTTGTTTAATTTACTCTAATATTCGTCCGTAACCATGTTTCACCGTGACCTCCCCGTTCGTAATATTCGTTTACATTCCCAAATACGTTAACAGGTACAACCTCCGGGGTCGGACCGCGGTAGGGGAATTGAAAAATTGTAAAACACACCTCAGGCATAAGGTGTGAATAAATTATAAGCGAGCACAAGTTATCCGTGCCCAGCACCACTTGACCCTCCGTGTCTCTTTCACCTGTGGAAATCACTTCACTTGCTTGGAAATGGTGAATTTACGTGAGACCTACATACGCTGGTCATTGCGCGACCCACTTACGCTTGGTAGTCTCAATATTGTTGTACCAGATCTGTACTAGGTTAGCGGAACCCTAGTTCTAGGATTATTAACTTGACTTTATGGAAATTCATTCCGGGTAAATGTGTTCCTATGACATGGATCTAGTTTATTGTAATGTTTCATTTCTCTTACTTTGAAAGTATTATCAATTCTGTTATTTGAAAGTAGGTGTAAGATTACCTACATGAGATACACATACGTTATCTATATGAGAGACGGCAAATTTTTACGATTTGTGTTTTCTTTTGGCAACGGTTTTCTCTGAAAATTGCAGCCAAATGTCGTCGTAGAGATGCGACTATCTTCTTTTATATATATTTTTTTTTAAGTAGATACGGTACGTAACTCATTCTACTTAAATATTTTTTTAATAATAATTATGTCCAAATCCTCTAGTCAAGCAATGGATTTTTTCTATATCACAATGCACATTACCATTATCAACTACTTTATGTTCCTTATTTGCTCAAGATAATACTTACAATTACACGATCATAATGTTTTGAAACCTATTGCAAAACATTGTGCAAATATTAGGTCTTTACCTATGAAATTGCCGTTTTGCAGTACTGGCCATTTCAAATCAAAATAATTTTTGTTTGGGTAAGAATTCTAATTTCAAATTAATTTTATTTTAAAAACATGGATTTTTTTTTCCAAAAGTAGTCATTTGTTTATTGATTAGTGTTACATTTTCATCGCATTTCAATCTTTTTCGTCATCATGGATACGTTAAAAATTCGAGTAATTATGGAATATGAGTACCGTCGTGGCAGCAACGCGGCACAAGCGGCACGCAACATCAACGACGTTTACGGAGCTAACACTACAAACCAACGCACCACCTGTTATTGGTTTGCTCGCTTCCGTTCTGGAAATTTCGACCTGAAAAATGAACCTCGCGGTCGTCCGAAGACTTTGGTCGACAATGACGAATTAAAGGCGATTGTGGAAGCTGATGATACACAATCTACGGCTGAATTAGCAGCAGCTTTCGACGTTAGCGTCAAAACAATATTGGTCCATTTGCGTCAAATTGGCAAGGTAAAAAAGCTTGACAAATGGGTGCCCTACGAACTCAATGATCGTCAGCGCGAAGTACGCGTCGAGACGTGCCTTGCACTGCTCAACAGACACACAAATGAAGGAATTTTGAACCGCATTGTTACCTGCAATGAAAAATGGATTCTGTTTGATAACCGCAAGCGCTCAGCAAGTTGGTTGGATCCTGGTTCAGCACCTAAACAATGCCCTAAACGAAAACTTACCCCTAGAAAAGTGATGGTCACTGTTTGGTGGTCTAGCGCCGGTGTGATTCATCACAGCTTCTTACCAAACGGGGTGAGCATTACTGCAGATGTGTACTGTGAAGAACTGAACACAATGATGGAGAAGCTGGCACATCTCCAACCAGCATTGGTCAATCGCTCGTCTCCGCTGCTCCTGCACGACAACGCGCGACCTCATACTGCACAGCAGACGGTCTCCAAGTTGCAAGAACTGGGGTTGGAAGCTCTCCGTCATCCGCCCTACTCACCAGACCTTGCGCCTACAGACTACTACTTTTTCCAGAATTTGGATAACTTCTTGGCGGGAAAAAAATTCAATACCCGAGAGGCAGTACAAAATGCCTTTGAAGAATTTGTTGCCTCCCGTCCAGCTGATTTCTTTAAGAAGGGCATCAATAAACTGCCACTGCGATGGCAAAGATGCATTGATTGCATGGGTGATTACTTCGATTAATACAAATAAAAAATACATGAAAAAAATTCGTTTAAATTTTTTCATACAAAACGGCAATTTCATAGGTAAAGACCTATTATTTCCATAGTGTGTTGTCTCTGAAAAACTCAATACCGTCATGATTTGCACGAAATTCTACCTACCTACAATAATGTACCATCATGATCCTCAGACTCTTTATCTAATCACATAAAACATGTGACGTCATCGAGTGCGTAAAAACACCCGACCTTTATACGAGGGATTTGTAATCTTTACGAATTATTGAACTGATAACTTCGGGACGCTACTGGAGAAATTATTTTGAGAGTTCTATTCACAAAGGTGAAAACTTTTGGCTATCATGGAATAATTTTATTCGATCCTTAGGTACAAGACTTCGACTTCATTATCAGCCAATAGGTACAACTATACAGCTTTCTGAAGAGTATTTCTCACAGACAACTATAATCAAAGGCTTTTATAATCACCACATCTGTTTCTCAGTAAAAATGGTGTGTTCTTCATTTAGTTTCTAAACACGGACAGGTATTTCAATTATCATTGTATTTTGTCTTCATACGTATTTCAGTGACTTCAGTCGACCTAGAAAGAAAGTTCTATCAGTAGAACAGGACATCGATTTCATTTCAAGTTTTCGAAAAAGTTACAAAAGGTTTACGAAATATATCGTTCAATTACATAACTCCCAAATTGCGCAACGAATTTTAAAATGACAGTTCAGCAAAATGTTGATATTAGAATCCTTCGCTTATTCGAACTGCTAGCGCCATCTAGTGGTGCCGAATTAAGTTAACTCCACGAACAACATACGTTTTAAATTTTTGACATCGCGAGTAAGTGGGCATTTTTCTATTTAAAGGATTTATTACGAAATATTTATTATTTACTAGGATGATCATGCAACACAATATAATAATGTACCAACCTATCTTCTCAACTTAATACACAATACTACCCTTGAGGGCATATCCCTTAGGTAAATAGGACAAACTTGGTGATCCCTCCGCCCTTCCATCGCTCGCCGGGGTCCCGGGAAGAGGAATATCTAAGACGAAACCATTTGTATGTAATATTTAATATAACAGCATCTTCACCGATATATAAGTCATAGGTATCTAAGTAGATAACATTTTGTGAATCGACCAATAGGTACCTATGTAAAACAGAATATGATATTGTCATCTTACGTATTCTGTTTTGAATAAGCAGAGAAACGTAGGTAACTTAGATAGTTAATTAGAGGATTAATATCTCAGCACCCTAATTGCATCACGCTATTAATCGTTCAACAATATTCATTGCGTTATTTTCGTTGTTGAGCAGACACATTTTTCGAACATATGAAGCAATGGTTTAGCCATCTGTTTCAAAACGAAACAGTTACGCAATTAGGGTGCTGATAAGAATGCTTGGAAACATACTGGTCCTACTCCATAGGACAATCTAGAGTCTAGAAAAAATCAAACTGGTTGCTAATTGAATTGTATAATTAATTATAATTAAGACATTGATTTACACTCAGTGATTACCTACTTTAACTCACACACTGACTTATTACTTGTTAATATTCTAGGAAAATCGTATACTTACTTTTACAATGTTTGTAAATATGTGAGCACCATGTATCTATCATAAAATTTAATTAATCTGTAATTGCTTCACTTTCATTCTTTTTACCTATTTTGGTACTAATTTTGTTCTGGGTGCATCGTTTTCACACATGAATGTATTTTAAATATTGTACTTAAAACATTTTAAAAGAGTAATGGTGGAGTTTCTTGCCCATTCGTCTACATAGGAAACCACATTTTGGAAGGGGCGACTAGAATCAATTCTATTTAACCGACTTAAAAAAAAGGAGGAGGTTCTCAATTCGACTGTATATTTTTATTTTGTTTTATAATTGTTGGCTCAGAACTTTCGACTGGGTGAACCGATTTTTATTTGATAGCTGGTGCTTCCCGTGTGTTCTCGTTAAAATTTCATATAGATCTGATGATGCGTTTCGGAGACAGACAACGAAACTCTTTAAAAATTACAGCAAATCAACCGCGTTTGCTGCTATCGCATAAATATGCATTGTTTTTACCCCAAGGATGATGACATTTCGAATTAGTGTGGGATAGTTACTATAACTAAAAAGTGAAAAATTGAAGGTTTTTCCAAAACAAAAACAACCGACTTCCAAAAAAACACTACAAAGTGAAAAATAACTTTAATTTCAGAAGTCGGTGACTGGTGACATGAAAATTAAATAAAATACCTACATATCCAAAAAAACGGACTAAAGTTATTTTTCACTTGTGTGGTTTTGGAAAGCGGTTGTTTTTTTTTTTGGAAAAAGTTTTCTAATGTAAATGTTGACGTTCAAAAGTGCGTTTTGAGTGCCTAGAAATAGGTAAGTAAATGCTTTGACTTTGACTTTGTTCGACGGTAATTTTAAATAAACTTTTATAAATTAGCTGTGTTAAATCGTTGAATGCATTATCTAATTTAAAACAAAACACGGTAAAAATAACGTTCACATTTTTAGTTATTTCAAACTCACTATGTCAACTAGCCTTGTACACAACAAACGCAACCTAATTGTTTATACAAAAAAAAAAAACTAAGATAACAATCAACGAACAAATTCACTATTATTTTATAACATAAACTCGTGTCATACATGGCGTGAATAGTACACACCATCGCATTAAACTTTCAGGGAGTTTACCTACACCGCTATAGCTACGTGACAGCCGAAATTGGGTCCGAAATTACTCGACAGTAGAATAATGGCGTCTGTTACTAATATACGGTTATCCGGAAGTGGTCTGAGCGGCGGAATTCGTACCACAACATGTATGTAATTTATTTAGGCGATACCATCGGGCGCTGTCGCCACTCGTCAATAGATGGCGCTGTACTCAATTAAGTTGCGGACGTAATATTAATCTAGTTCAATCCGGTACGTTTATGTACAAATGCATTAGTGATTCCACTGCAACGATGTTATTGTGGTGATGATGTATTCATTAATGTTCTACTAACAATATAGGGTTGTAAAATAATTAATAACATTGAGTGTGCAACTGGGGCGCTTCCAACTATATTTTATGGAAACTTTAATAATTTTCTTTACTGATGTGTTGGTTTGTTGTACTAAATTGATTATTTCCTGATAATTTATTTATTTAAAGAATGTGCGACAGTATTCACAACAGTATTAGTAGGTAGGTAGGTACAACTGTTTTTAGGTTATCCAATATGGCGCCAAAACACATTCTACAAACACTGAGAGCTTTTAGAAAATCGTACGAAAAGCTATTGATATTACGGTGTGCCAGTTTTCTGCTTCCTAGATTTCTGCATAAAACCCATTGTGCGCATTTCCTGTGAAATACAACGGCCGTACCTTTCTCTCTAACAAAGTTACAGTCTAAAGTTAGTTTTTACCTCCTGATTCCTGCACACTCGCACAATACTACTGCATTAGTAGGTCATCTACATAAACTGGTAACTATAAAGATCATTCTTTTTTAAATAATAACAAAGAAAATTCGTAGAAATAGTCATTTACGTAGTACTTTTCATGTCTTCTTTACATCGTCCTCACAAATAATTATACTTAAATTCAACAAAAATTATGTTCTAACTAATATTTTTGTAACAATTGAGTATCCATGGAGTTTCTTGACGTTTATTCTCCTTAAATACCCACGGTTTGAAATTAGCTTCATATTTCTGACTGACCGACTCCTTGACAATTCAAAATTGTCTGTAAATGGTTTAAAGTAAATGTAATGAATTTAAAAAAGATTACGTACCATAATACTGAACAGATATAAGACACCAAAAACATCACCAAAACATCTAGTTAAGGTAAAGACGATCCCTGTTATTTATAAGGCACTTAACCTCTTTGTTTATGACGAAGCTAATTCCGTATTGAGACAACGTGGCCGAAATTAGGATGTTGAAAATAAACACCACCACAGAAGAGGACATTTTAATTATCTTAATGTTACTATAACAAACATTGCAACCGGAATCTTTGATACTCCTTGGATGTTAAGCTAAGATTAATCTTGGATTCTTTGTGATGTTGGAGGCAATATACATACAGGAAAAGTTTTTATCCAGTGAGCAAACTGTAACCATGATTTCAGCATATCATTCTAGACCCCCAGCGCAGAAATTTTTCGTCGGTAAACAACAAAAAAATCAGCTGTTTCATAGAAAAGACCTACCTACGCGGTCAAAATGTATGGAACAGCTGATATTTTTTTGTCTAGAATGATATGCTGAATTCATGGTAACAGTTTGCGCTCTGAATATAAACTGTTCCTGTATAGATACTGAATCAAGTCTTAAAAATGTTTATGATGATGCATATATGTTTCTCATTACGGGGACTGATGATGCAATAGTAGAACCTAAAATATTTTCTACTGCTACTCATCTTCCAGACAATGACATATACTTTTTATATAAAACCAGCTTGTTGAAAGGTAGCCAATTCTTTGTCGGAAACCACACTGAACCACTACGACTATACCACGATAAAAGAGAAGAAAGTCTACTTACTGTCTTACTGCAATTTTTTTTTCAGCTTCAAACTTGTAGTAGGCTACGTACTTCATTTTATCCATCATGAATTTGTTAAAATTATGTCTGTCCTTGTCGAGTCTTAAAATTTTCCAAGGTATAGTGTTGGAAAACTTTGTTATGGGACCGTGGAAAATCTGAAAAGTGATATCTGTTGGAGATGCCTGTCTGTCTTATGAAGATTTTTTCTATTCAAACCTGCGTGGCAGATCCTGGAAGACTACATTGGACATACAAAGAGTAGAAAACAAGGTAGGTCACGCGTAAAACTCTGGCGCCAAAACTTTTGGGATTGTCTCTGTTGGGTCAGGATAGTTGGTAGAAAACTATCAATAATATTATATTAGTAGCCTATTAAACGCTATTGTTTAAAATAAGTCTTACTTCATTCTTCAACATCTGACACGTTTTCTCCAACGACACTCGTTCTGAAGGGTTAAAATCAATTAGTATACAAACAAGGTATACAAGGAGCGACGTATCTAGTGTAATGACGTCATCGGTACCACGCTGCGCCGGCCCGCACCCTCGCGTCATCTCTCTAATCGAAAATACTGTTCAGTAACTATTCTTTATTTATATCTCCGTCAGTGTCTGGAAATGTATGGAGCGGAGCAAATTACAGATTGTCTATCTATAGACGCAGTGTTTGGATCATACCATGCTCTTTTAAGAATTGTTCGGGAACACACGAGTTTGAGCAAGAAATACTTACATCTTCCGGTTCTTCTAATTGTTCAATCTTATCACCTTAAGTGGTATCTTGGGCAATAAGATTTATATCTTCCAAAAGTTTGTGAACTCAATAAAATATCAACACAGAAACAAAGTGTTATTTTTCTTCTTCTTGGCGTTATTCCAACTTATTGGTATGGGCCACTGCATCTTTGTCTTCAAAACTTTTCTGAGTTTCGTACGCAGGTGCATCTTGGCTGAACAAAACTGTAACAAAGACAACGACTATAGAAAAATCATCAGTTATTATTAAACTTCACATAAGATCAAACCCTATACTATATTTCAATTACTTCACTTTATTTACAGATATAACAATTTGTTGCCGGCACTGCGTCTATGTATGCAAATCGGTCGCTTATGCCACATTCACACTGTAGGGCGTCTGCTCTTTTAACAATTAAAATATGCAAATGGGAGATATTACCCACTACTTTTCATTCCGGCTCGATGGAGTAGGTATCAATGGGGTTGCGAGGCTTCGAGCCACCCCTAGCTGTGATGACGATGTCAAAAAATATGGATTGAACAGCACTCCCATAGGGCGAGCGACGAGACTGTTTGTTTATATTATCACTTACATAGACACCTGTAGTTAACGAGGGAACAGGGAATTTAAATTGTAATTCTATTAGGTGTGTGAGGTGTCTGATTTTGTTTTGTTTTAAAATGAAAGCAGAGATTATAATGATATCGGGTTTGAATTCCCCTTTGTCTCTTAAAAATGTTTGAGCTTGATTTTTTTTACGATTTGGAAAAACGATTTGATTTTATTGACAAAACTCAACTCATTATATTATAACTAGCTTTTTAAATTATCTCCAGGAACGTATTACCGGGATAAAAAGTATCCTATATCCAGATTATAATCTATCTGTGTGCCAAATTTCATCCAAATCCAATCAGCCATTTGTGCGTGAATGATTAACAAACATCCTTTCCCTATTAGGTAATTTTTTGCCCAAAAGATCTCTTTAAGAATCACAAAACTTCTTTGTACCTACAAGTCTAGGTAGATAGAAATCAAGGCCAAATCCTACATTTTACACCATTACTCATAATGCGTCACATTACTATTGATCCCAATGTCGTTGACCGTCCCTATAACCGTGTCACCAAATTGAGTGATTACGTTGTAGGTCGACTGACTAACTACGAGACAATGGCTAAACAGCCAAACAGGCAAATTACACAGATTGTGCACCGTCGGGGTTACGTTGCTATGTAAATTAATAATATGTAAATTTCCACGCCCGCCGAACAGTTAGGGCTAAGCTGACGTTTACACGGCACTCCTAAGCGATACATACAGCCTATAGATTAATTTTAGCGACGCCTTTTTAATTGAGTTCTTTGGTAGGCAGTTTTTAGAGGACCGTCTTGATTAACAAAGGGGACTAGGTTTTACCCAAAATCTTTATAGATATTTTATATTCTATGTAAATAGGGACATTGTATTGGAAGACACAAATTAATCAATCAAATTAACTTGCAAGTTCTTTCTTCCCAGTCATAGGTATTTTTATCCTCAATTTCTGTCGCGTTCTGCTGCTCGGCTTTGTGTTTCCGCTTCCTTGTTCATATCTTGAAAATTTTCCCGTATTTTATCACCTTCCAACAATAATCTCAGTTAACTTTTTGCTAAACATTTTATTAATATCTAACTAAATGTCTCTTGATGCAATCAATACATAACGCTCTGAAGCAGCTCGAGCTAAGCCTAAATAGTTAATACCAAACATAATAGATGGCGCTACGCGTATTCGAATCATGGATACGTAGAGTTTGGAAATTACAGTACATATATTCTACATTATGAGTAAAACTAATATGTATGTAAACAAAGCAATACAATACATTTGTAATCTAGATATTTGGATAGAGGCAGAAGAATTTGGATGAAAGCATAGGTAGTTTAAAAAAATCAAACCATAAGCTAGATAAATAAAACTAAATAATTATTATTAACTAATAGTTATTTATGATTTTTGTTTTTCATATTTTTATTATTTAATGTGTTGTAGATAAAATCAAAGGAAACTTTAATATTCATCATATCATTTTAAAGAAGAAAAAGTAAAGTAAGTGGTTGTAGGTAGGTATACCTACTACCTAATGGTAGTCGTTGGTAGTAAGTTAAGTTTTAATCATGTATAATACCAAAAGTAAGTTAATAAAGTCACAGTTCTGTACATTTATTTAAATAATCGTTTAATCCAAACTCCGTAGGTACTAGTGACGTCGACGCTCCCCGAGGCGATCAATTACTGCGAATCAACTGCGAATCAACTTTCATGCGCCTCCCCTAGCATTGACATTGCGTACTCAAATGCGAATCGGTACACCCTAGTCACAAGTTGCATGCAAATGTAGTGTAAATTATTCCGAATCATAATGTGAAAACTTTAATGTATTGAAACGGGAGTTTAAAGCTTATTTTCGTTTAGAAGATGAGCTGTTTATGATTTTTTTTACAATTATCTGAGAATAGCAGGAATGAGAATAATTATTTTTCATGACAATAGTTGTGTTATGTCTTTTGGAAATAGAGAAGAAGGATAGTTATCTTGATTGAGATTGGGTCACGCACTGAGTTACGAGCTTAATTTAAAATGCCACAAATTAAATAGGTAAATCATCGGTTTTATTAAGTTTTATTCTCGGCCTCAATAAGCATCGAATCCGTGACCCTACAGGAAGCAAGCCAGCCACCCTTGAGCCATTGGGGTTGATTCGGCGTCCCGACGTCCGCCTGCTTTGTTCAGGGTTGCGCTTTAAGTTCCCGCACCCAAACAAGTATTTATGCAACAGATTACAAGTGTCAATAATATTCAGTCAAAAAGACAAGATATTGCTTCAATTCTTAAGTAAGTATAGATTATACAAGTTAACATAAAACTATGACTATGCGAGATGTCAGGGTGTATAAAGCACAAATAAACCCCGTTGACATTGTCAAAGACAGTGAAACAATATACAATACAAAAGAAAAATCAATAAAAGACACGAAACCAAATTAATAAGAAACAACACTGATACAGAAGGAAGGATTAACCTAACAAACATAAACAAATGAGCGTGTTCCCAATTTCGGCAGGAGACAACGCTTAATTACGTTCGCCTGATACAGACAGGAAAGGGTAAGCAGTTATTATAAATAATTTAGCAAATAGGCCACCCGGGTCGCGCGGCCATGATTACACGACAAATCTATGTTGTTGTAATACAAAATTTTTGGCTGTGGTAACGAAAATGGCTCGTAGTTCTGACCTTTTTTCCTGAAGACGTGCAGACCTGTTGCCAAGCCAGAATTTTCCTTCGACATCTGTCTTCGTTTTAGGAATGTTTTATATTTGGAAGACTTGTCATTAATGTGTTTTTTTTTTAAATGAATGAATGCTTCCCATGTAATTTGTTTACAGTGACTGTGATTCAGCTTATACCCGTACAGGTCTGGCCTCCTGTCATCTACTCTCTTTTGTTTGTCTTTGGTTGCCCTGTAGGTATAAGGTCAAAGAAAATAATAGGAGTAAATATATAGACACCTTAACGTCAGTGGCGTGCAACGAACATCAAGGTCATATATTGTTACACAGAAAACGTTTCATGTCAACGTTGCATGTGTTTGCTGAACTATCCTTGGTTTTAAATAGAATAACTGCTAAAGGTGACATTATGATTTTGTGCTGTCAAATCTTCACATTTATCTACATAACTTCACCTTTGAAAGCATTAAAAATATCTAAAAGCACATTTGAATCTCCACTCGTATCTAATAATACTTTTTTTTATCAAAATTCTATTCACAATGCAAGGCATTCAAAGATGTGTGGGTTTATTCATAAATTGATCCGCTGCGAGGTCAGTACTCGGAGGGTTGGATGCAATATGTCTGGGGACGCTCACGTGTCGAAGGGTCATAATCCGAAGGAAAATATAGTGTGTCGTGTGTCCGTTTTAATTGAAAAAGTTAAATACGTTGGTATTAAACGCAGTAAGTGTATTGCTTAGATTAATTGTGTACTAACGCTTTGTTTGATTAAGGAATCAATTCGGCCCCATCTGTCTATCTGTAGTCCACGATGCTCTCCCATCTAAGTCTCGTCTTTGTAAGGTCCGACAGATTAGCGAATGTTTTCCTACTTGAACTTGCTCAACTTCGTCTACCACAACCCTTTCATTAATATTGTCAACGTTCTTCCAAAGCGAGTTCGGTAACAAAATTAAAACTGATTTTCTTCTCATAAAACTTATTTAAATTAACTCTATTTCTGTTTCAAGTGTCTACAACCCTCTTTGAGGGCTGACTGGACCCCTATAGGGCTCAAGCGTCTAGACTCAGATTGCACGACGCACTTAGCATATTAACATACTAATTACTTTTATCCTTTCCGCATGTTATTCTGACTCTCACCGCAAGGGGAACCCTTATGAAGTAAATCACACAAACAGGTTATTTACCGGAGATGAGGACCATAGTAGAGGACTATGAACTAATACGACGATGTGGTCAAATTGTTTCTACACTCAATTTGAATTTGGTCAATCGCACTTACGGGGGCGACATGGAAATGAAAGTTTATGAATGAGAGAGGAGAGAAAAAGGAAATCTTGGCTCCAAAATTATAGACAGTGGCCAAGTGGACTAGTAAAGAAGTTTGAAGGAGAACAGTCTAAAAACAGGGAAGAACGTGGGTGTAGATGCCAAGCTGTTTTTGCTAGAGCTTTCGTAGGCGAAAGCACAGCAAGATAATAAAAAAATATTCAACATAATCAACACAACTGAAGATGACAATAAAAGTATTACGAAAACGTTCAACCAAACCAATTCGACATAGTTTTACGCAACACCGCTACTTATATAATTCCACTATCCACACTTATTCCATTTACGAACACACGCACGCGTAAAATGACTGCATTAACCCGGTGTGGTTCGATTGCAGACATTAATTACCATTATTAATATCTGTAATTCACATTGGATCCGTACGTGCAATTAAGTGGAACTATGTAGTGCCTGAAGGCTAGTAGGTAATCCGCAAACAATATTAGGGAAATCAGCGGCGACCTGTGACGTATGCATGGTAATGGTCGCATGCCATTGGATGGACGCTTTTGGTATGTCAGTTACGTAATCAAGCTTGTGATGTATGGGTTAAGCGGGGTTAGTTAGAATTAAAGAGGTATTTATAGCAATGACTGTAGTAAGTACATTGTGGTGAGAAGGATTTGTGAATTCAACATCATTATCAGCCAGCCCGAAAGTCTGACCACCATTCTTACCAAGGAGTATCGTATTACCCAGTAACTGGGTTGTGGAGCGGGATAGGCAGTCGCTTCATGTGGATAGTGGTATTCAGCTGCATCTTGTTAGTCTGTAAGCCGACCCCAAAATAGTTGGAAAAGAGCATTGCAGATGATGATGTCAGTCAAAATTGCAATAGTAGATGAAAGCTCTTTACATATTTCAATGAGCGCGGGATCATGTCCAGATTCATTCCAAAAGAGTATTATTTTCCTTATACTCGTCCGAGTATTACTTTTCTTATCACCCTTATCAAAATGTCTTTGACTCGTTTAAAGTTGTTGATCTTATTTAAAGCTTTTACTTTGTTCAATAGATTACGTCGCGTCGATACAGGAGCTGTGGCACAAACCATGCCCCATCTTTCATCCTGCCTTCTGTGCCCCAAAAAATGCAGCCAAAATGCCCTCTGCGTTGCCTCCAGCGATGCCGTGTAAGTAGCGAAGAAGGAAGAAAAGGTCAAATATACAAATATGTTGTCAGACCATGTCAACCATAGTAACCTCAACGCTGCCCCCGATGCCGACGATGCCGTGGCATTTGCGTAGAAGAAGGTTAGCTACACAATAACTTGCAGCTTGGTCACCCATTACCCTTACGACTAGATGAATATGATGGTTCTGTCGAACCCAAGACTGAAGCGGCCATATTGAATTCAGTGACACATAATATACCGAACATTACCAATAATGTCACTTACTCACTATCACAGATAACGCGTAGGTATACCAGGAATCCATGTTTTAATGAATTCGTACCATAATGGTTTTGATTATCGTTTCGTTTAACTATTTATCGAACTTCCGTACTTCCAAATGGATATTGCTACAATTTATCGGTACATAGGTAGTATCTAATCTGCTTGAATTGAAATATGTCGGTTCACAGATATAAAATTACATGGAAGTTTCTGATAAGCTTTTAAAACTGGAATATTTTTGAACTGCGCTCCAATTGCGTAACACCGTTTCGTTTTTATTTCACAATTCGAGGGTTTTCAAGGATATTTCTACTTCCATCCCCTGCTTTATAGGTTTAAAAAAATCGTCTAGTCGACAACTTTAATAAAGCAAGTAACGTGGGTGAACTGTCAAAATTATATTACTTACTGGTTCCGCCAGGAACCAGCGGTACGTGAGCGGAAGGCATTGCCATCTATTGCCTATTAATTACGTACCTATTGAAATTTTAGTTTCAGATTCACGGATAAGAGTTTATCATCATAGTAAAACGCCCTGCTGCCTATACAGGGTCAAATTAAATTAGCTGGCATACCCATGCGTTCAGTATCGATATCGAAAACGAGTCCGTACTTTGTTTAAAACTTTAAATGACACTGACATGTATATTAAGGCAACCAAATGACTGATAAGGCATGGTTTTTGGAAATTCGTAAAAAATATCGAAGTTCTAAGAAAAAATACAAAAACAGCTGAGCGATCTACGCGCGTCCGGATGACGCGGTCTGCTGACTGATTACGGACTGATTACCGATATAAGTGCCTAACACGTGGATAAAGTAATGACAGCTAATTTAATTTGACCCTGTATAAGCCCTTGAAGAACTGTGCCTGATCTTTCTCTTTGCTCCAAATGCTTAGTACTCAGCCATGTTCCCTCGGAGTGATGACAACTCCAAGTGAGGAGTAAAACTTGCCTGATATACTTAGGTAAGTTATGCTAGTAAGAAGCATACTGTGGTTATTAGCTCCTTTTTCCTTTGAAGCCCATTCGAAAGTTATGCTGGACTAAGAAGCATGATTAAGTTGTATCTTACTATTTCATTGCTGGGCAATTTTTTTTTCTAAAAGAACTAAAAAGTAAACAAAAGCAAATGCAAGCAAAAGCAAAAATCAGGGAGGAAATTGTTGTATGTGGCAAATATACATGTTTTGTGTGTTTCGTTTTTAAAGTTAATGCGCTAAGGTAGCACGGGAAATAAAAAAGTCGTACATTTTTCAGGTTGTATGTTGAATTTTGCAGGATAACCTTCCCCCTTAATGGCACAATTGCTGGTATCGCTCACACAGAAAACAGAATAAATAAATAAAATTATTACAACCAAAATAATGCCTTGCCTTGCACCCAAGTGCGTCCAAAGAACCACATCTAGTTCGGGCGCACATTGACGTATCATCCGATCCGTCGACAGACGGGGGCCAATCGAATTATGTTCCCATTATTATTTGGGGACGCTTTGCACCGTCATAACAGGGGTGACATGTGTAGTCAAATCTGCGAACGGTTTGTGTATTAATTAGGAAACCAATTTATACATTGGCTATGTATACCTGTAAATGGAGTTTAGTGGAGATTTTGATAGGGTTGGTCTTGCTTTTGACTGGTTATTTTATGATTGCCTTTTTGAATTATAGAAATAGATGAGACCTTGAATGGGGACAGCGAAATGGCAGACGTAGCGTGGGATGCCCGAAGCAACGACCTGAGGAGGCGGTGGGGTTGGACTGGGTGCGGAAGGTAAGATACTGCTGTCTGCTACCCACTGTTTTATGATCTTTCAAGCCTTTAAGATTTTAAGAACCCAAAAAATACTGTACTTTCACATGTTGGAAACGCTTTTATAAAATTTTATTGGCTCGCTTGTTCTAATCCTTGATAAGCCAACGGTAAATATGAAGAAAGCTGCTAAATATAAGTAAGACAGCATTCGACCAGATCCTTTATTATCCCATTGTCACTAGCGGCAGAACTAAGTTCCACTTTTTTCATCGTAGGTTCCGCAGAGCTCCTACGCGAGTATAGGAAGTGGCCTCTCAGAGGTGTGCCTAATTAAAACTCGTAAATGGGAGACTTCGAAAAAGGCGGCATTTCAAAACCTCCAGAGGATTAAGAATGATAAGTTTTCTATCCTAGTATCAAGTTCTGTAATTCTTGGACACCAACCAACATGAAATGGATATTTGTACAAGAATCGTAAAAGAATCATCGATTGCTTTCCATCAGGCGTAATCGAGGTCAAGAGCAGGCCCATTCAGAAAAAAAAATAAAAAATATAAGTTCATTATTAGTACTTTACCGTATCTAAAGTAAAGATTCATATTATTTTCGGTTTACAGAAGACTAGCCCTCAATTACAGAATAAAAGTTGTCAGAAAACAAATGGATCTGTGGATGCCGCTACCCAATGTTCTTGCCGCCACCCGACTGCCCCGCGCCGAAGATGGGCCACCCCCTTCTTACCCTGAGCCGGCGACCATACGCCCCTGTGAAACGGGGACAGGACCATGGGACATTAAATGCGTCATATTCTTTACGTAAGTTTGTTTTATTTTTCTTTGTTCGATCTAATCTAATGGCTATAGGAGGAATAGTGTGGTGTTACTTTTTACCCAAAGTACTAAATAGATATCTTGGCATGCTACGATAGGTGATGTAGGCAAAAACAAATAGAAAAAAAAACTGAAAGAAAGATTTTCGTTTTACCTACTTACCCGATTTTTTTTCTTAACTATGTAGGAATATTGTCAGCGAAGGAATAAAATAGCAAGCGTGAGAATACGCAATGGTAACAACAACAAAAAATCCTCAGTAACAACGACTACGCAAGCGACATAAATCACCGTTCTACATAACTAAAACTCGCCCAAAGCGCCCTCAATTAGATTAGTCAATCGAGTAACGCGTAGTGGAGCGACTCTCGCCGAAGTAATGAAGAAGTAAACCCTGCATCGCGTGCCTCCAACACCACCGATACCGACGTCAATAAAAACAAATATATCACTAAACACACCAGCACAACCCCCCACCACCCACCACATATCGCCACTACGCCCTAAATACCTTATATAATTACATATCACGCTTCATTGTCGTGATAAATACTTTCTCACAGTTATCATTTACCAAATCTACGCCACTGTCCATTTTAGATAATGGTGCGAGAGGGACGCAGCATACGGAGCCGGCGGGAGTAAGAATGGAGTGGATATAAAATAACATATATTATTATAGTGTCCACAAGCCAAGCGGATATTGATTATCTGCCACAGCTGAGAGCCACGGAGCCCCCCGCGTGCCCCTGCCGGCTTGAGCGCCCACAAAACTTATGTTGCCGCCACCTAGAATAAATTTTCCACCCTAAATAGGTTCACAGATGGTGCATTTTCCTTCTGCTCCGCTCGCGAACATAACCCGTTTCCGCAATCTGCGCGATATTCAATATTTGATCTCTGTCTAACCGACTGAACTGCGTGTAACTGCAATATTCCCGTCTCGTTCGAGCACATTCCATAATAATTTTCGATGCATTCCCTTGCCATGATTTTCCAGCGCAACACGGAGTGCGATTTTACTAGTAAGCGCGGTTCTCATAACAAAATTTGTATATATTTCACGTGAAATTTAAATTTAGCCGTAAATTATAGCTGTGAGCAAATACCAGATTTGCGCATAATTATGTAACTTCCGTATAAAATATTTTTGCGCTGTTTACAAACTTATTCCACAGTTAAATAAATAAAGCACCCGGCGACACGAAAATACAATTTTGCTAATTGTGGTTTTCGTGAAAATAACTTAATTAATTGTGTGTTTGACCCATTCTAAATTGTTTGTAAATCAAACATAAGTAAACAAACCAATTTCAGTCAAAAAGTACATAATAAAAATAATTAATCAATTAAATAAAAAATCGATACTTATTCATTTCAAGTAAATTAAAGTCTGGAAGGATTCACCTTTAACTTAAAAGCATGGCATGTCTAGACACTACTAGTGAACAAATTCTGTACTACAAAACTTTTCGTGGGGCAAGGGACTCACTACATTCGTCTTGCTACGCCTGTGTGCGTTGGTGAAGCCTGTGAAAAATTGCTTTTATCTATGTGTGCGGTACTCACAGACTCAGAAGTGGGTGAAAGGGGAGGGAGATGTCTATGTGTGAGACGGGGACCGGGCGGGAAAGGGGACCGACTCGTGAACTAAATAGCTTAGTGTTAACACATATTGACATCAAATTTACCGCGATGTTATCATTTATTCAGGTAGCAATACACTCATTGTTCTTTTAGTTTTGAATACTTTCGCGTGGTCGCCAACTTTTTTTTGTTGGTTGTACTTTTTAAACGCGAGCATGTCAACGATTAATTATTTTTGTCGCTTTGTTTAACTTTCGTTGACTTTGGTGTTATTATGAATTTAAATTGCTCGTTGGAGCTCCCAATTTTTAGACTGCCATTTTTATGACCCGAAAAAATGGAAAAGGCTGTTTTAACGGGTTAAGCATTTTTAACCGACTTCAAAAAGGAGGAGGTTATCAATTCGTCGGAACTTTTTTTTTTTTTTTATTTTTTATTTTTTTTTATGTATGTTCCCCGATTACTCGAAGATGGCTGGACTGATTTGAATTTTGTTTTTTTTGTTTGAAAGGGTATACTTCCCAGGTGGTCCCATGATCATCAAATCAGGATCTGATGATGGGATCCTGGAGAAATGGAGAGAACTCTTCAAATTTTATAGGCACACAAAGCGATTTAGGTATTTTTTGGAAGAGTACTTTCTCAGAGTGGTTCCATTTCAATTTGGTGAAGATCTGATGAAGAACTTCGGAGATATGCAACGGAACTCCTCAATAAATGATAGCAAATGGACTGGGATTGCTGAAATCTCATCTCTGTCTATTGCTTACACCAGTTCATAACATAACATCACGCCAGTATGCTGTGAAGGTGTAAGCACATGTGAACCACTAAAAAGTGAAAAATAAAAACTTTTTCCAAAAAAAAAACAACCGACTTCCAAAAAAACACTACAAAGTGAAAAATAACTTTAATTTCGGAAGGCGGTGACAAAAAATTCAAATACAGCTCCAAAGACACCGACTTCCGAAATTAAAGTTATTTTTCACTTTGTAGTGTTTTTTTGGAAGTCGGTTGTTTTTTTTTTGGAAAAAGTTTTTATAACATCAAAATATAATGCTTAAGTATATTTTATTTTTATTTTTAGTAAGAACCCGAGTGAAGAATAAACATTAATTTAATGACTCCTGAATATCAGCTGATAAAAATACCCGTGCGTAGGATTATATACCTTACGTTAGTTAAAAATATATATATTAAAAGCTGTAGTTACGTGAGCATAACTCAAAGTACTGCAGAAACTACAGCTAAATGTATAAAGAATGCAGACTGTGCACTCGATGGCAACTCTCGTCGTGAATACAATGTTATCGACTATGGTGGATGTATATATCTACAAAGAGACCAAATGTAGTGAAAATGGATCCTAAACATTTTCCTGAAAACTTTTTAAAAATAATTTTAGATACGAAGAAAATTCCACCTAGTTATAATTAGGTTATTTGCTTATCTTAGGTAAAATAGAAACGAACGCAAAAGCTTATCTTAGGTGAGATAGAAACGAACGCGAACGAACACTTTTATGCCCAGCTTTTGAGCTTATGGGCAGGCACCAGCTTGTCATTAGCAACATCGCTGCAATCATTCAATTGAATGACTATTTCATGAAAAAGGTCATTCAATGGAATGCAATGAACTTATAGGGTTTTATTAATAATTTTAATTATGTAAACCCATATTTGTTACATTCGCGAATCATTTTTCGTTCCACATAGAGCTTGATAATAACCTGCAAATTGCAATAAACGTAAGAATTTTTTAAATTCGCAAGCTACCAACGTAACCAATCAAAACGACAGCATATGACGCGACCACGCGACCTAAGCTCCCTCCAATGACAGACGTTCTTGTGTCCCGCTCTCCCCGCAAGTTGAATGAGTTGAATTTAATAGAGCAATAAGTAATTTAGCACTCCGTTCGTTACATACTCTGTGGCGTAATGGCTCATTTACATGAGTCGATAACTCGGTTTCAGCAAGCTGCTAGTGCATGCATTTAGGACATTGTTAGGTAGTTTCATGTCCCTATGCGAGTGTTACAGCCATAGCTTTTAAATCCATTGTTCTGTCTATTGTAGCTAACTTAATCAGACCTTAGAACATCGGTCTATTAGAATCAGCCTATTCTTGATAAGAAGTAGAAGGCTTAAAAACGAATCATAAAAATCCTACACTTGTTTTTTTGTGTTGTTATATTTTAAAGGAGTGAAAATTTCGTTTAGTCCACTCTCGGCCCCTGGACCCTCAATAAATTATGTGTCCACCGGACCCCAGACTGTCGTTTATTCTCGACCCTAGGACGTCGAGAGTGGATTTTATTTTCCAGCTTAGTTTTTAGTTTCCTCTCGACCCCAAAGTAGTCTGTACCTTACTGTACCAAAGTATTAATTTTAGGTACTTATAATCCTACGAATATTTTAATTTTGAAAGTTTATATGATTGTTTGGATGTTTAGATTGTCACGCAAAAACGGCTGAATAGGTTAGGATGTTAGTAAACAAATAGTTTATAATTTGGATTAACACATAGGCTACTTTTTATCCCGGTAGTACGTTGCCGTATGATAATTTCTGACCTCAACACCAGCGAAACCGCTGGCAAAAGCTAGTCTATTCAATTATGTGGTTTCAAAGCCTTTGATGACTACTTTCGGAGTTCTAATAGTGACGTATGATGCAAACCAGCGTAGTAAATCACCCCATATACCATTAAAAGCAATTTTTGTCAGATGCAGTTCGTGATCCACCTTGTCAAAGGCTTTCTTGAAATCCGTATAAATATCTTCTGCTTGCAATTGATAGTCCATGTTATTGAACTTGAAATCTGTCAAACCCAATAGATTTCTGGCTGTAGACCTTTGTTGAACAAATCCATGCTGCTGCTTAATTATTGAATTGTGTAACAGAGTATAGAGCTCGTTGTGAACCAGTCTTTCAAAAAGGTTTAACAAGGTGGATAAAATAGAGATGGGACGGTAGTTCTCAATACTTTGTTTTGAATCTGATTTATGAAAGGGCGTTATATTGGCACTTTTACATATTTCAGGAAATGAAACTTCTGAAATACATTTATTGCATATGATATGGAGAGGTGTGCATATATTATCAGCAGTTTTTTTTTAAAGAAAATGCGGCGGTATACCATCGGGCCTTGGACCTTTTGTAGTATCAAATGATTTTAATGCTTTAAGAAGTTTTTCATAGCTAAAAGTAACACTTCATAAGAATACTAATTTATTTGTACTCTTGCGGAGGTAACCAATTATTTATATCAAAGGTAGAATATTCGTAAACTGAATGAAAAAAATCCGAGAATAAATTACAAATCTCAGTGGAATATCTCGGGTTACGATTTTTATAAGACATTGTTGAACTCCATAAGAATTTAACATTTTTACCAATATTTTCTTCAGCCGTCAATATACTCACTATAACAGATTTTACACTCTACTTGAAATCTTTGCCTTAAGAAATAAAATTGTTCATAGTCTGAAATTTTATCACATACCTTCCTATAGAATATACATACCTTCGAATAGAGCTTGGATAAAAATCCAAGCTCTATTCTTGTTCCAGAAAATACGTATTAAAGACCTGGACAACCAAACGGGGAACTTTGACGAGCGCGTGGTTGCTTTATGTGTATGATATTTTATAGTTCGGTAGATAATATCACTTTTTTACAGAATCGTCAGCTGACATGTGGTTTAGAGCACTGACCCAATCTATTTTACTCAAGTTCTAGCAGCCTATGTCCTAGCAGTGGAACCATTAAAGGCTGATGTTGATGTAAGCAAGTATAAAGTTAACACACATTTTGAAATAAGGTCTAAAAACGTTCAGAGCCAAATTACAATCACAGTCGTGTCTTTCGGAATCGCTTCGGGCACGCCAGGACAAGACATCTGCAGCAACAAAGACATGATGGGGGGTGTCACAGTTCTGTTTAGTGGCAATTTCCGGCAAACACTAAATGGGGTGAGGCGAGGAACTAGAACTGACGAGGTGAATGCTACGTTGAATAGGTCGACTATATGGTTGCAAGTTTATAGACTGCGCTTGACCATTAATATGTGAGTTCGGTTTAAAGTTAGTGAAGACACTACCAGAGGAGAATGGTTATAGGTGAACCTACCAGAGGCTGTTGGTAGAATAGTTCCCACTTTAGAAAATCAGATTCATCTCATGTATGAGAGGCCATCAGTCCAATCCCGTACCAACAGAATTCTTGGGTGTGTAAACGGGGCATTTTAACACCCAAAAATGATCAAGCTGCTGCGAACAACCAGTGTTCTATAGCAAATTGGTCATAAGACCTTTGAGCGGGTGTCATCCTCAGGCACACTGCTTCTCACACGGACAACTGGGGGCCGATTCTACTAACAAATTTGTTAAAAAAACGCAATAGAACCGCAACCGAATCACCACTTTTAAGCGTTTTCGCATTCTACTAAAATGAACAACGGTCCAGCTGCGACACAGCTGCGGTTACGTTTTAGTTACGCCAACGATCGATTGAAACAATGTCAAAACCTATTCTACTAACAAAATCGAACATGAGCGTGACGTTAACTATAGGACAAAGTTAATGATAAAATTATGATCATTATGTCTTTTAATTATAGAAAATACTTTTAGTGCCACATATTCGTGTTTAGTAACATTTTTAGATTCAACTTTTTTCTGTGTGGTATTAATAAAACATATTATTTTGGCATGTTGGTAACGCGGGTTACCCGCTGTGTTCCCGCTACAGTTCAGTTGCAATTCCTTTTAAGTTTAGTTTCCATTTTGCTTATAAAATAGTAGAATGACTTTTTATGTAACTATCGAACGGCGATCGAAATCGAACTGTTGTGGAAACACAATTTAACGTGTAACGTTGCAAATTAGTAGAATCGGCCCCCTGTACTGTAACCAAAACTACAAACGTAGTACACAGGAAAGTTAAATAAATTGTGGCTGCCATGTTAGTAATTTGTGGTGACTTACGACTTCCACGCGAATGAAGTCGCGGGCAGAAGCTAATCCTTACTATATTATATATTATTAATATTATATGTTATTATTATTAATAAAAAAAAAATTATAAATGCGAAAGTAACTCTGTCTGCTGTCCCGCTTTCACGCCAAAACGACTGAACCGATTTAAATGAAATTTGGTACACAGTTAGTCTAGAGCCTGAGAAAGGACATAGGCTACTTTTTAATGCGAAAAAAGGGTTGTAAGGGGTTGAAAGGGGGGGATGAGAAGTTGTATGGAAGTATCTTAATTTTTAGAGCTAGAAGCTTGAAACTTATTTTCTAGGCTGTTGATTCGATATAAATAAATATGACATTCAAAGTTTGTAAAAGTTTTACCCTCAAAGGTGTAAAATAGCAATAGGGAATAGCGGATGAAAGTTTGTATGGAAATATGTAAGGTTTATGTGAAC
Source organism: Antitype chi (assembly GCA_947359405.1). Classification (NCBI taxonomy): domain Eukaryota; kingdom Metazoa; phylum Arthropoda; class Insecta; order Lepidoptera; family Noctuidae; genus Antitype; species Antitype chi. The sequence continues at coordinate 7,718,194 of OX375815.1, read as the reverse complement.
ATTTTATAAGTTTGCGACAAGAGACAAATACCCAAAGACACTATTCCAGGCGGACGAAGTCGCGGGCACAGTTAGTAGACAATAAAATTAAAAAGACTATGAATCAAAATTTGCAAATACTCCCCCATTATAAACTTCCCGTCTGTGGCTTTCAACTTGCTGTCATAATCTCCCCTAAAATGCCATCGAATAAATTGGTTGACACTACTGCTTCATTCAAATATGAACTTTCATTCATTGAAATAAAGTTGAATTTCCCTCACGAAGTATGCACTCAGAAGTATATTAGTTTGTCTGACATAAATATGAGCAAAGTAGTGACAACAAGAAAAAGTTTTTATATGAGAGATAACTTTAAAGTTGGAGATTTTTGAGTTACACAAACATGTTAACTGGATACGGAAAAATATGTCACATTTTCCATCGCTCTAAAGTCTAAATAAATAAATAGAAACGAATGTACAAGTGGCAAAGTTGACAAAGTTTGGAGGGAAGTTAGGGGCCATCCATAAATTACGTCACACGTTAAGGGAGGGTCAACGAAATGTAACATTGTGTGACAAGGGCCAGGGTCAAAAGCTTTGTGACGTCACATGTTAAAACCTAAAATACTAAGCCTCTACTTACCTACTCTTACTTCTAAATATAAAATTGAAAAATATGTGACGTCACACAAGGGGGAGGAGGTTTTACAAGTGTGACCACCTGAGGGGGGGTCAAAAAACGATAAAATTTGTGTGACGTAATTTATGGATGGCCCCTTATTGCATCTGCATTATAACCAAGTTTGTGTGTGTTTTACAATGATAGCAATGTTTGGTAATGCTTCGGCTACATTCTCGCGATAACACGAACGCGCGATCTCTCTTCCACAGCGCTCGACGTCTCGCTGTACAACAGAAAGCGTGCGAAGTGTAGTGCGCGTTGTCGCGACAATGTAGCCCTTAGTGGTGTGTTGCACTTCTATCACTTCTTCTTTCAAGCTAGGGGATATTTCATTGGAGTTAAGAACCTCTACTTCGAATGTTAAAATAAGCGTTCATGAAATTAAAAATGTTTTTACTTCTCATTTCAATTTTTTTTTTTAGATAGGTATAATAACCAATTATTTCTAAACTGATTTTCCATGTTTCTATGCTGGTTTATCAGTGCCTCCTATTTAAAAAGTTATTGTGCTAAATTAAAAGGGACAGTAACCTCCTATGTAATAAATAGCCGAAAGTGCCTGCACACAATTTCTAATTAAAAAAAACCGCCCGTAAACAGTTTTCTAAAAGTAAGGATAGATGGCGCTACAATCGCTTTACTACCTAAAATAATTGTAAAATATATATATTTTAAGTATTAATCTACCAATTAATAGAGCTAGAATATATCATAAAAGACACCTTGATTGTGAACGTGAAAACGTTAACCTTTTCAGTTTTTTATGCGTCAAACCAATGCTTTTTTCTTTGTTTACACATTGACCCAAATAGGCCGAGAGCCAGCCAGGGCGACTGACTAAATTGTTTTGATGTATCAATGACGCAACCGCCCTTTCAGGTAGAACAGTAGTTCCATGGAGTCGACAACTCGCTGTATTGTAGAATTTATTCGACTTTTACAATGATGAACCTTTAGAAATCAGAAAAAAACTGGTAGCTAATACCACGTATTTCGTAATTATAGCCAGAAACATTTCCACAGGAATTTCTAATCAATGTTTTACAGCTAATAGATAAACAGCTATACGGCTTTTATAAAACTTAACTGGTGAACGTTGAAACCTAGTTGTAGGTATGTAGGTAAGCTTCAGAAATTTCTAATACACTAATAAAAGTCTAACCCCCATCTATTTCCACGACTTTCTGACACTTTTCCGCGCAACAAACGTGACAATAGCCAACTTTGCTTGCACTCGGCAAAAACTGCCTTCAGGGGAAAAGCTTTTTTTGTATGGCCCCGAAAATATACAACAAAATACCACAGTCATATAAAGTTATGACAGCAAATGAATTTAAAAATAAGATTCGAAATATAACAGACAAATGCTATTACAATATAAATGGCTTTTTGACAGATATCTTTTAACATGCTTGAACTTTATATTTTTGTTTCTTTAGGATTATTATTGTCATAAAAATGTAATAATGAATTTTAGTGAACCAGTATAATAAAATCTATTGAATTAATTAATTGTATGTTACAAAAAAAATTGTACGCCTCGTCAGGCAAAACATGTACGGACTTTTTACCTATATTAAGATCTTGCATGCTCGATTTGTATGTAAACGCATGTTTGACAAATAAATTATCTTTTATTAAATATATTTTTTTTATAAATAAAGGGCGAACGCTTGACCAGCATCACACCGGTTGGTAAGCGATGATGTAGTTGAAGCTGGTGAACGTTTGAATTACTGTTAGATTCGCAGACCGCACTTTGACTTTACTTTGCTGAATAAGCAAGCGCATCATACGAACTTGAACCTTATTTATATGAATAATGTAGCCGTGAATCTGAGCAAGCGTGTCATGCGAATATAAACATTAATTTATCAGAATAATGTTCATATTCGTATAAAACGCTACTTTACAAAGTCAAAGTCCAGATGCGGTCTGAGAATCTTGCCTTCAACATCCCAGGTATAGCTATCAGAAAGCAGAGACTCTGGCAAGGAAATTTACTTCATGAATATGTTGTCATAACCGGCCAAAACACTTTCCGCGTATAAATAAAATAAATAATAGATATACTTAAGTATTTCATATTCAAACCATATTTTCTGATTGAAGATTCACATCAACAAATAAATACATATAAAATGTTAAGTTGACGGCCGCAACGGGGTCTTAATGAACTTGTAATAAAATTATTGGCCACACACAGGGCAGCTCAGGCAACGCCCCAGGACGAGTTAACCTGTTTAGTGATGTGACACGCGATTGTCGATGATGGTTGCTTTTATCGATAGTTTTAATTAGGTAAGTTTTTTGTTGCTTCTGGATTTTGAAATATTAGAATAATTATGTTACGAAATAAAATAAAATATGTACCTATTAGTCAAAATATAGTCCACCAGAAAACCAAAAGATAGGAAGCAGAAAGATGCTGCTTGAGCATAAAATTTATGGTACGTAAAACTCAAAAAGTTATGGAACAGTGATAAAAATAGCATCTTCTAAAGAGAGTTTAACCCCATTCCGTTCAACGATTTTATACAACAATTTATACGACGCCTTAAAATCGGTATTTACATTAAAAGTGTTCAATTTCAAAGCTTTATTTAAACCCAAAACTTAAACTGTAAACATTTGCTATTAAACTCGCCATCCAATCCGGGCGCAGTACCTACCTACACACAACAGGAAAAATAACAGCGTCATTTACTGCGTTTATATCGACATCGATAAACCGACTCCACTCACAGTCAGTAGTATCTAGAGAGGCAAGCTACAATAAAATGTACCGAGCTAGCTACAAGCCTGAGCAGTTACTCGGGTATACCCCACCACCCCCGCCCCCATCCCCCACGCCATATGCGCAGTTCACTCACACATACACAACACACGCAGACACATCACCTGCAAATCGTGTCCACACATTAGATTATCAATAGTGACGTATGCAACTGACATTATGTCGATAGATGCTAATAGTGTCCGTCCATCGACGATTATGCGACTAATTGATTTCGAAATCGTATTCTTTTTTGTATTGGAATCAGAATTTTTGTAATAGAAATCAGAATACTAAACTTAGTTTCCTCAGTTTCGGTAATGGAACATAGTGCTAGGTTTTCGGTTCCAAACTCAGCTTTCCCATTTAATGCGATATCTTTCTTTTTAAACCCCATTCCACCCCATTTCGTGCATTCTTTCGGCTTATGAAGAGCCAATTCTAAAAACTCGCGAAATTGCTGAATATTTAGAATTGACAGTACTAAGTACTTAGTTCCAACCTTTTAATTATATTATGCAAAAACCTACATTTTAGGTGGCCATCTTCTCGACTTAATAAATATTTAAATCCTATTCAGGCACCTGTGATGCTGGCAATTTTGTCTCATTAACCAAAAGTAATCGAGTTTAGTAACTATCCTCAAAATCACGAAATAGATGTGTAAGGCGTGTATTTTTTTTTTATAATCTTTAGTCACAATAAAAATAAAGGATAACTCTAAATATAGTTGTGCAGCTCTAGTCGCTGCTGCATTTGGTGCAGCTCTACTTCTGACAAACTCACTCTCATCTCGTTGCGATGTAAATAATATTAAATTAGTTTTCTTCGAAACCTACGAATATTTAATCTTCAGAAACTCAGAAACATGGATTCTGGATCTTGTGCAAACTCGGAGGAATTCAACATTAATGTCGATATTTTCTTAGTAGGCAGAAAATGCGGTTGTACTCGTAAATCGGAACATCTGATGGCTAGAGTTGAATATGTCCAGCTTATAGAAAATGATATCGATGCAGAAATTAAGAGAAAACTCTCCATTAAAGAATTCAGTAGCTAATACAGAAAACACATTTCAAATATTTTAGAAATTTGCTGAAGATTTTTTAGCAAAATGAGCGGAAGATAGGAAACCATGCGAAGTTTAAACGGAGCCACGTAATGCTGTTGCGAACTACGAACAACAGTAACGTATTGAGTTTGAAATCGCGGCAGAGCAGCGGCAGGATGTCATACCCATACTTGAGAGTATAAAATTTATTTATTTATAGTTCGCCTAAGCTTGCTTATAGTAGATATTTTGTATTTAGTCGCTAAAATCATCTCAAATTCATCATCTACCCACCTTTTCCCAACTATGTTGGGGTCAGGGGGCCTACTCCCTAAGCACGAAGTCCGTCGTTTCGGTCGAAGTAACTGGCGTTTACTACTCCGTATCACTTACGGACAGAAGATAAGTTTAGAGCCGAACTAAGAATGAATGACAACACGATTTGACAGCTGTCCCTACTCCCGATATGTTTTTGCCTTTCCAATAAAGTTAGTTAATTGGCTGTAGGATTCATTACGAAGTTTTGAACTACTTTCGGACGGGCCCATATCTTCGTTGACGGAGTTAGAGAGTAGGCCTCCAGCCTCCAGGCCATTTTACATGGAGCGACTGCTAAGACCATCTCAAAAGAATTAGCATATTATTATTCCTTTTGGTATCCGGACAATTGGTCTAGATTAGTTTAGAGGATTAATTCTCTATAAATTCTTCATTGAATTCTCCCTTCTCTCACTGTAGAACAAAGGCTTCCCTCTTGGTTTCCCACACACTTTCTACTCTCACTAATGCGAGCCAGTCCTTTCGTAGGAGTCAAGCTGTCGCGCCATCTTGACCTTGGTCTGCCGCAGACTTCTGTATATCTCCATTTATATCCTTATCTTTGTAATTTTCAAGTGTACACAAATTGACACCATCTTTACCATCTTTTCTTTAGTGGTGCTGAAGGTGCAAATTGAATACAATACAGTTTGGCAGAGACATCAATGCGCAACCTCTTACCAGTGATTCAGTACCAGTCACAGGATTCTGAAAGAAATTCTTCGTCAGTTATTTAAAAAAGAAAATGGTAAATATTGGTTGCCTTTCAACCAATTTTTCTTATAAAAACTATATTAATAATTATATTTAAATACTGCACTTTTTTAGGGAATAGATTTTTTTTTTATAACGCCATAAATTGTCTATACCAAGGGGTCTAGAATCATGTACTGAATTCAGGGTAACAATTTGCACGTCTATGTTTCTGCCACCTTGTATGTACCTTCACCACCACCAAAGAATATCTTGGCAGCCCTGATGTCTAATCAAGGTTCATGGTAAATCGATGCGAGATAACAGAATTTACGAGCACCTACATCTTTTCTTATTAAGATTGAATGGACGTCAATAATCCCAAGTAAAGAAATTGCGACAATTTATTGACCACTTATTACCAACAAAAGAAAGGTCGCGCCTCCAGTTTATTTTCTATGTGGTGTGGGTGGCACCACTGCGTGACGTCACTGTTACGTGCCTGTACGGTTTATTGAGGAAGGTAGCGCTGTTGTTTTATAATCTGATGTTGGTATTAGCTGTGATAATCAATATTTTCACCATTGCGTCAATCTTTGGAAAGAACAGCTATATTCTGTGGGTGTAGTGTGTACCATACAAATGCCTACTCCTTCATCCCAACTTTGTGTTGAGCTAATCAGATGCTGATGCTTTCAAATATCGTTGGGGCATTTGTGAATGTTGCACAACTTCTAGAATCAAAATTAAATATGGCTAACTAAAGACACACCACGAAGAAAAGTGTTCTCACATTAAATCATTCTTTTCTACAGACTTTGCCCTTGTTAGTTCTAAGAATCAATCCTATTATACTGATTTAGAGATGAACTCAATAACTTCACCCCGGATACACTCAATTACGTACCATTCTTCCATAAACAAGACCATGTTTAGATACAATGCTAATAACCTCACCCCGGATACACTTAATTACTTACCATTCTTCCATAAACAAGACCATGTTTAGATACAATGCTAATTTGCTAAGTGTGCGTGAATGTTAGGGTTGGCAAAACCACTTTCATTTGTAGCACGAAGAATCTTACGATGAAACTACAGAGTTTTTAACCTTGGTTAATTTTTAATGCAGCAAAGTCGAAATAACAAAACAAATAACAACATGTGCAACTAAAACTGAGTGCAAAAAAACAGACAATCTTTGAAAATTCAAGTAAGCAAGCGAGCAAACAATAGGTAGATACTTTTTTATTTGAAGTAAATCCAAATAAAATTTTCAAGCCTTTAAATCTAATTATCCTATTTATAGACTGTCTCGGTGTGCTGTCCTAGCGTTGCCGCTGCGGCTGCGGAAACCCTCAAGCGGCGAAAGTATAACAACCTTATTGGTAATTATATTTTCGAGCCGTTTGGGGTTGAAAACCTCGGGCCGTGGGGTCCGAGTGCTCATGTTCTCTATAAGGAAATCTCGAAACGGCTGGTTGACACTTCCCGTGACCCAAGGGCTGGTAAATTTACTTTGGCCAGAGGCTGCGCATTGCTATACAGGGTGGCAATGCCGCCAGTCTCTTGGGTTCATTACCAGTCGACAGCGATGCGGACGAATTTTTCGAGGCTTTATTTTAGTTTATTCGTTTTAGTTAAGTTAGGATATAGGAAATTTGTTATTTTTTTTTAATTAATTTAATCTACTTACATAAATAAAATCCATTCTCAGCATGAAAAATCCTACAATAACACATTTATAGGCTTAGTAGATAAGAGTTCACATTCCAAGAAAAGAATACTTATCAATAGATGTTTTTAAAATGGCTGTTTCTGTGTGTATACGTTCTAAGTTGCACTATCTTATGTTTTTGTCCTTACATTTAGATTAATATTAGGTCGACATTGGCAATTGTGTGTTAGTATGTAAGTAATTGAGTTATTTTATTTTAAATGTGTCTGTGGTTTCGACAAAACTAACATTCTTATTATTTGTATGCTTTCGAGTAAAATGTAGCGAACTGACTATCTTACTATAACATCCTATTGTAATGAAACCTACATTTACGAATAAATTTGATTTGATTTGATTTGATTTGATTTGATCGTTCATTCACAAAAGCAAGGTTATTCCAATGTCATACCCTATCTACAACAAGATTATGACAGTTGTGACATTTACATACTGTTCATTGATCTCCTTAATATTTTCACCCTTAGGTATTTGCATCTAGATGCTTCTCTACAAACTAAATCGTCTTTTCTATTTTGGTCTTGAACACTATTATTATCAGTGTTTAAAACATTCATTAAAAAATAAAACAAATCCATCTTCAGATTCAAGATTCCAAATCATCATCATCTGCCTAGCCTTTCCCAACTATGTTGTGGTCGGCTTCCAGTCTAACCGGATGCAGCTGAATACCAGTATTTTACATGGAGCAACTGCCTATCTGACCTCCACAACCCAGTTACTGGGTAATGCAATACCCCTTGGTAAGACTGGTTGTCAGACTTTCGGGCTTCTGACGATCCGTAAAGACTGTCAAAGATCCAGAAATGACAGCCGGGACCAACGGCTTAACGTGCTTTCCAAGGCACGGAGGGGCCTTGGTATGTAAAGACCCCTCCACAGCAAGCGAAGCTTAACCTGATCGATTGACCCGTGCGGCTTAACTTAATACTTAGCCACAAGATTCATTCAAGATTCCAAATATCTCATCATAAAAACTTTCAACGAACCGTTTACCAAATGAAGTTTCTCTAGTTCTACTTAATATTATTTCTTTGCGCTGTCTGCGAGTACCTCTCGTTCTGACTTTAATCTGCAGCAAATAATATACAATGACATTGGTTGCTCGTCGCATTCTTTCTGTCTCGGGGTATGTATAGGGTACACCCACCCCAGGCAGACGGTTCGCCGGCCGTCCGACGGTGGCCATGGAACGAGAAATCGTTGAAGGTGACAATATAAAACGGCATGAATATGTTCTAGATTGTCGATATTTCAAAACCGTTAATCTCGTTTTGTTGTATTTTATCTTTTTACAAGCAGTTTGTCGAATATACAATGTCCCAGCGACGAAAAATACGAACTTCCAAACAAATTTTCTTCCCCTATTTAACCCCTTTATGGGCTGAGTTTTCAAATAACCTTCCTTTGTGTTCACTTTCGTTGCAAAAGCTACTCTTGTGCAAAATTTCATCTTCATCGGTTTAGACGATGTGTTTTCTCCCAGTAAAAAAGGTATTCAATAGGATTAAATCAAGGAAGAGGGCTATATTGATGATTTTAATGATAGTAATTATGTAAAGCCATATTTGTTACGAACGTGAATCATTTTTTCAATCAACATACAACCAGACACTGAAATTCAAATTGCAAAAACAAAAAGCTTACACAGTATCGAGTACATATGCTCTAAATAAAAGGATTTACATGCTATAATAAAACATTAAAATTACATCAATACAATGCTATAAAACCAAGCATTAACTTGATTTTCAATATTACGTCTGAATGGATAATATTTTTTAAATGATTTAAAATTGATTTACATTCAAACTCAAATACTCAAACCATTTATTTCAAATAAACTATTTACAGGCACTTTTGAGTTTATCAAAGTCGCTAAGTTAAAAAGATGGAGCTAGTTGCCCATTCCAAAGCGTAGTAGGTACCTATGGAGAAGAACGGGCAAGAAACTCCATGGACACTCTTTTCAAATCATGTTGGTTACATCATTATGTTGAAATTATCAATGTGAGAACGATGAAAAAAGACGTGCACATTGAAAGCGTTCGTAATTAAAACAAAAATAAAATAAAAATTCAGAAATTCAAATAAGCCGTGGGAGCAAAGAGATGACCAGTCCCTTCAAAGTGATGAAACGTTATAACTATCGCCAAAGGTTAAGGCTAGTACATATCAGTGCACACTCCTAGTCCTTACAATGCCATATCCATCTTTCCTACCTTCTCTGACAAAGCTATTCGCAAGTCTGTAAGTGGTCAGTCCAAGGTGACATTATTATAATACAAGATGTTATTCACATAGAGGTGAACGAATACATTCATTCATCATGCGATTGAAGATTTAAAACTTCATAAAATTAATTTAAGATCTGCATACATTCAAATAGCTAAGTGTTGGTTAATCTAAGTTTCACCTTTCTTTGCCCTGATCATGACTTTTTTACCGACTTAAAAAAGGAGGAGGTTATCAATTCGACTTGTTTATAATTTTTTTTATGTATTTTCGGCCAAAACATAGACGGATTTGCAAAATATTTTTTTTGTTCGGACGGGATTTATTCCAAAATTGTCCCATTTAAATTTCATATAGATCTGAAGATGATTTTCGGAGACAGACAACGGAACTCTTCAAAAAATTACAGCAAATCAACCGCGATTGCTGCTATCGCATAAGTATGCATTGTTTTGACCCTAAAGTTAGGTAGGTACTTACTATAACTAAAAAGTGAAAAGTAAAAAAAAAAAAAACCAACCGACTTCCGGAAAAACACGACAGATTGAAAAATAACTTTAATTTTAGAAGTCGGTGATTTTTTTTTTTTTTGGGTAAGAAATCATCAAATAACTTCGCCCGCTCTGAGTAGAGCAGGAGTGCGTGTCAAACTTTAACTGACTAAAACCCATCCGTGTTCTCTCAGTTGCCTGTGTGCCAGAAGCCGCGTTATCTCTTTCAAACAACCCGCACCCCTGGCAGGCATCGGCCCTTGCGGACTCCACCAGTTCGTGTTGACATCTCTTTGAGGCGCGCGTGGAACACAACGTGCCAAGTCGGTGACTTTGGATATGTATTTGAATTTTTTCGAATTTTCTTAAACACCTTTACCACTATCTTTTGTGGTTGTGGAACAATTTCTTCGTTTGTGTTGATGGAAGCTGAGCCCTATCATTCAGAATCGAGATAATTTTGAAGGTTATTGATAATCCATTGCTTCATATTATGCTAATCTATTGCTATATATTGATAATCTATTGCTTATATTATCCTAACACAAGCAAACTATTTGCTTAACAGGATTCTCCCCATTGTAACTAGAATAAGTTATTTGAGTTGATGCAATAAACATTTTTTTTTTTTTTTTATATATTATGGTCTGTATGAGTAAATTGAAGTCATTCCAAGTGTTAGTGTGTTAAACAATTACCACGCTGGTTTTGTGTCTGATCCCTGCTAGGGGACAAAGTTGAGTTAGTACTGTTGAAGTTTCAGTGAAAATCTAATTCTATAAGAATCGGTGTTCCTAATTCCTTTATTTACCCTTAAAGCTCGCTGTCCGGTAAGGACCAAGCCCGGGTCGACCGACGGCGCGTTGTGTTCCACGCGTGCCTCAAAGAGATGTCAGCACCAACTGTTGGGGTCTGCAAGGGCCAATGCCTGCCAAGGATGCGGGTTGTTCCAAGTTGTTTCGAGCGGGAGAAGTTATTTGATGATTTCCAACAAAAAAAAACCCTTGTTGTCAACTGTTGTCTTACCTATGTAAGACAACAGTTTCTGAGGACTTAGACATTGGCATTCCATCAGCGATTCCATAAATGGAACAATAACAAAATGTATGGGTCTGACATAAGTCACCGAGAAGCTTATGTCAAACATGTATGGAACTGACATAAGCTACCGAAAAACTTATGTCAAAAATGTATAATAGGACTGACATAAGCTGCCAAAAAGCTTATGCCAACAATGTAGGCTTACATAATATGCCACCGGAAAAGCTTATGTCAAAATGTATGGGACTGACATAAGCTACCGGAAAGATTATGTCAAAATGTATGGGAGTGACATAAACAATCGAATAGCTTCTGTTGACTTTCAACAGAAATGACATAAGCTCGTAATAGAAATACTAAACGCTTTGAAATCGATTGCCACTTTGTTTAGGCCCTCTGGTCACATTTGATAACGCTAAGTTAACTTATATTCATACTTTTGTCCATATTTTATTGGCACTGGGGTTCGGCACAAGGTCTCGCCACAAAACCACGACAGGAGTGGGGGACAGTTGGCACTGCGTATCACCTAGCAACAGACAGCGACAGTGTGTCTCAAGGTACGTCTGTAGAATTACCGGAGGACAAACAAACAATAAAAACAAGCTAAATAAGTAAGATGATGCATAAAAAAAGCAAAATGTTTATACTTTCACTAACATACCTACTTACTTGTTTTTATTTGATATTTTAAGTACTAACGGATTTCTTGTAAATAGATTAAATTATGCTGTACTAGCATCCGCCCGCGGCTTCACCCACGTGGAGGTCGGAAATTATCCCGCGGGAACGTACTACCGGGATAAAAAGTATCCTATGTGTTAATCTAGGTTATAATCTATCTGTGTGCCAAATTTCATCCAAATCCGTTCAGCCGTTTTTGCGTGAAAGAGTAACAAACATCCATCCATCCATCCATACTTACAAACTTTCGTGTTAATAATATTAGTAAGGACTATGGAAGAGCGGAGTCTCCTAACACAGGCATTGTTTGTTTAAAAGGAGGCTCCAAACACGAAACCCTGTATTGTAAACTGAAGCATAAATAAAAACATGTATTTATTTATTTACTTTAGTTTACCGTACACCTGGTAGGTACATCGACGAATAACCCTATTACCATGGATTCAATACAATGTTTTTAGACCGTACGTTGATATTTATAAACGGTTATTTAAAAAAAATGCTAGTTTCATACATTTTGACCGCATCGTAGGCATTGCACTTATGTAGGAAACAGCTGACTTTTTTACACGCTTTATGTTAGCTTCACTTGTATGTTTGTTTGTATGTAACCGATTCCTTAAAGCGCTATTTTAACCCACTTTAAACGGTCAGATGTCATTGAAACTTTGTAAATTTATCGAGGACCGATGACAATCCAATAATTAAAAAAAAAAAATAGAAAAATGAAAAAAAAGGAAAAAAATATACTTATAAAAAATCACGTTTTTGTAGTTAGCAGAACTAAAAAATAGAAAATAAATAATAGTTTAAAAAACTAAAAAACACGCTTTAAAAACCAAACAAGCTATCAAAGAAGAAAACATAATTTAAGTCAATTAAAAAGCGTGCTAGACATTAATTGATTATAAAAATACCACAAAAAGCACCCCACGCTTTTTAATTGAATTAAATTATTTTCTCCTTTTTTAGTTTGGTTTTTAAAGCGTGTTTTTTAGTTTTTTAAACTATTATTTTTTATTACTGATGGTTCAGATTCATGTACCTACTACATTCATTTTATCAGGTTGTGCATTGATGTCCCTTCCACCTGTATAGAGTCTAACTAAATCATTGATATAAAAAGTGAAAAATAAAAACTTTTTCCAAAAAAAAACATGTTTTTATTTTTCACTTTATAGTTATAGTACCTTCCCCACGCTAATTCGAAATTTCATCATCCTTAGGATCAAAACAATGCATATTTATGAGAAAGCAGCAATCGCGGTTGATTTGCTGTCATTTTTTTAAAGAGTTCCTTGGTCTGTCTCCGAAACTCATAATCAGATCTATATGAAATTTAAATGAGACCATTTTGGAATAAACCCCTTTCGAACAAAAAAAGAATTTAGCAAATCTGTCAATATATTACGGAGTTATTCTCGAACACACGTAAAAAAATAATATAAACGTCGAATTGATAACCTCCTTATTTTCGAAGTAGGTTAAAAACATCACACGCTCTTCCCAGATTTCCTGTTACATAAAGCTCCACTTACATTCTGCGCTCCTGGTACTACGAAACTATAAAGGGTTACAGCCTTCAATACGCAGAAATCCAGAAGTAACGACGCGAGCATCGCTTTCCACATCACTGGGGTCCTCAAGTGATATCTACAATCAAAACGACATGTATTTTTATCTCAAATTCTTCAATCCTAACTCGGTTCCTTTCATCGCACGTTCCGACCATCATTTTGCGTTTTGCATCACTCTGAGTATCAAAAGATGAAAGAAGTTCAAGCGTTCTTGTACAGGCCACGTCCTTGGGGAAAAAGGGGAAAGGGGAATCATCGCCGGAATCCGTCCCGGAAAAATAACTGGGAACTGAGAGGGGGGGGGGAGGGTCGCTCCTTAATGATCAAAACGCCTTCAATATTGCGAAGACTTATCATTATAATTTATTCACGGCAAGCAGCTGAGAATAGTCTTCCGTCCCACCTCCCTGAAGGACAGAATTAATTTTCTTTTTCAGGAGTTTGATGTAAATAACGATGCCTTGTTCCTGTTCAAAGTTATGGTGGAAGATTTTCCTTCAGCTGTAGCTGAGCTGATGTGAAATTGATACCACTTATGTAGGTAGGCAATAATTATACGGTTGACCTACTTATTTTGTTTTCGTTCTAAGGGCGAATTTGACGAACCTTGAATACCTAGAATAAGTCTTAACCTGACAATTTTTTTTTTAGTTTTTCCACACAAGAACTGTAACATCAATATATTTTTTTTCATAGTTATTAGACGAGTCAATTCTAACGACCAAAAAATAAAAACTATTAATTTGTATTGATATTTAGTTAGTTACTCATTTAATTCTAACGTAAATATCGAAAACAAGTCTTTTTTTTCAGATAGCCTCCTTATCAAAGTGTTTTCAATATTTTCATATGAATACTTTACTACCACGTTACGTATGCATATCACAACTTTTCATACAAACTCAAATACGACACTATCACTGTCATAACAAAGTTGAAAATCGATTGAAAGGTATCACCGTCTTCCGTATCTGTATTCCATACATCACAAAGTTAACGTCAATAAATCAGTTGACTAGCACACACTCCCGGGAGGCCTTCCTCTAATAAAGGCTGTCCCGGTCTATAGGTAGCCGCTTTGTCTACAGCCTCATCGGTCGAAACTTTCCTTTCCGCAGTCAAACTTAGATCAAGCTTGGAATCTTGGAGGAATTTATAGAGGGGTGAGACCAGTGTGTCTGGTATCACTTTGGTGTGACAGTTTTCTTACAAGGAGATATAATTTCAAAATGTATCCTTAAAAAAATGTAAGCTTTATTTTCTCCATTTTTCGGCCACTTAAAGTACCCGTAGTATGTTAATGATTTCACATAATTCATATTAAACAATAAGCACCATCAAACTGCAAAATCTGGCGAGAAAAATAGTAAAATAAAATAAAAAAATAGTCTATGGAAACGTAATTTAAAAAAAACATAAATAAGAGTGGAAAATCTCTCCCCAAAGTAACATATTCAACAGCTAATCTTCACAAGTAAAAACACCAACTTCTACTAATCTTATTTACCAAACAAAATCTAAATTACACTGAATTATTCCATTCTCATAAACAATGCACGCTAACAGAACGGCGAGGCGTCTTAATTAAACTTATATACTTGCTCTATATACTTACTTATGTACTCAATCTCACTCGTGGAAGTTAAGAAAGGTTAAAGGGGGGCCCCCTCCCACCGCCCGGGCATTCCCGAATTTTGCCCAAAGTATCGTTTAATGCAAGTTTATTATCTAACATCTTGGAGCGTTAATTAATTATTTTTATTTTTATTTTAAGACAATGTTTTATTTGTTAGATTTTATTGTGAAGACTTGATTAGATTAAACGAATAAATACGATTTTTTTCTGTTAGTACCTACAGTTTCATTATATTTATGGAACCCATAAACATAATTATTGTTTACAAGATTTTTTTTTCTCATAAAAAATAGTAAAGATCCATAAACACATTTAAGTATACAAATATTTTTTTTGTCCTTTTTTTTTTTTTTTTTTGGGTGGGAAATCATCAAATAACTTCTCCCGCTCTGGGTGGAGCGGGAGGGCGTGTCAGACTTTTACTGACTAAAACCCACCCGTGTTCCCTCAGTTGCCTGTGTGCCAGGGGCCGCGGTATCTCTTTCGAACAACCCGCACCCCTGGTAGTTTCAATTGATTTGGTAAGTTAAAATAATACAAATACATTGTTGACATGACTTGTCACACCTATCTAAGTTAATATTTCCATAATGCATCATTATTGTTTACACTAAGACAGTATCTTATTCTTGTCATATTCATAAGTTACAGATCTATAAGGCATTTAACATTTACGCACTGATCTCGTCTAAAGCCGCCTGTAGTTGATTTAAGCTCAGAGTCGACACGATCACAGTCTCACAGTAAGCAACCTAAGTAAAAAGCGTTCAGCGTACTCACCTTGATTCCATCAATAAATGTAAAGTCAAAGAAATAAGAAAATTTACTTAGTATGTTATGTCCGTAAGTATCAATTCACGAATTCTTTGACAGTTGTGTGACCGCCAGCTTTATAATACAGCAAATAGACATGAGTATGAATTGGGAGTCAAAACTTTTACCATAACAAAAATAAAACTAAAATGAAACAAGTCAGGCGTACTAGAATCCTAAAATAAACACCACACACTATTCATAATTATCTCCTAAAACGTTAATTATTGCTTCCAAGGTAGATAATAATAGGTACCAATTCCTTCAAACAAACTAAACCGCATTAATAAGCTAGTGATAAGCGATCATAAACTCAACTGTCAAAATTAATCAACATTCTAATTCCACTTATAGATCAATACTAATTTAATTTATTCACTTCACTCTATACCATCCAGCTAAACATTTACCTATTAATGTTAATTACATAATTTTCGATTGTATTGTCCCAAAAGGTAAACAGTAATGACGTAATTGACAAGCGGTAACGACTTATTTTAAAACCGCTTGCCGCTTGTAACTTAGACACCATTCAAACCAACAGACGTGTGTTTGACGAACGGTTTTGGGTGGATTCTGGGGAACCCATGTCAGTAACGAAGTTCCTAACGCTTTTTCTTAAATTCCGAATGTAACGTTGCGTCGTTTACTCTATTTATAAAATACTTTAATTTTATTTTGTCCTCAATACCGACTGCAGCACCCTCGAAAACCATAAAAACTTGTCGTTTTCATAATTGAAAAAAAAAATTGCAAACGCCGTTTTGCATTTTTATTTTGCCCTCGCTGTTCTATGTTTCAGCACCCACATAAACCATTAAAATTGTCTCGCTCTCTATCTCTGTCTCTTTCTATTCTATATAATAAAAAGTTGCATGGCTGAAGCTTTTTCGTTACGTACCGTTTTTTTGTTTGTTTAATTTCACTCCTAACAAGCAGCTTTACAGAAGTTCGTTCAATAAAACGTTTTTTGTTTGTGCTGTAGTGAGGCTCCTGATACTGATGATCATAATTCATTAAATCGTCAATCTAATCTCAAACAGGTAGTTCGAACATCAAACACACAGCTGCTTAAAAGGAGCCTGTTCTAACAAATCCATGAAACTGCACCGAAATAAGCACACAAACGAAAACACACTAAATTAATCATCACAACAGCCTATAATGTTCCCAATGCTGGGACACAGGCCTCCTCTAGGTGAGAGGGAGTGGGCCGTAATCCCCCACGCAGCCAGGCCCAGTGCGGGTTGGTGGATGTCAGATGTCTTCGATTTTTTTTTCGCGATATTTTTCTTCACCGTTTTAAGAGCAATGGTAATGAAATTAAATACACATAGCAAAGTGCCTGCCTAGGTCTGAAAACACGATCTGCAACTCGAAGTTTGGGGCCGATATTAATGGACCACCACTGTTGTTAAATATTGAAAAGAATATTAGTACAGAAACAAAAATCTGGTTCGTGAAAAATCATTAATTATTGCAACGTTTCCAACTTCATGAATCGCAAATTACTTTTTAAAAAACCTCTCCCTATCCTCTTCTCCCTCTCTCCAGTCTCGCTCAAACCGCGGACTCTCATGATTTGAACCAAACGCATCACCGACCCCTGTTAATAACGGACGTCGATCCTAATTATTATTAATACATCTATCGATGTCTGCGATCAGCACAATTTGTATTATTCACCGGTATTTAGGGAAACGATTGTTTGAATTTACATAACAACAAAAAGTTATCACAATAATGTTGAGCATGACAGTTCAAATAAGAAGAAGTTGAGTTAATACTGGTTTCATCATCATTTCAGCCAAAATACGTCCACTGCTGGACATAGGCCTTCCCCAACCACCGTTACCCAACATAGCCCCAAGAATCAAGAACTCCGGACCAAGATAACCTAAAATCCAAGAATTACCAAACTTAAGTGTCAGTGGGCAAGGCACATTGCTCGCAGAACAGGGGGCCGATTCTACTAATTTGCAACGTTACACGTTAAATTGTGTTTCCACAACAGTTCGATTTCGATCGCCGTTCGATAGTTACATAAAAAGTCATTCTACTATTTTATAAGCAAAATGGAAACTAAACTTAAAACGAATTGCAACTGAACTGTAGCGGGAACACAGCGGGTAACCCGCGTTACTAACATGCCAAAATAATATGTTTAATATACCACAAAGAAAAAAGTTGAATCTAAAAATGTTACTAAACACGAATATGTGGCACTAAAAGTACTTTCTATAATTAAAAGACATAATGATCATAATTTTATCATTAACTTTGTCCTATAGTAAACGTCACGCTCATGTTCGATTTTGTTAGTAGAATAGGTTTTGACATTGTTTCAATCGATCGTTGGCGTAACTAAAACGTAACCGCAGCTGTGTCGCAGCTGGACCGTTGTTCATTTTAGTAGAATGCGAAAACGCTTAAAAGTGGTGATTCGGTTGCGGTTCTATTGCGTTTTTTTAACAAATTTGTTAGTAGAATCGGCCCCCAGGTGTCCGATGGGACCGAAAGGTTCTGGAGTAGCAACCGCGCATTAGAAAACGTAGCGTTGGAATGCCTCCATAAAGGTGGACCGATGACCTGGTGACTGGCTTCATAAAAGCCTATTAAGTAAGACCTAAAGTAACACACTGAAAGCCTCCAAAATTGTATAACCTTATTTTAAGCTTCCGAAGGCTTAATAATGAGGGTGTTCTGAAATGACGTTCACTAGGTGGCAGCACTGAAGCATCAGGTCCGGGCACCTGTCAAAAGTGTCAAAGCGCCTACGGACTGAATGGTGAACGAAAGAATGAAACGAATGACATCAAATATTTTATGTTCATTGTCGAACTGGAAGACCTCTTGTCAAAGTGGCGCCAACTGGTGGCTCGAATATTCATGAACACCCTCATTGCTCAAAATTGGAAAACCTATAAATAGATCTGTGAAGGTTATACGTGCGAAAATATTCTACTAACTAATTAAGTATTATTAGGTAATCAAAGACTTAACAAAAAAAAATTACAACTACAATCTCTTGACACTGTACGATTGTCAAATTGATAGGGACAATCGCGACAAACCAACACCAAATATTTGTTCAAACATTCATGCTGCTAAATCCGACCAAAAGATCATCATATTGAACGCAAATGTCCACTTCTGCATGAGTCTCCCCCATAGACAGCTACAGCGGGCGATCCCAGGGGACACACTGTAACCACCCCGCTTCGAAAGCGGACCCGAGGTCTCAATATAATGTTATTAGTAAGTATACTGGTTTTGATTCTATTGCCCCTTGAAACATATCCCTTGTAAGTGTCATAACGTGTTTTGGTCACCATCGTCATGTCATATTATTATTTTAATTTCAACTAGAGGGTAGGAATCAAATAACAACTCGGCCAGACCTAGTAGTAAATGATTTTTATTAAATTACATAAAATATTTACTTAAAAGCTAAGTGTTAAAAAAAATATGCACAAGTCAGCACAAGTATTTAAAAAAGAAAAGCATCATAGGGCATCAAAAAAATCTCGGTCATAAGTTTTAAGTATAAAGGTGCGCTTACACAAGCAACTAAAATTGCTCTGGTCAATTCTCGTCAACTATGAAGTATGTATGACGTCACGACTACATCCAGCAATTTAGGGCAATGGCAACATGTAGCAACCTGTTGCCAGCAATACAGCCACACAATATCATGCCATTTGAGAACAATTTAAAAAACTAGGCAATACCCCCCCTCCGCCGCCTCCGCCGCCGGCCGGTTCCTCTCGCAAAAACGAGACGTAGTTATACGTACAAACGAGATAGAAAGAAAACTGACTAAAAATTTCCAATCCGATTGGATATTCAGCAACTCATGAAATAATCAGAAGCAATATTCCCGAAACATATCCGCAATTTATTGTTGTTGGTCCAGATTGCTCCACTTAATTGATCCAGATTGATCAATTAGTGTTGCCGAGCAATAATTGCTCAAAAAATTGCCTATGTAAGAGCACCTTAATATTACATCATCTGTAAAGTATTCACCCAAAGACCAAAAAAAATATATTTCACGAATCTTATGTTGACAAAACTTTAGCTGGCTAACTCTACTCGAACAACATAATCAACCGGCCTAGCCTTTTCACAACTCTGTTGGGGTTGGCTTCCAGTCTAACCGTATCAAAATCAAATATTTTATTTCACATAAACCTGCATGGGCACTTATGAAAGGTTATATCATTATGTTATTTCATATAATTGCTTATTTTATCTGACTGTATAATGCAGTTTTCCTTTTTCTTTTTTCATTTGTTTCTTAATCTACTCATTACAATGTTTTTTTTTTTAATGAGTAGTATTGCAATATGTAGTTAGCTAGCGACCTCGACAATTCATGATTAGTCTTGCCAGTGCAACCGGCAGCAAGTTCGTCATGCTCCCTTAGATGTCACTGCTTGCGGTAGCGTCGGGGGTCGGGTTGCCTCCTTCCCTCAAATATGGCGAGGGGGGTAATGGCTGATCTTTGCGTTATGCTCGTGAACGGGTGCTGCTCGTGGTGACTGGTCGTCTTGCTGACCATGGTTTTGTTATTGTTAATTGTATTAAGCTTTTATTAATTTTAGTCCAGAGGTCCTAGTTTAACTTTTGTTACTTTAAGTTATAGCTATATTTGCATAATGCAAAATTGCATATGTAAGTGGGCATGACCTTTATGCCTGGAGGCTATTATTTAGATTGGAAGTTCTGTTTACGTTTTATTTTAATTTTCTATTATTTTTAGTTTTCAATTTTTGATAGTATATTGGCGTGTGCTAGCTGACATATGGCAAATTTTATGTTTTTTTTTTTGTGTTTCGTAATTTTTATTACCTATTATTGTATAGAATCAAGTTCTTCTAACTTAACAGACAGCTGTGCTGCTGGGGAGTTTGTTCCGCTACTTCTTCATCCCAGCTAAAGCACTAGGAAGTGGTGAAGGGCGGGCGTTTTGGGGGGACTGTCTTATGTAATTTTATTTTGACGTTCAAAAAGAGCTGACTCTCAGCCTAGTTTGAATAAATGACTTTTGATTTTGATTTTGAAACGTCAGAAGCTAGGTGCACGGTTCCAATTTCCTATGGAGAAGAGCCGGCAAGAAACTCCACGGTTACACTTTAAAAAATAATTGGCTTCTACAATGTTTTCAAATTATGCAACTGAATACCAGTATTTTACATAAAGCGACTGTCTATCTGACCTCAACAACCAAGTAACTGGGTAATACGATACCCTTGGTAAGACTGGTTATCAGACTTTCGGGATTCTGACTGCCCGTAACGACTATCAATGATCTACAAATGGCAGCCGAGGCCAACGGCTTAGCGTGCTTTCCGAGGCACCGAGGGGTCTCGATATGGATGATCACCAGAGATTCGGATGCATAATCACCTAAAGTTGAGATATTGGCTAACATGGAATGCGCTTTTGTATCGAAAAAGTCTTAATTTAGGTAAGTAATTTGTTTATTTTTTGTTTTAACTTATACAAACCACCCCTCCTCCAGTAGGTACATACACATATTTGCAAGTATCGGTTTTAAATGAATACACAACTGAATAGTTATGCAATCCAAGAATCCCGGGGTTTTTAATAAATATTACAAATAATTTATAAAGCCGATTCATATATACATATATTTCATAGTCAAAAAATATCTTTAGGTAAATATGCATCCGAATATCCGATCTCTGATGATCACCTATCCACAAATTTTTTGTGACAAGTGAAGTTTAACCTTAAGTGGCGTGACCCATACGACTGTTATTATGTAGCCATGAACATGAGCAAGATAATGTAACATTTAATGCAGTTTTCAATGTTTGTGTTGGTAACACTGTGATATAACAAATATCAGCTTTTTACGTACTACTTTCAGCGGGCTTAGCATGACGCTTTCTATTTCTACTCTAACGAAGAATAGAAATCGCTTGTCTACATTTCTCGGTTCAAAACTGTCAACTGTCTACACGGAAACGTCACTTATGTCTACTCTTCCGTCGACAAAACGCTTCTCTACGGTTCTCGTGCTAAGCCTACTGGTCTCTATATAGGGTTGCCATCTCTAAAATTTGGCAACCAGGACAAGACGCGAGAAAACCCCGGATTTTAGAGCCCAGAACCCGGACTGTCAACTGGTTTTTTTTAAACAGTCAGTGTAATAAAAAACAGTTGAAAATGTCTTATATCACCTTTTTATTTATTTTCAGACCTTAACTAAATTTATTAATCTTTTATCATCAATTTAAATGTAGGTACCTAGCAAAACAGAATAAATTGTTTCAATAATCAGTTAGAATTTTTTTATTCTTAAAATAAACCCGGACTACAGATGAAGCCCCGCCCGGACGCTCCCCGGATGCCTTCTAAACTAGGACAAATCCGGGGAAACCCGGACGGATGGCAACCCTATCTCTATAGAATCAAAGAATCCATGACTTCGTCCTACTCGTAATCTACAGTCGTCTTTTTCCTGTTTTGTCTGTCACTACAATTTCAACACCAAAAAAAAATAGATAACCATCAATACCGTCACATTTATCCTCAAAAACAAATCACAACTAATCAAATTAATCGGAAGGCGGACCGATATCAACATTATTAATGCAAAACTCTCCCCCCACCGCCCTCTACACCCGTCGGTCCATGCCACCGTCTGCTATCTTTTAAGAAAGAGGACTGCCCTTAAAACTCTTGTGTTGGGAGAGAGGTTTAGCATCATGGTTTTTTTGTAACGGTGCTCAGATTTTATGGATGGAAAAAGAAAAGTCATGGATCAATGAGTGTCAAGTTGCATTTTTTTGTTGCAAGGAATATAATATATCAGCATGTATAACTAGGTACGGATAGTTGGCGATTGAGAATTATGTTAAAATTATTCGTTTTTTTTTCAAACCTCATTATTCGAAAAGCAATAGTAGATAGCTATTGCTAAAATAATTATATAATTATTTACTTTTCCAAGAGACCTGTGTGGAGGTCGAAAATTATTCCGCGGAGATTTTTCACCGGGATAAAAGTAGCCTATGCGTCAATTCAGGTTATAAACTATCTGTGTGCGAAATTTCTCCCAAATCCAGTTTGCCGTTTTTGCCTGATTGAGTAACCAACAACTTTCACATTGTAGCATGTTGATTTTCCTAAAAGTCATAAGCAGGCCATGGTGCCAGCAATAGTATTTAAATGAAAATATATATACAACATCTGTAAAAGGTCGTATACCTATTCATTTTATCCTTAAATATTTGCTCTGTTAATTTTCCTTCCTTCCCGGAACAATTATCATTTTACATAATATTAATTATATGAAGCGAAAGTAACATTGTAATTAACTGCGACAAATCATCTAAAAACTTAAACATTAAGATTAACAAACCGTGACAAAAGTTTACTCTACTCCTGTTGCGTGAGCGACGAAATCCATTCTTACTTTATTACCGTTGTTGTCTGTGCCAATTAACTCCATCTGCCCTTTTCCGACCATATTAGGGGTGTTTATTGTGGAGAAATGTGTTTTCAAACTGCAAATCTAACGTTGGCTGGATGCCACGACTGCTGTCATCAATTTTCGTATCTTCATCTACGGTGTCATCCTTATCGTTGAGCAAGAAGGTTGGTATTCGTATGGCTTTTTCTTTTTCAACTGGTTGTTTCTGTGGTTTCCCAAGCGGGGACTGGCCGCCCGCGCCCCTCACCCCAAACTCCACATGTTATTTACGTGTGAACACAACGCCGTGGAGGGTTCAATTTATCTGACCTACTGGGCCTCCCACTAATATAACGCTCGGAATTGCTTGTACCCCTTTTCGGTGGTCATTTTTTTCTATATTGTTTAAGTAGGTATATATTTGATCAAAGATACCTTTTTTGCCGTTTTATTATTCTAGATTGTGGAAAGTAAGCCTTCGTATACAAAGAGCAACTGGAAAAATAAATATTTAAGAAAATAAGCGGATTTTTCTGTTACACAACATTACAACTAAAAACTACGTAAAATTTACAACAGACTCTCGCGATAAATACCAACAGCACTGTCGAATAATAAAATACTTTTTTAAATTTAATCATAAAAGTAAAATAAATAGACATTTTGATAGAATACTTTGTCTTGACCTACCATCCGCAACACCAACAAAAAAAAAAACCAGAAAGTAGCAACGAAATGAAAATTCCATTATGCATAACAAAGAAATAATCCCTACACAAAATATTGAGTTGACATCGAAAGTGAAGGGGGCAACGCGACACCTCCATCCGTAGTAGAGCGTCCAAGTGGCGGGGCAGATTCACGATTACAGCCATTTGAGGGGACGCGCCCCAAACTGTATGATGGACTGGAAATATTCCATAATATCTAAAGCGTCGTTACAATGCCTTAGCAGAATATTTTTCTTGGGCAGAAAGCCGATATTCCCCCAAGAGTTACGACATTTCAATTTGCCAAGGCGGGCGGAAAATGGAATTACGATTGAAGCGAGAACGCCCGAATGTCGACGAGAGCGTCCCGCTCTTCACCGATCGTGCCCGAGCAGCCCCGAAGTGAAACGAGTGAACCACGCGCCCGTCGCGCCGCACCAAGCCGTGTATTGATTAGATGCGGGACGTCCGATGCCATATAAATTAGGCCGCACAGAAAAACAGACTTAGTAAGTACATATTTACGTAATTACTAATCTTTAGCTAAAACTAGAACTCGGAGCTTCATCTAGAAATATTTCTAAAGAGTTTTTTTTTAATAATTTCAAACCACTGAACGTAATATTTTAAGTTATCTGCACAAAATATGCATGCGTAGATTTTAGTTCCAAAAGTTTTGGCAGAAGCTGATTTTCAGCTGCGCTCTGTAAAAAGCGCGGCAAAAATATTGAGGTTATCATGTAACTTATTTTTTTTTAACAGCATCGTTAACTTATTTTGCTTAATTATTAATTGCGGGTACTCATGTTTACAATGGAATTTATAACTCATTACGAAGTGTCAATTCAAAAGGACAATAATAATGGTTTCTTTTTCAGCCGTAATTAATATAAAAGCGATCCTATTTGATGCAAGCCGACATTGAGGCCAAAATAATGTAGACGAATAAATATACATTACATTATTAACGAATGTTGGCCTCGTTTCTCGCTCTCTTTGTTCGTTTCACGATTTTCCGTGAGAATTAATTGAAAATAAGTTTTCCTCATTGCGGTTTCAAGGTTCAAAATAATTTGTTGGGTGGAACATTTTGTTCCCGGCGATCGAGCGAGAATGTTTACCTGATAATCGACCTTAATGAACGGAACATTAAGTAGAGTATTGTATGTAGCATATCCGATGGCGCTTTTCATGATTTGTGAGTTTATAGCAACGGTGAAGTGTCGGTGGTTAATGGTGGCAGCGCGTGGCTCTCGCCGGCCGCCATATTGAAAAAGTTTGGCGCGAAAAAAGGGCGGTAAAAATATAAATCGATGATGACAATATGAAGTTGGAATCTTATCGTTTATTCACTTCCATAAGAGTGTCAAGTTATGATTTCTCCATATCAAGGTATATGTAGTCTATGGGTATGTGCACAAAATACATACGTTGTTCAATTGTTGTTATTTTCCAAGATCTTTTGCTTAGCTTACAAATAATAACTGTGTACAAATACATTTGGGAAAACATGGAAGAGTTTGTCTCGTCCCAAACATCTTTTCGGTAATTCACCTCAGAATCCCTCGTTCGGGAGATTTAGATGGAATACCACCGCCCTCCTCTCCCCAGGGTGACCCAGAGGTAAACCCGTTGTTTCTTGGAGAAGTTCCACTTGAACCAACATTTTCCCTGGTTAGCAACATTCTGTATTAACAAGAAACACAGCTTTAATGGAATGGCGTAAGGTTGAATTTGCTACAGATTTTACAGGCGCTTAATACCTTTTGCAGTATATTATTTATTGGCACCTTTTCAGGTACTTAAGGTCGGATCGCCGCGTAGGGTTCGCTGAAGATTCGGTCTCGCATATTCGTCAACAGAACCTCTAATATGTGTTCGGTATTCTTGGGAACTTGTAAAAACGACTTTTCAATAAGCATTTATGGTATTCGAATTAACTCACCAACACAGGCTAGATATTTAGTTTGCTAAGGAGTACCTCAAAATGACTTTTTTATGAACTGTAATAGATGAAAATGAGATGTAAATGAAAATTTAGTTTATGGAATAAAATAAGATTGGCCATTAACCTCATTCATGCATTCATTCAAGCTTCTTCTCTCCTACTATGTTGCTGTCCCCGACAGGGTCGACAGTTATCACATATAATTTTATAAAAATTACCATCTAAGTACACATTGTGGAATGCAAATAAAGTATTGAGTAACTTCAAACATCTTGCTTATGTAACTAGCGCTGTTTAGCTGTTAGCGGCTGACAAATTAGCGAATTTGTCAGCCGCTTTTGACACTGTTGAGGAATCATAAGCTTCTTGCAAAGAGGCAAGCATGGTACCCTAATGATTTAATTCAGATCTTGCGTTAAAAACTCTATAAAGTTAAGGCTAAATACTGCTTAATATATGAGACTTGTGGCTCATAGGGGATGTTTTAAGAATGGAGTACCACAAGGCAGTGTCTTAGCCCCCAGTTTGTTTATTTTTACAACTAATACAACCATGCTCAATCTACTTGTTATAACCCTTAACTGTTCCTAAATAAAACCATTTCATAAATTATGAAATAACTTTATAATTTTGAAATGACGAACGAACGATATTGTTTTACTTTAAATGCTTATCAAGATCTCCATAAGAAGAAGGCCGATACAGTAACGTATGATTTTTTTCTGATGAAAGGTTTATTATTTCATTCAACCTTTATTTGGCGTTTAGGGGTTGATGTTTTCTGCGCCCCCTTTAGCCCGCGCTCGCATTCCTTTTGTAATCGAACCTCAACAAACTTTTTAACCTTGATCAACATAGCAAACAGATATGCCACTCAAGGTTGAATAAAAAGGGATCACAATTTCTTAATAATATTGTTTTGTGTTGACCCACTTTTGGTAAACTTGCAAAAAAGACCCGGTTTTTTGTTAATAAAAGTAGAATTAAATAGTTACCAAATTATGTAAAACTTGGAAGAATCAGAATTTAATAAGTTGTATTACTTCTGTAAATTTGCGAACCATAACAGTGATTTCACTAGTTCAAGTGACTTGTGTCAGTGGTAGGGGACACAGTCCATTGAGCACTGAAGGAATTGTCCGTGTAATAAGTTAACGAAACCGACCATGAGTCTACTAGAACTCAGATGGCAAGCTTTACCCCTACAATGGATTCGTTATTATTAATTAAATAGCCCGTTTGAGAGGTTCTTGAATGGAATATGAGGTGAAGATCTTTTGGTGGCATAAATTATAGATACATTCCGCCTTATATAAACGTTGCTTAAAGTTATGAGATGTTTATACGTTAAATTTGTATGGATTAACAGTCGCTAATCACTACTTAACTTTAAGCAACGCTAATAAATAAGGGGATAATGGGTACCTACCTACGTATATCGTATGTTATGCATTTGTTCAGTTAAGTTGTGTGACAAGAGACTGTGACCTCTGAGTTTGTTTCGGCCTTTCTTCTCAGAGTAGTCAGATAGGAAACGCCGACTTCATCTAGTTTAAAAAAATATGATTGACGTGTAAAAGTGTTTGTACAAACCTACTTACAGAAATAAAATAATTTATCATTTATCAAGATTATCGACACGGCAATAAGAAGATGACAAGATACTGTTTTTATCGGACTACGGCTGATGGTTCAAGAATAATGTTGAATAAATAACAATGACAAATAGATATAGCTATACAGGTTGGTAGAGAGATCGACGTACAACCTGTTAAGATGGATTCAGTTCATGACTCTGAACCCTCGTAAGTTTAAAATTTGCTTCGAAATTAAAAAGAAACATTTGCTGTTCCATACATTTTGAGCGCGTAGATGCAATACCTACGCGCTCAAAATGTATGAAACAGCAGATTTATTGAATAGATTTTTTTTACGCTACCAATGAAATCTGGCGCACAGATAATTTATAACCTGGTAATCCAGATTATAAACTATCTGTGTGCCAAATTTCACACATAGGATATTTTTAATGCAGTAATATGTATGACCTCCACGCGAGCGAAGCCGCTGGCAAGAGCTAGTATTATATATGCGAAAGTAACTTTGTATATCTGTCTATCGGTTATGTGCGGGTGATGCCGCGGGCAAAAGATAGTGGTCAATAAAAAACTCGGTCAGTGATATTAATAGTGAATACCTAGAACCATATAAATATAAACAAAAAATATAAAAATACTGATAACTTTTCAGTACAAAAATGTAAAGCAGCATTTTCAGTCTGAAATGTCTTTTATTTATTTGTTTGGTATCTCCAACAAAGGAAGAATCCCAAGAACTATAAGCTCCCTAAGAACTAGCAATTTTGAAGCAAGACTTTACTACTTCAATCGTTTGGATTATATAATAATAATCATCAAATCATAAAAAAATCAAAACGCTCTTCACTACAAGACGCCATATTAAATTTTGTAAACAAGGCGTCGGCGTCGTTCCAAATTGCCCTACATTCAGGCCTTTTTTCAGTGAATTAGTTCACAACAGCAGTGCTGCCATCTGTGCGTTGACACTGGAGTTACGTGTAATGGCCGGGCGGCGCCACTCAACAGCGTCGATAAAACGAACCAGTGTGTTTACTTTGTGCTAGTAGTCAACCAAGCTTAGGGTGCGTACAGTCACGACCACTAATATGTTAACACTTGGCAACTTTCAATAACGACTTGAATGAATGCAACGTTGAAATACGACAATGATTACATAAACCTTAGGGATAAAAAAGCCGATTTCCTCTCAATGTCTTTGTTCACCGTTTTGCGAGCAGTGGTGACGAAATGATTTACACAAAGTAAAGCCTCAGTCAGGGTTTGAACCTATGACTTACAACTCGTAAGTCTTGGCCGTTACCACTAGGTACTCATGCATGTCCTCGGACCAAACATTCGAAAATATGTAACATATTATATCAACCCGCACTGGGACCGTGTGGTAGATTACGGCCCACTCCCTCTCACTGAGAGGAGGCCTGTGTCCCAGCAGTGGGAACATTAGGTATAGGCTGATTACGATATGGGATCGAAAATACTAAGTTCGTAACTACATAACATTCCATTAGAATATAAAGGAGAAGATAACTTTTAAATACAGCCAAGTGCATACTTAAGTATGCTCGCGACTGTACATATCAGGAAAGCTCTAAACACAGTTTTGTAGTAGACGGGCGGCGACGCGAAGTATCTGCGTAGCTTTTGGCGCTCGTTGTTGTATACGCTCCCTTAGCTACACAGCTTGGTTGGGGTGATTCAAAATGTAGTCAATCTGTTAATAGGAATTATCTCGTTTGGTTCTGTTATGCGGTTTGCGACTGGAAAAAAAACAGTGAACCTAAAACACACCATCAGCATTACCAATCAGAAATGCCAGCGAACATAGAAACATGAATAAGTAAGTTCCTACCTAACTATCTCACGAAATACAAAAATACTTTTTCTTAGACTAACTTATCCTGAACAAGGAAATAAAAAAAACATAGCTTGTTACCCGACTGTGCGTCGCAAAGGAGAGTAATGTGATTATTATGACATAAATTATAGGTTGGCGTCCACGCGTCGATGTAGGAAAATTTTCCCGCCTACGGCGCGGCGCCTATGACTACTAGGACCGGCAGGCGCGGCGCACGGCAAAGGGCGGAGCGGCAAGTTGACTGAAGCAGCACTGGTTCAACGGTCGTCGGGTGAATTTTTGTAATTAAGGTCGAAGTTCTAGCTCGCCAAATTCATAAAATAGTCATTCAATAAGATTAAATAAACTGAGAGGGTTATATTGATGATTAGAATCATATAATATATACGTAGGTATTACGGTCGCAAATCATATATTTTAATAAATATAAAACCTGGCTCTGACCTGCAAATTTCAATAAATGTCACCATATGATTGTGAACACCGTTAATTTATAATCTATCTAGCGAGATTTTACAGTCGATAAATTGTGAACTGCACCATGCCTACTGCTTACCAACCGAATAGGTTAGTTAGATTATGTTAGAATTGCGTTCAACCGCGCGCGAGCCGAGCGAGCGAAGCGAGCGGTGCTGCGGCAGTGGCCGGGGAGCGCTACTTCCAAGTTAGTGGCAGTTACTTGACTATTTAGTAATAGCACAAGGTACTATATCAGTTCACAATTTGACGGATTCACTTTGATAGATTATAATCTACCGAAAAATAATGCGTTAAATTGTAAGCAGTATGTTACGGTTCACAATCTTTCGACAGTTCACAATCTCGCGAGATAGATTCAATAACGGTATTTTCAATTTTACGGTGACATATCTAACGTTCGTGCACTCTGCACCCTAATTGCGTAAAACACTATTCATCAGAATCTGAATCATATTGAACTTAATGTTAATCCATTGCTTCATATGTTTGCATAATTCGAGCAAACAACGTAAGCAACGCAATGAATATTGTGGAACTGTCAAAATGAAAGCGATTCCTACTGCAATATTCCTTACGCAATTACCTCTCTGGAGGTTTCACCCTAATAGATTTTATAAACCAGTCAAAAATCTGTCGTGTCAACCAAACACCCCACTTCTCTCGCTTGATTCTTTCTTCTTCTTTATGAGACCGGGTATACCTACGAGTTGAGGATTATTCTTTAATCTCTGCACCCTAAGTTAAACGCTACAAAAACCAAAAATGTGTAAGCCCTATTACATTTTTACTGACTAGGTATTTAGATAGTAAGAAATACCAGAATTTTAATCACTCCACCCAAATTCTAAAAATATTTTATTCCCAATAAGTCAAAACACCCGAGGTTGCATTACAAAAATTACGAAACGCATAAAAATAACAATTTAACACCTAAACACCGCAATATTGCGTCGAAAAACACACGGATGTTGGTCGTTATAAAATGTAGGATCTAGGGAAAAGATCATCCTTGGCGTAGAGTGGGGGTTAGGGTGGAAAGACCCCTCCTGATTTATGGTAACATGTCGCGGGAGCAACCGCGTACGCGAAACTCGCTTTTTGTCATTAACTGATTTTTATTCTATTCCCTCTTTTTTTCTGTTTATTTTGTTACATCTAGAGAGTTATTGAGGTCATCTCGTAGCTACCTAGTGAAAAATAAAAGTAGGAAAG
The DNA here is from genome assembly GCA_947359405.1 of Antitype chi. NCBI lineage: Eukaryota > Metazoa > Arthropoda > Insecta > Lepidoptera > Noctuidae > Antitype > Antitype chi. Next base: position 7,687,222 of record OX375815.1, on the reverse strand, counting down.
TACCTATGTTCTATTTGCGTCAAAGTTAGGTTCGTTACTACATGTATTACGCAAGCCAATACGTAACTTAATGTATTTTCGTAAAATGTTCACGTAATATGGACACATACTACAAACACATAAATTTAGGCAGTTATGTAAACTGTAGCACAAAACTTCGAAGTTCGCTGTACAATAAAGGTACATCTAACGCCATCTGTTATCGAGTAGCGGTAACTACAGAATTAAAACAGACGGTAATGAAAAACGAGCAGTTACCCCATATCAGGAGAGCTATAAAAATAAGTAGTTTGTACTAGCAATTAAAGGAAATTCTTAAGATAGCAAAATATTGGTTAAGAAGCAATTTCGAACAATTTATTTTCAGTTTAAATTTGCTACTACTGCCATCTTGTGTACTTTTTTGTGACCAATAAAAAAAGTTAATCTTGAAGGAGTTATTGATGTCCATCAGTAGATGGCTCTCATATGATAATAAGTTATAACGCAAACAAGTTCTCGCATTAGACAATGCAAGTAAAACAAAGGTAATAATACAATTTGTACCTTTATGTTTTTTATTTTACTAAACAGCAACTAAAACGATGGCAGCTGATATTACTAAGTTTGATGCTTATGTTAAGTTAGGTAATTACCTACTTGTTTATGTCACTTGTTCATCGAACTGCGTGCTCCTATTTGACACTAAACTAGTAGATATACATAGGTAGGTAGTTAGATAGATAATAACTAAGTACTTATTGGTAATCGCAAATAAATACCAAACACCGAATTAAGCCCACAAAATCATCCCTAAATTGAGGATATTTTTAATACTAAAACCTCTTTGAACAATAATAAGAACCTGCCTACCTATGTGATAAACCAGTTTTCAATAAATCCTAGATCTCCTAGCTGCCACGGTATTTACTGCAGCAAACCGCATCTGTCGAAATGCTATCATCGAGGCCGAACGCACTTTACACATCGTGCATCGGTTAAAATTCCTGCCAGGATCGTGATCATAAAGGTACAGTTATTCAGTATGTAGGTAGGCACTTCAGTAACTAGATATCTATTACATAGAATGTAGGCAGGCTGTATACATACAATATCAGCTTTGCTTAGCCCGCATGTTTCTGATATACGGCCAGAAGCCGCCATGTTTTCAGACCCTGTGTCTGATAAGTTACATACTTAGGTACATTACATGTGACGTGTTTAAAAAAAAATCTATACTAATATTTTAAAGAGGTAAAATTTGTTTGTAAGTTTGTATCTAGGGGTAATCTCTGGAACGAATGGTCCAAGTCTATTTTTTTTTCACTAATTGGCATTATTTGTAAGTGCTATAGGCTACAAATTATATTTATTATTTTGTATAGTAGCCGAGCTATCACAATGTTTGTCTAACCAGCCGGATTAAAACAGAGTTATTTTTATGCGCTGCCTAAACGGTTGTATTGAAAATAATGTAAGGCAACTTGGTCTGCCTTAAATAGTTCTACAAAAAAGTCCGCGATACCATATTACTATCTTTTATATTTTAGCAGCAGATATAGTAGCTTTTATGTATCAAAAAAGTTTACTTACGTTTGGATGATTTTTTAAACAACCAAATACCAATCCTTATCAAAAAAAAAATATTTTATGATGCCAAGGATATCATTCATTTGCCCTTTTTTAACCGACTTCAAAAAGGAGGAGGTTCTCAATTCGTCGGAACCTTTTTTTTATGTATGTTCCCCGATTACTCGAAGATGGCTGGACCGATTTGGATTTTTTTTAGTAGATATGTCAATTGGTTGAATAGTTTCGAAGATAACACGCACTAGGGAATCTAGCTCCGAGCGTTCGCAGTGACTTGCTAGCCAAAGTGTGAGAAAATCTCAGGGCCGTGCTCGGGAGTCTAGCGCTGAACGTGCGCAACGTTCCCCTGATTTAAGGCAGCATGTATCTGGAACAAGGGATAGGGAGACTAGCTTCGAGCGTTCCCAGCGACTCGCTAGCTAAAGTGTGAGAACATCTCAGAGCCATGCTCGGGAGTCTAGCGCTGAACATGCGCAGCGTGTCTCTGAATTAAAGCAGAAGGTATGTTTCTGCAAATGTTGGTAAATCCGTACAACATCAGTGAATTAGCTATTTTTATTACACGCTTTATATTAGCTTCACTTGTATGTTTGTTTGTTTGTATGTTTGTATGTAACCAACTCCTTTGAGCGCGATTTTGATCCACTTTAAACAGTCAGATTTCATTGAAACTTTGTAAACTTGTCGAGGACCGATGACAATTCAATAATTTAAAAAAAAAATCACGTTTTGGTAGTTAGCAGAACTAAAAAATAGAAAATAAATAATAGTTTAAAAAACTACAAAACACGCTTTAAAAACCAAACTAAAAAAGGAGAAAATAATTTAATTTAATTAAAAAGTTTGGTTTTTAAAGCGTGTTTTTTAGTTTTTTTTAAACAAATTTGCTGAAGTTAGTCACAGATCAAAACCAGGATTACGATGCATTATTGACAGCGTAACGAACAATAAAGGAAAATTTGGACGCCCCAGGTGGCACAGGGAAAACATTCCTTGCTAATTTAATATTAGCACATGTTAGGCAATCCGGAAAAATTGCTCTGGCACTGGTTTCTTCAGGGATTGCAGCTACTTTATTGAGCGACGGTAAATCTACACACTCTACCTTCAAATTCCCACTGACAGTTTCATTGGAGCAACAGTCGATATGTTCGATATCCAAAAATGGGCCCCTTAGTCAGTTGTTACAAGATACGTCGCTGATATGGGACGAATGTACCATAGAGCTCATGTTGAAGTAGTCGAACACTTAAGGACTTGAGAAACTCAGTCGCTGCAACTTATAGATGCAGTTCATCAAGAAGTTGCTGCAGACTGTGAACTATGCGACCCAGACTCTCATTTATAACGATTTCTGCAGCGTTAGCGCCCGAGGTTGGAGAAGAAAAATACCTCTTTCTTTTGGTACTCTCCCACTTTAAGGGCCTACGTCCCGTTTGGTAGCGTAACACGGTCACTTTATGAACCCTACTGCTCATTAACGGCTTGTCTTGAAGATTTGAAAAATATATGATTTTGCTATAGATTCATATAGATCATTTTGCCCGAAGTACTTTTTTTGTATGGTTAATACTTTTGCTGTAAAAAAATATTTTCCAACACGCAATATTTTGGCTTCTATTCCATACTCCTACTAAACGACTACGTTATTTGGAAAAAAAATACACTGAAAAATAGATAGTTAGAGGTACCACAGAATCGTCGAAGCACAATTGTAAATTAATCAAAGGAATATCCCCATTTTGAGACAAAGGCTCAGAGGTGCCCTGCGCGGGCGCGGGCGGCAGTCGTGCTTTAGCATACAAACGGGAGATGAGGATACTATGGGCCTTAAGGTGAACCTAGTCCACATTTTTTGCATACAAACTTCGGGAGTGTTTTACTCCACTGTCTGACATGGCTTATCCAAAGTAAAATATGATATCGTTTTGCTCATTATTAATATTGTCTGTAAGGCAACAGAATCTTACTAAAATAAAAACCCATTAAAAAGTTAAGAACCAACAAAGATTCGTTTTACTTGCTAATTTTGCTTAACTTTGGGCGTGTTTAAGTAATAAAAGAAGTGTAAAATCTCCAAAACCAAGTCGGTACCGACAAAGTGCAATCATCGAAAAGTTCAATAAACTTTATAGGTCATTGATTTATGCATTGGCTTTTCCATAAAACCCGATCTTCCAAAGGACTTTTCTTAATTTTTTCGCGATTTTTTTACTATAAATGACCCTGCATCTCACTCAATAACTGCTGATCACTAATACTATCTCTGTCGGACACGAGGCCTGGTGAGACAGCGTGATTTTTAGCCAGGCCCACCGGTGAGTTCGAGCGTAAATTTAGGGTTTGAGTTTTACTCCATAGGGGCGATGATTTTAGACACGCCTTGATGATGTCTGCACGTGTTTCTTTTGTGTCTGCCGAAAGTCACCAGTAAAACAAAAGTGACACCACCCATGATAGCGACTGAGTTTCTCAAATCCTTAAGTCTTCGATCTACTTCTTCAACATGAGCTCCCCCAGTGGGTTCCCGCATTGTCGTTGCGCGGGGGCTCAGTAGCCGTGGTCCGCTCCCACGGTGAAGCGAAGAGGAAACCCAAGGTGGGGCCGCTCGTCAGGGCTTTTGCTTCCAAGCCGACGACGCACACTGGTTCAATATTGGAGAATTTTGGACATAGAGTCGAAGGCTGTCGAAGGTCAATGGATCGGCGTATAATTTTTTTTACTGGTAGCTGACACTAATACAAATCACTGTTACTGATGAAATTTTTGAGAAATAATGCTTATTTTCTGAGAAAAAAATTGTTCTTTTAATTTTTGTATGGAGAAAAACGTATTTTTATTTTTTACTTGCGGGATTCAAATGTATTCAAACTAAAACTTGCTGTTAATTATCAAGGGTGTTATTACCTAAATTTCGGGTATAGTCACTTGCCGCGGAGCACTGCGGAAGTTTGTTAAAAAAATGTTTTTTTTTTTACTTTGTCAAAAAAGCTAATAACATTCAACTAGTGATAATCAAATATTAAATAGAGAGGCCATTAGTATAATCTGATAAATATGTGACGTCCTAATTTGCTAATTTTGTATCATTAGTAGATTTTAACCAAAAAACTAATTTTAGCTGAGAATTTCCTAGAAATTGTTTATTAATGACTGCTAATGAACTATTTAATTTAAATATGGATAATGACAATACGTACATATACCTAATTGCTTGTTCTCAATAAAAAGCAAAATGTGTGACGCAGATATTTGGTAAGTAATTATTGGAAAAAGCGTTTTGCTAAGTACCCTCAACAACTATATTAAGCGATTTTTAAATCAAAATGATCACTCAACTTCTTGAGCTCTTAACTACAACATACTCTTCTAACAAGTGAATAGTTAAAATGACTGCTTTTTTTTCTAATTTGGACATATATGTCTTTCTTAAAAACAGTGGTGATATAAAAGATGGCGATAAATTTTATAATACCCTTCTTGAACAATTTTCACGTGAAATTCCACCAGAAGATCTCAGTGCTATTAAAAAGTTTTGCGCTAACTACACATCAAATTTGTACAGAAGATGGCAAAGTTCTGGTAGAAACGAAGCTTCGTTTAGAAACAAAAACACGATGTGGCTGGAATCTGAAGTTTCATGCCCAGTGTGTAAAACTGTTGATTTTTCTTCGCTTTTTAACCGGGAGAGAATGGATTTCCAAGAATTTCATACTCCATCTCAAGTCCAAAAAGCGGGAACATCGTCAAAAGAATCATCGACCAACACTCCGCACATAAGAAAAAATTCAAGGAAGATTTATCAAAATCTTCAAAATTTTTTCTTACATATATGTCCAAATTAGAAAAAAAAGCAGTCATTTTAACTATTCACTTGTTAGAAGAGTATGTTGTAGTTAAGAGCTCAAGAAGTTGAGTGATCATTTTGATTTAAAAATCGCTTAATATAGTTGTTGAGGGTACTTAGCAAAACGCTTTTTCCAATAATTACTTACCAAATATCTGCGTCACACATTTTGCTTTTTATTGAGAACAAGCAATTAGGTATATGTACGTATTGTCATTATCCATATTTAAATTAAATAGTTCATTAGCAGTCATTAATAAACAATTTCTAGGAAATTCTCAGCTAAAATTAGTTTTTTGGTTAAAATCTACTAATGATACAAAATTAGCAAATTAGGACGTCACATCTTTATCAGATTATACTAATGGCCTCTCTATTTAATATTTGATTATCACTAGTTGAATGTTATTAGCTTTGTTGACAAAGTAAAAAAAAAAACATTTTTTTAACAAACTTCCGCAGTGCTCCGCGGCAAGTGACTATACCCGAAATTTAGGTAATAACACCCTTGATAATTAACAGCAAGTTTTAGTTTGAATACATTTGAATCCCGCAAGTAAAAAATAAAAATACGTTTTTCTCCATACAAAAATTAAAAGAACAATTTTTTTCTCAGAAAATAAGCATTATTTCACAAAAATTTCATCAGTAACAGTGATTTGTATTAGTGTCAGCTACCAGTAAAAAAAATTATACGCCGATCCATTGACCTTCGACAGCCTTCGACTCTATGTCCAAAATTCTCCAATATTGAACCAGTGTGCGACGTAGCGGCCAAAAAGTAGGTTGCGGTGAGATGCACCGCAACTGAGGCGGGCCGCGATGTCGAATGGGAGGCATCGCGGCTGAGGGTTACTGGCTGCGGCGGAGGAGGAGTGCCGGTACTTCTGAGTAGCGCTCTTCCCTTCCGTGGCCTGGACGGGGCCGCCACCGTTTGATGGTGGACGCGGTGGGGTCGCAGGGGAAGAGGAGTGTCGCTATAGCGTTGGCCGCTCTCCCTATCCCCTGCGGCCGAGAAGTGGTAGGCGGCAGGGCCACTGCGCTGACCCGTCGCAGGGGGACCAAGGGTGCCAAAGGTGCCAGGGTAGTCTGGGGCCCTTGTGCTGCCGTTTAAACATCATTTACCCTGACTATTAACAAGTCTCAGGAACAAACATTCTCTTTGGTTGGCATTGACGCACAAAAAGAATGTTTTACCCATGGGCAGTTATATGTTGGTCGAGTTGGATCAACCGGAAACCAGATTATTTTGTTACCGGGAAATAAAACAACCTCAAACATTGTAGGTATACAATGAAGCTTTAAATTAAATACCTATTTAACTTAACTAAGTTAAAAAAAATATATAGGTAGATATTATCTAACTAGATACCTACCTAAATATATTTTTTTTAATTCTGTCACCTATAGAAACCTACAATATCAGCGAGTAATTCAGGGACTGTATCTTCGAAATTCACGCAGACGAAGTCGTGGGCGAAGTGCTAGTTCTGTATACAAGAAAACAAATATCCAGTGCGCAAACTGTAACCATGAATTCAGCATATCATTAGACCCCGGAGAAATTTTTCGTCGGTTTTACAAAAAAAAATCAGATGTTTCATAAAAAAGTGCAATACCTACACGGTCAAAATGTATGGAACAGCTGTTTTTTTTTTTGTATAACCGACGAAAAATTTCTTCGACTTCATGGTTAATTAAAACTTTCTGAATTCATGGTTACAAGTTTTCGCCCTAGTAAGTAAGTATCTATGATAGTAATTCCACCAAAAAAAAATCAATACTATAAAAAATTAAACATGATCATTAACATCTGCCTATTTATACGGAGCGATAGCCTCCAAAAAGCAGTTACGTAGTGGTTAACATGATATTAATTTGGCACAAATTATGTGAAAAAAAGAAGAATACAGTCCAACCTTTTTTCAAAAATAAGCAGCTACGTTCTACCTACTCACCTGCGCGTCCGCAGTTATTATCCACTCGGTAACTGCATCGTTGACATAGCCAATGACACCAAGTAGGTATCTATCTACTCAGCCTAGTCTTGAGAGAAAATCTGTATGAAGCTTTCATACTTGGCCTCATTTGTAAGTTTCGCCTGTCGCCATTATAGATATCTACCTACCTAACCTACACTTCGCTATTAGAAAGACATAGTTATGTATTTTACTGAGTAAAATTACTTTCAATATTGAATTGACATAACCTTATCATTACTATGTTTTAATGTTAGAGGGTTTGGTTTCGCTGGACCATTGTGCATGAGCCATGTTGGCCGTTGGAGGCCACATTCTGCTGTAGATAGGGTTACCATTTGACAGGCATTCGCCGCATTTGACAGGCATTTTAAGGTTTAGACAGGCGTGCGGCCGGCATTGGTCTGGGACAGGCATTTTTAAATTCAACGCCCAGTGGAGTAAAGAAAGAAATCGGCTGACAATTGAATCAGTAAAAGCAATATTGATTACTCAGGAAAATTACAAAACTGTATCTTGTGAAGATTTTTACGTTTATGTTTAAGAAAAGAAAGAACTATTAAAAAAAAAATGTCCTCTGACAAATATCAGTAATAAATATCCCTCTTCATTATTATCTGTTGGCTTTTACTTATTACCTACAGCGTTTTGCTTTAGACAGGCATTTTTCTGAAAATTCAGGCATTTTAGGTACCATAGATAGGCATCCCTCTATTTACATATGGTAACCCTAGCTGTAGACAGCAAGGATGCTGACAGACCAAACTTAGGGACGTAACACATACCTGACTAGCTACAGGCTCAAGTCGTGTGGATTCAAACGAAATCAGAAGCTCTTTGTTTTGCTCAGATGATCAAAGATTTTGATACTATTGAATTTGCAAATAACTGTTCATTGTAGGTATCTGTAAGTTCTATTTTCCATTATCATATTATCATATTTTTCTTAAGAAGATAGGTATTATTAACTATATGGGCTATTATCTGAAATAATTATACTTAATCACCTTAAACTCTGCTATCCACGCCGTACATGTTTACAATTTTACATCCTATTGTGCTTAGGTACCTACCTAAGCAAAATAGGAGGTAAAATTGTTATAAATATGAGTAGGTATGGATGAATATTTCTGAAGAAGAATTTCAGTAAATGAAAAGCCAACACGTTTTTCTCACAATTGGTTGTCCTATAAAATATATGTAAGTAAAGGTCACATTGGGATTTGCCATTAAAATTCTCAACAGATGCTTTGGAAAAGGAACCATCACGGCAAGGTCACATTGGTCGTTGTTTGGAACCCTAGCCTTAACAACAAAGCGGCCAACTGCAAGTAGGGCTCGCACACGTCGTACCAAAAGGCAAAAAACCCGTTTCTTGAAAGAAGACCCCTCCCCCCCTTTAATATTTAACTATTTTATTTTTATTATTTGTTGATAAAGCAACAATAGAAATGCACACTCTGTGAAAATTTCAACGGTTACTGTTACGGTTTATGAGATACAGCCCACTGACAAGTGGACGGACGGACAGCGATAGCTTAGTATAGAAATAGGGTCCTGTTCGCTACCCTATGGCTACAAAACCCTAAAAAGAAGCGTATTGCCCTTAAACTTTCGGCCGCCAAAACGTTAAAATGAAGCACATTGAAATTCCTTAAGAGTCAGGTAACAAAAGGGCAAAGAGCACAAAATGAGACGCATGACGTCACCATTATTATTGACAAGCACGGAACTCGGAACCATGCGAAAGGTGAAGTCTATTCGTGAAAGGTGATATTTTATTTTGACAGCACATTAAGTAGTAAGCTATTGGTATTTGTATTTATCTACTTATCTCGGAAAAGGATACCTAATTGGAAAACTTAAAATTTACTTATGAAAATATAATTCAGAGAAAGTTAGAGATTATGCGTTATTGATATGGTCGCGAATCATAATGATAATGGGACTCCCTTTTCTAGACTTCCACTCGATCCGTTGTGCGTGGGGATTCTGGCTAACAGAGCCAGCCTAGCTCCGCCCAAAAGTACAGAACCTATCTGGGAGCTTCTCAGGCTTTGCGGGGCGACCTCATTGTTCCGAGGATTTCTTCGCGTTGAGAAGCCACGGCCTCGTATTCCAGGATGACGTGGGCGGCTGATTCCTCGGCGTCAAGGCAGCCCCTGCAAAGCGGGCTGTCTGTGGCGCCTATGTTAAAAAGTTGTTTGTTAAGGGGTAATTGTAATTGCCCGTAATTGTTCCCATTATTATTCAATGGTTATTTCTACTAAGGCTGAGAAGTTTTTTGGTTCGCGAATCATATTTTGTTCAACATAAATTACATTGAAATACATTGACCTACAAATTCCAAGAAAGGTAAGAAAAAAATAATTTCGAGGGTTACCATAGCGTAGCCTCCTTAAATCCCATGTAATAGGGGGCGCCTATTACCATCAACCGCGCACAAATCAAATTCCTGCCAACATACGAATCGGTAAATAGGTTGTTGCCCGAAAGACAATAGTGTGATAAATAATGTAAAAAAAGTTTAAATATTATCTGGATATAATGTGATGCTCGGTTTCTATACCTAATCAAAAACGAATCTTTTTGATTACTAATTGGGCAAATAAATAGTTTCGTTAGCTAACTTCACCTGTGATAGCTACTTCCAAATGGGGTCTACTATGCGAAGGTCTTGCGTTCATTTGGTAGGTATCTATGTATTGGTAAAAATACAAGAGTCTTCATTTTAATCTACTACTGTCCGTAAATTATAGGAATCGGCCATTAGTGATCTAGCAATTCTTAAAAAATTGCGACAGGTTCCTTTCACAGAGAAGTTTTGTTATAATAACTTATAAAAACATTCAGTCACCGTCAATCTTGAGACAATGGTTTCTCCGTGGGTTTCTCTTATAAAACTATAATTAAACATCCGTCCCCGAATCTCAGATTGAATTGTCATCCGCATCATTAACATACAGCTGTTCGATCCAAAGCAAGGTCGCTTCATACATTTAACAGCATAACGGTAAATGCATCGGAAGCAGCATTTTTTTTCCGGTGCAGGTAAATGTTGAGGACAATAGCAACGGGTCTACTTACCAACTTTCTGCGCGCGCCGGCAAGCAATTGCTCGGGAGTCGGTTGCGCGCGCCATCACGGTGCGCACGCGAATACGATTCGACGAAAAAAATAAAACTTCAGTGTGCATTCTATTCTATTGTTTATTACAACTTGAATTAAATTGACGTGATCTTTTATTATGTAAGTATTTGTGATGGGACTAATTTGTATTAAAATCTGTGTTAATTTTTTAGAGCACGCGTATTTATAAGATCCGCGTATAGACTGCAGTTTTCACGTACTAACAATCTGTCGATCTCACTTACGTTTAAATTTAAGTACACTTTACTATTGACATTATTAAACGAATACAAGGGAAATTATTCATACAAACTTAGATACAATAAAACCATTATGTAAATTAAACAACTTACCGCAATATCGTATTTGTTTCACTTTACGCACGCAGACAATAATCGAATTAATGACTACTCATAAAGTAATGTACTTAATTAATTAACTTACTAGTGCATAAATTTACATATAAAGATTGAAGAATGAAGGAAAAATTCCTACTAATTGATTATTATTTGGACCGATGGTTTCGAGACTACATTACTGATTTTTAATTGATAGTTCAATATAATTATAACGATCTTTGACGCCTTCTTGGGCGCTTGCGCAGAAAGTTGCTTCGCTGCTACATTTTGATGCAGTTAATGTTTAATGATCGATAATTCTAATTCCCCTTCAACCATTATCAAAGCGGAATGTTGAAACTGGGATAAATCTCGGTAGGTACACCGTACATTAGATACCCGCGGGGTAATTACCCCGTGGGTACTGTTAATATGTTTCGCAATTTAAGAATTTTAACAATAGGTTTGCCTGATTTTTTTTCATTTATTAACTCATGCTATATTTAAGGCTTTATTATTTATATGTGCTGGGTTATTCATAAATAATAAATGATACGGCACGGTTGGCGTAGTGGTTAAGCGATGGACTGTTGCACTGCGTGTCGCGGGTTCGATTCCTGCACGGAACAAATATTTGTATGACCTACAAGTAGTTGTTCTGGCTGTTTGTGTATGTGAGTTTAAATGTTTGTAAACGCACCCACAATACAGGAGAAATTCCTAGTGTGGGGCAAAGTTTTATAAAAAAAAAAAATAGTTTAAAAACTAAAAAACACGCTTTAAAAACCAAACTAAAAAAGGAGAAAATAATTTAATTCAAATAAAAAGCGTGGGGTGCTTGACATTAATTGATTATCAAAATACCTCAAAAAGCACCCCACGCTTTTTAATTGAATTAAATTATTTTCTCCTTTTTTAGTTTGGTTTTTAAAGCGTGTTTTTTAGTTTTTTAAACTATTATTTATTTTCTATTTTTTAGTTCTGCTAACTACAAAAACGTGTTTTTTTCTCTCAATTTTTTTTTAATTATTGAATAGTCATCGGTCCTCGACAAGTTTACAAAGTTTCAGTGAAATCTGACCGTTTAAAGTGGGTCAAAATCGCGCTCAAAGGAGTCGGTTACATACAAACATACAAACTAACAAACAAACATACAAGTGAAGCTAATATAAAGCGTGTAAAAAGAAAAGAAAGAATTGCACAACACATTAACAGTTGGGATGGCTTTTATTTTGACAGTTCAAAAACATTCATTCCATTATTTAGATACGTTGTTGACCACACAGATTTTTCGAACATATGAAAGCAATACATTAGTAATAGTTATCCTTCAAAATTATTCACATTCTTATCAAAGTCAAAATCAAACCAAATAAATAAACACTTTTATGGCACTTTCAAAATGTAGTTTCGTATGAGTCAAATGGGTAAGGAACTCCACTGTTACTTTTTATAAATGTTTTACAACATTTTGTATACTTACATGTGAAGACGATGCACCTTGAATAAAAATAAAAATAAAACCACAATAGGAAAAAATAATTTAACATGAAGTCGGTTAATGAATTACAGACAAGCTAATTATATGTATTTTAGATTAAATACGGCCTTATTCATAAAACTTATCGAACATCTAAACAGTTGCTAAACTGTGGTTTCTCTATGAAAAACCAGACTTTAGCAAGTGTTTAGATGTTCGATAACTTTTTATGAATAAGAAGAGTGTTTCTTCCAAAGGGAAGCCGATAAGAATCGGGTTGTATGGATACGGCGCCCCTGGTGCCCATGTACTTAGGTTTATAAGAATTAAAATATTTTATTTTGACAAAAGTTAAAAATATCAATGAATATGGTTCGTTATCTGCCTGCCTTGGTCTATTCGTCGCAAGCGCAAGCAGGGGCATGAGATTCTGGGATCAATTCCCAGGTCGGGCAGTGTTATTGGGTATTTTCATCTAGAATATCTCAGTAGCAGCCGGGAGTTTTAATTTTCGCCAGGTTGATGATAGTAGGTTAGCTGTTACACGGGACCTGAACATAACTGGTGAAATGTGTATAAGTACATTTCTGCCTAATCGTCCGAGTAATTTATTATTTATTTATTTGTCCTTTATTTCAGGCAACTATGGCCCATAAAACACAATACTTATATACGTATAAAAACAATACCTATAATCGAATACATATTACCGTAATATTTCCGTTTAGTTTCCCAGGATTTTGGGAGAAGAACCAACCACCATAACTAAACACATGCTATATATAACATAAAAATCATTTATACGTTTACCTAGCGATAAATATACTTACCCATAAATGTTTTTATTTCTGTAAGTAGGTCTGTTCATATACTTTTATATGTCCGTCATATTTTAAAAATTAGTTGAGGTCGGCTATCTGCTTTATCTGCCTACTCTGAGAAGAAAGACCGAAACAAACTCAGAGGTCACAGTCTCTTTTAAAGTCCAGACATAATCTTGGTCAGATCATGTGGATTGGTGTCTGAAATGGCCTTTTGAGGAAAGAGCCATACAGATTGGGTGGACCTATCCAGTCAATGCTAGTGATGGGCCAACTCTGAATAAATTCAACTCGAGTCAACTCGAATTAAAATCCACGTGCCTAACTCGAGTTAAATCAATTCGAATTGGCTGCCAGGATAAAGCTAAATAAATGTTTTTTTGATACCATTTTACGCCATAACTGTTGAAGCGATTAAGATGAAACTTGGTATGTAGGTAGCTGAAGATCTAAACTAATAGGTACATGGGATTTTTACACCGAACTTCACACGGGATCCCGATCCCGTAAGAATTTCCCGCGTAGGTCCCGAATTACGCGGGCGAAACCTCGAGACGCAGCTAGTTTATTTACTTTAGTTATTTACATAATATATCTCAAATCGTAACGCAGAGTGAGTACCGACCGACCGACCGCTCGCCACCCGTCAGCCCTCGAACTCGAGTTCGTGAGGTCTGACTCGAGTCAATTCGAGTTGAACGCAACTAGAGTTTTTCGAATTGCGAACTCGAGTTGACCCATCTCTAGTCAGTGCACGCATTTGTCAGTAAACTTGCAGCTCTACTCAATAAGTAGGTATATTCAAACGAACCTCCTTTACAAATTCTGTCAAACAGCCCATTGACATGTCCTTGAGCTATCAATACACAGTGACTGAGAAGTGTTACGCATACCGAGCCACAGTTTAGAAAGTCGTGCAGTGCACCGACTCATTGTTCTGTTCCTTCCGTTGATTACTTCACTAGTTCGGCGAGCCGTTAATAAAAATTGGTATACTGACTTGAATCTAGGGCAGGCTGTAACAATGGCCTCTTCTAGATGTCTGAAGTAGTTGGTGAATCTATAACGGATACTTGGGAATAATGTGAAGTCCTTATATCGATGTCAGCTGATCTTATATATTTTTTTGGTATTATTAATAATATATTGTGAATTATATGCTGAATTCATGGTTACATTTTGCGCACTGGGTAAAAATGTATCCTGTATAACATTCTTAAATTTCAGCACTCCATGTTTGATGATATAATGAGTTTAATATTACAATGGCTTGACAGGGAAACTTACTAGAACTTGTGTAACAATTTATCATTATTTAAAGCTTTAATGTTCAATTTATTAGTACCTACATTTATTTGACTACCTCGTTGGTCTAATGGTCATAAGCGCTATTGTTAAGCATGAGGTCTTGGATTTGATGCCCAGGTCGGGCAAGGTGTTATTGGGTTTTCTATCTGGAATTTCTCAGTAGCAGCCCGGAGTCTGGATTTGCCCGGTTGATGACAATAGGCTTGTTGCCCCCTATTACATGGGACTTAAACATAACTGGCGAAATGTCGGTGTACTATGGGTACACGTCTGCTGAACCCTTCGGAGAAAAAAAGAGTGTTTTTATGTGTCATTTATACTAATATTATAAAGAGGAAAGATTTGATTGTTTGTTTGCATTGAATAGGCTCCGAAACTCCTGAACCGATTTGAAAAAATTTTTCACTGTTGGGAAGCTACACTATCCCCGGGTGACATAGGCTATATTTTATCCCCGTATTCCCACTTGAACGGGAACTACGCGGGTGAAACCGCGGAGCGCTGCTAGTGTTATCTATTTTGAAATGGCTGTAATTTTTCATTTAGGCACTGTGATAAGTTCAGGGTAAAGTTGTCATAACTCTAAAGTATTATGTACAAACACATAGGATTTACATGAATAAGTTAACCAACCTATGGGAGGGACCAATTTGTCGCTGTTTCACAGCATCGATTTAAAAATGTTATTGTAAATGCGTTTGTTAACGTTTTTAGAATAGCACATACATTTTTGTGAGACACAATTTTAAAAACATTGTTAGCAAATGCAAATAAAACGATAAAATTATTATAACTTATGCAGACGAGGGATTAATAGAAGACTTGTTTTCGGTTAACAGTGGTCACGCCACACGAACTCTGTTGGGTGATCGTGTTTTGACTATCTACCCTCATTACAAAAACGCACTTGCTTCAATCACCATCAGTTTTCTTGTGATGTTCATTTATGCGGTTGTGCGCATATGTGCGGTTGTAAAAAGCGTGCTATATATTTGTTTTCGGTATAATTTAAATTGTTTTAGATTTAAAAGCTTGCTGATGTGTTTCTTCCGCCACTCCATATCAAATTAGGTATTATGAATAATTTTGTAAAGGCGATGGATCGCAGTAGAAATGGATTTATGTATTTGAAAGAGAAATTTCCCAAAATAAGCGATGCTAAAATCAAAGAAGGCATTTTCGTTTCACCTCAAATCAGGGAATTAATAAAAGATCCGTGAAGATGTTTAATAAAAAGGTTGGCAATGCAAACGTGCTTGCAAACGTTTTGGGTAACCATAAGTGAGAGCCATGAATATTATTCATTGGGTTGCAATACGTAGCTTCAAATTCGTTTTCTAGACTCACATCTGGATTTTTCCCCAGAGAATTTAGGGGCAGTAAGTGATGAGCATGCAGACGGTTCCATCAGGACATTTCAAAGATGGAGAAGCATCACCATGGTAGATGAAGTCCAAGGATGTTGGCTGACTACTGCTGGACGATCCAAAGGGATCACCCAGACGCCAAATACTCCAGAAAATCATTGACCTTTTCTTTACAAACCACATTATTTACATTTTTGTGGATTAATATTTAATATTTTCTTTGTAATACATTTTTCTTCACCAAATAAAATTGATACGTGATAAAAAAATAACTGCGTATTTTTATTCAAAACACCAAATACATACACAGTAGAAACACTAAAAAAGTTCGTGTGTTACAACGAAAATTTAATTTTGTTGTCATATAATCGTCGCCATCAAAATTAATTATAAAACTAGAAATATTCCTTGCAGTTAGGTATTACTTTTTTGGATTATCATTTACATCTTTAGGATTTTCGATGCAAAATTTACCTCATTAGGTTCTAAAAATACGTAAAGTAAATAGACAAAGATGGGAAACTTGAATCACTTAACATAATTAAATGTTAGGTTAGACAAGCTCAAATAAGAATACTAATTATTAGTGATGAATTATCTGCATTGAGACTGACAGAACGAATTTCTACTCGATAGGATTTTTCTCGAATTCAAACTGTAGGTACGAAACTCTTTTGTCGAAGTCGATGTCTGTTCCTAGAATTTGAGGGTTCATAATGTTTTTCTTTTTAAAACTAAGTAAGGTCAATCAATATTAAGCTTAATTACTTCAATCCTTTTGAGTTGCCGGAGATATCGAGTAATATTTATACAAAAAGAAAATACAGTGGAATTGAGAATATCTTCCCTTTTGAAGTCGGTCAAATGCGAAAGAAAAGAAAATTCCATCTAGGCGATTATTACTGAAACAAAAGCCCCTATCTATAACTGTCTATTTAGCTCGGGGCATAAATAGATAGTTACGGATGGGGCCTTTTAGAGGCAGTACATAAGCTGCAGACCAAAGGCCCATTTCCAGAAGATACACTTCTGTTGTTCTACTGATGCAGGCCAGTCCTTTTTGTTGAAATCACGGTCATCCAGTTACCCAAACTCCGCCACTTTGACCGGTTCTATGATTCCCGTATCCAGCAGATCCCTGCGGCCTTCAAAAGATCATCGGTCTACCTTGTGGGAGGTCTTAACGTCTTACGGAACGCGGTCGCGACTCCAGAACCTTTCAGCCCCATCGGCCATGTGTTCTACGAGCAAAGTGCCCTGCCCACTATAATGTTCTATACCAGCTTGATAATCAAATATCACTAAATTTATTCACATACTTACCAACTCAAAGTGTGAAATTCCTAAACTCATTTCAGCTCCACGAACCAAATCACACAAGTTTCTTGGCACGTCCGCTTCTTCAAATGTCGAACGAAATGACGCAAAAGCGTCATCAGCAAACAATTCTACTGTTTGATCTACCGTTCAGTATGTAACTTAAGAAAACACTGGCACGTTTCGCAAGGAGCCTAGCCTTACTTTAGCTTGACCAACTTGCTTAGAAATCCGATTGCTTCATGGTCCCTATACTATAGTAGCGTAGGTACCATACCGTACTGCGTAACTTACTTCACCTGCGTTTTATCTCGTACCAAATGTGTTGGGGTATGTGACTTACAAGTTTACTGCGTTATTTAAAATGTTTAAGTTAGTATATTTACGTACATACTTAAGGGTCTTATTCATAAAAAGTTATCGAACATCTAAACAGTTAAAAGCTAACTCTGATTTTCAAAGAGAAACCAGACTTTAGCAACTGTTTAGATGTTCGATAACTTTTTGTGAATAACACCGTTAGAATTTAATTTTAAATATTTGTAGTTTTGAGACGCAACCATGTCCTAAAGCACTAAGTTTAAAGCACAAGACTTCTTGCCTACTAACGCAACTTTCCTAAAGTATTAATAGTGCATATTTACCAAACTTTTCTTAAACAGAGAGAAACTGATGGAGGAATCGACGATGACATGGGCCTGGGAAAACTAATGGCGACCATCTTAAAATCCTTAGTGCCTAAAGCTGCTTGCCAGTCACACGTTGCCTAAAAGCTGATAAACGCTTGTTTTTTCTCCGTA
Organism: Antitype chi; assembly: GCA_947359405.1. Classification (NCBI taxonomy): domain Eukaryota; kingdom Metazoa; phylum Arthropoda; class Insecta; order Lepidoptera; family Noctuidae; genus Antitype; species Antitype chi. The sequence goes on along the minus strand of OX375815.1, from coordinate 7,669,267 downwards.
TATGTAAAAGAATAAAAGAAAACCTCGGCACAAACAAAAACCTCTTCAAAGTAAAATAAAAACTATAAGTATTAGCATTTTTAGTTTAATATAAGTTGTAGGTAATATTTTAATCCAACCTTCCTCACGTCAAGGGACGGCTAATGAAAATACGAAGTTAACAGCAGCTATATTTTGAAACAATCATCATCATCATCATTGCAGCTGAAAGACGTCAATTGCTGGACATAGGCCTCCCCCAAGCTTCACCGCTTCGACCGGTTCCGTGCTTCCCACATCCAGTGAACTCCTGCGGCCCTCAAAAGGTCATCGGTCCACCTTATGGGAGGTCTTCCAACTTTTCGTCTTCTGGTACGCGGTCGCCACTCCAGAACCTTTCGGCCCCATCGGCGATCTGTTCTGCGAGCAATGTGAACTGCCCACTGCCACTTAAGTTTGTCGGATACCTTTCTACAATAGCAGACATTAATTATTGCTGGGTATAGGCCTGAACATTATAACCTGGTCGTTTCATTTTTGCGAAGTCTGTTTCGAGTTTTCATTAGCCGTCCCCGTAATTTAACTTGTATTTCCTACTTTTTAAAATACTATACTTTTCCGTCGGTGGTTAAAAATAGACCTTTGGCCTGCAATCGCACTAAAACCGGCAAAATATTACTTATTGTAATTCCAAGTAGAAGGTACCTTGGTCTTTGAACAGTAGTTGAATAGTAGGTATTAGTAAATATTGCGTTAGCCCTCAATGCCACTACGGTTAATAGTAAGTACCTAAATGCCAATAAATGAATACCTATAAACTTACCTACTTACTTGTAGCTTCGTGTGCATCCTTCTGTATCCAAGGCCTTTGGCCACTATACGAAATCAATGAATTAACTTTATAATCAAGTAGCTAAGTTATTACTTCGGATAGAGAAAAGCAGCTGAATTTGAATAAATAAATAGTGAAAATATGTGGATCGTCGCCAAACGGTAACTTAGTTTTCTTTTTAATTAGCATTCGTACTTATATCATGTCATGTATGTGAGGAAAATGCTATGCCCTTGCATTTCTAAGGCTTGTTGCCAGTACCTATGTACTTTCATCGTAATTATCGACATATAAAACTCTAGGGCCATGGGGTCCGAGTGCCTTAATTTTTCGAGACATTGCCAATCTGTTGGGCGACTTTTCACGTAAACAGAGGGCGCCGATATTATTTGACCAAAGAATGTTAACATCTTCGGTAGTTTTCGTGTTGATAACGATGCAGCTGAATTTGTTGATGCTATGATTCTTTTATTTTTATATATTGTAAGACTGTTAGCTTTTAAATTATGTAAATATTTTAAGACAATTTTTTTTTGTTAGTGCCACATATTAATCTGTAAACAAACTCTGTTACAACTTCTTTTGCATGTATCTGTCTAGCTAGATCCATCTTTATTCACCAAATAAGCTAGGCTAGAAGAGGGTAACATATCATTGCCAGGTAGATACTTTTCATTGTAAACATTCATGCTTTTATATTTCCAGAGGTGTTAGTGAAAGTAATGTCGTATACTTTCTCATGTCACTACTTATACCAGATACCTAGTAACTATGACTGTTCGCCGCAGGAGACGCCCTGGGCGTCGGGAATCCCATGCTGATTCCTGGCCACCATAGGTGCGGGCTTGCGGACGGCGAGTAATGGGTAGCTTGCTGTCTGGTAAGGACCGAGCCCGGGTGGACGGCGCGTTGTGTTCCACGCGCTCCTCAAAGAGATGTCAGCACCAACTGGTCGGGTCCGCAAGGGCTGATGCCTGCCAGGGGTGCGGGTTGTTCGAAAGAGATACCGCGGCCCCTAGCACACAGGCAACTGAGGGAACACGGGTGGGTTTTAGTCAGTAAAAGTCTGACACGCCCTCCTGCTCCCACAGAAAAAAAAAAAGATGACTGTTATAATGCACATCATTAGATGTTCCGACTTTTCTCTCCCTGTAAATATTTTCTAATGACTTTTCTCGAGAAATAACCACATCTTATTACTCATATATTATAGACATGGTCTTCCATGTTCGGGATTCCACACCAGGTTGTGCTCCTTATGTTCTAAGTTAAGTTGCACGATTACTGAAATTTGCGTGCACTGACAGGACAGGTCCACTCAATCTGTGTGGTTCTTTTCTCAAAAGATTATTACAGGCACCAATCCACATGGTCTTCACATGATCTGGACAAGATTATGTCTGGACTTTAAAATTGACCCCCTTTTTGTCTCTTTAACCTCTGAGTTTGTTTCGGCCCTTCTTCTCAGAGTATCTAGTCAGATAGGAAACGCCGACCTCGCCTAGTTTAAAAAATATGATTGACATGTAAAACTGTTTGCACAAACCTACTTACAGAAACAAAATCATTTAGATATCATTTACACCGATACAAGGAATTTCAGTGTTAAAGAGACTGATACTATCTCTTCCTTCTAAAATTGTATTGCCATATTCATCAACATAGCCTATCGCAGTCCACTGCTGGACATAAAAAGAAAGGAGTCTGGGCATAGGTCTCTGTAACACCGGTCCTCGCCTTCCGCATCCATTCTGTCCCCGCCACCATATTAAGGTCCGAGTAGGTACTGCAAGGGCGTAACTACAAGGCTAATAGGCCAAGACACACTGTTTTGAAATAGCTTATCATTAGGTATGATGGTTATCTTGTTACGCACCATGAGCATCTTGCACATCACTTCCCTTGCCGTCGTAAAAGACTCGGAAATTATCTAGGTAAATCAGAAAAATGTGCAATGAGTAATTACCTACATAACTACTCTTGAATGTACAATCACGAAATCACGACTATAAATACCTTATAAAACACAATCAGCCTATAATTTTCCCACTGCTGGGACACAGGCCTCCTCTCAGTGGAGTGTGGTGGAGTGGGCAATGATCCACTACGCGGGCCCAGTGCGGGTTGGTAGATGTCACATGTCTCCGAATTTTTGGTTCTAGGACATGCCGGTTTCCTCACGATGTTTTCCTTCACCGTTTTGAGAGCAGTAGTGATGAAATAATTTACTCAAAGTAAAGCGCTGTCTGGGTGTAAACCTACGACCTACAACTCGTAAGTCGCGGCCGTTACCACTGAGCCACTGAGGTCTAGAAAAATCTGCTCTCTAAAAACCTTATATACTTACCCACATTAACGCAAGATTTAAAAGCGATTTTCTCCTATAGTATTGATAGATAATAATATTATATGGTGTGTTACGAGCGTAGTATTTATGAAACCATACTTTTACAGGTATTTTTTTAAAGTTGTATAATCGTCATTTCTAGAGAAAATTCGTTTTGAATTTTGAGTAATCGGAAGATATTTATAATGCTCTTTAGGGCCATTGTACCCGGCACGATACGGCGCGCTAGCCGCACCGCAGAATATTCGTGAGAGCTCGTATGACACGGCAAACCACCGGTTGTATGATGGTGGTATTTATGGCAACGGTACCGTGCCGTAGTGCAGCCGTGTCTGGGACTACTCTTTCAGCACTAAATCCGTAGTTTCGGCCGAAGTTCGTATCGAATACGGGCATAAGATTAAATATATCTATGTATGTATATTATAGTAAATTGTATATATATTTTCTTCACCAATAACAACCCCATTTTTATGTCCACGCAATCACTGTCCATACCAAGGTTGCCTGGAAGAGATGGCTGAAAGCGATAAGGCCGCCCATTATAAGTTTTTAGTGTTTTAAAATGTTTTCTTTTTGTTATGTATTTTCTGGTGTAGGTACAATAAAGCTTAAACATATAAATAAATAAATTAGTGTGGGGCCCAAACTAAGAATGAATGACACCACGATGTGTCATTTGTCTCTGTGTTCGTTTCAATGGCGCGGCTACGGCGATATTAAAAAAAAATCCTTTGCCAAGATTTTATAAAAAATAGTATAAGTTGATCCCAAAATGTCTAAATAATTTTAAAGTGGCTGCGCCACTGAAACGCGGAGAACCGCGTGGCCACGGAGATCTTTAAAACTAAGCGTTGCAAAGACCTAAAATTTTGGTAAATAATAGATTGAATTTGTAAAAATATAGAAAAAAAACATTGGTTTAAATTTTAAAAGCTGTAAGACTATGACCCCATGGCCGCGCCATTGGAACGGTGAAAATACACGTTATCGCCGATATCTCGCTGAAAAAGCATCGCAGACGTCTGAAGTTTTTTGTGAAACCCAGATTTTAATTTGTCAAAAATAGTAAAAATACAACAAAAAATCCTAGGTTTATATTTCAGGAACTGTAAGACTAAAACCCCATGGCCGCGCCATTGAAACGATGAAAAACACGTTATCGCCGATATCTTGCTGAAAAAGCATAGAAAAGGTCTGAAGTTCTTTGTAAAAACTAGATTTAATTTTTTACAAAGAACTTCAGACCTCTCGTTTAGTTTTTAACCATAACTTTGACAAATATTGGTTTTGGGAATCAACTTTTACAATTTTTTACAAGATCTTGTCAAAGCTGAATTTTTAGTATCGCCGTGGCCGCACCATTGAAACGCACACTTTATCTGTACTCCCGATAAGTTTTACTCGTCCGAAAAAGTTAAATAATCGGGTGTAGAGTTCACTCCGTAGTTTTGAACAACTTTCGGACTTGCCCGTATCTTCGTTGACGGACTTAGTGAGCTGCCTTCCTAATAACAAACTTCTATTGTGATCCATACAACACTGACGATCGTGCCTCTAAACACGACAAATCAACAGTCGTTTTTCACGTGTGTGTACAACGGGTCTTACTGCGCATACTCATATTCATATCATGCATCTCGCGTGCATTTAAAATGCATGAATGACAGAACGAGATTATCTAATAAGTCCCACTAAGTTAATAGGGGACCATTTGTGTAGGTATTTGCTCATTCTTACAGCTGATAGACATAGATCAATAATTGTGAATCAGTAGGTAATGTAGCTTTGTATCTGTATACATTATGTTTTTGTTATGTTATCATCAACACACGTGCACGAACGCTCTTTGTTCGAAATAGATATACTTATTAAAATCCGATCATTAGCTAGTTATCTGAATTACCTACATCGTAGTTTTGTGACATAACTAAAATATTATAGAAACTGTATTGTCTGATATTTGCAAATCCGTACTTTAGTATGATCCAAAATAATTTTAAAATGTCTTTACAATTTCCAGTCGTTTTCTTTAAACCACTATAAAGTAATGTAAATGTTCGCGTTCAATGCTCACAGGTAACAATGTCGCCATTATTGTGGTTTTTTGCACCTTTAACAAGTAGGTTATGATTGCAACTACAATTAATATTAAAAAAAAAAGGTAACCTGTGTAAAAAAAAAAAAAACAATATGATAATTATCAAGGACTCTTTTAATAAAGATTGGTCCTTGTCAGCTTTGGATAGAGAGAGGTGGAAAGAGAGTAGGGAGGCCTTTGCCCAGCAGTGGGACGCTATAAGCTAAAAAAAAAAAAGATAATTATCAAGAGACAAACATTTAAGTAATGTTTGTTTCTTGATAATATTTCTTCTTTACATACCTAATAAAAAGCCACAAATTGACACAATTTTATTATTATGAGAATACTATGGGAAAACAACAAAAATATTTCTGAATCAGTAGGTAGGTACAGAGGCCAGCACATCAAGCTACCCCAATCTGCCAAATTTCTTTGTTAGAATTTCAACTTTACAACAAAAGCGTAAGGTTCATGTTCAATTGGGAAAATTTTACAGTTTGAGATAGCTTGATGTGCTGGCGTCTATACAAGCCGAGTGTCCGATGATGTTTCTCACTAACGAAAATGACAAACTTCCATACGAACTTTCATCTTCTATTTAACTACATTAATTGACGTAGTATCAAAAATCCTTCTTTTTCGTTTCGAAAGGAACTCATAAGCGAAATTCATGCTTCTAGATCCAGCGGTTTAGGCTGTGTGTGTGTGGATGTTTGTTACACAATCATGCAAAAACGGCTGAACGGATTTGAATGTTTGGCACACATATAATTGAATATCGGATAGTCGCATATGCAAACGATACCTTTTTATCTCAGTAGTAGGTTCCCGTGGGATAGTTTTTTATTAAGTCCTAGACAAGCCGTGTGCCTGATGGTATTTCCCATCAGCAAAATGAAGAACTTCCATACAAATGTTTATCTCCCATTTAACTTTTAAGGGATGAATTTCCTCAGATCCTGCCTTTGTGCTCTCCTTCATCATATTATGGAACACTTTCGCAAAATTACATGCTTCTAGATGCAGCGGCGACTGCGATGTCTGTCAATGAAAGAAGTATTTCAGTTTCCCATCTAATTAATTAATTAAAATCTTAAATTATTAATTGCATGGATAACCTTCAGCGGTGACTAATGTAAAAAATCAAAGATCAACTGAATAAGTTCATTCACCCCTGAAAGTTTTCGTAGCAACTGAAACTATTATGTATAATTCTTGCACCTTGCTATAAACCCATGTTATCAAACGTCAGTAACAATTATCTTCAGCTACAATCTTCCACCTGTAATTAGCATCACAGGCAAAAATATCTACATAATTAGATAAACCGTCTAGAACATTTTTTACTAAATACTAGTGCTGAATTTCGGTTTTACCCGTACAAATTCTAACAACCCATTTTTATCCCTGCCTGTGAGGCAACTATCCCTCGAAGCGAGTGGAGCTAGCAACTAAAAATGACTTAGTGAGCAACGAGCAGCGAGTGTGCAACGGCGATTAACGCTGGTATGCGTATGTACCAAGCGTGAGTTTCTCATCGAGGGTTGTGCCCGCCAAGCGAGCGTCGCTAAGCGAGTACTCTCTTTGAGGGGAACCTAGCCGCGGGCTCGAACTCACTGGTAGGTCTGGCTAAAAGTCACGCTGTCTCACCAGGCTTCGTGTCCGACAGAGGTAGTATCAGTGATGAGCAGTTAGACGCTAGTGTACACGCACAACGTTATTGAGTGAGATGCAGGATCATTTATAGTAAACAAAATTGCGAAAAAATTAAAAAAAAGTCCTTTGGAAGATCGGGTTTTATGAAAAAGCCAATGCATAAATCAATGACCAATAAAGTTTATTGAACTTTTCGATAATTGAACTTTGTCGGTACCGACTTGGTTTTGGAGATTTTACACTTTTTTATTACTTGAGCACGCCCAAAGTTAAGTAAAATTAGCAAGAAAAACGAATCTTTGTTGGCTCGTAACTTTTTAATGGGTTTTTATTTTAGTATTCTGTTTCCGTACAGACAATATTAATAATGAGACAAAACGATATCATATTTTACTTTGGATGTGCCATGTCAGACAGTGGAGTAAAACACTCCCGAAGTTTGTATGCAGAAAATGTGGAGTAGGTTCACCTTAAGGCCCATAGTATCCTCATCTCCCGTTTGTATGCTAAAGCACGACTGCCGCCCGTGCCCGCGCAGGGCACCTCTGAGCCTTTATCTCAAAATGGGGATATTCCTTTGATTAATTTACAATTATGCTTCGGCGATTCTGTGGTACCTCTAACTATCTATTTTTCAGTGTATTTTTTTTTTCCAAATAACGAAGCCGTTTAGTAGGAGTATGGAATAGAAGCCAAAATATTGGGTGTTGGAAAATATTTTTTACAGCAAAAGTATTAACCATACAAAAAAAGTACTTCGGGCAAAATGATCTATATGAATCTATAGCAAAATCATATATTTTTCAAATCTTCAAGACAAGCCGTTAATGAGCAGTAGGGTTCATAAAGTGACCGTGTTACGCTACCAAACGGGACGTAGGCCCTTAATAGCTCTTGTCACTTCTACAAGGGCGTCCTTGCCGGCAGTGTGAACAGTCAGAAAAAAATCGATCAACTATTCATATATATCTACATATCTCTTTTACTTACACAGGACTCACAATCTTGTGTACGTTTATACTTTGGCGTTGGGACTGCCTGAAAGTGTTTTTTTATCTAGGAGTCTATATTTTTCTTATCGATACATGACATTTACATATTTCCGTAAATTCGTTGGAAAAAACACTTTAACACATCAAAAACAAATTACATAATTATGTTTTAAAACTAAGTATGTAGATGAAGTTGGTCCAACTACTCTGAGAGGAAAGACAAAAATAAACTCAGAGGTCAGTTTCTGTTGTTGCTTAGGTAGCTAAGCTATCTTTATTCATGAGAATTGGTTGAAAAGCTATGAAAAAGTTGCAAAACAGCAAGACAGTCACATTTTTGCATTCATTAGTACCTAGTATGGACACTTCGTCGATGGTGACCACAAGCAGACAGGCGAGTAGAGCAATTAATATAAAGTCTTCATAGAAATTGTTGTACAACTAGATTCAAGTCGTGCTGTCGCGTCGCATCTGTCTACAGGAACCTTTATCGGTACGGACACCGACAATGATGTAAACTAGTAATTAATATTTCTACCTGCAACTAATCGTAAGGAAATTCTAACCTTGAGGTTGAGTATCCGCCGAGGGCAGTTCGTCGCTCCATTATATATTGCTATTTACACATAGGTACCACCTTATTTACTTGGTAACCAATAGCTTTATTTAATTAATTAATGTGTACACCTACTACTTACATAAAGGTATGTAAATATGATCATGTCTCTGCGCGTCGGTCGCTTCTAAAGTAGTTGCCCATAGGTACGCCAGAATAGAGAGTAAAAGGTGATACCATAACCACCTTAATTTTTCATTTCTTGATTCTCCCTCTTCCACACTTTCAGAGACATTTTCACCGCATAGACTTCATTCACTCTTCCTTCTTCGTTCAGTCTATCTCTCTGTGGAATGCGCTGTTTTAACCGACTTCAAAAAAGGAGGAGGTTCTCAATTCGACTGTTTAAAAAAAATGTTTGTTAGCTCAGAACTTTCGACTGGGTGAACCGATTTTGATGATTCTTTTTTTTATTTGAAAGCTGCTTCCCGTGTGGTCCCATTTAATATAGATCTGATCATGCGTTTCGGAGACAGACAGCGGAACTCTTCAAAAAATTACAGCAAATCAACCGCGATTGCTGCTATCGCATAGTTAAATATGCATTATTTTTACCCCAAGGATGATGACATTTCGAATTGGTGTGAAGTAGGTACTATAACTAAAAAGAAAAAAAAGAAAAATTTTATCCAAAAAAAAAACAACCGACTTCCAAAAAAAACACTACAAAGTGAAAAATAACTTTAATTTCGGAAGTCGGTGACTGGTGACATAAAAATTAAAGTACATAATTATCCAAAGTCACCGACTTCCGAAATTAAAGTTATTTTTCAGTTTGTAGTGTTTTTTTGGAAGTCGGTTGTTTTTTTTGGAAATCAGGATGGTTAAATAACCGATTAGTATCTTTTTAAATTTAAAGTCCGCGGGCACTTTTGCAAGAGAATGTTTTATCATTGCACGTGTTTTTTTTTGTTTTTAAATTCATCTCGTGCTCCTCTGATTCAGATTCTGATTTTTCCCATTATTTGAAATTCTTAAAGTAATAGTGCTGTTTTTTACAATATTAATAGGGGCCATCCTCCCTATCTGTTCCCATTGATGTTGTAGAGATCACGAAGTGAATTCGGGCAAGTACAAACTAACAAATAAACTTTCTTGAACAATCAAAATAATTATGATGATGATTTTTAAAACTTATAAATACATGTAGGATGTAAAAGTGCTCTTCTAATGATAAAACATAATTATTTCATTACATAATTATTTCGAAACAGACAGACAGATCGATAACAGATAATTCCACCTAATTGTTTACTAAGTAACGTTATCAAAATGACTCGTTTTATCGTTTTGTGAGATTTATCATCACGTATTTATATTGCACAAAGACTCATTATTACATCCAATTAGCTGATATAAATATAATAATACGCAAGAAATATGAATATTCCATCGATGATGACTTTTTTCATCATCATTTCAGCCGAAAGACGTCCACTGCTGGACATAGGCCTACCCCAAGCTCCGCCACTTCGACCGGTTCTTTGTTTCCCGCTTCCAGCGGATTCCTGCGGCCTTCAGAAGGTCATCAGTCGACCTTGTAGGGAGCCTTCCAACTCTACGTCTTCCGGTACTCGCTGCCGTCCACAAGTATAATGCCGTTAACTTGCATATGGTCGGTTTTCGTTTTTTGATGCCACCATAATCAGAAAAAAAAATCTCTATCTTTCTGTTGAAGCAGTATTTTTCTACTATTTACGGATGCCGAGGTGAAAGAAAACGCCGTTAACTTGCCTTGTTTGATATGTTTACTACGCTAAAACGCAGTTATGCAACATTGCTAAACTAAAAAGTGACCAAGGGCTAAAAATTTACTTTTTTACTAGATTTTTTACCACCCGTTGCGTCACTAAATAGCACGCATTTCATATTTTTCTGCGTTTTTTTGTCTATAACTCGAAATATGATTTTGTTGGTTAACGGCATTAGCTCCAGACTTCTTTCACTAGCGTATAATATGGAAAAAATATTCAATATTTAATTTCAATATTGTCGACCATAACGGAGATCACATTAAGGGGATATTTTAGCACACTTTTCTTAGGTTTTTTTTCGATTAGGGTGCACGCACGTAAACTGCCATAATAAGCCAATCGGGCCGAAAATATTTTTTTCATAAGTTATGAAGAAATCTATATAAGACACGAAACGCTTGCAACGAATCGCACGTGTAGATACTTTCTTCTAAGAGAAAGTTCGTATTTTTCGATAGTCGATATCAAACACCAGTTGAACTTTGAGCACGCCAACGCTCGGTAGTTCATATAACTCCTACCAAACGTTACGCGTGTAGTATCTTTTATTTGATAGTGTACTATCTAAAACTAACGTTAGCGTAACTCAGTATGTTATCGTATGCACGTAGGGTAACATTATAAAATGATAGGGTCAATTATTGCTGTATACATTTCGTGTTTCAATGCGGCTGTTAACTTTTTCACCCGACTCGTGTTGATTCTGCTGACGGCGTGTGTGTATCATGCCTTCGTTTTGGCTGAAGTATTTTTGAATAGTTATAATTTAGTGTATCCGCCGTTTTTGGCCAAGCCTTTGACTAATGTTTTGAGTGTTGTTTCCGATGTAGTGAGTTATTTCATAAGGATTTCTGTTATACAGGTAAGCTACGCGTAGCGTGACTTAAATGAGATTTAATTTGTACTAACAAGTTTGGTGCTTGCAAACGCATTTCCACATTAAAGAGTATAGTTTGGCTGTCTAGTTTGTGTTTTGGCTTCACTATTATCTGAATGTATATTGTATGTATATATATAATAAATAAAACAAGAGATGTAATGACAACAGCTGAAAGCAATTATTCTTGTAATACGTTCAGCATCTAGTCGCAGTCTCATCTCGGCGACAATCAAATGTCAAAAACTTGTAAAAAAATTGGGAACTAGTATTCTTGACAGATTGAGACTGAGATCAGACTGTGAACGTTCTTAAAATTACCCGAATTGCTCCTCATATTCATAGCTTTGTTCATAATAAGGTATTAATTACTAAAAGTTTGTCATGTCGCCGCTTTTGGCTGACGGAAATTCTATCTCATATTAGCAAATATAAATTAATTAAATGTGATACATACATAGTAGTGGAATCTTTTTTTGAAGACAATCCGCCTAATTATTTTTAATACATCGGTATTAATATGTATCTTTATGCACAATACTTAATTATACTTTCTAAATTGCCGGTTTGTTTACAAACATGGTAGAGTATAGAGCATCGGCAAGTTCCAATCCGGTCTCGTAGACTGAGTTTACACATCTCAGAATATATTGGATTGGTGCTGCTTCGTTCTGCTTATATGCATCATACAAAACATTATCATCCATGACGGACAGAAAACGAAACGCCACTGAAGAGAGGCCGAAATTTTGTCGATTTCGCTTTTTTACTTGATTTTACAGACGTGCTTTCACAGTTAAAGTACCTACTGCATGTCCATAAGTTTTAATGCACAACATGAAATATCGTTTCAGTTATTATCTAATGAATGAGCTCCCTTTTTATTTTTGTCGAGAATTATAATGCGAGATTTAGGTTATTTTGAATGATTATTTACTGCCAATTACTTCTAAGTTGCAAGTTTACAAATGGAGGCTACATTTTACTTATTGTTGCTATGGCGGATTTCAACTGGTCCTATGTACAAAATATGCGCAAGAGCAAGCAAAAGAGAGCAAGCAAGTAAAAAAACCACAAATAAAGTGAAAATTACCTCTACCTTCACCTCGTTACGTGGAATCAACATCTAAAGAACTCCCGCGCAGTGGCCTTTCACGGCTGTTGCTATGGAATTATTATTAAGCATATTTGACCACCATACTGCGATCGCCAACCCGCCTGCCAAGCGTGGCAATTATAGCAAATGTCCCCCTTTTGGGGGAGGCTTTATGCTTAACTAGCTTTTGCCTGCGACTTCGTTCGCGGGATTTCTTTTACTCCCCCGACCCACCCAGTCGCAGTTCATCGCCTGCCCGCACTATTGCTGACTTTAAGCTTAGCGTTCTATCTGACTTTTTCTGTTTGCTCGGCTCCTAAGGGCCCTAGTCTGACTTTAAGCAGCATATAGCTTTTGTCGAGAAATGGGCTATCAAATGTAAAAATATTTTTTCAAATACAAGTGGAAGTTCCTGAGATCGGCGCGTCCAAACAAACAAATTCTTCAGTTTTATTATTAGTATAGATATTGCCGATAGGTGTTGATAGTAAACATACTACGTATCAGTGTTCATATAAAAGATTACTAGTAATCCCTGGTAGCCTGTTGCCACCAGGCTTGGCAAAAATTGATATCCGTGGCTGTATTTACCTACACTCGCATTTCGACAGCTATTATATTTAAGTTCCAATGTATGTATTAGAGGCCGAGTCTACTGCCAAACTTAAAATCCGATTCCTGGCCGCTATTTAAAAATCCCGGATGGAAGACCCAAAAACACTACCTGGCACGAAAATCGTACCCAGGATCCACGCTCATCAGTCGCGCTTATGGTTACTAGACCAAAGAGTAGTACACAGTAATCGGCTGTCTAATGCTAGTTTTACACAGATACCGCATGGCGGAAATCGTTTGTCTAAACGGCAATTCGGATAGGCCGAAGGTGACTAAAATCATAAGTTCCAAAGCAGAGTAGGTTTCGACTTTTGTCGTGCGGCGGGTGTTAAATCGACCGTGAAAATTTCATGGTGTATTTACACTAAACCGATTTCTTAGTGGCTTGTGAGGCGATTTTGTAAGAGACTAGGAGAATCTCAACCTTACACAGGTCGACAAAACTGCAGGTGAATAGTTCATTCTGCATCAAAATGTTGACTTTCATGCGGCGGGCAATCGAAAAGGCGAAACCTACTCTACTTTAGATCCTGTAATTTTATTCACCTGCGGCCGCCATCATGCAGTTACACCAGTGTTTAGCCCGCATTAATACCCACGATGAAACCTATTCTAAACGTTAATTTCTTTTGTTTTCAGACAATCATGATGAACGCGTTCATGCGAAGATTCCTCCGGTTCTTGGTGTCACTGCTGGCCATCATAGTCCTGCCTGTGACCTACCTGCTGAACATCAGGAGGAACAAGAAATGTCCGCCTCCCATGAACCCTTTATTGTTCAAGTCCGCTACATCGTTAGCTGCGATGATAAGGACTAGACAGGTAAAATATAGTTATTTTTGTGTTGTTAAGTTGGTTACAAAAAAATCTAATGGATGATGCTAATTAAAAGAAACTAGTTGCTAACAATAATAGACACTTGAAGCACAAACTTGGCAATGCTATGTCAAGCTATTCGCTGCGCAAACGTGACGCTAACGCCCCGTCAAAGCAACGTTGTTTTCGATACAAACGTAGCCCAGTAGCTACGCGACGTAGTGCAACGACTATGTGACGTAGCACAGCCACTACGCGACGTAGCGCAGCGACTATGCGACGTGGCGCATCGACTACGCGGCGCAGAACGGCGACTACACGCCAAGTGTTAGGAGCTCCACATTTTTTATTTTTCTATGGAAATTCAGTAAAATTTTAAGCGTATTAGTTAGTCATCGAATAATGATGGAGCTGTATATTAATCTTAAATTGGAATACAATAAGGTTATTTTATTAGTTGGGACAGTTTATTACAAATGCATTTACTTACTTTGAGTTCAGTTCTAGCTAAAAATGATGACAACAAGAAAATGATAGTAAATAAGCAATAGGTACCATATGAAATTACCCCCTTGGGGGACGCCTATGTCCAACAGTGGACATCTTTCGGCTGAAATGATGATTATAAACATACCTAAATAATAATTTTGGTGTTAAATTTTACCTCACACAACCGATAGGTACCATTGTTGTCAAGCAACGTTTTTAACGTTTAATATTAAAATAAACATCCTGTCATGAAATTGTAGTTGCAGCTACTAGGTATACCTACAATATGGAAATACAAACCAGTGAAGTAGGTAGAAGATAGCTATGAATAAATTAAAATGTATATAAACGTTGACAAGGCACATCGAAATAACTTCCAAATGCAATAAATCACAGGAAACTTTAAATGTCACATTTAAAAGCTCAATAAAATTCTTCCTACAAAAAGGACAACCTTTAAAAGAAAGGTATTAAACCTTGGAGCGAAAAGGTTAATTTGACCTTTAGAGTAACCGTGACCCTGTCATCTTACTGCTTTAACCACCATTGGCCATCGTTGACTAGTTACTTACTATGTAAGTATTTGCAATCAGGTTGCACGGCTTTCCGCATTCCTGTCTCGTTGTATGTCTGATAGTTGAATTTATGATGATTTCATTAAGATAATGTAGTTGTATTTTTATTGCAACATTTAAATTTATTAAATAAAAAAAACAGCTTTTATTTCAAACTTTTTGAAATATTTAGACCGTTTTTTTTTCAATTAAAATGTAAATCGTTTATCGTACAAATAAACATCAATTGCCGATTGTTAGTCGGTTACTTGGCCGGTTTCATAAAATAATTATATAAAGACAGTGTTCAATTTAAGAACATTACCAAAAGCAAGAAAAGTGCGTTATAACCTGCCCCTATTTACTTGTTACGCTATACTGCGAACACCAATAGATTTAATCGTGGTATACTATTATTTAGTGATTCACTCTTTTAACTGGTACCTTGCTAGGTGTTTTTACAATGCGATATATTCGTTCGATGATATTCACGGGTTTTTTTTGAGGTTCGGAAATCATCAAATATCTTCTCCCGCTCTGGTTGGAGCGGGAGGACGGGTCAGACTTTTACTGACTAAAACCCACCCGTGTTCTTACAGTTGCCTGTGTGCCAGGGCCTACGGTATCTCTTTCGAATAACCCGCAGTCCCGCACCCCTGGCAAGCATCGGCCCTTGCGGACCCCACCAATTGGTGCTGACATCTCATTGAGGCGCGCGTGGAACACAACGCGCTGTCGACCCGGACTTGGTCCTTACCGGACAGCGAGCTACCCAGTACTCGCTGTCCGCAAGCCCGTGGCTACGGTGGCCGGGAATCAGCCTGCGATTCCCGACGCCCAGGGCGTCTCTTGCGGTGACTAACGCCGTGAGGGCGCATATACTGCCTCTCCCTCACGTACGCCGCCTCCCTCTTTGCTAGCATTACTGCTTCACAGAATGAGGTGACGGCTAACCATGCACTGTCGCTCCGTACCATGACCTGGACCAGGGTTGGGCGCTAGAGATCGGCGCCACCGATCGCCTCCACAGGGACACGGCGGTGCTCCGGCCAAGCCAGGCAGACCTCCACCGTATACTACACCATGTCCTCAGGGCGATCTACGCAGTGGAAACACCCGGTCGATTCCTCCCGCCTTATTCCAAACAGGAACCTCCCGAAACAAATGTATCCGGTGAGGACCTGCGTCAGGCGGATGGTGAGGACTCCGTGGCGCCTTTCAATCCACTCCTCAAAGAAGGTACTTACCGCCGCAATCGTGGTGTGCCCAACACTGGGTTTCGTCAATCGTACTCTCCATTTCGCCATGAGATCCCGCCGGAGCCCAGTCCGCTGTGCCCCGATTTCTCGCGGTAGCTCCAGATCCCATGGCGGCAATCCGGCAAGGAGGCCTGCCGCGGTACCGGAAATCGTGCGGTATCCCCGGATCATCCGAATGGCCATGACAGTATGGGACGCGTTCTACCGGCGGGCTGGTTGGCGCCTCAATGAAGGCGCCCACACCGGAGCCTAGTATAGGGCCATGGACTGCACGACCCCCGCGTAGAGCCTCCGGTAAGAGGCGTTTGGACATGATATTCATGGGTAACATAGGTAGCATCTGCCCGCGACTTCGTCTGCGTCAAATTTCAGGGCCCGACCCACCGCATCGTATTGTAATTATCGCATAGCTTGCCCGTGCTATTGCTTCGTTTTCGCCAAGCGTTCTTTCTGTGTTTTTTTTTTTTTTAATTTTGCTCGGCCCCGGTCTTAGCGTCATGTGTTTGACCGCTCTCAAGAATTGGGCTATAAAAAATTCCCAAATCAGATGGGTAGTCCCAGAGATTAAAGAAACAAAAGACTCTTGAGCTTTATTATTTGTATAGATCAAGGAAGATCTCACTTCATACATCAACAGGGAAAAAACGATTACAAAACATGTTTATTTATCTTTCAGATCACGTCAGAGCAAGTTGTAGAAGCGTATATAGAGAGATGCAAGGAAGCAAATCCATACCTGAACGCTATAGTCGAGCCAAGGTACGATGCCGCGCTCAGAGAAGCTAGGGGCATCGACAAGATGATAGCATCGACAGATAGGAAGCCTGAAGATCTGGAGAAAGAGTATCCGTTGTTAGGCGTACCTATGACTGTGAAGGAGAGCATTGCTGTTGAAGGTAAGAGAACCGTTATATTGTTTTTATTTTAATTTCTGTAATTAGGATTTTAAAAACTAGATGAGGTCGGCGTTTCCTATCTGACTACTCTGAGAAGAAAGGCCGAAACAAATTCAGAGGTCATACTCTCTTTTAAAGTCCAGACATAATCTTGGCCAGATCATGTGAAGATCATGTAGATTAATGTCTGAAATGGTCTTTTGAGATAAGAGTATCGTTCCAATTTGCATGTCGTCATCTACCTAGCCTTTTCCCAATTACGTTGGGGTCTGCTTCCAGTCTAACCAGATGCAGTTGAATACCAGTATTTTACATGGAGTGACTGCCTATCTGTCTGTCTTACCAAGGGGTGTTGGTAAGACTGGTTGTCAGACTTTCGGGCTTCTGACGACCCGTAACGACTGTCAAAGATCCACAAATGACAGCCGGGACCAACGGCTTAACGTGCTTTCCGAGGCACGGAGGGGTCTTGGTATGTAAAGATGGTCACCTATCCACTGACCAACCGCGGCAAGCGTAGCTTAACCTAATCGATGGACCCGTGCGGCTAATGTTACTTAGCCACAAGCTCCTTATATGAAGTAGATATGCACAAATTATTCCTTGGAATCCTAGATATACAAGCATCCGAGACCCGTCAACTGAAACCCATTCAGAAAGCAATTGGTGGGCTAAACCTCCGCAGTCTGTCCACGTATCTGTCTGTCAGCGGGCTGTAGCTCATGAACCGAAATAGGCAGACAGTTGAAATTTTCCCAGAGTGTAGGTATTGCCGCTATAACAACAAAGTTTGTTTTAGTACAAACAACGTTTGTGACTGATTTTCCTGACCTTTGATGAAGTCTTGCTATCTTGCCTGCAGGCTTAGCATGACGCTTTATATTTCTACTCTTCAGTAGAATAGAAATCGCTTGTCTACATTTCACGGTACAAAACTGTCAACTGTCGATACGGAAACGTCATTTTTGTCAACTCTTCCGACGACAAAACGCTTGTCTACGGTTCTCGTGCTAAGCCGGCAGATGTTGTCTTGTGACTCAATATGACTGTTCCAGGTCAAAGTATATATATGACCCTCTGACTTTTCATGTAAAACTCTTATGGAGCTACGGTAAATAAGGAAGAGAACATAAAAGTCTTACGTAATTGCTTAAGTCTGATATTACCCAAAGGATTAAATCAATTCGCGGCCTTTGCCTTTCTTAATTGAAAAGTCGTCGTTATTAATGCAAATCAATTATACATGAATATTTCCATTTTAAATTAACCATATGAATGCTTTTGTGACTTTATATACGTAACTCCCTGAGATTGGAGGTTAATTTGGGAATTAATAATTGCGATTTAATTAACCCGATGACGGTTCATCAGGTACGATGACCATTGCTTACATTATCAAGTACATGTAGTATCTATTAATTTGTTAGATCCGTTCTTTCGGATGCATTTAACAAATGCCAGGTCGCTGGCTTTCATCATTTTCCTATGTCAAATTATTGAGCAGATCGAATCAGAAATGAAGATATCCGTTGGAGAACCAAGGTAACCTACTTAACCCAAAGAACTGCCATACTTAAGTGGCAGTGGAAGGCGTCCCACAAGATGGACCGTTGACCTGGTGAAGGCCGCAGGAATCCGCTGGATGTGAGAAGCACAGAACCGGTCGACGTGGCAGAGCTTGGGGGAGGCCTATGTTCAGCAGTGGACGTCTTTCGACTGAAATGATGATGATGATGATGAAATAATTGCGTCAATTTGTGGAGCCATGTTTGATTTGGTACACCATGATACATTGAGGATGGACAGCAGTACCTAAACGTAACCTACTATTTGTTTAAGTCGATAGATTGTACTACTACTGAGTATTTCTTTTTTCCTTGGAGAAATCCTTACCCTTCGTCTGGAAAGAACGGAAGGTTATGTCGGACTCCTACCGACTAAAATCCCACTGTTCCTTCTAGTACCATATCTAGGAGGCCTGGAAGATACTTAGATATATGTTCATTAGGTGCGCATACAGCGTGCCACCTCTTTGAGTCTGACTCCTCGAGCGACGATTCAGCCCCAATTTCTCTGCCCGCAGGCCCTTCCTTATGGTGGCCGCGGAGATCGTTAAATGCTCTTGTAGGTAACTCCTTGGCAAGAATAGTAGGCCACTGCCTAGACAAAAAGGATGTATATCTACCTAAATTCTTACGTCGAATTCTCGGCACATTGTTTCAAAATTATGAATCAACAAAGTAATCATCGACCTAAATAAAATTTATATTGTTATAAACTATTTAATTCTATTAACCTATCTACGCACTAAAACCACACGACAACTTTAATTTACAACTCTTAAAACCATTACATTACCAATAACCTGCTACACATTAAGCATATCAAAACCTTCGACCTAATAAATAAACAATTAAAATTCCAGGCATGAGCAATGATTGTGGTACAGTGTACCCATATAGGAATCCTGCAAAGAGAGACGCGGCCGTTATTAGGCTGGCCAGGGCTGCTGGGGCCATTCCTATTGCCGTGACGAACACACCACAACTTTGTATGAACTGGGAAACCTATAACAATGTCATTGGGATTACCACGAACCCTTATGATCAGAAGAGGACTACTGGTGGGTCTTCGGGAGGAGAAGTAAGTTGTACAATATATTTTTGTAGAAGTTCTTTAGCTTAGCTTTGTATGACACACAATGCAGCCATCCAAATGTTAATCAATTTATCATGGTTCTAATATGGGATAGGACTTAGGTGTAAACCAGGCTAGACCATTGCAGAGTTTCCTCCATCATTAAAACTTATCTATTCATTCACTATGGATGGAACTAAGGGATATTTTCAGAGACAGACGTTATCTCTTCAATAGATCGATCGTTTTATTTATTTATTGAGGGCATCCAACATCAGATGTACCCAAAAAATACAATGGAGATATTTAAGTAGTGTTAGTCTAATGTAGGTAAATGCTCTGTGTTTGAGATTGAATTGGCGCATCAGGAGATCCTGCCAATCGTCTTGGCAGTTCTTTGGCTATACTAGTCTATTCCTATAAGAAGTATTTGTTACGCCACTTAAACATTAAAAAAGAAGTTGGTTCTGCCATTGTCGACTCAATAACAATATAAACCATTAGGTAGATTAAGCAAGAGTTAACTCTCCAAACCGCTGGTCAAAAGCAACTTAACGCAATAGTCACGACTTTTTTACGTAATAAATCCACTCAAGTGTGCAATTTAATTTAGGTAATAATTCTTACAAAGCACTTGCTTAAGTGACATACTGTGGCTCTATTAAAACACCAAAAATGTGACATTTCACATAAGAACGCCACATTTGGATGACGTCATCAGCATTTTTTTGCTACAACGTATGAACCCGAAACGAAAAACCCTCTACTCGTACGATTCTAATAATTTTCGTTGTAAAACTAATAAAAGCGAATTAATCATTCCAGTTCAAACCGCAACCTACAATTGCCACAATGCTAACCTATTTCAGTAATTTTCTAAAACATGGTTACCTATTGCCAGACCCTTACAATATTGCTTCTTTCCTGTTTCGTGGGACACTAAGTAAGACAAGCCGAAGCATTAGTTTACGCTAACATCCGTCTCTGTATTATCTTACCCTAAGGATTATTTGTTTGTTTTCAGTCGGCGTTGATTTCAGCAGCAGGATCCATAATCGGTATAGGATCAGACATTGCTGGATCACTCCGACTGCCTCCCATGTTCACTGGAATATTTGGACACAAACCTACACCGAGACTCCTCTCAGTTGAAGGTAAAGAGTTAGAAATAGCATAATTGTCATGATCCTGACAACGATAAATCTCTACCTACTTTATGTGGGATTGCAATAGGAACAAAGAGTGAGCATCTATGCTAATTTGCAAAGCAAATGGAGGCCGTGTTTTGAAGTGACACTAAGCCATTGAGATACCATTCTATTTTCTTCTTCATCCCTCTGACAAATTAATTTTGCTCTTCCAGGCCACGTCCCAGACTGCCTAGACCCTGACTTTGAAGAATACTTCACACTTGGGCCTCTCACGCGGTACGCAGAGGACCTCACATTACTCTTGAAAGTTTTAAGGCAACCAGGTGGACCAGACGTACCTTTGGACAAGCCAGTAAGTTTTGGTCAACGTTTCTCGGGAGTACCTTACCGATTACGATGAAAGAAAATTGAGTCTGTTTTGGTTAATTTTTTATTTCTAATTAAATAACCTCTTTATTAAGTGTTTTGTGTCTAGATCAATAAATAAATATTTCTAGCTACTAAGTCCTTTGTTATAAGCTCGAATGCAGTAAGCAGATCGCTTTTTAGCGATAAGAGTGCCCTATGTGTCACCCTATGTCAAATTTCAACATTCTCATTTATTTAAGTATTTCATAAATGGTGTACCTACCTAGATAGTAGACTGTTCTATTCTATCAGTAACGACCTCCAAAATCTTCAACAGCAAGCAAGCAAATTGACTCCCACATATTATTATTATTTTATCGAATTTAAAATAGATGTCTAATTTAAAAGCCAATAGTGACATAGCTAACTGAATAATTATGTATTCACAGGTTGACATATCTAAGTTGAAGTTCTACTACATGGATGGAGACGGCAGCAATGTATCAGACCCTATGGGCCCTGATGTCAGAAGAGCAATGGAGAAAGCTAAAGATCACATCAAGAATACCTACAACATCGAAGTTAAACCGGTTGGTACATTAGTATCTTCTACTAATAACTAAATGCTCCAGCCGAATTTCGGCCATGGCATCTCAGCGGAGCCTTCGGCGCGGGATAGAATGGTACACAAGTGTTTATGCAGACACAGGTGCACTCTCTCTCTTCCCTGACTGTCATATCCCTATGGGACGGCAATCCGACACGGCTGGAGGGAAATCAGGCGCAGGACCAACGGCTTATCGTACCTACTTTCCGATGCACGGGGGAATCAATAACTCCGGGCTGCTACTAATAAATTCCTAATGGAAAAAAAACAAATAACACCTTTCCCTACTTGGGAATCTAGCCCAGGACCGCTCAGCAGTCGCGCTCACGACCACGATACCCACGAAGCAGTTACTAATACCTACACAATATAATAACCGCTACCCACCTTAAGTACCATTTAGGTACTGTATTGTTGCGTATTCAAAAGGATAAGCCAGGGAACTAATACCTTATGGTATACTGTAGTGGTGGCTTGCTTTCGGATCTAAGAGCCAAGCACAGATAATTTAACCTCACCACAGAAATTTGTAATCGCAGTCAGCTCCGATTAACCTACAAGTAGGATACTTTTGGCTTTCTATTATTTATTTAGATAAGCTTTATTAGGCATAACTCCCTAAACCTAGGCAAAAGTCTGGCTTTATTTAATGATACTTCTGCAGACACTTCAATCTCTTAATTCATCCAGCCGTGCCCACAAACTGGGAGGCTCTATTTTTTCCATTCTTTTATTCTTATGTATTCTACTTACTCGTATTTTCCTACACGTAATACCTTTTTCATACTTCCAGCTCAACATCAAAAACATAGAACACATGTGGGAGACAAGCATCAGGATACTGTTGAACATAAAACACGTACAGAACATCTACACGGATCCAGAGAAACGTGACCAATGGGTGTCAGTATGGCCTGAAGTTTTGAAGACACTAGTCGGTCTATCGGATCATAACTTCATCTGCGTATGTTACGGCCCACTGACGAAGTTCTTCGACGCTTTACCAAAGAGTTATTACATGAAGCTGCTCTCCATCTTTGATGAAATCAAGGCTGAGTTTGAGGTAAGTCTGAAGTTGAAAAATATATGATCTAAGGAACAGAAGTAAGTCAACCAGAGTACTTGCTCATTTACCATATGGAAGTGCCGGTAGACAAGACGTTTGATGTTAATATTGCATTCCAAAACTCCAGCAAAACGAAACCCAGGGATGGTCATTAATCCGAAGATGTCTCTTTAGTGATCGCCGTATATTTATATATTCACAGTAGGATGCTGTGCTGTGCTGTGAGATCAGCCTCTGTTATACAAAACTCCTAAGACAGCTTTGAGACTTTGTCTCAAAATAACAGATCGAGTGATTATTAAATTTACGAATTTACTTAATCTTTGATTGCAGAAAATGTTATCAGGCGACGTGGTACTTCTACACCCAACATTCCCGACTCCAGCACATCTTCACTACAGAATCTACTACAAATTCCTCAACTGTGGCTATCTCACGATATTCAACGCCCTTGGATTGCCCGTCACACAATGCCCGATAGGACTTAATGGGAAAGGTCTACCTGTGGGCATCCAGATAGCTGCCAACAAATGCAACGACCACTTAACAATTGCAGTCGCAAAAGAATTTGAGAGAGCATTCGGAGGGTGGATACCTCCGAACAAGGAACTGGCCAGTAACATAAAGACTGCTTAAAGATATTAGATTTAAAAAGAATATTTGGGATTTAACTTTTTCGCCTGCACGTATAGGTAACTTTTCGGGCACTGACGCTATTCTTATTGGCGGACTAGATTGTCATTGTATGTGAGGACAAGGATAGGAATTTTGTACGCAGGGTAAGAAATACATGCAGCGGGATGATAGCGTGACACACAAACAGGAGGTATGGCTTTCATTTTGACAGTTCAACAACGTTCATTGCGTTATTTACCTACCTTGTTGAGCAAATAAATTTTAAGAACATATGCAATGGATTAGCAATATCCTACAAAATGATTTAGATTCGGATTGACAGTGTGTTACGCAATTAGGATGCTGGGTATGGTATGAACAGGAACCTACGGCCAGCAAATCAAGCTACCCCAAACTGTCAAATTTTCCCAATTGAACATGAACCTTATACATTTGATCTAAAGTTTAAAATCTATTAAAGAAATTTGACAGATTGTAGTAGCTTGATATGCTGGCGTCTTTACATAAATGAGTTTTTTTTTTTTTTTTTTTGGGCCTTGGCTTCGCACGGTTTGTGCATTTAGCCAGTGTCAAGTAATTTTTCTTTTCGATCAAGTAAATGGCCCGATATCGGGCACGAAGTAGTTACAAAAAAGTCATAGTCGTCTTTAGTCAGTCAAGTCCAGTCAAGTCAAAGTTATTGTAAAGCGGTAGCAACTTTACAACAACCTAACATGAGTTTTTGGGGGAACACGAAAAGTCCACGTTAGTCACTTATTTTCACCTTCACTACACTTGTGCACACACATGTAACTAAATTGAATAATTCACTACCAAAATTATACAATTTAATTCGCTATTTCACTAAATTTCATGAAAATGAAAATTCGTGCGACATGTTCCAACCCGATCCCGCCAAAAAACTCATAAATGAGTTTGTTAATGATTAGGGAATCCACAGCTGCTGTAGGTAACCAATTCTCGTCTGCACTACTACTAAGCAGACAAAAATATTTATTCTATTGTTTTCAATTTTGATTCGTAGAAAATATGCCAAAGTTCTGAAATCACAAGAAGTCTTTTAGTTAAAAAAAAAAAAAAAAACAGCTATTTATGTTTCTACATTGAAGCTATGAAAACCACCAGCCATCACCATAATACGACTATAGACTATTTCAACCACCTCTCAACCACCACAAATAATTTGAAGGATTATATGTTGTTTTATGTTTGTATGTTCTTTTTAACCTCTGAAATCGGAGAGGAGTGAAATGAGTGATTCTTAATTCACTACAATATACCTTCTAAATTCTTGGTTTGTAAGTAACATTGTTGATTGAGTTAGAGGTACTTACCTGTGAACCTTCTTAAAAAAGGTGTAGGTTTGTTGGAATAGGTACCGTAAAATGCTGTAACTTTGCCTGGATTTTGACGTTTTTCGTTCGTATTTCTGAACCTATTTATTATTATAACTCCAAGTATGTTTAAGATGGAAAATAGGCCTTATATCTTGCCTGGTAGAACCAACATCTTTTTAATTCATGCTGTTTTTCTGAATTACAAGTACTCAAAGACGTAGGCAAAGTTGTATGTTAAAGACGCAACTTTGCCTAGAAGATTAACTCAATACTTATTATGCTTATCGTTCCAGTATTTTTTTTCCCGTGTGCCTGAGACACCGTGCTGGTGCCCGCCAGTTAGATTAGTGCAATGTAGGTATTTTTTTTTTTACTACAGCTAATAGGCAAACTTGTAGCAGGTACCACAAACTTTCCATACAAAAATGTCGTTGACTGTAGGGTTGAACCAAAAAAATACAGATTCTTCAATAAAAAAAACTTCTTTTTTTAATAAGGTGATTGCTACTTCGGAGCAAAAAAAAATTATAACATGGTTTTACCGGAATATATTTGAGTATTGTTTTAATAGAAATAATTTTAAATGAAACACATAAACATAAAATTTTAAACTATGTACAATGCGCAAATCTAAAAGAGTAAGAAAACAGCCAAATTCAGCTGAAAGCTTCACTAAGTATGCGATGTGTGCTTCTTCCTCAGTGGATATCTCTGTGGGTCGACCAACTGGTTTGTTATGAAGGTTTTTGGATTTGTTGACGGTCCAACGAGGGATTCCAAACTGCTTTTCCGCTTCATAAGATGAAATAACTTTGTTTAGATCTGCTGCTATGGCTAACATTTCATCTGAGTAATCAGCATAATGACAAGCTCCTGGTTTTCTCCTGCTCCGTTTTTTATTGTTTCCCATTTTTTCATATAACTGCAATAGAAATAAGACTTACTTGAATAACTACGACACAAAAAACCGTCGAAGGGTTTTGCAGAAGTCTGGTAGTCGTAAAATGGTACACTAAGTATACCTACCGTATTGTCATGTATTCTATGTAACTAAAATCGCTTTGTCAAAGTCAACAACTTCACCCTCGAAACTACAAAATGTATTCTGTTTAAACGTCGGAGAAGTCTTTGCACATCAGTGGGAACATAAAGACTGAATTAAATCATATTCAAATATATAATTGATTGAATCTGACTTGTGCCAACCCTAGACCCAGGCAAAGTTGTGTCACTCAAGTTTCCAAAACAGTGCGCAACATTGCCTACTAAGTTATTTTAATGAATTCTAGTACTTTTCATTAAAATTTCAAATAATACGGAAAAAAGACAGTATTTTCTTACCTTGGGATGTTATTCCTTCGCGAAAACACCGTTACTGTAGCTAGAATAGCAAAAGTTACAGAAGGCCAAAAAAATCCACCCACTCGCACCGGTATTCTTCACGCAACTGACAGAGTATCAATGGAGTTAGCATTATAAAAAATGAAAAATATGTTGCCCTAATAACAAATAGTTCCTATAAAATGGTAGAAAACGAGAAAAAAGTGAGCAAACGGGAGTTATTGTAATTTAAACGAAATAGGCTTTGGGCATAGTTGGCAAAGTTACAGCGTTTTACGGTACTCCTTGAAAAAAGTATTATTGTAAGATTTTATGTTTGCAATTAGTTCTAATTTCTTAGGAATAAGCAAGACATGCCTGTTAAAATAAAATATTGGTATATAAGTATATGTACTATTTAGATAAGTCATGAGGTAAGATACAAAATATGTGATAAGTATATTATGACATTATCTACCTAAATGATTCGAATAAATTATTTTATTAGTTATACAATTTTGTTAAATACTTTCATTTGTTTTATTTTGAGACAACCAGACGTAAACCTACGCAGTTCCTACATAAGCATTTTCAAAACTCAGGCATCAACCCCAGATTACCGCAACCGGCATCCATAACAAATTATAAGAAACTTATGACAAAACAAAACCTTTTATTATCAGGCATTTTTGTCACCCAATTATGAATTACACAAATACATAAATCATAATTTGGTGACAAAAATGCCTACAGTGCATGGCAGCCATCCATCCATTCAAATGCAGTCCCAGCATATTCCCCGTTGTCACGCTAACTCTAGTATGTACCTACAGACGCCAGCACATCAAGCTACCCCAAATTGTAAATTTTTCCAAATTGAACATGAACCTTACGCATATTGTGGAATAAAGATGAAAATCTATCAAATAAATTTGACAGATTGGGGGTAGCTTAATGTGCTGGCGTCTGTACAATATAGACAGTGTGCTAAGTATATTTTAGAAATGCATGGTCAGGACGCTCAAAGGACACAGGCCAAATTGTTGGGTAACGTATAGAGCATGCACGCAAAGAAAACAACGAGACATGGCCAACAATTATTTTAATATCTGCTGCAAAATTTGTTGTAAATGGATGAGCAGTATTTATAACGCCGGGTGTCTCCAATGTACCGGAAGTTAAGTGAGGGAGCAAACTTGACATATGCAAGGGCTTTACAACATTATTTGTAACAAAAAGGAAGGAATAGTAAAGTCACAATCAACCCAGTTTTATACCCCCCCCAGTGGGTTCCCGCATTGTCGTTGCGGGGGGGCTCAGTAGCCGTGGTCCGCTCCCACGGTGAAGCGAAGAGGAACCCCAAGGTGGAGCCGCTCGTCAGGGCTTTTGTCTCCAAGCCGACGACGTAGCGGCCAGAATGTAGGTTGCGGTGAGGTGCACCGCAACTGAGGCGGGCCGCGGTGTCGAATGGGAGGCATCGCGGCTGAGGATTACAGGCTGCGGAAGAGGAGGAGTGCCGGTACTTCTGAGTAGCGCTCTTCCCTTCCGTGGCCTGGACGGGGCCGCCACCGTTTGTTGGCGGACGCGGTGGGGCCGCAGGGGAAGAGGAGTGTCGGTATAGCGTTGGCCGCTCTCCCTATCCCCTGCGGCCGAAAAGTGGTAGGCGGCGGGGCCACTGTGCTGACCCGTCGCAGGGGGACCAAGGGCGCCAGACACGGGTTCGTCTGGGGCCCTTTTGTTACTTGGTTCCTGGGGTGGTCACGGCGTGCCACGTGTCCTGGTGCGCCGAACTGGTGGGGTCCGCAAGGGCCGATGCCTGCCAGGGTTGCGGGTTGTTCGAAAGAGATACCGCGGCCCCTGGCACACAGGCAACTGAGGGAACACGGGTGGGTTTTAGTCAGTAAAAGTCTGACACGCCCTCCTGCTCCACCCAGAGCAGGAGAAGTTATTTGATGATTTCCCACCCTCAAAAAAAAAAAAAAAAACCCAGTTTTATACGCACCTAAATATACCTACATAGCCGTTCTACACGATAGGTAGCTACATCAAGCTAACTTCGTTTTTCAAGGTTAATCTCTATGTCTAGGACAAGCACACGACATTGTGCGGCAGCCGAGTATTACGTTAAGTTTATAGGGCTTCTTCGTGCACCATTACTGCAAATCGTGCTGTTTACTATTATAGTATGTCATAATTATTGAAAATGTACAATTAATTAGGCTGCTAACTTTCATTGGGTAAATTTCTCTATGACGCACGACCTCTGCGATGGAAGAATTTTTGAGTTGAAATATTATTTAATTAAATGTAACATAAAAAATAAAATACCTACTGAAATAGTAATTCAGTTTGAATAAAATATAAAATTTAACTATTTATTTTTGGATTCGATATCGATAAACGATTACAAATCGATTTAAAAGACCTTGACATGCCTTGACGCTAGAATCACGCAGTGTTGCTAAGTTGTAACCGCTACCCTACCTATATCGACAGAATAGAGCACGGAGACAACTTTTTAAAAGAGCGAATCGGTATTTAAGTTTATTTATCTCTTTAAAATATAAATGACAGCACAAAATACGTAAATCACATGGATCCAAAACTATAGTAACGGTGTGGTAGGTACGGAAAAGCTATAGAGGTGTGCTGAAACTGCTACAGTATCGGTTAGCAATATGATAAAAATCATTTTAGAATATACCAAAAAGAGGCAAGTAAGGGTGGAAAAATATTATCATTACTGTTTAGTTGTACGATTTTGCGCTGGCAACTGTAGCATCACATCACGCGTTCTATGGGGGAAATCAAAGACAAAAATTTGTTTTTTTTTTCATTTCTGAGCTTTGGCATTTCAGTTATTCAATTGTGAAATAAGTAATCCGTATAAAAGCTAATAAAAATTATATCAATACTAAATAACTCCAAAAATAAAGTAAATTGTAAAAAATATTGAATTTTATAACATTAGTCACTCAAGGAAATAAATTATGTGACAATTGAGTTGACAGAATCTGTCAACCAGTTTGACGAATATGAAAATTAGATTGATTTTCATTTTCAATAACTAAAATTTATCGAGACTTGATCAAAATTTATAACTTTACTAATTTTTGCAACGTTCCATCCAATTTTAGTCTATTATTTTTTATTTGCTAATACACGAACAACGCACGCGCAGAACACCCATCGCCCAAAAATCTCCGAGCGCCATATTGAGAGGCAGACGTTGTATGACTTGAGTGATTAATCGTGGTTAGTGCAATAATTTGAAGTGGATTATTTGATCTTGCCCTATGGATATACTCTCGGGTACGTAACAAGTGCAAAAGTGTATTTACAAGATGTTAATACTCACCCCGTGAGCCCTGGCAAATCACATCGTAACCTAGACATAGGCCGTTCTAGTTATCAGTAGATTACCTAGGTATCATCAATCCACTGTTTGCTCACAGTTTTAATCTTATTAATAACACGTGTGTAGAATAGCCATAGGTTTCTTGAATCTAGTTACATTAACAAGATTAAGCGATCGCTTCGCAAGGTTCCACGCTCGTATATAAACGGATTTGGATGTGTTTATGTCGGCAGTTGACAGAAGCGTTTATGTATATGACCGATCATAAGTCACCACACCCAGTGACCGGATTGTCGGTTTTAGTATTTGATCGTTTTTATTTCGAATGATTGTTCGCGCGTTGTCGCGTCGGTGCGTGATTTGTGATATTAGTGTCGTGTTTAACGTGATACAGTGAGTGTAATAATAATGTAATTTCTAGGAGTGGTGTGCCTCGGTTGAAAGGCCTGCCGGAAGGACAAGGCTCCACACAAGAGGAAGGACTGCGGCACTCCGCTCTTGGGCATCATGGAGTGCTGCATGTCGGAGGAGGCGAAGGAGCAAAAACGAATAAATCAAGAAATCGAGCGTCAGCTTCGGAAAGACAAACGAGATGCTCGACGGGAACTCAAATTGCTGCTGCTTGGTAAGTGTATATCATGATTGTAATAGAAAATACCTGCTCCCATGTCTAGTTCACGTAAAACCCATTTGTGCCTAAAACCCACCCCAAGTCAAGCAAGCTGAGTGGTCTATCCACCCAAATCATGAGAATCATGTTCCTGTTTGTTTGCTCCATAATTTGCACACTCATTTTAGATGCCCTACATTTGTATGAGGTCAATATCAAGTACATGAGTATGACTTTTAAATAGTTAATGATGCTATTAGTAAAGAGAACTGAGGTGAGTCAGATGATTCCATACCAAAGTTCACACCTGATCAGTACTATAGCACTTGTTGAGCAAATCATAACGGAAAGTTAATATTAAGCACAAAGGTTTTCTGTGGTTGAACTAGATGTACCTACTTGTGTTATGTATATGTACTTATTGTTGTGTCTGTCTGTAAATCCATCTGCCGCTGAAATGTATCTCTTAATTTTCAGTGTCCTATGTACTGAAATAGTTATTTAAATCATCTGTATTGTGCCGTTACAACTAAGGCTTTATTTTGACATACTGTGTACTTGTAGATAATGAAGTTGACAGGACAAAGATAATATTTTAGCAACTGTTGTCACGTAGCTTCATAAAATGTTCCTTTTATAACAAGAATTAATTAATTTGAACGAGATAATAATAGATTCATAAATCAGTGATCACAATTTTCTTACATAGTTTGTTTCAATATATTAGGTCTTTACCTATGAAATTGCCGTTTTGCAGTACTGGCCATTTCAAATCAAAATAATTTTTGTTTGGGTAAGAATTCTAATTTCAAATTAATTTTATTTTAAAAACATGGATTTTTTTTTCCAAAAGTAGTCATTTGTTTATTGATTAGTGTTACATTTTCATCGCATTTCAATCTTTTTCGTCATCATGGATACGTTAAAAATTCGAGTAATTATGGAATATGAGTACCGTCGTGGCAGCAACGCGGCACAAGCGGCACGCAACATCAACGACGTTTACGGAGCTAACACTACAAACCAACGCACCACCTGTTATTGGTTTGCTCGCTTCCGTTCTGGAAATTTCGACCTGAAAAATGAACCTCGCGGTCGTCCGAAGACTTTGGTCGACAATGACGAATTAAAGGCGATTGTGGAAGCTGATGATACACAATCTACGGCTGAATTAGCAGCAGCTTTCGACGTTAGCGTCAAAACAATATTGGTCCATTTGCGTCAAATTGGCAAGGTAAAAAAGCTTGACAAATGGGTGCCCCACGAACTCAATGATCGTCAGCGCGAAGCACGCGTCGAGACGTGCCTTGCACTGCTCAACAGACACACAAATGAAGGAATTTTGAACCGCATTGTTACCTGCGATGAAAAATGGATTCTGTTTGATAACCGCAAGCGCTCAGCAAGTTGGTTGGATCCTGGTTCAGCACCTAAACAATGCCCTAAACGAAAACTTACCCCTAGAAAAGTGATGGTCACTGTTTGGTGGTCTAGCGCCGGTGTGATTCATCACAGCTTCTTACCAAACGGGGTGAGCATTACTGCAGATGTGTACTGTGAAGAACTGAACACAATGATGGAGAAGCTGGCACATCTCCAACCAGCATTGGCCAATCGCTCGTCTCCGCTGCTCCTGCACGACAACGCGCGACCTCATACTGCACAGCAGACGGTCTCCAAGTTGCAAGAACTGGGGTTGGAAGCTCTCCGTCATCCGCCCTACTCACCAGACCTTGCGCCTACAGACTACTACTTTTTCCAGAATTTGGATAACTTCTTGGCGGGAAAAAAATTCAATACCCGAGAGGCAGTACAAAATGCCTTTAAAGAATTTGTTGCCTCCCGTCCAGCTGATTTCTTTAAGAAGGGCATCAATAAACTGCCACTGCGATGGCAAAGATGCATTGATTGCATGGGTGATTACTTCGATTAATACAAATAAAAAATACATGAAAAAAATTCGTTTAAATTTTTTCATACAAAACGGCAATTTCATAGGTAAAGACCTATTATATGTACATATTTCATTTGAATATATAAACATGTATGATACATGCACAATGGTCCACTTGAAGGACTGAGTCCGGAAACCAAACCCATAACATAGAACATGTATAATAAGAGCAAAGCTGCTTCAAACATAGCCTGCACAGCTGCATCTGTTAAGGCTAAACATAAAGAGTCCACAATAGTATTGTGAATATGCTAGAAAGATGATTACTTGGATTTCCAGGTGTGAGATTACGCATGCATGTACAATTATTCGCATACCTGCAGCGGAGTGGCATGCATGCATGCTCTTCTGTTCTTTGGTACATTTTAATGTTTCCCAGTGTTACACTAACACACACTAGGCATTAACTCCTTGCTTGTGAGATAACATTACTAATTTTTTACTTTCAGATGCTCAGATTTGGTACCATATAACTAAAAATACCTATCAATCCTTATAGGCAATTCTATCTACCTAGAGAAATAGCATATATGTGTTATATTAAAATAACCTCATGTGGTATTTATTTTTAGCACAGGTTAGGTATTTAAAAATCGAACACCCTGTTCTTTTTTAAACGCATATTCCCAACGCATTTCTCCTCATGTACTTTTAGTCAGTCTGTCAGTTAACCTAAATCTGAATTGATAACGCCCATAATCTTGCCTCTAAAAGATTGAGCGTTATTTTTTATGTAAAAGCCTTATGAATGCATGTGGAAATTAATAGTTTGACATTTTAAATAGATTTTTATTTTTATTTTGGTATTTTCAACCACAATTCTGATTTGTAATTATTAGTTTCAAATCTAACCTTAATTACAAAAGCTGATTATCCCAACAGGATACTGCAACCAATAACTCTAATATAGGTATCAAGCATGAATGTAGATATTTGATAACATTCCAACTTTCTTATCACTATGAATCATGTTGTGTTTAGTTCTTTTTTTAGATAGAATCAAATTCAGGATTTTTCAGTTTGATGCAAATGCTTAACAAACATTGCAACTTCCATGGGGATTTTGTGCTAAACAAAAAATCAAAAAAAAATCAAAATCAAAATATTTTATTTCACATAAGCCTGCATGGGCACTTATGAAACGTCAGAAGCTAGGTGCACGGTTCCAATTTGTCGTTTCCTATGGAGAAGAGCCGGCAAGAAACTCCACGGTTACTCTTTTAAAAATAATTGGCTTTTACAATGTTTTCAAATTACAGTGATAATAGGTATGGGAGGACAGTGCAGGCCAGTCAATAAGTACCAGGTACTTAGAGGAATGAAAATACAGAATAGAAAAACGTCTACAAATCTAGTCTCTAAGGCCTACAACGTTCTCTCATTCACAATATGTAAAAGAATCTACCTATATAAAATGAATCTATTTGAACCAAGTGACATGATTTCGATGACAATCACTGAAAATAAATAGTAGGTAGTAAAATTGATGTATAATGTCAAATAATGACGAGAATATGTCAGACATTGTAAAAAAAAAATAATAATAATAAAAAGAATAAAAATTAACATTGCAATTTGGGAGCAGTTAATAGACTTTCACACGGTTTTGCTGTTAATGAGGTACCAGGGAAGCCACATGTGCAGAAAGAATTAATGCCAAACTTCCCTGTCTTCAACGTAGTCTTTTATCTTATAATATGCTTTTTTAGAAAAAAAAAATGTTTTTCTTAAAATCATCTATCCCTATATGTACATGTTAAAAATAACTTTTTAACAGCATGTTTCACAAAATAGTAATGACATCATTGTCATCATCTACCTAGCCTTTTCCCAACCATTTTTGGGGTCAGCTTCCGGTCTAACCGGATGTAGCTGAATACCAGTATTTTACATGGAGCAACTGGCTATATGACCTATAAAAAGTAATGATAATTTATTATAATTCCAGTTTTAGTTGATAACAGAATTAAAACCACTGAAATAATAAAGTAGGTAATTTATGTTTAAAACAAGAGCTTTCCCTTACATAAAATGTGTCATAGGTGCCTTGACCCAATTATGATCAATTTTATTTTTTCAACCATTACAGTTAGGATCAGAAAATTTGTAACTTTAATTAATCACTATACCTATTTCTCACTATCCAAAAATGTTCAATTATATCTGCTTACTTTCAGTAATAATTAATTCCATTTTTTTTTATAAATGCAGGCTATAACAATTTACAGGTTAAAAATACAGCACAAGCACAGTTGTTATGTCCAAAATAAAAACCAGCTTAAAACTTTTTATTTGACTCATACATTTTGCATTTAATAAAATTAATAATGCCTCTATTCTAGGCTAGTCAGTAGGTCGACAATGCCTAGCAAAAGTAAAATGTGGGAATAAGTACTTGTGTTTTGTTCATTATCATCACTTGGGTTTTTATTATTGTTCTGGGATTTAAACATGTTTTTTTTATAGTTAAAATAATAATTTAAATGCTGATGATTAAATCGTGGTTTTGCTTTTCACAAAAGAACATAAAATAATTTAAAAAAAAACTGCTAAGTATCTGCAATATTAATACAAAACAGAAGGGATATTGTAAAATAACCCTTTCTTTGATTTATTTAATACATATTTCATCATTTAACTTTTATTTGCATTTTAGATAAATAAGACTACCTACAATGTACTAAAATAGCGACTCATAAGTAACTAATTAATAAAAATAACAAAATTATATCCTGATTTAACTAAAACTATTTACAAAATAAAATTTATGTATCACAACATATAAATATTTGATTAGTTAGAAAAATCTGCAGCTAGGTGCAGGTGGTTATAAACATTTATTTATTACTATCAACATCATAGTGACTTAAAACATACCTTGTATGTATTTTATCACAGTTAAACTTAACAGGTGTGGAATATATAACCCCAGAAGAGGTAGGCCCAATATTTCACACCAGATATTTTTTATACCGGGGTGGTTAATAAGTTGATGTTATTTATCTAAGATTAATAATCTTTAAATGCACTACATTATTTAACAGGCTTACCAGTGAAGTCATGCAAAGAATATTTTACCTAATTCCTCATTTGGGTCCCCTGCCTAAAAGACTAGAATTGCCTCATGAAATAATAATTAGCTTTATATCACTGAAACTCATCTCTTTTCAAAATTAATGACAATAGTATAAATTCAGGTAGGTACTCCTATTGTTTACTAGATTGACGATTTTTGATAAAAAATATTGCCATTATTTACTATGTCATTACAATATTGCCATGATTGGTTTGCTTCTAAATGAAATACCTAGCACAATCACAAAAGGCTATTAATAGTTTATATATTTCTGAAATAACCTGTTACATACCTATTGCTTACCTACCAATTTAATTTACTGTTATAAATGTGGACATTGTTGAATGTTGCAAACTTAAAAAATATCTAGAATTTTAATCAGAGTACTATGGTGTTTAAAACTTAAATAACCTGATACTTAATTGTGTAGCTATCAATTTGATTTAAATTACAATTTAAGAAGTTCCTAGTATGTACAAATTATTTACAAAGTTTAAAAATAAGTTCATTTTAAAACTAGGTATGTCTGCGAGAACTTAACCAGTTAACTCCTAACACAATATTATCATATTCCCACCAACAACTAGATGTAGGTAATACCTAAATCGCTGAATCTGGCATCCTGGAGGTAAATTATATCTGTCTATAGAGGAAAACACAAACAAAAATCCATAACATTGTTTACTCTAAGATGTAGAATTAAAAAAAGATATATGATAGTTTTTACATCTATCAAATTCAAGTACAGTAGTTGCCTAGTAGAGCTCTCCTTAAAGTAGCTTGTGTAGAGAAGCACTACCACCTATTTCTGCTGAGAGGCAGCGTTGGTGTGTTCCGGTTTGCAAGGTCTGAGTGCCGGAGTAATTAAAGGCACTTAGACATTTCAGCCCTGTCTTTAGGATGGCAACGCATCTGCGATGCCATTGACATAACATCACACCTTGTTTCCCCGAAGGTAGGAGCAGAGGTGTACCTATGAACAGTTACACCCACATTTTGCCAGTTATGTTTTAGTCCCATGTGATAGGGGGCAAGCCTATTGCCATTAACCGGGCACTAATCCAGACTCCGGGCTGCTACTGATAAATTACAGCCAATAACACTTTGCCAGACCTGGGAATCGAAACCAGGACCTCATGTTTAGTAGTAGCGCTTGTGACCACTAGCCCACTTAGGAAGCCCTATGTCATTGGTATTACAGATATCCATTGGCAGCGGTACCCACTTAACATGAAAGTCAGCTTGTTTGCCATACAATTTACAGGGTGGCAGGCACATCGACGCGCAAAGTTTAACCATGGGTTCAGCATTATAATCCAAGACACCCGAAGAAATTTTTAGTCAATTAAAAAAAAAATATACGTTTTCCGTACCTACGCGGTATTTTACATGGACCAGCAAATTTCTTACAGATTACCAATTATAACGCAGGGAGTTTTTTTGCAGTTTGCACGTCCATATGTCCCTGACACCCTGCACAATTCAAGCCTAGTTTTCTTGACAAGAACTCGATAATCAACCGTTCACATGTAACGCGCGCTGATGGGAACCGGGCCTTTACTATTTTTATTTTGTACGTTGTAACGTTGTAACAATTTGTTTTCTCTCCGATCCAGATGACCCCATTGCTCTCCTCCAAGAAAGCAGTAGGGCCACCAGTACAGTTCGCAAACACAGACAACCGTCTTTCCGACCTCGCCGCCGAGGTCCTCGCGCCACGCGAAGTCTCCGAGTTAACGATGCCCCCGCCGACCCTGTCCCAACTTTCTGTCCCCCTATCAGTGACGCCCTGAGTCGAGGCCCGTACCCCATATGGGGGGCTCTCAGCGTGCAGTCGCTTAGTAATTTAAGTAGTTTAACGCTCCTCGCTGGAGGCTTTGAGTTTTCTTAAGGCAACCACAGGATTGTCCGGTTAGGCAGTCACAGCCTCTTCTAGGTCAAATGCGAGATGCCATTCTATAAACAAAACTAAATTTTTAGTACAGTCGTAATTGCCTTACCACTTTGGACAACAATTCCCAGTAAATTTAAACTTCACCAACGTTGAAACTAATATCTAGCACATAACAAATCAAATCAAAAGCAAAAGTCATTTATTCAAATTAGGCTGAGAATCAGCACTTTACGAACGACAAAATATATAAGACACTCCCCCCAAAAACGCCCACCCGTCACCACTTCCTAGTGCTTGAGCTGGGAAGAAGAAGTAGCGGAACAAACTCCCCAGCAGCACAGCTGTCTGTTTAGTCGGATAGACTTGATTCTATACTTACATAGACAAAGTAATATAAACATTACGAAACACAGAACATTAATTAAATACTTAGTCATACATATGTCAGCCAGCAATGCCAATATACCAACAAATAAAATGAAAACTTAACTCGAGCACAAAGAACAAAAATGTAAAATAAGCATAATACCAAAATAAGAGCCTCCTGGTATTAAGGGCGTGATAGCCAACAAATAAAATAAAAACTTAACTCGAGCACAAAGAACAAAAATGTAAAATAAGCATAATACCAAAATAAGAGCCTCCTGGTATTAAGGGCGTGATAGCCAACAAATAAAATGAAAACTTAACTCGAGCACAAAGAACAAAAATGTAAAATAAGCATAATACCAAAATAAGAGCCTCCTGGTATTAAGGGCGTGATAGCCAACAAATAAAATAAAAACTTAACTCGAGCACAAAGAACAAAAATGTAAATAAAGCATAATACCAAAATAAGAGCTTCCTGGTATTGAGGGCGTGATAGCTTACATATGCAATGCAATGTTCACATAGCTGTTACTACCCGAGTTACAACTCGAGGACACAAATTATAACCTAGGACCATCGACGTAAAATATATAAACGGGTAGGTAATTATTAGTAACAATGACAAAAAGACCATGCATGCGGCTTATGACATGCTAGTGAGTGACGTTCAACCTTAGGGCGATAAAAGTATGAGATCGACTATAATAATAAAAGCTTGGAACCCATCATTCACAAAATATGCTGCCTAAAAATGCAGCTTAAATGACTGGCTCCAAAACGCCATTGCCCTTTTGTTAGCAAAATACAGGGATATCGAAATAAATGTACTTACCAGAATATTCGTCACGATTGTTAATTTTTATAAGCAACCAATTTTAGTCATTTACTTATAAGGCCTTGGAAGTGGTAATTCATTACAAATCGGGAAGTACCTACTAAACCAGGAAAATGGAGAAATGGACAGTGTTAGCCAGCGGTGGCCGAGCCGGGCGATGGCAATGGTACAAAATTATTCCGCCGCTACTACCGCCCCCGCCCCGCTTCCTCGCCGCTGGTTTCATGCGCGGAGCCTTAAATAATATAATTATTTCTGTAAATTGGTTCAAAAACATAGTTTTATGTTTTCGGTGTTTCCTATCCGACTACTCTTAAAAGAAAGACCGAAACAAACTCAGAAGTCACATGCAGTATTTTTTAAAAACCAGAAGACAAAGGATATGTAATCATGGTAAGATTATGATCTTACCATGATTGTCTGGCCTTTATGAAGACCATACTGATTGATTCCTGAGATGGTTAGGTTATGTCTTAGCTTAGGTTAGTAATGAATTTCCTCTAAAACAATTAAGGCCATGATAACCAATTTTAAATAGTGCCGTTATGAGCGATAAATAATAGATCTTATTGGAATCTGATACAGGTTAAAATCTGTTGTAATAAATTCGAATACTAAATGAGCAAACATAATGTCGTAAAAATGCAAATAAAATCGTATAAAATTAGATGTGACCATGTATTTAATAATAAATAATCCATCACTGAATGCTTGAATGCACTGAATTTTTAATTATAATTATTGTTATTGAAGGGATAAACTGCTTTTAAAGATAATTAAGAGGTGACTTGAAGTGAATTGAAATTAAGAGGTGATTTTTTTGATGCATTAAAGTATGTTTAATTATGTTTTGAGTTCCATCACTGTATGCAAAAAAGACTTGTTTTTTTATATCAAAATTATTTATGGTTAAAGAGATGCACTGCTTTAAAAACCACCTTTTTGACTGTTTTCAAGAAATTTCCGCCTTAAGTGATGAATCAAGGATATTAATAGGACAAAACATGTTACGCGATGTAAAGGCCCAGTGGTACCGGCTGCGACTTTGTGGGTCGTAGCTTCGAACCGTGACTGGCACTTTGTACAAATCATTTCATCACCACTGCTCCTCAAACAGTGAAAGGAAACTTGCACGTCTTAGAACCAAATTCGAAGACATTGAACATCTACCAACCCGTACTGGGCCCGCGTGGTGGATTACTGCCCGTTCCTTCTCACAAGGAGGCCTGTGTCCCAGCAGTGGGAACATTATGGGCTGATTAAATCCATGGTCCTTATCAAACTCAAACTCATACAACAATAACGTGCTTTATGAACTAAACAAGTCTTAAACTGAGTGGTAGTTTCCTGTATCCTCTATCAATCCTCGGGAGAGCTGGTTGCACCATAGGTATGGTGTGATGGTAGCTCTCCCCAGGACGAGCCCATTTCGTGCCATTACAGCCAGGATTTTGACATTTTGTCATTTGGGAAAGTATTGAAAAATCCATAAGTTAAGGCGCCAGCTTCCATTTTCTATTAGTTGAGTCCACAGTTCTGGAGTGGCGACCGCGCACCGGAAGACGTAAAGTTGGAAGGCCTCCCACAAGGTGGACCGATGACCTTGTGAGGGCCGCAGGAGTCCGCTGGATGCGGGAAGCACAGAACCGGTCGAAGTGGCGGAGCTTGGGGGAGGCCTATGTCCAGCAGTGGACGTCCTTCGGCTGAAATGATGATGATGATGATGAGTCCACAGTCATTCAATAAAATCTCAACTACAAAAATATCTAGATTTTGAGCACACACCAAGTTATTTCCTTGATCATTTGTTGAGCTCTTCACTAAGATTCCATAAAAAAATACACAATTAATACATAATTAATACTGTGGCATCCACAGTATTGTATATTTATTTTCATTCTAGTTTTATTAATCATAATAATAATCCATTGCTCAAATGACTCAGTATAGTAGGTAGGACTTTTAAGTACATAATTATCCGGAAATTCAAGAAAATAATACAGCTTCACATTAATGAGATCAAGTTTTGTAGAATTTTTAGTTGGCAACTGTTATTATCAGCATGAATTCCGGTACAAAGTGCATTGTATTTCAGCAGACAGACACAAAAACAACTATTCTAATCCTAAATACCTATAAAAGTACTGAACCTGACCACAAAGTGCACAGTTTGTCTAATTACTAAAAAGACAAACTGAGTTGGGAACATAAGGCATCTTCTTATAAAGACTTTTATTGCGTCCGACTGCATGAGATTGCTTATAGTATTCAGTATCCTTTAAAAACAAGTTTCTTGTTTCCATCTTTTAAAATTAAAATTCACTTTTTACGCAGTCGGGTTTTTTGATTTTGTAAATTATTTTTTTATTTCAGTTTTTAGTTAACATAATTATTTTAGACGCTAATGAGACCTATTTATGAAACCCTTTTTTTTGATACCCCGCTCAATAGGTTTTAGAAAAAAAATATTTTTTGAAGACAATATGGCGCCAAAAATTGGCATTTTTTTTTTTTTTCAAAATAGATACATCCGGTGTCACTCTCACAATTAAGACGAATCTAACGGCACCCCTCAAGCTGAAATTGATCAAGCCGTTTAGGCTACAGAGCGTGCCCAAAGAAATATGACATACATACATACACTCGAAAAACATAACCCTCCTTCTGTTGCAGTCGGGTAAAAACTTAAACTAGTGGTCGCAAGCACTACTACTGAGCGTGAGGTCCGGGGGCCTACTCTCTAAGCACCAAATTCGTAATCTCGGTCTAAGTTACGGGCGTTTCCTACTCCGTATCACTTACGGACCTATGATTAGTTTGGGGCCCAAACTAAGAATGAATTACTACACGATTTGACAGTTGTCCCTACTCCCTATATGGTTTTACCCGTCCAAAAAATTTAATTAATCAGCTGTAAGAGTCACTTTGAACTTTCGAACTATTTTCGGACTGGCCCGTTTTTTCATTGACGGAGTTGAGAGCAGCCCCCCTGGAACGGGCAGTGGGCAGTGTTATTGGGTTTTTCTTATCTGGAAATTCTCATTAGCAGCCCGGAGTCTACATTTGTGCCCGGTTGATGACAATAGGCTTGCTGCCCCCTATTACATGGGACTTAAACAAAACTGACGAAATGTTGGTGTATTATAGGTACCTACACCTCTGCCAAACCCATCGGGAAATCAAGGCGTGATGTTATGTTAGCTGGCAAATTGTTGAAAGTACCTGCCGAGAAATATTGAGAACTCTGAAATCGGGGCGCGTTATAATTTTCGGGGTCGACTGTAGCCAAACTAGCACGGCGACTGTCATGTGACACCCTTAATTCTGCACGCGATGTACCAACGTGAATAGCCGCTTCGGGTCTTAATAAAATAATCTAATTACCCACTAAGTCGAATACTCCAACGAATAGGCAGAAACGGCACGAATAATATCCTCATACATTCAAGGAAGCTACAGATGTATTTTTAAATTGAACAATTACCTAAATGCTACATGACTCATTTTGGTACTTGGCGCCCTATCACTGACAACGATCAGTATTCATTCAGTATATTTTGAAGCTAGACAGATTTTCTCAGTATTATCATCTATTACATGGATAATAAATTAAAGTGCATAACAGATACTAATTAATTGATAAATCCGGAGTCAGAATGTATAATTATTATTATCCGTTATGGCGGATACAGAGTTATCAACCATGTAATGTAATCAGTGGTTAGCGAAGAAACCTACCTACTTTACATTGCTTAGCAACCACACGTTCGCATTGCAATGCGTGGTATAAAATAAACTCTAATTCTGAACGGTTGTGTTATGATGATTTTGCACATTTTATTGTAACTATGTATCCAACTGCCCATAACTTATTATATCGCCCGCGGATTCACCTGCGTGGATTTCTGATATTATCCCACAGAAACGTGCTACCGGTTCACAAAAAAAATGTTATAAAATAAATAAATATATAAAAAGTAGTAAGTCCCGTGAAAATTGCTCCAGCCGTTTCGGAGATTAGCCGGAATAAACCGCTACAAGGCAACACTTTTTTCTTTCTTATAAGTTCCTACCATATGTACTTACATAATTATGCATTTATTAAAAATCTGTTATTTTGGCATTACAAACAGACACTTCAATTTTATTATATTTCAAATTTCAATTTATTTATTAATAAGTTTGTACAAAAAGAGTGGGCGGTGACCCCCAAACTAGGCATGTGCCTGTATCTTGGGGGTCGGGTTATTTATTTGTATAGATTTGACGAATACGGCCCTCGCCCTATAGTGTACATGGCCATACAATTTTGGTCCTTCAAAACTGCTGGTTATCCAACCAGCTACACAAGACAATCTTCTCGTAGCTTCCATGATAGCTCTCTCATCAGACTGCATTCTGAAACGAATATTTTTTTGACATGGAACATCGCAACGAACACCGAAGGTTTGATGAACAGCTGTCAAGGAAACTGAGCTCGATTAAAAAAAAAAACTACTTACCACATTGTCGGACTCAATCTCCTCTTTCTAAAAAAACCCACGGCCTGAGTAAGTGCTGTGAACAAGTCAGTAAGAAAGTACAGCGTAATCGATGGTTTTTTCTGTCATGTCTCAGGTACTGGCGAGTCAGGGAAGTCGACGTTCATCAAGCAGATGAGAATTATCCACGGCTCCGGCTACAGCGATGACGACAAAAGGGGATTTATCAAGCTTGTATACCAGAACATCTTCATGGCCATGCAAAGCATGATACGCGCCATGGAACTCCTCACCATCCAATATGGAAATCCGTCCAACAGCGTGAGTGTTATTTTAATAATAATAAAAAACAACCGACTTCCGGAAAAACAAAATCGGTTATACAAAAAAAAAATCGGCTGTTTCATAGAAATGTGCAATACCTACGCGGTCAAAATGTATGGAACAACTGATTTTATTTTGTATAACCGACGAAAAATTTCTGCGCGCGGTGGTCTAGAATGATATGCTGTACCTATTCATGGTTACAGTTTGCGCACTGAATAAAAACTTTTCCTGTAAGTATATGACGGAGTTATGCCCGCACATGCTTAAAAAAAAAATCTATAAACATGTCGAATTGATAACCTTCTTCTTTTTGAAGTTGGTTAAAAACGTAGTAGGTTATAAAAAAAAGGAAAAATTTTGGCGTAGGTAATTATTACAACTTTCTCCAAGGAACATGGGTAGATATGAAAAAAAAATCGGACCTCCCATACGAAATCGATCAGCTTACTATTGATTTTGCATGGGAGGTCCGATTTTATTATACTTTTTTCATATTTTGACCCATGTTCCTTGGAGAAAGTTGTTCAATTTCACGGGTACTATCACCCTGAAAAATTTAAACGGTGACTAAAAATTCACCTTGTTTAGATAGAAAGATAACAGTTAAATTGAGAAAATCAAAATAATGTTTTGTGAAAACAAAAAGTTTATGACAGTATGGGAAGAAGATGATATTCTGCTACGTTTCCCTGATTAAATGATTGCTGGGATACTTTTAATATCCCAAGGAAAAGCATTTTTATCAAAATCGGAAGGACGGTTTATGTTTCGTTACAAATACTTCCCTAAATACAACTCTAATATTCATCTGATAATTTAACAATATAAACCAAAATAAGCTATGCGATGACTATGTGAAATATATTTAGACATTATTAACTACAAATCAGTGCCTGGACATCGTCGAACTTCAGCCGTTGCAAGTAATGCAGTCAATTTATTAAACAGTCCCTTTTGTCCTGATGACAAATCGCATATGGGAATTTACAGTGATGACAATGAACCAATAGCTTTTACAATAATAAACGCATTCCTTACTGAAATAAAAAATATTAAATTCCAGGAGAAGGCGGAGTTGATATCATCGATCGACTTTGAGAGTGTGACAACGTTTGAGAGTCCCTATGTTGAAGCCATCAAGGCTTTGTGGGCCGACGCAGGCATCCAGGAGTGCTACGATCGCAGGCGAGAATACCAACTCACCGACTCCGCCAAATAGTAAGTTGTGTTATAAAAACTACGTAGAACTTAACAATCATAATATACCAACTATTATGTCATCTAAAAAAAATGTTTACCATCTGGGATTATGATTATTGAAAACCGTATCCATTGGTATTGTATCCTATAATAATAGCATCACAATGAATAATTATGTGTAGGTATTTATCACTTAAAATTTAATATAATTTCCTATAAAGCCAGTAATACATTGAGTCATCGCCATATCTGCGAATCCCGGTTACAGGAAATTCAATGATGATCGGGAATGTCGAATAAAACTGCGTAACATTGCTCCTGTATAATATGATGTCATAATCCAAATTAGCAATAATTTAATAAGCTGAGTGGTTCAGAACGTTCACTTTACGCTATTGTCTTGGTTGCCTAGTTTCTTGGGAATACTTAGAAACACGAGTAATTCTTGGCAATAAAAGTAATAAGGCGTTAATGCCTGTAAGAAATTGTCGCACCGTGGTACCAGAATAAGGTGACAGCAAGGGTTCAAAGTAACAAAGTCCAGTTGTGTCGGCCTTATTTTCACCTTCACTTGCTAATGAAGATGTCCAAAGACCAATAATTTAAGTTTGTCTGTTACTATTTACAAC
The DNA here is from genome assembly GCA_947359405.1 of Antitype chi. Classification (NCBI taxonomy): domain Eukaryota; kingdom Metazoa; phylum Arthropoda; class Insecta; order Lepidoptera; family Noctuidae; genus Antitype; species Antitype chi. Next base: position 7,624,571 of record OX375815.1, on the reverse strand, counting down.
AGAATAATAAATAAGCTGGTATGAAATGTGCAGTTCTTTTCGCGATCACAAATTTCATTAAAATATTTTCTACAGTCGCACCGCAAAGTCATAATAATCAGACACTTTATTTGCATGTGTGAATACAAAAGATGATTTTTTTTAAATTGGTATACATTGAAATTATGTAAAATTGAACACGCACTGAGAAAAGATATTTCTATAGCTACTTGCAGGAGATTGACCGCGTGGCGGCACCAAATTACTTACCAACCGAACAGGACATACTGCGCGTAAGAGTCCCAACAACGGGCATTATAGAATACCCATTTGACCTGGAAGAAATACGATTTAGGTAAAACTTGAACATGTTGGGCTGTGCATGTCTCGCTTTAACGGTGCATGGTAAACATGGGACTTTACTGTACTGTCTCCATACTCTATTTCATTCTGCAACTTTATTTATAAGTGTATGTTTGTGTAACAGGGTATCTTATGTGCATGTGTCTGCGTACTGGCTGTTAGCGCTGCATGATCTATATTTCAGCTATTTAAGTGATTTGGCGAGAATCGAGAAAGACGATTACCTCCCCACCGAGCAGGATATCCTGCGAGCTCGTCAGCCGACCACCGGCATCCTTGAATACCCTTTCGATCTCGACGGGATTGTGTTTAGGTATGTTCAAAACCACAGGATTGTTTGGTGCGATTGAAAACGCTACTAGTATCCTGAGAGCTATTTCCCTTTGACTCAATATTGTGAAACTGTACTATGTACATTCCGTATTAACGCTATGAAACAATGAGTATTGTTTCCCTTAGTAACAAATATAAATAAAAACAAACCGTATTGTTTGAAGTGCGTTCCTTTAAAGCTCAAGGTGTGGTTTTGATATCCTAATTAACGGTCGGTCCTGCTTGTTTTATACTTGCTAGTTTATTAATTATGCTTGAACAAAACTGCCAAAATTTTGAGATGCACTATTTCATAGTGCTTGGTGTGTTATGTCATTAATTAAAGCTTTTGAGCACGCTGCTTCGCTTATATAGCTAGGTTTGGGTACAACATACATTTAAAGGCTGATGCTCATCTTGGAAAAAACGAAGATTTGTATCATCTTTCTTCATTATTTTGTGGCAGACATGTGGTGATGAAATTACAATCCTCAATTAAAGTTCATTTCGAAACCGAATTTGATGCACGTGATGATCACGTGGCTGACATTAATAGTTTGTAATGATTACGGGCTATTTTGAACTATTTATAAACCACACATTAGCAAATTTAGATACAAAACTTGTTGCTAATATCGATTCCCATCATGTAATTTTTCTGCACTTCATTTTTAAGAAAGTCACTTGTAATTTTTGGCTATACTTCTGCCTTTTTAAATGAATCACAAGCTATAATAATTACAAAACTTTGTGAATTCTGTCAAATGTTATGTTTAATTGATTTGTTTTAGTTACCATTATTGTGCCACCAACAAACAAAATTATGTTGTTCGTTTATATCATCATTTAGCACAAAAAACGCCACCATATTTTTTTTATAAATTTAAATCTATGCCATTTTTAGCATAACACAATACTTATCTTTTAAAACACATCTCCTTTATCATTAATGTTGCAATATAAAAAAGTGGATTTAGGAGGTGGGCTAGATCAAAAAAAATCTACGCTGCTTTGCCCAGAAGCCCAGTAATGTTGCACACTTTTGAACATTTGTTTTTTTTTTTGTTGTGGCATTAAACTCTTTCATTCATAGCACTTAATCATCTAAACATTAAATTCTAGCATGTTTGGCGTAGCGAAGATGCCAGTTTTGATTAGGTCAGAAACATTCTTAGCACTATCACTGCTAATCTATTCAACCTATCAACAATTGCTGTTTACTATTGCTTGTCATAACATTCAAATTATCTGTAATAAAACCCTTTATTTTAACACCATTGTCGTTCTGCGTGATTCGTGAGTTTATTCATCAAATTAATTTTACAAGTAGAAATAAAAAGGTGTGGCCAATGATGCTTGTAACAATTCGGCCCCAAGCCCTTCGTCGCATTTGCCTCGCGAGGCAAATTTGACTTGCGTGAGTAGCCATCTTGAAAAATAAAATGGTAAATAATAATTAAGAAAATCACGAATGACAGAGGAACACCATAATATGTTGTAACCCATCCTGCACTTAGTCTTAATAACAAGTTTATATGTACCAGCTTGTCTGTTTATCCATGTTGTGTTATTATTAATTATTTTTGTACATCTCATACAGGATGGTCGACGTCGGCGGACAAAGATCCGAGCGAAGGAAGTGGATTCATTGTTTCGAAAATGTGACCTCAATCATATTCTTAGTAGCTCTTAGTGAATATGATCAAATTTTGTTCGAATCGGAAAACGAGGTGAGTAACATAACATCCTTATTTTCATACACATAAAACATAAGACACCTTTTTGTAGTAGAAAAGCAGTTTCTAAGTTTATATTGGACATCACTATACTGAAGGAAAACATCGTGTGGAAACCCGGACTTATAGAAACTAATATTGCAAAGGGAAGAGATTAGATTTTTTGTATGTTTGTCTGTACGCTTTCACGCTTAAGCGGCTGAACGTATTTGGAAAAAAAATAGCACATGGGTAGACGTAGGATATAAGATACTTTTTATCCCGATATTTCAAAGGGATCGAGACTTATGCGGTTGAAAGCACTGCGCGCAGCTATACAACGTGTAACGGAAAGGGTATATATATACCAAGGGCACGACTTCTTTGGATGATATTAGACGATATTGGAAGGGTTTTTTAATACTATCTCTACATGTTCGGAAGTTATGAGAATTTTTAATAGATTGATACCAGAAACCGAACTTTTCAAATTGGAATTAACACATCACTTGGAATCTATCTTGGAATTTATCGTAATATTGGCAAGTAACGTGGAAAGTTATTGACCTACGTAGTGCGGTGACACGTTTCTTATGATTTGAATTTAAGAAAAATATGAAACCGAAAATTTGGTATCAATTCTTAAAGTATTTCATTTTGAGCTGAAACTATGTTAGTGATTCTATACCAGCTGTTATCTTTGGTGCATAAGGATAGCAATAGGGTTTCTGTTACACCCTGTATAGTAATTAATATAATGAAATCGCCAATCCCCCATCAGCAAACGTGGTGATCAATGCTCACGCTCATTTGCCCTGTCGTGGGACAGTAATAGACTAATATTGTTATAGAGCACTTTTTGATGCACTTCGTCCAGGGAAGAACCTCTTCTAATGCCAAACCTCGTTGCTTTGTTCTAATTCAAAGGGTATATGGCCGGAGTTACAGGCAAAACAGACATTTTAGCTGTCTCTGGGCAACGTACCTAGTGTACCTGCGGTAATGCAGATTAACTGCCCCGTTGGTTGTGTGAATGCTGAGCGTGGGATCCTGGGTTCGATTCCCAGGTCGGGCGAAGTGCTATTAGGTTTTTCCTAAACGAATTTCTTAGTAACAACCCGGAGTTAGTAAGTTAAACCCCCGGGTTAAACCGCCTTGAAAAGCACGTTAAGCCGTTGGTCCTGAGCTTGATCTCTCTCCGGTCGTGTCGGATTGCGTGCCGTCTCATCGGTCTATGAGAGTGAGGGAAGAGAGAGTACACCTGTGTCTACGCACACACTTGTGCACTATAATATCTCCCGCATCGATGGGTAGTCTCCGTTGAGAATGGTCGCCATAAAAATGGCATTACCTATATTTTATAGTTAATTCAGATTTTAAATTAGTGGTTACCTTGCCAAGTCCACTGTGACCTTCAGTTCAGTACAAGTACTAAGTTGAAAGTACTTGATCTATACTTATCCATATTGTATTTTGAATTCTACATAAAACAACACACAAGCTTCCTCTCCCGGTCAGCTTTACCCGTATACAACGTGTGGGGTAATCCCAACATCTACCAGAACATTCTGTCCTCTAGAAAAAGTATTTATATCCAGACAGTGTTGTTCTGTATGCGGTCAGATAACTTTGAATTACTTTTGAAAGTATTATTTACCTAACTTTCTTTAAGACCGGAGTTTCCAGATACGTCATTGTATTGGTTTATTGTAGGAATTCACAATAATTCTGTTTTGAATTAAGTATTGATTTACAATGTGCGGGCGTGTTGTGGCGCAATTTGGGAGAGTCCTTTGTTTAGCCGTGGACTTCGATAGACTGGGTTGATTGATTGATTGAGCGCGATCACGACGTTTTGACCAGACAAAATACACATAATTTCTAAGCACAGACATTAAACTGCTGATGCTCTCGCTATGTTTGCATCAAGCTTCAATAGTTAAGAAGTCTGTTGCATTAGACAGGTGACATTTCAGTGTAGGGGCTTGTGATCAGCTTGGATGGGTAACCATCTTCACATACCCTCCGGGCCTCTAATAGCATGTTAAGCAATTGGCCCCGGCTGTCATTCGTGGATGTTTGACAGTCGTTACGGGTCGTCAGAAGCCCGAAAGTCTGACAACTAATTTTACCAGGGAGTATCATATTACCTAGTAACCAGTTACTAGGTCATGGTCAATCCCAGGGTTGTGGAGGTTAGATAGGCAGTCACTCCTTGTTACGTACTGATATTCAGCTCATCCGGTTAGACTGGAAACTGACTACAACATAATTAGGAAAATATTAGACGGATGATGACATTTCAGTGTAGGGTCCAGATAGTACATAATGCAATGTATGAGTCTTAACTGTTCCTGAAACAGTCACATTTATTATGAGAAATTAATGAGCAAGTGTAAGATTGTAAAATAAGAACTTTGCATTTAAACCTCTCAAGTGTAATTTATAAGTAGGTACACGGCTATTAAACACGCTTTTTTGAAATACCTTACGAATATCTGTCAGCGCGCTTAGTACATAATTTATAAAATAAAAATGTAAAGGGTTGGGATCCTGGTGTCCTGAAAAACAGGCCATGAGCCTAGCTTAGGCACCAGTGTCCCACACTATATACATACTTACCTGAATTGTGAATCTTTACCGAATCTGACCAATGTTAAATAATTTATGTGTATTGTGGTAAAGTGATTGATAGTTTCAATTAGGTACACACTATACATAAAATAAGCGTATTCAACCGAAATTACGCTCCGTAAAATAACCACAGTTAGTACAAAGCCCATTTCTCCTTTACAGAATCGAATGGAGGAGTCTAAGGCGTTGTTCAAGACGATTATCACGTATCCATGGTTCCAGCATTCATCTGTAATTCTGTTCCTCAACAAGAAGGATTTGCTCGAGGAGAAGATCATGTATTCACATCTTGTCGACTACTTCCCTGAATACGACGGTATGTACACGGCTTTTTATTTACGATTTAATGGGGTTTTATTCGTGATCGGAAGATTGGTTCAGGCGGGTATCACATCTCCGCCGCGACATCATATCAGCGAAACCGCAATAGTTCCATTATAACATGTCCGTTGTACGGCGAGCGAAACAGAAGCGAAGCTGCCTGTTCTAACGCACAGATTTGCTTATGATTCTATCAGCCGTGCTATTCTGTAACCATCTCACCGGGTTTTTTTTTTTTGAGGATGGGAAATTATCAAATAACTTCTCCCGCTCTGGGTGGAGCAGGAGGGCGTGTCAGACTTTTACTGACTAAAACCCACCCGTGTTCCCTCAGTTGCCTGTGTGCCAGGGGCGACGGTATCTCTTTCGAACAACCCGCACCCCTGGCAGGCATCGGCCCTTGGTGAAGTGAGCATGGAGTGAGCTGTCAGTGTTATTCCACCTGATGCTAGGGATGACCAAGCATTACATTTACAATCCCACGTGATTTCGCCGAGCTGCTTGAAAAACTAATCTATGAGGACCTCAGATAGGCAGTCGCTCGAAGTAAAATACATCAGGCTATACTGCAAACCGACCTCAAGTTAGTTGATACTTCAGTGTAGGGTTCAGAAAGTTAATATGTAATCCTATGTAGAATTCTACTGTCCCTGAAACAGTAACATTTATTATGAGAAAAAAAGTAAGTGTAAGATTGTAAAAAAAGAAGTTGTATTTAAATCTCTTTGAACAGGTTAGGTTAGGTTGGAGAGCAGTGGTGGCCCAGTGGTCGGCCCCGTCATAACTAGTCCTATATACTTTATGCACAAAGTAGAAAGTGACGATATTTTGCTCTGATTGCTACAATTCAACTGACTCTCATGACCAGTGATCGGATAATCGGGCGCTAATAATATACCTAAACTTCACTTTTATTCCCACGAAAGAATAATACGGACATGCCTTTCAGAATCCCCGATCCCGGAAATTTTAAAAATATTAATATTTTTTTAGTCTTTTGTTCGTATAAAATACAATAAATTAGTCGATTCGATCAATAATTTGTTAGATAGATAAATCAATTTCCACTCATAATAATGTGCACAATGTGGTCAAGTCCACGTTGTGCACATTTATTCAGAAAGATTACTTATTTATTCAGAAAGGAATTTCCATATTATTCTTTCGTGAGAAGAAGTTTAGGTATATAAGGGCCCGATTATCCGATCACTGCTTATGACGTTCCGATACTCGAATCCTGACATAATATAGTAATGTTTCTTAGCGGAATTTGTTAAGCGGTTTCCTGTCATTATTTTCGCGGCGGAGGTGTACTAAGGTCCTCAAAAGTTGACAATATATGGTGTTAATAGTTTTGCATATAACCTAACACTTTTACAGAAAATTGGATAAAAGGAAAGATGCAATTATTAACTTGCTGTCTCACTAATTGACATTAAAACGACAAGGACAGGCAGAATTATTAACTGTAGGTACTGTAATTTTGCATATCCGGAGTGAATTCTAAAATATGTAAGGAATTTTATTTAGAAATAAAAAAAATCCTTGCTTTTACTGAGAATGTAGTCTTCTGATTATTTACGTGACCAACGTGTATATGAAAGTAACAGTTAGGTAATATTTGACAGCATATACATAATATGTACGATTATCACATTCCGTTTGTTGTTAATATGTACACATGTACATAGATTACCCAATCAGTAAATATTACCTATTTGTTATCCTTATTCATTCTTGAAATCGTTTATTTTAGAAATGACGGCTTACGGATATCTGATTCACGATATGTAAATACTGTTAGTCATATTAATTAATCAGTAGAATCAAGATATCCATTTCACAAACTCCATTTGAAAGACTCTTGAAGTTAAATTAAAGTATACGAGATAATTTACGTGAGAAATGAAATACGTCACATTTACCTAAATCATGATATCTGTCTCTCCGTCATACCTTCGAAGCTATGAAAAAATATGGAAACCGGTAAAATGTGAATACTCTTTAGAATTTCCCAAAGGACACAATTATACCCACAATTGAAAGCTCTAATCTTAAAATTTAAAAAAAGTTAAACTATAGGTTCCATCACTACCTCTCAACCTATTAATTACTAAAATAAATAACCAATTTCTCAACAACTAGGTCCAAAGCTGGATCCCGTACCAGCATTAGATTACATTCTCCAAAAATATTTGAAAGAAAACCCGGATCCTGAAAGATCGTGCTACTCTCACTTCACCACTGCCACAGGTTGACAAACATATCCTGTGTGGTACTTATATGACGCTAGTGTTGGCTAGACTATGCTAGAGTTGGCTAGGCACCGTGTGATAAGCTAGAAATAAAGTAATCTTCTTTGGTACATAATGTTGAAAGGGAACGATATCATACTTTATGAACTTAGACAAAGAATATTTATTTTTAATATTGTAGTTTAATACTTTTGACGTTATGATTGGTTCGCAAAACGTCAGCCAATCAAAACGTAGGACGCAATTAGGTAGAATATACCGAGCTCTTCTAAATTCAAAATTCAACATAATCCCACCAATGAAGATTACTTCCCAATGTGTTTGTAAAACCGTAGTGCTAGATATGTGTATGTTGTCCCGAGCACAGGTCCGCAACGTGATGCCAATACAGCGCGCGAGTTTATACTGCGAATGTTTGTGGACCTCAACCCGGACGCGGAGAAGATTATCTATTCTCACTTTACTTGTGCGACAGGTTAGTACATGTTATTTTAATCTTAATATACAAGAACCTGAAGGGCTATTATCGTATTTTTAAGTTGTCTCAATGTACCAAAAAAAGCCTCTAATTTATTTATCAAAATGTTTGACAAGTTTTTAGCATTGATTGTCTCTGAGATGAGAGATTGGGACTTGAATTTGAACTTTTTTTTGTATTAGAATTGCAATTCTGGTTTTATCACAGTGTAACTGCTTTCAAAAGTAGTCCATCGCCTTTAAAGCTATCAAATATCGTCATATTGACACAAATACTAAATGAAAACGGTCGCAACTGTCAGTTTCTGACTGAGCTTGTAACTGATATGTGCAGGCTCTTTGTCTGCCTTTTAGGCCAAAATAATAAAACAAAAGTGTCTAATTTTATAATCGGCAAACATTTATTCTTCTTGAGAAAATCTTGGTGATGACTGTACTGAGTTATGCTGTGATATAACTATAAAGTATGAAGAATTTAGTTTGAATCAAAGTCAGCTAAATCGTCCTCTGTAAGCTAAGAAACTATACTATAAGCAAAAGATGTCTGAATATAAATATTTCTTCATTCAAAAGCAATTTACTCGCGTCTATTTTCGAAATCATCAACTCTTCTAATATCCAAACATGATGAATTTAGCTGACTTAGATTTCGCAAATTCACGCAGTGACAATTTTTTTATCAAATCAATATTTGACTATGTCACACTACATCAACATACATATACAACCCCACATTATGGGAACTTCAGTGTATAGCATGGTAACAGAAAAGCTATATTATTCTGTTTTGTCATTGTAATGTGAACAACCAGGTAAGTTTACTACTAACTAAAACCTGTTTAGGTGCCCTCCGAGTGAGTCAACACCTCCATTTATAATGTAATTGGTTTCAAAATTTCTGCACTTGACAAAATATAGGGAAATTGCAATATTATCCTTGAATTTCATGGTAATCAAATTGATTTACTTTGTTGCTGTGACAACAAAGTGAAATTTACCATGTTCGAAGTCGATTTCTCTCGGATTTTAAGGTAAGCTGTAGTCTTTCAGCTATTTTATTTTTGTGTTATTGCTACTTCTAGTGCTCAGTCCGCTTAATTTGTTATATAAAACACGCTATATTCGTTATTCAATTACGTTATAGTACGTTACCTTTACTAGGGCTTCGTGTTATGTATAATAATTATATTATTTTGCTTGTTGTGTTGCTTATATATTTGCATGTGAGTGTGTGTGTATTTAGTAATTATGTATTATGGTTATCAAGTAGTTTATTGTTAGTTTTATCTGAGTTGTCATGTTTTTTTTTTTAATTAAAATCGCAGACAAGCTAGAAAAATCACTTATTCAAATAAGACGGTGATCTTAGCTTGATCTTGATTTAATAATATCCTAATCATTTCAATTATTATCTTTAGCAACAGATGTGCCTTCCATTTTTTTTGTGCAAATCTTTGATGATGTTTGTCACTTCAATATTATTTTGAATGTCTATTATATTAGCCATTATATATTTTATATTTATGGTTTACTTTGCACAACTGACACTTTTATTTATTTTGTTTATTTCGCATGCTGCCTTGGATGTTTTTAAAGACACCGAAAACATTAAGCTTGTATTCTGCGCTGTGAAGGATACTATCATGCAGTCCGCTCTAAAGGAATTTAATTTGGCATGAATTATACCTAACACTATCATTATAATTATAATATACGCTGTTGAATAATTAAACATATATTTTTAATACTACCCTGCATGTTTTATTATTTTATCTCCTATTTTTAATGCGCTTTTGTGAGTTTAATTGTTGAAAATGTCTTATTTTTATATTACGTATGGTATTATTTTAAATATACGCATTCTTCATAAACGCAGACAGAATAACGCCTTTGCAATTTCTGGTACTTAATTGATCAATTGGTAAAAAAATATATAAGTATTTAAATTCGTTTTATTTTTGCATGCAGACACAGTTGCCTAAAAATCATGCAATTTATTTTAATTCCATTTACGTTATGCGATAAACAACCCGTTGTAGCAATGGCATAATTAAATACAAATAGTTATGTTTTCTATGTATATGTTACGGCTAATTGCCGAAGTGCGGCTACACATCGTTTTAGCCGGCTACAACTAACTGCAGCCGGCCTAGCGCTCGCCGGCCGCTACCGCGGCACCGCTCGCTACGCTCGCTCGGCTCGCGCGCGATTGGTTGAAATTCTAACCCTAGCCTAAACCTATTCGGCCGGTAAGCAGTATGGTGCAGTTCACAATTTATCAACAGTTTATAATCTCGCGAGATAGATTATAATCTAACGGTATTTACAATTTTACAGTGACATAAATAGGATATATCTAAGTTTAACCGGCTGCACCTAGTTGTAGCCAGCTAAAACTAGGTGTAGCCGCACAGCTATTAGCTATTAGCCGTAACATATACACCAAACATGTATATATATTATGACTAATTCTATGCATTTAAATCACGTAATCGCGTCGAGATGGCGCTGCCGTCACGTAAACATTACGCTCCGCATAATAAATTTTATTTTAATTCTTAAAAATGTTTAAAACAGTTATTCTATATTGCTATTAGTATTAACATGGACCTTATAGTGTAACAGTTAAGTGAAAGTGTTATCCAAACTTAACTTACACAGTGAACTAATCTACAATGTTTTTAATATGTAAACAATATTTCACCTCAAACTATATTTTGTGCTAATAGTGATGATAAAACAAGTTAAAATATTAATATTAACTCTCCTATTCAATGAAAATTCACATTACAATAGAACTGGGCCAATATTTTAAATTATCATCAGTGAAAAAATAATTCAAACAGTGCGTCGATTTTCAAAATTAAATCTCCAAAACTGTCATTTTAACGAACTTTTCAAAAAACCACACCAAAACTGAATCTTAATTTGAACAATTTTAGCTAGGTTGGGTTGACCTAGTCTATATTGACCCTGCTTTCACTCATCGGGTGTTCGAGTTCGCATCCCACAAACTGATTCTCTTTTTGTATGTTCTTACGGAATAATAATTCTATTAAGAATTTATTAACTGGATTGATAATGTGAAATTAAAACAATATTTCACACAATTTCTTCAAAATGAATTTCCTTGGGAATATAAAGCTTCGTAGATCACAGCGTAATCGGTCAGTGTTGGAAACATCGAAGAATGATAACAATACAAGCAGCATGACACTAGATGGCACCACTAATAGCATGCCAAATACCTCAGATTATGAGAATGATGAAATTCGAGAACTAAAATCGCAAATTGAGAAACTTAATTCGGATTTAAAGGTTGCCCATTGTAAAATAAATGAGCTGTCAAAAGAAAATATGGATTTAAAGAAAACTATCTCAATCAGTAATCATGACCTAATAGTAAGTAGTACACCAAGCCTAAGTCCCAAACAATCTACCCCGAAGAATTGTAAACAATCGAAGAAATTAAATATACCAAAGTTCTCAGTGGAAAGTCACACCATGGCTCCAGAATGTACGTCTCCAACAAATTGTCAAACTACACAACCAACCAAAGGGGTGAAGATAGAATTATGCCCAAAGAAACGTAAATTATGCATTTTAAGCAGTAACAAAAATAACCCATTACTATCAATAGCTGAAGAAAAGTTCCAGAGTTATCAGCTATGCCACTATCTGACGCCTTATTGTGGAATCCAGACACTTATCAGTGATTTAAACACAAAACTTAAAGACTACTCAAAAGAAGATTACTGCATGATACTTATTGGTGATGAGGACTTTAAAAAAACTATGAACTATTTCGATATGATTGTAAATATTCGTGAAACTCTATTAACAGTGCGGCACACGAATGTCTTATTATGCTTACCTACGTATAGATTTAGCAACTTTTCATCGGTATTCAATGGTCGAGTTGAAACCTTTAATAACTTACTGTATTTAGATAATCACACACATAACTATGTAACATTATTTGACACTAACTTAGATTTATCGGCTGATTATACCATGTTTTCACGACGCACTGGTTTACTTAACAACTATGGAATGCAAAATGTGTTTAATAATTTGGAACAATTAGTTAATGAGCAAATATGCATAAACACTCAAAATACAACTTCAGACTTAGGAACAGATACAGAGGAAAATACATCTGTTAACTGTCACAAACCTAATATTTTTTTTCGTCCCTAACAAAATTAGTTTATTTCATCAAAATATAAACGGACTTATAGCAAAATCTGATCTTCTATCATTATCTTTAGCATCCCTTGAGGAAGAAAAAAAGGCATTCGATATTTTATGTTTTACAGAGCATAATATGGCTCATGCAGACACACATTTACTTACAATACCTAATTTTACTCTCGCATCCTCCAATTTTCGAAAAAATAGACGAGGTGGTTCTTGTATACTTGTACGAAACACTCACAGTTTTAAACCAATTGAGGGTTTAAAAAGATACTGTTCTGAAAGTATCATAGAATGCTCTGGTATAGAACTCGTACATCACAACATTATTGTGTTCTGTATTTATCGTCCTCCAAAGTCAAAACATGAGGCCATAGAAACATTTTTTACATCTTTTAATTCTTTGCTTAATAAATATTGCTGTAGTAAAAAAAAAATTATAATATGTGGTGACTTTAACATAAACATATTAAATAAAAATAACTTAACCAAAACATTTTTGGAAACAGTAACTTGTTATAATCTTAAACTATCAATCAATGAGCCCACTAGATTAATGAGCGGAACATGCATTGACAATATTATAACTAATATCCGTGGGTGTAAAGGCAAAGTCTTAGAGTTGGCATTATCTGACCATACAGCCCAAATATTGTCATGCCCTGTACAAAAAAGCAGTCCATTAAAGTACTGGTACATTGAAAGACGTGATTATAGCCAAGAAAACATAGATAAATTTATTTATTACATTAATTCTCTCACATTCTCTGAAGTATTTGAAACTCAGGATACTAACGAAGCTTTTGGCCTATTTTTTGACCTATTTTCCTTATTATACTACTTATGCTTTCCGGTGATACTTATGAAAATAACCTCACATTGTCGACCGAGATGGATAAGCAAAGGCTTAAAGAAATGTTGTATGCGTAAACGTCAACTGCTGTGGCGTTATCGTCTAAATCGTACAAAGGAAAATAAAAATAGCTTCAAGTCTCTCTCAGGTCGATTAAAACACATAATAAATTCCACAAAAAAAACCCAAAACAATCATTTTATTCAAACAGCTCACAATAAGTGCAAAGCAACGTGGACAGTCATAAAAAATTCAACAGTAAATGTACCTAAAATTGAAATTAAAAAAATAAGCATCGATGGTAAAAATTATATTGATAATCCCGTAACTATAGCAAATTTATTTAATGACTTTTTTATTGATGGCTTGAAAGAAGATACTATAAACAGCGACGCAAATTTACATATACCTCGCAATCTAAACTCCATGTTCATGAGTCCGACCAGCCCAAGTGAAATTCAAAGAATAATAAATAATTTGAAAAATACTAGCAGCACCGGATATGACCATATTTCAACACAAATATTTAAGCTGGTTTCTCTTAAAATTTCTGACATTCTATGTCATATTATAAACTTGGCAATATTTAACGGAGTGTTTCCAGATAAACTAAAGACTACATTAATAAAACCACTTTTCAAAAAAGACAATAAACTTTCAATGTCCTGTTACCGTCCTATAGCTTTAGTTCCAGTATTATCTAAAGTTTTTGAGAAAGTCATACACAACAAATTATACAATTTCTTTGAATCACAACATCTTCTAACCGACGAGCAAACTGGATTTCGCAAAAATAAAACCATAAATACGGCAGTTTATAACTTTCTCCAGAAAGTAATGATTAATATTGATAACAAAACCCCAGTCTGTGCACTCTACATGGATTTCAGCAAAGCATTTGATTGTGTTAATCATAAAATACTTTTGCAGAAGTTAGCCATGTATGGAGTTCGTGGTAATGTTCTTAAACTTATTGAATCATATCTTAGTAATAGAAAGCAGTTTACCCAAATCACTCGAATATGCCCAAAAATCAATAAAGAGGTTCATTATACATCAGAAAAAAGGTATGTGAACTTAGGAGTCCCACAAGGAAGTGTATTGGGACCATTACTATTTATTATTTACATCAACGATTTACCAAAAATGATAAAACAACCTACATTCCTTTTTGCTGATGATTGTACCATTGTGTTTAATGATAAAGACAGAATGACACTAGAACATGATGTTAATGAAGCCATCGAAAAAATTATAGAATGGACTACATCTAACAATCTAAAGTTAAATTTCGATAAAACTAATGTAATGATATTTCGCAATAGGGTTGCACAGTTTAGTGACATTAACATCAAATACTTAAATAAAAAAGTCTCTCACGTAGACACTACAAAATTTTTGGGTTTAAATATTGATTGCAGTTTAAATTGGAAAACACACATTGAGAATCTGTGCTTAAAAATAAATCAACAATCGTACGCCTTACATATGCTTTCCAAAATGGCCGATATATCGACAGTTCTGTCTGCATACCATGGTTATGTGGGATCCATTATAAGGTATGGAATAATGTTTTGGGGACATTCTGTACATAAGGATGATGCTTTTAAGGCTCAGAAGAGATGTGTCCGTTCAATTTGTAAACTTAAACAAGCAGATAGTTGCAAAGAATATTTTAAAAATCTCAAACTACTGACACTTCCATGCTTATACATTTATGAAATTATTAATTTTGTAAGATCTAACAATACTTTCTTTGAAAAATATAAAAGTAAACGACACAACAGTAAAATTTGTTGTCCTAATAATAAAACAACTCTTTTAAATAATAGTATATTCTGCATGGCTCCCCGTGTATACAACCATCTACCTATATATTTAATGGAGGCGTCAACGCCTAATATTTTCAAGAAAAAATTAAAAAGCTTTTTGATAAATAAAGCATATTACAGTGTATCTGAATATTTGCAGGATAAAGTATAAGATTTCTTTTTAAACAAGTGTTTTGATCTCATTATTATTATTTGGTTTCGTTTTATTTTTTTGTGTTTTTATTCTATGTACATAATTTGCATGCCTAAAGGTAAAATATGGTGTTACTAATAATGTGATATACAACTATTACATGCATGTAAAACATCTGCATATTGTTTACCCATATTTGCAAATAAATGATTTTGAATTTTGAATTTTGAATTTTGAATTTTGCGTATGATATTCTATGTGTATTTACATACCTACTAACGCAGGCACAAATGTTGCTTTAGGTTGACTAGATCTAGTCAAAAGCTTTGTAGGACAGTCTTTCTGACAATACCTTAAGTTAGCCTACACATGAAATACATTGTAGCAATTAATACCAAAATGAACTAGCGGTACGACCGAACGTCTTCTATGTATGTAAGTACATAAGTGATTCCTCACAGTATATGAAAAAAGTGCAGTAATTTTGAAACCCAAAACTGTCGTCAATTTACTTCTCGGACATCTGGTGCATGGTAGCAAGTAAGAAATGATAAGTATAATAATTATAGAAATATAAAACAGTCAGTTGAAATAGTTTTAAACTTTCAATAATGTGTTTAATTCCAGACACTGAGAACATCCGGTTCGTATTCGCCGCAGTCAAAGATACAATCCTACAATCCAACTTAAAGGAGTACAACCTCGTCTAAGCGAAACCAACAAGGTCACTGATAAAAATCTGTGATTGTGTAAAACACATAATTTAAACATCATCACTTCACGTCAGAATGTGTATGTAAATTCGCGAACTGAGACCAGATGGACGAACTAATTTCAACTTAAAATGTTTAAAGAAAATAAGGATAGATTGTAAGTCATTTAACCCAAATATAGTTGGGAGTGCGGCGATGCGGGCCCTCGCCAGCCGCACTCCCTCCGACAACATTCGTTCTCGATCCAAACGGGTCGTCTTTCGATGCGTCAGGTTTTTTGACATGTTTTTTTATGATGAAGTTATTCACAATTTATGTATGTGTCTGTATTGGTGAATATTAAATTGTGCATTTTAAAAGTTATGGTGAGTCTTGGCCTTACCATGAGCTGCTTTTAGTCATTGTTTTAGGGTTTTTTTTTTTTTGTAAAGTTTGTTGCCATAATATCTTTCTACATTAGTATACATTTTATTATGTCCAAACGGATGGATTTGAACAAACTAGTCCAATGAAACGCGTGTTTAGTGTCATCCTCGTGGGTCGAGACAGGACTTCCTACTAAGGTATTGATCGGGATGCTTCTGTTACTGTTACGTATTTATTTTAGCTGTGGTAAGTTGTCTGGTAAAGCCGATCGACCCAGAGAAGCGCGTGTCGGGCGTTCGCCTTGCCGGCACTCTCTCTACCTACCGATTAAATTCACTAGACGTAATTATAAATCGGTACCCTATTTTCTGTTAAATTGAAAGATTATAACTTTATTACTGTATTTAATATTTCGTTACTTTTGTACATTGGAATTTTTGTTACTTGAATATATGTTAATATTTAAGCTGTTTATATTTAAATATGGTGTTTTTCTACACGAATTGACTTCACGCAAAATGTTTTATGTTAACTGTAGGCTTTGTGTACGCTGGTCTGGTGTATTTGGTTTCTTCCTAACGTTATCCGTGTACAATATTCATTAATAAACAGTATAAAGTATAGGAATTACTATGTTAGTTGTTTAAGGAATTTTTGAATGCATTTGATATAAACTTTTTTTACTAGAGAAACCCTCGGATTATAAAGCGAAACGTGGAATGTAAAAACCGAAACCGAAGTTTTTTGCACGAACGCTTCTTACCAGTATGTAAAATATTGTACATTTGGTATAAATGAGCCGTGTGAATTGAGCTGACAGTTCAGTGCCAAGTTTTGCTATTGGCATATTTTTTATCGTAACGTAAAGCACAAAATATATAACTACATTTTATAATTGTTTTCCATATTTTAGAATATTTTATTGTACCATGCTTAATTAAGAGTGTTGCTTCGTGTTATTATTTAGTTTTATTAATGTATATGAAACCAAGTTTCGTTTTGAAGATATATAATTATTTGTATTATTTGTTGTTGTGTCTTAATTTCTCTTCTATTCAAGTTTCTATATGGACCGCTAGCACAAGTGACACTGTCAATAGCAAAACTCCATGCTTTAATTAAGATACAGCTGTCTGATGCTCAAAGTAATGTGACGTGAAACTTAGCGCACAATATTGGAAAATTTCTATTTGATGTTGACCCACTGAAGTGCGATCTGTGTATGCCGTGTACATAGAAACTATACTTTTCTTTTGTGCATTTGTACAGCAATATTGTGAATTAGTTCGGGACCCGACGCGGTTTTGTTCATACTGCGCGACGACACGGCACCTCTGTGTAAGCAAATTGTCACGAATACTTCCAAAATGTACCAAACTGTCGATACTAACACGACGCCATCGATGCTCGTCTTCCTATCCGGGTACCTATGTACATAATTACATTCTGATATGTTCGAATGTAACATAACAATAATAGATACGATTGTATGCTATTACTGGTTCACATTGACATTCAATGCATGAGCTTGAATTTATATTTATTTGCAGTAGTCTCAAAACAAAACAAAGCACAATGAAATGATCTATTGGTGATTAGTTACTTATAAGACGAGCGTCGAGCGGTCGGTACTGCTGTCGTCCGCGTTGTAAGTACCGCCACTTGTATCTTCCTTACGAATGGACTGAACATCGTGTACCGGTGTGTGGTTCTTACTTATGTGTTTCTACAGTTGGGCTACACAAAATATTGCTAAAACTATATTATAGTCTAACGTTGCTTTACCTTTTGCGTGAGATTGTGAGAATTTTAGCTTAAGTTCCGACTGAAGATGGATGCCTGAATGAAATATTGTAAATTATAATTTCTCATAAAATATAATTTTTTTCAGCTATACGAGTCGTTTTATTTACTAACTCATTACTTTTATTCTAACACTACCTGAATTGTGTCGTTCACAGTCTGCACGCAATTGTATTCCCATTGGCGTGATTGACTAGTGATTTTAGTAGAATGTTATTATAATACTATTACTACACAATAGATAAATGGCCATTGATATAAATCTATTACGTGGCCCGTCCATGTCCGACGTCGATTACGTTGGCACATAAATGGCGAACCAAATGTGTTTACGGTCATTTAACAGTAACCGTTAACAAACATGGCGATAAGTGAGCTAAGCCATAGTTTATATTCGAATGCCACAGCCGGCAGTGATTTAGGCGATATGGCCGCAAAAGTTGCAATGCAAAATTTTGATTTACGCTACACCACATTGCTGTTTTTCAATTCTACCTTTTGCTACGGTGTCGAAGTATTTTTACGTATATATCATTATAATATAGTGGTCAACAGGGCCAAATTTAAACCCAATTCACTGACCCAAAAATCACGTCAGTTTGTGTTATTTGCAAGTGACGTTGCTGATGTAGAACAATTACTTGAAGCCATAATTGAATTTGAAATGGATAATACTGGGAAATTTATCATCGTTTGCGAATCACCAGTGTCAAATGAATGTGATGAACAAGATATGATGGACCTGTGCTGGAATTACAGAATTGTCAATATTGTTTTCATAAAGCTCGAATCGACAGAAGCAATTGGTTTCACATATTATCCAGTAGCAGACGGCATTTGCAACAATTTAAAACCAATACAACTGGACTGTAACAATCAGTATACACACACAACATACGGGGAAGTATTCAGAAACAAACTAAGACATTTTAATTCATGTCCTATAACTGTCTCAACATTCATACAAACCCCATATATTTTGAACATAACGAACGGAATTCCAATAGGCGCTGATGGAGATTTACTTCGAATTTTAATGCATGGTATGAATGCTAGTCTTAAAATGATGACACCAAACCGCGGGAACGGATGGGGGTGGCGTCAAAAGAACGGAACCTGGATGGGATCGCTCGCAGACGTTGACGAAGACCTAGCAAACTTTTCAATGACTTCGGCAGCCATTACATTGACGAGGTTCTCCGATTTTCAAATATCCTCCAGTTATTATTTCTCGAAAGTGGTGTGGGTCACTCATCCAGCACAGTTACAAAATGTGGCCCTAAAATTAATGCATCCGTTTGAAACAGATACGCGAATTGCTTTAGTTGTCAGTTTCTTCCTCGTCGTTATTTGTGCATTTATCATCAAATCTAATCCTTGCACATCCATGTGGAGCAAAGTTGAAGAAGACCAACCTACGAAGAGCCTTGTTTTCTATGCCTGGATGATATGCATGGGTCAGGCAGTCATAAAGTTACCCAGAAGGTCGGCATTTTTACAAATGGCTTTGGTCTGGGTATGGTACGGTTTTCTTATCAGAACAGCGTATCAAGTTTATCTGATAAGTTCGTTGAAAGGAAAATTTTATGAGAATCAATTTGAAACAATTGAAGATGTGATAAAAGCTAAATATCCATTTGGTGGCGGCGCAGCGCTCAAGGATTATTATATTGATAATCCAATTGTTTATAATAATTGGATTAATATAGACACGCCTCAAATCTTACCGACTGCTTTGAACCTAACAAAAGGTATGAATTTTGTTCTAGCGATGAATTTGGATACAGCTCAGATGGTTATTAAAACTAATAAGGTCAGCTTGCATATATTGCCCCAGACAGTTATCACAAGTCCTACAGTGGTCTTTTTCAAGAAATATTCCCCTCTTTCGGAATCAATCAATCTGATCTTGAGTCGGCTCGAGGCGGCTGGATTTCCGGATAAATTACATAAGATATATACCAGCGTGCTTAATACGGTGGATGTTGATACTGAGGGAGAAAAGCTGAAAATAAGACATTTTACAGCTTGTTACGTAATATTAATAATGGGCTGGATTGTTTCCGCAATCTTCTTTACTTTAGAAATTTATTTTGGAAAAATATATCGACATTCTCCCCAGGCATTATAAAGTCATCATTGGGTATTATTAGTCCTATGCATGAAATAAATCAATGCATAGGTAATCCGATGATATCTTCTATAGGATCGACAATGCATTACGAGGATAAAAGTACTAATAACATAGTATGTAGATGCATGTCCATATACCGATATACGCCCATGACATGGAAATCGGCCATCAGCACATATAATACATTTGTGGTAAATTACACAAGCTTGCACTTTAAATTTTATGATTGTTCGTATCAGTAGTAAGTCAGAATTCGTATCTGTCACCAACGACGATGGATACTATTGGCAAAGGATTACACAATCATACCATAGGGCACTTTATAAACAATGACCCAGTGTCGGAACTCGGGCTACTGGCGGCTAAGATAGCATACTATAACTTTGAATGGCGTTTTTTTACTATAGTAATGTTTAATAGCCTGCAAGCAATAGGTTTGAACACATTTTTGATGCACTATGAGCAATCCGTCATTGTAAGGCTGGGAAAGGTTCTCCCTGCACGACGAGATACTGTGCCACAGATAGTGATATTTGGTGAAGATTCTTCAGAAATATCAAGCACTCTGCGATGGATTATAAGATATAAATATGATAGCAATGGAAAATTTATAATCATTTGCGCATTCCTCAAGCAAGACTGCGATGAACAGAAAATATTTCAAACACTTGAATCTCTCTTCATTTTGAACGTGGTGCTGCTGAAAACTTCACAGAAAACTAACAAGTCCTTAGCTTTTTCCTATGACTTAGTGTCTAATGGAAAATGCAAGAATAATGAACCATATCAGCTCGATTTAATCACTGCCTGCGAAAATGACGAATGTTTCAAAGAGCTTTATCCAGAAAAATTAATGAACTTCCAGAAATGTCGACTTATAATGTCAACTGTAGAACAACCACCCTTTATGTATTTACATAACGGTACTGAAAGTCCATCGGGAATAGATGGAGACATCATGAAGCTCACAGCAAGCATGTTGAACGCGACGCTAGTGTTGATGACACCAGCTGATGGCGGCGATGCTGGTCACTTCACCAATAATAACTGGACTGGGTCTTTGGGCGACATATACCATGGCCGCAGACACGCTTCCGTGTGCTCAGCACCACTAACTACCAATAAATATGGTAATTTTCAAATATCTTTCACATATTATTCCATGGATATCGTGTGGGCGACCAGACTACCAACACAAAAGGCTTCATGGGAAAAGCTTTTAAATCCTTTGAACATTCACCTCCGGGTCATATTATTATTCTTCTTTGTTGGTATTGTTTTCGTGAATATACTTTGCACAACAAATATGTGGCGAAAAGTAAGAAGAGCTTTTAAAATTCACTCACCGAAGCATAGTTTTCTTTTTTTTTCATGGGTATTATTTCTTGGTCTGCCAATACTCAAAGAGCCTGCAAGAAAAAGTTTTCTCATAACAATTTACACTTGGATATGGTTCTGTTTTATCATAAGGAGCGCTTACCAAGCCGCTCTCATTAATTCTCTGAAACAACCGTCTTATCTTGAAAACCTCGAAACTTTTCAAGATGTTCTTAGAGATCGTTATCCTTACGGTGGCGGAGCTTCCCTGAAGGAGTATTACACTGACGATCGTGCTATTTACGATAATTGGGTAGTTGTGGACGTAGACCGGTTATACGACACCCTGGATAGTATATTGGATGGCACAACAGATTTTGTTATAGCTTCAAATAAAGATGCTATAAAACATCATATCATGAAATATAACGGTACGAAGCAATTGCAAATAATTCCGGAGAAGATAGTGAACAGTCCCACAGTGGTGTATTACAAGCGATTTTCTCCCTTGACGGGCCCGCTGAACACTGTTTTACGAACTGCTTTAGAAGCGGGCTTTATACAGCGAATCCATGCAAAATATTTGGATAATGATAGAAAACTGTTTCGACGAGTACGAAGTCGACAACAGGAACCACTCCGAATGAACCATTTTACTGGCTCTTTTGTAATACTAATACTGGGATGGTTTGTATCTGGTACTTACTTTGCCGTAGAATATGTTTGTGGAAATCTTAAAGACTAATAAAAATCACACCTACTTCTTCTTTAAAGTCGCTTCAACTTCACTGTGTGTCAGGTACCTACTTTCTTACCTATGTATTTTCTGCTAAAATGAACACCTAATAAACTCGTTTTGCTTCGAAACTTGTATTATTTGAAAAACCTTAAGTTCTCATGTTCCACAGACCTACCTACCATACGTTATAGGACATGCAAATTTCATTTCTAGCAGTGTAGCAAACCAGCATAAATGACTACTTACCTTCACGCGTTTATGACTTGTATCTGCTGGTACCGCTGATCAAAACGGGTTAAAAGTTAAATCTAACACATTGTCAAATGTTGAGTGACAGTACCTATATTCAATAAAGTGTGTGAACAGGGACCTAAGCGATTCCACCAGAAACTTGTTTAGAGTGCTGGAGTGAACATACTAAAAGTTCTGACGTCTAGAACTTAAGCCAGACTGGGAACAAAATTGAAACTTTGTGCCCGAACTCCGGCTCACCTTCTAGACGTCAGGACGTTAGTATGTTCACTCCCATCCGCACGCTAAACATGTTTCTGAAGGAATCGCTAAGGTCCCTGCTTACGCACACTACCCCCTCTTTTGGGCCATTCTTTGACTGAACTATGCTATAATTAGAAATACAACAAACAATGAAAACAACATAGGTAGGTACTAAATTCAATAGTCTCCAGAACTCTAGGGTTAGTTCCTCCAAGGTAAAAGAAGATTGCTCTCAAACATTACCATCAGCGCTCTACAGCCTTGTGTAAAGCTACAAGGATCTTTTGACAGTTAATCAATGGCATTGACATTGGGGGGTAGTTGCTAAACATTTGTGAAATTGTGTCGAAAAAACAAGATGGAGGCGTTAGTACCGATCTTGACCAGGTGCCAAAAGATCCTTGTGCAAATGTAGGTACAGACGCCAGCACATCAAGCTATTCCAAACTGTAAATTTTTCCTAATTGAACATAAACCTTATGCTTTTGTTATAAAGTTGAAAATCAATCAAAGAAATTTGACAGATTGGGGTAGCTTGATGTGCTGGCGTCTGTACATCGAAAGGCGCCTAGACGTCGACACCTTCAACTTACCAGTGACGGCAGTGTGCTGAAGTCTATGATCCTTTTAGATTGTTTGGTGATCACCTTGTCGTCGGTTATGAGAGCTTTCATTGTTTGGTAAAGGCTAGTTGGTCTGATCCGAAGAAACTATGTGCTGGCGCAGGAACGGGATCCCCTGTGAAAAACCTGATAAGTGCGAGTTAAACTCGCGTGGAGAGGGTTCCGTATGATGAATATGTTACCAACCGAAAACTTTTCATGGTTGCCAGGACTTACATATCTAACGTTCTCACAGTGAACCATGCCCCTAACTCTACAAAACTTACACCTTAGTCAAATGATTGTACTGCTTGACGTTTCGCGACCGTCTCAATAGACACTCCTATGGTAAGAAATGTAGTCACGGGTCTTTAATGTTGTGTCATGCAATAGTTCAATGGAACGAGTCAACCGAGCTAAGCCCCTAAGCTTGGCTCTGCATTCGATCTGTAACTGATCCTGGCCCTGATCTGACCCTTTAAGTTAGTGAAAGATACAGATAAAAAAAAATGACCTGATTTTGGTACCTATGTACCAAAATCTTAATAGGTAGGTATATAAAATTCAACTTGCTAGAACCTCGGGAAATTCTCTAGAGGTTATTACGATTGAGTGAGTCAATCAGTGACGAAATCGACGTACCACAGGTAATACAGGTATTAATGAACTCCAAAGTATCAAGACAAATGCAACTTTGTGGGTTTGGTAACTATAAGATGATGGTGATTTAAGAATCAAAGTACTACCCACCCGGAGTAAATAAAAGGTTTTAGTACAGCAGTACTTACCTACGTACTTAAGATTTCCCGAGAGTATTATGCAAGCTGCCATCATAATTATACATTTTATTTCATCTTAATAGGAAAGAAACCTAAATTTTTGCTTCTTACACGCGACGCAACATATCTTGTACTTAATGAGCCCGTTAAAACCGCTCCAGAGCATAATACCAGATTCTCAAAATACCAGAATCGCAAAATACCAGATTCGCAAAACACCAGATTCGCAAAATAACAGAAGTACAGTCTTTTACATAACAGGTACCTATGACTATAAAAATATTTTAATAAAGATCCATTATAGATAAATCCTTAAAAAAACCAGTGTTAGTAAAAAATATCTTATTTTTAATAATGTGGATATTTACCCAAATGCTGAACAGTGTCCAGCCTGTCTGCTATAACAGCCAGGATGCTGTTGATGCTGCAGCGCAACCAGCTAATTTTAGTACCTACTTAATATTACTTCGTTTATTTATTTTCATACATATTAAGGATATTTTTTAATATTATTATTAATTCAATATAAATATATACGGCCTTTTTAATTTCGATCTTTCTGCAGAATTGTGCATAGTTACTAGTTACACTATGACGCATGACATTTGACACTTTTCATTAAATTCTCGTGGTTTCTACGTCGTATTGCTTTCAAATAATTTAATAAAAAGCTGATTACAAGAAGTATCATTTAAAATGGATATAAATGAACTGAAATTCATAAAAAGTCAAAAGGGCAAACCTGTCTTATTACATTGTAGATACAGATATAATTTTGTTTTAAGAAATAAATCAGGTACTACTAATTGGCGTTGTCATATGCAGAGACTATGTAATACATCCATTACATTAAATTCCGATAATCTAATAATTAAAACCCCAAGACATCTGTGTGCCCCTGATAATGTTCGAAACTTGATAGATACTACTATGGAGTCATGTAAAAAAGAGGTATGCTTGAACTATGAGTCTGTTACTAAAATATTTGAAAACCAATTTTTAAATGTTACAACAGCAACAAAGTTTGAAATGATTGGAGCAAAACACGAAATACCTACCTTATCTTCGAAAAAAGATACGCTATATAGAGCCCGAAAAAAGTTTTTGAGTTTAAGAAGTTCTTTTAAAACACCTGCAGATGTAAAATTACCAGAGTACATTGTAAATAATTTCTTTTTATTCGATGAAGGATTAGATGAAAAAATTATTATCTTTGGGACTCAAAATTGCAAAGAGCTCATAAAAAAAATCGAAGTATGCTACGGCGACGGCACATTTAAAGTTACTCCAAAACCATTTTATGAAGTTTACACCATTCATGTCGATATTTCTCATAACGAGGATACCGTCACTTTCGTCCCAATACTGTATGCATTATTACCAAACAAAAGTAAAAATACATATCAGCGTTTATTTATGATATTGAAGAATCAATTTAAACTGAACCTAAAAATGTATAGATGCGATTACGAAATTGCAGTTATACATGCAGTACGAAATGTATTTCCAAATGCGAGCATCAAAGGCTGTTATTACCATTTTATGAACGCGATCTGGCGAATGAGTAAAAAATTAAATTTCAGTCAAACCAAAGAAGGTCAACGCATTACACGGCTTTGTACGCTCCTGGCACTGCTTCCCAAAACGCTAATTCCCGAAGCTTATTTATATATATGTGATATAGCACCACAAACAGATACGTTCGAAAAATTTAATCAATATTTTGATATGCAGTGGTTGCAAAATATAACATCCGATATATTTTCCTGCTATGGAGAAAAAAACAGAACCACCAACGCAATAGAAGGATGGCACAGGCGGATCAATACAAAGATACCAGCTAAACCAACATTATTTCAATTTATCATCCTTTTAAAGAAAGAATCTCTTGTACAAGATGTCAAAATCTACCAAAACCAATTTTACAGTCCCGAAAAAAAACGGCAAAAAAAATTTATGCAAAAAGATGAAAAAATAAAGAAAATGATTAATGATAGCGTTAACAATTTAATTTCAGTAGAGGAGTGTTTAGAACGTTTATATGCTTTGAGCTCAAATGCGGAGAAGTAACTTTTTTTTTGTTTTAACTATTATTGTTGATTAGGTAAATATCGAGAAGAAACTGTTGTTTTTGTAAATTAAATTTTGTTTGTTACTGTACAAAATCTGTTATTTTGCGAATCTGGTATTTTGCGAATCTGGTGTTTTGCGAATCTGGTATTTTGAGAATCTGGTATTATGCTCTGGAGCGGTTAAAACTACTTAAAAATAGGCCAGGGATAATCTTATACAATTTTTTCCTTCGTAATTGCACGATATTGCTGCCAACCCGCGTTATTCGTGCCGTACGATCACAATGAGCGATTGCGCTATATCCCTGTTAGGAAGTCGGCCAAATGCATTATTTTTATGAGACAGAGCCCATTAAGTTGCGTCCTCTTTCAACGCTTAGCTTACGTAATATGAATCTGTCATAATGCACACAACTTTAAAATGGCGTTTATGAAGCATAGAAACGGTTACGAATCGAATGTACGGTCACCAAAAGAGATAAGTAGGTAACCAGAGTCGCCGGATAAAAACGTTGAATGTTTACGAATGACATTTAGTTAATTTTATTAATGAATTGTTTGTGTTCTAAAAAATAAATTCTCTCGCTTGGTGACTGTACCTAGGTGGGAAGTCTACAAACTTCCCACCAAACAGTTCATTCATCAAATTACCGAAATGTCTTTCGTAAACATTCATCTCCAAGTCATAAAAAAATACCTTTTCCACACCCACATTATAAAACACAGTTAGCAACTTGGCATTTTCGGGTCGTCATTGTTCCCACGTTGAATTTGTCAAAGTCAAAGCATTTATTTCAAATATAGGCACACAAAAAGCAATTTAGATCGATATTTGAGATCTGTATGTATGTTCATGTTAGTCAGCGGCACGGGTAGATCGATCAGATTAAGCTATGCAAGCCGCGGTTGGTCCGTGGATGGATGACCATCTTTACCCCTCCGTGCCTCCAAAAGCACGTCAAGCCGTTGGTCCCGGCTGTCATTGGTGGATCTGTGACAGTTGTAACGGGTCGTTAGAAGCCCGTCTGACAACCAGTCTTACCAAGGGGTATCGTGTTACCCAGTAGTTACTGGGTCGACAGCCTATCTGACCTCCACAACCCAGTCTGACCTCCACAACCCAGTTGGGTTGTGGAGGTCAGATAGGCTGTCGCTCCATGTAAAATACTGGTATTCAGCTGCTTTGGGTAGACTGGAAGCCGACCCGAACATAGTTGAGAAAAGGCTAGGCAGATGATGTTCGTGTGTTTATAAGAGATTGTCCTGAGAAGGCAACACATAGGAAAGAGTGGAAAGCGTGGGGTATCCCCCACGCCCAGCAGCCCAGCAGTGGATCGCTACAGAAGGCCTAGCACAAAAACCGTAGACAAAGCGTTTTTTCGTCGAAGGAATAGACAAAAATGACGTTTCCGTATTGACAGTTGACAGTTTTTCACCGAGAAATGTAGAAAAGCGATTTCTATTCTACAGTAGAGTAGAAATAGAAAGCGTCTTCCTAACCCTGCAGGTTAAAACAAACTCATCAAACAAAGATCAGTCGTGCTTAGGTATCAAACTCATTCTTTCCGAATTGGCATACCTTTAATCGTAGAAATATAAAATATCTATTGCCTTTAATAGAGACTTGTAGGGAAACTACTTTTTTTTGTTTGTTTTCGGGGGGAGACCTTCAAAAGGAGGCCTTACTTGGTGCTGCTTACCGTACCTACCTACCTACCTACCTACTTCAACATTTCTATTGTAACGTATATACTCATTAATGTAGGTATATAAGAAGGTAGGTACCTCATGGTCTCACCAATCTACTTTTTCCTTAACGTGAACACGAACCTTATTACATTAAAGATCTGATCAAAGTTGACGTAAGAACTAATTAAGATGGAAGCAGGTTTCTACGAGCTACTTAATTAGATAAACGTAATATTTATGACATATCTAAGTAGGCGGTAGTACTTATCTACCTACATCTACGGATCTAAGGCCACGTACACACGTCTACACATCAAACTATACATTTCCAATATAAGCTGATCTCGCATTGTATAGGATTTATGTACAGTGCGAGATCAGCATAAACTGAAAATGTAGATATAGCTTGATGTGTAGCCCTGTGTACACACGGATATAATAAAATTGCGGCGAGATTTTAAAATCGAACTGTATAAAACACTGTTAGAAAAACCCCGCCGCGATTTTATTACGTACGAGTGTAAGTCTTGTACGTCGACTAAAAATATTGCGGAGGGATTTTATTGCGTACCTACTCGATATTGAACTCTCCGTGTTGAACCGAGAATTGAGAATCCAACAGAAGTATCACAAGTCACGGAAGAAATCCAGAGAAAAATGTTCATAAAAAAATAATAGTTTAAAAAACTAAAAAACACGCTTTAAAAACCAAACTAAAAAGGAGAAAATAATTTAATTCAATTAAAAAGCGTAGGGTGCTTTTTGAGGTGCGAACCTAACCTAACCGTTTAAAGTGGGTCAAAATCGCGCTCTAAGGAGTCGGTTACATACAAACAAACATACAAGTGAAGCTAATATAAAGCGTGTAATAAATAATCATACAGTTACATATTTATGAATATTTTTCTCCAGAGAGTCAGAAATAGGTAGGTACCTACACTAACTTTTTCCTAATAAAATTGGGGCTTGTGTTATACAAGTAGGTACCTACTTAATGATACCTACAATAACGAGGAGTTATTGGAAATACTTAAGTAGTAGGTAACCAAAGATGGTCTTCCTGATAATACCCTTAAAAAAAATCTTAGGTAAAGTTTACATGAAACGAATAGACATTTATTTATAGATATTCTGTTTAAACAGATTAGGAGCAAAAGGGTTTAACCCTAATGTGAATTTATTGTCATTCTCAGAAAGAGTTTATGCCCAACTAAGCATATTTAATTATTTGTTTCCTTAAATTCCCATAGAAATAAATAATTTCGTTTCAGAGTCGCCACATTTTCCTACTAAGTACCTACATACTATTTAAGTATTACGGAAAACATAGGTACAGTCAGCGACAAAGGCGATTAACACTGCTACTTTTGCTTAGGTAGGTAGTTACCTACCTAAGCAAAAGTGTCAATTAAGAGGGTAGGTAGTTACCTACCCTCTTAATTGACACGAAATTATTCGATAGACCTTGTATTTCAGCATTTCGTTTACCTAATAATAATAGTTTACATAACTCTAAGCTTTTATTATCATACGAAATGCTATTCTTTTTTTATGTTTTGATTTTAATTAAGTACCTACTTAACGAAATTTTAGGCTCATTAATTATGACGCTGACTGTACCTTTTATGCGCACCCTAATTACGTACATAATATCTTGTGTCTTGACATGTCAACCAAATCTGACGCGCACTGTTTTATTTCGGATTCTTTATCTATACATATCTAGAAAGTAATAAATAAAGCAAAAACTTAGTAGGGACATTCCCCTTTTAACGATAATTACGCTGACGAGGAGTATTTAATTTGAAACAGTTTATATGGCGAAGACTAATATTTTTATAAAAAACTACCACCATTTTTTTGTCGTTTTTTTAGCACCAACTAAGCTATTATCTCTACAGTACCTACCTACCTGCTTCGGTCCCTTCTTTTCCTGTGTAGGTACCCTTGGCTGTTCCCTTGATGGTGCAGTGAACAGTGGAAAATCAGTTTTAACCGCTGTACCTTTGTTATGCGAATGATAAACTTTAAATTACTTCTAGCTACAATTATGTGAACATAATGCCGCATTGCATACGTAAGCGGGCACACCCTTTATGCCTGGAGTCTTTAAATTAGGTTTTAAGTTCTGTTTATGTTTTTGTTTTTATTAATTATTTAAGCTTGAGTATTTTTTTAATGATGTTTTGGTATATTGGCGTGTGCTAGCTGACATGGCAAATATTTTAATATTATGTTTCGCAACGTCAATTAATTCTTCTAAAATAACCGACAGATGTGCTTCTGAGGAGTTTGTTGCGCCACTTCTTCCCAGCTAAAGCACTAGGAAGAGGTGAAAGGTGGGCGTTTTTGGGGACTGACTATGTAATTTTGAGGTTCAAAAAATGCTGACACCAGCCAAGTTTGAATAAATGACTTCTTTTTTTTGATTTTCCGAGCTGTATTCTGTAATTCTCCTTACTGTGCCATGTAACATTTTTAAAGTAAGATTTTAATTAATGTCACTCAAAGGAACAACCAAGGGTACCTAACTGCGAAGATCGCCCTGAGGATACGGTGGAGCATACGGTAGAGGTTTGCCCGGCTTGGGCGGAGCACCGCCGTGTCCTCGTGGAGGCGATCGGCGGCGGCGATCTCTCGCGTCCGGCCCTGGTCCAGGTCATGGTACGGAGCGAGAGTGCATGGGTAGCCGTCACCGCCTTCTGCGAAGCAGTAGGTAATGCTCGCGAAGAGGGAGGCGGCGCACGTGAGGGAGAGGCATTATATGCGCCCTCACGGCCTTAGTCGCCGCAGGAAACGCGCTGGGCGTCGCGAATCCCAGGCTGATTTCCGGCCACCGTCGGCGCTGGCTTGCGGACGGCGAGTAATGGGTAGGTCGCTGCCCGGTAAGGACCAAGCCCAGGTCTACGGCGCGTTGTGTTCCACGCGCGCCTCAAAGAGATGTCAGCACCAACTGGTGGGGTCCGCAAGGGCCGATGCCTGCCTGCCTGCAACAACCCGCACTGTTCGAAAGAGATACCGTGGCCCCTGGCACACAGGCAACTGAGGGAACACGGCTGGGTTTTAGTCAGTAAAAGTCTGACACGCCCTCCTCCACCCGGCGGGAGAAAATATTTGATGATTTCCCACCAAAAAAAAAAAGGTACTACACAGGAAAATAACTGGCTTCGGTAACTACACTCGAGAGCAATGAATCCGGGTCACTTAAAGAATCCTAAAAATCTCGGAAACTAAAAATGCTAGGTTAATGCAATAAATTGTATTTAATAGACAATGTAATACTCCTTAAATGAAGGTATTAAAACTTCATAGTTATTGTAAAGTTATATCATAAAAAAATCTAATTTGAAAAAGGGCCACTTTCGAAGATGGAACTACGAAATTACAGCATTTGGTTTTGCTTTTGTTTGTAATCTGTCATTTATGTGGGTACATAAACCATGTTGATAGTGCTCTATATTCATTATTCAAGCTGAAATTATGTCGCTTACGCCTGAAGAATGCACCAGAATACTTACAATGCTGGAAACCGGCCGGAGTCAGCGCGATACAGCCAGGACTGTCGGTGTGTCGCTGTCAACAGTACAAAGAGTTCTCCGACGTTACGAAGAAACTGGTTCTAACCTACGCAGACCAGGAACGGGCAGAACCAGGTGTACCACAGCACGAGAAGACCGATACTTGGTGAACACCATGCTTCGAAATCGCTTTCTCACAGGAACTGAACTCACAAATCAGTTTCGACGCCTCGGAGGAAGTAACCCAAGTGCATGGACAGTAAGACGTCGGCTTGCTGAATCTAACTTAAAACCCCTTAGACCTGCAAACGGCCCTAAACTGGAGCGTGGGCATCGTATTTCAAGACTAAGATATGCCCAGAGCCACGTAAATTGGAGTATTGAAGATTGGTCAAAAGTTATGTTCTCCGACGAATCAAAATTTATGCTCTACAAGCACGATGGAAGACACAGAGTGTATCGAAGACCAGGGGAAAGATTCAAGCAAGCATGCATCGAAGAAAAAGTAGCCTACGGTGGTGGGTCTGTACTTGTGTGGGCCGGAATTTCTTCTGAAAGTCGCACAGAGCTGGTGATCATAGAAAACGGCTCTTTAACTAGCGTAAGATATGTGGAAGAAATCCTCAATGATCACGTTGGTCCATTTATGGTCAATTTAGGTGAGGATGCTATATTTATGCATGACAATGCCCGACCTCATACAGGTAGGATTGTGAATGACTACCTTCAAGAGATGAACATTACTCGTATGGAGTGGCCAGCGCGCAGCCCGGATATCAACCCGATCGAGCATGCTTGGGACGAGCTAGGCAGATGCGTAAAACAACGAAACCCTCCCCCAATCACGCTTCGTGAGCTCAAAATTGCTCTCACAGAGGAATGGGAGAATATTCCCCAAAATCGTATAAGGAACTTGGTGTACAGCATGCCAAACCGCGTAAACGCAGTAATGGAAGCACGAGGAGGCAATACGAAGTATTAAAATTCAAGAAAATCGTAATAAAGTTCAAAAATTTCATGTTTCCTATTTTTGTTTTAAGGAGAGATCAGCAGTTTTTTTCTTTATGTAATTTTGTGTTAATAAAATGTATGGTGACTCATATTTTTTTTACTTTCATTTAAGGAGTATTACATTGTCTATTAAATACAATTTATTGCATTAACCTATCATTTTTAGTTTCCGAGATTTTTAACATTCTTTAAGTGACCCGGATTCATTGCTCTCGAGTGTATTAGCTATCGATTATCAAAATCAAAAGTCATTTATTCAAATTAGGCTGAGAATCAGCACTTTTCGAACTTCAACATTACATAAGACAGTCCCCCAAAAACGCCCAACCTTCACCACTTCCTAGTACTTTAGCTGGGAAGAAGAAGTAGCGAAACAAACTCCCCAGCAGCACAGCTGTCTGTTTAGTTTATCGATAGGCATGTAGGTACCTAATAATTAAGTAACACTGAATTTGTGCAATTAATTAGTAAGTTATCTAAATCTGCTTTGTAAGCACAAGTTACCAACAACGTAGGCTACTTATGTTGTTAAATTAATTATTTATTAAGTATTTGGCTTAGCGTAATTAAGTTACATCATTAACTACTAAGATTAACCTTAATTACCTACCCATACTACCATACCTACCTACACATACTTATACCTCATATTACATTGATGTTATAGGTACATTACTAGTTTCTGCCCGCGGCTTCTTTCGAACGAATGTGGCAAATTATCCTATGGGAACGCACCTAAGTAGGTACTACCGGACGAAAGTATCTTATGTCCTGGTCTTGGTCTATGTGTCAAACATAAGGCTTGATAAGGAAACAGATCAGAGGTCAGAGTTTCTTTCGCATTAAAATTAAGTGGTGTTTGAAAAAGGTTTTAAACTTATTTGGATTTACTCTCGGTTGATCCCTTTTACCTTCCTCTCGCCCTTGTATATAATAGCATAGTATAGATGATCAGTGTGATCGATAATGGATCACAGTGATCTCACCACCTCTGATGGATCACTTACGTTGCATAGTGAGCATATTATGACTCCGTTCGAGCTCGTAACTAGTGGCTTAGTCTCTAAGTCCACCAACGATGACACGGGTCCGTCCGAAAGTAGTTCGATACTTTTGAATGTAGTCTACTCCCGATAAACTAACTTTTTCGGCCGCGAAAAAAAGTAGCCCATGTCCTTCTCCATATCCTAGGCTATATCTCTGCCAAATTTCATGACGATAGGTTCAGCGGTTTAGGCGTGAAAGCGTAACAGTCAGAGTTATATTATAAATGCGAAAGTAACGTTAGTTACTTTCGCATTTATAATATAGCTTTTAGTTCCGCGGTTTATTTAAGCGTGAAAGTCAATAATAATAATAAACATTTATTTCTCTTCCACAAAGGCACCTTAAATATATGAAGATTACATATGTGAATGCCGCCAGCACTCGCCGCCAGTAATGCCACCTGCCGCCAGCACTTGCCGCCAGTAATGGCACTTTCCGCCAGTAATGGCACGTGCCGCCAGTAATGGCACGTGCCGCCAGCACTCGCCGCCAGTAATGGCACCTGCCGCCCAGCACTTGCTGCCAGCAACCGCCGCCAGCACTTGCCGCCAAAAATGGCACTTGCCGCCAGTAATGGCACGTGGTGCCAGTAATGGCACCTGCCGCCAGAAATGGCACCTGCCGCCAGCACTTGCCGCCAGCAACCGCCGCCAGCACTTGCCGCCAGTAATGGCACGTGCCGCCAGTAATGGCACTTGCCGCCACCACTTGCCGCCAGTAAAGACACTTGCCGCCAGCACTTGCCGCCAGTAATGGCACTTGCCGCCAGTAATGGCACTTGCCGCCAGCACTCGCCGCCAGTAATGGCACTTGCCGCCAGCACTTGCTGCCAGTAACGGCACTTGCCGCCAGCAACCGCCGCCAGCACTTGCCGCCAGTAATGGCATGTGCCGCCAGCACTTGCCGCCAGTAAAGACACTTGCCGCCAGCACTCGCCGCCAGTAATGGCACTTGCCGCCAGTAATGGCACCTGCCGCCCAGCACATGCCGCCAGCAACCGCCGCCAGCACTTGCCGCCAGTAATGGCACTTGCTGCCAGCACTCGCCGCCAGTAATGGCGCTTGCCGCCAGTAACGGCACTTGCCGCCAGCACTCGCTGCCAGTAATGGCACCTGCCGCCAGCACTTGCCGCCAGCACTTGCCGCCAGTAATGGCACTTGCCGCCAGTAAAGGCACGTGCCGCCAGAAATGGCACGTGCCGCCAGCACTCGCCGCCAGTAATGGCACCTGCCGCCCAGCACTTGCTGCCAGCAACCGCCGCCAGCACTTGCCGCCAAAAATGGCACTTGCCGCCAGTAATGGCACGTGGTGCCAGTAATGGCACCTGCCGCCAGAAATGGCACCTGCCGCCAGCACTTGCCGCCAGCAACCGCCGCCAGCACTTGCCGCCAGTAATGGCACGTGCCGCCAGTAATGGCACTTGCCGCCACCACTTGCCGCCAGTAAAGACACTTGCCGCCAGCACTTGCCGCCAGTAATGGCACTTGCCGCCAGTAATGGCACTTGCCGCCAGCACTCGCCGCCAGTAATGGCACTTGCCGCCAGCACTTGCTGCCAGTAACGGCACTTGCCGCCAGCAACCGCCGCCAGCACTTGCCGCCAGTAATGGCATGTGCCGCCAGCACTTGCCGCCAGTAAAGACACTTGCCGCCAGCACTCGCCGCCAGTAATGGCACTTGCCGCCAGTAATGGCACGTGCCGCCAGTAATGGCACGTACCGCCAGCACTCACCGCCAGTAATGGCACCTGCCGCCAGAACTTGCCGCCAGTAACGGCACTTGCCGCCAGCACTCGCCGCCAGTAATGGCACCTGCCGCCAGCACTCGCCGCCAGTAATGGCGCTTGCCGCCAGTAACGGCACTTGCCGCCAGCACTCGCTGCCAGTAATGGCACCTGCCGCCAGCACTTGCCGCCAGTAATGGCACTTGCCGCCAGTAAAGGCACGTGCCGCCAGAAATGGCACGTGCCGCCAGCACTCGCCGCCAGTAATGGCACCTGCCGCCCAGCACTTGCCGCAGGTAATGGCACCTGCCGCCCAGCACTTGCCGCCAGCAACCGCCGCCAGCACTTGCCGCCAGTAATGGCACGTGTCGCCAGCACTTGCTGCCAGCAACCGCCGCCAGCACTTGCCGCCAGTAATGGCACTTGCCGCCAGTAATGGCACGTGCCGCCAGTAATGGCACCTGCCGCCCAGCACTTGCCGCCAGTAATGGCACCTGCCGCCCAGCACATGCCGCCAGCAACCGCCGCCAGCACTTGCCGCCAGTAATGGCACTTGCTGCCAGCACTCGCCGCCAGTAATGGCGCTTGCCGCCAGTAACGGCACTTGCCGCCAGCACTCGCTGCCAGTAATGGCACCTGCCGCCAGCACTTGCCGCCAGCACTTGCCGCCAGCACTTGCCGCCAGTAATGGCACTTGCCGCCAGTAAAGGCACGTGCCGCCAGAAATGGCACGTGCCGCCAGCACTCGCCGCCAGTAATGGCACCTGCCGCCCAGCACTTGCCGCCAGTAATGGCACCTGCCGCCCAGCACTTGCCGCCAGCAACCGCCGCCAGCACTTGCCGCCAGCACTTGCCGCCAGTAATGGCACGTGTCGCCAGCACTTGCTGCCAGCAACCGCCGCCAGCACTTGCCGCCAGTAATGGCACTTGCCGCCAGTAATGGCACGTGCCACCAGTAATGGCACCTGCCGCCCAGCACTTGTCGCCAGTAATGGCACCTGCCGCCCAGCACTTGCCGCCAGCAACCGCCGCCAGCACTTGCCGCCAGTAATGGCACTTGCCGCCAGTAATGGCACGTGCCGCCAACACTCGCCGCCAGTAATGGCACCTGCCGCCAGCACTTGCCGCCAGCAACCGCCGCCAGCACTTTCCGCCAGTAATGGCACGTGCCGCCAGCACTTGCCGCCAGTAAAGACACTTGCCGCCAGCACTTGCCGCCAGTAATGGCACTTGCCGCCAGTACTCGCCGCCAGTAATGGCACTTGCCGCCAGTACTCGCCGCCAGTAATGGCAGCTGCCGCCAGCACTTGCCGCCAGTAATGGCACTTTCCGCCAGTAATGGCACGTGCCGCCAGTAATGGCACGTGCCGCCAGTAATGGCACGTGCCGCCAGTAATGGCACGTGCCGCCAGTAATGGCACCTGCCGCCAGCACTTGCCGCCAGCAACCGCCGCCAGCACTTGCCGCCAGTAATGGCACGTGCCGCCAGTAATGGCACTTGCCGCCAGCACTCGCCGCCAGTAATGGCACCTGCCGCCAGCACTTGCCGCCAGCAACCGCCGCCAGCACTTGCCTCCAGAAATGGCACGTGCCGCCAGCACTCGCCGCCAGCAACCGCCGCCAGCACTTGCCGCCAGTAATGGCACGTGCCGCCACCACTTGCCGCCAGTAAAGACACTTGCCGCCAGCACTCGCCGCCAGTAATGGCACTTGCCGCCAGTAATGGCACTTGCCGCCAGCACTCGCCGCCAGTAATGGCACTTGCCGCCAGCACTTGCTGCCAGTAACTGCACTTGCCGCCAGCAACCGCCGCCAGCACTTGCCGCCAGTAATGTCACTTGCCGCCAGTAATGGCACGTGCAACCAGTAATGGCACCTGCCGCCCAGCACTTGCCGCCAGTAATGGCACGTGCCGCCACCACTTGCCGCCAGTAAAGACACTTGCCGCCAGCACTCGCCGCCAGTAATGGCACTTGCCGCCAGTAATGGCACTTGCCGCCAGCACTCGCCGCCAGTAATGGCACTTGCCGCCAGCACTCGCCGCCAGTAATGGCACCTGCCGCCAGCACTCGCCGCCAGTAATGGCGCTTGCCGCCAGTAACGGCACTTGCCGCCAGCACTCGCTGCCAGTAATGGCACCTGCCGCCAGCACTTGCCGCCAGTAATGGCACTTGCCGCCAGTAAAGGCACGTGCCGCCAGAAATGGCACGTGCCGCCAGCACTCGCCGCCAGTAATGGCACCTGCCGCCCAGCACTTGCCGCCAGTAATGGCACCTGCCGCCCAGCACTTGCCGCCAGCAACCGCCGCCAGCACTCGCCGCCAGTAATGGCACCTGCCGCCAGCACTTGCTGCCAGCAACCGCCGCCAGCATTAGCCGCCAGTAATGGCACCTGCCGCCAGCACTTGCCGCCAGCAACCGCCGCCAGCACTTTCCGCCAGTAATGGCACGTGACGCCAGTAATGTCACTTGCCGCCAGCTCTCGATGCCAGTAATGGCGCCTGCCGCCAGCACTTGCCGCCAGCAACCGCCGCCAGCACTTGCCGCCAATAATGGCACTTGCCGCCAGCACTCGCCGCCAGTAATGTCGCTTGCCGCCAGTAATGGCACTCGCCGCCAGCACTCGCCGCCAGCAAACGCCGCCAGCACTTGCCGCCAGTAATGGCACGTGCCGCCAGCACTTGCCGCCAGTAATGGCACTTGCCGCCAGCACTCGCCGCCAGCACTCACCGCCAGCAACCGCCGCCAGCACTTTCCGCCAGTAATGGCACGTGCCGCCAGCACTCGCCGCCAGTAATGTCGCTTGCCGCCAGTAATGGCACTCGCCGCCAGCACTCGCCGCCAGCAAACGCCGCCAGCACTTGCCGCCAGTAATGGCACGTGCCGCCAGCACTTGCCGCCAGTAATGGCACTTGCCGCCAGCACTCGCCGCCAGCACTCGCCGCCAGCAAACGCCGCCAGCACTTGCCGCCAGTAATGGCACGTGCCGCCAGCACTTGCCGCCAGTAATGGCACTTGCCGCCAGCACTCGCCGCCAGCACTCACCGCCAGCAACCGCCGCCAGCACTCGCCGCCAGTAATGGCACTTGCCGCCAGTAATGGCACGTGCCGCCAGTAATGGCACGTGCCGCCAGCACTCGCCGCCAGTAATGCCACCTGCCGCCAGCACTTGCCGCCAGTAATGGCACTTTCCGCCAGTAATGGCAC
This sequence comes from Antitype chi, assembly GCA_947359405.1. Lineage (NCBI taxonomy): Eukaryota > Metazoa > Arthropoda > Insecta > Lepidoptera > Noctuidae > Antitype > Antitype chi. Next base: position 7,586,287 of record OX375815.1, on the reverse strand, counting down.
GTGCCGCCAGTAATGGCACGTGCCGCCAGCACTCGCCGCCAGTAATGGCACCTGCCGCCCAGCACTTGCCGCCAGCAACCGCCGCCAGCACTTGCCGCCAAAAATGGCACTTGCCGCCAGTAATGGCACGTGCTGCCAGTAATGGCACCTGCCGCCAGTAATGGCACCTGCCGCCAGTAATGGCACGTGCCGCCAGTAATGGCACCTGCCGCCAGTAATGGCACCTGCCGCCAGCACTTGCCGCCAGCAACCGCCGCCAGCACTTGCCGCCAGTAATGGCACGTGCCGCCAGTAATGGCACTTGCCGCCAGCACTCGCCGCCAGTAATGGCACCTGCCGCCAGCACTTGCCGCCAGCAACCGCCGCCAGCACTTGCCTCCAGAAATGGCACGTGCCGCCAGCACTCGCCGCCAGCAACCGCCGCCAGCACTCGCCGCCAGCAACCGCCGCCAGCACTTGCCGCCAGTAAAGACACTTGCCGCCAGCACTTGCCGCCAGTAATGGCACTTGCCGCCAGTACTCGCCGCCAGTAATGGCAGCTGCCGCCAGCACTTGCCGCCAGTAATGGCACTTTCCGCCAGTAATGGCACTTTCCGCCAGTAATGGCACGTGCCGCCAGTAATGGCACGTGCCGCCAGTAATGGCACTTGCCGCCAGCACTCGCCGCCAGTAATGGCACCTGCCGCCAGCACTTGCCGCCAGCAACCGCCGCCAGCACTTGCCTCCAGAAATGGCACGTGCCGCCAGCACTCGCCGCCAGCAACCGCCGCCAGCACTTGCCGCCAGTAATGGCACGTGCCGCCACCACTTGCCGCCAGTAAAGACACTTGCCGCCAGCACTCGCCGCCAGTAATGGCACTTGCCGCCAGTAATGGCACTTGCCGCCAGCACTCGCCGCCAGTAATGGCACTTGCCACCTTGCCGCCAGCAACCGCCGCCAGCACTTGCCGCCAGTAATGGCACTTGCCGCCAGTAATGGCACGTGCCGCCAGTAATGGCACCTGCCGCCCAGCACTTGCCGCCAGTAATGGCACCTGCCGCCCAGCACTTGCCGCCAGCAACCGCCGCCAGCACTTGCCGCCAGTAATGGCACTTGCCGCCAGTAATGGCACGTGCCGCCAACACTCGCCGCCAGTAATGGCACCTGCCGCCAGCACTTGCCGCCAGCAACCGCCGCCAGCACTTTCCGCCAGTAATGGCACGTGCCGCCAGCACTTGCCGCCAGTAAAGACACTTGCCGCCAGCACTTGCCGCCAGTAATGGCACTTGCCGCCAGTACTCGCCGCCAGTAATGGCAGCTGCCGCCAGCACTTGCCGCCAGTAATGGCACTTTCCGCCAGTAATGGCACTTTCCGCCAGTAATGGCACGTGCCGCCAGTAATGGCACGTGCCGCCAGTAATGGCACTTGCCGCCAGCACTCGCCGCCAGTAATGGCACCTGCCGCCAGCACTTGCCGCCAGCAACCGCCGCCAGCACTTGCCTCCAGAAATGGCACGTGCCGCCAGCACTCGCCGCCAGCAACCGCCGCCAGCACTTGCCGCCAGTAATGGCACGTGCCGCCACCACTTGCCGCCAGTAAAGACACTTGCCGCCAGCACTCGCCGCCAGTAATGGCACTTGCCGCCAGTAATGGCACTTGCCGCCAGCACTCGCCGCCAGTAATGGCACAGTAACGGCACTTGCCGCCAGCAACCGCCGCCAGCACTTGCCGCCAGTAATGGCACTTGCCGCCAGTAATGGCACGTGCCGCCAGTAATGGCACCTGCCGCCCAGCACTTGCCGCCAGTAATGGCACCTGCCGCCCAGCACTTGCCGCCAGCAACCGCCGCCAGCACTTGCCGCCAGTAATGGCACTTGCCGCCAGTAATGGCACGTGCCGCCAACACTCGCCGCCAGTAATGGCACCTGCCGCCAGCACTTGCCGCCAGCAACCGCCGCCAGCACTTTCCGCCAGTAATGGCACGTGCCGCCAGCACTTGCCGCCAGTAAAGACACTTGCCGCCAGCACTTGCCGCCAGTAATGGCACTTGCCGCCAGTACTCGCCGCCAGTAATGGCAGCTGCCGCCAGCACTTGCCGCCAGTAATGGCACTTTCCGCCAGTAATGGCACGTGCCGCCAGTAATGGCACGTGCCGCCAGCACTCGCCGCCAGTAATGGCACCTGCCGCCCAGCACTTGCCGCCAGCAACCGCCGCCAGCACTTGCCGCCAAAAATGGCACTTGCCGCCAGTAATGGCACGTGCCGCCAGCACTTGCCGCCAGCAACCGCCGCCAGCACTTGCCTCCAGAAATGGCACGTGCCGCCAGCACTCGCCGCCAGCAACCGCCGCCAGCACTTGCCGCCAGTAATGGCACGTGCCGCCACCACTTGCCGCCAGTAAAGACACTTGCCGCCAGCACTCGCCGCCAGTAATGGCACTTGCCGCCAGTAATGGCACTTGCCGCCAGCACTCGCCGCCAGTAATGGCACTTGCCGCCAGCACTTGCTGCCAGTAACGGCACTTGCCGCCAGCAACCGCCGCCAGCACTTGCCGCCAGTAATGGCATGTGCCGCCAGCACTTGCCGCCAGTAAAGACACTCGCTGCCAGTAATGGCACTTGCCACCAGTAATGGCACGTGCCGCCAGTAATGGCACGTGCCGCCAGCACTCGCCGCCAGTAATGGCACCTGCCGCCAGCACTTGCTGCCAGCAACCGCCGCCAGCATTAGCCGCCAGTAATGGCACGTGCCGCCAGCACTTGCCGCCAGTAAAGACACTTGCCGCCAGTAATGGCACGTGACGCCAGTAATGTCACTTGCCGCCAGCTCTCGATGCCAGTAATGGCGCCTGCCGCCAGCACTTGCCGCCAGCAACCGCCGCCAGCACTTGCCGCCAATAATGGCACTTGCCGCCAGCACTCGCCGCCAGTAATGTCGCTTGCCGCCAGTAATGGCACTCGCCGCCAGCACTCGCCGCCAGCAAACGCCGCCAGCACTTGCCGCCAGTAATGGCACGTGCCGCCAGCACTTGCCGCCAGTAATGGCACTTGCCGCCAGCACTCGCCGCCAGCACTCACCGCCAGCAACCGCCGCCAGCACTTTCCGCCAGTAATGGCACGTGCCGCCAGTAATGGCACTTGCCGCCAGCTCTCGCCGCCAGTACTTGCCGCCAGTAATGGCATGTGCCGCCAGTAATGGCACTTGCTACCAGTACTCGCCGCTAGTAATGGCACTTGCCGCCAGAAACGGCACGTGCCGCCAGCACGTGCCTCCAGTAATGGCACTTGCCGCCAGAACTCGCCGCCAGCACTCGCCGTCAGCACTCGCCGCCAGTAATGTCACTTGCCGCCAGTAATGGCACTTGCCGCCAGCACTCGCCGCCGGTAATGGCACCTGCCGCCAGCAGTTGCCGCCAGCACTTGCCGCCAGTAACGGCACGTGCCGCCAGCACTTTCCGCCAGCACTCGCCGCCAGCGCTCACCGCCAGCAACCGCCGCCAGCACTTACCGCCAGTAATGGCACGTGCCGCCAGTAATGGCACCTGCCGCCAGCACTCGCCGCCAGTACTTGCCGCCAGTAATGGCACGTGCCGCCAGTAATGGCACTTGCCGCCAGCACTCGCCGCCAGTAATGGCACTTGCCGCCAGCACTCGCCGCCAGCACTCGCCGTCAGCACTCGCCGCCAGTAATGTCACTTGCCGCCAGTAATGGCACTTGCCGCCAGCACTCGCCGCCAGCACTTGCCATGCCATGGCAAGTACTGGCGGCAAGTACTGGACCTTCGTTCCATCCGGGTGTCCCTTGACACCTCTCAAGTTTTTTTTTCTTTATACTCGTACACACCACCTGAACAACTTTCACAGTAAGTTTTATCAATTTTTCACACTATTGCCACTTATGTATAGGAACGCACACCCAATAAATCTGCATGGCCACGACAGCACACATATAAACATCAAGACGCGAATAATGAAATGAAATGAAAAGTTTATTTATAGAAGTAGATCTTATAAGACACTTTTACACGTCAATATTTTGCTGGTCAATATTTTAAAAACTAGATGGCACCGGCATTTTTTTGCTGACTGTTCCCTGAGTAGAGAAGACGAAACAAACTCAGAGGTCATGGTCTCGTTAAAGTCCAAACATTATATTATTTGAATTATATGTGAGTCTAACAATGCAGGGCAATGTCTGGAAGGGCCTTTTGAGGAAAGAGCCATTGCAGCTTTGAGCTGACCTGTCCCAACAGACGGCAGTCACCGTGTAGCTCAACCCTATTTTAGGGATCTCAACGACCCGTCACAAGACGCTACCAGATCTGCAGGACATTTTCATAGGCCATTTACAAAATACTCAAAACCACCAGACGAGTTATAAAGTCATGTGTTCAATCTAGCCTGCATAGTACTCACATTTACAGTTATTTTTCTCCCCGGAGTCAATCTAAATGACAAAAAAAAAACGAAAAAAAAAAAAAAAAAAAAATATGTCAATAGTATTCTAATACACTGACCTTATATAATAGTTCGTTGCGTTCGTTGTTACATTGGAGCAACTTAACTAAAAAGAATTAACGAAATAATTTGTGTCTATTCCAAGGCACTCAGCGGCGCTAGTGCTTCGCAATGCAAAGTTGCGTCAAATTGTACGAACGAACAGGTATTGCATCGACGACCGACGCTCGACAGGTGGATCTCATTTACGAATAAAGATTTTTTTGTTTATTGATAAAATAATATTAGTTTTAAATATTTATCTGATTTAGGTAGGGTAGGGTAGTGTTTATCTGTCTTTATGGACTGCACGCCACTGGTGAAACCGTAACAGACAGACAGACAGAGCTACTATCGTATTTATAATATTAGTAGGGATAAGTAGGGATTTTAAGATTTCAGTTACCAAGAGGAGTACGTATATAAAATTCCTTTTAACCTAGAAACTTTGTTAGGATAAAATTTCAATTTAATAAAGCTAAGCCGCCGTAATCCCAGAACGTCGACGAACTTAAACTGCATTAAATAATTCAAACCACCTTTGTAACCGCTCAATTGTCGAGGTTGACCTGGTAGAGGTTTAATACCAGAACGTAGGTAGGGGGCCATCCATAAATTACGTCACACGTTAAGGGGGGGAGGGGGTCAACGAATATGACTTTGTGTGACAAGGGCCAAGGGGGCCGCAAAAGGTTTGTGACGTCACATATTAAAACCTAAAATACTAAGCCTCTACTTACATACTCTTACTTCTAAATACAAAAATATGTTACGTCACACAAGGTGGGGGTGGGGGGGGTATACAAGTGTGACCACATTTGACAAGGACGGGGGGGGGGATCAAAAAACCTTAAAATTTGTGTGACATAATTTATGGATGGCCCCTAGTTCAGCTGCAAGATTTAGTACCTGCAAAGATTGAGAGCCAGTGTAAAGAAATACTGGAGCTAATTCAGGTTTCTGTAGTGGCTAAGCTCTTAGCTATAGGTAGGTATGTACCTGAATAGTAAATTGTTTTTTTTTCATGGAAAAAAAACCTACCTTTCTGGTCTAGTGCTCACAAGCGTTACTGCTGAACGTGGGATCACAGGTTCGATTACTAAGTATTCTAGAGAGTGACAAGTATGTACCATACTTGTCACTCTCTAGAATACTTAGTAATCGAACCGGTTCGGTTCGGTTCTTTATACCTAAAGATGGGCAACGTGTTATGTAGGATTTGGTTTTTCCAATGAGTAAAAAGTTTATCAGTAACAGTCCAGAGTCTGGAATTGTATCCAGTTGATGGTAACAAGCTCTTCCCCCACTTAGTAGGTAATAATAATTGTTGTAGGTGTTTGGGGGAAGGTTGATTACGTACAAATTTCTTTGTTTGACGAAACTATTTTCCGCCTCGCTGTGTCCTCCTCGCTGGGAGCTCCATATTGTTCCATCGCTGCTAGTCGCGAAGTTGTCAACAGTCTAGGACATCACGGTCTGTCTTGCAGTCGAAGTGCGCGCCGTTAAGCGCGGCACGCGAACATTAACGACATCATCCGACGAGCTCTTGTCACCGTCGGCGTTCCAGCTGTGTTAGAACTCAATGGCTTGGCACGCGACGATGGCAAGAGACCGGACGGTATGTCTTTCCATGTAAGGTGGGTAGACTTTAAGTGTGGGATGCAACATGTGTAGACATTCTTGCGCCATCCCATCTTCCTAGCTGGTCGTGCTATGCTGGTGCTGCTGCGGCATAGAAAAACCTTAAGCGGCGTAAGTATAACAATCTTCTTCTTTATATTTTAGAGCCGTTTGGGGTTAAAACTCTAAGTCCGTGGGGTCCGAGTGCCCATGGTCTATTTAAGCAAATCTCGAAACGGCTGGAGCGGAAAGTCGCGACACCCCCAGTAGGGGGCGTGGCGAGCGGTGTCGGGGCTTCGCCCCCTGACCACGGATGCAGTACAGTGGCCCGTTAATACGGGCACTTCATTTTGTTTGCCTGCATTGGGCTTACAGAACAGTTGGGCTCACGCTGCAGGCATGCAGACGTGAGCCCATGTGAGTGGCTGCTATACGTGTCTCTGTGAGCGCGCCACGGCGTTGGTACGCACTTGACGATGATCGATCTTTTATAACATTTCAAATGACAGTTGTCTATCCTCACTAACTTTCCAACATGAATATTGCAACAGATGAGATGAACTTTACTAATAATACAAAACAAATATGTACATTCAAACTAAAAATCGCAAAATGCCTTTAGTTACAAAATATAATCGGTTAGTGAATTTATATATATATCTTACAAAACAAACAAAATCAATCATTCAGTACCTATATAAGCAACTCTCGTTTGAAAAATTTAAAATCAGACTACTTATAGGTAATGTTCCCAACTTCCCACTGCTGCACTGCTGGGACACCGGCCTCCTCTCTGTTACAGGGAGTGAGACGCCTCCAGGCGGGCTCAGTACGGGTTGGTGGATGTCAGATGTCTTCGAATGAAGAGTCACATACTGCAACTTTCATCAATGAACTCATTAGAAACCAGACAAAGCTGATTCTTCTTGGGCATAGGTAGGTAGAGATCGTCAAAAATGTACCTTACAAACTTTTTTGAAATGTGTATGCAAGCAGCAGTAAAGGAGCGTGTAATTTTAAACTAGATAATGTCTACTTACTTCAAATAAGTAAATACAATGGGAACAATTACTAGGGGGTTACTAGATAAGAATGGGCAGCAGTCTTCTCTATGCATTTTACCACCATACTGCGATCGCCAACCCGCCTGCCAAGCGTGGCGTTTAAGGCAAACCCTTCTGGGGGAGGCCTATGTCCAGCAGTGGATGTCTTTCGGCTGAAATGATGATGATGATGAATGGGAAAAATAACCAAATCGGTAAGTGCGACCTTAAAAAAAGTTCTACATGCGTAATAATTGTCTCATTTAAACTGAATAAAATCTACATAGGAAAATATTTGATACAGTAACTTAGTATAATATAGTTTGGATGTACGATTTTGTAAATTTTAATGTAGGATGTTTTATAGTTGGCATACCTACTTAGTTGACTACTACGCGGTCATAAGCTAATCTATACTAATATTATAAAGCTGAAGAGTTTGTTTGTTTGGTTGAACGCGCGAATCTCAGGAACTACTGGTTCGAATTGAAGTATTCTTTTAGTGTTGGATAGCCCATTTATCGAGGAAGGCTATAGGCTATATAAAATCACGCTAAATCCCTGAGGAGCCGAGTAAAGAGAAAAAAAATACAAATATGAAGTACTCGCACTGGCAAGCGATTCGAAGCGACGGGGGGAGCAAGAAATTTGTACAATAAAAATGTGAAAGTTTATGAGCTCGTTAGGTACTCTTTTACACAAAAACTTTTTAACAGAACGGATTTGGATTAAATTTGGCACATCAATAGCCTTTATAGCCTGAATTAACACATAGGATACTTTTTGTACCAGTACCTACTAGGTTGTTTTTTTTTTTGTTTTTTTTGGGTGGGTAATCATCAAATAACTTTTTATTTGTTTTTATTTATTATTTTATTTATTCATTTACACATACAATTATTTTTACAGGCAGAACCCCAGGTAATAAAAGTAGTCATATACAATACGACACCCAGAGACGCCACTCAAACGCTGATCACACACCTACACGGGTCCATGACTGACCAGTCCCAAGTAACGGCTCCGTGTGCCGGCCCAATTTACATAGAGGACAACACACTATCTCTCACTCTCTGGAATTCCGCCAATGAGCAGGAAAAAATGTCCAACCGCTGAGAGATGGTATTAATTATCTTAACTTCTCCCGCTCTGGGTGGAGCAGGAGGGCGTGTCAGATTTTTACTGACTAAAACCCACCCGTGTTCCCTCAGTTACCTGTGTGCCAGGGGCCGCGGTATCTCTTTCGAACAACCCGCATCCCTGGCAGGTACCTACTACGTTCCTGTGAGATAATTTCCGATCTGCACGTGGGCGAAGCCGCTGGAAAAAGCTAGTGAAATAGGTATAACCGGCAAAATGTGGGTGTACTATACTATATACCAACTCTACCTACCCTTTCTAGAAATACAGGGTTGATATCATGTGTTCGTTATGTATGAGAACGATGAACAATTTTATCCTTGTCATTAAAAATATTATGATGAAAAGTAAGGTATTTACCAAGGTAGGTACTTATTTATGAATAAGTACCTACCTTGGTATATAAGTAAATACCTTACTTTATATAACACCCCTTACCTTACTTTTTATAACATTCATTAGTCACTCGAGTTTGAGACATTATTTTCATTTCGAAGTAACACTGTTGCCAACTTGAAACCACACCCAATTACCTATCTGGGAAGTACCTACCTAATTAAGAATGAAAAAGTAACGAATGTCTTATTTATTCATTGAGATACCTAACTACCCAAAATACCTAGATATTTGTTTCTCTTTCCAATCTAAAAGTAGTTAAGTATGTTTAACCTGAAACATAGAATATTATTACGGATGAATTCAGTAACTATTATTTTCTTAAATAATTAACGTTTTATACAAGGTGAATTTAAAGTCACCGTTTAAATTTTTCAGGGTGATAGTACCCGTGAAATTGAACAACTTTTTTCAAGGAATATGGGTCGAACAATGAAAAAAAACTCGGACCTCGTATATGTTCGTTAACTTACTACTTAGGGAAACGTAGTTTAAAATATCAGCTCGTTGACATTGAATGAATTTCACCAGTGAGACAGAAATCTGACTTATTGGTGGCGAAATTCTTTCTTATTATTTACGTCAATAGTGAATGTAGGTACTTAGTAGGTAAAAACACAATAGAATGAAATTTAAGGCTATTTTACTCGATTCGTGCAAATCGGTTAATAAGCCAAATTTAAGCATCATTTTTAGCTGGAACTTGTTATGATAAAATTCAAGTTTAAGCCCCAGGTCAATGGTAGATATTCTTAATAAAACAGTTATTAGATTGTTCCTATGTACCGACCATTTCATACCATACTTTCTGCGACTTGACATGATAAGAAGGTAAAGTACGATTCCTAGGTCAAGTACTATTGAGGCAATTGTAATATGAAGAATTTTCAATAGCATACCCAGAATTTTTCGAATAATAAGAAGCAATGAATTAGCAGTATCCTTCAAATTGATTAAGATTTGGATCGTTATTGTGTTACGCAATTAGGGCGCAGATTTAGAAAAATCAAGAATTTATGGGACTTTTCAGAAAGATTATCTGCGTTACGTATATCAGTGTTACAACGACGGGTTAAAAAAAAAACTCTGTTCCTAAATGGTTACATCCACTCCTTCCTTTTGTGTCTACAAAGTTGCACTGGATACAATCTCAATACGTGGGCAAACTTAAATAACTGCAACAAAAAAACAGAACAACCAAACTTTTGAAAGCTACACGTTTCTCCATTCATCTCGAAAACTAACGCAAAATCATTTATTTGCTCTAACACAAAAGAGAGAAAATATCCAAACACAAAGCTAGACCACTAACCATATAGGACCAATAAAACTATCGTTTCTCTGAAAGCTTTTATGCACACAAATCGTTGATACTACTTCAATCATTTCAGGAGGTACTGGCACCTACAGTGATAGGTACTAGTTTTATACCACTTAATAGATAAGTTCAGAAGGCCTGCTCTATATAGCAACTGAAAACAGCGGGGTAGTTGCGAAACACATTAACAGTACGAATGGTTTTCATTTCGACAGTTCAACAACATTAATTGCGATATTTAGTTTGTTGAGCAGACAAATATGTTAAACATAATTATGACGCAATAAATTAGCAATAAGCTTAAGCTTCGTTCAAACTGATTCAGATTCTTAATTATAGTGTTACGCAATTAGGTTGTAGGTGCACGCACATACGGGCGGCACGTACGTACGGCGATCTCAACTATTTCAAACGAATGTCAGTCGTTAGTGTGCCTCTACTCACTACATACAGGAAAAGTTTTTATTCCGTGCGCAAACTTTAACCATGAATTCAGCATACCATTCTAGACCACCCAGCGAAGAAATTTTCCGTTGGTTTTACAAAACAAAATCAGCTGTTTCATAGAAAAGTGCAACACCTACGCGGTCAAATGTATGGAACAGCTGTATTTTTTTATAAGTGACGAAAAATTTCTGTGCTGAATTCATGGTTTCAGTTTGCTCACTGGATAAAAACTTTTCCTGTATATTATTAATTATTCAACCTATGAAAACAGTTTCGGCCTTTCTCAAACTAAGAGTTTAGTCTCTTTTAAAGTCAAGACGTAATCTTGGTCCGATCATGTGAAGACTATGTAGATTGGTGTGTGAAATAGTCTTTTGAGGAAAGAACAACACAGATTGAGTGGACCTGTCTAGTCAGTGCACGCATTAAGTGTAGTAATATGACTCGTAGGTACACAATTAGATAATACACCCAACAGACAAGGTACATTGACATTACAATACAAAACAAAACGAAAACCATTGCATTATCAGCGACTACTGTAGGTGACGTGCAAGTCACTGCAGCGTCTTGTACCTGTCCGCTATCATCATCATCATTTGCACGCTGTTGGGGCTGCCACGCACCCTGAGCACTAGAGACGCGATCCGCTCACACATCGTTGCATAGAAGCAGTAGACGCTAGCTTCAGCAAACATGCCTGAGACATTGTACGTGAGCCGTGACAATGTTTGCATGCGTTTTTTCTTGGTGTACAGAGCCGACCTTCTGCTCCTATCTGTTTTGTGTTTCTACCTTACTCTGACGCGTGCGCGGTACTTGCAGACTTTTCATTCGGCAGCCTGGAATTTCGGGACAGCCACCGCCAGTATCGGTTATGAACTCGACGCTCGCTGTCGTTGCCTGTACAGAAAAGTGCTCCGAACGAAAGTTTACGTTGCTCGCCCGTCAGAAAAGAAAGTACTGAAAGTGCAAAGTATTACGTTATTTAATAAAAGTTAATTGTGTTGCAGTGTACCTACTTTTTGAGTTATGAAAATGAGAGTGGTGTTTTTGATTGTACACGTATTTTTGTTTTGTGTAGCTAATGCGAAAGGTAAGTTATAAAAACTTTTAAGTACTTACCTCTTTACTTGAATATGTATTAGTTTTACTATTGAAGAAAAAACCAATAATGTTAACATTAATTCTAAAAGACTTTCAAGAGTCTCAAAACGCTACTTAAAAATTAATGCAGCAGTCACGGTTACATAGTATTTTTAATATATAAAAATCACGTGTCACTTTGTTCGTACACGCTAATCTCCGAAACCACTTAAGCGATGGCAATGAAACTTTGTGAATGTTTGGTTCCAAATTAAAAGAAGCATAGTTTTGGACCCGATAGGTGGCGCTATTGCTGGTTTTTTTTAAATATTTATTCTGATGTCATATAAATCCACCCGTTTGAAGCCGGAGCAGGCCGCTAGTCTTTTATAAAGGTGGGTACTGACCGGCGTTACGGGGCGTAATGTAGCATGTTACAAAGCGAGCATTCGTGCCGTCAGTACGGGGAAACAAGCGAAAGAGCAATAAGGATTTTAGCACACGGTGTTTTTTTTTTACTATGGGTAATTATCAAATAACTTCTCACGCTCTGGGTGGAGCAGGAGGGCGTGTCAGACTTTTACTGACTAAAACCCACCCGTGTTCCCTCAGTTGCCTGTGTGCCAGGGGCCACGGTATCTTTTTCGAACAACCCGCACCCCTGGCAGAGAACACGGCGTAACGACATGCTCGCTGGTAATGTTAGATTATGCCCCGTATTGCCGGTCAGTATCCACCTTAAGATATAAGAGATGAATAAATAATGTGCCTTAAAAAGGAGTTAAAAAGTCCCGAATTTTTCGCTCTGACCCCGTTTGGTTTATTACGCTTCCCCAAAGACTTAGTAGCATAATATATTAACTTAGTTTCAGTGATAAAATCAAACTTTTACATCTGGATTTATTACAGACTAATTTAAACTTTATCCGTTACTTATTGGCTACTTAAAAGCTATTGATTAACCTACCCTACGTACAAAGTTAGACTAGGTAAATTATCTTTTACCTAATTATTATTAAATTGGGTAGGTACGTACCTACAATAACAGAGCACTGAGCAGCTTAATAAATTGTAATAAGCAGAAGATAAGCTAGCTCCTACTTATTTTTGTCTTTAACTAATGTTCAAAGGTACTTTGATTGAGAAAAATATAACCCTTCAATCGTTCCAAGGTATAAGATGGGCTCAAACGTTTACCTACCTTAAAATCACATACTGTATTAATTTCCATCAATAAGTCGCGGTGCACCGAGGTGAAATACGACCCACCCTCTCTGTTAGGAATATCATAGGATGATTAAATAATAACAGCCGCACGGGTCGATCTTCATGGTGAAGCAACGCTTGCCGCGATCGGTGCCTCGGAGAGCACGTTAAGCCGTTGGTCCCGGCTTTCATCTGTAGATTTGTGACAGTCGTTACGAATAGTTAGAAACCCGAAGGTCTGACAATCTGTCTTACCAAGGGCTATCATATTGCCTCCCTACCCAGTTGGGTTGTGGAGAAAATACTGGTATTCAGCTGCATCCGGTTAGACTGGCAGCTGACAGCATTATATTTTATGACAACAAGTGCTTACTAACATCCATTACACTCAACGTAAGGTCCAATTGAAAATCAGCGTCTGGTCTTATTGGTATTTTGCTGAACTGGGCGTATTTGGCGTAGCCGTGCGACGTAAGAAAAGTTTTTTTTTGCATAAATTGTGTGTACTCATGACAGATTGACAAATGCTAATTAATGTGCCACGGTTCTTTCTTTATTTTCTTTATTGAAGACAAGTTTTAGTATGGATAACTATACGAGTGTTAAGTGTGATTGGACCTAGCTGTAGAGTTGCTGTTATAAAATAATTCACCTTGAACTTCAAGGAATTACCAAATGGTGGGGTCCGCAAGGGCCGATGCCTGCCAGGAGTGCGGGTTGTCCGAAAGAGATACCGCTGCCCCTGGCACACAGGCAACTGAGGGAACACGGGTGGGTTTTAGTCAGTAAAAGTCTGACACGCCCTCCCGCTCCACCCAGAGCGGGAGAAGTTATTTGATGATTGCCCACCCAAAAAAAAAAAAAACTTCAAGGAATTAGCTTGTCCAAAATTTCTGGCAGCAGCATCTATCAGACCGTTCATAATTGTACTGGCTGCGAGTACTTCGCAATGAACAGTCAAATCACCTGCCATAGTGAAATTTAATTTATTTTACATTAACATTATATTATCCGAATTCCTTTACATGCAAATTTCACAAAACTACTTACGTTATTCATCTGAACTAAGCTTTCATAGTTCTAAGAATCCAAGGACATCAAATAACTGAATATCTAAGTAAATTCCTTCACAAAGTTGAGCGCAATCTATTTTGGTTGTGACAAAATAATTGAAATGTCACATGTGAGAACGTAACATCGTAGCACCGTAGCACCGTAGCTCCGTAGCGGTCGTAGCCCGTAGCACTTAGAGAAATTGCTATCTTAACTGCTACACTAAACGGTCCTTTATGAATTTTATATTTAGCATACAAAGCGAACATTTAACTTCCAATTAGGTTTTCAATTTAAATATCTCACTTTTAAGCTGTAAATTGTTTGATGAAGAAGTGTAGCTTTAATTTAGAAGTTCTCGGATACAGTATTTTTCCGAATCTCTGCTTAATTTTGTACAGATTAAGTTACGCTTGCCATCTTTACGTGCCAAGACCTCTCCGTGCTTCGGAAAACACGCTAAGGCATTGTTCCCGGCTGTCATTCGTGGATCTTTGACAGTCAGAAGCCCAAAAGTCTGACAACCAGTCTTACCAAGGGGTATCATGTTACCCAGTAACTGAGTTGTGGAGGTCAGATGGGTAGGCACTCTATGTAAAATACTGGTATTCAGCTGCATACGGTTAGACTGGAAGCCGACCCCAACATAGTTGGGAAAAGACTGGGCAGATAAATATTATATATATTTGTTACATCATGCTTCTTCATGATTTTCACCCTCTTTAGTTTATCACAGTCAGTATTACGATAAAATTGCCATAATGCCTTGTTGTTACCATACCAAACGAGAGAATATTTGTATGTACGGTACCCTCTTGATTGAACGGTTGGTTTAATTTTAAACTGCATAATTTGAGTCCTCACTTTTATATATCATCACGCTCCATTCACGCGAATTTATTAAAGTAAAACCCGTTTTTTTTTAAGAGCAGAGGAGGCCTGTGTCCCAGCAGTGGGAACGATACAGGCTGATTATGATAAAAAACCCGTTTTTTTTTACCCACTTTGCCCGAACCGGGTATCAAACCCAGAACCTTATGCTTAGCAGTAGCGCTTGCGAGCACTAGACCAAAGATTATGCAATCTACATTTTTCTTCTCAATAAAGCGAATTAAACTTACCTCGACAAAGTGATACCGGTATACATAGGTTTTTACGTAACGTAGTTACCGGTCACTTACTGAATAATAATGTAGGCTTTTAAAATAATCCCCATACGCTTCTGGAGAAAATCAAATTAGTGGTGTATTGTTGGAGAAATCTTTTGGTAGGTCAAACTTGTAAAGTGCGTACTGGGCGGCAACACATCGACGCGCATATCTGTAACCATTTCACTTAATGATTCTGAAACCCTATGTTAAAATATTTCGTCGGTTAATAACAAAAAAAAAAAACAGTGGCACTCCGGGAGTGCCGACAAAAGTGAAAATTTGAACAATTACATGTGTAGTTTTTTAATCGTCAATACAGGATTTCACATTGGGTCCTTGGGTCCTGATTGCTGTCGGTAAAAAATTATAAACGAGCGATCGACTTCAGCCATAAAAGGTAACTTCACAGATTTTTACCATAAAAATACAAAGGGAAAGAAAGGGATAAAATAATTAGAATTTCCTAATGAAAGAAAGGGACTTTTCCAAAATACATCAACGCGCGACTCATACTTGTGCTCAAACGTTCGGTGTCGATGACGAGAGTTCCATGATTTTTGCTCACCCAAAAAGTGCTCAACGCGCCTAAAGAAGTTTTCACTTAAAAAAATTGCTGTTCCATGCATTATGACAGCGTTGGGGTGAAACTTTTCTATGAAACAGCTGATTCTTTAAAACCGACTAATTATTTCTATGCTAGAGGTCACGGTGAATCACGTGCTGATAGCATGGTTACAATTTGGGCGTCGATGTCCCGCAACCCTGTATTTAACTCTATTGTCTTGATCGATTTATCTAATCACCTGCCAGATACGAAGAAATCAGGGTCATCGACCTTTAAAGTAGTAAGTACCAAAAGGTAAGAGGTACGAACCATTCCCAGAGGTACAATAGGTATTAAGAAAAAACAATGTTTGGTTCAAAGAAAAGGGAATTCCACAACACCTCAAAGGCAGGCAGGTATTTGATCCTTGTATTCGCTGTTTTTTATTTCTTTCCCTTGGGTAAATACCTGGAAATCCGCAAAAAAGTATTTGTGCGACCTACAGGGTGTTTTTTCCTGTCCCCAAAAACTTCCACTTGACTGAACATTAGGTCTGTCAATGATTGCTTTTTATTAATAATTTTATGAAGTAGTACCAAATGCTAAACTTGTCTGTAGAATACATCATTTACTGGTCTTGTCGCACAGAATGGGCCTAATTAGAAGGCTAAAAGTCACCCAAAGGGCAATGGAGAGGGCTATGCTTGGAGTTTCCCTACGTTCGAATCAGGAATGAAGATATCAGCTGGAGAACCAAGGTAACTGACATAGCCCGAAGAATTGTTAAACTTAAATGGCAGTGGGCAGGGCACATTGCTCGAAGAACATGGCCGATGGGGCCGAAAGGTTCTGGAGTGGCGCCCGCCTACCGGAAGACGTAGAGTTGGAAGGCCTCCCAAAAGCTGGACTGATGACCTTGTGAAGGCCGCAGGTATCCGCTGGATGCAGGAAGCAGAGAACTGGTCCAGGTAGCGGAGTTTGGGGGAGCCCATGTCCAGCAGTGGACGTCTTTCGACTGAAATGATGACATCATTTACTCACTGGCCAAATTTCGGGCAAACGCACATAATTTAACTACGCACATTCAACTTTTCACCACAAAAATACCTAATAATTATTTGCGCATTTATCTTGTCTGCGCGACGTCCGTATGTCACTGCAGGGATCCAGCAGAACTTCAGATATATTTGATTGACACATGCTGAGCTGGACACCCATTTGGTGCAACCTTGAGACGCACACCGCACTTTGTATGTTCGTTATAAAGTGTCATAATCAAAAGTGTCATTACTCATGTCATAAAGTTATAAAGTGTCATTACTTGTTCATGCGTAGCCAAAAGTGGCACTACAATATGTGTTGTTTTCTTATTTTTTTGTTATTGTTACCTAACTTGTACTTAGCTATTTCCCAATATTCATTTAATCCAGTTATTATTTAATCGTGCTTATGTATGTTGAAGACGGATTTTTCACGACACAGTACCTGCAGCTTATTTACATGGCACAATCACAATAATTTTTAAGGATGTTGAAAATCCATTGCTTCCTATGTTCGAAATATTTGTCTGTTCAACTACGTAAATAACTCAATAAATATTTGAACTGTAAAAATGACAGCCAATCCCTACTGTTAGTGTTTTGCGGATTTACCCCACTAGTTGAGTACAGTAACCGTTTTCTATGTTACGAACCACACGCTAAATAAAACATTATTTTAACTTTTCATATCGTAAAGCAGGAAGTATTAGCAATTATTTCACTGATATAAGCAATTACTGTCGTTTGGGTGTACTATGAGTACCACTGCTTTACCCTTCAGGGAGTCCAGGCGTGATGTTTTGTTATTTTTTTTTATTATCTCTCCTCTTTGCCCCGTACTGGGACAATCCAGGCTAACAAGATTAAAATAGAATGAATGACTTGAAAAATTGTTATTTTGATACATGTTTCTCTCAGAAATCGCATATTTCTGAGAAAAATACACTAAGGTACAAAATAGATTTTAATAACAAACATATCCGAGAAAACGAATAAAAGAGAATTCATAACAATGTAATAATAGATATTAATAATTGGAACTATTTACTCAATATTATGCTAACAGGCAACAATATCATATTTATTAGGAAAACAAAGCCAGCTATTTTATTCACTCCGGATCCTTTTTGTAACGAGATTGTGAGGTCACGGGAAAATGATAAGAATAAAAGTTAATGCAACTATGGGTCCTATGTTACTTACGATATAGCATATTATTATTGTTTATGTATCAATATTTAACCGGCCATAATGAAAATATCTACCTATTTTGTTGGTAGATATATTGGTTTGCGCTGACATGTATATCGCAAATAATGTATATATATGTTACCGCTAATGTGCGTAAATCAGTTAGAATGCAGATTAACTTTTTAATCTGCAGATTATCTGGTTGAGTCCATTAAAGTGGAAAAAAATGTTTAAGTTCTTATATTAACTAGATAATCTGCAGACTTCCTAGGTAATCTACACTCAACGGCCAAGCATACGGTAAAGTTAATAAAACAGGTTCATTGTTTGAATAAAACATGCGAATTAATTGTAATTATTTTATTTTAATTTCCAATAATAATCTTAGGTTTGGTGACATTTTACGCATAAACAAAAGAATGAATGGATGAATTAAATGCACCGATCCCAGCGTGGCTTGACCAGACTCGATTAATCGAATGAACCCCAAGATTTGCACTAGCCCCTGGAGCCTCATGCTTCATGGTGTTACAGAGGCCATTGCATATCAAGAAGTAGACCGGGGGGCGCGGTAATGGTCAGGACGTGCTCTAAGGATAGGCAAGGATTGCGAGCCTACCGGATATGCATCCTTGAGTAAGCATTGGACTTTTGAAGAGACAGGTGGTATTTGTTTATATGATCCTCTCACGACGTCGCCGGCATGTTGATTCAGGTCGAGCTTCTTGGGTAGCTTCAACTGTTTTCTTAGCTCTTTTCTATGCCGTTGCTTCGCTATGTTCTGTGTTGTTGTTTTCATAGTCGTCTTCTGAGTTCTCGATAGTTACTAATTACCTACATTTTAAACTAATAAATTGTTGAAGTAACTAAGTATAATGGCTGTAGTTGTACTCTCAAGTTCACTAGTTTATGATAGTTTGTTCATCGAATGCCTCGAATCCTAAATTACGTAGCTGTTCGGGAGGAAACAATTCAAAGTACAATACTTTGAAACTGATAGCTAGGTAGTTCGTAAGTAAGTACTTTTCAGACGAAGTAGAAACCGTTTTTGTGAATTGCTTGTCGTTAAGTATCTGAAATATTGAATACTAGCTTTTGCTAGTGGCTTCACCCGCATTAACCAAATTACACAAAACCTTAACTAACTAGACAAAAATCTGTTCAGTCGTTTTTGAGTTTATCGCGAACAGACAGACAGATGCGGCGGGGGACTTTATTATATGTATAATACTAGCTGTTGCCCACGGCTTCGCCCGCATGGAGGTTGAAAATTATCCCAGGGGAATGTACTTCTTACCGGGATAAAAACTATCCTCCGTGTTAATCCAGGATACAAACTATCTGTGTGCCAAATTTCATCCAAATCCGTTTAGTCGTTTTTGCGTAATTGAGTAGCAAACATCCAAACATCTTCACAAACTTTCACATTTATAATATTAAGTAGGATGTAGTAATGAGGAATATTGACGTGTAGGTAGGTCCCAAGCTGATTCCCGGCCACCGTAGGCGCGGGCTTGCGGACGGCGAGTAATGGGTAGCTCATTGTCCGGTAAGGACCAAGCCCAGGGCCTCAAGTCTGCTATTACAATAGTGTCAGAATGGTCTATCATTGATTTCATAATTGTTGATTTTGACAAGTTTGGTAATCTGATAATATAATGGCGTCATTATGACTTTCCAATGGTCAGCCACTGACACTCCATTGAAAGAAATGGCATTTATTGGTAATCTCGTACATAATGACAAATGAATGACTAGGCGGTGATCTGTTAAAATTTTGACAGTTTCTTTGATCAGTGACCTACCATTAGAACGTCATTGTGCAGACATTGCTTTTAATTCGTTACGATTATACGATACTCAAACGATAATGCCATTATAACACAATTCTATTACGACACCATTGACCGAACAATGATCGACCATTGTGAATTTAGCAGATTACGAACTTTTAGCAAAATGACAAAGGAATGACAATGTGATCGTGTTGGAATGACGAATTTATAAAAATAGCAGACTTAGGCCCCTGGTCGACGGCGCGTTGTGTTCCACGCGCGCCTCAAAGAGATGTCAGCACCAAATGGTGGGGTCCGCAAGTGCCGATGCCTGCCAGGGGTGCGGGTTGTTCGAAAAAGATACCGCGGCCCCTGGCACACAGGCAACTGAGGGAACACGGGTGGGTTTTAGTCAGTAAAAGTCTGACACGCCCTCCCGCTCCACCCAGAGCGGGAGAAGTTATTTGATGATTTCCCATCCAAAAAAAAAAAACGTGTAGGTAGATTTTAAGGGGAAGAGATATTTTTACTGCCCCTTCGGTCTAGTGGTCGCAAGCGCTACTGATGAGCATGAGGTATGACCTAGGAAGGTTCAATTCTTAGGTCGGTCAAAGTGTTATTAGGATTTTTATCTAGAATTTCTCGGTATCACCCCGGAGTCTGGATTTTGACCCGGCTGATGTCAATAGGCTCGCCCCTATGGAAGTGGGTGTACTATAGTCGCACTTCTGCCTAACTCTTTAAGTTGAAAAAGGGTCGTTCTTTGGCCAAAGAATTAGCATTGCCATTCAACGTGGCAATGCTGCCAGTCTTCTGAGCACGTTTCCTGATGACAGCGATGCGGATGTATACTTCGACGCCTAAGTGTCCTTTTGTTTTTTGTATTTATTTTGTATTTATCGTAGTTTTATTAAGTACTTTTCTTTATGCGTTTGTGTTGATATTAATAACAATAAAATTATAAAAGTTGAAAAATTGTTTATATCGGGGTACTCATAGTGTCGCTTAAAAAAAGGGTCCAATCGAAATCATTTGCAAAACACTTCAATTAATGCTTCAGCCCCCAATTCACTATAAAACGGAATGAAAGGCATTTGACGTCTACAATAATGAAGACAATAGGGGTTTGAAATAACAGCAATCTAAAGCTCGTATTATTGGCCAATTTAAAAATATTTGAGTTACCTGTAACGAAAAGTATGGGAAATTGAACTTTGTGTACCTAATAATAGTAGGTTAAAAATAAGGCTTCTGAGGAAATGCTTTACACTGGATCGCTATGCTTAATATGGAGCAAATAGATAATTGTGGATACAAGAGGTACAGGCACAGGAATGGTGGTGGTGAGGTCCTCACGTCAATGCCGGCTTTCGCTGTAAACCAACGCTGGGACTGTGACTGAGGCTCTGTCTCGTATAGAGTCGTAGCATTCTGCTGAGCGATGACCGTTTTGTGTTGATGTAACGCATATTTTCCACCAACTTGCTCTTTTTTGTGTTTGTGTTCTTTCTCTGCGTCAGGCTTACCACAAATAAACGTATTTTCTTTCTTTATTTTCTTTATGTATCTTACTATTTTTTCTCTAAGTATCAAAGGCTTATTATTGGACTCTCCTTATCAGCTATTATAAATCAAAACGTCTGTTTGTTTGTTTCTTCTTCTCGCCCTAAGTACAGAACCCATTTCAACAAAAATTGGCACAGAGGACAACCTTAAGAACGATATAGGATACTTTTTATCACCTAATAAATCCTCTAAATTTTAATTTAATTATATTCAACTAATATCGTGGGCAGAACTTCACAATTTTCTGCGAAAGATGATCATATAATTAGGTTTTTATTCAAAGATGGTCTCAAACTATCTCGTTCCACTTCGTAATTTTTAGAAGGCATTATTCATTCCTTTTCAAGACTCCTGAACATTGGAGTGACACTCCAGCGAATTGTAGATGTTGAATTATTATTAGTTGAATTTTTCATCTCAAGGACCACAGACGACAATCTATTTCAAGATTAATTTGCTTATGAAAGAAATTATAAACACATATTTACGCAGTTAAAAGGCACTTTTGAACGTCAACATTTGAAAATAGAATTGATTCTAGTTGCCCCTTCCAAAATGTAGTTTCGTATGGAGAAGAATGGGCAAAAAACTCCACCGTTACTCTTTTAAAATGTTTTAAGTACAATATTTAACATGCATTAATTATGTCATTATGTGTGAAAACGATGCACCTAGAATAAAATTACTCATTTATTTGGAAACTCAACAGTTTATAGTGAATTTACATGAGTTATGAAAAACAATTAGGTATATCTTAAACCAATAACCGAGTTTCACGGCATTGATAGAGATAGGTTAACTAGAAGTAGCGTAAGAAAAAAATAAAAAACTTATACAAATGCAGCTATCAATAATAGGTAATGTGCGATTGTTGACACAATACTCACATTAAATGAATGTTACAAGTATGTACTTACCTAAATACTATGACTATGTTAATTATCAAAAGGAAAAACCAAGAGGAAAATAAAATAAAACCATTACCATACCAAAATAGGTACAAAGAATTAAATTGAAGCAATGACATCTATATTAATTTTATGATCGATACACAAAACCATGATGAAGTAAAAATGCTACAGCGTATGAAAAATACTTGACTTGTAACATGTGACTCATGAAAGTGTGTCATAGCCCAATAAGAAAAGCGGAAATTATCTTTCATTAATTTTATTTCAAGTTCAACGTCATATGAAGAAACAAAATACTATAGCTTTTATGAATACGTTGAAAACGTCCTACGAGTGGAGACTTTACAACGCGTTGTGGTATTTCTAGTCAATGAAAAACTACAACAGCTTTGTTAATAAAATAAAACAAAAACCCGACTGCATAAAGTGAACTTCAAAAAAGAT
Organism: Antitype chi; assembly: GCA_947359405.1. Lineage (NCBI taxonomy): Eukaryota > Metazoa > Arthropoda > Insecta > Lepidoptera > Noctuidae > Antitype > Antitype chi. Next base: position 7,563,879 of record OX375815.1, on the reverse strand, counting down.
GGAAACAAAAGAAAAATATTTCAAGAGGTTGAGTAAACGATACTATAAACAATCTCATGCAGTCGGAGGCAATATTGGTCTTTATTGATGTCTTTCAAATACCTATTCAATGATACCCCACTTGATATAGTACGCCGACTTTTTTTAAATTAATTTTTATCATATGGCGTCTAGTTGTTGCTGTATTGAATTTTGATTACTATCGTGTCTTTAGTGACACTCCCAAGATTGTGATAAACCGATTGACGTAAGTATCATCAAAATAATAAAATAAAATAAGCCCGATGCGTTAGTGCTCTAGAGTGCCACAAACCAACAAACGTTCATATGCTCCTTTGCGTCGCGCAGTCGGGTAAAAATGATTTAGTATCATTGAAAATAAACAAATCAAATACTTAAGTACTTAAATTGCCATTTTATTTTCATACGAAATTCTATGGTATTGCAAAAATAAGGAGCTTACAGATTTAGGGAAATTATTACAAAGCGCTGTACAATCGAAGACATTGCTATTGAAATTGCTGAACAAAGAAATAATCTCAATTTTCCCTTTAGTACAAAACAAATGAGAATACCATCGCGTAGTATAATATTGTACTTGAGCTTTCATATTATTTTATATGTATCCGCTAGCTTTAACCGCAGTTCTTTCGAAAAGTTTATGAGAAAAAAAAAATACTATGGTCTGTTCAAAAAGTATATGATGAAAGTGTAAACACCAAAGTTAAAACCTACGGATACTTGTAAACCGCAGTTTATCAATTTAAAAATATTGACATTCCCATCATTGTATATTTATGAACTAGCTACTGTTTTTATGAACATTAGAAATAATATAAATAAATATAAAACGTTAAAAAGTACCGGGCTTACCAGTACACTTCGAGCAATACGCCATATAACGGCTATGTTTGATAAGAGTGCATTCTGTATGGGCCCTAAAATATATAAATAATTATATAAGTCCACCTTTGTACAGTATTACTTTATTTGTGCATAAAGTTTAAATAAATAAAAATATACATTTGATTGCTCAATAGCGAAATTGCAATAAATATTAAAGGCCTGTAAATGAAAGGCATTGTGAATAAACACAAACCATTTCAACAGACAATAGTAGCCTAGTTTTAGAGTGTAGAGTGTATTTCGAAATTAGGCTGCAAAATTGGCTTAACATCTATGCTTTTACGAAGTGATTGAGTAACAAACACGGCACACTAAAACCATCCCGATACATTGTTGTTTGATGCGGCTTGGCTCAGCTAGTTCACGTAAATTCGTAAATAACTAGAAAATCGATTATAGGTTACTATAAATTACGGTAGCGCCGCTTTTGTATTTGTGGCTCAGTTCAGATGAGAAAAGCAATCGTGAAAAATCCCAGTCCCATTGTGAAGTTTTAATTTTTCCGAGGTGGAGGGCAATTTACAGCCCAGTGTACAACCTACTAACCAAGTTTCAGCCAGCAAAAAGTCTTTATTTAATTTTAAAACACACAAGATGGACATACAGTGGAAAATCTTCATAACACCTTTCGATATAGGTAACGTAAAACTCCATATAACGTAAAAATTTGTTTTTGGTTAACTTCTTCTTCTTCGTCCTGTCGATGATTCCAATTGTTGGTTCTAAACGAATTTCTACCAGAATTTTGCCACTTCGACAGCGCTATCGTTGGCCCCGAAAAGGTTTTCTATAGTGCAGGTGTTATTGCAAAGAAAGCAACCTTAAAAACCTATACATTGGTACACTCTTTATAGCGCAACATCCATCTTCTATTACGAGCAAATACGTTCATATATAAACGTCAATAGATATATTATCAGCGCTTTAATTCCAATTCAGCCCGTCTGCTGCTGTCCTCCCCAACGACGCCCTAAACCGAGGTCCGTACCCCACAGGTGGTGCTCTTAGCGCGTAGTCTCTTATTATTTAAGTTATTCTTCAATAAAAATATATATTATATACTGTAATGGTCGCCTAGTGGTTAAAATTCAACCATAATTCATTTTAAACTCAATGTATTTATAATGCATTATTATATAAAAACTAGCAGACCCAACAGACGTTGTCCTGTCTTACCTATAAATATTTAAATTCACCACTTTCTTTTTTTTTCTTTCATAAAAACCTTTTCCTGACAATAACAAACACAACAAAAAAAGAATTAGCAGAATCAGCCGTTCACGTGTGATGCCGTGACCAAGGGAAAAAGGTATTCATTTTTATATATAAGATATAGATATTAGCTTAATGTATTCTTACTCCAATATAAACTTTAACTGTGTGGTATAAAGTTTTTACTACACGGATTATAGATAAATAAATCCTTCCTACTAATATTATAAATTTGAAAGTTTGTGAAGATGTTTGGATGTTTGTTACTCAATCACGCAAAAACGGCTGAACGTATTTGGTTGAAATTTGGCATACAGATAGATTATAACCTAGATTAACACATAGGATACTTTTTATCCCGGTAGTACGTTCCCGTGGAATAATTTCCGACCTCCACACGGGAGAAGCCGCGGGCGGAAGCTAACGAATAAAACTAAAAAAATATGTTAATGAATAAAACTAAAAAATTATGTAGGCAAACTGAAAAGCCACATCTGTAATCGCCTGCATCGAATCCGCAACGTCGTGTTTGAAAATTATGAAGCAGATTCCTCAAAAGATAATTATTAATACTGCCACTACCCCACCTACCCAGTTAACTCGTAAACAAAGACGATGTCAGACTCGCTACTCGACACTGAAACTTGGTATCTGTCGTGCTTGAAATGCTCAAATGCCACTCAAATGCACAGCGGGCTAGTTAGCCACTGTGACACAAGCCAAGTGGAAGATTAGACGGACAGTCATGTACAGTCAATCAGGACTGGCTAACCTAGAACACTGACACTGCCTTTGTGCGTTATGTGTGACGTGTCAGAAATGCTTGTGCATTTGACATGATTAAAGTTAAACTACCATAATCTTATGAGTAGGTAGTCCTAAGTAGGACTTTCAAATCAAAATCATGTACCTACCTCGGTCGGTACATAGGTATGTACTTACAAGAGATTTCAGACAGGGTGGCTTGGATGTCGACGCGCAACCTGGGTACATGATTCTGAACCGATGAAAAATTTAAATGACAGCCGTGACCAACTGCTTCACGTGCACGGAGGGGTCTTGGGATGTAAAGATGCCCCCCATCCATAGATCAACCGCGGCAAGCGTAGCTTAACCTGATCGATCGATCCGCGCGCTGTTATTAGTTAACCACGAGCCCTTCATTATAGACGGAGTATCTAATTAATAATACGTGAAGCAAAAACTTTATAATTCTTTTTTGAAAATTACGCGGACGCGGAGAAGTATACATTTGGTCCAAATAAAGTTTATATGCCGAAGGAGTGCAGAAAACGAATATTTTTATAATAGGTCTTTACCTATGAAATTGCCGTTTTGTATGAAAAAATTTAAACGAATTTTTTTCATGTATTTTTTATTTGTATTAATCGAAGTAATCACCCATGCAATCAATGCATCTTTGCCATCGCAGTGGCAGTTTATTGATGCCCTTCTTAAAGAAATCAGCTGGACGGGAGGCAACAAATTCTTCAAAGGCATTTTGTACTGCCTCTCGGGTATTGAATTTTTTTCCCGCCAAGAAGTTATCCAAATTCTGGAAAAAGTAGTAGTCTGTAGGCGCAAGGTCTGGTGAGTAGGGCGGATGACGGAGAGCTTCCAACCCCAGTTCTTGCAACTTGGAGACCGTCTGCTGTGCAGTATGAGGTCGCGCGTTGTCGTGCAGGAGCAGCGGAGACGAGCGATTGACCAATGCTGGTTGGAGATGTGCCAGCTTCTCCATCATTGTGTTCAGTTCTTCACAGTACACATCTGCAGTAATGCTCACCCCGTTTGGTAAGAAGCTGTGATGAATCACACCGGCGCTAGACCACCAAACAGTGACCATCACTTTTCTAGGGGTAAGTTTTCGTTTAGGGCATTGTTTAGGTGCTGAACCAGGATCCAACCAACTTGCTGAGCGCTTGCGGTTATCAAACAGAATCCATTTTTCATCGCAGGTAACAATGCGGTTCAAAATTCCTTCATTTGTGTGTCTGTTGAGCAGTGCAAGGCACGTCTCGACGCGTACTTCGCGCTGACGATCATTGAGTTCGTGGGGCACCCATTTGTCAAGCTTTTTTACCTTGCCAATTTGACGCAAATGGACCAATATTGTTTTGACGCTAACGTCGAAAGCTGCTGCTAATTCAGCCGTAGATTGTGTATCATCAGCTTCCACAATCGCCTTTAATTCGTCATTGTCGACCAAAGTCTTCGGACGACCGCGAGGTTCATTTTTCAGGTCGAAATTTCCAGAACGGAAGCGAGCAAACCAATAACAGGTGGTGCGTTGGTTTGTAGTGTTAGCTCCGTAAACGTCGTTGATGTTGCGTGCCGCTTGTGCCGCGTTGCTGCCACGACGGTACTCATATTCCATAATTACTCGAATTTTTAACGTATCCATGATGACGAAAAAGATTGAAATGCGATGAAAATGTAACACTAATCAATAAACAAATGACTACTTTTGGAAAAAAAAATCCATGTTTTTAAAATAAAATTAATCTGAAATTAGAATTCTTACCCAAACAAAAAATATTTTGATTTGAAATGGCCAGTACTGCAAAACGGCAATTTCATAGGTAAAGACCTAATATAATAATGCATTATATATATCATTAAGTTTTAAATGAATTAATGTCGAATTTCGACTACAGGGCCACCACTAGTAATGATGATAAATTGCCTAGAAACGTAATGATACTCTATTACACTGGTCCATTTTTCACCTCGTATAGCCAAAACTGTAGTTCACAAAATACAAATTACACCAATAACATTGACTACAACAAATAGTTTGTTTAAATAACTCCATTTATTTCCCGTAAACAATATTAATTGGACAAACACAATTTATTTGTGTACTAATTCATTAAATCTATTTGGCCATTTTCTATTTTCGTTGTAAAGCCCAATGTGTTAATTAATCTACATTGTTTGGCAGAATTATTTTTTGTTGTTGTTTCTATCTGACTTCAAAAAGGAGGATCACAATTGGACTGTTTTTTGTATAAATGTTACGCGAAGTCTCTAATTGTGGATCGATTTCGAAAGTTCTTTGAAAGTTGTGAATGGATATGTTATGCCTCAGGGGAGGTCCCATATAAATTTAAATAACTTTCCTAGGGTAGTTTTTGAGTAAGCTTCAATAATACGTATTTTTTTTCCCACTTAGTGTATATTGATGATCCTACTATATCATCATTTCAGCCGAAAGACGTCCACTGCTGGAAATAGGCCTCCCCCACTATATATATAAATAATATTATAATTGTGAAAGTTTTATATGTTTAGATATTTGGACATTTACCATACAGATAGTTTATAACCTGGATAAACACATAGGATAACTACTTTTTATTCCGGTATTATGTTCCCGTGGGATCATTTTCGAGCTCCACGCGGGCAAAGCCGCTTGCAGAAGCTTGTTAAAATAATAAATTCCTGTCACTGTTATTTTTTTAGTGGTATACAAAGTGTGGGTCACAATCACAACTAAAAAGTGAAACATAAACACTTTGTTACAACAATACAATAACAACAAAAAATATAATTATATCTAATTAACATAAAATATAAACAGGTACTAATGAGAGATGTACTAATCAAATACCTTTAAGCGAGAAGTTCTCGTATATACTCGTATAATCTGAATCTCGGAAACGGCTCCAACGATTTTCATGAAATTTAGTATGCAGGGGGTTTCGGGGGCGATAAATCGATCTAGGTAGGTTTCATTTTTAGAAAACATCAAACAAAAAAAAAACGAGCAAAGCTCGGTCATCCAGATATTAATTATTTAATAGGTCAAATTAAATTTCAAGTTGCAAGTACATAAGTTATGACTTTATACGTCTATCACTTAAATATTCGTTAATCGAGCAGTAGCTTTTATTTATCAAAAATTTACTTTTTTTTTTTTAATGTTAATTTTTTCTTCTTTTTTGTTTGGATGCGGGTAGTTTATTATATATTTTAATGGACATTACATAGGGACTTGTAGAGTGCATTTTTAATCGAGAACTTGGTATGTTTAGCCTAGATCGGTGTCTGCATAGATAGCGTGTCTGAATGATGTCAGGTTTTTTTTTTTAAATTTAAGTTGTAAATTACTAGTAGGTATTCCTGTTAATTATTCGAACATAAGATCACGGTTGTTTTCCCCGAAGGCTCAGACAGAGGTGTACCTGTACTAGGGTTGCCAACCGTACTGTTGAAAAATATAGAGTATGCAAAAATACTATATTTTCAAAACCAAAAACTAATAAAAGAAATCCTTTATTAAAAAGATAAATTAACGCGCTTTTACAGTAACTTTTGACTTATGCCATAGCATATATCCAAAGAACTCATCTGTCATAATACGTTCTGGATTTTTCAATAATGTCAAATTGGCAGAATAGTCGACATCGGCTTTGCTTGCCATATGAAAAATAGAATAGAATAGAATAATGTCAAATTTCATAATAATCTGCTCTATGTTTTCGCCACTTCGGCATTCACGGAAAGGTTATTTTCGGTTATGAATTCGGAATGGCGAGAAAAAAGAAACAGAAGTAGTATAGTATCTCATTAACAAAAACTGAGCTTTTGATTAACATAAAAAAAAAATGTAATAAAGCATTATGACTCTTCTATTTAAGACAAAGATTTGTTCAAAAATGTAAGAAGTTAAATAAATAGTTTTTTATAAAAAGAATAAGTAACGCATATGTAAATCTTTGTCTATTTTTTGTTTTTTCCATAATATACTAAGTATAATTTTTTGAAGTGTATTATAAGTAGTTTTTATAGCTTATTTCGAAAAATACTATATTTCGTAGCAGAAATGTTGGCAACCCTAACCTTTACACACATGTTTCGCCAGTATGTTTTAAAGTCCCATGTAATCGGGGGCGAGTCTTGTAGCTAAACTAATCCTACTAATATTATAAATGTCAAAGTTTGGATGTTTGTTACTCAATCACGCAAAAATTGCTTAACGGATTTGGATGGAATTTGGCAAACTGAAGGCAAATTCACGTAATTAAAAACGTTCAAAATCTAGTCGCAGTCTCATATCAGCGACAAGCTAATGTCAAAAATGTATGAAAAATCGAGGTATTTTTGACAAATTGACACTGAGATCAGACTGTGACCGTTCTTAAAATTACGAGAATTGCCCCTCTGATAGTTCATAGCCGTAGATTAACACATAAAATACTTTTTATCCCGGTAGTGCGTTCCCGTGGGATAATTTTAGAGTTCCACGAGGGCAATGCCATGCAATGGCAATGCAAAAGCGAATTATTATTATTACTACCAACTGGCGATTGAATTCATCACCACTACTTACGTTGTAAGTCCGCACTTTACTGTTGTACTATTGTTGCCATTTTCATTTTCTGCCCAGTCTTTTCCAAACTATGTTAGGGTCATTTTCCAGTCTAGCCGGACTGAGCTGAATACCATTATTTTAAATGAACCGACTGGCTATCTGAGCTCCACAACCCAGTTACTGGGTAACACAATACCCCTTGGTAAGAATGGCAAGAACGGAATTTTAGAGTTTCGGGCTTCTGACGACCCGTAACGGCTGTCAAAGTCTATTAAGTCTATTATCTGCTCCCAAATTGCAATGTTAATTTTTATTATTTTTAATTTTTACAATGACTGACATATTCTCGTCATTATTTGACATTATACATCAATTTTACTATTATCTATTATTAGTGACTGTCATCGAAATCATGTCACTTGGTTCAAATACATTCATTTTATATAAGTAGATTCTTTTACATATTGTGAATGAGAGAACGTTGTAGGCCTTAGAGACTAGATTTGTAGACGTTTTTCTATTCTGTATTTTAATTCCTCTAAGTACCTTGTACTTATTGACTGGCCTGCACTGTCCTCCCATACCTATTTATCACTGTAATTTGGAAACATTGTAAAAGCCAATTATTTTTAAAAGAGTAACCGTGGAGTTTCTTGCCGGCTCTTCTCCATAGGAAACGACAAATTGGAACCGTGCACCTAGCTTCTGACGTTTCATAAGTGCCCATGCAGGCTTATGTGAAATAAAATATTTTGATTTTGATTTTGAAAGATTCCCGAAAGACAGCTGGGATCAAAGGCTCGCGAAGCACGAAGGGTTCTTGGTATGTAAAGATGGTCTCCCATCTACGGACCAACCAGAAGGAGATATGCTCGGTAGTTGCTAATGTACTTCGCTTCTGACGACCCATAACGACTGTCGAAGATCCACGAATGACAGCTGGGAGCGATGGCATAGCGTGCTTTCAGAAGCACGGGGGTCTCGGTATGTTAATAATAATAATAAGCTGGCAACACTTTGTCAACAAAGACGTCTTGTTCTTCTCATTTTCGCTGTAAAATAATTCCGACGCAATATTACAACAATCTTTCAATATACACAAAACCTGAAACCAAAAAACTACTGGAAAATCAAAAAGGAGACGAATTATCACCATAATGAAATAAAATTTATTATAGAAGTGCCTAATCGGAGGTGACATGACAGATGTCACCTCCGATAAAACAACAATGAAAAAAGTTAAAACGGAAAACAGGAAAATGATGATGAGGACGATATGTTGACAAGATCAGCGGCACGTCAAGCACGCCCACCACCTCCGGACTCGTCGCTCAGCTCCGCCTCGCCGCCGCCGGTACCCAGCCCCACTGTGGGCGCTGTGACGACACCGGCCGCGGTAGTTGCGTCGAGCTCGAGCGACGAGTATTTCTCTCCGCCCACGACGCCACCACCTGCTCGCCGACGGGGAGGACGCCGGCCGCCGACCTGTTTAGGACCTCGAGGCCCACCGGCCTCTGATAGGGTCCCAGCTCTCGGCGGAAGTGTGCAGCGCATGAGATGGACACGATCCATTAATGAGAATGTCATGCGCTCATACTATGGGGCTACAGAGGGAGGAAACAACCTGACCGCGTACCGTGTTCGGATGCTCTCTCTGTTTCAGGTGCTTGAGCCAGCTATCAACGTTTCATCACAACGACTATCGGATCAGGTGCGGGTCATCCAGCGTAACCATATGTTGGATGACACAGTACTTGATCGCCTACGCAATGAAATGCAGAGTAGCCATGTCATCGCTCCCCCGTTACAGAATGTGGTGGAATCACAAATACCACCACAGTTAAATACAGATCAAACTGACGAGGGGACTGATGATAGGGTTACTAACGTAAGTACCCAGTGCAATGAGGAATTGAGGAGTGCTTTGGAGGGTGCGATTCGGGAATACCGGTTCATGTCGCCCGAACTTAGGCCACGCTTACCTCGTTTGCCCATGCATAACAAAAATAGGGCGCTGATGGCGGCTCTGGATTCGCTATTGTCAAACTATTTTGATGACTGCGAAGACCTCACCGATACTCATTCAATTCTGTACTGTGCGGCTGTAGCGGCATGTTGTGTAGCTCACGTAAAATTCGCTAATGACTCTAGAGCTACACGACCTAAACCAGCCATACCAGCTTGGCAGTGCAGAATTGAACGTCGTATTGGTGGGGCCAGAGCCCTCATCGGCAAACTAATCTGCTTCAGGGAGGGCAACACTCGCCCTAGAGTGATGCGCTTTGTGAGGCGGGCATTCTTAGGGACTGATACCAGCCCTCAGGATTATATGTCCCGTGTCGCAGAGCGCATAGACTTCCTGAAGCAGAAAGTGTATGCATGGGCAAACCGTATCCGTAGGTATAAGCGGCGAGTAGACCGATACACTCAGAACCGCACCTTCCAGAGTGATGAAAGGTGGGTTTATAGGGCTTGGGAGCGTCCGGATCAAGGTGTGGCTGATACGCGCCTACCGGATGATGATGCCATGTGCTCTTTTTGGCGCAATATCTGGTCGGTGCCTGTCAGTCACACCGAAGGTGATTGGACTCGAGAAGTCGAGCGAGCCTGCGATCCAATACCAGAAATGGGGGCTATTACCATCTGCCCCCAAGATGTAGCTCGTGCAGTCCGTCCGCTGCCAAACTGGAAATCTCCAGGGCCGGACGGGCTGCACAACTTCTGGATCAAATGGTTCATTGGATCACACGCTCGCTTGGCGGCCCAGTACCAGACTGCTTTGGAGTCTGGTTCGCTACCCCAGTTCCTAACGACAGGAGTTACCCACCTGCTCCATAAATCTGGTAGTACCGCGGAACCCAAAAATTATAGGCCGATCACGTGTTTGCCGACGGTCTATAAGGTTCTTACATCCATTTTGAGAGCTAAAATTTACAACCATGTAGACGCCAATTCCATCATGTCTGTCTCTCAAAATGGGTGTCGGAACGGATCCCGCGGTACTAAGGAGCTGCTCCTCATTGATATGGCCATTAGCCAACAGGTTCGTCGTTCCAGAAAGGATCTTTCGACATGTTGGATAGACTACAAGAAGGCCTATGACTCGGTGCCACATACATGGCTCATGAGGGTGCTGGAATTATATAAAGTAGATACAACTCTGCGCACCTTCCTGATGTCATGTATGGGGCAATGGAGGACGGTCCTTCGATATCCAGGATGTCGAAATATCCAGAGGAATAGCGAACCGATAAGGATCGAGCGAGGCATATTTCAGGGCGACAGTTTGAGTCCGCTTTGGTTCTGCCTAGCCCTGAATCCTCTAAGCACACTGCTGGAGGATTCAGGTATAGGCTATCGACTGAGGAGAGGTGGTCAGGTTATATCTCACCTCCTATACATGGATGACCTAAAACTCTTTGCCCCCAACAATTTGCAACTGATGGAGCTACTGAAAGTAACTGAAACTTTCAGTAGCGCCATTAGGATGGATTTTGGTGTGGACAAATGTGCGGTCATGCATGTAAAGCGAGGGGAGATTGTGGAATCCGTGGGAACCCAACTCTCGGATTCCATAAAACTTCGAGCCCTCTCCGCAGCCGAAACCTATAAGTATTTGGGTATGTCGGAAGCTTTGGGCATCAATGTTATTGACATGAAACAATCGTTGAGGGAACGCTTCTTTGGCCGCCTGAAAAAAGTATTTAATAGTCTTTTATCAGGCGGAAACAAGGTGCGTGCCTTCAACGGTTGGGTCATGCCGGTCTTGATGTACTCTTTCGGCATACTCAAATGGACTCAGACCGAACTCGACGCCATAGATAGGAGGGTCCGTACGCTGCTGACTGCATATCGCATGCATCACCCACGGTCATCGGTAATGAGACTGTATATCCCGCGAAAATGTGGAGGTCGAGGCTTTTTAAATGCTAAGACTCTCCACAATCGCGAGATATGCAGTCTCAGGGATTATTTCCAAGAAACCAACGTGGGGATGCATCGAGATGTGGTTGCGGTGGACAAGGGCCTCACCCCGCTCTCCTTAGGTAAAGAGAACTGGCGCAAGCCTGTAGTGCTTGACACTAAAGATCGCATGGAGGTATGGCAGAGTAAGGAGCTTCACGGACGCTTTTTCCGGGCCCTACATGGACCCGATGTAGACCTTCTAGCGTCCGTAGCCTGGCTACGTTTCGGTGACCTATTTGGGGAAACCGAAGGTTTTGTCTGTGCAATTATGGACGAAGTTATGATGACGAACAATTACCGGAGATTTATTGTGAAAGATGGCACGGTTGACATATGTCGGGCATGTCACCGTCCGGGAGAATCAATCAGACACATAATCTCCGGGTGTTCTCGTCTAGCTAACGAAGAATACTTGCATAGACATAACCTAGTAGCCAGGATTATCCACCAGCAACTTGCTCTGAAATACAATCTTGTGGAATCAGAAGTGCCGTACTACAGGTATGTGCCCGACCCAGTTCTCGAAAATGGACATGTCACACTGTACTGGGATCGATCCATCATCACTGACAGGACTATTGTCGCCAATAAACCTGATATAGTGGTGGTGGATCGACTAGAGCGGCGTGCAATGATCGTTGATATAACGGTCCCGCATGACGGGAACCTCGTGAAAGCCGAGAAAGATAAACAAATCAAGTATCTTGACTTGGCTCACGAGGTTGTCGACATGTGGGATGTGGACTCAGCGATCATTGTACCGATAGTTGTTACAGCCAATGGCTTGATAGCCAAGAGCCTCGACCAACATCTGAGGAGGCTCTCGTTGGGCAGCTGGGTCAAGGGCTTGATTCAGAAAGCGGTACTCCTGGACACGGCTCGCATTGTTAGGAGGTTCCTCTCTCTGTAGCCCTGACCGCCGGTAGCTTGGACCTTGTTCCCGATACCGGTGGGCTACTATTTTTTATATTTTTAAATGTTTTTATATTTGTATACTAATATTTAAAAATATAATTTATATGTATATTTAATTGAATAAAGGAAATAATAATAATAATAATAATCTTAAACCCAGTTCTCGAAAATGGACATGTCACACTGTACTGGGATCGATCCATCATCACTGACAGGACTATTGTCGCCAATAAACCTGATATAGTGGTGGTGGATCGACTAGAGCGGCGTGCAATGATCGTTGATATAACGGTCCCGCATGACGGGAACCTCGTGAAAGCCGAGAAAGATAAACAAATCAAGTATCTTGACTTGGCTCACGAGGTTGTCGACATGTGGGATGTGGACTCAGCGATCATTGTACCGATAGTTGTTACAGCCAATGGCTTGATAGCCAAGAGCCTCGACCAACATCTGAGGAGGCTCTCGTTGGGCAGCTGGGTCAAGGGCTTGATTCAGAAAGCGGTACTCCTGGACACGGCTCGCATTGTTAGGAGGTTCCTCTCTCTGTAGCCCTGACCGCCGGTAGCTTGGACCTTGTTCCCGATACCGGTGGGCTACTATTTTTTATATTTTTAAATGTTTTTATATTTGTATACTAATATTTAAAAATATAATTTATATGTATATTTAATTGAATAAAGGAAATAATCTTTATTACACGAGAAAGTGGTTACAATAGTGTGAAGTCCCTGACTCTTGTGCTAGGTGATATACCTGTGTTACAAGAGCCAGTGCCCTCTCCCAGTAGGAGATGTACAGAATCTTATGCAAAAAGATTAACAAAAATAAAAAGAATAAGGTGATAACAAAAAAAAAGTAAAATAAACTAAAACTAAAAACGGTTAAAAGAAGCCTTTGATGAGTTTGCGAGTGTTTGTGTGTATGTTTGTGTCTCAGAGTGAGCATAAGTGTGTGTGCGCGTGTATGTGTGTGTGTGTGTGTGTGTGTATGTGGATGAGAGGGTATGTTTGTGTATGTGTTAAGATGGTCACCCATCCACGGACCAAAAGCGGCAAGCGTATTTTTACCTGATCGATCGACCCGTACGGCTGTAAATACTTAGCCACAAGTCCAATTGTAGCTATTGTACTACGATATTATTTTCATCGGTTGTTTTTCCTTTTTACAGATGGACCAGCATTCGTCGGCAAAGAAACGAACGTCACTGTGGTACTAGGCAGAGACGCCACACTCACTTGCAAAGTGGAGAACTTGCAAAGCTATAAGGTAAATGTAGCTTTAATTTATTTTTACTAATGGATTAATTAGACTTATCATCTCGCCGGTATTCGCCGAAGGGTAAGGCAGAAATGCACCTATAATACACCAGAATTGCGCCAGTTAAGTTAAGTCTATCATCAAACTCAAACTCACAGCATTTATTTCAATTAAACCATTTAGGTACAGGTAATTTTTTACCGTCAAAAAGTCGGTCAATCACTCAGAAAGATGAAGCTAAATAGTTGTCCATTCTAAAACGTAAATCTCTATGGAAAATAACAGACAGGAAACTCCAAAGACACTCTTTTAAATCAAGTTATCACAAAATCCTGGGTGGATTATTCTTGTTACTTCTTTAAGTGAGAACTATGTAAAGAAATGAATAAACAATTCTAAATATGTATAAGTTTTTTTTTTATACAAAATCAAAAAACCTGACTGCCTAAAAAGTGAACTTTAATTAAAAAAGATGGAAACAAGAAACTGGTTTTAAAAGGATGACTATTAGACTGAATACTATAAGCAATCTCATTTAGTCGGAGGCATCTTAAATAAAAAGAAAAGTCCTGACTGACTGACTGACTCATCAACGCCCAGCCCAAACCCTTGGACCTAGAAAGCTGAAATTTTGCACAGAGGTTCCCTTTATAATGTAGACAAGGAATAAGGAAGGATTTTTTGAAATTCAACCCCTAAGGGAATTAAATAGGGGATGAAAGTTCAGCGCGGGCGAAACCGCTGGCAAACGCTAGTTATTAATATTTAAACAGTGTGTGTGCGTGTATCTGTGCGATGTTAGTGCTGTAAATGTGTGTGATGATGTGTGTGTGTCTGCATGACTAAACTGGCACTACTGTGTAAGCTGAGTTACCGGCGTTTGATGCAGGATTCGGATAATCTAATTTTTTTCATCTGTTCCGTGTGGTATTGAAGGGGTCCAATGTTTGTAATTTATCGTTGTATAATGCAGGTAGACGCAAAAATAGTGACTTCTTTAGGATATGTGTGCCTATAGTTATCAACCGGGCGCAGATCCAGACTCTGGGCTGTTAATAAGACATATTTCCAGATATAAAAAAAAAACGAAACGTGCCCGACTCGGGAATCGAACCCAGGGCCTCATGCTCAGTAACGCTTGCAATCACTGGACCAACGAGGCAGAATAAATGATTTTGACTTCACGCTTTATTTGTGACTTGCTGTTGCCCGCGGCTTCGCCCGCTTGGAGGTTGAAAATTGACCCACGGGAACGTATTACCGGGATAAAAACTATTCTATGTCTTAATCCAGGTTATAAACTATATGTGTGCCAAATTTCATCCAAATCCGTTCAGCCGTTTTTGCGTGATCGAGTAACAAACATCCAAACATCTTCACAAACTTTGACATTTATAATATTAGTAGGAATTAGCAGGATTCGTTTTTGCCAGCGGCTTTGGCCGCGTTTTTATACACCTAAACGTTCTTCATGAATCACTCTGTCTATTGTTGAAAACCGTATGAAAATCCGTTCAGTAGTTTTTGTGTTTATCGCGAACAGACAGACGCGGCGCGAGACTTGGCTTTATAAAATGTAGTGATGTATCGTATCGTGTATTTAAAATTAAAAGCCCATTCCATACATTGAACATTCTCTTCCATTAGACAGGGTTAGAAAGATACGTAATCTCAATAATTGATGTGACGCAATAATGCGGTTTACTTTGACTGTGGGCACTGGTGCACGCCATGCCATGTTATGTGGATTATTGCGAGTTAACCAGGGAGTGTGGGCTATACTTCGTGTCCACTCATTTGAGCTCAATGCTACTTTTAACCCACGACGCAAAAAGAGGGGTGCTAAAAGTTTCATCGTTATGTGTCTGTTTTTGGCACCGTAGCTCTTAAACGGGTGTACCGATTTGGGTGCGGTTTTTTTTATTCAAAATAAGTTTTTCTAGCGGTTGTTTTTAGACATGTTTCATAAAAATTGGTTCAGCCGTTTAAAGATTATCAGCTCTTATCTGGCTGATGAAGGGATTTGAGCATCTCCCACGGGTCTGATCGAGTCGAAATTTGGTATTCTATTACTTCAATGATAACAGACAAACAAAGTGACCTTGAACGAATGCTGGAGATTTACCTGGAATTTCCGGGATACCCAAGTTACTCACCAACAAACAGCAGACGTAGAAAAGAAAGAAAGAAAGAAAAAGTATTTATTGGACTCGCACAGGAATAACACTAACTTAACTACAACACAATACAATTATTAAACGAATAAAAAATAAACTAAAACACTGCTATGCTACTTAATAAAATTAAAATTATACCTACGTACGTACGTACGTACGTGTTTGGGCTCATTGAAAAGGTTTCAGTAAATAGGTTATCAGATTAATAGTGATCAGAATGAGGTATGAGGATAAATTAGTAACAAACTTCACTTTGTGAAACATACGCAAAGCTGCGCAGATTTAAGCGTGTCATTTGTCGACAGGAAATAACAGTTAAATTTGAAATCTAAAAAATCCCTGACCGGTATTGCACTTTTCTATGAAACTGCAGTTTTTTTTATGTAAAACCGACGAACAATTTCTTCGTTGGGGGTCTAGAATGGTACGCTGAATTCATGATTAAAGTTTGCGCACTGAATAAAAACTTTTCCTGTATATAAAATTTTATTGACGTTTGTTAGTCGGCTGGACCGGTTTGTCTAATTTTGGTTTTGAAATATTTGTAGAAGTCCAAGAAAAGTTTAAAAGTGAGAAAATATAAAGAAATTGCAAGGAAAGTAGTAAAAACAATTATTTTGTTTTCACTAACAATTAATTTTACGACTAAACTTATTAAGAGAAATTCAGATATCATCATTTTTTAACTATATTAATTTCTGAACGCATTCTGTTTGACTGTACGAACAGTTTTAATGAGTATAAAGTCACCAAATACTTTCCTGAATATTATTCCGTTGTGTTCTAAACATGGCACGACATTCTAAAAGTGCTCAAAATAAATTGAAATCTAATACGGTCGTCATTAGAGTCATTACGCTCTGAGGCACCCACGCTGTCACATTCCATGAGACAGTTCGGTGACACAAGAATATTATACATTTACAAGTTGCAGTATTCACACCCTCTCGTTGTACGGTAAATAATAATTTTACACTGTTCTCTATTTCATAAGAAGGAATAGAAAAGAGCCAAGATGTGGATAAATATTTTTTTCTATGAACAAAAGGGAATTGTGCACACTTACACTAGACATGGATTTCATTTTGACAGTTCAACGTCAGTCATTGCGTTATTTATGTTGTTAAGTAGAGAATTTTTTCGCAAATATGAAGCAATGGATTAGCAATATCACAGGGCCCCACACAGGCGAAAAATCAATAAAAGTCGGACAAAACCTAAAAACTTAAAAGTACTCCAAAAAAATTTAAACCGGTATTACCGTCAAGTCTGATAAACAATACGCGCTACCTGCGTAAGCGGCGCGATTCTTTTGTCACCTACGTGCCAGTGTCTCAGTTCAAAGATCGACATGATCAACAGCGGATATGTTTAAGAGTGAAAGTGTTGCTTTTAATTATTACGATTTCTATAATTTTCTTTGTGAACTATTTGTTTTTTCGGTGGATTTGCTTCCAGGAGATAATAAACTATACTTTTAATATCTACTTTTGGTAGTAATGGTAGATATTTTATATTTAAAAAAGTAATGACTCTGACATTCTATTCTTTTGCATATTTTTAAACTTCACAAAAGGGTATAGTGTAACTTCCCGAGAGATCCGGCTTTGATATTAGTATTTTTAGAGAGTATGGACTTTGTTTTTCAATATACAATTACAGTTTTATGCGACCGTAAGCGACGCTTTGACAAAATTGTCTTTTATTAGTGACCACCTCTGTATTGGACGCAGTCTACGTAAAACAAAAATTAGCCATGGAAGTCACTTTTAAAAGACTTATGGTGTCTTCCGATCCCTTTATAACTGGACTACGGAAACTAATTCCAAAAAAATCTTTTTCGTGTGTGTTTGTTTCGTGTTTTGTTTGTGTTCCGTGTTTGTCGTTTTAAATCTATTGGATGAACCAAATGTTATTGATGATGTAAAATAAAAATGTCAAATAATTATATATTATATGTGTTATTCATCACATACCTACCCGTATGTGCCCATTTTCTAGAATAATCATGAATGTTTAGGTTTTGTCCGACTTTTGTTGAATTTTCGCCTGTGTGGGCCCTGACCCTAATGAGTGCGGGTGAGACTAGAAAAATTTCTCTCATCCTCGGTTAATATTAATTCATATTTTTTGAGTTACTCCTAAGAACTTGTTAGGTTTTCAATCCATTTGACGTTCATTGAGTAGGTACCTACCTACATACTGACTCATAAAAAAAATGGTTCAAAAATGGATTTAGTACTCATTTATATTAATACACATGGCGTTGGTGTTGTTTTTTTTTAGGGTGGGAAATCATCAACTTCTCCCGCTCTGGGTGGAGCGGGAGGGCGTGTCAGACTTTTACTGACTAAAGTCAGTCAGTCAGTTGCCTGTGTGCCAGGGGCCACGGTATCTCTTTCGAACAACCCGCACACCTGGCAGGCGTCGGCCCTTGCGGGCCCCACCAGTTGGTGCTGACATCTCTTTTAGGCACGCGTTGAACACAACGCGCCGTCGACCCGGGCTTGGTCCTAACCGGACAGCGAGCTACCCATACTCGCCGTCCGCAAGCCCGCGCCTACGGTAGCCGAGAATCAGCCTGGGATTCCCGACGCCAAGGGCGTCTCTTGCGGCGACTAGGGCCGTGAGGGCGTATATACTGCCTCTCCCTCATCGCGAGTATTACTGTTTCGCAGAAAGAGGTGACGGCTATCCATGCACTCTCGCTCCGTACCATGGCCTAGACCAGGGCCGAGCGCGAGAGATCGCCGCCCCCGATCGCCTCCACAAGGACACGGCGGTGCTCCGCCCAAGCCGAGCAGACCTTTACCGTATGCTCCACCGTGTCCTCAGGGCGATCCACGCAGTGGAAACACCCGGTCGTTTCCCCCGCCTTATACGAAACAGAATACATAGCGTTGGTGACGTTGCCAAGCGGACAGTTATTTTTTTTTCAATTGAATGAATGGATAAGCAATACCTAACCCTCAAAATGATTGGGCGGAGCACCGCCATGTCCTTGTGGAGGCGATCGGCGCGGCGAACTCCCACGTCCGGCCGGCAAAAAAAAACCCTCAAAATGATTCAGATTCTGATTAATAGTGTGTTACGTAATTAGGGTGCTGATGCATAGAAAGCTTGTTAAAAAATATATATCGATAAGTAGGTAGGTAGGTACTACCACGATCTTTCCTTTATAATTTCCAATAATTTTGCTTCTCTATCACATTTAACCAGATTAACGAACAACATAAAACACCTTTTCCCCATGGAGGACTTAACAAAGCCTCTCCATATAAACTAATGGAACCCAGGATAGCAACGCGTCAGATACCTGTGATGTCCGTTCCCATATTACACCGCCGAGACCGACGGGTTACGTCCCGTCATTTGTTAGGCTAATACTAACCATTAGTCATTTCCTTCTGTAATGCGTTACCATTCACTAAGTAACGCGAGCTCATACGAAATGTAATGTGGTTGCGTAGATTATGTGCCGTGGTACCATTTTTTTTTTTGAGGATTCTAATCATCAAATAACTTCGTGTCAGACTTTTACTGACTAAAACCCACCCGTGTTCCCTCAGTTGCCTGTGTGCCAGGAGCCACGGTATCTCTTTCGAATAACCTGCACCCCTGGGAGGCATCGGTCCTTTCTGACCCCACCAGTTGGTGCTTACTTCTCTTTAAGGTGCGCTTGGAACAGAAAGCGCCGTCGACCCGGGCTTGGTCCTTACCGGACCGCGAGCTACCCATTATTCACCATCCGCAAGCCCGCGCCTACGGAGGCCGGGAATCAGCCTGAGATTCCCGACGCCCAGGGCGTCTCTTGCGGCGACTAGGGCCGTGAGGGCGCATATACTGCCTCACCCTCGCGTGCGCCGCCTCCCTCTTCGCGAGCAGTACTGCTTTAACTGCACGTCAGTTAGCTCACGTACGTGATGAAAGCGCGGCGGGATTATTTCGCCCACTGGATTTTAAACGCCCCGCTTAGCGCCGAGAGTTGAAAATCGAACACTGTGTTGTTTCGACGCGCTAAGAGTCACTCGCGCTGCACTCTTTTGGATTTTCAATGTTCGGTTCAACACCGAAAGTTGCAAATCCAGAGCGAGATAAAATCCTGCCGCGATTTCATTACGTCCGTCCGTGTGAACGTCGATTTACACTTGAACTGCGAGAACCGCCCTTACGGCTGCGGTATAAAGGCGCTTTCATAATCAAATACCATGGTCGGTTGTTCTGCTCGTGGTCGTAAATATTTGTGGAAATGTCGGCTCTGTATTTTGTCCTTTCTAGAAGCAATTATGAAGGTAGAGCTACAGGATTGTCTGTCGTGAAATGTCACTCACTGTTCCACTTAGTATTTATAAAGCAGGTATGTGAAATTTGTTCCTGGTTGCAGAAACGATGTAGTTTTAATTTGCCAATATCTACACTAATCTTTTTTGTAAAAATAAGATTGGAGTATAGTGGATATATATAAGAGGGTAGCGTGGTGTTTAATTCTGGATATCTGTCTTATTAACCCCCGATGCAAAAAGAGGGGTGTTATAAGTTTGACCGTTATGTGTGTCTGTCTGTCTGTCTATGGCACCGTAGGTCTTAAACGGGTGAACCGATTTGGGTGCGGTTTTTTGATTATTTAAAAGTATTTTTTCAAGCATTGGTTCTTAGACATGTTTCATCAAAATCGGTTCAGCCGTTTGAACATTATCAGCTCTTTTCTAGTTGATGAAGGGATTTGAGCATCTTCCACGCGTCTGATCGAGTTCAAATTTGGAATTCTATTACTTCAATGATATTAGACGAACAAAATAACCTTGAACTGATGCTGGAGCATCACCTGGAATGTCCAGGATACCCAAATTACTCACCAAGAAACACCAGAAGTATCGTGTTTGGGCTCATTGAAAAGGTCTCCATAAATGAATAGGTTATAGATAAATGGTGATCAGGACAAGGAATGAGGATAAATTAGTAAGACACTTCACTGTGGGAAACATACGTAAAGCTGCGCAGATTTATGCGTGACAGGTGTCGATCGTAGCGTGTTTACTATTACTATATTAAGTTTAAAAAGCAGGAAATAAAAGTTAAATGAAAAATTAAAAAAAAACCGAGGTTTTTGTTTGGGTCGGGCCCAAACAAAAACCTCTAAAAAGTAAATAAAAAGATTTATTGGCCTTTTAAGTTGTAGGTAATATTTTTATCAACGCATTGTCATGTCGGGGGGCAGTCAATGAAAACGCCAAACAGACGGTGCCCAGCAATAATGAATGTAACTATGCTATTGTAGAAAGGATAACATTTTCAATAGCCGTCCCCCGACGTGACAATGCTTTGATCAAAATATTACCTACAACTTAAAACGCCATTTTTTTTTACTTTTTAGTGGTTTTTGTTGGTTAGAGGGTTTGGTTTTGGTCGGGGGTTTAAAAAAAAAATATTTTTTTGCAAAACAAAACGCGATATAACTTCAGTTCTAGCCTTAAGCTCTGAGCCAGTTTTTGCATTACCAAACTTATATTGATTTCGGTAAAAGTTCTTAATACTTACCTACAAAACATGACAGCTTAGCACCGGACTAAGTGGTTAGTTTTGTAAAAAGAGCTGTATTTCGATTTCTGTTATGTTGTTATTTCAAAAACAGACTCGATAGTTTAAACTATACTTAAAGAAAAACCTTCTTTTATAATAAGACCGACAAGATTTTTCGGCCTACGCTGATCGACTTTGTTTTCACTGATCATAGACACAGGTCCAACATACAGCGTTTTATTATTGACCGTTGTATGACCATAAGAGATTTTTCACAGGCAAATCTTATCTAAGCACCCCCTAACCGATTCAAATACGCATAAAAACTCAAGAATAACTTGAAATGCGCGTAATGCCGGAACACTTATCACGTTTTCACGCCGCAGCGGCCTCATAGCCAAGATCCCAGAGTCTGCAAAATATGAATTGCTTCACAGCCATAAAACATGGTGGTTTTCAACCCAAAGGAAGCAATTTTCACCGAACAAGTGCCTTTGTTGAGCGGCACTTGATTTCGATCCTTAGCCCGAAGGAATTCGCCTTTCATGAAAGCTACAGGCTAATCGTTCACGTACCATGAAACATGTACTAAATCGAGAGAACATGCTGCGAGCAGGGTTACCATTTCAAAATAAAAGTTCTAATAAAAAGTCGAACATTTGCTAAATGTCTGACCAATAGAAACCCTATTTTAATTTCCTTAAAATTTACCATAGGTACCATTTTAGTTTCTTGTTTCATTTCCCTTAATTCGAAAATACAATATTAATTAATTAACCGTCAGGTTTGGTATATATCCCGGGAAATAACCCGTCGATGTTATCGTAGGCGTCGTATAAACGCTGTTCACAAATCCCAAACCCGATAATTTTGTCAGTTTAAATCAAATAGACGACCGCTGTTCTTCCGACAGCTGTTTGTTCTCGAGGGCAAGACAAATCAGGTTATCGAAATGTGTCATTTTCGATACGACAGCCTGTCGAATGGTAGGACTAGCTATACTGGTCGGGAAGTCAGGACGGTATAACCAAAACCTGTTAAATCCAAACATATCCAGACTCTATTGGTAACCCTAGCTACCTACAAGTACCTAGAATAATGTAAGTCTGGATTTCTCTTCATTAGATTTATGAATTCGCTGTGTTGTGATCGATTTTCTATCAGTAAACAAAGTTATTTGCAGAATTCTGCGTAGGTTTTACTCCGTATTGTATAATATAACACTGGAAGCCTTTAGCAGTGTTTATTAAAAGAGTTCATGTGGGTATTATTGGATCCAGGTAGCGTCGTGTTTTTGTAATACTCTCATTTTATTTGTATTCTATACTGTAGGAAAGTAAATACAGGTAGGTTTTTTCTCGTACGCTGTTAGCTACGGTTTCCTAGAAAAGCGGTTCCGTTTTATTACAGCGGCCGTCATGAAAATCTGTAATTTTCACTAGTAATGGAAGAGACAGGGTAGCCCGTTTTTTGCAGTTTGCAGGCCAGTGTCAGATTGTATGTTGAACAAAATATGATTCGGGAGCATTACACGTATGTAATTACAGAATCATAATAATTAAAGTCTATGTAATTGTAATCCCATTGAATTTCATGAAAAAGTCGATCAATGGTGTCAGGGGTTCTGCTGCAGGGTGATTGCGACGAAAACACAGGCGAATTATGAAAAAAACGTTTATTACGTTTATAAGGAGCGTTTTAT
This sequence comes from Antitype chi, assembly GCA_947359405.1. Lineage (NCBI taxonomy): Eukaryota > Metazoa > Arthropoda > Insecta > Lepidoptera > Noctuidae > Antitype > Antitype chi. The sequence goes on along the minus strand of OX375815.1, from coordinate 7,540,904 downwards.
TGACAACTTCAATGATTATAATATTCTGTAAAGCTATATTTGTCACGCTCGGGTATCATATTTTAATCAACATACAACCTGACACTGACATCAAAATTCCAAAAAAAAACGTAAGAAAATTTGTATTTCGAAACGCTCCGTATATTTGGACAACCGTTATTGTGTTAACGTTTACCGCTTTATTAGAAAAAAACCAAAGCTTATCAAAGTGACTTTTCATTTCACTTCAAAAAATGGTGTGGCGATTATTGTACTGACGATGCTTTGGCTTATTAGTCGATTCGCACGAATTAACTCACCCAAATCGGGCGAATGGACACTTTTAAATAATGTATTATTTCTCTATGCGATTCGCACGAAGTTGATTTATTTTTGTTCGAACCGACAACTCCAGAAATACGTATTAGGCATGCCTTGCAGTGACCTGTTTTCATTACTTTTATTACATAATATTCATAACATTCCAAGTCTCTAATACGTATTTGTGGAGTTATGGATTTGCCCAGAAAAAAATCGTGCTAGACGCCTATAAAAAAATATTTATTACAAATTATTTGAAAGTGTAGATTCGCCCGAATCAGGCAATTATCTTCGTGCGAACTAATAAGCCTTGACTAATAAGCCGATGCATTTGTGTATAAATTGAAACTAGTTTGAATTCCATGATTTTCATTGGCACTGGCAGAATGTTATAGCCTGTTATACTGATTTAACAAAAGAGCACCAGTTTTCACATCGGCATGCGATGGTGACACATAGTATATGAAAACTGACAGTTCACACTAAACAAATATTTTCCACGAGTTTCCTTTTTATATTCTGGGTATTGTTTTGGAAACTTCCTGGAATTTGTTTCGAAAATGAATTTTCTATTTTTATTATTCTACATTCGATAGAACGACACAGTAAATTTATGTGGTTTTTTTTTACCTAATCTGCAATGGATTTCAATGGTATTTTTGGAATCTGGGCCACAAGCGCGAAACAGATTTACGCCAAAGACACTTGCGCGATTCCACTTATACTGTGTGTACGAGTACGAATAAATAGGAAAAAAAAATGCAAAAACAAAGAAACTTACAGACTAGAAGTCAGTTAGTAACTTGAACATAACTGGCGAATTCTGGGTATAATATACAGCCCTATCATCCCTTTGAAATAAGATAGGCGTGATGTTATGAATAAGTCTCATTTCTGCAACTTGCACCTCAAATTAATAAATATGCGTTTAACATTAAACGTACCAATTTAAAATTTCGTGTTTTTTCTGTCAAACGTTCGAAGATAACAAAGACACAATAATTATTTAAAAATGTTTAGCATTAAACGCATTTAGTGATTTGTGGAGCACGGGCTAGAAACAAAGTTGACCAAAATATCACTTATTTCCTAGGTGGCATGGCTCCGCGTGGACACACAAACCATCCTGACAATTGGCCATCACGTCATCACAAAGAACCATCGGGTTGCAGTCTCCAACAGAGACCAGACCTGGTCGCTGACGCTGCGTGACGTCAGACCTGCTGACGGCGGACACTACATGTGCCAGATTAACACTGAGCCCATGATCACGCAGACACATCATCTGCATGTTTCTGGTAAGTATTATATCCGAAGAAAATACAGGGTCTTAGGCAGGAAATCGTATTACGCCGACGTCACTCGATCGTTGACGGATCGTCAGCAATCGACAGTGCAAAAAAGTACCACAGTCTGACAGCGATCGAAGCACACGACCGATGGCCCTGTTTACAGCCTAAGTTTGTCAACAATTTTTGGTGCTTTTGGACAGGCGCCTTTAATTCCTAAGAACGTTTGTCCACCGCCACCGTCAACGCCATCGCCGGGGCCGTCGTCGCCGTCAACGTTACGTTCGGTTCGAATAATTTCGTTTCTCGTTGACGTCCCGGTGTCGGTTGCGGTGGACAAACATTTTTAGGAATTAAGGGCATCAGTTCAAAAGTGCCAAAAATTGTTTAAAATAAGAACAATTTTGGCACTCCTATTTTTTTGGGTAAAATAGGTACTTATTCGTCAATTGTACCCTGCGATTTCGTTCTCGTGTACACACTCCCTTTTGACCGGCACTGTATATTATGTAATGAACTCAGCCATTTTATTCTGATGATTGAACAACATCCAATTTTGCGGTGTGTTTGTAAATCAACGTTTACGGTCATTTGATCCACGGAATGAACAGTTTTGAAGTATGGCAATAATAATATGACACTTTTTCAGTTGTACTTTTTAAAAAAGCGTTTTGGAGTGAGACCTTTCCTGAAATAATTTACTTCTAGAAATAATGCAGAATTCACACTTATTGCTTTCATTTGACTTATTTATTATATTCATAATTTCAGTTCTTCGTTTTAGAGTAACTAGAAATTAACCGTTAGTTACAAACGTTTGATCATCATCAATTTTTTTTTCAATGAAATCATGTCATTTATTCGAAATATAAATAAAATAAATAAATAAATAAATAATTTTATTTAATAAAAACGTATACAAAAAGAGTACATTTAGCTAACAGTAGTAAATTTCCCATACAATTATAGTGCCTAAAAATAAACTATTTCTAAAATATTTTTACTAAAAGTGCAAGTGGTAATGTTTCGGAATTAGAATGATAGATAGCGACCCACCCGATCTAGGTTCATTCAAACCTGTGTTTCGGGCCATATGCTGAGAATCAGCAGTTTTTGAACGTCAAAATTACATTAGGTAGACCCCCAAAACGACCACCCTTCATCATTTCCTAGTGTTTTAGCTGGGAAGAAGAAGTGGCGCAACAAATACCCAGCAACACATTGGTCTGACGAACTTGACTCTGTTTAATAGTATGCAAAGATAATTACATAACATTGTAAAACAAAGAAACTTAAAACGTTAGCACACGCCAATTTACCAACAAAAACGTTAAGACTAAACTCAAGCATAAATAACAACGCCAACGCAAGCCTCCAGGCATAATGGTCTTACATGTGCAATGCTGGATAACAAACTAAATTAAAAAAAAAACGTAATTCTCCTGTCCTTATCCCAATTGATTTGTGGTCGGCGCAACCGGTCTTTTTCGTCTATAGTTCTCTATTAGTCGTCATCTCCGTAGTCAGACCCTTTCTAACCATATCATCATTCAAAGTTTCACACAGTCCATCCATCGTTTCTTTGGTCTCCCCCTACTCTTATAGCCATCGACATTCATACTCAAAACTTTCCTCACGACATTTACCTCATTCCTCCATATCACAGTCATGCCCACGGGGCCTACTCTCTAAGCACGAAATCCGTAATCTCGGTCGAAGTTACGGGCTTTTCCTACTCCGTATCACTTACGGACCTATGATTAGTTTGGGGCCCAAACTAAGAATGATTTGACAGTTGTCCTTACTCCCTTTACGATTTTACCTGTCCAAAAAGGTTAATTAATCAGCTGTAGGAGTCACTTCGAAGTTTCGAACTATTTTCGGACAGTTCCGTAGAATCCTACTATTCTATAGTAGGATTCCAATTTACTAATATTATAAATGTGTCAGTTCGTATGTTTGGATGTTTGTTACACAATCACGTAACAACAGCTGAAAGGATTTGAATGAAATTTGGCACACAGATATATTATAGCCTGGATTAACACATAGGATACTTTGGGCACGCCACGATAGCGGCGGTAAGTCCCCTCTTTGAGGAGTGGCTTGAGAGGCGGCATGGCGTCCTCACCTTCCACCTGACGCAGGTCTTCACCGGACACGGTTGTTTCGGTAGGTTCCTGTTTCGCATAAGGCGGAAGGAAATGCCAGGCGATCGGCAGCGGCGAGCTCTCGCGTCCGGCCCTGGTCCAGGCCATGGTACGGAGCGAGAGTGCATGGTTAGCAGTCACCTCCTTCTGCGAAGCAGTAATGCTCGCGAAGAGGGAGGCGGCGCACGTGAGGGAGAGGCAGTATATGCGCCCTCACGGCCTTAGTCGCCGAGGGAGACGCCCTGGGCGTCGGGAATCCCAGGCTGATTCCCGGTCACTGTAGGCGTGGGCTTGCGGACGGCGAGTAATGGGTACGTCGTTGTCCGGTAAGGACCAAGCCCGGGTCGACGGCGCGTTGTGTTCCACGCGCGCCTCAAAGAGATGTCAGCACCAACTGGTTGGGTCCGCAAGGGCCGATGCCTGCCAGGGATGCGGGTTGTTCGAAAGAGATACCGCGACACCCTGGCACCGAGGCAACTGAGGGAACACGGGTGGGTTTTAGTCAGTAAAAATCTGACACGCCCTCTCGCTCCACCCAGAGCAGGAGAAGTTATTAGATGATTTCCGATCCAAAAAAAAAGTATGCTTTTTATCCCGGTAGTACGTTCCCGTGGGATAATTTTCGACCTTCACGAGGGTGAAGCCGGTGGCAAAAACTAGTTTTTTTTATAAATTTTTCATAACCTCTGCATCCAGTTGGTTGGTTTCTTCCAAAAGAATAATACCAGTGAGTTATAGTCGCTTGGCACCTGACGTTTATTATCTTGAGTTTCATTAATTACTGCACACGGAGTTAGCGCTTAATCTGCCATTCTCTGCCAAACAAAAGAATTGACAATGCACCAGATATTATTATTGCTCTTTAGTCTTTAGAGATGGCCATTCAAGGCTTTAAAGTGCTTTTGTTCATTCTGTTGTATATTATTAACATAATGATCTACTTAGTCTGAATGGTTATTAGTCTAATTGAGATGCAGCAATATTAAATGTTGTCTTAGCTTGTGCATTACGCACGCACATTAACCACCATGTAGGAGGCAGGAATGGACTATACCAGCTAAATATAACGGCCCAGTCTCTCTCACATAATACAGGGTCAAATTTAATTAGCTGGCAATTCTTCACCTACGTATTGGGTAAAGTAAAAAAAAATCAGCTGTTTCATAGAAAAGTGCGTGCAATACCAATGCGGTCAAAATGTATGGAACAGCTGTTTTTTTTTGTCTATCCGACGAAAAATTACTGCGCTGGGGGGTCTAGAATAATATGCTGAATTCATGGTTTCAGTTTGCGCACTGGTTAAAAATGTATCCTGTATAGGTAGCTGATCGCATGTGTGATTATTATAATTACATGCATTTATTGACCCTTTGTCCGTAATTATCCTGTAATAACCTGTCCATTAGTAATTAATATTCGAAAACGCCATTTTTAATTTAAATAGTGCACGTTAAATCATTCATGTGTAGGCACCGTTCTAATCAAAATTAGATCGGTTTCCCTGCAATGGTGTGTAGTCATTAAAGTGAATAAATTCGTATATACTCTCTGAACAAACACGTCACTCACTTCATACAGGGTGTTATTAGGGATAGTACTTAATAACGGACATCGATAGGTATAGACCTATCCATGTCCGTCAAATAGCATGTGGAATCTAAATGTTGAAATGCAGAAGGACATTATCTATTTTTCTCCAAATACCGCTATTTTCCAGATACCAATTAAATCAATAGAATTTACAACTGCGAAGCAATCATGGTCTCAAATGAAAGATCTTTATAATAGGTCTTTACCTATGAAATTGCCGTTTTGTATGAAAAAATTTAAACGAATTTTTTTCATGTATTTTTTATTTGTATTTATCGAAGTAATCACCCATGCAATCAATGCATCTTTGCCATCGCAGTGGCAGTTTATTGATGCCCTTCTTAAAGAAATCAGCTGGACGGGAGGCAACAAATTCTTCAAAGGCATTTTGTACTGCCTCTCGGGTATTGAATTTTTTTCCCGCCAAGAAGTTATCCAAATTCTGGAAAAAGTAGTAGTCTGTAGGCGCAAGGTCTGGTGAGTAGGGCGGATGACGGAGAGCTTCCAACCCCAGTTCTTGCAACTTGGAGACCGTCTGCTGTGCAGTATGAGGTCGCGCGTTGTCGTGCAGGAGCAGCGGAGACGAGCGATTGACCAATGCTGGTTGGAGATGTGCCAGCTTCTCCATCATTGTGTTCAGTTCTTCACAGTACACATCTGCAGTAATGCTCACCCTGTTTGGTAAGAAGCTGTGATGAATCACACCGGCGCTAGACCACCAAACAGTGACCATCACTTTTCTAGGGGTAAGTTTTCGTTTAGGGCATTGTTTAGGTGCTGAACCAGGATCCAACCAACTTGCTGAGCGCTTGCGGTTATCAAACAGAATCCATTTTTCATCGCAGGTAACAATGCGGTTCAAAATTCCTTCATTTGTGTGTCTGTTGAGCAGTGCAAGGCACGTCTCGACGCGTACTTCGCGCTGACGATCATTGAGTTCGTGGGGCACCCATTTGTCAAGCTTTTTTTCCCTTGCCAATTTGACGCAAATGGACCAATATTGTTTTGACGCTAACGTCGAAAGCTGCTGCTAATTCAGCCGTAGATTGTGTATCATCAGCTTCCACAATCGCCTTTAATTCGTCATTGTCGACCAAAGTCTTCGGACGACCGCGAGGTTCATTTTTCAGGTCGAAATTTCCAGAACGGAAGCGAGCAAACCAATAACAGGTGGTGCGTTGGTTTGTAGTGTTAGCTCCGTAAACGTCGTTGATGTTGCGTGCCGCTTGTGCCGCGTTGCTGCCACGACGGTACTCATATTCCATAATTACTCGAATTTTTAACGTATCCATGATGACGAAAAAGATTGAAATGCGATGAAAATGTAACACTAATCAATAAACAAATGACTACTTTTGGAAAAAAAAATCCATGTTTTTAAAATAAAATTAATTTGAAATTAGAATTCTTACCCAAACAAAAATTATTTTGATTTGAAATGGCCAGTACTGCAAAACGGCAATTTCATAGGTAAAGACCTAATATAAATATGCAGTTGATCCAGATATACCGGTACATTTACAGACACCATTTTTTTTCATTTCTTCTTTAAGTTTTAATTAAACTAACAGACCCTTTGCTTTGTTTAGTGCCACCGGATATCGTGGACTCTGACAGCAGTGGGGAGGTGATAGTGTGGGAGGGAGACAACGTGACCCTCCACTGCGCCGCCTCGGGGACACCACAGCCGACCATCCTTTGGAGAAGAGAAGATTCAGCGGCCTTCAAGGTCGGCAAGGAGACTGGTAGGTAACGGAGAATAGCCTTTAAAAGATAAGTTTAACTGTTGCATAGTGAACAGTGACCCTCTTATTTATAAACGGTGGTTAAAGTTAAGAGGTGTTTAAGCGTCAAAAATGTATGGTTAAACAGCTGCTAATCATTAGTTAACTTTTAGCAACGTTTATAAATAAGGGGGTGAGTGTTAAGTGCCTAAGGTCATCTCTAAAAGACGTTTTCTTATTAGATAGATTTAAAATTTTTAGCTCAACTAGATATTCTTATCATAGATTTAGTAGAATTCAATTGGATAACGTAGAAACTATTTACAGAATTGGTAACAGATTTTATACGGCATTTACTACCCAAACGAATAAAGATCATCCACACTTAAGAAGTAGCTTAAAGTCAAAACTAAGTTAACGGAACTTAACACGAGCAACCCGACATACAATTTCATATCCTGCCTTTGTCACAGTGCCAATGTATCGACGCTTGTCCGCACCATTGCACATAGCACTTTGTAAGCCAGGGCACTTTACAGTCAGCAAGTGGAATGGAGCCTGGTTGAACATGACTTCGGTGACTCGAGACATGAATGGGGCCCTCCTCTGCATAGCAACAAACGGGATCCCACCTTCAGTCAGCAAAAGGATCCTTCTTCACGTTCTCTGTAAGTACCTAGTACTATCGGATCCAGTGTGCAATCTCTCACGTGCCTGAATATACAATGAGTATGTTAGAATGTTTCCATTCACGACCGGATCAAGTTCCGAATGAAATATTTTATGTAGTTGTTTGATGTACGTGTCCGCTGGTGTGTATGGTCTTAAATATTGCATTTAGCACGGCTTTTCCCGATATTCCGGGGTGTTAGCCGTGCCAGAGTAGGTAATAAAATATTTCTGTTTGTTGGCCTGTGTTGGTATAGAGTGGTATGGACACTGCAGATTATGAAATGAAGCATGCTCTTCATTAAATAACTTCAATAATTTTCAATGTCCCGTTTAAAAAGTCGACTATCTACTTATATTCAGGGTCATTTTAAATTAGCTGGCAATACTTACCTCCAAAAAAAAACTGGTACATAACTGTCGTTTGGTTTCCTTAATGTACTTGTCAAAGTGTCATTAAAAGTTTTTAACAAAGTAGAATGACGTTTTCGATGTCGACAACTAAGTCGTGGTTAAAGTATTGCCAGCTAATTTAATTTGGCCCTGTATATATTCTTCCGAAGTAGGAGTTTCAAGCGCCTGCAAAGTTTAATAATCATTGCTACCTTATTGTGGTAAGCTTTCTGTTCTGGAATCAGAAACCTCAAGTCAACTCTCGCAGTAATTAACAGTGAAATGTAACGTTCATGTACATCAAACAAAAGCCAAGTATTTAAACACAGTAAGTCAACCACAAACTAGATTAATTTAGATAATAGAATTTGTACATTAATGCATTTACCAGTTTAATATTTAATACGTTGCTCTATTCAAAGTAACTTAATACTTAACTTAAAACTAATAACATTTGTAACCCGTTCTCTAGTGGTCTAAGGAGGTCCCTATGTAAAATTTAATTACATGAATTCTCTGTTCTTCAGACCTTAAACCTTTGGATCTTCTTTCGTTTAAAGATGATCACTGAACATAAGTATTTTAACTTGCTTGAGCGGTTCATTAATCAAAGGTTAACTCGCAAAGTCGTTAAGTACAAGTATTTAAATGTTCAAAGTTCGTTTTATTACATTTTGTAATATGAACGAACTTCAAACATGTGAAGTTATTACTCTTATGATAACAAAATATATGGTTGTCTCAAGCGTGATATTATTGTGGCTTACTTACTTTCTTAGGTCTGCGTCCTAAGCGAATGCGACCGTCGCAAGAGGACGCGATGGGCGCGAAACGTTTCGTTAATAAATAAAAACGTTACTTTATTGATTGCGCGACACAACATTTACTTTTAAACACAATTATTATTAGCTTATGCTAGCGGCTTTGCCTGCGTGGAAGTCGAAAATTATCTCACTGGAACGTACCAATAAAAATTTCATCCAAAGCCGTAAATTAAATGTAAATTGCGTGATTGAGTAACAAACATCTAAACTTTCACATTTATAATATTATGGAGGAGTAGGATTATACTCAGTTTTTGTGTGTTCGCGTTGTGCTTCTTAAATACGGAAAGGATTATGTTGCGGTTTTCACCATTATTTAGAGAATTTGCTCCGAGAGGTACTTAAACGTATAAGTAATACATCAATATTAATTACTTAAATTACAGAAGTCTCGATATTTCGTCTAGTCGTTAAAACCGTGCGAAACAAAAGCACGTCGCTAGTTCGTCATTCGACGATCGCGAACTCGCGCGACTATTGCTTTCGTTTAGGACACGGCCTAGGCTCTTATTAATGATCCAATATCAACAAACCGCACGGAGTAGCAAAATGTAATCGACATCTTCGACATTTTGGTTCAAAGGTGTCACAACTCAGTAAACCAGCTTCCTTTTTAAAAGTATTCTTGAAACTATCTTGGTCTTGGGTTTCTCATACACATTGGAATCGTTCATTTTTGCTTTCATAACTGTCACAGCCATTTAGCTTCGACACTATTAATCAACTACTATAACAAAAAGTCCATGTTGAGGTTAGAACATAACTTTAACAAATAATAACGGCCTGCTTTTTTTATCCGTCATTTAAATGGATTCGGATCATCAATCTTCTTAAGCATGGTTTTTTACCAGATTATTCAATATTTATGTCATCCTATTTTATTTCTGCAAAAATACACGTCTATTTAATGATGAAGCGTGACGGAGCGACCGGTAGCGTATCCTTGCGAATCCGTGCGCATGCTCGCGTTTATCAGCAAGATGTACTTGAGCAACAGAGGCTGCATTTTTTTGCAAGTTGCATTTTAATCAGAGCCTTAGAATGTATTCACACTGACCATAGAACGTATGTTAAGGCGTCATCTAGGTACGTACTCTGTTTATATGCATAGACGTCGAGCGGGGTCTAGCCTAGTGTGTGTAGACGTGATTGTGTTCAACTACTACGCTGCATAGGAATAGGTACCTACGTTTGATGAACGTCAACGCTGGATCAATGTTAGATGCGAAGTCACTCTTAGATACCTTCTTAAAAAATCTTAATACTTGATATTTCTTCAATAAATTAATGTATATTATATTGCCAGGCAAACCCACTGCTCGAATCTCACAGAAGATGATGGGTGTATACGTCGGCGAGACGATGCAGCTGAAATGCAGGATCGAAGCCAACCCACTTCCAACCGTATACTGGACACATATAGATCTAAATAAACTTTACAATGGTAAGTTTATTTTGCAGTACAAGTTTACTGAAAATCTGAAAAATTACGAAGCAATTTGCCTTTACAAATATTGACCTGAAAGCTGTAATTTCTGTGAATAATTTTAATCATTCTTTGAGTTGTTGCGGCTCAGTTACAATTTGTATTACACAGAGACATTTTACGAACCCGATTAATTTCAATTTCAAAATGTGTGGGTGGTTTAACCTCAACAGTAAAATGTGGGAGAGTTAACGTTTAATATCCTTTGCCTAACTTAGAAAGGCTGTGAATTCTACCATTCTACCACACATTTGAATTTGGAGAATCAATTTATTTGTGTTCAAATATTTATAGGTATGTTACACATTGAGTTTGTAGGATGGTCATGAAGTTTTGTAACTAATGTTGTTATTTTATAAGAGAATCAATACGATAGTTTATGGTTGTGGGTTTTTTACCAATATATTGCTCTTATAAAGTGTCAATTATACCTATACCTAGGTTCCAAACATTTGTAATTTTTTTTAATACAGGATCTAAGTACCAGACGAGTCTAAAATCCCAAGGATACAAATATACAGCAATACTGCGAGTGAGAAACATGTCCAGGGAAGATATTGGCTCTTACTATTGTTACGCGGAAAACTCGATGGGGTCTACAAGAGATGATATCACAATTTACAGTAAGTACTTAAAATAGGACGTGTGGGCCAAGCACGAACGCACAGAGTAAGCGTTAGTAAATTCGAACGATTAGAAAATTGAAAATACTAGGTTTGCATTAATGTGCGGGCGCTTTACTTTGTGTTAAAAAATTCATCACCACTGCTCTCAAAACGGTGAAAGAAAACATCGTGAGGAAACCGGCATGTCCTAGAACCGAAAATTCGACACATTTACTAAAATGTGGAAACATTATACATAGGCTGATTATGCTAAGACTTTAATCTATGGATGATAATAATTATTATTGTGTTTATAACAAAAATTGATACTGAATTGAAATGACAAACGGTTCCGTCAAGCATTCGAATCGTGCTAGGACCTAGGACCTCTGATATCTCCCATGACAAGAAAAAATATTTAGTAAAATGGACTGAATTTCTTACGGGCAAAAGATAATATGGGGTTCATGTTTATGTAGAGGGTTTTTTTTTTGGGTGAGAAATCATCAAATAACTTCTCCCGCTCCGGGTGGAGCAGGAGGGCGTGTCGGACTTTTACTGACTTAAAATCCACCCGTGTGCCAGGGGCCGCGGTATCTCTTTCGAACAATCTTTAACCGTAAATAATTTTGAAAGCAAAAGAGTATATGATATTTTCAAGTATTTTTTGCATACAGTGATGGATCTCGAAACATAATTAAACATACATTAGTGCATAAAAAAAATCATCAAAGTTACCTCTTAATTATCTTCAAAACCATAAACTGGTTTTGAAGATAATTTAATAACAATTAAAATTAAAAATATAACATAAAATTCCAAATGCCAAACTGCATCCAGTGATAGATATTTATTATTAAATAGTAAATATCTAATTTTATTTGCATTTTTACGACAATGTTTGCTCATTTATTATTCTAATTTATTGCAACAGATTTTAACCCGTATCGGATTGCAATAAGAACTATTATCGCTCATAACGACAATATTTAAAGCTACCAGGGCCTTAAAATCGGCCTGTACGGCTAGCCACAAGATGAAATCAATTAAGAATTTATTTATGCATTAAAATAAAATAAAGAAATATACATACATTGTTGGCTCAATATGTAATAGGCCGTTTTCAATTGAGGCTTTTCTGAAAATAGAACATTGATAGAAAAAACTTATGACACGACCTAATAACGGCAAAATATCGGTGCCTCATATTGCTCTAATACCCGTATTCGGAGCCCTAAATACATATTTTGCGTTCAGTTGATCCAAGCATATGAGTAGATGGTACCTACATAGTGAGAACTTATTACTGTATTCAGTTCAAACACTCTAGTTTTCACAAAGAATCAGATATTGATAGAGCCCTTCAATTCGATGCCTTTATGAACGGTTAACCTTTACTAAAACATGTACCTGCCTACCTTTTTTGGTTGGAAACTTTTGATTTCATGCAAACCAATCCGCTGAATTGAAATATGTTTCAAAGAATTGAAATAAAACGGAGAGAAATTGAATTGAATTGCCGAAAACCTCAATAGGTATCCACGGCTGTAAGCTGAAGCATTTCTGATCCTATTCTGGTCTTTGATTAGTCATTGGGCTAGTGATTGAATCTAATGCGCGCTTTCTCTAACACTAAGCAATATCTAAATCGAATTCCTAACTAATTAGTACTGCGCTGTTGGATTTTCAACTTTATGCGCTCTGCTGAGCAAAAATAGCAAAATCAGCCTATAATGTTCCCACTGCTGGGCAGTGCTGGTATACAGGCCTCCTCACTATAAGAGGGAGAGGCGCGTAATCCACCACGCGGGCCCGGTGCGTGGTGGTAGATGTCACTTGTCTTCGAATTCTCGGGTCTAGGACATGCCGGTTTCCTCACGATGTTTTCCTTCACCGTTTTGAGAACAGTAGTGATGTAAAAAATACACAAAGAAAAGTTCCTGTCTGGGTTTGAACCTATGACCTACAGCTCGTAAATAGGGGCCGTAACCACTGGGCCACCACTGCTCAAAAATAATCCGAACGTACGTAAACGTAATCAGTCGTTTGTGGCTCCGTTAATTAGGGGATTTGTAATAAGTATAACCAAGAACAATGTTATAATAATTACGTGGAAATGCCTTTCCAACAATTAATTATTGTTGTTTTCATCAAATTTCGAGAACTGTGTTCTGTATGAAAAACTTTTTCCAAAAAAAAAACAACCGACTTCCAAAAAAACACTACAAAGTGAAAAATAACTTTAATTTCGGAAATCGGTGTCTTTGGAGCTGTATTTGAATTTTTTGTCACCGCCTTCCGAAATTAAAGTTATTTTTCACTTTGTAGTGTTTTTTTGGAAGTCGGTTGTTTTTTTTTTGGAAAAAGTTTTTTTTTTCACTTTTTAGTGGTTCACATGTGCTTACCCCTTCACAGCATACCGGCGTGATGTTATGTTATGAAGTGGTGTAAGCAATAGACAGACATGAGATTTCAGCAATCCCAGTCCATTTGCTATCATTTATTGAGGAGTTCCGTTGCCTATCTCCAAAGTTCTTCATCAGATCTTCATCAAATTGAAATAAGACCACTACGAGAAAGTACTCTTCCAAAAAATAGCTAAATCGCTTCGTGTGCCTATAAAATTTGAAGAGTTCTCTCTATTTCTCCAGGATCCCATCATCAGATCCTGACTTGATGATCATGGGACCACCTGGGAAGTATACCCTATCAAACAAAAAAAACAAAATCCAAATCGGTCCAGCCATCTTCGAGTAATCGGGGAACATACATAAAAAAAAATTAAAAAAAAAAGGTTCCGACGAATTGATAACCTCCTCCTTTTTGAAGTCGGTTAAAAATAGGGATAAAATAAATGAGGTCGTTTTGAATTTTAAAAACTTATTTGATTACTTGATGTCCCGTTTTAGAAAATATAGGTACCTAAGGAGCTTTTAACAAATTATTAGGAATTAGGGATTATTGTACCTATTCTGATTTCGCAAAATATGTTAGCTTATTTTCAAAAAGAAATGATGTTTTTATAGGTATTACTTATTTATTTTTAATATTTATTAAATTATCCTGTCGTCAAGACTCAAGTACAAGTTATTTTTTAAGAATATTTTATCTTCTTAAACCCTATCCCTCTTCCTAATAAACACGGAATAAAGTTATACCAGGAATAACTTTCATTGGTTTAAACTTGAAATAAATTTATTCTGTGTTAAGAGGGTATAAATATTTAACACCATTTTTGTTAGACCTAACCAATATTCTAATATGCGTCGTCCTCATCACTTAAAATTTTACATCTAGGTACCTAAACACGATTTTACAGCTTTGACAAATATAACATCCATCGTCCGGTAGCATCCATCGACGCGCAACCTGAATCCATAATTACAACACAAGATTCTGAACCCCCCTATACATCGATCACAATTTTTTCATTAGTGATCGATGCTGTGTGAAAAAAATTGGTCGGTTACTAAAGAAAAATCTACAAAAAATGCGATTTTATTTTTGATAACTGACGAAATATTTGTACGCTACGGTCTTGAATCATGACCTGAATTCATAGTTTCAGTTTGCGCGTCGAGGTCCATGCCACTCTGTATAGACATTCATATTCCAAAATAAAATTTTCAAATAAACATTTTACGATTTCTTAGGTAAATAAAACATTTATGTTATAGCTCTAGCGACCACTACGACGACGACCACGGAGGTTACGACTGCTCTAGAAGATGTTACTACCACGCCACTTCAAACATGTGAGTTGTAATAAGAAAATACCTATGCTTTATTTTATGCTATTTCAATTTCTTATATTTTTATTTTGTATTCCAATTTCAATAATTTCTGGAGTAGATATTTTTATTTTTATTCCAGTTCTATAGTAATATAGGTACATACATACATAGGTGTTGTTTTTATATTCCAATTTCAATAATTTCTGGAGTAGATATTTTTATTTATGTTCCAGTTCTATAGTCATATACACATAGGTATTGTTTTTATATTCCAATTTCAATAATTTCTGGAGTAAATATTTTTATTTATGAGCCAATTTTCGTAGTGGCGTATTTTGTTTTTATATACCAATTTCAATAACAAAATAAGAAATAGAACTAAAATATAGGGACCGTCGAAACGAAAAGTAATAATTTTTTGACGCTTTATTCGATGAATTTTGCTTATGAAAACATTGAGAGTGGTTAAATTGGCATAGTTTGGTAGCAATTTCAAGAGAAGGTTCACTAATGAGTAGTTTATCTATGTCAAGGACACAACCCACTCACCAAATTACTCAAGCATTATTACACTCGAAGGATTTTAGATTTTTGGGTTATCCATCCCACGCAATTAATGATCTAGGTAGGTAGCTATATACTTGATAAGTTTTCAAGAAGATTGAATTTTTTCGTGAAGAGAAATCATATTATCTGTCTGTTAAAAAAAGTAGGTTTTAGCAAAAATACCTGCACGTGTGTCACATATCAAGACCCTTCAAGAAGCTGTCATCTTCACATTTTGTACAAACTAAGTAACTTTGTGAAAAAATAATTGCTATGAAACAACTTTTATTTTTGCTGTGAAAATCCGTTTAGACTATTTCATGAAAAATTTAATGAACTGAGAGGTTTGTAATGATGATTTGAATGATTATACTTTTTATGTGCGATGAATCTTATTTTAATCAACATGACTTGCAAATTGCAATGAACGTAAGACAAATTGAATTTTGCGGGGTACACTGGTTTCACCTTAAGTTATCGGGTAGGTAGACGTCCATTGTTGGACATAGGCCTCCCCCAAGCTCCTCCATTTCAACCGGTTCTGTGCTTTCCGCAACCAGCGGATTCCTGCGGCCTTCACAAGGTCATCGGTCATCTTGTGGGAGGCCTTCCAACGCTAAGTCTTCCAGTACGCGGTCGCCACTCCAGAACCTTTCAGCCCCATCGACCATCTGTTCTGCAAGCAATAAGGAATAAGTGTCTCTTGGCTTCGTTGATGGTATTTTTACATTATTGGTATGACAGAGGCAAATAACACATTTTCGTAGCAAGTCGTATTAAATTAATAATTTAACTTAATACTTCCAATTAACTTATAATTTTCCCAACAGATGCAGAATTAGAAGTAAAGGAGCACGATCCTGACATGCACTTCCCGCGCGAGGATCGTATCGTAGTCGTGCTGAGCCAACATCAAATGCAGAACTTAGGTAACCGACCAATCATGATGCTTATCTAACTGTTATCTACCAATCGCCGGTAAGCTTGCAAGTTTGTAGGCCAATCATTACGACTTAGCTCCACTTGCTTCATTGACACACTAATGATCTGTTCCTATATTTTATCGTTCTGTTTACGAATTGTAAATTGGTACGTTGGGACTTGTTCGGTCAAAGTGTCTTCATAATAAAATAAGCAAATTATGTTCTCACTATTTGCTACTACGAGTATTGTCAGCATATTGTCAGCAGCATGATCAAACTCACAGCATTTATTTCAAGTTAACCATTTACAGGCACACAATTTAAAATTGTAAAAAAGTCAATCAGTTAGCCGAAAAATTGAAGCTTGCCCATTCCAAAAGGTAGATCTCTATGGAAAAGAACGGGCAAGAAACTCTAATGACACTCTTTTAAATCAAGATATTACAAAATCTTGTTGCTTCTATAGGTAAGAAAAATGTAAAAAATAAGATTAAAAATAAGCTCTGGAAGTTAAGAGATGACCAGCCCCCTAATTTCGTAACTCATTAGTAATCATAATCTGTTTCGTTTTGAAACAGAGTGCTAAACCATTGCTTCATATGTTCGAAAAATGTGTCTGCTCAACAACGTAAATAACGCAATGAATATTGTCGAACTGTCAAAATGAAACAAAATATGATTAATCGTGTGTTACCTACGCAATTAGGGTGCAGTCTCAACCCACGGCGCCTGTTCACAAACATGACGGGTGGATCAGCGCATACAGCCTGATCGTAATATACGTATATAGCCTGTAACTGACCCAATACAAAGCAAAGGCTTCGTTTAATAAAAATAAATTATGAAAATTAATCATCACATTTACTATGGTTTGAAGAAAATGTTCTGAAACGCCATACGAAACCATTTTCTTCAAACTATAATTATATTTAACCGACTTCAAAAAGGAGGAGGTTCTCAATTCGATTGGTATTTTTTTTAATGTATGTACACCGATTACGCTGAGATTTATGATCCGATTTACGTGATTCTTCTTTAGTTTGATGCGGAATAATTGCCATTTGGTCCCATAAAAATTTAACATAGTTTTGTCCAGTAGTTTTCATTTTAGGAACATTTTTTTTATTTATGAACATTTTTGTGTACGTGGGCGATGTAATTTTAGTTTGTGTACGGATTTTTTAGGAGTTTTCATTTATTGGAAGAGTATTTTCTCGGAGTGGTCCCATTTCAATTTGGTAAAGATGTGATGAAGAACTTCGGAGATAGGCAACGGAACTCCTCAATAAATGATAGCAAATGGACTGGGATTGCTGAAATCTCATGTCTGTCTATTTTTTACACCAGTTCATAACATAACATCACACCGGTACGCTGTGAAGGGGTAAGCACATGTCAACCACTAAAAAGTGAAAAATAAATACTACATAGTAGCATTGATGACTACTTTATTTATTGGTTATTTCCAATGCTGCGTCATAGCTTAATATAAACAACTATTTACACTGCGAATGGGATTCACTTCAATAATAAATTCTCAACAGAACTTACGCACTTCTCAATAAAATACAGTAAGTAGGATCTACTGTGGTGTAGTCGACCTCGTAATTTCAAAGATTACCTAAATGTCACTTGCGTGTCACAAAAAATCAAGGTCTATTTCTCTGTTCAAATTCAAAATATTTTATTACATATAAACATACTATTTATGGAACTTTAGAAAATAAAGTCCACGGTAACTTTAAAAAATACATTGCTTTTAAAATATGTGGTTATATGTTCTTCAAAAAGGTCGGGTGCGTACTCGCATGCGTGTATGTATGATGGTATTGACGAAAACGAGGCACAAGGAGTATGTAAGGATCGTAGCCGGTGGCGTTCTGGAAAAAAGGCGTGAGTTTATGTTATATGTATAAAATATGTGCCAGTTAGATAGATCCAACCTTAGTGTAGTTAAATTTTCTGGGAATAAGTTATAAAACAATTACGCCTATAGCAGTGGTTTCAGGAATAGAACCTCTATGATACATGTCATGTTCATATTGTTAACCGCTCTTCAACCACAGTGCCAACAACCAATGTTGTACAGTTCTGCTAACTCAAATTGATTTACTTAGAGCTACCTCTGTATGTAACGAGTTAGTGTAAATTGAAGAGCTTAAAACTGTGTATTGTGATGTTCTACAAAATTATTAACATCAATAGGTACAGTTGCTGAACTAAACATATACTAAACTTATCGGTCAAATACGGTCGGGTCGTTCAGTTTTATGTATAGGGTAATCTCTGCATAAACTGATTCGATTAAAAAAATCTTTTACTCGTTTATCAGCTAAGGATTAAACTACATTAAATTTCAAATAATGAGCTATCTACATCTGTGTAGCGCCATCTACATCACCACATACGAACTACGTATCACACTGAACTCACGCAAATAATAGCATCGTGCAAGCAGAGTTTACCGCGCATCTAGCATCAGGAAAAGTTTTTATTCAGTGCGCAAACTGTGACCATGAACAAAAAAATCAGCTGTTCCATACATTTTGACCGCGAAGGTATTACACTTTTCTATGAAACAGCTGATATATTTTTTTGTAAAACCGACGAAAAGTTTCTGCGCTGGGGGGTCTAGAATGATATGCTGAATTCATGGTTACAGTTTGCGCACTGAATAAAAACTTTTCCTGTATACTACGTTTCGTCATCAATCATTGGGCAGTTGCTCACCAGACCCAGCACCCGTCTAGTAGGAGAATCTTCCTCTTTCTACACAGGATGAATGAACTTGACACCTCGTTCCTCATGCCTCTATAGCTGCACTGAATACTTTTTATGCCAGAAAAATGTACGGCTCCTGTGAGAATCATCATGCGGATGATGCCAGGCGGCGTTGCTAGTGCCAAGATAATTTAATAGTAGCAGAAATTAGGACGAATTAATGATCAGTACGTCGCAACCTCTCTGTCCCCGTTCCGAATTTTGTGTCTCAAGGACACGAATTGATATTAATATTTAATGTATGTGTTAAAGTTACTGATCTGTGATCTAGACGCTTTTTGGGAAATTGGTTACCACCTATACCCCATTTATTATCTTTAGAAAAAAGAGGCTCGTATAAGCAGGAGTACAAAACATTTTATTTCAAAGTTAAGTTCTAACTTTTTTATGTAGATTTAAGACAGTACTAAATACTGAGATAAACTAAGTAAAAGTAATGTTTATTTTAAATAATGTTCTATTTACAATAACATCTTCATCACACATTACAAACCTACAACAAAACGAATGAATGAAACAAACAATCACATGATGATTTAAATCTAATTAAGATTATAGGGAAATAAAATATATATTTTTTACAATACTTTATGTTAAATAACAACTTACGACCCACAATACGTTTGGTTAAACTTCGTCGTCATCAGCTAATTTAGTTACTCGGTGTTTTTCACTCCTGCTTCTTTTAGGTTTTTAGCATTGACACTTTAATTTTTTTGGCATAAATCGTAACTGCAACACGTTTAATGTAATTTTGTTACGAAGTGTACATTAAAAAGAACCTTTTTTAACTTCTGTCTAATGCTATTGTAAATGGAGTATAGGATAGTATAAATTACTATAAGTACTTTGTTCTACTACTTACTTTTGATGATAGTATTTTTTCTACTTTCAGATAAAAGCATGGACAAGCCTTGTCCGCTAACGATGGGATAGATAGACGAATATATACGAAGGTATTTTTTTGACATTAGACAACGATATACCTTCCAAGGCCACGATCACGTTTTACCTTTTTTATATTATGTACAAACTAATATAATATGACTTATGTACTTACAACGTATAAAGGCATACCTACATTGTTCCCCATTTGAGCCTCTTCCTTAATAAAAGCCAAATTGATTTATCACCACTGAAACTTAGCCTGTCTACCTGCCCATGGAAAATTACTCTCGTAACTTTGTCCTCTTTCTCAATCAGCTGAATATTCTTACGTTATGAAATCTTCAGGGGTTTTTGATTCCATATTAAACGTTGTTTGCTGTCAGTAAGGATTCTGTTAGCTGCCACGGGTTATTTCAATTTCTGAGTTATAATTTTTTGTTTTTTTTTTATTTTTATTATGAACGTTATTAATGTGCATCTCTTTTAACATCGTTCTCACATGTATAATTTTGTCATGACTTTTGTAAACTATTTTTTTAGCAATATTTTGATTTAAAAGAGTGTCCGTGGAGTTTCTTGCCCGTTCTTTTACATAGGTACCGACTACGCTTTGGAATGGGCAACTATGTAGTTTCATCTTTCTGACTGACCGACCCCTTGACAGTTCAAAAGTGTCTGTAATTGTTTTATTTGATATAAATGCTTGGAGTTTGAGTTTTGGGCCAATTTTTGCGCGAAGGGCTGACAGCATTGATTTGTGCTACTTCGTCAGGTTTTAATATATCGTGTTTCTATATATTTTTTATTGTTTTGGTTCCAATATTTAAAACAAAAGTAATTTGTTTTATCAAGCCGTTGTAAATAATTGACAATTGACATTTTTGTACCGAGAAATGTAGACAAGTGATTTCTATTCTACGGTAGAATAGAAATATAAATCGTCATGCTAAGCCTGCTGCTTGAACTGTAATAGATTTATCACAGAAACTAATGAATGCATTGGCCGTCTCTAGTCTCAGATTCAGTGCCAGATTTTGACATATCGGCTGTCAAAATCTGTATGATTTCTAAATCGCCAGCAACTAAAGTCAGTGTGTGTGTTCACTGTGTATAATTATGTAACTAGCATAATCAACGTTTCAGGACCAAAACACTTGATAAATTTCATATCCTCACAATATTTCTAAATATACTTAACTAAAATATATTTCCAGATTTTTCGCCCAGTTCGTGACCTGAGGACAGTTCGGACCAGTCTTCAATATGGTCTTCCGGATCAGCTCTAAACTCAAAGATGCAGATATCTATCGGCATCGTCTCAGTCGCGTTAATGTGGCAAAGTGTATAAATTGTATACAAAGGACTGTTTAAAAAAAAACTTTATTATAAGTAACACGAAATTGTGTTCAGGCATTTACTGAAGTTTTTTTATAATTAATTAAGTAAGAGCTTATTAGTTATTAGTGGGTAATAATAATATGAGAAATATCTGCACAGACATTGATTTAATTTTCTTTGCATCAGGAGGTGGAGACGAGATATAATCGCGTTGTTTTAGATATTATTTCATAATCTGTTATGTATTTTATGTGTAAATAGATATTCAACCATCATATTACTACATACTCATCTTTTTATTATTCAGTATAGTGAAATTAAAATAGGTCATCAATGATTTGAGTTTATCAATTCTTTTTCGAGATTTTTTTGTATATAGCATAAGCTTTGTTAAATTCTTTGCACTGACTTTGTAAGTATATTAAGAGCTGTTGTAACAAGTTATCAAGGTTTTTTTTATTAAATTCGATTCTTGTAAACAAAAAGACATGACGATTATAAGGAATACAAACTGTATGTTATACGTAAGTCAATTACTATGTTATTTTATGTTCATCGTTCCATTCAATAAATAGACAATATAAGAAAATGTTTGACTTTTATTAGAACTGTATTTTGTGCCGTTTAAATTGTATCTCCGAGTAAGTAAAATATGCTTCACATAGTTTTATTTTTTTATTGATGAAAAATATTGACGGGAGATGAAAAATGAAGGACCTCCTTTTTAACCAGATAAACCTGTGTTAAGAGACTCCGCTCTTTCATACTTTAAATAACAAATCACCATCAACAACATCGATCGCTTACCATCAGGCAAGGACGAGGTCAAGAGCAGGCCTATCAAAAAATATTGATTTGGGATCAAAGGACTTTCCTCCCGTCGTGGCTGCCAGTTCAATCATTATCTTGGTCACCCGCATACTTATTAAAATAGTATATTTAAAAATAATTTACCTACCAAAAACGATTTGTGGTTTTTTTTTTGGTTGGGAAATCATCAAATAACTTCTCCCGGTCTGGGTTGAGCAGGAGGGTGTGTCAGACTTTTACTGACTAAAACGCACCCGTGTATCAGTTGCCGGTGTGCCAGGGGCCGCGGTATCTCTTTCGAACAACTCTCACCCCTGGCAGAAACAGCCGGACGTGTCGATCGCTCAGCTTAGGCTACGATTGCCTGTCACTGTTGATCCGTGGATTGGTGACCATCTTTACATACCAAGACCCCTCCGTGCTTCGGAAGCTCGGGTCTTCAGAAACTCCAGAAAGTCTGTCAATCTGTCTTACCAAGGAGTATCGCATTATCCAGTACCTGGGTTATGGAGGTCAGGCAGGTAGTCACTCCATGTAAAATACATTCAGCTGCATCCTGTTTGACTGAAGCCGACCGAAACATAGTTGGGAAATGGCTAGGCAGATCATGACCTACCAACTCACAATTAGGTAGGTACTGTTAAGTATACAATCGGCTTAAATTAATTTCATGAAATTAATTATACACACTAACACTCATCACATTGTCGTACATACATGCACTCATCACATGCACACATACTTTTGGTTACCTCTTATAAGTTTTAGTGAATTATTTAGTACTAGTTTTAGTGAATTATTTAGTCTTCTTTTAGAAAATTACTTAATTATTTAAACTGTAAGTTGCTTTTGTATATTTCATAATATCATATAATCTGTCAAAAGAGACGATGCTGCGACACAGGGTATCGTAGTGCGGGATCCAGTGTCACATCTCAATATTGTAACACTTTTTATGAGCAAATAAATAAATGCTACAAGCATATGTTACTAAATTGAAATTGGTGACTATATGCCCAATTAAATTAAGAACTTGCCCAGTTATTTTTCAATTTCTATTATTACTTATACTTGGTACTTAAAGTTTCCTGCAATAATTCTTTGTAATTAAGAACAACGATTCCAAATGATTGATTTAATCGAAAACCTTCGATTTTCTCTTCAGGCTCATTTTAGTCATAAAAATAGGATATTTTATGGCGGTCACAGATGTCGACAAATGGTGTACATTGATTAATTTATTCAGTTACCGAAAAATCTGTGATACATTTTGGATTTCCCGACAAATCTGGGCATATGCTAACAACGTAACAACCTCATTATAATGGGAACATCATGTGTCTGACATTTCTACGACGTAGCAGTGACGTATGTACCTAGTTATATTAAAAGCACTGCAAAAGATAACCAGTAACTTAAAAAGTAATGTGAACCCAAATAAATAAAACTCCTACTCAACTACGCCAGAAGGAGGGTTATGTTTTTCGAGTGTATGTACGTATGTATATTTGTTTCGCACGCTCTGTAGCCTAAACGGCTTGATCGATTTCAGCTTGAGAGGTGCCCTTAGATTCGTCTTAATTGTGAGAGTGACATTGGGTATATAAAAATTGAAAAAAAAAATATCAAATGGCCGATTTTTGGCGCCATAATGTATCGTAAAAAAAAATCTCAAAACCTATTGAGTGCGGTATCAAAATAAAGGGTTTCATAAATAGGTCTCATTAACGTCAAAAATAATTATATTAACTAAAAACTGTATAATAACAAAATGAAAAAACCCGACTGGCTAAAAAGTGAACTTTAATTCATAAACATAGAAACAAGAAACTTGTTTTAAAATAATGACTATTAGACTGAATACTTAAGCAATCTCATGCAATCGGGGGCAATAAAGGTCATTATTGTTAAATTTAAGAAGATGCCTCCGACTGCATTAGATTGCTTATAGTATTCAGTCTAATAGTCATCCTTTTAAAACAAGTTTCTTGTTTCTATAATTTTAACTAAAATTCACTATTTAGGCAGTCGGGTTTTTTGATTTTGTTTATTATTATTTTTTAATGATAATGACGCATGGCTTGGCACTTTAAGCCGTTGGTCCCAGCTGTCATTCGTGGATCTTTGAGAGTCGTTACGGGTCATCAGAACCCTGGAACTCTGGCAACCAAGGGGTATCGTATTACCAAGTAGCTGGGTTGTGGACGTCAGATAGGCAGTCGCTCCATGTAAAATACTGGGAGTGAGCTGCATTCGGTTAGCCTGGAAGCCGACCCCAACATAGTTGTGAAAAGGCGGGCAGATAATGATGAATGACGTATGGCTTAATTTCGCCTTGATCGGAGTAAAGTACCTAAGAACAATGGACAGATAGACTACTAAGATGACTGCAAGTAGAGATGGAAAAACATATGCTGCACCAACTCTTAGTAAATTAAGAGGCGAAGGATATAAAAATCGTGTAATTCAGTTAGGCAAAAACTTAACTTACTACCCTACTCCTACTTATAAATATTATAAATGTGAAAGATTGGATGTTTGTTACTAGATCACGCAACAACGGCTGAACAGATTTGGATGAAATTTAGCACATCGATTGTTCGTAACCCGGAATAACACATAGGATACTTTTTATCCCGGTAGCACGTTCCCGTGGGATTATTTTCGACCTCCACGCGGACGAAGCCACTGGCAAAAGCTTGTATGTAATAATTAAATTAAATAAAAAATTAAATTTTTATTCAAAAACATAAGGTACAATGTTTACAGTTTTTCTTTAATCTACGTCAAGTTCACTCATGATTTGTGCCTGAACTAGGTTATCCTGTGTCTCAGGCGATTGGAGGTAACCTTAATTGATTAAATAATCACATAGCATATTAGTCTTGGTGCCTATGTAAAAAGGTATATAAAAATTATAGTATCTTAAAAATATCTAACTAATTAAATAAAAAAAAATAAAAAAAAATAACAATAATACGAACAATATTTACTTTAGCACAAGTAATAACTTCTCTGTATCTTCATAGGACATAGTTTGAAGAGCTTCCTTAAGGATCTTCTTGCAGTTACTGTGATTTAAGGAGTAGATGTTTCCTTTTTCATTTAGCCTGTTATAGAGCAGCGGTCCGAGGTACATATAAAACTTGGCTGTGAAAGCATGTTTTGTACTTTTTTGAGGGCAAACTATATCTTTCCGTCTTTTTTTAATAAATTCAGTGCTATATGGAAGTGCTGCGTGTTGTTTTAGTACAGTGCTCATAATAAATAATTGTCGGACAGTTAGTACTTCACAAGATTTATACAGGAGGAAGGTGGGGAAAAGGAAAGGGCGGCAAGTAGCCACCTTGAGAATAGCTCTTTGAGCTCTTTCAATCGGCAATAACAGACTTTTACTCGCCCCACCCCATGAAGTAATACAGTAAGTCAGAATTGACTGACAAAGAGCAAAATATACTTGCCTCAGTATTTTTGGATCTGTAATAAATCGTAGCTTTTTAAATACGAATATTAGCTTACGAATTCTATTATTAAGAGTTTCCATATGTGGTTTGAAGGAAAGGGTTTCATCTATTATAATACCCAGGTATTTTATTTTATCAGTCTTCTTAATACTAGGACACTTACATTGGCTATACGCTGGGTCTGGGCAACAATGAGCATGCAATGCTGTGGGGATATTTGATATATGCTTGCGCATCGAAAACTTAATGTAATTTGTCTTTTCTGCATTTAGAGTTAATGAGTTATTTTGAAGCCATTTATTTACAATATTAAATCCGTGTTGCGCAAGATTGTAGACTTCGTTTTCTGAGTCAGCCGAAAAAAGTAAAGCAGTGTCGTCAGCGTAAGTTATGATAGTTCCATGCTCTAGCTTTAGATTACAAAGGTCATTTATGTAGATCAAAAATAGAGTAGGCCCTAGAATACTTCCTTGAGGAACACCAAAAAATGTGTTTTTTTGAACAGCGCTGAGAACCTCGCCTATCTTTACGCACTGGGAATGATCTTCTAAATAACTTTTGAATATTTTCAGCTGGGTGCCTCTTACACCAATGATTTCAAGCTTGCGCAACAGAATTGGAATGGAAATTGTGTCAAAAGCTTTGGCAAGGTCCAGGAAAATTCCTACTGTGTGGTTACCCTTGTCGAGTTCTTGCGCTAGATAGTCAGTCAGATGATGTACCGCATCGGCAGTTGAAACTTTAGGCCTAAATCCAAACTGCCGTTCAGACAGAATAGATTTTACTTCCAAATATTTCACCAACCTTTTGTTTATTATTTTCTCCAATATTTTTGACATAGAAGGCAGTAAAGAAATTGGTCTATAATTGGCCACTTGCTCTTTGCTGCCTGATTTATAGACAGGGACAATAATAGATTTTTTGAGACACTCTGGAAAGTGACCTGTAGATAAACAAAGGCGGAAAATATAAGTCAGTGGTGGTACCAAAATGTCCTTGAATTTTTTAATAATTTTATTCGATATATTGTCCCAGCCAACTGCACAGTCTTCTTTCAAGGTCATGATTATACTTTCTACCTCAGTCTCGTCAGTATCTAGCAGCGCGAAGGATGTTAAAGCAGTGTTAGATGTTATAGGAGTGCTTGTTAGGTTTTGGGATTGACCCAGATTTTTTCCTGCCAGACACTTTCCCACATTAACAAAGAAATTATTTGCTAAGTTAGCGGATTCCATCGGTGACGAGTGTGCTTGTAATAAACTTGAAGATGACTCATATTGTTTTGAAGTATACGTTATGTCTTTAATATATTTCCAGATCTTTTTACTATTTGTTCCAGCCTTTTCCAATGCCACTTTGTCGTAGTTCCTTTTAATTTTTTTAAGGAGATCATTACAGAAATTTCGATATCTTTTGTATGAAAGTTGCAATACTACATTTTCTGGATTAGATTTAGCTTTCATATGGAGTTTATCCCTATGTTTCATACAGCGAATGAGACCTGATGTGATCCATGGTTTTATGTTGTGATTTTTGTTGCTCAACTGCGATACGACTGTATTTTTCTGAATTGCATTTCGTAAGTTTTCGATTACAAACAACATGCAAAACTGCGGGTCAGCGGAATTATAGACTGGGTCGAAATCGATGACGCGTAAATCTTCTTCAAGTCTATTTATGTTCAGTTTTGAAATTTGGCGAGTGTCGAATTATGGATATAAATGCATTTGATATGACTTATTTTCTCAGAATTTCTTCCTGAGATGCTTGTTGTTATGCCAGTTGTTCATTATATATATTTTTTCAGCCAACTGGCCTTGGTCAGTACCAAGTTGTACCCATGAGGTACTGGGATCTCTGGGTTGATTGTAACTTAAAACTCACAGAAAGACTGAGTGCAGTGGAATATCGTGATGATGTAGGCATTAATGTAATATAATATAATTTATCATTTATTCTCTCTTCACAAAGCTGAATTAAATTAAAAGTGTACAAAGAATGTCCCAGCTGTATGCCATCCTTGTGAGAGACTGGTGCCTAATATAGGTTTTTGGAAAAAAAAAACCTGTGTTTCTGGTCACCAGGCTAGCATTAGCTTTACAGAGATACCGTGCAAGATCTGAATTTAAACAATAGGTATGCATAAAAATAAAATCAGCATTTATTTAGTTATCTCGAATTACCACACCTGCCTACCTATTAATTATTAACACACTACCTAACCCTACCCTAAGAGTACCTCACATGTACAACAGATACCTATATTATCTTCATATATTATAAGTCATTAAATTAAAACCCTAAATAGTCTCGCTAACCAAGGTCTGAATTAATCTAAGTAATTAAAGTTAATCCTAAAAGGGTGGCAATTTAATCCTGTAAGTTTTCATTAGTTAACAATGAGACTTAATGAAGGCATCAAATTAATTCATAAAAACAAAGCTACGTACTTTATACAAACCACGAATACCACGCGCGATCATGTGGTACTTGACTGGTTTCTTGGAAAACGTCATTGACGTCACCAATTAGGTAATTACTAAGTATTTCATTACAATGTTCTAAATATGGTCATCATCACCAATTCAGCAGAAAGACGTCCACTACTGGACATACGTCTCCCCCAAGCACCGCCACTTCGACCGGTTCTGTGCATCTCGCATCCAGCGGATTCCTGCGGCCTTCTCCACTTCCACCTTGTCCACTGCCAAGGTACCAAGGTACCAAAGTTAGGCACCTTGGTACCTTATACCTTGTACCACCATGCTACGACGCTACACTACATAAATATGGACAGTGCTTTCATAACAATCTATTGCTGACTGACCAGCTGTGACAGAAGCCTATGGAGGCAAACGGAGGATGCCTATGCCATTGATAGGTACACAGACAAGGTTGTTGAAGCAGAAAAATAAATAAATCAAGATTAACTGACTTAATAAGTTTATTAAGTCAGTTAATTTTGACTTAATAAACTTATTAAGTCAGTTAATTTTGACTTAATAAACTTATTAAGTCAGTTAATTTTGATTTATTTATTTGTCGGTAGTTACCGACTACACTAAACCCAACAAATAGAATTGTGATAGTGAAAAAAATACCATGTTTGTAACCATATCTGAATAAAGGTTTATTGTAGGGCTTGTGGCTCTGTAATTATCGCACGGGTCTATCGATCAGGGGGCCGATTCTACTAATTTGCAACGTTACACGTTAAACTGTGTTTCCACAACAGTTCGATTTCGATCGCCGTTCGATAGTTACATAAAAAGTCATTCTACTATTTTATAAGCAAAATGGAAACTAAACTTAAAACGAATTGCAACTGAACTGTAGCGGGAACACAGCGGGTAACCCGCGTTACCAATATGCCAAAATAATATGTTTTATTAATACCAAAAAGAAAAAAGTTGAATCTAAAAATGTTACTAAACACGAATATGTGGCACTAAAAGTATTTTCTATAATTAAAAGACATAATGATCATAATTTTATCATTAACTTTGTCCTATAGTAAACGTCACGCTCATGTTCGATTTTGTTAGTAGAATAGGTTTTGACATTGTTTCAATCGATCGTTGGCGTAACTAAAACGTAACCGCAGCTGTGTCGCAGCTGGACCGTTGTTCAATTTAGTAGAATGCGAAAACGCTTAAAAGTGGTGATTCGGTTGCGGTTCTATCGCGTTTTTTTAACAAATTTGTTAGTAGAATCGGCCCCCTGGTCAGGAGACTACGTTTGCCACGGTTGGTCCGTGGATAGGCGACCATGTTTTCATACCAAGACCCCTGCGTACCTGCGACTGTACTTAATTAATACTTATGGGAGCCGTATGGGATTTTTCATCAAATTATTAGAATCAATTTCGGAAAGATTTACAAAATGATGGTGAAATCCATTGTGGCTACAGGTCACACAGACAGACACGAAAAGCTAGTATATTTGATATTGTATTAGTTTTCAATACAAAATCCCAAAGTTTCAGCAAAATTAGCCGGAAACTTGTCTACTATGCGAAATGTGTGTAAATGTTTTTTAACAATACAATATGAATTGAGTGTCAATTCATATTAAGTACTATCTATATATTTGTTGTGATTGATGTGAATGTTTTTTGTTTACATAAAACTATATTTCTGATTTCACCAAAAATAGGGCTAAATCTCTTTAAACGCTCTCTCTTATCGCGCGTTGCGAAAGGGGGCTAGACGGAAAAAATTAAGACTAAAAGTTGTAACGACACTTTTTGCTATAGTTGTAAAATGTTTATACGTGGGTTGTTTGAAGTGTTTGGTGTATCGTATAGCTTAATAATGGGGCGTTTGAATAGTTTATGAAATATATATATTTTATATATTTATTTTTTATAAAATTTTATTACAATTCCTTCAGTAATTAATCGAAAGGAACTTCGTTCCATCCGGGTGTCCCTTGACACCTCTCAAGTTTGTTTTTTATTTGCGTCCATATAGATTTTCAATCAGCATTTTATAGGCTATATTGTACCAAAATGTTTGCCAAATTACATACTAGGTGTGCTAGGCTTGTGTCCTTTAAGATTTCAATTAAATCTTGTAGAAGATAGATTTTTTCAGCACCTCATAGATCCTCTTAAAGTCTTCACACAAATCGATCACAAAATCTGCTGTTCAAGACAAGGCAATATACAATAACCCGTGTATCAAACCACTTTAGTTTCCATCAACACATATAGCGCATAGATACTGCGCCAAACCATCCTTGGCCGGTATTGAATCCATGGAGTGCTAGCTCGGTTCCTCCACAATGCAATATCGGCGCGGCCAATTGCTGCAATGTTATGTATGAGCATATATGGGGAATATTTAAATGTTCCCGGGGTCTGGATTCGATCCACTAGTAGAATAAAGTGTGATTGACCTTTTGACCGGCTTCAAAAAGGAGGAGGTTCTCAATTCGTCTTTATGTTTTTTTGTATGTCTGTTACGCGATATCTCCGTCAACTGTGGATGGATTTCGAAAATTCTCAATGGATAGGATATGCTTTAGGGGTAGTCCCATATAATTTTTTTGAACTTTGCTACGGTAGTTTTTGCATTAGCCTCGATAATACGTTTTTAATCCACTGTATGTACCTCGATGATATGCTACTGCTTCCTGACACTGTTATTTACATAGCAGAATTGGTGTGGGATAGGTACGATAACTAAAAAGCGAAAAATAAAAACTTTTTCCAAAAACAACCTACCTCCGAAAAAACACTACAAAGTGAAAAATAAATTGAAATTTGGAAGTCGGTGACAAAATACTACAATACCTACATACCTATCCAAAGACAGCGACTTCCGAAATTAAAGTTATTTTTCACTTTGTAGTGTTTCTTCGGAAGTCGGTTGTCTTTTTTACTTCTTAAGTCTTTCAACAGCTGCTTCAGAATTGGATTTGCGCTTGATTAATTGAAGACCTGTCTCTACTATCTAATCCTTGTTTCTCTAATTTGTATGGAGTACTAAACAATATGAATTCTATCCCATTCTATTATATTCATTAGCATCATCTGCCTCGCCTTTTCCCAACTATGTTGGGGTCGGCTTCCGGTCTTACCGGATGCAGCAGAGTGCTAGTATTTAACATGAAGCGACTTCCTATCTGACCTCCACAACCTAGTTACTTGGGTAATAAAATACACCTTGATAAGACCGGTTGCCAGACTTTCGGGCTTTCTGATGACCTTTGTATTATATTTGTTTATTTAAACTTCTCGCTCACAAAAAGGTACAAAGGCGGACTTAATGCCTTAGGCATTCTCTACCAGTCAACCAAGGGTGGTGAAGAGATTAGATGGCAGGTGCTTTGGTGGAGAGGAACAATGATCAATAATAAATAAGATTGGTACATAAATAGGTTATAATCTTATAAGACACATACATATCTACTATGATATATACTTACCTATTATATATATACATACATTCTCAAGGGAAAGAGGAGTTTATATGACTTTACGCTATTCGTTATGAAAATACCTCTGTATGTAGAATATAATAGTACCAGATAATTTGACTAACTAACTTGACTAATTGTCATAATGTGGGTGTCACCTCTGCCTACAACATGCCATATGCTTACTGATTCTTCACAAAATTATTAATGGTTCCATAGATGCGCAACTGATTAACTATTTTAACTTTAGGACTAGTCAACGTAGCAAACGACATCATCGTATTTTTCAATTGCCAACATCTACCTTAAACACCACCTTTAATAGCCCTCTAACACGTATGGCAAGGTTATATAACGAAAGGTCAAACTTGACGGCTTACCCTATCGAAGTTTTCTCTATGAGTTTCGTTTCATACAGACGCTCCCTATACAAACAGTGTGAGCAATGTACGCCTACATAGCTCAAACTGTTTAGATTTCCGTAGTGTTCTAGATTTAGGTTTACTGGACACACTTTTTATTTTATTTTCTTATTGTCTCTAATTTTTTCATTATGTCAATGTCATGCATACCTGTTATTTGCACGGTTACTGAAATGCCAATGTTAGATGTAAGTTTTATTTGAAATGTAAGTGACAGTGCTGTTGGTGTGCTTAGTATTATAAATAAATAAATAAATATACGGGCGCTATAATGTTGAAAAATTTAAGGGAATATTTAAATGTTCGCCTCCCCATGTTTGCTATCATCGTTAAGTTTATGAGTAGGTCGTTATGGTTATTGGTTCCATGTTCCATTTAAAAAATGTAATCAAAATTTAAGAATTATGTGAAATATAATTTAAGGCAATATCAGGGAATCGTTTTATCGGAGCCTGTTGGATTTCATTTTATAGCTTTTTGGGAGACAGGAACACGCCTCGGGCCAGTTGGAGATTATTTAGGCAGGATGGATCAACCAGCTGGAAGAGAATGGTGAAACTGCGTGCGTTCGGAGGGACCTATGTTTGAAGCATGCCGCAAGTCACAGCGACGCGACTTGTAGAAGGACGGGTGACGCGCGCGCCTGTCGTTTGACGAAAGTCGCGTCGCTAGTCGCATTGTTCGAGTTCGTGAAGTCCAATAATGAACGTCAGCTTCCACGAAGATGATAATGATGATCAGGCTTGCAATCAACGTTTTAGCGCACCTTATTAATTAATAGCAGAACATTTTAGTAATCGATTTTCAATTTCTGTAGGTAGTCAGGTACTTAGGTTCTATTACGTAGGCCATTTCAAACGGCTTATAGTAACCTAAGTACCAACTAACTAAGAAACTGCGATATTCAGACTTGGAGTTTCAGGATAATCCTACTTTAAAGGGCATAATAGTTTATATCACCAATTAGTAAACACTATTTGACACTAACTTAGATACTTAAACTTCGAAGCCTTCTGTACCGGCTTTTTTCGCTTTCTACGTAACAAATTGATTTTAAGTAATATTTTTGTAACTATGATGAAATGTTTGTACTTTTTGACAAAAATACCTACCATATAACTTCTCCCGCTCTGGGTGGAGCAGGTGCCAGACTTTTACTGACTAAAACCCACCCGTGTTTCCCTCAGTTGCCTGTGTGCCAGCGGCTACGGTATCTCTTTCGAACAACCCGCACCCCTGGCAGATTACCTACCATTAAGTATGAGCTCATGCTGCCTGTGATACAGATTTATCCTAGTGCATCTAACGTTGTAATACCTATGTAAATTAATTCTCAGATTTTATGTTATCATTTTACTAATTTTAATGCTGAACAAAATATTTATTTATTTAATTTAATTCCCTACCAAATTAAAATGAAAAAATCAAGATTAAAACTGATCTTCATTTCTATAAATCCGCCATTATTACCGGCCAGATAAATAAAAGCGTTCAGCAAGCAGGTTTTATACTTACCAACATACTTATCAAAATATCGATATTCCCTATTCAAACATTGCTTGTTTTTCCGCCGTCCAGAAAACAACAATAGCCTCCGTTTATTCCTATCGTTATTCCTCTGATTTGTATTTTCCCTCCCACGCAGATTGCAAATTAAAAAAAAGGTCAGGTGTAGTCAGACTCGCAAATGATTAGTTCCGTACCACCGTAAATTTTTTAACACTAGATTTAAAAAACTACTTACGTTAAAAAAGACGTTTCTCCCCAAAAACACGTTTCACGCCCTTTAATTTTATATTTATTTTTGTTTTATTTCTTGTTGTTATAGCGGCCTTAGTACTACAAACTTTGGGAAAATTTTAAAGCTCTTATTACAAAACAAGGTTTTTCTTTAGACATGATTTCAACCATATTTCAATTTGTTAGGATCTTATTTCACAGGCTTTTCGAAATAAGAACCTAACAGAAATCGAAATACAGTTAGTTCCTTTCACAAAACTGGCAATTTAGTCCGGTGCTAAGTTGTCTTTTTTGTTTTTAGAACTTTACCCAAATCGAACGAAAGTTGTAAATGTAATAACTGGCTGAGAGATTCAGGCCAGAACTAACTTAAGATCGCGTTTAAAAAAAAACACTTGAAATTTTCATAAAGTTCAAAAGTTACAGCCCTATGATGAACGTCCAGTGAGCGAAGCCTTAGTAATAGGGTTCCGTTGAGGGTGCCTTACGTTGGTGCATTTTACGCTTTAAGGATGCCGTACCCAATAGAGTTATGGGTACGGAACCCTAAAACGTAAAATGTACACAAATTTTCATCGGCATTGAAATCCTTGTTTCTTTTCATTACATCTTTTTATTTTGATTTAAAATGTATAATGCGTGTAATCAAAATATTTTCTCAGTCATTTATTTTACAAAATATACAATCATTTATGTGGACCGGTTACTTATCAATTTTACATTAAATACATTGTTTACGAAGTGGTATTTTTCGAGCGCATTTAGAACGAAATGAAACTTTCTCGCAGTAAACTCAAAATCGGGACTGTAACGCGAGTTTGCTACAGGCAAATTTGAATTTTGCGCACCTCAGTTTCCAAAAGGTACAATCTCGTTCTAATTGCGCACAGAAAAATGCTGTTTTTCTTTTAGCAATAGTTGAGGATGACGTCAGTGGTGCAGGGTTTGAGGCAGCACTCGTCCACCAGGCCGTCCCTTTTGTACCGGGACCAGTTGGCTGTCAAGGACCCGCGGCGTCCACTCCAGGGCCAGTCGATCTCGTTCGTCTTGTCTCCGGGCAAGAAGTCTGATGCTACGGATAGTTAAATGTCGGTAAATATTACATTCAAGAAAGAGTACCATGAGAAACTACAATAAAATTGTTAGCGAATACAATATAAATACCAAATAAATTTTTTACAAGACCATACAATCATAACTCTAAAACCCGTTTTTACTAACACTAGGTGTCACCTAAATGGAGGCCTAAATAAAATCACACTATTGGATTTTCAACTCTTAGCGCTGAGCCGATTGTTGAAAATCTAATAGTGTGCTTTTATTCTGCAACCACACTTTTTTTTTTGACGGTGGGAAATAATCAAATAACTTCTCCCGCTTTGGGCGGTGCAGGAGGGCGTGTCAGACTTTTACTGACTAAAACCCACCCGTGTTCCCTCAGTTGCCTGAATGCCAGGGGCCACGGTATCTCTTTCGACCTATCCACACCCCTGGCAGAACAACCTGCACCTCTGGCAGAACCTGCAACCACACTTTAAAGGAATTCGTAGCAAGGAGTCTTTTTAACAATTTTGCAGTCAACAAATTTTCATAAATGCATGTCTATTGCATATTGCAGAAGTCAATTTTCACGAAATTATCTTACAAAACATTATAGGCGGATTGCCTATAATTTTCCCACTGCTGGGACACAGGTTTCCTCTCTTAGAGAGGGAGTGGTTCGAAGACATCACCCGGTTTTACAAATTGTGGTTCATTTAATCTCAAGTAGCTCATAAGATGAGCTACTTGAGATTAAATGAACCACAAAGAAAGAACTTTCAGTTTTCGTGACGATGAATATTCTTACTCTATGATGTTATGCATTTAGTTGAATAAACATGGCCTGCCAAAAATTACAAAGTACAATGGGTGTGTACTGCATGGCCGCTAGATACTTCTTGACAATCAAATTAGTTAAGTACCTAGGAACTACTTCTTAGGAAGAAAAACGTTTGGTTACAGATCTTAAAAAACTGCAGAATTTAAAAACTGCAGTGGCGATAAAAACTTGTGGGCCGCATTTTTGAAATCGCATGAAAATAAATTATTTAGTAATATGTTGAGAAAAGTGCCAAAAGAAATTTTGATAAAAGATTCATAGTCAGGTGTTTAAAGGCACACTATGTCGGCAACATCGCCGGTGGCCTTGCCACACAAACCGACCCACCGGGTATGGCCGCCGGGACATGCGCTTTGCGAGAGCAAGCTCAGTTCTCTGTCGCCATTCACGTGATAGTGTCATGCGGTGCATTCTCGAAAAACGAATAAAAATGTCATTCTATGGGTATGACGAAGACGTGTTGCTCCTTATTGAAAACATCACGATTAATAACTACAAAGACACAGTGCACAACACTAGCACTGTAAGCGTTCACAACTAAAATTATGCTTTGCGGCTATGTGCCAGACTCTGCGGCAAGTGCCGTCACAAAATCCCGCCTGTTGTGCCGCCGGCATAGTGTGGAGGAGCCTTATCCTCTGCACAAAACGCGATTAAGAATGTATTCTAACTTGTCATAGTCCTTGATCTCTTGTTCACATATTCAGCCCCGTAGCAGAGAAGCACTCGGGCGTTGGCCAGCTGCCTTCCACAGAGGATCACGGGCGTCTGGTCTGCTGCTACGTACGCCAGGGCGAGGAGACAGAACAGGATGAGCAGCTTCATGATTCAGGTTTCTACAGGAGAGCAAAACATATTGAAATAACGATTATTAAATGGGAAGACGAACATTGCTGGGGTTTTAATGAGAAAGCTATGACTGGCTTTCCACTTAAGACCACGCGGAAACTTGCGTTATTAGACCACGAGTTAGTCGTATATGGTGATTTTTCCGACAGTATCGTATCATGGAGCGATGCTAAAACGTTAACAATGTGTATTCTTCCACTAGTGTGAGAAAAGTATGCGTCGACGTCTTTCGCCGAAACGGTCCAAAGTAAGCTGTGTATATGTAATAACCTAGCTTCATTGAAAAAATTTCCATTAAAGCTTGCACTTTAGATGTTTCAAAATTCCTCACACAGGTCCCTCAGTGTGTATTGATTGAAAGCGTGCCTTTTATCAACGAAATCGCCGTGTTACCGCAACACATGACGCGGGATAGAGCTTTTAGCTCTGCAGCATCGCCGTCGGCCAGCCCTAATTGAGTCTCAATTACCCGTTCAGCTCTTTGTTTTCAGCTATTGTTTTATAAACGAAAATATTTATAAGACCTTCCTGACAGAATGGAATTAAATTCACCTGTGCACTCATGTCATTAATTACTTTAACTGCGAAAACTTTATAAAGGAGATTCAACTGAAGGCTTGCATTTCCGTAAATAATGGGAGCTGAATATGCTGCGCACTGGGCCCCCGGGGGTAACTATATCAATAGGTTATTATGTGTGTCACATTAGTCATGGTTTAATAATCAAACTTACATTATAAATGTGAACGTTTGTATGTTGGGATGTTTGTTTCTCAATCACGCAAAAACAACTGAACGGATTTGGATGAAATATGGCACAGAGATAGTTTATAACCTGGATTAACACATATTATACTTTTGATCCCAGTATCACGGTCCCGTAGGATAATTAACGACCACCAAGCGGGCGAAACCGCTGGCAAAAGCTTGTTTAAAATAAATGAAATAAAAACAGATAATACTTAATAAATACTGTAGTAGGTATGTCACTTCTTCATTTGATTTTCATTACTTAATGGAAAGTCAATTAATTATGGCATGCCGCCTTTTAGACACTTAAATACAGTTTCTGTGGTCTGAGCAGCTTAAGATATTCCTGAACCGGGGATCTGTCGCCACGTGTGTGCGGATGCGGGGTGAGTCGGTGGTGGACATTTCGTTCGCCAGCCCCGCTCTGTCGCCGCGTGTCGTCGACTGGCGCGTCATGGAGGGGGTGGAGACGTATTCCGACCACCGGTACATCCGGTTTGACGTCTCCGCCCAGACCTCGAGCGCGCCGGTCCAACGGGCCCCGTGTGGTCCGCGGTGGGCGCTGAAGCGGCTGGACCGGGAGCTCCTCCTGGAAGCTTCGATCGTGCAGGCCTGGGTGTCACCACCGGACAGGCCTGCCGACATCAACGACGAGGTTGACTGGTTCCAGGAGGCCATGTCCGAGGTTTGTGACGTGGCAATGCCTCGGGTCCAGCCAGGACGCGCTTCACGCCAGGTGTACTGGTGGTCGCCGGAGTTCACAGCTCTGCGCGAGGCGTGCGTTGCTGCGCGTCACCAGTACACCAGGCACCGCAGGCTCCGTGTCCGCCCTCCGGATACGGAAGCCATTCAAGCGGAGCTGTACGAGGGGTACAGAGCGGCGAAGACCGCCCTCCGAGCGGAGATCCTGCGGGCTAGAATGCTGGCCCGCGAGGAGTCGCTGGAGACTCTGAACAGAGACCCGTGGGGACGCCCCTACAAAACGGTGCGGAATAAAATCCGCCCGTGGGCTCCCCCGCTGACGCAGAGTCTCCGGCCTCAGCTCGTGCAGGACGTGGTGAGCGCTCTGTTCCCTTCGCGAGGGGAGCACGCTCCCCCGCCCATGGCTCCGCCTGCTGCGGTGCCTGATGCGGACCACACCGACGACGACGACGATGCTCCAGAGGTGACCGAGGTAGAGTTGAGAGTGGCGGTACGTAGGCTGAATGCCAAGAGTACCGCCCCAGGACCCGACGGCTTGCCTGGAAAAGCCTGGGTCCTGGCCTTGGAGGCTCTCGGGCCTCGACTAAGAGGGCTCCTAAGCGCATGCTTGGAGGAGGGCCGGTTCCCACTTCGTTGGAAGACGGGGAAACTGGTCCTCATTAAGAAGCCGGGGCGCCCCGCGGACTCTCCGTCCGCTTACCGGCCCATCGTGCTGCTCGACGAGGTGGGCAAGCTCTTTGAAAGAGTAATTGCAGACCGCCTCGTCGGGCGGCTGGTGCGGGTGGGGCCGGATTTGGCGGAGAGCCAGTTCGGTTTCCGCAGGGGGCGCTCCACGGTGGACGCCATCATGCGCGTGCGAGCCCTCACGACGGGGGATGCTGTGGCCCGGGGTGGGGTCGTCTTGGCGGTGTCTCTAGACATCGCCAATGCCTTTAACACCCTGCCCTGGAGTTGCATAAGGGAGGCACTCCGGTATCACCGGATGCCGACCTACCTCTGTCGTGTGGTC
This sequence comes from Antitype chi, assembly GCA_947359405.1. Lineage (NCBI taxonomy): Eukaryota > Metazoa > Arthropoda > Insecta > Lepidoptera > Noctuidae > Antitype > Antitype chi. The sequence continues at coordinate 7,502,114 of OX375815.1, read as the reverse complement.
GAGGCCTATTTGACGGACAGGGCCGTCATCTACCCCGGTCACCAAGGAGAGTGGAACCGGCGAGAGATGTAGTGCGGTGTCCCACAGGGATCGGTTCTGGGGCCGCATCTGTGGGACATCGGATACGACTGGGTGCTGCGCGCCGACCTCCCTAGCGGCGTCAGCGTAGTCTGCTACGCTGACGACACGCTGGTCCTGGCGCAAGGGAGGTCGTACCAGGCGGCGGCCGACTTAGCGGCAGACGGGGTTGCGACAATCGTCGATAGGATCCGGCAACTGGGACTCGAGGTGGCCTTGCACAAGTCCGAGGCCATGTGTTTTCATGGTCCTCGGAATGCGCCACCGGCGGGTTCCCAGATAACGGCGGGAGGGGTTCACATCGGCGTCGAGTCGACGATGAAGTACCTGGGACTCGTCCTCGACAGCCGGTGGAACTTCGCGGAACACTTCCGACGTTTGGCTCCCAGACTGGAGCGGGCCGGGGCTGCTTTGAAGCGGCTCTTGCCCAATCTAGGGGGGCCAAACGCCTCCTGCCGGAGGCTCTACGCGGGGGTCGTGCGGTCCATGGCCCTATACGGGGCGCCGGTGTGGGCGCCTACATTGAGGCGCCAACCAGCGCGAAAGCTGAAGGCGTCCCATAGGGTCATGGCGATCAGAATGATCCGGGGATACCGCACGATCTCAGGTGAGGCGGCGGGCCTCCTTGCCGGATTACCGCCATGGGATCTGGAGGCAAAGGTCCTCGCGCATATCTGGGAGTGGCGCGAGGAGGCCAAACGCCGGGGCGTTACTCCGCTGCCGCGAGAAATCGAGGTGCAGCGGACAGAGCTCCGGCGGGATCTCATGGCGACATGGAGAGCGCGATTGTCGCAACCCAGTGCTGGGCACGCCACGATAGCGGCGGTAAGTCCCCTCTTTGAGGAGTGGCTTGAGAGGCGGCATGGCGTCCTCACCTTCCGCCTGACGCAGGTCCTCACCGGACACGGTTGTTTCGGGAGGTTCCTGTTTCGTATAAGGCGGGAGGAAACGCCCGGGTGCTTCCATTGCGAAGATCGCCCTGAGGACACGGTGGAGCATACGGTGGCGGTCTGCCCGGCTTGGGCGGAGCACCGCCGTGTCCTCGTGGAGGCGATCAGCGGCGGCGATCTCTTGCGTCCGGCCCTGGTGCAGGCCATGGTACGGAGCGAGAGTGAATGGTTAGCCGTCACCTCCTTCTGCGAAGCAGTAATGCTCGCAAAGAGGGAGGCGGCGCACGTGAGGGAGAGGCAGTATATGCGCCCTCACGGCCGTAGTCGCCGCGGGAGAAGCCCTGGGCATCGGGCATCCCAGGCTGATTCCCGGCCACCGTAGGCGCGGGCTTTAGGACGGCGAGTAATGGGTAGCTCGCTGTCCGGTAAGGACCAAGCCCGGGTCGACGGCGCGTTGTGTTCCACGCGCGCCTCAAAGAGATGTCAGCACCAATAGGTGGGGTTCGCAAGGACCGATGCCTGCCAGGGGTGCGGGTTGTTCGAAAGAGATACCGCGGCCCCTGGCACACAAGCAACTGAGGGAACACGGGTGGGTTTTAGTCAGTAAAAGTCTGACACGCCCTCCTGCTCCACCCAGAGCGGGAGAAGTTATTTGATGATTTCCCACCCAAAAAAAAAAAAAAAAAGCAGCTTAAGATATAATTAAAGCGTACTACGTGATATTCCACTCTGATTAAATATTCATAAAACGTTATGAAATTCCAAAATACTATCGTTTCCGTGTGTTACATTAAACATTGGGGTTTATTTGTAAACGTTGATTAAAATTAAGAGATGTTTAAACGTCAAAAATGGATAGTTAAACCTCCGCTAATCATTAATAAACTTTAAGCAACGTTTATAAATAAAGGAGTAAAATGTTAGGTTATGCTTTTATTTGTATAGTTATTTCGTTAGTCATTTAATTTAATATCTAGTGTGAATAGATAGTTGTGTTAAATAGTAATTGTAGTGAATAAAAATATTCTTACCGTTTAAGATGTAAGCTGCTGTTTAAAGGAAAGTTTACTGGTGTATGTAAATTCAAAGAAAATTCGTCTTATATACTCACAACACGCAAGTTACGCCGAGGTTACATTAGATAAGCGAGCGGAAGATCTATATTAAACGCTTGCTTGCATTAGGATTAAAAGATTAACGAGATGGGTATTTTTTCTCTACAAAAAAAGGATCTTGGACTGATGGAAAATTGGCTATGGTTATGCTATTATGTGATTTCCTTTTATTTTTAATATTTTGTTTTATATTCCTGTTTAGTATATTCTATCTCATTTACATTAAATTATATTATTTTTCTATAAGTTCGCATTACCAGTACAGTGTTCTAATACTTGTTTGATGCACCGGGCGACGTTATTACGTCAAAGCCGGCAGTCGCTGAAAACCAGCGCTGGGGCTCTATCTTGCATAGGGTCGCAGCATAATGCTGAGCAATAGCCGTTTTGCGGGGATGTGATGCATGTTTCCCTCAACCTTTTCTTATTTGATTTTTTTGTATTCCTGTCTTTTTTTGCGTCATGTTTACCGCAAATAAACGTTTTTTCTTTCTTTCTTTTTTCAGATACATGAAAGGAAAAGGCTCTCTTTCACACTAAAGCAAAACAAAAGCATTAAACCTACTTACATTTTATCCATAAAATAATAAGTCTTCATCTTCTTTTTACTTATTTCAAGTGTTTTTTTGACTCAAAAACCTTCTGTGTTATGGACGCAGAATCGCATACAAATCACAATCATCGATAGAAGATATTGTAAATATTTCTGGATGCTGCAGTATTCCCACCGTATGCTTGCCATCTGTCCGTCACTCCTGGTTTCTAAAATGAAAATCAACACAAAAGTAAGCTAGCATAGTGTCAAGTGTTCGTACAATGGTTGACTGAATTATCGAACGTGAGAATTATATTGCCCTTAATTTCCGTCTCAGAAACCGGGTGTTAAAAAGCCAATATGAGATTTCGTATCCCTTTTCCATATTCACAATGTCCACACCTTTATTCTCATCCAAATGTTTACTTGCCGTTCAACCTGAAAGCTTTTTACCTGAATGAATTTTGATCTTAATTTCATATGTCATTAATGAATTCATTCTCCTTGGATTTCGTAAATACGTAAACCTTGTTACGTCACTCATTTCAACGTGTTATTTCGTTCTATTTGCTTTCATACGAAGCGTGATATTAATAGATAGAATATTGTTGCATTCTTTTTTTAAATTAATCCCGTTGTTCATGGAACATGGATGTTGTGTTTTTTTTTTCTTCTACACAATGTCTGTCTGTAACTGCAAATCGAGATGAGTTTGTTTATTTTTATTGTTTGTTAATATTGACTTCTTGTTATTAGCTGTTATTATTTTAAGTCACTGGGTTGTGTTTTGTTAAATGTTCATTTTTATTGCGAAGTAAGATATTCGACCACCTATCAATAAGAATTCATAAAATAGGTTTCCATACGTAAGTTGTTTAATCTATTATTTGAGTAAATATGTATTTTAAACACAAAACGAAATAAAATTACCTGTAAGCGAAATTAAAAACCAATTTAAATACTATAACAATTAAACATATAACAACGTTGCTAATACCAGACCTATTTCAATTAAATATAAGGAAATATCTGATGGGTTTATAGATACCTAGTGGGTTATTTCTCACTAGAGCTAACACAAATTATACATTAGGTCAGGCTATCAAGAAAATAAACACAGCAATAATTACCCATTACATACAAAAAAGGATAAAATAAATGATACTTCAGAATCAGCGAAAAAGCAGGAAAATGTTCTATTTGTATTCTAGAATGGTCCCACATAAATAACGAGTAAATTAATTTCCTTCGGGCCGGGGCTGGCACACAAAAATGCTGACCAAAGGCTGCATAAAGCCAATAAGAAATATTTTTATCTTTTAAGAAACTTAATCGGTACTACACCCATTTTCTGTTAGGTATAGTCTACCTTGTAATTGTGTTAAGGTTTTTTTTTTTTTGGGTGGGAAATCATCAAATAACTTCTCCCGCTCTGGGTGGAGCGGGAGGGCGTGTCAGACTTTTACTGACTAAAACCCACCCGTGTTCCCTCAGTTGCCTGTGTGCCAGGGGCCGCGGTATCTCTTTCGAACAACCCGCACCCCTGGATTGTGTTAAGGTTAAATGTCATTTCATTATTATCAGCCCAAAGTAGTCCACTGCTGGATATAGGCCTGTCCAATTAAATAAATAAAAAATATTATTTGAAAAATACATTTTACAAGAGAGCCACATTAAATGGCGAACCGGTGACTCCTAAACTAGGCCAAAAGCCTGTGTTTTAGGAGTCAACGTTCCTCCAGGTATACTAGCATACGACAGAAGACATGCAAGTACTTATAGATACAACAATATAAATTAAACAAACAATACCTTAATTTAAAAACAGTATTTAGTTATATTAAGAGACAATTCCAATAAGATTCTCGGTTCATCATACGTTAACTTCTGCAACCAATTTGTAAGTTTGGTTTTAACTTCATGTTTAGTCAGGGAGTAAATAGGGATATGTTTATGTCACTTCGTAATCTATCTGTCAGCCTGTTAAGACCCTTTTTCTCAGGAACTAGAGGAGGTATCAAGTTAAAATTAATATCAAATACGAAACTCTACGCTCCCTTAGAGCTCTAAAAAAGCAAGCTCAAGTCAACGCAATAAAATAAAAAATACGGTCATTTATGCGACATATTTATAATACATAATACTATGCGACATATTTATTATAATACATAAATTATAATCTAAGCTAAGCTAATTAATTTCACGCTATTCATCTTGAGTGTCAGCAACTCTCATAGCTGCTACCAGCTATCCTGCGAAGATCGTCGCTTTCAAGAACACGTCTCGCCCACCGGTCATTAGGTTCTACAGCCACTACGGCCCGCCCATTGCCACTTTACTTCAGCTGTATCTGCAGCTTCAGCTCATTCTGTGAGCTAATGTCGACAAGTTTGGTTCTCTGTAGGTTTCGATCCTTCGATTCAGAGAGACCCTAAGCAAAGCCCGTTCCATACACAGTCCGTTGTTGTACCTCTGATAGCAGCAACGCAACAGCAACCTTATCGTAACGAGAACAAAGATAACTTTGATTTTGTCAGTGACGAAAAATCAGAGGTAAAATAAGTGTGAAAGGATTGTAATACCGTCACTAACCGTCTATTCTATTTTTTATTATGGCAAGCACAGCCATTCTGCTAAGGTCTAAAGTGTATTGGAAAAGCATGTGTGCGTTATTATAAATAAAGTAAAATAAAAGTAGAACGATAAAAATCTTAATACTGGACTCAAAGAATAAATAAATTACATAAATAATATAATTGTTGAAACAATAAATACCCCACATCCACAAAGATTGGCATAGTACCTTATTCAAAATGTATTATTATTGTAACGGATGAAAATCATCAGGAGCGCCACAGGCACTTCAGGAGAGGAATAAGATAAAAGGGAATGAAATTAATCGGAAGGGATCCTAAATTGAGTGAGGCGGTTATACAAATCTAGCGGTCGGACGTTGCCCTATCGAAGTTTTCTCTATGAGTTTCGTTTCATACAGACGCTCCCTATACTAACAGTACGAACAATGTACGCCTATAAAGCTTAAAGTGTTTAGTTTTTTGTAGTGTTCTAGATTTGGGTTTACTGGGCACGCTGTTTTATTTTTTCTTCTTGTCTCTAATTTTCATTATGTCAATGTCATGCATACCTGTTATTTGCACGGTTACTGAAATGCCGCTCTTAGATGTAAGTTTATTTGAAATGTAATGACAGTGCTGTTAGTGTGCTTATTATAAATAAATAAGTCAAAAAGTGCGTGGAGTCTCTCCGCGCGGAAGAAGTGAAACCGACTCACTCTGTTGCGTCGGTTGCGTTAAACGTTTAACGCAACCTTTAGCGTTAAACGTTTAACGCAACCTTGTTGGAAGTCGCATAAGAAGTTTCACTTCAATAACCTAATCGATCGACCCGCCCGGCTGTTATGACTAAGCCCTTCCAAAATCGGACCTCATATCAGATTCATTTTGACAATTTTTTTTGCAGAACAAAAATCTAGCAGATTAAAATTTTAATTCTAATATACTATAATGCAGTTGTACTCTCAATGGAAGGTGGATGAATTACCTGACACTATCGACAAATTAAACAGGGACTTGAGAGCAATAAAAACCTGGGCTGATAGATTTGGTGTAGCTTTAAACCCTACGAAGTGTCAGGCGATCATCATTGGCAGTACTCATAGTATTAGCAAGGTGGGTGGTAAAATCTTGCCACCAATACTGTTCAATGGTACGATCATTCCTTTTAGCACTGACGTGAAGGAGTTTGCATATTGATAGTTCCCTGAAATGGCATACTCAATTCGCTAGGGTAAGCCAGAAAGTTACTGGAACGCAGCGGGCTCTGTACCGATTGAAAAATGTACTACAATCGAGTACGAAGACAATGCTTGTGCAGTCGTAAATTGTCCCCATCATTGACTATGGTGATGTGTGCTACTATGATCTCCTCGAGAAACTTGACCGTCTCCTAAATAACTGAATTCGATTCGTTTCTAATATGCGTAAATATGATCATGTCTCTGTGCATCGGTCCCTTCTTAAGTGGTTTTCCATATACCTGCGCAGAGAGCAAAGGGCGCTGACCACTTTGTTCTCATTTCTTGATTCTCCCTCTTCCCCTATTTATCTAGCTCCCCACTTTCAGTACATTCGCGCAAACCACAATAGAAATCTACGCTCATCGCATAATCGTCATCTTCAAGGTCCCACTTACCGCACAGACTTCATACACTCTTCTTTCTTCGTCTAGTCTCTCTCTCTGTGGAATGCGCTTCCCCAAGAAATCAGGATGGCAACCAACCGATTGACCTTCAAAGTTAAAGTTCGCAAGCACATTCGCAAAAAGTTTGCAATAACATTAACATTATTGTCATTGTATTTCTCATTTGTTTTTAGTGAATTCTTTTCGTTTATTTATGTATTTATTTGTGCTGATATTTATACATAGTTATGTATACAGGAAAAGTTTTTATTCAGTGTGCAAACTTTAACCATGAATTCATTTATAGTTTTAATCGGTTTACGCACTTATATTTATTCCTCTAATTTATTACACGTACCACTGTTCGTCTCTGCATCACCCAAAGGTTGACTGGTAGAAAATGCCTAAGGTATTAAGTCCGCCTCTGTACATTTGTGTGCTTAAGTATTCAACAAATAATAAATCAATATAATCTGACTATTTAAATCAAATCCCATGTATATCTAAAACATTTCCATATGTATAATATATTTACCTTTAAGTAAGTAAAAAAAGCTTCATCCAATATGATTAGCGAGGCGGGGGGCGGCAAACATCTGTTTTTGTGTCACCTCGAAAAAAATCTAGATCCGGTGCTAAAATGTACTTAGGTTTTTTTTTTTTTGGATAGGAAATCATCAAATAACTTCTCCCGCTCTGGGCGGAGCGGGAGGGCGTGTCAGACTTTTACTGACTAAAACCCACCCGTGTTCCCTCAGTTGCCTGTGTGCCAGGGGCCGCGGTATCTCTTTCGAACAACCCGCACCCCTGGCAGGAAATGTACTTAGGTACTATCTAAACGTAGAACATAAAATTAAAAAAAAAAACTTAAATATCTTTTTGTAATATCAAAATAACAGCTTTTATTAAATGCAAAATTGAAAGTATATACGGTAGGTAGGTGGCTACTTTCAATAAAAATAAAACAATTTGAAATTTTTAGTACATAAGTATGTCTGTTTTTCCGCCTAATTTCCGAAACGGCTGGGTCGATTTTGACGGGACTTCGGGCAGATAGATGATGTTATAAGGAGTAAAATTGGCTACTTTTTGTCCCGGTAGCACGTGGGAACCAAAGCAGCTAGTATAAAATAAATGCTTTGAGTTTGAGTTTGACCCAGTAACAGCACTATATCTTAGCAAATTGATGTTAGCTTTCTGTGTACATACGGCCATCTAACTTAAACTCAAACTCAAACTCAAAGCATTTATTTCAATTAAACCATTTACAGGCACTTTTGAATTGTCAAAAAGTCGACCAGTTGGAAAGTTGAAGCTAGTTGCCCATTCCAAAACGTAGATCTCTATGGAGAAGAACGGGCAAGAAACTCCATGGACACTCTTTTTAATAATGTTATGTATTACAAAAACTTGGGAACATTATTCTTGTTGCTTCTATATGTGAGACAATGTAAAAAAAAAACAATTCTAAATATAAAATTTAAAATTAGCCATGGAAGTTAGGAGATGACCAGTCTCAACCGACGGCGCCCGTTCACGAACTTGACGCGTGGATCAGCACCATCCAGCTCAACCATTTTGTAGGGAACCGAATGATCCAACACACGCGCCACCATCAGCGAGACATTTAAGTGAGCATGACATACTCTCAACTGCCACGCTTTTTCAAGTCAACGTACATCAAAACAATATAATTATTATACGGATGCATGGTACTCACATTTACAAAGTTTAAACAAAATGCTTCTAAATTATACAAAAATATAGTTTGCAATGTATTTGAGAAATTAATCAAATTTGATTTCCAAAAAGAAAGAAAAATATTTAATATCTTTTGAATTTTTTATAAATAATACTTAATTCAGTCAAAATAAAATAACGCAATTGAACTAGACTAATCCAGAACCGGAATCTGTTCCAATAGCTCAAGATTACACGATATTGAACAGGACAGCAGGGCCCCAATTCTGTTTGGTTATAATGATTCCCCGCGGAATCTTACTACATTCACAATACACTGACGTCGATACAGCTCGGTTAGTATACTTTAGTTATTTTTACAGCGTTATGTCCTACAATATTCTGCTGTGGGGCAAAGCCGCTGATATTCAAAATATTTTTGTCCTTCAAAAACGTGCTGTTCGTGCAATTTACCAGCTAGGTACCAGGGTTTCCTTGAAAGACTTTTTCAAAGATATTGGTATTCTCACGGTGGCATCACATTTCATATTCGCTAACATCTACGAAGCGTACACTAAAAACAGAGATATTCACACCGTTAACACTAGAAATAAGGACAAACTACGTGCTCCCTTTCACCGGCTTCATAAGGTTCATAACTCATTTATTGGGCTTGGTATAACCTTTTATAACAAGCTTCCTTCTTCTTTGCTAGATTTGCCTTTTGATGCGTTTAAAGCTCAAGTAAAATCCATCCTTTGTTAAAAGGCTTACTATTCCATCAACGACTATTTAAATGACAAGAATAGTTGGTCGCTGTGATTAACTCAAGACAATGTGTTCTTTCTCCAGAATTAGCGTAACTAGTGACAGGTTATATGGGTTCATATAAATATATTATTTTAATTTATTTTTATTGACTAAGTATTTTTTTTTATTCTCGTAATGTTTATATTACTTTGTCTATGCATGTATAGAATCAAGTCTATCCGACAAAACAGACAGCTGTGCTGCTGGGGAGTTTGTTGCGCTACTTCTTTTTCCCAGCTAAAGCACTAGGAAGTGGTGACGAGTGGACGTTTTTGGGGGGACTGTCTTATGTATTTTGACGTTCGAAAAGTGCTGATTCTCAGCCTAATTTGAATAAATCACTTTTGATTTTTTTGATTTTGATTCAAACTACGGTAATATCGTGTTATGTAAATACCAATGTAACGGTAAGGAATCGAAATATCTTAATTATTATTTATGTTCCAAGACATTTTATCGACATTTATTAGCAGATGTCGTGTTTGATCTAAGGAATTGACGTGGTTTCGAAGTAAGGAAGCGATCAGTGGTCATAGTGAATTGGCTTGGATAAACAGATTATCATGATGTCAGAAGATACATCTCTGTTTTGTTTCTAAGAAGTTCTACATTCTCAGGTAAGTTTGTAACAAAAATTTTGGTCTAATCAGCACCCTAATTGCGTCAACAATTACAATCTGAATGATTCTGAAGGACACTGCTAATCCATTGCTTCGAAAAAAATGTCTGCTCAACAACGTAAACAACGCAATGAATTTTGTTGAACTGTCAAAATGTTAGGCCAAGGCTACCCCCGCAGGAACTAACGAGCAACTTTAAACTTAAAAAGAAACCAAGTATGAACTACTAGCTTCTGCCGTTTTCTTCGTCCGCGTAAAATTTCCTGACATTAAATGTATCCTATAACATCCCATCGCCCGCGGCCCGCGGCCCACGATAATCTTTAGTTTTCTCTTAGCATTTTTACTGTATTTTTTTGCTTTTTACTCAGCTCTTAGGAACGTAGCCTTTCTTAAGAATTGAGCAATTAAATGCCAAAAAAAAAATTCAAATCTGACTGTCAGATTCAGAGATTACCCCCTACATACAAACCTACAAACAAACAAATACCTCTTTACAATATCAGTACCTATAGATGAGAGAAAAGACTTTTAATTTTTCATTTTACATAAAATTTAAAATACGGTCGATATTGAAAACCTCTTAAGGAAACTTATAAACCAGAAGCTAACGGTGCCGTCATTACTATGTGATTTAAGATAGTGGGTGACTAGCTCAACTTTTCCGAGTACCTGCACCTAATATGACAATAAATCTAAAGTGTCCACAATCAGGGACATTAGCATTTTTCAAAAGTTCCGCTTATATACGGGACCGCTTGCCGCCGCAGCGCCCGGTTCCTGAACTATCTGAAATATTTTACGCTCTTAGGAAGACATATTGTGATAGTTTAAGACTTATCCAATTTAATTAAAATAATTGAAAAGGTTTTTAGAATAAACTTTACTTTTTTATGTATCACTATTTTTTTATGAAGGAACAAATATAGAAAAATATAATTATAGGAATATTTTGATTTTGTTTGTTAGGTTAGCCTACGGACGTAAAAAAATCGCGGCAGGATTTTATCGTGCACTAGATTTTCAACCGATCATTGAGAATCCAACAGAGTGCGTCAAAAAACACAATATTGGATATTGAACTCTCGTCGCTAAACAGTGCGTTAAAAATCCAGTATGCGTAAAAAAATTGTCGCGGAAAAAACACTCGTGGCTTAGGTTCACTTAAGGTGTATCTTGTCGACATTTTTCTATACAACTCCGACTCTGAATGTTCTGAATTGATGAGCAAAATGGGGCTGCGTGTTCCATCCTTCAACTCAAGGAACCATCAGCTTCTGTATGTTCCCTCTGTGCGGTGCATATGTTACCGGCCGAACCCGATTTCAGGCCAAACTAGTTTGTTCTAGGCCAAACTGGTTTCTAGCTTAATTAGCCATTTCGTTAACAGCCTTTGGAAGTAACGCTCGCCGGCCGCTGCCGCGACGCCGCTCGCTTCGCTCGCTCGGCTCGCGCGCTTTTGGTCACAGTTCTAACCTAACCTAACCCATTTAATCGGCGTGCTTAATAAACCAGTTTGGCCTAGGACAAACTAGTTTGGCCTGAAATCGGGTTTGGCCGGTAACACATATATCGACAAAACTCTTATATAATAGAGCTAACAGGGCGTACAACTCAATGTGTAGAAGTGTTGATGATCTTGACTTATTCTCCACCAGTATTCCTAACCTTAAAAAAATACTGTGTAAAAAATTATTTGAAGATCACTAAAACCTGTCTTTTCTTAATTTTATTCTCTCCGAGTGTTTACTTATTCTTACTTTCGCTTGCCTGTCTGCTGTTTCTTGTGCTACCCTAATATTGTCAGTGAAAACTTATAATTGACCTTCTTTCACTAATGGTCAACTATCTGAATCCTAGTTGTAAGTTTTCTTAAGAAATATAATAAATAAACTTCAGGAGTGTATTACTCCGCTGTTCAACAATGTACTTACATAAAAAAATAACATGTTATGGTTTTGTCTCATTATTAATATTGTCTGTACGGAAACAGAATACTAAAATAAAAAGCAATTCAAAAGTTAAGAGTCAACAAAGATTCGTTTTTCTTGCTAATTTAACCTAACTTTGGGCGTGTTTAAGTAATAAAAGAAGTTTAAAATCTCGAAAACCAAGTCGGTACCGACAAAACTCAAATATCTAAAAGTTCAATCAACTTCATTGGTCATTGATTTATGCAGTAGTTTTTTCATAAAACCCGATCTTCCCAAGGACCTCTCTTAATATTTTTACGCGCCTGTTTTACTATAAGATCCTACATCTCACTTAATAATGTTTTGCGTGTAGACTAGCGTCTAACTGCTGCGGACATGACGCTTGGTGAGACAGCGTGCTTTTTAGCCAGGCCCACCAGTGAGTTCAAGCCCGCGACTAGTTTCCTCTTAAACACAATTAACAATACACCACATGCCAAACCGCATGAGCGAAAATATGAAATAACACAGAACATTTAGAACCTCCAATTAGCATGAAAATATGTATTATTGGGCCATGAAACTATCGTTTAAGGCACGCGTCATAAATGGCTATTTCCACTTAAATAAATATAAACTTTACTGTAGTGTAAATAAAGGGGTGTTATTTGCTAAATAATAACAGCTGAATGGGCCGATCGATCAGGGTTAAGCTACGCTTGCCGCGGTTGGTCCGTGGATGGGTCTTTACATGTCACGAATACTGGTATTCAACTGAATCCGGTTAGACTGGAAGCCTACCACATCATAGTTGGGAAAAGGCTAGGAAGATTTATTATTTTCATCATCTGCCAGATGAGGCAGATGATGAAAATAAAGTTGATTTTGTTTTTAAACGGTTTTTTTTAGCTTCCCCTGTTTATTTTTTGTTTGGGTCAAATTTAGTACTTGAAATTTTACCCCTTTCCTGTTGGCAGATTGATCTGATATTTGGTACACACCTTTAGTTTTGATAACAATACAATTTAATATAATATAATATATTAAAAAATAACTAAAAAGAATGAGAAATATTAAGTAACAAAATAAAAACTAAAAACGTGAAAACAAAATAAGTATTTTTTTTTTGAAGTAAAACGGTTTTAACTAAAAGCTAAAAAATAATTTGGTAAAATAAAATCGTGTAAATATGTTTCACGTGTCCCACGATTTTATTTTACCGAATTATTTTTAATTAAAACCGTTTAACTTATTTGTATTTTACTTTTGTTTTGCTGCTCGACTTTGACTTTTAAAGCGCAGAGCAAAAACGTTCGTTTCATGGCCCTCGGATGAAACAAAAGGTACAATAAACTTTTAATAACCTACATTCAAACCAGCACAAACAGGCTTTATTCCAATTCACAATTAAATTACTTATGACTGTACACTTAAAAATTATTTATAAATAATAATACTTTTCTATGAATTAACTAGTTTGCTGAGGAATCAATCAAATATGTCTGGGTTTTCTTGTAGGAGCCTTGCATCATCGGGACAGTACATGATGATGTCAGCAACTGTGCAGGGATGGAGGCAGCATTCCGTGGCTACTTGTCTTCGCACCCGTCGCCAGTGACCCTCGTCAACTAATCGTCTTCTACTGGTTTCCTTCTGTAAGTCTCTTGGCGCCATTTTCTCTGGAAGGAAGAAATTTTAGGTATAAATATCAGATCTTTACGAACTGCACCATAGGTACGAAACACATAGTCAATCAGAATCTGTATCATAACCTATTCCATTGTTTCATATGTTCGAAAAATTTGTCTGCTCAGCAATGTAAATAACGCAATGAATGTTGCTGAACTGTCAATATGGAAGCCATTCCTACTGTCAGTGTGTTACGCAGTTACCCCTCTGGTCTTCTTCTCTTAACCTATTTTAATGTCTTGATCTTATAATTTAATTTATCCGGTAAATGTATAAGGGCGAGAAATGTATTTTGCCAACGTAATACCATCTACCTTTTGCGTAATATTGCGTTATATTATTATTGTAAATTTATTTATATAATTTTTATTAAAAGTGTTATTATGTATCATGACGCTTTTTATAAAGAAAATTTCAGGCAAAAGCTAACAGCAATAAATATATGAATTCAATATTTGAGAATATTAATCCTGCTCCCATTTCTATTGAAGATCAAACAATATATTACAAAATGGCAATATTCCGAGTACCTATTGAATGAATAAAAGATATAAACAGTTTCGCGAATTTCGTAATAAGTGTTTCGGGTGAACTCGCATGAATTACTTACATTAAATTGCATTCAATATATGAAACAAATAGAGTGAACATTTTCTAGAAAACGAATAAGCTATTGCTGATATTAAATACTGGTATTCGATTGCATCCAGTTAGAGTGGAAGCCAGCTTCAAGATAGTTGGGAAAAACCAGGCTGGCGGTGTTGCTGATATTAAATTATATGAAGTAAATGCTGTATTTCAAAGTTAAATCATTACTTATTATCAATCATTTATACTTATTTGTGTAAAGAAAAATGAATACCAGAAGAATCACAATACTTTTTTATCAGTCATCATCATCAGCCCACAGCAGTCCACTGCTGGACACAGGCCTCTCCAATTTCACGCCATTTAACTCGATTCTCGGCAGCTCACATCCAGTTGCTACCAGTAACCCTGCGAAGATCGTCACTCCACCTAGCTTGAGGGCGTCCTACCTTACGTTTTCCGATTCGCGGTCTCCACTCAAGAACACGTCTACTCCACCGGTCATCGGTTCTATGACTAACATGGCCGGCCCATTGCCACTTCAGCTTGCTAATTCTGTGAGCTATGTCGACAACTTTGGTTCTCTGCCGGATCACCTCATTCCGGATTTTATCAGTAATAACCCATAAATTAAGTATGTAATATTTCGTATTGACTGATTATGTATTTGAATTGATTGAATTTTGACTATAATTTAAAAAAAACATTCTTATTTATAGTTTTGAACTAAATATTATAAACTATTTTGTACGACGAATATGGCAAAACATGGTGAGCCAGCAATTTTAAACTAATTTCCATCCATATGTGCATATTTATGTAACATGTTACACTATGTTTATACAATTAAATGCATCTTAAGTTATCTTTAACGAATACTAATCCAAAGGATTTACGTCAGTATCAAAAATATCTATTTACCTATCATTGATGAAGTATCTCTCTTGACTATTTTATAAGTATTATTACAAAAGTTAAATATAATAGTAGACAGCCATCCGCTGCAGCTTAATACTTCATCGTTTATATTGTAGACTTTATCAGCATATACTAAATTTTCATTATTGTATAGTATCATTACTATATACATCTGAAACAAGGAAATAAAAACATTGAATTCACTTTAATTCATTAAAATCTGCATGAGCAACATTGAATGGCTTTATTAATTTCAATGTATCATTCCTGAGCCTTTGACACAGTAAGCTCTAGGGTATAGAAGGTCACAAAATTGACAGATAGTTAAATGGAGGTAAATCATGACCACGTGTGTCAATAATAAATTACAAGTCACAGAAGTCAATAACAGTAAACAAAATATCAGAGAATATGTTAGTCAAAGGCTTCAAATCAAATAACCTAATTCGGGGTTCCACAAGGAACCGTTATTGGTCCTTTGTGAAATGATTACATATCATTGGGGGCTTACTAATGAAAATACCAATATTTACGACTTGCATACATAATAACAGGATTCCTTCTTCCATCTTGTCATCAGCAATATTAATATAACGATAGACTGTGTAATTAAAAAAGCAATAACAATTTACAGATATGTATATAAATAAACAAATTACTTATATTCAATAAGTTAATAGTAAGTCTCAAGAAATGAGAATGGAAATATACAGAGCTATAATTAATGAAGAACAAACAACATTCTTTAGAACAATACTTTGGAGTCATTGAACCTACTGTACCTAGACTATAAGCCGCAAAAGTTTTTACATTCGACTTTATATTTCTTATATAACCTCAATACGTATACATAACACAGTTAATAAAATCTACTATTTTTTGTCACAATGATTGAAGCTAAACCAATATTCATGCCAATTCCAATAAACTTTTATTAAAATCTGAGCGTTCATTAACTCATTGTGTGTGTGAAATGTAATTAGCAATGTATTTGTTAATATTTAGCAAATTGACAGACTGTGAATAACGTTAATTATTAATTAATTTTGGAACTAAATTGCTTGGAGTAATATAAAGTTGATAAGCAGCTAGGTATATAACTTTTAGCAAGTATGAAGACAGGTTTTAACAAGGACTATCAGTATTTTTTTTAGCAATTACTACAATGAAAATTGAAAAAAAAATAGAGAGTTTGGACTCGTTCAAGTTATTTATCGTTTAGGCTAAAGCAGAGAGAAAGGTGACAAATAATCGTATGTATTCAGACCTTTCTCATAAACATATTACAGCTACTAAACATTAATTTACTTCGTTGAATGCAACTAAAGTACAAATAAGATAAATATTAAAATGGCCTTATTTAGTTAAATTAAACAAAAACTCTGAATCCCAGAAAACACACAACTATAATACCACAACTCCAAAATATCATAGCTCTACAAAAAACACTGAACACCAAAAAATATTTTAAAAATAAGTTAATAAATAAAAAAAATAAAAAAACATACTGAATATTTCAAGTTCATCCTCGTTATATATAAATAATTCACAGGCACTGTTCACTGTTGTTTGTTCCCTCAAACAGATACCTGATGAATGAAGCTAATGATACACTGCAGCTCTAAAAATAACCCCCGCTGGTCCATAGTACGGAATTACTTAAAACTTATTTACATCGATGAACACGTTTACAAAACATTGTCATGGCAATAAGATAAGAGGATTCTTCTAAACAACAAGTTATTTATTGAACTGTTACAAAGATACTAAAGGGTAATTTAGAATCGTAATGTTAATTGGCTCCCTTATATAAATTAGGTACCTACACCAGTTTTGTTTACTCCTTTAATTTGGACTTAGTTTTATTAATTTGATTGGTTTTGGAGCGACTCGTTTGTTGTGTTTTTATAGGTTAGCTTTTGGTTGAAATATCTTTGCATTCACTATATTACTCGTTTCACTATTCAGATTAATCTTCCTGATCCTTGCATTAATTTCGATAGTTTAATGGATTCATATTAAATAGATAATTAAAAAAAAAAATGGTTAACAAAACAGTATTAAATATGTTTAATCCAATTCAATTCGTAAACTGTACTGCGACTTTTAGCAGCTTCATTGATATTTATATCAAGAAGTGCAAATCGAACAATAACATACATTATATTTTGAACGTTTCCAATATTCGCATTGCTCTACATAATATTATAGACAAATATAATAAATAATAAAATGTTTATTTGTACACATAGAAGAACATACATAAGTACACAAGATTAGGGACATATTGTACAATAGTGTCACATTAAAAGGGCGAACTGATGCCTCGTAAACTAGGCCAAAAGCCTGTGTTTTAGGAGCCAAGGTTCCACCAGAAATAGTGGCATACAAATGGTATTGAATATCGAGCAAGTACTTATAGTTACAAAAACATAAATTAAAAAAATAATGCCTTAATTTAAATACAGTAATAGAACTATTATGAGACAATTTTATTAAGATTCTCAGTTTCGTCATATGATAATTTCTGCAACCAATCCATAAGTTTGATTTTAACTTCATGTTTAGTCAGGGGGTAAATGAACATAAGTTTATGTATTCGCTGGCAAACTTGGAACGGCATTGGACTATATCGCACACGGGAGTGCCTTTGCGTCTTTTCAGCTTAGCATGATCCAGACGTAGCGTGGAGTGATTCCATTGCACAGCGCGGAGCACAAAAAGCTGTCTCACAGTTAACACTGGCTTCAGAATAAAGTCGATTGGTCGAATAGTCCCTGCGCTTAAAGTGAATGACTTTCAAGACCACCCTTTGAGCTTTTTCAAGTTTAAGTAAGGAGGTTTTGCAGGTTCCGCCCCAAACTGGGATACAATATAAAATAATTGATTGGCAGAGGCTTTGGAAAACCATTATAGCTAAATCTGGATCAGCAGAGTGCCTTAGTTCCTTAAATATATAAATTAATTTTCTGATCCTTGTACATAGGGCTTCCATATGGGGTTGCCAGCTAAGTTTATGATCAATGAGGACCCCTAAATATTTTATGTCTGGGACCAAGGACAGTAATGGATAGCTGCAATTGTGTGCCTCACCTGAGCAAATATGGGATTTAATTTGACCTGATTCAAGTGAAGGAGCTAAAGTGTTAGGTAGCGAAAATCGAATGACCTTTGTTTTTGCTACTTTGTGCGATGGGTCACACAGTGCGCTGGATTGGAGGGTGGAAATACGATCGGACACTATGTCACTGTGAAGATGGACGGTGGACGATGGTGGAAGTACTTCGTAAATGAAAATACTATATAATTACGTCAAATTTTGCGAGTACTGAAGTCTATTGCTACTCAGCCTACTGTCTTGACCAGATCTGAATCGGAACTGCCTCTATTTGGACAAGTAAGACCCTTTTATTACGCTCAGTGGCATCGGTTTCTCCCTACTATTTCTCACGTTTCGGGTCGGGCAACAGTACTCGCTACGTTTTTATTTATTTCAAACTATAGAAACACATCTGGTGCGGATAACAATACACACCAACTGTTATTACAAACTATTGGATTGGCCGTCCTGCACATTCCTCCCGCCGTGCGACGTCCAGTTTTGTAATGCTGGGTGTCGCACCTAATAAAAACGGTGCCGGATAGCCGCTCTCGACTGGTAAAACTACGGCTTCCACTGGTTGCTGAAAGATGTCAGCTGTGCGCACGCTGTCATTCGAACCAGTTTCGGTTGCGCACAAGTGCTCTCTGGCTCACACGTTGGCTGTGAAAGCTCAAGGTTCGGAGCCGTTTGCGATGGCATCAGATTCGGCGCAGGTTCGAGGTTCGGATCTTGTTGCTCTGGCAGCAGGTTTGGCGCAGGCTTGTGGTTCGGATCCTATTGCGCTATCAGCAGGTTCGGCGCAAGCTCGAGGTTCGGCACAGGCTTGAGATGCAGAGCATGCTGCGCAGGCTCGAAATTCGATGCTAGTTGCACCTGCATCAGGTTTGGAGCAGGCTTGAGGTTTGGAGCAGGGTCAAGTTTCGGCTCCTGTTGCGCTGGCAGCCTACTGCCGGCCACCTACTGCAGCCTGCTTTGGCGCAAGCTCGAGGTTCGGAGGTGGCTACGCTGCAGGCACAATGTTAGGCGCAGGCTTGAGGTTCGGAGCAGGCTGCGCAGGCACAAGGTTCGGTGCAGGCTCGAGATTCGGAGCTAGTTGCGCTGGCATCAGGTTCAGCGCTGGCATCAGGTTCAGCACAGGCTCGAGATTCAACGCAAGCTCAAGGTTTGGTGCAGGCTCGAGGTTCGGAGTTAACTGCGCTGGCTTCAGGTTTGGCGCAGGCTCGAGGTTCGTAAGCAAGCTGTACTGGCTCGAGTGGTTCCTAGTTGGCTGTGCTAACTCGAGGTTCGTAGCTGGCTGTGCTGGCTCGATGTTCCTAGCTGGCTGTACTGGCTCGAAGTTCGCCAGGATAAGTGGCACAGAAGCGCTCTCTGGCCTACATTTCGGCTGCGCAGAAGCGAGCAAGTTGTGCGATGGGTCGCACTGAGTGGGCTGCGCAGGCACGATCGACTTTTGCGATGGGTCGCACTAATTAAGCTACGCAGGAACGTTTGACTGTGGCCGCTGCACAGTAGCAGGTAGCCAGGATGCAGTGGTGATCGCTGGCTCTTTAAGTACCGATGTTGCTCTCTCTCGATTGGGTGCGGTGTACATACTGATCCTACTTTCCGTAAAAAGGTGTGGTTGCGCTAAGCTAACTCCCGCCGGTGCAGTCACCGGGATGTCCCAGGACACAGCTGTGGTCACTGGTATTGCAGGTTCAAGCCGAGGCTGCTTATCTGGTTGCACCTCTAGTGTGTGTGTCCGATCGTATATGGCGAGCAATTGACTAGATTGCAGCCAGGTCTGTACTCGATCCCCATTTGTAGCCTCGGTAACTACTGAGGCGGGTTCCTCTTCGTCGCTAGATTCCACCTTAATTACGGCGAGACGGCCGGCGGCGCTGGCGTTTCGGGCTTCGGCCAATTCAGCCTTAGCTTTCGTTAGGCGGCGCGCCTTTGAATCCCTCTTGCTGGTTCTGGACGACGTGGGCTTGCTCTGGCGGTCACCAACTCATTTGTTGGTGGCTCTGACGGCTTGCTGTTGAGTTTCTTCTGTTGCTGTCATGGCTGTTGCCGTAGCGTAGGTCGCAGAATCAGTTTCATTAATGTAGAGCAAAAACAGAGGAGGCCCAAGAATGCTACCCTGTGGTACACCGAAGCTGATAAGATTATCATCACTCTTTGTAGAGTCGATTTTGACTCGTTGAGTACGATTGGAGAGATAATCTTTAAATATGGCCAATGCGAGGCCACGAATCCCAACGATTTCCATTTTCGAGAGCAAGGTGGGAACAGGAACCGTGTGGAATGCCTTGGATAAGTCAAGAAAGATACCGTAACATTTCATGCCATTATCCAGGTTATTAACTAATGTTTTGGTAAGGTCAGCTACAGCATTCTCTGTTGAGATTTCTGGTCTAAAACCGTACTGATTGTTGGCAATGATTTTGTGTTTAGAAAGATAGGCAACGAGACAGTTGATAAGTATCCTTTCGAGTATCTTGGATAAAGAGCTTAGTACGGAGATTGGACGGTAGTTTGATTCATTGGCTCTGTCTCCACTCTTGAAAATGGGATGCACGACCGCTTTTTTGAGGACGTTGGGAAAGATTCCAGTATCAATAGCGCAATTGAAGATATGCGATATATGTCATTGATACTTACCAACTATATCTAAATGTTTATGACGCAACAAAAACATATCGACCAGAAAAAGTTTTTGGCCCGTACGTCCAAAGTCTAGCCTAGCGTTTTCAGAACTATTTTGGGTTCAGCTTCCAGCCTAACCGGCTGCAGCTGAATACCAGTATTTTACACGGAGCGCCTGCCTATCTGACCTCCACAACCCAGTTACTGGGTAATACGATACCCCTTGATAAGACTTATATAATCAGCCTTTAATGTTCCCACTGCTGGGACACAGACCTCCTCTCGGTGGGAGAGAGAGTGGGTCGTAATCTACCACGAGGGCCCAGTGCGTGTTGTTAGATGTCACATGTCTTCGAATTTTTTGGTTCTAGGACATGCCGGTTTCCTCACGATGTTCTCCTTCACAGTTTTAAGAGCATTGGTGATAAAATAATTTACAAAAAGTAAAGCGCCTGTCTGGGTTCAAACCTGCGACCTACGTCTCGTAAGTCGCCGCCGATACCACTGGGCCACCACTGCTAAGACATAAAACTAATTGTCAGATTTCAGGCTTCTCACGACCCGTAACAATTGTCAAAGGGGCCATTAAAATATTACGTAAGCACTACAGGGGGGCGGGTGGTCTTTTCTTTGCTTATTTTTGATGACATGAGGGATGGGGGGGTCCGGATGGTGATTACGTCAGCACTATTTTTTTTTCTTTTTTGGATTTTCTACAAAATTTATTTGATTTTGGTTTGAACATATATGGCAACCCTACTTGTCTATAAATGGCTCGAAGAAAACGTTGACGATATTCCAAAATCACACGAAAGTGAGCAGACACACAACATTGAGCAGCAAACATCCAAAGTCATCGAAGACTGAGTCATGGATTCGTGTGTCATGGACTGAAGAATAAGAAGAATTCGAATTAATATACCAAAATTATAAAAGATGTTTGTTTTGTTCGTTAAAGATTATAATAACTGAATACCATCTCAATAAAATTTGCTTAAATAAATATTATAATTATGCGTTAAAGTCCTCTATTCCAAGCCATAGGTATTCTTTATTTCTAGACTTGTAATTGCTGCTCATGAATCAATAAATAAACCAGAACACATTGAAAAAAGCATGTACCATTGTTGTTTTTTTTTTGGGTGGGAAATCATCAAAAGACTTCTCCCGCTTTGGCTATAGCAGGAGGGCGTGTCAGACTTTTACTGACTAAAACCCACCCGTGTTCCCTCAGTTGCCTGTGTGCCAGAGGCCGCGGTATCTCTTTCGAACAACCCACACCCCTGGCAGATGTACCAATGTTTACGTGAGCATGGAGGGGGGTAAGAGCTTTGCTTACTTTTGCTGACGAGGGGGAGGCGGGGGTTACAAATTGCAAAAAATCTGCATAGTAATACTTGAATGACCCCAAAGATCCACGAATGACAGCCGGGACCAAATGCTTAACATGCTTTCCGAGACATGGAGGGTTGTTGGTATGTAAATATGGTCACCCATCCACAGACCGACCCGTGCGGCTCTCATTGCTTCACCACAAGCTCCCCTTTAACACATTATCTGAGTACATATTTCGTGTACATAGCAACAAGGATGTTATCAGACAGATGCTAACCGGAAGTGGTACACTTACTGACTAAAAATAACGACTGGGGTCACAGGTCATTGTTTACTCACAACTCTGAGGGTATCTATAATTGTGTTTATATTGTTTGTTATGTCCCACATACCGACAAGGATACCGCTCCACTTGTGTATACACTTGATTCGTTTATTTATTTTATTTTATTGAGGATTTTCATTGGTTGAGTCTTCTTGTCCCCAATCCCTCGATGTTTGAAGACTACTGGTCTTCAACCAGGGCGTCCTGCCCGTTAGTTATGGCACACGGTGCTGAAACATAGACACTGACAGTTGGGCTGGTCCACTAATTCAAGGTCGCTCAACGGGCTATGCTCGAAATTTCTTTGAAGGATAGATATATCATATCATATAATTATATAAATCAGAAATGAAATTATCCGGAAAAGAATCGCAGTTCCCAACATAGCTTGCAGAGTAAGCAAGCTTAAGTGGTAGTGGGCTGGCCACGTTTGTAGATTACCTATGGCCGGTGAGGCAGACGAGTCCTGGAGTGAAGACCGCGTATCAGCCAGTGAAGAGTCCCCCAGCTAGATGGACATACCACGTAAAGATTGTTCCTGGGATAGACTGGAAATGGAATTAGGACAAATTCGAGACGAGACAATCTAACGTAATAAACCTTTGAATATTTTTACTTAATCTACAGCACAAGTACACAACAACCTGTGTCAAACTAAGAAAAAGATATCAAAAAAACAACATAATTAATCATTATTAGCACTTCGGTACCTAACAAGAAAGTGAGAGGAACAAACAGACAACAGGCGATATTTATTTTTGATTAGTAAATTGACTAACCTTAATTTGTTGTTGTTGTGGAGTTGTTGATAAGGAGTGAGACATCCCCAGCAAGCGGCGCCTGATAACAACTCGACATAAACAAGTCGATCGCCATCAGGCCAGCGTATGCGCCGCCTCGGTAGCAAGATAATAGATAAATTAAGGATCGATTGACACACTTCTTGGTACAAATTATTATTCACTTCGCCACCCGATCTGCCGTGACCCTAATATGATAAAGCTCTGTTGACTCGTTTGCGAAACATCCTTGTTTTTAAACGATTCTAAACTCAAACTCAAAGCATTTACTTCGATCAACCTCTTTATATATATTTTGTATTGAATCTCTTTTGAACTGTTAGGAAGTCGGTCAGTTAGTCAAAACGTTGAAGGTAGTTGAACGATTAAAAGTATTTTAGTTACTGTTGGCGTTAGAACAGGCCATTGCGAGTCTTATCAGCGACGACTTCTGCAACACCAAAAGCAACGTAGATGCGTTGCCTTCCTAGCGACAAAGCTGAAATTTCTCCTTAAAATAAACAGGCACCTAAAACCTTTCCAATTGGTACACGGCAACGCTTCTAAAGTGGGGCGCGCGTGGAACACAACGCGCCGTCGACCCGGGCTTGGTACTTACTGGACAACGAACTACCCATTACTCGCCGTCCGGAAGCCCGTGCCTACGGTGGCCGGGAATCAGCCTGGGATTCCCGATGCCCAAGGCGTCTCCCGCGGCGACTAAGGCCGTGAGGGCGCATATACTGGGTCTCCCTCACGTGCGCCACCTCCCTCTTCGCGAGCATTACTGTTTCGCAGAAGGAGCTGACGGCTACCCATGCACTCTCGCTCCGTACCATGGCCTGGACCAGGGCCGGACGCGAGAGATCGCTGCCACCGATCGCCTCCACGAGTACACGGTGGTGCTACGCCCAAGCCGGGCACACCTCCACCGTATGCTCCACCATGTCCTCAGGGCGATCTTCGCAATGCAAACACCCGGGCGTTTCCTCCCGACTTATCTGAAACAGGAACCTCCCGAAATAACCGTGTCCGGTGAGGACCTGCGTCAAGCGGTAGGTGAGGACGCCGTGCCGCCTCTCAAGCCACTCCTCAAAGAGGGGACTTACCGCCGCTATCGTGGTGTGCCCAGCACTGGGTTGCGACAATCGCACTCTCCATGTCGCCATGGGAGCCTGCCGAAGCTCTGTCCGCTGTGCCGCGATTTCTCACGGCAGCAGAGTGCGGGTTGTTCCAAAAAGATACCGCGGCCCCTGGCACACAGGCAACTGAGGGAACACGGGTGGGTTTTAGTCAGTAAAAGTCTGACACATCCTCCTGCTCCACCCAGAGCGGCAGAAGTTGTTTGATGATTTCCCACCCAAAAACAAAAAAAAAACCTGATCATTGAACCTATGTGGCTTACTTAGACACACGCCTCTCAAGCCATTACTCACACCTGATATTTACTGTTTTAGAGGAGACAAACCTTAAAATTCCCATCAAGTTACAACATCGTTTGTAAGACAGATTGTCTGGTAGTTACTGGTTATTATTTTGATAAAATAATAAATAAAATACTGTAGTAATTGTGTCAGCGATAAGGTATAGCTAATGCATTGTACTTTGTGAATAAATACAACAAAAGAAATTAATCTAGCCACTTCACGATTGTAGACAAATTGTTTTGATCTTTTTGCTGTTTCTGGTCCGGAGAGTTTTAATTTATTCTGTCTGTGACTGTGGATTTTGCTTCTGTCGCCCTATTTATCATCTAACAGTCTCTAAATGAAATCTAACCATATTGTATTCTGATTTGCTTGAAATTGTTACAAGCGTCGCCGGATTTCGTAGGTTAACGCCAGTTTTGGAATTAGTTAAGTATCTATTCATCAGAAAATGGAACGATAGTTATACTAAAGAACTAAATTCTGTAGTCAACCTATCGACTAGTACCCTAACTGCGTAACGCACGACTAATCATAATCTGAATCATTTTGAAACAGATTGCTAATACATTGCTTCATATGTTCGAAAAATGTGTCTGCTCAGCAACGTAAATAACGCAATAAATATTGTTGAACTGACAAAATGAAACAGATTATGATTGATCGTGTGTTACGTAATTAGAGTGCTGGTTACACTACGCTTGCCGAGACTTTACATATTAAGACCCCGCCGTGCCTCGGAAAGCACGATGAGCCGTTGGTCCCAGCTGTCAATTGTGGATCATTCGACAGTCGTCACGGGTTCTCAGAAGCCCGAAATCTGACAACCAAATCGAAGTCTTACCAAGAGTTATCGTATTACCCAAAAACTGAACTGTGAAGGTCATCTGGAAGCCGACCAAAAAAAATTGGCAAAAGACTAAGCAGATTGATTCCTCCCTGGCTGATTTTCATTTGGGGATTAAGATTTCATAAGTTAACGCCTAGCATTGTAATTAGGTAAGTATCTATTGATTAGAAAATAGTAAGATAATTACATTTTAGAGAACTGAAATTTTAATGGTTGTTTTCCCGCAGCGAAACGGTTTTGTCTTGGTAATAAAATCGTTTTATAAACAAATAAAATATTTAAAACACAAAATGGCAGATTAACAATTGTGAAAAATCACCACGTGCGAGTGTTTATTTTGCTTTGAACATTTATGGATCGCTATTTTCTTTGTCGGCGGCGCGTGTGATTCGAGTAGTACCTACAAGTTACCTCTAGTGTTACTATTGATTGTCACGTTTTCGAGTTTATGAATATTTTTTTTATAAAATAAAAAATAAAACATCTTAATTTTTTTACTTTTACTCTATGCTTCGAAAGTACTCCTTATGGCAAGCTGTTCTGCCGCGGGAAAACAACCATTCAAATTTCACGGTGTATAATATATTCTGTGGCTAGCCTAAACAATGACAACTATCAATCGATATCGAATGAATAAAATTGTTGGTTTTCAAATCAATAAATCGATTTATCGGTACTGTAACAGTAAAAGACTATTTTGTGAAAAAATGTGGTTTATAATGTTTTCTACATTATAAACCACATTTTTTACTCTGTTAACTTTGTAGAAACTTTAGCAAATCTTAGGCTCAGCGATCAGATTCTGTGTCATTATTATTAAGGCCAAAACACGTGTAACCAGAATTCGCCGAAAATTTTCGTTCGCCTTGCCGTCAGTACCCACTAGTAGTCAGTGATTAATGTGAAATGTCAAGAGATACTCTCGATTCGTCTTGGACGATTAACTTTAGCGTCTTCGACTATCCGTGCTTCTTAAACTGATGTCACCGATCCCTTGAAAACGAATGGAGCTTTACCTACTTTAAGACTACGTTTGCTAGGACGTTAAAATATCGCAGCAGGATTTTTTCGCCAATTAGGTTTTCAACTTTCGGTGTTAAACTGTACCAGCGCGTCGATATAACACACTGCAGGTTTAGCATGATGCTTTCTATTTCTACTCTACCGTTGTACATATCTCGGTACAAAACTGTCAATTGTCTACACGGAAACGTCATTTTTGTCTACTCTTCCGTCGACAAAACGCTTCTCTACGGTTCTCGTGCTGTCTGCTGTTCGATTTTCAACACTCGGTGCTAAACAGAGCGTTGAAACGAACTGATTTCTTTCACATGTAGATAAAGTGTTAACAGGAATATTATTCCATTCATCCATTACCGTTTTAATAGAGAAAATCGTAAATGAGAAAAGGTTACAAACTTTCGACGTAAGTACGTTTAGATATTATGTTACATACCTATAGTCGACCTTAAAATTGGTTTATTAAGTACTAACTTTTGCCCGCGGCTTCGCTCGCGTGGATGTCGGTTATCGCGTACAAAAGTAGCCTATGTCTTTCTCGATACTCCAGGCTATATCTCTGCCAAATTTTATGACGATCAGTTCAGCGGTTTAGGCGTGAAAGCGTAACAGTCGGTATGCCTTTAAGCGGAAATTGCAGAGGTATTTTCATAACGAATAGCGTTGAGTCATCTAAACTCCTCTTCCCCTTGAAAATGTATATATATAATAAGCATAAGTTATAGTAGATATGTATGCTTGTATATGTATTATAAGTTTATAACCTATTTATGGACCAATGTTATTTATTATTCATTATGATATAATTTGTATAGTTTTTTTTTCATTGTTCCTCTCAACCTAAGCACCTGCCATTAACCAAGGGTGGTGAAGAGATTAGCTCTTCACCACCCTTGGTTGACTGGTAGAGAATGCCTAAGGCATTAAGTTCACCTTTGTACCTTTTTGTGGGCGAGAAGTTTAAATAAATAAATAACAGACAGACAGGCAGAGTTACTTTCGCATTTCTTTCTTTCTTTTCTTTTTTCTTTATAAATTAGTAGGGATCATTGGCTTGATTATCACGTGCACTTCATAAAACAACAAGGTCTATTTGCTTATGTGGCTGCCAGATAGTATCTATATTGTTCACAAAAGCGATCATTACTCTTTGATTTGATACTCTTAAAATTGTATAATTTGGCCAATAAATTAAGAAACTGTAACTGATCTGGGTCACTATTAAATGTGACCAACAATTTATTTATAAACTTCTGAGTAAAGATAAAAATGTTCCATTGCTCGAAGTAGATACTTACCGTTTTAATAAGATTAATGTGAAGGACGATATGACGAGACGAAAATTAGGTACAGTAACGAGATTGGTACAATATTATAGCAACCGAAGTACCTCGATCTAGACAGTTTGTTACCTATCTTAGGTCTCAAGGTTCAATTTACACAGGTAGGTAAAGCTCGACCCAGCAGATGTTACATAAGTCCGTAATATTTTTACGTTACCAAAAGTAGATTGTGATACCTACTTGTGATTCTGTATTTTTCTCTTTTTTTATTTGTCTTTAAATACCCGACATGAGTATCGAAAAAGAAAAAGAAAAGTAGCAACTAGAGATTCAGATAGATAAGCTTATGTTAGAAAAACTCCGCTCTTCAATAACTTAAATACGTATCTTTTAGTTGTTTTATAAAAATGTAGGTAAAGGAAATAATAATGTGAAAAAGAGAGAATTAAATACAAGGTATGCGAGTGGACCCGAGTGAGGGTCTGTGAATGTGGGTCGAATGAAACGGAGTGTATGCATGAGGTAAAGAACGGTAGGTACACAAAATGAGAACTGATTCACACAGTTTCGCAATAAATATGTCTTTATTTTTATTATCACCACTCACTATACCCAGTAACTGGGCTGTGGAAATCAGAAACGCAGTAACTCCATGTAAAATACTAGTATTCAGCTACATCCAATTAGATTGGAAGATGACCCCAACTTTGTTAGGAAAAGGCTAGTCTGAGGATCTCTCAATTTACCTAAAGTTAGGTGAAAAAGACTCAATCTAAATCCGACCTACTCTGACTTTCAGAAGTTGCCTCTAGATATTTTACGCTACTGTTTTTTAAAGACCTTTCACGTTAGACTTTGATTGACGACTTCAGCAAAATGAATAACAATACCTAAGTTCCATTCGGTCTGTTTCATTTGAATGAATTGTTTCGTTTTTCATTTTCGCCGGCGCGTCGCGATCGTGTCGGCGTTCCATTGTTCACCAGTCAGTCTATTTGGCTTTAAAAGAAAATGATTTTATTAAAGAACTAGGTATTGCCCGCTACTTTGCTCATGTTCATACTTCAACCCCCCGTTTAAATTCTACGAGAATAATTGGTTTGTTATAAACATTATCAGTCTGATTACAAAACGCGATCTAACTTTAAGCTGTGCTATAATTGTTACTTGTTACTGTTATTCGTTTTGTTTTTATTCCTTAACATTGTTAGTGACATTTATTTGACAAACAAAATAAGATGGCTGCCAAGTTTTGTTTACCCACCAAACGCCAGATGTCATGTTTTTTAATTGTCCGATCAATTGACATTAGCGGTCGTCAAAAAAGTCTCTCTGTATCCGATATATTTTTTACTCTCCTCTATGCAGCACAGATAAAAATGAAAAAATTACAGGACTGTCAGTATCATCACATGTCAAAATGTCATCTGTCAATTCATCGACTGTTGATGTTGCTTGTTTCACACAGGACTTTCAATCGCTTTATTCTGTTCTTAACTAAAAACCTTATTATATCAAGCGCTGAAAGTGCTGGTTTTATAAATATGCTGCACACTATACCTACCTGCGCTACAAGGACTTGGCTGTATGAGCTTGCTAGCTTTTGCCTATTCAAAATGTCAAATTGAAACGAAAAATAATGGCGCCGGGGAATTAGAACAAAAAGAATTAGGTACTTTTTTAAATCGTTTCGTAATTGAAGAGTGTCCGTTCTATTGTAATAATTGCAACGTAAAAAAACAAACTAGTAATTATGGTAAACATTTCATACGTGTTGATTCAGAGGCCATTTTTGACATTTTCCTTTACTATATTTTAAGACTTTATGCATTGCGTGATTGATATTGTGCCTGTCACAAAGGTGTTTATGTTCGATTCAAAAATCGTTCGAATTTACGTATGTTTAAATATGTCACACTTTCGTACCTCTGGAGTCTCTCATATAAACTCGTATAAAATACGTGACATGTGAAAATATTTTAGCCTCTTGAAGTACCTAATTACCCTCCTTACGATGTCTGAACGTCGGGAGAATGAAGAGTCGTACGTACGTTTATGGTTATAAACCAAGTTAAAATGCTTACATAAATATTAATCTTCTGTATAAAACTGATATAACGTCACAGAAGGTCGTAGAAGGTCGCAGACACAGTATAAACTATGACCAGTAAGTATCCAGTAGATACTACTATAAGTATCTCAACATGGCACTTTTTTGTGAAATCGAACGCTACGCTACAACGGGTGTTAGTGTCAACCAAACTTACAAAAGTTTATTATTGCATAGTTGTAAACATGAAAAAATTCACTAGTTGCCCACACATAGCCGCCTCATTTAACTTTTTAGTACCTACTGAACTGATTGCTTTCAAAATCGATATTTGAATAGCCAGGCGTAGGTATAAAAAATTCCAAATTCGAATCTAGTTTTAAAAATCGTAAATAAAATGCCGCTTAAAAATAATGAGACTTATTGTATGTAAACGCTTTTGCATGTTTGTGTCGGGTCGAATGAAACTAGCAAATGGTCGGAATCATTTGTTCCTAGTTGAAATACTGTATGTTAATGTACTGTGTCGCAGATCATTATCGTATGATCCAATTTACTGTCAACTGTTAACACCTCATAAATGGTTCGAAGTTCTTTAAGAGCCCACATTACCCAACACGTTGGGTGCTTAACAAAGCAACACACTTTAAAAAGTCGTTAAAAGAGAGTGATCGTCCCAAGAATGGGTACCTACTTATTACGATGTCGATGCGGTTTTAAAAAGTTTGTTTTACGTCCCAATCGTTTTCAACTTCGAACTTTTTAACTTTTAGATGGATTTCCATGGTTACTGGGCTTTTGATATTCAGGGAGTATCTTTGGACGTTATATATATACTATGGGGGTTTGTACAATAGCATTAGGTACTTTAAAGGTTGTTTACGAAAAGCGACCTTATATTGTACTTAATCAGCCTATAATAGCCCCACTGTTGGGACACACGCTTCCTCTCTGTGTGAGGGTGTGGGCCATAATCCACCACTCGGGCCCAGTGCGGGTTGGTAGGTGTCTTAGAATGTTTGGTACTAAGACATGCCGGTTTCCTTACGATATTGTTTCCTTCACCGGTTCGAGAGCTGTGGTGATGAAGTTAAGTTAAATACACAAAGTAAATAGCCTGCTTTTGTTTGAACTGTCAAGCTGATTTAGAAGGAGAATAGAGAAAAACAGTAGGCGAGGCAAAGGAAGAACATAAAATATAAGATTCTTAAAACGATTTCGTTTACTATTAGATCCCGGTACGGGGTCACCTTAAGAGAAGACGGGGCCTGCGAGGAATTTGAAAAATAGGTATTTGAAGAAACTATTGCCGTCGCGCTGTCAGTAAGTCTGCCCCTGTAGTGTGTGATAGGAACAGCTGCAGCTCAGACCGAAATTATCACAAAATTTTTGACGAAATCGACGTTTCGTATTCCCCTTTTTTCTCCTCGAAAACTAAGCCTATTCAATTATTTTTTATATTAACATTTTAAGAAAGAGTATGTTTAGGTTCCTATAATTATTTTTATGTTAAAAACTTTTCTAATTTGTCTGGTAGTCCTCTAATCACGGCGGTAAAAATAGGGCATTTTTTGTCATTTTTAGAGGGTCATATTTTCTTTACTAATTAGTTGCTGAAAAAAAGAAAACCACAGGGACATGTTTACAGCAGACCTGGATTAAATGAAAAAAATATATTGTACTAGAGGCAATATTCAGGAAGAAAAAAGGGGAAGACATTTGTATGGAGAATCGCACGCACTGTTCCGTCTTAAGGCTCCTTAGTACCTACGTAGCTACAATATTCAAAAATTATTTCGCGAAATAGATTTGCTTCTTATTTTTTATAGAACAACATTAAATACTCTCCTTTGAAGCGTCGCTGCTGTCGGATAAAAAGATTGAAGGTAGTATAATGGAATAATGTCAGACGTTCCTAAATACGTTCGTGTCTACTACTTTAAAAGAGGTAAACTCATTCGGGA
Organism: Antitype chi; assembly: GCA_947359405.1. Lineage (NCBI taxonomy): Eukaryota > Metazoa > Arthropoda > Insecta > Lepidoptera > Noctuidae > Antitype > Antitype chi. The sequence goes on along the minus strand of OX375815.1, from coordinate 7,470,314 downwards.
ATTACTTTTTTTCTTAAGAACTTCGTTTTTTTTTTCAGACATTATTAGTAACTAGTAAATTAGTGTTAGTAAAAGAAAATCTAGAGACCTTGTTTTTATTTTTACAGGAGAAAAACCTGAGTGTTTCCAATTTTTCTTTAAAAGGGTTCGATTGTTTACGCTAACACTGAATTTTTAAATCACGCTGGAATAATAACATAATATATTTTTGCCATGAGTACTTTTTGAAAGGAAAATAATTAATTCGACGAAATGCCAATAAACTTTATCTCTAGGTAGGTAATACTGAAGCCTAAGAATGGTTTTTAATAGATCGTCATAGAAGCTGCTACAAAAAAAAATTAAGTATAACTCGAGTTATGTTTCGGCGGTCGGGTTTTTAGTTAAAAAAATATTTATTTATTACAATATTTAATAATATAAAAAAATACAGGATATTAAGCCAGTGGCTGATTCAAGACTGAATATAATGCAAAGTAAAATAATACTATTGGGTTTCCGGTAAATGCCAAGTTGGAATACGACGCATGCTGACGGCGGCTGCATGCTCAGCGTAAACGCATGTTACGATGAGTTAACTCCTCCCTCCATAAGATAGAAGCAACTCTTGCTTCTGGCGGCGTCCGCGCTGCCCTTGGTGTCCTCCGGGATGTTCTTAGTTTTCCATCGATACAGCTTCCAAGATGCTGCAGCGACCAGTAGGATGTATAGAATGATTGTAGTCCAGCTAGGTGTAGCTGCTATGATTGTCCAATTATCTTCTTCTGGCGTGGATATATCGCCTGCCCTGTTGATCAATTCATGGATGCTGTCTAGTGATATGTCTTCTAATTGGAGTTCGTATTGTATTGATTGTTCTGGGGCTTGATGCTGCTCAGGTAACGGTATGACCTCGTTGATGACGGCTGTATCAGTGTGCGATCGCAGTGTCTTGTTCATGATGTTCATCTGGCAGTCTTCTGTTAGCGTAACGAGATGAATTCCAGATAGCTTCTTGTAGTCTGTCTTGGTGTTGCATTGTGTTTTAGTGACTTCGTCTTCTCTGAGGACTAGTAGCCAGGTGTTGTCTCCGATCTTCTGGACTTTGCCTCTTCTTAAGTTCATCTTAGCATGAGTGCAGTTAGCTGGGCGATGCTGAATGAGTGATAGTATGCAGTCATCTGTGTCTTCGATTCTTCTGGTGTCGAGGAGTTTGCAGAGCTGGGTGTTATCGGTCAGTGGCTGGCAATCTTCTTCCAGGTAAGCGTACTCATCGTTACCAAGTGCTAGGTATTTGGATTTAGGAATGATAGTAAGGTTATTTTTATTAGGGACTGAATAAAGGTGGATAAGGTCATATGTTTTTGGGATAATTGACGGGATTTCGAGGATAAAATTAACCGAGTGTTCTGTGCTGTAAGCTTTAACTTTAATTGACTTCTCTATCCTATATATGTTATTAATACTAATACTAGCTACTGGCTTAAACAAAAACATATTTTCCAAGTTTCTTAGCTCTTCTATTAAATTCTGAGGGCTTATAATACTAGGATGCATGGTGCCCATCTGAGCAAAGGTCATAGCATCTTCTAATAACATTAACCTATCTAAAATTATCTGTAAACTAAAATCTATCTGTACGTAAATGTCTAAGAAATGTAAATGGTTAGATAGGTCGTTGGAATTATTAGTAATATTTTGTAATAACTAGCCAAATGTTTCTGATTATTGTTTAATTTTGTTAACTGTTTACTGAACTCATCTATTGTATTATGTGCTAATACTAGGGATTTTCTTTGTGAATCCTGAACGTTTTTAACTCTGTTTTTAATATTTAAGATTTCTTCTTCGAATTTAGCTGCATCTTCATGGTCGAGGTTACCAGTAATAGACTTAACGACAGTACCTAATCCATCTATAAGACCGCGTCGCTTTCTAACTTGCGGCGTCAAAAACATAATCTTCTTACCTATAATACTAAGGCTATATTCTATTTGATTCCTATACGTTTTATGTAACTCTCCAGATGCTGTATTCTCAGCGTTTTTCGTACTTGCATATAGAGACATTAATTGGATAGATGTAAAGTGCAGATTGGTAATGTTGTAAACGCAAGCAAGGCTAAAGTAGTTGTCTTGTTTAAGGAGTTGACCTTGTTTTAAGAGGAGGATCCCATTGTCATTATCCACGTGGGTAATGGTTACGGTTGCTGTTGTGTTGAGCACGACGGCTCCTGCGATGAAGGTCCTGCAACAAGATGAGGCCTCCGTAGTAGCTTGAAGTGAACCCTGATGGACTTAGAATTTGGATGGTTACCTATTATTTCAGCCACGTTATTTGGGTGAAGGTGTATAATCTTGTATGGTCCTTTGAAGACTGGCTTCGTTTTGTCACTGCGTGCTGACTTTGCTACTTGTTTATAGACGGTTTCACCTACCTTGAATTTCATTTCTTCTGCTTCTTGGTTACGTTTAGCAATCACCTGCTCCTTGTTTTTGGACATGTGTGCAGCGATGCACTCTTGAACGTCCTCTGCATTGGCGCGATGCTTAATAACATAGTCCTGGTAAAATTCTTTTGGGTAGTATAACTCTAATGGGTTTCTAGATGCTGTGTGTCCGAATAATAACTCATGAGGTGTATAATCTGTTGCCGAATGGATAGCGTTGTTGTATGCTATTATAGAGTACTTCATGATTAGCTGTATAGGGTCATCTTTGTTGGTCATTCTTTGTATCCTAATCATTTCAGCTAGGGTAGAGTGCAAACGTTCAATAGGGGAGTTAGAATTAGGATTATAGGGCGTTGTGAAGTGTATGTGAATGTTATGCAGTGCGCATATTTCTTTAATAACATCGTTGTCAAATTTAGTATCTGAATCTGTGGTTATTTTATCCGGTAAGCCTAACACTGAGAAAACGTTAAGTAATGCCTCAGCTATATGGACACTACTGCATGCTGTTAGTTGAACCGCCTGGGCGTATTTAGAGAAGTTATCAATGACCGTAAGGAACGTTGCGCCTCCTGTTGAATATAGGTCCATAAATATGTGCTCCATTGGTTTGCGAGGTGTATCGGTTATAGCTAAAGGTGGTTTAAGCGGGTTGCGTTCGTATTTAGATTTCAAACAAGTGTCGCATTGATTAACGAAGCTTTGAATGGTTTTTTTTTTTTTTTTTTTTTTTTTTTCAGGGTGGGAAATCATCAAATGACTTCTCCCGCTCTGGGTGGAGCAGGAGGGCGTGTCAGACTTTTACTGACTAAAACCCACCCGTGTTCCCTCAGTTGCCTGTGTGCCAGGGGCGACGGTATCTCTTTCGAACAACCCGCACCCCTGGCAGGCATCGGCCCTTGCGGACCCCACCAGTCCGGCGCACCAGGACACATGGCACGCCGTGACACACCCCAGGAACCAAGTAGCACAAGGGCCCTAGACTACCCTGGCACCCTTGGTCCCCCTGCGACGGGTCAGCGCAGTGGCCCCGCCGCCTACCACTTCTCGGCCGCAGAGGATAGGGAGAGCGGCCAACGCTATACCGACACTCCTCTTCCCCTGCGGCCCCACCGCGTCCGCCATCAAACGGTGGCGGCCCCGTCCAGGCCACGGAAGGGAAGAGCGCTACTCAAAAGTACCGGCACTCCTCCTCCGCCGCAGCCTGTAACCCTCAGCCGCGATGCCTCCCATTCGACATCGCGGCCCGCCTTAGTTGCGGTGCACCTCACCGCAACCTACTTTTTGGCCGCTACGTCGTCGGCTTGGAGACCAAAGCCCTGACGAGCGGCCCCACCTTGGGGTTCCTCTTCGCTTCACCGTGGGAGCGGACCACGGCTACTGAGCCCCCCCGCAACGACAATGCGGGAACCCACTGGGGTCCGAAGCTTTGAATGGTAAGGAGCATGTTTGCCCAATGATAATTTCTGTGCAACTGCTTGTATGTCTCCTGAATACCACGGTGAACAGTCTTACCTTCGTGATATTTCTTAATCAATTCCTGTTGTTCAGGTTTATTTTCTACTAGGGTTACACGTGTTGTGCATTTAAGTAGCTTAGGACCTCTGTCGTTAAATATTGTTGTGTAAACTCTAGAGAAGGCATGGTATAGTTCGTCGTTATAAAAGTAACAATGGAATACACGGTCAGCGATGGTGTGTTCTTTAAGGAATCTAATTATCTCAGACTCTGTATTATTTACCGGGATAAAAACATCTTTTATAACTACTTTTGAGTTAGTGGATCTGTTATCTACTCTATACGTAGATCCGGGCGTTGACCTAACGTGGAACTGTTTTAACTGCCTATCAATAGCGTCTGTAATTATGGGTATGCCTCTAGTTTCGTTGTCAGGCTGTGTGTGTCTCGTAGACACTAATTCAGGTTCGACTGACACTATACTCATACTATCTGTACCTATATGAGATTCGGAAATGCTTGGGTTTTGTGATTGTATATTTTCATTGGGTGCTACTGTGTCTATTTGATTTTCGGCTTCCCTGCGTGCATTTTCGAATATTCTATTAATTATCTCGTCATCTTCGTTATCATCTAAATTAACAGCTAGAGAGTCGACACTACCGTGGAAGATTTTAACACGTGATAGAGCGTCTGCGTTAGTATTTTGACGGCCTTCCTTGTATACAACCTTATAATCATATTCTGAGAGTTTTAAACGCCATCTAGTCAATTTAGAATTAGGATCTTTTAATGACATCAGCCAGGTGAGAGGTCTGTGGTCTGTGTAGATGGTAAACTTTCTACCGTAAAGATAGGGTCTGAAGTATTTAATTGCCCATACTATGGCGAGTAGCTCCTTTTCTATTGTAGAGTAACGAGATTCGGTATCTGATAGTGTCCGAGATGCAAATGCTACTGGTTTGTCCGATCCTACTATTCCTTGGGATAATACCGCACCTAATGCTACATCTGAAGCATCGGTGGTGAGGATAAACGGCTCATCAAAATTCGGGTACTGTAGTATTGGGGCGTTGGTTAAAATTTGTTTACATTTATTGAAAGCTTCTATGAAATCCGGGGAGTGTATAACTCTACTGTTTTTCTTAAGGCACAAGGTCATTGGTTTCGTAAGTCTGGCGAAATCCTTTATGAATTTTCTGTAATAACCGACTAAACCTAGGAAGGCTTTTATTTCCTTCTGAGACTTAGGTATGGGGAAGTTAAGTACGGCTTTTATCTTGTCTTTGTTAGGTTTTAAACCTTCGTCTGTTAGTTCATGTCCTAAGAAGTTAACTTGTTTTTGTAGGAACTGTGATTTATCTAATTGGATCTTTAGATTATGTGTTTTGAATCGATCGAATACTTGCTTTAATGTTTCTACGTGTTGCTGCAATGACGTAGATATTATTATTACGTCATCTAAGTAGGTGTAAACATTATCTATGCCTCTTAATATATGATCCATTAGTCTTTGAAACGTACTCGGTGCATTTTTGAGTCCGAAGGGCATTCTAAGGAACTCAAAGTGTCCTCGTTCAGTGGTAAATGCGGTTTTTTCAATGTCGTTAGGGTGCATTTCCACTTGGTGAAAACCGCTAGCAAGGTCTAGGGTTGTGAAGTATTGCGCTCGTCCTAATCTATCTAATATGTCGTGTATATTGGGTAAGGGGTATTTATCTTCAATGATACGATCGTTGAGACGTCTGTAATCAATTACAAGTCTCCATTTGACGTTGCCTGCGGAATCGGGCTTTTTGGGTACGATATGTACGGGGCACGACCAAGGAGATATGCTCTCTCTCACGATACCTTGCTGAAGGAGCTTATCTACTTGTTTGCGAATTTCTTCGCGTTGTTGAGGAGCTTGTCTGTAACTACGTACGAAAACTGGTGTATTATCGCTTAATCTGAGCTCGTGTTTCACAGCGTGTGTAAAAGTGAGTGGTATATCTTCTGCATAGAACAAGTCCCTATACTGATAACATAACCGGGTTATTTCACGCCTTTCTTCTTCGTTCAAATGATCTGTACGGATTTTCTGAAGGTTTTCATTTAGTATTTGGTCAATGTTAGTTTTAACCTGTATGGTGTTAATATCGTGATCATCATTTTTGTTGACTGTGGCACATTTCTCTAATTCAATTGAAGGGTTAAACGGAATATACTTCTTTTGATCACTATGATTAATTAACGATGTTTTAAAAGAACCGTTTGTAACGTTCACTAAAGCTGCTGGGGACGTTAAACCATCTGACCAGATTAAGTCGTCGTGGAGGTATTGTCCATCTAAGTAGTTGGTTTTTACTTTGATTATCTTTTCGCATCTTGGTTCGATACTTATCTTTTGAGGTGGAGAACTAAAGTGTATTGGTATTTCCGCTGTAGATGTACGTAAAACATTATTATTTAAATCTATGTTACTCTTTAGTTTTTGCAGAAGGTCAATTCCAATAAGACCTTTGTATTTAGGGTCGAAGTCGAATATTAAAAACTTATGTGTTATATCGCTATTAAATGCGGGAGGTAAGGGAAGGTAAGCTACCTTGTTATGTACTGATGAACTGTGTGCCGTATTGATCTGAAAGGGTTCTGTTTCTACGCAGTACTCAAATATGGTGCCTGCAACTACGTCAGTTGCTATAGTTGAATGACTGGCTCCTGTATCTAATAGAAACTTACCGTCAAACTCTGGTAGTATTATGTAAGGTAAATATTTCTTAGTCTGGAAATTTATTGAAACTAGGTCTGGCTGTCTCGGTTGGGGTCCAAGGTAAAATCCTGGTCAGCACCTACCTCTTGTTCGACCATGGTTGCATTCGGCTCGACCGATGTGCCGTTACCGTCTGTGACATCGTTATAGTACCCCGTATCACTGGGTCCTGGTTGATCTTGAGCGGCCATCTGAATCGGTATGTAGAACAACTGCTGAGCGAACTGTGGTTTTTCTGGCTTACCTGCCGTACGCATAGTGACGTCCGATGATACTGGTGTGGGAACCGGTGGTTTTGGAATGTTAGGTTGATTCCTAAAGTTATTTGAACCATTTGGCCTAAAGTTACCTGATGCTGGTTTGGCCTTCCAGGGCAATGCGGATTGTACCCATTGTTGACGCTGTTCGGGGGTCATATTATTTTGTTGCGGTACAAAGTTTTGTGGAGGAATAATAAAGCCAGGTGCAAATGGGTTTACTGTATTACGGATGGGATTATTATTACCTGGTTGTTTAGATAACTCCCTTGGCTTTGCTTGTGACGTTGAAGGATTATTATTAATGTAATTAGCTCTATTATATGAAACTCTAGCCTCTTCTTGTCTAGCCGCTATGATAGCTGCTTCGAAGGTGTCCGGCTTGGCGATTCGAACGCCTAACGAGACGTGAAAGTCTAGCTGGTTTATATACTGCTCAATAACCATCTTTTCGTAATACGATTTATTACCATGCTCTCCTACGGAATACAGAGTATCCAACAACTCACGGAGGCGTTTGCCGAAGCTTTCAGCGTCTTCTGCTTTAGATTTACGCACTCGCGTTAGCTCCTGCATTACTTGTATTTCGTTTCGTGGTTCGCCAAGGCGCCTAGTTAACGCGTTCTTAATTGATAGCCATGAGTCTAAGTAGCCTTCGTACGCTATTGCGTCTACCGCTGGACCGCTGAGCCTACTTTTAATTAAGCAGATGAATGCTGGGTGCGAGCGATCGGCCTCAGATGTTAACTGTAATAAGTTTTCTACTTCCCTAATATAATAGTTGAGTAGCTTAGGATTACCATCATATCTTGGCATTAAATCCGCGATTAATTTGTACGGTTTGTAATTAGCATCGTAATCCCTGAGCGACATTGTTTTTCTGTAGCTTGCCTGCCTAGTGGCGCTTGACGTAAAACAATAGAGGTGTCAAATTAAACACTTGGAATTTACTCGTGGGATGCTTAACGCTACTTATTATAATTTTGTGGTTGCCTACTGCGATTTTAGCTTATAGACAGACACACATAGATTAATATAAATACACAAATTAGAATAAGGCAGGAAATCGAGCAAGGACACTTGGTAAATAAGAGCACTTACCAAAGTAGCCACTGCATCTCCTGTCGAGTCGAGTCTCGGCCAACGCAGCTTCCTCCAATTCTCCGGAGCTCTATCCCGATGACCGTAGAGGTGTCCGACCGCGCGATAGGTTCTTTGTAGATCGCGAAAGAACGATTTGAGAACCGTCGCTCTTAAGATGAAGAGTTGGATTCGATCTTAGAACGTCGCGATCCTACCGACTGCGCCAGTTATGTTTCGGCGGTCGGGTTTTTAGTTAAAAAAATATTTATTTATTACAATATTTAATAATATAAAAAAATACAGGATATTAAGCCAGTGGCTGATTCAAGACTGAATATAATGCAAAGTAAAATAATACTATTAGGTTTCCGGTAAATGCCAAGTTGGAATACGACGCATGCTGACGGCGGCTGCATGCTCAGCGTAAACGCATGTTACGATGAGTTAACTCTCGACATTTGTCTTTTGTTTTGTGTTTTATTTTGTGTCATTTGTCGATTAGTGTTAATTATTGAGCTAAATTCGGAAAAGAAGTGAAATTTAATTAAATGCACCCATATACAGTACAATATGTGCTGTGTGACTGCCTCGGTGTTCTAGTGGTCGCAAACTCTCTACTGAGCATCAGGTCCTAGGTTCAATTCCCAAGACGGGCAGTGTTATTGGGTTTTTCCATTTGTGCCCGGTTGATGGCAAAAGGCTCGCCCCTTTTACATGGGACATAAACATAACTGGCCAATTGTGGGTGTACTATACCTACAGTACATCTCGACCTAACCCTTCGGGGATTACAGGCGTGCTGATGTTTTATGAATTTTTTTCCTTATTTTTTTTCTGTCAATGTCATTGTCTATATTGTAAGGATATGCACAGAACCGGTCGAAGTAGCGGAGCTTGGGGTATGCCTATGTCCAGCAGTGGACGTCTTTCGGCTGAAATTATGATGATGATGATGTACAGCCGCAAATATTCGCGAAAAACAAAAAAAAAACGGTTATAAGACTGAAAACTGTTCAACCGCCAACTTTATCGACTGTACCTACACTAGAGTGATAGCCCTATGCGACCACTTCGTGGTTGGACGGAGTGACGGAGTAATCCGGTACGGAGGTGACGCATCTTGTGAATGGATCAGTCAATCAAGTGATTACGATCACGTTCACTTATCTACTACCTATGTAGTTAATCCCTTAAATTACTTAGAAGCCTGGTGGGCCGCTGCATGTACTACTCAATCAAGTGGGGGTACTGTCATGAGCCACAGTGCGACTGTAATGCCACATCGCATCATCTCTTGTCACGATAATATAATACAGCACGCTGACACAACGGACAGTACGTTGTCCGTGCAAAAACACCTGAAGTTAGTCAGACCTCCGCGAGGCCAATGTTAATGCTGTGGAAGTGGCCGAATTCTATTCGATCCTCACTTTAGAGCTCATTTAGCTAAAAGAGGATTTGTAATACGACATCGACTCGACGATTATTTGTTTAAGGCGGTGATTTCTTGAAAACGCTCAGAAAGGTGTTTTTTTTAAACCAGTGTATCTCTTTAACCGTAAATAATTTAGAAAATAAAAAATATATAATATTTTTAAATCTTTTTTGCATACAGTGAGGGATCTCAAAACATAATTAAACATACTTTAATGCATCAAAAAAATCATCAAAGTCACCTCTTAAATATCTTTAAAAACCATTATAATCAAATATACCATTTCAATGCCAAAATTCCAAATGCCAAACTGCATCCAGTGATGGATTATTTATTATTAAACAGTTAATATCTAATTTTATACGATTTTATTTGCATTTTTACGACAATGCGTGCTCATTTATTATTCGAATTTATTACAACAGATTTTAACCCGTATCGGATTGCAATAAGAACTATTATCGCTCATAACGACAATATTTAAAGTTACCAGGGCGTTAATTGATTTTATGATGACGATGAATAGGTAAGAATCTAGTGAAGAAAGCAGCGGTCGCCCAGTGGTAACGGCCGAGACTTACCTATGTTACGAGATGTAGGTCGTATAGGTTCGTACCCAGACAAGCGTTTACTTTGTGTAAATTATTTCATCACCACTGCTCTCAAAACAGTGAAGGAAAACATCGTGAGAAAACCGGCATGTCCTAGAACCAAATATTCGAAGACATGTGACATCTGGCCCGCGTGGTAGCTTACAGCCCACTCCCTCTCACAGAGAGGTAGCCTGTGTCCCAGCAGTGGGATAATTTTAGGCTGATTATGGGTGGTTGTGACTGACTGGTCATTCACTCGCTGTTTTTAACCAACTTCAAAAAGGAGGAGGTTATCAATTCGTCGGAACCTTTTTTTTTTTTTTTTTATGTATGTTCCCCGATTACTCGAACATGGCTGGACCGATTTGGATTTTGTTTTTTTTGTTTGAAAGGGTATACTTCCCAGGTGGTCCCATGATCATCAAGTCAGGATCTGATGATGGGATCCTGGAGAAATAGAGAGAACTCTTCAAATTTTATAGGCACACGAAGCGATTTAGGTATTTTTTGGAAGAATACTTTCTCGTAGTGGTCTCATTTCAATTTGGTGAAGATCTGATGAAGAACTTTGGAGATAGGCAACGGAACTCCTTAATAAATGATAGCAAATGGACTGGGATTGCTGAAATCTCATGTCTGTCTATTGCTTACACCAGTTCATAACATAACATCACGCCGGTATGCTGTGAAGGGGTAAGCACATGTGAACCACTAAAAAGTGAAAAATAAAAACTTTTTCCAAAAAAAAAAACAACCGACTTCCAAAAAACCACTACAAAGTGAAAAATAACTTTAATTTCGGAAGGCGGTGACAAAAAATTCAAATACAGCTCCAAAGACACCGACTTCCGAAATTAAAGTTATTTTTCACTTTGTAGTGGTTTTTTGGAAGTCGGTTGTTTTTTTTTTTGGAAAAAGTTTTTGCTATTAATTTCGTTACTTTAAGTACTTAGAGCTAGATAACTAAGGAATAAATATTGCGCTTTGACAATTTTAATACGGAAAACATTTATGTCAAAATGTCTGTCTTTTTCTTCATATAAAAGATTACCGACTATTTAAAAAGCAGCCTTCAATAATTGTTCAGGCACCTACTTTGTAACTTGTAATCCTTTCGATAACCTTTTTCTAAATGAATACTGATGTATACGTTACCGGCCAAACCCAATTTCAGGCCAAACTAGTTTGTCCTAGGCCAAACAGACTTATCCTACGCGTGATATGTCGCAGCCAACTAGCTTAATTAGCCATTTCGTTAACAGCCTTTGGAAGTAACGCTCGCCGGCCGCTGCCGCGGCGCCGCTCGCTTCCCTCGCTCTGCTCGCGCGCTTTTGGTCACAGTTCTAACCTAACCTAACCCATTTAATCGGCGTGCCCCGGCTTAATAAACCAGTTTGGCCTAGGACAAACTAGTTTGGCCTGAAATCGGGTTTGGCCGGTAACATATATATTTACACCACCTTTACCGTACACTCACGTCATTCATTCATCCTTGTTATGCAGATTAAAATTCAGATTCATACGACATAATCACGTCACACATTTACATATTTAAATATCTCCAGCTTATAATATAAGCCGCCACTAAGTCCCACCTCAAGTTAGTATTACTTAGCTGAACTTATGAAAACACAGACTCGAACAAAAACAAAAAATGCGAGGAATATACCTACACCTACATATTTGTATAAATAAAAATAAAGGATAATGTTTTTCTGCGAATTGAATGCAGTAATAAAAGCCGATGTTCAGCTATTTTATTTTCTCGTGGAAAATGGAAAAGTAAATACTATATTTAGATTATACCGAGGATTTGAAAGATAATGTATAAATACGGCATAAATAAGTCTTGCGTAAAAATAACGAAATGATTTGAAATTGTTTATTTTGTGGATCGCATATCAGAACCATTTTCACATGCCTGAGAAGAAATGTTGAAACAAACTCAGAGTCCAGACATATTCTTGGTCAGATCAAGTGAGGACCTTGTAGATCCGTGTTTGAAGTGGAGAGTTGAGGAAAAAACCACACAAATTTGAGTAGACCTGTCCTGCCAATGCAATGCATTTGTCAGTAATCGTGTAGCTCAACTGGGGACTTAAAGAGCTCAACGACTCGACAAACAATATCAGAAAAAGGACATTTGGGTAGGCCGCAAAAAGTAAGTAGGTACATACTCAAAAAGAAACACCATCATTAAAACTAACTGACAAAGATTAAAAAAAAACTAAAAAAGGTGTCCGCATGGATTGAGGAGTCATGTGCAGTGTATTTAAACGAGGGTACTACCAATATTTAGTAGTAAATTAGCCGAATTTGTAGCCACGATCCTGGAATTTGTAGTAAAACCCAAAAAAAGTTACAGGACGTTTAAGGTGGCTCCTCAATTCAGACGTCTGGATTGAGGAGTCACCTCAGAACTGAAAACTAGCCGATGGATATTTCTAAAAATTTGGTAGGAATTAGTAGTGTTTATACTTAATTTGTAGAAAAAAAAGGGGTTTTGTACGGCTGAACTTGAGGTAGCTACAATGTTTTGATTTATCTTAAAAATTCATAAATTTGCCTGCGCTGTTTCTCGGAAACGAATGAAGCAATTAAAACAGATTTTTAGTAGTAAGTTTGTTTTAATTTGTAGTATAAAAATAAAATGTAAAAGCTTCATAATTTCGGTAATACAACACATTTTATGTGGTTTTTTTTGGGTGGGAAATCATCAAATAACTTCTCCCGCTCTGGGTGGAGCGGGAGGGCATGTCAGACTTTTACTGACTAAAACCTACCCGTGTTCCTTCAGTTGCCTGTGTGCCAGGGCCACGGTATCTCTTTCTAACAACCCGGACCCCTGGCAGGCATCGGCCCTTGCGGACCCCACCAGTTGATGCTGCCATCTCTTTGAGGCGCGCGTGGAACACAACGCGCCGTCAACCTGGGCTTGGTCCTTACCGGACAGCGAGCTACCCATTACTCACCATCCGCAAGCCCGCGCCTACGGTGGCTGGGAATCAGTCTGGGTTTCCCGACGCCCAGGGCGTCTCCTGCGGCGACTAGGTCCGTGAGGGCGCATTTACTGCCTCTCCCTCACGTGCGCCGCCTCCCTCTTCCTGAGCCTCACTGCTTCGCAGAAGACGGTGACGGCTACCCATGCACTCTCGCTCCGAACCATGGCCTGGACCAGGGCCGGACGCGAGAGATCGCCGCCGCCGATCGCCTTCACAAGGACACAGCTGTGCTCTGCCCAAGCCGGGCAGACTTCCACCGTATGCTCCACCGTCTCCTCAGGGTGATCTATGCAGTGGAAACACCCGGGCGTTTCCAACCGCCTTATCTGAAACAGGAACCTCCCGAAACAACCGTGTCCAGTGAGGACCTGCGCCAGGCGGAAGGTGAGAACCCCGTGGCGCCTCTCAATCCACTCCTCAAAGAGGGCCCTTACCGCCGCAATCGTAGCGTTGGGTTGCGACAATCGCATTCTCCATGTCGCCATGAGATCTCGCCGGAGCTCTGTCCGTCTGTGTTTTATGTGACTTCTCAATCCTGACGGTCTATAAAAAACAAATGTACGTAGCTACTAAAGTAGTTGATCAAATCGAAGTTTGATTACGCCAATATTCCCACAAAGTACTTACTTTTACAATCATTAAAGTAGGTAATATAATACTCTTGAAAGTAAGTTTCATGTCATAATATGTGTATAATATTTAGCTATGTCAATGTGTATAAAATGGTGTATAATCTATGATAATTTTGCATACTAAATAATTAAAATGTCAAGTTTCAGGGTTTTATCACAATGCCAAGCAGCGCGAGCAGCTCAATCCCAAGCTACTAACAATAGGAAGAACCATAATACACCTATTAATTATTGTTAATAAAAATAAGTGCTAATAGCAACCTACCCCGACGTTAAACTCTGCAGCCAACGCGAACTAGTGAAGCGCCTTGTGTGTGGCCAAAGACTTTGGAAGGATGTCGTTTGTATATTGAAAAAAGTGCTAATAGCAACCTACCCCGACGTTAAACTCTGCAGCCAACGCGAACTAGTGAAGCGCCTTGTGTGTGGCCAAAGACTTTGGAAGGATGTCGTTTGTATATTGAAAAAAGTGCTAATAGCAACCTACCCCGACGTTAAACTCTGCAGCCAACGCGAACTAGTGAAGCGCCTTGTGTGTGGCCAAAGACTTTGGAAGGATGTCGTTTGTACTTATATTGAAAAAAAAATCTTGCTAGTATAAAATATCTGTGAAATCCGGTTCAAAAGCTGCTTGATCATCACATCACCTGATGTTTTATGGTTAAAGGTGCTTATTAGGTTAGCGACTGCGTCGTTGGTCTACTGGTCACAAGCGCCTATGCTGAGCATGAGGTCCTGATAATTTCTCTGGTCGGGCAAACTGGAATGTCATTTTGAATTTATCAGTAGCAGACCGGAGTCTTGATTTTACGATGACAGCAATAGGGTCGCCTCCTTATATGGGTCTTAAACATAACTGGCGAAATGTGGTTGTACTAAAAGTGCACAAATTCTTAACCTGGTTAGGAACACGCTGCAGGTCATGTAGCGACACATTTAAATACGGAAAAATACACTAGCAATGGCAACGGCCACAACTTACGAGTTGTAAGTCGGATGTTCTACCCGAAAGGCGCTTTAATTTGTGTAAATTATTTCATCACCACTGCTCAAAACGGCGAAAGAAAACATCGAACCAAAAATTCGAAAACATGTAACATCTGGCAAACCGCACTGGACCCGCGTGGTGGATTATGGCCCGCTCCCTGTCACGGAGAGGTCTGTGTCGCAGCAGTGGGAATATTATAGGCTTATTATAATAATAAATATAATAAAAAAGAAAGAAAAGAAAGGGGTACTCTTGGACACGGCTCGCATTGTTACGAGGTTCCTCTCTCTGGACCCCTGACCGCCGCCGCCGGTAGCTTGGACCTTGTTCCCGATACCGGTGGGCTACTATTTTTTATATTTTTAAATGTTTTTTAAG
Source organism: Antitype chi (assembly GCA_947359405.1). NCBI lineage: Eukaryota > Metazoa > Arthropoda > Insecta > Lepidoptera > Noctuidae > Antitype > Antitype chi. Next base: position 7,455,305 of record OX375815.1, on the reverse strand, counting down.
CGTGTAGATGGCTATGATGTTTGAGGTAGCACAACAGACTGAATAGCATTAAAAAGAAGCCCCAAATAGCCAGCACTAGTAATCCTATGGTAATAAAATTTACGTTGAGTTTTAAAACTTTTTGTTGTAAAAATACAGTAGAAAATTGTTACATGATATCACGTAATGAGCGGTCCATTCGCTTCCTCAATCTTTTATGGACAACCCTTAGGATATAAATAATTAAACTCTTTTAAGGTACCTATATAACATTGAATCTACCTTCCTATTCATATGGGTAATGAATGATAATAAGGGTAAGGTTTACAGGTTTACTGGCATTATTGAATGTAAACCCACATGTCGCCGGTAACGCGATCGAAGCCCCTTTTTAGAACGTGGGGGCTTTTACATACTATTTATTACCGCAGGAAAAATTACCAATTTCGAGAGTTTTATAATTTCCGTGAACCTTAAATATAAATAAATAAATTTATTATAGGTTCTCTGGGATTATAAAACCAGAGTTCTGGAATTATAAAACTCTATATAATTAGACTAATCACGAGACAAATATAGGTTTAAATCCAGGAATTTTAACCAAGACTATGATCGCAGGAAAAAATACCAATTTCGAGAGTTTTATAATTTCCGTGAACCTTTAATATATTAGAGTCTAATTTATTATAAGTTCTCTGGGATTATAAAACCAAAATTCTGGAATTATAAAACTCTATAAAATTCAACTTATCACGAGACAAATACAGGCTTAAATCCAGGAATTTAAACCAGGAAGCCGCAGGACCTAAGCACTTTAAATGTTTAAGGATTCTACTAAAACCTGAGGCGCCGTCTATTTTGTTACGAAGTTACTGGAATGGTTGGATAACTGTGACACTGGCTGGTGACCGTGACACTAGCAGAGCGTCACATCGATTGATTGCGCCTGTCATCTGATGACAGAGATCATGTTATCTGAGCCGCTGTCCTACCTAGGCTACGACAAACTGCTATATTCCGGCACAATCCATTCAGCCCTTTTTGCGTGATTGAGTAACAAACACATACAAACTTTCAAATTTATAATATTAGTAGGATTCATCAAAATAAGCAAAATCAACCAAAATATGGCCACTGCTGGATCAGCCACAGTGGCCACAACGACCATTCTTTAATATATTAATGACTTATTACAAACCCTATACACAATAAATTAATCGACCAAACAAAAGAATATCTTTGATTTCAATGATACAATTCCATTTGAGAAACAAAAAGATTTTTGGCAAGGAGTCAGAAAAATGTTATTTGCCGCTCTCGTCCCCTGTGTAATTTGAAATAAGCAAGACCTGCTGAAAGCGAGCTTAAGGTAAAAAAATCACTTTATATAAAAGGATCTGCCCTAACTTTCTTCGCTAACCCAGATATGATTATTGGATCATGATTATATGATTATCTGAATACCTTTTTGTCTTTTTGCGCAGACTAAGAATTTGTGTGGACGTCCTTGGCGAAAATATTTTTTGGTACCAGCAAATCTGCTTGTACCAAAAAATATTAAGTAGGGAATTTAAGTAATCACTTAAATGATTCTTTGGTGAGAAAAAAATCGATTCCCTACATCATTTATATATACAACATAATTATAACATAATTGCGCAAACCCTCATACACCCCAATAATATTGAGATAACAGCACAATTCATTGACCAAAACTTTTTTTTTATGATTGCGGTTGTTATTATTAAGCAAAGCGTGTTGAACCCAGCATGCATTACGCATTAAATTGAGTCTTATTGCCTTGAGATAAGATTGAATTTTCTTTGGCTCAATCAGCGATAGCTATGGCAAAATATATAATTTCGAAAAAAATACTCATTTTAAAACTTATTGAAATTCAGTAGTCAATTAGGTACAAACAATTTTCAGGTTTTCCGTTTATTCTATTACGGCTTGTATACGTAACACTTTATGTAACTGAATATAATTTAATCAAGGCGTTTAGCCATTTAAATCCTACAAAGTATTAAATAGTATCTTCGCGTAATCGATAACCTATATTTTTATCTCAGAGTAACATATTAATTCGATTCCTCGTATAATTTAGAATGCTTAGATGTTCGACGAAAAAAGTCGGTAGTTCATCTATACTAACCCATAATTCTCCTTAAAAAAATATCATATTGACTAATATAGAAATTAACTCAATATATTTCTATAATAGCCCGAAATTCGTCTTATAAAAACATCTTCCGAGAATCGGAATTAGCCACATAAACATAGACAATGAAAATATTATTAGAACCGCCTGAACGGATAACAGTTATTTTATGGAGAAAATCTGTCACGATGCTACGAACATAGGTCCTCTCCAAACTGCTTATTCTCATAACACAATTATTTTTTTTCCTAAAATCTTAATATATAAAAATCCAGTGTCATGAAGTTTCCCAGTGAACTCTTCACCAAGTCAACCGATTGTGATGAAAATTGGCATTTTTATGTAATGTGTTCCAACTTGAGAGATAGGATAGTTTTTTTTGTCTTAATAATTTATAATTAATAATAATCTGATTAACAATGTTGATTGTTCTTGTTAATCGTAAGTCTCAAACAGATGGCCCCTCAATCCTTACTAATATTATAAACGCGAAAGTTTGTAAGTATGGATGGATGGACGGATGTTTGTTACTCTTTCACGCAAAAAACGGCTGAACGGATTTGGATGAAATTTGGCACTCAGATAGAATATAACCTAGATTAATACATAGGATACTTTTTATCCCGGTAATACGTTCCCACGGGATAATTTCCGACATCCGCGCGGGCGAAGCCGCGGGCAAAAGCTAGTAATATTATAAATGTGATAGTTTGGATGTTTGTTACTCTTTCACGTAAAAACGGCTTAGCGGATTTGGATGAAATTTGGCACACAGATAGTTTGTAACCTGGAATAACATATAGGATTTTATCCCAATTGTATGTTCCCGTGGGATAATTTTAAAAGTGCACGCGGGCGAATCCGCTGGCAGAAGCTAGTATTCTTATAAAACATATTTAGTTAAAAAACTTTTCCCAAAAAAAAAACAACCGGCTTCCAAAAAACACTACAAAGTGAAAAATAACTTTAATTTCGGAAGTCGGTGTCTTTGGAGCTGTATTTGAATTTTTTGTCACCGCCTTCCGAAATTAAAGTTATTTTTCACTTTGTAGTGTTTTTTGGAAGTCGGTTGTTTTTTTTTTTGGAAAAAGTTTTTATTTTTCACTTTTTAATGGTTCACATGTGCTTACCCCTTCACAGCATACCGGCGTGATGTTATGTTATGAATGGTGTAAGCAATAGACAGACATGAGATTTCAGCAAACCCAGTCCATTTGCTATCATTTATTGAGGAGTTCCGTTGCCTATCTCCAAAGTTCTTCATCAGATCTTCACCAAATTGAAATGAGACCACTACGAGAAAGTACTATTCCAAAAAATACCTAAATCGCTTCATGTGCCTATAAAATTTGAAGAGTTCTCTCTATTTCTCCAGGATCCCATCATCAGATCCTGACTTGATGATCATGGGACCACCTGGAAAGTATACCCTTTCAAACAAAAAAAACAAAATCCAAATCGGTCCAGCCATCTTCGAGTAATCGGGGAACATACATAAAAAAAAAATTAAAAAAAAAAAAAGGTTCCGACGAATTGATAACCTCCTCCTTTTTGAAGTCGGTTAAAAATAAAGCCATCATGAGCAATTGTGGCCCAATAGTATCGACCCCGACTTACGTGTAGTATACCATATACTACACGTAATGAGTTCAAACCCAGGAAGGCACTTTGTATATTTGATTTCATCACTACTCCTCCCAAACGGTGAAAAAACGAAAACATCGTGAGGAAACCGGCTAGTCCAAACCCTCGTGGTGGATCGACGGATCGTGGATCGGATACGGCCCACTCCCTCCCACCGAGGAGGCCTGTGTCCCAGCAGTGGGAATATTCAATCAACAAAACATCAATCAACTCAACCTATCGCAGTCCACTGCTGGACATAGGCCTCTCCCAGGCTGCGCCACAACACTCTATCCTCCGCCTTCCGCGTCCAGTCTGTCCCAGCCACCTTTTTAAGGTCGTCGGTCCATCTAGCTGGGGGGCGTCCCACACTACGTTTACCGTTACGCGGTCTCCACTCCAGGACTCGTCTGCTCCATCGTCCATCGGTCTTTCGACAAACATGGCCAGCCCACTGCCACTTCAGCTTGCCCACTCTACAAGCAATAAAAACAAAAAACAAACAATATTAACTAATAATGAAAACTACGAATATTATAAACTGATAATGAAAGAAAAATATATTAATTTGTCACAGAAACACGTGCATACAAAAAGAAGAGATCGCATTAAAAAAAAAAAACATGATAACAACAGAGATATTGCATGTATTGCATTGTATTTAATGCATGTATGTGTGTATCTAATGTCGCACACACGTTATTAGAACTCTTTGAAAATGATGTAGGTAATACGTGACAGTCAGAACAAGTAAACAAAAATTACATAATGAGGCTCATTAGCAGCCAATCAAACCCCTATTACAGTACAAGCGACGAGTACACAACTTAGTTCACTAAGTATTCAGATTATCTTTCCAATGACTTTATCATACATAAATACTCAAAGTTGAACTCATGAATTCGTCGGAATTGACTCTGATTATGCAAACGAGATCTAATCCAGCTTTGTAAAGGCGTCGAAGTCAAATGGCATTATATAAATGTCCATCTACGACTTCTACGAGATATTTTAGAGTTCGGCTCGATGAGAGGGGGTAGAAAAAAGATTAGATTTTCTCTCATTTGGAGGCGAACGTGACCCGCTTGGGTAAGTGATGAAGATATTGTTACAGTGGAAGAGGTTCAGAGGTGTAATGTTCGTTATCCCGGCACGTGTTTCCAACAATTTGCTCTATTGTATCTCTATGAAATTACTATGCAATAAGCAGTGCAGGGAACCCTTTTAATCCTGGTACTGATTGCACCGTTTTCAAGCATTGGTAGTAGTCTTCAAGCAGTTTGTGACTCTACGATTATATAAAAGATGATACGATTAAATAAGAGCTTTATCACCGCTTTAATAAAAGTCTTGAAAAATTAAGTAAGAACGGTTAGAGAAACTTACTTTTTTTCTTTTTCCCTATATGGCGTCTGGTTGTCGTCATATTAAATTTTCTTTACTGCCATGTCATTAGTGACACTAGCAAGATTAAGACAAGACAAATCTACTGACGTAAGAATGACCAAAATCGGGTCACGCGTTTGCTGGTCTCTAGAGTGCCATGAAGAAACCAACATATCTGACGTATATACAAACATAGGCTGATAAACACATAACCCTCCTTTGCCTCGGAATTGAGCCCTCTCGTCTTAATTGTATCATCATGGCATCGCCTAAAATACTATTTAATAATGAAACGCCAGGCATAGTTAAATACACATTAATCTACATAAAATGAAACTGTAACGGTTTACCAACAGTTGATTGGTCCATGAACCGTTGGTCAACATTATCTTTAAACCATTAACTTTTCATCCAAAGAACTTTTCACCCACGAACGTTTCGCCAACATAACACTACGTCAGTGAATGCTTAACCAACATAATGTTTTGACCGAGTTTTGCCGCGGCAGCTGCCGGCGAGCGCTACTTCCAAGTTAGTGGCAGTTACTTGACTTTTTAGTAATCACCTGTCCCGGTGTCTGTTGGCCAATTTTTCTTTGGGTGAAAAGTTATTGGTCAAAACATTATGTTGGTTAAGCATTCACTGACGTAGAGTTATGATGGGGAAACATTCGTGGGTGAAAAGTTCTTTGGATGAAAAGTTAATGGTTTAAAGATAATGTTGACCAACGGTTATTATATGGCAACATTAAAAGGTGATTTAGAGCAAAATCAAACAAAAAAACTTGTAATTCTGATTATTTGCCCACTTCTGGTATAAGGCATAAAAAGTTATTCGAAATTCTTATTATTTTTTACGTACTCTGTGGGGTGTATTTTGTCAATCTCCTTTGTTTATAACCTGGATTAACACACATAAATAGAATTCAAATAAATTTTACTTTTGAGGTCACTTTGATAAAGTTCAAATGTAATCAGGTATTAAACAATATAAACAAGTAAAAATAATTACGATAAAACATCAAAATCACTGGCCTATCCCAGGAGCTGAACATAATATAGAGAGACATAATATAACCACCAATCCTCATGAAGCATTTGTTTGTTTACGATCGTTCATAAAGGGTCGCAGAGGGAGGTCCTCTTAAATAATATTCAAACACCGCAACATAGCCGTTGATAAGTTATAGTGGCTTATCCAAGGATTTGCATAAATTCAGGTGGCATCTGCAAGTACAATTTGGGTATGATCTCACGGCTCGAGAAACTTTGGACCCCGCTTTCCTCTCTCGAATTGATACCAACTTCGAACGCTACTGGCTGTGATAGGAACAAACAACTATTTTCATCGTAACATTGTTTTATGAATATTAAGGACAAAGTTTGGGATAAAAACCAATATTTTAAAGGAACCGAATTTACATCCGCGAAATTAAGTAGGTAATTATAATAGATCACCTTCCGTTTCCTTACTAGATTTTAATTATGTCACTATACATGATAAAATTTTAATCAGTGCGCAAACTGTAACCATGAATTCAGCATATCATTGTAGACCCCCCAGCGTAGATTTTTTTTTTCGGTTATACAAAAAAAAATCAGCTGTTCCATACATTTTGACCACGTAGGTATTGTACTTTTCTATTAAACAGCAGATTTTTTTTTGCAGAATGAAAAGCTGATTTCCTGGTTACAGTTTGCGCACTAGTTAAAAAAATACCCTGTAGTATTGTGCGGGTTGTTCGAAAGAGATACCGCGGCCCCTGGCGCACAGGCAACTGAGGGAACACGGGTGGGTGTTAGTCAGTAAAAGTCTGACACGCCCTCCCGCTCCACCCAGAGCGGGAGTAGTTATTTGATGATTTCCCACCCAAAAAAAGAAAAACCCTGTAGTATTGTAATCCGCATATTTCGGCCCCCGGCACAACCCGTCGCCCGCTCGCGCGAAGTATTTCGTTTTCGCATAACATTCTTTCCGACTGTTTTTCCTTTTTACTCGGTTCCTAAAGGTTGCAGCGTGATGTTAAATAACCTATGACCTACCTCAAAATTTGGGCTATAAAATGCAAAAAGTTGTTTTCATATCCAACTAGTAACTCCAAAGATTAGCGCGTTCAAACAAACAACCAGACAAACTCTTCAGGATTATTATTAAAAACAAACAAACTATTCAGCTTTATAATAATAAAGCGAGAGCTGAACTCAATCAAATATTAGGGGAAGCAGGAGAAAAACGGGCAAATGATTCGATTTCAATTAAACGGCTGACAAGCTCAATTTTTCAATAGTCATATAACTTTTAGCTCATGAATAAATATGGCAGTGGGACATATTTTCCACGGAAAAGCTATCATATCGGCATTTTTTTCTTCAGATAAAATCACACATCTGACCATTGAAAGATGGGCCCTAAATAGCACAAAGTAGCCATATCCGTTTCCGTGTCCCAAAATGTCCAATCACGAGGATCGATTGACACGAGAAAAACGGACAAAATAAACAAAACTAACTTTCCCATCGACCTTTATAAAAAAGTATTTCCAATACAGAATTTTAATAAACACGAAGTCTTTACCTTGCCTGACTTTTGATAAGATAACTTTCTTCTCATACCTGAAAGCTGAAGCCATTAAGGTATTATTAAATTTAAAAACCAGCCAAGCGAAGGTCGTACCTACTTGCGCAATTAGTTCCGTAGCGTATTTAATTTAGCTGGCACATACGAAACCAAACAAAATGTCGATATAAAATAATAATTTTCCTCAGGATTTATTTTCCAATCGTCAGATAAGTTAAAAATGCGAAACATAAAATGGAAAGTTTTTGTATAGAAATTACGTCAAACTGCCAAACTTATTCTTCAGATAGAAGTTATCTGACGATTGGAAAATCAGCACTTAGTCTTATATTCGCGGTAAAACTTAACCACCAAGTTTAATGCTTATACAGGATGGCAGGGACATCGACACGTAACCTGTTACCATCCCAGGCTGATTCCCGGGCGGATTCAGAACATTCCTGAATTGAAAATGTTCGACAGTTATTTAAAAAAGGAATTGCTGTTCCATACATTTTGGCCGCCTAGCGCACTTTTCTATAAAACAGCAGATTTTTTTTTTTACCGACGAAAAATGTGTATGCTAGGAGCTACAAGCAAGCTGAAATGGCAGTGCGCTGGCCATGTTTGTTGAAGGACCGATGGACGGTGGAGCAGACGAGTCCTGGAGTGGGGACCGCGTATCGGCAAACGTAGTGTGGGACGGCCCCCAGCTAAATGGACCGACGACCTTAAAAAGGTGGCTGGGACAGACTGGATGCGGAAGGCGGAGGATAGAGTGTTGTGGCGCAGCCTGGGAGAGGCCTATGTCCAGCAGTGGACTGCGATAGGCTGAGTTGATTGGTTTGATTGAGGAACTACGGTTAGAATCATTTGTGTTGAATTCATGGTAACAGTTTTCGCGTTCATGTCCCTTCCACCTTGTATACAATTATTGTACTTCTAACTATTTACACTAGGTACCCACTCAATTAAATTACTAACTAACAAACCACCAAAAATGTATTATTATAATTTTTAAACAGTAGGTCTCCGTCTATTGAGACATCATAGCATCACAATATATAGTGCCGTACAAAGACCAACATCAACTATTACTATTATACTCGTAAACTATCTCGCGAAATTGTCGACTGTCAAAAGATTGTGAACCGTAACATACTGCTTACAATATAACGCATGATTTTTCGGTAGATTATTAATAATCTGTCGAAGTGAAACCGCCAAATTGTGAACGAGTATCAAGACGGATAGTACCTTGCGCTATTACTGAATAATCAAGTAACTGCCACTAACTTGGAAGTAGCGCTCGCCGGCCGCTGCCGCGGCACCGCTCGCTTTGTTCGCTCGGCTCGCACGCGTTTGGTCGCAGTTCTAACCTAACCTAACCTATTTGGTCGGTAAGCAGTATGGTACAGTTCACAATTTATCGACAGTTTATAATCTCGCTAGATCGATTATAAACTAACGGTGTTCACAATATTACGGTGACATATACATAGGTACCTAAATTAATATTATAAAGAGAAGAGACTTGATGTTTTGTATTTTTGTTTCTTACGCTTTCACGCTAAAACGGCTGAATGGAATAGGATATAATTGGGCACGTGGGATGACCATGATTTAGATTAGAACAACGGATACTTTTTATCACGATATTCCCATGGAATCGAGACTTATGCGGTTGAAACCGCTGGGTGCAGCTAGTACATAATAAAATAGTAACGAAGAATTTTTGATCGTTTGTCTGTTGGTGTATGCACTGGATTGGCGCAAAAACGGCTGAACGAATTCGGCCCAGAGACCTAGATTAACACATAGGGTACTTTAATTCCAGTACGTTCCCGTAGGATTTCCCGACATCCACACGGGCGAAGCCGCGATGAAAAGCTAGTGGTACACATTACTTGGCATAATCTGATTTTCAGCAGGAGTAAGGATAAGCCTACTGAGCGTGCATTAAATTAAGCTTTAGGCCGAAGTTGGGGGCACACCTGTGTACACAGGCCTAATCTCTCACTTATTGTAGGCTGCCAGCTTCCTGCTAATTACAAATGCCTCCTTCAGACTACCGGCGGCCATTTTACTTTTTCATTAACCGGGGATGGTAGCGAATTGTACATACTTATTTATCTGCAGATAGATGATGGATAATAGGGTAATACACGCGTTTTTTAAAAATGTCTTAATTAGATTCTAAAATGCTAATAAACCACAAAAAAAAACATTTAACATTTTCATATTTCGCGCGTAATTTGACGAAAACGCTGGATGCAGTGGACGCCATATTGGTCTGTGGATAAGACGTCAGTTTGCTGAGTAAACAAATGCGCTAATATTTTGTATGATAATTATAATTAAAAAAAAAATGTTATTATTCTACTTATTGTTGGTTTACTGTTCCTGAATATAATATATTATTTCAATAATAATTACTTTGGTTACGAAAATAATAAAACTACAAAGTTGTTCGGTTGATTAGTTTATTCAGCGGTATGACGTAATAACATGGTGGCTACTATTTCATGGTGTTCAAAAACAGATTAAAAAACTGAAATCTTTGAATTGAATTTTAAAATGTATTTTGTTATTTCATAAACTAAAACAAACATTTTCCGACTTCTTTTTGCCTAAGCTATCTCAATAATATATTTTTAACCGACTTCAAAAAGGAGGAGGTTATCAATTCGTGGGGACCTTTTTTTTTTTTTATGTATGTTCCCCGATTACTCGAAGATGGCTGGACCGATTTGGATTTTGTTTTTTTTGTTTGAAAGGGTATACTTCCCAGGTGGTCCCATGATCATCAAGTCAGGATCTGATGATGGGATCCTGGAGAAATAGAGAGAACTCTTCAAATTTTATAGGCACACAAAGCGATTTAGGTATTTTTTGGAAGAGTACTTTCTCGGAGTGGTTCTATTTTAATTTGGTGAAGATCTGATGAAGAACTTCGGAGATAGGCAACGGAACTCCTCAATAAATGATAGTAAATGGACTGGGATTGCTGAAATCTCATCTCTGTCTATTGCTTACACCAGTTCATAACATAACATCACGCCGGTATGCTGTGAAGGGGTAAGCACATGTGAACCATTAAAAAGTGAAAAAGAAAAACTTTTTCCAAAAAAAAACAACCGACTTCCAAAAAAACACTACAAAGTGAAAAATAACTTTAATTTCGGAAGGCGGTGACAAAAAATTCAAATAAAGCTCCAAAGACACCGACTTCCGAAATTAAAGTTATTTTTCACTTTGTAGTGTTTTTTTGGAAGTCGGTTGTTTTTTTTTGGAAAAAGTTTTTTTTTTATTTGTCTTATGCGAGTAAAATACCCTATTAATAACTTTAATGTTGATACGTAACTTGCTTCTGCCCGCGACTCTGGCCGCGTGACATTTCTTTTTAACCGACTTCAAAAAGGAGGAGGTTATCAATTCGTCGGAACCTTTTTTTTTTTATGTATGTTCCCCGATTACTCGAAGATGGCTGGACCGATTTGGATTTTGTTTTTTTTGTTCGAAAGGGTATACTTCCCAGGTGGTCCCATGATCATCAAGTCAGGATCTGATGATGGGAACCTGGAGAAATAGAGAGAACTCTTCAAATTTTATAGGCACACGAAGCGATTTAGCTATGTTTTGGAAGAGTACTTTCTCGGAGTGGTCTCATTTCAATTTGGTGAAGATCTGATGAAGAACTTTGGAGATAGGCAACGGAACTCCTCAATAAATGATAGCAAATGGACTGGGATTGCTGAAATCTCATGTCTGTCTATTGCTTACACCAGTTCATAACATAACATCACGCCGGTATGCTGTGAAGGGGTAAGCACATGTGGACCACTAAAAAGTGAAAAATAAAAACTTTTTCCAAAAAAAAAACAACCGACTTCCAAAAAAACACTACAAATTGAAAAATAACTTTAATTTCGGAAGGCGGTGACAAAGAATTCAAATACAGCTCCAAAGACACCGACTTCCGAAATTAAAGTTATTTTTCACTTTGTAGTGTTTTTTTGGAAGTCGGTTGTTTTTTTTTGGAAAAAGTTTTTTTTAACATAAAATATGTGCAGACGCCAGCACATCAAGCTACCCCAATCTGTCAATTTTTTTTTATAGATTTTCAACGTTATTACATAAGCATAAGGTTCATGTTAAATTAGGAAAATTTGACAGTTTGGGCTGTACATCCTATAGCATCGCATTGCCCACCCCGATATTTCTTTGTTTTTCTGTTAGCGTTCATTCGGACGTTGCTTTCTTTTAACTCGGCTCCTTAGTGTGTAGCGTGATGTTAAATATCTATAACCTATGATCTTGCTCAAAACTTCGGCTATCAAATCGAAACAGGTTTTTCCAAACTACTTAGGTACCATTTTTATGAGTTTGTACCTTACAAACAAACTTTTACCTCTTTTTAATATTAAGTAGGTACTGATAGATTATTTTTAAAATGAAAATGTGTAAGGTATTTTCTTTTTTTATTTAAGTAAATAGTTCCTACTTATATCTATGGCTATATGCACTTTTGTAGAAGCAAAGAAAAGTTCCTATGTACTAAATGCGTATTAAATGCGAAGTTTCCTACACATTGTAGTCTTGTAACACGCATTCAGTGTTGCTATAACAAAATAAATTGGTTTTGGAATACTAACCTTACACAGTTTGATATAAAAAAACAGGTCAAGTACGTATCAAACGAGGTGAAGGGTCCCGTACTTACACCCATTTTAAATGAACGCTGTTCTTGTTTATTTTGATTAAATCGTTTATCGTAAAACAAAATTCTGGGTTATTTACTAACCGACTTCAGAAAAGAAGGTCTTGTATAAGTAGTAGTAGGTTATATATTATTATACAAATGAGTGTAGTAGTAAAGAATATGCGAAATTAAGCGGTATTCGTTAATCGACTGTTTTATTTTTATTTTTTATAAACAGTTTCTTTGTCGTCTGTTGTTTGTGTTATTGAGTTTTTCTATCTGCAGGCTTAGCACGAGCACCGATTTGTCGATAGAATAATAAACATGACTATTAACAAAATAATGTACGATAGGAGAAGATAGCTATGTTTTTCTATTAGATATCACAGCTATGCGTTCCAAACGAATCATGATTTTGTAGATCGTATATACTTTGTGGCCGTCGAGTGGAAAGTTTGTTGTCAGTGTGATTTTGACAGTTTGGGAAGAAATATTCTTCTGAAATAGTATGCATTTATCCCTACACAACCTACCTAGACAAAAATCGTTAGAAACGAAAAACAATATTACAGATTGTAGGAGGGATCTACGGTGCCCATGTTTAAAAATGGAGAAACGAAATGTCACTTTGTATTGAAAAAGCACTGTCTATTCTTCGTAGAAATAGAAAGCCTCAAGCTAAACCTGATGGAATTTCTGAGTAGGAGTCCAGAGTCTGAATTTGTGCCCGGTTGATGGCAAAAGGCTTGCCCCCTGTTAAATGGAACTGGCGAAATGCGGGTGATCAATAGGTATACCTCTGCCCAACCAATCGGAAAAACAAGCCGTGATGTTTTGTTAGTTTCTTTTGTTTGTTTGGTAAGTATAGAGAAGAATGGTTATGTTTTAATTTACGTTAGTAGCTATTAACTTCTGTCGATACTTTTTTTGTTGATGTGGTTAAGTACATAAGGTGGTGCAGTTCACTGGAATCTGCTGGAAGCAGGCAGCGTTGATGAACCGGTCGTTGCGGAGACTTAAGGTCTGAGAGACTTGTTTTTGTGAAAAGTTGTTCCAAGTATAAAAACGGAAATATTTATTTGTTTGTCTATAGAGAATTATTTTTTTGAAATCAGAGGATTTAGAGTCTAAATCTTTCCATCTATCTTGAATGATGATCGATTTCTTAAATAAATATGCCTCTTCTTAAGTTTCTAGCCTCGTTCAAGATTGGCCGCAGACTAAATATCAGCCTATAATATTCCCATTGCTGGGAGATAGACCTCTCTGTGAAAGGTAGTGGGTAGTAAGCCAAAATCCACCACTCGAGTCCAGCGCGGTTACTAACCTAACCGCATTGGGCTCGACCAACAATTCGAAGACATGTGACATCTATCTAGATGCCACATGTCTTCGAATTTTTTTGTTCTTCATTAAATCCAAGCGGTCGGGCTAAATCCATGTCACTCGCAGTTACGTGATTATTTCGTATTTTAAAATGTAAAAAAAAACTTTTTCCAAAAAAAAAACAAACAACTTCCAGAAAAACACTAAAAAGTGAAAAAGAAGTCGGATGTTTTTGTTTTTTTGGAAAAAGTTTATATTTTTCGCTTTTTAGTTATAGTACCTACCCCACCCGGCCACCGTAGGCGCGGGCTTGTGGACGGCGAGTAATGGGTAGCTCGCTGTACGGTAAGGACCAAACCCGGGTCGACGGCGCGTTGTGTTCCACGCGCGCCTCAAAGAGATGTCAGCACCAACCCATACCAATTCTAAATTTCATCATCCTTGGTCAAAATAATGCATATTTATGCGATCGCAGCAATCGCGGTTGATGCTGTAATTTTTTGAAGAGTTCAGTTGTCTGTCTCCGAAACGCATCATCAAATCTATATGAAATTTAAATGGGACCACACGGGACAGACCAGCTTTCAAATACTTTTTTTTTTTTTAATCGGTTAACCCAGTCGAAAGTTCTGAGCTAACAAACATTTAAAAAAAATACAGTCGAATTGAGAACCTCCTCCTTTTTTTTAAGTCGGCTAAGAAGATGCCCATCACTACTGTTTGTCTGTCTGTTCGCGATAAACTCAAAAACTACAGAACGGTTGTTCATGCGGTTTTCACCAAGAGATAGAGTGATTCATGAGCGGAGCGGGAAATCTGAATAAGGATTATTTAGGGTTCGATTAAATACATGCCATTTAAAAATACGATGGCAGAAGACGTATACCTGAAGTAACACGCGTGACGCTATACATGCCTACATTGTAAATGTATCAGATATTGGTAATAATAATACCAACCGCAATAAAAACGTTACCAAGGGATTTCTTGGATCCTTAACCTCTCCAGGGATATCAGGAATGATTCCCAATACTTCACTAGACAATCTCATCTTACTGATTGGTTCTACAATATAGAACATTTATTTTATTTTATTGTCATACAGTATACAAGATGGAAGGGCGACGGGATGCGACGTACAAACTGTAACCGAGTTCAGTACATGATATAATCCCGCCAGACAATTTTTTTTTTGTCGGTTATTAAAAAAATAACCCTGTTCCATCTATCTATATAAATAAAAATAAAAGTCCTGACTGACTGACTGACTCATCAACGCCCAGCTCAAACCCTTGGACCTAGAAGGCTGAAATTTTGCACATAGGTTCCCTTTATAATGTAGTCAAGGGATAAGGAAGGATTTTTTGAAATTCAACCCCTAAGGGGGGGGACGAAAGTTCCGCGTAGGCGAAGCCGCTGGCAAAAGCTAGTAGGTAATAAAACAACAACCAAGTATAATAAAACTTAGTTTAATTAATAGCAAACAAACAGTCCATTTATCAAATTAAATTTCGTTCAAAACATCCATCGATTCCTTAATAAACTTCAACTATATCCAACGACCCTAGTTAGTTACCTCTTTTGGTGACTGTACATGATCATACCGACGACCGTAGGTTCAATTGAGGTAAGGGACAAAATACCCAAAATGAGTTGAGTATACAGTTTTGTTCAGAATTTTTCGCTCTATCGAATGGTGAATATGAAAAAAATCTAGCTTAAGAAAAATGTCCCTTACCCTAATGATTTTTGGATCCAAATTTCGAATCAGCCCCATAATAACAATGTATCTGAAAAACTATGCAATATAGGAACTTGAAATGGTGTAATATTTTATCGCCGCCAATCCACTTCAAATAAGGTAAGGTTCTTCCCAATCAACGAATTGTCAAAAGTGTGTACTTCATTTTCTGTCAAAAATCTCTTTACACTGTATTTTTTTTATAAATGTTTTCAACAAGTCCTTTACACAATTTTTTCAATGATAGATTGAATCCAACGTAGAGGTCAATTTAATGTAAGGGACGGGACTACAAGATACTTGGTCAGTAAGGGACATTACAAACATAATTCGTTGTTGTAAGGGACATCTATTTTCATAAATAGCTAACTTATTTAAATAAATGTTACACATGTAGATAGAGCACTAAAAAAAACAACCGACTTCCAAAAAAACACTACAAAGTGAAAAATAACTTTTTCGGAAGTCGGTGTCTTTGGAGCTGTATTTGAGTTTTTTGTCACCGCCTTCCGAAAAAGTTATTTTTCACTTTGTAGTGTTTTTTTGGAAGTCGGTTGTTTTTTTTTTTGGAAAAAGTTTTTATTTTTCACCTTTTAGTGGTTTACATGTGCTTACCCCTTCACAGCGTACCGGCGTGATGTTATGTTATGAACTGGTGTAAACAATAGACAGACATGCGATTTCGGCAATCCCAGTCCATTTGCTATCATTTATTGAGGAGTTCCGTTGCCTATCTCCGAAGTTCTTCATCAGATCTTCACGAAATTGAAATGGGACCACTACGAGAAAGTACTCTTCCAAAAAATACCTAAATCGCTTTGTGTGCCTATAAAATTTGAAGAGTTCTCTCTATTTCTCCAGGATCCCATCATCAGATCCTGACTTGATGATCATGGGACCACCCAGGTGGTACTTCCCAGGAAGTATACCCTTTCAAACAAAAAAAACAAAATCCAAATCGGTCTAGCCATCTTTGAGTAATCGGGGAACATACATAAAAAAAAAAAAAAAAAAAAAAAAAAAAAAAAGGTTCCGACGAATTGATAACCTCCTCCTTTTTGAAGTCGGTTAACAAGATAATGTCTGAAATCAGACCCGAAAAAGGTTAATAACAAAAAAAAGTTATGAGCGATTTAGTCCGAAAAAAAACTTTGTCGGCCTCTCCTGCAAAATCGTATTTTGTCCCTTACTTCAATTGAACCTACGGTCGACGATACAGGGTAAACTTTTAACCAGTGCGCAAACTGTAACTATTCTAGACCCCCTAGCGTAGAAATTTTTCGTCGGTTATACAAAACAAAATCAGCTGTTTCATAGAAAAGTGCAATACCTCATCAATATCATCATTTCAGCCGAAAGACGTCCACTGCTGGACATAGACCTCCCCCAAACTCCGCCACTTCGCCCGGTTCCGTGCTTCCCGCATCCAGCGGACTCCTGCGGCCCTCACAAGGTCATCAGTCCACCTTGTGGGGAAGCCTGCCAACTTTACGTCTTCCGGTGCGCGGTCGCCACTTCAGAACTTTTCGGCCCCATCGGCCATCTGTTCTGCGAGCAATGTGGCCTGCCCACTGCCACTTAAATTTGGCAATTCTTCGGGCCATGTCGGTTACCTTAGTTCTCCTACCTACGCGCAGTAACCTACGCGGTCAAAATGTATGGAACAGATGATTTTTTTTTATAACCGCCGAAAAATTTCTACGCTAGGGGGTCTAGAATTATATGCTGAATTCATGGTTACAGTTTACGTACTTGTTAAATTTTTATCCTGTATAACAAAATCACCTCAGCCTCATCCCATCTCAGGTGATGCCTTACATATATCGTCTACATTAAAAGAATTACGCAGCTAAGTCCAATAAAGCTACCTGCAAGTCCCGAAACAACCTCTAAGTCCCCTCACTCTTCCACTCACTTTTTGTTTTACGTATTTTGTATTTGCGAACCCTAAATTATCTTATCCCAAACGTGACACCTTTACGTGATTACAGTGAGACACTTTTTCAAAAGATGACATTCTGCTGAATGGTTAATGTACACGTGCAAGTAAAGAAGAAGAATAATTTCTTAATGTATTCCGTCAAGGTGTCAGGTCGGAGGGGCTTGTGGCTAAGTAATAACAGCCGCACGTGTCCATCAGGTTAAGCTATGCTTGCCGCGGTTGGTCCGTGGATGGGTGACCATCTTTACATACCAAGACCCTTCCGTGCCTCGGAAAGCACGTTAAGCCGTTGGTCCCGGCTGACATTTTTAGATCTTTCATAAGCGTTACGGGTCATCAGAAGCCCGAAAGTCTGACAACCAGTCTTACTAAGGGGTGTCGTATTGCCTAGTAACTGGGTTGTGGAGGTCGGATAGGCAGTCACTCCAAGTAAAATACTGGTATTCAGCAGCATCTGGTTAGACTGGAAGCCGACTCCAATATATGTAATTAGAAAAAGGCTAGCTAGATGATGATGATTTTGTCGAGGTGCCATGGTGGTTACAGGAAACGAGTAAAAATATCTTCAACCATCTTCAAGATGGCAATTAATAGGCTCGTTATGACAATAGATGTTACTGTATACAGGTTGAAATTGAAAACATGCGACAAACCGAAATGGAAGATTGTACTCATCATTATGAACAACTTTTACTGAAGGACCAAAGATGCAATTGCAAAAAAAAACAGCTGTTCCCTACATTTTGACGAGTTATGCGAACATAAATGTAGGGAACAGATGTTTTTTTTTTCGCGATTGCATCATTGGTCCCTTAGTAAAAGTTGTTCATAATGATGAGTACAATCTCCCATTTCAGTTTGTCGCATGTTTTCAATTTCAACCTGTATACATCGTCGTATGGACTTGAGATGGACAGTTTACATTAGGCTTTTGAGGTTGTATTCCTTAAGGCTTCTTCAGATAGGCGCGACCTGACGGCGCGACGCGACTCTTGTAAAACAATTCTCATAAAGTTTTCATAGAAATTGTTCTATGAGAGTCGCGTCGTACCTGTTTGCGTTCATGCCTTTCCTTTGATTTTGCCGAAAAGTGGCGTAGCAGCGGCGTAGCAGCGACGTAGCAGCGGCGTAGCACCCGCTATGAAGACGACGTAGAGTGGTCTACACAGGTTTGTTGATTCCATACCGCAGGAGTTCTTATGACTAAAAACATAGTATACAAAGCAAAATATCCAAATCCAATCATTTCTATATTTATTTTAATTTCGTTGTACACAACAAATCAAAAATTGCTGTTACCTTATAAATAAATAAATAAAAATAAAATCCATTTATTTCAGGGTCTCCCATAATACAATCGCAACTTACGAAACACAAAATAAATACAAATCACAATATAAAAATAAATACAATGACATCAAATCATAAATACAATGTGAAATAAAAATATACAAGTCAATGTCAAATAAAAATAAAAATTTAAAATTAATCGGAAATTAGTAAAATAAAATACAAATAAAAAAATAATAAAAAGTTTAGGGCAAATTTTGGATAAAAATATTAACAAACTAATAAAACACAGCAAATATCACGTCACTCGTTAACATGCCCTGGCTATATGCCTACTGCAACACTTCCTAATATAAGGGCAGTCCAATCGTCCAGCAATCATCACCAGGACAGCATTGGAGCTGACCCGCACCCTGCGCACCATGGACGCGCACCGCTTGCGCATTGTGGTGTGAAAACAGTCGGTGCGCGCTTCCGCAAACATGCCCGAGGCACTACAGAAGCGGGGCAGCCCCAATACCGCCCTGAACGCGTTGTTATACTGGACACGGAGGGCACTGTAACTCGCCTGTGTATAGCTAGCCCACAGGCTACACGTGTACAAAGAGGTGCAGTATGCTTTAAAAAGTGAGATCTTAACTTGATCAGAACAGCGTGCAAACCTGCGCGCCAACATATTCGCTCTTTTTGACAAGGCCCTCCGCTCCCGCTCGATGTCAGCATGATCCTTGAGGTCAGCCGTTACCAAATGCCCTAAGTATTTAAATTGTTTCACCCAATATAAGGGAACACCATTGAGAAAAACTGGTGGTATACTTTGCGGGCATTTAGCACTACTCGTCCCAAAGACCATGCACTGGCTTTTGGTCACATTATATCTAAGGCCGTGCCCACTCGCGTACTCCTCACAGATTCGCATTAGCTTCCTCAAGCCACAGACCGAAGCGCTCAGCAGCACCATGTCGTCCGCATAACTAAGGTTATTGACGCACACATCGTCAACATGGCAGCCGACACGGGTACTGCTGAGCGCAACTATCAGTGCGTCCATGTAGAGGTTGAAAAGGGTTGGAGAGGTCAACCCGCCTTGCCTCACGCCGCACTCCAACTTATATGGCTCCGACATAGCCCCCGCCCATCTTACGCTGTTGACCTGGTGCGTATACCAATATTTAAAGATTCTCACAAGTTCATGTGGTAAATTAATGTCCTCCAGTTTTTTCCATAGGACATCATACGCGACCAGGTCGAAAGCCCTGGACAGGTCGAGGAAACACGCATACACGGGTGTTTTACGATCCACGTAGTATCTGACGGTATGCTTAAGACACAGTATCGCACTCTCTGTAGACAGTTGGGGTCTAAATCCAAACTGATTATCATGTAGTACTACGAACTTATTTAACTGTGTATTGAGCAGACCGTCAAAAACTTTAGCCACGATTGTGGCTAGTGAAATAGGCCGATAGTTACTTTTATCTGCAAGGTCGCCGGTTTTATTTTTCACGACAGGCACTACCACAGTCCTCATTAAATCTGATGGCAGGTAAGAGTGGCTCACGCACAGCGAATAGAACATTGCCAGCACCCTAGATATATGAGGCCCCGCGTGCTGCAGGTGCTCGATGCTGAGACCATCATGGCCAGGAGATTTGCCTTTAGTCATATCTTTAATAATTCTCGACACCTCGCTTGCAGTGAAATGGACACCCTTTGCCTTATTTGGTATCTCAGCACCGAAAACCCCACACGCTGGACCTAGTGGCGACTGTACAGAAAAATGATTTCTGAAGTTATTGGCAACGTCCCTATGGTCACTCACCCCGCCGACGCCCACCGGAAGACCAGGTTTTACGTTTACTTTATTTGTACTTTTCCAGAATCCGCGAAAGTCACCTTTCGAATGCAATTGAGCAAGTGCGTCCATTTTTAGTTGATCTTTTTGGTCTTGGCACCATTTCAATCTAGACTTAAACAGTCTCCGGCTCTCACACATTTCATTAAACATGAAACCGAATCTCGGCCTACCACAGGCTACCCATTCGATAAACTTATTCCTGGCCGCCCGATGAGCTTCTCTGACGTGTACGTTCCAACCCACCACGCGCGACCCACTCACACCAGCCCTCGCGCTCCTTCGACCAGCGACAGACGCGCCGCGCAGAGCGGCCACAATGTCAGAATACAGCCTATCAAGAGTACGCGTGTGGGCAGGGTTATTACAATAGAAGTCAGCACAGTTTGAACACTCAGCAGGAAAATCAACTTTCCTCAATCGTTTATGACACTCACTGGTATAGTTAACTACCTGTTCCTGTTTTCTTACACCCCAAACTACATCCTTGTTGTTACAGTTTAGCTTTTGAGGCAACTTTGGAGTTAAAAGATCTAAGTTACATTCAACGACAAGGGGAAAATGGTCAGACCACAGAGTGTCATGTTTCACATAAATATTTACCACTGCTTGTTTTGCCGCTTGACTCACTATACAGTGATCTAACCAGCTACAAGACCCGTGTACATCACTTATAAAAGTATATGTACCTGAGTCCGAACCCAGAAAGTCAACATCAATACATGACCAGCACTGTTCATTGCAAAAACTTACAAGCTCGTTAAAAAACAATCCATAAATATCGGCATTATAATCTCCCAACACAATAACAGAATCAATCCCGTATTCATCTACAATAGCACTCACCGTACTTAAACAATCCGTAAAGTCAGGCAGGTTTTCCACAGAATTCGTAGGCATGTATATACTCATCACTATCACTGGACGGTTACTCGTTATTTTAATGGCACATATACGAGGATTATCACACTCCACAACTGAAACTTGTTGAAACACACTGTTTCTCCACAGAAGAGCGACCCCACCATAAGGTCTACCGCGTAGTATGCCGGCGGACGTGTCCACTGCTGAGGTTCCAGTGTAACCAAAGCCACAATCGATCGTGCTTAGGTATGGTATTTCCTCCGGAAGTAGCCATGTTTCCTGCAGTGCTACTAAATCATAGGTGCGACATAAATCCCTAACACAGTCTACAGAACGTTTTACGCTCTTGCAGTTGAAGCTGGCAAAACGATAAGGGCATTTATCCATTTTTACTGCTATTCAAACCGTTATCAGATAAAAATCTGTTCGACTTTCGATGTTTAAAGTTCACAAAACGTCGAAATATAATACCTTCCGGCCACAAATTCTCGTCCAGGTACAATGGTAATTTGGACTCAGATACTAAGAATTTGTAGGCAATATGGTTCCTTTCCTTCTTCATAATTACTTTTTCAAGATACACTGTTTCCTCTGTCTTGCTGCGAATGTAAGTAATTATGTCAGTAGCAGTCGTTTCGCTGTGAATGTTCGTGATAAAAATGGGAACTTTCCTATCAGCCGCTTTGAATTGGCACTCCATATCTCGCGCTTTTCCTGTTTTGCCCGCATAACGGTATTTCGGTTGCTTCTTACGATACGACACCCTTTGCCACCCTTCATCGCTTTTATTTACATTAGAACACGGTTCGTTCACGCAAGATGAATCTCGCTGTTCCATCACATTCACCTTAACTAACGTACTTTCAGGGTAATTCTCAATTAAATGATTTCTCGGTTAGTCATATTCCTGTTTTGGACTGATTTGCCGCAGGAATTCGCGTTAAGCTTGTCATGTTTTATAACTAAGTACCACTACTCAATACATGATATCGTAGTAATTATAACCAGATCTGGGTTAAATTCAGAGGGCGAACAATTTTTTTTTGTACCTGGTATTTTTCAGTAACGGCCCGGACTCAGGATTTTTACCCGGGATATGGCAATAGGCTCGCCCCTATTACATGGGACTTAACTTAACTCACAAAGGGCCTTATTAGAACGCTTAAAATCACCCAAAGGGCATTGGAGAGGGCTATTCTTGGAGTTTCCCTTCGTGATCGAATCAGGAATGAAAAGAACCAAGGCAACCGACATAGCCCGAAGAATTCCCAAACTTAAATGGAAATGGGCAGGGTACATTGCTCGCAGAACGTATGACCGATGGGGCTGGAAGGTTCTGGAGAGGCGACCGCGTACCGGAAGACGTAGGGTTGAAAGGCCTCCCACAAGGTGAAACGATGACCTTGTGAAGACCGCAGGAATCCGCTGGACGCGGGAAGCAAAGTACCGATCGAAGTGGCGGAGCTTGAGGGAGCCTTATGTCCAGCAGTGGAAGTCTTTCGGCTGAAATAATGATAACATAATTAGCAAAATGTGGTTGTACTGTAGGTATACCGCTGCCTAACCCATCGGGGAATAGAAGCGTCATGTTACATGTTACAATACCTTTAACCTTTAAACAAAGCGGAAACCTAGTATAATAATAAAAGCATAGCATTCCGCGAACTGCTAGCAAAATTCTAGAAAAGTCATTTATATTTTCATTCCGAACGACGCCAATTTTACTCGCAGTTCCAGTTGCAATGTGCGCCTGTCAGTTAATTTAGACTTAAATTGAAACTTGCTTCACAAAGTTAATCATGAAAGTTTTCTTGTACACTTAATTTTAGAACGACACGGAATTATTATTTAGTTCTGTCTTATGTCTCTTTTTCCCTTGCCAACAAAATGTATAGGGTGTCAAAAGGTGTGGGCAAAAGGGAGCCTTACATCACAACATGCTGCATAATAATCAGCCTATTATGTTCTCCCACTGCTGGGACACAGGCCTTCTCTCAGTAAGAGGGAGTAAGCCGTAATCCACCACGCGGGCCCAGTGCGGTTTGGTAGATGTCACATGTCTTCGAACGTTTGGTTCTAGGACATGCCGATTTCTTCATCATGTAGGCTGGTAGAAGAAGCATCTGGTTGCATTCGTTATAGTTATTTTCAAAATTGAACATACGGCGATTGTTTTTCAAGAAATAACAGTTGTGATTGGCGCTCTTGAAATAAATAGCGAAAATCAAAATTGCTTCTTATTGTCGTATGTAGCGCCTGCCCCATTCTATGTAATTATTGTCAGGGTTGTCTGCAAAGTCGACCTTATGTTGTACAGGCTGGCGATGTAATAACTGTAGCTGCATACGAATAGTCAAGCAAATTAGAAATGGAATAGCAGATAAAAACAGTAGGCGTGTGATTTGGCTAACAAGCGAAGGGAGAAGATTAAAATACCAATGTCGAGAATGAGATTCTAGGAATAACTGTCGAAGTTGCACACCAACATATGTGTTTTTTATTCAATTCGGTACAGAGAGCCCATAAGGCTTCAATATGCAGTATAGAGTGCAGGGTTTATAAAGTTAACAGAGCAATCACCAATTAAAAGTGAATAAAATATAAACCCCTTTATTTATTTATAAACGCTGCTTAAAGTTAACTAATGATTACCGACTGTTTAACCATACACATTTGTAACGTTTAAACATCTCTTAACTTCAATCAACGTTTATAAATAAACCCCTTTCTTAAAGCGTCTTTTGATAGGATTTTTCACCTGACACACCCTGACCACATTCTGACGCCTGAAAAGGAAATGGAAGAGCTTCCCGTAAGGGTATTTTTTTATATTATCAGCCATACAGTTTACAAAACATCATGCCTATGTCAGGGTCTGTCTCTTGGCAAACACAAAACCTCTAGACAGGCTGGCACGTTAGTCACAGCTTGCCACAGAGGTCTTTTAGGAAGGACGTGTTCGAGCACCGTTATAAACTTTAACCCCGTTGAGGATTAAGGAGAATCTAGTCGCTGGCTCGAACTCACTTGGTGGGCCTGGCTAAAAAGCACGCTGCCTCACCAGGCTTCGTGTCCGACAGAGGTGGTGTCAGTGATGAGCAGTTAGAGGCTAGTCTATTATATACGTTATATACGTTATTGAGTGAGATGCAGGATCTTTAATAGTAAAAGACACATAAAAAATATAAAAAGTCCTTGGGAAGATCGGGTTTTATGAAAAAATCACTGCATAAATCAAAGACTAATAAAGTTAATTGAACTTTTCTATAATTGATCTTTGTCGGTACCGACTTGGTTTTGGAGATTTTACACTTCTTTTATTACTTAAACACGCCCAAAGTTAGGTTAAATTAGCAAGAAAAACTAATCTTTGATGGCTCATAACTTTTGAACGGCTTTTATTTTAGTATTCGGTTTCCGTACACACAATATTAATAATGACACAAAACCATACCATGTTTAATTTTTGATGTACATTGTAGAACGTAGAGTAATACACTCCCGAAATTTGTATGGCAAAAATGTAGACTAGATTTACCTTAAAAGCTAGAAATTAACTTAGTTATTATGTTACAGGGTTCTGTTTCTGCACTTAGTCCTTCAAGTGGACCATTGTGCGTTGGCTATGGCGGCTGTTGGTGGTTATTCCAATCAGCCCAGCTCCCTCCAGAAGTTGATTATGTCTCCTGATCTGTTAAGAACTCCAGTGTAAGATCTGGGTGCCCAGAGAATTTCTGTCTTAATCTGGATAACGACGCCTATACATCCAATAGGTAAGTATCTACATTTAAATATTATGTAATCAACTAAATTAAATCTGAAATCCCAATTGTTAATTTATTTTCTATTTTATTTATATTCAAGTATTTACAATTAATTGAAATACAATATTATAAAAGTTCGTAAAAATGCATGTTTGTTTACGAAAAAAAAACTATGAATAGCATATATATACAACTTGGTTATAAGGAAAACTACTTGAAAATTAATTTTAAAACAATTCATTATTCACGTACCATACACAGTCATTTGTTTTCGAAAGGGTTCGGATCTTGTTATTTAATTATCAAGTTTTAATTCCATTCCGAGGGGCGAATAGTTAGTGTAGGAGCGTTAACTTTAAATAATACAGTTATAAATAAAATTAGACTGAAGGTGTAATTTTTTTTTTCCTGAAATGAAATATCTATTAATAACAGCAATTTTTTTTAACAACCTGACGCAAAATTTCAACACAGGGTGGTTCAGAATCATGTAGGTACTGATCCATGGTAGACATTGCATTTCAAATGTTTGTTTTTTTTTTTTGTGGAGGTGTGCGCCAGTTTTAAATTAGTTGATCTCTACTGTAGGCAACTTTAGATAAGGCTCCCGCAGACTGGCACGACGAGACAGCGCGACGCGACTGTAGCAGTTTTAAATTAGGCGATCTCTAACAGATTGCGCGTCGATGCCATCCTGTACAATCGTGAAAACCGTGAAATGCTTACGAGACAGTTTCTAGTAGGCGATCGCTTCGTTCTCTCGTTCCACAGTGCGCCACATGCGCATTTATGGAGGTTGCGCTAAGGTGGGTACTTTAGCGCAACCTCCATAAAATCAAATTTTCTTAAGTTCTTTCCAGTTTACAGATTTTAATTTTGCAGGCTAACCAGGTGCTTTCGCCTTCAAAATTGCCATTTGTGGAAGCCATTTTAATAATCAACAAAAAGCACGGTATGTCTTAGTATAATAATAATAATAAAAAGTGTTTATTTGTCACCACAAGCCAAAAAATACAAACAATATTTACATACAAGAAATAGCTAACGATTTTTGGTTGTGGATCGCTGGTGCCTGTGGTAGGTGATTTTGTATCATGTAATTCACATGTAATTCAGGTCACCAGGTCCCCACCTGTTCATAGTTACATAATTGATAGCTGGCACATGATATCACAGCAAACAAAAATGTCAAACAATATTGAGCTTATTACAGAGGAGACAGTAGAGTATTAGAGTAAAATAAATAACTAAAACGATAAAAAGTAAACGTATGTTGGGAGGTTTTTTTAAGAGTGTAAGTTTGTTTGTGTGTGTGTGTTGGAGAGAGTGTTAATGGATGGGTCTGATTAGACTCTTACGTCAAAGAGAGCTTCGGGCAGTATAGGTTTGGCTTTGTAGCCAGGCTTGTAGAGCGATTTTAAAATTATGTTTGTTCAATGAGTGCACTGAAAGAAATCTATTCAATTTATTGTAATAAAAATAAAAAATCTATGACTAAAACCAGTTTTAAGAGGAGCAGCCAAGGCAACCATACGGTTACGGCGAATGGTTTGCTGAGAATAGTTATATAGGCTTTTTTTTGTGAGGGGGAGTGGGCCATAATCCACCACGTCGCCCAGTGCAGATTGGCGGAAGTCACATGTCTTCGAATTTTTGTTCTAGGATATGCTGGTTTCCTTACGATGTTTTCCTCCACCGTTTTGAGAATGACTAAATTCTTAAGTATGTTAATATAATAGGTCTTTACCTATGAAATTGCCGTTTTGTATGAAAAAATTTAAACGAATTTTTTTCATGTATTTTTTATTTGTATTAATCGAAGTAATCACCCATGCAATCAATGCATCTTTGCCATCGCAGTGGCAGTTTATTGATGCCCTTCTTAAAGAAATCAGCTGGACGGGAGGCAACAAATTCTTCAAAGGCATTTTGTACTGCCTCTAGGGGTATTGAATTTTTTTCCCGCCAAGAAGTTATCCAAATTCTGGAAAAAGTAGTAGTCTGTAGGCGCAAGGTCTGGTGAGTAGGGCGGATGACGGAGAGCTTCCAACCCCAGTTCTTGCAACTTGGAGACCGTCTGCTGTGCCGTATGAGGTCGCGCGTTGTCGTGCAGGAGCAGCGGAGACGAGCGATTGACCAATGCTGGTTGGAGATGTGCCAGCTTCTCCATCATTGTGTTCAGTTCTTCACAGTACACATCTGCAGTAATGCTCACCCCGTTTGGTAAGAAGCTGTGATGAATCACACCGGCGCTAGACCACCAAACAGTGACCATCACTTTTCTAGGTTTAAGTTTTCGTTTAGGGCATTGTTTAGGTGCTGAACCAGGATCCAACCAACTTGCTGAGCGCTTGCGGTTATCAAACAGAATCCATTTTTCATCGCAGGTAACAATGCGGTTCAAAATTCCTTCATTTGTGTGTCTGTTGAGCAGTGCAAGGCACGTCTCGACGCGTACTTCGCGCTGACGATCATTGAGTTCGTGGGGCACCCATTTGTCAAGCTTTTTTACCTTGCCAATTTGACGCAAATGGACCAATATTGTTTTGACGCTAACGTCGAAAGCTGCTGCTAATTCAGCCGTAGATTGTGTATCATCAGCTTCCACAATCGCCTTTAATTCGTCATTGTCGACCAAAGTCTTCGGACGACCGCGAGGTTCATTTTTCAGGTCGAAATTTCCAGAACGGAAGCGAGCAAACCAATAACAGGTGGTGCGTTGGTTTGTAGTGTTAGCTCCGTAAACGTCGTTGATGTTGCGTGCCGCTTGTGCCGCGTTGCTGCCACGACGGTACTCATATTCCATAATTACTCGAATTTTTAACGTATCCATGATGACGAAAAAGATTGAAATGCGATGAAAATGTAACACTAATCAATAAACAAATGACTACTTTTGGAAAAAAAAATCCATGTTTTTAAAATAAAATTAATTTGAAATTAGAATTCTTACCCAAACAAAAATTATTTTGATTTGAAATGGCCAGTACTGCAAAACGGCAATTTCATAGGTAAAGACCTAATAGATAAACTCGTCATTGTAAACATATTACTAGGCTTATTTTGTGGAAAGGCAATTTTGACTTTTCCAGATGCTCCGGATTTTTATTCACTGGGAAAACATATTTACCCATGAATAATATTAAAATGGTGGCCCGTAGGCTACCGTTTTAATATTTTTGCGTTTCATAAAATACTTCAAAATGATGGCCACCCAACGGTGTCCTCTATTTACAAAAAACTGTGATCAGAAATCCATACCTTGTCAAGTGGAAGGTAGTGGTAAATTAGATACAAAGATGTACTCATACAACAAGAATTTAATTGAATGTCTACTTTTCTACAATTCTTGTTGGAACAAGATTTGTAGAAAGTAGATGTTATTACCGAAACGTGGTCGCTCACAATGGGCCTCATAAGAAGGCTTAAAGTCACCCAAAGGGAATTGGAGAGGGCTATGCTTGGACTTTCCCTGCGTGATCGAATCAGGAATGAAGAGATCCGCAGGAGAACCAAGGTAACCGACATAGCCTGAAGAATTGCCAAACTTAAGTGGCGGAGGGCAGGGCACATTGCTCGCAGAACAGATGGCCGATGGGGCCGAAAAGTTCTGGAGTGACGACCGCGCACCGGAAGACGTAAAGTTGGAAGGCCTCCCACAAGGTGGACCAATGACCTTGTGAGGGCCACAGGAGTCCACTAGATGCGGGAAGCACAGAACCGGTCGAAGTGGCGGATCTTGGGGGAGGCCTATGTCCAGCAGTGGACGTCTTTCGGCTGAAATAATGATGATGATGCCACAAAACATAATTCTTACACATTGCGTAAGTTACTCCTAATTGAACTCAGATTTTAAACAATTAAAAGAATTTTGTAATCCATTATTTGGAGCAGGAAAAAACAAAAATGATTTAAACACATGCCCATATTTCGTAATAAATCTTTTGTTTTTATTTCATTTTTGCACAGATATCATTCACGCTCTTCACGCTGTTCGCGTATTCTGAATGCAAATGAGTTCTGTAATAGAATTTGATAAAATTTTCCTTTAAACAAAAAAAGTACCAAGTTGGCCTTCCTATAATATGATGAAAAAATAAGTTGTTAACGAGGTCGGCGGTAATATTATGGTAATCACGGAAAATTTCAGAAACCAGAAGGCTTTCGTTTCCTCCAGGCCATTTATTTCATTTCGAAGGAAGATCGAGAAATAATATCTACTTACTCTAAAAGCCAAATTATACGTCGAATGTATTTAAAGCTTTTTGCCTCGCTAAAAGCTCAAAAAATGTCTAAATTATTCCTTATTTCAGTCACATAAGTATGTAAGAATGTCATGTATTTTCTTGGCAACAGATTTAAGAACTAGGTAACTAACTACACAAATTCTTACATCTACATAGAAACCATTTAATCCATTT
This sequence comes from Antitype chi, assembly GCA_947359405.1. Taxonomy (NCBI): domain Eukaryota; kingdom Metazoa; phylum Arthropoda; class Insecta; order Lepidoptera; family Noctuidae; genus Antitype; species Antitype chi. The sequence continues at coordinate 7,425,695 of OX375815.1, read as the reverse complement.
CCTTTTTTGGTAAAGCTACTGTTCCATGAAGGAACTATTCAAGGGTGTCTTGCCTATGGCACTAAAACGCAGGTTCATGGATAAGTGTACTGTTCCCGTCTTAATCTACATATGGTACGCAGACTTGGTCTTTGACTAACATCTAGAAATCCAGACCCAAGGTCTGGCAACGAGCAATGGACCGCAGTATACTAGGCGTTAAATTATAATATATAATACGCTCCAAGACAAAGATAGCAGACGTGGCTCAAAAGGCTGCCCAACTTAAATGGGACTGGGCAGGACATGTCTGCCACATGTTGGACAAACTGTAGGTCCAAATAGCTCAGAACTGTAACACGTAAGACATGGCGGAACGAGCCGGTTACGTTCCGTCATAACTGGAAGGAGGACATGCGGGCTCGCGAAAGATGGAAGAAGTGCATAGGAGGTCTTGGCCCAAGAGCGGGACAGCTTAGGCTCGTAAAAAACTAAGAAAAACTAGGTTGCCAATTACTTTAATTTTACCTTAACAAAGTTTCTCTCTGTAATTATTAAAGCCTAAAACTTAAGTAAAAACTCACTAAAAACCTACATGGGGACGTACAAAATTGTGTGTACCAATTCATCACACCACCAAAGTTGTATCGTTTTATCTATGTTGTTGGAGAGTTGCTCCCCTTAGCCATTATTCTCAAAACAATCATAACAAGACAAAACTACTGTGTTTTAGAGAGCAGGAACTGTCAACTTAATTCGAACAAACGAGCGGGCTGAGCTGAATCTATTCGAGGTGCGTTTTGCCGTAACTTTTGTCTACCTCTGGCGAAGTGGTGACTGAAGAAGTTATAATGTGCGGCTTCTAAGTACTCTTGGAAATGGTAAAAGCTTACTGTGTAATAATAACTCTTCTTATAAAGAGAAGACATGAGCATTGGTTATGATCACCATGCTTGCTCAAGGAGGATTGGCGATTTCATACTTATGTTAATTAAGTATTATAAAACCAGGTTTCCTTACGATGTGTTGTGTTGTTGTGTGTCGATGTGTTGTGATGTCCAGGATAAACTTAGAAAATACATATGATTTGAAAAAGTCACATTGGTACGGAGTACCTACTTGCCCGTATTTAAACCCAAAACCTTGCATGTAAAGCGAGGCCTTAACCACTGGGCCGTCACGGCATTCACAAAAGCTAGTGTATCAAAGATTTATATAAAAAAAATCTCAGTTCTTCGAATTTAGAAACCAATTAAGACAAGACGAGCACTTTACGATGGAGGGGCTCGTGGCTAAGTAAATAACAGCCGTAAGGGTCGATGGAAGGTTAAGCTACGCTTGCCAAGGTCGGTCCATGGATGGGTAACCATCCATTAAAAAACCAAAATCCTCCGTGCCTCGATAAGCATGTTAAGCTATTGGTCCCGGCTGTCATTTGTAGATCTTTGACAGTTGTTTCGGGTAGTCAGAAGCCCGAAAGTCTGACAACAAGTCAAACCAAGGGGTATCGTACCACCCAGTAACTGGGTTGTGGAGGTCAGAAAGGCTGTCTCTCCATGTAAAATACTGGTATTCAGCTGCATCCGGTTAGACTAGCAGCCGACCCAAACAAAGTAGGGAAAAACCTAGACCGATAAGCACGTTAAGATGGGCTGGTTTTCCACTTCTTCCTCATTTCACTCGTGGTTTTAAGTCAAAGAAAGTAATATTTCCATGAGGTTGGCTGGGATACACCTTTTTTTATATATTAACAGCCATAAAGCCATAAAGACGGCGAGCATTTTTAACAAGGAGCCGTATTTTTCTTAATCAGTACAGGTTCTCTTTTCCAAATATACTATTACAGCAAACATAGAAAGCACTCAGGATAGCGACGAGAGACAATCTTCGCAGGGTGGCTGGTAGCAGCTGGATTACAGTGGCCGGGAATCGAGTTAATTGAGTCAAGAAGTGGAATGCTAAAGGCTGGTGATGATACAGAGCAGGAATATTCTTTGTAGGTGTACATTACAGAAAACATGGACGAGGTAGGTACATTAAAAGATTTATAAATAGACGATAATTCATTCAACTGTCTCGTTTTTGTTCCATAATAAAGGGTGGTAGAGAAATCTACGCGCAACCTTTTACAGTATAATATAGATACATAGATTGATATCAAATCATTTATTCGCTTGAATGTGGGTAGTTATATTAGGTGATGCATACAATAATAAAAGTTCTTATGACCATATCCTACCTTAAGGTGAACCTAGTCCACATTTTTTGCATACAAACTTCGGGAGTGTTTTACTCCACTGCCTGACATGGCACATTCAAAGTAAAACATGATTTTATCGTTTTGTCTCATTATTAATATTGTCTGTACGGAAACAGAATACTAAAATAAAAAGCCATTCAAAAGTTAGGAGCCAACAAAGATTCGTTTTTCTTGCTAATTTTACTTAACTTTGGGCGTGTTTAAGTAATAAAAGAAGTGCAAAACTCCAAATCCAAGTCGGTACCGACAAAGTTCAATTATCGAAAAGTTCAATAAACTTTATTGGTCATTGATTATTGCATTGGCTTTTTCATAAAACCCGATCTTCCAAAGGACTTTTCTTAATTTTTTCGCGAATTTATACTATAAATGATCCTGCATCTCACTCAATAAAGTTGTGCGTGTAGACTAGCGTCTAACTGCTCAGCACTGATACTATCTCTAACGGACACGAAGCCTGGTGAGACAGCGTGATTTTTAGCCAGGCTCACCAGTGAGTTCGAGCCCGCGACTAGGTTCCCCTTAATAGGTGTGCAAATAATAGTGTGATTCAGTAAATGATTCCGAACGTTTCGAAAATTTTCGCCAGTTATTTTAAAAAAAAATAGTTTTTCTACATTTTCACGGCTAATTGCACTTTTCTATGAAATAGATAATTTTTGCTATCTGACGAAAATTTTCTATACTGGGGAATATGATGTGCTGAATGTATGGTTTCAGTTTTACGTCGAAGTCCTTGCCGGGTCTTTCTTGTAGCAACACAAATTTTGAACAATCAAACCTTTTTGAAGCTAACTGTGCCTACTACACACGTACCTACATAGGTAGGCCCAAACAGTCATTAAGTAGTTACCTAAAGTGCCTATTTCGAGCATTACGGTAAACCTAAGTAGGTACTGCCTGTAAATTACACCGGTAGTTACTTATCTAGACTAGAACTCACTAAGGTGATTTCATAAAGGTTCGTTTTTGTGTACCTTTCGTCCAACAAGGGAGTTTATTTATAATCTCTAGTCTCTTTTCGTCTGTCTGTTTCTCCGCGTACTTTTTCTAAACCAGAGAGAACTTCAAAGATCTATAATGATGTCGAAAAAACATATTTTTGGGCGCTTATATTACGAGATAGATCAAAAGAATGTAAGTACTACGGAATTGCATATCTTAAAAAGGTCTACAGAAAAATTTGCCTGGGTATACGTATATCTCCTAACAGTAATCATATTGTTTTTTTTTTATACTACTAAAAAATAATGAGTTATTTACGAAGCGGTTCTGCTATTTTATACATACACTATTAATCCTTATCCAATAAATACGTTAGATACGTTTTGCATTAAATGTAGATTAAAATTTCCCTTTGCAGTATATCAATAAAATGAATATCTTAGAAGATATCAGAGATTTTAAATTATTAATCGCTTGCAGCGAAACGGGCGGTCGGCCGGCATGCCCCGTTGGCGTCCACATCGCGGGAAGACATTCTGTAATTATTCGACCTCTGTCACATACGCTGTACACCCGTGCTAAGCCGGGGCGGGTCGCCAGTATAAACTAATTAACTTTGTCGACCTTGCTTGCTTTTTACGACTTTAATAATGTGATTAACGAAAAAATATGACCGTGAAATGTTATACTGTAAATTGTAAAGCCTACGTAGGTAGATAGGTTTTTTTTAGGCTGCATTTGTCTCGAGAAACATGACATAACATCACGCCTGTATTCCCCGTAGGCTTAAGCAGAGATATACTACAATACACCTACATTTTGCCAGTTATTTTTAAGTCCCATGTAACAGGAAGCGAGCCTTTCCATTACCGTGGCACGAATCCAAACTTCGGGCTGATACTGAAAAATTCCAGATGGAAAACTAAATAACACTTTGGCTGACCCCCGATCGAACAGGACCTCAGCTGAGCAGTATTGCTTATGGACACTAGACCAACGCAAAGGGGGAAGTCTCGAGAAAATTAAGTTAAAACCATCATCGAATTAATACACAGCGAAGCAAAGGGTTGCCCTTATGGTTCGTCGATGAGGGTTTTCCCAACATGGGCTGAGGTTCTCCATATCGTGGTACAGCACGTATAGATAAAATACGTAACATTCTTAAGATAAAACGTACTTCGACGCGTCGTATCTACATAATTGACATGTTTCTAAATATAGATGAGGGATATCTAAAAAGATTAGGTAACATTCAAATGAGTGATACTGTAGGTGGCTTTAGTTATCGTATCGAATCTATACGGAAGAAAAATAAGCACCTACCTGATTGCCGTTAACTATTGCTCTATTATCGGACGATTTTTTTATTGTTATTATTGGATAATACTTCCTCTGTTATTAACTATTCCAAAGTGCTGGCTAATTGTGTACTTACCACGTATAACATGATAATTGATCGCATATTCTTTCATTTTGATAGTTCAGCCACGTTTAATGCGGTATAAAAGTTGCTGAGTAGATTTATTTATTAAACCTATGAAGCAATGGATTTGAAAAAGGTATCATTCGAATTTCTGAAACTGTTTTACTAAATTAGGGTGCAGTTTTTAGGTTTTGTCAAAATTGCCTAGACTTTTCCCGAACTATATTGGGGTCGGCTTCCAGCCTAACCTAACGCAGGTAAATACCAGTATTTAACATGGGACTGTCTATCTGACCTCCAAAACCCAGTTACTGGGTGGTTGTCAGACTTTCGAGCCTCTGACTGCCCGTAATGACTGTCAAAGATCCACGAATGACAGCCGGGACCAACGGCTTATCGCGCTTTTCGAGGCACGGAGGGGTATTGATAGTAAAGACGGTCCCCAATCCAAGAACAAACCGCAGCAAGCGTAGCCTTAACCTGACACTAAAAACAATTCTTAGAAAGATAAACTTAATAAGTTACAACCAACGTCAATTAAATCTGCCAAGCAAACATAGACTAGGTTCATTTCAAATGAGAAAAATACAAAATCAGAGGTGACTTTCACCGTTACATGGTGAAATTTTGTAGGTAGGTATCTGAAAAGCTGAAATCTCAAGTACTCGAGATCGTGCCATCATTAATCAACCAGTCAAGAAATTAACAAGTCATGACAGATAATAAATATCTACCTGTCATTACTCATAGCCATCTTGTAAATGATAAATCTTTGTAGCAATAATTCTTGGACAGATATTATACATTACTGGCTTTCACCAGCAGCTTCGCCCGCGTGGTGGTAGAAACTTATCCGGGAACGTACTACCGGGATAAAATCCTATTTGTTAATCCAAGTTAGAATCTATCTGTGTGCCAAATTGCATCCAAATCCATTTGGCCGTTTTTGCATGATTGAGTAACAAACATACAAACTTTTATAATTTATAATATTAGTAGGATAGTAGGGGGTTGTGGCTAAGTAACTAATACTAACCGCAAGGGTGGATCTATCCGGTTACGCTTGCCACGGTTGGTCCGTGGCCGTCTTGACAAACCAAGACCCCACCGTGCCTCGAAAAGCACGTCCCGGCGGTCATTTATGGACCTTTGACAGTCATTACGGGTCGTCAGAAGTCCGAAAGTCTGACAACCAGTTTTACCAAGGGGTATCGTATTACCCAGTAACTGGGTTGTTTATAATACTGGTACTCTGCTGCATCCAGTTAGACTGGAAACCGACCCCAACATAGTTGAGAAAAGGCGGGGCAGATTGAGTAGGGGGTTTTAAGCCCAGAGGATTTTTGAGCAAACATAATAATATGCAGGGCGAAAAGTTGATAGCTGAGTAGATGTGGCTTTTTTTTTCGAGGGTGGGAAATCATCAAATAACTTCTCCCGCTCTGGGTGGAGCAGGAGGGCGTGTCAGACTTTTACTGACTAAAACCCACCCGTGTTCCCTCAGTTGCTTGTGTGCCAGGGGCCAAGGTATCTCTTTCGAACAACCCGCACCCTTGTCAGGCATCGGCCCTTGCGGGCCCCACCAGTTGGTGCTGACATCTCTTTGAGGCGTACGTAGAACACAACGCGCCGTCGACCCGGTTTTGGTCCTCACCGGATAGCGAGCTACCCATTACTCGCAGTCCGCAAGTCCACGCCTACGTTGGCCGGGAATCAGCCTGGGATTCCCAACGCCCAGGGCGTCTCCTGCGGCGACTAGTGCCGTGTAAGCGCATATACTGCCTCTCCCTCACGTGCGCCGCCTACCTCTTCGCGAGCATTACTGCTTCGCAGAAGGAGGTGACGGCTACCCATGCACTTTAGCTCCGTACCATGGCCTGGACTAGGGTCGGACGCGAGAGATCGCCGCTGCCGATCGCCACCACGAGGACACGGTGGTGCTCCGCCCAAGCCGGGCAGACTTCCTCCGTATGCTCCACCGTGTCCTCAGGGCGATCTACACCCGACCGTTTCCTCCCGCCTAATGCAAAACAGGAATCTCACAAACCACGAGTGTCCGGTGAGGACCTGCGTCAGGCGGAAGGTGAGGCCGCCGTGGCGCCTCTCAATTCACTCCTGAAAGAACTTACCGCCGCAATCGTGGCGTGCCCAGTACTGGGTTGCGACAATCGCACCATCCATGTCGCCATGAGATCCCGCTGGAGGAGTAGGTGTGACTTGATGAGAGAACAAATATATTTATTTGACAAGTTTCAGATAGGAGCCTTGTGGTCAGGAGTCCACTTTAATATGTTTTTTAAAGTGATCTTCACAGCCGTGAATTAAATAGGCTAATCTGATGAAGAAAGTGAGGGCTTTCCTTAAATCTGACGACTTTTAAAACTCAGAATTTGACTTTTTTTTAAGGATAGGCAAACAAAAGTTATTGTGCGCAATAGTGGTAAATATCCTGAAAGTGAATAGGTAGGTATATAAAAATTAAAACATCGTCGGACTACACCAAAACCAAAGTTGTATTTTTTTTTCAATTTTGACACATTTCATTTCTGAAAATGAAAAACTTGCTACGGCTACATCTATTTGTTTACCAAATAAGGCAAATACTGAAAATTGCACTGTAATAGATACAGACCTATAAGATTACATGCCTAGTTGAGTGACTGATAAATGATTTTATTTCTGTAAGTACGTTTATACAGACACTTTTATACGTCAATCGTATTTTAAAAACTAGATGAGGTCGGCGTTTCCGATTTGACTACTCCGAGAAGAAAGGCCGAAACAAACTCAGACGACACTCGCTTTAAAATTTATTTGAGAATTGTTATTCAATAAACACGGTTTACATAATCTCGGTAATACGTAGTAGGTAGTTAATCATCTATCTATTCCGCTAAAGAGTTGTATATAACGCAAAAGAGTTCTGAAAGGGCCCGCAAGGGCATCGGCCCTTGCGGGCCCTTTCAGAACTCTTTTGCGCATCGGCCTGCCAGGGGTGTGGGCTGTTCGAAAGAGATACCGTGGCCCCTGGCACACAGGCAACTGAGGGAACACAGGTGGGGTTTAGTCAGTAAAAGTCTGACACGCCCTCCCGCTTCTCCCAGAGCGGGAGAAGTTATTTGATGATTTCCCATCCTCGAAAAAAAAGGTGTTGTTTCAAACGTTTAGAGCATCTACCTATTTAAAAATTATAAGAAAGAGAAGTTCTGCCTTATCTCTTTTATGTAATTACTACTGCTGGAACAGCTGACGCATTAATAAAAATAATTACGAAGAAAATCAGGTATTGCTGTAAGAGCAGTAAGTACTTTGTAATCAAGACATGCACCAGTCGCTTAAGCGAGTCGACCACTAAATAAAGCTGAAAAAAATTACCCAAATATACAGAAGGAGTTAACAGCAATAGTACGGGAATAAAATATTTTAGGCCATATCGCCTAGATGAGAAATTTATAATCATGGCAGACCACAAACCATTGCTGTATTTATTTGGAATGAAAGATCCATCAAACAGATTACTAAAGTTTCGGTTAACATTAGAAGATTACGATTAAAACATTATATACATAAAAGGAAAAGATAACGCCGTAGCAGAGGCATTATCTAGAATTCCAATAAATTCTGATGAATTAAAACGTATTAACGAGAAAATGTACTGACTAGAGCACAGAAAAAGCAATTAGAAGAGATAAAAGACAGAAATGCCACTCCAATCACCAATAATGACACAGACTGTCGGCCTGATCAACCGAGAATCGTAGAATTATTGCGGATGCCGAGTAGTGCAGTAGAAATAATTTTAATAGATGGAAAAGAGTTAAATAGGATTAGAAAACCAGTACCTATAGATGTAGAAACCGAGTGTTTTGCATTTTCCCAAAATAAGTAAGTATTTATTATACATAAATCTTGATTTCAAGGAACAATACATGCGAGCCGTTTCTGTGGAGAAATTAAGTCAATTGAGTAAAAATATTAATGTCGAAGAAATATGTATAATGAAAGGAAATAGGTAATAACGCGTTATTCATAAAATAACTAATAGAAGAGATTAAAAGTAAGGAGAAGTGGACCGGCCCACAGATATGTATTTTACGAGTAGAAAAAAAATTATAATGAAAGAGATAAGAGATTTATTATTAATGACTATCACTGACTACCCACCAGCGGTCACGCAGACGTGCGAAGAATGATGAACAACATTAAGGGGAAATCTTTCTGGCCAGGCATAGAAGCAGACGTCAAAGATTTTGTAAATAAATGCGAAAAAAGTCAAAAATCAAAATATTCGTGAAAAATCAAGGAGCTGATATTAATAACCAACACCGCTTTATATGCTTTCAAGAAAGTGTTTTTAGATCTGGAACCTTATATAAAGATAATAATTATATAATAGGTAGTATAGTTTATAATAACTATATAATTATATGATAGGTAATAATTATATACTAACGTTGCAGCGCGAATTAAGTAAATTTGTTGAGGCTTATCCTCATCAAAATAAGGAAACGGTCACCGTTGCAAAAGCATTCTTTATTCAATTTATTTTAAGGTTCGGAATCCCAAAAGCCACAAAGTTTATGTCATCTATTGTGACAGAAGTCTGTACACTTCTAGGAATTTTAAAAATAAACTCAACTTCATATCACCACGAGTCAATCGGTTCACTCGAAAATACGATTTATCTGAAACGTGGAGCCATTGGCTACCCTTTTGGTGTTTTACTTTTAATAACACTCACTACACATTCTTCTACAAAATATGCACCGTATGAATTAGTTTTTGGAAAACCCAGTGACATTCCGAGTAGAATAAATAGTAGTATAGAACCTTTATATAACCCAGATAATTATAGTTTCACATTAAGATATTGTTTAGAAGTAGCACACAGAGATGCGCGAAATAATCTGTTAAGGAGCTCAAAAAATAATCAAACATACTATAATGCATCAAAAAAATCATCAGTCAATTAATTATCTTTAAAACCAGTTTATCCCTTCAATAACAATTACAATAATATACCATAAAATTTGAAGTAAAAAGATGCGAAAACTATGTTTGACAAAAACGTAAACCAAGTGCGATATGACAAAAGGTGATATTAATATTGTTAAAAATGAAACTGTAAATAAACTGGATACTTGGTTTAATGGTACAATTATTGTTATTGAAGATAAAGAACCTATTGTAAAACAATAAAGCAGAAATTGTATACAAAAACCGCACAAAATTGTTAAAAAAATTATGTATTACAAAATATATTACTAATTTCATATTCATAATCACTATAGTACTTGTTACTTTAAAAAAAACTGTGGACTAGTGTATAAAGTATCTATGTGTAGCCTAAGCACATTTTTTCATGTATTAGTATTAAGGTGAACCTAGTCCACATTTTTTGCATACAAACTTCGGGAGTGTTTTACTCCACTGTCTGACATGGCACATCCAAAGTAAAATATGATATCGCTTTGTCTCATTATTAATATTGTCTGTACGGAAACAGAATACTAAAATAAAAACCCATTAAAAAGTTAGGAGCCAACAAAGATTAGTTTTTCTTGCTAATTTTACTTAACTTTGGGTGTGTAAGTAATAAAAGAAGTGCAAAATCTCCAAAACCAAGTCGGTACCGACAAAGTTCAAGTAACGAAAAGTTCATTAAATATTTGGTCATTGATTTATGCATTGGCTTTTTCATAAAACCCGATCTTCCAAAGGACTTTTCTTTTACTATAAATGATCCTGATCTCACTCAATAACGTTGTGCGTGTAGACTAGCGTGTAACGGCTCATCACTGATACTATCTCTGTTGGACACGAAGCCTGGTGAGACAGCGTGATTTTTAGCCAGGCCCACCAGTGAGTTCGAGCCCGCGAATAGGTTCCGCTTAAGTAGAGAGTCGTAAAAATCCATTCGTGGCGTACACACGTTATTTTGAATGTCTCCACGCAACCCACACACTTCACCCTATATTGCCCACTGCAGGGCATAGGCCTGATCACCCTTTTCCTCACAATTCTGTCTTTTGCTAGTACTGGCTAGGCTGGATGATAAAAGTGTGAAAATTCCGAGTAATAAAACCAAAATGTTAAATTTTATGGAAACCTTTCTATTGATAACTTGACGGCTTACCCTATCGAAGTTTTCTCTATGAGTTTCGTTTCATACAGACGCTCCCTATATAGACAGTGTGAGCAATGTACGCCTACATAGCTCAAACTGTTTAGATTTCCGTAGTGTTCTAGATTTAGGTTTACTGGACACACTTTTTATTTTATTTTCTTATTGTCTCTAATTTTTTCATTATGTCAATGTCATGCATACCTGTTATTTGCACGGTTACTGAAATGCCAATGTTTAGATGTAAGTTTTATTTGAAATGTAAGTGACAGTGCTGTTGGTGTGCTTATTATTATAAATAAATAAATAAATAAATAAATAACAAGTAAGATAACTCATTCATAAATTAAGATAAAGATAAGAACGAAACAGCGACCTCTACAGATTTTTCACTAATTGATTGATCGTTCCAAAACACCGAATTAATGAGAACAAATGATTTTTTTTTTTTTTTTTAATAATAATTTATTTAATAAAAACGTATACAAAAAGAGTACATTTAGCTAACAGTAGTAAATTTCCCATACAATTATAGTGCCTAAAAATAAACTATTTCTAATATATTTTTACTAAAAGTGCAAGTGGTAATGTTTCGGAATTAGAATGATAGATAGCGACCCACCCGATCTAGGTTCATTCAAACCTGTGTTTCGGGCCATCACTTTACATTTCAATTAATTTGGGACATTAACATTAAAAATTAAATTGATATAAAAATAATCGATTAACAACTATGAGATAAAGCATATTGGTAATTAAACATTAATACCTACAACTAAGCCAATGTAAATACTACAAAAGTAAATACTTACGAGGGAATAAATTATCGTCATGACATAATTTCTAGAAGTTTTTCTGTGTCTGTGTAACTGAGCAACGCTAGGTATTCTGATAACTTAGTACTACATTTTTTATAGCTTAAAATATAGATGTTCGTTAATTTGTTAAGTCTATTATACAGAAAAGGACCTAAAAACACATAAAATCGATTAGCAAACGCATGTCTAGTTTGAGGTTTTATGCAAACTAAATCCTTCCTTCTCTTGTCGGAAGGTACTGGGTTAAAAGGAAGTGCAGTGTGCTGGTGTAGTACTATGCTTCGAATGAATAATTGCCGAACTGTTAGTACATTACATGCAATGTAGAGCTGGTGCGTAGGAAATCTAAAAGGGCGAAAGGTAGCAACCTTCAGAATTGCTCTTTGAGCACGCTCTAGAGGAAGTAAAATGGTTTTTGCTGCACCACCCCAGGAAGTTATGCAATAGCTAAGAATGGATTGACACAAAGCTAAATAAACCTCTTTAATTAATTTATAGTCGGCTAGGTTCCGTAAGTTCTTAAAAACATATATTAATTTGCGCACTCTAGTACAAAGTAAATCGATATGTTTACGGAAATTTAGATTCGAGTCAATAGTGACACCTAGATATTTCAAATGGTCAGCTTTAGCCAAAGTAGTGCAAGAACATGCAGTGTCAGCGTTCGTGGTACAATTATGTGCGTAAATGTTTAGATTAGTAAGCGGTATATTAGTATTTCTCATTGCAAATAAAACGTATTTTGTTTTATCTGCATTTAATGTTAGGATGTTATTACGGAGCCAATCGGACACTATGTTAAAACCATTTTGAGCATGTTCATAGACCTCAACTTTTGATTTAGCTGAGAACAGTAAAGCGGTGTCGTCAGCATAAGACATTATGACACCATTTTGAAGTGGCAGGCTGCACAGTTCATTTATATAGATTAAAAATAAGGTGGGGCCCAAAATGCTGCCTTGTGGAATTCCAAAATCACTATTTTTAAGTTCCGAGCTTGTATACTGACCTATTTTTACACATTGATGACGCTCGCTGAGATAATCAGTAAATAGTCGAAGTTGTGCTCCTCTTATCCCTAGTGTTTCAAGCTTGTGCAAAAGTAAAGTACAAGAAATAGTGTCAAAGGCCTTGGCAAGGTCTAGAAAGATACCAATTGTGTGCATACCATTATCTAGATTGGTAGCAATATAATTAGTTAATTTGTGTACTGCCTGGCCGGTTGATCTACTGGCCCTAAATCCAAATTAATGAACATCAATTTGTTTTCCACGTTTCATTGAACCAAGTCAGAACAGACACTCGTAAATCAAGAAAAAAAAATCTACGCTCTAAACGTGAATTACCCACTACTAATAAAATAAATATCACATGACGAAAAATCTGCGTTACATAAAATAATGCGAGCTATGGTCCGAGGTCTTTGTCCATGAAATGTCTATAAGTCGTCAATGTCGTCATTATACAGTGAGACAGCATCAGTGATGGCTATTGTCTCCTCGACAAAATAACAAGGTTAAATGTAAATCAGCGATGTTGTGTTTCGCACCACTTCTCGATGTAATGAGTGACGTGTTGCGATAAGGATAATATCCTACAAGTGCAGATCTCAGATAACTTATCACCGTACCTTATTTTAATGTATCAAAAATGTTCATAATATTCACCGGCTAGTGGTTGTATTGAGTGCGTTCAAATCAGACTTGTTTTTATAACTGCGGTTAAAATATTTTAAAAATGATTGTAAGGTTATAAAAATGTGGAACCGTATCGTTTTTTGTTGTTTATTTTTTGTGTTAGTGTGTGCTGAGATCGGTGACGACGAAGGTAACGTTTTTACATCAATATTAGTAGCAAAATACAAGATGAATGTCTAGACTAGATATAACTAAGTAAATATTTCAAGGGTTTTCCTTTCCAAAGTCCTCTTTTACGACTTTAACAACCATGTCAATTAATGTCCTGCTGGCCCCGAAACATGCACTTTACAAGAACTGCTAAACTCATAGCTAAGTTCTGGGCTAAAACAATCAGATTGCCACCGAGAAGTTAAGAAAAAGAAAGAATGGCACTTCTGAAACGTTAAACAGAAGGTAGGTAGGTAAATGAATGGATAGGTGAAGAGAATGTAATACCAAAACAAAAGAAGCTAACCATTTTGACGCAAATATTTTATCCTATTACCTAGTTCTTAGATAGCATTATCATAAATAAACAAAAACATACATAACAGTGTATCAAAGTAAACAGTGCACACATGTGAATCCTCATTTCTTGTCATTGGACTAGTGAAACGTTTACCTACACGAGTAAATATCAACAGTTAAACTATAGGTAAATATCCAGGGCGTAAGCACTTGAAATTTTAGTGTATGATGATTTCTAAAATTATTATTTAGACACGCGGTAGCGTGTCAAGCCAAGTTCAAGCCAACAGAACTGGCGAGCAGCACCTTGTGTAATATTACACTAACTATTTGGACCCACTTTTAATCCCCTCATAACTCAAAAACTATTTTACATAAACATGTAAAATTTGGCTCATATTGGCGGCGGCCGTGGACCAGCGGGGTGGGGAGCGGTGCGATAAAAACTGTCTACTAATAATTTCTGTACAAAACTAATGATATCCCATCAAAAACATAAACGTGAAATGAGACCCAAGTTCAATATTATGATATATGCCTTGGTTGTTGACTTCAACGACAAAAGAAGTGAGATCTAAATGGGTGCCAAGTTCAATGGTCAGTCCTGAAATTTATTTATAACAACATAAAATATTTGACAACAACTTAAAATATAATTTCTTCTTATAACTTGAATAATATATTGAAGCTGGTTTGACTTGGCTAGTTCTCATTCATGAAACGAAAACAGTCACGGAAGAGCCCCTATATTCAATGGCTAGTTCCTACCAGCAAGCCAAATTTTCGGAAGAATAAAATAAGAACTTACAGCTTTAAAAGCCAATCCTAAGTAACAAGAAATTATATTTTAAGTTGTTGTCAAATATTTTATGTTAAGCAAGGCATAATTATATCATAATATTGAACTTGGCTCTCATTTCACATTTATGTTTTTGATGCGATATCATCACTTCACGGTAAAGAGCACTCGTAACTATCTAGTGTCTGGGTGGGACATAAATGTTTCCTGTTCCTAGATCGCTAAAGAAATGTGTACGTACATTTTGGTTCTCGCTTATCCTTTGTATATGTCAACGTACGATCGTGAACACCGTTACTTTTTTTATCTATCTCACGAGATTGGAAACTGTCGATAAATTGTAGACTTGTAACATACTGTTTACAATATGACGTATTAATTTTCGATAGTTTATAATCTACCCATGTCAAACCGTCAAATTGTAAACGAACCTGCACATATCGACAGGGTTCACAATCTGTCCGATTTTATCACCCGTTATATTGTGAACCATCCGGGATTTGTAGATCTTGACGGTACCCGAATTGGTTGTAGTTACTAAGCCAGGGCACCCCGAATAGGTTAGGTTAGAACTGTGACCAACCACTACTTCGAAGTTGGTGGCAGTTACTTGGCGATTTAGTATTAGCGCAAGGTTTATTAGCTCCAGTTCACAATTTGTCGGTTTGTCAAATTGGTTTTGGCAGTTCACACATTTAGATAGTTTATAGGTAATATCGCGAGATAGATTATAAACTAACTCTTTTTTACCGTCTGACCTAATTGGTCCTGTAAAACTAAATGTAAGGTCCAGGAAGCCCCATATTTACAGTAGGCACCTCAAAAACGCTCGTTAATTGTACTTTACGTTCACAAAATTATTGTATAACACGGTGGCCGAACGAATAACTTCCGCAATACGGAGCATTGGTTCGATTCCAACACAGATCATATTATATTTGTATGGCCAATAGCTGTTTTGGATCTGTGTGTTTGTCTTAATACTTTGCCTATATCTGTACAGGATTCTACGCCAAATATGGACTTAGGTATCTACATACCCTCTTGCGTTGGCCGCACAAAACAAGCAACTTCTATGAAGAAATAATCTTTATATTTCAGATAAATGTTTGGAGATAAATTGCTACGGAGAAGAATACGAATGCATTGATGGCACGTGTTATTGCGCTAAAGGATACATACCAAACCACTTCCAGAATAGATGCATGAGATGTCCGGGTAAGCTGCTATCAAACTGTTTAACATCATCATCAGCCAATCAGCAATTGGCACTCCAATGCTGGACCTAAACCTCTCCAGCTGTACATCACTATTCTGGATCCTCTGCTTTGCTACATTGAATCATAATTCAATGTAGCAAAGCAGAGGATCCAGAGCAGGTTTTTAAATTAACTTGCGCTACATATAGCGCAAGTTAATTTAAAAACCCTGTCGGTCTACGAGTATTGGAAAGTTCAATGCTGATTGGCTAATCCCAAGGTCAATAAAAAAAAGATTTATTCTAGTTGGTCAGATCATGGCTCGAATGTAGTTGTTAACCAATCAACGCATCAGTCACTGAAAAACATTCATATCATCCGATCAGCGTTAATACTCATCGTCGTTGTCCGAGATTATCCTATAATTTTCGCAGTTTGATTTTGCCAACTATCCTGCAACATTAAAATATATAGGTACCTACTTACATATCTAAAATGTTTAAAAATAGAAGTTGTTCTGTCGACTGGTGCAAACAAGTTCGACTGTTGATACCAGCATTGATAAGGTAAAAGTATGTCAATAATAATAATTGAGCCTTTTTTAAACCGTGATTTGCCAACCAATTAAGGCCAGCATTATTATAGCGAGAGCCAATTAAAATACACTGTTGAAACCAGAGGGGCAGTTCTCGTAATTTTAAGAATGTCCATAGTCTGATCTCAGTCTCAATCTGTCAAAAATATCTCGAGTTCCCATACATTTGTGACATTGATTGCCGCCGAGATGAGACCGCTACTAGATTTTGAACGTTTTTATTTACGAGAATCGGCCTTCTGGAATTCAATTTAGGGCCTCAATTCAGGCTCTTGAAACTTGAATTCAAGACAGAGGTGCCAACACTGTAAATAATATGCCTAACCCTTTTTTTTTTTTTTTTTTTTTTTTTTTTTTTTTTTTTTTTTTTTTTTTCTCCTCCCCCCCAGTGGGTTCCCGCATTGTCGTTGCGGGGGGGCTCAGTAGCCGTGGTCCGCTCCCACGGTGAAGCGAAGAGGAACCCAAAGGTGGGGCCGCTCGTCAGGGCTTTTGTCTCCAAGCCGACGACGTAGCGGCCAAAAAGTAGGTTGCGGTGAGGTGCACCGCAACTGAGGCGGGCCGCGATGTCGAATGGGAGGCATCGCGGCTGGGGGTTACAGGCTGCGGCGGAGGAGGAGTGCCGGTACTTTTGAGTAGCGCTCTTCCCTTCCGTGGCCTGGACGGGGCCGCCACCGTTTGATGGCGGACGCGGTGGGGCCGCAGGGGAAGAGGAGTGTCGGTATAGCGTTGGCCGCTCTCCCTATCCCCTGCGGCCGAGAAGTGGTAGGCGGCGGGGCCACTGCGCTGACCCGTCGCAGGGGGCCAAGGGAGCCAAGGGTGCCAGGGTAGTCTGGGGCCCTTGTGCTACTTGGTTCCTGGGGTGGTCACGGCGTGCCATGTGTCCTGGTGCGCCGGACTGGTGGGGTCCGCAAGGGCCGATGCCTGCCAGGGGTGCGGGTTGTTCGAAAGAGATACCGTCGCCCCTGGCACACAGGCAACTGAGGGATCACGGGTGGGTTTTAGTCAGTAAAAGTCTGACACGCCCTCCTGCTCCACCCAGAGCGGGAGAAGTCATTGGATGATTTCCCACCCTGAAAAAAAAAAAAAAAAAAAAACCCTTTTCTCCTCGAAGACGTTGTCTAAAGGCCGATTCCTATAATTTACGGACAGTTGTAGGTTAAAATGACGACTCTTGTATCTTTACCAATAATGAAGCAAAGACCTAATTAATATCTTCGCATAGTAGACCCGCCCTATTTAAGAAGGAGCTATCACAGGTAGAATTAGCTTACGAAACTATTTATTTGCCCAGTTTGGAAATTAAAATGCAAAACGATCCGTTTGTAAGCAAAACGATCCGTTTGTCCTGCACCCTAATTGCGTAACACGCGATTAATCGGTTTCATTTTGACAGTTCAACAATATTAATTGCATTATTTACGTTGTTGAGCAGACACATTTTTCGAACTTGTGAAGCAATGGTTTAGCCATCTGTTTGAAAACGAAACAGATTATGATTATTCGTGAGTACGCAATTAGGGTGCAGTATGTTTGTCCGCGATTATCTCGTGTTTGGCTAAACCGATTGTTGTTTATAGGAACCGAGCATAAAAGCTTCTTCTAACAGGCGCGACGCGCCAATCGTAGAACCACTTCCATTAATTTTTCATAGAAATTGTTCTACAAGTGTCGTGGCGCGACCGTCGCGTCACGCTAGTCTGCACGGGCCTTAAACCGACTGTCCTAAGGAATACGCGAAATAGCGTCCTTCTCTCTGCTCATAAAAACAACTTGGATTTTAGTCCACTGAATGAATCGAATTATAAGCATACATTTTATTAAAATAATAATAAAGAATGTTGGTTAAAGTTATCAATCTTTGACTTACAGGACACAATTATCTGTTGAGTGTTGCGGGACTCCCGAGTCTTACGTCGCATTGTGACTCAACAGTGGGCCACTGCATTATGAACTTCAATGGGTTATTGTACTGATAACTGTACCCACGTGAAGCTACGGTATCAGTACTCAGCTATTATCTGGTCAAGCTTAAACACACGATCGATTTTTGATAGAACTGCCATCCCTGTTTAGGTTAGGTTAGGTTTTTATAAATTTTTTTAGAAGTCTCTGTATAATTATCCATTTAGAAAGCTGTACCTACCTACAAGAAAAGTTTTTATTCAGTGCGCAAACTGTAACCATGAAATCAGCATATCATTCTAGTACCCCAGCGCAGAAATTTTTCGTCGGTTATACAAAAAAAAAATCAACTGTTTCATAGAATAGTGTGCAAAAAAATTCTGCGCTGGGAAGTCTAGAATGATATGCTGAATTCATGGTTACAGTTTGCGCACTGAATAAAAACTTTTCCTGTGTACATGTACTTTAGAGGTAACCACATAAGGAAGGTAATCGTTATTTTTGCTAATGTAAAGGGAACCCTATTCTCAGCTTTGAACTGCTTCTAAGATTTATGAACCCATTTACACTAATTTACCCGAATCTCCCGGATCTAGAATCTAGACTCTTACCAGCATCTAGCGCTTGCCTACATGCATGTAAGTTAGTACCTACTATACCACGCGTAACCTTTTAACATGGATTCAGTACTTACATGAATCTGGATCTGTGACTGCGGCACTTTTCTATAAATCACCTAATTTTTTTTATTACCGACGAAAAGTGGCAACGGTCATAGTTACAGTTTTTGCGTCGATGTCCCTGCCATCCCGTACATATTTTAAGAGCCTACTCAGCTCACCTTCACGCACCTATCACAAAACTGTTGCGCGCCACATATTCAATATTGAAAGTGATTCTACAGTCCGTTCACACGTATTGTACCTCTGATTTCGCGCCACTGTCAAAATCAAAGTGATCTTTTGTCTTCACTAGAAATAAGGTTGCTGGCATTAACAAGTATTTGACTGTCTGAATTTCACAGTGATCTTTATTCTCGTTACGATAAGATTGCTGTTAGGTTGCTGCTGTCAGAGGCAAAATAACTGTGAACTAGTAAATTCGCTTGTGTGATCGAATGCAACCGGAATCATTTTTCTGCCAGCCTGCGCATTAAAAGGTTCCCTTTTGCAGGTAAATTTTAGTTTGTCCAGATAAAATCATATCTATGTATTTTCAGGTAAATAATGTTCTGTCATCACACTTAAATGTACCTACCTATATTTATAACCCTGACACAATTTTTTTTCTTAAGATCGTTTGCAAATACTTACTTACGACCGCGACATGTCATGAATAAACTAAGATAGGTACCTACCAAATGAGTTTGAATGAATTTCAAGATGAGTCGTAGTTGTTTTTTTATACGCGTTTACGTAATATCGTTCACAAAAGACGAGATACTTTAGAGTACCTACTAGCTATCTATAAGTACCAAAAGCTTCGGGAAAATGTAGGAACAACTGCCGGCATGGTTGGCTTGGCTGCCAAATCTGGAGCATTTCAGACTTATATTGGTGTTTATTGTCACTGTGTTACGAAACTGCGCCTATTGGAGTTAAAGTCTAGTTTAATTTAAGTATAATGACCAACTGGTAAAGAAACCGTCTGTTCATTCCGCTATAGAGACCATCCTACGGTTTGCCCAGCTTATTTATCTAGGTAGGTACTTATACCAGAATAATTAAAGGACTAATGGAAATGACAATTACAGCGTACTTATATAGCATTGATTACAATATCTTGCTGCCTTTAAATTTGTCAATTTATTTGTCGAATCATATTGCAGTAAGCACCTAGTCAACCCAAATGAACAAAGATATATGTTTTACAGATGTCCCGAATAAACTTGTAACTAACTACCCGAAAAACTGAGCTCAAAAGTTAAAACCAACATAGAATCGTAACTAACAATAATAATTAAAACTCTGCCCATATTTCAGGCTTAGGGGAGAAGTGCTTGGGGCCGTGTTGCAACGTATACGGGAACGGAAGCCTCCAGTGTTGGCAAGGGATTTGCCAGCCGTGTTACGATAACTTCGGTAAATGGACTTGCAGGTTCGCATACACGTTTATAAGCAGGAAGGATACTGAAGAGAAAATGGGAAGGACTTACGGGATTGAAACTTGAGAACTGCATGAGCATTAGTGGATAGGTTTGAGTAGCAATGTGAAGGTTATATGCGTTTATCTTAGCTGTGAAATGCATAGCAATAAGATTCAGTAAATACTACAGGGCGTTGCTATGTAAATATACAGCCAGCAACAGTAGGTAATGTAGCTCCAACACGTTGTACGAAATGCCTAGGTACAACTCACGAGTTTGAATAGTCAGTCGAAAACAAATTTTGTCAACCAAAACTCGTATCTTTGTTTTAAAAGCACTTCCGTGATTGCTGATTGACAGACTGCCTATCTACGTGTCTAACAGCATCAGTGGATGTACGTTGACTGTCAGTGACCTGCAATCGGCAATTTATGAAGTTAGAAACATTACATTCCTTGAAGAGTTAATAGAGATGCGCTAAGAAAGGATATTTTAAAAAATAACTTGGTGCAAAGAATTTGATTCCCTGTACCTTTCCCCATCGTCGTGAACGAACTCGCGTAAAAAAATCCAGTGTTTTCAAACAATGTCAAAAGCGGATCAAATCGATTTAGTTTCAACTACAGGCATTCCTTAGAGATTTATAGCACTGTTTTTAAAACACGTCTTTATTTTACGACTGTAGGTATATCACACATTATTAAGGTGTAAAATCGACAACTTCATAATGCGTAATATAACCATACAGTGTGATTCTATTCTATGTAGAATAGAATCACACTGTATCAACCATGTGGTTGATACGCAGAAATGCCATTATCAAGTATAATCTCACTAATGACTCTTAAATTACCCATATGAGTAAAAAAGTCACTTTGTTCCGTCGTTACCGCAGCCTCGTTGATCTCGGGTATCAATGGAAAATCTATCAATAGGTATCTACAATTGTTATTTAGAAAGACTAGTAGGTATTCATCCGTTATTATTTCTCACAAAAGTCGACTCTTAATCACATTAAGTACCTACATTACATATGATTACGGTTGTGGTCAATAGGGTTTTAAGATCAGATTACAGACGTTCCATTTAAAATATGAGATTTAGCCGCGTCTAGAGACTTGAATCCGATCCTAATCTAATTGGGAATAAACTGGGCGGATGACATTAAATGATTACGTAATCCTAATTACATAGCTAAGCAGGTAAAGGACCATCATAGTTTGTCAAAAGTTCCCGTCGTATTTAGCCTTTAAATTCGGCCAGCGAGTTTTGTAAGCAAGGGATTTCGTAGACTGTGGCCTACGCCGTAGCTGGATACGCCGTAGGCCGTAGCCGGATACGACGTAGGCTGTAGCAGGATACGACATAGGCCGTAGCAAGATACGTGGTAGCAAAAGACCAAAGTAGTAACCCTTTTCGTACGCCAACGACAAAGCTGATGCTCTTATAAATATCATTGTTCTTAAGTTATTAAGAATAAATAAATGAAATAAGAGCATTTGCATTTTTATTCTTTCACGATGCCGCAGTCTGTAGTCAATATTCGTAGGCTAAAAACATATTTTTTAATCAATATCGCATTTGATGTTACGTTCCAGGGAATCCCTAGAACAAATTCTTCTGATTTCCAGTACCCAGGTGATTATGGGCGCGGCGCTAATCCTGGGGATTATTGCCACATTCATACTTCTCTACAAGCTTTGTGCTACCACAGATATGAGGTAACTAACACACCTTTCTTACAGAAACTTAACTAGATAGGTACTTATAGCATTAAATAATTATTTTTGAATACTTTATTTCTGCCCATGTCTCATTTTACTTGGGGTCGAGGCAAAATGTTTGTTTTTTCTTTCGTCACTAACACTCTTACTAATAAACAGAATAAAATTATTCCCAGTAAATGTATGGTTATTCCTGGTATAACTTATTTCCGTGCTTATTAGGAAAAGGGTAAGAGAATGAACAAAAATAACAATCATTTTCATTCATTCCAGTATTTTAAAAACCTTTTCGTGTTCTATTTTTTCAGTTCTTTTCATACGTACTCTAATGTGTAGGTATGTGTGTGGGTATTAGTGACGTTTTGCGGCTCTTTTTCTTACCAATAAATTACTTCTTACAGAGCTTTCGGCTCGGGGTCAAACAGTGATGGACGACTGTCAATCGGAAGTCTACAGCTGTATGTCGACGAAAGATTACGAGATGCCCCGCCAAGGTAATAAATAATGCCCTCACGGCCCTAGACTCCGTAGGAGACGCCCTGAGCGTCGGGAATCCCAGACTGGTTCCCGGCCACCGTTGGCACGGGCTTGCGGATGGCGAGTAATAGGTAGCTTGCCGTCCGGTAAGGACAAAGCCCGGGTCGACGGCGCGTTGTGTTCCACGCGCGCCTCAAAGAGATGTAAGCACCAACTGAAGGCGTCCGCAAGGGCCGATGCCTGCCAGGGGTGCGGGTTGTTCGAAAGAGACCGTGGTCCCTGGCACACAGGCAACTGAAGGAACACGGGTGGGTTTTAGTCAGCAAAAGTCTGCACGCCCTCCTGCTCCACCCAGAGCGGGAATAGTTATTTGATGATTTCCCACCCAAAAAAAAAGGTATTAAATAATTAACTACATTGAAGATTCTCGCTCTGTTTGCCTTGTTGGTCTACCGATCGCTAATGCAATTCTGAGCATGAGGTCCTAGGTTCGTATCCCAGTGTTATTGAGTTTCCCCATCAGGAATATATCAGCAGCAACCCAAAGTCTGGAATTGTACCCGGATGATGTCATTAGGGACGCCCAATATTACAAGAGACTTCCAACTAAACTGGCAAAATGTGGGTGTAGACGTACTAAGGGACATGACTGCCTAACCAGTAGCGAAATGTTTTCAGTTTGAAGATTTAATAAACTGACGAATTATCGGACCTAGAGTATTAGATACTTTTGTTTACATTCGCTTATATATATTAATCAAACTAGCACTTCGCCCAAGACTCCGTCCGCGTGAATTTACCTTCCACCCCCTATTTTACCCTTTTACAGGAGCAGTTTCCTAAAATTCTTTCTTAGCTGAATTTCCTACTCATAATCTACCTCTGTGCCATTTCATCTTCATAGGTCCAGTAGTTTTTGAGATTTCGTGTTTAATCAGTGAGTGGATGAATGAGCGTCCTTTCGCTTTTATATGTAGGTACGTATAGATTCTGAAAAGCCTAACAAAATCGTTGAAAACTATTCTGTTAGTTTACGTAAACAGGATAAACGCATATTAAACTACTAAAAATAAACACAAAAATTCTAGCTAGAGCTAAAAAAAACCCTAAATCCCCTAATTACAAGGAACTTACAAGAACAAATGCGTTTCTATGAAAAACGTAAATAAAAATACGTAATGTACTTAGGTACCCTACTTCAAAGATTTAATCCACTACCCCGAGGGCATCTAATAAAGAGGACGGGTCCTGGCATGCAGATTAAATAATAATTACACTCGGCCCACATTAAACGCTTCGGGATTAGGTACTTTCCCTCTACATTATTGCAAGTAATTTCTATTTTAAGTAACAAGATATTTTCTAGAGAATTTATTTATTTTTACCTTTTAAACTGTTTTTCTAATGCTAAGAGGGATGTGTGGTGTTACGCGAATAGATGAAATAAGAAATGAGTACCTACATAAGAGGAAGCTTGTGGCTAAACCGCACGGCTCGAAAGACCAGGTTAAGCTACCCTTACTGCGGTTAATCTGTGGATGGGTGATCCTCTTACCAATACCCTTCTGTGCCTCGGAAAGCACGTGAAGCCATTGGTCTCGACTGTCATTCGTGGATCGTCGACAGTCGTTACGGGTCGTCAGAAGCCTTGATAGTCTGACAATCACTCAACCAGTCTTACCAAGGAGTATCGTTTGAGGGTATCGTATTACCCAAAAATTGGGTTTTGGAGGTCAGATAGGCAGTGCTCCATGTAAAATACTGGTATTCAGCTGCATCCGGTTAAACTGGAAGCCGACTCCAAGGCTAGACAGATGATGATACAAAAGAAGAAGTCTGAATGACTGAAAAGTTGTGTGGAAATTGGTTGTCATGGTGTGCGATGCGGAAGTATGAGGAAAACATCGCAGGGAAAGTTATGAGTAAGTATGAATCTGGGTGGTTATAAGAGTAGGAGTAAACTAAAGAAACGATGAATGGACTGTGTGAAAGATGATATGGCTAGAAAAGCGTTGACTACCGACCTGACGACTAATAGAGAAGTATGGATGTAACATAAATGTTACGCGGACATTCATTGGAATAAGGACAGGGGAACGATGACTATTTAACCGTTAATTGATCGAGATCTTGTGAGTCGTGGAGGTCACATCTCGCAGTAACAATAGAACGATAAATCAATCTATTGTTCACACCAATTAGGCAGTTTCAGTTTACAGAGTAGGTATCAAGTAACCATGAGCGTAGCTAGGGGGGGGGGCAAGGGTGGGCGGCGCCCACCTTAGAAAATATATCTTCCCGCGGTAACAAGTATCTTTCCCAGAATACTATTATATCTTCTTGCCGAGCTTTATCACAATCCGTTTAAGCGTGGAAAGGTATCTACCATTCAGACATCATTACAAGAACTTCTTTTGTAAATATTTAAGTACCTATAATATTAGATTAAGCTGTGAGACATTTAACTTTACTTAGGCATTTAGAAATACGCCACATCACCATGTCGCGTATTTCACCAAAAGGAGAGTGAATGGGGCATTATACAGCACCCCACAAGACGAGAAAATAACAAAAAGCATGGACACTACCTACCTTTTCGCGAAGCGTTTCGTCGTATTTTCACGCTTCAGGCTCGATGATGCTAATGAGCTCAAAGACTTTTCTCATTTTTTTCGCGATTTTTTTACTATAAATGATCCTGCATCTCACTCAATAACGTTGTGCGTGTAGACTAGCGTCTAACTGCTCATCACTGGTACTATCTCTGTCGGACACGAAGCCTCGTGAGACAGCGTGATTTTTAGCCAGGCCCACCAGTGAGTTCGAGCCCGCGACTAGGTTCCCCTTAAGGTTCTGGACTGGAAAGGGGTTGTAATCAACATTAATGGCGAGTAGCACTCACCTTCGGTTTTTTGATGATATAGTTGTCATGGTTGAGACTATGGAGGACCTCAGTACAATGCTCGGTGACCTCAGTGGAGCTTACAAAATAATGGGTCTTAAAATGAACATGGACAAGTCAAAGGTCATGTCAAATGCCCATGTAGCGTCTCATGTGCGTGGGTGTCCACTCTCATAAAAATCGGGGACACTACACTCGAAGTTATGGACGAGTATGTTTACCTAGGACAAACTATCCAGTTGGGTAGATCCAACTTCGAGAAAGAGGTCAATCGTCAAACCCGACTCAACTGGGCAGCGTTCGGGAACCTACGCAATATCTTCTCGTCACAAACACCGCAGTGCCTAAAGACGAACGTCTTTGACCAGTGCATGTTGCCAGCGATGACTTATGACAATAAAACGTGGTTGCTCAAAATAGGCTTTATTAAAAGGCCAAAGTCAGCCAAATGGCAATGGAGAGGGTTATGCTTGGAGTTTCCCTACGTGATTGAATCAGAAATGAAGAGATCCGCAGGAGAACCAATGTTATCGACGTAGCCCGAAGAATTACCGAACTTAAGTGGCAGTGGGCAGGGCACACAGCTCGCAGAACAGATGGCTGATGGGGCCGAAGGGTTCTGGAGCGGCGACCGCGTACCGGAAAACGTAGAGTTGGAATGTCTCCCACAAGGTGAACCGATGACTTTGTGAAGGCCGCAGGAATCCACTGGATACGGGAACTACAGAAGCGGTCGAAGTGGCAGAGCTTGGGGGAGGCCTATGACCAGCAGTAAACGTCTTTCGGCTGAAATTATTATGATGATGATGAAGCCCATAAGTGTCTCTGTGCCGCGGAACGGCCAATCCGTACATTTTGACCAAGATGTAAGGGTTGTAAAGTTAGGCCTGGTAACAGTGCAAGCGTTACCTATTTAAGTCTTTGCAGCCTACTTTACATGAAATATTTTTTGTGGAATTATTTATTACTAGGCGTCATTTATGATCTCCATCTAGACGGCTGCATAGACAAAATCCCTAGCTACGCCCATGGTAGTCACTGTAGTTAGGAACACTGGTGCTTTCTCCGCATAACCAGGTGTTGTTGGAATCCCAACATTAAATTTTACTAAATACGAACATCACTAGCACACGCTCTCGGTAGCCATCTTTAGCTGAACGCTCGTTAACTTCCTCACGGATCGGGTTCGCGATAGGTCGACTTTCAACAACGTACTCTTGCCTAGTTTCTACTTGATTGATGGTGATTGGAACATATCTCAGTAAAAGAATGGCTGTTTTTATTTACAGGAAGTACCTCCGCTTACACACTCAAACTTCCACAGGTTTAGGTATTATTTAAAAGGTAGTTCAATCTTTCGTTCAGTACTTTTCTATAAAATGGTCAGCTAAATCCTGACCTGCTACTGAGAGTTAAGCCTTGGCCGAAGTGATAATCTAACTCATAGCCTCATCTTCATTTCGAGTAAATATAAAATGTGCAAAGACAGGGAAATTCATTGCTCAGCAAGCTGACCACCATCTTATATTGTCCGTGTAGGGACATATATTCAAATCACAACCGTCATTCTTGAACGAAACGGCCGCAAATTAACGTAAGCTATGACTGAATCTACTTGTATAAAATGAATTGGGATCAGTGCTTAATAGGGCACCAGCATAGCAATTCACAACCTTTCGACAGGTTGTCCAATCGAATATGACACATTTTTAATTACTAATTCGTCTCGCCCCCGACAGCAATTAGCTTCGGAAGAAAGGCGGTCGTCTATTTGATTCAAACCGACAAAATTTTCGGGTTTTGAATTTGTGAACAGGCTTTAGAGGACTCTTTTGATAAAATTGATTGATGTTTGATTCAGTACGGAAGCGTATCGAATGATTGTGTATACCTAGCTATGCTGGTCTCAAAATCAATGGTCTGACTTGCGACAATAACGAGACTAGAGACGATGTCTAATAGGTTTTTAGGCAAAAATGTCCTGGCCTGTAAATATTTTAAAAGAACAAATTGTAGATTGGTCTTGCTAATACAAATAAATGTTTCTATATTTCCAGATATTCAAGAACGCCCGCAAACGGATCAGCCACGTACCCTGCCGTAGCATTTCTCAACGCTGGATTTGTAAGTATTTCTAGTACTTATACTTTTGCAATCCATTACAGCGGGGTAACTGCGTAACACACAAACAGTAGAAATAACTTTCATTTTGACAGTTAAACAACATTCATTGCATTATTTACGTTGTTGCGCAGACAAATTTTTCGAACAAATGAAGTAGTGGTTTAGAAATTTCCTTTAATATGATTCAGATTGTGTGTTACGCAATTTGGGTGCTGGTCCAATGATTTCCAATAAGAACATCTACTTAAAATCTTAAATTCACTGACTGACAATGCACAGGCTAAACCGCTGGGTCTAGAATCTAAAAGCATACAATTTTGCACAAGAGCTCCATATATAACGAGCACTAACAAAGGGTGAAGAAACAAATGACTGTTGTAATTTTTTGCAAATAGCAACATTACACAATAGCGTGTCACTGGTGCGTGTGAGCGTCAGATGATGATTTGCCGACGTCAACGCCATCTATTATAGAATGGATCCCCCAAATCTTGTGCCGTGACATCATGCCTAGTCTTCTCCCAAAAATGTTGAGGTTGGCTTCCAGTCTAACCAGCACCCTAATTGCGTAACTCTCAATTAATCATAATCTGTTTCGTTTTGAAACAGGGTGCTAAACCATTGCTTCATATGTTCGATAAATGTGTCTGCTCAACAACGTTAATAACGCAATGAATATTGTTGAACTGTCAAAATGAAACAGATTATGATTAATCGCTTGTTACGCAATTAGAGTGCAGATGCAACTATCGATCTCGCCCATAATTACCGAGATTATTCTCGGCTTCTAGCGTGCAAAATTACAAGCTGTCTGTTTGACGACACATCAGATACTTACGCATTTTATTCTAAAATTTTGAGTACAAATTTTTACTATCTTATATTACGGTATTGTTTAATTTCCATGCAAAAAAAAGACAGATTTTTTGAATAATAAATGATGCTCTAATCAGATGATTATTAAGAGATTACATTTCATTTCAGACACCAATCCACCATGACCAAGATTATGTCTGAACTTTAAAAGAGACTCTGACCTCTGAGTTTGTTGCTTTTCTTCTCAGAGTAGTCAGATAGGAAACGCCGACCTCATTTAGTTTTAAAAATATGATTGACGTGTAAAAGTGTTTGTACAAACTTACTCACAGAAATAAAATCATTTATCATTATCATTAAATACACTTTTTTTCCTATCAATTATTATATTGTAACAATAAAAAAAATACAAACAGATCCACCAATCTCATCGAGATTTCGTAAATTTCGAGATCTCGCGAGATTTATCTTTGCGATCTCACGAGATTTCGACTTCACCAAAATCTTGATTGCATTCCGTAATAATACCTTACCAAGGCAAGGAATGGCTTATCCTATCCTAGATGCGTATCAGAGATTTTTATGAAATATATTTTTATAGAAACCATTTTCCACGGAGCGAAACCTCGAGTCTTCAAATACAGAAATTGCTAGTCATGTTAGCAAAGTTATTAAAATACATCTCATTGTTCCAGATTCACGATAGCAGTATTCCGCCTCCCCCATACACAGCAGACGACAAAACAGAAGAAAATCCAAATATACTTGCTCAAAATAGCATAAACAACACAAACCAAAATACCATAAACAACAACACAATACACCAAAGTATAATAAACCACAACATAGTAAACCACATTTAAAAACCGTTCAGTATTGTTTTAAAATAAACCATAGTGTACCATAGTTTAAGTAGATAATTCTTCAAAAGTGATAATAATAAAGTTACTGTTCTTATTTATATTTTTATTAAGTAAATGATGTGTGTATTATTTAGTTTGGACTCCTGAATAATCTTTCTACCTACCTAACTACGGACGAGATATCGCTTTTACGTCAAAATATCGATATTTACTCCAGCATTCATGATCTTTATTTAGGCGAAAGGGAAGTCTACGTTTGCACAGGCGGTGGAGTCCGCAAGGGGTTTTTTTTTGAGTGGGACATCATCAAATAACTTGGGTGGAGCAGGAGGGCGTGTCAGACTTTTACTGACTAAAACCCACCCGTGTTCCCTCAGTTGCCTGTATGCCAGGGGCCGCGGTATCTCTTTCGAACAACCCGCACCCCTAATCAGTAAAAGTCTGACACGCCCTTCCGCTCTACCCAAAGCGGGAGAAGTTATTTGATGATTTCCACTCCTCAAAAAAAAAAAACCTTTGCACAGATGTAAAAATATCGCGGCGGTATTTTTTGCGCACTCAATCTTCAACGCACTACTTTGGGCCGAGAGTTGAAAATCCTGTGTGCGACAAAATCCCGATACGATATTTTAGGGTACCGAATTTTAGTTGCACGAAAATATCAAATTTACTTACGTTTTTTGCATTTTGAAGGTAGTGTAATATGAACTTGGATTAGAGAGACGTATTGATGATTTTTTATAACTATAAATAAATCATTGTTACAGCCGTGAATCATATTTTGATCGGTTTACTAATGTTTACCATAATGTAAAATCAATAATCTTATATACCATACTTTTATTTGCCATCATATCATTAGAAACAACGCTTCAGTTGCCATAATCGTGAAATTACATAAAATCATTTTCACTAGTTTCACTGGTCATAATCGTAATCGATCAAGTGTCATATTAATTTTAAACCATAAATTTATTTGCTATATTTTTTCATTTTCATTAATGTCGTTTTCCCATTGTTTATTCACCGCAATTTTGATGCTACGATCATGTTGCATGCTTGCTTTGCAAAAGAAAAAATCTAGCGCTCAGCGGGCGCTACCTCGGCACGCTCGCTTCGCTCACTCGCCTTCGCGCGTTGTGTAGTCACAGTTCTAACCTAACCTAATCCAGCCGTTTCGAATTTGACAAACTGGAACTACCACGAATGCTTGCTTTACAAAAGAGGAAATCTAAATTCGAATTTGACAAACTGTATAATGTTTAAAGATTGTTTGCTGTCATTTGATTACAGACCAAATGCCATATTGACATTATTTTTTGTACAAAACAATAAACGTTTCTAAATTATATTAAATGTTGCTTATGTCAAGTATCGATTATGTTACTTAAAAAAACGAATGAATAAAACACATGTTATTATGGAAACTTATTTTATGGCAACTAAAAGTTATGACTAATAAGTTTATATGACAAGCGTTATTTTAGTGGGCGAATTTCACCAAACTTTTATATCTAGCATAAATTTTGAATTTTTGACAGATTTTCCATAGTAGAATTGTCAAACGTAAATTTTATTTTACGGATAAAAGATATCTGACTTTGGTAAAATCAGCCATAAATGATATTAGTGCAAGTAAATATTATGAGGGGGAACGCGTATGGAAAACAATAATAATACAAATTATTTTATGGAAAACAAGACAATAACCATTTAGATCAATGGTCGTAAGTCAATAAAATATAGATACCTACTTGTTATCAAGTGGGTATGTATTTATCGAATTATAATCATTAAAATCATCAACACAACCCTCTAAATTCATATAATACCATAGAATGACTTTTTTCATGAAATTGTTTGAATTTCAAGGGCTACAGTAAAGTTGGTTAAAGGTTCCCACAAACAGGCGCGACGCGACTGTCGTAGAACATTTCTATGAAAACTTCATGCAAAATGGTTATACAAGCGACGCGTCGCGCTAGTCTTTAGAAGCCTTAAAACAGACTTTAAAAAGCAAGAACATGCGTTCTTCGACATATACCTGCAGTAACTGAGACTCAGAAAAAAATAATATAAAAATCCCCTTTTTTTTGTAACCATAATAAACGATACTTTTAAAAGGCCAAGGCAAAATTACCAGTGCACTTTGTAAAAAAACAAAATCTATGCAACCATAAGTGAAAAACTGAAGACAAGTGATGTCTAAATAGAAGTGTAGCTTACCTCACCCCTGTCCAAATATTTAAAAACAATCATCAACAATGCTATTGACAGTTTCATAGACAAATCAAAGACAAATCAAACATCTACATTGTACTACATTGGAACTAAACAAACCAATGTTATAGAGAGAATGTACAGGACATGGTAAGAAAAATACCATGTAGGTTAGTAAGACATACCGTACGCAAAATACGCGCTTTGGCGTGGAGTTGCGGACAACAGCCCGTTTTACCTATTACCTAGTAAGGCATACAGTCTGAATTCCAAGATTAAAAGAACCATAAAATATGGAATAGACATCCCATAGACCAAGTCTCTAGACCAAGCCGGCGCGGCGATTCCGTGCCCTGTGGGGCACCCACAGTAGCTCTAATAGTTTAAGTTTGTATACAAACTCACAGTATCCAATTAATGAAAAATGTCTTTCTTTGGATAGAAAAAATCTATTCAATTAAGGTCTGACAATTTGTTTGTTAACATAGCTTATAACTTAATATAATTCATGTTAGTTTGTAAGAGTAGTCAATGCTGACACTACGTCTCCCCGGTGCTCCCTTAAAGTTCTTTCTGCTAATGTCCTGGATATTTCCAACTCTTTTACCTGGAAATTGATAAAAATGCATTTTATTTTTAAAGCATCAAAGTATCTTTTGCTCCTAGCATAACAATGTTGTCATTATTGAGCCTGAGATGTGTGCAGACAGCAAACTTTGCTACAAGTCTTATTAACCCTTTGTATGCCTGAATGTGGACCCAGGCTAGACACTATGGCTTTTAAATTGTTTCTGTAATTATTGGCATTCTACAGGTTTAAGAATTTTTTTGAGTTTTTCTAATTATTGGCCAGCACCTTTAGGACACACAGAATTATTTTCCGAGAATTACACAGGAAATCAAACCAGCCAATGCATCTTAACTAAGACGGGCCATACAGATCGCCATTGTAAACACCCCATGGCTTCTACTATAGACCAAAATCATCTTATCATTCATAGAAATCATTGGTTTGAGAATGTAATGAATTTTACATAGTTCTTGTAATAGTTTTAATCTTATTTTATTAGATACTTACAATTAATTCTATATCATCTTTTTTAACTGCAACTTTTTGTAGTTCCTTTTCCTTTTCAAGACGTTCAGCAGCCTCCTTGTTTCTCCTGTCACCAATTAACGACAGCGCCTGGAAATATTATCAGTGGTTGTTTAAATATTTGTATGACATTCTTAAGGAAAGCAACCCCACATGATAAGATAATCTCAAACGGTCAAAGTATCATCAAGTTTTCCAGTAGTAATCGAAGACTCTTGGTAGGGGCAATCAATTTATATGATTGCAGATTCAAATTTTCCTAATGCACTGAAAGCGGCAACATAAAACCGAAAAGATAACCTATTGAGACATATTTCAACGAGTAGTTCATTAAACATACCTATACCTAGTATTTTTTATGCTTACCCCAGATATGTCCTGCGAGGATATCTCTTTCTCTTCTGCAAAGTCTGTAACTTTCTCCAAGTCTGCGAATCCACTATCATGTTTTGCAGTCTTCTTCTGAGTTTTGTCTTTATCGAGCTGGATATCGTCGGTATCACCATTAATTTCTTCGTCAGCCATTCTGTTCGTTATATATTATTATTCTATCTTGAGGCTTCTATTGGAAATTAATTATATCAACACAAATTCCAACTAAATAAGCATTTTACAGACAAACTAAACTGTCATTCGAAAACCATAAAATGAGATCGTTAATTTGAGGTTATTTTTACGTTTCGTTTGGAAATGCAATGCAATATTTTTTGTTCCTTTTTTAAGTACATCTAAATAATTAATATTTACAATCTTGAATGAAAATCAACTCTCTTTACAGTATTATTCGCGTTTCAAGGATTGATGGAAGTTTTTTCATATAAAAATATTTTCGAAATAGTATTTCGAAGTTCTTCGGAAGTCAAAAACTAAAACGTAAAACCGTTAGGGACACGAAAAAAGTATCTTTACTAGTGGTATCGGTTACGTTTCCTTTCGATACCGATACTTTTACAATCGATACTTTGCATTCGAAACTTTTACTCAATGAGTAATTTTTGACAAGTATCGTATCGAATAAGAAATTAAAAACACAAGTTGTTGTCCTTTTAATTTATACAAAGCATACTTTTAGACCTCTGGGGTAAAGCTTTACATCCCGTTTAAGCCATCATGATGAATTTTATGTGACGTCTTTTTATATATACCTATATCCAGCGGGACAACATGACGTTACCTATGATACCTCGATTATCAACGACCTTCCTCGATTACGATGAGGAGTTTCGGAGTTATGAGGAAACAAATGAACATACGTACAGATGGCTGGCACATGCTACCTGAGAAATTTCTTTGATAGATTTTAAATTTTAACACAAACGAATAAGGTTCATTTTCAATTGGGAAAATTTGACAGTTTGGGATAGCTTGATGTGCTGGCGTCTGTACAATCGTAGTCTGATATAATCGTCACCTCCTTTGGCTTTGCAGTAGTTTGGTCAAGATGTAGCTTTTGTCACCTGGACCAAAATCTATACTAAATTACTAATACGTAATAAGTATAGAGAGGTTTTGTTTGAAAGTTTGTTTGTAGGGGGTAATCTCTAGAACTACTAACTACCAACCGGAATGGAAAAAAATCTGCACGGCAACGAACGCACGGCACGAACGAACAGCAGTTCGGGTGCCAAACACGCGGATGAAGTCGCGCGCGAAGTGCTAGTTACAAATAAATCGATTGACACCTGTAATATCAAAATCGTATGACTAGTTTAGGCACTACGGTGGAACATAAGTAAATACAAACATTTAGGACTGCTAAAAGCGTAAAAATTCCTTTTACCTTAGTTGCTAAGCAAATCAATAAATTTGAATTTAGCTTTACCGTAGTCGGATAAAAATGGGGCGCTACTATCGTCAGTGTAATACTAAAATGAAACTACTAATAGTCGGGCGAACGAGCGTCGCGTACTACACATCTTTTGTTATTTTTTGGTGAATGTCATCTCGCAGGTCAACCCCGCTAAGGGCAACCTCTGTGGGGTATAACGGATCTCGGTTTAGGGCTGGAGGCGATTAGCAAGGGATAGGCTGGAGGAGATCTAACATCGGATGCACTCGTGTGCATTTATCGCATATTTATATCAATTTTCTCTGTTACCAACATAATAACCGTAAAAAAAAACCGTGGAAAAAGAATGATATTTGTCCGATTTCAGAACGACTAACCAAAGAGAAAAATTATCAATCCGTTTAGTTATTCCATTAATTCAGATTTTTTTAACCAACATCAAACAGTTTATTTTCAAGAAGAATGTTATTTTAAAATAACTATAATTTTCGTTGGCAGCAATAGTACTAGGTATTGAAATAGATCAAGAAATGTTAAAAGATAATATAAAAAAAACATTTCGATATTGCTCCTTCAACATATTTTTTTTTAAATCTTTTATTTCATTGACTTGACTGACTGACACCTTGACACTCTTGACAGCGTAGGGTTTGCATTACCCCTTCCATATTACTGTATATTTCTTCTTCTTTTGTTTTTAATTCCTTAATTTTAAGGTAGAAAATAATTATTACACTATTTTTCTTTTGAGTTTATCATTTCAAGTGTTTAGTGTTCTTCAAAAGTGCGGTGAAAACGGCAGAAATTGGTAAGTGGGTAATTTTAGAATTCGCGAATTGCCAAACTTATAATGGTATTTCGCCCTTGACGTTTGATTTTTAGTACATTTTCACACATTTACGAGCAAATTTTGTAATAGTCGTTACAAAATGAAATACATAAACTGTGATTCGTTTCATACACCATTGTTTGGTATTTCAATGTGACGTCAAGGCAATATGGAGAACGTTTTCCTTTGCTAGCGATAGCTCGTGTTTGCTTCACGCACCTTTGCCTTTCAAGTAGTTTCACTAGAGGTTCCTTCGTGAAGCTAGTGAAATATATATATAAAATACCGACACTGCTATAATTTAGGCTAAAAATATTTTAAAGTGGTCAGTGAGTGACCTTCAACCATGGTGTTTTGAATACCTATAGGTTTTGCCATGTGTTAGCTAGAAAGACTACTATACCAGGTAACTATGTCTTATCTTGTTTTGAACTCACCCATAGTTGTAAAACATTGAACACTTTTGTAAACAATATAATTTCATGTTGTTGCCTTAGATTAGACTATGTCTATTTTAATAATTACCTACGTAGCGATGAGTTGTATACTTACTTTAAAAATATGATTGAGATTTTATTCATTGGTATATATAAACCCTGCAGAACTGAAAATGCTTTCATTGAAAACCAATTAAAATAAAACCAAACATTATAGCCACAACAAAATTATTGTGCATTGAAATGATCACAGATTACGAATGAAAATTATTATTATAAATGAACATTTATATAAGTAAACAATAAATAAATAAAAAATATAGCATTGAACTGTTTAATGCAGACAAGACTAAGGTAATTATGCAACACTTTAGAGGGTTATTAGTTTATTTATTCCAATTTCTACTACTATCTGCGCTCAAATCACTCCAAAATATGACATCAATCATTCAACAATTCTTTGTTTTGTCTATTAATAAAAAAATATGAGTAAACTTGCTGTTCTATTCACCATAAAATATTTTTATAAATCTCTTTATGCAAATTTTTTATGAAAATAAGATAATGAGCAATTAAAAGTAATTTTTTAAATGCAGAGTTGCATAATATCCTATAGCCCTCTATTTAGGATATAATGGTTTCAAACATGTCTGCATGTGTCTGTGTATTGATAGCTCTGCACTCTACTTTTGATGTGTACTTTATCATGAATGTTTATACTCTAGAAGTCTTGACACTATTCCATTCTCTCCTTGACCCAGCTCCTGTTGCTGTCATATATACATTTTAATGAAGCCTGCACTGCATCTGATTGTATTCAATGAATGTTTCAACCCATTTACCCTGTCCTGTTGACAAAAATTATGCAGAACAAAATTTTTATTAGCACTGAAGTTGAGAAAGGAAAACGATTATTGTTTCACATTGATTACATTCAGTCAATCTTGACCACCTTTGATTTAGTTAGGTAAATTTTCTTTTGCAAGTTAAGCCGGCCGCCTCATTATACTAATTGTCTGAGGCGATCATTTATTTATTTTAACAATTTTCTCACTCATCTCATTTCACCAATTCTATTTCAAAACTTAAAAAATAACATGAATGTGAGTTGAGAGTTTTTTTTTTTAAGTTTAAGTACTTTAAAATACACACAAAAAACACTATTTATTTATTAGAGTTGAGCAATAAAAAAAAATGTAATTATCTTTGAGTCTGTCTAACGGAATTCTTAAAACGAATATTGATTTGTTGAACTATGACATGGCCATCTAGACTTTAGTCACCCATGCCAAAATTAAAAATGTATTTTTATCTGAAGCCAGGTTATACAGGGTGATTGGAAGATGGGTGCAAAGCTTTAAGGTGAAGATAGTATAGACAATTTAGAACCACTTAAGCCATGGTTGTCTTAGACGAAGTCTTACCAAATTTTTTTTTTTTAATAAGTTTTAAAAGACGTATTGTACAAATTTTTTATTTTTTCTGAGCTTTAAATGTCTGTAAAAAAAATGTCTAATGACACAGAAGCCTAAAACATGTTTTGCTTGATTGCTTACACATTACTTTAATTAAATAAATAAAAAATGAATTCATTTATCATTCAATTTGGCCATAATTATGCAGTTTACATTAAATTTTGAGAATTTCCGAAAAAAAACTTAAAAATTTGGTTAAAAATATTTGGTAAGACTTCGTCTGAGACAACCATGGCTTAAATGGTTCTAAATTGTCTATACTATCTTCGCCTTAAAGCTTTGCACCCATCTTCCAATCACCCTGTATATTATCATGATGAGTGTTTGCATTCATTGACTTACAACACACATTTGATTGGGATCGACGATATAAAGCCTATTATTCCAGATAAAATCTTTAGCCTTGCTTATAGGTCTTCATTATATTAACAATGGAATATAGTAGACTGAATAACTCTAGTAACGAAAGGAGAAAACATGTTTTTGTATTGATGCATCTTAGCTGGAATGCCGCAGGGGTCATGGT
The DNA here is from genome assembly GCA_947359405.1 of Antitype chi. Classification (NCBI taxonomy): domain Eukaryota; kingdom Metazoa; phylum Arthropoda; class Insecta; order Lepidoptera; family Noctuidae; genus Antitype; species Antitype chi. The sequence continues at coordinate 7,388,140 of OX375815.1, read as the reverse complement.
TGGGTCTCATGCTCTTTAATACTTACTGAAAATATTGACCTCTCACAAAACAATAATATAGTTTCATTGCGAGTTTCAATATTAGCAGATGCAGCTGCATTTTCTCGTTTCCGTCATTATCGCCTAAATTACTTGGAGAAAGGATTCCAAAAATACTGTCCAAAATCAAATACTTTCCCTGCTATACTCTACGTACTTACCTACGGCGAAATTATTTTCAACCTTGTTTTCCTGTGACGTCGTTGGGGCGGTCGGAAAGTATTATTACTTATCCTTGTTGGAATTTTCCGTTTCATTTATGTCCTTCGTAATATAAATACCTATGTATTTAGGTAATAGGAATCATTTGTGTGGAGACTGATTATGATTTATAATAATTTTATTATAGCTTAGAATTATTACGAGCCTCGCATAAATTAGCAATACACAAATTATGCAAAAAGCTCAAGTTTTGCCAGCCATAGTTCAGGAAAAAACGAGTTCTTGCCTCAAAACATGTTAATACAAGAGTTGAAAGTTTGTTCACAAGATGGCGCTGAGGCCGCAGAATTTTAAATAATTCATCGATAACAATTCATTGCAAGTGGAGCGCGTAGGTTGAGCTTTTATTTGCAACTTAGCAACGAGAGTGCAAGGCAATTTTATTTGTTTACTGCAAACTACAACCATATTCAACCAAATTGTATCATCCAATGGGTACACAATTTTTCCTGTAGATGAAGAACTATTTCATGCAGGGAATGTATATTTTTTCTAATTATAGAAAGTAAAGCATCTAACGTTACTTCAACGCGGAAGTTTCGAGTTTTTAAACAGACAGGGGCACATTCAATGCCACTGCTGCTTTACGTTGAATCACTGTTTTTTTTTAATTTTCCTATGACACGCATGATGTGTGGCATTGTAATTCTTTTAAGATCACAAAGAGATATTTATGATTTACATCATTCTTGAAAGCGGTTTCGTTTAAGTGATTATTTTGTAGATATATTTTGTTTTTCACTAAAAGAGTTAGAATTACGCCCAGTAACCACTTTGTATTACTAAGTACAAAGTGGTAACTGGTCGTACAATGTTCCTTCGTACAAACACCATACTAAAGGCTAACGCAGACTGGGGCGGGCAGCGTGGCACCACCGCCGCCGCCGCAACGCATCTCATCGCAAAAATCCTCGTTCATCACTTTTTATGAAAATTACGCGCACAGAGTGCAGAAAGCTATTATTTTTATGTAATTCAAACTTCAAATTTAAATGTATTATGGTTGAATTTCGACCTCAGGGCGACCACTAGTTATTATAAATTCTGTCTTTAAGTTACCTTTCACGCCTATACTACTAAATGGATTTTGATAAAATTACACAGGAGACAGATGGCATCCTGATTCCTGGGGACGAACATAGGCTACTTTTTGTCCCGTTAGCACGTTCCCGTGGGATAATTTGCAACATCCACGCGGGCGAAGCCGCGGACTGAAGCTAGTATTCTGTAAACTAACACACACTACAAGCGGGTGAACCGTACTTTTTTTTAATGAAAATGTGTTGCGCTGCGGCCCGTTGCGGATGTAGGTAATGTATGCTTGGCTTTAAAAGACTAATATTTATAAAATTGTGCACTATACGTCCGTGTCTCATATTTATTAAACCACTAGCTGTTGCCCGCATCTTCGTCTGCGATCTAGGATGAAAAATTGCTAGATGAAAAATAGCCAATGTCCTTACCCAGTTCATGGTCTATCAGTGTGCCAAATTACATCCACATACGTCCAGTCGTTTTAACGTGAAAGCGTAACAGACAAACACACTCACTTTCGCATTTATTATAATACTAGTAAGAATTTCCAACCATGGACTTCTCCAAAAGACAGCTGCAAGAAACAACATAAAAAGTAGGGAGAGACTGTCATGACATGATTAACGTCATAAAGTTGATGAATAAAATTAATCCATCCTCTTGTATTCTAACGTTCTCTAGAGGAGATACAGTGTTAAATTAAAATATCACCCTTGAAACGGCATATCATTGAAATAAAGTGAAACAATCTGCGAACACCTACCTGTCTTTTCCAAGGTGCTTAAAAAAATGCTATCTTCGTAAATACAACAGGTGTTTAGCTCGTAAGGAACGGTGTAGAAAAAACTACAAATCTTTCGCGCTAATGGCTTAACAATCCTCTTAAAATGTCGAGACTCGACGGGTGCCTTATACACATAAAATAATGCTTTTGATTATTGGCAGTGTGTGCAGTTTGTTTTTTTTTTTAAAGAAATAATATCTCCCAATCATCGTCAGCATCCTTCGTTTTTTTTTTAATTTAATTGGGGTTTGCGCACTTAGCAATATGGTTCAAAAACTTAGCGAAACAACTGTTCTGCAAGTTTGTGTTCTGTTTTCCACATTGCCGCTAGATGGCGCTGTGCGGCAGTATACAACCTGCAAATAATATTTGTAAAATATTTTTATAAATAATGACCTCGGTGTTCTTATCCTAGTTGATTACAAATTGGTTCTAGGTTTCCATTTTGGTTTGGCCTGATTTTTTATCGTATCCGCTGAACACGGGAAAAATTACATTTTAATAATGGATGCGAACCTTGACATCATTTAGATACAAATTCAGGAAATTACCGTGTGGTTTCGGCATAACCCAAATTGGGACGCTCCCGCTTTTTACCGTGGTTGCCATGTCATTTAAATAATTCGCAATAGAGATAAGGTAAGTATCAGCCGTAAAAAAGTTGAAAGAGCAATGCCCAAATTGTTTTCGTGTTTTGATCGTAACAAAATCAAGAAGGCAACAATTTATGAAAACTCTAAGAGAAGATCTTCAAAAAATCCTTTTTTGTTTCAAAGGCCTCCCTCCACTTCTTCCATCCTTCTAGAGCCCGCGCGTCTTTCCGCGCGAGCTTCCAGTTTTGACGAAACCTATCCAGCTCGTCTCGCCATCTCCTACGTGGTCTGCCGCGACCCCACCGCACTATCTCAGGACACCAGTTATGAGCTATTTGGGCCCACAGTTTGCCCGGTATGCGGGAGACATTTCCTGTCCAGTCCCATTTAAGTTGGGTAGCCTTTCGAGTAATAATAAATTATTCTTTAAAAAAAAACAGTAAGAAAACTAAAGATTTTCGTCCGCTAGGGTATTCAATGTAACGGTCAACCTTGGACATAATTAATATGCGTAATTTTTGTAAGAAACTGTATAAAATACCTTACCGATCTACATACGGAGGCATCTTCTCACGAGAAATTGTCAACCTAATTACTATGCACTGCTTCTTGTTGAATTTACATAAATATATTTAAAAAGTCATGTGTATTTTATCTACTACATAAATATGTATGAGCATTTTGTATTATTTTATGGCATGTGTATTTTCTACTCCGTTTTCAGTTTTTAGTTCACAAAATACTTTATTTTTTATTTTTATACAATCGTGTATTTCCGTTGTCCCCGTAGGCCATGTACCCGTTGTAGGGGACAAAAGGAATATATAATAAAAAAAATATATTAAAATTACTTCCCGTTGTCCCCGTTAAATTATTGTAATACTAGCTGCCCGTCCCGGCTTCGCACGGGTGGGATCCCTATTATTTTTCGTACGACCGTTTTTTCTCTGACTTTGCAAATCCGACTACCACGAAAGAGTCTTTTCATTTTTCGGGTTAATATATAGCCTATGACACTCACAAATAACTTGGCTTTCTATTGGTAAAAGAATTTTCAAAATCGATTCAGTAGATCCAGAGAGTAATCTCTAGATCTACTGAACCGATTTTGAAAATTCTAGGTAAAGTTTGTGAGGTTGTAGGGGGTAACCCCTACAACCTCACAAACTTTACCTCTTTATAATATTATAGTATATATATATTATTTTTAATATGAATACTCCTCTGTTTGGTAAGCTCCTACCAAGTTATGTAAACCTGGTAGTTCGAAGACATAAAGCGTTTACTAGCTGACAAACCTACCTATGTTATGGGAGCTCCTACCAAGTTATGACAACCTGGTACTTGGTGCAGGATACCAGTTTCCAAAAAATCTTCTTATAAAAGTAAACTTTTCCTATTTGTTTCTGTTTTAATTTTAAATCTATTAAACAAGGTGATACAAAATCCCTTTCATTTTAGTTCTAGGATTTCCGCTACCCACGTTTAAAAAAGAAATAACAATTTAAAGTGGACAACGATACGTGAAATCTTAACTGTCCGTTGTCCGTATGTATGTATCGGGGACAACGGTAAGGACATTTTTGACGTCTCGTTGTCCCCGTGACGGGGACACAGATTACGGGGATAACGGGACTACACGAATAATACATGGCGGCAGGGACATCGAAGCGTATCCAGTTACCATGAATTCAGTACCCGACTCTGAAACGAAATTTTCAACGCAGGGGGTCTAGAATCAAGTGGTGAATTCATGGTAACAATTTGCGCGTCATTGTTCCTGCCACGCTGCAGAATTGACATCTATCTTGATAAAGTTGACACCATTTTAAGATACTTGCATGATATCTATTTAATAATTGATAATATTAATCATCTAGAGCTTGTCTTAACGTCCAATGTGTATCTGAGCAGTGCTGTGTAACTCCTAGCCTCCAAATCTAATAATGCACAAACGTCGGAATGATATCTCTATTGTGAGTTTTTGACAGATTTTCCGTAGTTACACAATTTGTCTAAACCTCACAATGGAATGGAAACTACCCCAGGGGCCTGCCCTAGAATAATTTCCCAAAAGCTATGACCCAAGCTTATTAATAGTTATGGCTAAGACAGACTCTTCCAGTCTCGAATGAATGTGACTTCAATGTGCACCGTTGTCGATCCCCTCATCGGTTATTAGTGAGATAGTGGTCATTTGCAAGCTGCAACATAATAAAGCTCCGGAACGATAACTCACAAATATTTTACAAGACGGCCTTTGGTCTTTTTGTCCGTAGCTTTATTCAATTTTATGGTACAAGACGATACATAAAAAAAAACTATTATTTCGTTTTTAAAAGGATTGCCAAAAGCTGCATCCACTAAGCTACATACAGACTTCTTTCTGAACTCGTATTTGGCAAAACTAGGGAAATCTGAGTTGAGCTGGACGATTACTGATAAATGTGTGCACTGACTGGACAGGTCCACTCAATCTGTGTGGTTCTTTCCTCATAAAACCATTTCAGACACATTTCTACACGGTCTTCATGTGATCTGACTAAGATAATGTCTGGATTTTAAAAGAGACTGTCCTCTGAGTTTGTTTCGGCTTTTCTTCTCAGAGTAGGAAACGTCGACCATATCTAGTTTTTAAAATATGATTGACGTGTAATAGTGTTTGGACAAACCTACTTACCGAAATAAAAAATCATTTATTTATCATGAAAAATCTGAAACGATATTGTTTTTAGCAAATTCACTACTGCAAAGCAGTTTATTGGAAGGTCTCTAAAACTAAAATAACACAGTACGAAGAACTTTGAAATAACAAAATACTGTGCAATGACGACGAATAGAAGTCAAATTGCAGTGTATTGACCTTAACTTTAGCTCAGAGATAGGTACTGAGAAATGTTAATAAGAGGAATAATTAATAAAATATTTTGTTTGTTATTTTACCTTTAATTATATTTCATTCACTTACAGCCAGCGTCTTATTTATTTAGATATAATATAATTTATGCCCCAGCACTCCTTCGACCACACGTCAGTGATTGTGGAAGCATTTTACGTTGAGCTGGCCTAGCGCAGTACAGAGTTTCAAAAGAATAAGAGGCCAGCTTATACTGGTTTTGTCAACATGCCACTTTAGTTATAAATAAACCGTTTTAAACCAAACCTCATTTTAATTTTGTTTAATACCACGAGCACGTGGGCTGTACGTTGATTATGTCACTTTAAAAAATTAAGTCAAAAAGCCTAATTGAAAATCGTACACCATTTTTATTATTAATATCCTTACGTGAAGTCAATCATACATGCTACTTTTTTAGGATTAGACAGACTAAAAGTAATCTTGGGAAGCGTACTTATTTATAAAAAAAATAAAAAAAACATTTTCGAAATATGTTTTAGGATAAGTACCGTCAACTGTGGCATCTTTACTTTCCATGAGCAACTTTATCAATGAGAACTTTAAAAAATATCTCTCAATTACTAAAAAAATTGTATAAATAGTAGATTATTCTTCTTCTGTATCGGTTGGATATTAAATGGCGGCAACAGATTTTTAGTTATCGAGAGAAATTTAAGTACAATTCTCTATGGTAAAGTGGCTCATGGAAAGTAAAGATGCCACAGTTAACTGTATCAAAAAAAAAATGTTTGATTAGGTTTTTACTCAGCCTACATTAGAATGTTTTTTTTTTTTATTGGCCTTGATATATCCTAAATCAGGGAGTAGGTGTCAATTCATGTAAGGCCTCAGTACGTGCCATTAGAAAAAAAAAACATTATAAAACGGTCTAGATGTGGTTTAAACAAAAAAAGCGATTTATTCTGGGTCGTCATCTTCAATCTGCCAGAACCTTGTTCGTGGTTAAATAAGGGGGCCCCCTTACGTGGCTTAAAAGGTCTCCGAAAACAGAAAAGGCTTCTCCTCAATTTGATCATCCACTTAGACTTTCATAATCGGTTTTATTACTAACCCTGAACAAGGTCGTACTGAATAAAATAGTGTACCTACCTGGTACCTGAATAACCGCTGAAGGTTGCTCGGGTACAAACAACCTTACCCACCCCTAACTACAACCTTGGCCTTAAAAGCATACGTCATTTTGTAACGTGTTATTTTAATTGGACACAATTAAGTTAAAGTAAGCCAGAATTATTTTATTAATGGATAAACATGGGCTGAAGACAGCAGGAGCCGAGGCCAATGTGCAAAGAGGCATACAAAAGCAAAGGCCATCCTTGAAAGGTGGGTCGATTCACCCTGTAGATGATGAAGGCGATAAAACCGTGGAAAATGTGATTAATTCGAGCATCATACAAAAAAGCTCGTATTTACGTAAAACAAAATAACCTCAGATTTATTCACGTTCTATAAACTTCCAAAGCACTCAATGAATTTATCGTTAAAACCCGTGCCTACCGAAATATTTTCTGTAACCTTGTTACAGTAAGCTGAATCCATGGACAGATCGTGCGACTGGTAGGCCACGTCTGTAATGAGGTGACCTTGTAATGCGTAGGTTCCAAGGACTTTACCCGCCCGAAGGATATTTTCGGGGCTACCGGCCTTGGGCAAGTTTTGTCTCAAGGACTAGAGGCTCCAAATGATAAATGACATCATTCCAGTTTCTAGGTCGCTTCACCCACTACCCTGAATACGGAATTTTTGTGTCAAACCTAATCTAGTAAATATCACAATATTACTTTTTCTGACTCATCATAGGCTGTATTTTCCGGTATCTTTATATAAGGGATTTGTGTCGGCTTTTGGTTGGTAATTGGTTTCTGCACTTTCGTGTGATTTTTTCAGCGAAAGCTTCATTTATCAATTTGTTGATTGATAAAATAACATGCATAAGAAAATTAAATAAAATTATTTCTGAAAAATGCTCTGTTCAGTGAAAAGCTTTTCCTGAAGCAACTGAAACATAGGAGTTTCATCAAGTGTTTTTAAGTAGGTAAATACATAGCCTGACATCACGCCCTGTTTCTCCGAAGGGTTGGGCAGATGTGTGTACATAATACAACCACATTCATCATCATCATATCAGCCGGAAGACGGCCACTGCTGGACATAAGCCTCCCCTAAAGGGGGGGATTTGCCATTATCGCCACACTTGGAACGCGGGTTGGCGATCGCAGTATGGTGGTCAAATGCATAGAGAACGCTGCTGCCCATTCTCTAGTAAGTCCGTTAGTCGCCTTCTACGACACCCACGGGAAGAAATGGGATGGTGCTATTCTTTTACGTCGGGCACCACACGGAACTCCCATGTAATAGAGGGCGAGCCTTTTGTCATCAATTAGGCACAAATCAAAACTCCGGGCTGCTACTGAGAGATTTCAGATAGAAAAACTTAATAACACTGTCCGACCTGGGAATCAAACCCAAGACCTCATACTCAGCACTAGACCAACGAGGCTACCTTAAGTACTCATCATAATGTCTGATATGTGTGGTGTCAGATAGCATTATTCAAGCAGTTTATTTATTTATATAAACTTCTCGCACACAAAAAGGTACATAGGCGGACTTAAGGGGAACCTAGTCGCGGGCACGAACTCACTGGTGGGCCTGGCTAAAAATCACGCTGTCTCACCAGGCTTCGTGTCCGACAGAGATGGTATCAGTGATGGGCAGTTAGACGCTAGTCTACACGCACAACGTTATTGAGTGAGATGCAGGATCATTTATAGTAAAAAAATCGCGAAAAAATTAAGAAAAGTCCTTTGGAAAATCGGGTTTTATGAAAAAGTCAATGCATAAATCAATGACCAATAAAGTTCTTTCAACTTTTCTATAATTGAACTTTGTCGGTATCGACTTGGTTTTGGAGATTTTACACTTCTTTTATTACTTAAACACGCCCAAAGTTAAGTAAAACTAGCAAGAAAACGAATCTTTGTTGGCTCCTAACTATGGGTTTTTATTTTAGTATTCTGTTTCCGTACAGACAATATTAATAATGAGACAAAACGATATCATATTTTACTTTGGATGTGCCATGTCAGACAGTGGAGTAAAACACTCCCGAAGGTATGCAAAAAATGTGGACCAGGTGTGAACCTATCAGAAGCACAAAATACAGAGAGTACAGAAGTCAATCTGCATACAAAATGCGCTCGAGCAACGCACACATAGACACCGCTCACGGACACGATATCTCGGACGGGTTGGGACCAGTGCGACTGCGAGTGCCATCCCCTGAGACCTTGTAATATTTTTACAATTTATATTAGGTATTTATTGTAGTACCTATAAGCTAAAAAATACGTTCATCTTCCTCATTATAAATAGTTAAGATAGAACTGCTCGGCGAGCCGACCGGGCCGCCTGCGTAGCCACCCGCCGCCGATCATAACTATTAGAGTTGATATTATTTGTGATCATGGCAAGATTGTAAGGTGGCTATTAAGCTCTCTCTCACACTACCATTATAGTTTTTTGTGCATAAGTCAAAGTTGACAACCCTAGCGCGACCGCCGAGCGTAGGTATGAAAAGTGAAGTACATACATGTGATTGACTTCTGTATTTTTTGAAAGAAGGACCTGAGCTTGAATAAACAAAACAAACTAAACGCTGCGTTACAAATAGAAGCTTTCAACAGTTTCGACTTCACCATGTCATGATTACCTACTTCTCTTTAGTAGAGAATATTAAACTGTAGAAACTTTATGCAAATAAAATTTTGTTGCGTGGGAGGGACCCTAGATTCTCAGTACAGGATCGCTGGTTATCGAAAAGTTGCAAAGAGCCCCGGGCGTGTACCGAGAACACCACAACAAGTTTAGTGTTCTTTCATTTATGTAGAGCATTTCCTGAATTTGTTATAAAAGCTAAAATAATTTTACTAAGGGCTGATTTTTCAATAGTCACATAACTTTTATTTGAAGAATAAATATTGCGGTTTGACAGCTTTTGTATAAAAAATCATGTCAAGTTGACATAATTATTGTTTAGATAAAAGTCTGACTACCTATTCAAAAATCAGACCTAAGTAAGTAGTATAATAACCTCATTGGTAATTATGTTTTCGTGCCGTTTGGGGTAGAAAACTTCGGGCCGAGGTCTGAGTGATCATGGTCTTATGGAAATCTCGAAACGGCTGGTTGGCACTTCCCGTGACTTGGGCTGGTTTTTACCTTGGCCAGAGGTTAAGCATTGCCATACAACGTGGTGATGCGGTTAGTTTCTTGGGTACATTACCAGTCGCCAGCGATGCGGATGAATTTTTAACCCCCGACGCAAAAACGACGGGGTGTTATAAGTTTGACGTGTCTGCGTGTGTGTGTGGCATCGTAGCTAACAAACGGATGAACCGATTTTGATTTTGTTTTTTGTGTTATAAAGGTGAATTAGTCGCGAGTGTTCTTAGACATGTTTCATCAAAATCGGTTCAGTCGTTTGAAAATTATCAGCTCTTTTCTGGTTGATGAAGGGATTTGAGCATCTTCCACGGGTCTGATCAAGTCGAAATTTGGTATCAAAAAGGGTAAATTTGGTTCAATGATATTAGACGAACAACGTAACCTTGAACTGATGCTGGAGCATCACCTGGAATTTTCAGGATACCCACGTTACTCACCAACAAACAGCAGAAGTATCGTGTTTGGGCTCATTGAAAGGGGTTATAGATAAATGGTGATCAGGACGAGGAATGAGGATAAATTAGTAACAGACGTCACTGTGGGAAACATACGCAACGCTGCGCAGATTTAAGCGAGACATTAAGTTTAAAAAGCAGGAAACAAAAGTTAAATAAAAAAAAAACCCAAGACCCAAACAAAAACTCTGAAAAGTAAAAAAAAAACATATTTAGTGGCCTTTTAATTTGTAGGTAATATTTTGATCAATGCATTGTCAAGTCGGGGGACGGTCAATGAAAACGCCAAACAGGAGGCCCTAGCATTTTTTTTAGAGTTTTTGTTTGGGTCGGGGGTTTTCAGACGCTTTATTTTAGTTAAGTTAGGACACAGTTTTATTATTTTTATTAAATAGTTAGTTATTAGTTCTAATAAAACCTTGAAATCACGTAGTAATTATACATACTTGCTTCCAAGTAGGAATCTGATTTCATTAGATTCTAACGTTTAATTATGTGGACGAATCAAATGCACGTAAGGATCGTAAGTGTTCTGTAAATCTGTAGCTTTTGTCGCTCTTATGTAGAGGATTTCCCATCCATCCTGATTTAGTCGACTGTTCTTCTTTAAAACAAAGACTTTAAAGTGGAACGTTAAACGTTAGAAAATTTGAATTACGCGGGCAACTGTTGTCCGCGTAGTTCAAATTTTCTAACGTTTTTTTTTTTTGTAATTTGCAGGTCAGTGCCAGGTTGTATGTTTATTTAAATATGATTCGTATCCGTCACATGTATGTATTTACATAATTAAAATCATCAGTACCTACAACCCTAAGTTCATTTTATTCCATTAAATGACAATTTCATGAAAAAGTCCCTCAACGTAATAAAATTTGAATTTCGTGGGTTACCCTGAAGCTTCCACCGCTAAAATAGCCCGCGATATTCAATTTTTATAACATTCGTTTTTTGCACTTTGCAGGTCAGACTAGGTTTTTTTTTCTTGAGGGTGGGAAATCATCAAAAGACTTCTCTCGCTCTGGGTGGAGCAGGAGAGGGTGTTAGACTTTTACTGACTAAAACCCACCCGTGTTCCTTCAGTTGCCTGTGTGCCAGGGGCCGCGGTATCTCTTTCGAACTACCCGCACCCCTGGCAGGCATCGGCCCTTGCGGACCCCACCAGTTGGTGCTGGCTAACATCTCTTTGAAGCGCGCGTGGAACACAACCCGCCGTCGACCCGGGCTTGGTCCTTACCGGACAGCGAGCTACCCATTACTCGCCATCCGCAAGCTCGCGCCTGTGGTGGCTGTGAATCAGCCTGGGATTCCCGACGCCCAGGGCGTCTCCAGCGGGTCAGTGTCTGGGTCAGGTTATAAATGTTGATTAAAACGTGTGACAAAAAATTTAAATACATATGCTAAGACACCGCCTTCCGAAATTAAAGTTATTTTTCACTTTGTAGTGATTTTTCCGGAACGCGTTTGGTTTTTTTTTGGGAAAAAGTTTATATTTTTCATTTCTTAGTTATAGTACCTACCCCACACCAATTCGAAATTTCATCATCCTTGGGGTCAAAACAATGCATATTTATGCGATAGCAGCAATTGCGGTTGATTTGCTGTCATTTTTTTAATAGTTCCGTTATCTGTCTCCGAAACACATCATCAGATCTATATTAAATTTAAATGGGACTATTTCGGAATAAACCTCTTACGAACAAAATATAATTATGCAATTATCCGTCTTTAAATTACTGAGTTATGTCCGAACATACATAAAAATTAGCAGAACTAAAAAAGGAGAAAATAATTTAATTCAATCAAAAAAGCGTGGGGTGCTTTTTGAGGTACCTATTTTTAAAATCACTTAATGTCAAGCACCCCACGTTTTTTAATTGAATTAAATTATTTTCTCCTTTTTTAGTTTGGTTTTTAAAGCGTGTTTTTTAGTTTTTCAAACTATCATTCATTTTCTATTTTTTAGTTCTGCTAACTACAAAAACGTGTTTTTTTTTCCTTTTTTTTTAATTTTTCTCAATTTTTTTAAATTATTGAATAGTCATCGGTCCTCGATAAGTTTACAAAGTTTCAATGAAATCTGACCGTTTAAAGTGCGTCAAAATAACGTCCAAAGGAGTCGGTTCCAAACAAACAAACAAACATACAAGTGAAGCTAATATAAAGCGTGTAATAAAAACAATATAAACATGTCGAATTGTCGAAATAACCTCCTTCTTTTTGAAGTCTGTTAAAAAGTAAAATGTCCGATCTTTTTTAAAGTACGATACACGAAAGTAGTAAGTAAGTTCTTAGGACTTTTTAAACTTCGAAATGGTAACCCCATCGGTAAAAGCTTGAGTTTATGTTTGTAGGTACCCACCATACATGCTCTTTTATAGAACATTATTATTATCACGTTTTCCATTCGTACTTCGTTCAGTCAACATCGAAACCTAAACCTAATACATATTCAATTAATAACCACAAAAATAATATTTGACGTTATTATCCTCAACAACCTCATAGCATAGGCTAAACATGTAAATTATAAGGTTAATATTGATTCAATATCAATTCGTGACGGCAGACGACCCTGCAGAACGTTCATGTATAACAGATAACAATGTTAAAACAATACTTCCTTGTATACTCAACTGATACTCGTAAATACCATTAAGTATTTAGTACCTTGTTGTTGAAACTGTTCGAAGCAAACCGTTTCGCAGACCCAGTACTGATAGATAAGCTATCACATTCACTATCGCGTTGTTTCATCGCTTTACCTCGATCTAATTCGGTACAACGGCACCACATATCTATTAGATGTTTCAGTTTTAGGGCTATCTAGCACTAGCGGTTAAATAAAACGTCAGTTAACTGTACAATTTTAGCGCGAAGATGAAGCCTAACCTGAAAGACAAATGGACCTTGTTAAACAGTTAGAGACTTTTAACTATGATTAATAAGTCGTCGTTAGCAACACGCTGATTCACTCAACTCTTTGTGGTTGCACACCTAATCTGCTTTCAATGCGATGTATGCGTTGGATTTCCTGCTCGTTTGTCATCGAAAGTGTGACACTTCACTATTTTATTGTGTTAGAACGATTGTTTACCTCTGTAAACCACCGCGAATGCGCAAACACCATACATACAGGTATGCGGCATATTACAAACATTTCTACAATTATTGATTTCACAGCAAATCTCAACTTTTATTACAAGAAGAATTGTTTTTGCTAGTGGCACGTCGTGTTTAGAATTATAAAATTAAATATCGTTCCTTATTTGTTAGGATGGTTCTTCAAAAATGTTCAATACGCATGTTAGTCGTTACTTCCTGCATGAATATGCCGTTGATATCTGCTCGTATTTGAACTTTCAAAGTTGTGGTTGTTCTAACCGGTAGTCAGGCCATTGTAAAACGGACTTTATCCTTCTGTGGGTCGAGTCGCAAGTGTATTGTTGAGTATATGGTGCGAGAGGGGTCAGTATTCCGCGGTTAACTCGTCCGCCGACAGGGCGTCGACCTCGGATTGCACGCGGACCTGGCTCTGGACACTTGCATTGTCCCATCAACTCGAATCGCAATAGCTCTGACTATACGTAAAGCCATATATGTCAACAAAGTAGGTATTTACAGAATTTTTGAGCTTCACTATGCCTTCCAGGAATTCCCCCGTTATGAACGAAGTGTTTGACACCTTCTAAGAATTCGTATCGAAGCTTTGCAAACAGCAAAACACATCACATGAGTAATAAGTCTAAACTTAATACCAGCTCTCCTAAATTAGTTTATAAATAAATTCCTATGAATTGAGATAACGCCACATGTGTGACACCACATTAGGGATTGATTACTAAACACTGGTAGGTGCGAGTGGGACAGCTGACAATCGAGAATCGAGATAGGCGTGGTAATTAAACATTAGTTAATTCGGTAATATCGGGTGAATCATAGCTAGTGTTATATGAGTAGTACAAATCAGGTTATCGATTGGTAGTGCTAGCGACACAGGCCGGGCATCGACCCTCGTGGCTGCAAGCTGCAAGCCATAGCACTTGTACCTGAGCGCATCGTGACCCAACGAGGAGCGCCGCCGCCGGTGCCTGTCTTGATGGTATAAACAACGAAGGCTTTACCGAAGCATTCATTGTAAATTCACGAAATCACGACGTGGTAATTCTATGATCCAATTTATTGCAGTGATAATACCCTTTTGGGATGAAATGGGTAATTGTAAACAGGATTAAAAACCTAATGACACTTTGGAAATTGAATTAAAGAAAGAAGGGAATGCGTGCAGATGGAACTCGCAACGATATATAAAATCAATTGTAGGAGCAATTTTAACGCCACAAATGTTGATTCCGATGGGTTCAAAATATTTAATCATCAAATAACAGAGGCTACATTAAAATTTTCTCTTTATGGCTTCTACATTGAATATTTTAATGAGTTTCCGCTTTTCACCGTAGTTACTATTCAGAATGAAATTAAAGGCAGTCAGTAAATAATTGACAACCTTCCTTTATTTATACAAAAATGTACTTGATTAAAACGAATAATGTGCTTCACCTGGAACCGCTTCAATAATATTACTGGTTAATGATTCCTCGATAAACGATTACCACTTCCGGTTCATTCTTCATTACGTATATTGGTATCTGGAAAACAGTAGTTAATACGACGTTAAAAATTCATGAAAATACATCCATGATAAACAAACTTCACTTGCATATTGTAAATTTGAGACTTTTTGAAACAATAGGACTTAAGTACTTACTTACCCGTTGGAAATGGCGTGGATGCTTCACTCCACGTTAACGAACTGGCATTTATTAACCCAGCTTCTTTTTATATGTGCATTTACTGAGCAAGTATCTATTCAAAAGGCAGAACCTAGAATTTTGTTATCTAACAACGTTTGAGGTCTCTGAGCCTCAAATACAACGAGAGGTCGCCAGGGAGGGGGCTGGGTCACGAATTTTACGGGTCCGGGTGCTCTCGACCCCAACCGTGTTGGCGTAAGTATGCCAGCGATGTATGTAGGTTAACATCGGACGCGCTCGATACGCCACCGCTGCTGCCGCCGATGTCGACCACATAACCTAGATCAGGGTGCGGAGAGAACGCTTATGAAATCTGGCGCACGGTGACTGCATAAATGAAAAGCCACTTTATATGTCCGTTTGAGTTAATTTGATATGCCATTAATGTATTACTGCTGCGTTTACGACTGTGACGAGGTGACACATGATTTTTTTAATAGTCAACGTTCTGCTCTTGAATTAATCTGTGTCAGCTGTTAAAAGAATTTTACTTGTGAGCGTTCCAAGTCTCTTTTCGTCAGCAGTATAAAAATCAATGTATGTATAAACATTCATGCATTTTTTCCAAATTACTAACTAATTTGTGATGACTGCATAATTTATCAACGTCTAACTTTCTCATCAACTCATTTCCAAGTATCCGCTCAAACAATATCATTGTTATATTCATAGAAATGCTTTGTTTCTCTATTGTGATTAATTTAGAAACGCTCGTTCTAAGCCCACACCGCGAAACTGGCGAAATTATGTCACATTCTCCATGTAGCGGTTAGTGTAACACGAATTGCAAAAGTCGTGGGGCCTGGCGCACACGTAGATATGCTTATTAGACGACTTGACTAACATTTAAAACTCTTGCATTGAATCATTCCGACTAAAATTTTGTGAAAATCTCTAGGACCATCGCGATATGTTACTGTTCTTTATCATATTCATCTCTACCGACCCAGAATCTAGAAATTGGGACAGATTTCTTCTCAGTCTCACTTAGCCACAGTTAGAGTTACTCATGCCGAAAGTCTATTCACTATTTCATCGGTAACATTATGTAAGTATCAATTATCTTTCTTCTAAATACCATTTTGAAAGTTGTCACGATCATCGATCACAGCCAGTAGAAATTCTTTTCATGCCTAACTTTCAATAGTTTTAGTAAAAAGTATACAAACGAAAGTTTTTACATGGTCAATTTTATTTTTTAGCAATCTCTTCAATGCCTGTTTTTATATTTTGATAGTTATCGATTACGCTGCATGAAAGTTGTTTGACAAAATGAAATTTTGTTTAATGAAAGTGGTACTTACTTTGTCTTTGAAACCAAAATTAATTAGTGTATGCTAGTTAGAACAGTTGATTAATTTCTCTGTTTCTCCCCGCTTTTAGCGGTATATTTTGGGTATAACTGGGACGGAGGGGTGGTGTGGCAAAAATACATGACCTATAAAGTTCCTAAGCTAAGATTATCATATAAATATAGTGTGGGTGAAGGGTGTGTTTGTCAGGGGCACAGGAATGCGCGGGCGAGTGTTCGGCCGAGCTGTGCACGCGCACGGTGCAGCTGGTCCGCTTCTGTCTCGATACGGCCAATTGTGCGCGCCGATTTCAAAACGAAAGTACCGCGCATCTAGGACGGTGAACGTATTTCTCGCTGAGATCTCTTGCAATTTACCAGCGAGGTAGGCACTTTGTCAGAGAATGCGGCATAGCCAGATTGTTAGATATTCATAACTTGCAACATATTACAACTAATCAACAGCATTAGAAACTTGCAAAACAAGCGAGTTTCTAATCTAGTACGTTTGTTTATTTAATGTGTGAGCTTTTAGCCTTATCGATGGACCAGTTAGCCGACCCTAGAGACAATCATGATAACTACCTGCCCTATCCCCGTTCCGAACAAGTTTGGTAAACACTTCCAAAGTCAACTGTTGCTGTGCCAATATTTGTATTTCCAAGTCTGATTGCTACACTTTATTTTATACAGTTAAATCTAGATGTATTGTGAGTTTCTGGAGCCTTGCCATTAACACAATTGCCTTAATAGGGAAATATAATAACAGCTTATCATGTTTGTTTTGTGTTTAGCATTGAGTCACCATGAAAATTTACAAAGAGACACAAAAGCCAGTTACAATTACAGCTCCAATCGACCGAAATATTCATGGATATTTCAGTGGGCTTTGACAGCCTTAGGACACACACAGCCACAGGCCACAGGACAGTGTAGGCAGAAACGGTTGACAGAGAGGTGTAACAAATAGCAAGAAGCTCTTAGGTATTGCTCAAGGGTTATTTACTAACGCTTTTAGTTTAAGCGGAAAGGAAAACTTTGGCTTACGTTTGAGTGTGATCGATTTCGAACTTTCGATATCGCCAGTCTTCTTATATTTTATCAAAACAGGAAGCAATCACAAGATAGTTTAACAGATTATGCTCATCATTTCATTTATTGACAATTCTGTAGAAATTGTGCGTAATTTAGAAGGGTGTTATGAAAGGCGAATGGGGCGTGAAATCAGTGTATAGCTCGGCTGTACCGCAACGTACAGCACGGCGGTTATATCACATGAGATATCGTAACTTTTGCTCGTTACTTTTGTTCCATGTTCTAGTAGAAAGTGCACGAGCCTCTCGCCTTTCTGATACTATTTACTACTTAGTCTTAAGATTGGTACATTTGAGAGAGCTTGCACACCTGAATGTTTAGTAATCAAGATCTATGCAGATTCTGTGTCATTTGTATTGAAATTTTGTTTATGTTGCAGGGAAATCATACCTGATGTAGTAATATGTACAAAATATGATCTGTTGGTCCAAATTATAATAAAGTTGTAACTCTTATCAAATCAGATTGAGATATAAATTCAAGAACTCCATTATTCAGTTCTTACGAGAAAAATATTCCATTTACCATACCATTAAAATGATTTTAATTTCTATTAATTACAACAACCTTTCTGGAACAAAAAAACCATGTTAAGGTAATGGTACAAATTAAACAGCAACAATTAAGTAAGTCTATTACGTGGGTAGGTAAAGTCATTATTACATTAATTAATAAAGCAATAATTGCGCCATCATGTTGCAGTTTTTATGTCACAAATTCATAGAGTTTATTATTGACAATCACAACACATCTTACACCGATGAGTTAATGAGTCTTTGTGATATACGAGTGTACTAGACGTGCGTTCTCTCAACCTACTTCTTGAATGCCGCCATCTTGTAAACAGAAGTCGACTCTATTTTAGAGGATATAAAGATTAAAACATAATATATTCACTAACGTTCTCAATCCTACATTTAGGAACTGCTTCTGATGTGCCATGGTATTGTGAACTCTATAGTGGTGGGACAAAGTGTATAATACGGCACAGCTGATCATTTTAACGCTGTACAGTGTACATGTTCCATTCAACCATGAACTCCTTTGAGGAGCGTCCCGCGTTGAGACCTCAATTTTTTAACTCTCTCACTTATTGGTCAATCGGCGTGACATTTGTATGGCATGGTATTACTATTATGTGGCTATAAAATGCTTATTGCAAAAATATCTTTACTCATCGTATGTAAGCCGAGTTTCTAGTTAGCAAATCTGGCTATGGCTAATTTCATGTTTCTCAATTTGAATTTGACAGGGTTAGTGGAAACGCGCACAAGCAATTTTATTTCCATTTATTTTTAACCCCCGACGCAAAAACGACGGGGTGTTATAAGTTTTTTTTTTTTAATTTAGTTCGTGTGTTTATTCTTGAGTTTATTTACTGTAACTAGTGGTCGCCCAGTGATCGAAATTCGACCATGTTTTTTATATTAAAATAATGTATCTCTAATGTATTATTATATAAAAAATATTAGCTTTTTTGCACTCCTCCATATAAATGTTAACTGTGTCAAATTTCATACTCCCGTCCGCGTAATTTTCGTAAAACGAGGTACAAAATTTTTGCTTCACGTATTAATATACTTATAGATTATTATGATATATAACGAGTTAATAATAAAAATACTATGTCATCTGTATGTACTAGTTTCCTCACAAATAATCCGTGTTTTCAATTATTATTTATCATTGTAACACATTTTATACTGACACACGCATCCGTCGGTCCGTCTGTAAAAGCAAACAGTGTCAAGGCGGCTTATATTGATTTCAAGCTTGTAATGAGTACAAAATGTCTACACAATTGATTTTATTATTGTATATCATTTGCTTTTGATCTCCACGATAGTGGGAACTATCAACATAATGTAATATAAAGAACGACCTAAATGCAGAGGAGAATTGTGGTGACAGTTTTGTCAATTTATCTGCGGGCTCAAAAAGACGGGGGATAAGGAGAAATATTGCATTACCCGCTCTCGATTCCAGGATATCGTTTACAATTTTAGACTCGTAAATCGATACTCTGTGCAGTCCAGGCTTAAAATAGGATATGCTTTTTCGTGCACCTGAAATTGGGACTACTTAGTTTTGGGAATTTAGGCACTAAACAGCAATACCAAAAAGCTCGTATCGATTGGCCATTCAATGAGTTTATCAGTAATCATCGTCCCTACCTTGTGCTAGTAGGCACTCATCTTTTATTTCATTAGTCAAAAATGTTGCAGTGCGGACCTACTTTTAGGTATACATAGTTTCATTGATACTGTTTTGCCTATTCCTATTCTGCTGTAAGCTAATAAGATTCATAGATATATTAAAGTTTGTCTTTTTAATAGCCTAAATTAGACATCCTTTACTTACAGGTATTTCAACAGGGGCCGTAAAGCACCGTAAAGTGTAAGTATAAAATGTATAAATATTTAAATTACTATACATACGTGCGTACCTTAATATCAGAGATGCATGTACGTTCAACGAAGCACCACGTCCACCGTGTCAATGGTTGTGCAAGCGCATTGTGAAGCTGATTGCTCAATCAGATGCATCTTGTTTCGTGTAGCCATGCGTGAGAGTCGAATTTCCCAATAGTTAGATGTGTAGAGAAGTCGACTGCTTGTCGCGGCGGTTTCCCAATAGAAAGTCCGCAGATGCAGGAAGCAGTACAGCGCAGTACTGCAGCGCACGTGCATTTGTTCGCCGGCGGCGCCTGGTGGGGCGCCGGCCGATGCACTTTCATGCTGGTGACGTCACACCTTACCTTTCGTCAGCGTCACACCGCAGCTCGTAAGAGCTGTTACGCAATGGACGCACGCCACTCAACTTTCCAATTTCGACAACGCGCTATTGTGTAGCGCTTTCAAATTTTACTATACCATCGCCCGCTTGAGCGGCGCTTTCTTGCATTTCTCTCTCTTTTTAATCACGACTGAAAAATGCTCTAAACTCGGTGCGCGGGCGCAATGTAGAGATGCACTTTCACTGTTGCGTTCCGCCTCTCGTCTCTAATAAATAATATGTTATTAAATTATTAAGATTTTTCTGCAGTGTTATAATGAATTGAAAACCAATTAAATACTTTCAAAAGGTAATTATTATTAACGCTTTCAGGGGAGCTGTGTAATGGTATCCATTATAATTTATTAATTGAATTGTTACATTCATTTTATAGAATCGTTTTTCATGACATGTTGAAAAAAAAAACGTAAATAAATACGTGAGCTTATATAGCACACTGGACTAGATGTAAAGGTAACAACGACGATATTGTAGGATTTTCACCTAGACGAGACAGCGAGCTTTCCATTCCACGCAACGAGAGTTGAGTTGAGAGTGAACCACGGCTCTCTCCTTACCTTAATCTCGTATACATATTAATAAAAACATTTAGAACGATAACACTACATATCGATAAACAACTCTGTAGGCATATAACATCGTTCATGAACTTAGTGCTCTCTATAAAATACTTATTTCTCAATGGCCTCCTTTCGTTTTAATGTAGGTTATGAACTAAAAATTGGATTCCCATATTAATCAATATGATTACTCATTATTTAAAATCATTTTGTTGATTAATATATAGTGAGCCTTTGTTACGAAAATGTAGAGTATACACAAAAAAAAAAATTAGACTCCGACATTATTTGGAATTAAACTTTTTGTTAAAAGTTCTACCCTTTTTTTGGAGTGCCATAGAAACGAAAAGTCAACTCGTATTGTAAATGAGAAAGTTAATCGTGGAAAGTGCGATCTGCGGCACCTGGTGCAGTTTCTAAAAAAAACAAAATGTGTACCCGGT
Source organism: Antitype chi (assembly GCA_947359405.1). NCBI lineage: Eukaryota > Metazoa > Arthropoda > Insecta > Lepidoptera > Noctuidae > Antitype > Antitype chi. The sequence goes on along the minus strand of OX375815.1, from coordinate 7,366,869 downwards.
AGCCTTTCGCCCCGCTCGCTGTGAGCTGTAAATTGCACGTCGTCCTTATCTGGACTAATAGGGAAGCCGTTAATAAGAAACCCTTGACTTAATTTAAAGGAAAATCCACCGAAAGCCTATTAAGGAAGTGCACTTTCCACAAGTGGTATACAAGTACCATTTTAGTTGACAGAATTGTAGAAATCGTATCCAAACTCAAGCATCTTGCACTAGCTCATGAAAATTTGTCACAAGTCAATACCAAGTGATTAATTAATATAACATGATAATGCCACTTGATGCAATAAACGAAAGTCAGTTCCATTATCAGCAATATCGTCCCTGTACTTTTGCACATACCAATTTTATATGTTGCCGAGGGAATCTGTCGACCATATTGATAAAAAAATAAAAATACGTGAGGCAGACTTTACTTTAGGTACCTAATAAACAGAATTTCTTTGATCTGCTTGCGTAACCATAGAGCTATAAAAAAAATGGGATCTCGAGCTTTCTATATCTTTTAATTTGATTAACTTACATGGCGAGGATTAAACAAAAAGTTGTAATACATAAAAATATAACATAGATTTATGAATTTCCTCCATTTTAAATTATATCAATTTGCTTAGTCCGTCTTTGCAATAAATATACTTTCACCCTTTGGATATAGGTATACTTAGTTTTAATATTCAAAGAGCTTCCACGTGCTATCGTAAGCGCATTGTGTTGACATCCTCTTCAAGAGCAGCTTTTAATCAGGTTCTTCGAAATGTGTTTCTATTTTGATAGTAAAGCTTCAGGTCGTAATGACAACCAAGAAGGTTTAGCGCCAGTCCACAAACACACACACAATAATATGCAAATTGCTGACGTACGCTACGTATAATAAACCTATAGGTCCATCGACATCGTTTCTTTGTAATATGGTTACTTTGAAAGTAGTAAGGCGAATTAACTAGGTACTATTTACTTAATATATCCCATTTTACTCTATCTCAGATTTTCAGTAACAATCCGGTAAAAATAATTATCAGTCTCAAAAGGAAATTCGAAAGGCGGTGACAAAAAATTAAACTACATATGCCGACAAGTAATTTTTCACTTCGTAGGGTTTTTCCGGAAGTGGTTTTTTATTTTTTTGGAAAAACTTTTGTCAAAGTTTTGTCTTCTGATAGATATGTCACGTATTTAATAATTTCCATATTCTTAGCCAAACGTTATTACATGTTTGTAAAATGCAGAGTCTTTATAACGCTAGAAATATATTTCGCATTTTTGCACGTAGTTTCTTGTGAATATGCACTGAAATACTGCTCCGCTTTCATGGATTTCCAACGAACCAAGTATGACATAATCCTTGAGTATATTTGAAATCAACGTAGTTTCGTTTTCTTTTCATTGACCTCTTTTAGCCATCGCTTCCTTTCTATTAATGTCATCTTTAGAAAAATCTTTTCTTTGTCTCTGTTTATAGTTTCTTTGGTCCATCTCTTCATTACCGATCACGTGTCTTAAGATTTCTGCATAATTTCATGCTGAATATTTTTGCCAATTATTAAAATACTTTATTCCAAAGTATCTTGTACTTTGGAATAATGAACTCATCTCAAAGATAATCCATTAAAGTTTGTAGTTAGAAGTCTAAAATCGAAAACCATTTCAGAGCATTCGCTTGAAGACCGATAATGTTTATTTGGAGCGGTTGATATATTCTGTCCCCAAGCCGCCAAATCGTTAGAATATTCCTTTGATAAAAGTTATCAGACGATTGAAACATTAGGCATTCATTATAAAAACACTTTATTCACAAGTCGACAATAATAAAAACCCAACTTCATATGAATACATAATAACTCTACAATCAATATAGCCTGGAAGAGATCTGCATCCATATTGACTTCAATATTCTTAGTGAGAAATGCTCTCATTAGAACACAAAAGGCTGATTTTATCAAGGTCAGATATCTTATCCGTGGTATAAAATTGACATCTGACAGTTCCAGTACGGAAAAACTGTCAAAACTTCGAAATTTATTTTCAAGATAAGACTTATTCTGGGTATAAAAATTTAGTGATATTCGCCCTAAGTTATATTAATTATCCTAAATACTTTCAATAGCTGTTTAATATAATGAGCCGACGTATCCCGAATATTTTCTAAGAAACACAACACCGAAACGATTGAATTCAAACAAAGGAGCAAATAATCCGAGCAGGTAAGGTGGGCTGAGGAATCCGAGGCCGAGGGCTCTTTCCCTCGGGAGGTTAACCCTGAAGGCCCGAGCCAAGGTCGACGGGTGTTTGAGTCGCCTTTGAGGGCGAGATGACTCGATGACTTTGACTAACCCTTGCGGTCATATTATTTATATATTCTGCTGTGGCAGCCAATGCACGCGTTATTACTGCAGCTAACCTCCCGGCCTTACCAATCGACTTCTTTCATTCGCATATCTCTGAATTACCATGTTCACGTTGTTTAAATGCATCTCGGGTGATTCAGATTGAAATGAAAATATTCTTTCACTTTGCATTAATGAAGAATTCTCTTGACTTTAATTCAACCTCACTGCAGAAGTTACTTTTATTTTCATTAATGCATAAAACCAAAAATACACACAATTTAATAAACATGAGGAGAAAAAAAGTGAATAAACAACGACCATAATCTTTAAGCGCCAATAAATGTGCATTATTTAATTTATACATGCTTTTCAATTATATCTACTTACTTGAGATTTCAAAAAAGAAAGCACTATTTATGAACCTGCATCCAATATACCTAGCACCAACACGACATGTCCAAAGAGGGGCTTAAAGTTCATATAGTAAAATATACCTAATTATCTTTCAATGAAAACTAAGAACGCCACAACCTCGGCATTAAAAGTTATGGACCCTTTCACAAAGTAACCAGACGAAGTAAAACCGAGCGAAACTTTCAGTTGAGCTTTACTTTCTGTTGCGGGAAATATAACCAACACGTGATTTAGCTAGAACATAGAAATTGACTGTAGAACTAAGAAGTATTAAACAGAAATAGGTGTTAAAGCATTATCATTTGAATGTAATTCACATCTATTTGTTTGCTGTGTCGAACAGGGCGGCTCAAGGCTCCACTCGGGGGCAACAACTTCTCCCTACGTGCATTGAACAAAGCTGCAGTCAATGTTCAAGCTTGATATCTCATTGTTCGGTAGGTTAAATATAAAGTAGCAACCGCTGTGTCTGCTGTTATTTACAATACAACAATGTTACTTTTACATATAGAGGGTACATAATATATTACTCATCACTGAATCCTTTCTGGGGCGATAGAAAATTTTCGATTAGAGCAAAACATGACTAGATCATTTCTAATGCCTCACCGTGACATATTTGATCTAAATAATTTGTCACGCTAGTTATGTAAAATTAGGCGGTTGCCCAAGTTGAACTTTATAATCTCGCATCCGTCAAAAAGTCGTGTTAAGCATATGAACAGGCTAAAGCTTTCACCAATACAATGGAGACTGAACGGAGAAAGGGTCTGTGGTGCGCAGCTGTCCCGCGGGCGCGCGTTGTCGGGCGCTCCGCCCTCGCTGACCCCGCGCCTCCGCTCCGCTCTCCGCGAGCGGCGAGAGAAGCGCTCACATTCACATTACAGTCGACTCCCCGAGTCGCGGCATTTGAGAGTCCAGTACAGTCGCGGCAGTCGCCCGTCATTCGTCGAGCGCAGCGCACGTCTGTCACGTCACCGCGCGTAACTTACCAGCCATGTGGTGAAGTGAAACTGTCAAACGTGATACACTTTCGCATACCGGTGTTGTTCGGTTTCAGTGGACTGTTGCACTTTTTATTTTAACTTTACTTGTGGTTGTTTGTGATAAAGAAGTGGTGCAACTATTTTGGAAAATTGGATTATACGAACGTATAATGGCCTTAGCCAGGTGAGCTATTTTGGTTGTTGGAGTCAACGCGGAACTAGTTTATTTTATCATGTTCATCGAAGGACTTTTCGTCGGTTGGGTCGTTACATGAATTAGAACAGAACACTCACGTGTACGGTCATCAGTTTGCAGACGGGCAAGCAACGTTTTCCTTGTATGATGTATTAACCGTTGACACTGATGAATTAAGTAATGTCAGGTATGCTTTCATGATCTCCTAAGTCACAAAATTGTGTTGTTTGATTAAGTACTTACTATCTCTACAATGGGCGAAAGTTGCTTTGCCCCGCACGCGCATTTAACTTTCCTTGTTGTGTAAGCTGAACGTCAAATGACAGGTAGAGGGAGCAACTTAGAAATCGAGTCACTTTTACTGCAACCATTATCATTAGTAATAATGAGTATTTTCTAAATCGTTTCATTTATTTGATTTAATTCATTATTGAAAACCTAACTTCTTTTGCCTGTCACTCCCACAGCCCCTCGATCGCGTTCAGTTTATGGTGTTTCGATGTTTTTCTTTTATTCCTTGGCACCCTCATTCGTTACGGCTACCCCAAACAGTTGAACCCCAGTGTTGCATGCTTGTTGGCGTGTTTTATTTGGAACGTTATGGGCTTTCTAAGCCACGTTACGCTTCAATATCCTTACAGTTTTATTATTGTTTACATTATATCAAATTCCATGATTATGTCCTCATCCACAGGAACCATTTTTGTTTGGTTTGTTAACCTCTTTTGAAGTTTTTTCAGCTCTTTCTTTGTATGTATCTTTGCAACAGATGACCAAAGGATTTTTGCTTGCTTTACCTGTATTATTTTAATATCCACTCAAACAAGATCTGTTCCAAAGATAATATATAACGAGGTAGCTATAATAGTGTCATAACGCATGGGTTCGTTTCTTTCCTTTAGTAGGTAGTCAGTCAACCGAGGCCGGAAAGCGCTCACCTTCTGATGTTCCAATAGCCTTTTTTTTTCATTCATTCATGTTCCTCTTTTTTGAAAGCAGATGTAACGTTTCTAGCTTTTGTTAAGACCATAAAAGATTTGAATTTAAGTTTTTCAATATCTGCATTAGTGTCAGCAATACTATTTACTGTTTTGAAATATGTTTACATTTCCATATTTGGTTTAAGTTAGTCCAAAGCAATATAATCGTCTTAGAGTATAGGAAAATGTGTTAGTCTATCGTAATGCAAATCTGGACCACTCTTCAAAGTAGGGAGTCAATTTCTGCTTGCACGTTGTGTAAGCACAATTAGCACAATACCGAAGATTAACCTACATGTTAATGTTATACATAAGACATTGACTACTTATTTCGCAACGGCTACAATACATTACATATACACCCATTATGAAACAGATTCGCGAATCCAAATATCAACGGCGCTTATATTTGTCCAAATTGCACGCTGAAAACACTCTATCTTACCTTACAGCTTTACAATACATATTAAATTCGTCGCAGCCATCTTGAGTCTCCCCCAAAATCGTGACGTCTATACAAAGTTAGAATCGCATCTTGCTGGGCAGAAAATAAAGATTTGCGGAGTTGCTCCTCCATGCGGGTCGACGACCTTCCTCCGCGCAGAATGCACGGAAGAGCATACAAGTGTGGGTAGATGCCTTCGTCTCGACCCTCTTTACTCTTATTTGTAACGAACACCTCGGAGCCCTCGCACCCCATATTATATTTATAACCATCCTCTTAAACTTCAATTTAAATCACATTGACTTATCGCGGTCTTCAGTAATCCCTCTAGCATATACCTTTGCTAAATGTATGTTAATATAATATATAATCATTTATTTATATAAATGATTATATATATTAAATTATTATTAAATGTATGTTAATGCATTTATGAAGATAACTTGAGTTCTTTAAGTATAATATGTATTGGTATTGAAAATGTATTTTTTTTAATATCTTCAGACTATTTTGATATCATTTCTACGTATTGAAGAGATTCGTTACCGTACTGCAGGCTTAGCATGACGCTTTCTATTTCTACTCTACCGTAGAATAGAAATCGCTTCATTACATTTCTCGGTTCAAAACTGTCCACAGTCATTTTTGTCTACTCTTCCGTCGACAAAACGCTTCTCTACGGTTGTCGTGCCAAGCCTGCTGGTGAATTTTAATCTGTGTACTTTCCAGTAGAACTTCTCCAATCAAATGTTTACAACAAGCATTATCATATTTACCATACACACGCATGTTTGTAAAATTAACATATTTTGCATAAAAGTAGTCGTTGTAATAGGTTATCAGCGTATGTCTTGTATATGCCTAGCGATAGCAAATATACGCTATTCTAAATTCAACATTGCCTAATTGGTAAATTAATGAACGAACGTTAATGATTATTCCAAATTAGAAAAACCACAAAATTTGTTTTAGGTTTACCAACCAATGCGACAGCCATTACTGAACTAACTTACGCTGTAGCATTAATCGCTGAACGAGCTCAAGTTTCGTTAGTCATTGCATTGTTGTATATATCGAACGTATAGCCTACAATCTGGTATGATTGTTTGAATAAATTGGGCGAGGTTATTTCGCAAGAATATCAATTTAGTCCGAGGACCGGTGAGCGTTTACAAAGCGAAAGATTGCGGCTTGTGGCCGAGCCCGCACTCGGTGCTCCTGTTTCGTTGACAGCGGAATGCGATAACTAAGTGGGTTTGCGGCACTGACGCTGAATTTTGGTTACGATAACGCCAGGTTAAACAGAACTGTCCGTTACCCGAATAGAAATGGTGTTACGCTAAAATAATGAAACGTAAATCGTGAAGAATGCAGTCATTGAAAAGATAAGCTTGTTAGCTCTGGCTTTAATCCAACTTGTGTTAGTGTCTTCTACGTACCTACTGTTTATGAAATGTTTTACGGTATATTGTATAACTTTTAACGTGGTCACGTGTACAACCGTACTTAACCGACAAAAAGAAGGTTATTTACCTGACTGAATACTTCACGATATCGGTATGAGTTTCTTTATTTTAAGTGTCTGTGCCGAAATCATTGCCTATGGTAGATATTGTACAAAACAATAACTGATTCGTTAAATTCGTTTCTTTTTTCTGACCGGACGCCCTTAAACCAACCTAGAGAATCTTTGAAACGTGCCTAAAATTGCGATTTCTGAAAATAATATGATTGAAGGCATCAACGAATTCACGTTTTTAAATAAAGTTTGTTACTGGAGCCACGCCTAGTTACATAATGGTGTTGATATAAATAGCAAATTTATTGATACAGCGATTACATACGTATTCAAAGTCTTCCTTATTATCGCGCTGTACATTACACAAGGTCAAGGCTATCAAATGTACACGGCTGAATCTTGTTTGGGAAATCAAATTTATTCTTTTCCGTTTTTATGCCATCGTACAACTTTTACGGAGGAAAACATAATTTCATATTAAACAGTTTCCGATATTAAGGTTGTTTATGCTTGGATTACTTTCGAATCAGTGTTACAAATCTGTTCGTGATCGGGTCTAAGATATTGGATATCATAGTTTGATGCTGATGGCAATGCTAATAATCTAAAAAGTAATTTAGATTATAAACCTTGACAAAATATTTCAAATTGATCAATATGGTAAACATTTTGATCAATTTGAAATATTTTGTCAAGTGATGGATGGATGATGGAGATTATATAACGCTGTCAAATGTAATAAGACGAAATCACAACGAGTTCTCGCTCCACTTATATGTAGAATCGAATTATGATGAAAGAATAGAGAGTAGAGAACTTGATCCACGCATTGATGGTTTGCTCATACCGACTGGCTTTCATAGGAAAATATTGTCGTAACAGCCCATTTGACATTTTGAATAAATGAAACTGCCATCTAACTTGACGATATCCCTTATTTGCCTCTTACGACACCCACGGAAAAAGATGAAGCCATATTTGTAGCGGAGGCTACGGCCAGAGACTATTGTTAAACTCGTGTTTCTCTTTTAGAGAGAATGGCTGTAATTTGTTTTGTGGCCATTTCTCAGGTGAAACCTCATAATTTGAATATAGCGTCTTTGTCGATGGAAAGTACGCTGCGTCTTTCTTCGGCACGGTGCGTGGCGCTCTTTGTACGATGATCTCGATAGTTTCACCAACATACGACTTGGAACAGCTCACTGCTCGGATTTCTTTTAATATCGCTCTTGTTATGCTATGCTAGCAATGTGATATCGTTTATTGAGACTAGATGTTGAACCTGTTGGGTTTCATTTATGATATCGGACTATTATTTGTAAAATATGTGATTTTAAATAGAGCAAAGGTGTATTTGTTAAATAGCTTCTATCATCATCATCATCATTTCAGCCGAAGGACGTCCAGTTGGAAGGCCTCCCACAAGGTGGACCGATGACCTTGTGAGGGCCGCAGGAGTCCGCTGGATGCGGGAAGCACAGAACCGGTCGAAGTGGCGGAGCTTGGGGGAGGCCTATGTCCAGCTTCTATAGTCCATCTCTTTTATTATCTCTGTTATTTTATTAACACAGATTATAATGTTCCCTCTTCTATATTATTTCTCGCCTTTTAATTTAACGACTTGGATACATCTGATTATTCTCAGGTGAATAGTGTCGCACTGCATTGTAAATCTCGACCGATCTCGTTACTCAACTGAAAGTGGCTCATGAAACTATGACAAGAGTACAAGACCCACTCACGTAAGATCTAAATTATGTACCCACGCCGCTCCAGATAGCTTTCGAAGCCGATTTGTTTAGTATTTTATAAATTTTCATTTAAGTTTATGAGTAAAATTAACTGTTAACTTGAAGAACAATATTTTTGAAGTAAGAACTATCATGAGAAGAATGAACATCGAAATCAGAACAATCCTGTATGTGTGTAATTGAGCATTTATGTTGATAATTGAGTGTCAAGTATATAGCTGTTATTTATTATTTTATACGTAGCCGATTTGGAGCACAGTAGCGTGAGGCGTTAATTTGCCGAGGGAGCAATTCGGAACGGGGACATCGCGCGCACTCCAACTTGGTCGAAGAGCCGCGCGCGTTGACCCATTTTGTGCGTAAAGCGGTATGGTGCGTAGAGGAATCGATGATATAGCAACCGAATCTCGAGGCCTTCGCCGCTTTACTGATGAGTTTGGATCTGTGTCAGGGTCCTCCCCCGCTGTACGTCCCTACGCCTTCTGCGCTTGGCCTCCCTCCGGTAGGCAGGCCCTGGCGCCCCTGCCTCGGTTGACCCGTAAAACTCTAGTGTTTGCGTTATACTTTCCGTGGGCTCTTTAATGATTTGGGGTCACTTGTGTTAGCATTATTCGTACCTACCTGCAAAAAAAATAGGATAATGTTTTTCGGGGGATGCTCATCCCAGAAATCTGTTGCCATGCCAACCGATGTGATGGCATTGAGGTTATCAAGTTTTAAAACAGCTAAAAATAGTCTCTGTTTAAAGAAGTATCCAGCTGGAAAGAGTACATCATAAACTTTAACATAATACAACAATGACAATGATATAATCTATCCATAAAGGTGTAACAACGCGAATATTGCGTTAGTATTGTTTAACTATACATAAATTATTTTTGAGAAGCTTGAGCTAACAAAACTGAGGTCACTTATTTCGGGTCGATGTATACTTGACCAAGTTTTTGTTATTCATAACTCCTCTATAAAATACATAGAATAATCAGTTCAAAAGACCTTAAATCTGTACGTGACTGTTTATTTTGCTATCGGTTTAATTATTATATAATAGTTCTTGAAATCAATTAGTTTTCATTGATAATTGAATGGAAAGGTTATGTTAGTGAATTTTATGAGGTTGGTAGAGTCATGCTTCAGTAACTGAATCGTGACTAAATTGAGACAATCTAGTGCGCTGAATGAAACCGGGCTTCGGGTTAGCGATGGAGTGGTGATCGACCTTTGCAGCTCCGTCACCTTCGCAGCAGCCGCCAGCGTTGGCATTGTCGCCTCGACGCCAATAGGAAGCAACGTAGCCGCAGATCGCTATTGGGCTTATGGCCATTTTCAATGCACCATCTTTTACCTTGTGCCCCTTACTGTGTAGAATGACCCGAAATCGACTTCGGCGGTTGTAGAGCGCGACGAAGATCACCATATATCTCGTTTTATCGCCCAATTCTTTAACCAGTTGATTGTAACCTGTTTTATCATCGGAGACCTCGTTTATTTACAGCCATTACTGTCTGCTAATCATCAAAAACGAAACGTGTGCAGATATAGCATTGATTCTGTTAAGCAAAGCGACATGTAAACGATTGCCCTACAAATATAGTCGTATAATACACACGTAGGCCTTGCCCAATTTTTTTCAAATGCCACTCTTTTACCATGTAGGTCAAATGCATTACGATGTCAAAATTGACCCGGTTCTTTTTGTGCTTAGAAGAAGGTTTTTTGAAAGTCTTAAACTTAATGATATAACGTCTGAATAAATTTATGAAAAGGTGGATTGTTTTAAAGTAATTATTATGAATTAATGATATAATTCGCACCTGCGCCAATTCTTTACTTCCAGACATGTGGTGATTAACAAATTGTAAAGATGTAGGAAAGTAGAACGGGGGCATCAATTTCAAGGTCGAACGTAGCTGAACAAATTTATTTTGAACGGTCAAATTCAGCGTTAACATTAAAACACCTTGGAGTATACATCCCGTGTGACACACACGAATGATGTTTTAGTGAAGTTTGTATAAAATTATCGAGGTCATCAATCTATTAGGACTGCTATCTACTAAAATTGAGCCTTTCTCTCTAAATATTTGGTTGCACATTCAATTATACCAAACCTACCTTTACAATAAAAACATGTATTTATATCTTACAAATGCTGTAGCTAAAACCGGCCTCATTATTATGATGAGCCTTCTCAACAAGAATGCCTGGAGCCTCATGTTTACACTTAACGACAGGTTTCACACTTTGAAAATCACGTCAATAATATGAGCTTGTGCATTTAGTAAAGCCGAGCTGTTTATTTAAAACCACCTTTTCGTAATTGACGGACGGTTTATATCGTTTTTGTCTAGTGTTTCTTAATATACACACCGTGCACATACGAAGACTGAAAGTGTACGTCCGCCTGTGTGCGCGGCCTCAACCGAGTTTTGTCGATGCTTTCTCGAGCGGCGAACCGGGTCGCGTTCTCGATGCCCCGTGCTGAGCTGGCTGAACTGCCTCGTACCAACTGCTGCCAGAGTCTCGCTTGACACACGCACACCAGCGCGCCTGAACCATCTACATGCAAAGTCTCACACCTACATCTATCTGAGATGTATTGTGTCAGGGCTACTAAATAATTTTAATAAACGTGCTGAGCGAGAGCTCGCAATAAGAATAATTCAACCTGCCATAGATAGTTTGTGCTGCACAATAAGTACTTGGTAAATTGCAAAAAGGAGGGCACAGCTATATTTGCATATTTTAAGGTTAAAGGTAAAGATTGAGTTTACCTGTAGGTGTAGACAGACTTGTCTATATGATATGGGATAAATGTGTATATAATACCCGATATTTTTTTATTTAAATTAGGCATTACAAATTATTGTATTATTCAAGATTATTAAAAAATGACCCCGCTGGTGTAATAGCTTGTATTTGCTAAACAAAGCACAAGGTTTTAGTGTTGTGTTCCGGCTCGACGTATCTTGTGTAGATGTGCCGACACTACCGGCCTTGTTTCTTCTCCTTGCCATGATATTTAATCCTACTGGATTCAATGTAAACCTTCCCAGCTTCATTATTTCAGTGGACAGTAGTAATTTCTCAAGTGAAACTGGCATATTGTCAGCTCGTCAAGTCGCAATAGCCATAACAACGTCACCAAGATTACAAAGCCTTTTAAATTAAAATGATAACCAAAGAATTAAATATTCATTAAACTAAGGATCAGATTCCGAATGACCATCAAAATTGGTAGATAAAAGTAAAGGCAATCGACAGTGACGACCCTCGTCGGTGTAGGAAGTAGGGTCATGCAATTTATATTAGGCTGAAGTCAAGGTCCCGCCAATCATTTTGGCCATCTAGTAATTCATAGGACAATAAAAGTTGAGGCCAAATCATTTCAGCCTTCTTTGTAATTTTTTTAATGAGAGGAAAGGACTCTACGCGCTTCCTGGTGAAATCATTCGTCTACCAACATTATTTTGATTCAATATATTAATAACATTAGTTCTAATCTATATTATCTATTTGCGATTGCATATTCATGGCAAAACAATGTAGAACTCGTAGGGCCGAGGTGGCACAGTTTCTTGTTTGAGTTATAAATCAATCTGTCCTAGATAGATTAGCGTCTGCATGTGCTACACCGTCGTCGATGTCTTCGCTTTCCAAAGGCGGTCTTGCCAAATACTGATGGTGTATGGTGGTTGGCGGGGCGCGGACGGTGTATCGGTTTCGTTTCCCATTCGCCCACCTTCGCGTGCGCTCTTACATAACCGGCTTCGCAAACTCCTGCTCACGTCACTCGTTGTATTTAAAACGTGTTAAGTGTCGTTGTAATCATTTCAAAATGATTTCCCCGAGAAGTTGGTAACTTTCACGCTTTGTTTGGATTCGGTGCTGGCTCGTTGGCGGTTTTTTTTTGCAATATGTAATCTTTTCAGAATATAAGGTCTTAAATGTAATCTTCAGTTTAGTGGCTTTAATTACATTTAACTATGTTGGTTGAACATGGATAATGATTTAAGACCAAAATATAAAAAGCAATGTGGGTTTACAACGTAACGGTGGCAAGTAAAACCGCTTCAGTGTTCACATGCGAGGCATTCTGTTTGATTCAGAATTGGCCGTTCGTCCTCGGCCTCGCTCCACCGCTTCCGCCTTACAGCTTATCCTCGCCCGTTGTGCCCATGATAATCTTTTGTAGTATGAGCCTTGATCCTAGGTCTCTTCCAAAGTCACCCGTCTATTTATTACTATAACAATATTGTCATTTCCTTTCTAGGTATAATCAGCAAACCGCGCGCGCCTCTTCGTTGAAGTACGTAATATTTTTTAAGTCATTTATTTATCTTAACAACTTTGATAATTTGGGTATCTATCCTATTTAACTTATTGCTAACATAATTATTTTAGTTGGGTTGTGCACCAATCTTATACTCTCAACACTAATAGAGACATAGTCGTACCTAACTGAAAATATATATGTAGTTGAAAATAAAACAATCATACAAGATAAGTACAGTAACGTTTTTCTTCATTTGCAATTTCCATGTGAACAGTTTCAATAATAACGTTGGTTTTATTGTGCCACGTGCAAACAGGTAGGCGTGAGTGTGTCTACGTCACAGCCCAGCCTATGAAGGTCATGACGTAACGACGTAGTCTCACCATTATTCAGTTTGTCGATCCATCGCTCGATTCCTCACGAGGCCAAACGTTCTATTACTCGACAGCAGAGGTTATGCGCGCTTTTATAATTCTGTCTCGTTTCCTTAACTTCAAGACCGTTGGCGGGCGGCAGTGGCTCCCGACATTAAAGCCTAATAGTAGTCTGATTTACAACCAGGAAACGTATAGTCGGTACATAGCAACACGACGCCAACGATCTCACTAATTATTCTGCAACGATAAGTTAGACAGACATCTCTGTTATCGAAACATATGAGCATTTCGTCATATATGCTAGTGTGAATGAAGTTAAAGTATAACGTTAAATATTCCACAGCAAATAACTTTCGTAATATTTGTGTGTAAGAAGCGTTCGCTGATATCGCTCTGGAACCTCGCCAAGTCTTAACCGAAGCTGCTAGAGAAGGTCCGGAATCTAATATAAACACAAGAGATTTCAAGTAAATTGCACTGATATTCAGATCTGTTGCCACGATGACCTTTGCAAATTGATCTTCTGTTCTTTGCGGATGCTATGAATAACTCACAGTAGTTAATTATTCATAACAACCTGTAGATACATAATTAATGAAAATGACAGTGTGTATTGTTGTAACTAATTGTGATTCTAATAGGTCTTTAAATAGTTGGGACACCTTCATAAAAGTAATAAGTAGTGATTGTAATTTAATTTCCTTTTGCAACTGATATTTTTCCAGTGCCAATTATTCCATAAAAAAAAATTTTTTTGTGAAATTGTTCCTATCTGTATTTGGAGATATTAAAATACATATTTACTTCATACTTCACTATATTTATTTATATGTGGCTGTCTTATATTATATTGTCTCGGTCTCCCAATTTAGTTCCCCCGTTATATGACGGAAATTGTCAAATAAATAATAGCCTTATCCGATAAAGGTCGAAAATCGATGCTATATATTCTCAGAAAATTATATTATTGGTGACTTTCATTGATTAATTTTATCTTTCAATGTCATAACGATAAAGACTCGTTCAAACAAGCCAGATACCGTTTCTTCGCATACAATATTACTATTTGTCTTAGCACCGAACTGAACAAATTTTCTTGCGCAGTTTTGTTAGTCAAATTACAATGTATCATGCAGTCATCGGTTGATTTTGAAATAGTGTTATGTACCTGCATTATCGTTTCGTAATTATACCATCTCCGATTTCAACACCTAATTGGATAATTTCTAATGGTGTTTACCTTCAGTTTTTCAGTCTTTACTTTGTCTTCTTTTCTCCTTTAAAACAAGAATAACAGTATCCCAGTTTCGGTATTTAATTATTAGGTTGATATTTCACTTCCATGTTTTAAAGATTTTTTTCATGGACCATTTGTAGATAATAATGCGGAACTGATTCCACTGGCGTTTTAGATATCAAAGGCACAGCTAACCACACAACGGTATATGTATCGTGTTTGATTGCGGAAGGCTTAATGTTTTATACTAAAGCAATTATTTAATAACTTGTTTGTGGCAACGTATATATAGGTAGGTACTGAATAAATCTTCCTAATCTACCGCTTACATATAACGCGTTTTCACGATAAAGTGTTAATTGCAATGTGCTATGTTATCAGAATATCTGTATCGCCTTCTAGCTACCTAGAATATTCACTTTCCGGGTTAAGTTTAGATCTTTGATAGATTTTAGATACTGATAGATAGAGCTTTGTTTCCTTACGGTATTTCTAAAATTATTTTTCTTATTGCCCTGAAAATAATGTGTAAAGATAAGATACGTGATGCTAATTGTTAAGTTAATAGTTCTAGTTATTTAGAAATCTTGCAAAAATATGATTTTATCGCATCCGTTCGGTCACGTGCGACGGTCAACAATTGAAGTGCCATGACGTAGCCTCGTAGCACCGTTGCAGATTTCTCTTGTGCCTAAATCGACATGAAATACAAATCATACGTGATTATCGAGCTCTACTTACGGCATATTCCTTAATTGTCAGATTGCCACACGCATTTGCACACGTACGACCATCATCTATTGAGATGACGTAGCACGGTCACCTTGCGCGTCCTCGCACATCGCGGACAAATAAAGGTGGTTAGCATTTAGTTCCGCGTTCGCGTGCACGCTCCAACTGCGAAATATTTTAATTATGTAACAAACATCCATTTACATTAGTATAACACTAACAACAGTTACAGTCATATTCATCACTTTCCTAGCACATCTATCAACATTTTCAACCTAATGACCGTCTCCGTTTATCACAGTTCTGTTTGTTGTTTTTATCATCACAAAGACGTGTTAATGTTATTGTCTCCTAGTTTACAAAATCGGTTCTTTTAATGCGTCTACAATTATATTATTCGTTTCATTATGAGTGTCGTCAACAAAGGCGAATAATAACAAATAATGTGAAGCGCGACCGCGGGAGTCGTAGCTACTAACATTCAATTGCCAGCTGTTACATTTACAGTGACACTTACTGCTTAGAACATAAGATTCATTTTTACTAAAAATATTGTTATAGTTATTTCTAGTGTCTCTTCAACCCCTCTGACTATTGATGCTGGAGGTTATAGCCATCCCTTTCTTGCTCCATCTTCCGTTTCTGCTCCACGAACGCGCGGAGATAACCGGACGAAATTGGAGTAATATTTTATGGAGTTCTAGTTTGTAGAACATGCAGTTCCACAACTCATTTGTGTTATATCGTCGCTTGAAGAGGTTTCACTGTTTACTTTCCCATATTGCGTATAATGTTTCACAAGTCTGCTTACAAAAGCGCTTTGATGTTTCATACGACATATATCATTGAAGACTTTTTCTTTTGCTTTAAACAATGGTTCTGCTCGTAAGCAATAACGTGTATACTTAAATGAGAAAAGAACATGTATGTTCTCGAGGTCTCAAAACTTAGTTCACTTCTGCAGTTCATTGACAAAGAATGGAGTACAGCCCAGTGAAAGTCACGCCACCGTTTCGATTGGCAGTAACTTTTAAAAGGTTATATAGTTTCAGTCACAGTAAACTAATTACGTGTCAATAAAATATGGTAGTTATTCTGAACTCGCTGTGGTTTTATTGTTGTATTTACAATGGCTACGAGACGATGACGGCTACCGCAACCTTGAATACATCATGTGTTTGATTATTCCACGCGTCACAAGTACTGCTGTTTCTATCTGCATCATATACCATAATCCAAGCTATTATTGATTCATTTTTTCTCTCACAATCTACAACTGTACTTAGTGTACCTACTTAGCACTCTGGCAGCCATTCCAAGTTCAAAGCATCAATATGATATTTATTTCTTGGCAGCCTTACGTTGTAGACCAATTAACTAAGTACCGAGTGAAATGGACGTGACCAAACGTAATTGGTACTTTATTATACTTGAGAAGAAAATATTTGCTGCTACAAGAACTTTCACAAAAACACTTAATATTTTTATTCCTTCTAAAACCTTGCTCGATTTTCACAACATACATTATTTGTCCTATGTAAAGAGGTCGAGTGTTAGAAACATAAAACTAATATCTGGATGACCGAGCTTTCCTCGGTTTTTTTTTACGTTTTCTGAAACCTAGCTAGATCGATTTATCGCCCCCGAAAGCCCGAGCCGTTTCCGAGATTCAGAGATTATATATATATAGGTACAAGAACTGCTCGTTTAAAGGTATTAGATATGTAATTCTGTATTGTTTACTATGTCCAACAATATCTTTCATAGCTTACTCAAACACGTTCAGGCAAATACACCTCATATTTGTGTAGCCAATAATATAGACATAAACAATTACTTTAGTAAATCACGGACTCGTGAAGAATGGTAATGCTTACTAGTTTATCTGGCATCGGTCGTAATAGCTAATTTACAAGCCTGTTCACCACAGACGGTTTTGAGCTGCCTGACCGCAACTTCGTTAGAGAGAATTTAGAACAACTACGGTTTAATACAAACTTTGCTTCACATTTAATTTCATAAATAGTTTGTATATTAATATAGAAAATGTAGGATGATATATGAACAAAGGACGCATTTCCATTGTCAGTTATTATTACATTACTCAACATCAAAATTACTCACCCTACCTCCGCCAGCCTAAATTAGGTTTTGTCATTTGGAACACTAGGTGTTTGTTGTACATAAGTAACCTCGACATCTGTACTTGTTGCGTCACCACCGGACATGATACAATACCTCTATTATTAAAATGTCACAGAGAATCGCTTAGTTGCTTTGTGTACAAGACGAGGCGACCTCGTGTCCACTTAAACCGTCTTCAGTTCGACGCAGACTAGACTTCTGTAGGAAAACTGGCACGAGATCAATAGAACGTCTGCGTAGTGCATTACGCCTCCTCTCGGCTCCCTTTGCACATAACTACATTCCTGAAAATCTCTCCTATTAGGGATAGATAGGTACCCATCTATGCTTGTGCATTTAATAATTATTCATGTAGGCACTAACGTAGTTACAACAAGATTTTTCCTGTATACCTATTAAGGAACGCGTATAGTCGTATATATCTACAGCATGTGTTTTTTTTTTAAATAAATCATTCAATCTATATTTCAAATAGTTTCCCATTGTTTAACCTAGCAAAATCGATGTAAAAAATATCTGCAATAATATAACGTTGCCGATATCGTAGGACTATTTGCTCGCTGTAAACAAGCTGTCCTTCAGATCCCAGTCGAGGACCCTATAATGTCGGGTCGTCCTCAGGGCGTCTGAGTCACAACACGCAGTCATCGTTAAGAGGGCATTGCTCACTTGGTTACTCCCCCCCTTGGCACGCCCGCTGCATCAGCGAACCACCGTTTGAAAAATAAAACCAGTCATATGCGTATCAGTATCAGTACATTCATTGTTCTATCGTCCTTATTCCGATTCCATTGTCTCGACAAACGTCCACCATTATTATTATTGATTGCAAATTTATGGTTGTACAGCCTTATTGTAAACCTTTTCAGGGTTTCACATATATAGGACATGTACAACTAATTGTAAATAACAATGTAATGGGCGCGGAAAACCGCAACAATTGTTATATAAGCCAAATAAATGTTATAATAATAACGCAACCTTAATTCTATGTTAACATATTCACGCTGAATATTATTTTACAGGCACATAAATCAGGAATAATAGAGAAAATTAATTGCGTATGGAAATGTAAGCGGTGTGACTACGTACTATTTGCAATATTTCTTTGTTATGCTAATAAATAAGCTTTCACATGACCGTATAGTATTTGAAACACGTAGACTATGGTTACATAGATACAGGTATTTTTCTCTTAATGTCAGCCCAGCGACCGTGACACAACAGAAACTGATGTAAATGTGTCGAACGTCACTGCTGAGGTTGCAATAATTCAGTAAGCTAAATGCGACAAATTCCCCGATCCACGTTTTTGTGGCACCTACTTACGGCTTGAAATTTACCAACCGATCCCAATGATGTAGTGAAACGACGTCGAGAGGACTTAAATATAGAAGAGGATGCGAGCTGGTCGGGTGACATCTATAATAAGACCACGGGAGACCGATCATACGTACTATGTAGATTGCTCAACATTTCACGGGTTGTTGACTTCTTCATTTCATATCAAACTCATTTATTTTGAACTGTAAACGTACCCAATTTGACTTCCAAGAGAACAATGCTGTTTTCAATAACGCGCACTAAAAGGTAAAAAAAAAAAATATTTTCAAGATAAATATTCGATTCGATTCGTCGTCTATTTTGTTGTAGTTGAAAAGGCATGAAATGCTAATTATGATCTTTAAATAATCTTAAAAATATAATAACCTGACAAATTGTATTAAATTATGGCGTTTATGACTATGCTAATCCAAACATCTTCTACCATTTACAGATATGAAATGCCAAGTGGTTATACTTCATTAACTTAAGGAAATAGAATAGGTAGTTTAAATTCAATTTTTTATTTATTATTAGTTTTTCAAAGCATCTAAATCAAATCATTGAAATAGATTAATAATCTTAAATCCTTCAAATAACGTTATTGAGGTAATAAATCTGTCTTGACAAAAACGCTATCGTTTACGATACATACTAGTTTTTTTATGTCGTTAGCAAGGTGGTCCCATACGTGGGTGGTCTACCGCAAGGGCCATCCGGCCACACCGCAACCTCCATGGATATCCTACAATCACCGTGAAATCCTACTCGTCTTACACTAAATACTCCATATGTGGGTTATGGCTAAATTTTTTAATGTAGGCCAAAAGTAATAGATGAGCTGATATGATGATTCACCTATTGTTAATCATCATAGGAGCGGTTTACTGAAGCTGAATGTAGGTCGGTCGGGCCGCTCCATTTGCTACAGTGGCAAATTGTTGATCGACCTCGGAGTGATCGTTACTCGCACGATATCTTATCTACAACCCAGCGGTATGAAAAGTTATCCACCTATTAAAAGTTGTCATGAAACAAATATTTAAGTTAACTACAATGCGTAATGTTTTGCTAAAATGTTTAACTTTAGATTTCAATTTGTACATTTGTATGGTTTCATCATGATGAAACATTTTGAGTCTTAGTTTCGCAATCCTGATGAGATTAGATTGAGGTGAATTGACTGGAATCTGTGGCAAAGGAAATCGTGAAATGAAAACGAAATTGAAAATAAGGTGTTAAAAATATGTCTTCTTCAACATCGCATCACTAGTGAAGAGTCGGCTCTCGGCAGTCGCAGTTTCTGGGTCGTGTCGATTAATTCACTTAGCCTACTTTTATTTAGTGCTGTGACACTTTTTTATGTTTGACATACTTCATTTCATTGCTCGAATGCAGACCAGGGACTGTCCATTTTATTCCAGCAATTCCTATGTAGGTAGGTTTAGCTATTGCCCTGTTTCTTTTTATACAAATTGGATTCTGTATACATACTTTTAGTTGGTCATAAATAAATAATTGTGTGCGATGATCTGGAACATCGTGTGTTTACTAAATACTCCAGTTAAACGGTGAGACAACAATTTGTTTGGGTACACGTACAATGGAATGATTATGTCGACTTCACTAGAAGTCCAGGGCATTATATTATCATCAAGTCGGCACTCGGAATTCAGTGACACCCATTTACGAACAACAATGCTTGTGATGATAAACCGTGCTTACGATAAACTTGGGATCATTTCAGTAGCTGTAAAATACAGGCTTTATATTTTTCATGTTCTACAGACAATGCAATAAAAAGTAACTCGTTAGCTCTTTCTTGGTAATTCACTTTGTTTACACTTTTCTCTTCGTTCCAATTGAAAGAGGATGGAAATCAACTGTTACTTTTATTCGTTAACCGAATCCGAAGTGTTGTTTGTTTTGTAACAACCGGAATTGTACGCGGTATATGGGATACACGATGATCTGCAAACAATATAAATTACATTGGATGTTTTAACTGGAACTCATCAAAATAATATATTTTAGAGTCGATGTTGAAATTTGACCTCCTCTTGAAATAAAAATCCTCCCGAAATATAGAGCTGACAAAATAAGTATCCAGTTAACTGGCGTGATACGATTATACCTTCACAAAAAGCGACCGCACGCGGACTGTGAACGGATGCAGTGTGGTGATGAAACTGACACAGATTCTAACGCGTATTTGGTAATCGAAATACAGTTCGTGAAAGTCTCGCAGGACGGTCAAATCTCGCACATTGTAAGTGTCCCACTTCGACATACTCTCGACATTTTGACGGCACCGAAACCCAAAAGCCGAAAGATACTAACGTGTAACTCTTCTTTCGCCGACTCGTCATTGTTCAACCGTCCTCGGTGCGCACGTACCGGTACATACACATTTATAAAGTGTGTATAATGTATTGTGTTCGCGTCCCAGATTTGGGAAGCGAAACTACGATCGTTGATTGGCGTATTACGGCGTTGCTACATTTTCGCCTTGCATTCAATTCTATGAGAATTTGCAGGTATTGCTTATCGGCCACTAGGTCACTCGTTAGCGTATTGTATTTGTTACATTTGGCTATCTACGCAATGTACCTAAGACACTAAAGCTTTTTATCCGTGTTAGAAATAACTAGCACACTTTGATTTAACTTGGGTAACCCATTTTACTGTGACCTATCCCACAATGGAACAAATGGTATGGCAGAGTATGTACACACACAGTGTACAGTACAGTGTGTGTAGTACAGTGTTTTTTTTTAAGGGTGGGAAATCATCAAATAACTTCTCCCGCTCTGGGCGGAGCGGCCTCCCTCCACAGGTGGGTTTTAGTCAGTAAAAGTCTGACATGCCCTAGCGTGTCAGACTTTTACTCACTAAAACCCATCTGTGTTCCTTCAGTTGCCTGTGTGCCAGGGGCCACAGTATCTCTTTCGAACAACCCGCACCTCTGGCAGGCATCGGCCCTTGCGGACCCCACCAGTTGATGGTGACATCTCATTGAGGCGCGCGTGGAACACAACGCGCCGTCGACTCGCTTGGTCCTTACCGGGCGGCGGCATTACTCGCCGTCCGCAAGCTCGCGCCTACGGTGGCCGGGAATCGGCCTGGATAGTAACTGTACTATTCAAGCCGATTCCCGATATTTTTGTTTCATAATCACTGGACGATGAAAAAAAAAAACCACTATCTGGCGCTATATTTGTGCATCCTTAAGATAGTCCTCATATAAAACATGACATAAATACCTCATCAATATTAATTAGACAACTGCTCTTATAGGGGTGTTCTGTTACTTAAGTTTTATTGAGTGCTAAATCGTACATAACAATTGCCTTCATGTGTGTATTGCATACCTATTAGTCTTTGTTGTGCTTAAGCTATGAAGGTACAAGCTAGACAAATGCTAGGTAGTTTCCGAATAAAGCCTAAATGCCAAATTACAAATTGGTGACATCATTAGAACATCCTGCTTGACTTACCAGTTTCGTTTTTGTCTATTTATTTCGGTTATTCTCATTGCATCATCGATAGATTCTTTATCTGTATATATTTAGGTAAACCATACACCACATTAGTGACCTGGAGATAAATCAGAGCGTGTTTTTATGTTATCATACATTTAGATTTTAGGACTAAACAAACGAGCTTATCGTCCTCTTTGTTTGTTACTTTACCAAGCAAGTATGTGGTTATTCATTAACATTAAACATCTATTCTAGTATCGACGATCACATTAAGATAATTAACGCATAAAACTCCATAAACTTAATTTCCTGGTCTCTAACTTCTCATTACTAGATTTGTCCTATCCTCGCTTGATTCTTCATTAGGTTGTCGTTGACATTATTTATTACATGTCGGTGAACATTTATGTGTGTAATTTAGTAATGATCTGGATCTTGCCATTACATTATTGTAACGAAGACACTTACTAGCCGGTCTTTACTATGACAGCTATTAAATGACTTAAACCAATTAGGCCGCCAGCTAGTCATACAGAGGCATTTCCTCTCAGGCAGAATACTAACATGAGCAGACGAATTAATTTGTTTCTCTGTGCGTAATTGAGGCTATTGTATTCAAAAGTATTTTCATTTGTATGGGAAAAGTTGGCAGAATTGTTATCCATGTACCGTGAAGTAGCGTTTCCTCTCGTCCCTCTTTATTGGAATCGATTTTCACCTTCGTATTTATGGTCTGACATTTCCTTGTCGTATTTATAAATACGACAAGTCCTGGTCTGCTATTGCATGATATACTACATAATCATGCTATACATTTCTGATCTCGCAATGCTTTCTCACTCAGAAGACAGCTTATACTACAGTTGAAGGGTTACCAGATTGTGTCAAAAAAATTATGGTGCGGTGGTGTAAGAATGAACGAAATTGAATGAACTTGAAATAACATGCAATTTTTATTCTAAATTTAGTAACTTGTCTTAAAAACATGATATGCACTATTAAAAATTTTAGAATTTGTTATACATTTTGTTTTTCAGTAGTTAGGTAATTAATTTATAGTTTGTTTCTATAAAAATAAAATAAAAATAAGCGTTACTTGTCTTAATAAATTGTTAATTATTCTTATATTCCACATCTTACAAACGAATTTTTAAAGATTTAACCACCACCACCACCACCACCACCATTGAACCATTTTTATCATTCGTTCTTTACGCCAAATCTTTCACTACCCCAACACTATTAGTTTTGGTAACATTATTTATCTTTGAACTGTCAAGTTACTGAATACAATAATCAAAGAATTTCACTTGTCTCCAGATTTTTTTTTTTTTCGGAATTTTGTCATGCACACTTGCTTTTCCAATTCACTTTAGACATTGGCAGAATAGTCGACATCGGCTTTAATTGCCATTAAATAAAAATAGAATAGAATAGAAAGTCGAACCATAGAAATGTATAGCTTGATTGATAGGTCGCGGTGCGTCCTTCCTTACCCGTTTTAGGAATGAGCGTTTGAACTTTTTTTCCTTTTAATGAGCAACTTGATTGTTCTTGCGCAAAACGCATTAGGTACCTATTTACTTATTCTATATTGTGTACCCAACTATCCTCTTTACTGAAAGCGTCCTCTTCTGGGATTCCTTGCCTTTTCTTATATCTCATCAGCTACTTGGTGTATGTAGACTAATGTGTGGTTATGTATTCTTGCAGGCTTGGGGCAGGCAGCGAGTGCGGCGGTGGAGGGTCGGGCGGCGGCGCGGCCGCTCCGCAGTCGGCGCGCGTCTCATCCAACGGCGCCGGCGGCATGGCGGTGAGCCGCGTGCCCAGCCCGCTGCACGACGGCAACACGCCCGTCGCGGAAAACTGGTGCTTCACACAGGTAAAGTATGGTATCTATCGAACTTTTGACTAGTCCTGTCTACTCACACGAATACAGCGCGCTTTGTTTCGCCGTTCCGCGTGGTTCTGTCTGTCGCCTAAGTGTGGAGTCACCTTCATATCAGATTTGACTGAGCCCTGAAAACGGACTGTTGTAGTGTGCTCTCTATTACGCGCAGTTTTATTTAAAATTATATTTGTAGCCACTTTTATACCAAATTTATTGTACTTAGACTTGAATATTTAAAGGTAAAATGCCTATTAGTCAGGTGATTTACAAGTGCTTCTTTTAAACAAAGGACGTTTGGGAGCAAAACGTGAAGGTTGACATGAATGGCAAGGGCGTTTCATTGCCAACGAGCGAACTTTTAACTGAAGTCGGAAAACGGGCCCTGAAAACAACAGTAGGTTTCAGTTTCAGTCACGCAACACAGAAAAACAACTTTATAGGTATAACAAATTCGTCAAATAAACGTCTGAAACGCACACTCAGACTTGTCAAGTATTAATACAAGTCATTTGGTGTGCTGCGAATAGCGATAATAATTGTTTACCAAGGCCGTTATCGGTGAACTTGAAATATGTTGCGCGCATATGCATATTGTGTTAACGTGTACATACATATTTAAAACTACTAGGAAGAGCTCTGCACGTGTCCGTTCTTCAAACTGTAGAGGTGACTCGTGCGTCACGTTGTGGAGCTATAACTATTACTATACCGTCGCGGTATGCGTCTCGCGATCGCGAGGCATGTCACCGATTTAGTGATATTAAAAATCCAATTTCAAAAATATTCTTCTGATAAAAAAAAAACCTGATAGCTTAGCAATGCCAAGTGAAACGTTCAGTAACGTCACACGTTACATAATGATCATTTATTCGCTCAGACGTCAGTCAGGGTATAAGTCTTTGCGACAAGAGAATCCGTAGCTATCCGTTGATCGGCGCTTTATTTTCTGCATCGAAAATCGATTAGGTGTTACTATGAAAATGCTTAGTTCCCGGCTGATGGTCATCGCTAAAGTAATTGGGACGACCGTTGTGCGACATAGACGCAGCGATCTGGTATTACCTTTTTTGATACTTTTTATCCAAAAATCTATTTAGTCTGCAATAACGGTAGTTTTTTGTGCGACGTTGCCGCACGTAGGTACCTACATTTATTAAGATCTGTCTCAGGTTATAATCTTTAGGAATCTGTTGTGATGTATTTTACCGTTATTTAACGGAGTCGACAATCTAATCATGTTAACGTAAACGTAATGACAGGCATATGTATTGTAATGAATCATGTTAAGGATACAGCTGTTCTCTGTACATACTTCCGTGTAGGAATTGCAGGCTCTGTTCGTCACGTGTTGTAGCTCGGCGCTTCTGCTCCGCGGATACTCGGGTACACGTGCCGCTCTCCGATAATCACGTTCTTCATTAGTACTCGGAAACGAGTCAACAATAAACCTCGCATGTTATCGCAACAATTAGACCTCTCTTTGAAGTGAGCCATACACAAACGACGATACTATGAAACCATTATGTATTGTAAATCACTTTAGTTTGAAACGGCCATTAAAATTACTGCAATTTACTTGCGTTTATCAACAAACGTAAGCCTTTGCATTGCAATAGCAACACAACTCGGTACAATGTAAATGTTGTTTGAAATCAGTATTATTTCGCATTAAAATTCTGTCCACGCTCCTGATTTGTCATGATGATTTTAAATAATTAAAGCCCACAGATTTTCCTCCATATTGTTATTAAAACAAAACATGTTTCTCTATAAGAGAGCTCGTTTATAAGGACACACATATAAGGCTTTTATGTGGCAGTGGAATCTGCAAACGGATGTTATCTATGTGTCCGCGAATGCGCGGGGATGATGCGGGCGGCCTTGGCGCGGGTCGGCGACCGGGCGAAGACCCCAGCAGCACCGCAAGCCAAGCAACGGTCGAGGGCAACGACCAGAGGCGACCAGGTTGCGCTCGCGACTTGCTACGTCTATCCTTCTGACCGACGCCGTGGCCCAAGTGTCCACCCGACGAGACACAGGGCCCCTGACAATGAGCCCATCACGTTCAACTCACTCGTACCATGCTAATTATTTTTATTATGAATGAATTATAATCGTCACAGATGTTTTCAAAGCTGCCACAAGCTCGCACAGTATAACCAAATGCCTACCTATTATGGACATTGAAGTTACCTGAAACCAAGATCAAAGACTCGATAATATAAACGTTTTAAAATATATACAGACGACGTCCTAACCTTGCATCATGAATGAAATAATAAGTGTTGTCCATTTTGTTCATGAAATTTTATTTGCCATAAATAAGTCGTTAAACTGCTTGTTTGTTTTCCATGGTGACTGTCGGTGAGGCAATTAAGGACAATGTACAAAGCTTTGAGCTGAATAGTTAGGGACCCGTTGCGGGGAAGATTTATGGTCACGCACCGGGGTACCCTGTGGAAGTGTCCGCTTCCTCACTGTTTTAAACTTTCCCATTATTTATGAAGCATTTGTAAATCATTCTGACTAATGAAGTAATGAGTGTCACTACCAGTTTTAATTTCGAAGTTCTACGTAGGTAGTTTACATTTACGCAATGATTATCCGCCCCTCTTTACTACATGAAGGGAATGATAAAATAATGTTTAATTAAATTTTCCTTTGTTTCAGGTCAAAGTGGTTAAGTTCAGTTACATGTGGACAATAAACAATTTTAGTTTCTGTAGAGAAGAAATGGGTGAAGTGTTAAAATCATCGACTTTTTCAGCAGGTGCTAGTGACAAGTTAAAGTGGTGTCTTCGTGTTAACCCTAAAGGACTCGATGAAGAGAGCAAAGACTATTTATCCTTATACTTATTATTAGTGTCGTGTAATAAATCGGAAGTGCGTGCAAAATTTAAGTTCTCAATATTAAATGCAAAACGGGAAGAAACGAAGGCGATGGAGTCACAGCGAGCATACAGATTCGTTCAAGGGAAAGATTGGGGATTCAAAAAATTTATAAGAAGGTTAGTCACACATTATTCTTCATTTATTTTAAAGATTCACAAAGCTGTATTAGTTTTTGTTATGTAAATTAAACACAGTAAAAATACAGTACAATTTTATGACGTATATTGTAAATTAATACAAATAATGACTTAACGAGTCAAAAAAAATACAAAACAATGTAGATTTCGTGGAAAGGTTTCCGTAGCATAGCGTTATGTAGGGGGCGGACCCCTATAACGGGGCAGTCACATAATTTTATCCCCAACTTCTGAAAATGTAAGCTTCTCCGAGGGCTATAAACACCACATTAAGTAGACCCCTGGCTACATACACGTAATCTTTGTAGCAACAGCTGTTATGGGACGACCGTGTAATATCGGGGCTCTTGTCTTATTGGTCGTGGCGTAAAACAACCCCTTTGGAATCATGCGTTGAATGTATCCGGTGTAGACACAGAACCAGTCACGATTATGCCCCGAATGTCCTTAATCCTGTAGTGTATTAATAAAATTGAATTAAGTTCAATGAAGCCTCAAAAACTAAAGTGTCCTACAAAAATTAAGCACACGGTCTATCCTATTAGTAATTTTACCTGGCATACATTCTCGGAACCTAGACTAAATTGATACAATTGGTTCGGAAACCCTTTTTGGGTCAAGGTGTCTGCGATGTTCATTAATCTAATTCTAACAATTTTATCACTACCTGTTGCCCGCCAGATATTTCGTGACCTTTTTTATAGTTTTGCTTTAAACCCAGTGTTACTTTTTGTATGATAGAGGAACTTCCCGATTTTTAAATAATTCAGAAGACTACCTAAGCATCCAAAGTCTCTGGCTCTACCAGTATAAGATACAAAAAAGATCCTGTGGTCATAATTATATGTAGTCTAAAAAATTACTAACATATCACTGGAGATTTAAAAAAAAACTTTCTATTATAGGATATTTTCCTATGATCTAAAATATCGCAGAGCATCAGTAATTCCGGATCAGTCTTCATTTTGTGGCCAATATAAAAGGGAGCGAGCGCCACTAACGACCGGCTCCGGGCCAAATCTTCCATTGCGGTGATGCGAATACCACAAGGTTCAACTTTACTGAGTGCTAACGTTTTTACGACACCGTAAAAATGAGAACAAGAACGCTAGCCTATAAATCAAGTTACCTTAGCATCAATTTTATTCTGAGTAAAAATTTCTGAGCTGTCGGGGTGAGAAGTATACGTTAGTTGAGGTCCTATTTCTCTTGTATTATTTGATTTTGATTAATCGAGCTCAAACCGGCGACTGTTTTGAGAATTTTGCTGTAAGAGGTTAAGAATATCACATATTTACAAATCGTTTCTATTAATAATTAAAACGATATTTCATGCTGTGCATTAAAACCGAAATGCAGTATTTTAACCGTAAAAGTACGTCTATAAAATCAAGTAAATAAGCGAAATCGACAAAAAATGGTATACTGTCTCTTAAAGATGTTTTCCTTTAATATTTATTACACTGATTCCAGAAAAAAAAAATCTATATTCCCTGGAAAGGCACCTCTAGGAATATCAAACCTATCTGCACTTTCATTACGTTAATGTTTCCCGCGAAACATGAGAACTTACTATCAACATCTCTCCTGCGAGACCACTGAAAATAACCTGACATTTCTCCAATTTCCAGAGACTTCCTATTAGACGAAGCAAATGGCCTCCTACCAGAAGATAAGCTGACAATATTCTGTGAAGTGTCAGTGGTAGCAGACAGTATCAATATTAGCGGGCAGAGCAACGTGGTACAGTTCAAAGTGCCCGAGTGCCGATTGTCCGACGACCTGGGAGCCTTGTTCGACAACGAAAGGTTTTCTGACGTCACCTTAGCAGTTGGAGGAAGGGAATTCCAGGCGCATAAAGCCATTTTAGCAGGTAATTTGGTTTTCTTTTATTGCATGTGTTAATCCCGGTTATAAACTATCTATGTGCCAAGCTTCATATAAATCCGTTCCGCCGTTTTTGTGTGATTGAGTAATAAATATCCAAACATACAAACTTTCACATTTATAATATTAGTAGGATACAGCATAGCTATTCACAACCATTCGATACGCTTCCGAACGGAATCCAACATCTATCATTGTTACCGAAGGTGTCATATAAACGCTGTTTCCATATTCAAAACCCGAAAATGTTGTCACAGACGACCTCTGTTCTTTCTTCCGGCTGCTGTTTACAGTTGGGTGCAAGGCAAATCAGGTTATCTAAATGTGTAACTTTGAATACGATAGCTTGTCGAATGCTTGTGAATAGCTATGCAGGATGGATTTTTGATACGGAGCAGTAACGGCCGATAGGTACGGTAGGTAAGTCTTTTTGAATACTCTGTTTATTATAGCATTAGACAAAAGTGGCTTGTCAAGGCATGGATGTCTTTTGAACTATTTATTTAAGTAGAGTATCAGCTCGTCTTGAAATACCGTTGACGTTCACAAAAGCGTAATACAGTGTTGAATGTCTGCTGGAGGCAAACGCATCCTTCATTTCTTCACAAAAAGTAGGTTATTGGTCTAAAGTTATAATAAACAGAGTAAATTAATGTAAAATGCTTGCGTTTGATACAATCTTGTTCATCGCATTATACAAATTATTTCAGTACGATTCGCGATAGGTTCAGGATATGATCGATAGCATCGAAGAGCCACACGTAATAAAATTACATATTATCTAAAATATGTTTACTTATCTCATATTTGATAAGTTGTGTAAACGACCTTAATTCTTTTCTATTCGCATCACGCATCAACAGAACTATAGATCTTAATTGAATTTTACATACGTGGATTGTAGGCCAAGGAGAGGACATATCGGGGCTATTTTAGTCCCGAAACCCCCCCTATAGTTTCCTTGTACTAATTACTAGTGGGATTTCCGAGTGCGAGCTCGATAGAAATAAAACATAACGAGCATTATAATAAAATTGTGCTAGTTTTATTATTATAATATTAATAATTAAATAGCAATAATTTTTCAAAATGTACTTACCTAATGTTTTTTCCGCTATGACTTAGCTTATCGGTTAACTGTACCTAACAAAACAAAAGACCACAGACCTTAGTAATGACCACAGAGAATATAATATAAAATATCTAATTATAATAATGTAGCTTATTATGTTGGAAAAAACCCGAACTGCTCCAATTCATGTTCCCGAGAATATAGTCAACAAGTTAATTAAAATCACGATTGATTTTTTTTTAATATGATTCATACTATGATAGTTATATTCGAATCCAGATCACACGATTAAAGAGTGTGTTACAATACGAATTAAAATTCTCTAATGTAGGTTAGGTTGTGATAACAGCACGGCAGAGCTAATGGGATTTCCGTTATGTTTTTCCCTTTGTGGCCAAAATTGGAATTTGTATTGTTGTATTTTTAGTGCTGACATCAATAAACACAAATTTGAATTAAATGGCTGTTTTTTCAAGACGACCCGTTTTTTGTCGCGGTCATTGTTAGGCCCATGGTCTGTTGTAAGGATGTTCAATCAGTATTATGTTACTGAGATATTCAGTAAATAAACACACGAATGGATCTGTAATATACTCGAACTGCCCCTTTCGTTCAACAATATGTGGTTCAACGGAAGTGATTTCGAGGTGGTATAGCGTACAGATGATGCCGAGAGTTTGATCAAACTGTTTGCATTTATTCTATTTTATAACTTATAACAACGAGAAAAACTTACATTGTCAGATGGTTTTACGTCAAAATTTATCGTGAATGTGCTACTTTTTTTTTAATAAATTTTACCAACAATACTCTTTTCCCCTTTCCAGCGAGAAGTCCTGTATTTGCAGCGATGTTTGAACACGAAATGGAAGAAAGAAAACGGAATCGAGTAGACATCACAGATGTAGACCACGAGGTGTTGAGAGAAATGCTTCGTTTTATTTACACGGGCCGTGCGCCCAACCTAGACAAAATGGCCGACGACCTCTTAGCAGCCGCTGATAAGGTAAGCTAGATTTATCATTGGTTATTTTGGTTTCTGACTAACCAGAGTGTGAGATTTGATGGTAGAATCGTAAGAGTGGATTGGGTACTAGGAATTAGGTCTATGCCCAGCAGTGGGCGAACTCGGGCTTTGGATGACGACGATGATGATGAGAATGTTGAACAGTAGGCTTTGAGAATCAGAGGAAGGTGAAACGAGCTGTTCCAAGAGACAATGTGAAATGGTAAAGAATAAAAGGTCACAGTGATAGGCAGCTATAACTGCATCTGATAGATTATCATTTAGGACAGTGGGATGTCATGTAGAGACCAAAATGGTCTGAAATTAAAAGTTAAGCCACCTCTTTTCTCTGTAGATGTCGTCTAAGCTTATTACTAAACTCCACAATAAGAGACTCTTTACACAGACCCATTATCTTTCAAATACGGAATTCAAAAGAAGAGTTACTCATATAAAGACAAACTCAATTAATTGAATCCGAAGTAACTAGAATCACATAACTTATAGAGACGCATTTAATAACGTATTTTATCCATCACGCGATATAGATAAAAAGCGTGGAGCAGAGATAATAAGGCAATTTGAGCCACGTGCATAGAAATCGATATAGAGATTACATTCGCACTACGTGTCGCAAACTCAACGTGATGCCTAAGCATAATCAATAGTGTAGTGCGAAT
The DNA here is from genome assembly GCA_947359405.1 of Antitype chi. Taxonomy (NCBI): domain Eukaryota; kingdom Metazoa; phylum Arthropoda; class Insecta; order Lepidoptera; family Noctuidae; genus Antitype; species Antitype chi. The sequence goes on along the minus strand of OX375815.1, from coordinate 7,335,117 downwards.
ACATAACCAACAAGAACTAAGAAGTCCGCCATTATACATTTACTTGTGCATAAAGTTTTAATAAATGGAAGACGAGAACGTTTTTGAGAAAAAAGAGATATGGATTTATATTAATGGCTAACTTGCTTTCTTCTGTTCCCTAATAAATATTATAATAACAATAAACCACTTGGCGCTTGGGTAGACTTAAGTTTCCCAAGTAGATAAATGTGAGGTTATTCCGGTACGTATTTTTATCAGCAATGAATGTGTATTTCAAGAGAAAAACCACTTGCCTCTATTGCTCTATGCATTACCACGATCATCACCGTTTCAAAACGTTTGTTAAGGATATTTCAATAGTGATATTACTTTATTGAAACCCATGTTAACTTTAAATAGTGTCGTTATGAGCGATAATAGTTCTTATTGCAATCCGATACGGGTTCAAATCTGTTGTAATAAATTCGAATAATAAATGAGCAAGCGTATGGCGTAAAAATGCAAATAAAATTAGATACTGAATGCAGTTTGGCATTTGGAATTTTATGGTATATTTTTAATTATAATTGTTATTGAAGAGATAAACTGTTTTTAAAGATATTTAAAAGGTGACTTTGATGATTTTTTATGTTTAATTATGTTTTGAGTTCCATGACTCTATGCAAAAAAGACTTGAAAATATCATATATTTTCTTGCTTTCAAAATTATTTACGGTTAAAGAGATACACTGCTTTAAAAAATCACCCTTATGACCGTTTTCAAGAAATCACCGCGTTAATAAAGACGCACCCCGAGGTTTCATTCACATAAATCTCAATCCCGGAGAATATGGAGAAGTATCCTATTATATATTTATTTATTTTCTCATCACAATAAACATTGCAAATATACGGTACATGATATGGTTTGGTTTACTGTGGGAGACTGGTGCCTAAGCTAGGCTTTAAGGGCCTGTATTTCAGGTCACCAGGTCTCCACCCTCTAGCAGTTAGATACATTTCAAAGTTTATTAATAAATCATAATCCTTATTTCCATATTGTTTACTGGCGTTTGCCAGCGGCTTCGCCCGCGCGGAACTTCCATCCCCTATTTAACTCCCTTAGGGGTTGAATTTCGAAAAAATCCTTCCTTATTCCTTGTCTACATTATAAAGGGAACCTCTGTGCAAAATATATTTTTTCTAGGTCCAAGGGTTTGGGCTGGGCGTTGATGAGTCAGTCAGTCAGGACTTTTCTTTTTATTAATATAGATTTTTAGAAGTTATTACACCTTATAATAATACTGTTTTATTTCTTTGTTTCCAGTACGCACTAGAGCGGTTAAAAGTAATGTGTGAAGAGGCGCTATGCCTCAGTTTGTCGGTGGAGACGGCGGCGGACACACTTATACTAGCGGACCTGCATTCTGCGGACCAGCTGAAGGCGCAAACCATCGACTTTATAAACACGTTAGTATTATTTCTTTTAGATAATAACTGAACCCTTCCCTTCTTATTACAAAACGCAATCTAACTTTAGTTTTAGGATAAAGCTCTGCGCCTATTTTTGCATTTCAAACTTTATTTCGATTCAGGTAAAGTTCTTAGTACAAAAATGACAACTTAGCAGCGGACATAGTTGTCAGTTTTCTATTGGGCTTTTAATTCAATAACTAGATTGGTGGTTTGATCTAAATAGATAGTTACTTTATTTTGTAATAAGACAGTTCTTATTCAGTATTTTTTCAAGGCAGTAAAGTGATGTTTCATGATGAATGAGTAGTATTAATTAAAAGGATCCACCAGTAGTTTATTTAATGTAAAGGAAATACAGTTAGGATTTATTTTTATTGTTTCGTGGTCACTTGACGGTTGGTATATTTGTTTGGCCATTGAAAGAAGTGGAGACTGTGATGTGGAAATCTTTGGTAAGACTTTTGTCGCGTAGTGGGACAATATCACAGAACAGGACAGGTTGAAGCATAAAATATCTTAACAACTACCCAGATGTCCCAATTATGATTAAAAATCGTATTATTTAAAACTTTTACTGATCTATACTTGTCTTTCCTTATTGCAGGAGTCACGCAACAGACGTGATGGACACAGCGGGCTGGAAGAACATGATCTCGTCGCACCCGCACCTGATCGCCGAGGCCTTCCGTGCGCTGGCCACGCAGCAGCAGCAGATCCCGCCCATCGGGCCGCCGCGCAAGCGCGTCAAGCAGGCCTAGTGCACACACCACCGTGCGCACACCACCCGCCTCTATACCAAAGACACGCCACACGGCACACACATGTTCGAATTCAGCGGCTGAGGAGCTCCCTCGCCCGGCCGCGCTACCGGCGAGCGATGAGGTCGGCTCCGGGCTACGCCAGTCACAGTCGGGCTTCCCGAGGCGCGGTCGCCACACGGCGAGGCTGCACATATTAATACTATTACAATATACCCTGTGTACCATAGACTGTGAGATTCGGAGTGAGAGTGGCCGGTGGATGTGTGCGTATGATTAGAATGGATCTACGGATCCAGCCCTTCGTTTTACTATGATTGATCTCAAAACGATATTCGATCCTAATGTTTTTTTGTCTCTTGCGGTTAATTAGTGTACCGCTTTTAATAATTACTTTTAATGTGTATATTACGGAGAAACGCTGGACGCTTTTTGCGCGTTGTTGTAGTTTTGGATGTAGGCTTCGGGTTAAATATTTTATGTATGTCGTTTTTGTGAACATTCTCTTGCAGCTGTGTATGTAAATTATTACTATGTATTAAATATGAAGCTCGTGTCTAAACAACTATCCATGTCATATAAATTTATCATTATATTATTATGATTGTAATATTCATTGGCTAACATAATGGCATAAATCATTAATAATAATGATGTACAGAATTCATGATAAAATTCAAATAATCAAACCGATTATAATGCCACAATGCAAATATTTGAATTGGAAAACTCTTGGTGTTTCGTGTTCCCATAGAAATTACCAAAACATTAATGTTAGACATTGTATAACGTAGGCATTTTGAAAATATTTTGAAGTAGAGTGGTAATTGAATGCAATAAAGTTATGTATGTACCATGGCTTTGTACAAAATTGTTATTCGCATCATAATAACTACGAACGATACGATACACATCACAGGACGCTGGGCAGTGCTCACTGCTCGGGGAGACAGTTGTGTGCAAAGCTTTGATAACATGTAGGCGCTGTAGGGGACTCGAGTGATTGTATAAGTCTATTGAAATTGTTGGTATTGTATATAGATGAGCTACGATCCCACCATTTAAATATTTCTAAGTACTAACCCTTAAGTGGTATCACAGATGACACCATTAATTTTTTTATTGTATCTGTAGGATGTTATTCCAATGACATATTGTGATTTTTCTATCATATTTCCATAGGTTTAAATACACGAACGCTGTTTGTTTTATTTCATATGTAGATGATCACTGGAATAATTTAAATTTTAATGTATTATTATTGTTGTTGGTTTCGCTTCATTGATTGTACATTACGTGTCATGTCCAAGTCGGCGTCTTGTGTCGCCCTTCATTTTGCTCACATCATTAACCTTTAAAATTAATATGATTCTAAATTACAAATTGATAAATGTTATTTATTAGTATTATTATCATTTTTTTTTTTCATTTTCTATGACAATTGACAACTTAACGTGTTTTTTATGAGACATTTTTCTTGTTACTTTGTTAAATGACGAACCTACCCATAAATGTACCTATTGTAATATTTACTCAATAGAAATATGTAATATACCGCGGCCAATAAATATTTAATACCATTTTATACCCACTTCCCATTTTACCACAGCTGATAGCTGTTAACATGTAATAATCGAATATTACAAAATGTCAAAAAATAACTGTGATTTTCGAAATTGTCAGTAAGTTGAGCAAATAAATGAAATGACGATGACGATAAATTTTTATTTACATTTGATGGGCGAAGAGATTAGTTGCAATGGATGGATTTTTTCTTTGATTATTGACCGACTGATTGTAATTGGCGGTCTACGCGCCCACTTAGGTATTAGGAAGCAGTATTTGGCAGTATAGCAATGCTTGTTATAAGGGTTCATTCACAGAGCATGGAATCGACTTTGCAGCATCTAGAGACGAAATGAAATTCGCCGAAAATGCGTTGACGGCTCAACTTCTATCACGAAAAGCTATTCAAAGCCGTCAATTTCTATACGTCATTTGTTTCTTCGTAGTGCGAGTAAACGGTGACAAGCTTGGTTTGTACGGAAAATATTGACAATGTGCCTCTAGCAGCGGCCGCCGAGGTCAAGGTGGGTGCGCTAAGGTACAGATGCCAGCACATCAAGCTACCCCAAACTGTCAAATTACCCCAATTGAACATGAACCATAAACGCAATAAAGTAGAAAATCGATCAAAGAAATTTGACAGAATGGGATAGCTCGATTTTCTGGCGTCTGTACTCCACGAAATCCAAATTCTGCCGCGAATCATAATTTAATGAACACACAACCTTAGAATGGGAAAAAAAAACATAAGAAAATTTAATTTTCGCGGGCTAATGGCGATAGCGATACAATGCTTTAGATCAGTAGCTATGTAGTTTCATTTTAGATTTACCCAGGTTTTGTCCAGGGCTTCGCCCGCATGAAGGTCAGAAATTATCCCTTAAAAGTATCCTATGTCCATAAGTCTGTTGGTGTGTCCATCGAAATTCGTTCATAGCAGCTTTCGCATTTATTATAATACATATATTAGTACCTATGCATTATTATCAAAATCCAATGACCCAGGCAAAAAATGCCCACGGGTAATTCCCTGTGGCGGTAACCGGAGGAAGCAAAAATCACTAGTATCAAAACATTGCAAGTCAATAACTAATTTCAGTGCTAGTAAAATGACGACTATTGACACGTTGGTCTGCGTGCAGTGAGAGATTAAATTGGCGAATAATCAACAGTACTCATACAATGCTAAAGTAAGAATAGAAGTTAGTTATCTGCGAGTTGGGTTGGACCTGGAACTGCCAAATGAATGTTTTTTTTTGTTGTTGGGTATCTCGCAGTTAGCCTTGAGAGGCCGTGACTGCTCAACCGGGCTTTCTTGGGGCTGCCATTAAGAATTTACTCTTAACGCCTCCAGCCAGGGTTTACAAACTAAATTTTACATGCTAAGCGACTGCACGCTGAGGGCACCCCCTGTGGGGTACGGACCTCGGCTCAGGGCGTCACTGATAGGGGGACAGCTATCATTGGGGACAGGCTGGATCAAAATATTGGCATTATTATTATTAATCGGGGAATTTAAAGCTACTGGCTCAGCTGCGGCGCGGGCTGGCGCTTCAACGAGCAAGGGTCGGTCGGGGGGCAAGGGTCGGTCGGGGAAACCAAATGAATGAGGGTGTTCATGAATATTCAAGCTACCAGTTGGCTCCACTTCCAGTTGGACAATGAACTTAAAATATTTGATGTCATTCGTTTCATTCTTTCGTTCACCATTCAGTCCGTAGCATGGACAGTACAAACGTCCATAAGGGCTTTGACATTTCTGACGTCTCAGCGCTGCCACGTAGTTATCGTCATTTCAGAAGTTCAGAACACCCTCATTGCAGGTGCTGTAGTCACAAGGAATCTGGACCAACGAAATCTTTTAGTTATTTGAAGGGGAAAAACGAAACGTAATCAAAATGGAAGGTCAAGGTGTAGAACGTAGACAGAGGCATTCTCTGTCTACGGTGTAGATAGAAGCTTTGTCGAATTTGACGAGACAAGTTTGACTTAGTTGAATGACAAATTGTCGCTACACTGGATGCTGGATACACTGCTGCTACAAAGCTGGATACACATATGGCGCCACTAGCGCTCTTTTGCGTATAGGCAGGCCACCGACATATAAAACAGTAGGTATAACAGTAGGCTGCCTTATTTAGTTGTCTGTGGTCGGTCAGTTCGTTCAGGGATTTAAATAGCATACTTGAATTTGTATCGATACTTGGGATCAATTTGGATTGCAATTGTATAGTTCGATTCGAGGATCGTATCGAATAGTTTTGATTTGATCATCAAAATATTGAAGAAGGAGTAAGTACAGACGCCAGCACATCAAGCTACCCCAAACTGTAAAATTTTCCCACATGAACATGGACCACAGGCTCATTTAATAACGTTGAAAATCTATCAAAGAAATTTGACAGATTGTGGTAGCTTGATATGCTGGTGTCTGTACAGTTTATGGTATATTTTTAATTATAATTGTTATTGAAGAGATAAACTGTTTTTAAAGATATTTAAAAGGTGACTTTGATGATTTTTTATGTTTAATTATGTTTTGAGTTCCATGACTCTATGCAAAAAAGACTTGAAAATATCATATATTTTCTTGCTTTCAAAATTATTTACGGTTAAAGAGATACACTGCTTTAAAAAATCACCCTTATGACCGTTTTCAAGAAATCACCGCGTTAATAAAGACGCACCCCGAGGTTTCAGGTATTCACATAAATCTCAATCCCGGAGAATATGGAGAAGTATCCTATTATATATTTATTTATTTTCTCATCACAATAAACATTGCAAATATACGGTACATGATATGGTTTGGTTTACTGTGGGAGACTGGTGCCTAAGCTAGGCTTTAAGGGCCTGTATTTCAGGTCACCAGGTCTCCACCCTCTAGCAGTTAGATACATTTCAAAGTTTATTAATAAATCATAATCCTTATTTCCATATTGTTTACTGGCGTTTGCCAGCGGCTTCGCCCGCGCGGAACTTCCATCCCCTATTTAACTCCCTTAGGGGTTGAATTTCGAAAAAATCCTTCCTTATTCCTTGTCTACATTATAAAGGGAACCTCTGTGCAAAATATATTTTTTCTAGGTCCAAGGGTTTGGGCTGGGCGTTGATGAGTCAGTCAGTCAGGACTTTTCTTTTTATTAATATAGATTTTTAGAAGTTATTACACCTTATAATAATACTGTTTTATTTCTTTGTTTCCAGTACGCACTAGAGCGGTTAAAAGTAATGTGTGAAGAGGCGCTATGCCTCAGTTTGTCGGTGGAGACGGCGGCGGACACACTTATACTAGCGGACCTGCATTCTGCGGACCAGCTGAAGGCGCAAACCATCGACTTTATAAACACGTTAGTATTATTTCTTTTAGATAATAACTGAACCCTTCCCTTCTTATTACAAAACGCAATCTAACTTTAGTTTTAGGATAAAGCTCTGCGCCTATTTTTGCATTTCAAACTTTATTTCGATTCAGGTAAAGTTCTTAGTACAAAAATGACAACTTAGCAGCGGACATAGTTGTCAGTTTTCTATTGGGCTTTTAATTCAATAACTAGATTGGTGGTTTGATCTAAATAGATAGTTACTTTATTTTGTAATAAGACAGTTCTTATTCAGTATTTTTTCAAGGCAGTAAAGTGATGTTTCATGATGAATGAGTAGTATTAATTAAAAGGATCCACCAGTAGTTTATTTAATGTAAAGGAAATACAGTTAGGATTTATTTTTATTGTTTCGTGGTCACTTGACGGTTGGTATATTTGTTTGGCCATTGAAAGAAGTGGAGACTGTGATGTGGAAATCTTTGGTAAGACTTTTGTCGCGTAGTGGGACAATATCACAGAACAGGACAGGTTGAAGCATAAAATATCTTAACAACTACCCAGATGTCCCAATTATGATTAAAAATCGTATTATTTAAAACTTTTACTGATCTATACTTGTCTTTCCTTATTGCAGGAGTCACGCAACAGACGTGATGGACACAGCGGGCTGGAAGAACATGATCTCGTCGCACCCGCACCTGATCGCCGAGGCCTTCCGTGCGCTGGCCACGCAGCAGCAGCAGATCCCGCCCATCGGGCCGCCGCGCAAGCGCGTCAAGCAGGCCTAGTGCACACACCACCGTGCGCACACCACCCGCCTCTATACCAAAGACACGCCACACGGCACACACATGTTCGAATTCAGCGGCTGAGGAGCTCCCTCGCCCGGCCGCGCTACCGGCGAGCGATGAGGTCGGCTCCGGGCTACGCCAGTCACAGTCGGGCTTCCCGAGGCGCGGTCGCCACACGGCGAGGCTGCACATATTAATACTATTACAATATACCCTGTGTACCATAGACTGTGAGATTCGGAGTGAGAGTGGCCGGTGGATGTGTGCGTATGATTAGAATGGATCTACGGATCCAGCCCTTCGTTTTACTATGATTGATCTCAAAACGATATTCGATCCTAATGTTTTTTTGTCTCTTGCGGTTAATTAGTGTACCGCTTTTAATAATTACTTTTAATGTGTATATTACGGAGAAACGCTGGACGCTTTTTGCGCGTTGTTGTAGTTTTGGATGTAGGCTTCGGGTTAAATATTTTATGTATGTCGTTTTTGTGAACATTCTCTTGCAGCTGTGTATGTAAATTATTACTATGTATTAAATATGAAGCTCGTGTCTAAACAACTATCCATGTCATATAAATTTATCATTATATTATTATGATTGTAATATTCATTGGCTAACATAATGGCATAAATCATTAATAATAATGATGTACAGAATTCATGATAAAATTCAAATAATCAAACCGATTATAATGCCACAATGCAAATATTTGAATTGGAAAACTCTTGGTGTTTCGTGTTCCCATAGAAATTACCAAAACATTAATGTTAGACATTGTATAACGTAGGCATTTTGAAAATATTTTGAAGTAGAGTGGTAATTGAATGCAATAAAGTTATGTATGTACCATGGCTTTGTACAAAATTGTTATTCGCATCATAATAACTACGAACGATACGATACACATCACAGGACGCTGGGCAGTGCTCACTGCTCGGGGAGACAGTTGTGTGCAAAGCTTTGATAACATGTAGGCGCTGTAGGGGACTCGAGTGATTGTATAAGTCTATTGAAATTGTTGGTATTGTATATAGATGAGCTACGATCCCACCATTTAAATATTTCTAAGTACTAACCCTTAAGTGGTATCACAGATGACACCATTAATTTTTTTATTGTATCTGTAGGATGTTATTCCAATGACATATTGTGATTTTTCTATCATATTTCCATAGGTTTAAATACACGAACGCTGTTTGTTTTATTTCATATGTAGATGATCACTGGAATAATTTAAATTTTAATGTATTATTATTGTTGTTGGTTTCGCTTCATTGATTGTACATTACGTGTCATGTCCAAGTCGGCGTCTTGTGTCGCCCTTCATTTTGCTCACATCATTAACCTTTAAAATTAATATGATTCTAAATTACAAATTGATAAATGTTATTTATTAGTATTATTATCATTTTTTTTTTTCATTTTCTATGACAATTGACAACTTAACGTGTTTTTTATGAGACATTTTTCTTGTTACTTTGTTAAATGACGAACCTACCCATAAATGTACCTATTGTAATATTTACTCAATAGAAATATGTAATATACCGCGGCCAATAAATATTTAATACCATTTTATACCCACTTCCCATTTTACCACAGCTGATAGCTGTTAACATGTAATAATCGAATATTACAAAATGTCAAAAAATAACTGTGATTTTCGAAATTGTCAGTAAGTTGAGCAAATAAATGAAATGACGATGACGATAAATTTTTATTTACATTTGATGGGCGAAGAGATTAGTTGCAATGGATGGATTTTTTCTTTGATTATTGACCGACTGATTGTAATTGGCGGTCTACGCGCCCACTTAGGTATTAGGAAGCAGTATTTGGCAGTATAGCAATGCTTGTTATAAGGGTTCATTCACAGAGCATGGAATCGACTTTGCAGCATCTAGAGACGAAATGAAATTCGCCGAAAATGCGTTGACGGCTCAACTTCTATCACGAAAAGCTATTCAAAGCCGTCAATTTCTATACGTCATTTGTTTCTTCGTAGTGCGAGTAAACGGTGACAAGCTTGGTTTGTACGGAAAATATTGACAATGTGCCTCTAGCAGCGGCCGCCGAGGTCAAGGTGGGTGCGCTAAGGTACAGATGCCAGCACATCAAGCTACCCCAAACTGTCAAATTACCCCAATTGAACATGAACCATAAACGCAATAAAGTAGAAAATCGATCAAAGAAATTTGACAGAATGGGATAGCTCGATTTTCTGGCGTCTGTACTCCACGAAATCCAAATTCTGCCGCGAATCATAATTTAATGAACACACAACCTTAGAATGGGAAAAAAAAACATAAGAAAATTTAATTTTCGCGGGCTAATGGCGATAGCGATACAATGCTTTAGATCAGTAGCTATGTAGTTTCATTTTAGATTTACCCAGGTTTTGTCCAGGGCTTCGCCCGCATGAAGGTCAGAAATTATCCCTTAAAAGTATCCTATGTCCATAAGTCTGTTGGTGTGTCCATCGAAATTCGTTCATAGCAGCTTTCGCATTTATTATAATACATATATTAGTACCTATGCATTATTATCAAAATCCAATGACCCAGGCAAAAAATGCCCACGGGTAATTCCCTGTGGCGGTAACCGGAGGAAGCAAAAATCACTAGTATCAAAACATTGCAAGTCAATAACTAATTTCAGTGCTAGTAAAATGACGACTATTGACACGTTGGTCTGCGTGCAGTGAGAGATTAAATTGGCGAATAATCAACAGTACTCATACAATGCTAAAGTAAGAATAGAAGTTAGTTATCTGCGAGTTGGGTTGGACCTGGAACTGCCAAATGAATGTTTTTTTTTGTTGTTGGGTATCTCGCAGTTAGCCTTGAGAGGCCGTGACTGCTCAACCGGGCTTTCTTGGGGCTGCCATTAAGAATTTACTCTTAACGCCTCCAGCCAGGGTTTACAAACTAAATTTTACATGCTAAGCGACTGCACGCTGAGGGCACCCCCTGTGGGGTACGGACCTCGGCTCAGGGCGTCACTGATAGGGGGACAGCTATCATTGGGGACAGGCTGGATCAAAATATTGGCATTATTATTATTAATCGGGGAATTTAAAGCTACTGGCTCAGCTGCGGCGCGGGCTGGCGCTTCAACGAGCAAGGGTCGGTCGGGGGGCAAGGGTCGGTCGGGGAAACCAAATGAATGAGGGTGTTCATGAATATTCAAGCTACCAGTTGGCTCCACTTCCAGTTGGACAATGAACTTAAAATATTTGATGTCATTCGTTTCATTCTTTCGTTCACCATTCAGTCCGTAGCATGGACAGTACAAACGTCCATAAGGGCTTTGACATTTCTGACGTCTCAGCGCTGCCACGTAGTTATCGTCATTTCAGAAGTTCAGAACACCCTCATTGCAGGTGCTGTAGTCACAAGGAATCTGGACCAACGAAATCTTTTAGTTATTTGAAGGGGAAAAACGAAACGTAATCAAAATGGAAGGTCAAGGTGTAGAACGTAGACAGAGGCATTCTCTGTCTACGGTGTAGATAGAAGCTTTGTCGAATTTGACGATACAAGTTTGACTTAGTTGAATGACAAATTGTCGCTACACTGGATGCTGGATACACTGCTGCTACAAAGCTGGATACACATATGGCGCCACTAGCGCTCTTTTGCGTATAGGCAGGCCACCGACATATAAAACAGTAGGTATAACAGTAGGCTGCCTTATTTAGTTGTCTGTGGTCGGTCAGTTCGTTCAGGGATTTAAATAGCATACTTGAATTTGTATCGATACTTGGGATCAATTTGGATTGCAATTGTATAGTTCGATTCGAGGATCGTATCGAATAGTTTTGATTTGATCATCAAAATATTGAAGAAGGAGTAAGTACAGACGCCAGCACATCAAGCTACCCCAAACTGTAAAATTTTCCCACATGAACATGGACCACAGGCTCATTTAATAACGTTGAAAATCTATCAAAGAAATTTGACAGATTGTGGTAGCTTGATATGCTGGTGTCTGTACAGTTTATGGTATATTTTTAATTATAATTGTTATTGAAGAGATAAACTGTTTTTAAAGATATTTAAAAGGTGACTTTGATGATTTTTTATGTTTAATTATGTTTTGAGTTCCATGACTCTATGCAAAAAAGACTTGAAAATATCATATATTTTCTTGCTTTCAAAATTATTTACGGTTAAAGAGATACACTGCTTTAAAAAATCACCCTTATGACCGTTTTCAAGAAATCACCGCGTTAATAAAGACGCACCCCGAGGTTTCATTCACATAAATCTCAATCCCGGAGAATATGGAGAAGTATCCTATTATATATTTATTTATTTTCTCATCACAATAAACATTGCAAATATACGGTACATGATATGGTTTGGTTTACTGTGGGAGACTGGTGCCTAAGCTAGGCTTTAAGGGCCTGTATTTCAGGTCACCAGGTCTCCACCCTCTAGCAGTTAGATACATTTCAAAGTTTATTAATAAATCATAATCCTTATTTCCATATTGTTTACTGGCGTTTGCCAGCGGCTTCGCCCGCGCGGAACTTCCATCCCCTATTTAACTCCCTTAGGGGTTGAATTTCGAAAAAATCCTTCCTTATTCCTTGTCTACATTATAAAGGGAACCTCTGTGCAAAATATATTTTTTCTAGGTCCAAGGGTTTGGGCTGGGCGTTGATGAGTCAGTCAGTCAGGACTTTTCTTTTTATTAATATAGATTTTTAGAAGTTATTACACCTTATAATAATACTGTTTTATTTCTTTGTTTCCAGTACGCACTAGAGCGGTTAAAAGTAATGTGTGAAGAGGCGCTATGCCTCAGTTTGTCGGTGGAGACGGCGGCGGACACACTTATACTAGCGGACCTGCATTCTGCGGACCAGCTGAAGGCGCAAACCATCGACTTTATAAACACGTTAGTATTATTTCTTTTAGATAATAACTGAACCCTTCCCTTCTTATTACAAAACGCAATCTAACTTTAGTTTTAGGATAAAGCTCTGCGCCTATTTTTGCATTTCAAACTTTATTTCGATTCAGGTAAAGTTCTTAGTACAAAAATGACAACTTAGCAGCGGACATAGTTGTCAGTTTTCTATTGGGCTTTTAATTCAATAACTAGATTGGTGGTTTGATCTAAATAGATAGTTACTTTATTTTGTAATAAGACAGTTCTTATTCAGTATTTTTTCAAGGCAGTAAAGTGATGTTTCATGATGAATGAGTAGTATTAATTAAAAGGATCCACCAGTAGTTTATTTAATGTAAAGGAAATACAGTTAGGATTTATTTTTATTGTTTCGTGGTCACTTGACGGTTGGTATATTTGTTTGGCCATTGAAAGAAGTGGAGACTGTGATGTGGAAATCTTTGGTAAGACTTTTGTCGCGTAGTGGGACAATATCACAGAACAGGACAGGTTGAAGCATAAAATATCTTAACAACTACCCAGATGTCCCAATTATGATTAAAAATCGTATTATTTAAAACTTTTACTGATCTATACTTGTCTTTCCTTATTGCAGGAGTCACGCAACAGACGTGATGGACACAGCGGGCTGGAAGAACATGATCTCGTCGCACCCGCACCTGATCGCCGAGGCCTTCCGTGCGCTGGCCACGCAGCAGCAGCAGATCCCGCCCATCGGGCCGCCGCGCAAGCGCGTCAAGCAGGCCTAGTGCACACACCACCGTGCGCACACCACCCGCCTCTATACCAAAGACACGCCACACGGCACACACATGTTCGAATTCAGCGGCTGAGGAGCTCCCTCGCCCGGCCGCGCTACCGGCGAGCGATGAGGTCGGCTCCGGGCTACGCCAGTCACAGTCGGGCTTCCCGAGGCGCGGTCGCCACACGGCGAGGCTGCACATATTAATACTATTACAATATACCCTGTGTACCATAGACTGTGAGATTCGGAGTGAGAGTGGCCGGTGGATGTGTGCGTATGATTAGAATGGATCTACGGATCCAGCCCTTCGTTTTACTATGATTGATCTCAAAACGATATTCGATCCTAATGTTTTTTTGTCTCTTGCGGTTAATTAGTGTACCGCTTTTAATAATTACTTTTAATGTGTATATTACGGAGAAACGCTGGACGCTTTTTGCGCGTTGTTGTAGTTTTGGATGTAGGCTTCGGGTTAAATATTTTATGTATGTCGTTTTTGTGAACATTCTCTTGCAGCTGTGTATGTAAATTATTACTATGTATTAAATATGAAGCTCGTGTCTAAACAACTATCCATGTCATATAAATTTATCATTATATTATTATGATTGTAATATTCATTGGCTAACATAATGGCATAAATCATTAATAATAATGATGTACAGAATTCATGATAAAATTCAAATAATCAAACCGATTATAATGCCACAATGCAAATATTTGAATTGGAAAACTCTTGGTGTTTCGTGTTCCCATAGAAATTACCAAAACATTAATGTTAGACATTGTATAACGTAGGCATTTTGAAAATATTTTGAAGTAGAGTGGTAATTGAATGCAATAAAGTTATGTATGTACCATGGCTTTGTACAAAATTGTTATTCGCATCATAATAACTACGAACGATACGATACACATCACAGGACGCTGGGCAGTGCTCACTGCTCGGGGAGACAGTTGTGTGCAAAGCTTTGATAACATGTAGGCGCTGTAGGGGACTCGAGTGATTGTATAAGTCTATTGAAATTGTTGGTATTGTATATAGATGAGCTACGATCCCACCATTTAAATATTTCTAAGTACTAACCCTTAAGTGGTATCACAGATGACACCATTAATTTTTTTATTGTATCTGTAGGATGTTATTCCAATGACATATTGTGATTTTTCTATCATATTTCCATAGGTTTAAATACACGAACGCTGTTTGTTTTATTTCATATGTAGATGATCACTGGAATAATTTAAATTTTAATGTATTATTATTGTTGTTGGTTTCGCTTCATTGATTGTACATTACGTGTCATGTCCAAGTCGGCGTCTTGTGTCGCCCTTCATTTTGCTCACATCATTAACCTTTAAAATTAATATGATTCTAAATTACAAATTGATAAATGTTATTTATTAGTATTATTATCATTTTTTTTTTTCATTTTCTATGACAATTGACAACTTAACGTGTTTTTTATGAGACATTTTTCTTGTTACTTTGTTAAATGACGAACCTACCCATAAATGTACCTATTGTAATATTTACTCAATAGAAATATGTAATATACCGCGGCCAATAAATATTTAATACCATTTTATACCCACTTCCCATTTTACCACAGCTGATAGCTGTTAACATGTAATAATCGAATATTACAAAATGTCAAAAAATAACTGTGATTTTCGAAATTGTCAGTAAGTTGAGCAAATAAATGAAATGACGATGACGATAAATTTTTATTTACATTTGATGGGCGAAGAGATTAGTTGCAATGGATGGATTTTTTCTTTGATTATTGACCGACTGATTGTAATTGGCGGTCTACGCGCCCACTTAGGTATTAGGAAGCAGTATTTGGCAGTATAGCAATGCTTGTTATAAGGGTTCATTCACAGAGCATGGAATCGACTTTGCAGCATCTAGAGACGAAATGAAATTCGCCGAAAATGCGTTGACGGCTCAACTTCTATCACGAAAAGCTATTCAAAGCCGTCAATTTCTATACGTCATTTGTTTCTTCGTAGTGCGAGTAAACGGTGACAAGCTTGGTTTGTACGGAAAATATTGACAATGTGCCTCTAGCAGCGGCCGCCGAGGTCAAGGTGGGTGCGCTAAGGTACAGATGCCAGCACATCAAGCTACCCCAAACTGTCAAATTACCCCAATTGAACATGAACCATAAACGCAATAAAGTAGAAAATCGATCAAAGAAATTTGACAGAATGGGATAGCTCGATTTTCTGGCGTCTGTACTCCACGAAATCCAAATTCTGCCGCGAATCATAATTTAATGAACACACAACCTTAGAATGGGAAAAAAAACATAAGAAAATTTAATTTTCGCGGGCTAATGGCGATAGCGATACAATGCTTTAGATCAGTAGCTATGTAGTTTCATTTTAGATTTACCCAGGTTTTGTCCAGGGCTTCGCCCGCATGAAGGTCAGAAATTATCCCTTAAAAGTATCCTATGTCCATAAGTCTGTTGGTGTGTCCATCGAAATTCGTTCATAGCAGCTTTCGCATTTATTATAATACATATATTAGTACCTATGCATTATTATCAAAATCCAATGACCCAGGCAAAAAATGCCCACGGGTAATTCCCTGTGGCGGTAACCGGAGGAAGCAAAAATCACTAGTATCAAAACATTGCAAGTCAATAACTAATTTCAGTGCTAGTAAAATGACGACTATTGACACGTTGGTCTGCGTGCAGTGAGAGATTAAATTGGCGAATAATCAACAGTACTCATACAATGCTAAAGTAAGAATAGAAGTTAGTTATCTGCGAGTTGGGTTGGACCTGGAACTGCCAAATGAATGTTTTTTTTTGTTGTTGGGTATCTCGCAGTTAGCCTTGAGAGGCCGTGACTGCTCAACCGGGCTTTCTTGGGGCTGCCATTAAGAATTTACTCTTAACGCCTCCAGCCAGGGTTTACAAACTAAATTTTACATGCTAAGCGACTGCACGCTGAGGGCACCCCCTGTGGGGTACGGACCTCGGCTCAGGGCGTCACTGATAGGGGGACAGCTATCATTGGGGACAGGCTGGATCAAAATATTGGCATTATTATTATTAATCGGGGAATTAAAGCTACTGGCTCAGCTGCGGCGCGGGCTGGCGCTTCAACGAGCAAGGGTCGGTCGGGGGGCAAGGGTCGGTCGGGGAAACCAAATGAATGAGGGTGTTCATGAATATTCAAGCTACCAGTTGGCTCCACTTCCAGTTGGACAATGAACTTAAAATATTTGATGTCATTCGTTTCATTCTTTCGTTCACCATTCAGTCCGTAGCATGGACAGTACAAACGTCCATAAGGGCTTTGACATTTCTGACGTCTCAGCGCTGCCACGTAGTTATCGTCATTTCAGAAGTTCAGAACACCCTCATTGCAGGTGCTGTAGTCACAAGGAATCTGGACCAACGAAATCTTTTAGTTATTTGAAGGGGAAAAACGAAACGTAATCAAAATGGAAGGTCAAGGTGTAGAACGTAGACAGAGGCATTCTCTGTCTACGGTGTAGATAGAAGCTTTGTCGAATTTGACGAGACAAGTTTGACTTAGTTGAATGACAAATTGTCGCTACACTGGATGCTGGATACACTGCTGCTACAAAGCTGGATACACATATGGCGCCACTAGCGCTCTTTTGCGTATAGGCAGGCCACCGACATATAAAACAGTAGGTATAACAGTAGGCTGCCTTATTTAGTTGTCTGTGGTCGGTCAGTTCGTTCAGGGATTTAAATAGCATACTTGAATTTGTATCGATACTTGGGATCAATTTGGATTGCAATTGTATAGTTCGATTCGAGGATCGTATCGAATAGTTTTGATTTGATCATCAAAATATTGAAGAAGGAGTAAGTACAGACGCCAGCACATCAAGCTACCCCAAACTGTAAAATTTTCCCACATGAACATGGACCACAGGCTCATTTAATAACGTTGAAAATCTATCAAAGAAATTTGACAGATTGTGGTAGCTTGATATGCTGGTGTCTGTACAGCATAAAATCGTACTTAATCGCTCTAGAATTCTAACCAGAATTCCAACATTTTTTTTACAGGCCCCTTTGGTTTAATAACGCCGATTTAAAGACTAAAACTCGCATGGGTGCACACGCATGTGTCTGTAATGGAAAATTGTATCATCATCATCATCATTTCAGCCGAAAGACGTCCACAGCTGGACATAGTCCTGGAAAATTGTATGAGCATCGCTAACTGGTACAGGCGTGTGGGACGGCTTTTCAATAAATCCGCATCGCGATCAGTTGAGCACCGCTTTGTGCCAGGGGTCAGATGCAGAAGGGTGAAGGTACAGACGCCAGCACTTCAAGCTACTCCAATTTGTCAAATTTCTTTGATAGATTTTCATCTTTATTCCATAAGCATACGGTTCATGTTCAATTGGGAAAATTTGACAGTTTGACAGTTTGGTAGGACATAGAGCTCAACTAAAATGTATACATAAGACCTATAATGTAATACCTGTGTTCACAAATAAAGATTGATTGATTGATTGTTTTGCTGGCGTCTGTACAGATACTCATAAAGGTTTTGAATTCTCCACTTAGTAACCTACCAGACACGCACGCGGACATTTGTTGACTTAGTCACCGTCATTTTTTTTTAATAGTTACCCCACCACTCTTCTGCAAGCTTTAGGAGCTAATAAACTAATAAAATAATAAACTAATAGTAGAAATAGCTTTCATTTTGACAGTTGAACAACATTCATTCCATGAATTACGTTGCTATGCCGACAAACTTTTCGAACTATGAAGCAATATCATAAAAAAAATATTCAAATTATGATTGATGTTGTGTTAAATAAATCATTTGTTCCATACACTCATTCCGATTCCTAAACTTTTGTTCGATTAGAGCATGCATCGCATTTGATCAATCTTTTCATGTGGGATCGATTCTGTATAGATAGCATCGGAATTGTGCATCACTATGTACTGTCACTGTCAGTCTTCTGCTTGCTGTCAAATCATACGAATCTTTATTTATTTTCATTTTACGTAACTTCTGTAAACTGAATTTTCAATGAAAATAGCAATAGAAATGTCCACTAACAAAAGATTATTGACTCGGGTTAAAATAGTAGCCGTACAAATAGCAAAGTTTTCATCAAAACCTACTGCGTCGGAGGTGCTAACAGCATATTTGACTCAATGCAAAGAGCCACCTTGGACCTCGTACTTTGTAAAGGTAATATCAGGTAATGGCTTATGGAATACGCTCTTTATATGTACAGAAAATAAGTATCAATATCACCTAAACAGCAGACCACAGGGCTCACGATTCATTATTACAAGTAGCATTCAGTAAAAGAAACATACAAGCACTAAGCAGCCCTCTCATTTCTGTTAAAGACGAATTACTTTGTCATGAAATCCTCATTCAATGGGTTTTAAATGAACTTAGAGGGATTGATGAAAATTCTCTGAAGCTATAAATTTGTTATGGTCACGACTCATTTTGATCAACATACAACCTGAACTGCAAATTGCAAAAAAAGGAAAATAAAAAAAACGCAGGCTACCTTAGCGCATCCACCTTAAATATTCATTTAAAAGTAGTTATTACATTTAGATAATATTTGCATCAAATAGCATCATAAAAACTTATTTGTTCGACAAAACATGTTACGTAAACAAACCATTGCTCAAAGTTGTCAATGTTATGTGAATTTTGATTGTTTTGAGTGTTTCTCAATGAATTGAGTGTATCTTTAAGGTCTGTAAAGTTCTTAAACTATTAATAACCCTATGTATTTGTCAATCGAGATATATTGCTGATTCTAATGATTATGATTCTGAAAAGCCTTATTTGATACGGTCGCGAATCATATTTAGATCACCATACAACCTGATACTGACCTGCAAATTGCAAAAAACGTAACAAAATTTGAATTTCGCGGGCTACCCTGGCGCTTCCACCTTAATAGAAGTGGGTAGAGGTAATAAAAGCTAGAGTGGACTTTTTTTTGTGAGCAAGGTCAGAAACATGTCAGCTGTCAGATATCGGCGCGGGAGTTTAAAGTTTTTGACGTCAAGTCATCTGGACGATACCGGTTAAAGGGACGCTATTATATCCTACTATCCTACCATTTTACTAAATCTACTATCCTACTTATATTATAAATGTGAAAGTTTGGATGTTTGTTACTCAATCACGCATAATTGGCTGAATGGATTTGGATGAAATTTGGCACACAGATAATTTGTAACCTGGAATAACACATAGGATACTTTTTATCCCAATAATACGTTCCTGTGGGACAATTTCTGACGTGTGGGCGAAGCCGATGGCAAAAGCAATAAGCTAGTATCTGGTCAGTGGGACGGCTTAGGGGCGGAGTTGCTCTTATACTCATTTAGGTCTTACACAGTGCCGAAATAATCTCTAGGTACTGATAGGTATATAGGTAGGTATCTCGTGACTGTTCAAATGTTGTGAATAAAAGTCTTGTTCAGATATACGACTACGTTAATCCTTTTATTCAAGGGTGGGCGTAGCTCATGTAAAGGTTTGTTGCATAAAGAATGCAACCTTTATGTTAATACAGGCCGGTAATAGAATGACTGTCACATTTGAACGATTAAGATGATGAGACTAGGATTCTATCCGTCAATGTAGCTTGCTACATATGAGTAATCTGTGCGTCAATGCGAATAGGATTAGTTTTATCCTAAGAATATATTTAATTAATATATTAGGCGCGGCTATGTTAAAGTCTTATCTGAGTCAAATACACAAACTTAAACGCTATTAACTAATTTATTTGTACCTAGAACCCCTAATTATTACAGTACCTATTACTGTTTATTGTTTTAAAATAAAGTTGCCACAAAGATTCACAAGTTGTTTTATCAACCATAAAGCATTACTATATTCCTGGCAATTTTTTTCCAGTACAGTAGCGTCAAGAATGACCAATTTGGAATGTCAAACTTCAACTGGAAGGTTGGGAGTTCCAACTATCAGATACTGAGGACCGGCTGCTTCCCCTACATGAAATACCATTGCTCCAGGAAGAAAGCCGAAGATTTAGCAGTGTCTGATAAATTCATGAGGTTTATCAAAGTTGTTAATTTTGGTATGTATTACTTACTTTTTAAATTAAACATCCCTGTTCTATTATATTCCACTGTATTATAATGGCTTATTGCAAAATAATTGGTCGTCATTGTAAGGTCTTAATAACACTCATTATGTAGCTGCGCCGCCTTAGGACCAGTGGTGGGCTGGTGGCCCGATGGAACCGGCCCCGACTTACGAGTTGCAGGTTCAATATTGGGTCCATTCCTCTTTTTAGTTTAAATTAATGATTTAGTCTATTTACTTCTAAATCAACCGAAGATGGTGTTATTTGCAGATGACACATCATTGATATTTAAAATAGACCGACGGTCACAAAATCTTGACGACGTAAATAACTCTATTCTTCAGGTCCAAGATTGGTTTACGGTAGATAATTTGGTACTAAATGGCACAAAAACCAAATGCATTAGATTTAAATTACCAAAAGTTAGAAGTAGCGAATGTGACATCATGTTGTATGGAGAAAAACTAGAATTTGTTAATCATTCGGAGTTCCTAGGAATCACGCTAGACGAGAAATTACAATGGGGACCTCATATAACATCTCTTGGGGGGCGGCTAAGCTCGGCCGCTTATGCTGTTAGAAAGATCAGACAGTTAACAGATGTAGAAACCGCGCGTTTTGTCTATTTTAGCTACTTCCGCAGCATTATGTCGTATGGCATTTTATTGTGGGGTGGGGCTGCTGACATTGAATCCATCTTTATTTTAAAAAAGGGAGCTGTAAGAGCCATTTATAATCTACTTCGCCGCGAATCCCTCAGGGAACTGTTTAAAAGGATTAATATTATGACGGTACCTTGCCAATTCATTTATAAAAATATCATGTATGTAAGAAAAAAACATTTAAAAAAAAATAAAATAGGTGATAGACATAATTTTAATACTAGAAACCAGACAAAGTAGATCAACCATTTTTCAGATAAGCTAAAGTATATACATATTTTATGAGGTACTGTGTTAAATGTTATAACAAAATACCTTTTGATATATTGCAATTAAATGAAAGGAAATTAAAAACTCATTAAAAGTAAACTTTGTAAACAAGCGTATAACAAGTTAGAGGATTATATCCAAGATATACATACGCTTGGAAACATGCTGGTCCTGCTCCAGGATAATCTAGAGTCTAGACAAAATCAAACTGGTTGCCAATTGAATTGTATAATTCATTATATTTATGACATTGATTTACACTCAGTGACTACTTTAACTCACACACTGACTTATTACTTGTTAATATTCTAGGAAAATCGTATACTTACTTTTACAATGTTTGTAAATATGTGAGCACCATATATCTATCATAAAATTAATTAATCTGTACCTATTGCTTCAATTTTATTCCTTTTACTTATTTTGGTATAGTAATTTTATTTTGGGTGCATCGTTTTCACACATAATTATGCAATGAATGTAATATATTAAATATACATTCCCCCTTATTCATAAACGATGATTAAAGTTAAGTAATGATTAGCGTCTGTTTAACCATACATTTTTAACGTTTAAATATCATTTAACTTTAATCATCGTTTATGAATAAGGGGGTGTATTTAAAACATTTTAAAAGAGTAACGATGGAGTTTCTTGCCCATTCTTCTCCACACGAAACTACATTTTGGAAGGGGCGACTAGAATCAATTCTATTTTAATGTAAATGTTGACGTTCAAAAGTGCCTTTTAAGTGCCTATTTGAAATAAATGCTTTGACTTTGACTTTGCAGGTTGTGGGTTTGAACACAACCACAGGCTCATCATAACTTCGTCCATAATTGCACAGAGAATACCTTCGGTTTCCCCAAAGAGGTCACCAAAACGTAGCCAGGCTACGGACGCTAGTAGGTCTACATCGGATCCATGTAGGGCCCGGAAAAAGCGTCCGTGAAGCTCCTTACTCTGCCATACCTCCATGCAATCTTTAGTGTCAAGCACTACAGGCTTCCGCCAGTTCTCTTTAGCCAAGAAGAGCGGGGTGAGGCCCTTGTCCACCGCCACCACATCTCGATGCATCCCCACGTCGGCTTCTAGGAAATATTTCCTGAAACTGCATATCTCGCGATTGTGGAAGGTCTTAGCGTTTAAGAACCCTCGACCTCCACACTTTCGCGGGATATACAGTCTCATTACCGATGACCTTGAGTGATGCATTCGATATGCAGTCAGCAGCGGACGGACCCTCCTATCCAGGGCGTCGAGTTCGGTCTGAGTCCAATTGAGTACGCCGAAAGAGTACATCAAGACCGGCATGACCCAACCGTTGAAGGCACGCACCTTGTTTCCGCCTGATAAAAGACTATTAAATACTTTTTTCAGGCGGCCAAAGAAGCGTTCCTTCAACGATTGCTTCATGTCAGTAACATGACAACTGCGAATTCAGAGCCGCCACCAGCGCCCTATTTTTGTTATGCATGGGTAAACTAGGTAAGCGTGGCCTAAGTTCGGGCGACATAAACCGATATTCCCGAATCGCACCTTCCAAAGCACTCCTCAATTCCTCACTGCACTGGGTACTTACGTTTGTAGCCCTGTCAACACTCCCCTCGTCAGCTTGAGGCGTGTGACTTGTGGTTAGCCGTGGGGGTACCACAACTGTCTGCGACGGGGGGACGATGACATGGCTACGCTGGATGACCCGCACCTGATCCTATCCTATAGGCTAATTATTATTACAACTCACATAATTCTTGATCGTTAGTTACTCCAAGTATCCATTAATATTGTTTTAAGTTTGTAGGTAGGAATGTCAAAAACATTGTTCTCATTCACACTATTGTGGTTCAGTTTTATAAATACAAAACAACTTTACGAAATTAAACTCCATGTGCTTAATAAATAATAACATTATTATGTGATTTCAGGTATACCGTGTCTCCTGTATGGCCTGGCAGCAACGCAACTAATTAGACATACAGAAATAGTGAACACTGCCAAGGGCCCTGTTGAAATATACTTCCTACTGCCAGAAGATAAGGGATCAAGCTTTTAATGTGTTTGAGTGCATGTGAAGACACCATGTTCTGAACATAGAATGGACTCCTCTCAAGAATGTATTTAATTGAAAACCGTTCCGTAGTAAAAAATCAAGAATGCTCGGCTAGTAGCTTTAACACAAACGAGCGAGCCTCGTCCGATTCGTGCCTGTCAGCGAACCGACTCGGACACGGCTCGCGCCTGTAACAGACTAGCATAAATCATCTAAATAAATGCCACAAGTATGAGTTTAATGTTCCGCCATAAACTATTAAAGGAGCTCACGATCAACCAGCGTATCCTGCGGGGCGAGCACAGCCTACTGTGACATCGCTTGAGTCACAATATTAATATTAAAACCTTTCACATGTGACAGTAAGCCGTGCTCGCCCCGCTGGTCTTGTTAACCGGGTATAAGGAACTGTTAGAATGCAGTATGTTAAAGGGTTTTTAAATCCACCATTACAAAAGTCAAGCTAGTAAGATTTTAAATTAAAACATCTTGTAAATACATTTTTTTTTATTATTTAATAACAGAAATTCTCACTGTTGACAAGGTGTTCATTGAAAGCGTATAAAGCTAAAATAAATGGCGTGGCGATAATGAGTAACAAATAAGAGTAGCGTAGGAATATACCATATTATCGTATCCTGTGCTAATATTACGCGTCTAAATTGCTGTACTGCCGCAACATGTTGAAATAGGAATACGACGAGGTCATACACTGAAAAACAAATGTAGGTATTTATCACAAAAATACATAATTTATTCCATTTTTGGGAATTTACCATTTAAACTACTTAAATTTGATTTGTCTGCTCAACAATGTAAAATCGCAATGAATGTTGTTGAACTGCCAAAAAACTTTTAAACAAAAAAATTTTACCGCCGAAAAAACCGAAAAGCAAAAAATAATAAAACTTTTTTGTTTAACCTTAATAACTAAGTTCTTAAACTTAATATAAGTATACCTAAGTATATATTTTTGTAATTATTTTGAGTTTTCGATTAACCTTAATAACTAAGTTCTTTGTAAATTTGCTTGTTTGGTGCTGACTCAAAATCACTTAGGTAGGTATACTTACATTAGTTAAGAACTTAGTTATTCAGGTTAATTGAAAACTCAAAATAATCACAAAAATATATAGTTAGGTAGGTATACTTACATTGGTTTAAGAACTTTAAGGTTAAATAAAAAACGTTTATTATTTTTTGCTTTTCAGTTTTCGGCGGTAATTTTTTTTTTGTTAAAAGTTTATATTTTATAATTTTTTGTAGCGATAATCTACTTAAGTTATTACTACATGCTTAATTTTTGACTAATTTTACACAACTCAGCATTAAAATCTGTGAGTGAACAATAAATCACCCGTATTTTAGGGTAGGATTTTTTTCCACATTTATATGGGACCAACTTATCCAATAAAAAATCGGACTACTCTGTAAATAGTTATGCGTGGTCATACATAAAAAAAATATATTACGCGTCGACTTGAGAACCTCCACAGTTTTTTCGTCGGTTAAAAATTCAAGCCATTCCTACTAGTGGTGTGTTACGCAATCACCCCGCTGCGCTGTTTAGTATATAAGAATCTAAACACTTATCGTGCGAATAAGCGATTATGACATACTTACGAGATCAATCAAGTCCCGTTTGTACGTCATAATAATTAATGTAAACGATCGCGTATGCATATTAAGTCATGTAAACGATCGCGTATTCGCGCGCCAATCGCTTTTAGGCCACAGGATAGGAGTTACCCACAACTTATGTTCGCGACGCGGGGCACAGGAAACGAAGCCAAATTCACCGCGCGGGGATTTTTATTGAATTTGTATGTAAAAATCACGCGCGAGACCGCGTTATCTGCGCCCCGTCGCGTTTTAATGTGGGTTCCAAGACAAGTATCTGCCTTCTTAGGTTTACCCACACTCTGCTAAAATAAAAGAGCAAAATGGCCACTGCTCTACTTAAAAATACCTATAACAGAAAAATCAGAGAGCGGTAGGTGCCGAATAATGGCCCAATACTTACGGAAGAGAAAGTCTCGAGCTGAAGTTGTGGCACCCCAGTAAACTTGATGGTGACAGGCTGTTGAGCCCGCAGTATGATAATGATGATGTCCGTACGAATCATCAGGCCTAATGGCGTCTCGTGCCAGCCGCAAGTCCAGGCTGCATCTCCTACTTCAAATGCCTTGAACATATCAATTGGTATTGCTATCATTTTCAACTAGAAAACATTGTTCCACTTTTGTTGGTTGAAATAGATGTCATAGATGATAAACAAGTGATAAAGTGAGCAAAGCCAACCTCGTGATTTGACAACAATCTATACAAACGTTTAATAAAATAGTATCTTACGCACTCAAAACTGTAGATTTTTGAAAAAAAGTAGGTAATTGTTCCGAGGTGTGGGCAGTCTGATGCCGAAAATAAAGTTATGTAGGTACATTTTTTGTCCATTTGTCTAGATGTATATTTTAAATCCGTGTGGTGCCGGACGTAAAAGAATAGCACCATTCCATTTCTTCCCGTGGGTGTCGTAGAAGGCGACTTACTAGAGAATAGGCAGCAGCGTTCTCTATGCATTTTACCGCCATACTGCGATCGCCAACCCGCCTGCCAAGCGTGGCGATTATGGCAAAACCCCCCTTTTGGGGGAGGCCTATGTCCAGCAGTGGACGTCTTTCGGCTGAAATGATGATGATGATGATATTTTGTATTGGTGTAAAAACGTCTGAACGGATTTTGAATAAATTTGCCACACAGATAGTTACACAGATGGTTACACTTTTAATCCCGGTAGTAGGTACTTTCTCGTTGGACATCATCCGACATCCACGCAATGGATGCCGCGGACAAAAGCTGTGGACAATTAGACCTTGTCGTTTGAGTTTTTTTACAGAGTTTCCCTTGTTTTTTCTTTCCTATTTGATAAAACTGATCAGGTAGGTAGCATAAAACCTGTACCAAAAGGCTAAATAAGCCGGTCTCGCTGTTATTTACTTAGATACTGAACGTGCCTCACCTATGATCAAAGTAGCACATGCCGCCTGTCATGCAGTTTTTAAAATTCCAATAATAAGATATATAAAAATAAAATAATTTTATTTTGGAGAGCTAAAAGATCCATAAATTGTTAGTAATTGGTTTGCAAGGAAGCAGGTAACCTAAACTTAAGACGAATTCATGAGAAGACCACCCAACCACTAGACACAACGACAAATGGAAACTAGGGTAGGTAGGTACCTCTCCTCTAAAAAAATGACTTATTAAAGCGGAGGAAATTTCTGACACCACAACCTTCAGCATGCGGTAATGGTATAGGGTAAGGAAGTTTTGTGGAACTGAATTGGAAGATCAACGCCCTTCAAACCTAACACAAACCTTGTTTCTTATTATGGTGCCGAGATAGCATAGTATCCAGAGTTGCAAAACCGCAGCACTGCCTAGCAGACAAAACATGATGTCCACTGTGCCGTTGTCAAGTTTCTGAAAGCATACACGTTGGTTGGTTTAGATAAAAATTTACGGGTAGGTACCTGCTTACCTACTTATGTAGGTATAGGCACCTTCCTAAGAATAGGTTTTTGAGTACCTATCAAAAAAATTGTCTATTTAAAATTTAAATATTGCTGTCGACAGTCTCGGGCACCATGGCCTGTCCTGCTGCAGGAGCGCAGGTCGCATAGCACGTCACGCCAGCATCAACGATATTATTCGTCGAGCCCTTGTCACCGCCAGCGTACCAGCGGTATTAGAACCAAACGGCTTGGTACGTGACGATGGGAAGAGACCAGACAGCATGACGTTATTGCCTTGGAAGGTGGGTAGACCTCTGGTGTGGGACGCAACATGTGTCGACACCCTTGCGCCATCCCATGTTCCTAGCACGGCGGGCTGTGCTGGCGCCGCTGCTGCTGTTGCTGAGACCCTCAAGCGGCGTAAATACTGTAACCTTATGGGTAACTACAGTTTTGAGCCGTTTGGGGTCGAAACGCTCGAGTCATGGGGCCCGAGTGCACGTCTCCTTTTTAAGGAAATTTCTCGCCGGCTGGTCGACACTTCACGTGACCAGAGGGCTGGGTCGTTCTTTGGCCAAAGAATTAGCATTGCCATTCAACGTGGCAATGCTGCCAGTCTTCTGGGCACGTTTCCTGATGACAGCGATGCGGAGGAATACTTCGACGCCTAAGTGTCCTTTTGTTTTTTGTATTTATTTTGTATATCGTAGTTTTAATTATTAAGTACATTTGATAAATAAATACTTTAATGCAATATTGGGAAGGTATTTATACATATAATATAAAGAAGTGGTACCTAATGCTACCTTTTTGCGATCATTTCTGTAGGTATATATCTTACCTAATCCAGGCTTTGTCATCGTAACTTATGTAATAGGTACCTACCTACTTAAAACGGCACCCTAATTGTGTAACACTATTAAGAGCCTACGTCCCGTTTGGTAGCGTAACACGGTCACTTTATGAACCCTACTGCTCATTAACGGCTTGTCTTGAAGATTTGAAAAATATATGATTTTGCTATAGATTCATATAGATCATTTTGCCCGAAGTACTTTTTTTGTATGGTTAATACTTTTGCTGTAAAAAAATATTTTCCAACACGCAATATTTTGGCTTCTATTCCATACTCCTACTAAACGGCTTCGTTATTTGGAAAATTAAAAACACTGAAAAATAGATAGTTAGAGGTACCACAGAATCGCCGAAGCACAATTGTAAATTAATCAAAGGAATATCCCCATTTTGAGATAAAGGCTCAGAGGTGCCCTGCGCGGGCGCGGGCGGCAGGCGTGCTTTAGCATACAAACGGGAGATGAGGATACTATGGGCCTTAATCAGAATCAGAATAATTTTGAAGGGGTATTGCTGTTCCAATGTTTCAAATGGTCGCAAGTCAGCTCAACAACGTAAATAACGCAATGAATGAACTGTCAAAATGAAAGCTATTCCTACTGTTCATTGGCCACCCTAGAAAATATATCTTCCCGCGGTAAAAAGTATCTTCCCCTGAATACTATTATCTAATGTAGAGCCAATCTCAATTCACATCTTAGTCAAAATATATAATATGGCTGGGCCGTTTTTTTTTGTTGGCTTGGAAATCATCAAATAACTGCTCCCGCTCTGGGTGGAGCAGGAGGGCGTGTCAGACTTTTACTGACTAAAACCCACCCGTGCTCCCTCAGTTGCCTGTGTGCCAGGCCGGGCCAGGCAGGGCCGGGTATCTCTTTCGAACAACCCGCACCCCTGGCAGGCATCGGCCCTTGCGGACCCCACCAGTTGGTCCAGACATCTCTTTGAGGCGCGCGTGGAACACAACGCGCCGTCGACCCGGGCTTGGTCCTTACCGGACAGCGAGCTACCCATTACTCGCCGTCCGCAAGCCCTTGCCTACGGTGGCCGGGAATCAGCCTGGGATTCCCGCAACCCAGGGCGTCTCCCGCGGCGAATACGGCCGTGAGGGCTCATATGTTGCCTCTCCCTCACGTGCGCCGCCTCCCTCTTCGCGAGCATTACTGCTTCGCAGAAGGAGGTGACGGCTACCTATGCACTCTCGCTGCGTACCATGGCCTGGACCAGGGCCGGACGCGAGAGATCGCCGCCGCCGATCGCCTCCACAAGGACACAGCGGTGCTCCGCCCAAGTAGGGCAGACCTCCACCGTATGCTCCACCGTGTCCTCCGGGCGATCTTCGCAGTGGAAACACCCGGGCGTTTCCTCCCGCCTTATTAGAAACAGGAACCTCCCGAAACAACCGTGCCCGGTGAGGACCTGAGTCAGGCGGAAGGTGAGGACGCCGTGCCGCCTCTCAACCACTCCTCAAAGAAGGGACTTACCGCCGCTATCATGGCGTGCCTAATGGCTGGGCCGTTAAATTGAACTATTACATGATAAAGACGACCATTAAGACATGCGAGAGGCAAAATGCAAGAAGGCGACCAGCAGTCCCAAGGTGGCGTCGGGTTAGTGGTTGATAAGTCCCTTGTGAGCAACGTGAAAAAGATCTATAGAGAACAGAGGCCTCTTTATGATGATCTCCTTAAGAAAACGTGATCATAGGACGTGGACCTGACAGAGCCCTGATGTTGCAACAAAAAATGACATTGACTTCATTATGTCGACGACGAAGCAAGTTTTCAATGATGACTCTGTGATCAACGCGGTGAAACCTGAAAGTGATCACCGCATGGTAAGAGGCGAATTGTACTTAAATATCAGGAAACATCTCAACTGATGAAGTCTGCGCTTCGCCCAGCACTGATCAAAGTCCAAAACGTCGAGAGCTGTCAACTCGAACTCCAGAATCGTTTCGAGTGCCTAGGGAGATCTGTGGACGATTTTAACGATGGGTTCGTGAAAACTGGCCATACAGTCAGGTCTACTAAGATCTTCAAAACCCGTCGTACAAATACAAACAAAAAGCTGTCTGATCCTACTTTGCAGCTCATGAAGGTCTAAAGTAAGATGCACCGCGAGATCTTGCAGTCTTCAGACGATGCGCTCAAGTACCTACGTACAGGTTAATAGACTTATTAGTCCTTGAAAAGCGACCTTCGCCGCTTTAATACAGAACGTTTTAAGGACGTGATAGAGCATTACAAAGGGTCCAAGGTCTTTGCTAGGGATCTGTTTATTGGGCAGAAACTGAAGACCGATTATCATCGGTCTTCAGTTTCTCGCAGGCTCGTATCCGCCAAACCTGAACTGAAGCTGCTTGATTCCGACAAACTCGAGGGCAAAACGCCACAGGCATGGAACAGGGGTGTGTGTAAGAATTATAGAAGAAAGTCTTTGACCAGTGCATATTGTCAGGTGACATATGGCGCTAAAACGTGGTCACTCACAATAGGCTTTATTAGAAGGCCAAAAGTCACCCAAAGGGCAATGGAGAGGGTTATGCTTGGAGTTTCTCTACGTGATTGAATCAGAAATGAAGAGATCCGCAGGAGAACCAATGTAACCGACGTAGCTCTAAGAATTGCCGAACTTAAGTGGCAGTGGGCAGAGCACATAACTCACTGAACAGATAGCTAATGGGGCCGAAGGGTTCTGGAGTGGCGACCGCGTACCGGAAGACGTAGAATTGGAATGTCTCCCACAAGGTAAACCGATGACTTTGTGAAGGCCGCAGGAATCCATTGGATACGGGAACTACAGAACCGATCGAAGTGGCAGAGCTTGGCGGAGGCCTATGACCAGCAGTGACCGTCTTTCGGCTGAAATTATGACGATGATGATGAAGCCCATAGGAGTCTGTACCGCGGAACGGCCAATCCGTACATTTTAACCAAGAAGTAAGGCTTGTAGAGTTGGGAGCTTCGATCTACATTAGATCCGATAACTTTTTACAGCGCAAGCGTTACGTATTTAAAAAATATTTCATGTAAAGTAGGCTGCCAAGACTTAAGTCTTGGCAGCCTACTTTACATGAAACATTTTTTGTGGGATTATTACTAGGCGTCAATTATGATCTCCATCTCCATCTAGACGGCTGCCCATGTGTTAGTGTGTTGCGCAATTATCCCGTTGGTTGTTATTAATATCAGTTACTGACGTGTCCAAATTATTCAATGTTTTCAACCAAAGGTATTGGAAATTGTTAGTGTGTTGGCGTGTGATGTTATGTTGTGTTCGTTGTGGAGCTAGAAAGAGACTGTCGCCCGACGCTCTACAAAGCTGAGCTTCTTCTATGGTATTGGTACGTTAAAGAAGAAGCTCAGCTTTTTAGACCGTCGACACTCTTTCGTAGGTACTCAACGGTAATAACCAGGGGAAGGGCGGAGTATCCTAACACAAGCAAACTATTTGCTTAACAGGATTCTCCCCATTGTAACTAGAATAAGTTATTTGAGTTGATGCAATAAACATTTTTTTTTTTTTTTTACTCATCGTCGACGTCGTCGTCTCTGGCGTCGATTTCCTGTTTAGGAAGTAGACCACAGAACAAGCCAGGTAGGTATTGGAGTTCTACTCCCTAAGCAGGAAAGAGGAATGCCCATTTTAGGCCCACAGTGGACATCAGCCTAGAGAAAAAATAATTTATGCATTAATTTTGCCATAAAAAAAATATGTATTTACTTTCTTCCAAATGAGTGCCACTACTATCTACAACAATTCGTTAATAAAAGTAATTCTATTGAAAAAACAGGAAGTTTTTTGATTTTGACGCTGGCTTGATTTTGACGCTGGCAAAATATTGCCAGCATCAAAATAATATTTTAAGTATTATCATTAATCAATCGATTTAAATCGATTTCCGAACAAATACAATAACTCTTTTTTTTTTTGGGTGGGAAATCATCAAATAACTTCTCCCGCTCTGGGTGGAGCGGGAGGGCGTGTCAGACTTTTACTAACTAAAACCCACCCGTGTTGCCTGTGTGCCAGGGGCCGCGGTATCTCTTTCGGACAACCCGCACCCCTGGCAGGCATCGGCCCTTGCGGGCCCCACCAGTTGGTGCTGACATCTCTTTGAGGCGCGCGTGGAACACAACGCGCCGTCGACCCGGGCTTGGTCCTTACCGGACAGCGAGCTACCCATTTCTCGCCGTCCGAAAGCCCGCGCCTACGGTGGCCGGGAATCAGCCTGGGATTCCCAACGTACAGGGTGTCTCCCGCGGCGACTACGGCCGTGAGGGCGCATATACTGCCTCTCCCTCACGTGCGCCGCCTCCCTCTTCGCGAGCATTACTGCTTCGCAGAAGGAGGTAACGGCTAACCATTCACTCTCGCTCCGTACCATGGCCTGCACCAGGGCCGGACGCCAGAGATCGCCTCCACGAGGATACGGCGGTGCTCCGCCCAAGCCGGGCAGACCTCCACCATATGCTGTACCGTGTCCTCATTGCGATCTTCGCAATGGAAACACCCGGGCGTTTCCTCCCGCCTTATGCGAAACAGGAACCTCCCGTAACAACCGTGTCCGGTGGGGACCTGCGTCAGGCGGAAGGTGAGGACGCCATGCCGCCTCTCAAGCCACTCCTCAATGAGGGGACTTACCGCCGCTATCGTGGCGTGCCCAGCGCTGGGTTGCGACAATCGCACTCTCCATGTCGCCGTGAGATCCCGCCGGAGCTCTGTCCGTTGCGCCGCGATTCACGGCATATCCACGGGACTTTACTGGTATTGTAATAAAAAAACAACTAAAAGAAAACATATATGAAAATAAAAACTAATGTGTACATGTAAAAAGAAAGAATAAGAATAATAAAACAATTCTCGATTATTTAAAAAGTAATCGATCCATAAATCGATTTAATGTATTTTTTTCGTAATAGTGATAATGACAACCCTGAATTGAATCTGATCTGACACTTCGCTTGTTGTTAACGGTCAATGTGAATGTCTCTTGATTTTTCTTCGATTTCTTTACTGCGACCTGGCTTTGTTATAAGGACTTGATTCGGATTTTCACGAACGACTTTGGCTTTGTTTTACGGATTTTGGTCTCACCTTCAACGACAACTTTGACTCTGGAATCAAGGATCACGGCTGCATTCGATTTTGGATACCGATCAATAACGTTTTATACAATGACGGAACAACATTGTGTGAATTGTGGTTTTAACCTGACCGAGATTCAAAATCATTCCTTAGAACCCGAAGAAATGAGCGTGATACAGCAGTGGGTTGCACCACAGCAGGTAAATATACAAACCATAAAATGATTTTGTTATGCCTTATCATCATCCAATTATTTACCGATAATAATATTGTTTTAGGTGTCAAGAGATAATCTTGTTTGCCACAACTGCTGGTTGGTAGTAACTGCTAGCCTTGCTCCACAACAAGAGCCGGAAGGATCTGTACGTCAAAACAGCTGCATTCATTGTGGACGGTCTGTTACACGGATAAGAAATCACTTAGATACAGATAGAGAAAGTCTCATTAGAAGATAAGAATTATATATATTGCCTCCTGCGCCGTTTTTAGATGATTTGCTAATTGTATATGACAATGAATCTAATACAGATATTAAAAATAACAAATGTGTTTTTTTATACCCTAGTAACTACGATTGGAAAAATATATTAGGAACACCCCTCCTATTATAATCAATAAATCAAGCATTAAAAAGAGTAAAGTTCTGGGAATATCTCATAGCCACACACTTTTTCATATAGCAAAGTAACGTCAAAAGATTTTTTTTTTCTAAAATGGTGGCGTCAATTTGAATATATTTTTTAGGTATCCAATACTATTAAGATTTCAAATCACTACATTTTGATAGTAATATTAGATGTCCATCTTGGGCCTAGGACACTATGGAGAATAGGCATTCCCCTTTGAGTTTCAGTCGAAGTTACGGGCGTTTCCAACTCCATATCACCAACGGAAATAAGATTAGTTTGGGGCCCGAACTAAGAATAAATGACAACACGATTGACAGTTCCTTACTTCCGATGTGTTGTTGACCCGTCCAAAAAAGTTAATCGAGGTAAGGTTCACTCCGAAGTAACGAACTACGTAATTGTTGATGGACTCTGGGTGTTCTGTTATAAATGTTCTGCGGTTCTTACCTCAGCAATCTGGTACGCTATGAGGCATATGGCGAAGGAAGTGGCGGAAATCTGGTACACAAGCGCTTTCTCGTATGAAGATGCCACGGTAGTTATGGCGCTGAAACCAAATATTACATTAGGGGGCTTATAAAACCTCTGCATAAAGTTAAGTAATTATTAACTTCATACATTTACGTTTAAACGTATCTTAACTTCAAGCAACGGTTTGTCAAACCCGAATTAATTACTCTTAATTAATTAATTATAACTATTTCGTTGGCTAACCATTGCTATTCCCAAGATATCGTGAGATCCTGTATCCAATTCCCAGGTCGAGAAGGTGTTAGGCATTGGATTTTTAGTCAGAAAATTCTCGGTAGCAGCCTTAAACTACTGAGTTTGGAATTGTTTTTGGGAAATGGGAATAGGCTCGTCCCCCTATTTCTTATGGAGTTCTACTAGAGCCAACGAAATGTTGTTGACACCTTCGTAGGAAAAGGAAGGAGGTGTGATGATGTCAATAGCTATGTCTGTCTAATCCCCGAAAAGCGTACTGAGCCTATCCCGCGCGGGACATTTAATAAATTGGAACGTGAGCCATAATCGAGATATCTGGTACGTAGGTACCCATTTAGGTACCAATTTTATGTTTACTTTGTAGTTGTTACAAACTTTGAAGCTCCGTAGGCAGAAAAAGATCTAAGTTACAATACTGTTATTATACGGAAATCACGACGCAGATCAGAAAGTGCAAGTTAGTAGGCTACATTTTGCTGCAGTGCCCAGGCTATACCGCTGGGATAGTTTATGGTATAAAATTAAACTTCGATTGTTAATAAAGCTTGTACCTTTAACTTCCGCTTTATCGTGTAACAAAGGAGCTTGACCCTTGAGAATAGGAGCCAGCTTCATGCGATGGCAAGTTTCCACGTTTTCACGGACATAATAATATCGCGGCGGGTTTTTCGCGCGCTGGATCTTCAACACACTGGTTGGCGCCGAGTGTTTTTTTTTTGAGGTTGGAAATCATCAAATATTTTTTCACACTTTGGGTGGAGCAGGAGGGCGGGCGTGTCAGACTTTTACTGACTAAAGCCCACCCGTGTTCCCTCAGTTGCTTGTGTGCCAGATGCCACGGCATCTCTTTCGAATAACCTGCACCCCTGGCGGACATCGGCCCAAGCGGACCTCACCAGTTGGGGCTGACAACTCAAAGAGGCGCGCGTGGAACACAACGCGCCGTCGACCCGGGTTTGGTCCTTACCGGACAGCGAGCTACCCATTACTCGCCATCCGCGAGCCCGCGCCTAATAAAATACCACCGCGATATTTGTACGTCCGCGCGAACGTGGCTGTATTCTACTATAAGGATAGCAAATGGGGGAAAATAAGCATCACTAGATGCGACTTTTTTGTCTAGTACTTAAGACTTATTTTTCTTTGCATTTGTTGTGCAGTTATCGCCCCTTATTAGTTACGGCGGCATTATTGTAGTGACATTGTTTTAATTTATTTATCGTTATCCTACGTCCAGTGCCGCAGGTCGAGGAGAGGACCTTTTCCAAGTAAGATAAATCTTTGTTGTACCTAGTCATCAATGAAGTCACTGATAAAGCACGGTGCGAATGGTGCGATGGATTGCAGACGTTTAATTTTGATCCAGACCGTCACTTGCTACAGTCAGCCCAGAATTTGGCTACGAGCTTGGCACTTTCAGCAGCGTCTATCAATCAGCCCCTATAGCGTGCAGACAACAGGACACGCTGGACATTAAGTGCCCCAGTCTTTGTGGGCCAGCACCACATTTAGGCTGCCTGTCCATTGGAACAGAGAGGAGCGGAGCTGTGCATATATTAACCAATAGAATTCAAACTCTGCTCCGCTCCGTATGGATGGAAAATGTTCTATCGGTTAATATAGGCACAACTCCGCTCCTTTCCGCTCTTCTCCGCTTCAAT
This sequence comes from Antitype chi, assembly GCA_947359405.1. Lineage (NCBI taxonomy): Eukaryota > Metazoa > Arthropoda > Insecta > Lepidoptera > Noctuidae > Antitype > Antitype chi. The sequence continues at coordinate 7,298,991 of OX375815.1, read as the reverse complement.
GGTCAGGCAGCCTTTCACTCAGTGGCGTGCAGTCCATACAGACAGAAAGACACTGCCTACCCTACTTAAATCAGATAAATATGTAAAACTAATATTATTTTATCAATAAACAAAAAGTCTTTACTCGCAAATCAGCACCACCTGTCGAACGTCGGTCGTATCATTAGTAGCATCGATACAAAACCCGTTCGTTCGTTCAACTTGATGCAACTTTGCATTGAGATGCACTAGTGCCGCTGAGTGCCTCGGGACAGACATGAACTATTCGCGTAATACTCCCATATTTATAAATGCTGCTTAAAGTTAAGTAAAGATTAGCGACTGATTAACCATAAATTTTTGACGTTTATACATGTCTTAACTTGAATCATAGTTTATGAATTTAACCCTTAATGTTTATACCTGTGTGCTCTCGTGATCATGCAGATTTATTGGGCGTGCGTTCCTATACATACGTGGCACACAATGTAACAAATAACGCACACAACCGTATAGGGTAGGTACTCACTGGCTTTTTACGATTTTTTACAACGGGACGAATTACGAAACTTACCGAAGTTTTCCGAACAAAGTTGATTATGTGACTATTTTAAAAGGTAACATTGTTTCATTGAATTGTCACTACATAAACAACCATTACTTTTTGTCTTATTATTTTCATATTCCGAGTAATTCCGAATCCATGCCCGCGATTCTTCGCTCTGCGAGTGCGGATTGGAGGAAGGCACCCTTGACCACATATTTTTCGAATGTTCCAATAACGTCCCACCTCTAGATTTGTATAGCCGTCTCACCAAATTTAAGATCCCTCTTGCGATCAATTTCCCCTCTCTTTTAACCCATTCCTCTCCTGAACTGCTTGTGGCGCTGATGATTTTCATCTGTCACAATAATATAAAATTATGATTTATTCCCCCAATCTGTGTTTATGTTGTAGATAATGTATCTTTAATGTTCTAACAATTTTATTATAAGTATGTAATTTATTTATTCTTTGTTTGTTTCAGTCCAGTACTAACCCCACAAGATCAACAGTTATCCCAACTGTATCATCGAAGATCGTTATCGTTTTATTTTTGTATTAACACACGTTTTTCCAATTCACTTATACATTGGCAGAATAGTCGACATCGGCTTTGCTTGCCATATGAAAAATAGAATAGAATAGAGTAATTCCGACGCCGTTGTTTGTTTTGATTTTTGAATCAATTGTGAGCTTATAGCATGTATTTTAAGATTTTATCGTTGATAAAATTTAATAGTGTGTAAAATAGATAATAGTCACTGTGAAAGTTGGTCAGGTGGTGTGTGTTTAGAGAAAAGAAAAGATGATGCACTTTCAAAACTATCTATCGGTGAAAAAAAAAGTGATCGTGAAAAGTAGTTGTACACCGGATTTGCGATTAATAGGTACTTACGAAGTAAAGGTAAAGTCAATCGTAAATTCAATATAAAACAATATGATTCATTTAATTGCCTCACAGGTTGCATGCTGTGTAGGTAGGTACAGGAAGCGGTTACTCTGTTTTTGTTTTTGCCTTTTTTTATTTCTGCCTACCCTGTCTAAAAACTCTGTGCACGCCACTGCTTACACTCCAGGGTGGAGTCATCTGTGAACCTTCGCCCTACCTGAGTCCGGAGTCTATTTATAGACTTCCAGGAAAGCCAAAGCAACTCATGTCCAGGTGCGAGATTTTCATCAGGTGGAACGAATGGGTTTGGTAAGGAAGCACCATCTCCCCACAGGCTTAGCCGTTCGGCCGACGGCTCCCTTACCAAATGAATAAGGACAAGTAGATTACCTATAGGGGCGTGGGGGTACAGTGGATTACTTTTTTTATAAGCGACTCAAATCAGTAAATATGCAAAAAAAAAAATCGGCTTAATTATTAGAACGGAATGTTGGCTAATGAAATCAATTTAACTTTAGCAATCACATCAATAGTTTTCTGGCAGTTAACGTTTTTTTTAGACTTGGGAAATGACCCACTGTACCCCACATCTGGGATACAGTGGATCTTCACATGCAATTACCATACTTTTTTGATTGGGTTACGGAGAACTGTTTCAATAAAAATATGAAATAAAAGATTAATCAATACTTTTAATCAAAATTACACTAAAATAACCCTATGATATAAGAAAAACAAAAGCCAACTTATTCTTAGTGACAAACCTTATGAAAGTTGCTGCATTAACTTTTATTTATTTTGAGAGCTAATTTAATCATTATTTAAGAAATTTAATCATATTAACAAATTATCGTACATTCGATAAGTAAATACCGGAAAAATTATAGATTTCGTACTTACGGGCGACGAAATGGCCGTAACACTTGCTTCCACAGCGTGAGCGTCAAGGGCGCGCTGGCTGTGGGGAGATGGAACTATTTTCGGCCCGTTTCATCTGTGTGCAGCGTGTTTGTAACCGATAGACAAGGAGATATAGACGTGGATTCACTGTGCCCCCGGTCCACTGTACGCCCCTCTCCCCTACATACCCAGTACTTACCTAAACACTGAAAGATGCCACGTCACAATTTGCCCGATCCTCGTGTTAAGTATGAGTTGTGTTTTTATTCTCCGCGCATCATGCCGAGGTAGCAACGCCACAGATTTGTCCAAACCCTCGAATATTATGCTGAAGTCGATTATAATCATGTTCATTATTATGTAGTAATGAAGCAGGATGTGGAATAGCGTGTAGATGTACACTGGAAAGTCAAAAATATATTTTAAAAGTATCCGAGTTCTTCTGCTAATAGTCCGACCTATCATCATCTTGATCATCACCACTTCAGGCGACAGACGTCCACTGCTGGAAATATCCTCCCTCAAGCTAATTGGTACCTAATTGTGGTTGCCATAAACAATGTACAGACGCCAGCACACCAAGCTACCCCAATCAGTCAAATTTATTTGATAGATTTTCAACTTTATAACATAAGCATAAGGTTCATGCTCAATTGGTAAAGTTTGACATTTTGGGGTAGCTTGATGTGCTGGCGTCTGTACAACTGAATAAATGCACATTATGCAAGTAGTTTGTTCAGAATCGTTTACTGAATCGATTTCTGTAATTTTTTATATAGGTAGGTAACATTTCCATCACAAAAATTGTTTGAGTGACAGCTTCCTCAAAGTTCGATAGATGGCGTTGTTCAATTTTCTAAATCTCACAGTTAAGAATTTTCTACAAAATGTAGATGAGTTGAATAGTTTTTTACTATATTTTGTACTCGCAGGAAACTTTGTTTCATTTGGATTTATTGAGCAGTTATCGGGTACATTAACAAAAATAATTAAAACTACGTAAATTACAGTCACATTTCCGCTGTACAGTTCTACAGTCAAAAGTCAAAACAAACCGAAATAGACCAAGTACCTACCTACTTCGTACGAGTACGATTGTGTGCGTGCGTAGATTTGTAATGTGACCACAATTTTCTCTCATCTAATTTCATTAATAAATAAACATTTTATACATAATTCAGTGTACTCGTATGTATTTTATGACTTTATGATTATATCATAATAGCTACATATTCTAATTGGGGTGTTTGGTAGCCGATGTTAATTCCGGGACATGTTGAACCACAGACATTGAACTCAATGAACTCAGCCCAGTAGCATAAGCATAATTAGCCTATAATGTTTCCATTGCTGGGACACAGGCCTTTTCTTTGGGATAACGGCCCACTCCCTAGTGGCTCGTTATCCACCACGCGGGCCCAGTGCGGGTTGGTACACACAGCGTCAGTATGTGCTAACCCCTCAAGTTTTCAAATGTTACACTGCTACAACATTGAATTCGTTACGAATAATCTTACAGAATACTTCAAAAAGAGATTAAAGTTTCGACTTGGATTCGAACCATCACAACACTGAACGTCGTCATACTCATACTGGCAGTTTGACGAACTAGCCAGCAAGCCCATATGAATTGCGATGAAATTGTTAGCGACTATCGTCCGAGTCACTTCATCTATTATATAGGTCTCTGTCTAATCGATAGACTATGTCATTTGAGGGTATCCATTAATTTAACTTATTACGTTTTCTTTATCCGGGGCGTTATTCCGCTGCGTTATCTCATGCCGACATGGAGAGTGCGATTGTCGCAACCCAGTGCTGGGCACGCCACGATAGCGGCGGTAAGTGCCCTCTTTGAGGAGTGGCTTGAGAGGTGGTATGGCGTCCTCACCTTCCACCTGACGCAGGTCCTCACCGGACACGGTTGTTTCGGGAGGTTCCTGTTTCGCATAAGGCGGGAGGAAACGCCCGGGTGTTGCCATTGCGAAATCGCCCTGAGGACACGGTGGAGCATACGGTGGAGGTCTGCCCGGCTTGGGCGTAGCACCACCGTGTCCTCGTGGAGGCGGTCGGTGGCGACGATCTCTCGCTTCCGGCCGTGGTTCAGGCCATGGTACGGAGCGAGAGTGCATGGTTAGCCGTTACCTACTTCTGCGAAGCAGTAATGCTCGCGAAGAGGGAGGCGGCGCACGTGAGGGAGAGGCGCCCTCACGGCCGTAGTCCCCGCCGTCGTGGCCCTGGGCGTCGGGAATCCCAGGCTGATTCCCGGCCACCGTAGGCGCGGGCTTGCGGACGGCGAGTAATGGGTAACTCGCTGTCCGGTAAGTACCAAGCCCGGGTCGACGGCGCATTGTGTTCCACGCGCGCCTCAAAGAGATGTCAGCACCAACTGGTGGGGTCCGCAAGGGCCGATGCCTGCCAGGGGTGCGGGTTGTTCGAAATAGATACCGCGGCCCCTGGCACATAAGCAACTGAGGGAACACGGGTGGGTTTTAGTCAGTAAAAGTCTGATACGCCCTCCCGCTCCACCCAGAGCGGGAGAAGTTATTTGATGATTTCCCACCCAAAAAAAAAAACGTTTTCTTTATAAAATTAATCCCTACCCTCAAGTTATAAATACAACGTTTGATGTATACTGGCGGCGCGTGGGGCTAATTTAGTGGACTGTATTTTTCGGTGCAGAACAAAACGATTGACAAACGCTTGGTGACAGGTATTTTCAACAACTTTTGACAATAGAATATAACCCGAAATAATTAGGGAAGGAAGCACAAACTTTTTACGGGAACCACGTGCTAGCGTCGTCTGTGCACCGGTTCACTTTTCCAGGTTCAGGGGCAGCTGGGCTTCAAGTCACTGTCCTCACACGTTAAACACAAACTGTTGATTATAAGTCTTATAACACCAACTTTCGCCAAAGTGCGGTGATTCTAAAGTTATCAATATTTTCAATGCGGAGCGGCCGACACGACAAAAACATGGCGGGGCGAATCTTCTCATTTACGAGGTATGCACGGGGAAGGGAGGGTCTAGGAAAGCGAATGTCAAACAAATTTTGCACGTCGGCGCAACCATTCACTTAAAACGTCTGTATACAGAGACGACATGACAGATCACGAGACATTTCGTTAGTTAATGTCAATCTAAAATATTTCTAGCGCTTCCTATTTTATCGTTTGCGATAAAAGGATATCACTTGTTTACTGACCCGTTTGTATCAGTTGGTAAAATATGTACTTATATTAAGTTATCTGTAAATTATCAAATAAAATTGTAAAATCTTTGTAGTAAAATAAGATCAAAGTTTTGTTAAATAATAGCAATAATAAATATTATGAAATGATTATGAAAGTATTAAATTTTCTTGATTTTTTTATTCTATTTTAGCTACTTCCACAGCATTATGTCGTATGGCATTTTACTGTGGGGTCGGGCCGCTGACATTGAATCCATCTTTATTTTGCAAAAGAGAGCTGTCAGAGCCATTTATAATCTACGTCGCCGCGAATCCCTCAGGGAATTGTTTAAAAGGATTAATATTATGACGGTACCTTGCCAATTCATTTATGAAAATATTATGTATGTAAGAAAAAATCTACATCTTTTTAATAAAATAAGTGATAGACATAATTTTAATACTAGAAACAAAGAAAAAATAGATCAACCATTTTTCAGATTAGCTAAAGTACATACATCTTTTATGGGGTACTGTGTTAAATGTTACACCAAAATACCTTGTGATATATTGCAATTAAATGAAAGGAAATTTAAAGCTCACATTAAAAGTAAACTTTGTAAACTAGCGTATTACAAATTAGAGGATTATATCCAAGATAAGAATGCTTGGAAACATGCTGGTCCTGCTCCATAGGACAATCTAGAGTCTAGACAAAATCAAACTGGTTGCTAATTGAATTGTATAATTAATTATATTTATGACATTGATTTACACTCAGTGAATACTTTAACTCACACACTGACTCATTACTTGTTAATATTGTAGGAAAATCATACCTATACTTACTTTTACAATGTTTGTAAATGTGTGAACACCATGTATCTATCACAGAATTAATTTATCTGTATTGCTTCAATTTGATTCTTTTTACCCATTTTGGTATGGTAATTTTATTCTGGGTGCATCGTTTTCACACATAATCATATAATGAATGTAAATATTGTACTTGAAACATTTTAAAAGAGTAACGGTGGAGTTTCTTGCCCATTCTTCTCCATACGAAACTACATTTTGGAAGGGGGCGACTAGAATCAATTCTATTTTAATGTAAATGTTGACGTTCAAAAGTGCCTTTTAAGTGCCTATTTGAAATAAATGCTTTGACTTTGACTTTGACTTTATAAATATGACTAAAACAAAATAGAAAAAAAAAATATTAAAAAAAATGCATGACAACAACCACATTTCGTACCCAGGATGCGAACCTTCAATTTTATGCACGGCAAACGGTCTTGTAACCTCCGGTCTAATTAGACGTTGAATTACTTCTCGTAAATGTTAACCATATTTACTAAAACAATACAGTACTTAATTATAATAATAGGTATGTTTTTAAGTAAGTTGGATTTGAACGGACATGTCTTTTGGAGGGGTAGCCACTTAATGGAGCTGTCATGTCACATGACATCGAAGTTATGGTTCTAGGACATGACAGTTTCCTCAAGATTTTTTCCTTCACCGTATTGAGAGCAGTGGTGATGAAATAATTTCCACAAAGTAAAGCCTATCGTAGGGCCAGTAGAGAGCAGTGGTGGCCCAGTGTAACGGCCACGACTTACAATTTGTAGGTCGCAGGTTCGAACCCAGGCAGGCCCGTTACATTGTATAAATAATTTCATCTCCACTGCTCTCAAAACGGTGAAGGAAAACAGCGTGAGGAAACCGGTATGTCCTAGAACCAAAAATTGGAAGACATGTGACATCTACCAACTCGCACTGGACCCGCATGGCGGATTATGGCCCACTCCCTCTCTTCGAGAAACGCTGGGAAACAAGCCTCTCGAAGAGCTGCTTGTTTCTCATCAGTGGGACCATTATAGGCTAAATCGCCTGTCTGAAAGGTACTGACTATTTGATAGGTAGCCTAGGCCTCTACCTATCCAGGCAAACTGTGAGAGGGTTCTAGATGCACAACGATACCCTGAACCAGACCCACACTAGATGAGACGGTACTGGGCAGGCCAATCTGGTTAAGTCATCGGCCGCCGTACATCTATAGAAGAGGGCGTTCAATGTACTTTTGTCGTAACTGGTAACTACAGAATGTAAAGACCCATCACTAAAGGGTTCATCATCATCATATCAGCCGAAAGACGTCCACTGCTGGACATAAGCTTCCCCTAAAAGGGGGGGATTTGCCATAATCGCCACGCCTTGCAGGCGGATTGGCGATCGCAGTATGGTGGTCAAATGCATAGAGAACGCTAATGCCCATTCTCTAGTAAGCCCCTTAGTCGCCTTCTACGACGCCTTCTAAAGGGTTAAATGAGATAAAAGCTATCCGTTATGCTCATTCTGCACATAAAATGAAGTATTATTGAGTAAACTATTACTGGGAAACGAATGTTAGTTTTGGTTGAAATCGGTTTTTACGGCATCGGCAGTGCAAACACAATGTACCGAACACACGCAAAACATTGTGCTTTTGGGTGCATGCAACGGTACAGAAGTTGTGGGAGGTTTGAAATTAAGTTGTAAGAGGAAGGTACCTTACATTTACTTGTTTTCGTGAAAATTTTACCCACAATATTACGTAACCACGTATGGTACAATACAAAAAAAAAACCACAGCAACGGGAGTACGAGTGACTTGGTTTCGAACTTACCACAAAAAGTTTGAACAAACGTAACACATATGAATATTTGCATGACCAGGAACATTTCATAGTTCGGCGTTCTGTATGGGTCATCGTAAGGAAGCCACATGGGGAACTGCAGTGGTCTCACGGTGTTCTCATCGAGGGTCGCGAACAGGCTCTGGTACACCAGACCAATAATTGGGGACAATAAGTACGCACCACCCACGATGGACGAGAAGGTGAACCATGCGAAGCACAACTGCGATATCAGAAGCTGACCTTCTAAGAATGGCTTTCTGAAAATAAAATGGAAAGCTGTAGTAGGTACAAAAGTTTTTTGCAGACACAGCGCGGCTCTACTAGAACAATCATGGGAAAACTTCATGAAAGTTGATCTACATACTGTCGCGTCGCGGTGTCGCGTCGTGTCAGTCTTCGGGAGCCTTACCTAAAGGTGCCTACAGTAGAGATTAACTAACTGAAAACTGTACGCCCTCCACTAAAATTTATTTTTATGCATTTGAAATGTGTATGCAACAAGCAATGCATGCAGTTTTAAATTAGTTGATCTCTACCTTCCAAAGCATTCAGGATTGCATGTTAACTTAAGGGCGCTTTCACATTTTTTCTTGATTTTGAGCGTTTGACTCGAGATTTGATGAGTGATTATGGTTTAGATATAGGCAAAAAATAAAAATAAAAATATGTCCGGGAAAATTTCATTATTTGCCTAGGGAGCGCTTTAAACAAATTTTTGAATTTGTTTACATAAGTCAGTAAAAACCTTGTCTCGGCAAAGGATGTTTCGTAAAATTTCACTTTCGGGCATCTTTTGATGCTCTGTTACATGGAACATATAATAGTTTAGTAATTTATAAAAAATGTCTGGGGTAGGACTGTAGCTTGTTATTTGGAATGCTCAAATCATTTTTTTATGTTTCATACAAAAATAATTCCGTAAAACAGAGAATTAATGATAATTTTTCGTATGAAATCATATTTTTATCTAAATACTATGTATGTTCAATCGAAATTCAAACAAAAAGTATTTAATAACTAAGGTTACTAAGTCAACTTGCTTGAAAAAAAAGAAACAGTCTATTTAAAAGTAAAATAATATTTTTAAACATTTTTTTAATGCAACGCTATGAATCAGTAATAAACCTCGGGACGCGCGGGCTTTAGCTATAAGTCCGCGCCGGTTTGTTCCTGGGCGTCCGAATCATAATGGTTAGCATATCTGAGTAGCATACTTCACTATACACGCACGCACGATCAGCTACCACGCGCCGTTAAATTTACCTAAAACTAAATACTTCAATTTGTAATAGCCCTCTTTAAGTCTACCTACCAGTACGTCCGTCATTAGAATCGATAGACGAAAGATACCTACGTGACGGAAAGTTCGACGGGCTTCCAGTCCGAACTTCTGCCATGTTTAATTCGGCAGGTGGTGGGTAATCTAGGTAGGAATATAGCTAGGTGCCTACCTCCCTAATAAATATTATCTCCTACGTAAATCAAAATCTTTGGCACACAACTTGCTTAATTATTTTTTATCAACGAATGACAAATTAGAATACAACCACATTGTTAATAATACTAAGTAAAGCGACAAATTTTATTAGCAATATCTTGACATGTGTGAACTCTTGCTTGTTTTGCGATTTTCTTTTATCAACTCCTTACGTATAGTATATTTATTTCTGAGTAGGTATATGGTACATTATGACCTACCTAGTGTACTCGTAGACAAAAAAGAAACATCTTAAGTTACACTATCGCTTACAATTCTACTTATGGACGAAGCAGGTGCCCAGGCAAGTGCATCTCCACCCCCAAAATAGCCAAATCTATTCAGTCTTTATTCATCTTCTTTTTCTTACCTGTGTCTAGGCCCCAGACCACAAACGAAAATAAAATCCTCGTTCATTTTCTCCACAATGTCTCGAATCTTGTCGGCCTGGACGACTATACTGAAGTATATTGCTGGAACAGAGGCGAGGAAGAGCCAGTAGCAGAAGCATTCGGTTGCGAACGAATAGTCCTTAGTAGTAACCCCGTGCCAGATAAATATTTCTTCCAGGGTCAACGAAACGATGGATAGAATGGTGCAAAAGGCAGGCCATATGAATCTGAAGATTTAAAAAAATATTTGATTTTTTACAGCCATTCTTAGAAAGGTCATCCAAACAGTCTGTCATTACGGTTTTTTTTTAAATAATATATGATAGAGTCGTGATAACAAGCACGAGTAATTACGTGGGACACCCAGAAAGTTTTGCGAAAATAAAAAAATATGTTCTTTATGTAAATATTTTTGGAACGAAGTTCCTTATCGCGCGTTGTGAAAGGGGGCTAGACGGAAAAAATTCTTACGAAAAGTTGTCACGACACTTTTTGCTATAGTAAGCTATTGTATGCCGTGCGGCGTGCGCATGTTTCTCTGTCTGTCTCTCTCTCTCTCACTTATAGAAAGCAAGCCAGACTGGCGGCAAGTACTGGCGGCAAGTACTGGCGGCAAGTACTGGCGGCAAGTACTGGCGGCAAGTACTGGCGGCAAGTACTGGCGGCAAGTACTGGCGGCAAGTACTGGCGGCAAGTACTGGCGGCAAGTACTAGCAGCGACTACTGGCGGCAAGTACTGGCGGCAAGTACTGGCGGCAAGTACTGGCGGCAAGTACTGGCGGCAAGTACTGGCGGCAAGTACTGGCGGCAAGTACTGGCGGCAAGTACTGGCGGCAAGTACTGGCGGCAAGTACTGGCGGCAAGTACTGGCGGCAAGTACTGGCGGCAAGTACTAGCAGCGACTACTGGCGGCAAGTACTGGCGGCAAGTACTGGCGGCAAGTACTGGCGGCAAGTACTGGCGGCAAGTACTGGCGGCAAGTACTGGCGGCAAGTACTGGGGGCAAGTACTGGCGGCAAGTACTAGCAGCGACTACTGGCGGCAAGTACTGGCGGCAAGTACTGGCGGCAAGTACTGGCGGCAAGTACTGGCGGCAAGTACTGGAACTTCGTTCCATCCGGGTGTCCCTTGACACCTCTCAAGTTTTTTATTAAATCTTTTCAAAATACTCTCCACTAGCCTCTATACAAAGTTTCATGCGTCTGAACCAGTTTTCGAAACACTTTTTTCAGTCCGCCGTAAACGTCTCGTTTACAGCCTGCTTGAACGCTCACAGCGCATTTTCCGGCGACGAAAAGGTATCTCTTTGAGCTGATTTTTTTATTTTCGGGAATAAAAAAAAGTCACACGGTGCTAGGTCAGGGCTGTGAGGAGGGTGACCAGTCCAGGAAGTCCCTCGTTTTGAGCGCGGTGTGCGAAGGCACGTTGTCGTGGTGGAGCAGTAGCCCGCGGAGCCCTGTGTTTGGTCGCTTGTTGCTCACAACAGAGAAAACTTCTGCCAAGCATTTGGTAGTATACCATTCAGCGTGGATGCTTCTTTGGTTTCGTAAAGGAATTGACACCCAGCCAGTCAAATTGAAAAAGCTCGCGATCAAAATCTTTCGCTCGCTTCTAGATCGCTTCACATTGGTAGGCGTTGATTCGTTTTGAAACACCCAAACTGTCGATTGGCGCTTCGTTTCTGGATCTTATTGATAAATCCAAGACTCATCACCTGTAATAATGTCGTAAACACGCCGAGACGAGCCTGCTACAAATTTGTTTATCACATCACGGCACCATTCCACCCGGGCCTGCTTTTGAGCATCGGTGAGATTGTGCGGCACCCAGTGTGGAACTATCCTCCTCACGCGAAGATGCACGTGTAGAATTTCGTGAAGGCTTCCCGATCCAACCTGCAGTATGTGCTGAATCTCTTGATACGTAACTCTCCTATTGTCATGGATTGAATTTTTCATTGCTATCACGTTTTCTTCCGCCGTCAAAGGGCAACCACTTCTTTCTTCATACCCCAAAGTTAGTCGACCGCGCTTGAAATCGTTATACCAACGATACACGTTTGCCTTAGAAGGGCATTTATCCATGAATGCCATTTGAAGTCTATCGTACGATTCGTCCAGTTTCAGGCGACACTTGAAATCGTAAAAAATCATAGTGCGAAAATGTTCCCGGCGCAGATCCATTTTTTTATGAGACACGATAATTTAAATTAGCTCGCAAACAATGTGGAGGGAAATTTTGAAATCTGACCGTACCTATTTTTACTTACAAATAATCATATTTTCAAAATTGATTTTAACTGGCCAGTCTGTCATACATAAAAACATTTTTCGCAATAATTTTCTGAGTGGCCAGGTATTGATTTATTTATTTTATTATTTATGTAGACACAGTAAAATACATACGAGACAGGCGCGGTCCGAGGGGGGGGGGGGGGGAGGGTCCTAGCCGTAAACGTAAACCTTAAAATAGTAATTTTTAAAAATTACTATAAGTAATTTCGAAAATATAATAAATTTTCATTTTTTTAATACGTAGGTAGTCACAGCCACGGGGTGTGACCCCAACGACTTTGGCTGCGACCGGGCCTGATACGAGATACGGCATAATTAAACAATTCAGTGATTTATCATATAAAATTGTTGTAACTATGGACAAAACAAATTCTGGCGCTGTTCGAAAAATTTAGACCGGAATATGCGGACCACTTGATAACTGCGTGGGCATGCTGACTGATTACCTTATTACCCATTACATGTCGAAACCCCCCTGTGACTCAGAAAGCACCTTACGCTGTTGGTCCTGGTTGTCATTCGTAGACCTTTGTCAGTCGTTACGGGTAGGCAGAAGCCCAAAAGACTTATTAACCATGAACCAGTCTTACCAAGGAAGGGGGGGGGGCAAAGTAGCTGGATTGTGCAGGTCAGATAGGCAGTCGCTCCATGTAAAATACTGGTACTATTTATTTATTTAACACTTTAAGCACACAAATGTACAGAGGCGGACTTAATGCCATAGGCATTTTCTACCAAAATAGGCCGTAGCCATTTTCTACCCTTTTCTTTTTTTGTGTTTTGTCTGTTTTCAGCTGCATCAAGTTACACTGGAAGCCGACCCCAACATAGTTGGGATAAGGATAAAGGTGAGGGGGGGGGGGGGGTGAGGTTGGGTGGATTTAGCTTATATTAAGTCTTACGTGGGCAACATGAATGATGAACATTTGACCCAAAGTAAACTGCATTGTAATGAATATAATACTGCATAACCTTGTTCCTACGCTACCTTACATATTTTCTTTAGGATAGATCCTACGGATTTCGTTAATAAAATCGGTTCACAAAAGCTTTAAAGGGTGTGGTTAATTTTTAATTTGCCTAAGATACGCGACTAATGTTGACGTTTTTTTTTGTAAATTTGGTGGCAAACAAACAGGTGATGGTAAAGAGTTCCTTTACTCATCTGAAATACCAGAGGTATCATAGGATTTGAATCCGAACAGACTGATCATAGGATTGAATCACGAGTTTCAAAGGAACGAGACGCAGAATAATTTTGCTACCGACCGAAACACACAACTTTTCGCCTCACTACAGAGAGAAAAATGCTAAGTGCAAGAAAAACAGCTAAAATTGAATATTAAATTAGTGTAAGTAGTTCAATGAATATATGATAACATGTAGTCTCCGAAAACGTTTTTGAGACTTTAGAATATCTCCTTGCATTGAACAAATTGTACGCTTTTATGTACTTTTCACGCGATTTTTCCGGAAGAGAACTTAATTCGGCATTATGTACCGCTTGCACTGGCTTGCACTAACTTTACAGATGTTTATATCATCATCGCTGTTGGACTCACTCATATTTTACGATATTATCAAAAAACAAACCGAAATGATGGAAAGTCAATTAAATAAAGAAGATTTTGTTTTTCATCAGTCTTCATGCTGCCAGTCCGCTTATTCTAAAAATCTATGTATCAACGTCAGTGTATTGTCTTACTTTCCTGACGGCGGAGGCGGCCGAACTGAGCCTTCCCGCTAGGCTTGATATATGTAATCCCCACTGAAGTTTGGCATCTACTGTTAAGCCTAGAAAAACAGCCGAGTCTACAGTTTCAAGCACCTCATCATCTAAGCCGATGTTGGGTCCTTGATTCCTAACATTCGGTAAGGCGAACTTGATACATTTCGTTTTCTTGGCATTCAGAACTAGGTTATTTGCAGTAAACCAATCCGTAACCATCGAGAGTGCACTGTTTACGTCGTCAAAATCTTGTCTGTTCCTGTCTACTTTAAAGATAAGAGAGGTATCAGCAAACAGTACAACGTCAAAGATATCCTATAAATAGAATGGTAAGTCACTAATACACACTAAGAATAAGAATGGACCTAGTATTGAGCCTTAGGTACACCTAACTGAACTGGTCGCACCGTATGATTTCACACCATTAACATCTACACATTAGTGACTATTTTGGTAATAAGAGCTTATTACGTTAAGAGCTTCATTTTGAACACCGTAATGACGTAGTTTACGCAAAAGCCTGTCATGGTGCTCGCAATTAAAGGCTTTGGAGAGAACACAGAAAATACCAATAGCATTTTGTGAGTTTTTCCACGCTTTAAAAATGTGTTTCAGCAGAGCAACACCCGCATCTGTAGTCGAACGACCTTTATAAAGCCATATTGTTCATCATGAAGGAGGCTATTTAAATTAAAAAGTCTTAGCAACTGCTTGAGTATTAACTTTTCAAATATTTTACTAAATGCAGGTAAGATAGAAATAGGCCTAAAATTGCCAAGGTTATTTTTATTACCTGATTTAAATAATGGTATGACTTTACTACTCTTCATGAGGTCAGAAAAAGACCCTAAATCTACACATTCATTAAAAGTAACAGCTAGATAGGGGGCTATGATGTCGATTATAAGCTTAATGGAGATGCCCCAGTAATATCCAGTGTTTAAGTGTGTTAAAAATGTTAACTACATCAAGCGGCGGTACATGCTCAAAACTAAATAAGCGACTACATTTGGGCACACTACCGTGCAAAAGATTTTCAGCTTTAGACGGGGCCGAATTTAAGGAGCGATTCGTAGTAATAGGTATGTTGGCAAAAAACTCATTAAATGCCTCAGCTACGTCGGCAGCTTTATCAATTAATTTGTTGTTGACCATAATCTCTAAATGTTTTTCCTGTTTAACCGACTTACCCGTTTCATAGTTAATAATTTTTCATATGGTTTTTACTTTATTACTAGATTTTTTTATAGTATCGCTTAAAAATTTGGCTGTAGCAAAAGCACATATCTTTTTAAATAATATTGAATAATTTCTAACACACTCTAGGAAAGAGTATCAAACCTATATATTTTCAAACCATATAGCTCGTATAGTCTCGCTCTACTTTTATATATACCTGGAGTGGCCCATTGGTTGAAGCCAACGGAGGTGCCATTAATGTCAATGGTTTTGGTCTTGAAAGTAGACTGGTATTCTTTATGCACTATATCGAAAAGGGCTCCATAGATTTCATTAGGATTCTCATGTTCTATTAAAGATGGAGTAATTCTACGAGCTATTTTATTTTTAAATTTGTTGCAACGACTAGCTGTATAAGGCCTGCATTCTGTTTTATGCGGCTTTTTATGTAAGGGCAAAGGAAGCTAGAAAATAATCTACAGTGGTCTGACGTTAAGTCACTTAACACTAATTTATTTTTGGCATCACAATCACTAAATATATTATCAAGACAAGTCGACGAAAATGCCGTGATCCTAGTAGGTTCAAAAAACAAGTTTTTTTTTAAATTAAAAGACCTAAACAGATTGAGAAGTCTAATACTTAATGGAGTAACATCTAAAATATTAACATTAAAATCTCCACTTACAATTATACATTTATTACTTGATTTTAATTTATTGAGTGAATCCTCCATTACCAATTCGAAACGAATAAAATCCCCCGAGGGGGGCGATAAATGCAAATTATCACGTAACGCTCAAGTTCAACACAAGACAACTCAATAGTGCGGTCAATGGAAAGATTAACTAGATCTAAACGTTGTTTACATTTCAACTTGTTGGAAACAAGAACTAAGGATCCACCGCGAATAGCATTTTTCCTAACAAATGCACTTTGCACGGTAAAAAAATCATTGTTGAAACACACTATTTCTTCTTTCAACCAGTGTTCGGTCAAACATAACACCTGAACATCGTGATTCTCGATGAATAAACTTAACTCGAGCTCTTTGCCGGACAGACCCTGCATATTTTGATGTACAACATTCAATATATTATTATGCAGCGTACCCGTTGTTGTCGCCCTACTATTAATATTAAAACTTGACTACCCTGTAAAAAGTTATACGTGGTCATACTTACATAAAAAAAATACGCGTCGACTTGAGTATCTCCTCCGTGTTTTCGTCGGTTAAAATTATGTTTAATAATAGTAAACAATTAATTTAAAGAATAAAAGATAATACAATTAAATTACATGTCAAGAGCACGGTTTGTAGATAATTAAGATTAACAATAAACTTATTGATTAACAGAAAAAATAAATTAACAGACCTGACACGAGAATTGTTTTTGGTAAAGAAAACTCCTTTCATAGCAAGTAATATTCGTAACTGTGGGTGAAAATTATAGAGATCTATATCTGGCCTGTCGAAATCAAAATGTTCCTTTAGAAAAATATTTTTTATGATTTGAAGACCCATTTTTCAACTGGCGTGTCCGAAGTTATAGAAAAACTGAACATGTCCTGAAGCTATTGCCTTATTTTATATAATGGCCTAAAATTAGTCATTTGATCGCAATTGCAAGTTAGTATGTGCAATTTTCGAGTAGTTAGGCGGAATACTTATTATGGGCAACTGGTTATTAAGAAAATTACGGATATTTTTTAATATCTAGCAACGATATATATTTTTAAATTACTGGCCTATACAGGATGTATGTTGTATGTCAAGGATACGTCAAAAAATGTATTTTGTTTTGTGTGCACATTATGGGGGTAGTTTTTTACAACTGTAAACATTATTCGTTGATTACTAATTTAAGAGTTAAATAGTTGATAGTTCATAGCTGGACATTAATCATACATAGGCTAGAGGTTACCATCTGACCTACTTGAAACTAATCAACCCGGTTTCTGAGCCAAATGTAGTAGGTACGTAAATATAGCGTAGTTACTGAACAAAGTAAATGAATTAGCACTTTTACAAAGACACATTGCAATGCGTCAATGATAAAAAGGACTAGATATTTTCCTTAAAAAAAGACGTGATAACGCTAATCACTATAAGTACCTACTCGATGCAACTGTCAGATTAACGAGGCTTGGATACCTACCTGAATAAATGCGTAACATGTCTGAACTTGTGTATAAATAAAAAAGCTAATAATTTTGGTATTTTAACCAAAACATAACATATACTATGTTGCTTTAGGCTTCCGAGTCAATGAATAATAAATAATAATAATAATAAATTTTAAATGACATGTTTCGTTCGTCCGTGCGGAACTTTCATTCCCTATTTAACTCTCTTATGGGTTGAATTACGAAAAATCCTTCCTTATTCCTTGTCTACATTATAAAGGGAACCTCTGTGCAAAATATAATTTTTCTCTTGGAGACTGGTTTACTCTGGGAGACTGGTGCCTAAGCTAGGCTTTAAGGGCCTGTATTTCAGGTCACCAGGTCTCCACCCTCTAGCAGTTACATACATTTCAAAGTTTATTAATAAATCATAATCCTTATTTCCATATTGTTTACTAGCGTTTGCCAGCGGCTTCGCCCGCGCGGAACTTTCATCCCCTATTTAACTCCCTTAGGGGTTGAATTGCGAAAAAATCCTTCCTTATTCCTTGTCTACATTAGAAAGGGAACCTCTGTGCAAAATTTTAGCTTTCTAGGTGCAAGGGTTTGGGTTGGGCGTTGATGAGTCAGTCAGTCAGTCAGGACTTTTCTTTTTATTTATACAGATTTAAATACCTGGATTTTTATATTAGTACTTGGTAGTTTTAATTTTGAAAGTGGCGCCAGTGACGGAAAATTTTAAATGAAATCGTTTGTCTTGGCATGGGCTTGTGATGAGGAGGGCAGAAATGTATGTGAATAAAAGAGTGATGAATATAAATGTTAATTGATGGAGTGAGAGAGGAAGACTCAAGATAAGATGGATGGATTGTGTGAGGAATGATATGAAAGAAAATGGACTCAAAGATAGCGCGACGGCTGACAGGGGAGAATGGAAGAAGTAATCATGTCGCGCCATCTCCAAGTAGCATGGTACAAGGGCAAGAAAGATGATGATAAGTAGCTTCACTTGTATGTTTGTATGTAACCGACTCCTTAGAGCGCGATTTTGACCCACTTTAAACGGTCAGATTTCATTGAAACTTTGTAAACTTATCGAGGACCGATGACAATTCAATAATTAAAAATAATAGTTTAAAAAACTGAAAAACACGCTTTAAAAACCAAACTAAAAAAGGAGAAAATAATTTAATTCAATTAAAAAGCGTGGAGTGCTTGACATTAAGTGATTATAAAAATACCTCAAAAGCACCCCACGCTTTTTAATTGAATTAAATTATTTTCTCCTTTTTTAGTTTGGTTTTTAAAGCGTGTTTTTTAGTTTTTTAAACTATTATTTATTTTTCTACCTAGCTTTAAACAACTTTTTTTACAAAATGGAATGCAATGAATGAAAGTTAATATGAATTTTAGCCTCAGTAAAGCTGGAATTTCCTAGGAAAGTAGTTCCGGCATATTATAACGGCTGTCATGAAAATCTGCCATATTCCCCAGTATTTGACATTACGATGTCAAAAAATGCTTTGTATTTGGACAGCCGTTATTGTGTGACCGTTTTTAGCTTTTTTAGGAAACCAAAGCTTTAGCAGCCAAATTAATAGCAACGTCATTAACGTTCTTGAGATGGTAAGTGTGCAGGTGTACAATGCACGTAGGAAACTATAGTCCTAAATGAAACATGCCCACGACATTCATGTTGACCGAATTAATCTTTCAAAAAAACATCCAGGATTCAGGATTTGTACTTATTTATGATGTGCAATTTCTTATGCCGGTTGGAGAAATATGGGAGTAGGTTCTATAACCATCACTAAGTACTTTGGGTACCTACTATAGCCGTGTGTGTTGTCCTTTTATTTTGTCGATTTATTATTTGTAAGTAACTCACACTAATAAACACCCTGTATAAGAGGTCTTTATGGACTGATTGATGACTGATTGTTTCGCTAGTCGTAGGAAACGTTAAGAGTGGCTTACTATGCTCATTAAAAATGTAACAATTACTTGATTGAAAAAAAAGCTGGGAATAAAAGCTTAATTATTTATTCACCGTTCGACTTACTCATTACTTTTGCTAGAAGTTTAAACCTAACAGTTTTTTAACCAAGTGTTTGCCCCAATTATCTCAAAACTTCACCTTACGAGTTATGGGTCACGGGTTCGAACCAGGCGCATGCTCTTAGGTATTATTAGGTATTAGTATATTGTTGAAGTTATGAGGAACAGGGTGTAAAGTTCACTCATCTCGCATATAAAAGGAAGGACCCTCCGACCAGACGGGTGTTGTGTCTGGTGGGCTACTGTCCGAGGTTTGATGTCTGGAGTCGGGACGTTGTATTTGTATTATAGGTAATTGGCACGTATTGTATTTTATGTAATAAGTTAGTGTAGGTACTGCCTTAACTTTTCGTTATTTCCTTATCGTTGACGATTCGCCCACAAACAAATTAACTGCGTGCGAGTCAGCTAGGTATAGAAAATATTATACTATTTGAATGTGACGATTCGCCCGAATCGGGCGAGTAAATTCGTGCGAGTCGACGAATATACCCGATCAACGTTGAACGATAATCCAACAGTGGTCATCGACATTGGTTACTATCGATCAATGTCCATCGAATGGGTAGGTATACAATGTTTTAAGTGCATCTACACATTGTAGGTATGATTATGTATGTACGTACCCACTTTTGTACACATAGATAAAAAGAATAAGCATTATTTTATTCCAACATTTAACCCAGTTAATTAAAGAAACCCATTAATATTTGATTGAGTATCGCGTATAGCCAAGGACGCTTTTGAAGTTTCCTACTCAGAAACAGGCTAAAGGATGGTTAGTTGAAAGAGGTCAGGTACTCACGGGATGCTGGGAGCCAGGAGATCACCACACTGTATCACTAGCAGTCGTATTTCACGATAGTTTGGTGTTTTTTTCACCGCGCGCGTTGTCGCCGGCCGGCAACTTTCGTTTCGTTTTTCAAACTCCCATTTTCTCTCCACGCCGTCAGATGGCGGGAGCGATGCGTTGTCCTTCTCGCACTCACAGCGATAGGCGAGTGCAAGTGGCGGTGAATTTAAAACAGGGAGGAAAAGGAAAGGATTGGGAATAGCATCCCGAAGCCTGTTCAATATTCAAGGTACAACGGCAGTCTTATCTTCCAGGCAGCCTTTGGATAGGCAAGGAGGTAAGTAGTTCATGGTGTATTGCAATGAACATACCTACTAGAATTACGAATATAAATACATACAGAAGTAGAATCCTACTAATATGTTTAGATATTTGGATGTTTGTTACACAATCACGCAAAAACAGCTGAACGGATTAGGGTGAAATTTGGCACACAGATAGTTTGGAACCTGGAATAACAAATAGGGTTCTTTTTATCCCGATAGTACAATCCCGGGGGATAATTTTCGACCTCCACGCGGGTGAAACCGGTGGCAAAAGCTATATAAATTATGTACTAGCAGACTTGACAGACGATGTCCTACCAGAACAGCGCCACTTTCCGGGTACTCCGTCTCCGTCCGTCCTCCCGTTTAGGAGTTGTTCCTCGACATATAAACGTCAGGTACGTTTGTAGAAGAATTATAGAGGGTGGCAGGAATATCCACGCAATGTTACCGTGGATTCAGTAGGTACATGATTCTGAAACCCCTGCGTTTAAAATAGTCAGATATTTAAAAAAAAATGCCCTGCCATACATTTTGACGGCATTGGCATTGCGCTTTTCTATGAAACACCTCATTTCGTTTTTAAAACCTTTGTTAAATTTCTGCCCTAGGGGGTTCTCGAATCATGTGCTGATTTCATAGAATCTGCGAGCATGTATTGGTAGATACTAGGTACACATAAACACTTAATACCTACATACATTAATAAAATGCATTTAAATCTAACATTCCTCAATTTAGTCAATAAAAAATACATGCAATTTCTCATTCACAAGGAGATTAACTTTTCGCACGTCAAGTGTACACCATGTATACCGATAACAATATAATTTCTATTGTGTCTGCTAATTAGACACGTGGCGGGTTAAATACAAGCTACTGTAATCATCCGATAATTTCACGAATATACGTAATTGATTTTAGATAAAAAATATGAAAGGTACCAAATAAAAAGGTATATTCACTGACATCAATAAGTTATCGAAGCAATCATCGCATTACATGTTGAGTTACAAACCAGCATACCTGAGCTCTCTGAGGCGCTGTCTATTCAAGAAAACTAAACGCCGACAAACGAAAATTCAGTACATTTTACTTTAGTTCCTAACTTTGCCGTGGCTCAAGATATACTGGGCATTGTTTATTTATCTCAGTACTTGTATATAGAGCCTCTGGATGTTGTTGTATTTGTGCAGTTTGTGTGTGGATCCATCAGGCGCCGTGTCGATCGCAATTAAGTGGTCGAGACACATTATTATTAAATCATTATTATTTTATTGCGCATCGTTAAGTGGCTTCACAATGATTGCTGCGATAGTGGTTGCCTTGTTAATACCGTATTTAATAGTGTATTTTTATAGAAATGCATATAAAAGACCTGATAACTTCCCGCCAGGTGAGAAAATGATTTTAATTTTTTTTGTTACAGCTTTCGTGTTTTTCTATTTTATTTGTTTATATCTAGTGTAGAAAGGCGATAAAAATGTGGGTAGGAGCTACTACCACATAATTTAGTTTAAAATGTTTCAGTTTAAAAAGATTTGACTTTTTATTAAAAAAATATCCATAATAAAGAGTTATTATACCTACCGTTTTTTTTTATAAGTACTTTCAATTTTTTTTTGAACACACTATAATATAATAGCTTCTGCCTTCGTCTGTCTGTATTTCGTACTTCATCATCTAAATATCTACATAAAAATTAATCCCTATTTCCCTTGGTCACGGCATCACGTGAACGGCTGGACCAATTTCGCTAATTCTTTTTTCGTTGTATTGTTATTGTCAGGAGAAGAAAAAAATAAGAAAGTTGGGCGAAACATTAGAAAATTAAAAAAAGCGTAACGACCATATTAACTTTTCTAATATTTGATATATAGGTACCTAATGCGAATTCCAAACGTCTGTCGGGTTTCTTTTTTTTTGTTTTTTTGGGTGGGAATTCATCATAGATATCGAAATCATCAAATAACTTCTACCGCTCTGGATGGGACTAAAACCCACCCGTGTTCCCTCAGTTGCCTGTGTGCCAGGTATCTCTTTCGAATAAACCGCACCCCTGGCAGGCATCGGTCCTTGCGGACCCCACCAGTTGATGCTGACATCTCTTTGAGGCGCGCGTGGAACATAACGCGCCGTCGACCCGGCCGTCGTCCTTACCGAACAGCGAGCTACCCATTACTCCCCGTCCGCAAGTCCGCGCCTACGGTGGCCGGAAACCAGCCTGGGATTCCCGACGCCCAGGGCGTCTCTTGCGAAGGCTAGGGCCATGAGGGCGCATATACTGCCTCTCCCACACGTGCGCCGAATTATAAGTAGGTATAGTAGGTATGGATTTGGACTGATATAAATATTATAGGTACTTATTTGCCACATCAATTAGCTTTATTTAATATCTCCTATCATAATATATGTATTGTTATGTTTAGATTGTTAGTAACTAGGTATAATGATAAGAATACGCGGACTGGTGTAAGAAAATTGTGTGAATGACCTCAATATAAACAATCAATATCAAATCGTATTATTTTGAATGATGATAGTTTTGGTAGACCGAGTCATCATCATCATCATTCACAGCACGACTTCACCCATTGGTGGGCCTCTGTTTTCTTTTGCCAATCCTCACGCTCCTGTGCCAGCCTCATCCAGGTTTTTTTTTCCCGGACGACCGAACTCTCTTTTCCAGTTCTTGGACGCCACTCTGTCGAAGCCTTATTCCATCTGTTATCACTGCTACTTGTCAGGTATCCTGCCCAAATCCACTTGAGCTCCATAATACGCTTTCCGATATCGAAGACTTTCGTACGTCTTCGTATCTCGACGTTTGGAACTTGGTCTATTAGCCTGATGCATGGAACGCTCTATGGCTCTCTGTGCAACTCTCAGCTGTATACAGCTTCCTGTGTGAGCGTCCACGTCTTAGCAACAAACATCGTGGTGGGCAGAACACACTAGTTAAAGAAGCGGGATTTCCGACATTTTGCAATTTTAACTGATCCCAAAATGTCGGCCAGTTTTCTAAATGTGGCCACCCAATCTGTATTCTTTCCGATGTGTCTGTTTGTTGATGCTCTTTGCTAAAATAAAGAATAATATGACTAAGATAGATCTGTTTGTTGATGCTCTTCGTCAAAATAAAGAATAATATGACTAAGATAGACATACCGGTCAAGTTGGGGAACGCGTAGGGTCAACGTTTCTTTCTTTTTGAATTGACGTTTGATCGAAAAATTTGAAGTTTCTGAACGCGATGCGTTTTTAATTTAATTTACTGCTATTAATTTTAAGTATGACTGGCTTTTGCCCGCGGCTTCGCCCGTGCGTTCTTGTTAGTTTTACTGGGATAAAAAGATAATTTGTCCTAACCCAGGTCATGATCTACCTATGGGCTAAATGTGATTAAATTCTGTTCAGTCAAGGTTATTCACAAAAAAATATTGGTTACAAATGTTCTTCTTGAGCGATCTGTCATGAGCCCATGAGTACTCGTGACCCTTATATATCTAACGCTCTCGAACCAAACAATTGACATAAAGGAATCAATATTATTCGAATTCACTAACCCACGAACCGATGTCCAGGCGGTCATGGCTCGTTGTTGTTTCCGTCGCCATTGCTTTCGTTGTTATTGCGATTCCCCAGTTGCTGTTGCCACATTAACGCGCAGACGCAGGCCTTGTGCGAGAAGCGCTTCATGACTAAAAATTAACATAAAATCCTCAATGACTCCAATAAACACGAATGGAACACGAGTTATACAAACAAACATAACATCACATGCCTGTATTCCCTGAACGAAATCCCCCAGAAACTCTGTTTATTCACAGACAGACAGTTATAGTTACTTTCGTATGTATTATTAACTAGCGACCCGCCCCGGCTTCGCACGAGTAGTGTACAATACATATTATGCCTATATACTTATTTGTCATGTAATCGGTGTGTAACCCGCGCTGGAATTTATTTTCGCGCTTTAGTTTATTAATACTGTATTCGTCTGAATAGCTTTCCAAATACCGCACTATATGTGACCATTTTTTAGAAGTTATAATGGATATAGTACGCTATCCTTAAAAAATGAGTATAATGCCACCGTGGACTTTTCTGTAGACCTATAAAATAGGAATATCCCACCATACATTGTTTTGTCATATCTTAAAGGGATTAGGCAGTTTTCGATGAAAGTTCCCAGGCGGCTTTATTTACACAAAATCTTAACAATTTATACACCTAAACCTTACTCATGAATCACTCTGGCTATTGGTGAAAACCGCATGAAAATGCGTTCAGTAGTTTTGAGCAAACAGACAGACAGACAGACGCGGCGGGAGAACCTAAGTAGGTAAGTTAGTAAGCAAAGACTATAAAGTGGTTTAATACTCTATAGTAGTAAGTATGGATGGATATGGATTAGTGGCAAACTTGGATGGTTCTGCTGCCCAAGAAAGTTCCCAAGAAAAATTCAGTAAAGAATTTCGGAGTTAAAAGTTCAATACACAAAGAAGAATGGCAGGACTCCATGTAATCTGGGTGTAGCACTTAGACTTCGCGTACATTCGTCCAATACTCTTAAAAGGTAGGTCACAGTATATTTTGTTAACATTGGGTTCCGCCAGAAAAATGGTGTTTAAAGAGCTGGTGGCTCCGTTTACTCAGACCCCAGGTCAAAAAAACCAAAGAGGATATATTATGCTGTTAACATTACTTACCTATATGTCATTTAGAAGGGAAAAGTGGCACTAGTGACTGACTTTGCATTTTAAGCTCTCTATACATTGGACATCTAGAAGATCGTCATGTCCTATTGTGCTCCATAAACTTATCTGCAAATAAAGCAGCCATAATAACGGGATGATTGACAAAATGTCTTTTGTTATTCAAATTCATAGCTGATTATTTGAATTAAGTCTACAAGTAGTTAGTCGCCCGCTCCTTGACACACCTTGATTGTAAGCTATGTAGAGCTCTCTCTCTCTTTTCAAGCTCGCTTTTAACTGAAAATAAGCTCAGTGGCTCTAGTGTGAGTTTCATTTAACCATCTCGATCAAACGCGCTCGAAACGTTTGATCGAGATGGTTAAATGAAACTCACACTAAGGCCTCAGTACATGATTCGGAAAATCGTCGGTTATTAAAAAAATATAGTTGTCTATACATTTTGACCGTGTAGGTATTGCACTTTTCTATGAAACAGCAGATTTTGTTTTTGATAACCGACGGAAAGTTTCTACGCTAGAATCATTTACTGAATTCATGGAGTCAGATTGCGTGTTGATGTCCCTGCCAGTCACCTTATATTTTATCAAAACATTTCGTACAGAACAGTCTTCTTCTAAGTTTTAATTCTACACATTACCTACCAACATGTAATACATACATATACGGTGACTGGTAATTAGTGACCGATATTTAAACACATGATTATACTCATCATAACAAACAACTTTCCCAATAATAAGAAAAGAAAATAGAGTAAATTATACTTTATTGCACAAAAACTTATGAGCAATGAATATGTATTTATTAAGCTGTTGCCAGCAGCTTCGCCCGCGTAGGGTTCGAAATTTATCCCACGAGAACGCACTACCAGGAAACTATTAAAATTACTTACTCACTAGGATATGACTATTTTAAGAAGGTTTTCATTTAGGGCTTTGGGAGGCGTCATGACCCCTAGGACCCCCGCCCCATCCTTACCATGATTTCCGAGGCACGGACGGGGCTTAGTATGTAAAGATGTTCACCCATCTATGGAAGAACCGCGGCAAGCGTTGCTTAACCTGATCGATCGACCCGTGCGGCTATTTTTACTTAGCCACTCAAGAAAAACCCAATCACATTAATAATGCAACCTACCTGTATGCTATTTTAAGTACCTTACATGCCTAAAAAGTAAGAAACTTGTTGATGCAAAGATTTTAACGTGATGTACATAATTATTAAAACGCAGACAAATAAAACACCAATGTGACCGGCTGTTCCAATATTAGATATGGGCTGAGTCTAATTGACGCTAATACGTGCGGAATGAGTTTTATTTATTTATTTACAACTTACTGTACCTACATCCGGCTCCGCCCGTGTAGTATAATCCAACTAATTTAATAATATTAGTAGGATTATAATCGTCCGGGATATAACGGTATTACCGCGATAAAAAGTATCCTGTGTTAATATTTTAGAGGATAGAATGAGAGCAAAATAAAGAATAAGTGCATAATAGCCATCATTGGCGCGTTCACAAAATATATTATCCTAAAGCCTGTTATAAATACGAAAACTGACTCAACTATTTCAGTTTTAAATTAATATTTTAGTTTGTTTGGGGTACCTTCTCAAGTAATAACAGACAGAGATACTACTTTCACGAGCTCAAAGTTTAGACAGTTTTTACTAGAAAAAAGTGTGAAACATTTAAAACATTATCGGTTGCTTCTCCTCGTGCATACGGGCAGGTAGAGCGCCGAGCGCTACAATAGGACGGTATAAGATTTATTAACGGATATGACATTCGGATGAGAAGAAAAACTATGGGATGAGTATTTGCTACAAGTACAATGGGGTTTAAATAACACCACCAATAAAGCAGTAGGTACAACCCCAGCTCAATTTTTATTTGGGTTGCGACTGAAAGGATTGACTGAGAGTGGACTGGCTATACCAGTTCAGGAAAATAATGATATTAATATCAGTAACGTAAAAGATATTAGAAACGAAGCACTAAACAATATAGTACGTACTCAGGAAAAGCAGAAGCAAATCTTCGATAGGGCTAGAATTTCCCCCACCGCGTCAGTTTGACAACTGGTTAAGGTAGAAAGAGAAGTAGGTCGGAAAGCGGACAGTAAGAAGTTAGTTCCGAATGTCTATACTCCATAAGTTTAGGTAGTTAATTAAAGATAAACGAGTCGTAAAAAGGTTTGAAAGCTTAGCCTGGCTTACAACTGGTTAAGGTAGAAAGAGAAGTAGGTCGGAAAGCGGACAGTAAGAAGTTAGTTCCGAATGTCTATACTCCATAAGTTTAGGTAGTTAATTAAAGATAAACGAGTCGTAAAAAGGTTTGAAAGCTTAGCCTAGATAGACGCCTTTGTTAAAGGCGTCTATCTAGGCTAGGCTAGAATCTGCTTTTATGGCTAGTATGGTAATAAATAGTGACGGCAGTATGGTTAAATGGTGAAACACCACTAGCTGGCGAGATTCAACTGACATGATATTTTTTTCCTTTTTTTTTATTTTGGTGGGAAATCATCAAATATCTTCTCCCGCTCTGGGTGGAGCAGGAGAGTCAGACTTTTACTGACTAAAACCCACCCGTGTTCCCTCAATTGCCTGTGTGCCAGGGGCCAGTATTATAGTAGGGATGGTAATATGATTCCAGTAATGATATGGAACGAGTGTAAATTGTGAATTTGTGACTAAAGATTGTCGGAAAGGTATTGAATATGGTTCTATTTTTAGAAAATATTGTTTACTAGTTTCCGCCCACGGCTTCGCCCGCGTGGAAGTCGGAAATTATCCCGCGGGAACGTACTACCGGGATAAAAAATCCTATGTGTTAATCTAGGTAATAACCTATCTGTGTGCCAAATTTCATCCAAATCCGTTCAGCCGTTTTTACGTGAAAGAGCAACAAACATCCATCCATCCATCATCCATCCATACTTACAAACTTTCGCGTTTATAATATTATTAGGATGTAAATGTAAACCTAGGTAGTTGATTATTTCAGACAGATCGGTTATACTTAAATGGATTTTTGACGATACTATCCATTATTATTAAATTGTTGATAACTACTTTTTAATTAAATCAATGGAAAACGTATAGTTACTGTATTTTTTTTTTGTTTGTTTTGTGTACTACTTATTTATTAATGAAATCTTTAATATTATATTATCATATTCCAATTTTGTATTGTGTGTGAATACAATTTTTTATTTTTATGTGTTTCGAACGCAAATCATAGGTCAGGATGGACGAATTTGAGCAATTACAAAATAAATCAAGATATTGCATCTTGAATTTATGATTTTATTCGTACGCAACTTGATTATTAACAGTAATTTGGTTCGATTAATATATTACTGCGTTTAAATATTATGTTATGATTAAATAGTACATAGAAATTAACCTTAATTCAAAAACAAAGTTACAATGCTTAATTCAATAAATAGTTACCATTTTAAATAAGTTTAACGTTCATCTATTGACTTAAAATTCGCGCGCTTTGCCCCACTTTGTAACGTGGACACAGAGCTGTCAAGTAAATCGAATACTGTGGCCCTAGTGTGAGTTTAATTTAACCATCTCGATCAAACGCGCTCGAAGCGTTTGATCGAGATGGTTAAATGAAACTCACACTAAGGCCTCTGTTCACTGAGTCAGAATCACAGAGTACTCTGAAATAGAGACCAATCTTGTTCCGTGAAACGAGTCATTTGCGTTCGTGAAGAGCGCAATCTGATATTCATAGTGGGAACTACCTTTGGATAGGACACCGATTTGCATAAATAAATAGCTATAAATATGTCTAAAGGGATTTTTAATTTTGTTATGTAGTAAGTACCTATTTAAATGTTCATTTCAAGGATTGATAAATGAAATACAATTTAGCGAATCATGTTTATAATACATAAGAAACCATTGAGGTAATAATTTATGTACTATGATGTATGAAACTATGTAATTATCCTATGACACAACTTCAGTATAGATTTAACTTGGTAGACTTAGAGAAGACGACACACTGACCAGAATTTTGCATAAAATTACCCGTTTGGTTGGATTACTGGCTTTGCGATTTGTTTAGCGCCATCTATTCAAATTAAAATGAACATTGCTACAGAGCTGCCATCTCATATATTTAGTTGAAGTGAAGTGCAAGGATTAAAATCCAACAAAATTAAAAAAAAAAAACTCATTTTAACTCATTTTGTACAGGGACTACATAATTATATACTCCGTGATTTTGTATCATTATACCCATTGCTGTCATAAACAGTATAGGTAAGTGACTTTTCTTTCAGATAGAGGTTCTTTTTTTGTATTTTTTTTATTCATTTTCAATATTGATACCCGACTAACGATTGACGCCCTTATTCATAAACGATGATTAAAGTTAAATGATGTTTAATCGTCAAAAATGTATGGTTAAACAAACGCTAATCATTACTTAATTTTAAGCATCGTTTATAAATAAGGGGGTAAATAGTAAAAAAGTACTCTGTGCTTAATAGGTATGTCAGTGGCACCTACAGGTGACTAGTATCTATGGCTGACAGTACTGTACTTAAAGATATAATGTAACCTGTGAATATCCGTTTCTGTAGGTACGATTATCTTCTTGTAATTGTCGGGTATTTTGGCAGAAATCCGAAAATCCGGCAACCTAACCTTTGTCCAGTCGTTGTGGAGCAGTGGAGGTCGTATGGAATTGATGCAATAAACATGAAGATTATTATAATGGTCTTATGACTGCTTAATTGATAAAAACACAACGAAACGTATATTGCAGTTTTCGTACCGAAAAGTGTATTGTGTAGTACCTAAATTTAGCTTATCAAAGTAAGTAGATAATCTTCAAAAGTACATCAAGATACCAGCAGTACCTAGATATTGCATGTTGCATGGTTGTACACTGCGTCTTTCTGTTTCAGGAAAAGTCCTTTGTCGATAAAAAGTGATTCATGTTCGGACATTTCACACATAATTACCTCCAACATGTTTTGTGTTATTATTTAAAATCTTTGAGTATTCTATTTTAATGTCAAAGTCAAATGATTTATTTCAAATAGGCACTTTAAAATGTCAAAATTAATAATTTAATTCAATTAAAAAGCGTGGGGTGCTTGACATTAAGTGATTATGAAAATACCTCAAAAAGCACCCCACGCTTTTTAATTGAATTAAATTATTTTCTCCTTTTTTAGTTTGGTTTTTAAAGCGTGTTTTTTAGTTTTTAAACTATTATTTATTTTCTATTTTTTAGTTCTGCTAACTACAAAAACGTGATTGTTTTTTCCTTTTTTTTCATTTTTTAATTTTTTTTTCATATTCCTGACAGCAAACTCATTCATTTGATACCCATATCATGGGAGTGGATTTCAAACAGCCAGTCCGCCATCTTGGGGAGGCCGCCATATTGGATTTGTAATGACGTTTTTTAGCTAGTCATGTATTGTCATCAGAACTCAGAGCGTGTGCAAAATTTCATCCTAATCGAAGACCGGGAAGTGGGTCAAATTAAGATTCCAAGATTTTCTTACATACATAGTTAGTTACAAGTGAAGCTAATATAATAAAGCGTGTAACAAAAATTTGGATTTAGTTCTAGTTGCCCCTTTCAAAGGGCAGTTTCGTAAGGAGAAGAATGGGAAAGAAACTCCGTAACTCTTTTAATGGATAGGTATTTTTGTGGAAATTAAATAAAAATCATATGTAAGTAAGCTCCTCCTCTTCGTTCAATCGTTTGCTCATTGCTGAGCGTTGGCATCGTAGTGAAGTGCCCGACCAAACGTTTTGACGATCTCATTCTTGATTGAAATAAGAAGGAAGGAAACTATAGGTAGGTGGGGTTGCGACAATCGTCGATAGGATCCGGCAACTGGGACTCGAGGTGGCCTTGCACAAGTCCGAGGCCATGTGTTTTCATGGTCCTCGGAATGCGCCACCCACGGGTTCCCAGATAACGGCGGGAGGGGTTCACATCGGCGTCGAGTCGACAGCCGGTGGAACTTCGCGGAGCATTTCCGACGTTTGGCTCCCAGACTGAAGCGGGCCGGGGCTGCCTTGAAGCGGCTCCTGCCCAATCTAGGGGGGCCAAACGCCTCCTGCCGGAGGCTCTACGCGGGGGTCGTGCGGTCCATGGCCCTATACGGGGCGCCGGTGTGGGCGCCTACATTGAGGCGCCAACCAGCCCGTAAGCTGCAGGCGTCCCATAGGGTCATGGCGATCAGAATGATCCGGGGATACCGCACGATCTCAGGTGAGGCGGCGGGCCTCCTTGCCGGATTACCGCCATGGGATCTGGAGGCAAAGGTTCTCGCGCATATCTGGGAGTGGCGCGAGGAGGCCAAACGCCGGGGCGTTACTCCGCTGCCGCGAGAAATCGAGGTGCAGCGGACAGAGCTCCGGCGGGATCTCATGGCGACATGGAGAGTGCGATTGTTGCAACCCAGTGCTGGGCACGCCACGATAGCGGCGGTAAGTCCCCTCTTTGAGGAGTGGCTTGAGAGGCGGCATGGCGTCCTCACCTTCCGCCTGATGCAGGTCCTCACCGGACACGGTTGTTTCGGGAGGTTCCTGTTTCGTATAAGGCGGGAGGAAACGCCCGGGTGTTTCCATTGCGAAGATCGCCCTGAGGACACGGTGGAGCATACGGTGGCGGTCTGCCCAGCTTGGGCGGAGCACCGCCGTGTCCTCGTGGAGGCGATCGGCGGCGGCGATCTCTCGCGTCCGGCCCTGGTGCAGGCCATTGTACGGAGCGAGAGTGAATGGTTAGCCGTCACCTCCTTCTGCGAAGCAGTAATGCTCGCGAAGAGGGAGGCGGCGCACGTGAGGGAGAGGCAGTATATGCGCCCTCACGGCCGTAGTCGCCGCGGGAGACGCCCTGGGCGTCGGGAATCCCAGGCTGATTCCCGGCCACCGTAGGCGCGGGCTTGCGGACGGCGAGTAATGGGTAGCTCGCTGTCCGGTAAGGACCAAGCCCGGGTCGACGGCGCGTTGTGTTCCACGCGCGCCTCAAAGAGATGTCAGCACCAAATGGGGGGGTCCGCAAGGGCCGATGCCTGCTAGGGGTGCGGGTTATTCGAAAGAGATACCGCGGCCCCTAGCACACAGGCAACTGAGGGAACACGGGTGGGTTTTAGTCAGTAAAAGTCTGACACGCCCTCCCGCTCCACCCAGAGCGGGAGAAGTTATTTGATGATTTCCCACGAAAAAAAAAAAAGCTATTGCCAGCATGTGTATTGTATTTCATATTCTAAACAAATCCTAAAATATTATAACTGCAAAAGTATCGCAGACGAAGTCGAGAACAACTTTTTTTTCTTTTTCTTATCCTCAACTATTGTTATTTTTTTTATTTCATTGTGCCTGTTATAAAAAAAAAAACAATATAAAGCGAAAGAAACTTCGTTCCAATCGGGTGTACCACGACATCTCTTGTTTTGTTGCGATGCGCCGATGTGGCGGTAATGTGCGAAAGCCTTATAGATCGTCTCACAATAATGATTGCCTATGTTAATCATAATTATTTTCCTTCTTCTAGGTCCGCCAAGCCTCCCAATATACGGAGCATTCTGGATCGTTCTGGCGCACGGGTTCACCGACCTCTCTTCAGCTTTCCGCAAGCTTGGAGATAAGTACAAGACGAAGCTCATCGGCTGCTTCATGGGACCAGTTCCCACCATTGTCGTGAACGACCCTGCCCTGATGAAGGAGATGCTGAACCGCGAGGAGTTCGATGGAAGGATGGACATAATTCTGTTTCGACTGAGATCGTTTTGGAAGAAGCTGGGTAAGTTATTAATGAACTTAGTGCTCTCACAAATACAACGTGTAACAGAAAGGGTATACTTATCATAACATTTTTTATTTTGATTTCATATTGGAAGGGTTTTTTAATCCCATCTCTGCATGTTCGGAAGTTATGAGAATTTTTAATACATTGTTAACAGAAACCGAATTTTTTAAATTTATTTATTTATGAACACATCATCACTATCATTACAGGAATTTCCTAATTCAATAGTGTGGCCATAATTACAGTTTTATTAACACATCACTCGGAAGAGATTTATCGTGATATTGGCAAGTAACGTGGAAAGTTATTGACCTACGTAGTGCGGTGACACGTTTGTTATGATTTGAATTTAAGAAACATATGAAACCGAAAATTTGGTGTCAATTCTTAGAGTACTTTATTTCGAGCTGAAACTATGTATAGTGATTCTATACCAGCTGTTATCTTTAGTGCTTAAGGATAGCAATAGGGTTATTGTTACACCCTGTATATTATGGTCTCTAGGTTATCGGATCGGACCGCTGGCCGCGACGCATTTTTATTTACCTAAGTCCACTGACATAAGGACTTTCCGCGCACTGGATTTTTACCACACGTCTTAGCGCCAAGAGTTGAACATCGAACAGTATGTTTTTTCGAAGCGATCGATGGGATGAAAATCCAGTGGGCGATAAATTCCAACGCGATATGTTTACGTCCATGAACTCTGTCTAGACCGAGTTCATACACATAGCACAATAGAGGCCGCATCGCACTGTTCTAGAACAGCGCGATGCGGCCTCTATTGTGCTATGGTTCGTTTGAAATAGTCGGAAAGTGATTTAGAAGGATTTTTCAGATTTTGTCTGCCGTGACGCCTTTCAGTTTGGAAGAAGCAACCAAATTGAATTTCTTCTTATTTCTGCGCAATTCAATCAAATGGGACATTGGTTGAACCGTAAAATATTATTTATTTACTTATTTATTTGCACTCATGCACATCGGTTTGCATCGGTTTGGGGTGCATCGGTTTTTGTACATGAACCCTGTCAGGGCACGGCAAAGCGCAATTTTGGTTTGCTGTTGAGTTTATGAACATATAATTTAATTATCATAATAATAATTCACACTACCATTATTTGGTCAGAAATTCCCTGGTTAATTAGATTAACAATTCAAATGATCCTATGGTATAGTCCTTGACAAGGATAGACAAGCTATACATATATTTTAACTGCGAGGCAATGATCGTTGGTTCCCCGTCAGGTCTTTTTACGGCCTTGACATTTTGCCCGGAGTGTTTGACTTAGGGGGCGTCCATTAATTACGTGAGGCGTTTAGGGGTGGGAGGGGGTCGAGTCGAATCTCACCCAATCTCACGTGGGGGAGAGGCGGGGTCTTGGTAAATATCACGTAATTAATATTTTTTCCCGCAAAGAAACAATGTAACATTACGAGATAACCGGGTTAAATTATGTGAAACATGTTTTTCCACCCATATGGCAAAATCTTACAAAATAATATTTATCGTAGTTATGCGAACGCCACAAAGTAGCATAGTACTTCCTCGATGGCCTGACCGCCACCGCCCAGCCAAGTCAGCCAAATGCAACGCAAATAAGCACAGATTAACGTTTTTACACTAAAACCACGTATTTGAAATATCTCACGTGAGATTATGGGGAGGGGGGGAGGGTCGAGCCAAATCTCACGACATCTCACAAGAGCGGGGGTGGGGGTCGAAAAATTGCCAAAATTTACTCACGTAATTAATGGACGCCCCCTTAGAGTTTTGTTTAAGAAAACAAATAATACCTAAATTCTGAAAACAATAAGACTAAAAAGTTTAATGTCCAGATTTTTTTGCAAATATCTGGCTATTTGTCTGAATTTTTCAAATTACAAAAAATGGTAACACTCTACCGGCAGGTAGGTAGGTATGTGTCATGTAGGTAAGTTAGCTAGTTAATACTTCTGTGTATTCTCGTCACGCATAATTAGCGCCTGTTTTTTAACTTATCACTACATGCATCGAAATGAGACGATCTAATCGCGTTTGAGCGATATTTTGTCGCGATACCAGCTCCGAAGTCCGCGAACATGTTTGGATTAAAATTTTGTGTCGAGAAAATCGTCAGGCGCAAGCGCGTCAAAGTCCGCACTGGTTTGTTTGTTATTTCATTCCGAGAGGTCTACAATTAACAATTTTTGTTGCCAATGCCTGTTTTAAGCATTATAAAGTTTGCCTACATTTAAATGGCGAAAAATCGCTTCCTCTGGCTTTTAGGCCGAATCAGAATCAGGATATTGGTGGTCTATTGTCAGGCGCAAGTGCCTTCAACTCCGCATTTTTTGTTTCTTTGATCGATAATGTTTTCGGAGAGGTCCATAATCGACTGTTTTTGCAGAGTTAGCTTAACATTGAAATAGCGAAAAATCGCATCCTTGGCTAACTGCCTCATACTTTCTGGTCCATTCAGAATAAGTCCACTGGTGGTCTTATATCTTATTTTAATGCTAAGATTCGAAACGTCTGCATAACATCAATCATTTAGATAAACATCTTTGCAATGCTTACAAGTTATTTATCTTATACCTGCCAACTGCAATGTTCAAATATCTTTATCAACTTTGTGCATTGGCAATAGACACACCTCAAAACGGCGCGACATCACGTTTTGCCAATTTAGCAGGCATTGTAGAATGACGAAATACCTAATGACAGTGTTCACAAGAAAACGCTAAAAAAATTTAGAAAACTAGGATCGCTTAATCAAATACTTACTACAAGACCCCTAATTGCGTAACTCACGATTAATTATAATCTGTTTCGTTTTGAAACAGTTAGCTAAACCATTGCTTCATATGTTAGAAAAATGTGTCTGCTCAACAACATAACGCAATGAATATTGTTTAATTGTCAAAATGAAACTGATTATGATTAATCGCGTGTTACGCAATTAGGATGCCGGTTTAGACCATGGTGCAATTTTTTTAGTATGTACCCAATGAATAACCTTCAATACAGATCCAAAAACACCGACTTCCTTTCACGTAGTAGTGTTTTTTTTTTAATTCGGTTGTTTTTTTTTGGAATAAGTTGTTTGTAATTTCGAACTTTATTCCGATATCTGTAACGGACAAGAACTGTATTTCAATCACAGTTACGTTCTTATTAGAAAAACTATAACGTCGGTTTAAAGTTAAAGCATGTTAAAAGAAAAATCATGTTTCCTAATAACACCGATAGTCTGTTTTTTACTGCTATTCGTCGGTCTATTTATCATTGGTCTAAGATTAGAGGTCGAAATCACGACTCATGAATATTCATGAGGCATGTATGATGGGGCGGGAAGTATGAAATCTTGCCTCAAATAGGTTGAGTTCTCTAATATTCTATTAGGCGTTTTCGGAAATTTTTTTAGTTCGGAATTTTTTTACACCTACATTATTGTATTTTCAAGAGCACCCACCCTCTTGCGCCCATGATGACAATGATATAGATGACGGGAACAATGACAAAATTATCAATGATTTTTAGTTGAGTATAAGATCACGTCACCTTAATAAAATTATAAGAGCTAAACTGATCGCGGAACGGTAAGCCGTTCCTCGATCAGTTTATCTCCTATAATTTATTTATTTATGTGAAATTAACATTAGTTATTTATGAGGTATTTCTCATGGGGTACTTATCCTCTAAGTTAGTCCGTGAAATTTGTTTTTTCTCAAGTTCATAACAGTGTAGGTATTAGGCGTTGATGATTTTGTTGCTGCCAATGTATAATGAGATGATTTTAAAATGTGATTTTTACACGTGACATGACATCAGACGCAACCCTAACCGACACATAGGTATCTTTTTAAAAGTACATAAATACATATGTATATTAAACCTTGCTAATTACGAGTGCGTGTACAGTCGACGACAAACATTGCGTGACGCGTTCATAATCGTATTGGTTTGGAACATACAAAGTCGTAGAACCGTTAAGTTTTCACCTTTCTCTTGGGCTTAATTTGAGCTTAAGCCCTGTTGCATGTTTTATGATGCTGGTTCGAAAACGTCAATCACTTTTGAACAATGATAACCACTGAGAAGTAAATGAACGGTTTTCGAACGGTTTTTGAACGGACGGTTTTTACGGTTTTACTACATTCAATCAATAAAATAAAATCAGAGAATTTCTTGGTGCTTGTCATTTTGGGTTTGCCATAATTGCCACGCTTGGCAGGCGGGTTGGCGATCGCAGTATTATAGGTAAATACAATGATCTTGTTGATGGTATACAAAGATCCTTCTATTTGTTTTAAATTAAAATTACCGAAAATACCGAGACAGTAGGTTGACGACGCGTATGTCCCTTTCCGTGTTCAACTGGCGACACCGGTCTCGCGAAATCCACACGCTTTTGTTTTACTACGGAATCCTACGATCCCGTGTTCAATTCGCGTCAACTGAGCACGCCTTTGTGATCAAGTGGCGCTGGGTAAGGTTTAACAAAATCGTGTGCAGTTGAACTGAACACTTTTTTGACTTGACTCTTAGACTGTTTGAGTCTTCAAAAGCGTGTTGAATCAGCGACGGTATTATTCTATGGCATGTATTTAATGCGGCAACTAAGTAAAATGAATATAGGTTTAAAAAAAATAGAGTGGCTACCATATATAATGGGTTGGCAGCTAATAAGGAGTATCGTAATAAGTAATAGGTAGCATATTAATATATCAGTAATAAGCTCCGTTTTAATTTAAACTAGCATCAAGTTTTTCTTTTGGGAACAGAATTAATATCTAAGCGGAAACTTAATGGCGAAAATAAAATAGAAAATGGGCATTCATAAATAATATATTATTATTGTATTATTAGGGCAGGTTTAGATTTTCTATATAATCTAGTCGTTTCTGGCACTCGCCGGCCGCTACCGCGGCACCGCTCGCTTCGCTCGCTCGGTTCGTGCGTAGGAAGTCACAGTTTTAACCTAACCTAACCTAATCATTAAAAAAAAAAATAACCTACTCTAACTAGACTGGTAATATATTATCTTTGCCACCCTACTAACATTATTACACACTGTTTTGTAAAACTTCTTTTAACGTTGCTTGATCACAAAAGCGTGCTCAGTTGACGCGAATTGAACACGGGATCGTAGGATTCCGTAGTAAAACAAAAGCGTGTGGATTTCGCGAGACCGGTGTCGCCAGTTGAACAAGGAAAGGGAAATACGCGTTGACGACCTACTGCCCGTGTTGCCAACACCCAAAAATAAAATTTAATAATACCTATTAATATCGGACTTAAGTCTTGGCATACCGTATGGTGGTAAAATGCTACTCGCTGCTGCCCACTCTCTAGTAAGAACCTCTTTTTTTTTGGGTGGGAAATTAACATAGGTACCTACGCGTACCAAATTTTAGCTTTAATCGGAGGCAAGGGAGTAGATTCACCAAAGGATACTTATGAGTAACCAGGGTCGTCAGTGAGGATTAAATATAAATGAACTTCTGGAGTGCCGACCGCGTACCGGAAGACGTAGAGTGGGAAGGCCTCCCACAAGGTGGACCGATGACCTTATGAAGGCCGCGGGAATCCGCTGGATGTGGGAAGCACAAGACCGGTCGAAGTGGAGGAGCCTGGGGGAGGCCTATGTCCAGCAGTGGACGTCTTTCGGCTGAAATGATGATGATGAATTAAATTTTTTTCAAACACATCCATCGGTTTCATTCGGTTAACTTCAACTATGTCCGACGAACCTGGTTACTTATTTCTTTAGGCGACCGTTGGTTCATAAAAAATGGATTACTCCAACCGAAAACGCATATCTGCAGTACCTACTTTAGTATCTACTACCAAGTTTGAAAATAACGTTTTTCGCCCTTCCTACAATGTCTGAACTGCAAATTTACCAAATTATGTCCCGAAAAGTACACTTACTTTTAAATCTATTCTAAGATTTTTCTGTCAACGTATGGTACCTACCTAATGCAAAAAACAACATCCAAAACTTCCCCAGTTTGTGAGATTCCTCTTGTTTTTTTCTTCAGGAATATTCTTCACGGACGGCTACTTCTGGCACGTACAGAGAAGGTTCTCGTTGCGTTATCTCAGGGACTACGGCTTCGGAAGACGCGATAAC
Source organism: Antitype chi (assembly GCA_947359405.1). Classification (NCBI taxonomy): domain Eukaryota; kingdom Metazoa; phylum Arthropoda; class Insecta; order Lepidoptera; family Noctuidae; genus Antitype; species Antitype chi. The sequence continues at coordinate 7,259,807 of OX375815.1, read as the reverse complement.
ACGCTGGAAGCTGTAGTCTCCACCGAAATCAAGGAGATGCTGGACATGAGAGTAAATGGACCGCAGTTCCCATGTGAAATGGTATAAACATAATTTATTTATTATTTGGCTTTTTTTATCAATGAGTACCTAGGTACTATTAGATACATTATAATTTGTACATTGCAAACTTAAGTCTATGTCTAAGCGATGAGGCGCTTAGAATTTAAGTTTTTTTTTTACTAGGTACTAGAAAGAGGGAGAGAACTAAAACTTATCGAAAAGCACAGCGTACACTACATTATGCGCAGGTAGTAACACAATTACAAAACGTGCCAATTGCCTAATGCGTATTTCTGGAATGATCGATTCGCCCACAAATAAGTAAATTGACTGCGTGCGAATCGCCTATAGAAAATATTATACCGATTATTCAAAAGCCACGATTCGGGCAAGTAAATTCATGCGCATCGACTACTAAGCCAATTGATCGATCTGTTACCGTCGTAAATTGGTAATGGTACGTGTTTTATAAGACCCAATTATAGATTTACAATTAATATTGGAGAAATATGATAAAAACCATAATTGCCTAGCCTTTTCCCAACCATGTTAGGGTCGGCTTACAGTCTCACCGGATGCTGCTGAATACTAGCATTTTTCATGGAGCGACAGCCTATTTGACTTCCACAACCCAATTACTGGGTAACACGAAACCCGTTGGTAAAACTTTCGGGCTTCTGAAGACATATAGGTAACGACTGTCAAAGATCCACGAATGACAAAACCATTATCAGCTGAAAAACTTTCGCTACTGTTTACTTACATCTTTCACAGACCAATTATAAACTTTATTTATAGGAACTCGTCAAGGGCGACCTTATCTACATGCCTTACTTCTTCTCTGTCCCATTCATCAACGGAATGCTGCAAGTCTTCTCCAGGACTACTCTCCCAAGATCTGAGTACCACGCCATATGGGATCTTGCCAAAGGCACCATCCTATTTCAGAGGAACTCGACGGATATGGGCGGAGCCCTGTCCCTGACTCCTTGGCTTAAAAATGTTCTGCCGAACTACAGTGGATACAACAATCTGGTGAAGGGAAATCAGTACCTGCTGGATTTCTTTCAGGTACATACTCTATGATATGATATATTATTACGCATAAATCGATAAACTCTTTTTTTTTCTTATTTTACATTTGGAAATATAGAAAAATTAATAATAATTATGAATCTGACCGACAACGCACATACTTAACAATGGGGCTAGTAGGGTCTTAGTGTGTCGATGGTAATAGTAATTAATAGTACCTATTACTACTTCACCATACCTTTCCCCGACTACCCAGCAGCCTGAACATGTGAATTAAAAAGATTCTGATAAATTGACAACCTGTTTCTGTAAGTCGGTTAAAAAGGAATACAGGAAAAGTTTTTATTCAGTGCGCAAACTTTAACCATGAATTCAGCATACCATTCTAAACCCCCAGCGAAGAAATTTTTCGTCGGTTTTGCAAAAAAAAATCAGCTGTTTCATAGAAAAGTGCAATACCTACGCGGTCGAAATGTATGGAAAAGCTGTTTTTTTTTTTGTAAATCCGTCAAAAATTTTCTTCGCTATGCTGAATTCATGGTTACAGTTTGCGCACTGGATAAAAACTTTTGGTAATAAAAACATATGTGGGAAAAGTATAACCTTGTAAAGTTCAATTATCCTTCAAGTTTTGTCTCCATATTAAAATAAACTGATTTTGTAGCATTTTAAAGTCACGACACTCACGTCCGTTCTGTGACGTCATTAACAACTTGACATCATTTTTCTGAGTACCTATTAGGTACCTATGCTGGGTTTTATAAAAATTAATTTAAACTGACAACAATTTTATGATCATTTCAGAAACTTGTGAACGAAACTCTGGAATCTCACGATGAAACTTACGACCGCCACTTCCTGGACATGTACATCACTAAAATGAAGCAAGAAATGAACGAAAAAGGACGCAGCACATATTCAGGTAAATTATTATTACATTTTGCGAAGCCGCTGGCAAAACAGCGCCTTTGCCCGCGTGCAGGGGGTCTAGCTAGACAAAACACATTTCTGTTAGCGTTCATGCCAAACGCTACGGGCGTAGCGTTTGGCGTGAACTCTAACAGAAATGTGTTTTGTCTAGGCCTGCATGTCGGAAACTATGCCATGGGAACGTACTACTGTAATAAAAAGTATCTTATGTGTTACTCCAGGTTATAAAGTACCTATCTGTGTGCCAAATTTAATCCAAATCCGTTCGGCCGTTTTTGCATGATTGAATAACAAACATTCAAACATCTAAATATCCAAACATAGTTTCACATTTATAATATTAGTAGGATAGTAGGATTAATTATAAGAGCAAACATTTTGAAACCAAAACCGAAGTCCATCATTCCACACTAACATCAATTTGCTTAAACAGTCCTTCTCGTAAAATGATGGTACCTACCTATCTATCTCCGCCAGAGACATAAAACCAGAGAACTAAGCAATTTCTCAGAAGGGTATTCGATGACTTTCTTTTCAAATCTATTCGAAAGTACCTAAAGACAGCTCCTTTCGTAGCTCCTTCTGAATGCAGAGGCTCCAGTGTGAGACTTAACGCATCGACCGCGCTCGGGGCTCTGATTGGCCCTGGATTGGTAAAGGGCCAATCTATTTCTCTGAAGGTGATTCGATTACTTCCTTTCTAATCTACTCGAAAGTAACGACAGCCCCATTCGTAGGTCCATCTGATTGCAGGCAGAGCACCTAGTGTGAGTTTCTTTTAACCATCTCGATCGCCATCGGCCGCGTTCGGCGTTCCAATTGACCCTTTATCAATCCTAGGTGTCTACTCTCTAAGCGCGAAATCCGTAGTTTCGACCGAGGTTACGGGCGCTTTCTACTCCGTATCACCTACGGACATAAAATTAGTTTGGGGCCCGCAGTAAGAATGAACGACAACACGATTTGACAGCTGTCCTCACTACCGATATGTTTTTGCCCGTGCGAAAAGTTAATTAATCGGGCGTAGGGTTCTTTCCGAAGTATCGAACTATTTTCGGACGGACCCGTGTCTTAGTTGAAGCCTAGGACTCAGAGAGTAGGCCCCCTGGGCTAATCGGAGCGCCTAACGCGGTTGATGCGTTAAGTCGGTTAAAAGAAACCCACACTAGGGCCACAGTTTCATTTCATTTTTCTTTCTATGTCCAAAGACTTGGGGGTGACCCCGACGAGTAGATGAAGTGATTAGTGGTCCTATTTCATCATAACCTGCAGCGTCATGCTACATTCGATTCTAAAGATAACTAATCGTAATTCTATTCCTAATTTAGCTAAAACTAAGGTTATCTTTGAATTATCGAGGCTTAAACATACGGCTAAAGGTCAGTAGCTCCGTTTGAAAATCATAATCATCTAAGATCTTAATACCAGATAACACGGATTATAACAAAATCTATCAAGTTGTCAAGGTGTTTTCTAGCATACTTAAGGGTCCAGGAATCCGGCGCAACGCGGCAGCGCTAGTCTAATAGAACAATTTCCATTAAGTTTTCATAGAAATTGTTCAAGTGGCGCCGCGTCGCGCCTGTCTGCTAACGGAATTTTTATCATACGGATGATGTACGCGTATTTTTTCATACGTAGATATCCCCATACCTATCGTACCTACCCTCTCAAGTGGAAGATTTCTAACTTTACTTTCTGCTCAGTCAAGTGCTGTGCAAGGAAGCGTTAAAGGTGAGGGTCTCTCCGTAAAATCTCACCGTGAGAACTGAGGTGAAGTGACCGTGAAGTTAGCTGTCAATCCATCTGATACTAGGGATTCATACTAATGACAGCTCACGTTAAGCTCACTTCACCCAAGTTATCACGGTGAGAGTTTTACAGAATACCACTGCAGATCTATCAAGAGAGATCCCCCTCTTGATTGCCGAAGACCAGCCAATCTATTCTGTAAAAAATCAATGTTAAAACTCGGGAGAAGTGACTTTGAAGACACCTGTCAGTCCATCTGGCGGTTGATTCAGTAAAAATCTCACCGTGAAAAATTCGGTGAAGTGAGCTATCCATAGTGTCAATTCATGGCATCAGGTGGAGATTTTTACAGAATTGATAGGCTGGACACTGGCTGTCAATGTGACAATGACAACTCACTTTACACTCTAATGCATGTCAGACAAGAGCATTTCGGACGGCGAGTAATGGGTAGCTCGCTGTCCAGTAAGGACCAAGCCTGGATCGACGGCGCGTTATGTTCCACGCGCGCCTCAAAGAGATGTCAGCACCAAATGGTGGGGTCCGCAAGGGCCGATGCCTGCCTGGGCTGCGGGTTGTTCGAAAGAGATACCGCGGCACCTGGCACACAGGCAACTGAGGGAACACGGGTGGGTTTTAGTCAGTAAAAGTCTGACACGCCCTCCCGCTCCACCCAGAGCGGGAGAAGTTATTTGATGATTTCCCACCCAAAAAAAAAAAAAAGACAAGAGCATTTGGCTAATGATTAGTAGATATTTATTTAGGTTCATGTTGACTATTAATTCGGATTCTTGTTTTGTAAGGAACGCTTTACTTACACATACTTAATAGACAGGCCCTTGACCCCAGGGTTAAGCAACCGGAAGATAAAAGTAGGCATAAACAAGTATAGCTGAACTACATAGCAAAGTTCATTGTTCGTTGTTTGTTATTGCAAATTATTACAATATTAAATGATAATGGTTGTTTTGTCGTTAGCGCGCCCTAGATATGTGTCATTGCTTATTAAAATAACTAATGGCTGTGATAATTGATGCAACTATTTACATACCTACTTACATAACATCACGCCTTGTTACCCCGAAGGGTTGTGCACAGGGGTATCTATAGTATACCCAACTTTCGCTATACCCCATTTATTATAGCTTTAGAAAAAAGAGGCTCGTAGAAGCAGGAGTGCAAAACATTTTATTTCAAAGTTAAGTTCTAACTTTTATAGGTAGATTTAAGACTACTAAATACTGAGATAAATGAAGTAAAAGTAATGTTTATTTTAAATAATGTTCTATTTACAATAACATCTTCATCACACATTACAAACCTACAACAAAACGAATGAATTAAACAAACAATCACATGATGATTTAAATCTAAAGGAAACAAAATACATATTTTTTACAATACTTTATTTTAAATAACAACTTACGACCCACAATACGTTGGTAAAACTTCGTCGTCATCAGCTAATTTAGTTACTCGGTGTTTTTCACTCCTGCATCTTTTAGGTTTTTAGCATTGACACGTTTAATGTAATTTTGTTACGAAGTGTACATTAAAAAGAACCTTTTTTATCTTCTGTCTAATGCTATTGCAAATGGAGTATAGTTATGTTTAAGTCCCAAGTTCCCAAGGGGTAAGCCTATTGCTATCAACCGGGCACAAATCCAGTGTCCAGAAATACCAGATGGAAAAATCGCATAACACTTTTGCCCGACCTGGAAATCAAACCCAGAACCGCATGTTCAGCAGTAGGATTTACGACTACTAGACCAACGAGGCAGTAACATGTGATTATCCCTACTATCCCTACTTAATATTATAAATGCGAAAGTATCCTATGTCTGTCTGTCTATTACGCTTTCACGCCTAAACCACTGAACCGATCGTCATGAAATTTGGCAGAGATATAGCCTGAGATATGGAGAAGGACATAGGCTACTGTTTTACGCGATAACCGACATCCACGCGAGCGGAGCTGCGGGCAAAAGCTGATTTAGAAATATTTGTATAGTTTACTTTGTAATTGCCTTAGTCTAAGATCGAATGACACGTGCATGCTATAAAACAACCAGCACCCTAATTGCGTGACACGCGATTTATCATAATTTGTTTCGTTTTGAAACAGATGGCAAAACCATTGCTTCATATGTTCGAAAAATGTGTCTGCTCAACAACGTAAATAACGCAATGAATATTGTTGAACTGTCAAAATTAAACCGATTATGATTAATCGCGTGTTACGTAATTAGGGTGCAGGCTGGTCTATTCTGTAAAATCCCATCGTGAAAACTTAGGTGAAATGAGCTGTCTATAACTATCGCAATCGATAGGTTTTGTAAATGTCTGAGTCTATTTGTTTGTATGATGAGATATTTAGATAGTTTCAACCTTAGTAAGTTACAATTTCAGTAAATTGAACTTATTTTTTAATAGTAATTGCGAGGTCGAATAACCTACCTACAATAAAAGGGTTAGGACTACTTACAACTCAGGATAAACCTAATCTAGTCTAGACCTATAAATTATCTATAAGAAATATTGTCGTACTGTAAATGATTTATGTTATTTTCTGTAACCTTATTTATAATCGGCTAGTTATCACCTTGGGGCTTGAATACACTTAATATTATACTTAAGAAATAATTAATTACTACAAAAATTGAAGGACATTTTATAGTGATTTATCTTTATCTGTTCAGTAATGTATTTCATTTAAATGACGCAGTATCAGTATCGTACAAACGATACATATTTAAGAGATTTATATTTTTGCATAGGTACACATGGCTACACATCGAGCTATACATTTCCAGTATAAGCTGATCTCGCATTGCATAGGATTTCCGTACGTACAGTGCGAGATCAGCGTAAACTGGAAATGTATAGCTTGATGTGTAGCCGTGTGTACTACTGATAAAAAGTGCATTTTCAAAGTTTCAAAACCAAACGGGACACAATTCACATGTTGATTAAACAAAAGAGAACAAAATGAGGAAAATGCCGTGAGGAAAGTTTTGAGTATGAATGTAGACGGCTCATAGAGGCGAAGACGAGAGAAACGATGGATGGACTGTGTGAAAGATGATAAAAAAGATAATATGGCTGGAGACAGTTACTATCGAAATAACGACTACTAGAGAAGTATGGAAGAAGAAGACAGGTTGCGCCGACTCGAAATAATTTAGGCAAAATAATGATGATGACGGTAAAACAAACGTACCCTTCGTTTGTTTTACCGTCATCATCATTATTTCATCGTAAGGTACCTGCCTACATATGTAGGTATGAGGGCATTGACCTTAATCTGGCAGGGCACGTGCTTGTCAGTTCAGATCATAAATCATTAAAGAAACATGTAAATCACAATAAAAATAAAAGACTAGGTCTTAAAAACGAGATTCAAACGATATGTTTACCATTGATACAACGTAATGATCCTATTAATAAATATCTATAAGTAATCAGTGACGTTAGTTGTAAAGCCAAAACAAATTTTAGATGAGCCTTGATTTAAAATTAAATGCCTCGATAGCACATTACGGTAGTGCTTTTTTGAAACCTTGTTTTTGTATTTTCCGTGTATGAAAAATTTAATAAAATAGCAATAGCATAGCAATAGCCTTTATTGTTTATTTATTTATTTATTCACAAAATCCACAGCTCTTTAACAGTTTCACATAAGCCACCACTGCTGGGACACAGGTCTCCTCTCAGTGAGAGGGAATGGGCCGTAATCCACCACGCGGGCCCAGTGCGGGTTGGTAGATGTCACATGTCTTCGAATTTTTGGTTCTAGGACGTGCCAGTTTGTCGGTTCGGATAAATTGATAACCTCAACAGGTGACATTATGTTTGTAAAAATAATTTCTTAAACTCACGATGCTCCTTTGTTTCCAGTTGACCAGTTGATACTGACGTGCACAGACTACACATTCCCGGCTTCATCAGCGGTGAGTTTCGTGCTGGCCATGCTTGTGGAGCGAATACTGCTGCAGCCCGAGATCCAGGACAAGATCCACGAGGAGATAGACCGCGTCATTGGCAAAGACCGCCTACCCACTCTTGATGATAGACGAAAGTATGTTGCACTTTGATTTAAGTTTTTTATTTGAACATAAGACCAGGCTCGTGACTAATTAATAGCAGCGGCACGGGTCGAACGATCAGGTTAAGTTGCGCTTGCCGCGCTTGATCCGTGGATGGATGACCATCTTGACATACCAAGATCCCTCCATGCCTCGGAAAGCACGTCAAGCAAGTAGAGTCTGACAACCAGTTTTATCAAGGGGTATCGTTATTACACAGTCACTGAGTTGAGGTTGACCTCCACAACGAATGGTGTGGCAGGTGATGATGATGATCTGAACTTATGACCAGTCGGTCTTAGGTGAAGAGGGTGAGGGTGAGAGCTTGAATTGAACTATCAATATTGTCAATCCCTAGCTTAAGGAGGAATGACAGCTCACTTCAAGCTCTCACGCTGACATTTTTACAGAATAGTAGGACGGCAGATGGTGTGTTGAACTTTGCAAGGTGGCTGTTAGCGGCTGTAAGACAGTAGCCAAGGATTGACTTAAGTGGTGTGCTTTGTAGAGGGCTATGTCCAGCAGTGGCCTGCTATACGCCGATGATGATGATTTTAAACCACTCGATAATTTAAAAACACTATCGTAAATCGTGATGCAAAACTTCCTTTGATCAGGGCTGGCTAAAGGTTTCGTAAAACTAAACCAACCGTATGGAGTCACACCTTGGTCTACCTACCACATGCGTACCAAACCAAAGGAAGCTACTTCGTACTACTCCGTATTTACTGAGTAGGATCTGTGTGTAGCTTAGCTTGAACATGCGCATATTGTAGTTAGCACTATGATTTTTTTTTAGGACCTGCTAGAAATATTCAGCATTTCTTTGAGATCGATAAATAACTAAACATCGAAAACAATGGAACGAGAAAAAAACACATTCATCATAACTAAATGGTGTATTGGCTTGGTACCACCATTTATGTTTGTGTCTTCTAAGCAGCCCAAATGCACTTGAAAGTTCAACAAATAAATCCAAAACCCGTATTATTGAATTATTTGCTATCAGCAAATAGATGACAAATAAAAGTTTTCGTTGTCGAAAGACAGATGGCGCTACCTAAAATGAATTACTAAAACAAACTATTTATAAGAAAATGAATATCTTACATACAATAAGTAATTCTCGCATGTTTGGCAGGAAAGTTTTTGTAGTATATTACCTAGTGCGTTTTGTATTGAGACTATTTCGAAAAAGTCTCACAAATTCTATCGCGCTGCAGCTACAAGTTCAGATTTCACTTAGATTGAGTTATTGTGCGTTTGTTGGTCAGCTCAGCTGTGATATTTTTGCCAATTTTTACAGTAGAAGAGTCTGCTTCTCGTACCTTGGGAAGCACGTAAAGCCGTTGCGCGTTAGTTCTACGCCAGCCAATCTATTATGTTAAGTGTCACCGTGAGAACTCAGGTGAAGTGAGTTGTCATTCCATCTGACACTAGGAATTGATACTAATGACAGCTCACTTTAAGCTCACTTTACCCAAGTTATCACGGTGAGATTTTTACGGAATAGCATTGCTGATCTGTTCCAAGTCGTGACGGATTGCCGTCGAACTATGACAAAAAATTAACAGAGAGTGCACCTGCGTTTGCGCAGGTACACATTTGTGCACTCCAATATATCTATACAAATCTCCTGCCTACATACTGCTAATCTCCATTGAGATTAGCCAGCGTGGCCGAAGATCGGTTGGATGCTGTATTTGAGAGTAATTTCCTAACATAGACTGGAATCCATAACCAAGTAATTAGGACGTATAACCGACACTGCACGTTGGTTTAGTGGGATTGACGCCCAATAATTACTAATAATAATATTGCGATAAGTAGTATCATATCACATATCGTATTGCTCACGCACACGCAAAAGTACCTAATCTGTTATATGGCCTATATTTTTTTACACGCTACGTTTTCAACTGCAATTTTTACATCGCGATTATCTTGAAAAAATGCGGCCATATTATATCGACTCAGCTGAATATCTGGGGTCAATGCCGAAGAATTAACTCAGTTTTTATTGACATTGGTCCTAATCAATTATTTGACCAAGAGGAATTGTAAACAACTTTTAAAAAATCCCACCGTTTCGCCGGAATTTGCATGAAACTTTTATTTTCGCTCATTAAACAATTTTTTGTTCTAATAGTTGTAATACCTAACTACTTTTACGAGCGATTGGACTTGGGACCAGTTTCACTCTGTTCGGATCGGCACCTACCATCATAAAATTCAAAATTGGAACGAATTTAGTACCTAACTTATTGTCATGTATGAAATTAACGGAGGGTTATCCGAACCTGGTGAAGCAGGCCACTTTACTGTATGGTTTTGTATCTTTTTTAAAATATGAAACCGAATCGTGACCGCATCATAAAAAACAAAACAAAAGCGAGCTTGCGCGGACGCTGAACCCCACTCGGTGTGAGGAGCTCCTTAGTCCACATTCACACGGTCATAAAAATATCGTGGCAGAAATTTTTCTCGCGCTGGATCTTCAACGCACTGCCAAACACAGTGTTGTAAATCGAACAGTGTATTTTTTCCACTCTGGGTTGCACTCCATTGGATTCTAAACGCTCGATTCAACACGATAGTTTAAAAACCAGTGCACTTTAATGTGGCTCCGATTTGTCTGTCACCAATTCAGGGCCAATCGAAGCGCCAAACGCGTTCGATGCGTTTGATCGAGATGGTAAAATGCTCAGATTAACCAAATACTAAAGCGTCGCATTGTATGTTACATAGGTACAATGCGACGCTTTAGTATTTGGTTTTTTGCCTTCACTCTTGGTGTCCCGCGCGGTCAATCTGCCTTTGTTTTATAATCTGAGTTAAAATGAAACTGACACTAAGGCCTAAGATCCCGCCGCGCTATTTTTACGTCTGTGTGAACGTAATCGTACTGTTATTAACTGAATATGCCTATCTCCTACTGTTAGATTGTGTACCGCGTACCCGTTACCTACATTTCCGTTAGATTATTTGTTTTTTGTTGTGTTTGGGCTTTAAACGCGATGGCACAGTTAAACGGTTTGTTTAGCTCTATAAATGTTTGCTGACAAGACAAGCGGCAAAGAAATGACTGACCAAGAACCAAGACATTAGCTACCTACGTACTGTAGAAAGGTTTAATAAAACATCAGTCGAATTATCCTAAAAAAAAACTCACCGTGAAATCTTAGGTGAAGTGAACTTGAAGTGAGATTTTTACAGAATAGGCCGGTCACCGGCAGTTTCTTGACCTCAAAAATCGAACGCAAAGCGAAACTTTGAATTAATGTTACCTAATCTCAATCACATATGGTGGTCAAACATGGTCTTTGACAAATCAGCAGAGGTCCACGCTCGAGGTTTGCCAGAGGGCTATGGAACGAAGTATTCTGGGCATCAAACTAACAGACCGGGTTAGGAATACGACCATCCGTTCAATGACAAAGATAACTGATGTCACTTGGAAAGCTGCCACACTAAAATGGAATTGGGCTGGACACATCTGCCGCATGTCAGACGACCAATGGGCCAAACTTACGACCCAATGGGTCCCTCCTAATGGCAAGCGACGTCGCGGTAGGCCCAGACGGAGATGGCGGGATGAGCTGGACTCCTTCAACAAGAACTGGTCACTAGCAGGATTAAACCGAGAGAAGTGGAAGGAGGGTAGAGAGGCCTTTGCCCTGCAGTGGGACATCACAGGCTTTTAATAATAATAATAAATTCATGACCACCTATCGCCAACAACTGCATGTACTTTTTACCCGACAATATCCTGAGATTTCGGTTTCGGAACAACGGATTTCAGATCAACGAAGAACTATAGTTAGGAATAAACTTCTCTCGCAAGAAGTAATAGATCAATTAAAAGAAGAAGTACGAAAACAATTGCTACATGAAGAATCAGAAAATTATGCAAACACTAACACTATCACACAAAACACAAATGAAAATAGCCTGCAAGATCATTCACAATCGCTCACTCAATCACACCCTAATTTTGAATCTCAACCATACAATCAATCGCAAACGTCACACATATCCACACAAACTGAATCTATAACCCTAACGCTAGAAAATGATATTGAGACAGTCGCCGCCGTGAATCAAAACCCTGTAACAGATATATATATACAAGAAATACATGACAAATTTAAAACAGCACTAACACAGTACTCTGGGATGGACCCAGCAGCTCGCCCAAAACTACCTAAACTCAAATATAGCCCCAACCTTTTCCGCTTAGTTAATTTGTTTAATGAAGATATACTAAAACAGTTTTTATCTAATGACACACAACTGATAGATATACACACCCTAATTTATTGCACAGCGGTTGTTATTTCTGAAGAGCTCAACTTTAAAATCACTGAACACACGAGAAACACAATACAAAGAGACACTGCCAAACCATCATGGCAACAGAGACTAGAAAAAGACATTGAAAAATTAAGAGCAGACTGTGGCAGACTTACACATTACATCAATGGCTGCAGATCACATAAAGTCGTTAAAAGAGTTGAAGCAATATTTAACAACAATTTTACACACACTAGACACGAAAGTAACAATAGAAATCCTGAAGAGTTTTTAGACACATTAAAACAGAAATTGGCGCTCAAAGCCCATAGACTTAGGAGATATTTGAAGGCACAACAGCGCAAAAAAGATAATGCCATATTTGCTACGAATGAAAAAATATTTTATAGAAATATACAGAAACCACACACCGATTCTACAACAGAGAACGACACAGACACACCCTCAAAAGAACAATTGGAAAGATTTTGGTCAAACATATGGGAAGAACAGGTACATCACAATGACAAAGCAACTTGGATTTCAGAGGAAGCAACAAAATGGAGAACAATAGGTGAAATGGAATTTAAAGAGATATCAGAAGCTGACATTACATATTTAACAGCTAAACTACATAACTGGAAGTCACCGGGTATAGACAAAATACAAAATTTCTGGTATAAAAAGCTAACGATACTACACAAAGCCATAGCAAAAAACTTAACGGATATAGTATTAGGAGAACAGAGTATACCCGAATTCATTGCCATAGGCATAACTTACATGCTTCCTAAAACCAAATACACATCAGAGCCTTCCCAATACAGACCAATAACATGCCTACCCACAATTTATAAAATACTAACTTCAGCAATAACTAATAAAATCAACTCACACATTGAACACCACAATATGATAGCAGAGGAGCAAAAAGGGTGCAGAAGAGGCCACATGGGGTGCAAAGAACAGTTAGTTATAGACTCTACTATCCATAAACATGCCGCCACAAAAAATAGAAACCTACATTGTACTTATATAGATTACCAAAAAGCTTTCGATAGCATTCCACACTCTTGGCTTATCCAAATCCTAGAAATATATAAAATTAATTCCAAAATAATTGAGTTCCTGCGCACTGTAATGTCATGTTGGAAAACCACACTTCACATAAATAATCGACTCACCAATCTCATAACTCGACAGATACACATTAGGAAGGGTATCTACCAGGGGGATTCCTTGAGCCCTCTTTGGTTCTGTCTCGCTCTGAACCCCTTGTCTCACTTACTCAATCAGTGTCGGGCTGGATATAATTTTAAAAACAATACCGAAGAAACTATTATCTCGCATCTCATATACATGGATGACATTAAACTATACGCTAAAACCGAAAAAGAAATGAAAACTCTTATAGAAGTGACGACCACATTTAGTCAGGATATTAATATGCAATTTGGATTAGACAAGTGTAGGACATTGCATATTATAAAGGGAAAAGTAAAACCCGGCAACTATGAAGTCAGCGACACCGACACAATAGCAGCTATGGAACCAACAGATCTATACAAATATTTAGGCTACAAGCAACTTAAGGGACTCGATCACACAGCAATTAAACACACACTAAATACAGAATATCGGAGAAGAATTAACGCAATTTGCAAAACACAGTTATCTGGAAAGCATCTTATAAAAGCTTTGAATACCTTTGCCATACCCATATTGACCTACTCATTCGGAGTAATAAAATGGTCAAAAACTGACATCGAACATTTAGAAAGAACCACACGCACAACACTTACAAAACACAACAACTTACATCCTAAATCTGCGATTGAACGACTCACCATCAGAAGACAAAATGGAGGGAGAGGCCTAATCGACATACATCACCTTTGGCAGAAACAAATCACTAGGCTCAAAACATTTTTCCACACAAAATCCCGCACAAGTAACATACACAAAGCTATTACCTTAAACGATTTTAATTACACCCCGCTGAACTTAAAGGAACAAAATATACAAGACATAAGCATCAGTGACCCGCAAAACCAAAAAATTGATAATTGGAAGAAGAAAGTCCTTCACGGTAGACATCCTCATGACCTGGAACAGTCCCACATAAACAAATTGGCATCAAATAAGTGGCTTAAAATAGGTAGCCTTTTCCCTGAAACAGAAGGCTTTATCATTGCTATACAAGATCAAATCATTAACACCAAGAACTATAGAAAATTCATCATTAAAGACCCTACCATCACAAACGACAAATGCCGCAGATGTCACATTCAATCAGAAACCATACAACATATAATAGGAGCATGTATAACCCTCACACAGACAGACTACACTCACAGGCACAATCAGGTTTGCAACATTATCCATCAAAAATTGGCACTCAAACATAGTCTCATACAAAACACTAACACTCCATATTATAAGTACGCACCACAAACTATCCTCGAAAATGACACACACAAAATGTACTATGATCGCGCCATACTTACAGATAGGACTATCCACTATAATAGGCCAGATATAATCCTACAGGATAAAATAAGAAAAACCACCTACCTCATAGACATCGCAGTTCCTAATACCCATAACGTACAAAAAACCATTTCTGAAAAAATAAGTAAATATGCTGACCTTAAAGAAGAAGTCACAAGAATATGGAGACAAGAAAAAGTGTACGTTATCCCTATAGTTCTCTCCACAACAGGCGTTATCCCCAATCATCTTCTCCGTAGTCTGAAATTAATAGATTTAGAAGAATCCGTTTATATTAACCTACAGAAAGCTGCCATCTTAAACACCTGCAGAATAGTTAGGAAGTTCATGCAGTTAGAGGAAGAAAATACACCCTCATCTTAAATACACACCACACGCTGCATTTACTTGGCTTTGGCCCGTAAATGTAGCTGAAACCAGTCTAAGAGCTGAGAAAAAGTACACTCCCGAAAATAATAATAATCTCAAATCTCGTACTTAGTTTTCTTATTGGATTAAACGAAATGTCAAGATTTGCATTAATATAAACTAGGTAGGTAGCTACTACCTACTAGTATAATATTTTTCATTATCTGATCCCGTAACAAACTTGGTGAATTTAAAATTATGCAAACGACCAATTTTATTAGTTTTTAGACTTTCATTATGCTAATCAGAAAAACAAAGGTAGGTCACATAACATTAAGTAGTTGGATTACCTACTCCTACAATACTCGTAGCTGTAGCACAAGCACTCTAATTGCGCAACACACTATCAATCAGGATCTGAATGATTTTAATGGATTTTACTAATCCATTGATTCATGTATTCGAAAAATATGTCTGTTTAACAACGTACATAACGCAATTAATGTTGTTGAGCTGTCAAAATGAAAGCCACAGTTGCTGTGTTACGAAATTACTTTTCTAGTGCATTGTTTGTAACTAAAGTCAGTTAAGTAAGTAGGTACTCAAGTTACAAATAATTTTGTATAAAAGAAAATCGTTTCTAGCTTTTTCGGTTTCATAACCTACCTAAGTAGATTAGGTAATAGGAAAAAGATGTCGCATGACTTGATGTTGAAGAGGCTACGAATTTGTTTTGGGAATTCAGAGGCCCTAGTAGGTACGCGCGCATCAATATTGAACGTTCGTGCTAGGTCCAATGGACTGATAAAAACATCGAATGAGGCCAAAACTTGTAGGGTGGTAGGTACCTACCGGGCAAACAATGTAGGCTATCGAAAATCAAAAGTACCTAAACACACCTACCTAGCTACTGCTCGTAATCCAATCAGCTTTCAATCCTAACCTATTTCAACATTGAACCTTCCGATAATTGTAAAAAGTAGGTAGGTACCTACCTCCATTTATCTTACCATCGATAACATGTAAGATTGTGGTGATTAGATACCTAGTCAGCTTCTGGTCGATTTTTTATCATGACCAATCGACACCTTATTTTGCCAAACAGCTACTTTGTATCTAGCTGCATCGGCATAAAGTACCTATTTGGTTCCAAAGGTATTAGATGAAAATGTAAACAAATGCACCAGAAAAGGTAGGTAGGTACTGTGAATGCCAATATTTAGCACCACTTACCTACAAATTAAGTGCTTTGATTTGATTACCTACTTAATTGAATAGTTGAAACCGAAATTTTAAATCACCTTAAAGATGTTTTCATTTGACAATTGGGGTCAATTTGATAACCTCAATTTGCGTCGATGATTTTCGTTTAGGTACTCAGGCATTCTTAATGTTTTAATAAGACAATCGAGGATTCTGATATTATGTCGAAGGAACCTTCCATTCCGGCTCGTAAGATAACATACAATCGCTATTTCCAGATTCTTGACATGCTATATTTTCGTACCTATCAGAAAAAGGAGGTTAATACTTACCTACCTTTCAAATCTCGCATTAGAATTGTTCCCTATAGATAAACGTGTACCGATTTGTACGTACGTAATTACTTTCCTAAGTAAAGTTCTGATGCCGGCTTTGGAGCCGATAGCTCGGGCTATTAACAGCCATTCAGTTTGCCCATTACGCTTCAATACCAGCTAACGCGTTGCACCACAAAACAATTATTTACTGGCTCGAACTGTTAAAGCCATCCATCATCAACTATTGCAAAGAAATCGGAACAGTGGTTAGGTGGTGGTTAGTATGAGTACCTACCGTGACCGCATAAACTACCCACAATACGAACGTTATGTTTTTTAACTTCTGAATGAGGGACTCACGGTTAAACAATAGCGGCCGCATCGCCCGCCGACCGCGGCCATCGGTCTCGGCAGGCATACGCAGTGCCAGTCACTGCGTTGTGAAGGTCAGATAGGCAGTCGGTCCATGATATGTATTGGAAGGTATTACTAGCAGCATCCAGTTAGACTGAAAGCCGACCCCAACATACTTAGTTGGGAAAAGTTAAATTTAAAATTTAAAAAACTCCCGACCCAAACAAAAACTAAAAAATAAAAAATTATTGGCCTTTTAAGTTGTAGGTAATATTTTGTTCAAGGCATTGTCAAGTCGGGGGACGGTCAATGAAAACTCCAAACAGAGGAGGCCTAGCATTTTCATTAGCCGTCCCCCGACATGACAATGCCTTCAACAAAATATTACCTACAATTTAAAAGGCCAATAAATGTTATTTTTTTACTTTTGTTTGGGTCGGGAGTTTTTAAATTTTAAATTTAACTTTTCCCAACTAAGTATGTTGGGGTCGGCTTTCAGTCTAACTTTTTAAATTTTTAATTTAACTTTTATTTCTTGCTTTTTAAACTTAATGTCTCGCTTAAATCTGCGCAGCGTTGCGTATGTTTCCCACAGTGAAGTTTGTTACTCATTTGTCCTCATTCCTCGTCCTGATTACCATTTATCTATAACCTATTCATTGAGGCCTTTTCAATGAGCCCAAAAATGATACTTCTGCTGTTTGTTGGGGAGTAACCTGGGTATCCTGGAAATTCCAGGTGATGCTCCAGTATCAGTTCAAAGTTAGTTTGTTCGTCTAATATCATTGAAGTAATAGAATACCAAATTTCGACTTGATCAGACCTGTGGAAGATGCTCAGATCCCTTCATCAACCAGAAAAGAGCTGATAATTTCCAAACGGCTGAACCGATTTTGATAAAACATGCCTAAGAACACTCCCGACTAATTCATCTTTCAAACAAAAAAAACTAAATCAAAATCGGTTCATTCGTTCGGGAGCTAATATGCCACACACACGAACACACACACGCACACACACACACACAGACAGACACGTCAAACTTATAACACCCAGTCGTTTTTGCGTCGGGGGTTAAAAAGGCTAGGCAGATATAGAGACGCAGTAAAATTAAATGTCTAATTCTGTGTATATGTCAACATGTCATCATAATCAGTCACGCAATGAAAATCACCTAGGTGGTTTGAATGATCCGTAGATGTAAGAAGGACTTAGATACCTACTTAGAGAATAATGGCGTTAATTTTGTCAACAGCATGCATTACATGGAGGCGTGTATCCGCGAGACGATGAGGTTCGACACCACGGTCCCGCTCTCAGTACCACACAGAGCCATGAAGACGACCACGTTAGCAGGCTATGATGTTCCAGAGGTAAGATGATTATCCTCATTATTCTAACCATCTACTTCCTACGGCTACAAGGCTACCATAACCAACATTTAAATGCAGCGAAATATACAAAAAATACGGGTAAACGGTGGATGCCAAAGTGACATATTTGTTGAAAATCGCACCATATTGTTATCTTCGAAATGCGTTGTATTGGATTACTGCAAGGGAACTTCCTGGGATCCCTAGTTAACCTACATAATCAAAACACAAACATACGTACCTTAGTAACCGTATGCTGATGTCTGGAAAAGCCTACTAACGTTAAACGCGACTAGGATAACAGCAACCACAGCTACATGCATAGACAATGTATTTACTAATTGCATAATAAAAGGCTCATCCTTAATTAGTGGCGTCAGGTCAGACCATACTGGTCAGCTTATATCGTTTGACTTAGATAAAAAGTTACACCTGGATAGAACCATTGAATTGAGACCTCTGACTAAAAATTAATTGAAAACGTTTATTAATAATGTTCTTAGCAATCTCTCAATAGCAAATTTAGATTCACAAGACCCCAATGTAAACTATGGCACACTTTTTATGCCAAGTACAGTATGCCAAGAATTAAATAAAGCATGTCCTGTAAAAAAAGTTACAATCACTACTAGACCAAAATTTAGTGAATGGGCCACTGCTGGCATTAGAAAAAGCAGAGACATCTTATATAATTTGTATAATGAAAAATCATTGACTTCTGATCAGGCCTTTCATAATTATGTAAGAAACTATTTTAATATATTCAAAAGAGTCTGCGCTCAAGCTAAATCTAAATTAATAAGTAACAAAATTAGTATTTAATTTTCTAAAAATAAAATAAAAGCTATGTGGCAGGTAATTAACAAAGAAACTGGAAACACAAAACAACGAGATCAGAACGAGTTAGCTCAAAAATTGACAGTGAAACCATTTCAGATAAGTTAAAAGTTGCGGAGGCACTTGAAAATTTATTTACCAACATCCCAATAGTGGTTACGAAATGTCTCCCCTCATCATCTGTATTGGCTGAACCTCTTCATAAAGAAAACTTCAGTAAGGACATTCCAAGTTTTGAATTCAAACCCATTTCTATTGCCACAATTAAAACAGCATTTAAAAGTCTTAACATAAAAACACTGAAGACTTATGGGGGATTTCCGTTAAGGTTCTTGAAAATATCATTGACAGCGGTACGTTTCCTGACTTAATGAAACATAGTAAAGTAGTACCAATTTTCAAATCAGGTAGTAAGAGTGATCCCTTTAATTATAGACCTATATCTGTGCTTCCAGCATTGAGCAAAATTTATGAAAAAATCATGCTAGACCAGATGTTGTCACATTTTAACTCAAATAGGATTTTACATAGTCGAAAGTTTGGTTTCACGAAAGGTAGGTCGACGATCGACGCGAGAGTAAAACTCATCAGTCACATTTTGGAATCCTGGGAGAGTTCCCAGGATGCGATTGGCATTTTCTGTGACCTCTCAAAAGCGTTTTTCACAATACACTGATCTGTAAATTACACCACTACGGAATTCGTGGACAAGCTGCTGATCTTGTAATTTCCTATTTATCAAACAGGCAGCAAAAAGTAAACGTTTACGGGGCGACATCCTCGGGGTCTCTAGTTAGGATGGGCGTGCCTCAAGGTTTAACTCTTGGCCCTTTTTTATTTCTAGTTTATATTAATGCCCTTCCCTATCTGATGGCTAACTTCTCGGATATAATTTTATTCGCTGATGACACTTCTCTTATTTTTAGAATAGATAGAAAAGATACGGATGTCTTATAATAATATGTCAACGAAAGCCTAGCTGTTCTATCGAAATGGTTTGCTGCTAATAATCTTTTATTCAATGCGAACAAAACTAAATGTCTTAAGTTCTCGTTACCAAATCTACCCCAAGTGGGTCTAAATTTAAAACTTGATGGCAAGAAACTAGATGCTATTTCGGAAACTGTATTTTTGGGAATTACTTTAGATTCAAAATTGCAATGGGGTACCCACATTAGAGCAGATTAAGCGCAGCTGCTTACGCAGTAAGAAAAATAAGGCAGTTGACTGTTGTAGCCACAGCTAGGTTAGTATACATTGCTTATTTTCACAGTATTATGTCTTATGGCGTTCTGCTGTGGGGATCGGCAGCGGACGTAGATTCAATTTTTATTTTACAAAAGAGGGCAATCCGCGCAATCTATAAAATGGGGCCTCGCGAGTCTCTTAGAAACAAATTCAACGAAATTGATTACTTACTCTACCTTCTCTTTATATTCTAGAAAATATCTTGTATGTTCGCAAAAACTTAGGACTTTTCAAAAAAAGATGCGATTTCCATAATCTAAATACACGTAGTAAAGATGAAATTGTGATTCCAAAATTTAGATTAACTAAAACTAGCAAGTCATTTCTAATAAACAGGGGGCCGATTCTACTAATTTGCAACGTTACACGTTAAATTGTGTTTCCACAACAGTTCGATTTCGATCGCCGTTCGATAGTTACATAAAAAGTCATTCTACTATTTTATAAGCAAAATGGAAACTAAACTTAAAACGAATTGCAACTGAACTGTAGCGGGAACACAGCGGGTAACCCGCGTTACCAACATGCCAAAATAATATGTTTTATTAATACCACAAAGAAAAAAGTTGAATCTAAAAATGTTACTAAACACGAATATGTGGCACTAAAAGTATTTTCTATAATTAAAAGACATAATGATCATAATTTTATCATTAAATTTGTCCTATAGTAAACGTCACGCTCATGTTCGATTTTGTTAGTAGAATAGGTTTTGACATTGTTTCAATCGATCGTTGGCGTAACTAAAACGTAACCACAGCTGTGTCGCAGCTGGACCGTTGTTCATTTTAGTAGAATGCGAAAACGCTTAAAAGTGGTGATTCGGTTGCGGTTCTATTGCGTTTTTTTAACAAATTTGTTAGTAGAATCGGCCCCCAGTATCCGCTTCTATAACAAGTTGCCAAAGTCGGTTACAGAACTTAGCGATGGAAAGTTTAAAACTCACATCAAACGTGTCCTTATCAAAAAAGCATATTATAAGATAAAATACTACGTTGAAGACAGGGAAGTTTGGCATTAATTCCTTCTGCACATGTGGCTTACCTGGTACCTCATTAACAGCAAAACTGTGTGAAAGTCTATTAACTGCTCCCAAATTACAATGTTAATTTTTATTCTTTTTATTTTGTTATTATTCTCGTTTATTTTCTTTCATACATATTAAGTATATTTTTAAATATTTTTACAAAAATAATTATAAAAAACATTTAAAAATATAAAAAATAAGGGCCCATCGGCATCAGGAGCCGGGTCCAAGATGCCGGTGGTCAGGGCTCTAGAGAAAGGAACCTCCTGACTATGCGTGCCGTGTCTAGGAGTACTGCTTTCTGAATCAAGCCCTTGATCCAGCCGCGTAATGAGAGCCTCCTGAGGTGTTGGTCAAAGTTCTTCGCTATTAGGCCATTTACTGTAACGATTATCGGTACAATGATTGCTGCGTCCACGTCCCACATGTCGAGAACCTCGTGAGCTAAGTCAAGATACTTGATTTTCTTATCTTGCTCAGCTTTCACGAGATTCTCGTCATGAGGGACAGCGATATCAACAATCATTGCACGACGTTCTGGTCGATCTATCACCACAATATCAGGCTTATTGGCTACAATAGTCCTGTCAGTGATGATAGATCGATCCCAGTACAATGTGGCGTGACCATTCTCGAGAACTGGGTCGGGCCTGCCGCCTGTAGTATGGTACTTCAGACTCCACAAGGTTGTACTGCAAAGCAAGTTGCTGGTGGATAATCCTAGCTACTAGATTGTGTCTGTGCAAATACTCGCCGTTAGCAAGACGAGAACAACCGGAAACGATATGTCGGATTGATTCACCGGGACGGTGGCATGCCCAACAGATGTCAACCGTACCATCCTTGACAATGTATTTCCGATAATTGTTCGTCATGATAACTTCATCCATAATCACACAGACAAAACCTTCGGTTTCCCCGAAGAGGTCGCCGAAACGCAGCCAGGATACAGACGCCAAAAGTCTACTATTATTATTCTTATTTATTTTTATTTATTATTTTTATTCTCGTCATTATTTGACATTATACATCAATTTTAATTTCGACTATTTATTATTAGTGATTGTCATCGAAATCATGTCACTTGGTTCAAATAGGATATTTTATATAGCTAGGTAGATTATTTTACATATTGTGAATGAGAGAACGTTATAGGCCTTAGAGACTAGATTTGTAGACGTTTTTCTATTCTGTATTTTGATTCCTCTAAGTACCTGGTACTTATTGACTGGCCTGCACTGTCCCTCATACCTATTATCACTGTAATTTGAAAACATTGTAAAAGCCAATTATTTTTAAAAGAGTAACCGTGGAGTTTCTTGCCGGCTCTTCTCCATAGGAAACGACAAATTGGAACCGTGCACCAAGCTTCTGACGTTTCATAAGTGCCCATGCAAGCTTATGTGAAATAAAATATTTTGATTTTTAAGGTAGCTAAAACACTCAGGTCCTCCTAGTTAAAGCTGCTACAATTTATGGCGGGGGACATAGATGCTATGAAGACGATGAAGCGGGCTTTCTGTATAAAGAATATACGCGGTTTGAGAAATAACCTCCATCACTGTTATGTTCAATGTTTTCAGGGCACAATGGTCAGTGCCAATCTGACGCTGCTGCACATGGACAAGGAGACATGGGGTGATCCCGAAATCTTCCGCCCTGAACGTTTTCTCAGGAATGGCGAGTTGGACGTCTCCCTTGATAAATCATTGCCGTTTGGCGCAGGTATGACCTCTTTCATCCCGAATTCTAGCCTTTCAGTGGGTAAGGCCTTCTCCATTAATAGCGAATGGTCCTCATACGCTTTTGGCTAGTCTAGCTCTACCTAAGAGTGACTGCCGGCAAGGTCCACAAAGCCTGTGTAGTTTCACTAGCGCCTAGGAAGATACTGCAGCCTGCCATTGTGGCGTAGGCTTAAATTCCTGGATGTACTTATTACTATATGCAACTAAAGAACTTTCTTTGAGTTGTGAATCACAGACTAGGTACCATTGAAATATCTGTTAAAGAATGGACATTTTTTGTAGGTCTAATCAAAATTATGATTTCTTTGTCTGAAATAGGTAAGTAATTACCTATTTAGCTTCAATTATTGTGTTAAATTATTAAAATAAACAACACATTCACGACTTAGTTTTCCTCAATGCCAGCAACATAGTTAGACAAGTGGCGCATATTGCAAGTAGCTACATTCAAAGCATATTAGGTAGGTACATAAGAAATATAGTTTCCAATAGATAATACGGTAGTTTATAAACCTGTCAAAGTTACGTTGCGCAATACTTGCGAAATGGTTGAAAAATTGCCACAATTATAGCTTAGGCAACACCAATGTAGTAGGTAGGTATATACTTACGAGGCTGTGAATACTATGTTTTATTCGACAAAGATAATACTTAGGCTCACGGAGGTTGATTTGGCCTAGTCTAAAGTATTTGATGAAATTGTAAACCAATGGATAACAAAACGCGATAATTATACCTGTGGATGCTAATTTGTAGTACTTACCATGCAGTTTCATTATTTGATAGGCAAGAATTTTCATTCGAACCCGCAATTCTAATTTTAAATTACCGTAAAGATGATTTTTATTTTATACAATTGAGGTTAATTTTATAACCTCAATTTTCGTCGATAATGTTAATCGAACAATAATATAAAGTGGTGAGATACAAAGTTGCCCCTTCTAAATTAGAAATGCGTTAGGTACTAATTCCCTTTAGTGAGTGCTTGCGTAGGAATTTAACGCGATCTGGGTTTGTTCATAATTTCATCAGAAATTTTTGGAACATATATTACTAGGTTCTTGGTACAAATAACAAATTAAAAAAAAACATTTGTTTTTCAATCTGGTTATTTTTAATCAAGCCAGAATGAGCAGAAAAAAATAGGTTACAATCACAATACCTAGTAGGTACTAGATAATATATTATTAATATCTACCCATAATCCAACTATAAGTACCTACCTAATCTAATTAGGTATAAGTAATCCTTTTTTTTAATATGTCTGTTTTAGTTTCAACACTTTACTAATATTTCATAATGCTTGTACCTAACTAATTATCTGCCTGCCTATACAGGCAAAGTTTTTATTCAGTGCGCAAACTTTAACCATGAAATTCAGCATTACAGCATTTATACCATTCTAGACGCATGGTTACAGTTTGCGCACTGGATAAAAACTTTTCCTGTATAGGTACTTACCTACTGAAATAATCGGCGTTGCTAGATAACTTTTATATATATATATACTTTTATATAATACAAAAAAATAACTTTTTACAAAAAATAAGCAACTGACTTCCAAAAAAACAATACAAAGCTAAAAATAACTTTAATTTGTTTTAGAGATGTAGTAGTTTTTTCGTCGGTTGTTTTTTTTTTAAGTTTTATATTTCTCACACCAAAGCGGTGGTGGTACCTAGTATTTTTGTCCGCCATTGTGTTATAATACCTTTGCCCACGAGTATCCATGAGCAGCTTTGATTTCTTTGGTCACAGGAAGAAGACTTTGTGCTGGTGAAACCTACGCTCGGCAGACAATGTTCCAGGTCTTTTCCGCTTTCATGCAGACGTTCAAAGTATCCACTGCTGATGGAAAACCACTGCTCAAACCTTCCCGTAGGATTCAGGGCATAATCACGACGATCCCCGAGTTCTGGGTCCAAGTTAACGTCAGAACATGAATGGAAATTGTGCTGCAGAATTATGTGTTGGATCTCGTGTGCTTGTTAATCGGCTACAACTTAAATATTGTTAATGCTTATCTACAAACTCCAGAAATTGAGAATTGTTATTAAATTATGTAGCTTTTGGATTTGTAGAAAAAAAAATCGCAATAATTACTACAGCAGGTAACCAAAATTTGAGTAGGCTGATACTAGATAGTACCCAAGTACTAGATAAATAGATAAATCTACTAATACTCTGCTTCGGTAGGTAGGTACAGGCATTTTATTACGCGTAAACTGAATTTATTTTGTCAATTTAACGTGACATTGATGTGTACCTGTAGTCGTTTACCTTGACAAAGGCGACCCATTCAAAGGTATCAAAACCCTGTCAAAGATGTTTTTCTCCCAGTTTTTGTGGGTTAAGTCACAATTTAATACATTATTAAGATATATGACACTGTTTTTATATAAATGTATTTATTATTAAATGACAAGGCAATGCTAATGTGTAGTTATTTAAGCAGATTTTGTAAATCAGATAAGTTACTATAATCTTAATGGATATCTAGATAAGTATCTTCCATTTCAAGACATGTCCAAATTAGATAAAACTGCCTCAATTATATATGCAAATAATTACACCAAGTGTCTTGACTTCTCGATGGCCTCTTAAGCTATTCACCTTCTTGTGGACCTACTTATTGAGTTTATGTTCTTCACTCTCATGTCTTGGAACATTATTAAGATTATTCAAAATCTAAGTATGGGTACAAAGTTTAAGTAAGTAATATTATAATAAAATATGTAGCCTAAATAAAATACTTTTACAAAACTAAATGGTTTTCTTTATTTATATCACGTTCTGGTTCCAGAACGTAGACCTCGTTTTCAAAATAGATGCTCACTCAACGCAATCTATCTAATCTATCATTTGAGAAGACGGTAGTACCGTTACGGGCAAATGCTTGGGTATATTATCACTAGCTAAAATCTTCCACAGCGTTTTGCAACAATGTTCCAGTTTCTGCGTTCAACTCGTGCCAGCAAATATTTAAACGGCTTCATTATGTTGTAGACTCTATATATTTTCTTATATGCGTTGGGTCATGGTCACAGAGATCAGTACGTGACACATAAACCTAACAATAGATAAAGCAGTCAATGTATTCCTTTGTTTATGTTCACTTAAGTCCTCAGCTTATGTCATTATGTAAAACGTAGGTATATTATTTTAGCCATGTCCTCATTTAAATAGATATTTTGTAAATTTTCCTCGTGTTGTTTTGCCTCACTCCAGTACAAATGCTTCCCTTTTTTCTTTCCACACGTACTATATGCCTCGATATGTACACACGGCTACACATCAAGTTATACATTTCCAGTATAAACTGATCTCGCATTGTATAGGATTTCCGTACAGTGCGAGATCAGCGTAAACTGGAAATGTATAGCTTGATGTATACTGTAGGTAGCGGAGGAAGCGCCAGAGTAGCTCACGAAATTCAAATTTTCTAACGTTTTTTTACAATTTGCAGGTCAGTGTCAGAATGTACCTATATTAAATAAAATATTTATAACATTCCATTTACTTAGTGACCATTTCATGAAAAGGTTAGCCACCAAAAACATTTTCATGTAAAATGTTGCCAAGACGAGACCATATGACTCGCACTGTCAAAAATGTATCAGATATCATGTAAAGTCAAGCTTCTAATTTTACACGCCCTAACTCTACAAGGCCTAACTTCACAAACTCTACACCTAAGTCAAAATTATGTGGCTTGGTCATTTCGCTACATTCAGACGGGCGTAAGGTGAAAAATGTATCCTCTGTTCATTACTTTTCTGTTATACAATAGGTCTTGTAGCAACGAACTGCGCAGATAACGTCGCAACAGTAAATAAATGAATTCCAACAAACAGCTCGTGTTGTATCGGATCGGAACGGATTTCACAATCTTTAAACGATATTAAATCGTGTACACAGTATTAAAAAGTTTATATTACCAAGCTGCGCACAGCAGCTTGACCGCGGACATCTTCCGCGACAGGCGATCGTAGCCGAAAGCATGCAGCGACGCGCGATTGACTCCGTTCGCCTGTCGTCGCGTCCGAACGGATCATATATCCTTTCGGTTGTCGAGGCGTCCGATCGGATCCTTTCGGCTGTCGTCACGTGCGCTCAAAGCCGTGGCTGGGCGGCACCACTCATTCTCGAAAGAGCACGCACTGCAGTAGTCACTCAATCATGGATTTAGGAGGAAAATTATGATTATTTTCTTCTTCAGCCAACAATACTAGGTACGTCAACTTCCACCATTTTCAAAAATTGGAACACGTCAACACGGTAGGAATTAAACTATTTGACTAGGCACAGAAACGGATACGTTCGCGTAGGTACGTACGGAGCCATCGTATGCGTCGACATCCTGCCGGTCGCGATCGGCTGTCGCTGCATCCGTTCGTATCCAATGCGATGCGAGCCGCTTGGTGGGAATTATCCTATAGGTATATAGGGTCAAATTAAATTAGCTAGCAATACTTCCATTAGTTTTCGATATCGATATGGAATAAAAAAAACCTTAAAAAAAAACGTTGTTGTCATTATTAAGGTAATTAACCGTAATTGATCAGCTGTTTTTGTAATTTTTCGTGGAACTTAGATATTTTTACTAACTTCGAAACATTATAACATAACAGTATTTTAGTTGATGTACGACAGCACGTCAAGCTACCCCAATCTGCCAAATTTCTTTCATAGATTTTCAACTTTATAACATAAGCATAAGGTTTATGTTCAATTTGTAAGTTTGGGGTTGGGGTAGCTTGATGTGCTGGCGTCTGTACCTACTTGTCACAGTGTCACTACAGGTTTTGAACATAGTTGGATGAAGTTGGACCAAACAATATATTTTTTGTTTTATTAGTTTTGATTTTGTGATGTCGATACCCAAGACGTTAATTTTTTTGACCCTTTATATTAGGTGACAAGTGGTGGTGGTAGTGTCAGGAGTGACTGCCTCATTGGTCAAGTTGTCACGCTATTGCTGAAGTCCTGAGTTCAATTCCCAGGTCAGGCAGTGTTATTGCATTTTCCATCAGGAATTTGTCAGTAGCAGTCCGGAGTCTGGATTTGTTCCCGGTTGAAGGCTATAGGTTCGCCCCTGTTACTGGGACTTAAATATATCTGACGAAATGTGGATGTACTTACCTACTGTACCTACGTACTCTAGGGGAAAACCGGTGTTGTAAAGGTATTACATGTAGGTATGTGTATTATTAATATTATTACTAACGAAGTCATCAAACTTATTTATTCAAAGGTTTACGAGCTTCTTACTGCGCAGAATCACTCGTAAATCATTTAATCTTCATAAACTAATGTTCCAACAGTAAATAAGTAGGTACCTACCGAAATGAATTATGTATCTGGTAATTATTTAACGAATTAACTTATCTACATACTCACGTTACACGAAACACACTGGCTTAGGTATATACCTATATCTACTATGAAAGTAAGCCAAATCGGAAAAGAACTCAACAGACCAAGGAGCGCGCTTTGAGCAATGTAATGAACAAATTGTTACTTTTCTGTTTCTAATCTGACTGTTGTGTTAATAAGATTTATGGGTGTTATTATAATTTAATTATGGAGAAAGTGAAGGCAATTAAGAACTTTTCAGTATCCTCCAATTTTCTTAATTACCTTCACTTTATATTAAGTAGTTAAAACTACAATGATGTACGTCTACTACATAGTAGATTGTAGTTTTAGTCAATTACGTAAATCATAGGACCGCTACCTGCTCATTTCTACATGGATATAATAAGTATCTACTGTACATCATTGTTCACAGCTACGTAATTAGAAAATATGTGAAGTTCCTAAGTAGGTACAATCTGTCATTGCTCACACCCATATGTGATCACGGAGGTAGTGACACAGCTCCTAGAAAAAAGGCGACAGGCTTTACTTCACATCATTTGCCTGTCCGGGGTATAAGGTCTTTAAAAAAATCTAGCCATGAGCAGACAGCACAGGGACTGAAGTTTGCATATAAAGTAGTTGTATAGCTAGGCAACAGCTAGGTCATAAAATTAATACCTAAAGGCCTACACCTACTTAACGCCTAGTTGCAAATGAAGTGCAGCGTTGTCAATTTGATCACACTAAGCACACTATTTGCACGACAAATGGCGAGCTAAATCAATATTGACGGCAAAACTATAAAGTCGTGACTCGAGTCGAACAAAACCATAGAAAAACAAATGGGTTTGACGCAGAATGTGTACTTCGCAAAATAGGTACTTAAAAGTGTTTTTTTTTTTGGTTGGGAAATCATCAAATAACTTCTCCCGCTCTGGGTGGAGCGGGAGGGCGTGTCAGACTTTTACTGACTAAAACCCACCTCGTGTTCCCTCAGTTGCCTGTGTGCCAGGGGCCGCGGTAGGTATCTCTTTCGTACAACCCGCACCCCTGGCAGGACTTAAAAGTGGTTAGAGTCAGAGTCCTCATTTCTTTAATTGAATCTAAGTACATAACCCAGAAATGTCGAGTAAAAGAGCATTACCTTTCCTCTTGATTGTTTATGTA
The DNA here is from genome assembly GCA_947359405.1 of Antitype chi. Lineage (NCBI taxonomy): Eukaryota > Metazoa > Arthropoda > Insecta > Lepidoptera > Noctuidae > Antitype > Antitype chi. Next base: position 7,230,179 of record OX375815.1, on the reverse strand, counting down.
TTATAATAATTGTTTATATATTTTATCAATATGTATTTATTTAAGTATATGTTCATTTCCTGCATAATAATATGTGTAAGTATATTATATTTTAGTTTAAGACGTCACATGTTCATATTTTCTCTTCTTGTTCTCACACACTATTGTTTACATTTCTTTTTCATTTCTCCTTTCGTAGGTCTGCTGGAAGAAATTTCTATAGAAATAAGCAGTACCTTTGTACTCAATTGTTTGTTTATGCTGTATTTGTATTTATTTTACTGTGTGTACATAAATAATAAAATAAATAAATAAATAAAAAAATCTTAGATACTCATGATTTTGACAGATGGTAGAATTTTCTTGACGATGCCCTAAAAAGACAAAAGATGATAAGATAGGGTCCTCAAAAAGGTGAGATGCAGTAGGCACTTGCTTCTGGATTCTATTTGAACATCACTTGATCTGTCCCAATTTATTTAGGTTCAGCGCAACACGTCAGCGTCTTCCGTAGTCTTCTTTATTAGTCGTAATCTCGGTCATCCCATTTCTAGCCACTCCATCTTTCACACAATTCACATTTGAGCTGCATTCTTTTGCCTGCCAGGGGTGCGGGTTGTTTGAAAGAGATACCGCGGCCCCTGGCACACAGGCAACTGAGAGAACACGGGTGGGTTTTAGTCAGTAAAAGTCTGACACGCCCTCCTGTTCCACCCAGAGCGGGAGAAGTTATGTGATTCCCACCCAAAAAAAAAGCTGCATTCTTTTGGTAGTAGGTAATATGCGATAGGTATCCTAACTACCCACCTGCTACCTACAACAAACTGTGATATGGAGGCCCTGTGATTAGGAAAATTTTACTAATATTGAGTAGGTAAGTAGGTAGTTACCTACTTATAGGTAGGTTGTATATGATAAAATTTATAATTAGATATCTAGATCTAATTGAAAGACTAATCGTTTTGCAACCGGATTAATAAATAGGTAACTAGGAGGTATTTATTGATTAAGAATCTAAAAAATTATCATTCTTTAGATATTTACAGAAAAAAAATCATAACTAGGTCGGTGAGAAAAACTGTTTTCTTATCTTGTATCGTGTTTAGATGAAGATATCTACCCACCACGTCTGAAACAGATTTTTTCGCAAGTGACTACAATAACTGCGGTCGATGACCCCACAAGATTTTTTTATTGTTTAATTGTTTGGATAACGATATCTACCCATCGCGTCTGCGGAGTTTAGTTAGCCAATTTAAAATAACCCTGTATACAGGAAAAGTTTTTATCCAGTGCGCAAACTGTAACCATGAATTCAGCATATCATTCTAGACCGAATTACGTGCGAATTTAGCGTGCTTTTATGTCTCATTCCTAATCAGTATTTTTTGGAAAAATTTTCTTGATTGATGATTTAATCATACACAGGAAAAGTTTTTATTCAGTGCGCAAACTGTAACCATGAATTCAGCATATAATTGTCGATCCCCAGCGCAGAAATTTTTCGTCGGTTATACAAAAAAAATATCATCATATTCATGGTTACAGTTTGCGCACTGAATAAAAACTTTTCCTGTGTATGATTAAATCATCAATCAAGAAAATTATTCCAAAAAATACTGATTACGAATGAGACATAAAAGCACGCTAAATTCGTTCGCTTCTTAGGTAGAGTTCTATTCTCTGCAAAAGTAGATAGGCCTTTACCTACTTACTCTCTGTACCACGTAGCCCACGTTACCTAACCATCTATTATACTTACATAGTGATATTGTTCTATCGACTAAGATAATCCGCATTAGGCGAGTGCACGTAGATAGGTAGTCGATTTGTTATCGAAGCAAATGTTATCTTTCTAAATAATAGTCGGCGCTCACAGGGACGTACTAAATAATACCTACCGCGGGTGGATTTTTTCGTGCACTGAATCTTCACAAGATCGATCGAAAAGGATCTTCAAGCACTGCAACGCGTTGCGATGTACTCTGTTGGATTCTCATTGCTCATTTCGAAACAGATAATTGAAAATAGACTCTTATGTGGATAGATCAAATTTGAACCAGGAAGAATTAAAGAAACAAAAATCTATATTTCGTAGAGGACTTTTTTACTAGATATCCTCGGAAGCCGTCCATTTTATGCTAACTCCTGAAGCCCTTTGCAACGCTGCAGCATGGGTGCTGTAAATGCAGCTGTTACTGTTACTTTTAGGACCCGGTACAGTTTGGTTTCAGCGACATCAAAGCTAGTCGGTTTTGATGTCGCTGAAACCAACGACAGCCCGAATCGTCCATTGAGTTAGGTTTTTACTTCGAGGAGACGGACAAAAGAATGCTGTACCTAGTGACGTGCTCTGAATGCCTGTAGGTAAATGTATAGGTACGCGAGGATTCCAGGAGAACCTGAAGAACTGAATTCAAAAGTAGTTTCTGCAATACGCACGATAGATATAAGTACCAAAGACTCCTCGTTTGAAAACCGAAACGGAAATGTTTAAAAAAAGAAGTTATCTTTTAAACGGTGACGCGGGCGCCAATGTTCTAGAAATCTAAAACATTCGTTTTTTTTTAAATTTGATAGGTTCTATACTGCCTTGCGGCACATAATCACTATCGTAAAAAGCAGATTAGACGTTTCATTGCTCTAGTGTCATCGAACCTTGGCCTTGGAGATATAGAATTTCACTGGGACAGAGCGATGGCCGAAACGCTACGGCAAAACTGCAAGCTGGCGCAAAATATAAATGGAAGCATAATTACAGGTGGTATACTTTCAAATCAATAACCCCTCAAGTATCAACCTCAGCTCCGGTCTAATTAGACATTGAATGACCTCACGTAAATGTTAACCTTATTCACTAAAACAATACAGTAATTGTAATAAAATGTTTTAGCAAATTACAAAAAGTAACTTGGGTCTAGGAGCTGTGTGTACCTACTATACAAAGGATTCTGGAAGGAAGGAAGGCTCAGCGTATCCATGATGAGTATAGAGAACCTAACGTACTCGTAATATTATTAGCAAAGCATACCTTCCAATAAATACATACAGAAAATTATAGTAAAATCAGTATTATTGGTACCTGGACGCGTATCGCGACGGCTGGCTCGAGGTGGCGCGGGAAAAGAGTTCCTGGAAGGACGTGGGGGAGGCCTTTGCCCAGCAGTGCGACAGTACAGGCTAAACAAAAAAGAAATTGAAATCCTTAGAACGCCCTTTCTCTTGGTGCCCGAGAAATTCAAATTTTCTTGTTTTTTTCAAATGACTTTTTCATGAAATAGTCATTTAATAGGATAAAATGAACTTATTATTATTATTATTTATTTATTAAAATCTCCCTTACAACTATCATTACAGGTGTAGGTATACCTAATGCGATAGCGCGGTCTTAAAGTTAATTTACTTACAATTTAAACTATGAAAAACGTATAAAACGCAATATTTAAAATATAAAACTAAAAATATAAAATAAAAATAAAATAACAACATAAATCTAATCTACACTATAACACAAAATAAACAACAGTATTTTTGCGAATTCACTCAAATGGCATATAAATACATCGATCTTCCAGTGAAGTTCGTTAATAATACGCATTGCGTGGGCCAGTGGTGTTTTGGCGAGAAGGTTGGTCCTGGCAGATGGTTGTATTGATGATTTTAATTATGTGAACACATACGTGTTCCGGTCATGAATCATATTTTGTTCAACATACAGCCTGCCGTTGACCTGCAAATTGCAGCGCAGCCTGACATTGACCTGCAAATTGCACCGCAGCCTGACATTGACCTGCAAATTGCAGCGCAGCCGCCAGCGCAGCTGCAATTGCAGCTACGCTGGCCGCGCAGGAACTTCCCCATTAACCCTAGTGAATAAAACTGTGTACTCTGTGTACACAGTTTTATTCACTGGCCTTACTTGTCGAACCCGAAAAATACCAATGTGTTCAGTTCGAATCAGAAAAATACCAATGTGTTCCGGTTTTGCGTCTACCTACGCTTAGTTGTGTTTGTTCGAGGAGGATACGTAGACAGAGGAATTAATAGAATAGCCAAGTGCCAACTAAAAATTTTCGTGGTACCAAATCACAACTGTCATTCTTTGTCTGTTGTATAAAATGTCAAATTAACATTCTTACTATCCCTGATACCACAACAGTCTTCGCTATGGGCTAGAAAATGCTTCAATTCTGTCTATTCAAGCTCAGACTGGGGCAAGTACCTACCTCAATACTAACTAAAGTTATATCTGATAATGTCGTGAACAATGCGTGCACGTGCTAAATTGTATGTACAGTTGTTAAAGTATCCGATATGCGTTGATAATTCATTCGGCAGGGCCAGTGATCGATCACGTAGCAATCAGTAAAACACTTGTTTGTGATAGGTACGTTTTTTGATACGTAATTAATTAATTAGTCAACAGTGGAGAATTAGAAGAAAATACTATTCTTCGCTATTTGTTTAGAGGTAAATATATGAATACAAATTACCCTGAACTCAGGTCTGCTGCCCTTAGGTAGGCAGGTACTACCTTCTTTACTTAAAGTTTATATTTTGATAATCAAGACATTTAAACCAGTTTATATTTAACCAGAGCGACCATTTAGTCGCTATTTACCTTCCTACTTCATCTTTACTTAATTTATTAATTAGAGTTGAAGTTACACAAAGTAAGAATATGGGAGCAAATCCCTTTGCTTGGACTGGAAGCAGCACCGAACGGTGCGCCTCAGAGGCTCCGACTAAGCTGCAACATCTTTTCACTCATACCAAAACTACCAAATAATCTGGGATTACCTACCTACACTACACACGAAAACTCTACGATAAGGTTGGGCTTATATTTTCTGCTGGCACATCCATTAGGTTTTGTGAACCCAGAATAAAACAAAATTTGGAATAATAAATACTTAAATAATATCGTCCTCACTGATTCGGTCATGGTGGCCAATCTCAATGGAGCTTAGCCAAGTACCTACGTAGGAGTTATTATAGTGCCCAAATGTATGCTCAAATGCGTCCTATCGGCAATCCAACCTGGAAGCCGAACAAAGGACCTCACGTTCAGCAGCAGCACTTGCGACTACGGGACCAACGGGGTACTTTTTATTATCACAAAAATGGCGAAAAAGAAGAGATAAGCATAATTATTGTATAAAATGCGTGTCGTTCACGCATGTACAACGTTTATCATACTTGTGCAATTTTTTAAGCCGATTAATCAAATCGAATAGTCTGTTGTTAGGCTGTAAACTCATTGGAATATTTTAAGCTTTTAATTTCATTTGCAATTTTAAATAGGTCAGTGTCTTACAAGTTCGCCAGCACGAAGAAATTTTTGAAAGTCCGTCAACGAAGATACGAGCCCTTCCGAAAGTACTTCGAAACTTCGGAGTGAACTCTACACCCGATTAATTAACTTTTTCTGAACGGAGGGAAGTAAAAAGGAGGGAAGGGAACAACACATCCGGAGAAGGGACAACTGTTAAATCGTGGTATCATTCATTCTTAAGTCGGGCCTCTAACTAAAATTTTTGTCCGTTAGTCTGTAGGTCATACGGAGTACGAAACGCCCGTAACTTAGGCCGATAATTCGGATTTTGTGTAAGCACAAAATGGAGTACACCCCCTGATTGCTCAAGAGGTATTACAACGTTTGTTCACCGCCACCGTCAATGGGACGTCAGCAACAAACGACATTACCTACTCGAAACGCCACGACATGGCAGTGGACAAACGCCCCTATTGTAAAAGGTTGGAGTTCTCACGTAATTTGAATTTGCCCTCCCGCTCTACGTAGAGCAGAAGTTATTTGATGATTTCCCACCCAAAAAAAAACAGCGCTTCAAACTGCTGCTGTCCGATAAAGATGGCAGGCCGCACGGGGCACCAACTGCGCTAGTAGAAATTGTTCTTGACATGAAATGAATTAAAAAAAACAACTCGTTTCCTCTGATGATTTATAGGGTTCTTATGTGAGAGTTATTTTTATAAAATAACTCTCACATAAGCAATCTATAAAATGGGGCCTCGCGAGTCTCTTAGAAACAAATTCAACGAAATTGATATACTTACTCTGCCTTCTCTTTATATTCTAGAAAATATCTTGTATGTTCGCAAAAACTTAGGTCTTTTCAAAAAAAGATGCGATTTCCATAATCTAAATACACGTAGTAAAGATGAAATTGTGATTCCAAAATTTAGATTAACTAAAACTAGCAAGTCATTTCTAATAAACAGTATCCGCTTCTATAACAAGTTGCCAAAGTCGGTTACAGAACTTAGCGATGGAAAGTTTAAAACTCACATCAAACGTGTCCTTATCAAAAAAGCATATTATAAGATAAAAGACTACGTTGAAGACAGGGAAGTTTGGCATTAATTCCTTCTGCACATGTGGCTTCCCTGGTACCTCATTAACAGCAAAACCGTGTGAAAGTCTATTAACTGCTCCCAAATTGCAATGTTAATTTTTATTCTTTTTATTATTATTTTTTTTTTTTTTACAATGTCTGACATATTCTCGTCATTATTTGACACTATACATCAATTTTACTACCTACTATTTATTTTCAGTGATTGTCATCGAAATCATGTCACTTGGTTCAAATAGATTCATTTTATATAGGTAGATTCTTTTACATATTGTGAATGAGAGAACGTTGTAGGCCTTAGAGACTAGATTTGTAGACGTTTTTCTATTCTGTATTTTCATTCCTCTGGTACTTATTGATTGGCCTGCACTGTCCTCCCATACCTATTATCACTGTAATTTGAAAACATTGTAAAAGCCAATTATTTTTAAAAGAGTAACCGTGGAGTTTCTTGCCGGCTCTTCTCCATAGGAAACGACAAATTGGAACCGTGCACCTAGCTTCTGACGTTTCATAAGTGCCCATGCAGGCTTATGTGAAATAAAATATTTTGATTTTCATTTTTGATTTTGAAATTATGAATTTAGACGGAAGTAGGTCCACCTACATAGCGTCCGTTGCCTACACGGGAAGTTGAATCATATTTAAGTAATCTAGACACGCGGCAGCGTTGCGTAGCGTAGCGACCTATAGATGAAAACTCTAACCCAGTTACAGATGACCTAGAAAGTTAAAATTTGGCATCCAGATAGGTAGTTGGGTGATTACAAAGTAATAAATCAGAAACTAGTAAATTTTTATCATTTTATTACATTTTTTTCAATTTCTATTAGAAACACATACCTACGTCTTATGCACCTGTAATAGTGCCTGTATGTAATGTAATGTAAGAATCAGCAAACAAAATTGATGACAACCGGTCTTTATGTGGATTTTAAGGTCTTCACGTGAATATAAAACGAGTGGAATATCATCCTTTAACATCTCTTAACTTTAGGCAAAGTTTATAAATAAGAGCGTAAATTTTCAATCACAGCTAAAACAGTTTTTTCAGCTAGTTACGTATGGGATCTATCTGATAAAAATATACTTTGTGACCAAAACTGACGATAATTATGACGATAATTATATCGGATTTATCGGCTTACTTAACCGATTATGATTAGGTAGCACCGTAGCAATGACTAAGACATTTTATGGTGTTTGTAATTCGGAAGTCTGATTTAGGTATTCACTAACATAATGTCATATTGTTCGTCAATATATTTCCTGCTTTCTACTAATGTAGGTATATCTACCAAATTGTAGATCCTTGCCCTGGTAATTAGGTACCAATGTGATTTTGCAAGAGATTTTTTTAAGTTTCTGGATATAGATACCATATAAAGAACGACGATAGATATGTTAGAAAATAACATCACGCCTGTATTCCCCGAAGAATTAGTGTATACTACCTAATTAATAGTACATCCAGATTTCGCCAGTAATGTTTAAGTCCCATGTAATAGGGGGCGGACCTATTACCATCAACTGAGCACAAATCCAGACTCCGGCCTGGGACTGTGAAATTCCAACCCAATTACACCTTGCCCGACCCGGGAATTGAATCTAGAGCCTCATACTTAACTGATTGGCGATCACAAAAATTTATACCCAATACACAAGGTGATGCATCAAGGTAACCAGAGATGACCGTTATATCTGGTTTAAAAATAGCTACATCACTGTTATGTAACCTTCATAGCCAACATTGCCGTGAGAGGAAACAGCTCGACCAATCACAAACGTAACTAAACTATCAAATGGAATGTCCTCCTAACCAAATTCAGTTTATAAATAAGGTTAACTAAGTAATAGGTAATACAACAGATAACAGCATGTTTATTCATACATGACACCGGTTAAATAATTATCTTAGTAGATACAATCATTAAAAAATTAAATTAAGTAGGTGACTACTTTAAATTATTTTCCATTCCTTTTTAGTCTATGACCTAACTGGCTAAGTGCACCATCCAACATTATGGTGAGCAAATTATAAACCAGCGATAAAAACGTGGTTTGAGCCATTCAGTTTCTTTTTGTTTTTCTTTTCAGTGTATACCTACAATAAACTGGATCTATCTAGGTTTATTTTATTCGTAAATCATCAGTGTTTTACTCGACATGTCCACTAGACCTACATAGGTATAAGGTAGGTAGAGTGCTACAAAGACCTTTTTTAACCCGAATGACATTGTCTGTTATTGTGGTAGGCATATATTTTGTGAATTTTTCACAGAAATTCTTCTTCCATTTCTTAATCTTAATTCTATTCTATGTCGGGTCGCCTCTTCTTATACAGCGGTGCCGGAACTCTCTGTCAGGGTTGTGATAAGAGTTAGATTCTGCGCTTTCGTCTCCCTCTAGATACTGAACCACCATGTAGCGGTGAGTCTTCCGGTTCTCAGGGGTTTCGTAGGAATATACAAAACTGTTTTTACTGAGAAACTATCATCTCTCCTCATTACGAGGCCATACCATCTAAGACAGCTCTCTTTTAGTTTGTCCGTAATTGAGGCCACTCCGAAATTTCTCTCACGTGCTCATTGCGTATTCTATCCAAACGTGTTACACTGCCCGCCCAGTACAGCATTTTCATTTTGACTGTGTGCAATTGCTGTTCATGCTTTTTTGATTGAGGGTAGTACAAAGCGTCTTGTAGATTTTGCCCTTAGTTCGTACTGGCATTCGGGTTTCGACGATGACGTTTTCTATTTCTACGAACAATAGACAGTGCTTTTTCAATACAAAGTGACATTTCTTTTCTCCATTTTTGACATCGCACCGTAGATATCCTTCTACAATCTGTTATTTTGTTTTTCGTTTCTAACTATCTTTTTCTAGGTCCTTGTAAATGTAGACTATTTCAGACGATTATTTCTTCCCAGACTGTTAAAATCACACTGACAACAAACTTTCTACTCGACGGACACAAAGTATAATATGATTATCTATAAAATCATGATTCGTTTAGAACGCATAACTGTGATGATTAATAGAAAAACATAGCTATTTTCTCCTATTGGTAAACCAAGGTATAACTAGCCATAACCAATTACTATCCACTTGGTACTTTATCTATTTGAAATAAGAATAACGTTTTATTTCCCCTATCTTTGAACATTTCAAACAAATGCCTTGTCATTCACCTTTCATAGTAGTTCAACTTTTTCGCTACGGATACTAGCGCCAAAGCAAACGGCCATTTACTGACAGTTGGTGTACATGTCTCGACATATATGTTACTTCACTACTACGTAAATGTAGCTTAAATGTAACTTAGCGTTAGTGAAAGAATCGCATATTGCTACGTGTTTGCATGGTGAGTTATATGTATCTTTAGCTTAATTCTAATAAAATCTTAAATGAGCCGTTTTTGAAAGGGTGGCTTAGTTTCTGAAGTAAGTGTTTTTTTGCATTTTTTTAGTTATTGGCCACATATGCCAGTTACTAAAGTTTTGCCTATTATTCAATTTTTTTTTTATTAACTCGTATTTACTATGTTATTAACGTGTAGTATTGTGTATTTCCTTTTTGAAGATTAGGTGGCCAGTTACTAACATAAACATTGAAATGTTAATAAAATATCTAAAAAACGACAATACGGCAAAGAAGCAAATAATAAGGTTCTTAAATTTATTGAGAATAAAGAGGGTTCAATTCGACAGGCGGCATATCAATTTGGTGTGCCTAGAAGTAGCTCCAATTTAAAATTCAAAATCCTGTCACAAAGTTCCCACCAGAGAGAGAGAGAGAGTGAGAGACCAGAGAGTCTAGACCAGATCCAGTGCTAACTAAAGCTAAAGAAAACAGTTTTTGTGACTTCATCGTACAACTATTAAAGTGTGGCTTCCCAAAAAAGAAGGAGGATATCCAAATGTGTCCAGAATTTTTTGCAACAAAATCCAAGACCCAACCCTTTCCGAGACAACAAACCGGGAGATGTGTGGTTTTAGGCTTTCTAGAAAAGACACCCTAATATTTCTATTCGAACATCAGAAGGAGTTACCAATGCAATTGTTTCAGAACAGGATATTAGGAAATGGTTTCAGGAAATACAGCAGTATATTGTCGAGGAAGCATTAAATGACGTCATTCAAGATCCCGTATTCAGTGCTGATGAAACTGGATTCAATATTTGCCCGAAAACAGGCAAAGTACTGGCTGAGAGAGGGTGCAAAAATGTGTACCAGGTAGAAAAAGCATCATCTAAAGAAAACGTTACAGTTTTATTTACGTTTTCTGCTGCTGGACACGTCTTTATAGACCAATGATTATTATCTATCCTTATAAACGGATACCTGACCAAGTTTCGTTGAGTGTGCCATCTGGTTGGGGAATAGGGCGAAGCGACACAGGTTGGATGACTGCAGCGGTTTTTTTATGATTATATCTCTAACTGTCTGCACCAACAAATTTTAGAAAGCAATATCACTCTTCCTGTAATTCTGTTTATCAATGGACAGAAAACCCATAGAAGTATCAGAACTATGCCGCTATTTTTAAATACATCTAATAGCGCTTTATCCAAACGCAACTCGCAACTACAACCAGCAGATGTTGCAGCTTTTCGCCCAATAAAGTTTGCTTGGAAGAAGGTACTGCGCGATTGGTACGCTGCGAATAATTACCAGAAAAGTCTGACCAAAGAAACCTTTACTCCATCCACTGTTAAAAACAGTTGTAAACTTGTGTTTTAAGAAAGAGACAATAATAAATGGATTCAGAGTATGCGGTTTGTGTCCATTTGAACTAAATAATGACGATTTTAGCAAGTGCATTGCAAGAGTAAACCAACCCGATTATACATCCACGTCAGAAACAAATGTTGAGCATAATATGAGTGTGCTGACCTATTCAGAGTTTTGTAACATTCTGGGTGAACCAATTCTTGAAAAATGTCGAATAGTATCGTCCATTTTTGAGTCAGATGATAACTTTATTGCTATTTTCAATTTATGGCAAAGATTTGAGGCTGGATCTGAAATCAATAATAATTATATAAGTAATAAAGACTTGGACCATGAACCTTTTCATCAACTGACCATAATCGTAGAAGAGAAGTATGTGACTGATATTATAGAAGACGAAAACTCTAGAAATATTCTTAATGAATTTACAGGTGAATTAATAAATAAAACCGAAGAAACAGAAAATGAAATGAAAGAAGTGTACAGCGAGCCGACACTTCAGAATATTTTAATAGAACGTAGTCCCACTCCGCAGCCCAACACGTCAAAAAAAATCACACATTCGACGGTTCCATAATTTCTAATGTGTCTCTAACTGAATACCTACTTGAAACAAAACTTTCCAGTATCACCTAAACGCCAAGGAAAGCGCCGAATAGAAAGACTGCCACTTGCTTTAACTTCAGACCAATACGTGGAAAAAATAAAAGCAAAACCGTTAAAAAGGAAGAAGAAGAAGCTGCAAAAGAGGAGAGAAAGAGACTACGAGAAGAAAAGAAGAAAAAAAAAGAGAACAGTATACCTAAGAAGAACATGAAGAAAGAAGTGATAGAAAAGCAAAATAAAGATAATTAAAGAAGATATAAGTAAAGAAAAGACTGAACAATATGAGGTTAATGAACAATTAGTTTTTTGTGATTTTTGTTTGAATCTCTTTATACGCAGGGTTATTGAATGTAACTAGTAAAAAACGGTTTCATTAAAAATGCATTCCGTCATATCACAGACTCCATGTACCTGTGGAAGATGAGGATCTGGGGCCTTTTTTTTTTTTTGAGGGTGGGAAATCATCAAATAACTTCTCCCGCTCTGGGTGGAGCGGGAGGGCGTGTCAGACTTTTACTGACTAAAACCCACCCGTGTTCCCTCAGTTGCCTGTGTGCCAGGGGCCGCGGTATCTCTTTCGAACAACCCGCACCCCTGGCAGGCATCGGTCCTTGCGGACCCCACCCTTTGGTGCTGACATCTCTTTGAGGCGCGCGTGGAACACAACGCGCCGTCGACCCGGGCTTGGTCTTTACCGGACAGCGAGCTACCCATTACTCGCCGTCCGCAAGCCCGCGCCTACGGTGGCCGGGAATCAGCCTGGGATTCCCGACGCCCAGGGCTTCTCCCGCGGCGACTACGGCCGTGAGGGCGCATATACTGCCTCTCCCTCACGTGCGCCGCCTCCCTCTTCGCGATAGTCTGCTATTTTATAAATTCGTCATTCCAACACGATCCCATTGTCATTAATTTGTCATTTTGCTAAAAGTTCGTAATCTGCTAAATTCATAGTTGTCGATCATTGGAGAATTGTGTTATAATGGCATTTTCGTATTGCCATTATTATAATACTCGTTAGTAGAAATGATTTTCGAAAAACTACTACTAAATTTGAACCTTTATTCATGCCAGATTTTATTTATTGTTTATATTTTTACATATTATTTATTAGTGTTATAAGCATTCTAAAGTAGTAGGAAGTTCGTAAATTAAGTCAGTCATTCATTTGTCATTATGTACGAGATTACCAATAAATGCCATTTCTTTCAATGGAGTGTCAGTGGCTGACCATTGGAAAGTCATAATGACGCCTTTTTATTAGTAGACTACCAAACTTGTCAAAATCAACAATTATGAAATCAATGATAGACCATTCTGACACTATTGTAATAGCAGACTTGAGGCCCAGTTTATGTGCCACATTTGCTATCGAGAGAGTAACACTGTTTCATCTGACGGTGATTGTGACGCCATATATGTTTAGCTCTGCTTGTGAAGAAGCACGAAAACAAGGCTTCCGTACTAACTTAATTCTATAAAACTATATGTTCGTGTGAATTAAGAAAGTTCCTATGTCGTATTATTTTTGAATTCATATGTTACGAGTAAAATGTTGATTTATTGTCTAACATAATGGATGTTGTTTTGTTTAATGTTTATATTTTTTTATGTTCCTTTATACGAGTAGATAGTAGGATGATGAAACTGAGACTTATTTTATGTGGCCAAATAATAGTTTAATGACGGCCAGTTTCTAATATTAGTGGCTAGTAACCACCAAAAAGTGATAGATTTTGATTTCATTAAAATTTTATACGTACAAAGTATTGTTTTGTTTTACTTTTAAAACCCCGAATTACATAAAATAATGTGCATATTATTCTGTGGCATTGCAATAAAAATCTAATAAATAATAACTAAATTTGACATAACTCAAGTGTGACTTGGTGAAAATGGCCAGTTACTAATGGTTTTACCCTAAATCATTTAGTTAAGAGTCATAACTATTCTTCCGTCGACAAATCGGTGCTCGTGCTAAGCCTGCAGTTAGAGATCGCCATTTCAGCCAGACGGTATTGACTCTACGGCTAACATCTGTGTAGAATTGTCATAGAAATTGTATTGAAACAAGATGGCGGCGTTTATTCAGATTTTGGCCACGCGTCAATAGAACGTTGTAGCGCTGTGCCTACCTACCCGCACACCTATACACCTGTCAGGTTTCCAAGTCTTCTAATGGGAAAGTGACCATAAGCGATAACCAAACATGATGAAGTAATACCTAAATAGGTATTGTTATTATATAACACGTTATATCAGACATAAGGTAGGTACATGCCTACCTTATCTAAAAAGAGTTAGTTTTTAAGAGTTATGCACTTCTTATCATCGAATGAAAAATGCCTAGACAGATCCGATTTTTAGATTAAGTAAATAAAATTCGGCACATTGATAAGAAGCTTTAAAGATTGTTTGGGTTCGTCGTAAGTGGAGAACGTAGTGATTTTAAACGGTATGCCAGCAAACATTGTTATGGCAAATAGTTTTTTTTTTTCATAGGTACTTACTAGTTTTCCGTCTAAAACCTTCACGTAATAGTAGGTGTCCTGCGTTCTTAGGTAAGGACCTAAGGTACAGTATTTTATTTCACGAAGCGACGCGTGCTTTACTTGTGGTTACCAAGTGTACAAACACGCTGTGCATTGTGTGTAAACGCAGGAGCGCTCAGTACCATCAGAAATAATTGCAAAGTCGTAGCTGCCTACTTGTCTAGCTACGCACACTTTACCAATGCCAAGTAAAGAACTCCATTCTTCATGAGATAAATATATACCTACAGGAAAAGTTTTTATTCATTGCGTAAACTGTAACCATGAATTCAGCATATCATTCTTGACCCCCCAGCGCAGAAATAATTCGTCGGATCTACAAAAAAAAATCAGCTGTTTCATAGAAAAGTGCAATAAGTACCTATGCGGTCAAAATGTATGGAACGGCTGATTTTTTTTTTTAATAACCGATGAAAAATGTTTGCGCTGGGGGTCTTAACGCCAGACAAATTGGCGCTTGCTTTACCCGCAGAAATTGAAATAAGCGAAGCGATGTAGATAAGTGAAATTATCTTCCATGCTGTGCTGTGATGTGATTGAAACTTATAGAAATACGCTGCTGATTTATTTACGTGATACATAATACAGACCAGGGGGCCGATTCTACTAATTTGCAACGTTACACGTTAAACTGTGTTTCCACAACAGTTCGATTTCGATCGCCGTTCGATAGTTACATAAAAAGTCATTCTACTATTTTATAAGCAAAATGGAAACTAAACTTAAAACGAATTGCAACTGAACTGTAGCGGGAACACAGCGGGTAACCCGCGTTACCAACATGCCAAAATAATATGTTTTATTAATACCACAAAGAAAAAAGTTGAATCTAAAAATGTTACTAAACACGAATATGTGGCACTAAAAGTATTTTCTATAATTAAAAGACTTAATGATCATAATTTTATCATTAACTTTGTCCTATAGTAAACGTCACGCTCATGTTCGATTTTGTTAGTAGAATAGGTTTTGACATTGTTTCAATCGATCGTTGGCGTAACTAAAACGTAACCGCAGCTGTGTCGCAGCTGGACCGTTGTTCATTTTAGTAGAATGCGAAAACGCTTAAAAGTGGTGATTCGGTTGCGGTTCTATTGCGTTTTTTTAACAAATTTGTTAGTAGAATCGGCCCCCTGGTTATACAGTTTAAATATAGGTAACTATAAAACCATGTCTGTAAATCACGTAAATCAGCGAAATCGGCAAGTTTTCGTATAGGGCCACTTAAACTCTCGTTCCTATGACATTATGATCGGGATACTTCAATTTCTGTAGGTATCTAATACACTCATTTGCGTTGTTATTTGTTAGGTGGTCATTTTAACGTTTCAATGTTTTTTCGATCGCTTGCATGTCCAACTGCGATTCATCGACGTCGCGCGTCGCAGGTGTTCAACAACTAGTTGCTACGTAATTGTAGGACGGTGCAAATGTTCCGCGCCTACCGCACACTGGGTTATAAGTAGGTACAATTCCGTGGTTAACAAGCCACTTAGGTATTAGCTATCAATTTCACGGCCTAAAGGCTGCGTTAAACAGCTGTTTTCTGTCATCATTTCATAAACCATAACTTAACCTGTACCTAATATGCAATTAATGTTCAGTATCCAAGCAATAGGTATGTCTTATAAACTACCTCTATATTTCCTGGTCTAAACCTAATGTCGCTTAGGCACTACAAACATAACTAGACTGAAAAAAGTAGGTAAACAACATTTCAGCATTGTTTTAAAGTTTTAAGGTTATCCGCCCTGTACTTAGTGATAAAAAGCTTGCAGGGTTTTTGTGGAAGCATATGCGGGGCGAAAAGTTGATAAATGAGTAGGTGCGGCATGATGAGAAAACACATAAAATATATTTGTTTTTTTTTTAGATAGGAGCCTCGTCGTGAGAATTTCCACTTTCAGATTCGAAAATGGACCAAAAGTTAAGTGATCTTCAGAGCCGTTAATTTTGGTATTATTGTATGCGGCCAAACCCATAATGACTTAAATAGTCAAATCTGATGAAGAAATTTTGGGTTTTACTAAATCTGACGACTTGGAATACTCAGAATGGGAAACTTTTTCAAAGGAAATTCAAGGCCAATAAAATTCATTATAGTGTTACATGTCCTGATAGTGAGTAATTATATAAATGTGGGAATGTAAAGTGAATGGAACGGTAACATGGTATGAGGAATGAAAGGAAAGAGTAAGACATGGGTAAGTAAGAATGGGAAGACGACAAATGGACGATGATGCGCGCGGTTCATCTTACGTAGATAATTAGTAATTGAATACTGTAAAGTGTACTTTTGAGCCATTAAAACTATGTATAAATTGGCTATTTACTTTGCCTTCGATCCCACAAAAATATAATTATAAATATCTGATGGATTAATGGCCTTTTGGCAAATATGACGGACGAAACACAAGTACCCAAAACTAGTTTTAATTTTGGATTTATCTGTAAATCAAAGTAGCTTTGATTGCTATTGATATTTGAGCCTGACCTTGTACAGATTTGTCGGCATTCAGACGGTTGAAATTATCAAACACGTAAAAATAATGATTAAAAGTTTAGTAGGTACCTAACGTAGCAAAATTAAAACATCTTCTGAGTGCCTACACCGTAAACAAAGTTGAATAAGTATTTTTTTAAATATCTACTTAGCTATCAACTTTTCGCCGTAGGTACGTATGCTTGCTCAAAAAACTTCTGGGCCCTACCATAGGTCTATAGTTAACTATGAAACAGCAGTCAGTCTTGACCATGAAATGTCCGATAGTATAATTTACATTAAATTTTAAATAAAGATTGATCAAAATCTGACATATCTATCTACTACTCCACCAATAGTTATAATTAACCCAAGATTGTAAATAAGTGGTTAATTTACGAGTTTTATGGATGTTTTTATGTTATACCTACATAGCTATTTTCGGTACCATTCCGGAACCAGTTCAATTATAATATCTACTAAATTATGTATGTAAATTAAACTACCTTATACCTATGCCTATTGCGTGTACGCATGCTATTACAATATTGAACGACGCGGCGGGTGATTATCTAATATAGACATAGTTTGTTCAGTGCGTCATAATTATTATCTCTCTTGTAAACCCGAATCGGTAATCTAATTTGATAATTAATCTTCCATGCAGGCATGAATTAAAGTGTTTCCCACCTAGTAATTTGAATGAGACTGCGATTAATTTCCGTAATACGGTAATAACACGGGTCAACATGAAATTTGACTTTGATTGCAAAGCATTAAATTTCGGTAGTTTAGGTCGTAATAAGACGGAAAAAAAATATATGGCATGAAAAACTTTGCTTTTGTGCTTAGAAGACTGATTGAACGAAATTTTTAAAAATCTCGGATTTTAATTTTTGATTGAAAATAAAACTATTGAAATAAAAATGTTTATTATTTTTATTAAGTTTTACTATCAAATTAGCTTACAGAAAAGTGGAAAATAACTTAAAAGTGCACACTTACTTTTTCTTTTATGTTCATAGCTACTTTCTCTCAATAAAACACCTTTTACAATAACTACAAGCAACATGTGAAGCCCATGGCTTATCTTGATTCCATACAGGGGGCCGATTCTACTAACAAATTTGTTAAAAAAAACGCAATAGAACCGCAACCGAATCACCACTTTTAAGCGTTTTCGCATTCTACTAAAATGAACAACGGTCCAGCTGCGACACAGCTGCGGTTACGTTTTAGTTACGCCAACGATCGATTAAAACAATGTCAAAACCTATTCTACTAACAAAATCGAACATGAGCGTGACGTTTACTATAGGACAAAGTTAATGATAAAATTATGATCATTATGTCTTTTAATTATAGAAAATACTTTTAGTGCCACATATTCGTGTTTAGTAACATTTTTAGATTCAACTTTTTTCTTTTTGGTATTAATAAAACATATTATTTTGGCATGTTGGTAATGCGGGTTACCCGCTGTGTTCCCGCTACAGTTCAGTTGCAATTCGTTTTAAGTTTAGTTTCCATTTTGCTTATAAAATAGTAGAATGACTTTTTATGTAACTATCGAACGGCGATCGAAATCGAACTGTTGTGGAAACACAGTTTAACGTGTAACGTTGCAAATTAGTAGAATCGGCCCCCAGGACAGTCAAAATATGCTTCATAGGCTTCACAGAGAACGTGAGATGTCTTTAGTTCATATTTCACGTCTCGAACTTTAATAAATTGACCACATATAAAACAAAATGCATCAGCATCGTATTTGCACTTTCGTGACGACATTTTAAGTTATTCTGGGCTTGTAAATAACACCTGATGGTTGTTTATCACTCGGGTGCCATCTAGCGGCACAGTGTAAACGTTAATACCCCACTCTCACCGCGCGGTCTTTTTAAAAATATTAAAATCAATTAAAATTTATGAAAAAATTGAAAAATGAGTATTATTATTATAACTATCACAAAAGCAAACTTTATACCGAAAAAAGGTATTTTCTTTTCGTTTTTGTGCATAACTAACTGGAAAATAATAGTATAAACTTTAGGACAAAGAACGAAAATTTTTTTGTAGAGTCGTGTAATCTATGCACGACGGTACCTGCCTAGAAGCAAAGCTGTAAGTTATCCATTTTCTAAGACCATTGAAGGATTTCTAGGGCAAAAAAAAAGAATCCCCTAACCTATCTATGAGCTAATTATGAGCTCAAAGCCAGTTCAACGAACGGAAGACTGCTATTTCCATTTACATATACATTTTTATTCAAATTAATTGTAGGTACCGTGTTGAATTATAAATTGCATGGGTTAGCGGCTGTAAGGGTCCATTTGTTTGTTTAATCCATCCAAAGTCAAAATCCTTTTCTTTTTGACAAGTCAGCAATCTGTAGCTATCTACTATACTATACATTTCAACTTCGAAGATCAAGTGTCGCTATAGGTCGACTGCTGCCGTCGACGCGTCGACGGTTGCCGTCGGATTGCCGTCGACGCGTCGACGGTTGCCGCCGACGCGCGTCGACGGTTGCCGCCGACGCGCGTCGACGGCTGCAGTTACCTCTGCCGTTGGGAACATGCCGCTCGTGTGTAAGAGCTCTTATAGCGACAGCGGTCAAGGTACTGTAGAGTGTTGAGTGTGGGAATTGTAGAACTTGTTGAGTGCATGGGATACTACACTACCAAAATTATATTCCTTTTAAACTTTCTACATAGGTACTTATATTTTGAACTTTTTTTTTTTTACTCCCCACGCACAACGGACCGAATGGGAGTCTACGTGCGGAAAAGGGAGTCCCATCATCATCATCATCCTTAATTTTTTTATATTCAAAAACTATTTAGTCTTAACTAGCGGTCAGAATGATCCGTCATCATAGAACCTCTACAGTACCTACCTGCCCTTTGCATTATTGGTTTGACTCGTCTTTTTACTTATAAATTAATCAATTAAAAATTACAAGCTGACCAGACTGATAAGGAATACCTATGCAATTTGAACAAAATCTGGAACATACATTCAGACAAACAGATAAACAAACAAACATTGTAAAAAAGTGAATTTTAATTAAGAAAAGATGGAAATAAGAAACTTGTTTTAAAAGGATGACTGAATACTGAATACTGAATAATAGTCTTGTAATCTCATGCAGTCGGAGGCATCTTCTTAAATTTAACAATAAACACCTTTACTGCCTCCGACTGCATGTCACTTTTTACGCAGTCGGGTTTTTGATTTTGTAATTTTTTTTTAGTTCACAGTTTTTAGTTAATATAATTATTTTTGACGTTATTGAGACCTATTTATGAAACCCTTTATTTTGATACCCTAATCAATAAGTACTGAGAAAAAAAAATTTTTTGAAGACACAATAGAGCGCCAAAAATAAGCCACATTTTTTTTTTCAATTTTGATATAGCCAGTGACACTCTCACAAGTAAGACGAATCTAACGACACCTGTCAAGCTCAAATCGAGCAGGCCGATTAGGCTACAAAGCGTGCCAAAGAAATCCACAAACGTACTATACACTCGAAAAACGTAACCCTCCTTCTGGCGCAGTCGGGTAAAAATATACTTTCGGCATAAGAATCGTTTGAAGATCTCGCCAAAATTACTTTAAAAACAACAATGTAGGTGGCCCGTTGTTTTGACTTCGCATGATTTTATTATACGACGAAGTTTGTACCAATAGTATAGATGATACGATGTAGGTACACTTGGTTGGTCGATAAAAAGTGTTTACATACAGGTTGCATAGGGCATAGCACTCGCCACGGGGCAGCTCGATTCTGTGACCCTGTTGTCATTGTGACATCGTGGGGCGAATAATTACTGTACATATTTAATTATCGTAAATAATACTAGTATTTATGAAGTCTTTGTCATGCGATTTTCATTATTATCAATGTATAAAATCGAATCTTATTACTTAGTTCTATTAAAATAATGACCACAATGTGTTAAGAAATAAATGGAAAAATTACAAAACTTAAATTATTTTGTTATGTCCGCTGCATAAGTGTACATCTCTTAGATTTCAAAGTCATTCATATTTAGATAGTGTACTAATGATAAACATTATAAAAAGCGGGGATAATTGGACGCAAATATACATACTATCTTCATTAGTTTTATTCAATGTAAATACTTGATAATTTCTGGTGTATGTAACTAAGTAATTGAAAGATAAGCATATTAGTACCAATGTTTTTTTATCTAGAAATATCATAATAATACGCATGAACGGGAATTATCTACTAACAGGTCAAAGAGCAATTTCTCAGTTAGACTGTAGTCATTAGTTAATCAGGAACACATCGTCAGCATCCTGTTTCGTCCAAGTTATCGTTTGATGATACCTACCTACATCCTTCTGTTTCTAGACAGCTTCCGGACCTATTGTCGGGGTCCATAATTCCGTGAATTAACGGGACCGGTACTACTGTTGTAATGATAGTACTGAGGTCGACTACTTTTAAACATTCCGGTTTTGAAGTCACTTCGTTCAAAAGAAACTCTTAGCACCTGCATCCAGGTTTATAGATAGTAGTGAGGTAATCATCTGCAGAGCCTTTTTCCAACAATTTGGGTGTCGGCTTCCAGTCTAAGCAGGTGCTGCTGTGGAATATCAGGGGTTTACATGGAGCGTCTGCCTATCTGACCTCCAAAGCTCAGGTAGGTATGATCGCCAATTCACAATTGACCCGCTTTTAAAACGCGTACAGCATATTCTGTCTAAAGCGGTCTACTGAGATTGAAGTTTTTAGGGCTTCCATCATACCATTTTCTGATGAACTAGTGGAAGAATGAATGATGTCGGTCCAGTCGGTACTTACCTAGCAACTGTTTGAAAAGGGACCGCATTTTTTTAGGTCAGCGACAACTATGCTTTACGTTGTATTCATATAATGCAACTTGCAAGGCATAATGACGATGACTGCTTCATAGGCCTAGAAGGTGCAGAATAACATAATCTGTTATTATGTTTATTCAAAGCACATAGCATTTGATTTGAAGAATGCATCTAATATTTTGCCTTATTTAAGTTAAATAATCAAAGAAAACCATACCTTTCTATCTCCTTTACCTGTGGCTTCACACCATAGCAGCACTTACGGTGATCTATGGTACAGCAAGCTGACACTTGTCAACTGTCAGTTCATAGCGTCTAAAAATTTTGCCGCCATCAATGGCGGCAAAATTTTCAAAAAAAAAAAAAAAAAATTTGACGTTCAAACGTCAAATTTTTTCTCTCGTTAATTTTCTTAGAAAATTAGTAAAGTTTCTGGTGAAACTTTATAGAAAGTGAATAATAGTGCTTTTGGTAAGTGATAAATAGTATTACGCTGATCGTTAGTCAGCGAAATGCTAAAATCAGAGATTAAAAGCTCATTCATTAAACACGCATTCACCGGTCCCTTTGTAAAGTAACCGTTCGTAGCGAACTTGAGCGATGAATTCTCCTAAGTGCGAAAGTGGCGAAAAACGCTCTTCATCCTCGGAGGAAGAAAGTAGCGTTTTCCCGCTGCTGAGCAACAAACCAAACAGATTGGCACGATTTACTGTAGGTGGACCTACGCATTTACAATGGAATATGTAGCCAAGTAAGTGTAAAATTTCTGTGAACATGACACAATTTCCAAATTATATCATTAACCTTACAAAAACACTAATCAAACTTCTAACCTGGTTCTGCTTAGAATCCACTTCGGAAGTACATTGTGGTATAATACACAATCCGGTTTTGTTTTAAGAGACAGAAGGACAACTGAAGGATTTCAGTGTAAAATATGATAATTAGGTAGATAAACTTCGCCCCTAAGACAACCCATTGACCGATATTCCTGTTTCAAGCGATATAAAAATAAAAGTAAACCAAATACCAATTAAAGTAAACTTCAAATTTATGCTCATCCACGCCAGGTGTTTCACACACTGAATTAGAAGTTAAAGACTAAAGTATAGACTTAAGCCACTAAACCAATCTAAAGATTATTTAGTTCCCGCGGAGGGAGTTTTGGTTGGATGCTTAATGTGGGTGTGAAGGAGCTAGCTGCTAGAGCAAGTCTACAAGGACTTGTTAATTAAGCAGCAACCTACCCAATGGGCTGGTACCCTACTGTTACCTTTGGAAGTAGTTGGAACGTTCTTCTGGAAGTGTATTTTAATTTAAATTGTTTATTGCTGTCTAGTGGCAAGCAGCTGTTAAATTACAGTGGTTCAGCAAAGTGCTGAACTCTTTTGAACTCTGAAATCTAGCAGACATAAATAGCATTTAGAACATTAAAATTTCTAGTTAAAAATGTTACGTTTCAAAACTAAGTTAGAAGAAATGCTAAATATTTGAACAACATTTAATTTACTATGCTATACTGCTGTATTTTGTAATAATTAAGGAAATCTTATAGTTATGATCAGGACCATTGATCTATCAAAATAAGAAAGGGAATAAATACATCTACCACACAATTTAAAACTGACAATATATATTTTTTAAGCTTTTATTAGAAGTAATACTTTTTTTTTAATAAAATAAATAAATAAAGGAATGATAAATGGGGATCATTGCAAAGATACTTTTGATAAAAGTCAGACTACCTAACCATGTAACCTAACCTAACCATGTAAAAACCTAACCTAACCATGTAAAAACTTCAGAATTAAAGGCTGTTCTGTTCCGTTTCTGTTTTTATACTGAAGATAAGAATAGGAAGTCCAACACTAAAGATGTTTATATTCACAACAATTTAATGTTGAATAAGTATGAGAATAAGTATGTTTAGTTAAAATAATGAATGCTAATTTCTATGAAACCCACAATATAAATAAAAATGTGGATGTTTTTTGTTTTTAATAACTTTACACACCAATATTACTAAAAAGTAAAACGAAAGTAATGATATGTTAATGAAGGGTAGCTTTTCATGAAATAGTCTACACCAACGACTCCAAAGAGTCTTTTAGAACCAAGAAAAATATGGTAAGCGACCAGCACACCCCTTTTGGCTTTTGTTGGGTTCTCTGGACAGTCAGCCAACTGAGTGGCAGAGAATTTGCGAGCCTGTGGTATCCGCATTCTCGTTAATGTAGTTCAGGTTGTTTTGAGTTAGCCCACCAGGAAAACTCAGTTTATGATTTCTGTCTCGGAGAAGGTCGGTAAGTCCTGACAAAGCTTAGTTGACAAATTCATTTCCTAAGTTAAATCTAAATCTCCATCAGGAGTTAGAACATGTCAGCCTTCTTTGGAACACTGATACTTTTAATAAGACCCTGTGTGCAGGCAAGGTGGAAAGGAAGATGACTATATTAAAAAAAAAAAAAAAAAAAGATTATTCCCTGAATAAAGTTCAAAGCGTATTAAATTTAGGTGTTCCATATAGAATTTTTGCAATCCTTGTAAAGGAATGCTAATAGTCTCAAAAGTATTTGAGAAGGGTAGACCAAGACAAATAGAAAAAGGTTACTCTACTGGTTGGCCATAATTCATGTGGTAGCTAGAGGCTATTGATAAACCACAGCTCAGTTCTTGTCCACACATGCAATGGAGGAAGAGTAAGGAGTACATTTATAATTCATAAGGTGTACATTATAAAGAATATTATATTTAATCCTACTCTTGTCAGGAACTTGACCAAATCAGAAAAAATGGCACTCGAACTTGGAGAGATGTTTGCCATAAACGCAGTAATAAGCAGCCAAAAAGCCAGTCTTGAGAGTACATATTCTAGTTCAATCTGACAGCAATATTTGTCGCACATTTGGAATGAGTGAGGGATTCGTTTCCCTAGTGCCCTTAAAACTAACTTGCAAAATTACGAAGTTAGCAGATTAGCTGGATATTACTCTGTCAGCGGTTTACCTCCCGGGGAGTTTAAAAGGTTATAACGGCTTAGCCGACCGCTTATCTTTGAACAGGCCAGCCAGATGGGCTCCTGTTGCTCCAAGCCCCAGGCCTCGGAGGCCATGTCTTCAAAGTGGGGTGTCCTCGACGTCAACGTTTTCGCGTCAGATAAGTCGGCCGTTGTGCGACAGAACGTCACATGGGACTCAAATGAAGGCTTGGCAAGCTTCTGCGATGCTTTCAGTTAAAGGTGACAGCAATGATTAGTATGGGTATTCTCTTCGCCCAATTTAAAACCGAGCGGTCAGACATCTGAACTCGGAGATGGGTCGGTTGCTTATTATGTGTTAATAGCCCCATAATGGACCCAGTGTACCTAGCTCCCGTACTTGGAGACTAGAGGTCTCGGAGAGCCAGTACTTATACAAGACCTATGTAAGGACCTCTTAGACCTAACAAGCCGTAACTCCTACCCTGGAAATTTGGGGGGGGGGAGGCAGTCAGGTTGCAAGAGGCAGTGGTTGGTAGAAGAACAAGGGATTTGCTAAAATATTGTTGACAATAATCCACACTTATTACTTATAAAGCTCCTATTCAGAGGTGAATGTCATGGTGTAGATTGCATGGCATTAGTCCTAAATAACCTGATCCCAATTTACTTATTTATTTGCATGAAGCAAAGATTGTACCAATAGATCTAATGCTAGATCTAATCATTTTCTTGTCCATTTAGTAAGTGACAGAAGCATTATTAACCTTAGCTAGACCACTACCAAGAAAGTAACCCATGTGAGATAGATCATTTTTCCCCCTTTATTGGCAGAAATTTACATACTTACATTTAGTAAGATATCTCATAACTATAAAATGTTGAATAACATTGTG
Organism: Antitype chi; assembly: GCA_947359405.1. Lineage (NCBI taxonomy): Eukaryota > Metazoa > Arthropoda > Insecta > Lepidoptera > Noctuidae > Antitype > Antitype chi. The sequence goes on along the minus strand of OX375815.1, from coordinate 7,204,726 downwards.
GCTCACAGAAATTGATAATCAAGTTGTTTACTTGTAATCTACCAAAGTCTTTGTTGGCTTTGATTAACAATGATAGGTATGGCTAAGCTTGCTCAAAAGATTTTTCAACAATCTACGATAAAGGAGCCTCCAAAAAGTATAACATCTGTGATAGCCTTCGGGAGGCTGATGAGTGATTGGCACAACAGATGAAATTAAAATGGAAGAGCCACTAGACTTACAGAATGATTACTTTTGAAAAGTAGTAAAAGAGAGGGCTACCTCAAGAGAAGTTGTCTCAAGCCTATAATGTTCCCACTGATGGGACGAAAGACTTTATCTCTATGACAAGAAAGGAAGATTTAAAATATGATAATTTTTAATTCCCTATGAAATGATTTTAAAATGTTTGGGTACATTTTGTATATCAATTTAATTAACAAATGAAGGGACTTGAATACCCCTTAGATCATTCTTAAGCAAGATTAATGTATTGGCCAGCATAAGAAAAAGGTCCTAAATAAATTTTAGTTACAGTGAAATTTTAACTTTATCATGTATGACAAGTTTGTTTTACTACATCTTTATTAAAGTATTTATGAGTTTCTGTTACCCTTGATTGACAAATATTTATATCTTTGATCTCAAGTTTCAAGTATCGAACTTGAGATCAAAGATATATAAGATAAGATCGAACTTGTATTAATTATGGATATGAATAAGTTATCCTTTAGTAATGAGATTGTATTTTTATTCAGTTTAGATCTCATTGATTTTAAAGTAGTATTATAGCGTTATATTAAAATTTCATGTTGTTGTTTTATAAGACAAATAGATTTGCCAATTATGTATAACAATTTATGGATGATGTTTTCATTTCTGCATTTTCTTAGATTAATATATTGAAAACTCGTAATATTTGGTTTGAAAGTTAATGACTTCAGACCAAAATATTTGTTCATTCAAGTATAATTCACATAGCGTCTACATCCTTCGGTTATTCTTCACCAGCAGATAACAAACAGGTCTTCAAATCAAATGCTATGTGCTTTGAATAAACATAATAGAACTGTTTTGCATTAAAACAAAACAGTTATTATGTGATGAAAAGCACATAGCATTTGAGCAATGTGCTTGCTGATGAGTTCTGAAGACTTCTATGAACTGACAGTTGACAAGTGTCAGCTTGCTGTACCATAGATCACCGTAAGTGCTGCTATGGTGTGAAGCCACAGGTAAAGGAGATAGAAAGGTATGGTTTTCTTTGATTATTTAACTTAAATAAGGCAAAATATTAGATGCATTCTTCAAATCAAATGCTATGTGCTTTTCATCACATAATAACTGTTTTGTTTTAATGCAAAACAGTTCTATTATTTCCGTATAGTTACCAGAAAACAGGGTACCCCTACCGTAACCACAGTCGTAAGAGGCAATTGTGTGATTACGTCAAGAGGATTACAACGATATCCCTTTTGACCGTTTATTGGTAATGGTAGGAGTCTGTCATGGCCATAATTTTATGTTTGTGGCTTTATGGTAATTCCTTAAGAAGGCGTAGAAGTATTGCTTCTCACGAACTACCAGAACGCACATTGTAGTGCTGGAAAATAACGACCCTATTTTAATACTTCCTCGAATAAGACAGATATAGTCTAGTATGTAGTGAGGTCTAGTTGTCGCAAGCGCTACTGCTGAGCATGAGGCCCTGGGTTCGATTCCCAGACCCAATCTGGAAGAAAGATTTATTTGGTTTTTTCATCAGGATTTTCTCAGTAACAGCTTGGAGTCTGGATTTGTGTCCGGTTGATAGCAATAAGTTTGCCCTCTTTTACATGGGACTTAAACATAACTGGCCAAATTTGAGTGTAGGTACTAGGCATATGTGCACGTCTGCCTAACCCTTCGGGGAATACAGACGTGATGTTATGTGTTATGTTAAGAAAGATATAAAGTAAGTAAATATGATAGTAAAAACCTATAAAGAAGCACCATTAAGATGAATCTAGTCCACATTTTTTCCATACAAAATTTGGGAGTGTATTACTCCATTGTTCGAGAATGCACATCAAAAATTAAACATGCTGTACGGAAACAGAATACTAAAATAAAAAGCCATTAAAAAGTTAGAAGCCAACAAAGGTTCGTTTTTCTTGCTAATTTAACCAACTTTCGGCGTGTTTAAGTAATAAAAGAAGTGTAAAGTCTCCAAAACCAAGTCGGTACCGACAAAGCTCAAATATCGAAAAGAATAATAAACTCTATTGGTCATTGTTTTATGCGGTGTTTTTTTTAATAAAACTTGATCTTCCGAAGGGCTTTTCTTATTTTTTACGCGCCTGTTTTACTATAAATGATCCTGCATCTCACTCAATAACGTTGTGCGTGTAGACTAGAGTCTAACTGCTCATCACTGATACTACCTCTGTCGGACACGATGACGGGTGAAACAGCGTGCTTTTTAGCCAGACCCACGAGTGAGTGCGAGCCTACGACTAGATTCCCCATTATCTATTTTAACCTCGAATACGATTAAACCACAATCAAAAATTTATGCTCTGTTTAACCGCCATATTTATACCAGGCCACTCAGAAAGTAATGCGAAAAAAAGTATTTATGTATGAGAAAAAGACTGGCCAGTTATAATCTATTTTAAAAATATGATTATTTGTAAGTAAACAAATTTCCGATTTGCGAGCTAATTTAAATTATCATGTCTCATTACGAAATGGATCTGCGCACGAGAACATTTTCTGGCTATGACTATTTTACGATTTCAAGTGTCGCCTGAAACCGGACGAATCGTACGATAGACTTCAAATGGCATTCCTGTATGAAGGCCCTTCTAAGGCAACCGTATATCGTTGGTATAACGAATTCAAGCGCAGTCAACTAACTTTGGGGGATGAAGAAAGAACTGGTTGCCCTTTGACGGCTGTTACGGAAGAAAACGTGCTAGCAGTGAAAAATTTAATCCATGACAATAGGCGAGTTACGTATCATACAACATACTGCAGGTTGGATCGGGAAGCCTTCACGAACTTCTACACGTGAATCTTCGCGTGTGGAAGATAGTTTCACGCTGGGTGCCGCACAAGCTCACCGATGCTCTGAAGCAGGCCCGGGTGGAATGGTGCTGTGATATGATAAACAAATTTAAAGCAGACTCGTCTCGGCGTGTTTACGACAACATTACAGATGAGTCTTGGATTTATCAAATACGCTCCAGAAACGAAGCGCCAGTCGACGGTTTGGGTGTTTCAAAACGAATCAACGCCTACCAAGGTGAAGCTGTCTTACTAGCTCGCGATCAAAATCTTCCCCATGCTACTGCATGGGGAAGATTTTGATCGCGAGCTTTTTCAATTTGACTGGCTACTTGGTGTCAATTCCTTTACGGAACCAAAGAAGCATCAACACTGAATGGTATACTACCAAATGCTTGGCAGTTTTCTCTGTTGTGAGCAACAAGCGACCAAACACAGGGCTCCGCGGGCTACTGCTCCACCACGACAACGCGCCTTCGCAAACCGCGCTCAAAACGAGGGACTTCCTGGACAGCACGCCGGTCAAACTCCTGGGTCGGCTCCTTACAGCCCTGACCTAGCACCGTGTGACTTCGTTTTATACCCGAAAATAAAAAATTAGCTCAAAGGGATACAATTTTCGTCGACGGAAGACGTGCTGTCAGCGTTCGAGCAGGCTGTAAACGAGGTGTCTGCGGCGGACTGGAAAAAGTTTTTCGAAAACTAGTTCAGACGCATGAAACTTTGTATAGAGACTAGTGGAGAGTACTTTGAAAAGATTTAATTAAAAAATATTTAAATAGAGAAAACTTTTTTTAATTTACGCAAAGCTTTCCGAGTGTCCCACGTGCGTACGAAAAATACACATTCCCAAAACGATATCAAGATAGACTAGCAACTGAAACATTACAAGCTTTTTTGCAAGCAATTTGAATTTAATCACGGTGTCCATTAAGCTCATCATCATTCTCCTACCCTTATCCCAATTTATTTGAGGTCGGCGCAACATGATTGTCTTTTTTTTCCACACTTCTCTATTAGTCGTCATATCCATAGTCACACCCTTTCTAAACCATATCATCATTTACAGTCCATTCATCGTTTCTTTGGTCTCCCCCTACTCTTATAACCATCGATATTCATACTCAAAACTTTTAAAAAGGCCGAATGTCTAGCTGACAGTCTAGAGGTCCAGTGCTCGCCCAGTTCTCCACCAGTAGACCAAGCACATCTCTCAGAGGTGGACGCTGAAATCAAACGTAGAACCTCCCTCCCGCACGTTGAAGATCCTGATGATCCATTACCTCTCGTCACTCCGGACGAAGTTCACGAGATCATCAAAGGTCTGAAACCCCGCAAGGCCCCCGGCGCTGACGGAATCACCAATAAGATGTTCCAGATGCTGCCCGCCCACCTGATCATGCTCTTGACCACCATCTTCAATGGTGCCTTGAGCATTAAAATCTTCCCGCAGGCATGGAAGCAAGTCACGGTCATCGGTATCCCCAAGCCGGGCAAGTCCAAGTCCGAACCCACGAGCTACCGCCCCATCAGTTTACTGAGCAGTCTCGGCAAAATCTATGAGAGGCTCTTCTCGAAACCGCGGCGCTTTAGACCTGCCTCCCCGCGTTCCATCTCCTTGTTGGGCAAGCCGAGGCAAATACCTTGGTGTGACCATGGATCAGAAATTCTCCTTCGCTGAGCACATAAAGAAGGCGCGCTCACTCGCCGCCTTCGCTCTCGGTAGGTTGCACTCTGTTCTGAACGCACGCAGCAAGTTGTCACTTAAGTGCAAGTTGCGGATTTGTAAGGCGTGCATAAGGCCCATCATGACGTATGCGTGTGCAGTCTTTGCACACGCTAAACCCCGATTCATCCACAGGATGCAGACCCTCCAGAACCGATTCCTGTGGCAAGCCACAGGCGCCCCATGGTTCGTTCGGAACGAGATCCTCCACCTCTATCTGAAAAGCCCCACTGTCACTCAGTTCATAAAACGCAACTCCAAGCGTTTCTTCGATAAAGCCGAGAAACATCGCAATCCCTTGATTGTGAAGGCCGCCACTTATGTCTCCAGTAGGATTAACATTGTCCGCCGGCCGAGACATGTCCTCTCCGACTCAGACGACCCCATTATTCTCCTCCAAGAAAGCAATAGGGCCACCAGTACTGTTCGCACACACACAACTGTCATTCCGACCCCGAGTAACGATTAACGATCACACCCCGACCGTCCCTTGCTCGTTGAAGCGCCAACCCGCGCCGCAGCTGAGCCCGTAGAGTTAAATTCCCCGAATAATAATGAAAATATTTTGATCCAGCCTGTCCCCACTTGTTGTCCCCCTATCAGTGACGCCCTGAGCCGAGGCCCGTACCCCACAGAGGGTGCCCTCAGCGTGCAGTCGCTTAGTAATTTAAGTAGTTGTAAGCCACTGGCTGGAGGCGTTAAGTTTTCTTAATGGCAGCCCCAGGAAAGTCCGTTTAAGCAGTCACGGCCTCTCAAGGTCAACTGCAAGACGCCCTTTAAAAAAAACTCACCACTTTCCTCATTCCTCCGTATACATGCCCATAAAATGACAATCAATTTCCATAAATTTTCAGTTATCAGTGCCACTTTCAGAGTTCCTCATAATGTACTCATTTCTTATTCTATCGTGTGCGTTACCCCAGCCAGATGTTGTCGAAAATGGTAATTTGAATCTCATAGATAATTAGTTTTGCGGCTTCTGTAATTGTTGCGCACATTTTTAAATTTGTTGCGCTTATAGTTTTTTAATTATTTCACAAAAACAATTCCTGCTGGGGTAACGTTATCCCAGCCAGACCTTTTTCTTTCTAATGGGAATATTTAAATAAATACTAGCTATAAAATTAGTTGTCTAGATGAAGTAAATGTTGTGCCTTATTTTGTATTTGTTCTTTCATCGGTTGCGAAGTTATTCGAGATTTTGCTGGGGTAACGTTTTTGGTTTTGCTAGATCTTTGAAACGGTTAAGCGGATTCTTATCATATTTTGTACATGACTTCTTAGGAATTAGTTTAAATTTGTTCTGCAATAAAAAAACCAAAATAATGCATAGTTTAAAGGATATTTCATTAAATAGAAAAACACTTCAATTGGTTCCAGCACTCTCAATAAGAGGTCTAAAGACTTACTTTAAACGTTATTTTAAAGCTTGTAAATGCCTTCAAATGTATGTGAAGTTTCATTAGTATCCTGTAAGTATTTAACAAGTTATGATGATATTCAGTTCTTCACGAGCACGGTCTTGATGCGCGCGGTGTTATTTGGCCACTGGATTGGATAAATGAACTGAATGTTATGTCCATAATTAGTTGTTTAGTTCAGTTGTATATCAGTAAAATTTCAGCGTAGTACATTGGATAATTAATGAGATAATACGATTAAAGTCATAGACCGAGGTAACCCGATCAAGTTTAGGTGGTTACGAAACGTACATTGCAAACATTCATACAAAATTCAGAAAATCTGTCATACCTAAATGTGATTAGGTCAGAGGCCAAATTGGCAATATAACATGTCACACACAAACACACATAACGGTTTTGTCAAATATCAAGGCCACAAGTAGGTAGGAACTTACGTACTTAGGTCATGCTTTTATTTGTCTAACATTTACTGGGTCGGTGTTAGGCGATTACCTACTATCACTAAGGCAGATAAGACTATGAAGACAGGTAGTGACTTGTGGCAGCCACTCTGAGGTATTATGACGTTTTATAAACATCGCATTGCCAGCTGGTGTTTTTTTTTTGGGTGGGAAGTCATCAAATAACACTCTGGGTGGAGCAGGAGGGCTCAGGAGGTGTCAGACTTTTACTGACTAAAACCCACCCGTGTTCCCTGTTTCCTGTGTGCCAGGGGCCGCGGTATCTCTTTCGAACAACCCGCACCCCTGGCAAGCATCGACCCTTGCGGACTCCACCAGTTGGTGCTGACATCTCTTTCAGGCGCGCTTTGAGCTAGTGTCGGATTGGTTAAAAATATGCTTAGCTACTTACTATCTAATGCGTTATCTAAGTCAGCCTATTGTAATTATCTTTCGCACCAATTGTAATCCGCGGTAATCACCAAGTCCCTGTAATCCAAACATTTTACTTACACATGAATAGGTTTTGAGTTTTAAAATGAACTGTAGGTGCAAAATGTTTGTTTTCCTTGTTTGAGCACTTATAATTTCTGGTGCTTTACCTACACTAGACTGATCCACTATACTCCATAGGAATATTTAGAATACAGTTCGGTAAATACAACAGCACAAAAGTAGGTGACAGCACCCCGGATCCACGACCGCAGATGGTTATAAAACGGGAACTAATCTATGTAAAAGACAATTAGGTTAATTGAATTTAACCTACATACTTCTAACTCATGTAAATTACCTACCTAGGTGACCAGCAAAACAAATATGAAAGCTGAAACTGCTTTTAAACTGAAGCTAATTACATCGTGTCACAGAAGTAAATAATAGTCGACCAATTAGCTAAATTCATTAAACATTCATTATTTACACACTTACAATGAATTAAATTTCAGGTACTTAGGTAATATTTTGATCCGTCAAAGTTATAATAAAAGAACAAGTTTTAGAAAGAGACGTGATAAAACATTTATTCACAAGTAGAATTATTTCGACAAAACCAGCGTAATAATAAATAATCAGGCACTTGACGAACACATTCGGATTTTAATATCTTGATAGGTACTTAAACTACTTACAATTAATTGATAGGGAAATACCACAGTTACATTAATTACTTAAAGCATAATTTGTATTTTAATTCATTACAGGCTGAGTTTATTTGAAGTTTGGAGCTCATTGAATAATAATTATTATCTTACTACCCCGTGATAATCCCCCTTATTTATAAACGTTGCTTAAAGTTTAAAGTAATGATGCGACTGATGAACCATACATTTTTGACGTTTAAACATCTCTTAACTTTAGGCAGTTGCTATAATCATTAGGGTTAATGTCACTTGGTCCAAAAATAAAAGCTTGTAAAGAGAGCATAATATGCCATCAGACTTGCTCGGTATTTTTAACTTCACTGGGTTTGAGAAAATCGAGCAAACCCCTGTGACATAAATAATGCTGCACACACAAGTCACAACAGCTCCATTTCATATTGTAAGTTTTATTTAGTTCTTCAAACTTATGACGACAATAATTACAGGTTTTTTTACAAAGTTCAAATGGGGCTGTAGATAGTTCTACTTTTCAAGTAAATCTACAGATTTCATACAAGAACTGATAGATTTTTAGATGACAGAAACTTCTAAAACTAGTTTTCTAAATTGTGACAGTTTAGCACTATAGCACCGTAACAATACAAATACATATTATTATCTTAACCGATATGATATGCAAGAAATACGAGCACGTCAGATAACTCACGAGTTTGCAATTCTTACAAATCATTTAGAAAAATGACTATGAAATGATACTTCACCGTATCATCTTCTGTTTCTAATTGTGACTTAATTATGCACACAACCGATAATTACATATTGCTTTGTCACTAATATCAGTTATCACATACAACTGTATTGATTACTTATCACACGTAGGTATAGACCCAATAAATCCTACAGTATTTGCAGTTCATCCATCTTCTAACTGTTTTTCTACGGTATCATTTTTTCCATTCAACTCTACCATTTCAGCGGTATTTTTATGTTTGTCAGATTTGTACGCACCTGGCCCTATTAACGACAAACCTACTGGTAAAAATATTAAGCCATTGAATAGTCCAAATAATATCACTAGAAGGAAAATCTTAAAGAAGGATTGGAAAGTGTATGCTTTAGACATACTGAGGAGAGATAATGAGAGAAAAGTAGAGCCTCCACCCAATAACACCGCAGATCCAATAGATGTGACAGTTTTGAAAGCTCTCTCCGAGCTAGAGCCTTCTGTCAATGTTAAAAATGTGTGACCTACGTGAGCTGCGTAATCCACGCACAAACCTGTCGCGAGCTCGAGGCCTATACAACACACTATATCCACAGTCATACCCCATCTTTGCATGCAACCCAACACATTGAGAATTGTTAATAGGACACAAACAAATATCCATAAACACATTTGAAGATTCGTTATCAAAATAACAGTGCAAACCATCACGCAAAGCAGTGCCAGCTCAATGTTCCTTTCAACTTCGACAGCTATGATTTCATCTGTGACCCAGTTCGCGAATACCTTTGACCAGACACTTCGATAACCATCACCACTAGTAATATTTGTAGACTTGACGATATTTATAACATGATTCATTGCCGGTATGTATTCGTCTGGGCCTGTAAATTTCGCAAAGTTAAAAAGCATTGTCGAAGCTTTTATTTGTGTAGCTGGACTGCCACACTCAAAATGTTCAGAGAATTGAAAATTTACTTGAAATCTGCCTCCGATGGGGCTGTATAAAAATCTTGATAAATGTCGATTAAAGTCGTGGTCTGTCAATGCCGATGCATTTTTTACGAGATCTCGATCATAATTTTGTAAAACGTATTGATGAAAGTTTTCAACCCAAGAGTTAACATCATAAATGTATGTTTCGTTCTTTAACTCTTGGATCATATCGTATAATTGGATGAATTCTTGGTTATAATTCATTTCTCCTAAAAACACCATGGCCATATTACCTTCTTCTGGATAATAAAAATCATTTGCGTTAAGAAAATCTTTGAAATACGTGTCGTCGGGAATAAACCATTTCGGATCGAACCTCTGTTCTAAATGAAGAATAGCCTGTATACTAAAGCCGGTAATAATGAACGTAAACAAAATAACCACAGTTTTACCGGGAATAGTAAAGACGACGCGTTTGTAAAATTCTTCTAAGAGTTTTTGGAATATTGTTTTATTTGTTGAGACTTTAATTTCCCTTTTATGTTGATAACAAAATAAAATACCATTTCGGTTATCTTGAATTCTTTTTACATCTAACGTGAATACAGCAACATAGAAAGTTACTGAATAACAAAATATGAAAAATACACCCGTAGCGGCGTAGACACAAAAAGACTTTAAGGACGGAAGTATCGTAATAGCACCAATAAGTAGAGCGACAATGTCCGTGAATGACGTTATTACAATGGATACACCGGCGTGTTTCAGCATGAGTCCTACTTTAACTGGTAAACTTTTCTTAGATGCTGATTCAGGTAAATTATTCCAACAGGCATTCATCACAAACATGTCGTCTACTCCAAGACCCATGAGAAGAAATGGTAGAGAAGAATGAATCGGACCAAATGATATACCAAGAACAGAACACCAACTCACAGCAGTTAAATAGGCCAATCCTACACACAGAAGTCCAACACTTCCTAATGTTAGTCTTATTTCTAGCCAATTGTATCGAGATAGACCAAATTGTATGTACAAAAACATCAACAGTATACCCAAAAACAGTTTGTCTAATTCATCAAACATGGCTTTGCCACTAATATCTGCAAAACTTCTCCCAGCCTCAAAGTACAACTTAATATCAGGAAAATTATGAGAAATTGACTCCATTACATCTAAAAATTCATTTTCCCACATAGCTAATGGGATGGAGACCCAGTCTTCAGTACCAACTAAATTACCCACCTCATTTACATCAATACTGGTCATATTAACATGCGTAAACCATGTCAAAATTATTGAGCCAGCAGAAACAATATCACCGTGTTCATCATATTTCATACCACCAAACAATTTTGTGTAATCTGTAGGATGGCCCGTAGTAGGGTTTGTTTTGATCTTGTTTATTTTTTGTATGATGTCACTTTTGGTTGCTTGATTTATTTCTTCTTGTTTATTCTTCCATAAATCCAATATGTTAAGCCGGTAGCAAGTATATTGAAAACTTTCTAGGAAGTCACAATAAAACTCATCATTAACCCAGAGTGTGGGGTCTGAAAAATCACTATCACTGTGGACACTTGTATTAGAATGGCCGTTGCTTTCAGGTAATATATCCAAAGATCTTCTGTCTCGACTTGAACTATAAAAATTTACAACAGGTACTTTATAACACAATTCTTTCATAGTGTATACTTCATTTTTATAATTCACTTGTATTGAATTTATTTTATTAGTCAGGTTGTTAATTGCAGATAAAACTTCTGGCTCAAGCACATTATCTGCAGTTATAATTACTTTCTGAAGTCTGAATCCTGTGCCAAATGTATCAATGTACCAGTTTGTGTCATAATAGAAGTCTGACTCTGGTGGTACCCATAAATTCATAGGATTCTTTTCTATGTGAAATCTTAATAGTCCAATACAACTCAGGAACACAAAACTGAATGTCAAAAGGACTGTCTTCCACGGATGTTTTGCCACGAGCACTCCAAGATTGAAGAAAATTCCTTCAACTAGATGAACAGATTTTGAAGATACACCTTCCCATAGCTGTTGGGGTGATTTGAAACTTTTACTTTTTGGCATGTTTTTAGAGTTTTAAACCTTTGTAAAATAATATCACTTTCATTAATAAAATTGTTTCTTATAAAACACATATAATTTGATTAATTCAACAATTAAACCGCGTTATTATGCATTGAAAATTGTTCTATTTTAAAATAGCTGGATAAAGCGTAATAAGCGCGATAAACAAGTGTAGGCAGACGGCGTCCGTCCGCCGCTCACCACTCGACTGATATATTTATCTGCGGCAACGCGTCGAGAGACGCAATTATCTATTTTTTTTATTTGATAATATGCCACTTCTATTCACGACAAACGTGGGCTACAGATACAAACTAATATCCAGTGGCGATACAAATCGTCAGATTTACGCATAATTACTACCTACTTTCGTCAACACTACAAAACAAGCCAATATAGCGGTTACTTCTCTCGCAAAATTGCGAAATATACGACGATACTATATTACAAAGTACAAAAACATACCGTACGTTGATTCTTAAGTCTATGAAATTGAAAATCAGTACAAGTTTTGTAATCAGATTCGGTTCGCCCCGTAGTTCGCCCTATTTTCTTTCTGTTCTAATTCTGTCACTTACATTTGACAATACAATTTTTACCTTTTCCCGCCATCTGTGAACACACACACATCACAGAACACATAGAGGTCGTTGGCGCTGCGTATGTGTCGGAAATCGAATTAAAGACCGGGCAGACTATCGGAAAGTTCCCGGCCTACTCCATGGTTCTAACCCATAACGATAATAAAATTTTAAATCGACTCCCAAATTAATTTCGATTTCGGGCTGCTGCAAGTGGAGTTACAGCTAACTCAAGGTTATTTAAATATTTATATTTAATTTATTTATTACTAGCTTCCGCCCGCGGCATCGCCCGCGTGACGGTCGGAAATTATCCCGCGGGAACGTACTACCGGGATAAAAAGTATCCTATGTGTTAATCTAGGATAAAATCTATCTGTGTGCCAAATTTCATCCATACGGTTCTGCCGTTTTTGCGTTAAAGAGTAACAAACATCCATCCATCCATCCATCTATCCATACTTACTTACTTTCGCGTTTATAATATTAGTAGGATAAGTAAGGATTCATCTTGCGCCGCCAAGAGCTAGGTCCATTTTTATCGATAATATTTTTTGAGCTGGACTTATTTGTCTTACTCTCCGTTTCGTTTGTGTTCAATCTCCGTTTTATAATTGTAAAAGACACTAAGTTGGTTTTTTCCAACTTTTAAAATCACTAAGATGCTTGAATTGAAAAAAAACAATTGCAGTCGGGAGACAAAAGTACCCCCTGGTAATTCCTATTTATTTGTAGTTTTCATTTTATCTAGGTTAGTAGCTTACTTGGCTCAATGGCAACTCAGTTTAACCACAGACCATCTATCATTTCGTTCAGTTGTCAAGTCTAGACAATTAGGTGCGCGTCAATGTAAATGTTTTGGTGTGGTTTCGCAGTAAATAAACAAAGAACCAGCGAAAGGTATGTGATATTTTTATTTTATTTTTGTTGTATTTACTAAGGTATACATAAAGCTGTAAGTCATGCCAAAATATCCAACCAAAAAACTACACAAAAAAGTTAAGTAAAAAGAATGGCAGCAAATAAGTAAGGCAGTTATTTTAAAGGATTTGGGCATGCCTAATGCTCTACATATCAGGTAGTAAATACGGTGAAACAGTTTGTTTAATTACCTGACATAATATTTTTTTTTTATTATTATTTCTTCATGTTTAAAAAGAAGCGAAAGCGACGCAAAATTCCGATGGACATAATTATTATGTGCCATGAAAGAAGTATCAAAGGGTGGTAAGATAAAATAAACTGCTGTTGATTATGATATCCCTAAACCAAACTTCCAACGATCATACAGAAAGCTATGTAAATTATTTATTTATTTTATTTAAAAGGTACACCAATGACTTATTCACTAGACAATAACATAAGGAAAATCACATTTGGACAGAGTTATGGTGAATTTGTCACTTACAGGTGTACACAGCACTTACTTAAAAAATAGCTTCTTAAATATACGTTTTAAAAAGATTTTTTACACGTAATGAGGATAAAGAAATGAATTAGAAACAAAGGGCAAAACATTTTGTAAAAACAAAGTCATAATCCAAATGAGAATAAAAAAATACATTTAAGTTATTACTAGAATCAAAATTAACATCAAAAACAAAATCATAATCGCAATGAGAATTAAAAAAAATTAAACACTCAAAACATTAAATCATAAACAAAATAAGAATAAAAAATTAAAATCAAAATTATTACTAGAATTATGTTGATTATTTTTGTGTTTTAGATACTGTTTAAGATAATAATACATTTTATTTTTGGTTTATATGTATTGATATTGGGTGTTTTAAACATCATGCCCAAACCTCCCTACCTTTGATAGCTTTGGGCACAATTAACATGTTTCAGAAATCGATTTGTAACTTTGAGACTAATAATAATTTGTAAACTGTTCTTTGCAAAAAATCTACAATTTAACTAGGCAATAAATATTGAATATATTAAAAAGGTGTTTTTTATTACGTCAAAAGTGAAAAAGTGCCCATCCCTCCCCTACCTCCCCTATTTTTCGAATAATCTGGAAATATTTTTTAAAACAACGTTCAATGTTCAACGTACAGATGCCAGCACATCGAGCTACCCCAAATTGTCGAATTTTCCCAATTGAACATGAATCTCACACATAAGTTATAAAGTTTAAAATCTATCAAAGAAATTTGACAGATTGGGGTAGCTTGATGTGCTGATTGTGCTGGCGTCTGTACGTTAAAACGTTGTTCGTTCGTACGTTCGTGTTGTCAGTGGTGTCGGTAAAAGTGTCGCGAGGATTATTCATAATCATAATTTTGGTCAGATATCTTGTAAACGGGTTATCCGATTTTCATAATTCTAATTGGAATATTAGTTCTGGACCTAAAACATTCTTTTGAGACTTACATACATACATACTCAGCCTATAACGTTCTCACTGCTGGGACAAAGGCCTCTCCGTGAGAGGGAGTGGGCCGTAATATACATACAATACATAAATTTAACAATAGTATTTACAAAAACAAAGATAACTGTGCAGTCGATGCAGAGGTAATGTTTGTGATGTGAGAATAATAAAAAAATATCTCGTTTTATTTGTAAAGTAAGAAAAAACTGAGAGAATTAATCAGAATTAATAAAGGGTATTTTAGTGGATCTGGGGTAAACTGCAAAGCTAGTCCTGTGGTAAAGTCTGCAAAGTGAAAACCAGGCCTGACAAAGGAGTATATGTATTCTGTGGGCAAGTTGCTACATATGAGTAATCTGTGCTGGCAAGTACTGGCAACACTATCATCAAGTTTTATTGTGGTGAAGTGGTGCAATATTGTATGAATAAAATGTTTTTTTAACATAAAATATTCATATGAAAGTACACAAGATAATAACTTAACACGGCAATCCATTAAAATTTGCACGATGTGGACTACAAAAAGTTTTCTAACCAAAACAAAGCGCGGTAACATAATAAAAGTGAGGTTATATTTGTCAAGTTTATTTTGTTATTTATCGGTAATTTGAAGTATTAAAAGGTTTGAATATTTTGCAGATTGTTAGAGAACATTATTTACGAGATGATTTGTTATGTGGGTCCGCTGCGTGTAACACATGCCCTCATAAAGACGACGAGTTGGTATTGGAAGACAAACCCGAGTCGATATGTACGTTATTTGACTATCCTCACTATCTGATCTTGGACACAAATGTAGTGCTTCACCAAATCGACGTCATTGAGGAAGATGCATTGAAGAACGTGATCATACTTCAAACTGTGCTTGAAGAAGTGAAACATCAAAACACTGCAATGTTCCAGAGACTGTTGGAGATTATAAACAATAAAAGCAGGAAGTTTTATTCGTTTGTGAATGAACACCATAAGTAAGTTATATTTATAGCCAAAACAATCTTAACTTTTAACTGACTTCAAGTTTGAAAAGTCAACTTGTTTAGTTACCGTTTTATTTTGGTCCTAGGGATACATACATTGAGCGAGAACCTGGTGAAAAACAAAATGATCGCAATGACAGAGCTATTCGCAAAGCATGTGCTTGGTACGAATCGCACCTGAGTATCAACAGTGCAGTTGGGCGGTTCCCTAAAATAGTGCTGCTTACAGATGACGAGAATAACAGAAAAATTGCTCAGGATGAGGGAATAGTCTGCTGTACTGGTAAGTGTAGTAATAAATTGGTTTTGATCTACTGTTTCCATGTCTGTGTTTCATTAAAAAAATCAAAAATTCCAGTGACAGCCATATCAGTTTTCTGTTGTCAACTGTAACAAGTGTGTTTATGACATTGGAAATGCACCATTAAGTGTGTAACCATAAAGGTGCTTTCTCATTGTCACCAACATATTATTTTGACTCTGTGCCATGATAGGTCATTGATAAACTTGTTTTTTTTCTAAAAAGGGTCTACTTTCCTTTACAGCAAAAGATTACGTTGAAAATGTAACTGGTGTCATTGGCCTCATAGACAAGCTGTCAAAAAATGTGATACCGGAGACTTGTTCAAAAGATGCTCTGTATCCTGCACATTTAACACCATCACAGATCCATGCAGGAATACGGAACGGGAAGCTGTACCAAGGGACGTACCGTGCCTCTAGAGATAATTTTTTGGAGGGTACTGCGGTTGTCAATGGCTTTGAGAAACCTGTAAGTATTGAATAATCTGGCATGTTTTTTGTTGTTTTGACTGGTATTGTAGGGCTGAAAGCCAGTTAGGCAAATTTTCAGTGCTTGCGCTTGCATAAAACTGGTGCACTGTTGTTATGGGTTTGGTCATGGAATAAATGTTATACATTTATACAACAATTAGTAAATTTTCTGTTATGTGTAGTTTTGGGGCTTTCTTAGGTTTAATTTATTCTTCTTTTCGTTTGTGAGTTATATTTAAGGCAGCAGGTACTATCATAATTCTCCTGCCATTGTCCCAATTTATTAGAAATCATCGAAATCCTAAGCAATGTATAAAATTCTTGACAGATATTGTTACAAGGACATATTGGTATAAACAGAGCAGTAGACGGTGACTCCATAGCTGTAGAAATATTCCCTGAAGAAGAATGGCGGCGTCCCAGTGACATTGTTCTAGAAGACAAAGCAGATGACCCTGGTGACCAATTAGAAGAAGAAGCTGTGCTTCTAAAGCTTGCCAAACCAGTGGATAAGAGTGATGAGGAAGTTACACCAACTGGCAAAGTTGTTGGGATCATAAGGAGGAAATGGAGGCAATACTGTGGGATTTTGATGCGAAGCCGTTTTCCAGGCATGTATTTTTATTAGCAGGGATACTGCAAGGATTTTGAGTATTGAGTATTGAGTACAATTTAAAAACATAACCGAATTGGAATTAAT
The DNA here is from genome assembly GCA_947359405.1 of Antitype chi. NCBI lineage: Eukaryota > Metazoa > Arthropoda > Insecta > Lepidoptera > Noctuidae > Antitype > Antitype chi. The sequence continues at coordinate 7,187,846 of OX375815.1, read as the reverse complement.
ATCAGTGACAAAATAACTTCTTCCAAACAGATTACCCATAGATAAACTAGCACCCAAAATACACGATACACAAATCCATTGCTTCTATTAAAAATTTGTTTGTTTGCTAAACAAATAGGTCACCGAACAGTGTTTGGTATAGTTGAATTGTCAAAAAATTATAATTAAATAACACTGCATTCCTTCTCCAGGTGCAGTTCGTCACCTATTCACGCCAGCTGAGAAGTGTATCCCACGCGTACGCATTGAAACACGTCAAAGCGACGTGCTAGAGATGCAACGCATACTGGTTGCGCTCGATTCCTGGCCGAGGAACAGTCGCTACCCGCTCGGACACTTTGTTAGAGCGCTCGGACCTATTGGTGAGTTTATATTATACAATAAACTGGTATATCGCTGCTGGGTGACATACAGCTCTTCTTGCTGATACGGTTTAGGTGAAATGTCTTCTATAAGCTTTACCATAATTATTAATGTTCCAGGTGACAAGAACGCCGAAAACGAGGTCATATTGTTGGAACATGACGTGCCCCACGCTCGGTTCAGTGAAGCTGTGCTTGCGTGTCTTCCGGCCAACGATTGGACTATACCTGAAGAGGTAAATATTCACTAAGCCATAATCGATACACAAAACAAAAGGCGGGAATATGGCTTGCTGAACAAAAGTGTGGCAATGATTTCGCAGATATCTGTATCTAGAAAAAATCCATACATTGCATCAATATAAAAATGAGTCCATGTCACAGCTGTAAATTCGGTTGTTCATTATTGTTTATTGCACATGACCCAAGTCATGTCTGAATCATGCAATAAACATTTTAGTAATTTTAGAACACATTGTTCATTTAGAGAGAGAGCCACTATTTTTGAAAACTCGCACGTAAGTTCCTATATTAATTTAGTACTACATTAAACTTCAAACATTATTTTACAGGAAATAAAGAAACGCGTAGACCTGCGCTCCGAATGCATTTGCTCTGTAGACCCTCCCGGTTGCACAGACATAGATGACGCCTTACACGCTAAGGCTCTCCCAGGCAAGACTGGCGACGGTCTCAAACGATACCAGGTCGGCGTCCATATTGCTGATGTCACGTACTTCGTGAGACCCAACACTGCTCTTGACAAGGAGGCCGCTAGCAGATCTACTACTGTGTATCTGGTGGGCAGGAGAATTGATATGGTTCCAGGTTTGTGTATTAAAGACTAGTATTAAATATAAGATGAAGGCAGAGCGGTTTCATGTCGAACTTAATAAGCAGGCTACAAAAAGTAGCCTGCTTATTGGCCAAATTCAAACTCGCTAGTACACATTGCATCAATCGACCAATAAGCATACTTGGTAGCGTGTTATCCAATATTATAAGTTTATAAGTATATAACCTGGCATATCCAAGTTAAGTTAAGACTTCATAAGTATTTTTATCATTTCAAAATCACACTGAACTTTTTTTCAGATTTGCTAAGTTCCAACTTATGTTCGTTGCGAGGCGGTGAGGAGCGTCTGGCGTTCTCTTGTATCTGGGAGATTGATGAGAATGCTAACATTTTACACACCAAGTTCCACAAAAGTGTTATTAAAGTGAGTCTTATTTATTATCTGCTTTCTGTTGTATACTTTTCGATAGTTTATAATCTATCCATGTCAAACCGTCAAATTGTAAACAAACCTGCACTTACCGACAGGGTTTACAATCTGTCTGATTTTATCACCCGTTAAATTGTGAACCATCCCCGATCTGCCGATCGTGACGGTAGCCGGTTTGGTTGCAGTTACTAAGCCAGGCCACCGCCGGCCGCGAGCGCTACTTCCAAGTTAGTGGCAGTTACTTGACTATTTAGTAATAGCGCAAGGTACTATCTGTCTTGATACCAGATCACAATTAAAAATAATGCGTTAAATTGTAAGCAGTATGTTACGGTTCAAAATCTTTCAACAGTTCACAATCTCGCGAGATAGAATTATAATCTAACGATATTTACAATTTTACAATGACATAAATATACAAGGTTTAACAGAATAAACGCAAGTCCTGAAAGTAGTTTGTTCAGAATTGACTACCGAATCGATTTTAGTAACTTTTAATTTAGGTATTTTTTCAAAAACTATGTTTTTTGCCATACTGCTCGCTGGCAGAGCTAACGAAAATGAAATCTTATGAAAAGGACACAAGACACAATTTTAAACGCATAAAGTAATGGTCAACACAATTTTCTTAATATTTTTGTATTTTATTTTAATAATAGAATAGATAGCTGTGGTGCCGGACGTAAAAGAATAGCACCATCCCATTTCTTCCCGTGGGTGTCGACTAAGGGACTTACTAGAGAATGGGCAGCAGCATTCTCTATACATTCTACCACCATACTGCGATCGCCAACCAAGCTGCAAGACTGCAAGCCTGCCTGCCAAGCGTAACAATTATGGCAAAACCCACCTTTTGGGGGAGGCCTATGTCCAGCAGTGGACGTCTTTCGGCTGAAATGATGATGAATAGATAGCTTAAAAAAAGTTTTGGTCATTGTATTAGGTTTTTAACTCAATACTCTAATTGATAACGCAAGACCTCATATACCACAATAACAGTTACACATTGTTGTTGTTATACATTATATGAGCAACCGGTGATTTCTGCATTCCTTTTTCTAAAAAACGTTGTTTATCACGGAGGTGTGCATAAAACATTCTTGATAAGTGCCGATTCGGAGCTATTTTCATATAGTTCATGCCAATAAATATGAAGAATAATGCATGATTGTCTCTTGCAGTCTTCAGCAGCGATGACGTACGAGGAGGCGCAGATAGCGATTGATGACAAGTCACGTAACGACAAAGTGGTGTCGTCACTGCGCATACTCAACGCGTTAGCTAAGAAACTCAATAGAAAACGTCTGGACAACGGAGCCTTGTCGCTTTCGTCGCCTGAGATTAGGTTCCAGGTACGTAATATTACCCTTGCCTTATAATTTTCTATAAATCTTTCCTCGAAGAAGTAAAATCTCTGAAGTTCTAGGATTTCAAGCCTATTCTGGGTCAAAGTTGTTTTTCGATTTCATCTTTTGTCAAAGCCAAAAGTGTTTACATATACAGGGTGAAATTGAAAACATGCGACAAACCGAAATGGGAGATTGTACTCATCATTATGAACAACTTTTACTAAGGGACCAATGATGCAATCGCAAAAAAGAAAACAGCTGTTCCCTACATTTTGACGAGTTATGCGAACATAAATGTAGGGAACAGATGTTTTTTTTTTTCGCGATTGCATCATTGGTCCCTTAGTAAAAGTTGTTCATAATGATGAGTACAATCTCCCATTTCGGTTTGTCGCATGTTTTCAATTTCAACCTGTATGGTTTAGGATGTTAGTAAATGTGTTGATGTAAAATGCTCCTTGTATTCATTTACGAATATTCGACCATCGAATTAATAATAATTGAGCAGTGGTGGCTCAGTGGTAACGGCCGCGACTTACGGGTTGTAGGTCGTAGGTTCGAGTTCGAACCCAGACTGTCGATTTTCTTTGTGTAAATTATTTCATCACCAGTGCTTTCAAAACGGCGAAGGAAAAAATCGTTAGGAAACCGGAATGTCCTAGAACTAAAAATTCGAAGACATGTGACATGTGTGTGTGTGTGTCTGTGAAGCAGGAGGCCTGTATCCTAGCAGTGGGTATATTATAGCCTGGTTATGTATTATGTTCGACCGTCGAAAACGATGCTAACTTACATAAGGGATATTTCAGAGCGTCCAAGAACTTTTACGTTATCTGTTCACTAATAAATGTGTTTTTCCGCAGATGGACTCTGAAACACATGACCCAGTTGAAGTAGCAGCGAAGAAGATTCTAGACACAAACTCAATGGTCGAGGAGTTCATGTTGCTAGCCAACATAAGCGTGGCTGAGAAGCTAGCGGCCGAGTTCCCGCAGTGTGCCATGTTGCGGAGACATCCTGCGCCGCCGCCTGCTAACTTCCAGACTTTCCTCAAGGCTGCTAAGCAACAGGTGAGACACTGAGAAGATAAAGACCTTCATACATTTACAAATACAGGGTTAAATTACATTGGCTGGCAATACTTTACCCACGTGCTGGGTGTCGGTATCGAAGACGAATGAAACAAAATAAAATCACAAAAATAGAAGTTTTTCAGCATTCGGACTTTGTTCAAAACATTAAATGACACTGACATGTACATTAAAGCACACGGCACTTATTCAATGGTTTTTGAAAATTCATAAAAACCATCTAAGTTGATCCACAAAAAATTACAAAAACAGCTGAGAGAACTACGCGTGGCCGGCCAACGCGATTCGCTGACCGATTACCCGCATACCTTTGCCCATCGAATGGTGAAGTATTATTTTTTTGTTGTACATGACATGTGGTTGAAGTATTGGCAGCTAATTTAATTTGACCCTATATATAAAGCGTGGCCAGCAAGACGTGAGCTGATTAGGTAACAGGTAATACGGGCTGGTGTACGCAACCAATGCGCGAATTCAGCTCTTCAAGGCGGACCAGCAATGTCTTGGTGTTACTGACGCTCTCACGTAAGGCTCTTAATATAGCAATAGGGAATCTGCATGTAATTCAAAACTCTTTCATTAATTAAATTGTATAGGAGTCAAGAAACAAATTGCAATACATATTTTTAATTTAAAGCTTTACTTATTTTACAATTTGTTATTTTATGTTACTTTTTTCTCGTGAAACGGACCCGAGAGCTCGAAACGCGTTGTCTTCAAAAATCCCGGAAGTGACCTCAAAAGGCATGCGAATAAATATCTTTTCTTAGCAAACTACTTGAATTCTCACCAAGATAAATTACTAAGTGCGATTTTTGCTTCAATAAAGCACAAAAATAATTTAATTTACATGAGTAGGGCTAAAACAAAGATGCAATATGCAAAACAGATACTGCCAAGTGACGTCACAACGTGGCCGCGACAATAACGCACGTTTGAACTGTAGTCATCATCATCATTTCAGCTGAAAGACGTCCACTGCTGGACATAGGCCTCCCCCAAAAGGGGGCGTTTTGCCATAATCGTCACGCTTGGCAGGCGGGTTAGCGATCGCAGTATGGTGGTAAAATGCAAATGAGAACGTTGCTGGCCATTCTCTACTGAGTCCCTTAGTCGCCTTCTACGACACCCACGGGAAGAAATGGGATGGTGTTATTCTTTTACGTCTAGCACCACACGGAACCGAACTGTAGTAGAAATTGTTTAATTGTAATAATGATTTTGTGCAACAAACCATAGTAAAATATTACTTTTAATGCTTTTCTTGGATGTGTATTAATGTGCTCCATTGATTAAGAGAAAAAAAAATCCTGCGTATTTCCTATTGTTCATTAAAAACTTTCAAGTACTCGAAATACAGTAACACTACACATATCATGCCTCTGCCTGCAAAACGGAATAATTATGAACACTTAAAGCAAGATAGTTGTGCAGGCATAATAATTTAACGCATTATTACCAAGTATTTGATAAAAACAAAAGCAGTGTCTTGTAACGCAATGCAATAACATTGTAAAGCACCAACGGTTTCCGAACGAATCAGGAAACAAGTGGCATTCAATGACTACAACAAATCTAGGCTACATTAACACTGCCACAAACTTATCTATTGACAGCACAGTTGGCGCAGTGGTTAAGCGATTGCCTGCTGCGTTGCGTGTCGCGGGTTCGATTCCCGCACGGAACAAATATTTGTATGACCTACAAGTAGTTGTTCCGGGCCTGGCTGTTTGTGTATGTGAGTTTAAATGTTTGTAAACGCACCCACAATACAGGAGAAATTCCTAGTGTGGGGCAACGACTTTAAAAAAAAAAAAACTATATCCATTTTTTTATCTTCCTCAGGGCTTCGATCTAGACGTATCAACAAACAAATCATTCTCCAAATCACTAGACGAGGCTGTAATCCCGGGCCGTCCGTTCTTCAACACGCTACTCCGCATCATGGCCACACGTTGTATGCAACAAGCGCAGTACTTCTCCAGTGGAAGCAAGACGGTTGAGGAGTACTACCATTACGGGCTTGCTTGTCCTATTTATACCCATTTCACTTCGCCTATCAGACGGTAAGTGAATTCAAGGTTTTTTATTTCTAATTTTATGTGTGACTTATGTGCAAAAGTGATCGATGAAGGATTCCTGCCTGATAACTGACTGTCTAAAAATAGACAGACTAACGAGCAAGCTCATAAATTTTATAAGTAAATACTTAGATTTGAAATTTAAAAAATAATTTTCAAAATCAGATGACTCCATAAAAAGTTATGAGTCTTCTTCTTTTTTTTTCATCGGTTATAAACAGAATGATGTTACTTTAGTGAAACTGGTTTTTCTCCTGTCTAATAAAATCAATGAGAAAGGCTTTGTGATATTATTATTTGACTATATTCATTTCACGTCACATAGAAAACAATCTTCTGTTTATCTCCCGGATTCTCGATAAACAGCTTCCGACAAAAAATTATCTTAGACTTAGTTATGAACTCGATGTAAAAAGCTCCAGTAATAAGTAACATCCAACAAATGGATAATTGACTCTTCAACAGTTCATCATCAGCCATTCAGCTCGATTCTCGGCAGCTTTTACTTAGTTAGTGTACCCTTGACCAGTTACGCCGACGTGATCGTGCACCGCCTGCTGGCCGCTAGCACCGGCTGCGACTCGACGCACGCCGCACTGCTCGACGTGCGTGCCGCCGTCAACCTGTGCGACAACCTTAACTACCGGCACCGGCAGGCGCAGTACGCGGGCCGGGCCTCCGTTACTATGAACACACACGTATGTATTGTATACTCCTTCTTAGCGAATCGATAGCAAAAAATTTAAACATCTTTGGCCTACAATTCAGCTGCGCGAACTTCGCACCAGTGAGCGAAGTTCGTGCAGCTAAATTACGCAGTGATAAGATCGGCAATTGCACAAGTAACAGGGCATGCAGCGCAGGATGGTAGGTGAGCCACTGTCTTGTCTCCACTTGACATCTGAGCCGTCCGTGAACCCCAATCTATGGAGATTGTCTTTGCTCTGGCCGACCGACTTGGGTTCGAAGTCTATTTAAAGATTTCCAAGTCGGCCACGCTAACACGTTTTTGAGTTTTACTGCTAAATGGAAAAATAAGGCATTTTGTAAAAGCATAATTTTTTAATAGCAAAAATACTAAAAATCGCTCATTTGTGTGTGAGAATTTCTATTTGATCTTGATCATGGGATCATAAAACGTACTCCACAGTAGGTGATTCCAATCCCGGCTGTCATTCGTAGATCTTTGACAATCGTAATAGGTCAGAAGCCCGAAACTCTGACAACCAGTCTTAACAAGAGGTATCGTATCATCCCAGACTAGTTACTGGGTTGTTGAGCTCAGATAGGCAGTCGCTCCATGTAAAAATACTGGTACTCAGCTGCATCAGGTTAGACTTGAAGCCGACTCCAACATAGTTGGGAAACGCCTAGGCTGAATATAATTCATTTCTCTCCCGTTCCTCGAGCCTCCGAGTATTTTGGTGACATGCAATTTTGATTTCTGTCATTTCTCGTCAAGGTTCGTTTCTTTATACAAAATCGTTAATATCTTTACCTCATTTAAAAGAAGCGTGACAGTAATAAAAAATAATAGTTTAAAAAACTAAAAAACACGCTTTAAAAACAAAACTAAAAAAAGGAGAAAAAATTTAATTCAATTAAAAAGCGTGGGGTGCTTGACATTAATTGATTATAAAAAAAAAAACCTCAAAAAGCACCCCACGCTTTTTAATTGAATTAAATTATTTTCTCCTTTTTTAGTTTGGTTTTTAAAGCATGTTTTTTAGTTTTTTAAACTATTATTAATTTTTTATTTTTTAGTTCTGCTAACTACAAAACGTGTTTTTTTTTCTCAATTTTTTTTTAAATTATTAAATTGTCATCGGTCCTCGACAAATTTACAAAGTTTCAATGAAATCTGACCGTTTAAAGTGGGTCAAAATCGCGCTCAAAGATTCCGTTACATACATACATACAACCCGAGCTAATTTATAGCGTGTAAAAAAAATATTTTTGAGAATGGTTGCTAACGCACAGTACATCGTAAACCTAAGGTGCAGCGCAGACGACACACTTATCGAGTCTGTGGCGCACAAAATGTTTACATGGCGTGCAAAAAGTATGTCGCGGATTTTACGCAGACTCAACGCACACGACGCACATCTTCGATCATTCTGTCGGCAGAACTGTAGGGACGTAGACAAAAAAATACGTAGACGTGAGAGATGTCCAAACAGGAGCGGAATAAATATTACAGCACACTTCTTCCCACAATTTTCTTTTTAACTGTCTATCATGATATTCTGCCCTAGAAGTATCATAAATTGCTGGTCTGTTTTGTATTTCTTGTATTAACATTGATACATCGATCTTTAGCGCCATGGTATTATACCGCGTACGTTACATCCCCCACTAACGAGTGCAGATTGCATACTAAAAGTGTGCGTCGTTTGTGTTAGCGTGCGTTGAAGCAAACGTTTTTTTTGCGCACTTTTTGTGCGGCGCGGGGCGGCGCGATCTGCCAGAATGACACGGATTTTTTGTGAGCCGGACTTTTTGCGCGTCGTATGCGTTACTGCATATAATTGCTTAGGTTCTACTTTCACAGACTAAAAAGTGCGTCACGGATAGTCTGTCGTCTGCGCTGCACCTAAAGATGATTTTTAAAGACCTATTCAATGATACCCCACTTGAAATTGTTCGTCGACTTTCATTTTTTTCTTTTTCACAATATGGCGTCTGATTGTCGCCACTCACAAGACTAGGACAAATCGATTGACGTAAAAATCATCAAAATCGGCCCACGCGTTTGGTCTTTAGAGTGCCACAAAGAAACAAACATACATACATAGGCAGATAAACTCATTACCCTCCGTAGTCGGGTAAATCGATTAGTATATCATACTTAACGTTCACAGATCCTGTTCAACAAACGCGTAGAAGTGGAGTCAGCAAGTGTGTTAGCAGTGAAACGGAACGCGGTGCATGTTCTCATACCGAAGTACGGACTGGAAGGACCCCTGTACTTGCCTTCTGACAAGTTCTCTTACAATGAAGAGGTAAGTCGGTAGAGGAATTGACTCCAATAACTCCAAAACTGTGGAAGAAATTTAGCGTATAATAAGTGAAATATTAAAAACTAGATTCTGGACTTCGTCCGCGTAAAATTTCTTGTTGATATTGTGATATTACTTTGTTTACACTAACACTTCTTTCTGACTTTTCTCCATTTACTCGACTCTTTAATTTGATGTTAAATATCCTATAATCTTCAAGAATTGGTCTATCAAAAGCAAAAACATTTTTCAATTCCGACTGCTAGTTCCAGAGATTACCCCCAACATACAAACTTACAGTCAAGTTTAATCTCTTTTTAATATTACTATAGAATAGCGAGTCGGTACTCGGTACGTCGTCGGTAGCGAACTCAACCTGTATAATATACGATCAACTTTTTTACAAGCCTATTTCGTCCTTAGGAACACATACAAACCTGCGGTGACATAGTACTGAAGACATTTGACGAGCTGACAGTACGCCTAAGCCTTAACAGCACAAACCTTCAACACAAGAAACTTGTCTTCGAACTAGTGAAGCCACACATACCTGGGTTTAGCGTCGAGATCATGGACGCTGAAGAGAGTACAGAATCCAAGATGGACGTCACAAGCGTCCCTGAGACAGAGGTACAAGACAAGAAGCGAAAAGAAGCGACACCTAGTAAGAGTGCCAAGAAGAAATCTAAAAAGAAGTAGTACTTTACGTATAATAGATTAATATAGTTTTCTTTTATACAACAAAAATGTTTTTATTTATAATAATAATAATAATAATAAACCATTTATTGTCAGGTTACAATGACCCATAGATAAATACCTTAGCCTAAATATACATATTACAATAACAATTTGTATTAGTAAATAAAACTTAAAATTATGTTAGTAGTATCTATTTGCGCTAAGTCTTTGTGCGTTCCGGTGGCACTTGTCCGCGAAAGCGGCGGAATACCACATCCTGTGGCCAAAAGCTTTCTTCCATCACCAGATGCAGGTAGCATGTTGGCACGCGCACCACAAATGCCTTAAAGTTGACGTTGCGATGCGACTCCAGCAGCTGCACTCTCGGCGCGTAATTCAGCCTTTGGCGCACGTACTTCACGATGTCTTCCGTGTCGGTGGTGTAGTGGAGACGGGAAATATACACCGGGGTATTCGGCTTCGCAGCACGCAGTTTTTCGTTGGGCTCCGTAGGAGCCTTGCCTTATATCCAACAATGTCGTGAGGAAAGTTTTGAGTATGAATGTCGATGTCTATAAGAGTAGGTGGAGACCAAAGAAACGATGGATGGACTGTGTGAATGATGATATGGTTAGAAAGGGTGTGACTACGGATATGACGACTAATACAGAAGTGTGGAAAAAAGACAATCATGTTGTGCCGACCCCAAATAAATTGGGATAAGGGCAGAAGAATGATAAATTCTTAGAAATGTATATTAAATTTGTCTGACGTCCTATTTTTTTATTATTTCTAATTATATATAATTATATTAAATATAATTTGGCTGCCGTACTATCTGACTACGTTTTTGGCTCAGTAATCGTAAGCACGACTGCTAAGCGTAGGATCTTCCGTTTGATCTCCGAGTGGAGCAGCGATATTCAGTTTAACCTATAAAAAAAATTCGTTTAAATACAGACTTGACGAAAGTAAATTTATGTAATTTGCCGCGCTATTTCGTGTGAATATGGCACTTGTAATGCTTAGGATTACGTTCCTACCGTGATGCGATGCGACGCTGCGAGATAGCAATACATTATAGAACTTATTTACTACAAGTAAAGGTACAAATTTCAGTGAGAGAGCGAAAGCGATCTGGATACACGCCGCGCCGCTATTCGTTGCGTAAAACAGCCTGTGTCGCCTCGTCAGTGTGAACTGACCTTTAGCAGCAAGTGTCAAGAAATGGCATGCGATATTTTATTCTCTTTCAAACCCTAATTAGGTGTCAACTAATTCCAATGAATAACTTCAATAAGTAACTCCGCGAGGACATCGTAATAACACTAATAACTATATTTAGTTCACAATTTAATAGAACATTATTTTATTCCTATACATTGCAGCGGCTAAAGCCGTGGTGGAGTCACCGATATGGCGGATTAATACGTAACTGCCTGAAAATGATTGCTAGAATTGTTAGCATTGCAGGGGAGCCCGTTGTGTAAGTTAACCCATTAGTTTACTTGACATACCAGCTCGGCCTATCGCAGTCCACTGTTGGACATAGGCCTCTTCCAGGCTGCGCCACTACACTAACCTCCGCCTTCCGCGTCCAGTATGTCCCGGCCACTTTTTAAGGTCGTCGGTCCATCTAGGGGTAAAATTGTATGAATATCGAAAACAGTCGACTCGTCCATGATCGCGACTCGGTTGCTCTTTTTTTACCCGACTGCGCCACAAGGAGGGTTACAATTTCCGAGTGTATGTATGTATGTATGAATGTATACGAGTATTTCTTTGGCACGCTCTGTAACCTAAACGGCTTGATCGATTTCAGCTTGAGAGGTGCCATTAGATTCGGCTTAATTGTGAGAGTGACACTAGCTATTTAAAATGTTTAAAAAAATGTCCGATTTTTGGCGCCATATTGTTTAAAAAAAAAATCTCAAACCCTAGTGAGGGGTATCAAAATAAAGGGTTTCATAAAAATATCTCATTAACGTCAAAAATAATTAAGTACAATAACTAAAAACTATGTAGGTATTAAAAAAAAAATTACAATATCAAAAAACCCGACGAGATTTTTGATTTTGTAAATTATTATTTTTTTCTACTTTATGCTATGGTAATACGGTCCTATTTTCAATTGTACCAGCAAATTTGATGTTTTAAAGGCCTGCTTATTTAATAAACATCTATCTTTTTCAGCGGGGTTAACGGCCCTTGTGATTATAAATACATGAAGGCGTTACGTTTCATACTTCGGATCATAAGCGGTTGGCCAGGGAAGGCACTTGGGGAGAAGACATTAAGAATCGAGGGCATGGGTCATGCCTATTATAATACCATATTATCAATCGTATATCTGATATTAGGTTTAGCTTACTTAAAAGTGAATAGACACAGGTTCGATTTTTTAGAACAGGGTCAGTTATACATTGTGTTGCTGATGAATGCGCTGTGTACTGTGAGTATATTATTTAAACGTAACGTCTCCTTATAGAACGAATTTTATTAATGGCCTGTAATTGTATTTTCAACTTTCGACCACGTTCGCACTGGATTTTCAACTCTCTGTGTTGAACCGAGTATTGAGATTCCAATAGTCCAACTGAGTGCATCCCAACGTGTCAGGTATGTCTCTATTTTATTTTACAGTGTCGTGCTTTCACCTTATGCTTATCGGAAAAATACCGAGTTGTGGCGAAAATATTTATCCAAAAAATACATCTGTTTTATTTTAAAGATAAATCTGAGTTTGCTATGAACGTGAGTACCCACTTAATATATTTTAAGAGTTCGGAATTGTAGGAGCCTGACGAGATTTTTCAGAAACTGGAATTCCGACCTTTAGCAATTTTAATTCCCTACACCTCTTATTCACAGTGGTGGTCCAGTAATGATGGTACCGAATTACGAGTTGTAGATCGTGGTTTCGAACCCAGACAGGCAATAAATACTTATTAGTGTAAATAATTTCATCACCACTGCTCTCAAAACGGTGAAGGAAAACATTGTGAGGGAACCGGCATATTCTAGAACCTGGAACAAAAAAAAAATCGAAGCCTTGCCATGACATCTACCAACCCGCATTACCTCTCGAAGAAGAGGAGGCCTGTGTCCCAGCAATGGGCTTATTATAATGCTAAAGTTGTTAGGAGGAACTTTTCATCCTAATACCTACTTATGTCTCCTCTTGGAGTAATTAATAGCAAAGTTGGGTTGAATAAAAAAACGTTTAGATAAATTAATTATTTCAGGTACATATATGGGTGCATAGATTATCATTCTTCTCCACGGTCTACTTAAGTGTCATGCTGTTCATCGCTGCCTGTATGTTTAACTTAATACCAATGCATGCCAACTACAGTGCGGGCAAGTTTGCGTCCTTTGAAGACTTACAGAACACAACGTACGAGCAAGCCATTTCTTGCCTGTACCCTTGGAATTATGAGACGAATTTCGCCGGCTACGTTGTAGCAACAGTTATTGGCTGGTAAAATTGAAATGGAATTATTTATGTTGATATAAAGCGACGTGTAAGCGCGGTATTTTGTCACGCACTGCATTTTCAACGTACTGCTCAGTGCCGAGGTTTGAAAATCCAACAGTGTGTTTTTGACGTGCTCGGAAGCACTGTTGCATGCTCAATGTTCGACTTACCTACCCGAGAGTTGAAGATGCAGTAGATACGCCATACAAATCGTTCTCCTTACAATGAGTTGCTGTTGAGTTTGCTTCTATCAGAGGTAAAAATAACTGAACGGATTGTAGTGCACTTAAACTTGCTAATGGACGTTTTGCTAGGTTGCGTTGTCTGTGCAAGTAAGTACCTAGGTCAATTTCAAAAGGCAAAAACGTATTTATCTGACTTCTTGTTCCTTTCTAGCTACGGTACAGTACTATGTGGGAGCAGTGTATCGATGTTTGATCTGTTCCTCTGTCTGATGATCTACAATTTGTGGGGTCATTTTAAAATTCTTATTTATAATGTTGAAAACTTTCCGAGACCTGCTGCAGAGGTGATGGATATAGCGGGAGACGAAAGGAGTGGCCTTAAGGTTCGATCCGAGATGTATACACAGACTGAACTGGATAATGTTGCGGTTAAATTGAAGGAATGCATACAATATCACATGCTCATTGCCGAGTAAGTGTTTGGTAATCGGTGAAATTGAAATTTTTGTTCTTAGTCTATTTACTACCTTTAGATGTATTTATCATTTGTTAGCTTATTTCATAACAATTTCAACGACATGAATTTTATACTTATTCAGCTCAAATATAAAACTTTGAGATATTAATTAGGTATTTTTTAATCCCACGCGCCGGCTCCGCGTCACGTCATGTGGGTGTAACGCAAAGATGACTGTTAAATTGAATCCGAGAAAAATAGCCGCCGACAGCAAAGAGGATAATAAGATAAAATAATATGTTATCGATTATCGAGATCTACCCCTATACCCTATATTTTCGATACTTGTCGCTGTCACTTGTCTCAATAAAATGCTTAATTTAATTCTGTTTTTATACGTACATGTAGCTTCACAAACAATATGTCTGATGCATTTGGGATGGCGCTATTCGTTTACTACTCTTTCCACCAAATCACCGGGTGTCTGTTACTACTTGAATGTTCCCAGATGGTAAGTAATTTATTCTATTGATACACAAGTACCTACACAACGCGTTGAAAATTATTTGAATATACCACAATGCGTTGTAACTAGGTTGCCAGGTCTTAAAACTGAAAAGTCGTCAGACCAGCCAGTTTAGCCGAACATTTGGGTTAAAAGGCCGGACACCCTTAATTTTTTAGTCTTGGTAAAAACACGACAATTAAAAAAAGTAAATATGTCTTTTTTATCATTAACCATAAAATCTTCTTAAATTCTAACGGCCTTATTCATAAAAGTTATCGAACATCTAAACAGTTGCTAAAGTGTGGTTTCTCTATGAAAAACCAGACTAGTAAGTGTTTAGATGTTCGATAACTTTTTATGAATGAGGCCGTAAATAAATTAACAACAACAACATTGAACGAACCAGTCTTCTTTATTATGGACAGTGCTAGTCCGCTTGCTTACGTTAGTGAAACGAGGTGATGTGGGCGGAGCGGAAACCTACACATGTTTTTTTTTAATGGTCAAAAACCCTAACAAAAGCCGGTCAGGCCAGACACCGTCTTATTTGGCCGGACGCACAAACAAAAAAGCCTGACTGTGTCTGGCTTTATCCGGACGCCTGGCAACGCTAGTTGTAACTATGTATACTCCATTTATTATAGTAGCATTAGAAAAAAGAGGCTCGTAGAAGTAGGTGTGCAAAAACGGATTGCGATAAAGCTTGGCAAGAAGATATATTATGATAGTATTCTGAGGCAGATACTTTTTACCGCGGGAAGATATATTTTCTACGGCTTATTAAAAATGACCTTTTTTAACTTCTGTCTAATGCTATTACAAATGGAGTATAGGCATATCAGAAAGACTGATGGCATTAAGATGTGTTATAGTCAGTAATCAAATACACAGTAAAATATTGCTCGTGGTAACCTAGTAAACGATTTAAATATGTGATTGGAACAAAAAACGCATTTTTTTGTGTTAGGTGGCAGATACATTAGACAAGACAAAGATTTGTCTAGCAGCCCTAATTAGAACAGCAGATTGGCACTCGCATTGCGTTTAGGAGCAGTTTGCGGGTTGCCTAACTCAATTGTAATTTTAGCTGCCAAAGTTGTTTTCAGTTACTGGATGTGTCAAAGTTCTAAGTTTCTGGCATTGTCTTTAACCTAATAATTAAATGTTCACTGTGTGTTTCAGACTGTTGCAGCACTGACGCGTTTCTTGCCGCTCACTTTTATTATGTTCGGCGAATTGATCCTGTTGTCTATCATTTTTGAAACTATCGGAACAATGGTAATTACTGGTATAACTATTCCAGATGTTTATGGAATACTGGAATAATATGAAACAGAATACTAAAATAAAAACCCAATAAAAAATTAGGAGGCAACAAAGATTCGTTTTTCTTGCTAATTTTACTTAACTTTGGGCGTGTTTCAATAATAAAAGAAGTGTAAAATCTCCAAAACCAAGTCGGTACTGATAAAGTTCAATAATCGAAAAGTTCAATAAACTTTATTGGTCATTGATTTGTGCATTGGATTTTTCATAAAATCCTTTCTTTCAAAGGACTTTTCTTAATTTTTTCGCGAATTTTTTACTATAAATCATCCTGCATCTCACTCAATAACGTGCGTATAGACTAGCGTCTAACTGCCCATCACTGATACTATCTCTGTCGGACACCAATCCTGGTAAGACAGCGTGATTTTTAGCCAGGCCCACCAGTGAGTTCGAGCCTGCGACTAGGGTCCCCTTAAGGAGCTCAACGACCGATGGATGTTAAACCTATCTGCTACAATTATGTTATTATCTTACTAGGTAATCGTTTTATTACAGAGTGAAAAATTAAAGGACGCAGTGTATAAAATGCCATGGGAGTACATGGACACCAAGAACCGGAGGACAGTCCTCATTTTCTTCATAAAGGTTCAGGACCCGATCCACGTTAAAGCTGGAGGTTTAGTAGATGTGGGGGTCACCACTATGGCTTCGGTAAATTGACAAGATGTTTTTATTACACAATAACGACGGAGAAACTGATTATAAGCTGTTAAAAATAAAACAATAATAGCCTTTATTTCCTCTGACCTTTTCTTTAAACACAAGTTCTAATAAACTAATAACACTAAATAACTTAATTTAATATTTAACCCTAATATTAGCAGACTAGCTATTATCAGCGTCCAGGTCAGGCTGTCTTGCGACACAGGCCTCCTCTATTTCCCCCCTGTCTACAGCTGTTCTCCGTGAACCTTCTGGCAGATCATCCTCCCACCTTTTCATCTGTCTTCCTCCACATCATTTTCCGTTTCTTGGGTACCTTTTTGGTCCATGTTTCCGCCGTAGCTCTCATCATATGGCCTGCCCATTTCCATTTAAGGGTTCTAGTTTTTAATTTAATGTCTGCCTCTTTGGTAATGTTCCTAATTTTTGTGGCTTTCCATTTGTCTAGCAGTCTCAGATTCATCATGCTCGTCCCCATTCCTCTCTGTCGTATACTTAACCTATGTTAAATTTGTATAGCTGTTAACAGTCTTTAAATATCGAAATCAAATGACCTAATAACGTGTCACTTTACATACCGTAGCCAATACCTACCAAAAAAAAAGTGTAAAATGTAATTAATTCAATAATTTTACTTACAAAGACACTTTGTTTAACAAAAGCAAAGAAACCTTTATATTTTGGTTAAACTATATGCTTTTACTTTCAGATCCTGAAAGCATCGTTCTCATATTTCACTTTCCTGCGCACTTTCTAAAATGGATTTTCTGATGTTGCGTCATAGAAATAACTTCATTTTAATATTATTAAAATGTCCAGTATTTTTCTTAAGTCTATATTCGAAACCAGCAGAAATGGTTTCATTCTCCGTAGCTTTTTGTGCGTAGATTTCCACTATGTAACGTCGCGTAGAACATATCACGAGCTTGGAGTCGTAACCTCGTAGCACAAGTACGAACTATTACTGTAGCGCATTGACTACGCCACGCTACAAGGGTTACGAGTCATGAGTCGTAAAGTCGCTGCGCAGCTACGATCTGTTACTGTAGCGCATTGTCGCAACGCTACAAGGCCTACGAGTTACGAGTCGTAGCATCGTAGCGCAGTTGCCATTTGTTACTTTAGCGGATAGATTACGCAACGCTGAATCGGTAAATATTATTTTTGATTTAACGATGTTACAATATTATTATAAATTAAACCTGTATTCTATTCGTTCAAGCTCACGCTCAAGTTTTTGGAACTACTGTATTTTCTTATTAATATACGAACTAAATTATTAATAAGGATCATATTATTGCACGGTATTATACTTTATCACATGACACTTTATGATAATTGTACTTCATTAAAGTTTTAACACTAAACTGCTTTGAAGTGTCTTTATCACATGACACTTTATGATAATTGTACTTCATTAAAGTTTTAACACTAAACTGCTTTGAAGTTTTATTTTTTAACTAGCTGACCTGGTGAACACCAACCATTGACCTCGGTACACCAGCATGCCACGGCAGACACTTTTCCTTATGTTAGGTTGGTTTACTCTTACCGAGTTATGACAACCTGGTACGTTGACACAACTATGTTAGTAGTGCTCCTACCGAGTTATGACAACCTGGTACTTCGAAGGCATAAGCCTAGCAGCCTATTGATAAGTGTGAGAAAATAACCATTTAACAAATTACTAAGAATATATAAGATAAATGCTTATTGCGGTTTCGATTGAACATTGAACGCCGATAACATTCTACCGTAAAGTATGATTCCGAGCATTAGGGATTTTCATTTTTAAATTAAAATGAACAGCAATTAGAGTATTTTCTACTTTTATTGATAACAACAATTATTTCATATCTCCCAAATGTTGACATGATCACAGTATGTCATTACATCAGATATAACAACTTACATAATTCTGGTAGGTAGGTACCTACTCTCAAATTTCAACAAAATATAGATAACACATTTGTCACAGTAGGTGCATATTTAATTAAAACTAAGCAGTCGTTTCGTATGAGTCATTAACAATTAACTTGACGTGTATTTTAACGTCCACTTTTTCACCTCTTTCCTTGAATCTCGTATCGGTAAATTCCTGGTTCGAACCTGACCTTGGTTGGTCTTCTTACCATTTCCGCACTGAATTTACTTCGCTTAGCTAAAAGCTACTTGTGGTCTAACTAGTTGGCTATGCGTCTACGCATAGGAGGTGGACTGACAGCCGTTACCGACGGAGGTCTAAGGCCTCCCGAATCTTCAAAATTTTCTCTTTCTGGCTCGTCTTCAGTGGTTTCCGTGCTACTACGAGGTATTTCTTCTGGGGTTATAATTTGAGGAACAGTACCGGCAGGAAGGTGGGCTCTGGCGGTGATTTTGGCGATTTCTTGGTCGATCTTGGCGACCAGCTGCTCGATGGCTGTCGGCCATCGTGTAGCCGGGATGATGTGAGCTGGCACCAGTCGCGCGTCCGCCATTACTGCAAGACGTACTGTATCTGCGTACTGGATTACTGTTAGGGACATACCTGGAGACACAAATGAATAACTTGTTAATTAGTAAAATACTAGGTAGTCATACATGCAGACTATGTTCGATTTGTGGTTTGGGGTTATAACTGCTCGTAGAGCAATGTTATTCTTACTCGTATATCTATGACATAGCCTAGCCTGGTAAGTGTAGGTTGCAGCACATAGCTACGTGGTTTTTTAGATATTTTTTTTCTAAAGCGCTTTTGTGTTTGTTTTGAACAAGTGACTGGTAGAAGATGAATAAGTATAGTCGTATAATTGAGCATGAAATTAGAAGAAGTTTTGCCCATCGTCCAGCAATGATTGTTATATGTCAATACTTACTAATATTAGCCTGCGGCGGTCTCCAGTACACAACAGCTTCCACTTCGTGGCCCCAAACAGTCCTCCTGGGCGGCGCGTGCGGCGGCGAGTCGATCTCCGCGTAGCTGAGCGCGTACCGGCGCGACAGCACGTTGAGCAGCAGGCGCGCCGCCGGCGAGGGCAGCGCGCGCGTCAGCGCCCCGCAGCGCGCCTGCGCCGCCCAGCCCGCCGCCAGCGCGCGTTGGCGCCGGCATGCCCGCGCCACGCCCGCGCACACGCGTCGCGGGGACGCGCCCGGCCACAGCGACAGGCACACCATGCCTGGCAAAACAGAGTTTTAATTAACTGCGACTTTGACCTGGCTGTCGTATTACTAGTTTTTCCATGTCTTCTTGATTTCGGAAACGGAAAGGTTTTTACTCATTTCACTGAAAGGACACAGAAAATTGAACGGTTGCAGGTAAACAGCTGTTTTGGAAACCAAAGAATGTCGTTGGCTTTCTTAAACCTTCTCAAAGTCAGTCCTTTTAACCTCAAATAGATACCTAATACTTTTTCAAACAATTTCGAAGTAACCGAATGCTTATTCCGAAATTGCTTCAAATTGGGTGCTGCAGAAAGACACGGTCTCATTATTGTGATTGCCTCTATTTTTTACGCTACCGGCTGTACACTTGTTGTTACCTCCACTTTGTGACTTCTTGTAACTCTTTCCGTGTCCCTCAGAGAAGGTGAACAGGAAATCTTCGTGCGCGGCGCGAGCTGTAGTCAGCACAGTTTCAGGTGGGTGCGATTGTGCATTCTCGAAGAACGCCCGTAATGCTTCCGTAGCTGCGTATAGTGCTATATCCGTTGATGACACGTCTAGAGCTCGGGCTGCGCGTTCTACTCCTGCGCGAGGTACAGGGCGCGACCATGCCGTTACCTGGTGATAATGGTGAAAGAAAGTTTTCGATATAGAAGTTTCCTCTATGCTTTGATTTTCCAGCGATGATTTCGGTCTATCATTAAATACAGCTTTAATTTTTGCTACAATATATTAGATACGATTTAAAAATCAGTAGCTAACATAAGTTATTCTATCAGAACCATAATACCTACATCACATCCATTTGTAATGTTCTTCTTCTTTTTGTTAATAAAGATACCTTTCTATTAATAAAGATTGGCCATTAATTCCGAATATTTTTCCTTGTCCTTTGCGACGAGACATAATGAACATTTTTATGTATTAATTTTGTTTAAAGAGGTTTAATATCTAACATTAAGTTCTTTTTCAAGCTTGTAAATCGTACCTTTCGCCCACACAGCGACACAGTCTGCAACAGATGCTTGTGCCCACCATCAGCCCCCACCGTGTCCGTCCACAGCCGGGCGGGCGCGCGGTACAGCTCGAGCGCGCCCCGCCACGCTTCACTTACTGCAGCCACACAAAGCTGTCCCAGCTCAGCATACTTCCACGTCAGGGTGTCCGGCTGTCTTGCATGACCACATGTTCGTAACTCGTTTAACGCTACCAGCTCGTTGCGGATTTGGAAAGGCAGTCTGATGAACTGACGGAATGAAGACCATGCCGCGCCGAATGCCATGCCTGGCCATTTTCGAGGGTCTGCTGTTATAAGTGGTGATAGAATTATCTGTGAAAAAAAAACCATATTGTTAAAAATGGCTTTTGGGTGTCTTGAGTGGAATTTCCTCGTATTGGAAAGTGATGGAAATTGGAGTTATTTCTGACACAATTAGCAAGGGAAATAATTACCTTTGGAATGGTTAAATTTCTTCTATTACATTCCCTTTGTATCGCCGCCAAAAGCATCAGCGCAGTAACAGGTGCTTCTGATGACGTATCTCTTCCATTGGACTTCTTATTAAGTTCCCTTAGAGCACTCACTGTAGCTATCAATACTAAGCCAGCTACATGGAACGCTCCAGGCAAAGTTTTCAAAGCCCGTGGACTTTCGACAGGATCATATTCTGATACGAATTCGTTCCATGCATTTGATAGGTTCTCGTTGAGTTTGCCCCACAGTTCTGGTATAGCTGAAGGCGTTGGCGATAACCTTCCCAAAGGACTATGTTTCGTATATTCTGTTTGTGAAGTACTAATTCTGTCTGATGGGTGTATCTGTTCCATGAGCAGTAGGTCTCCAATGTTTAAAGATTTCTTTCCCGACAGTAAGAGGTGGTGGACGCGAACTAGGATGTAATATTTCGGCTCTGTTGAGACGCAGGGTATGACTATGTACTGCCATGGAGACTGATCACTTAAAAAGTACTTTGATACTATGTCACTGACGTACTCCTGAAATCCAAACCAATTTAGAGTGAATATTCTGATCACTTCATTACTTTGTAATTATGTATTGATGAAACAAGCGGTTGTATCTCACTGTTTGGTGTAAATAAACTATTATGGGATCATGCCATGGGCTGCTATACAATAAGTTTATTTTTTATATAGGTAGGGTAGGGTTTTTAGGGTAACCAATACATAGGTAATTTTCATAAAAGGATGTGCTTAAATCCATCACATAACCTACCACGATAGCCAAATTTTATCGTAATCAGCAGATAAGTATAGGATCTATGGAGTTTCTTGGCTATTCTCCACAGGAAACTACATTTTGGTACATGCCCCAAAAATCAATTCTACGAATCTATTCTATTCTAGTTCTAATTGTGACGTTCAAAAGTGCCTTTAATTTTGAAAAAATGGTACTTACTTGAATATTATTCTCCCCAACCTGCCGCCCTCGGTACACGGCACTGGCGACAATGAAATGGTTCTCAGGTTTGAAGGTGACACTGGCATCCCACGCGTAGTTGCCCCAGCGTGACACCAGCTGAAGTCGCAGTCTTGGAAACATGAGCCCGCCATTTTTGTCGCGTTTGTTTATTACGTGATCCGTTAGGTGGTTTTTTAGCTGTTCTGGGTCTAGTGTGCCTGAGAAAACAAAGGGATGGGTTGAAATTCAGTCGCATCTCTTTTAAACCGGTTGAAGTGGCGGTCTTAGGGGTAGGCCTATATTCAACAGTAGACGTCTTTCGGCTGAAATGATGATGTCTTTTGAGTGGAACCCAAAATTTAGAATAGGTTGTTGGGGATATTTGGTCATTTAAAACAATTGCCAATCATTTAAGGGATCATCCTTAACCAGCACCCTAATTGCGTAACTCACGATTCATAATAATTTGTTTCGTTTTGAAACCTATGGCTGAACCATTGCTTCATATGTTCTAAAAATGTGCCTGCCCAGCAACGTAAATAACGCAGTGAATATTGTTGAACTATCAAAATGAAACCGATTATGATTAATCGCGTGTTACGCAATTAGTGTGCAGGTTATTTGAAGGTCAAAGGAGATATAATCTTTGTTATAAGGGAATTTGTGCAATTCTAATAATGGGTGTTTATCAGTAGAAAATTCTTTAGCATGAATAAATACGCACCCTTCACAGCGAGTAAGACATTGATGATTCCTTGGTTTCTATGCGTATCGAGCAAAGACCGAACTGTGTCTGTCCAGATGAACTCTAGATGTGGATATCTGCTTGATAGCAGCTTCAGCCAAAGGTATTTACTTACTCCTACGACTGAAAAAAAATTGGTATCTAAGTATTGTAAAGTAATATATATTGTATATTTAGGTAAGTTGCTGTTTTTGTAATATAATCACGTTAGTTGCTAACGATTATGGTGATATGGCGATATGCTAACGGTTAGCATCATAATCCATTGACAATGGCACATAAATCGGTCTTAGAAGCCACGGTTATTGGTATTGGTATGGCACATTATGATGATAGCGTTTGTTACTTAGGTAGCTATATGGCTTGCATTCATGATGATTGCAAAGCGGTTTAAAAGAATGATATGCTCTGCTGTCAATCTACTTTTTTGCGTAAATAATCAAGAGTGGTGGTGGGATAAGTAGGATTATGAGGAAACCACACATTAATATAGATTTTTTTTCACCGATATCTATTATAATTTGTCTTCTTATTATAGATTAGCTATTGCCAGTGGCTTCGCCCACGTGGAGCTCGAAAATTATCCCCCGGGGACGTACTACCGGGATAAAAAAACTATCCTATGTGTTAATCTATCTGTGTGCTAAATTTCATCCAAATCCGTTCAACCGTTTTTGCGTGATTGAGTAACAAACATACAAGCTTTCACATTAGTAGAATAGTAGGATAAATACTCACCAACATAAGAAACAGCAAGTACTGGGAGAGCTGATACAGCGAGCCAGAAGGTGCAGTATGTGTAGAACTCTTCTAGGAGGCGCTCGCGCACGCCTCGGCGCTTTGCGATCATAGCGCTCTTATAGCGGCGACCAGCTGTAAATACAGAACCTTAACGTCATTATCATAATATCTACTCGGAAAAATATCCCATTTAAAACACCAAAAAATGCAGTTTTATTTTCCTCCAAAATTAATAAGATCATGGTTTCACTGACCACTAAACTATGGCTAATAGGGCAACTTTAAGCCATAGTTTTTAATTTAGCCTGATGTGCCATTAGTGCCAATTCTCTTGTACAGACCCCAGCACATCAAGGTACCCCAAACTGTCAAATTTTCCCAATTGAACAAGAACTTTATGTTTAAGTAATCTAGTTGAAAATCTATCAAAGAAATTTGACAGATTCTCCCGTTCCACCCAGAGCGGGAGAAGTCATTTGAAGATTTCCCACCCTCAAAAAAAAGGGGTACAAAGTTTTTGCTTCCCTGCATGTGTTTGCCTACTATAATAGATACTCTGATATGGCCCATATGGACTTAAATATAACTGGCGAAATGCGGGCGTAGTATAGCTACCTACACCTCTGTCTAACCCTAACTCCGGGGATTACAAGCACGATGATATGTTTTTAATTAACTAGCGTAACTTCCATGAATATTGCTAAAAACAACGTAAATCTCAATCGGAAAATAACAGTATTTTGGAAAATAACAAACAATATTGTTTATCGTTCTAATTGTTTTCAATTGCATCGGTTGTTATCAGCAGTAGTTTAGATACAAGGTGACGAACCGAAACGAGTATGTAGTATAAATAATATTCTCTAGCGTGCACTTAGAACTTCACACGCATGCACTTAATATTAAACAAGCTTATCCGAATTGATGACGTCGATTTTAAGTTCCCAATGATATTTAAAGGAAACTTGCTCCCGACTTATGGTACTTCTGCCCGCATTTTCTTGAAATTTCTGCAACTTAATTTCGTAACCCACTATCAATCAGAATCTGAATCATTTTGAAGGATATATTGCTAATCTGTACCGTGTGGTGCCGGACATAAAAATAATAGCACCATCCCATTTCTTCCCGTGGGTGTCGTAAATGGCGACTAACCACTTACCAGAGAATGGGCAGAAAAGTATATGGGTGGCTAATGCTGACCGGTATTAACTGCAAGTTATGTTTGTAAGTATATTATATTTTTGACCTTTTATTCCGTTATAATTTATTTTATTTTTATTTTTAGGATGTTGGGGACTTGAAGTAGGAGCAAAGGGAAAAGAAGAGAGATTGTGGTGCCAAAACAAAAGCAAAAATAAAAGTAAGACCAGCTAAATCTAATAATGTCAGAAAGGTAAAGAGAGAGTTCTCCAGAATGAAAATAAGGTCCAGAGTACGTCAGACTCCGAAATCGAAAGGACTAATGTAGGCGAGGATGATAATGACACCAAGATCAAAGATCTGGAGATCAGATGCATGTTATGTGACGATTATACAAGCTACGATTATATTATGTGGCTGGGACAAACTGGATACGGAAGGAGGAGGACAGGGTGTTGTGGCACAACATGGCAGGGGCCTATGTCCAGCTGTGGACTGCGATAGGCTGAGTTGATTGATTGGTTGATGTGACGACTATGGCCAGAACAACCTTTGGTTCAGGTGCGTACAGTGTGGGCTTTGGGCTCATGCTGAGAGCTTGGGTCATGAGCCTCCCGAAGGCTACGTGTACGACATGTGCCGCTAAAAGCTTGACTGGTATTTCCAACCTGCCGACCTTTATTATCTGCCATTTCGGACAATACCGGTCAAAGCCATTTTTTTTAAGAGTTGATTTCACCGTTTTTGTAATTAATATTGATCACAATGGTTGTGATTATGTTAGGATAATACCTGAACTTATATTTCATAAGAGTTTCTTAAATTAATGTTGATTTTTCACTGAGTTGAAGGTCTTTTTCCTTAAGTGACCCTTCCTTACCACATAGTTAATGAAAGTGAACTAGTCTGTTCGTCTGGATTTTTTTAGGAAGGTAATGGCCAAAATTAATTTTATTTGGCAATGCGCGTTTATGCCTGAAAAAATATAATAGGAGTACGTTCCCGTGGGATAATATCCGACTTGGGGCCATTCAAGTATTACGTAAGCAGATTATTTGCAATTATTGACCCCCCCCCTCCCCCTCTTCAGCAAAAGTAAGCAAAGCTCTTAAATGCTCACATAAACATTGGTAGCAATCACACAACGTGTCTGCTCACTTTCATGTGATTTTGGAATATTGTCATCGTTTTCTTCGACCCATTCATAGACAAGTTGCAATATGTGTTCAAACCAAAATCAACTAAATTTTGTAGAAAATCCAAAAGTTAATAAATAAATTCTGCTGACATAATCACCATCCAGACCCCCCATCCCCCATGTCATCAAAAATAAGCAAAGCACAGACCCCCCCGCCCCCCGATACAGGAAAAGTTTTTATTCAGTGCGCAAACTTTAACCATGAATTTAGCATACCATTCTAGATCCCCAGCGAACAAATTTTTCGTCGGTTTTACAAAAAAAATATCTGCTGTTTCATAGAAAAATGCAATACCTACCTACGCTTTCAAAATGTATGGAACAGCTGTTTTTTTTTTTGTATAACCGACGAAAAATTTCTACGCTGGGGTGTCTAGAATGATACCCTGGCCAAAGCTAGTTGTCGATAATTGCATCACAATGAACTTTGACACGCATTGCTTTTAGTCATGTTGAAGTTGTGAAACTCATAGTTATAAGTAACAGTAGGTAGTTTTATTTGTATTTATAGAAGTAGGTAACTTTTTAATAATTTGATTGTTTTTATAACACGTTTTTAATCACTAGATATCCATCCAAAGGTTTTGAAGGAAATTCCTAATCCCTTGCTTTATACGTTTGAAAACTTGTCTGCTCAACAACTTAAGTAACGTAATGAACGTGACGCGCAACTGTCAAAATAAATAACTGCGATCAATTGTCATTTTATTTGTATTACGCAAATACCCTGTTAACCTTGCTAACCGTTGTTTCCCGGATTCTTGTTGATATTTGTTTATAAACAAAACGTAAAAATTTCGTTTAATGTTTGCGAAGTAGGTAAGTACCTATACTTTTAATTAGGTAGCCAATTATTCGTGTGTAATCGTATTGCTAGCCTCAACATTTGTTATGAAATTACCGATATCGCACGTGAAATATTGACTTTTATAAACATTCACGTTTCTGCTCCGATGGATAAGAATCTTTCCAATAGGTATTACGTATCATTTTTCGATATAAAAAAACAGGGGCACTCCGGGAGTGTGACAGAAGTGAAAACTTGAATAATTACGTGTGTATTTTTTGAATCGTCAGATTAAACAACGTTCAATCTCAGATTATAAAACAAAGGCAGATAGACCGCGCAGAACACCAAGAGTGAAGCCAAAAAACCAAATACTAAACCGTCGATTTGTATTTACATAACAATGCGACGCTTTAGTATTTGGTTTATCTCTTTCTCTTGGTGTTCCGCGCGGTCTATCTGCCTTTCTTTTATAATCTGAGCGTTCAACGTTGTTCGTTCATACGTAATTGTGTTGTCAGTGGTTTCGGTAACAGTGTCGCGAATACAATTGTTTTTTCGCATCTCAAAAAATGCCCAACAAGCCTATAGAAGTTTTCACTTCAAAAAAATCTTAAATAGTTACATGTTTATCTTCTTCTATTCTACTTTGGTCAAATTGCCCGTAGGGAATCAAATAACCTTGAAAAGTTAGTGGTGGTGGGCAAGGTAGACGGGAAAAGACGTCACGGCCAGTCACCTAACCGCTGGTCCGACCGAGTAACCCCTCTCACTGGACTCTCTGTTGTCTGGACCGCCATGAGAGAAGCCGAGAACGGAATGAAGTGGTAAAACATAATACATAAGGCCATGTAATACGATGGCCTTTCAGGGACACGACCTTCACTAATGAAGTAGGTACCTACGCGACCAAACAAGAGATACAGAGTGACTTGTAATTTGACGTATTCCTTCAAGGACGTGATAGTGTGACCCATTTGCAGCAATTAAGCACCCCATAAAGCCTAGGTAAAAAATCATAGTTTTTTTAAGCCTATACTAGATAAGTTTTTAACCAATGCGCAAACTGTAGCCATGAATTCAGCATATCATTCTAAGCCCCCCGGGAGCGCAGAAAATTTTCGCCGGTTATACAAAAAAAATCTGCTGTTTCATAGAAAAGTGCAATATCTACGCGATCAAAATCTTTTCCTTCTTTCTTTTTTTTTTAAATCGTTGCCCCACACTAGGAATTTCTCCTGTATAGTGGGGTGCATTTACAAACATTTAAAATCACATACACAAACAGCCAGACCCGCAACAACTACTTGTAGTTCAAACAATTATTTGATCCGTGCGAGAATCAAACCCGCGACACGCAACACAGCAGTTAATCGCCTAACCACTGCGCCAACCGTGCCGAACAGCTGAAAAGCAACATATTATTATAACAAATGGAACAAATGGAGGAAATGGAACAGCTGATTTTTTTTTGTATAATCGACAAAATATTGCTGCGCTGAGGGTCTAGAAAGATTAGCTGAATTCATGGTTACAGTTTGCGCACTGAATAAAAACTTATCCTGTATAATATGTTTCCACTGCTGAGACATAGGCCTCCTCTCTGTGAGACGCAGTGGGCCGCAGTCCACCACACAGACCCAAAGCGGTTTGGTAGATGTCACATATTTTCTAAGTTTTGGTTGTGGGACATATCAGCACCCTAATTGCGTAACGCACAATTAACCATAATCTGAATCATTTTGAAACAGATTGCTAATCCATTGCTTGATATGTTCGAAAAATGTGTCTGCTCAACAACGATGTAATAACGCAATGAATATTTTTGAACTATCAAAATGAAACAAATTATGATTGATCGTGAGTTACGCAATTAGGGTGCAGTTTCCTCACTATGTTTTCCTTCAACGTTTTGAGAGCAGTGGCGATGAAATAATTTACACAAACTAAAGCGCGTGTCTGAGTTCGAACATGCGTCCTACAACAAGCCGCTGCCGTTACTCTGAGCCACCATACTCACCTGATTGGTGAGCTGACCATGACAACCAGCACCTTAAGGGGAACCTAATCGCGAGCTCGAAGTCACTGGTGGGCCTGGCTAAAAATCACGCTGTCTCACCAGGCTTCGTGTCCGACAGAGATAGTATCAGAGATGAGCAGTTAGACGCTAGTCTACACACACAACGTTATCGAGTTAGATGCAGGATCATTTATAGTAAAAAAATCGCGAAAAAATTAAGAAAAGTTCTTTGGAAGATCGGGTTTTATGAAAAAGCCAATGCATAAATCAATGACCAATAAAGTTTATTGAACTTTTTGATAATTGACCTTTGTCGGTAGCGACTTGGTTTTGGAAATTTTACACTTCTTTTATTACTTAAACACGCCCAAAGTTAAGTAAAATTTGCAAGAAAAACTAATCTTTGTTGGCTCCTAACTTTTTAATGGGTTTTTATTTTAGTATTCTGTTTCCGTACAGACAATATTAATAATAAGACAAAACGATATCATAATTTGCTTTGGATGTGCCATATCAGACAGTGGAGTAAAACACTCCCGCAGTTTGTATACAAAAAATGTGGACTAGGTTCACCTTAATTGCGTACCTCACAATTAATCATAATCTGTTTCGTTTTGAAACAGATGGCTAAACCATTGCTTCATATGTCCGAAAAATGTGTCTGCTCAACAACGTAAATAACGCAATGAATATTGTTGAACTGTCAAAATGAAACCGATTATGATTAATCGCATGTTACGCAATTAGGGTGCAGGTTGCCTAACGTGTGATGGATTGCTGGGAACTAGTGAGATGGCCTAACACAGTTTATTAATACAATCATTGCTCAATATTTAATTTACAAATTCGACCTTTGCTAGCATTATCGACTATTTCATCAGTACTTTTTAAAGTTTGTACCTCGTTACTTAGCTGATTAAATGAAGATGTCTTTTCCGTAATTTGTACTCTTAATGTCATAGTAAAATTTTGAGATAACTGGTGTCAAAGTTCATGTTGGTAAATGATTTTTGTATATGTTTAGTAAACTCCTTCCTTTAAATTTAACCGTTTAATGTTATGTAGAACATTTCGATACATCGAAAGGTTTGTTAAGGTATTAGGTACCCAATAAAATAGCTGATATTTATTGACAAATTTTGGGAAATTTATAAAAATACATAAAATCATATAGTTAATCTAAACGTCCCTAAGGTTTTTCTAAATTCCACCCGTGGCCGTGGGGATGAAAAGGAGTGGGAAACAGTTTTTATTGAAATCTTATTCCTTTGTCCAAAAAATTTCAAACCTAGCCTGAAAACATAGATAGTATCTTTATATAATTAAGATCGTAATCGTTAATTTAAAAAAAATCCTTAGATATAGGGTGTTGGAGTTGTTTGATTTATAGGAGAAAATGTTTTTTTTTGTAAATCAATGGATAAAATAAGAAATTCAAGTGAACGAAGTCGCGGGGAAGTGTTAGTAAAAGATATATACTTTAGGTATTAGGTAGGTTCTTTAGTAAATCAAAAGTTAGCCGAGTGTAGCAAATCATCACACATAAAACTTGAAATGGACTTCATAAAAAGTATTATGTTGAAAGTAAAATTTTTAAATATTTTTTATAGTGATATAAAATTTAAAAACCTGCTTTTGATCTTGCTACAAGATTCACACACATCTTCGCGTAACGTCTCGAAGGCGGTCAGCAGTAAAGCTGAGTACGAACCTCTTATGCCAAAATAGCTTTATGCTCTAATGTAGGCACAGAAGATGGAACTAATCTTCTAACAGTCCAGACCTATTTTGATAATGAGACACAGTTTTTCAAAAAAGGTATCGATCCTTCCACTTTTCAAAAACATGTAGAAACAGAATACAGATAAAACACACAATCTAAATCCGCTTCACAATAACAAACCACAATCAAATCACCAATTGTTTTTCAATAACTGTTACAACAATTTAATAATTGAAACTGTAAGGTCACTATTTGTCCACTGCCGGTCCGTAGATAACTGACAAACGACACTGGTTTCTCAGCGTTCACTTTCTCCATCGTCACAACATGGTGAAAGGTTCATTCATAAAATCAAGAAATTCGAAGTAAAATTTAAGATCAAAACATTCCTTAACACCCCCCCCCCCCTCCCTAGCTTTAACAATAGGAGTCAAAAGTCAAATTATTCATTGTAAACACTGACGAATTTAAACATTTTGATTGTATTTCGGTACTCTAATTTGGGTAAACAGCGAAAGTGAGTTTATGTAAATTGTTTACAGTCAAGATCTACTTTTACCGTTTACTGTTACATAAGAAAATAAGAAATAAACCTTTACGTTTTTTTCTGTTTAGTTTTAAATTAGTTGATGTATTATTGTTTCTTTTATCTGTGTGTAATTAAATATGAAAGGTCAACGGCCATGATTAAGACATATTTAGACGTTATCTTAATCTCTGATAACAGCTAGTATATGGGCATTAGATGTTTACTAAATATGATTATTTTGTCTCGCTGTCGTAATTGTATTACTTCAGCAAGGAGTATAGTAAAGTCATGATCCGCGCCAGTAAATTATTATTAAAATAGTCACAAAATTTGAAGAAATCATTAAAAAGGTTTAAAAAAATTAAAAGATTCACCTCAGGTGTTTATCCTAAATGATGTGGTAGGTAACCTTGGAGTGTCTCAACTAATGAATTTACTATTTACTTCAAAAAAAGATTCGCATGGTTTTAAACATTAGGTAACACAACAAAAACAGCGTCAACGCTGCGTTGGATTCCCTTTGTACTTATTTCATTTAAAAATAAAAGTCAAAATTAAGCAAATTAAAATGTTATGAGAAATAATTTCTAATTAGACTAAGCTACTGTTTAACCCGGTTTATATGTAGTTAGAGACAGATAACGTGTTCAAACAGCATGCGATCTGTTTGTAGGTACTTCATACACGCGTAAAGCTGTTAACAGCATTCTGTAAACAAAGCCTTTTGCCGCAAGGGTTGCAGAATAGACGCACGTCACTCAGATTTACGTAAATATTTATTTATTTAGAAGTCGGACGGATGTCCATACCGGTCTTGACTCCTCTCTATCTGTGCTGACCCTATTGCACGCGATAGTACTTATCACCTACTGTCTCATCCTTTGTAATACTTACGTAACATACATTTTAATTTATAGATTTGCGTACCTATGATGTGTTGCGGAAGAAAACATAGCAGGAAATATTTTTACAATTCTGAGTTACTGAACTGAGGTAATGTATTAAATGGACATATTTAAATGGACACGGCAAAGGTTTGTTACTTATTGATTCTGCTCATTGTCAATCCAATCACTGAAAAACCTCCTTGGTGATTGTAAACTATTTTTGTCCTTGATTTCAGACAGAAGTTTCTAATTTGACAGCACTCAAAATTAATAAAACGAAAATCCTGAAATTTCTCTGAAAAATTGGATTCAATACGACTAGTCACTCTCGTTTATCAATGGCAAATGATGTGAATGAAATAATAAGAACATTTAATCGCACCAACCTTTTATTTATATCAGCGTCAAGTCATCAAAGTGCAACACACACGTCCGATTTGGTTTTGTCAGTTGTAAAACTTCAAATGTGAACATCAAAATGGCGGGAACGCGCGGTGAGTGCGGCGCAAGCGCGGTGTGGGTGGCGAGTGAGTCGTAATGTGTGGTGCGAACCCTGCATCACAGCCGTGCCCGCCGACTAACACAAGACGTGATTCCCGTGCTTATCGATGCTCGTCCAAGGTCCAACACTAACAATGTTCTCTACAAGTCATTATAAAATCAATAATTATTATAGAAACGAGGTGATTGTGTCGTGGGCTGTGACATCAGTGGAGAAGAGTAGTTGTATCAATACGTAACTAGTTTTTGGTAGGTATCGATAATCAACAAATTAGTCATCGCGAAATCTGGAATAGTAGGGTACAACAAGGCAACAGTACCTAGCTAGTCTTACTTTCCTTTTATTTTTAATACGTTGTCTGATTTACATGAACCTACCCAGGGGCAATAAAACTTCATGCTCATTTTGAAGGCATAAGCACTTTAGGTTGTTTTCAATCCAGACCTAGGCTAACAGTTTAATGGAACTCATATTCATCATTATCAGCATCATCATTTCAGCGGAAAGACGTCCACTGCTGGACATAAGCCTCCCCCAGGCTCCTCCACTTCGACCGGTCTTGTGCTTCCCAAAACCAACGGATTCCCGCGGCCTTCACATGGTCATCGGTCCATCTTGTGGGAGGCCTTCCCACACTACGTCTTCCGGTACGCAGTCGCCACTCCAGAACCTTTCGGCCCTACCGGCAATCTGTTCTGCGAGCAATGTGCTGCCCACTGCCACTTAAGTTTGGCAATTCTTCGGGCTATGTCGGTTGCCTTGGTTCTCCTGCGGATCTCTTCATTCCTGATTCGATCATGTAGGGCAACTCCGAGCATAGCCCTCTCCATTGCCCTTTGGGTGACTTTTAGTCTTTTGACAAGGCCTATTGTGAGCGACCACGTTTCGGAACCATAGGTCATCACTAGCAACACACACTGGTCAAAGACTTTCGTCTTGAGACATTGCGGTATTTGGTACGAGAAGATATTACGAAACCCCCCGAACGCTGCCCAGCCGAGTCGGATTCGACGATTAACCTCTTTCTCGAAACTGGACCTACCTAACTGGACAGTTTGTCTTAGATAAACGTACTCGCCACGACTTCGAGTGTAGCGCCTCCGATCGTCATGAGAGTGGGTGTTACATGGATTGGACATGACCTTTGTTTTGTCCATGTTCATTTTAAGACCCACTCTTTCGGAAGTTCCACTGAGGTCATCGAGCATTGCACTGAAGTCCTCCATGGTCTCAGCCATGACAACTTTATCATCGGCAAACCGAAGGTGAGTGATGTACTCGCCATTGATGTTGATGCTAGCTAGCATCCAAACCAAAACCTTTCCAGTCCAAAACCTTGAAGACACCCTCTAGTGCAGCGGTGAACAGTTTCGGAGAGACAACGTCTTCCTGTCTCACCTCGCTGCAGAAGGATAAGTTTCGAAGTCTGGTCCTGGAGTCGGACTGACATAGTGGCGTTTTCATATAGACACTTCAGCACCTCGATGTACCGGTAGTCGATCTGGCACCGTTGAAGAGACTGTAGTACAGCCCATGTCTCGATCGAATCGAAGGCTTTTTTGTAGTCCACAAATGCTAAGCAGAGAGGCAGGTTCGGTCTTCTACATAACCTGCCGCAGCGCATGTATGTGGTCTACGGTGCTAAAGCCTTTACGGAATCCGGCTTGTTCGGGAGGCTGGAAGTCGTCAAACTTGCGCGCGAGACGGTTCGTGATGACTTTCGAAAACAGCCTGTAGACATGGCTCAAAAGTGAGATGGGCCTATAATTCTTAAGAAGGGTAATTGTCACCCTTCTTAAAGAAAAGTACCACCACACCTCTGTTCCATGCCTGTGGCGTTTTGCCCTCGAGTATGACGGAATCAAACAGCTTCTGGAGGGCCTTAAGAACGGGTTTTCTAGCCTTCAGGAGTTCGGCTCGGTCGTCGGTGTAGTGTCGGGTCACTCTGGCTCTTGGATCGTTTGCCAGATTCGTAACGGGGTTGCTTGTTGACGTGTATAACTGTCCATAGAACCTGTCGATCTCTCTCAACAGCTCAGGTTTGGCGGATACGATCCTGCCATCATCGGTCTTTAGCTTCGCAAGCTGACTCTGCCCAATGGACAGATCTCTTGCAAAGACCTTGGAGCCCTTGTTCCTGTCTATCGCGTCCTTGATAAGGTCCGTATTAAAACGGCGAAGGTCGCTTTTCAAGGACTAAGAGATCCGTCCATTGAGTTGTCGGTACTTTAGCGCATCGTCTGAAGATTGCAGGATCATTTCAGGCCTTTCCTCCATTAGCTGCAGAGTAGGATCAGAGTGTTTTGTTCTGCCATTAGTACGACGGGTCTTGAAGACCTTAGACCCGACCGTATGGACAATTTCCACGAACCCATCGATATAATCGTCCACGGAGCTCCCTAGGTACTCGAAACGATGTTGGAGTTCGAGCTGCAAGCTCTCGGAGTTTTGGATTTGGATCGGTACTGGACGAAGCGTAGACCTCATCAGCTCACTTCTTCCAAGCTTAGTATTGATATTCAATGTGCCTTTCACCATGCGGTGATCGCTGCCAGTTTTCACCGCGTTGATCACAGAGACATCATTGAATACTTGCTGCTTCGTCGACATAATCAAGTCAGTCTTGTTTTTAGATGAACCATCAGGGCTCTGCCAGGTCCACTTTCTGTGCTCACGTTTTCTGAAGAATGACTTCATCATAGAGAGGCCTTTCTTCTCCATAAAACTGGCCAGTAAGTGACCCCGGTGGTTCCAACGTCCAACTCCAAATTGCCCCACTCTCAGCTCATCATCGTCCCGTTTGCCCAATTTCGCGTTGAAGTCCCCATGACAATGGTGAAATGAGTTTTAGACCCATGCATAACTTTGGATATATCCTCATACATGGTGTCCACCTCATCGTCGAGGTGTGACGAGGTCGGGGCGTAGACCTGTATGACCTTCAGCGAACATCTTGTGGATATTCTGAGTATAAGGTACTGGACCCTGGTCAACACACTCTCGATCAGCACCACGTTGGTCACAAGGGACTTATGGACAATAAACCCGACATTATCTTGGGACTGCTAGTCGCCCTCCCGGAAATAGAGTAGGTTACCGGATTTGAGGTCTAACGAGTCCTCCCCCTCACTTCAGACTTCAGAAAACCCTACTATACCCTATCGTAACCTGCTCAATTCTTCCTCGAGTTCCGGGGTGTACATGTGTTGTAAGTTGCCGGGTGCAGTTAGCGTTTGTTGTGGTAGCCAGATCTCTTCCGGAGATTCTTAGCACCCCTTGCTTCACCGTAATCTTGGCCGCTATCGTAGCCAAGGGTAGGCGGGCCGCCTCGGGTACTAAGAGCCGTTTTGCAAGGCTGCTTGTCATTATTGGGGGGGTTTTGCCATAATCACCATAGGTATTTTACATCAACAGACTATTAAAATGTTCACTAGCTATTCTGCCTACTTTGTAGTTTTACCA
Source organism: Antitype chi (assembly GCA_947359405.1). NCBI lineage: Eukaryota > Metazoa > Arthropoda > Insecta > Lepidoptera > Noctuidae > Antitype > Antitype chi. The sequence continues at coordinate 7,152,140 of OX375815.1, read as the reverse complement.
AATTATGCATGCTTTCATTAGTACAGTAGGTACCGACCAAATTAAAATAGTTTAGACACTTACTGCCCAGTTTGCCCAGGCCGTAGTCGTGATGATATCTGGTAACAAAGATCTGTCCAGCGTAACTTCGATAACTTCGATCCTAGCTTTGACTAAGTAGGTATACCTTGCATGGAGAGTCCTGAAGGGCTTAAGGCTTCTTCAAACAGGTGCATCGCGACCCTTGTAGAACAATTTCCAAGAAGTTTTCAAAGATATTGTTCTATGTGAGTCGTGCCTGTTTTCAAGAGCCTTTATTCCGTTTTGCCACTTTAAAACAGACACCCTAGGGTGGATACTCGGAACATTTTGTTCCGGTACCTATTAAAAAACAAAGACCTACCTACCAACTATATTTTATAGGATCCTTGTTGGGCCAGTTTCTATCATGCTTCTCTAAATGACTACACAGCCGAGGGAGAAAACCGGAAGAAAAATAATATAGGTACCTAGGTCTGAATTCCGATTATCCCACCGCCTTCTCGGATGGACAGATGAACACGCATTTTCGAGTGTAAGCCTGTTGAAGTAGGTAATGAAGATTTATTTTCTTTCGTAGCTTGGCGCAGAGTAGTTATGTTCCTATCCGTCGTTGCTGAGTACCTTTTGCTCATCAGGAGATGCCAAGGTGTGAATAAAGAAAACAAAAGAAAATTAAAATTATTTATTGAAACAACTTCAATTTTTTAAATTAAATAATCTTTACTAAAGCTAGTGGGCTTAAACTTACATAAGTAATAAAGTAACGTAGGAAAGCGCAATATATTGGATAGATATAAGTAGCCATAAGTACACAATAAATTGAAATATATTTCTGTTAAAGTACATAGGTAGGTAATCGTTCTAGGTATCAATATAGGATTAACGTTAGGCTCTGCAGAAGATAATATTATGATTTACTAACTTTAACATTAATTACATTAACACTGATTCGACAAATGCTTTAAAATGACATCTGGATATTTAAAATGCCTTACAAGCGAGTGATGTTTGTACCTATTTGATACCTACTCTGTCTAAATAACTTTACATAGCAAATAAATAGTCATAAAACATCAATATAAGGTTTTTTTTTTGATTATGTGACGTTCGATACACAAGTATTAATACTTAGTGATTAACAATAGGGAAGATACTATGTAGGTATAAATTAAATATAAGGTCTTACAGCCACTCTTATCACATATTACAGCTTTAATTACTAGTTTGTCTACCATAGAAAATCTAAGATAACTTTATCGCCTGTATACAAGTTTGTAAATTAAATCTACAAAATTAGTTCCCGTTTAAGGTAATCCACTAACTGTATAATACAGGAGGTCAATATTCGTTTTGATTACAATAAAATAAAATGCACTAAGCATGGGATTACGAAATGTTAAATTTCACGTCAACTAAAATCTTATCAAATGATTTTAGGATATTAGGCCAAACTATAACATCGATATAATTTGGCATCGTTCAACTAAACGTAGCTTACTTAATTAGCTTTACGATGAGTGGAAATAAATGCGAACAAGCTGCTCTAGCGCCCTAGTGACGTCACTGGTGACATCACAATCGCAGTCACACCACGCCGCACCTGCGGGCAGACTTCAGACACTCAAAACAGATGGACTAAAACAATCTATAAGTAACATTTAAGCGAAACTTTCATACAGGAACTATTCGACTGTTTGAACTCTGCCCAGCAAATCGATTCAAAAAATAACATATCACAACAATGAGGGAACTGTTTCAAAAACGGAATTTATTAGTACATCATATAGCACTCGCTTTGACGTGTTTAGTGGAAAGGAATTTTTGTTCGATGGACCTCCTCGGGATGCCGCTGACCTTCTTGGGTGAGATGTTGCAGTTGATGGAAGAGGGGAGGGATTTGTACCCTCCGTCGGAGCTGTAGTCTGTATCGGTGGACTGGCCGTTGAGGCTCGGGCTGTGACGGTTCACACTCTCTTTGGAACTGATCCTGCCATTATACAAGTCTCCGTACGAAGTGTGATGCTTGATGTGAGGAGTCTCCTCGATGACGATATTTTTAGTGAGCATTCGCTCGGTTGTCGTGTACTGGTTTTGAAAGTTTTCTATAGAACGAGATCTATTCGAGTAGAGCGCTGCCCTACGATCTGACTTATCACCGACGGAAGAATCCCTCTTGATGTATCTCCGAGTGCTATCTGAATTCGCGAGGGCTTGTAAGTACTTAGTCCCGACGCGGCTGGTAGTTTTGAGTAGCACGGTGTCCGTTCGCTTGTCTATAATGTTTTCGTCTCCGTTAGTATTAGTATGTCCGTTCACTTTCCTAACACCACACATTTGGCATTTGTTCACAGTCCCGTTGGTAACAGGTCTCTTAGTCTTTTGTGCTTCACTGTAAGACGGCAGCTTCCTCACGCTAGCTTGTTCATTCCAACTGCGAACACAAAATTATATGTTAAATCGGTACTTGGATAGATTAGGAAGCTTTGTAAAGAGTGATGTTTTTGTCTATCAGCCTTCGAAACTACTATTTTTTTTTGCTGTAGCATTGGAAGAAGAGTTTTTCAAAGGAGACCAGTCACGTTTCATACAAAGTTAGTCCGAAAATCCAAAGTCTGAAAAGGTCGTAGAGATTTGGCGCAACAGTAAAAAATCTCGACCAGCGTAACACATTTTTTTCAGAGGCATTTTGGATTTTGGGGCCATTATGGCTGATAGATATCCTTTCGTATGTGTGTAAAACCTCACCTTTAAGTTCTGTCGAGGCAGCGTGCAACACAGAGACATATTTCATAATCAAAGTTAATTAAATGTTACATAATAAAATTACAATGTAAGTGTAGAACACCACACGACTACCTACAGTCAAACAACACAAAACAATCGTCAACTAACTGTCTGAACCAAGCCAATTGATCGCCTAATCAATACGTGCCAATAGTGCCGTGCTTTTCAAACCAAACTCATTGACTATTCAAGTATTCATGCTTAAACTCTTCACAATGCCAGTTCTAGCACCATCAGTTTCTCACTATCACAACCAACCGATCATCAAACCTATTGTGTTTTTAAGCCTTTTAGTGTCACGCTTAGGCACTTTATATACTATATACATTCTGAACAGTTTTTGCCTTTTACCGCATAATTTTTTAATCCTCATGCAAACTAGCGCAGTGACGAGGTCACTTGATGTATTTGTAGCAATATTCGTCGATGTCCCTATCGGAGACCAGAAACACGCCATCGTCGTTGGTCTGGTACAAGAGATGCAGTAAGCACAACACATGGACGGAACACAAGAGGCAAACAGCGAGCAAGCAGTCGAGCCACGCTACCTGATCCGACGGACGAACCCGCCCACCACCCAAGTGGAAACTGCCGCGTCCAAAATCCAATATGACGAGAATTTTCAATGAAAATCCAATTCGGAATTTAAAGCAGCATGTGAGGAAATTAGAACAAAATGAACATTTTGAAGGACCTGATGATGATGACAAATTATAGATGATACACGGATGATACGTCAGTTCTTCATTACATGATATAAATACAATTACATGGATATGATAAATCAAATAAAAATACCAGTGAAATAGGGAGACAATGTTAAAGTGATTCTACACATGGATGTCGGTGCGAATGTCATTTTTTTATTCATGTAGTCTTTGAATATGATTATCCATTTGGAATTATTAAGATTTGTTACCAATGTTTGACTTTTGGAGACGGTATGATGTACAAGTGATGAGCAATGATCTTTATATTGTGACATGTATGAGGGGATACTGGGAGGTATGTACATTAATATGATAGATGTGTGCAGTGTATGGAAAATGGACTTTATTGTAGCGAAGATAAACCTAAAACAATAAATAAAAATAATGGATAGATGGTGAAATAAATAAAATGTAATAGAGAAAGGAAAGTTAGTATGACTAAGTAAATAGAAAGTGAGGTAGCTATATGAGATAATGTTGAAGCAATAGGTGTTGCACTCAGTGTGTGTAACAAAAGTGTTGTGTATTATAATGTTTAGGATGCGGTTACCTCACTAATCCGGAATTGTCAGAACTCGTTAACGCCGAGCTCATCGGCGGCCGCAACTGAAATGGAAAAACACGCATTTTTACTATCATTTGGTTCCCTGCATGTTGCTAATATCTTTTATTTTTTATTTATTTGTTCTATTTTAATATTTGTTGTTCCATTTTGAAGTAGAGTGGACGCTTAGAGTATATAATTACAATTATATACTCTAAGAGTGGACGCATTCCAAGTTATGTCAATATTTAGGAATTTTTCAGAACTCATTTAGCCTAGAAGTGTCCCAGTAAATACAAGTATACCAGTTTGAATTCATTTATCGGTAGCCTTTTTGCTGAGATCGAAACCCAAATCTGCACTGTTTCCTCACTTGTAAGACCTTTATTTTCAAATTTTTGATGTTAGACCCACTACTTATAATACATTATGGGCGATCAGTTCTATCGTTTACTGACAATAATTGACATTCATCAACTGTCGTGTGATACATTCGATTTACTTTGTGGCAGTTCGTGGTGATGATTCGTTTAAAAATCCTGTATTCCTGCTGTCACGCTTGAGTTTTTCTTTATTTGGACCCTTCTCCTTTATTACTACAGTTCTTAGTGTTGCGACGTACCCACCCGGTACGTATTTGTACGTACCCGGTCGGTCTGCGTGGCGACATTGCAGGTGTCATCTTGTCGCGGCTCGTGGCTCTCGGCCATGCGCAACATTTGCTGCTGCAGGACGCGAACCAACCGGTCGCGTTCTTCTAGCTGACTCTGTAAAGGATAAACAAAAATGTATAGTTTCAAAAGCTCCAAGATCCTATTTACTGGGAGCTGTTATAGCTATCAACAAATAAATTAAAGAAATAAGCGCTGGGATGGTGGGTGTATTGTATATATACAATTTCACTAGTAGATACGTACATGGCAAGCATATTGCTTTCGCAGCAGGTCCAGTTTGTTACTGGGACCTTGATTGTTCGGAACGGAGTCTCCACAGAGATCCTTAGCTCCCCAGAGAGTCAATTGTTTTGACTCATGAGGAGGCTACAGGTACGGTCACCAATAGTGAAGAAACCAGGGTCGACGGATGTTTGTAGTTGAAGTTTTAGTAAGAAGCCGATGGATGTTTTTGAATGATACTTATTTATTTGATAAATGAACTGTTTTTTTTTCTAACAGTTAAATTATAATTTTTCGAAAACATCCATAGGTTTCTTAGTAAAGTACGTATTCTATTATATCCTGGTTACTTTTCTCTTTTGGTTACGGTGCATAATCTAAAGTGTCAGCTGAGAGTTTGCTTGCACTGACTTGCACAGTCTCGCAGTCGCATTGTATCTCGTTTCCCCATTGTTCTCATAACTTTCGCAAAGTGATAAATGACTAATTTGATCCACTCTTAACTGCTGTCCATAGATTTAATTAAGGTTATAGTGTCCGATTGTATTTACTTTGTGGGAGTTATTTTGCGAAAAGTAGCTGATATTCCAGTTTTCTAATTCAGGCCAGCGTCAATCCCGAGGTGCATGCTATTAGGGCCTTAAATATTGAAGTAATTCATGGTTAGTTTTGAGCCCTTGCAAAAATAATACTTAGATATTTATTATATATGCCTTTAGTGGCTTGGAAATAAGAGATATCAATCCAAAAGCTTGTTCCTTGTGTATAAGTAGGACTATTGCCTTAAGTGGAGGGCCTTAAGTATAAGTACCTATGTTTATTTTCTAAACAAGGCTCGACGACTGGCAATCATCTAATTAGATGGTAAAAGAAGCATGTACAACTTTGGATTTGTTGAACATTTTCTTTTTTGTTATTTACATAGGAATGCAGGAGAGAATAGGGGCGAACCTTTAAAATGGATTTTAGCGATGATATAATTTAGTTTGTTGCTGACAAGGGCACTTAAACGGTAATTATAAATATACTTAGTTCTATATGTCATTATAGTCTTTTTTGGCAGCAAGCGTAATTATTATTTAAATGTTAAATCCCTTTTAAAATTTTCGTCCCGATTAACCCCTGAACCGCCCGAACTTAATACTAATAGACTAAACTAAAGCTGCGGACTATTATTGTTGTCGGCACAGTCAAATTTAATTTGGTGCGTTCTGTCCATAGAATCTGCAGCTGCCCGCAGCTGCTACAGCCACGTGCGACACCGGCCGCGCGTGGCCGCAGTAGCGCGCTCACCTGCAGGTGCAGTATCAGTTGCACGCTCACCTGCAGGTACAGTATCAGTAGCGCGCTCACCTGCAGGTGCAGTATCAGTTGCACGCTCACCTGCAGGTACAGTATCAGTAGCGCGCTCACCTGCAGGTACAGTATCTGTCGGCGCATCTCGGCGCAGGCGTCGGGGTGCAGCGGCGAGGCGGGGGGGCGGCGCCCGTTGCCGCGCGCGGGGCTCTCCGCGCACGCCGCCAGCAACGGGTCGAGAGTTTCGCTCTGCACATACATGCTGACATTACAATCTTGAACCCACTGCGTTCATCAATAATGATAGTAAAGCAAGCCAAAATAATCTTTCACCGAATACTGACAAAGGTGATACTTCATAAAACTTGTAACTTGTATTCCAAAAGAAGTAAAAAATTGGATTATTGTACACACGGCTACACATCAAGCTATACATTTCCAGTTTACGCTGATCTCGCACTGTACTGAAATCATATACAATGCGAGATCAGCTTATACTGGAAATGTATAGCTTGATATGTAGCCGTGTGTACCTAGGTTTTTATAGCAAAACTGAAGATGCAAAGTCGTTCAAAGTATGAATTTCAGCCGCATCGTTCCAGGCTAGCAAAGTAGGTGCCTACCTAGGTAAGTGCTCGAGAATTTCTAATGATATAGAAAATTACAAAATTTTATTTTGGAGTACAAAAATCACCGATCATTGTTGAAAAAGTTGACTCAGGTGTTCATTATCCCATTTTACCGAGTAAAGGAGTTCATTATTTATGCATTACGCCTTGTGAGCTAAATAAAGCCCGGTTGGGAGGGCTCTCAGAATATGCTAATGTTATATCTTCAAACAACTTTTTAGATATACCTTTATGATAGTTGTTTATCAGTATTTACAGGCAAGGGCCGAGTTGGAATTTATGTTCTTAGAATATATTTGACCTCTAGGACCTATACCTTTAGGTCTCTTTAGGACCTCTCACTAATTTTTTTTACTGTGAGAGGTATTTCGTTTGATGGTAAAAATTTATAAAAAGCTAAAATATGTTCCTCGTAAGATCTCTCTCTTATACTTCCAATTCATTTAGCTACCTACTCATTCCGATCTTGTACCCTGATCATTTCGAATGTTAATTAATCTTTTTACTAGTCGGCTTTGTGTCATTGAACGTAAGCTTTCGTCGACTCACTGTAATACCGAATGTTTCGGTATTGTATTACCGGTAGATTTAGTTACAGTTCAAGGTCATTTTGTTCAAATCTACGACCTCAACCTTATTTTCTTCGATTCCTTCATTACTAATTTACTATATTCCTATACATCGTGTGTATGAAATGCGTGGTTATATTACTAACGAAGCGTTTTTTTATACAGGGTGTCCGGTAATTAATGGCTAACCTTGAAATGGTTCATGGTAGAACTAATGGCCATTCAGAAAAAAACATTTTTATTTGTATTTAATCGGTAAATAAAAAATAAAAAAATTACAACCGACTTTCGAAAGAACACTACAAAGTGAAAAATAACTTTAATTTCAGATGGCGGTGACAAAAAATTAAAATACATATCCAAAGGCACCGACTTCCTAAATTAAAGTTATTTTTCTCTTTGTAGTGTTTTTTCGGAAGTCGGTTGTTTTTTTTTTTGGATATTTTTTCCTGAAAAAAATAATAATAATAAATGTTTTTTCTGAATGGCCATTAGTTCTACCATGAACCATTTCAAGGTTATCCATTAATTACCGGACACCCTGTATAATGTACTAGCAGCGCTCCGCGGTTTCACCCGCGTAGTCCCCGTTCCCGTGGGAATACGGGGATAAAATATAGCCTATGTCACCCGGGGATAGTGTAGCTTCCCAACAGTGAAATAATTTTTCATATCAGTTCAGTAGTTTCGGAGCCTATTCAATGCAAACAAGCAATCAAATCTTTCCTCTTTATAATATTAGTATAGATTTAGTACTGATCTAAAAGGTCTGAAGTAGACCTTTACTGTATTAACAAGGTCAAAAGCGACGTCATTTTGCTCTGATTGCTACAATTCAACTGACTCTCATGAGGTTGCGCTACTCATATCACGACATAATGTAGTAATGTTTCTCAGCGGAATTGGTTAAGGTGTTTCCCATCATTATTTTCTTGGCAGAGGTGTGCTGAGGCCCATAAGTATGACCACACAATTCTGATTCACGCTGTATATTTCAATTTATCACTCATAGCACTTAGTTTATCCTTATTTGTGTTTTTTTTCTAATTATCTAAAAAGTAACACGAATTCATTTACGGCCGTCTGTCATTTAAGTAAGTAGTAGGTATATTGTTACTAATGAAGCTCTGTAGGTACTTAGAAAGATTGCGTCATTATAAACTTGCCAAACCTCAACTACCTACGCAGAAAAGGGATTAGGACGACCTATAAGCGAACTAAATTCTATTTGAACGAGGTCATCTGTCTTCAATTTCATTCTATACCTACCAATACCTACACATTTTTTTCTGTCGTTTACCCAAATCAAATCCTGTCAATTCGTTTCTATATGTGAATAAAAATTACAGAGATGAATGGACAATTTGAATGGATTTTTATAATGTAATTTATCGGCCAAATAGATCCTAAGTATAACATAATAGTAAAGGTGGTTCTATTGTGAACGTGACAATTACACAACAAGTGTGAAAGAAACCTTAGTTTGTTTATCAAAAGAATCCTTTTAAACAGTGATAGAAGATTTTAAAGTTCATGTCAGCAGAGTTAACCCCTAATTAGTCTTGTAGTTTTTTAGCCTTTCAATATCTCACTTTAATCATAAGTTAAAACGTTTTCTCCTGAAAAGTTAGTCCTTAGAGTCTCCGTTAAAAACATTAATGTTATATTCTGGTAATTATAAGCGACGTTTTGTTTATTACAAACTTTCAGATGTAGAAATAACAAAATGTGTAATGTGTTTGCGTCATTTGACTGAACAGTTCCACCACAGTTAGAATACAAATTAATGTGTGAATGTGAACAACAAAACAGAAACTTTTATGATAAAAAACAGATTTTACAGATTCTAATTCTACTGCTCTTGGAGCCTAGAACAAACCCAGTGATTGTGAACTTAATAAATAAATAATCAATTCTACTTGCATTGTGACCTTGGTAAATAATCGGGAAGTACTTAATCGTATTTTAATTATACACAGCTTACCTACATAGTTCACGTTGCAATAAAGTTGAAGGATAATGCATATTATAGCGTTGTTGTTACATTTTACAAGCAGAAAAGGAAGGCACAAATATGGCGGATCCTTATTTAAAAGTAAGTACAGTCAGGAAAACGGATTGTGTAGCAAATTGTTTAATAACTTCATTAGTCCGTGTAATCAAATCACAACGGTTACAAGAATATTTTGGGCGTTAGAATGCCATTGACTTGTAAGTGCTGTTGATAAACATTATGTTGATTACTTGAAATGTATAAAAAAAAACAAGATGGCGGCGTTAAATCCGAAGTTAGTGAAATTAGTGAAGTTATTCTATCAATCTGTTTAACAGTACATTTTCCTGGCTGTAGATTAAACATTGAATAGCTAAGTGCATCGGTGCAATATTGCGAAGGCGGGTTACTTACACTCATCGAATGAAGCTCCTCCCCGGGCTGCATGCGGCAAACAAGGCGATGCAACCAAATAAACATATAAGTTACAACACGCCAAACAAATTAAATGTGCCAAGTACAAGCAAATTAATGCTATTTAGTGAAACAACCATGCCTACTGAAATGTGACGGTGTTTATACACGGTTTACTTATCAACTTTACCATCTTTTCAACTGAAATTAATCTGATCACACTTCAATGGACAACGGTGCAAAAAACAGACAAAAATAAAAACTTCAAAATACTGAAAACTACTGACACTTATAGGTAAAATAAAAAAAATCATTTAAAACTGTAATGAAACTGCATTTCTATGAAATATCAAGGATGGTTCTATAGGCAAAAACATACTGCTTTTAATTTAAAGAGTTTCAATAGCACTCAGTCATTGTCAGATTTCGATCTAGTGTAACTAGTTCAGATAAAAATCTGTGCACTGAGTTAACTGTAGGTAACTGCCTGGGATGGGAAATTATGGAATGGAAATGAAGGGGGAGCCTAGTTTCTACAAACATGCTACCTATGATCATAAGAAAATTATGAATTGAATATGCTGCTACACTAATTGGGAGTACACTTATTATTGAAAACGTATAAACATGCTATTTCGTTATGCACAACAAAACTAGGAACATGTAATTGTGAACTACTTACACATCGATACAAGGAAGTAGACATGATAATATTGGGTTACTGTAGACAGGTTAGTGTGTGATTTATTGTGGCGAATGAAATTACCGCTAAGCTCGCAGAAATAGGAAAGAAAATATCTTTAGATAAATTACAACAGTAGTTCTCACTAACGTGAACAGATTCTAAATTAATAATTTAACGCTATATGACTTTAGCTACTTAAAAATAATTATAAGCTCATTCTTAACCTGAAACCAACTTTCAGCAAATACATATAATGAAGCCGGTCTAAATCTAATTAACACAAGCCTAGAAAGTAAATTCCATATTAATTCGTTTAAACTATGTGATTCACTATCTCTGAATGGGATCAATATTAATGAAAATGGTACCACAATGAGCTACAGTAGCACAAATCGTTAATAATTATGCGTGTGCACTGAATCAAATAATTTAGTTAGACACAGTTTCATTTGAGACACGAGATACTTACACACGCACAGACAAAGAAATGAGAACATTAAATTACTATTGTAATAACTACAGAAACTTATATAAGACACGAAATAGTTGAGAAAGTGAGTCTTGAGGTACAGTAGAACAAAATAATGGCGGCGTCATTTTTCATATTTATTTGGCTTCTGTCAAATGTCTAGCTGTTACAGTAGAACGTAACTGTTCTTTATATTGACTGAGTAGGCAGAACTGCTTGCTCATTATTAGAAAAACACAAGCAATGTTTATGAGGAGTGATTATGGAAATCCGTTTTATGGTGAAGGGATTGGATGCACACGATATTAAGGATAACCAGAGGGAACAGAAAAGACTGGCAATTTACGGGATTGGTCGTAAAACAGTGTTGAGTCATCGGCAGTAAATTTGGCACATCGAGCTTAAATAAAATTTCAGTTTTGTGAAGTCTCATCTTTTCTCTTAAGCAGTGCCATCTAAAGAGTGTTTAGATGATGCAAATCATATTGTTGCTTCAATTTTATTGTAAGCTGCAGACAAGAAATTTGCTTTGCTTCACAGTCGGATTTTGATCTCAAGCTCGATATACCATATTTAACGCCGTCCGTATTGTCCTACGGTCTTATTTGAACATATACATGCACAGCATTAAAGCTAACAACTAACTGACCTCCTGTAAGACCCGCTTGAGCTGCAGCAGCAGTGTCTTGATATCGACCACGTCTTGCAGCAGCGAGGCGGGCGCCGGCGCAGGTGATGCGCTGCCATCACTGATGCCGGCGTCCGACGGCGTCTGCGTCCGAGAGCGCTGCAAAAGCCGCGCTGTGCGAACTGGCAAACTGGCCCTGGAAATATACATACATGACTGGTTGGTAAAAAGCATTAAGACCATACCTTCCAATTTTCTACAGAAAATATAAAACAACCAATCTCTATAAAACTGCTGAACAGAAGACGAGTGATGTGTATATTTTCTATTTAAATCTGAAAATTTTCAGCGGGTAAGTATGCGACAATCTGTAAACCGCCATAATTTCTCTTACGAGAAATAACTATTTTGATCTCAAATACGAGTCTTAACACCTTATCATTAATGCCTTATAATAATGCCACTACATTTAGGTACAGACGAGAGCTGTTATCATTAAGGAAATTCATCACTTATATATTCCAACTATCACTATCAATCTTGACAAACAATCACCTTTTACAAAATCATAGCCAGTTCATAAATAGTTCAGCCATTTCCGCATTTCCTGGTAGTACATGAGAAGCCCCTAAAGTTAATGGACAGAGTAATGGCTTGCTGATTCCATTTGAGGGTCATGACGATGGGCGTGAGCCGACCCGCCTACTCAAATTAATTAACTAAACTAGGGCGACAAACGATGATACACCTGTAATTCCACCTGTTAAAGTTATAACTATACTAGTGAAACGCCCTTGCTTTGCACGGGTGCAATCTACTAATGTACGTACGTTTGAAATATACCTAATAGGTCAAACGACGAGATTTCCATACTTATATATTATAAGTTAATAATTAAAGTATTATTTACATCAATCTTCAGAATAAATACTCTATATGCCGGTTAAAACAGTAACAAAATGTATTGTGTATAGTTTAGTAGAACTAACTACTAAGCGGTCACACAGAGAGACACGTAAAACGACTTTGTGTCATACCATGTATAGATATAATTAGTGTTTGTTCATAACCCAATCTAGTTAATGAATGTAGACCTAAGTCTGTTTCCGGACTAGTTATGCCTAACTATGAATGGAATACTGAAAATGGTGCGTGCCTTTGGCTCGTGGAAAGCCAACATTCTACAAGTTGGTGTGAATGTAGTTTCACATATCTATTGCCATCTTCTAGTTAGTGTTTGTGCGTCAAGGTCTGATCTCTAGTCTCTCAATGCCGCTTTGCCGATGCATGGTATGATTCTTGAGAATTAGATTCAGTTGTTATTTGTTTACCCTTAGTTTAAACTATATACAATGGCATCATAATACCATCGAAACAGGGTTAAATAGAGCTGGGTAGTAAAACATTTAGTAGAATGAGATAACTGTTGATGTAGACTCAGTAGCACTATGAGTAAACAACCATGTCTGAAATACAGCTGTTTTATTAGAGATCGTTGAATATTAGTGAAGTAGGAAAATTTTCAGCTGTAAATTGATAATTAGAAGGAATGTTTTGTTCTTCAGTTGTGAACTCAGTAAACGAGAGCAAGCAACAAACTTGGTAAAACAAAACAATAGACGAAAACAAACAGACAAAGGAAAGTTTGATTGTGCAATATACGTTATTATACTACCGTGGATTACCACAATAAAGTGACGTTGGTGGTATTGGGAAAGAAACCAATAACATCCGGTTATGAAATCGTCAGCCAATAGAGCGTATAGGAAAGGTAGAGCTATACAAAAAAGAAACTAATGCAATAGAAGTAGACGGTCTACGCAGCCAAGTAAATTTATGAGAAAAAGAATAGACTAAAACATAGATATTACATTTAATCCGTTCCCGTCATCACTGTTTTTAGTTGCAATAGCTGTATGTAACCTGTTCCAACAAATAAGGATAATCCACATCGTATTGTTTACGTATCATTTATAACTACAGCGGCTTCAGCTAGCCTCAATCACTGCCTCTCCATTGGCCTTGCGAAGTTGCTTCGGCCGCAGTGGTTACTTGGCCTTTCAATGCACACGAAACAGCACAAATATTGCTCATAGATGGACGAGGTTGTGAACAAAATAACATTCGACTGCGACCTAATTAGGAAACTCGAATGCAAAATGAAGTGAATTAGTCGTTGTTGACTAAAATCATGAATTGTTCCATGAAAGTAGAGCGTGTGTACATGTTCCACATAATAGTTTCATAAACACAGAATTTTGAAAACACGACACTCGGTGATACATAAACCACTTGATATCGTAAGATAACACTCATGTTTCACCTAGCAGATACGATATCGATTTGATTTTTATACGAATTATTATTTCTGATAGCAAATTCTTAAAGAATAAATGAGTTTCATTCATATTTGATGTCACTTTCTATATTAAATTACAGAAACCGCACACTGTTGCACATTTTTTTGTGTTATTTATTGGCCACCTGTATTGTTTAGCCCTCTGGCTGCGCAGACTGGGCGCGGGACTGGCGGAGCGCGCGGCTGCGGGCTCGGCGACGGCGACATGGAGGTCTGTCTTCTGCCTCCTGGCCCCCAGGTGCTGGGCGTGCCCGGGCGGGCCGGCGTTCGCAGACGTGGCCGAAACTGACCGCATGTCGCGTGGGAGACTTTCACAGCGCGCACGCACGCGACCAACTGAAGTACGGCCGCGGCCCGCGCTATCGGCGCCGCCACCGCCGCTGACGACGCACCAGCTCGCCCGGAAAAATCAGATCTCGTGGCGTCGACCCTATCCATTCATGCCGAACGGATCATAATCATCACGCAGTTTTCTTTTTGTTACACTCTATTTGTACCGGAGTACTGTTAAACCTACAAGTCTACGCACCGTGATAATTGTTTATCATAATGTTAGCCATAACAGCAACATAACGCGGGATGGTAATGCACGTGAGGCCACTGACTCCTAGTTTGGCAACAGGGGCATGTCAAATGACGCAGCGAGGTGTGTCGGAAAGGGAGAAGGCTAAACGAGCGATTCTAATGTCTGAGTCGTTACACCGAGCGTCACGCTTGCTGACCGCGCACTGCCACCACAAGCACTTTCTTTTGCACGTGATTATGTTTGTTTTGTGTCATTATACAAATAATGTCCGTAACGACTGGGTCATAATTTATAGCACGCGAAAAAACACAACTTTACACTGTTTTACACAACACTACACTATATTTCACATGTGTACGGACGGAGGCATAGTAGGAGGGTGTGAAAATGATTAGGGATCTTAAAGGTCAGTGTCAATGTCTGGACGCGTTTGTTTGTTTTGCACAGGGTCGCCGGTCTGGTTGCCATCTGCTAGTGAGTAGAGGCGTATAGCGCGCATGCGTGAGTCCGTTCAATAATCACCCCCGGCTCAGCTGATTTATTTCTTTATTCTCCCTCTGCACGTAGCAGCTGAGCAAACGTTTCGAAATGAAAGCGTGTTTGAAACTTTAAATGTTATATTCCTATTTTGCACAGTTATGGAAACATAAAATGCGAATGGTGACGTCATAATCGATTTCCGCCCGAGTGTGACGTCATTGTTGTAGCTTACAACACTCGCAGAACATAATGTTTGTGTACAATATAATGATATATTGCATTACAGAATAATCCTGGAATAATCAATGTTTATTTTCTGACCGTTATTTATAGAGATGAGGATTAACATTTTTTGGCATTGTGAGCATTTTACGTTCAAACTCAAACTCAAAGCATTTATTTTAATTAAACCATTTACAGGCATTTTCTAAATATAAGATTTTAAATAAGCCATGGAAGTTAGGAGATGACCAGTCTCAACCGATGGCGCCCGTTCACGAACTTGACGCGTGGATTATTACAAAATCTTGGGAACATTATTTATACTTGTTGCTTCTATATGTGAGAACAATGTAAAAAAAAGCAATTCTAAATATAAGATTTGAAATAAGCCATGGAAGTTAGGAGATGACCAGTCTCAACCGACGGTGCCCGTTCACGAACTTGACGCGTGGATCAGCACCATCGAGCTCCACCATTTTCTAGGGAACCGATCCGCTTCCAATGCAATCATATTTTAATAAACAAAAAATATTTAGATATTGATTTCGAGGATTAATGATTTGTAAAGTAAGTTTCGCTACTATGTACAGTATAGTACCTACAAGTACAGGTAGTTTCAAAGGGGCGGTACGGTAATGGAAGCAAAGCTGTGTCGGTCACGGTTTGGGCTGGCGACGATGGCGGCCAAGCGAAACGCAATTGTTTAAAAATACGGTAACTTACTATGGGTACAAATTACATACCATCCTGAACAGACTGCCAGAAATAAACTAGTTTATTTTGTGACTTTAATGACTTTTGTTTAAGTATTGCTGGTCGTAGAACGAAGCAGGAAGTGTGTATGTACACCTAAGTATCTATTCACAGTAGAATTTAACAAATAAAACTAGACAAAATTATTCTCACACTAATTAGCAAGAAATCTAGAAAACACGAAGCTAATCTAATAAAATTAATAAAGAGAAAGAATACTTTACATTCACTCTTTCACCAACTCAACGGACTAGAAAATGCAGAAATTCAGTTAGAAATAAAATTAAATTACAGACGAGAATAGTTCGTGTATGTAATAATGAATTATTTACGTATGTTTAGGCACATAACGTATGCAAATGTCGTAGATATAACAAGAGAGGGTTGTATGTAACTAAATGCGTGATCATGCGTTGCTTGCGTTTAGTGCCAAGTAATCAAGGAGCTCTGGGGGAACGCCCGCATAAGAGGCAAGACATGTCCAACTAATTATTACTTTCATTATAACCCTGGCAGCTAACTAGACTGTGGGCTTTACGATGCAACTTGCTTGTTTCCTGTTTCCTTTTGAGCAAGGGAATTAATAATAATGCGAAGATAATTATGTGAAGATTTTATGTGGCATGAGGGATTGGTTTAATTAAATACAAAGTATTAATTATAGAATCTTTGCTACTTGTATTTTTAATTAATTTAAATTTCCAAGAAAAAATTTAACAAAAAACAACCGACTTCCAAAAAAACACTACAAAGTGTAAAATTACTTTAATTTCTGAAGTCTGTGACTTTGGATAGTCACATGTGTTTTATTTATTTTTTGTCACCGCCTTCCGAAATTAAAGTAATTTTTCACTCTGTAGTGTTTTTTTGGAAGTCGGTTTTTTTTTAGTTTTCTTTTTCACTTTTTAGTTATAGTGCCTACCCCACACAATTTTGAAATTTAATCATCCTTGGGGTCAAAACAATGCATATTTATGCGATAACAGCAATCGCGGTTTGCTGTCATTTTTTTAAGAGTTCCGTTGTCTGTCTCCGAAACGCATCATCAGATCTATATAGGATTGCAAAATTGCCGGTCGTAGTGATCAGACGTATCGAACAATTATTGCATTAAACAAATAATCACTTGCGAAATTGTGACCTAGTTACAAATAGCCAGTACGAATACTCATACAGTGCATTTGTGTTAGGTGTATTATTAGTAGAAATGATCGGTGTTTAACAGGAACGATATAACTTACTTCATGATGGAGGATAGTCCATTCAACCGGAGTAGTAAATGTGTTCGGTCCCCGCCTTCTACACCTGTGCCCATGGCCGAACCCGCCTCTACCCCTCAAGCACCTATCCAAAGGAACGATGCCCCTGAAGTTCTCTCGACGCCAGAACTTCAGAGCTGGATGGCGGTTATCGAACAGAGCCTGAAGGAGGTGTGCGCTATTGCAGCTGAAGGAAAACTGAATGTGGAGCAGAAAATGCGCATCACTAACCTATGCCGGAAGGTTAATCACGGGACCTCGCAGTTGGCCGTCATGTACCAGTCCGTCAAAGCTAGAGCCCTCCAATCGCACTACGCCATCAGAACTCTGGAAAACCAACTTGATCTTTCGCAGCAACTACAGAATCTTAAGCTGAGTATACAAGATTCGACGAAACCTGCCCAGGGATCTTCCTTTGCTGACATGGTAAAGAAAGGTGCCAACAATTTTATCCAGCCAAGTTCTGTAAGTTCTGTGGCCATCTATCCGACTGACAAATTGAAGACCAGCGATGAGACTAAAACTCTTGTCCAAAAAATTATCAGCCCTGAACAAATGAAGCTCCACGTGAGAGGCCTGCGCAAGACGAAGAACGGCGGTGTTATCATCAGCACCGAGACGAAGGACGACATCGAGAAGCTGAGACAATCGGTGCAGCTCACCAAATCAGGCCTAACAGTCGACGAGCCCCATAAAAGGAAGCCTAGGGTTGTAATTATAGGAGTGCCGACAACCATGCAGGAAAATGAGGTTTTTACCTGTGTTTACAACCAGAACTTAGCCGAAAAACTTCAGGACTGCAGCCTTGAGACGTTTTTGAGCTTAATTAAATTAAGTCATAAGTCAGGTAAGAAAGACTCGGAGACATGTAACTACATTGTTGAAGTATCTGCAGTCATTCGCAAAGCCCTGATATCACAAGACCGAGTTTTTGTAAATTGGTCATCATGCCCTGTGAGAGACTTTACTTTGGTCACACGATGCTATAAGTGTCAGCAGTATGGACATGCGGCCAAGTCATGTCGGCAGACATCGCATACCTGCGGCCACTGTGGTGATCAAGGTCACTCATTGAAAGAATGTCCAAAGAAGGCTGACGAACCAAAATGCGCTACTTGCTTGCATTTTAAAAAACCAGACAAGCATAACACAGGTGCTGCTGACTGCCCGGCAAAAATAATGGCTGAAAAAAGGTACATCAATTCTGTAGATTATGGAGGCGCCTAAGAGCGCCGTTAATTAGTAATTTTTCTGTCCTTTTTAATCTTAAGTTTTTATTTATACTACCATTATGATAAATAGTTTAATTAATGATTTAGATAATTTCTCTGTATCCGAGTCCAAAGTTTGTGAAGTTGAAAACTGCAAACAATATTTATCCGGCTATAAATCTCCACTAACCATATTAACCCAAAATATTCGCAGTGTTTTTAAGAATTTTGATAGCTTTAGTTCATTTCAGCAACGGCTAAACATAAATTGTGACGTTATTGTTTTAACCGAATGCTGGCTTGCCAAACTATATAACGTACCACTAATCCCGGGATATAATATGTATAGAAGCACCATAAATTACAACCAAAATGATGGTGTGATAGTTTATGCAAGAAATCATCTCAACGTCTCTGTTGAGGAACCTGATATGCACGACTGTAACAGATTGTTAGTTAAAATTGGATCAGAATTTGCGATATTAGCATTATATCGACCTCCGTCTTTTAAAAATACTAGCAATTTTACTGACTCTCTGAATGAGACCTTGCAGAACCTCTCATCCATTAAAAACACGATTGTACTTGGTGATATTAATATCAATATTCTACCCGGAAGTGCAGATGCTACTGCTCAGGACTACCTAAACTTATGCGCCTTTCATGGCCTACTCCCAGCACACAGCTTTTCTACACATCACAGTGGCTCCTGTTTGGATCATATTATGCTTAAATCGAATTTCCCTTCACTTGCACTTGTTGTTAACTCAACAATTACCGATCACAATGCTGCCCTACTAACCCTAAATTGTAAATTACCTAAACAAGACACTCGCCAAATTTCAAAACTGAACATAAATAGACTTGAAGAAGATTTACGCGTCATCGATTTCGACCCAGTCTATAATTCCGCTGACCCGCAGTTTTGCATGTTGTTTGTAATCGAAAACTTACGAAATGCAATTCAGAAAAATACAGTCGTATCGCAGTTGAGCAACAAAAATCACAACATAAAACCATGGATCACATCAGGTCTCATTCGCTGTATGAAACATAGGGATAAACTCCATATGAAAGCTAAATCTAATCCAGAAAATGTAGTATTGCAACTTTCATACAAAAGATATCGAAATTTCTGTAATGATCTCCTTAAAAAAATTAAAAGGAACTACGACAAAGTGGCATTGGAAAAGGCTGGAACAAATAGTAAAAAGATCTGGAAATATATTAAAGACATAACGTATACTTCAAAACAATATGAGTCATCTTCAAGTTTATTACAAGCACACTCGTCACCGATGGAATCCGCTAACTTAGCAAATAATTTCTTTGTTAATGTGGGTAAGTGTCTGGCAGAAAAAAATCTGGGTCAATCCCAAAACCTAACAAACACTCCTATAACATCTAACACTGCTTTAACATCCTTCGCGCTGCTAGATACTGACGAGACTGAAGTAGAAAGTATAATCATGACCTTGAAAGAAGACTGTGCAGTTGGCTGGGACAATATATCGAATAAAATTATTAAAAAATTCAAGGACATTTTGGTACCACCACTGACTTATATTTTCCGCCTTTGTTTATCTACAGGTCACTTTCCAGAGTGTCTCAAAAAATCTATTATTGTCCCTGTCTATAAATCAGGCAGCAAAGAGCAAGTGGCCAATTATAGACCAATTTCTTTACTGCCTTCTATGTCAAAAATATTGGAGAAAATAATAAACAAAAGGTTGGTGAAATATTTGGAAGTAAAATCTATTCTGTCTGAACGGCAGTTTGGATTTAGGCCTAAAGTTTCAACTGCCGATGCGGTACATCATCTGACTGACTATCTAGCGCAAGAACTCGACAAGGGTAACCACACAGTAGGAATTTTCCTGGACCTTGCCAAAGCTTTTGACACAATTTCCATTCCAATTCTGTTGCGCAAGCTTGAAATCATTGGTGTAAGAGGCACCCAGCTGAAAATATTCAAAAGTTATTTAGAAGATCGTTCCCAGTGCGTAAAGATAGGCGAGGTTCTCAGCGCTGTTCAAAAAAACACATTTTTTGGTGTTCCTCAAGGAAGTATTCTAGGGCCTACTCTATTTTTGATCTACATAAATGACCTTTGTAATCTAAAGCTAGAGCATGGAACTATCATAACTTACGCTGACGACACTGCTTTACTTTTTTCGGCTGACTCAGAAAACGAAGTCTACAATCTTGCGCAACACGGATTTAATATTGTAAATAAATGGCTTCAAAATAACTCATTAACTCTAAATGCAGAAAAGACAAATTACATTAAGTTTTCGATGCGCAAGCATATATCAAATATCCCCACAGCATTGCATGCTCATTGTTGCCCAGACCCAGCGTATAGCCAATGTAAGTGTCCTAGTATTAAGAAGACTGATAAAATAAAATACCTGGGTATTATAATAGATGAAACCCTTTCCTTCAAACCACATATGGAAACTCTTAATAATAGAATTCGTAAGCTAATATTCGTATTTAAAAAGCTACGATTTATTACAGATCCAAAAATACTGAGGCAAGTATATTTTGCTCTTTGTCAGTCAATTCTGACTTACTGTATTACTTCATGGGGTGGGGCGAGTAAAAGTCTGTTATTGCCGATTGAAAGAGCTCAAAGAGCTATTCTCAAGGTGGCTACTTGCCGCCCTTTCCTTTTCCCCACCTTCCTCCTGTATAAATCTTGTGAAGTACTAACTGTCCGACAATTATTTATTATGAGCACTGTACTAAAACAACACGCAGCACTTCCATATAGCACTGAATTTATTAAAAAAAGACGGAAAGATATAGTTTGCCCTCAAAAAAGTACAAAACATGCTTTCACAGCCAAGTTTTATATGTACCTCGGACCGCTGCTCTATAACAGGCTAAATGAAAAAGGAAACATCTACTCCTTAAATCACAGTAACTGCAAGAAGATCCTTAAGGAAGCTCTTCAAACTATGTCCTATGAAGATACAGAGAAGTTATTACTTGTGCTAAAGTAAATATTGTTCGTATTATTGTTATTTTTTTTCTATTTAATTAGTTAGATATTTTTAAGATAGTATAATTTTTATATACCTTTTTACATAGGCACCAAGACTAATATGCTATGTGATTATTTAATCAATTAAGGTTACCTCCAATCGCCTGAGACACAGGATTACCTAGTTCAGGCACAAATCATGAGTGAACTTGACGTAGATTAAAGAAAAACTGTAAACATTGTACCTTATGTTTTTGAATAAAAATTTAATTTAATTTAATTTAATAATTTAATATAAAATTAAATGGGACCATTTCGGAGTAAACCCGAACATAAAAAACTTGTAACATCGAACAAAAAAAGATTTTTGCAAATCCGTCTATACTTATATGATGGAGTTATGCCCGAACATAAATAAAATAAAAAATATTTAAATAGACATGTCGAATTGATAACCTTATTCTTTTTGAAGTCGGTAAAAAAAGGAATCGGTTGACACAGTTTTGTGATTCCAAAAACTATGCCTTGAAAAATAAGTAGGTACAGGAAGAAGCTAACCAAACACCATGTATTAAAAATAATACCAGCAATAGTGTCTACTCGGCGAAATTTATTTTTTAAGAATACAGGGCATACGCGGGTGCTACGCAAGGTCTACGCAGCGGTTACAAGGCTTCTACGCAGGGCCAAAGCGATTGCTACGCAGGACCTAGCCAGCTGCTACAGGGTCTACGCAGGTTCAATGCGGGTCGGGTTCTACATTAGGAAAAAGCGGAGTAAGATCACTTTTAGGAGTATAATATGCATATTTATGAAGTACTTTCAACCTACTAGGTACGTTTATCAATCGTAATCATTAACATTTTGCTGGCCGTCCCACATTAATTTGTTCTACATAGGCATCTCGCCCAATGTAAATTTCACACTGCCCAGTGTAAATAGTTCGCTAAGTAATATTAATGTTCCCAGTAAAATTATGTAGTGTTTCATTAGATGCCTGTATTGTACTTGCGTATCTGAATATTTACAGAAAAATCACACAGAAACATGGAAATAAAATAATTTATCTTGTGACGCGTTTGAAAATGTGGTAGTTTCGTTTATTTAGAAAAAATATTTCCTACTAGCTTTTGCGGCTTAGTCCGCGTGGGGGTCGCAAATTATACCACGGGAACGTATCGGGAACGGGAACTCTCTGTGTGCCAAATTTCATCCAAAACCGGTCAGCCGTTTTTGCGTGATTGAGTAACAAACATCCAAACATCTTCACAAACTTTCACATCCTTACCAATATTATAAACGCGAAAGTTTCTAAGTATGGATGGATGGATGTTTGTTACTCTAACACGCAAAAACGGCTGTACGGATTTGGATAAAATTTGGCACACAGATAGATTATAACCTAGATTAACACATAGGATACTTTTTATCTCGGTAGTATGTTCCCACGGGATAATTTCCGACCTCCACGCGGGCGAAGTCGCGGGCGGAGGCTAGTTTATAATATTAGTAGGATTTGTAAGGGTATAGTAGGATAGTAGGATTGTCTTACGTCTATTTATATCTTTTCTAAATATTTTATTTTCTATATTTTTTTTGTGTCCTTTAAATATGTTTTAATTGTTTCCAAATTTTACCTATAATTAATATTTTTACTTTGCTAGCTTAGTTGTTAATTCTATTGTGTATGCTGTGGTCTCCTAAAAGTGAAGGAGTACACCTACTTAATACCTGATGTTGCTCTTTATTTATGTGTCGTGTATTGTGTACATCTTTTGTTGGAGATCCTAAATCAATAAATAAATAAAGTTACATTTAGACACGCAATAGCAGTGGCTACTGTTTGTGCAACTAGAGAAACCCAATCGTGTGGTTAGTGCGGTATTCTTCATGTAATTAAAATACACGTTAATTAAATCGATCATGTATAATCAAAATTGAAATGGAAAACCCCGAAAATGTATTGATATTTGAAAACACTTCTAAATAAAATTAGTCTAAAATACTCATGTTCTTTATTGTACGATCCATTTAACACATATTTTTAAGCCTACAAAGTATTTAGTCTACAAAGTATTTAGTGATCGTTCACGAACTCAACACTACCCACGCTATAGTTTCCTTGCGGGAATAATACCAGAAGTCATAAGTTTAAATTAGGTTCTTAATTAATGGTGGTGTTAGTACCTACCGATCGCAGACGGCGTAATGTGGCCTCGAAGCGACCGCAGCCCGCAGGCGATTCTATTCAAACGATACTGTACCACCACAAATTAGATAGTCCTACAGAAGGTCAGCTCCATACAATGAGCGAAAACAAGTACATGCACACTTAGACTCGTAGTACGTACGGATATTTCAAACTATCTTAAGGTAAACTGGGTAGATTGCGAAATTCAAGTTTTCTTACGTTTTTCAGTGTCAGGTTGTATGTTGATTAAAGTATGATTTGCGGCCCAAATATTTATTTATAGAATTGCTAGATTTTGCAGGCGGCTTCGCCCGCGTGGAGGTCGAAAATTATCCCACAGGAACGTATTACTGGGATAAAAAGTATCCTATGTGTTAATCCAGGTTATAATCTATCTATTTGCCAAATTTCATCCAAATATGTTCAGCCGTTTTTGCGTGATTGAGTAACAAACATCCAAACTTTCCCATTTATAATATTACTAATATTATAAAGTAGGAGATTAGAAGTAGGATAATCCTATGATGATCCCGCAGGGGGTGCCCTCAGCGTGCAGTCGCCTAGTATTTTAGTAGTTTTTAAGCCCTGGCTGGAGGTGTTAAGTTAATTCTTAATGGCAGCCCCAGGAAAGCCCGGTTAAGTAGTCACGGCCTCTCAAGGTCAACTACGAGATGCCCGACAAAAACAAAAAGATGCGTACGTTCGTTTTTGCTCGTAGCCTTCTGTAGCTGTCTCCTATGTGGCATCAATTCTTTCTCACCGGGGATTCAGGTTACCGTGGTCTGCTTTGCTAATTAATACAACGCAATTTGTGCATTGTTTTTGTGCTGTTGCGCACATTAAGCTGCTATGTAAAGCTGTATGTTGTTTTTTACTTTTCAGTTTTAATCCAGAAAACTGTATTGGATTAATCATTGCATGTAAAGTTCTCTTGAATCTCTCGTGTTACGGAAACATTAACGTTTAATACTATAAAGTCATAATTTGTCATATTTTTTAAAAGAGCAAGTTAAATACAACGTCTAGACATTTAAGCTATGTATTCCTATGTATATAGGAAATGCATGGAGTGCGATGCAGACCAGGCAAAGGCTAAAAGGGTTCATGTTTCCACATTAAAAAAACACTTGTGAAACTTGACTATTGCAGTTACTAAAAGGGTTGGTTTTACCCCAATCTCATACATATGCATGTGACATTAGCGTGGTAGAACGCTTACAAGTGCATGTTTTAACATTTGACATTTAGCGAAGCGGGCAATCGTGGTTCGGTAGTCTTTGGAGTAGTTCATCTTTTATAGTTTTTTTTTTCAGAGGTCTGTAGGTAAATCTAATGAGTCTATTCAATCTTTTGCATGCTATTTCACAATTATAAAGCCGGAGGGTTTTTTTTTTTTTTTTTTTTTTTTTTTTTTTTTTTTTTTTTTTTTTTTTTTTTTTTTTTTTTTTGGGTGGGAAATCATCAAATAACTTCTCCCGCTCTGGGTGGAGCGGGAGGGCGTGTCAGACTTTTACTGACTAAAACCCACCCGTGTTCCCTCAGTTGCCTGTGTGCCAGGGGCCGCGGTATCTCTTTCGAACAACCCGCACCCCTGGCAGGCATCGGTCCTTGCGAACCCCACCTATTGGTGCTGACAACTCTTTGAGGCGCGCGTGGAACACAACGCGCCGTCGACCCGGGCTTGGTCCTTACCGGACAGCGAGCTACCCATTACTCGCCGTCCGCAAGCCCGCGCCTACGGTGGCCGGGAATCAGCCTGGGATTCCCGACGCCCAGGGCTTCTCCCGCGGCGACTACGGCCGTGAGGGCGCATATACTGCCTCTCCCTCACGTGCGCCGCCTCCCTCTTTGCGAGCATTACTGCTTCGCAGAAGGAGGTGACGGCTAACCATTCACTCTCGCTCCGTACCATGGCCTGCACCAGGGCCGGACGCGAGAGATCGCCGCCGCCGATCGCCTCCACGAGGACACGGCGGTGCTCCGCCCAAGCCGGGCAGACCGCCACCGTATGCTCCACCGTGTCCTCAGGGCGATCTTCGCAATGGAAGCACCCGGGCGTTTCCTCCCGCCTTATACGAAACAGGAACCTCCCGAAACAACCGTGTCCGGTGAGGACCTGCGTCAGGCGGAAGGTGAGGACGCCATGCCGCCTCTCAAGCCACTCCTCAAAGAGGGGACTTACCGCCGCTATCGTGGCGTGCCCAAAGCCGGAGGGTTAATTGCGTATCACACTAAAAGTAGGCATGGCTTTTATTTTGACAGTTCAACACCATACATTGCGTTATTTACGTTGTTGAGTAGACTTTTTCGAACATAATATGAAGCGATGAATAAGCAACAAGCATCCTTCAAAATGATTCAAATTCTGATTGATAGTGTGTAATTAGGGTGCTGATTAGTATGGGATGATTTTTTACAACGACTTTAATTTGAATTAAAGAGTTTTCTGTGTTCTATATTTTTTCTACTTCCTATAAAATATCTCACTGTAAAGTATAACATTAGTAGTGCGTAACAGTTATAACGTAATCTGTATATTAGATACGTTCAATAACTTTCCTTCAATCGTTTTTCTATGGTTATCGAACCCGCCAATCATTGGATTAAAGTATGGTGCGTGAAATCTTCAAAACAAGATGTTTTTTTTTTTACTTGGCTATAATGTCTCATAGAGCTATGATTATGTAAGCATACCTATCATTCATTATGTTGTACATTAAAAGGCACCGACGCACCTGAGGTTGTTAACTTTTACAGTTTATTTCGTAATTGCCAAACTCATGAGGAAAATAACAGTACGTGATAAGGATAATATCACTGCCTACTTTTCTAATAATATCGTTCGTATCGATAACTATTCTATGAAGTGTTACAGTGAGATGATGATGAATGGTGCATATAATCAAAAACTATTTTAAGGCTTGTCAACAAAAGAGCGCAAGCTATACAGTATGTAGATATTATAAGTTCAGGTCGAATTCGTGCCCTCTGTGTGACCGGATTTTTTATGCGGTTTGCAGTATAATTTACAGAATTTATTCTAAACTAACATATCCTACTAATATTATAAACGCGAAAGTTTGTAAGTATGGATGGATGGATTGATGTTTGTTACCCTTTCACTTAAAAACTCCTGAATGGATTTGAATGAAATTTGGCACACAGATAGATTATGACCTAGATTAACACATAGGATTTTTTATCCCGGTAGTACGTTCCTGCGGGATAATTTCTGACTTCCACGCGGGCGAAGCCGCGAGCGGAAGCTAGTAATAAATAAAATGTTGATGTTTGTCAAGTTGTAAAAACCGTGCGAAGCAGGGGCGATTCGCTAGTTATAAATAAAAGCATATAAGTATTATAATTTTATATAGCAGCATATACTTTTGTTTCTTGGCTTATTTATGACAAGAAATAGCCTTTGACACGAAACTTTTATATTTATGAGTTATATTAACTTATTACGATTCCGAGTCACCTTGTGTACCTAGTAACATAAAGTGCAGTATTAACAGCGATAAGTAATATAATGGTTACTGATGTGCCAGTACGTAGAGCTTGGCTACCAAATTAAGTTAGGTACTAGGAATATTGGAAATTCTGTACTTGGTAAACTTTAGCAACAGTACTAACTACGGTAAATTGCCCAATTTAACAGTTACCTGTGTCACGTAGAAGCCATTAAAATGTGCTAAATGATCGAATCTAAATCTAAGCCTTTTATGGGCGATTTTATTGCTATCTACAGAGTGGGAGTAAGTGGCACAGGTCCACCAAAACTGTATCCCACGAGTAAACCTTGATTCACATAAATGTTGTTTCCAATTTACAACGATTTAATACACAATCGTGCCTCAGTTCTTTGTTAATCTAAAAGATCTAGACTCTAGGCTATTGGGTCTAAAACTTTAAGATTGTTCGTTACGTAAGATTATTTGAATAAAACCATTATAACTTGTTTGTTTAGTAAGTTATTGTTATCTGTCGTTATGATCTAAGAACCTAGACACTGGATATCGAAATGTTACATGAAAAAGTAGACCTCATGTAGACGCGCAGGTTTCTTGGACAAGGTGTAGGTAAGGGCCAAAACACATACATACAACACGACATCGCATCGTAACACGATCATGGTACGATTCACGGCACTTCGTGTGGCGAAAACTACTTATGTAGGTATGTACTATAAGGCCAAAAGCATGTACACACGATACGACGTCGCATAGTGGTACGTTGGGTCGGACGTATCGTGAATTTTAACGATACTTACACGTCTTAGGTTTTAACTCCACGACATCGTAACGGGGCATGTTGCGACGTTGTGTTACGATGCGATGTCGTGTCGTGTGAATGTGTTCTGGCCCTAAGTTTGTGAAGTGTATTGCAGCGATCTTGACCGGTTTTAGTGAGTATTTGTGTGAGATTATGTCATTCGCATTTGAAAGTATCAATAAGTATGTATTGTATTGTATATGGTGAATGACGTCACTTTTAAACAGTAATTTTTGGATAAAAATACCGTATTTTATTGGAATGCGATATTAGGTAATAGCACTTTATTTTAATAGTAATTACACGTTGTTTCAGAAATATATGAGACCAATCTTCATCTTCATTCAAGTTATTACATAATTTAAGATCCCCGTTCGGTGATTACGTTTAATTATTGGCCTATTCAACTTTTTTAATTACTTTATGTAATGTTGTGACTTTGTAAAAACTCTCAACGGTGGTACCTACCTACTTTGAGACATCATACAACAGTCAAGTTTTTTGTGAGCTAATCGATACCGTTTCTGTTGTGTTATTTTAAATGGCTATTATTGAGAGACATTTAAACACGTATGGTCGACATTTACTAGCTGTAATTTAATTGGAATCGATTATATATAAATTATTTGAACGTGACAGCAAATAAACAGTTATCTTAAAATAATGTCAATTAAATCGAGTTCGCTGCAAGCTAGAGAATTTTTGGCTGCTGAAAATTAAATACCTGTGAAAATATGTACAGGTATGTGGAACCAAACCAGGTGGACCTTGGGCACGCCACGATAGCGGCGGTAAGTCCCCTCTTTGAGGAGTGGCTTGAGAGACGGCATGGCGTCCTCACCTTCCGCCTGACGCCGGTCTTCACCGGACACGGTTGTTTCGGGAGGTTCCTGTTTCGTATAAGGCGGGAGGAAACGCCCGGGTGTTTCCATTGCGAAGATCGCCCTGAGGACACGGTGGAGCATACGGTGGCGGTCTGCCCGGCTTGGGTGGAGCACCGCCGTGTCCTCGTGGAGGCGATCGGCGGCGGCGATCTCTCGCGTCCGGCCCTGGTTCAGGCCATGGTACGGAGCGAGAGTGAATGGTTAGCCGTCACCTCCTTCTGCGAAGTAGTAATGCTCGCAAAGAGGGAGGCGGCGCACGTGAGGGAGAGGCAGTATATGCGCCCTCACGGCCGTAGTCGCCGCGGGAGACGCCCTGGGCGTCGGGAATCCCAGGCTGATTCCCGGCCACCGTAGGCGCGGGCTTGCGGACGGCGAGTAATGGGTAGCTCGCTGCCCGGTAAGGACCAAGCCCGGGTCGACGGCGCGTTGTGTTCCACGCGCGCCTCAAAGAGATGTCAGCACCAACTGGTGGGGTCCGCAAGGGCCGATGCCTGCCAGGGGTGCGGGTTGTTCGAAAGAGATACCGCGGCCCCTGGCACACAGGCAACTGAGGGAACACGGGTGGGTTTTAGTCAGTAAAAGTCTGACACGCCCTCCCGCTCCACCCAGAGCGGGAGAAGTTATTTGATGATTTCCCACCCCAAAAAAAAAAAAAAACCAGGTGGACCTCGACACCGGGCTACAGGCAGTCCAGGAAAGCTATGCCATCCTTAGATGGTAGGCTAACCAGACGTTTATTACTCCTGGACAGTAATGGCCTGCGCCTGGTGACGGGGACCGCCACGGCACACTGCTCGCTAAACAAACACTGCCACACAATAGGCATAACGGACAGTTCTCTATGCAGGGTTTACATGGAGGCTGAGGAAACTGTAGCGCATGTGCTCTTTGAATGCACAGGCGTCACTCAAATTAGGACAGAAACCCTCGGGATACCTAGATCTTACACAAATGTTCTTAACAGACCAGGAGACATGATCAAATTCTGGAGGGAGGTGGGCTGGTTGGAATAACCACCGACGGCCGTCCCAGCCCACGCACAATAGACCACCTGAAGGACTAAGTGCGGAAATAGAAGCCATATAACATAACATGACATTTATACAGGTATTCAGCAACATGTCGATATTCTGTACACTTCCGATGATAATATGTATTCACTACTATACTTACTTAACGAATACCTAAGTCACCGACCCTAAAAAAATGTAAGTATCATCATTGCGTAAGCTAATTGCATTTAAAAATCGTCAATTATGTACAAAAGGAAACTAAACGCAACAGTTTTACAAGGAGAAAGCTTTGTCCTGCTTTTAAAAACATAAAATGATAAGTACCTACTGTTTGTTTCATGTTCAACATGTTTACGCATCGATTACGAAATACTGCAGTGAGATAAAAATACTTCTGAATGGCTTTTATTTATTTGCATAAATGAATGGAACTACGTTATATACAGACAAGGCACATAAAGTAATTTAAGGGAGTGACGTACCTACTCATGAAAATGTCTAACTTTTACGTTTCAACATCATAATTTTGCCTAGCCTTTTCGCAATTATGTTGGGGTCAGCGTCCAGTCAAACCGGATGCAGCTGAACGCCTGATTATCAGTTTTTTACATGGCAACTTTAAAATAATGGTATCGACTTATCTTCCACCTCCAACGTTACAACTTTTACGATACAACCTTATTTACTGTGATGATAAAATCTGCTGCTCCTTACATTTATGCTCACATAACTCGACAAATTAATGTAGGGAAGAGCTACACTGTCTTAGACTAGCTTGCCCCACAAATCACTAAATGGTTTAGCGCTAAACGTACATAAATGAAAAACAACGTTCTGTTTCAGACAATGTTTTGTTGATTATAGAGATAGATTTAAAAAATATATACAGCCATAAATGATGTCCCTCGTTTAATTTAACGCCCATTATAATATAAAGTAACAAAAAATACTATTACGTTCACTATAAAAAATGTATAACTAGGTAATGTAGTTGTAATGTGAACTCTTTGTGTGACTTACGTACCTTTGTGCTTGGCCATTGAGCATGGTGACCACTTGGGCCACTATCCCTTTGACTGGAGCTTCCTTCTCCGTCATGATGGGCTTTTCCATAGTCATCACAACACTGTTTTTATTCACTACTGTCACAATAACACTGGTCTTACGGAACTTCCTGTTGCGTGATTCAGAAGATTTGTTTCGTTTTATTATTATCTACTTTAGATGCATGGCTAGAAGTACATTTCAGCAGTGTAAACGAGCTCCCAAGGAAAATTTCGAAATGTAGTCGTTCGAGAGTAGTCTTTAAGTATTTTGATGGCAAGAATCATTAATCATGTTAACGTTGGAAAGGGGTTGAATACTGAGATGTCAGCCAATAGAGCCATATACAGAAAATATGGAAAAGGCGTCTGGATATAGCACGGACTTGATTTTTGTTTTTTAGGTTACTTATAGTCAATTTATTTTAGGCGGAGTATAATCTGAAGTCTGAAGAAGATATCCTCAAATGCGCTTAAAAGGATGCGCTTTTTTGCAATTTGCAGGTAATTATCAGATTATATGTTGATCAAAATACGATTCGCGACCGTAACACGTCTGTATTTATAGATTGATAATAATTAAAATCATGAATACATCTCTCTACGTACATCATTATAATCTCATTGAAAAACAATTTCATGAAAACATACAGCTTGCGTTGACCTGCAAAGTGCAAAAACGTAAGAAAATTTTATTTCGCGAACCACCCTGGCGTTTCCCCCTTAAGTAGTTGACACTCAATCCTTATTACGTTAAGCGTACAGCTAGTACCTACAAATATCGGTTGAACGGTTCGTTGTTACGTCTTAAGTCTTCGCGAAGTGTCAGTAAACGTTAACCAGATTAACCACCATTCACATAATAATTAATACACAATTAGGGACAAGTGATTTCTCAATAAAAGTAAATGCGGCCATGATACCGGTATTTATTAAAATATAAAACTATTGCCGATAGAGCAGGTGTGCTGGGAAATTAAACAGACACCGTTACCTAGTCACAGTTACTGCCTGACAATGTGATAACATGCCATTCAAACATGACAAGTGACGTGAATTACGAAACTTTGAAACATGGTGATTTAAATGATTGTCATCTTAAATGTAGGACGCTGATGAACGAATGGTAAAGCACTTCAGTGTCCGATGTATTAAAAGATTACTTTAGATTTTCTTTTAAGATTGTTCTTATGAAATATAATTGGTTGTAAAGCTGCACTGTACTGGGATTACCAACTTTAGTAACGGTTCATCTTTTCAGCTTATTTTAGAGAGAAACAACAAAACTTTATGATAATTTCTTCAGCAAGATCTCTTCAATTTATCGGCAATTCGTTTCAACAATCGATTGTGTAAATCTAATGAATTTTTCACTGTAATTTATCAGTCTTGCGAAAATTTCATTGCACTTTTCCCATGACCTCGGTGTTTGTTCAGTGACATTTAACGACATTTCAACGTGTTTCTAACTAATTTGGGGCAATCTGATTCTAAGGAATATTAATTTAATTACTTGCACATTCTCTCAACTTGTCAACTGAGAACAAAATGTGAAATGAAGGTACATGCTAAGCTAAAAGTTTTCAGTGTTAAAGTTATGAGTATGAAATTATTTGAATACTTAGAAAGTTAGCATCACACATGAACCTAATGGATAATTTAGAGTGCGGTCACTTATGAATTATGATGGAACTAAGGTCCGATTTGTATGAAAGCTACATACATGCCTAATGTGCTGAGAATGACTTCTTTTATGCATAAAATGAATGGAAGTTTGGTGTGAAAGTCATCTTGGTGGATAATGCAATAGTAAGTTGCTACAAATGGCTGGCATTAACAGCATACATAAGATGTTTTTCTCATTAACATCTAGGAAAGAACCTCTTTAACTTCATTTACTTATTGCTCGAAGGCAATTAATTTGATGAGAAAGTTTAAATAACATGTTAAAATAATTCAAATAATGAACTCAAGACTATTTACAATGGACAAAAATACAAAATACATTATGTATGTAAGCATTAATTAACCAACGAAGCTCCAAGAAACGGTACAATTTGCAATTACTAACACCATAAAGAATACTAATGTATGAACTAACGTGAGCATAAACCAGTTTTACAAGAAAGGTTTTTATTTCTTTTTGCCTACCACTAAAGCTACAGCACAATGTTTTAATATTTCACTCACGAATCGCCGGCACTATCACATTCTTCATAATAAACACAAGTTTCAGACATTTATTTGAACTACGATATATTGAGACAAATAATTTTGTAAAGCTTCGACATTGGGGTATGAAGTCGAGCCCATACTAAAAGCTATGAGGAAAGCTATTCAATGTTGCCATAGCAACGGAATTTGGACAACAATAGCTCATTGAACTATGTAGCAATATCAATTCAATTGTATGGCAGAGAGTTCAGACACTGACGACGAGATTCCTGTATTTATTATCTACTATTTGAAAAACCTAAAACTGAACAATGTTTTAAATATTTTGTCAGGAATTAGACCAAAACAAAATTGCGCCTATTTCGTAGCTTTACGTAACATCAATTTTATTGTGTAGACCCTATAGATTTGTTGATTCGCATATTTTAAATTTATTATTATGCAAAAAGCAATCATGATTTACTTCTAATTTAGTCAGTAAGTCTGTTTATAAACTATTTAGTTCTATGGAAGGTTCTTGGCTGAAGTAAATAGTACCTACAATGTATAAACGAGCTAACAAGGACGACGACGATTTATCGCCAGGTTTACATTACAGCTATGTAGAATGACATTTACAAAGTACCTGCAGATGTCCTGCGTATGAGTAATATGCAATATATATTTCTAAAGCCATATAAACAGATCGGCATTCACTCCGGTTATCATACTGATAAGATTATGTTACAAACAAGTTTGTTTGATTGAGGGTAGGTGTTAAGTTTTTCTGTGTACTGATGTCAGTTTTTTTAATGTAATTTCAATAGGAAGATGTACTTACTTATTTCCAAAAAAATAAAAATAAGTACTTGCATTGAATACTCTTAAAATATGCAAAGGGTTAAGCAAGCGGGTTTGAATAAAAGCTCTTGAAGTTCGTTCGTCGTTGAATATTTAACAAAAAAACTTCTACCCTAGTTTATAAAATACACGCTGCCAAAAACAACTAAGTAGGTAATTTGGGTACATTTTGTGTAACAGACTTATCACAACATTGCACATTTATTTGTTGTTGACAAACGTTTAACTTATCATTCAGAATGATTTACGAAAGGAAACGCATTATAAATTAACATCCTTTGTTGACACTGCTACTATATACTACTGATAGCATTTAATTGTAGGGTCAATAACCATATTCAACACAGCATTATGAATTATGATCAAAACTAGGCACACTACAGTTCGAGATAACTAGTTCAAATCGATTTGTTGTCACTTTATTTTTAATTCCCAGTAACTATTAAAGTTTAAAATATGTATATATACTTTCAAAAGGGTTACTCTTTTAATTTAATTACCAGTTTTACCAAGATTTCACACTGCACGTAAAGAATAACAACTATCCGTGGGAGCCGTTACCCTGTTTTTAAATCACGTTAGGCACTGACGCATCCTAATTTAATCGTAACGTAAACATTGAAACTGCGCGATTAACCACAGCTGCACATTAATGTTTGTTGGAACTTGAATTACGATCGTTCAGTGACCCGTGAGTTCGATATCGGGAGATAATAATCTCGATCGGATCGTGTCGTGTTCTGCGAGGTCGCGGGCACGTGTGTCGTGCTGCGTGCCGGCTACGTACGTCCGCGTGCGCGACGAGTTACAGACTAACATCCGATCGGGGCTCGGCGTGGCACGCGGGCACAAACACGCGGCGAGATGAACCGAAGCCCCGAGTGCCTCGAGCCAGCTGCGCCGCTTGCTACTTTATCTGATTACCTCATGGAGCAAGGACCTTACGACACACAAAGCTTGCCCGTAAAATCTACCTTGAAAATCGATGGCCGCACCGCGAAATTCTTACGAAATGATTGTAGTTACTTGACAGCTTGAGATTTGGTTTTCACTATTAAGATCGAGTCTAGTAAATAACAACGATGGTTTCTAAATATATTCCACCGAGATTGATTTGTTAAAGTCTACGAAAATAAGTTTTCGTAGCAAGCTGCTACGAGCAACATTTATGAAGTGTAAGGCCTACGTCCCCACGGACGATTTTGTTCGTGCACTGAATCTTCAACGCACTGCTTAACGCCGAGAGTTGAAAATTGGATACTGTTTGCCGAGACTCACTCGCGCTGCACTCTGTTGGATTCTGAACGCTCGGTTCAACACCGAGAGTTGAAAATCTGGTGCGCAATAAAGTCCCGCTGCGATTTTATTACATCCATATGAACGTCGACTAAAACATTTTAAAAGTTTGTAACTCTTGTTACAATTGCATGGTAGGTAATCAAAGATCCCAAGGAAGGTTACCTGGCCCCAGCTGCAAGTCGCAAGGAAACCATTCCCATTGTCATAAATATCTATTGTGGTGCCATGCAACGGCGCGAGCGCATGGAGGTCAAACATATACCCACACGATTAATCTGATAATTGGAACTGGAACGGTGCTTTGGCATTGTTTAAATTTTTACGAACACTTGCGCAAATACCTTTAGTATGAGTACGTAAACACGTAGGTACATATGCAACGTGTAGAATACTTACGTAGCCCACTTGTTTACTGTTTATGTCAGAGAATAATAGGGCTAGGATAATATAATAATAACAACACCAACTCACTCTTCTCATACAAAGAAGGCACGAGTATTTCATTATAATAACTATGTTTTTGAGGAACAACTCACACGCCCCCGGGCGATGCACGATTCACCGAATACAAAACCCAAATACCTGAATTAAAGCTACGAATACACCGGTATTCGTAGCTTTAATTCAGGTATTTGGGTTTTGTATACCGATAAGCATAGATATAATATTTCTATGGGTTGCTATCAGGAACGTACGTAATTCCAGCATAATACGTTATAACACGGAACAATCTCGTCGAACCACACCTTGATATTTGCAATAATAATAAGCCGAAAGTAACTTTGAAAATATTTTATAATTGACCCGACCTTATTGTTTAAATGTTAATACTTTAATACACCGTCAAAGTTTGGAACAAATCGGTACAAGAACAGTAGCCCGGCAATTAACTAAATTATAGTAGGTACGGTTAATTGCACGGTAATAGAAGACTTGTTCTACGAAAACGAACCGAACTGCTACGAAATAAAGAGGTTGTCTACGTCGAATTGTAACCAAGGCCTGCAGTTGATTGTACCTACGAGTGCGTTTGAAGTAATTACTGCCCCGTATCTTAAAATAATATGCTTTATTTTTGGACTATAGTAAGTGGAGTTCATAATGTTGCATTTACATTCCATTACAGTACATTAGGGTAGGGCAGCTAATGCGATAAGTAATGGAGCCATTTGGCTTAAAATTACAAAGGCTTCCTGATTTTTAAGATTGAACAAAGTAGTCGAAAGTGCGTAACGTTTTATCGCTTGATTAGTTGTAAAGGTCACGCCGTACAAATAAAGTACTACATTGGAAAAAAATGGTTTACAGGATTTTGACATTAAGCTTTTGTGATCATCGTTGGATTGTGTAAATATTTAGATTGGGTTCTTAGGAAATATGTTCTGTCACGGAGCTTAAAAATATTGCGTTCCATGTTTCAAAATATAGAGATAGCATGAGCCTCTCTTAGACCAGCACCCTAAATGCGTAACACACGATCAATCGTAATATGTTTCATTTTGAAATTACAATTGTCGTTTTAAATCTAATGAACTGATATTGGAGCAGTTATTATTGAAATTCCTGCAGATATGGTTAGGTAAGGACGAAGGAATTTATAAATATTGCTCTTTTACTGTTTACTTATATGCAAGAGATTCAAACATGTCATAGGACGCATCCAGGTTCAGTAGTATTGTTTGTTTTGTTCAGATATGATTCTTAGAACGTCCTTTGTGTACTCCGTCGTGTCAACACTATCTTTTGTTCGATTGTTTCAGTATCTATGAGCATGAACAATACCTAGTGTCAACATACCGATGTGGGTGCAGTCTAGGTAGTTGTAACAGACATACCATTCATATAAATATTGGGAAGAGCTGTTGTACTTGTTTTCATTCCGATCCAGCCCATTCCTTGCTGCCCTCCGGACCCCCAACCCCAACTTAAAACTAAGCGACTACACGCTAAGGCACCCCCTTAGCGTGTAGTCGCTTAGTTTTAAGTTTTTAGTTTTGAGGCCTTAATTTATTGAGGCAGGCACAGGCAAAATCGGTTTAGCAGCCGACAACCTCCTAGCTAGGTTGACTTGCGAGATGTCATTCCCAAAAAAAACTGTGCTTGTTTAAGTATTTTGATTTGTTAAGCAGACTTTGGTAACGATCATACAGCCTTTATTATTAAAATCTATTTCTAACAGCGCCCCGCTTCTCGAGTTATCTTTATTTTGTTGAAATTTAATATGAATATATTATACACATAAAATTCCGGAATACATTTTCTAAGTGATGGTGAAAACCGCATAAAAATGCATAGTGATAAAAAAAAAAAAAAAACGTTGCCCCACACTACGAATTTCTCCTGTATTGTGGGTGCGTTTACAAACATTTAAACTCACATACACAAACAGCCAGACCCAAAACAACTACTTGTAGGTCACACAAATATTTGTTCCGTGCGGGAATCGAACCCGCGACACGCAGCGCAGCAGTCAATCGCTTAACAACTGCGCCAACCGTGCCGTCGAACAAAGTACAAGTACAAGAAATTCAGAACAAGTAAGCGCTACACAGACAGACACGAAAAGCGACTTTATTTTATACTATTTATGGGCATATAATCTCCGTTTAAATAACATCTAAGTATAGTCATTTATATAAATTATTGCCTGAATTATTTTCAGGAAATAATTTACATGCAGCTGGTACTCAGTTACATCCGGTTAGACTGGAAGCCGACCTCTAAAAAGTTGCGAAAGGGCTGAGCAGATGATGATGCGATGATTCCCTGAATTATTTTCACTCAAACAGGCCACAAATCCTTACATTTTTGCACGAGATTTAATTAGTTCTCTAATCAAAGGTCGAGGAATTGTTATAGTTAGCTGGTTTGCGTCTTATCATAGACCCATTACTACTATCAACGAAATGCAAAGTAATTACACATTTACAATCGATGTTAACTATAACTTTGAGATTACAAGTAACACGTTGTGATGTAATAATAAAAAATACAAAAAATATACCTTCAGTTGTACAAAAAAAACACTTTTAAAAATACTATGCATCATTACAAATTACAACTAAGGGAAAGAGTGTTTTCGATGAACTCTGGCACCCAATGTAAGATTTAACTTGTGTTTAGGGTGCCAGCGTCCTCGCCTACTATTGAACATATTATATCAGTAGTTGTAAGACAAGCACAATATATATTTACTAATAAATGCAACTATGATGTGGCCTAATCAAAGTACCTATGTATGGGGTATCTGTATGTAATTTAGAGGGAGATAAACATGGTAAAAACTTGCGTATATGTTAGTCTGTAGTGTGTTTATATAATTACAAATATATGACCTTATTAACTACATTAGGTTAAGCGATTGATATGCATAGTAAATCTTCAGTGTTATCATAATTCAATGGCAAAAGCCATTATGTGACCTGGGTGACTTGGGTCTTCATCCATTTAGGCAAATGGGAGCAATGGTGTACAGTTTTTTTTAGTTTATTATATAAATGGTTAGAGAGAAAATCGTGATGACGCTGAGCTAGGGCAGTTTTACATCCACCAGTTGACTCGGTAGAATCTACGTTTTTTTAGCAGCATTCGTCATGTAAATCACAGAGCGATGTTTGCGCAGAATAGTGCCGAGTACAAAGAGCTGTTTCACAGTGAGGACCTGACATTCGGTGTAAAGAGCCGAGGTGGGATATCTAAACGACTTCGAGGTCATAACCTTGAGGACAGCTCTCTGTGCTCTTTCCAGAGGGAGGAGGGTTGTCTTGGGAGTCCACACTGTGATGCAATAGTTTATTGATTAGGCTTTGACACTGAATACTAAACAGTTTTAATAGTCCGCGGAGTGCCTTAGCTTTAAAAAAATTATGTAATGTAAATCAAGGTTGCTAGCTGGGCCAAATGTTTCCTTACTTAAATCCTACTATCCTTCCTCCTTCCTAACGCTACTCTACGTCCTACTTATTCCACTTGGAAGAGGTTTTAAGTTTTAACCTGCAGGGTTTTACCATGTACCTAACCGATTTTTTTCTCGAATATCGTAAAAGTTGATGGCATGCTTAATGAGTTAAACGCTATTTCCTATTTATTTATTTTTTATTTAATACTTCACGCACAGAAATTTACAGAGGCGGACTTAATGTCAAAGGCATTTTCTACCAGTCGAGCTGTGGGTGATGCAGAGACAAACAGTGGTAGGTGCAATTACGTAAGTCGTGTTTTGAATATTTATTCAAATATAAGTAAATATAGGTACTAATATTATTATACTTATACATATGATATAAATACTTAATTAAATATAACCAAAAATAAACATACTTAATAACAACATATTTAGAAGGATAGAAAAGAATAGAGATAAACTTGAAGAGCAGGCAGTGTGCGTGATTATATAAAATGACTAGGTGAAATTCTAGAAATAATTATAAAAACACCACGCTTTGATTCCCCGAAGGACCCATACTTTAAAGGCGTACCAATAATACAACCATATCTCGCCGATATGTAAAAGAGGGCGACTCTTTTGCCATCAACCAGGCACAAATCCAGACTCCGGGCTGCTAATGAGATTTTAATTATAGATAACACTTACATTTAACAACACTTTTCGTGAACTGGAAATCGAACCCAGGACCTTATGCTCATTTGCGACCACTAAACCAACGTGGACACTTTCGTTGAAGATTCTTTCACAGTATCTACTTCAAATGAGGACTAAATGTAACAGAATGGGCATGGATGCAATGGGTTCTCGTCCCCCAGTGAACTGTGACACCCCCTCACACGTGCCACTCAATAGACGCTTCATTGGCGCTAAACAAAGAACGTAGCCATTTACGTACGTACCTAGGTATGTATTGTATTTACGTAATAAAGAGACGTAATCAGGTTACGTAGGTTTTTTTTATTATAGACTAGAAACAATAAGGCAGGCCGTTTAGAATGGATTAAATTAATTTTCAGGTTTTCGTTTTGTTCCAACTGCAATTTTAGAGCATTTTTTTTCAAAGGGTGACTGAGGCCCGTATTACAGAATCTTAATCAAGACTCAACCATTACTTAAAACTAGCTTAGAGCCATTTGAATGGTTGAAACTTTTTTTAAGTAATGCTTGAGTATTGAGTGAGGTTCTGTATACGGGACGTAGAGCGCAGTTTGACTCTACTTTGCTAAGGGTAGGCGTCGTATATGAATCTAAACGATTTGTGCATTAGAATAAGGTTTTAGTTTGAAATGCTTACTTAGCAAATAAAAGTGGGATCTTTAAAAAAAAATCACAAAGCCTCAAAGAGTACTTATTTGTACCACACGTTCCAAAATGCATATCATTGCCGTCTGTGTGTTTCTGTGAACCGTTTTCCAAACAGTATCTCCGACGTCTCGATTGGAGCGCCCCATCTTTTTTACCTTCACCAATAATCAGCACAACACGATTACGTTAATTTGTGATAGGCATGTTAATGAAAAAAAAAGACCAGCATAAACCTAGAGTACATTTGAACCTACAGAAAATCATTAAAGTTTAAAATACGACTTACCCGATGTTAGAAAGACTGTTGTTGCTTGCTGTAAGCGAATCTGAAGCGTTTATCCCTTGCGCCATGGCGGCTAGCTGCCGGTCCAGCATATTATTCTGTTCCAATAGCTGGCTCCATTGACGCACCGCATTCTTGGATGAGGATAGCTCCTGGCGAAGCTGCCTCTCGTCTAGTGAGTTGAGGCCGCTGCGGAGTGAGCTGTCCAACCTAGGGGATAAGCATCTGATGAAATCTTTTTATTGTTTTTGCTGTATTAATGATGAAAATGATGTTTTATTATCTCATAATTATAATAAATGCATGTCAAGACATTTTGCGAACTACTTATAACATTTGTTCCTGTCTTAGAGATATTCCGATACACCCACAGTATGTACAGTGCGCCTAGAAGCACCTTGAACTTATTTGTCAGTCAATTGGCTAATTGAACTATGACCCGAATGCCGGGAGCGCAAATGGCATAATGACTTGTTTATTTATTAGAGAAATAAAACGTAAGTGCAAAAACTAAATCCCGAGTACTAACACTTTGCCCTAAAACTTATGATCGCTTACTACTGTTAGAATGTATTGTTTTGTTGTAGGCGGCATACGACCATGACGTTCAGATGAAAATATTTTCTTGTTTTATACTTCTTTGAGTGTAATTTTTAGTAAAATTCGGAATGGCGACGTGATGTGCCAACATCAAAGAGACTTTCTAATACTATGAAGTTCCTTACCTCTCAATATAATCATCGACGCTCTGCAAGCTGGTAATGGACTGCGCCAGGTCTTGGTCCATCATCAGATCGTCTGACGCTAGGCTGGACAATGTGTCCAGCGACGGTGTCCGTTCAGTGCCGCCATTCCGCAAACCGCACACTGAGTTCATTAAAATGTGATTAATAAACATAATGACAACTTTGCACAAATGTTGGTTCACGAAAATACGTTTTTAAATTAAAAGGTTTTCTGTAGGATTTATTGAAAAGTAAACATAGAAACATTTAATTA
Organism: Antitype chi; assembly: GCA_947359405.1. Taxonomy (NCBI): domain Eukaryota; kingdom Metazoa; phylum Arthropoda; class Insecta; order Lepidoptera; family Noctuidae; genus Antitype; species Antitype chi. The sequence goes on along the minus strand of OX375815.1, from coordinate 7,110,450 downwards.
TTTGTTAACTTTTCCCGCTAATATGAAAAGCACAGATAAACAAAAACGCGCAACACAGCACTAAAAAAAAACAAATGAATCGAACACAATTTTTGAAATATGTACCTACCTACCTAAAGAGGTTTGCTTCATGGAGTTCCAAGGTATTCATACTCATACTCAATACTTTATTGCATTCCATAATGTGTACATATAACAGTTGGTATGTTAAAACATCGAATGAATTATGGACCCTGTCGGGCACAGCAAAGTTATTTTTTCACTTGTATGTCAGTATGTAACTCTCCGTGGGTAATTTGCGCGCCTGCGGCCTTCCTTGGTTCTGGTAGCCGTTTCTCAGGCTCCCTCTCCGAAATCGAACTCTGATTCCCCGTATTTATAATATTTATAAATAATTATTTTATTCTCACTAATAAATAATTTACACGCTTTATATTAGCTCGGGTTGTATGTATGTATGTAACGGAATCTTTGAGCGCGATTTTGACCCACTTTAAACGGTCAGATTTCATTGAAACTTTGTAAACTTGTCGAGGACCGATGACAATTTACTAATTAAAAAAAAAATGGGAAAAAAACACGTTTTGTAGTTAGCAGAACTAAAAAATAGAAAATAAATAATAGTTTAAAAAACTAAAAAACACGCTTTAAAAACCAAACTAAAAAAGGAGAAAATAATTTAATTCAATTAAAAAGCGTGGGGTGCTTGACATTAATTGATTATAAAAATACCTCAAAAAGCACCCCACGCTTTTTAATTGAATTAAATTATTTTCTCCTTTTTTAGTTTGGTTTTTAAAGCGTGTTTTTTAGTTTTTTAAACTATTATTTATTTTCTATTTTTTTTATAGGAGAGAGGATGAAGGCGCTTTTTGTTAAGATAAAAATAAATATTAAATTAAAATAGGTAGTAGCATTAAAATAGTTTCATTCGTTTTTATGGTAGTAAGTAAGGTGATATGTGGAGGCTCTTCTTTCGTATATATTTTTAAATTATTTTAAACTCGTTAAACTAATAGATATTTTGATTTTTTTCTTAGCAATGTGACTAATTAGCTACCTACTATTCATTTGAAAACTTGTGATAAACATAAATTGGCCATTGTCAGCCAGCTACGATAAAAGCCACACATCGATGTAAAAAAAGCAATATCTCTTTATCTAAGCTTCTCATAATGTTTTTATAGCCTTCGCAGACAAAATAGTTTTTTTATGCCTGGTAACTAATATTTTTATAGAACAACGTAGCCTGAAGCCACAATGGTACGGAGGAGCAGTGATGAATGGCCCAGAACAGGTTTAAAAAAATCTTTTGTGCGAGAACGCGAAATAAATAACAATAAAAAAATAAAAATAAAACTTCGTAGCGATATCGTGTTCCTCTGGTTTGCAGTAGTACATAATACCTACTACTATAACAGGTGGCAATGTTTGGTAACTGTTCACAATATAACTTAAAGAAAGAATCAACTTGTATAAAAGTAAGACATTATATTGTTTTCAGTTCCAGGCCTGACCAGACCCATTGCAGTCTCAAACTTTTCCTAGATCTTATTAACTTTAAAATACATAATTTTATGAGTTAAATCTTACTTTTACGATTCCTTTGTACCAATGGACTGGAGGTTATCCGATCCCTTGACCTTCGTAGATTTTTGCTAGTCTCTGACTCCAGCGTTTTACTTGAAGGGCTGCCATCTGTGTTTTCTAGAACAACAAAAATAACACTTATAACCTCAACTCTTTTTATACTATTTGACTTTTATTTATGGAGGAATGTTATGGTATTTCTTTTAATGACGTTTAGGATGTGGAAACGAACATCTATCTTAAAACCTGGCACTGTGCCAGCTTAACTTTTACTTTTTGCCTTCTCTATTTTAATACTAGTCTTTCAATTTTGGTAACCTGTATTTAGCACAGGTTATTTCTTAAACCTACTTCGGGCACCATTTCTCACAATGCTATGAAACCACTGTGAGAGACGATAAATAAACATATTATTATAATTTTGCTTCCCCAAAGCAGAGTTCCTAGAGTGTACAGTGTAGTTTACCAGTAAGGCAACAGGTTGCGCAGTACTTACACCGTCGTGACATAAAACTGTGTTTTGTTGCCATCTCGTTTCCAATTCTGTAAACAAGTTAATCCAACATGTAGTCTTCGAAAAACTTACTCCTGAAAAGTAGAGCTGGCTGGTCAGCAATCTCATCATCGAAGAAGTCTCGCCCATCAGACAGGGAGAGTGAACCGGACGCGTGTGTTGGTGTGCCCGGGGATTCCGGGGTCGGGTTCTTGCTGCCTTCGCTACTACTACCGTTGATTTGGGATGATTCACTGTAGAGATAGTAGAGAGACTAGAGATATATGCCATGTGGGTATTGATTGTATTTTCACTTAGTTTTTCTGTGATTCTAGTTCTGAATCGTAGCGGCTTTGCATTAGAAAGTCTTACATTCACAAAACTGCTTAAGTATAGTGCGGAAGGTGGATCGTCATCTGAATAACAGGGGGGCAATTCTCGTAATTTTAAGAACGTTCACAGTCTGATCTCAGTCTCAATCTGTCAAAAATACCTCGAGTTTCCATACATTTTGACAAGTTTTTGACATTTATTTGTCGCCGAGATGAGACTGCGACTAGATTTTGAACGTTTTATATTACGAGAATTGGCCTTCAGGTTATATTATCCATCACAGGAACGCAAACTTATCATTGTTTGGCTATTCCAATGAATAAAGCCCCTCCTTTTGCTCAATCACGCATAAATAGCCAAACAGATTTTGATGAAATTTTGAATACAGATAGGTTATATATAACCTGGATTAACACATAGGATAGTTTTTACCCTGGTAGTACGTTCCCGTAGTATAATTTCCGACTTCCACGCGGGCGTACCCGCGTGCAAAAGCTACAACAAATAAACCTAGAACATCAACCATACACAAGACATTGACTTACATCACTACTTCTTTAACAGGCTGTATCGCCTCCCCATCAAGATTGTCCTCTTCTCTAACAACCGGCTCTGGTGACCTAGTCTTGGTATTAGCAGTCTGATACGCCGAACTGATCGAAGGAGGATCCCTCTCCACTTGCAGCTCATTATTCGAGTCACTGGTACTGGTTGAAGAGATCAGGCTGTCTGCTGGAGAGGTCTCATCGTCCAACATGCTTTGCGTGGAAGTTTCTAGAGCTGATAGATCGAACTTGGAGTCCTCGAGAGTGAGTGTTAGGTTGTGGTGGTCACCGCTCTGGTTTGTACATGTGCTTGTGGTGCTGTAGTTTGAACTTGTCATTGAACCTGTTGGAGAGTGTGAATATATTAAAACTTATTCACTTAGTTCGCAATAAACGTTTTGACTTTGACGGTCGTATAAATTTTAACAGGAGCTTCGGCACAAGAAAAAAGATGCCTATGGATTGGGTGAATTCGAGCTGTAGATGGTAATGATCAACATTTTAGAATAGATATAATCAATCATAATCAACCTATATGATGTTCTAACTGCTCGGAGCCGGAACACAGGCCTACACTCTGTGAGAGAGAGCGGGCCCAGTATGGTTTGGTAAATGTTACATGTCTTCGAATTTTTGGTTCTTAGACACGCCGGTTTCCTTTACCGTTTTGAGACAAGTGGTGATGAAATGATGTACAGCGCCTGCCTGGGTCTACGACCTACAACTCGTAAATCGTGGCCATTACCACTGAGCTATACTGCTAATGACAATCAATCATTTCGTAGTAGTAACAAGTAAAATAAAAACAGAGTAGCTATATTTTTTATTCAAAATATAATTTTTTTAACTGTATGAAATTCGAACCTAATCCTTTTTTCTTTTTAGAAAACTTTATTTAGGATTTGCACGAGCAAAGTTTGCAAGAGTTCTGGATAGACCAAACAAGCTTATGGTAAGTCACATCACATGCTGCCACTGCTAACTATTTATTGTAATTGACACATTCAGAAACCATTTCTATGGGTCTTTTGCAAGAGGTGCGAACATATGACTGATATGAGTGATAATAATTTCTCTCACCCATCATAGTTCCTCGGAGCGCGTCATGCTGGCTCATCGTTAGCGACTTCATGAGCAGCGGGTGCGGCACGGGAGGCTCGTCCATGATTACTATCATCTTCTTAGGAATCTCTGGCTCCACCACCTTGGGGACTTCCATCACTTTGTTCTCCAATTTAGACTTCTCGTCCTCACAGCTGGACACACTCAGTGCAAGGGACACGTCATCTTGTGATCTGGAAAGAGAAACAGGTTTTTAAGTATTTGGTCATTTTTTGAATACCGATATTTTTTTCATCCTGTCCCGGACTTTCTTTACATTTTCTGTGTGATTTTACTAAATGAAAGCAAGAGCTTGAGAATTGCCACGCCTGTATACCTTGAAGCCATGGTAAGCCATAAAATAATTACGTTATATATTTTCACTAAGTTCGAATTTGAGATTATGGATAATATTTAATTAATATTTGCTTAGACTCTTCGGGGCAATTCATTGATATAGCGGTAGATACGCTCTAGTTTCGAATACACAAGTGGCTCGTTACAAAAACAGATTAAAAGACTGGACTTACCTGTTGGCCATAGCTTCGCCAGCTGCGTGGCTCTGCCAAGCGCTGCTGTTACCAAAATGGCTCTCCTCACTCTTGCATGATGGACTTGACTCCTTTGAAGAGTTCACCGTGGTCGGAGATACCACGCCGCTTGAAGACTTTACGAATGAGTTCTAGAAGTTAACGAATGAACCAATTACTACCGTTTAGGGCTTCGTTCTTTCTTAATGTATAGGCGAATAAATCATTATTTTTTTATTAACACGTTTCTTGTAGGTTTTTTAAAGATTTCTATTGTTCATTGCGATGCATTGCCCTCATTATTAGTTTGGCATGCAATATTAATTCTTTATACTTAGTTAGGTCTGTATTCTATAACGATGCTCAAACATGAATCTCGATAGAAATCTGACTGTTTTTTTAAATAGGTAATGTCCTTATTCCAATTTAAAATGACTCGTGGTTAAGGTGGAAGCTTCAGGGTAGCTGGCGAAATTCAAATATTGTTACGTTTTTTGCAATTTATAGGTCAACGACACACTCACATAGAAACACAGATATACACGAACACCGACTTTAATTTATAATAATTCCTGTAAGATAAGTATTGTATTATATTTACTTACTTGTTTATTCAATTTTTCAGGCTGTGCTCTATCCAGAACGAACTTCTCCTCATCCAGGTTTGTTTGTATCAGTGAAGATCTGTTCCTATTCCTATATCTTTCTAGAGTGGACATGGGGGAATTCTGTCTCCCCGAAGACTCTGTCACAGGGGATGGCTTCGGTAGGATAGGGGATGGTGGCTTGTATGTGGGTACTGGGGAGATCTCGTACTCTGGAGTCAGATCGTCATCGAAGGAACTTGGCAGCTTTGGTAGTGGTATTACTGATTGGCCGGTTATTAGAGCGTCATCTGAGGACAAATTGGTTTAATTAAATTTTGTGCAGGTAAATAAAATAAATATTAAAAATAAATATTCTGTAGGATACACACTCGCAGTGGGTGTGTATCCTACATTTTTTTTTTAAATATTTTGTGATTTTAAACCCATTATGTTACAATCCTTCACCTTCCAAGTTTCAACACACTTAGTTTCATTGTTAAACAATGCGAGAGGTTTGGCTAAAGTTTATTTCTAAGCAACCCTAATTTTCACAAAGCGTTTCCTTTGAAGAAATGCTTAGAGCCAAATCATAAACCAAATCAACTCACCCATAATATCAAGGTCTGAAACTTGCAGCTCTCTGAGGTGGAAGCAGTGAGAGTTGCGCATGACCATCTCGAGGTTGCGCGGGCGACGGCGCATGCGTGGCGAGCCATCTCCACCCTCCCCGCCTGTCCATACCCCGGAATCACTGGATACTGCAGATTGTGCACCTGGGAATAATATGTTTTGATCAATACAGTGAAGACTATAAGTTAGAAAATAATACTTTATTTTGATATTCACGGGTTGGTCCCACAGTAGGTAAAAGTTGTTCATTATGATCCTTTTTCGAGTTTTGATTTATTTTTATTAGGTACATCTAATATGTTGGATGTGATAAGAAGTAGACTGGGATCACTGAAATCGGGAAAGCATGCCCTGTATTTGTAACTACCACACACACAGTGCATAATTTATAATACTGGAACACTTGCCAATACCTAATTGAACAACGAACAACCAATTTGTGGTAGCTTTCGTGTTAACAAATAAAAAGATTATAAGTTTTCAATTATTCTGATATTTGACAGTTGAATATGAAAAAAAAAACTAAGGTAAGGAGGTTGAACTCAATTGATCCAACGTAACACTGACCGTTTTTCATCAAAAACTTGTAGTAAAAGCCATTTGTCAAAACTTAGAAAGAAAATAAAGAAACAAAATTTTATGGCATCACGAAGTTTTTGTTAGAAAACGGCCTGTATTGCTTTGAAAAAAAAAGCTTTGCATTTTAACGAGTAGGTACGTATACTGTATGCACAGGACCTACATGTATATATAAAAATGTACATGTTTGAGTATGCACTTTCTCTATGATGTGATCCACGGGAGCAAAGCAGGTTTTACCGATTAATAATAATTATCAAAATCATCGGCATATTTTATCTTTGATTTGTTGCTGGATAAAGTCATGTTTTCATAAAATACTCATATTTCCCAGCAACATTAGGCAATTCGTTTTTGAAAAAAACCGAACAAGAACGAGCTGAGATTAAACTATGGTTCCGGAAAATTAAATTGGAATGCATGCATGTTCCGTCTATAATCAGGTCATACTGCCTGCAAACGTAGGTATGCACTGTGGCATTAAAAGAAGTCAAATTAAATTGTGTTATCAAAAGTTTTCCACTAGTCTAGTGCAGTAGGATACCTACAATATAGGTAGGTATTGATGTCAGAAGCAATAAGACTTTGGTACCTATATTATTTTGAATATGAGATTGTATCAATATATCTTTTTTTTGTTTTATGCCAGCTGATAACAGTAACTAATAATCATTAGTGAGGCAATAGGTACCAATCAATAAAAAAATAAACTATTACCTTCCCTCCATCCGTCTGTAACACCAGACTTCCTAGTGTTGTTCACCACCTGAAGATAAAAACACTTATTAAGCATATTTATCACCTTTCACTTCACTTTCACACACTGCACTTAAAAATGTATATATATTGACCATGTCGTGTTTCTAGCTGAAGTGCATTACTGTGAATGAACCCGACCACATCCCTAATGTTACGAGAACAGATGTCGAAATGACCCGTATTCAAACCAAGTCCGTAACTTTAAAAATAAATCCGACACCACACGTAGACACGTTAACAAACATATATCTTACGACAAAACGCACAACTTTTCAAACTAAGAACTCACTTTCTTCAGTTTCTTCGTCAATTATTTAATTCAAAAACTAATTAAAATAAATATAATTTTAACTTTTATTATCGAAAAGAATAATGAAATACTTAAAACTTTTTACAAACACGTCTTGTCACGGTCCAGAACGAGGGGAAAATGTAACGTCTAATTAATTTTGCTTTTTAACGCGATACATTGCAAAATACATTATGTATGTATGTAGGTATGTACGAGTATGTGTGTTAACTTTACAATTATGCAAGTGATGTCTGCTTGATGTTTCGGAGAAAGAATTTTGTTTGTGAATTTCTTGAAATCTTTTTGCATGTTAAATACTGAAAAGGAATTTGGAATTTAAACAACACTTTAAAAAAAGTTACAATTTGAGTATATGTATTCATTATGCTTCGTAAAAAAGTAAACCAAAACATTTTGCATACAAAATCAGTTTAGTTGATAAAGATCTTCGTTTCTCTAATCTCATGTGTGTCTACGCTAGATGCACTGTGCACTGACGATATTTAGAGTATACGGCGACCGGCATCGCACACGACAAGTCTGAAATAGACAAGTTGTGACCCAGTTTCAGCTTCAGAGGAAAACAAACGGTTGTGGTCTAATTATAAAGGTTATTATCGTTTGTCCAGGAAGCTGTTATGTAATTTATGGAATATTTAACGTCTATTAAAAAATGCTAAATGAGAAAAAATGTCGTCATAGATATACTACGGTAGTGTTTTGATTTCGAGCTGTCCCTCCAGTTATTTATGTTTAATGTTCTCTTATATTTCTTTTCATCTTCATTCACTATCAGTCTCCCTTTAATGTCTTTAACTTCCTTAATGTCTTTTCATGAACTTATTGGCACTTGAAATGATGTAACTATGGTCATAAGAATCCTTCTCATCATTAAACGTATTGGTAGCTAGCTTCTTGCATAGTACAAGTCTCTGCTCTACTCTCTACGTAATGAACTAGCAGATAAACTCCTATAGTACTGTAATAGTTTATGTCCTAAACGTTTAATCTATTAGCAGTACCTATAGCATGTTTTTAGTAACAAGCATCTTTCAATTTGCATTGTTGCATCTATATGCATCGCCTGTCGTAGACACCACGCATACTGCTTTGGGCATGCCACGATTGCGGCGTAAGTCCCCTCTTTGAGGAGTGGCTAGAGAGGCGGCACGGCTTCTTCACCTTCCGCCTGACGCAGGTTCTCATCGGACACGGTTGTTTCGGGAGGTTCCTGTTTCGGATAAGGCGGAAGGAAACGCCCGGGTGTTTCCACTGCGTAGATCGCCCTGAGGACACGGTGGAGCATACAGTGGAGGTCTGCCCGGCTTGGGCGGAGCACCACCGTGTCCTTATGGAGGCGACAGGCGGCGGCAACCTCTCGCGTCCGGCCCTGGTCCACGCCATGGTACGGAGTGAGAGTGCATGGGTAGCCGTCACCTCCTTCTGCGAAGCAGTAACGCTCGCGAAGAGGGAGGCAGCGCACGTGAGAGAGAGGCAGTATATGCGCCCTCACGGCCCTAGCCTCCGCCGGGTCTCCTGCGGAGGCTAGGATGGCCTGGGATTCCCGGCCACCGTAGGCGCGGGCTTGCAGTTGCGGACGGCGAGTAATGGGTAGCTCGCTCTCCGGTAAGGACCAAGCCCGGGTCGACGGCGCGTTGTGTTCCACGCGCGCCTCAAAGATAAAAAATGTCACCACTAACTGAAGGCCGTGGCCCCTGGCACACAGGCAACTGAGGGAACACGGGTGCGTTTTAGTCAGTAAAATTCTGACTCCACCCAGAGCGGGAGAAGTTATTAGATGATTTCCCACCCACAAAAAAAAGCGTTTACTGCTTCGTGATGTCCACCTCCAAATTTCCGTTACCTACCTGTTTGGTAGTCTTAGCATCAATATTCTTGACAGATGGGAACTGGGGCCTGGGCAGCTGCGTGGTCTGGAAGGTGTACTTCCCGGCGCCAGGACCACGCTGTGGTTCTTGCTGCATTCGGGGCACGGATGAATCCCGAGTCGAGACCGGTTCTGTTATCCGCACGCTTTTTGTTGGTCGTACCTCCTGAAATGAGTAGTTCCGGTTAATGGAAGGCAATGTGAAGTAACATTACAAGGGAATACTGGAAAAGGCCAAGTGAAAAAAGGCAATTATTAAAGCCGTGTGCCGAAAGAACCGGAGTTACCGACTTAACTTGCAGAGTAAGCAAACTGAAGTGGCAGTGGGCTGGCCATGTCTGTCGAAGGACCGATGGCCGGTGGAGCAGACGACTCCTGGAGTGGAGACCGCGTATCGGCAACCGTAGCCCCCCGATGCTCCCCAGCTAGATGGACCGACCACTTTAAGAAAGTGTCAGGGACAGACTGGATGCTGAAGGCGGAGGACAGGTTGTTGCGGCACAGCATGGGAGAGGCCTATGTCCAGCAGCGGACTGCGATAGGCTGAGTTGATTGAAACCGTGTGCCCGAAGATTTCCCATCGGCTAAAGTGACGAACTTCATACAAACAACAAACTTTCATGCGAATTTTTATCCCTCATTTTAACTTCTCTAGGGGAACAATTTTCAAAAATCCTGCTTTAGTGTTTAACTTAGTTCTATTCGCTTTTATTCGACAATTCATTTCGGTACAACGAATAAAAACAAATGTATAAGAAACTCTTGTGCACAAGCTTCTAGATTCAGCGGTTCATATTTAAGAAGAATAGTAAATTTAAGATTTGATTCTTGACAATTGGAACAGTTATATGAGAAAGCCAATCTGACTGTGCGATGTTTATTCCCTGGCCAGAGTGGCATAGTAACACAATGCAAAGTTATGATAAAATAAAGTGTGTGAAAATCAAATTAAACGCGTTAATTTTAATAAACATTGAACATTCTTTAAACAGGTAATTCAGTGCAGTATCAACTTAGCCCAGAAAAGACGGAAATCTCGTAATTGAATGACGGAAAGCAATTTATATCTGGGACTTAAAAAAGAACCTGTGCGAACGACGAGTTACGTAAACTTTATTGTTTTGTGAAATTCGTATAATTGAATGTTTAATGTAACAAAGCAATTTGTTATTTCAATATACCTAATTTGTATTTTTTTATTGTGATTGCTTTCAGAATTTATGACTCAAATGTATTATAATAAATTAACGTTTAATTGACACTGTCAACTTTATGTTGCTACAGTGGACAGTGAACTAAGCTTTCTTAATAAAACATTGACGATTCAAAATGTATGTTCATTGTCTTTCTCTGGTAGATAAGTTAATCAGATATATAAACCCCAATAAAGTTTGGTTAGCACTTTGTTAACACTGAAAACATTTATCTAATTCGTTACGGTTAACTTCTGGAGGTGGACACATTGTATGTAGGATAAAATTTTAACTAGTGCGCAAACTGTAACCATGTTTTCAGCATATCATTCTAGACTCCCTAGCGTAGACCTTTTTCGACGGTTATACATAAAAAATGTGCATTCTGGTTAGACAAGCAAATACGATTATTCTTTAGATTGCCGTCCAGCGCAACATTCCGGATCCAGATTCTCCTAGACCTACCTACATTCAAGTGGATCTACACAAAAAGATTAAAATAAATTAAGGAGGATCTTCTGTTTTTGGTCAGCGTAAGGCTGTATTTAGAACAAAATAATTATGATTCATGACCGTAATAAATATGGCTTTAAATAATTATAAGTTCATGATATTCAACTAGCTTCATCTTTCTACCTCACCGACCTTGACAATTCAAAAGTGCCTGTAATTGGTTTATTTGAAATAAATGCTTTGAGTTTGAGTTTGATAATTTTTATTATGATTATAATATATGTAATTATAATTCACGTCTTACGGTCGCCGATCATATTTTATTTAACATAGGTACACACGGCTGCAACTCAAACTACACATTTCCAGTATAAGCTGATCTCGCATTGTATAGGATCGACGGTCCCTACGTACAATCCCCTAAGGCCTAAGTGGTAGATACGTGATTTGCATGATTGTTTTGTTTTTGTGACCTTCAGGCCAGCCTATACTATCGTTTAGTTTAACAAAAATAAGTCTAAAATGGCAAAATGCGCTTTAAATCCTTTATGACATTACATTAACTAGAACATGATTGATATACGCGTGTTTGAAACTTTGAAGCGCTCGCCTGTAAAATTTGTCATTTGTAGTTAGGGGATTATACGTAGGGACCATCAGGATTTCCGTACAGTGCGAGATCAGCGTAAACTGGAAATGTATAGTTTGATGTGTTGCCGTGCCTACAACCTCAGACTGACCTGCAATTAGCAAAAAAAACCTAAGAATATTTGAACATCGCGGGTTATCATGGCGCTTCCGGCTTCCCCCATAAGTTAATCTTACTTGTGTTGGTATCTGCTGTGTCTGATACGTCAGTATGACGGTCTGCTTGGTCAGCGTCTTGGGCACGCCGCCTGCGCCGACGATGGTCGTCACACCGGTAGAGGACACCTGCGTCGCCTGCAACGGCAGCTGATACCCCGGACTTGAACTCTTCTTATCTGGAACACGAGTACAATTAACGGTTATCAAACCTATCGAAAATAAAATTATCTTACAAGTTACTATGACCTCTTACGGTTTACAATGTTTGTAAATATATGAAAACACCATGTTTCTATCACTTACTTAACATAGGTATATGTTATACTTCATTTTTTATTCACTTTACGTGAAGTAATTTTATTCTATCTTTGCATAAAATTATTTAATCTAGATATCTATATCTTCTCTTATCTTTATAAATAAAAAAAAATGAATCCCATTTCCCTTGGTCACGGCATCACACGTGAACGGCTGGACCAATTTAGCTAATTCTTTTTTTGTTGTGTTTGTTATTGTCAGGAGAAGGTTCATAGGAAAGACAAAATTAAGAAAATTGCGCGTAACATTAGAAAATTTATAAAACCTTAACAATAGTCGTAGTTAAGACAGGACAACGTCTGTGGGGTCAGCTAGTCTTCTTATATATAAAAAATAATGCCTATTTCCCTTGGTCACGGCATCACACGTGAACGGCTAGACCAATTTTGCTAAATTTTTTTTTTGTTGTGTTTGTTAATGTCAGGAGAAGGTTCTTAGGAAATAAAAAAGTAGCGCGTAACATAATATATTCATAGTTAAGACAGGACAACGTCTGTAGGGGCAGCTAGTAGTATACAAAATACTGTAAAACATTTTAAAAGACTATCGGCCTTATTCATAAAAAAGTTATCGAACATCTAAACAGTTGCTGTTGCTGTTTAGATGTTCGATAAAAGATTAACGGTTCCTTGTCCATTTTTCTCCATACGAAACTACTTTTTAGAAGGGGCGACTACAATCAATTCTTTTTATTGTAAATTTTGACGTTTAAAAGTGCCTATAAGTGTCTATCTGAATATTTATAACTCTTATGTACGTGTGTATTATCACTGAACTCCTCCTAAAGGGCTGGATGATTTTTTTTGTTTTTTGTTTGTGTGGGTCCCTAGCTAGATGGTTTAAATATACCTACAATTGGACCCGATAGCTGGTGCTGTTCGGACTGGACAACGTCTGTCAGGTCCGCTAGGTTAAAAGAAATATTTTGTCTTTGACTACGTGTTGACACGATCATCATGCTCCTGCCGTATTTCCTATGCAGTATATGTTCCTACTTTTCCATACATATTTATCAGCCGTCATTTAAGTATTTACCCTTTTTCTGGCACACTATATTGATCACGGAGGCCATATTGATTGGTCCATATTGGCTCAGGATCGAGTTGAGTAGAAAAAGGAATGGTAGGCCTTTGCCCTGTGGTGGGACAATAGAGTTAAATTAATTAGTGATACTTTAATCATTATTCTCTTGCCGCTACCCCAATTTAAATAAATTCAGATTGTCGTACGAGTATTCATGAAGATATGCTGCGATTATCAATTCCACATTCGTACTCAAAACTTTTCTTATGCATATCCCTCATTCCTGAGTGAGAGCGCAAAAGAGATGAGTGGTAAGTATTTTGAAGTTGACCATATCAAGGGACCATTGGCTATTAGCTAAGACGCAGATTGGCGAACGAATTTGGTCGTGAATGCGCAGCGCCTATTACATTCGTGACGTGTACAGACTCTTATTACATGCATAAGCTTATTAAATTATTTGCAGGAGTATAATATATGATATTATTTCACATTGAGGGGCTCGTGGCTAAGTAAGAAAACCGCACGGGTCGATCGATCAAGTAAAGCTTCGTCCGTGGATGGCTGACCCATATTTACATACCGAAAGCCGTCCGTGCCTCGGAAAGCACGTTAATTAATCCCTTGATCCCGGCTGTCATTGAGAATCAAAATGTAAAGTCATTTAATCAAACTAGGCTGTATGAGTGTGAGTACTTTTTGAACGTCAAATTTACATGACAGTTCGCCAAAATGGCCGCCCTTCACCACTTCCCATAGTGCTTTAGCTGGGAAGAAGAATTGGCGCAGCAAACTCCTCAGCAGCACAGCTGTGGTAATAACCTGCATCCAGTTAGACTGGAAGACCTTTAGTGGGGTCGCCAATATAGTTGGGAATATGCTGGGCAGAATAATTGATCGTTTCGCATTGAAAGACAAAACACGACTACGTGAGTTGGCATCTGTCATTGCAGGGTGATGCAGCCATTGGTTAATGATGATTATGGATGCATACGGAGGGTACGGGGTGGTAGATATACCTACTTGTTCAAGTTTCAAAGCCTACTTTTCCTAAACTCTTAAATTCCATTCGGTTACCTTATACGGAATACCGTCAAATCGTTCGTTTACATAATCCGATTAAATGCATGTCACACTACCGTATACACCATCCAAGATCGATGTAGGTAATACTTTGATCAGGTTTCTTTAAACCAAACCTATAGCAGGTATGTTTCTACATGATATCAAAAGAAATGGCCGAGGCAGCAAAGGGAAGCATTGAATCGGAAAAATAAGTCGCTTGGAAAAATTAATCGATCAAAGAATCATAGGATTAAAAGGGAATTGGGAGTCTCATAAAATGTTTTGCCTAAAAATGGTATACTGTGAGCTTCAGAACTTCGTGAGTAACCAGGGTCGTCGTAACAAATAATTCTGAGATTTTACTGGTCTCAGAAACGTGGGCGTGGAATAAGTAACTCGTAACTTCTGAACTGTGTTACAGGTTTATTATTAGGAATAATATTTTTGCAACTAGCTCGCTGGAGCGGACAATCCCCGTCTGAGAGGCTTGAGGTTTAGTAAATAATAAAAATAATAAAAAATAATTCGTACTGTGTGTCCTGTGTGTCTATCAGTTTATTACTAAACTTCCACGATATCCAACGACCCTGGTTACTTATATCTTTCGGTGGCCGTACCTATAAAACTAAATTGGTACTACCAATGCAGCCCATTTCAGAAGCCATTTAAAGACGATATCTATCATCTAATTCGAGTGAATGACACCATCAAATTGATTAACATACACACCCAAAATGGATCCCACCCACATGCACTTTCACATAAAATGTTCGATCAAATCAAGACTATAGTAAAGTGTCTATAACAATAATATAAAGTTACCAGTCAATGAAGCATTTGTAGTAAGTAAGTATTATTAGATTTCTATCTTCATATAGGTCCTACTTAGACCTTGTTTCTGTAAGAGCGAGTGGGCAGTACTTAACCCACAACCGGGCCCAGTTCGGGATGGTGGTTGTTACTTACATGTCACCAAGTTATAGTTCTAGGAAATGTCGGTTTCCACACGATGATTTTCTTCACAATTCTGCCTAAGTAATTATTTAATATTCACTACCAATTGGTACCTAGATATTTTTATTTTATGGCATGATGAATCGCTTACAACTCAAATCACGTATGCTCACCTAATGCATTGTTATTGTAAGTCGTTTCCTTATCCTTATGCGTGGCTCCGAAGGCCTGCTCCGCCGCCACGCTCACGTCCCCGACCTTCGCAGTTTTGGCGTGTTGTTGCCTGAAACCGAACCTAACAAATGAGACAATAATAAGACAGACATCAGTAGATAGTGCGTGCTAGTATTTCAATCAGCAAAAAGCATTACAGTTGACTATTTTTCTTCTAAAGAATGTTTTCCAATAAATGTCAGTATACATTAGCATTCTTGTTTGTATCGCTTTGTATATATATCGCCAGTCTGCCCGCCAGACATACTAACGCTGCCCTTTAAATGTAACGCCTACACAAATGGTAATAGCAATGAGTTTCTTTTCAAACATCAGGCGCTCAAACATGTAATTTGTAAATTGTGCGCCTTCGCATTCAAGTTTAGAATTAGAATCACAATTTAGAACTTTCTCATTTATGAATAAGTAATTCAAGTTTTTCTTGTGACATTATCATTTCCCTATTGAGATTTCTTTCGACAATCGTTATGTAAAGGTGCGGGTGTGATCTGGTTTGTTACCTAGTAGAGCGTAATGGCTGGCCGGGCGTCTCCTTGCGTGGTCTCGCGAGCGGTGTCGACCGGCCGGACAGCACCTCCTCCGGACGCAAATCCTCCGTGGAACCTGTCGTGAAATGTTGATCATTAAATATGGACATCTTACGTGCTACAAACATGTTTTATGGTAACTTGTAATTAAAGTTGCAGGTTTCTTATTGCAACTTATTTGTGCACGTTTGAGAGTAAGTACTTTCGATTTCGTTTTATGTTTTGAAATATGTAGTTGTTAGGTACTTCATTATTTTATTTTATTCGTAGGACACTGCACCCTAATTGCGTAACACGCGATTAAGCATAATCGGTTTCATTTTGACAGTTCAATAATATTCATTGCGTTATTTACGTTGTTGAGCAGACACATTTTTCGAATATATGAAGCAATGGTTTAGCCATCTGTTTCAAAACGAAACAGATTATGATTAATCGTGAGATACGCAATTAGGGTGCTGGTTCAAAAACATTGTTCAAAGCTATGATGAAAAGATTATCTTTAATATTTTGATTTAAGTAATCAACTTTTCATTAAATTTTATCGAAGACATTCAAAGTCCATCTTAACTAATTATGACAACTTCTCTTAAGTGATATAAAGCTATGGCTAAGTCTCTTTTTGTCTTCTGCGCTTTACGTAAGTCTCATTTCTGTCCTATGCCTTATGTGTTAATTTCTTTTCTGTAATGCGTAGGTAAAAGGTCTCTTTTTCCAATACGCAAAATATGTGCTTTGGCGTGGAGTTGACACAAGCTCGTTTAACCTACTTTACCGAAGTTTCTCATCTGTCCAATGCCCTAGGTGTCAGTCTCTTTTCTGTTCCCATGTACTCGTATAAGTGTCTTTTCTGTCGTTTCTCTTTTCGCTACCTATATGGTCTGTATTATGCAGATAACATTCCCTTACCCCCATTTCCATTCTTATCATGTGCCTTCTGTTTCCTGCGCGTGTTGTCGTCAGCACGCGAGGTGCTGGCCGGACGCCGACGGAACCCGAAGGACGTGGCAACCCCTCGGCTTGGCTTGCCGTTGCCGTTGCCCCCCGCGCTCTTCTCTCGTTTCTTTGCACCCTTCGACTCAGAGTGACCCTGGAGAAGAAGAAAAGAGAAATTTAATTATAATAAAAATAGCTGCCTAGTATTATCACACAGTGAGTACACGAGTATTGATCACCATGCTTGATGAAAACGGGTCGGCAATTTCAGACCTATATTAACTTAATTACTCTAAGTCTGATTTTTGTCACGGTGTTTTCCTTCATCGATGTCAGTAATGTCCAAGATACAACGTCGACAACCTAGTTCTTGAAAGGTCGTGGCTTAATAACCACTGGACCTTTCGACGTTTTTGGAAGTTTAGTAAGTTCGAAAATAAGTATTTCCCTGTTGGCTTCGTGTGATTGTCATTGATTATTATGTGTTGCTTAATAAAACTTCATTGAGTGGTTTTATTTAACAAGTAGGTTTACTTATGGTCAATTCCTATGATTTATGGACAGTTGTAGGATAAAATGAAGTCTATTGTATCATCTTTACCGGTAATGAGCAAAGACCTTCGCTTATTAGACCCCTCTCTTGGAAGTAGCAACCACAGGTAAAATTACCTTACGACACTATCTATATACCCAGTTTGGAAATAAAATATGCTACCATTGGTAAGTAAAACTTTACGTTTTTGTTTGTAGGAACCGAGCAAAAATAAGCTCAGTCATAAGTAATGCCTCCTCTTTACAATATTTCCTCGTGTTAGAATTCTAAAAGTCAGAGGTCAACTAAGTACAAGATTCTGTCCGAAAAAGCTTCAGTAGGGTACTGAATTTTCTTTGAAAAGAAGTCTATTATTACAAAGTCGGATACTACTAAGAAAAGGACATGTTAAGAAAAGCTTGAATGAAAGATTAATGCTTAAACTTTTTATTTCTTACGTAGGTATACTTAACCATGGCTATTTTAAAAATTGTGTGGCTATAAACTTCGCGTAGTTCATTTGACATTTCCCTACGATTTCCTATATTGTTATGTAGGTAGTAATTAAGCATTTTCCTGACAACGAACAAACACTATCCAGTAAATACATAATAAAAAGAGCCATTAAAAACTTTACGTGCAAATTGCGTTTAAAATTACAATTAATCGCGCGTTTTTTTATTAAATTCACGGTTAGTTTGCTACGGTTTGACTAAGGAAGACCCTGCCGCTGCGTCGGCTATCTTTGTATATTTAACCGATGTTAATTTGTCTTATCTATCAAAATATTCAAAATGTTCCATGGTACCTAGATTTACAATGAAAAGTAAAATATTTTGGCAAAATACCCCTTTATCACTACATATTATAAAACAAAGCCCCCCCCCCCGCGTGTCTGTCTGTCTGTTCATTCGCGATAAACTCAAAAACTACCCAACGGATTTTCATCCGGTTTTCACCAATAGACTGAGTGAATCATGAGGAAGGTTTAGGTGTACAATTTGTTACTGGCAAAACCTATCTATGAACGTTGTTTATAACTAAGTACCTATAATAATAAGCGACTTTTTAACCATACATTTTTGACGTTTACGCGTCTCCTAACTTTAATCATCGTTCAAAATATTAGTTCAAATATTTTTTCGGAATGAAAGGCTTTATTATTATGACTATAAAGCCTTTAATTCCGAAAAATATTTACAATAATGGTGACAACAAAAATCACAATATGTCTCGTATTTTGGTGTGCCTCATGGCATATGCCTCCTCTAACAGTTTCCACTGTCGTCTGTCGCGAGGTACCCTCCTCCAGTTTTTATCTGCTGTCAGCTTTATTTCTTCCTACTCCCATCGAGTGATCTGTCTTCCCCGATTTCTTTTGCCATCCCTTGGATACCACTCTGTCACTACCTTGCTCCACGTTCCTTCAGTGTCTCGCATGATGTGGCCAGTCCACCTACACTTTTGTTGGTCTATTCTTGTTAGAATATCGGTCACTTTTGTTTTGGACCGGAGATCTGTGTTTCTTATTCTATCCCGTCTCTTTGAACCTACCATGCTTCTCTCCATTGCTCTTTGACATTTGGCAAGTTTTTCTCAAAGCGATTTGGTAAGTGCCCATGTCTCACACCCATAGAGTAAACACGAGTTGAAAGTCTTTCTTTTCAATGTCATACCTAGGTCTTTAGACTTCATTATCTCCTTAAGGGACCAGTATTTCTTCCCACCAATTGCAATTCTCATATTTATTTTCTTGGTTAATTTAGTCCTTGGTAGAGATGATTTGATCAAGGTAATATGTAGTCCTCTACATACGCCAAAGCTTCCTCTTTTATTTTCATAAATAAACCCCTAAAAAATTGAACGAGTCACAATAAAATGAAAACGAACCATGAAAATACACCAACACGGAATTTTCCAACTGAAGTGAGCATTCCGATTCGTGTGGAAAATATCACGTCAACTAAAGCTACGTTACCCTTGACCTTTACAATAAGGCTGTAGCCTTTATATCTAGAGCTCCATAACTAAATGTTTTCCGTGCCTTTAGTAACTACCTAGGGCTTTATTTAGGCCTTCCGTATTAGACTGGAAACTAGCTATTTAATTAGTAAGGCCATAGTTTTATTGCAAAGGTCACTCCCGGAGCTTTCAGTCATTTTGTTTTTAACGTCTTTATAGCTAAGTTAGTTACTAAAATTATAGCAGTTTGATAGCTAGACAAAGACTAACTTACTATTACTTTTTTATTGCGAGAAGCTTGATTTTTAGAAGGGACCGCCGACTTACTTATTTATATTAAGTAATTTCAACTTGATATCTCCACGCATTCCTGAGAAAAAGGATTTTGGCAAACATTCAGACAAACAGAGAGACGGGCATGTAACGAAGTGATCCTATAGTAAGGGCTCCGTTTTTTTATTTGAGGTACAGAACCCTAAAAGCAAGATGGCGGGCAGTATGAGTGGTGATTTTATCCCCGCACCAAAATATACTGGTAGAGCTAATTCGAATATAGAACGCTAAGCACAAACATTTAAAGCGACAATTTTACTGACTAGATTTTGAGGGTCAGCCAGAATGATAAACTAATATGTAGCTAGATTTGTATATAACCTACATTTTGTTCGTATGAACTGCATAGGTCAACAAGTGGCGTGTGAGCCTAGGTGAGTTTCACGCGCATTTAACTAACACGTAGACACTAAATGCAATGAATAAGCTTTAAACCATTGCCAAAGGTTAATTAGTTTATTAGATACAGTACTGTTAGCACAGACGACGCATATTTATGCCGCATTATACAAATAGTAAATGGTAAAACACCATGATATTTGATTAAGTACATCAACGCAATTTTATTTGGTGTCAAAGCTTTAATTAATAATAAGGTAAGTCGCCTTAATTGAGAAAATTTGTTTTTATTACAGCAGTGGGGGAACAGTGGTAATGGCCCTAACTTACGTGTTCGTAGGTCGTGGGATCGAACCCAGACAGGCATATAAGTTTTTGTAATTTTCATTTCATCTCCTCACTCGGGAGGAAACCGACATGTCCTTGAACCAAAAATTCACTGACATGGGAGATCTTCAAACCGCACTGGGACCGCGCGGTAGATTATGGACCGCTCTCTCTCACAGAGAGGAAGCCTGTGTACCAGCAGTGACAACGTTATAGACTGATTATATGTAGATTTTACTTGAGAAGATTCTGTGTAATTTTTTTGCAGTTTATGATGTCTATATTGATCTTGGAAAATGTTGTTCAGTGAAAGCTTTACACGTGTTCGGGGACCACTTCCCGAATCGTGACTTCGTGAGCCTATTGTTATAAGTCTACTTATAGCCGATTTGTAAACAACACTTCGTGGAAAGAGGTACTGTGCTTGCAGAAAAATGAACACAAAAGAAAATCGATCAGCGGTAAAATTGCGTAACACACTTATAATGACAATGCCTCTCATTTTGACAATACAACAACATTGATTGCGTGGTTACGTTGTAAATCACTAAGCGAAATCCTTCAAAATCCGTCTGATTCTGATTAAAATATAACACGCAATGTCGTACTATTTAACGTAAGTAATTTGGACTACCTATATCTGACACCTATTTTGTACAGAAAATTGACTAAACATACCTACATAAATTGCCTAGTAGTGATAGATCGCTCGTAATGCTTATAATATATTATATAGTGTCATACAAAACAATGCTGTGATGTGAATGGTTGTGCAACGCGGATACAATAATGTTTGTAGGATGACGCCATCAGGACATTTTTGGAGCATTATGTTTCCGTTGAGGAGGCCCGAAACTCTAATTTTGTCGTTAGCATCTTATGTGTCAGTTAAGTGTAAAAGCTTGTAGATACTTTTCAAAATGCAATGTTACCGTTTTTTCTCTAGGTCATGTAAAAATAAAATGGTACACAGGGTGGATTTCTGAGAGACAGGTCCTACTTTAACCGTTATTCGTCGTCAGATCAAAATGTCTGGACAGTCTGTCCTCGAATGTTTTGAGACATTTTGATCAGGAATCAAAGATTTAAAAAAAATACAGTCTGCAAGAAAATGGAAAGTACCCATGGGTATTTTTAGAGATGGATTGATGAACTGTGTGAGAAATGATGATGAATGAAAAATGAGTGAATGATGTCGAGAGAATGCAAGAAGAAAACGTGTTTCGCCGACCCCAAGTAACATTGGACAAAAGCAGAAAGATGAAGATGATGATCGTCCTAGAGGTACCTACATGTAGTAAAATAGCAAATACTCAACACAATATACATTTTGCACGATGATTTAATTGATGACACATAAACGGAAGAAACAGGTAGTGAATACTTCCATCGATTACATTTAAATTTGTCATTTTCAATTCAGTGGACTCAATTAACGAAATTTTCTACATTTGACGAAAATATGTATAAAAACACTTAGCTTATTAATACTTATTTGCATACCTAACAAAGTTGAACTTTAACTTAAATATAAAAATGTTAAGTAAACAGTAACGGGAAATTGATTGTTATCGTTGAAAATAAGCTAAAGTTATACCTACTTAATTAACTTACTAAATGGCGAATATAATTGGCGTTCAGTGTAGATAAATCACAGATTTTCTAGCACTTTTTTATTCTAAGCTAAGATTAAGTCACGATTTTAGATTCCGTTATCGTCGTAAAGTTGTAGCTTTATTTTAAGTAAGTATGCCTGAGATTCCGGGTATTAGATAAATCATTATAGTCAACATTTGTTTGGATGCTGTTTCTCAAGATTGACCTAAAGTACCTCTGAAGTTACTTTGTTTTAATCCTTGTTTGTTTAATTTTTGGTCTAATCCTATGCCAAATCGAAGCACTATTTGTTCGCTGCGTACACTGAGCCATAAAAATGTATTCCACATTTTATTTATTTATTACACGCGTATTTTATACGGACAGAAATAAAGGAAAAGAACAAAACGTGCACAGGTGATGCTTATTTTATTTCTAAATAAATCCCTTCCAGCATATCGACCTGTGATAGGAGAGAAGATAAAAAGAGATGTACAGACGTGTGTTAGTGTAGAAGACAAAACAAAATTTATGAAATCAAAACCAATTCTCTAATTTAAATATAAATATACAGTATGAGTCGTAGGTACAGTGGAGGTGAAACAAGAAAGAAATAAAAAAAAACCAAGTTGCAACAACTAGTTACAACAACTTGTAGAAACATTATCGAACATGTCATAAAGGTAAACAAAATAGTTAACAAGACTTGTCTAAAACAATGCCAATACATGATACGTGTTATAAACACGGCATATTTGTGACAAGTAGTACCTACAAGACTTGTAAAAAACAGGCATCACCACTCGTAGGTAGGTTTGTGGGTGTTAACGTCCCTAATTCGATATAATCTTTTCTTAAACCGAACCCAAAATTCTTTACCCAATCCGACTGACTCATACCAAACGGTTGCCTCCCGACGTTACCCAAAATCGATTCGACTCATATTCAAACGAGTATCGAATGAAACAGGTTGCATTACTCGAGTAGTTTCGTCATAAACACACGTGTATGTCAGAACAAATCAAGATGGTATCATTATGAGGTTCTCATGCATAGGCAATAGGCTACAACAGGCCATAGTATGCCAACAGCTAGATTACAACGCGATTCAATGTTAATGATTGTTGTGCTGTGCAACGTAGGGCTGCTGAGTGAATGGCCCGGTTTTGGTATCTTGATTGAAGATTGTTGTTTTAAGTAGACAGGCCTTTAGTAAGGCTTCCTTTTAATTCGTACGCCATAGAACAGTTATAATGTAGGCAGACAGAGGAGAAATCTCTACAGGTACATACTTGGAGGTACCTTTAGTAGTATGGGGCTTCCTTTTAATTCGTATGCCATAGAACCCTTACAATTTAAACAGATAATGACTCTCTGGAAGTAGTACATTTAGTAGTATGGGGCTTTTTTAATTCGTATGCCACAGAACAGTTACGCGCTGCAGTCGTTCCTCATCTAGCGTTTCCTAATTTGTCTGTTACTCCACTTTCAGAGGCATCTGAATTGGTTGCTGTGGAAGCTTTTAACATGCACGTCTTTCTTTATCGTTCTCACATGTATATTTTCAACATAAATGACGTCACCAATATTTATTAGCAATATTTTTATTTAAAAGAGTGTCTATGGAGTTTCTTGCCCGTTCATCTCCATAGGAACCTACTAAGTAGGTACGCTATGGAATAAACAAATAGCTTCTTTTCAACTGACCGACTTTACATTTCAAAAGTATCTGTAATTGGCTCATCCTATAAAGTGAAAATGATACACAAACTGTCAGTGATACCCTATTATATCACTTACATTTTACAAAACGCTGAACTTGGCGAGATTAAGTTTCGCAGACAGATTTTTCGTGAGAATTTTAATTAAGTAGGATCATTTACACAGCTGAAGCCAAAGTAATATTGACGGTTGGTTGCCCTCGATCAGCGAGATGAATGACCATAAAATACATCAATCAGTACTATTATTAGGTACCAAAAATCTTAGAAAATATTTTAAAAGTCGAGCAGAATTATTCCGCCTGGTAACCCTAACCCGCAATTGCTACTTTATTACTATGAACTAGATAAACCGGTGAAGACTTAAGAATGATATTGGAAAAACATAAAAACGTGTGTCTGCTCTTGTAATTGGCTGTCGGTTAACATTTACGATCGTAATAGCTTCTCTGTGAGAACATTGACGTGCACCATTAATTCTCACCGCAGTGAAGCAAGTCTATCACCTCACCTTTGAACATTTCAAATCTTCCAATCAAAAATAATTTACTGGATGTGCAACGTACTGTTTCACAAAAAAAAACCGGCTGTTCCAACAGTTTCTCATCATCCAATTTCAATTTAAATACATTGATTACATACACTTATGAGCAAAAATATGGAATCATCCACGTGTCTTCCAACTTATTATCAGCATAGAACCAATAGAGTTATTAAAAAAAATTGGTATCATTTTGTAGCGCATTCAATTAGTCTTCAAATTATTTAGATTTCAGTAATCACCTCAATTGATTCTATACTGAAAATACTTTGAAAGAAGCTGAGGTGATTCCATATTTTTGCTCGTAAGTATAGATAACATCGATCCATTTCGAAATCTTCATAAACTTTCCCACCTTTTCTATATACAAACAGATTCGATGTGAACAAGTACATGCAATAAGATTCTGTGGGCTACTGAATACTCACAATGGCTGCCGTATCTCACAGTACGCAGACGCAGTAAAGCGCCCGCGCCGGCCACACCGCCAGCTAGCGAGCGAGCGAGCCGGACGAGCATCGTTGAACGTCTTTTCATACTTCGGTCCACTCCATGAACTACACAGATAAGCTACGTCAGTGCTTCAAACGATGCGAACGACATATCCGACGATGGCATCGATGCTATTCGTTCACCTCGTTAGGGTAGCTTAGCTCTGTAGTTCGCGGTGTGAACCAAAGTATGAGAAGAGATGAAACGATGCTCGCTCAAATCTATGACATGCGCTATGCAACTGCGCGCGAGTGACAATGAGACGGAACGCGGGGAGCGTTCTGTCTCCAAGCCCGCCCGCGCCCGCTCGCCTGCCTGTCTGTAGTTTTGGACATAGTTTAGGTCGCCAAAGCTTCTCTTAGTTTATAGTTTCCCTCGCCTCGCTTCGCTCGCCAGCCCGCTCACTCGCTAGCTGGCGGTTTGGCCTGCTCTTAAAAGTACACCATGAATAATATCAGACGATATAGATTGCAGCCATTACGCGTCCAACGACGTACAATGGGGCAATGGCTTTACAAATACAATTTTGTATGACGGCTACACTGAGATTTAGATCATTTAATTTGTGAGCCCTTTCGCAAAAAGTTAACAAAAGAAACGTAGAAAGTTTCTTCTAGTTTTTGAACAATAGACGTTCTTATTTTTAACTGCCTATTGTAGAACCATGTTATGATAATTATACAAACAGAGGTAACCTTGTTAGTATTGTCACGAAAATGTAAAACTACACGTAGGTACACACGCGACATTCAAAGGCTGTTTGTTAGTCGTTTGTTAGTTTTGTAAAAGTCATCTGCCTACCCTTTTCCCGACTATGTTGGGTTCGGCTTCCAGTCTAACCGGATGTAGTTGAATAATCAGTATTTAACATGGAGCGACTGCCTATCTGACCTCCACAACCCAGTTACTGGGTTTCGATATCTCTTAGTAAGATTTAGAGGATGTCAGACTTTCGGGCTAAAACACTAGTATTTAGCTGCATGCTGTGGTCGGCTTTCAGTCTGCATGGTATTCTGCATGCAGACTGGAAGCCAACCACAACATAGCTGGGAGAAGGCTAGGCTGATGATGATAATTGACATAAGAATCATCGAAACCAGCTCAGGCGTTTCGTCTCTGGAGTGCCACAAAGGTACAAACATATGTACCTACTATCGAGGAAACTTTACATCTGACCAATTTGAAAAGAAAATGACCACATCTGTTAGCAAGCGTTACTATAGCGGCTGAGCACTGCAAGCAATAATAGTCCTTACGGTGTATAGATGTTACTTTCCTCGATAGTACATACATAGGCTAATAAACACATTAACCTCCTTTGCGTTGCGAATTCGGGTAAAAACACCAATGCTGGATTCCTGTGAAATGGATACCTGCATACAGAATGTATAAATACCTACCTATTTAGTTGAAGCCGGTACTTAAAAGTACGGTAAAATATAGCTCGTTGTGTGAGAATAACCAAATGGCACGTATCCTATCCTACGCTACAGTCAACTATTTTAATTAAAGTGTTGTGTTAAGGTAGTGGTTATTTAGCCGGACGGCTGCAATCCAGTGCTGACCGCAAACTGACGATCGGCCGCAGCCTGCGCACACGCATCCCTATCTACCGTTATGGACGACTGACCGCAGTTCTCTACATTATGATATTTTCCTATATTAACTCTTTGAGTTAGGACCGGGAACAACGTAAGGGTTATACAGTTCCTGTGCTTGTGGTTGAATGAGTGTTTTTGCATATCAAACATAACTTTTGGAGGAGGGGCTCATGGCCGGCCGGTTCGATTGAAAGTTAAGCTATGCTTGCCATAGTCGGTTTGTTGATGGGGGGGCATTACGTAGCGAAGACCCCTGTTTTTTCCTTTTTTGTTGGGTGCGTAATTATCAAATAACACCCGCTCTGGGTGGAGCAGGAAGGCATGTCAGACTTTTACTGACTAAAACCCACCCGTGTTCCCTCAGTCGCCTGAGTGCCAGGGGCGGTATCTCTTTCGAACGACCTGCACCCCTCAGGTTAATAAAGGAATGGGTCAGAGTTAGGTATTCCATTTTTTACGAGGTCTAAACTGGAGCACATGATTTTTTTTTATTTGTAGGCCGTTTTAAAAAATGTGAGTGGGCACTACATTCTTAACAGACGTCTCAATGTAACAGAGTAATAAATCATAGTCATTATTTATTTATAAAATTTAAATTATATTTTGTCTACAAAACTTTATTAAGTACATTATCTGGACCAGCATTGGCACCTGTGATTGGTTTGGGGGCTTAGGTACACGCCTCTGGCTACTAATTCAAGGTCTCCAAAGTACGATCATACTAAATAGGAAGTAATTATAACAGTTTGGACAGCAGTTCTTAGGTAGCTACCAAATCTCCAACATAAATGAAAAAAGAATGAGTAAATAATGTGAGCAATGATCGTGAGGAAACCGGTATGTCCTAGAACCAAAAATGCAAAGACATGTGACACTGACACCTATCAACCCGCACTGGGCCCGAATGGTAGTTTTCAGCCCACTCCTACTCGAAGAGACGAGCCCTGTGTCCCAGAACTCCCAACAGTGGGAAGAAGAAGCTGCAAACAGTGGCATCATGTGGGAATGCGACCGATTTTCACAAAACCGTTGATGTTTAGCCGGCATTAGTCACAACTGCCTTTATGAGGCAAATGTTTAATAACGGACTAAATCACAACACACCTACACCATGAATAAACCACAGAATGTCTGTGCCTTCGTGCAAAACAGCTGACTTCGAAAAAAAAGTAAGTCTCTAGTGATGTGCTTGTGAAGTATGCGCTCGATGGCTTTACAATGTCAACCGGAGAGAGCTATTGGTGCTGTCCGATCGATAAACTTGTATCTCTATGGCTATACGAGTTTGTGTTGTATTCATTAAAGTCGTTGTGTTTTATTTTAGAGGCTAAGAGCTGTAATTTGTTAGTAAGTATTTGTAGAGCTTTAAAAGGCCGTTTATCGTAAATAAATTGTTGTGTAAATTCCAAGATTTGGTTTAATAAGTTTCATGTGGATTTTAATTCTGTACGTACTTTCTATATCGTTCTTTTAAATTACATGATATTCATAATTAGGTTCTTAAAGTAAGGTCAAAATCACGGGAGTCCTCAAACGAGTACCTACACAAGAAAACGTCCTCGAGTCTTAGACGCTTCCCAGTTAGGAATGTAAATGAATAATTTATAATGTACGTACAAGTCTTTATCATGATCTCATACCGCAAATACTTAGCACCCACGCGTGACAACAAATTATGAACGAATGCAGTGCAATTCGACTTGGAGCCAGCAGCATGGACTTGGCAATCCGCCACACGGCCAAGACCTTATGAACTTTGCAAGTAAATATGGCCTTAAAATTATTCTGAACTAAGTAATGCAAAATTTCAACGCACAAGATTTGTTTTTTCATCTCAATTCTGTAGCACATTCATTCATTCGTTGATCATTAGTTCATTACATTTAGAACAACGCTTCGGTAGGTACAGGTACTCATTCTGATGGAATCAAAAGTTAACAAAGCAATGTTTTGTTTTCAGCTTATGCAATGTTTGCATTTAGTAGGTTCGGCATCACCGGGGGAGCATTTAGATACTAGGCTCACAGAGCATTTAAAGCTTCCTTAAGTTCCAAACCATTGCGGATTTTCATGTTAAGTATTCGGCTTCGTATCTGCTGGACAGGTAATGCCAGAAATTTATTTTCCATTATGACTAGACGGCAATTTCAAAGCGCATCGTAAAACATAGCGGAGTCTAGACTGCCTTAGGCCATTTCGGGTGCAAAGCTTGCAGGTATGAACATAAAAGTTGATTGCACGGTTCTATCGCTGAAGATACTTTTGTATGCAAATGTTTCTAACTGTACCTTATTGAAAACAGCTGTAATTCGGATTACAAAAAATAAAAGCAGCAAAAATATACCTAAATTCATTCGTCAATCTCAATAAAATTCTTGTTTGTTTCTTAAACCAATGCTAATGCAAAAGTGAATTTGCATCAATGTGCAGAACTCTAGTAGGTACTTTACTCCCCATGATGGCGATTTGGTGGTATGATCCCAATTGCAGCTGGTGACTGCTGCTGTTTGCTAAACTAGCTCGTGTTTCATCAAGAGCAAGACTTGATAATTTATTTTGTTTGGCAAGTATTCAATGTCCAATCGTGTTTCATCAAGAGCAAGACTTGATATTTTATTTTGTTTGGCAAGTATTCAATGTCCAAATAATTGTTGATGTTTTATGATTCAAATTAGACGTCTTAGCATAATAAGCCTATAATGTTCCCACTGTTCGCACTACTGGGACACCGGCCTCTTTGAGAGGGACTGGGCCATAATTCACTACGCGGGCCCAGTGGAGGTTGGCGGATGTTACATGTCTTCGAATATTTGGTTCTAGGACATACCAGTTCCCTCCCTGTTTCCTGACGATGTTTACCTTCACCGTATTGAGAGCAGTGGTGATGAAATAATTTACACAAATTAAAGCGCCTGCCAGCACCCTAATTGCGTAACTCACGATTAATCATAATCTGTTTCGTTATGAAACAGATTGCTAAACCATTGCTTCATATGTTCGAAAAATGTGTCTGCTCAACAACGTAAATAACGCAATGAATATTGTTGAACTGTCAAAATGAAACCGATTATGATTAATCGCGTGTTACGCAATTAGGGTGCAGGGTTACGCACTTGGTGATGACGATACTTCACGTGATGATTAAATAAAAATCATGTTTGCCATTCTCACACGAACGCCAAAATCGTTAGCGTTATATTGGGTGCAAGTTCAAGGCGCTTCCTATCTATGTAGGTACCAACGAACACCACAGAGACTTCTCACGGGCTAACGCAAATGTAGTAATCATCTTTCGTCTCTCAAGTTATTAACATCATCATCAAATATCTGCCTACCCGTTTCGCAACTATGTTGGGCTCTGTGATTGCCTATCAGAGGGGCAATTCTCGTAATTTTAAGAACGTTCACACTCTGATCTCAGTCTCAATCTGTCAAAAATATCTCGAGTTTCCGTACATTTTTGACAACTTTTTGACGTTTGATTGTCGCTGAGATGAGACTGCGACTAGATTGTGAACGTTTTTAATTATGAGAATTGGCTTTCTGATCTTTTTTGGCCCTTGGTAAGTCTGATTGTCAAACTTTCGGGCTTCCGACAAAACGTAACGACTGTCAAAGATCTACAGTGAATGACTATCTACGTGAATGACAGCCGGGACCAACAGCCAAGTGTCGTTATGTAATGATTGGCTACCCATCCATGGACCGACCTCGGAAAGCGTAGTTTAGTCCAGCGGCTGTTGTAACTTGACAACGACCTTGTCCACCTAAGATATTGACATCACAGTAGGTATTATTCCAAAACATGCAAAGAACAATAAAGTAATTAAACATTTGGATATTGATCTTGTAAAACAATATGCAATAATACTTAAAGAATTTAATTGAATCGCGTTGTCATCACAAGTCAACTCTTGATCGTATTTTGCAGATATCGCGTTAACATGTCATGTATGAACGTTACAAATTAGAACAAATGTGTGCAATGGAACTTGGAACTAGCTAAGTTTAATGAGAAAAAAGAATCTACTAGGTACCTACTATTCTTACAGCTCCCCAAAGTCACATAGTTAATTGCATTCATGAAGCTTAGAATAACTAAATGTTAGTCATTGTAAATGCACCTACGTATATGGTTTTTTTTCTTATTCAATGCAAATGTGGATTTGCATACGAGCAAAATATGTTAAATATTGACCTGCACTGAAATATAGAATACGAGTATGGGAACTGCGGCATAATCATACAGTGGAAACGATAACAGACGGAACGCTTGTCCTGTTAACATTATAATCTAAATCTCTCTCGCTTCTGCCCTGGAGTCTCTCGTCTGACTACTTAGACGAGAGACTCGAGGGCAGAAGAGAAGAGAATCCTGAAGTCTACACTTCAGTATTCTCTTTTAGCAGGACAAAAATAATACCCTGTAGGTAAACGTACTTTTATCCCAAAATAAAACATCCAAATTCGATCAGGCGTTTTTGAAAGATTTGTTAGTAACAAATGTAACAAACATCCAAACTTTCACATTTAACATAATAATATTCTATTCTACTAATACGAGTATATGAAAGTTTGTTTGTTTGTATTACGCAAAAACGAAAGAACCGTACCCTAATTGCGTAACTCACGATTAATCATAATTTGTTTCGTTTTGAAACAGAAGACTAAACCATTGCTTCATATGTTCGAAAAATGTGTCTGCTCAACAACGTAAATACCGCAATGAATATTGTTGAACTGTCAAAACGAAACCGATTATGATTAATCGCGTGTTACGCAATTAGGGTGCGGATTTGGTTGAAATTTGGCACAAATACGAGTAACATAATTAACGCAAGACCTCATACACCCCAATTAGAGTATTGAGTTAAAAACATAATACGATGACCAAAACTATTTTTTTTTAAAGCTAACTGATGTTATTAAGAAAAAAGGGGCCACCCAAGCATTACTTTATGCATTTAAAATTGAATCATATTCCTTCTGAGATAAGATTGAATTTTCTTAGGCTTTCTAATCAGTGGTAGGTTAAAATAAATAATTTAAAAAAATACTTATATTATCTAAAAATAACTGAAATCGATTCAGTAGCCAATTAGGAACCAACTACTTTCAGGTCTTGCGTTCATTCTGTTACACCTTGTATAGTTTTATCCCGGTAGGGCGAAGCCGCTAGTAAAAGCTAGAATTATAATAATACAAAATTTTGCCAGCAGCTTTGCCCAACAGTGGGTTCCGCATTTATAATATTACGATTTTTTTTTTTGGGTGGGAAATCTTCAAATAACTTCTCCCGCTCTGGGTGGAGCGGGAGGGCGTGTCAGACTTTTGCTGACTAAAACCCACCCGTGTTCCCTCAGTTGCCTGTGTGCCAGGGGCCGCGGTATCTCTTTCGAACAACCCCCACCCCTGGCAGGCATCGGCCCCTTGCGGACCCCCCCATTTGGTGCGCGTGGAACACAACGCGCCGTCGACCCGGGCTTGGTCCTTACCGGACAGCGAGCTACCCATTACTCGCCGTCCGCAAGCCCGCGCCTACGGTGGCCGGAAATCAGCCTGGGATTCCCGACGCCCAGGGCGTCTCCCGCGGCGACTACGACCGTGAGGGCGCATATACTGCCTCTCCCTCACGTGCGCCGCCACCCTCTTCGCGAGCATTACTGCTTCGCAGAAGGAGGTGACGGCTAACCATTCACTCTCGCTCCGTACCATGGCCTGCACCAGGGCCGGACGCGAGAGATCGCCGCCGCCGATCGCCTCCACGAGGACACGGCGGTGCTCCGCCCAAGCCGGGCAGACCGTCACCTTTTGCTCCACCGTGTCCTCAGGGCGATCTTCGCAGTGGAAACACCCGGGCGTTTCCTCCCGCCTTATACGAAACAGGAACCTCCCGAAACAACCGTGTCCGGTGAGGACCTGCGTCAGGCGGAAGGTGAGGACGCCATGCCGCCTCTCAAGCTACTCCTCAAAGAGGGGACTTACCGCCGCTATCGTGGCGTGCCCATAATATTACGATTAATAAGATATGATTAATAGGAAGAAGATGATCGACTTTTTATTTTATTTTTATTATTTAACAATACAAAAGTAGTAGTGAGTGAGTGTTGCTGTAATTGATAATGAATCAGGTATAGGCCTGCTAATAACGCTGAAAGCGCTGATGTTGAGCCCTTTATAAGTGTAGATGATCCCAGTTCTTCATCGCACCGTCCCAGATAACGGCTTTCTACATTCTTAACTGTAATAAATTGATGGTGTTTAGCCAGCGCCGCGCGCCTTGGAGATTGTGGCTTGCAATGATAGTGTCGTGTGTTGCATGGTGCCCTAGTAGCTCGGACACGACGCCACTCGCGGGTTCACATCCGCGAGTGGCGTGTAGATTTTGTTGTATTTTCAACCGATTTCAAAAAGGAGGTTCTCAATTGTCGGCACGTTTTTTTTTGTACGGATATTCCGTGATATCTTCGGCAAATGGAGATTGATTTAAAAAATCTTTGCGTTGGTAGTTTTTGCGTTAGCTTCGTTTTTTATTTTTTTATTAATAACAATAAGAAATTATCTACGAAGATAAAAACCCACTGACCCAAAAAGATAACAACCTTGTTGCAACAACAACATGCACACAAAGTATGACCATACGAACACCATTAGAATGCAATTGCACCATAATCGCACGGTTGCAAAGGCCATCGCCGTTCACCATAACTTACAATGCAAAACCATTGCTAAAAATTGAAAGGTAGTGACGTTATTATACATCTTTATCTGAACACGGATCGTTTGACGCGTGGTCAAAATCGAAACGAACTCCGCCATCTTGTTTTTCTAAACAGTTCACTATTAAAAAGTAAATTCAAAAGCGTAAACCCAACTCCTACTGAAAAATCACGCTATAAAAAGTTTTAATCAAGAAAATATTCTCATCTGAAAGCTGCGGTCACAAGCCACTTTGACGTAAAGCTTATGATCACTTAGTATTGTTAGAATGCATTATTGGTTTGGGTAGGTGGCATTATGATAAGTAGTTTAGAAGTTTTGAGGGAACAGATGAACATACATACTCACTGAAATATAGTAGGTACTGTAGAGGTTACTTGCATGATACAACCTTACAATTTATACAATAAAATTGTAAGGCTGGCTGGCTGACTATAATAAGTTTAGTACATTCGAACTGTCAAACTAATTTAGAATAGATTATAGAAAAAAAAAATATGAGAGATCGGGCTGATAAGCCGAAGAAGAAAGTGTTAGATTATAAATATAATTCGTAGAACGTTTTTATGGAATAATTATCCACTAAATACGCAAAAGAGTGCTTTATTACTAGACCCCGGTACCAGGGACCTTTCTCAAAGGTCTCAAGGGGCAAATTCACCCTCCTTTTAGCATCGCCGTAGTCGGCAAAATACTATTGCACAAAAATGTTTACCAACTCCACCTCTTTGTCAAGGTAATTGGAGCCCCAAAAGACCCTTGTAGCAGCGACGGAACCTTCAACATCTAACTTATGTCAAGCCGGGTATCCACAATGTGTGCTCACTGCATCTACCCTATTTTGTCGTGGTTACTGTTATCATGCAAACACGAAGGCAACACAGCTGGTACACATCTGCCCAACCCAGTGACGAACAGCATGCTTAGCATGACGCTTTCTATTTCGACGAAGAATAGACAGTGCTTTTTCAATACAAAGTGACATTTCGTTTCTCCATTTTTGACATCGCCTCTTAAATATCCTTCTACAATCTGTCATTTTGTATTTCGTTTTTAACGATCTTTGTCCTAGGTCCCTAAAATGTAGACTATTTCAGAAGAATATTTCTTCCCAAACTGTCAAAATCACACTGACAACAAACTTTCTACACGACGGCCACAAAGGATATTAGACGATTATCTTCAAAATCATGATTCGTTTCTGCCAGGGGTGCGGGTTGTTCGAAAGAGATATCGCGGCCCCTGGCACACAGGCAACTGAGGGAACACGGGTGGGTTTGAGTCAGTAAAAGTCTGACTCGCCCTCCTGCTCCACCCAGAGCGGGAGAAGTTATTTGATAATTTCCCACCCAAAAAAAAAAAAAGAAATCGGTGCTCATGCTAAGTCTGCCAGGCGTGATGTTGTTATATAAGTCCACGTACACACGGAAGTTAAAAAATCGCACCGGGATTCTTTGCGCAGTCGATCTTCGACGCACTCTGATGGATTCTGAATGCTCGGTTCAACACCCAGAGTTGAAAATCGGGTGCACGATTAAATACCGCCGCGATATTTTAACGTCCGTGCCACCGATATTTACAAAGAAGATACGTGGGGCACAGTTAAGTTTTTGTGTGAACATAGTAGTTATAACTACATATATGTATAGGTACTTACCCAATATGTATAAGCAATATGTTTTACTGTAAAGTAATTAGCTCTAAAACAATGGTGTTAACGAAGACATAATGCTTTGTGTAATGGTGATTAGGATTTATAGTTTTTCATTAGCCTTGAAACGGTCTTTCGTGACATAAAATTAGCATCAAGTGAAGAAATTGTATAGGTGTTGTTGGATAGCTCATATTTTATAATTTCACGCCTAATAGTTAAGACACGCGTGATGGCCTACCTATTCGGTTAGATAAAATATTAGGTAGGAGGTAAGTTGAATAACAAAGGAACATTAGAAAGAGGTTTTAGATCATTCACCGCAACTGCAGAAAAGATACTTGTAGCAAGACAGAAAACAGCCAGAGAACAATTATGTAGGTAGCTATCTTCAAAGTCCTTCTCTCAAAACAGTGAAGGATAAAATCGTGAGGAAACCAACCCGCACTGGGCCCGCGCGTCCGGGTGCATCACGGCCCACTCCCTCTCAACTCTGTGAGCCCACAGCTGGAACACCGGCATCTTCCACAGGAGGCCTGTGTCCCAGCTGTGGCAACATTGCAGGTGGATGAAACTTATGCTACCTTCTAAGCAGACCGCATATTAATTTAATTTAATACTGTTTGAATGAAATCATCTAAGTATATTATAATTATGAACCATTATTGCATCTTCAATGCCAAAACGATGCTTTAATTTATGAATAGTTAATAAACCAAGCACACAAAGGAAATAGTTCGTATGAGAAGATTGAATGGATTTCTCAATGAAATGATAATTGTTGTACTTAAGTCATTACTGAATAAACAATAAAACAAAGGTTAATTATGTCGTTCAAAAGGATAAATGAATACAATATGGGTCAATCTTGAAGAAAAAATAGCTGTAAATAAAATAGCTTTTAGTATCTGTCCGTATCACCGCTTAGTCTCTCCAAACTAGGTACACAATGTATTTGCAGATCCAGCCATTTCCATAATTTGTAGATATTATTTTTCCATCTCGGAAACTTTTGATGTTTTGTCATTTTTGTCAAGTCGTAAAAATCATGCAGGGGGGTAAATAAGTAGAGGTATCAGAGGCGTACCAATAGAAAATGGCGCCTAGGGCCCGCATCACATTTCCCGACCGACCCTTGCTCGTTGAAGCGCCAGCCCGCGCCGCAGCTGAGCCAGTAGCTTTAAATTCCCCTAATAATAATAATGCCAATATTTCGATCCAGCCTGTCCCCAATAGTGATAGCTGTCCCCCTATCAGTGACGCCCTGAGCCGAGGTCCGTACCCCACAGGGGGTGCCCTCAGCGTGCAGTCGCTTAGTATATAAAATTAGTTTGTAAGCCCTGGCTGGAGGCGTTAAGATTAGTTTCTTAATGGCAGCCCCAGGAATGACCGGTTAAGCAGTCACGGCCTCTCAAGGCCAACTGCGAGATGCCCAACAAAAAAAAAAAAAAAAACGCATCACATTTGCGCCCCTTAGTAAATCATCTTCTCGGTCTACACTGAGCAAAGCTAGGTCGCATAACCTTTATTGACCAATAACGAATAACGAAGGTGTTAATTTCATTTTGCTAAAAAAAATCGTTAGCAATGCTGCAATTTTAAGAGAATTTGAATAGAGATAGGCAGATTTGGAAATACGCTTTCATCTTCGTACTGCTCTATATATTCAAGTAGCTGCTCAGATGAGAGGTATGTATCTATAAAACCTATAAATATCAAACATATCAAGGTACGGTTATGTAAACAGTACCTACATCTCGTATCAATGTTGCCACAGCTATACTTTTAATGAAACCCAAACATTAAAATCTAAATCAAACAAAGTGAAAACAATGAAAGCAACGAAGTTTAAAATTCAAGGCTCCGAGCTATACCAACCCACGTGTGTGGAACTAATTACAATAAATCATCGAATCAACCATAGACACGAAGCAAAAAAGTGAACTGGCAATTTAACACTATCTACTCATCGCCTGTAACTAATAATTCGATTTCAAGAACTTTCATGCTAGAACAATAATTAAATTAAAGATAGCGATTATTTAAAGCAACAATAGGTCTCGCCTAGAATGAGGTAATGACCATGTCAGCAAGATGTAGGTAGTACGTGGAGACCGACCGAAATTAGTTTTTTTTTTGGCCGAAAATAGTAAACGAAAAAATTTAATTTTGGCTGTCGATAGGTTGTCGTTTGGTAAAAGTTAAATAAATCTACAGAATCAGTCTTTCAATCATTGAATAAAACCATAGGTATTAATTTAAATCAACACTTTTCTGAAAGGCATAATGAATAACAAACGATACGAAGAAACGAATAGGTATCAGCATCAACCTATTATTATATACCAGAGTAACTATTATATCTGCATTTTCTCAATTCTTGTATTTTTATTTGTTGTACCGAAAGATTTTATTACTTTTTGTTTTACCGGTACAAACCTCTATTCAGCCAATGCCGTCCATAACATTTTATTCGGCTAAAAACGAAAATGACCGAAAATTAGTATTTCTGCTGATAATTGCCGAAACTAAAACAATGCCGAACATTTTGTTGGTCTCTACCTACTTCTAAAAGTGTATTGTTCTTGATAATTTGTAAAGAATCGTGGGTGCTTCGACATAATGAAGATTAATACGACAATTTGGCCCGACTTTCACTGGACGGTGATGACGCCGTGGCCATTAGTCTGCTTAATGATTGATTACTGCAGCGTGAGGACCTGGATCAGTTTGATTGCGTAATTTCAGGTTATGTGCTACGACTTGTTGCAATGTTGTTGATGGCATGTTGTGTTTTATTTTTAAGTGTGGGAATGAGAATCTTGCTTCGTAATTTCTTGGAATTCGAGAGTATTGGAAGCATTCTTCTTCTAAGCGTATCGATGGCAACAAGTTCGAACATCTTAGGCCTAAAATTCAGCTGTGGGCACTCCACTCATTGACGCAGTCATAAGATCCTCAAATGCACAAGTAACAGGGCATGCGACGCAGGATAAAGGTGAGCCATTGTCTGTGGATAGGTGCCACATACGCACTTCAGAATTAATTGGCAGGATTTATAACACGTCTTTGCGAGACGGCGTAGTCCACCATGCGGGCCCAGTGTGGATTTTAAGGAGTCGCCATGTCGCTCGTTTCGTTTCATGGAACTCAAGTTTGGCAATTCATAACTTGAAGTGAACTTAAAGTAAGGTGGAATGACAGCCCAATGACAGAGTTTTTTACAGAAGAGACCGACTGCAGTGCTGGATGGTGGATGTCACATTATAAGTCTAAGTTACCTTTTCGGTTCATCAGATTTTGGTCTCGTCACGACGTTTTTTTATCGCTTTAAGTGCAGTGTTAACCTTTATTCTAAGAATCATTCACTTGAACGATGAGACTCATTCTTAGTTTTAACGGTTGAACTACCAAAGCGCCATTTTGAATTTAACTGCTAATGAAAATGAAAATACGGGTGTAATTATAAAAATAATTATAGTTTTTTCTTTGGAAACTAGTGGTTAGCAAGTAATTAAAGATAATAGATAACGGTCTAGCCATAACCAGCAAAGCTGTGTACGAAATTATAACTTAGTAAGCTGTGCCCCGTGATTTCAATATGGTTACACAAATAACCTTTCTCAAGCATTCCAAAAAAGAAAAAAAAATGCAAATCCGGCGGATGGTACCTAGTTCCAGAGATTAGCGTGTTCAAACAAACAAAGTTTCTAGCTTTATTATATTATTTCAGAATAAATAGAACCATCATTTTAAGAACACATTCTACGAAGGATAGAAAAGGTTGTATACAGCATATTTTTTTTACCAGTGTGCAAACTGTAACCATGAATTCAGCATACTATTCTAGACCCCCCAGCGAAGAAATTTTTCGTCGGTTTTACAAAAAAAAATCTGCTGTTTCATAGAAAAGTGCTATACCTACTTACGCGGTCAAAATGTATGCAACAGCAGATTTTTTTTTGTATAACCAATGAAGCATTTCTACGCTAGGGGGTCTAGAATGATATGCTGAAGTCATGGTTACAGATTGCGCACTGGTAAAAAAAATACCCTGTATATACCTCTATTATTATTTTTCTTTCTTCAATACTGTAGCTAGTTGTTACTTCCCGAGTGAAATTGTATTTTAACACTAGTTTCTATCCGCAACTTATTCTGCTTGTTTCCCCGACTCTCGTACAACTACGTAGTATCGCATCCCCTGCCCACGCTACTACTTCGTTTTCGCTTTACGTTCTTCCTGACTTTCTTTGTTTTTGCTCGGCTCCTAAGGGCCCCAGTGTGATATTAAGTAGCATATAGCGTTCCTCAAGAATTAAGCTGTCAAATGCAAAAATATTTTTTCAAATCCGACTACTAGTTCCAAAGATTAGCGCGTTCAGACATACCACACAAACTCTTCAGCTTTATCTATTAGTAAATAGATATACATTGATTACATGACAGCACGCCTGCAATCTCCGAAGGGTAAAGCAGAGGTGCACCACCCAGATTTCGCCAACTCTATTTTTATCTATCTTTTACCTAATAGTTTATGTATGTGGGTAATAATGTTCACTGTAGTAATTAGAGTGCAATCAAAGTTACCTAAGTGCTTATCATGGAAAGGTAGTTAATTAATTGTTACAAGGTAGGAATATGTTTTTAATTGACTAATTCTAAAGTTAGAGCCAATTAACATCATGTTCCCACAGAATTGCCTCGTTGAATTTTACTTATCTTTTAGGAAATACATGGTTTTGCTTATACGGTACAAACGAGCCATAACGGTACCGAATGAATTCTTACTGAACACGAACTGATTCTTAGGGAATGCTTAAAAAACTGCCGCCACAGTAATAAATCTCAGAAATTAAAAATAATTTCTTACATTGCACGAATGACAACAATGGCGTTTTATGTTTAGCAAGAATGTTAATTTTCAGCGGTTTCATTATTACGATTATGTAGCAAAACAGTCACGGAATAATCCAAGCGCTTCCAAGTTTCAAGGTCTCAAGCGATGCAGCGCTCTCGATGTAAATCAATGATCCTACTGCCAGCTATGATGTTATAAAAACAACCATTAATACGCTTTTCAAACCGCAGAAGAAATTGATCTCCGATATCGAAGGTTTTAAACGGTATTGCATCATTGCAAAACCTGCCAGATCGTCCATTTTGTGCACACATTCTCAACGACGTTTCCGCGTTATATAATCACTGAAATCCACTACTGTTTTACATTGAAAGCATCGGAATAATATCAACATGAGGCGCACTAATTGCATTGTTTAGGATTATCGAAGGTTTTGTCAAGGTTAACGCATATTGGACGTACCATATCGCACTGAGCTTCACCGTCGTCGTCATAGAAGATGGTGTCTCCGTCGTCCATCCCTGCGGCTGAGCGACCACCTCACTCCTCAGCAGCGCCCGCCGGCGCCGTCATCAACGTCGGCACGCGCGGCCGGACCACCGGCATCCGAACTTGCACTAATTACCTATACGGTTACACACCGACACCGGCTCTAAGACTCCACTATCGTAGCGAATTTAACGATCGAAATCTTCTGGATAATCCGATGAGTCACGCGACAGCGACCTGACTAGGTGCAACACTGGCTCGCTCCGCAGACGACTCGGAAGGTGTGGGTGTCCTTAACGAGCTGAATCACACGCTACTTGGTGGAGGCGCACCGCGTTCACTTTACATTTTTTGGGTACTAATTGACGGATGAGCCGATTGATTGTGTATTTTTTGTTTCCTCAAGGGCGATCCGCTCGGTGCGCTAGGTTTTAGATGGTGTTTTTGTGGCAACTGCGTAGATAGCGGCGGCCGGGGCGAGGGTGGCGCGCGCACTCGACGGGGTGCATTGATCGGATCCCTACTGCGCATGTGCCCTCTTCAGATTTCTCGACTGTTTTGACATTTACTGGGGGAACCCTTATTTTAACACGTCCGCTACAGATTGAAAAATACTAGACACATATTCATGTCGATAATCGTAGTTTTAACGTAAAATAGTTTAAACATTAGACATAATGCGAGTAATATCGACAGAATAAAAACTAGCGTTCAATATTCCCATTGAATAAAACTGCTACATCATAGAAATTAGTTCTCACATTGTTTTTATGGCACCGTAATAATGGTAGCAAGTTGGAGGCTTTTTCATTCAATTATCGCAATTCTCTTGCTGCCTATAAAAAGATAGTGAATGTAGACAGACCTTAAATGGAAAGTATTTAGGTACATTTGTTTTGCCCATAGTTGCGTACGTGCGTGTAATGCCTGAGTGTATGTTCATTGCTGTAACAACAGTATTTTTTCTAGAGTACACATCACGTTCTTTGTGTTTAAAATGAGAGAGGCAAAATTTCATAAATATTATGTGTATTTGTGCAAGTTGTAACGCTTTGTTGTCTAAGGTCTAATTAGTAGGTTTTGATTTTATTTTATTGTAGTAGTAGATTTGTGGAGTATTTTAGACTCCGTTTTTGTCTGACTTTTTTGTTTAACTTTGTGTTAAAAACAAAAATAGTTTTATTGTTAAAATATGCAAGATAAGCTTAATTAGATACTTACAAACATACTATACGGTACCTAACATTTTTTGTACGAATTACAATTAACATACCTAATTAATAAAATTACAGACTGTAATAACAGTCTGTAATTTTTCACGCAAGGCAACCACCATCTAACAGGTACAAAAAACTATAAATACAATTGGTAAGCGCATCACTTGAGGAGGGCTGGGCATTTGGCTATTTTTTGTTAAAATTTTTCGTAATTAAGTATAGTCCTAATAAGGTTTTTAGGGCAAGAAAAATTGGAAATACTTCCCGGAAAATTTGAAAAAAAGAAAAATATGAAACTCCTTTTTTCAACATATAGGATTTTGTATTAACTATTGTTTGGATATGACAAAATATGAGATCAGCGAAATTTTAAATTAAATCGTAATCACCTGTTATGGACATGTCTGTAACTGAAATCAGTTTTAAATGATTAAATCAATCTGAAATGTAAAGGTGCCAACAAGGTTGAATATTTCATAGTAATAAAGTCTTGCGAGGTCGAGATAACTTGCTCCCTCGTAAATATGTTATGCGGCTGTTTTCTTATGAGTTACGTTCAGGTGTCCCTTTTCTGTTATTAATAATTGAATTTTTGGGTTTACTGTTGCTAAATAGACGAGTAAATTCTGGTAGATATTTACCTAAGCTGTGTGATTAATGCAGTAAACGGTATTTTTAACCGACTTTAAAAAGGAGGAGGTTATCAATTCGTCGGAACCTTTTTTAATTTTTTTTTATATATATGTTCCCCGATTACTCGAAGATGGCTGGACCGATTTGGAATTTGTTTTTTTTGTTTGAAAGGGTATACTTCCCAGGTGGTCCCATGATCATCAAGTCAGGATCTGATGATGGGATCCTGGAGAAATAGAGAGAACTCTTCAAATTTTATAGGCACTCAAAGCGATTTAGGTATTTTTTTGGAAGAATACTTTCTCGTAGTGGTCTCATTTCAATTTGGTGAAGATCTGATGAAGAACTTTTGAGATAGGCAACGGAACTCCTCAATAAATGATAGCAAATGGACTGGGATTGCTGAAATCTCATCTCTGTCTATTGCTTACACCAGTTCATAACATAACATCACGCCGGTATGCTGTGAAGGGGTAAGCACATGTGAACCACTAAAAAGTGAAAAATAAAAACTTTTTCCAAAAAAAAAACAACCGACTTCCAAAAAAACACTACAAAGTGAAAAATAACTTTAATTTCGGAAGGCGGTGACAAAAAATTCAAATACAGCTCCAAAGACACCGACTTCCGAAATTAAAGTTATTTTTCACTTTGTAGTGTTTTTTTGGAAGTCGGTTGTATCTATACTAATATTTTACAAAGGTAAAATTTGTTTGTAAGTTTGTATGTAGGGGGAATCTGTGGAACAACCATCGGATTTGAAAAAATCTTTTTGCATTTGATAGTCCGATTCTTGAGGAAGGTTATAGACTATTTAACATCACGCTACATCCCTTAGGAGCCGAATAAAACTAAACAAAAGTGAGTGTGTGTGCGGGCGATGGAATGCGACGTGGCAGGGCCTCAAATCTGCTATTACAATAGTGTCAGAATGGTCTATCATTGATTTCATAATTGTTTATTTTGACAAGTTTGGTAATCTACTAATAAAATGGCGTCATTATGACTTTCCAATGGTCAGCCACTGACACTCCATTGAAAGAAATGGCATTTATTGGTAATCTCGTAGATCATGACAAATGAATGACTGACTTAATTTACGAACTTCCTATTACTTTAGATTGCTTATAACACTAATAAATAATATGTAAAAATATACATAAATGAAATCTGGCATGAATAAATGTTCAAAGGAGAATGCCCACGGCACTATGGACAAATGTACTCATTTCAACATTTTTGTGTCTTCATCAAATCTTCTTCAAAATACTCGATGACATGTCTAAATACTTCCTCAAAAAATTAAACACAATCTACAACGGCATTTCCGAGATATTTACAAAAATAAAATGACTATTTTGAGGATATGTTCAAACACAAAATGAACTGAAAAAAGGGTTTAAATAGGTTTACGAGTAAGCCTTGTGCCTTAGAAATACATTTGTGTAAAATCTGTAGCAGTTTGGCTATGTTAGGTGCCCAGTTACTGGTGACCACCTCACAAATCTTACTGTTTTAGATTTTGGGTATCTTTGTGCCTCGCAATCTTAGTCCCACGTTTCATTAAAACGGAAAGCATATAAGCAAACATTATATTATATTATATAACATAACAACACACCTGTATTCCCCGAAGGGTTAGGTAGAGCTGTAGGTAACTATGTGTAGTACACCCACGGTTCGCCAGTTATGTTTAAGTCCCATGTAATACATATGTAGGTAATATAATAGGGGGCTAGCCTATTGCTATCAAGCGGGCACAAATCCAGGAATATTATCAGGAATCTCCGACAAGATGAGTGTGCGTATAGGTGGCGTAAATCTCAAGGGGCAGTTGAGACATCGCCCCACAATCGCGAATCACTATTGTGAATATTTTTACACAAAAAGTCCTGTCTTTAGTAATATACAACAAACACAACACACATACATGGTGTAGCGGCGAAGGAAGTATCTATATATTATTTTCAATGGGTTTTGGAGCAGTAGCCGAGGAACTAAAAACTCAAACTCGACGCACAACGTACCAAAACCATCAGAAAAAACATTCTGGTTGACCGTTGACATGACATCATATTGAAAAAGTATGACAGAAAACAAATATAATGTCAAATAGGGTTGTACCTGTGTTAATAAAAGAAACATTCGATTATGACTTGTTCGATTGATGCAGATGAAAATCTTTGTTTTTTTATCAACGTGGGTCGAATAGTACTTATTATTTCTTGAGACGTTTGAAACTATTCCGATTTCAAACCAACAATAAATAGAAATATGACTTTATCAATGGATGCCAGTGTGCGGTGCTCACCACACACTATCGTTTCGTCGTCACATAATTGAATGAAAACAAAATATACAGATGTACCTACTACCTACCTATGATTTAGTTCTATGGGATATTAGAAACTGATTTATTTATTTTATCTTGCTAATCAATACAGAATCAATATAATTTATGGGCGATATCATATAATCGATATCAAATAGGTAGGCACATTAAACTAAATAGAAAAATGGACATCCCTAATTCCTTAATATTGACAAATGACAGGGGATTGTAAAAAAAATGGCATACTTTACAGTCGGAGACTTAAAAGTACTAATTATTGTTCAAGAAACTATCCCATTATAAATATCATTTAAGTTCTTTTCAAAAAATATAAATATATTTTAGATATTTCATACTGTTCAACTTCTTGAGA
Organism: Antitype chi; assembly: GCA_947359405.1. Classification (NCBI taxonomy): domain Eukaryota; kingdom Metazoa; phylum Arthropoda; class Insecta; order Lepidoptera; family Noctuidae; genus Antitype; species Antitype chi. The sequence continues at coordinate 7,065,893 of OX375815.1, read as the reverse complement.
CACAAGACATTTTTCAAGAGTACTGTCCATGGGCATTCTCTTTTAGTAGTAGTTTTTCGAAAAACATTTCTACTAACGAGTTTTATAATAATGGCAATACGAAAATGCCATTATGACACAATTCTATTAAGAGACCATTGACCGACCAATGATCGACCATTATGAATTTAGCAGATTACGAACTTTTAGCAAAATGACAAATGAATGACAATGGGATCGTGTTGGAATGACGAATTTATACAAATAGCAGACTAAGGCCCCAGGTCGGGTGCCAAAATTTCACGCGAGCGAAATGCTAGTATTGGAATAAGAAGGAAGTAGAAGTGTTGGTGAACATGATTTGGATTTATTCAATACCAGTGTTTTGTTTCTTTTTTTTACCAGTATTAATTGTTGGTGAAAACCTTCCTTACGGAAAAGTACCTAATTGTTTGCATACTTTTTTTTTTTTGTAATAGTCGATCGAGATACTTATTTTGTACCGATCTTTTTCTTGATTTTTTTTTAGTATTTATCAGTGGAAACTATTTAAGTTAGCTGTAAGTTTTTTCCCGAATATAATAAAATAAAATAAAACCATTATTTAACAATTTCTGGATTTGAATTCTACGAAACCATAAAAATGTTTTTTACGTAGGTTTGGGTAATTAAACGCGTAAAATAAAGGTTTTCGCGTCAGCTTTTTCAACCTATCTTTCAGTTTTACGCAACAATTCAGTAGCTGGCTGCTAGGAACGAATCCTGCGGGGTAATTGAGTCAGACACTTCAATGGCAATGCAACAATATTCAATGCCTTATCTACGTTGTCGAGCAGACGATCAAAAATTTGAAGCAATTATGGATTAGGAATTTCTTTCAAAATACATCGTATTAGAATAGAAAATGCGTTACGAAAGTGAGGAGCTGTGGTATCCCTAGGAACAAATAAGTTGCTGCCCGTAAGGCTCCCGCATACAGGCGCGAAGCGACACTAGTCGTAAAATTTGCATGATAACTTCATGGTATTTTTTCCACCTTCTGGTGCGACGCGATTCTTCGCGTCGCGTCTGTCTACGGGAGCCTATAAGATCCGTTTTTAAACAAAATATGATACCAAACAACTTTATACTCAAACCATTACCATAATAATAATAATTTAGCTAGTTGCGTACTAACATTACGTACCTACCTACATAAAACAAGTTCAGTTAGTGAGGGGCCCGTAAAGCACCTGCCTATGAATGAGCCTCGTTGAACTGTGTCAAGGCATTCGGGACTGCGTTCACTATGCTCTACTTGTAACGTGTGGCCCTTCTGCGTAAACAGGTCCTTGTCTGCGTTACTGTCGTAGAAAGATGTTCCATTGCGGACACTGGCGGTGGACCACTTAACAACCTTATTGCTTAAGGCATAAAGGGAAAAGTGATCCAACACTGCTAGTGTCGGCGGTTGTACCTAACCTATCTACCTACATAGGGTAGGAAGAACCTTTTGCTTGAAAGAACTCGACTGGAGATGACGTTTTTGCAAAAGTATAATGGATGAAACAAATGTCAACATTTATTTCAACCATGCTACTTTTGTATAAAAAGTTCTATAATGCATACCTACTATGCACCTATTAGTACGTTGGTGTATATAGGGTAAGCATTATAAAACTAATTTAAGTATTATTCAGTGTTGTGATCTCTTGCTCAATAAACGCATATCGAGGACTAACAGCGACATCTTGAGGCAGGAAACAATACTACACGCGACGTCATACCTGTCTCTCGACCGTGATTGGTTTAATTTAAAATATTGTTCCCACACCCCTCTCCTCGAATGTTGTAAAAAAATGGCTAATACATAATTTACTCGTTAAACCTAACGCATCATCTTTCATTGAAAAATCCTCAACACAATCTACCATACACCTTGGTTTTCACCAAACCTCACCGCTGCTGCTACATTTTGGACCTTCGAACCGAACATTGGGATATTGACCTTCAAGATCGCCGAGCGACCTTTGGACGGAGAACCCTTGCACGTGGCGGATAGAGAAGAAAACGCAAAAGGTTTCATCGGAGATAATACGCAATCGGTGGGGCCAATCCATATACCTTTCCATCATCTCCTGAGTTCTATTTGGTGCTATAGTGTGTCTGTGCTCTTATTTCAGTGAAATTGCCGCATTGTAGTCTCGGAATATCGGATTTCCAGTCAATTACCAGCCTGGTGACGTTGCTAGCATCAGTGCCGTGTGTGATTGATCTGATGATTATCAAACCGTGAGTACTCCTCTTTTCACTGACCACCAAAATGCCTATTGACTCTGCTAAATCCCGTGACAAATCTCCTAATTTGCTAAGTGTAGAGAGTAGTGAGTTAGTTCGTGATTTAGTTAGGAAGCGTGGTATTATTAAGGGCAGGCTTACCAAATTCAACAATTATTTAGAGTCTTTAAAAGATTGTGATCATGACTTTCCTAATCAAAAACGCATTGATTTAAAGTTAAGGATTCAAGGATGTACTACTTTATTTTCTGAATTTAACGACATTCAAACTAAAATAGAAGAACGAGTTTCTGATAGTGAATTAGGCGAACAATTAAATCAAAGAGAATACTTTGAAGATAGTTACTACAATTTAATATCACTTGCTGAATGTATGCTGAACACTGATGAGGTTGCTGACTGTACCAAGTCATGTCATAGTCGTAATAATAATCAAATACATTCTGTGAAGTTACCCACTATTTCCATGCCTACATTTGATGGTTCCTATGAGCACTGGCTAGAATTCAGAGACACGTTCACCTCACTCGTTCATAATTCTAAAGATATTTCCAATATTCAAAAGTTTCACTATCTCAAATCGTCTCTTAAAGACAGCGCAGAACTAGTAATACATTCCATAGAATTTTCTTCTGATAATTACCAGGTAGCATGGGACTTGTTGCTCAACCGTTATAATAATTGCGGACTTTTAGTTGATCACCATATCAAAGCGTTGTTAAACATAACTGCAATAACTAAAGAGTCGCCTTCTTCGATTAGAAATTTAATAGACACTATTCTGAAAAATTTACGCTCTCTTAAGATCCTAGGTGAGCCTACAGACTACTGGGATAGTTTAATTATTAATATAATGGTGTCGAAGTTAGATAAAATAACTGAAAGAGAATGGGGGTCTCACAAGTGCACATTGTTCCCAAACCCTAACGAGAACAGTTCCAAACGTTTATCGGTGGATGTTTTAACTAACTTTTTGCGCAACAAAGCAGACATGCTGGAGGCATTGCAGCGTTCACATAGCAAAGAAGCTCAAAGGACTGACAGCAAAAAACAACACTCAAAATGTCACAATATGTCACACTGCAATGTTTCCAGCGCGCCGAGTAAATCAAGTAAACAACGCGGTAAGTTAACATGCGCAAAATGCAACGCGAATCATCCACTGTACACGTGTAAAGAGTTTATCGAAAGCGACTTAGACACAAAGCTTAAACTTGTACGCGAGCACAACTTATGTGAGAATTGTTTACGTTCGAGACACTCAGTAAATGATTGTAGGTTTGGGCCTTGTAGATACTGCAATCAAAAACACAACTCATTATTGCACAATGATAAGGCTAATAGTTCTGTTGCTTTGCATTCCACAACGAACACTGACGCGCCGAGTGCTAATGCGAGTGAAACGCCTGCGCACCTCCCCGCGGCCGTACCAGCCGCCTCGGACACCGCAGTCCCTATTCAAGTAAACAAGGCACACATGCAAACGCAATCGAGTAAGTCTATAGGTGTGCAGTCCGTGTTATTGTAAACAGCTCTCGTTGAAGTAGCAGATGTACACGGTAGATATCATAAAGCGCGGGCACTCCTGGATAATGGAAGCCAGCGCTGTTTCGTTTCTAAATCATTATGTCAATTATTAAATTCACCATTAATACAGTCCACAAACGAAGTTCGAGGCGTGGGTGATTCGGTAGTACATTGTTCGCAAGCTTGTAATATCGTTATCAAATCCTGCGTCGATAATTCATTTACTACGCGCATTAATTGTTATGTGCTGTCTAGGATTACGGCTTCGATGCCTGCCGTGTGTAAATTAAGCGCGCAAGTCTGTATTCCAGACAACATACGGTTAGCCGATCCGGAGTTTCTAGACTACAAAAATATTGATATTTTAATTGGCGCAGATAGGTTTTGGGATCTGTTAGAAGACGGTAAGATTCGTTTGTCTAGTGGTCCGTTTCTACAGAATACCAAACTAGGCTGGATTATTTCCGGACCTATCGTTAATTATACGCGCAAAAATGCGCCAATTCATTGCAATATTATTAATTCCCTAGATACGCAACTTCGATTGTTCTGGGAGATTGAGGAACCATCCAAGGTCAGAGACGCACAGACTGAGGAAGAACGTGCATGCGAAGATCACTTTGTTCGCACTACAACTCGCAATAGCGAGGGGAGATTCTGCGTGCACATTCCACTCCATCAGTCACCTGATACCTTGGGGGATTCTTATACACAAGCAGAACGTCGATTTCTTGCGCTAGAAAAACGTCTGCAGCGTTCGCCTGAATATAAAATTCTTTATTCCAATTTTTTGCAGGAGTATCTGAGTTTAGGCCATATGACACAGGTAGATTCCTATGAATCCCCGTGTTATTTCATGCCACATCATGGCGTGTTCCGCGAGCTCAGCACCACCACCAAGTTGCGCGTGGTGTTTGACGCAAGCGCACCAACGAGCTCTGGTAAGTCACTAAATGATTTGCAGCTAGTTGGTCCTCCTATACAGGGTGATCTTATTGCCATTCTTCTCCGCTTTCGGCAGCACAAGTACGTTGTGTGCGCCGACGTGGAGAAGATGTACCGCCAATGCCTAGTAGATGAGGGCCAGCGCAGCTTGCAAATGATTCTGTGGCGTGACCATCCCTCAAAGCCGTTAGGTATATTTAAACTAAACACAGTTACGTATGGAACCGCCTCCGCGCCGTTTCTAAGTGTTAGGTGCTTAAAACAATTAGCCTCCGAATCTCCTGATCCTGATGTCGCACGAGCAATAAAAGAGGATTTTTATGTCGACGACTACATTACGGGCTTAGACGATAAAATTAAATTATTAGATCTATGCGACAAAACTCAGAAAACGCTGCAGTCAGGTTGTTTTCCACTTAGGAAGTGGATATTTAATTTTAAACACGATGATGACCGTCAGTCATCTAGTCAGTTTAAACCTTTAAGTTTAGATGAAAATGTAAGTTCTAAAACCTTAGGAATCGGCTGGCATAACGCAAGCGACAACTTTTATTTTAATTCTTGTGTTAATATGGAAAATAACAAGCCTATTACGAAGAGATCTATTTTATCAAACGTTTCGCAAATTTTTGATCCTCTTGGCTTGTTGAGTCCTGTCATAATTGTTGTCAAAGTTCTTTTACAACAATTATGGCTATTAAAAATAGGTTGGGACGATAACGTTCCTGATGACACGGCGCACGTGTGGAACCGGTTTGTTGTCTCATTGCAAGCGCTAAACACTATTCGCATACCTCGCCACGCTATAGGTACACAGCCTATGTATATTCAGTTACACATTTTTAGCGACGCATCACAGACGGCGTACGGCGCGTGTATTTATGTTCGCACAGTTAACAATGATTTAACAGTATCTGTTAGATTATTGTTTTCAAAAACAAAGGTCGCGCCTCTAAAACCTATTAGTATCCCACGTCTCGAACTTTGTGGAGCTTTATTAGGTGCTCGTCTGTATGACAGAGTACGTAACTCATTACGTTGTAAATTTAATAGTGTAGTTTTTTGGACTGATTCCACGATTGTCTTAGGCTGGCTGCACATGCGGCCTAACCAACTTAAGACATTCGTTCAAAATAGGATAGCGGAAATTCATGACCTCACACTAGACGTCCCGTGGCGCCACGTACGGAGTGGAGATAATCCCGCCGATCTGGCGTCACGCGGTGCTCGATTGGAAGAACTTTCTTTGTCTACCTTGTGGTGGGAGGGTCCTGGATTTCTTCGTGATCCTAGTTTTTCAATAGACGATCACAGAAGTTCGGATTCGTTCAAACATCGCGAGTTACCTGAGATTAAGTCATGCGTCACTGCCGTTTTAGCTCAGGATTGTTGTGAATTATCTTTGTTTCCCTTCCATCGGTTCTCTCAATTTAAACGTATGAGACGTGCGGCTGCCTATATGTTACGTTTTATTAATAACAGTCGATGTAAAAGTAACAAGCGTACAGGCGGCCTTAGTGTAGACGAGCTAAACTATGCAGATAAAACTTTAGCTCGATTCTGTCAAATTGAATCCTATCCGGTTGAATATAAGGCATTATTTAATAATGAGACTATTAATAAAGGTTGTTTGTCTAAATTGAATTTGTTTTTAGATGATCACAAATTAATGCGCGTAGGTGGTCGTTTAGTTAATTCTGATGAATTTCTTTACGGTAAAAAACATCCGATTGTAGTTCATAGTAAACATTATTTTACCACTTTATTATTTCGTCATGAGCACAATCAGCTACTCCACGCTGCTCCGCAGGCATTACTATTTAATTTACGCGAATCATGGTGGCCTGTTGGTGGTAGGAATTTAGCTCGCCAGGTGGTGCATAGTTGTGTTACCTGTACTCGCATTAGAGGTAAGACGCTTAGTCCTATGATGGGTAACTTACCTAGGGAGCGAGTTACACCCAGTCTTCCATTCGTTCAGTGTGGGGTGGATTACGCTGGCCCAGTGCTCATTCTGAACCGAAAGGGTAGGGGTGCTAGGCTCACCAAAGGCTACATTTGTCTATTCGTTTGTTTCGTGACACGTGCTATACACCTGGAGTTAGTCAGTGACCTCTCCAGTGAAGCGTATTTATCTACTTTAAAGAGATTTATTTCACGCCGTGGTAAGCCTGCAGATATATACTCTGACAATGGTCGTAATTTTGTAGGTGTAATGAACGATTTTTCTAAATTCTTAGCGAATTGTAGTAGCGATATTTTAGAGTACGCATCTAGTCAAAATATAAAATTTCATTTTATTCCCCCTTATTCTCCGCATTTTGGTGGTCTGTGGGAAGCAGGAGTAAAGTCCAGTAAATACCATCTTCGTCGTGTAATAGGTAACGCGCACCTCACGTTCGAAGAGTACAGCACAGTACTGGCTCAAATAGAAGCCGTACTAAACTCTCGACCTCTGTCTCCTCTTTCCCCCGATCCTCACGACTTTTCCCCTCTCACTCCCGGTCACTTCCTTATTGGTCGACCACTGATTGCGCCAGCCAGCGATGACCTACGCGATGTTCCTGCTAGTCGACTTCAGCGATACCAGAGGGTAGAACAACTTCGTCAACACTTCTGGAACCGGTGGGCGAAGGAATACATCTCCGAGTTGCAGGTGCGGACGAAATGGACGGCGAATAAGGACAAGCTCAAACCAAACTCTTTAGTGGTTATCAAGGAAAATAACCTCCCACCTTTGAAGTGGCATTTGGGACGCGTGCTTCGCACTATCCCAGGAAAGGATGGTATATCCCGGGTGGCTGATATACAGACGTCATCAGGCGTGGTGAGGCGCGCATTCACCAAGATTTGTCCTCTGCTACAGGACATGATCGACACTGATGCAGTGACTGAAGACCATTGAAAGCCACTGCTTCCAAGGCCGGGGGCATGTTGTGATCTCTTGCTCAATAAACGCATATCGAGGACTAACAGCGACATCTTGAGGCAGGAAACAATACTACACGCGACGTCATACCTGTCTCTCGACCGTGATTGGTTTAATTTAAAATATTGTTCCCACACCCCTCTCCTCGAATGTTGTAAAAAAATGGCTAATACATAATTTACTCGTTAAACCTAACGCATCATCTTTCATTGAAAAATCCTCAACACAATCTACCATACACCTTGGTTTTCACCAAACCTCACCGCTGCTGCTACATTCAGTCTTACATTAGATCCTAAAAAAAATTGTTTGACTCTTAATTTAGCAACAGTTCTGCTATTTCATTTAGCAACAGTTCTGCTTTTTAATTTAGCAACAGTTCTGCTATTTCATTTAGCAACAGTTCTGCTTTTTCATTTAGCACAGTTCTGCTGTTTAATTTAGCATCAGTTCGGCTATTTAATTTAGCAACAGTTCTGCTATTTAATTTAGCAACAGTTCTACTGTTTCAATTTCCAAAAAAACTACGATGCGCTAAGGTAAACCGCGAAATTCAAATATTCCTTACGTTTTTTTGCAAATTCCAGATCATACAGCCTGATACTGACCTGAAAATTGCAAAAACACTAGAAAATTTGTATTTAAACCGTTGAATTTATTTGTCAGTTAATTTAAAAAACTATCTGGATGACCGAGCTTTGCTCGTTTTTTTTTTGTTTGAGCTTTTCTATAAATAAACCTAGCTAGATTGATTTATCGCCCCCGAAACCCCCTGCATACCAAAACTCATGAAAATCGCTGGAGCCGTTTCCGAGATTTAATTTAAGTATATACAGGTGTCCCGAAACTCAACGTCAAGCGGGTACGGGGCAATAAGCTACGTTGTACTAGTTCTAGCAAAAATAAAAAATAAAATCCATGTTACTTGGTTAAGTGATAATAGGTATTCTTTTGAAAATGTTGAAAATCAACACCCTAGATCAGATATCTAAGTACAGTGATTACAAATTTCTAAATTGTTCAGTGTTTTTTTTTATTAATCCTAAATAACCATGCTATTGATTGCAGTCACAAAACCAATAATTAATATTGTGAGTCTAGTACAAAAAAAAATAGTTTAATTAAGTCATGGTTAAAAACGTTTTATAACGAAACTTTGACGCCTTGTCTTTAAAAAAAAATGTACAATATTTTTTTTATTTTTGCTAGAACTGGTACAACCTAACTTATTGCCCCGTACCCGCTTGACGTTGAGTTTCGGGACACCCTGTATATACATATATACAAGAATTGCTCTTGTAAAGGTATTAGATATCTAAGTTATTGGTTTTAATGACACTACTATCATACATAACTTAAAACTTTTTTTTTAAAGCAGTCTAGTTTTGTCGTCACGACAATTATGTAATTTGTATCATTAATTCAATAAACCACATTTCCTTACAATTCCGTTGATAAATTATGTAGTTCTGATTATGAAAATATTATTAATGATAGAGCAGGCAGAATAGGTTCAATCGTGAATTCGTGGTACCGTTTCGAAATGTCAAGGGAGTATTTTAATGTTACGACAACTTGACTGAGAACTGAACGATCGTGCTAAGCCATAGATAATAATTGTTATGTTTATTATTGTAATATTTTAAGATTCCACGACTACCTATGTATAGTGTACGTATTTACATGAAAACTCACGAAATAGAAATAAATTGTGCTGATGATCTCGAAATAACTAAAGTTAAGTATCGCCATCACTTCATTAGACCATTAAATACATTATTAAACCATTTAAAACTCCTTTCAGTTGAAAAATTATGCTGAAGATCCAGTGCGCAAAATAATCCTACCGCGATTTTATTTCGTCCGTGTGAACGTCAAAATAAAAGCTACGCTGCAAGCAAACTTTGAACACCCCTTGTACAAAGTTTGCTTGCAGCGTAGCGTTTGCATCAGGGGTTGGAAACAGTTTTTTTATATCACACGACCAGAGATCAGTCGCTCTACTCTGGAAAAATTTCACCTGTCAAGTCTTCACAACTTAGGTGTAATAAGCATCAGGTGGAATAACAGCTAAGTTCGAAGAAGTGGTTACGGTGAGATTTTTAAAGAATGTGCTAGCAGAGATAATAAGAACCAACCCAATTCACATTCAACAACCAGCCAGTTACAACCAATCTTTGTGTTTATTTAACCAATGTTAAACAATGATCGTGTCTGACCTGCTATAAAAAGAAACACCTTCTCGTGGCAAGTCTATTAACTGTATTATCTGTAATAGCTATCACCATTCTTTGCAACCACGTATACCTAAGTGACAATAAGTGAACCAAACGACATTCTTTGTTATGAAGGTCGACTCAACTCCAGTGTCAAGTTGAATGTGAAAAGTCATTTATTTTATTTATTGCACGAGGCTGCGTTCCTTTAGGTACACTTGCGTTGTGGTGTTACATAGGTAGGCACTGCATTGAACTTCATCGCTAAACGGACACGTTTAATGGAAACCAATAAATGGGCCCCGACAGAGGGGAATTCCCAAAAAGTGACGTCGTAGCGGATAACATGTGTGGGCCACCAATGGACTCACCACAAGGGATCCAAAAGGCCGTCCGAAGTGGAGGCTTAAAAGTAGAAAAGCGGACCCCGGGCTCCGAAAGGATGTAACCGGGAAAACGCGAAAATGATGATTTTGTACCTACTGCATTAAACGTTTGACCTACGTGCATAATATGACGTCCAGAGTTTGGAGGACCTGTAAAACCAGCACTAGATGTTTAAAAACTGCAGTATTCCAGGTCCTCTGCACTAGTGCTTCAAATGCTTAAATACCATTCATGGATTGGATAAAGTAAACTATGTTCTCGTAGGAATCTATATAATCTCGAAACATAGTCTTCAAAGCTTGGATTTGGATTCGTCTATAATTTACAGGAAAAACTGCCACTGAGTAGTTTTCAAAGAGTCGTAAAATATTAATATTAGGTACCTATCTTTCCGAATGCTAACTTAAACATATTTTTCACTTCTCATGCTCTAAAAAGACATCATTATAGCCCTACGAAGCGGGACTAAAGTGACCACTTTAGTCCCTAGGGAGTAAAAAGTAATTCGTTTTTTAATTTCCTTCATGTGACATAAACAAACTCAAACAGCCAGTATTATCTGTGGAGTGTGGACTATCTTCATTGCAAAAATGTTGAGAGTTTTAGTTCCATGGTTTTTGCCAAGGTGGCGCCATGTGTTTTAAATTGTTAATCTGTTACTGGTTTAGAAGAAAAAAAAGACCGCGAAAATTTCAGAATTTTTGTCGAGTGTAAATTTGTTTGGCTTTAAATAAATTTATTAAGAATGTCCAGTGACAAATATTATGTTCCTATATATTATGTTCCTTGGTGAAGAGTTTGACGTCAAGCAAAGAGCAAAAGACATGCCTAATAGATATTGTGATTTTTACTTTTTTAACCGACTTCAAAAAGGAGGAGGTTCTCAATTCGTCGGAACCTTTTTTAATTTTTTTTATGTATGTTCCCCGATTACTCAAAGATGGCTGGACCGATTTGGATTTTTTTTTTGTTTGAAAGGGTATACTTCCCAGGTGGTCCCATGATCATCAAGTCAGGATCTGATGATGGGATCCTGGAGAAATAGAGAGAACTCTTCAAATTTTATAGGCACGCGAAGCGATTTAGGTATATTTTGAAAGAGTACTTTCTCGGAGTGGTCTCATTTCAATTTGGTGAAGATCTGATGAAGAACTTTGGAGATAGGCAACGGAACTCCTCAATAAATGATAGCAAATGGACTGGGATTGCTGAAATCTCATCTCTGTCTATTGTTTACACCAGTTCATAACATAACATCACGCCGGTACGCTGTGAAGGGGTAAGCTCATGTGAACCACTAAAAAGTAAAAAAAAAACTTTTTCCAAAAAAAAAACAACCGACTTCCAAAAAAACACTACAAAGTGAAAAATAACTTTAATTTCGGAAGGCGGTGACAACAAATTCAAATTCAGCTCCAAAGACACCGACTTCCGAAATTAAAGTTATTTTTCACTTTGTACTGTTTTTTTGTTAAGTAATATTTATTAGGTAAGTACATGTTTTTGTACTAAATTGACTATTTTTCTCGCACTCGAAGTGAAAAGTACAGTTTGCACCTCGAGACTAAACGCCAACTTAATATACCCTCGGTTTCATTGACTCCCTCGCACGCTCGGGAGTCAAACCACCTCGGGTATATTATGGCTTCGTTTAGTCCCTCGTTATAAAATATACTATTGCAATATTACCTACTAAAACAAGACACTTTCATAAATCCTCATAAGTCATATCATTATGCCCTTTGCCCCTCAGCTGTAATAAAGGCTGGTTAAAATGATAACATCACATATAAAACGACCGGCATACGCCGACTACGCCGTCATACGCCGGACGTAGCGATTGCATTATCCCCCTCAGATCATTCATTTCGTTCCTTGTTGCCAACTGTAGGGGAACATTATTCATAAACTAAGGCACATTACTTTTTCTTTTGACCGCCATTATGACATGGACGCAATAAATTAAAGCTTACTGGATAATACAAAACAAAGAAGGCAGCTCAATGTGCTAAATCTGCCCATTCGTCTAGATTATGATTCAGTTTAAAATATTAAATAGAAATGAAAACCTTACATAAGCACCGAAAAAGCTTAGAAGCTTTACCTACTTTACAAAAAGGTAGGATGGGATAGCTGTTCTGAAATAATTTTCAGTATTATTGCTCTAAGTACTTTTCCATTTGAAAGCCCCACTAATCCTGTAGAGCTTATACAGGAAAAGTTTTTATTCAGTGTGTAAACTTTAACCATTAATTCAGCATACCATTCTAGACCCCCAGCGAAGAAACTTTTCGTCGGTTTTACAAAAAAATATCAGCTCTTTCATAGAAAAGTGCAATACCTAGGCGATCAAAATGTATGGAACAGCTGTTTTTTTTTTTGTATAACCGACGAAAAATTTCTGCGCTGGGAGGTCTAGAATGGTATGCTGAATTCATGGCTTACAGTTTGCGCACTGGATAAAAACTTTTCCTGTATATGTAGTTAGACGATTTTTTTTTTTTGGTGGGAAATCATCAAATACCTACTTCTTCCGCTCTGGGTGGAGCAGAAAGGCGTGTCAGACTTTTACTGACTAAAACCCACCCGTGTTCCCTCAGTTGCCTGTATGCCAGGGGCCGCGGTATCTCTTTCGAACAACCCGCACCCCTGGCAGGCATCGGCCCTTCCGGACCCCACCAGATGGTGCTGACATCTCTTTGAGGCGCGCGTGGAACACAACGCGCCGTCGACCCGGGCTAGGTCCTTACCGGACAGCGAGCTACCCATTACTCGCCGTCCGCAAGCCCGCGCCTACGGTGGCCGGGAATCAGCCTGGGATTCCCGACGCCCACACGTGAACGTATTACGTACCTACTACAAAGGTTCGCGTTGCTGAATTTTGGGCCAAACTAATTTAGAAAATTATACGTTTACATAAATTTTTTCGTGTTATTTTTCTAATTGACACGCTAAGAAGAAGACAAAAGCGCATATAATATAGATCGCGTGTACACAACAGGAAGCGTTCCCTAGACTTCATCATTCAAGCCCATCTTACTTTACTGAGACTTATTGTTAAAACAAACGTTTTACTTTTAACTCTGACAATACCCACGTTCTTGTGCAACTACATTGCGTCTTGTTTTTGTTACTATGTAAGTACGTACAGTCACGCGCGTTTATCCAATAACTGACGAAAAATTTCAATGCCAGTTAGTTATCAATCATGTATAGATGCCAGCCAAAGAGAGAGATTTTATAGTCATTGATGCTATCCCAAACAGTCAAATTATCCCAACTGAACATGAAACTTATGTTTTTGGAATAGGGTTGAAAAACTAACAAAGAAATTTGACAGATTGGGGTAGCTTGATGTACTGGTGTCTGTACCTACTGAATCCGTTGTGCGTCGATGTAGAGAAGTTAGATTATTATTTTATATTGATATAAACTTATCTAATAGGGAACCCACAGACCGGTTAGGTCTTATCTCAAAGATACAATCGTTATTCACCTGAAAATCGCTTTTGATTGTTGCTAAGTGTATACATAATGTATTATTGCCCGTGACTGTACTATGTGTAAGCAAGAATTACGATGCGCAAGAGTTTTTACATCTTTGTGATAGCTATCAACATTTCTTCCGCCATTCTAATTGTTAAATAATGAATGTGCACGTGTCACTGTGACAACATACGAATAAATAAAAGGTTTACCTATGTGTTATTTAAAAGAAGGGGTTCGATGTCCAGGTCGGACAAAGTGTTATTGGGTTTTTTTTTATCTGGAATTTCTCAGTAGCAGCCCGGAGTCTGGATTTGTGCTCGGTTGATGGTAATAGGCTCGCCCCCTGTTACATGGGATTTAAAAACATAACTGGCGAAATCTGGGTGTACTATAGACACCTCTGCGTAACCCTTCGGGGAAACAGGACGTGATGTGATGTTATGTTAAAAGAAGGTGCCTATACCATCCATGTTACGTCTTCCGGTATATTTTCGGCCCCATCAGCCATCTGTTGTATGTAATGTAATGCACCGATCCCAGCGTGGCTTGACCAAACTCGATTAATCGAATGAACCCCAAGATTCGCACTAGCCCCTGTAGCCTCATGCTTCATGGTGTTACAGAGGCCATTGCATATCAAGAAGTAGACCGGGGGGCGCGGTAATGGTCAGGTAGACGTGCCCTTAGGATGGGAAAGGATTGCGAGCCTACCGGATATGCATCCTTGAGTAAGCATTGGACTAGTGGAGAGACGGGTGGTATTTATTTATAGGAGGGCATCTTTTCACGACGTCGCCGGCATGTTGATTCAGGTCGAGCTTCTTGGGCAGGTTTAACTGTTTTCTTAGCTCTTTTTTAGGCAGTTGCTTCACTATGTTCTGCGTTGTTGTTCTGCAAAAATTTTCCCTTGGCGTTGGAAAGCCACAACGGGCCTCCCAACAAGTTGGACCAATGACCTGGTGAAGGCCGCTGGAATCCGCTAGATACGAGAAGCTCAGAACAGGTGGAAGTGGCAGTGCTTAGGAGAGGCCCAGAATTGAACGTTTTTCAACTGAAATTATGACGATGACCTGTATCTACCTAACCTAATATTTTTTATCTAAAAGCAAAATACTAGTTTTGTTTTAAGCTAGTACGTAGTAGTTTTAGTTACGTAGAAATAACTACTGAAACAAAGAATCCCATTTTGTTTTATTTATCAAGGGATAATAAACAACAGACTGTTCCGTGTGGTGCCGGTCGTAAAATAATAGCACCATCCCATTTTTTCCCGTGGGTGTCGTAGAAGGCTACTAAGGGACTTACTAGAGAATGGGCAGCAGCGTTCTCTGTGACCACCACACCGCGATCGCCAACCCGCCTGCCAAGCGTGGCGATTATGGCAAACCCCCCCTTTTGGGGGAGGCCTATGTCCAGCAGTGGACGTCTTTCGGCTGAAATGATGATGATGAATAAACAATTACAACATTTATGTAATACATAAGGTTTACAAAACTTATATGGTAATGTTGCAGTCCACTGCATTTTAATTGTATTACTTAATTATTTCCGGATTTCAGTAACTATAATTTTGCAGATCAATTATTGCATACCTAGACAAAGAAGTGTTTTTGCAGATAAAAATATTTACAAACAAAGACGAATAAAAACACCTTTTTTAAAATACTCGTATAAGTTCTGATTTCCCAATGCAAAGCAAAAATAGTGAACGTGATTTCGATCGCTACGTGCAGTTCACATGCCTCGCAGGTCAAGGCAATGTCAAATCAATAAAATTATTGAAAACACACGACTTACAATAGGTACACAACTTATAGTCTGAACAATTTGTTTTTATATCCGATGAATGTATTATAAATGTCACCGTATGATTGTGGACACCGTTAGTTTATAATCTATCTCGCGAGATTATAAACTGGCGATAAATTGTGAACTACACCATACTGCTAACCGACCGAATAGGTTAGGTTATATGGAATGGCAATCAACCGTGCGTGAGCCGAGCGAGCGTAGCGAGCGGTGCCGCGGCAGCGGCCGGCGAGCGCTACTTCCAAGTTAGTGGTAGTGACTTGACTATTTAGTAATAGCGCAAGGTACTATCCGTCTTGATACCAGTTCACAGTTTGACGGTTGCACTTCGATAGATTTATAATCTACCGAAAAATAAAGCGTTAAATTGTAAGCAGTATGTTACGGTTCACAATCTTTCGACAGTTCGCAATCTCGCGAGATAGATTATAATCTAACAGTATTTACAATTTTACGGTGACATAAACAAACCCTGTTTAAATGTACGGAATTTTGAACTTGTGACATTTTCACATCAAGTGCAGAGGCACTTGATGTGAAAATGTCACAAGTTTGGTACGTGTAGTTTCCGTATGAGAGCGTAAGTGTCCTTGTGGTTTTAGCGCGAATGGGAGAAACAACGTTTGATTGCTCAATTGTGCGCGGCTCCCCGCATCAGCACCTATGTTTGTGTCATGACTAGATTTTTACGATTTCCAACAAATTGAGTTAAAATAAAACTTTAATTTAGTACCTAATTCCTTGGTTTTATTTATCTATTCCTTGGTTTTATTTATCTATCACTATGTCATAATTACACTTATTATTTTAGTTTAGTGCCACAACGTCACATTTGAGGGAGTTCCGAATTTTAGAATGCTATAGTATTTTTATTTTATCCATTGTGTTCATTTATTTTCTGAGCACGTCAGGATATAACCTATCCATCTTCCCTAAATCGGTAAGTGTCATTAAATTAAAGGATACTAAAGTTTAAAATACTTCTCCTGAAAAAATGACTTTTTGCTTATGTGACAGTGTTGCACCGGGGGTGCGATGTCTCAGCCTCGGATCTAGGGAAAGGGGGGTGGCAAACCGGGGCAATCGCCCCGGCCGGCAGTTTCAGAGGGCGCCAAAATCATGATAAAATAAAAAACTTGAAAGCGCCTAGCATACAGAAGCCTGGTTGGCTCACCACCGTGAGCCACTTGTAAGAAAAAGGCGCCACACAAGCCCACACCTAATTATTTATCTCAAACGCTGGAGAGTGGGGCGCCACTATCAAGTTTCTGCCCCGATTCGAAAAAATTGTAGATCCGGAGCTGCGATGTCTACCTATTGGTGAAAACCGTATGAAAATCCGTTCAGTACTATTTGTGTTTATCGCGAACAGACACGCAAAAAAAGGAAAAAAAGAAAAACGGAGGGGAAATAATCATAATTATTTCCCCTCCTTTTTTAAATTGATTAATCATCGGCGAAAGTTAAGGTTTTAAAATTAACCTCAATTGTTAAATGAAAAATTGTTAGTGGTACCGACTCCTTATTCTCATCCACAGTAACGTTTTCTGGCTCATTTGTTTACATTTGTACAAGATATTTTTGGAACAGACTATACAACAGATACTATTTGTTTGCACTACACGACTGCAACTGCAATGTCGCAAGAACATGACTTAATTGTCGCATAATCGCATTGTTTCCTGTCACATGCCATTGTCCTCTGACAATAATGCTGGTTACATAAGACGCAACCTAAATTACTTGGACCGTGTACACTGAGCTTTACAATGAAGTTATTGTAGGTATTTAATTTATTATGAACCCACATTTTGCCTGTTAAGTCATATTCAATTGGAGAGATACTATTATGCACAGTTTGGCACAAAGTCTGAAAAAAATCAAAATCAAAAGTCATTTATTCAAACTAGGCTGAAAGTCAGCTCTTTTTGAACGTCAAAACTACATAAGACAGTCCCCCAAAAAGCGCCCGCCCTTCACCACTTCCTAGTGATTTAGCTGGTAAGAAGAAGTGGCGCAATAAACTCCCCAGCAGACAACTTGATTCCATACAATAGTAGGTAGGTACCTGACTAAGAATACGAAACAAAAAAAAATACATTTGCCATACGTTAGCTAGCACCTAGCACACGCCAATATACCTACCAACAAAATATTGAAAACTACTCAAGTACTCAAGCAGAAATAAATAATAATAAAACATAAAAATAAAACGTACTTAAACAGAACTTACTATCTAAATAAAAGCCCCCAGGCGTAAAGGCCGTGCTCGCTTACGAGTACATATGCAATTCTGCATTATGTAAATATGTATAGCTATAACTTGAAGTAACAAAAATTTAACTAGGACCTTTGGGATAAAATTAATAAATAGTTAATACAATTAACAATAACAGAACCGTGGTCAGCAAGACGAACAGGCACCACAAGCAGTACCCGTTCACGAGCATAACGCAAAGATCAGCCACTACCCCCCTCGCCATATTTCGAATTCGCATGAATTTACTCGCCAGGAACAACTCACAAACTTCGTACGACTCGCCCACGGAAAATTCCTAAAACAGGAAAAGTTTTTATTCAGTACGCAAACAGTAACCATGAATTCAGCTTATCATTCTAAACCCCCCACAGCGCAGAAATTTTTCGTCAGTTATACAAAAAAAAACAACTGTTCCATACATTTTGACCACGCAAAAAAAAAAACTTTTCCTGTATATTATTGTAAAATACCAATTCGCCCGTTTCAGGCGAGTAAATTCGTGCGAATCGAATAATACGCCAAATAAAAGCCTGAAGTTATACCTTCGACATAAACTTGGACTTTTAGTACAACAACAAGAAACAGGTTGTTTTCCAATCATTGCGGGTATCATTGCGCATGGGCAGTAACCTGTTTCAATTAACTCTCACTCACGCACTTTGATACCTATAAGACGTACCCTTGCGCTTTATTTCACCGTAGTAAATAGCCTACCTAATAATTATTACAATTAGAAGCAGGCGAAACGAAACTTTTAATTAAATAGTTTATTATTTTCTATATGCGACTCGCATGAATGTATTTTATTTGTGGGTGAATTATTAGGCTATTGCCACGTTTTAAATTTTATGCACGATATTGCAAGTACTTGCAGTGACCTTTCTTTATAACATTATTGCATAAATTCAAAAATTGCCAATTGCTTAACATGTATATGTTTTTGGAGTTGTCGATTCGCCCACATTTAACCCAAACAGGGGTTGCTTTCTTAAGTATGTAGGTAGGCCTATGATTTTCCATAGTTTTGTTGTACGAAATCATCAAATTTCATCAAACTCCATACAGTAGTATATCCCTTAAAACTCAATAATAAAAACTTAAAAGAAATACTTATAGATATAATACTTAAAATAGGTAATTTAAAAGACCAGACAGATAAACTTTCGCTTTTACTCTGGTTCGGCTGAAAAGTTTTCCATAATTCCTATTCAAAATATAAATTAGAATATTAAATAGACAGGTACCGGTCTAAGCTTTATGTAGACGGATGGATCCAGTACAATCCAATGCTTTTGTCGTTAGGATTTGGTCTCCTTTCGATTCTAAATTTGAGTTAAAACAACGTCCTTGAAAACCAGTTAACTGGACTAGTCGCCATTTAATTGACGAATTAGCTAACAGCAATCAAGCACTCTAGATTATTAACTGTAAATTCCAAAGACATGATTAATCTCGCAATACTATTAACAATAAAAGTGTTAAAAGCAAATATACCTTACATTTAACACCATGTTGATATTAGATTAGAACGCTCTATAACTTAAATCCTAGACCTAACCAAAGGCATCATCTAGCCTAGCTTTTTCCAGAGTATGTTGGGGTCAGTTTCTAGTATTACCAGATGCAGCTGAATACCAGTATTTTATACCGAGCGACTGCCTATCTGACCTCCACAACCCAGTAACTGGTTAACACGATGGAACCCCTTTGTAAGACTGGTACCTATAAGCTAAGACCTACCTAACCTACAAAAAAGTGTACCTTTTACCGCCATACTATAAACCAAGATCTCATTTCAGAACTGCAGCTATGTAAATGGTCATTTGTAGTGCAAATATGTATATGACTGGCCAGCGTCCGTCTTCGGTGTTTGTACGAGGCGATGGCACGGCGGCGGTCGGCGGTCATTGCCCGCTTCCTGCAAAGCTGCATTCCTTGGGGAGCTGGCAATGTGGCACCCGAGGGCTTCCACTTACACAGCACTAGGTATGGTGTGTGGTTTATAAATTTTATAATAGTTACCTAAAGAGGAAATTGTTTTCTTGATTATTTGTTAATGAAACAAAGGATTTCTCTACGGCTTTGATTTATCGGAATATTCCTTGAAATGAAATTCTGGAAGTCTTTAAAAGTGTTCGCATTTTAGTAAATTTTATTCTCGAAGAGTATTGCAACTATGAGAGGACGTGTGAGTGGAAGTGTCTCAGTATTGGGAACATTATAGAATTGATTATGATGATTGCATCTATGACAGGCTATAACGAATTTATTTATTGTTTGAAACAATACATCGTGATTTGACTGCAAAGAGAATTACGCAACTTTTGACGCAATAAATTGATGTATCTTCGTATCTTCGATTGTAAATCAACAGTCATCTTCAAACTATTCACAGGGAGATTTTAGTCACGAATGCCGTCAAAAATATGTCAAGACGCCATTGTTTGGATAACTATTGTTACTTTGGTAAAAAACTACGAAGAAGAGTATTTGAAAAGATGTTAATTAAACAAGAGGTAGGTACTATCCGTCAGCACTTAATTACCTTTGAAAGCAAAGTGACCATGATATTTCCAGTCACACTGTGACTGTTCAAGGTGTTGAGAAAGATTATCGAATCCAAGATAATCTGAAGCATAACAAAATAATAATTAACAACTAGCTTTTGCCCGCTGCTTCACCCTCATAGAGGTCGAAAATTATCCCACAATCAATTGTCGAAAAAAATATATTGAGATAGCTTCGGCAAAATGCAGTCAGAAAATGTTAGTTTGAGTTCGTGAAATAACAAAATAAATTTTAAAATTAAATTAAAAGATTTCAATTTATTTAATCTGTTTATGAACACCATGAAATAGTAGCCGCCATGTTATTATGTCATACGGCGTGTCAATTGAACAACTTTGTACTTTTATTATTTTCGTAACGAAAGTAATTTTTATTTATTTTGCATTCAGGAACAGCAAACCAACGATAAGTAGAATAGTAACTCATTTTTTCAATTATAAACAATTATTATATTAAATATCAGCGCATTTGTCTACACAGCAAACTGACGTCATACCCACACAGCAATATGGCGTCCACTGCGTCCAGCGTTTTCGTCAAATTACGCGCGAAATTTGAAAATATAAAATTTAAATGCATTTATTACGGCACTAATCGATTAAATAAAAATGTTGTTTATTTTTAGTGGTTTATTAGCACTTTTGAATCTAATTAAGATACCTTTCAAAAATGGGTGTAATACCCAATTATCCTTATAATATCCTAAACCAGCACCTTAGTCGTATAACACACTATCAATCACAATATAAAAATCATTTTGAAGGATATTTCTGATCCATTGCTTCATATTATTCGAAAAATTTGTCTGCTCAACAATGTAAATAACGCAATGAACTGTCAAAATTAAAGTCATTCCTACTGTTAGTGTGTTACCACGCAGGTCATTCTATATTCTATCTCTACACGTATTAGTGTTCAGACGCCAAGGCGTGAAAAGGCAACAGACAGACGGACAAACAGATTTATTTCATCATTTATAATATTAGTATGGATTTAAAGAAACAACTGTTATGTCAACGTTAACCAAATATCACGGTCACGTCAAATAGTTTAATTAATGTCGATGTTTGCCTCTCAACTTATCAAGAACTCTATCTTTTACGTGTGCGCGTCTAAATCTTAAATGTTGCACCATCTTCATTATCGTGTCCATCTGTCTGTACAAGCAGTTATATGCCGGTGAAGATTTGTAGAATATTTTTGAGGAAGAATGTTGCTTTAATTATAACTATGAGTGAGTTCAACGTGGTTTAACTTGGGTGTAATGTACAGTCGGCATCGAAACTGCATTGACAACTTAGTTTCTAGATCATAATTTTTGAGCACATTTTTTTGTAGCATCTTTATTGATTTAGTAATTAGTTACATAACTTTTACAACATTTCACACAACTATCCATTCACAATACCTAATTAAATTAGGTATTTAAATATTTTATTTGATAACTTTATTTATTTATCAAATGTACTTAATAATTAAAACTACGATATACAAAATAAATACAAAAAACAAAAGGACACTTAGGCGTCGAAGTATTCCTCCGCATCGCTGTCATCAGGAAACGTGCCCAGAAGACTGGCAGCATTGCCACGTTAAATGGCAATGCTAATTCTTTGGCCAAAGAACGATCCAGCCCTCTGGTCACGTGAAGTGTCGACCAGCCGGCGAGAAATTTCCTTAAAAAGGAGATGTGCACTCGGGCCCCATGACCCGAGCGTTTCGACCCCAAACGGCTCAAAACTGTAGTTACCCATAAGGTTACAGTATTTACGCCGCTTGAGGGTCTCAGCAACAGCAGCAGCGGCGCCAGCACAGCCCGCCGTGCTAGGAACATGGGATGGCGCAAGGGTGTCGACACATGTTGCGTCCCACACCAGAGGTCTTCCCACCTTCCAAGGCAATAACGTCATGCCGTCTGGTCTCTTCCCATCGTCACGTACCAAGCCGTTTGGTTCTAATACAGCTGGTACGCCGCCGGTGACAAGGGCTCGACGAATAATATCGTTGATGCTGGCGCGGCGTGCTATGCGACCAGCGCTCCTGCAGCAGGACAGGCCATGGTGAATTAATTAATTAGGTATTATGTTTAGCGAACTATGCTAAATCAAAACGATACTTAGGCGTCGAAGTACCCGTCCACATAGCTGTCATCCGGAAACGTGCCCAGAAGACTATAAACTTTTAGTGTTACAAAATCTGCGTGTGATACATGTATGTACCTACCTACACAAACTAGCCTAGAAAATAAGTAAAAATGTTTACTAACATCTAGAATTGTAAGTATTTTTGTACTATATCTAATTATATTGATCTAGTTGTCTGCTAAATAAATAAATAATAAAATAATAATAAACAAAACTCTAATTTAAATCTGCAACGTGCAACGTGGCTCAGACCCCTGCAACTACACGCAGTAAGTTCGTGGTATTTATGAACTTGCATTGCCGACCGTACACTCGTATTCTCCGTAGTCCGTACGTTACCAACTTCACAGACCGGTTACGTAATCCTCGCATGTGTTCCCGAGTAGAATAATTAGTTAATTAATTACACTCTTACTTCGCATCGTGGCGTCTAGCGTACGTACCCACGATTACACAATGTAGCTAAGGGAGAGTTGCCAGTGTTGAAAAGTATTACCAAGTAGTGTTGCCAGTGGTGTGAAGTTAAACTGATCAGAATCTTGCGAAGGACAAGTTATTAGTCACACCTTATGAATCCGACGCTTTCGACATTTTTGTGTCGTGTAGTGCATGTTTGAGGCATGTGAATTTGGATGATAATTTTTGCATGCCATAAATTAGAGCCGGTTTTGTGATTAACGCGGTACGAAATGATGGAAGAATATTTTAATACGTTTTTTCTGAATACTTTTGAAACTACCATTTCAATTAAGATTAGTTTTTTTTTTCTTATGCTGGTTAACAAAACAGGTAGGTAGGTGTTGCAACCAGCGCCCTTACTAAGTTTTTAAAATAACTTGGTGATACAAGCCCATACACACTTCAAATTTTACTTAAAGAATTGCAGGCAGAACAAGTGTTTTTTTTTAACTAAAGGTGACACTTTTTTTTGTTATGTTTCTTTCTTAGATGATTAACCTTTTCTATCTCCATTTGCAACACTGCACTGTATAGGAAGGTATAAGTTCATTGTAGATATTACGTAATGTTTCTGCGATTATCGACACACGGAGCAATGAATTTTCGCGGAACATAAAATAAAGGAAAATCTACAACAATAAACTTCATTGCAAATTTTATGATCGGTGGAATATGCAATTTCTGCCGTAGACAATTTTATAGACACTACGTGCATTCACTATATTTTTTTATCGAAAGAAGCCATCGACAAAAAATAATTATCTACGGCTCCCGCAGACAGGCGCAACGCCAGCACGACGCCACTGTACTAAAACATTTTTTAATGAAAACTTCATGGAAATTGTTCCACCAGAATCGCGTCGCATCGTCGCCGTCGCCTCTAGAATGCTTACAAAGAATACAGTACATATAAAGAGCCAAAAAGTACCTAAACAGATACCTATGTCTGAAAAAAAAACAAGCGAAATTCGCACACCCAGCCAGCAGCGAAAGTGCGAACAATTTTTTTCGCAATCATCAAAATCGTCATGGTACTAAAACAACCAGGCTTTTGTAACCACAGCTGCATTGCGATGACAATCAGCGTCATTCACAACGAACACCGGGCTTATTTATACTATTTCATACATTGATCAATGGTATCTGTGGCACAGATCTGAAACAGGTGAGATTGCACTCTCGGGCAGATCGCCGGCAGACGAAGAAACTACGCCAATCGTACCAAGGGATACGACGGTGAAAGGGCTTGAAAGTTCTTGTATTACATATAAATATGCGCCCGCGCAGCCCCGGAGTCGACGCTGTAGGCACCTGTGTCGAGTTATGAGAACATCTGTAATTACTTGTGATTATAGTGGAAAATCATTATGTTTCGTGTATTCCGGTTGCCCCGTAATCTGTGTCCCCGTCACGGGGCAACGGGGCGTCAAAAATATCCTTACCTTTGTCCCCGTTATAAACATACTGACAACGGACTGTTAAGATTTCACGTATCGTTGTCCACTTTAAATTTTTATTTATTTTTTAAACGTGGGTAGCGGTAAATCCCAGAACTAAAATGAAAGGTATTTTGTATGTAATATATTTAAAATTAAAACATCTATACAAATAAGATATGTTTACTTTTATAAGTAGATCTTTTTGGAAATTAGTATCCTGCACGAAGTACCAGGTTGTCATAACTTGGTAAGAGCTTTTCAAACAGGAGTAATCATATTAAAATGTATTTAATATTGCAATAAATTATCGAGGACAACGGGAAGTAATTTTAATTATTTTATTAAATTCCCTTTGTCCCCTTTAACGGGGACATGGCCTACGGGGACAACGGGAATACACGTTATGTTTGAAGTAAGGATTAGATCTGGAGAAAAGCTCTAAATACTAATAATATGGGACTGCGGGACAGGAGATGATAAAGTCAAGAAGCTTAATTGTTAAAATTTAAATATACAAATAAAGTCACTGATAGAAAGTTTGTAATGGTAAAAAAACAGCTTTGCATTTTTACTACTAACAGTAGGGGTCAAGGAAGTAATTTCAGTTATGACGGAAACACATTTTAAGTAAATATATGAGACTGCTTCAGGTAGTCAGGGAAATCAATCGTCAAGTAAAATTGACACCTTTTGTCAATTTGCCGTCTTAAAGCCATTTCATACAACTGTCAAATAATTACAGTTGTGATTTGAATATACTGACGATTTAAGTTGGCAGTCGATTTGATTTAAGATAAAAGCTGGCTACCCCGAAAAATTTAAATTTCTTAAGTTTTTTTTTTGTAATTTGCAGGTCAGCGTTAGGCTGTATATTGAACAAAATATTATTACTTATGAATCGCGATCGTAACCAATATGACATTTCATAATTAAGTATATTCTTTCAAATCATCAATAAAACCCTCTAAGTTCATTTTTATTTTATACTAACTTTTTCCAGCGGCTTCGCCCAGGTGGAGGTTGAAAATTATCCCACAGGAACGTACTATCGGGATAAAAAGTATCCTATGTGTTATTCCAGGTTACAAACTGTGTGTGTGCCAAGTTTCATCTAAATCCGTTTAGTAATTTCTGCGTGATTGAGTAAAAAACATCTAAATAACTAAACATATCTACAAACTTTCACATTTATAATATTATAGTAGGAACTCCCGAATGTATAGTTTGAAACCAAAAAGATTAAGCGTTTTTATTTGTGTTTCGAAACTTTGCGTGCAATTACCACTTAATAAGTTACAAAAATAAACTGAAACTACGAAAAGTTACATGTAAGTTATTCCAACGTTAAATGTTTGATATCAAGGCTAACTGAAACTAAGTCCTACCCTTTAGAAAACTGAAGAATAAGTTATGGAAGTTCCGTGTCTTTCAAGGTTCCGGCAAATTATTACCCGGAGGCATTCGACTACAAGTTCCTTTATGTTGTATTTTATGGGATTAACTTCGTAACATATTTTGATTCAAGGAACGATTTATTTTCAGTAAAAATCATGGGATTTTTTCTACAATACAATCTGTTTTCCGGAATTCTATGGTAGGACGTAGGGCTATGTGTGTGGCTTGGTAATTTAAAATGATAGCGTACTAATTATCCAAAATAATGTGGAAGTAAAATAGGTGTACACAACCTGTTATCATGGTATCTGTACATTATTCTAGACCCTCTGCGGTGAGTTTTTCGCCGGTTATTAAAAAATTATGGCTGTGGCTGTTCCATACAATTTGACCGCGTAGATATTGCACTTTTGTAGGAAAGAGCCGAATTTCTAAGTATCTTTTTTGCAGTCCAGTTTTTCAATTAAACAGATTTCTGTCTAAGTGTTTGGTGGTAAAACAAACTTCTTCCGGGACTGTAATGTAACGTACTTAGTGTACAGGTAAGATATCAAAGTAAACCATTTTAAATTGTATCCTGTTTGAAACGCCTTGAACGTATTCAAATTAATGTAACGGCACATTTATTCCATGTTTTACTGATATGTAAATGTAACACTTTGCAGCAACTAATAAACGGGCTTCCTACCTACCTTCCTATGTACTATAAGCTCAATGATCAAGGTCCACTATACTCTGACTTTCCATTTCTATAAATCTTTACTATGTACCGGCTGGTGTAAGGTCAGGAAAAATAATTGTACTTAAGGTGAAAGCTCCAGGGCACCCCGCGAAATCCTATCCTACTTACTATTATAAATAACACTAGCGTCTGCCCGCGACATCGTCCAGGAAATCTCCCTGTTCACTCGACCCACAGGGGTGCGGGTTGTTCGAAAGAGATACCGTGGCCCCTGGCACACAGGCAACTGAGGAAACACGGGTGGGTTTTAGTCAGTAAAAGTCTGGCATGCCCTCCCGCTTCACCACGAGCGGGAGAAGTTATTTGATGATTTGCAATCCTCAGAAAAAAAACTCTATTACCTTCTTTTTATTAGCGTTCTTTCCGTCTTTTTTTTTTGCTCAACTCCTTAGAATTATAACGTGATGTTAAAAAAACCTATAACCTTCCTTAAGAATTGAGCTATCAAATGCAGAAATATTTTTCTAAATCTGATTGATAGTTTCAGAGATTTATAGCGCGTTTAAACAAACAAACAAACAAACTGTTTACCTTTATTATTTAAAAAATATTAATACGTGAAGCAAAAACTTTGTAATCCTTTTTACGAAAATTACGCGGACGCACGGGCGTATGAAATATAGCACAATTAAAGTTTAAATGAAGGAGGAGGGCAGAAAGCTAATATTTTTATCATCATCATCATCATCATTTCAGCCGAAAGACGTCCACTGCTGGACATATGTAGGCCTCCCCCAAAAGGGTTTTTCCATAATCGCCACGCTTGGCAGGCGGGTTGGCGATCGCAGTATGGTTGTAAAATGCATAGAGAACGCTGCTGCCCATTCTCTGGTAAGTCTCTTAGTCGCCTTCTACGACACCTACAGGAAGAAATGGAATGGTGCTAATATTTGTATGCAACAATGCATTAGAAAATAAATACATTAAGTTTTAAATAATTATGGTATAAATTATGGACCATTGGGCGACCACTAGTTTGTGTAGATAACATAACATGACATAACGCCTCATAATTCCTAATATATAGTTTTGAAACTATCAGAAACTCGATCAAAGTAGTCTCCACACGATGTCGAGTTGGTCACAACTTTCTACCACATTAGCATACCTAATAGTTTAAAAGCTTCAGCAAACTTATCATTTCCGGACTATTATATATAATAATACTTAACTGTTATTAAAGTGCAATCAACACAATTAATTTAATAAAATAAACATGCAATTAGAAACGGTTTATTTCCAAGTTGAAAAATTAAGAGTTCAATTTTGAAACTAGTTTTGTCCGCGACTTCGCTCGCGAGGATGTCGGAACATAGGTATCCCATGGGAACGAAGAACCATCTGAACTTATCAAACCGTGTCTGTGTGCCCATCCAAATCCGTCCCGCCCTTATTGCGCCAATCCGGAATAAAAATCCAGACAAACAGACAAACGGACAAAAATTCTTCGTTATCCCAAACTGTCAGTTTTGCCCAATTGAGCATGAACTTTATGTTTTTGTAATAAAGTTGAAAATCGATCAAAGAAATTTGACAGATTTGGGGTAGCTTGATGTGCTGGCGTCTGTAACTAACTAGGTATAGATAATGGTATAAGAACGATTACTTATATAGAATAACAAACAAACAATCTTCATGGAATTAAAATAAATAGCTTCCTTTCCTCGTTATCTACATAAATAGAAACTGAAATTGCTAATAAAACAGAACATAATAGATTTAACCAGCGCTAACAATACCCGTAAGTACAAAACACTGTCAGTAAAGATCCAAGATCTTCAAATGAGCATCCGGAACATTATCCTCGTGAACATAATTTCACCTTGCTTTCTCCCGTAGTTACCTATCGAAGAAGATCATCTCGATAAAGCTAGGTAATGGTGGGCTCGTAATTTTCCTAGGACCACTTATATTACTAATGACAAAAGGCAAGCAATTGCGAGGCAATAGCTAGTCACTCTCGAGGGGCTTAATGAGAAAATGTTAGTTCATAGTGTTAGTACACACTCAGAGAAGTACGCGCAGGAATTTTCATTTTATTTCACCTCCCTGACGTTTGCTTTTACGATATTCAGTTTTACTAGCTACACGTATTCGTATTAAAGCTAGACACGGTTCAAGCCATCTTGCAAAACGTAATATTACTTAGGCATGTGGCAGAGAGTGAAAAAGCAATTTTATATGGGCCAAAAGTCGTGGAGATATTTCTGGAAGTTCAAACGGAATAACTGTGAATTACGAAGCTTTTGGCATGATTTTGATCTTTTTACTCCTTGATATCACACCACTTTGTAACCCCGTCTTCGTCGAGACGAAAAAAGTAAGTACATAACTTATCTACAGGTATATTTCTAAGCCATTACACAGGTGCAGTCAGGAGTAATGAAGGCAGCCATTCGATCCCAGCGTCACTTGGAACAATTGTCGCAAATCGCTGCGACTAGGAAGTCGCGAGATTGCCAGCAATTAATTTTTTTTTGTCCTAACAATGCGATTTATAGAGAACAATGCGACATTGTACATACGTATAATGTTCATTAGAGAGAAAGTTTTCCTTTTAAACAATGAACTCGCTTTTGTAAGGGAGCGCTATAAACTTGCAAAGTTCTTTTAAGTAAGCAGTTTCGCATTCTTTTTCCTTGGTTGGTATTCCGAATGAAGAGTGATATTGGTTGCCTACGTGAGACTACGCCTAGAAACCATGTAGGTAATAACATGTTTGTATAATGGTATTGCTATAGTAGCTACCTTACTACCTTACCTACCTAACTACTAAGGTGGAGCCGCCCGGGGAGGGAAACAAGTGCTAATGTAGACTGGCAGAGAATGGCTTGAGGCATTAAGTCGATTATATACCATTATTGAAGTACCAATGCATGAGGTTAAATAAAAATAGATATTACAGAGAGACTTAGTCTTACATTTTCTGAATACTTTTCTGATCCAAATTAAATGGACAGATCTAAGAAACAAATTGTAGGTGTAGGTTACACCTCTGCCTTTGAGTTAGTGTAGGTAAAAATTGTAGAAATAAAAGTGACAATGACACACATAAACAAAGTGTTTTATATCTTTATATCAGACTCTAAGGAAGTGTAACGGACTTTGTAAGGTGTACCTTTGGGACAATACATTAGTGTTTCAGTACTTTAACTTCTTTCATTAAATCGTGTCTAACTGTCTTGTCTGAGAAGTAATTGCTGTTAAAGTAAATGTCAATAAAGAGTACGCCTGTGTTGCCATTGACCTAGAAAGCAGATACTAACTTACTGACACTAGTTGGTACCGAGACTGTAAACAGAATTTAAAAGCACATATTGTCATCATGGGCACTATTACATTGAAATAAATGACCGGATAATTCGATTAAATTGGATCAACTTCACATTTTGTTAAGTCTCCATAATCATCAATTTGTTATAGTGTTATTCTGGTAAGTGGTGACACAAATCGGTAGTCTTAATGGTGCTAAGGAATGGGGAAAATGTAATGCGAAATGTTTTGATTATGAATGTGGATAGCTTTAAGAGTAGACGAACACCAAAGAAACGATGTGTGTAAGATGATATAGCTAGAGAGTAACTACCGACATGAGGGCTAATCGAGAAGTGTGGTAGAAAAAGACATGTAGAGAGCATTGAGAACTATGCTTCGTTTAGACGAAACTGAATCGTGTAAGGGACATTTTATCAAGCTAAGTATTTTAACAGTACCTTGCCTTTACATTTTAATTCTCTTTACTCATTTACAAACATTGAGAACTATGCTTCGTTTAGACTAAACTGAATCGTGTAAGGAACATTTTATCAAGCTAAGTATTATAACAGTACCTTGCCTTTACATTTTAATTCTCCTTGCTCATTTACAAACATTGAGAACTATGCTTCGTTTAGACCAAACTGAATCGTGTAAGGAACATTTTATCAAACAGTACCTTGCTTTTTCATTTTAATTCTCCTTATTCATTTACAAAAAAAAATTAACAAGCTGGAGACCGACACTGAGTGAGAATATTGAGTAAAAACTCGGAGAAAAGATCTGCCTTCTATCCTCCAAGCAAAGCTTATTGTTGTAAAACACTCATCAAGTGTGCAGTCTATTAATATATTTAACAACTTACCACCAGAATGAAAGAATATTCAGAATTTGAATGTATTTAGAAATAAACTTAAGACATTATTGATTCAGAAGTATTGACGAATTTTGTAAGGATAAAAAAGTTATTAATGGTAAACGATTAATTTTAGTGCGTATTGCAATAATTTCATAAATAATATTTGGAAATGTAATAATTAAGAAAATTTTATATTTATGTATTCTCGCTTTAGTGTTTTTTTTTTTGGTTTAGTGTAATCACGATAGTAATGTTAAGTTCATGGTGTATTCCTATATATCGACACGAATGTATTTTTGTTTATGAAATAAATGAAATGTTGCGCCGCCGGCCCAAAATAAATTGGGTTAAGAGCTAGAGATTGATGATGGCTGGAGGGAGGCGCTATAAATCCGATCATTTTGGGGGACGATTCGTTTGCGTCGTATACGAGTAGGTGTTCTAGACTTCAACTAGTACATCTGGTGCGTCTATACAATGACATCATAGCGATCGATAGCTTTCAACTCAAAATTAGCTTTGCACGGTTCCTATGCTACGCTATTTTATGTACTTTTCAAAGTTAGGTTCTTGCTACATAAGTAATGGAATACACGTATACAGCGTAAGTGTAGTTAATAAAAAAAGTATTTATTGACATTGAACCAAAAGTATTTTTTTTTACTTTTGCTGGTACTTATTAAAAGTCTGAAATTATGATTGCTAGTGCATACTTAGAATGTAGTACACCCACCGGTGTTCTCACAGTAATAAACACTTCCGTGCTTTTTCTTTTTTTACCACAACTTACAATATCCAAGCCGATGACGTAATCCGTCTACTGCGACAAAAAAAAAACATAATAAAAATGCACAACGTGCCACTAAAATGTGGCAACTGGTATTAGAGTTTTCCATATGTGTTAAAGTACTTAAAGCCAATTCTACGTGATTTGAACAGTTATGAAGAGAGCAGGAAGCAATCGAAGGGGCGAATGATCGTGAACCGCAGTGTGTCACGATAGAGTGGGGACATCGTGATCGCAGTCGTGCCGGACATCACTCGGTGAAAATCACTGGCAATAAATATTGCCGTACCTACTCTCTATTGCTCTCTATAAACCCATTGTCTGTATCACGCCTAACGGCTATTTATTTTCAGATAAAGCCGCCATGTTTTTATTTGTATTGTAGAATGGCAACATTAAATTAAAATGAATTGTTGTTTTCGTCTTGATTTTATAAACATAGAATCTGTTTGCTAGTAGGTGGTGAGTCATCGATTGAAAGATAATAAAACTAAGTAGGTATTACGGAAAGGTTATTCACGTAGAACAAGATAAAATAAAAATATATTTAATCTTCTTTATAGGCATCCGCTGTTGTGTTCGCCTTCGCACTTTACATTTGAACTTTAGATAGATAGATAAATCTTTATTGTTTTTTTCTTTATTGTATTTTAACTCTTTTTATCTAGCTCATACGACACGTCATATAAGTTACCTATGTTCTTTATGGGGTATCTGCGCAAGGGAACCTTAAATCATTAATTTTCGATCAATAAAGCACATTTATAATCAGCACCCTAATTGCGCAACTCACGATCAATCATCTGTTTCATTTTGACAGTTCAGCAATATTCATTCCGTTATTTACGTTGTTGAGCAGACACATTTTTCGAACATATGAAGCAATGGATGAGTAATCTGTTTTAAAATGATTCAGATTATGATTAATCGTACGTTACGCAATTAGGGTGCAGTTTCAAAATAGTACAGTGTTTATTTTATTATCAAGTAATCTACGTACGCACGTAAAAGTGAGCACGTCCTCTTGAAATAAATAGCTAAAATTCAGTATTGTTTCTTATTTAGCAGCAACGCCGGCGCACTCCCTATTTCGTACCTACCAACCAGCGTTGCCAGATTTTTTTTCAGGCAAAGCGGGATTTATAAACTTTTCGAGCGAAAAAGCGGGATTCTTTCTTCGAAAGCGGGACATAATAACGTAAATAATCAGTCATGTTTTTATTCACCGACTTTATTATTAATTATCTTTTTGAGTTTCAAATTAAGTTTACCATGATGATTGAAAGTCGTAAAAAAAATATTTTAACGAAAATACGTTACTTTACCATACTCATAACCGCACCGTCGAGCAATCTCGAAAAGCGGGACTGACCCTGTCCCGCGCAGGACATTCAATTTCGGGCTAAAAATCGGTACGTCCCGCCAAAATTGGGACGTCTGGCAACGCTGCTACCAGGGCTCATATAAGCCCTACAGTGCCTAGCCAAGCGTATAGTATCGTATAGGCGCATATGACGTGTCGCATGAGTTCATCTTAGTGTCCACTGTCCACCACTCCACAAATAAACTATGTTGGGGTCGTCTTCCAGTGTAACCGTATTCTGTTCAATACCAGTATTTTCCATGGAGCGACTGCCTATCTGACCTCCACAACCTAAGTTGTACGATACCCTGTGGTAAGACTCGTTTTCAGGCTTTCGGACTGTAAAAAATCCACGAATGACAGCTGGGGCCAATAGCTTATCATGGTTTCCGGCACGGTACGGAGGGGTCTTGGTATCCCATCCACGGACCCGGGACCAACCATGGACCCATGCGGTTATTACTAAGCCGCAAACTCCTTTTTCTTTATTAGTTTTCATGACACTCGGTATAATCAAATGACTACAAACTCACATTTATTTCAACGACCCATATTAATGGCAACCACAAAAAGTGCAAATTCCCAAACATCTCGGGTTACGTGTGAAAGTAAAACACAAAGTAACGATACCCAGCCAAGTTGCAAATAGTTAAACTGATTTACTAAGAGGGAAAGTCATGCATTGTTTATTTTTTTTCTGTTTGGCGGAATAATTTAATACTGCGGTGCATGGATTATGAATGTAATCGGGTTATATATAGATATGCAAAGCAATTTTTCTGCTGAAGAAAATTATGCTATTTACAAAATGAACTGAGATAGTGCTCATAATGAAGTTAATTTAATAATTATGGTTAGAATTAGAATGGAGTGTCAGATTTATTCAGTCGATACTCTGATGATGATGATGGTTTTTTTTTGGGTGGGAAATCATCAAATAACTTCTCCCGCTCTGGGTGGAGCAGGAGGGCGTGTCAGACTTTTACTGACTAAAACCCACCCGTGTTCCCTCAGTAGCCTGTGTGCCACCCGCGGTATCTCTTTCGAACAACCCTAACCCCTGGCAGGTGTCAGGTATGTGGTGTATTTCTACAGCCTTGTGGAACACAACTTTCATTGATTCGTTTTGTATTCAGAACCGAAAATAAATTAGCTTCAAGGCAACAAGGTAAAAGTGTATTTATTTACAAGTAACCTGTACTTAAGTGAAATGAAAAGTAAATAAATCTTACAGTGTCAGACTGTTATTTTTGGATTTTGGCCCTGCAATGGCGTAACAGAGAAATCGAAAAAGCTGAACCTTAAAAGGCAGTGGTTCCTTACGTAAGTAAAATTAATACATTCTGCATAAAATAAGGTTGGTTTTATACCCTTTTTATTTTAATAATAAATAGCAGCTGACGTAAAACTTGTTCGTGCGTAACTTAGAATTGAAATATTTTGAAATAATGCAGCGCGAGTAGACTTTGTCGTTACATTCTATTGTGGTGGACATAATAGTTACCAAGATAAAGTGACATTCTATTACAAAACTTATATGTAGTTTATTTTCTAACTTTAAAATAAAAAAATAATAGTTTAAAAAACTAAAAACACGCTTTAAAAACCAAACTAAAAAGAAGAAAATAATTTAATTCAATTAAAAAGCGTGGGGTGCTTTTTGAAGTATTTTTATTATCAATTAATGTCAAGCACCCCACGCTTTTTAATTGAATTAAATTATTTTCTTCTTTTTAGTTTGGTTTTTAAAGCGTGTTTTTAGTTTTTTAAACTATTATTTATTTTCAATTTTTTAGTTCTGCTAACTACAAAAACGTGTTTTTTTATATTTTTTTTCCTTTTTTATTAAATTATTGAATTGTCATCGGTCCTCGATAAGTTTACAAAGTTTCAATGAAATCTGACTGTTTAGGGTGGGTCAAAATCGCGCTCTAAGGAGTCGGTTACATACAAACAAACAAACAAACATACAAATTACCCACGGAGAGTTACATACTGACATACTGACATACAAGTGAAGCTAATATAAAGCGTGTAATGAATTGCTCTTCCGTGTTTTGACCGCAAAGGTTTAGCACTTTTCTATGAAACAGCTGTTTTTTTTCCGATGAAAAATTTCTACGCTAGGGTGTCTAGAATCATGTGTTGAATTACAGTTTCAGTTTGCGCATCGATGTCCCAGCCACCCTGTATATTTCAAACCTTTGAGTATCCACCAACTCCACTGCTTTAAATCTAGACAGTGTTTTGATTGCTTTAAAATAATAACACTTTTTCATGTGCTTCTCGACTGCATCAATCTATCAGTAACTGCGCACTTTATTATACGGTAATACCACTCATGGACTCCACGAGATAGGCTCGACCTAGTGTGGA
Organism: Antitype chi; assembly: GCA_947359405.1. NCBI lineage: Eukaryota > Metazoa > Arthropoda > Insecta > Lepidoptera > Noctuidae > Antitype > Antitype chi. The sequence goes on along the minus strand of OX375815.1, from coordinate 7,030,688 downwards.
GCTCATAAGCAAAATGCTTCCTTTGCGTATTATTCTTGTGTTTTTTTTATGTTAACCTAGCTATTAATGTAGATCAAAAGGAAATGTAAAGCACTGTTTTTGCTAAATAAACATTATCTTACCTTATCTAATACTGCCTGTAAACCTTCTGAAAACCCACTTCTATCAACAGGAAATATAGATTGCGAACAAAACCCTTTGGCACAATATCTGATCCAGTCCCATGAACATATACTTAATATCTTTTTTTAACTTAAGTACTTAACTTACTTACCTACCTAATGGCCAATTCATGAAGTCATTACCTACGCGTGACAGAGACCTCAATTCAAAGACAGATGTGAATACTGAATACAGACGAGGTTTTCTATGCTAGCTAAGCTTACTTATTAGAAAGCCAGTTTCGAATAACATTCGCGCTTGTAATAGCAATTTAGCAAAACATTCCGATTATACAGTGATAGGAAAGCTGCATGTAATCTACGTAAGTAGAGATTAGTTAATTACTAGGTTTGCTGTGCATCGGGCTGGAAACTCTCCCCGCCAAGCCAGCGCCGTGGATCCACGGTGCACGATGGTGAAACCACTTGCCTTTGTTGCCAACAACGTCAGAAATTAGTATGTGATCGAGTATACGTGTGCTTTGATTTTCTATGTTTAACATACGTATTTCTCTGATTTCCACTGTTTTTTTTTTGTTTTAGTTTTGGAAATCATCAAATAACTTCTTCTCCCGCTCTGGGTGGTGCAGAAGGGCGTGTCAGACTTTTACTGACTAAAACCCCCCGTGTTCCCTCAGTTGCCTATGTGCCAGGGGCCACGGTATCTCTTTCGAACGACCCGCACCCCTGTAACGCAGGATTCCTCAAATTAAGAGGTAATTCGTTATGATCCTTTAGGGGCAAGCCATGTATGTGATGGCATTTCCCATCGGTAAAAATCACAAACTTCTACATACAAACTTTCGGGGCTAATGTAATCTTTGCATTCGGGTCTGCCTACTTGTGGTGACTGGTCGTGTTGCTAACCATGGTTTTGTTATTTAATAATTACCGTATCAGTTGCACATGTGAGGACCTACTGAGGCTGGGTCAGTAAACGGTTTTCTCGTTGCTGAATTTTAGGCCAAACTTCATGATTCTAGCTAGTCCAATCTCTATGTTGTAGACGCAGCGGTCCAGGCTATGCTTTGTCTGTCAGTGTGTGAATCTATGAATGTGACTACATTAACTTTTTCTTATGGTATTAAAACAGTTTAACATCTTCCGACTGATACCTACTATGTACTAAAAATATAGTGATGGAATCAAGTCCATATTGAATTTGCCTCTGTTCTGCTTTTCTATAAGTTGATCCAAATGTGACCAATGGCCATCAGAATACCAAAGATTAAAATCCATTCATCTACATTTCGTTTTATTTGTACACCTTCCCGTCATTTTAATTTGATTTGGCTTTGTGTGTTTCGATTTCAATTACTAAGAAAGCGCACACAGCATTCTTCAGTGAATCGGTTTTATTTGCCTTCGATGATTGAATTTCTGCTGTTATTCGTATTATCCACAAGACATTCTTGGCCATGTTGAAAGAGCCAAATACTCCAAGATTGTCGTTGAAATTGAAATTGAAATTTATTTATTTGCCAGAATATAGACACTTATATATAGTAACAAAATAATTTTAGTCTCACCATATCCGACTTACCAGTCGTGCAAATATTTCTAGTACATGCATAAATTATATCATGAAATTACATGAATGTCATCTCATTAGTTATAGGTACACATCATTATCATAATACCTACAATTTACAGTCTTGCTTCGTTGATATTAATTAGCACATTACATTAGATCGTAAATATATTAAATTCGTTTATTAAATTTATACCAGTTCGTTATATGAATTGAATTCACCTTTACAAGTTCTAAGCCTCTTTGTTGTTAAACAAAATTCGTGATTGGTTGACCGTGACGTACGTTAATAAATACAAAGTAAATGTCAATCAGGCATCAATTCAATATCATAACACTACAGTTACATTAAGCAACGAAGTGTGTAATCGTCGTTTCGTAGCGTTCAAACGTTTGAATTCTTACTTCTGACAATGAAAAGAAATGATGTACTTGACATCATATACAATTTTCCGTTTATTGAATATGTTGTTATGTTCACGCAACTAGGCAACGTGAAAGGGTGTACCTTCAGATAAGAGTACCTAGTTCAGGTCAGTGCCCTCCATTGTGTGGTTGGGCAACAATTGCCAGCCATGTGATAGGTACAGCGGTTAATTGTCGGCCGCGACGGTCGAGGAATATCAGCCATAACTATCTGGTGAGGCTCTAACAGCCTCCATTCATACACAGTCACGCTTCGAGAGCTTTCCGATACATATCTCGGTTTGCTACAAATCGATACAATCGCGTTATTTCGAATTGAATACGGCGGCGCCTGCGTTCGCGACGGAATTCCTTTGCAGTTTGCAACGGCTGTTGTTTTATTTGTTTTTCTTAGATATCAATTGAACTTACTGTCTTTATGTAACGGTAATAGATTGTAGTACAAAATAATATATAAACTAAGGAGGAAACTTATCTCATTGCCTCGGTAGTTGGGTAACTAACTTAAACATTATACATTCTTCGGCACTAGATCCCTTCATTCATGCTAACAATAAAATTATTTGTACCTAAGTACAATTGAATTGTTTTGTCTTATTTCTCAAGAAGATCCTTGAATGGGTGTGTCGTCTATAGAACTACGGGTATACATTCATACACACATAGGTATGTAAGTATATACGTACTTATAATCATTCATAGACTGCAGTAATGATGACTATTGCTGACCTATGATGAGTCATTGTTTACGCGTGATGATCTTAGACAAGGTTTTGAAATCAGAATGTACCTACTCATACACTACTAACGGATGACAAATGTAATAAAGTTACAACAATTTAACGCGATAATAACATACCCTTACCTACATAAATACGAAAGATAAATAATTAGTGAGTTTTAGCTGATGGCCCCGACTGATAGAGGGCGCAGTTCGGCTCTGCTGCACAATAAGTACGTATATAAAAGCTTTAAAGGGGAACATAAGTATATATTGTATGTTTCATGACATTTTATTATGACTACATACATATGTAGTTATATTTCACTTATCTGTGCATAATTGTATAGGTATAGTGATCTCTACGGCTACGAGATGCTACGGTGCTACGAAATTCGTAGCAGATTTATTTTGGACAATTTCCCGAATAATTTCGTCGTCTAGGAAAATTGCTTGGTTCCTTTATATTACAATGTAGAATTGTAAAATTTTAATTTACTTGGAATGCGTAGGTCAAGTAGCAGCATCCTCCGGCCACAAAACAGTTCATAACATAACGTTCACGAAAAAGTACCTACCTTCTTAATTAAAAAATCATGCAGATGTAAGCTGCAAGCGTAATTCGGCACGTCCATAATAAAATATGAACTTGTTGAATGATTTTTTGTCATAACAATTAAAACCAAAACATTCAGGTCTACGTAATCTGCGTATACATTTAGCTGCATATTGTTTTAAATAATCCATCCCGATTTGAGGTCAAGTCTTATTGCTATGCGAATCAGAAATGCAACCACTTATATTAGTAGTGATATGTTTGTTTGCAACATTCGATCATATTATTGCGGTTACAAAGCTGCGGCATTTTTACTCGAATAACGTTTGTTTCTTTATAAGAAACTTGCTTCTACCCGTTCGCAAGCAGCGTCCGCGTGGAATTTCTTGTTTTGTCCTATGACACTCGCCAGTAGCACAATCAGCTTATAATTTTTCCCCCACTGTTGGGACACTGGCCTCTCTTTCACAGGGAGTGGGCTGCACTGAACCACGCGGGCCTAGTGTGGGTTGGTAGATGTCACATGTCTTCAAGTTTTGTTTCTATGAGGTCTCCTCACGATGTTTTCCTTTACTGTTTTGAGAGCAGTGGTGTTTTATTTATTATATTAGTGGACGCCCAGTGGTCGAAATTCATAATTCATTTAAACTTAATGTATTATTAATGCATTATCATTGTGTCAATACTCTTGCGCCATCCCATCTTCCTGGGTCGGTATGCTGTGCTGGCGTTGCCGCTGCGGCTGCGGAAAACCTCAAGTGGCGAAACTATAACAACATTATTGGTAATTATATTTTCGAGCCGTTTGGGGTTGAAACCCTCGGGCCGTGGGGTCCGAGTGCTCATGCTCTCTACAAGGAAATCTCCAAACGGCTGGTTGACACTTCCCGTGACCCAAGGGCTGGTTTTTACTTTGGTCAGAGGCTGAGCATTGCTATAACACGTGGTAATGTCGCCAGTCTCTTGGGTACATTACCAGTCGACAGCGATGCGGATGAGTTTTTTGACGCTTTGTTTTAGTTTATTCGCTGTAGTTTATTATTATATAAAATATTAACTTTCTGCACTCCTTGTCCATAAAAAGATTAACTGTGCCACATTTTATACTCAATATTAATATACATATTAGACTACAAAGGTTTTGCTTCACGTATGAATATATAGAAGATTATGAGTACTTTATAGATGACTCGTAAGTTGTAAGTATTTACAGCATCCACATTTTATCCAATCTTCAAGTTGTTTGACCAGTTTTTTTTACGACATCAACAAAAGTTTTAATGAGCTTCGAGTCACAAAAAAAGATCGATTTTATACGCGTTCTAAGTGAACAAGATATTGATTGCAACACATATTTTATTCAGGTGAATTTTAATACTATACTATGACTTTTAATGCGGTTTTGATGTTTTTTTTTTTGTTAATGACAGCATTTATATGGTATAAAGATACAGTACATGAAACTTTTTATACCCAATCGTTAAGGAAATGTTTCACTTAAATAACGTTCTCTCGTGTTTTACTTTCGTTGACAAAAACAAATGCACTGCTCAATGCACGAATGACACTTCCTAAAGTGTAATTGTGTCCCAGGTTTAGTAAACTACTAAACAGCTTTATTCTAGAGATATTATAAATAGGCTCTGTCCTTTAAGAAAATAAAGGGTAACGTAACAGCAACAGTTTGATTCTCCGCTTCATCAAATAGAAATCACCTTCCCAGTACGTATGTTTGTTTTGAACTACAATATTATAGATAGGTCCTGCATTCCCTGCTGATAGCCAAATAGTTAACAATAAAAATATCAACTTACCCTCCTAACAGCTCCACTCACGGTGCTCGCTAAGCTCTCATTGTCATAGTGACGAGAGAACGAGTACGGGCCCGGATGACTCCGGGATACGCATTGCCCCATATGCCCGTCACACACACAAAACAAATCACATGTGTCATATACCGTTAGTTCACTTCACTTCACTTGACTTCACGTTCTCACGATACGAATCTGCGAACGAAATAAACGATTTCTTGTATTTTTGAGTCACCTGATCCTACCTAGTCTGAATTTTAATGCGACGCCCACACCTGACCATGCTAAGTTATCGAGCATGTTTTACAAATATGGGTAGGTCGAAAAAAATACTGAGATGCCGATGTTTTTTTTTTGACGGTTGAAAAAAGACTTAGCTAGTAAGGTCTGGGATTTAATAAAAGCTTGTATTCTGTTGCTGTATGCTCTAATGTGTTTTATTTGATTATGTATTTAGTTATCTATTTCTAGCTTGTATTGTCCGAGTCACACTGCACATCAAAGTCCATCATTGCATCTAAATCAGAGTTCATGTTAGCCGAACAGAAAAAGCAGATGCTTGTCCGGAAATGTCTCGAAAGCCAATAAATTGAATCCAATTGAACATTTTTTATCCGTCTGGGCATAGTTCAACTCGGGTCATCCAGAAAGAACTTTTACAATCGATCCCGTTGTTTAGTTAGAAGATCAAATTCGGTTTGCCTTTTTTTGTTTTTCGGCAAAAACGGGCCAGTGGGCGAAATCAGCCAGCGTTTTTTTTGTACACATCTAAAAAGAAGCTTCTTTCATTGAATTGTATTTTGGCGGACTGCTTTTAATTATTTAATCGAGAGTATTTGTAAATAGTGAGGTGTGGTTATCTAGAAAACTATTAGTTTCATTAAGAATTGTATTCATTGTTATCTGTATCCGGTTGATTATACAAACAATTGAACCGATCTGATTGGGTTAATTTATGTTTGTTTATCATTAAACAAGATAACAAACGATATAAGGTGTATAAAAACAATAATATTCATCTTTATTATTTTACACAAACACAGGAAATACATATAAATGTGTGGCAGTTTTACGTCGTTCTTTTTTTGTTCCCTTGTTGTGATTGTAGCTTTTATATCTCTCTTTAAAAAATCTGGTCATATTCGTGATTCTTTATAATGGCCAGTAGACAGGCATACAATCTATAGAGGACTAAAGAAGCGTGAGCAAAAAACGGCTATTTTTTCCTATCCCGAAGGCCATGTGAATACAATCGTGGAACTTAAACTAGAATTTTATAACAGTATCCTTTACATAAATAAATATTTTATAATGTGTTCTGTATGTATATTTCTACACTTTTAACAACTCTGATAACAGGCTTCATGCAGTTTTTATTATTAAAGAAATAATCAATATCACAGATTAACGCTGTATTTTTGGCAAAATCGCTCAAAAATATGACCGTACATTTTTGTCACAGTAGCCGTCTATACCCAGCCCAGCTGATCACACGTATTGCTTCAAAACAAGGTCCTTGATAGTTCACATGTTGTCGAACTTTGCGTCACTGTGTCGCGAGTATAGCGCGTCGCGCGCACTGCGCACGGTTCACGACTGGCGCACGCGCACCTCGCAACCGCCAACCGCCATCGCCACCGGCTGTAATCTGTTGACTCATTCATGAGCTGCTGTGAACCGTCCCATTGGGGAATACATAGGTAATATTGGAATATATTAAAAGTTATTGCGTTACTTCGTTATGATTTAGGTGCAATCATTGATGTCGAGATTACGTCAGTTAGTTGCCTGTCATCGCATCGTTAACGTTTAGTTAGACAGGTTTTTAAGTAGGAATTGCATGATAAACCGCTAGGGATTTAAGCGCCGCACTACAAATGCAGCAATACCTCAGTCTCTAGGGGATTGACTACACCCAGTAATTGAATACACGGAATACCTACACTCAACAATATCCTACTAGTGGATGAAGATTCATTCATCCACACCACCCTGCAATTGAATCTAAGCTTAGATCAGAATTTTCTATCTACAAAATTAAGGGTAATATTTTACCCAAAAATATTTTAAGATTACAATAATTATTATTGAGAGTTGAAAATCGAGTGCGCGATAAAATCTCGCCCTGATTTTATTACGACCGTATGAATGTCGACTTATGCCATTTACCTAAATGGTCTAAGAGCCTCCAGCAACAATTTTTCGTACTGGTGTATGCAAGTAAAAGACGATCGACAAACTTCGTACGGTGGCTAGACTGGCTGTAGCTGAATGAGACTGACTGATGACTTAAGTTCAACAGTAGACTGCAATTAATAGGCTGATGATAATGAGGCATCTTAGTTTGACTTACTCTCAGGTCCTCCTCAGGTCTAGTGGTGGCAACTGCAGGAAGTTCTGGGTTAAATTCCCGGGTCGGGCAGTGTTGTTGTGTGTGTTTTCCATCAAGGATTTCACAAACAGCCCCGGATTCTGAGTTTGTGCTTGTTGGCAATAGGCTCGCCCTCTATTACCTACATGGATTTAAACGTAACTAGTAATAAGTGGATGTATTTAAATATTGTGTATTTCTTGCGTACCATATTTATGTATCCGAAAACAGCAAAATGATAAAAAGCATTATGTATCGTAGATTGTAGAAGAAAAAAAAGTGGTAAAAAAACCTGTAAACGGGGCAGACGCACACTAAAGTCCGGCCGTCCCGAAAGAAGTTTCGCAAACGCGGCACTACATGACCCGACGCGGTGTCATGCGACATTTCACATAATAAAATTATAAGGTCCTTTATGAAATTGGCGTTTTGTCGAACTGGGCCACTGTGATCTTAAATATATCTGGCGATTGCATAGGAATTCCAAATTCCAATTTATTTCAAATATTGCGTTTCGAATTTAGTGATAGATCTGTTTTCGCACCATTTGATTTATCTATGACATCGTTCTGTTGTCAGATAATGCTACATTTCATAATGAATCAATTTAATTAATTGTATGATGATGATGCACAAAACAACTAGATAGTGCTTCAAATGGTGGTTGGGTTTTGCAACAAAAACTGTGACAGATTGCCTTGTTTGTTGACACTTCATTATTTAGAATTAACGAACCATTAAAATTGAGTCTAATGTTGCTTTCTGCAACAAGTTAACGGAAGATTAGTATTTAATGACGGTTTTAAAAGGTAAAGATCGTTTCTGAAACTGGTACTGGGTAGCTGGAAAATGGTAGGTAAGTACCTAATTTAGCATTAATTAGAGGAGCTGCGACTGGAATGTCTCCGACACTCACCATATTCCTCGGAAATTCCGGAAAAAATCCGGAGTCGCTCCAACAGATTACCACTTTTTCCGGAATTTAGACGATTTCTTGCAAGGAAAAATATTTAATTGCGATGAGGCAGTCAAAACCGCCTATACTCTAATTTTTAATTTGCTGGAGAAAAATGACAGCCATTACTACCTACCGACCTTTTTTGTTGTTGTTTAAGTTAAGTGTTTATCAGTGGAAACTTGTAAATGGCGTTCAGCTTGATATTGTTTAATAACATTGTTTATGTTAGCTGTAAGTTTCCCGAATAAAATAAAATAACTGTCATGTTGACAAAAAACGGTCGACCGCAGCTGTCATTTTATTCCAGCTAATGAGCTAATTAAAAATCAACACGGTCAAAAAATGTGAACGCTCCGTATCGGTCCTTAAGGCTTTGGCCGGGGTGTGGTGGGGAGCTCAGCCCTACACCCTCAAACTGGTCTATAATGCGTTGACCAGGAGTGCTTTGGACTACTGTTCCTTCCTTATTGAGCTCTGCAATAAAGAAGCCCTCAAGAAACTAGACAGCATCCAGGCCAAATGCCTGAGAATTATTCTTAGAGCCATGAGATCCTCTCCCATAAATGCGCTTCAAATTGAATGTGCAGTATCACCCTTATGCCTCAGAAGACAGTATTTGGCAGATCGTTTCCTGTCTAAAGTATTCTCGCTTTCATTCCATCCTTTACTCCCAATTTTAGAGCAAATCGATCTTTCCTTCAATAACTCTCCTTATTGGAACAATAAAGCAATTCCTCTATTGATAAATAGCTTAAACATCTCTCTTCGCCTGTTTGTCAATATCCAATTCTCCGTCTTTTCTGCTGCATTTGAAACGATTCACTTCGAACCAAAAGTCGTTTTGGGACTAGGTATTTCAAATAATTCCTGAAACGCAAAACGCGACTTCGAGTTAGCCGTCAAACGTTACTGGGAAGGGTGGAACTTTTTCTTTACTGACGCATCAAAAATATGTGCTGCTGGGGAGTTTGTTCCGCTACTTCTTCTTCCCAGCTACAGCACTAGGAAGTGGTGAAGGGCGGGCGTTTTGGGGGGACTGTCTTATGTAATTTTATTTTGACGTTCAAAAAGAGCTGACTCTCAGCTTAGTTTGAATAAATGACTTTTGATTTTGATTTTTGAATATCACAAACAGAATGTTCAGGAGTAGCAGTATACTTTAAAAAGTCTAAAATTGACCTACTTTTTCAATGCCCGCCAGAAGCATCAGTTTTTCAGGAGAGTGCATATTGGCATTTTAGAAGCCATAGGTACATTATACCAAATCACACCCAATAACAAAAGCAATTTTTTTTTCAGATTCCCGCAGTAATTCGGTAAAGTCGGGAATCCCAGGCTGATTCCCGGCCACCGTAGGCGCGGGCTTGCGGACGGTGAGTAATGGGTAGCTTGCCGTCCGGTAAGGACCAAGCCCGGGTCGACAGCGCGTTGTGTTCCACGCGCGCCTCAAAGAGATGTCAGCACCAACTGGTGGGGTCCGCAAGGGCCGATGCCTGCCAGGGGTGCGGGTTGTTCGAAAGAGATACCGCGGCCTCTGGCACACAGGCAACTGAGGGAACACGGGTGGGTTTTAGTCAGTAAAAGTCTGACACGCCTTCCTGCTTCACCCAGAGCGGGAGAAGTTATTACACGATTTCCCACCCAAAAAAAAAAACAGTAAAATGCATAGTAAAATCGTTGTAGAAATTATGAGGTTGTTATTTGACTGTTTCCAAAACGGCTTGGACATCGAGACAGCCTGGATTCCTGGTCAATCGGGTATTGTTGGCAATGAGTGCGCTGATTCGTTAGCAAAGTATGCCACATCAAATCCAGCTGATCGAAAGCACTACGTAGCTCATAATTAGGATTTGCGAAATGGTGCCAAGCCCAAATTGTTCGACACGTGGACCAAAAATTGGAATGAGACCTCAAAAGCCAAGGGTGCTTACTTTGCAGCTATACCTACAGCCTGACATCCAGTGGTAATCGTGGTTTTTGAAATATCCAAAATATACCAAAAGAACTGTTTCTTCACTTTGCAGACATTGTTGTAGCCCAGTGTTTCTGAATGTACCTACGGACTGTACTTTAGGCCATATTTTTTCTCCAACTCCTTGAACTCCAAATCCTTCGATATCTATAGCAAAATTTCCAAATGTAACATTCCTCTCCGGACTAACTTCCATACCCTCTTACGAGTATACCACTTTTTCTTCTGTTCTGTAAAGAATTTCTCAGTAACCTACCTATCTCCCCGGGGTCTGAATTTGTGCCCGGTTGATGTCAATAGGCTCACCTCCTATTACATGGAGTTTAAAGTACACCTCACTCCTCAGCCCAACCTTTCGGCAAACAACGCGTGATGTCATGTTACGATATGTCATAAATTAATTTTTGTAAATTGTTTTATTTAGCCATGTAAAACACCAATTTCCTAAATACGGACCGTAGAAAAAGTTCCACTTATTGCCGCGGGACTTTCGTGAGACGGACTGTATGTACAGACGCCAGCAGGTCAAGCTATCCCAAACTGTCAAATTTTCCCAATTGAACATGAACCTTATCACATTGTAATAAAGTTGAAAATCTACCAAATAAATTTGACAGATTGGTGTGGCTTGATGTGCTGGCGTCTGTACATTACAACGAAGTTGTCAAATAGTTGTCAATTAGCCAGCTGACACAATGGCTACGTTCCGAGATACGATAATATCGATTTGAGCGTGCTCACACCCGTTCCGAATTGGCGTGAGCGCGATAACGATGTCCCGTGAATCGTCATAGATGACGTCATGACATGCGCCATCTTTCGATAACGCCGACCATGCGTAAGATTAATATCACCGTGAGCGCTGTCAAAAATGAAGTTCTGCTGTTTTGTTTTGAATCGTATAATATCTTTATCTAACTTAGATATAGTGCTTCTGGCTAGAGTCGCCACCTAACCAAATAAGATGACGAAATTTGTGGTGTATACAAGTTTTATATGGTGTAAATAGGTTTTAACATTGAGTGAGCACTGTTAGCGCGTTCGCGAGCGTTCCGTATTGTTAACAAAAATGACAGTTCTTAGCTGTCATAATCGTCATATCTATCTCGGAACGCAAATGATTGATTTCAGCGCTCACATCGCTATTTTTCTAATTCGGAACGTGGCCAATATGTCACAAACTGTCAAAAAGTTGTGCGTACTGCGTAATCACTTCAAAGTTTATTTATATTATAGTGTAACAAGTCGTCGTATTTTCTATTATCTACGCCTTTCGTAAGTTTTGCTGAAATATTATTTATTGAATTTGGTGCATTACTTACTTACCTTTTTGGAATGTTAACCCGCGCTGGTGTGAGGCTTTTCTCAACGGAAGCGTTGAGCGTTGCCAACAATGTTGCTAAGCAACAGTTTACAGTAACTTTGGCTGATGGTGAGTGTGTAACATATAAAAAAGTACTCTGTGGTGTGTAAAGTTATAATAATTTTGTAGATCAATCTTATTTTCTCCACATAAAACTTTTGAAGGCACTTGTAGTGCATCTAAAGATCTAAACTTTGGAAGAAGACTGTATAGTACAAGCCGCTTGTGGTATATATGATCCTTGAGTTCAAGAGTTGTAGTGTTCACTGTGGTTAGACGCAGGTACCGGCTAAATATAATAAATTCCTTGCTTGTGTTGAACTGGCAAGAAATGAAGAAGACAATATTCTCACCAATAACAGGCATAAATTATTGTTGCGAATGTTGAACTGGTACATGATAGAGAATAGAACAATCAGAATAACTTATGAAAAGGATATGTCCCTCAACAAAAGGTATTAAGTAATTATCTTAGTGGCCGAAGTCAACTGACTGTTAAAACTTATTTATACATATAGTAAACAAAATCGTTGTTTTACAGTGTAATATAAAGAATTGTAATTAAATACTTAATGCATTTATGTTTTACTAGCAACAGGGTACTCTGCAATTTGAAATTAATATAATGCCCAATGCTTGTTCCAGCAAAAGCAGTGTTGAACTATGAGCGAAGAGGAAAAAACATAACATTTACGCACACTGAAGTACCACCTGCATTCCAGGGTAAAGGAGTTGGACACAAACTAGCTAAGGTAAGGCACAAATGTCACTTTACTGTATTTCTTTAAGTTTTTTACACGCTTTATATTAGCTTCACTTGTATTTTGTTTGTATGTAACCAACTCCTTAGAGCGCGATTTTGACCCACTTTAAATGGTCAAATTTCATTGAAACTTTGTAAACTTATCGAGGACTGATGACAATTCAATAGTTTAAAAAAAAATTGAGAAAAATGAAAAAAAAAGGAAAAAAAATATATCATGGTTTTGTAGTTAGCAGAACTAAAAAATAGAAAATAAATAATAGTTTAAAAAATTAAAAAAACACGCTTTAAAAACCAAACTAAAAAAGGAGAAAATAAATTAATTCAATTAAAAAGAGTGGGGTGCTTGACATTAATTGATTATAAAAATACCTCAAAAACACCCATGCTTTTTAATTGAATTAAATTATTTTCTCCTTTTTTAGTTTGGTTTTTCAAGCTTGTTTTTTAGTTTTTTAAACTATTATTTTTATTACATATTAACTGTATGCAAACAATTTTCTTTGATGTATGTGAAAATTGGGTGCTTATTATTTTGATTAAGTATTTTTCTACTTCTTTTTTACAGTATGCCTTTGACTATGCCCACAAGAATGATTTGGATGTAACTTGTCAGTGCCACTTCTTAGCAAAATACTTTGAAAAGAATCGAAGCAACTATAGAGGCCTCAAAATAACATTTGAGCTAGACAATGAATAGGACTGTATCAACTATGGACTTAGCTTGGATAAGGAGTAACATATATTATTATTTTCGTGAAAAATGTTATGGTAATGCTAAAAAACTTTCCAACAAAGCCTCAAAACAATACGGTGATGCCGCAGAGTTTTTATTCTACAGTGGTCTGGCTAGTATATTGGAAGGACAAGTACAAAAGGGAATCAGTGATTTGACTCCGTTGCAATCTGAAAAAGATATTCAATTAGCAGTTGTCATTGCTCTCATTTATGGCTATAAATTAAGCAGTCCAACTGAGAGAGAAGCTCTTTACAGCCTGGAGACGAAACTCAAAGAGGAGAAGAAGCAAGCCAATGCATTGTCTTTCTTCTATGCTGGTCTATTTCTATCATTTGCAGAGAAGTATGAAAAGGCATCTGAATATATTAACAAGTCACTGAGAAAAGATGCGAACAATTTAGAAGTTATCATCTTAAAGGGTTGGAATGATATGTACATGAATTTGGGAGACATGCAGATGTCAATATTAGACTGTTTAGAATTAGCTCTCAATAAAAGTGATAGGAATATTGACGCACTACTGGGGCTAGCGAAATTTAAATATTTCTCCAAAGACTATGATGCTTCTAATCTCACATTAGACCGGCTGATTGTGAACAATCCAGGTCAAGTGGTTCCCCTGGTAGAAAAAATGAAAAATGAATTTGCTTTGCAAAAGTGGGAAGCGGTATATGACACAATGGAAAGAATTTTCCCTCTGGATCCCGAGAATATTGAGGCTTTAAAAGTTAAAATTTTTATTGCACTTTGCAAAAATGCAGATTATATAGAAGCTGCTGATCAGTTGCACAAATTTTTTACTATATTAGAAAATGAAGAATCCCACAATGCATATCAGTTCTACAACACTACGCAGATATTCTCAAGGGTTTGTTGCAGATCTAGTGCAGTTCTCTCCCAAGTGTACAGATTTGCACAATATGCTTCAGAAATGAACCCCGGTAATGTGGATTACTTGAGTGAAGTTGGTTATCAATGCATTCTTCAGGGGAAGTATAAAGACGCCCTGAGTTTTTTCAAGGCAGCTAGCAAGCTGGATAGCAACTCAATCACAGCACTGTGTGGGTTAACTCTTTGCCAGATGAATGAGCATGGTCCCACTGAACAGATTGCACAGCAGATAGAACTGTTGTTTGAAATGCAAGGAACTAACAAACTGCCAGTTTTGTATCATCTCTCGGCTCAGTTGAATCTAAAGAACTCCTCCAGTGCTATATCATTTTTGAATAATGCTTATGAAGCTAAGATTGCCTATGCGAATCGTCATCCTTTTAGTTTAGCTTACGTTAAAGATTTAGATCCAGATTTTCTTCTGGAAGTGTTTAAAGAATTTAAGAAACACTTGCCCAAGAAGCCATTTATTATTGTAGGATATTTGATGTATTCTCAAGAAGTAAAGAATCCTGTTGTCACACACTGTTTGAAGTTACTGAATGCAATATGTGATGCGTGTCCTGGTATGATAACTGCTTTGTATGAGTTAGCCAAGTTGAAGTTTTTGTTTGGATATGCAAGTGATGCTCAGAAGTTGGCTCAGCAAGTCCATGAGTTGGATAGCACACATGCAGGCAGCCAGGTTTTACTTGCTCAAATCTATATACAACAGCAGGTTTATACAAAGGCTGCACAGAGTCTAGAAATGTGCCTGAGCTATAATTTCAAAGTCAGAGACAGTGCAATGTACCATTTTCTGAATGGTGTAATTTTGAAGAGTGTTGGTCAGCTCCAAGAGTCTCTGTCGAGTTTCCTGACGAGCCTTCAGATAGCAACTAGTAAGAGTGCTGTTGGTAATGTGAACAGAGCATATGAATCTGATCTGAACATTATTGACAAAGCCACCTTGTATTTGCAAATAATTGAGATACAAACCACTTTAGAGCAGTTTGCTGAAGCTGGGAAGACAATGCAGGTAAGGATTTTAATTATTCCGACAATTTTTTAGAATGAATTAGCGGCGTTTGACGCAAGAGCAACAAACTTCTAGAATTATAGTCCAAACATAATTATTATAAGAACTTTTTGCCATCAATGCGCCGTGTACCTAAGAAGAAGAAGATTGTGTCTCGAACAAAAAAGATAAAATTGTTTGTTCTGTGAAGATCCTACGTTATGCACTAAAACATAATACTGAGGTGTTTTCTGTTTGAAAAATCAGTAGCTTTCATACCATTCCAGACATAGATGTTTAAACATTTTTCTTTGCCAGTTATTGACATTCAAGTTTACCTACATCTAGGCATTGCCGCCACCATTCAATCTGCAAAATAGCGTTATTTACAGCCAAGACTAAGTTTAATTACATTATGTCATTTATGTAGTCATCTGTGACAAATTTATATTTGTTCCAATAATCTTATAACTATTGTTATTCCTTGTGAGGTCACTTGACCTTAAATGTAACACTTCCGTCATTAAATTAATGATTATATGAAGGGGCTGAGAGTTTTGAGGCATGCAATGCATGATAACATTTGACCTAAGATTTTTAAAAGAAAGTAAGTACATATAGGACTATTAAAATTTGTCGTCAATGTTTTCTCTGATGTACAGTCAAATTAGTCAACCGCACATCAATTTTAACACTTGTACTATGAAAATCGCCCTTACTGCTACGATATAAAGGTGCGGCCCGTGCCAAATTGTTCCCACAAATGTGTGTAGTTAACTTACAGACACCAAAAGAGATAAGTAAGTAGTTGTAGTCCAGTAACACAAACATAACGTAATTTGATAAATTAACTTTTTGTTTTCTATTAATTACACTAATTACATTTTATTCGAAACCATCCATTAGTTTCTTACTAAACTTGAACTGTATCCGACGACCCTGGTTACTTATTTCTTTTGATGAGTTTACTTTAAATAGTAATTTCATAATTAATATTGTTTTAAAGAAAATGCCTTTATTTTTTCATAAAAAAAAAATGCTTGATTATTTATTATAGGAAGCAATACAAGAATTTTCATACACATCTGAGGAGAGCCGCCTACTAATCGCTAGAGCAGAACTAGCCCTCAAAAAAGGTGACATCGATAGTGCTATAGACCTCCTGAACGAGATTAAACCTGGGCAGCCGTATTACTTCCAAGCTCATAGCAAAATGGCGCATATTTACTTGAAGGAAAAGAACAATCGCGCCATGTTCACTGCTTGTTTTAAAGAGATCGTCAGCAACCATCCGATGGCAGACGCGCATACTATGATGGGCGATGCCTTTATGTCGATTCATGGTATGTGTATGATAATTATTCACGTAGTTAGACCCCAATTATGGCTATATTCTAAGCCCGCTTAGGGTTCAGAACTTCAGACCTTCAGTCTGTCTATAAGAACGAAACTATGGGCTTTCGTTAAGAAAACGCAAGCTGGCCAAACTATTCGATAAGGAACGATGGAAGATTGTTGACTTATCGTATGTCAGACGGGACTGATAACTTATTGACCCTTTCTAAGCATGAAATTTCTGATAAATTTCTAATAATAGTTTCGTTTAAATTGTAGTTTTCTTACCATTGCGTTATTCTAGATCCTTCGCAAGCAGCTGAGGCCTATGAGGCAGCTTTGAATGGCAATCCTAAAGATGTGCAGCTAGTTAAAAAGCTTGGGGTGGCATTCGTCAAAATGCATGAGTATGACAAGGCATGTCAGCATTATGAGAACGCCATTAGACTACTGAATGATGAAGACCTGCAGTTTGAATATTATGAACTCCTCATCAAGGTAACTGAAGATGATTTTGAGCAAAAAATTTTGGAAATTTTTGTACAACTGCTTACATAGCATGACCACCATTAAAATTGGTTTTCTCGACGGAAGAATAGACAAAATGACAGATTGTAGTTCAGAAAGGTTTATACCGTCATAAGTAAGTACGGCGATATTAAAATTAAAACTGAAGAGAAGAAATGTTTCTATTCTCCAGTCTACAAAAGCCTAGCATGTCATGACGACCAGATTTCTATACTTTTGACACTTGGGGTAGATATTTTTTACCGAACTATAACAATTAAAATCATCAAAACAACCCTCAGTTATTTTAATCCCGTTGAATGACTATTAATTTAAAAATATATATCTTACCACCCACCACCACCACCACCACCACCACCACCCACCCACCCACCTCTCCCACAGACCCCACCCATAAGGTTATCCACCTTAACCAGATCACTTTGTCTTCATAGAAACGCGAGTCTAAGGGTCAAGTTGGATAGAAACAACGTTGTCTATTCTTGGTAGAATAGAAATAAAATGGTACGGTCATGCTACGCCTGCTGTACCTATCATGTTAAAAAATAATTTCAGAACTGTCTTTCGGAAGACGGGCCAATTTTTTTTTCTTTTGTGAAATGTCTAAATTATCTAAATATTGAGCGTTTTAAAAGTACTTATTCAAGTTAATCTAACTAAAGAGAAGAAGTTTTTGCATCCAGGTTATTTTAAGATAAATAATAAATAATATCTGTTATAGCTCAAGCAATACGACAAAGTGGAATCCTCAATAGCTTCAGAACTAAACCAGATGTACAACAGAGACAAAGACATCACCAACCTAAAGCGTCGCGTTCGTTTCCTTTTAATGCAAGCTAAGGGGCGGGAGCTAAAGAACCCAACTTCTGCCAACGTAACCTTAATACTAGCTGAGGCAAGAGATCTACAAACAACAGTCGTTAAAAGAATAGAGATAGACTCTAGGGGAGATATTCAAGAGGAGAAGCAGCAGTTGTCGAATGTTCTCTGTTCTTTGGCTAAAGCAAAGTCTTTGAAGGAACCTGCTGTGGCCACTAATTTGTATTCTGAAGCTTTGGTGCATGCGCCGAGGGATCCTAGCACTTTATTGGCGTTGGCTAAGCTGTATGCACATGTAAGTAAATCATATCTGCCTAGCCTTTTCCCATGTTTGGGTCGGCCGTTCCAGTCTACCCAGATGGAGTTAACATGGGGCGCCTGCTTATCTAGCAGTGGTGGCCCAGTGGCGACGGCCGCGACTTACGAGTTGTAGGTCGTGCGTTCGAACCCAGCCAGGCGCATTACTTTGTGTAAATAATTTCATCACCACTGCTCTCAAACGGTGAAGGAAAACCTCGTGAGGAAACTTTTGCCCCACACTGGAATTTCTCCTGTAATGTGGGTGCGTTTACAAACATTTAAACTCACATACACGAACAGCCAGACCCGGAACAACTACTTGTAGGTCATACAAATATTTGTTCCGTGCGGGAATCGAACCCGCGACACGCAGCGCAGCAGTCAATCGCTTAACCACTGCGCCAACTGTGCTGTCTGCAAACTGGCATGTCCTAGAACCAAAAATTCGAAGATATGTGACATCTACCAAACCGCACTGGGCCCGCGTGGTGGATTACGGCCCAGTCCCACTCATGGAGAGGAGGCGTGTGTCCCAGCAGTAGGGGCGTCATAGGTATGTGTAAGTGACTGCCTATCTGACCTCCACAACCCAGTTACTGGGTAATACGATACCCTTTGGTAAGACTGATTGTCAGACTTTTGACCTTTAACGACTGTCTGTCTGTCTTCCGAGGCACGGAGGGGTCTTTGTATATGAATGGTCACCCATCCACGGACCAACCGCGGCAAGCGTAGCTTAATTTGATCGATCGACCCGTACCTTCAAAGAAGGAGTCACTTTCTAAATTAACTCACTGAATGTAAAGTTCATTTTTGTTTTTCTGTATCTGCGTTCCTACAGAGATCCCAAAAATGAACATTATTGTGTTACTAACGCAGGCACAGGGTGAACCTTTCAGGTTCTCCCTGTGCCCATTAAAAGCGTGGGGGTGTCCCATTCTTTGTCTTCGAAATCATTTTATACGGATTGCTACGTCATAAGCGGTTGTCTTGATCGTAGTGTTCATTCCAGATAAACAACTCTGAGAAATGTGAACAAACATGCGCCATTCTTTTGAACACGGATCCTAATAACGAGTCTGCTGCTGTCATGATGGCTGATCTTGCGTTTCGAAAGGTAATATTTATAACAATACATTCATCTAGATGTGCAGTCGAATATATTCTGTCATCAAGTCAGAACACAATACCTATTGAGCTACGCCACCTAGCAGACTGCTGCATAAAAAACGAAATAAAATCACTTTAAACAAAAATCAAAATAGGATAAACCATTGTTAACTAATGTCTAGTTGGCATAAAAGAAAGGAAGCAGATTTTATTGTGCACTGAGGAAACAAAAATAGACCTTAGGGTGACCAACGTATTTTACTTAGACTGCACCGTGTTTTAAAACCAAAAGTATGCTCCCATTTCTTTATTCAGGATTAGATACTATATTCACACAGTATTATTGCGGTAACAATAACATAACAGCTTTTAATTTGACCAGCATTTACTTATAGAGTATATAGCCATTGTTTTACCATATCAATAAAGCTATGTTAGTACCAGAATCCTTGTCAAGAAAACTGACAGATAAACCTCAAGTTATCAGTTATCACGCTATGCAACCCAATTTATGCCATAATAGCTATTAACAAGACCCAAAACAAAAGAATTGGGAAAAGGGCAAGATAAATAGAAGAAGTATAAAAGAAGAAATAGAAAAAGAAAATAGAAGAATAGAGAAGGAGAAAAGAAGTATGAAGATGATGAGCCTGTAAAACCTTCTGATAAAATGTTGGTGACATCAAAATCTTTTTCAGGTGGACTTAGAAGCCGCCCAACGCCACTTGAGTCAGATCCTGTCAGTGAAACCGATGAGCTGGGAGGCTCTCGCGCAACTAATAGAGGTACAGTGGCGACGTGGCAAGTTGTCTGATGCTGAGCAGGCTTTGGATGCTGCTAAGCTGGCTTTAGGTGAACATGAGGATCCTGGTAAGTTAACATGAGCTTGTGGTTGGATTATTCCAACAAATGGACCTAAGAATTTAATAAATAAAAAGTTTTGCTCAAGAAATTCTTCGAAAATTGGATGGCAACGCATCACCTCAGGCATCGCAGATAGGCGGCGGTGATGGCGGCTTGCCATTCAATTAAAAAAGTTTTAAGATATTTTGCTTCCAGCCATAAAACATTCTACTTCTTATTTATTAGTAGGCAGTTCTGTCTCCTAAGCTCTAACCCGCATCACAGGTTACTGGTACTGCTCGGGCGTTTGCAGCGCATACGCCGGGCGCGCGAACGCCGCACTCCGCCAGTTGAACCACGCGCGTCGCTCATCGCACTGGGGCGGGCGCGCGGCGCGGCGCATGGTGCTGTTGTGTTTGGCACATCACGCCCCGCACTCGTTAAGCGACTCCTTCATCACTGCCGCACTAGACTCGTGAGTACTACACAATTGTCAATTCCATAATGTTATACAATAGTCTTTAGGGTTGAAGGAATTGGCTGTCGACATTCTCAATTCTCAAAATATATAAACTTGAATTTTGAATCACAGTTTTTTTTAACCACAAACTCAATGTTCAAATTCCATTGCAACCAATATTTTTTACTTAAATGTTCACTTACAAATTACCTCAGCAGGCTTAGCATGACCCATTCTATTTCTAGTCTACCGTAGAATAGAAATCGCTTGTCTACATTTCTCGGTACGAAACTGTCAATTGTCTACACGGAAACGTAATTTTTTTTCTACTCTTCCCTCGACAAAACGTGTCTCTACGGTTCGGCTAAGCCTGCTGGTCCACTTGCAACACAAATCACTAAATACTATGTATTCGGTGAATAGGGATGCAGGGGTTAATTGGGACGAAACTTCAAAGGGATTTTAACGTTGATATAATATAGTTTGTTGCCAAAAAGGACTCGTAGTCTGTTTACTGCACTATAATGAAAGATCACGGGTCCTTGTTGGCAACAAACTGTTTTACGATACGTTTAGCTTTGAACGTTTAAAACACCGTTCTGTTTCTTTCAATCGTTTGAAGAAGACAGAGACAGAATGATATTAAATATGTTAAGAGCCAAACGCATTGAGTGATTCGTGGTGCCAGTGGGCCTTTAGACTGCATCAAGCTAAAGTAGAAATTGAGTACAAGGCAATAAATATAAAATGAAATTCTGTATGACGCATGTTTTGAAACATTATTTTCTCAGGGATACAAGACTCCTCGCACTTAAAACGGCAGAGAAACTCCTTGGTGAAGTATCACCGCTTGACCGCAAGCCGATGCAAGCCATGTTACAACTGGCAACGAAGCAGAAACCTCAAGCCGAAAAGGTGCTGCAAGATCTGCTGCCATTAACTACCGATGATAATTTCCAAGATGATCCGTACTTGATCTTAGCTATCGCTAATGCGTAAGTATTTGCGATTTTTTATTTATATAACTGCTGAATTGCAAGAACTGCCATTCAAATCCTTAAACTTCTTACCCCAAATCATGTGTGTAAGCAAGCCTTTATCTATCTGATGACGTCATTGATTTTCAGATACAACATAGTTAAGCAACCAACTCGTGCAAAGAATATTTTGAAAAGAACGGTGTCTTCTATTCAATGGACTCCTGAGAAAGCTGATGGCTTGGAACGGTAAGATTCTTCACCATAAAATAGTTTTTTTAGGATTCACGTCGGATGAGTACGCACTATGGACCAGTTTACAAAGTAGCAAAATACATTCATATTATGATTTTCAGGTGTTGGCTGGAAGTAGCTGACGGTCAAATAGGTTCGGGACGAGTGGATGCAGCGAAGGAATTGCTCACTAAAGTGTTGAATCATAACAACTCTTGCGCAACAGCATACCAGTATTTAGGTATGATTTAAAATGTTTAATATTTAAGTTCTCACCGTGGCGTGCCTCATGATTTGATTTGAGACCCTCATGGAACTTGACAATAATAGCTAGAAATTCATGATTAGCTAGTTTTTATTAAGTTCTTAGTCAAGCGCAGAATATAGACTACTAGCTTTTGCCAGCGGCTTCGTCCGCGTGGAAGTCGGAAATTATCCCGCGGGAACATACTGCCGGGATAAAAAGTATCTATGTGTTTATCTATACTCCATTCGAAATAAGATTAGACATTTAAACAAACCTTCTTTACAGTCCGTTCAACTGATTCTGACTTCTATACCGTCGGCATAAGGATGGCATTAAAGCAAAAAAGTAGTTACAATACCAACTGTTTACTGCAGCTGCCATTTGTCATGCTACCAACGCAATAGAAGTCAAAATCGGTTGATCGAACTGTACAAAAGGTTTATTTAAATGTCTAATCTTATTTCAAATGGAGTATAGGTTATATTCTATCTGTGTGCCAAATTTCATCCAATTCCGATCATTCGTTTTTGCGTGATCGAGTAATAAACGTCCAAACATATTCACAAACTTTCACATTTATAATATTATAGTAGGATTTCGTGAAGACAATTTTTATTTAAAAAATATTACAACAGTTTTCCTTTTTTGCAGGCTACCTAGCAGAAAAAGATCAGAACTACAAAAGCGCAGCACATAACTACAACAATGCTTGGTCTCACGGTGGCAAGAGTGACCTCGCCGTAGGTTACAAGTTAGCACATTCGTACCTCAAACTGAAGAAGTACCCAGAATGCATTGTGGTCTGCCGGCACATACTGAAAGTACAACCAGACTACCCTAAGATTAAAAAGGAGATTTTAGAAAAGGCTAAAACTAATTTGAGGACCTAATTTTAACTCTTAATGAGTATCGACTATGAATGAATGTGATAATCTATTCATATTACAATTAAAGTCACTTTTCGTGTGTCTTGTGTGACCGCGTTGTTCTTCTAAACTACGCAACGGATTTTGGTACTATTCTCACCAGCATTTAGACAGTTTATTCTGGAAGATTTGTGTATAATACAATACTGCAATAAAGCAATCTCGATGTTTTGGGAAGTCGTAAAAACCGCGAAGCAGGGGTGGGTCACTAGTATAGTTATAAAAGGCAATTTTGTTTCATTTCATTGATATGGTGGCTGTAGTTTACAGCCAGCAGTAAATTGCTAGGGCTTTTTACTGGCTCCATTGAAAATAGGACCTTATTACTATAGCCCAAAGTAGAAAACAAGAGCAACTGAGTCACGAGCGTGCGCGAGCCGAGTACCGACCGTGTCAATATTCATTAAATTTTCGACTTTAGCCTATGGTAATACGATCCTATTTTCAATGGAACCACTAAAGTGCTCGGAACGTTTTCCGTTGTCTGAACTGGCTATTGCAGTAGAAAAAAATGTATGTTGTTCGGAATTTTATAGCAAATGTATATTTTTATATTGTAAATACGCACAATAAAACCGCTCTTTAACATGCATAAATATATTTTATTTCAATTCACTCGACAGTTGTGACATTTGCAATTATTTATTATTGAAACATTAATCAAAAATACTGTTTGTATCTACACTACGTGTTTATTATCTAATTAATAAGTTTAGTCGTCTTTGTCCTCCTGTTCGAGAATGGTCTTGAAACAGAATGGCTGGAAGATGTATCCCAGACCGGAGTAGAACTTGCTCATGAACTCCACCCTGAGGACATAGAAAGGGATTGGTTAAGTTGTGGATTATATTGTATACTTCACTTTTACTTCAATGTGCGAAAGAGATGGAGCTATGTTCGTAAAACGTATAGTTTTAGTTTGTTTGATGTCTGCCTTAGCGTGTGTATCTTGTGTCATATTAGGTTAATATTTTTTGTTTGTGTTAGATACCACTATTCCGCTATACTTGCTCTCTTTTTTGAAGGACCGAGTTTTATGGGAGTTATTTTAATGCAGAGAAGTATTGAAATATCAAAGAAAATTATCACAATGCAGTACAAAAGTAGCATTGTATACTCGGATCTCAGACCATTATTCACCAAATCAAGATAAATAAAACACACGAAAATAAGAAACTTACCAGTGCAAACGCAGCGTGTGCAGGAAGGCAGAAAGTCCCTCCATCATTACAAGGATGGCGAGAGTGAAGAGGGCCCAGAAGCAGAACGCAACGTACAGCTTGATGGCGCCGATGTAGTCGTGGTCCTTCAGACCGAACGTCAGCACCATGCTCCAAAGTACCTCAGATAATTCTGTGGACGCGAAAAAGACAAAAAGTGATCAGTTAGTTGCTTTATAAGTGGGTTTTTAAAGTGAAAACTTCTTTAGGCGCGATGGGCATTTTTTGAGATGGGGATAAAACAATTGAACTCGGGACACTGTTACCGTTACCGTTACCCGTACCTCTATATATAAGTATTTACAATTCGTTCGTATAAGTTTTTACTTCTGTCGGTTTTCCCCGGAGTGCCACTGTTTTGTTATAGAACCAGTGCTGAAGGGCTTAGCCGCTAAATATAAAAAATCTCTCGATTATATCTGCATTTCATCATCCTCTGCCGAGCCTTTTCCCAACTTAGTTCGGGTTGGATTCCAGTCTGACTGGATGTAGCTGGCTGAATACGAGTGTTTTACATGGAGCGACGATATCTGCGTTTAACGTAAGAAATATATCTAATATTCTTATAATGTACAAACTAAAGGCATACTAGGAACACCACGCCACGCGTGGTTGTAACATCACGCCTGGTTTTTCGGAAGAGTTAGGCAGACCTAACCCTTCCGAAAACCAGGCGTGATGTTTTGTGTACAATATTCTATAGCCATTTATCATCGGAAATCTTTATATTTACATAGAAAGATACCGATATTTCTACTAATGTAAAACCTGAAAAACTAGCTCGGTACAAATGAAACTTGTTTTTTTAACCCTTTAACCGCCCCAGTCGGATTAATACGACAAACGTCTTCGTGCCTGTGCCGCCTGTCGTACTTATACAACTGAGAACCTATGTTCGTTCTTAGTTTTATTTCAATGCACGACCCTATTCGTTGTGGGTATATTAACTTTTTGATTTATGAGCTGGGCGCTGGAGGTACGCCAATCGATATAAAACTAAGTTGTCAATAGGTTAAAATACTTTCTAAATGTAAAGTATGAATGGAAAAATAAATATAAACCTAATATATTTACCTGCGTGAGCAAGCGAGAGAGCCCACAGCCGGAGGTAGGACGCAGTGTGCGAGATGGTACTGAGCACGTACTCGATGGTGTGGATGGCTTGGTGGATCATGACCTCGCTGAAGGCCTCGTCGTCGTGCGGGTCGTGCGCGCCCGGCTTGCCCTCGGCCTTGGGCGCGCCGTCGCCCACATCGGTCTGCTCCTGTAGCTCGATACCGGCGTTTACGCTACCGTTTGATTGTTCGGCCTGAGGAAATGGAAAATACAAGTCTGTTTTTACAACGAACTTATGTAATGTTTCTTCTAAAAGTATCTGACGAAGAAGCAAACAAAATTACTTTTTTAAAGAAAAGTGTGTGCTTAGAATAATCTTCGTGTTTCCGAAAAAGCGTGAACGGGGCGTACAGAGGAACCATCAGAGAGGCAATGCTCCTCTGGCCCTAGTGAGAATTTCTTTTAACCATCTCAACATAACCCAGGTCTATAGGCCCTTCACCAATCCAGGGCCAATCGGAGCGCCGAACACGGTCGATACGTAAAGTCGAGATGGTTAAAATAAACTCACACTAGGGCCTCAGGACTAAGTTTTGTACAACCGCGTTTTGTTGTGGTCATGGACTTATTATTACAAGTTTACACATTTCTTATTAGACATGGTTATGGTGCACAAATCATTCCGTGTTTGTATGAAGTTTTCTCTCTGTCGAGCTACTGAATCTCGGATCGTCATTTGTCACTCAAAAGTTTTGAGAAAAGATTATTGGAATTACATAAAAGTTTTAAATCTAAATTTTGTAAACTTGGTATTACAAAATTGGAAAGTACTGGCATGTTTGTAACATCTCTATATTAGATTTGATCATCGGACGTTCGTATTACCGAAGATAGACGATGATTCCCGAAGCGCATACTTTTCTGGTTTACCTGTATGTCTATTACCTTAGCCTCCTTATTCTTCTTCTTTCCCGCGGCAAGTAGATACAGCGGCTTGCCCAGCAACATGACGGGTATACAACACAGGCCGACCAGCACAAACACGCGTTGTATGGTACCCTGAGATTCGAACATGTACTCCTTGCAGCCGTCTGCCGGCTCCGTGCTGGAGAACAGCATCATGTTGATGAACAGGATCAGGACAGATGGCGCGCAGCTCTCGGAGTATGCTACGTCTGGAAATAAATTTTGAGGAGTTAGGTCAATCATCTTTCTAACCTTACCCCATGACACTTGGGGTCGCGGCAACACGTTTTATCCTTCGACTCTCCACCTTTTAATTGGATTTAAAATCTCTTGACTCATCGACCCATTATGTTACGTTATGTATAATTTATTAGTTTTTTTCTTTAATATTTCGATTCATTTAATTTTTCTCTAGCTTTTTGTTCGCAAATCTACTGAGATTTGTTAAATACAAAGCAACGCCGCGTGGATTGCTACGCGTGCAAAGCCATGGCCACAACCATATATATAAACGGATTTTGGTAATTTTATTAACTACAACACCGTTTGACCGATCACCATGAAAGTTGACACACGGCATGTAGTTTTCCATGCAGAAGGTTTTTAAAGGTTTTTTTCCCGATGTCCACGCTTGCAAAAGCTTGTGTAGTAATAAAAAAAACATTATCTCACCCGCAGAGAAGGTGCTGTAGGAGACCCATTTGTAGAACATCATGAAAACCATGTATAAGAACAGCAGACACAGGAAGATAACCTGCGGCAAGAACTCCAGAAAGATCGAGTAGCGGCGCTTGAAGAAGCTGAAACAAACATTTTTATTACATAGCTGTTTTTTTTTGCCATCAATTTACGTGCAATTCGAGGGAAGCAGCGTGCAATACGAGGCAAAATGAGCCACTGTTTATAATAATTTTCTGCAGCACAGAAACAATGGTGCCGATTCTCTGGTCACAAATACCTCTAAACTAGACTAAAAATCACCAAAATTTTCTTTAGTCCTGTCAAACGACGATTCCCCATCCTGAAATTGACTGAAGTGACACAACTTAACCATATTTTATTTTGATAGCACTAAGATGAAAATGTGTTATTAATTTGATAAAAATGGCAATTTTGCTATTCTGAATTTGGCGATTTTCTGCAAAAATTTTGATTTTCTAACTAAATCTGACTATTTTTAATCGCAATTAAAAAGGTGTGGAATTAAATTAGTTGTCATGAACTAAAATTCATACCACCTCGACTTCAGGTGCAAAAACAGTACTGTATCTTTATTTATATTATAGTTTGAAACCAACAATATTGTAATTTTAATGTTGAAATAAACGATTTTTACTTTTGTTTTAATTACGTTTAGCGTTAAATGTATTTAGTGATTTGTGGTGCCAGCGGCCCTCAATAAGCAAGGTAAACTTACTTGTAGTTAACCACACTCATGCAAACACCGAAGATCATGTGCACGACACCGAAGATGATGGACAGCTTCATTTTGTACGAGTTCAAGAAGATGATCTTGTTGTCAGCAGTCTGGGAAAATTAACAATATATTACACAAAATAAAAGTAAAAATAAAAACATTTGTAAATTAATGATTAAGGCACGATTTTTTTATTTTTGATCTAAAGAATAAATACTTATACTACTTAGGGAGCTTAAAACATTTTCTAAAATTTGTTTATGCTCGGTTCCTATAAACAGACGGACCGTTTTGCTTATCAATGGACTTTTTATTTCCAAACTGGGCAAATAAATGGTTTCGTAAGCTAATTTTAACTGTAACAGCTACTTGCAAATAGTGGGGTTCTATGCGAAAGTATTAGGTCATTGCTTCACTTTTGGTAAAGATAAAAGTCTTAATTTTAACCCATAATTGTCCGTAAATTATAGAAATCGGCCAATAGAAAATGTGTAGTATGCTGAATAACCTCAATTTTTATTAATCGGATTAAACTCTTTGAACATTGAAAAATCGTCCCTAAAAGTAGTTAATAAAAACCAAATTCTCACCTGCCAAACAGGATCAATACCGATAAAGTACGGGTTGTTATTATAAGCGTCCTTAGGGTCCAAAGTCAGTGACGCATAAGATTCCATGGTCGCATTATCGTATGGAATACTCCACGAAGTGCCGAAGATGTTCATAGACTTCGAGAAAATATCGTTATAGACTATGCCGGTGTACATAGAGAAGCAACCCATGAGGAGAATAATGTATCGTCCAGCGAAGAAGATATTCCAGATTTCGTTGCTTGTTTTCTTTTGGGCGAGGGAGACCTCTTTGCAGACCATCCAGGCGCCGAACATGGCCATGATGCAGCCGTGGCCCAAGTCGCCGAACATCACCGCGAAGAGGAACGGGAAAGTTATGATGGTGTATAAAGCTGGGGAGGAGAAAAATTATTGAGTGCTAGTTTTTGCCAGCGGCTTCGCCCGCGAGGAACTATCATCCCCTATTTAACTCCCTTAGGGGTTGAATTTCGAAAAACCCTTCCTTATTCCTTGTCTACATTATACAGGGAATCACTGTACAAAATTTCAGCTTTCTAGGTCCAAGGGTCTGGGCTGGGCGTTGATGAGTCAGTCAGTCAGTCAGTCAGGACTTTTCTTTTTATTTTTATAGATTTGTCTTTTGGTTCTAATTTTCACTAGGATTCTGTTTTATTGTTATTTCATTGCTGCTTTATTCTGACTTCCTTTACTTAATGGCTGGACACCAAGCCAGTGAGTTTGTCGACGTTCCGAGGACTGGGTTTTCAACCTTAGGTTTTGAACTGAGTATTGAGAATCCAGAGTGCATCACAGCGCGTCGAAACAACACTAAAATTGCCTTGTAAGTGTCTATTTGAAATAAATTATTTTACTTTGACTTTTTTACTATTTTTCTGTGATTAAATAGACCCGTTATTTACTACTGGCACAAAATAGCTAATAGACATTTTATCTGCCACATAGCCCACATAGGTCGAAAAACAAAATAAAAGACTGTCACATAGTGAGTCAACTAACCAGGGTTGCATTCTCTGTAGGAGGCAACTCCGTAAGAGTCGATGAGGTTCTGGAAACCGCGCGTGAAGCGGTTGGTGCGGTTGAAAGTAGGCGGCTCCTCATCAGACTCGATGCAGTTCAGGAACGACGGGATCGAACTGCCGCATGCGTTCTGAAAAGAGAGATATGTTGTTAGGAATGACGGGTGTAACATTTATGTTTAAGCAGTAAGATCACGAAAACCTCACAATGTTGTAAATAGTAAATGATTTCATTTCTGCAAGTAGGTTTGTACAACCCTTTTACACGTTTTTTTTTTAACTAGATGAGGTCGGCGTTTTCGATCTGACTACTCTGAGGAGAAAGGCCGAAGCAAACTCAAAAGTCACAGTCTTTTTAAAAGTCCAGACAAAGTCTTGGTCAGTTCATCTGACGACCATGTAGATTGGTGTCTGAAATGTTTTTTTTGAGGAAAGAACCACACAGATTGAGTAGACCTATCCAGATCTAACACGCATTAATTTGTCAATAATCGTGCAGATCAACTCAGAACTTAAGAAGCTCAACGATTCGACGAACATTACCAAAGAAAGGACATTCGGGTAGGCCGCATATAGGCCCGCAATGGATCTTCAATAACAAGAAATACTCACAGATCCATCGGCCAAAGCCTTCTGTACATTCGGCAGATCAGCAGTAGGCACCCAGCACTCGCCGATGAGGCACTTCTTGGTGACGTCCATGTTGAACAGATTGAGCGTGTGGTAGATGGCCTTCATCTTGCGGACCATGATGGTCCAGCTTGCCAGTTCCTTGGCTACGCTGGCTAGCACGCGTTGTCTATGGTCGCGGGTTTGGTTTAGTACCTGTGGAAAGAGTTTGGTTGTAGAATATTGGGTACAAAAGTAGGGATGATCGAGGGAATTATGGATGGATTGCTTTGGAGGCAGAGTCCTTTAGTAGCACAGAATGGCTAACTTTAATGTGATTTTAATTACATTTGTGTTTGTGCTTCTGCACAGCACACCATATGCACAATATATCAAGTTTACGACACATCGTTCTCGTAAGTGTATTAAGTTTTAAAAAGTTATAAGGTTAAGGGTTAGGTTAGGTTAAGTGTGTTAAGTTTATGCACACCATAAAAACGCATAAGTATTGATAGCGTGTGGAAGCCCGATTGTACCTAGCTTCGTTAACAGTAAAACGTATTTTAACTCCAGGAAATAAAGCAAAAAACAGTGACAAAGCACAATGGTCTATTTTTAATCGCAAACCGCAATCACTTCCGCTCAACAGGGCATACTTGTTTGTCTATATGAAACTCAGGGCTAACCTTCTTGATACTCTCGCTTTGATAAAATTGCACAATCTCTTTAAAAAAACAAACGAGACTTTGGTAAATTAAATTAAATATTTATTTATTGATGGCAACTAGGCCCAATTGTTAGTAACATTGTTTTTAGAAACTATTGTTAGTAAACAAACACTGAAAACAGCAACAAAAAGAAACTTGATACTTATCTCAAATTAACTATTTATTAACCCGCGACGGAAAAATAGGGTAGCTCCTAAATGGTTGAACCAATTTTGTTTTTTTTTGTCTGAAAGGTGTCTTATAATAACTAACCATGTTAAGATCTTCAAGTCTGGTGCGGACTCCCTTGACCATGTCCTGTCGTTCAGTGTTGGATGGCGGGCACGGGTACAGCGACGCGTGGAAGCCGGAGCAAACCTTCTTGATACGCGACTTGAGTTGCTCTCCTTGGAAGAATGCTACGAATACTGTCTTGTAGATCTCGTTGCCCTGTGGAAGAATTTTTCATTAGAAATTTGTAACTACTGAAGAGCAAAGATATTTTAGAGTATATATATGAAAATATAGGATAAGCACACCAAATAACCCAGTAATAAAAACTATTATTAATTGGAACAATTTCCAAAGATTTAAAGAGCGAATGGAATGATGAAGATGACAGTTTGTCTTATAGCTGGCAATACAAGAATACAAGTTCTCAATTGTATAAAATAACATTGAAACATTCTTCTGATGGTATCCAAAGAACTAGTCACGTGTTTTTTTTTTTACCGTTATTTAACTACCTAAACCTATAGAGGATCATGTGCTGAACCACCTGCCAACCTGTATACAATTTAAGTAATTATAAATAGCTATTCAAGAGCTCTATACTCACAGTAGCAGGATCCTCCAATGGCTTATCAAGTTCAGCCCGCCTCAGGAACACGTTGCCCCTGGAGATACGCCACAGCATCCGCTCGAAGGCCGGCACTCTCTCGCGCTTCACTACACCGGCCACGAAGCCTAGACGACCACGCGTGGCCGCTTGGTGGCCTGTCTCGTCGGATATTAACGACCTGCGAAAGTTGTTATAAAATTTAGAGAATTTATTGACTAGTAGGTAGCTTTTGCAAACTATCCCACAGGATTGTACTACCGGGATAAAAAACCTATTCTATGTCCTAACCTAGGTCATGGTCTTTTCGTTTGCCTTCATCCAAATCCGTTCAGCCGTTTAGGCGTGAAACGACAACAGACAGACAGTTACTTTTGCATTTATAATTTATACATATTTTGCGTATGTAATCTATGTGTACCTAAATATGTAACTACCAACCAGCACTGGGCCCGCGTGGTGGATTACGGGCCACCCCTCTCACCGAGAGGTGGCCGGTGTCCCAACAGTGGAAACATTATAGGCAGATTATGTATGGAATCTTATCTATATAAATAAAAATAAAAGTCCTGACTGACTGACTGACTCATCAACGCCCAGCCCAAACCCTTGGACCTAGAAAGCTGAAATTTTGCACAGAGGTTTTCCCTTTATAATATAGATAAGGAATAAGTAAGGATTTTTAGAAATTCAACCCCTAAAGGAGTTAAATAGGGGATGAAAGTTCCGCGCGGGCGAAGTAACTATTTATTTTAAAAAGTGTGATACAGGCAGTCTGTTACATTAAAATAATATAATTTTACAATTTAGGGATAAATAGTGAGTAAATATGAATAGCACCTACAACTTCGCTCGCGAATCAGTACCTAAGCATGCAGTTGCAAAAGACACGCGGATCACAAAAAAATACTATTTACGTACATTATTTTTTAGGTATTTTACACATAATTATCTTATTTTTATTTTTTATTTTATTTCTGTATCTGTAGTGGGCCCTATCAGAATACTAGCGCTGCGACACTTTTTTAAATGTCGCAGCATCATGCTGAGATAGGGGCCTTTTGGCCTCGTACATAACTTTGTTTTTATTCTACATCTTTTTTTTTTGCTATGCATATTGTGTAGTTAAGTTTGTGATATTCCTGTGCGAGCCTAATAAATACTTTTTCTTTCTTTCTTTTCTTTCTTTCAAAAGTAACAAAGACAAAAAAATTACTAATTCATAATCGTTATTAATTCTCCTGTCCTAATCCCAATGTATGTATAGTAAGGTGCAGCAAAAACTGTTCAGCCAATCAAAAATTACGCCTAGGCACTATTTGCCACATTTTTTAAAAGAAAATAACTATGATTATAAAACATAATTTATCAGGCTGAAATTATAACTGTCTCGTTGGTTTAGTGGTCGCGCTAATGCTGAGCATGAGGTAATGGGTTCTTCCCGGGTCGAACAAATTATTACCTATTGGGTTTTTCTTTTTCCATAAAGTTTAATTAACATAAATTAAAATGCCTGTCTGAGTTCGAACTTACGACCTACAACTTGCACCACTGCACCCTGTGTGTGTTCTTATTGTCTCATAAATGTATTCTGTAAACACTTACAGAATAGATTTTCTGAATATTTTTCTGATATGATTCCTTTTTACACGCTTTATATTAGCTTCACTTGTATGTTTGTTTGTTTGTTTGTATGTTTGTATGTAACCAACTCCTTTGAGCGCGATTTTGACCCACTTTAAACGGTCAGATTTCATTGAAACTTTGTAAACTTGTCGAGGACCGATGACAATTCAATAATTTTAAAAAAAATTGAGAAAATTTTTTTTTAGTAGTTAGCAGAACTAAAAAATAGAAAATAAATAATAGTTTAAAAAACTAAAAAACACGCTTTAAAAACCAAACTAAAAAAGGAGAAAATAATTTAATTCAATTAAAAAGCGTGGGGTGCTTGACATTAATTGATTATAAAAATACCTCAAAAAGCACCCCACGCTTTTTAATTGAATTAAATTAATTTCTCCTTTTTTAGTTTGGTTTCTAGAGCGTGTTTTTTAGTTTTTTAAACTATTATTTATTTAGTATTAAGAGGGGTACCGATAATCATTTCAGAGTCCCAAGACTATACGCCGTCAAAATCACATGACCAGGTTTATGGCGTCATCACGTGGCCAATAGAAGGTTTAATTAAATTGTGAGTCAGTCATTTACCTCACAAAATTTTCCTTTACCGTTTTGACTACTCAATTGTAAATAATTTGTACCTACGTAATTATATGAATACAATTATATTGGTAGGTATATACTTACATCCGAAGTAGCAAATCGTTTGTTCTAAATTACTATAATTACTTCGTCTACGCTCCATTTACGTATAAGTATCCACTTAGAACAGTCTTGTGCATCCTTAACGCCCGTTTTGGTGTTATTTACGGTTCTAATTTACTAAGTTACATTTGTTTTAAACTATTATTACTAAAGTTAAGGAACACAAATTATCCTCATTATTTTCCTCGAGAACATACGAGCCAATATGAAGTCATTCATATTTTACTATTTTGTTTTACAGCAAAGAAAGATGATTAGGGCTAACTCTAATAATCCTCTCGCAGTCCACAGATGATCATAATTGCCTTGCATTTCCTTGACCTGCCACAGTACGCCAAAGTTAGCAGTAATACATGTCCACTTGCAACTTTTATATTGCAAATTGACAGTTTTATTTGGAAACCCGAAGCAAGTCGACTTGCCGTGATTGTTTTCGCTGTGTAAGTTAGTAGTGAATTTTAACTTAAATTACTAATGGACATTCGGGCATAGAGAAATATATTTATTTCTTAGGTGTTTTATTTTACGTAAAAAACGAAAATCATCGTCGTTTCTTATCCCAAATTAATTTGGGGTTGGCGGCAACGCATGTCTCAGTCTTCCATATATGTATATCTATTAGACCTATATTCAAAGTCATACGGGCATATACAGAGGCACATGATTATAAAAAGGAACTATATTTTCTATCACCAAAATTTATATTTGTCATCAAGTTGTATCACCTAATAAATAGATCTATCGCCACGAAATATTTTCGTTCTCAGATAAACAAAAATTGTTCCCAGGTATGAATTATCAAATTAATGTTAATATATGTGTAAAATAAGAGATCGATAACCAATAAAATTATATTGCATTACATGAATATAAACTTCGTTCTTATAATAACAGTTTTGTTACTTAAATAATAGCTCTGTGCTCAGAATGGTAGATCTGTCACCAAATAAATCGATTATCGATCCCTGACTGCGACTCCTTTTTATTTGATATTTTGTCACCAATACAGTAGTAACATTTTATTTCGTTCAGATATTAAATTAATAGTATTCGTTACCAATTTAATACATCAATTTATAATTTTAATGAAAAAATGATCAAATATTGATTATTTTGACTTTAATGGGCATTGTTCATATTTTTTAATATGTTGTAATTGAAAAACCATTTCTAGGAATAGTGTTACTGATCATTACGGACTAATGAATCATGAAAAATATTTATATTTTATTGATATATTTGATAAAATACGATTGACCTTGTTTGCCCTTCAAATTACGTCAGCTTTGGCCGTACAGTTTTGTATCGTTGCCGCAAAAAATAAAAAGTAAGTGACAAGTATTTTCTATGGTCTGCCAAGTGTCAAATTAATATAAATGTCAAAAATATAAACATATGAATTTACTTAATTATAAAGTTTTTACAATTATTATCCCTGCGACTTACCTCATGATGTCGTATAAATCTCATTACACTATCATTATTTTATGCTGTATGCATTACTTACATTAGAACTTTTGGTTCCCTTATTTCGGGTTGTTCCCAAGGGTTGACGATTCTATTGTTCTTGTTTTTTCACCGGGTCCATGAAAAAATTATAATGTTTCAAATGCTTCTCAATGAATTCCCAACGGGTCCACCGGATGTATCCAAAGTACAGTCAGTAAAAACAATTTCTCGTAAAAAGACAATCAATCAACTAGTATTTTTTTGTATTCTTATAGTTTTTTTTAATCATTGTTCCTCTCAATCAAAGCACCTGCCACCTAATCTCTTCAACACCCTTGGTTGACTGGTAGAGAATGCCTAAGGCATTAAGTCCGCGTTTGTACCTTTGTACTTCAAAGGCATAAAGCGCTTTCTAGCTGACACATCTATGTTAGGTGTGCTCCTTCCGTGGTATGATCACCTGGTACTTTGACGGCGTAAAGCGTTTTCTAGCTGATACCACTATGTTAGGTATGCTCCTACCGAGTTATGACAACCTGGTACTTGGGAGGCATAAAGCGTTTAAAAAGCTGACCTCGTGATTTTTTTCATGTCTAATAATTATTCTACTATTCGGGGCGGTGGCAAATCCAACAAATCATCCCTTAGCGAAGCGTTTATTGTTGATTGTACCAAACATTCTCATGGACCAGTAGGGAAATAAAATATTTTATATTTTAAAAGATCGTGGACCCGTTGGGAAGACAAGTGTTCATTTTATTTTTTTCGAGAACAATAGACTCGTGAACCAATGGGAACAACCCGATTATGTATGACATCTACTGACACTTTAACAGATGAGATGGATGACGTTGTGTTGACAGATTTAAATTTCTAATTATGTACTGGTGAGGCAACGGCAACGATCTTTAGTGCCACTGATGACGTCATTTATCTCAAAAAATTTAAATGATTAAATATTAAATTAAGAAATAACTATTGAGCCCATCATCAAAATATTCAAATTAGTTTCTCAACATGCTCTATATTTTCGAAAACTAAAATAAAATGGAATGGTTAAAAATTTTAGACAATCCCCATTGTTTTATTTACTACTCTGCTAAAAAAATTATTTATACCAGTCAAATAAAATATTAGGCGAGGAGCTATAAATAATGACTTGGCGACTAATAATGTTAGTAGGGTGGCAAAGATAATATATTACCAGTCTAGTTAGAGTACGTTATTTTTTTTTTAATGGTTAGGTTAGGTTAAAACTGTGACTTCCTACGTACGAGCCGAGCGAGCGAAGCGAGCGGTGCCGCGGTAGCGGCCGGCGAGTGCCAGAAACGACTAGATTATATAGAAAATCTAAACCTCCCCTAATAATACAATAATAATATATTATTTATGAATGCCCATTTTCTATTTTATTTTCGCCATTAAGTTTCCGCTTAGATATTAATTCTGTTCCCAAAAGAAAAACTTGATGCTAGTTTAAATTAAAACGGAGCTTATTACTGATATATTAATATGCTACCTATTACTTATTACGATACTCCTTATTAGCTGCCAACCCATTATATAATATGGTACCCACTCTATTTTTTTTTAAACCTATATTCATTTTACTTAGTTGCCGCATTAAATACACACCTATTATAATACATACAAAAACATTTATTTGGTACTAGACCTTTTATATCTCAGGATTTTAGGTGATTTATTGTGGAACTGATTTTGCATTGTTTGGTGACTACATTTTGGTGACAGATCTACTATTTTGAGGACAAACCCTATTATTTAAGAAACACAAAACTAATTAAATTGGTGATAGCTTAAATGATACCCTTATAAAAACGTTGCAGTCTTATCGCGATTTTATACAAGTACCTTTTAATATCGTAGGTCCTTATTACTTACTTGGTCATCGAGTCCATGCCGATTTCCTCCTGGGCAATGAAGAAGGCTTCAGTCTTCTCCAGCACATGTCGTAGCTCAGTGAGCTCCAAATAGTTCTGTTTAAGGTTCACGGCATTGTGGGACAGCTCCAGGATTTCGTTCTCTGTCTTCTCCAGATGGGCCTGGAAAAGGTTAGGGTATAAATTAATTTGTAACGACAGTATTAGGTACTATGGTGATTTTGAAGTCGAATGTGGGTTTATAATAATGATAGATACCCTGCATAAGCCTAATCAGTAATTAATGTTCCCACTGCTGTGAAACGGGCCTTCTCTTGGTGAGAGAGGGTGGGCCATAATCCACCGCGCGGGCCCAGTGCCCGGTTGGTAGATGTCAGAAGTCGAATTTTTGTTTCTAGGGCATGCTTGCGCTTTCCTCACGATGTATTCCTTCACCGTTTTGAGAGCAGTTGTGATGAAATACTTTAATGTAATTAAAGCGCCCGTCTGGATTAAAATCTACGACCTGCATACAACTCGTAAGTCAAAGACGTTACCACTAGGCCACCACTGCTGTCGCACATATCCCTGACAATATATGTACCTACATATCATGCACTCGACAGCGAGATGAGGAGAATATCCAGGAGCAAAAATCTTCGTTACACCGTCGAAATTACAAGCCTACCTAGCGAAAAATAAACGATCCGTATCATCCACGTCGTTGACCTATTATCGCCCAAATATGGCCTGCATTCATATTGTGCAACATTTTCAACGGTTTTATCAAATTGATGGACTGTTTATTTACAGTCCTCCATTGTAGACTTGGCTTTATTGGAACATTACTTTGTTGTCATAACAAATTGTAACTCAGGAAGTGAGAGTAGTGGTCCATTATCCCTGCTCATGACGCATGGCGTTTAGCGAGAACAGACCTACATTCACTTACAATAGAGGTCAGGACGGGTTAACAAACTCTTTGTTCAGATATAGGTACTTACAGCTGTTCCCTTTATCTCCAATCCCGTTTATTTAAGTAAATAAATTAACCATGCTGTAAGAAGTCTTTTATATAATAAATGGGGCTGGGAGTGAAAGAGCTTGTGGTTATAAATAACTTGATAAGTGCGTGACGAACATAACAAACTAATAAATAAGTGGAAATTCCGAATTTTACAGAAGATTGTCTTATTGCTACAGCTTTACTTTGGCAATTATATTTCCAAGATGAAGGTAATAATACACTTAATCAATTTTAAAAGCCACTTCAAAATAAAATAGAAAAAAAGACTTGTTTTGAAATAAGCCATTTTTGTGAATCTATTCTATATTTGGTGCTTAATACCCATAATTTCCTACTAAATAACCCCGTAACATCTTTCTCGACTCATAAATCAGTCCCAGGGTCTTCTAACTAGGCAACTGTCCCCGTGGCCTTTAGGCTATACAGGCGTCCTAGCACCAGCAGCGAAAACCACTCGCGCTAGTTTTTTTCTACCTGCACAATTTCCGTTTTTTTATCATGATTATCGACGGCGAATTGCCAATACCTACCTACCACCAGTGTCGGGAAATTCACTTTTTTATGGTTTTGAATTTAACGGCATAAATCCACATGAAGCAATATTATTACCTAATCCAGCGCGCATAAATTTTAAGGGCCACCGTGTTGGCAGTTAGAAGTTACTGTAATGTCGTCGTCGATATGTTCCTCACCTCAAGATCGATGATCTCCCTCGGGTTGGGGGCCCGCGGGGCCTCTTTCACGGTAGGTATGTGCACCCCATCCTTCTGAACTTCAGCCTCGATGTAGCGAAGCTTGCGCTCCATCTCATCGCAGCGACGGACTTCATTGACGAATTTACGCTGGAACGCGTTCACGGCCGGGTTTAACTGGAAGGAAAGACATAGGTTTAGTAAATTATACTTCAGTAGCAAAGAGAATCCTAAAAATACTATAAATGTGAAAGTTTGTATGTTTAGATGTTTGTATCTTCAATCACGCGAAAACGGCCTAACGGATCAAGATAAAATTGGCACACAGATAGTTTATAACCATAAGCACATAGGATCATCCCGGGAGTACGTTCCTGTGTGATAATTTTCGACTTCCACGCGAGCGAAGCCGTTGGCTAAAGCTAGTATTTACAATAAATCCTATCACTATACAAATACAGTACCCGAACATATCGGAGTTCTAGAAAGATACTGACGTTTCATACATTTCATCGAACATTTTAAAAGATTTGATGTTCCATAGAACGGCTAGTCGACAATGTAACTTACTGTACATCTAAATCCAAGCAACAAAATTTACTAGTGTCGATTAATTTTCGTAAACAATTATTACTACACAAGCCATGCCCGATTGCCAATGGGGTTTCCCATTAGCAAAAAATGACAAACTTCCATACCCTATTAGGCCTACTACCGCGAATGAGACAAAATTAATTATCTATTGTAATGCCCCATATAGCGGGCCACGCCGCCGTACTGTACCGGTTAAATTCCAAAATCCTTTCTTAGTGATCACTTACGTTATAATAAGGAACTCTTGAGCAAAATCTCATGCATCAAGGACCCAGTGGTGTAAACGTGTGTTGTCTGCCAGTGAATTTAAGATTTGTATTAAGTAGATGTCTTCTATAGAGTCTATTAAACACTGCTAATTACTTTTTTAAGGAATAAAGGTGTAATGTTATGTTGACCATAAGAATTATAAAGTAGAAGCGCAATATCGCGACATTTAGACATATATGAGCGGGTCTGGCCTGGGTCCTACGTAACTTTCGTTTCTCTTTTGCACATATTTGTTTTGTCATGCTGGCTGTGTAACCAAAGGTTATAAGTACCTATATGGTTTAATGCTCATTGTCGAGCAAAAAGTAGTTTTAGATACAATAAAATTCTACCTGACCTTGCACTTTGATAAAAAATAAGTTTTTCCGTTATCACCTGAGCCTTGTACCCGGATCCAAAACCTATTTTGAATACTCATAACAATACGAGTCAAAGTGTATATCGTGATTTCTTCATTTAAAATGTATTTAGTATAATTTTTTATAATTCCTAAGCCTTCACTAATAGGGGTCAAAATATAAAGTAGAATTCTAAATAGATAATTGCAACACTTATGTTTCTTAGTTCCTAACTAAGACTGCACTAATCACTAAAAGGGGTCAAAAAGTAATGTAGACTTATAATTGCAACAGGTACTATAATCCTGATTTTCTTAATAAAGGTTAGCATTTACAGGTTTAAAAAAATCTTTACGCTGACAGCCCAAGAAACCTAGTTAATTTTGTAGGTAGACTAGATCTTAAATCAAATGGTACTTATAAAGTTAGTAGGTATGTAAGTAAGTATGTATGTCTATGTGCATGAGTGGCGAAACGTAGGTGTACTATAATAGGTACAGGATATAATCTGAAATGTGTGGTCGTTCAGTTTGACGGTCCTACCGAATTACTCTCAAATATGACCACACATTACTGGTAGACAGACTGTAGGTGCAGGTACAGACGGCTACACATCAAGCTATACGTTTCCAGTTTACGCTGATCTCGCACTGTACGGAAATCCTATATAAAGTGAGATCAGTATATACTGGAAATGTATAGCTTGATGTGTAGCCGTGTGTACCTACTCTGCCTAAACATTCGGAACACAGGCGTGACGTTACGTTTATATGATGTTTGTAAATAGGGTATTACACTCATTTTTGAAAAGTGTCTTAATTAGATTCTAGAGTGCTAATAAACCACTAAAAAAAACACAAAATTTTTATTTAATCGAGTAGTGCCATAAAAATGTATTTAAATTTAACTTTTTCAAATTTCGCGCGTATTTTGACGAAAACGCTGGAGGCAGTAGACGCCATATTGCTCTGTGGGTATGACGTCAGTTTGCTAAAAACAAATGCGCTGATATTTTGTATGACAATTGTTTATAATTAAAAAAAATTGTTATTTTCTAATTATCGTTGGTTATGTTATTTGAATAAAAATTACTTTGATTACAAAAATAATAAAAGTACAAAGTTGCTCAGTTGTCATGCCGTATGACGAAATAACATGGCGGCTACTATTTCATGGTGTTCAAAAACAGATAAAATAAACTGAAATCTTTAAATTGTATTTTAAAATTTATTTTGTTGTTTCTTGAACTCAAACTAACATTTTCCGACTGCATTTTGCCTAAGCTATCGCAATAATATATTTTTAGATTTTTTCTCGTATAGAGTAAAATACCCTATTGTCGAAAACAGCACTAAAAAAAAACAAGTTCAAAAACAAAACCCTGAAAAGTCATAGCCATTATAACTTGTAGGAGGTCCTGGAGCAGGCATGCAACCACTGCTATACCCTGAAATATTACCTTGTTATGAACTTTTTAAAGCGTGATTTTTCAGGAGTCGGGTTTTAGTTTTTTAACTTACTATAATGTGACACCACAGCCTATAACCAGCGGACGATGAAGACGCTTCGGACGATACCTCATTTGTCAAATTATGACAAGTAGTTTAGAAGTTATGTGAGGCAACAGATGAGCATACATACCTACATACAAACATACATTTTTTTTTTTTTGGGTGGGAAATCATCAAATATCTTCTC
Organism: Antitype chi; assembly: GCA_947359405.1. Lineage (NCBI taxonomy): Eukaryota > Metazoa > Arthropoda > Insecta > Lepidoptera > Noctuidae > Antitype > Antitype chi. Next base: position 6,988,951 of record OX375815.1, on the reverse strand, counting down.
CCGCTCTGGGTGGAGCGAGAGGGCGTGTCAGACTTTTACTGACTAAAACCCACCCGTGTTCCCTCAGTTGCCTGTGTGCCAGGGGCCGCGGTATCTCTTTCGAACAACCCGCACCCCTATACATAGTGGTCAAAATCATAACCCTCGCCGTAGTCGGGTAAAAATGAATCTATCTTATTATAAGCATTCTCAGAGAGACGCATTAGCAATCTCACTCTCAATAACTAGAATTTTCAAAACAAGAGCATTGTTACAAGTAGCGACCTACCTATGTTATTTATTATCATACAATTAACAATGTTGTTAAGTCCAAACATGACTCATGCGCTGTACAAATTAAAGCAGATTACAAATTACTATTATTAATCCTGTAGGTAAATAATAAATAGAGGTATAATTTTGCTCAACATGTTTTATGTAAACTCTAAGCTAATACTGATTCTGTGTGTTATATGATATATTTAAACCATACGAAGTTCGTCCAAAACGGGGCGTTCAGTAACGAAATGTTTTGAGATATCGGACCAATGATTTAAATTGTTTTTATTTTATTCCAATTTTATTAGTCTAAACCTTCTCATGTTGATCCTTGTAACTGGAGAAACCTCGACCCCTTTCATACAGGATGTCCTAATTCAGGGGTCGAGACCTCATTGATGTAACGTGTACCTACTGAAGTTTGGTAATAAATTACTATTACTATTACTAATGAAGGATCAATGGCATTACTTATCAAATCGCATTGATAAACTCTAAGATAGGCGGCAAAATTGATTCTGTGGTTGTAACATCATCATTCTCTTGCCCATATTTATCACAATTTATTTGGGGTCGGCGCATCATGTGTTGTTCTCCACACTTATCTACTAGTCAGCGTTGCCAGACGTCCCGATTTTTCCGATATTGAAAGTCCCGCGCGGGACCGGGTCAGTCCCACTTTTCGAGATTGCTCGACGGTGCGGTTATGCGTATGGTAAAGTAACGTATTTTCGTTAAAATATTTTTTTTACGACTTTCTATCATCATGGTAAACTTAATTTGAAACTCAAAAAGATAAGTAATAATACAGTCGGTTAATAAAAACACGACTGATTATTTACTTTATTTTATTATGTGCCGCTTTCGAAGAAAGAATCCCCCTTTTTGCTCGAAAAGTTAAAAATCCCGCTTTGCCGGAAAAAAAATCTGGCAACATTAGTCATCTTTCGGAAGTCATACCCGTTCTAACCATATCATCATTCATACAATCCATCCATCGTTTCTTTCGTTTGTATTTTGATTAAAATATTACTCGACTATAACGAATAAGTATACAATAAAACATGAGGCCTCAGGGGCTAGTGCAAAATCTTGGGGTTCATTCGATTAACCGAGTCTGCTCAAATCACGCTGGGGTCGGTGCATTTCATTCATTCAAACGAATATGTATGTAGTTCCAGAGAATTGTCTTTTTCTTTTATCAATATACAGCCTGCCTGATAGATCTGATAGGACTGCAAATAATAAAAAAAGTAAGAAAATTTGAATTACTGGCCTGGCGCTTTCGCCTAAGAATACCTTAAAAAAGGGGTACAGAAAATCTAAAGGATTCTTTAGCTGCGTTTTTAAATAGAAAATCACATACAATGAATCGGGGCTAGGTTGTTAACTTTGGCTGTGTCAATTAGAATAGATTGTCATGCATAAATGTCAGTGCCAGTTAGCAGCTAATTAACGTTAAAGTTCGGCGCCTTAGAGCAATTTATTTGAGCGACCGTATCCGGTAGACATATCCTGAGGGCAGGGTTTACTACTTAGTGATGCGATTACATTAAATTGACGCATATGGTCGCAAGCGCAGCAAGTATTGATAAGGCTGAACTTACACTAGAGATTTATTCTATAAAACGCTTCACTAAAATCTTCTGTGAAATATCTGCGGGGTACCTAAGTGCGTAACACACTAATAGAAGGAATGGCTTTTATTTTAACAGTACAACAACATTCATTGCGTTATTTACGTTGTTGAGCAGACAAATATTTCGAACGATGGATTAGCAATATCTTTCAAAATTATTCAGATTCTGATTGATAGTGAGTTACGCAATTAGGGGCTGCACAACTTGTACCTATGTTTGTTGCTGGCTGCTATTTTGGACATTCTATCGAAACATTAACCTAGGCGATTTGCGGAGTAAACCCCCCGGTAAATATACCGTGGTCCGTGGGGCCCTGGCACACAGGCAACTGAAGGAACACAGGTGGGTTTTAATCAGTAAAAGTCTGACACGCCCTCCCGCTTCACCCAGAGCAGGAGAAGTTATTTGATAATTTTAACCCCGGGTAGATAATTCAAAAAAGTTATAGTTTGAATGGATGTATCAGCCATAGCTGTCGACTACTACATCTACGTCTTTGTTTGGCAGGTTTATTTCTTAATCCAGTCTTCCCAGGAGTACCGTATTGCACAGTAACTGAGTTGGCCCTTGGCACACAGGCAACTGAAGGAACACGGGTGGGTTTTAGTCAGTAAGTCTGACACGCCCTCCTGCTCCACCCACAGCGGGAGAAGTTATTTGATGAAATCCGGCAAAACAAAAAACATAGGAGGGCTAGGCAGATGATGATTTATTTATCCAAAGAACACTTGAGGTAGAATCTGGTATTATCTGTAGATACATGTATAATTCTCCAGGAAACCCAACTTCTATCGGTCTTTTTCATCTAATTTCGGTGTTACAAAACAGACATTGATAAAAACACCGCATTCATAGAAAAATCTAAAATAAACTTCCTAAGAAACCGTTTCATGTAAATCTACTTCGGTACTATGCAGAGTGAGTTCGAGTTTGTGCGAAATTGTATTTGTGACGTCATCGTACATGACTAAATTTGAATTTGCAGTAAATAAAGCAGCTTGTTGTTAGAAAGAATAACATTAGTTGTAGAAATAAAGAGGTCATCTATAGAAAATGTTACTGTAGGCGTTAGTTAGTTAATAAGACCTTGTAGCTCTCACGCACTGTCTTTCACATTATTAATGTTTAAACTACTTGTAGATAGGTAAAGGCTTCAAGTTGCATTAGAATTATTCATATTAGACTAGCTTCAGCCCGCGGCTTCGCCCGCGTGGGTGTCGGAAATTATTCCACAAGCACATGCTACCGAGACAAAAAGTATACCTATAACAAAAAGTGCCTATACAAGCCTAGGTCGTTCCCCAGGATGCCATCTATCTCCTTGACAATTTATCAAAATCCATTCTGTGATTTAGGCGTGAAGAGGTACCATACTGACAGAGTTACTTTTGAATTTATAATATTATAGTATAGATATCTAATGATAATGATACGTAGATTAGATAATAGGACAAGGAAAATCTGAATGCACTCAGATTTATTTAAGGACTTTATACTTTACCCGTTTTTACAACGTTGCAACGTGCTAGGAATTTCTTCTGTACTATGGGCCCTTTATACACAAATCTTACTTGCAGTAAACCAATATCTCCAAATCTAATAACAATATCTCTGTCATTTAAGTGTAGGTAGAATAAAATAATAATAATGCCCAACTGCACTCAATATCCATTCAAATAAAACCTCTTTCTCTTACGTCATAGGTACGACATTGCTGTGATTTAAAGATCTGCACTTAGCTGACATTCTAGTTACAATTACAAAGTTAAGTCTAACTAATTTACATTTAAGTATCTCTTTTCAATAAACAAAGCAATTATTCCAGAGTCATAAAAAAAATCTATTGTCTTCACTAATACAGTTGTCGAACAAAAATAAAAAGTAAGCGCCGCGCCGTAGATATAGGTACAGGGTTTTGGCAGAACGTTGAACATACGAAAATGGTGGATAGGTGGGGTCATCTGGTACTTACTCAGCCCTAATTTATTTGGCCCTGGCAACCTGGATATTGAAAAAAAAAACTATTGCTTTCTTCTAGTTTCACCACTTTCTTAACTTTAAAGTGTATTTTTTATTAAAAATGGGTAAAACAGGCAATATTTTTGTTTCTTTTTTCAGATGTTAGCTTTAAAAAAGTTATGAGTCCTCAACCTTACAGAAAGATACTTAAATCTCAATTTCAACTTGCATTAAAAAAAGTAACCATTTTTAATAAAAATTACACTTTAAAGTTAAGAAAGTGGTGAAACTAGAAGAAAGAAAAAAAAAACACTTTTTAAATATCCAGGGCCAGGGCCAAATAAATTAGGGCTGAGTAAGTAGCAGATGATCCCATCTATCCACCATTTTCGTATGTTCAACGTTCTGCACACCCTGTATAGCACAGCAAACTGGTTGGTTACATAATAATTATGTATTCATAATAAGTAAATATTATCTCAGAAGGTTTTTATGTGGATCTTATGGTAATAAAGGCATTGTGGCATAAATCAGGTGGTGTGTGGAGTGGAAGGAAACCGGTCTGACGGGAGGCCGAACGTTAGCGTCGGAATATTGCAGGATGGCTCAATGACTGCGGAGTCAGTGCGCATTGCATTTTTACTAACACTCACACATAACCCGCTTTAAATTTATGTATCGGCTGTTTCTTAGTAACGCATTGATTTTATACAAAGATTATGTCACCTGTGTAGGTACAGGCAATTACGAATCTTTGAGTAACATTAGCACAGCGAAAATATATTCCATATTTTTTTTTATCATGGCAAGCAAAGCCGATGTCGACCATTCTGCCAATGTCTAGAATGAATTGGAAAAGCAAGTGTGCATAAATAAAAACATAAATGAATAGATAAAACGATAAAAATCATAGATGATATAGTTGAACTAAATGTAGATCTTGGGTAGTGGGGTTGCAAAAATCGATCTTACTACTACAATGTCAAATCTTAACTTTATGTATGTGCACTGACTGTACCTACATTCTTTGCAAATTATTATATTCTATCATTATTATGCGCGTCTCTGTGTTGGCACAACTCCGATTTAATAAGTATTATGCTAATAACTGAAACTCTTAAGATTCTTTTACAACGGTTTCTTTTAAAACTGTAACACGTCTTCGTAATGGTTGTTCGCCGCGTCATGTATCCTTGGATGGATCGATATCGACATGGCATTAACTTATTAATAATATCACTCTTGCGGTCGGGACTAGTTCGTAGAATGTCGTCTGTGTAAATATGAGAGCAAAAAATATTTAGCTAGTTCTAACTAAGCTTAATTAAAATGGCGTCTATTTACTTAGTTGAGAGAACGTGAGATTACAAAAATTTAATGTTGAGTCCACTATCTTAGTTGATGGCGATCTAAATACAGGCTGGCAAGAATTCCTCATTTTTGTAATGTATTTTTATTTTATAGTTTATTTATGCTAATTATTTTTTTACAACACAACGCAGCTATTAAATATATTTAAATCAAATACCTGAACTCAACCGTAGCCTTATCTTGGCATAAGAAAAACAGACCTAGAAACTGAATAAGGAAAATATAAGAGTTGCTACCATTGACTTAAACTGCCATCGAATGCAGACTGGTTAATTTATGCGTATGCGTTGATCCGCCGCGGGCGATATAAGACCTTGCAGGACCACCTCCAAGTGGCCGGACCCCAAGGCCCCGAATTGCCATCTTGCTAACCTTACTTCCTCGCCCCACTGACCAAGCCCAAACTAACCCGTCACGCTTACAACTTTCTGATGGTTATGCAAGTATTTTTAAATTCGTAATTCGTATTGACAGACCACTAGATATGAATGTGTGTGCTAAATGCGAAAAGATGTTTGTAAAAACAATTTTATTGTTGCTCATTTTGGCCTTATAAATATGTATGTGTGTTTTAATCAATATTGTTAATGTATTTTATTCCGGTTTCGAATTGGCACATACAGGCGGTTTGGAACGTGCAGTCGAATAAAACATTCCAAGTGTACTCTTTACTTTATAACTGCAGTCTTACTACTTCCAAACAATAGAAAACCTAACCCGCATAACCTAGATAGGAAGCATCGAGGAAATATTCCCAAAAGTACCTACGCATGAATAAACTGTCACGACGAATAGGTAGACTAGTCCCTCTGTTTCTCTCTGTCATGGTACAAAATGGATAAATCCCAGACAAGGCGATCTATCCTGTTTATTCTCCCCATCACAGCAATAACGGGCCCGTTTTGCCACCTCCGGATGTGTTCCGAAGAACAATAATCTGGCTAACCAACCATTACCTCTAAAAAAGAAAGTTTACATTCACAATATTCTTCTACGTGTCGATTTGACTTGAAGTTTGTCCGACCAGTGTGTAGCCACCTGGACCGCTCTATCATTAGCTTCGTTTAAATCCTGAATGGTGTCAGTGGTTGTGCATGATGACTAGAGAAGGAGGTGATGAAGCATGTCCGGTGTGGGAGCTGGACATTGGTACTGTTTTTGGCAGGGGTCAAACATACCCCATTTTATCAGATTATTTCTACAGCGGCAACCCCAATCGCTTCTGATATTTCCAGATTGGCTCCTGCATTGACAGTAAAATGATTTAAGGGCGTTAGATAAGAATACTTACATCTCTAAACTGCACAGTGCCGGCTTCTCCGAGCTCGGAGACGGACGTGTAGGCCGCCTCTGGCTGGATGAAGAGCTGGCATAAAGCCATCTCTTCGCTGCGGAACATGGCCCCCATATTGGTGGTCTATTGTGCCCCGCCTGTTTCTGTAAATAGAAGGAAACCCTCGTTAATTTTATTAATTAAGGAGTCAATTAGGTAGCAGGGCAATTATAATTAAAACTTTGGCAATATCTACTGGTAGTTATGGGTAAATGTGGAAAAAGTTTATAGGACCGCAATAAATCCGGATTAGGATGATTTAGGACGATGAATTTTTAGGTAAAATTTATACGGTCTTTCCAGTATCATTTCTACACTACAGTAAAAAGATTTCAGGTTTTCAAATACATGGAAAGAATTTAAGACAAAAATACTGAAACAGTTAACCATAACCAAATCCGTATCGCTAAAGAATTTCTTAGCATGATTAATTTGATCCGGCCAATGCGCGTCATTTAGTATTAAAATAATCGGAATGCTATTATGTATATAGGTAGTATTAAGTACCTATATTATTAGTATACGTAGTAGTTACAGGTAAACTTTATAGCATGGTTGCGGCCTCATGTTACAGTGTCACACCATATATTTGACACCTGTCCAGTTCTACAGATGTGAGTAGGCAGTAGTCAGTACAATAGGGCAAAGGCAAGCAATTTGTTTTCGCGGTCGCTGATTGAAATGGGGGCAACTTCAACTTATTATCATTCAACGTCACAAGGTTGACTTGTGATTGCTTATTGCAATTTATCGGTAACGTGTGAATTGACAGAATCGACATCGCTTCGTTATTGGCTACTTCTGGAACGGACAATATTTAGTTTGTTATTTAACAATGATCGGTTTCTATATTAGGAGTACGCCACATTAGTTACATTGTTACCGGTTGACGGCGCGTGCGTTGTGTTCCAAAGAAGAATAGTTTGTATGTATGGATGTATGTATGTTTGTTACTCTTTCACGCAAAAACTACTGAATGGATTTGAATGAAATTTGGTATACAGATAGATTATAACCTAGATTAACAAATATGATAATTTTTATCCCGGTAATACGTTCCCGCGGGATAATTTCCGACTTCCACGCGGGCGAACCCGCGTGCCGAAGTTAGTATGGACTAAAAGTAGCAAATAGGCAGAGGGAGCATTTGTTTCATTGTAAAACTGTAACCAGTATGATTATAGAGATTCTTAAGGCGGATACACTAAGTTAGCCAGCGAATTTTCGTTTTAACGTTTTTTCCAATTAGCGTCAGGTTGAAAACGACAGTATTTACAGAATTATATTAATTAAAATCATCAATACAAGTCTACATCATCTATCTAAGTTCATTTTATTCTATTGAACGACTTTTTCATGAAATATATTTTTTACTTTTTTGAGGGTGGGAAATCATGAAATAACTTCTCCCGCTCTGCAGGCTTAGCACAAGACCGTAGGCAGGGAAGCGGTTTGTCGGCGAAAGAGTAGACAAAAATGACGTTTCCGTGTAGACAATTGACAGTTTTTCACCGAGAAATGAAGACAAGCTATTTCTATTCTACGGTAGAGTAGAAATAGAAAGCGTCATGCTAAGCCAGTTGGGTGGAGTGGGAGGACGTGTCAGACTTTTACTGACTAAAACCCACCCGTGTTCTTTCAGTTCCCTGTGTGCCAGGGGCCACGGTATCTCTTTCGAAAAACCCGCACTCCTGGCAGATTGCAAACACAGTTCAAAGCTGAAATAGCTCTTTCTTTAAAAGACCCTAGCAGACATGGCCCTGCATTGTTAGACTGACATAAATATCCTTATAATATAATGTTGGAACCATGGTTTCTGAGTTTGTTTCAGCATTTCTTCTCAGGGATCGATTAGCTAGTATAGCTAGTCATTGACCAATTTATTTCAATTCATAACCTTAGCGCATCCTCCTTAAACAATGTGTGAACCTATCTAACATTCTCATTGGACTGGACGCGACACTTTCGCCATTTAAAACTCGTTATGTTGCAAGCGCAGCAATAGCTGGGTAGAAAATTATAAATAGATAATTTTATATCTGCACCGACATTAATATGTCGCAGCGGTTTAGTCTCGATCGAGTCAACCATTTAGGTGCTGTTAGTTATTCCCCGTGCCAATTTTCGCTCATGGATATCCGGCCTTAGAAAACTCATTCAGTCTGCCAGTTTGATGGTGTAGTTTAATTGCAATAAAATTAACATCAAGCAAGTGACTCATGCTACCAATTACGGCTAGAGTACGCCACTTTTTAGTAAATTAAATCTTGAACGAGTTGTGGCCACCGACCGTAACACAAGATTCGATACGCGTACTCATGCGTGCAAGGAGTTTTAAAAGCAAACAGATTTATTAAACATAAAGCGTCTAATTAAGATCATGTAAGTATGATTGCACAAGGTTTGAGGCTGAGGAGTTGGTTTCAATAACATCAGAAGTTCGGAAGCTGTCTACCGTCGTTTTTGTTCGAGTACTCCGCTGTTTCATGATGAAAAATGATGTCATCAGATCAATTTGATGATATCATCATATCATATTATCATTACTTGAACAATCGCAGGCCACTGCCGACTATATTTTTTTATTAGGTAAGATAATCACATAGGCGCACAATATATGGTTGCCAAACGAACTATGAAAGTCGTCTTCATGAGGGTCTGTTAAACAAAGATCAAAGACATAGACCCAATGGCAGCGTAAAACAACTGCTCAGAAAATACCACCGAACTGGACAATTACCAAGACGCATGTCAGATAGAATGCCTACAGCTTCTGGATTGAATGATTGCTGTGAATTGCCAAAAGATGTGTTGATTCCGCAAGCAAATTAGCCGATATAGACTTTTACGTAGAAAATATAAAAACGTAAAGAACAGAAAGGAGAGAAGTACTAGATACTCTGCTGCAGTAGTTAAAATGTATAGGTTTGCTGCTAATAATGCCAGTGATAATGACGATGATATTGTAATCATAACAGCAGATATACTATTCTAGGCAAGGGTTACGCCAGCTCTCTAGTAATGATGATGCTGATATCCAGCAGGCAGCATTTGGAGTATTTAAGACCTATACTCCGAGAGACAATGATACTAAAAACAATGGCATTACAATGAATACTTATTATTCTTTTTGAAGTGCGTATTTCAAATGTTTTCTATAAGACGGCACAACAAATGATTCGATCGTACTCATGAATGCGTAGCCTTAGAACACCTCGTTAATTTTGACTATAATTTTAGTACTATCATGAAGTGAACGCTTTGGTTTGATCGCGGGAATTGCGAATATAGAAAAAAAAGGAGTTGAAATCTATGCCAAATTAAATTAAAAATTAAAGAGTGGGTCTTAATGAATCCTTATCAGATTCCATAACTTGAGATTAGGCGTCTCTAATCAAAAAACAACCTTATTGAATGCAAATCGTGATTAGATAAAAAACAGTCGACTATCAGATCGTTCCCATCCAATGAAGCAGGAATTATCGTTCGCGGTTCGCGGTCAGTGGCAAGGTCAATGGTTTTTGTGGACCGACGGTTGTTGTGGTGCAGTTTTTATGATAAAACTCTATTATTCTCCAAGATGATATTGTATTGTTATAAAGGCACTACTTCCTAAACACTTGTTTCAGCAAAAAGGCAGCATGACGTAATGGACGCATCTACATTTCCGAAACTACCTTTCTTCTGCCTTTAAATATTTACCACTTTCAAAGAGTAGTTATCTACAATCTACACCACGATGTTGGTTTAGTTAGTCTCAGCACTTTTTCTGTAATCAGTTCATGCCATTTAACGCAAATAGAGATATCGTTTACGCCTTTATTTGCAGTATGGCTGCGGAAAAATAACCTGGTAAAAGCAAACTAAGGCAGAGTCGAGTTTGGGCGAGTTACAACACAATTCTTAATTTAATCTGTTTTTCATGGCACACATATTTTTGGGCGCCATTAATACATACAACTTATTTAAAAACATTGCAAAATTAGTGACAATGTGAGTAGTTGGCGAGTTTTAAAAGGAGCAACATTTTAAATTGCTATTGTTTTGTTAATGCTCGTATACAAACCTATCGAATAATACTCGTATTAGAAGAAAATTAAAATACCGCTGCCTCGATACAATTGAATACCTACCGAACATTAGTAAAAGATGAAAAAGGTGATGATGATGATGGTGTAAATGATGTATTAACATCATTTCTAAGCAGCAGCTAGCTAAAGAACATTAGACAGCTGCACAATACTTAATACGTGCTGACACAAGTAGAAACAAAAGAATTTCGTTTCAGTAACTAGCAGTAGATAATTTTAACGGCTGCTGCTAAGTAGTTATCATAACAAATGATTGACAAGGCGGTTAGGTTGATTAGTAACGTTTACTAGACACAAATAGCAAGGAGGCGTTTTATCTATATTTTGTTTGTTGGTCTTCTTACATATTTCTACACACCTTCTGTTCCAGTTGATTAGTAAGTAAGTATTCAGCTCTGGTTGAAACCTCTTTTGTATAATGTTCACGACTCCTACCTAATATTAGTTTTCAGCACAATGGCGGTTTTTTTTAAGTAAGTAAATATTTAAACAACCTCGCTGTTGTGGTTATTTTTACATTTACTGGAAAAGGTAAAACGTTTTAGCGTCTACGAAACGTGGTATTAATTTACTTCAATACAACAAATTCATTGTAATCGTAATTATACATGGCATTTGTTTAAATATCTTCGCTGCCCTACATTTGTGTAATTTAGTATCGAACAATTTAGTATGAGAAAGCCAACAATTTCTTCATGGTTTTACAACTCAACTCAACAAATACAAGTTACGTAGGTACAACAGTTGATTTAAAGAATGTAAATACATAAATATTTGAAGAAGGAGTACCTACTTACTTGATAAGAGTTTCTACATGAAGAAGATAGGGGCATTAGAAGCAAATAAGTTTATTTTCAAGCTAAGTTAATGAAGCTACAACGTTATCTACATGCCGTAATTAAATTATTAATAAATATTCTGTAACTACGATAATGATCAGTAATTACTGTTAATAAGCAATAGAAATCGTCTTTGAAATAGATAACAAGATAAGTTACAAATTAATCGATTTTAAACGCTTCAATTTCTTAATTCAAACCGAATCGCGACCGGCGCAGGAGTTTCGTGAACTATGACGTCATGAACAGGATAAATCGTAGCCGTGCGGTGAAGGTTAGCACGTAGTGCAAAGCATATGTATGTGCCTACATCACCTTTATCATACATGTTGCTCTACTCTCAAAGGCCAATCGTTCGTCACTTGTTTCCGGTGTCAACTGCCACTCTTATCTCGCTTCCGATTATCTGACCTTTTGACTATTTTTCTGGGAATGGAATGTAACTGAATCTCATTACCTAATCATAATTTTTATTACATTTCAGTCTTTTCTTGTGATCATTTAGCGCTTTTTTTTTTTTTTTTTTGGGTGGGAAATCATCAAATAACTTCTCCCGCTCTGGGTGGAGCGGGAGGGCGTGTCAGACTTTTACTGACTAAAACCCACCCGTGTTCCCTCAGTTGCCTGTGTGCCAGGGGCCGCGGTATCTCTTTCGAACAACCCGCACCCCTGGCAGGCATCGGTCCTTGCGAACCCCACCTATTGGTGCTGACAACTCTTTGAGGCGCGCGTGGAACACAACGCGCCGTCGACCCGGGCTTGGTCCTTACCGGACAGCGAGCTACCCATTACTCGCCGTCCGCAAGCCCGCGCCTACGGTGGCCGGGAATCAGCCCGGGATTCCCGACGCCCAGGGCTTCTCCCGCGGCGACTACGGCCGTGAGGGCGCATATACTGCCTCTCCCTCACGTGCGCCGCCTCCCTCTTTGCGAGCATTACTGCTTCGCAGAAGGAGGTGACGGCTAACCATTCACTCTCGCTCCGTACCATGGCCTGCACCAGGGCCGGACGCGAGAGATCGCCGCCGCCGATCGCCTCCACGAGGACACGGCGGTGCTCCGCCCAAGCCGGGCAGACCGCCACCGTATGCTCCACCGTGTCCTCAGGGCGATCTTCGCAATGGAAGCACCCGGGCGTTTCCTCCCGCCTTATACGAAACAGGAACCTCCCGAAACAACCGTGTCCGGTGAGGACCTGCGTCAGGCGGAAGGTGAGGACGCCATGCCGCCTCTCAAGCCACTCCTCAAAGAGGGGACTTACCGCCGCTATCGTGGCGTGCCCAATCATTTAGCGCTTAGGGCGTAAATCAAGGCAGAAATAAGTTAAGAGACGAAATGGCTTTTGAGTGTTGATTAATGAGTAGGTAGTGGAAAATGTTTAAGTATTGATTTAATGAGTGTTTTATATTGATTAGTGAGTCACTTAAGGAAAGGGCGATCACCACGAAAAACATTTTCAGTATTTCTGTCATTTACCTATGTCACAATTATATCACAAATAGAAGTAGGTCTGGAAGAAAATGACGCGCCGACCCGAAATTAATTGGGATAAGGGCTTAAAAAAACTTAATTATCGAAGGGCATCAGAATGATGACAGCGATACAAGAAGCTTCAATTTTCACCGCTATTAAGACGGCGAATATTCTCAGCACTAAGATGCTTATATTTAGGCACATGCCCCACATGTATAATCAACCAAAAGTTCGACAGACTGCAACCATAAATTGTGGGCGCAGCTGCCTGAACATGTTATTATAAAAATCATGCACGGCACTTCAAAGTACAGGAATATTTCGACACTATCAGCAATAAACAATGCAATATATGATATAAACTGAGTTATTTTAGCTTCTGAGCGATCGAGAACATCGCCGCAGATATAATATGCGATGACAGCCCATAACAAATTGCTATTGAGAACATTTTGCAGCAGGAAACTCATAATTGCATTATTTATAGTTACATTCGCGTAACATATACCTAGTGATTCTGCTGAAATACGCCGAACGGGAAGTACGCTTTAGGTAATGTTGGCTGTTGGTGTCTTTACCAATATTTTTGATTAGAATAAGTACGGTCTCAAGGGCTTCGACAAGACATTGGGACATTGAAGTGGGTTCTCTGTACTACTTACCTACTTTAAAAGTTACGGAACCTTCTTGACGGAAAAGGTTAGCCTTATTCCAAGTATGTTGGGATCGGCTTCCAGTCTATCCGGATGCAGGTGAATACTAGTATTTTACAAGGAGCGACATATTCTTCAAAAACGAGCTGTTCGTGCAATTTACCAACTAGGTGCTAGTTTCTCTGAGATATTTTTTTAAAGATATTGGTATATCGGGGTTATGCGAACGCCACAAAGTAGCACAGTGGCTCCTCGATGGTTAAACCGCCATCGGCCAGCCAAGCCAGCCAAATGCAACGCATAAATCCAACGCAAATAAGCACAGATCAACGTTTTTTACACTAAAAACACGTATTTGAAATATCTCACGTGAGATTATGGGGAGGGGGGGAGGGTCGAGCCAAATCTCACGACATATCACCATATCGGGGGTGGGGGTCGAAAAATCGCCAAAATTGCCTCACCTAATTAATAGACGCCCCCTTACTGGGTAATACGTTACTTGGTAAGACTGGTTGTCAGAGTTTCGGGCTTCTGACGACCCGTATCGACTCTCAAAATCCACAATTGACAGCGTTCTTTCCGAGACACGGAAGGGTCTTGGTACGTAAAGATGATGAATTGGTGACCCATCGACGGATCAACCGCGGTAAGTGCAACTTTACCTGGTCGATCGACCCGTGGCAGTTATTATTGAGCCATAAGCCCCTGTAAGATTAGGTATTGATAGATAAATAAAGAAAGCGTGGTAAGAGACAATAGTCCGAGCATGAAAAGCTCTTCTTCTAGCAGTGGGTGGAAGTTATATAACAGGAAAAAGAAGACGAAGGTTCGGAGATGTTGGTATCTGGCGTAGAACTTTCAATGAAAGCCAAAGTTCACCTGTTCAGTACAAAAACGTATAAGGAAATTACAACACACTGTTGAACGTTTGTTTTTAATAACGTTGCCGTTGGTCGCAGAAGGCAAACCTTGCTCTCATTACTCATGGAAATGTTTCAATATTTGCTGTAATTGCCAGTTCATACAGTAAGCTAAATGCTCTGGGCGAAACAGCTCCATTATTATATTATGTACCTATTTATTTTAGTACTGTACTAGCGATCCGTCCCAACTTTGCACGGTTTTTACGATTTGACAAAATTACGTGATTTCTTCTGAGTTATTGCAGTGTATGTTTGTAATGGAAAAAAAAAACAGCCTTTTACTAAAAGTTTAATATGCTACTACTAGCTGTAATACTGAAAACAATAAACTTGGTTATATTCCTTTCTTTGGAATTAACGTATAATGATTTTTTTTTAATTTTCGTCCGTCTGTCTCGTTGTTCCGGCTAATCTCCATAACAGCTGGACCGATTTTGACTGGACTGTCACTGACAGATGGCTTATGTATTAAGGAGTAACATTGGCTTTAGGCAAGACTTTTTGTCCCGGTAGCACTTTCCTGTTGGATAATTTCTGACATCCACGGGCACAGCTAGTTTTTATATGTAAGTTGAATGTTAATGTATTGTACCTACACATAAACCTTCCGGAAATTCTCTAAATGATGGTGAAATGAAATCGCATCAAAATCTGTTGCGTATTTTAGAACATCGCGGTCACAGACAGACAAAAAATACTTTAATTTATAATATATATGTATAGATATTACAATGCACATCTAAATAAACAACCAAAAGTTGGCAGTTTTACAAAATTAATTAATGGTTATTCAAAAGTGGTTCGTTTTGAACAAGTCGAGGTTATTACAGAATGTTACTTTCATGCCAACGAATGCAGTGGATTGGTCGGGTGATTTCTTAAATTTCACTTATGACAACACTACTGCTCATGCTCAGACAACAGATTATCAAGTACCTAGTTACTATTTACGTAACTTATATGTTTGAGTTAAGGTTAGCACGCAAAATTCAAAATTTCTTCCGTTTTTGCAATTTGCAGGTCAGTTCAAGTTTTATGAAGAAAATAGGATTGTATTTACAGATTTATAAACATTTAAATCATCAATATAACCCTCCAAGTTCATTTAATCCCATTTAATTACTTTTTCATGAAATAGTCAGTGACAGAAACTGACCCGCAAATTGCAAATAACGTAAGAAGATTCGAATTTCGGGAGCAACCCTGGTGGATAGCACCAGGTTAGCTCGCGAAATTCAAATTTTGTATCTATTAGGTACTCATGAAAAAGTTACTAGCTTAAAGTTGTTTAGTATGTAGTAGAATGTCCTAAAGCTTTGGATAATATTTCGATCCATTAAAAACTAAGAAAACTATTCAAGTGTTTTTCATAAGCAAAAGTTGTCTACAGTTCTACACATTACATAAGCAGTGTCTTGGAAATAAATCTATAAATAGCTTGAATAGTCGTCCATTAAACTTTCCTATCTAGGTGATCAATTTAAAACTGTCACAGATTGGGTCGACAGGCTATTATGAAAAGAAAAAAACTTGGAATTTTCGCACTTATGACTGAGGCAATAAAGCCTAGAATAGACCTACAACGATTGATATCACAGTGAAGTGTTAAGT
Source organism: Antitype chi (assembly GCA_947359405.1). NCBI lineage: Eukaryota > Metazoa > Arthropoda > Insecta > Lepidoptera > Noctuidae > Antitype > Antitype chi. Next base: position 6,972,798 of record OX375815.1, on the reverse strand, counting down.
AGCACATTTGAAAAAGATAAGTAACGAGATGTATAAGTTATCTAAATGTGGTAGCTAGTTCCTTATCTAGCACGTGATTCCTGCCTTCAATTGATCGTTCGCTAAACAAACACCTCTGCTCGACCCACCGCGGCCAAATGAATGATAGAATTAAATTGATAGCTTCTAACTGAAATGATGGCCACACATGTCCGATTCCGACTGTAATGACTGCGACACGAGAAGGCGTCTATTGGAAGATTTATGTCATAGATAAACATGATGACATGAGACTTATATTAAATTTATGGCCTCGTCGCGAATTTGAGAAGCAAAGTATTGACTAGTATGAATATGTATGAATTGTGCATAAGATGATATGACGGAAGGAAGTGAACTCTAGGATGACAGCTTACAGATATGTATGGAAGGAAGAGGGGGGCAAGGATTAGGGCATTTTTTTTGGGGAATTAGGTAGGTACATCTTTTAGGTCTACCTAGGTGGATGTCGGCTGCTCAGCCGGACTTGCTTGTGGGTACCTTAATAAATGAAGGCCGTCAGCCAGCCAGGGCTTAAAAACTGAGCGATTACACGCTAAGGGCACCCCCTGTGGGGTACAGAACTCGGCTTAAAGCGTCTCTGAAAGAGGGCAGCAAGGGGCGAGCTGGATCGGAATGGTTAATTAGGGCACAGAAGGATAGCCCTCTAATATGTATAGTCGTGTAGTCTGATGATCTGCAAAATCTAAGATCTGAGACGAACTTTCAACGGCTGATTACAATACAAGATTACAAAGCAATGCAGGAAATGCCCTCGAATAGGTTCCTAGGAAGTAACGAATGTAAACTCATTTGTAAAGAGCTCACATTCAACTCTGTGTTTAAGTCAGATGACTGTTTGTCAGAAGCTTTACACTGGCGAAATGGAAAAACATATTCCGAATAGGTAAACTATTGATGATCAAACTTAAAGTTAGCAGTGTGTAACCAGCATATTAATTATTAAGGAATATGCGTGTAATAAATAACTAAACCATTCACAGAAACATATGATTCTGAAATTGTTTCAAAAGACTAAGCGTAAGTAGTCAACAGTTGATCAAGACACGTGATTTAAGACACTACACAAAAAAGCAGCTTAATCGAAATGTATCTAGTAATTTCGGTGAATAGAACAAGATTCTTACTTGACAACCAGCCTATTAATCAATAAGGAATATGCTTGTAATAACTAAACCATTCATAGAAAAATATGATTCTGAAATTGACTCAAATGACTATGCGTAGTAAACAGTTGATTAAGGCACGTGATTTAAGACTACAAAAATTATCTCAATCTAAATGTAGTAATTCAGGTGAATAGAACACAGATTCTAACTTGACAACCAGCCTATTACCTAATAATTAAGGAATATACTTTTAATTACTAAACCATACGCAGAAAATTGTTATTCAGATTTTTTTAAATTAGGTACTAAACGTTAACAGGGTTGATTAAGGCACATGATTTAATACTTTACAAAAATTAGCTCAATCGAAATGTACTAATTCAGGTGAATAGAAAACAGAATCTGACATGACAGGACTTATAAATATGGTGCCGAAAGATGTGTAGCGTATGTTATGTAGCAGTGCTGACATAGATATTAACCAGATATTTACACGGCCAAATGATAAGAAAACTCTTAAAAAAGATCCATTTTATGCTAACAAGAACTGGCCGTGGTAGATAAAATAACTATATCTTAAGAACGAGATACTGTTAAGGGGCAATGTTAAGATAAAATTCTCAAGAGGACAGAACGAGTGCTTGAGTTATGAACTTGATAATGTAACTCTGGCATAAAAGGTTTTTCAAAGCCACTGAGAAATAAGAATGAATAACTTGACAATGAATATTATTAATATTCAACAGGCAGATGTTATTACTTACAATCAAGATTAAAATATTTATGGATCAATTTGATGCTTCAAAATGAAACATAACATTCAAACTTTAAATAAGAACTATTTAAAAACAGAAGAAAGCATTCCAATGAATATAAACTACATTGATTACTTGAATAACACTAATCAAACAGTTTCACAGGCATGTGTTTTTCTCTCACCGATTAGCATCGTCAGTTAATCATAAAAGTTATCAAAACACAATTTCCTCACTAATTACCAACAAACGTAAAGAAGAAATACGTTCGATTCAACTCATCAAGTATAACTCGTGTAAAGGCTCGATTCGTAGTCAAGGCGCCTGCTATCGCTTCGTACGTTACATTCAATGCAATTATATACTCAGGAATTTTTGTTAGTTGTTAAAGTGCACTGCGGAAATGAACCTTATAAGGTATGTGATTAGGTTTGATTAGTATTGTTAGAATAAATAGTGAGGTATTGGACGCACCAGTGATCGTGTTTCGTATATCGCAGTCCTGTCACGGTAACACGTTTGGCGCGGCGAACGCGCGGTAAGCAACTGACGTTGGTATGATATTGCCATGTTGGTGCCGCCGAACATGTGACCATGCTAACTTCGTGATGCGATCGTTAAAATTGTTCCCTAACTTTGTATTTCTTTACGGATACCTTAAATAACGTTTTTATTTTATTTTTTATGGATTGTAGGCTCGATTTTCACGTATTGAATCATATACCTATGCGCACGCGCATAATTATAATTATTACGTTCATCTTGGCGTATAGATATACATCCCGGCTATGTAAACTATATTATATTATTATAACGCGTTTTATTACATCGAACCTATTAAATTGGACGTTAGTTAATAGTTTATAGGTACCGCTATGGTTTATGTAAATAGCACTGGACAGTTAATAAATTAAAACATCATTTTCTCGCGGCTAACCGACACAAATAATTCTGTAAAGAATAAATTAAAACGGACAAGCGTAGCGAATGCAAGCGATAGTAATTATTTATACAAATATCCTTATTTGCAGGTAATAAAAAAAAATAACAAAAAAATACTTACGAATGGAAAAAAGCGTTGATATTCCGCGATAATAATCCACACAAGTGAAGAAGTCGTGTCTATGTTATTCTCGCATCAGCTGATGATAAGGAAGATGAGAGCTATCTCGTGATCGCGCCGTGCGGTTGGCAGCACTGCCGGCTCCTGCGCAGCCTCCACGGCCTCGCGACGACTCATCATTGCGTGATTCGTACTGCGGTTTTAAATAGGTAATTACTTTTGTAAACTCGGAGTTCTCTGGCAATAATTGATTGAGAATATTGAACTTCAACTTGAAACTAATTTTAGACAATTTTGTAGCTTTAAGCAGAAAATATAGAATGTGTTTGTGCTGGTATATTTGTTACAGATAACGTTATCTAAATTACAACATATTAAAAAGCAATTAAACCATCCATTTGGTTTAACATCAAGGACATCACTTAAGACACATTTTTCTAAATTGCCTAAGACGCATTTGATTTAAAAATTAAATTATGAAAAAAACATTACCTTGTTTTGTAACATTCACGTTTTTATGTTCCGAGGTTGACATATATATGCTACATAATCAATATTCTACTCGACTGGCGATTATTCCAATTGCCTTCCGATTTGCAATGATTGAGGTCTTATCCAAGGTAATAGAGGCACTTAGGTAATTCAATCGAATTTAGTTTTATTATGCATATCACTTTACATGGGGAATGGTTATATTGTAGGTATTATGAAGAAAAAATGTGCAAATTCTAATAAAAATTGTATTATTTATTGACAAATAGTTTATATAATGATAATCAGCCTAATTTTAATACATAACAAAACACATATTTTAAATAAATTTTAACAATCAAATTATAAACTTAAAATAAATACCTACATAACTTTTCTTCTATCTAAGTACACGTGATTATTTGGGAAAATAAATATGTTAAACACTATTTTAGTTTTTTTATGTTAATATCATTTTACATAATTTGATTGATTTTCTTTTACACCTTTTATTTAGAACTTGTGCGTTTTGGCAGCTGACATTTTTATTAATAAATTAATTTGATATGCAAAAATATAGTCTAGTTGGTAACCGCCAGGTGAACCAACACGAGTGTAAAATACTATAATCAAAAACCTTTTTCCCCAACTGTGTTGGGAATTTGGGATCGGCCTCCAGTCTTAGAACTGGATGCTGCTGAATACCAGTATTTTGCATGAAGCGACTACCTACCTATCTGACCTCCACAGCCGTTACTTGGTACCTAACATTGAACACTATAACCCTTGGTAAGACTGCTTGTAAGACTTTCGGTCTATCCATTTTATGAATGACACATTCATTGATAAAGATACGTCATAAATATACTGCAAGTTAATTATTGTATGAGCTAATGAATTGGATTGTCAGCAATGAACGTTAGTTAACGCTGTGACTTGTACCTATTACCATCTCAATAAATATTACTTTTCAGCATTTGATTTAAGATATTTCGATATTTTTTTAAACATTTTTGTATTACAATGAAAAAAACTGATGAATTCTATTACCATTAGGAAGGTACATTTATGATCAAAAACATATATTTTTATTAAACGCGTAAACATAAAACAATAATTCCTATTTAAACAGTACCTACACACATATTTAACAATGAAATTACAAAATGTTACCTTGAAGAAAATTTTGCTACCTATTCGGTTAATTTGCAGAATTAAGATGATCACCGAAGGTCAGAAGCCAAGTGTTTATTGACTCAGTACAAGGTAAAACAGAATAAACGCAAGTCCTGAAAGTAGTTTGTTCATAATTGACTACTGAATCGATTTCAGTAAGTTTTATTATAAGTATTTTTTTTTAGTTCCTTATGTATTTTGCCATAAGTACTTATTTTACTGACCGCAAATTGAGCCAAAGAAAATTAAATCTTATTTTACTTTTATTACGATTTTCCTATAGTAAGCTTTAAAATTTGTTTTAGTCATTGTTATGCTTTTAACTCAATACATTGGGCTGTATGAGGTCTTGCGTTAATTATGTTAGGTACAGACGCCAGCACATCAAGCTACACTAATCTGTCAAATTTCTTTGATAGATTTTCAACTTTATTACAATATAATAAGGTTCATGTTCAATTGGGAAAATTTGACAGTTTGGGATAGTTTGCCCTGCTGGCATCTGTACATATTGTATAAAGAAGGCTTTAGTTGGCATAAAGACGTTCGTTCACTGTCCGATCCTAGAGAGAAGCCAGGAAAAGGGGTGGTAGACACACCTATCACATTAAAACCCTATATTAAATAGACATAAACCTACATTACAATTCACACTTCCGATTCTACTAAATCATATAATTAATAAATTAAAATAAACAAGGAACAATAATTAACAACATGCGAGGTAGAATGGGTAGATAACATAAATTAAATTAATAAACCAATTAACCTGGCAACAACATTTGTGCAATACCATGCTCAATGCGTATGAGCATCATGTGTTAGGGTCATGTTCTATGCCCAGTTAGCACTTTCACCTCAACCAAAGCAAAGTCAAATTCTGATGAAAACCGTCGTTTACAAAGAAAAATAAAAAGTTTTGTGATTCAACAATGTTAAATTCTATAATTTTTATAAATATATAAATGTATTTTTTTTATGGGCGCGTTTAATGAAATTCAAATAAAATATTGGAACTTTGGCGTGGCATCATTTCACGACGATTTATTTGTCTATTTTGATTTAAATAAACCTCACATTTACATAAATCTTCGAATGTTACAAACCGATGTTACAAGCGGCATGTTGCACAAATATTGTCGCGTGGTGAATATGGACTTTACGGGTGTCTACACTAAAGCTGGCCCGGCGTGACGGCCAAGCCAACCCGGCTTAGCCGCCGGGCTCATTTTAAACAAACGTTGTCCTACATGCAACCCTTTCGTGTGCAACCACACGTAACAAGAAACCTATTGGTCTACATAACCAATGCGTGTTGCGAGACGCAATGTCATCATGTCATGACAAACAGTGGGTATCTACTTATTCTTTTTTCAGACCCTACATAATTAATAAAAAAAGAACATTAAGGAATATTCAAAATTACAAATCTGACAATGTATTCTAAAAATGTAAGTACCACCACAATAATAATTATAATTTACGTATACAGTTTAATTACACAGATATTTTAACATCGTTCCCACGACTTAAATAAGGCGTTTTTTCATCCTATTCTAAGTTTCTACGTTCAGCATATTGTCGGCATTGGCTAGTTGTAGTACGTAATAATATCAACATAATTGCTCATCAGTCATGAAATAAAACAATGAGAGATCTTTGCAAGCTACTAAGAAATACCATCATTAAACTATTAAGTCAATAAAATATTATATTAGAAATACAATAGGTATTATGTGCACGTGTATCAACGCTTCAAACAGATGTAGGTAGGTATAGGTACTACGTCCTTAGTAGTATATACTGACCAAAGTATAACCCCAAATAAATGATTTTAATTTATCAAACACTAAGGTTACAAATAAAAAAATACCTATGTAAGTACAGTAGGCCGCACGTCAGTGATAATAAAAGCAGTGTAAGACGGCCTGTTTTTAACCGACTTCAAAAAGGAAGAGGTTATCAATTCGGTATATTTTTTTTAAAATGTATGTTTGGGCTTAAACATAATTTTGCAAAACCAAAATTATTATTCGAAAGCAGTTTATGGTCCCATTTAAATTTCCCTTAGATCTAATGATGAGTTTCGGAGACAGACAACGGAAAAAAAATACAGCAAATTAACCGCATAAATGATTGATTGTCTCCAAGGATGATGAAATTTCGAATTGGTGTGGGGTAGGGACTATACCTAACTAAAAGTGAAAAGTTAAAACTTTTCCAAAAAAACAAAAACAACAGGCTTCCGAAATTAAAAGGTATTTTATACTTTGTAGTGTGTTTTCGGAAGTCGGTTGTTTTTTTTTGGAAAAGTTTTTATTCTATTGAGACTCCGTACTACGATAGGTATGAGGAGCAAAGGGTGGCCCTAAATGTACCGAAATACAACTGAATGCAATCAGCTAAAGCACACTGCTTTGTTTTTTTAAACGTTCATGTTTACAAACGAGGCAACGCTCTTTTAATCGATGTCGACCTATGTCTGCATAAAAAGGGGCCAGAGAAAAAACTGTTAGGGTGTTTACCACATCGATTTACGGTTATTTTTGGCACGATTAATCAGCGCGTATTCTTGCCTAATGTTTGTGATAAACAATCGCCTGGTATACATCAATAAGCATGTGAGTTTGTGGCCGAACTGCGCACAGGTTGGTGTTTGGCGTTCGCTTTTGCTAATTTATCGATTCGTTCCCAGAATCATATTTTTACAGACACAAGATTGCGCGCACTTGAATTATAGTGTTAAAAATACGCGAATAATAGACAGCTCTGCTGCATGCTGGTGGTCAGGATACCCGTTGAAGCCATGGGTGCTAGCTGTGACTCGCCGCTCTGTAGATCAGCTCATCAACGAAACGTCGCCATCATCACTTCATCAAAGCGATGATGACGAGGTTCCGCTGATGAGGTTGCACGAAGGCTGCGCTGACGACGACTCGGGGTCGCCAGTTTGAAGGTATGTTGTGGACGGGTGTTGTGTCTGGTGGGCATCTGCCCGACGAATGATGACGGGACCTTGTAATTTGCTAGTTGCGCGGTAAACTCTGCTTGCGCGATGTAGGATTTTGCGTGACATCAATGTGTTGCGTAGTCGCCGGGTCGTAGCTGGCTGCTCGCGTCGACCAGGAGAGGGTTTTTAAGAGATCTGCTTGTGGGCCGGCCGAAAGTGCAGTCAGCTGTGCCAAGGTTGCTGCTGAGGCTGAGGGTGATTACCAGAAATGTGCGTCTGCTGCATGCTGGTGGTCAGGATACCCGTTGAAGCCGTGGATGCTGGCTGGCTGTGACTCGCTGCTATGTAGATCAGATCATCAACAAAACGTCGCCATCATCACTTCATCAAAGCGATGATGACGAGGTTCCGCTGATGAGGTTTCACGAAGGCTGCGCTGACATTTATACTCGGGGTCACCAGTTTGGAGGTGTGTTGTGGACGGGTGATGTGTCTGGTGGGCATCTGACCGACGAATGATGACGGGACGTTGTAATTTGCTAGTCGCGCGGTAAACTCTACTTGCGCGATGTAGGATTTTGCGTGACGTCAATGTGTTGCGTAGTCGCCGGGTCGAGACTGACTGCTCGCGTCGACCAGGAGAGGGTTTTTAAAAGCTCTGCTTTTGGGCCGGCCGAAAGTGTAGTCAGCTTTGCCAAGGCCGCTGCTAAGGCTGAGGGTGATTACCAGAAATGTGCGTCTGCTGCATGCTGGTGGTCAGGATACCCGTTGAAGCCGTAGGTGCTGGTTGGCTGTGACTCGCCGCTATGTAGATCAGATCATCAACGAAACGTCGCCATCATCACTTCATCAAAGCGATGATGACGAGGTTCCGCTGATGAGGTTTCACGAAGGCTGCGTTGACGTTTATACTCGGGGTCACCAATTTGGAGGTCTGTTTTGGACGGGTGTTGTGTCTGGTGGGCATCTGACCAACGAATGATGAAGGGACGTTATAATTTGCTAGTTGCGGGGTAAACTCTACTAGCGCGATGTAGGATTTTGCGTGACGTCAATGTGTAGTCTTTTTTAACGGGACTATTGCAATTATATTTGCCCGGTTGATGGCAATAGGCACACCCGCTAATAAATGGGACTTAAACATAACTAGCGAAATATAGGTGTACTTTAGTTACACGTCAGCCTATTTCTTCGGGGAATAGAGGCATGATGTTATGGTATGTATTGCCATTTTAAAATAATCCAAACTACGGATTGCTAGTAAGAATTTCGTTATGGAAATATCAAATGACATCCCTAGAATAACATAATTACTATAGTATATATTATTTTTCGACATTGAACTATAATATATATTTTATATCACGACTGACGAAATTAAGTACTTTTCAAATACCTAAGCGATATTCGCATTCTAACTTTAGTTTATAAATTAAGATAGGAGAGCGCAAGTCATCGGTGAACGCTAATTTATATTCTTTAAGAATGTTCTGTAAGTACATTTTACATCATTATTATGATACGAATGTTAGTAGAAACTCACGCCTTTTCCCCCATGGGACGAAGGCGTGAGTTTATTTATGTATGTATGTATGAATGTTAGAAGATGGGGGAACACTACTTCAATGTGATAACGGTTTTATTTTAAGTCTTACTCCGTCTTATTACAAAACGAGATCTGACTTTAGTTAAAACTTATACCTTCAAGCCAGTTATTGTATTTTGAACTTTATCACGACTAAAGTAAAATTACTTAATATTACAACGCACAATTTCTTCGTTTCATTCTAAAGTCAACTTTTGTATTTAGAACTTTACCTTAGTAGCAAAGAGGTTCAAATTACTATAACTGGCTCGAAGGTTTGGACTAAACTTAAAAGTAAAGCTCATATGTAGTAAGACGGACTTGGTTCAGACTGGTTCCCCACCACCTTCAAATAGACACAAATCTAGAGATTGTAAACTGGCCAAGTGCGTGTCAAATTCTAGTTTGTATTCAGTACTTCTTCATGATTCAATAAAATCCCTGTGACGACAGAACCCAAGTATACTAATAAACCGTCACCCACTTGACCTGTTGTTGCCTAGGTATGAACCTACAAGGATAGAAACTTACAAATTCACAGTATAAAAAATAAATTAAACTGCCGTATGCCTGGAGTTTACTAAGCGGCACGACGTCGCATACCACGACTAAGCATTCATATTTGTATGATGCGTTCATTCCGAAGCTTGCTGCGGCTTTCCGCGGTATGCTCCAGGGTCTTTGTCACGATGTGAAATAAAAAAAATGAGCTAAATGTGAGTGCTAAAGGTATTAAAATAAGATTCTAAATCATGTCCGATTACGAAATCCTTTGCCATGCAGCCTGGTGAGCGCCGGCGTAGTTTATAGACACCATATCTATGAAATGTTGTCCCTATTGGTAGCACCTACAATATTATTCTACAGACGTCCTATTCATGAAGCTGAAACAAAGAATATTTGTTTATAATAACATTTATTATTGTCATCTCTCTTTTGTTTGAATTTTAAACATATCATAAATTCGCGTCTTTTTCTCATGGGATTGAAACATAGTTCTCGAGATTAAACACTAGGCGATTAAGTACTAATAAAAATAAGTTTATTACTGGAGTATTTGACTTTCTGATCAGGAGGGCTAAGTTAAAAAATAAAGCGAAGCCAAAAAATTAAAAAAATAAAATGCCAAAAAATTTTGGCAGTCATGGGGACTGCCGAAAGAAGTAAAACTTAGTTATTTTTTTAAGTTGTGCTTTAAAAAAACACAGAAAGATCAGTTGAGTCAAGCCAGACTCTATGTTGAACAAAATATGAATCGCGACCATAACACATATGTATTTACAAAATCATAATCAATAAATCGTCAATACAACCCTCTTAAGTTCCATTCTAGTGGAATTACTTTTTATGAAATAGTAAATCAATCCCACTGACTGACTTTTTTATGAAATATTAATTCAATCCCACTGACTAACTTTTTCATGACATAGTATTTCAATCCCACTGACTGACTTTTTTATGAAATAGTAATTCAATCCCACTGACTGAATTTTTTATGAAATAGTAATTCAATCCCACTGACTGACTTTTTTTTATGAAATAGTAATTCAATGGGATTCAATGAATATAGAGGGTTGTATTGATGGTTTTAATGATTATAATTCTGTAAAGCCACATTTGTTACAGTCACGGCAAATTAAAAACAAAAACCGGCAAAGTGCGAGTCGGACTCGCGCACGAAGTGTTTCGTACCATTATCTATAAAAACGACAAAAAAATCATGTCTGTTGTTTTTTTTTTTTGAAGTGAATATATTACTAAATATTCTGTGAATATTTCAAACGTCTAACTGTTGCCGATATCGAGCAAAAACAAGCAAAAAAAATCACGTTCTTAAATATTTATTTTATTCTGTTTTTTAGTATTTGTTGTTATAGCGGAAACAGAAATACATATTCTGTGACCATTTTAACTGTCTAACTATCACGGTTCATGAGATGTATCTCAGGCTGTAGCCTGGTGATAGACGGACAGACAGACAAACGGACGGACAGGGGAGTTTTAGTAATAGGGTCCCGTTTTACCCTTTGGGTACGGAACCCTAAAAACGTAACTACCTTAGCGCATCCACCTTAAATCAAAAGGGGAAAAGAAGTACAAACCTACTCACTTTCAATCATGGGTATCCTCATGGACCACACTAGGTTGTGGCTGCACTTTATTGTAACCTTCTCTGAACCATCGAAGGTGTTGGAAGTGCTTACAATCCCACCGAACCGCAACTCTTGGTTGTCTGCAAGATAAGCAAAAATAAAATATTGAAAATTATAATTGTGACTGCATTGTGATAATTGTGAAATGGAACGTCCGAGGGTTAGTTTTCGAAGCAAGTTAAGCCCTATTTCAAATAAATACCATAACCTTATTGCTGATGTTCTTCAGAAAAGTCAGGTCAGTGTATAATACTCGCAAACGGCGTGCGTGTAAGGCCAATTCTCGTAATTAAAAACATTTAAAATCTAATCCCAGTCTCACCTCGGCAACAATCTAATGTCAAAAATGTAGGGAACCTCGAGGTATATTCAACAGATTGAGACTGAGATCGTTCTTGAAATTACGGGAATTGCACCTCTGATGTAAACTCAAAACTCAACTCTTTATAAGTTTGATCGAAGCTGACGTTTTATTCTAACCGCAGAAAAAGTACAAATTAGCAAACTGTTACTGTGATGACAATCAACATAAAGCAAAAAGTTTATGGACCCAAAGGTCAATTTGCAAATATTAGTACTTTTTCAGTTATTACTAGTACTTTCAAGCCGAGATCCTATCCCTTTCCAAACATGTTGGGGTCAGCCTAATAACAGGATGCAGCTGAATACCAGCATTTTACATGGAGCAACTGCCAATCTCACCTCTACAACCCAGTTATTGGGTAACATGATACTCCTCCGTTCCGTGTGATGCCGGACGTAAAATAATAGCACCATCCCATCTCTTCCCGTGGGTGTCGTAGAAGGCGACTAAGGGACTTACTAGAGAATGGGTAGCAGCGTTCTCTATGCATTTTACCACCATACTGCGATCGCCAACCCGCCTGCCAAGCGTGGCGATTATGACAAAACCCCCCTTTTGGGGGAGGCCTCTGTCCAGCAGTGGACGTCTTTGGCTGAAATGATGAATGATGATGATACCTCTCGCTAAGACAGGTTGTCAGACTAGGGCTTCTGACTACCTGTAATAACTGTACGATCTACGGATGACAGCCGTTACCAACTGCTTTACGCGTTCCGAGCCACAGAGGGGTCTCGACATGAATCAACTACGGCAAGTGAAGCTTAGCCAGGAGCCCATCCAATGGCTTACCATAAGTTAATCATAAAGGACAATAACAATACATGTTCAGCAAAACTTACCTAGGTTCCATTTCAATCCAGTAGTAGTGACATGTTGACAATGTTCGCCAATGGGCATCAAAGAGCACCATGCTCTCTTATGTTGCCTGGTTTCCTCAGGAACATAGATGACGTGGTCGCCAGGCAGTAGTAGCCATGATATAGAATCATCTGACATTATAAACACATTTGTATTCGGATCTAATAAGAACTCCTCTTTTACTAGAAACAGGGTTTGGATATTCCCTATTATCTGGTCTAACCGACCTGAAGTTTGTGCCACTGCAATAACATGGGATAGCTGAAAAACATTGGAATACGTTAGGGTATGCTCACTTCCACGGTTTTTGCTGTGTATTTAAGCATGACGTTATAACTATTTAATAGGAAACGCTTCCCTCTCCTTTTTTGCACAAAAGTCAGTAAAAAAAAGACCTACTTACCTCCATTCCAATTTGTGTACAATGGGTGTTTATTTCCATGAGTGCTTTTGTAAAGTCTGTACGGTTTTGATCTGGCGTATGAATAATCTGAAAGAAACAAAACTATTAATTACACTGAGTCCGCTACGTGACTCCGAAATATGCTACGCCGCATAATGCAACGCCGCAACAGCGCTGCATTATGCGGCGTATCTCGCGCATATTTCGGAGTCACGTAGCGGACTCAATTACACTGCAGTTTGACTTATTATTTTGTTAATGTTGGACAGAGGCACATATTTCTTTCTATGGAGTATGGATATATAGTGATGGGAATGAAAAAATAGGCATAAAACTGTTTTCATAACAAAAGGAAATATGTTTTATTAGCAGGAACTTGTTCCTAATATTCAACAAGCAAATGTTTTAGATGTAGGTAAGTAATAAATAGATAGAAATTGTTAAAGTCACGGAAACACCTGGATGATGGACGCACGGAACCGGGAAGTATGGCAGAATAAAGTTGAGGCCTACACCCAGCTGTGTGTGAATCCGGGCTGAAATGTTGATGATGATGAACATGATAGAAAATAAATAATAATTGTTAGTTATAAAAACAGGATTTCACCTTACAACCTTTCTTTTCGTATTTGTCTAATATTTCATCAGTAATAGAGTCAAAGTCTCCAGAGATGAGGTCTGGATCCTTTATGGTTTTCTTTATATCATCTGGGAAGTCGCTTATGAATTTGTCCCATCGTCTTGTGCCACCATCAACAGTCATTCTGACACTAGCTGAAAACATTAATACATTATCTTTTCCAAACTATGTTTGAGTCGGCTTCTTCCCTCATTGGATGCAGTTGAACACCAGTATTTTATATGGAGCGACTACCTGTCTGACCTGTGTTAGGCTTTTTACCGGTTTTGTTATGCCATCAGACTTTTAGACTGTGAGCAGAAGAGATGGTTTTGGTAGCATGTGGGGAGCTTCTCCCAGTTGATTCTGCCCTATCTTTTCGAAGTCATTCCTCAAACTGACAAAAATGTCAGATTGTGTTCTAGACAAAAATGTCCCGTCGCTATTTATTTAGGGAAATCTTTCTGGGAAACTTAGCAGCTGGCGGCAAGCTTATTTGTAGGCTTTAGTAGTTGTCACCATGTGTACTTATTTCCTTGTTGACAATCGCAATTTGAGGATTTCATGGATCTCTGTGGTCTTGATAAACCATGGTAGGTACCTTGTATATTTGTTTAAATATATAGTTTTGTGCCCTTAGCAATTTCATCATGTTGGAGGCACTGGCTGATCCTCAAAGTTGGATCCCATATGTCCAAATTGGCTTTAATATAGTTTTGTAGGAGTGTTTTTTTTATAACCAGTTTAGTATCTTCCGAGTAGCCAGAATAGACCTCTGTATTTCAGATAGCCCTTGGTATGACTGGTTGTTAGACATTTTAGCTTCTGACAATATGTCAGGACTGTTAAAGATCTATGAATGACAGCCGGGATCAACGGCTTAACATGCTTTCTGAGGCATGGAGGTGCCTCTATTTGTAATGAATGGTCAACCATCCATAACTCTTAATACATACAGTTGTGGTCATATAATTAAGAACGATTTGAACTTCCAGATTTTTTTATCTTATTCATGTCATGTGTGATATGTGTTCTTTCTTAGAAGTAACTAGTTATGTTATGAAATAACCACATGGATAGAGCAAAAGGGATTAGAAATATAGAATAAAATCGCTTACAATTTTTTTACATAGGTTATTCGCTATCTATTATATATGTATAGTTTTTTTTTTTTTTGGGTGGAAAATCATCAAATATCTTCTCCCGCTCTGGGTGGACCGGGAGGGCGTGTCAAACTATAACTGACTAAAACCCACCCGTGTTCCCTCAGTTGCCTGAGTGCCAGGGGCCGCGGTATCTCTTTCGAACAACCCGCACCCCTGGCAGGCATCGGCCCTTGAGGACCCCCCCATTTGGTGCTGACATCTCTTTGAGGCGCGCGTGGAACACAACGCGCCGTCGACCCGGGCTTGGTCCTTACCGGACAGCGAGCTACCCATTACTCGCCGTCCGCAAGCCCGCGCCTACGGTGTCCGGGAATCAGTCTGGGATTCGCATATACTGTCTCTCCCTCACGTGCGCCGCCGCCCTCTTCGCGAGCATTACTGCTTCGCAGAAGGAGGTGACGGCTAACCATTCACTCTCGCTCCTTACCATGGCCTGCACCAGGGCCGGACGCGAGAGATCGCCGCCGCCGATCGCCTCCACGAGGACACGGCGGTGCTCCGCCCAAGCCGGGCAGACCGCCACCGTATGCTCCACCGTATCCTCAGGGCGATCTTCACAATGGGAACACCCGGGCGTTTCCTCCCGCCTTATGCTAAACAGGAACCTCCCGAAACAACCGTGTCCGGTGAGGACCTGTGTCAGGCGGAAGGTGAGGACGCCATGCCGCCTCTCAAGCCACTCCTCAAAGAGGGGACTTACCGCCGCTATCGTGGCGTGCCCAGCACTGGGTTGCGACAATCGCACTCTCCATGTCGCCATGAGATCCCGCCGGAGCTCTGTCCGCTGCGCCGCGATTTCTCGCGGCAGCGGAGTAACGCCCCGGCTTTTGGCCTCCTCGCGCCACTCCCAGATGATGTGACGCGAAAGTTGCAACTGTTTAATTTCGCCCGTTGAAACACTTATAAATCAACTTAACTCAGCCTATCGCAGTCCACTGCTGGACTTAGGCCTCTTCCATGCTGCGCCACAGCACCCTGTCTTCCGCCTTCCGCATCCAGTCTCAACCAGACACCTTTTTAAGGACGTCGGTCCACCTAGCTGGGGGGCGTACCACACAACTAAGGTTCATGTTCATTCCCTGGAATTCCCGAGCCAAGAATTTCCGGGAAATTGTTGGGATTTTTTTCCGGGAAATTAACCTCGAGAAAAGTCGAGAACTCGAGAAATCATATTTTTTCAATTTCAGGAAATTATAGTAAATAGAATAAGGAACCGGCTGTCTGATAAAGCTTTAGTTTTTCTAAAGGCATATTTTATCAGACAGAGTAAGCAGATCTAATTTTGTTTTACTGATCTTGCAAAGTTTTAAGTTGATTTTTTTCCCAATTAACCTGCCAAAAATGATGCTGTGATTGTAATTAAAAGTCAGCTTTATTATTAACGTTTTAATGTTTAAATTTTCATTGCCTTAAAAGGTTCAGATCGAATGTATAAATTTTATCTAGGTATCTATTTATTTTTTAGCCAATCATGTGTCTCAACAAATGTACCACTAGTATGGTAAAATTTAGCGATACAGAGAGAAATACAAATAATACATGCAATTAGTTATACTTGTTAGTTTGAAAAATTCCTCCCTTTGAATAAGTGTTCTTAATTATACACCACCACTGTATATTTTTGATACAGCATCAGAATTAAATATTACCAGTAAAATAATTTGACTTCCATTCAAAAATTCCAAGTCCGCTTGTAGGCATTCATTTATTTTAATCAAAATTATGAATGTACCATAATAAAACTAACAAAATAATAACTACAGATTAAAACTGACCTTTATTCCATATTCTTTGCATAAATCCTGGGTCTTGGGAGATTGGCCGATTCAAAATAAGAATACCATACTTGATGTTATGCAAAAGTTTGTTCATAGTAATTTGGGTCACGTCCCATTTCCAGCATTTAACAGCACAAGATGATCTTTGACAGGGATTGGGTCGTGTACATGAGGGAGGAGCACATAACATTTTCACCTAGAAAAAAATTGTGACATGGATGAGAGATTGAAATAGATGGTGTATACGTAATGTATAGTGAATCTTGTGGAAATCAAGAAATATTATAAATTTCAAGAGTCATGAATTTCTGATTTATTGAGATGATTTATGATTGAGCTTAGTGTTAAAAGAAACACTTTAATGAATATTTCAACTGTGTCAGCCCAATTGAGTCAATATGTCCATCTATAATTCATTAAGATGTTGTTTCAGGAAATTGACTTTGTACTTGAACTTGGTGATTGTGTTATCAATATTGTCTGACGAGATTTTCGACTATTGATTACCCTTGCGATTTCTAAGACATTATAAAATGTAAAAGCAGGTTCTTCCGCTTACCCATTATTAATTTCTTAGGGCAATGAATAACATGTTTTTGAAAAACCACTAAAATAATACCAAGATTAAACAAACTCTCCGAGAATGATACAGACCACTTCCCCCATAGTTCCATTTGTTCCGTTAGTAGCCATGGCGACGAAATATTTTGGAAAATTGTTGATTACAAACGCAGGACTGAAACAATAACCCTTTTTAGTGAATGGCCTCACGAAATATCGACAGAAAATATGAAATTATTTGTAAACTATATTACTTCACATCACATCACAATCACATTGATTTTTATCGATTTTGAATTTATTGATTGAGTGTAATGAGTGTTGCCAGCCATGAGCCAACCGTGAGGCAGAACCCGCAGAACACCACAGAGTTCGTTAGAATCTCCGTTAGGAGTATATGTGTTCTGTGGTTAGAATATACTGCAGTACACCTGCCATCATCTGATCTGTAATCGCTCGTTCGTCATCATCTTTTGACAAAATATTCATTTTAAAAATAACACTGAAAATTGGACATACCCAGCCAGAGCATGTTCAGAGCCAACTTTATCAAAACTTAGGGGGTGGGAGCATATAAGGTAAGTCCGTATTACTACAAAGATTTCCAAGTCTGGTTCCTAATAAAAATTGTAACATAGCTTCTTATAATTATATATTTATAATAGAATCTTGAAAATGTCTTTATTTAATTTATATACCTCCAAAAATTTACACGTAAGGCAATGATGTTTTTTTTCTCGTTTATATAATTCTCGTGATGGCCCAGTGGTTACGGCTTCGCGACTTTGCACGAAGTTGTGGATTCAAATCCGGGCAAGCACCAATGTGACTTTTTAAATCTCATATATTTTTCGAGTTTATCTGCGGGTAAATTCGCGTGTCCCGTGTGTGAGTTTTTTTGCCCATGCAAAGTTAGTGGTTACAGTTTTAAATGAAACGATCATCACAGGTTGAAACCGACCGACTCTGGTATAAATGCTGTACCTATCCACTAGCAGGACTAGCACCACCAGAAGTTCGCAGAGCGGTGGTAAGCTCCAGCGCAGCGCCAACATGGTCGCTGATACACGATACCCTTTGCACGATAACATCTGTAGCGGACGACAGGGGCGCGTCCTGCATCCACGGTCGCCATGGGACTTTTCCTACTCACTATTGCTGACGTGTGCCTGTGCACTACTACCTGAGTCTACTGACTGCACTGGTGGGACACGTCACCACAACGGTACAACACAAAAGTATATCGGGGAGACGGGTAGCGAAGAGGAAACAAAAAATAAGTGGATTCCTTAGTTTGACATTTTACATTAGCTCTATCTTTACGTTTTTTTTTTAACTTGTAATAGTAGTTCGTGACGTTGGACTACACTTTAATTATACCACATAATTTATTAAACAGACGCCAGCACATCAAGCTACCCCAATCTGTCAAATTTCTTTTATAGATTTTCAACTTTATTGCATTATGGGAAATTTGACAGTTTGGGATAGCTTGACCTGCTGGCGTCTGTACTATGTTTTTTACCCTATTAATAAGACCATGTAAAATTCAAATAAAAACATTTTATTCTACTCCCACCGGTCCCTGGCACACAGGCAACTGAGGGAACACGGGTGGGTTTTAGTCAGTAAAAGTCTGACACGCCCTCCCGCTCCACCCAGAGTGGGAGAAGTTATTTGATGATTTCCCATCCAAAAAAAAAAGGAAACGTTAAATGTGCGTGGACGCGTGATCCAACATGCACTTGGCCGGTTTTCCATAGTACATACAATTTCAAATTGATTACGTTGTAACACAAAGTATTCTGTCAAAGATCATTTAGAATGAAGTTTATTAAAACGTCAAAATTGTTGTGAGATTTTATCTCCGTTAGGAGTATATGTGTTCTGTGGATTTTATTGTCAAGTCGCCTTGATTTTAGTTTGAAATAAATAATAATTCAAGATGAACAGAATTTTCGGAAGAGGAAAACCTAAGGAGCCTGGCCCAAGTATCAATGATTGCATTAGCAATGTAAGTTTCCCAAAAATAATGTCAAGTCGGTTATAAGATGTTAGTTTCGTCGATGATTCATGTTTTCGTGATTGTCCAAATGATTGTAAATTCCAGGTGGATAGCAGGGCAGATAATATTGAGCAAAAGGTCCAGAAACTGGAGTCTGAACTTAGGAAATACAAGGATCAGATGAACAAAATGAGAGAGGGCCCAGCAAAGAATTCTGTGAAACAGAAGGCAATGAGGGTCTTGAAGCAGAAGAAAATGTAAGAGCACGTCATTGTTACCTATTTATCGCAATGCGGGGAGGCATCTACTTTTTTATTGCAAGAAACACTATCAGTAGCTATAAAGTGGGTATTATCTAGGTTTACTAGATTCACTGACAAAGGTATACCATTCTATGTTACTAATAGATTCGTCGTTAGTATTGCTTCTTTTGTCTATTTCATGATGATGATGATGATGGGACTCCCTTTTCCGCACGTAGACTCCCATTCGGTCCGTTGTGCGTGGGGATTCTGGCTAACAAAGCCAGCCTAGCTCCGCCCTTGTCTATTTCATAGATAAAAGTTATATTTTCATCCATATTGGTATAAATGAGGAAAAAACGAGGGTCAGCGAGTTGTCTTAGGGGCAGAGTAAGGATCCTCTGTAGTTTCTGCCTCCCCTTACCCTACGCCATGGGAAGTAGGCGTGATAATATATTATGTATGCATTGGTATAAACATTAAGTTTTTCAGGTTTAAGGTGTTAGTGTGCTATGTTTATTGTTTGACATTGTTACTCAATATTATTTATTATTGCTCTCAGTTTTTCGTACATCTGAAAGATAATTTTCAGAGGTTCAAATAACACTGTTCTGTGTTCCTGCCACTATGCAGTTTATTTGGCGTTGGCACAGAACATCTGATTCTTCTGTGCATCTCTATTAGCTGTCATCTCAGAATTTGAAAACATCTATAGAGTCTACCATTCTTTGGTCATCGTTTTTATAAATGTTAAAGTTTGGATGTTTGTTACTCAATCACGCAAAAACGGCTGAACGGATTTGGATGAAATTTGGCACACAGATAGTGTATAACCTGGATTAACTTATAGGATACACCCACATTTTGCCAGTTATGTTTAAGCCTCATATAACAGGGGGCGAGCCTATTGCCATCAACCGGGCACTAATCCAGACTCTGGGCTGCCACTGAGAAATTCCAGATGACAAATCCAATAAGACTTTGCCCGACCTGGGATTCCAAGCCAAGACCTCATGCTCAGCATTAGTGCTTGCAACCACTAGCAAGACCAACGATTTTCGTCCAGTAGAATTCATGTTAGTGAACAGACAGGCAGTGGGGAAAGGAAAATGTGGCATTTTATGAATGTAAATTGAAAAGAGGTAAAAAAAATATATGAAGAACTCATAATTCTTTTTTCATATATTAATCCTAGCAGTATTCAGCTACAACCGGTTAGACTGGAAGCTGACCCCAACATAGTTAGGAAAAGGCTAGGCAGATGATGATAAGTCCTAATTAATAAAGTTAAACAAAATATAATGAACAGTTTTTTTACATTTAGCACCTTGTCTAGGCTAAGTTTTCTTTGGACCAATTGTACGAAAATAAGAGTTACTTTGTGACTAATGCAGAAAAACTTTAGAAAAAATCTTTAGGAAAATCGACGGTGCAAGAGCGAGCGAAAGCGAGGCGTGGTGGCGAGTGATGTTAGAGAGATGCTCATGCGTGCTCATCAGTGGCGAAGGCACACATTACGATTACTACCGGCTTCCCTTCGGAGATTCGCATCGGCAACTCTATCACTATAAAAAAATGGGACGTAAATAGTGGCTACTATTGTCAAAAAATATAGTTACACTACGGGTATTTAATTCATAATACATAACATCAGCTTAGTATTAAAACAACAAAAAAAAATTTTCTTTTTAAATTAACTCGGCGCCAAAACGTCATAATTGGGAACTAAAAATTCATACGACAGCGACCCTGTAATGATTTCACTTTAGGTCACGTGGCACCGCTTGATATGGACGAGAGCAAGCCGCTATACAACGGGTTATGACAGAGACAGATTTAGAAAAATGCGTCAGCGAGAACGAGATGTACGAATATTGCACATTTTATTTAGTTTTCAGCTGTTCAATCTTATTGTATTTAATTGTTTACATTACTATATTAATTTTATAATTATAGTAAGTATTCTTTATTGATAAGTCAGTAAGTTAAAGCGGACTTAGTTTCGGCTTCTCTCTTACAAAAATTCACACCTCGCCGCTGGTGCTCATGGCTGCTCTGCACCTACTATTTACCTCTCGTGGGTTCTAGAGCCACTGCACATAGATAAACTTATCTAACAATCATATTACTATCACAATGAGCCTGATATTAAAGGCTGATAACATCTCAGCAATAATTTGGACACCTAATGCTGGTTTTTTTTTAGAGCCTACTTATAATTGCACTTTAAAATAAAATTTCAGGTATGAACAGCAACTGGACAATCTTAGGGCTCAATCCTTCAATATGGAGCAGGCCAACTACGCCACCCAAACATTGAAGGATACGCACGCTACTGTGGCGGCCATGAAGGATGGCGTCACACAAATGAAGAAAGAGTTCAAGAAGATTAATATTGATACCATTGAGGTTGGTTTAAGCAGATTTTTCCTAGGTCTTTATGGCAATCGGTAAAGATTGTACAGTCGGGGAATTTGGTTGCTGAGGAGATTGCCATACTACGTCAACTTTACATGTAAATCTATTTTGTATTCAAATCAATGGCAAAGAAAGACAGTTGCGATTTGAAGTAACGGACGATAAGGCGACGTTCACACGGACGTAAAAATATTGCGGCGGGATTTTTACGCGCACTGGATTTTCCACTCTCGGTGTTAAACCGTGCATTGAGAATCCAACAGAGTGCATCTCAGCGCATCGTAAATCGAACAATGTGTTTCACTGTTCGATTTTCAACTCTCGGCGCAAAGCAGTGCGTTGAAGATCCAGTGCGCGCAAAAATCCCGCCGCGATCTTATTACATCCGTGGGAACGTGGGCTAAAAGTTTTATCAACTTTTAGTAGTCAATTTGGTTATCAGTCAAGTTACCTGTCTTTGCATTGCGAGATAAACTACTCATAGTTTGACAACACAAACATTTTTGTAAAGGAACTAAAGATGGCATCGTATTGAATTGCCCAAAAAATTACCCATACATACTTATGTATGGGTAATTTTTTCTGCAATATAACTAGCTGTGTTTCAGTTGCTAGTAACCATTATGATTCTAATTTATTTACTCAAACGTTATAGGATGTCAACGACGATTTGGCAGACATGTTGGAGCAGGCCGATGAGGTGCAAGAAGCTCTTGGTCGCCAGTACGGAATGCCAGAGCTTGATGACGACGAGCTCAACGCTGAACTTGATGCTCTTGGTAAGTTGTTATGGTAAAGTTAGCAATGAAATGAATTTTGGATTAGACAGAACTAAACAAAATCAAATCAAATTATGATAAACTCACAATTGATACGGTTGTGATGTTGGTGCCAAAATTAGATGAAAAGTGGAAACAAATGGACCAAAAAACGTAGCTACATTAATAATTGAATTCGATTTGATTATTTGAATGCTTAAACCCGAAATTCTAGTTATAAATCACCTTTTAGAGGTTTTCCATTTGACCATTGTGTAGTCACGCTCTTATACACTAATTCAACGTTCATTATTCAATATTGATGGCTGAATTGTTGCTCTTGTCGTACACGCTGTACGTCAATACGTGTGCCTGCCTTGTGTACTGAACTTTGTGCAGATGGCTGCGTAATAACATTTTTTGGGAACCAAATGGTGACACGAGGCGAGTGTGAGAGAGAGAACATACGCGAAAGTTCGGAGGGCCTATGTTCAGACCAGTGGCGTGCAATCCATAAAGACAGAAAGACACTGTCTACCTTACCTAAATCAGATAAATAATTAAAACTAATATTATTTCAACAATAAACAAAAAATCTTTATTTATAAATCAGCTCTACCGGTCGAGCAGTGGCGTGCAGTCCATAAAGACACTCCCTACCCTACCTAAATCAGATAAATATTTAAAAATTTCATAAATTAGCCCAACCTGTCGAGCGTCGGTCGTATCATTATTATTATCGATACAATATCCGTTCGTTTGTAAAATTTGATGCAACTTCCCCTTGCGATGCACTAGCGCCGCTGAGTGCCTCGGTAGAGACACGAACTATTCGCGTCTTAATGTTTATGTGTGTGCTCTCGTGGTGATGCAGATTTATTGTGTGTGCGTTCCTATGCATAAGTGGCACACAATGTAATAATTAACGCACACAACCGTACAGGGTAGTCACTGGCTTTTTATGCTTTTTACTCCACGACGAATTACGAAACTTACTGAAGTTTTCTGAACAAAGTTGGCTATGCGACTATTTTAAGAAGTAGCATTGTTTCATTGAATTGTCCCTACATAAACAACCATTACTTTTTGTCGTATTATTTTTATATTCCGATTTCCGGCGCCATTGTTTGTTTTGATTTAATTGTTTTGGTTGTGAGCTAGGATAGCATTTATTTAAGAATTTAACGTTGTTAATGGTGTGAAAAATGCCATGGTTAATCGGCCTTATTATACCTACCAAAGAGTAGGCCTCCAGACCGTATTTCGGCCATGGCGGCTATACTGAACGGAGACTTGCCTTCGGTACGGAAGATATTTTAGACATAGTGCACAAGCGAGTCACTACGCCACGCTTGTGACACTATCGCACGCTTGTGCACGCCAAGCGTGGCGATAATGCATCTGACAGATGCATATCTTCCCTCATTCTCATAGTCCAATGGGACGACACGTAATCCCACGACATGCGAGAGATCGGGCGTAGGACCAACAGCTTAACGGGCTTTCCAAGGCACGGGGGTAGCACTCAAACTCCAGACTGTTGCTAAGAAATTCCTAATGGAAAAACCCAATAAACAATTGCCCGTCTTGGCAATCGCACCCAGGACCCCAGGCTCAGCAGTCGCGCTCGCAACCCCGAGACCAACGGGGCAATTACCCACCTACACAGGTTTCAGCTTAATATCCATTTTCATTTAGTAGGTACGAAATGGTCTATACAATCCTACTAATAATATAAATATGACAGCTAGTATCTTTGAATGTTTAGATGTTTGTTACTCAATCACGCAAAAACGACTCATCGGATTTGGATGAAATTTGGCACACAGATTATGACCTGGATTAACACATATTAGTATACTTTATATTCCGGTAGTATGTTTCCGTGGTATAATTTCGGACCTCGACGCGGGGTTAGCCGCTGGCAAAAGTTAGCATAATATATATTCTTATTCTTCCCATTCCAGGTGACGAGATAGCTCTAGACGACGACGCGTCCTACCTTGATGACGTAGTAAAGGCCCCCGCGGCTCCCGACAAGGAGCCGGGCGCCGACAGCGTGCGCAACAAAGATGGCGTCCCCGTCGACGAGTTCGGACTGCCGCAGGTGCCCAGCGCTGCGCAAACCTCGCGCTGAGATGTGACGTCAGTCACAAGCCATGCGGTACAGGTAATGGCTTTAAAAGATTATTTTTTTAAACATTTCGGCTATCTTTGATTATGTAATACAGTATGTCTGCCATTTTATTTTCTGTCTCAGTCGATTGTAAGGCTATTAAATGAATCTAAAGACGATATCAAACGCTTCAGTTTTTGTTTCATTTGTTCTTGATGTGAAACGTCTGAACATAAAATGAATCAAAAGTGACGTATTGGATTCCTGCACTCTGCATCTTCTACTCGCCTAAAAAATTAAATAAAATGAAATGAAAGGAGTGGGATGAACGTTCATATGTATACGTTCATTCATATATAATATTGTCGGTGTCGTATGAACGTGGAAGGAAACAAAAATGAACATTCACTCGCGTGCTACATCTGTGGCTTAAGTATGGTCATTTCATGATGCGTTTTTTATAGGCAGTTATCACACCTTATCACACTGAGCTAAAGCCTTTACAGTACCACTAATATAGTGAGACCAAATTCAGACGGACGTAAAAGTATCGCAGCGGGCTTTGATAGCACACCGTTTTTTATACTGTCGGTGTGGAACCGAGGATTGAGAGTCCAACAAACTGAATCGCAGCAAGTCGGAAAAACACACTGTTAGATTTTCAACCCTCGGCGCCAAGCTGTGAATTGACAATCCAGTGCGTGGTTAAATCCCGACGCATTATTTTTACAACCGTGTATCGATACAGGGTTCAATCACTCGCACCACTAACACCTCTGTGTTTAATTTGGATCTGATAAAGTTGGAACATTTCTCTCTGTATTTTTGAAATTCGAAATGGTACCTGTACTGCCTTAACATAATCTGTTAATTGTATATTGTATTTAAGAGCTTAAAGCATTAAGATTTCACTTTGTAACCACCCATTTATACTGTTTATTCTATGTGAACACAGCACTCATTTGTTTTAAAATTATCTTTTAAGTACTCACCTCATCGATTTATAACAGCAGAAATTGAATGTATAAATTTGCTTCAGTAGATGAAACTTTTAAAATCTGTTTAAAATGTCATGTAGAGTCAGAACCAAAAGGTTAAGCAAGCTGTGCAGCTGTCAATGTCAAAATATTGACATGAACAGTATTTTAAACGAAAATAACGGAGCAGACGACACGCCAATGCAGACCGTACCGGCACGCGTCAGCGGTGAAGTAGGAAGGGAAGCGGGCGGGTGAATTCAATCTTGCCAATCTTTTGTCTTTGGCAGCCCCAAGTACACAGTTATAATAATCGGGTTATATGTAAACACCTTTTTTAAACTGTCATTCCCATTCTTAATGTTGGCAGTACGTAGTTAGAAAAATAAGGAACTTCGTTCCAATAATAAGTCTCGTACTGTGGCTGTAAAGTTGCCCTAAACCTGCCTAACCTTTTCTTTCCTCAACTGTACATTTATAATAAAAATGCTTTTATTACATTTTTATAGCCTACTGTGTATATGAAAATCCTAACTAGTAATTTAAAATTTTATTTTGAAAAACAAAGTGAATCAAAATTTATAATACATATTCTAATAAAATGTTTTGTGATTAAAATTCTATTCTTAGTTGCCGTACCAATATGTAAATGTAATCTAGTTCTTATAATTTTTATATACTTAAGTTAAATATATTATTATCTTTATAATTGAGTTGTTTTTATTGTAATAAGTAATAAAATTTCCTTTCTGTTACTTGGAAAACGATTGAGTCACAATTTAAAACTTATGGTACACACGCCTACAAGTCAAGCTATACATTTCCAGTTTACGCTGATCTCGCACTGTACAGAAATCCTATACAATGCGAGATCAGCTTATACTGGTAATGTATAGCTAGATGTGTACCCGTGTGTAACCTACAGTCAGTTCTTTCTTTTCAATTTTAATTTAAAAGTAAGAAACAGTGTTTTTATTCTCATCGAAAGCCACGTGAAACAAGTCTGTTGAAATTCGTTTGCTGATTTTCTTGATTGGTTATTGAACTTGGTAAGCTGCGCTTGCCGCGGTTGGTCCGTGGATGAGTGACCATCTTTACATACCAAAACCTCTCCGTATCTCAGAAACCACGTTAAGCAGGCTTTACGGGACGTCAAAAGGCTGAAAGTCTGACAGCCAGTATTATACAGGAAAAGTTTTTATTCAGTGCGCAATCTAACCATAAATTCAGCATATCATTCTAGACCCCCCATCGCAGAAATTTTTCGTCGGTTATACAAAAATTTTATTCAATTAAAAAGCGTGGGGTGCTTGACATTAATTGATTATAAAAATACCTCAAAAAGCACCCCACGCTTTTTAATTGAATTAAATTATTTTCTCCTTTTTTAGTTTGGTTTTTAAAGCGTGTTTTTTAGTTTTTTAAACTATTATTTATTTAGTTTGGTTTTTAAAGCGTGTTTTTTAGTTTTTTAAACTATTATTTTTTAAACTATTATTTATTTTCTATTTTTTAGTTCTGCTAACTACAAAAACGTGTTTTTTTTTCTCATTTTTTTTTTAAATTATTGAATTGTCATCGGTCCTCGACAAGTTTACAAAGTTTCAATGAAATCTGACCGTTTAAAGTGGGTCAAAATCGCGCTCAAAGGAGTCGGTTACATACAAACATACAAACTAACAAACAAACAAACATACAAGTGAAGCTAATATAAAGCGTGTAAAAACAATCAGCTGTTCCCACGGCTGTTCCATACATTTCGACCGCGTAGGTATTGCACTTTTCTATGAAACAGCAGATATTTTTTTTGTAGCGGGTCTTGAATGATGTGCTGAATTCATGGTTACAGTTTGCACACTGAATAAAAACTTTTCCTGTATTACCCAATAACTGGGTTGTGGAGGTCGTCAGATAGGCAGTCGCTCCATTTAAAATACTGGTATTCAGCTGCATCCGGATATACTGGAAGCCGACTCCAATATGTTAGGGAAAAGCATGAGAAGATGAGGACTGAGTTCCATATGTGCCGAAGGTGAACGCTAACGATTTTTGAAAACTGAAAAATTAAAAAAAGAACCGTCCAAGTGCGAGTCAGACTCGCGCCCGAAGGGTTCCGTACTATTATCTATAAAAACGGCAAAAAATCATGTCTGTTGTATGGGAGCCCCCTTAAATATTTATTTGATTCTGTTTTTTAGTATTCAGAAATACATCATCTGTGAATTTCAATTTCAACTGTCTAACTATCACGGTTCATGAGATACAGCCTGGTGACAGACAGACAGACGGACGGACAGCGGAGTCTTAGTAATAGGGTCCCGTTTTACCCTTTGGGTACGGAACCCTAAAATTGTAGGAGGTAAAATTTTGTATGGAAGGAGGTCGTATTGTGTGCCGATGGCAAGTATAAAACAATGTTGCATCAGTTGTATAGACAACTTTTCATGATCCAAAAAAAACCTGCTCAATTCACACAGGGAACTCGGTAGGAAATAAAAATACCCATATAATTAAGTAGGTAGGTAATCAACCTTTAATTAATATATAATAATAATTTAATTGAATTATATTACACAGTCAACTCTAAAATACTGTTATGTTCATCGCGTATGATAAGACACTGATTTGCATACTGATACACGTAAATCGGTAACTGGCGTCTACTCGACGCAATAAATAAGACTCGTCCTCATTACATCCTACTTTATGTACAACCACTCTGAACAGAGTTAATTACTATGTACTGTAGACAGTCTAATTGTATTATCTATGAATAAATTAGCACTCGTAGCTTAATCTAAGGCTTCCTGTCCAGTCTTTGGCAAGAAGAAGCAGAGTATAGCAGCAACTGTGGGTGAGAATTGGTTAGGTTAGATATCGCATCAGAAAATATTCGTAAAGTTACAAATACGTAGGGTTGATAAATTGATACGATTCGTTGCTCATGGTAAAGTAATAATCAAGCAGGCGGGTGATCTGATAAGTAAGTCACTGCTGCCTCTGGAAATCTACAACACCTGAGGCAGCAGGAGTGTTGCCAGCCTTAAGACCAAGCTGAAATGTCTTATTCTGGGTGGCACCATCGACTCTCAAACTGTCACCATAGAATCAGTACCTACATGATTCTGGACCAATTTATTATATTAAATTATCAACAAAAAAAAACTCTGCTGTTTCATACAAATGAACAGTATTTTTTTTAACCCTTCCAAAAATTTCAACCTATCCACATGTATTATGTGTGTATTTGCTGTTCCATACATTTTGACTGCGTATTGCACGTTTTTTTATGAAACAGCAGGTTTTTTTTTTGATAATTGACGAAATAGTCTAGAATCATGATGTGCTGAATTTATGGTTACAGTTTGCGCGTCAATGTCCCTGCCCTGCTTTGTTATCATTTGCCAGTAATTACACCGGCACCCATACCTTACAAACTGCAACACAGCAGCGCTGCTTGGCAGTAGAAGGCCTGGTGGGACATAGTATTTCCTAGACAGTACCATACATAAAGAACTTTGGTACTACTAAGGGCCAATTTCACCGATAAAACTGAACGCCATTTGGGCATCTAAACCGAGTTCAAGAGTCAGTATAATCATTGTTGTGGAATACTGACACTGACAGCTTTTGAACGCAGTTTAGATGTGCTGATCGTGTTGTTTCATTGGTGAAGTCCGCCCTAAAACGTTTTGTACGTTTACTTGTATTAATTATCAAAGCTAGTATTCAAAAATCAAAAACAAAAGTCACTTATTCAAACTAGGTTGAGAGTCAACTCTTTTTTAACGTCAAAATTACACAAGACAGTCCCCCAAAAACGCCCGCCTTTCACCACTTCCTAGTGCTTTAGCTGGCAAGAAGAAGTGGCGCAACAAATTCTAAACACCAGCAATAGAAACTAATATTAAAAGTTAGATACTTACTGAAAAGGAATGCTGCAAACACGACGATGGGGATGACGCAGTTGATGTCTATGAGGTAGCCGAAGGTCAGGTTGCCTATGAGACCGCCACCTCGACCCGCCGTTAGTGACAGTGCGGCTGCCATTACCCTGGGAAATACATTAAAACATTAGAACTCAAGGGAAATAGTCTGCCATATCATATTTTAAGGTATCGACCGCTTGGTTTTATACCAACAGGGTACTTTCGGTAGTGAAAAATAAATTATGAAATTTGAGAAAAATTAAAATTTATGTAGAAATATACTTAAATATTGTGATTTTGAGTCATAAAAGCACATTATTGTTTTATTATATAAAAAGGAAAAGTTGTAATTTTTAATCTGTATATCACATGACCTAAAACACGAGCCGCCATGGTGTGAGGTCATATAGGCAAAAACTGTCAGTTCAGTGTAAACAGCTAGGTACATAAGTAATAATTGTGTTCTTTCGTCAGTGCATTATACTCACATTCCGCAAGATATGTTTTAGTCCCACATGTTCCCACCGCTGGGACACAGGCCCCCTCTCTTTGAGAGGAAGTGGGCTGTAAGTAAGCTACCGCGCGGGCCCAGTGCGGGCTGGTAGATGTCACATGTATTTGAATTTTTGGTTCTAGGACAGGCCGGTTTCTTCACGATGTTTTCCTTCATCGTTTTGAGAGCAGTGGTGATGAAATAATTTACACAAATTAAAGTGCTTCCACTCGGCCACCTCTTCTCCACTGCTCCACTGCTAATTTTGTTTAACATTGCTAAAAAATAAATTGCAAAATAATGAAATTAGTTTTATTTACCTGAGGTTTGTAGGGAACAAGTCGACGAGCACGCAGAACACCAAACTGATGGCGAGAGAGGTGCAGGCTTCAAAGATACACGATAGCACCAAGTTCTGTGTGGAGTTCTGGACGAAGTACAAGCCGACCGTCACCAGGCCAGCCAAGCCCAAACTGAAGACTGGAATTAAATTTTTTACGTTATATTTTTGATCATTTTGTTAAAGAGGCATGTATGAATATATTGTATGGAAAGACTATAATACGGCAACCTGACGTACCTACCTAGTGTATCAATCAGCTTAACAATATATTTCCTTGACATGTAAAGGCGAACACCCAAAAAACCCCAGGCCCGGCACAAAATAAACTTAAATCAGCCTTTTGCATATTTTATGTGCAACTTGTTTTGAAGTGTGATTGCCACTGGATGTGGCTAACATGAAAAAAAATTCACGTTATTATTTTCAGGCACTGGTTTTAAGATACAATAATAGTCTTTACCTATGAAATTGCCGTTTTGTATGAAAAAATTTAAACGAATTTTTTCATGTATTTTTTATTTGTATTAATCGAAGTAATCACCCATGCAATCAATGCATCTTTGCCATCGCAGTGGCAGTTTATTGATGCCCTTCTTAAAGAAATCAGCTGGACGGGAGGCAACAAATTCTTCAAAGGCATTTTGTACTGCCTCTCGGGTATTGAATTTTTTTCCCGCCAAGAAGTTATCCAAATTCTGGAAAAAGTAGTAGTCTGTAGGCGCAAGGTCTGGTGAGTAGGGCGGATGACGGAGAGCTTCCAACCCCATTTCTTGCAACTTGGAGACCGTCTGCTGTGCAGTATGAGGTCGCGCGTTGTCGTGCAGGAGCAGCGGAGACGAGCGATTGACCAATGCTGGTTGGAGATGTGCCAGCTTCTCCATCATTGTGTTCAGTTCTTCACAGTACACATCTGCAGTAATGCTCACCCCGTTTGGTAAGAAGCTGTGATGAATCACACCGGCGCTAGACCACCAAACAGTGACCATCACTTTTCTAGGGGTAAGTTTTCGTTTAGGGCATTGTTTAGGTGCTGAACCAGGATCCAACCAACTTGCTGAGCGCTTGCGGTTATCAAACAGAATCCATTTTTCATCGCAGGTAACAATGCGGTTCAAAATTCCTTCATTTGTGTGTCTGTTGAGCAGTGCAAGGCACGTCTCGACGCGTACTTCGCGCTGACGATCATTGAGTTCGTGGGGCACCCATTTGTCAAGCTTTTTTACCTTGCCAATTTGACGCAAATGGACCAATATTGTTTTGACGCTAACGTCGAAAGCTGCTGCTAATTCAGCCGTAGATTGTGTATCATCAGCTTCCACAATCGCCTTTAATTCGTCATTGTCGACCAAAGTCTTCGGACGACCGCGAGGTTCATTTTTCAGGTCGAAATTTCCAGAACGGAAGCGAGCAAACCAATAACAGGTGGTGCGTTGGTTTGTAGTGTTAGCTCCGTAAACGTCGTTGATGTTGCGTGCCGCTTGTGCCGCGTTGCTGCCACGACGGTACTCATATTCCATAATTACTCGAATTTTTAACGTATCCATGATGACGAAAAAGATTGAAATGCGATGAAAATGTAACACTAATCAATAAACAAATGACTACTTTTGGAAAAAAAAATCCATGTTTTTAAAATAAAATTAATTTGAAATTAGAATTCTTACCCAAACAAAAATTATTTTGATTTGAAATGGCCAGTACTGCAAAACGGCAATTTCATAGGTAAAGACCTAATATTTTGATAAAAAATTACTAATGGACCAAACCAATGACGAACGGGGTACAGTAAAAACTAGGTTAGAATGACTTTTTGATATAGGTAATATTGTAATTCCACTTACTCAAGAAGAATTTAGCACCAAGTTTGTGTACGCAGAGAGGCAGCCACAACGACGTGGGGATGCACGCAAGACCGACGATCAGCGTATGCATGTATACGCTCGAATCAATGGTCTTCATACAGTCGAAGGGATCCCCCTCGATGCCGTCCACAACCACAATGCCAGAGACGTCACAGACGGAAGCAGACGTGTTGGGGAAACGCTGCTCGAACTCTTCGTAACGGTTGAATAACTCGGGGAACCAGATCATGAGGGTGTAGTAACTGAAATTGAAGTAGCGCGTATTGAAAATATAAGAATACAGGAATTAAATACGTAGGTCGGTATTCCCCCAAGAAGTAACAAAGGTACTTGTGTAAGGTAAATGGTGAGAGTATTAGTTGTACCTACAGTTTGTAAAGTACGTTGATTTACTTATACTTTTTTTTTCAAAGGTGAATGCCCATGGACGTACTGTCCATAATGTCTTCAAAAACGTGGGTCGAATAGTATTATTACTTAAGACATTTGAAAGTAATCCGATTTCAATACCAACAATAAATAAAAATATGACTTTATCAATGGATGCCAGTGTGCGGTGCCCACCACACACTATTAACACGGGTACAACCCTATTTGACATTATATTTATTTTTTGTCATACTTTTGCAATATTATGTCATGTCAACGGCAACCAGAATGTTTTTTCTGCTGGTTTTGGTACGTTGTGCGTCGAGTTTGAGCTTTTAGTTCTTTGGCTACTGCTGCTAACCCATTGAAAATAATATACTTCCTTCGCCGCTGCACCATGTATGTGTGTTGTGTGTTGTATATTACCAAATACAGGACTTTGGCAATCAATGATTTTAGTAGGATTTAGATATAACAGTAAGCCAATCGGCTATCAAGTAATACACTATTACTTTTATTAAATAATATAATATAAAGTAGGTAATATAATATTGACAGCCTCGTTGGTCTAGGGGTCGCAATCGATACTACTGAGCATGTGGTCTTGGGTTCGATTCCCAGGTCGGGCAAAGTCCTGTTGGGTTTTTCCATCTGGAATTGCTCATTAGCAGCCTGGATTTGTGCCCGCTTGATGTCAATAGGCTAGTCCCCTATCACATGGGACTTAAACATAATTGGCGAAACGTGGGTGTTCTATTATTTTTTTATTTATAATTTAAATTAAAATATTTTTTATATTTTTTTTTAACTTAATACAAAATAAATAACCAGGGGAAGGGCGGAGTATCCTAACACAAGCAGACTATTTGCTTAACAGGATTCTCCCCATTGTAACTAAAATAAGTTATTTGAGTTGATGCAATAAACATTTAACAATTTTTTTTTTACAATAAACATTCGAAATTAAATTTATCTACAATACAGCTCAAGTCAAAGGAACAGTGTTATTAACTTTTGTTGGTAACCGTAAAACAAAAAGGTTTTTTGACAGAAACTTTTGAGCCTTGCTTTGGAGTTAGATTTATACTTATAAAGTTAGAACCTTCCATGTCCTCACCTTGTGGTCAAACCGAACTGGATGATGCATGTGATGATCGTGTATTTGAGGTAGGGCGGCCTGCACAGAGCCTTGGTCTGCACCCAGATCTCAGAGAACAATCGCTTGAGGTCCTTGGGTTTGCGTATGCTCAAGGATCGGACGGACTTTAAAGAGGTCTCAGAGCCTACTGATACAGCTCGTTGCTTCTCCTTGAGACTTTTGATCTGGAAATTTAAGAATTAGATGATTAATGGCTGATTCCTATCATTTACGGACAGTTGTTGGTCAAAGTGAAGACTCCTGTATCTTTAACAATTATGAAGCAAATATCTAATAGTTTTGCATAGTAGACCGTCCCATATGGAAGTAGCTATCACAGGTAAAATTAGCTGACGAAACTATTGATATGCCCAGTTTGTCCATAAAAACGCCACTATTGGTGAGTAAAACGATCCGTTTTTTAATGTAACCGTAACCAAGCATAAATACTTTATGTACGAACTAAAAAAAAACAAAACGAGATAGTGATTGTTGGTCCAGTGGTCGCAAGCGCTACTGCTGAGCATCTGGACCTCGGTTCGATTCCCAGGTCGTGTAAAGTGCTATTGTGTTTTTTCATCACGAATTTCTCAATAACCGCCCGGAGTCTTGATTTACCTGGGATTTAAATATAACGGGAGAAATGTTGATGTGACTAAGGTACACCACTCCATAACTCTTAGGGGATTACAAACGTGATGTAATCTTATGTGATGGTGTATTCAAAAATTGAGTAGATACCTATACTCCATTTGAAATAAGATTAGACATTTAACTAAACCTTTTTAACAGTCCGATCAACCGATCTTGACTTCTACTGCGTTAGTGGCATAACAAAAGGCAGCTGCATTAAACAGTTGGTATTGTAACTACTTTTTTGCTTTTAATGCCATCCTTATGCCTACAGTACAGAAGTCAGAATCGGTTGACGTGACCGTAAAAAAGGATTGTTTAAATGTCTAATCTTATTTCAAATGGAGTATAGGTAAGTTTAAATATTTGGCTAGAATAGGGGACTACTCAGATGATGGCTAGAGATTTGTGCCGACCCCAAATAAATAGGGTATTACACCCATTTTTGAAAAGTAGTATCTTACTTAGATTCTAAAATGCTAATAAACAACATTTTTATTTAATCGATTAGTGCAATAAAAATGCATTAAAAATTTTCATTTTCATATTTCGCGCGTAATTTGACGACAACGCTGGATGAACGCCATATTGGTCCGTTTGCTGTGTAAACAAAAATCATATTTTGTATGATAATGGTTTTTAATTAAAACAAAATAGTTATTATTCTACATATCGTTGGTTTGCTGTTCCTGAATGTAAGATATTATTTCAATTAAAATTACTTTGGTTACGAAAATAATAAAAGTACGAAGTTGTTCAGTTGATTAGTTTATTCAGCGGTATGACGTAATAACAAGGCGGCTACTAATTTCATGGTGTTCAAGAACAGATAAAAAAAAACTGAAATCTTTGAATACAATTTTTAAATTTATTTTGTTATTTCATGAACTAAAAGTAACATTTTTCGACTGCTTTTTGCCTAAGCTATCATCTCAATAGCATATTTTTAGATTTTTTCTCATGTAGAGTAAAATAGGTACTCTATTTGGATAAGGGCAGTGATGACAATGCTATAAATTGTAGGGTCTTAGCCATAATATTTTCCCCATGCACTCAAATTGACGAGGACCAGAATTTAAACAACATCGTTTTGTTGCCTGCTAAAGATGAATTTCATGACAAAATAAGATGGAGAACAAAACAAAGGTTTTATAAGTGTTTTTAGAATTTTTTATTATATTTTTGGAGAATATTTTAAATTTAGTTAATCAAAAATGTATTTGTATTTTTATCTATTCTATATTTTAAAAATTGTTTATGATTGAATGTGTTTAGGAAACTATGGACTAATTTTATGTCTGAAATAAATAAATTAATTAATTTATTTATTTCTTACCGGGTAGTTTTCGGGGTCATCACCGGTGTTTTGCCTGTAGATGCTTTTAAGGACCTTGAGGGCATCATCATAGTCACCGCACTCCATCATGAACTTGGGGCTTTCGGGGAAGGAGAACAACCAGAAGCCGAGCAGCAGTGAGGGAAGTCCACACGCGGCTACGAACCAGTTCCATGAGTCATACGAGAAGGCGCCACTCTCCATACGGATTCCTGTGATTGGGATGATGCCCCAAGCGATCACTGTAACCAAATAATTGTGGGGATTAATTTTCACCGTAACCAGATCTGGTAAACTGCCAAACCAACCAAATGCTACGAGTATAAATATCGAGTTAAGATGTGTTTGGCTATATTGCGGTCCATCGAAATCAACCAGTCGAAGTCAAAGTCAAAACATTTAGGTATTTCAAATATAAGTAAGCACATAAAAGGCACCTATGAACGTCAACATTTACATGAAACAGAATTGGTTCTAGTCGCCCCTTCTAAAAGGTAGTTTCGTATGGAGAAGAATGGGCAAGAAACTCCACCGTTACTCTTAAAATATTTTATACACATTAAATATGTGAAAACGATATTGATCATCTTGCATCAATCCATAATGGATGGCCGATCACTGAACGCAATCACTACTGGATCAACCGATTCATAAACGGTCCGTATAATCGATTATCAATATAATATCTACCAACCCGCACTGGGCCCGCGTGGTGGATTATGGCCCAGTCCCTCTCACAAAGAGGAGGGCTGTCTCCTAGCATTGGGAATGGTATAGGCTGATTATCTATCTATCTTTATATATAAATAAAAAGAAAAGTCCTGACTGACTGACTGACTCATCAACGCCCAGCCCAAACCCTTGGACCTAGAAAGCTGAAATTTTGCACAGAGGTTCCCTTTATAATGTAGACAAGGGATAAGGAAGGATTATTCAACCCCTAAAGGAGTTAAAATGGGCATGAAAATTCCGCGCGGGCGAAGCCGCTGGCAAAAGCTAGTGATGAATATAATCGATGATCAATCTGATCGAGACTACCTCGTTGGCCTAGTGGTCGCAAACGCTACTGCTGAGCATGAGGTCCTGGTTTCGATACCCGGGTCGGGCAAAGTGTTACTAGGTTTTTTTATCTGGAATTTGTCAGTAGCAGCCCGGAGTATAGATTTGTGCTAGATCTATGGCAATAGGCTCGCCATAATTACAAGGTGCTTAACCTGTTCACAGTCCACAAAGTAGACACAATAGTTAAATAATCAGCCTGAACCATATGTGGTTCATGGGACAGGGAATGGGTTAACCATACCTACCTAACTGGCAATATGTGGGTTTAGTTAGGTATGTAGGTACCTATTATACTGAACACTACACCTCTGCCTTTCCCTACGGGGAAACAAGGCGTGATGATAGGTTATGCAATCTGATCGAAGCCTTAAATTGAGCTTGGTTAAGACTTAAGTAGTTGCAGTTAACAGCCTAAGACACAGTCAGGAGTGGACATTTAACCATGGGTAAGTAGGTAAAAACTTACATGGCAGTAAGATGACCCCGAGGGTCCAGAACATTTCCATCCAGCAGAGGATCTTCTCTCTGTATTTGGTCTGTTGGAATTCACCCAAGTAGGGGAAGACGATACCCATAGCTCCAGCAACACTGCAATTAAAAAGGATATTACAAGTTGAAATAACAATTTCTTACATTTCCATAATAATACAAATAAACTAGTCCTAAAATTACTGTAGGTTTAGTATCTATAAGGGGTCTGAATTAAAAACATTGATCTAACTAGTCCCTAAGTACATTAAAGATTCCACTTTTTTAATTTCCACACAGATGCAGGGGGCTGTGTTGCAAGTTGAAGGGTGGATTTTAAGCTATAAAGGAAATTTTGGTGCTGATGAAACAGTTTTATAGTATAGATTTAGTTTTTTTTTAAATTATTTAGTGGCTGAAGGTTCAACTCGATGCATTTTTTATACTCGTTAACAAACAAACTGCTGGTGAACATTGAGAGTAAGATAGGTCTAAATGGAAGGCACTGGCAGAACTTACATTTAAATTCACAAATAAATCAAACTGGTTGTCACTTAATGGATCTGATGACACCATTTTACTCGTCATAATTATTGTACTTAGATCTACAACAATTGTTAAATGGAAGCGTGAGCTTAGAATCAATGTAGCGTGTCTGTCCGCATGATTTGTGTCCGCTATTGTTTAACAGAAAAATACCTACCTTTAGAGGCAACGAAACACGAAGGTTAGGGCTTTTGTAAACATTGTGGGGCGGTAAATAACATTTGTTACCGTTATCCTTTCCCGGGAATGTCTTACCGGTTTCTACTTTCCAGTGCTAATTCAAAACGTTAAATTCATGACATAATCAGCCCATAATGTTCCCTTTGACAGGCCCCCTCCCTTCGAGTGGGAGTGGGTTTATGTGCCATGCGTCCCCAGTGAGCTGAATTTTTGGTTCTGTTTCCTCACGATGTTTTCTTACACCGTTGAGAGCAGATGATGATGAAATAATTTTACAAAGTAAACCAGCTATCCGCACTGGGCCCTCGTGGTGGTTTGCGAGCCACTCCCTCTCACAGAGAGGCCTGTGTCCCAGCAGTGGGAACATTATAGTTTGATTATGCTAACGCGCCTATCTAGCCTCCTAGCTTACGACCTACTCGTAAGTTGCGGTCGTTACCACTGCTCTCAAGGTGAACCTAGTCCACATTTTTTGCATACAAACTTCGGGAGTCTTTTAATCCACTGTCTGACATGGCACATCCAAAGTAAAATATGATATCGTTTGGTCTCATTATTAATATTGTCTGTACGGAAACAGAATACTAAAATAAAAACCCATTAAAAAGTTAGGAGCCAAAAAAGATTAGTTTTTCTTGCTCATTTTACTTAACTTTGGGCGTGTTTAAGTAATAAAAGAAGTGTAAAATCTCCAAAACGAAGTCGGTACCGACAAAGTTAAATTATCGAAAAGTTCAATAAACTTTATTGGTCATTGATTTATGCATTGGCTTTTTCATAAAATCCGATCTTCCAAAGGACTTTTCTTAATTTTTTCGCCATTTTTTTTTACTACATTTATAGCTATGATCCTGCTTGTCACTCAATAACGTTGTGCGTGTATTCTAGCGTCTAACTGCTCATCACTGATACTA
Organism: Antitype chi; assembly: GCA_947359405.1. Lineage (NCBI taxonomy): Eukaryota > Metazoa > Arthropoda > Insecta > Lepidoptera > Noctuidae > Antitype > Antitype chi. Next base: position 6,933,959 of record OX375815.1, on the reverse strand, counting down.
TCTCTGTTGGACATGAAGCCTGGTGAGACAGCGTGATTTTTAGCTAGGCCCACCAGTGAGTTTGAGCCCGCGACTAGGTTCCCCTTAAGTTCAAAATGTTAGCCGCCTAATTTATTTAAAATGAAGCCGTTTTCATTTCTTCCCTCCACAACCCTTGCCAATTGCATTTAACACTATAAGGATTTCACACAATCTAGATATACTTACCCACCTTTATAAGTAAACCACCCATCGATACCTACCTTTGTGCGAATTTATCGCTGATTTCAAAGCCCTAATGATGTCTTATGAAAGAAGTCACGTGCAGCGCCGTATGTCTGCATCACTCTTTTTCTAACTAGCTATGTATGGCGCGTGCCATTATAGATCATTCTTAGTATCAACTTCTGTGAATTCTACAAATCTCTCCCGTCTTACCACCAATGACAGAGTTTTAATCTTGCCATCCCATATAATTGACTTTAAACGTAGCCATTCCCAGCCTTTTTTAATGGGCCCCTTGAGGGGTCAAAGGTAATCATTACGATCCCCATTTTATATAAAATCAAATTGGGCATGACATTAATAGTATTTCAGTGGTATATTTTAAAGTTAGGTATAGGTACTTATATTTAAGTTTAAAATATATTTTATTAAAGACATATTTAAAAAAAATCTCACAGACACAAGTGGATATACTCTTGGGTCCTTAGATTGGAAAACCCTCCTAAAAAGTTGACATTAAAAACTTTTAGTTAGGTGTCTTAGATGCTAAAATACTTACGAGAAACCATTAATAAATCGGCATGCCATGAAGATGGGCAGGATTTGGACGAAGGAGGACAAGATTCCGATGAAGCCATCTATCAGCAGGGCTGAGACTAGCACCACCTTACGGCCCTTTGTGTCAGCCAAGCAGCCCCAGAAGTATGATCCGATCACCATACCTGCCGGGAAACAATACACATTAAGTAATACAATATGTCTACCAAATTCTTCAACAATTTTAAACTAAACTTTTTAACTTACGTTTTCTCAAGTAAGATACAGTTAGAAAGTCTTTGCAAACCTAGAATTGCTTAGAATGGGGACCAATGTTTTATGATACAATAAGTTTTGGTTAAAGAAAGCCTCAAATATATTTTTTACACTCCGTTTTATTCGTCTATCTCATGTGAAATCTGCACTCCGACCCCCAAGATACAAGCATTGCTTGGTTTGGGGAACAACGGTCAAAGCATAACACTGTTATGAACATAGTTAAGGGCCTACGTCCCATTCGGTAGCGTAACACGGTCACTTTATGAACCCTACTGCTCATTAACGGCTTGTCTTGAAGATTTGAAAAATATATGATTTTGCTATAGATTCATATAGATCATTTTGCCCGAAGTACTTTTTTTGTATGGTTAATACTTTTGCTGTAAAAAATATTTTCCAACACGCAATATTTTGGCTTCTATTCCATACTCCTACTAAACGGCTTCGTTATTTGGAAAAAAAATACACTGAAAAATAGATAGTTAGAGGTACCACAGAATCGCCGAAGCACAATTGTAAATTAATCAAAGGAATATCCCCATTTTGAGATAAAGGCTCAGAGGGGCCCTGCGCGGGCGCGGGCGGCAGTCGTGCTTTAGCATACAAACGGGAGATGAGGATACTATGGCCCTTAATTGTGATATACAGGAAAAGCAATTAGCCATGTCCTGTTCCACACATTTTGACCGCTTGCACATTTCTGTTGCACTTTACGTGAAACAGCAGATTTTTTTTAAATGATTGAAGAACAATTTCTACGTTAGAATCCTAGGCATCATAATTAGCTATGCTGAATTCATGGCGCTGGTTAAAATTGTATCCAGTATGTAAGGGTACTGTGAGTCATCACATTTTCTTTTTAGCCAATGAAGCTTTTTGTATTCTTTTTTTATGCGAAGTCTTACCCAACATAGGAGCGGCAGTCAGCCAGCCCTTGTCAGAGGATGTCATCTGGAAATCACATGTCGCTGTCGGCAAGACGAACGACACTATAGTGATGCCGATGGCAGTGTTGGCGTATATCAGCCCCGTGATCGCCAGCAGGCAGAAATGGAAGCGGCCGAATCCTGAAAAAGATAAAGGCACTGTTACATTCGTTTTGTGGATGTACCTAACTGAAAACAGCAGTTCACTGGTAACATAACTGCACGCCTTGTTTCCCTAGTCTCTTGTTTCGTTACTTGTGTTCCATGGAATAGGGGGCGAGCCTATTACCATCAACCGGGCACAAATCTAGACTACGTCGACTCTTCACATGACCAAAAGGTTGGCCTATTTTTTGGCCAAAGAATCAGCATCGCCGCATAACAGGGCGACGCACGCTGCTAGCCTTTTGGGTATTTTCCTGTTGACAGCGATGCGGACGAATTTTTTGATGCCGTATGATTCTTTTTCTTCTTTTTTATATTATTTTAAGTCTGTTAGCTCATATAATATGTAAATAAGATAAAAATAGTTCCTCTTACTAGTAACGATATATTGTTCTTGTTGTGATTCTACCAATTTTCTCTGTCCTAACGTCACTAGTCGTCTTTTGTTGGCACATACCACAAAATTTTATTAATGCCATCAATTATGCTGATGATGGTAGCACAAAGCTATTTATACTTCTGTTTATAAACCGTTCATACACTAGTATATGCCAATTGCTTCTGGCGATGTATTCAGACTGGCTTTGTTGGTTTTTTCACTTTAAATCCGTTCAGATCTATCTTTGAGGCAAGTTTGAAAATATTATCGCTGGTGTAGAAAAGTAAAACTTTGTATTTACCTGTCGCCGATATAGCATGTTCGAAGTCTGCTCCATGATCCAAGAAGTCTAGACCTGTAAAGGAGATACAAATCACATTATAAGAACTTCTAGTAATGGAAAAAAACCCGGAGATTTTTTTTTAAACTGTGTGACGACGGAATAATACGATATTTTCAACTTAACTGATAAAGCTCGCTTTATTACTATGTTTGTAATTGTTATATGCGTTTCTGATTTCATATTTAACGAATTATGTGATCATTTTTACATAAGGACGTGCTTAATTTATTATAAACAATTTCACTTTTATTTTAATCTAGTTTTTGTCTTTCACCTGCAAAATAACTAAAATACTGGCACGCTTTTTATTGGCTTTCAACAACGCTATGATTTGGCAGGACACGGCTATCAGTGATATCTTGTGCAGAAATGTTCTCAAGCTATTGTAATCGCAATCTCGTTACAATAAAGATTAATTTAGCGTGAATGGTTTTTACGTGTGAAGGTACATGGAAATTTTCTAATTTGTCTTCTGTCAAAAATGCTGAACTGTCATAGTAACTAACAAATTACCCTCATTCTTCCAAAAATTGTGGTCCAATATGTTGAATAATAAAAACTAAAAAAAAAACAATGTCACTTCGATACTTAAATCTGCTGCTGTTTTTAAATTTTGGAACCAATTTTAGATATTTGTATCTCTTATTGAAATGTTTACATAGGTAATGTTTGTCGTTTGTATCTCACCATTCTTTGCAACAAGTACCCAAGGCAGAGGAAAATATCTATAGGTACCAACACAGTATTATTATGCGTAGCATAGCCACAGTTATACCGTGGAATTACATTAACAAGCCTATTTCCAAATAAGGTGTTAAGTACTGTTTGTAAATAAGGTGTGTCTAATCTCTGTACCAATGTCATTGGGATTGAATATTTTGGTCGTTTGGGATTACCGACGGAAAACTGCCGTCGATAAAGATTTCTGTTTCTTTCACAAAGCCGACAACCTCAAGTGTTGATAAACAATATGGATGACTTGTTTTTATTTTCTTATTGATAATGTCAGTTTCAAGGGGCCGGTTTGAGTAGTTGAGTTTACGTGTTGATTAGAGTTGACTAATACAGGATGGCTGATGGGGCATCGACGCGCAGCCCGTTACCATGGATTTAGTACATCAAAAAGAAAAAAAAAACTAAAGTCATATAATCAAACTAGGCTGAGAGTCAGCTCTTTTTGAACGTAAACATTACGTAAGATAGTCCCCCCAAAACGCCCGCCCTTCACCACTTCCTAGTGCTTTAGCTGGGAAGAAGAAGTGGCGCAACAAACTCCCCAGCAGCACAGCTGTCTGTTAAGTTAGAAGAAGTTAATTCTTTACAATAGTAGGTAATTAACATTACGAAACAGAAAAAATCATTAAATTTGCCATGTCAGCTAGCACATGCCAAAATTGCCATCAAAACATTGAAAACTCAAACATAATTTTGAACCAAACTGCGGCGTAGAAATTTTTTGTCGGTCATCAAAGAAAATGCCAATATCCTTTCTACCCTGTCATCATCTGCCTAGCCTTTTCCCAACTATGTTGGGGTCAGCTTCGGGGTCAGCTTCCAGTCTAACCGGATGCACCTGAATACCAGTATTTTACATGGAGTGACTGCCTATCTGACCTCCAAAACCCAGTGACTGGGTAATACGATACCCCTTGGTAAGATTGGTACTCAGACTTTCGGGCTTCTGAGGACCCGTTACGACTGTCAAACATCCACGAATGACAGACGGGACCAACGCCTTAACGTGCTTTCCGAGGTCCGGAGGGATCTTGGAATGTAAAGATGGTCACTCATCCACGGACCAACCGCGGCAAGCGTAGCTTAACCTGATCGATCGATCCGAGCGGCTGTTATTACTTATCCACAAGCTCCTTGCCACCCTGTATTAAGTAAAAAGAAGTTTTCCGAAAGAATAATTGTTCTGGTCATGCTACAATAAGCAACTGTGACACTAAGTTTATAATAGTACAACCGCAACGTCCCATTTCAAGCTGTCAAATATTTATGAATGACATAGCATCACCACAGGCATTCGTCTACATAACTTGGTAGGATTGTAAGATGCACGGATCGACTAAAGTGCAGTCGACCAAAATAGATCCATTTCATATCTTACATTAATATTAAAAGTTTTGTCGAACTTGATTCTACAAAACCAAACGGGTACAAAACCAACTAAGCACAGCACCCTAATTGCGTAACTCACGATTAATCTGTATCGTTTTGAACCAGAGTGCTAAACCATTGCTTCAAATGTTCGAAAAATGTGTCTGCTCAACAAATATTGTCGAACTGTCAAAATGAAACAGATTATGATTAATTGTATGTTACGCAATTAAGGTGCAGGTTATCTAAGTTAATAATTACAGCCAGTGTGCCTCAAGGATTCATTTTTGGTCCTTTGATAAATATATTTTGTTATAATTTTATTAATAAACGATTTTTTATTTATAAAACGATTTCACTATTACTCATTATTGAAATAATCAATTTGAAACACAAACTTTTACCGGACATACAACTTGTAGTCTTTGCGGATGACACAAATGCTATAGTTGCAGCCAACTAAGTCTAAGACCTTGCTTTCATTCTTTGTTAAAATGTGCATTCTTGGTTGTGCGTATTAAAGACAATAATTACTTTGAACTAGACAGTCAAATTTTTTGAAATTTATATTGATGAATTGTTAAATTGGAAGAAAGAATTAGCAGCACTGAATTAATCTATATCAACTACTTTCTATGCCTTAATAACGCTCAGGGATGAAGTGAGCACATATAAAACCAATTAAATGGTATATATACTACGCTGATTGAGTGCTAATTGAGCTATAGCATACAGTTTTGGGGAAATAACTACCATTAGAACTGGCATACGGCAGTCATTCTCAAAAAAGAGCAATCCGAACCATTGCCGCATTTCTCACCGAGACACCTCGTTGACCATATTTTAAATGACTTGGTATTCTCACAGTGCCTAGCTTTTACGTAGTAGTACTATCTTCTTAGAGTGTCGATGGCGAAAATAACATGAAAAAAAATCGTGCGAATAATGTTCGCTGACGCAGCCCCAGGTCCTCACGCGTGAAGGTGAAAGTGCGATGTAAGATGGAAGGTAACCCATTGTCTGTGAAGACTCGACGCATACACATCGAAGGTCTGAGCCGTCCAGGAACCCCCACTTGTGGAGGTTATGCTTGCTGCGGCCTACTTGGGAACGAAGACTAAGGTTTTTCAAGTAGGCCAAGATAACGTATGCCCGGATGGGAGGCTCTCTGATCGTTAAATAAGGTAATCAGGAGACTTAAGCAGTTCTTGCCAAAGATCACATCTTCCTATGGAGGGGTTGCCATCGGTTGGGCTGACGCACCCAAGAACATTTTTAGCTAGTTTAGGTATCTACTAAACGAGGACAGTTTGGTTAGGGAAAACACGCGTAGAAAAGACTTTGGAAACAAAATAATCCCGGCTTTTTAAACAGTTAAATATAGTCCACAGTATCAGGCAGTTAAAATATATAATAAACTAGCTTTTGACCGCGGGTCCGCCCGAATGGATGTCGATTATCGCGGAAAAGAGTATGTGTGTCTATGTCTATGTCCTTTTCTATATCCCAGGCTATATCTCTGCCAAATTTCATGATGATCGGTTCAGAGGTCTAAGTGTGAAAGCGTAACAGGCTGACAGAGTTACTTTCGCATTTATAATATTAGTATCCTACTAATATTATAAATACCGCTTGAGTTCAAAAACATACTGTCCACAGGCTTGATCAAGGCAAAGGCTCAAGGCATTCCTGTTGTAAATATGTCTCTACTCATTCGAGGATTTGTAACAGACTCATTGCTCTTAAAACTGTCATTATTTGTCTATGGAGTTTTATTGTGTTCCGTGTTCGACTTTTATTTTTTGATGATTGTTTGTCGTTTAGATTGCTGTTAATTCATTGATTTATGTTACATATTTTTTGTTTGCTTGGTGTTTTACTTTTTTTTATCTAAATAGTTTTTCAAATTTTCATTGAATTGCATGTGTTCTTAAAGAACTGAATGATCGGGCTTTTTTGAAACTGCCCGGCTTTTTGTCAGGAGTATTCAAATTTCGAAATCTTAACCCTACTTCTAATACAACTAAGCGACTCTTTAAGGGGGAAGCAACAGAGTAGCCTGCGGAATTCAAATTTTCTTACGTCTTTTACAATTTGCTGGCTGTATGTTGAACAAAATATGATTCGCGGTCGACTGGTCCAGGGGGGCTACTCTCTAACTCCGTCAACGAAAATACGGGCCCGTCCGAAAATAGTTCGAAACTTCAAAGTGACTCCTACAGCTGATTAATTAACTTTTTTGGACAGGTATAACCATAAAGGGAGAAGGGAAAACTGTCAAGTCGTGTAGTAATTCATTCTTAGTTTGGCCCCAAACTAATCATAGGTCCGTAAGTGATACGGAGTAGGAAACACCCGTAACTTCGATCGAGATTACAGATTTCATGCTTAGAGAGTAGGCACTAGCTGGCACTAGCTCTAGGTCGGTGGAGTGACACTGTTCATCATCTTTCCGCCCTTAATGCTGTTTATTAGGTGTCGGTGAAGCATCTTCTTCTATCCATTAATATATATCAGCTGTCATCGTAAAAGCGGGTAGTTAAAATGCTTATCAAAATTACTACTTATTTGATACTAGCTACGCCCCGCGGTTTCACCCGTTTAAGTCTGGATCCTGGGGCAATATCGGGATAAAAGTATCTTATATGTCCTAGTCATGGTATGCCAATATGCAAAATTTCATCCAAATTCTTTCAGACGTTAGCAAACAAACATACAAAAAATCTAAATGTTCTCTTTAGAAAATTTGTTTAGATAATACTTATAGGTGCGTAAACAAAATTTCCTAACAGCAGTAACAGCACTTGTCAATATCTTGTGTGCTATATGATGCTTATCAGTTTCATCGTCTCCTGCTATTTTAAGTTGACATAAATAAGTACTATTCTACCATAGCATTTGTCTATGCTTTGTACGGAGTCTGATTAAAATGTAAAGTGAATACACTTGAATAGATGAGCCAATTGAAATGATCAATCGTTCATTACACACACGGTGATTTTTTTCAGATTAAACTTAAATTTAAAGTAAAAGCAGTTTTTTACAATTCCATTTATACTTACTCTTGAATTCTTAAAATTTTCAGTTAATTATACCTAAAAAACTGATTTGTTGTGCTACTACAAATTTAGGATCGAGGATAGTATTTGTTTTTTCTGTAAAGCATTTTATGCACGGAAAACAGACGAAAACCATCAAGGGGAAGAAATAGTAGGTTATTGGTTGTAGGTACATATATTAAACTTTTAAAAGTGAAATATCTGTTAATGCTTTGATTTCCGGTGCTAACGCCTGCCTTTATTAAAAAAGATTTGTCAAATACAAGGAAATTTCTCAGAATGAAAAATCTGGGCTCTTATAAACCATTTCTTACTAGAATCTCAGTAGATTTCTATAACGAACGAAGCGCGGCAAATCACGGGCAGAAGCTAGTGTTCTAGATACAACAACTGAATTCAGACAGGGTCATCAACATTTGACAGACAATTTCATCTCCAATCTGAAACAGTAGTCAACACACTTAATCCTCTACCTACAACTTTTTTATTTGAGGCTACTGTTATTCTAGAGCTATAAATGAGGTTAACCAAATAGCACTTGTAATTAATTACTTAAAAACAAGTTAATTCAACTGTTAACATGGCGGCGTTATCTTATCTATCATAATGAAAGTACAGGTAGCATTGTTGACACGAACCAGCGACGTATGATTAATCAATTTTATTACGAACGCGAGATGAAGGGCTTTAGAATCGTAAATAAATCAACTTGACATGGCTAAACATAGCAGGCTTTTTATCAGAATGCTGTGTGCACAACGATTAGATGTGACAATGACATCGTCGAATCAATTGAGATGGCATTGTAGCTACACTCAAGGACGGAGTTTCGAAATGGGTAAAACTTCCATTGAAACAAGCTGACATTATGAATTAGATTATCTTATGAAGGCCGCTGGATTGCGGGAAGCTCAGTACCGGTAGACAAGGAAGAGCTTGGGAAGGCCTATGTCTAGTAGCGGACGTCTTTCGGCTGAAATGATGATGATATTATGAAGGCTGATGGTAGAAACACTGTCATGTTAATAGGTACGAAAGTGGTCACTTTAGTGGACATCAACTGGTTGGTGGTCACCAACCAGTTGAAGTCCAATAAAGCTCGACTGGCGTTTCTCAATTTTATGCTGGTGCCTACACTTATGTATGGAAGTGGATGTTGGGAGTGGCAAAAGAAACATCAAAGTAGAATATAAATGCTGTGGAAATGCGTTCCTTGCAGAAAGCATTTGTGGTGTGACTATGAATGATAGATTAAGGAATGCAACGGTGCGGTATAAAAGAAGAAATAGTGATAAAATAATAGTTAAAAAAACTAAAAAACACGCTTTAAAAACCAAACTACAAAAGTAGAAAATAATTTAATTCTATTAAAAAGCGTGGGGTGCTTGATATTAATTGATTATTAAAATACCTCAAAAAGCACCCCACGCTTTTTAATAGAATTAAATTATTTTCTACTTTTTTAGTTTAGTTTTTAAAGCGTGTTTTTTTAGTTTTTTAAACTATTACTTTCTTCTTTTATACCGCTTTTATATTTATATTATTTATTTTCTATTTTTTAGTTCTACCAAAGCGTGATTTTACACTATTTTTTTTGTTGAAATTATTGAATTGCCATCGGTCCTCGATAAGTCTACAAAGTTTAAATTAAATATGACCGTTTGAAGTAAGTCAAAATCAAGTCCAAAGGAGTCGGTTACAAACAAACATGCTTACAAACATACAGGTTATGCTAATAAAAGTGTGTTCAAAAATTGAAAAGAGTATGCTTAGATGGTTAGGTTATGTAGATAGGAGGAATGAAGGGCGGCTAACAAAGGGTATTTACAAGGCAGATGTGTTAGGAAACGCCAGAAGGAGATGCCCTAGAAGGACATAGTGACCTTATTGGTGATGCTCTTCAGAAAGACACGCACCTGGCGTAGTACTCGCAACCGGCGTGCGTCGGTGATCAGAGGCCTTAGTGCGAGTTTCATTTAACCATCTCGATCAATCGCTTCGAGCACGTTTGGCGCTCCGATTGGCCCTGGATTGGTGACGGACCAATCCGAGCGCCGAACGCGCTCGATGCGTTTGTTCGAGATGGTTAAATGAAACTCACACTAGGGACACAGATGTATGAACGTAAACGAGGCCAAAGGAGTCCCTATGTAAGGATTGTAGCAGGTGGTATTCTGAACTTGGGAAAGACGCGTGAGTTTATGTATACCGTAATGCACTAATCTTAACTCTTCTAACATCAAGGGTACTTCCCTTAATTTTAAGAACGTTCAACGTCAGATCTCAATCGTAATCTGTCAAAAATACCTCTAATTTCCTTACATTTTAGAAAAGTATTGCATTGATTGCTGAGATGAGATTGCGACTAGGTTGTGAACGTTTAAATTCTAATAACTGAAATTTCAAAGAGTGTATGAAGCATATTAGGTGCATACTTAGACCTATTCTTCTTAGGAAGATTATCCAAAGACGTAAACAGTAATTAAGGAAATGTACCTAATTTGTAGTTCAGGTATTCAGCCTGAAAAGATTGTGTATTCCTAGAGGTTGAATTAACTGAAACACAATGTACACATTGTTATATTTAAATACCAACATTAAAGCCTCAACTCATTGTTGCAAAATTAATGGTTAAGAATACAATACGCCTTTAAATAGAAGTAACAGGATAGTGATGTGAAAATAATATGCTAATTGTGACATTGCGCAGGCACGAAGGTTGCGCCCGTATATGTAACCAGCACACAAAATGAAAAAAAAAAACTAAATGAGTTATCGTTGAATTGATTGGGTATTACCTATACACGGATGAGATTCCCGTTTGCTTTCTTTCATAAAACTGTAGCATTTAGTAGATTTAAACCCTGCAGTGCATAAGGCTCATTTGAAGTGGGCGCTTTTCCTTTCGATAATTATACCTACATAGGTTGCGAAAATTTGTGAAAATAACAAAGTTTCTAACGTTGAAAATGTGTATTGAAAACGTAACGAGATGATAGATCCTACTATAATATTACTAATGTGAAAGTTTGCATGTTTGGATGTTTGCTACTCTATCACGCAAAAATGGCTGACCGGCACTGGTAACTGAACGGAACAGAAATAATAGCCGGCTATTTGGCACACAGATAGCTTATAACCTGGATCAACACATATAATACTATTCATCCCGGTTCTTGTGGTATAATTTCTGACACTAGTATCAGAAGCTAGTATTTGATATTTGGGCAGACGAGAAAACGATCGTTGTACCTATAACTTTTGGTATTTAGACTTTAGACTTTTCCAATGGATGTGTATTATTTCATCTCTAAAAGAGTGATACGGACTTGTAGACTTTAAAACTAAACAAAAACTTCTTAATTAGCAAGGAAGAAGTAACCTATTTAGAATTGTGCCAAAACTAATGACTACAGATTCATCACTACTTTCCGATTATTTTTGACTACTCTTTCGCAAATTATTTCGGTAATCAGTCTAATTGAACTGGATATTGTTGTTCTCATTGTCCAAAAAGAATTTTAGCATTTGAATGAGACAAATTAATTAATTGTCGCGTTCTGAACACTTTAAGAAGAGGTGTGAAGAATGAGATCAGTGAATGCTGTAAAATTTTCATTCGTTTCGCTTCTCTGACGTAGGTTCACTCGTACAGTAGGGCGCACGTCACTGCTGACAAAACCAGTAACAACTGGCCTCTTATTCTATTGAATCTCTGTCTAAACTGTGCTAGGCCAGCTCAAGGTCGAAGTGTTCCAACTGACGTGTGGCCTACTGTACCTACCTTGTTAAAAATTCGGAAATATTGTAGTATTTAAAATACATTGTACACTATACGTTTTAATATGTATTAAATTATATCTAACAATAGTAGACTGGGTTACTAGGAAGTAGTGCTTTGTGAGATATCTGTGAAGTAGGAATGATAGTGGACGATAGGCATTTTGAATGAAATAGGCTAAGCACTTGTACATAGTTTGATTTCGGAGCTATAGTGTTCATAATTTTTGGCGATTGTTTTAACAGATACTGGGGAACCCCGTTGATTTTAGTGATGGACCATTGCCATGGCAAGATGCTAGAAAGTATTCGATAATATTATGAACAGCAATTTTTCAAAATCGAACACCTTTATTCGCGAGAATTACCAAAATTGTATACAAAAATAACACAATAGGTATGTTTGATTAAGTAGGTTTTAGTCCTAGATTTCGGCAAGAAGATAGAAGTAAAGAAAACCAGATTTACGATATGCAGTCAATAATATTGTGTTAATTGATGATGATTACAACATAAATTAATTAGTTTAGCTTCCCCTGCACCTGCATGGATAATAATGACCGTTTAGCATATGACGGAAGAGTTATGTGAGTTAGAGTGGATTTTGCCACGTTTTCCTCTTGAAAATAAATGTATAAATAGTTACTTTAGATAAGGATGGCGCTTAGGTAGGTAGAAGCAATTGAATTCATTATGCATTACTTAATTGAAATACGACAGTATTATTCTTGTAGATTTTATTTTATCAAATGATTTTGATAGATAGATACGTTATACGTTATTTAATAAGAATGGGAATAACCATGGGCTATCGTTATAAAGTTGTTAATTATGAATAACTGGAAAATGGATATAACACAGTTTTTCCACGCTATGAGAAAAACTTAATTGTTTTTTTTGCTGTAAATTTTCGAACCATATTTAACTTCGTATAATTTATTCTAGCTTTACCAAACAATGGTCAAAAAATATACGGTGTTGAAGATTAAAGTTACAATAAAGATGAAGCGAATTTAGAGTTTTTTTTTCTTTGCGAAATGAGACAATAATCTAACATTCATTCGCTAGGCCATGTTTTAAACAATCACTCAACAAATGATATTTTTAGAAAGGAAACAATGCCCTTAGTTGGTATTAGTGAACTTTTTGTCATAAAATTAACAATTATTGTCTCAGGGAAGAGTGACAAGCGTGTGGTCGAAGATTTGCGAAGTCAGTTGACTTGTGGACATCGTCATAATAGCCATTGTCCAGACAGACTCGACGGCAAAGTTGAGCGACATTGATTTGAAGCTCGCTCACGACCGTCTGACAAGTTCTTTCAATATCCCAATGATAATGTTTGCTTCGAAGACTTTTATTGTTTTTCTCTGACATAACCGCAGACTATTTGCGGTGTTTTGTTATTTGTTTATTAAATTTGTCTGTTACGTTTAATTTTAAATGCTTTTCAACTGTTGCGATTTTTAGATAGGTACTAATTATAATTTTCTATTAAATTATACTACATTGTTATTTTATTTAAAATTTCTTTAAAGACATAACATGGTGAAATAATGAAGCTCGATTTTTTCAATTTATTTTACTGGAGAACTTTTTTAATGAAAAATGTACAATAATCATACTCACCCATTTTATTTAATTCACTTTTTCACTTTTTTAAAGTCCGATATGAGATCACGTCAAGAGATAAATCCGTGGTCACCTATCACCAACGTTTCATCGTCACCCTGCGTGTTGCACTAGCGGGAGGATGCGCGTGGGCAGGCCGGGTCTGTCGGCGCACGCGTCGCTGGCGGTGCCTCAAGGATGTCGCGTGTTGCCTGCTGAGGCTTCTGTGCGAATGCCGACTCGCTACCGGCTCCCGCCTAAGATTCCTTCCACTCGAGATAACGATAAGGCCGATGCTCGATCGCTCATCTTGTGATATCTAGACGGCCGATGACGGTGACCACGATCGATCTATTCGCAACATCACACCGTTGTCATGCTCCGAGTGCTTTTAAAAACTATTATGTAAGCTGGAAGGTGGTGAAGGTTTTAATTTTTCTCAAATATGGATGACACTATGTATTGTTTCAGCTTTCTCTCAATATTAATTATTCAATTTTTACTCTGAAATATTTTGTTTTCTTACGTTCTTCTCAATTTCCAGTATCTAAGTATAAATAGAATCTGCCAACTACCGGCTAATGATACACAACCGGCTAAGTTTCTAGATTTTATTAATCACAAATATTAATGTAGTTATTACTACATTTATATTTGTGATTAATAAAACGTATAGTCATTGAATATTTAAGAAAAAAACTTATTTTAGTTTGGGAACGATTCTAATGCCGAAAATAGGTACCTATAGAATTTTTGTCTGTTTGACTGATGGTCCAAATGTAAAAAGCGGAGCCAAAATGTTAGAATATTGCAGATAGTTACAGATTAAAATTATTATCATCTTTACGGAGCTTAGCAATCTCTCTTGACATAATTATACAGGGTGGATTTTTGAGATGGAGCAATAAGGGCAGATCTCGATGACGGCAGAAGTAAGTGTCACAATACTGATAAAACTAAATGGATATAGGTATTTTTGCCACACATTTGCATATTTTGAGACTAATATCGTTACGTAGGTATCTAGGTATATCATCTGATGAAAATATTCGTAGCAGTGCAATACAATATAAAAGAGAACATATTTTAATCTGCTGACTAAGTAGGTACTTGCAACTAATTCAGGTTAGTGATTAACAAATTTTTTATATTAAAACCAAACTAGCTTTTGCTAGCGGCTTCGCGCGCGTGCAGGTCGGAAATTAACCCACGTGAACGTCCTACCGGGATAAAAAGTATTCAGGTTATAAACTATCTGATTCTGTGTGCTAAATTTCATACAAATCAGTTTGGTCGTGTTTGCATGATTGAGTAACAAACATCCAAACATATTTATATCCAAACTTTCATATTTATAAATATATAATATTATTATTTTTAATAATACTTATTACTTATTATAATATATTATATATTTTTAAATGTTTTTATATAATTTTATATTCTAATATTTAAAAATGTAATTTATATGTATATTTAGTGGAATAAAAGAATAATATATTATATTATTATAATATATTATATTATTATAATAACATAATATATAGTAGGGAGTAGGATTAAACATGTATGGCAATGTGAATGTGACTAATTATTGAGGTTCAGAAAACTAAATCTATAGGAATGTGAAACTAGTAATTGAGGCACGAAATTCTAGAATATGAAATGAATCGGAAGGTAGGTAAAAATGGCATTTAATGCGCTTTTGGCTCCTCCAAAGACGCAATTATTAAGTGTCTAAGTCAGGAGCTACTTAAGCTGATTGTTTTTTTAAGAGAAATGCGTGGGTCGGGGTCCCTCAGGGGTCCAGCGAAGCATCCCGTAATGAGCTGCCTCCGTAAGGCGATTACTTTGATTTGTTTTTATTAATAACGTCTTTTAACAAGAAGACACTAGATACCAGTATAACTACATAGTTGATTATTATAATATCAGACAGTATTGGTTATTGGAACTTACGTTTTTAGAGTCAAACCAATATGACTGAATGGGCCTACCCTATATAGCAGAACTTTTTATGTCATAATATTATTTTGCATAACAGCGAATAGCATAAACTTCATTTCGCAGAAAATCGTTTGGCACCCACTCATACAAAATACCTACATTCAAAACTCATAATTTTGTAAGTCAGAATCATCTTTAGGCATAAATTTTATATCTATAATATTTAAAAAGTAGAACCATCATATCGCAGAAAGTTCACAGTCAGAATCGTCTTTTGGCATACCTAAGTAAAATAGGTCGAATTCGGTTCTGGCACTCGCCGGCCGCTGCCTCGGCACCGCTCGTGCGCAGTGGGTTGCAGTTCTCACATAACCTAACTTAATCTTTTATTGCGAGTATTTAACATAATATTTAAGCTGGTGTAAATAGTTCGACTCTGGGTAGCCTACTACCATATTATATTCGCTCTAAATAAAAGTTATGCTAAACGAAATTATGCAGAATGTTAACTTTACCAAAGGTAATTTATGCCAAATAAAATTCTGCCATCTTAAAAATATGCCATTGTAAATTCGGACATATAAACATTCGACCAAACAATAACTATATTAAATCATTTTTATGCCATAAAAATCTTCGTATAAAGAAGATTATGCCAAGTGTGCAAATGCCAAATAAATTTCGCAGCATCAAGATTCTCCCAGATAGAGGGCACCCAACTGAATTAATGAACTTCATCACGTTAAGCGTAAAAACACGTGTCACACTCTGGGCAATGAGCCCGGCTACCAAACTTGCTGCATAATCAGCCTATAATGTTCCCACAGCTGGGACACAGGCCCCCTCTCCGTGAGAGGGAGTGGGCCGTTATACACCACGCTGGCTCAGTGCGGGTTGGTGGACGTCACATTACTTCCAATGTTTGGTTCTAGGACATACCGGTTTCCTCACTATGTTTTCGTTCACCGTTTTGAGAGCAGTGGTGATGAAAAAAATTACATAAAGTAAGCGCATGTCTGGGATGAAACCTACGAACCTACGGCCGTGACTTATCAACTTGTAAGTCACGGTCGTTATCACCAAGTCACTAGGTACTGATCTAAACTAAAACTTGCAGAGTGGCTTACCTATATTTTTATCACGGCATGGTCTACTTATTTTCAGGTGAAAAAATCAGATTGCAGTATTAATGTGGATGCGCTAAAAGCAAAAAAATAAAATTTTCTTACGTTTTTCGCAATTTTCTGGTGAGTGTCAGGTTGTAGGTTGATTAAAATATGAGTCGTGAGCGTAACAAATATACAACGTGTAACGGGAAAGGGTATATACATACCAAGGGCACGGCTTCTTTGGATGATATCAAACGATATTGGAAGGGTTTTTTAATCCTATCTCTACATGTTCGGTAGTTATGAGAATTTTTAATGCATTGATACCAGAAACCGAGCTTTCCAAATTGAAATAAAGACATCACTCGGAAGAGATTTATCGTGATATTTGCAAGTAACTTGGAAAGTTATTGACCTAAGTAGTGCGGTGAAACGTTTGTTATGATTTGAATTTAAGAAACATATGAAACCGAAAATTTGGTATCAATTCTTAGAGTATTTTATTTTGAGCTGAAACTATAGTGATTCTATACCAGCTTCTATATCTTTAGTGCTTAAGGATAGCAATAGGCTTTCTGTTACACCCTTTATATGGCTTTATAGAATTATAATCATTAAATTTTTCATTTAATTCCATTGAATTACCTTTTCATAAATAATCATTCATTTGAATTTTGCCGGCTATCCTGGCACTTCCACCTCAAATATAAAGTTTGAATTCAAAACTAGAATTTAATTTCACTTACCACTAAAATATGATCGGCCATCCAAAATAAAAGAACGGTGCAAATATTGCTTTACTGGAGGAAAATCGTTAAGAGTGGCTCCGATGAATGAAGTGATACTGTCTTCGTCCTCCTCGAATAGTTGAATGTGTCGTAACGGTACTGTCGGTTTTTCTGGTTTTCGTGAAACTCCACTGGCCGTTGGTTCTGGTCCTTCGTCTTCTTCAGTGGGTGTGACCTGGAGAGGCCCCCCGGTTAGGATTGATTCGATACAAGTAAAAATACCTATGTAAGTACTCGATACTTTGATTCGATACCAAGTACTTAATTATACAGGATCAATTTTTTATAAGTGAGCAAACTGTAACCATGAATTCAGCATATCATTCTAGCCCCCCCAGCGCAGAAATTTTTCGTCGGTTATACAAAAAAAAAACAGCTGTTCCATACATTTTGACCGCGCAGGTATTGCACTTTTCTATGAAACAGCTGATTTGTTTTTGCATAACCGACATAAAAATTCTGCGCTGGGGGCTGGGGGGAATAGTTGCTGTAATTACGGCATTCTACCGGTTAAGTCACATGTAATAGGGGCCGAGCCTATTGCCATCTCTCTCTCTCTCCCTCTCTCTCTCTCTTCTTCAACCCTTGGCCACCCAATGCTGAGTGTAGGTCTCTATTGCCATCAACCGGGCTCAAATCCAGACTCCGAACTATTACTAAGAAATGGGCCTGCTCCCGCAGGCTTAGCATGAGGCTTTCTATTTCTACGAAGAATAGACAGTGCTTTTTCAATACAAAGTCACATTTCGTTTCTCCATTTTTGACATCGCACCGTAGATAATCCTTCTATAATCTGTCATTTTGTCTTTCGTTTCTAACGATCTTTATCTAGGACCTTTTAAATGTAGCCTATTTCAGAAGAATATTTCTTCCCAAACTGTCAAAATCACACTGACAACAAACTTGCTACTCGACGGCCACAAAGTGTAGGTATAAGTACGATTATCTACAAAATCATGATTCGTTTAGAACGCATAACTTTGATAATTAATAGAAAGACTTATCTATCTGTCTATTCTTCCGTCGCCAAATTGGTGCTCGAGCTAAGCCTGCTGTGGATGTACTATGGGTACAACCCTGCGCAAATCTTCGGAAAAACAAGGTGTGATGATATTATGTGTTACTTATTTATAATACCGAATGAAAACTCGGTAACAGAAGAATAGTAGTTAGATCGAATTGCGAAGGTTTTTCTCAGCAAGTTTCTTTCAGAAATCGGGAAGGTGCGGGTTGTTGCGAAAGAGATACCGTGGCCCGTGGCACACAGGCAACTGAAGGAACACGGGTGGGTTTTAGTCAGTAAAAGTCTGACACGCCCTCCCGCTCCCTGAACGGGAGAAGTTATTTGATGATTCCCACGCATAAAAAAAAAACCTGCATGTAATTTGAGAACGCATTCTTTTCATATGTGCCTAGTGAATGGTTCTTTTCCAAAGCTGAGGCAACTGTGGTAACTACTGGTGCAACTATGGTAAAAAAAAAAACTAACGATTTCCAAAAACACACTACAAAGTAATTACTTTAATATCGGAAGTCGGTAGCATTAACGACGATTCAAAACCAAAAGACACTGACTTCCTAGTGTTTGCTTTGCAAGCCTGTTGTTTTTTTTTGTATCTTTACTTTTTTTTGTGACACCACACAAAGTATACCACTGCTTCCTATACAAACAGCAGTGAAAGGATTATATAATAACATCATCAACATATTGTACTTTTCAGAACTTGGCCAAATTTATACGGGACTACCTAAGGAATTACCTACACTTTTTCAAAACATTGTTCAGAATTGTTCCACAATTGATGAAACTAACGATGAACATGCATAAAAATACAAACGGACGAAACTAAAACCTCCTCCTTTTTTGAAGTCGGTTAAACGAAAACAAGTTGTCTCCTAAATATTTGGAGCAATAATTACTGTTTTTGGGGATTCTTTCTATAAGTTATTTATGTGGAATCTTAACTGTGTTTATTTATTTAAACTTCTCGCACACAAAAAGGTACAAAGGCGGACTTAATGCCTTAGGCATTCTCTACCAGTCAACCAAGGGGTAGGTTGAGAGGAACAACGATACAATAACTAAAAACTAAACTATACAAATTATTTCACAATGATGATAAGATTGGTACATAAATAGGTTATAAACTTATAATACACCGCTACACGCATACATTTCTATTATGATATATACTTACCTATAATCTATACATTCTCAAGGGAAAGAGGAGTTTAGATGACTCTACGCTATTCGTTATGAAAATACTTCTGCGATTTCCGCTTAAATACATACCGACTGGTGGCCGTCCTGATATCGAGAGGAAGCGCATTCCAAAGAAGAATGGACTGAATATGAAAGGAAGAATGAACAAAGTCAGAAGTATGAGAAGGACAGAGTAGAAGAAGATTGTCAGAAGAACGCAGATTCTTAGTGTGAGAAGAACATAGATATTGGAAATGAGACACAAGATAAGATGGAGGTGTAGGAGAGTTGAGAAAGGAGAAGAGCGTAGTCAAAGCGCGCAAACTTGTTGTGTTTTTTTATATTGATGAATAAACAATAGTATCTATGTAATGTATTTCATTAGGTACATAGTATACTATTCTTTGTTACGGACTTATAAAAAAAGAGTATCGATTTATATCTATATGTGCTTTGGTGGTATCAGATCATCCCTACTTGTTGAGTGCGAGCGGCGTCTGGTTCCTGAGTGGCGTCTGGTTGCTGAGCGGCATCTGGTTGCTGAGCGGTGTCTGGTTGCTCAGCGGGGTCTGGTTGCGGAGCGTCATCTGGTTGCTGAGCGGCGTCTGGTTGCTCAGCGGTATCTGGTTGCTGATCGGCGTCTGGTTGCTGAGCGTCGCCCGGTGGTTGATTAGGATCCGGTACCCGATTGGGGTCGGGTGGTTGATTAGGGTCCTCAGATTGGTTCGGATCCGCTGTTTAAAACAAACAAAAAAATTCAGTTAGGTATACAACGATACTGTAGATGAAAAATTGAAAATACAGGGAGATTTTATTCTTCTTAGTAAAATCTGTCTGTTCGTCGCCCCGAAACTGAAAAGAAGCATGACATTTTGCATATATAAGTCCCTTATATACCTAATAAAGGCGAGCACTACGTAAGGATGTTTAAAATCGCGGTGGGATTTTTTTCAAACTTGAAATTTTTTTTTACGCTTAGACTCACTCGCGCTGCACTCTGTTGGATTCTCAATGCTCGGATCAGTGCCGAGAGTTGAAAATACAGTGCGTGAAATGAAATCTCGCTGCGATTTTATTACGTCCGTCTTTCTGCGCAGCGACTCGCCTCATGATCCGAACCGACATAAAGTTTGAATCAGGCTGGGCTGTACTTACTTCGACATCATACAGGGTCGTGTCTTTCGGTCAAGTGCGTCCACCTACCATGTTTGGGCGAACCACTAGGGTTGTGCTGGATATGCACACCGCATAAGGCACATTTTATTTATTTAATTTATAGTGATGGGACATATTGCGCTTTCGTATGCTCTAGATGTATAAACTACCGATGTTGAAATTCTTGGAAAAGACGTATAAGTGGTTTGTATCTGATTAACTGCGATAAGTAGGTGTTAATTCTAAATAATTTTACTACCTGTAATTTTATCAAGTATTTTCCCATTTCATAAATTAAGTAAGAGGCATTATTTTCCTCATATAAGATTACAACAGCGTCAACAGCTGATACTTCCTAACATTTTGTTCGTAAACATATTTTGGTAGTCACAGCGCATTCCAAGTCGTACGCGTGTGTGTGTCCTTTGAGGTCGCGTTCGACATTTGGGTGAATTCTCTGATGGATGTGGTCAATAAATCTTTTAGGTGATTTAAAAGTATTTTTCTACGTGATTTTGAAACAGAGGGTTTAAAAAAAGTAGGCACTCATATAAAACTTATATCTTTGTTACAAACATCTTTACTGCAGTTTGTTAACTTAAAAAAAATCAGATCGATCGGCTAACGTACTCGTAATTAGATGGTAATTAAAAGCAGCCTTATACTGTTATATTCCAGTTAATTAGTACCCATGCGGACTCTATAAAAGCAGCTGGGAACGCTGGGGATATATTAAAGGTAGGATTTGATAACAAGCAAGCTGATATAAAGCTTGTCAAATGGACCTCGAACTTTAATCACATTTTTTTTAAATTCCGGCTAAGTATTTGATTTGTTTAACCTTTTATTTTACTGACAAACATAAACAGACAAGAAGAAAAGAATAGAAATATAGGTACATAGGTGATGCTTATTTCTAAAGATATCTCTTCCAGCATACCCGCGATAGGAGAGAAGATAAAGAGAGTGTGTAAGAGTAAAAGAGAAAATAAAGTACATTATATTCAAAAACAATAGTTGTTTAGCTTTTTTTAATACTTCTACCCTCTTACTAATAAACACGGAATAAAGTTATACCAGGAATATATAATACTAGCTTCCGCCCGCGGCTTCGCCCGCATGGAAGTCGGAAATTATCCCGCGGGAACGTACTACCGAGATAATAAGTATCCTATGTGTTAATCTAGGTTACAATCTATCTGTGTGCCAAATTTCATCCAAATCCGTTCAGCCGTTTTTGCGTGAAAGAGTAACAAACATCCATCCATCCATCCATACTTACAAACTTTCGCGTTTATAATATTAGTAGGTTATATAATACATTTTCATAGATTTAAACTTGGAATAACTTTATTCTGTGTTTATTAGTAAGAGGGGTAAAGTTTCTTTAAAACTTAAATTTTGTTTAAAGGTGTGAAGATAATTATTAAGTAATAAACAAGCCACGTAACAAGTCGGTAGGGTCGGTGCGATCGCAGCTTGAATACTAAGACCGATAAGGAAACAAATAATATTTATGCGAAGACCTCGACCTCTTTGCATGTTTCGAAACACCTTTTTTTCTACCTTACAATTATATAACAATCTATCTAGTCTTTTCTCAACTATGTTGCAGTCGGCTCAGTCTAACTGGATGTAACTGAATACCAGAATTCTACATGGAGCGACAGATTTATCTGACCTCCACAGTCCAGTGTCTGGGTAATACGATACTCCTAGGTAAGACTGGTTGACAGACATTGGGGCTTCTCACTACTCGTAGGTCTGCCAAAGATCTATGAACGACGGCCGGGAACGATGGCTTAGGGTGCTTTCTGAGGCACGGAGGCTTTCTCGGTATGTTAAGGTGAACTTAGTCCACATTTTTTGCATACAAACTTCGGGAGTGTTTTACTCCACTGTCTGACATGGCACATCCAAAGTAAAATATGATGTCGTTTTGTCTCATTATTAATATTGTCGGTATGGAAACAGAATAGTAAAATAAGAACCCATTAAAAAGTTAGGAGCCAACAAAGATTCGTTTTTCTTGCTAATTTTACTTAACTATGGGCGTGTTTTAGTAATAAAAGAAGTGCAAAATTTCCAAAACAAAGTCGTTACCGACAAAGTTTAATTATTATCGAAAAGTGCAATAAACTTTATTGGTCATTCATTTATGCATTGGCTTTTTCATAAAACCCGATCTTCCAAAGGACTTTTCTTAATTTTTTCGCGATTTTTTTACTATAAATGATCCTGCATCTCACTCAATAACGTTGTGCATGTAGACTAGCGTCTAACTGCTCATCACTGATACTATCTGTGTCGGACACGAAGCCTGGTGAGATAGCGTGATTTTTAGCCAGGCCCACCAGTGAGTTCGAGCCCGCGACTAGGTTCCCCTTAAGATGGCCACCCATGCTCAGACTAACCTCGGTAAGCGTAGCTAAGTACGATTAATTATGTCCATCGAAAATTAATGTGCGTTGTTCCACAAGTGCAGTTATTATCATCATTTTTGGAATGTTGAAAGGTTTTTTGGGAAGTCAAGCAAATACGCCAGTCTTCTTCTTGACCAATTGATGGTTCTTTTTTATGTTACTTAGGCCCAAGTGTCCGTCCCTACGTGGCAAGTGGATGGGCACTTGGGACACTTCCGAAAATGGGGCATAGTCTTGGAGCTGTCAAGAAAATCGAATAGGTACTGTACACTGAGTCAGTATACTTTGGACTGTCGAGTTGTAAAGGACAGACTTGGCATAAACAGTATAAGTGACTTTTCTTTCTGATGGAAAGAGCTTTTTTTTTCTTTTTTTCTTTTTCAATATTGATACCCAACTAACGACTAAATATGGCACCTACAGGTGACTAGTATCTATGGCTGACAGTACTGTACATAAAGATATAATGTAACCTGTGAATATCCGTTTCTGTAGGTACGATTATCTTCTTGTAATTGTCGGGTATTTTGGCAGAAATCCGAAAATCCGGCAACCTAACCTTTGTCCAGTCGTTGTGGAGCAATGGAGGTCGTATGGAATTGATGCAATAAATATAAAGATTATTATAATGGTCATATGACCGCTTAATTGTAGTTAGGAGCTTCACATTCGTACTGGGTGTCGGACTACAGACCACTGTAATCCCCAATCATGCCGAAAACGCCACGAAATGGACCTTTTATTAAATTAAATTGCCGTAAAGATCAAAATGTATAAGGTAAATAATTAACACATTATAAAATGACCGAGGCACTTCGAGCAATAATAACAGTTTCAACTTAGTTCTGGCATTTCCTGATAAATTACGACAGTTCCTATTTGTCTCCATCTTTATTTACTTTTTTTCCGGAAGTAAGCAGGATAAGTATACTTATCTAGAGAATAACACTGCAGTTCCTTACCAAATATGGGAGGCGGAAGATAGATATTTAATTATAGATTGATTATCTCGGCTTGATACCACTCAATCATCCCGCATAATTTTTTAGGACTATTTGTTGCATTAAACCTTTTTCATTGGAGTTCGTGAAGGTTTCATGGTTTTTGGTTTTACAATGACCTTTTTTTACTTACCATAGACAACATAGAAATGACATTAAGTGAAATTATTGATAAACATAAAAAAGTCAACTGTTAGTTAGAACTTTACTTACGAGTAGACATTCTAATATACCATCAGATTTGCCGCTAAATGTGAGTTCGATCCTTTGTTGTAGGTATTCTTTAAGCTCTCTAGGTACTCGTAATATGTTCGCTGTTTTTTTTCAATGGTAGCTTTTCGCGCGCTTGGTTCAGTTTTGTGATTCGGCGGTTTTTAACTACCTCAATACGAGGGGCAGAGTATTTCATAATAATTTTACCAAAGGTTTTCAATTGTAAATAAAGCTTTTAAAATTTGATTTTTATTGATAAATTGGTGCATTAATGCTGTGTAATACTTTATTTCACTTTGACAGAAATTACGTGACATTTGTGTATGTGTGACATTTTTGCGCGTTTGATTTTCTGTAGAATTGGAGGTTATATGTGGTATATATGTTCTGTGGGTTATATTGTTACATTCTTGTAATAAGTATAAAAATGGCAAAATAATCTACTTGAATTCAGCAAATGTTCCTAAAGAAAGTAAACACAAAAATAACATGACCTGCAATATACTTAGACTTAATATACCTAGATAATAAAATCGACAATGGATCCGTCAGGAGTCCGTTATAAAGAAGAAATGTTGACCACTGTGTAAATTTAAGGTAAACAACCAGGGCAAAGGTCGACGAGGAATTTCTAAGGGTATCAGTAAACTTAGTGACAAATAACCCGAAAGTCTAGCAGCCAGTCTTACCAAGGGGTATAGTGTTACCCAGTAACTGGGTTGTGGAGGTCAAACAGGCAGTCGCTTTACGTGAAATCCTGATATTCAGCTGCATCCGCTTAGTTTGGAAGCCGACAATAGCTGATGACCATGGAATGTTAATCAAGTTCACTTTATTTTCAAGACGTCATCATTAACATGTGCTTAGCGTTTTCCCAACGATGTTGGGTTCAGCTTCCCATCTAACCGGATACAGCGGAATACCACTATTTTATGGAGTGACTGCCTATCTGACCTCCACAACCCAGTTACTGGGTAACATGATACCGCTTGGTAAAACTGGTTGTCAGATTTTCGGGTCCACCAATGACAGCCGGGACCAACGGCTTATCGTGCTTTCCGAGGCACGGAGGGGTCTTGGTATGTAAGACAATCACCCATCCATGGACCAACCGCGGCAAGCTTGCTTAACCTGACTTATCGACCCTTGCGACTGTTATTACTTAGCTACGAGCCCCTTCCTTCCAAAACGTCATATGGCGTGATAAATCTGTTATATCAGTCTCAAAACTTATCTTGTTTTACATAAAAACTAAATATAGGCCTTAACGCATTACGTTGCACGAATATGTTAATCCATCATTTTGTATGACAGATGCTATATGCATGTAACTTCAATGCTACATTGTGTATCAGATTTCAATCTATATTGTGTATGAAATCAGTAGTATAACAACGATTCTGAACTTGGAAAACCGTCCACTTATATTTTCTGCAAATTATTTATGTTAACGATAGGTCGTCCCTAATTTGGCGTTGAGCTTAATAACGATGAGGCGAAAAAAAATCCTGTTCTGTTGCTGTTTATTTATCCTCCATTATCTTTTGCTTCGCTCGCGTGGTTGTCGTAAATTATCCAATTGGAACTTATTATCGGGATAAAAAGTATTCTATGTTGTAATCCAAGTTATGAACTATCTGTGTGCCAAATTTCATCCAAATCCATTTAGCCATTTTTGCTTGATTGAGTAACAAACATCTAAATATCTACACATTGATTATTATATTTCTAGTTTTGGCAATCGGCTTCGCCCGCGTGGAGATCGAAATTTATCCTACAGGAACGTACTACCAGGATGAAAAGTATGCTATGCATTAATTCAGGCTACATAATCTATCTGTGTACCAAATTATATCCAAATCCATTAAGCAATTTTTGCTTGATTTTTTTTTTTTTTGGTTGGGTAATCATCAAATAACTTCTCCCGCTCTGGATGGAGCGGGAGGACGTGTCAGACTTTTACTGACTAAAACCCACCCGTGTTCCCTTAGTTGCCTCTTTCGAACAACCCGCACCCCTGGCAGGCGTCAGCCCTTGCGGACCCCACCTGTTGGTGCTGACATCTCTTTGAGGCGCGCGTGGAACACAACGCGCCGTCTACTCGGGCTTGGTCCTTACCGGACAGCGAGCTACCCATTACTCGCCGTCCGCAAGCCCATTATTTTTGCTTGATCGATTATCAAACGTCCAAATATCTAAACATCCAAACTTTCACATTCATTACATTATTAAGTAAGATAGGATTGTTGTCAGGCAAAGGTTTTAGTTGTAATCACTTCATTTAAAACCCTAGACGAGAAAAATAAAAACAACCTACAACTTTGACAGGACTGCAAAATATTGCTGGGAATTTTTGTAACTGCTTCGTTCGTGATTTCTAGCAAGCGTGGCTTCTGACCATGGTGTCCTGAGTTTGATTCCAAGGTCGGGCAAATAATTATTGGGTTTACGATCTGGAGTTTCACAATAGCAGCCCATAGTGTGGATTTGAGCCCGATTATTGTTATGTAATAGATTCCTCTGGTTCCTATTATTCTCCAAAGAACCCGATCCTATTAGTCTAGTCCCACATTACGCCTATTATATGTCCTTAGCCCAAATAAGGAGACAGCCTTGGCCCTCATTTCCTTCCTTCCAGCTTTTAAATCAATTCCACCCGTTGTTAGATTGCTTCATCTAAGAATTTCCTAGAAAAAACACTATTACACTTTGCTCGACTTGGGGTTCGAAGAGGTTTCGGACCTCAGGCTCAGCACTAGCGATTGCGAGGCTTGCAACTACTAAACCTACGAGGCCAGCTTGTTACCAATTACTATCATAAACAACGTCGTCAATAAGGAGTCGAATAAGGTGTACTCATTTTAAACCATATCACGTATCACAAAATATTGCGTGCGAAATTGTTTAGTGTATGCGTGACCTTACGGTTGGTAGTGACGATTGATACGTCGAAACGACGTGTGCCCTTCGTAACTATTTGGGGTTTCACCGTTTACCAGTACGTCGAAAGGAAGCGAAGCGCTACATGTGTTGAGTAATTAAATGAGTGTTCACTATAACTTACTGGAGCGATTTTGGAATAAATAAGGCTGTTGAACTCTGTTAGCTGTATTCAGGTGAAATGTAGTTTATGCTTTGAAGACATATAATTTCACACTAGCTATTGCCAGCAGTTTCGCCCGCGTGGAGGTCGGAAATCATCCCGCGGGAACGTACTACCGGGATAAAAAGTACCCTATATCTTAATCCAGGTTATAAATTATTCTGTGTAGTAATTACATTCTAATCCGTTCAGCCGTTTTTGCGTGGTTGAGTAACAAACATCCAACAAGTAAAGATCTGACTAAAATCTACCCGTGTTCTTTCAGTTGCCTGTGTGCCAGGGGCCGTGGTATCTCTTTCGAACAGCCCGCACCCCTAGCAGGCATCAGACCTTGCGGACCCCACCAGTTGGTGCTGACATCTCTTTGTGGCGCGCGTGGAACACAACGCGCCGTCGACCCGGGCTTGGTCCTTACCGGACAGCGAGTTACCCATTACTCGCCGTCCGTAAGCCCGCGCCTACGGTGGCCGGAATTCAGCCTGGGAGAGGATACCTCTGAACCAGCAGTGGGAACATTACCCAGTGTATGATTATGCAGTGTGAAAAACATGTCTTCCTTCACAGGGAAATTAAAACTGTTCAATGACCATTTTGTATCGAACTTTTAATTTAATGCTTAATTAAGCCTCAGGCATGAGGATAACTGGTTGCTGTTAAAGATTGCACAACGATGCCCCGTTAACGCCTTGACCTACGAGTAAGTGTAATTTATTCTACAATTAACACATCTGAATGTTTAAAAAAGTTTAAACCACCACGTCATGTTACTACGGGAAGTTAAGGGTAGATCATCTTTTTGAAGGGTTTCTGGATGTCTGGTGTCTTGAGAAGTTCATTAACAGTGTGCTAAAATGCCTTTGTCTTGTAATAGGACACTATTTGTGGGCGGCGGGGTAATTGCGTGACACACTAATAATAACAGTGGCTTTCATATGACAATTCGACAACATTCATTGTGTCTTTTACGTTGTGACCTGACGAATTTTTCGAACATATGAAGCAATGGATTAGTAGTAGGTATTAAGGCCTCTTCAAAACGGCGCGACGCGACAGTTGAGGAACAGTTTCCATTAAGTTTTC
This sequence comes from Antitype chi, assembly GCA_947359405.1. Lineage (NCBI taxonomy): Eukaryota > Metazoa > Arthropoda > Insecta > Lepidoptera > Noctuidae > Antitype > Antitype chi. The sequence goes on along the minus strand of OX375815.1, from coordinate 6,905,551 downwards.
ATAGAAATTGTTCTACGAGAGTCGCGTTGCGCTGTCATGTTGCGCTGTCGCGTTGCGCTGTCACGTTGCGCTGTCGCATTGCGCTGTCGCGTCGCGCCTGTTCGTGGGAGCCTTTATTCAAAATTATGTAGATTCTGATTACGCAGTGTGTTACGCAATTAGGATGCTAGTCAGTATAGAAATTTAGTTAATTTTGGCAAGAAATCACCGTCTAACAAATACATAATGTAAAATGCAAGGTTGAAAAACAGTTTATGGGATCAGTAGGTCTTTGGGTTTCCCGTAGCCTCTCTAACGGATGAAAATACTTACGTCTACATGATTCTGGGCTGGGCTTCCGAAATTAGTAATTTTCTGAGGACGTCTATTCATTTCTCTGACTAATAACTTCTCTGAGACTACCACCCCTGATTGGGTGGCTTATTTACAAAAAAAAAAAACATTGGCACTCCGGGAGTGCCGATAGAAGTTAAAACTTGAACAATAACGTGTGTATTTTAAAAATTTTAAATCATTAGGAAATATTTTTTGAATCGTCAGATTAAACAACGTCCGACGTTCAACGTTGTCCGTTCGTACGTTCGTGTTGTCAGTGGTGTCGGTAACAGTGTCGCCAGTTCAATTATTTTTTCCCATCTCAAAAAATGCCCAACGCGCTTAGAGAAGTTTTCACTTCAAAAATCATCATCTAGATGTTAACGCCTAGCGTTTTCTTAACTATGTTGGGGTTATCTTCCAGTCGAAATGCAGACGAGAGAGAATATCAACTCTTTACATAGATCGACTGCCTATTGAACCCCACAACCGAGATACTGGGTAGCACGATACTCCTGAGTAAGACTGGTTGTCCTGTCGGGCGTAAATACAAAAAACAAGGACTTGAAAATACGCTACGATACTAAACTTTATTTTGTGTCGCAGACACTGATGAACAAGATGAACGTGACATCTGCGAACTCGGATCGATCCATTGTCTTCTAAATAATTAACATACAAATTGAACTAATTTACAAGTGCTAAGTCGTTCTACATGAATTCTGCAAAAATTCTGAATGCTGCTTTTGGACATTTTTAAAGATATTGATTGTGCTTTTATTGGCTTTTACTCATTTGGCTATGTTATTAATTACCATAGCAATAATTTGATGACAAATGAATTGCAAATATTTATTATACTGTGTTTTTGCTACTCAAGCCTCAATTAGAGATATATTTAGCAAAACTTAAAAACTTTACATAATGCCCCACCCACTTGTGACAATTTTGCTTCTGGCTTATGATATTTTTAGTTGTTATGCCCGGGGTTGTGCTATTAAGCTAGCAAAATAGTTGCATTGGCCTCGTGTATACAGAACTATCCACATTTTAAGGCTAGTAAGCTGGTGAAGAGGAAGATAGTAAGCTAGTGTGATGGTTTAATAGAATTTTTGAGCCGAAAGCGCCCTCCACCAAGCATCGTGTAAACAGTTTTAGCAAATGATAAAAGAGAGGATAGTAAGCCAGGATATTACTTACTTTCTTAGCTTCATAAACTAGCCTCGTATATCCCTGGCATAAAAGCTAAATTACCAACTGATTTTTGCCAGATGACGATTGACAAATCTTGAATTGCACGTCTTTTAGTTGCACGTTCCACACATCCAAGTAAGGCTAGCGATTAAACTGGCGACCGAACAAGTTTCTTAACTGTTAGGACCCTATCTCACTAGGACACCAGAGGCGGCGCAACCATGGTCGTACTGCCAGAAAATGTATGGTTGGTTGTGCAACCAATCGGACGCATGGTGAGATACCCACCATAAAGTTGTGTATATTTTGCTGGCAGCACGACCATGGTGTGCTAGTGAGAAACAAGCCTTAAGTTCATTTTGTGAGGTTTGTTACTCAATCACGCAAAAACGGCTGTACGGATTCGGGTGAAATTTGGCACACAGTTAGTTTATAACCTGAACTAACCCGTAGGATTTTTTTCACGGTGCGGTGGTAGGTACGTTCTTGTTCGTGGTAGGGATGAAACTACTGGCAAAAACAAAGTAATTCCAATATTTCTAATCAATATCCATATTTTCAGGTGACGCAACAAGCCAACATGTATCTATATCAGACCTACGGATATACTACCGATGCGTGACGTACGAAGCGCATAGTTTAGCCACGTCTGATGAAGCCGTAACAGCGATCAATCCTATTAACGGCCATCACTTACCTAACTTTGTCAAGAACATCAATACACGGACGATAGCTAACGCACTGGTACGTGAAATGTGGGCCTCTTTTGTTTACGTATTAGGTAACAGAAGAATAAGGAAATATGCAAGTCGAATTAAGGGTTTTTTCCTTCAGGTTTTTTTGGAAGTCAGGAAAAATTAAGATGATCTTTGATTTCTCGGGACTAAAATGTTTCGCAGCTCCTTGTTCACGAATGAAAGTGCACTGATCCCTTCTTACACTTTAGTAGTGTTCAGGGGTCAAAATCAACATCCTTCAGCCCTACCCCCAATTGATCTGGGGACGGCGCAGCATGTTTTCTTCTCAAAATATCTCATAGACTCGAAAAGCACGTTAAGCCGTTAGTCCTGCGCCTGATCTTTCTCGGGTCGTGTCGGATTGCGTGCCGTCCCATCGGACTATGACAGTGAGGGAGGATAGAGTGCAAATGCCTGCGCACACTTGTGCACTATAATATCTCCCGCGCTGAAGGTTAGTCTCCATTGAGATTGACCGCCATAGCCGAAATACTTTGCATACCTACTACAGAAAATGATAACTTGAGAAAGTTTCTATACCTATGAACGAAAAGCTTTAAACATTCTTATAGGCTTAGAAGATTATCCGACCAGATATATAATCCATGAATCATGCGGTTTTTCTTATTTCCACAGCAATACGATAAGATTGTGTAAGATTTGTACAAACATGAATACATTAGGATTTATCTATAAAATGATACACACGTGATTGATCATATATTTGCGTTGGCGCAGGAAATGTTATCAAAAGTGGGCAAATATTGTTAAGTATTGTTCTTTAAGAACCTTTCGGTTCAACGTTTGTACTGGAGGCCATAGGAAGACACATTATAATAATGATTTTTGTTTGCTTAGCCGCGTATGTGGGGTATGTCTCACAAAAACCCAATTTTTGCATGTCATGCATCTTATTACGTGACTTTTGTCATTTTTTATCGTTGGAAATTAGGATCAGATTCGGATTAAGTTTAAGTTGGAATAAGATCAGTACAAAGTTGCTTTTACCTCAGTCAATGACTGAATTAAATATTTTCAATCCAGGGAATCAACGCACCAAATGTTCTCGATTTACAAGAGATAAGAGGGAGAGAGGATGACGGAGAAGAGTCCTCCTCATCTCCCTCCTCCTCTCTTGTGAATCGAGAAAATTTGGTTCGTTGATTCCCTGGATTGAAATTTTTTACATATCTACTATGCTCTATATGGAATAAAAAAGTGACTGTTTTTCTTGAAATAAGCTTGAGCCTTAAACAAATATGTACTGTACCCAAAAGAAGGTGCAAAGAAAAATTACGAGCAGAAAAAACTGAAAATCACCGACGGAAGTAATGTCACAAAAACAAACTGCACGTTAACTGATTCCTAGAATATCACATGACGACAACTAAGTAGGTACGTACATAGTCTAGAAAAACTAAATGGAAAATACGTTACCCAATCTAAGGAGACTTTCTTTGGTGAGCTAACACTTGCTAGTTCAATGTCTTATCTTGTGTTAAGAGACTGTTGTCACCTGTCGGCTCATGATTGATAAGCAAGGCTGATTGGTGGAAACCGCCTTTGAACGTATCAAGGTTGGAATGCGGCCTTGGGTACTTTTGTGTATGGGACAGCCCATTGAATGAGGTGTTTCGTAACTTTATGGATTGCCAGGATTGAGGAGATTTATTAGAAGGACAAAGCGAACAGATTTGTGTAGGAATGGTTTGTTCGGACAGACCGTGTCCATAGGAAAAAAATACTTCCATAGAAACTTCCATTCTCTATTTAACCCCTTGAAGAGCTGAATTTTAACCCCTATAGGAGATGGATCCTTAATAAGTGCTCACTTCCGTACGTTAAGAACTCTTTTTCTTCTACATTAAGCGGTTTAGGCTGTGCGTTGACTGCTAGTGAATTAATGGACGAATTCAAGATTTTATTAAGTGTAGATTAATGTCATACGGTCCCAAAGAACTTTCATAGGCGTAAGTTATAGTTCTGTCAAGCTACATGACGATGGATTTAAAATTCAGCCTGGAAGTAAAGCAAGTTTACGAAACTAAATGCTTCTAACAAAGAATTATGAAACTAGTTAAGAAAATTATGTGACTAGACAGTTACGTAATTGCCTTTGTATAATTTTATCGTAACTCGTTCAGACAAGTTCATCAATATTATTTTTAGGAGTACCTACACTAGAATTATATTAGAGTCGTTACTTGTTAAGTAATCATTCACGTTAATCACAATCGGTTTACAACATTTTTTTGTTTTGGTGCTGGTGTTTATTTGTTTTTTGAGTGATGTCTCTGAATAAAGAAATTGTGACTACATTGTTGTATTGGGTCCCCATCTGTAAAAATAAAATGTAAATGGTAATGTTAAATAAATAAATATATAAATCACAGCCTCGTTGGTCTAGTGGGCGTAATCGCTACTGTTAAGTATGAGGGTCCTGGGTTTAAGATCAGGCTAAGTGTTATTGGGTTTTATTACCTGGAATTTCTCAGTAGCAGCCTGGAGTCGAAACAAGGCGTGATGTTACGTAGGTAATATATAAATAAATATTTCCCCGAGAAACTCTTCGCTGTCAGTTATGCGTGAATAATTCGATAGCGGATTTAAATCTAGTCCGCGAAACTTAACAAATCACGACTGTCAATTTTATGCGCTTCATTTATCATTGTGAATGTCCTTCCTGTCATTTCTTCCTTTAATTTTCACGGTTGGCATTACAAAAGTTTATTTAAATGAGCAGTATGAACATAGGTTTTATTTTGTTCTAGTCACGAGGGTAGCGCCGGCGCATCGTGCGGGAAGTAGCCTTGTTCATTATGATACTTCCAACAATGCTGTATAAATAACTTGTGCAAACAACTAGTCCACATATTAATGCCTCATTATTTATTACACCTTGTAAATTATTTTCACAAGGCAAATAGTTACGCATTTATTTATTGTCAAGTGCAAGTTGAATCGTTCACACACGTCGGTAAATATTATGATGGGCCGGCAGTTAACATGTTATGGTGTAAATCGTCGACAAGTTAACTCAATGGTAGATCTAGATACTGTTGGTATTCAACTGTTATCGGTATTTCATTGCGACATTTTTTCACGAGATTATTTTGTACTATTGACACATGAAATCGATAAGATCTGTCTGTGAACTTGAAATAAAGATTAGTGTCCAGGATATGTACTGAGTCAATCAAAAACCTTGTCAACTTTTGCTTTCGGTTAATAAATCTTTACTAGAAGAATATGTAGATACATACATATTTCACAGATACAACAGAAAAATAATTACGTTCATTTACTATTGCAAATTTGGATATCTTTGTGACTGACACTAAGATAAAAGGTGACTTGAAGAATTAAAACTAATTTACAGTCTTATCAAATGCATGTATTAGCCTCTCACAAAATTACTGAATAATTAAATATAATGAACATTAAACACGCTTTAACTAAAAATGCTGACACAACACCTAAATGCTACGATTCATAAAATACATTTACACAAACACGAAAAGTATCCAACACATAATCAAATTTCGATAAGGATTTGCCCATATAAACGGTTCCATCTGGTAAATCCGCGGCGTTACTTTCAATTTGATCGTCAGTCTAAAGATAGAAAGGAGTCGTAAAAGCAATAAGACGAACAGACAATCAGTTTGTTTATATAAGGCCGTATTGGAAGGATACAATCAGTCGGCGACTCCCTGGGACGCAATAAGCGTAATCCCCGAGGCGGGGAACCGGGAAATATAATGTGGGAAGCGACTTTTAAAATTATTTTATTTGATGCAAGATCAAATGGAAGGAGCACTTTGTTTTAAATTGTGTTATTGTTCAGTTCCCTCGATATTTATGAACAGGGGTTTAATACAATCTTGGAAAGTGCTTTTATTTGCTTTTTTATTGCTGTTTTTTTTTTTTGTAGAATGGATAATTTTATTTCTAGACTATTGGCTGTAAATAATGATTATATTGCACTTCACTTATATTTTTCTCTTGTTTTCAAATATATTTTTATCCCGGTATGGATAAACTTATTAGTACTAAAGATGAGATTTATCCATACCATCTAACAGAAGCCTGATAAAATCCTACACAAGTACGTAAAAAATATGAACGTAATACGTCAACGTTATAAATATGAATTGAGGCTTTTCTCGTCCTTTATTTACAGTTACTTTTTCTCAGTATTATCTTAGGTTTGAATTACTATTAGTTAAAATAAAAAAATATGCAAAAAAATATGTTCAAGTAAGTTCATAATTAAACTCGAGACTAAAACTGAAAAATTGTATTTGTAAACAGACTATACACAAAATTACTTTGCCCGAACTTTATAAAACTTATTAATAAATAACAAAGAACACTCCTAAAAAATTATATTTAAAAAGTTCTCTAAAGTATCTCTTCCAGTAAAAAGTATCGACATCGGTCAGTAGATGCTGGGCGGGCGGCTGTGCGAGCGAGGGCGGCGCGCGCGCCCAGTCAACTTCCGCAGTCCGTGCTCGCGGTAACTGCCCACTAACAGTGCCCAGCGTGCCCGCTAACTGTGCCCAGTGTGACCGATAACTTTGCCGTCAACTATTTACTGTATTGAAGTGTTGAAGCTTGTTATTTTTTAACGAAAAGTTTTGTTTAGAAGTGTTAATTGGATGTTAGAGGGTGATTTCATTTTCATTTTGTTCCTTTTGTGATTTTTTGTTTTACCATTTTGGAAGTGACTAAGTGATTGCCTAATTATATACTTAAACTGACTCATTATTAGTGGTATATTTTCCAAGATTAATCCACTATAAATTATCCAGGACATTTAATCACAACTCGTTGACAGCAGATTTTACAAGATGTAATAAGTTGCTGAACCAGTGCCAATTGAAAATTCCATCACCAACTTCGTCCTCCATAAATCTTCTTAGAAGAATTCGATGTCCGGAAAGGGAAGTCCTCACGTTCTATGACCATCAACGTCTGACGCCACAAGTCTTCAGCCATGGCAGATAAGCTACATGAGTATCAAGGAGTGACAGGTCGGCTGCACGGTGTCCGCGACCGCTACCGCGAACGCTGGTCCAGATGGAGAGAAGATCACCCAAGAGGCGTTCGGACTGTAGTCGCTGAGACTCTGTTTGGGATACCTAACTCTGATGAGCCTAGAGAAAGGGTCTGGCAGGATAGTGCTTACAGCGATCTTTATCGGTAATTTACGTGTTTATTTTTTTATGTTAGAAGCGAAAATCATTCACAAATTAACTACACCCAATGCTCGGAATATACCTCTATTTACTTATAAATTAATATAGTTAGTAATATGTAATTTGAAGTAAGTTTGATGGCGTTCATGATAACGAAGAAGTCGGGTTACGTCAAAAATAGTCTTAACGTCATTGCAATCATATCAAAATTATCTAGGACCAAGTATTACAGGAAAAGTTTTTATCCAGTGCGCAAACTGTAACTATGAGTTCAGCATATCATTCTAGACGAAACATTTCTGCGCTGTGGGGCCAGCGCAGAAATTTTTCGTCGGTTATACAAAAAAAAAAATCAGCTGTTCCATATATTTTGACCGCGTAGATATTGCAATTTTCTATGAAACAGTTGATTAATTTTTTGTATAACCGACAAAAAAATTCTGCGCTGGAGGGTCTAGAATGATATGCTGAATTCATGGTGACAGCGCACTGAACAAAAACTTTTCCTGTATAGAACGATTAGTGGGGCACTTAATATCTTGTCCAGCGTGTCCTGTTGTCTGCACGGTACAGGAGCTGATAGACGCTGCTGAAAATGTCAAACTCATAACCAAATTCTGGTCTGACTGTATTTAGATTGGTATGGTGACGCTAAGAAAAAGGACGATTAGTTCGCAAACTACTTGTTAGTAGCCTAGAATATGGCATTAATTAAAACTTGGTTATATTGATTGACGATTCAACTTTTTAATGTCATTATGAAGCGATTGAAGTATGTGTAGATACGTAACTCGATTCCATATCCTCTTGAGCAACCGACTCCCACGAACGAGACAAAACAAATATTAACATAGTTCGGAGCGATAGATCGAAGACTATTATAGCACAGCAAATATTCTAAGATATTGACTTTGTTGCTAACTTACTATGTAGAACAAGTCGATGTTAATTAGGAAAACGGGCAAAGCTTCTAAGTTTGCTTTCAATCATCATCATAATAACATAACTATCCCAGATTTACGCTTCGAATATAACTCTATAATATTGATGATACAGCTAATATAAACTACTAATCGCGTTAGATATCGATAGATAATCCAATTGGATCAACTTTAAATCCATAAAATGATTAAATACGAGGAAGTTGACAACATTGAACCACTCACTATAAGCCTCCGACAGAGTAAGTAAAAAAATTAATATTTTCAGGAGAAAAAGTCGTATCGAGCTGATGCGTATTTCAGCGGCAGTAATGGGAATCGAGTTCTCGTACGCCGGGGAAACTGCGTTCGTGTCTCCCACACTGCTGCAAATAGGGGTGCCTCATCAACAGATGACGCTGGTGTGGGCACTGTCACCCCTAATTGGGTTCTTCATGACCCCTTTACTGGGGTCACTCAGTGATCGCTGTCGATCGAGGTTCGGAAGGAGAAGACCTTTTATAGTTCTGATGTCTGTTGGAGTATTATTAGGTAAGTAAATACAAATAGTACCAGTAGTTTCATAATTATTGTTTAATGCACCGGGTGACGTCATTACGTCAAAGCCGGCTATCCCTGAAAACCAGCGCTGGGGCTCTGTCTTGCATAGGGTCGCAGCATAATGCTGAGTGATAGCCGTTTTGCGTGGATGTGACGCATGTTTCCCTCAACCTTTTCTTATTTTTTCTGTGTTCCTTATCTTTTTGCGTCATGTTTACCGCAAATAAACGTTTTTTCTTTCTTTTCTTCTATATAACTAATTTTAAGCAATATCTCCTAACTGAAGAAACTATAATTTAATCCAACTTATTATTATCGTTCAATGCTCGAAGGACATAAACTTGAAAAGTTACATTAATAAGAGCATTATTTACTTAAACATCGTTTACTAAGTATCTTTGATATAGATATTAAACTCAATGAGTTCTCGACACGAAGACCTTTCTAAACATAGTCCACCTGTTTGTTAAAGAGTTGAGTACCAATTAATCCAAAGATATAAAGGATTAAATTAAATTTGTAATGGAAGCTTTCAATGTTGGCGTCCCGAAATCCTATGCAAACAGTTATTATTTCGGGAGATAACGAAATGTCCCTAATTACTGCTTTAGAAAATCAAGTGGTGTAATAAACGTCCATTATAATTGTCACGTGAGAGGAATACTTGAAGCAAAACAGGGTGAAGCAACAGGCGTTTGAACCGAGCTCTTACAGAAGGACGTTTTGTGACGAAAATTGTGGATTAGCTTTTCCTTTTGTTACAATCTTGTTTGTACTTCAACTTGTTGATGAAACTGACAGGTGACTTGAGTTTGTTCTAAGGATATTTTAGATTTTTATAAGTAGGTTATAACTTTATAAGGTTTTGAAACTTCTTTAAATAAACTGGTAACTTTTATTATGGAATTTACAGGGCTTTGGATTAAAATAAGAGTTAAGCCTTCTTCAAACAGGCACGACGCGACAGCGCGAAGCGAAACTTTTAGAACTATTTCCATGAAGTATTCGTAGAAATTGTTCTACGTGAGTCGCGTTATAGCCTAGCTAGTGTTTGTTGTCACTTCAACTATAATTATTGAGCTTGAAACTACTCACTAGTGAAATGGATGTTCTTGTGGCATTTCGCAATTTCCGATTAATTTCAGTCACTGTTTCAGCGCCAATTTTCATAGCTTCAGGAAATCAAAACCCGTTGCCTTAGTGAATGCATAAATTGTAAACTTTGAGACTGAAATAGGGAAATTAGGTGGGTCTATATACTTAGAGTTTCATACAATATTATTTAAAAAAAAATAGTTTAAAAAACTAAAAAAACACGCTTTAAAAACCAAATTAAAAAAGGAGAAAATAATTTAATTCAATTAAAAAGCGTGGGGTGCTTTTTGAGGTATTTTTATAATCACTTAATGTCACGCTTTTTAATTGAATTACATTATTTTCTCCTTTTTTAGTTTGGTTTTTAAAGCGTGTTTTTTAGTTTTTTAAACTATTATTTATTTTCTATTTTTTAGTTCTGCTAACTACAAAAACGTGTTTTTTTTTCATTTTTCTAATTTTTTTTAAATTATAGAATAGTCATCGGTCCTCGATAACTTTACAAAGTTTCAATGAAATCTGACCGTTTAAAGTGGGTCAAAATAGCGTCCAAAGGGACTCCTTTGGACGCTATTTTATTTTCACTTCACAGCTTCACTTGTATGTTTGTTTGTTTGCAACCGACTGGTTGCAAACAAACAAACATACAAGTGAAGCTAACATAATTTTTTTGTTACAATGGCAAAATGTCTTGCATCTTTAGTTTTTGGACTGTTATTTGTAGCTGCTACCATATTTAAAATATATGGTAAGTATTTTCTTTTATTTTTCTCTGACCCGCGGCGGTTCTTGTTTATTTTTAACTGAATTATAAAGGTGGTACCACAAGGTAGTGGTGAGAATTAGGTACCACAACAATATGTGAAAAATAAAAACTATTTCCAAAACAAAACAACCGAACTTCAACTTCCAAAATATTGTCTTTGGAAAAATGTTTGTTGTATACCCATTATAATCTTTTACAGGTTTAATCTTAGTCCCCAACGGAGAAGACATAGGCTACGCTTTCGGCGACGAGTTACCACTAAACAGAACAGAGGTTCCTTCCGCATTAGGACCCAGAAGCTCAGCCCTGGACAAGGAACACAGTAACTATCACCCCTGGGGAGTACTCTTCACAGTCCTTGGCACCGTCTTCCTAGACTTCGATGCCGATGCCTGCCAGAGCCCGGCGCGTGCTTATCTGCTTGACGTGACAGTTCCAGGTCAGGTTTGTTTATAGAGAAAGAAATACAACCTTTATATGCTATATTTACACTGGCCCCGTTAGCCTTGTAACCTGGTTTGCTATTTGCAGGAGTCTGACTGAATAATTTTCGGTCAAAATAATATGTTCGGCTATTTTTCTTTAAAACGGATTATACAAAATTTAATTCTAATTGGACTGAATTAAAAGAAACTACACTTTTAAAGAAGTATTTAAATTTTTGTAATTTTGGTTATCGCCACACTTGTTCAAAGACGGGTGTCTATGAGCAAATGTGGTGATCAATGCCTGTGCTTTCTGTGTATGAGAATTTGCCCTAAAGTGGGACTGCAGTAATAAGCTGGTGTTTTATTTTAATATATTTTAATTCGTTTTTATCACTGGCTTGTCCCGGGTGGAGGTCGGCAATTATACTACGTGAACGTATTAGTGGGATAAAAATATCCTGTGTTAATAATCCAGCTTATCTGGGTAACAATTTTCATTCAAATTCTTTCGGCCGTGTTTTTTTTGATTGATTAACAAATATCCAAGCATAAAAAAGTCACGTTTAAAATATTTGTAGGATTATAGTAAGATTAACTTGGTTTTGAGGACAAAACTATTTTTTTTACAAAACTTAGAAAATCGTTATGTTATGTACCTATACTTTAATGTTTTCATCGGCATTCGGTTTTTATCCGGAACTGTAACTAACGCCAAATTCGGCTTCAGTTTCTGCCGAAAACTAATTTTGCCCAGTTCGGTAGGAATCTATTTGCAGTGGCTTTGTCATCCTCAAAAGGTGAACAACACGTCGAACACTTGAGGACCCTATTCCCTCGAGTGGCTAAATATTAAACAAGGTATATTTACCTTCACAATTAACAGAGGATTTAGCGTTACAGCGTCCACTTGACTTGATATTACTAATAATAGAACAGCCGCAGGCATTCGTCATGATAGATACGATAACTTGTGTTTTCCAGATGGGTAATCCTGTATACTTGAACTATTTACTAGATTTGTAATTAGTCAGAAACTTACGTCAAAGTGAATCAGAACAATTTCTCTGAATCAAATTAATTACTTTTGTTTGTGTAATATTATAAGACGTTGTGATTGTGACGTATATTCAGGTTAGATTATTAGGTAAAATCCTTCACCTAGTTGGGAGAAAAATATATTTTAATATTTGTCCGCTACGTCACGACATGTGACTATGAGATGTGTTTGTCAGGTTTTCCGTCGGCGGAGAGTGATGAACTACAAAACAGGCTCTTTATCAGCTTACGTCTGGCCGTGATTGATTTATCTCGGTGTCAAGCGTTTATATTTGGGTTTATTATAGATACACTTTGACGACATGATTATTCTAACTTTTGTTGGTGATAAAGTTTCGTTGAGTATGACTACATACTGTTGTAACTTTATAAATAGGTTTAAGTAACTAGAAACGACGCAAGTTCCCTTTGATCTTTTTACCTAAAGATAAACATATCTTTTTTACTTATTATTTTGGTAGGAACGATTATATTGGACTGATTTTTGCTAATCTGATTGACTGGCTCGGTGATTATTGAAATAGGTATTTCAAGTATATTTCGTAGCGGCCTGGACTATGGGTATGTTTAGTGTCCAGTGGTATTACATAGTACATTATGCTGAGGTTTAGTGTAGTAAAAAATAGTGGACACTCACCAAGGTTGGTCTATTTAATTTATTATTAAATTTACGTCTTTAAATGCAACAGGGTTCTTCCACGTTCTAACGTGAAGAAATAAACACTTACCAATGATAATACTAAAGCCATAAAAAAGTACATAAACACTGAAGGCGATCAAGTACATTTGATGACCCGGTTACGAAGAATTAACATTGTATTTAAACATTTAACAGTAAAAGCACGTGCTTGTGTACTTAAAAGTAAATAACGGCAAACGTCCAACCTGAATAAAAATGATTTATGACGTATATAAATCAGTATAAGACTACCATCAACAAATATTGACCTAAAACTTTATTTTCTTAGTAATTCATAATATATTTATTGTTCAGTTCTGTTAGCTTCATAGTTTACTTGCGACAAATTTATGTTATTTATATACATTACTGGTATATAATGTCTATCTACGTATTATCTATGTGGAAGTCTGTTTGACTGTCATATACATTTTCATCTCTGAGCCAATATTTATTCGTTAAATATTTGCCGTGAGAAATGACGGGAAAATCGTCGGATGTCACATACGTACATACGGTACATAGCGACATCATGATGCGTATCTTACTTAGGGTAGATGCTTCATTTTACCTTCCCATTTGTATGGGTTCCGTTTCGGTTACATTTGTTTTCGATTGATTGATTTTCTACTTTACTATTACAACTTGACAAAAAACTACGACTTCTTTTAATTGTGTAAGTTTGAGTCGTTGCGTTGTTTAGAAGAACATCGCGGTCACACAATGACTCGAAAAGCGACTTAAATTAATAACATCAATGCAGGATGAAATTTTAACCAGTGAACAAACTGTAACCATGGATTCAGCATAAAAAGATTCTAGACCCCTAGAAAATAATCTTCGGTTATTAAAAAAACAGTTTTAATTATCAGAATCAGCAGATTTTGTTTGATCACCGAACAATAAATTGCTACTCTACGGGGTCTAGAATTATATGCTGAATTCATGGTGATAGTGTGTGAACTGGTTTTTTTTCTGTAGATAAAGAAGATAGGCAGTCTTATTATACCTAGAGTTTTGAGGAAGCCGCCGCGTATGATGATATTTTAAATAATTTCTCTCAGTGGTGGATACTCTTCCCCTTAGTTATATATCTGGGTATCCACTTCTATTTCGGTGCTTTTATATCTTATAATAAACATTAACAAACTTTCTTTCCACAGAGGACCATGCTAAAGGTCTGAGTACGTTCACGGTGATGGCAGGACTAGGTGGCTTCATGGGATACGCCTTGGGCGGCATCAACTGGGACGACACCCGCCTAGGTAAAAATCATTTAGTTATCTTTCTATAGATATACCATCCACGGGATGCGAGAAACACAGGACCGGTCGATGTGGCAACGATTGATGAGGCCTATGTGCCAAAGTGGACGACGCGACGTTTAGCTGAAAGAATCATGATGATGATGAAGCTACCTATAATTCATCTTGCTTTAATTGTTTTTAATGTTTGTCATACAAAGCAAGCCGCGAGTTCATAACTTTCATCTTGGAGGTTTCTCTATTTAATTATGTATATATCGCTTCGCTTATTTTACTGGGCTATAAATATTTTTAATAATATCTCGTTCCTGCGGGCCATAGTATGATTTAGTTAGCCAAATCTGATTTAGTGACCGAGCAGTTTAATTTTTACTGGGACGGCTAACAAACCAAATTATGTTAGCTGCTGCGGTAGACTGATTATGGTTATAAAATATTTAGATTTTCATTAAACCTACGTAATGAAAGTCAGATTACAGTGATTAGAAGTCGCTGGAGCGCGAGCAAGATTTGCCACTGCACTATACTTAGATACCGATATAACCTTACTTCAGGAACTGCTAATGATCGAACAGCAGTGACCAATATTTGAAATAGAACGGAATCGGATTCAGAAATTAAAACTCTCTGAAAGAATCAAAACAGAGAAACAGGGATGTTTCGATGGCAGTTGTGTCGGACAACTTCTTCCAAGTTAAAATATTAGGCAGGGTGGTGAAGGGTGGACGTTTTCGTGTTTATCTTTATCACTTTAAACCTTTAACAAGTTCAGCACCCTAATTGCGTAACACGCGATTAATTGTAATCGGTTTCATTTTGACAGTTCAACAATATTCATTGCGTTATTTACGTTGCTGAGCAGACACATTTTTCGAACATATGAAGCAATGATTTAGCCATCTGTTTCAAAACGAAACAAATTATGATGAATCGTGACTTACGCAATTAGGGTGCTGATTCCCAATCCAAATAGAACAAACGAATCAATCGTAATCTGATTTATTTAAAATCATTACAACCAATCTAAATAATTTTCAGGCGAAATATTCGGCGGCCACGTTCGCGCAGTGTTCTCTCTCATCACCATAATCTTCATCGTTTGCGTCTCTGCTACCATCACCGCCTTCAAAGAGATCCCTCTCTTGGAGCTGACTGAACAGGAGGAGTTCCGGAGACAGGCTGAGACTCAAAGAATCCAGGAGAGCTTCGATGAAGGCCCTGATGGGCCAGAGAAGAATTTGAAGAAGGAAAATGTTACGTACGGAGCTTTGAATCAACCTGAGGTAAAGTGCATGCGAATGTTTGTGATCTAGTTGGTGAGTCTGCGATGTGGAAGCTATTTACTTTCCTGTTATTCTGTTAAATCTCTCAGGGTGTAAGAAGACTCACCACATGGCCTTCGATTTTGCATTCTGTATATAAAACTAAGTAATATTTCACAAAATTAATTGCTGCAAAACTACTTACATTTTTGGTTTTAAAAATGCCCGTAGCGCTTTATGTAGGTAATGCACGTAAAATATTGTGCTTATGGGTGCATGCAACGGTACAGGGGTCGTGGGGTTATTTAAAGATAAGTTATAACGTTTTAAACTTGTTTTCGTAAAAAAACAAATACGTTAGAAAAATTTGGAATTTTGATCTTCAATATCTCCGTAACCAGAAGGTGCCCAAGTATGATCTAGTACAAAAAAAAAAAAAAAATATCACATTGACGTGAAGAACAAGCAACTCTCGGATTCGTTAACCGTATTTTTGCACCCGTTACAGCGAATATTTTTATTAACCTTATAAAAAAATCCTTCTAAGAGGTAGTAATGTTTAAGAATTCTGCAATTAAGAACTAAGGGCTTAAGTAGGCAGGTTATGATTATGTTGAAAACAATGAATTTGTCATACAAATCAACATAATCCAAGTGCAAAACCGAGAAGCCAGCGTTTTCATAACAGATCGTCCGACTAAGACCCACTTCAATAACTTCCAATTAATTAACGGACGGTAACATGTTCCCGAGGTTTGCCTTTCCTTAATTTTCGAATGCTCGAAGCAACGAGCGACCTCTTTTGTTTAATAAGCCATGTTTATTACCAAAGGTAAAGGTAACTTTACCTGCGTACCAATTAATTGTGAGGGTTTCAATATCATGGTACTTTCTATACGAGCTCGCTCATTCGAGAAAATTTCCGATGTTCATATTTAACCAGGTAAATTGGGGCATCATTTTATTTCAGAAAGTACGGATTATCTTAAGATTTAAGAATAAAAGAAGACCTTTTTATCAGTAATTAGATGAGGAATTTAACGACTTTTCTGAAGACAAAACTTGCTCGCTTGACGTCTTTAATAGGTACACGTGTATCAACTGCGCACGCAATTATGATGTGGGGCAGTTTTTTCTCTCGCTACGTACTGTATAGTGTGACCATTAGTGCTGTGCACTCCCTGAGGTATGCGCGCGGCGAGACGGGGGGAGAATCGGCTGCTGCGCTCTGTCAGTGCGCCGTCAACGCTCGTGGCGGCAGGTAGTGTTATCTGTATCGGACTGTCTATGTCAGACGCACATGGGATAAATATTCAAAGATGGGTCGTGCATTATCTCGTGATATGAAGACTGTAATTTTTAAGGTGGCTGAATATTTTAAGAAAAGAAAAGCAGACAAAGAAAGCTTTGAATTTAAAAATGATGTGAATATTGCCAAAATCGTTGCGGAGGCTACGGGGTACAGCAAAAGAACCGTGCATAATGTGATTTCTGCGGGTTATTTATCAATTGAAAATTCAAGCCAATTAAAATTTCAATCGCCAAAAAAACCAAAAGTTCTAAAGCAAAAACACGTTGTGGATGATTTTGACCTTGGAGTAATCAGAAGAAAAATTCATCAGTTTTACGAAGTTGAAAAAAAATTACCAAGTGTCCGTAAGTTACTATCAAGTTTGAGAAAGGATTGGCATATTGAATTGTGGACGGGAATATTTAAGACAGCTTTTACACAAAATGGGCTACCGTTTCAAAAAATGCAAATCAAAGAGACATCTCCTTATAGAGCAGCCTAATATTACAGTGTGGCGGAAAAAATATCTTACACAAATCAGAAATTACAGAACGCAAAACCGCAACATATATTTTCTTGATGAAACATACATCAACGCCAGTCACCATGCCAGCAAATGTTGGCAATCATCGTCAGAACCCGGAATTCATGCTGATATTGGGAAAGGACGGCGATTGGTAATTCTCCACGCTGGGTGTCGAAATGGCTTAGTGGATGATGCATTGACCATATTCAAATCAGATGCTAGAACCGGTGACTATCATGGAGATATGAGCGGACCTACTTTTTATAAGTGGGTAGATGAAAAGTTAAAAGATAAATTGCTGCCGAATTCTGTGGTTGTAATGGACAACGCGTCTTACCACAGCGTTCAGATTGAGAAGAAACCAACCATATCAAGCCTCAAAAGTGAAATGCAGAACTGGTTGCTACGCCATAATGTAGAATTTTCAGGAACCATGACAAAGGCTCAACTGCTACTTCTTATCAAAAATACACAAAAAGAACCCGTGTACAGAATTGACGAACTCCTGAAAGCCAGTGGACACACTGTTCTGCGTTTACGTCCGTATCATCCAGATTTAAATCCAATAGAGTTGGTCTGGGCTGATATTAAAAACAACATAGCCCACAACTATATTAATTCTTCTCTAGACGAAAAGATAATCGTATTGGATAAATTGTTTTCGGAATTCACGGCGGAAAAATGGCAGAGATGCGACGATCATGTCCAGAAAAATGAAAATGATTACTGGAGTCGCGATGGTAGGTTCGATAATGTTATCGATTCATTCATAATAAATTTGCAAGACTCTGATTCAAGTTCCGGTGGCGAAGTGGAAAATGAAGATGATGACGAAATCGAAGATGAAGTTGAATCAGAATCTATGTCAGAATAACTTTCGTTAGAATATATAATTGTTTGTAAATATAAAAAAATTTCAATATCACTTGCATATTTTTAATAAAATATGAGTATATTTAGGTTACATTCTAATCAACTAAGTAAGTATAATATATTACAGATAGATAGCCTCCGACTATCGTCCCACCACAAGTCTTGCCTTAGAAATGCAAACTGATATCGTAAGATCTGTCCGAGATGTATCGATCTCATGTGAACTCATGCACTTTTTTCTTCGCCTCCCACCTCGCCGCGCATACCTCAGGGAGTGCACAGCACTAATGGCCATACTATAGTAAATATCTTTAACCGTAAAGTTAATTATTCACAACATTAGTTATATTTACTTACTATAGCTGTTGCTCGCGGCTTCGCCCGCGTGGAGATTGAAAATTATCCCACGGGAACGTACTACCGGGATGAAAACTATCCTATGTGTCCAGGTTATAAACTATCAGTGTGCCAAATTTCATCCAAATCCGTTCAGCCATTTTTGCGTGATTGAGTAACAAACATCTAAACATCTTCACAAACTTTCACATTTATAATATTAGTAGGATAGGATAGTAGAAAGTAGGATATACATACAATATACCAGGCCACTCAGAAAGTATTGCGAAAAAAAGTTTTTATTTATGAGAGACTGGCCAGATAGAACGTGTTTTGAAAATAATATGATTATTTGTAAGTAAAAATAGGTACGTTCCTATTTCAAAATTTCCCTCCAAATTGTTTGCGAGCTAATTTAAATTATTGTGTTTAATTAAATAAATAATAGTTTAAAAAACTAAAAAACACAAAAACCAAACTAAAAAAGGAGAAAATAATTTAATTCAATTAAAAGCGTGGGGTGCTTTTTGAGGTATTTTTATAATCAATTAATGTCAAGCACCCCACGCTTTTTAATTGAATTAAATTATTTTGTCCTTTTTTAGTTTGGTTTTTAAAGCGTGTTTTTTAAACTATTCTTTATTTTCTATTTTTTAGTTCTGCTAACTACAAAAACGTGGTTTTTTTTCTCATTTTTTTTAAATTATTGAATTGTCATCGGTCCTCGACAAGTTTACAAAGTTTCAATGAAATCTGACCGTTTAAAGTGGGTCAAAATCGCGCTCAAAGGAGTCGGTTACATACAAACAAACAAACATACAAGTGAAGCTAATATGAAGCGTGTAAAAATGGATCTGCGCCGGGAATATTTTCGCGCTATGATTTTTTACTATTTCAAGTGTCGCCTGAAACCGGACGAATCTTACGACAGACTTCAAATGGCATTCATGGATGAAGGCCCTTCTAAGGCAACCGCGTATCGTTGGTATAACGGATTCAAGCGCGGTCGACTAATTTTGAGGGATGAAGAAAGAAGTGGTTGCCCTTTGACGGCTGTTACGGAAGAAAACGTGCTAGCAGTGAAAAAAATTATTCATGACAATAGGCGAGTTACGTGTGAAGAGATTCAGCACATACACAGGTTGGATCGGGAAGCCTTCACGATATTCTACACGTGCATCATCGCGTAAGGAGGATAGTTTCACGCTGGGTGCCGCATAACCTCACCGATGCTCAGAAGCAGGCTCGGGTGGAATGGTGCCGTGATATGATAAATAAATTCGAAGCAGGCTTGTCTCGACGTGTTTAATACATCATTACAGCTGATGAGTTTTGATTTTTCAATACGATCCAGAAACGAAGCGTCAGTCGACGGTTTGGGTGTTTCAAAACGAATCAACGCCTACCAAAGTGAAGCGATCTAGAAGCCGGGGGAAGATTTTGATCGCGAGATTTTTCAATTTGACTGGTTACTTGGTGTCAATTCCTATACAGAACCAAAGAAGCATCGACGCTGAATGGTATACTACCAAATGATTGGCAGAAGTTATCTCTCTTGTGAGCAATAAGCTACCAAACACAGGGCTCTGCGGGCTACTGCTCCACCACGACAACGCGCCTTCGCGCACCGCGCTCAAAACGAGGGACTTCCTGGACAGCACGCCGGTCAAACTCCTGGGTCTCCCTCTTTACAGCCCTGACCTAGCACCGTGTGACTTCTTTTTATTTCCGAAAATTAAAATTCAGCTCAAAGCGATACAATTTTCGTCGCCCGAAGATGCGCTGTCAGTGTTCGAGCAGGCTCTAAACGAGGTGTTTGCGGCGGACTGGAAAAAGGGTTTCGAAAACTGGTTCAGGCGCATGAAAGTTTGTATAGAGGCTAGTGGAGTGTACTTTGAAAAGATTTGGTTAAAAATATTTACCTATCGAACATTTTTTTTTCGGAAAACTTTCTGAGTGTTCCACGTATACATATAAAGTAGGATCAATCCTGCCTTCCCAAAATACACAGTTAATAATAAAACCCAACCTAGTTATGCCACATTATAACTCGATTCTTTGTTAATTCCAGAGTGGAGTGGCCATAAACGTAGTAGAATCTGGTCACGGTGGTGGAAACCTCTCTCTGAGCCACTACTTGAAGTCCATCGTGATGATGCCGAGCTCCCTGCGCGTGGTTTGCCTCACCAACCTATTCTGCTGGATGGCGCATGTCTGCTACTCTCTGTACTTCACTGACTTCGTCGGAGAAGCCGTCTTTGGAGGAGATCCTGCGGTCAGTATTATTTATTTTAGGTATTATATTTTATGGGCTCGCTTTTGATACATCCCTCCTCTGGTGAGCGATGCTGCAGACGATAAGGAATGATGCATTACCTTCCGTGTGGTGCCGGACGTTAAAGAATAGCACCATCCCATTTCTTCCCATGGGTGTCGTAGAAGGCGACTAAGGGACTTACTAAAGAATGCGCAGCAGCGTCCTTTAAGCATTTAGATAGATAGATAGATAGATAAAACCTTTATTTAGTACACACAACCACCACCACCACCACCACCACCACCACCACCACCACCACCACCACCACAATACTGCGATCGCCAACCCACCTGCCAAGCGTGGCGATTATGGCAAATACCCTCCTTTTGGGGGAGGCTTATGTCCAGCAGTGGACGTCTTTCAGCTGATCTGATGATGATTGTCTTGGAGTAACCGATTCACTTGAGACTTGGTGCTTCGAGTCCTCAAGATACCTCTTTGTGTGTGCTCGGGACACTCAGAATCTGGCAACTATAGTTGCAATCCTATACGTGCAAAGTCAACATCTTTGTATTACATTTTGTAAAAAGTAAAATAAAGCGCCTGCACAAACGTTTGCTGCAAATAGTGTTTCAGTTGCTAGAGAGTATGCGCAGGAGCTCTATGACCTGATCTCATCATCGCCCTTTTACTACCGGACTACCAGACGCACTGCAAGGTTCCATACGCACTTGGTTGATATCCCGACCAGGCGTACTTAGCACTTCTCCTCCACATTCATTATACGCACAGCCAACGAGTGGAACTATATGCCAGCGTCTGTGTTCCCTTCCACATTTAACCCGTCTTCATAATAAGAGTGAACAGGCATCTTCTGGGCACGCTCGTTCCATCATAGACCTTATCAATAGCTTTTCGTCAGCCGAGATCGAGGTCAAGAGTAGGCCCATTCGGCAATAAAAAATAGTAGGTACCTAACTGTCTAGTGGAGTGGAAAGCGGCATAAAGCGTTGAACGCACTTAAATGATTGCTTCAAAAAATTATTAGTATAGCACGCCAGAAGTATTATCAAAAACAATTTGATGTGCATTTTTGAAGGCAATGAAATGATTCCAAATCATTTTAATGTTGTCACATACTTATGCATTTATCTTAGCAACGAAATCATGATTGTTTATCTTCACAATTGCTATAACTTTAATTTCAGGCGCCGGTGGGTAGTATCAGACGAACGGACTACGAGGAAGGCGTTCGTTTCGGTTGCTGGGGAATGGCGATGTACTCGCTCTCCTGTGCTTGTTACTCCACCATAATTGAACGACTTATCAAACGAATCGGGTCAGTATGGTATTGTTTTATAGTAGGCTAACAATTTGAATAAATAATTAATTGAATGAGTTTCTTGCTAGTTAACTGCTGTTGTTAAACAACATTTTGGTACATTAATTAATAATGTAGGGGAGAGTTGGCATATACCGAGCCTCTAACAGCTAATTGCAATATCTAAGCTCAGGAAAGTATTAGGGAAGGGTTATTACCAGAGATCGGATATTCCGATGAATATTAACCTAAAGTTGAGATGTTGGCTAACATGGAATGCGGTTTTGTATCGAAAATATCTTAATTTAGGTAAGTAATTTGTTTATTTTTTGTTTTAACTAATACAAACCACCCCTCCTCCAGTACATACACATATTTGTATCGGGTTAAACATTAATTTTAAAATAATACACATCTGAATAGCTATGCAATACAAGAATCCCGGGGTTTTTAATAAATATTACAAATAATTTATAAAGCCGCTTAAAGCTAAAAATGATCTTTAGGTAAATATGCATCCGAATATCCGATTTCTGGTTATTACCATAGATCGACGAAGGGTTATTATCATATTTCAAACTTGTAAAAATATGATTGTCCAAAATGTAAGAAATAGGAAAACGCGAAAATAGCGAACCGGTTTGATAATTCCGTACCCTCGGGTTGATAAAACCGTGCTCACACTTTTGCAGAGAAATGAGAGAGTTAAAGCGGTAAATGTCACGAAAATAATGAGATGTCATTAGATCTTACAAAAACATAACAAAATATTATTAGGAAATAAGCAGTAAAACACATTTTTTTTTTCTACAAAAATATAAAATTTTCATTAATTAAATGCACCGAATAAGCTTATAACTTTTATAATTGTAATATTTCGGTAACTTAGATACAAAATATTAAGATATTGAAGATGAAAATAAAATAAGCTATAAGTATAATTATTTTCGTTTGATATTACCGTGCCCCAAAGCACGATATTGTCCAACTTTGTTATTTCGTTTTATAACCTCAAAAATGGATCTACCCGTTACTAGGTAGCTGTTGTGCTGTTTTGCTTATCGAGAGTGCAATATTTTTGCTTGCAAGTGATATAATTTTTGTTTAAATATTGCAACATAAATAAGACTTTCCTTACTTGTAAAAATAATAGTCATAATATGATCTTGTTTCGAGCGCACGTTACTCCCGTGACGTTAGTTGGAATGAATTGTCAACTAAAGCGGGAGGAGTAAGGCGCTTTCAGAAACTCGTGTGTCTGTAATTTAAGCTTGTGTTGTGTTTAGTTTTTGCAATATTCTAAAGCGTGGAATTATCAACCACGCGGTAATTGCCAACTCTCCCCTACCAAAATGGTGGCAGCACTGGCAGCTTTCATTTGCCATGCGCCAAATAAACAACACTCTTAAATATAGAACAGGAACCACCTTCTATTCAAAAATACCCATATTATGGTGAATTCAAGACTGCTTCAATGAAGACTTACCTTAGGCAGATATAAAACATGGCAGTTCCTACAAACATATTCTTATTAGATTTTGCCAGCGCTTTTGCCCACGTGTAGTTCGGAAATTATACTACGGGAACGTATTACCGGGGTAAAAAGTATCCTTTGTGTTAATCTTGGTTAAGAACTATCTGTGTGCCACATTTCATCCACGTTTTCGCGTGATTGATTAACAAACATCAAAACATCCATTCATCCTCACAAACTTTCATATTTATAATATTAGGATAGTAGGATTTACAAAACGTACCCCACAGGGGGTGCCCTCAGCGTGCAGTCGCTTAGTTTGTAAGCCCTGGCTGGAGGTGTTAAGTTAACTCTTAATGGCAGCCCCAGGAAAGCCCCGCTAAGCAGTCACGGCCTCTCAAGGTCAACTGCGAGATGCCCGACAAAAAAAAGGATTTCCATAAAACATTATAAGCAAACTTCTTACACCTATTTTATCAACGTGTAGGTATTTATTTGACATGCTGATTTGATTAACAAAATGATTTAAAGTCAACAGCACAAATAATCATTTCAAAACAAACAGTACCCAATACAGAAATATATTTAAAAATAAACGATGAATAATCATTATAAATAAGTCGCAAGAAAACCAGATATTCTCATTTAATAAGTTTGTAGATTAGAAAGATATGGTAAAGCAAATACTGTCTTTGAGCTCTAGTCAAAGTTTCAAGCACAATTTACTAAAGTATTTTAATGAAATTATTAGCTTTAAATATGCGAAATACGAGTTAAAACTAAGGTTTACAAACTGTTTAAAATTTTGTTGGACATCTATTCTCATAATAAGAAACTTAAGTAAAATTAATCTAAGCTTGGCCTGACCCTTTTCAAACTTGATTTAAAACTTGAACTTTTGATATGATATGATACTCTAATCTAGGTTTAAAATCAAGATTAATGACTCATAAAGTCATAATCATGCTAGAAAGCGGACCGTTCGAAAATATTTAATCTTTCGAAATTAATCTTCTAAAAAGACCGAGTATTAGCACCTTCAGTGCTGAGGAACGTGACCAATCATGTAGATGTCATGTCCCGGTTTGCTGCCAAATATATCAGTCCTGAACCCTAATTGTTTAACACACTATCTATTAATTAGAATCTGAATCGTTTTAAAGGATATTGCTAATCCATTGCTTCATAATGTTCTAAAAATTCGTCTGCTCAACAACGTATAAACGCAATGAATGTTGTTGATCTGTCAAAATGAAACCCATTTTACCCATTCCTACTCTTAGTGTGTTACGCAGTTGCCTGTCTGGGCCATTCTTGAGGCTTTCTGACATTAATAACTGAGCTTAATCAATAATCATCCACAAAGAGTAATATTTTGCGCTGCATGTGGACACGTTTGGAACATTTCTATTCTTTTACAAAAATTATATAAGATCTCTCCTATCAGGCGATCGTTCACTACAATCATGTCGTTATCTAAGCGTTTACCCTTCAACTTGACAGCTGACTGTTGTAGGTACTTCTAGTAAACACTATCTCGTAGTAATGAGATCATCGGATCCTTGACTTTGCGACGTTCTTCCTGGCCGACACTTTGCCGGCTTCGAGGTGATTTAAAAATCAATAACGTTATAGGCTTAGCTCGTCTAGAATCCGTAGGGGGAGGTTTACACTAGTTTTTGCTGGATTTAAAGCTTAGGTACGGATTTAAATATAGATAAATGATAATTTTATTGCATCAGAGTGAAGGAGAAACGGTCCAGTACAAAGGTCTTCCATACCGTATGACGCAGCTGATTTATAGGTACCGATCTTCTTCCGAATTATCAACGAATTTGTCGAAAGTAAAATAAACGAATAAGTAAATGATTTTCGCAAAAACCGTGTCGTCAAAAAGTGGTCTCAAAAAGCTATATTAGTAGTTCAGTTACTCGAAAGTAGAAAAAAGCAATCGGTGCAACCATCTGAGTCTATTACACTTGATAAAATTGAATTTATGGACAAATGGTGCGAGGAAATCGGGGCACTCTAGTTTGGATCATACGAGTAATATCTCGGATTTATTTAGCGAGAAAATTTTCTATGAAGAGTCTATTCCCTTCGTCAAGGCAGATGTCCCAAAATAATACCTATTTATCACTTATCAAGCATCTTTCGTCGCCAACTTTTTGTGGCTAGACAAAATTAAACAGATCTTGTAATAATTGCTGTATTATTGGATCATAAAGAGGCAAGAAATGTATGTGGATAAAACAGTGATAGATGAAAAAGGAGAGGAAGGCCCAAGAAAGGATGATGGATTGTGTGAGTAATATAGTATATGAAAGAAATAGTTGATATGAAAGAGAAGCGAGTGATAGCCTGATGGCTGACAGGGGAGAATGGGAGAAGAAAACGTGTTGCACGAAGGTGATGATATACAGGGTGTCCTGTATTTAATGGATTACCTTGAAATGGTTCATGGTAGAACTAATTGCCATTAAAAAAAAAAAAAACTATTTTATTTGTATATAATCTGTAAAAAACAAACAACTGACTTCCGAAAAAACACTACAAAGTGAAAAATAACTTTAATTTAAAAAAAAAAATGGAACTCCCATTCAAAATCAATAGTCAGCTGATCGATTTTGTATGGGAAGTCCGATTTTTTTCATAGTTCAACCCATGTTCCTTGGAGAAAGTTGTTCAAAATCACGGGTACTATCACCCTGAAAAATTTAAACGGTGACTAAAAAATCACCCAGTATATTGGGGCGTGCTTCGAGTCTAATGACCGGATGCAGCTGAATACCAGTATTTTTCCTGGTGTGACTGCTGTTCTGACCTCACTCCACAATCCAGAGCCCATCATTGCGTCATAGACCATCAGTATCACTAGTGACTAGCCTATAGTAGCAGACTACTGCTGGACAGAGGCCGTTCCTATCGCACGTCATTTAGTACAGACGCTATCCGAAACTGTCAAATTTTCCCAATTGAACATGAACCTTATTATCTTATTTAAAAGTTGAAAATCTATCAAAGAAATCTGAAAGATTGGGGTAGCTTGATGTGCTGGCCTCTGTACACTCAACAGTTTTATCCGATGACATAGTTTTTCCAAGTATCCAACCCGCTTAAAACTGAATAAAAAACTAATCTGCTAGTTAACGAATCTGCATGTGTATCATTAATCTCACTCAGCGCCAGCCATCTGTCCATTATAAAAAAGCTCGACCATAAACCACTAATTAGCGGTTTGTATCCAATTAATGCTCTTAAAGTCCTTAGAGTTAATACCACCACGTCTGGAAATGTAGCTTTCGTGGTAGTGAATTGACATTTAAATGAATGCAGTTTGGGAGTTTAAGATGGGTTTTAAGATAGGACAAAATACTCATAAAAAAGCCTTGATTTATAGACAGGCATTAACCGAAAATGTATGTAGTTGAAAAGAGTAGTCGGAACACCAGCTGCTGTTTTCCTTAGCTTATTCTGGTTCTCTCTGGCCTCCTGGCAAATTCAATACCAGCAAGTAGAATTGATCTAAGTTTCTAGAATACGTAGGTCGTTTCGTAACACCTTTCTTCTCTATCCGTTTCCGACAGTAAAGTCTACGAGATAATTAAGATAACGTTTTGACCTGGTAGTAAGTTGTAAGAAGGTAAGAAGTATGGTAAGAAGTATTTTTACTTGAAATTTCGTCAACTTTGGTTTTAGGATTTAGATCGACTTATTATCACATTACTTCACAATCAGCCCCTTTTGTTGGGACGCAGGCCTCCTCTCTGTGAGAGGGAGTGGGTCATAATTCACCACACGGGTCCACTGCGGGTTAGTGGATGTCATGTCTTCGAATTGTTGGTATTACGACACGCCGGTTTTCTCACGACCTTTTCCTTCACCGTCTTTCCTATCTGGGTGCAAACTCAGGACCTATAACTCGTAAGTTGGGGCCGATACCACGGGGCCACCAATTATAACTTAATATAGGGGGATTTAAATTTGCTGCCATTTTGTTAATACTAGTTGTACGGTGATTTTTTTTGACACTTGTCAGGTGCACACCATGCGATTTAAAAATATGGATAAGTATTCAAACCAACAACGTTTAATTATTGTAAAAAAACATTTAAAAATGGTGAAAATTTTGCGAAAACAGTTCGCCAATTACGTCAAGTTTTCGGTCGCAATAATGCGCCAAATGAATCGACAGTGAGGCGTTTAATTACAAAATTTGAGACCAAATTTACGCTGATGGATCAGAAGATCATTGTTCGTCGGCGTCCTTGTCGGTCACTCGAAAATATAGCCACAGTAAGGGAATCTGTGGCCGGGAATCCAGAATAACCCTGTGCCAGAGGTTTCGTGGTGGCCGTTTGCCTGATGTTGTATTTCACTTTTAACCGGACAAATTTTTCTTAATGTTGAAATAAAAAAGTTTGCTTAGTTCAAAAATAAAACTGTTTTTCTTTAAAATTAAATCCGGCGCTCTTGTTGGGACACCGTATATTAATACGGTATTCTTTTGTATATTTCAGAGCTAAGCGTGTCTATGTCGGAGGCCTGTGCACCTACAGCTGCGGCATGATGGCTCTGTGTGCCATCCGTGCTAAAGCCGCCGTGCTCCTCTGCAGCTGGACGGCCGGCGTCATGTACTCCACGCTGTTCACCATGCCGTACTTGCTGGTCGCACACTATCACGCTACTGGCATGGTGAGTGATAGTAGTAGAGCTATTTATGACGCAAGTTTTTCTGGGAAGTTCTATCATCATGCCTATTTTTACATCTACATCTACGATGCCTCTGGTATTATAAAAATCTGTAGGTAAGCCAGTGATATGGGCTAAGTTATAACAGCTACATACATGGGTCGATCGATCAGGTTAGGCTATGCTTGTCGCGTTTGGACCAAGACTACGACCCCTCTAGATCTTTGACGTGGTTACGGGTCATCAGAAGCCAGATAGTCTGACAATAATAGTCTTACAAAGGGGTATCATATTACCCAGTAACTGGGTTGTGGAGTCAGATAGGCAGTCGCTCCGTGTAAAATACTGGTATTTAGCTGCATCAGCCGAACCCATAAAAGGCAAGGCAGATGATGATGTAGGACCTATCCTGCCTACAGTGGTGCCTACATACCATCAGGGAAGTCACCCTCATCATCAGCACAGCGTAGAGAGGTATATTAATAGTTATTTAATACTTGCCTACGAGTTGTAGTAGTAGACCAACCTCGGCACGCGATGACCCGACACCACTTTAGATATTGACATCACTGTTGCGTATTATTGCATCATAGGTACTTGACGCATTGTTTCATTGACGAAATTCGTCCTACAAAATGTTTTAGCATGTCACAACTAAACTACCACCATGGTCAATTTAAGCAGAGGCAGTGAAATGCAGGCTTATAAAATTACTAGCTTCTGCGGTTCTGCCCACGGCTTTGTACGCGTAAAATTTATTTTCCCCTGATCCACTCCGTCGCATCGTATTATCCCCTGCCCGCGTTACTATGTCGTTTTTGCTTACCGTTCTTTGTGACTTTATTTCTTTTTGCTGGGCTCCTAAGGACCCTAGCGTGATGTTAATAGCCTAACCTTTAACAAGAATTTGGTTATCAATTATTTTTTTATCCACCTGGTAGTTCCAGAGTTTAGCGCGTCCAAAGAAACGAAACTCTTCAGCTTTATTCTTAGTATTTATACTCCATTTGAAATAAGATTAGACATTTAAACAAACCTTTTCTACAGTCAGTTCAACCGATTCTGACTTCTATACCGTAGGCATATAAGGATGGCATTAAAAGCAAAATAGTAGTTACAATACCAACTGTTTACTGCAGCTGCCATTTGTTATGCCACTAACGCAATAGAAGTCAAAATCAGTTGATCGGACTGTAAAAAAGGCTTAGTTAAATGTCTAATCTTATTTCAAATGGAGTATAGGTATCTTCAAAATATCCTGTGAGTGTTATTTCAGTGAACTACCGATGATTTCTTAGAACAGCTTGGTTCGTGCAAATAAATACAGCGAATTTACGTCAAAAACAGTCTTGAAAATATTGTGGTCTTTCAATAAATCGCTACAGAATGTCAATTCATTAAATCCCCAATGTATTTAGCTTCAACCAACCGATTATTATTTCAACGTATTAATCCTTTGATGTGCACGGTTTTCATGGAACTTCAAACGGAACGTGCCCTGTAATTGATTAAACGACCGCTAATTGCAGCTAAGAATGATCATGCACCAGGAATTTAATTTTAAACGGCACTGACACTGTGTCCATTCATTTAAAACAAACTTGAAAAATATAATAATATGATGTTACTATAAAGTGATTGTTTTCAACTCCATTCTTTTTTATTGGCAATCTCTTTTTCTGTATTTGTTTTCCTGTTCCATGATTACTTGGTTTTCTTGGAAATTTTCTTCCTCGACGCTCAAAATGTTATTATTTTCCAGATTATATTTTTACTTTTAGTTATTCCTGCAAATATTCCTCTTACATTTCTGAGTGTTTTTATACTATTCCTTTCTACTTTTCTTTCTTTGATATAACGTGGCTTAAGTTAAAAGCAAGTATCAATGTTCAAACCAAACCAATATATTTGTATCTTTTCCTCTTTTTCCCAACAGTGGGACAGCGGTGGCGGTGGTTGTGGGGAGGCGCGCGGTATCGGCACAGACGTTGCTGTCGTCAGCAGCTGCGTGTTCGTGGCGCAGCTGCTCGTGTCTTTCATCATGGGGTTCGCAGTCAAAGCCATGGGGTCCACAGCTGCAGTAGTCGGAGTCGCTGCTACGTTAGCCGCAGCAGCTGCAGTCACTGCAACTAAGATTACATACCTAGATCTGTAAATGAATATTGTATTGTATCATTGTAAATTGCTGACATTTTTCGTTTATTTATGTTTTTGGCACAATTACTGGTTACAGTTTTGTAGAGATAGGTACGTGTGGTGTGGTCTGTTTCAGTGGTTGCCGCAATAGTTACTTTCGGCTTTAAACTTTTCTCAGCAGCTGCTTCTACTGAAATTACTGTCGTAGTAGCTTTACTGGAGTTTAACGTCCGGTTTCCATCAAATCGACGCGACGAAATCTCTAGCTTTTCTGCTAGAGATTTCCGTAAAGTAACACAAAATTCAAGCTTTTAAAAATAAAAGAAGATAGAATCAAAGAGTATTTATTGGGACTTGTTATAGAGATGAGCTCTTGTCTCCTCCCTTTGGTGGACACCCGGCTAATATTGTAAGCTTATTCATGCTCGATATTGCGTCTATTAAAGGGTAAATAAGGAAGGCTTTGCCATAGCAGATGTTGTTACGCCACTACGCCGTGTACCTAGATCCGTAGTGTAAGCAATTAACTTGAGATGTGTGCCCTTTATTCTAAGATTCATGGTAACCGAAATATAAACATTAAAATGTAGAGCTTATAAAAACAAAGTATTACTGTTTCAATGTTTGCTAAAACTACTGACAGCTGTTTTTTGTAGGTATTAAGTCTTGAATCGTCGCAAAGTATTTACTATTTTGGAGTGAACTGTTCTACGATCATGAAGACATTATTTTGTCAAACATCATAAGAACAATGGCGCGAGAGACTGCTATAAGGTTCCCACAGACAGACGCGACGTAACTCTACTGGGACAATTTCTATGGAAATCTACTAGTCACCTCGCGTTTGTCTGCGGGGAAGCCTATAAAATAAAATGCATATTTATTACGATGCTTTTTGATTTTATTAATAATCCTTTGGAAAATTGGAATTTCTTTATTGAATCTCAAGATTTATAAAAGCTGAGTTTAAAGATAACTTATTTTCAGAATAGAGTAACTTACTTTTAAACCCAAATTTTTGTGGAATCCAGGCAAAATCCGAAATTAATAATACTAATAAGGAGAGGACTCAAGAATGTCATATCTTATACCTATGTTAAGAAAAGTAAATACTTACTCTGCGATGGATTTGAATTTATTTTATGACGTATTAAAATGTAAAAGCTTAAATTAATATTTGTAGAGTTTGCCAAATATTGGATTTTTTTATGGAATCATGTGTAACTTAAAACATTATTAAAAGAAATCGCTCATAAATCTAGTCATTAATGTTAAGAAAAAATGATAGAGTGGTGGTGGTGATGATGTGGTGATTAGAGTTTAATTTGTAATTTTATGATTTTCCTTCTGTTGTTATTACACGCGTTGTCTACATCTCTGTTATCTTCTCTCCTATCGCAGGTGTGCTGGAAGAGATTTCTGTAGAAATAAGCATTACCTTTGTACGTATTTTTCTGTTCCTTTCTTCTTGTCTGTTTATATGTGTGTGCATAAATGGTTAAATAAATAAATAAATAAATAAATTAGTATTTTTTTACATGTCCGATTTGGTAAACAATTATGGCTTACTAATTGAGAAAATGTGTTTGCAAATGGTTAATTTGAAGCAGTTTTTTATTTAATCTTCACTGTTTCTTCCTTATTAAGTTCTTAGTTGATCCCGCCTCCCTTTGTTTTTCCTAGCCTTAGCTGTTCCAACTTACTCATGATTTTACCAACACCAGACATCTTTATCCAAGAATTAATTTTGAACTCAAGATTTATTCGCAGACTAGGCATAGGAGTTTGGTCGAAATCGTCCTTAAATGTCTCCCCTTCGCCTCCTTCTCTTTCTTTTCCCTTTCATTTCTTTCCTATTGTCCTTAGCTGTGAAAAATAAGAGATAAATAATCAAACTTCTCGTACTTACCGTGTTCGTTTACCACTTAAGACATGTAAGCAAATATACACTGTAGGTAAGGTAATTGTGTATAGTGAATAAATTATTTATGAAAATTTGAATGTTAAGACTGTAACCACAGCTCTCGATGTTTGTGATATATTCAGTGTTGTATAAATCAAAGTATATTGACTGTTACAAATCAAATAAATCATTCAACTAATAACTGATCCGTTTAATTTTATTTAACTTTATCAATAATTGCTGCTAATGGATTTAAAATGGACAAACAATCTGAATATAATGAATGGGGTAATTTGAATAGTTTAACATTATTTATAGCTTTTTGTTTTCAATGGAGAGTGAAATACAATAGAGTTTAACAGTTTTATTCATGTATATGTAAATTCGGATTGAATTTGATCCTCAACAAAGGATTCTCTCAAATACTTGTTTAGAAAATTAGTTGGGATAATTGAAGGTTGCATACAATAACTGTATAAGCAACGATTTTGATGAACTCTTCGTTCTAAGGTATTTAAATCACCAAGATATTTTCGTCTTTTCTTGCTGTAAAATATCTTTTTCCATGTTCTACTTTCCAAATCTGGGGGCACGGTAGTGCCCCCGGCCAAGACGAGCCAAGCGGAGCACACTACCTACCTTTTCTTGAAGCGCTTCGTCGTTTTTTTAACCCTTATTTATAACTTGGGTTTGGATTATACCAGATAAACAAAATTCTCGGGATATGTTATCAATAGCGAACTTATTAAACATATAAAGTTTTAATTGCATAGCTCTTATACTTTAGATTTTATTGATATCTAAAATCCCTGATTTCGTCCCTAACTCACTGATGATCATCAAAATTATTAAGGTACTTCCTAATGTCCTAGAAAGCTGAAATTTGGTATGTAAGCTAGTATTAGTACACAAACAACAAGAAAAATCTAAAACTTGGAACTTTTATCCCCCAACCCCTTAAATTAGGGGATGGAAGTTTCTATGAGACTTTCGAAATTTTGACGCTAGAGGTCTGAAAATTGATATAGGAACTCCTTGTTATTATAAAAAATGTAATAAAATAATATTTTTTTTTTTATCACAAGCAACTTACAAAAAGAAGTGAAATCCCACTAAAAACATTTTCATGTAAAATGTTGCCAAGACGAGACCATATGACTTGCACTGTCAAAAAGTTATCTGAGGGGCAATTCTCGTAATTTTAAGAACGTTCACAGTCTGATCTCAGTGTCAATCTGAGCCTAACCTCACAAACTCTACACCTTAGTCAAAATATGTGGCTTGGCCGTTTCGTTACGACAAGAACTATTGTTTAACAGAAATGTAATGAACAGTGGATACATTTTTCACCTTACGCTCATGTAAATCTAGCGAAATGGCCAAACCACGTATTTTGACTAAGGTGTAGAGTTTGTGAAGTTCGGCCTTATACGAGTTAGGGCGTGTAGAGTTGGAAGCTTGGCTCTACATGAGATCTGATAACTTTTGGACAGTGCGAGTAATATGGTCTCGTCTTGGCAACATTTTACATAAAAATGTTATTGGTGGTATATTTTTCTATTGAGTATCGTTGGGTTTCCCGTGAGTAAAAGCAGAAAATATTTCCTTGAAAATCTCTTTTGACTAACTAAATGCGATGGATTTACGAGATTATATATTTTTAAGAATCACAAATCTACGTTTTGTTTATTTTTAAAGGTTTTTGAATCTCTTTCGGGTGATTAGACAGTAATCATAGATCTATGGATAGTCATATTTTTATCGAGCTTAATCATAATTAACGAATAATGCTCCCGCAGTTGAGACACAGGCCTCCTCTCGTCGAAGAAAGAGAAGAGTGGGCTGAAATCCCACCACGCGGTCCCAGTTCGGGTTGGTAGATGTCACACGTCTTCGAATTTTCGGTTCTAGAATATGTCGGTTTCTTCACGATGTTTTCCTTCACCATTTTGACAACAGTAGGTACCCATTAATTACTTATTAATAACCTCATGTACCCAATGATATATACCTTACGTCATTGTATCTACCTACTAATTAATAACGGTACCGCTTTAAAACTATTTCAAGTTTCCAAGTAACAGGAGCAAAGCTCATCATTCTCGACTAACACTAAACCTTCAGCAAAATCATTCAAACTTTATTAAGGACCATCCGAGAAAACTCCTCCAAACCTAATTGAAACTCAACGATAATCCTCATACAATGGAAACGTACCGACAATTAATTTCCCATTCAATCAGGGCAGTACTTACCCACTAGACGGGCAAGACACTCAAACATTGTCAAAGGAAGGTTCCACCAACAATGGGTCTCGTCAAAAATCTTTGGAGAAGATTGACTCACACAAAGGCTTTAGACCAATCAAGCGGGGGATTGGAGACAGTCTTCTTTGAGTCTATCTATAGGATTTCGTATGTGGCAGGTAAATTATTTATTGGATATTTGCTGTAGAAAGTGATTTTAGATGACCTTTAGTTGTGTAGAGATGAGATTGGCTTTTATATAATGTTAGATATCTACATTGTGTGTTTAAAATAATATCTAGATTGAGTTTTTGTAATGGTTTGAAATACAGGGAGTTAGTACTCGTACGTGTCTGTGTAGATTTTGCATGACAATGCCATGCTAATCTCAAAATGAAAGAAGTTTTGTGGTATTTCACGGTGAGTACCTACCTATGTAAGTACTGCGGAAGAAACATTTATAAAGGCGTAAATATTCCTTTTGTTTGGTTGTTAAAATAAAGGTTAATTGTAAACACTAAATTATAATAACGAGCGCAAAGCAACTCATAAATTACGCATACCAGTTGTAATAACATACGCATTTGTTCACATTAATCAACAATTTCAGGCTTCAGGCCATCCAATTCATCTTAATATTCATCCAACTAACTAGTCTAGTACCCAGGAGCAAGTTGCACTTAGTTTAAAGTTGTCACAGACTTGGAATACTCTCCACTATTTACTGGAGCCAATTTAAATGATCATTTACACGAGGAGAGTTTCTCACCTGTAGAAAGGCGAGACTGTATGGGCGAGTCGCATAGATAAGACTCGCCAGACAACAATTTTAGCTCTCACGTGTCACACTCAAGTGAAATAGACTCACCTTCGAATGTTTAACTCAACGTTCACACGGACGTATTAATACCATGGTGGGTTTTTGTCAGACACTGAATCATCAACGAACTGTTAGAGCCGAGAGTTGAAAATCGAACACTGAGTGTGTTTTTTCGGCGCGCTGTTGATACACTCTGTTGGATTCTCAATGCTCGGCTCAACACCGAGAGTTCAAAATTCAATGCGCGATAAAATCCCGCCGGGATATAATTTCATCCGACTTAGGCAAAATTACTCAAATAGTGATTTGAACTCGAAATACTGTTGACGCTTCTATTCTTAAAAGGTGAGGCAACTTGCCTTCTGGATATACTTGGTTACGTACTGTTCAAGCTACCAAAGTTTTCACCCGCTTTCGGAAATCGCTATCGAGGCAAGAAACTCTCCTCGTATAAACGAACCTTTAAACTCAAAACTTTCCTCGCTTCCCCAGGTATGTCGACTACGGACCACGACATATGCTACCTGATGTATAGCAACGCTGTGAAGTTGATGATAGTACTTCTGGTGTGCGGCGAAGTGTGGTATGGATTCACGGAAACTTCGAGCTTGGACGAAGTGGCGGCCAGTATCAACGCAACGGTCATACAGTTTATAACCATTTATAGATACAAGAATATGGTAAATGTTCCGCCTTTTGCTTTTTGGAGCAGTGGTGGCCCAGTGAGCAGTCCAAGGTTCGAACCCAGACAGGCGCTTTATTTTTTGTCAATTATTTCAACACCACTGCTCTCAGAACGGTGAAGGAAAACATCGTGAGGAAACCGGCATGTCCTAGAACTAAAAATTCGAAGACATGTGGCATCTACCAACCCTCACTGGGCCCGTGTGGTGGATTACGGCCCACTCCCTCTCACCGAGAGCAGACCCGTGCTCCAGCAGTGGGGACATTATAGGCTGATTTAGAAACGAAGAATTGTTTCTTTGAAGGTTATCTCAGATCGTGTACTTTTGCTGCGTCATACATCATTAATTGTATCTGCAAACTTGGAATTTTAAACAACTCGGCAAGTTATTTTAGTTTGTACAATTCCGTCTGAGTAATATTTTAGCTATAATTATGTGCCGAAAATATAAACTATTCTGCTTTTAGAGGAAGTTCAATAACGAAAACAATTGAGTTATGTATGACTAAAATTAAATAGTAAATAGGTATGAGTAGGTACATCGTTTTAGTAAGCGTGTTGTAAAGAAAATAAAGCAGAAGTAGGAAAGGCACAACGCAATAACAGAAATAACAGAATTGTGGAGATGTTCTATGACTAATGAAGTAGGTATTATGACTAGATTAAATTTAGTCATGTCTAAACGTGCTACAATGGCCCAGAAAATCGCTTTATATCGTTTTATAATACGCATTCACGTGGAGCTACTATTTTTATCATTTAAATATCTTATGCCTTGTTGAAAGGGTCTAGTGGAATTTTCTTTGAAGTTTCTTTATGGAGCGGGTTTACTGTAACCTCGAAAACCTTATGAACAACACGATTTTTCACGTTATTGTCATCAGTTTTGAGATTAAATTCAATTCGTGATACGTGAAGAAGGTCTCGTGGCTTAGTAATGACATCAGCATGGATCGATCGATCAGGTTAAGCTACGCTAGCCGCGGTTGGTCCGTAGATGGGTGACCATCTTTACCGAGTCCCATTCGTATCTGCGAAAGCACGTTAAGCTGTCGATCCTGGCTGTTTTCGTGGATCTATGACAGTCGTTACGGGTCGTCAGAGGCCCGAAATTCTGTCAACCAGTAGTTTTACCACAAGAGGTATCGTATTACCCAATAACTGGGTTGTGGAGGTCAGATAGGCAGTCGCTTCATGTTCTGCTGCGGAGTTTGTTGCGCCACTTCTTCTTCCCAGCTAAAGACCACTAGGAAGTGAAGGTGAAGGGCGGGCGTTTTGGGGGGACTGTCGTAATTTTAAAGTTCAAAAAGACTCTCAGTCTAGTTTGAATAAATGACTTTTGATTTTTATTTTAAAATACTGGTATTCAGCTGCATCCGGTTAGACTGGAAGCCGACCCTAACAATAGTTGAGAAAAGGCTAAGCAGATGATGATGATCTGATACTGTTATAACGTAAGAAGAACAGAACCGGTCAATGTGGCGACGCATGGGAGATGCCTACATGTCTATGTCTGTCTTTCGGCTAGAATGATGACGATGACGACAGGTAGGTACTCCAGCCGAAAATTACTTTATAAGCACCTTTTTTTGTGATGTAATATTTTAGATGGCACATCAAGACTTCTACAAGAAACTGGCGAGTTCCATGGAATCTCCGTTCTTCGATATTTCAACTGAGGCACGGAAGAAATTGGTGGACTTTTGGTGGCAGACGAACGAGAGATATTTGAAGATACTGCTCGCTTTGGGAAACTGCACTCTTGCAGCTTGGTAAGTTTATAATTGGTTGTTTTATTTCACATTTTGATCAACTTTATTTGATGTCCTCAACTTTATTCCTTTCCCTCTTTTTACACGCTTTATATTAGCTTCACTTGTATGTTTGTTTGTTTGTATGTTTGTATGTAACCGACTCCTTTGAGCGCGATTTTGACCCACTTTAAACGGTCAGATTTCATTGAAACTTTGTAAACTTGTCGAGGACCGATGACAATTCAATAATTAAAAAAAAAAATTGAGAAAATAAAAACACGTTTTTGTAGTTAGCAGAACTAAAAAATAGAAAATAAATAATAGTTTAAAAAAACTAAATAACACGCTTTAAAAACCAAACTAAAAAAGGAGAAAATAATTTAATTCAATTAAAAAGCGTGGGGTGCTTGACAATAATTGATTATAAAAATACCTCAAAAAGCACCCCACGCTTTTTAATTGAATTAAATTATTTTCTCCTTTTTTAGTTTGGTTTTTAAAGCGCGTTATTTAGTTTTTGAAACTATTATTTTTATATTCATGTAGAGTAAATATTATTATAAACAAAGCTCAAACAATAAAAAAGTTTCGTACAAAGTTTATATATTTTGTACACTGACGAATTTGACAGCTATATCTTTTATGTGGTAAGCGCCACCATAACCGCTATCGAGTAGCCCGCGAAATTGAAAGTTTCTTACGTTTGTTTGCAAATTGCAGGTCAGTGTGTGTGAACTATAACCATTAAATCATAAACAGGGTGTATTTTTTTAATGGTTATAATTCTAAGTTAATTTAATAGTCAT
Organism: Antitype chi; assembly: GCA_947359405.1. Classification (NCBI taxonomy): domain Eukaryota; kingdom Metazoa; phylum Arthropoda; class Insecta; order Lepidoptera; family Noctuidae; genus Antitype; species Antitype chi. The sequence continues at coordinate 6,866,952 of OX375815.1, read as the reverse complement.
TCAACATACAATCTGACACTGACATGCAATCGCAAAAAACAGAAGGAAATTTGTATTGCGCAGTTTACCTTAGCGCATCTACCTTAAACCCCATTTTTTTTTTTTTTTTTTTTTAAATAAATAAAACTAATATATAAATATTACTAATATTCTGAGTATTTTCTAGGTTCATCTTCCCACTACTAGACGAAGTGGACTACAACCTCATCGTGGGCATCCGTCTCCCATTCTACTACATGACACCTATCCGGTACCCTCTAGCCTATTTAGTCGTGGTGATATCTTTCTTCTACATCTCGCACTTCGTGATGGTGACTGATTTGAAGATGCAGACTCACCTAATGCACCTGCTGTGCCAGTTCACTGTTCTGGCCGACTGCTTTGAGAACTTGCTGACAGACTGCAGGGTTGGATTTGAAGGTATGGTTTTGGAAATAATAAAAAAAAACAGTGGCACTCCGGGAGTGCCGACAGAAGTGAAAACTTGAACAATTACGTGTGTATTTTTTTAATCGTCAATACAGGATTTCACATTGGGTCCTTGGGTCCTGATTGCTCTCGGTAAAAAATGATAAACGAGCGATCGACTTCAGCTATTAAAGGTAGCAACACAGATTTTTACGATAAAAATACAAAGGGATAAAAGAATTAGAATTTCCTAATGAAAGAAAGGGACTTTTCCAAAAGACATCAACGCGCGACTCATTCGAGTGCTCGTTCACCCAACCACCATTTTAAATAGACCCCTGCGGTGGCTCATAATAAAACTAATTAACTTGTGAATTGTATCGTCGAGCTATTAGATTACTATTTTTGCCGCTTTGACACTCCTATATCTATGTACACAGTATATATATTGCTCATGGGAAGCGTGCGGTGACGATGACGCGAGTTTCACGATTTTTGTTCACCCAAAAAGTGATCAACGCGCCTAAAGAAGTTTTCACTTCAAAAATATCTCAATTTGACCAATTTTTGTTTTGTTAATTATCTGCTAAGTATTTCTTGACAGGCCTACAATATCCCCCCATAACTTAACAACGTAATTTGAAGCAAATTACCTAGTTATTTTTAAAAGAGTAACCGTGAAGTTTCTTTTTGGCTCTTCTTCTTAGGAAACGACCAATTGAAACTTTGTATCTACCTTTTGACGTTTCATAAGGCCCTTGTAGGTTTATGTGAATAAATATTTTGATTTAAACAAGTTGCTTATACATTTAGATTGTGGTCGACTATGTTGCGAGGCGATTAGTATCGACTGCTACCTAATTACACTTTAAGCATTGTTATGTAAATTACTAAATGATGTTAAACCTTGCTTGTCTTAAAGATGGACAAAAGTATTCCATTTTCGCCACTTTTTCGTGAGCTGATACTTTGTACTGCGTACAAACAGAAACGAACCCGACTCTTTTAATTAGTGGTGCCCTCAGCGGGCCATTGCAAATTAAATTCCGGACCCAATCGATATTTCACTCGGTCCTTTTGTTACGAGCCAGGTTCTGGTATTTTTATGACCTTCATGAAAAAGCCACAAAAAAAACCATTTATACACTGTGAAGCCATTGACGACCAAAAATACCTAAAGATTTCATTTAACACATCATCATCTGTCTAGCATTTTCCCAACTAAGTTGGGGTCGGCTATCTTACCGGATGCAGCTGAAGATCAATCTTTTATATGACGCTACTGCCTATCCTATTTTAACACATACTATATAATAACAAGCTTCACAAAATAAAATATTGAAATATATTTATTTCTCTTTCAAAACAAACTTACGACTAAAACTTTTTAACGACTGTTTCAGATGTAGTTGAAAACAATTTAGTTTACAACAAAAGTTTCGCTGATAAATACACAAAGAGACTGGGCGAGCTAGTACAACAACACAAGCAAATTTTAAGGTAAATGTTATTAACATAATCAAAAGTTTAATAAAGGTTTGTTTAGAAAAAATATAAAAATGAGGCACCTCGTTGTTATATTTTTTGTTTTTTGCTTCATAAGTAATGATACGGGATTTATAGAAGCAAGATCGAGTTCATGAACGTAGCCAATATGTACGCAAACAAACAAACTCACGCCTACCGATGGAGGTTAGCAGAAACTACCAAAAGGTAGCTTTTTTTTAAATGACATCTCGCAGGTCACATAGGAGGTTGTCGGCTGTCTACCCGGACTTGCTTATGGCTGCCTCAATAAATGAAGGGGAACCTAGTCGCGGGCAAGAACTCACTGGTAGGCCTGGCTAAAAATCACGCTGTCTCACCAGGCTTCGTGTCCGACAGAGATAGTATCAGTGATGAGCAGTTAGACGCTAGTCTACACGCAGAACGTTATTGAGAGAGATGCAGGATCATTTAAAATAAACAATTCAGAAAAGTCCTTTGGAAGATCGGGTTTTATGAAAAAGCCAATGCATAAATCAATGACCAATAAAGTTTATTGAACTTTTCAATAATTGAACTTTGTCGGTACCGACTTGGTTTTGGAGATTTTACACTTCTTTTATTACACACGCCCAAAGTTAAGTAAAACTAGCAAGAAAAACGAATCTTTGTTGGCTCCTAACTTTTTAATGGGTTTTTATTTTAGTATTCTGTTTCCGTACAGACAATATTAATAATGAGGCAAAACGATATCATATTTTACTTTGGATGTGCCATGTCAGACAGTGGAGTAAACCACTCCCGAAGTTTGCATGAAAAAAATGTGAACTAGGTTCACCTTAAGGCCTCCAGCCAGGGCTTAAAACTAAGCGACTACACGCTAAGGGCACCCTTTGTGGGACCTATAGACAACAGCTTAGGGCGTCGCCGTCGCTGGAAGAGGGCAGCATAGGACGAGCTAGATCGAAATTACCTAACGGCACTAGCTGCTACAATTCGTAAATACTTCTTTTGCTTCGCTTTCGTCCATACATCGATCATAAACGGACGCCGGTTACAAGTACTACGCACCTGACCTTTTATTATTTAATTTAGTAAAATATTTCATAATAAAAAATGTGTTATCTGCACATAAAACAATTTGTCAAAAAAAAAATATAGCCTTTGTATGACGCTGAATATTCACTACATTGCCGTATCAAGTGAGCTCGATACTTTGACAAAGGATGCTGAAAAGGTATGCGAACAGTGAAACTCGCTACCCTTTGTGTGCTCGAAAACCGGCGATACGCGGAAATACGTGAACACTTTCCATAGAGCGCGTAGTGCCGCAGGAGCAAAACAAAAGTACAGTAAGTTGATGCATAGTGGGTAACTGTATATCACAGTATTATTGGAGTGGAACTTCGCAGGCGGCAATTAGATCCTCATCGTCAGCCTACAGCAGTTCACTGTTGGAGATAGGTCGCTCCAATATTGCACGCCATTCAACTAAACTCTCCTCCAGCTTCTGCCAGTCACCCTGCAAAGACCGTTGCTCCGAATAGTCTGAAGGCGTCCTACCTTATATTTCCCGATTCGCAGTCTCCACTCAAAAATTGCCCATTGCCAATTCAGCTTGCTTATTCTGTGATCTATATCTACAAAATTAGTTCTCTGCCGGATCGCTTCATTTCAGATTCTATCCCTCAGAGAGACTCCAAAACATAGATCGTTCCATAGCTCGCTGAGCGATTTGATATTAAACAAGAATTAATAGTACCAAGGATGCGTCACGTTTCGTTACATGAGAGAGAAGAAAGATATCTCTCTCTGTCTGTCTATCACACTAAATCTCTCTTATTGTTTATTTTTAAAGAAGTTCCTTTTCTGCCACATGAATAGTGCTGGAAGCGCAATTTCTTTTATTTACATTATCTACTTACTAACAAAAGTTCCTCCATAAAAAATAAAAAAAACAAATTAAACCGACGAAAAAATTAACTGAAAAGTAAAAAATAAATCTTTTAGTCTAAATAAGGTCCTAAATTCGGCCTAAGTCGGCGGCAAGCAAACAATCGACGTAGATCAAGCAAGCTGCCTGTTTTACGTCATTATGAGTATTTTACCTCAATTTAGGAGCTTACTTAGACTAAAAGGTTTATATAAGGAAACCGTAGCTTTAGCGAATACACTGAAAATCTTCTTCTTGCATCCCTGGTCCCATTACTCATTTGGGGTACCTAGTGTCTTTTCACTTTTCTGCGCCAAACAAATATTACGATATTATTTCAGCGTTTGAATTCCTTTTAAAGTTTTGTCCCGATGCACCTCTGCATCTCTATTCACCCCGTTTGACGGAAGATTTTGTAAAATGCGACCTTGTGTTTCCTTCAACAAAACCTTCTGCTCAATCAAGATGAACAAAGCAAATAAAATCGACAAAATAATGTCTTATCGAAGCTAATCAACCTTAAGAAAATGATTGTCACGTATTTTTTCAATTTCGGTGAGCGCATATCGCGTCGTTACGCTATCTGGATTGGGAATCCGAGACGAGGAACAAACAGATCCGAAATCCGAGACGGGGTCGAAACGAATCTGACATGATACTCCCTAAATCCAAGAATATCGTTGTCCTACATAGGATAAAAGCATAATAACACGTTTCATACATATATTTCTTAACTACGTGACCACAGGCTAAAAAAGTGAGTATAATATGTCTAGACTTTGCCGACGTTGTTTTATTGTTTCCACAATGGGAAATAACTTTTCGCTTTTTTTATTGTTTTAAGCACATTTTTCCAGTAGATATAATCCTCAGACTCATAATGTTACGGTTGTATTATTTTTTATATGACAATGCTATCTTGTCGCGGGGCATGATAATGGCAGTCCAGTATTTCTTTTTTCATAAACTGGCGTGGTTCTACGGTATGAAAATAAACCTAGTGGGCTTTGATTATTAAAATGTTGAAATAATAACACCATACAATATATATTCTAGTTTTTCAAGAAGTTCCTAAACGAAATATACGCAGTATTTTGAACGTTAGGGCTAGAAAGGGGTTGATTATGGAGATACTGGCTGTTAAAGAGAAAAGATAAACTGGTACTGCACCGATAATGCCAATGAGATGTTTGGAACAAGAAAACGTAGGCTACTCTGCGGCAGTACCAGGAGAATGATGATGACGTACCTGACAGGTCCAGACCTTGCTAGCAAGCTTTCCCTAATTGAAATCTTATTAAAGGCTCTTCCCCCCTCTGATTGCAAAAAAAAACATGTTTACTGTACTTACTTACTTACGCTAAACTAAATTTTTTACGGTTTTTGCAATTTGCAGGTCAATGTCAGGCTATAATATGTTGAGCAAAATATGATTTGCGACCGTAACACGTATCTATTTACCGAAGTATACCTACATAATTTACTTTTTCATGAAAAAGTCATTCAATGGGATTATAATATATGACTTTAGAGGGTTGTGATCATAATTCTTTAAAGCCATAAGTACATAAAAAAATGTTTATTTCTTTAACGCCTGGCACTCAGGCAACTGTTCCCTCAGTTGCCTGAGTGCGTGAGTATTTTATTATATAGTTGAGCCGACCGTGTATTATATGTATTGAATGGATGCAAAAGTGGTTTTTGTTCGCGGGATTTGAGTAATCGTATTTTTTTCTTTTAGAAAGTTTAGATACATCGTAGTGCAGGGACTTATGTTTTTTTTTAATACTGTATGTATAATATATAATTTACTAACAGAGAGTAGGCCACTGATTTGATAAATACTCTCTATAGAATGTCTCATACTTTAAATACATCGTTTTTATCAGAGCACGTTGAGCACGCTCTAATTCTTAGAATTTTGTTTTTGCTGACCCTCCCCAAATAGGGATACAGTATATTAGGACTGATTGGACCAGGGCGACATTTATCTCGTGTAAGAGATTTCTAGTTTTATTACATTGCATAATCATATGTTTTAGGACAATATGTCTCAATGTACTAAATAATGTTACGGTCGCGAATCTCATTCTTACCCGACTACCAAGGAAGAGTTTATGTTTTAATCAACATACAACCTGCAAGTTACCGCGGTCTGCCTTAGCGCATCCTCTTTCATGTTAACTGTCCAATTGACTATTGTTACTGTGCAGCCACACGATGAACATGCGCGACACGCTGAGCGGGCCCATGTTGGGCCAGCTGGCGGCCAGCGGCACACTTATTTGTTTCATCGGATATCAGGCCACTACGGTGAGTGCACAGTCACACACTCAAATAACAATAGGTTTGTAAGTTCAATGTACCTGGTTCATCATTGTATTTGTCCAAAAATGTCCATATATAACACAGCAGATGTCTGATTTTTGAATAATAAACGAATTGTCTTGTGCATAAAGTTTTAATTTATTAATGCCTAGTTAACTATGCCTAGATCGAGACCATTGGTTGATATCCATCTAATCTAATCATGTTTATTTGAGCAATTAAGTAAGCTTTTAATTGTAGTAAACTAACGATCAACAAACAATTTTTGGGTTCTTAGAACACCCATTAACTTTCAAAAGATGCTAAAACTTATAGTAAAATAAGAATTATGAACAAGTATATAAAGTAAAAAGGGAAAAGCTCACTGGGCATCAAAGAATTCGTCCGCATCGCTGTCAGTGGGAAAAGTGCCCAAAAGGCTGGCAGCGTTGCCACGTTGGATGGCAACGCTGATTCTTTGAGCTAAGAATTGGCCAGCCCTTTGGTCACGTGAAGATTCGACCAACCGCTTGGCGATGTCTCGAAATACTCGATGAGCACTCGGACCCCACGGCCCTAGTGTTTCAACCCCAAACGGCTCAAACATATAGCTCCCAATAATGTTGTTATATTTGCGCCGTTTGAGGCTTTCTGCACCTGCAGCAGCCGCACCAGCACAGCCCGCCGTGCTCAGAAGATGGGATGGCGCGAGGGTGTCGACACAGGTAGCATCCCACACCAAAGGTCTACCCAACTTCCAAGGCATTATGGTACGAGAGCCCGACGGATGATGTCATTAATGCTGGCGTGCCGTGCCAGCCGACCAGCGCTCTTGCTGCAAGCAAGGCCATGGTGTCCGAGGCAATCAACTGCTTCACCGCACTGACAGTTTATTGTGTAATATTCTCGAAGGTTTTACTGGATGAATTCAATTTTTAGATTTCCACGTTTTCAGTCACAATCACCGAATAATAATAATTAGAGTAAGTAAGTGAGTGTGAGTAATCCTAAAGTTATAGATAAATCAAGTAAAAACTTCTTCAATACTTAACTTAAGAGCATCAAATGTGGTTGCCCTAGAGGTCTCGAGGGCTCAAATTGTGGCTCTTCTCGCAACTTAGCTCGGTTTGAAACTTGAACTACCACAGGAATTAAGTTATGTCATAATTAATTTGCAGACCTTGGATGAAAGCATCGCAAAATGTTTAATGAGTTTCCTGTTTCTGGGGTACAACCTTTTTGGTTTCTACATCATCTGCCGCTGGTGTGAGGAGATTACAAATCAGGTACCTAACTTACCATGTCATTTAAATTTATAACAGGCTTTATACTCTGCCCGTAGGTATATATGTCACCGTAAAATTGTAAATATCATTAGATTATAATCTTTCTCGCGAGATTGTGAACTGTCGAAAGATTGTGAACCGTAACATATACTGCTTACAATTTAACGCATTATTTTTCGGTAGCTTATAAATTTATAATCTATCGAAGTAAAACAGTCAAATTGTGAATTGGTATCAAGACGGATAGTACCTTGCGTTATTACTAAATAGTCAAGTAACTGCTACTAACTTGGAAGTAGAGCTCGCCGGCCGCTGCCGCAGCACCGCTCTCTTCGCTCGTTCGGCTCGCGCGCGGTTGGTCGCAATTCTAACCTAACGTAACTTATTCGGTCGGTAAGCAGTATGATGCAGCTCACAATTTATCAACAGCTTATAATCTCGCGAGGTAGATATAAGGTAAGATAGATTATACTAACGGTGTTCACAATCATACGGTGACATATTCATAGGAATCTGTAATGATTGTAACCTTAAGGGTGACAGGCGGAATTGATATTTTTGACGTTATTCTTTGTAGGTCAGTGTCGGGCTCTTTGTTGAACAAAATATGAGCTTAGAAGCTTTTTTTTTCTGTGGGCCGAGCAGGAGGCCATGTCAGACTTTTACTGACTAAAACCCACCCGTGTTCCCTCAGTTGCCTGTGGGCCAGGGGCTGCGGTATCTCTTTCGAACAACCCGCACCCCTGGCAGGCATTGGGCACGCCACGATAGCGGCGGTAAGTCCCCTCTTTGAGGAGTGGCTTGAGAGGCGGCATGGCGTCCTCACCTTCCGCCTGACGCAGGTCCTCACCGGACACGGTTGTTTCGGGAGGTTCCTGTTTCGTATAAGGCGGGAGGAAACGCCCGGGTGTTTCCATTGCGAAGATCGCCCTGAGGACACGGTGGAGCATACGATGGCGGTCTGCCCGGCTTGGGCGGAGCACCGCCGTGTCCTCATGGAAGCGATCGGCGGCGGCGATCTCTCGCGTCCGGCCCTGGTGCAGGCCATGGTACGGAGCGAGAGTGAATGGTTAGCCGTCACCTCCTTCTGCGACGCAGTAATGCTCGCGAAGAGGGAGGCGGCGCACGTGAGGGAGAGGCAGTATATGCGCCCTCACGGCCGTAGTCGCCGCGGGAGAAGCCCTGGCGAGTAATAGGTAGCTCGCTGTCCGGTAAGGACCAAGCCCGGGTCGACGGCGCGTTGTGTTCCACGCGCGCCTCAAAGAGATGTCAGCACCAATAGGTGGGGTCCGCAAGGACCGATGCCTGCCAGGGGTGCGAGTTGTTCGAAAGAGATACCGTGGCCCCTGGCACACAAGCAACTGAAGGAACACGGGTGGGTTTTGGTCAGTAAAAGTCAGCTCCACCCAGAGCGGGAGAAGTTATTTGATGATTTCCCACCCTAAAAAAACAAAAAAAAACACAATCCAAGGGTTTTGAAGGAAATTCGTAATCAATTGCTTCATACGTTTTACAAAAATCGTTTGCTCAACATTGTAAATAACGCAATAAATGTTGTCAAATTGACAAAATTATAGGCACTGCAATTATTAGTGTGTTAGCAGTTACACCGCAGATTTATCAGCTTAAAAAAAGAATCATCATTATCATTATAGCTGTAAAACGTCCACTGCTGGACATAGGCCTCCCCCAAGCACCGCCATTTTGACCATTTATGATTGTTTGATAAAGAAAAACATTTCCATAGAAAACACACCGTCTGATAAATAAGCAACAAACTAAGTTATTTCTAACCACCATTTCAGAAGGGAAGGTATACACTTGCTCATTCTTTCCAGAGCGCAAAAGTAGGTGAGGCCGTATACTGCTCAGGCTGGGAGTGCGGAATCTCCAAGTTACCCGGAGTGCGCTCCACCATCTTATTTGTGATCGCAAGGGCCAACAAACCCCTGGTCCTCACTGCAGGAGGGATGTACGACCTCTCCCTCACTTCTTATACGACTGTAAGTTAAATTGAACGAGAAAGCTCCAAGCAATTTTAAAGTTTGACAATTTACTTTGTTCAAAGTTGGTCGAAGTTGCTGGAATGTAGCTTTCGAAAAGTTCTTTTGAAATAAATGCTGTTATTCCAACGTAAAATATCCTTAGGGTTGTCAGTTTCTTTGAATAGAACCACTACTCGAACGTGACTGAACGACGTCGGTATTTCAGAGAATGTCATTGACCTTTCAGTGATCTTTCCTCTAAAACCTTTATTTGTTTCATCAACGTGGCTCCCGTCTGATCAGCCATACACAAACATCGTAAAATGACAAAAATCACCAAAGATAAACAGTACGGGAAAACAAAAACATACGACATGTTTTTAAAAACATGTTGTGTTTCTTCTTTCCCGTTTGTATTTTTTAAACATAGAATTTTGCTTTTACGTAGACATACGGCCTGGGCCACACGCGTGGCTCACTTGACTCGGCTTATTGTGGTCGTACCCCAAAGAGTATAATAACTTGTCGTACCCGCCACGCTCGCGGCTAACTGTTCTGTGGGTTCCAACCTTAATATCCAAATTAATTATGTTAACCAAACAACTGGTGACTGTTTAATTTGTTTGTGTTTTATTGGGTATTATAGTATACTAGGTGCTAAAAGTTTCAAAATAAATCGTAGACCTATGCTGTCTTAATTCAGACTTTATGAGAAATTATGCTAACTACCAACCTTAAACGCGTAGCTTCTATTTAGTAATACTAGCAGACACTTAAATAAATTAAATGATTCATTGATCGGCTAAGTGACGCGAGTTGAAAATTCAACAGTACCTACGGTTTTATTCAGGTGTCTCCTAGTGTTAGTGAAAATAGGTGTTCTAATACGAGGAGTTTTCTCAAGCACGAGTATTTTTGTAATATAATTTTCCTATATTAATGTTCATGAAATTTTCTTCTTTCCAGTTGGTGAAAACCTCCTACAGCGCATTGACGGTGCTGCTGCGATTTCGACACGATTAGATGGAACTGTCACACGAATAAATATTTATGTACGATGGGCGAAGCACAAAATAATTTTAGCTCATTAATAGTACACTGTTTAGCATTCATTACTTTTCTAGGGTCACGACCGACAACCACGCATAAATTACAATTTCCTATGCACAGACAAAATTAGTAATTGAAAAATGAAGATTGCACAAAAGAAATATACTTTACTTTTTGTTTTATTTCAAAAGTTTTGCTCCTCTCCAACCTTGCTCTTTCAATGGTAGCTAATGGAATCTCCAATAATTCCCTGAAAATACTAAATAGTCAAGTAACTGCGACTAATTTGAATGTAGCGCTCGCCTATCGCTGCCAGGGCACACCTCGCTTCGCTCGCTCGGCTTGCGCGCGTTTGTTCACTGTTCTAACCTATCCCGTTCTAATCTGCCTTAGCTTAGTTACTGCGACCAACGATGAGAAAAGGCGAGACTGTTAAAAATAGGCTCGTTTATTTAAAAAAAGAGCACCTCTTTAGAAGGTCAATAAGTGTTTAGAGGATCATTTAAATATTTAACTATTTTGAGTACTTATCTTTAAAACTTTTTATATCAAAATCCTGTATTAATGTTCAAGTGAAACTGAGTGATGTAACTAGTATTATGAAAAAAACATTTTACCTTACTTTCGCTTAATAAACGCATAGTTGGAACTATAATTAACGTGTCATCTTTGAAATGTCTCATGTGTCTCATACAAGAGACACATCAAAGATGTCTTGTAATTAGGTAGGTACGATAGAACAAACGTAGAACAAAGAGCAATTAAATACTTTCTGCAAAATGACCGCCCACTGTCCACTGCGTGGATCCTCTGTCCATTGCACATCTTTACATATTATAACATAAAGTCGCTTTTCGTGTTTGTACGCTTAGACCTTATAAACTACGCAACGTATTCTAATGCGGTTTTCATCAATAGACAGAGTGATATAAGAGGATGGTTTATATGTAGATATAATACACCGACCTCCACACGGGCGAAGCCGCTGGCAAACGATAGTTATTACTAAAATAATAGTAATAGTTTAAAAAACTAAAAAACACGCTTTAAAAACCAAACTAAAAAAGGAGAAAATAATTTAATTCAATTAAAAAGCGTGGGGTGCTTTTTGAGGTATTTTTATAATCAATTAATGTCAAGCACCCCACGCTTTTAAATTGAATTAAATTATTTTCTCCTTTTTTAGTTTGGTTTTTAAAGCGTGTTTTTTTTTCTTTTGGCTTCGCAACGTGGTACTTGTGTGCCCTACGCAATGATTTTTTTAAGAGCTGAATGAAGCGTGCGCCTCGTCGTTTTTTTATATGGAATTTTTCACTTTTTGTATGGAAAAAAATACCTATATGTTGAGATTATGGAGCTTACGTGTTAATTAAAGGGGGTCGAAATTATCATCATTTTTGCGATAGGACACACCATTTTCGAGATATAAGCAAACGAAAACAAAAAAAAAAATCAGTACTGTTTTTGCACCGAAAGTCGAAGTGTTTACGTGAGTTTTATTCCACACTTTTTTAATCGCGATTAAAAATAGTCAGATTTAGTTAGAAAAATTAATATAGTCAAAATTTTTGGTGAAAAACGAAAGACCCAGAATAGCAAAATTACCATCTTCACTAAATTAATAATTCAGTGCAATCTTAGTGCTGTCAAACTAAAATATAGTTAAATTGTGTCACTTTAGTCAATTTCAAAATGGGAAATCGTCGTTTGACAGGAATAAACTAAATTATGGTGATTTTTAGTTTAGTTTAGAGAATTTTCTGCCAACAGAATCGGCACCAATGTTTCCCTTAACCTTTTTAGAGTAGGTATACGTAAAAAAAAAAACAAACAAATGAAGTCTCGGATACACTTGTTAGAATGGAAACAAACTTAATTAAGCCTGACATGCACGTAATTACTTTTCAACGAATATATATAATTAAAAAGTACCTACTTCATACACATAAAATCGGCGGAAGGGATCATTTGTCCACATCAGATAACTACGTAGACACAATGTTAAGGTTCGTGAAGACTTTCTGGAGGAAAATAACCCCAAGTCATGCTATAAAGTTCGCCGGGCCAGTGGAAAATGCTTTCTTTGAATCCGTTTATCGACTCGTCTTTATAGCAGGTAAAATAAATTATATTAAGGTATTTTTAGTAATAGTAGTATGAAGCGTATTATGGAGCTCAAATAGAGTTGGGCAGGACACCTGGCGAGGCGTAGTGACATCAGGAGGTTTTGACAGAATGGCGTCCAAGGACTGGAAGACAAGATGTCGTCGTTCGGCGGCGAGACTGGCAGACGACATTGTTGCCATCGCAGGCAAAACCTGGATGAGGTTGGCACAGAAGAGTACGGATTGGCACATAAAAAGAGGGCCTCTCTTTTCATGTGCTAATCCCACGCTCTACCCAGCAGTGGGTGAAGTCGGGCTGTGGATGGTGATGATGATATTATAGTGCATATCATTTAAAATACTGTTTTATTAACAAAAGTTTTCGGTGTTCGTTTTACTTATAATATTTTAATTTGATTTACGGTTGATCTAATAAATAATAACGACATATTATGATATAATCTTAAGAATTATCTATTCTTTATTTCCACATTTTTTTTACATTCAATAAAAAAATCATCTCAGACCGTCTCAGACAGACTAAAATAGAAGATACCATTTGTGAGAATCGTCACCGTTACCTTCTCTTGTCAGACGTTTAAAATGCATAAGCGTTGTTCACAATCATTCGATACGCTTCCATACCGAATCGAGCATCATTAAATTCATTCATCATTCATTCGTAGGAGTCTTATAAACCCTGTTCACAAATCCAAAATCCGAAAATGTTATCAGTTTAAATCAAATATACGGCCACTAGTTTCCCGACGGTTGTTTGCTGTCGGTGGCGAAGCAAATCAGGTTATTGAAATGTATCTTCTTCGATGCGATAGCCTGTCGAAGGGTTGTGAATAGCTATGCTAGGGTGAGTAACCACCATTACAGTCATCTGATCACAGATACCGTCAGATCCATACTTTAACGTTAAAAATATATAAATGAAAACTAAGCGCTCTTTTCAAGGCGTACTGCCAATCGTTATACTCGAGCAGTCTGTGGGTTAACTTTACGCGCCGGGCTGCTAGTGCTCTGCGTGTCCAATACAACAACGTCTTCAGGATGCTGATGCGGCTGCCTCGCTATTGTAGTGCATCCGGAATGTTTACGGAGGCGCGAACGGACGGCTTTCATGCGGTTGTACGGAAGAACGTAGCGTCTTTGTTGCAGCGCGTGCGAGGCAGTACCAACAGTATCCTGCAGATGGTTGTATCTCGTGCAGATTGCCCTATCCTAAACAAATGGATGCATATTGTGATGGGAATTGACTAACATAGTGTATAAGATTTGACTAACACAATATTTAATTAATTTAATTTATTTCTCTATTTTATAATTTGTATGGATTAATTTTTATAATCTGAAATAAACTGATTAATAATAATAAGCGACGTAATTTCGGAAGATGTGTCCCTACACCAACGACTTTCTCATTAGAACAAAGTATACTTTTAATATTGGCATATATGCTTAAAATATTTTCTTTCCCCAGGTCTCTCCACATCCGACGACTACCTTGCATACACAATTTACAGCATTTTCATCAGGAGTATTTGTACCCTGCTAGTCTCCCTCGAGATATGGCACTTAATTAGCGATGATTTGGTCCTGGATGACATGATATCTGCCGCCAATGCCCTCGGCATACACATCATCGCTATTTGGAAACTTTTTATCATAGTAAGTGTTTCTACGATCAACATTAGCTAATCCTTTATGTATTCTTAACACCAGCACTTTCTACAAAGTGAGTGAAGGTGAAGATCCTCCTATGGGTGCATATTTTAACTTTAGCTTTTAAGCAGTCAGGTTAAGCTACGCTGCGAGGTTAGTCCGTGGATGGATGAACATGCTTACATACTGAGACTCTTCCGTGCCTCGGAAAGCACGTTAATCCGTTGGTCGCGGCTGTCATTCGTGGATCTTTGACAGTCGTTACGGGTCGTCAGAAGGCCAAAATTTTGATAACCAATCTTATCAGGGAGTATAGTATCTCAAACTCAAACTCAAAGCATTTATTTCAAATAAACCAATTACAGGCACTTTTGAATTGTCAAGGTCGGTCAGATAGAAAGATGAAGCTAGTTGCCCATTCCAAAGCGTAGGTACCTATGGAGAAGAACGGGCAAGAAACTCCATGGACACTCTTTTAAAATCATGATTTTGTTACAAACAACAATTTCAACATAATGATGTAACCAACTTACATCATTATGTTGAAATTATCAATGTGAGAACGATGTAAAAAAATATAACTCAGACACTGGGTTGTGGAGGTCATATGCAGTCACTATTCAGCTGCATCGGATAAACTGGAAGCCGTCCCCTAATAGTTAGTTAGCCAGAAGAGTCTTGGACAAAATTGATACAAAACCGAAGCATTTGGTAGAAAAGCGAAACATCCCGGATGTCATAAAATGAAAAATTCTAATGGGACGCAAAATAAATGTACTATGGATGATAATAATCAGAACAGTTATATAGTTCAAATCTTTATGTAAGGATTTCAACACAAATAGCTTAGCTATAAAACCGGCTTGTAGCTGAAAAGGTTTTAAAGACTTAGATAGCGGGATATATATCAGCTTGAAACTTTGGAACTGCATATGAGCTTCGTACAGCAATGTAATCGGTGAGGAACAAAAGCCTGGTACTGCATCTACCGTCGTTTGATAACAATGGTCATTGGGTACATTAATATTTGAAAGTTGTGGTGGTATACTGGTGGAGTTACATGGTTTTTTGCGGGCCACAATTTAACATAAAGAAAACGTTTAAACGCAAATAATAACCGGTCTAAATGCAAATGAAAATGATAAAGAAAATGATATAAGAAAATTTTGATAGCTTTGAAAGCATTTTAGCGCAGACAGTTCGGAAGATAAGTTTCAATTTAAACACATTTAAGACAACATCACGCCTTGTTTCCCCAAAGGGTTCGGCAGAGGTGTACTTATGTACACCCACATTTTATAGGGAGCGAGCCTATTGTCATCAATCGAGCACAAATCCAGATTCCAAGCAAAGAAAAAAGAACTCAATCAAAAATCAATGGACGAATATGAGGGCGTTCAAACCTTCAAAACAGGAAAGAAAAGTCGTTTTCTCCTACGTTACAGTTTCTCATACGTCAGTTTCTGAAAAGAAGAATAGGGAAGCTTAGCAGTCCTAATTTAATATTATCTATTCTCATTTTAGGTTGGCCACAACAAAGTCTTCAAGAACTTGGCAAAGGCTATGGAATTGCCTAGTTTTGACATGTCTACTCAAAAACGGAAGGACATAGTGAAATATTGGGCCAATACACACACGAAATATTTAACAGTTTTATTAATTATAGTTTTATTGGGCATGTGTTTTTGGTAAATATTTTTTTATTATTATTGGCTTAAGCGATGCATGTCTGGCATACACTGGACAGTTAGTCTATAATATTATTATCACCATAATTTTGTGTACTACCTATTATTTACAAAGTATCTAAACTATTAAAATAGAGCACAGTTGCTTATTATTATATTATGCAACGAGTATCTCATTGATATATCTAAAAACTTACATCCAAAAAATTGATTCTATATACGAAGTTTTTTTACGCTAGGATCTGCTAAACAACCCTTTAGACAACATTAACATAAAAACGCTCGGTAGTTTTTGTAATACTTTCATCATCACCATTATCATCACCATCATTTCGGCCGAAAGACGTCCACTGCTGGACATAGGCCTCCCCCAAGCACCGCTACTTCGACCGGTACTGTGCCTTTCGCATCCTGCGTATTCCTGCGGTCATCACCAGGTCATCGGTCCACCTTGTGGGAGGCTTTCCAACGCTACGTATTCCTGTACGCGGTCGCCACTCCAGAACCGGCCCCATCGGCCATCTGTTCTGCGAGCAATGTGCCCTGCCCACAGCCACTTAAGATTGGCAATTCTTCGGGCTATGTCGGTTACCTTGATTCTGTTACGGATAATACTTTACTACAAAAGATCTTCTGTTGTTAACTTTACCCAAAAGTTAAATACATTTACATTGCACTTAACTGAACTCATGGCAAGTTGGACTAGCAGTTTATGTTCTTCTGACTTTATAAGATCATCATCATCAACATTATTTCAGCCGAGAAATGTCCACTGCTGGACATAGGCCTTCCCCAAGTTTCGCCACTTCGACCGGTTCTGGTGCTTGTTATTTTTGGGGGGGTTTGCCGTAATCGCCACGCTTGGCAAAGTCAAAGTCAAAGCATTTATTTCAAATAGGCACTTAAAAGGCACTTTTGGCAGGCGGGTTGGCGATCGCAGTTTAAAAAAATTATAGAGAATGCTGCTGCCCATTCTCTAGTAGCTCCCTTAGTCGCCTTATACGACACCCATGGGAAGAAATGGGGATGGTGCTATCCTTTTAGTCCCGCATTACACGGACCCTTTAGAAGATGGATGCATGAAGAAGCCTCCTCGTGTAGTGCAATTTGTTCCACCAGTAACTCGAATTAACCGAGCGTTAGGCGCATCTTGGGCAGTCACACCCAAAATCATGACCTTGACCTTGATGATTGGCCTATTCTTCCCTTGCGGTGGTAGGGCTAACGCTCGCCTGGTTCGCGACCGGAGTCCGGCGTCAAGCAGCTTGCTGTGTTTCGTCGATGCGTGGGAGTACCAGTGCCTTGCCATAGACCTCATCAATCGCTTTCCATCAGGCGTGATCGAGGTCAATAGCGGGCCATTTGGTAATAAAAATAAATAAAAAAATACTTTTAATTCAAAATTTTAGGAATATCCTACTTCCTAGTTCCTACTATATTATAAATGTGAAAATTTGTAAGTTAAGATGTTGGGATGTTTGTTACTCAATCACGCAAAAACGGCTGCAGGGATTTGGAGGAAATTAGGCACACAGATAGTTCATGACTTGGATTAACACATAGGATACTTTTATCCCGGTATTACGTTCCCGTGGGATAATTTCCGACCTCCACGCGAGCGAAGCCGCTGGCTAAAGCTAGTCCTTCATAAATATATAAAAAGGTAAGTAAATATGGAGGTGTTTGTCTGTTTTATACTGCTTTTGTTTACCGGATACGAGGTTATTTTTTTGAAACCCGGGCTTTGTAATTTGGCGAAGGTTGTAAATGTATTAATTTATTTCTTCATCGTTAATACGCGGATATTAAAATCCATCTAGACCGACTTGCTTTGTTTTTAAACACGCTTTTCTTATATCAAACGTAAGTATAATGAATAAATCACGAAGAGAAGAAATTAAAACAAGAAACGAAACAAAAAATGTAAAGGAATACAAAAAATTTAAAGAAAAAAAAAAGCTTTTTTATAAACAAGCTTTTATTATTACTTGTTAATAAAACGAACTAAAAAGTTTAAAATAATTTAATCTCAATTGTTTAAATAAAAGCGTGTTACATTCACATCATAATATTGCATTGTCACGCGATTTACACATGTATGCAAAATTTCAGTTCAATCGGTAACCGGGAAATGGATCAAATTTAATTTTAAAGATTTCAGGACAGTTGAAACTAAATAAACGCTTGTAAAAATGGGGGAGATCTTTGCTCAGATGTAGAAAAAACAGACACAACTAAATGATGTGTTATAAACCACTCGTTTTAGCCCGTGGCTTTAAACGCGTAGAGGAAAATCGGTCGTAAATACGGGAACGTACTACCGGTACAAAAAGTAACATACTTAATTATGCCTTAACCCAGGTCACTTTGGGCACGCCACGATAGCGGCGGTAAGTCCCCTCTTTGAGGAGTGGCTTGAGAGGCGGCACGGCGTCGTCACCTTCCGCCTGACGCAGGTCCTCACCGGACACGGTTGTTAAGGGAGGTTCCTGTTTCGGATAAAGCGGGAGGAAACGCCCGGGTGTTTCCACTGCGAAGATCGCCCTGAGGATACGGTGGAGGTCTGCCCGGCTTGGGCGGAGCACCGCCGCGTCCTCGTGGAGGCAATCGGCGGCGGCGATCTCTCGCGTCCGGCCCTGGTCCAGGCCATGGTATGGAGCGAGAGTGCATGGTTAGCAGTCACCTCCTTCTGCGAAGCAGTAATGCTCGCGAAGAGGGAGGCGGCGCACGTGAGGGAGAGGCAGTATATGCGACCTCACGGCCGTAGTCGCCGCGGGAGACGCTCTGGGCGTTGGGAATCCCAGGCTGATTCCCGGCCACCGTAGGCGCGGGGCTTGCAGACAGCGAGTAATGGGTAGCTCGCTGTTTGGTAAGGACCAGGCCCGGGTCGACGGTGCGTTGTGTTCCACGCGCGCCTCAAAGAGATGTCAGCACCAACTGGTGGGGTCCGCAAGGGCCGATGCCTGCCAGGGGTGCGGGTTATTCGAAAGAGATACCGTCGCCCCTGGCACACAGGCTACTGAGGGAACACGGGTGGGTTTTAGTTAGTAAAAGTCTGTCATGCCCTCCTGCTCCACCCAGAGTTGGAGAAGTTATTTGATGATTTCCCACCCAGAAAAAAAAACCCAGGTCACATAACTGCAAAATTTCTACGAAATCCATTTAGCCGTGGAGGCGTGAAAAGGTAACAGATAGACACATACTGCCGTCCACAAGCTATAAATGCCGTTAACCAACAAAATCATATTTCGAGTTATAGACAAAAAAGCGCAGAAAAATATGAAATGCATGCTATTTAGTTATGCAACGGATGGTAAAAAATCTAGTAAAAATGTAAATTATAAGCCCTTAGTCACTTTTTAGTTTAGTAATGTTGCTTACCTGCGTTTTAGCGTAAACACGTCAAACAAGACAAGTAAACGGCGTTTTTTTTTTATCTCGGCATCCTTATATAGTAGAAAAATACTGCTTAGACAGAAAGATAGAGAGTTTTTTTCTGATTATGGTGGCATTAAAAAAAGGAAAATTTACCGTACGCGAGTTAACGGCATTATAGCTTGTGGACAGCAGCATCTATACATAGTTAGTCTACGTGCAGATCGACGTTAAAAAATCGCGAAGAGATTTTTTCGCTCACTGGGCCCAGTGAGCGAAAAAATCTCTTCGCGATTTTTCAACGCTCTGTTTAGCGCCTAGAGTTGAAAATCCAATAGCGTGTTTTTTCGACTTGCTGGGATACACTCTGTTGTATTCTCAATGCTCGGCTCTTCAACTTTCGTATTTTACACGCTTTATATTAGCTTCACTTGTATGTTTGTTTGTTTGTTTGTATGTAACCGACTCCTTTGAGCGCGATTTTGACCCACTTTAAACAGTCAGATTTCATTGAAACTTTGTAAACTTGTCGAGGACCAATGACAATTCAATAATTAAAAAAAAAATAGAGAAAAAAGACACACGTTTTTGTAGTTAGCAGAACTAAAAATTAGAATTTAAATAATAGTTTAAAAAACTAAAAACACGCTTTAAAAACCAAACTAAAAATAGAAAATAAATAATAGTTTAAAAAACTAAAAAACACGCTTTAAAAACCAAACTAAAAAAGGAAAAAATAATTTAATTCAATTAAAAAGCGTGGGGTGCTTTTTGAGGTATTTTTTTAATCAATTAATGTCAAGCACCCCACGCTTTTTAATTGAATTAAATTATTTTCTCCTTTTTTAGTTTGGTTTTTAAAGCGTGTTTTTTAGTTTTTTTAGTATTATCTTATGATTATGCATTACAGGCATATCTTCCCATTGATAGACGATATGGAATTCAATCTGATGGTGGATGTGAAGCTCCCGTATGAGTTGGTTGGCTATCCTCTACGCTACGTTCTGAACTACATAGTGATAGGTATGATGTTCAACTACACTTCCTGTAATGTCGTCATGACGGAAGTGATCACGCAATCTCATCTAATACCCCTCATCTGCCAGTTCAATGTGCTTGCGGACTGCTTTGAGAATATCTTTGAAGAATGTGCTGTGGAATTTCAAGGTAGGTACTAACTACTAATATTATGGTTTTACGTCTTGAATTCGACTAGCTGTCTTTACTGACAGTGCAAATTATGTTAGTCTAATTTTAGTGGTCATCTGCTATGCCTCACATAATTCGTTATACATAACATATTGACGGCACGTTTAGCGCAGTGGTTAAGCGATTGACTGCTGCGCTGCGTGTCGCGGGTCCGACTCCCGCACGGAACAAATATTTGTATGACCTACAAGTACTTGTTCCGGGTCTGGCTGTTTGTGTATGTGATTTTAAATGTTTGTAAACGCACCCACAATACAGGAGAAATTCCTAGTGTGGGGCAACGTTTAAAAAATATATATTTAAATAACCTTGTTTTTCCAAAGGATTGAGCAGATATGTACCTACCTATAGTGCACTCACATTTCACCAGTTATGTTTAAGCCCCATGTAATAGGGGGCAAGCCGGTTGCCATCAACCGGGCACATATCCAGGCTCCGGGCTGCTACTGACAAATTCCTGATAGAAAAACCCAGTAACACTTTGTCCGACCTGGGCATCGAACCCAGTACCTCTTGCTTAGCAGTAGCGCTTACAACCACTAGACCAACGAGGCAGTCTAAATAAATTAGCGAACTTATGGGATTTGACCCCATTTATCCCTTAGGCCACCCACAATGTAAGCCCGGAATTAAAGATCACTGTTAACGTCAATTGACCCAAATTGCCTGTATGATTATACAGGTGCAGATATTCGTGCGTCATGACTGAGTTAACCACACAGATTCCCAAGTATAAGCCCTATTGAAGCGAATCATTTTAATGCGAACCATTGCCGTTCTGTAGCCATTCATAGAGCTCCAGAAATTCGGAGCAACGTTAAGACACAGAAAGATACAGAAGGTTGGTTCCCCGAAAACTAGCGAGAAGAGGCTCACGCACACTTAGGCTTACTTGCACCACAATTCAATAACTGTATGCATCTAAAACTAAACTCATTTAAAAAATTATGCCGTCTTATCATTTCCAAATGATTGACAAAAATACAGGATGTAAGGGTAAACAGCGTTGTCACTTAAACCATGGGTAGTTGACTTAAATATAAAATAAACGAGCTAGTTAAAAAAAAATTGGCGCGCGAAATGACGCTAGGGCGCGGCGTTAAGTGCGCTCGCTAGCGAGACTGATAGTTGACTGCCCGGGGTCGCGACCCGTGCGTCGGAGTCGGGTCACGCGGCGTGGTACCTGCGCCCTGCGCCCCTTCCCGTATTGAGACGCCAGTTTGTTGCACTCGCGCGTAGGGTGAAAAAAAGCAGATTTTCTTAAAAAAAAGGTTGTTTTTTATTGATTTTACGTTCTATAAACGAAACCAAACCACTGGTTTCAAAGATAACGGTGTTTACCCTTACAGCCTGTAGAACGATCAATTAAATTCGTGTAGCCCTAACTGAATGCGATTAGTGATTTATGGTGCTAATGTTGTATTTTTAGCTCACAAAGCAACGCGCGGTTTTCTTGTGGTAACCAAGTATACAAACACGCTGTTAATATGTGCGTGAAGACAGAAGCGTCAGCACATGACATACACTTCCAACTTCGACATTGTCTCGGGCGGTACCGAGAACTCCTGCGCTTACACACACATTCACACCGGGTTTGTACATACACATGGTAGCCACAAGTAAAGCGCGCGTCGCTTCATGTGTAAATATGCTATCTAGAGATCTCAAATTGTCTCAAAAAGTGCAAGTCGCGGGTGCGCTTGCGCTCGCTATACATGACTTTTGTCTATTTGTGCGTGCGTTTTCACTTGATGTATGGGGTTGACCTTCTCAATATATCTATTTTGTGGTACCTACAGGCTTCCATTGCAAAAGCAAATTAAAACGCAGAGCCGTCAAAAGCAATTGCATACCGTTCTTTTTACCAGGAGCTAGTGAAAAGCTGGTGTAAATTCGTCAAGGACAAAAGCCGGATGGGAATTGACTCCGTTTGAATTTTCCGAAACGTTTCATTTAAACACGAAATTCATAGAACTGAAAAGTAGAGTTCAAAGATTATTTCAGTCATGGTTACTTGTTCACTGCGTTTATATACAGGATGTATTACGATTGGATTTTGTTTTTTTTTTGTTAAATAATTGTATTGTGTTGTAGTTAAGTTTATGATATTCCTGTGCGAGTCGAATAAATACTTTTTTTTATATTTTTTAAAACCCCTTTGATACTTGGGTAATGAATGGCCTAATAACACCTACATATCACATTAATTAATTATGTTAAATTGTTACATCGTATATCTTATCATTAAAATCACCATTTTTCTATAAGAACGAACATGATGATAACACACACAGCAAAACTGACTCCTTAAATAAAAGAAAAACTCACAAAAAGATCTAAAAGAGATGTAAAAGAGATGAAGATGATTGATTGATGATGTGATGTCTACCTTCAAAACAAGAGTGAACAGGCATTTTCTAGGCACACTCGATCCATCATAGACCTCATCAATTGCTTTCCATCAGGGGTGATCGAGGTCAAGAGCAGGCCCATTTAGTAATAAAAAATAAAAAAAACAGAAGAGACAATCTACGTATTTAAGAAATTAAATCTTTAACTGTCTAAATACACACATAGATAACGTAATAAACGTACAATACCATACATATAACACACTAGCTTATGCCCGCAACTTTGTCTCCCTGAATTTTGTAGTTCCCCGACCTACCACGTTTTTTTTTTTGGTATTTGACATCATGAAATAACTTCTCGCGCTCTGGGTGGGCCGGGAGGAGGGCGTGTCAGACTTTTACTGACTAAAACCCACCCGTGTTCCTTCAGTTGTCTGTGTGCCACGGTATCTCTTTCGAACAACCCGCACTTCTGGCAGGACCTACCACGTTACATCACAACGTCTGCCCACGCTAGTAGGTACTTCATTTTCGCGTGGCGTTATTTCTGATCTTTTTTCTTTTTGCTCGGCTCCTTAGAGTTTTAGCGTGATGTTATATAATCTAAAGCCGTCCTCAAGCTATCAAATGCAATAAAAATTGTTTAAATCCGACTGATAAGCTGTTTAAACAAACAAACTCTTCAGCTTTATTATATCGCTAAATTAATACGAAACACTTTGTACCCGTTTTTACAAAAAGTATGTGGACGGAGGCGTATATTGGCACACTTAAAATGTATATGGAGAAGGAGTGAAGAAAGCTAAATTAAAGCTATATTTGATTTAAATTAATTTCTAATTAAACGAGTTATGGTCGAATTTCGACCACTGGCCGTCCATTAGTTAGAAAAGATGTACATAATAAGGCAATCGGCATGTGGTTCGTTGTATTTAAGGGACTGTGGCCATTCTCACACATGCAGATAATTCATCATCATCATTTCAGCCAAAAGACGTCCGCTGCTGCAGCTTGCTAGAAATAGGCCTTCCCCAAGCTCCTCCACTTCGACCGGTCCGGTGCTTCTCACATCCAGGGGATTCCCGCAGCTTTCACAAGGTCATCGGTCCACCTTGTGCGAGGCTTTCCCACTCTACGTCTTCCGCGGTACGCGGTCGCCACTCCAGAACCTGTCGGTCCCATCGGCCGTCTGTTCTACGAGCAATGTGCCCTGCCCACTGCCACTGCACATAATTATAAGTACATAATAATACATTCAAATGTTTTTTCAGCTTCATGTCCAGAAATAAAGAGACACGAATTGGTTAAAAACAACTTGTTTGTGGATAAATATCAGAAGAGATTGAACGAATTAGTGGCACAACATCAGGCAGTTTTAGCGTAAGTTTCACATTGATTTTCAGGGTTTCGTACCCAAAGGGTGCTAACAGAACCATAGGGTTCTGTTAGCACCCTTTGGGTACGAAAGTAGTAGTAGTGACCCCTGTGACTGACGGACGGACAGCGGAGCCTTAGTATAATAGTATACTAAGGCTCCGCTGTCCGTCCGTCAGTCACAGGGCTACATCTTTTGAAACGTAATCGGTAGATACTTGAAATTTTCACAGAGATTATGGCCGATATAAAAAGAAATAGTAAAAAAACTTAAAAA
Organism: Antitype chi; assembly: GCA_947359405.1. Classification (NCBI taxonomy): domain Eukaryota; kingdom Metazoa; phylum Arthropoda; class Insecta; order Lepidoptera; family Noctuidae; genus Antitype; species Antitype chi. Next base: position 6,842,448 of record OX375815.1, on the reverse strand, counting down.
AAACACGCTTTAAAAACCAAACTAAAAAAGGAGAAAATAATTTAATTCAATTAAAAAGCGTGGGGTGCTTTTCGAGGTATTTTTATAATCACTTAATGTCAAGCACCCCACGCTTTTTAATTGAATTAAATTATTTTCTCCTTTTTTAGTTTGGTTTTTAAAGCGTGTTTTTTAGTTTTTTAAACTATTATTTATTTTCTATTTTTTAGTTCTGCTAACTACAACGTGTTTTTTTTCCTTTTTTTTTCATTTTTTTTTAAATTATTGAACAGTCATCGGTCCTCGATAAGTTTACAAAGTTTCATTGAAATCTGACCGTTTAAAGTGGGTCAAAATAGCGTCCAAAGGAGCCGGTTACAAACAAACAAACATACAAGTGAAGCTAATATAAAGCGTGTAAAAAGGCTAAAAATGAAAGGGTTTCCATATGGGAAATGTGTTTTTTCAGCGTTTTTTGAAAATATTGTAAAGCATTGTACGTGGTACGGAATCCGTCATGTGCGAGTCCAACTCTTACTTGGCCGCTTATATTTTTTTTTAATAAAAATGTTGCCCCACACTAGGATCAAGAAAAAGAATCAAACGAAGACAGGCGGAAAAACAGGCTTAACGTGATCTCCGAGGCACGGAGGGGTCTTGGTATTTAAAAATGGTCACTCACCCACGAACACGGACCAACGTTGGCTTACCTGATCGATTGACCCGTGCGATTTTCATTACTTAGCCGCAAGCCAAATTCTATTACCTACTACTACAAAATCCGCCAGGGATTCGCTATATAGGGTAAAACCAGGATAGTTGCCCCAGGGATATAGTTGCCCCGATTGTAATTAGTTAATTACTCTAGTTTCGCGGATGAATTGCATGCTATTTTATTAATCTATAGAAAGACTCTCCAACTACCACTAAGTTGATCGTGTCGCAAGTCTCTGTGCGATTGCATGGGAAGGCAAAATGCGATCAAAGTTTTTGCGAGATAGATGTCCTGTTTCACGGTGGGGCATCTATCCTAAACGTAATTTATATTAGGCAACTATCCCCTATGTGGGATTAATGTTCCAAAATATAGAGGTCCGCAAAAATCGCTAATACTCTGGAAATATTCAAGATAATGGTTTTTACTTTTCATAAATTTGTAGATAACAAACCAAAGTACCGGCCAGTTTTACAAATAAACTATCTTGCTTTTTGTATTGAGAGTTATAGAGTGATTTCGAAAAGTGTAGCAACTATCCGGCTTTCACCCTACTTACCAAAAGTTGCCATTCTTTTTTTAGCCACACTATGGAGTTAAAGACAATACTGAGCACCACAATGCTAGGAGAGTTAGCGTGCAGTGGCTTACTCATCTGCTGCGTCGGATACCAAGCTATAGCCGTGAGTAAACTTTCCAATATTAAATCGAAAATCGAGAGAAAAGCTTTTCCGTTGAAATAATGATTAAATTCATACGGCTTATAAGCCACGAGCATTAATCTACTAGCGCTCAACTGAAAGGCGATTATTTGAAAGGATTTATCGAGCGGCTGTGTATGGGGACTCAGTAGGGATGTAGGAACAGTAACAATGTATATTGAGGGTCCTCGAATTAGTAAAGGGCAAGGCTTTTGTAAGTGGAAGTGATGTACATAATATATAAGGTTGAAGGATCGTGTCAATTAGAGACCCGTCGATTTGACACATTACAGAAGGAAAAGACAGAAATGTTCTTCCCGTAGTAGTGACCCAGTGGTTACGGCTTCGACTTACGAGTTGTAGGTCGTAGGTTCGACACAGACAAGCGCTTTACTTTCTGTATAAAATAAAAATAAAATTATAAATTCTTTCATCACCACTGCTCTCAAAAAGGTGAAGGAAAACATCGTGAAGAATAAAATAGACATGTCCTAGGACCAAAAATTCGAAGACATGTGACATCTACCAACCAGCACTCACCCGTGGTAGAATACAGGCCACATAGGAGGCCTGTGTCCCAGGAGTGGGAACATTAGAGGTTAATTATGCTATTCATCCCATACTAGTGTACCGGAAGAATATTTGTATTCGTCTCTCTATTAAGATTAAATTAGATGATCACATAATTTTTACATCGCGTTAGATACGTTCGAATACTCAAAGGCTGGTAGCACAATTGTTATTTTCCGAATTAAGATATAATAACAAGATACATTAACATAATCACTCTGTTTATTTGCAGACTTTTGAAGAAAACTTGTTAAAATTTGCCATGTCTATACTATATCTGATCTATCACATGTTCTCATTGTACCTCATCTGTCGATGGTGCGAAGAAATCACCACACAGGTAATATTCTCCGTCATCATCGCTGTCAGCATTCATTCCAACTGCAACACGTCTTGTGCTGTATACAGGTTGAAATTGAAAACATGCGACAAACCGAAATGGGAGATTGTACTCATCATTATGAACAACTTTTACTGAGGGACCAAAGATGCAATCGCAAAAAAAAAACAGCTTTTCCCTACATTTTGACGAGTTATGCGAACATAAATGTAGGGAACAGATGTTTTTTTTTTTCGCGATTGCATCATTGGTCCCTTAGTAAAAGTTGTTCATAATGATGAGTACAATCTCCCATTTCGGTTTGTCGCATGTTTTCAATTTCAACCTGTATACACCGGGCCCAAGCATCGACAAAGGCTGCTTCTGCACTGCCCGCATCTGGAGGATTACCACCACCTTCACACGGTATTCAGTCCACCTTTACCCACACTGCACCTAGGGTTGACAACTTTTTTACAAGAAATAAAGTCTATCTGATTTCAACGTCAAATGCCGAAGTGACAGGAATTAATTCAATTCAAAATCAGAGTCAATGTACCTAAATGGAGTATTTTAGCGTTGCTTTTTTAGATTAGAAAGTATGCTTTAGCGAAATAGAGTACAATTCTCTATACAGGGTGGCAGAGACATCGACGCGCAGCCTGTTAAAATTAATTCAGTTTATATGATTCGAAACCCCACTTGCATAAAAGTTTTTCGTCAGTTAGTTGAAAAAAAATTTTGCATGTTTTTTGTTACACTTTATATGAGCAGTTTTTTTTTATAAACGGCGAAGAATTTCTACGCTAGGAGGCCAAGAATCATTCTAAATTCATGGTTAGATCGTTTGCGCGTCGAAGTTCCCTGCTAGCCTCTAAAGTTGCCAACTCTAGTTTATTTGGCAACTTTAGCTACACCTTCCGTTAGCGTTCCGATGCGTGCGGCGCCGGCGCCTGGAGTGATGGTACATACAAAATGTACGAAAGCGATGTGGGAGGATTTTTGACTATAACATTGAAGCCCGACCAAATGGCGTCAGCCATAAGAGACCGTTTTTTTTTTTGTCTAAGTACTATTTAGGGCTATGGGTAGCGGGGACGGTATTTTTTCAAGCGTAGGAATAACAACTTTCACTCATACCCAGGACCTCGTTTAATCATTGCATCAAATTTAAGGAGTTTTGGCCCGTAATGGCAGTCCTTCAAAGTTTCCGAAAACTTCCCATAGCAATTACTAAGAGGAGCCAAATTATGGGAATGTTTTATGTCACTTACGTCGATGGTTGCGTTACGAGTATTTAGAGGTCGCGCCTTATAAAGTAACTGTTGAAATATCATTCGATTCGGAGATAGCTCAGCTGTTTTTGTATTTTTTGGTGGACCAACGTAGATATTTTTTAAGAATTAAAAAAAAAACATTACCATTCAGAAAACTTCATATTTGCACGCCGTATTAGTATGTGGCAAACATGTCTGAACCTGTGTTTTGTTTTTTCTTTGTTTTTATTATTGTATGTCAACAATAGTAAGCTTTAGCAAATAAATATTATCTTATCTTACCTTAAAAGTCGTTTGGCTGCCGAATTGCCTTAATCTACATGTCATTTAAAGTTTTGAACAAAGTTCGAACGATAATAAAAAAAGAAAATTGTTTCATTCGTTTTCGATATCGATACGCTGGGTAAAGTATTTCCAGATAATTTAATTTGATCCTGTATAGAGTCAAAGCTACATTGTCTCTCTGTGATTACTCGGGCACCTGTAGTTTAGGTACCCTTCAAAGCGGAACACAATAACGCTACTTGGCGGTAGGAATAAGTATGATTTTAGTATTTTTCCGGACCAGTCTTTTCACAAAAAACTCTATTACCTACTGTTTTATTTCTTGCAGAGTCAGCACATCGGGCAGGCAGCGTACTTCTCAGGCTGGGAGAGTGGCATATCGCAGGCGCCCGGAGTACGTGCCACTATCATGCTGGTGATCGCTCGGTCCAACGAACCTCTCGTGTTCCTAGCGGGGGGCACGTACCCTATCTCCTTGTCTGCTTATACTAATGTGAGGATCCAAATATGTTATACTTATAGCTTTTGTCAGCAGCTCCACTCACGTGGAGTGTGGGGCGAATCGAAAATTATCCTACGGGGACGTACTACCGGGATCAAAAGTATCCTATATGTGAATCCAGGCTATCTGTGTGCCAAATTTCATCTAAATCCGTTCTGCTGTTTGTGTGTGATTGAGTAACAAACATCTAAACGTACAAACTTTTTCATATTTATATTATTATAGTAGGATTTCCATATGTATTTGATTTCTTTAAAGAGGCCTAAGCTTCATCTTACCTTCAGCTCTGTGTAGCTGCTGTTGCCTTTTTATAAAATCTCATGAAACGGCAAAATAGACCCAATTCTCTTCTGCTAAGGGCTAAACAATGCTATTACTATGAAAACTATTTGGTGTATTGCTAGCTTGTGGTAAAGCTTTATTCAAAAACATCCAAGCCTCGCTCGGAAAATGGATTGTTGTTCATTTAATCGGTTAAGAGTAGGGAAGACCAAAGAAACTATGAATGGACTGTGTGAAAGATGATATGGCTTGAAAGGGAGTGACTACCGAGAGCACGACCAAGAGGCAAGTATGAAAGACTAAGACATGACAGACATGTTGCGCGGACCCTTAATAAATTGAGGTTTTTTTTGGGTGGGTAATCATCAAATAACTTCTCCCGCTCTGGTTGGAGCAGGAGGGCGTATCAGACTTTTACTGACTAAAACCCACCCGTGTTCCCTCAATAGCCTGTGTGCCAGGGGCCGCGGTATCTCTTTCGAACAACCCGTACCCGTGGCAGGCATCGGCCCTTGCGGACCCCACCAGTTGGTGCTGACATCTCTTTGAGGCGCGCGTGGAACACAGCGCGCCGTCGACCCGGGCTTGGTCCTTGTCGGACAGCGAGCTACCCATTACTCGCCGTCCGCAAGCCCGCGCCTACGGTGGCCGGGAATCAGCCTGGGATTCCCGACGCCCAGGGCGTCTCCCGCGGCGATTAAGGCCGTGAGGGCGCATATACTGCCTAGCCTTTACAGTATTATTTATTAATAAAAACAAACAAATTGAGGTAAGGGCAGGAAAATGACGAAATAAAATGCTCAATCAATGAAGCTTTTGCTGTTCTTCTCTCATATCTTGATGAAACAGGTGCAAATCATAAATACCCTGCCACGGGGCAGATAATTTTATAGCAAGAAATAAACCTAACTTTGATTTATACGTCAATTATCAAACTTCATCGACAGTAAAAAAAATCTAGTCCTACGTCAAACTGTTCTTCAACAAACTTTATATTTTATGAAAAAAGTTTGAGAATTTAATCTATGATACTTAATTATGTTCTAGCTGGTGAAGGCTTCGTACAGCGCTCTTAATCTTCTTCTTACAGTGGACTCAACGAAAGAAAACTAAGAATCGTATCTATGTACAAGGAACTGGAGAAGAATATACAAATTAATAGTTCTAAAGAATGTAAATTATAGCAAGAAACAGATATCATATACCAAGGTCTTTTGTCAGTTGATTAAATGCACATCATATTGTTTTACGTATTGCACGCTTAGAGCATTAAAATTGCATTAATAAACGTAATGAATGGTACCTTTATTTTCCTAACAAAATTTTTTATAGTACCTATACATATTCAAGTTAATGATGAATTAAATCAATTAGGTACATGATGGTGAAAAACCGCATCAAACTCTGTTGTGTAGTTTAGAAGAGCAACGCGACCACACAGTATAGTCAGCCTTATGTTCCCACTGCTGGGACACAGACCTCTATTCGAGAAGGGTTTTTTTTTCGGCTTGTAATACATCAAATAACTTCTCCTGCTCTGGGTGGAGCAGGAGGGCGTGTCAGACTTTTACTGACTAAAACCCACCCGTGTTCTCCCTCAGTTGCCTGTGTGCCAGGGGCACGGTCTCACCACGCGGGCTCAGTGCGAGTTGGTAACAATGCTAACCATACTAAACCGTACTGGCTTCATGTGTGTAACACAGACAGACACGAAAAGCGATAAATATATATACATAGATAAAGATTATATTGTTCTAACCCGACCAGTCAAAACGTCACAACGTGTCATGTTATGCAAATCTATTTTTTATAGGCAAAAATGTCGGCTTGACAAAGAACTTGAAAATATTAGCAATAACAATTCCGCTGGTGTAGCAGTATTCTTTGTTGTTACCGGTGCTACTCGGTTAGCATAACAATGGGACTAGTACTCCGCACGCAGACGTCAGTGGAAGCTACGAGAGGTTTCTAAGCATATACTGTGGAAGTAACTTTGGTTATGGATATAGTGGTGTTCCAAGTGTACAAAAACGTAGGTAGTCATATACATTTTTACGTACTTAGATGACCTGCCTAATAATGTATTTGTACTGACTACGTAAGCAAAACTCATATTATAATGAGCGGTAACGTTTGTATGTGGGAGTTAATCTCCGAAAAAACATGTGATTTAAAAAAATATTTCACTCTTTGCTACACTATTTCCGAGTGCCACAGGATAATACCTAATATGTTTTATGGTACAGCTAACGTGGACGAAGTCGAGGGACAAAGCTAGGTTTTTTTATATTTTTAAAGACTTACGTAGTTAATTCGAATCAGGTAAATTTCTCATTTGACTCACACGAACAGCGCTAAAGATTTGACTGGTAAGTCTGTAGACTTTGAACAAGAGACTCTGACGTGTGACTAGTAGAACAGTAGGCTGTTTTATAAAGATTACTGAACTGAACACACACAAAACAACAACTGACAGTTAACTTCTTGGTAACTGGCGATTGTACAAAATGGTAACGTGTCGACTGCTAATTGATTCCTATTTTAATGTCTCAGTCTTTGGTAAAGGGTAGGTAATTTTGATGCCTTCATTTAACATGAAACAATAACAACTACTTAGTAACAATACTTTGGGAACTAAGGAACTGATCCTCACACACGCGAGCTGAAATGGACGCAGTAACTAAGCTAGGACACTCCGACTAAATGGGTATTTAAAAAAAAAGGTGGGAAATCATCAAATAACTTCTCCCGCTCTGGGTGGAGCAGGCGGGCGTGTAAGACTTTTACTGACTAAAGCTCACCCATGTTCCCTCAGTTGCCTGTGTGCCAGGGGCCACGGTATCTCTTTCGAACAACCCGCACCCCTGCCAGTAGGTTAGGTTAGAACTGTGACCATCGTTTAAATCCAACTACATCCAAGTTGGTCGCACTGGCTATTTAGTATTTGTAGGTCCTCAAAATAGGAATTACTATTTGAGGTTCACAAAAAGTGGTTCCTGCATTAGAATGTTCAATACCTATGGGTAATATGTTTAGTAGCACAAAATGGGAATTATTATTCTGTATACAGGGTGAAATTGAAAACATGCGACAAACCGAAATGGGAGATGGTACTCATCATTATGAACAACTTTTACTAAGGGACCAATGATGCAATCCCGAAAAAAAAAAACATCTGTTCCCTACATTTATGTTCGCATAACTCGTCAAAATGTAGGGAACAGCTGTTTTTTTTTTGCAATTGCATCATTGGTCCCTTAGTAAAAGTTGTTCATAATGATGAGTACAATCTCCCATTTCGGTTTGTCGCATGTTTTCAATTTCACCCTGTATATTAAATTCATATTCTGTACTACCTTCTTACTTAATACGAATTACACAATGGAGTAGTGTAAATACACCGTAATGATAACGACGCAAGGTGGCTTCAGGCGCTGTAATATTTCTGTAATTTCATAGAAACACAAGTTTCAGCCTTCAAGACCAATTTTACTCATTTATAAGAACATTTCTGCATTTTAAAGCTTTGCTTGGGTAAATTTTTTTAGTGCAGTGCTATACTCTTATTGAGAGGGACTGCTAGATTTGTCTATGGTAGATCTGATATCTTCCTACCATTTCGATAGCAAAAATAACACGAAAAAATTTAGGTATATAGCTTCTTATTTATTTTTTCCTCCTCACCAAGAGAAGGCCAGTGTCTCAACAGTGCGACAGTGTGCCAATATTATAGTCTGATTATAATTAAGGATTTTTTTTCTGGCCCAACATTCAGCAACACACATACTGTTTGGATAGGAGGTGAGCTATTATCTGTGAAGGGACGTCGCAGTTGAGATGTTACATGTGCCTATAGACGGCTAGGTTGTAACTATTTCTGATGCCAAACAGCGTTGCTGTCATTATATCAGCCGAAAGACGTCCACTACTGGACATAAGCCTCCCCAAAAGGGGGGGATTTGCCATAATCGCCACGCTTGGCAGGCGGGTTGGCTATCGCAGTATGGTGCTCAAATGCATAGAGAACGCTGCTGCCCATTCTCTAATAAGTCCCTTAGTTGCTTTCTACGACACCCACGGGAAGAAATGGGATAGTGCTATTCTTTTACGTCCGGCACCACACGGAACGCGTTGCTGTATTCGGGTGTAATTAGAGCATTTACAGCATATGAATTTAACGAGCTTTGGCCGTGGGACAGCAGCGTTCTGGCTTTGCAGAACAGTTGTGGATAGGCAGTGGAGACCTGTTAGCATCTGGTGAAATATCGTATTATTTGCTTATCATTTATATGATAAAAAAGATGGCGTCAAATAATCTTTTTATTATCAACTAGGTGACCCGACAGGCGTTGCCCTGTCCAAACAACAATACATACAAAAAACCCTTAGAAGAATCACGGTCAGTTTTTCCTGGTGTGAACATTTTCCGGGAAATTTTTCTCTTTTTGTTTTCATAAAAACCTAACTCAGACTCTATTAAGAACATTTTAAAACAAAAAATAGCCATAACGTTTCAGCCGTCAAGTGATTACAAACAAACAATATTTCGTTTGCATGTATTTGATGGAACTTTCCTATAAATATTAAACATTCTAGTCTACTTATATATTTATTAATAGGTACGTGAAGCAAAACCTTTGCACCCCTTTTTTCGAAAATTACGCGGACGGAAGAGTATGAGGCACAGTTAAAGTTAATGTGGAGAAGGAGCCCGTCCGTTGGGTTTACCTAGCTTAGTTACTGTGACCGACTTACAGTAAGAAAATTCCAGAAATTTAAAAAGAGGCTCATTCATTTCAAAAACCGTACATCATTAGAAGGCCAATACAAGTTTTATTAGGATGAGTTAAATATTTCCCGTTCAGTTAAATAGAATCCGGAATGAGGTGATCCGTCCGAGAACCAAAGTTATCGACATAGCTCACAGAATTAGCAAGCTGAAATGGCAATGTGCCGGCCACAGTAGCCGTAAAACCGATGACCGTTGGGGTAGACTTGTTCTTGAGTGGAGACCGCGAATCGGCAAACGTAAGGTAGGATGCCCTCAGGCTAGGGGGAGCGACGATCTTCGCCGGTTGGCTGGTAGCAACTGGATGAAAGTTGCCGAAAATCGAGCTGAATGGTGTCTAATTGAAGAGGCCTATGTCCAGCAGTGGACTGCTGGAGGCTGATGATGATGAGTATGATAACATATTTCCCATAAATTAACGTGACAGAAACCAACTACCCTCCCTCATCTCTCAATCTAGACATTGACAGTCAATTAGTTTCGTAAATGAATATAGTTAATTATTTTGTAACTACCAAACAAACTTAGTAGTTCGCTCTATTTGCGATTAATTATTCCGTAAGGGAAATGGCACTGACCGTTACCAACTCCGGCGTGGTAAAATATTCAAGCTCTTCGCTTACCCTTGCGATCGACGACTCCTGAATTATTAATACTTGTGTGATATTTCGAACAGAGGGGCAATTCTCGTAATTTTAAGAAACGTTCACAGTCTGATCTCAGTCTCAATCTGTCAAAAATACCTCGAGTTTCGCTCGCTATCTATCATTCTAATTCCGAAACATTACCACTTGCACTTTCAGTAAAAATATTTTAGAAGTAGTTTATTTTTAGGCACTATAATTGTATGGGAAATTTACTACTGTTAGCTAAATGTACTCTTTTTGTATACGTTTTTATTAAATAAATTATTAAATTATTATTATTATTTTGGACAGGTTTTTGACATTTCGTTGTCGCCGAGATGACACTGCGTCTAGATTTTGAACGTTTTTAATTACGAGAATTGGCCTTCAGGTATGTAGCTGGAATCCTATTATTATCTTGGTTTACGGAACAGACAAAAATAAATCAACTAAGCACTCAAGTGAAGGGCTCGTGTCTAAATAATAAAAGCTGTACGGGTTAGGCAACGTTTGCCGATGTCAATTCGTGGATGGGTGACCATACATTACATACTAGAACCTTTTTTGCTTCGGAAAGACTGTTCATTTGTAGATTCTTGACAGTTCTTACAGATAGTCGGAACTGTGAAAGACGTTCTTTGCGTTTTACGTCGTCTTAGTTTACAGTACAGTACAGCAGATAGCCCACTTTCTACACGCTTTATATTAGCTTCACTTGTATGTTTGTTTGTATGTAACCGACTCCTTAGAGCGCGATTTTGACCCACTTTGAACGGTCAGATTTCATTGAAACTTTGTAAACTTATCGAGGACCGATGACAATTCAATAATTAAAAAAAAAAAACACGTTTTTGTAGTTAGCAGAACTAAAAAATAGAAAATAAATAATAGTTTAAAAAAACTAAAAAACACGCTTTAAAAACCAAACTAAAAAAGGAGAAAATAATTTAATTCAATTAAAAAGCGTGGGGTGCTTGACATTAATTAATTATAAAAATACCACGAAAAGTACCCCACGCTTTTTAATTGAATTAAATTATTATCTCCTTTTTTAGTTTGGTTTTCAAAGCGTGTTTTTTAGTTTTTTAAACTATTTAGTACGTCAACAGCTCATTGAAAAGGTAATCAACAAATAATTTCACGTCTACAAGGCATGTAGAGCTAAACCTATCCCATCAGCTTTAAGAAGACGATCCAACCCTCGTTTACAAAAGCCTGTGCTCAAGGAGATTATAATAGATGGTTCGTCCTTTCGTCACTGATATACTATTATCGGGAAAGCCAATTTCGACCCCTTTTCTATAGGTACCTACCACAGAGTACATTTTGTACCTACGTCCATAGATTATAGCGTACTGAATTAAATAGTTCAGCCAACCGACATACTTGTATTTAATACCAATTTCTTGAGTATTCAGGAATGTATACCAAAAAATATATAAAGATTGCAGTGAACAGTAATTTCACCCACCGTTTTTTTTCTTCTTGCTTTTTGCTCGGTTCCTAAGGGCCGTAGTGTTTAAAAATGAAAACGTATGCTATGTCAAAAATTATAATAAAGTGTCTCAGATTTTTTAGCAGACAAATGATAATTATGTAAATGTAATCTAAATAAATCCCTATTTCCCTTGGTCACGGCATAACACGTGAACACGGCTGGACCAATTTTGCTAAAAAAAATTTGTTGTTGTTGTTATTGTCAGGAGATGGTTCATAAGAAAGAAAAAAATTAACAAAGTTGCGCGTAACATATATGTATATCTAAAATGCGAATTCAATATTCAACGTCTTTCGGGTCAGTTAGTTTGTTATAAAATTGCCATTTTGACTTCATGGCACAATTCTACATAGGTACGTTGAGTAAAAAAAAACAAAAATACAAATAATTTGTTATAAAATTGGTAAGTATTTTGACTTCATGGCATAGTTCTACTATAAGTAATATTAACGATTTTCTGACTGAAGCATATAGGCACTTATTACTACTTGTATATTTTTAGATAAGTAGTTTTTATATGAATGAGTTTTTTTTTTACTGTTGACATTTGAAATGTATTATTCTTTGCTGAATTCTTTTTTTTAATTAATGGTATTGACTTGAAATTTACTATCACAACTATTCATATTTGCACACCATAGCACCTATGTGGCAAACATGTCTAAACCTGTATTTTTTACTTTCTTATCAAACGTGCACGTTTTTATTATTGTATGTGTAAGTACATAATATGTTTTAGCAAATAAATATTATCTTATGTTGTCTTATCTTAAACCTTTCTCGAATGCGCTATCAAATGCAAAAACATTTTTTTAATCCGACTGGTAGTTAAAGAGATCAGAACAAACACACTCTACAGCTTATGATTTCATTTATTTATTTTCTTACATAATAAGCATATTATTAAATATTTTTTACAAAAATCATACAAAAACATTTGAAAATTTAAAAATAGTGGCCCATCGGCATCAGGAGCAGAGTCCAAATTGCGGTGGCCAATGCTCTAGAGAAAGAAACCTCCTAACAATGCGTGGCGTGTCCAGGAGTACTGCTTTATTAATCAAGCCCTTGATCCAGCCGCGAAATGAGAGCCTCCTGCAGGCTTAGCCCGACACTTTCTATTTCTACTCTACCGTAGAATAGAAATCGTTTGTCTACATTTCTCGGTTGAAAACTGTCAATAGTCTACACGGAAACGTCATTTTTGTCTACTCTTCCGTCGACAAAACGCTTCTCTACGGTTCTCGTGCTAAGCCTGCTGAGGTGTTGGTCGAGGCTCTTCGCTATTAAGCCATTGACCGTATTCATTACTATTGATATATTATTCGGAGCCGACCAAAGAGAAAATAGTTAGTTTACGCGAGCAGGCAATACGATGTGACGGGAGAGTAGAAAGACAGAAGAAGTCGCGGGCAAAAGCTGTCATAATATAAGTATAGCAGTATTGATATCGTGCTTATACCAAAAATAGATTTTCTTCTAACGTTCGAAACTTTTGTTCAACTTTAAGATTGTTAAAAGTTTGGGTAAAGTTACGCCTAACAATGTAGGTACCCATCCGTTTTCCGATAAGGTATTTCAAACTTACTATAACAATACAAACAGAGAGAAAATCACTTTGAGTGTATTTATCTAATATAAAGAGTACCTTCTGTAACATCGTTGTTAAATGAAAACGTAAATACGAATACGTAAGAGACATTTTTTTTTTTTTGTAGTTTTGCGCTTGACATTTATAGCCAGACCGACAGATGACAGATGTCATTCCTAGATCTGTGACAGTCATTACGGGTGGTTAAAAGCCCAGAAGATTGTTTTACTAAGGGGTATGGGTCCCGGATCGACGGTGCGTTGTGTTCCACGCGCGCCTCAAAGAGATATCAGCACCAACTGGTGGGGTCCGCTAGAGCCGATGCCTGCCAGGGATGCGGGTTGGTCGAAAGAGATACCGCGGCCCCTGGCACACAGGCAACTGAGGGAACACGGGTGGGTTTTAGTCAGTAAAAGTCTGACACGCCCTCCTGCTTCACCCAGAGCGCGAGAAGTTATTTGATGATTTCCCACACAAAAAAAGGGTGAGCTATCTAGTTACTGGGTGACCAGTGACTCCAGGTAAAATACTGGGATTCAGGTGCATCCGGTTAGACTGGAAGTCGACTCGAAAAATAGTTGGGAAAAGGGTAGGAAGATTGTTTAATTTTTTGAGATAAAGGCTGAGTTTTTAACACGGGCCATCGTAATTACCAATAACTTATTTAGACCATGGAAGTAATTCTTTAATCATTATATTACAACAAAACTAATAAACACTGCTTTTAACGGTTTCTAAAATTACATAGCCTTTTAAGAAAATCAGTTATTTCATCACAGATTTAATGAAAATAACTGAAGTTATTTGTTTTTAATCAGAGCACCTACGTTAGAAGGTCGTCCGTTGAATAATAAAATTCTTGGTGGACAATTATATTCCAAGTTATTTTTCTCTTAATAAATAAAATAAAGTGACGTTTTTTTAAGAGATATTCTTAATTCATACATGCTCGTGCATCAGAAAGATGTGATCAAATAAGGGTGGTTTAATTATAAACTGTCCCATACAATACTTCGTAGTATTCCCATTTGAGGACCTATTTTTTGGTCACCTAGATATACGTTGAACACCAAAGGTGTTCGTATTTAAGCACCAATCAATATAATAGCTTGGTGCTCAATGCATAGGTGCTCAAAAAACAGGTGCTCAAACGGGAATTTCAATACAGTAGTTTTCGCCAAGTTTTGTATTAGATCCAAATACAATACATTTGGGTTGGCTGATTGTGGTTGTAGTGTGATTGATAGGTACTTTTTGTTGATAACGATGTTGGTACCATGAAGAAAGTTGTTCAGTTTGATGGTGTGTACCATACCCTTAAATCTTTCTGATACATCCTGTATACTTAATAAATAATATTCTTTACGTATCTATACAACATGTAACATAACTGACACAAGACCTCATACACCCCAATTAGAGTATTAAGCTAAGCGCATAATACAATGACCAGATCTTTTTTTTTTTATTTGACTGCCATGAACTCATTAAGAAAATCGCGTTGACCTTACGCGGATTACTTTATGCATTTAAAATTGATAAATAAGATTGATTTTTCTTTAGCTCAATTGGCGGTAAGTAGTAATGGTAAAATACGAGTACATTATACGTGAACCAAAAACTTTGTATCTCTTTTTACGAAAATACGAAAATATATAGGTAATAGATAAAACGGGCTGTTGTCCGCAACTCCATGTCAAAGCGCGTATTTTGCGTACGGGTGGGAAAATCGGATATTCGATCCACCCCAGCTCCTCGAGAAAGGCCAGCAACGCCTTGGTGTTGCTGACAATCTCACTAAGTGTACCTGGGTTACCGAAGTATTTTATACAGTTACCCCCTTATCCATAAACGTTGCTTAAAGTTAAGGAATTGTTAGCGTCTGTTTAACCATACATTTTTGACGTTTAAGCATTATTTAACTTTAATCATCGTTTACTAATAAGGGGTATACAGTTTAAGGGCAAGCGAAAAAAAAATTCGAATATTTAATATGAGTATTTCTATAAATACCAAAAACAGACCGTAAAATGCCATTAACGAATGCAGACCAAGCACAAGCCCCGAAAAATCTAATATTTTGCAAAACAGGCCATAGCTATTAGAAGCAGGTCCCCATTACGACCAACATTGGCACTTTGCTAAGTCTCCCCATAAATTAATACAAGGAGGGTCATTTGTTTCACAATATTCTGGTCCCAGGACAAAGTTCCCAAGGCCTGTTCAACTTACGACTAGGTCCTAATACTTTAGACCTAAGTTTTATTGACTTGAAATGAGAACTTATACTAACTTTCCGGCTGTTTACTTAGTGTCCTTGTAAAATTAAGTTATAATTTTGTCTTTATAATGAGAAAAGGCGCCGTTCAGTAGGCAATTTCATGGTCGTCTGTTGGTAAGTAAAATAATAATGGCTATATATCTTCAATAGCAATAAAATGTGAACCTTGTTTCCCTGAAGAGTTGGACAGAGATGTAGCTATACCTAGGACACCCACATTTCGCCAGTTATGTTTAAGTCGCATGTAACAGGGGGCGAGCCTATTGCCAACAACCGGGCAAATCCAGACCCCGGGCTGCTACTGAGAAATTCCAGATAGAAAAACCCAATAACACTTTGCCCGTTCTGGAAATCAAACCCAGGACCTTATGCTCAGAAAAGTGTAATCTTTTACTAAGAAAACTTTGCATCGACTAGTTTTTTAGGACCTTTTGAGTTTCATAATCAAAACCACCAGTTAGTGCGCTGAATTTCACACTATCATACTAGTATCTAAATCGAAGTTACGAGGTAGGTACCCAAAATATCAAGAATTGCAAGTATAAGATAACGGCCATGTATGTGCCAAAACCAAGACACAAAAACAACGTGTACCTAAGTACGAAAGGACCGCCACTTTAACTTAGAATAAATAATAACACAGAGAGAGGTGTGAATTAACCACGACAGCATGCCACCTATCACTCAGTAACCCGAGGCTTAACACATAGGTAATTACTACAACCATGTCCATCTGAAAACAAAACATTTCATAACTGATATCAACATTACGAATGACAGACGATTCGATCGACGATGTGACGAATTGTTGCCACTACGCGCGCGCCACCATCGTCACCGGGACGTTATGGGAACGAGATGACGTCGCCGAAGTAGCGATACATATAGATATATATATACATACTACTAGCTTTTGCCAGCGACTTGATCAAGAGTGATCAAAAATTAACTTACGGGAACATACTACCGTGATAAAAAGTATCCTGTTTGTGTCAATCCAGGTTCTAAACTATCGGTGTGCCAAATTTCATCCAAATCCGTTTTGCGTTTTTGCGTGATTGAGTAACAAACATCCATCGATCCAATCATCCTCACACATTTAATTCTGATTTATAATATTGCTAGGATTCGTAGGAAGGCCTAACGTCCGTCACTCGAGCGACGTCATCCCGGCTACCGAAGTTTCGAGACACATGCTCAATCGCCCAAAAAAAAATGTGACTGCCTCTTTGGTCTGGTGGTCATAAGCTACTATTGAGCATGGGGCTCTAAACTCGATTCCCACAGACGTAAATAATTGCGTAACACACTAACAGCAGAAATGGCTTTCATTTTGACAGTTAAACAAAATTTTTTTTTTTAGTTGGGAAATCATCAAATAACTTCTCCCGCTGGGCGTGTCAGACTTTTACTGAGTAAAACCCACCCGTGTTCTCTCAGTTGCCTGTGTGCCAGGGGCCGCGGTATCTCTTTCGAACAACCTGCACCCCTGGCAGGGTTCAACAACATTAATTGCGTTATTAACGTTATTAAGCAGACAAATTTTTCGAACACATGAAGCAATGGATTAGCAATACCCTGATCCCGGTGCCGGTTAGGGAAATACTAATTGGATTTCTTAGTAAGTAGCAGCCCGAAGTCCAGCTTTGTGCCCGTTAACTGGAAAAATGTGGGTGTCCTGTTAGACTGTAATCCTCTGTCTATCCCTTTGCAAAATACAGGCGTTACTTATGTTATGTGTATGTTTATGTGAGACAACATTAATGATCTTCTATTTTTGTTATGTCTACAGTCAGTACAGAGTTTTTTAAGCTTGTGACTTGGAAGAGCGTTTTAACGATGTACTTAGGTACCGTTTTTGCTGTTAGGGTTATGTCCTTTTTATACGAACTACTCACTCGTGTATGTGATCGAGATAAGCTTAAATGAAAGGTGACAGAGCAAGAACGTTCTCTAAAGTAAGCATAATTAGTAGTTTTATACTAAGCAGCTATTGTTTTTTTTTACAACTTATCATATTTTATTTCGTATGCAAATTAGGTTCATAACGAACAGAAAACTTAGAAGTCCACTCGAAGAAGAAATGATTACCGTAAAAAAATGCGTCAATACATTTTCTATTCAGTATCAAATTAAACTTTCAAACACTGCACTAAAAAATCGTTTATTCACCAAAACGTTTAAAAATATTAGCTAGGTACTTCAGCTCCCCAATAGAGTCTATTAAATATTCAGTCCTAACATAGCGGTAGTCCTACCTGAAAGTTTTAAAGGTGTTCAATGTGTGTTTTTGAAACCTTGTCAGTACCTACACCTGCTCGACGGTAACAAGTTCTGAAAAAAATCGGTGATTCATATGAACGAGGTAAACACGATAAGTAGAATACCTACCAATAGGTTGACGAAGCA
This sequence comes from Antitype chi, assembly GCA_947359405.1. NCBI lineage: Eukaryota > Metazoa > Arthropoda > Insecta > Lepidoptera > Noctuidae > Antitype > Antitype chi. The sequence goes on along the minus strand of OX375815.1, from coordinate 6,824,624 downwards.
TAGATTAGTGCGTATTTTAAGAGACGTTTGAAAAGATAGACGTAATTTAGGTTAACAATAACAAACTAAGCATACGTATATGGTGTGACTGGTTAAACTAGGGACATACAATATGGTGTGACTGGTTAACAATAAACTAGGGACATACTATATGGTGTGACTGGTTAACAATAACAAACTAAGCATACGTATATGGTGTGACTGGTTAAACTAGGGACATACAAGGCAATGTGTTGGGGTCGACTTCCAGTCAAACCAGATGCAGGCATACCAGTACTTTACCAGGGACATACTTTAAGAGCAGGCGTCGGCCAGTGGTAACGGCTGCGACTTACAAATTGTAGGTCGATTGGACCCATAAGCGCTTTACTTTGTGTAAATTATTCAACCATCACTACTCTAAAAATGGTGAAGTAAAACATAGTGATGAAACCGGCATGTCTTAAACTACTAACATTGAAGACATGTGATGTCTACCAACCCACACTGGGCCCGCGTGGTGGATTAAGGCCGACTCCCTCTCACTAAGAGGAGGCCTGTGTCCCAGCTGTGGGAACGTTATAAGGTGATTATGCTTTACTTAGAGATACGATATTTTATGCTCAGTATCATCACAGTATTTCCTCCCTTGCTCACATGTACAAAAAAAACATTTGTATTAAAACATCAATATCGGGCTGCTTAAAACTTGCAAGCGGGAAAAGCTCATTGAGTGGAGTCGTCTACTCAATAAGCTCTTCCCGCTTGCAAGAATCGTACGAAGGGATCTCGCATGAGCGCTGGAAAAAAAAACCCAAAATATGATTCCCGATACCCTCTCTACGATTACACATCGAGGTAGGCTTAAAAATCGTCAGGGCTTACACTCTACGCAGGCCATCGAGGACAAACCACCCAATGTGAAAAGCAAGTTGTGGAAAGAGAAGCATCCACTACCTCCCAACTTCGTTAAGCCCCAGAAACATTTGCCGCTAGGTCATGAGCTACAGTAGCCTATATGGAAAGCTCTCAATCAAGTGCGTACCCGAGTAGGCCGCTGCAGACACAATTTGTCAAATTGGGGGATTACTGACCCATCCAATACCCAGTGTGATTGCAGTGTCTCTAACCAGACCATTTGCTGGAGTGCCCTAAGTGCCCGTTCACTTGCACCTTCGATGATCTAAACTATACCACTGATGCAGCAATCAACGTGGCCACCTACTAGGCTCAAACAAGATAAAACATTGAAGAAGAGTACCATCGACACGAGAAGAAATAATTATGTTCCAAAAAGTTTTGCAGTATGAGCACACCACGCCTACACGAGTGAAAGAGTCAGTCTAATGACCCATAATAGGCCAGAAGAAAGATTAAGAATTTTCAAATTCTGATTTAAATCTGTCAAAAATACTTCAATTTCTTGTTTTCAACGTAGTTTAACACGGAAATTCTCCTTCCGTTTTTTCCAACACCTCTAAGTAAAAATACGGCCATAATTGATGTAGCATAGGTACAAAAACCGATTACGGTACCTACGGCCCTCTAATATGTTCGTTCTAATGTGTTGATACAGTGTCAAAATCAAAACGTTGACTGCAAACTAAGTGTACAAATATTGGTCTTATGTTATGTTGGTAAAGTTCTTCGTTTAACCAGTTACCTTGTACATTATCATGTAAATTTGCGCACATTGTAACAGCCTCATTAACATACGTACAAAACATTTCTACCTGTAAGTAGGCAGCTTGAAAAATTTGTCAAAGCTGAGTTAATACTAATTATATATAGTGTGAAACAGATGCGGGCCCCAAACATATTAGAGTGTACGAAGTGAACGGACCGAAGTGACGCATTACTTTATTAAAGATTGTTTTATTATCTGATCTTATTTTCTTATCAAAATAGATCAAAATGGATGTAGTGGCATATTTTTTGGCGTTGACTAATGTTCAGGTAAGTCCACTGCACAATGATTTCTGATGATAGATCATAGAGGTATGTCTCCGAACAAATGTAGCAGCCAATGATGCTGTATTCAAGTCCATCGTAGTCAATCAATTCCTAGCATATGTGTCATTGTTTTACTACTAACACCGGGATATTTCGAACCCATTTACACCCATTAAACAAATTGGGGGAATTATCAAAAACATTTCGTGTATAAAACATCAATAAAATAATATGACGTACCCATTGACGTTGTTTCAGACATGTGTTGTTTACTATATTTTTATCAAGAGTTTTATCTATTTTGACAAGTTCGTCTTGTATAAGTACTAGTCTTTAGTATGTCTTTACAACTTATTTGAAGTGTAAACTATAAACGAAAACTATATGGAATCTATTATTTTATACCTTGGTATACACGTGGTCTGGATCATGGCTATACCATAATCAGCCTAAATTGTTCCCACTACTGGGACTCAAACTCAAAGCATTTATTTCAAATAAACCAATTACAGGCACTTTTGAATTGTCAAGGTCGGTGAGGTAGAAAGATGAAGCTAGTTGCCCATTCTAAAGCGTAGGTACCTATGGGGAAGAACGGGCAAGAAACTCCATGGACACTCTTTTAAAATTGTTACAAAAATTTGGTTACATCATTATGTTGAAATTATCAATGTGAGAACTATGTAAAAAGACCTGCATATTATAAGCGTCCTTAGTTAAAACAAAAATAAAATAACAATTCAGAAATTAAAATAAGCCGTGGCAGCTAAGAGATGACCAGTCCCTATTGGCGGCGCCCGTTCACGAACATGACGTATGGATCAGCACCATGACAGACACAGGCGTTCTCTCAGTGAGAGGGAGTGGGCTGTAATATACCACACGTGCCCAGTGTGGTTTGGTAGATGGCATATGTCCTCGATTTTTTGGTTCTAAGATATGGTGGTTTCCTTACGATGTTTTCTTTCACCGTTTTGAGAGCAGTGGTGATGGAATAATTTTCACAAAGTAAAGAACCTGTCTGGGTCGACCGACGACTCGTAAGTCGCGGCTGTTGTCACTGGACCGCCACCATCCGACCAATTTGAAAACAAAATCCCGTGCACACAATGACCACATCTTTTATCAAGCGTTATTATAGCGGCTGAGTGCTGCAAGCAATAATAGTCTTTACGGTGTATAGATGTTAGTTTCCTCGATAGCAGCTATGTATAGATTAATTCGCATGTCGTTCAATATAACCTATACTAAGAACACAGACTCCACTTCTGCTTATTGCTCCGTGAAATTACTGACTACAATACATCACTTTGATTAATAGACATCAGTCATGTGTGAACCGGATCCGAAGTGTATTGATGCGACATTTGGCACTGTCGTCATCGTTTATACTCGATAAACATATGCAGTTATTGGCTTTTACTATTATGACACCAATCAGACGATTAAAACTGTATAATTCCAAAGCATGGATACGAATATTGTTATTTTAGGTAGGTATGTTAGAGTAAGTAGTCTGATTGTTGAAATAACTAAAATAAGAAAAATTTATATTTCAGTTAAATAAATTACAGACACTTTTGAATAATTTGTCAAGTAGTCGGTCAAACAGAAACCTTCTACCCAGATAGACTAATATAATCAATAGATTAGATTAAATTAGAGTTACATTAATGCTTGAAGTGCATTTTCCCACGTATGACAGCCGGGTAGCCCGGTCACAAAGTCTTTTGGGTTAGTATGAAAGTTGCCACACGTAACTACCATCAGAATTTACTAGAAATTTAATTAATTTAGCTTGTAAGTGTCGGCTATCCGGATTAGGGGTAATGTCAAGCAAATTGACTACCAACTTAGATTGTATACTCTCTCTCTCAATCACAAGTGTAATTATTTGACTGCGGTATGAAATGGTAAATAGGCGTAGGGTGTCAGTTTGCTTAATAACTAATTTCCCTGATTGCACACTAAAACTTTTCATAATTTTCAGGCGATCGGTGGTCGCAGCGATCTGAGCGATGTATCAGTGAAAGTAGCCGACCTAGGTACTTTGTCGGATTACCTAAAGAACTACCCAGGATTTAGAGCACAAGATTTCAAGAAGGATCAAATCAGTCACGTTGGAGATATTGGAATGTATTTGTCAAACAATTTGAGGCAATTTTGTCTTAATGGTGAAGGAGATCCTGACGATGAAGGTGTTGTTATGACCTTCACTTATAAGGTACGTGGAGATGATGGGAAGGCCCCAAACCTCGCAGAGCACTCATTCCTGATCCGCAAAGCAGGACTCTCAGACGACGCGGTTCGTCCATTACTACAAGAAATAAATCAAAATTTTCACGGAAACAGATTTCTTATTTTCAAGCACTCCAAGGCTTAAAAAATAAAGATTTACATAGTTAGATTTGAGATTAAAAATTTTAGTACTTTAACTGTTGTTAGAACTTAGTTGATAAAACTTGTGATTGTAACAGAATTTTTCAAATAATAGTCGCAATCATTGACTACAGTAATTTAGTGTTCGTTTGACTAAGTACCAAACATTGTTTGTTATTAATAAAATCATGAAGATAATTAATATGTTTTGTGTTTTTGTTTTCGTAGTAGATTTTAAGAGTTTAGAAGTATGAGGATCAGGGTGTAAAGTTTATTCAATATCCATCGAAAAGGGAGGATCCTCCGACCAGACAGTGGTGGTTTTCTCTGGTATACTGCTCGACGATTGATGTTGGTACGTTATAAAAAAAATAGTTTAAATACAAAAAAAAGCATAGGTTGTTATCAAATTCCTATCAGATATTTCTCAGTAGCAGCCCGGGGTCTGGATTTGAGCCCGGTTGATGGCCATAGGCACAGTCCCTATTATAAATAAAAAAAGCCAAATAAAATAAGAGTTTAACATGCAAAATTAGATGATGGGTACATTTTTAGTTTTTATAGTTTTAATTTCTAATTGTATATTGATTGAATTATAATTGCTAAATTGAATTGTATATTTGTGTCGTAATAATTTCATTAACATCAACTCAGCTTATCGCAGTCCACTGCTGGACATAGGCCTCTCCCATGCTGCGCCACATTACCCTATCTTCCGCCTTCCGCATCCAGTCTGACCCAGCCACCTTTTTAAGGTCGTCGGTCCACCTAGCTGGGGGGCGTCCCACACTACGCTTTGTCGATACGCGGTCTCTACTCCAGGACTCGTCTGCTCCATCGGCCATCGGTCCTTCGACAAACATGACCAGCCCACTGCCACTTCAACCTACTTACTCTGCAAGCTATGTCGGTAACTCCAGTTCTTTTCCGGATAGCTTCGTTTCTGATTTTATCCTTCAAAGAAACCTTGGGGTTTCTCACTGAGTGACTTTAAATTTGTGGACCAGCCCAACTGTCAGCGTCCATGTTTCGGCACCTTATATCATCACAGGCAGGACGCACTGGTTGAAGACCTTAGTCTTCAAACATTGCGGTATTGGCGACAAGAAGACTTGATGAAGTTTTCCAAATGCTGCCCAACCCAACTGGATTCTCCTGTCGGTCGTAATAATTAATTTATATTAATTATTTAGCTGACCCGACAGACGTTGTCCTTTTTTTTTTTTTTGATTACGGGGGAAATCCTCATGGATGTCCTCCGCCCTGGGGAGGGCGGAGGGGTCTGTCAAGCTCTTACTGACTAAAACCACCCCGGTGTTCCGCCTCACACTTGCACCGGAGATCACGGGAACAAAAGTGACTTCCGCGATCCCCGGCTAGTGCCGGCCCGCCTGTGCGGGCCACCTCGCGTTAGGGGGGGAGTGAGGTGTTAAACTCCCCCCTTACATCATAAAAGAGGCGCGCGTGGAACACTACGCGCCGCCATCTCGGGTCCTAAGAAGTACGGGGCGACGGATTTCCCCAGATCCGTCGCCCCTGGACCCATTTAGGGGGGCCGGAAGAGGGCGTTATCCGCCCTCCGCCGACGCCCGGTGCGTCTGCTGCGGATCGGGTTAGCGGAAGCAATCTCCCGCTCCCTCTCCGCAGCCTCCTTCTGCGAAAGTACTGTTTCGCAGAAGGATACCACCGCGTCCCAGGACTCCTCGCTGCCGACCATCGAGTCGACAACGGCCGGCAGCGACAGGTCACTGCCCACTCCTGAGATAAGGGCACGGCGCGGCTCCTCCCAAGCAGCACACTCTGCAAGCGTGTGCCACGCCGTGTCCTCCCGACAGTCGACGCAGTGGTGACACCGAGCGTCCGGCTCCCTGTTTATACGACACAGGTACTTCCCGAAGCAACCATGCCCCGAGAGCACCTGCGTCACACGAAACGACAGGGAGCCGTGCCTCCTCCCGAGCCAGCGCTCGAGTACCGGCCGGACCGCCCCGATGGTGGCAGGGCCGACAGTAGGGCGTGAAAGCCTGTCCCGCCATTCCGCCACCAGGGCTGCGCGAAGCTGTGACCGACGCAACTCTAAATGTCGCGGCGTCAGCCACTCGCCCCGCGCCCTCGAGGACAGACGTTGTCCTGCCTTAACTATTAATATTGTATTCGAATTGGTATAATTAATGTGCAACTTTCTTGATTTTTTCTTTCATAAGAACCTTCTCCTGAAAATAAAAAACAACAAAAAAAGAATTAGCAAAATTGGTCCAGTCGTTCACGTGTATGATGCCGTGACCAAGGGAAATAGCGATTCATTTTTATATCTAAAGATAAGATTCTCTCTCCACGAGGATACGGCGGTGCTCCGCCCAAGCCGGCCAGACCTCCACCGTGTTCTAAAAATTATATATGTTACTGTTTTATTTTATTTTGAGAATTTATGGATATTTCCGAGTATTGTCATGTCATAACAAAGAGTGAATAATACAGGCTTGTACGAAACTTCAGAGGTGCGGTAAATGTTAACAATAATCTATTAGTGATGGTCCGTCGTACGAAATTTTGGCTGTTCACGCCCAGTGACGTCATCATAGCCATCTGCACTATGGTTCCAAGATATTCTACTAGGCTTAGGCTAGTAACTACTAATGTGAACATTAAATTAAATGAATCAGCAATCATGGTTTGACAGCGTGTATCCGAAATGTGCGGACATATTTAGGGTGTGGAACAGACTATCAGAGCATATTTCGAAATATATCGGCCACATAAATACTAAGGGGAGATAGCAGCCTTGAAAAGCTGGTCATTGTTGGCAATACCGAAGGAAAGAGAGCACTAGGCCGGTCGCCAACACGATGGTCTGTCAAAGTAAAGGAAGCTACGTAAGTCCACAAACAAATTTCAGCAGGTGGTGATGGCAACTTTGGACTGGAGTCGATGCAGGCAGATTGTCTGGTTAAAGGGGTCCAGTTACCACGATTCTCAGTAATGAGGGACCGATTGAAGAAGAATAGGAAGACAGACCATCGAAATGAACAACTTACTCCCTGGTACCAATATCGTAAACACGAAAAAATAAACAGCTGTCCCATAAAATTGTAGATACCTCATGTTTGTGAACTTTTTGCCAGTCAATAAAATTTGACCTTGTACGATCTGCGTGAATATAATCAGTGTTAAGGAACTAAATAAAAATATATTTTATAAACAATAACTAACCTGCAGTCTTGGATTTTAAAAGGGGAAGATAAGTTACTTGATCACAGCGCGCGGTCCTACTAAATAAAGTCCATTGGACACAGTGACACTGGGTCACACACGGATCATCATTTAAACAGCTCATGTGGATACAGCTCAATTATTTCAGCTTTTGTGCGCATCAAAATACCTTCTTGTGTATTTAACAAGTGCTATAACTATTCAAGCAAGAACTACCTACAACCAAAAATGGTAATTGGTTGAAAATTGTAATTTAATAACTTTTTGCTTCGCCATTTTTGTGAGAGCAACATAGATAATTAAAAAAGGACGGGACAGACGATGCGACGCATCACGTGACTCTCGCGTAATACGAACTATCAAAGTTCATAATCGTACATTTACATTTGGTTGCTAACGCGATTGTGCTCACACCATTCCTATCTCTGTCATCAATCATCAGGACCAAGTTCCCGATAGACAATGACAGAGCGGCGGTGCGTGTAAAACAATAATTTCGGAACCTGAGCGGGCGCAAAAAGCGCTGGCTAAAGTAAGGGCGCTATACTCAAAATTCATGGTTTACTGACATATATAGCTTTTCAGCAGAAATGTAGAAAACATAGTAATACGTACCTAGCTTGCCACACTAATTTTACACAGAGTTTTTTTTTAACAAAATCAATCATATCTTATAAAATATCCTGTATCTAAACAAAAATGTACAAAAGTGGTCACCAAACGGCCTTGATTAAAAAACACAAAAACACTGGACATTTTAATAGAATTGCTTAAATGTTAATGTTACAAAAATGGGAGAAGACACTGATTCCTGTAACACAGGTTACAACCTAGCTCATGAGTCAGGGCTTCAATATGTAAATGTTTCACTGTTTTATGTCAATAAAATGTATATTAATTAACATTCCGAAATCACACCAACACACTGTCGTACATACTCACACCCAACACCTACATAACATATACCACACTCAATAGCTATAATATACACCCCTATAGCTAGGTACACTAAACACACCAGCTATACCTACACTACACACCACATAAATATTCACAGCCTACATCCACAGTACACACGGCACACATAATTTATCTGTGTGCTTTAAAATCGTTCAAATCAGTTCAGCCGTTTTTGTGTGATTGAGTAACAAACATTCACATTTATAATATTGGTACAATGCCGCGTTGTGTTGCGCAGCTGTAAACTACATAACTATGGAGACCCATATATATATTTTCCTAAGATGGTAAAAGACGAAAACAGTGAGAAAGCTGTCCGAAAAAAAAATGGAAACCTGATATTTCGTCGAGACCACAGTCGTCTTTTTAAACCTGAAGACTTTTATAGGAGAAATTCGTTTACGGGCGATGCTCCCAAAAGAAGTAAGTGTGTTTTCATATCTATAGGCACTTGTGGTGTGTTATTATGTAAATTATAGTAAAGGTTTGTGTGTTTATATTATCATTTAGATCAATGCTAGAATTAACAGCTAAGAAGTTTTTCAGTCAGGAAGATCATCTTGGAGTTGTTATTTCCTCTCCTATCAGGTTGTTCCTGTCGTACACTTCCAGTCTCCAACAAGAAAATAACTTAAAGTAGTTAAACTTAAAATAACAGATGATACAATGTTCAAATTTTATTTAGGCACTTTTCCACAATAGCTTTATTATCAGTTATTGACGCTTCCCTTTCCCTTAGCTCGTCTTTTTTAGTGCCGTATTGGAGTACAGCACTAAAAAAAGAGTATCATACATATTTATCTCATCATCATCATCATCATTTCAGCCGAAAGACGTCCACTGCTGGACATAGGCCTCCCCAATTTGGGGGGGTTTGCTTTGCAGGCGGATTGGCTATCGCAGTATGGTGGTAAAATGCATAGAGAACGCTGCTGCCCATTATCTAGTAAGTCCCTTAGTCGCCTCCTACGACACCCACGGGAAGAGATGGAATATGGATATTGCATATTTATCTAGATTTTGTTTATTCAACTATATGACCCTGAATTGTGTCTGACAGCAACAAAACCTATAGTAAGCTTGCCAGATTATATAGTTATTTAAATATCCAATGCATTGTATAATTTGCATGCGAAACAAGATATTATATTGTGTCAATAACAATATTATATTGTGTCACGACAAGCTGTGGTTTTGTGCATGTTATTGCTGCTTCCACACTTTGGGAACCGTCCGCCTCGTCGCCAGTTTTGACATAAACAAATGACATCTGCGACTAATTGACACAAAATATGCGTTCATGGACGTAAGAATTTGAAATAAATCTTCTAGTTCTAATTATAGAAGGGGTCCCTCAAGGCAGTCAACGATAACTAGTGTGTTACTGAATGGAGTTTAACTTTGATATTTTTACATATTTGTGTCTAGTTACACAAGTATGTCAAAATATCTCTCATTGGTGTAATTATAGGGAGTGCTAGAGTCTGTATTGGGTTCAGGACCTGTATGATAGATCTATCTGCTCACACCTTCTTAAAGTACATTGACAGTTGTATCGATTTTAAATGGGTGTGAGGCTGGGGATCTGTCAAACTGGTCTCGAACCCAGTTAAATAGATTCCAACTCTCACAAAGGTTATCCAGCTGGTACTAATGACACCTAAGAACCAAATATGTTACCTTTTTTAAAGATATAAATGAACTTTCACTACAACGAGTGGAAGTGAGATACTGCTGATGGGTTAATCCACGGGCCGGGAAAGTGTTTATTGTTTGTTTTATTAGGAATTTCTCTAAAGCGGATACCTGCAGTTAGCAATAAAGGCTTAAATGTGATTGGTGAAATGAATAACCCAAGCAACTAATATTATATATAACTCTGCCCAATTCTTCGGGAGACTAAACAATGTGGGAATCAGGGCAACTCCGAACGATAAATTATATTCCAGGTCGCTTTATGCTAACGTGTGGTTGCAGTATAACACAATGCACGCAGAATGTGCCTCCTGTGTATGGAACATGCATCGTAACTACACGTGACTAAAATATTTTCACCGCTACATTGATGCATTTTAGGAATTCGTTCGAAAGCTTTGTATGATTGAAATTGTTCCAAGCTCGATGGTTTAAAATATGACTACAACGAATATTCAAAATGTGAAAGTTTGTATGTTTGAATATTTTACTCCATCACGAAAAAACGGCTGGACGGATTTGGATCTTTGGCATACGTATATATATAGATATGTACACATCGTTTTTAACCTGAATTATCACATAGGATACTTTGTATCCCGGTAGTACGTTCCCGTGGAATAATCTCCGACCTCAACGCGAACGAAGCCGCTGGTAAAAGCTAGTTTTACAAATATAAAAATAACATTTGGCGTGTTCATTATAAGCAGTCATCCAGAATGAACTCGGTAGTATGGTATTGCTTAAGTGCAAAGTCAGTCGAAAGTTCAGATCCAATGTGGCAGTGACGCAACTTATCGTAAAATAAATAAAAAATAATTGAAAACATTAATGTTGCTCCGCAGAGCACTATCAACTCAATTAGCAGAGCAAAAGTTCATGCACTTGACATTTATCGCTCAACTCTTATCAATATTTATTACAAACTTTGCAATTACTGTCGCAGTGAGAGGAAACAATCCATCGTATGCACTTCATAGGCCGAGAACTAAATAAAATATTCCAAAAAGGTATCAATCGGAAGTTCCACGAGTACATACATACACAGATATAACCGCACGTTACACGCTAGGCGATAATAAAACAAAAACAGGCGCTCGCCCTTTGTTTACAAATGACGCATGAGGCATGAAGCACATGCAATCTATAAGTCGCGGAGTCGTTTACCTTCCGCGCGACGAGACGCTCGCCATGTGCGTAGATGCGTAAGCGCAGCGCGTCGTGCGGCGTCGGGCAGAGAGGCGGAGCTCGCGGCGGCGCGCGGACGATGCCGCGCTGGCTGTGGGCAGCCATGCTCCTTGCAGCAGTGGCCGGTGCCGGCGCCTGGGCCCCGCCAGCCAGCACCCACGTGCTCGCACCGCGCGTGCGCAGGCATGCTGCACACAGTGGCACCCGTCACCTCCAGCTGCTCGGCTGGCGTCTGGAGCTTCAGGAAAACAGACAGATACGATCTCCTTACTATGATGAGTGCCAGTTCTACAAAGGCAAAGTTTTAGATGAGGAGCACTCTTCTGCGACGGTAACAGATTGTGATGGCCAGCTGTACGGGCTGATGCAGGTCGGCGGCGAGGAGTTCGTGCTGCAGCCGACGCGTAGAGAGGGCTCAGCGCATGTGCTGCGCAGACGTGACGTGGAACTGTCCGAGTGGGCAGCCGCGTACAACCTCACGGGTGACACGGTCAGCGACCTTGAACTTGACTTCGGCGAGGAGGACGACCCGGTGCCGGAGCCGCACGTGCGACCTCGACACAGTGTTTATGCCGATACTGACTACTTTCGAGGACCGATAGCTATCAGTAGACCAGTTTCAGGTGTGGTTTATAGTGTTAACAGTTTTAAGAAGCCGATTAGTTGTGTCCTGGATGTCCAATGTCGTGATTAATGTTCCAGGTGTCAAGGGTTTGTGGCTCGAAATGGCCATCGTGGCCGACCATACGATGCTCAAGTTCCACGGCAAGGAGAGAGTGAGGCACTACATTCTCGCATTAATGAACATCGTGAGTATGGAAGCTCGCCGCAGAATGTATGCGCACGACTGTTTATTTTGGTACGACGCTGTCAGTGCATGGTTAAACTCATTGAATCTTTATGTAATACATTATAGGTCAGTGCCATCTTCAACGATCCCTCTCTGAACTCGAACATGACGCTCGTGATCAACAAACTATACCTGTACGAAGAAAAGGATTATGTCATAAAGTATGGGAACGTCAGGAAGTCTTTGGAAGCAGTGAATAAATGGAACTACAGACATTTGATGAAGTTGCCGGCAGGTGCTGTATACTCGCTCTCTTTTCTTGTTACATTATATTTTTTTGTCGTGCTTAAAAATATTGATAGAAGACGTGTTCTTGTTTCGACGTGTTGTAGTCTATACTACACTCGTCGAAACATGAAAATTCTAATCTGCCACTTATCTGATATCTATCTGGCTGAGGATTAGCAGTAGTTAGTGTGTCATATCTTCACATGTTACGGTTTATTCTAAGATTTATTTTACTTGTTGCGTTATAACAACTTCCTGTGAGCACTAAATCACAGCTCTGATATCACGCTATAATGACACGTGCCCCACTTTTTTCTTCACTGATTTATTTCGCCTTTAGGCGTATGTACTTATGATACAAAATATACGAAATACATGCATATATTTATGTAAACACATGTGTTGAATTTAAATCTCCATATATTTTAAAGCTAACAAAAACATCTAATTTAATTTTCAAGCACTATTAGCACTATGTTTGTCTAATGACAACATAAAATATTTATTTACAGAAGATTTGTTAAAAAGCTGTTATATTCGTATTTATTTAGCTTGTACGTAATAAATTATAATAATTACATTCGTCTGTCTACGATTTGTGCTAATTCCAGATTTCATAACAACTGTCTTCCAAAATATAAGCTTCAAAGATTACATATTTTTCAAAGTATGTATTCGAATTTTTATGTTAAACACGACGATAGGTTCATTCTAATTAGCCTTTAGTGGTTAATTACAGGGAAAACCACTCCGTTCCCGCCTTCCACTTAACTTTTGCTATTTGTCCAATCAATCTCTCCAAAAGATTCCAGTTCGTCCCGCCATCTTATCTAGGTCGTATTTGTAAAATACTTGACTATTCACAGGCAGCACTGGATGGGACGCTGCAGTATGGCTGACGCGGGCACAGCTAGGCGGGCCCTCGGGGTTTGCCCCTGTTGGTGGAGTCTGCTCGAGAACCAGATCTGCAGCCATAGACCGAGATGAGGGCCTCACCAGCGCCTTCGTCATAGCTCATGAACTGGCACATCTGTGAGTAATCTCTCTATTCAAGCATAATAAAATGAGTCTACCGACCCAATATTCTAATCACGGTTTGAATTGTTCTGCCCATGCATCTACTACGTTAAAAGTGTGTATGAAAACGAATGTAGCGGTTGACCGACTCACTTTATTTATCCTGCATACATTCTCCTTGTTATGCTCGTGGCACCATCCATACAAATTCTTTTTTAAGAGGAATTGTTTGAATGCAGTCAATCCCTCAATCGACGAAGTTTTATCGTAAACAACAGGTGTGAAGGGACATACTAATCGTGGCATGTCGGCGGATGCGCCCGTCTGCTCGACTGTTACCTACATGTTCCACGAAAGTACAATTACATATTCATTTTCATTCATCTACGATTTCCTCACCGCATTGAATGATGACTCCATTACGTTAACTTTACAGACATTCTTAAGCCCATACATGTTCAGCCATGATTCTCGATTTGAAATTAGATTTGAGTGTGAAATCTGTCTGTTTTGAAACGAGAATCATGCTTGTAGCATCAACACTACGATGTATTATCGTTCTGGAATACCGGCTAAAATATTATATTTTTGAATATTTTTTTTTTATATTTCGGGACCTTTGTGTGTACAACCACGGACAATCGCGGTGGATCAGTTCTTACTCTTATACCTAAGCAATAAGGTTGAAAAGAGGTCGACCGCCAGTGTCCGCAATGGTACATGACATGTGTAAATTGAGTCCCACGACACAGGAGCCCAGGATACATACTTGGTGGTATATTTTTCCAACAAATTAGAAACGCGTAGCTGTCCTCTGAATCACATTGATTAGAATTTAAAATTGCCAATTAATTATGTACCACTCTCTTGTCTCATTAAAATTTCTAGAGACGAAACAAAATTACAATAACAGGATATCGTATTCCTTATTAAATTAATGTTCGTGAAAATATTTATTAAAAAGGAATTGGTGTCAGTCTCCTATCTAATATTCATGTTTTATGAATATTTTTGTTCTTTTTTGCTTTTAATTTGAAGCTCTCAGTACAACGTTGCTATGTTGATTCTATGTAATTGTATCAAGTGGTCGTGCTTCTCTTAATTAAATAATTATAGAGACTTGTTAGTCATCACTCGCGCAATGTTTCTTAACAAAATTTAACTGTGAATATCTTCGGTATTGTCAGCAGAACCAACAGTTACTATAGTTTTCTTTCAGTAGGTTTGCGTGTCTTAATCAAATAAATATATACATATGTGCTGCGTTCTTGTACATTTTTGAGCTAGTTAGTATATACCTACTGGGTGGGGACTTGAATATTACAATAAATTAAACTTCATATTTATCACTAATGACGTTTCCCCTTACAAAAAACAAAAATTAAATACATAATGTCCATTTAGTGACTATAGCTAGTCGGTTGATTGGCAAAACCCTTGGTGGATTCTTAAATATTAGATTTTTTCAAGATACTCACTCACATTAAATGCATAGTTCACACAGACGTAATAAAATCGCGGCGGGATTATTCCGCCCACTCGATTTTGAACTCTCGGTGTTGTACTGACCATTGAGATTCCAACAGAGTGCATCTCAGCGCGTCGAAAACCGAACAGTGTGTTTTACGTGAAACGTGGGCTAAAAGGTCAGAGTTTTCATATAGGTATTACAATACCCACATGGTATAAGGTGCCTACAAAGTATCAGATACCTATCCTTATTCGATACTTAGCTGCTACCCATACTTTCGTAACTCTACCTTTCAACCTCAATAATTCTTCAATGGATAAACTCCGCCTGAAAAAGCTTTTCCGTACTGTTACATACGAGCACATTTTTCTAACCCATTTACGTCGAGGGCGAAAATATTTTTATGAGCAGTGCAGAAATGGCCGCACTCAGGCGGGCCGGTAAAATGGCGGCATTAGAGGGGTTACGTATGTTGACCATATGAAGGGTCCAATCAACCATTGCTGTGGTTTTATTTATAGAGTTCTGGGTAAGCTAAAATTACTTTAAGACGTGGTTAATTGAAATGATTGGGCTTTGTGCAAAGTTTCCAATTCTTGAGGCAATCATTCTCATCCAGAATTGGCGTTAGTGGAACGTAAACGCTAAGCACACGTGACGCTAGCCCAGCGTCTACGCGACGAACACCAAAGCCAGATGTAAAGACAGTTTTCTTTGATATTTACATATAGCCTTTTACGACCACAGTACGTTTATTGACACTTTAAGGTGGAAGCAATAGAAGCCCGCGAAATTCAAAAAGCCCGCGAAATTCAAATTTGGAGTGATGTGAGCAACACACGATTTTTACATGAAATAGTCATTCAATGGGATTAAAAATCAAAATATTTTTATTTCACTTAACCTGCACCCTAATTGCGTAACTCACGATTCATAATAATTTGTTTCGTTTTGAAACCGATGGCTAAACCATTGCTTCATATGTTCGAATAATGTGTCTGCCCAACAACGAAAATAACGCAGTGAATATTGTTGAACTATCAAAATGAAACCGATTACGATTAATCGCGTGTTACGCAATTAGGGTGCAGCATGGGCACTTATGAAACGTCAGAAGCTAGGTGCATTAAATGAACTTTTATGGTTATATTTATGCTTTTAATTATGTATTATAATACTGTAAAGCCGTAGGTATTTATTACAGTTACGAATCATATTTTAATCAATATACAACTTGACACAGAGGTCAATGTCAGGTTGTAGGTATGTTGATTAAAATATGAGTCATGATCTCGAAATTGCATAAAAATAGAAGACAATTCGAATTTTGCAGGCTACCTTGGAGCTATCACCGAATGTCAAAGACACAAAAAAGTAATCAGATGTATATTGTATGATACCTTATGTACACACGGCTATACATTTCTAGTTTACGCTGATCTCGCACTGTACGGAAATCCTACACAATGCGAGATCAGCTTATACTGGAAATGTATAGCTTGATGTGTAGCCGTGTGTACCTGCAACTTAATGTCTTTCTTGTTCTATACTTTTAACTAAATCTGTAATCTCTTATCTAAAATGAAAATAAAAATTAAAAATGTTTATTTGTCCCAAATCAGTTACAAGGTACTTATATAAATGAGACATCCCCAGTGTGTAATTGAAAATACTTATGTTGGAGCTATCTCGCTCTTTCCCTTAATATTAACAATATTGAGACGATTGTTTTTCGTATAAGGTGACAAAAAAAAAATATTTACGAAGAAAAACAAAAACATAATATAAAAAATTCTAAAATAACAGTAAATCTATACATACACATAAATAAAATTGGAGTGTCTGTTTGTAATATCATATCCCAAAATAACATTTTTTTCAATTTTTGTTTGTCTATCTGTTTGTTCCGGCTAATCTCTGAAACGCCTGGACCGATTTTGAAGGGACTTTCACTGGCAGATAGCTGATGTAATAAGGAGTAACTAAGGCTACTTTTATTTTAGAAATGTTATTAACTTTTATTAATATATACTTTTTTGTTAAATTCCACGCGGACGAAGTCGCGGGCACAGCTAGTTACTTATAAACTAAATTGCAGCTCTTTGTGTAACTGCAGTTATATGATGTGACCTGTATGTGCGTCTTATTAAAAAAAAGTACCAAATCAAGTTTCTGTCTAACGTAACAGGATTGAAATTTTCTCTGACACAATAGCTGCGTCGCTCTCCAATAAATTAAAACTATTAATTTGGCAGAAAGAAATAGAAAAAAATATATATTTTTCTCAGGATATCTAGCAAGTAGCACAAACCAGCCATACTATATTATATGGTACCTATGTCGATTACTATCCTCTGAAGCGATCGATTTTGATATCTTTAGGTATTATTCTCTGTTACAAGTCTACATAATTATAAAAAGTACGTTACAGTTTAGTAGGTATTTATTAAGTCTTATTATCTTGAGTCACAACACGGAAGTTAATTGAGAACAAAACCCTTTGTTTTTTCATGTACCTACGAAAGGATGACGCATTTCGTGTTTACTAGAAATAAAATGTAATAGACATAAATTAGAAGAGGCGCCTGTCTTAACTTCAACTATTTGACGTAAGATTAATGTCCAACTTCCCGATGTATAGACATGGTATGACATAGGTCATACCAACTGTTTTATGTAGACTATAAACATAATTATAATAGGTATACTAAAAACATCTACGTCTTCAGTCTATGGCTAAGCTTTGAGAAACGAAATCTTTTATATAAAATTTGCACATAGACAATAAATCAAATGTGCATTTGCTGAAAAATCTAGATTTATTTTTTGGAAAAGGTGAGATTTTATAACGAAATTGTCATTGTATTCTGCCAGCAAGCAAGCGTGCAAGTTTTTGTTTTAAGTTTACATAAATTCCTATTACTTAATTTTTTAATTGTCTTTGACATATCTCGTGGCCCCAGGGTCCTGGACCTTTGGCAGAAGCCAACTGGCAGAGGCCCATTAGGCTATTTTAAATGATGAGAAGGCACCAACCGACGATTATCCCTGTTTGAACTATGCAAGTACACCCAAGGACTGCATATTAATTTTATTATTTTACGCTATCGCCATGAAATGATTCAATATACCTATAATTTATTTTGCTAGTATTCTTAGGTATACAATTTTTTTTATGTTCCATAATTTCATTTATACTATAAAACAGTTTAGAAGTAATTCTGTCAATTTTGTCTACGCACCAAAGAGCCAAAAAAATAAAAAAATGTGTTATGACGTATGTGTGTGATTGTACCTAGTAACAAATTCTTCACAAAGTTGCACAACTATAATATAATATTAGCAATAAACCTTTCAGTGCCTACGTGCAAAACATCGTTGTCTCCAACTATGTATGGGCACTTTAAAATCAATGTTTTCTCGTGTTTTATTGGCACATCAAACGATCAACATGGGTGGGTAATTGATTCACATAATTAAATACATAAAACATATTATTACGGTGATCATAAAACGATTTAAGAACTCAGTCTCGTCAGTACGTAAGTGTTCGCCTTTTGTTGCGGGGCGTCCTAAAACATTTTATGTAAGTACAGCCAGCAAAACAGTTAGACTGGGTACTGTTTGTGGTTACCAATGTTCTCACATAATTAAAACAGCAAACAAGAATAATGTTCCCAGGATTTTGTTATATTATCTTGGCTTAAAATACTGTCCTTGGGGTTTCCTGCACGTTCTTCTCCAAAGAGTTCCGCGATTTGGAATTGGCTAGCTTCTCTCTTCTTTTTGTCTGACTGACCGACATATTGACAGTTCAAAAGTGCATGTAAATGGTTTAAATGAAGTATAATGCTTTAAGTTAAAGCTATACAGGCAAAATAAT
Source organism: Antitype chi (assembly GCA_947359405.1). Classification (NCBI taxonomy): domain Eukaryota; kingdom Metazoa; phylum Arthropoda; class Insecta; order Lepidoptera; family Noctuidae; genus Antitype; species Antitype chi. The sequence continues at coordinate 6,805,811 of OX375815.1, read as the reverse complement.
CAACTTTCGACCACGCTGTTAATTTGCTTTTATAATATGTTCACAGTAAGTACCTACCTAATAAGTTTTTAAATTAATAAAATTGTATTGGAAGAAATAAACATGCTGCAGGGACTCTAAGTAAATTGTGATGATGATGATCTAAAAGACACGATTAAAAGAGTGATGTCAAAGCCTTGACGTCTCAGCACCATATTCTTAAAATTTAGCAAGGACGCTGCCTCTATACTTATCTCTTTATTTGACTGTACACAAAGTGCGGACCGCGACCGCGTCAGTCATTCGCCAGTTAACGTCATAAAATATATTTTATCCTAATGTAGCGGCCGACGATAAAGTAGTGAATCAGTGTGAGACCGCGGGTTCAAAGAGTACTGAACCCCACAAAGAACCCTTCAGTCTGCCTCTTAATTAGCACTCGATTGGTCCGTTTGAGATTGCCCTAACAGAAATTAATGAATGGCATTTTTATGGCGGTAACACCAAGTTATGGAATTGTGGATCGTTTTCCTTAAAGTGAATAATTGTTGTTCAGGGAAAAGTTAACAAGTCCGTTTTTTATTAACGCGGTATTTAGTGCTAACTTCGTTATAATCGTACTAATTTGTTCGGGTAAGCCATTGTTCTTTTAAAATAACTTCCAACAAAGAATTGGTACGTTTTGTTTATGTTAAATCAAAATAAGAGTTACCCATCTTATATTCCGACTAGTAACATACTAATTCGCAAACATACATCATCTTTAAACCAGATTTTAAATAAAACTATCAGTGTCAGTGCCAAATCTATATTTAGTCCATCAAATAACATATACATTGAAATAAATCGCGTTGATCGAGTCGGCTGATCACTCACGATTCTGGAGCTTTCATCTATTTCGGTACCGATCGCTTCCAGCTGATTGATATTGACGACCAAGGTTGTGTACTCCAAGCTATGATAGATATCTATATGCATAATATTACATTACTCATGTATTCGACGAAAAGGAAGGCAGATTTGTAAATTTCCTATCTGCAGTCACTGTCCAATCAAATTAATACCTTTTATTATTTAACTGTATTTGTTGTAATTGTGTATTGTATTTAACTGTGGGAACCTGGGCTGGCGAACCTTAATCCAGGTTACTTTAAAAAATAATTGGCTTTTACAATGTTTTCAAATTGCAGTATTAATAAGTAATGGGAGGACAGTGCAGGCCTGTCAATAAGTACCAGGTACTTAGAGGAATGAAAATACAGAATAGAAAATCGTCTACAATTCTTGTCTGTAAGGCCTACAACGTTCTCTTATTCACAATATGTAAAATAATCTACCTAAATAAAATGAACCTATTTGAACCAAGTGACATGATTTCCATGACAATCACTACTAAATAGTCGATATTAAAATTGATGTATCATGTCAAATAATGACGAGAATATGTCAGACACTGTAAAAAATAAAAATTATACTAATTAATATTGTAATTTAGGAGCAGTCAATAGGTACACTTTTACATAGTTATGCTGTTAATGAGGTACCAGGGAAGCCACAAAAAATTAATGCTTAACTTCCCTGTCTTCAACGTAGTCTTTTAAATTTACTGTTCTGCTGGGACACAGAGGAGGCCTGTGTCCCAGCAGTGGGAACATTATAGGCTGCAAGTATGTTTGAAAGTACGAGTAGACAGCATGTTTTTAATAGTACGGCAAAAAGCGTGTGATGTTATACGTCATCATCATCTGCCTAACGTTTTCCCAACTATTTTGGGGTCAGCTTCCAGTTTAACCGGATGCAGCTGAATACCAGTATATATGCCTGTGGCATTAAGTCCGCCTCTGTACATTTCTGTGCGTGAAGTATTAAATAAATATATTACATGGAGCGACTGCCTATCTGACCTCCACAACCCAGTCACTGGGAAATACGATACCCCTTGGTAAGACTGCTTGTCAGACTTTCGGGCTTCTGACGATCCGTAACGACTGTCAAAGATCTACAAATGACAGCCGGGACCAACGGCTTAGCGTGCTTTCCGAGGTACGGAGGGATCTTGGTATGTAAAGATGGTCACCCATCCACGGACCAACCGCGTCATGCGTAGCATAACCTGATCGATCGACCCGTGCCGCTGTTATTACTTAGCCACAAGCCCCTCTATATGTATCAATCAATCTTTATTTGTGAACACAGGTTTACATTATAGGCAGGTATTACACTATGCTTACCTAAATATCGTGCAAAGTAAGCAAATAAGTATTTATTTGCATACGTAAATTGCATACCTAACACACATAAAATACTAATGCCTTTGGTCATCGATTGCTTTTTATGTTTGAAAAATTCTTCTGCTCAACAACTCAAATAATGCAATGGACGTGGCTGAACATTCAAAATTAAAGGCTTTGCAACTATTCCGCAGATATCTAAAATAAGTTGTAACAATAAAATTATCATAGAGCATGCAAATATGCATTGGGAAGGTACCAACTGTTTACAGGTTCGAGGTTCACAGTAGTACTTTCAACATCTTCGTATAAATGAGTTCTTATTTTTGGCAGGAGCAACAAAACATCGTTTAGATTTACTTCATCACTTAGAGCTCAAGTGTTCTTGCAATTTCAGGAAAGCATTAACGGCCCAACTGGCTGTCGTAAACGTCTTTAATAGAATGAAAGTAATTGTAACTTTTATGTGCAAGATGCGCGTGAGTCGCATCGCGACGCGGTATTCACGATCTCGGTATTCCGGCGCTAAATACTTTGATAGATGATAAATTAAATAAAGTCTTGTGTCCCAGCCAAAAGACTTTATTTAATTTATCATGGATGTTGTTCTTTGTTATAAACATTCAGATTAACACTGACAATAATATCAGTTATCTAACTTTTAAAATAATATTAATAATGTACATAAAGATAAAAAAAGAGCAAAATGAATCACAGGGCCTCAGCACCGAACGAAACGTCATTTACTCTATTTTTCAAATACTCAAACTTTATTTTAGTCTCACTATCGACTTCAGCACCCTCGAAAATCATGAAAACGACACCCATGACAAAAAAATATAAAATTTTTGTAACCGCCATCTTTGATTTTCATTTTGTCCTCAGTATTTGCTTCAGCACCCTCGAAAACTATTTCACTCGCCCTCTGTCTCTTTCTTTTATATATAATCTAAAGTCGTATGGAGGGAGCATAATGATTTTTACAATTTTACTACCACCACAAACTAAGTTAAAAACTTCGTTCCAAAAATAACCTGCTGAAAGCCAATTAATAGTCTTCCATCCCGCGCTACATTTTGAAAAGTCTTGTCGAGTAAAGCAATCCATATTAATTACAGGCTTCGTGTTTACATAAAAATAAATAAGTTATGTAATCAGAATTTTAAATTGCATGGCAACGTGATCGCAATGTGTAACAAAGTAGTTTCAATACTTAGGTAGCTGTTCCATCACCGACTAAGAAGCGACAAGGCGAGCTCTCAATGATTTACTCGCTCAAGAAAGGTAAAATATTGTAGGAAATATTGCTGTCGAAATATTGTAGGTCTTGTGTAGGTAAAAGAGATACATAATATTATTAGTTGGTCACTGACTGTTCACATCGCCGCCGGCGAGTACACGTTCGTCGCAGCGACAAGAGTTATCAAAGAGAGTACTCGCACAGCGACGCTTGCTTAGCGGGCTGAACACTCGCTGATAGACTCACGTTAGGTCACACATACGAGCGAGCAATGGCTGATTCCTATATTCTATGGATCGTCCTACCACCCGTTTCCAAGTTACTTATAGCGAGGCCTAATTTGTTGTTCCAGATTTTTTTTATCTAGCCTATCAGCTACAAACATTCTTCGGTTATTTGATAACCGAGATGGTTCTCAATTCTCCTCTTTGCGTTTACAAAAAATATTTAATGTGAAGTTCAGAAACTACGACCTATTTCCAAACATTATGAGATATATTTAAGTACTAAATAACTGTTTTACATATATTGTGGTTCCTTAGCTAAAATAAAATGTAGTCCTTTATAACTTACATTGCTATTAGTGCTAGCGCTCGTCGCCGTCGCGCAGTCGTTCATCCCCAACCCCAACTCGTGTTTAGTTGCTAGCTCTACTCGTGTCTCGTCAATTGCCGGCAGTACAACAGGTGCCTAAGGCTGATGTCACTGCTAAGTAAAGCAGAATGCTTGTATGCATATGTATCACTTACAATGTCCTGAGGCAAGCCAAATCAAACGGGACGAAAATACTAAGTATTGGTACCGTTTGGAAGCACTTATAAGCACATTAACGGGACCAATTGTACCGAGATTGCTGTAATTGTCTCGAACTGTGATGATCCTTTTCCGGTTGTTATTCTTTTGTGTCTCACGACGCGGTTAAATTTTTTTTACGGACTCATTATTTGTGAACACCGAAATAACAAAAAGAAGTAATGCTGCTTCTTGTAGAGTCATAAAATACTTCTTCTTTCTAATTAATTAAGCATTTTATTTCAGGCTACAATGGCCTATTGATTTTTTTTTAATTAACATTATTTAGGTGACTCCACTTCACAATAACTTCGTTAGTTAACCATGAACTGACACGAACTTCGTGTTTTCTCCTGCAAAGACAATTGCTTTGTCAGACTGAAATTATCGAGTGAGTCTTATTCTAAAGCTAAGTCAGGATTTGTCAGTAACGTATATTGTATCCATAAATTAAGGACACCATATAAGTCACTGGAAGAATATAAGGAAACATATATGTTTGTCTATCTGTGTGTAACATATATCTAATGTCAGTAACACGTTTGTTTGTACCTCATTTCTTTTATGTTAGCCGCATGCAGTCATCGATCGATAATTTTAGCAGACAGGGCTTTTCGATTATAATCTATGGAATCATAAATGTTTGAAAAATTCGTTTCCAATTTAAATAACGCGATAAATATTAATATTGATAAACTGGATGCGGGAAGCACAGAACCGGTCGAAGTGGCGGAGCTTGGGGGAGGCCTATGTCCAGCAGTGGACGTCCTTCGGCTGAAATGATGATGATGATGATAAATATTGTCAAAAATTAAAGACATTGCAGTAGGTACTAGTGTGTTTCGCAATTAGAACGCAGGTAGGTCCTAGATAAACATTTATATAAATGACACCTACTACTGTACACGATAATCTTTGCTAAAAGCTAAATTCTAAAGTTCGTTTTTTAAACATATGGGTTTAAAATTTAACCTAGTAATTTGACAGGTGTAATATGAAACTCATAAACTAAACTTTTTAGGGTCTGTAATTAAAGTTCTTTTTTTTTTGGGTTTTTATAATTAAGTTATTTTTACTTTGTTGTGTTTTTTTAGGCAGTTGTTTTTTTTTGTAAAAAGTTTTTTTTTAACTATTTTAATATACCTAGGACTTGGACATTACTTACACCCGACAAATTACTATCTGGGATAAAAAAAAAACTAACTTGACCTCACTGAATACCTTGAGTGACTTGTTATTATACTGTCGTCATGACTACTACTACAATAATCGTTGTCAGTAACTCATCTCGCGAGCATAATATCTCAGTGCTGACGAGTTCGGAAGCCCGTGTGTTCCGGCACTTAAGGTGAATGCGCAGTGGTAGACCGCGAAATTCAAATTTTCTTACGTTTTTGCAATTTTCAGGTCAGTATCAGGTTGTATCCTGATCAAAATGTGATTTGCGAATATAACAGGTACGTGTTTACAGAATTTAGTCATTAGAATGTCTAATATATCTCTTATAAGTTAGATTTCTTCCACAAGCACTTTTCCATAAGAAATTTGTTCTTATGGAACAAATCTAACTTAGAAAGATGTATTATTGATTCTAATGATTATAAATCTGTAAATACGTACATGTTATAGTCGCAAATCATATTTTGATCAAGTAACAAGCTGACACTCACCTGAAAATTGCAAAAAACGTAACAAAATTTGAATTTCGCGCTCTACCACTGCGCATTCACCTTAATTAACACGTAAATAGCACGACTGCCACGAGTAGCACGACTCGACGAAGACACGGCCGTCAGGGTGTGTCCTATTCCTGTATTTATAGAAACTAGGTGGAACTAATTTAGTTTGCAGCTGTTTTAATTCAACTTTACTAAGACTTTACTTAACTTTACTCCTAAAAAGAAACAGTAGGCGATGCTGTAAGTTTACAATTGTATTCATGGTAAAGAAAATGTTGCGAAACTTGGTTGCAGCAACATGTTTTAATACTGTTGGAAGATAATGCAACATTGAAAATAGTTACTCTGTATATGAAACATTTTTGCTTGCAGTTGAAAATCATGTTGCTCCTACAATGTGGCGTAACATATTTTTTTTACTAAGAATACGGGGCTTTAAACTTCACAATGTAGGCAAAGAACTTTTTTACAACTTGCCATAAGCAAGTAATTATCCCGACTATGACCATGTTTATTGTTATTATCATACCTTATACAGGGTCATTATAAAAAGCAACATTCAAATTATGGACTTCACCTGAGTGGGTTGTACTTACATTTCCAAATATAGATTGTACTAAAACATTACTAAAATAATCCTTTTTGTAATAAAATACTTTGTTCCAGTTGTCATGTTTGTAAATGTTAACGTTAGATTGTTGCTTCGGTCTGATGTCATCCTTATATTGTCACCATATTGACATATTTGACATAGCATTGTAATGCCATTGGATACCCTGCCTTAATCGAGTACTCTTAGATCAATGACATCACTTATATGGATGTTTACCATATATGATTTTATACTGGAATCATGTTAGTTATTTGCTTACTTAAAAATAAAAACAGCTGTGTTCAGTTGATAATACCTAGTCCATAAAAAAGCCATAAGACTTCCTAAAACATAAGGCTCATAAAAAGATATTTACCCACTTATCTAAACTGTTTGTTGTTAACATTAGGCCTAGATAACCTCAGGTCGACAGTCGATGAGTCACAAAGGATTCACACTTGCGTTCAAATGACGTAATGACAGCCAGAAATAAAATGACGACATGAATGAGTACTGAGAGCTAGCAGTCGCTGGGATTTCGTCTACGTACCGTCTCATGCATTATGCAGCCGGTTCGCGTATTTTGAGCTCATTTAGCGCTCAGTTCTAAATATACCGAGTGTTTCTACACATGCCCTGACCTTTTGATGTGCGCCGTATGTTCAACAAATGTATTTCCGTTGCGGTCATCTGTCACAGTTTGGAACAAGGGTCCCGGCGGGCACGCACAAAGTACGCGGTAATATTATAAATGATTACTTGCTTTTTCCAGCGGTTTCGTCCGCATGGAGGTTCGAAAATTTCCCCCGGGAACGTACTATCGGGATAAAAAGTATCCAGGTTATAAACTATCTGTGTACTAAATTACATGCAATCAATGTTTTTGCGTGATTGAGTAACAAACATACAAACTTTCACATTAATAATTTGAGTAGGATTACTATGATAGCAGGGTTAGTACAAGCCGCTTATTTTAGTATTTTTAGCACCAAGGTCTGGCAGAGAAAGTAATTTATATATTCTGTTTAGTGTTATTTATTTTAATCTTAATGTTTGATCGTGACCTTGTGCGCGAGTAATGCTTTAACGACTGAGACCCAATTAACAAGAAGAGCGTTCTATATAATTTAAAATAATGAATTAAACCACATTTCAATTTCAACACGTGTTTTGTAAAACACAAAATAACTCATTGAACGAAAATAATTTCGTTTACATCAATGCACTTGGGAGCCCTTGGCCCACAATTGAATTACCCAGAGTAACGTGGAAGACATAATTATAGCTGAGCTCCAAATGCAGCCACGTAGACATTCTCGGAGATAATTCTGCGGTACATATACGGTGTTGTTTGTACCTAACATAGATAGCATAGAGGGCACGAACAGAATGTTTTATGATTTATATGGAAACCTTATCTAAGCAACCTAATTGTTTGGGCTGTTAGAATAAAGATAAATACGGTCAAGGCATGCATGTGTCAACAATCAACAGTTGTTGACACAACAAATATCGGCGTTGCCCTGTCGATGTCGGTACAAAAAATCTCCGGCCCCTTGGGTAAATGTTTCGTTTCACTCTTGACCGTTTTCGAAAAAACAGTTGAACATCTGTGCAAAACAAAAACAGTGGTGTCGTTGATAGATATCTTCCTTTAATTTGTGATAGTGTTGTGGGAATGAGCCGCTTTTAATTCAAATAAAGGCATAAAAAACACTATGATTGAGATGATTCTTAGAATCCTTAAGACTATAGTTTCAGACCTACTTAGCCCTACATAAGAAGTTTGATAACCTTTTATCTAATCTGTGGTGTTGATCTAATGATTGCAAGCGTGACTACCGAGCGTAAGGTTCTGAATTTGATCCCACGTCAGACTACGTTAATTTTCATTGGACCTGAATATAGAAGACTAGCTTCCACCCGCGGCCTTGCGCGCGTGGAAATCGGAAATTATCCCGCGGGAACGTACTACTGGGATGAAAAGTATCCTATGTGTTAATCTGTGTACCAAATTTCATCCAAATCCGTTCAGCCATTTTTGCGTGAAAGAGTAACACATATCGATACATCCATATATACAAACTTTCGCGTTTATAGGATAAGTGGAAAAGCATCAAATAACTTTTTCCTTAGTTTTATGAGGATATAACAAACTATAAACTGTTGTAGCATACACATGTCACAAACCTACATGCTAGCTTACCTAGTATAAGGGCAGGGGAAGAACAAAAAAACGATGGAGGGACTGTATGAAAGATGATATAGCTAGACAGGGTGTGACTACCGAGATTACGACTAATAATGAAGTGTGGAAGAAAAAAAAACACGCTTTAAAAACCAAACTAAAAATGCAAAAAGTAATTTAAAAAAAGCGTGGTCAAAAAAGAGCTTCTCTGTTTTTTAGATTTTTTAATCTAATATTTATTTTCTATTTTTTAATTCTGCTAACAAAAGCGTGATTTTTCGTTTTTCTTTTTTTTAAAATTTGGGAACAATATTATAAAATTATTGAATTGCCATCGGTCCTCGATAAGCCTACAAAGTTTAAATGAAATCTGAAAGTTTGAAGTGGGTCTAAATCAAGTCCAAAGGAGTCGGTAACAAACATGCTTACAAACATACACGAAAAAAAAACCTAATATAAAAAAGTGTGTTCTTAGAAAGACATGTCGCGCCGAACTTAAATAAATTGGGATGAGGGTAAGAGAATGATGATGCTAGTTTACAATTTCTTTGAACACGTAAGGGAAGTACAGAGTCGCGGGATCGAGTATTTTATTTTTTTTGTACCTTAAATCCCTTGTCAGAAGGCTTAAAGTCACCCAAAGGCAATGGAGAGGGCTATGCTCGGAGTTTCCCTACGTGATCGAATCAAGAATGAAGAGATCCGCAGGAGAACCAAGGCAACGAACATAGCCCGAAGAATTGCCAAACTTAAGTGGCAGTGGGCAGGGCACATTGCTCGCAGAACAGATGGCCGATAGGGCCGAAAGGTTCTGGAGTGGCGCCCGCGTACGGAAGATGTAGAGTGGGAAGGCCTCCCACAAGGTGGACCGATGACCTTGTGAAGGCCGCGGTAATCCGCTGGATGCGGGAAGCACAAGACCGGTCGAAGTGGAGGAGCCTGGGGAAGGCCTATGTCCAGCAATGGACGTGTTTCGGCTGAAATGATGATACCTTAAATACTTTTAACACGATCCCGCGACTCTGTACCTTCCGTGTGCGGAAGATAGGACAATATTGGAAACTTTAATTGGGTTAGGAATTAGACATTCTACTACAATTTTCATGCATTTTTTATAGAAACTGTTTTTTTTTTAAGCCTTACTAGCTATGTGGGGGTGCGGCAACACAGGCAACTGAGGGAACACGGGTGGGTTTTAGTTAGTAAAAGTCTGACACGCCCTCCCGCCCGCTTTATTTGATGATTTCCCACCAAAAAAAAAAACTAGCTATGTGGGTTGCACATTACTAGTCGTCTTCTTAACCCCTCTAACTAAGTTGAATATGCTTGTGTCTGGATTGGGTTCACGTCAATAGTGCAATGGGTGAGAATCGAAATCATGACCTTCTATCGCCGGCCGACGCCTTAGCCATTGAACTATTGCCGCTTAAAGTTCTAATAGAGTCACGTCTCGCCATCAAGGCCTTTGACTTGAAAAATATATTCACCAGTGACTCAATTTATCTCTGCTATATCATGAATCAGCATGGCACGGTAGCGTTAACTGGCAAAAATCGTAAATTAATAAAAACTTTTTAAAGGCACGAAACTTCTTTAGTCAGACTATAAATAAATTAAGATTTCTTCCATGTAAGTATGACCATACGAGCACCTTAAGGTGAACCTAGTCCACATTTTTTGCATACAAACTTCGGGAGTGTTTTACTCCACTGTCTGACATGGCACATCCAAAGTAAAATATGACATCGTTTTGTCTCATTATTAGTATTGTCTGTACGGAAACAGAATACTAAAATAAAAACCCATTAAAAAGTTAGGAGCCAAGAAAGATTCGTTTTTCTTGCTAATTTTACTTAACTATGGGCGTGTTTTAGTAATAAAAGAAGTGCAAAATTTCCAAAACAAAGTCGTTACCGACAAAGTTTAATTATTATCGAAAAGTGCAATAAACTTTATTGGTCATTCATTTATGCATTGGCTTTTCATAAAACCCGATCTTCCAAAGGACTTTTCTTAATTTTTTCGCGAATATTTTACTATAATTGATCCTGCATCTCACTCAATAACGTTGTGCGTGTAGACTAGCGTCTAACTGCTCATCACTGATACTATCTCTGTCGGACACGAAGCCTGGTGAGGCAGCGCAGGCCTACCAGTGAGTTCGAGTCCGCGACTAGGTTCCCCTTAACAAACCGATACCATTGCTTTTAATTAAACGAATTTCAAGTATTATTTTAACTGTTAAAGTCCGTCAGAAGGTTCCAACCTTCTGACGGACGTATGTAAGATACATAACATACAAAACATCACGCCTTGTTACCCCGAAGGGTTGGGCGGAAGTGTACTTACAGTACTCCCACATTTCGCCAGTTATGTTTAAGTCCCATGTAATAGGGGCCTATTGCCATCAACTAGGCTCAAATCCAGAGTCCGGGCTGCTACTGAGAAATTCCAGATAGAAAAACCCAATACCATTTTGCCCAACCTGGGACGACCTGGGGCGATCTTCAATGCAGACAATCTTTCTAAAACGTTATTAAAACTAGTCATTAATCTACACGAACTTACAAACATAAAGTTATTTACAAACTAACAGTAAAATACAAAGCGACATGTGTCGCTATCGTAAATTTACCCATAAATGTAGGTAAACTGTGTACAATTCCCCCCTATTGTGCTCTCTATTAATCCGTCACGTCGTCGTGTCGGTACAGTCGGCAGAACACCGCGTGCTCCGTTCACACGCGCAATTAGCTTCGTACACCAGGATTAATTAATTCGCCCGAAGGAAGGCCTTGGGTAAACATGTAAGGATATTAATCATTATTTAGACACTCGAAATTTCGCTAATATCTCACCCTGAGGTGAATACTAAAATATCGAATTTTATGAAGCATAGATATCGAAAACTGTTTACTTGGGGCTGATTTTTTTATGAACATTATTTATAACTGAAGAATAAACAGGACAGTATCACTTTTCTGTACAAAAGCTGTCAAATCGCATTATTTATTTCTCAGATGATAGTTATCTGAAAAATCAGCCCTTAGAATGATAATGCTAGGTTTAGTTGCATAATATAATATTATACATATAGTCCACTTAAGCGATGTTTCACAATTTAAATAATAAAAAAGGTTTTATTTTACAACTTCAAAATAAGTATAGGCCGAAAATATTTAAAACGTTAAAAAAAACAAATGACAATCATGAATAGCGCGAAAATAAAGACGCAGAATTACGCAGTTACTCAAGTACCTAGTAGAATTAAATAATGGACAGTTTAATATTCAAAAGTGTATTCCGTGCTGTGAGTATTGTTATTTTTATAAAACTAAAGCATTTCAAGTAGATAAATGTATACAGTACAACAATCAATTTGTAAACAATCACGAACACCCAAACGTTTCATTGGCACCATTAACCGCTTCCCGTAACGTTACAATTTGGAAACACCCATCCCAATATGGCGGCTAGCAACATATTCTAACGTTTGGGTGGTTGTTGAGTCATGTTGAAGCCCGCACGGACTAATTGCCGACATACTCGTAAGTTTCATAAAAGGCCACTTCAAAGCAACCGCCATATTTGAAACTAAAACTAAGACGCGGGTCGAGAGCGGCAAATTGAAAGGCTTGTGGTATATTCATCTGTAATTGACACCTAAATAGCTTCTCCCGTAGAAGCTATTGCCGATGGGGAATTTATTAGCTTGCGTTGTGCATAACAGCAGAGAGATGTGCTATTTTATATGTTCCTGTCATGAAGGTCCAACGAAACGTTTATTTCAAATGCGTTTTGTTCGATCTATACTTCTAATCTCTATCATGTAGGCCAGCGGGGTACTTGCGTAACGCACTAACAGTAGGAATGGCTTTCATTTTGACAGTTCAACAACTTTCATTGCGTTATTTACGTTGTTGAGTAGACAATTTTTAGAACATATGAGGCAATACAAGGCAATAATCTTCAAAACGATTCTTGCTCCGATTAATAGTGTGTTATGCAATATTAGGGTGCAGTCGGTCTATTCCTTCCCATTTTTATGCAAAAAATATCCTAGGAATCAAAGTTTGTTTGGGTCGATAAAGTTGTTTTGAATCATAGTAGGACAAATAATAAATACGATACGATACGTTACATTTAAATGGCACTATCATATGGCATATGCACGTCACTGTCCTCGTAAAACAAGAGAAAAAGTCTAAATATAGGATTCTGAGTTTGTCTGCATTCCAAAAGAAAAATCCTTTGTTACTGCAACTGAAATGTCCCTACGTTATATTTATAATGTCCGTCTACATTATACGGTGGTTGACCAAAACTATATTGTTTGTTGGATTTTCATTGCAACGATCCGCGAACCTTTTCTGTTGAAAAGCATTCTATTGCGTGGTCGGGACTTTTCTATTGCGTTGAATTGCTGCCTAGGTTTTTGGGAATTTGTTATTTAGAAACTGTTAGGTATAGAAAAACAAACAAAACCATTATATTCTATGTATATTTTGCTTTTTATTTTCTAAAACCTGATTTATGTCTTACTTATCTATTTGGATAATACATGGTAGAGATCAACTAATTTAAAACTGTACCCCCCTCCACTGTTTGTTGCATTCACATTTCAAATGCTTGTCTAGAAATTTTTGTGGAGGGGCGTGCGGTTTTAAATTAGTTGAGCTCTACAAATCAGTATTAGATATTAATGGTAGTTATTCATTTTCGCAGGTTAGGACTAACTCACGATGGAGATAGCCAATGCCAGAGCGAGGCAATTAAAGGTTCAGTGATGGCACCAACAGTCCTGGCTACGCTGCACAACTACGCGTGGTCTTCGTGTTCCAAAGAGCAGTTCCACGACAAGTCCAAGTGAGTATTTATTGAATTATATAACTTACTAACTTCGTGCTTGAAAAATTTCGGCCCCGACCCACGACGTCCATGCCATCTCATCATCAGCTGTTTGTATCTCTATACTATATTCACCCCTTGTCCCTTGTGTCTTGTTACATCATACGTCACAAAATCCTTCCATCGCATCATTGGTCTGCCTCCATTCGTAAGCCACACTAACCAGCAAATACTGAATATCCGAACACAGAGTGACTGTAATCTGACCGCCGCAACCCAATTACGGCAGAATACCGATATCCTTATGTTACATTGATTGACGATTTGTCAAGCTAAACTACCGTGTCAAGTAAATAGGCCTCGAACTGTCCGGGTATTTGTGTGGTATGGCGACCGGGAGCTTATCGTGTGTGTTATGGCTTATGTCATTAGATCACACAGTAGGTATCACGATGGCTGGGACTTCGACACTCAAACATAAACCATGAATGCAGCACAAGATTCTAGAGTCCCTAGCGTAGAAACGTAACGTCGGTTATCAAAAAAATAAAAACTACTGTTTCATAGAAAAGTGACCTACGCGCTCAAAATGTATAAAAAAGCATATTTTTTTTTCAAATAACGAACCAAAAATTTCAACACGGAGGATTTCAGATTTCAGAATCATGTATTATAGACCTAGTGAATCCATGCTAACTGGTTGCGCGTCGAACTCCCTGTCATTTTGTACAAGTAAATTCTTTGAGCCATCCTGATCCATTTTAATTATCTTTTCGTGGCACTCGCTATGCGTATCCATTAGCAGCAAAATGGCTTTATTGGTTGCTATATTCATAGCACGTAGGCCACCCAGTCTCGTGAACCAATCCCTGAAATTCCGCAATAGAAAATATTATTTTAGGAGCGCCTTATTAGGTACCTGGGAAGATTTTCTTTATCCCAGACTTAGGTTTAAGCTGTTGAATTAAGCTTTGAATGGTTTAAGCTGTACAGTAGAAGTAAATGGAACGTATCTTGTGTAATTGAACGCACATAGGTACAATAAATGGCGACAACGGCCAATTGCCTGTGGTCGACAAATTGGTGGCAGCGCCTAACTGTCTAGAAACACAGAGTCGTACGATGTCCTGCCTTACATTACAGCTGTGTTGCCAAGACATTTGAAACCATATATTATTAGCTCGTTGGTAAGTTATTTTGAACGTAGATAATTGGTGTCTAACTGCTGGCGCTTAGAGGCCATCTGGTAACATCTAATGATCCGCGATCCGCTTATGCAGAAAAATAAAATAAGCATCTTTACTTCTTATTATAGCGAAAACTAAATTGTCTCGCCATTCTCTCCAGCAATAATATTCCTTCCAACTGTGCCTGAAAGCCGTATTTTCCCTTTCTTATTTCTTTCACACAATACTGTAACCCTCGTTATTTTGTGCTCATAAATTAACTACATTATTTGAACTTATTACAAAAGAAGCAGCGTTCAGTTGGCAGAAGTGCTCGTACAACAAATGTTGCCAAATAAGTTAGCTCTTGTACGAAAAGGAATTTTAGATCAGTTTGACTTGTTGAGGCGAATGAACTGGGGAATTTACGGAATCAACAGGTGAATGATCTGAAAAGAGTATTTGTGTTCCAAGTAAAAGAAAGGGAATAAAGACAAATACGAGGGTCATGTTGATATTCCTATCTCCTTGAGTAATCTTGACATTGAAAATCCTGTCAGTAAGTTATTAGTGAATGTGTGAACAGTACGATTATTGACAAATGCGTGCACTGACTGGATAGGTCCACTTAATCTGTGTGGCTCTTTCCTCTAAAGGCCATTTCAGACACCAATTTACATGGTCCTCAAATGATCTGACCAAGATTACGTCTGGACTTTAAAAGAGACTCTGAGCTCTGAATTTGTTTCGGCCTTTCTTCTCATAGGTATTATTCAAAAAGGAAACGCCGACCTCACCTAGTTTTTAAAATATGATTAACGTGTGTTTGCACAAACCCACTTATGGAAATAAAATCATTTATCATTTAGGTAAGATTCTTGTAGTGTCGATCTAGAAATTTGTAATTGGAGAAAAACGGTAACATATTTAATAATACCAACAACTCTATTCAACGAATACCTATGTTAAAAGTACAAAACACAGTTTTACCGTCACATTCTCAGTAAATACGCAAATATTTGAACACATTGAATGTATTTAAACGACACGTTCGCTGGTTTGATCGCCCAATTATCACAATGTATGCGTGACGTCATCTATAAATCCACCTGTATGGTAAGCCTCTGCTGACCACTAACAGCTTATACATCATTACGACGTACTTATTTGGGTGCTCATTAGTAATGTTGTTTCCGCTCTGTCGACGTCATATTGGGTAAATAAATGGCTTACTAGTTGAGCCACATCAATTAACTCACCCGAATCGGGTGAATCGTCACTATTATGATAGTTTTAAGGTTTCTTTTTAATGATTAATGCTAATAAATCAAGGTTTTCTTTCGTTTAAATAATATAATATTTTCTAAAGGCGACTCTCGGAGTAAATTTATTGGTGGGCGGATCGACAATACCAGAAATACGTAATATTAAATTGACACGTTTTGAATATAAGTTAAGGAAATAGCGAAAAGTTAAGGTACACTAACTTTATTGCATGAAATACAAAACGTGCCAATAGGGTATTTTACTCTATACGAGAAAAATTCTAAAAATATATTATTGAGATAGCTTAGGCAAAATGCAGTCGGAAAATGTTAGTTTTTAGTTCATGAAACAACAAAACAAATTTTAAAATACAATTTAAAGATTTCAGTTTTTTTAATCTGTTTTTGAACACCATGAAACAGTAGCCGCCATGTTATTTCGTCATACGGCATGTCAACTGAGCAACTTTGTACTTATATTATTTTCGTAACCAAAGTAATTTTCATTTACATAATATTTTGCATTAAGGAGCAACAAACCAACGATAAGTAGAAAAATAACTCATTTTTTTTTTAATTATAAACAATTGTCATACAAAATATCAGCGCATTTGTTTTTATCAAACTGACGTCATACCCACAGAGCAATATGGCGGTTACTGCGTCCAGCGTTTTCGTCAAATTAAGCGCGAAATTTGAAAATGCAAAATTTAAATGAATTTTTATGGCACTAATCGATTAAATAAAAATGTTGTGTTTTTTTTGTGATTTATTAGGACTCTAGAATCTAAATAAGACACTTTTCAAAAATTAGTGTAATACCCTATTGTCTAGTAGTCACCTATAGAAAATATGTTATTATTTAAAAGTGACGATGCCGAAACAGGCGAGCTATTTCGTGCGAGTCGACTAATAATAAAAAAAAATACAACTGTACAAATACAGATCGTACTGTAAGTTGACGAAATCAATTCGTTTCCGAGTACCCATTGTAATAATCCAATTTGTCAAACCGACTCGAAATAGAGAAAGGTAACGTTACCTTCCTCATTTTTTCGGGTTATTACCTGTGCCTACTCCGTGGTAGGATTTTTCCGTTTTCGTTTGTACAATTTTCCTGTGTAAGAATTGACAGCCTTCGGAAAATAATTGACCGTATTATTCTCTAATACGCTAATTACAACATTCATTGATTTATAGAATACTTTATTACTACTAGATGCAGTCACCAAAAGATATGAGTTTTTCTATAGTTGAAGTTTAGTGAGAAACCGATGGATGTTTTCGAATGAAAATTTAATTAACGAAGTAATAGAAAACAAAAAGTTCATTCATCATATTAAATCTCATTCGAAAAAGTGGAACAACGGTTTGGGTGGCAAAAACAAAAACACGAAATCAAAGACAAACCCGAAATTTAAAGTAGTTTTTTAATTTTTTTTAAATAAAGTTTTTAGAATCCCGGTCAGAGGTTAAAAAGGTAAGGTTATTACCTAAACCTCAACGTTGTTACTAATAAATACAGAATAAAGTAATTCTAAGTTTAAACCTATGAAAATGTATGGGTACCTATTTCTTTGTTATTCCCTGGTATAACTTTATTCCGTGTTTATTAGTAAGAGGGTCAGGTATACACAGACGTGAGTATATAGGTATATAAGTATATGTAATGTGTAGATTTTTAGTACTTAGGTATCCCAAACTTTAATCTCTTGTACAGGCGCTGGTGGTGTCTGCACGAGAGAAGTCGAGACGAAGGTCTGGTGTTGGGTGGTGCTAAAGAAATATCCCACTACGTGTTCACGATGGACGAACAGTGCCGGACGGAGTTTGGAGAAGGGTTCGTATTATTTATTATTACTAGCTTCCGCCCGCAGCTTCGTCCGCGTGGAAGTAGGAAATTATCCCGCGGGAACATACTATCGGGATAAAAAGTACTCTATGTGTTAATCTAGGTTATAATGTATCTGTGTGCCAAATTTCATCCAATTCCATTCAGTAGTTTATCCGTGAAAGAGTAACAAACATCCATCCATCCATCCATCCATACTTATATAAGTAGGATATTAATATTAAGAAGCAATGAAACTCCATGCCTCGACAAGCACGTTAAGGCGTTGGTGGCGGCTGTCATTTGTGGATATTTGACTGTCGATAAAAATTATCAGAAGCCCGAAAGTCTGACAACCAGTCTTACTAAGGGGCATCGTATTACCCAGTAGGTAACTGTAAAGTACTCCATGTAAAATACCAGTACCTATTCAGCTGCTTTTGGTTGAACTGGAAGCCCAATTGGGAAAAGGCTAAACAGATAATTGATTCTTAACCATCATGGTTAAGAATCAATGGATCAAAAAACGAGGGAGAGAAAGATTTTGCTGCAGGCTTAGCATGACGCTTTCTATTTCTACGAAGAATACACAGTGCTTTTTCAATACAAAGTCACATTTCGTTTCTCCATTTTTGACATAGTACCCTAGATATCCTTCTACAATCTGTCACTTTGTCTTTCGTTTCTAACGATCTTTGTCTAGGTCCTTATAAATGTAGACTATTTCAGAAGAATATTTCTTCCCAAACTATCAAAATCACACTGACAACAAACTTTCTACTCGACGGCCACAAAGTAGGTAGATACGATTATCTACAAACTCATCATTCGTTTAGAACGCATAACTGTGATAATTAATAGAAAAACATAGCTATCTTCTCCTATTGTACATCATTTAGTTAATAGTCATGTCTATTCTTCCGTCGACAAATCGGTGCTCGTGCTAATCCTGCTGGTATTGACTAATCAAAAAAGCAAAGGCACTCATTCTCTTTCTTTATTCTACATTACATTCAAACATGCTGTTTAAATAAAGATAAGTACTTTAAAAATAAAAAAAGCTACTGCTATATTGAAAGAGTGCTTTGTGAATTGGGATTCGAAGTATAGCCAATCAATTTAACCAGCGAGAAGTTTTTATGTTGTACATATAAAAGCAAACAGATAGTTACTGTCAATCTGCAATCGTACCGAAAAGCTTTTAGTATAATATTATTTGCGTATCTTCGCTGTGTCTGGATCTAAACACAAAAGTTAAACTCTTTGATCAATTATGATGCATCTACATAAAAATGTTTTAAATCCTGGCCTTGATTACTCTATTTTTGTACCAAACAATGGCTAAGTATTAAGGTTTTTGCTCCTTCTGAGTCATTTAAAACCACAAGGAAAACCGATAAAATTGTTTTATGGTAACCCATATTAAGTACGTCATGATGTTCTTGAACCAGAGGCCCGCATAAAATGTTTGAAGACTCATAAAAACAAAATATGAGATTGATGTAGATACTTTAACAATTCAGTTGGAATATAAAACGTACAAAGCTTAGGTAGTAACTAACAACAACATAGGGAGGTACATACCTACATAATCAGCGTATACTGTTCCCACTGCTGGGACACAGACCCCTCTCGGTGAGAGGGAGTGGGGCTGTAAGCTGTAATCCACGCGGGTCCAGTGTGGGTTGTTTAGCGTTAAGAATGAAGGAAAACACATCTTTGACACATAATACGTTTAATTTTGCAATAGATATGCTAAAAAAAAACCAAAGATATAAAAATATAAAAACCGTCCAAATGCGAGTCGGACTCGCGTACGAAAGGTCCCGTAGGTACCATTATCTATAAAAAACGGCTAAAAAATCACGTTTGTTGAATGGGAGCCCTCCTTAAAAAAATGTTTTGTTTTAATTTAATTATTTATTTTTAAAGTGATTATATAACTAAATATTCTGTGAATACTTCAAGCGTCTACCTGTTGCCGTTATCAATATCAAGCAAAAACGTGCAAAAAAATCACGTTTGTTGTATGGGAGCCCCTTAAATATTTATTTTATTCTGTTTGTTGTAGTAGGTACAAGCAGAATCTTTGATAAAAAGAGAGAAATCAACAGCAGATCGGATTAAAATGATAAAGAGAAATAACTGACGGAATACATATCAATTAAATGTCGAAGAAAACTTAAAATTCTCCAAAACGGAAACAGCTTTGTTTTATTTGCTGTATGTATTTCTGCTTCAAATGTTATATGGGAAAATTTTGGTGTATTAGTTCAAACAATAAAAAATCGTGCCACCACTGATGGCTCCCAAATCTGCAGTGCAGGATATCAGAAAAAAACATTTAACAATATTTTTTCCAGAATCGAAGTTTAAATTGTAATAAAAATATGAGGAGAGTTTTCTTAAAAAGTTTGGAATGGAAATCAAAAAAGTTTTAACCGTAGCGGATTTACGCTACAGTTGGTAGATGTCACATGTCTTCGAATTGTTGGGCATGCCGGTTTCCTCACGATGTTTTCCTTCACTGGTTTCAGAACAGTAGTGATGAAATCATTTTTCACCGTATTTTTCACAAACTTTCCAATTTACTGAAACTACGTTTTCATTTCCGAAGTAATCATAGAAATCTGAAGGTAATTAAACAATTTAGCTATTCTTGGATAAATATTGTTTTCATAGGTAAGTCTTGTAGTTAAAATTAGGAATATTATTAACTACACACTCAGTACGCGAGTCTAACTGAGAATATTGGATTCAGGATTTCCTCGAATTCAATTACAAACCTTAGACGTTGGCTGCAATTCGCTGTAAAATGAGACATTTCTGTATCGTGAGCGACTTCAATTCTATCGTGGAGAACTGTGGTCTAGTTAGCAGGCTTCGTAATTACTCTGAAAATACTTAAGTATAAGATATGTTTAAAAATATTTATCTTCAATACACATCTAGGAGTATATACATATAAGTACTTACTAGTCGTCGCCCAGTGGTCGTAATTCGACCATAATTCATTTGAAACTTAATGAATTTCTAATGCATTATTTATTATATAGGAAAAGTTTTTATCCAGTGCGCAGACTGTAACCATAAATTCAGCATATCATTCTAGACCACCCAGCACAAAATTTTTTCGTCAGTTATACAAAAACTTTTTCAAAAAAAAACAACCGACTTCCAAAAAACAAGTCGACTTCAAAAAGGAGGTGGTTCTCAATTCGTCGGAAACTTTTTTTTTAAATGTATTTTCCCCGATTACTCGAAGATGGCTGGACCGATTTGGATTTTGTTTTTTGTTTAAAAGGGTATACTTCCCAAGTGGTCCCATGATCATCAAGTGAGGACCTGATGATGGAATCCTGGAGAAATAGAGAGAACTCTTCAAATTTTATAGGCACACGAAGCGATTTAGGTATTTTTTGGAAGAGTACTTTCTCGGAGTGGTCTTATTTCAATTTGGTGAAGATCTGATGAAGAACTTTGGAGATTGGCAACGGAACTCCTCAATAAATGATAGCAAATGGACTGGGATTGCTGAAATCTCATGTCTGTCTATTGCTTACACCAGTTCATAACATAACATCACGCCGGTATGCTGTGATGGGGTAAGCACATGTGAACCACGAAAAAGTGAAAAAAAACTTTTTCCAAAAAAAAAACAACCGACTTCCAAAAAAACACTACTAAGTGAAAAATAACTTTAATTTTGGAAGGCGGTGACAAAAAATTCAAATACAGCTCGAAAGACGCCGACTTCCGAAATTAAAGTTATTTTTCACTTTGTAGTGTTTTCTTGGAAATCGATTGTTTTTTTTTGTGTAATAGACACATAAATGCAATCAACATGGCATTCGATTTTGTCAAACTATGGGAATCAACGTTCTTCGTAACTTTGATGAATGAAACAAGATACAGCGGGACAGTTCATTCATTGACAACATGTCAAACTGTCAATTGAGTTATGTGACGTTTAGTAATTGTGTCAGTTCTCGATGCGGGCTCAATTTTAAAAAATCAAAGCTTCCTAATTCATGATTGTTGTATCGTAAAATAACTTTTATTGTTCGTTGTGTCGTTAAATAACAAAAGAAAAATATAAATAACTAGAGTAGTGAAGTGTTACTAAGATATTTATTCAACACTAGTTTTTGCCCGCGGCTCCGCCTGCGTGGATGTCGATTATCGCGTAAAAAAGTATACCAGTAAATATCCCAGGCTACTCTGCCAAATTTCATGACGGTCGGTTCCGCGGTTTAGGCGTGAATGCGTTAACAGACAGAGTTACTTCCGCATTTATAATACTAGTTTTTGTCCGGGGTTCCGCCCGCGTGGATGTCGGTTAAAAAGTAGCCTATGTCCTTCTCCATATCCCAGGCTATATCTCTGCCAAACTTCATGACGATTGGTTCAGCGATTTAGGCGTGAATACGTAACAGACAAGCATAGTTAGTTTCACATATTTTATAATATGAGTAGGGAAAACACGCCCACGATTTAATTGCCCAAAGGGTTGGGCAGAGGTGTGCTTGTAGTACGCCCACATTTCGCCAGTTATGTTTAAGTTCCACGTAATAGGGGCAAGCCTATTGCCATCAAATGGGCACAAATCCAGACATAGGGCGGCTACTCAGAAATTCCAGATAAAAAAACCCAAGGACCTCATGCTCAGTAATAGCGCTGGCGCACACTAGACCAATAAGAAAGTGATTTAGGTACTTATAACATAAAAAAATAAACCAGATAAATATTTTTATCCAATAAAACATTAAATCAACAACATCGTCGCAGTTATTGAAACTGTTAATAATTCGATGCATTCGTGCATTATCTGAAACAAACGTGGAACGTTAATAACTATTAATTAAGAGCTTTAAACCGTTTTAATCACGTTTCCAATCAATCCGAACTGTAAATCCTGTTCAACTAGAACTACCATGATGCAACACTGCAATTAGGTGTAATATGACTACACGTATGGCGAAAATAGAACTCCCTTTATACGTCGGGAATGTTGCAAAAGTTCTTTAAATCAAAAGGGATGAATAAAAGGCAGCATTCAGCTGAGATGTCAATGCTAAGTGGAATGTGTGGTGTTACACAAATAGATAGAATAAGAAATGAGTACGTAAGAGGAAGTCTGAAAGTGGCAGCAGTAACTGAAAAGTTGTGTGGAAATCAGGTATGGACATGAGATACTGAGAAAGGAGGAAAATGTCGTTAGGAAGATTTTGAGTATGAATGTCGATACCTATAAGAGTAGGGGGAGACCAAAGAAACTAGACATGGGCGAAATAGCTCACTGAAAAGAAAAAGAGCGATTCGCTCTATCAATCTAAGCGCTATATCTCTAGCTCTTCTATAGCTCAGTGACTCAGACGCCGACTGTTAGCTCATTTGACTCACACTGCACGCACGTCGAAGGAGACGGCTCGGTTAGCTTAATAGTGAGTAGCTATTGGAAGTTTGGACTCTTTACTACTCACTAGCTCTTCTAGAGTTCAGTTATTCAGACGCCGACTGTTAGCTCATTTGACTCACGCTGCACGCAAATTGAAGGAAACGGCTCGGCTCGCTCCATAGTCATTGTCAGTAGCTCTTTGGAAGTTTGGAGTTAATTTATCAAGTTTTTCTGTTTGTTTATATAATGTTATGACTTTACGTAAACAACACGCAAAAAAATTTACAATGCCAAAGTATTTTCTACTTTAAAGCAATGGCCATAAAGATAGATTTACAGTGATTTCTGTCGTATAATAGTCTACAATGACGTATTGTACCGGAGAGCTATTGTTGGAAGAAGGAACGATGCGATCCGACGTATTCCGAAGCGAACTAGTGAGCCTGGAAAAACGCCAGTTAGCGTCAAAAATATCGGGACGAACAGACTGTTTAAAATGATCTCAACAACTAAGAAAATTAAAATGTATCTCAATTGGATATAGTTCTTGTCAGAATGACAGTTGTCGTGTACTGTCTTCATTCTGAAACATTCCTTGTGTCATTGAGTTAATATTTAATTTACATAGTGGTTTAGATCATTATGATTCGTCTGTTCGTCTCGATATTATTGACGCTGACTGTACGTTGGGCGGCGCAAGCTCGCTATGTAGGACACTACAGTTGAGATTTTTCCGATAATCTGTTTACGTGTAATCGAATGTGTGCAGGCGGCGCAGAATACATTTGCGGTGGCGGCGAATTGCGTTATGATTTTATGAATGAACATACATACGAATATTTGGAGATCAAATGGAAGCGTGAGTCGTGATAATCAAATACCTTGAGTTAATTGTAGCTACATAAAAACTTTTTATACAAAAAATACAATCAACTTTCTAAAAGAAAACACTACAAAGTGAAAAATTGCTTTAATTGTGGAAGTCGGTGGCAAAAAAATAATAGTTTAAAAAACTAAAAAACACGCTTTAAAACCTAACTAAAAAAGGAGAAAATAATTTAATTCAATTAAAAAGCGTGGGGTGCTTTTTGAGGTATTTTTATAATCAATTAATGTCAAGCACCCCACGCTTTTTAATTGAATTAAATTATTTTCTCCTTTTTTAGTTAGGTTTTTAAAGCGTGTTTTTTAGTTTTTTAAACTATTATTTATTTTCTATTTTTTAGTTCTGCTAACTACAAAAACGTGTTTTTTTTTATCTATTTTTTTTTAATTATTGAATTGTCATCGGTCCTCGACAAGTTTACAAAGTTTCAATGAAATCTGACCGTTTAAAGTGGGTCAAAATCGCGCTCAAAGGAGTCGGTTACATACAAACATACAAACAAACAAACCAACAAACATACAAGTGAAGCTAATATAAAGCGTGTAAAATAAACCAATACGTACATCATTACAAATAATTCTGGTCTCATATGCCCAGTATCTACGGGTCCGTTTAAACCTAAACATTAACCCTCTTGTTTATAATTATAAACGTTGCTTAAAGTTAAAAGATGTTTAAACTTCAATAATGTATGGTTAATCAGTCGCTAATCATTAGGTACTTAACTTAAAGCAAAGTTTATAAAAAACGGCTACCAGAACCAAGGAAGGCCGCAGGCGCGCAAATTACCCACAGAGAGTTACATACTGACATACTGACATACTGACATACAAGTGAAGCTAATATAAAGCGTGTAAAAACGAAAACACACACAAAGATACCGACTACCGTAAAAAGAATTTTATTTTTCACTTTTTTATTTATGGTAGGTACCTATTCCACGCCACTACTTGCTATAAAGTCAACAGTGACAAGGAAGTAATTGAACATTATCAAGAAACACAAAGTGGATTAAATGTACGTATTATAAATATAAAAGTCATAGCAAAAACTACCCCAGCAAAGTTTAACATTTATATGGGACCACCACTGAGGCATACCCTATCTATTAAAGAAGAATTGTTAAAATCAATCCGCAATTGCCGGAGATACTCTCCTCCTTTTTGAATTTGGTTATAAATAGGAGCACGTTTTCACCTAAGTTTTATTCAGGCACCTGTGGAGCCGTTTTATTTCTGCTTCCTTTGAGGTAGTCGTAACGTTGCAACATTAAATGTTGTCTGTCGTCCCTTGGCGCATTAAACGCAGCATTTAAGTATGACATGTGTTTATTGCATACTATTATGCTCTGTTTACTGCTAGACAGCTTAGCTACAGTATTAAGAAAACACATGTGCTTTACTTGAAACTTTAAAGTTTTGTTTGCGATAGATCAAATTAAAATATCTTCTCTGGCAGACACACCATGCTACCACTTGTAGACAATTAAACAATTGTACCGCTTATTGAGATTAATCTCTGATCCTGTTGAGCTACATAACAAATAGAATTAACCAACCAAGTTTCCGCATAGTTTGATTGTTCAAGTCTCTAATAAAATTCCTCAAAATAATAGTACAATTTCCGCTATTGTTTATTTGCTCTCAACGTCGGCACGTGGCTCCAAATATATCTCTAGAACCACCCAGTTTACCAACACGTTATATAAAACCAAAACATATGACTAGTGTAATGTGTGTTAGTAGAATTGAAATCCCAAGAATAACAATAATACGCTTTTGAATATTACACAGCGGAATATTTAACAATACCGGGAAAAGCTTTGCATTTCACAAGTTCCAGAACAATAACCATTCGCGTTATGGGAGTGGAAATTACAGTGTTTACGTTAGCTACCTAGATCTTAAATACCTTGGGTAACTTGAGGCAGACAATAGTGATTAGCATACCTAGACTATGAACCGAACAACGCACTTTAGAGCAAATTGCGCCACCTCATACTCGATTCTCATATTTCAAATGCTTTTTCCAGGTCTTCCGCGTTTTCAGCTATTTCAAATTTAAAACCTCAAAACCGCAAATAACTTTGTAGATTTAATTTGTGACTATATCGATCAGGGAACATACTATAAAATATCGTCCATTCCCGCCGTCTGTACGCTTAGATCTTTTAAACTACGGAACGAAGGTTTGTATGCATAATACATGCCTGTAGGTATATCTTGGTGACCCAAACCCTGTTCAAAGCTAATCATTCTGCCAGCGCAAGATTGTTACTCAAGTTCACCACAAGAATGAAATTACGACTACATTATCATCATATCCCTTTAGTTACCTACCTATGTATATCTATTGTACAACATAAATAAGAAAGTCCTGTATTTACATTACTCTCTCGTACCTAATAATGTTTTCTAATTCTGTAACTGCCATTGCTTTTTTAATCATATGAAAACAGTGGTTGGTAACAAAGGGTAGCCGTCCTTTGAAGGCGAGCTCTTTCACTGCCCCGAGCGAGGATTGACATTGGTAGCTCAAAGGACGAAACGACATGATTCTTTTAACGAACAAACTCAAACAGTACAGGTTCAGGCGGGTTTTTGTTTTGTTTGGAACAAATTTTATTATTTGAAACAGCTGTACCTACATTACTTTGGCGCGTAGCCATCATAATCGGCTTATAACGTTCCCACAGCTGGGACACAGGCCTCCTCTCTGTGAGAGGGAGTGGAGTGGGATGTAATCCATCACGCGGGCCCAGTGCGGGTTGGTAGATGTCACATATCTTTGAATTTTTGGTTCTAGGACATGCCGATTTCCTCATGATGTTTTCATTCACCGTTTTGAGTGCAGTGGTGATGAAATATTTTACAAAAAGTAAAGTTCCAGTTACCACATGGCCACCACTGCTCTTACTGCGCCTGGCCATAATCGGAACGAATGCCACCATTTGTTTTTTCAATACAAATTTAAGTACCTAGGCACAAAACAATTTCTCAATTTTTACCCACATACTTAGTAAAATTCTTATAATACTGCCTCGTTGGTCCAGTGGTAGCAAGCACTATTGCTGAGCATGAGCTGGTTTCGATTCCCAGGTTATTGGGTTTTTCTATCTGAAATTTCTCAGTAGCAGCCTGGAGCCTAGATTTGTGCCCGGTTGATGGTAATACAATCACATGGGACTTAAACATAACTGGCGAAATGTGGTTGCACCATATAGATACACAAACAGATGATAAGTATGTATAATAAGTACTCTATACTTATTGTATGTACGAAACTGTTGTTTACATCTGTCGCAGGAATAGGAATAAGCTTATTTACATAACGCGGGTTAACCTCGAGTGTTTCAAGGGGTATAAAAAATTGAATGGTGTCCCATAACTCGGCAATATCGCTATCGCGTGCGAAAGGGCGGAGAACACGGAATACTTCACTTTGTCACATAAAAATATGGCAATGCGAATCAGACATGGAAGTTTCTGTTCATTTTATATAATCGGCCGAATATTCGGTAAAAAGTTTACCGGGGTGAATAATTGGCAGGATTTGGCACGACTCATCATGCATCTCAAAAAATCAAGCCTGTGCTTGTAGAGCGCATTGAACTGCACGTCCTTTTCGTCCTTTGACGTCGCTACCAGACTGCTAAGACAAGTATTGGATCATATTTTATCGTCTAGTTAGTTATACATCTTGCCCTTGTGTTAGCAAAAACTGATTTTTGTTTACGTTAAAAGGGCCCACTTGTACTTATAATTATGCTTCTTTATATAATATGCTTATAAACTTTTTCAATACATTATGATTTGGTAGAATGTTCGGTATTTTTACCGAATAATCGACCGAATACGAATGTTCGGTAAACCTGCCGAATACCGAACACAAAACGAATATTCGGCCCATCTCTAATATTAACCGTGCGAAAGCTTTTGAGAAGTTAGGTTATGAAATATCTGATTCAATAAGATTTACCTACAATACGCTAGCTGAAGGCTCGTAATTTGTATATTCCTTTACTTACTTAATTAGGAACCTACGTCAACGGTATAACAATAGAACAAAGACAACATCGTTACGTCAATTATATAGAAACCAAGAAGGTAATAATCACAAAACTCAAAATGAATCTAAATAAGGTAACTTCCGGCTATCTTTTACCTAGATTATCTATGTATATAAAAATGAATTACTGTTCGTTAGTCTCACTAAAACTGGAGAACGGCTGGACCGATTTGGCTAATTTTGGTTTTAAAATATTTGTGGCAGTCCAGGGAAGGTTTAAACGGTGAGAAAATAGAAAGATAATCTATAATATAAAAAAAATATTGACGTTTGTTAGTCTCACAAAAAGTTCAGAAATCTTTTATCGGCGGTACGAAGTTTGCCGGGTCAGCTAGTCAGACATAAAAATGTTTTCGTTTGTTGTTTGAACTCACTCCGGCCGGCCTTGACTGACTAATGTATATCGAAGACTGAATAATGTATTTTAATACACTTATTGTTAGTATATATTATCTAATATGAGTCATCATCTGCCTAGCCTCTTCCCAACTATGTTGGGGTGAGGCTTCCAGTCTAACCAGATGGGGCTGACTACCAGTACTTATTTTACACGGAGCAACTGCCTATCTGACCTCCACGACCCTTACACGATTACTTGGTATTGCGATATCCCTTGGTAAGACTGGCGGACTGTCTATGACCAACTACTTTAACAATTTAGTAAGGTCTATGAGTGAAATGTTAAGCATCCAATCCAATATCGATCTCCGGACCTGGGAATCAGTCCCGGGAAACTTTATTGATTGAGTTTTCTTCTTAACGAGTTCTCTTTTTTTAAAAGTTTGTTCTCGTTTTTCTCACAGTCCTGCATGTACAGTCACCAATTGAGATAAATAAGTAACCAGAATCGTCGTATACAGGGTGTAACAGAAACCTTATTGCTATCCTTAAGCACTAAAGATAACAGCTGGTATAGAATCACCATACCTAGGTACATATTTTCAGCTCAAATAAAATACTCTGAGAATTGATACCACATTTTCGTTTTCATGTTTCTTAAATTCAAATCATAACAAACGTGTCACCGCACTACATAGGTCAATAACTTTCAACTTTCCACGTTACTTGCCAATATCACGATAAATCTCTTCCGAGCTTTTAAAATTGAAATAAACATATCAATGTTTATTTCAATTTGAAATAACTTCCGAACATGCAGAGATAGGATTAAAAAACCTTTCCAATATCGTTTAATATCATCCAAAGAAGCCGTGCCCATGATATGTATATACCCTTTCCGTTACACGTTGTATAATTAAAGTTTTGTAAGAAACCGATGGATCTTTTCGAACTATATATAATTTGATAAATGAACTATTGGTTTTCTATTAATTAAATTAAATTTTATTCTAAACCATCCATCGGTTTCTTACTAATCTTCTACTATATACGATGACCCTAGTTACTTATCGCTTTTGGTTACCGTACCTCGAAATTATTACCTCTTAAGATTGAACTTATGGGAAATGTGATTTTTAGAGATACATACTCAAAAGATCACTTCGTTGTCCGTTCGGCCGTCTGTCTGACTTTCTGTCTGTCTATCAGTCTGTTAAAACCCGTTTTTCTCAGGTACGCGAGGAAGTATCAAGTTGAAATAAATATAAAATACGCAAGTCTACGGAAAATCGAGCTTTTAAGTCAACGTATAAAAAAAAAGGAGGAGGTTGTCTATTCGACTGTATTTTTTTGTATTTTTTATGTTTGTGCGCTCAGAACTTTCGACTGGATGAACTGGTTTTGATGATACTTTTTTTATTTGAAAGCTGGTGCTTTTCGTATAGTCCCATTTAAATTTCATATAGATCTGATGATGCGTTTCGGAGACAGACAACGGAACTCTTCAAAAAATTACATCAAATCAATCACAATTTAGTCTTGGGATAGATTCATTCCAGATATACGGAACACGCGTCGTCCGAGACGCACTTGGCTGGTTTTATAAAGGACGATAACTCGCCTCAGAACCTAAAAATGAAACCTTTTTATAAAATGAGAAATTCTTCATAGGAGCTTCTGCAGGATTTATAGTTTTTTTTTTAGAAACCTTTGGTAAAGGTAGCCTAGATTTAAGATGACTGATAAATTACAATAGGCATTATGTACATCTACATACATAGCGGTGGCAGTAAGTACCACACACCAAGCCAAACCTAGCCAGTGTGTTTTGTACCTTCATTTAACACTCTTATCATCACTATTCATAATTACCAGCCTGTAATATTTACTGGAACACAGGCCTCCTGTCAGTGAGAGGGAGTGTGCCGTAATCCACCACTGGCCCATTGTGGGTTGGTAGATATTACATATCATCGATTTTTGGGTTCGAGGACAAGCCAGTTTCCTCACAATGTTTTCCTGCCCCATTTTAAGAGCAGTGGTGATGAAATAATGTCCACAAAGTAAAACGCCTGACTGGTTTCGAACCTCTAGAACTTGTAACGCGCGGCAGTTGCCACTGGGGCACCACTGCGCTATAATACGCTATACAATACTCCTGTAATACGAACTAATTTGATAGGTTCATAAAGATATGCTATCCGGTATTTGGGTCGATCATTAAAGCCCGACGTGCTCTAATTATCGGACACAAAGGATGATAATTTATTGTCTCGAATAACGTCAGTTACTGGTTATTCGAGAATTAACTAAATTTGATTCTCATTCACTGTTACTTTAATTTACGTTAATGAAGCGTGAAATTGCTTTGTTTAAACAAAGTGGTGAGTGACTGTGATGAATGATAGTCCGTGATGACATGGCAAGGCAATCGATCATCTCACACATAAAGAGTTTTATAATCAACTGTCAGGGCTCCATAGGTTATAAACCCGAAAGGCAATGGAAATAGCTATGCATGGAGTTTCCGTATGTGATCGATTCGGAAATGGAGAGATCCGAGGGAGAACCAAGGTAACCGACAGCCTGTGGCAGTGGGCAGGGTACATTGCTTCCAGAACAGATGGCCGATGGAGCCGAAAGGTTATGGAGTCGCGACCGCGTACCGTTTTGAGAGAAGTGGTGATGACATTAACTACACAAAGTAAATTGCCTGCCTAGGTTCGAACTCACGACCGACAACCTGTAAGGCAGGGCCTTTATCTACTATAGGGCCACCATTACTCTTAGCATATTATTATCTATTTTCACATTTCCGGAAATCTAAAAACCATAGCTATCACTTGTAAAGTAGGTAAACATGATCCCAAGTTCCACTAACGTAACAAACACATTGCCTAAACACATTAAAGCAAAATGTTCCGCTGAAACACTGAAGCAACTCGTGACTCATATTCAATATTAACTGTAATACAATTATAGTGGAACTTGGTTCAGCACACAGACACACATCTCTGTGGTAAATTCATACATAATTTGCTATGTCAGGGTTGGCGAACCTATGGTAGGTGAGCGTGAGGTATCTACACGTGTCACGGCTGGCACGTGACTGAAAGTTGTAGTTAGAGTGCTACAAAGATCTTTTCACACCACCTGCTTGCTAATTTCAAATTATACGTCATGTAAAGCTAACCTAAAGCAAGTCATTAAGTCCTAGGCTCTATCAGGGCATTAATATTGTACTGAATTTCGTTATGACATTCATTAATGTGGTTTGAATTTGGAACCTCAACTACATTGAAACACTACTTTCTCCCCTTAGTATATAGTCTATTTGGTGCCTGAATGAGATCGACAGGGTGCGTTGCTGGTAAACATTAGTAACATTCTCACAGAAGTTGTATTGACCAAAAAAAAATGGCGGCGTTAGTTTTTGCCGCACGCAAAAGAATATTGTAGCGTTTTACTCTATTCTTCTGATTTTCAATTAATATCAATCGACTGCTGTCTTTTGGCCGATCAATATACCTATAGTTATGTATATAATTTTGTCTTCGTTATAGTTCTGAAAAGTGCACAAAATTGTGCCATTGTATTTTTCATTTAACGTCATTCATGCAGTCTACTTACTGCAGTGCATTGTATTTGTAACATTAAATCGACTAAATAGCATAAATATTTTAAGTAAAAAGGTTTTCCATCCCTGTCCTATGTGTATCATTACTGTAGCTGTCTGTAGTTCTGTAGCCCGGAGAACAATCCCGCTGTCTTCAGCTTATTAGTACCGTCCGTCGGTTCCTTTGAACCCATTCTGAAATCCTAGCTACAAAGTCGTTTGCAGTATCTTGTTACATTGTGCCCATCTTATAACCACTCATTATATTAATTAGACACTTTAAACTTATTAAAATTAATTATGGTGCTATAATTTTTAACACATTTTTGTTTGGTGATTGATTGTATTACTAGCCTCTGCCCACGGCTTCATTCGCGTGGAAGTCGTAAAACAATAATATACTAAAATAACAGCTACATTAAAAAAAAATGCCCTGTTTACGACTTTAGTAGTTTTGGTCTGAGTAGCCAAAATATACAGCGAGTCAGAACTGGTGACCCGAGCAAACGACGTACAGTTAAATTGTACCTGGAGCGATTTCAAGCGTTCAGAACCAATTTCCCACTACCCCATCTCAAAACTCCACCCTGTATGATGTCATGTTTGTTTGTTTGCTCCTTATAGCTATATATAGTGGGTTGAAAATAATTTAAAAGATTAAATCTATAACCATCTGCAATATTCTATCCTTTTGGCTCGTCTTATATTGCTCATCCTCCGTATCAAATAGCGTGATAATTTATAGCCAGACTGACCAGATTTATATGGGAATATCAATGCAAAATTTAAACAAAATCTATCCCGCAGTATTTGCGTGTTACTGGAACATTTCAGACAAACCAAAGAGTCATTGAGTCAAACACACAAAAAGTCTAAAATCTATATTTTCGCTATTAGAATCAATCCCAGAGCAGCAATTCCTTTTTCAAAAATATTCAATGTAGACTTTTGTCTTCGCTACGATTTTGTTATTTAAATAGGTAGGATTATAGATTAGTAATGTAGCTGTAGTAGCTATAATAAACAATGGCATTCTTAAAAGATTCTTAAGAATCGATGGTGAAAAAATAATGTAGTTTATAATTTCAGTTACCGCCTCGCCTATCCTTTATGTTTGAATCACATTTGGAGGAACACGGGATTATTTTGTATTATGTTAAATAATTTATCGCCTGAGGCATAAAAAAAAAGAAAATAAGACCCAATTTAATAAAAAATATGACATGATAGATTTTAATTCCTTGCATCATAAGAAAGAAAGAAAAAAGTAGTACCTAGTCGTTTTGTGTAGTATTGTTGTATTGTGTCTTGTGTTGTGTTTGTTTGTGTAGTAGTATTCATATGTTCACTATTACACCTTGCGATGAAGTATTCCCTCCTACCATCCTAAAATGTATACTTTTTTCCATCTTTTATTAAATATTAGGTCTTTACCTATGAAATTGCCGTTTTGCAGTACTGGCCATTTCAAATCAAAATAATTTTTGTTTGGGTAAGAATTCTAATTTCAAATTAATTTTATTTTAAAAACATGGACTTTTTTCCAAAAGTAGTCATTTGTTTATTGATTAGTGTTACATTTTCATCGCATTTCAATCTTTTTCGTCATCATGGATACGTTAAAAATTCGAGTAATTATGGAATATGAGTACCGTCGTGGCAGCAACGCGGCACAAGCGGCACGCAACATCAACGACGTTTACGGAGCTAACACTACAAACCAACGCACCACCTGTTATTGGTTTGCTCGCTTCCGTTCTGGAAATTTCGACCTGAAAAATGAACCTCGCGGTCGTCCGAAGACTTTGGTCGACAATGACGAATTAAAGGCGATTGTGGAAGCTGATGATACACAATCTACGGCTGAATTAGCAGCAGCTTTCGACGTTAGCGTCAAAACAATATTGGTCCATTTGCGTCAAATTGGCAAGGTAAAAAAGCTTGACAAATGGGTGCCCCACGAACTCAATGATCGTCAGCGCGAAGTACGCGTCGAGACGTGCCTTGCACTGCTCAACAGACACACAAATGAAGGAATTTTGAACCGCATTGTTACCTGCGATGAAAAATGGATTCTGTTTGATAACCGCAAGCGCTCAGCAAGTTGGTTGGATCCTGATTCAGCACCTAAACAATGCCCTAAACGAAAACTTACCCCTAGAAAAGTGATGGTCACTGTTTGGTGGTCTAGCGCCGGTGTGATTCATCACAGCTTCTTACCAAACGGGGTGAGCATTACTGCAGATGTGTACTGTGAAGAACTGAACACAATGATGGAGAAGCTGGCACATCTCCAACCAGCATTGGTCAATCGCTCGTCTCCGCTGCTCCTGCACGACAACGCGCGACCTCATACTGCACAGCAGACGGTCTCCAAGTTGCAAGAACTGGGGTTGGAAGCTCTCCGTCATCCGCCCTACTCACCAGACCTTGCACCTACAGACTACTACTTTTTCCAGAATTTGGATAACTTCTTGGCGGGAAAAAAATTCAATACCCGAGAGGCAGTACAAAATGCCTTTGAAGAATTTGTTGCCTCCCGTCCAGCTGATTTCTTTAAGAAGGGCATCAATAAACTGCCACTGCGATGGCAAAGATGCATTGATTGCATGGGTGATTACTTCGATTAATACAAATAAAAAATACATGAAAAAAATTCGTTTAAATTTTTTCATACAAAACGGCAATTTCATAGGTAAAGACCTATTACCATCACGTATGCTCCTTCAAGTACCTACCTAACCTTTCACAAGTACCGTCTTTGACTTTTCTTTGAGTGAAATACTCTGAGCCCTAAAATTAGCTTGACTCTTCAATTTCTAGGGCTCTTGGAGTAAGAGCCAGTAAAAGTACGATAAATATATTATTCAAACATTTTCAATGCATAATAATGAGCGTATCAACAGCCTATCATCTCGTTCAATGGTGTTGTTTATAAATAAGTCATAAGAATTTTAAGCTCTTGTGAGTTGAATATACAATGTCCTTCATTTATTCTTAAACAAAACGAGTTTAAGTGAGAAATTAATAGTTACTCGTCAAAATTATAAAGTTAAAAATTTTTGAATTGTCTTGTAAAGATATAAAGGAATAAGATTCCGATTATTTTTAAAATATTAAAAGCTTCACTTAAGGGGAAAGCCGACTGCCAGGGATGCGGGTTGTTTGAAAGAGATACCGTGGCCCCTGGCACACAGGCAACTGAAAGAACACGGGTGGGTTTTAGTCAGTAATAGTCTGACACGCCCTCCTGCTCCACCCAGACCGGGAGAAGTTATTTGATAATTTCCCATCCTCATAAAAAAAGGGGGAAGCTGAAGCGCCAGGAAGCCCGTCAAATTAAAATTTGCTTACCTGTTTAACACGTCAGTGTCAAGTTTTATGTTGATTAAAATATGTAAAAAAATAATCAATACAATCAATACAACCTTTTAAGTTCATATAAACCCATTGAATGACTATTCCATGAAATCGTCATTCAATGCAATATATGAACTTGGAAACTCTGAACTGTCGGGCTACCTCAGGGCATCCTGTTTAATATCAAATACTTTCAATGATCACGGAACTCAACTCCAAGTTTATAAAAACCCATTGAATGACCATTCCATGAAATAGCAATTCAATGGAATATATGAACTTGGAAAATCTGAACTTTCGGGCTACCTCAGGGCATCCTCTTTAATATCAAACACTTCCAAAGATCATGGAACTCAACTCCATGCTGTATTACCGACGCTAACAGACTGTATGTTTATTTTGTATGTAATATAAAGCCTACTACAATGCAAATATCCCATCATCATATAATTTAAATACATTTTCGATCCAAACTCGGGACCATTCACAATCGATATCTACAGAATTGTGTATGTGCGCATCACTAACTACATTTCGGACTATTTGTATGCAAATAGGTTCGTCAGATTATTAACTACAATGGATTGGAAGGTATTGTGGGCAAATGAATCACTGATTCATATATTTAGCTATATACAGGGTACATTTTGAACCAGTGCGCAAACTGTAATCATAAATTCAGCATATCATTCTAGACCCCCAGCGTAGAAATTTTTCGTCGGTTATACAAAAAAACATCAGCTGTTTCATAGAAAAGTGCAATACCTATGCAGTCAAAATGTATGGAGCAGCTGATTTTTTTTTTGTATAACCGACGAAAAATTTCTATGCTAGAATGATATGCTGAATTCATGGTTACAATTTGCGCACTGGTTAAAATTTTATCGTGTATACAAACCTTGTATTACAAAGTATCCTAAAAATCCTTTGTAGTTGTTTTTTTTTTCATAAACCTAGTGGCAAGCCAGTAAAGTAAGTCAATGTTCACACGGACGTAATAATATTGGAGCGGGATATTTTCGCGCACTGTATCTTCAACACACTGCTAGCGACGTGAGTTGAAAAATCGAACAGTGTGTTATTTTGCTGCAACGAGATGCACTCGGTTGGATTAGCAATACCCAGTTATACACCGAGAGCAGGAAATCTTGTGCGCGACAAAATCTCGCATTTTTACGTCCGTGTGACCGTCCACTAATCCAATACCAGTAATATTCCTTAGCTAATAATTCAATTTCAGTTTACATAACTGAAATGGAATTATTTCAGAGCTCTTGCAGTTAAACGATTTCTTTTCATTATAAACTAGTTGGTTATTTCATTAAGATCCAAGACTAGTACCTAATATTCTTTCGCAAATAAATCAATAACAATTTTGTTGGACTTAATTGAAATATGATTGGTAAGAACGACGATTGGATAAACAAAAGACAGAAGCTGTATTCGTCCAGAGCAATAAAGACCACTGAACGAATAGAACGGATTCCACGTGAGGTCTGTGCCAGATGTAACTGAATATCAGATTTTTTTTATAGATCTTATCCATCGATCATTAATTATCCTACGTTTGTTCTTTTAGATTGAATACCCATTCTTGAAATCCAAAGTACGCCTTATGGAAATAATCAAAACCCGGTTTTCATATGACGGACGCTTCTTTATATCTCATTTACCTACTGCAAAAAGACCAACCTTCATGTATGAATAATTGTCACATTGAAAAAAAACATCCTAGGATCATAATATCCTAATCATCGATCATTTACAGTCATCGAGTTAGTCCTCGGATTGAATGGATTAAAACTTAACAGTCTGATCGTTTCGCGTAACTATGTGCACGTGTTTGGGCAGACCGATATAAAGCCCTTTCCTATGCCCAGACGGATCTTTGCATGTAGGTAGGTTGCTATCATCGGTCATTTACGGTCATTCAGGTAGGTAGTCCTCGATGATCGTCAATGACTGATGATAAGTTAGATTGGTCGGCCCAAACACGTGCACATGCCCGAAACGATCAGATTGTTTAATTTCAATCCTTCCGGTCATAGTAGGCAATATATCTTGAGGCCGTAACACATGGTAGGTACGTGTTTTGTTCAGTTCAGACGGATATGAGGCTAGAACTGACCAAGAGCCTTATTACTATTATTTTACTTTCTTCTTCTTCAGGTTCTCAGTATGCAAGTCAGTGAAGGTGCGGTCGGCGTGTTCGCGGCTGTGGTGCGCCCACCGCGCCAAGCCGCATGTCTGCCACACCAAGCGAGCGCCGCCGCTCGAGGGCACGCCCTGCGGTCACAACAAGGTAACGTACAGAATCACACAGACATTTGGCCAAATTGAAAATGAACTGAAATCACACTACAATGTTACAGGAAATTAGATTTACACTTATACAGAATGTTTGTTAGTTACTTCTATTTTAGGAGTTCGAATTTGTCGTATTTGCATGTTGTACTTTAAGTTTACTGAGATATTAAATGTAAAGCCAACTTCTAAAGTACTTACAAAGTGAAAATAATAAAGCCGAAAGGCACTAAGGCAACAGCCGGCATTAATCCCGCCAGACAGGAAGAAGATTGATAAGCATTTATATTCTAATTTATTAATGAAAATTAATGTCGTACTTAGTCGAACAATATTAATATCGCTTTTTAACAAGCAATATCTACATTTCCAGGAAAATAGAACATAGTATTCGTGTTCGCGTGCCGCTGTCGCATACCTTACTAAGGATTCCATCGGTCGCATACGGAGGGCACGTGTGTGCGCATAAATTCGATAAAATCCTTTGTGAATATGTTTTTCAAGCTATGCAAATGACGAGTGCTGGCACCGTCAGATAAACACCGCCGTCGACGCGAGTGCCATTGTGCGCAGCCGTGAAATAACACAGCAATCCTAGAGCGCTTTCATCCCAATGCGAAATTCAATGACAATTTAAAACCAATTTCAATCCGAGGACATTTCAATAAGGACTGCGCCCATTTCATTTAAAACCAGCCTGTTTTATTCTGAAAGTCGAGGACGATCTCTCATTGAACTTCTGAGAAAGTAATTAGCTTTACTTATAGAGCCGCGCTACGCGTCTCAATGGTA
This sequence comes from Antitype chi, assembly GCA_947359405.1. Taxonomy (NCBI): domain Eukaryota; kingdom Metazoa; phylum Arthropoda; class Insecta; order Lepidoptera; family Noctuidae; genus Antitype; species Antitype chi. The sequence continues at coordinate 6,767,237 of OX375815.1, read as the reverse complement.
TTCTTGGAATTCGTGAACAAGCTTGTCATCGAGAGTTCATATGCTTGTGTGACTCGAGTAGAAATGCTTGAGTGTACTTAATTAATTATAGATACGATTGAAAAAGCCATAGATATATGTATGTTCTATGGTAAAAGCTTACTGTTTTTCGTCTACTTTTTGTAAACGAAGTAATTTAAAAGATCTTAAAAATAACCGTTCCCTTCAGAGATAGTATATCCAAAGTAGCCACATTATAAAACGAAACAAACATAAAATTGCCCCTCAGACTGCAGGACTTTCTAATCTCCTTATAATAAAGCCGCTTTGAGGCTTTACAGAAAACATCGAGATAGTAATAATTTTATTGTTCTCTGTTTTATTTCTTTGGACCGAAGAGAGTGAGCTAAAGTAAAAATATAAGTATTATTGGCTATATCAATTTCCTTTGAACTGAAATCTTTATATCCAATAACAGACACGCTTTCCGTTTTATAACTTTTGTGTCCATTTGGATCGTAAAAGACTGGCGGCGAGGGTTGCACGGATTGATAAATCGAATTTGAAATTCGCTGAAACCAGATTTATCAACAGATTTGTATCGCATTTACATGATTATCGTTCACTTTCGTTACCTTTCAAGTCTTGCCGACGAAGCCACGCCACTCTACTTTGACTAATCTTATAAATATTTGATAGTGAGGTTTTCAGCTTTCATCTCTCGGCGCATGCCACTAGAATAAAGCAACTTAATAAATAAGTTACTAATTATGAATGACTGAGATTTATGAAAGAGCTGCACGCTCGAAATTTCAATTAAGAAAGGCCTATTTAAATGCTATGTGACCGATGCACGATGGGTTCAGCAGAGGTGACTTGTGATACTTTATTTACCGAGAGACGTAGCAATGACTTGATTCCTTCGCTCAATAAAGATTCTGATTATTTTTTGCAGTGGTGCGTAGACCGCATATGCGAGCCGATGCCCGGCCACGCTATTAAGACTGAGCCAGAGAGGAAACCCACAGAAGTGACTGAACATAAAGTGGATGACAGGGAGAGGGACAATGAGAGACCCGAGTGGAGTGACTGGGGGAAGTGGAGTGCTTGCAGTGCCGACTGCGGGTATGGCCTGCGTACGCGTCTCAGACGGTGCAGGTATAAAGGGTGAGTAGAATGTTTTTTTAACCGACTTTAAAAAGAAGGAGGTTATTAACTCGAAATGTTCTTTTTTTATGTATGTTCGGGCATAACTCCGTTATACAGGGTGATTGGAAGATGGGTGCAAAGCTTTAAGGTGAAGATAGTATAGACAATTTAGAACCATTTAAGCCATGGTTGTCTTAGACGAAGTCTTACCAATTTTTTTTTTTTTAATAAGGTTTAAAAGACGTATTGTACATTTTTTTTATTTTTTCTGAGCTTTAAATGTCTGTAAAAAAATGTCTAATGACACAGAAGCCTAAAACATGTTTTGCTTGATTGCTTACAGATTACTTTAATTAAATAAATAAAAATGAATTCATTTATCATTCAATTTGGCCATAATTATGCAGTTTACATTAAATTTTAAGAATTTCCGAAAAAAAACTTAAAAATTTGGTTAAAAATATTTGGTAAGACTTCGTCTAAGACAACCATGGCTTAAATGGTTCTAAATTGTCTGTACTATCTTCGCCTTAAAGCTTTGCACCCATCTTCCAATCACCCTGTATATAAACGGATTTGCAAAATTCTCTTTTTGTTCGAAAGCTGTTTATACCGAAATGGTCCCATACAATTTCATATAGATCTGATCGGAGACAGACAACGGAACTCTTCAAAAAATTACAGCGAATCAACCGCGATTGCTGCTATCGCATAAATATGCATTGTTTTGACCCCAAGAATGATGAAATTCCGAATTGCTGTGGTGGGGTAGGTATTATAACTAAAAAGTGAAAAAAAAACACGACTTCCGAAATTAAAGTTATTTTTCACTTTGTAGTGTTTTTCCCGAAGTCGGTATTTTTTTGTAAAAAGTTTTTTTGTTAGCCTATAGTGTGGCCCACTGCTGAGCAAAGACCTCTCCTTTTTCCTTCCAAACCTCCCTGTGTTGTGCGTCCTCTGACCATGTCAGCCCTGCAAACCTTTTCAAATCATCACACCACCTTCGCCGTTGCCAACCTCGACGGCGATGTCCTTTCTCAGGCGTCCACTGAGAGACGATATTTATATTTACGTTCACCTGTCCCGGTGTCTGTAATGAAATTTTGCAAGTTAAATTTGACCCACTTCCCGGTTTCCAATTGAGCTGAAATTTTGCATGGATATGTATATCGCGTGACAATGCAATATTATGACACGGAACTGATCTGATGCTGGAGCGGGAAGGTGGCCATAGGAACTCCGCAATACAACGACACAACCCCATCGAGTTTGGGCTCGTTTGATTCGTCTTGACGAGTACTTTGATCCTATATGGTAACCAGGGTCTGCTGCTGGAGCTGGAAGGTGGCCATAGGAATTCCGCAATAAAACGACACAACCCCATCGAGTTTGATTCGTATTGACGAGTACTTTGATCCTATATGGTAAGCAGGGTCTGGTGCTGGAGCTGGAAGGTGGTCATAGATACATAACACTTTAAGTGATCAAAACAACACATAAGTGTGGGTTCTACGAATTACTACGAGCTAGGTACGTAACGGAAAAACGCTGCTACGAACTTTGCCGTAGTAAATCTCGCATCATAAATACTAAAAAGTTAAAATCAAATTAATTCAAAGAAAAAAATAAACTTTTTTAAAAACAAGCTTTTATTATTACTTGCTAATAAAACGAACTAAATTTTTAAGCTTTTAGTTCGTTTTATTAACAAGTAATAATAAAAGCTTGTTTTAAAAAAAGTTTTTGTTTTCGTTGAATTTTTATTTTATTATTTTAAAAGTAGTAACATAACAAAGTGACTGCTTTCATGTTTGAAATTATTGTTTTTTTAACGGATTATGTGATACAGTTCAATATATTTATTTATTTATTTTCTCTCAAAAACGTACCAGTTTGGTATCTAGGTTACAAGCAGATTCAAACCTTTGTGAGAGCTGGAGTCTATACTGAGTTCGGGACCTGTATTACAGATCTCTAGGCTCACACCCTTAAAATTACAATAGGTATTAAATTGCACTTACGTACTTACTACAAAATTGTAAAAGCTCCAAGTACTGAGAGGACGAGAATTAAATACAAAACAAAACACGTGCCTGCATTACCTGCATATGTCTTTGGAGAGTGTTTTGCGTCCGTGAGTGCAATATTTCAATATTCCTCACGCCCAGCGCCTGCGAAGGGCACTGGGCGTGAGCACCTACTTGCCCGAGTGTGTGTGTGATAATTCATTAGGCACATTTTTTGAGACTTCAAAATAATTACCTACGTCAAATGGTATTAAACAAAAGAAGATCTCACCTAGTTCTATTCAGTTACATTGCAAATTCAACCATTAGCTATGAAAGAAGATTAAGAGTGAAGAAAGAGAGTTTATCACACATACGCACCCAAATCACTCAAACTCCACATAAATCACCTACTAGCCTTCACACACAACTGCTTTTCATAATACCTGCTTACATTTCACAGTATAACATCAGAGAGTGCTTGCGAGGGCGCAGGTTTCCAAGTCCGCACGTGTTGGGCGGGAGTGACCTGCGCAGCCACACGCGACGCGCGCGCAGACATCTGTCTACGGCAACATGCTCGCTTCATACCTTACCTCCACCATAATGGTTCGTTTTGGAAGAGTATTTTGTAAGATCATAATTACGATGTGTCCCACTGTTATTAAATTGAAGGGTTCCGATTTTTGCAAACATTTTTCTTGTCGCAGTTCGTTAATTGATTTGGTTTGAATGACAATGAACAACCACACTGGTTCCGGCTTTTCTGTGTGAAATTAAAGTGATCCACTCAAACCGCTACTTGCATCATGTGCTTGTTGATTTTTGTTCCACAGGGATTCACAAAAATATGCGATTTGACAGGCAATTCTAGACAATGCTTTCAGTATCACGTAAATTACATCACCCTAATAGCGAAATACACTATTAATCGGAATCTGAATCATATTGAAGGTTACTGCTAATCCCTTGCTTCATATGCTTGAAAAAATTGTCTGCGTGACAACGTAAATAACGCAATGAATGTTGTTGAACTTTCAAAATTAACGCGATTCCTACTGTTAATGTGTTACGCAGTTACCCCGCTGGACCCTTTTATGTACAAAACAATACTACAAATCAATTTTAGGCTAAGTAAGACTTATCCTTGTTACTTTAAGCCTTTCTTTCGCTTGGAAACGTCTTTCTCGAATAGAGCGTGAAAGATGCGACCGCGGAATCTGTCTGGTTCAGACTTAAAAGTTTCTTACAACATTGATTCAAACTTACTGTAAAACCGAGGTAAAAGATTAATGAAATATTTAATTGAAAATACACAATGTAGTACCTACAACGCACCCTAATTGCGTAACACACGATCAATCATAATCTGTTTCTTGATAGTTCAACAATATTCATTATGTTGTTAACGTTGTTGAGCAGACACATTTTTCGAACATATGAAGCAATGGTTTAGCAATCTGTTTCAAAACGAAACAGATTATGATTAATCGTGCGTTACGCAATTAGGGTGCAGAAGGTAGATGTTATGCCGTCGGTGTCCGCGAGGAAAGAGACTGAAAGCTTTGGTGCTCTCAAGGCGCGCCGCCCACGCGTTGCTAACTTCACAGTTGTCAACTTCACGACAGTTCTCGAGCGCCATCTATTGCCTTAGGGTGGACGCCCACGAGCAAATAGTTGCTCAGCAACTATTTTGTCTCTTTCGCTGTCTCCGCGCCGAGATTTCGACGATGCGCAGACGCGAGCGACAGCAACGCTACATTTTCGTAAAATTTTGCCGCATTCATCAACATGGATTTCGAAGTGACGGTTGTGATCTCTGCGCTTGTTCTAAGAAACCGAAGGCGACAGCTAAAAAGGCAATATTGGGTGCATCCATTATGGAGTGACAGACGAACTATGTTCCGAAATCGACATTCTTTCTTTATTTGGTGTAGAGTAGTTTACGCGAATAAATACCTACCTACGGTTGGAGAAAAGACGCGTTCTGTCAATAGCGGCGGTTGAGCGGCAACTGACAGGCCGGCAACTTTTTTGCCGCCGTGCGCGTACTTGCATTGCAACCAATAGGCGGCGCGACAGTTACGTCGTCGCCGGCCTGTTTTCTAACCCGAGGACAAAAAAACTGTCGCGTAGCTACATGCGCGCACTTTTATACTAACCCGTAGACTTGATGTGATAGACAAATTAGTTGCGGATATTATCCTTCTTCTTGTGTTTATTAGAAACCCAACACTGTGAGGTGTGGTGTGTGGACTACGGCGGCGGAGGTCCGTCCAACTTTGGAGCTCTGCCCGACGGTACACCGTGTAGCTACAACAGACCTTATGACGTTTGCTTTCAGGTAAAACACCTTTATTATTATTCTACTTAATAAGAAAAATCAAATTCATTTACAATTCAATAGCAGCGCTCCGCGGTTTCACCCGCGTAGTTCCCGTTCCCGTGGGAATACGGGGATAAAATATAGCCTATGTCACCCGGTTTAATCCTGCTAGTGACCAGTTCTTGTTGAAGGAGTCCAGCTCATCCCGCCATCTCCGTCTGGGCCTAGAGAAGTGGAAGGAGGGTAGAGAGGCCTTTGCCCTGCAGTGGGACATCACAGGCTTTTAATAATAATAATAATATGTCACCCGGGGATAGTGTAGCTTCCCAAGAGTGAAATAATTTTTCAAATCGGTTCAGTAGTTTCGGAGCCTATTCAATGCAAACAAACAATAAAATCTTTCCTCTTTAAAATATTAGTATAGATTAACAGACAACCACTGGGTCTAAATACGTGTTTTGCACAATAATTTCAAAAGGGAGGAAGGATTTTTGAAAGTTATTCTCCTAAAAGGGATCAATAGGGGTTAAAGTTTGTATGGAAGTCCGTATTTATCTATTGCCGGGATAACCCCATCGGGCACATAGTTTGTATTTAAAAAAAAGGTAAGTAGCTCATTAATAGACTAGGTACATACTTTATGAAAAGGACCTTATGCCTATGAATTCCAAAATATGCTGAATCGAAGCTTCAGAATTGGGGTTTTTTGTTAAGAGATTCAGAAACGCTTACCTTTTTTATAACACATTATTCAGCAAAATCGAAAAGAGCTACGTTTGTTTAGCTCTTTTCGATTCCTTTAAAAAGGAAGCCTGTTTCCATTTAGTTTTTACTTATTTAAAGTTCACCAAACAGCATGATACAATTTAATTGTATGATGGATGAATGGCACAAAAAATCACTGTCGAAAATTATCACGAAAGTATAAGATAAATTAAATACCACTCACTTATAAGTGCAGTCATTATAATATCAACTCAATTAAGAGGTCCCAGCCCGAGCCAGTTTTTAGGGCTAAGTGGAAAACCCTCAACGAAACTTCCCCAAAAAATGCTTTTTAATTTTTCATCGTTTAATTCTGAGCTTGTGACACTGTTTTCCTTTTACTAATTGAAGTATCTATACTTCTACAGTACACGGCTGTTTTTTATAGGACATCTTCGCTTGTGAAAACTTAGATTTTTTTAAGGGTCAATTATTTATTTCATAACAATATAGGTTCATTGTGTTGAAAAATTAACAAAATAACATTATAGAATATTGGAATTAAAATAAAATTCATTAAATACATTTAGTAAGTCAATAAAAACAATAACGGTCAATTAAGAATTCAAGTACAATAGATCATAAATAATAAATGTCAAAGTAATAAAATAAATCACAAGTAACAATAGGGTATTACACTAATTTTTGAAAAGTGTCTTAATTAGATCCTAGAGTGCTAATAAACCACTAAAAAAACACAACATTTTTTATTTAATCGATTAGTGCCATAAAAATGCATTAAATTTTTTCATTCAAATTTCACGGGTAATTTGTCGAAAACGCTGGACGCAGTAGACGCCATATTGCTCTGTGGGTATGACGTCAGTATGCTAAAAACAAATGCGCTGATATTTTATATGACAATTGTTTATGATTAAAAAAATGAGTTATTTTTCTACTTATCGTTGGTTTGCTGTTCCTGAATGCAAAATATTATTTAAATAAAAGTTACTTTGATTACGAAAATAATAAAAGTACAAAGTTGCTCAGTTGACATGCCGTATGACGAAATAACATGGCGGCTACTATTTCATGGTGTTCAAAAACAGATAAAAAATACTGAAATCTTTAAACTGTATTTTAAAATTTATTTTGTTGTTTCATGAACTAAAACTAACATTTTCCGACTGCATTTTGTCTAAGCTATCTCAATAATATATTTTTAGATTTTTTCTCGTATAGAGTAAAATACCCTATTTCATATGTCATCTAGAAATTCATTGATACTGTATCGTGTCATCATCATGTCATCAATGCCACACGTCATAACTACCTGTGGACCAGTCATCGTTCTCCTGCCATATCCCAATTTATTTGTGATCGACGCAACATGTTTGTTACTTCTATACTTCTCTATTAGTCGTCATCTCGGTTGTCAGTTCCTTTCTAGCCATATTATCTTTCACACAGTCCATCTATCGGTTTTCGGTCATCCCCCATCAAAATTCATACTTAAAACTTTCCTAACGATATTTTCCTCATTCCTCCGCATCTCATGCCATATGACAACCAATTTCATTACAACTATTCAGTCACCGGTGTCACTTACAGACTTCCTCTTACGTATTCATAACTGTGATCATTCCCTTTCTTAAACTGGTTGCACTATATTAAAGCTTGGGTATAACAGTAGTATAGATCGGGAAATATTCAACTGATCCTCTATGAAAAGTACATTCAATAAATAATAGTTTAAAAAACTAAAATACACGCTTTAAAAACTAAACTAAACAAGTGGATAATTATTTAATTATATTAAAAAGCGTGGGTGCTTTTTGGGGTATTTTTATAATCAGTTTTTAAAACGTGTTTTTTTTTTACTATATTATTTATTTTTTATTTTTTAGTTCTGCTGACTACAAAAGCGTCATTTTTCCGTTTTTTTTCTATTTTTTTTAAATTGTTGAATTGTCATCGGTCCTTGATAAGTATGAAAAATTTTGTTTTAATCCGACGTTTTGAAGTAGGTCAAAATCATGTTCAAAGTTTCCGTTACATGGGCACATACTAACATACTAAAACCCGACTAAGAAAAATCACGCTCCAAAAAGTTTGTAACAAGAAAATAATATCATCTGAAAGTCGTGTTCGTATGTCACTTTGCCCTAAAGCTTAGCATCGCTTACTACTGTCTGTAGAATGTATTGTTTAGTCAGGGTAGGTGGCATACGACCTTACCGGCTTTCTATGCTTTTTTTTTAAATCAATGAACCTCTAAACTAATGATGCGAAGTTTTTTGTAATCAATGAGCCTTTTTCTAACTTTGTAGTCGTGGAAGTTGCTAGCAGTTACTTGGCTTTTTAGTGTTATTTGGACCCCAAAAGAGGAATTATTTGAGGTTCACAAAAATAAATTTATTGATTAAATTAGAGTGATCAATAACAGTTTTAGGAAAGCAAATTGGGAGTTTGTTTGAGGAGCGATGAAATTCATGCCGTATAGATGTAGTACCTATCATTGTGCACGGTTATAGTATGTAAATGTTTTCTTTTTTTCTCAGGGTACATGTGTGCAAGGTCACTGCAATTCTTCGGACAGTGTCTGCAACTGGTGTCCAGACGGTTACTGCAACAATAACACGCACGTCTACACACGGCAGCTGGGCAATGGTGAGGGTGCTTGTCGATTAATAAACTATAATTCGTGTTCCTGAAACTTTATAACCCATTAGGGATCAATTAAATTCATAATTAGCCTAACTCCAAACCCAATTCCTATGACCTGAGCTCAACCAAATTGCTTTTAAAAAGGCAATTAACTGCTGAAGATTTTATTACCTTGATAGTTAAAACTTTTGCCTCCAACGCCGCCAAACAAAACGAGCAAGTTAAACGTTAAACCCCTAGACTTTATCTAGAAGCGAGATTTTAGGGGATAAGTGAACATTTTGGAGCGAAAGAGTAATTCAGTTAGATTTCATTTAGAATAGCTCAGTCGACGAATCCGATAAACTACACTTGACTGAACCTAAGTTCTCTAATATTTTGTGGAGGTCAAAGACCGGCTGGGACATTCAACTGTGGGATTATTTCAGTATTACAAAATAAGTAGTAAGTAAGTAGTAATTTTCATACTGTACCTGTACATAACTATACATATACACCGAGAAATTTGAATGGTTGTTTTCCCGCAGCAGAACCACTTTCGAAGCATAGAGTAAAATTAAAAAAATATAGATGTTTTTGTTTCAAAATAATTAAAAAAATATTCATCAAATCGAAAACTTGAGAAGCAATAGTAACACTAGAGGTAACTTGTAAGTACTACTCGAATCGCACGCGCCGCCGACAAAGGGAACAGCGATCCATAAATGTTCAAAGCAAAATAAACTCTCGCACGTGGTGATTTTTCGCAATGGAATCTGCCATTTTTTGTTTCTAATATTTTATTTGTTTATAAAACGATTGTATTACCAAGACAAAACCATTTCGCTGCGGGAAAACAACCATTAAAATTTCTCGATGTATGTATAGATAATAAAATACACCCAATTTTACATCTAATAATTTTATAATAATAATGAATTGAATTGCTTGCATTTGTACGTAGCCCTCTTGCTCTCTCCTAATTATGCTGTGCCCGACAGGGTCCATATTGCTCTCACTGTTTATACCATCATGTAAAACATATGGAAAGCAATAAAGAAATGAGTATTGACTATTCCTGCGGTTTTTAGGAATGGAATTAATACGCATAAGCGATTGATAAACTAAAACTTATCTAGGGAAACTCCCAAGATGGGTTGCTGAAATTAAAATATTTTCTACTCAACCACTACGAATAAAATCTACCACTACAAAGAGAATCTTGGATCAAAACTAAGCAAATTACTCAGGTTGTTTAATCTTGGTCTGTTACTTGTAGAATAAAAATTGGTAGAAAGTCCAAAAGAACATGTTTATTCAAGTTGGTTTTTCAAATGTTGTGAAACGCTCTTATAGAGTAAACTCCAAAATTATGATTTGTGTCGTGGACGGGGCATTGTCCTGGTACCTATTTACTTACTATATGATTTACTCTCAGGTTGGACCCGCATGACTATGATCCCATACGACGCTCACCAACTTTCAGTCCACATCGCCACCCCCATACCTCTAAGCATAGCTATGCGCGAGAAGAAACGAGACAAACAGATGTTGGACCTGATGAAACACTCTAAACGATACGATATAGATTCAAAACAGGACAAATACTTGAAGTATGATCCCAACGTGCCACAGAACCTACAGATCATCGAAGTAGATAGTCACGTCATAGATATCAAGGAAGGTTCTCGTTGGGAGGGGGAGGTGGTCGCGGGAGGGACGCTCGTGCGCTGGACGAGGACCGACACAGATGTCTTTATATCCTCAGACTCGAGGCTTCAGACCGACTTAATGATAATGGTGAGTTTGAATTTTCTTTGACTTGGTAAAAGTTTGATTTTGGTAGTACACTTAAAGATAGGCGATTGTTTGGTAAGCTACGTTTGGTTGCAACCATCTTAAAACTACATTTTAAAAAACAAGCGTCTTTTATACGTACCTATAAATTGGGTGAGGACTTGACTTTTCCATCATGAATGTAATTTTGTTAACGATGATGGAAAGTCAAAAATGTATTGGATTGAAACGCTTTGAAAACGAGGCCCTCTGAACATCCTACTAATATTATAAATGTGAACATTTGTATGTTTGGATATTTTTTACTCAATAACGCAAACACGGCTAAACGGATCGGGATGAAATTTGGCACACAGATAGTTTATAACCTGAATTAACACATAGAATACTTTCATCATGGTGGTAGTTTCCATGGGATAGATTTCGGCTTCCACGCGGGCGAAACCGCTGGCAAAAGCTACTGATTAGAATAAACAGTTTATATTTTAGCATAGCTTAGCAATCTGTCGCTCAACTTCCAATGGACTCCAAGCATTTATTAACGAGGTACCTTACTTTGAAAAGCGGTCGCTTCTGGCTCACTACGAATAAACTTGGCTTGCGCTGTAGAGAATTATGACAGGATTTATATCCGACTATATTCGCTAAGCTGAATACACGTTCCGTTCTAAAGAAGGAAAGTATATTTCGAAAAAGCTAATTTGAATGAAATATTGGAAAAAGGGAACTGAGTAGTTTTACTCTAGTTTATTTATTTTATGGTTTTTAGAACGAAGTTCTTTAACGCAGCTTGCGGTAGGAGTGAAATTGTAGAATCGTCACGTAACGAAAAAAGCGTAACGCAACGAAAAAACGACTGGAGTTAATAGTGAGGTAAATGAAAATTCAAGATGGCGGCTGCGATTGTTTTTTTCATGGGTGTCGTTTTTATGGTTTTTGAGGGTTCTGAAGCCTTAGTGAGGTCGCAATGTTTTTTTTTTGTGTGGCGTAGGTATACAATTTTGCAAGTCTATAATCTAGTGTAATCTTGCGAGGATAAACGTTTTATACTTACATTACTAGTGACCTGCCCTTACTTCTCGCGGTTTTTAGGGTTCCATACCCAAAGCGTGCTAACAGGACCCTACTACTAAGGCTCCGCTGTTCGTCCGTCTGTCACAGGGCTGCATCTTTTTAATCGTAGTAGGTAGACACTTGAAGTTTTCACAGTGTGTTGGTACTAGGGTAAATTCGTTAGAGATGGCCATAGTTTTTAAAGGTTAAATAAAACTGAAAATAATGAGATCACAATTAAAGTTTTATTTCAAGAAAGATTAACAATAATTAGTCTTTAAAAAAATTAAACATTTGACCCAATATTCAATGACCTGAGTTTTGTAATAGCTTTCGCTACAGTCAGCACAATTATCAGCTTCATTTTCAGCGTCTTCATCAGACGTATCACAGTATTAGTTCCTCTTCACTATCACTACTTACAGAAATACGTTTGACAGATTTTAGTTTTCTTACAACCATTGGTTTTTCGGCCATCTCTCTTTTTTGTACGGGTGAGATGGCCACATCAATATTCAGACTAAGAAACAACAAATACTTCACCATTTTCAGGTTAGAACGCACAATCATCATAATAAACTTACAAAAACACAAAGAACTACTAAAAATATTAGTTTTACAGGATGGTCTGAACCTACTGTAAAATTTCACTGATACGTAACAAAATCAAGGCCTATTTACTCACTGTTTTTTTATTCGTATGTTGTTCCGTGGCGCCGCACGAAGAGTAGGTACCTACTGATGTAAATACAGCAGCATCTAGTGAATGATTTATATAATATTCTCATTGGCCGTCTCTACCGTATGGCCATCTCTAACGGATTTACCCTATACCATAGCCGCTCTAACGACAAATATCAAATGCATTACGTAAGTAGTTTATTTAAAAGTACAATGCGGTCACTCAGACACAAAAAATGACTTTAATTTATAAATACATATTTACGTTCCCACTGCTGGTACACAGACCTCCTCTGTGTGAGGGAATGGGCCGTAATACCACCACGCGGGCCCAGTGCGCGATGGTAGATGTCACATGTCTTAGAATCGTTGATTCTGGACAGTCTGATAGACTGTAAAACTGCTCAATTACATCTATACATATAATAAAATTGTAACAGGCCGATGTCTGTACATTAAAGATATTGAAGAAAAAATAGTATGGGGGGTCTTTATTAGAGCAACAGAAGCCAAAACAACGGTTTTTAGAATTTTTGTCCGTCTGTATGTTTGCTACCGCATCACGCAAAAACCACTGCATGGAATTGAATGCAGTTTTCAATGATGTATTCCGAGAGGTCTAACTTAAAAAATAGGCTATATATTATCAAAAAAAATGATTATCTACTTGATTCTAAAGTCCACGCGTATGAAGTCGCGGGCAAAAGCTAGTTACATATAATATCGTGTACAACTCTAACATTAAATTACCTTTTCTACTTAGGTATGTACCTCCTCAATCTTCACCTAACACCGCTTTATAATTTAACTGAGTATTCCACGTGGAAATAATAAATGTCATCGTTTACGTCAGTAATTTTTATATAAGGTCCCTCCTCACGGCCGGCCGCCCATTATCTCCATTCACAGCCATTATTCGTAAAGAGATTTTCAATGGCAGAGAAACTACCTAATTCAGTTATTGTGTGCTAAACAGAACACGTTCAACAAAAGAGAATAAACTATAGAAAGTGTAGCGAAGCGAAACATCGGATGATAAAGGTCGGATCCGCGCCCAGTTAATTATTCAACAAGGCTTTCAACTGAACCGCTGAAGTTAATTGGGACTCACGCTACACGCTTTATATCTCATTTTTCTTTTTTTATCGTATTTTATTCAAAGAGGAACGTATAAAGGGCTGTGCACAAGGCGCTGTACTCTATTTGAAAGATAGAATAAACCGGCCAATTGCAAGTCGGACTAGCACACGGTAGTGTTACGTACCACCTTACAATGTTCAACCCTACATATTAAAATAATAGCACTTTTAATTTCTGGACACTGGATGACCACTCATCGTGCGTCATTTGCTTATATAAAATAAGTGTTATTGCGTATGTGTGTATCTTTTTGTGGGTCCCCAATGTTTTGTGTATGTAGAATTTAAATGATTTTTATTTTATTTTTATATATGGATTTTGTATGGTCTGAAATAAATATTATATTATTATTTTAATTTTTAACTTAATGTGGTGCTGTACCACAAAAAATTAATATCTTGTCCAGCGTGTCCTGCTATCTGCACGCTACAGGAGCTTGATGGATGCTGCTGAAACTGCCAAGCTCGTAGCCAAATTCTGAGCTGACAATTTGGATTGCTATCGATACGCTACTATATACGAATAACTATTTAATATTTGTTGTTATAAAGGCAATATAATTACAAGGTAAAAATTTCAAATGTCTAGTCTACCTATGACGGTTCATGAGATACATCCCGCTGACAAACAGGCGGACGGACAACGGAGAATTAGTATAGGGATCCGTTGGCACCCTTTAGGTACGGGGTACAAAGTATTTATTGGGGCATTGAGGCACAGGAAGCTCGCAAACTAAACACACATATAAACTCTAGTTATAAGTATATATTATAGTAGATATGTATGCATTTATGTGTATTATAATTTATAACGTATTTATGTACCTATCTTATTTATAATTCATTATGATATTTTTTTTTTTTTTTTATAATTGTTCCTTTCATCCAAAACACCTGCCATCTAATCTCTTCAACACCCTTGGTAGAGAATGCCTAAGGCATTAAGCCCGCCTTTGTATCTTTTTTGTGTCCGACTAGTTTAAATAAATAAATACAAAATCCCAAAAGGGCGCGGGCTAGGGCTCTAGGGTATTTTTATTATTTTTTAAGGTAACACTTTGGAATCACACCTCAACAACCCAAATTAAAAACAAATACAGTATGAAACTTTCCTATGAACCCAAAAATAAACAAAATATCGAATACTTCAAACTTCACGGCGTCTCTGAAGCGCGCTACTTGCTGCGCAGTACCTCACCCCCACCCCCGCTGACACATGAATTGGTTACTGCGCAGTGACTCGCCTCAACTTTCAAGCCGCCACCAAGTTTGAATCAGGCTGCATTGCCGTGTCTAACGGGGCCCAACAATTTACGTAAACGACTACAGTTTAAAAAAGTTTTCTTTAACAAAGGTTGAATAACTTTAAGCTGTGCCCAATTTTCACCTGTAAAATGGCTCCCGTACGTTTTCAGTCAAGAGTTATTGTTTAATTTGAACGTCAATTGTTTTACGTTGGAATATTACGAAACTGGGTTTACACTTAAAACATGCCAATGTTTATTTTGTTTTAGTTTGAGTACCATAAAAAATATTTTCAAAGACCTAATTAATGATCGGTATATACCACTTGACATAATTTGTCGACTTTCTTATTTTTATTTTTCACAATATGGCGTCTGGTCGTCGCTATTTTGATTTTTTTTTTACTGTCATAATTATCATAATGTGGCACTCGTATAGGATCGTCGACCTCTAGAAGTCTAGAGTGACACCAAGGAACAAACATACCTTAAACATAGGCTGATAAGCACATTACCCTCCTTTGTGTTGCTGAGTTAGGTAATAATATTACGGCATTCACATTGTTTTAAATTACCTTTCTGTTTCTCATAATAAGTACTTAGTTATTAAAAGTAAATAACAAAGAGTCCATTAGGTACACGTGTAGCTCTTCACCGTTATGTGTTTGTGTTTAATGTTACATAAAGTGTTATGAAACACTGATACCGTTGGCATTATATCGCCATAACCTGTTCCCAGCTTTCATAGTTATGGATACTTTGCTCAGCCGTGTGTAAAAATCCACGTGTTCGCTTGAAAACTTACAACTCTATAATTATTTCTGTTTAATTAATTTCAAATCATCCTACGTCCTACTATCCTATTAATATTATAAATGTGAAAATTTGTACGTTTCCAAACATACAAACTTTCACATTTCTGTTTGGATGTTTAATACTCAATCACGCAAAAACGGCTGAACGGATTCGGATGAAATTTGGACCACATATAGGTTAAAACCTGCATTAATACATAAGTTTATTTTTAATCCCGGCAGTACGTTCCCGTGGGATAATTTTCGACATCCACACTGGCGAAGCCGCTTGCAAAAGCTAGTATAGAATAGAAGTAACTGCGCCTCGTGGTTTCACCCACATAAGTCTCGATCCAGTGAGAATATCGATATGAGTAGTATTTTATGTCTCCATCCAGGTCATGATCTACTCATGCGCCAAATTTCATTCAAATCCGTTTTGCCGTTTTAACGTGAACGTTTAACAAACAAAGAAACAAAACATCTATTCTTTTCTCTTTATAATATTAGTTCAAATTCACGATACACGAAAATCGAATGTACTAGTAAGACACTTGGCCTTCAAGACAGGACGGTGTCTTACTCATTATGTAATAGCCATACCAATCGCTTATTAAATCAACACTGATTATACCTAGGCAAAGTCTTGGTAAATAAATGATTACTTGCGTACTTAGGGACTTGCTTAATTTTGTTAAAAATTAAGTCAACATGAACCAAAACAAGTTTGTTTTGTCTGTCGACAAAATAAAGTAAGCACACAATTCAACCATGATTAATCATTTTCTGTTGCGCAGGCTTTTCCTGAACATCCTATGGTATCCGGAGAAGCAGTGACGGTGGAAGTGTCGGTGAACTACAGCACACCTGCTAGCCGAACGAGACCCTTGGAGTACAGGTAAAGATCTATCTATCCTTCAAGCCAGTGTTATCCCACTGAAGGCCCCTCTCCCTTTTCCATACAATTCAGTCTTTTGCCAGTGCGCACGTCCTTTCGTTAAGACTTAATTTCGTTCCGCCATCTTCGCCTCGGCCTGCTGCTAAGGTGTCTTACGTTTAGAGGTTATATTTAACATGAAGTAATTCTTTTTGTATCTTTTTTTTTCTGTCATTGAGAGTAGTGAAAATAAATCGCGAATCCTGCTTTCTTCATCCCTTGTTGCTTTCGGTGCTGTTAAGACAAGTATAGAGTAGTGTGGAAGTTAACCGCTGGCTGCCATAGGAATCGATTTAAGCAATGGCACTGCGCGGCTTACACCACATGCATTGTCGGCAGGTCTAAAATATACTTTCTTTTTGAATAGTTTTATTCTTGAATAGCTGACCCACGTTGCGGCCGATCAACCTAGAAGTAATAGTCTTGGCCAAGTCCCGTTTGCTCTTGTCTTGACTACCAGGCACTCAGAATGTGGTCTAAGCTAAGTTAGTATCCCTCTTAAAGCCCTGGTAACTTTAAATATTGTCGTTATGAGCGATAATAGTTCTTATTGCAATCCAATACGGGTTAAAATCTGTTGTAATAAATTCGAATAATACATGAGCAAGCATTGTCATAAAAATGCAAATAAAATCGTATAAAAATAGATATTAACTATTTAATAATAAATAATCCATCACTAAATGCAGTTTGGCATTTGGAATTTTATGGTATATTTTTAATTATAATTATAATTGTTATTGAAGGGAAAACTGGTTTTAAAGATAATTAAGAGGTGACTTTGATGATTTTTTTGGTGCATTAAAGTATGTTTAATTATGTTTTGAGTTCCATTACTCTATGCAAAAAAGACTTGAAAATATCATATATTTATTTGCTTACAAAATTATTTACGGTTATAGAGATACACTTGTTTAAAAAACCACCTTTTGGAGCGCTTTCAAGAAATCACTGCCTTAAAATAAAAACTTATAACGATAGTTATTGAAAACTTTCCTCAATAAGTCTTACTTTGAGATAAAATTGAAACTCATTTCATTCTAAAGAGTTTGATGAAACTCGTTCAGGTCAAATAGATTGAAGAGGTCAATGAACTAACTGCCAGATATTCTACTCTTTGCCTACCAATTATTTCTCGAGTCTTAGGCAAAATACCAACTTGTATTATTTCACTAAGCTGTAATGCTGCTGATAAGGATAAAATCCTACAAAGGAACTTCCTTTTGAGTAAATCAAAGGAAATAGCATTTTTTGAACAAATTTTCCTTAATTTTGAAAGAAAAAAAGAATCCAAGTACTACATTGATTTTTATGACGAGTCTCATTTTTTTAGGTTTTTGCTTGGCGCGATTTTTATTTTTGCAAAAATCTTTTCCTTACGGCTCAGTATCTCGGAACCTTTTGTTGAACTAGGTTTACCTATTACGCACGTATTAATCTGTAAGGAAAATAAAACTACCAGTTTCCAAGCATAACCCTTCAAGATTCCACAATACTTACATTTGAATAAAACATTCTCAGCAAACCCCTTCAATACCTACAAATAACTCCACAAAGAAACAGCTCTAAAGAATGGTATCCCCTTGTTTCGCAGACAGAAATTTCATAGAATTTCGTTTCCCAGAAAATGTTTCATATAATATTTGGTCCTTGTATTTTTATTTCGAATATTACTGTTTCAAACACTATTTAGTTGAATGAAACATATTTCACATAAACACAATTCAATGAAATTTTAATCGCTTTTTTTTGTTTTTAACAAACTTATCAAAGAGTAGAATATTTTTTTAACGAATATTGTTTGGTCGGTGTATTTTACCATGGTATTTTATACTAACAAATTAAAATATTGTCTTAAAAAATCAATATGTTGTGCTACAAAAGTTAGTGACAAAAACGAATCGCAGCAAAACCGACTCCGCGTAGTCTTGTTTGCCCTACCCTTAGAGTGTAATTTAAATCCGCGTGGGCGCGGAGGGGCGAGGCGGCCCCTCAACAGAAATTACCAACGACAATAATAAGAACAAAATAATAAACACAAACAATAATAAAATGTTATTCTTGGTAATAAGTTTTATATTAAATAAACAATATAAGGAAAAATAATCTTCAAAGTAAGTATTCTGCGTATTGATTATTCTATGAAACGAAAATATGAGAAAAAAATTATGTGAAGCGATATTCTACAAAACTATTAGTTAAAAAACAACGTACAACCATAAAGAATACTTGTAACAAAAAAGTCTGATGTACAGATACATAAATATTGTAACATGTACAAGTTGAGCAAATCCCTCGCCGTATCGCTGAGTACAAGCTACCTTAATGTATCTTATAAACTTCGAGAAAGACTCCGCTCAATGCTACTAAGTGAAACAAAAGTTACCTTTGTCTGGCCATATCGAGCGCGTCCCGGAAAATTCTCTTTCCGAAATACGTCTCTTTCACTGATTTGTTTATAGATAGTTTTATATGGAAAGTTGAGCCAATATTTTCTGATTATGTTGTAGTTACACGAGTGGGTATTGTTAGTTTAGTATTAAACCTATGTACCTCTATCTAACTATTGTTTAGTTTGTTTTATTTGTCTGAAAACTAATTGGACGTAATTAATAGTAGTCATTAATCTATCCTGAGCTGAATTCCCAGCTTGAGAATGTTTGGTATTACAATTTTCGTTAGTAGTTTGTAGTTAAGTACCATTAGAAAACAGTTTCATCTCGAAATTAAACTTTTGTACCGTAAATGGCAAAATGATGATGTTGGAGGTTCTATAGAGATAGCTGGCCGTTTTAGCTCTAGATATATATTTTTTTAATTTAGCAATTGCGCATCATGGCAACAAATAAGGTTCAAAACAGCGATGACTTTGATGTTAGTTGAATCAAAATAAAAGTAATTATGTAGTTTAAATTAAATTAAAATATAAATGCACGGCTCAGTAGAATATTTTATAGCAATTTCTTTAGTCGATTGAATTCCCTTTATGATAGTTAACGCTCCAAATTTTAAGAACTATGTGACGAAAAATATTTTTATGAGCTTTGTTTTACGATTGTTTTATCATGATCCTATTTAATTTTTCTGAAATATTTTTGATAAAGTCTTTTCTTTGAACAAATGACAAAATACTTATTTTTTTTCGGGCTTGTGTGCAAAAAACTGCGTTTTACGGTGTGTTTGGGCAGCGCCTTAATCTCACTTTGTATTTGCACGTTTATACTCGAGTTGCTAAAGGGTTGACGTTATTTACTAATACATAGTGTATAACTGATTATTTAGGTATCATCACAACAAGGCGGTCCTGTACATTCCCGATCCTAAAAACGGTTCCAGTAACTAAAGATTTAAAAAAAAATCGTTTTTGTTATAGAAGTGTGTAATTACTTGAAATAATTACGAAGAACTTAACTATAAAAACTTGTCCTAATGACAAAAGTTGTCACAATTTGCCGCTTGTCGCCTCCCGCGCATTTGTTTTCACATGAGTGATGTTCAAGAAGATTTGTCATGTGGAAATTTCAGTCTCTCTCTTATCGCAACTGAGTTTTTTTCGCTCGTTTCGCTTTCATTGTGTTGAGTGTCGACCTTCAATTGACTAGAGGATCGTTTTGAGAGATAATAACTACTGTAGGTATTGGTTATTAGAGGCTGTATTTTTTTATGAACGTAGATTTATACACATAAGTTCACGCCTTGTTTCCCCGTAGAGTTTGGCAGAGGTTTAAAAATAATACACCCATATTTAGCCTGTTATGTTTAAGTCCCATGTAATAGGAGTGACCCTATTGCCATCAACCAAAATTCCAGATAGAAAAACCCAATAATAGTTTGCCCGACCTGGAAAAAGTACCAAGGACCTCATGCTTAACAGTTGCGCTTAAGACCACTAGACCGACGAGGCAGTCATCATCATCATCATTTCAGCCGAAAGACGTCCACTGCTGGACATAGGCCTGCTCCCAGAAGGGGGGTTTTGCCATAATCGCCACGCTTGGCAGGCGGGTTGGCGATCGCAGTATGGTGGTAAAATGCATAGAGAACGCTGCTGCCCATTCTCTAGGAAGTCCCTTAGTCGCCTTCTACGACACCCACTGGAACAAATGGGACGAGGCAGTAGGTAAATAAAAACACAATAAGATTTCAGAAGTTTTTATTTGATGTCGTAATTGTGCTCACTCATTAATGCAAAGCGAGTAGGTACTCCTGTCACTGGTCGGGTCGTCCGTGGAAATATGACTGCATTACGAAATCTTTTTCAAGAATATTTCATTTTATACGATATCACGTACTGGCCGTTATATCACTGTCACTATTTAAGTAATGAGACTTTCAAATTCATGGCTGCGCAGACATAAATCACGATTTATTAATGTAGAGGTACGTA
The DNA here is from genome assembly GCA_947359405.1 of Antitype chi. Classification (NCBI taxonomy): domain Eukaryota; kingdom Metazoa; phylum Arthropoda; class Insecta; order Lepidoptera; family Noctuidae; genus Antitype; species Antitype chi. Next base: position 6,746,394 of record OX375815.1, on the reverse strand, counting down.
GGTTGTGGAACCAAAATGATTTGAACAAATATGTACATATTCGTTGTATCGCCTATTATATGTAATAGACACTGTCTCCCAACTTTGAATTGAGCCCTTCTACAAATATTTGAATTGTAGAAAGTTCTGTAGACTCCCAAGTTTCGCTACAAGTTTCCTTTATTGTAGACAATAACTTACCCTTTACTTTGCGTCGCATTTGTATTGTGAATTTAGGGTCTCGTTCCTTTTGTAATACGTAGATATACAATACATTGCTTTTGTTTGTTCTAGCCATTATTTATTGATAAATAGGAAAGCCACTCTTCCTATTGACCAATAAGTGGGGTTGGATCATTGATGAATTATATAGGGTCGTTAAGTGTACATACGAATTACAGATATCAGTGTAGAAATGGAAACACAAATGGAAAAGGAGACACAATGGTCTAATCGTTTAATATTTTTTTTAAAGACAACCTTTGTATGTATTAAAGGGGGGATGCCCTAGAGAGCACACAAAAATCAAATTGTGTTCCGTTCTTTTGTACATTGCCCATTCTTTAGACTATTTCATGAAAAGGTCATTACATGGATCAAGAGGGTTGTATTGATGTTTTAAATTCTCTAAAGCCATATTTGTTGCGATCGCGAATCAAATTTAAATCAACATATTTCATAGAAACTCAATTGAGTTTCTGTGAAATATGTTTCGGTCAAGTAGTCTTAAAAAAAAAATGTGATTAAAAATTCATTGAATTCAATTAATTTTTAATCACATTTTTTTTTTTAACAAAATTATCAAACAGAAGAATAATTTTTTAACGAATTTTGTTTGTTCGATGTATTTTTTTATGGTATTTTAATTCAACGAATTAAAATATTGTCTTAAAAAGTCAATATGTTGTGCTACAAAAGTTAGTGACAGAAACGAATTGCTGCAAAACTGACTCCACGTAGTCTTGTTTGCCCTACCCCTAGAGTGTAATTTAAATCCGCGTGGCCCCGCAGCGCCGGAGCCGTGACAGGAACCATGCCTGCTGCATGTTGCATGCTTGATTGCATGCTGCAAGCTCACTTGCAGCATGCAAGCAGTAGGTTTGGTTAGAACTGAGACCCCCAACAAAAAAATCACCAAAAACAATAATAAGAACAAAATAATAAACAAGTTTCATAAATAAACAATAAGGATGAATAATATTTGATTTGTTATTCTACGTTATGTTTATTCTAACATTAAACTTTATGTGAAACAAAAATCAATGATTTAAAAATCTTTAAAGTAAGTATTCTGCGTATTGATTATTCTATGAAACGAAAATATGAGATTTTTTTTATGTGAAACGAAATTCTATAAAACTATTTGCTATAAAACAACGTAAAACCGTAACAATGTCTGCAATGTTTATTGTGGTGAGAAAAATAAATACTTATGCTTATACTTATATATGATAAGTAGCACACTTCAGACAAGTTCGATCAAACAATTTCACCCTTTAAAGGTCACGCCTTTGTGTCTGCTATGAATTATGTATAAATCTGTTTAACACAACAACGGGTAAGCTGAACGCCTGTCACGTGTGGTTAATGTGCACTGCACTGGTACACCGTACAGGTAATTAATATCATTACCGATTTATGTGCCAGATAATCATTAATTTGTCACGTAACATTGTATGTTATTTCGCTAACGATAACAAAGGGGATGATTAAAATGACGTTGTGTAGGTGTACATTAAAGCCGTGTTTGATGATACTGTGTAAATTCGATCCGTTCAAGGGATTTAACCTTTTTTCAGCAGTTTTGGTAGGTATTTGCGAGAGAAGGTTCTAGCTTTTCCTGAGTAATTTATTGAGACAATAATTTACAGAATTTGCCGCTGTCTGTAATATGTTACATGTACCAACTGATAAATGCGTGCACTAACTGGACAAGTCCACGCAATCTGTGTATTTCTTTCCTCATAAGCCAATATTAGACACCAATCCATATGGTTTTCACATAATCTGACCAAGATTATGTTTAAAAGAGACTGTTGCCCCTCTGAGTTTCTTTCGGCGTTTCTTCTCAGAGTAGTCAGATAGGAAACGCCGACCTTATCTAGTTTTAAAAATATGATTGACGTGAAAGTGTTTAGACAAATGTAGATAGAAATAAAATCATTTATCATTTACAGATGTGCCAAGGCTATACGTTATTAGGTGCTTTAGCTTGTAAACCTACTACCGACACAGAAATTGGAAGAAAATCTTGAAAACCTCAAATAGTTTTTCCCCTAGGAACGTGCCTTCAGACACACCTTTAGATCCAAAGTAATATCTTAAAGATTATTTTAAGTAAGTAGGTAATACATGAATATTACAACACGGTTTTAGTTCTAAACGCAAACTTCCATCAGTCTCATGATTCATTGGGTAGTTAATTAGTTAGATACTCCAAGTATTAATAAAAAAAACGCATGAGGTCGGAGGGACCGCCTTCAGGAATTAAGTTTCTTACGCTTTTTCTTCAACTCCAAATGAATGTAACGTTGTTAACTCCATCTTTAAAATACTGAAACTTTATGCTGACCTCACTATCGGCTTCAGCATCCTCGAAAACCATGAAAACCACAATCATAATTTAAAAAATTAAAATTTTCGTAGCCGCCATCTTGGATTTTCATTTTGACCTCACTATCGCCTTCAGCAACCTCGATCACCATGAATATGCCACTCATGATGAAAAATAAAATCTGTACATCTTGTAAAACCAGCCTGATGTTGTTCTCCTGTATGTATCAGATGGTCGACGGAGCGCGGTCCGTGTTCTTCGTCGTGTGGCGGTGGCGTGCGCGTGGTGCGCCCGCGCTGCCTGCGCGACCACAAGTGTGCGCCCGTCATGTTCGAGGCTTGTAATACGCACAGGTACAGATACCAATCAGATATAATATAAATATATGTATATATAGATATAATAATATAAATTAATATTTTAACATAAAAATTTGGAGACGGAGGAACACAATGTGAAGTTGGTTCTGCTATTTAAAAGGGAAGGTAACCTTTTTCTAAGATTAATAGTTAACACAACACAAAAACATCACAACATTGAATGTACATGGTTTCCGGTTACCATGAATTCAGCACATGATTCTAGGACAGCTGCAAAAAATCTACTGTTTCCTACAAAAATGCAATACCTACACCGTCAAAATGGATGGAAAGGCCGATATTTTTAACAGCGGACCAAACATTTGAACTCTGGTAGGTCTAAAATCAATATAGGTGCTGATTTCCTGGTAACAGTCTGCGCGTCGATGCTCCATCTCCCTTACGCTTTGTATAATTAACTGATTTTGCAATGCACCAATCATGTTAGAATGACACTCATAACATAACATAAAGTAATTATACAACAGTTCAATAACAATACTACAAATTAGAATATAACCCACAAATAGCGTGTACGCTTCAAATAAAATAAACTAACGAACGTCTAAATCGTCACGTTTTCGTATTGACTGAACAATAACACGAATGTGACGAGGCAGCTGATTAATATAATGCACCCGGAGCAGTGCAACACGCCACAACATCATAAAGGCGTACGGTGGCGGTATGATTAATGTGAATAAGAGCCACGTGCCGCTCGTATCAAAAATTCAGCGAGAGTCGTATTGCAGGCTGTATTAAATAGATAGGTGTAGAAGGTCCACGAGCCCCGACTTAATCCAGACAGGCACGTAACTTTGTGTATTTAACTCATCACCACTGCACTCAAAACAGTGAAGGAAAACATCGTGAGGAAACCGGCATGTCCTAGAACCAAAAACTCAAAGACATGTGACATCCACCAATCCGCATTAGGCCCGCGTGGTTGATTATGGCCCACTCCGTTTCACCGAGAGGAGACCTATGTCCCAGCACTGGGAACTTTATAGGCTGCTGATGGGAAGGTCCACTAAAACTAATCACAACGTCGTACATAGAAAAATCAATAGTCACGCTCATTAACTAAAATGAAAGAGATTGCTGAAATCTGAAAATGTCATTAAGAACTTATGCATATTATTTGTACAACAAATTGATCCAGAGAGGCTGGGACAACATTGCTACTAAGCCTCAAACACGAAAGCAATGAAGCACAAAATAAATCTTTGAAAGGAAATATTTAGATTCGGCTCAACAAAAGAAGAGCAAGGCAAGAGAGCTAGAATCAGGAAGATTCATTTATCACAGTAACTGGTGGCGCGTGGGGCTAATTTAGTAGACTGTATTTGCGATGCGGAACAAAACGAATTGACAAACGCTTGGCGATAGGTATTCGAATTGCGGGGGTGTGGAATAATAGAATACAACTAATTAGGAAACGAAATAATTAGGGAAGGAAGCACAAACCTTTTACGGGAACCATGTGCTAGCGTCGTCTGTACACTGGTTCACTTTTCACTGTTCCTTGGCAGTTGAGCTTCAAGGTACACACACACACATTAAACACAAAAAAAAAGTATTGATTATAATTCTTATTATAAAGTGTTCAATATCTTCAAGCGGGGCAGCCGACGCCACTGCTTGCGCGTTGCGTTTCAATCCAGAAGTGCCATTTGCGACAAATGGCGGGTCGAATACAAGTCTAATCTTCTTATTCACTCACGAAGTATGTGCGAGAAAGGGATAGGGGTCAAGGAAAGCATATGTCAAACAAATTTTCAACGCTGGCACAACCAGTAATAATCTACATAATCTACGTAATTTTCTCGTATTTTTATTGAATGGACCTTCTGTGAACACACCTGCTATACTTTTTTATACATATTGACATCGAAAACATCGATCCGCCCCAACTCAATATTTAATTGTGGCTGTCGACCTGATCCTAAATTAATAACTCTCTGCAAATTTCCCAAAAAGGCCCTCTCGTTAAATATTCATAAATCACAAATCTATTTGCTCTTCTACAACTTGGTCATTATCTTCAATTTGTGATTTAAATCAGGTAGACGAGCGTGCAAACTCCTTTGTATTTTCCTGTTTTCCGAACCCGTAAAATTGTCTGAAAACATTAACTAATTAAAATAATTATTTACAGCCGGTGTTTGGTATATTATGCCCTGAACTTTTGTGTTTAAACTAGACTAGACTATATGTAACTTTTGTGTTTACCAGCATAGTCTCATAAAGCCATTTACATTGTACCTATATGGACATAATTTCTGCAAAAAAAATCTCCCAATAAGTTGGAATGAAAACTGACAGTAAAAAATAATGATGAATTAAGAATATTAGGTTTTATACAGAAAGCAGTCAAAACTAATAATGAAATAAGGATTAATAAGGAGCGCAGTATAAAATTTTATAGAAAATGTGGTCAAATATAAATGAAGTCCAGAAGATTACGTCATTTCAGAATATCAGACCCTTCACATTTTAACCTCCCCAGCGAGATAAGGGGCCATCCATAAATTACGTCAGACATTGAGGGGTGGGAGGGGATCAACGAAATGTGACATTGTGTGACAAGGGTCAGGGGGATCAAAAGATTTGTGACGTCACATGTTAAAAGCACCATTAAGTGTCTAAATTATTAGATTTGATGTCATTTTTATTTTATTTATTTTTTTATGGAAAACCTGCTGTTTTCATTTAATTATGTTGTATTTCTAAATACAAAATTGAAAAATATGAGACGTCACACAGGGGGGGGGGGGGTTCCACAAGTGTGACCACATGTGACAAGGACGGGGGGAGGGTCAAAAAACCATAAAATTTGTGTGACGTAATTGATGGATAGCCCCTAATGATTATACAACAAAAAGTTAATACTTCTTATTTTGCCACACAGTTGTGAGTTCACGTGGGCAAGCGGTGAGTGGGAGGAGTGCAGCGCCACGTGCGGAGAGGATGGCGTGCAGGACAGGCAGCTGTTCTGTGTGCCGCTCAACGTCAGGTCAGTCATGCATTAAGTCTTCTTTTACGTCCAGTGATACCGCGTATTATACCTAAAAAAGAAATGCCAACTCGTTCCTTAAGAGTTCCGTTAGAACTATTCATTTCCATTTTTTTTTCTTGGTTTTTCCTTCATGATTTTTTTAGTAACAACCCCGTGCCTCGGAAAGCACGTTAAGCCGTTGGTCCTGCGTCTGATCTCTCTCGTGTCGTGTCGGATTGCCGTCCCATCGGACTATGAGAGTGACAGAAGAGCGAGTGCACCTGTGTCTGCGCACACACTTGTGCACTACAATATCTCACGCGCCGAAGGCTAGTCTTTGTTGAAATTGGCCGTCATGGCCAAAATACGTTCTGGAGATCTGTATACGTTTGATGCAAAAAGCACAGGAAACTATCGATGAGGTGATATTAGAGGCAGGATTATGTCCAGCAGTGGACATCTTTTGGCTATGATTGTGTGGTTACGCGAAAAAGGCTTGAAAGTAGTGTTGAAGCTGCTGCCATAATGCAGTAAAATTATAGCAACCAATCTTAATTCCCTCAATGGTCTGAACGTGCATCTTGATCTGGCCAAGCAACAACTTTTACGTCATTATAATACTTTTGAGCTCAATTAATATTATTTCCGCAGTACATCATCGAGACGAGACCTCATAAAAAATAGCGTGTCACCAGCGCTGTGCACGTCACCGAAGCCGGAAACACGGCAGCCGTGCAACCGCATCCCTTGTCCAGTGTATTGGAAAGAATTGCCGTGGACGCAGGTACTACATTACACTCAGACATCGTAGCTTGTTTCGATATACATGTGTATATCGGACCAAAATAGGTACCGGTAGCCTATGTTACTCCATAGAATATCAGCTAGCGAAAGGTGCGGCAAAATCAATCCAGCTGTTTCGGAGATTAGCCGGAACAAACAGACAGACGACAGACAGACAGAAAAAATCTAAATAGTTTTTTAAAGAACTATTTAGATTAAGAATACTTTTTTATGGCTGTAAGTTAAAAGTTGTAAGTTTGATATTACAAACTATTACTTAAATTTTGCTTATTTGTATAGATGTACAGTCATGAAAAGAGATATTGGAAATTTACTAAGAAACTGATGCATATTTTCAAATAAAATTTCATGTAATTAATAGAAAACGAACAGTTCATTCAACATCCATCGGTTTCTTCCTAAACGTCAACTATATCCGACGACCCTGGTTATCTTACTTACTTACTTATCTCTTTTGGTGACTGTACATAAAGATGTATAGTTTACGTTGAAACAAAAAAATAACGAATTAGAACCTCCATCAAGCAACTCTGTTACGAGAAACTAAACTCGCATTCAGTACCTACATAATTTGTACGACATCCGACAACAAAGCAACTCCAAACACGGTCCCATCAAATATTATCTGTGTTGTTGCAGTAAAAGCTTCTAAAGATTAACAATATCAATATAGACCGACCTATCCTCTAAAATTGAGAAGACGAACAAATTCCGGTTTTTTCGCAACGTAAATATGTATGTTGTTACCTATCTACATAAGGCCCGAGCGTAACCAACCGTAAACATGTAGAGGTGCTCGTATATAAATGTAAATGGAACCTTCATGAAAAAGTCATGAAGCCATGAGTGGCCTAGTTTGTATAGCCTGGGTGTATTTTACACAAAGAGGCTTTTAAGCTAAAAACGTCGTGAGAAGGATAAAGTTCACAGCATCTATCGAACATATGATATCGGAGCTTGCAAAGGGCATGACTGTGCTCAGTGCTGCGACCCAGTTAGCTTGAAACCTTGCAATGCATTTCGTGCAAATAGAGTCGAGATGTAACTGTTCTGCGAATTGGTTTGATTTACTAGTTCGTGGAACTGTTACAGCCGCAGCTAATTGGCGGTTTGCGGGTTGATTAGAGAATGTTATTATGGGTATGGTACCTTCGGAAAATAATGGTAATTTCAAATTAACGCCACAATGATTTGTCAATGACGACATAACAGTACACAGGGGTCTGAAATAGAACGTAAGGGGATAGTTACTTAATCAGCTTACTGAAAGTAGGCAAGTCGACATAGTTCTGATAACTGAGGGCTCCTGAAGCCTTTGGAAGGTTAGACCAAGGAAGAGCACTGCACTGAAGTTAGATTTTTAGCTGTTCCTTACCCCGATCACTGAAATCGCCACTAACGCCAGTGACTCGCCTACTCAGGTACTCCTCTGCTGACGATAAATACCTCCTGTTTCTCCTCAGCAGAGGCTTGAGATGTGAATTGGATAATAGAGCGCGCTATTATATTCAACTTTAGGCATTAAGCCGACAATTGCAAATCGAAAACAAATTGAAAATCCTATGGCACAATAGATTTTTTATTTATTATTTGGTTAGACACTTTCAGCTAATTAGATGCGTATACGTATCAAAAAGCTTGGAGATATGAAATCTGTCCAGTCGATTCTTGAAACAGTTCAGTATGGAATCCGTTGCAACATTTTCCGGGATCCTATTCCACGCTGATACAACTCGGTTGGGTAATAATTATTTTTTTCATAACTTTAGGAAATGGAATGTATATGTCGCCTAGTGTTCCGCATTACACCTTTTTATTTTTTGGTTGGGAAATCATAAAATGACTTCTCCCGCTCTGGGCGTGTCAGACTTTTATTGACTAATACCCACCCGTGTTCCTTCAGTTGCCTGTGCCAGGGCCACGGTAACTCTTTTGAACAAATATGCGACCCTAGTGGATTCCTTCAGTTACTTTTGACATCTCTTTAAGGCGCGCGTGGAACACAACGCGTCATGACCCGGGCCAGGGGGGCTACTCTCTAACTCCGTCAACGAAAATATGGGCCCGTCTGAAAATCGTTCGAAACTACGAAGTGATTCTTACAGTTGGTTAATTAACTTTTTTGGATTGGTAAAACCATATAGGGAGTAGGGACAACTGTCAAATCGTGTAGTAATTCGTTCTTAGTTTGGGCCCCAAACTAATAATAGGTCCGTAAGTGGTACGGAGTAGGAAACACCCGTAACTTCGACCGAGATTACGGATTTCGTGCTTAGAGAGTAGGCCCCCTGGTCCTTACCGAATGGTGAGCTACCCATTGCTCGCCGTCCGCGAGCCCGCGCCTACGGTGGCCGAGAGTCCGCTATGGACGCATTGCACCCTTAAAATGCTATAATATGTGTGCAGTGCTCCGCCACATGCGGGCGCGGCGTCTCCCGCCGGCCGCTGTGGTGCGCGGCCGCCGACGAGCGCCAGTGCGGCGCGCGGCCGCGCGAGCGCCACCGGCGCTGCCGCGTGCGGCCGTGCGGCGCGCGCGCCCGCGCCGCCTGCCCCGCCGCCGACACCGCGCAGTACTGCGAGCTGTTCGGGGCCGACCAGCTCGCCCGCCACTGCCTCGTGCCCCCCTTCAGGAAGTACTGCTGCAACGCCTGCCGACTGCTCGAACGGAACCACTTCAGAGGCTACGGCTAGCACATCGACCTCACCTCAACCGCCACATGCATTGGTGTGAAGCCCCGGGTATTCGGGCAGTTTTCTCTAGGAAAATCCCACCCGGGGTGGAAATAGCTAGACGAGCGGTTTGCCCCTATTATATGTGAGTTGGGACTCAGTACCGTTTGGGGGTAAGACGCGACGCCCCCTCGGAGGATCACAGGCGTATACATGTTGTTCGTTCGAATGGAGATTCCGTGTCAGTGTAACCAGTATTTTGTACGTTGTTTTTCATATTTATAAGCATTTAGTGTTAAGGAATATAATATCTAATAATAATGCGCAACGAAGTGCCATAATGTATTGTACACTACTTCACGTAATAAATGTGCTATTCTTATAATTAAAGGTTTTGTTGAATTATTTTCTTAAGCTGCATAGAGTACCTGAACTACCTGAAGGCTTACATAACTATAATACTCTGAAAAGTGTTTTTCAAGAGTATGTTCATAATTAACTTCAAAGGCTACAGCAACGTTGGCTTCGCTTCATATACTCATATATACCTTACATTACATACCACACATTCTTTCCCACATCGAACTCAGAGAAAAACATAATTAACTACAACTTAATAAAAAAAATCAGGTTAAAACTAGGTCAGTAGCTGGTCATACAAACAGATAGTTGATGAAACAAATACATCACGTTAGTGCTATCTTTGACTGTTTTTATTTGGTTCGATCGTTCGTCCTCGAGCGTTCCATTTCATTAATAACGCTGTAGTTCGATATTTTTTATTGATACAAGTACCAACTGCGCATTGAAGCGCGGGACATTTTTTTACCTTTTAAATATTTCAGTAGCGACAGTAGCTTACAAAGTTCCATTTGCTTTCCAAGCTGCAGTAAGGATGCTTTTAGGCTTTGCCCTATATGCGCTTTTAAGAACCATACTTTTTCCTGTTTTTGCTATTTTTCAACACGGTTTGCAAAAATCCTAGTGACCCGTCCCTGCTTCGCACAGTTTTTATGACTTCTTAAAACATGGAGACTTCTTTATTATACGTAAGTTAAATATGATTGCTTTATACGCATAAATCTTCCGGAATAAATTATTATCATTCCATTAAAACACGCCAAACAAAGGTCTTGGTTGTCATCTTTTCGAAAAACCTGGGTATCTGATATCAAAAACCCCGATCATCAATTTTGTCAGCGCATATACCGATTCCTCAGTAACAGGGTTGCGAAGAACAGTACCGTGAAACTTGATACTTAGTCGCTTCGGTAAGTACTAGTACTAGAGGCAAGACCTATATTAAGTAGGTAAGAGCCAGGCAGAGAGAAAATAATTGCTTACTCTTGCAATCTGGGAAGGTAAAGGACTAAATAAAACTTGAGCTAAAGAAGAGCCGCGTCTTCCAATTACGTTAGCCGTAAGCTCTCGGAGAGATAAGCTATGATTTGTTTTGTGGATCGCGCTTTGTATTTAGTAAACTGGTCAACTCCAATTTTTTTTGTTATAAAAAATGATTTCGACAACACATTTCACGCCTAAACTACTGAACAGGTTTCGATAATAAAATTTAAAAGGGGTAGATGGCATCCTGGGCAAGGACAAAGGCTACTATTTGTCCTGGTAGCACGTTCCCGCGTGGTATAATTTCTGACATACATGCGGTGAAGCCGCGGACAGAAGTATTTATGCTGGTATTTTTAAACAGTATGAAACTACGTGTTAAAATCACACATCAATCTGTAGAAAAAGATGGCCGCAAAGCATTATGAGTGACGGAGACGACCAGAAATTCGATCTTTTCTTAAAATTCGATGTCCGTTGGTTTTTACAAAATAATAAGGTCTATACAATCATATTGGACTTAACTACTAAGTATCCCTTTTATTTATAAACGTTGTTTAAAGTTATGAAAATTTTAAACGTCAAAAATGTATGGTTGTTCAGTCGCTAATTAAATTATTACAAAAAGCAACGTTTTTAAATAAGAGGGAAAAATTATATTTATTTTATTTTAAAATTATTTCGAGTACGGTGTTAATTTTTTATTACCGTATATCCAGGAAAAATATACGTTGGTTATCCTAAGCTCTGCATATTTTTCACGCGTCTTGAACGAGATACGAAACTTTTACGGGAAAAATATTCTCAGCTTAATTTTTCCAATATGGCTGCAAACACTTTACTACTTCATAGTTTTTATTTCATAGCCTTAGTGGTTGTTATATTAAAAGTGGGTAGATAAAGAAACGGCACGGTTGCTCTATTTAATACTTAGACCGAACGTGACAAAAGAACTTAAGTGCCTATTCCAAGCTTCATTATCATGGAGTACGAGATCGTTATCGGAAAATGTTGTAGATATCTTGCTTCTTTAGACTTACAAAGAGCCATTTCAGCTTATTGAATTCAATTCCACGTTTGTACTAGCAGGAAAAGGAAAACAAGGGTCGAGTAGTGTCGCAAACTTCCCGAAGTGCTGTCCCATAAAGTGGACGGCGTATTCGCTCAGTTTACGAAACTCGCTTTGTCCAAATATCCAAAGTTAGAAGGATTCTAAGTGCGGAGAGAACTCGAGCCCGAGGGTTGGCAGCCCGGACGTAGGTATCCTCAATTTTACGTCCGTCAACTAGTTAAAACTTGAAGTGGAAATTGGCCGTAAATCTACATTTCACGCCCGAACACGTTAAACTCTTGATTCGATTAGCAGACAAAGCTGAAGCTGTTAATGTTTTAAACAAACAACGGTCCATTATTTGATTAGGTGCCGTGATTAGAAATCCAATATATCTTGTATTGCCGACGTGTGGGAGCTAACGTTGTGTGCCAATAACGTATCTCTAGTGATTTGTATTGTTGTTAACACGTTATATTATTGTTTCCTGTCGCCCGTATCTAATTACCTTGTAATGTTCTTGTTACATTGATATTTAACGCCCCCAGGTATTTCCTAAAACTTTTATGTTTCCCAAATTGACCAAGGTTGAATTAACAACTCTTAGCTCTTCATGCATTATAAATCAAGGTTTCGCATACAAAGTCCCAGAAACTTGTAAGTGAATCTCAGTATAGGCACTACCTACCGTCAAGTTCGGAACTGATTAAATTTTCACCACTCCAAGCCGCGGCAGACAGACTGAGTTGAATAGATACTAATCGCTCATTTATTTCAGTTCTACTAAACCCCTCACATATGGCGTATTATGTTATCGACAGAAAGGCCTTAATTCTCTGAATCGAATTAATAAGTTTTGACGTCAGAGGCCCTAGCACGAACGTACGACCTAAACGTAAATTAGAACGATTATTGCGAGCGGTATATTGGCGTGTGCTAGCTGACATATGGCAAATTTTATGTTTTTTTTTGGGTTTCGTAATTTTACTTACCTATTATTGTACAGAATCAAGTTCTTCTAACTTAACAGACAGCTGTGCTGCTGGGGAGTTTGTTCCGCTACTTCTTCTTCCCAGCTAAAGCACTAGGAAGTGGTGAAGGGCGGGCGTTTTGGGGGGACTGTCTTATGTAATTTTATTTTGACGTTCAAAAAGAGCTGACTCTCAGCCTAGTTTGAATAAATGACTTTTGATTTTGATTTTTTTGATTTTTGAACATAATATGGGTGATACAACATCTAGTATCTATTATAATTGTATCACCCATAACATGATTAAAGTCTTCATCATCTGCTTAGCCTTCCCAACTTATGTTGGTAGCCAGGCAAGTACCACTATTTTACAAGGAGTGAATTGGAGTGACTCCCTATCTGACCTCCACAACTTACTGGGTGATAAGAAACCCCTTGGTAAGACTGGTTGTCAGAGTTTCAGGCCTCTGACAACCTGTAAAGACTAATCCACGAATGACAGCCGGGACCAACGGCTTAACGAGCTTTCCATGGCATTGACGGTTCTTAGTATTTAAAGATGGAAAAGGAAGAAAATCTTAAAACCAAGTAAGAATAATTTATTTATTTTCAAATAGTGTGGTACAGTCTGTTACAATAAGTTTAATTTTACAATTTCGAGTTTTTTTTTTAGGGTGTGAAATCATCAAATAACTTTTCCCGCTCTAGGTGGAGCAGGAGGGCGTGTCAGACTTTTACTGACTAAAACCCACCCGTGTTCCCTCAGTTGCCTATGTGCCAGGGGCCGCGGTATCTCTTTCGAACAACCCGCACCCCTGGCAGGCATTGGCCCTTGCGGGTCCCTTCAGTTGGTGATGACATCTCTTTGAGGCGCGTGTGAAACACAACGCGCCGTCGACCCGTGCTTGGTCCTTACCGGACAGCGAGCTACCCATTACTGGCCGACCGCAAACCCGCGCTTACGGTGGCTGGGAATCAGCCTGGGATTCCCGACGCCCAGGGTGTCTCCTGCGGAGGCTAGGGCCAAGAGGTCGCATAAATACTGCCTCTCCCTCACGTGCTCCGCCTCCCTCTTCGCGAGCATCACTGCTTCGCAAAAGATACAATTTACGGTTAAATCAAATAGAAAGAAAGTAACATAATTGAATCTGACGTCATAGCTAGGTTACATGGTAACCTGTATTAAGGTTCGCCAGCCCAGGTTCGCACAGGGGTACAAACATTTTAGTAGAGACTGCTTAGAGCTATACGGTGCAAACGTATTTAACTTATACTAAGTGTTAGTACGTGTGTGTGTTTTGTGATGTAGCTGTGTACATACACAAAAATGAAAACACAGACACACATACATCTGTGTGTCTGTGTTTTAATTTTTTTAATCCTTCGAATATTTGTAACGTTTTACTCCGCACGTGCGTGCTAGGCTCACTGGCCTGGTCAAATACAAAGAAGCCATTACTGTCAGGTCATGGTGTGAATATTTCATTCACACGACACTTCGAACTGTTGACTTATACCAACTAATAATGGTCTGTTCGAGGAAAAATCCGACTAAAAGCTTAAACGTTCCTTAAGTTCTTGGAAAACTTTTTCCGCTACGAAGGCAATGCCAATAATTGAGGAAAGAAAAACAAAAGAATACTTACCTGAGGTTTAGTTAGTCTGTTTGAGTAAATAGATTACAAAAGGCACCAAAGATGTGTTTAAGAACTTTAAGATACAGTAAGAGTAAAATGATATAATTTATATTTTACTAGCAGTTCGTTTCCGGCCTCGTTTGGGTAAATTTCATATTCAGTGGTTAACCACTGAATATGAAATTTCAAATTTTTTTTCATTGAAGTTGGAAATGATGGTATTTTTCTATGCTTAAGCATAGAAAAATACCATCATTTCCAACTTTCTGCGAATGTTCCAAAAAATATTTTCTTGCTGTGCTACTTTTTTTTTTGCATTGACTATTATTTACACTTTACTTACTTACTTTACTTCTTTTTCTTCTTTACTTTACATTTTTTTTAGTTTACGAAATCTGTCGAGCCGTTCTCAAGTGAAGATCTTTCATGTATTCGGCAGTTGATTTTGACAGTTGGATCGACTTTATTTCCTAAGAAATGTTTGAGAAATCGGTTTTAACGACTTCTTACTTGTCGAGTATTCAAACCTCAGTTGGTCCAAGAAAGTTTTTGATCCTTATAAAAAACAGGATCTAAAGACATCAACAAAAAGTTTTTGAGAAAGTGGCCTATCGTTTGCTGACTGTATTTTTTTTTTCAAAATCTGTGAATGGGGACGAAAATTTTTCAAAAAAATAAAGACTGTCTCGTAAGACCGTTTTTCTGTAGCTACATATTTTAAGATACCTCATCTCAAAAATCACCAAATGTGAAAGTTCGAATATTTAGATGTTTGTTACACAATCACGGAACAACGGCTGATAAGATTTGGATGAAATTTGGCATACAGATAGATTATAATCTGGATTAACATATTATATACTTTTTGTCTCGGTAATACGTTCCCGTGAGATAATATTCGACCACACGCGGGCGATGCCGCTGGTTAAAGTTAGTAGACAATAAATATACTGTAATAGATACTTATGTTAACAAACTCAACGTAAGTTCCGTGAGTACAAATAGTGTGTTAAACTTGTCAAAGGATTTCTGACTAAAATCAGCTTTGATGGAGTTCTTGTTTAATTAAACGTAAACACAATTTCGTATTTGTTGAGGGAAAAGTTGTGATCAATCATGAGATTTAATTTTCATTTCAGTGATTCGATGAAGAATCGACTAGTCACCTAGATATAATTCCATGTTTTCATGAATTAAAGACTGTGACCGGTCAGAATCAGTTATTTACTGACAACCTATGGGTAGAACCATATTTATGGCATTAGACTTTCAGAAACATTTATCATCTAAGCTCCACCATAGATATTTGCCCTAAGAATGGGGTCAAATACAAAATAATATAATTATAATCCTTTATTGATACAAGTTCTTTCCATATGCTTAGTATCAAGCTAAAGTTCACTATAGTTAAACGAACACAAAAGATGAAACCCTGACTCCTAAACTAGGATTGCCTGTGACCAGCCACTCTACTGCCACTTGGAC
Source organism: Antitype chi (assembly GCA_947359405.1). Taxonomy (NCBI): domain Eukaryota; kingdom Metazoa; phylum Arthropoda; class Insecta; order Lepidoptera; family Noctuidae; genus Antitype; species Antitype chi. The sequence goes on along the minus strand of OX375815.1, from coordinate 6,730,543 downwards.
ACTTTAAACCCTTATGGAAATTAAGAGCTGGTAAGGTGATATTATACAAAAATAATATATTATTAAGTAGTAAAGAAAGTAAAGAAAAAAAAATTAAGATCTAAATACTAAGCAGGAAGCTACATAAAATATGTGCAAACTTGGTTGCAATAAGTAGCGCACGGAACGGCAACGCCCGCCGCTCCTTACGTCCTCCGAAACAATAATTTGATCGTTTTGCCGCGGAAACTTTTTTTTTATTACGTGGAATGTACAAGGACTAGAGATTTGAAAATTTCGCTGTCTATGGCAGCTATTATGCCTTATTTTTTAAACTAAACATTATAATATCTTCTTTCGTTAGGAAGATACGCCTGAACAGCTGGGGTGATGTCACTCCAGCTTACAAAGACGTTTTTTTATCGTAGTTTCAACACTTTTTAAGAATTATCGTTCAGTTCTTTCCTTCCTTGTATCTCTGCTATTAAGCCTTATTTTTCTGACTATAGTCCAAAATCTTCACCTCATCGGTTCGCCTATATTGAATGAGGAAGCTGGGGTGACGTGACTCCAGCTAGCACACACTAAACGACTCATATTAACGAAGATTTTGTGGCAGCTAAATTAAGACTGGCAACTGTGATTGCAGCTATTCTGCCATAAATATTGGCATAGGTAGAATTATTCTATCACATATGAGGAAGCTGGAATTATGCAAACACATTAATTTTTTTAAATTAGGGTTTACCAATAATTGTTCACACACTGAATACAGTGACATAACACATTCTTAAAATTAAATTACAGCGCAACAATTACTTAGAGGTAAACACCACATGCATAAAACAATGAATTAGAGAAAGAAGCTAACTTAGTATTCAATTAAATAAATTAAATATCTGTAAAAGTAAAAAAGGTGACATTGATGGAAATGAAAATAAAATTGGTGAAAAACGAATACATATTAAAATTCATAAAATTATGACACTGACAACATTAGTAAAATAAAATTAAAAATTATAATAAATTAGTAAATTGATAATATATCACTTAATATGTCGTATTTCCTACGAGCACATTATTACCCAATTTTTTATTGTCAGAGCCGTTCACTCGCAATGAAATAGAAATAATATGGAACGGGGCGACATTCATCGGAAACGATTCCGGGTAACCTTTTGTATTCGATTCACCATTTTGAGGGGTCACCTAATGATCTCTAGGTTTACACTACGTACCGATATTTCAGAATTTAATCAGTGAAAAGTGCTGTCTACAGATTTTACTGGCAGAGGGATTAACGACGGATTATGACAGCTATCACAGTTATAAAAGCCGGTCTTTAAAATCTACGAAAGCTTTATTAATTATTCTGTTGGCGACTCAAAGTATTAGGAATTGTTTTTTGTTTGAAGTCTTTTCCTGAAAAATAGAGAGTTATTTTATGTTTCTAAATTATACCTACGAGTATGTATAAAGTTTTATAGTTCTGACTGAACAAAATTCACATTGAAATGAGAGCACGACACAAACTTTTGAAAAAAAAGAAACTTGTTGAAAAACTCTGAAACGAATTTTGTTTGCAGATTTGTAAAACGAAATGTCCTCTTCATATTGTGACGACAGCTACGAATTAACAGATAGAACAATTTAATTTTCCCTTTTACAAACTTTTGACGGCCAGTGCTGGCACCCAGTGCTGGCGGCCAGTGCCTCAATACTAAAACTCCGGAATACAGGACACTGAGAAATTCCTGATAAAAAAATCAAGAACACCTTTCCCGATCCGGGAACCAAAACCAGGACCTGAAACAAAGTATATTTATTACCTGCTAATGGGCACAACACATTATTTAGTTGTCTATCCCCACCGGAAATCGTCGGTAGGTACACAAATCCAATGAAAGGCCCATCGAGACATCACATCCTGAATTTGAGATTTATTACGGCCACAATCACGCTGGTAACTGTGTTATTAAGATGCCTCGTTTCTCCCGTCTTTATATAACCATAATAACTGGGACGCAATAATATCGGAGCCATTCACCGCTATAATTTATACGACGAACACATTATGATAATGTCTGTGTGACTACATATGTGCCTATATTTTTTCGATATTTGCCGACATTTTTCATCAAATCAGCATATAATGTTCCCACTGCTGAAACACAGGCTTCTTCTCTGTGAGAAGGAGTAGGCCATAATCCACTTCGATTTGTTTGGCTCGAGGACATGCCGGTTTCCTCACGATGTTTTCCTTCGGTCTTACCTCAGTGTTTAAGCGACTTGTAAACCAGAGGAGGAATACCTGTATTTCTCAATCTCAATACTGGCATTTTTTGTCGCTAAGATGAGATTACGACTCCATTTTGAACGTTTCTACTTACGCGAATTGGCCTACTGTAGCAGGCTCAGCATGACGGTTTCTATTTCTATGAAGAATAGACAGTGCTTTTTCAATACAAAGTGACATTTCTTTTCTCTATTTTTGACATCGCACCGTAGATATCCTCCTACAATCTGCCTTTTTGTCTTTAGTTTCTAACGATCTTTGTCCTAGGTCCCTAAAAATGTAGACTATTTCAGAAGAATCTTTCTACTCGACGGCCACAAATTAAATACGATTATCTACAAAATCACGATTCGTTTAGAACGCATAACTGTGATAATTAATAGAAAAACATAGCTATCTTCTCCTATTGTACATCATTTAGTTAATAGTCATGTTCTATTCTTCCGTCGACAAATCGGTGGTCGTGCCTAAGCCTGTAGGTCAAAAATGCACATGCCTTCTTATACTTAACATCCTTCACATACATGCCTACAAACAAAAAACACACTAACAAAAAGCGGTGTTTAATTTGTACTTTTCCCTGGTGTCTCAAATTCGGCAAAACAGGGTCAAGAGTTCTCCAGAACAACCTCAAAAGGATTGAAATCTACCTTTATTCTTTGAATACTCAACAGTAATTGCCAGCCCCATCTTCTACCGAGAAGAGGGTCTAATTAAGCTGATTCCAACTAGTTTGCAATTCAATAAATCAGGGATAACGACGCTTGAATTGGAATTCTTAAATGCAAATCCTGGACTCGACTTTTTGTAGGTCATTCATTAAAACTGGCAGTTCTACGAACATCACAGGAAGACTTCAGGTCGCGTCGTTTAAAATAAGAGTGCTTAGCGAGGACGAGAAAATGGTGCTTTAAAAAGAAATTGTAGCATCTAAGTACCTACTTTGCTCTATTTATTATGGGTAGGGAAATATCATCTACAGCCTCTGCAGATATCACGTAAATATTATTACTACACAATAATTTGATCTCTTCATTCCTGATTCGATCGCGTAGGGAAACTCCGAGCATAGCCCTCTCCATTGCCCTTTGGGTGACTTTAAGCCTTCTGATAAGGCCCATTGTGAGCGACTACGATCCGTAGGAGAACCAAGGCAACCGACATAGCCCGAAGAATTGCCAAACTTAAGTGGCAGAGGGCAGGGCACATTGCTCGCAGAACACATGATCGATAGGGCCGAAAGGTTCTGGAGTGGCGGCCGCGTACCGGAAGACCTAGAGCGGGAAGGGCTCCCGCAAGGTGGACCGATGACCTTGTGAAGACCGCAGGAATCCGCTGGATTTGGGAAGCACAAGACCGGTCGAAGTGGAGGAGCCTGGGAGAGGCCTATGTCCAGAAGTGGACGTCTTTCGGCTGAAATGATGATGATGATGAACAATTTGCGGCGGGATTTTGTGGCGGACTATATAATATTATATGTTTTCGTTTAGAATCACGTCTAGAAAACCAACATTTTACAGGGTCATGTTACTACATAGGTATTTTTATTTCCTTCTTTATAATATAGAATCACAACGATAGTTTATCATCAGAAGCTGAAAATGTATACTCCGATCGCCCATAGCACTGCAAAATTAGTTTAAAATACCTGCTTTATATATTAGGTCTTTACCTATGAAATTGCCGTTTTGCAGTACTGGCCATTTCAAATCAAAATAATTTTTGTTTGGGTAAGAATTCTAATTTCAAATTAATTTTATTTTAAAAACATGGATTTTTTTTTCCAAAAGTAGTCATTTGTTTATTGATTAGTGTTACATTTTCATCGCATTTCAATCTTTTTCGTCATCATGGATACGTTAAAAATTCGAGTAATTATGGAATATGAGTACCGTCGTGGCAGCAACGCGGCACAAGCGGCACGCAACATCAACGACGTTTACGGAGCTAACACTACAAACCAACGCACCACCTGTTATTGGTTTGCTCGCTTCCGTTCTGGAAATTTCGACCTGAAAAATGAACCTCGCGGTCGTCCGAAGACTTTGGTCGACAATGACGAATTAAAGGCGATTGTGGAAGCTGATGATACACAATCTACGTCTGAATTAGCAGCAGCTTTCGACGTTAGCGTCAAAACAATATTGGTCCATTTGCGTCAAATTGGCAAGGTAAAAAAGCTTGACAAATGGGTGCCCCACGAACTCAATGATCGTCAGCGCGAAGTACGCGTCGAGACGTGCCTTGCACTGCTCAACAGACACACAAATGAAGGAATTTTGAACCGCATTGTTACCTGCGATGAAAAATGGATTCTGTTTGATAACCGCAAGCGCTCAGCAAGTTGGTTGGATCCTGGTTCAGCACCTAAACAATGCCCTAAACGAAAACTTACCCCTAGAAAAGTGATGGTCACTGTTTGGTGGTCTAGCGCCGGTGTGATTCATCACAGCTTCTTACCAAACGGGGTGAGCATTACTGCAGATGTGTACTGTGAAGAACTGAACACAATGATGGAGAAGCTGGCACATCTCCAACCAGCATTGGTCAATCGCTCGTCTCCGCTGCTCCTGCACGACAACGCGCGACCTCATACTGCACAGCAGACGGTCTCCAAGTTGCAAGAACTGGGGTTGGAAGCTCTCCGTCATCCGCCCTACTCACCAGACCTTGCGCCTACAGACTACTACTTTTTCCAGAATTTGGATAACTTCTTGGCGGGAAAAAAATTCAATACCCGAGAGGCAGTACAAAATGCCTTTGAAGAATTTGTTGCCTCCCGTCCAGCTGATTTCTTTAAGAAGGGCATCAATAAACTGCCACTCCGATGGCAAAGATGCATTGATTGCATGGGTGATTACTTCGATTAATACAAATAAAAAATACATGAAAAAAATTCGTTTAAATTTTTTCATACAAAACGGCAATTTCATATGTAGGTAAAGACCTATTATCTAAGTTTGTTCATCTTAACATACCAAGACCCCTCTGAAAGCATGTTAAGCCGTTGGTCCCGGCTGTCATTTGTAGGTCAACCTTGGTAAGACAACCAGTCTTACCAAGGGGTATCGTATTATCAAGTAACTGGGTTGTGGAGGTCAGATAGGTACTCGCTCAGTGTGAAATACTGCTATTCAACTGCATTCGGTTAAACTAGAAACCGGCCCCAATATAGTTGGGATGGGCTAGGTGGATGATGATGATGATCTAAGTATGTCCATGTCCAGTGACACACGCACACACACACAGCACACACACACACACATACACAGCACACACGCACAAACACGCACACACAGCACATACACACACACACACAGCACACACACACAACGCACACAGCTATTGATGATGGGAGTCCCGTTTCCGCACTTAGACTCCCATTCGGTCCGTTGTGCGTGGGGGTTCTGGCTAACAGAGCCCGCCTACCTCCATCCAAATGTACAGAAGCTTCCTGAGGGCTTAACAGCCTTCGTGGAGCGAACTCACTGTTCCGAGGATTTCTTCCCGTTGAGAAGCCACGGCATCGCATTCCAGGGTGACGTGGGCGGCTGATTTCTCGGCGTCAAGGCAGCTTCTGCAAAGCGGGCTGCACACAGCTATTGCGCGCTTGTATAATTTCTAACGCGGTGATATTACCGTGCTTGGGGGAGGCCTATGTCCAGCAGTGGATGTCTTTCAAATGAAATGATGATGATATTACCGTGGACGTAAATGTCCTTAAAATTTACTCATACTCAATACTTTATTGTATTCCATAATGTGTACATATAACAGTTGGTATGTTAAAACATCGAATCAATTATGGACCCTGTCGGATTTATGGAAATACGTGCACGTTTTAAGTTAACGTGGCTAGAAATTTAAAGGCATAGTCATATATTTCCATATATTTTACTTCCCTGTGTTATTGTGATGCCGTGGACGTCCACGCTAACATTATAACGTTAGAAATGACGTCACTTTCTGTACGAGGGAAGTAGACAATTAGAAGAGAGGCCCTCAGCAATATAGAAAGACATTCTAATGATAATATTATAATTTCTGCAAATAGTGCTATTCTGCATATCGCATTTTCAGAACAATATCGCTTCATTTATTCATGTTTGTTCCGGACTATCAATTTGTGGCTTTGTTCAGCAATGACGTCACTGGATGCATTGTTTGCACATTTGATTTATGGCCCGGTGACCTACCAGGTTCGGCACTGCGAGCTAAACTGCACCTAATATTCAAATGTAAATAGGTATCTAATAGATTGACATACTTACAAATTAAGAGAGCAGAGGTGGACCAGTGGGACTGCTGATCTGCTGCGACTTACGAGTTGTAGGTCGTGGGTACGAACTCCTTATATAGATTGATTATTATATGACTTACAAATAAATAAAATCTAGAAGATGATAGCTAAGGATTTATTTCTCTTTATACAATTATACTTTGGGCACTTTTCCCACTGACAGCGATGCGGACGAATTCTTTGATGCCCTGTGAGCTTTTCCCTTTTTACTTTATATACTTGTTCATAATTCTAATTTTACTATAAGTTTTAGCATCTTAAATACAAATATAATTATACAGTGTATATCAGAAATATGTGTTCATATTTAAGGGTACATTTGGGTTGAGCAGGTTTTAAAGTTTTGTACTCGCGAAAAATGTATTATCGATCTCACCGTTGATACATTTTTCGCGATTACAATGTTGGTCTTAAGGAGAACGTTGTTCAGTTTGATGGAAGTTTGATGGTTTTTAATGGTGGGTTTTTGGGTGATGGTGGTGGTTTTTAAATATGACCACACCTTTCTGATACTTGCTATTTATTCAGTCTCCACAACCCGCTAATCTCTACCCGAGATATTTAAAAATAACTTATTTGAAAAAAATACATCCGCCTTCCAAAAAAACACTACATCGTGAGAAATAACTTTAATTTCGGAAGTCGGAGAAAACAAAACAAAACCGAAGAAATTAAAGTCCGTGTAATTTCGGACGTCTTAAAAAAAATACAACCGAATTGTGAACCTCCTGCTTTTTTTGAATCGGTTAAAAAGTATAAAGTATCTAATAAATAATTATACTCGCATATTTCGTTACACCATCGCTACAATATGCTACTTATTTATGACCATGGTACCCGACAAAACAAAGCTAAAAACTAATGATGAAGCTACAAAATCTGTCACAAACAGGCATCAGAACAAACTTGTAATTGGTACCTGAAAAAAAAATGGCTGCCTCATTTTGGTGCAAATACCGCTGACGACACTGTGTCAGAGTGAACGGAGTCATAGTCGACGAGATCGATACCGCCGGCTGCCTGCTACACCATCGAATTTCTATGGCTGCTGCGATATTGAAGCAGAATTTTTTTTGCAGTTATAGCACTTTATTGGATGGTGCGATATTTATAAATGTTTTAAATTGTGTATATAAGTAGGTTTGTACATACACTTTTACAAGTCAATCATATTTCAAAAACTAAATGAGGTTGTCGTTTCCTATCCGACTACTCTGAGAAGAAACACCGAAACCAGACTATTGCTCAGATAGAACCACAACAGTCGTGAACATATGTAACCATATACTGGTTTTAAAATGATTACTTTAGGTTTAAAGATATTAATTCTCAAAAAAGACAACAAGGAAGAAGAACAAGGCTTAGAGTCAATTATTTATAAGTATAATTAAAGTTCGTCACAGACGTCATCGCAGTAATTATGATAGACACATCCAAACCTTTTAGGAAAGGTGCAATTTGTCATTAAATATGCAGCTAATTGGTTTCCGTATGGATTGAGGAGCCATGTCTCATATTTAAATGCGGGTACTACCAATAACTAGTAAAAAATTACCCGAATTTGTAGGCCCGATCCTGGAATTTGTAGTAAAACCCTTTCAAAGTTACAGGTAGTTTAAGGTGGTTAATCCAGACATCTGGATTGAGGAGCCACCTTAGAACTCGAAAACTAGCCGATGAATATTTCTGAAAATTTGGTAGGAATTCCATAATCTAAAATACACGTAGTAAAGATTTCAAAATTTTGAGTAACTAAAACTAGCAAGTCATTTCTAATAAACAGTGTCCGCTTCTATAACAAGTTGCCAAAGTCGGTTACAGAACTTAGCGACGGAAAGTTTAAAACTCACATCAAACGTGTACTTGGCTATGTAAGGGTCTAATAACTGCTCCAAAATTACAATATTGATTTTTATTCTTTTTATTTTTAACAATGTCTGACATATTCTCGTCATTATTTAACATTATACACCAATTCTAATATCGACTATTTATTAGTGATTGTCATAGAAATTATGTCACTTGGTTTAAATAGATTCATTTTATTTATATGTAGATTCTTTTACATATTGTGAATGAGAGAACGTTGTAGGCCTTGCAGACTGTACATTTGTAGACGATTTTCTATTCTTTATATTTATTCCTCTAAGTACCTGGTACTCCCATACCTATTATCACTGTAATTTGAAAACATTGGAAAAGCCAATTATTTATAAAAGAGTAACCGTGGTGTTTCTGGCTGGCTCTTCTCCATAGGAAACGACAAATTGGAACCGTGCACCTAGCTTCTGACGTTTCATGAGTGCCCATGCAGGTTTATGTAAAATAAAATATTTTGATTTTGCTGAATCCGCTTTTAGTTTATTGCGGCTGTATAGGCCACAAGCCTCTCCTTCATGTGGTTACACCCAATTATAAATTAATATTAAAATTACAAAAAAATATATAATAAAGAAATCTCGGTTTTTATCAAGCTGCTCAAACTGGGTAAGGCAGGGGCGGGTCGCTAGTACATAATAATATGTATAATCCCATATCGTAGCTACGTTATGAAAGCTCATGGAAGTTATGGCGGAACACGGTTTTCCAATATTAGCTGTGAGCCGAAGGTTTCTGTATAAATTGATATTACTGTGATAGTTTATTGCAATGAATGGTTTCGTTAATCATGGGCTATGCGTGCCTTCCATAGTATGGTGATTGTTTTATTATGATTACTAGCTTTTGTCGCCCGTCTGGAGGTATATCCCACGGGAACGTACTTTCGGGATAAAAGTATCACATGTCCGGTAATCCAGGTTAATAGGAGCGAAATTCCATCGTGATTGGATAACATCTAAACATACAAACTTTAACATTTAGAATATTATTAGGATGTTTTGTTAATGTTCTAGAAAACCAAAAACTATTAAAAGACTGAGGTTTTTACTCGCTTTATATTAGCTTCACTTGTATGTTTGTTTGTATGTTTGTAACCGACTCCTTAGGGGGCGATTTTGACCCACTTTAAGCGGTCAGATTTCATTTAAACTTTGTAAACTTATCGAGGACCGATGACAATTCAATAATTTAAAAAAAATAAAGGGGAAAGTAGAAAAAAGTAAAGGAAAAAAAAATCACGCTCTTGTAGTTAGCAGAACTAAAAAATTGAAAATAAATATTAGTTTAAAAAACGTTTTTGTTTAAAAAAAAAAACTAAAAAAGTAGAAAATACTTTAATTCAATTAAAAAGCGTGGAGTTCTTGACATTAAATTGATTATAAAAATACCTCAAAAAGCACACCACGCTTTTTAATTGAATTAAATTATTTTCTACTTTTTTAGTTTGGTTTTTAAAGCGTGTTTTTTAGTTTTTTAAACTATTATTTTTAATGAATAATTCATACTTATTCAAACTTTTCAATAGATACTGATAGGATTAAAACGTAGGTACGCTCAATATCTTCATTCCACCATCCTTTTAAATATCATGCCCTTCCGTTTTATAAATGAAAAAGGTTAATAACCATTAGAACTGCCATTTCAAAGCCAAAAGTGTTCTAATTCGTTTTAAAATCACTTGGATAAAAGATTCGTAAAAAAAACAAGTGTATTACCGTCTGCGAAGCTGCTTGTAATCTGTAATCTCAGTGTTTCGGACAGAAATGGGAAAATGGGACGTTCGCAGCTTTTGTCCCCAACTCAATCTGCAAAAGTACCTACCTATCGAAGTTAAAAAAAACAAAACACGAGCTAAAACAAACGGTAGGAAAGTTTTCTCAATTTTGTCCAGTGTTTATAAAACGTTTGCAATTTTAAGTCTTCTTTGTAATTGGGAGCATTTGTTTTTTTTAATTGGCTCTTAATATTTCGTTCGTTTATTACAAGAATCAACGTGAATGATGCAATCATAAGAGACGCAATTTAAAAGTTATTTGCTGTCACAACACGCAGGAGGGTTGTTTTACTAGGTACCTTGTTTCTGAAGGAATTAAGAAAGGTTTTAATTTTCATGTGGTACTTTTTTCATCTTTGCAAAACTTGCAAAGGCATGTAGCATAATCCCTACTATAATAGTATAAATGTGAAATTAACTGTCTTTTTGTATGTTACGCTTTCACGCCTGAACCGCTGAACCGATCGTCATGAAATTTGGCAGAGATATAGCCTGGGATATGGAGAAGGACGTAGGCTACTTTTTTTTGCGATAACCGACATCTATGCGGGCGGAGCCGCAAGCAAAAGCTAGTCAGCCTATAATGTTCCCACTGCTGGGACACAGCCCTCTCTGTGAGAGAGTGGACTAATCCACCACGCAGAGCCAGTGTGGGTTGGTAGATGTGTCCGATTTTTGGGTTCTAGGACAAGCCGGTTTCCTCACGATATTTTCCTTCAACGTTTTGAGAGCAGTGGTGATGAAATGATTAATTTACACTAAGTTAAGCGCTTGTCGGAGTTCGAACCTCCGACCCGTATACTGGGCCACCACTGCTCACAAAAAAACATGGTGGTTTTAATTTAAATAAAGACAAAGATTAAAGTGAGACAAAAATCACAAGTTCTAGGTTTTTTTTTTATCTTACTTTAATAAATGAGATCAATCGATCGAACAGTTAGATAAGTTAAAAAATAACATAGGTATAAAATAATTGCCACTCGAAGTACGCAAACTGAATTATTATACTATTAAGTGTGAATCCTGTCCTTGCCATAGAGACAAGACTAGAGGCATCTATTCAGCCTATTCAGACTTGTCCTAATAACTCCGACCGACGTCAGCTGACCAATCTGAATGACGCACTGTATCCGTATTTCGGCTTTAATTTCCGCTGCCCCTTTTTCTCGTTGCTCGAAAATGTTTTTTATCTCTGACTAAATAGAGATTTAACCAAGTGATGCCGATGAAATAGTCGGTACTCGGTACAACCAACCCATGCGAATGAGGTATGTCATCTATTTTCAAACTATGAAAATCGAATGTGCTGATTCGAAAAAAGCTTTTAAAATTCTAGTTTTTTTTAGAAAGTAACCGTTGATGGATCGAATGGAAAATGGAACGTTGAATGTTAATGAATATGGAGTTTTGATTGTTTTAGTTTTTCACTTTCAATGTCACATCGGCAAATCGTGGCTTATGAAATATTTGCACACAAATCTATTTTTAATAAACAATGCAGTTTATATCCTTCCTCGAATACCTATTCAAATATATATTACCTACATAAGATAATATTTATTGCAATTGGCTTTCTAAAATAATCTGCCAATTTATTATTCATATCTTTTACGAATTTATTTGATTACCTAACTTTGAAGTAGGCGTTACAGTAATATTAAACAGTTCTAGCTTTTGTCAAGGTCCGAACGCGTGCGATCCATTAAATTCGTTTGTTTATTATTACAATAAAGTATAAAAGTAAAGTAAAGTCATCATAATATTTTTGCCTTTTGAGATCAAAAGGGCAAAAACGGAACGGAGCGGGTTTTGCGTCTACAAACCCCTAGTAATATAGCAAAACCTACCTAATTTTATATTACGAGACCAGACGACATGACGTTATTGCCTTGGAAGGTGGGAAGACCTCTGGTGTGGGACGCAACATGTGTCGACACCCTTGCGCCATCCCATGTTCCTAGCACGGCGGGCTGTGCTGGCGCCGCTGCTGCTGTTGGTGAGACGCTCAAGCGGCGTAAATACTGTAACCTTATGGGTAACTACAGTTTCGAGCCGTTTGGGGTCGAAACGTTCGGGTCATGGGGTCCGAGTGCACGTCTCCTTTTTCAGGAAATTTCTCGCCGGCTAGTCGACACTTCACGTGACCAGAGGGCTGGGTCGTTCTTTGGCCAAAGAATTAGCATTGCCATTCAACGTGGCAATGCTGCCAGTCTTCTGGGCACGTTTCCTGATGACAGCGATTCGGAGGAATACTTCGACGCCTAAGTATCCTTTTGTTTTTTGTATTTATTTTGTATATCGTAGTTTTAATTATTAAGTACATTTGATAAATAAATAAAAACTGGCGAAAAATTTTTTATATTTAACAATACATTTGAGACTTGCAAATACATACTTCTTCGTATCTTTACTTATTTCCAATAAGATTCAATCTTAAACACCAAATCATAGTCCCGCCTAAAAGATACATCAGTCAGTTTACTTTCCCCTTGAGCTCAACAAAATCTAAAAGCAATTCGGCGGCATCTTGTTTGCCGATAAAAGCGCTATTTGGCTGAACGGTTCGGAATAAGGTAAGTATATTATTCTGCCCGATAACTTAACTAGACGGAGAGGTTTATCAGTGATGAAGCGGATAAAGCGCATAAAGCGATGCTGTGTCTACGAGGTAAGCGGTTTGAACACGAGGCAAGCCGCTTGAATCTCAAATCCTGGTTGAAGCTTACAGACTGGCGAGTAATTGACCAACGATCTGTAACTAGCAAACGGTTTCACTCGCAGACGGTATTCAAATCAGCTTAAACCGAGTAAACCAGGAAGCAATTAATATTCTATAAATCTTCGTTATTAACAATTAAAGCATGAAATATTCCTTGAATCGTGTAAACCAAAAATCTTGACAAGAATTCTCGAGAGGTCGCGAATCAGATGTTTTCGTTTACCCTTCCACCTTCCGGTTTTACATATTTCCATGTGATTGAACCCGAAAAGAAAACCCACAGATACGCGCAATGACACGAAAAAAGAAGATAATGTGGGGAAGTAGAAAATTATGATGACAGTAAAGGCAAAGGCGGGAACAGTCCTTTTAAAACCTAAGCGTGGACATTTAACGACGATTACATAACTAAATCCTTGTAGAGCGTTTAGGCTTATGGCTAAGTAATAACAGCCTCACGAGTCGATCGATCAGATTAAGCTACGCTTGCCGCGGTTCGTCCGTGGATGGGTGACCATCTTTACATACAAAGTCCCCTCGGTGTCTCGGAAAGCACGTTAAGCCGTTGGTCCCGGCTGTCTTTCGTGGATCTTTGACAGTCGTTACGGGTCGTCAGAAGCCTGAAAATCTGCCAACCAGTCTTACCAAGGGGTATAGTGTTACCCAGTAATTGGGTGGTGAAGGTCAGATAGGCCAACAAAATTGTGAAAAGGCTAGGCAGATGATGACATAAAAATAGATCCGGTTAGTGACAATAGGCTTGCCCCTGTTCCGTGGGAGTTAACCTCTGGTTGTTCTACACAACCTAGCGTAAATCGAGAAATACGGAATCTATTCACAGTCTTGATGCATTTTATATCACCGCTCAGCTTTCCAATTCCCCACTTCAGCCGGTGTGCACTATAAGTTCTTCGTCGCCTCCTTAGTAGCTTTTAGGAGAGTTGCAAGCCGTGACGAGGGTGGCTAACACGGTTACCCGGCCATTGGTCACGCCACTCCACTCAATAAAATAACATTTCACGTGATTTTACGCTTCACAGTACTTTGGCTAATGTTCTTTCGCTTAGTTCTTAGTTTTGTGTTAAGGCTGATTTTCTTTCCATTTATTTTCTTAATGCCAAAGTTTTTTTCACCGCTCGCCGATTTATTTTCTTTAATACAAAAAATAAGGACAGAATGGTGACCAATTCCAAGATATTCCTTCGTCAGAATTTATTAAAATGGATCACTATATTTCAGACAAAATACCGCGAATCCCATATTAGCGTTTCTACTAAAAACGACGCACCAGTAAATCAGATTCTGTGTTTATTTTGCGTCGGGTGGTATTCATGAGGTCAGCGGTTGATCATTTGGAGTTGCCTGTTCATTGAATTAGCAGTGACGCGACAGCTTTGTTCGCAGATATCATTATATTCCGGAATAATTAATGGCGCCGCATTCCCTGTTACGTGACATCTAAATGAACTTTTTATGGACTAGTAAATCCTCTGAATTTAGAATTCATTATGTCTGTATTAGATATTTAACAGAATTAATTAATTAATTTAAAAACTCATTAAAATAAAAATAAAAATATTGAAAAATTAAAGAATTAATTAATGATGAACAGAATTATACGTAAATAATAAGGTACATCGAGCTGAATGGCGTGCAATTAGAGAGGCCTAAGTCAAGTAGTGGGTTGCTGTAGGCGAATAATGATGATGATATGTAAATACAGGATATCATGAAACTGATGTGCATTAGGGATTCTAGTATAGTTAAAATAAAGCTTTAAATGATTCTCTCTACAGAAATTAAGTGTAAAGTATATAAAATAATTATTAATCAGTATTAAAGAAATCAGTAACGAGAAATTAGCTAAGAAAACAATAAATCCACAGTCGCATAACTCGGAAGTTTGGAAGTAATTACAAGAGCGCCCTGAGCTCGAACTGAGGGTTACATTTGAATGTCGAGAGCTAAATTAATAGAACCCATCGACCTTCAAACTTCACTACCACACAGCGTACAAAATAAACGCTAGGAATATACTATAATAGAAATAATCTAACAGTAATCCGACAAGAAAATCTATCTTTGTGAAATAGAGATGAATATCCTTCACTCGAGAGAACTAAATCTGGCGGTTAGGATCATAATGCTCAAAGCAAATATTGATATTTCTTGTCTACAGCTCAAGCGAACTTCATTGGTTTAGAACTAAAAATCAACTGGTACAGATCGCGGCACGTAAGTTGAACCATATTTTCGGATTTTTTGTTTCAACTTACGCGCCGCGATCTGAAATTTATTTTCAAACTTCAGTACACGTTACATCAATGACTATGCTAGACGGTGACCTTTCTTTTTCCGTGCGAGGCAACGAATGCACGCGCTCCTACCTTCGGTTGTCTGTTCAGCACCCTAATTGCGTAACTCACGATTAATCATAATTTGTTTCGTTTTGAAACAGATGGCTAAACCATTGCTTCATATGTTCGAAAAAGGTGTCTGCTGAAAAACGTAAATAACGCAATGAATATTGTTGAACTGTCAAAATGAAACCGATTATGATTAATCGCGTGTTACGCAATTAGGGTGCTGGTTTTGGTTCAACTTACGTGCCGCAATCTACACGTCTTTGTTATGTTTTAATATAATTCGCCTACCTTTATCCTGAACACACAATGAAAACAGTGTGTCTATTCCAAAGTCGGTACTTACGGATATCGCTACCATTATTATAGGTACAGGGGACACGCTCATTAGCAAGAGAACTTGAACGCCGCGGTATATTTCCTTACAAAAACATAAAAATAAGCTTGCAAAATATCATTTTATAAATATTTTCTAGCTAGTCCTTAAAATACTTTGGATGGCAGACTGGTTCTGATATCGTTATTCTCAGAGAACGCTTATTTTCAGAACATAAACTTTAACGTTCCCCGTCTCAGGATAGAATTTAGTTTTCGCTTGTTAGGCACATTTGGTACCTTGTTATTTGAACAAGTATATTTGGTTTTACTAGGCTAGTAGTTGCTGGGAACTGTGTCCACGTAAGATATAAATATTATATATTATACTAGAAGCTTAAATTTAGAATTATGGTCGAATTTCGACCACGGGTTTTAGTAACAGAGACACGTGAACCAGGTGTGGAAAAGTAGGTTGATAATACATTAAAATCAATGACTTACAAGTTTTTATATTGTTACCCATCCAGTGACACGTACAGAAAAGAGGCCAAAATTATAGTTACATGATCTTTTATAACATTACAAATGACAGCAGTCTACCCTTACCACCTATCCAACATGAATATTGCAACAGATAAAATGAACTGAACGAATAATACAAAACAAATACTTTTAAACAAAACATTGTAACGATGCCTTTAGAAAAATATAATTGATAAGTTAATTAATCTCACAGTATATTTCAAAACAATAATTTACTGGAACTTACAAAGTCAATCATTTAGTATTTAAACTTAGATACAAAAAATAAGTAATATGGCAAGAACATAAATTGGTCAATGCGACCCTATAGAAACTTCTATATATGTAATAAAATAACCGAATATGCTGAACAAAAACAAATCTGAAAATCCTGTTTCATCGCCTGAGGGATTTCCTGACGGATTGAATTTCGGACGTAACTTTTTAATTTTTCGTCCTTTAGTGACCTTTTAGACCTTTAAGGATGTACACAAGACATGGAGACAAAAAATCAAAATCAGAATAGATAAAAATCACTAAATAGAGGAGTTACATTTAATAAGCCATGCTAATAAATTAATCTTCTCGAACCTTTGATCGTTTTGCACGATCATTATTTTCATGTAAAATACAGAATCCGTAATACAAGTTTACATTGTAAGTCGGATGTTATTTCACTTGAAATGCGATCGAACCGAGAAATCCGAGAGAGGAAAAGGCAATCGGCTAATTGAAGGCTGCGTCGGCCATCAGTCGTCGAGCGGGAAATCAATGGGAGCTAATGGCGTGAAATAACGTTGTCTCCTGTCAAGGCGTCGGTGTTTTATAGATTAGATCATGAAATCGGCGATTACTTAGCGGTATCTTTAAGTCAGCTTATTATTGTCTTATTTTTGTTTATTTTTCCGAGAGCTTGCCTCCTTTTTCGAGACATATCGAACAAATTGCCGAACATTTCACGTGACCAGAAGCCAGTTATTCTATTTTTTCTTTTTGTTGTATTTGGTGAAAATAAATGGTTAAAATATAACAGAAACCCTATTGCTATCCTTAAGCACTAAAGATAACAGCTGGTATAGAATCACTATACATACATAGTTTCAGCTCAAAATAAAATACTCATACCAAATTTTCAGTTCCATTGTTTCTTAAATTCAAATTATAATAAACGTGCCACCGCGCTACGTAGGTCAATAACTTTCCACGTTACTTGCTAATTATAACGATAAATCTCTTCGGAGTGATGTGTTTATTTCAATTTGAAAAGTTCGGTTTCTGGTATCAATGTATTAAAAATTCTCATAACTTCCGAACATGTAGGATTAAAAAACCCTTCCAATATCGTTTGAAATCATCCAAAGAAGCCGTGCCCTTGGTATGTATATGTTACCGGCCAAACCCAATTTCAGGCCAAACTAGTTTGTCCTAGGCCAAACTGGTTTATTAAGCCGGGGCACGCCGATTAAATGGGTTAGGTTAGGTTAGGTTATAACCCGTTATATATATAAATATACCCGAGATGGCGGCGCGACCCGAGATGGCGGCGCGTAGTGTTCCACGCGCGCCTCTATGTGATATAAGGGGGGAGTTTAACACCTCACTCCCCCCCTAACGCGAGGTGGCCCGCACAGGCGGGCCGGCACTAGCCGGGGATCGCGGAAGTCACTTTTGTTCCCGTGATCTCCGGTGCAAGTGTGAGGCGGAACACCGGGGTGGTTTTAGTCAGTAAGAGTCTGACAGACCCCTCCGCCCTCCCCAGGGCGGAGGACATCCATGAGGATTTCCCCCCGTCATCAAAAAAAAAAAAAAAAAGGTTAGGTTATAACTGTGACCAAAAGCGCGTGAGCCGAGCGAGCGTAGCGAGCGGCACCGCGGCAGCGGCCGGCGAGCGTTACTTCCAAAGGCTGTTAACGAAATGGCTAATTAAGCTAGTTGGCTGCGACATATCACGCGCAGTATAAGTCTGTTTGGCCTAGGACAAACTAGTTTGGCCTGAAATTGGGTTTGGCCGGTAACATATATACCCTTTCCGTTACAAGTTGTATATTAGTTGCGTGAATAAAGGAGAGTAGTGGTGGCCAATGGTAACGGTTGCGGCTTACAAATTGTAGGTTTTCAAACCCAGACAGGCGAATAACATTGTGTAGATTATTTCAGCACCACTGCTCTCAAAACGGAGAAAGATAACATTTTGAGGAGACCAGCGTATCCAAGAACCAAAAATTCGAAGACTTGTTACATCTACCAACCCGCACTGGGCACGCGTTATGGATTACGACCCAAGAGGAGGCCTGTATCCCAGCAGTGAAAACATCATAGGTTAATAGCTGTTTCCGTAATTCAAATTGTCAACGTCATGTTAACTTTAAATAGTGTCGTTTTGAGCGATAATAGTTTTTATTGCAATCAGATACGGGTTAAAATCTGTTGTAATAAATTCAAATAATAAATGAGCATGTGTATGTCGTAAAAATGCAACGGCGCAGCAGGCGCGCGGGGCAGGGGTTTGCGCAAGTTTGACCACCTGTGACAACGACGGGGGGATCAAAAAACCATAAAATTTGACGTAATTTATGATTGGCCCCTAAGCAGTGTGCAGAAAAAAACTCGCCGTGATATTTTAACCCCACAAAGCTCACAAGTGGTACACAATGCATGGTGTTGACGCCTCGCACTCGACATGACAGGGCATCAAATCAGATCCGATCAGAACTGAATTTTTGACGCGATCCCCATTTCTGCTCGCTCTCTCTATTAGCGTCGCCATTCGTGTCGAGGCAATTTAAGGGATATTTGCTAATCGGAGAGGAGGAATTCAGGTTAATAAACGAGCTAACTCGTTTACTAGTCATCGCAACCGTTTATTTTCTATCGTCATTATTAGGCTATAGTAGTCCACTACTGGGAATCGTCTTCGGCTACTCTCATCCAACAGCTTCCCACCACCCTGCAAAAATCGCTCAAAAACGAGATTACGTAGGTAGAAACTTTTGCCCTAACGAAAATTGTGCATGAAGATACTGCCATACTGCCGTGTTTTGGTCTAGTGGTCGTAAGCGTTACTGCCGAGCGTGAGGTCCTGGGTTCGATTCCCAGGTCGGGCAAAGTGTTTCTGGGTATTATCTAGAATTTGTCAGTAGCAGCCCGGAGTCTGGATTTGTGCCTGGCTGATGAGCTTTACCACATAACTGGCGACCTGTAGGTGTACTATAGGTACCTACACCTCTACCCTTCCCTTGGGGGAAACAAGGCGTAATGTTATGTCATGTCATGTACTTCAAAATTCATCATCATCATCTCAGCCGAAAGACGTCCACTGCTGGACATAGGCCTCCCCCAATTTGGGTGGGTTTGCCATAATCGCCACGCTTGGCAGGTGGGTTGGTGATCGCAATATGGTGGTAAAATGCATAGAGAACGCTGCTGCCCATTCTCTAATAAGTCCCTTAGTCGCCTTCTACGACACCCACGGGAAGAGATGGGAAAAATTAAATTACTAAAATGTTAAAATTCCGAAAGAGATGTAACAAAAATGAATTCAAGGACTCCAAATATGTTCAAAGTATTGACATTCACAGGAGATTCGTTTACTTTTTTCTCCAACATCCCTGCATGAGTGCAGCCTCTGAAAAAGCTTTTAACGTTTACCTTTAGCCTTCGCCAACATGCTAGATTTAAAAAAATGTGGGAGCGAAAGTAGGTCAGTGCTGGCAACCATTGTAAAGGCGCCGAGGGTGTTAATCTGCTCATTACGCCTGAGAGCTTAGCTCCACATGTTTTTAAGAGAAAATAGTTATTAAAAATGATGATCATCATTTGCGGTGATTCAGAGTAAGTATTGCCATATCTTTGTCGTTTTCTTTTTAAAATAGCTTTCTGGAGTACACCCGCGACTAACCAAAAAACTTCTTAGCCTGAGTAGAAATAACCTTAGAATAATCATAGGAACATTACTGGCCATAACCACCTTAACAAACATCTTTATAATAATATAGGCGCCACATACAGCCCGCTTTGCAGGGGCTGCCTTGACGCCGAGGAATCAGCCGCCCACGTCATGTTGGAATGCGAGGCCGTGGCTTCTCAACGTGAAGACAACCTCGGAACAGTGAGGTCGCTCCGCGAAGCCTGTGAAGCTCCCAGGAAGCTTCTAGGCTTTTGGGCGGAGCTAGGCTGGCTTTGTTAGCCAAAAACCCCACGTACAACGGACCGAATGGGAGTCTACGTGCGGAAGAGGGAGTCCCATCATCATAGCTTTCTGGAGTTACAGCCAGCAGTTTACATGGAGAAAAAGGCGTGATGTTCCAAACGCATGTACTGTGTATAAACGAGTATTTATCCGATATTTACTCAAAATGATAGATAAATAATTTTTTGCGCATTGGCATATATTTTGAAATGTTTTTTTTTCTTGTATTGCTATTTGGGCTTTCGAAAATACTATAATATTACATTGTTTAGTTCTGATGTCAATTGTCAGGATTGTAATTGTACCAAGAGCCCCACAGTCACTAATAGAACATGCTCTTTGGATATTTTTTTTAGAACCATTCTTTGTTCAGAGTGTACAGAATCGTCACATCACACACACGCAAGTTAATATTTCCCTGGTTTTGTAAATGTTTCACGGCATCTAAAATTTTGTATCTTGGCACCACAATTGGCACCTTATAATTTCTTTAAGTTCATATATGTACTTAGTTATCATGCAATTTTGCTTTTATTATGCGTTGTGCTATTTCTTTTGTGGGCACTAAATAAATGGTTTATTAAACTTTCAAAATGAATTTATGTAGTTTTCCTGATCAGTTCCTGATGGTCCTAATATGTACATTGCGATAGATAGGTACCTATTTTACCCTTGACCGTACTTCGGCAAAGGATATTATAGGAAGGGCAGGTCCGGTATAAAGCTATTTTAGTCTGAATCGATGCGTAGTGAGTAGCCACATCGAACCCTTTAATATATCTATCTACTATATCCTTCATTGTGGCAACATAAGTGAAAATGTGAAGTTTCGGGTAAAGCGTTTATAATTATTATGTTATAATATAAGATCGGTTGATAACTAGAAGTCAGCGCTGTGCTGTGGGTCCCATAGCAAAACACCGTGCAGAGCGGAAGCCTCTTGTTATTATAGTCACGGCGCGGCAGCGTGCAGGTGCCGACTATTTATGTTATGAGTTCGTATTAGTATAACTTTGTTTTGCTTTTTATTTGATGTTCTTCCCCCTTATTCATAAACGATGATTAAAGTTAAGTAATGATTAGCGTCTGTTTAACCATACATTTTTGACGTTTAAACATCATTTAACTTATCGTTTATGAATAAGGGGGATGTTTTTGTATGCACGTTTTTATGTGTCAATTAAATCTATTATTATTTCTTTTTTTCTAGATATGCAGCCACAGCATAGGCTGCAGGACAGTAACAGACAGCATATTTATAGTAGACAAAGCGATTATCACATACCACCGCGGTACTACGCATAGCGCGAGGCGGCTACAGCAAAGAATCTGCGCGAACCGCGTGCCGCGCGCAGGTTGTGTTTTCTTTATAAACGAATACAATGTTATTTCTGCCGCCCCGCGCTACGCGACGGTGCGCGGCGCCATGATATAAAAAATACATAAAAAAATGTGTGAAAAAATAATGCGTTACGTTTAAAAATGATTTCTGCTAAATAAGCACAATTTAAAATTGTGTTGTAAATATTTGAGTAAGGAATGAGGAAAATGTCGTGAATAAAGTTTTGAGTATGAATGGCGTTGGCGTAGAGGAAGACCATAAGAAAGAACGGATGGATTGTGTGAATGGTTTGAAAGGGGGTTACTTATGACAACCGTGATGATGACTAATAGAGAAGTAGGTTTGTACTAAGAGGACATGTTGCGCCGTTACCAAATAAATTGGGACAAAGGCAAAAGGACGATGTTGTAGATTTTTAACAAAAGTCTACACTTCCATTTTAACCGACTTCAAAAAGGAGGAGGTTATAAATTCGTCGGAACCTTTATTTTTTTTTTATGTATGTTCCCCGATTACTCGAAGATGGCTGGACCGATTTGGATTTTGTTTTTTTTGTTTGAAAGGGTATACACATCCCAGGTGGTCCCATGATCATGAAGTCAGGATCTGATGATGGGATCTTGGAGAAATAGAGAAAACTCTTCAAATTTTATAGGCACACGAAGCGATTTAGCAATTTTTTGGGAGAGTACTTTCTCGTAGTGGTCTCATTTCAATTTGGTGAAGATCTGATGAAGAACTTTGGAGATAGGCAACGGAACTCATCAATAAATGATAGCAAATGGACTGGGATTGCTGAAATCTCATGTCTGTCTATTGCTTACACCAGTTCATAACATAACATCACGCCGGTATGCTGTGAAGGGGTAAGCACATGTGAACCACTAAAAAGTGAAAAATAAAAACTTTTTCCAAAAAAAAACAACCGACTTCCAAAAAAACACTACAAAGTGAAAAATAACTTTAATTTCGGAAGGCGGTGACAAAAAATTCAAATACAGCTCCAAAGACACCGACTTCCGAAATTAAAGTTATTTTTCACTTTGTAATGTTTTTTTGGAAGTCGGTTGTTTTTTTTGTATAGAAATAAGCTCGACTGGTAAACTGAAAATATTATAAAAAAATACAGTGAAATTGCAGATTAAAAATATTATTCAAAATTAAAGCTTGATATTTAGCATTCTACAACCTTCATTCCCTGTCACCTAGCAACCTGAAGGATTCTAATCAGTGCAGTATCATATCATAAAGGTGCCCGGAATATACACGAGCATACATATTATGTGGGTAGGTATGTTGTGACGTAAGTTTTGATGGCTAGGCCGACCCCATTGTTGTTGGTACTGAGGATTAGTTCGGATCACCGGCCACAACGTCTCATGTTTATGAAGCAGATGTTAAATTACATTTAATTAGATTTGGTTTGTTTTGATGCGGTTTGACCGAGCTTGGTTATTAAAGTGAGCCTTTTCATGTGCGGTCAGTAAAAATACGGAGAATGTATAGAAAATTGTTTAAAATGAAATTAAATGTTTATTTATGTAAGTACATTTTTCAAGACACTCAGGCATTACCTAGCTGACTATTAAATTCATCCATCAGTTTGCACAATATGACAAAAATGGCACAAACACATTTAGGTACGCGTGAAAATAACCCATTGTTGAACGCAATCGAGGAAAATTCCAAAAAGATAAAATTAAACATGTTAGCGTAAACAAAAACGGAAGCCAACTTCGAAAACAAAGAGGATGTTACTAAGTAGCTTGCTGACTTAACAAGTTTAACCAGAACGTGGAGGAATTTCACTACGCTTCAATAGTTACACAAGAATCCGATGAATTCCACCATCTTAAGCAAGTGGATGTTAAAATTCGCAGAATTATGTTCATAAAGCTCTAAACTTGTGTAAAACAAAGTTGAGCAACATTTGCACAATATTGTTTCTTGCAGCAATAAAATGTTCCTGTCAACAATATTCTGTCCACTTGCTGTTACTACTCCTTATAACATCCGCAATCTGCCAGTGAAAGTCCAGTCGAATAATCGGTCCAGGCGTGTCGGAGGTTAGCTGACACTAAGCTAAAGCTAAAACTAACAGACGGACAAGAAGTTCATAAATAGTTTTTTTTTATCATAAGTACCGTATATACCTTTCATATGCATTTAGTAAAAAGGCTGTTATTTTGACACAGATTTTGTTTTTAATTTTTTACAAACATACCACTTAAATTTTATTTACTTGTATTTGTATCTAATATGAATGCAGAACATTTGCAACAATGATATGGCAACACTGCAGCAATTCCATATTGCCCATGTTCCAGTCTTGGTCCTTGCAACACAAAAACATGTTTATAAAACAATGTTGCACGGCTTTAACTCCCAATGAATTATCTAATACCTTCTTGCATACAGAATGTCCGGTAATTAATGGATAACCTTGAAATGGTTCATGGTAGAACTAATGGGCCTAATGGCCATTCAGAAAAAAACATGTTTTATTTGTATTCTATCTGTAAAAAAAAAAACAACTGACTTCCGAAAAAACACTACAAAGGCAAAAATAACTTTAATTTCGGAAGACGGTGTCCTTGGATAGGTATGTATTTTAATTTTTTGTTACCGCTTTCCGAAATTAAAGTTTTTTTTCACTTTGTAGTGTTTTTTCGGAAGTCGGTTGATTTTTTTTTACAGATAACATACAAATAAAAAACGTTTTTTTTTTTATGAATGGCCATTAGTTCTACCATACCATGAACCATTTCAAGGTTATCCATTAATTACCGGACAACCTGTATATATAATCTGAAACTCAGAAACACCTCCAACGATTTTCATGAAATTTAGTATGCACGGGGTTTCGGGGACGATAAATCTATCTAGCTAGGTTTCATTTTTAGAAAACGTCATATCAAAAAACAAAAACTGAGCGAAGCTCGGTAATACCACATATTGACTGTACAACGTGACAAATGCGTTTTATAAAATTCGATCGAGAAATGTGAGTTATAAAGAAATCGCCGCGCCTGAACATCCTGACAGCCGCGCTTAACGATGTGCTATAGCGATGAAGTCGAGCTCATGCTGAGACAGCGTCAGATAAATTGTACGACGTTTTCTACATATTAAAACGAGAGGATAGAAATATATCGTTATAAAATTGTCATGTCATATCGCCACGATCCTACGTGCACTTTTATTGCATGATAGATTTTTTGTTTTTATTATACTTTTTTACTGCCTCCATTTCAAGCCTAAAAATGACATAAAAATCTAATGAAAATACGATGTAATTAATGCTTGGACAGTTTTTTAATTAGGTACTTCATTAACTCCTTGACTTGATGTAATCTTTTTGAAATTTCCATAGCTAATATTTTACAAAGCAATTTCAACGCTAGCCTAATTAATTCGATTCAATGTTATATATCTGACAAACTAACCAAACCCCTGAAAATGTATTTTTACACAGTAAACGACACAATAGTATGAAGTTGAACTAACACTATGTTACGACTCTGTAACAAATAAATGAATCATTCCTATTACTTGCCCTTATAGAGGTATGAGGAACAGGGTGTAAAGTTCACTCATACTCCATGGAAAAGGGAGGATCCTCCGACCAGACGGGTGTTGTGTCTGGTGAGCATCTTGCCGACGGTTGTTTTTTTTTTTTGTTTTGGCATCTCGCAGTTGACCCTGAGAGGCCGTGACTGCTTAACCGGACTTTCCTGGAGCTGCCGTTAAGAGAATTCAACGCCTCCAGCCAGGGGTTATAACGACTTAAATTACTAAGCGACTGCACGCTGAGGGCATCCCCTGTGGGGTACGAGCCTCGGCTCAGGGCGTCACTGGTATGGGGACAGCAAGTGGGGACAGGCTGGATCAAAATATTGCCATTATTATTATTAGTCGGGGAATTTAACTCTACTGGCTCGGCTGTGGCGCGGACTGGCGCTTCAACGAGCAAGGGACGGTCGGGGGCTGGACGTTATGCGGCGTTACTCGGGGTCTTCGCGGGGCGCGAGGACCTCGGCGGCGAGGTCGGAATGACGGTCGTGTGCGTTTTCGTGGAAGAATACCAGTATTTTTACATGGCGCGACTGCCTATCTGAACTCCACAACCAGACTGACTTTCGGTTTTTTGGCGACCCGTAACCGTAACGAGAGTCAAAGATCCACGAATGAAAGCCTACAGCTTAACGTGCTTTCTGAGGCACGGAGGGGTCTTGGTATTTAAAGATGGTCACCCTTGTTCTTCATCAATTCAGCCGAAAGACGTCCACTGCTGGACATAGGCCTCCCCCAAAAGAGGGGTGCTACGCTTGGCCAGGCGGGTTGGCGATCGCAGTATGGTAGTAAAATGCATAGAGAACGCTGCTGCCCATTCTCTAGTAAGCCCCTTAGTCGCCTGCTACGACACCCACGGGAAGAAATGGGATGGTGCTATTCTTTTACGTCCGGCACCACACGGAACAGAACCTTGTTCTTCCTTACCCTCAAACCCCACCACACCACAATTGAAAATCTAAATGCTCAAAATTAATACTGATCGTAAAGTCTAAAATATAATAAATTAACGTCAGTTTCTACTAGTTAACAAAAAGTCAGTCCGTAAATCTAAGATTAACATGCACATAGAATGTCCTTCGTTACCTAGAATGTCATAATAATTCTACTCCGGCGCGAATTCAGGTCAACGCAAAAGATTTATACTTCAGAACCTACGCATAAAGGTACATTTCTAGGTCGACTGAGTAAAGCCTCCTTCTTCTTAAAATGTAGGTTGCAAGGAAAGCTTTTCTTGGAATATTCTAACATCGTGCAGTAAGCTCGCGTTTAGAAAATGATACGTGCATTGAAAAGGAATTTGTAAAGTCTAGAAATAGTATTATGTGGGTGTTATGTATTTTAAGGGTACCTACGATTTTAATGCTCACGTAGCCTTAAAATTTACTTCTATTGCAAACCCCTTCCCAATTCGAAAGTGCCAATAATAGATTTAAAGTTTGTGAGGATGGATTTTTGTTACTCAATCACGCTGAAACGGCTGGACGGATTTGGATAAAATATAGCACACAGATAGTTTATAACCTGGAGACATAGGATACATTTTATCCCGGTAGTAGGTACGTTCCCGTGGGATAATTTTATACCTGTATGCGGGCGAAGCCGCTGGCATAAACTTATTGAAAATAAGTGCTTTAAGTTTTGAGTTTAAGTTCTTAATGACCAAATCAAAACAATTTTGAAACACCAATGCTCTTCAAATATGTTTCAAAATGATATAAATTTTCTTTACCAATTTACCGAAAATCGTTCATCTTCTGAATTCGACCCTGAACATTCCTCACAACTATATGGATATACGTAACATTATTAAGTACGCTTCATCTAAGAACTTACATCATAGTCGATAAGTAGCGTTAATATTTTCTCGTTTCAATAAACAACAGCATACTGCAACAGCAACTCTTGCGTTCCTAATCTAACAAGCTAGCTGGATTCGTTCAGAAATAGCTGTTCTATCGATTAGCTCCACTAGACGAGATTTCTAGTCGTCGTCGCTACAATTAGACATCAAAGAATCTTGCCTATAATTCATTAGGATTGCTTCTTTGTGCAGAATTTGTAGCCTCGTAAAATTGGACAGTTGGAGGCGCCTGGGGCTAATTTAGTGGACTGTATTTTGCGATGCGGAACAATACGATTGACAAACGCTTGGCGACAGGTATTCGAATTGCGGGGGTGTGTAGGACAATAGAATGCAGCCCGATTAGGGAGGGAAAGCACAAATCTTTTACGGGAGATACATTCACGCGTCGTTGCCGGTACACTGGTTCACTTTTCCAGTCTCCGGGGCAGCTGGGATTCAAGTCACTGTCCTCACACGTTATACACAAACTGTTGATTATAGTCTTAATTCCAAAGTTATCAATATTTTCAATCGGAGTGGCCTACGCCATTGCGTTAGCGTTGCGGTTCTATCCGGAAGTGTCCTTCGCCATAAAAAATGGCGGTGCGAAATGATTATCATTCACTGGCGAGGAATGTGCGGGGTAGTGATTGATCTAGGAAAAACGGATGTCAATCATATTTTGAATGTTGGCGCAACCAATAGTGTTTTATCTATTCTTGTAATACCCACTATTCTCCTTCCTGCTCAATTTATTTAGGGTCGGCCCGACATTTATTTTTCTTCCATATCCATCCATTCGTCCATCCATTGTTTCTTTCTTCGGTTCTGGTAATACCCACAAAGGAAATTTAGGTATGCAGTGAAACAAGTTACTCGATAGAATGTAAATAGCTCACAAGTCTCTTGGAATCGACAGAAGGGTACCTATTTGAACGACAAAGCTGAATTCGCAAAAGAGTCAAAGAATATAAAAGACTTTAAATTCTTCTCTGAATTCAACCAAGTATTTTCACATGTAGGGCATCGATTGCTTTAATGACACGCTTTTACAGATTTCCATTCAAATTCAAATTTATTTATTTGTGACACTTAAGTAAAATGCTGTGATAGGTACACGATGTTATAATATTTTTGTATCACTATGCGCTGCCATGCAAGGCGTACACGTATGGTCTACACTGTAATACTTCTACAGGTAGTATATATAGCCCAAGTAATAGAAGCTACGTTCTTAAAGGGCCCTTATTACTTAGAATCGTGGTCACTGCACCACGATTCTCAGTAATCGGTGAGGGACCGATTGAAGAAGATATGTAGCCTTTTAAATAAAATAAGTATCTACATGAATTAAATAAGGACAAATGACATCGGCACATAACTATTCTATGCATGAACAATTTTTCCCGAAGATAGATGTTGTCAATTCGCTGACACATGACTATTGACTGTTATGAAGTGGAAGTCCGCTCAGTAAGTACCTAAAGTGAAGCGACAATCTTTGCTGCTATTTTCACGAAACGGAAAGTTACGTGTAGGTATGCCGTTTGAATGTGGACGAAGAAAACGAACTATGCAAAGATCCTAGGTCAGTCGCCGTTTTGTAGCACACACTTTCATAGCATTCTGAAGTTTTTAGATTGTGTACAGCCACCAAAAGTGATAGGTAACCAGGGTCGTCGGACAAAGTTAAAATTTTGTAATAAACCGATGAATATAGCCGATTTTTTTTTTAATTCAAATTAAATTCCATTCAAAAACATCGGTTTATTACTTATTTCTTTTGGTGATTTTGTGCTATTGGGTTTATCATGTGGAATTTCTTAATCGCAGCTCGGAGTCTGGATTTGCGCCGGTTAATGGCAATAGGCCAGAAGAAAGTGGATAGCCATGACACAAAACCGCCAAAAGTGGAGAGATTTGGAAGAGACCTACGCTCAGCATTGGGTGGCCAAGGGTTGAAGAAGAGAGAGAGAGAGATGGCAATAGGCTCGCTCCTATTACATGGGACTTAAACGGATCTGGCGAAATATGGCTGTGTTTGTGTGTGTGGCTGTGTGTGTGGCTGTGTGGGTGTGTATGTGTGTGTGTGCATCCCAGCTTTACTTTTCGGAATATACAGGGGTTATTATATGTTGTGCATAAATTACTAATATAGATTACGTAGACATTTTCACCTCTTCCTAAATATAGCCGAAAACTTGATAGTTTGGCACTTCACCCCGCACTTTAGGCAAAGGTTTTCCCAAAGTACTAAAAGTCCTGTCACGTATCATCTTAGTACGCTTCAGCCATTTAATAGTGTTTGATCTCCAAAGTCAACAATGCACGAAAAGTTTTTATCTATGGGTTTACACAGGTATTTGTTTTTTTTTTTAATAAATAGGTAACCTAAAATGTGAAGTAGAACATCGAGGGATGAATACTAAATAAGTTAAGGAACTTTTATTAGCTATTAGATTTTGGCAGCGGTTTCGCCCGACTTGAGGTCGAAAATTATCCGACGGAAACTGACTGCCGGGATAAAAAGTATTATATTTGTTTTCACTTCTCATGCTCTAAAAGTACCTACGCCAAAATAGCCCTACGAAGTGGGACTAAAGTGACCACTTTAGTCTCTAGGGAGTGAAAAGTAATTGGTTTTTTCATTTCCTTCATGTGACATAGACAAACTCAAACAGCCTGTAGGTAAATATACTATTACCTGTGAAATGTGGACCATTTTCATTTCGAAAATTTTGAGAGTTTTAGTTCCATGGTTTCTGACAAGTTTTAAATTGTTAATCTGTGACTGGTTTAGAAGAAAAAACTGACCACGAAAATTTCAGATTTTTTGTCGATTGTAAATCTGTTCGGTTTTAAATAAATTTATTAAGAATGTCCAGTGACAGTTGTGGTAAATATGTTCCTTGGTGAAGAGTTTGACGTCGAGTAAAAAAGACATAATAGATATTGTGATTTTTATTTTACTAAGTAATATTTATTAAATGTTTTTGTACTAAATTGACTATTTTTCTCGCACTCAAAGTGAAAAGTACAGTTTGCAACTCGAGACTAAACGCCAACTTAATATACCCTCGGTTTCATTGACTCCCTCGCACGCTAGGGAGTCAAACCACCTCTGGTATATTATGGCTACGTTTAGTCCCTCGATATGAAATATACTATAATTCTAGTTATAAGCTATCTGTATGCCAAATTTCATTCAAATCCGTAAGGACATTTTTGCGTGATTGAGGAACAAACATCGAAACATTCGAACATCTGAACATACAAACTTTCACATTTATAATAATATTTGGATAATAGGAAAATACCTAGGATTGTTTCATTAAATGGCCGATTACATTTATCAACATAAGCTGTTATGGGTTTTGTTTTGTATCCGCAATAATTTATTCCAACAAGGGATAGTGTTGTTTCGTTATAATCTTATTGTTCTTTCAAAAAACTAAGTTCTACAGCTTATCTAGAACCGGTGTTTTCTTGGTTTAATACGGTTTGTTAGGTCAGCGTTTGTTTTTGTGAAACTTAGTGGCTAGGCTAGATTCTTGTTCTATTATTATTTTTGCTCGTGTATCAGCAGAACTAACGGTCTTTGTGAAATTTTTCCTAAAACCATAAATGATTAAATATAGATTACTAGTTTGCCAGCGGTTTCACCCGCGTGGAGGTTGGAAGTTATCCAACAGGAATCAATGTATTAATCAAGGTTATAAACTATCTGTGTTCCAAATTTCGTTCAAATCCGTTCGGCCGTTTTTGCATGATTGAGTAGATATCAAACAACTAAACATACAAACTTTCACATTTTAATATTATACTTAGTATTATAGTTTTGTATGAATATTAGGTACCTACGAAAACCTTGTGAAGGCCGCAGGGATCCGCTGGAACGGCAAGCACAGAACTGGTCAAAGCTGCGGAGCTTGGGGGTGGCCTATATCCAGCAGTGGACGTCTTTCGGCTGAAATGATGTTGTTAGGTAGGTACCCAATCTTCTTTACTCTTTACAATTTTTCAAAGTCAAATAAAAAAAATAACTAATTGCAATTACCTATCTTGTTAACCATAAAACCCTCTAAAACTTTAACATGACATAGTACGTTCGCAATGCGTACTTTAATTCTGACAAAATAATTCATCCGTCTGCCAATGTCTCACTAACAACACTACAAGCAAACGATATTATGACAAAATCGTCTTAAAGCCCCCAATTACACACAGACAACTCAAGGAATATCATGACAATACAAAGCAATCTTTTGTGCGTTACTCACACAAGACAATACAGATTTATACCGCCGCCTTTCGCTTCAAACAATATACACTAAATTACAATATTTCAACGAGCGCTGAATGAATACCTGATGACTTCTCTTTGTATTCGAAGCAATGTGGAACATTTATTTCGAGAAATCTTACATTTTTCCTGACACAAGATAAAGGTGGAAATAATTTTCTGATAATCTCTACAGTGTGTTTTTTCTTACGTTTTTGAGATGGTAACCCTTTCGGTATGGGCACGCTCAGCACAATTTTACTGCAATTTTATTGTTATTAAGTTTATTGTTCTCTTTCTTTTTTTTATATGTTTGTTGCTGTTGTGTTGTGTGTCGAATAAATGTTTTCTATTCTATTCTAAACAAATCCAGACATTTTTCGTTGAGTTTAGTTTAGTTTGATATTTGATTTATTTTAATTTATGATGTAATGTAATGAGTTAATTATTTACGAGCTTTACCCAACGGCCTCGCCCACGTGGAGGTCCAAAATTATCCCACGGGAACATACCGGGATATAAAGTATTACATCGGATATTCGGATGCATATTCACCTAAAGTTGAGATGTTGGCTAACATGGAATGCGCTTTTGTATCGAAAAAGTGTTAATTTAGGTAAGTAATTTGTTTATTTTTTGTTTTACTAATACAAACCACCCCTCCTCCAGTACATACACATATTTTTGTCGGGTTAAACATTAATTTTAAATTAATACACATCTGAATAGTTATGCAATCCAAGAATCCCGGGTTTTTAATAAATATTACAAATAATTTATAAAGCCGCTTCCATACTTTCATAGCTAAAAATTTTCTTTATGTAAATATGCACCCGAATATCCGATCTCTGGTTATTATTCCATGTTATAAACTATCTGTGTGCCAAATTTCATCCAAGTCAATCAAATGAATGTTTGTATTGTAACATCCAAACACACAAACTTTCATATTTACGAGTATAATATTATAATAGGATATACATATATAGTTGGATAATTATTACCGTTTTGAGCTATAATCAGCATAATATCAAACAATACATATAAAACTGCTACAAAGTAACAATTTAAACACATTGATTTTCTCAAAATCTAAATCTCAGCACACCGTAATGTTTATCAAATAACAAATTGAAAGAAGCATGTACTACATACAGCGACCATGATTAAACAAGTTTGCCGATAGCCGGAGCTCTAGGAAAAACAATTTGTTTTTTTAGATACCGAGAGATAGAATAGGAATAGTATTGGGTCTGAACTCTGAAGTACGACAGAAATAAGGAAAGGTGAAGTATTTCCTGCATGAATTTCGAGATATTCAAAACTTCAACAATACGTATTTTTTAATGTTTTGAATAGTAGATGATTGTTGCTTCTTGGGCATTGATATGCACGACTTACTTGTATGATGTATATGAGTGTCTAAGTATTTCAAGATAGAACACAGTCTACACTATTTTGAAATACTTTAAAAATTGTTTTATATCGTCCTCTTCACCGTATCCGGCGACTGCGACCCAGACTTCTTTTGAGCTCGTGAGCTCTCTGATGGCTAAAGAGCTCTCCGCATAACATTGATTTGCCTTACGAATTCGCTATCTTATTCAGGGCACTGAGGCCAGTTTGACACAGCTACGATGAAAAAATTAAAAATGAAAGCATAGTTCCCACAGCAAGTAATTAGTTTACTTTCATTAAAATAACTGCCACAACATTTCACTGAAAACGCAGGCTTCATAACGTTAAAATATTTGCCAACTCGTGAACTTATTTCATACATTCAGTCATCCATTTAATATGAAGAGCTCGCCAACATACATACTCAAACGAAGGTTATAAATTAATAGCGAGTTGCGCTTGTGTTCGAGTTGATTACCCGCCCGAGCAACAAGTCTGCCAACTTCCCCGCTTAGTGCTTTATACAGGCTACCGGCTCTCAAAGGCTAACGATGGACTTTTAGCCGATGAGCGCTTCTGTGGATGGTTAAAAATGTATAGCCGATACGACTGCTGAGCGGGATTTATTGACTGTAGTTTCTGCAAAGACTTGTGAATACTGCAAGAGTGCAGTGCAGCTTTTAATATTGACCAAATGATTCGTGAAATAGGATGTACCAATTTATTGATGTAGCATTCATTTGAATAAACTTAATAAGAGTTTAATATACTTCACTGACGGCAGACAATACAACACATAACATTTCACCCGTTGTCCCCGAGAGCTGAGGGGTACCCAGAGTACACACAAATTCTGCCAGTTATGTATAAGTCCCATGTAATAGGGGGCAAACCTATTGCCATCAAATGGGTACAAATTCGTACATAGACAAACCCAATAAAACTTTGCCCGACTAGTACCTCTAGGACCTCATACTTAGCAAAAGCGCTTGCAACTGACGCGGCTCTCAAACTACAAAAGACAAAAGACAATAGAAGTATCACAAATATGCTTGAAAACTCAAACAATACACACACACACAATAAAAATCCTATAACAGATACAAAAACAGTTCAATCGGAAAAGTGTCGATCGGCTACGCGGCTACGTATATGCTACGCAAAGCTCCCCGTTTATTAGACTCGTAGCTCGTAGCGCGTAGCGCGTAGCACCGCGGTGAAGCGACAATCGATTCGAATTCGAGTGATTGATCGACGTCAACACTCCAATTCGATACTTCGTCCCTGATTCGAGGTTTCAGTCTCATCCGTTTTATTTATTGCTGACATTGGGTATCGAATAACACAAATAGAATGTATTTTAATGCGACGACTTTCGGGTACTGTTTAGGGTCTCTCTTTGTTATTAGTTCTTTGTTTGTGTTTCTGTTTTAGGGCTTATTTTTTGTTAGGTCGTGGCTAAATAACAACAACGCTTCCTGAAGTCGGTTTTTAGATCGGTGACCGTCCATTACCTACCGAGACCCCTCTGTGGCTCAGAAAGCACGTTAAGGAGTAGATCTCGGCTGTCATTAGTAATCTTTGACTGCCTTTATGGGAAGTCAAAAGCCTGAAAGTCTATCATCCTATATTGCTAAGGTGTATCATGCTACCCAGTGGGTTGTGGCAGTTAGAGAAAAAGACTAGACTACTGATAATTTTTGCTCCCATAGATTTAACCCACATATGAAATATCTTTTATACTCTGTGGAACGTACTTAAATAATATGAATATCAATAAACTGAGGATGTAGTAAAGCCATCTGAGGGTAATAATTTGTTGCGGGTTGTTCGAAAGAGATACTGCGACCCCTGGCACACAGGCAACTGAGAGAACACGGGTGGATTTTAGTCAGTAAAATTCTGACACGCCCTCCTGCTCCACCCAGAGTAGGAGAAGTTATTTGATGACTTCCAAACAAAAAAAAAACAAAAAGTGTAATGGTTTATTTGTCTTGTGTAGGATAAACGCTTACTTGAGAGAATTAAAAGTAATAACGTAATTTACTT
The DNA here is from genome assembly GCA_947359405.1 of Antitype chi. Lineage (NCBI taxonomy): Eukaryota > Metazoa > Arthropoda > Insecta > Lepidoptera > Noctuidae > Antitype > Antitype chi. The sequence goes on along the minus strand of OX375815.1, from coordinate 6,695,712 downwards.
TGATTTAAAAGTATTCGCATTTATTTTTTTAGTGCATTTTTAACCGACTTCAAAAAGGAGGAGGTTATCAATTCGCTATGTTTATATATTATTTTTTTATGTATGTTCGGGCATGACTTCGTCACATACAGAATACATTTTTAACCAGTGCGCAAACTGTAAGCGTGAATTCAGCATAATGATTCTAGACCCCCTAGCGTAGAAAAAACACAACAAAGTGAAAAATAACTTTAATTTCGGAAGGCGGCGACCAAAAATTTAAATACATATCCAAAGACACCGACTTCCGAAATTAAAGTAATTTTTCACTTTTTAGTATTTTTTTGGAATACAGTTGTTTTATTTTTGGAAAACGTTATTGTCATCATTTTTTCATATTGTCTCTGGCAAAAACACAATAGGCAGCAACTACAGAACCTTGGTGTTAATTGCGACTTCATAAAAATAATGAAACAAAATCATAATAACTGCGCTTCACAATTTCCCGATACTAACATCGTAGCTTGTTAAATTCTTACATCGTACATATGTATAAGGAAGTATGTCGTCGTTAAACGCTCACTTTATTACATAATATGACACACCTAAGGAGTCTAATTTAATTTTGGCTCATTTTACCAACGCTGTAGCACTCTACTTGTGAAATATAGGTATGATGTTTATGACCTTGACATAGTTACCCCACTCAAATACTCAAAAACCTTTGTGGTTTGTAGACCATTCGGAAAACCCAGAATTTTGTGACATGGTTCCAATTTGTCCTGCATCAGTTTTGCCCGCGTGGTGGTCAATTATACTATAAAACATACCATATGGCAGTCGGCGATTGTGTAGCTTGCCGCCAGTGATTTTTTTTAAATCGGATCATTAATAATTACTTGCAGATTACCTTCTACATTCAAACTTACATATTCTTTCATCATAATCATCATTTCAGCTGAAAGACGTCCACTGCTGGACATAGGCCTCCCCCAAGCTCCGCCACTTCAACCGGTTCTGTGCTTCCCGGATCCAGCGGACTCCTACGATCCTCACAAGGTCATCGGTCCACCTTGAGGGAGGCCTTCCAACTTTACGTCTTCCGGTACGCGGTTGCCACTCCAGAACTTTGCGGCCCCATCGGCCATCTGTTCTGCGAGCAATGTGCCCTGCCCACTGCCACTTAAGTTTGGCAATTCTTCGGGCTATGTCGGTTACGATAATTCTCCTGCGGATCTATTCATACCTGATTCGATCACGTAGGGAAACTCCAAGCATAGCCCTCTCCATTGCCCTTTGCGTGTCTTTAAGCCTTCTTATGAGGCCCATTCTGAGCGACCACGTTTCGGTTCCTTATATTCCGTGTAACACCCACTTTCATACATACTTTACCTCTTTATAATATTTGTGTCGATATAGAATCGTTGTAAAACTTAATGTTCCTCCATATCTACGGGCTGCCAACAATAAAAGCTCCATCGATCGTAACATTAGCAACGATAAAGGAAAACATTTGTTACGTAAATGTGTTTATTCACAAAATACTAAAGCACATTACGTAGCCGTCTGTCGACTGTCAGCCGCCCGAGCCTGCCGGCCCGCCGCGCAACAGGTCTGCGTGTTTACTCGCGTCGTACCCAGACCCTTTATAACACCGTGCCGGGAATACTTATCAACAGCCTACACTTAAAATCAGCCTTATTCTTAGTTAGCTCGCGAGCTCAAATGTAGACTTTGTTACTTTTATCTCCAAGATAAACGGACGGCTGACCTGTTTCATGTCGGCATTTTGTACCTAATCGACAGGGTCGCCGACGAAGCCTGTATCAACACATTTTAAACAGTATTTTTTTACAATATTTTCACGACCGTTTTTATCTTCTTTGTCTTTGCCAACAAAGATTTTATCGGCCTTTCAGTGAAAATAGAGAGATGAACATGCGGAAGAGATAAAACGTGGAGAATACTGGAGCAGTCGTATTGAATCATTCCAAAGTGAAGCGCAGAAGTTATGGAATTTCTATAGAATAACGGAACGTCCGTACAAAGGAATAAAACAGCACTAAAGCGTTGACAATAGGGAATATATGTGGATATTACGATAAAACTCAGGCACTGGCCATTTCCTCACGACGCTCGTCCATAAATTTGAGCTCCTGGGTATAATGACAATACATTTCCAGATCACGTCTTTATATAAGCTGAGCCATAAGGCAGCGATATGAATTCACGTCCCCTCATACTTGGCGACCTAAAAACTTAATGAACTACATATCTAGTATCTATGTCATATATACTGCCAGACGACGGTTGTGTTCTTTATATAAGTTGATGCAGACTGATACTTGATAATAGTTCGAAGTTTGATCAGCGTCTGGTACTGTCTTCTGTTGTACAGTAAGTTTCTTTATTTTATACCTCGGCTTTGCTCATTTACGGAGTCTTGCTCCAGTCTAAGCAGAATGATTAGATGTCTACCTATCTAGTATTTAATTTAAAAGTTTCTAACAGGTAAAGTCTTAACCCTATAATTATATTATTGGTTACATACCTATATGACAGACAACCCATTTCTTTGTTATTCTGTAAATTACAGGACATGTTGTTTACTCAATCATAAAAAGGTAGATGGAATTGACATTTCCTATCTGACTTTCCCTTAGAAGGAATGGCGAAATAAACTCAGGGATCAAGTTATCTTTTAGAGACCTTAAATATCAAATATATCGTGTAACAAAATACAGGGTACATTTTTAGGGTAGACCGGTAGCAGACTTTAAGACGACTGACAATCCTCAGATTGATGTGAAACCTAAGACATAGAATGATCTCCCTCCATATAAAGAAACAGCCACTACTCACGAGCTATCCAATTTAAGATAAGCTCCTTATAGCTTATTAAATACAAATGCTTTTGTCAGAGCTAATACTATTCCGTAAATGATTAGCTGAGAAGTTATATATTATATAGACACAATAAGAGTACTTACGTAGTTAACGAAACTTATACGAGAATATATAAGTGTGATATATTTGTACGGATCAATCGTGATTCAGATATATTGTCCTATACTTTATCTACTTAACGTTCTGCGTGGTAAAGATAAAAAGTAAAAGGTATTTTTATCAAGTTAATCTTAAACAAGAGTTTTCTTCGTTTTAAAGAAGATTTATAACTATATCTGTATACATCTTGACCAATTCTTTGTATTGCCTCATTAATGATGGTGTCCTTGTAATTATATTAAAATAATTTGTGGCTCATAATTTTTAAACGCGCAACAAATTCATAACGATATTAGATATCCTATAGGTACTATTAGAAAAAACCGTGGTGAATCACAACCCACTCCGTCGCATAAAGAGGATGCCTTTGTCCCAGCAGTGGGCACATTATAGGCTAAATGCTTATAAAAACCGTATCAATATTCCATATTGTAATTAGAAACCAACCTCTCATTATCATTTCAATTTCACCAGAGATATGCATTTCACCTAATACTAACAATATATAAGAAAAGGCCAATAATAATTGAATTCGAAACAGGCAATAATCGTAAGATTAGATTGAGGAAATATTTTGTGAAGAAGAAAGAAAGCCTTATTTGGTAACGGGAAAAAAATGCTTCGATTATCTCTAAAAAAACAACAGATATTTTTCCTTAATAAAATGTCTGTAAAATTGAAATTTACTGTCACACAATTAGCTGACTTTTGTCGCAAGTTTAATAAACTCCATGTTAAATATAGTTCCAAATTGCTGCGGCTTCACAACAAATTTAATTTTAAATTACAACTTATAAATAAGCGATGAGTCTACAGCCTCACTTGTTACGACAAGAGACTTTTGACAAATGAGTCACATTCAAATTTCCACAAAATTACATTTCATAATTTTTCGGCCTTCGTCCAAGCATTTGTGTTATTGAAATTCTCACGGAGTAAGAGCAAAGAGGGTCGAGCAAATAAGCACATTCAGAGCACTTATTTAAATACAGCCTTAAGTAAATTTACTGACGGAATGAACTGTCAGAAACAAAGCGAAAGCCTCTCAAAGAGCTCAATTAGAAGGAATGTGCTGTATTTGATGTAAGTATGTATATTGATGTTGGCTGTGCAACCACAGTGTCCACAGTGCACAAGACCGGACAAAGGCTTTAGCTCTAAGCTTGCTCCACTGGACCAGGATAATACGGAATTGAGCCGGAAATTGGAACATTGTATAACTAGTTCCGTTTGAGCTAACTTCCATCCTGTAATTAACATACAGTATATTTTTAATTAATCGCCAGTGATCCATACAAAACGCAGGTTTTATTCAATAAAACGTACGAAAAACCCTCATCCGTGAAAACATTCAACACACCCCAATTCCATTTCGTTGGATATGTTTCCATTAGACTGCTTCACAGCGCTGATTAAAGGTTATTTTTAACCCTTTATTTGTGTAATTCAATCAAGTAATCCAACAAATATGTATGTAGTCATTATTAACATAATTTTTACAGAGCATGTTTACATTAAAGCGTTAGAAAAGTAAGCGCTCACGTGAGAATCGTTTAAGAGGTGCATCAAAAGTTTTCTCTGTGAGATTGACTGGGCGACTGGGCGGGCGACGGGTCCGGAGAGGCTGCGGCGCACGTCCCGCCCAGTGGCAGCTCGACCGCCGCGACGAGCGCACGCCGGGACGCGCACGCACACCACGCCACCCGCCGGTCGGTACGCGACACCAACACACGCATGCATCACCCCCCTGACCCCCGCCACACCGCCAACCCCCCCCCCCCCCCTCACTCCACTGTGCTCCCCTCCTCCCCGCGCCCTTCAGCCAGGTGGATACGTATTACACGCACACGTTGATCATCAATTAGCATCACACTTCGATACTGTTGTCATTAACAATGAAACGTTCCCTCAATACGTATTCACCGTGGGTGCAATTTATATCACCATTGTTTGCATGGATGTCCCCCTTCCAATAGTATTATCCCCTCGTACCTGTAGATTTCTTCTAAATATTTAACTAGTTCTCTTCTATTAGCATTCCCTTTTTCGATGTTTATCTTTCTTTAGTCAATTTACTGGTGCTCTATCTTGTCGGACATGTAAATTATTACCTCGTAAACAGTTAACTGCGCACTAAATTCGTTATTCTTAAATCGCAAACCATTAGAACTTCAGTTAAAAACGGTCTGCAACGCAAGAACGCACTAAAATGGAGTAAATGAGAGAACTGCGTCATAATACCTACACGTATAAACTTTCGAAAACATTGCAATAAAATTATCCTACATTAAATTCGTGCCAAAAGATTTAAAGACATTCACAAACTTTACTTTATACCAACCATTCCAGTTGACTGAATTATTTCCTTTCATGTTTATGCACACTTTGTGATCATAATTCTACTGAAATTAAATAAAAATACATCTGTTTATTCAGCAATAACAAGAATTTTATAACTTGTGCGAGCACCCTCCGATATCGCGAAATATCTGGAGAAACAACTTTAAAAATCTGCCTCAATTCATTTAACTTTCGTTTAATCAAGCTTCCAAAAATCTGTTAACGTTTTTGACGATGAATTAAGCAGGTAGAAGGTTTATTTTAATAAGTCTTCTTTAGCAACGGAGATCTTTTTTTTGCCTCTTTCATAACTAATCAATCTTCATAACTTGGATGAATACTTAATTTGGAACCTCTGACTTTAGGCGTAATTTTATTTACATCAAAAGTAACCCTACCCTTAGTAACAGTCTCTTCAAATTATTATATTATCAGTCTTTTACTGAACGTGCGCAGTATCTAGGACTTGTTTTCCAGTTCATTCGTTTTCAACTCGGTCTTCGCCATCCTTAACAGCTCATTGGCTCTCGTATCAATCTGCACATCTAGCTATCTTCTTGTCGACCTCGAGGTCTCGTTCCGGGCGGCACTAGGTCAAGGCATTCCCTCCCAACTTAATTCCCTTGAAGTTCGGCATCATGCCCACCTTAGGTTGAACCCGTCATGCCCCAATAAGTCACTGTTTCAATAAAACTGACTTCATTTAAAATTCCAATGATTCGGCAATTCCAATGAAATCGATCTTAAAATTCGAACAAAATTTCCTGCTATTTTTAAATTTTTCAAACCATGCCGTCTAAAAATTAATATTCCGAGAAACTACAAAAGTCTGATAAAGTTATTTAATAAATAATTAACATTTCATGAGAGAATTTATATCATAACGTTCCTGTAAAAAAATATCAAGTCAATTAATTATAATATCTATTATTATTTCTCGTTAAATAAAAGATATTTAAGACGCCTTCTTAGTTTAAAACTTGTTTTGTAATATTCTTTCTCGGAAATCGTAACTTAGTCTTGTGCCTTTGTTCAAAGCTCATTATATTTTTAATATGGATAAGTATCTTGATACCTAATAACAACGGTTAATTAGATACGTTATTTAAATACATTACTAAAATATACAAGCTTTCTAAAGTGTTATATGGTTAAAACGAAACAGCAGCAGCGAAATAAGTAAAAAAAAAAACGACAAAAATCTAACTAAAAATTAAATACTACAGACTACCTACATGAAATAGTCCATCATAACATTAATTATTTGTTTTCTCTAAGTGTCCAATGAAATAATTACGATAGTTAAAACTGTTTGATCTTTTGAGAATCAATAAACAATTAATTAACTTCTGGATTCAATCCCATTTCGCTCAGGTTAATTAATGACGCTGTAGAAATATCGCGATCGCACTGAATGAAACAAAGAGCGGGTATCCGTGATTTATACGTAGTTATTGAATTCGTGAATGATCGGCGTTCAAAGAGTATTTTGGTTCAAAAATCTATAAATTCAACCGGTTGCCATGAGATCATTTTTGTAAGACAAGCTCTTAATTTTAAACTTAGCTTTTTTTGTTAACGCCATCTCCTAGAACGCAGTTAAATCTTTCGGTTGCGTTTAATCTCAGTTTAGTGGGGTTCGTCGTTCTAATGATCCGCTCATCTGTTTTTGTTTACCTATTCACACCACGTAGAGTTCATTGTTCATCATTATCCCCCTTAGTTGTGTCTGCCGCCCTATTTATTTTAATTACAATTACGCCCGCAACATTCTGCGTACCAATCTTCGAAAATAGTTCGTGTAATTTACCTAAAACACTAGTTCTAATTCCACGATCTGTATAATTGTAATAAACAAAGATAAATGTGTGGTGTCTGACCGGAATACCGTTAAAACTGTTTTAGGTGTAGAAGTTCGAGTGTTTGTTCAGTAAATAGCAGTAAGCCTTGGAATCGGAGCGGGCTATGCCCTAGTCCGGGAGACTTCTCTCGAAGATATCTGATCTGCAGCTGGAGACCCGTCAGGTTGGTGTTCTTTTGTACTCCTGTTTCCTATATCTACAGCGACATTTCCCTTGCGTGAACTACAGATGGCTGGCATTTAGCTAGCTAAAAATAAACTCCGGCGGCCTGGATTTAAGTTAGCTTTCCACGGCGGACAGTTAACACAACGACGTTATTCAGTACTTCTTAAGTTAGTATCATGGAAGGTGTTTAGCAGTGAAGCTAATACGTCTTAGATATTCTTGCAAATGCAGTTTTGCTCGATTAAGTCCGGCTTATTTTCAGGTCATCTTTGTGGGTGTGTCCCAACTATTACTCATAAAATTAAACATAACATAACATCACGCCTATAGTACACGCACATTTTGACAGTCTAATTATATCTGGTACAATTTAATAAACGAATTTTATATAAGAGCCTGGCAAGCTTATCAATAGTAGCATCGCTATGTGAACACAAAATTGAATTAAAATCTAACAAAGACTTAAATATAAATTACCTACCAAACTCTGGTTCATCCAAATTTTTCTAAACAAAATCACATTGAGTATGTATAACTAACCGATTCAGGCGTCATAATTTAGATCACTTAACAGAAAACGATATGATAATTTTAAAAGGTTGTGTACTTAATTTGCTTAAGTCCCTACTAGAGGTCAGGCTATGCCTACATAAGTATATTAATACTAAGCGAACTCCATGCATGTATACAACCGTTATATCTAAATGTAGCTGCATTAGGAAAAGAATAGATGGTTCTGACAAGGTGTCCCTCAAGGCAGTGTAGTTGGGCCAGTGCTCTTTATGATTGCTATTTGATAGCGTAACGGAGAGCTTCTTTTGTTTTACCAATTGACGTAGTTCATTGTCTACCTATGTCCAGCAGTGGACTGCGATATGCTGAGTTGATTGATTATCTACAAAATAACTAATATCAAAACAACTAACCCGAATTAAGATTTCCCGGTCTGATAATCTACTCCACGATTAATTACTGTTAAATCAATAAGTTTCCAACTACTGGAAAACTTTACTAATACTTGTCTGCCTTTGATCTTTAAATAACATTACATTAATTCGAAGAACCGTGTAGAACATTCACCAAGTAACTTCACAATTGTCAAATTCAAAACAAAATGTAATCAGCCAATAACTTAGATTACCTACATTAGGGAATGTCAATATATCGTGAGTAGGTACCTACCTAAACTCATACTAGTACACAGTATAATCAGCATATAATATTCCCACTGCTGACAAACAGGCCAGAAGGCCAATTCTCGTAATTTAAAACGTTCAAAATCTAGTCGCAGTCTCATCTCAGCGACAAGCAAATGTCAAAAATGTATGAAAAATCGAGGCATTATTGACAGATTGACACTGAGATCAGACTGTGAACGTTCTTAAAATTACGAGAATTGCCCCTCTGTTCTCTGTGAGAGGGAGTGGGCCATAATCCACCACGCGGACCCGGTGCTGGGTAGTGGATGTCACATATCTTCGAAGTTTTGGTTCTAGAATATGCAGGTTTCCTCACGATGTTTTCTTTCACCGTTTTGAGAGCAGTGGTGATGAAATTAAATACACAAAGTAGAGTGCCTATCTGGTTTTAAATTCACGACCTACAAACTCGTTAGTCGAAGTCACTTGGCCACCAGTCAGTGCTCCAGTGACTGGTGGCCAACTCATTTTAAGAATTAAAACAATTTATAACGGTTAATTCAAATCAAGAACCAATTGCAGTCCGTCGATCTCAGAAAATTTTCATTTACTTCTCTGCGCAGTGAATTTCCAATTACGAACCGACTTTCCAATAAACCTGTGCAAATGTTACTTCAGCGGGATAGCACAAAATTATCCGTTCCTTTTTACCTGTCAAACTCCGTTTTCAAACGTTCAAAGGTTTGACGTAACCGTACGTAACGTACCTAAAATAAACTTTTAACGCGGTACTCGTGAAAGCGATTTTCAGCTTTATTTACATACGAACAACATCGGACATTCTGCCACTACGTAGTTATTAGGGCTGTACCATATTGACGCGGCAAAACGCGGTAGAATAATATTTACACGAAAAATTTGTTTACTGACAAACACCAGGAGTTTGATTGAAATTAGAATTACTTGGGAACGTTTTCCTGAAGCCTTTGCTGTAAAATTATTGATAATTGAGCTCAAAAAATGTTATTAAAGACAATTAAGCAACTCTACGTTAACTTATTTAGATATTAACCTCGTGTTTTCTATTTCTCCGCTTCAATGGAAACCGGAGCAATTAAAAGATAATAACTTTCGGTCGGCTCTTTGTGTAATCAACGACCCAAGTCTGAGGAAAAAAGCCCAATTAAATAAAAATAATTATGAATCAAAATCAAAAGTAAAAAGTTGTTATTTTATTATAAAGGAGAACAAAAACTGGCATGACAGCATGACAACTTTAAATTTTATATACGCTTATTATACTCTATTCATTTATAGAAATAAATAAAATTGAAGTGTCGATTTGTAATGTCAAAATAACAGCTATTTACTACATGCTTATGAAAGTATGAACGCGGTAGTTTTTTCTGTTTAGCCTATACTGTCCCACTGCTGGGCAACGGCTTCCCCCAAATCCTTCCAGTAACTCTTTACCCGCGCCTCCTCGAACCAGGGGGCTACTTTCTAACTCCGTCAACGAAAATACGGGCCCGTCTGAAAATAGTTCGAAACTTCGTAGTGACTTCGTAGTAACTCTTACAGCTGATTAATTAACTTTTTTGGACGGGTAAAACCATATAGGGAGTAGGGACAGCTGTCAAATCGTGTAGTAATTCATTCTTAGTTTGGGCCCCAAAGTAATCATAGGTCCGGTAAGTGATACGGAGTAGGAAACGCCCGTAACTTCGGCCGAGATTACGGATTTCGTGCTTAGAGAGCAGGCCCCCAGGCCAGTTGTTATAACGGTAGTTATAACAAACAATTACAAAAAACTGTCTGCCTGTTTGTTCCGAGTAGTTTCCGAAACGACTACACCGATTTTGACGGGACTTTTACTAGCATAGCTGATGTTACAAGCAGTAACATAGGCTTTAAGTCCCGGTAGCATTTTTCCGTGGGATTACTCCGTGGGCACAGCTACACCAAAATACGATTTGACCTTTTTACTGCGCCTAGTTACGGTGAATTAAAACCAAAATCGATAAGCAAAGCTTTAAGACAAGCATTTGGCATCATGTCGTTCTACAACTGACCTTGGGGCCTAAAAAAAACACATTACGCAATTCCTCTAAAATCAATTCATTTCCTGAATTCCCATAGGATTTTGCTATTTGACATTTAACTTCAATAAAGCAATTCATAATGAACCTTTTTACGAATCTCCATACAATACTGTCAAACAGATGAATTTCGGGTTGTGTACGCAGATTACATTATGAATTGTCGGTTTGTGACCATTTTACGATTTAAAATATGTTTCATAATATTATCCTATTATGATTCTGCTAAAGTGGCCTTTTTAGACCCTGAACAGACTATAGTGCACTTCATTTCTAATCACAGCAACGAATAGCACTTACGCCTTTCATCGTACTCCACGTATTTCGGGCGATAGACAATACTCCTCAACATCGGCAGTCGCTTCACTAATGCACCCGCTCCCGTGCTCTTCACATTTACATAAACTCTATTAATAGTCAAGAACCACTAAACTTGAAGTATTATAAACAAAGTTTGATGATTTACGTTCGGTTTTTTACCTTCGTGAGGAAGAAATCTGTCGATCAATCTGTTTAGTTTGTATCAATCGCTGCGTGGTGTTTCGTCGCGTATATAGGTACGACTAGTGAAAACAACCTACAGTTTTTCTTTATGACTCATAATAGAGTGATAAAGAAAAATGAAGGTTCTAGTGCACGAGTAATCTCGTGCTGAAGTATAAAATTAGCTCAATCAGTTATTCACTGTATGGGAGCCTCCCACATTTATCATTCTTAGCATTTTTGTCGAGTTTCTGATTGAAATTTTTTGATCGATGAGTTTAATAATTATGCGAATTCCGATCGTTGCTTCAATGAGAAAACATTAATTATTTAGTTCTAAATTGAAATGTCATGTAGTACTTAGCTTATTTTTAACTGAATTAAAAAAAAGGGGAGGTTCTTAAGAACCTAAAAAAACAAATACAACCGAATTAATTCGGTTGTATTTGTATTGTGTTAATATCCTGTGCTGTAGCAATATACCGAAGTACTTACCCACACTGTTGGTTGCGGGAGAGTGTGCACAAATACCACAGAGACTTCTCTCTAAAAGCTTCCACCTACCAACAATGGCGACTGCCTTGTTTAATGAAATACAACAGAATACAATTTTACTATGAACTGAGCAATATGCAGTTAGAGATCGTCTAATTTAAAACTGCACGCCCCTCCACTAAAATATCTACTCAATCATTTGAAATGTGTATGGTGTGTGTGTGTCTACGTTATCTATATCTACCTACTAGCTGTGAGCGGAGGTATCTGTGCAAGTAGAATAATCAGTCAATAACGTCCCCACTGTTGGAACACAGGTCACATAGGCCACCTCTCTGTTAGAATACATGGGGCGTAATCCACCACGCGGGCCTAATGCGAGTTGGTAAATGTCCATATCCTCGAATTCTTGGTCCTAGGTCATGCTGGTTTCCTCACGTATTCCTTCACCGTTTTGAGAGCAGTAGTGATGAAAAAAAGTGCCTGCCTGGATTCGAACCCACAACCAACATACTCGTAAGTCGGGGCTGATACTTGGCCACCACTGCTTTGCGTTGATATTTCTTTATAATTTTTTCGGCATGAAAATAACTTCAATCCCGTTTTTAATCGTTTCTTTTAACGTTCTTCAAACATATTACAAAAGGACGGTATAGAGTATTCAGTTCTATGGGAACTCATTTGATTGATCAGTTAACAATCACAATTAAAATGTTATTGTGTGATGTTTGTTAAATGTGCAACATAATTGCATTGTTCGAAAATGAATGTGTATCTACATTTAAAATTAGCTGTTTCATCATTTTGACCGCGTATTATTTCACTTTTCTTTGAAACAGCTAATTTTTTTTTTGTAAAACAGACGAAAAATTTCTGCGCTGGGGGTCTAGAATGATATGCTGAATTCATGGTTACAGTTTGCGCACTGGTTAAAAATGTATCCTGTATGTATAAATCGAACAGTTTCTTCAACATTTATAGAACAAGCCGTCTCTCAGCAAATAAGCCTGAAAGTTGAATTGAACAAATATTGATCGTATCCGATTCCTTTAGACGAGACGTAGGCAATCGCTGCAGAGTTTATTTGCATTGCTGAACGTATGTCAGATGAATCTAGATTGCAATATCGCAAACATGTCGGCTTTTACATATCCACTCAACGGAATATTTGCTCCACTTTAATATAATATTATTCGTGACGGAATATATCGTATTCATTCTCATAAGTTCTTATTGTGATGAAGTTTTGTATTCAGAAAATAGGTTTCTTTTCTTTGATTGGAATTATAAGCAAGATATTATTATCTGTTCGTATATGAACATGCAACTGTGAGTGGGCTATACTTGGAGTTCCCCTACGTGATCGAATCAGAAACGAAGAGATTCGCAGGAAAACCAAGGTAACCGACAGTGTCCGAAGAATTGCCAAACTTAAGTGGCAGTGGGCAGGGCACATTGCTCGCAGAACAGATGGGCGATGGGGCCGAAAGGTTCTGGAGTGGCGAGTCAAACTACACAAAATAGACCAATGACCTTGTGAAGGGGGCAGGAATCCGCTGGATGCGAAAAGTACAGAACTGGTTGAAGTGGCGACGCTTGACCTATGTCTGGCAGTGGACGTCTTTTGGCTGAAATCGTAATAAAAAGCTCAACACTTGTCTCATTTTGTTGCATTTTCGTTAAAGATTTTACAGCAGTTTAAAAACACTGCCAATTTAGATCTGTCATCTACCATTTAGATGTATTTACGCTTGTCCACCATTCACAATTCCACTCATGAAAATGTAAAATTCGGAGTTAATAAAACTAGAGAATTATTTTTTTATGCAAATTGAGTTAAAAAAAAGTTTTTTTTTAAACATTGCCCCGCTCTAGGAATTTCTCCTGTATTGTGGGTGCGTTTACAAACATTTAACATCACATACACAAACAGCCAGATCCGGAACAAGTACTTGTAGGTCATACAAATATTTGTTCCATGTGGGAATCGAACCCGCGTCACGCAGCGCAGCAGTTGACTGCTACGATTGATCGCTTAACCACTGCGCCAACCGTGCCGTCAAAAATAAGTAAGAGTAAATTTGTCCGTAAATTTAAATCACAACTATTCAGTCCGATCCAGTCTATCCTTTACTCCCCTCTACCAGCGACCCCAAGCCGAGGTCCATACCACACAGGTGGTGCCCTTAGCGAGCAGTCGCTCTAGTTTTTAAGCCCTGGCTGGTCTGGCTTAATTTATTAAGGTTATCACAGGCTAGTCCGGTTAAGCAGCCGACATCCTCATGAATGACCTGCGAGATATCATTCACAAAAAAAAAACACAACTGTAATTCTTTGACAGATTGATGCAGGCATGTCCATTTCTTTAACAATTAATTTTCCCAACTAATTTTCCCCAGTACTGTTGAAACGCGTTAATCCAACATGATGGGTGTAAATAATTCGTGATGTTGCTAAAACGAACGTTGAGCAATTTGTTTTATAGCCGTGTGCTATGGGCTATGATGTTACTGTGGTGCTCGTGATTTACTCCTTTATGCTCGTGCTCATATATTTTGGGATGTCTTGCTCAATTTTGTCTTTGGTTCTGATGACCTAGTTGCATTTATTGGTACTTGATTAAATACTAGTGATTGCCCAGTGGTCGAAATTCGAACATAATTCATTTAATACTTAATGTATTTCTGGCAGCATTGCCACCTTGTATGGCAATGCTGATTCTTTGGCCGAAAAATAGGCCAGCCCTTTAGTGACGTGAAGAGTCGACACATTGCCATACAACGTGGCAATGCTGCCAGCCTTTTGGGCACTTTTCCCATTGAAAACGATGCGGACGTATTATTTGATGCCTTATGATTATTTTCTTTTTTATATACCTGTACAAATGGCAGCATCAAATCATGTTTGTTACGTTGTTATGTGGTCAATAGAAGTTAGTGTTATGTATTTCCAATGCAGTGTTATACAAAAATATGAGCTTTAGGGTCAATTATCACCGAGACGCGGCGCGACGCGCACTTTTTAAGATCACGATACAAAATAGATCTTATTTACTTCACAATAAGGTATACGGGCTGCACAACGCGGTGCGCCTTAGCGTTCTTCGACACGCTTTCGCGCTCGTAGTGAAATTATACCTTTTCGTGTTGTAAATAAGTTAGATATTCTGTTGCTATCTTAAAAAGTGCGCGTCGCGCCGCGTCTCGGTGAGAATTGACCCTTATGCACTCCTTGACCATAATAATCTTTAACTGTGGCAAATTTCATATTCCTCAGTCAGCGTAATTTTCGTAAAAAGGCGTACGAAGTTTGTACTCCACGTATTAATATACAGATGAGGGAAATTTCGTTCATACAAATAACATAGGCTACACAATTCTCAGCTACTATTGGTGATGATTCTGTTGTGTACCAACTAAACCTAATTTAGGGTATTGCTATCTTTTTTCTTCTAATGAAACAAGAAAGAGACGGAAATAAATAAGAACTGTCAAATTTAGTAGAACCAAAATTTTCTTCGACGCAACTACGGCTAACTAAATTCATCATGTAACAGTAAATCACGCCAAAATCAAGGAGACTTAGTTTAGTTTGACAGTTTTAAGCGTCAGAATAATCTTTTTCTTTCGCGGTCTGTTAGTAAGTGATATCAATACTCTTATTTTAGTTTCAGTGGTGAACAAATTCGTTTATTTATGTATATTTATTGCTTATACAAGGTGTAACAGAATAGACGCAAGACCTGAAAGTAGTTTGTTCCTAATTGACTACTGAATCGATTTCAGTAACTTTTAATATAAGTTTCTTCTTTAAATATTATGTATTTTGCCATACCTACTACTGATTAAGCCAAAGAAAATTCAATTTTATTCTAGAAGAAATAAAACTCAATTTTAAATGCGTAAAGTAATGCTTAGGTCGACCCGTTTTTCTTAATAATATCAGTTAGCTTTAAAAAAAATAGTTTTGGCCATCGTATTATGCTTTTAACTCAATACTCTAATTGGGGTGTATGAGGTCTTGCGTTAATTATGTTACTCGTTGTATATGTTACGGCTAATAGCCGAAGTGCGGCTACACCTAGTTTTAGCCGGCTATAACTAGGTGCAGCCGGTTAAACTTAGATGTATCCTACTTATGTCACCGAAAAATTGTAAATACCGTTAGATTATAATCTATCTCGCGAGATTGTAAACTGTCGATAAATTGTGAACTGCACCATACTGCTTACCGACCGATTAGGTTAGGTTAGGTTAGAATTGCGACCAAACGCGCGCGAGCCGAGCGAGCGCAGCGAGCGATGCCGCGGCAGCGGCCGGCGAGCGCTAGTCCAGCTGCACCTAGTTGTAGCCGGTAAAACTAGGTGTAGCCGCACTTCGGCTATTAGCCGTAACATATCGCACACCTAGATCTATACTGAGACAACTCAAAAAAGGTCATTTTTCAGGAGACGAAAAAAACGTATATCGGCTATATATTATATACGTCTTTTTCGTCTCCTGAAAAATTTTTTTTTTGAGTTGTAGCCGGTAAAACTAGGTGTAGCCGCACTTCGGCTATTAGCCGTAACATATACACACAAATAAATACACGTAAATAAAAGAATTTACTAAAAAACAAATTAGACAAACAATGAGAAAACATTACCGTTGTTATGATACTAATCGGCACCAATGATTAAATTGGTCTTTCGAAATTAATACCTAACCTAACCTTAAAACATGTCCTAGAATACAAATTATGTTCTACGCAGCACAAATAATGCAGATTATTTGGAATCCGTGAAATCCCTATGGATTTGTGATGAATATTCATACAGGGGCATTGAAGCGCAAACTGTAACTGTAATGAATTCAGCACATACCTACTTCTAGATCTAGATGTTTCATAGGTTTTCAAAAATAATCTGCTGTTTCGTACAAAAAGTGCATTACTTACGCGGTCAAAATCTATGGAACAGCGAATATTTTTTTTATAACCGATAAAAACAAAGCATGTACCTAACAAGATGCGCGTCAATATCCCAGCCACCCTATTTATTCTTCACAATATTAGGTCCAGAAATAGAATACCAGATAATTTTAAAACATAACACAACATCACGCTTCTAACCTCTATCGTTAGAATGTGTAGACTTTATAATGACATTTCAAAATACAATAACAGTATTGACATCTTCGATTCCCGTGCCGCTGCTTTCAAAAGACATGTGTGTACTCTTTCCTTTTAATATCCCAACGCTTAAATAATGTATTCTTTATTAATAATGTAACTTTTTGTAAATTTATGTAATTTACCTGGCGCGCTGGCCTCCTACACATTCCCTACCTAAGTAGAAGTGTGTCGGAGGTCAGACGCACATACCTTGTAACTGTGTTTTTTTTTATTGTTGTTTTTTTTTGGACTAACCTTTTAACCATAACCATGTAATAAGAATATATCTGCTTATTTATGACATGTAGTCACTATGGGTGAAATGTATTTGTGTGTACCTACGTACTTATGCAGTGCCTGAAATAAAAATGATTAGATTTTTTTTTTTGATTTTTTACTGTAGTTTTATCATCGCCATTATTATTATTTTTGCTGGTCATGTTGTGCGATTACGCTTTGGGTGATAATCAGGTCGAAACCTACAATGTTAAATTAGTGACATTATGTGATTGTTACCTGTTGTGGTTGCCTTGTGAATAAATAAATAAATAATGCCCGACGGGTTAAGCAGAGGTGTACCTACAATAGGTACACCCACATTTCGTCAGTACGCGGGCTGGCAACAACGCATTTATAGTAGTTTTTCGTGATTATTTCATTAAATAAATAAATACCAACGATCTAGTGCTTTGCTGAATTTTTTTTAACTTTTGTTTGTAATTAATGAAATAATCACGCTATAATTACGCCGTTGCCAGCCCGCGTGGGATGAATGTTCTTAAGTCCATATGTAATAGTAGGGGCGGTAGGGGGCAAATGGATGAGGCCTTTGCCAATGGGCACACAGACCAAGACAGCCGGTGTCAATAGTATAATTATTTTAATTACTTTTTAGCTTTATTTACAACTTGCATCATTTTATTGTAGTAGCATATTTATTATCTCCTTTATTTCATTAAATACACATTTAAATTACATTTTTAAATATTAGTATGAAAAATATAAAAACATTTAAAAATATAAAAAATTGTAGCCCACCGGTATCGGGAACAGGGTCCAAGCAGCAGGGCTCCAGAGAGATCCTTAGGTGTTGCATGATTAATATTAGGGGCGAGCCAATTGCCATCAACCGAGCACAAATCCAAACTGGGAATCGAGCCAGGATCTCATGCTGACCAGCAGCGCTAGTGACCAACGAGGTAGTTACATTATAACTTTAAAAAGGCGATTATAATCGTCGACCGAAGCGTACGCAAGGCATTCCGGACGACGCTACAACCCTCCTCCAGCAGAGTAGCAAGTCCACTAGCACGCTCAATGTACACCGACACAGACCTTCCGTCCTCGCCGCCCGCCGCGCCGAAGCCCACCGCGACGTCCCAGTCCATTTCTGCCCCGAACCTTGCTCGAGCCAGCCCACGCTGCGAAGTCTATAGCTTTAAACTCGTCCCTAAATCATTCCGAGCCAATTCGTCCTTTACTGCCTTCTTCCAGCGACGCCCTAAATCAAGATCTGTACACCACAGGGGGTGCCCTTAACGTGTATTCGCTTTAAGTTTTTAAGCCCTGGCTAGAGGCCTTAATTTATTAAGGCAGCCGCAGGCAAGCCGTTGAATTGCGAGTTGCCATTTTAAAAAAAACAATAAATCTAAAAATAACAATAATCAACAACCAGAGCATTCCAATTAAACAAATACTATTTCGCATCTATGTATATTGGACAAACAATCTGCACTTTAATTACAGTCTTAATCCATTGTTAGTTTTATTAGTAAATGGATGTTGTTGTTGTTGTTAAAAACAACACAGAACACTGGGATCAACAATATCTCGGATTTATTGAATAAACATTTGAAAAAGCTTGTTTCATTCGCTACAGCTGGCAAGGTTTATCGGATTGTGATTGCGGCTCAGTGTCGCGATATTGCTTTGTTTATGTCGCTGGAATGTAGTAATAAAACTTACTATAGTGGATATTAGTGCGTTCGGAAAGTTTTTGTGTTATTGCTTTGGGTTGGTCGAAATATTTAGAAGAAAACGTTTATTGGTGTGATTTTGGGTGAAAATGTGTTAAGAAATAAGTTTTTCTATCTGCAATTTCTCAGTAGCAGACTGGGGTCTGGATTGAGTCGGTTGATGATAAAAGGCTCGCCCTTATTAAATGGGACTCAAACATAGCTGGCAAAATGTTGGTGTACTATAATAGGTAAGTACCTTAGTACCTCTGCCGAACCCTTTGGGGAAACAGGGCGTGTTTTATGTCCTGTGTTAAGAAATAGCTAGTTCTCCAAGTTTAGAACTTGCTATTACGAACTTTACATCCAGTGTAGAGAGACCAGTAAGGGGCCATCCATAAATTACGTCACACGTTAGGGGGTGGGGGGATCAATGATGTGTGACATTGTGTTAAAATCTAAAATATTTACTAAAACACGTAATTTATATCTAAACCAAAAACTTAATAGTATTACTTACTCGATCTATATTTATAAGGCTCCTTTTAATATATTTGACTTTATGTTTACTTTTGTTAAAGAAAATTTTTAAATTAAATAAAAAATAAAGAAAAACTGCTGTTCAAATATATTAACTTCTAAATATAAAATTCAAAAATATTGGTGACAAGGGGGGAAGGGGTTCCACACATGTGACCACCTGTGACAAGGACCCCCCCCCCCCTAGGGGGTGGTCAAACAACCATAAAATTTGTGTGACGGAATTTATGGTAGGCCCCTAAGACCTATCAAGAGCCAAGCTGGCCCAGCGGTATCGGGCCCGACGTACAATTTGTAAGGTCGTGAGCTAGAACCCAGCCAGGCACTTTACTTTGTGTATTTAATTTCATCACCACAGCTTCTAAAACAATACTAAAAAATGATACTACTACTAGTAAAATGATACTATAAAAACACACAATAAAAAGATACTATAAATTCAAATCAAATAAAATATAAAATACGTACCTATCAAGTCATTTAAATCAAATGATAGTACCTAATGTTTAAAACTGCTGCAATCACCCATTAAAACACGAGTGTGTATTTAAAATAAAAAATAAAGTATTTAATTTAATTCAATTAAAAAGCGTGGGGTGCTTGACATTAAGTGATTATAAAAATACCTCAAAAAGCACCCCACGCTTTTTAATTGAATTAAATTATTTTCTCCTTTTTTAGTTTGGTTTTTAAAGCGTGTTTTTTTAGTTTTTTTAACTATTATTTATTTTCTATTTTTTAGTTCTGCTAACTACAAAAACGTGATTTTTTCCATTTTTTTTCATGATTGCCATTTTTTTTTATATTATTGAACAGTCATCGGTCCTCGATAAGTTTACAAAGTTTCAATGAAATCTGACCGTTTAAAGTGGGTCAAAATAGCGTCCAAAGGAGTCGGTTACAAAAAAACAAACATACAAGTGAAGCTAACATAAAGCGTGTAAAAAACCGATTTGTAGGCGAGTATCACACGAGTGTTTTAATACATAGTTATGTGCAGTTTCATACACTACTTTATCTACTCTCATACATTGGGTTA
This sequence comes from Antitype chi, assembly GCA_947359405.1. Taxonomy (NCBI): domain Eukaryota; kingdom Metazoa; phylum Arthropoda; class Insecta; order Lepidoptera; family Noctuidae; genus Antitype; species Antitype chi. Next base: position 6,675,456 of record OX375815.1, on the reverse strand, counting down.
GAACTTATCAAATAAAAGATTAAAGTTAAAAGAGTAAGAAATGATTTTGTAATGATTTGCCCTGTATTTCATTGGTAAAAAATTGTTTTCGAACATTATTTTATTGGATAAAAAGTGCTATTATAACATGATTCTATTTTTAAATTTCGGTAGTATGTCAATCAATATGATTGATACAGTTTAAAAAAAAAAAACTGTACGAATATGATTAATATAAACTAGTTTTTAACACAACACTACCAAGGTCGGTCACCTACACATGTCATTCAAAACAAAACCAAAAATAGTACTGAAAAGAATTAAAATGTCGATTTCAATTATCATACACGAGTAAAGTAAAAAAAACATGCAGCAATGTGTCGTGGAGCGCAAACACGCGACATTAAGTTAATTCATGAACTCGACCCGTTCGCGAGTGAGTCGCACTTTTGACGCCATTTTGAAGGCTTCAAATACATAATTGCAAACGTTTAGCTTCGTTTAATACGCCCACGTAGGTATAAACAATTATGCCAAGCTAATTGCTTTGAGGGCGTTGGAAAATGTGATGATTTTAAGTTTATACTGGCATGATGCGCCAGCAGACCAATGTGCAGGTGAGTGGAAGACCAAACAGTCCGACCAAATAAATGTAGGTAATACTTGCGGCAAAATTTCGCGAATGACGTTCAGAAACAAACAATTACAAGATTCGTTTTTCAGAAAATTTTGACGAAATCATCAAAGGTTTTTGGGAAATAACAAAAATCTAGACGATGATTTTTGTCAATTCGTAAAAATTGAATATAGCGGGGAAGACATGAATGACGGTCGCATAGACAAGCGGGGTAATGGCGTTACATACTAACAGTAGGAATGGCTTTCATTTTGATAGTTTAATAACATTCATTGCGTTATGGATTAAGAATATCCTTTAAAATGATTCAGATTTTGATTGATTTTGATTTTAGTTACCCATTAAGAGTGCAGATTCAAAAATAGATCTCGAAAACTTGCATTTGATTGTAGGTACAGATTAAAAGTAGGCGACACTTTATACAAGAACCACTAATATTGTACCTACAAATATATCGAAATGTAACTTCCATCGATTATTGTGCTCGGTTTATATTTGATATTAATACGATTTTAGTTGCCACGCTTACCACAGCGCATAATTTTATTAGTGGCAATCACTCAAACGCTCAGAATAATTTTGTATTACGTGTTTACGTGACAACGTAAATTCAATCAGGACTGCGGCATACGCGGATCTTGTTATCAATGATTGAATATTATAAATTATTTTACCCATTATTATCGGTTCAATAGACTGCTCGTTGGTTTAGGGGTTGCAAGCGCTACGCCTGAATATGAGGTCCTGGATTCGATTCCCAGGTCGGGCAAAGTGTTATTAGGTTTTTTTCTTTCTAGTATTTCTCAGTAGCAACCCGGAGTCTGGATTTGTACCCGGTTAATGGCGAAAGGTTCAACCCCTATTAAGTACATGGGACTTAAACATAACTGGCGAAATGTGGCTGTACCTACAGGCAAGTACACCTCTGCCCAACCTTCGGGGAAACAAGTCATGATGTTATTTTATTACGTATCGGTTCGTACGTCTTCATTGGGCTTCCAATGACCGCGAACGGCGTGATGATGAAAAATCATCATTGCCAATGTACCTATTGGTTATCGTATAGTATACAGGCATTGTTTTTATAACCGACGAAAAATTTCATTGCACGGTGGTTTAGAATCATGTACTGAATCAATGGTTTCAGTTTGCGCATCGATGCAACCCTTGTATTTACCCGACTGTATTTTATTTATGTATTTTATGCAGACAGGCGGACTGTGGAATTGCGATGCGAGTATTCTTAAGTCTCCTTTCACGACGCCTACGAGGGAATGCTGTTTATTTTCCGAGAATACTTCAGTTCGTGATAATTCTTGCATTCAGTTTGTATCGATCGTGGTTATTTTTGTATCAACTATAGATTAAATGATTGCTAAGAAAAAACCTGTCCATAAAATGTATACTTATTATAAATGGCGCATCTAACGACAACACATCTTAATAACAAACACCAAAGTGTTGTAATATATCACTGCTTGAACTGTGATAGACTGTCATTTGTCAAATCTGTCGCGATCTATCACGCTTACAAGGATCGAGTGGCCTCTAACTACGTCACTCGCTAACTAGAGGATTATAACGCAGTTTTCCCCTACGTTTCTTTCTATTTTAATCTTGCCCTTTTGAGTCAAAGTTTCTATTTATAAAAAAGTAGGCCATAAAATCTTTCAAGTGTGAAAAACATTTTTATTTGAAATCTTCTACGCAACGCAACATAAATTCTTCTCATGACATATAATATTATGTTATGGTTTTGGTGACACATTCATATCTACGATTGTTTACGCTTTAGTTGTCGAGTTGATCCGAAATATTCACATGAGTAAACGTACACAAAATCTATAAATAGCCTGTCATTGTATTGTCTCTTTCAAGTTTTTTCTTGTATGTAATATGCTCGGTTCCAATAAACAAAAACGAATCATGTTGCTTACCAATGAAAGCATTTTTGTATGCCAAACTGGGCATTTAAATAGATACGTAAGTAAGCTTATTTTAACATTGATTGTGATAGGGGTTGACTATGCAAAGCTATGAGGTCTGTGCTTCATTATTGGTAAAGATACAAGAGTCTTAATTTTTAACCAATAACGGTCCGTCAATTAAATGGATGTAATAAAATCGTGGCGGGATTTTTCTGCCCACTGGATCTTCAACGCTCTGGTCAATCCCGAGAGTTGAAAATCGTACACTGTGTTTTTTCGACGCGCTGAAAATAAATGCACTCTGTTTTTTTTTTGGGTGGGAAATCATCAAATAACTTCTCCCGCTCTGCGTGGAGCAGGAGGGCGTGTCAAACTTTTACTGGCTAAAACCCACCCGTGTTCCCTCAGTTGCCTGTGTGCCAGGGGCCGCGGTATCTCTTTCGAACAACCCGCACCCCTGGCAGGCATCGGCCCTTGCGGACCCCACCAGTTGGTGCTAACATCTCTTTGAGGCGCGCGTGGAACACAACGCGCCGTCGACCCGGTCTTGGTCCTTACCGCACAGCGAGCTACCCATTACTCGCTGTCCGCAAGCCCGCGCCTACGGTGGCCGAGAATCAGCCAGGCATTCCCAACGCCCAGGGTGTCTCCCGCGGCGACTACGGCCGTGAGGGCGCATATATTGCCTCTCCCTCACTTGCGCCGTCTCCCTCTTCGCGAGCATTACTGCTTCGCAGAAGGAGGTGACGGCTACCCATGCACTCTCGCTCCGTACCATGGCCTGGACTAGGGCCGGACGCGAAAGATCGCCGCCGCTGATCGCCTCCACGAGGACACGGTGGTGCTCCGCCCATGCCGGGCAGACCTCCACCGTATGCTCCACCGTGTCCTCAGGGTGATCTTCGCAGTGGAAACACCCGGGCATTTCCTCCCGCCTTATCCGAAACAGGAACGTCCCGAAACAACCGTGTCCGGTGAGGACCTGCGTCAGACGGAAAGTGAGGACGCCGTGCCGCCTCTCAAGCCACTCCTCAAAGAGGGGACTTACCACCAGTACCGTGGTGTGCCCAAAATGCTTTCTGTTGAATTCTCAATGCTCAGTTCAACACCTAGTGTTGAAAATTCAGTACGTGATAAAATACCGCATCGATTTACTTACGTCCATGTCGCTGTCGACGTAGACTTATACTGGGTGTGAACTTACCCGTTATATACGCATTCTGTACATCAAACTAAGTAACATTGAGAAAATATTATTGCAAAGAAACGACTCTATTTATTTTGTGAAAAATGTCTACTTACAGCAACACGCAATGTAACGCACACACAACGTTTTGCTTATGGGTGCACGCAACGGTACAGGTGTTGGTTGTGAGTCGGGGTATTATAAGTTAAGTTATAATATTGATAATTTTTTTTCGTTAAAAAGGTATAAAGGCGGTTGGAACTTTGACCTTCAATATCTCCATAACCAGAAGGTCATACATGATGGATCAGTTAAAAAAAAACACAGTGGCAGGGCATTCAGGCATTCAGCCGGGGCTAGTAAGGCGTGTCCATGCCTCGGATAGCACGTTATGCCGTTGGTCCCAGTTGCCATTCGTGGATTTTTGACAGTCGGTAAGGGGCGTCAAACCCTGAAAGTCTTACCAAGGTGTATCGTATTAGCTAGTAATTGTGTTTTAGAGTTCAGATAGGCAGTTGCTCCATGTAAAATACTGGTATTCAATTGCGTCCGGTTAGACTGGAAGCTGACCCCAACATAGAGGGGAAAAGGCTAGGCAGATGATAACGGGGCATTCAAGTTACTCTTGGCTTCTGTAAGCGTCTTTTTACACCTGTTATAAATGTGGACCTTGTCTTTACAAACACGTTTACTGTAACAAATAAAAATGCCATTATCAAGTCTGCAATAACAGTCTCCAACCACAATTGCTTAAAATACGGGACGAACAGCTACATTTCATGCAAACTTGGCTTAAAAAATAAATAAAAACGGAATAAGATTGCAACCATAACTCCTAAGAACTAATGGAATCGCGATGAAGAGGCCAGTTAATAATAACACCCCTATTACGAGGGAGCTTGCACAATATCCATACAAAATGGCACTAACTTAGTTACATCGGTGAAGTACTCAGAAAGCGGCGAAGTACTCAGACAGTAGACGGCTAAGTTGGTTGACAGTTCCCAAGCTAGTTACAAAGTAGACGGGGCATCTTTACTAAGGTGTATTTAGTAGTTTTGAGTTCTTAACGAGATAGTTTTAGATGCATAAGTAATAAGTGTATTCAGTGTTATCCACGCGAATAATGTAAGTATGATGTGCTCGTTTTGTCTCGGGAATTTTTCTGAAGCGTTTAGTTCGTGGATTGTAACCATCTATTACATATTTTGAATTAGTGACCCACCCATCCGTGCCTCGGAAAGCACGTTTTAAGGCGTCGGTCCCAGCTGTCATTCGTAGATTATTATTGACTGTCTCGTCATAGTGACAAACTTTATACATTATCTCAGCTTCCGTTTTAATTTATGTAACTATAAAATGGATCCTATATGTTATTCCAAGTTACAAACTATCTGTGTGCCAAATTTCATCCAATTCCGTTAAGCCGTTTTTGCGTGATTGAGTAACAAACATCCAAACTTTCACATTTATAATATTACTAGCCGACCCGACAGACTTTGTCCTCTCTTAACTATGAATATTGAGTTCGCATTATTAAAAAAAAATTGGGGTGGACCACCCTTAACATTTAGGGGTATGAAAAATAGATGTTGGCCGAGTCTCAGACCTACCCGATAAGCAAACGAAATTTTATCAAAATCGGTTCTGCCGTTTCGGAGGAGTTTGGGAACAAACACCGTGACACGATAATTTTATATATTAGATTGAGGCGTCATCTGTTTGAGACTTATGAAACTTACGATTAATAAAAACAATCAACATTGATAATCAGTTTATTGTTAATTATGAATTATTAAGACCAAAAACAACTGTCCTATCTCTCAAGTTGGAACAAATTACTTAAAAATGCCAATTTTCATCACAATCGGTTGACTTGGTGAAAAGTTCACTGGGAACATACATCATGACACTGGATTTTTATATATTAAGATTTATGTACACATTTATACGGGTGACTCGTAATTTGACGTATTCCTTCTCCTTAGCGTGTCGATGGCAAAAATAAAACGAAAAAAAATGTACCTAATATGTACAGTTACAGAAAGTCATTTTCATTTAATCAGCTTTCTAACGAGGTACCAACGTCAGACGTGCCGACGAAACAGTTGATAATGCTGACGAAGGCCGAATTTTCAAAGTGATGGGATATTCAAAAAATGAGTGATACTGCAATTAATTAACGAGTTTATGCCATCCCGGCGCTTCCCGCTTAATTCGCGAGCCTGTAAGGGTGAGCCTTTTGCCAGCAATCAGGCATAAATCCAGACTCTGGTCTGTTACTGAGAAACCACAGATAACAAAACCCAATAACGCTTAGCCCCGACCTGGGAATAATAAAAGTAAGTGGCTGGCTGTTCCTAATTGCGTAGTGGCTATGAGTAGTGGGTGGATAAAACAAACAAATACCTACTAAGCTTAGGCAAACACATGAATAATATAAAAGCTAAAGTAAGAAAGTATCGAAGCGAAATCAATTACTTACTTCCCCGCTCCTACTTTCCATTATTAATTATGTTTACGTTAAGCTTAAGCCGAGAATATGAGTTTTTAAACCCTTTTTTTATAGGAATGGTTGGTTTAAATTAAATTGGTTTTATGATACTTACAGCTACTTTATAATTTATTTTTTGTTTTTTCTCGAAAATCACGAAAAGTAAAGTCAAAATTTTCGCCTCTTGCGGATAAGTTTTATATTTTCAGTTATATGGCTGAAAGTCACCCAGTCCCAGTTTCTTTTTTTATTATTTTTTTTAGTTTGAGAAATGAAGAGGTCCGTAGCAGAACCAAGGTAACCGACATGACCTGAAGAATTGCCAGAGCTAAGCGGCAGTGAGCAGGGCCGATGGACCTGAAAGGTTCTGAAGTGGCGACCGCGTACTGGAATACGTAGCGTTAGAACGCTTCCCACAAGGTGGACCAATGACCTGGTGAAGACCGCAGAAGTCTACTGGATGCGAGGGGCACACAGCTGACCGAAGTGGCGGCGCTTGGGGGAAGCCTATGTCCGCAGTGGACGTTTTTCGGTCAAATAATTGTGAATACATTCCACTATATTTTTGAATTTATCTGTTACATATTGCTTATCCAAACACCGTGAAACAGGGGTATACAAATAATTATTTCTATATATATATATTTATATACTAGCTTTTGCCCGCGACTTCATACGCGTGGTGGACTTTAGAATCAAGTAGATAATCATTTTTTTTTTGATAATATATAGCCTATTTTTTAAGTTAGACCTCTCGGAATACATCATTGAAAACTGCATTCAATTCCATGCAGTGGTTTTTGCGTGATGCGGTAACAAACATACAGACAGACAAAAATTCTAAAAACCGTTGTTTTGGCTTCTGTTGCTCTAATAAAGATCCCCATACTATTTTTTCTTCAATATCTTTAATGTACAGACATCAGCCTGTTACAATTTTATTATATGTATAGATATTCCACTATATTTTTGAATTTATCTGTTAGGTACATATTGTCTATCCAAACACTGTAAACAGAGGTATACAAACAATTATTTCTATATATATATTTATATACATATATTCCACTATATTTTTGAATTTATCTGTTACATATTGCCTATCCAAACACTGTGAAACAAAGGTATGTATACAAACAATTATTTCTTGGTAACAGGAACAATGTAATTAAGCGTTCATGAATTTAACACAAGAACACGTTATTATTCTGTTTACGCACATTTACATGTAACGTTAAGCTTCGGGCAGATAACAGGAATTACGTGAAAATGTACCGTAATATTATGTACAGGTAATGTATTAAGGGCGTTCCTAGGAAATGTTTACAATCCCCAGAAGCGTCTGTAGCACTTGCTTGATGAGAAAACATTGGGGATTATTGTATACTAGCTTCAGCCCACGTCTTCGTCTGCGTGTAATTTCTCATTTTAACTAAAAATATATCCTATAACACTCGGCTATTGGGTTGATTGGTCGATTCGCTCAAATTTACTCACCCGAATCGGGCGCATCGTCACTTTTAAATAATGTAATTTTTTCTATAGGCGACTCGCACAAAGTTAATTTACTTGTGGGCGAATGGACAATTCCAGAAACACGTATTAGGCAATTGGCAAGTTTTGTATTTTACGTAATAAAATTTGTGTACTGACTATTGTGCCAGTTGCCTAATACGTATTTTTGAAATTGACGATTCGGGCGAGTAAATTCATACGAATCGATTATTAAGCTGGCTATTGTAGCTTCTCATTAGGGAACATTTTCGGAATCCGATCAGTAGTTCAGTGTATTACATACAAACTCACTTCGACCTCTTTATAATATTAGTATAGACTAGCATACCATATTACCTACTTCGTTTTCTATTATCGTATTGTTCTTTTATTTACTCGGATTCTTATGGTCGAGAATTTCACTCGAGACTTTATAAATCCAATACTTCCAGAGATTACATAAAAACTGACAGACAAACAAATACCTCTTTTTAATATAGTGTAGATATGGATAAATAGGTATCTAGTATTATGTACCCACGCCTTTTTCCAATAGGGCAATTGAAAATAAGAGGTAGAAAAATAATTTAAAATTAGGCTAATCAATTCTCTGACGAAAAATTTTTGACACAAAAATAGATGTGCGCAACATTTTAACACCTCAAAAATAACGTTCCAAATATATCTACAACATGTTCAGGGGTCGTAAACACTGAGCTCACGATATAGAACAAAGCAATATTTGTAGGTGTAGGAGCGACAGGCTCTCACCTTCGCCGTAAAATTACCGCGATGTGCTTCCACATTTTATTACTTAAAGCACTTAATTTTATGTCACTTTCTCTTCTTCCTCAGTTTCGGGGAGAAATTACTTTTCCTCGCGTGTAAGATAAATGATGTTACACAAATTACTTTTTGGAGAAGCGTTTGACAAGTTGCATGGAGAATTATTTTATTTATATCAGATTCATTCCCCAATATTTTATTGGTTAGCAAATATAGTTTTTGACTCTCTTTTTGGTCTGGTGGTCCCAAGCGCTACTGCTGGTTGGGCATATCTATATTGATTGGATTTTTTTATCCGTAATTTCTCAGTAGCAGCTCTGTGTTTGGATTTTTGCCCAGTTGATGGTAATAGGCTTAGAGGGGAGCCTTACATGGAACTTCTTCTTATTCTTCGTGTCACAGGCACGACAGTAATGAAATTTTGTCGGCCCAAAACTTCGCAGAGGTCACCTTGGCTGCATGTTTGGAGGCACCGGCGAGGACAGGAGAGGAACTGGAGCATAGTTTGTGATACTTGGCACTTAGCTGACTTAACTTGGATATAGGTACTATCGGTACACCTCTGTCCAAGCCTTTGCGGAACACAGGTGTGATATTATGTCACATTTTATGTTATTTTGTTACACGCTTTATATTAGCTTCACTTGTATGTTTGTTTGTTTGTTTGTATGTAACCGACTCCTTAAAGCGCGATTTTAACCCACTTTAAACGGTCAGATTTCATTGAAACTTTGTAAACTTATTAAAATAAATTATTTTACTTTTAGCGTTTTTTTTTACACTTTATGTTAAATTATACTGGTGGAAAAGCCAGATTTACATGACAGCCATTATTTGGGTTTTGACTTGGCACGGTTTGTGCATTTAGCGACAGCCGTTATATTATGATGGAACCGGTTTGTTATGAAACCCAAGCTTAACTGAAGAGTTTGGTATCAGAATAAAAAAAAAAACAAAACATATGGCTGAATGTAGAAATATTTTCTTATAAACGCCTTCATTTACATTATTCCCTCATCAAGAGCACGGAAGACGTGACAACTCAAATTCAGAACACTCACAAAACAAAACATTCTGCTACAAAGCCTTTTTACACGCACCAACTTCGAAAGTCGTAAAACAGTCGTAGTTAAGTGGAAGCTTGCACTGGTTACTCAGATGGCACATTAAATGATCATCTACTAACCATGCTGGGGTCGACTTTCAGTCTATCCGGATGCTGCTGCACACTCGTATTTTATTGGAGCAACTGCCTATCTGACCTCCACTACCCATTTACTGGGTAGCCCGATAACGCTTAGCAAGACTGGTTGTCAGACTTTCGGGCTACTGACGACCCGTAACAACTGTCAAAGAACCACGAATGACACCGGGACCCATCGTGTGTAAAGATGACCGCAGCAAGCGTAGCTTAACCTGATCGATGGACTCGTGTCCCGTGTGGCTGTTACTTAACCACGAGCCCCTAGGAACGGCACATTAAATGCCGTAATTAAAGCCTTAAGACAGCAGGGCGGCTTGTCCCTTCAAAGAGGTACTTAACGGGTCCCGCCACCATTTTCCTTTTCATTATAAGAGATGCCTTTTTCATTTGAGACGGTTTTTTGCCTCAATGACCTTTAATTTCCTTTATTATCTAAATTAATTTTAAAACATAACAGCCCGTACTTTGTGAAAGGGAAGGCAGAGGTAAGCAAACCCACATTAAGCTTATTTTTTATGGCCCATGTAAATATTAGTACGAAATCGCCTGTCATGAGTAAGTGGGTGATGAAAGCTCTTGCTTTCTCTGTCTAAGAACAGGCCATTGCCCAGCTGTGGGTGGGGTAATAAAAGACTGGTATCATATTATTATTATTATACATGTGGTAGTGGGCAACACCAAACTAACAAACACCGAGAGGGTAACAAATAAGGTTCAAAAAAGCGAAGCCTTTGATGTTAGTTGGATCGAACGACCACCAAAATGAAAGGAAATTTGCAGGTTTAATTAAATAAAATAAAAAAAATGCACTGGTCAGTGGATTTTTTTTGCATTTCTTTGTTATTATTATTATATATTTTTTTAATTTTTTTATTAACTGTAATTACAAAAATATGATAGCTTACGCTCAAAATTTTGAGAGTTATGCAACGAAATAGATTTTCATGAGCTGTTTTACAATTGTTTTATCACGATACGTACTATTTAATTTTATGAAATATTTTTGAATAAGCCTTATTTTTGAACATTTGACTATACACTCAAAATTTTTTTTTACAACACACAATTTTTTTTCTGGCGTTAAATATAACCAATCGGTAGGTCTAACTGTGTGACAAAAACCTAAGCTCCAATTCTGTATGGTTATAATGATTCCCCGCGGAATCTTACTACGTTCAAACTACGTCAATATCGTGTTTTGTAGAAACCCATCTAAAGTTAAGGAATCGAAATGTTCTATACGTTCCTAGCCAATTTATCGATATTTATGTCTTGTGTTTAAACGCCTACCAGAAAAGTACCTTTGAGTGGTCATAGTGAATTAGGGCCCTAAGCGTTTTACGATATTCTACGTTTGGGCAGCGCTTCAAGCGGGCACAAAATGTAAACTCCTGATTATTAACTAGAATTTTCTAAACTAAAACCGCGTGAAATTTTCCTGGCCTGAAGATCAATTCCAAGATCGCTTAGTAACCGAAGCAAATACTCGTAAATAAAATTTCGTTTGTAAACCACAAATAAACGGACGATTTAGGTTATCATAACCAGTTCAGTAACAAGGTTGATAAACAAATTTCTTTCCAATCTTAATACAAGTAAGTATTTGTAGATGCTCTATTTGAATGTGAAAAATGCGTAGCACTCAATTTTAACCACGTTAACACGAAATGAGGTTATTGACGCCATTACATAAAGATGAAAACGGAATGTATTAATACGGATAACATTAAAAAAACTTCTTAATCTTAAGAAGTTTAAATACCTAACAAGTAAGAAAATTGATATTGATATTTCATAACTGTTTATAAATTTAAGAAAAACAGATCTATAGTTCGACTTTTAATTATTTTCATTAACTTAACAGTTCAAAGAAAAATAAGACTAACAGTGTTGGGGTAGTGAACGATTTTGCGTAAAGAACGAATTATAAATGGTTTAATTTAAAATTAAACCATTTTTAAACTCAACCCAATAGAATTTGGACACACCACAATTGCGGCGGTAAGTCCCTTCTTTGAGGAGTGGATTGCGAGGCGCCATGGCGTCCTCACCTTACGCCTGACGCAGGTCCTCACCGCACACGTATGTTTCACGAGGTTCTAGTTTCGCATAAGGCAAGAGGAAACGCCCGGGTGTTTCCACTGCGTACATCGCCCTGAAGACACAGTGGAGCATACGGTGGAGGTCTGCCCGGCTTGGGCGGAGCACCGCTGTGTCCTCGTGGAAGCGATCGGCAGCGGCGATTTCTCGCGTCCGGCCCTGGTCCAGGCCATGGTACAGAGCAAGACTGCATGGGTAACCGTCACCACCTTCTGCGAAGCATTAATGCTCGAGTAGAGGGAGGTGGCGCACGTGAGGGAGAGGCAGTATATGCGCCCTGACGGCCCTAGTCGCCGCAGGAGAGGCTCTGGGCGTCGGGAATCCCGGCCACCGCGTAGGCGCGGGCTTGCGGACGGCGAGTAATGGGTAGCTCGCTGTCCGGTAAGGACCAAGCCCGGGTCGACGGCGCGTTGTGTTCCACGCGCGCCTCAAAGAGATGTCAGCACCAAATGGGGGGGTCCGCAAGGGCCGATGCCTGCTAGGAGTGCGGGTTGTTCGAAAAAGATACCGCGGCCCCTGGCACACAGGCAATTGAGGGAACACGGGTGGGTTTTAGTCAGTAAAAGTCTGACACGCCCTCCTAAAAATAAAACCCACCCGTGTTCCCTCAATTGCCTGTGTGCCAGGGGCCGCGGTATCTCTTTCGAACAACCCACACCATGTGTTTGTAGGTAAAGGTAAGAAATGACAAGCTTTTCAAATATAAATAATTTTCTGGTTTTTATTCACAAAAATCAAACTTCAATGTAATATACGTTGATCACCTTTTCGCTCATTGATTCACAAATAAAACATTTTATATGAAACCTCAGATGTTACCCAAACTAATAAACAGTTCTAAAAGGAACATAAACCCGATTCTTTCAAGGAATGGTTCGTTAGAAGTTTACGACTTCACTTCGGTTACGAGAGTAAAGTTTCGTGTTAGCGGTAATAATCCATTGGCAATAGGCTTTCACGATCCATAACGGGAGCAAAGGGATCCGATAATTCCTTCTCTTATCGGGAAACCAATGGAAACCGTTCTACTTGGACGATTGTGGTTTAAAAACTTCGAGAAAATTCGGGGAATTTTTATTAGCGAGGTCGCAATTGACACCGATGACTTGCCCCAAAAACTGTCTCCTCCAATAATTGCCTTTTGTTTTACCTTGTTCGAAGGTAACGGGACTGGTGATTAATGAAAACTGAAATATAATTAGGTCAGCATCTCATTCATTAATGTCGAAATGAAATAAGATTAACGTTGTGTTTACGTGTTCGTAGACAAGCTTAAATGCGTTTTTCGGAAGCTTTATAAAAATGTTTTGTTTTTATTTTCCATTTACTTATAAAAATAACTTGCATAAAAGACAAACGTAACAGCTCTTTATTTTCGCGCAACACAAACTGTTGAATAAAATAAGCAGTAAACTGTCAGCTAAGTCGGACAATATCTGTCAGCTATTTCCGGACTGCAACAGTTGCTGCAACTAGATGCTCCCCGGGAGAGAGGGCGGGAGATCCGAGCTCGAGCGGGGTCCGGGGGGCAAGGAAGGTTGGGGGGTGTGCCGCAAAAGCGGGTCAGTGCCAAAGCAGCCTTGGCCTGTCGGGGCTGCTCTGCCAGACCTGTTGATACTGAATCAAATGATCGCAACACGCGATTAGATAATGTCTGTTATTGGCTGCTCTGAACGTTTGATATCGTGATTTCTAGTTGATTGTGAAAAGTGGTAGAAATTTTTCAGTGTTTGTGTTGCGTACAGAATAGGATTGCTGAGGAGATTGTGATGGTAACGATAAATTAAGAGATACGTAGCTTTTAGAGACGCGAATTTAAGGTCTAATTAGTCGATTCGCACAGATGTACTCGCCCAAATCGGGCGAATCATCTCTTCTTCAAATCGCACGTTTTATTTGTTATTTATTTATTTACCTCTTACAATTATCTTTACGGATCTGAAACATAACTCGATAGTGTGGCTATCAACTATTATTCCCTAATATTTTTTATAATAGATACTTATACATATTTATTACTATATAAATGAATAAAACGTTAAGGAAACAACGAAAAGTAAAGGAAAAAAGTACACTAACTTTATTAAATAAAATACGTAACGTGCCAATTGCTGAATACCTATTTCTGGAATTGTCAATGCCCACACTAAATTTAAATTGTGCGAGTCGCCTATCGTACTAATATTACAATTGTGAAAGTTTGTATGTTTAGATGCTTGGATGTTTGTTAATCACGCAAAAGCGGCTGAACGGATTTTGATGAAATTTGGCACACAGATAGTTTATAACTTGTGTACAAGCCGCTAGCAAATACCTACTAGAGGAACAAAAAAAAAGTGATGGTTCGCCCGATTCGGCCGAGTAAATGCGTGAGAGTCGACAAATAAGCCAATTTTAGGATATTTTCATAATACGAACTGGCCTTTGGCTGCCAATTTAGAACCTCGCGATTGCCTCACCTTTGCACACATAGGGTTTTTTTTCTCATAAATAACTCATTTTTACACGCTTTATATTAGCTTCACTTGTATGTTTGTTTGTTTGTATGTAACCGACTCCTTTGAGCGCGATTTTAACCCACTTTAAACGGTCAGATTTCATTGAAACTTTGTAAACTTGTCAAGGACCGATGACAATTCAATAATTTAAAAAAACACGTTTTTGTAGTTAGCAGAACTAAAAAATAGAAAATAAATGATAGTTTAAAAAACTAAAAAACACGCTTTAAAAACCAAACTAAAAAAGGAGAAAATAATAATTCAATTAAAAAGCGTGGGGTGCTTGACATTAATTGATTATAAAAATACCTCAAAAAGCACCCCACGCTTTTTAATTGAATTAAATTATTTTCTCCTTTTTTAGTTTGGTTTTTAAAGCGTGTTTTTTAGTTTTTTAAACTATCATTTATTACTCAATAACTTTGCCCTTTTATTAAATATGTTTACAATTTTAGCTTAGAGTGGTGGGTAATATCAGAGGGTAGGAGTGGAACTAGAGCTTATTAGTGAGTGGTTCTAGGCACATTATTTGTTTGTTTAGGGCCGCTTTCTACGAAACTGGTGAATAGAGATTTTTTCACGTCTGTTAGCCTTTATTCAACGCAAATCACAACTTAATATTGTAAGATGACGCATGTATCTCCTGAAGGGTTAGGCTAATTAGTTTTTTTACGAAACATTTAGCTTTTCTCTCTGCTTTGGTGGAAGCTGGCCCTTGACATCGACATCGACATGCAAACTGAAACCATAAAATTCATCACATGATTCTAGAACCTCTAGCGTAGAAAATTTTCACGTATATTTAAAAAAAACTGCAGTTTCATAAAAAAAAGTGCAAACCTACGCGCTCAAAATGTATGGCCCAAGTCCAACTCCGGGTCGACGGCGCGTTGTGTTCCACGCGTGCCTCAAAGAGATGTCTGCACCAACTGGTGGGGTCCGCAAGGGCCGATGCCTGCCCCTGGCACACAGGCAACTGAAGGAACACGAGTGGGTTTTAGTCAGTAAAAGTCTGACACGCCCTCCTGCTCCACCCAGAGCGGGAGAAGTTATTTGATGATTTCCCACCCAAAAAAAAAAGCCCATTGTTTTATTAATAATCGACGAAATATTTCAACTATCATGCCTTAAAAATTGGCATACGTAGAATTATTCTATCACATATGAGGAAGCTGGAGTTATGCACATACAGTTTTTGAATCATGTATTGATTCGAATCCATGTATTGCGGCAATGTCCCTGTCTCCCTGTATACAGGGTCAGGTATGCTATAGCGGTCAGGCAAATTGTATAATTATATTATTTCATCAAATCAAAATATATAAAAGAGTTATTGTACGAATGTTTACATTTGCCGTGAAAACATCAACATTGACTGTGTGCCCACATTTTTAGGAGATTGCCAGAACGAAAAGCGGAATATTTGCGAATTGTTTTTTTCTGTTATTATTTATGTAAACCGTTTCGTCCCTGTGTATTGGTGGGATTTGTATATTGTGGCTGATATATGACGATACGTCGTGTGTCTGATGGTTTTCATATCTCATATTTTGACGCACACTCAATTTTTTTCAGAACTTAATAACTTAATACATCCTGTATTACAGGGTTCTGGGAATACATTGTGAATAAAAAATATTTCAGTAAGTAGGTACAGATAGTACTCACATAAAAAAGGTACTTACTTGACTGTTTATGAAACAGCTGATCATATTTTTTTCTGAAGAAGAAATAGCTTTTTTTTCTGAAGGAATAGATTAGTTAATAACCTATTTATGTAATATTATTTATAATTCATTATGATATATTTTATAGGTTTTTTCATCATTCCTCTCATCCAAAGCACCTGCCATCTAATCTCTGCACCACCCTTGGTTGACTGGTAGAGAATGCCTAAGGCATTAAGTCCGCCTTTGTACCTTTTTTGTGTGCGAGAAGTTTAAATAAATAAATAGTTTCAATTTTATTGCTATCCAATTGATATCAAGCCAAGCGGTTGTCTTTCCAAAAGTATATTTTGATTTCAACTATGCAACTATGCTATGCAAATTTGCTTAACCTTGAATAGGCACCTACTTATTTAACTAAAGCTAGATGATATATTTATCCATGGAATAATTTTAAAATTAATACAGTTCACACATACATAACCACACGCCTTCCAGGGCTGCGGGTTGTTTGAAAGAGGTACCGTGGCCCCTGGCACACAGGCAACTGAAGGAACAAGGGTGGGTTTTAGTCGTAAAAATCTAATACGCCCAGAGCGGGAGAAGTTATTTGATGTTTTCCGTTCTCAAAAAAAAAAAAACCAGACACCTTCCCATGGCATAGGCAGAAACAACATAACGCCAGTCGCCATCTGCTACGATTGTCACATACTTACTACATTGTGACAGTTCTTAAAACTGTGAAACAAACGTCAATTTTCAATGGAAAATCAGCACCATAATCGCGTAACACGCGATTAATCATAATCGGTTTCATTTTGACAGTTCAACAATATTCATCGCGTTATTTACTTTGTTGAGCAGACACATTTTTCGAACTTATGGAGCAATGGTTTAGCCATCTGTTTCAAAACGAAACAGATTATGATTAATCGTGAGTTACGCAATTAGGGTGCTGCCCTAAGAAAACATAACCCTATTCCTAGCCCTTAAAACCCAATGACAGAATTTAACTAAAAAAAATCCTCTCCATAATATTAAGTATAAATTATGTTTGATGTTTCATAGCAATCAAAAATTAATTATGTTATTATTTAATTATTTCTTACTAAATATGTAATGAATTAATAAAATTCGAACGTCAAACAGTTTATTTATTCATGAATTTATAATGTAAAGCGTAGTTCAAAAGTCATACTTTACGGTGCCAACAGGTGCTACGGAACAGTGAAAATAACGATTGATAATTCGGTGAATTAAGTTTATATATAACATTTGAATCACAGAGTAGGTACGGCAACGTCACAGATTCTTTTTACAAATTGTGTTAGGTATAGTTATTTAATTCTAGGAACTTTGTCTTCACATCACAATCTGCCTAGCCTTAAATTTTCCCAACTACCTATGTACGATGCAGCTGAATACCAGTATTTTAGATGGAGCGACTGCATATCTGACCTCCACAACCCAGTTACTGGGTAACACGATACCCCTTGGTAAAGCTGGGTGTCAGAATTTCGGGCTTCTGACTACCCGTAACGTCTGTCAAAGATCCACGAATGATAGCCGAGAGCAACGGCATAAAGTACTTTCCGAGGCATGGAGGGGTCATAAAGGGGGCATAAAGAGGGTCACCCATCCACGGACCAACAGTGGCAAGCGTAGCCTGACTTGATCGATAGACCAGTCCTGTTATTGCTTAGCCTCTAGTCTTCACATATAATTATATAACTAACGTATACAAAATATTGTCAACATTTTTCATACCACCACGCTAATGTAAAATTATGTCATGCAAAACTTACCTAATAACAAAGACCTAGGGTCTAGCCGGCCAATAAATACTTTACTGAATTTATTATGATTTAAAATTGGAACCCCGACTAAAAAGTTCGAATGAAATATTTTACCATTTTTTTTTCTTCTATTAAAGTACCACTCAACCGCCATTTGTATCATAGACAGTGCGAGTAAACGGTGACAGGATTTTGGTTTGTATTGAAAGTGTTGACAATTCCGCTTTGAGCAGCGGCAAGGAGTCTCCGTGCTTTGTGATTTAAAAAGTGGACAAGATAACAGTAGATAGATATAATACCACATGAGGATAAGCATAGCATAATCAACGTATAATGTTTCCACAGCTAGGCAATAGGCCTCCTCTCCCTGAGAGGGAGTGGGCCGTAATGCACTATACGGGCCCAGAGTGGGTTGGTAGATGTCACATGTCTTCGAATTTTTGATTCTAGGACATGCCGGTTTCTTCACGATGTTTTCCTACACCGTTTTGAGAGCAGTGGTGAAGAAATTATCTACACAAAGTACAGGGCCTTTCTGAGTTGGGCGCCTGACTCGTAAAATGCGGCGGTTATCACTAGGCCACCATTTAATACCGACCTCGTCTAAGTATCGTTCTCATTATTATAGACAAATTACTATCAATCAGCACTTGCTATCAAACCATATGGTCGGCAATCTATTCGTTATGCTTTTCGTCCATCGACACCTCCCTTTTAAGATCACGCCGCTACTATGCGTCCTGTGTTTTAAAATAAATAATATGATAAACATCTGACCCTGATTATCCACCCATAATCTTAACTTTGATCATGGTTCGGCTGGGTCAATAACCTAATTTTCATAACAACCATCTATCTATGTCTATCGTATATCTTCTATACAAATAATTAAAGACGCTCTTCGTGTCTGTCTATGTGACCGCGTTGTTCTTCTAACCTACGCTTTGTTTTTGGATGTAGTTTTTACCATCATGTAAAGCATTTATACAAGAAAGTTATGATATATATACATGAATATTAAACTTAGAGCCGTCAAAGTTCATGTAGGTAGATGATTAATTTTAACTGTTTGATGTTTTAGAACCTTTCGATACATCGGAACGTTGGCTAAGGAATTGGGTACACAATAGAATAGCAATGAAGGCTATTCAATTGGACAGTTTAGAGAAAAGTGTTATCTAGTAACGAATTCTGGGAAATTTTCAAAAATTCATTATATTTGGGTTTTTTCGAATCCCGTGACTTTTCGCCTTTGGCTTTATTGGGTGCTTAATTGTTGCAAATGTGTCACACTATCACGTCCTGGAACCCACCCTGTATATAATGTGCTCAGAATATCGATGTTTTTGCCCCCGTGCGAAGCCAGGGCGGGTCACTAAGTATTATTTTCATTGTTCCAAATCAAATCAAGATATTTTATTTCACATAAACCTACATGGGCACTTATGTCACATCAGAAGCTAGGTGCACGGTTTCAATTGGTCGCTTCCTATGGAGAAGAGCCGGCAAGAAAATCCACTCTTTTAAAAATTATTGACTATTACAATGTTTTCAAATGACAGTGATAATAGGTATGAGAGCACAATGCAGGCCTGTCAATAAGTACCAGGTACTTATTAAGAGAAATATAAATGAAGATTAGAAAATAGTCTACAAATCTACAGTCTACAAGGCCTGCAACGTGATTGTGAGAAACATTCACAATCTTTAAAAGATTCTATATAAATAAAAAATACACTCGCGAGCAAAAGTATGAAATCACCTTATATATCAAAGGGAATCACCTACTTGTTCCGAGCGATTAAATAACTGATGAAAATTAATAAAAATGCTTCCATTTTAAAGACTATAAGTACCCACTATAAACTAGAAATTCGTGCCACATGCATTTAAATTAAACCCATTCTGTAGTGTGATATCTATTATCATCCAAGGTCAAGGGTCGAAAGAGCGGAGATGTGAACCGGTCAACGTGTGACAGCCGACTGATATTTTTTTTTGGTAATGACATCTCTCAATTGAACCTATGAGGTTGTCGTCTGTTTAAACGGGCTTGCCTGTAATAATCCTAATAAATTAAGATTACCAGCCAAGGCTTGTTAAAAAAATCCGATACCACGTGCTTCTATAGGGGATCATTATGACGCAACTGGCGACACATCGAGAAATTTAAACATGTTTTTTTACTACTTCTTCTCTCAAAGTAGGAAAGCTTTTGAAATATGGGTTTAATTCAAATGCATGTGGCATACATTTCAAGTTTACAGTATAGCAAAGGCTAAGAAAATGGTTGCATTTTCATTAATTTTTAACAGTTATTTAGTTATAAAGATCGCTCGGAACAAGTAACAAGTAGGTAATTCCATACTTACCTACGGACCTACGGAGCCGAAACGTGGACACTCACTGTACGGCTGGTCCATCAATTCAAAGTCGCTCAGCGAGTTATGGAACGAGTTATGCTCGGACTATCTCTGAAAGATAGAATCCGGAATGAGGTGATCCGGCAGAGAACCAAAGTTGTCGACATAGCTCACAGAATTAGCAAGCTGAAGTGGCAATGGGCCGGCCATATTAGTCGTAGAACCGATGACCGGTGGGGTAGACGTGTTCTTGAGTGGAGACCGCGAATTGGAAAACGTAAGGTAGGACGTCCTCAGGCTAGGTGGAGTGACGATCTTCGCAGGGTTACTGTTAGCAACTGGATGAGAGTTGCCGAGAATCGAGATAAATGGCGAGAAATTGGAGAGGCCTATGTCCAGCAGTGGACTGCTGTAGGCTGATGATGATGATGATGAATTCCATACTTTTGCACGGGAGTGTATAAGAACCTATTTAAACCAAGTGAAATGATTTCCATGGCAACCACTAAGTTAAGGTTTTTACAAGTGAAGAATTATACATTCAGGTCATAACCAAGTAAAGTTCATTAATTCAAAACATGAAATCGTCAAGTAAACTCATTAAAAGTCTCTAACAAACATCTAGAAAATACCAGCGGGCGGCGGCGTTGGACTTAAAATTGAATAATATTACAAATCACTGAAATAATTTAACTTTCTGATGGCAATTACCAGCTAATAGAGATGAAGCTCGGCCGCTTAACTAAATTAGCTTAAAACCTCCCGAACATTTAATTTATATAATAACTTAAAGACAAATAAAATAAACCGTCTAACTTTAATTAATACTTAATTAAACCTATGTAATATAACGGTAATCTTTTATAGACAGAACGAAAGTAATTTGAACTTCATAAAGTTTCGTCTTCATTTTAATAATAAGATTACGAGTTCTGAATGGTTGTTTTACGTGCATTTTGTTGGAAATTGAACGATTGTATAGAGTTGTTATTTGTGAAGCGGCTTATTGATTACCATAACGCTGTTAAGACACGGATAATTTATAGAATATTTAATATATATCAGCTGCTCTTTCCAGCACCAGCTTTTATTAAGGTGCTCTTACACGGGCAATTTTTTGAGCAATTATTGCTCGGTAACACTAATGGATCAATCTAAATCAATTAAGTGCGGATATAATGCGAATAAATTGCGGATGTTTCGTGAATATTGCTTCTGATTGCTCCATATATTTCATGAGTTGCCAACTATCCAATCGGTTTGGTTTTTTTTTTTGTCAATTTTCTTTCTATCTCGTTTATACGTATAACTACGTCTCGTTTTTGCGAGAAGAACCGGCCGGTGGCGGAGGCGGCGGGGGGGCGTATTGCCTAGTTTTTTAAGTTGCTCCATATTGCATGGTATTGTGTGACCGTATCTCTGGCAACAGGATGCTACATGTTGCCATTGCCCTAAATGGCTGGATGTAGTTGTGACGTCATAGTTGACGAGAATTGACCAGGATGAAGCAATTTTAGCTGCCCGTGTAAGCGCATCTTTAGGGCATTGGCAATTATATTTTCATATATACATAAACTCACGCCTCCTTCCCATGCGTAGGCAGAAACTACAGAACGCCATCTGTTATGATTCTTTCGTTTAGTTTATACATCTGGTCATATACACACGCCAGTCCTGCGCACCTGGTATCATTAAGTCCTTTTCAATGTACAGAAAAACATTATAAACGTACATCATACATCACCATATAGCACGATTCCTTCGAGAAATACTGGAATCGACATGCCAAGAATAAGTCAACTTGATTTTCACGAGATTTATTTATTTATTTATTTATTTATTAGGAAACTCAACAGCTTATAATTAATTCACATGAGTTATGAAAAACAAATATCTCTTAAGCCAATAACAGAGTTTCACGACATTTATAGAGCTAGGCTAGCTAGAAGTAGCGAAAGAAAAAAGAAAAACCTTATACAAATCAAAATCAAAATAGGTAAACAAAAAAGTAAAAAAGTAAACAAAAAAGTACGACTGTTGACACATTGCTACATTAAGATTGGAAGATACAAATATGTTGGGTACTAACCCAAATACTATGACTATCTTAACAAAAGGAAAAACAACGGAAAAATAACATAAAACAAAATAAAATTAAACAAAATATTTAAAACGAAATAAGTACCTACTTTGTTTGGTTGTTTAGATTAAAGTCCATATTCGCAGTTTTCAAGCAATTCAGCATGCGCGAGATCCGCCTTCCAGTTTATTTAAGTATCTCGGTTTTGACCTGGACAAGAGGGTCACCTGGAAGACGCATATAAAAAAAAGAGATCAACTAAACGCCAAATATAAAAACTTTGTATTGGTTGGTAGGTCGTAACTCAGTGCCATCTTTGAACAAGTAACTCCTGCTACTCGCTGTCAATTCTTTATTAAAACCTTTACGATCATACGGCATCCAATTATGGGAAGTGGCCAGCAAAAGTAATATATACCTACAAAAAACTCAAAACGCCATCTTGAGGAATATTGTCATTGCACCATGGTTCACGTTGCCGGATTACCGCCATGGGATCTGGAGGCAAAGGTCCTCGCGCATATCTGGGAGTGGCGCGAGGAGGCCAAACGCCGGGGCGTTACTCCGCTGCCGCGAGAAATCGAGGTGCAGCGGACAGAGCTCCGGCGGGATCTCATGGCGACATGGAGAGCGCGATTGTCGCAACCCAGTGCTGGGCACGCCACGATAGCGGCGGTAAGTCCCCTCTTTGAGGAGTGGCTTGAGAGGCGGCATGGCGTCCTCACCTTCCGCCTGACGCAGGTCCTCACCGGACACGGTTGTTTCGGGAGGTTCCTGTTTCGTATAAGGCGGGAGGAAACGCCCGGGTGCTTCCATTGCGAAGATCGCCCTGAGGACACGGTGGAGCATACGGTGGCGGTCTGCCCGGCTTGGGCGGAGCACCGCCGTGTCCTCGTGGAGGCGATCGGCGGCGGCGATCTCTCGCGTCCGGCCCTGGTGCAGGCCATGGTACGGAGCGAGAGTGAATGGTTAGCCGTCACCTCCTTCTGCGAAGCAGTAATGCTCGCAAAGAGGGAGGCGGCGCACGTGAGGGAGAGGCAGTATATGCGCCCTCACGGCCGTAGTCGCCGCGGGAGAAGCCCTGGGCGTCGGGAATCCCAGGCTGATTCCCGGCCACCGTAGGCGCGGGCTTGCGGATGGCGAGTAATGGGTAGCTCGCTGTCCGGTAAGGACCAAGCCCGGGTCGACGGCGCGTTGTGTTCCACGCGCGCCTCAAAGTGCAATTGCCTCTGCCTATGTCCAGCAGTGGACTGCTATAAGCTGATAATGACCATGGTTCACACAGAATGAAGAAATCCATGATTATCTCAAAATAGGAGTGCTGAGATAATCATGGATTCTTAAGGAAATTACTAAACATTTAAAAGTTATTCTGATCGTCTAGCCATCCACCCAAATTCTCTGTTTTGTTAGACATAAGAGAATCTGACAATCGACTTAGAGAGGTGAAGACAGTGATCTAAAGAAGTAGCAGTTGCAATAGCAAAACTTATTTAGCCCTGAAAGGACTGACAGCAGTTATTAAAATTTAGTTTTTTAAACTATTATTTATTTTCTATTTTGTTAGTTCTGCTAACTACAAAAACGTGTTTTTTTTTTCATTTTTCTCATTTTTTTTTAATTTTTGAATTGTCATCGGTCCTCGATAAGTTTACAAAGTTTCAATGAAATCTGACCGTTTAAAGTGGGTCAAAATCGCGCTCTAAGGAGTCGGTTACATACAAACATACAAGTGAAGCTAATATAAAACGTGTAAAAAAAGTTTATACATACCTAGCACAAACCTATAGGCAATCCCTGAGGGTATGAAAGTACAACGTGCAGCACACCCAGCCACATGCTGCGAGACACGCTTTATAGGCCCAGTTTATTGCTAAAAAATGCCTTAATACTTTATAAATAGATAGTTAGGCATCTACAACTACATCAGTTTATCGAAGTCATCATCGGCCTAGCCTTTTCCTAACTATGCGTGTTGGAATTGGCTTCCAATCTAACCAGATGCCGCTGAATACCAGTATTTTACATAGACCGCCAATCTGACCTCTACAACCCTTCCGGTTTCTGACGACCCATAACGTTTTTTTTTTGTTATGTATTTTCTGGTGTACAATTAAACATATATAGAAACGATTGCCAAAGATCCTCAAATGACAACCGGGACCAACGGCTTAACATTCTTGCACGAAGAGGTCTTGGTATGTAAATATGGTCACTCATCCACGGACCAAACGCGGCAAACGTAGCTTAACCTAAAATCAATAATACTGTATATGTAAGTAGACAGGCACCTCGACATCAATTTATCGAAGAAAATTATGAAATACATTTTACGAGGTTGACATCATAACGTGTCAAATGACCCACTTTTATACTTCACGACGAATACCTCCGGTTCGTTTATTATCTCATCCAATCAGCCTTTATCAACATCAAGTCCGGATGTTACCCCACACCTGTACTGACCGCGTGAACCAGGATACCGGCATCAAATAAGGATAACCTTATTTATTTTCTAATAAGATTTTTGGGACAAACAACAGCTGTATCCCAGGAAGAGTTTACTTTTGTGATATAAGGATCAAAGTATCTAAGCTAAAGTAGGTACCAGAGAAAAATTTAAAATGCGGGTTTGCTAATTTACTTAACTGCTATTAAAGATATATAATTTTAAAAAAAAAACAAAGAAACCGAAACCAAGTGTAGTTAAATTAAACTTTTTATAAGTTTAGCTAATTTTGACGTACAATAAAGCATATTCTGTGTAGCTAATTAATCTAAGCCCCTCTACTACGTAGATTTAAACGCGGGTACTACCAATATTTAATAGTAAATTAGCCGATTTTGTACCCCTGATCCCGGAAGTTGTAGTAAAACCTTTAAAAAGTTACAAGACATTTAAGGTGGCTCCTTGATCGAGACGTCTGGATTAAGGAGGCGTTTAAATATGAGACATGGCTCCTCAATCCTTACGGACACATAAATGATTATATGGTTAAAAGAAACTCACGCTAGAGCCTCTGTATACCAACCGTACGTCAATAGAAAGACCACACCCTACTCCTTTCATGTCATTTGTAATTTTGATGCAGCAACGCATGTGTCTTTGTTATAAGGGCTACCAAAATACCTATATTCGATCAGGTTTCAAATACACAAAATTGTATGACATTTTTTCCGTTGCACAGCAATGATGCGGCGCGGTTCGATGGCGATGCCGGCCATCGGCGGGGGCGAGCCGCTGATCGTCGTGGAAGAGAGTGGCACCGAGGACACAGACTCGTCCCCGCACTCCTCGGCCCCCGCGCGCGGCCTGTCCATCGACCAGGAGTCGCCTCCGGACCCCTACCATCTATCGCCGTGGCGTGATACGCGCAAGCACTCGCTGCCGACACCATCTTGTACCACTGGACCTACTGCCAGTCAGGTTAGTAGTTAGGAAAACCTTGGAAAGTTTTGGACTTAAATGATCAAGTCTATGGTTTGATAATTAAATTATCAAGTCGATGACTAGATAATTCAATCTAAAAAGATTGACTTGAAATAACAACTCAATAGTTTTTTAGATCCTATAAGGTCTTATATAATGTTACTCATGTACTCTTCACTATCAGCATCGTTAGAGAATATTTTTACTTCTTCCTCTTTATCTCCAAAGATAAAGAAAAGAGAGGAAAGGATAATAATATAAGATAAAGAGGAAGACCTCTTTATTTCCAAAACTCTATAGTATCGGTATTTGACGTTATCCTTTAGAGTCTATATAATGACGATGATTCATTGTTAAATTACGTCATGTTCTCCAAGAATATTTATACTTCATTTTGAAGTTTCTTGATAGGTCAGATAGTCATGTTTTGAAAACTTATAAATCGAGTCAAATCGATTTTCATATCAAAAACAGAAGCGCCAATTAGATTCATATTAAGGTTAAAAACCACCGCAATCCGCGATAAGATAACTGCCTAATATGGGGGACATTAGCAATCCATTCATATCCTAATCATCTGCAGCTTATCAGAGCTTATCTGATTACAGTCGCTCGAGGAACATCACAGTTATTGCGCGATATTGCCTCTTACTGACTGCCTCTTCAGTATCTATTTATAGAAGCTTGTTTAATAGGACTGTCGACAAAGTTCTTAGTAATTGAGTAGTCAGCAGTTTTGTTGAATATCGAGTAAGTCGTTGAACGGTTTTAAGTGGAACGTTTTGTCTTTATGTTTAGGAATAACTGAGACAGGAGAACAAAATATATACAATGTTAGCAGTTAAGCAGGATACCACCGTTAGTGTCACGGAAAATGAACGAAGACGAATTACATAACACTGTAGTAGGTAAATGTTGTTTATCATTTATCCTATAGGTCCGTGTGGTGTCGGACTAAAAGAATAGCACCACTCCCTTTCTTCCCGTGGGTGTCGTGCCTTAGTCGCCACTAAGGGAACTACTAGAGAATGAGCAACAGCGTTCTCTATACATTTTTTAAACCATACTGCGATCGCCAACCCGCCTGCCAAGCGTGGCGATTTTGACAAACCCAAACTGACAAGCACAAATAATAAATGGCCCCTAGTGCCCGGCGGCCCACCTACCCATGGCTACGGTAGCGGTCAAGGCCACGGTGAGGCAAGGGGTGCAAAGAATCCCCTGAAGAGATCCGGTTACCACAATCACCGAAAACTGGACCAGGCAACATTTCACACGCATACACTCCGAATCGACGAGAAGATTGTCGAACTCGAGGAAGAATTGAGCAGGTTACGATGTGATATAGTAGGGTTATCTAAAGTTCAATGAAAGGGCAGGACTCGAGAATCCTGAAATTCGGTAACTTGCTCTATTTCCGGGAGGACGACCAGCAGTCCCAAGGTGGTGTCGGTTTATTGTTCATAAGTCCCTTGTGAGCAACGTGGTGAAGATCGAGAGTGTGTCGACCAGGGTGGCGTTCCTTATATTCAGAATATCAGCAAGGTATTCGCTGAAGGTCATACTGGTTTATGCCCCGACCTGGTCACACCCCGACGATGAGGTGGAGATCATGTATGAGGATATTTGCAGATCCATGCATGGATCCAAAACTCACTTCACCGTTGTCATGAGGGACTTCAAAGCGAAACTGGGCAAACGAAGCGATGATGAGTTGCGAGTGAGGCAATTTGGAGTTGGACGCAGGAACCACCAGGGACACCTACAGGCTAGTTTTATGAAGAAGGAAGGACTACTTATGATGAACTCCTACTTCAAAAAACGTAAGCACGGGAAATGGACCTGACATAGCCCTGTGCAACCATAAATGAAATTGACTTCATTCTAGCGACGAAGAAGTAAGTATTCAATGATGTATCTGTGATTAACGAAACGAACGAAAACTGGTAGTGATCACCGTTTGGTAAGAGGCACATTAAATCTCAATATCAAGCTGGAAAGATCTCGGCTGATGAAGTCTACGCTCCGTCTAGCACCGATCCAAGTCCAAAACTCCGAAAGCTTTCAGCTCAAACTTTAGAATCGTTTCAAGTGTCTAGGGACGATTTTAACGATGGGTTCGTGAAAACTGCCCATACGGTTGGGCCAAGATTTTCAAGACCCCAAGACAAGAAGAGAAAAATAAGAAGCTCTCTGATCCTACTTTGCAGCTCATAAGGTAGAGGCGCGAGATGGTCATGCAGTCTTCAGACGATGCGCTCGAGTACCGGCTGCTTAGTCGATATACTTTGTGTAAATGATTACACCCCGCTCCCTCTCGAACAGAGGAGGCCTGTGTCCCAGCAGTGGGCACATTAGAGGCTGATTATGCTACAGGCAAGAAACTTAGGTCGAGTGAATGGGGCTTAGCAGTGAAATAAGAACGATGGGCTGCGTATTCAAGACACTAATAATGTCCTGTTTTGTAATGCTTATAATAAGAACCGTCTTTAAATCAGATTTACTCCACAATACACAAATCCAAGATGATTGTACGTGAGGCATATTTGGGCATACTGGCATGCAAATACGAACGGATTCGGTTACCACCTATGCATATTAATTAATCGACCCGTTCAGGAATTAACCCCGACGGGCAACGCGGAGTTTCAATCAGTGAACACTCAGTTATTAAAACCACGTTTGCATAAATTAAAATAGGTCAAAATCTGATCCAAGTAAAAAAAACCTCCTCCATTCTTCTAAAGTCTAAAGGAATGCACCACTACAACGTTAAAGTCAAATCATGTATTTCAAAGAGGCACATAAAAGGCACTTCTGAAGTTTTGAACGCCAAAATTTACAAAAAATTTGAGTTGATTCTAGTTGCCCTTCCAAAGGATAGTTTTGCATGGAGAAGAATGGCTAAGCACCTCCACCGCTAGTCTTTTAAAATGCTTCATCATCATATCATTAAAACATATTTTGTATTCATTAATTACTTATATCATAGTATGTGAAGACGATGCACCTAGAATAAAATTACTATACCACAGTAGACAACGACAATCATAAATAAAGCAACGACAGGTAAATTAATTATGTGATAGAAACATGGTGCTCACTTATTTACAAATATTGTTAAAGAAGATGATTTTCCTAATATTTTTAACAAGTAAGTATTTTGTGTGTGAGTTAAGGTAGGTATTCACTAGAATATAAAATTATAAATTACACAATTGAATTAGCAACCAGTTTGATTGTCTAGACCCTGTTTTTTTACATTTCTATGGTCTAGACTCTAGATTGTCCTTTGGAGCAGGACCAGCATATTTAAAGTATTCATAACTAGGATATAAAATCCTCTAATTTCATTTAGAACCTCTAAATTACTTACACGTGTAGAAATTATCGAAGAATTACCGCATATTGCTCGCAAAACAGATGGCCGATGGGGTCGAAAGTTTCTAGAGTGGTCACGAACTGAAACACGTTAGAAAGCCTCCCACAAGGTGGACTGATGACCTGGTGACGACCGCAGGAATCCACAGGATGCGTGAAGAACAAAACCGGTCAAAATGGAGTGCATGTAGGAGGCCTATGTCCAGCAGTGGACGTATTTCGGCTGAAATGATGATGATGATGTAGAAATGATCGAACAATGTATCACACTTATTAATGTAGGTCTAGTTGGATAGATGAATGTGTGTGGGAAGTCTTTATTTATACGTAGCTATGGTTTTTTCACCACCTCCAGATAGTTTCCAGATAACTAGCATCGCGTATAATATAAAAAAAAAACAATTACAAATAACATATACATACATGATTTGGAGATCACCTTTTAAGCATGAATTGCTTGTGTTAGGTGACTCCGCTCTTTCACTTAGCGTAAACCATTGATTTGCAATTGAATGTAAAAAATCAAAAATAAAATAAAAATAAGTAGGTAAATAGATTGAGAAAGTAAACTATGGGGATGAACGTTATACAGAGAAAAAGACAAAACATGCGCGTATTGGTGTGATGTGTGTGGGTGTCTGTGAGAGTGTGCCAGTGTGAGGGTGTGTAGTGTGTAGGTATGCGTTAATAATAAATAGCATTGTTAGTAAACAACGCTATAAGTTCAGGTGTAAGTTAGCCCTGTGACAGTATCTTGGGATCGGAAGAAGTCAAATTATTATTATTACTATTTATTTAAATTGAACACAAATTATTCATACAGTGGTTAAGTAACACTTATAAAACTATGTAAGTAAACATTTACCATTGAAATAATAAAAACAAAATATAAAACTAATTCATAAACCTATAATTACTATGTCCGTATCCCGCTGCACCAGATTTGCAGCTCTGCATACTGGTCCAGTACCCCAGGAACGGGCAATCAGGATTATTCTCTACCACCCTTAAAATGCTGTTGGTGCTCTCGCGAATCCTTTGCATCAGGGATGCTGTTCTTTTACGCATAATAGCTTGAAAGCTATCTGTATCAGCTTCAGCAAACATGCCAGATGCGCTACAGAACCGCAGAAGCCCCATCAGCACCCTAAAGACGTTATTGTAATGTACACGAAGAACGTTGTAGGCCTTCTGCGTATGTCTAACCCACAGGCTGCACGTATAAAAGGACTGGCAAAACGCATTGAACAGAGTGAGTTTCATTTCTCTAGTACCTACATCGCGCAAACCTACGGGCCAGCATATTAGAGCGGATCGACAACTCTGCTTCTTCTTCTTCCACCATGCAAACATCAATCCATTTATAAAAGTATATTAGGTAATAGGTAGTAATATAATTATGTAATAGTATGTTACGTACGTAGGTTCGGCGGCTGTCGGAGCGAGGCGAGAGCGCGGCACGCGAGGCGCGCGAGGCCGCATTCCTGGCAACACTGACATCAGCACAGCCACAGCCTGGCGGCAGAAGGTGAGATTCTTTCCGGAATATGTCTAGGTATACGTAACATAAGAATTATGAATATCTAAATTTCATAGATGATAATGATATTATTACTCTGCTACAAGACGGAAGACACTTACATTTTATTTACTAACATCATCTTTATCTTCGCCCACATAATTTTAATTAAAATTCCTGTAAAAATCTCCTACGTCGTATTCTCCATAGTGTACGCAAAAGCTGATTCAATATTTCTTTTCAGACATTCCGTAGTAACAATATCCCGAGTGCCTCAGGCGCTGTTTGGCCGTGGACGCCGCGAGTCCATCGCTGCGTTCCCAGCACTAGCCCGTCAGCGCAGAGACTCCGGCTCCAAGAAATGTGAGCTAACCTGACCCACAAACTTATAATAATGACATGCGTTTCTCCCATGAACAGCCAACATGTTTTGCGTTCAGCTCTCGTTTCCATTACAGGCCCTCCAGCCACAGACACACTCGGCAGCACCCACAATCTACAGCTAGATATAATGGACGACATCGTACAAGCTCGCAAAGTACGCATGCGTCTCTGGAACACTTCGAATGAAAAAGTATGTGAAGTCCAACCGTTGGACGAACGCTCGCCCATGGGCGGCTCTGTACGGTACACAAATCGTGGTCGCAGACACTCAGACTTCCTAGGCTCGCCCTTGCCACCGATACCAGCGCGTCGCCGAGCTTCAGAGATGCCACCGCCGCCGCCCATCCCACCACGCAGCGGTGCCGGCGTCGGCGTGGTCTGCACCGATACAGATCTTCATTTAATGCTCAATGCACTCACTTCGTCAGCCACAGAGATCGATCGCTGCGGCAAGCCAGAGCGGACCCGACGCCTGGCTGACATGAGGTCCAGCAGTTTCGATGCATCCTCGCTGCGAGACAAACCCTTGGACTCAGGCACTACTTGGTTCACTCGAAGACATCAGACCCTAGCCACGAAGAAACAAGAAAATGAACCAAAGAAGACCAAAGTGACTTTTGCTCCAGATTCAAAACCAGCTCCCGGAGACGCGGCGGCTGTGGTGTGGGATAAACCTTCGGGATCAGTTGTGGATGCATGTGCACTCGGCAGTGCCATCGAAGTGTTCCTTAGGAAGAGTTCTGCTGTAGACCCAGGTGCATCGACATCAGGCACAGCAGTCATTGTGAAAGAAACGGCAACAAAAACCGAGGTTCGAGTGAAGACGCGAGACATTCCTGCTACGGTCCGGCCAACGGGACGCCCGGAGGGTGAGCGCTGGTACCCCAACAGGCCAGAGGAAGAGGAAGCGGCGGAGAGTTGCGATGCTTCTCTTTGCTCGTCATTAAAAGACCTTTTCGTGTAGGCACCACGTGTGTATTTAAAATCTTGTAAAATATAACATACCTTTAGTTGTCGAGTAAAGATTGGTTTCTAAAATGGAGAGTGAGAGTTGCGCAGCGGACGCGGTGGTCGCGCCGCGGCGCACCTCGTTGTACTTTATGAATCTTTCTATGTGATAGACTACGCGCCGGCGCCGGTCGTCCTGAGTCGACTCACGACCGACGCCTGATTCGCGTAAAAGTATTTTTAGAGTAAATTCTATTTTCATTGTAAATTTTTTGATATTAGCGATCAGAATATTGAATTATTGTTAGATAGAGAATTATATTCGTAATGACCGGGCGCGCGTTTTCCACGCCGAATGGCGGCCTCCCCCCGCGCGCCCGCCCCTACCCGTCTCGTTCAGAATCTGTGTATCCCGTGTTACCATTAAACAATTAAACTTTCTCATATAGCAGACATTAAAATGGTGAAGTCGTTGGGAGAAACGTACGCTTAATAGAAGAAGGCGACATTCTGTCGTCTTTAATCAATAAAAGTTTTTATCGATGTTATACTGCATTTTCATTTCATACTTCATCATACAACAGTAAGTATGTCTAATTCGTGGCTCCTAACATCTGATTTATTTATGCACACACATTTATACAGACGAGAAGAAAGGAACAGAAAAAATCATACAAAGGTGATGGTTATTTCTAAAGAAATCTCTTCCAGTAAAACTGGGAAACGAAAGTAAATAAAAAAAGAGATGTTGACATCGTATTACGTTCAACGATGTTTTTCATAACATCAAAGCCAAGCTGAAAAATTACCAACGCATATTTCTAAACAACGAAGCCGAACAAACTCATACCTAAGTGACATCGGCACCAATTTCCCCAAGTTTTACGTGATAACTTTTTCATTTACTTGGATAGGTGAGCTTCTTCAACCGTTTAACTTAAAATAAACGTCGTAGATCTAGTTAATGTCCATAACTTTGCCGTCAGCGGAACAATAATTTCTTGTCGTCATATATCCTTGAAAGTTTGAGATCGATATACACAACTCAGTTGTTGTATACCTGTATGGAAGAACCGAGGTACTTAGTTATAGTGGTTTCTTGGAATCTGAATACGACGCGCCGCGACGGCGCGGCATTGACATCAGAAGGATTCTTAGAATAACATCCCTAAATAACATCCCTACCTACTAGCTGAAAATGTTTAACCATTTGGAATCAGATTTCCATGGAAAAGGTTTAGTTGTTATATCACGGGGGCAGGTTAAACAAACGTATATAAACAAAAGGTGTGGCTTCATGAACATCCTGAAGTTCTGAACAGACAGATTGCACGAACATTCGTCAAACTTAAACACAATTATAGGACAGGGTGTAAAAAGACCCATCAAATAGTTTTCAAGTACGCATTCTGTACATCAAACTTAGTAAATATTTTATATAAAAGTCCCAAAATGAAATGAAGAGAGAAAAAATAGAACTTAGTAACATTGCTCAAAAATGACTGCTGGGAAATGACTTTTATTTTTGGTGTGAGCTATTTGCGTTACCTACTGATTTGTGTTAAGTGAGACATTAAACTTCATCTTGATTAATATCTGTTGAAACAATAATTTAACCTTGAGAACATTAAATTGTAGCAATATCATCAAATACGAAGTCCTTTCCGAACCATCTTGGGGTCGGCTTCCATTCAAACCAGATGCAGCTGAGTAGGTACCAGTATATTAGATGGAGCGACTGCATATCTGACCTCCACAGCTCAGTAATTGGATGTTACAATACGCCTTGGTAAGACTGAATAACAGATTTTCGGGCTTCTGACAACCCGTAACGACTGTCAAATCTATGAATGGCAGCCGGCACCAACAGCATAATAATGTTAAGATGTTGACCCAGTCACGGACCAACGGAACAATACATATGCATAATTGCATATTCCATACATTGTATGTTACGGAATAGACAATGTATGAAATATGCATATATGTTTCTACAAGAACCCTGAGGTCTATTAGAGGTTGGTACTACCGCCACTCAAGTACTGCACTCCGGGAGAACACAATTAATTCTGGAAACTGAGTTGACATTTAAATTAGCTTCCAAATGGCCCACTTTATGCAATTCACAACGTATTCTGCTAGAAATGTCTCACTTTATCTTCAAACTCATTTATACGATGACGTTTTCGTCGGGACTGCAACTTATATAGCCTTTTGTTGTGCATTCTTGTTCGAAATACTTTGTGACTTTCATTCTTTGTCGGTCGAGTAATTTGTTTTATATGATGTGAAGAGTCTATCTTTTCGGCTTTTCGAGAAACGATATACTACCTAGGTAATACGTTTAGACAATAAACGTGGTAAACAAAAATATTGAAAAAATATTTTCATCATGTGTAATTTTTTTTTAAGCGTCTTGGTTATTATGAAGAATCCCACATACAAAGAAACTAAGATACATAATATTCGTGAAAAACACAACCCTGGCCTAAAGGAACATATTGATATACCATTAGTCTTTTATTACTTCTCCATCATTCGAGCTGTGGTGGCCCCGACTTACGAATTCTACTTGTATGTGGGAAGTGGGTCCAAACCCAAGCAGGCATTTTACTTTTTGTATAGCCCACTCCCACAGTGGAGGCATGTGTCCCAGCAGTGGGAACATTATAGGCTGATTATGATTCTCCATCATTTCTCATATCGACTTTTCTAAACTCTACTTTGCAAAATGCAAATGAACCAAGTGCATGCTTTCTCGTCTCGCTGCAATAGCTTTTACTATAATCGAACTTCGAGAACCTTTTATACTAAACGTTAAATAATTCAAATGTGACCCAGGCTGTATAACATAATAAATTTTACTAAGTACGAGTATAAACTTATACCGTCATGTTTTAACATTGTAAGACGTGATTTAACTTCACTTCTAATCTACAGCTGTAACCCAGTTTTTTTTTTTTTTTTTTTATTATTATTATTATTTATTTATTTGTCAGATAACATGATCCAATATGGTTAGTAACAATAATAGCTTATGAACTATGTTAGTAGGCAACGAATTTAAATACAAATAGGAAATAAAACATTTAACAATAATCATAACAGTAATAATCAAAGCATTAAACAATATTCTAAACATTTATTTTACAGTCCCAACCACAATGCTTACCCAGAGCGAGTGTATCGGGCACTGATATTTAGTGGAAACTATCTTCAGAATGTTGTTGCTGCTGCCACGTACCCTGCCCAACAGTGACGACACACGCTTGCGTCTTATTGCGTAAAAGTCATCCGTACGCGCTTCGGCAAACATAGCGGACGCACTGCAGAACCGCGGCAACCGCAACAACATCCTGAAGACGTTATTGTATTGTACCCGCAGAGCGCTGTAAGCCTTTTTAGTATAATTAACCCACAGGCTGCTCGTGTAGAAGGATTGGCAATATGCTTTGAATAGTGCTAACTTGACTTGAGGTGAGCAACGAGCAAACCTGCGAGCCAACATATTACCCCGGACCGCCAGCGCTCTGCGTTCACGTTCAATGTCCTCGTTGTCCTTTAGATCATCGGTGATAATGTGCCCTAGATATTTAAACTTTTTCACTCTATTGAGAGGAGAACCGTTCAGAAAAATAGGAGGAGGTTCATGAAGGGTTTCATCACCAAGACCAAAAAACATACACTCGCTCTTTGCAACATTATACCTGAGACCATGACTCTCGGCATACCGCTCACAGACTCTAAGTAGATGACGAAGGGCCCAAGTTTTTGCATTTCTAATTTTATTTAGATTTTGTAAAGTTCATAATACAAAAATTACAACTTAGCACCGGACTAACTGTCACTTTTGTAGAAAAAAAAACGCATATCTATATATTGGGTTCTTAATTCAAACACTGGCTCGGTGGTTTAAACCTAATCGCCCTAGAGTTTCATTAACTTCAAACTATGTAAGAAACAAGCTGTTTCTTTGAAAATATAGCTATGCAAAGACGGGTCGGCTCATCGATATTGACCACAGCGGACATATTACAAGAATTTCAATTTCATAGTGTACTCGAGGGTTTAACGCAAATTCTTTTTATTTATTATGTTATTAAAAATACTCTGGCTCTTTGTAGACCGTTCGACCTTCAGTCGAGGCCAACGAGGATAATAATAGACGGTTTTTTATACCTTACAGAAGGCAGCGATATGTTAATGTGTAAGTTTGACTGGAGACATAATTGGGTAACACACTAACAGTAGGCAATGGCTTTCATTTTGACAGTTCAACAACATTCTTTGCGTTATTTACATTGTTGAGCAGACACATTTTTCGAACATATCCATTCCAATGTATGTTGTTTTGATGTTTGTTTTGATATATATGTATAGGGTAACTGGTAATTAGTGACCGATATTTAAACACATGATCGTACCCATCATAACAAACCACTTTCCCAAAGGAACGATTTTTTTTTTCATTCAATTTTCTTGACCCCAATTTTATTACCTCAATAGACTATTGAGTACCTAACAATAATAATACACCATCAGCTGTAATTAAAATTTAGTTACCTACAAACAAAAAAAAACACTTTTACCATGCATTTTTTTTCATTAATTTAACAACAGATCGCGCGCGCGCATCAACTGATCCCTGGGTTAAGCAACTAACAGCTGATGCGCGCGAGCGATCCGTACGGTGGTTAAATGAATGACAAAGGAATAACGCATGGTAAAAGTGGATATTATTTTTTGTTTGTAGGTACCTAAATTAAATTACAGCTGATGGTGTAGATAGTATTATTCTTGTTATGTTAGGTACTCAATATTCTATTGGGGTCAATAAAATATATTTAAAATAATCGTTTCTTTGGGAAAGTTGTTTGTTATGATGAGTACAATCATGTGTTTAAATATCGGTCACTAATTACCTACCAGTCACCCTATATAGGTATCTGTACTTGTTCTTTGTAGTTGGAGTGATATTAAACTACAAAGTTTCAATAGGAATGTAGAATGTATTGAGGTCTACAGACTTTTAATCACAGTCAGAAGAATTTGGAAAGAAATTACTAATCGATTATCTACACAACATCACGCCTTCTTGGTGTACCTATAGTACGTACACCGACATTTCACCAATTATGAAGCAATGATTAGCAATACCCATCAAAACGATTCAGTATCCGACTAATATTGTATTACGCATTAAGGGTGCCTAGGTTTTGTTTACAATATAATTATGGTGATTATTATTTGACCATGCCGTTGTTACAGTTTTGAATTTTTGTACATAGATTCTTTACATAAAAATACTAGACACGTGTTTCGGGTTTCGCATATAATAAAAACTAGGGTTGTATAAATTTTCCTAATAAAATAAGGTCAACAAAAAATGTAAACCAATTTCACTTTTACGATGAAAAAATATATTGTGAATGCTTTAAAATTACTACATATCCACACATACGTGAACATTTGTCAACAATAATGTCGATAAAGATAACATTACTGAAGTAAATTACAGGAAACTATTACTGTTTATTTATCATTCCAATTCTATGTGGTAGCGAGTAAAATGGATTCAATTTTTGAAACAAACTATGTAATAAACTGTGTTATTATCAGAGATCGGATATTCGGATGCATATTTACCTAAAGATAATTTTTAAGTATGAAAGTATGGAAGCGGCTTTATAAATTATTTGTAATATTTATTAAAAACCCCGGGATTCTTGGATTGCATAACTATTCAGATGTGTATTAATTTAAAATTAATGTTTAACCCGATACAAATATGTGTATGTACTGGAGGAGGGGTGGTTTGTATTAGTTAAAACAAAAAATAAACAAATTACTTACCTAAATTAAGACTTTTTCGATACAAAAGCGCATTCCATGTTAGCCAACATCTCAACTTTAGGTGAATATGCATCCGAATATCCGATCTCTGGTTATTATATAGTACCTAACTAGTTTTTTTTTTGTACAAGCAATACATGTCTTATTTCCCCGAATGGTTCGGCAGAGGTGTTCCTATAGTAGACCCACATGTCGCCAGTTATATTTAAGTCTCATGTAATAGGGGCGAGCGTATCGCCATCATCCGGGGACAAATCCAAACTCCGGGCTGCTACTGAGAAATTCTAGATAGATGGAAAAACCCAAAAACACTTTGCCCGACCTGGGAATCAAACCACCTCATGTGGAGCAGCATTGCTCCACATGAGGTGGGTTCGTTTCCCAAGCAAAGGTGACCCACGAGGCAGACGGGTTTTTGTAATGTCCGGAAAATGCCCCTTTTATGTTTCTATCTATAACAAACTCTGACCATGAGAAAGGATAACAGGGTAATTGAATCACTTCTTAGCGTGTCGATAGCAATCTAAATACTGTCAGCCCAGAATTTGGCTACGAGCTTGGCGCTTTCATCAGCGAGAATCAGATCCTGTAGCGTGCAGACAACAGGACCCGCTGGACAAGACACTAAGTGCCCCATTGTTTGTGGGACAGCACCACAGTTACACTCCAGTGCGGAGTCATCTGGGAATTTCCACCTGACAGCACCCTAATTGCGTAACACACGATCAATCACAATCTGTTTCATTTTGACAGTTCAACAATATTCATTGCGTTATTTACGTTGTTGAGCAGACACTTTTACGAACATATATGAAGCAATGGATGAGCAATCTGTTTCAAAGTGATTCAGATTATGATTAATCGTACGTTACGCAAGTTTTGTTTACTTTGGCCTACCTGAGTCCGGAGTCCATTTAAAGACTTCCAGTAAAGCCAAGGCGACTCATGTCCAGGTGCGAGATTTTCATCAGGTGGAACGAATGGGTTTGGTAAGGAAGCACCATCTCCCCACAGGTTTAGCCGTTCCTTAGATCTTTCGCCAGTGAGTGCGAAGAATCATTTTAAAAGGCTTTTGCGGCTTTCCAGCC
Organism: Antitype chi; assembly: GCA_947359405.1. Lineage (NCBI taxonomy): Eukaryota > Metazoa > Arthropoda > Insecta > Lepidoptera > Noctuidae > Antitype > Antitype chi. Next base: position 6,636,641 of record OX375815.1, on the reverse strand, counting down.
TTTGTGACACGAAAATGTTACCATGTAAAGGGTGTCGTGTGTCAGAAACCATCTTGGCTCTTTGACTCACGCACCGCTCTGGGAAATTTAAATTCTATGTGTAATAAAAACACACCAATTCAATTTCATAGGACTTTCCAAAATCACTAGCCAATATAGACATAAAAACTTGTCACATCGAATATATCGGGAGAAATTAAATTGCAACGTTAATAAATCAACAAGGTTCGTTTCGGATGAATCCCAAATTGGTACATACCTATGTGTACACGAATGTATCAACTGACGGATTTTACGCAAATTGTAGTTGACGGGCTAACGAAGTGGTACGGTGTGGGCAGTGATTGGGTAAAGCTTATCTATACCACAAAATACAAGGCAGAAGGCTTGACTTTTGTTACATTGGAACTTCTGCTGTTTGCGATGAATTTGGATAAATGTTTTTTTTTTTCTGTGAGTAGATTTGTACAAACACTTTTACACGTCAATTATATTTTAAGAACTAGACGAGGTCGGCGTTTCCTATGTGAATAATATGAGAAGAAAGGCTGAAAAAATCTTCAGGGTCCCAAGGCTCATCATCATCATCGTAGGCAGCGGATCTAGTGCTGGACATGGGCCTCTGCTTTTGCACGCTATTCAACTCGAATTTCGGCAACTGTCATCTACATGCTACCAGCCACCCTGCGATGATCGTCGAATTTGGAATTTGAATTTGGATGTAAGTATTTACCGAATTAATTAAAAAGGGCTGAATAAAAAACCGAAGATCGAGGGCTGTTTCACAATTTAGGATAGCCCTATTTATATTTTGCCAAAAAGCAATTTAGACAGAAATTAAGTATTTCCAAACATGTAAGCAGAAAGATTGGTAATCACAGTATGAAATGAAACGAACTCTAAGGAATGATGTTGCTTATATTCGCGAGATATCTCCTTGATTGAGTACCTTGAGTTCCTTAGTAGTCAAAGGTAACTAAGAGATTACGTATGTACAGTCACCAAAACAAATAAGTTACCAAGGTCGTCAGATAAAGTTGAAGTTTAGTAACGAAGCAATAGAAAACAAAACTTAATTTATCAAAATTGTATTTCATTTGTAAACATCCATCGGTTGCTTACTAAACTTCGACTACGAGTATATCCGAAGACCTTGGAAGTTATCTCTTTTGGTGACTCAACCTTATCTCTTGGTTACCTTTGTGCACAGAGTTTACCACATACGTGTATGATATCTCTACAAACTACGCAGTTCAGATTTAGCTTACCCTCCTTGTGATTAAGAGGGATCAGCGACGTAGTGTTAAATATACGGAAGGCTGACATTTAATTAGTGCCCCGCAAAACATTCAGGGGAGGCTGTTTTTTGGTGGAATAGTGACGATTAAATCCTACTAATATTATAAATTTGAAAGTCTGTGAGGATGGATGGATGTTTGTTACTCTTAAAAAACTACTGAACGGATTTGGATGAAGTTTTCCACTGATTTAGTTTATAACCTGAATGAACACATAGGGTACTTTTATCCCGGTAGTACGTTCTCGCGGAATGATTTCAATTTCCGACCTCCACGCGGGTGAAGCCGATGGAATAAGATAGTCAATTAAAAGATAAAGTGAGTTTGATAACTTGTAACAGAGATCCTAGCAGATACTGCCAGGTTTTATAGCTTTATTTAATAAACACAAATAACGCACGCCTGTATTCCCGAAAGGTAGGCTGAGGTGAACCTATACAGGGTGTAAGGGAAACGCTTCCAAAAACGAAGACAGGTGATGGCCTAGTGATTCTCGATACCATCAAAAAATCTAGATTCTTTTTTTACCATTTTTACGAAACATTTTTAGTCTTTTTTGTACACTATGCTATCAGAACTATTAAATTAACCATTATTTGAGATTAAACACATTTTAAAACGACCCCAAGTGCAGGCGGCGACTTTAGATTTACGCATCCTTTGTAAAACGCGGCCAAAATAAAATAAGTAGAAACATTACGGAAGCGTCAAACGTTTTAAATTGATGCAGAATAACCAATTTAAGGCGAAATTTTATTGGTATCCGTTTGCATTTAGGTTGTATATAATCTAATTTCTGGCTTTGGAAGCGTTCCCCTTACATCCTGTATAGTACACCAATATTTCGCCAGTTATGTTTAAGTCCCATATAACAGGGGGCGAGCCGATTCCCATCAAGAGACCACAAATCCAAGTTTCGGGCTGCTACTGAGAAATTCCAGATAAAAACCCAATACCACATTGCTGTCGAAGCAGTTTATTGTAAACTTACATAAAATAATGAAAAAAACATCATAAAGCATTTGTAAAAAAGAATAAACCCTCTTAATTTTCTTTACTGTGGCTACGGCTGTATGTACCCTGACCTAATGTGCTCTGAAATCCCACACATCTTTGTTATTTAGTTCCGTCCGCTTTAATCCATTTAATCCAGGCCAGACCAACGTGTGACGTGTGTGGCTTCTAAAATATATGCGACATGGGTAACAGTGAAGCGTATATCACAGCTTCTTCCATTATACAGATTACTTCCAAAAATCACTGTCGGTCTAGTGGTTGCAATTACGGACGCCAGAAATGGGCTCCTTAAACTATAAAAAATCGGCGGAAGGCGGTGACAAAAAAAAATAAATACATATCCAAAGTCACCGACTTCCGAAATTATAGTTATTTTTCACTTTGTAGTGTTTTTTCCGGAAGTTGGTTGCTTTTTTTGGAAAAAGTTTTTATTTTTCACTTCTTAGCTACAGTACCTACCCCACACCAATTCGAAATTTCATCATCCTTGTGGTCAAAACAAGGCATTTTTATGCGATAGTAGCAATCGCGGTTTATTTGCTGTAATTTTTTGAAGAGTTCTATCTCCGAAATGCATCATCACATCTATATGAAATTTAAATGAGACCATTTCGGAATAAACCCTTATCGAACAAAACACTAATTTTGCAAATCCATCTGTCTACATATGACGGAGTTATGCCCGAACATACATTAAAAAAATACATATATGTATATATAAACATGTCGAATTGATAACCTTCTTCTTTTTGAAGTCGGTTAAAAAACCCGACTGCGTAAAAAAGTTAACTTTAAAAAACATTGAAACAAGAATCTTTTGTTTTAAAAGGTTGACTATTAAACTGAATACTATAAGAAATCTAATGCAGTTGAGAGGCCCAACTGGCCTACGACTGCATTAGATTTCTTATAGTATTTTCTTAGTATTATCTTCTTAAAAACAATAAAGACGTTTATTGCCTCTGACTGCATGAAAAGTTTCTTGTTTCCATATGTTTATTAAAGTTTACTTTCTACGCAGTCGGGTTTTTTGACATTTAAAAAACATATTAGAATTGTTAGTTACATAATAATAATGATTTTTGTTAATTAATTATGATTTCAAGGACGCATCGCATCAGGTTTAGGCAAAATTCGAGAAAGACAGGAGAGAGAAGAAATATATACAGGAAAAGTTTTTATTCAGTGCGCAATCTTTAACCATTAATTCAGCATATCATTCTAGACCCCCAGCACAGAAATTTTTCGTCGGTTATCTTTTCCTCTATCTAAATCTCTCTCTGCCTCTCATACTAAATCTTTCTTTATTTTAAGATGTTTTAGGTCTATCACACCCATTTTTATCTATTTTCAATTAATTACTTACATTTTTTAAAAACTTGTTGCTGAAACGTCGAAACATATTTCAACAGTAATCACACAGTTCGCAGTATCGGCGTTGGACTCTGACACTACTTCGCTAGTTATTGAAGCTCGTTAAAATAAAGTTTCTCTGTCAGTCGCTTCGCAGTGTACATACTTCGACGACAGGTCTTAGCTACTTCGACTACAAGCTTGTTGAAGTTTCTGGAGATACCTGCTTTACAGACTTAGTTGGAGTCGTGATACTTACAAAATTATGTTATTATTATGCTTGGTATCGCAAGGGTTGGAACGAGGTGGCCCTGAAAAAGAATGCCTGTAAAGGTTTGTGGGTGGGCTTTGCTCAGCAGTGGGAGAGTGTAGACTAATTAAAAATAACATAAAAACGGTTTTATTTACAAATGAATTGGTGATTGTTTGTTTGTATTGTAGTATTTATAAGGGGGTTGTCGAATTAAACTATGTTAAAATTATTGCGTTAAATCCAGACATTCGCGTTTACAGTAACGCGAATGCTTGGATTTAACGCTTTTATATTAGGTTTTTGTTTGGAAAAATCTGTTCACTGGTTTTTCCAAACAAAAACCTAAGATAAATATTATGAAAGCATTTTACATCTTCTTGACTGTTTAAATGCAACATTATTTCCAGCCTGCACCACATAAGGTCGACTTTTGCAGACAACCGCTTTTTTTAGGCTTCGAAATCATAAAATAACTTCTCCCGCTCTGGGTGGAGCAGGAGGGCGTGTCAGACTTTTACTGACTAAAACCCACCCGTGTGGTCAGTTGCCTGTGTGCCAGGGGCGACGGTATCTCTTTCGAACAACCCGCACCCCTGGAAGGCATTGGCCCTAGCGGACCCCACCCGTTGGTGCTGACATCTCTTTGAGGCGCGCGTGAGACACAACGCGCCGCCGACCCGGGCTTGGTCCTTACCGGACAGCGAGCTACCCGTTACTCGCCGTCCGCAAGCCTACGCCTACAGTGGCGGGAAATCAGCCTGGAATTCCCAACGCCCAGGGCGTCTCCTGTGGCGATTAAGGCCGTGAGGGTGCATATACTGTGATCGCCCAGTGGTCGAAATTCGACCATAATTAATTTAAAACTTAATGTATTTTTATAAACTTTACTGCACTGCTGCATATAAACATTAACTGTGTCAAACCTACTCCTCCCTCCGCGTAATTTTCTTAAAAAGGGGTAGAATGTTTTTGCGTCACGTATATAGATAACGAAAATAGACTTATTACTATACCTTAGTTAGTTATGTTAGTATTATATTATATTACCTGTATGATCTTGTTAAAATAACAAAAGACTTTACCTATTACTTTTACACTTAGTATTACAATGTGCAAACAATCATACATACTCATACGTAGTTGTAAGACTAAAATCGTTACCGACGAATATTTTAGATGGAAATAGACGATAACACTTTTAACAAAATAGGGGTGTTTGTGTTTGACCAAACTAAAAACACATAGGTACATGTTATCCGAAAAAAGTGGAAAACATCCCTGCGATCGCTTGCTAGGGGGTGTTTATTCTATACCGTTCCTCTGGCACATTGCAAACAGAAAACTGCAGCAAACTGCAAACTTTCGCTTACCTACATGTTCAATAAACATGTTTTTTAGTTTGATTTTTGGAGCCGCACACTCAGATTGAAGGCAAACATGCTACATTTCTATCACAGCCACTCTCTTGCTCTTTAAACAACGGTTTTCTATCGGAACCCAATATTAAAATCATATGCTATGATAGCGAGATCTATCTTTTAAGAATAGTTTTATGAATATACTCGAAGTAGTTAGAAGAGTAAAAAGACGGGGAAACCTTCAAAAGGCCGAAAATAACGGGCCGGGGGATATGACCGGGGAGTGTGGGATTTTTACATTAATATTAATTTAAAAAACTAAAAACTACGCTTTAAAAACCAAACTAAAAAAGGAGAAAATAATTTAATTCAATTAAAAAGCGTGGGGTGCTTTTTGAGGTATTTTTATAATCAATTAATGTCAAGCACCCCACGCTTTTTAATTGAATTAAATTATTTTCTCCTTTTTTAGTTTGGTTTTTAAAGCGTGTTTTTTAGTTTTTTAAACTATTATTTATTTTCTATTTTTTAGGTCTGCTAACTACAAAAACGTGATATACAGGGTGATTGGAAGATGGGTGCAAAGCTTTAAGGTGAAGATAGTATAGACGATTTAGAACCATTTAAGCCATGGTTGTCTAAGACGAAGTCTTACCAATTTTTTTTTTTTAATAAGGTTTAAAAGACGTATTGTACAAATTTTTTATTTTTTCTGAGCTTTAAATGTCTGTAAAAAAAATGTCTAATGACACAGAAGCCTAAAACATGTTTTGCTTGATTGCTTACACATTACTTTAATTAAATAAATAAAAAATGAATTCATTTATCATTCAATTTGGCCATAATTATGCAGTTTACATTAAATTTTGAGAATTTCCGAAAAAAAACTTAAAAATTTGGTTAAAAATATTTGGTAAGACTTCGTCTAAGACAACCATGGCTTAAATGGTTCTAAATTGTCTGTACTATCTTCGCCTTAAAGCTTTGCACCCATCTTCCAATCACCCTGTATATTTTTTTTCCTTTTTTTTCATTTTTCTAATTTTTTTTTAAATTATTGAATTGTCATCGGTCCTCGATAAGTTTACAAAGTTTCAATGAAATCAGACCGTTTAAAGAGGGTCAAAATCGCGCTCTACGGAGTCGGTTACATACAAACAAACATACAAGTGAAGCTAATATAAAGCGTGTAATAAAACCAGCCCGGTGGTCACCATCTACACTTGGAAAGGGCCAACGTTACCTCTTTATGCAACGCTTGTTAGGGCACACCTCTGGGGAAACTGTAAAAGGGTTTCCCTGGAATCTAAGTCGACAATTTAACGGACGTAATAATATCGTGGCAGGATTATTTACGCACAGGATTTTCAACACATTGCGTTTACCGCCGAGTGTTGAGAAGCTGGCAAAAGGTGATATGACATAAATGCGAAAGTAAGTTTCTTTGTTACACTTTCACGCTAAAAACGTTTGAACGGATTTGAATGAAATTTGGCACACAGCTATACCAAGACCTGCACCCTAATTGCGTAACACGCGATTAATCATAATCGGTTTCATTTTGACAGTTCAACAACATTCATTGCGTTATTTACGTTGCTGAGCAGACACATTTTTCGAACAAATGAAGCAATGGTTTAGCCATTTGTTTCAATACGAAACAAATTATGATGAATCGTGAGTTACACAATTAGGGTGCTGGGGCTTTAGTCTGCTATTTTAATAAATTCGTCATTCCAACACGATCCCATTGTCATTCATTTGTCATTTTGCTAAAAGTTCGTAATCTGCTAAATTCATATTGGTCGATCATTGGTCAGTCAATGGTCTCGTAATAAAATTGTGTCATAATGGCTTTTTCGTATTGCCATTATTGTAAACTCGTTAGTAGAAATGTTTTTCGAAAAACTACTACTAAATTTGAACATTTATTCATGCCAGATTTCATTTATATATATTTTTACATATTATTTATTAGTGTTATAAGCAATCTAAAGTAGTAGGAAGATCGTAAATTAAGTCAGTCATTCATTTGTCATGATGTACGAGATTACCAATAAATGCCATTTCTTTCAATGGAGTGTCAGTGGCTGACCATTGGAAAGTCATAATGACGCCATTTTATTAGTAGATTACCAAACTTGTCAAAATCAACAATTATGAAATCAATGATAGACCATTCTGACACTATTGTAATAGCAGACTTGAGGCTCTGGGTACTTTTCATGCTGGATCACAGTCCGAAGTCTCGGGAAACAGCCAGTAAACTTATTCATATTTTTACGATCAAACGAATACCCAAGTAATGGTGGTCAATAAAATACAAAACGAAAATGATGGGCAGCCATTGAAAGTATACTGTTCGTATGTAAACACAGTATATTGACCCGTGCCTTAATACACGACGTGAAGGTCTTTCAAAGTCGATAAGTTATTGCTATGCGTGACTTCGGACGGCAGGTGTAAATATAATAACACAGTCTGGTCTGAAAAAAATCCATGATACAGCATATTGTTAGAAAAAAGTTTTTAAAGGAGCCGAACTATGTTTTTATTAAATTCAATAGTTTCGTCTAATTTTCGTCTTTGAGAGCACTGGTGGTCCAGTGATAACGGCCGCGACTTAAGAGTTGTAGATAGATGGTTTGAACCCTGACAGGCACTTTACTTGGTGTAAATTATTTCAACACCACTGCTCTCAAAACGGTGAAGGAAAACATCGTGAAGAAACCGGCATGTCCTAGAGGCAAAATTTCGTATTTACATTTTCGAATTTACGTTACGTTCACGACATACATTCGTGCAAGGCCCACAGTTTTCGGTTTTAGGTACCGGTAAGATAATTGCGTAAAACACTAACAGAAGCCATGGCTTTCAACAAAAACAAAATTTTGACATTTTAACAGCATTCATTGCGTTATTTACGTTGTTAAGCAGACACATTTTTTGAACACATGATGCAATGGATTGAAAAATCATCCAAAATCATTCAGATTGTGATTGAAATTGTGTAGCGCAATCCGGGTATAGAACACCTTTATCATGTTACGTGTCCACTGCAGGTACCGGACAGTCTGTAGTTCGATACAGCGACCAATCAACGTGGTCATCGACCGATTATTTACGATGTTTTCGGAAAACATGGAGCTAGCCGGCCATTCCACTTGATACATGATTTATTTGATACTGAGATAGAATGATTACATAGTAATGTAAAACGTATGCATTATCATCGATAATAGATTGAACATTAATGATAGGGTTGATACAGTAGCCTGTGGTGATTGATTTCTGCGCTATGGATTTTCGAGTCGATTTCCATACTTATCATAAACAGCCTATAATGGTTCCCACTGCTGGGACACAGACCTCCTCTCTGTGAGAGAGAGCAGGCCGTAATCCACCACGCAGGCCTAGTGCAGGTTGCTAGATATCACATGTCTTCGAATTTTTGGTTCTAAGACATGCCGGTTTGTTCACCATACATCAAAGTTTTTGAGAAAATGTGCTTATTCTTTTTACTATACCATTTTAAGCATATGGAATAGAGATTTAACAAGTTAGTGTACCTATGTTGTTTGACTAAAAGATATATGGGTTTCTTACTAAACTTCAAGTATATCCAACGATCCTGGTTACTTAGCTCTTTTGGTAACTTTACATTAAAACTAAAGGAAATATGTAGAAATTCAGAGGAATACATGATACTAACAAGTAAGGGAGCAAAGTGACAATTTTTTCCTTAACGTAACGGGGTAAAAGTGAGAGGTCGTTTAGCAGGTGTAAAGTGTCGGGGCTATAAATTGCGCCGTCTCGCGCACGGAGCACCTGAACCGGCCTCAAGATTTCCTCGGCAATCTTTAAAATGTTAATAGCTCCTCCAATGTAGGCTTAACACTTTCCAAAGTTCTTTTCAATGCTTCTTATTACTTAAAACGTTTTTATTTTAGCATTGTTTTTTTTTTATTGTATTTATTTTAGTTGTTTTTTTAAAGGCGAAGACTGACCTGCAACGTTTATTTGTAATGTATCGAGTTTTTGTAACGCGTTACAGTAGTCAGAGCAGTGAGCCGAGCCGCTTAATGTGTGCATTGCGACTTGAGAGCGCATGTTTACATGCAAGTCAGTTAGGTTGGACACGTCGTCGCAAGCAGAACTTATCTCGTTATACTCTCTTTTACAAAATAATAATATACTTTTCTAAAGCAAATGCACACACAACCTCTAAACCCGCCATTTTGAACAAAAATAGAGCAGCCTAAGGTCAAGTGCTCGAAGCGAACGTTCGCCACGTTTAGTGTATCGCCATTTTGTAACAAGAAATGGAGCGTGCTTGAGCTATGTGCTTTAAGCGAGCGTTCGCCGCGTCTTGTGTATCGCCGCTTTGTAACCAGGTTCGCTTCGAATTATACATTACAAACAAACATTACAAATCAGTCTCCGCCTTAAGGTGAACCTAGTCCACATTTTTTGCATACAAACTTCGGGAGTGTTTTACTCCACTGTTTGACATGGCACATCCAAAGTAAAATATGATATCGTTTTGTCTCATTATTAATACTGTCTGTACGGAAACCGAATACTAAAATACTTAAAAAGATTCGTTTTTCTTGCTAATTTTACTTAACTTTGGGCGTGTTTGATCCTGCATCTCACTCAATAACGTTGTGCGTGTAGACTAGCATCTAACTGCTCATCACTGATACTATCTCTGTCGGACACGAAGCCTGGTGAGACTGCGTGATTTTTAGCCAGGCCCACCAGTGAGTTCGAGCACGCGACTAGGTTCCCCATAAAGTTTCAGTGTGTACAATGGTTAAAGTTTGAAATACTTAATCATATAAATGGGACTGTTGGATTACAAGTATTTCTAACGACTCTATTTTCACTGAGTAAAATCTGCTAACTCGTCATTAACTCACAAACAGTTTACGTAAGCTATACGAGCAGGAAGTTTGAACGCATTTATGTTTCACAACTAAAGCTTTGAGAATTATTGAAAACTACGAGACTCAGCATAAATCAAAGTAATATCACGCCGAGTATCTCTTATGGCGAACTGGATTTTGTATAATAAATTGAGATGGAAACACTTCCACCCCTCCAGAACCGCCACGGAATAATTTACGATTCCCTCTGTCTCATTTTACGACATCACCTGAAAAAAAAACAGTTTTAAACGCAAAAAAAAACATAAAAACGTCTAACTGTTTAGTCGGTAGTATTAACGTAATGGAAAAGGAGCTGTTGTAATAGAAATAAAACTTTTACGACACTTTTATATCTATTACAGCGAAATGTTTCGACAAAATTGTGTATTTTTTATTTTAACCGACATTTAAATTGGTTTCGCCCTTGTTCGAGCGGAATGTTACGAGAAGATAATGAGGGTAGGTATAAAATATACATAGTGGCGCAAAGGAGCTGAATTCATCGCTGCTTCACAGAATTAAATTAACAAAAGACTTTATATCTTTCATGTTACATTACAACGGCGCAGCGCGGCGTACCTAGCTATTCTACGAATTACTCATGTTCTGAAATGAAATATGTAATAAATAAAATGTTTGTAATATTGATTACGGGTGCTGTTGGGTTTGCTTCAATACTAAAGTTTATTCATTATTGTTAATATTAAGTTTTTTTATATTTAGAGGTACTTATTACTGCGCTTCACATAATATTCTTCTCGTGATTATAATTCCTTTTCGGAGATTTAGAACTTACTTTAGGTGTCATCATCTGCCTACCCTACCCAACTAAATTTGGGTCAGGTAACAGTCAATATCATCAAGCGCCTGCCCATCTGACCTTCACATCCCAGTCACTTGGTAAGTATAATTGTCAGATATTCAGAATTCTGAATACCCTGCGAGTCACGGAGGGATATTAGTATGTAATGGATGGTCACCCATCCACGCAGTTGCTTAACCTTGGAGATAGACACGTGTGGCTGTTATTATTTAGCCTCATCCAACCTTGCTTACTTCATCACAGCGAATTATATAATGTAAATGACTGAACAGTGAAAGTAGTTAATAGTCAAACTGTTCACAAGATCAATAGTAATCTCCTATCAGAAATGCAAAACCTACACAGGTAATTACCCCTTAACTAACAATTAAGAGGTACTTGGAACACCTGTCAAGCTGTAACCAGCCTGAAAACCGCTTGCCGGATGCGTTAGCTAATCCGACTTGCTCACGTTTGACACGCCACGTCACACCAAGTCAAGCCACGTCATGTCTCGTTAGATTTAACCTGACTGGTATTGTCTGCAAAGTCATCACTACACTTATGTCATCCTTCCTATTTTTTTTAGTATATTGGCTCCTTGTTCTTTTCATGAAATTAATTTTTATCTCATCGTTCTTTGTATGTTATGTTGTGACTTTTGTATGCACCAAATAAACGATTTATCTATATATCTATACATACCCACTACATAGATACCAAACAAAATCATAACCCCCTTTTTGCTTCGCCGTAGTCGGGTAATAAGTACAATCGTGCTTACAGCAAACAAAAAATGAAAGTAAGTAATTAATTTGAATTCTGAACAAACAAACCGAGTTTCCTCAGATCATCTTGAAAATACTTTCCACTAAAGTAGAATCTGTTAATTAAATATTTTCTAAACCGTCTCACGGTTTAAAAAAAGAAAAGAAGCTTATTCTTTTTATTGTACCATTTTAAGCATATGGAATAGGGATTTAACAAGTAAGTGTACCTATGTTTTTTGACTAAAAGATATCTTTCTCTTGGGTCTCTTGGGTTTCTTACTAAACTTCAAGTATATCCAGGGGTGCGGGTTATTCGAAAGAGATACCGCGGCCCGTGGCACACAGGCAACTGAGGGAACACGGGTTGGTTTTAGTCAGTAAAAGTCTGACACGCCCTCCCGCTCCACCCAGAGCGGGAGAAGTTATTTGATGATTACCCACCCAAAAAAAAAAAAAAAACCTCGACTCTCGAATTATATTTTTTTGCGAATTCGATTTATTCCTCAAACTAGTTATTACGTGAGCACACATAAACTAACACAGATATCTAAAATCTATAATAACGCCATTTAATCTTATAAGTAGGTAACGAACGAGCGACTCGCCCCTGTTTTGCTTAGTTTTAAAAGACGAAAAATACTTCTAGATTTACTCGTATTTTTATCATATTATGTAAGTTTAGTGTAGTTTTACCGATGACCGTTGGGATAGACGTGTTCTTGAGTGGAAACCGCGAATCTGCAAACGTAAGATAGGACGCCCTCAGGCTAGGTGGAGCGACGATCTTCGCGGGGTGACTGGTGACAACTGGATGAGAGTTGCCGAGAATCGAGCTGAACGGCCTGCATTTGGTGAGCAGTGAACTGCTGTAGGCTGATAATGATATTAATCTAAATTAAACTTACACATAAACCTTCTAGTATACATTCTCTAGTCCAAATTATGGTGACAGTCACATCAAACCCATTGCATAGTTTGGAAGAACAATATGCGGTCTCACAGACAGACGCAAGAAGGTACTTTAACTTATAATAAGTATGCATATATTATTATGATTGAGTAGCATACAGCTACAGAACTAATTTAAATATGAATGAAGTAATTCACGACAAGCCATATACAAGTCTCCACAAATAGTAATAGAGTATTGTTGTACAAGTTACGTAAGTGATCAACTATTAATTAAGCTTAAAACTAACTTATTCCAGCATTAAACTACAATATTACATCAAGTACCTATCTGCATGCACAACCACTATTAGGATGCATCAGAAACAATTCTGTTTTTAGATAAAATAGTACTAATGGACACCAATCAGCTTGTAAACAAATCGATTGAGGGGTGTTCGTTCTTTACAATTCTGTTAAATGCTTTGACTGAGCGAATCAAATAGGATATACCACGGTAAATTATACGGGGCATGGTGAAGAATTTACAAACGAGTATGTCGAATTGGAATATTCAGAGACAGCTTAGAATGAATTCAGGGCATTCAATCCTCGATTGTGCTATTTTCTAGGAACCGCAAGTCATATATATTTCTCCAAGTTACAAGTGGAAGTAAGATAGATATATACCGACTTCAATATTATCCAAGTAAAATTATAGGGAACATAATCATTTTAATTTTACTTCGTTCGATTCGATCATATCGACAACGTTGAAGGTCCCGATTTCCCGAAACTTTGACCGTTAATAGAAACGGATTAAAACGGAACTGAACAGAGTTTTGGAATAGATTAGAGGCATTGAGGGATTATTCATTGTTATGTGAATATTTGGGGGCGTGCACAAAATATGATTTGATTTGCAAACTTACACTAAAATATACAGTAGCAAGGACTTCGACGCACAAATTGTAGGTAACCATGGATTCAGTATGTACATGATTCTGAAACCCCAACGTTGAAAAATTTCTTCGGATATTAAAAAAGAAACGTTGTTCCATACATTTGAGCGCCGTAGGTAAAACAATATTCTACGAAACAATTTTTCTTTTTGATGCGAAGTAAAATTTGTACGCTGAATTATGTACTGAACCACGGGAACAAGTTGCGGGTCGTTATTTATTTATTAAAACTTAATCAACAAGTACCTACAAAATATTGTACAAAGGCGGACTTAATGCCTGAGGCATTTTCTACCAGTCATCCTTACGGTGATACAGAGAGAAAACATGGCAGGTGCAACATAAGGGATAGGTTACTCGAAAAATAACTAATAGTGAATTAAAAGAGTACCCAAAAATAAGTGTTTTATAATAAAAAGCCTTCATGTATCTTACAACCTTCCAACTTTAGTTCAAAAATTACAACCGATATTAATATTTTGTTACAGTCTTTTGTTTATGCCTTTTAGTTGGCGTTTTTGGCGATGCTGGGCTCGACTTTTTGTAGTCGTTAGGCTGTACTTTTTATCCGACGAAAAAAAATGAAGAAAGTTCTCAAGTCAACGCGTACATTTTTCTTTTTTTATGTACTTATTAACTTTTTACTAAGTAGTGCGATTTTTTCAAATCGCACTACTTAGTAAAAAAAAGATTAAGAAAAAAAAAAGAAGAAGAAAAAGAAGAAGAAATTTTTTTAAAATATATATATTTAATAATAATAAATATATATATTATATATTTTATTTTTTTATATTTTTTTTTATATTTTTTTTTTTTATTATATATTTTAATATATATATATATATATTTTATTTATTTTTTGAAATTTTTTTAGAAGAAGAAGATTTTTTCTTAGTAAAGAAAGTTAAAATGAATTTTCATTCATTTTAACTTTCTTTTTTACACGCTTTATATTAGCTTCACCTGTATGTTTGTTTGTAACCGACTCCTTTGGACTAGATTTTGAACCACTTCAAACGGTCAGATTTAATTTAAACTTTGTAGACTTATCGAGGGCCGATGATAATTCAATCATTATAAAAAAAGAAACTGAATAATCACGCTTGTTGTAGTTAGCAGAACTAAAAAATTCAAAATAAATAATAGTTTAAAAAAACACGCTTTAAAAAACAAACTAAAAAAGTAGAAAATAATTAAATTCTATTAAAAAGCGTGGGGTGTTTGATATTAATTGATTATAAAAATACCTCAAAAAGTACCCCACGCTTTTTAATAGAATTAAATTATTTTCTACTTTTTTAGTTTGGTTTTTAAAGCGTGTTTTTAGTTTTTTTTTTTTTTTACTATTATTTATTGTAACACGACAAGGGTCACAAGATGCCAATAACTGAGCATAGTAATAAATAAAATCGAGACTATAAACTAAAAATATAAAAAGAGGTTTTTGACCAAGCAGATAGATAATAACAGGCTGGTAATAAAATTCAAAAGTAATTAAGTAAATCCATTAATAAACCAATATCGAAGTAAACCGACCTTGAACATTGATTTAACAAGTTTGCCTTTGAGACAGAAGGACGTTTCTTGTCAATTAAAGTACCATTATTTCACTTTGCTACTGCCTCGTTGGTCTTGTGATCGCAAGCGGTATTGCTGAGCAAGAGGTCTTGAATTTGATTCCCAGGTCCGGCAAACTGTTGCATGTTGCAGCTGGATGTAGTGTGGATTTTTGACCGGTCGATGGCTATAGGTTCGTCTCTTATTAACATAACATGGCCCAACCCCAACCCCAACCCTTTTTTTTTTTTTTTATCGTGGAGAAATGCTCATGCATACTGCGCTACCACGGGGAGATAGCGCAGTTATGTGGGACTCTAACCCACTAAAACTCCACGGTGTCCTCCAGTGCCGCTTATGGCGGGAACACGGGAACGCGAAAGCCATCCGCGAACCCGCCGCGGCTGTCCGTCACCGGACCCTCCTCTTAAGGGAATGACCCCCATCACCGGCGCACCAGAACACACGGCACGCCGGACCACCCCGGGCACCAGACAGCGCATGGGTGCCAAACGACCCCGTGTATGGCACCCTTGGTCTCCCTGCGGCGGGTCAGGATAGTGGCCCCGCCGCCTACCACTTTTCGGCCGCAGGGGATAGGGAGAGCGGCCTACGCAATACCGACACTCCTCCTCCCCTGCGGCCCCACCGCGTCCGCCATCTGACGATGGCAGCTCCGTCCAGACCGCGGAAGGTGAGGAAAGTGGCGATCTCCATACACCACTCCTCTCCCACCGCGGCCCACTACCCCCAGCACCAGTTGCTATGCCGCCCCGCGGTACCGCAACTGGTTGGCCGCTACGTCGTCGGCTTAGCGGACAAAGCCCTGACGAGCGGCCCCTCCTCGGGTTCCTCTTCGCTTCACCGTGGGTGGGGAAAACCACGGCTACTGAGCCCCCCCGCAACGACAATGCGGGAACCCACCGGGGGGGAACCCCAACCCCAACCCAACCCAACCTCAACCCTTTTTTTTTTTTTTTTGATTACGGGGGGAAATCCTCATGGATGTCGTCTGCCCTGGAGACGACGGAGGGGTCTGTCAGACTCTTACTGACTAAAACCACCCCGGTGTTCCGCCTCATACTTGCACCGGAGATCACGGGAACAAAAGTGACTTCCGCGATCCCCGGCTAGTGCTGGCCCGCCTCTGCGGGCCACCTCGCGTTAGGGGGGAGTGAGGTGTTAAACTCCCCCCTTACATCATACAGAGGCGCGCGTGGAACACTACGCGCCGCCATCTCGGGA
Organism: Antitype chi; assembly: GCA_947359405.1. Taxonomy (NCBI): domain Eukaryota; kingdom Metazoa; phylum Arthropoda; class Insecta; order Lepidoptera; family Noctuidae; genus Antitype; species Antitype chi. The sequence continues at coordinate 6,620,207 of OX375815.1, read as the reverse complement.
ACCCAACCCCAACCCAACCCTTCGGAGAAACAAGCCGTGATGTTTTTTTTGTTAAATATTTGTGTACCTATTTTACTTTAATACCAATAAATTAAATCTAACCAGCTCAACGGAACGGTTGAACTACGAAAGTTAGTCAACTAATGTAGATGTGATTCACTGCCTCCACGAGTTCTTAGTAACTTACTAACTTACATTAAACTTAATGAACTCATAAATAAAACATTAAATCAAGCTTTACAGCAGCAGTAGCACGAGAACTAACGAACTGAGAAAAGCAATCTTTTATTTAAGGAACAGCTGGCTGCTTCCAAAGATTCAGTTCTAACTACTGAAGAAACAAATAACAAATCACTTAATTTTTGAACACGTTTGGACCAGCATCGTCCATAACGAGAAATGTGTACAATTTATTGTTACACTAATCATGACTGATTAAATTATGATATTATTTTGACTACGTCTCACAACGCCAGGAAGCTAAAGTAAATTCCAATATAAGTGTCAAACATCTAGAGCCACAACAAATCAAGTTTTGGCGGCTTAACGCTTCTTCAGACAGGCGCAACGCGACTTTCACATCTGCGACACAGTTTCTAATTTTTGTAGCTACCCATGCCATGCCATGTTTTTGTTCCACAATAAAAATCTTTTACTTTTTCCCTTATCCCTGGACTAGCTCATTCACAAAGAAACACTACACTCAATTCTACTCCCCGCTCACTCTTCTCACTCTCTGTTCTGCTGTATTTAACTCCTATAATATCTTTAAAGTTCAACAAAGCATACACTGTTAAATTACCATTATAACATTTCCCAAATGAGGTTTGGTTCGTAGCTCGAGGCTACGCCGTTCGTAGCGTCGTAGCACCGCGCACCATAGAGTTTCGTAGCCGCGTAGCCGAAGGGCATGTAACTGGATTTCAGGAACGTTCAACCGTAACTGAGTCAATTAATGTGGTGACGTTATTCATGTCACCTCTCGTAATACTATAATGATAAACGATATATCGATCGGTGATGCACAGTTTACCTAGAGGGGAATTTTCCATAGAAAATTAGTCTTTAGGAACTTTATACATAATACATAATCAGCGAATAATGTTCCCACTGCTGAGACACAGGCTTCTTCTCAATGAGAGGGAGTGGGCCATGATCCACCACGCGGGTCCAGTGCGGGATGGTAGATGTTACATGTCTTCAAATATTTGGTTCTAGGACATGTCGGTTTCCTCACGATGTTTTCCTTCACCGTTTTGAGAGCAGTGGTGGTGAAATAATTTACACAAAGTAAAGCGCTTGGCTGGGTTTGAACCTACGATCTACAACTCGTAAGTCGCGGCAGTTACCACTGGGCCACCACTGCTCTCGAACTTTATACGAAGGTTTAAAACTTAAAAATATTGATCTGATAAACGGCTATTGGAATATGTCTACAGGTCAAGAGGGTTCGGCTTTTATTTTTATATTCCTAAACCTTATTGGTGATGTTCATCTGAAAGGGCAGTTGCGTAGTACTCATAACCGGCGTGCGTGTATGACCAGCACCGTAATTTCGTATGACACTATTAATCAGAATATGAATAATTTTGAAGGTTATTGTTAATCTATTGCTTCATATGGTTGTATAATTCGTCTGGTCAACAAAAACTTAAACAACGCAATGAATTTTGTGAAAGTTCGCGAGCACATTCAAAACAAGCTGGCAGTATCTTCACAACGATAATGTTTACCCATTGTTTGTCTTTTGTTTTTTATATTTATGTGTACTTAAGTATGTTTATTTTTGGTTAAATTTAATTAAGTATTTATATCATATGTATAAGTATACATAATAATATTAGTACCTTTATTTACTTATATTTGAATAAATATTCAAAACACGAGTTACGTAATTGCACCTACCACTGTTTGTCTCTGCATCACCCAAAGGTCGACTGGTAGAAAATGCCTTTGGCATTATTAAGTCCGCCTCTGCACATTTCTGTGCGTGAAGTATTAAATAAATAAATGAAAGCGATTCCTGCTGGTAGTGTAGTACGCAATCACCCCTCTGATATATGAACGTAAACGAGACAAAAGGAGTATGTAAGACAAAAGGAGTATGTAAGACAAAAGGAGTATGTAAGACAAAAGGAGTATGTAAGACAAAAGGAGTATGTAAGACAAAAGGAGTATGTAATACAAAAGGAGTATGTAAGACAAAAGGAGTATGTAAGACAAAAGGAGTATGTAAGACAAAAGGAGTATGTAAGGCTCGTATCAGGTGGCATTCTGTAATTTCTGCCTACCCCCATGGGGAAAAGGCGTGATTTTATGAATTAATGGCACACTGTCAACAATACATATATTTGTACGAGTATTTGTATACATATACAACGTGTAACGGAACGGGTAACTACAAACCAGGGGCACGGCTTCTTTGGATGATATCAAACGATATTGGAAGGGTTTTTACACGCTTTATATTAGCTTCACTTGTATGTCAGTATGTCAGTATGTAACTCTCCGTGGGTAATTTGTTATTAGCTTCACTTCTATGTTTGTTTATTTGTTTGTATGTAACCGACTCCTTAGAGCGCGATTTTGACCCACCCTAAACAGTCAGATTTCATTGAAACTTTGTAAACTTATCGAGGACCGATGACAATTCAATAATTTAATAAAAAAGGAAAAAAATATTTAAAAAAACACGTTTTTGTAGTTAGCAGAACTAAAAAATTGAAAATAAATAATAGTTTAAAAAACTAAAAACACGCTTTAAAAACCAAACTAAAAAGAAGAAAATAATTTAATTCAATTAAAAAGCGTGGGGTGCTTGACATTAATTGATAATAAAAATACTTCAAAAAGCACCCCACGCTTTTTAATTGAATTAAATTATTTTCTTCTTTTTAGTTTGGTTTTTAAAGCGTGTTTTTAATTTTTTAAACTATTATTTATTTAATCCTACCTCTACATGTTCGGAAGTTATGAGAATTTTTAATACATTGATACCAGAAACCGAACTTTCAAATTGAAATAAACACATCACTCGGAAGAAATTTATCGTGATATTAGCAAGTAACGTGGAAAGTTATTGAGCTACGTAGTGCAGTGACACGGTTGTTATAATTTGAATTTCAGAAATATATGAAACCGAAAATTTCTTATCAATTCATAGAGTATTTTATTTTAAGCTGAAACTATGTATATTGATTCTATACCAGCTATTATCTTTAGTGGTTAAGGATAGCAACAGGGTTTCTGTTGCACCCTGTATATTTGTTTTGTCTGGGCTCGATTCCCTAGGTCAGGCAAAATGACATAGGTTTTTCGATTTTTCGGTAGCAGTCCGGAGTCGGGATTTGTGCCTGGTTGATGGCAAAAGGCTCGCCCCCTATTACATAGGACTTAAACATAACTGGAGAAATGTGTGTATACTAAAGGTACACCTCTTGGAAACCAACCCTCCGGGAAAACGTGGCGTGATAATATGTTATATAAATACTTATATTTATACAATGTGTAACGGAAAGGGTATATACATACCAAGGGCGGCACGGCTTGTTTGGATGATATCAAACGATATTGGAAGGGTTTTTTAATCCTATCTCTACATGTTCGGAAGTTATGAAAATAGTTACCAGAAACCGAACTTTTGAAATTGAAATAAACACATCACTTTGAAGAGATTTATCGTGATTATGGCAAGTAACGAGGAAACTTATTGTCCTACGTAGTACTGTGACACGTTTGTTATGATTTGAATTTAAGAAATATATGGAACCGAAAATTTGGTATCAATTCTTAGAGTATTTTATTTTGAGCTGAAATTATCTATAATGATTCTATACCAGCTGTTATCTTTAGTGCTTGGATAGCAATAGGGTTTCTGTTACAGCCTGTATAATGACTAAAAAGACTACAAATTCAAAATGTATTGTACAGTCGATAACCACAGCATAATTAAAGTCCACAATCGATAAACTATGTGAATAATTTTGAATAACAATATAAATCCATTGAAGCAATCATGACAATATGATGTCGGCATTGGGCGGTCGGTGGAAATAATTAGTCCTCACTAATTAGTTCGGTCATCGAGCTGCCGGTTCAGGGAAACTGTTATACATTTCACAGATGCTAATTATATTATATTTGTTAAAATATGTCATGTGAATTTACTGTGTCAATATCATTAAACAGTGGCATGTGTCTACTGGCTTTAAATTACGTCTAACAAGTAATGTATAATATACGGTTAACAATCATGCAGTTGAAAAATAAAATGCTATAATGTGTCTTTTGAAAATAAATGTAACATATTGAGAACAAGCACTGCGAACTAAGTGGAAATACAAAAATTTGAACAATAAGGAATAAGTATTTTTTTTTCAAGCTTGCCTATTTATATACAGGAAAAGTTTTTGTTCAGTGCGCAAACTTTAACCTTGAATTCAACATACCATTCTAGACACCCCAGCGAAATTTTTCGTCGGTTTAACAAAAAAAAATTTGCTGTTTCATAGAAAAGTGCAAGACCTACGCAGTCAAAATGTATGGAACAGCTGTTTTTTTTTTTGTATAACCGACGAAAAATTTCTGCGCTGTGGGGTCTAGAATGATATGCTGAATTCATGATTACAGTTTGCGCACTGAATAAAAACTTTTACTGTAATAACTAGTTTTAGCCAGCGGCTTCGCCCGTGTGGAGGTCGAAAATTATCATACGGGAACGTATTACCGGGATAAAAAGTATCCTTCGTGTTAATCCAGGTTATAAACTATCTGTGTACCATATTCCATTCAAATCCGTTCAGCCGTTTTAGCGTGATTGACTAACAAACATCCAAACATATAAACTTCACAATATGACTAGTTTACTAGTGTATACCTAATTGGCCCCTATAAAGTGACTTTACTATGGTATTTGAATGCAGTACAACGTATGTCTAATTTAAATCTAAATACTCCAAATTAGCCTCTATAGTTATGACCGTAAGGGTTATAAACAGAGATCGGATATTCGGATGAAGTTGAGATGTTAGCTAACATTGAATGCGCTTTTGTATCGAAAAAGTCTTAATTTAGGTAAGTAATTTGTTTATTTTTTGTTTTAACTATTACAAACCACCCCTCCTCCAGTAAATACACATATTTGTATCGGGTTACACATTAATTTTAAATTAATACACATCTGAATAGTTATGCAATCCATGAATCCCGGGATTTTTAATAAATATTACAAATAATGTATAAAGCCGCTTCCATACTTTCATAGCTAAAAATTATCTTTAGGTAAATATTCATCCGAATATCCGATCTCTGGTTATAAATTAAAGTTGAGAGACGTCTAAACGTCAAAAATTGTTTAAGCAGTCGCTCATCATTACTTAACTTTAAACAACCTTTATAATAAATAAACCCCTGTGTATAAAACATCCTCCACCCTGTGTATAGCTATCATCCGTTTATAAAATGGAAAACATAGTTTATTTCCATTTCGTGTGAAAGCTTGTTGTACCTACAGTTCCAAACTGCATATCATTGCAAGCAACACTCATAACTCTCATTTATAACTTGAATGTCGTGCGCTGTCAGCGAGAAGTACGACTTTGCGACTACGACAGAGATACATTATGTATATACTAGTGTCACCGTCGGGTTAAAGATAGGTTTAAAGTCCTGTCTACAAAATAATATGTACATATTAGCCCACGTTTTCATGGACGTAATGAAATCGCAGCGGGATCTTGAAGAAAGTCGGATACTGTGTTTTTTCGACACGCTGAGACTCGCAAGCACTGCACTCTGATTTTCAATGCTCGTTTCAACATAGAGAGTTGAAAGAGCAGTGCACCAAAAATTCCCGCCGCTGATTTTTTACGTCCGTTTAAATGTCGACTTAGAGAGGTTATCGGTGAGAGCAGCGGTGGCTAACGAGATGTAGGTATAGTACCCACTATACCTACATCTCGTTAGCCACCGCTGCTCTCACCGATAACCTCTAAATAAAAATTTAATTTTTTGAGTAACATTTTAATCACCATTGCTGTCAAAACGATGAAGGAAAACATCGTGTGGAAACCGGCATGTACTACTCGTAGAACAAAAAATTCGAAGAGATGTGACATCCACCAGCCCGCACTGGGCCCGCATGGTAGATTACAGCTCGCTCCCTTTCAAAGACAGAAGGCATTTTTCTCAGCAGTGGGAACAATATATAAGCTGATTATGAAAAAAATTCAACTTCTAAGGACTATAAAAATTTAGTTTTGGAAGGAAAAACGTTGAAAAAAGATGATACTTAGTATCTCATCATCATCTGCCTAGCCTTTTCCCAACTATGTTGGGATCAGCTTCCAGTCTAACCGGATGAAGCTGAATAGAAGCATTTTACATGGAGCTACTGCCTATCTTACATCCACTACTGAGGCCTATGTCCCAGCAGTAAGAACATTATTGACTGATTATACAGAGAGGTCACCTATCCGTATTGGTGGCTGTGTTTCACTATGTTTGACTGAAACTCGATTCATTATTCTTTCCCAGGTTTACTCAAAGCTGCAATGACTTTTTCTTCAAAAGTCCTGTCTAAAAAAAATCAATCTTAATGTTTGAACTTTAAAAAAGCCTCTGATTTTATTTCTTCTTCGGATTGCATCGAAATTGCCGGCGCCATCCAGATTTAAAATATTTAGCAAAAAATTTAGGTACGTATAAAAGTGTCATAAATAAGACCTTACCTACAGAAATTAAATATCTATTAATTTCATCATCTCAAGTCGGAAAAAGAAGGCTTCTCTTGAATCATGTTTAATTTGATTTATTGGTGTATGAACACCCGTAATTTCCCACTTAAGATAGTGTGACCATAGTATCTACTTAAGATATAAGTATAATATGCAGAGATTGATGGTGTACCTTTATAATTTAATTAATAAGCCAAATATAATCGCGTGGAGTCGCGCCTTAACATAAAGTTCAAGTCGTTTGTGGTGCGGGTTCCAACTCAGTATCTAGAAACCTTCATGATGGAAGAGTTTTGGCCGAAAGGTGTGGCATACCGACGTTTTCGCGGAAGGTTACGCGACACCACGCAGCGCAACACGTCGCCGACACAATCATCACTTCGTGTACAGTAGTTGTATTTCTATGTAATAAAAATTCTGTATGTTTAGGTCAAGGTATTTATTTACGGGCCTGCGTCGCCTGAAATAAATGGTTTATTATTATTATGATTTTTATCTTTCCATCAATCAACTCAGCCTATCGCATTCCACTGCAGGACATAGGCTTTATAATATATAAATATAATCTTAACCTCTCCCAAATCCATTATTAACCTACACTAAACCAAAACATTACCGCTGTAGTAAACACGTGTTGGGCTCATAACCGACGCCCATTACCTATTAATCTAACAGAGCAACCCATATCAAATCTTCTGACATGTACAGATCGATAACGACAAGCTAGCTATAAATATAAATAGCGTCGTCCTCAGGCGTATTACGACACAACTTAGAGGTTCCTTCGGCGAAATTCGTAAAACACGAATATATTTTACTAAGTTAACAAGATGAATTAAACAAATTCGGGCAAGGATGGTAGAACCAAAAAACGTAATAGAATAGATAAAAGGCGATTGCATAAAAACTGTTTTATTTTAGGCGGAAAACTTTCATTTTAAAATATACTTAATACGTAAAAATATTTTTTATATCTAGAAATTCGGTTTTATTTAAAATATTTGAATAATTTTACTAAACATAACTGGCGAAATGTGTACACCTCTGCCCAACCCTTCAGGTAAACAATGCGTGATGTTATGCTATGTTAAATTTTTGTCATTTATTTCAATTTAGAATTCTCCACCTCTAATACAATCACTTTTTTTCCCCTTATAGTCAATGGCATAAATCAAGTTAGGAATAATTAGGTGTCCAACTTAAATTGTCAGTATATTCAAATCATAACTATATTTTTTTGACAGGTGTATGAAATGGCTGTAACGCGGCAAATTGATGTCGTGATAAACCACTCATTTCCCTAATCGACATCGAGGATTCATCGTATTCATGTTGTACTGTACACAGATAATACGGACCTAATAGAAATCCTTAATAATAAGGCTATTACACAGTACAGGAAGCCGGTTGATCCAATTTATTCGAATAGATTACAACCTCATCAAAGAGTTTAGCACAGCTGTCTGTCAAAATCACAGCCACTTACGGAATTGATGGAATCTCTCCATAGGAGCAGTGGTGGGCCAGTGGTAACGGTCGCGACCTACGAGGTCGAAGGTTCGTACCCAGACCGGCGGTTTACTTTATATAAATAATTTAATCACCACTGCTCTCGAAACGGTGAAGGAAAACATCGTGAGGAAACCGGCGTGTCCTAGAGCCAAAAATTCCGCCTACCAACCGGCACTGGGCCTGCGTGGTAGATTATGGCCCACTCCCTCTCACAGAGAGGAGGCCTGTGTCCCAGCAGTGGGAACATTATAGGCTGATTTATCTATGTTTGATCTGATCGCGATCAGCACATCTAAAACGCGTTCAAGATCCACGACAATGATAACAATGAAAATGAAAATCAAAATATTTTATTTCACATAAACCTGCATGGGCACTTATGAAACGTCTGAAGCTAGGTGCACGGTTCCAATTTGTCGCTTCCTATGGGGAAGAGCCGGCAAGAAATTCCACGGTTACTCTTTCAAAAATAATTGGCTTTTACAATGTTTTCAAATTACAGTGATAATAGGTACGGGAGGACAGCTTTTGAACGTGGTTTGATGTGCTGATCGCATTCAGCTTCCTTGGTGAAATAGGTCTTTAAAGGGTTTTCATTTCACGTCTATCAATAAAAAGCAAAAGACATGTATTTAAACTAGGCTGATAGTCGGCACTTTTTGAACGTCAAAATTACATAAGACAGTCCCCCAAAACGCCCGCCCTTCACCACTTCCTAGTGCTTTCGCTGGGTAGAATAAGTAGCGCAATAAACTCCCCAGCAGCACAGCTGTCTGTTAAGTTTTAAATAACTTGATTCTATACAATGGTAGGGAGGTAATTAACCAACACCAAACTAAGCATTAGAAAACATAAAATTAAAATATTTCCCATAGTAGTGGTCGCCCATGGTTCCTTAAAATAATAATGTCGAACTAGTGATAAAAAAAATCAACATTTAGTTCTATTATTTTCAAATTCTTTTGAAATGGAACAAGTGATTTAAAAAAAAAACATCAGTAGTTCCATAATGGAGCTGGCAACGAAACCGAAATTCGACTATATTTTTTTTTAAATTATTTTAATGTATTTAAGCATTATTATTTATTTATTTGGCTCACCAACAATTGAATACACTGATACAAAAATATGACATCCAATGTACCTACTTATAGACTAGTGTACCAATTTCTTATAGGTAAGCACATCATGCATTACTTGTTTGTCGATTGATTCTAGGCACCTGCTTAAAATTAGGTGAGTTCATATACTCACCGAACATAGTTGATATACTTAGGATTAAAAAATAACAATGTTTTCGACCAAATTCTAAATTAAAATCGAAATACTGCCAAAAATTTAAATCGTACAAAATCAAATCAAAAACGAAATTAAAATTACAATCCAAATACAATTAAAACCGAAATACAATTAAAATCAAAATTAATCAAAATAATTATTATGTAAACTTATTAGCTTTCTGTACTCCTTCTCCATTATAAACTTTAATTGTGCCAAATTTCATGTTCCTTCGTCCGCGTAAATTTCATAAAAAGCGGTACAAAGTTTTTGCTTCACATATTAGAATAAAAGATAACGTAGCTCGTATTCAGTGATTTCGGTGATCACGGAGGTTTTACCCAATTTGTTTTATCGAGAGATCAGTTTTATTGGGCTTTTAGTGGAAAGTTAGCTTCTGAGTTTAGAGGTTTATTTTTGGAGGTCCGTTCAACAGTTAGTTATGAAGTTAGCACCGTCTATCTGTTGTTTTTACTCGTTAGAATAGATCTCTTCAGTTAGTTAGAGAGTTGTAGGGACCTACTGCTAAACGGAACCTCAAGTTCCGTTTTAAAGAAGTTGGCGTATATGGTGTGGTACCTTATCAATATATCATTTTTTTTTTTCATTACAATTTTTACGACTTGACGAAACATCGATATTTATATATTATATGTAAGTTTCTTACTAAAGTATTATACACTTAAACCTTTCGGAATTAATTCTCTAAATGACTGTGAAAACCGCATTAAAATCCGTTGCGTATTTTAGAAGAACAACACAAACGAACGACATGAAAAGCGATAAGTATAGACAACAAGATCAAAACAGCAATGGACAAAGAGGCATCATAAAATCCAACAAAATATCAATATACGATACAGATTCAATACCGAAACTTGTTCAATAAATATTGATCGGCAAATAAACACAACGCTCTGAACAATTGCTCGACATGTATGCACAAGTAATACTTAGGAAAATTGCAATAAACCCCGCAATTGGACCACTCTGAGCTAACTCACGAGGGGCAACATCGAGCTACGAAAGAAATATTTGATAAGTAACCTAGAAATTGGACTTCAATGTGACTTTTTCAACTCATATAATTATATTTTCTAAGTTTATGCTGGACTTTACTGACGTCGGTGAAGGAAAACTTCGTGAAGAATCTTGGACTTTTAGTTAATTCTAGCTATACCCGCGGCTTCACTCGCTGAACGTGCTTCCGGAACAAAAAGCTAGTAGCCTATGTTACTCCTTATAATATCAGCTATCTGCCAGTGAAAGTCGCGTCGAAATTGGTCGAGTCGTTTCAGGGATTAGCCGACACCCGACACAAACAGACAGAGAGACAGACAAAAGTTTTGAACATAGTTTTCGAAGTGAAAACTTCTTTAGGCGCATTGAGCACTTTTTGCGTCAACAAAAATCATGGAACTCGCGTCATCGTCACCGAACGTATGAGCACACGGATGAGTCGCGCGTTGGCGTTTTGAAAAAGTCCCTTTCTTTCATTAGGAAATTCTAATTATTTTATCCCTTTCTTTCCCCTTGTATTTTTATCATAAAAATCTGTACTGTTTGTTGTTACCTTTAATGGCTGAAGTCGATCGCTCGTTTATCATTTTCTACCGAGAGCAATCAGGACCCAAGGACCCAATGTGAAATCCTATATTGACGATTAAAAAAATATACACGTAATTGTTCAAGTTCTCACATATGTCGGCACTCCCGGAGTGCCACAATTTTTTTTTTTGTTATAAATACCGTACCGTAGTAATACTTTCACATATGTGTTTAGTAAAATCTTCGCTATTAGGCCATTTACTGTAACGATTATCGGTACAATGATTATTATTGATCTGTAAAGAAATATAAGTTACGTTCGCGAATTATATTTTGACCAGCATACACTGCATACATACATGACACTGACTTGCAAATAGTAATAATCGTAAGGAAATTTAAAATTCCGCGTTTTCTTTAACGCGTCCCCCTGTAACATAGCTCGACGTCTCCCAACGGAGCGTCATATACCTAGCTGAAGTGCACTAGAAATGTCGTGAATATACCGAGCACGCGATTAAATTAAATTAAATTAAATAAATTAAATTAAATAATCATTTATTTCAGGAATTTATCCCATATAAATTACACATTAACAAATAAATAATAAATTAAATTTAGTACAAAATAATAAATTAAAGTTAGTAAAATAAACATAAAAAATAAAATGAAAATTAAAGTTAATAAAAAATAATAAATTAAAGTTAATAAAAAATAAATTTACAGCACATACCGACGCGACGAGCGATTGAAACTCGACGAGACTTCACGAGCCTACTCGGCCGAAGCACGTATCGTCGATATTGTATGTACAAACACTGTTGTTTCAGACAATCGGAAAGTACTTTATTTTATGTTTAGAAACTAAATTAGTATTGTGATTTATGAGTAGTATTTATTTATTATTATCCTTTTTAATAGATATCATCATCTATCTCACATTTTCTCAACTGTTTGAGTCGGCTTCCAGTCTAACCGGACGCAGCTGGATACCAGTATTTTATATAGAGCAACTGGTTCTCTGACCTCCACTCCACAACTCAGTTACTGGGTAATACAATAAATACCCCTTGGTAAGACTGGTTGTCACACGACCCGTAACGACTGTCAAAGATCCACGAATGACAGCCGTGACCAAAAGAACTTCAAACTTAGCTTAACCTTATCTATCGACCCGTGCGGCTGTTATTACTTAGCCAGAAGCGCCTTCTTCTTTTTCAATTCATATCATCATCATCATATCAGCCTAAAGACGTCCACTGCTGGGCATAAGCCTCCCCTAAAAGGGGGGGATTTGCCATAATCGCCACGCTTGGCAGGCGGGTTGACGATCGCAGTATGGTGGTCAAATGCATAGAGAACGCTGCTGCCCATGCTCTAGTAAGTCCCTTAGTCGCCTTCTACGACACCCACGGAAAGAAATGGCATGGTGCTATTCTTTTACGTCCGGCACCACACGGAACCAATCATATCGGAATGAATTCATATGTTTCAGGAAATTATAGATCCGTTAACCAATCACCCTTATCTCATCACCTTCCTGCCCTGGTCCCATGTAACTTGGGGTCGGCGCAATAGGTATAGTCAACCGCGCGTTATTGGTAAAAAATTGACATTAGTAAGTAGTAGTAGCAGTAAGGGTGATTATCGTAGTGCAATTGTTATCTTTGAACTGCTGTTGACCATACAATGATGACGATGGAATCGTTACAACTACGACTTTAATAAGTATACTGTCAAATTGAAATCTATTGCTAGTTCAAATTATACGCACGCCACAAAGTAGCACAGTAACTTCTCGATGGTTAAGCCACTACCGGCCAGCCAAGTCAGCCAAATGCAACGCATAAATCCAAAGCAAATAAGTACAGATTACAATTTTTACACTAAACCACGTATTTGAAATATCTCACGTGAGATTATGGGGAGAGGGAGAGGGTCGAGCCAAATCTCACGACATCTCGCCATGGCGTGGGTGGGGATCAAAAAATTACCAAAATTGCCTGACGTAATTAATGGACGCCCCCTAACGTGTATTACAACCACTATATATTATTACGGTAAGCTAATAAAGCTAATAATAAAGTTAAACTAATATTTAAAAAAACGAATAGAAAATCTTTTACTTCTTGCGGCATCGTTCATATAAACAGAAACACATTATTCCGTTTTCCCGGCAAAGGGAAGGTCCCAAACGATTTTAACAATATAACGTACGATTTTTCCTACCCACAAGCATAGAGTTCTATGAAAAAAGTAAACAAATATAGAAACCTCTAACAGAAAACAATTTCGTGCGGTTCGCATTCGTTTCGAGTGGAAACCGGACAAATTTTATTGGTTACCTCGAAATTCCACAATTCCACAAACAAACCATCCACCAGAGAGAATTCTAGCACAACTTTTAGAGGTACCTACCTACCTATGTACATACCTGATCTCTGTTACATTGTTTAATTAGTTAATTGGATCTCGATTGCCGTTTCAATTAATAAATTAACATCGTTCATTACCGGCTTAAAGCTCGTGAGGCATTACATTTCATTTCTCAGTTACCATTAATGGCTTGGTTTATTAATTGCTCGAGTAGGTACCATTTGTAGACACTAGACATCGATCCAGTATTCAGTTTTATTATATGAAAAGTTCGGACTGTTATACTAAGTACATAGGTATATTCGTTTGTTTATGTACAATTGTACACTCACGAGCATAAATACAGTCACGAGCATTGCTATTAGATTTTGCCAGCGGCTTCGGTCGAAGGAGAAAGGTCGAATATTATTCCATGGGTACGTACTATCGAGATAAAAAGTCCCATGTGTTAATACATGCTAAAATCTATCAGTAGTGTGCCGAAACCGTTCTGCCGTTTTTTGCACAAACAAACTTTAATGTGTATTTATAATATTAAGTGATAATTTTATTTCTGTATGTTATTATTAAATAGTTAATAACTAATTTTATACTACGATATACAAAATAAATACAAAAACAAAAGGACACTTCGACGCGTCGAAGTATTCCTTCGCATCGCTGTCATCAGGAAACGTGCCCAGAAGACTGGCAGCATTGCCACAGTATTTACGCCGTTTGAGAGTCTCAGCAACAGCCGCAGCGGCGCCAGCACAGCCCGCCGTGCTAGGAACATGGGATGGCGCAAGGATGTCGACACATGTTGCGTCCCACACCAGAGGTCTTCCCACCTTCCAAGGCAATATTAAGTAGGATGAATAGCTCGGCAAATTCAGTGGCGTGCACAGAGTTTTTAGACAGGGTAGGCAGAAATTTTAAATAAGGCAAAAAATAACAAAATAACCGATTGCTGTACCTACACAGCAAGCAACCTGTGAGGCAATTTATTAAATGAATCATATTGTTTTGTATTGAATTTACGGGTGTTACTTTACCTTTAGTTTGTATTAATTGCAAATCTGGTGTACACCTACTTTTCACGATCACTTGTTTTATTTTTCTTTCAACGAAAGATAGTTTTGAAAATGTATAAATTTTTCTTTTCTCTATACACACACCACCTGAACAACTTTCACAGTGAATATTATCTATTTTTCACCCTATTATCAACGTTAAAATCTTAAATACATGCTATCATAGCATTCACAGCTCACAACTAAATCCAATAAATCAAAACATACAATGGCGTTGGAATTACTCGGACTATAAAAATAATACTACAAAAAGTAATGGTTGTTTATGTAGCGACAATTCAATGAAACAATGCTACTTTTTAAAATAGTCGCATAACCAACTTTGTTCGGAAAACTCCAGAGTTTCGTAATTCGTCGAGTTGTATAAAATCGTAAAAAGCCAGTGACTACCCTATACGGTTATTTGCGTTATTTGTTACATTGAGTACCACGTAAGTATAGCAACGCACGCCCAATAAATCTGCATGACCACGAGAGCACACATATAAACATTAAGACCCGAATAGTTCGTGTCTCTCCCGAGACACTCAGCGGCGCGGGCGCTAGTGATAAAAATAAATCAGGTATTATTACCGAACAAAACTGAACTGACATAGCAATATACAGGAAAAGTTTTTATCCAGTGCGCAAACTTTAACCATGAATTCAGCATACCATTCTAGCCCCCCGTGCGAAGAGGTTTGTCGTCGATTTTAGAAAAAAAAAACAGGTGTTGCATACATTTTTACCGCGTAGATATTTCACTTTTCTATGAAACAGCAGATTTTTTTTTTGTAAAATCTAAGAAAAATTTCTTTGCTGGGGGTCCAGAATGGTATGCTGAATTCATGGCTAAAGTTATCGACCATGATAATATAAGTAAGTCTCAAAGCCATGAATTGAATAGAGTTAACAGTTTATTCAGTACATATCTTATAATTTTAGAGTGGGCTAAGAATAGGTTTTCTTCTTAGCGTGTCGATGTCAAAAACGAACGAACGAGAAGACTAACTCATAAAATATAAGCTTAATCACTTTCCCACTGCTGGGACACAGGCTCTGTGATTTTTTTAATTTATTTGGTCAAAAATTTGGCAAACGAATACCGTTTCTGACGCAGTCATTAAGTTCTCACGTATAAAGCAAGCGGCGCAAGATTTAAGGAGATAGAAGTTACTTTCTGGAACTTGCTACTTTCGATGTAGACCACTTCCAAGGTGGTAATATCGTCCTTGTTAGCAAGGAACTACCATCCAACTAAAGATACAACTTACATTTTCAGTAATAGAGTTTACAAAATCTAGTTAAGTCGCCGTCCAAACTAGCAAAATGTGTCCAAAACACCAATATATCAAAGTGTGAGAATTTATAACGCGGTGCGGTGGGAACCGAGGACGCCCCCGCAGCGCCCACCCCGTTCAGTCGCCGAGGTGTTTGTAAGGCAATTTGGTGCGGTCACAGCTTTTCACCAACAATAAACCTTAATGAAATTTGCTCTTAGAGATTCGTTTATAGCCCATTAAGTCGACATCAAAGATATATCTTACTCTAAGAGTCGTTTCTCGCTTCGCGTGGTGCTCACCCAACTATAAAAGGCTGAGATTATTGATGTAATGTAATTGAAAGGAGATCGATGACTCTTATCCACTAATCTAATACAAGGAGCCATTCATTCAGGTGCTGATAAGGACATTACCCCTCCACTTATTTATTCTTTAATAGTAGGCCTATATTCAATCCACACCTGTCGAAAAAATCTATGAAAATTAAATAAACTCTTCACCACATGGGACTTTCAATGGGGTGTAAGTGTTTTTCGACACGATATTATCACAGTAATTGCTTTTTAAATATGTAGTTTCAATGTTCCACCTTATCGGAGTTTAAAATAACACTTATACCTAGCTGTGAAAATACCCTTTATAAACACATTTGCTTTATTAACTCTTGTTTTATACCCGTTGATCTTTATGACAGCAATCTTGAGAAGATATTGACATAATTTGCCATTGGCACGTTGGCATTTGGGCGAAAGGACATCGGAGTAAGACTATTAGTACAGAAGGGTCCATCCTCTTAATTTTATTACCATCGTTAGATTCAGTAAATCCCGGAGAGGACTATTTGCTTTTCGTGACCGAGAACACACGTATATAAACAATAATATTTGTATTAGAGTAACTGATTGAATCCC
Source organism: Antitype chi (assembly GCA_947359405.1). NCBI lineage: Eukaryota > Metazoa > Arthropoda > Insecta > Lepidoptera > Noctuidae > Antitype > Antitype chi. The sequence continues at coordinate 6,603,513 of OX375815.1, read as the reverse complement.
AACAGAATTTAATCTAAATCACATAGGCCATAAACAAGTTGTTCTGAAACGAAGGTTACCTAAATAAAGAGACAATATACAGAATTGGATTCTGTGAAGCGTGGTAATGGCGCGATTGTGAGCACCAAATCTTGTTAGTCAATAGTTGGTTTGGCCCATTGTCCTGGGCGAGCAACAGAGGCTATATAACGCGACACGATGCTCTGTGAAATGATAATATATTGCTCGGCTTTGTCCAACCAATAGTTGCATAAAGTCCGACAATTTTGTTTTACAAATACAGGGTGGCAGGGGGAAATTATAAAGCGCGGGTTTGCGGACGGCGAGTAATGGGTAGCTCGCTGTCCGGTAAGGATCAAGCCCGGGTCGACGGCGCGTTGTGTTCCACACGCGCCTCAACGAGATGTCAGCACCAACTAGTGGGGTCCGCAAGGGTCGATGCCTGCCAGGGGTACGGGTTGTTGGAACGAGATATCGTGGCCCCTGGCACACAGGCAACTGAAGGAACACTGGTGAGTTTTAGTCAGTTAAAGTCTGACACCAGAGTCTGAGTCTGTCTCGCTCCGCCCAGAGCGGGAGAAGTTATTTGATGATTTCCCACCCTCAAAAAAAGAAAAAAAGAAGACATCGACGCGCAAACTGAAACCATGAATTCAGCACATGATTCTACCCCTAGAGTAGAAACGAAATTTTTCGTCGTTTATCAAAAAAAAACTGCTGTTTCATAGAAAAGGGCGGAACAGCGATTTTTTTTTTATAACCGACTAAAAATTTCAATGCTGGGGGTTCAGAATCATGAACTGAACGCATGGTAATATCGGTAATGTCGATTTCCTTGCCACCCAGTTAAAACAGACCTCTAGAAAGAGCAGCAACTCTTTACCTTTTTAAACGATGCGATCTCAAACGGGATCTTATTTCTACAAGGGCCATCTAAGATTTCTGTAAAAGAAAGCCTATTGAGTTTTATAAGAGGGCTTCCTTTCTCTCCTTTTACAAAAAAACCGGGTTGTTTTAAAAGAATCACAGGAACTTTGTCCCAATTGTTTTATTTATTTTGGACTGAACTCATAATTTCATCAGTGTTTTCGTTTGAAGCTTGTCTTTTTCTGCGATACTCACTTCGGGAAAGTGATCAATACCCAGAAACTGTTTTTTTTTTCACTTATACAGGGTAAAATGTGCTATTGTTTTGTCTTGCCATAGTATAGCATTTGTTTCATGCCTGGGACGGAGATTTTCACGTCGAGGCAGCTGTCGCCGCCGGGCTACAAGCTCCAAGAATAAAATTACATTTTCTCCGGGTAAGTCGGGAAGGCTAAATAAACACAGCTAAAGAAAATATTAATTGAAACAATGTTCTGCTTAAACCCATGACACGAAGACGGAGGGCGGTATAGAAACGAATGTACACTATGACATTAGTCATAGTGGACATTCGTTTCGTTTCTACACTAAATAAATCTATTACTATCTGTCTAAATAAATCTATTTTTCTTTCTTTATTTCTACATACTACACTACGATCTCAGGGTCTACTCCCTAAACACGAATTCCATAGTTTGGCCGAAGTTATGGACGCTTTCTACTCCGTATAACTTAGGGACATATGATAAGTTCGAGGCCCGAACTGAGAATTAATGACAGCACGATTTGACAGTTGTACCTACTCTCATGTATGTGCCCGTCCGAAAAATTTAATTTTACAGTTGTTTTGACGGATAAGCTACTATAGGACGGGGCCATAATGTTCGTTGACGGACTTAAAGAGTAGACTCCTGGTTTGGTTTCAATGTTGTAAAACTTGAGCACAGAATAGTGTCACGTTATATTATGTAAGCACAACGGAATAAGATACTAATTAGCCAGCCAAGCATGGTAATTCAGTAGATAGATACCTACATAGCCAACTTCCTTCGGGGTAAGTAGTAATACTCGTATGTACCTTACATACGAGTATTTACTTTATAGACAGCGAATGTATTGTGATAGCGGTAATGAGAAAATTACTAATTTGTGGATACGCTTGACCATAGTTTCGCGAAAATAATTTCATTATTACACATCGTAAGAGAACTATTTACTAAAAAATATAAATGTAGGCAAAATGGAAGCCAGGCTCAAACGTGATTGGGCGGAACACATCAGCCGCATAGGACTTGGGACCACATACGAAATATCATTACTTTACATTACATTACTTCACAATACAATTTAATAAAACAACACTCCGCATTAAGAACACAGAGGTCGTAATAAAAACAGATACCATCTATATTATTTCTATCATAAATCCTTTTTGCAAATAGAGGGCCAGCTATCAAAACAGCTTGGATACGGTACGTAATTCAAATAACATCAATAAACATATGCATACAAGAATCGCTCCATACTCCAGAGGTCTGTGTACTCAGCAATGACCTCCTTTGAAGGGGGCTGTGTACACACGGCCCCCAACCCTTTACTATTTGAAAGTACATACTACAATGGGTGATTCTGAAAAAGTCGGAACGCCAGATTTATCCTTTACCTTACCTTCTTTTAGTGAGGTATTTCGGTGTTTTCAATAAAAGTTACCTGGGGTTACCTCGTTTGCGGGTGGTACAAAAACACGAAACACGAATTTAAATGTCAAAAGTATACGCAGCAGATAACTGTCAGCTAATCTAGTAGCAACATACCCTGATGGACGGTCACCAATCTCCAAGTTTGGTTGACAGATTGGTGGCAATATGGACGATGATATTGCCACGTTGTGATCAATGCGAAGCCTTTACGTTTATTTGATGATGATGACAAGGCTGACGCAACACAGACGTACATACAAAAGATTCAAAGAGTTTTGTTTTTCTACAACAACTTTAAGCAAGATTGAAAAGAGTTTTTCGGTACATAGCCTTAAGTCAGTAGGTACCTATACGTTTAACTTTTCCATCATCGTTATCGCTTATAGAATGTAATTTTGACTAGGTCATAAAAAGAGATCACGAATAGCAATGAGATGTGTCCGTATGAATTGAGGAGCCATGTCTCAGATTTAAACGAGGGTACTACCAATATTTAGTAGTAAATTAGCCAAATTTGTAGCCCCGATCCTGGAATTTGTAGTAAAACCCATCAAAAGTTACAGGACGTTAAAGATGGCTCCTCAATTCAGGCATCTGGATTGAGGAGCCACCTCAGAACTCGAAAACTAGCCAATGGATATTTCTGAAACTTTGGTAGGAATTAGTAGTGTTTATGCTTAATTTGTACACAAAAAATGGGTTTTGTACGGCTGAATTTGAGGCAGCTACAATGCTTTGATTTATCTGAAAAATCCATAAATTTCCCCGTGCTGTATCTCAGAAACTAATGAAGCAATTAAAACAGATTTTTAGTATTATTTAGTAGTAAGTTTGTTTTAATTTGTAGTATAAAAATAAATCGCAAAGGATTCATAGCTTCGGAAATACAACACATTTTATGTGGCTCCTCAATCCTGACGGTCTATAAAAAACAAATGCACGTAGCTACTAAAGTAATTGATCAACTCGAAGTTTGATTACGCCAATATTTAGTAGAAATTTCTACTAAATATTGGCGTAATCAAAATTCCTCTACATTCAGTATTTCAAAAGATATTAATAATTTTAACATTCCTTAAGAATTTTCTGTGTAGGGTGACCATAAATAATTAAAACTGTGTTCATAAACAGAACTTTATTTACACATGATTCATTCTTCACCAAATCAGTACTTAAATAAAGAAACACAATATATTAAACACAAAGAATGAAAAAGAAAAACAAACTAAAAGTCTACTAGATCAAATTACCTGTTTTAAAATTTATAATCTCTAAATATTGTCTCTACATTCCCTTATTCTATCATTAATTATTAGCCTTCTCTAATCTTTATTTTAAAATATATTTTCTAAACAAAGTCGCTTATTTTGACTGTCGGAGCGACCGCGCTGTCCTTCTAAAATACATAACGGATTTTGATGCGGTTTTCACCATCATTTGTAGAATTTATTCCGCGAGGTTGTTTTATATGTAATACGTTTACATTTAACGTAAACGCATACAGACGCGTGGAAAGTGGTGGCCCAGTGGTAACGGCCGTGACTTACGAGTTATAGGTCGTAGGTTCAAACCCAGACAGGCGGTTTACTTTTTGTGAGTTATTTAATCACCACTGGTCTCAAAACGTTGAAGGAAACTTAAAATAAAAAATAATAAAAAAATACATTTTTAATATGTTGTTGATTGCTGAACAGAGATCGGATATTCAAATGCATATTCACCTAAAGCTGAGATGTTGGCTAACATGGAAAGCGCTTTTGTATCGAAAAAGTCTTAATTTAGGTAAGTAATTTGTTTATTTTTTGTTTTAACTAATACAAACCACCCCTCCTCCAGTACATATACATATTTGTATCGAGTTAAACATTAATTTTAAAAAACTTTTTCTTTGGAAAAGTTTTTTGTGCTTACCCCTTCACAGCGTAACGGCGTGATGTTATGTTATGAATTGGTGTAAACAATAGATAGACATGGGATTTCAGCAATCCCAGTCCATTTGCTACCATTTATTGAGGAGTTTCGTTGCCTATCTCCGAAGTTCTTCATCAGATCTTCACCAAATTGAAATGGGACTACTTCGAGAAAGTACTCTTCCAAAAAATACCCAAATCGCTTTGTGTGTGCCTATAAAATTTTAAAAGGTCTCTCTATTTCTCCAGGATCCCATCATCAGATCCTGACTTGATGATCATGGGACCACCTGAGAAGTATACCCTTTCAAAAAAAAAAAATCCAAATCGGTCCAGCCATCTTCGAGTAATCGGGGAACATTCATAAAAAAAGAAATAAAAAAAAAAGTTCCGACGAATTGAGAACCTCCTCCTTTTTGAAGTCGGTTAATTAATACACGTCTTAATAGTTATGCAATCATGAATCCCGGGGTTTTAATAAATATAACAAATAATTTATAAAGCCGCTTCCATACTTTCATAGCTAAAAATTGTATTTAGGTAAATATGCATCCGAATATCCGATCTCTGTTGATGAATGATTATGAAACCAGAATTCGCAATAGTACAAACCAAACAAATATTTTCATATTATTACTTTTGGGAAAATTTAAAGTTCACAGGTTTTTGGAAGGGTATTAAAATCGATCAGATAAGATTCCTATAAATCAAAAAACGGAACTCTGTATAATTTTTTTTTTTTTAAAAGCAACTGCTCTCAGGTTGGACGGAGGGAATACGGTTTAAGTCTATCTCTACGTTTAAGTATTAATTTTATTGAATAAAAAATGTTTTTTTTATTAATTTTTATTTTAAGTTTCCTTCAACGTTTTGAGACCGTGGTGATTAAATTACTCACAAAAAGTAAACCGCCTGCCTGGGTTTGAACCTACGACCTATAACTCGTAAGTCGCGGCCATTACCACTGGGCCACCACTTTCCACGCGTCTGTATGCGTTTACGTTAAATGTAAACGTATTACATATAAAACAACCTCGCGGAATAAATTCTACAAATGATGGTGAAAACCGCATCAAAATCCGTTATGTATTTTAGAAGGACAGCGCGGTCGCTCCGACAGTCAAAATAAGCGACTTTGTTTAGAAAATATATTTTAAAATAAAGATTAGAGAAGGCTAATAATTAATGATAGAATAAGGGAATGTAGAGACAATATTTAGAGATTATAAATTTTAAAACAGGTAATTTGATCTAGTAGACTTTTAGTTTGTTTTTCTTTTTCATTCTTTGTGTTTAATATATTGTGTTTCTTTATTTAAGTACTGATTTGGTGAAGAATGAATCATGTGTAAATAAAGTTCTGTTTATGAACACAGTTTTAATTATTTATGGTCACCCTACACAGAAAATTCTTAAGGAATGTTAAAATTATTAATATCTTTTGAAATACTGAATGTAGAGGAATTTTGATTACGCCAATATTTAGTAGAAATTTCTACTAAATATTGGCGTAATCAAACTTCGAGTTGATCAATTACTTTAGTAGCTACGTGCATTTGTTTTTTATAGACCGTCAGGATTGAGGAGCCACATAAAATGTGTTGTATTTCCGAAGCTATGAATCCTTTGCGATTTATTTTTATACTACAAATTAAAACAAACTTACTACTAAATAATACTAAAAATCTGTTTTAATTGCTTCATTAGTTTCTGAGATACAGCACGGGGAAATTTATGGATTTTTCAGATAAATCAAAGCATTGTAGCTGCCTCAAATTCAGCCGTACAAAACCCATTTTTTGTGTACAAATTAAGCATAAACACTACTAATTCCTACCAAAGTTTCAGAAATATCCATTGGCTAGTTTTCGAGTTCTGAGGTGGCTCCTCAATCCAGATGCCTGAATTGAGGAGCCATCTTCAACGTCCTGTAACTTTTGATGGGTTTTACTACAAATTCCAGGATCGGGGCTACAAATTTGGCTAAATTACTACTAAATATTGGTAGTACCCTCGTTTAAATCTGAGACATGGCTCCTCAATTCATACGGACACAATGAGATACAAGTTGGTCAGAACAGCGGGCAGTAGGACTGGCTCCCATTTTTATCTAAGTACCTACTATTCAACAACATTCATTGCGTTATTTAAGTTGTTGAGCCTTGAGCAGACAATTTTTTCACATGGAGCCATGGATTAACAATATCCTTCTAAATAATTCAGATTCTGACTGATAGTGTGTTTCTCAATACTGGTCCATTGTTAAAACTGAAACCGATGGAGTAATTTTTTATACAAGTAAGTCGTCGTGCAGATTTGTCCCGAAATTTTAATCCCAAAGAGGGTTACAAAACTTGGGCAAACTACAAAGCAAAGAAAAAATCCAAAGCCACATTAATGATGAGGAAAAATAAAATAATCCTCTTCATAATATCCCTAAGGGTAGCTAGTCTCAATTCGGAATCTGGTTTCATATGCGACATGTCGGCACACGACGTCAGTGGCTCTCATTAAGGTAATGTTTTATATTATAACCCTAAAGTTAGCGAGGTAGAGCTTTCAGAATTTGTTTCACTTTCAAGTAAGTAATCACATTAGCAAGAAAAGGACTAATGTAACTTATGTGCACATTGCATATCTGAAGATATATACTCGTACGTCGATGTAATTAGGTAAAATACTGGTAGCACAGATTAGATAATTAGGTATAAGTAATTAGGTCAGGTTCTAGTCTGAGAAAGCTGACATTCGAGAATTAATGCCAGCTCTCTCTTGTAGCAATGAATATATGGGGCAAGGATTGCGATGAACTTTATCTTTTTAAATTTCGCAATATCCTATAAGCAAAGATAACATGAGCTATCTTTGCTTTTATTCACGTTCATGAGAGCACCAAAACATCATCGAACACCAACTAGATATCTACATTAACGTCATTGACAGACAGTTTAATTTAAAAAACAATTAAATAAATAAAAAGCTTATAAAACAATTCACCACAGCAAGATGGCGATTGTTCACGGGGCGACCGGATAATACGAAGTGACAGTAAAATTACCGTGCGCTCGCATCTCAACGACAATTCACGGCAATTTTCAACTGAGAACCAATTGGCAGAAAATAGCACCCGACTTACAAGCGAACCAGAACCTTGTGGAAAAAGAGAACATCGTATGTAAAGAAATATATTTTATACCTATTTTTAAACCCCGACGCAAAAAGAGGGTTGTAATCTTGTAAATTTAAAATAAAATTAGGTATATTTCGGCAAGGAGGTTTGTATATAACACAGAAATATTTTACACGTCAATCATATTTTAAGATGAGGTCGGAGTTTTCAATCCGACTCTGAGAACTCGTAAGAAGAAAGTCTGAAACAAACTCAGAGGTCACACTCTCTTTCAAAGTTCAGATAATCGTGGTCAGATCATGTGAGGACCATGTAGATTATTATCTGAATAGTATTTTGAGGAAATAACCACCTAAATTTGAGTAAACCTGTCCAATCAATGAAAACAACTATCAGTAGATACCTAACCTAGTCGCGTAGCTCAACTCAGATTGATTAAAATATCGCAATTTTAATTAACTATGTTGTTATTGAATAACATCACATGAAAACAAAAATCAATATGTGGCGTTAAAACCATTAATTAAAAGTTAACAATGTAATAATTGCTAGCTTGGGTTCAGATACCTAATTAATTTTACGCCCGATTAAATGTATTCGAATAACAATCATAAAAGGTTTAACGATCCGTTTAACCTGCTCAGGATTTAACATAATTAACCAAGTAGAGAATGTTACAGGGCCAATTTATTATTTATGAATGATAAATCCTACCTAAATTTCTGTAAATTTGTAAAAAAAAACACTATTACACGTCAAAAATAACTTAAGTTATATATATTTCTGTAAATTGTTTAAAAAAACACTTTTACACGACAAAAATAATTTATGTTTCAAAACTCAATGAGTTTTAAGTGTTTCCTGACTGGGCTGGGTCGCAGTCTCTTTTAATTAAATTCCAGAATATAACATCGGTCGTGATTTATTATAATTTAATTTGTTATAATGTCAAAACCTATGAGAACTGAACTTTTCCAATCAAAAATAGAATCGGACATTGCATGGAAAGTATTCAAAATCTCTTTGTAACTATAATTAATTTCTACTTCATCGTCTTAGAAGTGTTTCTCCTACAACAACCACCGACAAAGTTATAATTTCCCGAAGAATTCTGAAAGTTGAGATTGTTTTGCTCCATCAAAGTGTTTCGGAGATGCTCAGAGGAGGAGTGAGGGGAGGGGGCTCAGCCGGGACCAGCAACAGGTCCTGGTCCAGACTGGATCAATACTCGGAAGCTGGATCATGCGCACTGAGCATTGCAAACAAAATGCGCTCCCTGATACTGCTCATCTTGTCATTACTCGCTTCAGGTATGTAAAAATAAGGTTTTAATAGTTATTACCTGTTCCCTGATCTCGTAATATTGTGATTTATTTATGTGTTTATTGTTTTTTGATCCCCATTCAATCATGGCCTCTAAACCAACAATCTTAGAGCGCAAATGTCAAAGTTGATTATCTATGGCTCGCGATCTTTGTTTTGATTCTAAGATTTATCCTATTTTTTCTATGATTAGGACCTGTAACTAGGTTGGATTGAATGCCTAAGCACTCACTTATTATCAATAAAGGCGCAGTTCTCTAGCAGAGCATCGTGAATCGGTTTCGCAGAACTTGTCATTAAATATTTACCTACGTCATCTATGTTTACATTTTGGAATTATATTTCTTAATTTTTTTATTCTCATCTCACCTTACCTAGTACCCATTTATAAAATTATCTATTACTTGCGTAGAATTAAGAAGCAAAGGACCTAAGACTTTTAATTTATTACCGAAGTATTGGTTTGATTCACAAAACATGACAGCTATTGTATCATTGTGTTGTAATCCTTAAAAGCTTTAATATTATAGACGCGAAAGTTTGTATGTACCTATGGAAGTATGGATGTTTGTTACTCTTTCACGCAAAAACGGCTGAACGGATTTGGATGAAATTTGGCACACAGATAGATTATAACCTAGATTAACACATAGGATACTTTTTGTCCCGGTAGTACGTTCCCGCAGGATAATTTCCGACATCCTCGCGGGCGAAGCCGAGGGCGGAAGCTAGTAAATATGTATATACCTAGGTAATGAAAATGCCTAATCTAGGGTCTCACTTCTGCCACAATTTCAGAGACATCCACTTACACCAAAGACCAAAACAAACCATACCAGTCATGAAGCTTCCCAAATTTACTTTTCTTTTGTTTCCATTTTACTACGTCATATCCCACTGTTGGGCATAGGCCCTTTTCTCTTCCAAACCTCTCTATTTTGTACGATCTCTGACCATTATTGAGAATAATGGTATAGCCAAAATTACCAAGTAATACTTAATGCCTATTTATAATTGCCTTCCAGAAAGCGAGTGTGATCTGCTCCGCGACAGCGTGCACGTGACGTCAGCAGCAGCCAGGCCTAACAATGAGCTCTGGTGCTACAAATGCCTGGCGGAAGTACCTGATGACCGCTGCGCTGACCTGCGACACAACAACTCCGCACTCATACACAAGTGCCACAATGATCGCCGGATGTGTATGGTACATGAAATTACCTACTACAATACGTTCTTAGATGACCTACTCATGCATTTAGAATCAGTTGTGGATATTGCATTCAAACAGAACTGATTGAGTGAGCATTTTAGCTGGCTTGGCGATGACGGTTCGGGTTTTTGCCCTGCGTTTATTGCTATGACGAGGAAGAAAACCCATTTTTTTTTTGGATGGGAAATCATCAAATAACCTCTCCCGCTCTGAGTGGAGCGGGAGGGCGTATCAGACTTTTACTAACTAAAACCCACCCGTGTTCCCTCAGTTGCCTAAGTGCCAGGGGCCGCGGTATCTCTTTCGAACAACCCGCATACCTGGCAGGCATCGGCCCTTGCGGACCCCACCAAAGAAAACCCATGAGGCTGTCAGTGACCTAGTTTTACAAATAAGAATCCTATCATAAAAGAGGACACTGCATGAAATAGATTTTTTCCTGTCTTCTGGAGGATTTCTGAATATGTTGGAGAAAAGCCAACATGTGACTGATTTAACGAGATTATCGTGAGCAGTTATCTTTTTTTATCATGTCAAATTAATGCGCTACTAATTTTAGTACCTAGTTATGATGTCAGACATGTAAACACTGGATATAAGCAACGGTATCTTTTAGAATGAAATAAAAAATATAAAAAAATGTTTATTGCATCAACTCAAATAACATAATCTAGTTCCAATGGGGAGAATCCTGTTAAGCAAATAGTTTGCTTGTGTTAGGATACTCCGCCCTTCCCCTGGTTATTTATTTTCTATTTAGTTTTTGAGCCAGTACAAAAAAGAAATTATACGTATTACTTAAACTTAAACCAATAACAAAAGAATGAAAAGATAAAAAAGAAAAAAAAAAAAAACATCAAAAAGCGCGCTGGAACGTGTGTGATTATGTGTGGAGATGGTGTGGAGGTAGTGGTGGTGAATGTGTGCATGTGAGTAGTGGGTGTAAGTGTAGGAGTGAGGTTTGGGTCTACTCGTTATACATTGTGAGGATTTAATATAATCTACTAAATTGGAGTTAAACTGCAGAATTATTTGATTTTTGTAATTGCTGACTAACCCTACGAACTGGTCTTGGGATCGGAAGATAATGTTCCTAGGACATTATCTTCCATTAGCAGCAGAGATATCATGGTGTAGTATATATATTTATTTAATTATAGTATCATTGATTGCACCATATTTTCTACTTCGTCATAGGTCTTTGACTTAAGCCATTTCGACAAAGCCTTTTTGCATTCGCGATAAGTGAGTAGGTATATGTCAAGTACTTTATTAAGAAGATTGTATGAATGGGATGATTGCCTAGGATATTGTCTTTTCGCAAAGACAATATCCTAAAGAATGGAATTTAAGGAATTGAGGGCGACTATTAGCTGGACTAAAACTGACTCCGGCCCAAACATATTTACCTACTCATGCATTTTATTTTGTCTCACAACCATTTTTCACATTGCAGGTAAAACGGTTCTCTTTCACAACATCGACCGAGAATTCGACGACGCTGCCAAAAATGTGGGCGTTGGAACGCAACTGTACGAAGCACTGCGAGCCGGGCTGCATCGTCATCGGAGAGCGGACCAAACTGTACGCCTGTACGTCATGCTGCACCACGTCTCTCTGCAACTACGGATCAGGATCAGACGAAAATGCATTGGACCTCCTCATTGTGCCTGTTGCTGTCCTGTTACTCTCATTATGACTAAACCTGTGGACTTAGATTAGCTGCATCTGTACCAAAGAATTGACGGGAGTATTTCGAAATTGTAGCCGCATATCGACCAAGTTATACTTGTCTGTAAGGACATGTCTAACATTAATCACTTATATCATCAGATTCTAACGGTTTGTTAGACAAGTGAATCATGTATTGAGCATAAACTGTCACTGTTTTTCTGCTCCCGTTCTGTACCTACGTAAAACCAAAACTATCCACGTAAAACATTATCTACAAGATAATTAGGTACATAGACGATTGTCTTACGAAAAACAGGTATTCTTTGGAACTAACGTGGATGATTTTATAATCCCAACATTCGAATTTGAAAAAGGAACCAATATAGAAACTATGATCAAATTATATGTAATACAGATGTTTCCAATTTGAATTACTCAGCATGCAAAAAAAATCTTGATATTTAATAATAAAGAAGATTTAATTAGTATTGGTAGATAGATAAAGCTTTCCATGAAGTCCAGGATAAATATGTTCCATGCAATTTACTCATACTTGTACATTTTATGATAAAAGTAGATAGAAATTTTGTCAATATGCTGGAATACAACACTACCAACTTCTCGTTAGATTTCAATCTGCTTTAAAATCATTCAGCAAATTTACTAATATTAGGAAAATTAAAAGAATAGGTATATTATTCTGTATCAGGATTAAAATCTAAATGACTAAGAAAGATGTTACATAATGTAACATGCATGTATTTATGTAGATAACGCGCTATTATTAGGAATAGTATTTTAAGTAAGCCAAAAAGAACCTTGCGATTAGGTAGTTGTTTAAAAAAAATTATAGCTAGATGCCATATTGGTAGCTCTTATTATTTTTACGTGAATTAGCTACTTACTTATATACCCTACCTAAGCTTCAGCCCCGGATCTGGGGGGGGGGGGGCAAACCGGGCGCCAGTTTCAGGGGGCGCCAATATCATAATATAGTATGATTAAAAATAAAAAAAACTTGCTCCATAAAGCGCCTAGCATACGGAAGCCTGGTTGGCTCACCGTCGCGTCGACTTGTAAGAAAAAGGCGCCACACAGGCCCAGGCCCACGCCTAATTAATTTATCTCGAACACTGGACAGAGGGGCGCCAGTATGAAGTTTCTGCCCCGGTTCGAAAAACTCGTAGATCCGGGGCTGCTAAGCTTACTTGCGTACATATACAGGTACCTACATCAACCCTTTATGAGCAAAGACTTGCCAAGAACATCCAAGGTGTTAATAAGGTGGTAGTGAGTCTGCCGAAGATCAGCATAACTCAACATTTATCTGCTAGCACTTCCCAGCTATGTTGGGCTCGGCTACCTGTCTAACTGGATACAGCTGAACACCAGTAGGTATTTAACATGGAGCGACTGCCTATCTGATCTTCACAACCCAGTAACTAGGCAATACGATATAACCCTTGGTAAGACGGGTTGTCAGAGTTTAAATTATTAAGAACTCTTATACTATTTTTCCAATTTAAAAAAGTCATAGGTACTTGTATCTACAATTGATTTCAACAGCCTATCTAGGTGTGGTAGATTGCTTTGGATACTGACTGAGCCGCTGACTAGCTGAACCCAAGATTATTATAGATCAATACAGTACAGATCAACTGCCAATTAAATTACAAATGACGATCAGTGATTGAATACCTACACCTTCCAGCAGAAGACCGTTCTACTACCTTATAACCATTTTGAGCCTGTTCCCAATTTTCTGTAGGTTAGTGGAAATTTGGAAGTTCATTTACAGCATCTACAGTGAAAAAAATACTTTGTATTATTATTGTATTAACAAATAGGTATGAGCATAGCATCCGTTTGTTATAAGTACCAACGACAACGGGCGCTGATAGCCTGTCAATGTGGTAGCCATATCTGACCACAAAACAGTTTGGTTTCAGCTTCAGCAAGCGACTTTTTCCTGTAAGGTTGCTTAATAGCTTCACAATATTAATATTACTCTACGATTTTATAATTTCTCCTACAAATCCACAAATCATTATGCGAACGTTTGTTCAAATATTTCATATTTGCATCTAGTGATGAGTAATATCCTTTGAGGTTGTATTTTAAATTATGTTGTTAAAATTATTGAAATAAAGATAATTGAAGAAAGCATCTTGTTGGTTGTTCATTTCTTAAGTGGGTATTACAAAAAAAAAATTACATTGACTGTGGCGGTACGACGTTCTTCAAGTTCTGCCGACCCATTAGGACACAACGGTGTGATATATATATTTTTAATATGGATGAGGTATCTATAGTTCAGAGGGTAACCTCAATTAATACAACTGAAACATCTGGTTGAGTCGCAGACAAAACGGTGAAGACAATCAGAAACGCAAAGAACCCTATACCTACCCTTTGCCCAGTACCTAGATACATTCTAGACAAGATGGTGATGATTGATTATAGTTTTAGCGGCCATCCATAAATCCGTCACACAAATTTTATGGATTTTTGACCCCCCCCCCCCGTCCTTGTCACATGTGGTCACACTTGAAAAACCCCCTTGTGTGACGTCACATATTTTTAAATTTTGTATTTAGAAGTACATAATTAAATGAAAACAGCGGTTTTCAATTTTTTTTAATTTAAATTAGTTAAAAATAATCTTTAATAAAATTAACATAAAGTCAAATAATTTAGACACTTAATGGTGATTTTAACATGTGACGTCACAAAGCTTTTGATCCCCCTGGCCCTTGTCACACAATGTCACATTTCGTTGACCCCCATCCCACCCCTCAACGTGTGACGTTAATTTATGGATAGATTTACTGCCGCCAGCCTTGTCTTTTTTTATTGGGAGGTCTGACTCCACTTATGTACCAGTGTTTTATCGGCCACTTTATTGACATACCTAATCAGTGATGGTGACTCACTAAGTAATTACAAATTACAGACAAGCAATACTATAGTTTAATTTCTGTATATCAAGAATGCCTACCATAATATTGTGAGCAACTTGTCGATTTGTGTAGGTGAGGCAAGTATACCCAAATTGGGTGGCGATGACGTGACTTAAGTTTATTTTTTTACTGATAGGTAAGCGTTAGTTAGATCGCCATTTTCAGGACAAACGGTGATCTAACTCTTACCTACTTAGGCAGGTTTTTTTCTCCTAACTCTTCGTGACACGGAACACGAATTTATTGCAATCACAAACTTGTTTATTTTTATTATATTGCATTGTATTCTGTAACTTAGCGAACTGTGTTGAACACAATAAGCTATTCCGTTGAGGTGTCACATTGTGTTATATTAGCAGAAATAATTCTTGGGAGTCCCTTTCATATGGTGTACACACGGCTACACATCAAGCTATACATTTCCAGTATAAGCTGATCTCGCATTGTATAGGATTCTGTACAGTGCGAGATCAGCGTAAACTGGAAATGTATAGCCTGATGTGTAGCCGTGTGTACCTAAGTGTATTTTTGTCGTGTGTGTCTAATAACTACCGAACAGCTCTACATTTTCGACGGTAACCGCCTAACGTAACTCATCCGTCGAGGAAAAATAAATAACACAACTATACCAACTTATTACTAGCTTTTGCTAGCGGTTTCGCCCGCATGGAAGTCGGAAATTATCCCGCGGGAACGTACTACCGGCATGAAAAGAACTCTGGGTTCATCCAGATTAGGTATAATCTATCTGTGTGCCAAATTTCATCCAAATCCGTTCAGCCGTTTTTGCGTGAAAGAGTAACGAACATCCATACATCCATCCTCACAAACTTTCTCATTTATTATATTACTAGCTTCCGCCTGCGTGGAAGTCGGAAATTATCCCGCGGGAACGTACTACCGGGATAAAAAGTATCCTGTGTTAATCTAGGTTATAATCTATCTGTGTGCCAAATTTCATCCAAATCCGTTCAGCCGTTTTTGCGTGAAAGAGTAACAAACATCCATACATACAAACTTTCGCGTTTATAATATTAGTAATGATTTAATTTGTTGCTACGAAAGGGATAATACAGTAATTAACTTGAATGACAATGTTTCTAGCGCACCCGTTTCGATCTAAGCCCGACGTAGGTACTAGAATGCCCTACATGACTGCAAAGGTCAATGTTCGCAGATATATAGAACACCGAAACTAGAACCTACATCGTGTAATAGGTACCTTTTTTTGGTACCTAGGTATTGTATATTAAGAGGAAATCTGCCTCGAATATCGACTTAAATTAGGTAACTCACGTCCGCGTTAATGTTAGATCAAGGTTAATTTACTTAACAAATTACCTACCTAACATATCAAAGTTTTCAGTGACATAATAGTCGCGTCACTCTGAAATACCATATTAATTCAGATATCGCGTACCTATTTACGGTTTATTTCGTTTGGCCACCTTAGGGTGGATACTCGGAAACGAGTGTTCTTACAGGTGGATCTCTATTACCATACTGTATGGGGTAGGTTTTATCGGAATTTAATATTTTTCTTCAGATTTTCTCCCTCGGCTATGTACAGTCATATAAACAATGTAGAAACTGGCCAAAGATACCTGTACAATATAGGTAACTTCGATTTATTATGACCTTATAGTTTCAAGTAGGTTGGTGAGACTAGATAAGGCTATCGTCTTGACACAGGTAACTTGGTAATTATGAGTAATAGATCATGATTGGTTTTGCAAAATAGTTGTTAATTACTTCATTGGTTTACTGTTCATGCATTCTGGCCCAATCATCATTAGTCGAATCAAAATAAATGAGTAGGTCGTGACAGATAGATTAGCAGATAATAGCAAGTTCATCAACAATATGAAATGGGTTAACAAAAAATACATTTAAGTTATATAAGTTAATTTATTATGAATAAACAATGCACAGAAATAAATGCAATCCCTAGTTTGCAACCTAAAACATAGCAATAAGTTTTATCATAATTGGAATGAACCATATTCAATTCTCTTGAAGACTGGGAAGGTATTACTTGGGAGGACATGTTTTAAACTTAAAAAATATTGTTATACTTGTAATATTATTAAAGAATTAAGTTAGCAGAGTTGACCACAGTCAGAGATGATAATTTTCTTTGAGGGCTTGCCAGACTGGGAGCCAAAGGCTTCAACTTGCTTGACCACATCCATGCCTTCTACAACGGTGCCGAAGACAACGTGCCTGCCGTCCAACCAGGATGTCTTCACGGTGGTCACGAAGAACTGGGATCCATTGGTGTTGGGACCAGCGTTGGCCATCGACAGGACACCAGGGCCGGTGTGCTTCAGGACGAAGTTCTCATCACCGAACTTTTCACCGTAGATGGACTTGCCACCAGTGCCATTGTGGTTTGTGAAGTCACCTCCTTGCAACATGAAGTTGGGGATCACACGGTGGAAAGTGGAGCCCTTGTAACCGAAGCCCTTCTCGCCGGTGCACAGGGCGCGGAAGTTTTCACAAGTCTTAGGGGTAACATCTGTTCTTAGCTGTAACAAGAAAAAAACTGTCAATAAGATTGCTGTCCTGCCGTCTAGATCATTCCGCGGAGCGATTATTCATATCTGCTACAAGAAAAAACTACTTATGTCCATTGAAGTTTGACTTTGACTTTTTATGGGTGTGTCAGTATCGTGATTCTGATTTGTTTATAGCGAATGAGTAATAGATACAAATCTCCAATCAATGCAGCCGTCGCTGGCGCACCGCCTACGTGTGAAAGTAACCACAACTGCCAAGTAGGCTTACATCAAAATACAAAAACATAAACATCATGGTAATGGCAAATTCCACTCTGTTCATAATTATCTACAGCTTGACGATTTGACCTTCACTTAGAGTAGGTAATCTTACTCGAGAATTAATATGACTACAGACATCTATATATAGATATATTATACCGATTCTCCACATGTAATAATCGAAGAAGTTATATTTCATTGATTAAAACGATTAAAATCGCTTCATCAAATTAAAAATAAGTACTATGAACATAGTGATAACAGTTGAACATAAAGCGTGGTTTCTGCAAATCACGCCGGCCGGAGCACCGGTGTGACGAGATGAAACCGAAATTTATCAAGATGTTACATACCTCAACAACGATTCTTCCCAAGCCTGAACCATCGGCGCTAACGTCGAAATAAACTCGGGGTAAAGCCATATTGCTTTATTAAGTAGAGTCTCAGACGAAATAGATTTATACACCACAATGACGATGCGTCTCCTGTCGATGCCGGGCGGAAACAGAATGCAGCATAGACAAATTTCTTACGTCATATCCTACAACGTTCAGAACATGTAATTTTTATTGTAATTTTGTAAATTCATGTAACTAAACATTTATGTTTTTTTTTTTGTTAGTCAATTATAAGTATTACAAATAAAAAACTGCTAAATAACAATATAGCGCCAATACAAAAAGCAGAACCCAGAACGGGCAATGGCCTAGCGATGGCCCATTCCGGGTGCTGTTCGCCATTTTATTATTTCTTTTAGAAAAAATTATGCACAAAACCCTAGCTTATTTTCTATTTTAGTTGTAACGATAACTTATTTTATTTTCGGCACCTGTATATTTTTGGTATTCAAATGTGATGTTGTCTATTGTAATAATTCAGAACGATCCAAGTAAAACTGTGTACAGATAGGTGTACAGCCGCGAGCCGGCGACTTTGGCCAGGGACTATTGGGCCACTGGTTTGGACTTCGATGATAGAAGATGCAAAGAAGACAACAGGCTAGCGCCCAGTGGCCAGTATGCTGAATTGTCACGCCTTATGGCAGTGGCGGACTACACCAATATCAGGCTGGGGTGGCAATTTTTTTGAGAAATAAGAGATACTTTGTCAACTCATGCAGAAAAGCTAGAATGCATTAGTTTGGCTCCAACCTATTGCGCCCCGTCTTGGATACTTGGTATGTCGGATGGTTTTTTGATCATACAAGAAATAGGAATTACTTTGTCGACAAGTATTAATGTTCAAAAATTTAATTGAAATAATGTTTGATGCAAGAGAGTAAGCTCATCTTAGATTTAGCTCATCGCCTCGGTTTGATAAGGTTTTCTTTTGATCATTCATACAGGAATAGAAGTTATTTTGTCGAATTAGGCAGAAAATTTGAGAACATGAGAATGAAGGGTATTTAGCATACATAAGGGGCCTTCCCAACTACAAACTGTTTATTTTATTTAAAGTGTGCCTGTTTACTTGAACATGTCTTCCGAGACCACATTATGTGGCAGCGGGCTTTATCAATGTGTTCGTTCGCATGCATGGCCCAATGTGTACAGTCACTGGCTTGTAAAGTGAACGTTCATGTAATGTCAAAATTGTCAAACTGACATTTAAAATTTCAGTAATCAGATTCAGTTCAGTAGTCAGTCTGTCAGTTAGTACTTATTTCATGTAGTTAAAAGCTATACACGTAATAACCCTATGAATTGAAATAAAAGTATTAATCTGTGTGAATTTTCTTACCATTTAAAACTATACCCAGCTGTAAAGGTATGTATACGCATCAAAAACTTACCATACGAATAAGTTGTTGTCAACGTCTGTTACATGTTTCCATCTTTCGAAAAATTTCAGAACAAAATGAGTTTAGAATCCATAAAATATACCAGAGGGAGTTTAGAGATTCTAGACCAGTTACTTCTTCCGCTACAGACAAGATACGTGAAGGTGCAGGGTGTTGAAGATGGCTGGAAAGTTATTAACAAAATGCAGGTACAGAAGTTTGTGGTTTAGTTTTTACAGCATATGCTACTTTTATTTTTATCTCATACGAGTGATTGGCACCTAAGCTACATAATACCAGTTGGAAATCATGGTCTTAACTGTTAATAAAGACAATAACAGATGATATGAAATATTTTTCAATTTAATTCTACTAGATCTTGTTATTGATGTGAATGTATTAATATTAACTATCAACTCATCTGATCAGTATGACTTGTAGAAACATTGCTTTAACTTTTGCATTCCGAACTTAAGTGACCCTAGAAATAATATTATTATGTATGTGAGTAACTTACATTAAAAAGGGTTGTCATCAATGTTACACAACAGCATGTGCATTGACTACTGTGAGCCATTAACCATTTTATTCCATCGAAGCCTGGTTAATTGATGTTACTTGTAAGGAGGAAGCAGAAAGGGTACCCCGTGATTTTTTTATAATTTAACATGCCATTTTAGCATTCTCCTTAAAAAAAACAGGTTCAATTATAAGTATTTTCCTAGATCCGTAGGTGTGTTTAAACACAAAATTTATTTATTATATTAATGTCATAGTAAAAATAAAAACATTTACTTTTTTATCAAAATTTCATTTTTATCCGTTCCAGGTGCGAGGTGCCCCTGCCATAGCTATAGTTGGCTGTTTATCACTGGCAGTGGAACTAGAAAAAGACAGCAATTCTGACAAAAAAATCATGAGGCAAGAGGTCAGTTTATCCTAACCTCTTTGTTGATAAGTATACTATATTGTACACATATCTATAGAGATACACACTATTGTAGCAAGTATTGCTCTAACCTGATAGTGATGTGAGCTAATATTAAAATAGATAAGCCCCTTATCATTGTTACAATACGTGAGATGAGTTATCAACGGTTCTTATCATCTCTTCTCTGAAATAGAGGGAGTGGTAGGATGGAGAGTTGTCATGTCATTTTGAATACATAACAAAATCTGTATGGAGTCACACATGTTCAGTATATTTTGTGAATGTTGGATGTAATGCAAGTACTTAATGCCATGATAAATTTATTTATATGCATAAGAACTGTTGATAAAGCATTCTACAGCAATCACATACATTGTTGTATGCAAACGCAGCTAAAGTTTGAGTAGTATATTACGTTGTTGTGGTTTTACCTGTGATTGATCTGGAAATAACAAAATACTAGTAATAAATAGTGTTTTGTGCAAATTAATATAAATCTGTGGAGTTTTTTAAAGCTTTTTGCTTTTCGTAGTCATTTAAATAAAACCATGTTTTGTTGTATCAGCAATTCAGGGCTAACTTTTAATATGATACTACTGCAATGGAGAAATGCATAACAGCTATCCATTGGATTTCTACATCCAATTGATGGCTTACAAACTGGAGTAGTGGAGAAGCACTTATTACGAGTCTTCCACATTTACATACTCTGTACAGTAATTATTTGTGTTACAGTGTATAAATAGTAACCTAAATATTTTAATGAGAACAAGTATTTGTAATTGGCAACATTTCCTATGGTTACAGATTGAAGGTAAACTTAATTACCTAGTGTCGGCGAGGCCAACAGCTGTGAACATAAAACTGGCAGCTGATGAACTTATAAATTTAGCAAATTCCCTAAGTGCCAATGAGAGTATTACACCTGAGGAGTTTAAAGAAAGGTGGGTGTTATTGGAATACATTTATACAGGTTGAAATTGAAAACATGCGACAAACCGAAATGGGAGATTGTACTCATCATTATGAACAACTTTTACTAAGGGACCAATGATGCAATCCCGAAAAAAAAAAACATCTGTTCCCTACATTTATGTTCGCATAACTCGTCAAAATTTAGGTAACAGCTGTTTTTTTTTTGCGATTGCATCTTTGGTCCCTCAGTAAAAGTTGTTCATAATGATGAGTACAATCTCCCATTTCGGTTTGTCGCATGTTTTCAATTTCACCCTGTATTGTATGTGTGGAGAGCAGAGATCGCCCAGTGGTATTGGCTCCGACTTAGGAGGTAGTAGATCGTGAGTTCGAACCGAGACAGGCACTTTACCTTGTCTATTTAATTTCATCACCACTGCTTGCAAAACATTTTGAGAAAACTGTAATGTGCGAAATCCCAAAATTCGAAGACGTGTGAAATCCACCAACCTGTACAAGGCCTGCGTGGTGAATTATGGCCCACTCCTCTCACAGAGAAAAGGCCTGTGTCCCAGCAGTGGGATGGTTAAAGCCTAAATTATGTTATGTATGTATGTGTGTGTTCGACATCTTTGTTTGTTTCAACAGTGCAGATGTGTACACTTTGTAAGGGTGGAAAATGGATGATTTTTTTTTTTTTTTTGCTTGGAATAAAACGCCAATAACAGAATGTAAATACTGTAAATTTGAAAGGGCTTTCTTTTTTCAATACTCATTTTGCTTCTATTATTTGCAGGTTCATAAGCAGGATAGAAGGAATGCTAAGCAAAGACATAGAGGACAACAAAGCTATAGGAAGGTATGGGTGCGAGGCGATACTGAAGACCTTAGAGGGTGATGGACCAGTCAGAATCCTGACACACTGCAACACTGGCTCACTGGCCACTGCTGGTTACGGCACTGCTTTAGGAGTTATTAGGTCTTTACGACAAACTAAGAGGCTAGGTGAGGAAAACACATTCCATAGATAAAGTATTGTGTGTCCGAAAAGTATTTGATGAATGTGTAAACAAACCTTATTCATGTTAGTTGCTATGCAATCACTCACTAAATGGAATTAGTAACACAAGCATCTGTATTTAGAATGTAGTTACAACATTCTATATCTCCTCTTTTTTTCCAACAATTATTATTGTTTGAATAACATTATTACCTCTACTTTCCATGAGATTGTCAGTATCACCAATGCATTGCTGGCCTTGAGGAGCTGGCAAAATACGCGCATTGACGTGGAATTGTAAACACCAGCCCGTATTGCCTATTACCCAAATAATATTATTGAATTGTAATCGAAAAATCCACTAAAATTGAGATTATAAAATATTTGTGTACATTTTGATCAGATACTTTTAGAACAGGCTATAAATAAAAAATGTCCACACAAACATGGACTTAGTAATATCTATGGGTGACGGAATGAAGCATCCATATAGTTATTCCACGGCAGTCTCTCACGTCTAGGCTGCTATCTGGTATTTACTTTTATGCCCTGGTATGTCCTTATATTCTCATTGGTCTGGAGAACTCCTTATATAAAAGCACTATTTTTAACTTATTTTACGACTTTCATTTACATTTTCCAGACCATGTTTACTGCACGGAGACAAGGCCTTACAACCAGGGAGCGAGACTTACAGCATACGAGTTGGTCCATGAGAAAATTCCATCCACTTTGATAGTAGACAGTGTGGTGTCAGCTCTTATGAACTCGAGGAGGATAAGTGCAGTTGTTGTAGGTGCCGATAGAGTGAGTATCTCCATAGGTATTATAACTTCGTTTTGTCATTCTGATAAAAAATTATCACATAATAATATGCATTCTGTAAAACCTAAAACCTTTAAATTACCAACATGGCGATATTTTTTGTATGTTAAAATTATAAAAGCGGCCATTTGTATATGGAATTTTTAAAATGGTTAGTTAAATTTAAAAAAAATATGTAGAAAAAATAAAAGCATAAATAATCATAATAGTTAGACCCTATAACCTGAAAAACAGCACATAAATGGAAATAATTTTATTCAACTTGCATAAATTATAAGTCATCCAACTTATGATATCACTGTCTCGATCATAAAAGCCAAAACAACTTTTA
Organism: Antitype chi; assembly: GCA_947359405.1. Classification (NCBI taxonomy): domain Eukaryota; kingdom Metazoa; phylum Arthropoda; class Insecta; order Lepidoptera; family Noctuidae; genus Antitype; species Antitype chi. Next base: position 6,580,177 of record OX375815.1, on the reverse strand, counting down.
AATTACAGTTATGGAAAATGCAAATGTCATATTTTTGACCATTTCAGGTTGCCGCGAACGGTGATACAGCTAATAAAATAGGAACTTATCAAATAGCGATCGCAGCGAAACACCACGGAGTGCCTTTTTACATAGCTGCCCCCCTCACCTCCATAGATATGGCCCTAATGTCGGGCGATAGAATTAAAATAGAGGAGAGGCCAGAGAGAGAAATGACTCATGTCGGAGAGCATAGGATTGCAGCCCCTGGTATGTTTAAACTTCCATCATCGAAGATACATCATGGACACATTAATATCGACGCCTCTCGCCGTTCTAATTTAGGTGCAACTTTCAAGAAATGTTATTGATGTTGTATTTGTTGTGTTTTTATTTAACGGGTATGCGCTAAGGTAGCCTGTCAAATTCAGAGGTATTCCACTGATTTCTACTCCACTTGGCCGAACAGCACCTAAGCAGTTCCACTCAATCAACTCTGCCTAACATAGTCCACTGCTGGACGTAGTCCCCTTCCAAGCTGCGCCATAACACTATCAAAGTCAAAGCATTTATTTCAAATAGGCACTTAAAAGGCACTTTTGAACGTCAACATTTACATTAAAATAGAATTGATTCTAGTCGCCCCTTCCAAAATGTAGTTTCGTATGGAGAAGAATGGGCAAGAAACTCCACCGTTACTCTTTTAAAATGTTTCAAGTACAATATTTACATTCATTATATGATTATGTGTGAAAACGATGCACCCAGAATAAAATTACCATACCAAAATAGGTAAACAGAATCAAATTGAAGCAATACAGATAAATTAATTCTGTGATAGATACATGGGGTTCACACATTTACAAACATTGTTAAAGTAAGTATAGGTACGATTTTCCTACAATATTAACAAGTAATGAGTCAGTGTGTGAGTTAAAGTAATCACTGAGTTTAAATCAATGTCATAAATATAATTAATTATACAATTCAATTAGCAACCAGTTTGATTTTGTCTAGACTCTAGATTGTCCTATGGAGCAGGACCAGCATGTTTCCAAGCATTCTTATCTTGGATATAATCCTCTAAATTGTAATACGCTAGTTTACAAAGTTTACTTTTAATGTGAGCTTTAAATTTCCTTTCATTTAATTGCAATAAATCCTCCGCCTTCCACATCCAGTCTGTCCCAGCCACGATCTAGCTGGGCGGCGTCCCACACTACACAGGCGCTGGAGTTCCACTAACCGAACTGAACCAAAATTTTGATAAGTTCTGTTAGTGGAATGCGTTCAGTTTAGGTGCCGTTCGGTCAAGAGCCGTCGTAATCAGTGCTCTGACTGTAATACCGCGAAATTCAAATTTCCTTTTTTTTTGCAATTTGCACGCTTTCGCCTTAATTGTTTAGTTTTCTTTTAAATATTGCCATTTTTTTTTTCAATTTGTCGTGAAATAATTATTAAATTTTACAAATATTTAAGCACTTACTTCGTTTTTTGTATGTAAATAATAAACAAATTCTTTTTTTCAGGCATAAGCTGTTGGAATCCTTCGTTTGATGTCACGCCTGCTGCGCTAATAACTGGAATTATCACAGAAAAAGGAGTATTTGCGCCAGACAAACTGAGTGAAATCGATTCTAAATAACGAAGTCGTAAATGTATTTATTTTTGCTAAACTTACTGCATCCATTAATTTAAAAATTATTCGAAATACTATAAGTAGCTCATAAACAATATATACCTATGTTTTTATAAGATTGTTATACTGTTTACTGTTATAATCGCATGTAAGAATAAAATTATTGTAAAAAAATAACATATTGCTATATACAGATTTTCATTTATTTTGCGTCAATACAACTTAAAAAAAAAAAAAACAAATAACCTACCTAGATTAAAGAAAATAATATTTGAAAGATTAAAACGAGAGTTATTTTGTAAGTCAACACTTAGCATGGCTCGAATGAGATACCGCGGCCCCTGGCACAGAGGCAACTGAGGGAACACGGGTGGGTTTTAGTCAGTAAAAGTCTGAAGTTATTTGATGATTTCCCCAATCTAAAAAAAAAAAAAAACACTTAGCATGGCTGGTTTACCCCCAGCAGCTATTGTAGGATTTGTCGAGGGGGTGCATCACTGAAATACCTAATGTAATACATACCTACTAAATATTTCGTTAAAAAGTTGGATTATATAGATGGGTGTCTGCTGCTTGGATACTATGGTATTGGCACAGGAATTTACAGATCATCTTTGATCTTGCACTTGCAAAACAAATTTATATTCAAAGAACAAGTTAGTGGCAACACCACAACAACAGTGACCTTTGGACCCTTATCGTATTATCTATCGTATATCTGCTTGCGAGAGTATTTCTATGGCTATCAGAATAATATTCTTCTCGGAATGGGCCAGAGTAGTTACTCCACCTATATTCATTCCTTTTTCTTCTTCAGGCATAACTCACACATGGTGCGAGCGCTTTGTAAAGAGTTCTCATTTGACCGATTTACCACCAAAACCTATTCTGTACGCACTCGGCTGACCGCTGACTTTTTTAACCGACTTCAAAAAAGGAGGAGTTTCTATGTTCGACTACGTATTTTTTTACACGCTTTATATTAGCTTCACTTGTATGTATGTTTGTAACTGACTCCTTTAGACGCGATTTTGACCTACTTTAAACGGTCAGATTTCATTGAAACTTTGTAAACTTATCGAGGCCAATTAATAATTAAAAATAAAATTGAGAAAAATGAAAAAAAAGAAAAAAAAAAACAAAATCAAAAACGAAAAAATAGAAAATAAATAATAGGTAGTTTATAAAACTAAAAAACACGCTTTAAAAACCAAACTAAAAAAGGAGAAAATAATTTAATTCAATTAAAAAGCGTGGGGTGCTTGACATTAATTGATTATAAAAATACCTCAAAAAGCACCCCACGCTTTTTAATTGAATTAAATTATTTTCTCCTTTTTTAGTTTGGTTTTTAAAGCGTGTTTTTTAGTTTTTTAATTTTTAATGTATGTTCACCGATTTCTCCCCCATTTGTGGACCGATTCATATAATTCTTTTTTTATTTGAAAGAGTATACTCCTGAGGTAGTTCCATTGGCACCAAGTCAGGATCTGATGATGGAAACCCAGGGAAATCGAGGGCAACCCTCAAATGTTATAGGTATTAACCGTGCTTTTCATATATTTTCTAAAGCTATTGAGACATTTTTGACAGAGCAGTGGTGGCCCAGTGGTATTGGCCGCAACTTAAGTGTTGTAGGTCGTGCGTTCGAACCCAACCAGGCGCATTACTTTGTGTATATTATTTCATCACCACTGCTCTCCAACGGTGAAGGAAAACATCGTGAGAAAATCGGCGGAGAAAGAATGTCCTAGAACTAAAAATTCGAAGACATGTGACATCTACCAACCCGCACTAGGCCCGCGTGGTCGTTTACGGCCCACTCCCTCTCACGGAGGGGAGGCCTGTGTCCCAGCAGTGGGAACGTTATAGGCTGAGAGTATGTTGAGACATTTGCGTATGGTCATCATCATCTCATGACGCTGAGCTGATGAAGGAAGGTACAACTCTTTAACGGTTAGGAGTGGTAGGATGTTCGGGCATAACTCCGCCATATTATTATATAGACGGATTTGCAAAATTCTTTTTTCGAAATGTCGAAATTGTCCTATTTAAATTTTATATAGATTTGATGATGCGTTTAGGAGACAGACAATGGAACTCTCCTAAAAATGGCAGCAAATCAACCGCGGTTGCTGCTATCGCATAGATATGCATTGTTTTGACCCTATAAGGATGATGAAATTTCGAATTGGTGTGGGGTAGGTACTATAACTAAAAAGTGAGAAATAAAAACTGTTTCCAAAAAAAAAAAACAAACCACTTCCGGAAAAACACTACCAAGTGAAAAATAACTTTAATTTCGGAAGGCGGTGACAAAAAATTCGAATACATATCCAAAGTCACCGACTTCCGATATTAAAGTTATTTTTCCCTTTGTAGTGTTTTTCCGGAAGTCGGTTGTTTTTTTTAAAGTGCATAGTGCTTATTGTACCTTATATTTATTCTTTTCTATCGTGCTTGTTAGTGATCATAAGATTTCTACTACTTTTTCTGTTTTTACCCGTGAGAACCTGTAATTGGCTTTATGTTTCATAACCAATTATCCATCTACGAGTAGGTATTAAATAAATAAAAAAATCCTTTGTTAATTTCCGTATGAATAGCGGGAACGCCAAGATATTCGTGGATCTCATCATTTCTGGAGAACCACGGGGCACTTGTGATGGTACGCAGAATGTTGTTTTGGTCGTTGGATGTTCATGACGTTGCTCTTACTGGCAGAGCCCCACAGTGGTACTCCGTTACGTCCAAAGGGGTTTATACACGTCGTTAGTATAGGTTTCGGAAGTTATGATTAATTTAATCCCGTTTCTTCTATAAGTGATAGGTCCAGGTGTGCCTGCTGTCTAAGTTAAAGCACAAATATTTTACATTCTCAATATCTGGCAGAATCAGCGCCAACTTTGACATGAGGGCAATTACCCTTTCTTAAAGAGAATGTGATGTGGTTCGATATTTGTTATCATTTGCCCGGGTGCGCCACTTTCCCATACATGCGTGGGTCTCGTACAGTAGGTGTTGGAGCTTATTAGTAGCCTCTGCCGCGACTTCATCACTTGCGAGGTAGACTGCATCATCAGCGTAACTATGATGCTACGGTCCGTCTTCAGATACTCTCGTCTGAGGTAAATATATTATAGTCCAGTTTCACAGCGATAAAGATTGATTGCAATCACCCAAACGTACACGAATAAAGCCGGAATGAATCGCACAAGTCGCTCATATTAAAAAACTCATTCTAAATTTTCCTCAACTCAACGTTAAAAAGCAGGGCCGAGTAAGGAACCCTGTGGAACGCCGGCTTTAATTTTTGTGCGTAGATCTGGCATCTCTCTATTTCACTTGATAAAGCCTGTATTCGAGGTAGGACTTGATGATGAGGTAATTGCTTGAATTTAGTTTCTGGATGAATTGCAAATACTTTTCTCTGCTTTCTCGCCGTCCCATCCGTGCGCGCCCATTAATTTGAGTGTTTTTGGAGATGTTCTTGCTGCTTTCCGATTGTTTTAGTAGCTCACCAAAGCGACGCGACGCGACGTTTGCCCTTTCAACAAGCTTTCTAGAGGATTTCTGAACGAAGAGTTTGCCGAATCTTTTAGTAGCGTCTTCAGGTGTTATGCAGCCTGGTTATAGGCTCTTTTATCTGTTGGATGCTCAGTTTAACGACAGATTCTTCGTAGCCGCCGTTTTTCTACATGGTTTGTTTTAATATCTGCTGATGGGTGACATCGCATCGATAACCAGTGTGAGCCTGAATCTTGTTTGTGAGGTACGCAAGCATTGTCGTTATCTTCTAGACTAGTCTTACCGACGTATGATCAAATGATCCGTCATGATCCATCAAGGCTCGATTCTACAGAGGAGTAAAGATGACTGATCCCTGATACCTTTGGTTACAAAGAAGTCCAGCAAGTCATAATCCATTGATGTTCCACGTTGAAATTCGTAAGGGTACTTTAAATGAAATTTATAGGCCACCGCCAAAGTTTTAAATAGTTTGGAATCGCATACCGATTCTATAAGTTTTCAAAGTTCATTGACTTCTTCGATTCCTTATAGAACAACGTTTTCAGGTTCGGGATGTCCATATTTTGATTTTCAGATTGGTACGAGAGGGCTGTTTGGTGTAGAATAGCTAGGCTTTTTCTCGCTTCTCAGTAGGTACTGACAAGCGAGAAAAAGCCTAGCGATTCTGGTGGATGGTAGTGCTTATTGTTTGCTGGTTGGACGAGTTGTCGGTGAGATCCACCATGTCTCTATAAGGCTCTTGATTTTAATTCTGGTTGATTGACTTCAGGCTTAGACATATCGCTTAGGGAAGCTGAGTGTGGTTTATTAAATACCTAGTATAGCCGGGGTACGGGTGTAAGAGAAACGCAGGTGCTTAGGAGTTACACTATAATCACACAAATCTAAATAGAAATATATTTATTGTCCAGGTAATACAGTAAGCATACATAGGTTATCAACAAGTTGAGACGACATATTGAGTTTTCAGTAGTAGCGGCGCCCGTTCACGAACATGACGTATGGACCAGCACCATTTAGCTCAACCATTTTGGAGGGAACTTAATGATCCAACACACGCCACCACCAGCGAGACATTTGAGCGAGCATGACATACTCTCAGCTGCCAGGGCACATTCATATATTTGCACAGCTATTTACAACCGATCGTTTTCCTATCGAATTTGATTCTTATGGTTCGTTAGGGCGAAATGCTTTAAAATTGTAACGTTTATCGGTATGAGATAGAAAATGTTAAAATGGTATTAAATTATTACTATTACGTATTTCGTAACTTTAGAATACACTTTAGGTAAAAACCGGCTGATGTTCCTAATTTCAAGTCAAAACGCGTAGGTATCTTGAGTACGTTTAAAGTATGTGTTAAATATGTGGTAAATTAAAAAAAATCTTTTTAGTAGTGTTTTAATATAAAGTTTTTTTTTTTTTTTTAATTTACACACCTAAGATATAAACCACGCCTGTTTGGGGACGTAGGTGGAAGGTATTCTACCTGCGTCCTCTTACGTTGTTTGGAGGTGAGTTTGTGGTCGAAGAGCGGAAGTGAAACTCCAACTTGTTGTCAGGATTATATTTGTCACACAGTAGGTACACGTCTTTTAGTTTAGAATTAGAATACACAGTCCAAAGACAGAATAAACTAACGACTTAAAATCTAGTCCGTATCCCGTGACAACCAAGACGGGGACGCTAAAGGTAGCGCCCCGGATCGTAGCTTAGTGTTACCACTTAACAAACTAACACAAAAGCGTCTTCAAACTAAACATAGTATAGGCGACGCCACGTAATAAGGTGCATTCACAATAGGGTATTTTACTGTATACGAGAAAAAATCTAAAAATATATTATTGAGATAGCTTAGGCAAAATGCAGTCGGAATATGCTAGTTTTAGTTCACAAAACAACAAAATAAGTTTTAAAATACAATTTAAAGATTTCAGTTTTTTAATCTGTTTTTGAACAGCATGAAATAGTAGCCGCCATGTTATTTCGTCAGACGGCACGTCAACTGAGCAACTTTGTACTTTTATTATTTTCATAACCAAAGTAATTTTTATTTGTAATATTTTGCATTCAGGAACAGCAAACCAACGATAAGCAGGAAAATAAGTATTTTTTTAAACTATAATCAATTGTCATACAAAATATCAGCGCATTTGTTTTTAGCAAACTGACGTCATGCCTTCAGAGCAATATGGCATCTTCTGCGTCCAGCGTTTTCATCAAATTACGCGCGAAATTTCAAAGCTATTCAAAAGTCGGAAAATTGTGAATGATTGTGACACTGCTATTTGCTGTCAAGTACCTACATTTGCAAAATTTCAGATGCCGATCAGTTATTTAGTACCTACCGTTCGTTAAGGTTTCAGATTTGATTGTTAGGATGGGCACTCAAGAGGAACTTAGTTGCCCAGCCATTTTTTGTCCCTGTTGCTGCCTTCGCGCCTAAATTTGGACGATGTGGACATGGGAGCGACAGCAACGCTACTTTTTCATATGGATCAATATGGATTTCGAAGAGACGGTTCTGGTCTGTACGCTTGTTTTAAAAAACCGATGACGACAATGGAAAAGGCAATATTGGGTGCATCCATTATGGAGAGACAGACTAACATTAGCAAAAATTATACAATGTTTATAAAATTGAGACCATCTCCAAAAAATATATTTTAGATATTTTATGTAGAAAGAAAAAGAAAGAAAAGAAAGAAAACATGTTTATTCTGCACAAACAAAACGCACATCACAAAAAATATAATAAAACAGATACACATACAAAGTAGCTAAAAGCCCCGCCGCGCTGCTGGCTGGCTAACTTCTTCGCAAGCATTGATTTCGCGATAATGTCTGAGTACCTATTCTTTTAAGTTTTTATTGTATATCAATAATCTTCCTTCCACTTCTTCAATCAGTCTATTATTATTATTACCTATATCGTTTTCCGAAATCGACATTCTTTCCCTATTTTGTGTAGAGTAGCGTAAACGAATAAATACGTTTCGAAACGTATTTCGAAAAGAGACGCGCTCTGTCAACGGGAGCGGTTGAGCAGCAACCACAGAGTACTTTATGCGGCAACTGACAGGCCGGCAACTTTTTTGTTGCCGTGCGCGTACTTTCATTGCAACCAATAGGTGGGGCGACAGGCTGTCTCCAAACCTGTGAACCAAAAAGTCTACCGACTGCCGCGTCACTACATTCGCGCACTTTCATATTAACTCGTAGACGTGATGTGAGAGACAAATTAGTTGCGGGGACAAAAGTTGCCCGTGCCCGCTAGCTCTCGGGTACAAAATTGTAACTTTTATGGTAGAAAATGTTTAAGTGGGAAATAAATGATTATAATTAGATATTTCGGAACTTAACTTACTTGCTATAATATAAGTACTACTGGTTTTCTTTTTAATTATTCACTCAATGTATATTTTATAGTAGCACCTTCAAATACTAGCATAACAATTATCATTATAAATTTTCTACCGTAATAGTTACCATTTTGTAGCTTTCCCGAACCTAATGGGGAAGCGCCATGGTATCCCGCGAAATACAAATTTTCTTACGCTCTTTGCAATTTGCAGGTCAGGACTGTGACTAAGTCGTGAAACAGTCAAGCTCCAGGGTAGCCCGCAAAATTGAAATGCAACTTACAGGTCAGTGCCAGGCTGCATGTTGGTTAAAATATGATTCGCGACCGTAATAAGTATGTATTTTTGCAGAATTATAATCATAAAACCATTAATACAATGCGGGCTACCTTAGTACATTCTCCATAATAATAGAATTCGAAAGCGAATCGAACGGTTGTGAATTGCTGTGCTGGATTTTCCTCATAAATCAGTCTGCAAATTAATCTGGATTCCGTTAAAAGTATTTATTTTCCTTGTTTGGTTCCCATTAGTTATTCGTTTTCTGAACGTTGCCGTTGCCCTGCAGGTTTTTTTTTTGGAAATTTACTTCATTGTTAAAATACCTTTTGAACACACTATTCAATTTAATTAGTTAAATAAATTAAAGAGATTTTGGTAGAATTTTGTAGGTTTTGGACCTACTAAATTCTACCAAAATCTCTTTCAGAAACTCAAATACTGAGATTCCAAACACTGTAAATTTCAAAAAGCTCTTTAAAAAAATCCAATTCCAATATGTCAGGTCGTTGTTGGGCAAGTCGGATAATTTAGTTTAGTTATAATATTTTAGGATAAGGATAGGACGTTGTGAATAATAAAGTAAAAATGATACAACAACTCAAGTCGGTGCATTGTTGGTGATTCATTTCTGTTGCAATAACTTGGTTCATGTTTTCGTTTCTCTTTTTAGTATACACGGAAACGTTTCATGTTGTTATTTATTGTTTCGATTCAACTTATGTTCGGTAGTCTTAGTAAACCGTCGTCGTGACTAAAGTGCGGATTGGTTATAAGTGCAAGAATAATTTGTTGTAATGTAAATAAAAAAATATTGTTTTCTCGCGCATGCGTTTGTGTCAAAAACAGACAAAGGTTTTGTATGGTTTGGAAATCAGCTGTATTTTATGTGCGATGACTTAGTGATTTAAAAAGTGTGTGTTTGCAAGCGACAATGTTCAGTGAAATCGGATACATAGTTTTTCTACTTCTTGCTCTACCGTACATCGAAAGTGGTAAGTCCCAAACAAGATATTTTTCTGCAACCCACTTACAATAATAGAGCAATTATTCTGCCAACCGAAATGTGTCGTAAATGGTTTGAATGAATAGAATAGGCCTGCGCTTACAGTTATATCTAAATAATTGTGTTTATGATGATGCCCTTCACCTATATTTTTAGAGATTGCCTTGAAATACTAAAAACTGCAATGATTTTCGATCATTTACATTGAATATTATGTAAACTACCTCATCATTATTCCCATATTAAATTATTCTTCATAATTTGTCTAGAATTTGTAAATAATTCATGAGTACATTGACTAAACATTCAGTCTTAGCTTTAACACAACAAAGGAGAATAAGTAGTCTAAAAAATATTCAGCAGGTGTCAATGACCAGCCAGACAACTGTACTGCTGTGAGCCAGTTATATTTACTATAGAAGAAAATTGTAAATAGAATTGTACATCTGTATAGTACACAACACATTATTATTGTTTATTATTTACATGTCTATTCATAGGTAACAAAGTAGGTGTGTTTTGTCTTGTGGTTGCACAGGGCTGTAAGAATAAAGCATTGTATTAATCATAGACCAACTAGTGAACCTTTTCTGTCTTATTGCTGAACTCTGCAGGGCAAATGTCCCCCTGGTCACAAACATAGTTGAGTCCAGAAATTATTATAATAGCTTGTCTATTGCTATTAAATTATTATCAAATTAGTTCTAAAATTATCTAAATGCAGGACATAAAGTTAGACTTAAAAGTGATGAAACAAACAACAAAAAAAATTATGACAACATTATATTTTTTATGTTATCTTTGACACAGTTTCTCACAAACCTCTACCATTAGAGGCTGCATTAAAAATAAAGAAACTAATATTCACCTTGGCCACTGTTAATAGTCTTACAAAGTTTTTATTTTAATATTTTTATTATGTACCTAGATTATTTATTTATTTGGCATTATAGTTTCATGATGAAGTACTGTTTGTCAATAATATACAAACTTCTTTCATTCCACTACTTGTAATTCCTTAAAACGATTTCTTTATTTATTCGGAGTTATGGCAGGTTGGTTCAGGTATGTTGTAGTTTTCTTGAAATTTGTGATGATAATTGTTTATCTTGTACTGGTATTCAGCTGCATCCGGTTAGACTGGAAGCTGACCCCAGCATAGTTGAGAAAAAGCTAGGCAGATGATGATGATGAAATGTGTATCATCCAGCCTTAGAAGCCTTAATTATTATTATATTGTTTATTTACAGTCTGGCCGTCTAGAGCATGCATTCCTGCCACCCATCAGTTCAACAATTCCAGTAACTAATTAAGATCAAATTCGCAAATCACATATTCATTTGCTTGAAACTGACCGGTTACAAGAAGGCATTCTCTCGACAGCTGATCTGTAGTCAGTCATGTTTCATGGACAATCAAAATACTTATTTACATTTGCTTTGAATGACCTTATCCATGAATGCAATTATTATGAATTCGTAATTTTTATTAATATTGTCCGAATGAATAAATTAATTATTATTAGCAGCTCATTGTGTCTTAATTAATGAATTTATGACATTTTCTTCATTCATTGCTGCAAGCAGACTATTGATAATAATTTAATGTCGAAGTTTCACACTTTTAATCAATAATTGCAAGTACCGTAGCAACATATTTGAGGTAATGACAAGACAATAGGAAATAACAAAAGAAATTGGCAACAGCACTTTCACGAGCTGGTCAAGCATAGAAAATGTATTTAGGAACAGGTTTCATTCTTGAGTCATTTGGCAGCATATTTCATGAAAGAACAATAGTTTGTTACAATTGCTACCTGGGTAAATAACAACCGATTCAATAAAAGATAAACTTGTTTAAATTTTTAACCAACTGTATTAAAAGGAAGAGGTTATGCATTCCGCAAGATTTGTGGTCTCGACTTGGCAACAGCCTTCTCTAAATGTTGTAACTGTTACTCTGAAATATTATGGACTTCTGGGTTCAATCAATCAGATTTTTGTTTTTCTATGGGAAGCAGCTACAGCTTTCATGGTTACTACAGCCATTAGGAGAACTTGGTTGTAGACATGTTGTCCATTTGTATGCCATTGCAGACCATAGTAAACAAGCAATGAATACTACCTACTGCATTGTTTTATATACAATATCCTAGTTTTTAAAAGTGCACTTTCTAGCAGTTTAAAATTCCACACTAAGCCAATATTATTCTTCTAGGGGTGCGGGTTGTTCGAAAGAGATACCATGGCCCCTGGCACACAGGCAACTGAGGGAACACGGGTGGGTTTTAGTCAGTTAAAGTCTGACACACCCTCCTGCTCCATCCAGAGCGGGAGAAGTTATCTGATGATTTCTCACAAAAAGCTAATATTATTTTTAGCCAATCTTGTTCTTAGTCATCACAAATTAGTCATTCTGCTAATTTGTAATGACTAAGAACAAAATTGGGTAAGGTAGCTTGTGAAATTCAATATTTCTTGCAATTTGCAGGTCAGAGTAAGGTTGTATGTTGAAGAAAATATCATTACCTTTAAGTGACCTACAGTGAAAAAGCCTTTTATAATTATTTAGCCTCTAGTGATCCGGGGACAGAGAAAAAAGGAAAACAATAATAAACATTGTTACAGTAATTTATTACCTTCAAATTAGTCTAATTTAATTATTCTAACTGTTGTTGACATTCATTTTGCAATATTATGCGGAGGTCACCAAACTAGGCGGTGCCTGTGTGTCTTGGAGAACTAAAAGAAACCCTTAAAAAGATAGCAGTGAGGATAGCTGGAAAGACATGGACTAGACAAGCAAGGAACAGGGTGAATTGGAAAGGGAATATACAAGTATCATTCTGAAGATGGCTATAAGTTAATCAATTTTAGTGACCCACTGCCAGACCATCATCTCTCTTCCCTTTAAAAAAAGTTGTTTCTGCCACCTGAGCCCAGTCTTTTAGTTAAGACTTCAGTTCATCCTGCAATTTAAAAGAAAAATAACAAATACATTTAATATCATGATATATTTTGCACTGTTTCTAAAACACTTTCATCAATGATTACAGTTAGCTGGCTACAAAATACTAGTTAAACTAGCTACACATACAATAGACACTTTTTGTTCCACATTTGGTGTTCGCCTGTGCTGTCAATGCTCGATACTGCCGCGCGAAAAACCAGTTTTCAAATTCTGACTCATCATAAATCAGGCGCAGCATTCATCTAACTCTACCTACTTTGTGAGTTCCATTTTCGAAAGTTAACAGTAGACTAGTTCATTCATTATGTCTTAATGATTATTCGTTAAAAAAAATTAAACAGTACTTATCTACTAATAATATTGTTTTTACAATTGGGCTGTTTAGAGTCTAAATTAATTAACTTACAAAAATACAAAGACTTGCCAAGAATCTCGGCTGACTGTGACATGAAAGTAGCATGTTCATGCTTTTCTACGTATCTTACTGAATGATTGTACTTCTCAAAATAGAATTGCATCACCAAAACATTGACTCACAAAAAAGTTACTATTGACGTACCTCACGTACCAATTAAATATATAGTGTTGCCAACTGGCGAACAACAAAGCCTGTTTAAAAATTTCCTCAAACAGGGGGGAGACAGAAAAACCCAGAAGCTGTTTGATTGATTATCCTGTGCAATCCAGTTCATTAAAATCAAGTTAGGGAAACAGGATATCATTACCAGCATTATTTGACAGGCTGCTATTTTCCGCAACTAGTGTTTAATCATTCATCGGTACATTAGGCCGCTCGGACATAGGTGGTATTGGTAGTATGTACTAATAAAATAAGACCCTGCTTGAACTGCTTTTGTTAATAGTAAAGTGCGAATGACTGTGGCAACCAGTACAGTAGGCAGCTCATACTAGGCATTATCAGCAGTCGATGGTTAGCCAGGCGAATGCGCACGGGAACAAACACCACTTTTCCTTATGCAAATTTTAATTAGTCGCGATTTATGCACCTACATACCATACCCAAGAGAAGATGGCGGGACGAGCTTGACGCCTACAGACAGCACTGGTCCACACACACTAACTCAAGGCAGAGTATTGGATAGGAGAAAGGGTGGCCTGTCCTCTGCAGGGGTACAACATAGCCTAAAAATGAAAATAATTACCTTCCATGGTTGTAACAGCCACAGATATCATCATCGCGCTTTCGGATTTCCGAAGACAGACGATGATATCCGAAGTGCACTTCGAATCCGAACTTTTATTGGGATAACTGTACCTACCTGTTAGGATTTACACCAACATTATTAGATCTATCAAATGTATCGCATTATAAAAAGAGGAAATATCCACTTTGGATATCTGCTTGCATCCTTTGGGTTGCAATTCCATTCGATCCATCAGAATCAGGACATGCGCAGGCAGTTCGGTTGCTTAAAACACAGCTGCATGACCCGCCAGTAACTACCTACTTACAGAAAATTGATTATCGAACATATTATTGCTTACCAATAATATACTAGTATTTAATTACGTACTTACTAACGGTACTGTTAACGGTTATTAGGTCGTAATAGGCAACTTATTTTAATAGACGTGATTTTTAGTACCTAAACAATAATCATTAATCAATAAGATACCTAATGGATTTTATAGTAAACGGTAAAGTTCCTGTAGGTTCTGCCTACCTCCGTGGAAAAAAGTTGTTAGTTTATGTATTGTAGGTATGTTACAGTATAGTCCAGTCAATAAAGGAGTTGCAAAAAATCAAAAGTTAACTTATACCCACTCCAGAAGCCAGCTCATCTCCTAGACTTCAGGACTTTTAGTATGTTCACTTCCTAGGCGCCCTGAAAAGGTTTTAGAAGGAATCGCTTAGGTGCTTAAGCACTCTACAGGTCCCTTTTGCGCCATTTGTTGGCTAAACTAGTATTCGTAAATCGTTTTTGCTGACGGCATGAGGCGATCGTACATTTTTTTTTGGAGAAAAACAGGTTACCTAACACTGAAATGTCCTATGTTTTTCGTGTCCAAAAATATATTCGCGCACAACTAGGCTTTAGAGGTACGTGAAGTTGATTTATTCCTGTCCTAGTTGCGTAGAGGTGAGGGTGCTCTGATCGTGTGAAAAAGCAAAATGGCCCCGTTACGATACGGTAGGAAATAACATCCATTCATGCGCTATCTATCCGTTCCTCGAAGAACAATGATCGCTATCCTAAGATAGGACGGTGGCTATTTTACAACAAAGATGGCCCCCTTCCGGTCCTCCAGCTAAAATATTATGTAACCAGCTTTTGCCCGCGGCTTACCCTGAGTTAACTAATTTAAACAAAACCTTAACACGTAAACCTTCCTCATGAATCACTCTGTCTATTGGTGAAAACCGCATAAAACTCGGTTCAGTAGTTATTGAGTTTACCGCGAACAGACTGACAGACATAAGGTAAGGTTATTTGTGTAAATTGGTTAACGCGGGCGAAGCCCCTGGCAAAGCTAGTTGTTTTATAATATGTAGTGATAATTGACTATACTTTTTCATTCGTGGATCTTTGACAGTCGTTACGGGTCGTCAGAAGCCCGAAACTCTGACAACCAGTCTTACCAAGGGTTTCGTGGCCTGTTACCCAATAAATGGGATGTGGAGGTCAGATAGGCAGTCGCTGCATGTGAAATCACCAGTATTTTACATGGAGCAACTGGCTATCTGACCAGCACCTCGGTAGCTACCTGAATGCAGCATTCAGCTGCGTCCAGGTAGACTGGCCAACCTCAACATACTTTGAAAAAGGCTACGCAGATAATTATGACAATACTCTTTTATTAGCAAACGTAAAATTAATATACTGCGTTAAAATTGTAATAATACAGTCTTGTTTAATCAGGTGCTATGCAGACAGTTGACATGTGTTATTTTTCTTCCGCTTTCAAAGTAAACATTAATTGTTCTTTTGTTAATACGTGTGTGTTGTTGAACAGCTTCGTTTTTATGTGTACTAATTTTTTACTACGAAACTAATTACCAACATCGAGAGAATGTGAGTTACATCCTCATAATAAGCAATAACACACTTAGAAGTTAATTATAATTAGCTAATTAGTCGTTTTAATGAACTTTCTGATTTCATGATAGTCCTTGTAACAAAACGCTACCTAATTACGATCGAGAAGTCCATTGTTTTGGTGATTGCGTAAATCCGTCATTTGTTTCGTCTCGTCAACGAAGTGCGCCTGGTCCATCCGTCCGGTTCTCTCGCTCTATTTACCGTTAGTATTTTAAAACTAGTTCTTATTAAGAGTTTACTAATCTAACATTAACCATAAGGTATCAAACTTGAGTTTTGCCAAGCGATAGCAGCGAAAATCCCTAAAGTTTTTTAACAACATGTTTAATTAACAAAAAGCGGAAAATTGTACGAATAATTTGCTGATTGCACCAATTGTGTTATTAATCACAATCAGTAGTAACATGTAGTGAACGCAAAATACACTCCAATAACTCTAAATAAGCAACCTCATTTCAAAAACCCGAATGATCGCCAATCAGTGCAAATGATTAACCCTGGCTGATGTTATTTCGAGGAATTTTATACATAATACTAGCGGTCGCCCGCGGCTCCGCCCGCGTGGATGTCGGTTACCGCTGCAAAAAGCCTATCCAGGAAAGACACGGTCAGCAAAATGATTCCCAGGTCAATTCACAGACATCGACGACGCAGTCATTATCCGCAGGCTGCATAGACTCCCCTCCCGCACGCGCACCCCGTCTTGGTGACGCCCACTTCGCAACGGGCCGTGCAGCAGAAATCGTATTATTTTAATTTCGCCATAACTTTAAAACCAAACGTCCAATTTTAATCATTCAAAGACCAAATATTATCTACATAAACTGTACTTAGTGATGAAATAATTTATTTTGATAAGGATTATAGCATGAGTAAAATAAATGCGTTTAAATATAGTCCAAAAAAAAATCACGATAAATAAATAAAAAAATGGTTGTTGTGCCTCACTCGACATAGGTAGGTATAGTGTGTCGCGGACTTTTTTGTAGATATTTATAAGATCTACAATTAATTAGAACATTTTATGGTTCTATCTTTTATAGTTTAGGCAGCGTACGCAAAATAAGTAACTTTTCTGGTTGATTTTTTACACCTTGTGTCCGAAAACCCCAAATATCTTACGGAACCTTATTTTTTTCCAAAATAAAATTTAGCCTATGTTACTCGTGGATAATGTAGCTTTCGAATGGTGAAAGAATTTTTAAAATCGGTCCAGCAGTTTTTGAGCCTATTCATTACAATCAAACAAACAATCAAACAAACAAAGTTTTCCTCTTTATAATATTAGTGTAGATTTCGCACGAGAGCATGTTTTGCGCTCGGTCTCATTCAAAACTTGCGCTGCATAACGGTATCTGGTGAGCCTTGCCACAACTTACCTCGTAATTTTTATTTATCTTTTTTGATACTTCAGGCCTTCGCAGTGCTGAAGTTTTTAATGCCTCCACCAAGTTGTAATGAAATTATCAACCACCCAAGTATCTCCACACTCTTGGAACTGGCAGCCAATCTTTCAAATTAAAACAATTAGCCTTTTATGACCGTGACGCGAAAAACCGACTGAGTCTAATAACTTTAATTATTGCTGTACCGTCACGTTGTTTACTTTCGTAACGTTTTTGCCACACTTACTGTTTCTTTAGCAATGAGAATAGAAGAGAATATATGTATATGTATTTAGTCAGACTTTCGTATTATCATCATTATACTACCAGGAAGAATGTCAATTTGGAATTCTAGATAAATTACCGAAACGTCTCAATTGATAAAGTTGTTTCAAAAATAAATTCTTGAGTCAACTCTGCTACTACACTGCAGCACGACATTCATGACTCACCGTCGTCGTCAAGTACGAACAAGCGCATTGAAAGACAAATTAATAATATTAACCAATTTGTCTCCAAGGAAAACGAGCATCCTTTTGTTTTTATACTGTTCCTTCAATTCAATGATGTTGTACAATTGTGAGCATTGTTTGTGCAAACTTTGAGATGTCAGTCTTTATTACGAAGAACTTACTCGTCTTTTTAAACCACACAATACAGCATAGATACTAAGGCTGTTCGCCTGTTCATCAGTATAAAGTTGACAATATTAGCACCTGTTAAGCTCAGTAATAATAATTATATCATTTGAGTGTAGCTCTCATGAGACAGTCGGGTTGACGCATCGCGGCGTTGCGCGCGGGCTGTGACGGCGACGGGCGCGTTCGTTGAACCGTCGAGGTCACGTCCACCCATGACGTGTGCGGCTTACAAACACTCTTTCCGCACTCGATGCCAAGTCCGAGTGACTGACAGACACCGAGCGATAATAGGCCCGACACTATCGCACACAACACTCCTCGACTCATCATTCATAGCTTGATCTAGCCTTGTGTCGTGTATCCCCCGCTCGCGGATGTTGTGCGCCCTTTCGCGACATATCAACAAGATATTTTTAGCTACACTCTCTCAAGTTCTTACATGTGTGATGTGTGCCTCTCTGTCCCTACTAATTGTATTATTAAGTGGTGCAGTCAGTTTATACAACATACAATAACGTAGCTTTAAGGAAAATATGAATAATGTACCTATTTTCCATATTGCAATTTTTGTTGTGAAACGTTAAAGTTACTTACAATAACAGGGGGCCGATTCTACTAACAAATTTGTTAAAAAAACGCAATAGAACCGCAACCGAATCACCACTTTTAAGCGTTTTCGCATTCTACTAAAATGAACAACGGTCCAGCTGCGACACAGCTGCGGTTACGTTTTAGTTACGCCAACGATCGATTGAAACAATGTCAAAACCTATTCTACTAACAAAATCGAACATGAGCGTGACGTTTACTATAGGACAAAGTTAATGATAAAATTATGATCATTATGTCTTTTAATTATAGAAAATACTTTTAGTGCCACATATTCGTGTTTAGTAACATTTTTAGATTCAACTTTTTTCTTTGTGGTATTAATAAAACATATTATTTTGGCATGTTGGTAACGCGGGTTACCCGCTGTGTTCCCGCTACAGTTCAGTTGCAATTCGTTTTAAGTTTAGTTTCCATTTTGCTTATAAAATAGTAGAATGACTTTTTATGTAACTATCGAACGGCGATCGAAATCGAACTGTTGTGGAAACACAATTTAACGTGTAACGTTGCAAATTAGTAGAATCGGCCCCCAGGTATTGATACCTAACTGCAGAAATCGACTAGGTGAAAAGCCAAAAAGGCCTAGATAAAACTACAAACTTGCCCAAAAGTATGTCTTCTCTTGGCACCCTATCAAATAACTGTCAACGTAATCTCCCACTTACATCTTAAACGAGCGTACTCCAATAAAGTACACTTTGCAATTTACACTCAATTAACTTACGTTTTCTATTTACTTTAGAACACGTATTTTGATCGAAAAAGTTTAGGAAAAAAAAAAGACTTGTCGCGACGTTTTCGCTCGATGTTTAAGCGAGTTGAGAAGTTTTTACTGCGTTTGACACAGTTAAGTAGACAAAGCCAAAGCAATCGTTGCAAGTCGAACGGCAGTTTCGTGTAAAGTAACCTCGTAAAATGTTTATAGCAAGAGTAGTGTAAATAGAAATAACAAAACACCTCAATCCTGTATTGGGAAAGGGGTTCGTTGTTTGAAATCAAATTCACCATTAGAAGACACGTGTTCACCCGGTATAAGAAAAGCCATTCATGTCAACTTTTGACAGCCATTCTTTCAGTCAAAAGCTGACAGATTTTAAAACGCAGCATCATGTTAACATACTGTGACGTCAACAACAGCCAATCAAATCAATTGACACATGAGCTTCACAATATGTCAGCAAATGTGTTGATTAAGCTATCCGAAACCTAGATCTTATTACTGTTGATTTAGCTTATAAAATAGTTGTTTTATTGACCTTCCCTGTTATCTGCAAGTAGACAGTCTTCACACTCAGGGTTGTTTGTTAGTGTAAGTACCTAATCAAAATTTTATAAAGGCAGTTTTGTTGTGAAGCTAAGTCTAAACGCACTAACTAGCAGGATAACATATTTATACGATTGTATTTTTTTTCCTATTCGTTTGCAACTCCGTTGTAATCTGTAGTTAGTTAGGTACATAATTAAACAAGGAAAATATTAATCCACCTATGTATACACGATGATTGATTAAAGCTAAAGTTATCTTACTTTAGCTACACATAACTAATTGATATCGCGTTAACCTATTCAATTTTGATAAATCAATTATTAATAGATTTAAGGTTTTAATTGGATGTTCAGATTACAGGAGAATCACAGATTCTTAATTTAATTACTTAAACGTACCTTTTTTATTACATTTTTCGAACAGAAAACTACAAGAGAAAAATGTACACGCGCCGGTGAAAATAATGCGCGGGTATTGCGTACTTTTGCATGAAATATTATAGGTTTAATTATAAAAGTGCCATAACAATGTTATGAATGTTATAATACTTGTAATGTATGACGCGAGTTTTTCTCGTTTACCTGTGTACAGTGTCATTGTCTGTTGTGTCACGTAATGTAAACGTAGTGGAACGTTCTCACAACATTATGAGTTTTCTGCACGATTATGTTTCTGTAACGCGTGTACCGTTGTACCAGAACACTCTTATCAGGCTAATATCGTTTTCTGAAAGGACAAAAATTGCTGACAGAATGTCAAACTCCTGTCTAGTGATTCGATTGGCTGTTGTTATTTCAGTCGGCCATTGGTGTTGATTCTGTTGTGCACCAACTAAACTCAATTCAGACAATTACTATCTTTGATTCTTTTCCTTCTTTCCTTCAAGAAAGAGGCGGAAATAAATAAGAGCTATGAAATTTAGTTGACTAAGATTTTCCTCGACGTAACTACGGCGAACTAAATTCATCATGCTTAAAATCACGCCAACAGAGACGTAATTTAGTTTCGCAGTTCTAAATTGTCACTTGTCTTTTTCTTTCGCGGTTTACCAGTAAGAGATAGCTATACTCTTATTTTAGTTTAGGTGGTGAATACAAGAATCGACACCAATGTCAGCAGTTAAAATTCAATAAGTTGCTAAACTGTCAGTTAATTTTGTATTGACTGGTGTTTCAGGTTTCAACTGATTTATTCCACTGATAGAACAAGGGATACCTTCTAAGAGTTAATGAAAATCGTAATTAAGTAATTAGAATGATCTGCAAAATATTTGTAGCCTAAAGTGGCATTCTGTGTGGTATACAGACTATACAGTCCACGTTATGAACGTCAAAATATCGCGGCGTCATTTTTTCACGCACTTCTTAGCGCCGAGAATTCCAAACAGAACAGTGTCTTTTTCGACGCACTGGGATGCACTTTCTTTGATTCTCAATGCTCAGTTCAACACCAAGAATTCTAAAATCTCGCTGCGATATTTTGACATCCGTGCGAACACGGTTTAAACTCAGGCACCACGGTTCAATACCATCACTGTTTTTGTGATAACAGAATAATGACACAGGAAGTGCTGTTTTGACCGTCAACTTGATCACCATTATTTTAACGTATGACATTAACCTTTATTCATGTTCACGTATCACAAATTCATGACCGTGTAATTAAAATTACCTCATCGCAATGAATGGCCATGTTTCATACATATTATATTGAATCACAGTAAGTAACTTAATCAGAATCTATTCAATCAAGTATTGAGAAGAGATAAGAGAAGCAATCACGTACAGTGTAATCATCGGTAATCAAATCATTGAGACGCTTATCTTCTGCCCACGACTTCGGCCGTGAAATTTGTTTTTTTTTACTTAATTACTAAATTTTGCCAGCATGAGGTCAATATATAAATTATATCTCATGGGAACGTACTACCGGGATAAGAAGTATCCTATGTGTTAATCCAGGTTATGATCTATCTGTGTGCCAAATTTCATCCAAATCCGTTAAGCCGTTTTTGCGTGATTGAGTAACAAACATACAAACATTCACACTTTTATAACTATGAATGTTTGTGTGTTAGTAGGATGTCCTATGTCACTCGGTAGGTAAGTAATACTGTAGCTTACCATTAGTGAAATAATTTTTGGAAACGGATCAGAAGTTCCTAAGATTATACACAACCCACCCCATACAAAATTTTGTATATCAATGCTGCAAACTCACAAATTTTATCTCTTTAATAATATTTCTATAGAAATAAGTAAGTATATAAATCGGCATCTCTTTAAATGACTATTTGGCTTGATAAAATTATGGTAACAGTCCTATTTCAGCATTATGATGCGATACATGTACCGCACAACGGAGCTAAATATCCAAAATGGCCACCGGGCGGTTAGAGTCCTGGCACTGCCGACGGTAATCCCTGAATGGGTAATGCGCGGCTGGCTGTAAGAGGTGCATTGATATCCCATTCGCTGACTAACGCTTAGAATGTTCGCCGAATACAGAGCTTGGCTTTGGACTGGTATAGAACTCTAGTGTAGATAAAATGCTCTTTCATAAGCATTTGCTTAACTCAGTAAATAAAGTATTCTCGGAACTCGACGTATTGAAGTCTTGACTGTGGTTTGTGTAGGTTATTTTGTGTACTTTCGCTATTATTGTCCATAAGGTCCAATATTCTTCATCGCAAAAACTCTTAGAGGATGAAGAAAAGTGGCCTGACTGGGAGGAGGCTTTTCGTAGTATAGGTACGAGTTGGTTTTTACCGAGGGGTATCGTATTACCCAGTAACTGGGTTGTGGAGGTCAGATAGGCGCTCCATGTAAAATACTGGTATTCAGCTGCATCCGGTTACACTGGAAGCTGACCCCAACGTAATTGGGAAAAAGGCTAGGCAGATGATGAGGTAGGAGTTGTTTTTTTTTTATAACTTAGGAGATTTAATGTATTTGGTTACATTTTACATAGCATACTATCATCAAAGTGACAGTGCGTGTTGTAACCTTGTGTGAGATATATAATGCTATTTAGGGGCCAACACAAAACCGAGAGACTAGGAGGAGCGTTGGTTGATCAACACAGACCAACAGCTAAGGTTACCACAAGTCGCGGGAAAGACATTTAACTGTGTCATGCTTCCCTGGCCTGTGCGAGAGACTCGCTGAAATGACATGGCCTGACAAGAAAGGAGGCCAATATTCGGCAGTAGGTAGAACAAGGCTGAAATTAATATGTTACCCATCAAAAAAATTTCATGTAATAGGTTGCCAAGACTTACATAACGCTTTCACAGTTAAAAAGTTATCTACACGAACCTGACACCTTAGTCAAAACGTACGGCTTGGCCGTTTCGCGGCTGTCGCACAGACACTCTTATGTGCTTATGGTAAAAGTCACTGGTCTTTAATGTTGTGTCATGCAATAGTTGAATGTAACGACCAAGCCAAGCATTTTGTCCAAGATGTAAAGTTTATAGAGTTAACCCTGTAGAAGTCCTAACAACACAAGGCACAACTCTGCAAACCTAGCCAAGCCCCTAAGGTGGGCTCTACATTAGGGGATATATTCATAAACGATGACTAAAGTTAAATGATGTTTAAACGTCAAAAATGTTATGGTTAAACAGACGCTAATCATTACTTAACTTTAAGCAACGTTTATGAATAGGGGGGTAGATTTGTAACCGACCCAGACCCTGAGGATAAAAGTTACAGATTTCGTAATTTTTAACCCTAAAAACAACGAAAATTTTGGCTTCTAAGACTAATGTCACGATATTTATATGATTTTTTGGAAGTCTAGCACAACGACACTCATTCGTGCTACTTAATAGTAATTTGAAGTCATGATCACGCGTGCCGTACGTAGAAGGTCGACGTACTAAAGTTAATGAGCCATTATTTTATATAAGAACCTTACCAACGTTAGACCAAGCCAAAGTGTAGTAAGCTATTAGTGTTTAATGTTTATCCGGTCCCAAACGAACTGTACTCCTAGTACTTGGCCAGAACAGTAGGTGAAAGAAATGTCGGAACACGGAACACGCAATTTGAAAGCGTTAATGATTCAGCTTTTGTTTGAGTGTGTCATCAACTGCCTAGCCTTTTCCCCACTATGTTGGGGTCAGCTGCCAGTCTAACCGGATACAGCTGAATACCAGTATTTTACATGGAGCGACTGCCTATCTGACCTCCACAGCCCAGGGTAGTACTATACTTCTTGGTAAGACTGGCTGTCAGACTTTCGGGCTTATGACGACCCGTAACGACTGTCAAAGATCCACGAATGACAGCCGAGAGCGATGGCTTAACGTGCTTTCCGAGACACGGAGGAGTCTTGGTATGTAAAACTGGTCACCCATCCACGGACCAACCGTCGAACCCGTGCGGCTGTTACTACTTTGCCACAGGACCCGTTTTGTCTAGCTGTGTATAAGTAGAAAAAAAAAATCTGTTTCATAGAGCTCTTTAGCTTGAGGCGAGGCTCTAAATCGTGTTACAGCAGCCTTGGAGGCCGGCCACGCTCCGTCGAGCGTGACGCGGCAGCGCAGCCCAGCGCCAATATCTTTAATCTATTGTACCTTCGATACGATCTCGGCCACACTATTACGCGCCAACCTTATTTTTCCTTGCAAATCTTGTTAACGCGTGATTCATCAACACTAATTGAAACTGGAATCTTCGATTTCGCAGATCCAAGGAAAACTTGTGCTAATGCCTGTTAGCGAGTTTGCCTATAGGAAGTTTGTCCAAACATATTTTTCTAAGTTACTTTTGGGTTAAGTTACAAAGTAGCAACAAAATTTCGCTTTTTTAAGTAATGTTTAAGATTAAGCTGAGCGTTATTTGGTGAATCACGCAGGATAGAACTCCAACAAAGGACCATAAACAGTTCTTACGTACAGGCTCGTCAATCATTATTATAACTTGTATAATCTAGATATTATCGAGTCCATTTTCGTTAAGTAAACAAGCTAACATTATGCCAAGGTATTATGAGCAGACAATCAAAACTGTTTCAGATAATATCAGATACGCTTTATTACATACAATTCAATTACATGTTTGCGAGTTTATTTTTCCAGCTACAATCGAAGAGGTATTCATTAAGCAAATGTAATACACTGTAATTCCGATCGTAGACTACCTACGTTGTCTGACTTGTTTGGAAGAGACTATCAAATAAATATAGTTTATTATATTAGCTGTGCCTGCGGCCGCGGCATCACCAACATGGGTGTCGGAAATGATCGCAAGGGAACGTGCTACCCGGGACAAAAGACTATGTTACTCCTTATAAAATCAGCTATCGGCCAGTGAAAGTCCCTTCAAAATCGGTGCTGCTG
This sequence comes from Antitype chi, assembly GCA_947359405.1. NCBI lineage: Eukaryota > Metazoa > Arthropoda > Insecta > Lepidoptera > Noctuidae > Antitype > Antitype chi. The sequence continues at coordinate 6,555,094 of OX375815.1, read as the reverse complement.
TTCCAGAAGTTAGCCGGAACCAACAGACAGACAAAATATGTAAAAAAAAAAAACAAATACCGTGTATACTTTCTAGGCATTCTGTAAAAGCTGTTATTTCGACATTACAAACAGATATTTAAATTTTATTTATTTGTATAGACATGTATTAGACATTACAAATAGACACTTCAATTTTATTTACTTGTTAGATAAATATTGTAGTAAAAATCTATACCAGTAAGAGCATGTTAGCTTGAGTTGAGCCAAACATATTGGAATGGTTCTGTTCGTTCTCAGAGCTTCAAATATTGATATTACTTACGTAGTTACGTGCAATGGAGTTTGCTCAAAACTAAATGTTGATTCATCCAATAAGAAATAAATTGATAAGTAAGTACGTCGCGTCGTTTCTAAGAAGCTTATTCATGTCGCGAATGATACCAGACATGTTATTACTGTTCGTACTTTTAAACGTATATTTAACTTTTATATGCAAATACCTATTTTTAATCATACATTATACGTATTATGTACTTAAATGACTTCATACACACACAAGTATTTTCCTTGTAGACTTGTAGAGCCAAATAAATTGTCATTGATTATGTATTTGCTTCTTTATGTTTCTACATTATGTTATCAAAATCGAAAAGGTCCTTGCTTTTACCTAACATATAGTATTGCTACTTTTCAAGGTTCCTTTGTGTGTTTTCAGTCCCATTTCAGTATTTATAAAATAACTTACCGTAATGCGTTTTCAAAGTAAAAAAAAATGAGATACATGTTCCTGAGACTGCTCCTTTATTGAGCGTGAGGTCTTGGGTTCGATTCCCCCCCTCAGGCCAGGTTCTACCATCTGGAATTTCTCAGTAGCAGCCCGGTGTCTGGATTTGTGCCCGGTTGATGGCAATAGGCTCGACCCTATATTACATAGAACTCAACAGTAAATGGCTTAGTGTGGATGTACTGTAGCTCCTTACGGGGAATACAGACATGAAGCGTGATGTTATGTTGAATTATTTTTTAAATGTATAAAAAATACATGAAGCTCTTGATATACAAATACCAAAATGACTTCGAAATACCGATATGCCTGGATTTTAGCGAAGTTTACTAGATTTCATCATCATCATTTCAGCCGAAAGACGTCCACTGCTGGACATAGGCCTCCCCCAATAGGAGGTGATTTGCCATAATCGCTACGCTTGGCAGGCGGGTTGGCGATCGCAGTATGGTGGTAAATGAACAGAGAACGCTGCTGCCCATTCTCCAGTGAGTCCCTTAGTCGCCTTCTACGACACCCACGCGAAGAAATGGGATGGTGCTATTCTTTACGTCCGGCACCACACGGAACAACTAAAGAGATTTAAGCATTTTTTTAAGTTATTCCTGTATTCATAATTGTAAGCTATGTGATTAATTTGAATAGTGTATAATTTAATTACAACACTCCATTAGCTAGATTTCGCACGATGTAATATCAAGGTAGATTAACTAGAACAGAAATTGCTTTCAAACATCTTCAAACATGATATATTAAGCATTTATCTCCCACTCTCTGTTTTAAATGTAAAAATAAGCTACAATTTTGAACCATTAGCCCGTGTAGGAATGGCTACTAATTACGAAGTCTGACCCGGTTGGCTAGTTGTTAGTTTGTGGTCATTATGGTAGCAGAAGTAGTGTGGCGACGCATATTTTCCAAGGATTTAACGCTCTGAGACTTGAGTGAGAGCAAAAATTGTAGGAAACGCATAGTCATCTCATCGTCTGCTTCGTCATCATCAGAGATCGGATATTCGGACGCATATTCACCTAAAGTTGAGATGTCGGCTAACATGGAATGCGCTTTTGTATCGAAAAAGTCTTAATTTAGGCAAGTAATTTGTTTATTTTTTGTTTTAACTAATACACACCACCCCTCCTCCAGTACGTAACATATTTGTATCGGGTTAAACATTAATTTTAAATTAATATACATACATCTGAATAGTTATGCAATCCAAGAATCCGGGGGTTTTTAATAAATATTACAAATAATTTATAAAGCCGTTTCCATAATTTCATAGCTAAAAATGATTTTTAGGAAAATATACATCCGAATATCCGATCTCTGGTCATCATTCAGCCGAAAAAAGTCCACTGTGGGAAATATGCCTCCTCCAAGCACTTTTAGTTCGACCGGTTCTGTGGCATTCTTATCTAGCAGATTCCTACGTCCTTCACTAGATCATCAGTCCATCTTGTGGGAGGCCTTCTAACGCTACGACTCCCGGTACGCGGTCACTACTCCAGAACCTTTCGGCTCCATCAGCCATCTGTTCTGCGAGCAATGTGCCCTGCCCACTACCACTTAAGTTTAGCAATTCTTAGGGCTTTGTTGGTTACCTTGGTTCTCCTACGGATCTCTTTATTTCTGATTCGATCGCGTCGGGAAACTCCAAACAAAACCCTGCCCATTGGGTGACTTTCAGCCTTCTTGTGAGGCCCATTGTGAGCGACAATGTTTCAGTGCCATAGGTGATCACTGGCAACACGCACTGGTCAAACACTTTCGTCTTGAGACACGGCGGCATGTGGAACGTCGATGTCATCGCCTACTTCTGATAACGGAATAGGGATCTAGACTTCTTTTGTGATTTGGAACTTGGTTGGATTTTTGCTTTTTTAATTGAACAACAGAAATGTCTGACGAATTTCTTTCCTCTTCTTACATCACTGTCGTGTTGTTGTCTCGATATTTTTGGGCTATCTTCCTTTACAGTAAATATTTCGACACGTGTAATGTGGCCCAGGAGCATTTAAAGCAAAATGTACTGGGGTTTTTACCACTTTATGGTTAAGAGATTTTTAACATTTTTCCTTAATCATATTTTTTTAACGTTTTTCGGTATTTCATTACTTTTTGGTTCAAATAATTAAATAACATTGAGATTTTTATCGAAACACGTAGCAAATATCCAACGAGACAAGGTTTATTTGTTGTAAAATCTGTGAGCAGTGGGAGCGCGCGTTCATTGACCCCGTTGTTGCCAGCATCCAAGCTACAGGGCGGGCGGGCGGCCCGTCGCGTCGTCCATAGTTAGGCGCCCTGCAAACATAAACAAATGTCTGAACATGCCTGATTGCTAGTAGCTACCGATGAATGGACAATCAGTTTTATTCGTCGATTATAGGGCACACAAACATTTCTAATGGCTTGTTACTTAAATTAATCGTTTGCCCTCTTAATGGGTATTTAAAGACGAATGGCTATTGCGAAGATATTTATTGCGTGTCCATAACAAGAAATGGCATTGTTGCGGATATCAATACGTTTGTCAGACCGTCAATCTTCCGTATTACATAAATTAATTGATAATTACCGGACCGCGCGGACACTTCACTTTAATTGGCCACGCTTACAAAAGAATTACTCAATCGACCGAGCAATTATTCTATTTAGAAAATCTTTATTAGTAACGATAATATGGATGAAACTCTAGTTACAATTGAACGAGGCTTTTATAATAATAGATTTCATATCGAAATAAATTCGTACTGGATTAGATTTGTAATAGAAGCTCTGAAGGTATTTTTATCCGAGATAGAATATGAAGCTGTATTTTAATTGGGTCACTGGAACACGGGGGTGGGAATTTGGAGTTCACACTAGATAACACTCCTTTGGTTTCCTGCTGCTCTGCACGTATTATCACTTTATTATATCAACACAACATAGTGATTCATAAATAGCGTTATGAGAAGTTATTTTAAATGTAGTACAGCTCACTATTATTATATGATACATACTCTATTCTTGACAGGGGCTTATGGCTAAGTAATAACAGCCGCACGGTTCGATCGATCAGGTTAAGCTACGCTTGCCGCGGTTGGTCGGCGGATGGGTGACCATCTTTACATACAAATAGCAAGACCCCTCCGTACCTCGGAAAACACGTTAAGCCGTTGGTCCCGATCTTTCGTGGATGTTTTACAGTCGTTACGGGTCGTCAGAAGCCCGAAAGTCTGACAACCAATCTTGAATCTTACCAAGAGTATCGTGTTACCCAGTAACTGGGTAGTGGAGGTCAGATAGGCAGTCGCTCCATGTAAAATACTGGTATTCAGCTGCATCCGTTCAGACAGGGAGCCGACTCCAACATCATTGAAAAAAGGCTAGGCAGATGACCCTATTCTTATACAGTTGTGTTATACAGGTTTGGTTTCCTTTATTGTCTTACAATAGTTTATTTTATCAATATACAATTTAATAAAAACTAGGTTCTCTTTGTCACAAATTCTTGTGCAATGTAGTACCTATGTATTTATAATACAAACGCCTGGTATTAACGCACAGACGTGCACCAAATGTCCACAATATTCGCCATACAATAGTTCAGGGAGCGTTTAGTACGCAAAAGCAATTTGGTACAGATATAATGTGTCGGGTACGAGTGGCCGCGAGCTCGCACTCGCTGCCCAACGAAGGCAATTAGCGACACATGCCGTCGACACCGGCTTCTTACAAAAGAGCACTCCAACTATTGCACCACCCTCACACTAACACTAAACTACTCATATATTTTTCAACACGCTCCATTTTCCCTACACACCAAGTCCTTAACGACGTGCGCCAATTACTTTTAGAAACTAACATTTTAGTCCTGTCTAATTTATTTCGGTAGAAGGCTAATAACAAATTGAATCTTAACGACTGAAACTGTGCCCACGGACGTCGCCTGTTACTACCTATTACTTTTAGTTGTTTAACCAAACTTTCAACAAAGAAATGGGACGCGGTGGGGGTTGGGTTGTGTCAGTTTAATTGGATGAGGGAGCTGCACAAATTCGCTCCACCAGGCGCCCAGTTTATCAATTAGGTCGTATCGCACGGTAGTTTGGTCCCATCATTATTTATATTGTTCATTGATTGAGCAATTCTCGTATCCAGTTCATGTGGCTATTGTGTGGCAAATCGAATCACCACTCCTTATTTGAAATTTAGAAAGATGCTTTATTGTATTGAATTCAATTTCTGAGAGTATAGAACGTTTTGTTGGAAAGCAGTCGTGTTGAATCCGGGTCTTTCAGTTCGTTTACAGTATTGTAAATTATGATATTACACGAAACATTTATGGTATACTCAGTATCGAAATATTTACAGGAAGCAAACACTTTGTACCCCTTTTTACGAAAAATAAGCGGACGGAGGCGTATACAATTTGTCACAGTTAAAGTTAATATGGAGAAAGAAGTAGTGCAGAAAGATTTTTGATTATTGTTGATAAAAATTTAAATGAATTATAGTCGAATTTTGACCACTGGGCGGACCACTAGTTTTAATTTACTGCACGTTGGTGTGTTTCAATTGGTCAATAGTGTATTAAACTGCTTTTGTGTGTTGGAGATAGTTCGTGTAGGGAAAGCTTGTATCGACGTAACTGGTCGCTAAGTAATTGGTCCCTTCCCTTGGGTATTCCTTTGCTCTAGCTTGTTTTGTGCTGTTAACGAAAGCACTTTCTGTTCACTATCTAATTAGATTTCTCTATCTAGTTATACTATCTCATCTTAATCAATTTCTTTTGATCTATTTCCTGATGCAGTATATCTTACTGGCACAAACGTCTGTAATACAATTTGATCTTGAAGTAGGTAATTGCTCGAGTGGCAATTTACTTTAGTGTCTTCAGGTTTACAACGGAGTGTTTGCTTGGTTTGATGTTTAGTTAATTACTTTTGAGATTGTATTCATGTAGCTTGTTTTATTATTATTTTCCAGGTCTTCATAGAATACCTCTTTGATATAAGTAATCATTTCCATTATCATTACATTCCGAACATTCTCGTTTTGTCAAAGGCATTCAATTAGATTCGTACATTTCTATAAGTGGTAGATAATCAGAGTACTATTAATAACTTTAAATAAATGCAAACGAAAGTGATAAAGCCTCGTGCAGCAGTAACATTAAATAGATTTACAAGTAGTGACGAGGTGCCTTGCCTACCCGACGTTTACGAGAACCATTATGTCTAGCGAACCATTTCCTTCAGTTGACTACAATAACTTGCGCATAGACGATAAACGATAATGGAAATAAAATGAGCTTAAACTACTACGTGCTTCTTTTATGCTCAGGACATTTATTATATCAAAATATGAAAAGATCATATAGACTAGAACAAGTTATTCAAGTACTGTTTTGGACATATACATACAATATTACAAAATGTTTTCTGTACGTTGCATCGTATGACACACGAGCAAAAAAATTTTCGTCGAAACGACTCCGTCAGACACCATTACTGGAACATGATTACTTACCGTTAATTCCTCAAAACGCGTGATATAACTGTATACGGCCAATTCAAACAACAACAAAGTTAAGGCCTCACGCAGAACAAAGTTACGAATCCCGGGGGACAGTCGAGTAATCCATAAATCCCTTGGAGAGTCCTCCGTCCTTCGTGGGTACTTTCACTTCTGATAATATTGGGTCGTCACGTCGTGCCCCAGGTACTGGCGTGAGGATGCGACCCTCCACTCTCTGAGTTATGGTTTGCAAACATAACGAAGCAATACTTGCTTAACTTTTCTTTTGTTTACTAAAAAAAATGAAAAAAAGACGACTTCTACATTATATAAGAAGCAAAGAAGTTAGTTATGTAAAGTTCTTTTTTTTATTACTGAATGGGCCTGCTCTTGACCTCGATCACTTCTAATGGAAAGCGATTGATGAGGTATATGATGGAACGAGTCTACCCAGAAAATGTCTGTTCACTCCTGTTTTCAAGGTAGAGTTATACATGATCCTGGTTTAAAAGTCCATAAATGTTTTAAATATGTCTCCACAGGTTTACTGGATTTACGTAGTCGGTTGATAACATTGTATATTTTTTCACTGCCATCTGATAGAAATCCTTAGACATGTCTAAAAATGACGAGAGATGAAAGTATTTTTGAACAAGGAAGGAAATCAATGTGATTTCAGATTGCTTTATCAATATGCTGTAAAGCTTACGTTAGACAGTTTTATGGCAAGTTTCTCATTACTCATAATAACGCCTCAAATAGGTAACTTAAAAGTTAATATACCCTGATACGACGCGGGATGTGAATGCGGTAATATATTTTATTTTCATTGGATAGTAAATTCAGGGCTGGGTGGCGATAAAGTGTTCGACGACGTTTAAGATATTCGAAGACTTTGAATAGCGACGCTAAAGTACGTAGAATGATGGATTGAACATCTGATGTAAATAGTTCAATACATAGTAACCGAAGGTATTCTTGAGGTAATAACAAAAGCAATCACTTTATAAAAGTGTGTAGACACCAGCCTTGTTGTTGAGAGGATGATCTATGTGTTCATTTGTTCACGTACACACGCAAAATACTTGATAAAACAAAATACATAAAGCTTATTTGAACAGAAACTTCCAAACCTACGACAGGAGATTTTGATTAGAAACGTATACAGTGAGTAGAAATACGATAAAAAAATTAACTATCATAGTAACCTTAACTTAAACATCACAAATTATAGATGGGCCGACTATGACTTTGGACGACTAGCCGACTAGTCAGCCAAGCCGATCATTGCTTTCGGGTGTGGTTCGGGTGACATCGGCAATTTTCAATATGGCAAACCTAGTTATTGCCAATTGTTTGCTATAGAGTTTCTTCTTGTTTGTGAAATTAAATAAAGTCAAATTAATTAATACTAGAAGTATTAATTAATTTGATTTTATTTTATTTCTGGTTCTAAGTCCAATTAATTAATGGACCAAACGAAGGGTTCCTATTCCTTCCTATCCTAATTACACGCTTTTATTTAGTTTCACCTGTCCCGATGTTTATCATCAAATCTTGCAAATTAAATTTGATCCACTTCCCGGTTACCGATTGAGCTGAAAATTTTGCATACATGTGTAAATCGAGTGACAATGCAATATTATGGTGACATGGTGCTGATCTGATGATGGAACTGGAAGGTGGCCATAGGAACTTCGCAATGAAACGACACAACCTCATCGAGTTTGGGCTCGATTGAATCGTCTTGACGAACAATGATGGTGAAACTGGCAGTGAAACAGCCCCGACTCGTGAATCGATCTTCACCATTATTGCTCCATGATAACGCAAGACTTCACACTGCACGAGAAACCGTTGTAACTCTACAGGAGCTGCAGTTAGAAACTATACGTCATCCTCCGTACTCGCCAGACCTTGCTCCAACGGATTAAATACCATTTGTTTCGTGATTTGGACAATTTTGTACGTGATAAAATAAATCTTCCCAGGAGGCAGTACAAAATGCTTTCACACAGTTTGTTAATCTAGATCCTCAGAGTTTTATCGTAAGGGCATAAATAAACTTCCATTTAAATGGCAGCAATGTATAGATAATGAGGGTAAATATTTTGATTAAATAAATATGTTACATCTTAGAAAAATACGAGTTTAAATTTTTCAGTACAAATCGGCAATTTCATACTTTAACCCCTAATATTTTTTTAAACCATGCGAAACGATAAGATAATTAATGTTAAAACAATGCTGGTTGTCTCAATAAACTGCATTTTCCTTAAGAGTATCATGAGAATTATGAGTTAAAGATTTGAATCAATTAAGGAAAATAACAACATAAAAATGCTAAATATTACCTAAACAAAGTAGAGGATTTTCTTTAGATAAAACTGAACGTTCGGGTGACATATTTAAATATGTGGCAAGTCTATATAAAGATATATTCTACACATCAAAAGTTTGTGATCACTAGCATAAGCTGATATAATTTTTTAAATTGAACTTTATCAAGAAAAAATCTTTGTTGTGTTTTCTATAGAAATACCCTGTTTGAAATTAAAAAATAAAACAATATTTATAAAAAAAAGTAACAAAAATTTGATAGAAAGAAAAATACTGTTTAACCAAACTTAAACAACAATTTATTAATAAAAGGTTTATATTCAATATAGTATAACTCCCCCCCTGGCTCGAACACATGCGGTGATCCTCCTGGGCATGCTGAGAATCGAGTTATCCAGCACTTCTTGGGGTAACCTGTCCCATTCTTGAATAGCGGCTTCCCTGAGCTCTGGCACTGTCTGGGGACGTGGCTGACGGTTTCAAACAGCTCGCTTAAGAGCACCCCACGCGTGCTCTATTGGGTTTAAGTCAGGCGAGCCGGCAGGCCAGTCTAACCTTGTGATGTCGTATTCTCGGAGAGCAGCATTGACTCGGTGAGGTCGATGGGCGGGCGCATTATCATCGACCCGTAGAAATTGGTGCCCATGGTTTACTCGGAATGGTCTGACAATTACATCAATAGCAACTGCTCTATACGTGTCTGCTGTCATGAAGCCTCGATACGGGATCAAAGGCGTTCTAGCTCCAATCATAATACCACCCCAAAAGGACACCGATTTCCCGCCTTGCTGAACTGTTCCAGTGGCAGTTCTTTGCCTTTCACGGTCTCCTGGTCTTCTCCAGACACGTACACGTCGGTTATCTGGATGAGTACTGATTCGCGATTCGTCAACGAAGAGACAGTTTGCCAAATGTTTTCTTCTTCATTTTGCCGAAGCCTAGCCGACTGCAATCTCCGTCATTGTCATTGCCGGGAATTCAGAGAAACTCGCCAAGACCTCTGTGCTCGTAATCCAGCCTGGTGCAAGCAATTCCGAATGGTCTGAGTGCTAACTTCAAGCCCAGAGGCGGCCCGAACTTCTGCTTTTATTTTATTAGCGTTGATTGTTGGGTCACAGGCTGCCAGCAATTTAATATAGCGCTTTTGGGCAGCAGTCAAAACAGTTGGGCGACCACTGCGGGGTTGGTCAGCAAAATTACCCATCCCGTGGTACCTCTGCAACGTGGTCACGACACAGGATTGGGGTATAGCAACTCTGCGTGCTATTTCTCTCGTGGTGTATCCTTCTTCCCTCAAAGTTACTATTCTTGCTCGTAAAACTTCTGATAATCCTCTTGGCATTTTTTCAATCACAACTTTCCGCGAAAAGCTAGGACTGAAAGCCTTTTTACACGCTTTATATTAGCTTCACTTGTATGTTTGTTTGTTTGTGTGTTTGTTTGTTTGTTTGCATGTTTGTATGTAACCGACTCCTTTGAGCGCGATTTTGACCCACTTTAAACGGTCAGATTTCATTGAAACTTTGTAAACTTTTCGAGGACCGATGACGATTCAATAATTTAAAAAAAAAATAAGTTTTTTTTTTTTTGTAGTTAGCAGAACTAAAAAATTGGAAAATAAATAATAGTTTAAAAAACTAAAAAACACGCTTTAAAAACCAAACTAAAAAAGGTGAAAATAATTTAATTCAATTAAAAAGCGTGGGGTGCTTTTTGAGGTATTTTTATAATCAATTAATGTCAAGCACCCCACGCTTTTTAATTGAATTAAATTATTTTCTCCTTAAAAAAACTAAAAAACACGCTTTAAAAACCAAACTAAAAAGTTTGGTTTTTAAAGCGTGTTTTTTAGTTTTTTTAAACTATTATTTTTATATGGAAAAACAATTGAACTGTTTTATTGTTTTATATTCTAACGGCCATATTCATAAAAAGTTATCGAACATCTAAACAGTTGCTAAAGTCTGGCTTTCAAAGAGAAACCAGACTTTAGCAACTGTTTAGATCTTCGATAACTTATTATGAATAAGGCCGTTAATCTTTATTTTTAAATATGGAATCTAAAAAGAAAAAGAAATCATAATATAATCTACCGTAACAAAAAAGATTACGATTTTACAAAGTGATCGCAAACTTTTTTTGATGTGTGTATGTCTATATAATCTATTATATAAAAATGAATCCCTATTTCCTTTGGTCACGGCATCACACGTGAACGGCTGGACCAATTTTACAAATTCTTTTTTTTGTTGTGTTTGTTATTGTCAGGAGAAGGTTCTTATGAAAGAAAAAATTAAGAAAGTTGTGCGTAACATTAGAAAATTTAAGAAACCTTAACGACCATATTAACTTTTATAATATTATACCTACCAATGCGAATTAAGACAGTACAGTCAAGACATAGTTTAGACAGGACGACGTCTGTCGGGTCAGCTAGTTAGTGATAATAGCAGGCCCTACGAAACAATTTTTTTGTAATGTTCCACAAGGGAAATATTACTTGAAATTAATTACTCCTTCAAAGGAACTTAATGATATGTTACAGTGGCTATTAGACCCTGAAGATTCATTAAAATACTCGGATTACACATCTGAAAACTTAGACATAGTGAAAATATGAGAAACTTACGTAGGTTCTTCAACAACTAAGCAACGTCAACTTGTAACTTATAATGTTATCATATGAGTCCATGGACCAACTTAGTCATTCCAAGTTAGCCAAGGTGTTAAGACTTTCGATAAACTTTGAGACCTTTGTGTGAACTTGGCATATTAATGTAATGAGCCACAAGAGTATCACTGTCGGAACATAATAACTGCTTAGGAGAGCTTGTTATGACAGGGGCCAGAGATTCTTTCTAAAAGCTTTTATAGAATTTTAGTCATTTATTATCACATTAATATTGCCCATAGACGCGGAACTGGCTACCATGGGATCAGTACATGATTCTGAAACCTCGTTGAAAGTATTCGTCAGTTATCCCTACTAGTATTATCCCTACTTCCCTACTATATAATATTATAAATGCGAAAGTAACTGTCTGTCTGTCTGTTACGCTTTCACGCCTAAACCGCTGAACCGATCGTCATGAAATTTGGCAGAGATATAGCCAAGGATATGGAGAAGGACGGGCGGAGCCGCGAGCAAAAGCTAGTTATATATAAAAAGAAATGGGTGTTCCACACATTTTGACCGCATAGGTATTTTCTATGAAATAGCTGTTTTTTTTAGGTTGATAACAATGATAACCGACGAAAATATTCGACACTAAAGGGGTCTAAAATAATGTCCTGAATTCATGGTTACAGTTTGCGCGTCGTCGTTCCTGCCACTCTGTAGACTTCATAAAATTAAAGTTTCTTTTTCGCGAAAGTGAGTAAAGGAATGATTTTTGAAAATTCACTTCTAAAGGGAATGTAATTTTGTATGGAAGCTCGTATTTTTTGCCTATGGGTAATCCCATCGAGCACACGGCTTGTAAACTTTACAAAACCATATTAGCCATAGGTTATACGGAATATACGATGTTTTTTTTTTCGTTCATATAATTTAATTTTTAAAAATTTCCTTTCTATGTACTAATTATTTTGTAAGTAGAATTTCCTGTTTCCAGTAGGTTAGTAACACAAGAATAATGTGCCTGAAACCTAGCATTAACTAATTCGCCTACATGTATTTGTAAATTGAAACTCGCCCATGTTCTAACTAATGATAGTCGCTAACTAACCGGTACTCGTGACCGCAGGACTATCGCCACTTCTATAACTCGTAACGTCTTGTTTACATGTGAAAGTAGATACACGGTTTAATACACGACCCAATTAAAGCGATTGCGATCTAACATCGGAGTACTCGACGCATCAATCATAGAGACCACTTTACCCCGAAGTTAATCTTCGTTTAAAGGATGATTTCCACAAAACGGCCGCATCGCATCGGATCGGACCGGATTTTACAATCTATAAACGATATTAAATCGTGTACATACACAATATTTAAAGTTTATATTACAAAGCCGCGCACAGCAGCTTGACCGCGGGTGTCTTCCGCGGTTCGCATGTCGTCGTATCCGATAGGATCATCTTCAACCATTTTCAAAAATTAGAACACGTCAACACGGTAGGAATGAAACTGTTTGACTAGGCGTGACTAGGCGCAGAAACGGATACGTTCACAAGCGACACGGTTCGGAGCCGATCGTATGCTTCGACATCCTTCCGTACACGATCGGCTGTCGCCACCACAGAACAGAGGAAAGAGCCTCTGTTCTGTGGTCGCCACATCCGTTCGTATCTTTTCCGATCGTATGCGATGCGAGCCGTTTGGTGAAAATCGTCCTTTAGGCGGCGACATCCGCATGTATGTACTAAAACTGCGGCGGGATTTTTAACACGCTTTTATTAGCTTCATCTGTATGTTTGTTTGTAACCGACTCCTTTGGACTTGATTTTAACCCACTTCAAGCGGTCAGATTTCATTAAAACTTTGTATACTTATCGAGGACTGATGACAATTCAATCATTAAAAAAAACACGCTTTTGTAGAAACTAAAAAATAAATAATACATTATAAAAATTAAAAAACACGCTTTAAATCCTAACTAAAAAAGCAGAAAATAATTTCAAAAAAGCGTGGGGTACTTAATTGATTATAAAAATACCTCAAGAAAGCACCCCACACTTTTTTGAAATTACATATTTTCAGTTTTTTTAGTTTGGTTTTTAAAGCGTGTTTTTTTTTTTTTTTTAACCCATTTATGCCCGCTGTCCTCATTTGGGGACATTTGCTTAAGTACCCACATTTTTCAATTTATTTTAGCTATGTTTTCTTTGAAGGCGAATTTGTAGTGTCAACGAGTGTAGCTTTCTAATAAAAATTGCAGTTTTGTGAGTTTATGTAGAAAATGGCCAAAAATAGTGATTTAATTTACTTCATTTGGTAAATTGGTGTTTAACCATAAGTAAGTCTAATATTTTATACTTACATTGAGTTTTATTATACATTTCCTGTATTTTTCATTAGGCCATAGTTTTAACTAGTACCTAATCACATTTTGTTGGGTATTTTATTATATTTGACAACGAGCATAGGTAATTTAGTATGGTGTCCCCAAATGGGTCCAATGGGCTAATGGGTAAATATTTTTTTTTTTTTTGCAAGATATTTTTGGCGTAAACTATGACTAAACGATCGTTTGATGTTGCGAATGAGTATCGAGGGTTGGAGGAAGCTATCGACAATACTTTGAATGAAGAGGTAGACCCTGATATCAGTTACGATATAGTGGCCATCCCTCCCGACACGAGTGTTCTGACGGATGAAGAAGAAGGCAATGAAGATGATGTCCAGCAAAATATTCTTCTACGTGATATTCCAGGTCGAGTTGAAGTTTTTGAGGTCCGGAACATGAAGAAGAACAGAGCAGAATTTGATTACCGATTCGATACGGTGAATAAGATTTTATTCGTGCGATGGTTTGACAACAGTGTTTGCACCATGGGTCCAAACTATGACTGTTCATCCTTTGGATAAGGTAAAAAGATGGAGCTCTGCGGAAGGAAGGAAGGTAGATGTGGACATCCCTTTTATGTTCCAGAATTATAACAATGGCAAGGGTGGAGTTGATCAAGCTGATCAATCAATCGCAGTATACTAGACAACAATACGAGGAAAAAATGGTGGTGGTTCTATTTACCTACATGCTCGATTTGGCTATGGCTAATGCTTGGCGTCTCCACGTCCTAGCCGCTGAAGATAAAATAGATCAGCTCCAGTTTCGCCGAAGTGTTGCCCGACTTTATTTGAGGAATATAACCACTGACAGACCGGATGGAAGACGCCGTAAACCTTCATCGATGGTGCCAAGTATGAGTCAAGACGGCGTTCGAAACTTCCCTCAGAAACTGATGAGCCAACTAGATTGCATAGTATGCCACATGAAAGCACGTTGGTAATGTAAAAAATGCTTTAAAACATTGTGCATCGAAAATGATGTTTTGAAAAATTCTAATCATAAGCGCCCATTGGCCCCATTTGAGGACGGTGTTTTTTTATATACAAGGGAGATATATTTTTTTAGTTTTTTCTAATAATATGTCTTACTAGCCTTTAATAGTTACGCCACTAAGGATTTTTAAAAAAAAAATATCGTTATTTTGTATTTGGGTCTAAATGGGTTAAACTAGGTATTATTTATTTCGTGTACTCTCGGCGTTGAACCGTGCATTGAGAATCCAACAGAGTGCATTTCAGTGTGTCGAAAATCGAACGATGTGTTTTACTTTACGATTCTCAACTGTCGGCGCTAAGTAGTGCATAGAAGGTCAAAATTCCCCCCACGATTTTATTACGTTCCTGGGAACGTGGGCGTATTCGTCTATTTGATCTTCTACATATTTAAGTATCAAGTGCTTTGTTGTTTAATAACTCGCGTAAATTGGTTTGTAATTCTGCCTAACATTATTATTATATTAGGCAGAATTCCAGACCAATTCAACTACTCACATTTACTCGTAATTAGAACTGAATCATAGTTATGTTACTGCTCTTCCTCAAACCAGCATATCGGTTTCGGCTTACTAATAAGGTTGCTTCTCTGTAGCTACTGGTCGTGTACTTATTCAGTTTCCAAAATTAGATTATTTCCTCATCTGTCTAAACCTAAGCCCGAATGCTATTATGAAACGTGGTAATGGTATGATTAGTTATCTTCGTGCTTGGTTCAAAGTCAAAGTGTTTGAGTTTACTTACATTTTAGATTTCACTATTTGATTACCTACCTTAGTAATAAAATAGTTTTGCAATTTCTACTTCCAAAAATTCTTGAAATCTTCAGAGCTTGATTATGTTACATATAGGTACTCAGGCTTGGGTATCCTCAGAAAATCCATGGCAAATAATCTTGTAGCAAGCGTTATGTTGTTGTTTTATCATGGACTACTATCTCCCTAACCCTATCCCAATATATCTAATGATCGCAGGCAGTTTGGAACAAAACAGGTATATTTAAGAGCACGCAAATTCACTATTCCAGCAGTGCAGTGGAGAAAACTAAAAATGTCCGGGTAAAAATAATGATATAGTTTTTTTGCAAGTCTGAAAAAATAGACGATGAGAGATAAAAGCCAGGCAGCGTGCAAGGTTGGCTATATACCCGCGTCCAGAACACGGCGCTCCTGTCCTACTGACCCAGTGACACGGTGCCTATTGCCCAAAGCAAAAAGCTCCACTTTGTACGCCAGAACAAATACACGCGTATGTAAATGTTACACACGAACGACCAGCCACAAACGTCACGCTGCGCAAACACTGATAAATGATTAATGTGGGTTTTAACGTGATAAAAAGGTCGAATTTTAAACGAATTTAAAAAACGTTTGTCGCAATTCCACCCCATTTTATATTGGGCCCAATTCAAATGAGCAAATACTTGGTTTTGGACCAATTTATTATTTTTGCACGAAATCACTCGATGCCACAAAGCCTTCCTTTTCCAGAGACAGAAAATACAGAAATTGCCATAATTCTTCTATGTCGGTTCGACATGCTAGTAATGTATCGACAGCGCTGACAGGTTGCCCATTTTATTTGCGTGCATACAAGGGAATCAATTTCAGATGGGACGTTAAATAAATCCGCCGCGTCTCACGCTGTCTCGCATTCAGATTGCATTCAGCTGCAGCTCCCTCGTAACTTATGTCCGGGTGCATATCGCATCGCAAACAAAATACCAGTTCCGTTCAATTTCTCTGTGTCGAAAACTAGTTTCCACTTTTCTCATATCGTTTTAATCCCTACATCAAGTTGTTCTTGTCGCTTCATGGTGCATTTTCTCGAAATGGAGGCCTAACGAGAACGTATAGGCTATTTATTTGCGCCGAGCTTCCTACGTGCCCGATGCGTTGGCCACGTAACAACTTCCATATCCAGTGCTGGACACCTTGTACATAATAAATGTAGTGTACAATACACCACACAATGGTTGAATATAAATAACTGACCGTAGTCGGAGACCAGCCGCGTATTGTTCTAGGATACACGTGCGTATACGTATGAATATGTAGAGAGGATGTGTAATTAAATGGCTGTAATGAGTTAATGACACTAATTAAATACGAACAGTAGAAAAACTATTGTTAAGTTGTCAATTTTCGGGATATCAGACTTGTTACCTCTGCTGATTTATTTCTGATTGTATCAGGCAGTTTATCAAGCCCTTGAAAAATATGTTCTTTATCAAATGGCAAGACTCCGAGGCATCCAATTTTGCTAGATAATTCACGCCGCTGAAAGTAACTTAACTATACTTATAAGTCCATTGTGTCTTAAACTTGAATCTCACCGAGTAAGCGCTCCAAAAAGTTTATAATTAATGTTAGGGAAAAATTAGTTAGGAGAAAATCGGTAGCTTCGCAAGTGGCTTTTAATCAAAGTGTAGGAGTTGAGCAAGCGTGTGAAGTGCTGTGCTCCGTCTTGGGAGTCTTGGACTGTCGGGGGACCGGACGCCAACAAACTACTTCGTAACTATCACGTCAGATTGAGCTGTAAACTAAATGAGCTTACATAAAACTAGCAATTGCTCGTGACTTGAGTCGCCTGGCGGACTCGACACTTCATTGAGCAATGCACGCTACACAATCTCCGTTAATTAAGTTGGCGTTGTTTCTAGGGACATTAAAAAAGAACATGGTTGTTATTATATCCGATATTATTCAAACATTACCTTGTTATCCTTAAACATACGCTGTAAGCACAGCTACAGGTAAAATAAAATCTGGGAGACGTTATTAGGCGAAATACTGGAATTTCGGAGCATTTGCGTGGGTGGAGTCGAATTAAGATTTAGTGGCTTTCCAAAATCCTGGTTGAATAAAAAACGGCGGTTGCTGTTCATTTTCAAGCCTATTTATTATCCTTGTAAATTGAATTGCATTTTTACCAACTGTTGGGATTAAACTTTTTATAAAATCTACGTAGTCTCTGCGGCCATCCCTTTTGTCCTATTTCTTAGTGTAGTCCGTATCTACTTTATCTTTGTCTGCTCTTTATTCTTGCTTACGGATAAAAGCTTTTATACTTTCTGGGCAGTCTGTCTTACTGGCTTTTTTTTCTGCAGCTTCACGCCGACGCCTCAGCGAGTACATCGAGCACTACGAGGCTCTGGACTACGACCCAGACACGTTGCACGAACAGCACTTGCGTGCACGTCGCTCGATAGACGCGCCGGCAGACTTAAGACTTTACTTTCGCGCACATAAAAAGAGTTTCCACCTACGGTTGCGGCGGGACTTGTCCGCTTTCAGCGAAGAGTTTAAAGTAAGTAATGGCAGCTTGTTTAAAAGTTTAATGTCGCTCAGGTTATGCAACTTGGTCGCAATGTATTCGTTTTATGTACAGGTTGAGGGCGCAAAAGGGAAGTTACATGAGGTCGACACATCACACATTTATCACGGGGAGTTGGCCGGTAAGTGTTACTTTGTTACTAATGGAAGATAAGATAATAATTTATTTGCCCAAACATGAGTACAAGACATACAACACAAATTGTCAGCATGCAATAGCAATAGTAAACATAAAACAGATCATCACGTTTGCCTTAAACAATGGCATGCAAATATTAATACAATAATAAAATTTATAATGTCACTCCTAGTCAAACTATTTAAAAATTTCATAATGATAAAAGAACATTAAAAAACAATGATTAAAAAGTTATAAATTGGTGAAACATAATCATAATCTCACATTTAGAAACTCGTTCAAGTTATAAGCTTTATCTGCTAGAAAATTAATAACTTTCTTTTTGAATTGTACATCAGTTAACTGCTTCCAGCTTTTAGGTAGTTTATTATACATTTTTGTAGCCATGCAAAATACACTTTTTTGCATAAGTGACGTCCTATATTGATTTAGGCAAACTTGGCTATTGTCACGTCTATTACGAGGAAATCGATCTGCCATGCGAGAAAAGAGTAGATGGTTGGACCTTAGGAACATTGCATTTTCTAATATATAAGTGAAGATAATGTCAAGATTTAGTATTTTTTTACAACTCTGAGTGGTTTCAAGTTTGAACATCGACATAATGCAACGCTTCTGAGTTTTAAATATAAATTCACGGTCCGTCGAGTTGCCCCGAAATATAATCCCGTATCTTAGAATGGACTCCATCAAGACGTAGTATGCGGTGAGCAAAGCATCTATACTAATAATTACTGCTGCCAGTTTATACAGAGCATTTGATGAGGTACTTATTAATCACTATTCAAAATGTAGGTACTGTGAACCTGCAACAAGGTAAACGTGGAATACATGAAGGTCGATCAGTCGACGTATGCAACTATGCAGTGTTTTGCATAGCGCAGTTATCAGTATTTCAGTAGTCCTCCATCCGCAAGTTCCCTCTTGTGGATCTAGGTGCATGACTAATCGGATTATATGTTGTTTTCATCGGAGCTCTTTATAAAAAATAAGAAACAGTCCTCGCTTAACTGAAATTGAAGTTATTCACTTAAATGTGAAGTCAGGTGAAGTGTAGAGCTTTAGCAGTTTAGCGCGAAGAGGGGCACTCACGTACTGAAAAGACAGACACAAACTTTGTAGGTGGCGTGCGGCGGACTGACAGCCGCAACTCGGGACCCACTCCTATTGTACACCGGGAGCCGAGAACACCGACGTTATCTACACCCAAGATAGACGCTATTGTTTGCCCTCACCCCGAGGGAAAATTTAATAAGTCCCCGCTCGGAGTATGTCGACCGCGATAGTGTTTCTCTTTAATCAAACAAAAGCCGAACGCTAACTCTCGGTTCGCATCTGCCCACGCCCGCGCCAGCTCGCGCCACGCCAGCTAGATGCTTCTCTCGTTTCCAACATTAATAATTCTTGGAGAGCACTAAAACATATTTCTTTTTGCAATTACTGGCGGGACGTCGTCAAAGTCCTGGCTAATTGGGAGCTTTCGGTGGCCACTCGACTTTTAATGTTGGCGGGTGGATGCCGTGCCGATGGTTAGACGCTCCGCAGGCTTGACTACGCTATGTAAATAATTACACTGTTGAAAATTCTCTCCCCGCATTCCTCTTTCGTGAAATATGCCAAAGAAATTTTCAAAAGAAATTCATAACATTTTCCGTACAACAACAAATATTTGCTCGAATTTCTATATGTTCCGTAAAAACTTGCTGGAATCTGAGATCCTTCTTAATATCTTAATGACGATCAAAGTAAACTGTTGATTAAGTAAAAACGATGAATAGATGCAATACTTGATTAGATAGATATTGCTGGTAAATAGCCTGTTAGCATATCGATGAACGAAAAAGTGCGATAGTGATGCGTATCGATGTCGATGCGGGTGGACTTGGAGTTCGGGTGCGGGTGTTATGATGGTGAAAGTTTGGAACAGTGTAAATGGATAAAGTTGTGCGGAGGGCGGCGCGGCATCGATCGCAGTTCGTCGCCCTACTTACAGCGGTCTCCGATGCACTTAGTCGTCGAGTTGCAACCTACGTTTTGCATGCACAACCCACCGTCCCCACATATTTATCAGCAACAGTAAACACGATTTGCGTTTTTAATGTTCAAATCAAAGCTGTGAATCTACGTGTGCCTTAGCATTTTGATGATGCGATAAGCCTAGGTCTAAACTTTAATACCTAAATGGACAAGCTTTGCAAATAATCTCTATCTCTATTCAGCTTCCCTAACAATGTACGAACAATAAATATAAAAGCTATATTCGTTATTTAACGTCTTTTAGCCCATGAAACGTGATTCTATAAATTCTGCGTCTATTTAGGTCATCCATTGAAACTCGTCAAGGAATGAGAAATATTGCGTAAACAAAGAATTTTATACGAGAACTATTTCTAGGAAATATTCACTTTCGTTGAGCACAACAATAGATCCGTATCTATGTTGTGAAACGTGAATAGTCACTTGTTTAATATAAAATTTACTGAATGATAAAACAGAAACCAGTGCTCTTGACTTCAGAAAAATGTGCGCGAGTTTTTCTGCCGTCGCACTTGAATTTTACTGTAAAACATTTTCGGAGCCCTGCGGTTTGGTGCGGAAAACATTTCCCGTTTCCTCCGTACTTTCCGCATATATACTTAACGTTATGTGCACATGATTATGTGCTTTATAGTTCGCAAATAGGTACTTTATTAGCATTAACTAGAATCTCCTTATGATTATCTTCATGAGAATTAGTAATGTTGTTATTGATGTTTATTCCAGGAATTTTGTTTTATCAATTGACGTGTGACCAATCACTTCATTTCCTCAGTTTACCGTTCTTTGAACTGTTGCTGTCATCAATTCAATACTTCATTGTCTCGCCAGAATGGGTTCTCACCAAAGATATATTGTTATAGTGAACGCGAAGTTTTCATCTTTGTTTCAAGTAGAATATTTGCAGTAAAAACTTGACTCAAAACTTACATATATTACAGAACTTACGAGGCAAAAGTATGATGCATGATTCCACTTGGTCAGATCTTCTTTGTCAGTTCTGCTAGATGTCTTTAAAAATTAGACAAGGGTTTAAGTTAAATAGGTGGTTGGATCTGTATGTAGCAACTAGAAATACAAATATTTCCTAGTGCGGTTCCTAGAAACTTTATATGGTCTAGATTATGAAACAAGTAGTTCTCTTATTGGGTATTGAATGTCCAACCATCACTCGATTAGCTTATTAATAGGTCAGAAATTCCTTGACTGCTTATCGATATTGTTCTTTTCAACAATATTGGCATTCGTACAAAGGTTTCAACAAGACTCTTAGCGAGCTACATAATTGTTATTTAAAAGTTACAACCTTAGAACAATGCCAGCGAATATAATTTTATAATAAACCCGTAGTCACCAGAGGCAGTTAAGCGCGTAATCAATTTGATCGCACCGCTCACACCTGCATGTCTCACTGGGTGCTGTGGGTAGGGGACACCGAACAAATGGTACGCCTTAGCAAATGTAATTGCAACGTTCAATTTACGTACAATACATCTCGGGCCCCCTATTAGCCGAACGGTATGACTCACCAGATATCATTATTAATATACGGTTGAAAACTAACGTGTTTGTGACACGACACCCAGCAATTGTTAAGTGGAAACTCTGCCGTAGTCGTTCGAACAAATTGTGAGCTTCGGGTGACCGAGACCGATAATAAGGGGTATCGTTAAGACAAGTATTCGAAATATGGAACATTAGTGGATACTGGCTGAACGTGACTCGGGTGTGGAGTATTAAACTTATACCTTTGAGTAATGACACCTTTGTACGAGGAGTTGGGGAGTAAGATTGAAAGTCGTGGCAACATTTTGGTATTATTGCTTAGATTTTAGATGAAGTATCACTAAATTGTGATTGTGTATATAAATTACGCAAATTAATGAATATAGGCGATAAATACGTATAATCTTTCACTTTAAACTGCTCACACTATCAAATTCTCCTTATCTTACTATTAGGCTATATTATGTATAATTAACTTTGTAGTACAGTAAATAAGCCATTGATAAGAATTTATCACACTGTGATAATACTTACTAATTGCGTGATACTAATTAATATAGATTACTTAATAGTTCATTCCTACTCGTTCTTATCAATGTCAACAGAAGATAATGTTGCGACCAGTTAGTTCTATATAAAAATGTTAAATTCACTGACAGACTACGCACTGCCTAAACCGATGGGTCTAGAAGCATGCAATTTTGTACAAGAGTTCCTTATAATATATCGAAGGTGAGCACTGAAGAAGTTAATTTTTAAAGAAGAAGAGAAGAAGAAGAGAATTTTTAAAGGAGAAGTTTATTTTTTTATTTTTTTTAAGGGGTTTAATAGGCGATGCAATTTTGTTTGGAAGTTAGTATTTTTTTCCAATGGGACATCCATATGGCGCAAAGTAGGAGGTTATCAATTCGACATGGTTTTTTTAAATGTATGTTCGTTCGGGCATGACTCCGTCATAAATAGACGGATTTACAAAATTCTTTTTTTGTTCGAAAGGGGTTTCTTCCGAAATGGTCCCATATCAATTTCGTATAGATCTGATGATGAGTTTCGGAGACAGACAACGGAACTCTTCAAAAAATGACAGCAAATCAACCGCGATTGCTGCTATCGCATAAATATGCATTGTTTTGACCCCAAGGATGATGAAATTTCGAATTGTTGTGTACAATAACTAAAAAGTGAAAAATAAAAAACTAAAAAAAAACAACCGACTTCCGGAAAAACACTACAAAGTGAAAAATAACTTTAATTTCGGAAGTCGGTGACTCCGTTAAAGGCCAGCTCTTACGTACCGCTTCCGGATTTAATACAGCGTAAACATGCGTGTGTGAATGTAAAGAGCACGGCTTGTAAATAAATAAATTTTGAATAAACAAAAAGGAATTAGAGGCACGTGGTGTTCTGTAGATCTTACATTTATGGTACAGCCCATACTAGAATTAGGTAGCTCCAATATGACTATAGTACCTATAGATTAATAGCTACACCGCACCGCACACACCAATATCTAGCAGTCTAGTAAGCTGTAATTGGGAATAAAGGAGAACACGTCTGCAATAAAGTCCCTTGCGGTCTGGTCCTAATAAAATTCTGAATATAACCCTAATATTAGACAACACATACTTACCGTCTTAATAGAGGCAATTTCGTTATAACAAACTCATATGAAGGCAAACAGCGTCGAGACTTTAGAAAGCCTTGTAATATACGTAGAAAGTAATGAAATTTTGAGCGGTAAGTAGTGCTCCGACTTCGTTCCTTTTATATTATATTAGTGTGTTTAATTTTAATTTATATTTTGTGCTACCTAATCTACGCTACGCTGAGCAATGTTTAATTTGTTGAAAAGCAGAACACAGTCTCCATCCTTATAGTACTAATACCAGTGTCTAAAGAACACAGATTACATTGTAATATTCACGTGGATTAATTAGATATACTCGATCTAAAGAATCATATCGTTTTTGTAAACGTTAAGTTACAAAAAATTTAGTTGTAAAACTGCCTGTTGATCAAAGCAAAATCATAGAATAGGTTGATAGATACGTTCGTAGTTAATAGCTATAAGAAACTGGATTACAACATGATGTTCGTTCTTAACATAAATGATGAGATTTACGAGAACTAAAAAGCTGTAATCCCAACTTACGATAATACTCCCAACCGCTGTTCTCAGTGCGCATAAAAGGGGTTCTAGTCTAATGCGGAAGCCCAGAATAATGCTATTGCAGAGATAGATGAGGTCCTATGTATGCAAAGTGACGGCGAAGCTGCGGTATAAAATAATGCTGTTTGTTTATGCGCAGATGATCCGCAATCCACGGTGTTCGGCTCGGTGACGGACGGTGTCTTCGAGGGGAAGATTGTAGCGAGTGATGGCTCGTTCTACGTGGAGCATGCGCGACGATACTTCCCTCCGAATGGTACGCGTACGCGCGTCCACTCCGTGATCTACAAAGAGGGTGATGTCGGAGACCCATACGCCCATCACAGACATGGTAAGTACACCTTTTTACCTTGAATAACCTGGTCAATTTAAGGATTCATTGATATTTTGGATCTACTCGTAATTTACGTTATACTAGCAAAGCCACGGCAGACGGGAATTTGTAAGCTCGAGCCAATTTAGCAAACCACTGGGAGGATGCGGTTCCAGTTACAGTAATGAAGGTTTAGGGATGAACAAGTTCATTTATTGACGCAAGTAGAGTAATTGAAATACTTTCACTTGGAAGCAGGGAAATGATTCGGTGGATAAGATTATGTAGTATAACACAAACCATGGTCGGATAACAGAAGAGTAAAGGAAGTTGTTCTATAAAGCTAAACAAAGCTGAATCAGTACCTATTATTGTTGCGAGGTAAATCTGATTCGTATACCCCTGTATCATACGCTATTTTATGAGTCGTATCAAATGAAGTAATCGCGTTTTACGGTTTTAATGCCATTACTCTATGTACAATTAAGTTTCCTTCGCATAGGTGCAATAACAAAATTAACTGTGTAGAAATTTGTAACTACACGTGCAGTTAGTAGAGTCGGGAGTTCGGGAGTGGAGAGAGAAGCGAGTCGCGTGGAAGTTTCGCCACAGTATGTCGCACGGCAAATGGATTGCAACGCAAGGTCGTTTAACAAAGTTTAATCCCATTTGCTCGGCGCGCTGTCACCGGCTGATTGCAACACCGCTTGCATCGGAAAATTCGCATAATTTATAACGGAACGTTCGACTCATTTATTGGCCGGCGCCGTTGTCATAAATTCATTCAGAGTTCAGTCGACTTTAATTCGCCGTGACGAGCTTGACATGCTTTAAATCATGTTTTATCGTTGCGTAGATGAAATTTGGCACGGTTCACAATGTCATCAAACCAGACTAAATTCTACGTTACATATTCATTCGTCCGTAGGCTGAGCTGGAATGGTAATTTCGCGTCAACAACACCGCCCCGCCTGCCGAGTTTGCATTTTTGCCGTTTCAACTGTGTTGTAGATGCAATTTCATTGTGCAGTTGTATACGTAGCGGCAGCGACCCACCTGAATATGCGACTGTACTGAATTGTATAAACACAAGTCTCCTTTCAGCATTGCTTTTGAATACTGACAAAATACCCATAATAAACTAGGACGAGTATGAAGCACATCATTTTTATCTTGTTGCTACCTGCGATCACATTTTCGCTTTACATTGTATATTCCACGTGGGTATTGGGGAAGTACCGAGTCGTTTTTCCGGTGATCTTTTTTCTTTGTATTGTTAACAAGGTTTTTCATTTGTTTTGCTTCTGAAAATTACGTTTGATCGGAAAATAAATTCTGGAGGTACCTATTGAGTGAGCAGGAAGGGTCGCGTTTGTAGCTACATTTGTTTTCATTACGAGTTATTGAACAGCGGCAGGGGGACCCCGCTCTACGCGTTCTCTATGGAGCTTTTATTTGAATATGAAAGACTTTCACGACCAACCAAATAAGGGATCTTTTTTTTGACAAAATATACAAAGAACGGTGACAGCCAAATTTTTTTGCACATTTTCTTGCTTATAAAATATAGTAACTTAAACACATTTCCTTAATTAGTATTCCCAAAGACGCTGTAAACTTGATTTCCATTTCGTTTCAAATAAAACCTTAATGAAGCAATTGTAAGGCATTGAAGTAACTTGTACCTACTTCTTTACCTGAAGTTCATTTGAAATCAGCCCTAGTCTAATGCTGTTAGGCACTTAATTTTCTTTTGTAAAACAATCAAGCGCCAGATAAACTAAACGAACGACTTCTTATCACATATTTTTGCTCATGTAAATGAAACAATGTAAACAGGCGCTGTAAATAAAAACGCGTTACAATCGTTGTCTAAATACCAAATAAGCATAATCAGCCTATAATGCCACCCACTGCTGGGACACAGGCCCAGGGATTAGGCTGTAATCTACCACGCGAGCCCAGTGCAGGTTGGTAGATGTCACATCATGTCTACGAATTTTACGTTCTAAAACATGCCGGTTTCCTTACGATTTCCTACATTTTCACCGTTTTGAGAGCAGAGCTGATAAAATTATTTACACAAAGTTAAGCTCCCCTGGTTGGAACCTACGAACTAGAACTCGAAAGTCGGGTTGGTCGTAATAATTGTCGTAATACTCAAACCGCAATTTAAATAAGACACAGATAACACTGTATATTGCTGTTTACCTTCCCATTTGTGTATATAAAACGCATTAAACGAGTAGAAAATACTTCCCGTTAACCGTCTTACGAAGACTGTGGAGCATCACTAATTTAATATTGTCCAAACTCGCGAGTAGTCACGAACGAGGTTCTCGTTTCGTTACACAAACTGTTGTACACAATCTTATTTAAGCGCTTTATTTAATATCTGTATCCTTACCATCGCATGGCTTTTCCTACAATCATATTATACTGTAGCAGTTTTTCCGCTTGATGGTATAAAAGAAACGCTCGGCGCTCCAGATATTTTCGAAAAAGTTCCAGTTTAATGGTGTTTAGAAATTTATTATGATACGAATGGAGAATGTTTGTTCAGTCCTCGGGCAGACCTGAGTGAATGTTCCTTTAATAACAGACGGTATACCTACTTACACTGTGCTCCGTGCAGAACAAACAATCGGCTGCTAAGTATTTCTATATGGAGTTCACTTGATTCCGTCTGGGCACGAGTTGGCACAACGACTCCCAACTGCGCCGTCGAGAACATTTGCATGATAAATGTAGGTACGTAATATTTCGAATTGAAGTTATTACCATTACTGGTTATTAATCTTAACAATAAAGTAGGTTTCTGGTATTTGAACAAGATACTTAATGTCAAGACTTCAATTTATTTGTGTAATAGGAAACGGCATGCTAAAGTTTTGCTAGAGATCTTACAGCGCGCAACATTTTAATTAATAGTTTAAAGTTTTGCTTTTGTACGTTGAACTTAGCTGTATTTTGTTAGGCAGTTTATATACTATTAATTAAACTTGGTAAAAGGCCTAACAAACTTAGGGAAAAGGTGTGTTGGAATTCCCATAGACTGCCATTGTCTTAATCATACAGGATAATCATATTATTATCTGATTTAACTTTTCTACCGTGATTGTACTAGGTTTAGAATGGGTTTGTGTCTGGGTTTCAACGACTACATCATTAAAGCGATATTAAAACTTGTTGTAGAAGTGCTTCCTCGTGCTTGTTCAACAGTTATCATTTAATACGTAGTATCAGTATTTTCTTCGCTTTGTCCATCTTTTAAACCTCCTTTTTGGAAGAGGAGGGTTATGATTTTGACCGTTATGTATGTACATAATGTGTGTATGTATGTTCATCTGTTCCCTCACACCCAGAGGTCGGAATTAGGTAGAGTTATTTATGTACTTACACTGATTTCATACAACGAAAGAAGAAAGTGGATATGTCCCAAATCCCGGGGTTAATTTTGAAGAGCAGAAAAATCCCGTGATCTATTAAATATAAGGGTATTTACTTTTACACAATTTAAACCACTGCACGCGCGACGTTGCCAAATTTCTATCTCTGAGGTTTATATTATTATTTATTTATAATATTGTTGGTCACACGGGATTGTCTATCAGAAATTCCGGGAAGATCCATATTAATATCAACATTTCGATGCAAGTACATAAATAACTCTACCTAATTCCGACCTCTGCTCATAACTTTAGACAAATGAGGTATCGTTGCAAACGTCTTCTTGATCGTCCGCTGATAATAAGCTATATAACGTCACACTAAATTGAACATGGCAGACATTAAGGGGTATATTCATAAACGTTGATTAAAGTTAAGAGAAACGTCCAGAATGTATGGTAAAACAGTCGCGAATCATTACTTAACTTTAAGCAATGTTTATAAATAAAAGGGGTATGTCATGCATGAACTAAAGAAAAAACAATCAAATGAAAGGGCTTAATTGGCACATAAAAAAAAAATGAATAATTTAAAGAAAAACCAAAGGCTTTCCTTTCCACTCCTCTCAGCACGGCTCTATCTTGAGCTAGTGTGGACCAATACTGCCTATTTACGTCAAGCTCGCCCGACTATCGCTTGTAGTACATTTAGCCCATAATCCGTTATTTGTTTATTAAAAAATCTAATACAATAATCACCCTGTATTGTCTGCGGGGAAAAGACCTCCCTTTCCTTTTTCCACTCAACTCGATCTTGGGCCAATATGGACCAATCCCTTATGTAAGAGTCAAGTTCGCCCACCATCTTCCGCGATTTCGGAGGACGTTTTCAGAGACCCATGATGTGGTGATCTTAGCCCACAATGCATCCGACATTCGGTAAACGTCTCCGGTCCCATTTGAGCTTGGCTGCTTTTTGGGTGACGTCTACGATTTGTGTCTTAGAATGCAGTATTAATTTATTGTGTTCCGTAAAAAGTCTTAGTTCAAGACTAATTAAAGGTAAATCTTTCAGAAAACGGTAAGTCCGTTACACACAATGACCACGAGACGGCTCAAATCTGCGAGTAAATATGATATTTGAATAGCTTGGTAGGCATGTACGCCAGCAGGCGGTAATTTCCGTTATCTGGCTGCCGTCGCATTCGCGCACAGGAGGTTCGTTAAAATGCAGCCCGCCCGGATGCGAAACGCCAATGTGCTCTAACACGACACACGAGCTGAAAAAAAAACTCGCCTATTCAGCACTTTTTAATTTTAAAACTGCGCTTTTTCGCTCGCATTGTACTTTTCATGCGTCATTATGGTTTCCCTATTCAATGCTCCAGTTTAGATTTAGTCTGAAAACAATGTACCTATGCCTGGTGGCTATTTATAATTTTCCCTTTCCAATTGTGCAACCACAATATAATCATACATAATTGAATATTAGGTGTAGTAGGTACTTATGCAACGGTGCGGTTTAAAAAAAGATGTAGTGACAAAAATTTTAAAAGAGGAAGCTTAGATGGTTTGGTCATGTTGAGAGTATGAATGAAGGGCGTCTAACAAAAGGTAGTGTAGGGATGCCCTAGGAGAACATAATATAGTGGATCTTATTGGTGATGTTATTCAGAAAGGATCAGGTGCGGGCGTAGTAGGTACTCGCAACCGGCGTTCGTCGATGATCAGAGGCCTTAGTGCGAGTTTCATTTAACCATCTCAATCAAACGCTTCGAGCGCGTTTGGAGCTCCGATTGATCCATCACCAATCCAGGGCCAATCCGAGCGCCAAACACGCTCGAAGCGTTTGATCGAGATGGTTAAATGAAACTCGCACTAAGGCCTCTGATGTATGAACGAAAACGATGCAAAAATATAAAAGTATCGTAGCAGGTGGCGTTATGTATATTCTGCCTACCCCCATGGGAAGATGACGTCAGTTTATGTATGTATGTGTACTTTTGCGACTACATACATTTAATAAAAAATGAATATAAGCTGCAAACTGTAAATAATGAGGTATGGCCAACCAACAGGTCCATGTCAAGTGCGCATGGCAAAACATCACCGAGCAGTCTGACCAAACTGGGGTATTTCCTACTACTTCCTTCTCGCAGCGAAGAGGAAAAAACAAAGAGATTAATATATATTAGGGTTATAAATCTAACAAGAACTCGGTTGATAAATAAATCTCAGAATAGCGCTATAGAAAAGAGTTTGGTGTCAGCGTTTGGTATTTATTTCGCCACGAACGGGTCGAGCCGAGACGAGGTCCGCTACGTATTTTTCTTCCAAACTTCAACGGCAAAACTTGGGGTTTATCATGAATAACTTAAAATATCATGTACATCTTGTGGAATATTCCAGCATTGTGACATTGGGAAGCAGCATCGTCAGTCTATTGATAATATTATATTCTTTTTACCAGTAGCGACACATGGAATTATATTTTTTACTCAATCGCTACGACTGATCTGGATTATAAATCTCGATAAATCGAGCTATCGTATTCGAGACACGTACGGCATTGCGACTATGCTTTATTTAATGCCCATAGTGAAGCGTGGTAATATTTTGTTAAAAGACGTGAAATCATAGTAGTTGTTCTCTTGGATATACTAAGACAGTTTTATACGGCACTATTTTCATAACAAAAAAGATGCGAAGTATAATCTCTGGGATAGTAAAACAATTTGAAAGATCAGCTTGCACAAGACTGACTCACGCACTTCGAAGATTTCATAACATGCGGTAATTTGCGTTTTGCAATGTCGGTTGGAGACTGACGACAGCTGTCAGATAAACCGTGCACAATTGCAAGATGGTGACGTTGTAAATAATGCCAATGTGAGCGGATATACACGAGGCTGGCTCAGGAACGTAGTATAAACCAGAGCAGTGGGTGAATGTAGGCTGAATAGTTGAATAACGAATGCATAAATCGAAGATCTAGTATCGGGACGGCGAACCGAAAAACGGAGCGTGGGACGTCCCCGTTATGGCGTACGAGTTTAAAGTCGCGTGAAGCTTGTTTTGGAAGCCAACATGTCCAGGTCCAGCAGGCTCTATGTCTTTTGATAGTGGACTTATTTATGGGCTTAGTGATATCGGCGTCAGCAAGTATTTGTGGTTGGAATTTCCGGTATAAGAGGGGGTTACTTTGATTATGTTTCCCGTGTGTAGCCTCATATTCAGTCTGCGCCGAAATAATGGAGATAGTTACTTGTTTACCTTGAAACTTAATGAATATGATAATGATTTATTATCATATTATGATTGTCTGAGACTTATTATATCACCTTTTACCAAGTACTGTTGGCCTTCAGAAGTATAAGTAGATATTATTGTTTGTATAGCTTGAACTGCTGTGGCTACAGGTATCTACGTTTCAAACTAACGTTCCTAAATTCATTTATTTATATATTCACTAACAGACAATGCCCAGCCTAAATCGCTGGGGTGTAAAAACATTACTTGTAACACAAGAATTCCACAAATACCGAAAATGAGCACTAAGGAAGGATTTTTGCTGGCAACAACGCATTTTATAGTAGTTTTTCGATATTAATACAAACAAAAGTACTATTTTTTTTCGGCCAAGCTGTAGATCGTTGGTATTTATAATTATTTTTAACATTACTCTTTAATAAAAACATTTTATAGTACTAAGTGTACTAAGTAATGCAAATAGAAAACAATTGACGGTATGTCGATTTCATAAGTAAATACCAACACTGTAAAAAAAAATAGCATACAAACTTGTAAATACCAACGGTCTAGTGCATGGTAAATGCGCCGTTGCCAGCTCGCGTGGGATGAACGCTCTTAACACAGGACTGTTGCGAAATCCCATCGGGCGCATTAATTACTAAGGCATTATAAATGAACTTTTTTCCGTTTACCAGGTCACGTAGGTGGTTGCGGTATCACAGACGAGGTAGTGCAATGGATGGAGCGCATCCAGAACTCTGCTGTTGACGATGAGCCGCAAACGTCACCGGTGCCTGCGCCGACGTCGTCGCCCTCGCCGCCGTCACCGCCCCTCGGGCACCATGCGCCCGCCTCCCAGCCTCCGCACCCCAACAGTTTGCGGGACGATGAGCCCAGGTAACCTACGTCACTGAAATACACATAAGTACTGAGCACTGTTGTAGGTGACAAGTCCACCTTCATTCAAAATGTTTGTGTATAGTGAAGAGATGTTCTAAACAGTGACCATTTTTTTTTTTGGTTGTTAAATCATCAAATAACTTCTCCCACTCTGGGTGGAGCGGGAGAGTGTGTCAGACTTTTACTGACTAAAACCCACCCGTGTTCCTTCAGTTGCCTGTGTGCCAGGAGCCAAGTGTGAGTTTCTTTTAACCATCTCGATCTAACGCAACGACCGCGTTCGGCGCTCCGATTGGTCCTTCAACAATCCAGGGCTAATCGGAGCGCCGAACCGCGCTCGATGCGAATGACACTAAGGCCTCAGACCAGACCGCGTATTCAACTTCTGGAGGGAGGCGGGCTGGTTGAATTGTTGAAATTTGAATTCACGGTCTACTGGTCTCATTTAATACCTTTTAACGAGCAATCTGAAACGGCTCCAACGAGTTTCATGAAAATTAGTATGCAGGGGGTTTCGGGGGCGATAAATCGATTTAGCTAGGTTTCATTTTTAGAAAAGGTCAAAACAAAAAAAAACCGTAATACCATATATTAATAACACAATGTGACAGACAGCTGAGCCAGCACAACATACTTTCTGATTGTTTATATTCTCTGCAAAGCGCTGATGACCAATGACCATGCAATGAGCGTTATAGTTTTTTTTTTATCAAGAGAGGATGCAGCTGATAAGGTCTTGGTGCGCTGTCTGTGACCATGAGTGACATCTAGCAGGTCATGTTATTTATGTCAGTAAACAGTAGCTCTGTAGCTAAGCTCTGTTCGTTGACCAGAGTAGTTGGCTAGACGTAACATAAACTTATTTTAAAATGTTAAAGTTGAAGCTCTTTTATCAAAGTTATTTCATCTAAGTTTACCGGGTCTTTGTTTTCGTGCAATTCGACATCAATATTTTACTGCATGTTATAATAAAGCTATTAATGAATAGTTTATGTCGACTACAGCAATAAATCAAACATTAACCTTCTTTCTAATGCACTTACTTCCATTAATCATAGATAGACAAATGAGAACTCCTTTCTTATTATAATTTATTTGACTATCACTTTGTTTTTTCCATTGCAGCAAAGTGATTACCTACGCTAAAAGTTAATTTTCACAAAACCTCGTTATACTTTCGTGTTATTACCAAAAAGATAAAAGTGTAATTAGCAAACTTCATTGTTAGTAGAACTAATTATCGAAAAGATTTTAGTTTGGTCACAAAAATATATTTTATTCAAAGAAGCAAATCAACCCTAAAAATGTAAATTGTAAATGTTTAGGACGATGGCAAACAACATAAATTGTGACGCATACACGTCGCTGACACATTATTATTTGTGTACCATACAACAAAAAAGTTTAAAACCTTTTTTTTATTACCCACATGGGCTGACACATGCCACACGTGAAACGGAGCCGGGGCAAAAAATCTAGTTTAAGGGCCTACGTCCCGTTTGGTAGCGTAACACGGTCACTTTATGAACCGTACTGCTCATTAACGGCTTGTCTTGAAGATTTGAAAAAATTATGATTTTGCTATAGATTCATATCGACGGGGAAGTGCTGACAACTCCTAACTTACAAAAATCAAATTTTACAGGAGGCAAAAAAAACGTTTTTTCATTTTCTCAGAATAAAAAAAAAGAAAGTGTAAATGGCAATTTTATACTTAAATGGTCCCGCATGTCAGGTAATAATCAAAATTTGCTTGGAATAAGTAATTAGCGAGATGATGTAAGATAGGAGGTATCACCAATCTGGTGTGGCTGAAAATTTGGAGATAGGAATAATTTCCACACTTCAAAAAAGTAACAGAAATCATTGAAAATTAATGTTTCCCGCTAAAGTTTTCAATCATATTCGGCGATAAAATAACAAAGGAATCTAAAAATTACTAAAAATAGACGAAATTAATCAAAACAGGCGATTTTTTTGAAGATAGGAGTTATTGTCTTTCTATATCACAATATCGGTTAAGATAGAAGGTATTTTCAAAATGAAAAACTGTTAATAATTATGAGAAATCAATGTTTAATCACAATTTTTATGATCTAACTTTAGGCAAGTACCCGTATGAAATGTATTCTACTCTGATAACGAGATATTTCTTCGGTACCTAACTAATTCAATTTTCGGAATTTCAACTTTATTCATATACCAGTAGATGCGCAGTTAAATTCTCTATCGAACTGCATTCATAAGTCGTTTTCGGAAAAAATGTAAGTTAGGAGTTGTCAGCACTTCCCCGTCGATATACATCATTTTGCCGGAAGTACTTTTTTTGTATGGTTAATACTTTTGCTGTAAAAAAATATTTTCCAACACGCAATATTTTGGCTTCTATTCCTTACTCCTACTAAACGGCTTCGTTATTTGAAAAAAAAAATACACTGAGAAATAGATAGAGGTACCACAGAATCGCCGAAGCACAATTGTAAATTAATCAAAGGAATATCTCCATTTTGAGATAAAGGCTCAGAGGTGCCCTGCGCGGGCGCGGGCGGCAGTCGTGCTTTTGCATACAAACGGGAGATGAGGATACTATGGGCCTTAACCACGCCCCATTAACTGCTGCTACACGACCGACTTCGGGTCGTAAGTGAAGAGCTTTTGCCAGCGACTTCGCCCTTGTGGAGATTGGATAATATCCCACGGGAACATACTACCGGGACAAAAAGTATCGTATGTGTTAATCCAGGTTATAAACTATATGTGTGCCAAATATCATTTAAATCTGTTCTGCCGTTTTTGCGTAGTTGAGTAACAAACATCCAAACATCTAAACACACAAACTTTCACATTTCTATAAGGTGTAACAGAATGGACGCAAGACCTGCAAGTAGTTTGTTCCTAATTGACTGCTGAATCGATTTCAGTAACTTTTGATACAAGTATTTTTTTTTTTTTATTATGTATTTTGACATATCTACCACTGAATGAGCCAAATAAAATTCAATCTTATAGGAGATCTCTCTCAATTTTAAATGCATAAAGTAATGCTTGGGTCGACACGTTTTTCCTAATAATATCAGTTAGCTTAAAAAAAAATAGTTTTGGTCATCGTATTATGCTTTAACTCAACACTCTAATTGGGGTGTATGAGGTCTTGCGTTAATTATGTTACTAGTTGTATAATATAATATAATATTATATTAGAGTAGCAGTAGCATAGGATTAGCGGCCAACCCCAGCTTCGGACGGTTCTTACAACTTGACAGAAATCAAAATTTACAAAGCAGATGTAAGTCGAAACGCCGGGAGAGGATGCCCTAGAAAGACATTTTAGTGACCTTATTGGTGATGGTCATCAGAAAGGTCAAGTGCGTAGTCTTCGCAACCGGCGTGCGTATGACCACAGGCCATATAAGTGTGAGTTTCGAAGCTTTACGTACAGTGCGAGATCAGCGTAAACTGGAAATGTATAGCTTGATGTGTAGCCGAGTGTACAAGAAGACCTATTAGTATTATTACCGGTTTATCGGTAGGTTAATAGGTTACTGTGGGAAATGATCTAGATAGCTGTCGTGGGCTTTTGTTTAAGGTTGCGTGTTTGTAAGTTAGTTTGCCTCGTAGTTCTGATTTTCAAATCCCGAGATTTATATCGTGCTGGTGAATTAAAAGGAGGAAGTAGAAATAATTTCGTTATTTTTTCAATTAGGAGGTATTACAATCATTTCAATATCAATCAAGATCAAGCTAAATGAAAAGATTGACGTATAAGTGAGAGGTCGCTGCTGCCATATTGATGGATCAATAATTTCGTTCATTACATAAATCCTAAAAGCAAGATCTTTTATTTGGTGAAGAATTGTTTCCTCGTTATGAAATATCTTTATTTTAAACCATTGTAATATTGTTTCAGATACTGGGACGCGCACCATTACAACAAATACTCGCGAGCGGCGAACACCGGCGAGCATACGCGTTCGAGACGAGCGACTTTCGACAAGCGAAATACTTGCTCGCTCTTCATTCAGACCGACCCGCTAATATGGAGACATGTCAGGGAAGGATTCCCGGACGTAAGTTATTCTATTTTCATTCGTTGTTGCAAGTTCCTACAAACATTGAAACTACACTTTTATGTCATTGCATTGTAAATCTTATCTCGGTAAGGTAAGGTATATTTTGGAATGATTGCTAAGAGTTTTTCCAAACTCACGACAACCAGTCTAATTTATACTTTATCACAAAGAGATAACAGTTACATAACAGTGACTTACTACTGGTTTAACGTCATTCAAATATGACTACCTTCCCTCTTATTTATAAACGTTAGTTAAAGTTAAGAGGTGATTAAACGTCAAAAATATATGGTTAAACAGACGCTAATCAATACGTAACTTTAAGCAACGTTTATGAATAAGGGGGCTTAAGATTAAGGCTGTCCTAAACGTATTTATATCGCTACAATAAACTTTTGATTTACGGAATGAAAATTAAGAGCTATTTAAATAAAATCCGTAAAAAAAAACAACTTTGACGCTCTATTTCTTTGGCCTTTAACTGAAGCGATATCGATATAATCATTCGCTCTGGAAAATAATCGATAATAGAATTACCATAACTTTTAATTGTGACGTTACGCCTCAGAACAGATTAGCCTCAGCTTTAAAATAACCATTTGCCATTTGTGATGGAAATTATCAAAAAATCATATTGTGGATAGGTATATAAAACACTGTGGTCAATAAAGAAAAAAATAAATGAAATGTATATTCACAGAAATACTTCATTATTTACAAAATATATTACCGTTTGTTGGCAAACGTAACTCCATTTTTCTTCGTAGTTACTTGTGAACAAATTATAACACCTATTCACCTACACTACACACACCTGTGAGTGTGAGTGAGGCAAATTATACAAGAGTTAACCGTAGTCACAGAATGCGGTCAATCCCTAAAATAAATCAAAATCAAAAGTCATTTATTCAAAATAAGCTGAGAATCAGCACTTTTCGAACATCAAAATACATAAGACAGTCCCCTAAAAACGCCCACCCGTCACCACTTCCTTTTGCTTTATCTGGGAAAAAGAAGTGGCTCAACAAAATCTTGTTGTGACCCCTCTATGATCAAATGACCTACACCTAGGTACGCGTACCTCACTTTGAGAAACCCTGCATCACAGTAGATAGGCAATCGCCCTAGTGACGATTGGTCGCGAAACATACTCGCTCCACATACACACAGATCCGCTAATATGACGACACGTTAGGGAGGGATCCCCGGACGTAAGCCATCATTAGTTTTCCGTCCGCACTTCGGTCATCATTTCGCGGTATATTCTCGTATGTTAATGTCCCCGAAAAATAGTTTCCTTTGTGACGACCACGTACCCAGGAACTGGTTTGTAGGGGTCAGATAAGCAGTCGCTCCATGTAGAATACTGGTATTCAGCTGAATCCGATTAGACTGGAAGCTGACCCAAAAATAGTTGGGAAAAGGCTAGGATGGGTGATGATGATGTGAAGACCACGATCACGGTTTTTCTCATAAAAAGCTGTAGAATCCAAAGAAACGATGGATGGACTGTGTTAAAGATGATAATGACTATACTTGGACTCATAATCGTATTCAGTAACTTGACAGTTGAAGGGTCAGAATGAATGAAATTTAATGAAGTTAAAATGATGTATTTTTTTTATTTGATAACAAACATAATTATGCACTATTAAAAATAGTAGAATTTTTATATAATATATTCTTATATTCCACATGTTACAAACGAATTTTTTAAGTTCTATAACTAAATTAAAATTAAACCATTTTTATCATTCGTTCTTTACGCAAAATCGTTCACTACCCCAACACTATTTGTTTTAGTATGGTAACGTTATTTTTCTTCGAACTGTCAAGTTACTGAATACGATTATGAGTCCAAGTATAGAAAGGGGGTGACTATCGCGATGACGAGTAATAGAAAACGACGAGTTGCGCCGACCACAAATAAATTGGAATAAGGGCGAGAATGCGATGGCGCAATTGAGTAGAAGTTGGAAAATACTCCGTAAAGTGTTATACCAGGAATACGAGAAATATAAATTAACTTTGAAGTTTGTCCTTAATGGTATTAGCGCATGACCTCATTGACTCCAATATACACTGATCAAAAGATGTTTCACGTTCGCACCAATTACGCACGCACGGATATTCCTTGACTTAAAACATGCATCATGCCGTGTGATGTTAAACAACGTATTCATTTGTTCCTTAGTTCATTTTCGAGTTTTCAGAATTCTGATTATACACCTTCATTATAGCTGCTTTTGCGTATTGTTCTGCCATTTTCCTTTTTTTTTTCCTATTGACTTATTTTTCTTTTTTCCCCCTATTGTCCCATAAACTGCTTGATGCGAGAAGCAGCGGTCGGTTTGACGACGTTTGGGGGAGGCCTATTTTCAGCAGTCTTTCGGATTTTTTATGATAATAATGATGATTATCCATTTATCAAGAATATTTTTTACCGCCAAAATGTGTGTACAGACATCAAGCTACCCCAAACTGTCAAATTCTCCCAATTGAACATGAACCTTATGATTATGGAATAAAGATGAGAATCTATCAAGGAAATTTGACAGATTGGGTAGCTTGATGTCCTGGCGTCTTGACAATCAGTAGGCACACCTCCGCTTAACTCTTCGGGGAACACAGGCACGAAGTTATGATCATGTTAGTTTTATAAAATTTAAATATAACATAGCATAATCAGCATAATAATGTTCCCACTGCTGGGACGCAGGCGTCCTGTCTGTGAAAGGAAAATCTAATTAAAAAACATACATTTCCAGCATCGGGACCCCAGCAAGAAAAGCGAGGTGGACATGAAGACCCGTGAGGAGATTCTGTCGCTGATATCGCACCACGTCACCGCCGTCAACTATATCTACAGCTACACCAAGTTCGACGGGCGACTCGAACATAGGAACATCAAGTTTGAAGTGCAGAGAATCAAGGTTTGTGGGACTTCTCGATTATCACCAGTGATCGGAATAGGCAGACTATATTTGCCTAAACTTTGGAGAACAGAGACAGAAAGTGGAGACTTCCTTACGACTATATTTTTTTCCCGGGATTCGGGAAAAATCTTCAGTAAGTTGAAAATAAGCTTTATTTAAGATGTGTAAAGGTTATTTTTAACTAAACTTGCAATTACCAAATTTTCTGGATTTTCACGTAAAATCCCGAAATATATAATCTAACTTTAATTCATGTATTCGAATTATATTTACGATCCAACTAACCGTTGTATCAAATCATTGAATACATTACGTTTTGTCAATAAGTATATATTTTACTTTTTTTATGCAACATGCACAATTTTTTAATAAAATAAAAAATATATAGTCGTAAGGAAGTCTCCTCTTTCTGTCTCTGTTCTCCGAAGTTTAAGCAAATATAGTCGAGCCTATTCCGATCACTGATTATCACATAAACTCCGTTTGGAATAAGATCAGCCATTTAAATAAACTTTTTTTACAGTCCGTTCAACTGATTTTGACCTCTATTGCGTTGGTAGCATGATAAATGGCATCTGCAGTAAACAGTTGGCATTGTAACATTTTTTTTGCTTTTAATGCCATCCTTATGCCAACGGAATATAAGTCAAAATCGGTTGAATGGACTGTAAAAAGGTTTATTTAAATGTCTAATCGTATTTCGAATGGCGTATACGAAATTTCGATCGCGGTTTTACTCGCATCCTTAAGGAATACTCTTCATATCCTGGATGAAAAGTATACTATGAGTTTAACCAAGAAGTAGTCTGTATGTGTGCTAAGTTCTATCAAAAATTCTTTTAGTCGTTTATGCGTGATGTAATTAAAAGAGATGATTGTTACTTCATCAGTACGATAAGGTAACAATCATCTCTTTTAATTACACATTTTAAAGATACTCGAATCCTACTAATATACAGGGTGGAAACTTTCAGCGGGGCAGTAAGGGGAAGTACCTTATCCGTTGCAGCTACGCGAAAATGGTCTTAAGAGACTATCCATAATTTTTTATGGAATTTTGATCCCCATTCACAGATTTTCAAAAAAAAATATAGTTAGCAAGAAAATAGTCATTTTACACAAAAACATTTTTTGATGCCAATCGATCCTGTTTCTAATACTGATCAAAAACTTTTATGGACCAACCATCGTTGGAGTACTCAAAAAGTCACAAATTGCAAAAAACTTTTCCGTTACATTTTGTAAAGAATTTGTGTAACTGAAATACAAAAAATAAAACAATAGACAAATGATCACGTAGAATTTTACACATATCAAAAAGATGGCGTATTAAGTTTCTTTTTTTATTAACTAACATAACTTGATGATGTTATTCTTATTTAAAATCTTGCTGTTTCTTGCCCTACAATATCAAGTGCTCGAAGTGACCGCTATTTTTACGAATACATAAATTGATTCGTTTCTGTACCGACCTAGTGGCTGCTGACAATTTATTTGTATGAATTCCATACAAAATTGTGGTTACTGAGTCTTTAAGTTCTTGAACACTATCGTATTGCTTTTTGTAAACCTCAGTTTTCAGGTAGCCCCACAAAAAGAAATCAAGAGGCGTCAGATCTGGACTACGCGCTGGCCAAGAAATAGGACCATGTGTTCCCATCCATTGATCACCAAACTGTCGGTTCAAAGTCGAACGCGTACTGCGGCTGTTGTGAGGTGGAACGCCATCTTGTTGAAAAAACATTCTTCTTGATTCCGACAGTGGTAAATCATCGACGAGGATTTCAAGATTCTCTAATATTCTGTTGTTATAAATGTTGGAATTCAAGGTGCCTTCAGAATATTCCACCATTACCACTCGGTTCCACATTATACCACACCAACAATTAAAAGAAAATCGCACTTGATTATGTGTTTCGCGAAACCTGAGAGGATTTTCTCTACACCAATAAAGGTGATTTCGTCGGTTGTACATTCCATTAATAGAAAAATTTGTTTCATCAGACCATAATATGAAATTCAGAAAATGGTAATCTCTGCTTATTTTTCCACTTAACCACCTGCAAAAAATAAGTCTTCGAGCGGCATCCCTTGAATGTAAAGCTTGAACTAGTCGCCCCTGTCGGTAACATTTATAACCATACTTCTTTCATATCTTTAGTACAAAACGATTTGAGACACCTACTTCTTCAGCGACTGCTCTTGATGATATTTCG
This sequence comes from Antitype chi, assembly GCA_947359405.1. Classification (NCBI taxonomy): domain Eukaryota; kingdom Metazoa; phylum Arthropoda; class Insecta; order Lepidoptera; family Noctuidae; genus Antitype; species Antitype chi. The sequence continues at coordinate 6,514,210 of OX375815.1, read as the reverse complement.
GGATAAGCTTCGACAAGTGTATGAACAGAAATGATCAAATTTTCATCTAGTATAAATGAGTGGCGTACAGATTTTTTCTTGAAAGAGCCACCTTGTGCTAGATTTCTTAAAAGATTTGTAATAACCTTTCTGGTTGGCGCATGACGATTTGGATATTTGATCCTATACCATTCTAACGCAGCCGAGGTATTTTTATTATTTACGTAATAATTATGCTTCTAGCAAGTCTAAACGTTCTAAATTGGAGGTCATTTTTCTCTTATCAATAGTTGTCCAATTATGCACTTATTGTAAAATCCACAACACACTCAGAGCTTTTCTGACGCAACAAACTGTCAAGATTGTTTTTTTATTTAATAATAACAAGTTCGAAATTTGAATTGTTTTTAAACTTTATCTTTTTATTCATTCAACAAAAAGATCTCAACCGTCACTAAAAAAGCTTTTGCGTAAAATTTTCATACAAAATGTACGGGAAAAGTTTTTTGCAATTTGTGACTTTTTGAGTACTCCAACGATGGTTGGTCCCATAAAAGTTTTTGATCTGTATTAGAAACAGGTTCGATTGGAAACAAAAAATGTTTTTGTGTAAAATGGCTATTTTCTTGCTAACTGTATTTTTTTTTGAAAATCTGTGAATGGCGATCAAAATTCCATAAAAAATTATGGATAGTCTCTTAAGACCATTTTCGCGTAGCTGCAACAGATAAGGTACTTCCCCTTACTGCCCCGCTGAAAGTTTCCACCCTGTATATCCTAGTAACTAATATTATAAATGTGAAAGTTTGTATGTTTAGATGTTGGTGTATTTGGATGTTGTATACTCAATCATGCAAAAATGGCTGAACGGATTTGGATGAAATTTGGCACACAGATAGATGATAATATATATGATAACCTGGATTAACACATACTAGGATACTTTTTATCCCGGTAATACGTTAATTTTTGACCTCTACACGGGTGAATTCGCCGGGAAAAGCTAGTAACTTTATTATTATGAAAGTTTTGTATGTTTGTTATACAATCACGCAAAACCGGCTGAACGGATTTGGATGAAATTTGACACACAGTTTATTATTACCTGGATTAACACATCGGATTTTTTTATCCCGGTCGGTAGTACGTTCCCGTGGGATAATTTCCGACCTGTACGCGGGCGAAGCCGCTGGCGAAAGCTAGTAATAACTAAAGCCATTGGTTCTTGGGTATCCATGAGCTTAGTGTACCATATCATCAAAAGACCATTTCAGACACCAATCCACATGGTCTTCACATGATCTGACCAAAATTATGTCTGGACTTTAAAAAAGACTGTGACCTCTGAGTTTGTTTCGGCCTTTCTTCTCAGAGCAGTCAGATAGGAAACGCCGACCTCATCTAGTTTAAAAAAATATGATTGACGTGTAAAAGTGTTTGTACAAACCTACTTACAGAAATAAAATCATTTATCATTTAACAGTCAGGATCAAGGCCTCTGCTGATTGACTATGGTGTTCTCGGCATAATCAAAAATCCTTTTAATACCTCCTTAAATTTAAAATGTTTGTGTCAGGCCAATTCAGACCGATATTCAATGGATAGAGTCCAAAATCACGACCATATTGCCGTTCTTCAGTTTTCCTCCCCGATTACGCCATTTTTTTTTTGTGTAACGATCAATAACAAGCTGTTTTAACTATCGCTTGAGGAAATATGAAATATTATACACATTGTCCGATTTCGGATGTGGTCAGGTCACTACAGCTCAGATAGGTATTTCCTGTTTTTAGATCACGGATACATGCGGCATTGATATTAAATGTCTGCTGTAAAAAGGCGTTTGTTTTAGTTCATTTATTTATGAAGGTACAACAAACAAAAACGGCAATTAATATTAATAAAATATAAACCTAAAATTCTAAAGATATTTCTGCCAGCTGATGTGCAACCTCGACCATCACCAAGATAAATAAGACTCAAATTAAAACCATTTATTTCAATTAAATTATTTGCATCACTCATCACAGAGATCGGATATTCGGATGCATATTCACCTAAAGTTGTGATATTGGCTAACATGGAATGCGCTTTTGTATCGAAAAATTATTAATTTAGGTAAGTAATTTTTTAATTTTTTGTTTTAACTAATACAAACCACCCCTCCTCCAGTACATACACATATTTGTATCGGGTTAAATATTAATTTTAAATGAATACATCTGAATAGTTATGCAATCCAAGAATCCCGGGGTTTTTAATAAATATTACAAATAATTTATAAAGTCGCTTCCATACTTTCATAGCTAAAAATTATTATCTTTAGGTAAATATGCATCCGAATATCCGATCTCTGCTCATCACTCATCATTTACATAATTTCATCACTGCTGCTCTCAAAAACGGTGAAGGAAAACATTGTGAGGAAACCGGCATGTCCTAGGAACAAGAAAAAAATCTAAGACATGTGACATCTACCAATCCGCACTGGGCCCGCGTGGTGGACTACGCCCCACTCCCTCTCACGGAGAGGAGGCCTGTTTCCCAGCAGTGGGAACGGTATAGGCTGAGTATGTAAATCATTTGCAAGATCTTTTGAACAGTCAAAAAGTCGGTCAGTTAGAAAGATGCAGCTAGTTGCGTATTCATACATATTACCTTCATGTTATTTTGTTCAATAATATTCAGTTTTGATACCTTATGTGTGAACTTTTTTTTTTTTAATGGTTGTATTGTGTTAGGGCAATGTGACGAAATCTATTATTTTTATTTTATTTTATAATTTAATCTCATGTCTAATATTTTAATAATTTCAAAATGTAATCGAATCGTAAATCACGTTCTTTGTTATTCGTAGCCTTTTAATAAGAATGTTGTGAATGCCTTAAGTAATGTATTTACACAGTACTGAAGATTCGTCATCACCTCATGTTACTATCTTTGTAAATACATAATTATGTCGTTGGTGTGCCTTGCATAATAAATAAATAAATTCCACAAGTCACAACGTAGATCTCTGTGGAGAAGCATGGGCAAGAAATTCCTAAGACACACTTTTAAATCAAGATATTACAAAATCCTGGGTACATAATTCTTGTTGCTTCTTTATGTGAGAACAATGTAAACAAAAATTCAAATATAAGAATACAAAACAAGCTCTGGAAAATAGGAGATGACCAGTCTCAACTGACGGCGCCCGTTCACGAACATGACGCGGATAAGCACCAGAAATAAACAGTACTTATTTTCTTCGTGATTTATAAATATAAAATTTTGCTTCATATGAGCACACACAACAACAACAACAAAAACATTATTTTTCTATGCGCTATTGTCGTTAAACTTTATCTAGAAAACTGTACTTTATTTAAGTACGGTATCCGACCTAACAGGCCTAGTGGGCAATGATGTGTGGCAGTGGCTCCTGTATTTTTCTATAATAAAAGTCCCTTTCCTTAGTGGCTTTTACGAATAAACATAAGGCATAATCGTCAATATAGTATGACCGTATGGCTCATATGTTTAATCAAGCGAAAAATTTGATTTGAAACAGAGTTAACCATTACGAATGTTATCGGCTGATATTTTAGCAACGGTTCATAGACTATGGATACCTTTAAGATGCTTTTCGAAACAATACATACGCTAACGATTTATACCTCCACTCATTAATGTTGTACATTTTATTTGGCATATAAATCTAGATGTATATGGCTCTATGTCACCTACCTTACCTTTTGCACTATGTTGGCATAAGATATGAGATCAATTTTTGCCTGATAGCTAAGATTCTAAGCCTGACATTATCACGCAGTGAAGTGGCCAGCATAACATAAATAAACATAAGTGGCCTGACAGGTGGGATCGAAGCAAAACCTCATACCATGGTTTCAGTAGATGGTCCTGAAATCCCCTGCGTCGAAAATTTTCGTCTGTTATTTAAAAAAAAAAGCGTAACAAACGTATTGCAAAAAAAAACAAATTGCACTTTTGTATGAAACAGTTTCTTTTTTGTTATAACCGTCCAATCATGTCTATGCTAGTCTAGAATCGTGTGTTGAATTCATGGTTACAGTTGTATACTAATAATAATCGATTTGTGTATATCAACACCAGCATTTTAAGTTATGGGTAGAATTTTAGTGATGTTTTAAGGTTCAATTTACAGAGATTGTTAAGGAATACAGTATAAAATATGTTCTTATCGTCAATTTTCATTACATACCTACGGCTATAGGATGTTTTGAAACAAATGCATAATGTTTTATTTAATTTGCTTAAATGAAATTCCCAGACCCTATTATTTTATGCTATATAAATAAGGATTTTCCCGCGTGCAATGACTAAAATAAGCAACCTATACTTATCACTTTTAATAATATACAGAGATTTATTTCTTAATCTATAATAATATGATTAAAATAAATGTTTATTTACTGATTTTAAAATGTGGCATCTGCGTATCCTCTATAAAGTTGATCTATGACCTGGTGATGCTCGCTGGATTCCGCTGGATATGAGATACACAGGAGCGGTTGATATGGCGGCTCTTGGTGATGTCTATATCTATGTGGACTTTTTTTTCTTTTTTTTGAGGGTGGGAAATCATCAAATAACTTCTCCCTCTCTGGGTGGAGCAGGAGTGCGTGTCAGACTTTTACTGACTAAAACCCACCCGTGTTCATTCAGTTGCCTGTGTGCCAGGGGCCACGGTACCTCTTTCGAACAACCCGCACCCCTGGCTGTTATCTTTATGGATGATGTCCATATTTTCGGCTGTGAAATAATAATGATAATCTCGAATGAGTTTTTGTAACAAAATAATTTTAGTTCGATGCAGGTTTTAAAACAAAAAATATTCTGCCCCGTGTAGATCAGCGTTTAAGCGTTCAAGGGATTAATAGCTGAGCAGTCTATACTTACATCCTGTTTATAGCGACCCTCCTCTGCTTCTCACGGTTTTTACGACTTGATAAAACATCGAGATTTCTTTATTAAAATGAAAACTTCTTTAGGCGCGTTGGGCATTTTTGGAGATGGGAAAAACAATTGAACTCGCGACACTGTTACCGACACCACTGACAACACGAACGTACGAACGAACAACGTTGAACGTTGTTTAATCTGACGATTCAAAAAATACACACGTTATTGTTTTTTATGTTAGTACTAGCTTTTGCCCCCGGCTCTGCCCGCGTGTATGTCGGTTATCGCCTAAAAAACTAGCCTATGTTCTTCTCCATACCCCCGGCTATATCTAAATTTCATGACGATCGGTTCAGCGGTTTAGGCGTGAAAGCGTAACAGACAGACATACAGAGTTACTTTCGCATTTATAATATTAGTAGGGATAATATTAATGTATGTTATATGTACATATTAAAACTTCCGGAATTGAGATCGCATCAAAATTAAACAAAGTCGCTTTTCGCATCTGTCTATGTAGACAGATAAGAAAAGCCACTTTATTTAGTAACTAGCGTCTGTCCTCGAATTCGCCAGCATGAAATTTATTGAACCCCCGTCACATCGCATCGCGCATCTACTTAATTTTTGCTTACCGTTCTTCCTTACTTTTTTTCTTACGACTCCTAGCGCTATGTGAAATAACCTACAGCCTTCCTTAAAAATTGTGCTATCTATTGCAAACAGAACTTTTCCAGTCCGACTGGTAGTTCTAGAGATTAGCGTGTTCAAACAAACTCTTCGGTTTTTTTTATTACAATAGGTATGTGGATATGTATTGATAGAGAATACCTAAGTCAACGTACACATATCTTCAACGCACTGCTTAGGGGGCATCCATTATTTACGTGACGCGTTTAGGGGGCGGGAGGGGTTCGAGTTCAATCTCATCCAATCTCACGTGGGGCAAAGGGTTACGTCAAATATCAGGTTTTTTTTTGTATTTTTTTTCCCTTGTCCTAGAGTTCATCAATAGGATGGACCCTAATCTTATTACAATCTAACCCTATAAATAGACTAATAAGTAATTTAATTATAACCTAACATATTAAATTGTCTTTACTAAGAATGTGTCCAATGGCACTTTTCTTATTGTCTCTGTTAAAGCGAATACACTTCGATCTTGTGTTTGTTTGGCACTTTTGTACTTTACACTATTCACTAACACTAACCACTAACTCGAACGTAATTTATATTTTTTTCCGTAAAGAAACAATGTAAACTTGCGAGTAAACTAGGTTAAATTAAGTAACACATGTTTATCTGCTAATATGGCTAAATCCTACAAAATAATATTTATTGCGGTTATGCGAACGCTAAAAAAGTAGCACAGTAGCTTCTCGATTGTTATACCGCTACCGACCAGCCGAGCCAGCCAAACGCAATGCACAAATCCAACGCAAATAAGCACAGATTAAGGTTTTTACACTAAAAATACCCATTTTGAAATATCTCACGTGGGATTATTTCGAGCCAAATCTCACGACATCTCACCAGAGCGGGGGTGGGGGTCGAAAAATCGCGAACATTGCCTCACGTAATTAATTGACGCCCCCTTAGTGCCAAGAGTTTAAATCAATCAGTGCGCGATGCACTGAGATATACCGTCAGGGACATCCATATCTATACATCTTAAGGACTATTTTTGCTTGCAGCGCTCGGCCGCTAGGCGGTAGGGGGCGGTTATCACATGTGGTCATCGCGTTCACGGGATTTTGTTTTCGAACTGTATAGATATGGATGTCTTTCATAGTACTCAGTTGGATTCTCAATGCTCGGTTCAAGACCGAGAGTTGAAAATCCAGTGCGCGATAAAATCCCGCCGCGATACTTCAACGTTCAACCGTTTTTGAGTGATTGAGTAACAAACATGTGCAAACATCTAAATATCCAAAAATACAAACTTTCACATTTATAATATTAGTAGGATTGTAATCCGAATTGCGATCCTTCTTTTCTTTCTTATCTAACCAAAACTCATTGTTAACAGATCGACGACGACTCAATGTGCAAAGGCCACGAGTTCGGCAGCGAGACGAATCAGTTCTGTCTGGAGAACATCGATGTATCCAACTTCCTGAACTTGCACTCGCTGGGCAACCACGAGGACTTCTGTCTGGCCTATGTGTTCACATACAGGGACTTTACTGGAGGCACACTTGGTAAGTAACAGATATTATAGGCAGGCAAATATACAAAGATATCACAGAATTTTTGGGTGAATATTGAATGGCAACGTCTCTTTTACTTGACTATATTAACATGCTTTATTATGATAATAAAACATAACATCACGCCTTGATTCGTTCGTTGAGTTGGTTGCCTTCAAATAATATACCGGGCGGTACGTACATCGGTGTACAACCTGGTACTATGGAATCATTACACGATTCGAAGCTCACGCCGTTGAATATTTTCGTCGGTTATAAAAATTAAAAATTGCTGTCATACATTTTGACCGCATTGGGATTGCACTTTTTTTTTTTAAGTGTCATAAACTATGAATTGTGTTGGGAGCCTCCTTTTAGGCAAACAATGCCTGTGTCTTACTATCCATATTAGATACTGGCTTATACAGGAAAAGTTTTTATTCAGTGCGCAAACTTTAACCATGAGTTCAGCATACCGACGAAAAATTTCTGCGCTGGGGGGTCTAGAATGATATGCTGAATTCATGGTTACAGTTTGCGCACCGAATAAAAACTTTTCCTGTATATGAAACAACAGTTTTTTTTTTAACAAGCAACTAGAAATTGCTAGCTGAATTCATAGTTTCGTCGATGTGCCTGCCACTCTATATTTTTCTATTTTAAAGATTAATATTTAGTTAGCTCTCAGCCTGTCCACCTGTCCACTGACTGTTGCTAACAAAAAAATAACTCGATTGTATACAAATAAAAAAGAAGAAAAAATCGATTGTTTTTTTTATAGGTCTAGCCTGGGTAGCGAGTGCAAGCGGCGCTTCGGGCGGTATCTGCGAGAAGTACAAGACGTACACCGAGACCATCGGCGGGATGTACCAGAGTACCAAGCGGTCCCTCAACACCGGCATCATCACGTTCGTCAACTACAACAGCCGAGTGCCGCCCAAAGTCAGTCAGCTGACTTTAGCTCATGAAATTGGACATAATTTTGGATCGCCGGTAAGTTTCTGGAGCTATTAACGACTGAACTGATTGTTATTTATTGATTTATTTATTTAATAAATACCTATACAAATTATAGGCGTATAAACATACTAGTGATGTGCCGGATCATTAAAAATGTAGATCCGCAGAAACGGATACGAATAATTGACGTCAAGAGCGGTGGATACGGATACAGATACGGATCTTAACTTTCTTACTCAATTTGTGTCGGTGCGCGTGACTTTAAAACGATAGTTGGCGCCACTTGACGCTTTGCATGACAGAAAAGGTTTCGACTTGCGTTGCGCGGGTCTTTCTTTTGATTTGTCTATAGTTTCGTGTGCTGCCCAGCATAGATAACGTTTGTGTTTGTTGTACACACGGCTACACATTAAGCTATTCATTTCCAGTATAAGCTGATCTCGCACTGTATAGCTTGATGTGTAACCGTGCGTACGAGTAAAAAAGTGTCTACAAAGAAATTTAGAAGTGCAATTTGGAATGATTCATAAAGAAAAGATCCGTCAAAAATGTAACGTATTTTCTTCCCGCGGATATTCGCGGATACGGATACGGATATCCGGAACATCACTACTTACGGACTAGTGGATGCCCTAGCCCTAATAGTGTCTAGTGACATGTGACATCTACCAACCGGTACTGAGCCCGAGTGGTGGATTATGGCCCACTCCCTCTCATAGGGACGAGACCTGTGTCCCAGTAATGGGAACATTATGGCCTGATTATGCTGTATGTATAGCCTATTCTACTTTGTGATTAATCACTGTTCTTTTATTCACCAGCACGACTATCCCTCGGAATGCCGTCCAGGCGGCCAGCAAGGCAACTTCATAATGTTCGCATCAGCGACCTCTGGCGACCGGCCCAACAACAGCCGGTTCTCGACCTGCAGTGTCGGCAACATCAGTGCCGTTCTCGATGCCGTGAGGGACGGACGCAAGCGCAACTGTCTCACTGCGAGTGCCGGCGCCTTCTGCGGGAATAAGATTGTGGAGGTTGGCGAGGAGTGTGATTGTGGTAAGTAGTTAGGTTTTTACACGCTTTATATATTAGCTTCACTTGTATGTTTGTTTGTTTGTATGTAACCGACTCCTTTGAGTGCGATTTTGACCCACTTTAAACGGTCAGATTTCATTGAAACTTTGTAAACTTGTCGAGGACCGATGACAATTCAATAATTTAAAAAAAAAATGAGAAAATTTTTTTTTAGTAGTTAGCAGAACTAAAAAATAGAAAATAAATAATAGTTTAAAAAACTAAAAAACACGCTTTAAAAACCAAACTAAAAGAGGAGAAAATAATTTAATTCAATTAAAAAGCGTGGGGTGCTTGACATTAATTGATTATAAAAATACCTCAAAAAGCACCCCACGCTTTTTAATTGAATTAAATTATTTTCTCCTTTTTTAGTTTGGTTTTTAAAGCGTGTCTTTTAGTTTTTAAAACTATTATTTTTAGTGTTATTGGGTGGCAAAATAAAGAAACTGTCCACCTGATTGTAAGTCGTTACCGGCTCAGCTGTGTTTGGGCCGGTGGAGTTGATGAGGGCCTGAGTGGAGACCGCATTTCGGCAAACGTAGCGTGGGACGCCCCCCATCTAGATGGACCGACGACCTAACGAAAGTGGCTGGGATTGACTGGATACGGAAAGCGAAGGCCTATGTCCAGCAGTGGGCTGCGATATATAGGCTAAGTTAATTGATCGCCGCCTATGGATATCTGCAATACGACAGGCATCGAAAAAGCTTAAATATCATAAGCGGCTCTGATTAAAACCGGATAGGTTTTCGCTGTAAATCTGTAATAGGGTATTACACTAATTTTTTGTAAAGTGTCCCAATTATATCCTAAAGTGCTAATAAACCAAAAAAAAAAACACAATATTTTTATTTAATCGATTTTTAGTGCCGTAAAAATGCGTTTAAATTTTTCATTTTCAAATTTCGCGCGTAATTTGACGTCAAACGCTGGACGCAGTGGACGCCATATTGGTCTGGGGGTATGACGTCATTTGCTAAGTAAACAGATGCGCTGATATTTTGTATGATAATTGCTTGTAATTGAAAAAAAAAAAAGTTATTATTCTTCTCTCTATTACCAAAAGTACAAAGTTGTTCAATTAACATGCCGTATGACGTAGTAATAACATGGCGACTACTATTTCATGGTGTTCAAAAACAGATTAAAAAAAATGAAATCTTATAATTGAATTTTAAAATTTATTTTGTTATTTCATGAACTAAAACTAACATTTTCCGACTGCATTTTGCCTAGGCTATCTTAATAATATATTTTTAGTTTTTTTTCTCATATAGAGTAAAATACCCTATTTCACACACACTATACGTGTATACCGATAGCTAACAAACTGGAGCACAGTAACATAGTTCAGCGGCAGAAATTGTTATTATAGTAGCACTTTCCCGCACGAGTTCTAAAGCCTCTTCTTCTTGTGTATTTCTTTAATATATCTAACTACCCCCGGCCGAACAGCACGCGCATGTTGACGGGGATCATCTCGGGACACTGCTCGCTAAACTAACACTTCCACACAACATTCATAACGGTCAGTCCTCTATGCAGGGCTTGCATGAAGGCTAAGGAAACCGTTGAGCATGTGCTCTTTGAATGCACAGGCGTCACCCAGATTAGGACAGACACCCAGATCTTACACAGATGTTTTTAAAACGCCAGGCGATAAAATAAAGTTCTGGAGGGAGGTGGGCTGGTTGGAATAACCACCGACGGCTGCCATGGCCCACGCACGATGGTCCACCTGAAGGACTAAGTGCGCAAACCACACCCTCTAACATAACCTCAAATATATCTAATAATATCCATAGTAAACTTTCACGATTCATCCTGCCACAATAAGTCGAGAATTCGGAGTACTCTTGTGCCTTTTTTTTGCGTGGGAAGACACCAAATAACTTCTCCCGCTTTGGGTGGAGTAGGAGGGCGTGTCAGACTTTTACTGACTAAAACCCACCCGTGTGCCTGTGTGCTAGGGGCCACAGTATCTCTTTCGAACAACCCGCACCCCTGGTAGCTCTTGTGCTTTTAGGTTCAACTCATTCGAAATAATGAATATACATATTATTTTTAACACAATCCAGGTTACGATGAGAACGAGTGCAAGGACCGCTGTTGTTATCCTCGACAACTGAGTGCCTACGAGCGAGAGAAGAACTACACCGCTAAAGGATGCACCAGGAAAGCCAACACACAATGCAGGTTAGTAACGAATGCGTAAATCGGACCACTACAAAGTTAAAGCAGAGGAAGATGTTTCTATGAGGTTTTTGACCCAGTTTCATATCGTGACGTACCTTGAATTTAGTTACCTAGATTCATTCCCTTATTCCCATACAAGTAGGTGAGCAAATCAACAATTTAATTAAACTTCGTCAGTATGTCTAAATAACAATTTAATCTTTGATTTCGATCAGGATTTCACGTTATAATGTTTATAAAATCTCGCTGTAGTTTAATTGTTCTTGAGTACCATCACGCGCATTTGCTCTTAAATGTCATTGCGCATATAGAAGCGAAACTGGGTGTATTTTACGCCACGAAGCTGCGACGCGCGATTGTAGACATTTTCGAAACGCGTGTTTCACATTAACTTGCAATATGGTGATATTTGTGTATCTAAGAGTATGACCAGATGTTTGAACGGTAGCGAGGCACTGGGAGTATATTAAGATCGTAGCAGGTGGCTGCTACGATCCTAATATACTCTCATTGCCTCCTTCGGTAGTTTCTGCCTATCCCCATGGGTAAAAGGCGTGAGTTTATATATATGTTGTGTATGGTAACATTGTGTCCTTCCCCCAGCCCGTCGCAAGGCCCGTGCTGCCACGCCGGCACGTGCCAGTTCGTGCCGCCGGCGCGCAACCAGACGTGTCGCGAGGCGTCGGAGTGCAGCCACGCGTCCTTCTGCTCCGGGAACTCGGCCGACTGCCCCGAGCCAAGGGCCATGCCCAACCACACCAAGTGTAATAATGGTACGTTGGATTAAATGTATCGTCTTTATTAATTATTACTAAAAGGAGATCAGCCATATTGGGCCCAAATCCAAAGTACCTACATGCACAAGTATCTCCTACAATGACATCAAACCTCTGCGAGTGTTCCTATAACATTTTTTTTGCATATTTACTAAATATGGAGATCACCTTTTATTTATTTTCGCCAATCGGTAGTTATTATGCTTTATTAAAATGTATAAAGCTAGATTTTTCAACTTTAAAAAACAGATAAAGGAATAGTCGTAGAAATTCGGCGCAATAGTAAAAGATGATAAGGAGGATTTCCCCGACCAAGGGTAACACATTTTTTTTCTCAGGCCACACTTTGGGTTTTAGGCCCAACTTTGTATGAAACATACAAGGTCTCCGTTACATTAAAAATACATATTAAAAGTAGTATCCCGCCAGTATCGGGAACAGGGCCCGAGCTACTATAAACTACACACTACAAACTTAATACTAGTAATAATGCAACAATCGTGCCTCCCAACAGGAACACAACTCTGCCTCAGCGGCGAGTGCAGCGGCTCCATATGCCTGGCGTGGAACATGACAGAATGCTTCCTGTCGTCCGCGCCGCGCTCACTCGGCGACGGCGTGTCGGCCGTGGTAGACCGGCGCGCGCTATGCCAGTTGGCGTGTCAGACCGGACCCAAGCAGGACTCCTGTCAGAGTACCGCAGACTTCGCTAAGAAGGTCGGATTGCCGAAAGGAGGGATTAGTCTAAGACCAGGATCGCCTTGTGATAACTTCCAGGTATGTACGGTTATCTAGAAGTTTAAGAAGACAAAACAAACAAGCAGTCGTCCACATTAGCCCTGGATTGATAGATCTGGAAGTCATTGAGAGATAAATTTGTTGAAGAATTTGAAATGATCGAGTTTGAATGTTGATGGCTATAAGAGTAGGGGGGAGCCCAATGAAACGATGGATGTACTTTGTGACTGATGATATGGTTAGAAAGGGTGTGACTACGAAGATACGAACGACGACTAATAGAGATGTGTGGCTGAAAAATACATGTTGCGTCGACCCCAAATAAATAAGGAAGTGAATGACGATGATGGTCTTTTCAGGAAAGAACCACACAGCTTTGAGTGGACCAACCCAGTCATTCCACGCGGTCAGAAAATCGTATAGCTTCTCTAGAAACTTATCATCGCATCTATCGCCCACGACGACTTTTTATAGCGATGCAGTAGCAATGCTGTCGCGCATGTGTATCGATACAGCCGCGATGCTGTCGCTGGCTGTGTACCTTCGCACAGATTCTGTATCGCTACTATCGCGATGCTGTCGCGCTTCAGTCGCGATCTTATTAGGCTTCTTTCTTCTTTCGGCTGTATCGAGCGCGCGTTTGTATCGCTTTTGTGGCACGTTGCAAACGCGACTAATGCGCGATAGTAGCGATGCTATCGCGCGTTTACAAAACGCGCGATAGCATCGCTACAAAAAGTCGCCGTGGGCTAGGGGCCTATAGTTCGACTTTTAATTGTATTCAGTAACTTGACAGTTCAAAGAAAAATAATGTTACCATACTAAAACGAATTGTGTTGCGGTAGTGAACGATTTTGCGTTAAGAGCGAAAGATAAAAATGGTTTAATTTTAAATTAAACCATTTTTATCATTCGTTATAAAACTTTAAAAATTAATTTGTAAGATGTGGAATATAAGAATAATTAATAATAAAAGTAATTTCCTTTTTTTAATTTCTTCTAATAAAAAGAAATTAAATAAATTACCTTACTACTGAAAAACAAAATTTATATAACACATTCTACAATTTTTAATAGTGCATATCATGTTTTTAAGACCAGTTATTAAATTTAAAATAAAAACATTTGCATGTAAGTACATTATTTCATGTTCATTCAATTTCGTTCATTCTTACACCACCTGTGAATCTTTTTTTTGTCACAATCTGGTAACCCTTCAACTGACAAGTTACTGAATACGATTAAAAGTCTAACTATAACTACTATATTAATGACAATTTTGTATATTTATCCTTAACTTCTTACCTTCCAGGGTTACTGCGATGTCTTCCTCAAATGCCGTGCAGTCGACGCTGAGGGTCCTTTAGCCCGTCTCAAGAACCTCCTCCTGAACCGTGCTACCCTACAGACTGTCCAAGCCTGGGTTATAGAACAGTGGTGGGTAGTACTGCTGGCTGGCGTTGGGCTGATCGTGTGTATGGGCGCCTTTGTGAAGTGCTGTGCAGTACACACGCCTTCATCCAACCCGAAGAGACCGCCGGCTAGGTATGTGTAGGTTTAATATTTTTGTTTTGTTGAATTGTGCTATTGTGGTGGGCTTTCTCTTAAACTTCAACCTAAAAAGGAAAATATTTTATTGATCCTCTGAAGACTTATTGACCTTCTAATGAGATACGCTTTCTTTTATAAATGCGCCTCTAATAATATGGGGGTCTACTCTCTAAGTTCATCAACGAAGATACGGGCCCGTCAAAGTTTTTGATCCGTCAAAACAAATGTCAAATACTTATCGGGAGTAGAGGCAAATTTCAAAACCTTTTGTCATTCATTTTTTGTTTGAATTCGAACTAACCAAAATCATATGTCCGTAAGTAATACGAACGATGAAACGTCCGTAACTTCACCCGAAACTACGGATTTCGAGCTTTTGGAGTAGAACCCTTGGTTGCGGAAAACTTGGTCGTGGGTACTTGGCTATTCAGTATTTTTTTTAAATTGAAATGGGAATAATTTGGGTTTCAATTAAACATGCCCTCGGAAAATGTATGGTGAATCTGAAGGTTATACTTGTTGTAACTTTACTCCATGTTTATTAATATGGGGGTTAAGGATAAGAACTGTGACAAGATTACCACCTAGTTGCATAGACTCATCTTAATCTAAATTTTTGGTGAAGCAGCATTTTGATGTTTCCTCTGGGACCTTATCCCAGAGAAAATATGAAAATGTTGCCTCACACCATAGTAGCTGGAAGACATTCTATAAAATGGAGCATGTTGTTTTATATTTGTTCTGGAAATAGGCATCACAAATGTGCGCCTATTGCATTGCATAAACGACTGTTCTGTGGTGAAACAGCAAGTTGCATTCTCCAGGAAATCTTCACAATCTACGTGGGCATTGATTAACTTATACAAGAAAATTATATCCGCAGATTTTCTTCTAGATCTTAGAGTGGTCAACTTTGATTCAAAGTATTTGAGGTTTCTATGAAACATAATGCTACACGTTGGCCCAACATGGGCCAATATAAGCCACAGAATGTCTATATTACAATGATAAGTTTACGCAAATGACGGTAGTTCAATGTTCTGATAATAGTTTAAGTATACTGTGGCGTACATTGGCTTACGTTGGCCCATTGTGTAGAGGAAGCTTAAGATTGTTGGTACAGAAAGTGTTTTTTAGAACTTGCTCTAATTTACTAGAGTAGACTTCATAAGTAGGGTTCCATGCTTGATTCCACCACACTGCAAACGACGCAGTTAAAAACCCAACAGACGCGAGGCCGTCTATCCTATAATACCTACATGTTGTCTAAACTTAAGTTGACAATCCATAATTATCACGCCATTCCCGAAGCCAAGACACTACTTCCAGGGTTACACTGTTAATTGAGTAAATTGCGTTACTGGGGTATCTTTTTCTTGTAAATTTAAATATTAAATTAACAAGAATAAAGACACCCCTGCCCCTATTTATTAACATTCAAAATCCACATGATGTTTCGATTCGTTTTCGATACACCATCTGGACACTCGATTTCAGTTTACAATTTTACTAAGTCTTCAGCACAGTTTACAGTTGACTTAGATAACCTAAAATTGTACTAACAATTTTAGTTTATCGGCGTACATATTAAACTTGCATTTAGATTAAGAACAACAAAGGCCCCTTGTGCGAGCCCTGTGGTATAACGAGAATTAAAACCTTGAACAACTACCATTTGTGTCCGATTTTTCAAATAGAACTCACACACGCGATGCCGAGATAGGCATCGCTGTAGTGCCATATGAATACCCATGTCTGTTCTATCTTACTTAGAAGTATATTGGGATCAATAAGATCAAACGCTTTACTGAAATCCGTGTACACAGCGTCCATGCCTCGTCCCACACACACAAGTATCATTGAGTCAGGACTCGGTTATAAAAATTATGTTAAATTTTTTATTCAAAACTTTTGTAAGGAAGTCGACTGTTTGGTGTAGAAACCGCGTACATTTTGGTCACTGTACATAATTATAGTACCTTAAAATAATAATACCATTATATAACAGGCGTCTATCAGAGACACTACGTCGCCCGATGAACACGTTGCGTCGCATGCGCCACGGCGGCGCCGCCGTGCGCTCGCCCGCGCGCGCGCCCCCGCGCCCCGGCCACCGCCGCGCGCGCACGCACAAGGGATACGCGCCGCCTGTCACCTACGCGCACAGGGACCTTGGTACGTATACTGTAGGTGAACCCGTTGCGGTGCATGCGGCACGGCAGCGAATAAGGAACAAAATGTGGGCGTGAAGAAAGAATATCAAATGTGTGGCGAACTTTGTGAGACGAATTCGGAAGAAGTCAACTAAACTAACGAATCTTTCCTTTGCAGCACCGGCCTCGGCGCCGGCAGGCCCGAGCGGGCGGCGCGAGCCCTACGCGAACGCGTACCCGCAGTCGTACGAGATGCGCCCGCCGCAGAAGGTGTGACAGTACGAGTACTGCGGCGCGGGCGGCGAGGCGGCGCTGGTGGCGCTGGCGCCCGGCGTGCCGCTGCTGCTGGGCTACGTGTACCGCGCCGAGCCCGCGCCGCCGCCGCCCACGCCGCGCGCCGACCGCGCCACGGTCACGGTGGGCTCGCAGACCACCATCACGCTGCACTCGCCCGAGGCGCTCAGCGTCACCCACCCGCAGCGCCCACAAGCTGACATATAACTTGCAGGCACACTAACAGGCTCCGGTGCCACGTCTCATGCTACGTGTACGGCTCCGACGTACGCGACCGCGTGTGACCGAACGGACCTCCACGAAGTAAGGCCGACGTGACACAATTGTTTAGCGCCTCCCCGAGGTGCCACGTTATTTGCTCAATGCGGATTAGTGCGATCGATCCGCTCTCTCTGAGCTCAAAAGTAGATATATTCGCGAGCGACGCGGTGATCTATCAAATTATTATTTTTATACAGAAATAGCAGGGGAACTCTAGGACGGCGCGATGTTCGTGTGAACCAGTGATACTTTTAACTGTTCAGTGTTGCTCCTGTAACCGAACATTTATGTATATTTTTGTATATAAATGGAGAGGTATACAAAGGCTACGATGTAAAAATATCATACGACTATAAACCGGAACGTTCATACCGACTCTAGAGGTAATTGTAAAGTAACTGCATTGTTTTACTCGAATCTCCGTAATTGTAATTTTTATATAAAGTTATTTTTAACGTATTTAATGTAACGTAAGTGGAATGTCGAGGTGCCATTATACCGATTTGTATTCCTGTTCCTTTAATCGTTAGTTCTTCATTTCTCACTGCATCGTGATAATACATTTATCATAAGTATAATTGATAATTTATTAATAAAGGGCTCAAATACCTACATATTTTCAAAAAAAAAATGCATTTAGTCTTCCTATGGCGATTATTGTACTTTTGTATTCGTTTATTTTATTTATCCTATTTTAAGTAGAATGTAATGTGAAATTTAACAATATTGCCAAATGATCAAAATGTTATTAGACTGAAATTTTCGTCTTGCTACGATGACGTTTTATAAACTCATTCCTTGTATTATTTGTGACTGTATGAGTTGTGCGCAGTCCAAGAGTGGCGCAGGCAGGAGCCGGCGCGGGCGCGTCTGTACTACAAACTTGCATATCACACACCGCTCCCCTTCCTATACCTGTGAACCAGTATATTTTGTCGTACAGTTCAGTTGATCTCTTTGATAGATTATGAGATTATGTTAACAATCATATTGCGTAGTGTTATTACTTTCCGTCGTGCAAGCCAAAGAGCATGATGTAGTATTTTTATTATTTCTATACATTGTAATGTTAAGAATCGGTCTTATAAGTATACCATATTAATGCCATTTTATTAGTGAATGTCGAAACAATACGCAAGTTCTTGTAATTGTACTATAATACTGTATATTTGTATGTATGTAAACTGAGGGTAATGTTCTGTTGTAGAATGACTTGACCAATCGTGTAACCGACGGACGACATTATGTCCGTCACTAGTAGTACTCAATGGCATTATTTCTCCTAAGTGTAAGCTAGATTACCGTAATAGATTATTTAAATGACAATGTGAATATTTTTAATTAACAAGATGAATGTTACAACATGTGATTTCAAAATAATAAAAAAAACAATAAATTTTACATGAACCTAGTGGCTTTTATTTATATATACCTATTCCTTTTACAGCAGGATGATTTCACTATCATCGGTTGATTGGTTTGACGGTCCAAATTGCTGACGTACTACCCGATAAGTTATAGTACTCTTGACGTACAGTCAGCATCCAAAATATTAAAAGGCCAATACGGTATTTTACTTGAGAAAAAATCTAATAATATATTATTGAGATAGCTTAGGCAAAAAGCAGTCGGAAAATGTTAGTTTTAGTTCATGAAATAACAAAATACAATTCAAAGATTTGTTTTTTAATCTGTTTTTGAACACCATGTTATTACGTCGTCATATCGCTTTATAAACGAATCAACTGAACAACTTTGTGCTTTTATTTTTTTCGTAACCAAAGTATTTTTTTTAAATAATATGTTACATTCAGGAACAGCAAACCAACGATAAGTAGAATATTAACTCATTTATAAATTATAAACAATTCTTATACAAAATATCAGCGCATTTTTCACAGCAAACTGACGTCATACCCACAGAGCAAATGGCGTCCAGTGCGTACAGCGTTTTCGTCAAATTACGCGCGAAATATGAAAATTTAAATACATTTGTATGGCAGTAATCGATTCAATAAAAATGTTGTTTTTGTATTGGTTTATTATCATTTTAGAATCTAAAGACACTTCAAAAATGGGTGTAATATTCTCGTAATTAAAAACATTCAAAATTTAGTCATCTCGGCGACAATAAAATGTCAAAAACTTGTAAAAAAATTAATGTACATAAGGAGCTATTTTTGCCAGATCAGACGGAGTTCTTAAAATTACGAGAATTGACCTGATATAAAATTCTTGTCAAAATGGCAGTTTTCATGTGAGTTTGTTTATTTCTTAGTTGACTGAGCGACTGTGCCCACTGCTTTACATACCTACCTATGGTCTATTCTAAAAAGTATCTGATGAAAATGTAAACAAAGAATCATAAATTCAGAACTTACCTATTTGTAGTGCCACAAAGAAAGTCGAGTGCTTTTATTTGATTCTTTGAATACTTAAACCCGGAATTCTAATATGGAATAGCCTAAAGTGCCTTTCATGGCAAAAAAAGAGAGACGTAGACTGCATACTACCTGGATGACAAATGTTCGGAAAGACATGCAACAGCTTGGCCTTACAGATGACGATGCTCACCAGCGAAGATAGTTGGGAAAAGGCTAGGAAGATGATGATGAGTGATTGCGTAAGTATTTAACCTGTACAGGGTTGTTTACACTTTTATCAGATACTTTTGGAACAGACTATATTTGGAGATTGCGGGTAGGTACTTTATTAATCTAAAACAAATGCAATATATTATTTAATAGTTTAATAAAGGATATATCTGTATATACAAGGTACAAAAGTATCATAATTATAAGCTAGAACATAAACAGAAGTGTACAAATAGGTATTAGGAGAATATGTCAATAGGTACATTTCATAATTATAATAATAAACGCAAAATAATGTCTTCATGTGAGTTCTAAAGCAAGGAAAAAGAAATCACATCAGAAAACTCTGAACCAACAATATTTTGTGATTAATTCCATTCGCAATAAAGACTCATCTAAACAGGGATATTCTAAGGTTATCTCCAGCGGATTTCCTTTTGACTCATGTCTGATTCTCTTGACTGCTTCGATACCACGCATGTTTTTGGAAATCATAAAATCTATTAGGTACTATAAAAAATTTCAGAATAACTTTAAAATATCACTGTCTGAAGATTGTTATAGCTTATCTTAGAAATAGAAGTGTCTTTTTTAACAACAAAATAGGTTTATAGCCAAATAATCATATTATAAAGCTAAATAGATAGATCTGTTACATATTAAATACTGGAATAGGGCTATATAGGAATATATCATTGATAATAGCATGAGTGTGTCGCTTCGAAAAATTGATATTACTTTAGACTGTTAGGCGGTGTTTAAAAGATCCTAAAAGTAATAAAATTTTGGAATTTCTCTAAACTATTAATAAAACATATAAAAGCAATGAGGCAATTATATAACTAATTACCTAAACGTATTCTCTATAGTATCTTTGTGAGCCGTAGCTACGGAATTCATATTTTTTTATTGGCTCTACGGATTGTGTATCTTACACAATAGGTACGGTACTATTTAATTGATAGCGATTAATCTTTGACCAATATTGAACTGTTCTGTTTTCCTAAACTAACGTATGTTCTCTATTAATAAATCATTACGACTAAAAGAGGCTTAAAAGTAAACAATTATATTCCGTTTAGATAAAGAAGGGAATAGTATGACAGTCTCATTAAAGCCAAATGTTTCGGGTAATAACTTAATCTGTTTCTAATTAGTAAATTTAAGTAATTATACATACTGTCTGAACATATTAATGATGAATGTTACATTGTTTGTTTCTTAATAATACTCGTAATATTGGAATTTGTCTATAGAGCGACATAAATTAAATAAAACATACAGCTAATTTCTCAAAGCGTGGTGTCTTACGTCATCTTTACAAAATCATTTTTAGTGCAATGACACTTGTTCTTGTTTGTACACTTCGTGATAAGCATTACGTATTAGAACATACGGGAAACAAGATTCTAACAAGTCCATCGTCAGGAATGGAGACTCTTGAACAATCAGGTCGAGGAGAAGATACACTGACTCTCGGTTCTTTATTGCTTCCTTGTCAGTCTCTTGACCAAGTCTAAGCAGAGATGAAGACGCCAAAGCTAAGAACTCCTTCATACGATCTTCAATATCACCCTGTCCACAAATTGTAAACAGTGCTCCAAAGATGTGATTTATTGCAGGCGCCATGCAATGAATGTTATTTGCGTGACCTTCTAAAGAAGGCCTGTAGAAAGACCCTTCACTTCGTGCAAGCCTGGGCAAGGACACTGCAACGAATACCATCAACAAACATACAATGAGATGCTCTTCTTCTTCAACATCAGTCTTATTTTGGCGCAGAGCTGATGCTAACGTCGGGTCAACCTTGCAAGCCAAGCCGGCCGCTGAGCACATTTCTGATATGACCCGCATCGGGTCCCCACTGGGCAATTGTTGTTGGAAATCCTTAATTGAACTAATCAAGAAAGGAATGCGGCGCTCCAAAACATCTAAAAGAGACTCTTGGGCGATTTGTCTAAAGCTTAAAATTACGCCGATTATTGTCATTCTTTGCAAAACGTTATCTACATGTTGCAATCTTTTAAACTGTTCTCTCATTATTTCAGGTTTATCAAAGTTTGTCCTGAGCATCTGAAGAACTTCCTTGTTTTGTACTACCAACTTTTTAAGTTCTTGGACCTGACTTGCAATGTGCCACATCAATGTTTCGCTCAGTAACTTCATGCCATATGGCCCAATGAGTTCAGCTAAAGCTCGAAGCTCATTTATGTCAGAATACTCTTCAGCATTAAATGGGATTGCGCCTTCCACTGTTAAACTTACGAAAGCTTTTTGATTCATGGAAAAGCAGATACTTCCGGCACTAACTCTCCTGAGTAAGATTTCTGAATACCATTGTGTGTAAAGAGAAGCAATTGTCTTCTCTCCATGGCTATCTGTGTTTTGTGTTTGTTGTAAAAGGCAATTATTAAATACTCTTGTAATGTCAATATGAACATAGTTTTCGACAGTTTGCAAGACATTCATATACGCGCGAACACTGACTAATAGTTCAGATGGTTTGGCAATTTCACTCGTATCCTGATTGAACATGACCATACCAACCAATGCTTTCGAAAATCTAGTCTCCAAGTGTTGGTGTAAATATTCTCGTGGTGCAAATGTATACTCCCATACATTGACAGTAGCACAATAGTTGATGGCATAGCAGAGCTCTGTTAGTGCCATGTGTAGTTTGTCCATAGTAGTGAGATCTTCTCTGGTCTTCCTGTAACTCTCAGCACCTGGCACAACAATAGCTATTGTGTTCTTTTTATTCTTGTCCTTCTTCTTCCTGTTCGCCAGGTGCGCGATAGTCTGCGCACAATGTTTCGGCAGTAATTTATCACTCATCGTACACTGCTCATCACAAATTGTAGTGATAATATTTTTAGCTTCCTTTGCCATCTCGTCCAAGAATATGTTCACAACAGAAAGACTCCTTTCTCTAATGTGGTGCCTCTCTTCTGGACATAGCTCATGAGTACAGTTTTGGAAGTGGCTGCAAATCAATGGGAATGCAATGATGTAACGATTTTGTGCTGGGAACTCTAAGCACATGTGGAATTGACTTTCAAATATTTTGCTGTAGAAACAGAAGAGGGACAAGTCTGAAGTTTCCACCATTATTTCATCAAGATTATCAACCATTTTAGTGTGAAAGACCATTTTATCAATGAATTGTGCCAATTCCCTCTGATCTACAAGACTGAATGCAGATTTGGAAACTGATGTATATGTCTGCAACCTGAACCAATCTAGGCGGAACGCTCGGAAATCAAACAGCTCATTGTCTTCAACTTGCTTAACACTTAAATTAGCAGCGGTGCTGCATAGTGATGAAAGTATTATATTTTCATCATCAGGATTAACTTGCAAATTCTGAATCATCAAGTTTAGCGCAACAGCATCAAAACCTGACAGATATTGCACATAATATCTCTGCATAACCTGGCTGTACTTCCTCACTAGAGCCCTCAACTCCTCCATGTGGAACAGAAGTTCTGGCAGCTGACGGTCCACTAAATCTTCAGCTGCTTTGCCTTTCACTTTTTGTGGAGGATTATCATTGTGTCGCAATAACCAAAACACTTCATCTCTCGCATAGCAGAGACCAATGAAAATTAACAAAGCCTTAGGTCCCAACAGTCCTGGCTGATCAGTTAATATGAGACCTAGTTCCTTCAAAGCTGTTCTTAAGAACTTCCTTCTCTCCCTATGTTTGTATCCAGCCTTTTGGACCGCATGGTGATAGCAGTCCTTTACTTCAGATATTCTTTTACCATATCCTTTTATGCCATCAAAAAAACTCTGGATGTAGCTGTGAATATAGATGACTTCATCACGAAATAGAGCTACAACCCACCCTGACTCTAAGGCACTCACCCACATTTTGTTTGCATGATCTTGTTGCAGCATTTGGTGACAAATAGCAAAGCCAAATATCACCCACCTCTCCAGACACTCTAATGACACGTATTCACAAGACATGGTGTTTGTTTCTGAGGGTTTGAGCAGCTGAGCAGGGTTGCTCACCAAACTCAATTTTTGTTCAGATCGCCAGTGCTCAGCTGTTAGGTTTCTTGCAGGATAAACTTGCCAGAGAGAATTAAGTGCACTAGTCAGCACCTTCAGATGTGGTTGGAATTCTTCAGAAAGTTTCTTCAAAGGAGCATCATAATCTAAAATCATTTGGCCCAAGCGAGGGAAACTTTGATCAATCTGATTGTGTACCATTTCATGAGCAGCATTAAATAAGCCTAGTACTGCTTTGCGGTCTTCCACTCTTGAAAGTAAAATCATCAGCGAGATGTAAGTAGTGATGAGATCCAGATAATTTTTTGTTAATTCAAAATTCAAAGTCAAGTCTAATGTGACTTGGCATGCATCTAAAATGTTTAGAAGTTCACAAACATTATCTTTAAAATCTAAAAGATCTACAAATGTATAGTAATACAATGAGAGGGATTTGATGATTTCATTTCTGATATTTGTGATAGCCTGAAGGCCTTTGACATCAATGTTAGGGAATCTTCTAACAATGTTTTTAATAGAGGATTCTAAAGCCTTGTCGGACAGGAAGCCTGGTTTAGATTTAGCATCTCCACATGCTTTCTTGATGTTGTAGATTCTTGTCAGCATCCCAATACCTCTGTCATTCAGAATGATGAGCTTCTCAGCCAGCTTCTGCTGGCTGATGTGGACTGATCTTGACATGGTTGACATGATTCTAAAAAATTAAAATACATTTTAGACATTAGTTAAATAGTCCAACAGGAAAAGTTATATTTACTAAGCTTGAAGACCTATATTTATTCATCTTACTAATAACCTAAACCATTGATGGATATTCATATTAAAACTGAATCAATCAGTAACAGGATGTAGCAAGTAGGCATGCAATAAGTAGGTTCATACCTACTACTGATACTGATTCCCAGAGGGTCTAGCTATTCCAATTACTTAAAGTGGGTCATATAATTCCATTGAATTAGTTATTGGGTGGTCTAGATGTGTTCAATAAACTGATTGTTTTATCATGAGTAGTAGTGTATTATTTTGTCATTTTAAACAAACTATGAGGAATGAATTGGTCTTATGTTCTAAACAACTAGGTACCACCCACAAACTCCATAATATTATTTTTGAAATAAGTTTGCAGAAGATATCAAAGGTTATTGCGATAGTCGAAACTACGGCCCAGACAATTACGAAGTACGACTCAGAATCAATTGCTTTTAATGCCGCATATCCAATTTGTGTTATCATATCCTTCCTGATTGCACTAATAGAATCCTTTACTCAAATAACACTTCCAAGTTATCACTTATCATTTCTTTTAAACAGTATCCTATGTATGACTGTAGGCAATGATAGTAAATGTAAATACATTATTCGAATGTAGCACGAGAGTACCACCGCGGTGATAAATATGCTTGAATCATAGTTACCTTTTTACACTGCGCTAGTTCACACTAACTTTACGCAGCAAAACAATGTTTCATGTTAATCAGGGAACTAAATCTGCTAATGGAAATTCATGTTATAGTAATATACTCTGCACTTTTATACGTTTTCATCAATAATCAAGGAAAAGGGAGTGCCAGAAACGCTATCACCCATTTAGATTTACAACAGTTTGACATTTATACTAGTTTGTTTTGGAAGGTTGGTATCTCCCTAGAGTATATAATGTTCTGTGGTTGGTGTTCATTTCATGGAAATCATGGAAATTAACCGAAAAAAGTCTCTCAAAATATTGGTATATTTCACGGATATTTACGGTTTTGGAAGGTACCTCCAACGGTTCTGTTATTATTGGGAATTTTATGAATAACAAATAATCCAAAAGTTGCGAACGTGCATGGGAACGACTACCATAGTGCAAAACTGCAAAGAAAGATACTGAAGCGGGATTTCTGAACTGAGGAATCGTTTTTATTTATTTTCATATATTTATTTACATACATACGCTACCATTACAGTATCCCCAATTCAGTAGTGTAGATAATTAACCATAGTTACTTGCAATTTACAACATAATATTTCCTAACCCCTGTAGCACACCCGAATTATTTATGTTACCCCGGAAACATTGAATTGCAGCTTGTTCGTAACATTGAATTGCAGCTTGTTCTTGCGACTCCACTCAATTACTCGATCAATATCTTGCTAAAGGCGGTGACAGTCGTCCTCATTTTCAATAGGCAGTAGCAACTTGAGGTCGTCTGCAAATAGTAGACACCTGGCATCTGTTATTACGTCAGGTTAATCATTGATCATTATTATGAATTCCAACGGCCCTACATTGCTACCTTGACTCACTCCAGAGTTCCAGACCTAGTGAAATAAGGCTGCGACCGAAATCCACAAAACTCTACTTACTGTTTCCTGTTTCTCATATAGCTCGCAAAGAATTGGAGCAATTTAGGTGTGCAGCCAACTTGCGCTTACTTTGATAATAAGATAACGGGTTTTGTGGTCAACTTTTTCGTTAACTTTTGTTACAAATCTGTTCCTCCCACCAAGTCTAACCCTGGAAAGAAGAGACCCCGGAAGGGCCGGCAGAGTGGCGAACATTCATTCGCAAACTCAGCGGATATGCAAATGGTTTCGTATAGAACCTTGAAGAAAAAGTACTACACGTCATTACTGGTCATTACGGTCAATCTGTTTCTATGGGATTTCTTTTTAGGATCCCAGTATAGTAGGTTCATTCTGCAAGAGTTAAATGAACTCAAATACGTTGGTTTAGTTCCAATCCATGATCCATTTAAGTAGGTAATAGTATAAATATGCTACACAGGGGACGCCACGAACTCTGAAAATAGCGAAACGTCCTTTAACTTCGCAATCGTGTGCGCAACTGGTCACACGAATGTGTGGGAGACTACACGAAGGATCGAGGTTCACGCGCTTTGATGTCCGTTAAAAAACCGACACAACTTGGAAAACCGCAGATGCAGCGAAAACTTTGCATGATCATTTGCAAATGTCGTCCTAGACTTGTGGGTTTGCGTCTGTGGTTTGCGTATTCGTGCGAATGTGAGTGACCGGCATAATAGTAGCCTGGCTGGCCCAACAGTTTCACACACAAATACGTAGACAGAGAAATGTCTACGCACAAATATGTAACTGCAAGTCTGTGTGCAAGTCAAATTCACGTTTTTCCATAGACCATTTTTCCAATCTAAAGTAGACCACAGAACATACATACCCTAAATCTATACCTAGCAGAACAAAATTGCCATAAAAAATAAAATATTGACAGCTATGACACGCCAATGACGCCAACTTCACTTCAATCCTCTTTCTACTGGACGTCATTTTATCAATCAGATTTCATGTTGGTTATTTGTATTTTCAAGCAATTTAATATGTGATTCTTAACGAGAGTGAAGCTTTTTGTCAGTTCTATAAGTGTTCCGAACAATCTAATTCTTATTTTGGATAGGCGGCATAAATTAATCCTTCACCATGCCGCGAATTATGATAAAAGGTGGCGTTTGGCGCAACACCGAGGTTTGTGAAATTATCTTTGATCCAATGTTTTTACTCCTTTAAAAAAAAAAATCGTGTATTTAACGATCATAACTTAATTTGTAGGATGAAATCCTCAAAGCGGCGGTGATGAAATATGGGAAAAACCAGTGGTCCCGTATTGCGTCGTTGCTGCATAGAAAGTCTGCAAAACAATGCAAGGCTCGTTGGTACGAGTGGCTCGACCCGAGCATCAAGAAAACGGAATGGTCGCGCGAGGAGGACGAGAAGTTGCTGCACCTTGCCAAGCTGATGCCTACACAGTGGAGGACCATTGCGCCCATCATTGGACGCACAGCAGCACAATGTCTGGAGAGATACGAATATTTGCTGTAAGTAGGTCTTAGAAATGAATAGGGCAGAAGTACAATACCAAATCCTAGCATATCTGAAAAATGGAGATGATTCCCCTATGAAAATGTGTGGGACATAAATATTAGGGATGCCCGATCTGAATAGATCTTCCAGAAGATTGATACAGATCTTCCAGAAGATAGATTCAGATTTTCTAGAAGATAGATTCATGTCCATACAATCTACCAACTTTTTTTTTATCGATTCAACAAGATGCGATCTTCGCCAAGATCAAATCGAATGCTCTAAAGATTGTATGAAAAAATTGTACTTTCGAGTTACATTAATCAAAAGTGATATTGTATTAAATATGAAGGTAGGTGATTCCGTGATAATATTTTGTTTATTTTATTATCGGGAATGTTAGCATTCTCTAATTTTGTTTTCTTTCATGCTTTATATTAGGTACTGAAATAGGAAGGACCTATTATGTCAAAATACTTTTTAATATGGCCCCGCCAACAAAATCAAATGTTTGGACATTTTTTATTAAATGTGACAAGGGTGGACAATGTAAATTGTGTAAACAGATTTATAAAATAAAAGGTAGTACATACTAACAATTTGTTAAAATGAAAGGAAATACATACTACCAATTTGTTAAAATTAAAGGCAATACATACTACCACTTTAAAAAATCTTCTCAGAGGTCATCACAAAGGCACCGTGGCACACTTTGTAATACATCTATTATCTAGATTAAGTTAAAATAAATAATTTTGAATGCATACTGTGCTTTCATAATTTTTATAAAATTATGATATGATCTTACTCGATCTCGGAAGATCAATTCAATACAATACGATTAAGATTGTGAATCGATTCATGTGGTTAGGATCCATTACGTTCCAGAAGATTGATTCAAGTCCAAAAATCGGGCATACCTAATAAATATCCAATTTCTTACAGTAAAAATACTGTTTTTCAGCAGGTTGTGATATCTACCTATTTAGTTAAATGAATATAAAGCAATCCTCCACTTTATTACTTGTTCTCTTGCTACTCTGATGCTTCTACATTTTTTGCTGGATACAGGCTGCACATTTCCTAGTTTCAATAACCCGTATACACTGTGAGTCTTTATAATGTGCGTATATCAAAATGTAGGAATCTATGCTTAATTTTATCACCGAAAAAAATGTTTAAAAAAATGAAAACATTTTTTTATATTTTATAAGACATTTTTTTTTATTGTGTGCTTCTGTGACCCCAGTGTAAACAAAACGGTGTTACTTTTAAACTAAATTATCTATTGCGATGAAACAATAATTATTGGAAGCAATAATTAGGCATCCTCATAAAATGAAAATTGTGGAAAAAAGCTACCCTCATTTGAAAAACATGTATTTTTATTAAAAAAAAAAATCATTAATAAAAAAGGTACGTAATGGGGCGTTAAATTAAGAAATTTTACGATTATTGTAAAAAAAAATGATAAAAGAAACAGATTTTTGCTAAAAACATGTTTATTTTCAATTGAGGGCAGTTTTTTTTTTACTTTTTTGGGGACATCTAATTATGTACTTCCAATCATTATGGAGTTTGTGTCACCGCGATAGTTCATTTAGTTTAAAAGTTACACCGTTTTGTTTACACTAAGGTTACAGGAGTGACCATTTTTTTTAAATTCCATAAAAGTATTATAATATTTAGATTTTTTTATATTTTTTCTGGCGATAAAATTAAGCATAGTTTCCATCATTTTGATAAAGCACATTATAAAGACTCACACTGTATAAAAAACTGTTTGTTCACTTTCAATGAGAACATTAAAATGAACTTCAGACATCTAAATTCAATCATCAAATCAATCAACAGTTAAAAAGTTGTGATCAGAATATTTGCAGAAAAACTTATTTTTCATGAATGATGCAGAGATCAAGCCCAGAAGAAGGAAGAAGGGGAGGATATGGGTGATGATCCTCGCAAGCTGAAACCTGGTGAAATAGATCCCAACCCTGAGACCAAACCAGCCAGGCCTGATCCTAAGGATATGGATGAAGATGGTGAGTTGAAAAGACATATTGAGTTTTATGCTGAGGCTTGTTGCCATTAACCATTTTCTTGAGCAGAGTAAATACACGGTGGCAGGAACTACAAAGCACAAACTGAAACCATCAGAACATTTTCTTTTTATTCCTAAACTGACCTCCATCGTGCTTGATGGAAAGTGATGTATGAGGTCTATGATGGAACAAGCTTGCCCTGAAGATGCCTTTTCACTCTTGCTTTGAAGATGGTTCTAGACCCCTAGTATATAATATTTTTGCTGGTTATATAATATATTTGTTCTTGTTTTGTCTTTTGCGTGCACTAAATAAATGATGGATCTATCTAAATCAAACTAGCTTTTGCCCGCGGCTCCGCCCGCGTGGATGTCGGTTATCGCGGAAAAAAGTACCCTATGTCCTTCTCCATATTCCAGGCTATATCACTGCCAAATTTCATGACGATCGGTTCAGCGGTTTAGGCGTGAAAGCGAAACAGACAGACAGAGTTATTTTCGTATTTATAATATTAGTAGGGGTTACTATACAAATCTACCACCTTAGTAAAAGGCGTATGTGAGTTTAACTATGCATCACATATATGAAAATCAGCGTCAGGTGATGCACACTGTGTTGCCATCTGACATTATGCTGAGCTGAGGCCCTTTTAGTATTATTATCGTTGGTTTTTGTTTTTTTTTCGACGTGTAAACGTCTTTTCGCTTGGTGTACTGGTAGTAAGTTCAATATTTCTTACCAACAAAAACATATAATATTTCAACCGCTAATAACTACGAGAATTTTAGTGCTACAGTTATGGTTGAGGATTCAAAAGGTAGATCATATTTACAACAATTTTTAAGTGGTGCATTAAATAATGCACCACTAGGCAAATGCATATGACTTCACACTGTGTGTGCATGCGCATGCCCGCGGCCCTCTGTTTTTCACTATGAGTCGAAATTAAAATTCGTGTAGCGCAAAAACGCGTTTAGTTAGAACACTGATTCTGAAGTTGTCAAGATTTGACAAAGCACTACTAGGGCATAGAGAGAAACAAAAAGAAATATTGGCCAAAATAGGGTTAAATTTAATATGAAGTTGAGAATAGCAAAATTACTCCATACATCGCGTCATATCGGCCGTAAATATGCCCAGAAATGAAAAAAATCCCAGTCAAAGAAAGCTTGCATCATAAGGAATGCAATGACTTTATAAAAACTAGTGCCGAGCAGTTACCTACAATACCTGCGGCAGTGACTGAAACACCTTTAGAAAATTTGTTGCAAATAACAAAATAGTAACCCCCTTTAACCCCTTTTGGGGAAGGCCTATGTCCAGCAGTGGACGTCTTTCGGCTGAAATGATGAGCAAAATAGTTAAGATTTCGTTTAATATTGCCTTTATATCTGCTAAAAACTGAAAAAATCATAATCGGTGAAAGCTTACTTCATAAAGAATGCAATAAGCCTACTAAATCTAGTATCGGGCAAATACAACGGTTATAGCTGTATTGGGAACCATAGGAACATTTGTTACCAAACCCTAAAAACATCTTTTGTGACGTTTTCACGAAAATAAACGGCGCGGACTCGAATTGCCCTGCTTAATATATAATAAAATATATTTTGGTTTAAGGTGAATGCGCAGTGGTAGACCGCGAAATTCAAATTTTCTTACGTTTTTGCAATTTTCAGGTCAGTATCAGGTTGTATCCTGATCAAAATGTGATTTGCGAATATAACAGGTACGTGTTTACACAATTTAGTCATTAGAATGTCTAATATATCTCTTATAAGTTAGATTTCTTCCACAAGCACTTTTCCATAAGAAATTTGTTCTTGTGGAACAAATCTAACTTAGAAAGATGTATTATTGATTCTAATGATTATAAATCTGTAAATACGTACATGTTATAGTCGCAAATCATATTTTGATCAAGTAACAAGCTGACACTCACCTGAAAATTGCAAAAAACGTAACAAAATTTGAATTTCGCGCTCTACCACTGCGCATTCACCTTAAATAGTTTTAAGGCCTTTTTTAAATGATACAAGACCAATAAAAGCATTTTTCTGTCTTACTTTCTATAAAAAAAATACTCGTTAAATATGCCCTATGCGTAAAATTACCTGTCACGCAGAACTGGAGATGCTGTCAGAAGCGCGTGCTCGTCTAGCCAATACACAGGGTAAGAAGGCAAAGAGGAAGGCTCGTGAAAAGCAGCTGGAGGAGGCGCGGCGACTTGCCGCCTTGCAGAAGAGAAGGGAACTGAGCGCTGCTGGTATTGCTGTGCCAATCAGGTAAGATACCATGCATTTAATGGCTCCAGGTGTTTCAGTATTTATATGGATCAGTATTTTAGATGTGATGATTTTAGATCTGGTAATGGTCTTTCACTCTGGTTTGCGATGATGGCAAACCAGAGTGACTTAGACTGTAGTCTACAGAAACAATGGCCTAGTATGACCTATGATTCAAAAGATTAAAACTCTCAATTTCTTTAAAAAAGTTAAATACTAAGACGACGATTGATTGACGATTTTTGTACATTAAGACGAAACGAAACTACTTTATAAAATAGTTTCAATCTATTCAGCAATGCAAACATACTTCATTATATTTCCTACTTTTACAATATATATAAAAAAAAACTTTCATTCAGCCATATGGTGTCAGTAATGCACACTATTAAACGGCGAAATCTGTAACTGGGCGCGATTTTTTTTCTCAAGTAAAATAGTTTCTAAGATAAAATAAAAAGCAAAGTAATATGATTTCCACATCTTTTTTTCTTGTTTACAGGCGCAAGAAGAAGCGCGGAGTAGACTACAACTCAGAGATACCGTTTGAGAAGAAACCCGCCTCTGGGTTCTATGACACGTCCACAGAAGTAGTGGACCCCATGGCCCCGGACTTTTCACGACTCAGGCAGCAACACCTCGACGGAGAACTACATTCAGAAAAGGAGGAGGTAAACTTACTCAAGCTCTTGAAGTTATGTTGGGAAAGGTCATGTTTTATGAATCAGTCATAGCATACGCATACTGAGCCCATAATGTTCCCGCGACTGGGACACAGGCGTAACAGTCATATTTTGGATCAAATATAACTGTAAAATAATATTTATATGTTAGCCTATACTGTCCTGCTGAGCAAAGGCCTTCCCCAAATCTTTTCCAACGTCCTTTCCAAAGCCACCTCGACCCAACCCTTGTCATACGCTTCTAGGTCGTCTCACCACATATTCCTGGGCCAACACTTAAAACACTAAACTTACTAAATACTAGTATATCATTACATACGTGAATCGCACTTTGTTAATTATACGACGAAATACACAGCTGCATTAAAAAAACACGTAACAAAACTTTATTTCGCGTCCTAACAGAACCTCTGCCTTATTCTTGAGGTCGTAAGAGAACAAATTTTTATGTGCTGCCATGAACATTCTGCAAATGGCTTAATACTGCTGTTTGTTACAGAGAGACCGACGCAAAGACAAGCAGAAGCTGAAACAACGCAAAGAGAACGATGTGCCACAAGCTATGTTGCAGGGCGACCAGCCGGCACGCAAGCGCAGCAAACTGGTGCTGCCCGAGCCACAAGTTACTGATCAGGTGATGTACTAAATGCTTTCATTCTAATTTCTGGACTGAGAATTATAATTTTTAAGAATGTCAAAACAACTATAGCCCCCTTATTCATAAACGATGATTAAAGTTAAATGATGTTTAAACGTCAAAAATGTATGGTTAAACAGACACTAATCATTACTTAACTTTAATCATCGCTTATGAATAAGGGGGTAGACAGCTAAACAAAATATTATCTATTGTATGTAAATGGTAGGTTAGTTTAGCTCTCTTTTTGCCAGCCCGGTAAATGCTTACGGATTGTAAATTTGTAACATAGCGTTGCATTTGTTGTCTGCTAATATAGAGAATATAGAGAAAAAAAAGTTTAAGAGTAACTACTATCTTTCAAGCGGTTTAGTGATCCACGATTGAGCGTGCTTGCTAAGACTAATAGAAGGCATGCTGCAGAAAGACAGTAACCGGGTAGCATCGGCAGCGCAGTGGTTTTGTCTTCCATGTACGTTATTGTATAGATGTCCATACGTTCTATAGTCGCGCACAAATTGCCATCAAATTCTACATCGTCTGGTCAGCACTTAATTGTTTTGTGCCAATAGACACTCACATTTTTATTTAGCCCCGAAACATTCGTGGATAAATGAAATATTCTGCTGACAGTGATGTGAATGATGATCTAAGTGTGCCCTTCGCGTCATACAGGAGCTGCAGCAAGTGGTGAAGCTCGGCCGCGCGTCGGAGGCCGCGCGCGAGTCTGCGGGCGGCGCGGGCGCGGCCACGGACGCGCTGCTGGCCGAGTACGCCATCACGCCCGCCACGCCCGCCGCGCTGCGCACGCCTGCGCAGCATCAGGACAGGTCATATTCACTAATCAGTTTTTTTACTTGCATTATGTTTTGAGGGTTTTTTATTCAAACAACAATAAACAGTTACAATATCAGAAACACACATAACTTATAGATAAAATTAGTAACCCACAACACAATGCTGTTTAACTGTAGAAAACTGAAATAAACGCTAGGATTACAGATACATTTTAATATTTCTTAGTTAACTATCGTGGTTAAATTGGATGATGGTAGGTAGCAGTGGTGTCCACTAGAATGAAGTAATTCATTGTACAATCTTTTTTAAATAACGTTGTTTGTAAATTGGCAAAGTGTTTTGGATACCATTAATTTTGTCTGTAATTTTCGACCTATGATTCGACTTTTAATTGTATTCAGTAACTTGACAGTTCAAAGAAAAATAATGTTACCATACTAAAACTAGTGTTGAGGTAGTGAACGATTATGCGTAAAGAGCAATTATTAAAATGTTTTCATTTTAAATTAAACCATTTTTATCATTCTTTATATACTTAACTTTAAAATTCATTTGTAAGATGTTGAATATGAGAATAATTAATAATTTATTAATAAAAGTAATTTCTTTATTATTATTTATTCTAATAGAAAGAAACGAAATAAATTACCATACTACTGAAAAACAAAATATATAGCAAATTCTACAATTTTTAATAGTGCTTATCATGTTTTTAAGACAAGTTATTAAATTTAAAATAAAAATAAATTGCATATAAGTACATAACGCATCTTTAGAATTATAGAGACCTAATGCGAAATTAGCCGCAACCAAAATTGGTCTCTATAATTCTAATAATTCTAAATAATTTTGCTTGCGGCTAATTTCGCATTAGGTCTCTATAATTCTAAAGGTGCGATAATTGAAATTCAATCAATTTCGTTAATTCTTACACCACCCCACTAGCTTTTTTTGTCAAAATCTTCAACTGTCAAGTTACTGAATACAATTAAAAGTCGAACTATAGGAATAGTTTCATTCACACTCGTTTTAAATAGCATCCACAACGTTTAGGTCACTTTCCCCCTGTAATATGCTACAAGCCTTTTCGACAGGCTTAGTTCATCTTACCATTGGTTTATTTTTATACTGAAGTAAGTAGTAACAACATTTTAACTTGTAGGATCCTAATGGAAGCTCAGAACGTGATGGCATTGACCCACGTGGATACTCCTCTGAAAGGAGGTCTCAATACTCCGCTGCATCAGACTGACTTCTCGGGCTCATTGCCGCAATCACAAGCCGTTGCTACGCCGAATACTGTGCTCATCACACCATTCAGGTAAGCTAAAATAACACTTACATACAGTACCGAAAATATGACACTTTGTGCTCTAGAAAGACGTTCTAGAACATGGAGTTCGCACGGACGTAAAAATATCGCGGCGAGATTTCATCGTGCATACCCAATTCACGATGAAACCTCGCCGCGATATTTTTACGTGTGAGGCAACGTGGACTAAAGCTAGTTGTGCTATACACATAAACGACCAGGTACTGTTCATATTTACTTTGGTAAAAGACAAAGAACAAACCAGTCTTCATTTTTCTAAAATGTTTCGTATACTTTTGATTCAGGTCATCACGTAGTGAAATATCGACTCCCGGTAGTTTCAACACGCCTAGTCAAGCAGCCGTCCAGCCGGGTTTAGCTGTATGTATAACCTTATTCAACTAATGGGATTAGTCAGTCATTGCACCTTATGTCAATGGCATAGAAGTCATAACGACGCTCGCTCGTGACTTGCTTCGACTGCACTGGTTTCTTCATAATTTTTTTATTCCTGATTAATCTGCGATCAGTCGCAAGACTATAAGCAGATGAGCTGAATGAAAATGGCAATTCATCAATATGATGATCTTTTATTAAATGTCTTATGTTTTGCAGACTCCAGGACTTCGTGATAAGTTGAGTATCAACCCAGAAGACAGAATAAGCACTGGAGATACGCCAATAGTTGCCAATCAAATCCAAAAACAGGTAAATGTGATTTTATTTAAAAAAATGTATTGTTTTTATTCCCGAATTATCTCCACTAGCAAAAGTAATCTAAGCCCAAATCAATTGGTTACTAAACTAAACGTTTAATTAGAAATAGGGTAATTTACCCAAATATTTTTACTTGTCTAAAGACTAGCATTCCATTAAAATCATCAAGAGCTTTGTATGACTACAAAGTTCTTGATTATTTTAATGAAAAAGCAACGGTAAATTTTGTTGTCAGTGATATGGTCTAATTTCTTAATTATGACAAAACCAATATTTTTTTTATAATCACAGCAAAAATCGTTAGTCCGCAACGCTCTATCGTCACTACCCACTCCGCGTAACGACTATGAAATCGTGGTACCTGAACAAGATGACGAACCGATGGAGAGTTCAAGCTCTGTCTCTCATGTGGAAGACCAGGCTGATGCTGATGCTAGACTGCAACAGGAGCAGGAGGAAATACGTAAGTGAAATAATGAAATAGGAAACTTTCATAATACTTTTGTCAAAAAATCTATGTAGTGTATATCGAAAGGAATCTTAAAGTGTATATATATCAACAAACGATCTGTTGGCGAGAAGATTTTATTGGCACGTCAGAAGAGCTGTGAAAGGGATTCATGAAAGTGTTTTTAATTTTTTTTTTTTGTTTAAACCTCTACTTAAAGTTTTTATATTTTCTCTGTCTTTAATTATTGTAATATATTTCTAACCGTTTAATAAATCGACTTTGAAAAGTGTTTGACAATGTTCACCATGTATATTCATTTCATAAGCTACAGAAATATGAGAAATATCAGTATGCTGTAACATTGCTGTGCCCTTTATAATTAAAATCTAGTCCAATTTGGATCGGTAGGTGGATCTAGGTCGAACTGTGTTAACTAACATTTGGAGTACTACAAGGTCTTATTTTAGGGCCCCTGATAATTTCTTTGATATAATACGATACAGGTTGTTTCGCGTACTTCAAAAGGTGGGATGAGGCACTAACTGCTTGCTTCGAATTTTCAATTTTGACCTGTGTTCAGTTCAATTATAACAATATTTCGTGTAGGCGCGGCAGCAATGAAGCTCCGCTCGTCGGCCGTGCAGCGCGGCTGCGTGCGGCCCGGCGAGGTCAACGTGTCCGTGGTGCGCGGCGCCGGGCCCGCGCTCAGCACGCTGCAGCACGCAGAGGAGCTGCTCAAGCAGGAGATGGTCACCATGCTGCACTACGACGCGCTGCGGGACCCGCCGCCCGGTGAGGGACCAGCTTGTTTATTATTATTCATTTACAGGGACCGCCCAATGGTTAATATTTCTCTACCTTACCAAATCCATATAATCTGTTCAAGAAATTATGCTACAACTAGTAGCCTTAGGTCTTCCAAACTGTTCTATCGCTCCAATTTTTTGTGGTGATGTATTTCAGTCTGTTTCATCCTTACAGCCTATTAGCCGTAATCTCAATTACACTTTCTCTACGTATCATCTTTCATACAATCCAACTATGTTTAACATTTGCCTTTTTTTACAAAAATATATTTCATCAAAACAGGTGTCGACAAGAAACGAGCGGTACAACTACAAGCTTCGCACTTGGCGTACCTAGAACAGCATCCTTACGAAGAGTTCTCATCTGATGACTTGGATGCCGCCAAACTGGAGATGAAGAAGGAAATGGAAGTCGTAAAGGCAGGCATGGGGCATGGTGAACTGAGCATGGATGCTTACACGCAAGTGTGGGAGGAGTGTCTTGCACAAGTAAGTGGAAAATATTGAAAAAATTGGGTGTTTCAACAGTATGTAGGACACTCAGAAAATTTTGCGGAAATAATAATAAATGTTCTATAGGTTAATATTTTTTTATAATATCTTTTCAAAGTACTCTCCACTAGCCTTTAGACAAGTTTCATGCGTCTGAACCAGTTTTAGAAACACTTCTTCCAGTCCGCCGCAGACACCTCGTATACAGCCTATTTGAAGCCGGCGACGAAAATTGTATCCCTTTGAGCTGATTTTTTATTTGCGGGAATAAACAGAAATCACAAAAAGGAATCACAGAATCAATCAGGTCAGGGCTGTTAGGAGGGTGACCTAAGAGTTTGACCGGCGTGCTGTCCAGGAAGTCCCTCGTTTTGAGCGCGGTGTGCGAAGGCGCGTTGTCGTGGTGAAGCAGTATTCCGCGGAGCCGTGTTTGGTCGCTTGTTGCTCACAACAGAGAAAACTTCTGCCAAGAATTTGGTAGTATACCATTCAGTATTGATGCTTCTATGGTTAATTAACAACAAGTAGCCAGTCAAATTGAAAAAGATTGCGATCAAAATCTTCCCCCGCTTCTAGATCGCTTCACTTTGGTAGGCGTTGATAGGTTTTGAAACACCCAAACCGTCGACTAGCGCTTCGTTTCTGGATCGTATTGATAAATCCAAGACTCATCCACCTGTAATGATGTTGTAAACACGCAGAGACGAGCCTGCTTCAAATTTGTTTAACATGTCACGGCACCATTTACCCGGGCCTGCTTCTGAGCATCGGTGAGGTTGTGCGGCACCCAACGTGAAACTGTCCTCCTCACGCGAAGATGCACATGTAGAATTTCGTGAAGGCTTCCCGATCCAACCTGCAGTATGTGCTGAATCTCTTGATACGTAACTCGCCTTTTGTCATAGGTTAAATTTTTCACTGCTAGCACGTTTTCTTCCATAACAGCCGTCAAAGGGCGACCACTTATTTCTTCATCCCCCAAAGTTAGTCGACCGCGCTTGAATTCGTTATACCAACGATACACGGTTGCCATTTGAAGTCTATCGTACGATTCGTCCGGTTTCAGGCGACACTTGAAATCGTAAAAAATCATAGCGCAAAAAAAAATCCCGGCGCAGATCCATTTTTTACTGACACGTTAAGTTAAATTAGCTCGCAAACAATGTGGAGGGAAATTTTGAAATTGGAACGTATTTATTTTTACTTACATATAATCATATTTTCAAAATAGATTATAACTGGTCAGTCTCTCATTCATAAAAACTGTTTTCGCAATACTTTCTGAGTGGCCTGGTATAGTCGGCCAAAAGAGTGGTCTACGTACTGCTCTAGGATTGAAATTCGTTCGCACGTCGTAAAACAATAAAGTCTATTTTGAAGCGCGAAATTTTGAAAGCCATATTTTCTTTTGCTACAAAATGATGATGCTAAACTGAACTGAACTAACACTTTCCTAGCCGACCGTACTACCGACAACAATATTTTCTAGTACTTCTCTAGTATGACGAGCTTGTGTTCTACATAGACATGTTGGGGATCATCGGCTATCCAATATGGCTTTATATAATCTACGTGAAAGGCATCGAACCTGGCGACTTATAAATCTTTTTTGTTTTATCTTTTCAGGTGCTCTTCCTACCTGGACAAAATAGATACACTCGTGCCAATTTAGCTAGTAAAAAAGACAGATTGGAATCCGCTGAGAAAAGGCTGGAACAGAACAGAAGCCACATGGCCAAAGAAGCCAAGAAATGTTCCAAAATGGAGAAGAAACTTAGGGTTTTGACTGGTATGTGTTACACAATGATGCTTAAATGTATTATGCTAAAGAGATGGCACGTGACTTTGTATACGGCTCGGTTTCTTTACGGCGTAGAACACGCGCCGTAAAAAAGTTTCCATAGTGATCCATAAATCGTGTGTGTACAAAGGGCCTTAGTCTATCTCTTTTTCACTGCTGTTACGATGATTTTGACATTTCCCCATAATTATGGTCCCAGTATGACTACGGCTTGTTTCACTACTCAGATAAATTCCATTCAACTTATCTGGCAGATATTTCCAATCTATACTAATATTATAAAGAGGAAAGATTTGATTGTGTTTGCATTGAATAGGCTCCGAAACTACTGAACCGATTTGAAAAATTCTTTCACTGTTGGGAAGTTACACTACCCCCGGGTGACAGGCTATATTTTATCCCCGTATTCCCACGGGAACGGTAACTACGCGGGTGAAACCGCGGAGCGCTGCTAGTTTCGAATAAAGATAGTGCCTATCCTGACAACAGTGTAACAGGCCATTCTATAATAGTCACTTTATGCTTCATCATTATCCAAATTTATTTGGGGTCGGCGCAACATGTTTTTTGCTTCCATCCTTCTCTATGATACGTCATAAAAAATTTCTTTGTTTAACGAACTAAAACATTATTTCTTTTAATCAGGTGGATATCAAAGTCGGGCGGCATCCCTGATCAAGCAGTTCCAAGAATTACAGGATCAGATAGAACAGGCCAATTTGGAACTGTCCACATTTAAGTTCCTTGCCGATCAAGAAAAAGCAGCCATTCCACGTAGAATAGAAGTAAGTTATGTTATGATACAATTGGTTCTTAAATAATGGCTTCTGTTTCGTTGTTTCTACTGGTCGCAGGCGTTGCCGCGGAGCGGATGAGGCCCTAGATTCTATTCGCAGTTCGCGCAGTGTTACTGAGTTTTTCCATCAGGAATTTATAAGTAGCCTGGATTTGTGCCGGTTGATGGCGATAAGCTCGCCTCCTATTATGTGGGACTCAAACATACAGCCAAAATGAGGCTAGTCTTTAAAAAAATATGTCCTGTTCATCCCGCCATGGCCTTCTAACTAAGCCCACCACGAAGTCGTTTTCACAAAAAATAAAATCGGTTCTAATCATCTTCATTGTATATTTCCAGTCATTGACAGACGACGTCAATCGCCAAACAGACAGAGAGAAACAACTGCAGAAGAGATATGCAGAGCTTCAAGGAGAGTTTGAGGACCTTCACAAAGTAAGGCAGCCCAAAGAAGTGGAATCAAAGCCCACGGACGAGTGAAATATTGTTATTATTGAATACTGTATAACAAATTAAGATATTTGAACGAAATGACTATAGATAGATCGTTTTCGTAGCGAGACATAAGCTTTGTATTTGTGAATGATTAGTCACACGATCGTGTTGGTCATCATCATCATTTCACATAGGCCTCCCCCAGGCTCCGCCACTACGACCTGTTCTGGTTTGCGTTGGTATTACAATTCAATTATTGACCTGTGCTAAATGTCTTTTTTAGACCGTAAAGGAGGTCCTGGTGTGCTAACAAATTGAATTATTTAAATTTCATCGGTACAACGTCGATCGTGCCCGATTGCCGATGAATAGATAAAACATACGGCTTTGGTTGATCCATTGTTGTTTGACGTGATTTATAATGAGCCGATATCGTAAATTATTTTGTGCTATGGGGCCATTCAAGTATTACGTAAGCAGTTTTTTTAGCAATTATTGACCCCCCCTCCCCCTCGCCAGCAAAAGTAAGCAAAGCTCTTACTCCCCCCTCCCATGCTCACGTAAACATTGGTAGCAGACACCTAACGTGTCTGCTCACTTTCTTGTGATTTTGGTATATTGTCATCCTTTTCTTCGAGCCATTCATAGACAAGTAGGGTTGACATAATTATGTGTTCAAACCAAAATCGACTAAAATTTGTAGAAAATCCAAAAATTAATAAATAAATTCTGCTGACGTAATCACCATCCAGATCCCCCATCCCCCATGTCATCAAAAATAAGCAAAACAAAGAAACCCTGTAGTGCTTACGTAATACTTGAATGGCCCCTATTACACTATCCTCACAAGTTCATCGGTCCACCTTGTGAGAGGCCTTCTAATTTTACGTCTTCCGGTACGCGCTCGCCACTCCAGAACCTTCCGGCCCCATCGGCCATCTGTTCTGCAGGAGTCCGCTAGATGCGGGAAGCACAGAACCGGTCGAAGTGGCGGAGCTTGGGGGAGGCCTATGTCCAGCAGTGAACGTCTTTCGGCTGAAATGATGATGATGATGATTACACTATCGACGTTGATCGATGTCTCCTCGATCCTTGTAAGTGTTAAAACACCCTTAGATATGTAGGAGCCGACTATAGGCATGCCGTATTACCTTTTTTGATTAGGTATATATGGATCGTGTGAATGTGGACAACTTGCTCAAAAACAAACCTCATATTTCGTAGCAAGAACAGTACTTCTTTATACTTTGATTATTTCCCAAATATTTGATTGTGACGGAGAGCGGAAATTAATAAACATAATTATTAAGTGACAATATGTTTTATTTCATATTTATATACAACATGATTTACACTAATTATAGAGGAGAATTATGAATTACATGGCATTAAACCATATAAATTACAAATTACACTTAGAATTTACGTATCAAAATCATTAATACAAAGTATCATTACTATATTTTAATTATATCACAGTGAGAGTAACATCCAAAGGATACCTGTCCTTATAGATTCTTGTACTGTACTTACAAAAACATTGTCTACAACTGTATGGTTATAAGTTGATACATTTATTAAACTCTTGAAACAATATGACCCATAGATAGTAAAGGGATTTCTTTAGCACCGATCGTTGCGCTCTCTATCCTTGCTCCAGGCTGTTAAGTATGTGGCCTTTTGATGCACTATCTTGTCCCAAAGCAAAGATTGTCTATGAAAAAAATTCAAGTGTTTGCACGTGTCCACTTTAGCACCAGATAAATTAACCCAATATTAAAATCACTAACTATTCACGTACTATCATCAGAATCACTATCAATCAGTCTTCTCTTAGGTTTATTTTTCTTTATCACTGTAACATCTGGGCTGTCATCCTGTGTACATATGCGCCTGAACTTTTTCTTGGCTTTTCTCTCCTTTTCCAATCTCATTTCTGCTAATTCTAGCTCGGAAGCTTCGTGCACTTGTGTTAAGCCAATATTGGAGTCGACACAGAAGCTATCCTGTGAACAGAAAAACATAGTAAATGAAAGGAAATGGAAAAAAAAAATGTTTGAGTATACAGAATTTCCGGTAGTCAATGGATAACTTTGGAATGAGTAATGGTAGAACTAACGGCCATTCATAAAAAAAACCAGTACTAT
Organism: Antitype chi; assembly: GCA_947359405.1. Taxonomy (NCBI): domain Eukaryota; kingdom Metazoa; phylum Arthropoda; class Insecta; order Lepidoptera; family Noctuidae; genus Antitype; species Antitype chi. The sequence goes on along the minus strand of OX375815.1, from coordinate 6,471,275 downwards.
TAAAGATCCAGAAACATACCATTTCATATGAATCATCTTCAACATACTGTGATAAAATTTCTTCCTTGTTGAACCTTGTTGGTAGCTCTGGTATTTTGAATCCACCTCCTCGGACGGGACTCCTGAAAAATTAATCATTTGAGATATATTTGATACAAAGAGGCTCATCTGTGACACTCCTTCAGCAAGAAACCTTGGAAAACTGCTGATCATCAACAGCAGTGCTAACCGATGACAACTATACCAGAGAAATCTGGGTCCTACTGGGTGTCCACAATGTGGTCAAAAATAGAAGGCCTGCTATGAATTCTGTCTTTTTATTTTAAGAATTCATCCCTAGGGCAGAGGACTTTCACATTGAGAAGACATAGACTTCTCTATAAAAACGGGAGCAGGAAAACCATTACACAGTAAATTGACTTACTTGATAGACTCGAGGTAGACTGCCTGTATGTCCTCATGATGAGTGACATTATCATCGTCGCATATAAAGTCGATAATGCTGCCGACACTGTCGTCAGATGGCTCGTCACCACTGTGACCTTCGTCGGATAGTTCAGCTTCCATGTCCAAGAACTCGCTACCTTTGCTTTTTTTCTGAAATCAAGAAAAATACCATTTCGTAAAAAATATTTTGTTTGTGGGTACTTGTGAGGCGTTTTCTCAGTGCATTTACGAAAAAGAGTGTTTTTAGGCGAGTAATTAGCTCGTGTCGATAAACGCTTATACTGGATTCAACAATTTCGATTATATGAAGTCAAGATTACAATGTAACAGGTGAAGTAATAGTATTATTATAAGATATTTTGTATGTTTGTAATGGGAAAATTCAAAAAAATATTTCGCCTATAGAAAGCTAAATTATCGAGTAACATGGGATATACTTTTTTTCGAAATTAAAGATGGCTACTAAAATTGCAATAATATTATCCAAAGTATAAAAAATTTGTCAAAAAGCCATTTTTTGGTGTGCGCGGCGAAAACTGTTGATGATACATAAAATGTGCTACATGTTTAAAATAGGTAGATACGCTCATTACCCACAAAAAAGTTCGCGAAGCTATAATGTCTAACTATTATAGTCAAGTCCCAAAAACCGTGTTTTGTTCAAATAAGTCGATCAAAACACGGGTAGAATCGAAAGATTTACATTATACATTTGTATAATGATACAAGAAATGTGGCTGTAACGTTAATACATTGTGGAGTCTTTACGACTTTACGTCGCGGGCAGTAACTAGTAATTATGAAGTAACTTACTTTCCGAGTCTTGTGATTAGTCGTAGATCTATATGTATTATAATTCTGTTTGTGCTGTATGTGACTTGTATGGTCGTTCTTTTCGTCACACACAAAATCGTCGTCGCTGTCATCAAACGCCAGTTTTCGTTTATTTTCAGGTAACGGTGACTTGATGGGACTTTTGAATATTCCATTTAATTTAGTTTTATCGACTTCAAGTTTGCTATCTCGTCTGAACATTTGTAGCATGTTCAAAATATCGTTTTTGTCTGTTTCGTCTTCTTTATGATTGTCATCTATGAATTGCGGATTTCTATTTTCCTTTTGTGATGTAAATGTTGGTTGTGATATTACGCAACTTAAAACAGTTTTATCGTTTTTCACGATTGCATTTTTATTATTTTTCATAACAGCTAACTTTTCTTGCAAAGACATTTGCTTCCCCGTTTCATTATCTAATTTCTTTTTCTTATTGAAATATGGTGATGCCGTTATGATGAAACTATCATCCAAGTCTCGTTTTCTTTTCCCACCTACGGGACTGACGTTAGTTTTGTTCAAAGGTTTTTCCTTATTATTAGGAGTGTTGTTCATTTCCGTTGGGTCATATATTTGTGTGCTATCAGAATCACTATCGCTATCCAGAATTATTAGACTGTCTTTTGTTTTATTTTGGGATGTGGATGCTATAGATTTCTCCACAGTATTTGTATTGACAGAGAATTTCCTTTTCTCAACTTGTGTTAAAAGAATTGGTGAGACGCTTCTTTCTTCCTCTGGTTGTACTCTATCGGAAACAGATTTCGATACAGACGCGTTACCATCAGTTTTGTTTATCATATCCACTAGTTGCGTTATCGTCATTAAACTTTTATTATTGCTTGTGTCTATGAGGCTGTTTCTCGTTGAATTTTCCGGTTTTATAGAAGGCGCAACTACTAAGTTGTTATTGTTTGTCGACTCTTTTATCAATTGTTTTCTGCAATTAATCAACTTGGGTGTTAAACTATGAGGACGATCTTTTTTGGTGCTCAATTGGAATCTACGAGGTTGACTGCAAAGTATTGGCGAAGTAGGTACTGGTTTTATTCTTCCAGATAAAATTGAGGGACTCAGTGGATATTCTCTAGAAGGAGATCTGTTGATTTTAGCATTTTGTGTATTGTTGTTTTCTTTAATTTTGTTTTGAGTGGATTCTGGTGGTGTATTATCGATTTCATCATCAGCAAATATGTCATCAATGCTATCCAAACCAAAGAAACCCAATGTTTCTTTTGCTTTCTTTGGCTCTTCGTTTTTGACTACGTTTTCTCTTCCTATTATTTCATCTTTGATATTGCTCTCAGTATTTTTTATTTCGTCTTTGATTGCGAACTCTACAGCTTCTTCTGAATCATCAGCAAATATTATGTTGAAACCTAGTGATTTTTTAATTTCCGCCGGCTCGTCTTTAAATGCATTTTCTCTTTCTATAGCTTTTTCTTTGTCAATTTTCTCTCTTTTTATAACTTCGTCTGCGTTGTCTCTTAGTCGAACTTCCTCTGGACTACTATCATCAAATATTATAGAAGCTATAAGCTCCTCTTTAACTGCAATTTCTTTCTCTATACCTTCCTCTGGGCTGCTATCATCAGCAAATATGTCAGCAATATCACCGATATCAAAATCGTCTGAAGCTACAGAAATATTATGTTGCTTGGCTTCGTCTTTAATATCAAGTTCACGATCTAGAGAAATAAAATCTGTTCCCATATCCATTTCCAAATCGAAATTGTTAACACTTACGTCATGTTTATCCCCTTCAGGCTTTTTGATACATTTCAATATAGTTTCCGCATCAAAATCGTCAATTAGATTTATATCAGGTAATTTAGGCTCTTTGATAGTTTCAAGGACAACCATTGAAAGTTTCTTTTCTTCTTTAACACTTTGTAAAAGAGTGCATTCGCAAATATTTTGGCAAACATGACAGTTTTTCGGAGCGCTAGTATTATCTAAACTCAAGTCAACGAGCAAGCTAATCAATCGAGTTGGTACGCTTTCATCGTTTTGAAGACCTAGGTCATTTATAAGTTTGGTATAACTTTTGGTAGATTTAGTAGCAGTACTAAAGAGAGCTCTTATGTCGCCATCTTTTTTATCAAAAGGTTTCGTTAGAGGTACTTTTTGTTTCTTTTTATTTGGCTGTTTTGATTTAGCTGGAGATGTTAAAACTAAAGGCTGTTTTAATTTGGCCGGAGATATAAAAATGCTTGGTTGTATTGATTTTGCAGGAGACGTGAAAATGGCTGCTTGTTTTGATTTGGCTGGTGACGTAAACATGGCTGGTTGTGAATGAAATTCCTGACTGCCGAAACCTGAAATAAAATAAAACATTATTACACAAATAATTATTATCAAGGTAGCATCTCTGATCTCTTCCGTGATGAATTATACTTACATGGATTTTGTGTAGACGGCGGCATTTCAAATCGTTTAGCATCACTGTACTGCAACAACTCTGATAATATTTCTGAATCTCTCGAATGGTTTATATTAACAGTTTTCTGTAGCGTCCGCTGCCATTCCAACCATTTTGTCAATTTTAGTTCTGTACCCTCAGATGTAGCGAGATCCTTTATTGTTTCTGGAATATTTGACATCATTTTGACATTTAAAGAATACACTTTTTATGTTATTTTGGGGCCTGTGGGTAAGTAATAATGCCACACTGGGCGATCGATCAGGTTAAGCTACGCTTGCCGAGGTCAGTCCATAGATGGGTGACCATCTTTGCATACCAAGACCCTCCGTGCATCGGAAAGCACGTAAAGCCGTTGGTCCCGGCTGTCATTCGTGTATCTTTGTCGTTACGGGTCCTCAAAAACCCGGAAGTCTTGACAGTCTTACCAAGGGGTAACGTGTTACCCAGTAACTGGGTTATGGAGGTCAGAAGCCGACCCAAAATAGTTGGCAAAAGGCTAGGCAGATGATGACTTTTTATGTTGTTGGTTTGCAATAGCGAACAAGCAGACGGCCTGACTTATAGTAAGTGGTAAGCGTCGCGGATATGTTATGCCATGGCCACAGCAAAGACAAAGCCAATGTCTCATGTGCTTGTAATTTCACCAGCACCTTCAAACCAAACATAGCTACGCTGCTTGGTGGCAGTTATAAGCTATGATCAGAACATAATTCCATAATTTATTTAAATATCATCGAATAACGAGCCCAAACTCGATAGGGCTGCGTCGTTTTATTGCAGCGTTCCCATGCTTGCCTACCGGCTCCATCATCAGATCAGCTACATCTAATAATAATTTTGCATTGTCATCCGATTGACATATACGTGCAAAATTTCAGCTCAATCGGAAACAGGGAAGTGGGGCTGACGGTCAAAATGGGCGTAAGTCCAACAGAATTGAAATATATCTGAAATTATAGCATATAATTAGTACTCTATTTCATACTATGGCAAAAATAAATAAAGTCGCCGGAGAACAGTGATAGAACCAATAGGGTATTTTACTCTATATGAGAAAAAATCGAAAAATATATTATTGAGATAGCTTAGGCCAAAAGCAGTCGGGAAATGTCGGTTTTCGTTCATGAAATAACATAATAAATTTTAAAATTCAATTCAAAGATAACTGTTTTTGAACACCAAGAAATAGTAGCCGCCATGTTATTACGTCATACCGCTGTTTAAACTAATCAACTGAACAACCTTGTACTTTTATTATTTTCGTAACCAGAAAATTTTATTGGAATAATATCTTACATTCAGGAACAGCAAACCAACGATAAGTAGAGTCATAACTCATTTTTAAATTATAATCAATTATCATACAAAATATCAGCGCATTTGTGTACACAGCAAACTGACGTCATGCCCAAATATGGCATCCACTGCATCCAGCGTTTTTGTCAAATTACGCACGAAATATGATAATGTAAACTTTAAATGCATTTTTATGGCACTAATCGATTCAATAAAAATGTTATGTTTTTTGTTAGTGGTTTATTAGCATTTTAGACTCTAATTATGACACTTTTCAAAAATAGTCGAATAAAAAAAAAGCAATTTTCTGTATACATATATACCGAATATTTGACTACACCTAGCACGTAAAAAATACCTACTTGGTACCTGTGCAAAAAAAAAACAAATACGTTGGTTTGAGACGACATGAGCCATTTATCGCCCCCGCGTCATTAGTTACATGTTGTCATAGGCTGAAATAGAGTTTACTTGAGGACTTTATTTTGATTTCAGGGTATTTTTTATGCATGCTTTTCATTAAAAACCGTTCAAATATATATTTTTTACTTTAATTATATGTATTTAATTTTTTTCAAACAATATTTTCAAGTAAACCCGGTGGCTTTTTTTGAGTGGGAAATCAACAAATAACTTCTCCTGCTCTGGGTTGAGCAGGAGGGCGTGTCAGACTTTTACTGACTAAAACCCACCCGTGTTCCCTCAGTTGGACCCCAACAGTTGGTGCTGACATCTCTTTGAGGCGCGCGTGGAACACAACGCGCCGTCGACCCGGGCTTGGTCCTTACCGGACAGCGAGCTACCCATTACTCGCCGTCCGCAAGCCCGCCCCTACAGTGGCCGGGCATCAGCCTGGGATTCCCGACGCCCAGGGCGTCTCCCGCGGCGACTACGGCCGTGAGGGCGCATATACTGCCTCTCCCTCACGTGCGCCGCCTCCCTCTTCGCGAGCATTACTGCTTCGCAGAAAGAGGTGACGGCATGGCCTGGACCAGGGCAGGACGCGAGAGATCGTCGCCGCTGATCGCCTCCACGAGGACACGGCGGTGCTCCGCCCAAGCCGGGCAGACCTCCACCGTATGCTCCACCGTATCCTCAGGGCGATCTTCGCAGTGGAAACACCCGGGCGTTTCCTCCCGCCTTATGTGAAACAGGAACCTCCCGAAACACCCGTGTCCGGTGAGGACATGCCTCAGGCGGAAGGTGAGGACGCCGTGCCGCCTCTCAAGCCACTCCTCAAAGAGGGGACTTGCCGCCGCTATCGTGGCGTGCCCAGTGGATGGCTTGGGTTATTTATATAATTAGGATTCTTGTATTGGGTCTCAACAACTGGCACTAGTTACAGTTCTGTTGGTCTTACGTCCACGTTTCATTCAAATTTGGCCATCATTCTTTCACTTGCAAGATTGCAACCAGAGCAGGTAAAGCTAAAAATAATAGTTTAAAAAACTAAAAAACACGCTTTAAGAACCAAACTAAAAAAGGAGAAAATAATTTAATTCAATTAAAAAGCGTGGGGTGCTTGACATTAATTGATTATAAAATACCTCAAAAAGTTTAAAGTAAAAGTATTATTTATTTTCTATTTTTTAGTTCTGCTAACCACAAAAACGTGTTTTTTTTCTATTTTTTTTTTAATTATTGCATAGTCATCGGTCCTCGACAAGTTTACAAAGTTTCAATGAAATCTGACCGTTTAAAGTGGGTCAAAATCGCGCTCAAAGGAGTAGGTTACACACAAACATACAAGTGAAGCTAATATAAAGCGTGTAAAAAAAAGCTTGTAAAGATAAAATTAATTCTACAAAACATAGAATGGGCGGTTTTATCGCTTAATCGTATCTTTATCTATCCCTTATAACCATTTCTCCAAGTTGCTTACCTTTATTCATCGCCCAATACTCCTGTGGCTTTGTAAACAATGTAGTGCTGCAATATCCTTCTGGAAACATCTCTTTGAATTCGTTCTCAGTGATCAGACTATTGTCCACGTCTTTGTTGGAAGAACCTGAGCTGCTTTTAGAGGCTTTTGATAACAGCATTGTTCGCAAATCTTTTTGCCCCTAAACAAAAATATTGTAAGTAATAAATGTGTTGGCGTAGTACTAACTATGCTTTAAGTGTAATCAGTTAATAGAACCTATGTTGTTCTGTGTGTATGTTTTTAGACATAAGCCCTGCCTAAATTTTAAGACCGACAGTAGTCTACTTTTTACCCGACTGTGCAATGCAAAGGAGTTAATGTGTTTAAATAAGTGTAAAACAATTTCAAAAGGAGTATGAATGATCGTTGCAGGTAGCTTTTTGTCGTTTCTGACTGCATGGGAAAAACTCATGTGTAAGTATACAAATTCCTCTTACCTTCTTTGCCTTTTCAATCCCTTCTTTACTCTTTTCCTTAGGATCCTGTTTCTTCTCCACCGTAATAAACATCTTCTGGCATTGCGGCGTGAAGTCATGCGGGATCATCCTTGGATTTAGTTTGTATAGATTGTTTTCGACCTCTTTTGATTGTAGAACCTTTTTGTTGAGGCCGTCTCTTTGCCGCATACATTCTAATAATGTCTAGAAAAAAAAAAAAAAACATTACCGATTGTTATTTTATGAATGACGTTTATTTGTTTTTCGTTCTTAGTTTGGATTCTATCTATCCGCAGCCTGAATTTTTGGGATGGAGATTCTGATGACTATAAGTAAACCATTCTTTATGTGACCACAGACATATCATGACTACTTTGATTACTTTTTTCTACCTGTGTCAAATAAACTGAAATACACATTGGGAATATTATTTTATTTATATTGTAATATTTTTAACAATTACCTGGTGTTCTCTGCCTTCAGTGACGAGGATAAAGACTTGTCCTCCACGCTCACGACCGGTACGTCCACACCTTAGATAAACACATTAAAAAAAGTCATGTAAAAAAAAGTCGAATATATAACCACTTTTTTCTTGAAGACTGTTAAAACACAACACCTAAAAAAAGTTTAAAGTTGCGAAAAAAAAAAAAAAACTTGCATATCGCCCCCAAAAACTGTTTGGCCGGAGCCACTAACATTCTTGTTCGAACTTATGGTATGTCACAGGCAATTAAAGTATAATCAGCCGATAATGTTCCCACTGCTGAGTGGAGCCCTGTGTCCCAACAAAGGGCTCCACTCAGTGAGAGGCAGTGGCCCATAATCTATCACGCGGGCCTAGTGCGGGTTGGTGGATGTCACATTTCTTGGAATTTTTGCTTCTAGGACATGCCGGTTTCCTCACGATGTTTTCCTTAACCGTTTTGACAGCAGTGGTGATGAAATTAAATACTAAAAAACTAAATCCTAAATCAACATTTGTGTAGATACCCCCCTGGCCCCTGTCACACAGGCAACTGAGGGAACACGGGTGGGTTTTAGTCAATAAAAGTCTGACACGCCCTCCTGCTCCACCCAGAGCGGGAGAAGTTATTTAATGATTTCCCAACCTCAAAAAAATTATATACAACAGCTGTTTAAAAAAAATCAAGATTTTAATATTGGGTTCAGAGCGAAAGTCGTTTATGCTGATGGCTTACATACAACGACACATTTTCAGGTTTAGAGTAAACAAAAAACCAAGCTTTGTATTTCAAGAGATTAATTGAATAGGCTCACCTCTGCACAAGTCGTACAGGCGACTTGGTGGATATATCGAAGCATATGATGAGGTCCACGGAGCCGACGTCCAGGCCCTCTTCGGCCACACATGTCGCAACCAGCACGTTACACAGACCCTCGCGGAAATTACGCATTACACGCATCTGCTGCTTTTGTGATACTACTGTTTTGCCGTCCTTACCTGCAAATATGGCATAGTTAGGATCCCGTATGAATAAAACGAAATGCCTTTGATCAGTAAAGTGCAACAAGGATCTTGGCGCACGAATGACGTTATAGAGACATGAGGAACAGGGTGTAAAGTTCACTTATCCTCCATAGAAAAGGGAGGATCCTCCGACCAGACAGGTGTTGTGTCTGGTGGGCTACTGCAATGGCGGGACGTTATAGTATATTTGCTAGTGGCGCGGTAAAACTCTGCTTGCGCGATTCAGGGTTTTGCGTGACGTTAATGTGATGTGTAGTGTAGTTCAGATGTGGCGATGTAGAAGCCGCCACAACTTTGTTTTGTGAAGTGTATTGAACAAACAAGATGATAAATCTTCTTCAATAAATCTTTGTGCAGCTGTAGATTGGACGTCAAAAAAGTGTTACGTTTGTCAGTTTATGGATAAAATAATGCAGGCGCTATACACGTAAAGAGCTCATGAGTTTGGGCCTTATACAACTAGTCAGGCAATCCACACACGAAGTTTTTATAGTAATAATAGTCTATAGTTCATATAGGTTCAAATTAACGAAAAAATAAAAAATCATATTCTATTTTGTATCTTACCTGAGGCGCCTTGTCCCACAAACATCTGGGGCTTAATGAGCGGTCGACACTGCAGCAACAAGCAGTGCACCAGGTTCACACTCTCGCGGTACTCACAAAATACTGAAAAAATACATGGCTATGATCAGAGATCGGATATTCGGATGCATATTTACCTAGTTAATTTTTAGCTATGAAAGTATGGAACCGCCTTCTAAAAAATACTTTAAAAAACCGGGTTTCTTAGATTGCATAACTATTCAGATGCATATTTATTTAAAACTAGCAGCGCTCCGTGGTTTTACCCGCGTAGTTCCCGTTGCCGTGGGAATACTGGGATAAAATATCGCCTATGTCACCCGGAGATAGTGTAGCTTCCCAATAGTGAAAAAAAATAATCAAACCGGTTCAGTAGTTTCGGAGCCTATTCAATGCAAACAAACAATTAAAACTTTCCTCTTTATTATATTATAGATAGTATAGATGAATATTTAACCCCCGATGCAAAAATGTTTCAATAATTACCTATTTGAATTATTCTTAATATTAATGTAGTCTATCTACCTTACTACTTTACAATATTAGGTAGGTGGATATGCATCCAATTCTTTAGTCAGAAAAAAAACCAAAATTGGATCGGAATCGCAGATTTTTACGATCGATACAAAAGTGCATTCCATATAAGACAACATCTCAACTTTAAGTGAATATACATCCAAATATTTGATCTCTGGTTATGATTTAGCGCACTGACCGTTCTTTTTATAAAGCATTTATTAGAAAATCCTGAACTCTGGGAATTAAGGCATGAGGCTTTTAGGCAGAAATGGAATGTGTAAGCTAGAAAAGATACCCAAATTTCCAGGATTAGTCAGAACAGTATTTAGAAAAGATACCCAAGTTTTCTGGATTAATCAGAACAGTATTTTTATTTTTGGCAACTACCGGCTAATGACACAATTAATTTTCTATTGTAATGTCATTACAGGGGCCCGCGCGGTACTTAACCGATTATTAATTTTCTATTGTAATGGCATTACAGGGGTCCGCGCGGTACTTAACCGATTATTAATTTTCTATTGTAATGGCATTACAGGGGTCCGCGCGGTACTTAACCGATTATTAATTTTCTATTGTAATGTCATTACAGGGGTCCGCGCGGTACTTAACCGATTATTAATTTTCTATTGTAATGGCATTACAGGGGTCCGCGCGGTACTTAACCGATTATTAATTTTCTATTGTAATGTCATTACAGGGGTCCGCGCGGTACTTAACCGATTATTAATTTTCTATTGTAATGTCATTACAGGGGTCCGCGCGGTACTTAACCGATTATTAATTTTCTATTGTAATGTCATTACAGGGGTCCGCGCGGTACTTAACCGATTATTAAGATTTTCACAGAACCATACCTATTGCTTTTGTATCTTGGTTATTACTCTGTGCTTTAGTAAAATGTTCCGTCATTATTTGTTTTAATTTATCAAACTTAGGATGACCGAAGCACAAGTCTTTTGGCACCTATAACAAAAAGAAAACATTACATACAATCACAATATTTTATGTGAATACATAAATGTGAAATTTTGTATGTTTAGATGTGTTACTCAATCACGCAAAAACGGCTGAATGTTTTTAGATGAAATTTGGCACTCAGATAGTTTGTAACCCGGAATAACACATAGGATACTTTTTATCCCAATAGTACGTTCCCGTGGTATAATTCTCGACCTCCTCGCGGGCGAAGCCGCTAGAAAAAGCTAGAGTAAAATAGTTTAAACGATGTTTTTGGCCCACATTGTGTATTCCTCCTAGACCGTGCTTGTGTTTAGAAAAATAAGTCTCAAATACACAAACAGCCAATGTTTGCTGTGTTTTGCAATCCAATCACCTTTTCGTAATGTTTTGAGAACTAGTTTTATAATTTCTACCATAACCTATAAATTTCTCAATCATACTTATGCCAATTACTATAGCTTATGCCAGCGGCTTCGCCCGCGCCGAGATCGATAATTATCCCACGGGAATATAATATCAGGGTAAAAAAATCCTATGATAGTATGTATCCTATCCAGGTTACAAACTATCTGTGTGCCAAATGTCATCCAAATCTGTTCAGCCGTTGTTGCGTGATTGAGTAACAAACATCAAAACTTTCACATTTATAATATTATAGTAGAATTAAATATCCTACTATATAGTAGGATTTAACTAATATTCACCTCCGGTATTGTCCCATCGGGCAATAGACTCCTATCCAAAGACAAAGGATTGATTCCCAGGTCATCCCTTAACCTTTCCAGCAAAGCGGTCAACTTGTCATCAGTCTGTATCCAGGACTTCTCTGGGTGCTCATCAAAGAAGTTGAGGAATACCCTAGAGCCGTGCTGGACTAGCAACTCCAAGCCATGGTATAAAGCAATGAGGACGGTGAAGTCTTTCATTATGTAGTTGTGTTGTGGGTGCCTGTGAAAGTATAAAGTAGTAACTTTAACTATTTAAAGACGGTTGTAAACAGTGCGACTAAGGATGAGTTTTCACTGAACCGGAGACCAGCTGAGCAGATTTCAAGAATCGACCAATCACAGACCAGACGACTGACGTGATATGTATTACAATTTCCACAAATGTGATTGGTCGATTCCTGCTTGTCGTGGTTCCGCTCGTCTTTGCTTTAGTGGAAACGCACTCTAATTTGAGTACAGTAAGTAGACGAAAATATTATTGTCAATTTTCATAGAGATTTCGAAAAACTTCAGCATTGTAGAGCGTCCCCTCCGTTACTCACTTGTCACTTTTTAAATCTCAATGTGTCATATTAACAGTAGCAGCAGTGTACACTTAAATAGCGCTTCTAAACGGTACTTGAAACTTGCTAGGTACTAAATCTACTTTGGAATGCAAACAGAGTAGGTACTGTATCTCCTATTAAGCTTGGCACATACGATGCGTCAGCAGATAGTTTTCGAATAATATCATATAATATATAGGTAGTTTATTTCTCTCTTAAAGGTACATTGTTACAGTAATTTATTTATACAATTTGTGAATGTTAAATCCAATGAATGTTAAAATGCAAATTACATTCTGCGGAGTTTAGAATTGTTTTTAGAGTTAATATTAGCGTGCCCCAATATATACGGTGATTTTTAAGAATAGAACGTATAAGACAGTACCTAACCGAAGTGAAATAAAAAGTGGTATCAAAAATTTTAAAAAAGCGTAGAATATTTTCTCACCGGGCACTTCGATCTTTAGTCTGATACTCCTTGTACAGCATCACAATACGACCTTTGGACAGATTTCCCAAATTAGGGGGAAGTATGTTCATTTCTTTTAATCTTCTGGCGTACCCGTCTAAAATCTGAAATGACAATAAAATACTTTAATGTAAACATAGGATATGCTTTATATCATCATTCATGTTTATGGTTTCAATCACGAATTTATCACTATTCGGGAAACCCGAAATAGATACGTGAGTAATACTGTAAACACCTAACAATATGCCAAGAGCGTGCCCTCAGCTTTTTCGGACATTTTATGCGTTCACCTAAACATAATCTGGAAAGGCTTATGATACTGGGCCGGGTGGAAGGAAAACACGCTCAGGGCAGAGCACCAACAAGATGGTCAGAAGCGATCACGAGTGCTGTTGGAGCCAGCACCTACCGAGCGGTCCATACTGCAAAAGATCGATAACATGGAGACGCGTCGTAGCAATGAGGGAACGACGCAGAAGAAGAAGAAGTACCTATAAATACGGTCTGAATGAAGTATTGTGTTACCTCAATATACTGTTGTCTGACTTGAGACAGTTCCATGCCCAGATGTATGACCACAGTGGTTATCTTCCGCGCGTGACTGTACGGCGCGACGTCAATGCAGTTCTCTGTCCTTAGCTCTAGGTGGGCTATGTGCAGGTTTTTCACTACCTATAACCAAATTAAAAATAATTTATTTGCTTATGGGTAAAATTTTAAATAATAAGTAAGAAAGACCTCATGAGGGCTTGACCACGTGGCTTATTGTAGAATCTACTCTTTCGGTATTCTATAATAATAATAATATAGTTTATTGTCACAAAGAAACATACATTAGTATACATACACTGTTTAACAAGATGCTAACTACGCTGCAGAAGTCTGTATACAGATATTGTGAGCCCTGCCTCTCAAACTAGGATAACCTGTATCTTAAGAGACAGTGTTCAGCTGTGAGGTTACATAAAAATAGGGATTATACAACTGCGAACTCTGCCAACCTATTGTTCGTATTAACAGTATGTATCGTAGTATAACGACCTATGGCTATATATGTATGTATCGATGGAGTGATTTGATTCATGTATGTGTTCCTTCCTCCATTTCCTCAAAACAGTTTATGGAAATGTTTTCACTATAAGGTAAAATTCATGAGTAAATTCGTAAGTTCCAAAAATAAATCTACAGGATTTATTTTCGTAACCTGACTACTACTGGGATTTTCTACCTTATTACGATTACAAGCCATTAACATCTGGCAGTACTTTAGATTGTTTATTCTTTGCGTTCATAATATTTTGCAGTGGCTTATTTATCATTTAGCAATGCATGCATTTACAAAGATAATTCTGATTAATTTCCGTGCCCAAGGTCCTAATCATTTGATCCATTGTTTTTATCCCAATGGTATATTAAATTATTTAAACTAATGAAGGTTGTATCTTTACATTTTATATAGTATAAAACAAATTCGCTTTTTGTGTCTGTATGCTTAGATCTTTTAAACTACGCAACGGATTTTAATGCGGTTTTCATCAAAAGACACAAGTGATTCAAGAGGAAGGTTTATATGTACAGACGCTAGCACATCAAGCTACCCCAATCTGTCAAATTTCTTTGATAGATTTTAAACTTTATTACGTTAGCATAAGGTTCATGTTCAATTGGGAAAACTTGACAGTTTGGGGTAGCTTGATGTGCTGGCGTCTGTACAATACGCCAAAATCCGCGCGGGCGAAGCCGCTGGCAAAAGCTTGTAGTAGATAAAATAAAATGAGCCAATTTTATTTATATAGCACTATAAAATTTACATAAGTAATTATCCTTGTTTTTGGGAACAAACAGTGTTAATACAATTAAATAGGTGTTTAGTTTTGTGATTCGCAAATTACAATAGGCCTAGATAACTAAACAGGAAAATATTGGGTTAAACAAACCGTCGTATGGTAAAAATAAATTGTCTGTCGCCAATAAAATTAAAATGGCATTTAAAGACTCTTTGTATTAAGTTTGCTGCCTATTATTCCTGAAAATATATCATTACAAAATGCTCTTTATTTATACATACATTAATAACATCTTCAACTTTACTGCCAGGAGTGGCTGACAATGCCAGCACCCTATATATCTTGTGTCCAATATCATCCAATGTCGATACAATTTGACAGTATGCATAGTTTCCTCTAGCTCTGTGAGCCTCGTCAATGACCAGGCATCGGACTTTGTCGCAAGGACAAATACCTGACTTCATGTCATTGTATATAACTTGAGGAGTGGCGAAGAACACTCTTTTGGTCTGCCAATGTTGCTTCCTTGTGGTAGCTTGCATGTGACCTGCAAATATATAACTGCTTAGTGTGTTTTAATATGCTAATGAAGCTAAAATAATGCAGGCATTAATTATGTGATTGGAGTAAGTAATAGATGCTTTATTAAGTGTCACTTGCTAACATCTGAAAGACAAAGTACTGTAGGTAGTTGGCAAAACATGACTTCATGTTGTACAAGCTGGCGATAAAATAACTTTAATCACATTCGGAATGAAATGAAAATGAATTAGATTAGGTTTTTTTGCTTCGAAGAGACAAAGGAATATGGTAGGTGGGTGGGTGTAAACACGAAAGCGTGAAATAAACTTAATAATTTTAAAGTGATCGGTATATTTGTTACCGGCCAAACCCGATTTCAGGCCAAACTAGTTTGTCCTAGGCCAAACTGGTTTATTAAGCCGGGGCACGCCGATTAAATGGGTTAGGTTAGAACTGTGACCAAAAGCGCGCGAGCCGAGCGAGCGAAGCGAGCGAAGCCGCGGCAGCGGCCGGCGAACGTTACTTCCAAAGGCTGTTAACGAAATGGCTAATTAAGCTAGTTGGCTGCGACATATCACGCATAGGATAAGTCTGTTTGGCCTGAAATTGGGTTTGGTCGGTAACATATTCATTCTGATACATCCTACATCACACAAGAATTAACAGAGAGAGCCCTAAGGTTCCTATAGTATCAACCTACACACATTCTTTTCTCTTTCATTGATTACTTATCTGGAGGGGTCCATATAAGTTAATAGTGTGAATGTGAGGACTATTTGGGGTCATTGTACTTTGTTGATCGTCTTAGTGATGGTCTGACAGTTTGTGTACTTTATTAGGTCTATCCAAATGTCCTTTCTTTGATATTGTTTCGTCAAATCTTTGAGCTCCGACAAATGCGTGAACTGACTGTGGACAAGTCTACACAAATGTGTAGTTCTTTCCTCAAAAGACAATTTTTGACACCAATCTACATGGTCCTCACATGATCTGACCTAGATCATGTACGGACTTTTAAAGAGACAGTGACCTCTGAGTTTGTTTTGGCCTTGAATAGCCAACTATTGAAAACTTGATTGAGTTTAGTGTTTCCTATCCAAATAGGAAACACTAAACTCAATCAAGTTTATAAATTAGGATTATTGTGTAAAAGTATACAAACCTACTTACAGAAATAAATCATTTTTAATTTAGTTGATAAGTTCCAACTAACTTATCTGGTAGCTAAACTTAATCCGCTTTATTTATAAACGTTACTTAAAGTTAAGTAATGATTAGCGTCTGTTTAACCATACATTTTTGACATTTTAATTTTTTTTAAGTTTAATCAACATTTATAAATAAACCCCATTTAAAACAATTTGTGTATAATTTTTATAATTAATCTAGTTGATAATGCCTATGTAAAAACTGAAACAGGTTTTAATTTAGTTAATCAGAAATTGTGTAACGTTTGTAGTGATAACTGCAGGAATATTATGACATGTTTTTAATTTAATGTATTTTGAAATTAAATATTTGCGCACCACATGTAATGGTAGAATGTAAATGGGCCACCTTTATAATAATATCATACTACTTTGTACACCTACATTTTGGCAAATAAATTACTTACTTACTTAAAACAGATATGTATTTAAATATTACCTGTCATTTCAATAGTGTCATTTGGAGGTATAGCGATAATATTGTAGCACGCTTCTATTTGCTGAGCAACTAGGGGCCGGGTCGGTGCAGTGAATACAATCTTGCCAAGCGGGTACCAGCGGTAGAAATTGTACATAATCACTGCTGCTATGAATGTTTTACCCAACCCAGTGGGAAGACTTACCTGTAAGAGAAAAGTAATACTGTGTAAAAGTTTTTTCTTGCAATTTTTACATATTAACTTGTTAATGTTTCGTTTCCAAACAAATCAAAGGGAACAACAAATGCTAGTATTAGTACTTAAAGCCTTAAGACCCAAGAAAAAGGAGTACTTGAGGCACAAAAACTGGTACTAATGGATCAAGCAATAGTATAACTACATACTAGTGACCAGTTGACATAGTCTTCTTAAACTAAATCAATCTTTTTGACGGCACGGTTGGCGCAGTGGTTCAGCGATCGACTGCTGCGCTGCGTGTCGCGGGTTCGATTCCCGCACGGAATATTTGTATGATCTGCAAGTAGTTGTTCTGGGTCTGGCTGTTTGTGTATGTGAGTTTAAATGTTTGTAAACGCACCCACGATACAGGAGAAATTCCTAGTGTGGGGCAACGTTTTTTAAAAAAAAAAAAAAAACAGTCTGGTCTTTTCCCAACGATGTTTGGGTCGGCTTCCAATCTAATTGGATGCAGCTCAGTACCAGTATTTTACTTGGGAGCAACTGTCTATCAGACCTCCACAACCCAGTTACTGGGTAATACGATACCCTGGGCTAAGACTGATTGTCAGAATTTCGGGCTTCTGATTACCTGTAAAGACTGACAAAGATCCACGAATGACGGCTGGGACTAACCAACAGCTTAACATGTTTTTCCAAGCACAGAGCGCCTTGGTATTATGGCTGTTAGTTATCCACAAGCCCCTCTACATATACTAATGGTTTTTTTTTGTGTGGGAAATCATCAAATAACTTCTCCCGCTCTGGGTGGAGCGGGAGGGCGTGTCAGACTTTTACTGACTAAAACCCACCCGTGTTCCCTCAGTTGCCTGTGTGCCAGGGGCCGCGGTATCTCTTTCGAACAACCCGCACCCCTGGCAGGATATACTAATGGTATGGTTAACATGATTAATGGATATGATAGGTTGGTTGATAAATGGTTATAGGTTTTGTTATGTACTTAAAATGTCTGCAGTGTGTGCACTTAGGACATCATAAAAATATGAAATTCACAACACAGGCCACCTTATTCTTGTGTTGTGAATTGAATGTCAAACATAGTATTTTATGTAGAAAACCAACATTGGTAGTTTCAATATGCCAGAAGATTTATGAATTTACAAAAATACATACAAATTCTATTAGACCAATTCTAATCTATACTAATATTATAAAGACAAAAGATTTGTATGTTAGTGTCAAATAAACTCAAAAACTAGTGGACCGATTTCAAAAATTCTTTCACAAATTGAATTCTCCATAATTCCTGAGTAACATAAGCTATATTTATTACTAGAAAAAATGAGGGATTCCACCTGTGCGAAGCTTGGACGGGCCGCTAGTTATACATCCAAGGCGTTGCTGGCCTTTCTCGAGGAGCTGGGGTGGATTGAATAGCTGATTTTCCCACCCGTACGCAAAATACGTGCTTAGACGTGGAGTTGCGAACAACAGCCCGTATTACCTATTACCTAGTTATTCATCAAACTAAATCTTACCAAGGTGTTCTTCAGAATGGCAGCCTTAATAACATTAAATTGGTAGTCTCTCACTGGGTAGTTGGTTGGGTAGATCCATGTTTTTCCTGTCAGCTTGTCATATCCACTGATCTCTTCATCACAGCAGAGAGCACTGAAAATATATGCTTGTAAGTTTCTGGGTAAAGTAGGGAGGGTAAAACACAAGTAAAGTATCACACATAGTTGTTATTAATTTTATTCTTTAGCCATATCTCACATGAGGTAAGTTAACCCCTAGTGTCTCTCGCCTTTTTAAGACCTAAAGACTGTCTGGAAGGGATTGCCTGAACTTAGTTGAACTTTTATCAGAATGTTTAATTATGTGGTTTGTGTGCAATAAAGAGTATAAATAAATAGGTCAGGTGTAGATGAGATTTGTGTTGCAAAAAATATATGGGACTCTCAATGGTAAACGACAAAATTCACAGTCACAACAAGGTTGATTGATGTACCCAGGAAACGTGATACATCGTATCGAGTATACCCAGCCTATAAAAATGAACTTACCTAACGTTTAAATCTCCCCCGTTAGCCGAATCATTTATGATACTCTCAGAAAACCTTGATCTTTGTATAAACGAGGAATTATCAAAATGGGCCAACAACGTAGAGTCGTCGAATATTTCATCGTCTTCGAATGCATCGTTTTGTTTTGATTTACTAGTACTAGGCAAGTTGTTCATAGTAAATCCTCATAATTGTTAATTGTTGAATTTGATAAACAATAAGCACACGAGACACATAATGTATTAAGATAACACTGAGTTTCGCTACTTATGAACACTTAAACAATAACCATTCATTATACTAATTACTAATAAAATAACATGAAACAAAATTATTTGGAAAATCTTTGCGCGGCTTTTCGACAACTTTGACTGACTGAACTACTGACTGAATTACTGATAATGACTGACACTCTGACAGTTCATTACATTGACAAAACGGAACTGACAGGACTAGACAGTGTCAGTTGATGTGACAGCTGATCACAACAGATACAAAATAAAACGGATAATAACCGCACTCCCCTCAATGTTCATCTCGCTGCCGAGATGCTATGCAACACACATGAGTCGTAATCGTAAGTGACCTGCACGTATGCACCAAGCATCACGTAACCACACTGTCTCGTTCCATAACCACTTCCTCACTTCCAAATTATTCATCGAATGTGTGGCAGAGTGTGGCTGTGGTATGGTGGCTTAGAGCATACACCGAGAAATTTAAATGGTTGTTTTACCGCAGCGAAGTGGTTTTGTCTTGGAAATATAATCGTTTTATAAACAAATAATATATTTAAAACAAAACATGGCAGATTAACAATTGTGTGTAAAATAACCACGTGCGAGAGTTTACTTTGCTTTGAACATTTATGGATCGCTGTTTCCTTTGTCGGTGGCGCGTGCGATACGAGTAGTACCTATAAGTAACCTCTAGTGTTACTATTGATTCTCACGTTTTCGATTTTATGAATATTTTTTTAATAAAATAAAAAATAAAAATTTACTTTTACTCTATGCTTCGAAAGTACTCCATAGGGCAAGTTGTTCTGCCGCGAGAAAACAACCATTTAAACATAGTGTATATCGTAGACAGAGAATGCTATTCTCTGTCTACGGCACCGGTGTATAAGGTGGCCGGGTATCACACCCATGTTTTTCCCATCTCAATGATCACACCTCTCAAATGATTACTGTCTTCTGCATAAATCTTCTGTGGTTCTACTTGTCAATTTTACATCTATCTGTCGTATTGTCTGTCACATTCAGCTCATTCTGTCAAAATAGACATGGGCGAAGTAGCTCACTGAAAAGAAAAAGAGCGATTAGCTCTTTCACTCTAAAGAGCTATATCACTCTTCTAGCTCACTAGCTCTTCTATAGCTCAGTGACACAGACGCCGAGACGCCGAGCGCCGACTGTTAGTTCAATTGACTCACGCTGCACGCGCGTCGAAGGAGACGGGTCGGCTCGCTCAATAGTGAGTAGCTCTTTAGAAGTTTGGACTCTTTATTACTCACTAGCTCTTCTATAGCTCGGTGATTCAGACGCCGACTGTTAGTTCATTTGACTCACGCTGCACGCGTGTCGAAGGAAACGACTCGGCCCGCTCAATAGTCATTGTCAATAGCTCTTTGAAAGTTTGGAGTTGTTAAGTTAAATAAGTGCTTCTGTTTGTTTATATAATGTTATGACTGTATGTAAATAACACGCAAAAAAATAAACAATGCAAAAGTATTTTCTATTAAAGCTATGGCCATAAAGATAGTTTTACAGTGATTTATGTCGAATGATAGTCTACAATGACGTATTGTATCGAAGAGCTATTGTTGGAAGAACGAACTATGCGATCCGAAATATTCCGAAGCGAACCGAATGAGCCGTTCGGCCGCTGACTTCGGTCGGTCATCGGTGTCTTGCTGAAGTACTGAGAGTCTAAGAGCTAACTGAGCTAGTGAGCTACTTAGCGAACGAGTGAGTGAGCGAGAGCGACGTCCATCAAAAAGAGCTAGCTCTTTTCTATCACTCGCTCACGAGCTCCCTAGAGTATATATGTTCTGTGCTCACGAGCTACCCATGTCCACAGAACATATATACCACAAGCGGCCCATGTCCCATGTCTATGTCAAAACAAACTAAAGCGGCAGCGCTATTTGAATTGTATGATTTCAATTTATTCATCTTTGTATTACACTCTTCTTAGCTTTTCTTAAAAATATTACACTCCCCTGAGCTGCTATTTGAATAAATGGATTTAGAAGATGGTTTCGACGATTTACTTGCCGAAATCAGCGAGCCGACATCTCCAAAAAAACCCAAAATTGAATCTGAAGCTTTACAGCAAGTGCAACCTGGTAAGTAAATCTGTTTGTTTCATCATCGTCTGCCTAAGTAGGCCTGAATGGCAAGTGCCATTCCATACAATTGCATTTCGGGCTTATTATATTTCTATGACATTCTATAATGCAAGAGTTATTTGTGGGTTATTCAAAGGAAAACGAAATTATAAATTTAAGCCATACTTCTACTTAAAACATGTTATAACTTGTACGTAAATCAGAATCAGCTGCAGATTTGAATTGCTGTAACCAATGTAAGATCATAAATGTAGTGGTACATGGAAGAGTGACGGACTCTGTATAACCATGAAACAGCTTACTTTACATTACATACACAATTTAAACTTACTTTTTACATTTTACTTAAAATACCTAACCTTAACTTTTTCAGGGACATCAAAAGAGCCGGTTTCTAAACCTGCTTCTTCTAAGACACACTGTGTATTAGTTAATCAGAAACAGGTAGTTTATTAATTACTTATTAAACTTCTTTTGGCATACATACCAGCAACTAAATGAAATGATCCATGTAAAATACTGATATTCAGCTACATCCGATCCCAATTTAGTTGGGATAAGTCTCAAGTGATGATGATGATAATGAAATGATAACAGATTGTGCTTTGGCAAAAAAATATGAACAAGGCCGTAATATGATAGCGGAAATGACTGCCCAGGGTGAGCCATAAGTACATTAAAGTGTTGCTACTATATAAATTCATCTACCAAAGAATTATGCCCATTTATTGCAAGATAAGTTTTTTGTTTAAATACCTGTATCCACTGTACAGACATGCAAAAATCTTTAATAAATATATACCATTTTGAAATAACTCCTAATCTACATACCTACCTATTTCAATAAAATCAATGTTGTATTTTCCAGCGAGGCAATCCTGTACTAAAGTTTATCACAAGTGTTCCTTGGGAGTATGATGACATAATTCCTGACTATGAAGTGGGTAAAACTATATGCTTACTTTTCTTGTCACTCCGCTACCACAATATGAACCCAGATTACATACACAATAGAATCAAGGAGCTGGGGAAGAAGTATGAACTTAGGGTGCTTTTAGTTCAGGTATATTTTATTAATTACAAATGATGTCATTGATAACTTAAAGCTAATGCTAAGGGCAAAAACAATGATAATGCCTTCATGACTGTTTTAGAAATTAGTAATAATTAGTATTCTTGACAGTCAGAAAACTTATGCATGCTATTAAAATGATGCTGCTTTTGTTTTTTTTTTTATAATACTTATGAATTGCTACATAAGAATTGCATTTTTTTTTATAATAATTATGTTTTCGTGACAGGGACAGAGATGCGCAAACTGTAACCATGAATTGAGCACATTATTGTGAACTAACGCCCTAGCGTCTGCCAGGGGTGCGGGTTGTTCGAAAGAGATACCGTGACCCCTGGCACACAGGCAAGTAAAGGAACACGGGTGGGTTTTAGTCAGTAAAAGTCTGACACGCCCTCCTTCTTTCTCCACCCAGAACGGGAGAAGTTATTTGATGATTTCCAACCCACAAAAAAAATACCACTAGCGTAAAAAAATATAGTGGATTATCAAAAAAAACTACTGTTTCATAGAAGAATGTTTGGAACAGCAATAAAAAAATAACTGATGATAAATTTCAACACAGGGGTAGTTGTAATTTTGTTTATTAACCTTCAGATTAATGTACTGAAACCATGGTAACAGGTTCCGCGTTGATATCTTTGCCACCCTGTGTAAATTATCATACTATAATTAGGAAATTATGAATCTTCATCTCTAGGTTGATCTCAAAGAGCCTCAAACAATATTGAAGAACTTAACAAGAATATGTCTCTTGACTGATTTAACTCTGATGTTAGCATGGAATCCAGAAGAGGCAGCCAAGATTATAGAAAACTACAAGATTTATGAAAACAAGCCACCTGACAGGATCATGGAGAAGATTGAAAATGATCCTCATCAGAAGGTAAATAATAAATATGATCACCTGCTTTATATTATATGGAAGTCTTGTGCAATATTTCAAGATACTAGACCCAGAGGTTTAAGCTTTGAAATTTATTGTTATGAAAAAAAAAATTAAGATGTTTGTAATATAACTCAATTTGTACGAATAGCAGTTTTTACTGCCAACGTCATAAATTACACCATCGCAGCCGCTCATGGAGTGCCATTTAGGGAGCCTTAAAAAAATTCATCAAAATGGGTAGGTAGGTAACTCATTGCCGCGACATTTTCAATAGGCGCGCCTGCCGCTTTTTATGATGTGGTTGAATGTTTATATAGTCGTTATTCTAATCATCTTTTCTCAACATTTTAAATAATGATGACGGAAGCGTCCATCCTAGTTTAGAGTAAGATCCTGGAATACGGCTTCTAAATCCGGCAATTAGTAAGGAAAAGGTCACCAGTCAAAATCAAAATCAAAAGTCATTTATCCAAACTAGGCTGAGAGTCAGCTCTTTTTGAACGTCAAAATAAAATTACATAAGACAGTCCCCCCAAAACGCCCGCCCTTCACCACTTCCTAGTGCTTTCGCTGGGAAGAAGAAGTAGCGCAACAAACCCCCCAGCAGCACAGCTGTCTGTTAAGTTAGAAGAACTTGATTCTATACAATAATAGGTAATGAAAATTAAGAAACACAAAAAAAAAAACATTAAATTTGCCATATGTCAGCTAGCACACGCCAATATACCATCAAAAATTGAAAACTAAAAATTATAAAAAATTTAAAATAAAACGTAAACAGAACTTCCAATCTAAATAAAAGCCTCCAGGCATAAAGGGCATGCCCGCTTACATATGCAATTCTGCATTATGCAAATATAGCTATAACTTAAAGTAACAAAAGTTAAACTAGGACCTCTGGACTAAAATTAATAAAAAAAAAGTAGGTTTCTTCGCCATGTCGAATTATATTCGATTTTGCAAAAAGTAGGTTATTCTATCAAATAGGTGGCGATAAGCTCTAGCTCTAACATCGTGTTTGTTTGTAGGTGGTAAATGCATTAACAACAATAAAACCAGTGAATAAAACGGATGCAATGACGCTAATATCACAATTCGGCACATTGGAAAATATCATAAAGGCGTCGGAATCAAGGCTTGCAGAATGTCCCGGGTTTGGGGCTACAAAGGCAAAAAAGCTTCACAAAGCATTGCATGAACCGTTCCTAAAACGAGCTAACGTGAATAGAAATCAAGATAAAAATGATTTTGATGGAGATTTAAGTATAGAGGATATAGAGAAACTAGAAAAGGAAGTAGATAAACGACAAAATGAAGGAGAGAAACAAGAGAATGTAGATGAAAAACTAGAAAATAAAGAAGAGAAAACAGCTGAAAGCTGATGAGTTTCATCCGCCACTAGATGGCGCAAATTGAACAGCATTATTTAAAGTGAGATTTTTATCCGAGAAAAGTTCAAACTAGAATTAGGAATACCGTTTTAATAATGAAGTTAATGTAAATAATTATATAAAATGCATTGTGTTGTGATGTATTAATGAAGAAAAATCAAATATTTCCTTCTAATCTGATTAGAATCCTCCCTCTTGATGGGTTCACTGTGTAAAATACATTATACCCATGTCTTCATCCGTTATTTTAAATGGTAATAAGTTTAATGTATTAAGTTTAATTAGTGTAAAAATACCCTGATAGAAATTCCAATTCCAAAAAGCATAACATATATTAAGTTATGCTTTTACTCAAACGACTTTTCTGTTTGATCAAAACATTTTGTAGCAGGCTATACAATCAATAAACGGGTTTTATATACAAGACCGGCTATTATTTTTTCGTCCTATCTCATTTAAAAAGTTTTTATCCCATTACAGTAGAAAAGGGATTGTTTTTAAGAGTAACTTTTTTTGGTATCGTATATCGAGGGACGCTTGGCCGTTGCGCGCTTGAACCGGGGCAGCGCGCGCGGCCGCGTTCAAAATAAAACAATCAACAGCGAACCGGCTCCGCTCGTGGTTGGACGCGCGCCGCTGTGCCTGTGCCTGCCGGTACCGACGAAATAAATAAACATTGGGCGGGAAAGTGCTGATTCAAAATTCGAATGTGAATTTCTTATCGTTGCAAATTAATTTTTACAACAAACGTTAGAAAAACTGTTGATTTTTATTGGACATTTGTGTTTAAACTTTTGTATTGAACTTGTTTGTACACTTCGTGATTTGGACCCTGAGTGATGGATTAAGTGGAACTAAAGGTGAAATAAAATATTTTGAAGTGTAAATGCTGACTGTATTCTGAAGTGTGAATAAAAGGACTGCCATTCTGTCATTGTGTGGATTTTATGGTAAGTGCGAACTTGAACTTTTGTTATTTCAAAAAATAAAACATAAAAATTAGTTTTGCACGAATTTAACTACCTATCGAATTGTTAGTAAACTAAGTGAAACATCTCTACGGAAATTATTTATTTATTGTTTCATGTTTTAAAACAAAAAAAAAGTAATACTTAGTTCCATAATAAAACAATTTTCCTAAAGAAAAAAAATACTCTTAACTGTTTCTAGCCACTAAAAACGAACAACGGGGATATAATCCCAGTTTTGTTTTCGTCCGTTTCGAATACCTACTTACTGATTTGGCTGCAAGCCTCTAGTGAATACTTCCGTCCTATTCAAGGAGTCCATAGGAAGCGAGTATGGTTTCACGTTCCTAACAAAAGCTGAACCCATTGTTACCTAAAATTATTACATTATTCTGACTATGTTGACGTGCATACTAATGAAATCTCAGTAGGTGTGCCTTTCTTGGTCTTATTGTTAGAGTCGGGCTTTCTGAGTCTATGCGTCCTGTTTTGTTTTAAAAGGTAACCGCCTCGGACCGACTTGTGGTCAAAGCTCTGCGATTGCTGACCGGGCGGTTTTTCAGTAATCCCTGCACAAAAACTGTAATATGTTACTGGCTGTTTATATTTTTTGAAATTTCGAATATAATCAATGGCTTTTAAATATGGAACATGAAAACAGACACATTTCAATACAGCCTGTCTTCGCCAACATTTGCGCGGCGTATGCTTGCAGCTAACTTATTGATGTACGGACCCATTTGTATTGAAAAATTAAAGGAAAAAAAACTTTTTTAAACATGCTTTTATTATTACTTGTTAATAAAACGAACTAAAACGTTAAAACTAATTTAATCTCAATTATTTAAATAAAAGCTTGTTACATTTTGATGGTAAGAGAAATAAAGTACATTTATTAGCTTTTTACGCCTATTTCTAACCGTCAATGTTTAACACGCTTTTATTTAAATAATTGAGGTTAAATTAGTTTTAACGTTTTAGTTTGTTTTATTAACAACTAATAATAAAAGCGTGTTTAAAAAAAAGTTATTTTCTTTTAATTTTATTTTTAACTGTATTTATGATGCGGGATTTACTACGGCGTAGTTCGGCGTAGTTCGTAGCAGCGTTTTTCCGTTATGTAGCTCGTAATAATTCGTAAAACCGATACATATGTGTTGTTTTGAGCACTTAAAGTGTTATGTATCTATGGCCACCTTCCAGCTACTCGATGGGGTTGCGTCGTTTTATTGAGGAGTTCCTATAGCTACCTTCCAGCTCCAGCATCAGATAAGCTCCGTGTCATCATAATATTGCATTGTCACGCGATATACATATGCATGCACAATTTCAGCTCAATCGGTTAAAGATATCTGCTACAAAATTGAGTTGCAAGATTCCAGCCGAACAAACATAGTTACATACATACATTGCAAGTTAAACTTAAAGCTTGTAAAAATACAAGTATTTCAATTAAGAGAAAATGGAAGTACGATTATACTATTTTGGGCTTTATCAGGGTTTTGGCGTAATAATCATTGAGCCTTAGTGACTTTCCTTTGAATACGATCGAAGAGTTTTCTGCCAACAGTCAGTCGGTCCAGTATTACATACCTACATAATCTTTTCTACTAAAGAACTACAAGCATCGTGACAGTCCTTTGTTTTAAAACTACCTTCTTATCCTCCCACACTAGTTATTTTTAAAGGACAATGCCTAAGGCGCAGACGTACTAGTATTAGTAGGGCGTCTGATAATGATACCTACATTATCGTTCCGTCTAGTCGTAAATCGCAATTAACATAATAGACTTATTACTAAACGTAAGTCTACAAGTCGGTCAAATCGACATTTGACCAAGTTATAGCTGTGTTCAGACTTCGTCTTTCTTAACGGAGAAAGGATTTGCAACATAAAGTGATACGAATCGTGGTCTACTATGTAATCATGAGCGCAGTCAGACATTAGTGTAACTCAATTTTGGCCCACCTTGACACAGCGGTTTGAATATGAAAATAATGGTTTTTCAGCACGCCAAAACAGAGTTAGCTGTAGAAATCAATATTTTATGTAAATATTGAGGCCAGCATTCTGGTGCAGTATCGCAATGAATGTAAGTACCCAACTTGTGATTGTAAGTATAGGTACTTACAATACTAAACCCAACTGAGTAACTAAATCCTAAGAACCTATCCTCCATCATTTGATGCATATACACATCATAAAAAGTATGTGATCAATCACTAGCATAAGCTGATATAAGTTTTTATATTGAACTATAACAAGAAAAATTCTTTGTTGTGTGTTTTCTTTAAATAGAAATACCCTGTCTGAAATTAAAAAATAAAACAATTTTATATTTTTTGTAAAAAAAAATGAGTAAATGTAATTGTAACAGTTTATAGAAAGAAAAAGACTGTTTAACCAAATTTAAACAACAATTTTATATTCAATATAATATAACTCCTCCCCTGGCACGAACACATGCGGTGATCCTCCTGGGCATGCTGAGAATCAAGTTATCCAGCATTTCTTGGAGTAACCTGTCACCTTCTTGGATAACGGCATCCCTGAGCTCTTGCACTGTCGGGGGACGTGGCTGACGGTTCCAAACAGCTCGCATAAGAGCATCCCACGCGTGCTCTATTGGGTTTAAGTCAGGCGAGCCGGCAAGCCAGTCTAACCTTGTGATGTCGTATTCTCGGAGAGCAGCATTGACTCGTTGAGCTCGATAGGCGGGCGCATTATCATCGACCAGTACAAATTGGTGCCCATGGTTTACTCGGAGTGGTCTGACAATTACATCAATAGCAACTGCTCTATACATGTCTGCTGTCATGAAGCCTCGATACGGGATCAAAGGCGTTCTAGCTCCAATCATAATACCACCCCAAAAGGACACCGATTTCCCGCCTTGCTGAACTGTTCCAGTGGCAGTTCTTTACCGTCTCCTGGTCTTCTCCAGACTCGGACACGTCGGTTATCTGGATGAGTACTGGTTCGCGATTCGTCAACGAAGAGACAGTTTTGCCAAATGTTTTCTTTTTCATTTTGCCGAAGCCTAGCCCACTGCAATCTCCGTTGTTATCGTTGCTGGGAATTCAGAGGAGCTCGCCAAGACCTCCGTGCTCGTAATCCAGCCTGGTGCAAGCAATTCCGAATGGTCATAGTTCTAACTTCAAGCCCAGAGGCGGCCCAAACTTCTGCTTTTATTTTAGAACGTTGATTGTTGGGTCACGGGCTACCAGCAATCTAATATAGCGCTTTTGGGCAGCAGTCAAAACAGTTGGGCGACCACTGCGGGGTCGGTCAGCAAAATTACCCATCCCGTGGTACCTCTACAACGTGGTCACGACACTAGATTGGGATATAGCAACTCTGCGTGCTATTTCTCTCGTGGTGTATCCTTCTTTCCTCAAAGTTACTATTCTTGCTCGTAAAACTTCTGATAACCCTCTTGGCATTTTTTCAATCACAACATTCCGCGAAAAGTATTTTAAATCCGTTAAAATTGACTAAATCAGATTTCTGAATGAGCTTAAGCTAGGACTGAAAGCCTTTTTATATGGAAAAACAATTGAACTGTTTTATTGTTTTATATTCTAATTCTATATTTTTTAATAAAGAATCTAAAAAGAAGAAGAAATCCTAATATAATCTACCGTAACAAAAAAGATTTCGATTTTTCAAAGTGATCGCAAACTTTTTTTGATGTGTGTAGGTGGGTTTATAGCGCTGGAATCGGGCATCGTTAGCAAATCTTGTAGAGACAAAACATAAGTGGAGTTTGTCTCAATTTTTAACCGACTTCAGAAAGGAGGAGGTTATCAATTCGGTTTTTTTAAATGTATGTTCGGGATTTGCTAAATTATTTTTTTGTTCGAAAGCGGTTTATTCCGAAATGGTCCCATTTCAATTTCTTATAGATCTGATGATAAGTTTCGTAGACAGACATCGGAACTCTTCAAAAAATGACAGCAAATCAACCGCGATAGCTGCTATCGCATAAATATGCATTGTTTTGATTTGATTGACTTTGAGAATACCCCAAGGATGAGGAAATTTCGAATTGGCGTGGGGTGGGTAGGTACCTACTATAACTAAAAAGTGTTTCGGAAGTCGGTTTTTTTTTAAGGTTTTGAGATAGTAGAAGAAAATATAAATTAGCTTCACTATAGGTAATACCAGCCTATAATTTATTTTGCAGGGCTAAGGCCTCTTCTGATACAGAGAAAACATAAGCATTCAATACCACACCTAGTTTTTTTTTTTTTAGGATGGGAAATCATCTAATAACTTCTCCGGCTCTGGGTGGAGCAGAGGGCGTGTCAGACTTTTACTGACTAAAACCCACCCGTGTTCCTTCAGTTGCCTGTGTTCCAGGTGCCATGGTATCTCTTTCGAACAACCCGCAGCCCTAGCAGTCCCGCACCCCTGGCAGACTACACGTGTTGAAGGCGGAATGAGGTGTTAGACTCATAATACCGTAACTGACTGACGTAAGTCCAGGTTACCTTACGATGTTTTCCTTCTATTCTGTGATAAAAACCCAAAGCTCAAAAACAAGTCTGGCTTGACCTTATTTCACCTAATATAAGTTTAATACCTTTAATGGATTCCGTTATATTATTTGTATAATTATACAAGTTTTAACACTCACGAAGAGAAAATACAATAAAATAATGTTTCTTAATAGCATTCGAATGATTTAAAACCACATCTACAGGCCCTAATCATCATTTAAAAATAATAGTAGCCTACTATCGCAACTACTATTGCTGGCTAATAAATGTACGCGATGCAGCAATTTTGTAACGTATACAAAAAATAATGGCATGGTTCAAACAGCTATGACTGTCGGTTTTCAAGAGCCAACTTATTTAAAAGTGCGACTTAAGAACAGGTGAACGAGGCACGTGCCTCGAGCCAGGTGGAACAGCAATGTTTTTTTTAATGTCTGTATAATTAACCACGTCTATGCATAAACCCATTATTTTGTCTATACGAAAGCTGTAGTAATGTTTTGTATTTAGAACCCAATTAACGCTTTTAAACTTGATTAGTACTGTGTTGATTTTAAACTGATTTCAAATGGGAGGAGGGTCTCAAATCTTCCATATTTTGTTCTTTCATGTAGGTTCCGCGATATCTTGGGTAATTGTGGATAGTTTTTCGTTAGCTTCGATGTCAATACACTTTGAAGATGTTCTAATACTTCCTGTCATGTTGTTTACATAGCATGTAGTGGTACCCGAATTGGTGTGGGGTAGATACCATAACTAAAAAGTGAAACAAAACACTTCAAGTGAAAAATAACTTAAATGCTTGACTAACACCATATGGATCAAGTTCTGAATTAAAGTATTTTTATTTAATTTTTATAACCTACTTCCGAAAATTGGTGGCAAATAAACTAAAATACAGATCCAAAAGACACCCGACTACCGAAATATTAAAGTTATTTTTCACCTTGTAACGGTTTTTTTGGAAGTCAGTTCTTTATTTTTTATTGTAAAAAAGATTATATTTTAATATAAAGAACAGGTTCATTCAATTTGTATATTTAAATCGAGCTACCGTCTCCGAGATCTGGAGGAATTGAGTAGCTGCCGTGTGTACACAAGTTAACAAGCTCACGGACGGGTCCCCGTTATCTAAATATGTTCATAGGCGATTCTGTCATTGCACAGATCCTACTATTTATTAACAGTTATATTTCCATGGTGTGCAATTATTTAATGCTTCTGAGCATGAAATGTTGCATGCTCGATTTAACCTACTTGTAACCAGTGCGTCTGTCACGATCATTTCATGTCACCTTGCTAACGATTTCCCATCATATAGAACATTTTGGAATTGGTAAGGAGTTTGCGTGGTATTTAATTTGTAGTGACTCCACGGCTTTGCTGAGATTGCATTCTGATGCCATCCGTCGGTCACTTTTCTTAGATGGATCGTCGCGTCGCTTTGTTTGATTCATTTAAGTTCAAAGATTATAAGTAGAACTTTCATTCTTGGAAGACAGCGTTCGGCTTTTGTTTTGTTTATCCACGTCCTGAATATTTTTATTTCATATCTTTTGTGTCGTGATTATGTAACTATGGCTAAATGATTTAGGCTCGAGGCCATATCGTGATCATCTCGAGAGCTGTTCGTGTGACAAGTATGTCTGGCGGTGATCGTGATTGCTTTCATCGAGATATGGGTCACATCACGACTGGCTAATCTCAGCCAATCTACCATTGAACGTAGATACTTGTAAACAATAGACCGCGGGAACTATGGTTTGTGAAACTGTGACAAACATATGCGAATATGAATGTCTGTACCGAGAAACAAGCTCTTGTTTACCTGACCGTATTTCATTTATAGCTTTGGTCTAGCATGTTATTCTCCACAGTTTTGCTCCAATAAAAAGGCAACAACAAGCGGCTAATAAAAAAGTCTATCTTTATTAGATAGAATTTCATAGTTATGGTAAAATGAATACATTGTATCATTTAATCGAGAGCACATTACCATTTTGTAATATAATTATGTAGTCATGTTGGGCTGATAGGAGCCATAAACGCCAATAATAGCGTGTGACATCATTTTACTGAAGCTTTAGTTACAATACTCGCATGTGTTTATGAGAACATACGTGAATTTTAAGTAAATGAGGTGCCGTAATGTGATAAACGAATGAATTCATTTATAGTTGTCGTAGACTTTGATACTGAGTCTTGCGTTTTGGTTTTCCGTTGAGATTCTCTTCAGTCCTGCTAGACAGACATAAACCCTAGGATTTTTGCTGTTCGCAGCATCATCAGCGTTTGTCTCATAGACTTTGCCATCTGTTTTAACCGTCGGAAAATTCTTCGGTCTCTTGAGACCTTCTCATCAGCAAACTTCTGGCGGTCTCTTCTAGGATCAGAAAAGTGAAGTTGTATATGAGGAGCGTCAAACACGTTACAGATTTCTGGGCCGAGTCCATTTAGATTGCCATCAATACGCTAAAAAGAAGAAGAGAAGTGTCAGCGACTTATATTATGTCCATACATTACTTTTTTAAATTGTGCCATCAGTGGTCTGGACACCAATTGAATCCTCTTTGTTGGCCTGCACAGTGAGGAATGACAGTCATTAATGGCTAAAGCCGCACGTTGACACTTCTCTTTTGAACGTGCTATAGGTATTTTATGTTCGCATACCGCCTTCATCGTCACGCCACTTAGATACGCTACTTCGATATTATATTATTCAATTCAATTTTAGATGACTTTGTGTTCTGTGATCGTTGGTGGTCTAATGAAAGTTTTAATAAATGTACAATGCATTTCAAGTAATCTCGTTCTCATTGCCTTCCATTAGTAGAGTTGGTTATGGTACAACGATACCTTCTATTAACACAGGTGGAATTAGAAGTGGTTACATATTATGAATATTAAATAGGTACTCGAAGGTTCAAAATTGTGCCCACAGATGTTACCTAGTGTCTGACCTTCTTTGTTTGCCAGTTTGCTTGGTCCTTATGGCGAGTCGATTAGACTGTATAACTCTTAACTGTAGTTGTTGTTGTGTGGTGTTGTTGTTGTTGTGTTGTGTTGTTGTTGTTGTGGTGTTGTAGTTAACATCTATGTACCAATTACCCATGTTTGCAAAAATAAATGATTTGATTTGATTTGGTTATATTCTCTGTTATTTATACATGTCATTGCATAAGTTATGGAACTGCGTCTTTAATAATCTAAAAAGCTGCAGCTATTTTAGTGATGATCGAGTCATTACCGTGTTGTTTACTGGCCTTCTGTTTTTTATTAGTTACGGAGCCAAATGTGTTGATCGTATAGGAGGAATAGTGTCATAAAATAATAATAGTAATATTATGCGCGACGCGGCGTTTTGACTCGTGCCATCTCGCGGGTCGGCGACTCGACGCACGCGCAGCCTCCGCTCTTCCTCTTTTTGTAACGTGTAATCAAGTTCGTGACGTTGGCATGTGTGCGTTCCTTTTAATGGTGTGCTGTGGCGCACGTGTGCTTGCCTGTAAGAAATCTTTGACCGTCTGTGCTTCAACATCAACGTGTAAACTTTGATCGGATTTCGTTTGTATTTCTTGTGTTGCGCACCGAATAATTACCTACCTGTCTGATTTAATTGCATTCCTAGCCATTCTAAAAATAAATGGATTAATAAGCAGTTGTCCGTTGTTTTTGAAGTTCTAGTATTTAGGTAACTATTCGCTTCTTATCTCGTATCAGGTTTTTTCAATCCGAGTAGATTTGGGCAATCCACTGAAAAAATAGCATTTACCATCTGTACGTGTTACATAGTAAGTAAGTATCAAAGGAATCTTATTAAACCTAGGTAGCATTATCCTTCCAGTAGTTAGCAAGATACATTAATAAAAATGTCCGCATACAGCGAAGAACTGGACTATGAGAGTGCACTCTAACCTCCAATACCCTCGGGGTTTAGGTCAAAGGTAGGCGCCCCACTTAAAACTAGTATCTAGCTATGTCATGGCTGAAGCGAATAGAAAGAAACAGTATAATATCTGTACCTACTATGTGTAGTGAGTGGAAGTAAAGACAAAAAATGTGGCACGTATTCTTTTAGTGTTATTTTCTTTTGGCTTGAGGCTTTATTCCGACCGCAATGGCAAGATAATTAATTATCTCGTAGAATGAAGACAGCTCTCGTTCTGATTGATATTTTCTCCTTAGTATTTAACACCTTAATTTTATACAAGATTTAGCCATTATAATTGTTGCAATTAAACGCTATATATTTTACATAAGCAAGCAGCTTGATAAACCTGAATTTTAGTTTTGTCTTGCGGTTGATTTTCTGAATTTACTCATCCAGGTTAAAGTACTTTTGATGGTCTAGAACACCGGTTTCTTTTTATAGTAGGCGAAGCATACATAGGTAACACTCCATTAGTATTCAGTAAAGCATTGATCAAACATGGGCTATAACATTTTTATGAGGGTACAAAGTTACGTGCGCCTAGTCTCAAGTTCGACATTCGACAAACTCTTTATAGGTGCTCGAGTCAAAGGGAATGCTTCTAAAGTTATCACTCAAAATTATTTAATACTAATGGAACACTTGAAACAATCCCTCGCTTTCTTAAGTTTTTGTATTAAATTTAAGTTTTTTGTTCCCATGGTAATGTGCAACCACTTGAGCGTTTTCTTATTTTTTCAGCAATGTGAGCGGCTTTGATGCCGAATCACACGCTAAGTTAACCGCTTGAGATTTGTTATCGAGATTAGTGTTGAGAATATTTTCTCAGAATAGCAATTTGACTTGTCACCTCGCTTTTGTACAAATTGCTTGAGTGAAGTGTGATTTGAAATGTAATTTCCAGGAACAGATGATACATGTTCATCCATTTCAACATTTTTTCATTAAATAAAACCTTCCTAATAAAATCATAAATTCATAATCATCTCCGCGTTATCGCGATTGCGTCCTGTCGGAGCCCCGGTCCGCTGTCCTAGTTTTAACCCTCCACTTCGGATGGTCTTCTGTATCCCTTAAGGTGAATCCATTGGTACGTATGTCATCCGCTACGACGTCAAGCCAGCACTTTTTGGTTCTGCCCCTTTTGCAGGGGCCGAGCAGAGGCGGCGTGGCCAAACCGTAGCTTGCCGATTTCCGTAAAACGTGCCCGTACCACTAAAAAAACCTTCTAAAACCTTCCCGATGAAATATAGGTACAATTACCAAGATTACAGTAAACAAACACTTATACTAACCGTCAATTATTTATCAATTTCTTTGGATGGAACCAGTCATCTGGTAAAAGGAGCGTGACTCGGCAATAAGCAACAATTGCTTGATTGCTACCCAAACTAACATGTTATTAAGCTTTTAAAGAACGTTTAGTGACAAAACGCATCATCACACATGAAACATGATTGAAGTCTCATTTCTGTGTTCAGAGTGCCACGATTACAATTGAAAGTTTTAATTATGATTGCCCTGAATAAAAAACGTATAAAAAATAATGGCTGCTATATTCTTGTTTATGAAATGCAGTGCTAGAAAGTTATAGTCTTAAGAGATAAGTAAAATGTCCTACAAAAAGATATAAAAAAGTGAATCTTGAGCGTAACTAATGCAGGAATGCGACTGCGGTCGTCAGTCGGATCATTTTGGTGATTACAATCGTTGTTACTTTACCCATGTGGTTCTTCAGTCCATTTGTAGCTCCTCGAAGTAAAAAATATAATAACTCATGATTTATTTCTTTATAATAATTTAATTACTGAGGAGTCCTTTTTTATCGGCATGTGTCATTTTGAAACACTGAAGTCGTCTGCTCTACTTCACAGACAGTCAACTATTGATAACGACTTGGTTGGGTTGGGTTGGTAGGTATATACCTACCTCTATTTATGTACATCTAAAGGATACAAAATATTTAACCTCAATTGGAAAAGCTTTAACCAATTATACCAACCAAATTAATTCCTTATAAATCCCGTGACGGTCATCGAACAGACAGAATCAAGGCACTCTCTTTGTATTTGCTCATTTTGTTCAAGAAGACCTTGATTTAAATCTTATGAAATACCTATCACTGAAAAAAGTAAACTGGTTTTGAAGCGTCATCCTGACACATTTTCCATCGAAAATGTTGAAGGTAACATTAATTAGCAAGATCTTTGAATTAAGTAAAGGACTTAGGACCTTTTATAACCAAGTATGGCTTCGAAGCGAAGCTGGTTTGAGCATAACACTTGAGATTAATTATTTTGGGTGCACGGATTATGCACGGTGTATCGGTACGGCCGCTATTAATTATGGGGTTTTTAACCCTTTTATTTTTGTAATTTAATTGTTAGTTACGCTTAATATTAAGCTTTTGGAAGATTAAAATGCATCCACGTTGAGTTTTTAATTGATTGGTTAGTAAAATTATAAGTATGTTTAATTGGGCTTCAGGATATGTTACTTTATTAATAATATTTTTAAAAACGGTATGCAAATACATAAGTGAAAGATGGTTCACTATTGTGTTTCCTAACTTTTTGATCCATAATCTAAAGTGCCATAATTTTTTGTGCCCTAATCATCATGTGTCCGAATGATAACTTGCCCGAACTTAATGTCATATAGGTAATATAACATGCCATAAAATTGAAATCCTTGAATACAATATGCCCTAATTTTTTTTGTCATAAAATATATTACAACCAATATACAAAATACTTAAAACCGTTTTCAATAAGAGTTATAAGTCCTAAATTAAAATTATTTAATGTTTTGTTTTTTAAACCTAGTTATATTTTTAAGTATTACAAAGCTTTTGCTATGAATGAACTTCTCTCAGGCGTTACGTAGATACGAATTAGGTATCTATATGACAATGGGCAATATTTTTTCTTCTACTGACTTGTTTTGCATGTATTGTCCTCAATAAAACAGTTGATTGTGAACATGTGGTTTTTAGTTCCTTGTAAGAAGCAAGCAAACAAGCATACACCATGCATGCAAGCGAGCATGCAAGCAAGCAGCATGCAAGCGAGCACGCAAGCAAGCATGTAGCATGCAAGCGAGCATGCAACATGCAGCCGGCATGGTTTCTGTCATGGCTCCGGTGCTGCGGGGCTCAGGCGGTCCCGTGCGAGCTTATCGTCGCTGATGGTGTAACGCTCACCACCTGCTCCTCAACTCGCGGGCGATTTTAAATTACACTCTAGGGGTAGGGCAGACAAGACTGCGTGGAGTCGGATTTACAGCGATTCGTTTCTGTCACTAGAACCTATTTTTTTGCAAATATTTTAGGACTAACAATATTATTATAAATGAACATTCGGAACATTGTCTATTACAATACTTAGGACATATGACTCTATTTCATGCAAAATTAGGATATTCAATATTATTATAGTACTCGATATTATGACAGAATAGTTTTAGAAGTAAAGATAATTATGTATCAGGTCGATTTTTTTAACATTATGGTTACTGAAGTTTATAGTAAACGTGTTATGGATAGTGATTTTCGGACAAACAAATTTAGGAGAAGAAAGGGATTACCGTGGAAAGATCCTAAGCTTCAAGAAGAGGCATAATGTGAAAGAATGGACGAAAGTTTCGTAATTCAATTATACAAAATGTTTATTGCTACCGGACTGTTCTGCAGCAAGCTGTTTCAACTTACTACAAATATTTATGCTCTGGAATCCGTAATCACGATCTCAGTTACTTGTAACAGAATCTGTAAATAAAAACCGACCGGGAGCGTGTCTTGTTGCGCAACAAGCAAATGATATCCAGGAATTAACCCCGTTTTTTGTTAAATTATCGATAGATCGGAAGTGTGGCCGCAAGATTCTGACTGAAATAGCGCAGCTTGCTTGTTTAGTATTTAGAAACAACATGTAAACTCCTCACGTACGCTGGCATTTGCATTATAAAATATATTGGCGCCTTTAACGGAACCGATACCATTACGATTATTGGAATCCAAACAGAGATAGAGTGCATTCATTTCATGGTGATGAAGATTTGTGTTGTTAGATGCAAGAATCTGTAGTGTCGGTTGGTGCATATTGAAACTTGGTATTGTAGACAAAATAAAAGTCTTGGAGGTAGATCTAAGCTCCAAGTTGTAACTTCAAACGTTTACTATTAATAACTTCTATTCAAGAATCCATAGTGGCATTACGCAAGTAATGTTTAAAATAAAAAAAATTGTGGATTAATGAATCAGCTGATCGGCGGGCGTTCCCATATAGGTATTCTTAATAAATCATGCAGTTTGAAATAAACCGTTTTTAACCGACTTCAAAAAGAAGGAGGTGATTAATTCGACATGCTTATATATATTTTTTTACTGCGTGTCGTTTCGCGGAAGCCAGCACATGTGCTTACGCATGCGACCGATGCACCGCGGGGCGCCGGCGCACGACTTGCAACACTAATTTGGACAAGTCGGCGGCAAAACCCTGATTACTTATTTCCATTGTATAAATTGAAAAGAACAAACGAGCGGCTGATAAATGGACAAAGTAATTGGGGCATTTAAATTAAGTGATGTTCTGTTTGGTTTCGTTGAAAGGATTAAGTACAGAAGTTTTTACAATCACATTTGCAGGCCGTTATTTTTTGGAATTTAGATTTCATAAAGGCGATATTACTGCAGAAATGCGGTAGTTTCTATTTTATAGCTTCTTATGTTGTTATTAGCATCAGGTATCCTTGTAACACTGTTAATTGCGATTTTTGCTCTTTACTTAGGATCTATTGGCTTCCGGGCATGTTTTTTTAGAAACAAGTCACCTTGTGTTCTTCAAAAGTATCTAGCAGCCACATTGCGTAAGATTCCTTTGTTATAATTATCTTTTAGAGTTTTACTCATATTTTGCTATTACATACCTAAAACGTCGTATTTTATATTTGTCAGCGGAACGAACTTTAAAAACCACCTGCTGAACCGTGACGTTATCCCGTTCTAGTTAAGAATCTACCTATTGTGTTTCGTGTGGCAAAATCGACTTCTATTTTGCCAAAACAATTTTTCACGGTCTGTCACGAACAATCCAATCGATATTAGCAAGCTTTGCAATTGCAACCGTTTGCCTGCACTCAACAAAGGTTGACAGGGAACGGACCAGCTCATTGTTGTCGGTAGCAGCAGTCGCAGTAACAATGCTCGTGACTTAAGTAGTGAAAGGAATCAGCTAATGAATCATTGTGTAATTAAATATGAAAACTCGCCTTATTAACCCCAATGTAACAATTATATGAATGAGAAATCAGAACACGATAGTTGACTCCGCCCAGCGATTGTCATGTCTAGGCTGTGTGAACGTTTCGTCAAATTATTGTACCATGCTGTTTACTTTAAACGGGTATTCTCACTTCTCAGATGCTTTTCGCGCAAATCTAGATGTTGTTGATAGGCAAAACATTCTAAAGACCGTCATAGACCGTAAAAAAATCATAGGGACCCAAAATGGAGTCTTTGATAGAATGGAAAATGAAGAGTATTTAATATACCTCTTTCTATCAAGTATATTTGCGCAGTTCCTGAATTCAGAATACATGAGACACATGTATCCTGAATACAGTTCCATGTGTCTTTAAATCTTTAATACATATAATATATAGGTAAGCTTCCAGAGAACTTCCAGAGATTTATTTAAATCTGAGCATAATCCAACATTCGTCCATAAATCAGACTTGTTAGCCAAATTGCGGATATTACAGTCTCCACTTTATTTTATCTTTTCAGATACCGAAATGTGGACAGTGGATAAATTACTTTAGTGGCCTCTTCATCAAAATGGCGGATTGGTGATAAAAATGGCGCCAACAATGGTGACTCCCGCGCACGATCGTTACGCGCGCGATGCTGAACTCCGACCTCAGCATTCGAGAGATGGATCTCGAGATTCTGGGATCTTTCACACCACTAAAGGATTGTGGAATGCTCCGGGGCAGAACAACTGTTTTTTAAACAGTGCTGTACAGGTAAGTCATTTCTGTTCCATTTGGCTCCCTTTCTTTATCGGCCTTGGCAAGAGTCAAATGCGACAACGCGATGCGATCGCAGCTGTTCTTACTACCTACGTTTTCGTGAATATAAGTACATGATAAGATGCCACTCAATGCGAATTTGTTTATTACGAGACTTGACTTTGACCATCCATTCTGTCATGTCGTGTATTTACCATCATCGTCGCTTAGGTCGCATTTGTCTCTCATTCATGGCTAGTTTTAAACAAGATGCTTTTCCGAAATACATGTCTTCTCCTAAGTAACATATCTGTGACCTGCCTGACCTTCACTTATAGGATTGTTTAATAAGCCCGTGCAAAATTCCTCGAAGGTTGAAGGCAAACAAGTACTTAAATGGCTGTGTGCGAAGTTCAACGTGTCTGATTGTTTGACTATCGTGGGTGGAGTGTTGATGGTTTATGTGTATATAGATATACCCTATGAGGTTAATACACGTTATATTCGTGAGATTTTAAACATAATACGCCATGTTTGTGTCTGGTCACAAAGAAATCTTTATATTTTTTGTTTTGGAAAGCTAAACATCTTAATTAGATGTTTTTGATACTTTAAAAACTTTATTTCATGTTTCTTCTCTTCTTTAGAAACAGCTCATATATCACTCTCATTTAAAATGCAAAACGAACTTAATTATAACTTAATACATATTCATGTTTACTGTTGGCAACAATGATTAGAATCATTAACACTAACATTTGAAATGTATAACTTAGCAGCCTTCGTTCATATTTTAAGTTGACGTAAATAATATTGAGTGATAAATTCGGAGATAAGCGAGAACCATTAGTAGGCTGTCGCTGGCACGCCTCCAAGCATTATTCAAATTTCATCGAGTAAGCTGGGGGCTTAATCCTCTATCTCGAATATTTAACAAAGCATTATTCCTTATCACGTTCAGATATTAGGAGAGAAGGTTGGAAATCTTAAGATAATTTATATTGGTGGGTGTTCTTACGGGCACGCTGCTTGAAAGCTCTCCTTGCTTGGTTCATTAGATACGTTATTAATTATATAGTTAATCGTTTGTTTATGTTCTGCCACCATGGTATTGTTTTATCCTTATACAATAACAATAGTTTTTACACGCTTTATATTAGCTTCACTTGTATGCTTGTTTGTTTGTTTGTATGTTTGTATGTAACCGACTCCTTTGAGCGCGATTTTGACCTACTTTAAACGGTCAGATTTCATTGAAACTTTGTAAACTTGTCGAGGACCGATGACAATTCAAGAATTAAGAAAAACAATAGAAAAAAAAAAACACGTTTTTGTAGTTAGCCGAACTAAAAAATAGAAAATAAATAATAGTTTAAAAAACTAAAAAACACGCTTTAAAAACCAAACTAAAAAAGGAGAAAATAATTTAATTCAATTAAAAAGCGTGGGGTGCTTGACATTAATTGATTATAAAAATACCTCAAAAAGCACCCCACGCTTTTCATGGTTACAGTTTGCGCACTGAATAAAAACTTTTCTTGTATACAGGGTACGTCTTTCATTGACTTGAATGTGCCCTGGCAGCTGAGAGTATGTCATGCTCACTCAAATGTCTCGCTGGTGGTGGCGTGTGTGTTGGATCATTAAGTTCCCTTCAAAATGGTTGAGCTGAATGGTGCTGATCCATACGTCATGTTCGTGAACGGGCGCCGCCAGTAGGGACTGGTCATCTCTTAGCTCCCACGGCTTATTTTAATTTCTAAATTGTTAATTTATTTTTGTTTTAATTACGGACGCTTTTAATGTGCACGTCTTTTTACATCGTTCTCACATTGACAATTTCAACATAATGATGTAACCAACTGTTTGTAATAATATCATGATTTTAAAAGAGTGTCCATGGAGTTTCTTGCCCGTGCTTCTCCATAGGTACCTACGCTTTGGAATGGGCAACTAGCTTCATCTTTCTACCTCACCGACCTTGACAATTCAAAAGTGCCTTTAATTGGTTTATTTGAAATAAATGCTTTGAGTTTGAGTTATAAAGAAGTTTAAAAATCAAGAAACAGTACGATAAGCACCCTGCCTAGGGTCGATTAAATTTTCGGAAAATAAGAGCTAGATACTTTGTTGACTAATGCACAAAAGCTTTAGAATCTAGAGATTTAAAAATGCAAGAGAGCAGAAAGCTCGAAAATTTGAGGACCTCACGTCGAATAGGCTTAGTTCTCTATTATTCTAATAGGCGTTTTCAGATTTTTATTAGTTCGGAATGTTTTTACACCTATATTTGATTTTGAACCTAGGGAGGTGCAAGTGCACCCTTTGGCAACCCGCTCCCGGCGCCCATGAATGTTCATTACATTCGTCTTCATTCACATTGTCAAAAGCTCAAAAACAAACCCGTCATTTCATATAAAATACTGCTACTTCAAGATTTTATGGTCAAAGGTAAACACACTCAAATTATGAGCAGACAATATGGTTTGGTGACACACGATATAAGTAACGGCGTGTACTCATTTACACCGGTTCTCTTGATTAATGTTACAACAAAAATAAATCTTAACCTACTGAAATTTAAGTTGAATTTTGTGCGATGTTATGTGATGATGATGACACTGTTGGCTATTTCCATTAGGGGTCGTTTGTTGACGTGACTGCTATACTAATAATGTTAGAACCTGTTTAAAGGCTTCTTGTGTAGTAGCGTCAATATTTTGAAGTAGCTGGTGGGCTCCGAAAATATCAAATTACGGGTGACATAATTTGAACATGGGGAGTTCTTAAATCATTTCTCTACCTGATACTAATTTGGGTCACCATGAGAAAATAAATATTTGAGGGATAGAGCTAACTTACTGATAATTGAATTCTGAATGGTAAAGTAATGCTTATTTACTTTCTGAAAATCGGCCAAGTGCATGTCTAGTCATTGATGTCGAGCCACGCACAATAAAGTGTTCGGAAGTTGGGATGGATTTATCCCAAGAACAAAGTTTGCATCGTAGTTGCTAAACGTGATTATCAAAAGTGATATAGAAAATATTTCCGAACTGCAAACTTAAGTTTGTACGCATGTTATTTTATGATCATAGGCTTCTTATAGGTTTTAGTGTACTCATAAGTAAGTATAGAATATTCATCATCATCAACTGTATATATTTTCTGTATTTTTTTTCAATTTTGGGCTTAGTAGTTTCGGAGAAGGCCCCCACCTTCAAGTGGTAAATTTTCTTCTATTTTCATAAATAACTTTCAAATTATCCATTTAAAAAATGAGACCCTCACAGTAAGTCCTTCCATCTGATAGACACGGTAAAGTTTGCAAAACTTTTTTTTTATTTAATTATCAAAATATTTACGTATATCTATACCTATACTATACCTATACCTAGTACCTTTACCTAGTACCTACGTTCGTGTTTGGTTCACAGAAAATCATGGGTTCCAAATTTCAACGCAGTTTTTTTTTATTCGGACGTACAGAACTGTCACATGTCAGAAACTTTTCAAACGAAAAATTTCGTGGGATAAACCGCGGTGTATTTTTTGGAGAGCTAGTTAAGCTATTGTATTTACACTTTTACAGCATCACAATATATTAATCACCAGTTGTATGTTTTCGCGCGTGTCATATCCATGTGAAGAGAAAGACTTCGATGAAGCTATAACTTTTCATACAATAACCACTTATGTAGTGTTACATTTCCCACATCGGCTTCGTTTCACCAACAGTCTGGCTCGCGAGGCAACGAAAATGTTACGTCGTATCGGTAATAGGTTTAGCGCTATCGTGAGAACAACATGCTTGTTTTAATTAGTAAAACATCAAATTACTGTTGTCTGCGATTGATTTCATTGATGAGATAAGAGGCCTTTTTCGTTTTGTTCCGAAATTCGTCATTAAACTGCGAAATTCTGAAAGTATCGAGGTGTCAAAAATCTCTCAAGAATTTCGACTCTCAAAGCAGTGGTGGTCCAGTGGTAACGGCCCCGACTTACGAGTTGTGGGTCGTGGTTTCGAACCCAGGCAGGCGCTTTACTTTGTCTAAATCATTTCACCACCACTGCTATTAAAACGATGAAGGAAATAATCGTGAGGAAACCGGCATGTCTTAGAACCAAAAAATTCGAAGACATGTGACACTCCCTCTCGAAGTGAAGAGGCTCCCAGGTTTCCCAGCTGAGAGAACATTAAAGGCTATGATAATGATTATGAACACGCTAAGACAGGATAGTTAATAGTAATATACCATCAGAAGAAAACCTTTTCAAATAAGTTTCTTATTTATCACACCTGTCCAAAGTTATCTGGTTTACTTCACGTTTTCTATTACACTTACATTCAAAACTAATAGTCAGCAACCAAACTATGTATTCCGGTTCTAAACACATGCATAACTGACGTTCCATCGCTCGTACGCACTTGATAAATCTGATCCAATTTACATAGACGTAATTACCACACGGAAAAGACGCGAGAGCATACAAAAAACTTACAACCATCAGTTCTGGGCGTAATGACGTGTGTGCAGGTAGGTAGGTACCATGGGTGCCGCATCAAACTCCCATTAAAATGCCAGCCTATACATCGCGTGAAGATTCCACGAAATGAGACAAATGATGTCATAGCTCCAAGGTATACGTGTGTGATCTTATTTAGGGCCAAGATTTTAATAAGCAATTATTAGAATGTCTTGTCGAGATATTTGTGTCAGTCAAAATATGAAGTCATGTAGGTGATTAAGCCTATCGTAGACCTAAGTAGTACCCTGAACTTCTACACTTTTACATCGAGTCACTACCGCTTCTGATGTTAATGCTGTCGGCACCTAAGCCAGCCACTTCGTAATGCAGAAAGAAAAACGATTCAAAAGGAAATGGAATGTTAACAGACCTTACTTGTAATTACCAATGAAACAATTTTATAGGGGACACCAGCAATTCCTTTACGCAGATTTGC
This sequence comes from Antitype chi, assembly GCA_947359405.1. Lineage (NCBI taxonomy): Eukaryota > Metazoa > Arthropoda > Insecta > Lepidoptera > Noctuidae > Antitype > Antitype chi. Next base: position 6,426,326 of record OX375815.1, on the reverse strand, counting down.
GAACCTCAGTCTTTAGTTCCAATCAAACAGTCGTAGAAACATTTTATTATATAACATTCCAGCGGCTTTAAAAGCGTAACTAAAGAAATATACCATGAATAGTTGGCACGAGCCAGGAATGTAAGAAAAACTGAAGTGTTGAAGAGTGACATAGGATTTGCGCGTCAAAGTAACGTGACGCGGCTAAGATTGCGTCGTCTGGCTTATGATGGATGACGCCTCGCAACCTGATAATTCTTAGAAAATACATCGCGATTCGAGATGATCCTGGGCAATTTGTTATCATGTGAAAATATTTTGTAATCCCTTTCCTCAATTAATTTTTATGACCGATCATTATTAAATTTGTGGTTAGATACCTTTTGTTCGTTTTGTTTAATCGTTCTATCATTGCTTAAATCAACTCTAGGATAAACGGGATAGATCTCTTTTCTAGTAGAATCAATCAGCGTATGTATCTGGCTAACCATTTTAAAATACCGCTAACTTGTAACGCTGAGTAGACTGATATTAATGCGAAGAGTATTAATAAAACGAAACAAAGATCGTGTGAACTTAGCCTGAAGAGGGGATATTCTTACGGGGTTTCTAATAGCCGTCGCGTTCCCATAAAGGTAGATTTAATTGGAGCACGCGATAGCCCTATCAATCTTTCTCAGTAATAGAATCAAAAATTACTTCATTGTCTTGAAACTAATATTACTAAATGAGAGATCTTTCTAGATTGAATTAAAGTTATACGGTCGATGAACTTCCGCTTTGTAATTAAGACCAGAGATTAACGTAGCACCAAGATGGAAACGGAAACCGAATTTTCTGTTATCTTCAAAAGGGCTCATGCTGTCAACATGTTTGGTCAAAACTTAATTAGCCAAGTGTCAACAAGTCACAGAACCAGTGTCTTTAACATCGTTTTTCTAATAAAACTGACGGCGAATTAAGTAGATTCGAATTAGTTACGTGGGAAATTGTATGAACAGAAGGTATAACAACTTTAAAATGATAGTTGTTAGATTCTGACAACGTTCTTGCGGTAAAATAAAAACTGTTTTGATGTGTTGACAGACTGTGTGACAGACAGAACTCTTTGACATAGATGCTAAGACCAGCAAGAATAAGCAGTTCGTTTATAATAGGTCTTTACCTATGAAATTGCCGTTTTGTATGAAAAAATTTAAACGAATTTTTTTCATGTATTTTTTATTTGTATTAATCGAAGTAATCACCCATGCAATCAATGCATCTTTGCCATCGCAGTGGCAGTTTATTGATGCCCTTCTTAAAGAAATCAGCTGGACGGGAGGCAACAAATTCTTCAAAGGCATTTTGTACTGCCTCTCGGGTATTGAATTTTTTTCCCGCCAAGAAGTTATCCAAATTCTGGAAAAAGTAGTAGTCTGTAGGCGCAAGGTCTGGTGAGTAGGGCGGATGACGGAGAGCTTCCAACCCCAGTTCTTGCAACTTGGAGACCGTCTGCTGTGCAGTATGAGGTCGCGCGTTGTCGTGCAGGAGCAGCGGAGACGAGCGATTGACCAATGCTGGTTGGAGATGTGCCAGCTTCTCCATCATTGTGTTCAGTTCTTCACAGTACACATCTGCAGTAATGCTCACCCCGTTTGGTAAGAAGCTGTGATGAATCACACCGGCGCTAGACCACCAAACAGTGACCATCACTTTTCTAGGGGTAAGTTTTCGTTTAGGGCATTGTTTAGGTGCTGAACCAGGATCCAACCAACTTGCTGAGCGCTTGCGGTTATCAAACAGAATCCATTTTTCATCGCAGGTAACAATGCGGTTCAAAATTCCTTCATTTGTGTGTCTGTTGAGCAGTGCAAGGCACGTCTCGACGCGTACTTCGCGCTGACGATCATTGAGTTCGTGGGGCACCCATTTGTCAAGCTTTTTTACCTTGCCAATTTGACGCAAATGGACCAATATTGTTTTGACGCTAACGTCGAAAGCTGCTGCTAATTCAGCCGTAGATTGTGTATCATCAGCTTCCACAATCGCCTTTAATTCGTCATTGTCGACCAAAGTCTTCGGACGACCGCGAGGTTCATTTTTCAGGTCGAAATTTCCAGAACGGAAGCGAGCAAACCAATAACAGGTGGTGCGTTGGTTTGTAGTGTTAGCTCCGTAAACGTCGTTGATGTTGCGTGCCGCTTGTGCCGCGTTGCTGCCACGACGGTACTCATATTCCATAATTACTCGAATTTTTAACGTATCCATGATGACGAAAAAGATTGAAATGCGATGAAATTGTAACACTAATCAATAAACAAATGACTACTTTTGGAAAAAAAAAACATGTTTTTAAAATAAAATTAATTTGAAATTAGAATTCTTACCCAAACAAAAATTATTTTGATTTGAAATGGCCAGTACTGCAAAACGGCAATTTCATAGGTAAAGACCTAATATCAATTTTCATGACTTTAGTATGCGCCAGAGCTCTGAAGCAACAGTGTTCCAGTGTTTTAGCCACAGAGTGAACCATAAAATGAGTTCGTTATACTTTTGTGCACCTGTTCGTGGAAGCGTTAAGCAGATAAGCTCATGTTGGTCTTTACACCATTCTTTACTCTTCTTATCTCTTCCGTAATGGATCGACCCAAAAATGTACGACGTTGCCGGTACTTATGCCCGGTTTCTGAAGTTCCCAGTTAAACTCCCAATAACTATTGATTCAATAAAGTTATGTATAAGATAAACGTTGGTTAACTGACACTGGGTTTCTGACTCCGCAACAAGCCATTAAATAACTATGTAACCCATAACTAGTTCCTCAGTTGCCGCCAGATGGGTCTTTTCAGGATTTCGTGTTTAAAAATCGTTTTTGTACGCAGATGTTGTCACAATGCCATGTCGACATCATTGTATTCTTTTTTTTTTTTCAAAGAAGCGTTGCCTTTTTTTATTATTTTAAGTTACAAGTATTTGTCTTTCCAATCGTTTGTGCTTTATCCATTCTTTTGTAAAAAATAATGACAATGGACATTTGCGATTCATAAGGGGAGCTAGAGCAAGCAGATCCGATCATAGTGTTCTTATCAAATCTATATTATCTGAATTTAAATTCCTCATCCGTAAATATTTCGAAAGGATTTCTCCTAAGTATTAAGTTTCTTGATGCCTACTGCTGTATTAAAAATAAATATAATAATAGTCTAATTTGGAGCTGCTTTTATTCATTATACTAAAACTCATTGTTTTAGATTTTAATAATTAGCTTTTACTTGCCATTTAATACACGTTATAAGTATAACCCAAAAATTAGATACAGATTGACGATGAAATGAAACGTCAAATAGCTATGGAACCGATAAACGGCCAAAATTGGTCAGTTAACTTAACCTGAGTTTAAACGGAGTTTATATTACATTGCGGTGTTCGGAAACGCACTTTCACAAGTTATCGAACCAATAGCGCTAATGAATAGATAAACTGCCGATACGAGTACCTCAGAAACCGGGCATTAGTGGTCTAAACCTGTCGCTTAGTTAGTTTTAAGTTGCATACTTGTGCAATAGAACGTACAAGTTTAATGACTAGGTCTTACGGTATTGTAAGTGTTGATAATAAAGTTTACGATTGTGTTCTAATCAGAACCTTTACATACAATATCAACTAGTTAATTTACTCACTCACTACGTTGCGAAGTAAACAAACTATTGATTTCATTGTAAAGGAAATATAAGTATCGTTTGTAAGGAGTCGTTATCAACGTCCCATTTCCTACGCTTTTTAACAATGGTTTTACTATTGGCGGAAAAGCACTAGTCTGAAATTGTAGATTAGTTACGCAATGAAGTCACTATTTTATTGTTTCTATCAATATTCTGTATCGTTTGTGTGCGATTGAGTCATTGCCAGTTTCTAGCGTTTATTTGGAGCACTAGGTATCATGAATTCTTCAGAATTTGAATTCTTAAACGTCTGTATTTTAAATTCGAAATGTTTAAATCATGATGTTTGATGCACAATAATACAAATCGTATGTGCGGCCATCCACGAAGCTGATTCATAATTCTTTGAACTGATTTCTGTCTGATCCTTCAATCAACGTTGTTCTCCTTTCATGTTGACATACTTCCTGTGCCGTGCCGCTATGTTTTGTTAATTTCAATATTGAATTTTGTGTTCTCCATTAATTAGTACATTTAGTAAAATTGTTTGTGTCTTGCCCACAACCACACAACCGCAAACCTTAACTTTTATTATGGACTACTTACTATTTTTAGTGACATTTTTAACCTGAAGGAGTATTCGCTTTTGCTTTCGAAGTCTTAGGATTTGTTAGCACGCACGTTCAAATTTTCATCATAAGGGTTCTTTTTGCAAAATAGGGGACATTTTTACCTCTTAACTGCAATGCTAACTTTCCTTTAGCAGATGATGCTATCGGAGTTTAATAGTCCTTAATTATTGAAATCGCTTACTGTAACCACCTGGAGACTATTAGCTGTCATTATAAAGATGATCGCGCTTTTGAACTGACCATTAATTTCTATATGCTTTATTATTACTACACAGTTGAGTGTCGAAACAAGATTTAAACACCCGTCACCAGCTTTAAAGCACGAGCCTATTATTAAAAAGAAATGGTAATCAAACTGCATCTATCGTTTTCTTTTCTATCACTTCAATTTTGGTGTAAGTGCAAGTGAGAAAGCATGCTATGGGTAGATACTCCAGTGTTATGGAATAAAGCGGGACCGTTCGTGCTGCCAGTTTTCTAAACAATTCTCTTTGAACAGGTGCATGTGTGCTTACACAAGTTATTTTACTAACTATCGACTATTCCACTCACGTTTCGGACTCAGTTGTTTACTTATGGCTAGGCGCGTCCTCCAACCTTAATTTTATTTGTCATAAACTTATGTAATGGTCTTTAATTGCTTTCTAGTTAGTATCTGTGTTAAATGTTGCAATTAGTTATCATTATTTGGACGGGTTTTAAAGGAATTATCATGAGGAATTTGTGGTATGTTATGAAAAAGTATTTTATTGGTTTCAGAAGCAAGTACCTAAATCATTTATGTTGGCTACTAGGCTTACAGAAGCTTCCGTTCAATCACCTCTGCGATAATAACTCAACCTGGGTATTTTGATAGGCTGGTCAGAATATCAACAACCATTATTGCATTCAACTATCATTGCATTAATATCTTAAAGCCAGGGAAGCGCCAAAGTAGACCGCGAAATTCAAATTTTCTTACGTTTATTTCAATTTGCAGGTGAGTTTCAGGTTGTATGTTGATTAAAATATGGTCCACGACCGTAACGAATATGGCTTTTATACGTAAGAAAATGTTAATTTCGTCTGCTATCTTAGCGCATCTCCCTTAATGGCCGATTCCTATAATTTACGGACAGTTTTAGGTTTAAATGAAGACTCTGGGATCTTAACCTAAAATGAAACAAAGACTTTCGCATAGAAGAGAGTATTTTGAAGTATTTATTTGCCGAGTTTGGAAATACAAAATGCTAGTTTTGGATTGGTAAGCAAAACCATCCCTTGTTGTTTGTACTTGTAGGAACCGAGCCATAGTTAATCTGTCTGCTATTCATTGAGATTAAACAGCAAATTAACTAATAAAAAAAATTAAAAGGCTTCCAAAAACCGGGACTAGGCTCGAAGTTATCAATTAAAAGAAAGGGTTACGTAAACCATTACTCAAAAAATGGTATTAAATTAAAGTAATTATTTAAAAAACAATATAAAGGTGATAAAAAGTATGCTCGTTAGTTTGATTGGTTGAACGTGGTCGAGCATTCCACCTCGCGATATTAATGTTCAAATCGACCTCCGGAGCAAAAGGCTTTGTTTTATTCTTTTATTATTGGCGAGTAATCTGGTTTAATGAACTAGATATACTTATTTTACGCCAGTTATCTTAATGGGAGGAGAATGGTTATAGATATCGCGTTAAACATTAATACCATTATTGGAACACCCACCGACTCAAACTTCCGAAGAATGTATTTTAGCATATTTAAGTGCCTATTTCAAAGTCATTGTTTACGATTCTCAAAATAAGTTATGCCTTAGTGCAGAAATACTACGCCTATTTTAGTTCAATTCTAATTTCGACCACGTCAAACTGTCGTACGTATAAACACTGTGAGGAGAAGTTGCCAACAATGAATATCAAATGAGGATGTGTGAACATGTGGAACATAATAAACATAAGCGTGATTTATTTATGTTGATTCCATTGGTGGGAATGTAGGAAAAATTTATACGACTAAGACATGTGTATAAAATTCAAGTTACTTACACGATATACCTACGTTCGTATGTATAAAGTTTTCTGGAACACTTTGCTTGCTTGTTAGCTTGCAGCAAGATTTATCGATTAATGCATTGTTAGACTGAATTTATGCTCGAGTTAACTTTCTTTGACATTTATTAGTACTGTACAGGTATAAAGCAAATAGTAATACCTCTTTAGCTAGTACAGAAAGTAGTGGGAAAGTTAAAATAAATAATGTGGCCAATATAAGCGGCTGTCCATAAATTACGTCACACGTTGAGGGGGTGGGGGTCAACGATATGTGACATTGTGTGACAAGGGCCAGTTAATTTTATTAAAGATTATTTCTAAATATTTTTTTTTAAAATGGAAAAACTGCTGTTTTCATTTAATTATGTACTTCTAAATACAAAATTGAAAAATATGTGACGTCACACAAGGGGTAAAGTTTTCATAAGTGTGACCACATGTGACAAGGACGGGGGGGGGGTCAAAAAACCTTTGTATGACGTAATTTATGGAGGGTTAATGTGTTGATGATAGGTCAAAATAATAACATAAATAAAATCATCACGACTTGTTACACCGAAGTGTAGGGCAGACGTGTACCTATAAATACAGCCACATTTTGCCAGTTATGTCTAAGTCCCATGTGATAGGGAGCGAGCCGGTTGCCATCAACCGGCCACGAATCCAAACTCCGGGCTGCTACTGAGAAATTCCAGATATAATAACCCCATAACACTTTGCCCGACTTAAAAATCGAACCCAGGACCACATGTTCAGCAGTAGCGCTTGCGACCACTAGACCAACGAGGCAGTAAAAAAACCGACGTCATATTTTATTTTTTATTATATGCCGCCAGCACATCAAGCTACCCCAATCTGTCAAATTTCTTTGATAGATTTTCAACTTTAAAACAAGACGATAAGGTTCATGTTCAATTCTTAAAATTTGACAGTTTGGGATAGCTTGACCTGCTGGCGTCTGTACAATAAATTACTTAAATTTAATCATACAATTAGCAATTCAGTGTGAATGTGGCAACATTTTCAAATGCATTTAACATAAGAGTTGTAACTCAGCTTTACACAATACGTTCGCGATGATAGCTTATTTCAAAGCTATTCTTAATTTTGACACTAAAAACATAATTATTCGTCATTATAACACTGAAACACCTGTGTATATATCATCCACCTGTCGATCTCCATACAATAATTCACAAAAGTTGTTCACGTTGCGCGTGCGCACAGGAATTATATTGTAATTAAATGTCAGCGTTGTAATTAACATTTATAATGCGGTGCATAGAGCAAAGGTGTTTTCTCATATGTAAAGATGAAGTGTTATGGGAATTATGAACCTAGCTAATAGACTATCAATATGTTAATAAATACTATCTATGTGTTTTTCTATTGATGAAGTATACGTTCTTAGTGAAATTCCGATTCCCGAAGTATGTGGTGTGTTCATAAATAAAATCGTGCCTTTTCTTTGAAAATGTGATCTATTGCAAACATCCCAATCATTAGAACATATTAAAAGATTTCCAGCTCACATAATAGACCTTGGACATACTGTAGGGTCACCTTTAAAGTTTTTTCTCTGACGCAGCTGCAGCGCTTGCGCCGACATTCCGTCGTGTGCCACTGCCAAGACTCCCGGCGCTTCAGACATTTCCGTCACACCGCCCACTTTTTCATCGTTCCACTAACAATTAATATTGATGACGGATCATACAATACTTAACCCGTTATTTGCTTTACTGTTATTTTTAATTTGCTGTCTCATTTTTGTCTCTTCGGAGTTTTGCAATCTGAATACCGGAACGGTGCGACGACGTACATAGGTCCCATAGCTGTACAAGGATAATAAGGCGCGTGACTAAAATTGGAACTAATGCCACCATCTTGTTTTTCAATGCATTTCAACAAAACCATTGCTATGTTTACCAACAGCGCCCCCCTGTGAATGTCAATCGAGCGCCAAAAGATCCTTGTGGCCCTGTCATTACTTTGTTCCAAAAAAGTCAATGTTACATTTAGACACTTAAATTATTTTTAATTCGACCAGATCGAGGTCCATAAACATAATTTGTACATTAGAAAATTGGCCCTTGTCGTTTTTAAGAGGTTCAGTAACTAGCGGTGAAACAATGAGAGGCGCGATGTGGGCGCCAAGACGGTAGCGTCACGGGTCGCCGCCTCCGGAAGGAACCGAGTCGTGGGAACCGAGCACAACACTACGGTCTACGATATACTCCCTTATTATTCACCTGCATAATGTTTTGATAATTAGAGCACACCCATTACGTGAGGTTCTGACGTGTTAAAACAATTATATCTTATTAGTATTACGTTTGATGCTATGATTTGGTGAGAGATTTTGAAGAATTATGAAGAAAATGATCTTGTTAATAACTTCCAAGTGTTTATTTTAAAACAAATTTGTGTTGATTTTTGAAGTCATTGAGTGTCATGTCATGAAATTATAAAATATTGAGCTAGCTGTAACAAAACTTACAGACCTATATTTGCTTTATCTTTTCTTGTAGAGATATCGATCTCGCCCGGTAACTTAAAACAAGTCCTATTGAAGCGATCATGGCTCCAGTATAAAATATATATACAACACCTAGACAATGATTAATAATACCGCCGATGATCGGCGCCAGAATACCAGATACTGAACTGACATTATTAAACGTTCCTATGAGTGTACCACGGTTGCTAGTCACACTTCTATTCGACACTACTACCAAAGCAACCACTCTTGCAATGGCAAAACATACAGCCGCAGGAATCAATAGCGCAATGTAAAATGGTATACCAGGAACAATGGCTAACCCTATCAAAGACAATACCATGAACAGAAATATGTGAAATATGCGTTGAGTATAATCTCTATCGTTTACATATATTTTGTTTATAGAGGAAACCTTCTCATTTGTTATTGAAGAAACGATTCCTTGAATAGTTGTAATGTAACCTAGAACGGAGGGCGACACATCGTGTTCTGTATTCAAAAATAAACGGAAATTATTGAAATACAATCCCATAGACATTGACATGAGAAATTTGAATAAAAATATGTCCCAGTATATGTTCCAGTCTAGAGTGTAGAAGTTTTTAACGGTTTGATTAAACGTACTAACTATGGGATCAAATAATTTTGTTGCTTTAAGCACTGTTTCTGAGTTGTCTTTTTTCTCTTTTGGGATGTCTGGCAAGGAATTGATCAAACCTGTAACAGAGAGAGAGGAGTGTTATGCCTTGGGTATACGTACAGAATACAGGCGTGACAGTGACAAGACAGATGACTCGGCCGAAAGCACCGTATGTACTGTCTTGGCCTTATTTTAATGATACAAAAAAAACAACCGACTTCGAAAAAAAAAGTACAAAGTGTGAAATAACTTTAATTTCGGAAGTCGGTGACTGGTGATATGAAAATTAAATTAAATAGGTACATATCCAAAGTCACCGACTCGGTTGTCGAAGTTTTTTTTTTGGAAAAAGATTTTATTTTTTTACTTTTTAGTTATATTACCTACCCCAGACCAATTCGAAATCTCATCATCCTTGGGGTAAAAACAATGCATATTTATGCGATAGCAGCAATCGCGGTTGATTTGCTGTAATTTTTTGAAGAGTTCTGTTGTCCGTCTCCGAAACGCATCATCAGATCTATATGAAATTTAAATGGAACCACACGGAAAGCACTAGCTTTCAAATAAAAAAGAATCATCAAAATCGGTTCACCCAGTCGAAAGTTCTGAGCCAATAAACATAAAAAAATATGCAGTCGAATTGAGAACCTCCTCCTTTTTTTGAAGTCAGTTAAAAAACAAATAAAATGTTCCATACCTGCATTAAGTATAAAAATCGCCGAAAGAATTACACACATGATGCTAAAACCACTTTCCGGGAACGCTTCCATGACGTACCCGCTAAGTGCGGGGCCTAGAGCTAACCCGAGACCTCCTAATGATGTTAGCTTTCCATACAATGCAGTAACGTCGTTTTGATCGTCTATGTAGTCTAGTGCTAAGGCCCTCGTTAATGTCTGTGTGTGCTTAAATGTTCCTGAAACAAATCGGTTAAGGAGGATCAAGTATTTTGTTTGACATTTTGAACTGGATGTCACGTTTAGTCATGAAGTAATTTAATGTGGAAGATATTTGACCATAATTATGTTCTTACTTTTACTATTTTCGCAAAGGCAATCTCTATGGTGTTTTGCACTCTTTATCAAGGCTTTTTATCAACTATTTTTCTTTTAGATATGAGGAGAACAAATTCCACTATGTCATACCTTTGTTCATAAAAACGGATAATTTTGCTTACCTATAGTAGCTCGTATACCTAAGAAAACAAGAAGAGATGATGTCAATCCCAACCAGAAGTAAGCAAGCGAGCAGATAATCAAACATAACAAAAATATTGGTCTTCTGCCCATTACGTCACTCAAGCTTCCCTGAAAATAAAACAAAAGACTATTATTTTACTGGTTCTCTACTAGTTATTTATCCATTTATAACAATAGAGTTTATTTTATGCTTAACTTACCACAATGGGTGATGATATCATCTGGCATCCTGGATAGATGGCTCCAATAATTCCAATCTGAATATGATTGAATCCCAAGTCTTTCGCGTGTATATCGAGATATGGCAATATAAAGAATACTGACATCAAATCCTGAAACAAGAGAAATACTATAATGCTAATGTAATGATAATCGATTACTTAGGCCAAACCATCTATTTTTATTATAAAATTCTAAGCAAAATAACTTTTCTAAGCAAAACAAATGAAGCGATTTTATGAGCGAAATATAAGTATCTATTAGGGGTGAAAATTTATTTTTATAAAGTAACTACTAGCTAAACCGACAGACGTTGTCCTCTACAAACAATGGTTTAAATACAAAAATACTGTAGGAACCAAGTATGTTCAGTATTTTCCGGGAAACTTTTCCAGTTTGTTTTTCCAAACAAACCAAATTCGGACTACAACACACATTTTTAAACAAAAAATAGCCAAATCGGTCCAGTTGTTCTCAAGTGATGCGTTTACCAACGAATATCATTGCATAAAAATAAATTAGTTACTTTTGGTTAGTACATACTTTTATAGAAATATACTTTTCTGATGGCTTCCTACACAGTATATCATAATCATAAAGTGACGATTTTGAGGAAATAAAGAATAAATGCTAAAGGTAAATACTCCTGAATTATTTTCTGCGAAGTGTCATTAAAACTTGTTGAAACTACTCAGATGTAATGTTCGGGCACAGTTCAGGTTAGATATGTATCCAAATAAACACAAGTATATAACAAAAATTCAATAATGGTTTTAAACCTTACCAAAAATCCGACGAGTACAAATGTCCCATATGGCGAAACCATTGTTTTTATTTGTGCACTATGACTCTAGATATTCAACTTAACCAACTGCAAAAATACACAAAAATTCCCTCTTATTTCAAAACACTTCATTCATAGTCGAAACGCGATTCCGTATTGATTACACACGTTTTCGATAGCCGTAGTAGGCACAAATCATCATGATAACTCATATCTTTAACACGTTATGGTGCTAGGGTGCTAGTCATCAAAATGTGTTTCATTATCTACGCTACATACTATTCAGCACTGATTTAGGACGTGGTCAGACCTAGACAAACCTGTCTTTGTCAGATTCTCGCTCCATGAAAACATAGGTGTGAACACAATACCGAAATACTGTTATGGTTATGACTTATGAGCAGAGATCGGATATTCGGATGCATACTCACCTAAAGTTGAGATGTTGGCTAACATGGAATGCGCTTTTGAATCGAAAAAGTCTTAATTAAGGTAAGTAATTTGTTTATTTTTTGTTTTAACTAATACAAACTACCCCTCCTCCAGTACATACACATATTTGTATCGGGTTAAACATTAATTTTAAATTAATACACATCTGAATAGTTATACAATCCAAGAATCCCGGGGTTTTTAATAAATATTACAAATAATTTATAAAGCCGCTTCCATACTTTCAGAGCTAAAAATTATCTTTAGGTAAATATGCATCCGAACATCCGATCTCTGCTTATGAGGTACTGAAAAATCTTGATTTTGATCTCGATGCAGGTACTTTGATGCGTAAACTATGCTGCTTCAATAGCGGTAGTAGCTATTATTTAATTGAAACCCTGCAAATCATCATGTTACTTGTCCTTCTAATGCCATTGAAGTTACGTGTTGCTTATATTGACATTTAATAAAAGCAATGTGAACGTCACTATTATCTTTGCACAGATAATGGTATAGAAAAGTGAGATTATTTTTAAATCTAATTCACTCTACATAGCAACTTTCTTCCATAATCCTTTTACTTTTCTTAAGGCCGTGATTTCTTGAAAACGCTGAAAAAGGTGGTTTTTTAAACCAGTGTATCTCTTTAACAGTAAATAATGTTGAAAACAAAAAAAATATGATATTTTCAAGTCTTTTGGCATAGAGTGATGGAACTCAAAACATAATTAAACATACTCTAATGCATCAAAAAATCATCAAAGTCACCTCTTACTTATCTTTGAAACCAGTTTATCCCTTCAATAACAATTATAATTAAAAATATACCGTAAAATTCCAAATGCCAACCTGCATCCAGTGATAGATTGATTATTATTAAATAGTTAATACTAATTTTATACGATTTTATTTGCATTTTTACGACAATGCTTGCTCATTTATTATTCGAATTTATTACAACAGATTTTAACCCGTATCGGATTGCAATAAGAACTATTATCCCTCATAACAACAATATTTAAAGTTACCAGGGCCTTAAATGCAGTATATGTTCAAATTCTGTAAGCCTATATGCTGCAGCCCTATTGTCCATATTTTCTTGCTCATCGAGTTCGATACTTTTTATTTAAATCAATGTGCGGTTTCTGAGAGATCCCACGGTTGGGTAATTGAATGGTTCCCATATTGTGGGTCATTTTTATTGCATTTCTAATAAGCTGTTACGAGTGCAACCGTCACGGTTCACGATTTAATTGTTTTTGTAACATTGTCTTCCCCTGTGGTTGTTTTCTTTTTATTCAGGCACACCGGTGGTTACTGCCTTCAGATTTTCAGATCTTGCAAATGCATCGTATTTTATATAAGTTCTAAGTAAGGCTTTTATAGGTATTGTGTCACTTTTTGTTACTTTTACGGTTTAATATCTTCAAATGCATGACTCACACATGCACTAAAAACATATTTCAGAAACATTTCAAACAGTTCTTACTCAAATATCTTTCACCTTTAATCAAATAAAATAACGTCATGAAGTCCAATTTACGTCAATTTTGGTCAAAAACTATCGTCGTGTGTGTCCGGAAATGGTATCAGAACTTAAGTCTGTAATGTTCGACTTCCGATCATTTTGGACGCTCCATCATTTAGAAATAAAACAAAAATATATCTAATCTGAAAATAATTAGAAAATGATGCAACATCAGAACTTTTGTTGTTACTTTTGGTAATGAAATGTGAGAAAGATTTGTGTCAAATATAAAATTGTTATCGTTATCTGCATTTGTTATATATAGATATGAATCCCTTTCAGCTGTTTGATAGGAAATAACGAAATTATGATGTAACTGATATAATTTATTCATCACATTTACTAGGTTACCTATCCTGAAAGATAAGATAAATGACAAGTCGAATCAAACACTTTAAAAATTAATAATAAGCGCCTAAAGTTTTCCTGAAGATTTTGGATATCGTAAAGTGACACCTTATTTAACTAAAAAACTAATGCTGAAGTTGTAGGGTGACGTAGGTTAATTTGTTAAAGCCGGATCGACCTCATGGTTGGCCCCTGGTTAATGCGCATTAGTCGGTCTGTTGATCACTTGGACACACTTGCATCTCAATAGAGTTTGTCGTACGACACCATGCTTGATTGCCTCCAGTTTTGCCATTGTCAGTTTAGTAACCGTCATTACCTATGTAGTTGTAAAATATGTACCGACTATGTAGATACAGACTGTTTATATTAATGACGAGCTGATTACCTAGCTTGTAGATGCAGACTGTTTATATCAATAATGAGCTGATGGAAGATGTTATATAAATCCAATTTAAAAGTCCAGAAGTCCTCTTGTATGCTTTAATTAATTATCGGTCAATTTACGTAACACTTTTTAGTCAGAAACCAACCTAAGTCCTTTGTTATCTCAAATTCGTGACAAAGCGAGTACGCTATATAACAGCTTAAAATGACGTAACTGCGCCAGCGCAGTACATAACATTGGCACAGTTCGGTTGTGAGCACTAGACCGCGACCCCGACCCGCGACTTTTGATGACTCACCCTTCCTGACCGTCTTCAAGGATATGACTCCTGTGACTAATTCTTGGTAAAAAAAGGCTCCATTGTTCGAATATAGTCCATTGAAACGCAATGCCGTAACTCGTTCAGCGTTTCACCTCTGCCGTGACGTTTACGACAGCCGAAAATTTAAGGAACCCTTCGATTTACGGCAGCTTTGTGGAGTTTAGAGTAGACGTAAATTTTAAACATTTATTAGTAAGTGTCGACTAATCTTTAACTTGTATAATAAACAGCAGGTGCGCCATCGTCAAACTGGCTTTTGAGTTCTTACTTAAACTAAATGTGTTAAATATCCAATGCCGTTACTTATAACTCATAAATCAACTCACATCAGCAGATTTATCAGCCAACACATGTAGGAAAAATACTTATTCCATTCTTCCATCATTTATCGTAAATAAACAATAAAAATATTGTAAAACAATCCCAAGTAGTCGCGTATCGGTGTATCTGGAAGTGCGGGTTAATCTCATCATCAGAATAGCGAGGGTCCGCCTTAGCCAAGCCAAGACGTGTGGGAAACCCAGCCAAGCTTGACCGACGGGCCATGCTTCGGGTAACGATCTAATTACAACACCTGACAGGTACCGGTCAAAGGTTGAACACATATACAGGACCTTGAATTAAAGGCAATTTCTTGTACTGCACTGCAATAAGGAAGCGATGGAACCAGTGTGGATAGGAAGTCTATAATAGGATGTGACTGAAAAGGACATGGACTATGCAATTTTATTGTTCCACAATCTAGAAATGGCCTGTTGTGTGAAAGTTAGAAGGTAGTTCCTGAGGTTTAAATAGAGAAGGAGTAATAGGGATTGCTTTATTCTCACGATGTGCCCCGAAAAATTTCAATTTTGCGTGCAAATTAATTAAATAATAAACATAATAACATATTATCAAATTCATATGTCGTGTGTTGCGCCTACACACAATCTAAGTACGATCAGAATTCTGTTTTCGTCGCTACTGCCTTCCATGAGAACTTGGTCTTGGAAAAAGCAATTCATGCAAACTTAATTCAATAAATAAGATGTTCCGTCCTTTGTTCTATCCAGACTTAAATGGTAAAGTAGCAAATTATTTCCAATATACTCAGTTTGAAATTGAAAGTCTCGTGAAACAATTGTATCAATTTATGGGAGTGGGATAACTGTGGGACCGCGGTTGATTCAAGATTCTCGCTTGTTCTGAAAATCATTTCCAATGTTGTGGTTTCAATACTTACTTACAATGTTTACAAACATTTGTCTAAATTAAATTACCACATGACTTAGAGAAGTCGGATAAATCAAATCATAGATAGTTTTTGAGTTGAAAATTTAATGCGTCTCAATTTTGTTCAGTCAAAAACCAGTCAATCTTTAATAATGCTTGATTAAGGCGTCAACGTGTTCTTTTCAAATAATGAGTTTTACTGCTTCACCAACCTTACTATTTCCAGAGGTTTCTTGTGATTGAACTTCGTCGCCACCATATCGGTAACAGTTTCCTAATACGTAGCCTTACGGAGTATCGGTTGGATCATTCGGACTCCCACGGGTAGGCGCCTGCGCAGCCACGCGCTGAATACGATGCGTGATCGCCGTGAGAAATTATATGCTAGTCGCGGTTCGTGGATTTCTTATTTATATTCTTATTACTACATAAATATAAAAAGAGTATATTGGTAAACGCTTTTACGGTTGAATAATATACTGCACCATAATTAATTTGGAAGAATATCTGAAAGGACTGTGTTTAGTCTATCAGTGTTAAATTGTGCTTTATTAATTACTCATATACAATGTACCTACTACACCTAATTTTATCCATATTCTGATAATAATCTGCCCAACAAATGGTTTTAAGTTTTCGGTTTGGTTGGTATGGAATTTAATTAGCAAGAGATCACTAAGATGGACATTAGCAACCTCCTACATTTCGATTTCATCATTTTTCGATTATCGATCTTCCCACAAAACGTGCTGATTATTGCTTTATGCTTTATGGGCCTTCTTAGAGTATCTATATTTGTTTATCTATCCATCTATTTGTTGACAGAGATCGTTTGCCCAAGGAGAGAGCCTACGTGAAGATGTTCCGTTGTTATGCTAATTCTTTTAAGTGACCATTTGCAAAAGTAATTTATTCCGGCGAGAATTGATAGAAAGACCTTTAAAGACGAACTGTTAGGGCCTAAATACAGTTAGTTCACCTTGAATGTTTAACAATCCTTTTTTCTTTCTCTTTCAGTTAAGTGACAGCTTACAGCGATGAAGCAGCTATAAATCTTTTATTCAAATCTTGTGGTTCCAATTTAGTACAAATCCTCGAGACAATAGTACCGTAACTTTAAATAAAATAATCATTTAAGCATAGGCCGGTATTAAAATGCAAATGATCTGTTTCAAAGACTATCATTTGGACGTTAACCTGTTCTCGCTTGGCTATAAAACTTTAGATTGGAAACTATAAAAGTCGCTGAAGTTCGGAGAGCCATTTGTAAACCTCGGCTTGAGTGGTCAACTGGTCATATAAAATTGCCGGTTTTCGAGCTAGAGTGGGCCATGTCTGTGGGTCGGTTACATTTTGAAATTTAGGGAAACATCCATAAGACACCTTGAGGAAACCGGTCGTAGATGAGAGAAACCTCGTGCGATATTGTGGACGATCCAGTTTCGTGCTCATCTCTAATGTAAATTGATACGACGGAGATAGGCGGCAATTTATGTGTCTGCAATGAACAACGAGCTCTTACTCGAGCATTTGTAGACCATAGCTGAATTTATGCACGTATTTTTTTTTTCGGCCATGTTATCGTGACTAGCATGTATGCCATGCAGATATTGTAAATAACAGACCTACATGGATTAACAGAAATAATCCTCACAGGACACGACTGCCAATGTGTTTAAGAAGGGGTTTTCAAATTGATAATATTCATAGGCACTTAAATCTTTTCTATCTTCGTTGTACAAGACAATTAAGAAAATTGGTGGATTAGTCGAACGGAAGGGTCACACTAATTTACCGTACCTACCTACAATTTGCGATATTGTTAAATTCTTTCCATTATGTTGAATAATAATTCTATTATCTAAATGAATGTCACATACATATGCATGAAGGAAAGCAAAGAATTTGAGTCAATGTCGAGAAAGTTCTCTCTATTATCACGACTACGAATAATGGACAGGTTTCTTGGTATTTTTGCAATATTTGTCATATTAGTTGTAACATGTCGACCTATATGGCTAGTTGTAAATTATATGACACCACTGACTTCAAACACACAACGCATAGGAACAGAGATTTGCCACGAAATCGGCTTAGGTATTAATGTATCTTACCTGCAACTTTCTGACTGCAACCGTTGGGCTCAGTATATTTGACAATATCTCTTGTCTAGCTAGAGGATCCTACCTTTTTACCTAATTTCCTCCAAAATTCAAAGATAACATTACCAGGTTAACAAGTTCGTAACACCCGTCTGAGTACTTAACTACTCTTCAAGTGTTGCGGGTTTCGTGAATGGCGGTGTCGTGGGAATTGCGTGCAATTTCAAACGTAGTAGCACCCGCATGTATCAATCTAGTGCTAGTGCTTGAAACGCTTCTCGAAAGTGTACTAATCTGGGAAATGTCAGAACAATGGCGAGGGCGAAGACTGTTTATTAGAAACTGATTGTCAACATCGTAATTATGATCCATTGTGTTAGTGTCATATTAGATACCATGCTATAGCTCATCTATAGCATGCTATCTAATTGTTTTACTCATTTCAACAGCGATCTGCATCAACTAATGCTACACTCGTAGAAAGCGCCTGTACAAAATAGAATCCTACAGCGCCGCTTTACAAACGATAGCTCTTTGATTTGACTAGGCGCTTGGTCATTCAGCATGCTCTTGCTCAATTTGAATAAATGCTTTGACTTTGATGAATATTATGTTGTTCTATGGTCATATTTGGTAGTTGTTCCTTATTTTAAATTATGTTACGTTTTTTAGGATTAATCAATAACTCTACCGACACTTGAAATTAACATCAAGGTGGGTATTAGGTATTCGTTTTTATTGTACAGGAGTTTTCCTTCGTGTACCTTTTCAAGATGTTCGTATTATAGTAGAATAGAGGGCACAATATATACAATATAATATATGTCCTACTATATTTGGATGTTTCTTTAACGGTAAACATCTTTTTGAGCGAAGTGGTAATTTCCTCTTAGCACCAAACACGTTTCGTCTTACTACGACCTACTACAAGATCAACAGTCTACGGGCTACGAAGTTCACATCAAAGGATTTTAAAGCTTTTCTTATTTGTGTTAGAGGCTAGTTTGCTTTGTGGAGAAAAAGGTTCCATGTGAGTAAAAGAGACAGGTATAAGTTTCTGTAGTACTACTACGAGATTAAAACCGGTTAGGGGTGTTGTAATTTTACTATATGGATATTAATAAACACACATACATACGTATAGTACGTTTCTTATATTAATCGAATAGCTAGTTTGAAAAAGAAACAAATCGAAATCAAGGTGCAGCAATAAGGTGACTGGTAGAGATGACCACATAGGTATTTCCACACCACATAGTACAGGTATATTCTCGGTAGAAGACTATTAAATTAGAGATATGTTAAGAAAAAATTATAATGCCTACATTTGACTTTTTGATATTTTAAGCCCTGAAACCATTAATTCCAGCTTTCTCTACAATACTGAACTGCAAATCGATTGCTCCTACAGCCATTTCTCAACATCTAATCATCCTAAATATCAAAGCTCCTGCAGACAGACGCAACACGACGCGAAACTGGTAAAATATTTACATTAAGTTTTCACAGAAATTGTTCTACTAGAGTCGCGTCGCGCCTCTTATTAGGAGCCTTCATAAAATTACTTCACACGTTAAAGGCGGGGGAGGGGGTCAACGAAATGTGACATTGTGTGACAAGGGACAGGGGGAGTCAAAAGCTTTGTGACGTCACATCGTCACATCTAAAATACTAAAACTCGAAATTTATATGTAAACCATAAACTTAAAAATATTACTAATTCAATCTATTTTTATAAGGCTTATGCAGATTACTTTTTATTTTTTTTTAACTGCTGTTTTAATTACTTTTAACTATAAAATTAAAAAATATGTGACGTCA
This sequence comes from Antitype chi, assembly GCA_947359405.1. NCBI lineage: Eukaryota > Metazoa > Arthropoda > Insecta > Lepidoptera > Noctuidae > Antitype > Antitype chi. Next base: position 6,406,538 of record OX375815.1, on the reverse strand, counting down.
CACAAAGGAGGAGATTGTTTTACAAATGTGACAACCTGTGACAAGGACGGGGGTGGGGTCAAAAAACCATAAAAATTGTGTGACGTAATTACAAAAAAAATATCCTACTGCTAATATTACCTACCTACCACCGTTTATCACGATATATTTTACGGTCTACCGAACTATGATTAAAAAGCAGTCCAGCTAATTACAAAGAAGCGTATAAAGGATTAGATCCTAATCTCCATTTTTTTAATAACCTCTCGTGCTTCCAATTTCCAATAAGCTTTTCGTGTTGCTCTTAAATAAGATTTAGATTGCTTTTTATTATAAAGGGTTGAGAAGAGGTAGTCTAAAATTCTTTTATGCTTAGGGTATTGTGGGCTTTTGTTGTTAATTTTAAAGTAAAGAACGGGACTGGAGTTGTTAAGGTTTACCTGTTATAGAGGTATTTAAATGCAGTGCAATGTTTTCCAATAAATTCGATGTATTCCTGCGTGCAAACAACAAAAGAAGATAAATGCAGCTGTCTTTTATTTCGGGAGATACTAATGTTACCTACTTACTTGATGATTACATTATTGGAAGAAAACTGACGATCTACTACCAAAGGAAATTACGCAGAATATACATATTTTTCATGTCACTTGAAATCTATGATAGCTTCAATTTCATTAAAAGTAAAAAACTATCCAAACTATCCTTCTCAAAAAACTTTTGAATAGACTTGAATCTGCTACAATTTAAAATAATATAATGGCTCCCTTTACTACATGCAGTATCAAAGTCATGAAGAACTGAAAAATTCACAATCAAAGGTATCAAACGCATAGAATCTTGGCTATCAATCATAATCCCGTTATATTCACTAAGCTTTAAATGAAAATCGTACAGATTTTATACTCAGAAGAGACAAATTGCAGCCGTCTGTTGTAGTAATTACCACAGCTAATTACAGAGTCGGAGGAGGCTAGTTAAATGCCTCCATGTCATCATCTGGAAGGATTTCTTAACCTCAATCCCTTCTGTGTTCTTTGGTGCGAGGAATGTGTGCGTCATGGGCACTATTATTTATCTATATAAATAAAAAGAAAAGTCCTGACTGACTGACTGACTCATCAACGCCCAACCCAAACCCTTGGACCTAGAAAGCTGAAATTTTGTACAGAGGTTCCCTTTATAATGTAGACAAGGAATAAGGAAGGATTTTCAGAAATTCAATCCCTAAGGGAGTTAAATAGGGAATGAAAGTTCCGCGCGGACGAAGCCGCTGGCAAAAGCTAGTGGTTTAATAAACGTAGGGCTGCTAAGGACTGATAATAGCAGGGATATATAGGATAGCAGTAGGTACAGTTGTGAGTCGCCATACTCTTACAGGATAAGTTAATTGGGTATGTTGTGTGGTGTATAAGTTTTCTCCAGTAGCCAGACTTGTCAGCCTCGTTGATCTAGTGATCGCAAGCGGTACTGCTGAATTTGAGGTCCTTCGTTCGATTTCCATGTCGGGCTGTGTCATTGGGTTGGGTTATCAATCTAGAATTTCTCAGTAGCAGAGTCTGGATTTGTGCCTGGTTGATGGGAATAGGCTAGACCCCTATTTAATGGAACGTAAACATAACTGGGGAAATGTGGGTGTAGTATAGGTACAACTCTGCCGTTCCTTTCGAGGAAACAAGGCGTGATGTTATGTTATGGTGGCCAGATTTTCAGTACTATTGACTCTAATTTATTATCTACCCACGTCATTAATCATGGTCCAAACCTCCAAGGGAACAAATAACCAGCATTGGAATAGAAAGTAAAAAGTTAATTTCCCAATCCTTTCCGAGACGTCTCATCATTCTAATGGCACCTCTAAGCGGCAACCAATAAACACTTCTCGTCGCCGTACTTTCGTAACTGAACGTACTATTAAACCGACAATTCTGTCAGTAAAAATAATAGTTTGATCCGTCGTCGTGCCGGCAATATTATATTTCTCACCTAACTAGACGGTAGTGTATAATTGGGCCAAACTGCCCACTTCGCAATTACTACGGAATGGAATAAGTAATATCCCTGGCTTAGACCAGTCGGGCCGCTTACCGTTTGGGTAGTGGAGCAATCTCTTTAAATGCTTCTACTGCTTTTTTATTTTATTTTTATCGACTATCTTCTTAAGGTAAGATAATAAGATTACTGATATAAAAGGAGGAGTACTTTTGGTTCGAATATTACCATCGAGTTCTGTCCTTTATAAGGATTATTTATTGAAGTGTTGGTGCGTTTTTTACAATCTGGGTCTGTTTATTTGGTAAAATGTTTTGTTATTGTAATTAAGGCTGCTCAGATTATAATATGGACCCGTGCATAAATAAGTAACTGTGTCCGCACGTGCGCAAAGACAAAGGGAACTTGAAACCTTTGTGCTTGGTAGAACAAGAGACATAGCGCCGTAGTACCTAACTACTAAGTAGATAGTACAGAGGTGTGGTTGCGCCACTATCATTGAGCTCAGAGCTGTATGGTACCTATAGAATCCACAATTTACTTACTAACAAATTGTATTGACAGTAGGCAGTCGATTGTCAACCGCAGGAATAGATTGAGCTCACGGACAGATATGACCGTATGTGTACACATTTGCTTGGGTACCAATTTAATTACTGTAGTGATAGTCACAGATTTGTTTAAATATTTTACATATAGGCAGGGGCATCGACGCACAAACTGTAACCATGAATTCAGTGCATGATCTGGAGACCTTTAGCGTAGAAATTGTTCGTTGGTTATAAAAAAAAAAAAATCTGGTGATTCATACAAAAGACCTACGTGGTCAAAATGTATGGAACAGCATTTTTTTTAAATAAGTTACGATAAATTTAATTGCAAAGGGTTCCGATTCCGAATCATATACTGGTAACAGATTGCGCGTCGATGTAATGCCACCCTGTATAGCTATGGATACAGATAAAAAGTTGATATGAATTTGGGTTTTTCCTGCCTGTACAAATTCAGTCTGAAGACTTTCAAGGCCGAATTTCTACAGTACACTACTGCGCTCACTATTTTTCTAAACTGAACTTTACGGGATAGCATGATTGAAAACAGAATCCTAATGATCGTAGATTAGACAACTAAAATAAAACAGTTTTACTTTCACACTTTACAAACACAATCAGTTGCGTCATTACTATACCTACTATTTCTGCTATAATAGACGAAAGTTCTTACAGAATTTTTATGCGTAGATTATTACATTTGTCACGCACGCAATCAATAGACAATAAACTAGGAAACCTATTAGAAATGTTCTCGGGAATTGATAAGGTGTTACGAGCGATTACATATTGTACTCGGCAAGGTGTTCAGTATTAGCTATGAAGGTTTTTTTGGGCCTTTTTAATCCCTCACCCCGCTGTGCAGTCGAAAACAGCTCCCTCGCACGTTCAAAACTTTTTTCTTCCGACCACCTGCTCTAAAGCGAATAAAAAAACATAAGACAGAACAGGTAATTTTTATTATTATTTTTGAACTCAACACTGCTTGGCACGTTTTAATATTTATGATGTGCTTTCGGACAATTTCGTTTTAGGGAAAAATAAAATGTAGGTTACGTTTTGTAAGGATTACTTTTCCACTTTCCCTAACCAAAACATTGCAGTAAGGTTCAAATTCCAAACGATTAACAGTACTTCTTATGAACACTGTTGTAGGGGATTCTATTGAAACACCTTTTTTTAATTCCACTATTCACATTTATTGAATCACGCACTAATAACTATTACAATATACTGAATTACTGCTAACTTAATATGAACATAACTTGTCTCATTGACGACTAACTTTAATCTGAGTAAAATCTGTACAATTCTAAACTATTTTCCTTAGAAATTTCCTTAAGTAGTTTTCTACTAGGGTACAAGTAGCGGTTATGTTTGACATCAAACATTTGTTCTAAACCAGTCACATTAAAGGGGGTGGAGCCTAATGGTCAAGCGTAAGCTCGATTTCTCTTGACAAGTTTAAACCTGCGCCCGATTCCTTCGAGAAGCTTCACTTGGATCGTGGGAAAACCGGTCACGTGCCGATTCTTCGTGGAATATTACCAATGTTTACGTCTTTGCTTTAATTTTACTGCGCATAACAGATTTGGTTGTTTGTTAATAGCAGATTAGGTACTGTAGGTATATGCAGGTAGGTACTTATGTATTTTGGCTTAATTCTAATTGGGTTTTGCCTTTAATCATGTACCTTTGAAGATAATTCAAATTCTAATTATGTGATTGGCTTAGCATTACATTTGATCTGTAGGTATTCATGGACTTAAGAGTATGGGAAATTAAAACCAGCCCTACGTTTAGGTATGCAACAATAATTTACTTATATCTACCTAATTATGAAATCATTTTTATTTTTAATAATCAACCTTATTTTCTATGGTGACTTGACGTCGCCAACAGTCTCCCCCTTAGTGCGTTGCACTTCATCTTGTTGGGGCGACGTTGAAGGTACGATCAGGACTAGACGTGATGCTGGCCGCCGCAGGATACCCGCTGCTGTTCGCACGTCGACGATCCTGGTTCTTCCGTCTGGTCCGGGATGAGTGGCGATTATTTCGCCGCGTGGCCACGAGTAGCGTGGCAGAGTGTGGTCGACAATTAGGTCTATGTCGCCCAATGTTGGGTCCTGATAATGAGGACTTTGGTTGTAGCGTGGCGAGAGAGTGGGTAGGTACTCTCGCAACCACCTTGACCAGAAATGATCGGCCAGGCGTTGGGATGTCTTCCAGTTGGGAGAACCGATGAGTTCTGTGTCATCAAAGGAGCCAAAGAGTGTGGCTCCGCATGACCGCCCGATAAGAAAATGATTCGGGGTCAGGGCTTCTTCTTCGTCTGGATCGGTGGTAACGGAGAAGAGAGGTCTCGAGTTTACGATGTGCTCGGCCTCTAGAAGCAATGTGTGGAGAATTTCTTCTCTAGGCTGCCGCTCGTGAAGTGTTGCTGCGAGAGCGACTTTTACTGATCGCACCATTCTTTCCCAGGCTCCTCCCATATGGGGGGCTCCAGGAGGGATGAACTTCCATACGATGCCCATCTTGTTGGTTTCTTCTGGTAGGGTCGCGATGGCAGCAGCAATCTCTTTATTTGCACCGATGAAATTGGTTCCGTTGTCGCTCAGGATGATCTTCGGTGTTCCTCTTCTGGTGATCATTCTTCGTAGTGCGAGAATCATGGAGTCGGTTGACAGAGAGGTGGCCAGTTCCAAATGTATTGCTCTTGTGGTCAGGCATGTAAATAATGCTCCCCATCGTTTCTCTATACGTCTTCCTATTGTGACGAGCATGGGTCCAAAGTAGTCTACTCCTATGCAGGTGAAAGGAGGGCTGGTCTTCGTCAGACGCTCAGGTGGTAGGTCTCCTTGCGGTGTGAGCTGTGGCATCTTTTTTCGAATTTTACACCATCCACAGTCTCGTGCTACTTTCTTCACCATGTCTCGAAGAGATGGTATCCAGTACTTCTGACGGACTTCATTCATCACGGTATTGTGGTTTCCGTGATTGAAGGCTTCATGGAGATATTTCACAAGTAGCTGGGTTATTCGGTGGTGTTTGTCCATCAGGATCGGATTCTTGTATGAAGCTATTAGGTACTTGGCTGCTCCGATGCGGGTGGACAACCTGATAAGTCCGTCTTCTAATTTGATCGTCACATTCTTCAGGTTGGATATTGCATTGATGTCTTCTTTCTTGCGTAGGGCTGCCAGTTCGTTTGGGAAGCTATCTTCTTGTGCTCTTCTTATCAGCAGCTTTTCTGCTTTTTCCACGTAGAGCGTAGATTTTGGTAAGAAGACTACTTCTTTTTTGCTTGGTCCCTTTGCTGATCGTTGAGTTTTCTGTTTCTGCATCTTCTTCCAGGCTGGGTCTTGTGCCTTTCTGATGATGAGTTTGGTGATATTCACCTTTTTCTGAATCTTTCGCTTGAAGACATCTATGACTTGTAGGTATCTTGCTGTCGCGTGGAGCAGGCGTGTCCAGCTGGAGAATCTTGCTGGATCAGGCACGATGACAGGGATGCCTTTCCTAACGCTTAACGTGATGGCGTTAGGTTTTTCCTCACCTGTGTTGGTGACGGCGACCTTTTTCTCTTCTGTAGGCCAGTCTCTGGGGTCTTCACGCAAGAAGGCTGGGCCCTCGAACCATCGATGTGTTATATCGAAGTTAGATGGGGTTTCTCTGGTAGCATCGTCGGCTACATTGTGTTTTGTTGGAACCCAGCGCCATTCTTTGTGTTTCGTTAGTTCTTCTATTTCAGCGAGGCGATGTGCGACAAAAGGTTTGAATCGTCTAGGGTCTGATTTGATCCATGTCAATGCCGTTCTGGAATCGGTCCAGAAGTATCTTCGGGTCGTAGTCAGATCCATTTCCTGGCTCGCATTATTAGCCAAGCGGCTTCCCAGTAGACACGCTTGTAGTTCGAGTCGAGGTATTGAGGTTGGCTTGAGTGGTGACACTCTGGCTTTTGCCGTCAGCAGCTTCACTTCCACGCGATCGTCTTGGAATTGAGAGCGCCAGTACACCGCGCAAGCGTACGCTTTCTCGCTTGCATCGCAGAAGGTGTGCAGCTCCCCCTCAGTCGCGTCGTATGTGAGGCAGCGAGGAATTCGGAGATCTTCAAGTTTTCTTAGATCTTCCAGCCACTTTCTCCATTCCTCTTCTCTGGGTGGAGGTAATACTTCGTCCCATTCTATTCCGGACCTCCACAAGTTTTGAAGCATTACTTTTCCTTGTATGGTTATGGGTGATGCCAATCCTAAAGGATCGAAGACCGACATTACTGCGCTTGTTGCTTCTCTTTTTGTTGGTGCGCGCCTTCCTTCTTTGGCTTCATCGGGAGTATTGCGTAGACTCAGAGTGAAATGAAGGCTGTCTTCTTGAACGTTCCAATTGAGTCCTAATGTTTTCTCGACTTGATCCTTTGGTTCTCCTAGTACGATGGAATTTGTTTTAGTTTCATCGTCGGTGAACTCTTCAACTGCTGAAGGGTCGTTGCTTGCCCAACCCCTCAAGAAGAAACCACCTTTCTTGTGAACCTCGTTTACATCTCTTGATACTTTGGCAGCTGTCGCCGCGTCGGGGAAACTTGCGATATAGTCGTCCATGTAATGATTCCGGTTTATTGCTTTAACAGCTTCCGGACAGCGACTAATAAAGTCTTCTGCGTTTCTGTTCTTTACATATATGGCGGTACACGGCGAACAGGCGGCTCCAAAAATTAGGGATGTCATTCTGTATTCCTTGTTTTTCCAGAGAAATCGAAGGCTGTCTCTGTCTTCTTCGTTGATCTTTATTCTCAGGAACATCTCCTTGATGTCTGCGACGACGGCTACTGCTTCTTGGCGAAATCGGAGCAGAATGCCGAACAACGATTGTAGTAAATCGGGTCCAGCTAGCAATGCGTCATTCAAAGATTTTCCGTTTGATTTGGCTGCGGCGTCGAAAACCAGTCTCATCTTCTTCTTCTGGGGGTGGACAACGGCAAAATGAGGCAGATACCATGATCTTGAAGAGGTAGGTTCGTTTGTTACTTCCTCGGCATATTCGCTCTTGATCAGGTTTTCAACTTGTTCTTCATATTTCTGTTCGAATCCTTTGTCCTTTAGGAACTTCTTCTCCATTCCCCTTAATCTTCGCGCTGCAGCTACTCTGCTTTCTGGTAGACTTTCGTCTTCCGTCTTCCAGATCAGACCTGAGCTGAATCTTCCATCCGACAATCTGGTTGTTGTTGAATGCAGCACATCGAGAGCTCGTTGATCTATGTCACTAGATGGTCTCTTTGCTGCTACTCCCAGAGCTTCTATGTCGAAATGATCTCTTATCATCTTCTCAAGATAATCATCTTTTCCTGGCGGTGTTGAAAGATGATTTATCATTCGCACCGTATCGTTTCTCGTCTTGGTTCCATGCAAGACCCATCCCAACTGGGTTCTGGAGGCTACTGGCTTACTTCGGTCACCAACTTTCACTTCCTGGGACACGATCAGATGCCAGTTGTCTTGTCCGATGAGTACCGTAGGACGAGCGTTCGGATATTTTAATTGTTCTGCTATTTGTTCTAGATGGGGGCAATCTTCTAAATCCTTATTGCTGACTTCTTGGGGGGATAGGTTCAAATTCTTGACAGTATATCCTGACATTTTCTCCATGTTCCGTTCGAATCTTCCCCGAATCTTGATGTCAAACGTCTTGGATTTCTGGCTCATTCGATGCCCACCTACGCCCTCAATTCTCAGTTCTTCTTCAGGACCCTCTACCCCAATCATATTCACAATATCTTCTTCTATTAGGGTCACTGTTGATCCTTCATCCATGAGGGCGTATACTTCTGCTTTGGCCTCTGGTCCCCATAGCTCCACTGGCACGATCTTCAGGTAGGCTCTCGCTATTGCTCGAGTTGCATTTATCGTTGATGCTATGGCTTGGGTCTCTTGTGGTGGTTCTGGCTTTGGCCAGTCTTCTGAATGTAACATCACATGATGACCTCTTTTGCATTTTCCACACGGTTTTGCTTTGCAACTGAACCTTCTGTGCCGTCCTAGCAGGCATTTGAAGCATATAAAGGCTCGCTTGGCCTGTTCCCATCTTTCTTTTATAGAAGCATCGACGAACTTCTTGCATTTGAACAGTGCGTGTTCTCCAGCGCACTCAGGACAGACTATCTTTTCTTGCTTCTTGGCGTCGTCCTTGCATGAACATACTGTCGCAGCTTGTTGTTCGTCTTGCTCTCTATCTGAATCCTCGTCGTATGATGAATATTCTTCCTCATCGTGCCGTTTAACTCGAGCGGCGTTCACGCCCCGGGATCCTGAAGGTCTTATTCGGTTTCTCATTCCTTCCTTCTTCACTCTGGTTCCCGTGAACTCGTGCATCTCGAACTGGTCTACCATCTGATTGAAGAAGTTCATAAGGCCAATGAGGATCGGTTCATCATCTTCTTCTTTAGATGCTCTGTACTCGTACCACCTGAATCGTACTAGAATACACATCTTCTCTATTATACGATTCGATATATCACTTGAGTGCAGATAACTTTGTTTCTTCATTTGTTTCACAACGCTGACTGTATTGGCCACAGCTCCAGCATATCTCACTAACTCTCTTGCATCTTCTGACATGGGAGGCAGCTTCTCTATGTTTTCTATCTCGCTTCTTATTAGGTAAGTGGATCTCCCGAATCGACGTTCTAATGCAGTCATTACTTCTTCCGGATCCACTTGTGTATAGAGAATGGACTTCACCGCCTCTTTGGCTTTTCCTCTTACTGCTTTTCTCAGCCTTCCCATATTCTCGATTCCACTGAAGAGAGCCTGTGAGTCTTTGTACGTAGCTTTAAAAGCCATCCAGTCTCTTGCATCACCGTCGAATTGATGTAGCTCACTGACATACTTCGGCGCGTGCTGCGTATTCGTTGCTGCTTTGCTGTCAGTGGCGGACTTGACTGCTTCCATTATCGCTTCTGCCAACTGACTGGTGGGGTTCGTTGCGGGTTGCGCTTCCTTCGCTTTTGAAACCCACCTTTCAGTGGCCTTTTCAGCAGCCGCCTTAGTTGCAGCATCCTCTTCGTTATCACTCAAGTCTGTGTCTTCTTCGTTGACACGTGTTAATTCTAACTTTGTATTTGCCATCTTAGTCTTCAGCTTAATTTCTTCCAGCTGTAGTTTTTCCAACTCTAATCTGGCTTCTAGCTCTTTCTTCTTATTCATAGCTTTATTCGAAGTAGATTTCGCCTTCTTCTTCTTCTCCACTAAGGTAACATTAGATTCCTCGACCATGGTTGTATCTTCGGTAGCCGCGCTAGTATCTGTCACCTCTTCGGAGGTAGTAGCTGACGTCTCCGTAGTCTCTTCTTCCGTGGTCGAGCGCGTGCTGTCTCCTTTGCGGCTTCGCGTCATCATTCTTATTCACTTCACTTAATGTCAATATATTGTTCAATGACTCACCTGAGTTTATATGAAGTCCTTAGCGGAGACTGCTATGTTATAGAGACGTACACACACTTCGAACTTACAGTACATACACACGTTAACACTTATTCTACACGTTCTTATTATACAGGGTTACGCCGGGCTTCGAGTGATATTCGAGCTTCGAGAGGACGCGGCGTTGTTCCTAGCCGACCTCCCAGCAATATTCTTCACTCAGCTAGTTGCGCTCCCACAAATAGGTATTTCTTGAATACCTAGCCTCGAGAATAAGCGATCTTCCTAGTCGCTTATTCCCAGCAATTTCCTTCAGCGGCACACGTAAAGCTTCAAGTGATACAGGGGCTTCGAGAGGGCGCGGCGTAGTTCGTAGCCGACCTCCCAGCAATATTCTTCACTCAGCGGGTCGTGCAGCCACCAATAGGTATTTTCTAGACGTCCTAGGTCTTTCAGCAGCACACGTAAAGCTTCAAGTGATACAGGGGCTTCGAGAGGGCGCGGCGTAGTTCGTAGCCGACCTCCCAGCAATTATTCACTCAGCGGGTCGTGTAGCCACCAATCGGTATTTTCTAGACGTCCTAGGTCTTTCAGCAGCACACGTAAAGCTTCAAGTGATACAGGGGCTTCGAGAGGGCGCGGCGTAGTTCGTAGCCGACCTCCCAGCAATTATTCACTCAGCGGGTCGTGTAGCCACCAATCGGTATTTTCTAGACGTCCTAGGTCTTTCAGCAGCACACGTAAAGCTTCAAGTGATACAGGGGCTTCGAGAGGGCGCGGCGTAGTTCGTAGCCGACCTCCCAGCAATTATTCACTCAGCGGGTCGTGTAGCCACCAATCGGTATTTTCTAGACGTCCTAGATGTCCTAGCTTCGAGAATAGACGATCTTCTTAGTCGTTTATTCCCAGCAATTTTCTTTAGCACACGTAGGACTCGTGGCGTGATTAGTGCGTGGCTCGTAGAACTGATCTTCACCAATAGCTTTCTTGGTATTCGTGATCTTCTCTTAAAACGCTGCTAATCTTCAAACAGCGATTTATCTTCACGTAACTTCAGACTCAGGCTTCAGTTCTTTTTATCCGGCTCGAAGGACCATTATTGTAGGGGATTCTATTGAAACACCTTTTTTTAATTCCACTATTCACATTTATTGAATCACGCACTAATAACTATTACAATATACTGAATTACTGCTAACTTAATATGAACATAACTTGTCTCATTGACGACTAACTTTAATCTGAGTAAAATCTGTACAATTCTAAACTATTTTCCTTAGAAATTTCCTTAAGTAGTTTTCTACTAGGGTACAAGTAGCGGTTATGTTTGACATCAAACATTTGTTCTAAACCAGTCACATTAAAGGGGGTGGAGCCTAATGGTCAAGCGTAAGCTCGATTTCTCTCGACAAGTTTAAACCTGCGCCCGATTCCTTCGAGAAGCTTCACTTGGATCGTGGGAAAACCGGTCACGTGCCGATTCTTCGTGGAATATTACCAATGTTTACGTCTTTGCTTTAATTTTACTGCGCATAACAGATTTGGTTGTTTGTTAATAGCAGATTAGGTACTGTAGGTATATGCAGGTAGGTACTTATGTATTTTGGCTTAATTCTAATTGGGTTTTGCCTTTAATCATGTACCTTTGAAGATAATTCAAATTCTAATTATGTGATTGGCTTAGCATTACATTTGATCTGTAGGTATTCATGGACTTAAGAGTATGGGAAATCAAAACCAGCCCTACGTTTAGGTATGCAACAATAATTTACTTATATCTACCTAATTATGAAATCATTTTTATTTTTAATAATCAACCTTATTTTCTATGGTGACTTGACGTCGCCAACAACTGTAATAACTATAATTTATAAGGAATGTCACATTACCTAAGATAGAACGTATTCCTTGACGTGTTTATAATAACAACAATTATTGCTCATGTCATCGTTATTTTCGAGATCCCGCGGGCATTGCGCGGCTTGGTTTTATAAAACAAAATGGCCGCGTCGAAGCCTCAAAATCCTGGGTCGTAGGCCTGTTTCCCGCCGTAGCCGCGCGCGGCGCTTTTCGTTTAGTTCAGGTACTACACCGCTGCGAGCGATGGCGGCGCTGGCGTCACGGGCGACGTACCCGCAACTCTACTGTCTACACTCCCACGTACGGTCTCTCATTGTAAACAGTCGCGATCGCCGCGTGCTAAGTTTTCGTATCGCTGTGGACTAAAAACGATTGTAAACATGAAAGTTTGTTTGGAAGTGTTGTTATGAACTGTGCTTTATGTGACTATTGGAAGGATTGCAAGGATTAACGATGACTAAAGCCAAGATAACACGAACCAGTGCACTGTACCACACCGCGAAGGTGAGCCCTACTATTTTAATTTGTTATTATTTTGTGTTTTCATCAATTAAAGTGCTGTTCTTTAGCTTTCTACATAATGTGTACATAAAGTGTACCACCAAAAAGTGTATTTAAGGGGTATTCTTTAAACTATCAGTCAGCGTGTTATTTATGTAAATAAATTAACAATAATTCTGACTTTCAAATGCGACACTTATATTATTATTCGTTGAGAATGCCTTAAATTTTCAACTATTGTACTAAAATATGTAGTTATAATATGGAGGGTAATCCATTCGAGTCCGGTTCTCTGGACGTTCGTCGTGAATCTTGATCCCTCCTCTCCCGTGCATGCCCTTCGAAGCCTCCGTGCTTCCAATTTAAAATAAGCGATCGCATCGCACAGTATACACAAAAATACAGGAACCTTTTCAAAATTTCGTTTTTCTTATGTAAGAGTTGACTCAGCAAGTCAATATAGAAGGCTGTTTCCTTGTACCTGATAGAGATACCTAAATAAACAGTGCTAATACGCCTATTTATTGAAGAAGTTGGTTTTATCTTTTTTTAAGCGGGAAAGGATTGTTTTGATGTTTTAAGTCTTTCAATATACATACACACATTCACACGCACATTTTACGCGCCTTATTCATTGCTTTACATATTGAAACATTTCTAAAAAACTTAATGATTTTACAAACTCTAGCCGTAAACAAAAAAAGGTTTCTGATTTTTTCCTCTATACTATGGCCCTACGGGGCCTACGCTTGGAGTAAAAGACATCAACGCACACTAACAAGCGAGACAGCAATACCTTAAAGGTGTTTTTGTGTTTGTGCAAGCGAGACCGATGTCGCCTGTAGCTGGGCTTATACTTATTTATTTGTATAAAATTAAGGACTGGGATTTTGTATACAGGTACGTTTATAGGTACAGGTAGTGGCTGTTGCACGGATGGCCGATCTCCCCATTTTTAAAAGGGATGCTCTATAATGGTCATGGGGCAGATTTTGACCGTATGTAATGTGCTGGCATTTAAACTTTGGGGTCTTTCGTTTCGGACAGTGAGTGCTAATGATGCGTGAATGGAACAATCCTTTTACTTATTCTTCGTTGAATTTTTGAATCGAGGTTTTCATTTGCATGGTATTTAAGTCTCCGATTTGATGTAGAAACTTTGATTTTATGTAGTTTCAGCCACCCCGTGGTATTTAAAGTTATTCAGTTAGTTTCCTATTAGCAAGTCAGAGTCCTCAAAAACTCTAATCTAACGGGATACTTACATATGACAACCTAATTTGTATTTAATGAGCACTAAACCCACGAATTCTGGCGATCTAAAAAGTAAATTGGTCGAGATGTGGTTGGTTCTCGGAAATTGGGCACACGTTCCTCTCAATTCGCCGACCGGTTCCGGCTGGGTTGGATTTACACCATATCACTTTGATTTTTTTACTGCTCAATCATCTCGCTATATTAATAGTAGTATGTACCCTGGCAATCATCGCCAGTAAATTATAGAAGTACCGCAAATCAAACCACACTAAATAACAAGATAGATTAAGTATCTATTACTTTAATAGCATCCTGTCGGGTTTCTGATCTTTTAACACCAGTTGCTTGCCTGAAACTAGTGCGAATAGTTCTGACGTAAAACAATTATTAGCTAAGTACCTACTTTATCTGTTTGCTAACAATCATAGAAAGTAAATCTCTCTTTGTAATATTTTATGAGTGTTAATTGAACATTAATATTTAAATTGGACAGCTCAAAATTTAATAGAAAGTTTAAATATTGTATTATCGATGTCCAAATTACTTCCGTATGCCTAGAGGCGGTTGTCATATTCACTTTTGGCTAGCAGACTTTTGGCTGTAATATGATATTCAAGTATACAATAATTTCAAATTGTAGAACACGTTTTACGTTTTCCAAATGGTACTAGCGTGGTATGGTTTGTCTTGCCTAAATTAAATGTCTCAAAAAAGACCTAAAACTTGATAAACAGAATGATGTGCAGAAATATTTGTTGACTCTGTACACCTAACATGATAATATATAAATAAAAATGCAGTAAAGTTGCGAAAATTATACACAATTTATATTCGGAAAAACAAAAAGAGAGAGCTGGTGTAGCTAATTGCAAAGGGCAAAAGCAATATATAAAACATGTCGTGTTAGTCACAGAGGTCACACTACATTTTATAAACATCGATTGCGAAAGCATCACATTCGTTACGAGCATCGATCCATACCAATTGTATGACTCGAATCTTGTTACAGAATTCCAAGTCATCAATTCCAACAAGATCACGTTTACATTAATTATTATGCTAAGTTATAACATACCTGATCAATGGCGCTATGTTGTCACAATATGACATAGTAGCAATCCGTGACTCAGCTCGAATGTCATGGTACATTCACTTGAATCACCGACTAGACGTGTTTGTCATATACGTGACTGTTGTTTCACTTAATAGATTCTTAATTAGACCGTAACATGTTCATTTTTAGTTCATTTGCCAGAATAAGGTAGACTAGAGACCCGGTTTAACATTGCTATTGCGTATTAGTATTGCTTTGCATAATTGTATGAACAAGTGCAGGCATTGGCTAAATAACTGTCGTGGTTTTTACTCCTTTTGCCATCGGTTTCACCTGCGTGGAGGTCGAAAATTATCCCACGGGAACAGACTTGCGGGATAAAAAGTATCATATGTGTTAATCCAGGTTACAAACTACCTATATGCTAAATTTCATCCAAATCCGTTCAGTCTTTTTTGCGTCATTGGGTAACGAACATCCACATTACACTTTCACATTTACATAATATAATGTTTGTAGGATAGTAGGACTAATGAATGTCACTCGCAATCATTATAGGGACTGGTGCTCATTTGTGAACGTTAATAACTCATTTCTAGCAAATATAAATTAAACAATCATAAATTCATAACTAATGAAGTAACATTACATAATGCATGATGAAAACTAGCTAGCATAACTTGCTAGCATCGGGAAATTAAAACGTGTGTATGTATTTTATGTCTAGATGATAGATCTCTTTAGCACAAATCTCGGATAGTAGAAGGCAAAATTATAAACAATCTTAGGCACCTACCTACCTACCTAACTACGCAATAATAGGTGAGGAATGCATATTCTTGAAGGCATCTTATTGAAGTCTAGACCTTGATCAGTAATTTCAAACAATATTTACTGCATAACTAATTTCTACAGCTAACCATTACCTACGTCTCAGATGGATGATGTAACTGTTTATTATTTTATCATGTATTTATAATAATAATGATACCTAACCAATGCCTCTATCACGTTGATGCCCGAGGGAACCAATGAACGTGACCTGCTTAGACTGAGGACAATCATTAGGGGAAAAAAACACGCAAATTTTGTTAGAACATAATTTTGATTCAAAAGAAAATAACTTTTATGGAGACCGCACAAGGTGATGAACTGATGAACTATCTTAATTACATATTGATTTTTTGGCAGATGTTTTAATACACAGCTATCACAATAATAACCCATCAAATTCATTGGTTGAAATTATTAATACATTCAAGTGTAGGTGAGGCGCGAGCGCTTCCGTAGGGGAAGTGCACCGGCCATATTTTGATTCAAATACTACTTCCGCTTACTGATACCGATTGTCTGATAAGTCCCACTTGATGTTGAATTTGCTTGTAGAAGATGAAAAGTACAATTAGTATTTTAATAACTTGCATTGCTTTACGAATATTCGACGTAGGTCTGCTCGAGTTTGTCATGTTGATTGTTACAGGACCGCATTTGCTACCCACCAATAATTCATCTTAAGTTCTAGAATATATAATAAGCTAGAAACCCTTTCGAAATAAAAATAAAATTGTTAACTTTCCTATTAAACCTTTACTATTCTGATACGGAGGAACTCATCCATTCTACGAATTAACATCTAACATCTCTTAATAATTTTTCATTTCCTAGACAGATATTTTTCCAAGTAAATTTGTAAATACCACACCCACACACAAACAAAAACGGATCAGTCTAACTCCACAACTACACAGACGCACACACACACACACAATCGCTCCTCGCTGTTATCTTTTAAGCCCATTCAATAAATAGATATGTATGTGATCATCAATATTGTTACGCAATTATGTTATATTTTCAATCCTTCCTGTCAATCCTTCTAAAGTACAATGTCCTTCAAGATACAGGATTCTCCTAGTTTGAAGGGCAGGGGTCTTACTTATCTGCATTAGTCATACCTATCTCTTACTAAACAAATGTTACCTAGGCTTAGTCTTTTTTAAATAAACGATTATTTACTTACTTAATAAAAGAGCATGGTTTGCAGTGACCCAATAGATATTAAACACAGCAGATAAGCTTAAAATCAACCTATAATGTCGCTCCAGCTGAGAACAGGCATCTTCTCTTCGAGAGGGAGTTGCCTGTAATCTGCGACGCGGGACCAGTGAGGGTTGGTAGATTTTTTTTTTTTTTTTTTTTTTTTTTTTTTTTTTTTTTTTTTTTTTTTTTGATGTCACATATCTTCGAATTTCCTGGCTCTAGGACATGCCTGTTCCTCACGATGTTTTCCATCACAGAGCAATGTTGATGAAATTAATTACACCAAGTAAAGCGCATGCCCGAGTTCCACTCACGGCCCATAACGCGTAACTCAGGGCCCGGCAACCAGGGTACTGCTAGATTAATTAATTACAGTGATGACTAATCGAAATTGAATTCCAACATACGCAAATTAAACTAGGACTGTCAAACAAGCTTATGAGATAAATAAATCTAGATAAAACGGACAGTTAGATAAGAGATTATAAGTCGATTAAGAGTGGGAGTTATATGGTGCATTGGTGCGAGCTGTGGCTTCCCACGCGACCCATGGGGCGTCAAATCGTGGTTTTTCCTCGTATATATTATTCAATACATGTCCTACGCATCACTGCCCCCCCTCTCTACATAAAAACGTGTACTAATTGACCCTCTCCCTTTCACATTTCTTATAAAAACGATCCTTAGCACGTTGTAAAAAGAAAAATAGTGCACTTAAATCATTGCAGTGATGTAATTAGATGTTGTTTCAATTAAGAAGCGATTAAAATGTAAACTTAGGACATCTTCATTTATTTTTTTAACTTGTTTTAGTCAGCTTTTTCGATCGCGTGCTATTCGGAAATTATTCCACGAGATCGTACTACCGGGAAAGAAAGCATCCTATGTCCTAACCCAGGTTATGGACTACCTGAGAGCCAAATGTAATTGTAATCCATTTAGCTGTTAAGGCGTGAAAAGGTGTCAGACAGAGTTCATTTCGAATTTATTATACTGCCCGACCTGCACCCTAATTGCGTAACTTACGATTCATCATAATCTGTTTCGTTTTGAAACAGAGTGCTAATCCATTGATTCATATGTTCGAAAACTGTGTCTGCTCAACAACGTTAATAACGCAATGAATATTGTTGAACTGTCAAAATGAAACAGATTATGATTAATCGTATGTTACGCAATTAGGGTGCTGACTGAAGTTGTCCTGCCCGAAAGTTGGTTTGCCTGCTATTCGGGTTCAGCAAACAAAGCATTTCTAAAACTCGGTCGCAGCGCCACCTTCCGGGTCAAATTATGAATCTAAACCATCGAGAACTCACTGTAACACATTCAAAAACTTTCTTCAAAATCGGTCCAGCAATTGGAGGAGTGCAGTAACATACACATACACAGAAGAATTATATATTTAGTATGAATAGTATGGATGCAGCGTTAAAACAACAAATTCTCAGTACAGTATTAAAATAATTCAGGTCAATCTGCTGCCGTAATACACACGCGCCAAACTGTATATAAACATAAACAAGTATAAATAACACAGTGATAAAATATGTGTACATAAACAGATTATTGTGATCGTTAACTTCATGCTCAGGTCAACGCCTCCTTACATTTACCATTCGTTTGTAAAATTCAGCAGAAGCTATTAATAACACTGTTGTATAACAAATAATCATTTTTGTTCTGTTTTGTAACAAATTGTTTATCTATACTACAATTAATATAATAAAGCAACAGTTTGTTTGTTTGATCGTGCTAATCTTTGGACATTTTATAGCTAAATTCTTTAGGTAAAAGCTATTTAATATCACGCTAAAACCAGAAAGAGTCTAGCAAAAATAAAAAAGTAGAAACTAACTCAGGCATGCGATGCGATCATGATCATCATCACGATCACCCTATACTGTTCCCACTGCTGAGATACATGCCTCCACTCTGTGAGAGGAAGTGGGCCGTAATCCGCCACGCTTGCCCAGTGCGGGTTGGTGCGATGCGATATCATCATAATTATCAGCAATCAAAAGGAGTTTTATAAAAATTGCTTGTTATTTTAGTAGATAGATTGTGGTGTCTTACAACATCCACGCGAACGAAGACGCGGGCACAAGGCAGTGTCATGTATACCTGTGTCAAATTACGAATAATACGGTTGATAGTTGTAGTATCAAAATACAAACAGTCGTATGATTTTTATGTTGGTTTGGAAAACGTTTCAGGTAACATTTCACGGTTCACTGCACTTTGATAAATGCTATCGGAAATCGGAATAGAGGTGGACACAGACTAGCGAAATCAAGTGAGCCAACGTGAATAAGTTTTCTTTTAGAATTTTCATGTATTTCCTGAATTTTTTGTCTAAGATCTTTACAGTAGGATACAGTTTTTCCTGGACGTGATCGTGTCGTCAGAAGCCCGTAAGGCTGACAACCACGCTTTCACGTCTAAACCGCTGAACCAATCGTCATAAAATTTGGCAGAGATATAACCTGGGATATGGAGAAGGACACATTCTACTTTTAACCGACATCCACCCGGGCGGAGCCGCAGGCAACAGCTAGTAATAAATAACTCCCACCCACTTTTAACAGCCACTCATCAGTTCACTAGTCCTTTGAACCCGTAGTGTACGTACAAACAAACGCTACGTCCCGTTATTTGTCTTCGTATGTAACTCGTTAAGACCTCTTAGAGTAAATAATGCGATACTCTACTCTGTGTATATCTCAGTCTTTAACTGGTAAAATAGAATTGAACCTTATTTGCAAGACATAAAGTTTAAATGGCCACCCCATTTAAACTTTTGGATGACGGTTTTGATGTTACGTCTTCAGAATATTGGCTTGCTAATACAAATAGATAGTGTTCTGATAATCATAAGAACAGATTTATTTTGTTTTTATTTTTATGTAAGTAGGTACTAACTAACTACACTAACTACGTAAGTAGGTCTCTGATTTGCGTTGCAAAAATCAAAACTACGGCTTTTACAAAGGACTCTGCACGAAATGTTAGGAAAAACCGTTGGCTGAAATGGTAAAAATTTGCCTGTAACATGTTGATTAAAAATCTACATGGGCGCAAAAAAAAAATCCAGTTTTAGAGATTTAGTTATTTTGATTGTTCTCAGAAGATCATTTTTCGAATCCTTAAGGGGCTGCTAACAGAGAAATAGCCTTGTTTCAAACAAGTTTCTAGCCAAATCTATACAGTTTGTGACGGCGGGAAAAATATATGTTAATCTTGAACATATTTCTGAGAACCCTGTTGTATTCAAAACACGTTTTTGAAAAGTTTTCTCGATATAAAAAAATGGTAAACTAACCTCTTAAAATGATCTTCTAACAAAAATATCTGTTTTACAGAACAACGTACGTTGGTAAAATTAATAACAGTAACGTATCATATTTAAATACAGAACTTGGTTGTTTTTTTTTTTCGATTACTAAACTTATTTTGAAGTAATTAATTGTTTTACGGTTTGTAAAACGTTACGAGCGCCGCGTCATCGCGCTTCTCTTTCTTTTTTATGCAATCCGACAGTGATCGCATAGACGCGCTGCTAGACGGACGTGCGTCGCTTTGTCTCGCTATCCGTTCATTACGTATTTTGTTGTTTGACAATTTCAAAAACATGTAAATTAACAAACGTTTTTCCCCCGAAGGAATAAAAACGATATATTTCATGTCTTGCCTAGGCTTGACCTGTGAGATTACATCCTTCAATTTACCCTATGATTCATGCGCGTCATAGCTTCCCGTGACGTCTAGCCGCGCTGCATCCCTGTCCCGCGCCGACCCCACCCCGCAGGGCGGGGCGCGCGGCCCGGTGCAAGCGCGGTGTTTGACAGTACCTTGAGATGGCTGAGTCGTCAAGGGCTTACCTGGTCAAGCCTAGGCAAGACATGAAATATATCGTTTTTATTCCTTCGGGGGAAAAACGTTTGTTATTTCATGGTCTGTGCCGTCGGCTTGACCTGTGAGAAATATTTGGATTCTGACGACACGGGAATAGCGTACTGTGAAATAATATTTATTTGGAGTATTGTGTATGTCGTACGCGAGTGAATGTAAGTGCTTGTATTGAATTGAATAAAATTACATTGTAATTATAATCATGTTTATTTAGATAATATAAAAACGGTTACAAACCTATATTAATTAAGTGCTAATAATCACAGAGTAGTAAAGCTAGAATTTACTAAACATAAGTCCTTGGAATCATCTTTGGACGGAGTATTAATTATTTCTTTAAAATAATGTTTAATCACATTTTTATCACTTCTCCAGTTACCATTTCTTAATATTATATCAATTGGAACATTACTGTCCCTTCTGGAGGAAGCGACAGCAGACCTGATGCTGCCAGGAGAAAAATTAATGTTTAATTCTGAAAAAGCTGTTTTTATCCAGCCTGCAATTACTGCTTTGGAAGCAGGTGCTACTCGACCTCTAGAGGTAATAAACAAAGACTGAATCTGATTGCCGCCCGCGTTTCTTCTCGATTTTGACACATTAAGATATAGCCTGATCCATAGAACGGGATCAAGATTTCTATTTGGGACCTGTAAGAGTTTCCAGGCGGATTGTCTATAGGAGTGACTATCAGTTTTAGAACCAAATTCTGGCCAAAAAGTAATCGACGATTCATCTATTACCATGCTGTTTTCATCAATTCTAAGTAAGGTAAGGTCATGGATCCTTCTCCCAGATGCTAACAATAATAATAGAACGAGATGGCGCGAAATTTGAAAAATACTATCTTCTTAAATTGAAATATTCTCTAACCAACTAATTAGATGCTTAACATCCCAAATTTGTCTTTTACGTGAAGGTGGCTTTGACAATTCAATGGCTTTGATAATTTGCTTAACTATTGGGCTGCTTGTTATAGAATCCCTATTAGTAGGGTCAGCAAACGTAACAATAACTGATTTATGTAATTTTATGGTACTGGGAGACAACTTCTTCACGCTATGAAGAAAACTCAAATGTTGTGCCACCGATGCTGCGTCCGGTTTGTTAGGGTTAAGACCAAGAACCTCACACCTTGTCAACCATGTATTCCATGGAGCACGGTATGTTTTTAATGATGAAGTGCGCCATGCCTTTTGAATCAAGCTATGGTCTTCTTTTGACCAATTTTTAGTTAAAATTGACCACCCCGTACCCTCCAAGCCTCCAAACGTAGATGTTGAACTTTCGCTACGTTCGTTTGGGTTGTTAGATCTTTCAGGTGATGGTGCAGGTTCCGGATTTGAAATGGGCGGTCTATCGCCCGTGTTCGTAGATCCGATCTCCAGAACACTCTGTCCCAGCGTGGAACAATCAGTATGTAGGAGCCTTTGGCTTGATTTAGATGAGCTAACACCCGAGGAATCAACGAGGGAGGTGGGAAAATCCATGCCAACTTGTATTCCCATTTCTTGCTGAAGGCATCTATGAATAGAGCATCTTTGTCCTTGGTATCTCGGGAGACATAGGCAGGAACTACCTTTGACTTGCTCGATGCGAAGAGGTCCACTTCGGGATTGCCCCATTTCTGAAATATCTGGCTGCATATCTTCTTCGAAAGATGCCAATCCGAAAGACTGTTTTGTCGAGATAGACTGTCGGCTACGTCGTTGTATATCCCTGGTATGTATTGGGGACAAATTTCTGCCTGTAGCTTGTTGGCCAAAGTTAACAGCTGGAAGACTAGACCTGTTAGTTGCGATGATCTCGTCCCGCCCTGATTTTTTATGTAGGCGATTACAGTTCGATTGTCGGACTGTACAACTACTCTCTTGTTTTTTATTAAATCTTTCTCTGACTGAACAGCGAGAAGAACAGCAAACAGCTCTTTTTTGTTGATGTGCCACTGACGCTGGTGAGCGTCCCAAGTGCCACTGATATGCTTTTCGTTTATCTGTGCTCCCCAACCTTGGTCCGAGGCATCTGATGTGATGAATATGGTCTCCGAAGATTTGAAAAGAGAATCTTTCTTTTCGAGATTTTGAATCCACCAGTTGCATTCCTCGAGTGCCTTTGCAGGAATGGGAAACTTTTTGCGAACTGACTCTTCTGGCAAAATGTTGGCTGCTCTCTGTATCTTCCTGGAGTGAAGTCTTCCGAGTGGTATTACAAAAGACGCGAAGTTTAGTTTTCCTAGCAAGCTCTTTGCGGACTGCCAACTCCATTTTTGACTTGATAGAAGTTTGCTGAGATCTTTTCTTAAGGAGAATATTTTCTTTTCCGGGAGGGCTTTTGTGTTGTGGAAGGTATCCCATTCTATCCCTAAGTATTCTATATGTTGAGATGGGTCTTGTAGAGATTTGTTCATATTAATTATCCATCCCAATCGTAGAAGGAATTGTACCGTCTCGATAGCATCTTTCTGTAGCTTCATTGGATCCTGATTGGCGATCAAAAAGTCGTCCAGGTATACAATGACCCTTATATTCATCTGTCGCAGTCGGGATGCTACCCAGTTTGATACCCTCGCAAAGGTAAGAGGGGCTGTTGATAGACCAAACGGGAGGCATGTAAACTGAAATACCTTCTTTTGGTGAACTATTGATAGGAATCTTCGATGACGATTGGCTACTGGTATGTGAAAGTATGCCTGTGAGATGTCGATTTTTATGAGAAAATCTCCCTTCTGTAAGAAGTGGGGTACTCTGAAGTGGTTTAATAAGCGAAATTTCTTTGGAGTGAGAAATTTGTTGAGGCCTTTCAGATTGATTATTGGACGTACTTTGTTGTTGGGTTTTGGCACTGGAAACATGGTTGATAAGAAGCCTGCCTGAACTGTTGAAATTTCTAAAACCTTTTGCTGAATGAGAGTCTGGATCTCTGAATTTAACTTTTTTGTTTCGAAACTGGAAATTATTTTTGAATGAAACGGTACCCATGGGGGTTTCTTTACAAAAGGAATGATGTATCCAGTTATCGTTTGAAGGATATTTTGTGGTGCCCCCTCCTCTTTCCAGACTTCTACAAAACGTGAAAGGCGTCCCGCTTCGAATGCGTCATTCTTTCCTATTTCTTTTTGAGGTGTGGTCTTTAGGTTTGTTTCGAGAAAAGGTTTGGCCATGGTCTTTATTTTTGGTGTTGTATTGTCGTTTAAAATTTTCGTGCGTTTTACCGGAACCTGATTTTCTCTGTCTATTGTAAGGTTTCGACGTTTTTGAAACTTTGTGTGTTGGTCTCGCTTGTCGTGCAGAGTACGTTGGATTATAGTTCTTAGGTTGCAAGGGTTTTCTGTGGGGGTTGCGAAAAAAAGTTTGCTGAGATGGTTGTTTGAGCAATTCCGCTAATCCTGTTTCACAAAATAGGTGGGTGGTTGATGGGGGAATAGCACCAAGAAGAGCTGCTTGATATTCTTCCTTCGGAAGGAACCCATTTCTTCTTTGTTCTATGATCTCTGCTCTTCTGCCACATACGTACTGTAGTAGGTCATCCGAAAGAGACTTAAAAGTTGAGTCTGTTGACAAAATGTTTTTAAGGTCATGTTTCATAGACGGATGTTTGTTAGCCAGATCCTTTAGCATGTTCGCCAGAGATTCCCGTTGAAGCAGTAAACCATGGGAAATAGTACCTAAGGTATAGTCCATTCGAACCAGGTGGTCTTGATTGGGGGAGGTTCCATACGCAGTAAGAATAGGATTAGTTTTTAACGGGCCGAAGACAGGGCTAGCGTGTAGTTTTTTCTGAACCTCGGCATATCGGATCTGGTTAAAAGTTGAATCGCCTAGTCGTTGACATTCGGCGCCTTGTGCGGCAATGTGAGGTTTAGCAGCTGGTATCAAGGGTTCCTGTTGTTTCGTAGCTGGAGTCCAGTCAAAGTCATCATCGGCGATGGGAATAGGTGGTTCCCAAGGTTTTGGTGATAATGGTTGAGGTTGGGGAATATTTTGTTCATCCTCTGATGATTCTTGAGAAGTGTACTCATTCTCTGAAGCAGAACATGATTGTGTTTCTGGTTGGAAGTTTTTTATAAACTGTTCCATCATCTTTTCTAATTTAAACTGGCTTTGTTCCAGCTTGTCCAAACGACTTGGTTTCTTAGTTCTACCAGATGTAGTTATTGTGGACGGAATCGACACCTCATCGTCAGAATGACCAACTTGTCCACCTAACTCCTTATCAGCTTCTTCCCTACTTTTGAGTAGTGGCTTCATTTCCGCAATAGACGCAAGCACCAGTTCATTCTGGACCGCTGAGCCACGGACTCTAGCAGCCAGAGACATGGGGTGAACGATAAGACCAATGCCCAGTGGCCATTCTAAGAGCTTCAATTTTATGTCCCGGTAAGATTTTTCTTTAAGAGAGGTACAATTTGGTGAAAACGCTCTAGCTAAGTCAACAGTGGGAATTGCGAACCTGATTTTGTTTAAAATTTGGGGGTCGAATTCGCTGCCTAGTAACTCCTCTTTCTTGAAGATTCTAATTTTCCACTCGTTCCATCCCCTCGGCAAGTGGTTTCTTATAATCTGTTTGATTCTGGTCAAAATGATGTTGTCCCCGGGGTCGTCTGCTTCCCATTCCATGAGGGACTCAAAACTGTGCATTTCCGCATCGGATGTTGCCTAAAACAGATAGACAAAGTTAGCCTTTTCATCTTACCAACCTGAGTGTGAGCGAGGAGATATAGGCTATTATTACGATATGACGTTTCAGTAACATGTCTCATATGACCAAAATTTAGTCTGTACAGATCGAGCAATTGACCCGTACGGCTCGAAGACGGCCCGTACTTTCCGAGGAAACGGCCCGCACGGCTCGAGGGATCGGTCCGTACGGCTCTAAGAATCGGCCCGGACGGCTCGAGGAATTGGCCCGTACGGCTCGAGGAATCGGCCCGTACGGCTCGAGCAATCGGCCCGTACGGCTCGAGGAATTGGCCCGTACGGCTCGAGCAATCGGCCCGTGCGGCTCGAAGAATTGGCCCGTACGGCTCAAAAAAAAAAAAAATTGACCCGTATGGCTCAGCGTATTGATCTGTATACTTCGCAAATTCAGACCGTAATGTTGATAGACAGTTACGGTTTGCAAAGTTACACCCACAAGCTTGCCGGATGAAATCGAGGCTTACTTGATAGGTAAAAAGATCACAAATCTGGGCAGTGTGGCACGCAGATTGTAAGTTACGCATCTAAGTAACTACTTCCTGAATGAGGAAAGTGAGTTAAACAAGTAAGAATCATGAAAACACAAGATTAGGTACTACTTTTTAAATAAGTAGCTAGGTATATGGATATCGAGTATAAAAGTAAAGTTTACAAGCACTTACAACAAAAAAAAAGGTTAATAACTTACCATTATTCACTCGTAAAACACAACACTGTCGATCATAAGTTTCTTCTTATGATCTCGAACGAACACTCGTCGTTAATTTTCGTAAGTAACTAGACACGCGTGCATCGCGGGTCAATCGAAAGCGTACTGTCAAACACCGCGCTTGCACCGGGCCGCGCGCCCCGCCCTGCGGGGTGG
Organism: Antitype chi; assembly: GCA_947359405.1. Taxonomy (NCBI): domain Eukaryota; kingdom Metazoa; phylum Arthropoda; class Insecta; order Lepidoptera; family Noctuidae; genus Antitype; species Antitype chi. The sequence goes on along the minus strand of OX375815.1, from coordinate 6,380,416 downwards.
GGTCGGCGCGGGACAGGGATGCAGCGCGGCTAGACGTCACGGGAAGCTATGACGCGCATGAATCATAGGGTAAATTGAAGGATGTAATCTCACAGGTCAAGCCGACGGCACAGACCATGAAATAGTACATATTTTATTTTGTTTCTAAAACTACAATAAGTTGTAAAAAGATTGGCACGTACAGATTTTATATTATACAGATTTTTTATTATGCAGTCCGGTAATCCCGGGATTTTTTATTTCAAATAAATTATTTTCAATAGCCACCTCCATACTTTTTAACCGACTTCAAAAAGAAGAAGGTAATCATCAATTCGACGTGTTTATATTTTATTTTATTTTTTATTGTGTATGTTCGGGCATAACTCCGTCATATACAGGAAAAGTTTTTATCCAGTGCGTAAACTGTAACCATGAATTCAGTATATCATTTTAGACACCCTAGCACAGAATTTTTTTGTCGGTCATACAAAAAAATATAAGCTGTTCCATACATTTTAACCGCGTAGGTATTGCACTTTTCTATGTAACAGCTGATTTTTTTTTTTTGTATAACCGACGAAAAGTTTCTGCGCGCTGAGGGTCTAGAATGAATACTGAATTCGGCAGGCGGTGACAAAAAATTAAAATACATATCCAAAATCACGGACTTCCGAAATGAAAGTTATTTTTCACTTTGAAGTGTTTTTTGTAGCTATGCATTCGATTAGTTATCCAATCCCGTGATGCCGGGATTTTTTATCAAATAAATTATTTTCAGTAGCCGCTTCCATACTTTCGTAACGAAAAATTTACGTAAATATGCGTCCGATTATCTGATCTCAGTAAGTGTGTGATAAAAGATAGGATATAATATAAAGATAATAAATAAAATAAAAAGATAATGAAATAAATATCTAATAAATGGATTAAATTTCTTATAAAGTTTTACCTGTTCCGATGGAGTAAGATTTTGTTCTATTCAATTACAGAGAACCCAGGGATTCTCAAAGTAATAGCTCCGCCACATTACCAACACCTCTAACTGCAGTTAATCCAACCTTGACAGATACAGGAACGACGCAAGAACGAAATGATGGGTATTAGACATGGGCGAAGTAGCTCACTGAAAAGAAAAAGAGCGATTAGCTCTTTCACTCTAAAGAGCTTTATCACTCTTCTAGCTCACTAGCTCTTCTATAGCTCAGTGACACAGACGCCGAGACGCCGACTGTTAGCTCAATTGACTCACGCCGCACGCGCGTCGAAGGAGACGGGTCGGCTCGCTCAATAGTGAGTAGCTCTTTGGAAGTTTGGACTCTTTATTACTCACTAGCTCTTCTATAGCTCAGTGATTCAGACGCCGACTGTTAGTTCATTTGACTCACGCTGCACGCGTGTTGAAGGAAACGACTCGGCCCGCTCAATAGTCATTGTCAATAGCTCTTTGGAAGTTTGGAGTTGTTAAGTTAAATAAGTGCTTCTGTTTGTTTATATAATGTTATGACTTTACGTAAATAACACGCAAAAAAATAAACAATGCAATACCAAAGTATTTTCTACTTTAAAGCTATGGCCATAAAGATAGATTTACAGTGATTTATGTCGTATGATAGTCTACAATGACGTATTGTATCGAAGAGCTATTGTTGGAAGAACGAACTATGCGATCCGAAATATTCCGAAGCGAACCGAATGAGCCGTTCGGCCGCTGACTTCGGTCGGTCATCGGTGTCTTGCTGAATTATTGAGAGTCTAAGAGCTAACTGAGCTAGAGAGCTACTTAGCGAACGAGTGAGTGAGCGAGAGCGACGTCCATCAAAAAGAGCTAGCTCTTTTCTATCACTCGCTCCCGAGCTACCCATGTCTAATGGGTATGTATCATACATATGGTATTTTATAATGACATGGTTTATCTTCGTACTATCAGTTTAGCCGTTTCAGCGTAACTGACGAACAAAAACATTTACTTTTGCATATTACTAAGATAACCCATTAATGTTTTTTTTTTTAGAGAAACCATCGAACACGAGCCTTTCCTTACTGAAACTTGTTCTTCTCAAGAAGATTCATACCTACCAATACAGGGTCGAAGATTAGTAAATATGAAGTACTTCATTCAGCAACTTTAAGAAAATTCCAGTCATATTTCTTTGTTTGATTGCAATTTCAAAGATATGGCACTGATAGGAGAAAGCAGAAATGGTTTGATTTCTAAATATAAATTTAAATGTAATATGTGTAAAAAATATTTTATAATCACAAATGAAGATCAAGCAATCAAATTTACTTACCTACCAACATACCTATCTACCTACCCTACCTACACCTATCTACCTACCTAAGTACCCTACCTAAATATCTTCCTACCTATTTACCCTACCTAAATATCTTCCTACCTATCTATTTACATACCTATCTACATACCTACCTACTTACATGCCTATCTACCTACCTACCTGCATACCTACATACATACCTATATATTTACATATCTACCTACATACCGGGCTACTTACATACCTACCTACCTGCTCTACCTACACCTACCTATCAATATTATATTTATACAAACCTAATACAAATGATTAATCAAAAGCAAAATTTATTTTGAAAATCCCGGGATTAACAATTCTTAGCGGTGACCAGAATACGGACGCCGCGCGGCGCCGCGCTAGAATAAGGCCGCGCGCTTCCGTGAACGCGGGCGAAGGGGTAGTGGGCGGAGCTACGTCTCCGCTTCCCCTGCTTCACCTCCTGTAATACCTAAAGATTTGCTTATTACCGCGCCTTAAAGAAAAGCGGAACTTCATTCTTCAGCTCTATCTCCTTCTTTTCCTACTTACCTTTCAAGGAATATTTTATCACTTATCATTATACCCAAAAACAACTTAAGTGTTATCAGTGTAAACATTGACAAGAACCGTTGTTCTCGAAACCGTCTTGTTTCGAAATCGTTATCTGGCGACAATACGTCCCCGCTTCCATTAGCGAGAAATTTTATCTGTTTGTCACGAGCTCCTCAAAATGTAAGCTGGATACACATGGGCACTATCGATCACTTAACATAGACCTCAGAATCTATCGTTATTGTAGGCCTGCAGGGCTAGTGTGAACGCAGCCTTAGTGGCTTGTTTGTTTGAGGACAGTGCCTTTATTGCGTATGTTTGAGATGCTTTTATAAAAATACAAGGAAATTTTCACGTTCGTCATAATTCGTTGTGCAAACAGACACTTTTTCGTGACATTTTAGTATAGTGAAACTTTAGATAACTTACATAAATAAGATAAAAAACTTCACATAGAAACCATTAAATAGATCTAGAGCACATTTTTATGTATTCGTAGCAAATATTTCTGCTCATTTGAAATCAAGATGTGGAAAGTATTTATCATTCATTTTATATTCTGCCTCCGCGACTGCTAGAAACTAGTTCTAATGTAGTAGGTTCACTTATGTAGGCTATAAACGCTGAATGTCGCCAGTAACAGTACCTTAGTTACGTGACTGAGAAAAATCAGCATTAATCTGCCGCTAGCCGCGCACTAAGCTTAATTCGCGGAATATTACGCTACCGGTGCGCAAGCGCATCAACGCATGCGCCACGTCTTGTCCTGAGCGCATCTGTCATCCTTCCTCCTCAATTTTTTTCGCTTTCCTGTACATTGTCCTGCAATAAACACCACACGTTTAAAGACTTGGGTTTATAACCGTAAAATGAAAGTTTAAAATATTACGAAATCAAAGCACGTGCAGTAGATAAGATAAGAATATGGTAAAGTGTTTGTATACCACTTATGAGCCAAGTGCAGCGTTGATACGAATATAAATAACACACGAAATTGGCTCACGGACGATTCCGAGATACAAAATAAAACAGGAGTGTTTTATGAGACCATTCGACATCTGCTCGGGACGAGTTAGCGTCCACCTGCCCGATACGCCCGAAACCATCCACAGCGGAGCTCGTATCGTTCTCATTACAATAACAGGTGAGGGATGGTGTTATGGCGAAGCTAGGGAGTCTGCTAACTGTATAAATACGATACGTGCCAACGTACAACGTATTACTATAAATTCAGTAGTAAACAATTTTCTTATCGAGCGTGCATGTAATTGGAATAATGACACTTTTTGCATGGTTGGATATTTTTAAGTGCGCAAGGTGGTCGTAGATACTCGTAGATGTAAGTCTGCAATTTGTATCTTTATATTTTTGATGCATCTGTGGGCGGAAGGTGTTGAGTTAAACATAAAATTAAATTACAAAATGCAAATGTGTACATTACAATGCTGTAAAATTCTCTTGACGCAAAAATAGGCATTCAGTATTTATTTTATAAAGCAGTGGTACCGTCCAAAGCGACATTTAATACTTTTGAAACTGGACTGAAATGTTAATTTGTACCTGTTCAACTTGATATTTGGCATTTTAACAAAAAATAAGGTAGTCAATCGATGACATGTGTATTTATGTTTTAGTGTTAGGTGATGTGGGCGGCAGGAAACGTGTAGGCGTTGTGACCACTATAATGTAACTAGACATGGGTAGCTCGTGAGCGAGTGATAGAAAAGAGCTAGCTCTTTTTGATGGACGTCGCTCTCGCTCACTCACTCGTTCGCTAAGTAGCTCACTAGCTCAGTTAGCTCTTAGATTCTCAGTACCTACTTCAGCGAGACACCGATGACCGACCGAAGTCAGCGACCGAACGGCTCATTCGGTTCGCTTTGGAATATTTCGGATCGCATAGTTCGTTAAATAAATAAATAAATACGTCATTGTAGACTATCATACGACATAAATCACTGTAGCTTTAAAGTAGAAAATACTTTGGCATTGCATTGTTTATTTTTTTGCGTATTATTTACGTAAAGTCATAACATTATATAAACAAACAGAAAAGCTTATTTAACTTAACTCCAAACTTCCAAAGAGCTATTGACAATGACTACTGAGCGGGCCGATCCGTTTTCAACGACACGCGTGCACCGTGAGTCAAATGAACTAACAGTCGGCGTCTGAATCACTGAGCTATAGAAGAGCTAGTGAGTAATAAAGAGTCCAAACTTCCAAAGAGCTACTCACTATTGAGCGAGCCGATCTGTCTCCTTCGACGCGCGTGCGGCGTGAGTCAATTGAGCTATCAGTCGGCGTCTCGGCGTCTGTGTCACTGAGCTATAGAAGAGCTAGTGAGCTAGAAGAGTGATATAGCTCTTTAGAGTGAAAGAGCTAATCGCTCTTTTTCTTTTCAGTGAGCTACTTCGCCCATGTCTAAATGTAACTGATACGTGCTCAGGTTTTATCTTAAATATCTATGACGTTGTTAATGAAATGGTAGATTCAGTTACTACAGACATCGATCACACATTTCCCGTTTCTATAGTTCATCATTAGCCTATAATATTCTCAATGTGAGAGGCAGTGGGCAATATTGCACCACGAGGGCCTGGTGCGGGTTGATAGCTTAGTTGGTAGATGTCTCCGAATGTTTGGTTCTAGAACATGCCGGTTTCCTCGCGATGTTTTCTGTCACCATTGTGAAAGCAGTGGTGATGAAATAATAAAGAAAATAATAAATTGAAACATAAAATAAAGGTTTGGGTTCGAAACTTCGAACCTAGAGCCTAGGAACTCGTAAGTTGCGGCCGTCATCACTGGACCTCGATTATATGTCCTACCTGCCGCAATTTAGTCAAGCTGAAATTCTGTTCAGAACTAAAAAAGTATAAAATTCTAGTTAGTATTTATGAAATCTGCTATTTTGTAGCCAGCAATGCCAGGTGCACCAATTAAAAATGCTCTTAAACAGGCCTGTTGACACGATATAATTGATGGATTAATCCAATGCTCCATGAATAAACCGTTGATTATCCAAAGCTGCCTATAATCGCGTCGTTTCGCGACACATGTCGCTTACACCTGACGCTGCCACGTGCACCTAACGTTAAACGTTTCTTTATTAGCATGTGCTTCCTTTAAAGTTTAACTTACTGATGCTATCGGGCTTTCAATTTAAAACATTATTAATTTCTTTGACAGTGTTGCGTTGCTGATCTGAAATTAGACTACTAGGTACTTGTTGTACCTACCTAGGGGGAAAAATAAATTCAGTTGACTTTTTTTAGAACATCTTTAAAATCATAGGAAAATCTTGAATTCCAAAGATAACTTATTGTGTACGATTCGATTGTCAATGCACAATGACTTCCTGCCTCCTAATTTGCTAAGCCGCTGTATGTAGTTCTCGCGTTCATCACAATTAGATTAAGTAAAATAGCTACTACCTACGTAGCTTTAAAAAAGCTACGTAGGTACTAACAAGTGATCTAAACCAAGACTGCATAAAAATTAATTTGCCTTTATGGACTTATAAGACCTATCGTAGTTAACTTAGCGCACATGTGAAGTGCATGTGCCCAAGTTGACTATAAATAAATATGAAGAATTTGAATGAATGATTTATTTTTGCATCAATAGGTATATGTTAGAACAGATGCGTGATAAAGCAATTGATAAGTAAATGTTCACTGTTTCATTAGCTGGTGTAATTATGAATAATAACGAAACGAATTGTTTTACGATGTATTTGATGATTATTACCAATGTTTTAATAATAATAAAAAATATATAGGTAAGTTCAAAGCTTGTAGCTCGTCATCAGGCAGGTAGTCAGTTGTCACATAATTATGTATAAGTTGTATGACATGAAATAGTGTATATTTTAATGTGTTTGTCCTTTTGTGTCACAGGTGCTGTGGCATCTGGATATATTCCGGCGCAGCTTCCGCGAGCTCACTGGCCACGCTTGCCTTGGACCGTCCTGTATTTTTTGCGCCCTAAAGGTAAGACAATTGCTCCACTATTTAACAAGTAAGCATCTGCCCGTACTACTGCAAAAAATGAGGAGATTATTTTCGACGCAAAATGACAAAGAAAAACGGGAATGGAAATGAGAATATTAAGCAAGCATGTGGGTACCGTAAAACAGGGTAAAAAGGGATGCAGGGATGAATACGGACGAAACTTTAAAAGGGATTTTAACATTGAACTAATATAATTACCTATATTATACTATTATTATCGAATATTTGTCGTCCCTATTCACCTCTGTATCCCTATACACCCTGTTTTACTGTACAACGAAAGCTTTCGATTAGAACATTTCGTGCATAGTGTACCTTTTGTTCCGCTACTACAATGTAGTACTTTAAAATTCTCCACACTTGCACAATTTGCTACACACGCAATACATATCGAGTCACAGAAAGTGCAAAAGCCTTTCTCGTTCTTAGATTTTAAATGGCTTGTTTTAGTTGCACAACGACTACACCAACTTAAAACAACTAGAAACATGATTCTTTGACCATTTGAAACGACACAAAGTACTTTTAACAAAGCGAAAGAACTGGTGTGACCTCGGCCGGTGCCCGGCAGACAAACGTGACCTTTTGTGAACAATAGAATCTGTTCATAGCCTTATTCAAAACGAAATCTCCGAGCTTTCAACGCGTTCATATCATAAAGAAACGTAGCGATTTTATAACGAACCCTCTCTCTGCATTGCTTTTTACATACACATACGATGTGTGCGAATAATGTATGCAAACAAATTAGTGCAAGTATTTGAGAATGTATGAACACGAAAGTTTTTCATGTAAGCTGCAATAGGGTATTACGCTCATTTTTGAAAATTGTCTTAAATAGATTCTAGAGTGCTAATAAACAACTAAAAAACACAACATTTTTATTTAATCGATAAGTGCCATAAAAATGAATTTAAATTTTACATTTTCACATTTCGCGCGTAATTTGACAAAAACGCTTTTATCTGTCGACGCTATAATGCTCTGTGGGTATGATGTCAATTTGCTAAAAACAAATGCGCTGATATTTTGTATGACAATTGTTTACAATGAAAAAAAATTAGTTATTTTACTACTTATCGTTGGTTTGCTGTTCCTGAATGCAAAATATTATTTAAATAAAGATTACTTTGGTTACGAAAATAATAAGTACAAAGTTGCTCAGTTGACATGCCGTATGACGAAATAACATGGCGACTACTATTTCATGGTGTTCAAACACAGATTTAAAAAACTGAAATCTTTAAATTGTATTTTAAAATTTATTTTGTTGTTTCATGAACTAAAACTAACATTTTCCGACTGCATTTTGCCTATGCTATCGCAATAATATATTTTTAGATTTTTTCTCGTATAGAGTAAAATACCCTATTACTGGCAGCAAGTTTCAGTCTTAAAATAGCTTCTGCTGTAATACTCGAAGTCAGGCGAGATTCAAGGACATGGAGGGTTAATCTAGTAGAGCTAGACTGGCCCGACTGGTTTCGCAGAATGACCCGCGCAGCCTCCAGGCTCGTTGTGATTTAGCTACCCGCCTTATATTTGTTAACTGCAGATTGGCCCTGAGCCTTGGGATAATTTTATTGTCCTTTGTCTTCCATTCCAGCCTATTTACTGTTCTGTCAACGTCAAATTATGATGTAAGGAGACTTGCGACGTTATACTGAATGATGTCTTTTTATGATATTTACTTCTACGTGATGACAAGAAATAAACAGGCTGATTACTTAAGCAAGTGTTGCATGTTGAGGGTCAATAAGCATAAGCGAAATGTTCTTCTAAATTGTCAGTAATTTTTACTATCATTTCAGCGTTTTACGGCTGAAATAATAGTACATAATTACTGAGCATTTAGAAGAACAGTTGGCTTATAAATGCGTAAAAATAATATTTACAATCGTAAATAATATATTTCAAATTCAAGTACTTACCTACGTATATTTTGTGACTATAATTTAAAAAACAATCGAGAATCTTCTCGTTGTTTTTTATCACAATACAACTTTCTATTTCGTATACGTATGTATTTGGTACCGGCAAAGCCAGCGCGTGCGCACACGCCGTTACATTTCCATTTTCAAACTCGTTTGAAGTTGGCGCCCTTTTCGACCAATGAGCTGCGCGCGTAAGTTCGTAGAACTTTTAGCCTGAGCCGTGATTGGATGGCGAGTGTTGTGGCGCCAAGTAGGTACACTCACTCCTTTCTTTTTATCAATAGGTACGACAAATGCTAATGAGAATACAACCTTTATGATTGGATCATTGCTGTTTCTTAGAATAGAAACAATAAAGGTTATGACTATGTTTCGCAGCAGGAAAATTATAAAAGTATAGCTTTTATGATTAAAAACAAGCCTTTCAATTTGCAATTTAATTCTATCAAATATTTTAAGAAAAAACTTATCATCAACAGTAAATTGAACGATTTGAATCGGGTTATAAAAAATCTGCAATTATTTAATTAACCTAGTACAATAATTTTTACGTCTTCTAACAACTGTTAATTAATTTGGTTTCTACAAGCTACCTTTATCGCCCACGGCACCTTTAAACTGGTGTTGTGGGTGAAAATGAATATGCTCCGGCTTAAATAAAAAGACTATTATATTCTGTCGATATTTTTAGATAGTGGGATGATAGAAAATCAAATGACGTCAGTCATCGGTGGCGCTTGATTCTTGGTAAAATTATTTTAAATAGGGTTGTGCAACAATATACAAGACTTAGAAAAACTACAAAAATATGTTGAAGCTCGAAATTCTTACTTTAATCAAGCCAGCGGACCTACTCTCTAAGTTCGTCAAAGAAGATACGGGCCCGTCCGAAAATAAATTGAAACTTTGGGAGTGAACCCTACATTCGAATAATAGATTTTTCGGACTTGCAGAAAACACATCGGTTGTAGGGACAGCTGACAAATAGTCGTGTAATTCATTCTGAGGTCGGGCCCCGAACTAATTTTATGTCCGTCGATGATACGAAGTAGGAATCACCCGTAAAAGTGGCCGAAACTACGGATTTTGTGCTTATCATAAATATTCAAGCTCCAATGGCAAATTCTCTTCTACAAGGTTCTGTAGTAAATTAAATGATATCCAGAATATTAGAGTCATGCAATAGATACTTCAACACCATAAAGTATAACGCAGTAACCACCTTTATAGACTAACTAACAGTAACTACATAGTACCTATTGGGTGCAATCTCACCCGTTCAAAATTGAATTTGTTTTCCGGAACCACGAACGCGAATCCAACCTTAACGTTCTCTATTCATAAGCAACCAGATTATATAGACCCTTGAATTAACAATAATTGTAGGCATTTCTTATTAAATTTTTGTAGTTAAAGGTGGCGTGGAGGTTCTAGTGATTTTAGCTCAAACATAGATATAGTTCCGGAAGATTGAAGCACAAATTGACTGCTCTATTATGAAGATAGTTTGAGGAAATCAATCAAATACTTAATGATTATATGATTTTTATGTCACTTTTAAAAGGTTGGGAGAATCTTGAAGTTGTATTGGACCTTTTCCAACACATAACTATCAGACCTCGAATCCAGGTGGAGACGACTATAAATTGCACTGCGTATAGATTTATTACGTTCCCAGTTTGCATACGAAAATTAAAGCAAATATATCCAATAGTTTAGTCACTATAGCTAGACGGCTGATCGGCAACATCCATAGTCAGCCGATCAGCCGACTATGGATGTTGCCGATCAGCCGATTAGCTTAGCTTTCAAAGACACTTAATATTACTAGTGATTACTAGTAATATTAAGTGTCTTTGAAAAAAAATATTTTTTTAATTTCGATATTTATATAAATAGGACCCGTCTCTTCACTAATCCAATGTCTAGTCGAGGATGCATAATATACAGTACGGCTCAGAATCCGTATCCTAAGGGCACGTCTTCCTTACCATTACGGGCGCCCCCGGCCCCGGTCTAATTCTTGATATGCAATAGTCTTTGTAACACCATGAAAGGTGAGGCTTCAAGAGGGATAGTGCAAATCTTGGAGTCCATAGATTAATCGAGTCTGTTCAAACCACACTGGGGTCGGTGCATTTGATTCATTCATTTAAAGGTAGTATTCGATAGTTACAAAATACTCTCAAGCATTAGAATTCCCAGGGTTTTCATTTACTGTCGTATTATAGTCTCCACATTGTATACCTATTTTAAATACATCCAGGTTTAGCGTTAATTTTGTTGTACCACAGACGGTTTTTTTTACAAAAATCAACTGTCTTGAGAGCTGTGAATCAGAACACTTGGTAATGGATATAAAAGACAATGATCAAGCATACTCTTTGCCTTATCTGCTAATGAACTAGCAATTAAAACTTTTACTTCGCCTTTCTTGTAACGGCACGACGCCGGTAATTCACAGCGATATAATATTCTACCGAGTAGCTGTTACACTTGAGCAATTAGCTATCGACATTACACTACCAAAGACAGTGCATGATCTGAAATTACAAGAAGCCATTTTTGGAAGCCAAATTAGATACAGAATATAAAAGTACAGCAAAAACTTTTATAGGGGTCTCAAACACTGCTGTATCTAATCAGTTACATTTAGCTACGGTTTCTCTTAATAGGCACATGTAGGTATCTATTATGGCCATTTTATTTGCAATTTATGTAGGCAATAATGATGATGTAATTCGTCTATGAAACGTCTTAAAATTAAACAAGATACATTTAATGAGTAATACTCAAAAGGGAAGTGTGGAAAGGAAGGGTTGCGGTAGCCTATCTGAGGGGCAATTCTCGTAATTTTAAGAACGTTCACAGTCTCAGTTTCAATCTGTCAATAATACTTCTAGTTTTCATACATATTTGACAAGTTTTTGACATTTGATTGTCACCGAGATGAGACTGCGACTAGATTTTGAACGTTTTTTAATTACGAGAATTGGCCTTCTGTTTTGAAAGTTGTGTCTCTATAAGCTACACTATAAGGTAAACCTAGTACTCAAAATAATCGATTTCAACTAGGTAAGGCTTTCTGTTAGGTCAGGCCTTGAATTCCAGCCTACAACATTTAAAAATGTTTATGAATAGAGACTGAACTGGACAAACAAACAGAGCGAGAACAGCATAACACCAAAGGTTCGTTCCGCTTTAGAATCAAACCCAAAAGAGTATTCTATTCCAAAGCAAACTCAACTTAATGTAATTTAAGTAGTCCATGATTTAAATATCAATTTCCCCTGATCTAACTACATAATAAGTGAAACATTAAGCCAAATATTAGTGTGGTATGTAACAACAACGCTGGACCATGATCTAGGCACGTTCCGTAGAATCGGGCCGTGGTAGTACGTGCCCGGAGCTGGGCACAAACTGGGGCAGCCAATTACTCAGATAATATTACACCACTATGTTAAAATTGTTTTGATATTTATGTGTTTTATTCCATTTTACAAGCATTAAATTATCCCCAGTTTAAATAGAAAACTCAGTAGTCAGAATTTGGGTGCGCTAGATGTTTTCAGGAACAGTTCTAGACGATTCTATTATTTCGGAGTTTCAGAAAACATGGTGCAGCCAAAATATACATGGTAGACAACGCTCTATTTCGTAAGATCCTAACATCTATATAAATTAAAAGTTAGCTAAAATTGGAACATAATAAATTGTCGTAAATCCAAAACCAGATTTGGAAATCCAATCTTCATTTAGCTCTCAAACATAAAATATGGAATAAGATAGAGTTATCGTAGGTGGGGTCAATATGTCAACATTAGTGGGATTTAATAAGTTTGTTGCATCAGTAGCCACAGCCATTATCATCAGCTTTTTCCGCCCACTTCGGGTTAGAGGCTCTTCCCCGCTCATATCTTGTGGTATGATATTATACCGACCCACACATTTCTTCAACAGTATTATTAAGTTTTAAAAACAATAATGTTAGTCGCTTGAGCCTGGCATGTAGAAATATTATGTCTTGTGTCTCGTTCAGATCTGCAATTCAATGACTTTGTTGCGTTAAAGTAAACATTTATCATAACGTTACCTTTTGTGGAGTTATTTCTTATGTTTCTATCGTATTTGTCTTATTAGAGCAAAAAACGTAGCTCTAACAGTTCTCTTATAATTTCCAGTATCTAGGCATTGACGTAATAAATCTGTGGCGCCGCATTCTACAAGCACCAACATAATATGCGTCTTACCTTTGTATGATTTTATCACGATTGATTTATATTATCAGGTTCGTTTTCAAGTAGTAAAGAGGATTCTCCTAGTGAGTAAAGGATCCTAACACTTGTTACGCATATTCGTTACTGCCATTACATTATCTAACACGCAATAACAGAAGTAATATTTGCCAGAAATAACAGCTCAATTAATATTAATACCATCACCACGTGTCAAAATCGTGCATTTTAATTTGTTCTCGGAATAAAAGGTCGTGAAAACCTTAAGATTGATAATGTGGTTCATGGGGGTAGATCACGCGAGAGCGTGCCATGGCGACCACGGATGCTGAGTCCATGGCACAAAAATATATAAACAGAAGGCCAGCTCCATACAATGAGCGAAAACGGGCATACGATACCCACACGTAGACGCGAGTGTACGGCGATCTCAAACAAAAGGCAGTCGCGAGAGCGCTTACACTCGCACACGCAGACGCGTGTCGATGTTTACATTTGTTTTAGCTCGTTGTATGGACCGGAACTTCTGTACCTACGAATTTTGTGACTTGGTCCATGGTCCGTGGTACCCGTAACATAATAGATCTACATTACACCATGTATCTATAGGAGCGTCGCACGCGCAGCTGCAGGACCGGTTTTGGCTTCTCGTTTACTCCAAGTTCTGCCATGTCATACTTAACTATAAATGTTTATAGCTATACAGTTAAGTGCTGGGATGGACGTAGCCGTCTTAATAGTAAGATCCGGATGCTGTGGTGTGTTGAAGGATTCATTTGATTGAATTATGTTCATTATAATTTATGATTTAAACGTAAACGCGACGGAAACGTTCTTATGCAGGATGGCATCGAATTGCAAACTGTACCATGAATTCAGCACATGATTCTAGACGTAGATAGATAGCGCAGGGATTTTGGTCGCTTATCAAAAAAAAATTTGCTATTGCATAAAAAGTGCAACCTGCACCCTAATTGCGTAACTCACGATTCATCATAATTTGTTTCGTATTGAAACAAATGACTAAACCATTGCTTTATTTGTTCGAAAAATGTGTCTGCTCAGCAACGTAAATAACGCAATGAATATTGTTGAACTGTCAAAATGAAACCGATTATGATTAATCGCGTGTTACGCAATTAGGGTGCTGTATTTTTCTTCTTAGCGTGTCGATAGGGAATCAACAGTCAGCCTAAAATTTGCCTACGAGCTTGGCACTTTCAGCAGCGTCCATCAACTCTGGAATCGTGGCGACAACAGGACACGATATAAAATGCCCCATTGTTTGTAGGACAGCACCACATTTTACACTATACTTTGGACTTTTACCAGGCCACTCAGAAAGTATTGCGAAAAAAGTTTTTTTTATGAGAGACTAGCCAGTTATAATCTATTTTCAAAATATTATTATTTGTAAGTAAAAATAGGTACGTTCCAATTTCAAAATTTCCCTCCACATTGTTTGCGAGCTAATTTAAATTATCCTGTCTCATAAAAAAAATGGATTTGCGCCGGGAACATTTTCGCGCTATGATTTTTTACGATTTCAAGTGTCGCCTGAAACCGGACGAATCGTACGATAGACTTCAAATGGCATTCATGGATGAAGGCCCTTCTAAGGCAACGGTGTATCGTTGGTATAACGAATTCAAGTGCGGCCGACTAACTTTGGGGGATGAAGAAAGAAGTGAAACGTGCTAACAATGAAATTTTTCATCCATGACAATAGGTGAGTTGCGTATCAAGCGATTTAGCAAATACTGCAGGTTGGATCGGGAAGCCTTCATGAAATTCTACACGTGTATCTTCGCGTGAGGAGGATAGTTTCACGCTGGGTGCCGCACAACCTCACCGATGCTCAGAAGCAGGCCGGGTGAAATAGTGCCGTGATATGATAAACAAATTTGAAGCAGGCCCGTCTCGGCGTGTTTACGACATCATTATAGGTGATGAGTCTTGGATTTATCAATACGATCCAGAAATGAAGCGCCAGTCGACGGTTTGGGTGTTTCAAAGCGAATCAACGCCTACCAAAGTGAAGCGATCTAGAAGTGGGGGGAAGATTTTGATCTCGAGCTTTTTCAATTTGACTGGCTACTTGGTATCAATTCCTTTACAGAACCAAAGAAGCATCAACGCTGATTGGTGTGTAGTACACCATTCAGCGTTGATGCTTCTTTGGTTCTGTTGGCTTTCGAGCAGGCTGTAAAAGAGGTGTCTGCGGCGGACCGGAAAAAGTATTTCGAAAACTGGTTCAGAGGCATGAAACTTTGTATAGAGGCTAGTGCAGAGTACTTTGAAAATATTTATTAAAAAAATACCTATATTATAACATTTTTATTTTATTTTCATAAAACTTTCTGAGTGTCTTACGTAATTGTGTTCAGTAACTTGATAGTTGAAGGGTTACCAGATTATGACAAAAAAAAGATAGTGAGCTCGTGTAAGAATGAATGAAAATGAATGAACTTGAAATAATGTACATAGATGTAAAAATTATATTTTAAATTTAATAACTTGTCTTAAAAACATGTTATTATGCACTATAAAAAATTGGCACAGTGATAGGTTGTAACCTGGATTAACATATAGGATACTTTTTATCCCGATAATTCGTTTCCGTGGGACGAATTTCGACCTCCACACGGGCGAAGACGCTGGCGAAGACGCTGGCTAAAGCACTAGCTTTAGTCAGCGTCAGATACTAATCTAATATGATTTCAAGAAAAACAGCTCAGTGGGGGAGCCAAGCAATCTGAAGTGGAACTAACTCACCATGTTATTGTAGTTAAAGTAAGAGACGCGAAATGATTTTTTTGCAGCAATTCATATATACTTAACAATCTGGCGAATGGAGTAGGTACTTACGGAAGCAAAAAGCTAAAGACAACCATAATTTAAACGACACCGTTTTTATATATGCTCATGCAAAAAGTCAACTTCTTAATATGGCAAAAACTAGCAATAATAACTAATGGTGTTAAATGTTCTTCGTAACCTTTTTGTCCTCGTCAATATGTCTAGGTTACTTTACTTAACTGGTTTCTACTTTTGAAATTGTGCTGAATTAACAGAAGATCCTGTTCAGAATCCAGGTATTCTATATGTTTAATTTCACCAATAAAACTGAACGCGGTCGGAACAATTAGTCTGCGTTCAAGAGCTGTCATTGTCAAAATTTCACAACAACGATGCCACAGGCAGCTTTTGAACGCGGTTTTTTTTTGGTTCGGAAATCATCAGATAACTTCTCCCGCTCTGGGTTAAGCAGGAGGGCTTGTCAGACTTTTACTGACTAAAACCCACCCGTGTTCCCTCAGTTGCCTTTGTGCCAGGGGCCGCGGTATCTCTTTCGAACAACCCGCACCACATGTTGTGATCGCGTTCAGTATAATTGGTGAAATTTACTCTTAGGTCCACTCGATGTTCCAAAAAAAACAGTATGTTCTTATTGGTATCCTTGAACAAAGAACAATATTATTGATGCTTCATTCTTTAAAGCTGTCTAAACATGCGTAAAACGTCTCGTACAACAACATGTAATATCGTTATTTACTATCAAACCGTCTATTGTGTAATAATGCGAAAAAAAAACAGTACCTACGTTTACCTGCTCCACGAGGTCTGCATCCTGTGTATTGTGTGTCGTCAGTATCAGTTACAACAATAGGCGTACCATTTGTACTACACCAGCTCGGCGCGGGCGGTTCCAAGAAACGGAATCATATTATGCCTCTTTAGTGCACTACTTGTTGTGGTTCATTGCACGCGAGAGCCATCTTCGAGAGTTTTTAAAACAATCTGAGGGATTAGCCAGGATCACGAAATTCTTAGAATTAATTTTTCATTCTCCCTAAATTATGTATCCACTAAAATACTTCCTTCGCCGTATATTTAATATCATCAGAACACAGATTCTAAGTAAGTAAAAAACTAATTCTATAAAATGTAATGTAGTGTAGTCAGATTAAGCCCTACCAAGCCGAGAAAATTTATAAGTGACGTAAAATAAAACAAGCTTTATTTATTAAAAGTTAAGCTTCACTGACACTCCCACGTGGAAGTTAGTGACCAAGGCTCTCGCCCACTAGTTGGTGACGACTTGATTACTATCTTATCTCAAAAAGCTAGTTGACTAAGAACCTTAATATGGATTGAACCATGTTCGTACTGCTATTGAAGCAGTTTTTGCGTTTGCGTTTTACTTCAGATTTAAACCGCAGGTCATCTTTTTTTATTTTTCACTCTCCTCTTCCATCTATATTGAGAGGTCTCTATTCTCTGAACCAGTCAATAAACACGTCTAAAATAAACCATGAAAAATCATCACAAGGAGTGTCTGGGAAATCTGGCCGTAACTAACGTCTTATGGCTAACTGGAAAGTGGTGAAAACAGGCCTTCTAGGGTCTGGCCGAGTCGCCACGTGCGCCAACGACCGGTCACGAAAGATACCGACTTGATGGCGCCCGCGCAATCTCCCTCCCTTCGCCTTAACTACACCGCTCTACAAATCACTACGGATTACATCGTACACTACTACATTTTATTTGATATATGATATAATTAAACTTGTCGGGCTGTCCGCTGTCCTGTCAGAGTTCATGGTCTTGGGACGGTCGTGGGAGGTCGATTTATCATTTTAATGGATAGGAAAAGTTTTACTGTATTTGTTTAATAGGGTTAAGGTGAACACCGGAACGGGTAACAACATTCTAATTACGTTGTTAACTGCAAGACTCCCAATTAGTATAAACTGAATGTTCCTTTGTACCCTTAGTGTGCTGTATGAGTAAGGTTGAAAAAACTCATGGCTCTGTCAAACTTAATCATCAACCGCAAAACGCCAATAGCATCTTTTGTGTGGTATTCATAATGATAAGTCCAGCACCTCGCCTCCGTTCTATTGTGTCCTCTATTCCTGTTCAGCTAAGTACGAAAATCCTACATTATGATATTAATTCGTAATGTACTCGTAGGTAAGTAAACGCTTGTCAATCATCGTACGCACATGTCCATAGCCAACTGTCATGCGTGTGTGGATTCGATAACCGACCGTTGTCCACATAAAGTATTGTTTAAAGACACGAATATGGCGTTGTATTTTTCATTTGAATGTCTGCCATTATTAACAAGACGTGTCCTCCCATCCACATAAACTCTGCATGATATTTAAGTGCCTACAGTTCTTTGGACCTTTTGTTCCAACAAAATTAATTAACTCTGTACTTCTGGGGATATCGCAAGGTACATAAACAAAGAAAAATGTAGTTGTTTGAGTTGAAAGTCTATGATTGCAACTAAGTACCAGAGGCTCTACCTTCAACCTTCAACCGGCTTAGAGAGGCTAGGCACAACTAAGTAAGGAATGCGCAATCGTTGTCTATTATCTTAGCTAGGTGTTATCTACTGTAATTACTAATAGCCTCAGTTGTTGCGAAATCCATCTAAGATTGGATTGGAAATATTGGAATCTATTGTATTTTCATCTTGGTCAGTTGCTTTAAACCCGCGGTGGTAAAGCTTGATAACGACTTATGAAAATCCAAACCTACGGAAAACTTCAACTCACTTAAATTTCTTCTTTTAATTTTCTTGCATCTTGTGTTTCACGAAGTGTGTTCTCTTTTTCTTCCCAAAAGTTTATCTTCCTATCACTAGAATACTGTATACTTCCGAGATTGAATACAGCTCGTTTTGAATTTTCTCCAATTACTTAATATGGGCAATATATGTTATATAACGGACACACGATTGCGCTTATCATCATTGAGTTATACTGGTGACTTCAATCAGCTCCGCAATTGCTTAGCGGCACACTAAATTACATGCCATTACTTAGCAAATGTTACCGACAAAATTGCAGTTTATGGCAAATATATTTAATCAACTGGCCGCTAAGTATTAATTTGAACTCCTAATTTGGCGTACAAATATTTATGTGAAGTATTAAAATCACTTAAAATTCATAACGGAAATGATACAATTATCGGCCGAAATTGACACAAAAGCAGTAATTAAAATATGAAACCATTAACGTTAAGCTGAGGGGGACATGTTTGGGCATCAAACTGGTTGCAAGTGAAATGAACAAGTGGACAGAAACTAGGACAATGACATACATTATGAATATAGTGAGAGTGGGCATCACTCGAGCGTAGAAAACTTTTATGACGAAATTACTCACAGAGAGGTCTTCAAAAGATCAAATTCAGTATTAAAGACTGCGGAAATGCAACATTATTGGTAATCAGTTGGATCTTCCGAAACAGCGGATTTTTTTTTTCAATTTCTCGTTTCAGACCAACGAAAAGTTGTCTACCCTCTTTTAAAACGGTAAAGTCAATTATATCTGAAGTGTTTTAATTTAAACAGCGGGTAGGACAATTTCAGTTAAAACGGTATTCTTCAACCTGTATTGACCAGCATCGGTCTTTAACTCATATTTTATTGCCGTGTGAACTTCTTCTGATGCAGGTGGCTCTATTGTTCGAGTTAATGCTCTTTTGAAACTTATGTTCGTCGGGACGAATAAAAGATTCAGCTCAGCGAACTAAGCATAAACGTCCATTTTGTACGCACGTATTTTGATTTGTGCTGATTCGTCTATGGGATCCCGATTTATTTCAGATGCATGCTGTGCAGTTTCGAAATACTTTCTTGTTCCCTTTTTCGTTTACCTTTTGTTTGAACTTAGTTAATTATAACGACTCACTCTTAACCCAAAACTTGGTCTACTCAGTCGTGACACTTAAATAATTGTTACTGTGTTAGTTGTACTTAAAACAAAGTACTGAACGAGTAAACTGATAGACACAAAAATATTGCTATTGTTCATTCACACGCTTGAAGATAAAAACGCGTAAAACTTACATTTTGAATTCCAAGAGTATGACGTGACTCAACCATGCACGGTAGTTAAAAATTGCCATGTAAAATTTTATTGTACTGTTTCTAACAATTGCTGAATTCTTTGGAGGAGTACCTTCTGTATGTTTGGTGCAATGTTCGATTTCTTATTACAATAACTGTAGACTTCATGATCTGTGTCTAAAGAAGCATTCCTATTATTGTTTTCTGATTTCGTCGATAGTGAGTCATCAATTTCGGATCGGTGTTCTCGTGTTTTACTTTTTAAATGGAGTCGAAAAAAACTGTTGTAGGTAAGCCTTCATGCTGTTTCTTTCCATGTGAGCTTTTCCTCATAGGTACGCTTTGCTTAACGTCCTATTTGACTTCCTAGAACTTCATTCTTATCCCTATTAAACGTATTCTATAAGATTAGTTAGTGTTATGTTAATTAATTACATTCAAGTTAACGCTAGCGTTCATATTCACGGTCACGGAAACCCGTTCTTGCGAGATTACATTTCAATAGACTTTAATGTTACTTGCAACTAAACTTTTGACATTTACAACCGATTGCGCCGCACTGCCGATATAACGAACCTCTTGTGTCTGATAAAGACAAATTTAAGAGTTCAATGAAATGATTGTGCGTTGTAAAAACGATGATGAACGTCTGATTTAAAAGATGATGGCCCCCATATGATTCGCTTTGTGTGTGTGCTTACGCAAGTCAGTAAGTTTATTTTGAGAATAGTTATTTTTTATCATAGCCTGTCTCATTAGGCGTAGCCAGACAGGAACAAAAACTTAAAAAAACGATCATCGTCTTTATTTGTTTATCACCTGGGTTCGTTGCACCAGTAGTCTCATCAGGAGCCACGATAAGAAAGGCATCATATTACGTTGGCTCGTCAAATATCAACGTTATCATTAGTAGTATACGTATACATACAACGAGGTGTCGTTACTTCGTCGTATCGCGTTACTGAAACCGGTACTAGCAACCGCGGCTTGACCCCGCACTCACCAGATTTGTTTTGCATAAGCATGATATACTATATCTGCGAGATCATGCAGATATTGTCCTATTACTGGATGTGAACTGACACTAGTAATGAGCTTGCGAAACTTAGGGCAATATCCTGGCAGGATCCTTTGTTGTAGCGGTACCATATTCGATATACGTACATAGAAACCGTTGATCTTTCATCTGATAATTGCAATCTCTTGAAGTCTAAACTGTCAATATTAGAATGTGGTGTGGGCAATTCTTTAGAAACAGTGATGCATGAGACACACGCGGTCGATGATCTAAGCAAGATAATGATACAGTGTAGAGCAGTGCTTAACTCTGTGCACTGGATTAATTACGTAGTCACGGAGAACCGTTCCGTGGTCAAGACGGTGACGTCACCACTTTTGTAGGTACTCTTTCTTGATTACAAAGACATAATGCACGTAAAGTTTTGGTAGACGTTTCCTTGAATATAATTTGCTAGAGGTTGCAAAAGTGGGACACGAGGAGACTGGCTTAAAAGTTTAGCAATACCTACCTAAATAAAAAATCAATTACTTTATGAACTAACTAGATTTTTCGCAAATTTAATCATAATAATGATTTTATTATTGAGCGCAGTTTCGTTAATTTATTGTTCGTAGCCATTTCTTATCGTTTGATGGAAAAGCTTCGTTCTGAGCTTATAGCGAATACCAAGTTAAATCATAAGCACATATTTTGTAATTCCAAACTTCAAATACAAAATATATACCTATGCTATATATTTTTGACTTTTCCTTAAAAAAATACATATCCATATTCATACGATGAAAACCAGCTCTAAAGAACTACTTTAGCTGTATGTGTTATTATTGCATAAAACGAATGAGTCTTCTAAATTAACTGCTCGCAGTAATTCCTTTTTATAAAAACTATATGATTTTATACAATTACTTGTGACATATTACTGTTTATGTGGAATTTTAATTATAATTGCAATGTAAATTGTAGTTTCCACATACTTTTAATCTCCTTGCTACAACAAGTAAGATACATAACCGGACTCCCGCGCAAGCCTCTCGTCTGTCTCGCTCGCACTCTGGCAAGCACAGACTTGGCGCCAAAGCCTTCATCTGTTATCTTTGTCGCTCGCGTGCGCCGGCGCAGCCTGTCACTGCGCGGTTACTCCACGTACAGTCGTACATGACGCCTCTCTACCGGAGCGCACGTCGCGTGTTTATTTTGTATTTAATCGAACTAAAACGCTTTTAACACACGTGAAACACAACAACAATCCTGGATTATTACGTGATATCACCAACTGTATATTGACACAAATATAACAAAGTGAAAGTGCAGTACCCAAGTGAAATGTGTTTGTGTTAAAGGTCATTATCATATAAAATCGTGTCCTAATCAAGTGAACGGTATTGTATCTATATTAGATGTGATTTTATACAGTGAATTGGATACTTGTTAGCCTTGTAAACGACAGCTCTTCGACGACGGCAAACTAAATATACAAGTGTTAATTTATTTAAATGTGAGGAGACAACCCTGTGCGGCGATAAGTAAATGCGAATTCAGGGTCGCGTTTTATTCGGTTATCGAAACGAGAAATAAATGAGCAATCGTTAGTTTTATTAAATTCGATGTATTGCCCCACACAGTGCGTTAACTTGCGCCATCATAGAACTAGCTGTAATGCGAGACGTTCGTGTCTAATCTATCTATTTCTAGGTCTACAAATATATTTTCTGAGAAAGTTAATAGAAGAAACAATTGACTAATGTGTCTAAATGTACACCTTCCTTAACATGTTTATAACAGACGAAATTGGTTAATATGTAAATCCTTTAAGTGGAATCATCTTGAACACCTTGAACTTTTATCGGACATAAAGCAATGTAGTTTCCAGTTTTACAAGCAAAAACGAATATCTTAACCACAAAACTTCCTACTGCATATCATGTACCTACTCAGGTACCTAATTGAACAGTTGTTATAAGTCCTACGTCAGTAATTACAACCATTATAATGTCGCCCATTGTCTATTCACCCACACCGTGTGACAAATTCGTACACTTGCATCGGTACAGACATATTTGCCAAACAAGACGCCTGCGCATGCAAACATTGTCATAAATGCTCTCGATGTCCTTGTTATTAATTGAACATTACTCCCACAGAGCGACTCATTTTGTCCTTTACGCAATTTAACTTTGGTATCTCTTGAATGCGAAATACTACCCGCATTTGTGTATCTTGGTAAAGGTGAAATCATCAAAATTTGCATAGAGGTGCTCACGCTACGGATGTTGGCAGTTTAATAAATGGGCAGGTATCAGTTCCATGAGAAGTTTCTGAGGAATTTAATGGACTTGATGAATATCCCTAACGAGATTTTGGCATAAAATCGCTTCTAACGCAGTCTATTGCGCAAGCAGTCTAGTTTAGCTACGCGACTTTTTCTGCTACGAGTTCTGCCTCCAGTCTATCCCAGTCACCTTATCCGTTGGTCTGTTCATTTGGTTGTCCTTAAGGTGAACCTAGTCCACTAGCGTCTATCTGCTCATCACTGCTACTATCTCTGTTGGACACGAAGCCTGGTGAGACAGCGTGATTTTTAGCCAGGCCCACCAGTGAGTTCGAGCTCGCGACTAGGTTCCCCTTAACCAGAAACTGACCTCAAAAACTCATGACGTAATGATGCAATTTTTTTGGTAACCTCTAAAAAGAGAGACATCGATTAGCGACTGTAAGAGAGTGGTCAATGCGCAACATATTTCCAACGATCTTAAATATTTCACTACCACACAAGTTATGAATAATGGTTGACTGTAAACGGTTAATCCATATAAATTCGTTTACCCTGTTTCGCCACTGCCTTCATTAATCATCTTTGCAAACATGATGCTATAAGGGCTCCGGTTGTGTATCCATAAATCACACATCTAAGTTTATCGCACAATGGTTTATTGCAGCAGTAATTGAATTAGATGTTACGAGTTGAACGAATCGATTGTGGCGCCGATAACTGCACCGAGTTATCGAATAGAACGTTAGAGTTCATCACACTTTCGTTATGATAACGATTGATCTCATTTCTTTAACTTGACTACCCTCCTTAGTGATAGTTATCTCATTATAGACCTCTTGTATTCAACGCGTTACATTTATCTCGTTTTAAACCTTTGCAGTTTGTAAAATGATTTGATGACTTGGGAATCCTTGAATTATCCCAAAATTAGTTGAGCAACGCTATAATTTCAAATGAACGCATGAATTAAATTGGCAATTGAATTGCCCCATCCAACCAAATCCTATTTGTAAGTTAAACAATGATAACAACTACATACACGCATATATTTTGCGAGATTATCTCATACACCTTATGATAGATGTATCTCCTTGTAACGATTTCGAAGAAGAGCTGTTAGGATTGCATTACAATAGGTAATTGATACAATGATGGATTCTACAGAATCAAGGGTTCCGCTTAGTGTTGCAATGTCGATTGTTTGTGGCTTTACACCTTGGCAACCGCAATTACAAATGAATTAGGTCGTATGCACACCATATGGGTGATAACAACAACAATTACAATTAAGTTACATCCAAAATATGTTTTAGTAACGTACATTTATAGACCAATAAGGGGAAGTCATTAATCAATACTGCTTTCAATTGGGTTTGTTTTTAATCATAATCTACCGGACCTACTCATGACTCTTAGTCACGAACTTGTAAGTAGTGAGTAATGAGGCCTAGACTCATTTGCACATATAGGTTATTCAAAATATTGATGTTCTGGCGAAGGAAATGTTATGGAAACCATTAATTCTATTTCAAAAATAATGTCTGCAAATTATTCATCCGAATAAATGGTTATTAGGAAATCCGCTGCGTTTCGGGATACCAATACGAATGAGAAAATCCATTCGTATCCAACAGAACAACATTTGGTCCTTTCGTATTAACAATTATACGACTTAGATTTCGAGTCATATTTCAAAGAAAATATAGCACAAATTGTCAAGGTCCCTGTCGCAAGACTGTGAGCAACCGATGGTGTGATACGCCAAAAAGATCCGCCTCTTGAATAGCCTTATTCGGAGAAACCGTGGCGAAACACGGCGCTGACATGACTGCTATGACGAACGCACTTACTCCAGCTTTATAACAATACCATGTAATGACTCCTTAACATCACGTTTCATATGTAGGTAGGTGTTAACAGAGTCGCGCAACTATTGTATAAATTCGTTTCGTAAATTGTATCAAAGTTTCTTTAAAGATAGCATAGATCTTATGAGCTCGTAATGCAGTCACTAGCTATTTATAGGACGATATTTTTTTTTAAATAAAATGTCAACGTCGACAAGATTATAGTGTGATCGCAAATCTGGGATCTTAATTAAGCGGGAAGTAGTTAATTGATAAAAAGACGATAGTTTCTCACAGTCCGCTACACGAGCAGTTCTGTGGGTAGTTGTAACTGGATCGCTACCTCACATGTGAGAACCTCTCACGGTTCATGAACACCGAGTTATTGAAGCCACATGTATTATTAAATATACACTTTTCCTATTCACAGCTTTTTTTTGTAAGCTGCTGAGTTTTCTACAAGAAAGTTTTCATGGAAATTATCTTCTTCATTCTGAAGGCGCTTATTAGTTTTCGCAATTAGAAGCTTTCAGAATGATTAACATAAGAAGTTTCACTTCAAAAACAAAATTTGAAGTTGCCTTAAAGATTTAAAAAAATACATTGTTTTTTTTTTCGTTAAAGCCGGTAGATCCCATAAGAGGTAACAAAGATGATGATCAATAATCATCATATACGTCAATAAAATTCAGTTACTTTATTTCCCTTAATTGATATGCCCATTTACGAAACTGGTAAAAAAAAATATCAACTAAAATATACCAGAATTGTTTTCAAGACCAAATTAGTATGCAGCTCAATCTATATCTGTGCTGTCATAGAATACAAAATTAAATGTTGCCTTAATAATAGCAACGTTGATAAATGTCACTAATTTATTAGTAAAGTTCAACTCATTCACACGCCACTAATAGTAAATCTAGAATACAGCCAAAATTCGCTTGCGTGGGCGCAACTTTTCGGTTTTCCTTATGAGGCGACCTCAACTCACTTCTCAGAACTCGAAGCTATGAACTTTTATAGTATTCGTTTTTTAACAATACGTAACATGAATGAATCACGTGGCCCTCGGAAGTGCAAGTAATTTTAAAGTAATTAAATTAACATATATTATGATATGTTCTGTTTTAGAAATCGAAACACAAGTTACTTAAAAAGGGAAGCGGATGACATTATTTTTCTTTACGAGCCTACAACCTGTTATGAAAACCGATGTTCTAATAAACAAAGTTACAAAGTTTGTACGTGTCGTCAAAATTGCTTTTTATAGGAGATAGCTATTTACACTTCAAGTATTTTTACGAAGTGCCCTGATGACGTATCGCCCGTCCGTCGAGGAAACTTGACCACATATTTTACAACTTCGGCATACTTACACACTGACTCACGTGACGTGAAAGTTCATACATATTACGCATACAACTTTTTAAATAATAGGTATATGATGAACTACTTACATAAGAACATTTGTAACAAAAAATGTGTTTATTTTATACTATTAATTTGGGCGTCAAGGGTCGTTTATCAATGGGATCAGTAGACCCTTAGCGTTTTTGAGATATGAATCATTGAAACGGATTTTTTGGAAGTGAGAACGAGAATGTTTTTGTTGAAATGCTGATTAATGATCTGATTTTTTAAAGTTAGTGGGTATACGCGGCATACGCAAGATAAAATTGCTTTAAGATCGCCTTGC
Organism: Antitype chi; assembly: GCA_947359405.1. Classification (NCBI taxonomy): domain Eukaryota; kingdom Metazoa; phylum Arthropoda; class Insecta; order Lepidoptera; family Noctuidae; genus Antitype; species Antitype chi. The sequence goes on along the minus strand of OX375815.1, from coordinate 6,353,693 downwards.
ATTGAAGCCCACTTCTATTAGCACGTGTGATTTTCCCGAAAACAAATTCTACAAAACTCTAAATAATTAGAAGTATACTTGGAATTACAGGGCTATCTATTATTAGTATACAGTCATGTGCTCAGCACGTGTACTTCAAATAAGCATTTTCTTAAAATTTTGTAACTTTATGAGCTTTCGCGCTTATCACCATAGAAATATAAACAAAGGTTCGCGTCGTCATAAATGACTGAGACGGGCTTACAGAAACTCCTAATAGAGAGACAGAGACAAAAGAGGGCCCACGTGAGTTACGTTAACAATAGATTAGAAAAAAACGTGGTACCTGGAAGGTACCGCGAAGGCCCGCCCGCGCACACCTCCACAGCTTGTCTCAACTCAGTCTGCACGAAAGCCTTCGTAGAGTCGAGCGTTTGCTCCTATTTTAACTCATTTACGATTTTGAAACCAATCATTAAAGAATCGTGAAACGTAATTAATAACGACATGTATCTGTGAGTTTCTGAGTGCCTTCATTAGCTGAGTGTTGCAACGCGACAGTTGGGCATATTAAGTTAATAACTTTTGTGGCCACCTGCTGCTCAAGACATCTGACGTTTTCGCGCCGAAACCTTAAGGTTTCATTCCATAGTTGTTATTGTCAACCACTAGTTTCAATATAATAGTGAAGAAGAATATCGTGGATAGGCATATCTCAGCGTAGTTCACGGGCTGAGTGGAATTCAAATGAAAAGTTTCTCAAACCTACGTGTGTCGGTTACTTATTGCCGTATAGAGTTGTTTGCGGACTCGAAGAACAAATGTATATTTAGTTTGTGGCCATTGTGTTTGCGATAGGTATGGAAATTGAATCCAAATGAGGAACTGAATTGTGATTCTGTTCGGTTAATTGTGTGATTGGAGTGAGCGATGCGGACTACAGTGAGACGATGATCAAGTTTCGGTACAAACGTAAGGAGTCGAGCGATGGCGGGAAAAATGGGACGGCGGCGACGATACAGAAGACGAAGATCGAGGGACTTCGGGACCGAGAGCTGCTGCCTCCTAAGGACATGCTGCTGACTGGCTCGCTGGCCGGAGTTAGGAACAATACTCTCCCGCGCTCGCGACCCTCCTCAGCAGCGAGACGAGAGCCTCCTGAGTCTCCGCTCAGTCAAACTACTATTTTGCTGTTCAGAGTAAGTTTGGTTTGCTGCATCTACATTGTTTTGTAAGAATTTCGCATACTGAAATCCAATGTTTTGCGTTGATATTTTTGTTTTTGCATCATTGTTGCCAACCACTTAGGTATACTTAAATAATTATATGAAAAACCATGAATTGTTAACATATTACCAACCTCAAACTAATTTACAATTGGTGGCTTATTTAAATTACAAATCCAACCTCAGAATCTAACTTTACCTCGCCGTGGCCGGTGTACAGCGAACAAAAGACATCAACGATTTAGTTACAAATGTAATCTTGTCGTTACCTCATTGGTTGCTAATTGCACATGTAATTATTTATTTAAACACAGCCCGTGGTGTTTGTGGAATCGATACGGTTCATGAATATTAATGTCAAAATATCGGAATTGCAGATTAAATAGTTACTGGATAATAATCCAGTAACTATTTAAATCGTATTGAAATCATTAAATCGAACTTGTTAATAAACAAGTTCGATTTAATGATTTCAATACGATTTGCCTGGATTATTCATGTAAATAAATCTAGATATAATGTCGAGTCCATGACCATTAATACGTTGAAAACCTGCTTTACCTATAAACGATAGATTAACGAGTTAGGACGGAAATCGTATAGAAGGTAAATCGCAAAGTTCAGTGCGACATACATTGCAAAATATTACCTACATAGATTTCAGTTTCACGAGCCCTTTCAGTCATAATGAAGATTTATATGAGCCTTTGTTGGCGGTTTGACAATATGCATATTACAGTCAAGTACAATACAGTTACTTAATAAACTGACAGAGAATATGTTGTCAATGCGCTGCCCGTCGCTGACCCCCCAAAGGCTATTGTGTCGATGCCTCCAAAGGCAATTTGTCTCGGGAATACATAAAATGCCCACTTAAGTATGTATGCGCAACCGTCGCCGTCCTCCGGCGTAACTCGCGCCTTGAATTGACTATTGTCTCTTCGTGACATAGGTACAGTCGAAGGCAAAAATATGTATAAAGGCTCCCGCAGACTGACGCAACGTGACTCTGGTGGAACAATTTCTATGTAAACTTTATGGAAATTGTTCTACCGGAGTCGTATCGGGCTGTCGTGCCCCGCCTGCCTGCGGGTATATACTGAGCAAAATTCGAACGATTCATGTGCTGCACAGAGACGAAATAATTAGGATAACAGGTTGATGTTAATGATTACTTAACAAAATTCGAAGCGAGGTTCTTGTAGAGATCGCTCAAGTGCAATTTACAAAAGTATATTGCGAAGATGCTATAATCACAACACCTCATATTGTTAGCCCAAAACAATAGGACAAGAATTGTATGTATACATATTTTTGCTCTTGACTGTACTTCAATATTATATTGGAACTTATTCTTTATTATTCATATTTTAAACACGCGCACAGGTACTTCACACTGAGGTACATATTAATATTCATCAGATAGATAAAGCCCGGCTTTATATCGTCTTTGTGTTCAGGAAATCAACTTATTTGGAACCATCGAACTTTGGTGTGAATAAAATATTAAAGTTTAACTTTAGTTATGAAGGTAATATCAATTAGGGACCTATATTGATTTAAGTTTTAACGTCCATTAAAAGATATTCGCTCAAGATTTAAGTGCTTTTAATGGGAATGCCTAATGGGAAGTTCTTTTTTAAATAGACTCCACTAATTTGAGTAATTTTCTATTCCAGTCTTATGATTCAAAAACATTAGCTAAAACAGAGTCGACTTTTATAGATTTTGAAATGACATCTTGTATGTACAAACACGGACAATAGCGGTGGATCATTTTTCACCCTTATGCCTTTAGCAATATGGTTGAAAAGTGGTCGACCGCGATAGTACATTTGTGGTGACGTATTTTCTCTTTATCTACTAGCAAATCGCAACCTTGCTTCAAGATACGCATACAAAATATTTCCTACCCTTACCGCAATTTCCGTGTTAACACTCACAAATAAGTAAAAAGAAAACGTCCCACGCTCATTAAAACATATATGGCACAATTTTCCTAGTTTTCTCGCCTCGTATGGAAACATTGTGTACCAGGCGATCATGCGACGCAAGAAGCAGGGTCGGGGCTGGGTTCACCGCATCATTCACACGTAACAAAGGCTTGCTTACTTCAGCTTACTCACTGTAACCGCGTTCTCACCCACAGCGCTGCTGTGCCACTAATGTCATGCGTATGATGCATTAGTTCCGGGTTTGTTCATTAAAACTGCCGAGTTTACAAGATAGGGACTTAACTTAATCAACGCGTTTGTATTCCTTTGCGACGTCTGGTGTCCTAGAGAACCATGTATGGCGATTTGCCAGCGCAGTCCTCTCGAGAATCTTTATTTACTTAACTGTTTTATACATATTTATAATTTTTAACTAAGGAACTACCAACATGTCTACCTTGGATTCAGTTTATGATTCTGAACCTTACTGCGTTGATATTAATAATCGACTAACTTTTTCCAGTGGCTTCGCCCGCCTGGAGGTCGAAAATTATCCCACGGGACCGTATGTACTACCGGGATAAAAAGTATCCTATATGTTTATCCAGGTTATAAACGATGTGTGCCAAATTTCACCCTAATCCGTCCAGCCGTTTTTGCGTGATTGAGTAACAAACATACAAACTTTCACATTTATAATATTAGTAGGATTATTAAATTAATCGTGTGCTATCGCGTCGATGTCTCTGCCACCCGTATTTGATATTTCCATCAACCATCGGTACGCATTAAAAGCTTCTTAGACGAAACGTTTTTTTTACAATACTTAGGTACAGTGAACGATTACCGGCAGAAATGATGTCGGACTACTTAACAAGCTAAATGGTCTGAAATTAGGCAACCAAAAAAAAATACAGATTTTTTCCATCAAATTCGTTTCACGTCTCATTTAGCTACCAACATAGAAACATCAATTAACTGCTATTTAACGCTCCGAAGTACCGACAAATATAGGTACGTTAAAAAAATCTATGGCAAGACCAAGACTCAAAGTCTTTGTTAATAATACAAATTGCAAGAAAGAACCACTAACTATAGTTTGTATGAGTTTTTCGTTATCATAATCAGTTATCAATTAGCATGTCTGTGTATGCTACTATCGCACAAAGTAAAAGTTCCCTGTGCAACTCTATGCAAGGAAATATAAGTTTTTGCAGTTTTTTTTGTTTAGACCCAAAGGCGTTGACCTGCAAACTGGTCTGGCTATCTAACCAGGTTCTAGACTTTTGAAGCCGTGGGTGAAATAAGTGTTATAAAATTATCATTTAATCGTTTGAACCTCGTGAGACTCAACATGTCCTGTTACATCAAATATATAAAAAAATATGGGAATACCGAAAGGCACTGACGTTATTTATTCAGGTAGTTTTTTTTTTACCTATTGTCGTTTCAGAATTGTGTTCGTAATAATTTATCTACAATAATAATATAGAGAGGTAGTTTGTGAGTTTGTTTGGAGGAAGTAATCTCTAGAAATACCAGTTGGATTTGAAAAATTCTTTTTACCTTTGATAGCCCAATTCTTAAGGAAGGTAATAGAATATTTAACATTACGCTACAATCCTTAGGAGCTAAACAAAACGAAAAAAATGTCGGAGAGCACGCGAAGTGTAAAATAAAAAATAGCCCGGGCGATGGGATAAGATGCGACGGGTCGGGGGCAAAAATTTACCGCGAAAGAAGTCGTGGGCAGAAGCTAGTCTTGTAATATTTACCAATTTAATGATTTTTTAATAATAAAAGCTCATATTTTCAATAAATGTTCCTAGTGCCCATCCATACAAACAAGCGCTTTTGTGAATTAAAAAATAAACACGATCGCAGTATTTCGATTGTTTAAATTAAACAGCCAGGTAACATCGTATTCTGGTTTTTAGCCATGTTTATAAAACCGTCTAAAGGAAGGCGCGGGCGCAAGCTGCGTCCGCCGTGCACCGGATAATACGCCATTTAATTGTGCACTCATCTTTATCAAGTTAAATAAACATGATGGCGAACATCTTGCTTTCACACGAGTCAAATATTAACAATATTAGGTACTTGTCTTTAATCTTATCTATACTAATATTATAAGGAGGAAATATTTGTATGTTTGTAACGAATAAACTCAAAAACTACTGGACCGATTTCAAAAATTCTGAGTAACATAATAGGCTATATTTATTAAGTACTAGAAAAAAAATCGGGATCGTGCGAAGCTGGGACGGGCCGGTAGTCTTATATATAGGTAGGTATACCAAGGCATCTTCTGGGCAAGCTCGTTCCATCAAAGACCTCATAAATCGCTTTCCATTAGGCGTAATCGAGGTCAAGAGCTGGCCCATTCTGCAAAAAAAAAATAATAAGTATGTTTTTTGTAAAACATAAATAATTCTACACGGCAAAAATACAAATCTCTCAACAAACAGCTGCATTTACGAGCTAAAAATGCAATAAACTTTAACATCGATGCAGCCATCTAACGATGGATCTAAAAGTTGAATAACTTTTAGTATTCTAACGGTTACGAAATCGTAAAACAGCGAGATATATCCACGTTTGTACGTCAAATCACCTCGGCCGGGTCACGCCATGTTTGTGACCTATACCATAGCTCGTATTCGTGCCATACTGGTTCTGTTCCAGTGTCGTATTAACGCTGCTACCGCTATATTCAATCTTATTGGATGGATATTAAAACCTAAATTTACATAGCGGACAGTCGGTCACAACTTTCTTTATGCGGAGCCTGTAGTGGCCCAGTGTATTTTTTTACGAGAAATCGTTCGTTGGTTCAAGATATAAAGATTTGGGTCCAATATTGTTGGTTTAAAGGTCTTCTGTATTAAATAAATTAGGTTCACAAATTACCTAACCTAAGTACTTACCTGTCTACTGTATTAAGCCCAACTTTTTAGACTAATTCACCATTAACTATAAACAAAACCTTCAAAATCAATAGACACGCCCCATATTACATGGGATTTGAGCATTATTGGCAAAATGTGGGTGTACTATACCTACCTACACACGGTGACATAACAACCTTTACATTTCTAGTATAAGCTGACTTCTCATTGTACGAAAAGCCTGTACAATGCGAGGTCAGCTAAAACTTAATGTGTACACCACTGTCCAACCCTTCGGGGAAACATGGCATGACGTTGTGTCATGAAAACCTTCAAAATCTACCTATAATTTTTGTACGATTATGTGTTTAGTTTAGTACTTATGTGATTTCCTGTGTCACAATAAATACTTTTTCGTTCTTTCTTTCAAAACTAAATGTACCAATCTAACATTAACCCTTACTTGTTCACAGGAACTGTTCACGCAACTACAATGGTCGGCAGAACGCGCCCCAGCCGCGGACGGCCTCCGCCGTGCCCTGGGAGGCGGCGGCGCCCGCTTCCAGCTCGGTTGCATGGCCGACGCCAGCGAGTGCTTCGAGCACCTGCTCCTCCGCGTGCATGCCCACGTGGCCGCCGGCTCCGACCGCCGGGATGACGACGCCTGCCGCGCACCGCACTGCGTACCCCACCGAAAGTTCGCCATGATGCTCGTCGAACAATCTGTATGCAGCGCCTGCCAAGCTACGTCCGAACCCCTGCCGTTTACTCAGGTGAGATTGTGACCTAGTTTATTGATGGTTTCTTTTGCGACTGTTACTTACTTAAAATCCTAGGTTTACTCACAGCTAAACTGTCCATTAATTAAAATTACACAAGATACTTACTTTATATGGTATGTTCCAAAAGCATCTGATGAAAATATAAACAAATGGATCAGAAAAGTACCAGTGGTTGCCAATCTGTAGTGTCACTTAGAAATCGAGTGCTTTGATTTGTTTTTGAATACATAGCCTTCAATTATAGTATCAAATGACCTCAAAAAGGTTGAGAAGAGGTTAATTTTGTAACCTTGATTTTCGTTAATGATTTTTCAAAAACAATTCTTTACTGAAAAAGTAGTGACATGTAAAGTTGAACCTTCTGATGAATGTGTCATAAATTCCGTTAATTGCGTGATTGCGGAAGAATAAACCCGAATCCGCGTTTGTCTACAATGTCATCAGATACTCTTAATAGTTACTTATTATATTTTTAGAATAGGCTATACCTATAATTCACTGTTATCGTGGACTATATTATTCTTATGAATAATGGTAATTGAGCATGCTTTCAATCTTTCCAGATGGTTCATTACGTATCAGCAACAGCTCTAACAGCTCAAGCTGCTTTGGGTGAACACGGTGACAGCTTTGGACTCCTACTGAGGAAAGCAGGAGGAATGGGCGACATCAGAGACTGTCCGGTAAGTAGTCAATTATTTATTCCAAATCTTTTGAATTAAAAGATATAATAATTGGAAGATATAATTCAAATAATTGTTGTGTTTTGATTCAAATGTGCTTTTCTCATTTTTGCAGAATGCATGTGGTGCGAAAATCCAAATATGCAGAACGTTGATGAATCGTCCAGAGGTGGTATCAATCGGTATGGTTTGGGACTCTGAGAGGCCCGCGGCCGAACACGTAGCTGCTGTGTACGCAGCCCTCGGTACTGAGCTCCGGCCGACCGACGCCTTCCACGCCTGCGTGGACCGCGCCTGGGCCGCGCGCGCGACCCATCGCCTCGTCGGCCTCGTCACCTACTACGGCAAGCACTACTCCACCTTCTTCTTCCACAGCAAACTCCGCCTATGGATATACTTCGATGATGCGGATGTCAAAGAAATAGGACCGGAGTGGTCACACGTCGTCGAAAAATGTCAAAGAGGACGATTCCAACCGCTCCTTCTTTTATACGCTGCGGTCGATGGAACGCCGTGTGACACTCGTCATGCTCCTAAAGATGTTGTTCCATTCCCGGCGCCCGAACCTCGCCGAGCGGTCACGCCGGCGCCCGAACGTCCGGCGAACGGATTCGCTCGGCGAGCCGTCACTCCGGGGCCAGATAATGAAAGTGACTACGTCAGCAGAAAAGCCGTGGAGAACATGCTGGAAGTACAAGCCAGCCGACGCGCGCAACTAAATCGTAGTCTGAGCACCGGCTCCGGGTCAGACACGCAGGAGAGACCGCGAGCTCGACGAGACTCGGGTAACTGGAGCGGAGACCGCAACAGTGCGTCATCTGCGTCGTCTTCTACAGCCGAGAGCCCGTACATGTACCCGCGCGGCCGCGGCGCGGGCAGCGTGCCCGGCAGCCCCACGCGCAAGGGGGAACTGTCAAGCGGCGGCTCTTGCGACGCCGGCTACGACTCGTATTCGCTGTCCTCTACAGATAGCCTACCTCTGCAACAAGGGCTGCGCCACAACTTACAGCTGGCACAGATACCAGAAATTACCACACGTGGTGAATGTGAGGCTCTCTGCTTAGAAGCTGACAGGCTACTTGAGAAGTCGCGTAACGCAGAAGACTCCGCTGATTACGAAACAGCCTTAGTACTGTGCGACGCCGCCGCGTCTAAAGCACGAGTAGCAATGGATGCTCCCTACAACAACCGTCACATGGTAACATTTGCTCGCATGAAACACAACACATGCGTAATGCGTGCACGCAGTCTCCAGAGGAGAATGGCTGGAATGACCAGAGTGACAGAAATCCCTCAGGCTGCTCCAATCAGGAACACCAAAGGTGGTCTTGAAGCATCACCCATGACTATCGAAATCTACGCCACATTACCTAAAAAGAAGGGCTCTTCAAAGAAATCTCCAAAATGTATTGATGATGATATCGATACTGTAACACGCGAGCGCCCTCCAAGACATAAATCTAGGGACGATGACAAAGTAAGAGAAAAGCGATCGAGAAGTGAAGACCGAAGTCGAGCTCGGAAAGAAACTCCTGTTGTAAAAGCTGCGGAGAAAAAAGAGGAATCAGCTGAAGACAAGAAAGCTAATAAGAAACAACATAAAATCCGTAGAAAGTTGTTGATGGGCGGACTGATACGAAGGAAAAACAGATCGATGCCAGACTTGACGGAAGGTGCGGATGGAAACAATGAGACGGCTAACAAAGAGAAGCGTGTCTCGTCCGTCGACGACACTGACGTCGGCCGCACGATTGATGATAAAACAAATCTAAGCGGGTACTTATCGGAAGGGCACTTGGAATACTCTGTTGCTAGCGGCACCAATCCGAACCTCGAGAGAAGCAAACTGATGAGAAAGAGCTTCCATGGTAGCGCCGGTAAGATACTGACAGCCGCGAAAGTTCCTCCTCCACCACCACTCCGAACTACTTCACAACTCACCGGCTCCAAGTACGTTTACTCCGAACATGGTAAAGGTACATATCCGCCGGAAATCGAGGAAGACGGAGGTTTCTCGGAGCAGTACGGCGACGAGCCCCACTCACTGCCGTTCCTACATCCATACGACGACAAGTCTAGCTGTCACTACGACCGGCTCGACACCTCGCCGGCTCAGAACTTCCACACGGTAGTGACGAAAGCCATGATCCACCAGGAACAAAGTCCCGTAAAGAGAGACACGATGCCACCGATACTGCCGTCTCACAGCACGATACAGAACCTGACACACACTTTCGACAACGGAGTGGATGTGGTGGATTGCGCGCCCCCACGCCGGTCCCCCACAATGTTCGAGCTGCCACCCTACCCCAGCCCCATGAACTCCGTGAACCACTCGCGGCAACCCAGTGAAGAGTTCCCCCCACCTCCTCCACCCATCGATTTAACACCACTCCACGACGAACTCGAAAAGATCCAAAGCATTAATGAAATATCGATGGCTAATGATATGGACGTAGCTAAAGGGACCTTACTGGCAAGCCTGCAGGAGAAAAGGAATCAAATCTTAAGAAACGAGCAATGCGCCCCGCAAATGACTCAGATTGAAAAGTTAAACGTCCATCCGTCATTATTGAAGGAGCTGCAAGCCAAACAGGCGACATTCAAATTGAAAAGGTCCGGTTCTTTGGAGGGGCAGCTGTCCAGTCCTATGGATGGTCACAACATGTATGAGAGCAGCAATACTGTTAGAAATATCGCGTCCAGATTCGAAAACAACACTCAAAATACATCACAAGATGGTGATAGAACGCATATAGGTTTTGTTGGCATGAGTGGCAATAGAGACGTGATTAACTGCTCCGACCAATCTAACGCTGGACTTAACCGCCGTGCATCAGCGTCTTCAATAGATCCCAAACAAATTGAAGAGGAACAATGTGACCAGAAAGCCCTTAACAACGCTTACGGCGACCGATCCAAGCCTAAGAAGAAATCGGTTTCGTTCTGTGATCAGGTGATTCTAGTTTCGACGGCCGAGGACCAAGAAGACGATAGTTACATTCCAAACCCTATATTGGAGAGAGTTTTGAAATCAGCTATGAACAAGCCTGAGTTGACGACGATGCCTCTTCAATCAGATAAACCGTCACTTCAGAGACAGGACTCGTTTGACAGTCAGTCGTCTCGTTCGACAATATCTTCGCTATCTCAGAACTCATTCGTCCCCAATGAGAATACACACGCCGAGTACGTCCGATTGCAAAACAATTATCCAGCGTACCAGATGCCGCCGAATCGTTTACAACCACAATACAATGCACAAAAGAATAATAGTGTTTACGGAACGAACTCGCCGGTGCAAACTACGCAAAATCAAAGTGCAGTAAACAGTAACCAGATATACCAAACGCTTCCGACTAACGCGCCTCAGAACACCACCAGCCCGATACCATACAACCAGCCGCCGTCAGTGTACTCCAACCACAGCAACGCTAGCCCACCGAACTTTAGCCAAACGCCTGCGAACAGACTGACGCCCACGCACAACCCCGCCTACATGGCCAAGCACCCCGCCAGCCTGCCGCGCCCCGCGCCCGCCATGAGCCAGCCCATCAACAACGCCTACTACCACAGAGTGCCGCCGACATCGTGCCCGACGACCATGCCCAGCAACAACTACTCCACCAACCGCCAGTATGCACACAACATGCCAAACACTAACCATTCACCTTATCAAAGCGTGCCCACCAATTCGCCGGCTTACCAGAGCTACCACAACCCACCGACAAGCTATGCGAGCTCCGAATATTCTAGTCGATACCCCCAGGTGAATAGTACAAACCACTACACCCAGTCGCCGTACCAGAGGGTCCCGCCGCCACATGGCGACGTGCCCGTCGAAAACTACAATACTTTTCCTCAAAAAATGTCTAACAATTACTACGCTGACAACCCGTCCGGCCCGCCGCGGGTCCAGGACACGAGGCACTATGCTAACACGCAGCATCAGCGCTCCATGTATAGCCAAAACGTTAACGTAGATAGTAACGTTAACACCGAGCAAGTGGGGCAATACCAGTATACTCAGAACGGTTACAATCCGTATCAGCTCATACCGCCGCCGAAACAACTGCAAAAGAAGTCGGTTTCGTTCGAACCGGGCACGAAGGGCGGCACGGACTCGCCCATACCGCCGCAGATGAACGGCAACCTCGCGTACCCGCCCGGCGATGCGCAGGCGCTACAAAAGACCGTCTGCAACCTGTGCCGCAAGAAGTCTATCAACCCACCGGCGATGTATTGTCCCGATTGTGATTTTTACATGTCTAGGTTCAAACCCCGCTCATAGCAATAATTTGATATTGCAAAAGTGACAAAGTATACTCAATAATGTAACTATTACAATTAATTTTGTATTTTCGATTCAACCCATATGGGATGTTAGTTATTACATGTATGTACCTATGTATTAATATTGTTAAGTAATGAAACAGTTTATAAAATAGATTATTGTATTAAGGCTTGACTGATCTCATGTGGGAAAATATTTTTATAAACATTGCAGAATTATAATTGTAAGTTTTTTATGAATTTTAATCTATTTCTTTAAAGTGCCTTAAAGTGAAGATGAATAAATTATTTCCAATTAAATATTCCTGAGTTTTATTTACATACGCATTTAGCAATAGAAGATATTAATCGGAACTATAAAACCACATTTACACGGTGCAAGCTAATTGCCTGTGGCAAACCATAAAATTAAAGCAACGAATGACTAGCATCTTCTAAACACTGTTTAAAGGTGCTCTTACACGGGCAATATTTTGAGCAATTATTGCTCGGCAACACTAATGGAGCAATCTGGAGCAACAAAAATAAAATGCGGAAATTGTTTCGGGAATATTGCTTCTGATTGCTTCATATATTTCACATATCTCAGGGTCGCCAATATGAGTTGCCAAATATCCAATCGGTTTGGAAGTTTTTTTGACAATTTTTTTTTCAATCTCTTAGTACGTATAACTACGTCCCGTTTTTGCAAGAGGAACCGGCTGGCGGCGGATGCGGCGGGGGGTGGGTGTATTGCCTAGTTTTTGAAGTTACTCCATATTACATGGTATTGTGTAGCCATATCTCTGGCAACGAGTTGCTACATGTTGCCATTGCCCTAAATTACTGGATGTAGTCGTGACGTCATAGTTGACGAGAATTGACCAGGATGGAGTAAGGACTACCTACATCCAGCAATTTAGGGCAATGGCAACATGTAGCAACCCACACAATATCATGAAATATGGAGCAACTTAAATCCGCCGCATCCACCGCGGGCAGTTTCCTGTCGCAAAAATGAGACGTAGTTCTTTATATGTACAGACGCCAGCACATCAAGCTGCCCCAATCTGTCAAATTTCTTTAAATGATAAATGATTTTATTTCTGTAAGTAGGTTTGTACAAACACTTTTACACGTCAATCATATTTTTTTTTTTAACTAGATGAGGTCGGCGTTTCCTATCTGACTACTCTGAGAAGAAAGGCCGAAACAAACTCAGAGGTCACAGTCTTTTTTAAAGTCCAGACATAATCTTGGTCAGATCATGTGAAGACCATGTGGATTGGTGTCTGAAATGGTCTTTTGAGGAAAGAACCACACAGATTGAGTGGACCTGTCCAATCAGTGCACGCATTTATCAGTAATCATGCAGCTCAACTCAGAACTTGAGGAGCTCAAAGATTTGACGAACAATACCAAAGAAAGGACATTTGGGTAGGCCGCATAAATTACTCAAACTGGCAGATTAACATTATAACTAACTGAGAAAGAGATGAAACACAAAACAAAAAAAAACAAAACATGATCCACACAGTCCTCACATTCACAATAATTAAAACAATAATAATATTATACTTCTCAAAGTAAATATTCATGTCAAAGTGTATATAATAATAATCAAATGTCGAAGAGTATAAGTTTGCAAAAAAAAAAAGAACAACATTTAGTATGCAAAAATTGGAGCAGGTCAATCCCAAGATGTTTTGTCCTCAATATAATCCTTAACGGTATAAAAAGGCTTTCTGGCACAACTTACGTTTAATGAATGATTTAAATTTATTGAGACTTAGATCTTGAACATGGCTTGGAAGTTTGTTATAAAAGCGTATACATTGACATCTGAATGATCCACCTATTTTTTTGAGCCTTGTTGATGGTACAACAAATTTGTGTTTGTTCCTAGTATTTATACTATGGATATCACTGTATTTTTTTTTTCTTTGATAGATTTTCATCTTTATAACATAGTTTCATGTTCAAATGGGAAAATTTGACAGTTTCGGTTAGCTTGATGTGCTGGCGTCTGTACGTACAAACGAGATAGAAAGAAAATGGACTAAAATTTTCCAAACCGATTGGATATTCGGCGACTCATGAAATAAATGGAGCAATCAGAAGCAATATTCCCGAAACCTATCCGCAATTGATTGTTGTTGCTCCAGATTGCTCCACTTAATTGATCCATTAGTGTTGCCGAGCAATAATAATTGCTCAAAAAAATTGCCCGTGTAAGAGCACCTTTAAACGATGCAATTTTTATTGTTGCTTAAACTTATTGCAAGCCATATGCCAATAAATAGCACTGTGTGTGTGTAAATAAATAAGGCTGAAAATACTCGTTGGTAATCATCATCTCATCTGCCTAGCCCAATTATGTTGAGGTCGACTTCTACGCTTACCGGATGCAGCTGAATATCAGCATTTTACATGGAGCAGCTGCCTATCTGACCTCCACAACCCAGTTATTGGGTAATACGATACCCCTTGGTATGACTCTGTACCTAATATGGTAAATAGATTACATAGGTAAGCGACTTATTCTAAGGCTAACCACTAATAAAATAGGTATGAACTGGGCCGATTGTGATTGATTGATCAGAGAAAAGTCTTGAATACATGATGGATGGATGAGCAAGAGACTAGCACAGAACTAACAAAAGAGGTGACTACCTATTTCCAGCAGTGGAATAGTGCAGGCTGTATTTTTGATGATAATGATAATGACATCTATTGCACCCGATGGTTCTTTCTACTGAACATTCTACGAGTAATAATGCCATCAATTGTTCAACTTCGGAAACTAGTACAGCGTGATAAATGCTTACATATTACCTAACGCTAGCGGTAGGTGTCATTAGTGGATAGTTGGCTCGGGGATGTCCTTTATTAATTGAATACATATTATTAGTATATTACAAAGTACTCTGTGTTAGTAGTTATAACACAGTTTAAAGAAAACAATGGCACTCCGGGAGTGCCGACAGAAGTGAAAACTTGAACAATTACGTGGGTATTTTAATAACAGTGTCGCGAGTTCAATTGGTTTTTCCCATCACAAAAAATGCCTAACGCGCCTAAAGAAGTTTTCACTTCAAATATAAAGAGCCCTATTTGAACAAAACCTATACCTATCGTTTGTATAGTCGAACACACGTCAGTGGTAACAAAACCCGTTTATGCAGGCTCTCTCTCTTATTCATTGAAACTCCGAACTACGCTGGAACCACAGACATGCGGGCACTGTACCATACTTATTCCATAGTTTAGGTCTGTGGTTTAGGTAATTCCTTTATACACAGACACACTAGTTATATATATTTGCTATCGATTTATTTACGAAGTATTATAGGACATAATATATCTCTGAAAATTGGATAACTACTTATCTAAGTTGTAACATCTTTAGTATATATGTTACGGCTAATAGCCGAAGTGCGGCTACACCTAGTTTTAGCCGGCTATTAACTAGGTGCAGCTAGACTAGCGCTCGCCGGCCGCTACCGCGGCATCGCTCGCTGCGCTCGCTCGGCTCGCGCGGTGTGCGTTACCCCAGCCAGATGTTGTCGAAAATGGTAATTTGAATCTCATAGATAATTAGTTTTGCGGCTTCTGTAATTGTTGCGCACATTTTTAAATTTGTTGCCCTTATAGTTTTTTAATTATTTCACAAAAACAATTCCTGCTGGGGTAACGTTATCCCAGACCTTTTTCTTTCTAATGGGAATATTTAAATAAATACTAGCTATAAAATTAGTTGTCTAGATGAAGTAAATGTTGTGCCTTATTTTGTATTTGTTCTTTCATCGGTTGCGAAGTTATTCGAGATTTTGCTGGGGTAACGTTTTTGGTTTTGCTAGATCTTTGAAACGGTTAAGCGGATTCTTATCATATTTTGTACATGACTTCTTAGGAATTAGTTTAAATTTGTTCTGCAATAAAAATACCAAAATAATGCATAGTTTAAAGGATATTTCATTAAATAGAAAAACACTTCAATTGGTTCCAGCACTCTCAATAAGAGGTCTAAAGACTTACTTTAAACGTTATTTTAAAGCTTGTAAATGCCTTCAAATGTATGTGAAGTTTCATTAGTATCCTGTAAGTATTTAACAAGTTATGATGATATTCAGTTCTTCACGAGCACGGTCTTGATGCGCGCGGTGTTATTTGGCCACTGGATTGGATATATGAACTGAATGTTATGTCAATTATTAGTTGTTCAGTTCAGTTGTATATCAGTAAAATTTCAGCGTAGTACATTGGATAATTAATGAGATAATACAATTAAAGTCATTAGGAAGTGAAAGACCGAGGTAACCCGACCAAGTTTAGGTGGTTACGAAAAAGCGAAATCGCAGAACATTATGGTACATTCTAAAATATGTAGGATAGTGTTACAAATTTAGTACAGACATGTACACAAGTTTAAAAAAAAACTACATGTTTATTAAAGAATTTTTATTAACAGGTAAAATAATAATTTCAACTGAACTTTTAAAGTATTAATAAACTTATACTTAAAAACAATCACAGATTCAAATTACAGATAGTAATTTTGCTATTTTGAAATTTTCTATTACTTTTTATTAAAATTATAGATTTCAGTATACACAGTACACAGTTACAGTTTTTATTTAAATATACACATATTGGAATGTGTAATGATCACAGACAATAAATTATAAATAATGACTTTTTTCAGTTAACTCTAAACTTACGTATGTCTACTAATACCTACGTATATCAATTAAAATCACAGATCAAAGGTAATATTAAATGATATCAAAATGTAGTAAAATGCTCACAGCTAGTCCTACTGATTTGTTGTCTCATTTCAAATATAACATTTTCCCGCGTTCCACCGAACGACATGTTATATCGGTGATTTTTGATAAGTATGTGCAACTGGAAGATAATAATAATGTTTTCATAGTACAGATATTATTATGTATTTATCACACTCTTTGATACAGTGTACGCGTCTGTACCGAAATTGTAAGGTGTATTATACTAAACATTTCAAAAGATAGCATAATGTTCTGCGATTTCGCTTTTTCGTAACCACCTAAACTTGGTCGGGTTACCTCGGTCATTCACTTCCTAATGACTTTAATCGTATTATCTCATTAATTATCCAATGTACTACGCTGAAATTTTACTGATATACAACTGAACTAAACAACTAATAATTGACATAACATTCAGTTCATATATCCAATCCAGTGGCCAAATAACACCGCGCGCATCAAGACCGTGCTCGTGAAGAACTGAATATCATCATAACTTGTTAAATCCTTACAGGATACTAATGAAACTTCACATACATTTGAAGGCATTTACAAGCTTTAAAATAACGTTTAAAGTAAGTCTTTAGACCTCTTATTGAGAGTGCTGGAACCAATTGAAGTGTTTTTCTATTTAATGAAATATCCTTTAAACTATGCATTATTTTGGTTTTTTTATTGCAGAACAAATTTAAACTAATTCCTAAGAAGTCATGTACAAAATATGATAAGAATCCGCTTAACCGTTTCAAAGATCTAGCAAAACCAAAAACGTTACCCCAGCAAAATCTCGAATAACTTCGCAACCGATGAAAGAACAAATACAAAATAAGGCACAACATTTACTTCATCTAGCTAGACAACTAATTTTATAGCTAGTATTTATTTAAATATTCCCATTAGAAAGAAAAAGGTCTGGCTGGGATAACGTTACCCCAGCAGGAATTGTTTTTGTGAAATAATTAAAAAACTATAAGCGCAACAAATTTAAAAATGTGCGCAACAATTACAGAAGCCGCAAAACTAATTATCTATGAGATTTAAATTACCATTTTCGACAACATCTGGCTGGGGTAACGCACACGCTCGCGCGCGTTTGGTCGCAATTCTAACCTAACCTAACCTAATCGGTCGGTAAGCAGTATGGTGCAGTTCACAATTTATCGAAGTAGGATACATCTAAGTTTAACCGGCTGCACCTAGTTATAGCCGGCTAAAACTAGGTGTAGCCGCACTTCGGCTATTAGCCGTAACATATACATACCAAAGTTAGACGTTAGAGTCAAATCAATTTTCACGCACAAATTACCAGTTTTCTTTCTTTGTCTGCATGTCTTACTGCCACTACGCGTCATTCGTTAGAGTGAGACTACTCGCAAGTATCCACTATCCGCAAATATGCGCTTCGCATTGATGGCGTTTTAGGTGCTAATGGACTACTCAAGCTAAATGGCAGAACGGGATAGTAAAACATTAAAGTGGAGGTCTGTGCATGTATTTATTGTAATATAGTCGACCATGTAAATGCTTGCCAGTTTTAACAAAAATAAACAGCAAATTGAAACTTAAATTTGGTTGAGATACGAACATTGAATTTAATTTAATAAGTAAAAATAAAATAACAAAATTATATCCTAACTTAACTAAAACTATACACAACTAAAATATAGCGTCGAAAAGTTCATCCACATCGCTGTCGATCGGTAATGTACCCAAGAGATTGACGGCATTACCACGATGTAGGTATGACAAAGCTTAGCCTCTGGTCAAGGTTAAAATCTGCCCTTTGTTAACAGGAAATGTCAAACAGCCGTTTCAAGATTTCGTTAAAGAGACCATGAGCACTCGGACCACACGGCCCGAGGGTTTCAACCCCAAACTGTTTGAAAATTTAATTACCAATAAGGTTGTTATACTTATGCCGTTTGAGGTTTTCCGCAGCAGCAGCGCCAGCACAGCACGCCGCGCCAAGAAGATGGGATGGCGCAAGAGCACGTTGCTTGGATCTCACACTGAAGGCTTACCCACCTTCCATGGAAATGAAGACGTACCGTCCGGTCCGCTGGAACGCCAACGGTGACAAGAGCTCATCGGATGATGTCGTTAATGTTCGGGTGCTGCGCTAAGCGACCCGAACTTCGGCTGCAAGACCGGCCGTGGAGTCCGTGGTGGCCGTCGTGGCTCCATTCTCTCTGAAAGGAGAGCGTGCTTCCATAAATGAGAAGCGCGAAGGAAATCTGTCGATTTTGGGCCGAAACAACAGTAGGTAACGAATTAAGGTGATGGCCGAATGCATGCTAATTTGGATCAATCGGATTTTTTTCCTCAATAAAAACAAAGAATTCTCAAAGATTGGAGACCCAAGGACACGAAGAGAATATTTTTCAATAATTTTAATTTCTGGAGCCATTTATTGCATTATACGATGTTTTAAGGCCTAAAAATGTTCTCAAGGAAGTGAAATCTTTATATTTAATTTCTTATTGAGAAATAAATCTCTTTACAGTTTACAGGCTGCACTGGGTTGCACTGCACTAAAAATAACTTTGTTCAAGACTTACTGTTAGTTTGCCATCATATGGGTGAAGCATACGCAGAAGACTTTCCAATGCCTTGTGTTGCGTGTCTAAAGACGCTCATAAACGGGAATTTTAAGAGTTCCGAATCCGAAAGGTACCCAACGGGACTCTATTACTAAGCCTCCGCTGTCGATCCGTCCGTCTGTCTGGAAGTGTACTTATGTTGCCGCTATAACAACCAATAATTAAAATAAAGTTAAAAATTAAAGGGGGCCATACAAGAAACCTCCCTTTTTTCCCTTGAACCCTACGTGTGCGAGTCCGACTCGTACTTGGTCAGCTTTTGTTAAGAAAGAGGGTAGGTAAAAAACACAAACGAGATAGACTGCTATAAGTACAGAGATAAAAATCAACTCACCTAAAACACTAGGTACTTTCTTAACTTTTAAAATATTTAAAATGCTATTTGCAAAACAAAAGCAAGCAAATAAAAAACAAACAAAATACAAATAGGTACCTACCCAAGTCGAATGACGGACAAACGGACACGATACGGGATGGGGGTAGAACATTGAGATGGGAAAACGTGGGGGTAGAACGATGCAAAAAGCAAAAAAAAATATTGACGTTTTTGCTGGTATTGCCAGCAGCAGCTCTCTCAAAAATCCGACTATGACAAAACGCCAACTAAAAAGGTATGCTTACTCTAGACATCACAGATAGACAAATTAATAATACCATCTATTTTCATATCAGCACAGTCACAACATTCACAGTCAGTTCACAACACATTACTCAATAAGTCTTGATTGTATGTAATTAAAGCAAAAATCGTAAAGATTGCGTGTGGCTCCAAATAAATGGAAACCGATGTTACTTTTAATTTGTCTGTCTGTGATATCTTACTAAGCTTACTTTTGTGCCACTATCAATCCAAAGCAAAGCTAAAAAAAACTACAGCCCACAAAGTTGTAATTTTAAATGAGTGTCTGTAACTGGGACAGTGGTACTGTGGGCAGCAAGTCTTGAACTGGGGACAGTTAAAATAGCCCGTCAGCGCTACTATACTATATTTTTCATTTACGGAAACCGATTATTGTATTACTATTATCTTCTTTTATTCCATTAAATACACATATAAATGACATTTTTAAATATTAGAATATAAAATGATAAAAACATTTAAAAATATAAAAATAGTGGTCCATCGGCTTCAGGAGCAGAGTCCAAGATGTCGGTGGTCAGGGCTCTAGAGAAAGGGACCTCCTGACTATGCGTGCCGTGTCTAGGAGTACTGCTTTCTGAATCAAGCCCTTGATCCAGCCGCGTAATGAGAGCCTCCTGAGGTGTTGGTCGAGGCTCTTCGCTATTAGGCTATTTACTGTAACGATTATCAGTACAATGATTGCTGAGTCCACGTCCCACATGTCGACAACCTCGTGAGCTAAGTCAAGATACATTATTATTTTCTTTTTTGATTTAGAATGTCATGTAAAGTTGTAGTAAAAACTTACAAGAAAACATCCTCAAAATAAGCCTTGAGATTTCATTTGAATAAAACAATGGTTTACCTATAATAGGTATATGAGATAAAATGTACAAGATCTACTTGTCTTCTCAAAAACAAAACGATTTGGTTATTTACTCGCATATCTTTTTCCAGAAACTATGGACTCAAGTAGGTAGACGACTTCAAGCAAGAATCTACTACAAAAAATAACATTGCTTTATTTTCGAATTATAATTTTTTTAGTAGATTTATGTGTTATGAGATGGCATCCCCAGCACTAATTTAATGTTACCACATTCTTTCTGAACTCCCCTCGATTGAGGAGTTGCTAGTTTTTTGTAACACAAGTTGCGGAATAAATCAACTTAAATAACTTGAGTTGAACACTAAAGTGAGCAGTATACCATAGTAAACCTTTTACGATATAAAGGTTACAACTGACTCAATGTTGTATAAGAAACTGTTGCAATTCGTTGGATTATTAAGTACTTATTATTGTTGAAAACTTTCATTTTGTTGGATTTTTATGTTTTTTCATATCCTGTGCAGATTCCCTGTTCCCTTTGTATTTGAATTCCATTCTTTACGTTACATGTGAGTCATACATAAGTCAGTGTAAAATCCTTTGCCTCCTACTTGTATTCAACTGGGAATATTTTTGTTATAGCTGGTAACACTCGTTGTATCAACTTCAACTTCTTCAAGTTGGCAGTTCTTTAATGGCGACCACGGGTGACGGGTCGTTTGTCTGGAAACTGTCACTATTTATTATTTTAGATTTTTAAGTGTAGGTTCCGTGTTTACGTAAACATGACGGGAATTTTACCTACATACCAGCGTTTTGTAAATGGAGTTCCTGTACCGTCCATTTCTCGGCGTTCCTTTCGCCTACGGGAAAAATATTTGATTGTTTCTGTACTTTTGACATTCGGGATCGTGTGGTTAGGGGCACTGTTCTACTTACCAGAGTTTAAAAGTTCCAATAGTGTGAACGATAGTGTTTACAATGTTTACAAACGAATTCAGAAGGCTGGCCCTGAGCTGCTCATGCCGCCTCCGCTCGCACAAAACGACGTCGGAGACTTTCCCGTGGTGGGGATCGTTCACCACGGTGAAGAGGGTGATGATCCTCACATAGTGGAGGACAGGAACCGCCTGCGAGCTAAGATAGATGAGGATATGGGAATGAAAGTGTTAGAGAGGCCGCAGTACGATGTAGCACCTTCTGTGTCGTCTTCGCGGGGGCCTAGCAAGCCGCCAGTTGATGCGATCGAGGAGCCCGTGGCAGGGAACAATGCAGCAAGTAAGAACGTGTCGCCGTCGGGGCCGAAGGCGGAGAGTTCTGATAAGTTCGTGGCTGTGGCACTGGCACCAGGAGCTGACCCTGATCTCAAGCACAAACTGGAAACTGTCAAAAAGGTGAGTCACCTTCTATATACAGACATAGAAAGTAAATGTGTTTATCAACAAATTAGTCAGTAAATTTCACTTTCTAATGATTTTAGTTGAGGTAGATATTGTAATTCTAAGGTAAAAGTGTTTGAAACCACGCACCATGAATGAGGTAAGAAAATGTGAATTATGAATCAACTCAGCATGACAAAACAAAGTAATGTTTGCATAATAAGTACAATCACATAACAGTAAAACTGTTAAATTACTCTATGATGATATAAATTTAAGTACCTGTTAGAATGTGAGTTTTTTTTTTTTTTGTAGAATTTTAACAGAATCTGATCTACTATGGGAGGAGTTCTATGTAATTAGATGAAACTGAATACTTATTTTTGGCTCTTTATAAGTTAAAGATGATTAGCCTGGACAAATTTTGATCAAGCGTGATGATCAATGCTCATCCCGTGTCAGTATGAGAACAGGCCTTTGCCCCGCAGTGGGATAAAAGAGGCTGTTATTCTTCAAGTAGTTTTATATTCATGCAACAAAACTGACAATAGTCCAGAAAACACACAACGGACCAAATGGAAGTCAAAAAGTGCGGAAAAGGGAGTCCCATCATCATCATCATCATCAATAGTCCAGAAAAGATAAAAAAGAAAAAGAAATCGAGTACTTACATACTACAAGTTTTCTCATAGAAAAATAGTTCACATTTTTTTTTGTAACAGTAAAGTGTAAAGTAAATAGATGTCATGTCAAGTTCCCTTATCAGTAATTGTATTGGCCGTTTATATGTTTTATCAGTTTAAATATTGGGCATGGATAAATACTATAATCTAATGTTGACTACTGATTGATAACAACAGATTTGTAGTGTTGTAGTAATCCTATTTAATCTTTTACGATATATCTCAATTAAAGCATACATTTATTGTTCTGAGTTATCATTGGGGATTTGTATCTTTAACTCTTGCATTCTTTTATCATAGATTTCTCATAATAATGATAATTACCTATACTATATAATTTGATGATAGCACTTTGTGCTTTCATGAAATTTTAAGGTTTTTAAAGTCAAAGCTTACAAGCATTCTAGAAATGTCCAAAAGGTAGTTAGGGAAAACTGTTCTTATTAAAAAACCAGAAGCAACATTGTGCATTAAACAAAATTAATTATGTGTTAGGCATAAGCGTAATCAGCCTATAATGCTCAGTAAGAGTGAATGCATTCGTAACCCACCACACGGGCCCAGTGCGGGTTGGTAAATGTCACATTTCTTTGAAATTTGCTTCTAAAAAATGAATTTTTCCTCACAATGTTTTAAAAGCAGTGATGATCCGTACTAATATTATAAACGCGAAAGTTTGCATGTATGGATGTTTGTTACTCTTTCACACAAAAACTACTGAATGGATTTGGATGAAGTTTGGTACACAGATAGATTATAACCTAGATTAACACATAGGGTATTTTTTATCCCGGTAGTACGTTCCCGCGGGATAATTTCCGACTTCCACTCGGGCGAAGCCGCGGGCGGAAGCTAGTGATAATTTAATTTACCCAAAGTAAAGTGCCAGTCTGGGTTCAAACCTGGGCTTATAAAAATTGTAGGTCGTGGACGTTAGCATTGGGCCACCACTGCTATAATTGATATAGAAAAACGAAATTTTAATAGATAAAGCCAGCCAGCACACAAGGCCATTTTTCCAACCAAACACAATTTTTTATAAAAAAAAATGGATTTGTGAGTAAAAAGAAAAAAAAGTAAAAAAATTTGAAGCTTAAAATCTTTCAGCTTGTTTTTCATCAAAGAGTTGGCACACAGCATAAAAAATTAAACAGTATTAAGTATCTTGATTATACAAGTACTTCACACCGATTGAACCGAGATAACTTGTTTAAATGTATTATTTAAAAGTTTAATTAAAACAAATATGAAGCATTTGCCCATGGCTAGAACCAGCGTGGATTTCGGAAAATATTGCACAGGAACGTACTACTGGGATTAAAAGTATCCTAAGTGTCAATCCAGGGTATAAAATATCAGTGTGCTGAATTTCATTCAAATTTATTCAGACGTTTTTGCGTGATAGATAAAACTACTACCTACTAGCTTCTGCTCGGGGCTTCGCCGTCGTCGATGTTGGAAATTATCCCATGGGAACATGCTACTGGGATAAAAAGTAGCATATGTCCTTCCCCAGGATGCCATCTATCTCCTTGCCATATTTCATCGAAATCCGTTCAGCAGTGGTTTAGGCGTGAAAAGGTACCATACAGACAGAGTTACTTCCGAATTTATAATATTACTAGCTATTGCCCGCGGCTCCGCCCGCTTGGATGTCGGTTATCGCGTAAAAAATTTGCCTATGTCCTTCTCCATATCCCAGGCTATATCTCTGCCAAATTTCATGACGATCGGTTCACCGGTTTAGGCGTGAAAACGTAACAGCCAGACAGACAGTTACTTTCGCCTTTATAATAAGTAGGGATTAATTAAGTAGGATAGTACGTTATAGATATTTATAGGGCTCTTAATACTGAATACCATCAATCATTGTGACTATTATTGACTACCCTAGTTAACTACTAGCCTTGACTCCAAAGAAGCTCTACAAGTTAGAAAGTGTGATCAATACTGGTTATCTACTTGTTAGATAAAATCTGATACCATTATACAAGTTTGCTCTATATTTATATGTAAATAATGTGTGGGTAAACTAACTAAATTGTTAAAAAATTTCTTCAATCGCGTTCAATCTTTCTTCCCTGTTTTTGTTTTTAACAGTGATTTTAAGATAATTTCTGTTAAAAGCAGAACATAACGGATTTTTTTTTCGCTTTCATTATAATAGATTAGCGCATCATTGATGATATTAATCTGTTTTTCTATGAAGTGTCATTCCAGGCGGCCAAGGCCCCATTTCTGAACTCTTACCATCTCTATTTTGTTTATCAAATACATACTTCACATCACATTCGGCTCTAGTCGTTAAATAAACAAATCGAATGGAAGGTAATAAACAAGTTTGACTTCTTTGGCGCCACAGACTATAAAAGAATAAACTTTATCCATTACATGGATTATTGCGTAATACGCAGAATACGTACATCCACACCAAAAAGAACGATTTACGGACGTCAACTCCTTCTTAATTATTTTAGTTATCAGGGGGCCGATTCTACTAACAAATTTGTTAAAAAAACGCAATAGAACCGCAACCGAATCACCACTTTTAAGCGTTTTCGCATTCTACTAAAATGAACAACGGTCCAGCTGCGACACAGCTGCGGTTACGTTTTAGTTACGCCAACGATCGATTGAAACAATGTCAAAACCTATTCTACTAACAAAATCGAACATGAGCGTGACGTTTACTATAGGACAAAGTTAATGATAAAATTATGATCATTATGTCTTTTAATTATAGAAAATACTTTTAGTGCCACATATTCGTGTTTAGTAACATTTTTAGATTCAACTTTTTTCTTTGTGGTATTAATAAAACATATTATTTTGGCATGTTGGTAACGCGGGTTACCCGCTGTGTTCCCGCTACAGTTCAGTTGCAATTCGTTTTAAGTTTAGTTTCCATTTTGCTTATAAAATAGTAGAATGACTTTTTATGTATCTATCGAACGGCGATCGAAATCGAACTGTTGTGGAAACACAATTTAACGTGTAACGTTGCAAATTAGTAGAATCGGCCCCCTGGACGCCAACAATCCGCCACGACGATTGCCCGTGATTGATAACGGCTAGCGGATAAATCTGAACAGCGGAACACATGTATCTACCCTATACATCTATACGATCATTATATCCTGGTACCTTTTATTCATCTGCGTCGGTTTCAGAGGATTACTGGCTGGTAATCTCAGCTTAAAATCCGTGGCCTAATTAATTGTGATATATTGGTCTTGGGCTGCCACAGGCTTTTGTCCTTGCGTTTTCTCATTGTGTCTACTCCTTAATTGAAGGATACGCAGCTTTTCGCATGTAGTAATACTTGAAAAGATTATCCCCAGAGTAATAAAAATATGTATATCTAAATGATAAAAATAAAAATGTAAACAATAATTAAACCAACCCGCACTGGGCTCGCGTGGTGGATTATGGCCCACTCCCTCTCACAGAGAGGAGGCCTGTGTCCCAGCAGTGGAAACATTATAGGCTGATTATGGAAACAATAATTTACGTCATCATCATCATCATCATTTCAGCCGAAAGACGTCCACTACTGGACATAGGCCTCCCCCAAGCTCCGCCACTTCGACCGGTTCTGTGCTTCCCGCATCCAGCGGACTCCTGCGGCCCTCACAAGGTCATCGGTCCACCTTGCGGGAGACCTTCCAACTTTACGTCTTCCGGTGCGCGGTCGCCACTCCAGAACTTTTCGGCCCCATCGGCCATGTGTTCTGCGAGCAATGTGCCCTGCCCACTGCCACTTAAGTTTGGCAATTCTTCGGGCTGTGTCGGTTACCTTGGTTCTCCTGGGGACCTCTTCATTCCTGATTCGATGATGCAGCGAAAGTCCAAGCATAGCCCTCTCCATTGCCTTTTGGGTGACTTTAAGCCTTCTTATGAGGCCCATTGTGAGCGACCACGTTTTGGTTCCATATGTCATCACGTGTGTCAATTTACGTGTAAGGCCATAATTAGTGTGTCTATTGCAGAAAAATAGTAATCAACGATCTTAAAAAATAGTATTTAATGCTATGTAACAAAGAGCTCAGGGTCGTATGATAATTTGCCGTACCTAATCACACAGTCGGCGACGCTCGTACATGTTAATCAAGTGCCGTGGACCATGACGATATCAAACCAAATGGTTTGAAAGTTGATTCGCGTGTACCAGTCACCATGCTAAATATTCATAGATTCCACGTGTTATCTTGGTTTACCCTAGTCCCTACTACGCGAATCTGCCTATTTAGCTTTTCCCAATCAAGATGATTGTTGAATCTCTGAAAAAATCTTATCTTGGACCACTTTACATAAATGTACGGGTGAGGCCATTCGCTTTTAGTTTTGGCAACCGGTCTGAGATGTCGCAATTTGTCATATTCTAGTCTAGCTGCGCTGTGCGGAGATTTTAAGAACTATCCAGAAATCAAAATGGAAAAATAACCTATGAGTGGGTCCCACTGAACGCTGTGCGAATCTGTGGCATCCGAATCTGCGGCTGACCAAGGCGCAGAATACGGGACGAGGGCTTGATATCTATAGAAAGATGGAAACCTTGTCTGCATTTAGCAGTGAGCAAATTATAAGTGTGTGGAAGTTGGAGATACAGTTTCTTTAACAAATCCACATCATCTTCCTAATAGATAGCATGGAGTTTGACTAAGTATCGTAGTTCCTTTCATGCAAACTGCATTGTTTTGGCAGAAACATTTGAGTTCCGCGCCAAAGCCTCCGGATGGCTGTCGCCATGCTCATCATCCAGTGTGTCTTCACCCAGTGCTAGGCATGCGCCTCTCTTTTCTTCTGCCAATCCCCATTACCCTGTACCAGACCCCATCCAAGTTTTGCCCGCGATGGCAACAATGTCGTCCGCCCATCTCGCCGCCGAACGACCTACATCTCGTCTTCCAGTCCTTGGGCACCACTTTGTCACAGCTTTACTCCACCTGTTATCACTGCGTTTTGCCAGGTGTCCTGCCTAACTCCATTTGAGTTTCATAAATTGCGCTTGTCGTTATCGAAGACTTTCGTAAGTCTACGTATCTCGACGTTTGGAACTCGGTCTATTAGCCTGATGCCAAGCATGGTACTCTCCATGGGTCTCTCTGCAACTTAGCCTGTGCAGTCTCCTGCGTAGCGTCTACATCTCAGCAGCGTACGTCATGGTGGGAAGAACACACCTGGTTATAGACGCATGACTTGGGATTTTGCCATTTTAGGTTCATCATTCAGGCTATGCATGAGTAGGACAGCAAATTTTCCACAATAGTCGCTCATTACCGCGGTCTATTACGACGCCATTGTTTATTTGAAGACTTTCAAGGAATGATATGAAGAGTGGCTTAATATTGTCTTAATTGTATAGTGGAATGCAATTCATGTGTTGGCAACATAGCGTCATGAACATTCGTTCCAAGATCCCCACTGGTCATAATATGCAGCAAATAAATGAAAATCAAATTTTAATTACAGGTCTTTATAAATTTTTTTGCTGCACAAATACTAAAATATAAACGGTTAGGTTATCGAACGATTCAAGCAATTGGTTTATCTAATCGCTTTCTTTCACTACTGTAACGAAATCTCGTTAATCTACGGTAAAGTTGTATAAGTATTATGAATATGTATCGACAATATGACTTACTTTTTTATTGCTTCAATGCTCCGAAGCTGTATAATTACTTGTTAAAGAAAGTAAAAGGAGTAAGAGGGTACAAATAATTAATCCTCACGGTTGTGATTAAAGTTAATGTAAATAAGATTTAGTATTGAATTACTTGAAGATAAAAGTTCCGCTTATAGAATTTAATATTATGATTGTAATGCACGCTTTTACGACACCATCCAGGACCGAGCTGAAAACTATAAAACGAAAATCAATTTCTGGTCGGGGATCTTTGAAAATAATAATACATATATTGTTTGTCCTAAAATCGTCTTGCATAATCCCGCAAGACCTATTGAAGCAAGCGTAAAAGTTTTGCTTTGTGTAAAACAGTTGCTTTTCAATATTTTCATTCCTTTGCAAAATACTGCAGCTGCTGCTGACTTGCTGAGTATTAAAAGTGTCTTCTTCATCAAACCCGTAATAAAACACGAAGTAGGCTCCATACCTTTTTGCTAGTTCTCCTCCCGAAATAGAGCCCAATGCAGGTTCTAAAAGTAAGCTCTAAAAATGCATAGTCCCATGAAGCGTAAGCACAGTCTTTCGCAATGGTTTAACCTAGTAAATTGTGCGCTAGTTATTACAATCTGCAAATCCAACGCATTGCGATTGCAGGCATTAAGTATCACGCGACACCAATGCTGCCGTCGTAAGAAAAAAGGGCACAACTAACATTTTGTAAAAAAATGAGTTATATACATATTTAGAATCAGAAAAAAAAGGCACATCTGCTCAATTTTTTGTAGAATTTTATCTTCAAGGAATTCGGAGATACAGTAGGCTCAAAAGGCACAAATGAGACTAATATTCATGTTTTATAGAATGAAAAGGCACATTTATTTACCATTATATTGAAAAGGCACAAATACGTAGATGTGACTATTACTTCATACAGATTTTTACTAAAAACTACTTTGAAAAGGCACACCTACAACATAACATAAAGAAAAGGCTCAAATGCCAGATGTGCCCTGTCTACTTAATTAATGATCCATGCATGTCTCAATTAATTTACGTATAAAAGGCACAAATAACCAGTTGTGCCTTTTCTTTAAATTATTTACGATTAGGGGTGAGGAAAGGAAGGTAGGGTTTGATTGAAACGCGCCAGTTGTGCCTGCGACGTTGAAGTGCAGTAAGCAGAAGCAGCAATAAGGCACAGGAATTACGAAGAATGCAAAGAATATGAAGATCATCACACTAGGTACATTTCAGCGAGAAAAAAATATGAAGAGGATGTTGAAAGTCAAACGAAGCAAAAAAGTACTGAGACCATAATATTTGCAGTTGATTTAGAAAAGGTAATTATGTTACCTCGCATGGAAGAATTTAAAACGGTAATGTTTTGTCCAAGGCTTATCGTTTTCAATCAGAGTTTTGTTCCTGTAGGTGACAAAAGGTTACATGGAGTTGGCAAAACACTGGGAGTCTTGTGGCACGAAGCTATTGCAGGGAGGAAAAAGCAAGACATAGTGAGCTGCTTGCTTTCAAGCATTTTTCCTTGAAAACCGGGACTGCAAAAATTTGATTTTGTGGCTGGATAACTGCGCGGCCGAAAACAAAAATTGGTGCCTTTTTTCCTACTTAGTATATTTAGTCAATTCTAAAGGTGTAAATATTGAAAGTGTTGTGCTGCGTTATCTGGAAGTTGGTCATACTTTTATGGCTGCCGATGAATTTCACGATAGAGTGGAGCAATCACTTAAGAAGAACAAGCGAGTGTATGACTTTGAAGATTTTTGCAAAGCTGTTGCTGATACTGGTTCAAATACTGTGGTGAAAAAAATGACAGTCCAGGATTTTCACGATTTTGAAGACTGCTCTTCGTCGTATAAATTACAACATTCTGTGCCGCGAGCTTATTTAAGAAACATGACTGAAATCACTTTTCGGCGAGGGAGCAATTCGATGTTCGACAAGAACAGCCATAACACTGAAGAGCAAATACAATTGGATTTCTTGAGAGTTAAAAATCTTAAAATTGGCATTCCATTGCCTGAGCAGAAGCTTTCTCCACGAGGTATAACATCTGAGAGGAAATTAGCTATACTTTCCAAGCTTGGGCCAATCATGCCTGACAACAGAAGAGGTTTTTGGGAAACCCTACCCGTTAACGACAGTGCAGCTGATCTCACAGAAATTTATGAAGACTGAAACCAAAGACTATTTTTAAAATTAATATTTTAAGCAAAACTGATTATTTAATTTTCTTTAAACTTTTTTATAGTTTTTACCAATATATTGCGTTGTGATAATTCAACCAAGTGCCATGTTATGTTTGTTATAGTTACATTTAATTTTTATAATAATATTTTTTTTTATTAATCGTTTATTTCAGGCATTAGCACCCATAAAATTAAAATTGAAAACTTATTCTAAAACAAAAGATAAAATAAAGATAAAATAAACAAACGAACATAAATACAAACAGTAAAGAAAAGAAAAATAATAAAACTACCCACCATGTCACACCAAGGAAACCAAAACAAATATACCCCGTAACAATGCTGAGTACATTTATTTTGTCTCCCTCGTCAAATGCACAGTATGAAAAACAGCTTTGACAACAGTATTTTGACTTGCCACCACACGCAAAAAGAACGACGCCCTGAGCTTCCCCATGAGCGCAAAGATAATAATAGTATTTTTTTAAATATTAAACTACGAGTGCCTTTAATACGGGTGTAAGCTATTTCCTGTAAATGAACAATAAATAATTAGAATAAGCTATAATAGAGAAGCTTAATAAAGGTTCAAAACCAAAATTTATGCTCCTATTACTACCTCTATTAAGAATTAAGAATATTTTGATTTGTTTTTATATTGTGATTTAGAGTAACTACTTTTTTTATAGATTTTTAAGTTAGGGGTCCAACCTATTAGTAAAAAGAATAAAAATATTTAATTTTTACTTTCCTTAAGTATCTAACTAACTAATAAGTGTAATTGAGTTTAAGTATTAGCACTTTTTGTTTCTAATTCATAAGTTCTATTTGTGAACCAAAATTGTAAGTAGATGCTTGTCCCTAATAATTTATAAATAACTATTGAATATTTAGAACGTTTTATTTTGTTTGAATGTTGGTGTCCTAGAAGAAGATTTGTTAAGTTTTGTTTCAGTTATTTGGATAAGCTAACCAGAAATGGCATGACAATAAATATTTTTTTTTATTAAACTTTCTTCACATGATTTTTTTTATAGAAAACATTAAGTCAATTTACATTAAAAAGGCGCAATTAGACAAATGTGCCCTTTCTTTTAGAATCAATGACCAATTTGCTTTAAATATTAAAAAGAAAAGTCACATTTGGTTAACTATGCCTTTTCTTTGTAGTAAAGTGGTATTTTTTAAATATTTTTTTTTTAAGTTGAAAGGAATAATTTGAATTTATTTAATAATTAATTATATATAGAAAATAAACAGTAAAAAATATAATAGTGCTAACCTTCACGCATATATCATCAGTATTTTTTTTTCTTTTAAGCAATAGGTTTCCACACTACGAAGCAGAATAAGGTAAAAACTTTAATCCCAATTATCTCAGTTTGACCAAAATGATAGATATGCCCTTCTCTCGTACGACGGCAGAATGTACATAGTGTTGAAAATACACGGAGTTGTACCCACTTATGTACTTAGATATACTATGCAGACTGCTGTAAATGGCTAGTATTTCATCAAATTAATTACTCATCAAAGAACAATAGCCAAGTATTTGCAAGTACGTTCAAGTAGAGGTCTAGACTTTCTCGCTAACTTTCATGGTGGGCCGTTTGGCACTATTTCGTTTCAATTGGTCGATGACCGGAGGCGCCGGCGCGGGCGGCGGCTGCGCAACGTGCCTCAAGGCACCATGCACGCACGCATGCATTGCAAGTGAAATCATTTGTTTATACTCGCATGACTTACTCGTTATACTCATCTGTCATGAGTTACTACGACAGAATGCGAATACGATGCTCATTCAAACGCGGTCTTACTTCATAAAAATAATTCCTTCTTATTGAATTATTCAATAAAATTCAAAATTATGGAAAACACGAAAAGAAGATTGGCATTACTTGTTAACGATTAAATAATATAGTGGATACTTGTATTTTTGTTCACATGACATTGGCTTCGTAGAGTACCAGCCGGTTTGAGTCGTGCCAGGTTTCTGGTTCCGCAAATATTATCTCTGCCATCAACGCTCAGTTAAGGCCACAAAAATTCCCAGACCTTATCGGCTATCTGTTGGATTGCATCACTCGAATCAAAGTTTATTTTCATTATTGTACCTGCTGGCTTTGTGCAAAACTACAAACGTCCAATCAGTATTATTTCAGCTAGCATCGCTGTTGTGATTGTGATAATATTTGAACAGCTACGGAGTCAACTAACACAAAGTTAATTCTGTTCATTTCAGTGCTTTGTTCCTTGATAACGTATTGTATACGCTCCACGTTACATTGCCAATAAAATTAACGACGTATTTTATCGATGTAAATTTCATGGTTCTGAAAGAATACTTACGGAAAAACTATTTTTGTTTGTGGAGGACCCTGGATTATAATGGCTACACAAACGTATTGAACATTAGAAGTAATAAGATTGTATGAAAAGTGTGCCTATAATAATGTACCACAGTACCTTTAGCATCAATTAGTACTGACCCTAATTATAAGCTCACGACTCTACCAAAGGGAAAGTCAAACTCCTCATAATTACAGCATTAGAATGCTGCAAACAACTTACTCCTCGTTCGTGCTGCTGTCATAACTACTTTTATACCAAGTTTTTTTGAAATAGGCGTCGAACTATACTAGAAATTCAACACATATCTTTTTTGACATAAAATGATGGAGTCACAAAAAATATTTCCATGTAGATAAAATGTATTCTACAAATAAATTCGGTTGCATAGCCTAACCCACAAAATTTTATTTATAGCTATGTAGGACGTACACGAGTAGCGCACGGAATTACACGCGGTCTGTGCTGAACTAAAAAGCACATTCCGCAAATGCCGTGCAGACCCAGTTTACTTGTATCGGCGCCGGAGTGCCGTGTTAAGTACGTAAGGTAACGGCACACCGAATCGGCTGCGACGAGACGTCGCCGGTGACCCCACGACACACATTTCCCACAAAACAGTAAGACATCACCGTTCACTGCACGCTAAACTAACGACACTTTCTCGCAAATATACTTCCACCGTATCGCTGCGGAATGCGTTTTAAAAATATTCGTTTCCACGCTGACTAAAATATTCGGGTTAGTCCATTGTACACACGTAATGTCTATAGAAATTGCTGAGAGAGAATTGCCCGGAGATGCAAATTCCACATAAATTACTACAAATTGCGTCATTATAGCATCATTTTGACCCGTCCGACCTACCTACCGTACTTCCGGGGTCTAAATAGTATATTATTGAAGACTGATTCAGCGCATGTCGCATCAAATTATTTTGTTATAGATACTGAGAGTTTTTAAACGGTTTTCCTTTTACGTTTCTAGTTTTTGCGACCCATGCTACAAAAGAGCACTATGATTTTGGCAAGTTATGGACCTGAAAATTATCAACAGAGAAGATTCTATACCGGTTTATTTCTGTCAGCTCGAAGAGTACAATACCGACGTCATCGGCCTTGTCCTGCATACAAAAAAAAAAACAAAACCATATAACAGCTATCATTGTTACAAAGAAATAATCCGCCAATTGGCCGTAAACATTGTTTTAATTCGGATGATAATCCGGGTGACGTCGGCGTCGGCAAAGCGTCGATAAGTTAACGACAAAACAAACAAAACCTTGTTGACGACGGAGTTAGGCTTGTTGAGAGCAAACCGGGGCAATTAGCCGGCTCTCAGTATCGCGTCGAGGGATGTGATAAAAAAAACTCGGTCAAGAGTGAAATTCTCCCTGCTGATTTAGGGTCCTGTGTGTTTAGGGTGACGCTGAAACTCCAAAATGTGTCCTGGCGTCCGGTGGCACAAATAGAGAGATCGAAACACCATATACCCGCTCTGGGGTTCTTAATGACGGATATGACGTGAATAATGTTTCAAGATTTGGATAGACTTAAGATTAAGAGTAAGGGACCAAAGAAGCGATGGATGGATAATGTGAAAGATGATCTGGAGAGGAAAGGGGGCGGTCACTGAGTAGACCGTTGATAAAGATGTATAAAAGAAGACTACTGATCACATGCGCAAACTCTTAATAAATTCGCATTAGAGCAAGATAATTATAGTAACTATTGTGGGCACTAAGTAAAGTCGCCATCGTTTTAGGTGATGTTCATAAAAAAATGGAATGAATGTCGTTTCCTCATGTTGCATTATGATCTGAGTATCCACTCAGCTGCTACTCTTTGTCATATGAGAAAAGACCAACATCCTATTGCCTTACCCATTCGGAATGACAATCCCTTTATGACAATTCAATAAAACGTATCCATTGCGTTATTTATTATTGTTGTCTTTGAGTTTTCAAACATGATATCAAGAAATGGATTCTGTTTTATTGTCAAACGAATGAATTGTCCGGTTCATACGCAATTAGAGCGTTGTTTACAAATAAAACGTAAAACAGTTATTATAATTGAACACCTATTAAATGCCATTCATGCACATGCAATCTGATCTGTAATGGAAACAATATAAAATAACATTTCTTGTGATCGATCTTCTTCGTCGTGTCGATGACTCCAATTGTTGGTTTTAAACAAGCTTACTAGAATTCTACCACTTCGAGCGCGTTATCGTTGACTCCGCAAAGGTCTTTCTATAGTGCAGGTGTTATTGCAAAGAGAACATGACAAGAGGTGGGGCATAGTTTCCGATGTGGCTCCACAGTCGCAGTGCTACATCTCATCGGAGTACCTCCACCTGACCAAGTTGTACCGGCAGCGGCCCACCTGGCTTCTTAGTCGATTAAAGGGATGTCCAGATGAGCCATGGCAGTTGGTTGGCTGATCGATGACGCGACTAAGGTCATCTATACAGTCAAAAATATTCTCTTCTTGCAATAAAAATTAAATGTTACGCACTGGGCCAATCGCAGCGGTATTATAAAAGAGTCCCGTTTTAATATTTTTGTGAAAGAAACATGGTAATATCGGCTTATCTGACAGTTTACCATGGGTTATCAAAACTTGAAACATTATAATTGCAACGGTATCTTTTAACGAATGTTATTGTCAAACGTTGCATGTGATTCCGTTGTAGCGATTGTGCGCTTTTATAATTTGGGAACGGGCTGTTGTCCGCAACTCCAATACAAAGCGCGTATTTTGCGTATGGGTGGGAGAATCGGTTATTCGATCCACCCCAGCTCCTCGAGAAAGGCCAGCAACGCCTTGGAGAGCTACCTTTTGCACGTAGCTTCGTCTCCGTGAAATATCTTGTTCCCCGACCTACCCCGTCGGATTGCATCACCTATTCGGGCTATCACTACGTTTCGGTTAGAGATTTTTCTTACTTTTTCCTTTTTTCTCGGCTCCTAAGTAGCGTGATATTAAATAGCATATAGCCCTTTTTAAGAATTGTGCTAACAAATCCAAAAATATTTTTAGGTAGCTCCAGAGATTACCGCATTCAAACAAACTCTTCAGCACAAAGGATATGATTAGTATAGAGATAGTATAGATGTAACGAAGTTATCGTAGGCGTCACATCACGGGATTATGATAAAGGCTCCTGCAGCCAGGCGCGACGCGACGTTTTCTTAGAAATAGTTTTAGAGTCGCTTCGCGGCTGTTTGCGGCAGCATTAACACAGGGAAGTAAAATATAAAGACACTTTTAAATATCTGTCCACGATAACGTTATAAAGTGTACGGATTGTCATACATTTAATGGACGTGGATGTGTACCTCCAAGATAAATACCGACACGTTAGAAATTATAAAAACACGCATTCGGTCTTTCCTCTTTTGTTTTACATCTGGGTCTTTTGTTTTATATCTGCTCTGGTAGTTTTTAGATTTTATCGCGGTTTTTCCGGGCAGGAAAAC
This sequence comes from Antitype chi, assembly GCA_947359405.1. Classification (NCBI taxonomy): domain Eukaryota; kingdom Metazoa; phylum Arthropoda; class Insecta; order Lepidoptera; family Noctuidae; genus Antitype; species Antitype chi. The sequence continues at coordinate 6,317,360 of OX375815.1, read as the reverse complement.
TATAAGCGTTACTTTTTCTTCGTCTAACAAAACAACTGCCGGTTAACGTTACGTATTATTCACTTGTTTGACTTAGGGTGAATTTTACCCATGAAACTAAACGCAATCAGAACATCGAAATCGATCGATCAATATTCCATAGAAAATAATGACACTGACAGCTCTTGAACGCAGTTTAGATGTGCTGATCGCGTTCAGTTTCATTGGTGAAATTCGCGCTTAAACTCTAGACCCACTTGCGCGTTCATGGGGTATCCTTAATTACTCGGGAGGTAAACCTAATATTAAACACACCGTTATGGGAGAGTTAAGTCCTTTAACTCTGGGTCAGTGTTAGTGTTGTCACAATGTATTTTGTTATGAAATATTATTACTAATGAGTATGATAGGAGGTACCCTTGATAACTTCTATATTGTTTCGACGTTGTAGGAAGTGAAAATTAGGTGCTATATATGCTATATATTCATATGGCGATAAAAACCTTTTTTTTAAGTTTTTTACAATATTTTAATCACTCCGAGTTTACAAACTCTACATTAAACCCGACTAAACGTGCAAGTGGGCCTTATAAACCTACTTAAAGTAGACTAGCGCAATACATTTTCCAACCTTGATTAGAAAAATCAATAAGAGTGAGTTGCACCAACTAACTTTAACGATAACCAATGCCATGACAGCTGTCAAAGCTCCGGTTATGCGAAATACGGATTTCAGCATTTTAACAATTGTCAAAATGACGTCACAAATAAACGGGCGATAAGAGCTATAGTTATGGTTAGTGTCAAGATTTTTTGGAATGAATTGAATAAAATAAAAAAAACATTGAATTCCTTTTAAGTGTGTTTTTATGTAGTGGATATTAGTGGATGATAATTACAGTGGGGGACGAGACCCTATCTACGCTGATGTCAGCACCAACTGGTGGGGTCCGCAAGGGCCGATGCCTGCCAGGGGTGCGGGTTGTTCGAAAGAGATACCGCGGCCCCTGGCACACAGGCAACTGCGGGACCACGGGTGAGTTTTAGTCAGTAAAAGTCTGACACGCCCTCCCGCTCCACCCAGAGCGGGAGAAATTATTTGATGATTTCCCACCCAAAAAAAAAAACTCTATCTACGCTCTAGGCTACAAGTAGCGGGAGGCTCGCTACACATATTGAGTCGTGAGTCAGAAAAGTTTTATTACGAGGAACGAGGAACCGAAGAAATAATATTCTAAAACCATGAAAGCAATACCTATTGAAGTTTGTTTCAAATATTTGGCAGCAGAATAATTTGCAATTTAAATATCACGCATATAATTAATAAACTCTCCGAAAAAATAAGATTCAGACAGCAAGCTTGAAGAGTTTCCTATATCAAAAAAATAAAATCCTTAAAACATTTTGAGTAAATAACCCTCCTTCTGGCGCAGTCGGGTAATAAAACGTCTTGTCACTTGTCAACCTTTAACTTAACATTTAATTTGATGGTGCAACAGGAAGTTAAATTGTATAGTCATTGTTTGTGCAGGTAAAGAACTGTTAAAATTAACTTTGAAGACAATTAAATGAAGCTCTTAGTGCAACTTACTCAAGTAGGTACTTTATTGTATACTAAAAACTTGTTTTTTCCACTTACAATGAGACGCGATTTTTTTTTGTACTTTTTATAGTTGAACTATCAAAAGAAATATTATGTAGCGTTATTTTATTGAATTATTAAAAAAGTGCTACCGTTAGGTAACCTGTATCAAAGATCTTTAGACTAAGCCATCAATTTGATTGAACCGCTATGCGATCTTTATATATTTTGCTCTTGACCGAGAGACTCGACCAAAAACTTGAATACTACAAACATATTTTTACAAGCGGGTAAAAAACTAATGCATTATCAAGTTTAACTGTGATTACATACCATAACAACACTAAATTCGTAGACATTAAGCTTTATCATCATCTTTTGATAATAAATTACACATACTGATGATTTCATAGTGTTTCCGGAGGCTTAAATCATGTGACCGTTTAAATTAGTTGCAACTAATCGTATGAAAGGCGCCGGTCCGGCCTAATGCGAGCCGCAATTAGCGCACAGGACGTTCCGGAGAAGTTTTATTACGTTGTATGTCTGCCCAAACAGTCGCCAACGAGACCTCATCACACTACGCGGTATTACGAACCCGATATTGCCTCATAAAAATGTTAATTAGATGCCAAGTGACACAGCTCTCTTTTCGACACACATTATTACTCAGCCGCAGCATTGTCATTGTAAGAGCCTCCGCGCACTGCCGTTTTTGTGTGCCGTCTGTTGAGTATGATGTACGTTTACATAACGTCGGCGCATCGCATCCACTGTAGCACGATTGTACTTTTTTTTATGTGTTGCCGATTATGAACGTGGGTTGAACTTGGAAATCAACGGGAGAAAAAGTCTAACATGTAGGCGCCCACATTACTACATGTACGCTACCGAAATGCAGACCACATTGTGGTAAAAATGTTTTATCAAGATTCCTGACGAGACTGTCATTTCTTAATTATTTGTTTCATGTTTAATTTTTTTCGAAGGTCTCAGCATTGCTCTACTGTATAGTACAAACTTGGTCCCAACGGTCACAGATCCAATACCTATCTAAAGTGGTTACTTAGCAGTGGCCGGTAGGATATATCGTAATGAGTATCTTCCGTTCCTAACCACAACAACTTGGACCCTCCTTTGTCCATTGGCTTGCTCGTTCTTCATTCGTGTCAATGAACTGCACCAAGATTGTGCGAAAGCGTAAAACCCCTGTTAGCTAGATTAGCTTTTATCTAGATAGATATTCATGATTGTTTCAGATAAAAGTGCTGAATCGATTGATTAAATCGTATTACTCAAATGAATTTGCATATATGTATATCAATGATGGCTGTCCTTTAGCGTGTGCTATGTAAATATAATTTGAGCGAACTTGCTAAACAAGTTTTCCATAATGCCCGGACATATGCGTTAGGTACGTATGATTTGACTTATTCAATACACATTCCCCGTCCGGTTTAGTGTAAGTAGTTGATCTCAAAATTTATCGACCGATTGTGGAGAGTCCCAAAAATATCCGAGTATAAGATTTGAACGCTTTATGTCCCATTACAGTTTTTCTGCAACGGTTACGACAACGTTCATTGATGTTCGTGAAGAAACAGCGTCGACTAATGGACTGTGAAAAGAAACCGGACACTTCCGTTTTTCTTACTTTCTTAGTTGGTCCTCTGGGAATACTATTCGTTACATAATAAATCCAAACGAGTATATTTAGCGTACGTTATTCTGTGCTAGAAACAATAGGCGTTGAATGCTGCTTTCTTTTTTGAAGATTTGAGTCATCTTGTATTTGTTTGTTTTACGTATATAAACAAACTAATATTTAGTGTGGAACATTAGACAGGCATGAAGAATCAGTACAGTATTTTAGTCCATAACTAGGGCAGTAAAATGAAGCATTGTTTGAACTGAGAAGCATCAAAGGTGCATGTTGAAGAAGCTCAAGTATATTTGTCAAAAATGCACTCGGGGGTCTTAAAGTCAAGTTTTGATGATGATTGCCGAGTCCAATTTGTCTAATTTTAAACCTAAAACTCCAATAAGTTCAGTAGCACAGAAAACGGCGTTTTAACAACACAGTTAACACCATCTTGGATACCGCAGCTAAATGTCTCTAACATAAGCTAAATATGTTTCCTCCTTAATACGCTTGTTGTTCCCGCTTGATGTTGGGCTAATGTGCGATAATGGGGGGTAAGGGTGGGGGGTAACGAGTCTCAATCACTCGCCTGACACGACCACCCGCCTGATTATACTGCTTATGAAATCATTAGACTTCATTACTATTGTATATGGCTTTCTACCGAACATGACACCTCATTTTCTTAATGGCATACCACCTATTAGGTATTTAGCTTGATAGTCAGGGCTTACTTTACATAATTGGGCTTTTGTGTCAAGGTTAAGTAGGTTATGGCGACTAAAATGACCCTCGAACTTCTCGGTCTTACCATAGGCCAGATTTTCACGCGAACTTGATCTTTTTCAGGCATATTCGGTAAGGTGTTCGAGTTTTTGTTTAGTTGCAACTCTAGTTTTTGGTCATGGATTTTCTATTCACAGCTTCGGGATATTTTCCGGGGATACCGCACGATCTCAGGCGAGGCGGCGGGCCTCCTTGCCGGATTACCGCCATGGGATCTGGAGATGGGATCCGGTCATGGGATCCGCAAAGGTCCTCGCGCATATCTGGTTGTGGCGCGAGGAGGCCAAACGCCGGGGCGTTACTCCGCTGCCGCGAGAAATCGAGGTGCAGCGGACAGAGCTCCGGCGGGATCTCATGGCGACATGGAGAGCGCGATTGTCGCAACCCAGTGCTGGGCGATAGCGGCGGTAAGTCCCCTCTTTGAGGAGTGGCTTGAGAGGCGGCATGGCGTCCTCACCTTCCGCCTGACGCAGGTCCTCACCGGACACGGTTGTTTCGGGAGGTTCCTGTTTCGTATAAGGCGGGAGGAAACGCCCGGGTGCTTCCATTGCGAAGATCGCCCTGAGGACACGGTGGAGCATACGGTGGCGGTCTGCCCGGCTTGGGCGGAGCACCGCCGTGTCCTCGTGGAGGCGATCGGCGGCGGCGATCTCTCGCGTCCGGCCCTGGTGCAGGCCATGGTACGGAGCGAGAGTGAATGGTTAGCCGTCACCTCCTTCTGTGAAGCAGTAATGCTCGCGAAGAGGGAGGCGGCGCACGTGAGGGAGAGGCAGTATATGCGCCCTCACGGCCGTAGTCGCCGCGGGAGAAGCCCTGGGCGTCGGGAATCCCAGGCTGATTCCCGGCCACCGTAGGCGCGGGCTTACGGACGGCGAGTAATGGGTAGCTCGCTGTCCGGTAAGGACCAAGCCCGGGTCGACGGCGCGTTGTGTTCCACGCGCGCCTCAAAGAGATGTCAGCACCAAAGGGTGGGGTCCCAAGGGCCGATGCCTGCCATGGGTGCGGGTTGTTCGAAAGAGATACCGCGGCCCCTGGCACACAGGCAACTGAGGGAACACGGGTGGGTTTTAGTCAGTAAAAGTCTGACACGCCCTCCCGCTCCACCCAGAGCGGGAGAAGTTATTTGATGATTTCCCACCCAAAAAAAAAAAAAAGCTTCGGGATATTTTCCATAAGATGTAGGCGAAACTTTGCGGATGTCGCTATTTGCGTGATTTTATAGACGCGCTATAACAGTTAAAATACTGTATTTCCTTAAATATTCATCACAGTCGATTAATCAAATTAAATAATTAAAAAAAAACTCATTAATTGGATCATAATTGAAATGATTTTTCATGTTGCGTATTTAAACTTATAGAAATACAGCATTATATCTGTAAAATATCCTCTTGAATACAGCTCTGCCAGTTGCTCTCTATGCTAGCTGCAAAGACTTTTCGTCGATTTTTTTTTTCAACTGCTGGAACTTATGTGTTGTTTTTTGTCTTTTGGGATGCTCCTTTAGGTTTTGTATTCCTCTGTAAGAGCGAGTCGAATGGACTGTGGTCTCCTACTTGAGCAGTATGTTTAACAGTCTCGTATGCAAGTGTTAATATAAAGATCCTTCATCTAAGGACATTGTATTATGCATCATTGTGAGTTACTTCACAAAGTGCTAAGAAATATTGAACTAAGAATTTCCAAAATGAAATCTTTAAATATTTGGCAAATACTTATGTCAATAGCCTTTAGGTAGATATCTGTCTGAATAAATATTAAGATCATAAATGAGTCCACATCTTCATCTTCCTAAATATCGGCAGTAGCTTTGAAGTATGATTATTGACATTGATTTAATATTTGGGATTATATTGTATTGCCATCCGATAAAAAGGTTTATTTGCTGTGTCCATACGATTACTTGAAAGTAATCGAACTAGCTGGCTGGCCTGCTGAAATGATGAATCAAACAATCTGTAGATAAAACAGACAGTGATTTTGTAATCTAGGTGTGTGATAGCGTTCAATGTTGACCCTCAATCGTAACTACTTGAAACATACTGTATGTTGCAGTTATCCTTATCATAATATGTATTGTTTTGTTACATAGCGTGTGAAATCATCTACATTTATTTTGCTTTTATTTGCTATCTGGTCTAGTACTTCAGACTAACCGTGTTGCCATGGTGTGCCTTGGAATGAACCGATAATTATTTATATACGCATAGCACGTACGCCTACCACACCATGTCAAGCCAAAAATGTACTGGTATCTCGGTTCAAAGAACTAGAAAGATCGTGAACTCTCACATTAAATGCAAGATAGCATATTTATTTTTAGACTAACCAAGTGGGAATTCGTGAAACACGATTGAAGTAGACGTATCAGGTCCCTGAAGTTCATCTGATCTTGAAGAAATGAAAATGGATTAAAGCTAAATATGTTTATCATCAATTTCGTTTAAAACTGAATTGCTGCCACAAATAACCCTGTTATTTTTATTTACATTAATAAATCATTCATTACACCCCTTTTAAGTTTCTACCCATTATGACACTGCCTTTAAAAATGGTATAGCGATATTCAAAAATTCAAATCCAATATCTTCGTGGATGTAAAACGCGAACGATGCTTACCGAGCACGGTGCCTTATCTGGCTCGTTTGTCCTCCGGGAAGCTCTTTAGCCCGATACGGACACTTCTAGCCCTCAACGGCTCAGCCACGAAACGCCAAGTTTATGCGAAAATCATGCTTCGCATATCATAAACTCTAGCGAAGAAATTAAGGCCAAACACTCATATTTCACACATCTTTAGATACTAAAAAGGATCAACGTACCTGAGTTCGTTGTACTGCAATGTTTTGTTTTGTAATACGTTGTTTCTGTTTACATTGTGTTTCATATTTACACTTTCTGTTATTATCACAAGTATAAAGCGTACGAAATTAGTCTGCAATTTGTTCCAGTGCTTCACGGTCTCTTTATGAGCGTAGTTTCCGTACTTCTCGAGTCGTGAGCAATCTTCGAACGAGTCTGCTCTAAATGGTATCAAGTGTTTTAACTGAGTTACTTTAAAGGACTACTTACTTCATGCATGTTAGAAGAACCTACTGGTGTAGGAACTATTTCCTATTTTTGTAACTTAAATATTTTGCCCAATTGTTATATTTTTCGTATGTTTACGAATAACTCTGCCAGACCGTTTCAGTAGTACAAAGAGCAATTAATTATTCAAAGAATTTCTCATTATTTTTTAATAACGAGTTCCTTTAGCTATTGCAATAAAAATAACATTAAAATGTAGCTCGTTAATGTAAATTGGTGCCATATCGTTTTATATACACGAAAGAAAACAGTTTAGATGACTATCGTTGAATAGTACTCCTGTGTTATTTAGGTGCAGAATTTCACATGTTAACTATTCCTAGAACCTGATACCAATGGTACTGGACAGTTGTGTGGCTAATTGGTTCGTTATACAGCCAGTCGAACCATTACAGTGATAATTATAAGTACAAATATAGGAAGCTGCCTACTAAGCCTCGTATCTGACTAACAGAGTCTACTTTTGAAACAGTTATAATGAAGAAAATATATTGTTATCATAATATTTAAGTATGAGAATATCTTTCAGTAAGTAACTAATAAAAATCTTTATTGTTTCAGGTAATTTATGAAACACAAAACGGCTTCAAATCTCTCAAGACGAACATTTGAAAGAGCTTACTGCACAGTTAATTCATTTTTATATTTCCCCTCTCACAACTGCGTTATTGTGGCAATTCCCGATTTCCGTTGTTCCGGCAATATTTTCGTGTGTTCCTTTTTACGAGGAACATAAAAAACGGCTCAGGGTTCGCCTGTACTTGTATTCTCGGTATGGCCCAGAGAGAGGGGCGAAGGGCGCGCGCAGGCCTCTCTCTGAAATATGAAACTGAGATGCCTAATTCCTTCGGCCATTTTCCGAATGGAAAAATTCACTCAGCCAGCAGCCGCAAGCGATTATTCCTCTTTAGGAGGTGATACGCTGAGGGTGGCGATGCGGCAGTGGCGGCGGCGACTCCGCAGCCTGTCCACATAAATAATCGAGAGCTTACGAACGAATTCACCCGCCCCAGCTTCTCTCCACAATATCATGGAAACTTTCAACCAAATTGATCGCCAAACGTAACCCTCTAATGGCGTGTAGAACCGATTATAATGGACAGTTTTAATGCCACCCACCAATTTCGAGGGGATCCTTTAGTATTTAAGAAAGTTTTAAATTAATTTGGTCGTTACATTATCGTAAGGGGCCGACGGGAAGTATTCGCAATTGTTCAAATGGAGACTGTTATTAGGTATTATCATTCAGTGCGGGGTTGATGTAAACGCTACGTGCAAGTTCGCAATTGATTTGGAGAACTAACCGGGCGGACTGGGCCTCGTAAATTGGGCAGTGCGGATCCCTGAAGCATAAATCGACAATTGTCCTGTCAACGTGTGTGCGCCGCCACCGCCGGCCGCCGGCACCTCGCCTCATACACAATGTCCACTACATATCAGTCGGTACAATCTCTCTTTCACGATCACTGCATGAATTAAGCATTTAAATGCTGATGAAGTTACTTATAAATTCTTTTGAATCTCATGGGGATTTATTGCCCGTTTATAAATTATGCTAGCTGTTTGTTGCCTGGCGTATAGAGTATCTGAAGAGGAGCTATTTATTCCATAAGTGAGCACGAGGCTGTACATAAAATCTACATTCTTTAGCAAGTCTAGGTGAACTTTACGAGGAAATCTTTATTTCTGGTATAACGACATCAAAAAGCCGCGAACTTATTCCATGATTAAAATATTGTGGTGGAGTCGCACGCCATCGTACAATAAACTCATTGTCTATAGGCACACGACAAAAGTCTATACCTACGATATTCTTCGGGATTTTATTTGCTTTCAGGAATTGTAAATGAGAATATACGGGAGCAAACAAGTGCCGGCCGACTGCCAGGCAAACACAACATCCTTCCTAGCAGACTTTTATCATACAACTCGACTAAGTTATTACATTGGATATACATTTTAATCTCACTAGTAGGAATATACGTATTATAAGGCCCTATTCTATTGGGGGAAACACAATGAACTAACAACCTTGTGTATAATAATCCGTATTGATACGTAATCTTGGAAGTAATTAATTGTGATTCCTTTTTAGTTGTGTGCAGATAGTATTGTATAATTCTTTTCGTACAATTCGATGAGGCTGACTCGTGTTCACATTTATTCGCGTCGTGAAGGTCAGGACACATTCGCATTAAGTTTCATATTCATACTCAGTGCCCGTCACCGTCACTTCATCGTCCTTACCAAGTTTTGTCGGCAGATCGATTGTTCGTACTTCGCCAGTTTTTAAAACGTTAACATGTTTCTGGGACCCTCTTTATCATATTTGCTCTATCTCAATCTTCATACATCCTCAAACTTTCATTTGGGCTCGTAAATGATGTAGCGAAAATCGTGATAAGAGTACGAGTGCATACGTCGGTGGTAACGATTCGAGCATTCAACGTAACGTTCTGAGAAATCCCGATCTCGTTACGATAGTTGGTGCTCAGCACCCCGGGGCCGGTCCGAAACTTATCGTGGGAGATACCGGGACCATGCTGCCGCCGCCGTGCGATGAATTAATTTGCCTCCCGCTATTATATAAACTACCTAGATTGCAATAAAGATACCTTTGGGTTCTGCTTCTCACTGTAACGTCACGTTATTATCTTGTTCCCGAAAATGTACGCTAATTTACTGTACATTTATTATTATTCAATAACGCCGCGTTAACGTGAAAGGCAGTTTATGTAAGCGTTTCAATATGGCCAGTAATGATAGCTATGATTAATGCTTTCTGTCTCTGATTTACATGAAATGTGGTGCTATTCCCTAAATTTATGACGACATAACAACAAAGAGAAACTCGGCTGGGATTCAATAGACGATAGCGATATCAGCTACGGTATTATTCCTGTACATTCGAATTGACTTCAATGTCCCTTTAATGTTTGCAACCTCCTTTTAAACACGTTAACCCACTAAAAAGATAAAACACAAATGCTCGGTAGCGGTGAAATTGAAAAGACATGCAAATGTGAAAATTGTTGTTGAAACATCCAACGAAAGTTCTCAAAAGTGGAAAATTTATGTTAATAGGAAAGTATGCGGGTAATGCGAAGTGAAAGTTTGCGGTAATGACTCAAGCCGTACGTTGTTGTAACTAATCCTTGTGTAGTGTGTAGCAGCAATGCTGCTTGAAGTGTTTAGCGGTGTAGCAGCAACTGTTACATCATGTTCTGTGGTTTACTGTTCAGTAATTTAGTTCGCTTTTAATTTTACGACTGTAACCTATTATAATAATATTGCGTATTGTTTGTGTGTGTGGCTTGTAAGTTGAGAATGAGTGCTCTTACATTACCCCGGTGGGTCCAGTCAGCGGTGATGGATGCGGCGCGCTGGCTGCGATCCGTCATCGAAGCGGATGCCGCCTCCGACGGATGCTTCCCGAGCTTTTTGCGGACGCCAAGCTGTACATTAGACGGGCGGAGGATATAAATCCTCGCGCACTCGACAACATATTTAGATGAACACAAAAAAACTGTAAAATATATTTTTTTCTCTGAAAATGCCAGCCCAAAGACGCCTTTTGGTTGTTACAACACAATCGACATGATTACAAACTGACAAGTTGCATAATTATTTTGAAATATATATTCTTTCTTATCGTTCGTTAAATTAACTCTTGTTTATGTATGAAAATTGATAAATTCATCAGTTCCCCGACTGTCATCTGCTACACTCCGTCGATAAGGAAATCTCACATTGTAATGCGCTACTTGTTGCGGCCTTACATAAAACATTAACCCCCCGCGGTGATCTGTCGTGGTTCGTTTATCATATTATCTTCTTCATCGAGCAAACCTTCGACTCTACATTTCTAATTTTACCTTTATCTCTTCGGTATTCATTGTATTAAAAGGGGTTCCATCGCTCTCGTTATGGTTTGCGCGGATTAAAGTCGTCGAGAGTTTTTGTCTTGGTTTTTAAACGGTACGAGTTTTCGTCGCGTTGTTAAATAAATCAAATTTGAGGTTCCGTGGAGCATTAATCATGTTGCATGTTGTCGGTGGAGTCTGTCGTGCTTGATAATTCTGTCGGTGCCCGTCGGAGATGAAGGGCGTGCGTGAGTGCCAGTCCGCTGCGACGTTTTTGCCCTCAGTCGGACGTCTCGTCTCATTGTCTCACCAGGCGGCATATTGGATCTTGTCATTCGACACACGAAGTAATACAATAATTAAAGCTGAATTTGGACTTGTTAAAATATGTGCTCAAAAAAGAAAGAACCCAATTAATAAAAACAGCATTGTGTATGCTGTTTTGGGGAAATTGTGACATGATAATACATATGTTTAAAAAAAAAAATGTGCTCAATAAAGAAATAACCCAATTAATCAATTCAGCTCGTAGTGTGTTAGACAATTCTGTTTTGTGGAAAACTATGACATTAGCTTTTCTAAAATATCAATGGATATAATCTTGATTTGATGAATATTCAACGAAGTATTATATCATTGAAAGCCCATTCATCATGCACACAAAAGACATGACTGTACGCATACGCCTGTATGCAATACTACAGGTGATATTCAATAGAAATTGCTTCACCAAGCTGTAACGAAATAGCACCATTGAGCCATTGACTGTGATTCAGTAAAACAGGACATGACATAATGTTTTTCGTTTTTTTTTTTTGTCTTTCTTAGTATTAGCATTTATTCTTGTCTTATATTGCTATTTCCGAGCTATCTATCCCGTATGTTGCACCTGCCATGTTTTGTCTCTGCATCTCTGCATGGTACAAAATGCCTCGGTAATTAAATCCGCCTTTGCACAATTTTGTTTTTAAGTTTGTATGTGGGGGTATTTGAAAAAACTTTTTGGGGCCCAAAAAGCCAAATTTTTGGGAAAGGTTTTTCTCTATCACGCCACGACCGAACTAAGCCCAATAAAAGTCAGAAAGAACGCAAACAGAAAACGAAGTAATAGGTATCGTGGCCAGCCGATGCGATGCTATACGATCTATTTTTAACTGACTTCAAAAAAAAAGGAGGTTGTCAATTCGACATGTTTATATATTTTTTTTTATGGGCCCATTTAAATTTCATATAGTTCTAATGATGCGTTTCGGAGACAGCTAACGGAACTCGTCAAAAAATTACAGCAAATCAACTGCAATTGTTGCTATCGCATAAATATGCATTGTTTTGACCCGAAGGATGATGAAAGTTCAAATTGATGTGGAGTAGGTACTATAAATAAAAAGTGAAAAATAAAAATTAATTAAAAAAATAATTTTGCAAATCCGTCTGTCTGTATATGATCATGATGATAGGACTCCCTTTTCCGCACGTAGACTCCCATTCGGTCCGTTATGCGTGGTCTGTATATGACGGAGTTATGCCCGAACATACATAAAAAAAATTGAAACATGTCGAATTGAAACTTTTTAACCGACTTCAACAAGAAGGAGGTTACTCCTTCTTGTTGAAGTCGGTTAAAAAGTTTTTATGCTAAAACATCCAAATCGTGGGCAGAAAGCTAAATACATAATGCTCTCAAAGCACGTTGTTCTCGGTTAGTTCGCAATACTGATTGATTACTCCAAGTACTCGCAAGTATTCAGAGGTGATGGTCGTAAAGGAGCGGTCGTTACGTCACAGGTACCAGGGATCCTAGAAAATTGGATTTTACATTGTTTCAGTGACACCGGAGATTTTAGCTAGTCACAAAAATTTTATTCCACCGCCCGCAGACATTTACGGATCGTCGTAAAACTGATGTACCGAAACACTGAAGGTAGAAATAAGTCAGTTTTATATGATTCTTCTCTTTACTGACGTTATTTATGTAATAAGACAGTTTGTATTTTTAAGAGAATTTTTACTCTCTGTTTTACTTAAAAATTACTATCTTACCAACTATAATCATAAATCTTTTTTATCTCAACATCATAGTACAGGCATTGGTTATTAGAATGCACAATCTTAAATAGAGAGAGGTGTCTGAGATAGGAGGATGCTGAATTACAGATCACCCGGATCTTTTAGATAGGAAAGGTTGATGTACAAAACGGTTAGAGTCAAGAGTAATAAGTATATAAAAGTTTAAGCGAAACCTACAAAATTAAGTTAATCAATTGAAAAAAAAAATACAAATTGTTTTTGATGTTCATAAAACTGGGGAAAATTGCAAATTATATGGACTGATATCTAATCGACTGATACATAATTATCAGTTAGAAAGCAGTACTTACAGTTACTACTAGATTAAAAATTCAGAACATAAGAATGTAAAAAAAAAAAACAATCGTTCTTATATTATATTTTACAAGATCACAATGCAGAATCTGTCCCTATCCAAGTCCAAGAAATGAGCGCTAAAGACCACTCTGTCAACCAAGCATGCATCGCATTGTTTCAAATTTTCAATCAAGAACCACTTACAGTGGTAGATATGTTGGGTGGCGCCGTCATCCCCCGGGACGAGTGCATATTGCCTGCCTGCCTGCTTGCTTGCCCCGCTCCGCACCGCTTTCCCGATTGAATTCTTGGCAAACAGACCCACAGCCTCCACTGAACCCAACGCCGAGCAATTTTAACTATAAACGTGAACATTAATCGTTGCTTTATCCTCTACGTCTTCTAAGCACCTTTCAACTTTTGAAGATTAATATTAAAAGTTTTTTTGTAAGATTTTCATGAGATAAACTGTTGCGGAAGTTCCGCTTCATTGTTGTGAGAGTCGGCCAGACGCGGCGGCAGCTAAGTTTATTGACCATCGCCAAGTTAGCCTCCACCAAAGTACCCCACTTTGAGTAACTTTAACTCGGTAAAAGCTATGGCCCGGAAAGCCCCTTTTTCTCCTTTTATTGCTAAAGTTCTTTCATACGTGTCTTCAGAACTTGAAAATTTTCTTTTTAATGTTTACTTAGCGCCTCTGTGTGGGGTCACTACAGTTTTCCAATTCTATATCGTCTGGATTCACATTTTAAGTATAATTTGTGCTTTATAAAGCACTTAAATATGTTCCCAGTTGGGTCTGCATTCGTTGGCAGAGTGCCTGTTTTCACGAATTGTCGCTCTTAGAGCGACCTCGGGCCTGCGACAGCATCTGTACCCACCTCGGCATTTCGCTGCGCCTGTCCTGTGCACCAACTGGGGATTATTTATCTAAATTTAGAACAGTTAACGTCACGAGCAAACGCTACTTATTCACATGCTCTACCGTTTGTGCTGTTTTTTCTATTGTTTATTTCTTGTAACCTACTTTGATTGCTCCTCTTCTTTATGGAATAGTATTGTGCAATCTCTTATACCCTCAACAAACAATATTCACATTCTTATTGTCACTTTGCTTGCTCACCTGTTTCACGCCATTGTATAATAATGCAATAACTTAGGTGGTAAACACAATAAAGCAAACATTCTAATTGTCACCGTGTTTAAGTGGACTTTCACCATTCATTAAGATTGCAATATACTGTTACCAGCTAGATGACCCGATTCGTTTAACTATCTAATTTTAATAAGGGTGAATTTGGCGTCTTCAACAAACATTTCATCGTACACGCTGCTTTTTCTGTTTATTTTTACTAAGATATAATAATAATAATATTGTTAATGGAAAGCTTACAATTTCATTAATAGAAATGAATTCATAAATATGTTACCCCAAAATAACGATAGCTGTTAGTATCGTCCTTTACTTGGCCGAAAATACTCTGGCTTTCGCCGTACCAACTCTGAACACTGCCTCGCCAATATCGATTTCGTCTATATGGTTTCTATTGCGTATTAAATTTAAATGAGAGAGGACTACGAGACGGCGCAGTCGGGAATTATGCACTTGCGCCTCTCGATCACGACTTACTTGCATTCACAAACTTTAACATTGGTATTCCTTCTTAAGTTCTTACCAACGCCTGACTTCTCTCCACCGTTTAAAACATTCGCTCTCGGATTTAAATTAATTCTTTTGCCTCACTTTAAGTCCACTTTAAAGACAGGATTCCGTTTCATAAAAATACCACTCGCGCTGTTATTAAGATTGTGATTGTTGTAACTAGCGGCTCCCGTTATTTTATGACGATCTAGATTCTTGACTTACGGTATAAAATTGTGCATTTGTTTCCCTCATACCGGATGACGCGTCTTGTCTGATGAGCATCTATCTATGTATATTACTTCTGTGCAAAATTAGTATGATGACTTCGTGCATTTGTCGAATGCAATTTGCTTTGCAATGTCAGTCATTATCATTTGTTCCTTGACCACTCATTTCGGCTTGGTCGGACAAACAATTTATTTCTGCATCGTGTACCTCTAATTATCCTCTATTTATACCCACACTGTTAAGTAGAAACAAGTCTCTTGAAAACAACTTAAAGTACTTTTAAATAATCGACGCTCATAGACTACATATCCATAGTCTCTTGAACTTTAGGATTTAGGACTATAACCTGTTATCGAAAACGGCATCGATAACTTAGTTGCAGATTTTTTTTTAATATAGACGTCTGTGACATCATTCACAATATCATCAAGGTTCTGGGATATTTTCACTTTCTACTCAAGAATAAAAAATAAAAAAAATCTCTCTTTTTATATAACTTTGTTGTCTATTATTGTAAGAGCATAAATATTATTCCATCAAAAACAAAAATGTGAAATAAGAGCCAAGTTCAATATTATGATTATGCCTTGGTTGTTGACTTCAACGACAAAAGAAGTGAGATCTAAACGGGGGCCAAGTTCAATGGTCAGTCCTGATATTTATTTATAACAACATATTATATATTTTATAACAACTTAAAATATAATTTCTTCTTAACTTAGGGAAATATATTGAAGCCTTAATTTTCGGAAGAATAAAATAAGAAGTTACAGCTTTAGAACATGCGAAGGCTATAATATAATTTGCATATGACAACTAGCCAAGTCAGACCTTTCTGACTTGGCTAGTTGTCATATGCAAATTATATTATAGCCTTCGCATGTTCTAAAGCTGTAACTTCTTATTTTATTCTTCCGAAAATTTGGCTTGCTGGTAGAAACTAGCCATCGAATATAGGGCTCTTCCTCGACTGTTTTCGTTGGTACTTAATAATAATTCGTATATGGGAACTAGCCTAGTCAAACCTAACCCAACTACCTATCTGGATGCCTAATTTTAACTTTCTAGGTTATCTGGTATAGGGCAGTCAGTGATAAAAATGACGATTATTGGACTTTAACATCTAAATAACCGTTTGATTTGAAGTGTGTGCACCGCTGCAGCGGGGTGGGGCCCCGCTGCTCCACGGCCGCCACCAATATGAGCCAAATTTGACATGTTTATGTAAAATAGTTTTTGAGTTATGAGGGGGTGAAAAGTGGCTCCAAATGGTTCGTGTAATATTACACACGGTGCTGCTCACCAGTTCTGTTGGCTTGAACTTGGCTTGACACGCTACCGTGTGTCTAATGGCAATTGTAGCCGGTAGTAGGTGTAATGCCAACATCTTATCTTGCAAAAGGCTTAATCTACTTTTCCCCCCTGAGCATACTTTTTTTTTTCTTACGACTGCAAACTTTCTATGCCTATTTCGTATCGATGGAAAACATTAATAATATTTAGTAATACAGTTTAATGTGCAATTTCAAACAATAATTGTTCGAAATTAAATGCTGTTTTGATTTGCTTATTTCTTGTAACTTGAATATATAACCAGTATTTAGTAGTGGCAGTTTTAAACACGTAGAACTACCTACGTTATACTTCTGGAAAGGATAAATACGGTGTACGTTTTAAAGGCAATAGGCTTAATACGTATTTTCTACCTCGAAGTTTGAAACTGGCGCGTCGTGTGCTCGGTAACTTTAAAGATATTCAGTGAATGTCGCAGTCCTGAGTCCTGGGGGAGTACTTACGTGCCCGTATGCAACGCCCGAGGCCTCATGTGCGCGTTTCACAAACACCGCTCCGCCCGTTTAAGGCATAAACTCGTGAGTCCTCCACTACCAACTTGTTATGTGGATCATTATACTCCGAAAAATTTTATCCGTCGAATTTTCTATTAATGATCCACTTAGGTACAATAACATTGGAGCTAAAAACCCACGTCGCTAATTGGCCACAGAAAACATGGCTTGCAATCACGTCTTCAATTATATGCAACATACATTTGACAATAAAATGTTGTGATAAATTAAAGTCCTTGAAATCTCGGCGACATGCGCTCCTTTTCTGCAAGCACGCAAACGCTGCACTTTAAAGTGACAGCAGAGTGACTTCTTATTCAATTTGCATTTTCGTTGCAAACTGCTGAAAGGCGAAAATCTATGAAAAAGAAGGCATCATTCTCAGTACATCAAGGGAACGCTGACAACGACACGTTCTAATAGAAAATTTTCATATTCATAAGGACGTAGAAAATTTGCATATAAAACGAGCAACTTCGCCTCCCCCGACCCGCGGCGCAGGGTCGAGCACCCTGTTTTCCATTCTCTCTCCTTGTAAGAAGTCAGGAAGATTTTAGTTTACATTTAACAACTCTCCGAGAGTTTATATTATGTAAGCTCGAATTTACTGTTTGTGCTTGTCATGTTGGGGGGGTTTGCCATAATCGCCACGCTTGGCAGGCGGGTTGGCGATCGCAATATGGTGGTAAAATGCATAGAGAATGCTGCTGCCCATTCTCTAGTAAGTCCCTTAGTCGCCTTCTACGACATCCACTGGAAGAAATGGGATGATGCTATTCTTTTACGCCCGGCACCACACGGCACTGGAAGACGTAAAGTTGGAAGGCCTCCCACAAGGTGGACCGATGACCTTGTGAGGGCCGCAGGAGTCCGCTGGATGCGGGAAGCACAGAACCGGTCGAAGTGGCGGAGCTTGGGGGAGGCCTATGTCCAGCAGTGGACGTCTTTCGGCTGAAATGATGATGATGATGATGAAGCTCGAATTTACACATGATTTGTTCAAGTGGAACTGCTTGTTATAGTTTCTGCAAACTACTTGACAAAATCTTTAAAGAACCACGCAATTCTATCTGATATTTTAGTGAGGCAAGCTCCACTAAGTAATAACACCCGCACTGGTCGATCGATCAGGTTAAACTGTGCTTGCCGCTGTTGGTCCGTGGATGGGTGACCATCTTTATATACCAAGACCCTTCCGTGCCTCAGAAAGCACGTTAAACCGTGGTCTCCGGCTGTCATTCGTGGATCTTTGACAGTCTTTACGGGCCGTCAGAAGCCCGAAACTCTGACAACCAGTCTTACCAAGGGGTATCGTGTTACCCAGTAACTGAGTTTTGGAGGTCAGATAGGCAGTCGCTCCATGTAAAATACTGATATTCAGCTGCGTCCGGTTAGACTGGAATCCGACCCCAACAGAGTCGGGATAAGGCTAGGCAGATGATGATGTTTTCCTAGAGCTGCGTTTTGTTTTCATCAGATTTATGGGCGCAGTATAAAAAACAAACTCAACGACTATACAACAAATACCGCAGTAATCTAAAAAAAATCATTGTTAAATGAAAATGTTAAAAATTGCGTATCGGTCATGCGCAACACATAAATCCTTCCATAGTGATTTGTGATTTGCCTGATGTAGACTTCTGATAACATTTTTGAATAAATATATTTACAGAGTTTGGATTAAAATCCATCCGAAGTCGGTATATCCATATATTTTCCCAAATATTTTGCGACCGTGGTGAGCAAACTTTGATTGCTTAATTCAAACTTTGATTTCGGTTCAAAGGAAGCCATCACTTTAAAAAAAAGTACTTATCTCTGAAAATAAAATAATCTCTTTTCCAATTTGATTCTGAAAAATACAAATTTACCTAAACCTAAATAAAGTTTTTGGTCTGCAACACAAAAAGGCTTTATGGTTAAATCATCATAATTATGTATGATATGTATGTATGATCCACGGAGGTAATTCATGTTATAAGAAATTTACTTCTCTCAAACTTCTGTTAAAATTCCCTCAACCTTCATTACTGCAGTACAGTCATTACTAAAATTACAATTTCAGCAGTTCAGCATTTTTCCAAAAGTTCCGATACCATCTATGAATTTGAAGATGTTAAATTATTTTATGGTCGCTGTAATCAATGCAAATAGAATCTAGTTAACCGATATCGTTCGAAACAAGGGTAAAATGTTTGATTTCATTGGACAGCATTTCAATTACGGCGTCGACAATTTTGAAGGTGTCATATTGTAGGAACAGTTTGCACATATGAAATAGTGAGCAGTGACCACGGACAGTGGCTCTGGCACACTTGGAATGAAATTGAAATGAATTGTTTGCGGAGTCAACTCCGCAACTGGATTATATGCGGTTTGCTCCCCGCTCCGGCGTAAATTGGATCTCGAATGAGATGTCTTTTTCCGAATCGGCTGCAATGCTTGTTCATTTTTAACAGACTGTGACGAACCAATGAATCGAGGCCTTTGAATACCGATAGCTTTATGTAGTACCTTCCACAAAGCAATCACTGTTTGAGTTTTGAAATTAACTGTTATTGTGGTCTTTAGACTCTTTACTTGTTCAAAGCTTATTAACAGAACTAATACAGGACTTCGTATTTTCTGCTGTGGGTCCAAGTATCGTTTCTTACTATGACGGACGCAAAATTATAAAGATCATTGATTAGTTTTTGCGATTACATGATATTGGATATGTTATCGTCTCATATTCAATTAAATTTAAGGGCAGAGATATTGGCCAGATAGCCGCCATAACTTAGAGATCATGACTTTCATATCCTCCATCAAGATGAAATTATTGAAATATACGAACATTATTTGTGATATTGGTAGCGAGGCGAGCACGCGCGAGGGTCGTGTGAAAACCTTATTGCCCAACAACAATGCGCCTCGTGACTGCCAATGCGATTTTGTCTTCAGATTAAACGCTGACATAAATTCCCTTGTATTTATTATATCGATACGAAAGTGGAATCTAGCTGCTGAACCTTAATTTATGTAAGTTGAACCAAGAAATACAATGTTTGATTATCTCCAAGTTGGAAATCAAACATTGTGTTTACGGCATCTTCCGCAATAATTGATCTGTTTTGTTCTTTGTTGTAGTTACGAACGTTGCTTTAATAGCTTCTGTTTGCAAACTAAGCAATTTGTGACTTTTAGTAAGTAAACAAAGCGGGCTTTATTTTAATTGCATTCACAGAGAAATTTCAGGGACTACTTCTCGTTGAATGGCGCCCACTCGAGTGCGCCGTCCTTCCTCATCGTCGCTCAGTGGATAATGTACGTGCCAAACGCTAACTTAGCCAATCGGTGTCGAGTCATTTGTGGCTCATCATTAGCTAGCTGTCTGCGACATCCGCATGAAATAATGATCAAATATGACATCGATGTCAAACTGGCTCATCTGTACTTATTGAGACATAAAAACTTGATGTCCATGAACCTGGCTGCAAAGCCGTGTATTTAATCTGTATCAATCTTATTGGTATAGTTGTTATGGAAACATTAAATATTCCCGATGTTGTCTGGTAAAAATCATCCGTCCAAGAAAAACTTCATCTGGGCATTATGTCTGTTAACAATGCGAATCTGACGTGCCGGAACCTTAGCTGCATTCTGAACGTACAATTAGTTTTTTATGCAAGCGCCTCAAAAAGAATTGAGGAATAATGTCTCACTGGATTCTGTATCACGTCTCGGTAAGTAAGAGAAGCTCCATCTCTGTCATTCGTTGAATTTTTAAAATTGTTGTCTAAATAAATGAACGTGTACAGTAGCATGATTGTGTCAAAGGAAAGAGCCTCTACATGACTTAAATCAGCAATTTCGTTGAGTATCGCACAGCCGGCGTTAACTTAGCTCCACCGACTTTGAAATTACATTTCGTCTAGAGAAAATCTTGTAACTTTGTGGTCTTTTTCTCTTATGGCTTTGTCTCGGAGAAACATTAATACAAGTTTCAAAAGCTTTGCTTTTAACCAAATTTGATAGGTTCCTTTATGTGGCTTTTATAACATAAAGCATTCTATTTCAGCATTAGGTTTTAGTGAAACTACGTTTGCTTTTCTATTTAGTTTGTTTGCTCAGATGACTGATTAAGAGGGTATGTGTCCACCACCGAAGTTGTAGGTACAAACAGTAGAGTTTTATCTTGGCCCGCATGATGCGACTCTCTCGACTTCTGCTTACGCTCTCTATTTGCCTTTATAATGTGTATTGTTTCGGTTTATACGCTATTAACGGTTGTATTGTTTAATGTTTTTGTAATCCACGAGTCCAGTTGTATAAACATTACCCGTTGTATTATTGTGTATCTTATTAAATATGTTAAACTATTCAAATTGCTAGGTGAGCAATGTGACTTAGCAAATATAGATTATAAACAAAATAATGTGAGTATTACGGATTTTAAATATTCACACATCGGCTGAACTGTAAACTTGGCAAGCGTTTAGAAACTTTGTGGGGCGTCGCTTAGTATTGGAATGAAGAGATTTCTTTAAAGTTGCTCGATTCAGAGCACGGGTGGTGGTGGGTGGTAGTGTGGTGTTTTGCACCGCAGCCCGCAGCCCGCCATCACAGGGAATATTAAAGAGAGACGTGCTAGTCGGACTGTTCACCGTTTCCTTTCATGCATCGTCGACTTATCTCGTCGCATTTCGATACAATCTCGATTGCTACACACGTGATTTGAAAACGTTTTGGTTTTAAAGCGTTTTGCTGCTCGCAGAAGTTATCGTAAGATAAACAGTAACTATAAGACAAGATAAGGAATCTTTTAGACCCAAGTCGGTTACTGATTTTGCATCTTGATAATGATGAAGTCAAGGTCGATTACGAAATTGCCGGAAAAGAATAACAGAATGAGTTCGCATTGAGGCTCCCGCAGACAGGCGCAACGCGACTCTATTAGAATATTTTTTATTAAAATTCATGCAAATTGATCTACTAGAGTCGCGTCGCGCCTGTCTGTGAGAGCCGAGTGCTTTTGAATAAACATCTAACCATCACGAGCTCCCTACCAGGGCTGCAGGTTGTTCGAAAGAGATACCGCGGCCACTGGCACACAGGCAACTGAGGGAACACGGGTGGGTTTTAGTCAGTAAAAGTTTGACACGCCCTCCTGCTCCACCCAGAGTGGGATAAGTTATTTGATGATTTCCCACCCAAAAAAGAAAAAAAAATCATCACGAGCTTGTGTTTGCTGCGATGTTTTCATGGACCTGTTGTAGAAACTCCATCACTAATAAAGGATTCCCCTCATCATGTGACTAGCCTTTTCCCAGCTATATTCGGGTTAGCTGAAATTAAATACCAGTATTTTACGTTAAACGACTGCCAATCAGTAGGGTAACTGGGTAAACACAATACCCAAGGTGTCAACTTACTTTGATTAAGTACCCCGTAACGACTGTCAAAGACCTGCTGTCATTCGTAGATCTTTCATAGGCGGGACCACGTGCGTTCCGGTTCTGAGGCACGGAAGGGTTCTTGGTATGGAATAAAATTGGTCACCCAACCACGGTCCAACTCGGAAACCGTACCTTAACCTTGATCGACCCGTGCGACTGTTATCACTAAGCCACGAGCCCCTCAATAAAGAACGATGCAATCTTCCGTTAATTGTTTTACTTATCTTTACGCGAGTGTGTTATGAGAAGCGACAGTGACATTGAATCAAGTGCGTGAATGTCCATTCAACCTTTGTTCTGTGTACATAATGTTTTGATGAAAGTGCAATGCTATACAAACTGAATTTAGCGGAACTTCGCTTTACAACAACAACAACACAGGGACACAACAGAGGGATAATTGCGTAATACATGTTCAGTAGAAATCGCTTTCATTTTGACGGTTTCACAATATTCATGGCGCTATTTACGTTGTTAAGCAGACAATTTTTTCGTACATATATGAAAAATGGATTAGCAAGAACCTTCAAAATGATTCAGATTTTGATTAATCGTGTCTTACGCAATTAGGGAGCTGGTTTGTTTAAGGCCCATTCACCAAAAGAGATAAGTTACCCGCAGTCCAGCACACTGATTACGTAAAACACTACTAAGCAGCACCCTAATTGCGTAACACTCGATTAATCTTAATCGGTTTCATTTTGACAGTTCAACACTTTTCATTGCATTATTAACGTTGTTGAGCAGTCACATTTTTCGAACATATGAAGCAATGGTTTAGCACTCTGTTTAAAAACGAAACAGATTACGATTAACTGTTAGTTACGCAATTAGGGTGCCGAATCTGAATCATTTGGAAGGTTATTCCTAAAACTTTTCCTAAAGATTAGATGGAAGCCGACCCCAAAATTTGGGAAGAGGCTAGGATGGATGATGATGATGTGACGAACAAGATCACGGTTTTTCTCATAAAATGCAGTAGAATCCAAAGAAACGATGGATGGACTGTGTGAAAGATGATAACGACTAGAAAGGGTGTGCATATCGAGATGACAAGTCATAGAAAAAAAAACTACTGACTCCCGGAAACTACAAATTGAAAAATAACTTTAATTTCGGAAGTCGGTGACTTGGGATATGTATTTGAATTTTTTGTCACCGCCTTCAGAAATTAAAGTTATTTTTCACTTTTTAGCTATAGTACCTACCCCACACCAATTCGAAATTTCATCAACCTTGGGGTGTCAAAACAATGCATATTTATGCGATAGCAGCAATCGCGGCTGATTTGCTGTCATTTTTTGAAGAGTTCCTTTGTCTGTCTCCGAAACGAATCATCAGATCTATATGAAATTTAAATGGGACCATTTCGGAATAAACCACTTTCGAAAAAAAAAAAAATTGCCAATCCGTCTGTATATGACGGAGTTATGCCCGAACATACATGACAAAAATATAAACACGTCGAATTGATAACCTGCTTCTTTTGAAGTCGGTTAAAAACATTGCATATTACTTATGCTCTAAAAATGTGTCTGCTCAACAACGTAAACAACGCAGTGGATGTTGTTAAATTGTCAAAATTAAAGTCGTTCTTACGGTTAGTGTGGTACTTAAGTATTCCCCAAACTCGTCGGATATAGTTGAAGTTTGGTAACAAACCGATGGATGTTTTCGAATAATATTTAATTTGATAAATGAAAGATTCAATATTTGTTCTTAAACATCCATCGGCGGCCCCTGGCACACAGGCAACTCAGGGACCACGGGTGGGTTTTAGTCAGTAAAGGTCTGACACGCCCTCCTGCCCCACCCAGAGCGGGAGAAGTTATTTGATGATTTCGCACCCAAAAAAAAAAGTCGGTTTCTAACGAAACTTCAACTACATATCTATAGGAAAAGTTTTTATTCAGTGCGCAAACTGTAACCATGAATTTAGCATATATCATTCTAGACTGGGGGGATCTAGAATGATATTTTGACCGCGTAGGTATTGCACATTTCTATGAAACAGCTGATTTTTTTTTGGAAAATCGACGAAAAATTTCTTCGCTGGGGGTCTAGAATGGTATACTGAATTCATGCTTAACGTTTGGGCACTGAATAAGAACTTTTCCTGTATATCCGGCGACCCTGGTTACTTATCTTTATCTGGTGACCGTAATATGAATTGAAAGAACTCTGGAAAAAGATAAGTTAAGCTAACTATTTTCAATTCATCAATAGGGGAGAACTAAACTGCGACAAAATATTTTAATTTTAAATAATTACGGTCGAAATGTGAATAGATGCAGATAAGTATGATTGTCTATCATTATCAGGTCGTATGATGCAACTGAATTTCTCATTCAGGAAGTATTTACATCCAGTCTAGGGTTATAAACAATGGTTTCCTATGAATGATCGAACTTGTCACAAATGAGTGCGCACACGCGGGGATTTTCAAGGTGCATTTGATCAAAATCACAGCTGTATTTTCAGGATTAAACTAACTTAACATGTCTGCTGACAATTTTTTGCAACTTTGTTAAGGTCGGCTTCCAGCCTAACCGGATGTAGCTGAATACCAGTTTTTTTTATACGAAGCAACTGCCTATCTGACCTCCATAACCCAGTTACTGGGTAACACTGGTAAGACTGATTGTCAGACTTGGGCTTCTGACTGCCCGTTACGACTGTCAAAAATCTATGAATGACAGTTGGGACCAACGCCTTACAAGTTCTTTCTAAGAAACGGAGGGGACTCGATATGTAATGGTTAGTCACCCATCCACGAACTGACCCCGGCAACCGTAGCTTAACCTTCTATCGACCCATGCGGTTGTTACGATTTAGCCACGAGCCCCTAACTGATACAAATTTCTATACAGGGTTACTTAAAATTCGATGTATATCCGTCAGGAGCTGATTCTAGCCCTATCAGCTCCTGACGGATATACGTCGAATTACAAGTAGCCTTGTATACCCAGATACGCCTCAGCTCCATTTCATGTAATAAACAGCAAATAACATCTACAGTTTCCTTTTTCTCCACATAAACGTGACATATACAATATGTAGTAATAGACATAACTATACGTTTAATAGCATCTAATGCTATCAAACACGGTACATGAGCAAAAAGGGAAGATTTTTGCGTCCACACTCAGTTCCGTCCCATCCCGCCTTTTCCATGTCGCCCTGGTATTGCGCCAGTCGTTGCACAGGGGACCGCTCGTTAGAGACTGTCCACTAGGATAAATCGAGTTTTCTCTATCGCCTACTGTAACTGCCGTTCGGTTTAACTCAGCCACGTACTACGTAATAATACCCTTTTATACGTTTACTTCGTAGCTGCAATAAAGGTTTTCCAATGTTTCGGTCTTGTGGTTTCTTTAAAACATAATTTATAACGTCTTTAAATTTAGATTCTCTTATAATCCATTTAAATAAAAAATCTTGGGCAAGAATCTGCAATGAAACTTTTCAATTCTTCAATCGGGTTCTTGGAACTCTGACTGTCGAATCTCCTTACAAATCTCAGGGACACACTGATCTACTGAATTCTTTATCGTCCCCCGTTTTGTAAGCAAGTGGCGATATCTCAATAGCATACGACACGGTACGAACGGGAAACTATTAAATAACCATGCTTAAATAATCGAGTAGATTACAACACGTGCCAATACCTATTACACTGAGTGATTGAAAAAGAAACATGCGCGAGAATTATAATTTAATTCTTTATTATCATACAAGTAATGTAAAATATTGTAATCTAAAGATTTCCTATGGCCATAAGTATCAAACGGGGAACGACGCGTGACGTGACAACATGCCATAAGGTGTATCGCGGTCCCTGTTGCCGGCCAACGTACTCTCTTCACTTACCAATTGCAGTAAAATGGCAATATCAATAAAACAGTAAGATAAAACTGTTGATATAGAGTAGCGATCGTGAAAGCCGAACCATGCTCGAGCCCTCGAAACTTTGCCAATATCTAGTATTTCAGTCTATCCGTGATTTCGCTCCAACCCAACGGATACGTATCAGGACATTCGTACTTTATCTTTCCTTCGATGGCTATGGGTGGGTGTTTGTCGCGTTATGGCTGGGATTTTTGAAATGTTTTGTGTGATTCGCTGAATTTTCGTTTTTCGTCGGTATTACAATTCTCATTTTTCGTTACGTTACTGCGGTATGGGTTGTTAAAAGATCCATTCCGTCATATTTGAGTTGATGATGGGATTTATTCGAATATGGGGGCATGTGGCTAAGTTGTTGGTGGTGGTTTGTCCGTGGATGAGTGTAACCATGTGTATTTAAGTATATACCAAGACTCCGTGCCTCGGAAAGCACGTTAAGCCGTAGGTCCCGGCTGTCGTTCATAGATCTTTGACAGTCGGTACGAGTCGTCAGAACCCTGAAAGTTTGACAACCAGTCTCTCTCAAGCGGTATCGTATTACTCAGTAACTGGGTTGTCCGACAAGCAATCGCTCCATGTAAAATACTAGTATTCAGCTGCATCCGAGTAGACTGGAAGCTGACCTCAACATAGCTGGGAAAAGGCTAGGATGATGGGATTTATTATGATACTTAATCTTCACAATGTATGTTGTTGCATTGTGACTACCATCCTTTATTTTATTTTGGAGGAATAATTAACTGCCATGCTTGTTCTCCTGCCTTTCATAAATGTTTCCCTTTCAAATACAAAATGTATTGTAGTGTTTCTATTCCAAAACACTTCTCCTTTTTCCAGACGTACAACCAAATCAAAACAAACTTCAGATTCGCAATTGTAATTTTCTTCAACTTCATTCATTCATTGCACAGTAGTACACAATCGTGTACGCCTTGCCGTAGGCTGCCTTAATTAGTACGCGGTCTACAAAAACAATACAAATAACTCATTACATTTTTGACTCGGCCGTGATTAAAATTGTGGGAGCGTGTGTGCGGGGAGTATGCAAATATTCTGTGCAGCACCAAGGCATACCGCACGGGCGGCGCTGTCAGCACTCGTAAATTCGGAGATTACCCGCAGAGTGTGTTCCTGCTGTATATTAATGCATCCCACAATAAAAACGTAGTCGTAAACAGTTTAATTGAAAACGTAAATTATTATAACGTAGTGAGTTGCATTGTATTCTGCTTTCTTGTTTGTGGGGCTCAAGAGCTTTGAATGGTATAATGCTATGCTAATGCAAATCAATAATTCTGTTTCTTACCACCTAAGCGACGGTTGTAAGAAGATATGATTTGTTTGTATAAACAGAATTTATACGGTCATTAGCAGAAAATGTATGACCGAATTGAACGGTGAAATAATTGAAAGGTTATTTCCAACAAAACTTAACTGAAAGGAGCCTTTCATAAAGCCATAAAGCTAAAGTATAAAAGCCAGTTTTTTCCCCGGTTTCATTTCTTAGAAGAAAGTGTGCAACTGTGCAATATAAAGATTTCTTAAAGCGCATTCTTCGGAAACGCGCAGCTACCTTACAGTTTAAGGCTTAAACTGGGCGGCTTAGCGCCGCCGAATGAAAGTTTACACAAAAGATAAACTCGCCTCCACTTCGACGCCAACTACTCCAAAGATTAGCTTTCCTATTTCATGCTGTGTAACACCCTGATATTTCATCACGAGGAATTTAGGAGCTACGTAAGCTGCGTTTGAAGCACGCCCAAAGGAATATCTTCCGCCTAAAAATAATCTTGAAGCATGCACTCTAGTTCGTTTACAGTTTACTTTTAAAGCGTATGCCGTGTTTGTAACCACTCAGCAACATAATAATTCGATGTCAAAAATGTTAATACGTTGATAACAAAAACATGTTTCCTTAAGTATGTTTTGCGCAGCAATGGCGTCTTCCATACATGTACATAATATTAAATTACTTGAATGGCCTCAAGCATCTCAATAAAATAATAAATACCATAGAAATATAACACAGAATGTTATTCTGGGTCTAATAAGCTGTTTCGTCATCCAAAATAAGTGACGTTGAGGAAAATGTTGCAAAAATCAATAAACAGACGCGGCTGTATAATCTTATTTGTGTATGGATAAATTGAGATAGAAATTAAATAAGGGGATTTGGATCGCGCCAACGTTTGACGGATTATAAGCCGAAATGTCTTCCTTCTTTTTCAGCATTTTCACGTTCCTTCTCATGTAGGTAATCTAAATCGCTATTTATTCTTATAAACGCAACAATAAGACCAACATGAACTTCAGTATTTATAGGACCTCTTTAGACTTTTTCCTCTACAATTTTTTCGTTATGATAATCTATATTCGTATCTGTCGTTAAGTACACACGCTGACCCATTAAATAATAAAAGATCATTTTGAAACTATTACATAAGACCTCGATGTTCAAGAGATATTAATTATTATGACAGACGTGTAGATAAAAGTGACGTGATGGGTCACCGCGCCTTTGCTTCGCCTACTAAATCATAAACTTGCAAGTTGGATACACAAACACATATACGCAATCGACTATACATATAATTGCGTCGCTTGCCTAATAGAAATGAAATCCAATTTACTAATGGATGATTATGATGAGGAATTGAAAAACGAAATAATCTAAAAAGCTCTAATTCCCTAGAAGATGAATGAAGACTACGAATGTAATTGACTCGATTCTATGTCTTGACTTCGCAAAACTTATCTTTAACAGAGAAAGGGAAATTAGTAGATGGTAATTTCTGCTTTAATGTTTAAAAGGAGGTTTATATTTCAATAATTAACGTTTGTGAGTATATTATATATTTTGTAACTACTTCAATCAAGTTGCAGTTTTGTGCTGCCCATTTGAAAGTCATAAACCGTCACATTTCACGCATTTAGTCAAATAAGATATTCTGAAGTATTTTGTTAAATAACCATTTGTAAATGTTTTATTAAGTGTTTCTTTACTCCGGTAGTTCAGCAATAAAGCCTAGGTTAAGGATTTCTGCTGTAATTTACAGACTGCGCAGGTGTTGCAGTAAAAATAACAGCTTGGACGAACTGTGCGCCTTCGACCCGTTCTTTCGTAATAGGACACTCGTAACTTTCCTTATACCATGGAAATGTCGCGTGAATAGCAGCGTTTTATTGAATTGAGTGGAAATGATCGTCTAAAAAGGCAAACTTTTGCTATCAACCTATTTATTAAGGTAATAAACGAAACTTGTTTCTCTGACGAAATTGTTTGGCCATGAACTGCCATGAACGATGCTTTATCGAGGCATCGAGTTACGTACTCTCTAATGTGTGGGTGTATTGTATTCTGCATTTAAGTAAAGCCAGTATTGCTTTATTGAACCAGTGCACCGCAAAAGCGGAAACGGGCCGGTGTTTGCGATCCGCGCCTACACGAACTTCCGTCTACGCTGTCCTGAACAAATAGAGCGGTACTATTGCAGCCCTGCGAATGGGCGTTTCATTGGCCGCGCTTACATGCAACCATTTATAAATTCAGATTTACACGCCGTTGTCTGCCGAACACAATATACGCAAGTGTGACTCGTGCGTATCAGGTCTCGCCGGTCGATATTTGATTACTACTAACCCAATAAAAGCACGTGTTGAATTTCCGTTTTGTTGTTCCCAATTTAGAATCGACACCTTCCACGATACCTTGAATATTCTAATAAAATTAACACTTATTTCTACATCATCTTCTACGTTGTTTATTGTATTAATAGTAATAATTAAGTAACTAGTTTCCGCCCGCGACTTCGCTCGCGTGAAAATCGGAAATTATCCCGCGGGAACGTACTACCGGAATAAAAAGTATCCTATGTGTTAATCCGTTCAGCAGTTTTTGCGTGATTGAGTCACAAACATCCTAACATCTGCACAATCTTTCACATTTATAATATTAGTAGGATAGTTGAATAATTTTTATAACAGAATCTCCATAATTAAAAGTAAAAACTTACATATCGATAGCTTTGGAAGGAAAGGCCTTAATAAAAGTAGATTCACGGATGGACTATTACCAGATCCCAGTAAATGCATTTGGTTTATGTGATGTTGATTTAGCTTCGACAGAAGTTGATAAACGATGTCAAGTCATCGTAACTATTTATCCTTTAAAAGGATTCAGCGTTTGTAGTTGGTTTGTCTTATATTTATGTGTAGCCTTTTTCTGCCGAACCGTGTCGGATGAACTAAGAGCAGTGTGAAAATATTTCTACCTACACCTGTCGGCTCACACGTTAACTACTCACGTATATAAATGCCCTCCAGTTACATTTTCTTTTTCGCCATGCCTGAAACATTTTCTTTGTATGTTTCTTTTATTTTCCTTCCACTTACATATTCATTTACTTAAATAAATAAGTAAATACTTTTACTAAGTATTAAGCTCTAGCAAAGCAACACTAGAATGATCAAAAAACATGTCCTGCTTGTTAAAGATTTAAGTAGTAGTTAATACACCATGATTGGTCAATAGTTAAAGTGTTACGTTGCGTGAAGGACGTCGCGTAATAATTTATCATTACTTGATGGATGTTGTTCTGAAGTCTCCGTGAGAACTATACATACGTTTGTACACCTGGGTGAAATATGATTCCGACTTGCAACTTTTATGATTTAGTAGGCACAGCAAAGGTGCGGGGTGACCTGCCACGTCGACGACGTGATAATGATAAATGTGGGCCTCAGCTAACCCCTATCAAAAATATTTTCCGATTCCGACCCTTCCCCGCTCGTGAATCTAAATAAAAAAAGGATTTTATTGTTTTAGTAATAATACAAATCCGCTATATGATCCCAACGTTTTCAGGAATTCTTTAAGCGGCGTCAGCGCTCGCTTACAATAAAATTAATTGCTTGTGCTTCGTCATATTTTTTAATATTTCTGTCAGGCTGATGATTTATTTGGCCGCTGTCAGTCACGGGTCAGAGTAAAGCTTGCAAATCTTTCGGTTCGCGTGCCCTTATAATGGACATAAAACACGAGTGAGCTCAAGGGCCCGGCATTATTGGATATCGCTTACAAGGGTTCCCATGTTTGTCGGTGAGACAGGCGCCGTCGATCGCTCGTTTTATCCTCGTGAAAGGCAGTTAAGTCACAAAGGCGGCACACTTACAAGTTCACTTTGCAAAAGGAGATCTACAAAAACTGTCGTCTTCCGTCGGCGAGTAAATAGCAGTGGTCCATTAGAGGAGGCGCGGGTGACGGCGCGCGCGCCTCCACGATAACGTGTTCCGTGCAAATCGAATCACGGGGGAGCGAGCCATTATGCAGATTTTCCATTAGAGAAAAACTCAAACAGTGGCTCCGTCCTTCAGTTACGTCATCCTGCGCGTTATGGTGACGAAGAGCATTCAATCCATCTTTCTGGGCGGCCTGTGGTAATCGCTATCGAACCAGGTGCTAATTAATATCATTGAATATTTTATTTTCAAATTCTCCTACGCCAGTCAACAACCAAACCCATATTGACAGCTGAAAGAAAGAAAATAAACGCACAAGTATCTTCGTTATTCCTGCTCATATGTCATTTGTCATAGAGTAAGGTACGAGGTTTTAAATGTGCCAAATCTCCAACTTTTCTACCATCTTTCAAAACTGAAAATAGTGATAGGAATAAGGACAATAGGTTCAAAAGTATTTTAACCCCTCAACAAGTTTAACCGTTTACGATTTTAATTTTACGGGTTGCTGGCTCACGGTTTGTGCCTGTCAGCGTCACGTTTAACAGGCTGTATGTATGTGTTTGTTGGTGACTGAAAGCGAAATAGACAAACGTGTTTTGGGACAAGACAATCGATCAATGACAGGGCGTCAATTTAACACCTCAAACGGAGGCGAGGGTCACGAAGCTTCTCGTTAAACACGCGTAGTCGGCTCATTTTAGTCGAATTTATATGTAACATGATCAAGCACCCGAATATAATGCGTCATCTTTTAGAGCTTATTTAATTGATTGGTTTATGTCTTTTTACTAAATTATGTATGGGTTTTGACGATGTCGAATTTCTTCATTGAGGTGGATAAGTTTAAGAGTTCATCATAGTCCAGTGCTGGACTGTTTAGAGAGTTGCTCAATACAAATGATACCTTCTTGTTTAATTCTCAATGGTCTAAAGAACTGATTTTCTAAAGTCTCTTCCTTTATAGAAATTTCGTCACCTAATCGGAGACAGCTGTAAATCAAAACCTTTCTCTTCGGGTATCGGAAGGGACAATACAATGTTGACACAATATACGACATTGTTTTTAATGCTTTTATCATTAAATCGCTTGTTTTTGCGGCAGTTTCTAATAATGCTGTTCCATTTCACTGGCAATCGCCGAGATAACTTTCCTTTTTAATTCTTTCCTGTTTTTTGTTTGTATTCATTATTTTTGTTTACCTAATGCCTTGTTTTCTTAGCAACGAAAAGAAAGACGTCACGAGCAGAGCTGGCTTAGTTTAATTAATTATAAAAAGTGTTTATTTAGCTTTACTTGTTAGTGTATGTTTAGATAGATACATGCAAGATATCTACTTTCGTACTTCCTCAAAGACGTTGCTGAATAAATTTGGCCAAACAAAACCGGTCAATGAAGCAGTTCCACATCTAAATATCATTTATACATTGAGTTAAGATGGGAACACGAATCCCAAAATAAAGGTCAAAGCATCAAATCAGCAATTCAGTGTAAAGCGCGACAACTATACGTATTATACAATCTCTTTGATAACTTCTACGAAAGAGCCTCTTGTCCGTCGACAATATGTAAATAAGTTCTCAACAATATACATTTTGTAAGCAGAACAGTTTTATGACAGTAGTGTAAAAGCAACACAGATTCATTCAGGTCATACATAGATGGTTTATGTAAACTCACGCCTTTTTTACACGCTTTATATTAGCTTCACTTGTATGTTTGTTGGTTTGTATGTAACCGACTCCTTTGAGCGCGATTTTGACCCACTTTAAACGGTCAGATTTCATTGAAACTTTGTAAACTTGACGAGGACCGATGACAATTCAATAATAAACAAAAAATGAGAAAAAAAAAACATGTTTTAGTAGTTAGCAGAACTAAAAAATAGAAAATAAATAATAGTTTAAAAAACTAAAAAAAACGCTTTAAAAACCAAACTAAAAAAGGAGAAAATAATTTAATTCAATTAAAAAGCGTGGGGTGCTTGATTGTAAGTGATTATAAAATACCTCAAAAAGCACCCCACGCTTTTTAATTGAATTAAATTCTTTTCTCCTTTTTTAGTTTGGTTTTTAAAGCGTGTTTTTTAGTTTCTGAAACTATTATTTTTTCATTGTGGTAGGCAGAAACTACAGAATGCCACCTGCTACGATTCCTTACATAGTCCTTTTGCTCCGTTTACGTTCATATATCAGATATGTGTGAGTTTCATTTAACCATCTCGATCAAACGCATCGAGCGTGTTTGGCGCTCCTATTAGCCCTGGATTGGTGACGGACTAATCGGAGCGCCGAACGCGCTCGATGCGTTTGATCGAGATGGTTAAATGAAACTCACACTAGGGCCTCAGGTCATACACGCACGCCGGTTGCGAGTAGCACCTGATCATTCTGAAGAACATTATCAGTAAGAGCACTATATGCCCGGAGTTTTCACTCACATCTGCGTTGTAAATACTTTTTGTGCCTCTCTACATGACCAAACCATCTAAGCATACTCTTCTCAATTTTTGTAACTAGATCTTCTTTTAAACCGCACCGTTGTCTTATCACATCATTCCCGAGCCTGTCATTCATAGTCACACCACACATGCTTCGCAAGGATTGCATT
The DNA here is from genome assembly GCA_947359405.1 of Antitype chi. Classification (NCBI taxonomy): domain Eukaryota; kingdom Metazoa; phylum Arthropoda; class Insecta; order Lepidoptera; family Noctuidae; genus Antitype; species Antitype chi. The sequence goes on along the minus strand of OX375815.1, from coordinate 6,283,141 downwards.
TCCATAGCATTTATTCTACTTTCATGCTTAGGTCATTTCCAAGTAAAGTGGACTGCTAATAAGCCGTCAGCATATCTAGTTATCTATCTTCCTCATTCACAAAACTAATCTCTTCAAGAGTGCGAAATATGTCGTGATAATAACATTTTGTGGCCATAAAATAGTAAAGGTACAAAGTATTGACAAATAAACTGAGCTGCGTAGTGGATTTCCGGGGATAAAGGTTTAGTGGCGGCGCGGTCGGCAGTTAAAGTGATAGTTCGGAGAGCTGTACGGGCAATAAGTCAGTGTGAAGACGTGTGCGGAGGAAGAGGTCTTATGGTGTCTGCGCGAGCTATAACAGTAAATCTGGAGGAGGCTCGGATTTACGGACCGCAGTGCACTGGAGGCCACACTTAATTACCACCCGCCGAGATTAGTTCCCTAGCGGTGGCGTCGGCATATATGCCCCGCGAGCCCCGCCTCCTGCCTCCCGACTAGTTTTCAACGTCATCCACTCCGCCGTCCGATCCTCAATGCTACTGATTAACGCTGTTTTTTTTATATAGCTAAGCCATAGCCGTTTTCCGCGTCACTGTAGCATCTTTAAGAAAAATATACTACAAAATGAAAAATAACATTTCGGTTTTTTACTTTTTTGCCACCGACTTTAGAAATAATTTTTCACTTTGTAGTGCTTTTTTTTGGAAGTCGGTTGTTTCTTCTTTGTTATAAAGTTTCTTTTTGGATGGGAAATCATCATAATTATGACTTCTCCCGTTGTGGGCGGAGCGGGAGGGCGTGTCAGACTTTTACTGACTAGAACCCACCCGTTCCTTCACTTTCGTATACCATGACTAGCTAAGTAATTATCAGTGACAGGAAGTTAGTATTATTATAAGAACACTAGCTTTTGCCAGCGGCTTCGCCCGCGCGGAACTTTCATCCCCTATTTAACTCCCTTAGGGGTTGAATTTCGAAAAATCCTTCCTTATTCCTTGTCTACATTATAAAGGGAACCCTGTGCTAAATTTCAGCTTTCTAGTTCTAAGGGTTTGGGCTGGGCGTTGATGAGTCAGTCAGTCAGGATTTTTCTTTTTATTTATATACAGCAACCCCTTAACTGGACCAGCGGTACTGTACCGGTTAATATACTTATACGAAGTGAGGAAATACGTATTATTGAAGCTAACTCAAAAGATTCGACAAGTATAGCGTTTCAAATAAAAGAAGGATATTTCAAATCAGTTCATAAATGACGGAGTTCTGAAGTAACCTCCTATTTTTTGAAGTCGGTTGAAATACCACGTCAGACGCGTAAATTATTTTGATTGCGACAAAAGCAGTCGAAAATTTGCGTTCAATTTAAGGGCCTTTATTTGTAAAAGAAAATTAAAGCTACTTTTAGGCACAGATGTAGGTATCACCAAGAACGCTGTAATTAAGCAAATACATAACGATGAAAGATTTCTTACTTCGATCTAATATAATGTAATCTTCGCGCAAGTCTTTTGTCACCATCATTTCTTATTGCGCTGACACAAAATATATTCAGCATCATTAATATCTCTCTTTATCTCTCCCGCCTCTTAAAGCTGTACGTCTTTCTCTAATCTGAAGATGTTAAATTATTTATTCCTGCTTTACTTACAAACGGTCCTCCTGAATTTTATATCTGTTTGTGTCGTTATGTGTGATACATTTTCAGGAATCGCTGCTGTGCTAACAGTGTTAAGTCATATCGGATCATAAGCATAATCAGCCTATATTGTTCCCAATGCTGGGACACAGGTCTCTGTATTAAAAGGAGTGGGCCGTAATCCCCCACGCGAGCCCAGTTCGGATTGGCTATCGTCACATGTCTTCGAATTTTTGGTTCTAGAACATGACGGTTTCCACACGATGTTTTCCTTCACAGTTTTAAGAGCCAGTAGTGATGAAATAGTTTGCATAAAGAAAAGTGCCTGCTTGAGTTGGAACCCACGACCCACAACTCGTAAGGCCTTTACTACTGGTCCACACTCTGCAAGTCATATCGGAGGCTTTGTCCTAAAGATAGACATTGGTGCCGATTCTGTTGTCACAAAATTCTCTAAACTAAACTAAAAATCACCAAAATTTAGTTTATTCCTGTCAAACGACGATTTCCCATTCTGAAATTGACTAAAGTGACACAACTTAACTATATTTTAGTTTGACAGCACTAAGATTGCACTGCATTATTAATTTTGCTATTCTGAGTTTGCCGTTTTTCACCAAAAATTTTGACTATATTAATTTTTCTAACTAAATCTGACTAATTTTAATCGCGATTAAAAAAGTGTGGAATAATACTTGTGGTCATGAACTAAAATTCACACCAACACTTCGACTTCAGATGCAAAAACAGTACTGTATCTTTTTTTTTTTCGTTTGCTTATATCTCGAAAATGGTGTGTCCTATCGCAAAAATGATGATAATTTGGACCCCCTTTAATAAAACCGTAAGCCCCATAATCTCAAAATGTAGGTAATATTTTTTTTTTTCTATACCTACAATTGTGAAAAAAATATTGTGTGAGAAGCGTTTTGTCGACGGAAGACTAGACAAAAATGACGTTTCCGTGTAGACAGTTGGCAGTTTTTCACCGAGAAATGTAGACAAGCGATTTCTATTCTACAGAAGAGTAGAAATAGAAAGCGTCATGCTAAGCCTGCAAGAGTCGCGATTGTCAAATTCGATTTTAGTTATGTCAAAAGTATTTTTAAGTTTAGAGATTTTATTTTGCAGGATTCTCATAGCCAAAAGTAAGGAATTTTAGTGATAGTTTAGTTAGTTTAGTTCGGTGTACAACAGAATCGGCACCAATGTTTTGCTAAAATTATTATCAGCTACTAACCCAAAACGTCTGGTAACCTTAGGTTATCGTGTCGTTAAATAAATTATTTGAAAACGAAAACATGTAAATACGATTTCTCATTAGGTACTTTAAACGATTTCTTGGAAATTCCAACTGAAACAATTTTTTATATAGATAAGTACATAAAATGTTATTATTTCCTTCTGGGTAAAACCCGTATTTTGGCTAAAAAAAACCTAAATTTGTTTCTGACAATAAGTCCCGTGAAAAAAGTCCCCGTAAGTTCCCGTGAAAGTCACATACTTTTACCATTTTTTTTTTTTAATCGGATGTGTTGGTTCGGATATTAGCACTTATATATAAATTCACAAACTCACAAATTTTACCCCTTTATAAAGGGTATCGATAAGTACCTACTGCTGGGCGCTACCCGAGACCCGCGTAACAATACGTAGAAAATAAATTGTGACAACAGAAATCATCAGAAAAAAAAAACCATAGAATCACCATATCTTCGATTTCCTGATAGATTTGCATCTCCTTTTTAATTAATACAACATTAAAAGAGCTTTGAAGTATATTTTAAGATAATAGGTGCCACTCACAAAAGATGTCCGAGGCAAGAAGGAAAAAGTATAAAATCAGGCAAATGTTTATTTTTCTATTATAGCGAAATCTTTTCTGTTTCGCCTAGTACAGGGTGCCTTGTAATTTGACGTATTCTTGACGTGATAGTATGAATTATTTGCAAAAATAAATTAAGCACCTTATAATAAAGCTTCGGTAAGCATTTATGGAATTCGAGAAAACCAAATTTTCATGTAATTTTTAATAAAATCTACTTAGTATCATGATCTGTCTAAATATTGAATGGTTAAAACATTCAAAAAGAAGTAAGAGTCTTACAGACCCGTTTTGAGGCAATTAGAGAATTCCTAAAACACTGAAAACACGGGTGCCATACAATTTTTTTAACAACTAAGTTGTCACAAATAAGCGAAAAATCGTGCGATATGTGAAATTATTTGTAAAACAGTGGTATTTGTTACGATAACAATTTGTGTTGGTGTACATAGTTTTATTGACATCTGAGAGATCTCTAAACATCAACATCGTGATTGAGAGTAAGAGACGGCGCATCATCAATATATCGCGCGGCGCCGACGTACGCGCATGTGTATAAACACTCTTGTCACATAATTTGTTAACATTAATCATTCAGTGGTTCATACTTAACCCGTGTCACAGGTTCACGACATACTTAGCCTCTTCGATATCAAATAAATAATAGATAAAGTAAAAAATACGTTAAATACTTCATGAATGGTCACAGCGACACTATTTCTGGAATTTAGTGCGTTTGAAAAAGTTAGCAGTTGTGTAGAAATTCAGTCGTGTACGACAACCGGTGACAATGCGTACATTCCTGCGTTTGGTGTTGCTTGGGACAGCGTTTACTGCTGCAATGGTACTGTTGGTCTTCATCTCAGATCTCGATTCAAGAGCGTCGAGGCATCCAAGAGGCAGACGTGGCCGAACGTCACGAGGCGTGGCTGAAGAAATTAAACTAGACAGCATTACGGGACCCGACGACGAGAACACTGTAACCCAAAAACGGCAATATCTTAAACAGGTGTGAGTTATTGCTTTCTAATTGACCGTCAAAGGACAATCGACCCTTTGACGGTACACCAGGTACCTACACGTCATGTTTAACTATGGGCTGTTTTCCTCAATTTATTAACTGTTTACGAACAAATGTTTTATCGGCATTTCATACACATTTACATAATTAATACCTAGCCTTTGTTGAGAAATTATATTTCTTTAAATCTGTCTAAATACAATTATTCGTGTCCAGCAGTGGAGGTCGAGAACTGCCTTATCCAATAATTTATTTTCTTAAATCTCACTATGCTCAATTTAAAGTGTAATTGGTTAAGTCGCTCAGTTTTTCCAAGTCACTGGGGACTCGAAGTTTCCCGGTACCTAATAATAATTAATGGCCCCGACGAAAGTCCGATATCCTTTCATTAGTGTCCCGTCTCCGCACGGAGCGGTCGAGATTAAAACTTGTTCAGAATAAGAGCTTTGCGAGCACACTTTTTGAAAAGACCTCGTTCACGGCACGCCTTTGAAATGTGAAATGTGGTCGTACTTTATGAAAAAATATTTGTTCACATGATCTGGAAAACATTTTGAATTTCCTTTGACTGCCGTGGTGGCGTCCGTTTCGCTAACGTTGTTAATCTTGCAAGTTTTGCAACTGAGATTCGAGTTACGACGAAGTTGCGTTGATTTCTTTGATTCCGAAAAACGTCAGTTCTTTTTAGCAACGTTACTAACCGACGAAGATGCGCTGTCGAATGCTGTTGTCAACAAAAACGACTCTATAATATATGACAACCTATGTTTGCAGATAGCAGCGTTACGGGGCTGCTCATCAGACGACCATTTCGTTTTTTTTACTAGCCTACGTTCGCTGTCCCACTCTTGGGGCCTCCCTCCACTCCTTCTATCTTTGACAAGCCCGCGCATACTCATTCCAATTGGGACGGAACCTATACAGCTCGACCCACCATCTTCTACGTGATCTGCCGCGACCCCGCTTCACTGTCTCAGGGCACCAGCTGTGCTATTATGTCTCGATATGTTTAATACGACGAGCTGTTAAGGATTTAGTTACGATAATCCGAAATTAACAATGACTGTCCTTCCTCAGATGATGCTGCACGCATGGAACAACTACAAGCTGTACGCTTGGGGCAAGAACGAGCTTAAGCCGATGTCGAAGCGAGCTCACCTGTCGAGCGTATTCGGCGCGGGCGAGCTCGGAGCCACCATTGTCGACGGACTCGACACCCTCTACCTCATGGGACTCAACGACGAGTTCCGGGAGGGCCGGGACTGGGTCGCTGATCACTTGCATATTAATGAAATCGTAAGTCAAACAATGCCTGTCACTTGCAAATACTTAGGGAACCAGGCCCACTGAAGTATTCATGGAATTAGCAAATATTTTAATTTACGTCACTTCGTCTGTACTTTGGGGACGTTGCATTGTTCTTGTGTGAATATTTAGTAGGGATATTGTGTTATGGGTACGTATACCGATGTATCCAGCGGGGAACTTGCGTAAAACAGTAACACTAGCAATGGCTTTCATTTTGACAGCTCAACAACATTCATTGCGTTTATTTAAGTGTTGAGCAGACAAATTGTTCTAACATATGATACAATGTGGTGGTAGCAATATTCTTCAAAATGATACCGGGATGATAAAAGGGTACTGGATAAAATATGAGAATAACAACTTTATACGGTAAAATTATTATTTGTAAACATCAAGCAGGATGCTGTTAATTTTTATTAAATAGGCATCTATATTTTCCTTAACAATAAGGCAATAATTGATAACATCCATATTTATTCGGATTCATATTCTACATAATATATGTAATGTTAAAATTGCGAAAGTAAGCTTGTTTGTTTGTTACCTATTCACGTCTTAATGGCTGAAGGGTTTTGAATGAAGTTTGGCACACACACGGGTAGACCATGACCTAGGTTAGGATATACGATTTTTTATCTCGGTTTTACGTTCCTGTAGGAATAAAAAGCTTAATAATATAGCATAAGCGATAATTCTTTACTCTAAGAATAATAATAACTTTATAATCTTTGTGATTTTTTAATTCTTTTTAAAATAGGTAATATTCAACGCCAATTCCGTTACTCAAACAGAAAGGCTTTTATCTTTGTTATTATAAACTGGCTAGTTTCAGTCAAGTAGATCGAAATGCTAAATTAGCCGTAGCGTCGATTAACGAGTCTATTAAGGGATTCCTCACATGCGGCTTCTATGAACTGAGACTTGCGCATGTCGAGATAACAAAGGGCAAGGGAGCTAGATTGCCACATTTCATTTAAATGTAGGGCACCGTGTCAATGGGGTAGATATATGGAAGTATTTGATTACTTAGCAGTACCACAGCGTATTAGAGTGCAAGTGCAGTATGTAGGTCTCTTGAAACAGTAAACATGCAACGTCGAGAGTGAATCAGATGCGGGGGGCGTTTCTGTTGAGTCAGGCTTGTCTTGCAAAAACTTATTGATGTTTTGCAGTGTTGAAATAATACTTTAGTAAACAGTTTTCGATGTAAGAAGCAACTGCATGAAACTTAAACTTATAATAACAAATAACAATTGCGTAACACTACACTCAGTCAATCAGAATCTGAATCAGTTTGAAAGATATTGCTAATCCATTGCTTCATATGTTCGTAAATTTTGTCTGCTCCAGTAACGTTAATAAAGCAATGAATGTTGTTGAACTGTGAAAATGAAAGTCATTTCTACTGTTACTGTGCTACGTGATTACCCCGCAGGGGTGACACAGACAAGTTCCGATCTAAATTCGGCATAGCCGTTCGGAAAAACTTAATGTTTTATCCTTGGTTAAAAATAACCATTTTCTTATCTAAAAATTACTCACTATCCAGCCTATATGACTAATAAGTAATTTTAATCTAACTTTTTTACGTTTTTACGTGATAATTATTTAAAAACTTAGAATAGTGTTGAATGTAAGACAATATGTCCGTTCCACTTAGAGTGTTTTTTTTTAAGTTGCCGCCCGGCTGTCCGGAATCATATACGTTGCGTGTAGTACGCCTCACACGTATTTTAAGAGTCGACAGTAATTAACAATACCTAATTTACGATCAGACTTTGACAATAACCTATTGTTAAGTTATCATACAAAATGTAATGCCCGATGCTGACAACGGTTCATTTTGATCTCACGATCACATAGACTAAAGGTAAATTAATACCATTTTTACGAAAATTACGCGGACGGCGGAGTATGAAATTTGGCACAGATAAAAAAATTATAAAAGCTTATGGAGAAGGAGTACAGAAAGCTAATATTTTTGTAGAATAATTCATTAGAAATACAATAAATTAATTTAAAACAATATGGTCCAATTTCGACCGCTGGGCGACCACTGGTTATTATCATTTTATGGTCATAGATCTAAATACAAGGAGTTGATTAAAATTTCGTTTCAAAATTAATTGAACTGCCCAAACACCCAATTAAAACTTGACTGTGGCGAAAACAGCTTCCGCTTGACAACCAAACTTTTTCCTCAAATCGAACTTAACGACACCCATGGGCATTAAGGGGCTTATTTGTGATCGAAACCCAATCAGGAAAGTTATAATAAGACAGATTGTAATATAATTTTGTTTTTTTTTTGCCAGGATTCCGACCTGTCAGTATTCGAGACGACGATCCGGTTCGTTGGAGGACTTCTGTCATGTTACGCTCTGACCGGAGACAGCATGTTCAGAGACAAGGCTGTGGAGGTCGCTGATGCTTTGCTGCCGGCCTTCGACACGCCTACTGGACTACCGTATGCACTCATCAATCCGTCCACTAAGGTAATAAAGGAAAAAGAAGAGGCCTCGGATTAGATTACTTTCCGAAAATGAGTTTCTGCTGTTCAAATGTGACCTGACGACGAAATAGAAATCGTTCATTTGCAAGAAGTTTTTCAAAAAGAGCAATTAGTTGGTATAATGATTTAAACGTTTAAAAGCAGCGATAAAAGTGCGGCGAGAACGAAGTCACAGCCTTCTCTAACTCCGTTATTTTTAGGCTTCGTAATGTCGTTTTTTGAAGCAAAAATAGTAAAATTAGCCGTGTCCACCTCTATACTTAACTAAAAATGCAGATTTTTTAATTATGTCACCCTTCTTGCTAATGAGCGATATCTCAAAATGAGCGATGCCTGTAAAAAAACGCAATTTGTATATCTAATCCCTAAAGGGGGAAGTGCCAGGGTAGGCCGTGACATTCAAATTTCCTTACGTTTTTTTGCAATTTGCATGTCAGTGTCAGTGTGTGACCTTTTTCATGAAATAGCAATTCAATAGGATTCAATAAACTTAAAGGGCTGCGTTGATCATTTTAATTATTGTATTTCTGTAAAGCCATACATGATAAAAAAATTAACCAGTGCGCAAACAGTAACCATGAATTCCGCATATCATTCTAGACCCCCCAGCGCAGAAATTATTCGTCGGTTGTACAAAAAAAAAATCATGGTTACAGTTTGCGCACTGGTTAAAAAATTACCCTGATATGTTACGGTCTCGAATCATATTTTAATCAACTTAAAACCTGACAAGGACTGAAAATTGCAAAAAACGTATGAAAATTTGAGTTTCGCGGGTTACCTTATCGCATCCTCCTTAATCGCCTTTCACATTCAAGGGAGAAGGAAGGGAAGAGGAGGAAAGGAAGGAGGAGGGAGGGAGGAGGGGGAAGTAGCTGTCTTGTGTATTTCTTTCACATCCGAAGGAGAGTAGGAAGTAGTGTCTTGTGTATTTCTTTCCCATTCGAGGGAGAATAGGAAGTAGCTGTCTTGTGTATTTCTTTCACATTCGAAGGAGAATAGGGAGTAGTGTCTTGTGTATTTCTTTCACATTCGAGGGAGAATAGGAAGTCGCTGTCTTGTGTATTTCTTTCACATTCGAGGGAGAATAGGAAGTCGCTGTCTTGTGTATTTCTTTCACATTCGAGGGAGAATAGGAAGTAGCTGTCTTGTGTATTTCTTACACATTCGAGGGAGAATAGGAAGGAGTGTCTTATGCATTTCTTTGTAAAAATCGCGTAAGTTAAAATTACACTACCATCTGGACCAACGCAAAATATCCAAACCTAACTCGGGATAAGCGCAAACATCCCGTGCCTTGGTCACATTGATGTTCATTTGTCATGTCAAATTAATTTATTATTGTGCATTATTCAAACTCATTATTAAAACCCAAGACGTACTTAAATGACTAGCAATTAAAGATACCTTTATCGTTAATTAGACACATTTATGATTAATAGTGTCGTGCAATCTTAATAGCGATTCAAACTGACACACTTATGCGTGGAATAAATGTCTATAACATAATTATCGTAGGGGCCGGCCGTCCTTCGTGGAACCTGCTAATTTATGGATTGTATTCATATTTTGTCTACCCAGTGTCACATTAAACAGAGATTGACTACGATAATGTGATTAAATTTCCACGAGGCTAGCTTTCGCCCGAAATATTCCGAACAGTATTTCCGGACAGCTAAAATACAAGGTGGCAGGGTGGGACATGGACGCGCAAACTGTTACTTACAATGGATTCAGTAAGTACATGATTTTGAAATTGAAATTGATATGCGTCGAAATTTTTTGTCGGTTATTAAAAAAAAAAATGTTCCACACATTTTGACCGCGAAGGTATTATTGCACCTTGCAGATTTTTTTTATAACCGACGAAACGTTTCTACCCTAGAGGTCTAGAATCATGTGCTAAATTCGTGGTTTGCGCGTCGATGTCCCTAACACCATGTATGTATGTGTCCAAAAAGTTTGGTATACGACTAATGAATTTGGGAGATCGTAGTAATATTAAGGAAATAAGTCTTGTACATGGTGTAACAGAATAAACGCGTCCTGAAAGTAGTTTCTTCCTAATTGACTACTGAATCGTGTTTCAATAAATTTTGAAATTGTTTTTTTTTTAATTATGTATTTTGCCATACCCACCGCCGACTGAGCCAAAGAAAAAATTCAATCTTATTTTAAAGCGTTAAGACTCAATTTTAACTGCAACGCTATTTTCAAAATAATAATAGTTTGATTTTTAAAAAATTGTTTTGGTCATTGCATTACGCTTTTAACACAATACTCTAATTGGGGTGTATGAGGTCTTGCGTTAATTATGTCACACATTGTACTCATTATTACCTAAGGAAATTGATAGGTAATCGAGCTATTTTTAATCAATGATCCAATTTCCGTGGCACGGTGTCGTTTAAACAGGATGATGACATTAAATGCAAAATCCTGAAAACCTAGTTGAAAGGTTCCGCTTATTAGCAGGCGCTGTGATTTATTATATTATTTATGCTCTCAAGAAATATCAGAATATGCAACTATATTTTAAATTGAACTACCGTTTTTTGTTCCACATATCAAGCGAATAAAAAATATTTAATACATATTTGAGGTGGATTCGACACAAAGCTAAATTCAATAGGATTTGGACACGCGATATTATCTTTCATGTTCATTTGATATTAAAAAATATTAACATGTAGCGTATACACCGAGAAATTTTAACTGTTGTTTTGCCGCGGCAGAACAACTTGCCATAAGTAGGACTTTCGAAGCATAGAGTAAAACTAAAAAAAATAAAGATGTTTTTTTTTTAATAATTAAAAAAATATTCATCAAATCGAAAAGGAGCCATTCAAGTATTACGTAAGCACTACAGGGGGGCGGGGGGGGTCTTTGATTTGCTTATTTTTGATGACATGGGGGATGGGGGGTATGGATGGTGATTACGTCAGCAGAATTTATTTATTAACTTTTGGATTTTCTACAAAATTTAGTCGATTTTGGTTTGAACACATATGGCAACCCTACTTGTATATGAATGGCTCGAAGAAAACGATGAAAATATACCAAAATCACAAGAAAGTGAGCAGACACGTTAGGTGTCTGCTACCAATGTTTACGTGAATATGGGAGGGGGGAGTAAGAGCTTTGCTTACTTTTGCTGACGAGGGGGGGGGGGGGGCGGTCAATAATTGCTAAAAAACTGCTTACGTAATACTTGAATGGCCCCAAACGTGAGAATCGATAGTAATACTAGAGATAACTTGAAGGTACTACTCTAATCGAACCGCACGCGCCGCCGACAAAGGGAACAGCGGTGAATAAATGTTCAAAGCAAAATAAACTCTCGCACGTGGTGATTTTTCACAATGGTTAATCTGCCAGTTTTTGTTTCTAATATTTTATTTGTTTATAAAACAATTGTACCTATTACAAAGACAAAACCATTTCGCTGCGGGAAAACAACCATTAAAATTTCTCGGTGTATATCTTTATATTTATGTATGGATGCCTCGTTGGTCTAGTGGTGGCAAACGCTACTGTTGAGCATGAGCTCCTTGGTTCGATTCCCGGTTCGGGCAAAGTGTAATTGGGTTTTTCTATCTGGAATTTCTCAGTAGCAGCCCGGAGTATGGATTAGTGCCCGGTTGTTGGCAATAGGGTCGCCCCCTGTTAAATGGGACTTAAACATAACTGGCAAAATGTGGGTGTACTATATAGGTACTCCTCTGCCGAACCCTTCGGGGAAACAGGGCGTGATTTTTTGTATGTATGGATATTAAAATATTGCATTTTTATCTCAAACGACAGATTAGTTTGTACATATAAAATGCAGCCTGTATAATGCTATTTGTATACAAGAGCATTTTACAGGTGCGGTGTGCTGCGTGTCGCGGGTTCGATTCCCGCACGGAACAAATATGTATTTGTATGACCTACAAGTAGTTGTACCGGGTCTGGCTGTTTATGTATGTGAGTTGAAATGTTTGTAAACGCACCCACAATACAGGAGAAATTCCTAGTGTGGGGCAACGTTAAAAAAAATACATGTTGCTTTTTATTACAATCAATATTATAAATTAATTAATCTCTAAATAAACGTTTTACAGATTTCTACAATGACATAATTATTATACACACTTCAATCACCGCAACTTCTAATACCCCAAACTCCATTATGTAAAGTTCGGTACAATTTACAGGCAAGTCGTCAGTACCACTGGGCGGGACCGAACAGCATCCTCTCCGAACTGGGGACTCTCCATCTAGAGTTCACGTACCTCAGTGACGTCACGGGCCGTGATAGTAAGCACATTTGTCATACTCCAATATTATTAACAGCAATTCATCATTCCCTCTTCAAGCGGCCGACGTGCGACGCTCTTTGCGCTTTAGTCTGTTCTTTTGTTCGAGATATTTTTAAAAGATAATCTGGAGCTTGGTCGTGATTTTGAAACCGATAATGTGTACTTGAGGTACTTAGTGAATGATTATTGTGGTTTGTAATGAGAATTTATGTACGGTCACCAAAAGAGACAAGTCACCGGGGTCGTCCGGTATAATTGAAATTTAGTAAAAAAACGATTTAATAAATGTTTTCTAATAAAATTGCTACCAGCTGGTTACCAGTATTTTACATACATGGAGCGACTATCGCCTATCTGACCACCACAACACCCAGTTACTAGGTAAAACGATACTCTTTGGTAAGACTGGTTTGTCACAATTTCGGGCTTCTAACGACCCGTAACGAGTGTCAAAGATCCACGTATAGCAGCCGGGATAAGCGGCTTAACATGCTTTCCGAGACACGGAGTGATCTTGGTATGTAAACATGGTCACCCATCCCCGGGCTTACGGCGGCATGCGTAGCTTAACCAGAGGGGCAATTCTCGTGATTTTGAGAACGTTCACAGTCTGATCTCAGTCTGAATCTGTCAAAAATACCTCGAGTTTCCCTACATTTTTGAAAAGTTTTTGATTTTTTTTATCGTCGCCGAGGTGAGACTGCGACTAGATTTTGAACGTTTTGAATTACGACAATTGGCCTTCAGATCGTTCGACCCGTGCGGCTATTATTATTTAGCCACAAGGCCTTCAGCCGTTCCTTTCTTTTTCAAAGTATCTTCCGATTTTACTCTTTTAAATAAAATATTAAAGATTACTTTGCTTTCAGTCTACAAACAAAAGGTGAGCCGTATCCGAGAGGTGTTGAACAACATCGACAAGCCCGGCGATCTGTACCCGAACTTCATCAACCCGCGCACCGGACAGTGGGGACAAAGTGAGTTCTTTAATATTCTTTATATCTATTTTATTAAAGAAAAAACAGAGAGAGAAAAAGAAAGGAGAGTGAGAGAGATAAAATGATACGTGATTTTATTTCTGTAGGTAGGTTTGTATAAACACTTTTACACGTCAATCATATTTTTAAAACTAGACGAGGTCGAGGTTTCCTACTCTGAGAAGAAAGGCCGAAACTAACTCTGAGGTCACAGTCTCTTTTAAAGTCCAGACATAATCTTGGTCAGATCATGTGGACTGGTGTTTGAAATGGTCTTAGTATAAACAGACGCGTGTTTTATAAACGAACAAACAAACTAAGCTGCTTGCACCTTAAGAGAACGCCAAAACCCGCGCTCCCGTGCCAATCCAAAAGACTGTAACTCAACTTTTACCCCCTTATTCATAAACGTTGCTTAAAGTTAAGTAATGATTAGCGTCTGTTTAACCATACATTTTTGACATTTAACCATCATTTAACTTTAATCATCGTTTATGAATATACCCCTAGTGTTTTAGCTTAACAACGCCTAATCGCTTTCTTTAAGTCTGTTTAGTAACCCTGAGCAACATTTTTTTCATTCAATGTATATTGTGCAAGATATGGCAAGCTAAAAAACAATGTTTAACGTTCAAATTAAGGTTCAACATGCTGAAAAACTGTAACAAAGCTTACAGTATCTCACATGTGGTTTTCAAAAGTTACAGTGTATTAGATTGGCAGGGCAGGGCGCGTGTGGCAGTAGGTATGTTCGACGCCTAATTCACGCTTGATTTGTCTGGCTCGGTAGATAACACCAATTGTTATCTTGCCGTCACAATTAACAGTAGGTACCTACTAAACTGTTTCAACGGTTTAAATTGACAAAGTTTAACATAAAACACGTGTTGATTATATTATGAGTTCACTTGAAACTAATAATAACGTCATTGTTATTCTGAAACTATAAATATGTATGTAAAAAACCAATGATCCTGCAGTCTTCAGACGATGCGCTAAAGTACCGACAGCTCAATAGACGGATCTCTAAGCTGTATTAAATTTTAAATATGCATTGGAATATAACAAAAAACTTTTTCCAAAAAAAAACAACCGACTTCCAAAAAAACACAGGATATGTATTAGATATAATTTGCATGTCACAAGTCACCGACTTCCGAAGTTAGTTGTTTTTATTTTGGAAAAAGTTTTTATTTTTCACTTTTTAGATATAGTATCTTCCCACTCCAATTCGAAATGTCATCATCCTTGAGGTAAATCGTAAATCAATGCATATTTATGCGATAGCAGCAATCGCGGTTGATTTGCTGTAATTTTTTGAAGAGTTCCGTTATATGTCTCCGAAACGCATCATCAGATCTATATGAAATTTAAATGGGACCACACGGGAAGCACCAGCTTTCAAATATTATTTTTTATTAACATCGGTTCACCAAGTCGAAAGTTCTGAGCCATCAAACATAAAAAAACAGTCGAATTGAGAACCTCCTCCTTTTTTTTGAAGTCGGTTAAAATGGAAGTGAAGCAGGAAAATCTAAATAAATAAATAAACTAGCTTCTACCCTCGGCTTCGCCCGCATGGATATAGAAAATTATTACCCGGAAATGTGCTACCGGGACAAACAGTAGTCGATGGGATCCTATCCATCCATGGCAAAACCGCGATAAAATTTAATATTATCGCGGTTTTGGCTTGAAAAGGTAATATATCGACAGGGTTACTTTCGAATTTATAATAATAGTGGCATTTCGTGTATGTCTGTGTGAGCGAGTTGTTGTTCTATACTACACAACCGATAATCTATATCTACATAATCCCGTTGTTCTTTAAAACTAAGTAGTTTTGATGATTACAAGTGTAATCATTTACAGAATCTATATCCGAAGGTCTATTTATGCAAGGTGAATATTAAGTCACCGTTAACATTTTTGAGGGTGATAATACCCGTGAAATTGAACAACTTTCTCCAAGGAATATAGGTCGAAATATGAAAAAAAATCGGATGTTCCATGCAATATCAATAGACAGCTGATCAATTTTGTATGAGAGGTCCGATATTTTTTTTTTTCATATTTCGGCCCATGTTCCTTGGAGAAAGTAATTAAATTTCACGGGCACTATCACCCGGAATTTTTTTAACGGTGACTTAATAAACAACAAACAAACATAAAACAACATAAGCAGTGTTGGCCCAGTGGTAACGGCCCCGATTTACGAGTTGGTGGTCGTGGGTTCGAACCCAGACGGGTGATTTACTTTGTGTAAATAATTTCATCACCACTGCTCTCAAAACGGTGAAGGAAAACATCGTGATGAAACCTGCATGTCCTAGAACCAATAATTCGAAGACATGTGACATCCACCAACCCGCACTGGGCCCTCGTGGTGGATTATGGCCCACTTCCTCTTGTAGAGAGGAGGCCTGTGTCCCAGCAGTGGGAACGTTATAGGCTGATTATGCTAAACAACATAACATCATGACTATAATCCTCGATGGGTCAGGCCAACACAGTACCAACACTACACCAACATTTCGCCAGTTATGATCATGATCTATGTAGTTAAAGAGCGGGCATATTGCCATTAACTGAACGTAAATCCATACTCCGGGCTGCTACTGAGAAATTCCAGATAGAAAAACCCAATAACACTTTGCCCGAACCAGGAATCGAACCCAGGACCTCATGCTCAGCTATAGCGTTTGTAATCACTAAACCAACGATTAATATTAATGTTACATCATAATAAAGAAATGTCGCTGTTTTTAGGGTTCCGTACCTCGAAAAAAGGGAACCTTTATAAGATCACTCTCTTGTCCGTCTGTCTGTCCGTGTGTCACCACCGATTTTCTCACGAACAGGTGGACCTAGCAAGTTGAAATTTATACCAGATACTGAGGTCTATATAGTCCCTATTAGGTGAATAAAAATCAAGGTCCTGATTCAACACGAGAAAAAGATATGGGTAAATTTAGATTTTCGCGAAAACTTGTAAGTATCAAAATTTAACTGAATGTAAAAAAAAACGGAATTTTCCCTTTACTTGTGCTATATATAAGACCTTGCTTTTAACCAAAATTGACAATTCTAAGTCAACCGGAAGTACTCTATAGGTTTTGGGTCGAAAACCTATATGGTAGTTCCCGTTGACCTAGAATCACGAAATTTGGCAAAAAGCAAGGTCTTACAGCACGGCACGCTCGATACATCATAGCCCTCATCAATCGCTCTCCATCAGGCGTGATCGAGGTCAAGACCAGGCCCATTTGGTAATAAAAAAAATAAAGGAAAAATTCCAAAAAATCAAAAAAGTTGAAAATTAAGGCAAATTTTGGTACTACTCGCGAAAATCTAAATTTTCCCATATATTTTTTATTTATTATAGCTAATCGTAAGGAACCCTTCGTGCGCGAGTCCGACTCGCACTTGGCCGGTTTTCCAAGTTCTAAAACCCCGTACGAAGCAGGGACGCGTCGCTAGTCCTGCTATCCTACTAATATTATAAATGTGAAAGTTTTGATGTTTGGATGTTTGTTACTTAATCACGCAGAAACAGCTGAACAAACTCATTTACCCCCTTATTCATAAACGATGATTAAAGTTAAATGATGTTTATAATCGTCAAAAATGTGTGGTTAAACAGACGCTAATCATTACTTAACTTTAATCATCGTTTATGTGGATAGTTTATAACCTGGATTAACATAAAGGATACTTTTATCCCGGTAGTTCGTTCCCGTGAGATAATTTCGGAACTCCACGCAGGCGAAGCCGCTGGAAAAAGCTAGTATGAAATAAATATCGTACGAATAAAATTAACACAACGTTCAATAATTAAATCAACCGGGAATTAAAACTTAACGTTCAGGAAATGTTTAATGGGTCCATTGCAGTATTCCTTGCTGTATTATACAGCTGTAACGCCGATGACGTCACGGAAATACTGCAATGAATACGGAACTTTGCGTATTTTCCAACAGATCTAGAATAGTAGATCGTCACTTTGAAGACCACTTAAGGTGAACCTAGTCCACACTTTTTGCAAACAAACTTCGGGAGTGTTTTACTCCACTGTCTGACATGGCACATCCAAAGTAAAATATGATATCGTTTTATCTCATTATTAATATTGTCTGTACGGAAACAGAATACTAAAATAAAACACATTAAAAAGTTAGGAGCCAACAAAGATTAGTTTTTCTTGCTAATTTTACTTAACTTTGGGCGTATTTAAGTTACCTATAAAAGAAGTGTAAAATCTCCAAAACCAAGTCGGTACCGACAAAGTTCAATTATCGAAAAGGTCAATAAACTTTATTGGTCATTGATTTATGCATTGGCTTTTTCATAAAACCCGATCTTCCAAAGGACTTTTCTTAAGTTTTTCGAGATTTTTTTTACTATAAATGATCCTGCATCTCAGTCAATAAAGTTGTGCGTGTAGACTAGCGTCAAACTGCTCATCACTGATACTATCTCTGTCGGACATGAAGCCTGGTGAGACAGCGTAATTTTTAGCCAGGCCCACCAGTGAGTTCGAGCCCGCGACTAGGTTCCCCTTAAATGTAGGATGGACTTTCCTGATAGAATTTGGGAGGCCATAATCTAGTTTGTCGTCTTGTCCCGTTGGCGAAAGCAATTGATTCGATTAGACCTATGGATGTAATCGATCAACTGTTAATGTGTACGCTATCTGAATAGCATCAAGGTCGAATAGATTTTACAAGATCCATTGATTCGTGAACTCGGCTCAATTCATTAGACCCTTATCCCTTTATGTGGGCTATTTGTATGAATCAAGAAGTATTTACATGCAGAAAATACAGGTGTTACCCGTTTTTAAAAATTCGTCGATTAAGGCCAGTCCATATTTTACCTGTTTTGGGCATATAAATTAATTTCACATGAATTGTACTCAGGCACACTCAGGTAGTTATTTTTAATTTTTTAGTAAACTCTACGAATAATTATGTTCTAGTATCAATTATAGTTCCGTGTGGTGCCGGACGTGTTCCGTGTGGTGCCGGATGTGAAAGAATAGCACCATCCCATTTCTTCCCGTGGGTGTCGTAGAAGGCGACTAAGGGGCTTACTATAGAATGGGCAGGAGCGTTCTCTATGCATTTGACCACCATACTGCGATCGCCAACCCGCCTGCCAAGCGAGGCGATTATGGCAATCCCCTCCCCGTTTGTAGGAGGCCCATGTCCAGCAGTGGACGTCTTTCGACTAAAATGATGATGATGATGATCAATTTTAAGTTAAATAAATATACACACTACAAAAGTATACTTAGGTAAAAAAAACTTACCTACATATTTTTTTTTATTTCGTTATTTTGCATATTTTTTTGTAGTTTATAATAACGTATCGCGTAACGTATAGCGGTCAACATACATATAGATATCTGTATGTTGACCGGTTGATGGAGGTTAAAGCAATAGATTTATCAGAAATGTTGTTGAAACAAACAAAAACAAATAAGTATTTGAAACTTTTAGTTGGATATACAGTAGGTCGTTTCTTAGCATAGTACCTACTACGCGGCCGTCAATCCATTGAATTAATTAACAGACGTAACAAGGCTATTTAAAAACAGTTATGTTGAACTAAATTACATTAGAGTACCATTTGTATCATAAATGGTTCATTGGTCTAGTGCCAAGAGGGTACGAGTGCAACTGTTGAGTATGGGGTTCAATCACGGGATGGGGCAGTGTTGTTAGGTATTTCTATTAGGGTTTTCTTAGTAGCCCGGGTTCCTGATTTGTGCTCAGTTACTGGCCATAAGTTGTGCCCTAATACATGGGATTTATAACTGGTGAAATGCGGCTGATCACAGTAATCCTGAGCACACACTGTTCCTGGCGGGAAATACAGGCGGGATATTGTAATCATATCTACCTCAGCTTTATGCTGAGGTAGGAGCCTCTTGGCCTCGTGCAGGACTTTCTGTTTTATTTTAATTATTTACTTGAAAGAAATTTGGCTTCTATAATTTTTGTACGATTGAGTGTTTAGTTTAGTATGTCATCTGCCTGTGCGAGTTACAATAAATACTTTTTCTTTCTTTCTTTCATATAACCGTTAGATGACTTGTGACCTGTGTTTTTTCCAACAAATCTCGAGAAAATAATTACTGATAAATATGTCTCATTTGTATTATATTCTTTAATGAGTATTATGTAAGGGTCGTAGCAGTTATTTAAGTATTTATGAAATGATAAATGTTTTAATTTTCCCCGTTCTTCAGGACACATGTCTCTGGGCGCTCTGGGCGACTCTTTCTACGAGTACCTTCTGAAGGCGTGGATAGCGTCTGGCGGGACCGACGAGCAGGCTCGTATCATGTTCGACACGGCGATGCAAGCTGCACTGGACAAAATGCTACGCGTCTCACCTTCGGGACTCGCTTATTTGGCTGAGCTGAAATACGGGAGGATTATTGAGGAGAAGATGGACCATCTGTCTTGTTTTGCTGGTGAGTAGCGATTTTTTTTATAACTGCTCAACCTGGTAAAGACTGCAGGAATCCGGTGGATGCGAGAAATACAGAACTGGTCGAAGAGGCGGTGTTTGAGGGCGACCCATGTCCAGCAGTATAATTCTTTTGGCTGAAATTATGATGAATCATCATCATCAACTGCTACTAAAACGCGGTAGCTTGTCAAGCCAAGTAAAAAAAAGGAACTGGCGAAGCTGCAGCCGTATGTTATTTTATATTGTTTACGCTGGATAGACAACAATCTTCTTGAAAAGGAATCTTCTTTTTTTTTCAATTATTAGATTAGGTTATAAATAAACGTGTTTATAGATATCTTCATGAATAAAGCAGCAAGAATGTTCAACACACAATTTTATAGGCTGAATATTATTACCGTAGATGGCCTATAGTATTTGGCCAACGCCGAGTTCGGGCCCTCAGCTGGAATTTAGATAACCGACATAGTATTCGAAGACATACTCCGTGTTTTTATAAACTGACATACTGATGCCGTACCGCCCAATGGGGTCACACATCTATGTACTGTCCTAAAGCTGGGAAAAACTGCTCTCTAAGTCTACGTCCACACTGACGTTATAAAATCGCTGAAGGATTTTGTCGCTCACTGGAATATCGACTCTCGGTATCGAACCGAGGATTGAGAATCCCACAGAGTGCAGCGCGAGTGAGCCGCAGCGGGTCGAAAAAACATAGTGTTTGATCTTCAACTCTCGGCGGTAACCAGTGTGTTTAAAATCCAGTACGTGATAAAACCTAAGTTGATTTAATGGCGTGTGCTAGCTGACATATGACAATTATTTTAATTTTATGTTTTGTGTTTAGTAATGTTAATTACTTACCTATTATTGCATAAAATCAAGTTCTTCTAACTTAACAGACAGCTGTGCTGCTGGGGAGTTTGTTGCGCCACTTCTTCTTCCCAGCTAAAGCACTAGGAAGTGGTGAAGGGCGGGTGTTTTGAGGGACTGTCTTATGTAATTTTGACGTTCAAAAAGAGCTTGAAGACAGGGAAGTTTGGCATTAATTCCTTCTGCACATGTGGCTTCCCTGGTACCTCATTAACAGCAAAACTGTGTGAAAGTCTATTAACTACTCCCAAATTACAATGTTAATTTTTATTTTTACAATGTCTGACATATTCTAGTCATTATTTGACATTATACATCAATTTTAATTTCGACTATTTATTATTAATGATTGTCATGGAAATCATGTCACTTGGTACAAATAGGTTCATTTTATATAGGTAGATTTTTTTACATATTGTGAATGAGAGAACATTATAGGCCTTAGAGACTAGATTTGTAGACGTTTTTCTATTCTGTATTTTCATTCCTCTAAGTACCTGGTACTTATTGACTGGCCTGCATTGTCCTCCCATACTTATTATCACTGTAATTTGGAAACATTGTAAAAGCCAATTATTTTTAAAAGAGTAACCGTGGAGTTTCTTGCCGGCTCTTCTCCATAGGAAACGACAAATTGGAACCGTGCACCTAGCTTCTGACGTTTCATAAGTGCCCATGCAGGCTTATGTGAAATAAAAGATTTTGATTTTGAGCTGACTCTCAGCCTAGTTTGAATAAATGACTTTTGATTTTGATTTTTTTAGTTACCCTGAACCTGAAAAGGTGTCACTGTACTCGTCATCAACAAATTTTACTCAAGGGACCAACCCAGAAATCACTAAAACGAAATGAGCAGCTGTAGGTACATACATAATTATGTGTTCACATAAATCGACAAAATGTATAGAGCAGATGATTTTTAACACAAATAAAGTAGTCTAATAACCACTCTTTATTGTTCCAGGCGGTATGTTCGCGCTAGCATCGACTTCCCTGGACAACTCGATGTCGGAGCGATACATGGATGTGGCCCACAAGCTGACCAACACGTGCCACGAGAGCTACGCGCGGTCGGAAACCAAGCTCGGACCTGAAGCCTTCAGGTATTGTACTCATTGTACCTCTAATTCGTGGTTCCTAACTTACAGATAACTAGCATTTGTCAGCGGCTTCCCCCGCAGGAGGGAAAATTGGAGGTCGGAAATTATCCCACAGGACCTTACTACCGGGGAAAAAAGTAGGTATCCTAGGTGTTAATCCAGATTATAAACTATCTGTTTGCCAAATTTCGTCCAAATCCGTCCAGCCGTTGTTGCGTGATTGAGTAACAAACATCCATCCATCAATCCTCACAAACTTTCACATTTATAATATTACTAGCTTCCGCCCGCGACTTCGCCTGCGTGGAAGTCGGAAACTATCCCGCGGGAACGTACTACCGGGATAAATCCATCACTCAAAAACGACGGAACGTATTTGTATGAAATTCGGCACACGGATAGTTTATAACCTGGATTAGCACCAGAGATCGGACATTCGGATGCATATTCACCTAGAGTTGAGATGTTGGCTAACATGGAATGCGCTTTTGTATCGAAAAAGTCTTAATTTAGGTAAGTAATTTGTTTATATTTTGTTTTAACTAATACAAACCACCCCTCCTCCAGTACATACACATATTTGTATCGGGTTAAACATTAATTTTAAATTAATACACATCTGAATAGTTATGCAATCCAAGAAACCCGGGGTTTTTAATAAATATTACAAATAATTTATAAAGCCGCTTCCATACTTTCATAGCCAAAAATTATCTTTAGGTAAATATGCATCCGAATATCCGATCTCTGATTATCACGTGGGATACTTTTTATCCCGGTGGTGCGTTCCCGTGGGTTAGATTACGACCTCCACGCGGGCGAAGAGGCTGGATAAAGCAAAGCTAGTATAGATTATAGCTTAAAAATATATTCTGACTAGTATCATATACCTGAGAAAAAACAGATTAGTTCTTAAGTGTGGAATGGGAGTTTTTGGCGGGATCGCGTTGGAACATGTCGCACGAATTTTCATTTTCATGAAATTTAGTGAGATAGCGAATTAAATTGTATAATTTGGGTGGCGAATTATTCAATTTAGTTACGTGTGAGTGCACAAGTGTAGTGAAGGTTAAATTAAGTGACTAATGTGGACTTTTCGTGTTTCCCCCAAAAACTCCTATTAGGTTGTTGTAAAGTTACTACCGCTTTACAATAACTTTGATTTGACTAACTGAAGTCGACTATAACGGTTTCGTAACCTCGTGCCCGATATCGGGCCATTTACTTGATCGAAAAGACAAATTACTTGACACTGGTTAAATGCGCAAACCGTGCGAAGCCAAAAGCAAAAAAAAAAAGTGTGGAATGAACGCTGACGACCACGTGACGACGTTTCCTCTTAAGCCACTCCAGCACCCTAATTTCGTACCACATTATCAATCAATCTGAATAATTTTGAATTTGTTACATATTATATTTATATTCATTGCTTCATAAGTTCCAAAAATTGGTCTGCTCAATAATTTATACTAATACGCAATGAATGTGGTTGAACTGTCAAAATTAAAGCCAGTCCTTTTGTTAGTGTGAGACGCAATTACCCCTCTAGATGTACCTATAGTAAGATTATTTCCTTAAAGTTTATAAACAATATAAATTAATATTGTTATGTGAACCAGGACGTAGGCATGTACTTATATTTAATTTATTATATTGCGTAAGAAAACGCGCGAAGTAGTCGACATACCATAAATAATTCCAACGCAATTGCGCAAACCTAATAAGATTATACTGAAGAATGCATTGCATAATACTTACTTATTACTTTCTCGGTAAACTGGAACTGGTGAATATTTATGTGTGACTAAACTAAAGAATATACATACATAAACTCACGTCATCTTCCGATAACGATTCACAAGCATTCGATAGGCTACCGGGAATAGAATAATGTACCCAGGATTTTGTGATATCTTGATTTAAAAAAGTGTCCTTCGAGTTTCCTGCCCGTTCTTCTCCATAGAGATCTACGTTTCGGAATGGACACCACCTGGCTTCAACTTTGCGACTAACTGATCGACTTTTTGACGTTTCTAAAGTGCCTGCAAATTGTTTAATTGAAATAAATGCTTTGAATTTGGCTATCGTATCGAAAATGACACATTTCGATAACCTGATTTGCGTTGCCCACGACGGCAAACTCCTGTCGGAAGATTAGTTGTCGTCTATTTGATTTAAACTGACAACATTTTCGGGTTTTGAATTTGTAAACAGCGTTTATAGGACTCTTGATGTTCGATTCGGTACGAATGCGTATCGAATGATTGTGAATAGCTATGAACGCCACCTGCTACGATTCCTTACATAGTCCTTTTGCTCCGTTTACGTTAAAACATCTGAGGCCTTAGTGTGAGTTTCATTTAACCACCTCGATCAAACGCATCGAGTGCGTTTGGCGTTCCAATTGGCCCTGGATTGGTGACGGACCAATCGGGCCACTGGGCCACTGATCATAACCAAAGAATATTTAATAATTAATTTCGTGGCATTTTAATCGTCTCACAACGGCAGCCCACTGCATGTATCCAATGACTACTACTCATTTATTAAAAAAAGAAGATATTTATGACTACTTGAAAAATTAAAATTAAAAAAATATCATTCACTAAGACACATGACGTAGTTTGAAACACCCTATTATGGAGATGGAATCTTATAAATATCTTTAAAGTTTGATTCATAAATATTATTAGAAGGGTGTTTTATAATGCTAAAGCTAAATATTTATTTTTCTTTGCACCTATTTATCTTAATAAATGGTAACAATTTTTGAATGCGCCTAGAGGTATTTTTTGCTGGATACATTGAGTTGACCACCTTTGTAAGACGCTAAAAGTCACGGTGTATATTTGTTTGCTCTATAAATTTCCTTAGAAGATTTAAAGCGTATTGTTAAATTACATACACACTAGCAATAGAGCCTTCACTTTATCCTCAAAGGAAAAAACGACGTATATTTTTAAACTACGAGACTAGTCATTCAATATCCATGTATAGGTAAAACCAAAAATCCATGTATAAAACAAAGTTGCTTTTCCTGTTTGTTTGGTGACCATTTTCTTAATTCCGCAATGGATTTTGATATTGTTTTTACCATAATTAAGAGCATTTATTTCGTAAGGTTTTATAGCACAGAAATCTTGATATTTTGAAATGTCACCTTTGCACCCTTGCAAAGTAGCGGTTCGCTAGGATAACTGTGGTGTTTATATTACCCATACTCTATTATTTTTTTACTTTCATTTGGTCTGTTCTGTAAATCTCCTGCTGCTATAAGTTCAGTCACCAAAAGAGATAAGTTACCAGGGTCGTCGGATATAGTTGTAGTTTAGTGAGAAACTGATGGTTGTTTTCGTATGCAATTTAATTTAATCTCTATTAATTAAATATAGTTTTTAAGGTTCTTCCATTCATCGGTTCCTTAGTAAACTTCAACTATATCCGAACTCTGGTTAATTATCTCTTCTGGTGACCGTACATGTAACAGTTTGATCAACACACGTAACTATTCCGATTAGTAGCATTTCTTAGGTGTCAAATGCTCGTAGTGTAAAAAAAAACTGATTTTCGGACTTTCATGTATACCAGACACTATAGATATAATAACATACTTTATTGAACACCATAAGTGCTACAACTTAAGCTGCTTTTGTGCAGTTTTGTTACTCATGCTTAAAGCTTTACAGTAAATAATGGTCCTTTTCAGATTCTCCGGCGCGGTAGAGGCGCGGGCACAGAAGAGCAACGAGAAGGTATTCCTACTGCGACCAGAGACGTTCGAGAGCTACTTCATCATGTGGAGACTCACCAAACAGCAGCGGTACCGCGACTGGGGATGGGAAGGTGTTCAGGTATGCACCAACGAAAGCTTTATTTAAAAGATAGAAACAAAAGCAAGAAACAAAAGAGAGAGAAAAGAAAGAAAAATATATTTATTTGTCACAGAAACACTTGAAAATAAAACAGATTTATACTTATTACGAACACAATATATAAATAATCGGCAGCTGCACGTCGTAACTGTGACAAGATAGCTTCAACTCAGTGTGATTCTGTGCTATGGGTCCCACAGCACAGCACTGATTATCAGTGGTCACCCAAAAACGACGTACGAAAATCAAGTCCGGTTTGTTATTCTGGCTCTATCTGCTGTATCATACCGAAAAAAATCTTTAATTTAAGTACCCCTATTACAACATCAGAGGGGCAATTCTCGTAATTTTAAGAACGTTCACAGTCTGATCTCAGTCTCAATCTGTCAATAATACGTCGAGTTTTCATACATTTTTGACAAGTTTTTGACATTTGCTTGTCGCCGAGATGACACTGCGACTAGATTTTGAACGTTTTTAATTACGATAATTGGCCTTAAGATGACTGATGATCTTCAAACCACTTAATTCTTTGCAGGCATTGGAGAAGCATTGTCGCGTGGAAGGCGGATACACAGGACTGGTGAACGTGTACCATCAGAACCCGCAGGGTGACGACGTACAGCAGAGCTTCTTCCTTGCTGAGACACTTAAGGTATACCGAAACTATACAATTTTACAGTAAGACTACAACTGTCAGTTATGGATTAAACAGAGAGAGAGCTCAAGAAAAGGTTATTCCTTAGATTTAGCCCGTCGAAATTTATTAGCCTTCAAGCAGGCACGCGGTCATTTGTAACGGCAGTGGTCGGGCGTAACCTAAAATACCTATGGTATATTTCAGGAATTTAAAACACTAATCATTTAATAATATAATTATATATATTTTTTGTATCCAGACACATTATCATAAAAAAAACTTAAACTCGGATAAAAACAAAATTATAAAATCAAATAAAAAACATACATTTTCATTGGATTAGTAAGTAATTTGGCATCACAAATTTTCTTGCCTAAACTAGCTTTACTAGCTTTTTATAGTATAAACACTCAAAATGACAAAAACAGTTGGCTCCATGAGATCAAATAATTAAAATCAAAATTGTTTATCATCAACTTAGGTCTAGTTTTCTAACCTTTTCGACGACAAGCGCGTGGCGTGCTTTCGACGCCTGCACCGGCACTAAAACAAATGCGATCTATGCACTCCGAGGGCGCGGGGAGGGGGAGCTAAATAGTTTATTGCGAACACAGTGAAAAAATGACAGGCTACTAGGGATGGGAAATACATGCGACAAGAAATAACTATATTACGAACGAAAATGTATCGAGTGCGGTCGATTCGAGGCCGCGCGCCTGCTTGAATGTTAAACAAGACTATGTCGTGAAAATAAAACGATTTGCAGTTGCAGCAAATAAAATTTTAAGTATATTGATGATTTAAATGATTATACTTAATTTAGTAATTATTACATCATACTTACCGTGAATTGAATTTTGGCCAGTATACAAAGTAAAACAGGCCCCCAATTTGCAGAACAAAAAGAAATAACATTGAATTTCGAGGGCTACATTGACAAATAAAAGGCCCCCTTAAATTACAATTGAATTTGAGATCCTATTAAGTTTTGATGAGAGTCGAAAATCGATTATTCGAAAATGAAATGTCTCTCGACTAAGACAAGACTAGGAAACACATTCAACCGACAGATATCAAGAATGCACAAACGTTTCAAAGCCCTCCATCCATGTATTAGAATGAGCTATTAAAATATAAAATTAAACGTTTTTATAAATACTATTCCCTCTATTACCTCGCTCCATTTCTCGGGTCAGTAATTTAGTTCCAGTCCATCAATTGTCCTGACCCTAATAAAGTTTCTGGGTCACTCCACTGCCCACTGTGCCACAAATGTACACACATACAATACATAGATATACACAGTGTGTTGCTTTCATTTTGACAGTTCGTTGCGTTATTTACGTTGTTGATCAGACACAATTTCAAACATATGAAGCAATAGATTAGCTATATCCATCAAAATCATTCAGATTATGATTGAAAGTGTGTTACGCTGGTATGTTCGTATTGTGGTTACGAAAATGTAACCCCAATGGTCGACAATGCAAATAGTCGAATGGTCGTGGTACCGTAGCAAATCATCCCCTTTATTTATAAACGTTGCTTAAAGTTTAGCAATGATTAGTGACTGTTTAACCATACATATTTGAAAGAAAAGAAAGAAAAAACTTTTATTGGCGGTAAACATGACGCAAAAAGAAAAGGAACACAAAAAAGAAGGTTGAGGGAAACATGCATCACATCCACGCAAAACGGCTATCACACAGCATTATGCTGGGACCCTATGCAAGACAGAGCCGACGTTTAAACATCTCTTAACTTCAATCAACGTTTATTAATATACCCGCATATAATTTTATTTTATTATGCAAATTTCAACTGTATGTGAATACAAATAAAGTTGAATTTCAATTGCTTTGGTTTATCAGCTCGCAAATTAAGTTGTGGTCATCATTAAAAGGAGTGACAAAAAAACGTATGAACAACTGATCTTCACGGGTTACCTGAAGCTTCACGCATAAACCATTTATAGGCACTTTTGAATTCTCGAAACGAAATATAAAGCTAGTTTGTCCAATCTATAGTCAAGTAGGTTTGTACTTGAATATTTTTACACGTCAATCATATGAAACTTATAAAATTAGATGAAGTCGGCGTTTCCCATCTGACTACTCTTTAAAGAATATCCGATACAAATTTAGAGGACAGGAGTTACATCATTAAACTAGACTGAACACTCGAAACACTAACCTATTCACTCTTTCATTCCAGTACCTCTACCTGCTATTCGCTGACGACTCATTCCTGTCATTAGACGAGTGGGTATTCAACACGGAGGCTCATCCTTTACCAATCAAAGGCAAGAACCCGCTGTACCGCGAGCATCCGAAGTTACCAGTCCCGCTTGAAGCCATCGAGGAAAACAACAGAATATAGGCGACGGAACCACAAGTAATTTGATTTCAAAATGTTTAATTTCGTTAGACCTGTAACAGACCGGTACAGAAGTACGATCGCCGAAATATACAATCAATGTCTGCGCAACAATTTGACTTGAAAGTGCCGTTATTCCGTAGCATTAAGGGCGGTTTTTAAATTTCAAGCGTAAATAAGAAATGCGATTGAGCGTAGTAGATAAATTTAATTGCGGACTTTGTTTTGATTCATCAGTTGAAAGTGATACTAGCCGATTAAGTTTTAATTAGACATTTGGGACGTCATTCGCAAATTTTTGTCGCTGTGGACGTTTTCAACTCCGTATCACTTAACTTACGGACATAAATAAGTTCAGGGCCCGAACTAAGAATTAATGACAACACAATTTGACAGTTATCCCTAATCCAGATGTGTTTTTGCCCGTCTGAAAAATTGAATTTGATACCTGTTTTGACGGATCATTAATTTCGGACGAGCTCGTATCTTCTTTGACGGAGTTTGAGAGTAGACACCTGATTTGAACGGCACTGAGACAAAGGGGTTCCATTTCACCCAGTTGTCCAATTTTGTCGGCTAGTTATGGCATTTAAAGTGCATATTATTATTATGTAGAAAAAAACAACTTTCAGTTTTGATTCGGACATTATTCGCAATGAAGCGTTTAAGGCTCGTCTTTAACTGTACCGTAGCACACACAAATCGCGTGCGAAATTATCGGCAAACTTGTGACATAAGATACAGTAGGAATGTTGAGTCACAACTCAAAGATAGCATAATATGCGGGTTACTATACTGTTAGAATTATAAACAAATTATTTCTAATGACCAAACGGTTATATCCACCTTTAATTATTTGAAGACGTATTCGATTTTGAAACCTATTGCCATCAAATAAAGTCTTTGAAATTTATTTTTAAATTCCCCGTGATAATCTGCAAAAGGTAAATTTCTTGTTTAATTTCGGGGAACCATCGTGCACAGGTACTTTTTACTCCTGTAAAGAAATCCATAAACTATCCCTTTTTACTCTTATCGTTAAATAACTCGTAATATTACCCTTATATCAAAATGATTTGTTACACGACTACACGCTATTAAAGTATCCTACATATATTCGTCTCAGATTTTTGGTACGTAGTAATAAAATAATATTAAGGCGTAGTTGATTCATTCAAATTCTTCAAATGCGCATGTAACGTTAAGCGGCTATTAAGGATAAAACATTTTGGGAGCCAACCTTAGGTGTTAATTGGGTGAACTGAACCTACTAAAGTTATCCATATCGACAATTAGCATTTAAATAACTAATCTGCAAGTAATTAACTATATATGTAGCTATTCACAACCATTCGATACGCTTCCGTACCGAATCGAACATCAAATAAATGCTGTTCACAAATCCAACACCCGAAAATTTTGTCAGTTTAATTTAAATAGCCGACCGCTATTCTTCCAACAGCTGTTTGCTATCGGGGACAAGGCATATCAGGTTCTCGAAATGTGTCATTTTCGATACGAAAGCCTGTCGAATGCTTGTGAGTAGTCATGCAGATAAAAAAATTACTCCCATGATTGCAAGGATTCGCCGCGTCCAGTACTACGCTATACATAGTAGGGTGATGTTGCTCAAGTCAATTAGTGAGGATGTCGACACATTCGTAGTGTAAATATAACCGTATGATATAACCCGCAGTTCAAATATCCGTGATCTCAATCGTCAGAAAACGTTTAGACAAACAACACTTTTGTTTAAATTTAAAGCAATTTAAACTTTGATTAATACGAGAAATGAGTGACTTTTCTCACATCAAATTCTTTAATGATTTTTCATACAAACGTATTGTGTCGCATTTGTCTAAAGTTTACACTATTCGAATGACTACGTACTCCTTAATTCCAAAATATATGTATATTATGAATTTATGATGAATGTTGTTTATTAATTTATTAGCTATGAATACTCAGTTTATAGTAAAATTCATGTATAGGTCAAATGTTAAACTAATTAACCAAAATTAATTTTAATTATTGAAATAATTTCTTCAATAATATTCGATTGAGATTAGATATTGATATCATATGTATTATGAATAAAGATCTGATTGTAGACGGAAGGCTCAGTTATAACGACCAATGTTAACTTATTGCGGGCATTACTAAGTCATATGCACAAACGTAACTATTGGTTAAACTTAGTGGTCGCGGCTTCAAGGACTTCTGCGTGCTATTTAGATTTTATTTTTTATTATATAATATTTTTGTACAGCGTCAAATTAAATTAACTGGCAATACTTTGCCCACGTTTTGGGAATCGAAATTCAAAAACTTCGTTCATAACTTTAAATGACTTTGTGACGTGTACATTAAGGCAACCAAACTACTTATTATGTTATGGTTTGTGGAACTTCGTTAAATTACAAAAACAGATATTACGATATCCACCCAACATGTAGGTGAGGTAGTGACAGCTAATTTAACTTGACTCTTATACTGTTGTGCGGACTATTTCTTCTATTTCCCTGTCCGTAAGTTCAAATCCAAAACTACTCATTGAATTGCAGATTGACAAAGCCTGTTAGACAAACAAATCTCATAATTACTTCACTTAGGTATCTGACTTTCCCTTCTAACTGTATCAATGAGTGATTTGGGAATAGAACTAGTCTAGGTGTACTTGTATGACGCAGTTAAGGTCAGATCTACTTAGGCTTAGACTTCTTGTGAAATGTTCTTGAAGCCGCGAGTGCACACTTTCTATATACTATGCTTAACTAATGTTATCGTTGTCAAGGATCACTCGACACCCGTACGTGCGAACTATGTTTAAAAAACGTTCGCAGGATGTAAAAATATCACGGCGGAATACTTACGCCAGCAGCTATTTATCTCCACGTCATACATTTTCCTAATATACACGCACGTCACGGGTGATTTTTAATTAGATATAGGTATCTATTGATATGTAATTTAACTGATATCTTAAATAGAAAAATTGATTTTTTATTTATTGAAACGTTTTATTTACTGTTCTATCTTTGATAACGAAAGTTTGATTTGTGTCGGATCTCGTATTTATATAAACTTGAAATATATTTTCTATACTTATCCTTTTTTTTAAACTTATCATAATAATTCGGTTTATAGCAAACTAACATATCTGCGAATTAAATTTTAGTATGTAAAACATAATGGCATGAAAGGCACATATAATATTTCACATGACCGGCGTAGGGATTTATTTGTTCAGTTCAAACTTTTGCGTAAGTTAGTTTATAATATTGTAAATCATTTTAGAATCATTGTATGTACGGCTGTGTAAGCTGAACTGAATGAATAGATGAACAATTATTTACATAGACACCTGTTTCATTCAATGTTGAACACAAACAAGTAGGTATTCAATGGAATCATAATTATGTTTATCTATTCGTTTTACAAATAAAAGCGACTTGCTTTGTCATTTGTGATTTAACATACAAAGTTACATAATATATTTTATTATAATTTTCTGCACCTGTTAATAAAGCATTAAAATAAAAAAATATTCTTTGTAATTATTTGTTGAGTAAATTTTGTTCATTCTAAATAAATCCAAAACCGTATTCTCCACTAAACATGGATCACTCACTGATATTAGACGAGGTAGTTTGAATAACTGTAAATTGTGTATATAATAGTCATAGACGATAAAATATTTTAGTTTTAGGTTTCTGTGTGTAGATTAACATTGTTATTTTTTAAATTAAGAGATGTGGATGTGCGTCTGTTGATGTACAGACGCCAGCTGCCCCAAACTGTCAAATTTTCCCAATTGAACATAAACCTTATGAATATGTAATAAAGTTGAAAATCTATCAAAGAAATTTGTAGCTTGAAGTAGCTTGATGTGCTGGCGTCTGTACATATTTATGTTTATTATATTTATATTTTGTACTGCCATGTAACGCGCCCGCTGCCGACAAGAATGCTCCATCTTAGTAACAGTTGACATCAATTGCAATGAGCTGCAAGGATATCGACAGAACACGATGCCAGAGTTTTCTTCCACAATCATTTTAGCTAAAATGGCATTGCCACTTGAAACAAATATTAACCTGGCGCGCAAGTATTTAGCTAATTATTCCTATTTATCCTGTGCTCAATGTGCTTTAAGTGTCTTCAAGTGGAGGAAGCCTGGCATCACGGTGTTGTGAACAATTTCGCTCACAGTAGACAATCAATAAAACGTATTTGAACAGAGTGTGAAGTGTTTTTGGTCCGTGTTCCATCAAAACGGAGAGTAGAGGTGACTCAGAAACAACCATATAAGTTATTGTATTGCATCTGTGGTAAGCTCAGACATGTGAAAACAGCGCCATCTTTTGGCTGTTTATCTAAAAAAGATTTTGTTTATTTTGTGGAAATCTGGCGTCCAAACCCAAGACAAAACATCATTCTAATTTCAAAGAATATAGCTGTTTTCAAATATATTAGTTATGAATGAATTGACATGATTGATTGATGATTTATTTTGTATCCCACTATTAATTTTTGTGTTAATTATTCTAATGCACTAATTGCAAAATGGCATAATAATTTATTAGACTTGACTGTTTGACGTGACTAATTATAATTTAGAACTGGTTTCTTAAATCTACCTTTAATTTATATGAAGGTAGATATCATATACCTATTACTGTTATACAAAACTTTTATGTGAAATAATTGTATCAAAATGCCTCTTCTGAATGTGGTCCTAACTAAATAAATGTCATTATAAGGTGATACTTGTTCTAACCTCACCTTTAATATAGTTGTTCTGTATGTACTGCCTGTTATGGTTATGTATGTATGAAGTTGTAGTATTTAAATAATAATGTACATTTTCGGTTATTAATAAAACATGTTTATAAACATTATCAGTTTGTTTTGCTTTTTTTCCTGTTGATCGACATTGATAAACAATATAAAGGGCGTTCGTGCAATCACATTCATTCGATTAAAAATGTCCGATTGTTATTGTGCAAATAGTAAAAACAAAATTTTCCTTGTAGAGTGGAGTCAGATAAAGAATAAAGAATTTGATGAAATCACACAGCCCATGGGAAGTAATAGGATGATCCATTCTTTATGAACAAAAACCGTCGAAAATAGTTGCCCATTGTTCTGTTGATCATATTGATTATTTTTAGTAATTTATACTAAAAATAAAGTTGAAGTGTTTGTTTATTTGAACGCGCTAAATCTCTAGAACTTCCAGTCCGACTTGGGCCCCAAAGGAAACTTTTACTAAAATATTTCGGTAAACTTTTCAATCACCCTGCATCTATACATGTAATGATTAAAAACGACGGAATTCGAGAGATGAAAATCGCCTGTTAGCGTACCTCAATAACCCAGTAAAGATAAGACGTGCAGGCCAGTCGTATGAAAGGAATGGATTGAAAAACAAAGTTATCCTTGGGCTTGTAGATACAATACATAAGTAAACCTAAATTATATTCACGAGGCTTCAGTTTTGCTTCACATTTAACCATCCCACTGCAAGGCAGAAGCCTACAGAGAAAGTCCTAGCATTATTCACCGCGTTGGCCCAAGGCGGATTGACGATTTGAGAATGAAAAACGAGGCCATAACCACTGGGCCATTACGTCAAGGAGGGCAAACCCACGCCCAACAAAACTAACGTCGTCGTACTTTAGTCCTAAACTAACAAGTCACAAAATGTCAACATTCATATCTAACAGTTACCTACCACGTCTTCAAAATCATTACAGCTTCACCACTATAACATAAAACCTCCTTGTGTCGTATTCCTCAATGCTGAGGGTCGTGACCTCCCTTCAGTATCACCTTCTCTCGGATGATTTTCCTCCATATGTTTCTGTCTCTGGCTGTGTAATGGGCACTGTGGACCGTGGAGTCAAGGGCGATGCGGATCTGGTCAGACCATCGTATTGGGCTGCGTCCACGAGGTCTTTTCCCAACCACCTTGCCAGTCACGATTAGCTATTCTATGTTGCCATCGTCTTTCCTCGCAATGTTACCGTAGTATTCCAAGACTCTGCGCAGGCACTCGGATGACAGCCGTGAACAGATTTTGAGCTCTCGCAGTATGGAGACGTTTGTCCGATATGCTGTCCAGGGGATACCTAGTATCTTTCTCCAGCACCACATCTAAAAGGCGTCAACGCGTTTTCGGTCAGCAGCTTTCAGAGTCTCAACGCCATACGAGAAGATCGAGAAGACCAGGGTCCCTACCAGTCTGCTTTTGGTTTTTACGGAAATGTTGCGATCTCTCCAGATTTTTTCAAGCTGAGACATGGCGCTTTTAGCCATGCCAATTCTCCTGCGCACTTCCTTCTCGCAAGTGCCGTTGTTGCTGATGTTGGAACCCAGGTAAATAAAGTTGTCCACTTTTTCTAGATCCAAAGCGCCAGTGAGTTCCAGCTTCCCAGATAACATCTATCATGACCTTGGTCTTAGACCTGTTTATAGAGTCCCATCTCCTCGCTAATCCGGTCTATGAGTGCAGCTATTGCCGACTCATTAGCTGCAAGAAAAGTAGTGTCATCAGCGTAGCGCAGGTTGGTGATTTTCACGCCACCAATTGTGATGCCTCCTTCCCAGTACTCGCAGGTACGTCTCATAATGTGTTCTCCATAGACGTTAAACAGAATGGGCGATAAAATGCATCCCTGGCGTACTCCTTGTTAAAATCTAAAGCATTTAGACGTAGTTTTGTCGACTCTTACGACTCCCTGACTTGAGCCATACAGGGTGCGAAGTAGGGCGATGAGATGGTTTGGTACTCAAAAGTTCTTGCAAGACTCTCCACAAGCATAACATAAAACACGACCTTTAAATGTAGTCGCCCGCTGCTGCAAGGTTATTATACCAGCCTCTGCAGGGTACTAGGCTTCATCTTGTCATACTAACAGTGAAAGTTAGAGCCAACTAACGTAATTAGAGCTCTCTTCCTCCTCTTCTTCGCTTATTTCGCTCTAATTGATGTCATTCGATAGCGCGCACCTAATTACAAAAGTTGGCACTATTATTTATATCAAAGGCGACTAGAAAGTAGATTGAAAATGTTAGGTACTTTTACGGGCAAACCCCTTTTTTTCTTTATTTGCTTTTAGGGGCTTTTACACATAGCGTATGTCAGTCCCATCGTATCCTAAACAATTGTACTTTCACAAGACGTGGGCCATAAATTTGAACAAACCCTTCGCATCGTCGCCATTTGGCTGGGATAGAAAAGTATGGAACATGCCTCATCAGTTCTGTTTATAATCAGGGACCTTAATAAAATATATTTTTTGGACTCATATTAGGCACATTCCATCAATAAATGTTGTAGGTCCTCGACAACTCCACGTTCCTCACGATTGGGCGAAGCGATTTTCTTCATCATGAAGGCAAATTTTTTGCATGGAATGTGGGCAAACCCATAACGAAGAATGCTGTAGCCTCGTGATCAAATTAGTGCAAAACGAATAACAAGCCACAACATTTTAAAATATCTAACAGTTAGCTACCACGTCTTCAAAATCATCGCAGAATTTACACTACAGAACATAAAACATGACCTTTGAATCTACTCGCCCGCCGCTGCAAGGTTATGTCGCCAACTATACAAACACGTCCCCTAATTGGATAGCTGCATAAATGTTAGCCCATAGACAATCATGCCGCGGCATTTACGGGGCTTATGGCTTCGTTACCTTTCGGCACCCCCCTTTATAGCTGCGAACAGACGGGAAGTAATAATGTGCCTATTTTCGCATTATCATTGTGCCAGTGGATAATATTATTTTTCGTTCTTGCGTAGGTAAGTATAGATACCAAAAGCGATAAGTAGAGAGGGTCGTCGGATTTAGTTAATAAGAAAACGATGGATGCTGGGCAATCACATCTACGGTTAAAGATATTTTATTTTTCAAAAGAATTACAAATTCACTTATAGAGAAAAACATAGTAGATAGATACCTAGCTACGTTTAAAGAATGTGCCATCAAGCGTAGCTTAAAACATTTATTTTTCATCACATTTGATTTTATGATTCATCCATTGTCGACAAGATGGTAGCAAATATATCTATAGTATTATGTGAACAGTTGTGAAAGGCCAGGGGGGCTACTCTCTAACTCCGTCCACGAAAACACGGGCCCGTTCGAAAATAGTTCGAAACTTCGAAGTGACAGCTGATTAATTAACTTTTTTCAACGGGTAAAACCATATTGGGAGTACAGACAACTGTAAAATCGTGTAGTAATTCATTCTTAGTTTGGGCCCCAAACTAATCATAGGTCCGTAAGTAATACGGAGTAGGAAACGCCCGTAACTTCGACCGAGATTACGGCTTTCAAGCTTAGAGAGTAGGCCCCCTGATACATGCAAGTGGCAGCACAAATAGGTTGATAGGTACTCAATACTCAATACTCAAAACTTTATTGCATTCCACATGTAGGTATTATTAGGTGGTAAACTTATATTAGATCATATGGACCCTGTCGGGCACAGCAAAATAAGTAAGTTAGAGAGGAAGCATTAATTGTTAAATATTAAACATTTAGCAAAACTACTATATTATTATTAATGTAATAAATATTATTATTAAATTAATGTAAGTATTTACTGGTTTATTAAATCTAAAATACAATCAATTAATATAAAATCAAATATAATATAAAACAGGTAATAATATGAGATGCAATAATAATTAATAGGTCAAATTAAAATTAAAATTTAAAGCTGCGAGTACATATTATGACTATGTGTATGTGTATAGGTATGTGACATCGAAGGAGTATTATAACTATCTGACGAGCCAAAAACCTTTTTACACAAAAAAACAACCGTTTTCCAATAAAAAACACTACAAACTAAAGAAAACTTGAATTTCGATTTGCTTTTTGCAAAGTTTAAAAAAAAGCATAAAAATTATATGGGACCACCCCTGAGCCATACTAATTACTAAAAAAAAAATTCAAAATCGACCCACAATTGCCGGAAATACCACGTAACAATACAAAACAAATACAATCGAATTGACAGCCTCCTCCTTTTTGAAGTCTGTTGAAAATGGCACTCGTGCGACGCTGTACCTTATCATGTGTCAATGTACCATTAAATAAACAAAAATTGTATATTATCGACTCACTACAGGAACATGAGTGACCTACGTCGCATTTCTAAGTGTCTCAAGTAAAAGTCGTATCATAACAAAAATCAAGCAAGTAGAATAGATCAATATCATCACATTCATAAACAACGGAGCAGTGGTGGCCCAGTAGTTACGGTTGCGACTTACGGAGTTGTAAGTCGGGGGTTCGAAGTTTCAGAATCAGAATCAGAAAGCTTTATTTGTAAACATAAGTCAAATTACAATAGTTTGCGAGATGTTACAGATAGGTAGATCCTCATTGTTTTGCCCAAAGGCGTACAAATATATTTAATTAACATTGTCGGATTTATATAAAATCAATATTAATAGGTACATGCATATCAATACAAATTGCAGAAAATAGAATCAATTTCTTTACATGTCAAATAGATTAAAGTTACATGCCATAATAATGCTAATTAATGTCAAATAAAATTCTAAATCGTCAAAATTGGTGAGATTATGTATCTACAATTTTCTGAAGCAGTAATCATAGAATTATCGTCCAAATATTCCTGTAGTGAGTAATAGCATTTATTTATCAATATTCTTAATAGTTCTGTTTCGAACCTGGACAGGGCTTTACTTTCTGTAATACTTCAACACCACTGCTGTCAAGACGGTGAAGGATAACATCGTGAGGCAACCAGTGTCCTAGAACGAAAAATTCCAAGACATGTGACATCTAGCAAACCCGCACTGGGCGCGCGTGGTGGATAACGACCCGCTCCCGCTCACCGAGAGGACTGTGTCCCAGCACTGGGACCATTATAGGCTGATTATGCATAAAGACCAAACGGACAGAAAACTTGTGAATGTCAGAAGTAAAACTTTTAAATCTGAAAATATTTCACACGTTCGATATCATTCGGTTACCTATAAGGTCGATAGACATGACCAAGTTTTACATGATAGCTAACAATCTAGGTGCCTACTCAGTGGCGACGGGTTAATATAAGCCTATTCCCATCGGCCTACCTTAAAGAAATCCCACCTCCCACCGATCCACTATTAATAATTTCAAAGTACAATTTATTTTTATGTTTCCATGTATTATCTACTGAAATATGCTTACCCTTGTCATAATTACACCCCTCGCCACTGTTACCTACCTGTTTACTTCGACAGGTACGAAAATTTTAAGAGAATAGTTCTCTACCCGCTGTACCTACTGCTTGTTTTCACGAGGTTGCGGGTTCAAAACCTGGGTATGAGTGTCTTTTCTACACCACACGCAATGTTTCACTTTGAGACGTAATTAAAAGTTTTCTGTTGTAGCTGTCTGCCCAGCTAGCCAGTTATAAATGTTTCTATCTATAAAATGAGATCAGCTATTGTCACAACATGAGTCACATACCAGCACAGGCCAGTTAACGAGGGCGCTATGAAACCCACACGACACCTTTCAAGCCACCAAATATTGTTTCAATCAGCGCAGTGAAGACAATTTTCTTTATAGCCCGTGGGACGCTCCCTGTCCCCATTCTGCACCACCACGTAAAGGGTGGTGGGGTTGCGAGGGGCGCAGCCAAGCTTTCGGGACTGCTGAAATAGTTGAGCGACTGACAAAGTGACGAACGTGCTCGCGAAACACACCGACTTCCCATTTACTCCAATCTGATTTTCTTACTTATATTTTTCGCAATCATCTTGTTTTTAAATTTCTTAATTGATAATGCAGTTATAATTTAAATTAACTTTACTTTTATTCATTCTATTTATTTAAATTATCAAATGACCTCAACGCGATAATACGGTTATCTACTTCTAGTATGATTTGCGAATGAGTTTTATTCAAGTTGGTGGTTTGTTAACAATTGACTGCAACTGAAGTAATGTGGAAACTGAAAATTTTGCAGTTGACGGCAGTCGCCGCTCTAGTTTCAGGTAAGTTAATTTGATGATTCTTCAACAATAAAGGTTAAGGTTTTAAAAACATCTCCGATGAATTATAGTTAGGTACTATTGCTGACAACTTTTTAGAACTAAATTTTTTAAGTAGGTAATTTCGTTAATAATTATTAGGCTTGTTTGGTTCAGCAGTCGGAGTAAAAGTTTTCCAATATTTTGTGCTAAATATTCGTGTATATTCTCTTCGTATGCTAAATTTTATTACTACTTAATACCCACTATACAAGATTGGAAAGTGGTCATAAAATTGGCAGATTGCCCCGTTTCAGAAAAGAAGAACCGTTTCAGAAGATAAATAATTGAGCTCAGGGACGTTTTTAAAAATGCAGTCCATTGTAATAAATTAATCCAAATACACATTTAGATTAAGTACTCGTCTAGACTCTAGCTAGATGATGTCACATCACACGCAATGAAACCGTGGACAAGCTAATTAGTTTTATCAATTGGTGGAGTGGGTCAAAACAACAGCCTTGTCAATCGAGTAATCTGTGAGGTATCATAATAGTCACTTCGATCAACATCTATGATAGTCATTAGATTTTAGAAGCAGTATTAAAAATCTGACGACTGGACCAATAACATAACATATTCCAGGCCATGGTACGGAGCAAGAGTGCATGGGTAGCCGCCACCTCGTTCTGCGAAGCAGTAATGCTCGTGAAGAGGGAGGTGGTGCACGTGAGGGAGAGTCGGTATATGCGCCCTCACGGCCCTAGCCTCCGCAGGAGACGCCCTGGGCGTCGGGAATCCCAGGCTGATTCCCGGCCACCGTAGGCACGGGGTTGCGGACGGCGAGTAATGGGTAGCTCGCTGTCCGATTAGGACCAAGCCCAGGTCGACGGCGCGTTGTGTTCCTCGCGCGCTTCATAGAGATGTAAGCATCAACTGATGGGGCCCGTAAGGGCCGATGCCTGCCAGGGGTGCGGGTTGTTCGAAAAAGATGCCGCGGCCCCTGGCACACAGGCAACTGAGGGAACACGGGTGGGTTTTAGTCAGTAAAAGTCTGACACGCCCTTCTGCTCCACCTAAAGCGGGAGAAGTTATTTGATGATTTCCCACACAAAAAAAAACAGCTCATAAGATAGTTGTGAAAATATCTCAATCGACAAAAAACTACAAAGAATACGATAATTATGGAACTTACGATTGGGGTAGGGAGGGCCTCTTGGCTAAGTAATAACAGTCGCACGGGTCGATCGATCAGGTTATCTACTCTTTCCAAGGTTCGTCCGTGGATGGGTAACCATCTCTACATACCGAGAACCCTCTGTACCTCGGAAAGCACGTTAGGCCGTTGGTCCCGGCTGTCATTCGTGGATCTTTGACAGTCGTTACTTGTTACGGGTCGTCCGAAGCCCGAAAGTCCGTATAACCCAGTAATTGGTTTGTGGAGGTCAGGTAGCCAGTCGCTATATAAAATACAGATACCTATTCAGCTGCATCCATTAAACTGGAAGCCGAGTCCAACAAAGCTGGAGAAAGGCTACGCAGATGATGTTGGTCAGGGTAACCGTTGCACCATACATAAAATTACCACATATTACAATCAGCCCTCATTCCCACAGCTGGGACTCTAGCCACCTTTATCTGATAGGAAGTGGGCTACGCGAGTCCTGTGGGAATCTTTGGTTCAGGACATGACGGTATCCTTACAATGTTTTCACCGTTTCATAAAATACCAATTAGCTTGTCCGATAACATTTTTCCCCTACAAATCGTAAGTGTTTGTACAAAATTGATGGATGCGGACCTGTAGTCAAAGTTTCAAGGTATCCGATATCAAACGTGATGCGTGCGGCAGGCTGTCAGTCGCGCGCCACCTTTTGGGTCACTTCCGGTGACAAGTTCCGGTTCACGTCAGGCTTTACTCGCAGCCTAAATTAAGGGTTTTCAAAGACTAAAATGGTGTTTAGACTCTTAACATTTTCATAATGTGGGTCACAGTTACCTATGTAAATTGCCAAAAGTATCATTTTTGATTTATCAGGAATGCATAACACTAAGTTATTAGTCAGTAAAGCTCTTCTAATTAGATATTTAGATACTCAGATATAATCAAAAAACAACGTTTAGATTTATGACCTAAAAGTTATTTTCAGCTTTGTGAAGGTCAACAAGTCGCTCCTGTTTAAATGTCACATAAATAACGTCGTATCGCCCCTGATAAAATGCTCGCGAGCACGGGTGCCGCATGCCTGGTGACTAGCGTGACCAAATGGGAAGGTAGTAGGTACGATTCCAGAGCAAGGACCA
Organism: Antitype chi; assembly: GCA_947359405.1. Taxonomy (NCBI): domain Eukaryota; kingdom Metazoa; phylum Arthropoda; class Insecta; order Lepidoptera; family Noctuidae; genus Antitype; species Antitype chi. Next base: position 6,240,920 of record OX375815.1, on the reverse strand, counting down.
AAATTCCAAAATTTATTTTAAAGAGAGAATTCTTTTAAATAAATTGGTTGTTTCATTGTAGAGCGAGAACTGTGTTCGAGTAATTTACACGTCTTGTATTTGCTTCACATGGCCACCTACAGCTTATTTCAAAGTGAATACAAAACAGCAAGTAAATTAATTCTAACAACAGTAAACACGCGATTTTACGCCCCAAGGTAGGATAGGATCTAATTTTAAAATACCATCTACATTTTTTTTATCAAAACACAACCACACCCGAAATACTTTTTTTACATGATATCAGTCAAATTAAAATATGGTGGCCTACACTGCACTATATCTACCGCTAGATTACCCACTACAAATAGTGGAGTTAAAAATATCTCGGGTATTTTAATTCGAAAGGGATATGCGTATCTCTTCGTCTCTATCAGATCCTTTTCCACTGATTATATAGGCAAAGCAAAAGTGATCCAATGGGAATTTTTTCACTTGTAGAGGTGACTTATTATTTCATGTTACACGGCTAGTTTACTATGCCAGAAACTGAACTAACGCGTTAAAAACTGCCTTTGTATACAAATCACAAAAGGAACAGTGTCATTCTCATCTGATATTCCCACGATACGGCAACGCGTGTGAGTGGCGCGTCCCAGGGAATAAAAAGAGACAAAACAGGGAGGCTGGAGGCTGTTCGGGTGCGAGCGTGAGAAATACGGGATGCTGACGTATCCTTTTTATTAGGAGAACATGAAATCGTAGGATGTTGAAGAATCCGCATAGAATCTGGCGGGAATACTTGAGTCCTTTCAAGTGTTGGCGCGGAGCTTTAAAATAACTTTCGATGACACCAAATTACACGATTCTTTTCCTATGTTAGATGAAGTTTTGGGATATTTCGAATTGAATGAAACGGATCTAAATAAAGGAAACTTACGGAAAATTCTTTGTTAAGACATAATTAAGTACGATTTCAAAGGTCACGCTGCGAAATAAACTTGTCATAATACATTTCCACGGTCATAGACAGACAGTCTGTAACGCAATCGTTACAGACTGTCTGTTTCTGTCTGAAAAGGTGCCCCATTCTTTTTATAGCAGGCGCTTAAAGCTGAAAGTCATAACGCACGGGGTTCTTTCTAGGCGCGCCGGGCACTCCCCTGACATTTATTCGTAGACCATAAAAAGAAATATCTACCAGGGTAACATCGCAAGCGGAGGCTCGCTTCGCAAAGGCCTCGCCGCGCCCTATAAACTCGTTCCGCTCTAACAACGCCCCACTAACCTGTTTTGTTCTACCTCTTCGGCTGGATTTAATTGGAATTTATAATAAATGTTAATTTATTGATTGTTAATGCATACCAAGGGCTTCAACATAATATATATTATTGTGTATTAAACGAAAATTTTATATGCCTCGGAAAAGTTTCCTTTAAGAGTAAAAATATTTCAAAGTCGTGAAAACTTGAGCGACAACTTTGCTGCTTTCTATAAAAGTAGGAGTGTAACAACAGAAAACTTACGTTTCAACTCTTTCAGGATTTACGAAATTGTTATAAATTGGGAAATCAAACTTTCTCTAACAAATTATGACCTTTCAAAGTCGTGATGATGATGTCTTTTTTCAAACTTGTATTTTGGCGTTCGAGTATGAAATTGTGAAAATGACTTTCAGACATCCAAAATTGAAATAAAAAAAAACAGTTAAGGGGCCATTACAATCGATAATTAATTGTGTCTCATTAGCCGGTAGTTGACCAGTTAAAAGTTATTTTTTTACTTTTACATCCTACCATCATTAGGACCTTAAAATGATGCTGGCTGTGTTTTTTCCACCGTCATAGGTCTTAAACAGGCTATTTTTGTTTCATAACGAAATACTTTTTCATGGGAAGATACGGTCTCCGTTTTGTTTCGCCTGGATTATTGTTTAAACTATTTTAAATCGTATCACATCGAAGTAAAACAGCACACTTATCAATCAATAGTGTTCTTCTGCTAGTTATCTAATTTTCATTTATAGATAAACATATCTAATAGCAGAATTACCCAAGAAAACAGTGAAATGGGTTTTTGTGACCTACTTTGCGCTGGTGTAAATCTGAATCACAGTTACTTAATTATCCGGAACAGTTAACCTCAAATTGTGTCATTTATCCAAATAATAGTTTTTGGGTACATAAAGGTGAAAATTAACGACCTTACAAAGGTAATTAAGTCGGCAGGGATTAGGGAATCAGGCTAAATCGCGGTATAGTGGTGACGCGTATTGGGGTCGCGGTCCTTCGGTCCGGAGGGCAAAAGGGCGGGGTGCGGGGGCCGGGGCGGTGACAAATGATGCCCATTGTCTTTCTTTATTACCGAAGGGTTGCGATGCCTCAACTCTGATGACCCATAAAATCGCTAGCGAGATTGCTCGTAATTAAATTTTGTTGTTATTGGGACAACGTTTTTGTTTAATGAGTTTTTTTTTTGTTTTCGTCTTTTGGTACCATTTTTAGTCATAAAACCATAGTAGTTAATTTGCATATTATCAAATATTTCCCATTAAGCAAAGTTACTGTTTTAGAAAAGAGACGGGAAAATCCATCCACTTAAATGATTTTCCTGAAGCATTTATGGTCATTTGATTTTTCATGTTTTAATAATAAAAATGTATGCACATAAATCTCGTCTGGAAAAACATGAACTTGCATAAAATACCTAAAAGGTGGTAAACATCGGCGTGTTCATCCCCTCATCAAAATGCCAGCCGCGCCCGCTGCGGCAAATTGACTGGACAACACTGTTATGGTAATATTCATCATTATGGCGAGTTATGTTATAGAGCAGACGATGTTACCTTTTATGGGGTTAGCTTTTATTTTTAACCAGCCATGCAGATTTTTATCTTCCATTTCAATGTATAAAATGTTTTATGCCACATTTTGTAGCTAACGCACCTTGCGCTCTAAGTAGGCGCGTTCGACAGCTGGTCCGCGCTGTCTGTGATGTCAGTAAACTTTATAAAGTGCAGTCCCCGCGGTGAATGCACTTGTGCAGTTGCAGCGTACACCATCTCGGCCGCCTGTGCGCCTGGTGGCGTGGCCGCGCGAGTCAGCCCACCTCGCCGGCCACTTGGCAACCAGACAGACAAACAGACACGACCATGGCACACATACCGCGCTGACCACGCCGCCTGCCTCTGCCGTCCCACTTGCAATAATTACACATTACGTGGATAATGAACTCGATAATGATTTACCTTATCTTGAAGATTTAAAACGCTGTTCCAGGACAGTAATGAAACTGCATGCATTAAATTTGACATAGTTCGCTACGTAGAATGATGAGGACCGAGTGATTAATGAATGAGGGCTTAATTGAAGTTCCTGGGCTATTTTTTTTTAATCATTAAAACAAAATGACAACTCAATAACTGTCTCGCCTACCTATTTTAATATAATTACCGCCATCGTCATGCTAGATTCGGTTGTTCTAATAGCGGTGCAATTTCCATTTTCTATTAGGGCAGCGGATTTAACTCTACTAGATATATTAAAGGCACAGGTGCCTACTTACTTAACTACCACGCTTAAAAAAAATACATGATTTTATTAAAATTTAAAATTAAACGCAGCCGTAATCTGTTATTGAAATTATTGAAATAAACCAGTGGGGCGTTTTGGCATATTACAGTTTCAATTTGACAGTTGAACAACATTAATTGCGTTATTTACGTTGTTGAGCAGACTTCGTTTTCGAACATATGAGGCAATGGATCAGCCATATCGTTTAAAATGATTCAGATTGAGAATGATAGTGCAATTAGAATGCTGTTGGATAAAATTTTGCATATTGCTCTTTCTGACCAAAATTGTGTTGCCAAAAATCTAATGCCGAAAAATGGTTCCAGAAATTGCTCAGTGATTCTGATTTTTCCTATATTTTATAATGTAATTAAGTAAATAAATAAAAAATAGTATAATTCCTTCTTTCTACACCAGCAACTTCAGCTTTTACTAAGCGCATATTTTCAATAATGAATACAAAATGGCGAGATGAGCGCAATAGCACCAGTCTGGTATTAATCTAGTAGAAGGTGAAGTAAAGGTACTTTGTAACAATAATAAATTTTTAAAGTTTAATCATTGTTTTGAGACATACACACACAAAAAAAACTGTTGATAAAGTAGCAAAAATCATGCATTTTTTTAAACATACTTACCTAATATTATGTTTTTGCCATCTATTGTACCTAGTACATTTCAAAGGCAATGGTTTTGAAAAAACTATATTTAATATAAAAAAGTTAGCAAGGAACGTGGATCTCCACAAATAAAAGTATGAAGACAATATAAAGTTTATACAATAATATAGAATTATAGCACACTAAATGGTGCAATTTAATTTAAAAGTCTATTTATTATCTACAGCAAACCAAAAAAATTACACCGTAAAAAAATTGAACACCCATCGTCCTTGAAACAGGCAGAAAAGTTCACTGAACTTTTACAAAGCCCGTTGAACCGCCAAGTTCAACGTTCCAACTTTCCTCTTAAGACTACACCTCTTACAGTTTATATGTTACCAGTAGATGGGCAACACCGTTTCCATAACAACACCCACGCGCGCGCATTCTCCGCCTCCTTGGGGGATGAAACCATTCACGACATCGAATACCCGCTCTCGTTTCTGCCGTCCTGGTAGGAGTAGATTGCGAGTTTTCAGGAAGGGAAATAACGTGGCGGTCGGCGGTGGCGGCCGGCGCTGCGGACGCATATTTGCCATAGCGACGAAAGTGGCCCTTCGCACTCCAAGCCGAGTATGACGTCGAAGTCCTTCGTGCCCTTTTGCTCCTTTTGTCGGCCACGCTTCTACCTACAGAATATGTTGTCCTGATACTTCTTTGATCTAATTACGCATATCATTATGTCACCCCGTCTTTTATTTTCACTGTAACGACTCCTTACCATATTTTATTATTTTTGTTTGGAGGTGTGAGGTATTTTTATTTAGTTATTATTTTTAATTATAAACGTTATTTACGTATGCTTTGGTACGAATGTTTTGCTTTGGTATACTTATAATGTGTCTTGTTTACGATATTATTGTGTTTTGATAAAATCTACACATTACGGTGCTCTATTAAATATCAAGTTTATCTATGTCCAAGTAAAATAATCCCGAAGTATTTTTTTTATTAGTTAATTAATTTAAAGTTGAAACTTTTGACTAGTCAGTTTGCTGAAGTTTGATAGTCTCCTAGCGACCGACCATTTTCAGATTCGCGCACGCGCCTTTCCGTCGTCCTAAGTCCCGCCTCACCCTAGCTGAATGCATCCATCCCTCACGTTCCCTTTCACCTGCGCCCGAACCAATATACCGTACTCTATAGCTTCGAACACGTATTAATGGGATATCGATTTCTGGTCAGCTTCACTTCTCGGCACCTATGAAGCCCTGGTGTTTTCCGAACGGTTCGACATTATCGGCAATCGCCGATACATTTCCAATAACCGAAGTCCGTAGGAAATATCGACAATCGTAGAGCTGAAGGAACACCCCTTGACTAATAGGAAGATAATAAAATGATATAGTGTGACATTTTGTAATTTATATTGATTTAGGTATACTTTTTTAGTTGGATAAACTTGATCGTTAACTATAAACAATTAAATAAGTTTTGTTTTTTGGTCCTAAAGCTTACCTATACGAACATTTACAGGTATTTCTAGATTTTCACCCCACCCACCCTTCGCCCGGATATTGATTTTCAACAGCAGACAACGCTACCACTTTCACTTCCTGCTATCCTAGCTACTCCTGAAGGAACTTCCGGTTTCAAATCCGTCCACATCCGGATTACTCCCCGGATACGAGGCCGTGAAACTATCGAATTTTCTTAGTAGCAAAGAAAACATGGAATCTTTGAATCAACGAATTTTCTTAGTAGTTTACGTATAACAAAAAAAATTGGTAAAGTAAATGAATTGTGATAACATGAGTTAACTAAGTCTGGTTCTAAGTAACTCCCTTTTGAACACGCTTTTATTAGCTTGGTATTGTATGTACTCGTATGTAACGGAATCTTGGAACTCGAATTTCACCCACTTCAAGACATCAAATTTATTTAAAATTTTGTACACTTATCAAGGACCGATGACAATACAATAATTAGATGAAAAAAAAACACGCTTTTGTAATGTGTAGCTGAACTAAAACAGAAAATAAATAATACTTTAAAAACTAAAAAACACGCCTAAATAATGATTGACCGTGATTTTTCGTTTTTTAAACTATTATTTATAAATTAATGAAAAACAAATTTTAGTCGGCTATATTTTGGGCAACGGATGCATCGAGCAACAAGCGGAGCGATAGCATCCATCTTGCTTGTCGGGAGTCGGATTCGCAGCAATATCGCGCACAGGCGTACTAGGCTTGCAGAACAATACAAGAGTTCGCTCGGATTTTGTAGGTAAAGTTTCGAACTGCGAAAACACTAACAGTCCCTTCAGGGTTTAGGTATCAGTTACTTTAGGGACGTTTAAATCTAATGTATTTGCGATTATTATTATTAAAACATCATTGTCGGATAGATAGCGTTTTGATGTGATACTCTACCTAGCTAGAGCTTATTTAATTCAACTAAATCGAGGTTTGTGCATACATAGGAAAATTATTTTTTCTGTGATTTTCTTTTTTCAAATAAAAGTTACTTTTGAACCGAACTTTCGGATCAACCACGCAGTCGAACAAGTTTAATTTAATACAACCCGTATTCGAATTAAAATACAGTGTTGATCAATATTATACTCGTAAGTCCTGAGTAAAAGTAGGTACTTTCGACACCCATTCAATATATCAGTACTTTTTCTACCACGCGCGAAACAAAAATATCTAAGCAACTAGTAATAGACAGCTAGTATCAGGGGGTTGGATCACCTCTTTTAACTGCTGACTTCCGCGTACAGTGCACCCCTTGCAACCCTGTCATGGCCGCCGTCACTAAACTAACGTGTATTTGCACACACATAAAATAACGCCTATTTGTGTAGGTGTTACTCACTACAGAAGCCATAAGTTAGTAGACTTCCTATACGCACACATACAACATACGTATTTTGTATATGTGTTAAAGTTCATCGTAATTACCACTTTCATCTGCCAGCTGCCTTGGTAGGTAATGTTAACTCACTAGATTCATTCATAATTTAATCATTTTACATAAGTAACTCCTAGTTACTTACATTGTTGTTTTACTTCCCGAACGGTAAAATTTTATGCGTAGTAAAGTACCTACCTAGTTCGTGCCGAACTAAGCTTTTAACTTGATTAACATTTTTCAAACTTAAAATCTACTCCCTTCTATGAGGGTTTATTAGTTATGTCGTACGCAAGGAATATTAAGTTCATGTTCATCCATTCTCTTTTTTTTTAGAGGTTGGGAAATCGTCAAATAACTTCTCCCGCTCTGGGTGGAGCAGACTTTTACTGACTAAAACGCACCCGTGTTCCGTCAGTTGCCTGTGTGCCAGGGGCCACGGTATCTCTTTCGAACAACCCGGACCCCTGGCAGGCATCGGCCCTAGCGGGCCCCTTCAGTTGGTGCTGACATGTCTTTAAGGCGCGCGTGGAACTCAACGCGCGGTCGACCCAGGCTTGGTCCTTACCGGACAGCGAACTACCCATTACTCGCCGTCCGCAAGCCCGCGCCTACGGTGGCCGGCAATCAGCCTGGGATTCCCGACGCCCAGGGCGTCTCCTGCGGAGGCTAGGGCCGTGGTGGGGGCGCAAATACTGCCTCTCCCTCACGTGCGCCGCCTCCCTCCTCGCGAGCATAACTGCTTCACAGAAGGAAGCGACGGCTACCCATGCTATCTAGCTCCGTATCATGGCCTGGACCAGGGCCAGACGCGAGAGATCGCCGCCGCCGATCGCCTCCACGAGGACACGGCGGTGCTCCGCCAAAGCCGGGCAGACCTCCACCGTATGCTCCACCGTGTCCTCAGGGCGATCTTCGCAGTGGAAACACCCGGGCGTTTCCTCCCGCCTTATGCGGATAAACAGGAATCTCCCGAAACAGCCGTGTCCGGTGAGGACTTGCGTCAGGCGGAAGGTGAGGACGCCGTGGCGCCTCTCAATCCACTTATCAAAGAGGGGACTTACCGCCGCATTCGTGGTGTGCCCAGCTCTGGGTTGCGACAATAGCACTCTCCATGTCGCCATGAGATCCCGCCGGAGCTCTGTCCGCTGTGCCGCGATTTCTCGCGGCAGCGGAGTTACGCCCCGACGTTTGGCCTGGCAAAGGTCCTCGCGCACACTTGGGAGTGGCGCGAGGACCTTTGCCTCCAGATCCCATGGCGCAGTAGGCCACGGTAACATGTGCTCGGGTGGGAGACTCGTTGATTTTTTAATTCAGAAATCAGGAGGTTTAAGGCTTAATTTGTCAATAGGCCAATGAAGTTACATCATATAAATGAAACGCGCGTTAATTTATAAAAAATAAATCTGGACCAAACCACACTCCCTTTATACGGGCTCCGATTGTCTAGGAACGTCGAACGAAAATCAAATAATAACCTACTTCATGAAAATGTTGTTTATAGCTTCATCATCATCATTTCAGCCGGAAAACGACCACTGCTGGACATAGGCCTCCCCCAAACGGGGGGTTTTGCCATAATCGCCACGCTTGGCAGGCGGGTTGGCGATCGCAGTATGGTGGTAAAATGCATAGAGAACGCTGCTGCCCATTCTCTAGTAAGTCCCTTAGTCGCCTCCTACGACACCCACGGGAAGAGATGGGATGGTGCTATTCTTTAGGTCCGGCACCACACGGAACGTTTATAGCTTAGTGATACTTATTCCAAAAGCCGTTATCCTTGTTAAATTAGAAAAATTATAAAATATAATAATTGGTCCTTAGGTACCACTTCATCCTTTAGGTGACGACTAAAATTCGCTGCGTAGAAATAATTGTATTGTAATAAAGAAAATCTCGATGCTGTAGACTTGAATAAGACTGCTACAGGCTTAGCATGAGGCTTCCTATTTCTACTCTACCGTAGAATTGAAATTGCTTGTCTACCTTTTTCGGTTAAAAACTGTCAACTGTCTACACGGAAACGTCATTTTTGTCTACTGTTCCGTCGACAAAACGCTTCTCTACGGTTTTTGAGCTAAGCCTGCAGATCTCGTCTTGCTATCATTCAGAAATAAATAATAACCTTGCTAACATACAGGGTGGCAGGGAGCATCGACGCGCAAACGGTAGACAAAGAATTACGGGCATCGTTCTAGAAAACAAAAAAAAAGGTAATAACAGCCGCACGGGTCGATCCAACAGGCTAAGCTACGCTTGCCGGGGTTGGTCTGTGGGTGGGTGACCATCTTTACATAGTGAGACTCCTTCGTGGCTAGGAAAGCACGTTAAGCTGTTGGTCCCGGCTGTCATTCGTGGATCTTTGACAGTTGTTATGGGTCGTCAAAAGCCCGAAAACTTAACAGCCAGTCTTACCAAGGGGTATCGTGTTACCCAGTTACTGAGTTGTGGAGGGCAGATAGGCAGTCGCTCCATGTAAAATGTTGGTATTCAGCTGCATCCGGTTAGACTGGAAGCCGACCCCAACATACTTGGGAAAAGGCAAAGCAGATTGATTTTGTGACTACATTGATTGTAAAAATTTGATTCATTGCCTTTACCTGCACCCTAATTGCGTAACTCACGATTAATCATAATCTGGTTCGTTTTGAAACAGATGGCTAAACCATTGCTTCATATGTTCGAAAAATGTGTCTGCTCAACAACGTAAATAACGCAATGAATATTGTTGAACTGTCAAAATGAAACCGATTATGATTAATCGCATGTTACGCAATTAGGGTGCTGGCCACTCAGAAAAAACTGCGAAAAAAAGTTTTTATGTATGAGAGACTGGCCAGTTATATTATATAATCTATTTTTTTTGCACCTATTATATTAATTATTAGTAACATATTTTTAATCGCGCCTAGAGGTATATTATGTCGGATATATTGAGTAGACCACCTTTGTAAGACGACTAAAATGTCACGGTGTATACTCATTGATTATAATTTAGAGAAGTTAATATTAATAAAAATACTAGTGTAGGAGCGCTGACACATCAGTATTGTGTTCGTTGTACGTGGGGCGCTCGGCGACAATAGTTCGCCCGTAACCACCGTAAACTGTGGACGCGCTCCCAACCTAATTAACTACTCATGTGTACTATTAATAACGAGTTATATATAAAGCAATAATAGAACTCCGCAGCATTTGATTTCTCTCCGTACACACAACCCTAAAGGCATAAAACACATATCCACTAAACTAGTATTAACTTCTCTAAAAAACAGAACCGAACCCCTGAAGACCTCATCCGTTGCTACGAATCTTGTAGCCGCATACAAATAATCATATTATAATTTAAACTAAAATAATATCGGTAATATGTTGACACACATTTGGTTGGCAGGTTTCGCCATTCCACAAACATATTAACAATATCTGGATGAACGAGCTTTACTCGGTATTAATTTATTTGTTTTCTAAAAATGAAACCTAGTTAGATCGATTTATCGCCCCCGAAACCTGCATACTAAATTTCATGAAAATCGTTGGAGCTGTTTCCGAGATTCAGATTATATATACTTACATATATATACAATAATTGCTCGTTTAAAGGTATTCGATTAACCTGTCTGACAAACCGAACACCATCCCTTAGACTTTAAATGAAAATTATCCCTTGCTACGAACTTCGTAGCAGTGCAGAATTAATTATATAATATTTAAAACGAAATTGATATCGGTTCTTAAAGATTGTCGTGGACTGTTTTATGGTCGGCTGGTCTTGACATATTAACAGATTGATTGATATAAATATTAACCTGTCCAAAAAAACAACACCATCTCTTTCACCTCAAAGGGAACACAACCCTTGCTACCAACGCCGTAGCAACGTAGAATTAACTTTGAATTATCATCTTGATACTAAACTATAAATAGATTGTTTAAAAAAACATATGCATAGTATTTAAACAGCTATATGAATAAATAACAACCTGACTTATAAATAGAAGTTTGGACGTAAATGGGAAAACATCCCTTGCTACGAATGTCGTAGCACCGTAGAATTAGTTAATTAAATTATCATAATGTCATATTAGTTCTTATATTAGATTGGTGTAGTCTGTTCTATGCACGACATGGTATCGGTATCCTAACAGATTAATTTAACATATTAAACTGTCTTAAAAATATAACCTTAGACTTTAAAGGGAACACATCCATTGCCACGAATTTCGTAGCCGCGGGGAAGGGGTGAACTAAATGTACATATATACCTAATTGTCATGAAAATCTTTTAGTCACCGACATATTTTAAAAAGTTATCTATAAGTACGTTATTAAGATAGTTATGTATTAGGGAAGTGCTTAATTTTATGTTGGGATATCAGCGTAGAAGAAAAAAAAAATTTGGTTAAAAAAAATATGGTAAAATACAGTATAAATCTTAGAAATAATATAGGTAGTACAAAGTATGATGCCTGTACTAGGATAAACCTGTATCACAGCCGGCATGAGTTCTTATAATTTATATTAACACAAAGTCTGATTTATTAACAATATTTGATTTTAGTTAGTTAATTAATTATGTTAGAATTTACTTAATCGCTAATAATTAAGTTATAAAAAATATATTCAGTGTTTTGATTTTCATAGTAATATAGAAGGAAGAAATGTTAAATATAATTTATATAAAAATAAAAATAAAACGTTTTAATAGAAATATTATCGGTTCTCTACCGTGCCTCGGAAAGCACGTTAAGCCGTTGGTCCCGACCGTCAGAAGCCCGAAAGTCTGACAAGCAGTCTTACCAAAGGTTATCGTGTTACCCAGTAACTGGGTTGTGGAGGTCAGATAGGCAGTCGCTCCATGTAAAATACTGGTATTCAGCTGCACCCGGTTAGACTGGAAGCCGACCCCCACATAGTAGGGAAAAGGTTGGGCAGATGATGATGATGATATCGGTTGCCTACATTATACTTTGTTTTAGACATTAAGAGATCATAAACACTAACAAAACTCTCTTTAAATACTAAAATAATAGTTTAAAAAACTAAAAAACACGCTTTAAAAACCAAACTAAAAAAGGAGAAAATAATTTAATTCAATTAAAAAGCGTGGGGTGCTTTTTGAGGTATTTTTATAATCAATTAATGTCAAGCACCCCACGCTTTTTAATTGAATTAAATTATTTTCTCCTTTTTTAGTTTGGTTTTTAAAGCGTGTTTTTTAGTTTTTTTAACTATTATTTATTTTCTATTTTTTAGTTCTGCTAACTATAAAACGTGTTTTTTTTTCTCAATTTTTTTTTTATTATTAAATTGTCATCGGTCCTCGACAAGTTTACAAAGTTTCAATGAAATCTGACCGTTTAAAGTGGGTCAAAATCACGCTCAAAGATTCCGTTACACACATACATACATACAACCCGAGGTAATATAAAGCGTGTAAAAAGAAATCTACAATTATGAATTTCATGGCATAGTAGCACCATAGATAATTGGTTAGTTATCTTTAACATCTAAAACTGATTAAAATTGCAAAATCATATTGATACATGCACATTATGTATAATTAAAATATTACTAACTTTGGCCCGTTGCTCTGCCCGCGTGGATGTCGGTTATCGCGTAAAAAGTGGCTTATGTCCTTCCCCATTTCCCAGGCTATATCTCTGCCATATTTTATTACGATCGATTCAGCGGTTTAGGCGTGAAAATGTAACAGACAGACAGAGTTACTTTTGTATTTATAATATTAATATAGTAAGGAAGTAGGATTTTTTATTTTTTTTATTTTTTATTTAACCATTTATGCACACACATATAAACAGACAAGAAGAAAGGAACAGAAAAATACGTACATAGGTAATGCTTATTTCTACAGAAATCTCTTCCAGCACACCTGCGATAGGAGAGAAGATAACAGAGATGTAGACAACGCGTGTGTTTTTTCGGTATGTTCGGCCGTAGAAAATAAACGGTTGCGTTATGGCCGTCGGCGTCGGTGACTTTATTTTATATCAATGTTTTCTACGTTGGTTTGAACTAACACCACCATGAAACAAAGGATTACAATTATCTTTCAAAATTATTCAGATTGTGATTGATAGTGTGTTACGCAATTAGGGTGCAGCTATATATTAAGTAGGTTTACTAGAAGGCTTTTTTTTTGGGTGGGAAATCATCAAATAACTTCTCCCGCTCTGGGTGGAGCAGAAGGCGTTTCATACTTTTACTGACTAAAACCCACCCGTGTTCCCTCAGTTGCCTGTGTGCCAGGGGCCGCGGTATCTCTTTCGAATAACCCGCACCCCTGGCAAGCATTGGCCCTTGCGGACCCCACCAGCTGGTGCTGACATCTCTTTGAGGCGCGCGTGGAACACAACGCGCCGTCGGCCCGGGGTTGGTCCTTACCGGACGGCGAGCTACCCATTACTCGCCGCCCGCAAGCCCGCGCCTACGGTGGCCGGGAATCAGCCTGGGATTCCCGACGCCCAAGGCGTCTCTCGCGGCGGCTACGGCCGTGAGGGCGCATATACTGCCTTTCCCTCACGTGCGCCGCCTCCCTCTTTGCGAGCATTACTGCTTCGCAGAAGGAGGTGACGGCTAACCATGCACTCTCGCTCCGTACCATGGCCTGGACCGGGGCTGGACGCGAGAAATCGCTGCCGCCGCTCGCCTCCACGAGGACACGACGGTGCTCCGCCCAAGCCGGGCAGACCTCCACCGTATGCTCCACCGTGTCCTCAGGGCGATCTTGGCAATTGAAAAACCCGGGCGTTTCCTCCCGCCTTATACGAAACAGGAACTTCCCGAAACAACCGTGTCCGGTGAGGACCTGCATCAGGCGGAAGGTGAGGACGCCATGCCGCCTCTCAAGCCTCCTCAAAGAGGGGACTTACCGCCGCTATCGTGGCGTGACTAGCGGGCTCTTTCGGATCTTTGCTCTTTGAATGAGCTTTTTCCCAACTACAACTGCAGATGAGTTTTAATGAGCGAAGACTTGTTTTTCAATGTTGATCTATTTCGTCTTTACATATGTAAGTATTTATTTTGTCACAAATCTTTACAAGGAGTAGGTAGGTACTTCCATACATCATGCAGAGCTGTCAGAGCCGATGATTTATGCACTTGTTTCCACGCATTGTACCATTGTTGACTGTTGCAACCTTTCAAGTACACTTGTTCAAATAAAGTCTTGCCTCTCTTTCTGTATATAAAAATAAAAAGAGACATGAAAATCCGTAGGTACCGAAAGGGTCTTTGCCAACGTGCGTAACTTCTTGCGTAACTCTCTCGGTTCTGATTGGTCGGTAAGGCCACGCCCAGTGCGTAAACCGAACCGTGAAATTCGACAGGCCCTTAGACGGCCCTTTCCAACTTCTTATACTCTTTGCGTTCCTAGTAATCTGAGTTATATTATAAATAATTTAAAGGGCTCCCCGATATTATTATAATTTGACAACAAACAACTGAATTACATGTAAGCGAAACGATGCTCATTTACAATATTATTGTTTCAACAGTATTTATTTTTGTCTCTACAAAAATCCTGACCAAGCCCATTGTCTTACCAACAGTCAACTCCTTCCCACTAATAGAAAATTTTAGAGACAAGAACATAATTAACAGTAATTAAATATGCAAATGATTAAAAATGTACGCCTAGAGCCCTTGCAGAAGGTGTAAATGACAGAAGGGATTTCTTTGTAGTAAGAAATAATGGGCATGTCACTCCCAATGACTTTGTGTACCAGGCTCACATAACTATGTAGGAGTTATACTCAGAAAGGGCTTTCGCTAACCTTCGAGGGCCGGCCTGGCCGAACCACAGTTGTTCGGTTTAAGAAAAAAGTTTACATTGCGTATGGGATGAGTCAGAAACGTTAGACATCTATTTTAGTTCGATATTTTAATAAGTTCTTGGCATTTGTTAATAACTACCAACATGACTAAAATACATTTTTGATAAGAGGTACGATTGGCTTAGGTAGGTACTGTATTTTTTTTTACTTTTGAAGCTTCTTAATTTATATTTTTGAGATTTCATTCAAAATAGCGCGCCTAGGTATGAGTATTCGTTTTTATGTAGGTATATTTGAAACAAAGGTGTTTTTACAGTATGTTTTTTAGGTAGTTTCCTTTAAAAGTTTTTAAGAGCTTGTCTTTCCACTTGTCAGGAATTAATCTGGACATTTTAAATTAATTAACCAAATTGTGGTCCTTGGATCTGGCTTGTCCTATTGTACCTAAGCCTAATAAAATATTTAAGTACAGTAGGAATCTATGTCATTTTGGCATGGGCCTTTTCCACTTCGTGAAGAATAGAAATGTTAGAATCAAGGAGTAGTATAAAAAAACAACTTTAATTTTTCTGAAATAATGTATTCTAGTTGCTGAAAAATTAAAATTGGGAAATTTCCCAAAAAATTGTCACGGTTTTTTTAAATAATATGTATTCAACAAATAAATGTATGTATATCCTTTTACAAAAATATCATAAGATGCCTTATTTAAGCCAAACAATTAAAATTGAAGGATTTCCTCACAAAAATATTACACAGTCAAAATAATTTCTTGCTGAAAAGCGAAACATCCATACGGAAATAGCTGAAATACCACAAATTCTTTAGAGCCAAGTTATTTTTCTTTGGTAAGCATTCCGGCAAAGATGGCCTCACTTGAATCCCAAATACCAGGCGAACATGATGCTATAGCAGCTCTATGGAATGCCGATGAAAACGCGCGGACTTGGAAAAATTTTGAAGAAAAGTTTGAACTAGAAAACTCGTGGGAATAATATATAAGTGGTCCGAAAGAACAATTATTTTGTAAGCATTATTAGAATTTGTGACGTTAATTTTTTTTAAACATATCCCTTAGTAAAATGGCTACCTACTCTACGTTACGGTCGCGCTACATACCTATTTTGTACTAACTTTCTTATTTACGAGTTTATGAATATTAGGTACTTACTTATCGCTTAGGTATTACTTACATACATTTATGTTTTCGGATCGATTTTGAGATATTACCAAGATCTGTACGAATATATATGTATATATAATGTAATATGAAATTTCTAACTTGTCAGTATACAATATCGAAAATCGCTATCGTCCACGAAATCGAGCACTTAATTTACCTACAAGCTAATTTAGACCAATTATAATTATGTGAATGACAATTTTTATCTTATTGCAATTGCAATAAATGTGTATTTAAGTAACACTTAACTAACGCAAACAAATGTCATCTAAAAATATTACATAAATAGTACGACACTATTTTATTAATATGAGTAGGCATACTAACTACTTACATGAAACTAAAAAAGACATAAATTTAGAGATGCTAGAATTTAAGAAAAAAGTCGTCCAGGTGACGTCTTCTTAGATCACAAAAAACAACTTATTATATTACTCGACAAATAAAAAAAAGATATCGATTAGAGATGGCAGCAAAATTCGTAGCAAGTGCTACGAAAAATTCGTCCTTGATGACGTCATCATAGATCTAACCGCTACAGCGTAGAGGCTAGGCTCGCTTGTCTACATGATGTGTGTATATTTTGTCCCGCAGGAATCGCACACTCGCCCCTACCCACGCACATTTCCACACCCCTCGTGAACAGCTGATCGTGATCACACACTGACGAAACACATGTGTCTTCGAACTCCACCCTTTGTCTGCTACCCTGGTACTTATAGCCCACATGTGCAACCCTTTCCGACACGTGGTCGTACCGTACGTGACCCACACACTACCGACTGTCTATTTATTTTATTTGGCCTTTCGTGTCTGTATGTAATTAGAAAAGTACGTATGTGAGCGGTCACGAAATAGTAGAGTTATAATATGGCTAATTGAGGAACGTGAGCTTATTTCGTGTAGTTTACACAATATAAGCATGACACCCTCATTAAAATAATAATGTTTGTACTAGACTTTAGAGAATAAAGTTCTAAAATAATTATCTAAGTAAAATTAAGCGCAAGTACACACATGTTAAACACGCATGTATGATGTAATCTACTACAGACATGATTATCATTTGTCATGTCGGTGAACCACGTACGAACAGCAATCATAATGCAAATGTGCTGTCTTCACTACCACAACACAGAAGCGAAGCGGGCAGTCCGCGCCGTCGCACACGCCCCGTGACGCAGTGACATGCGTCAACAGCGACTATTGCACCAGGCGAACAGTTCGCCAGAGAGGTGCATTGCCCTTCATTACACTACCAGCCAGTTTCACAAGACCTGCTGTTAACTGCACACGCACCTCCCTTCGTTTCTTTCCAACAAACGCTTGTCGCACTGCCTTGGACGCGTGTTGGGAGAAAGAGACCTGCTGAGGGGGGCTCACAGTATGCTTCATTCACAAATACTATCTCTGTCTTTCACGTTGCTGCTGTATGCATTGGCATCACGGCTGTGTGATCTATAATAACACACAGATAGTATTTTTACTCTTGTAATCTCATACAAGTTGTACTAATAAAGAAATGTTTACTCGTCTGTTGTGAACTGATTCACAGTGATAAATTCAAATAGTGAGCATTATAGACATGAGTGGGTTTTAGATGATTTCATTTAACCATTTGGTAGATTAAATTTTTGTATCAATCTTTTCAGAAATTCTTTGCTACGACTAGCTACGAAGTTTTAAGTCTACAGTAGAAAAAATGTAGCTTGTAGATTTCGTAACTTTGTTGTGTAGGTCGTAACCGTAGCAGTATGTGCCGAATTTTCATAAGTGCTACGAGCATTATAGTATTAGTCTATTAGGTATACCCGAGAACTTACTCTATGATGTCTAATAATTTGATTGCAACATCTTTATTATTTTAACTGAGTTAAGTAAAGTTATAAAGAAGTACCTAGGTACTTATTTTTAGATAATAATATGGATGTAAAATTGAAAAAAGTTTTTATCTTCTTGTTTTCATGATACCCTGCTCCAATGTATCTGGTATCTACGCATTTTTATGTCACAGTTGTTTACAAAAAACACCCTTTTAGCTTGTATGCGAATTCATATTGTGTGTGTTACAACCATTGTTGACATTTTTTATTTATTCTTAATAAAGTGCCTATTTAATTAAAAGTACCTACTAACTGGAAACGTACTAATTACCTTTATTTGGTAAAAATCAAATGTCGATCGAGATTTTTTATTTCCGTGAACAATGATGATTAATTTATTGTTTGAGATCCATCAGTTTGAAGATAGTTTTTTGGAATGTATAATTTGCTTATTTACTTCGTTCAGTAAAGTAGGTCGTAGTTTCGTTTCAGTATTTGATTAATATTATATGTCTGGTCTTCTGTGAGGGAAAGTATGCAAGTCCACGGTTATATGTTAGTAATTGCCACGTTATAATTGTTTCTACGTTAATTAATGTAATTAGTGATGTACCGTTTCATTAACTATAAATAAATTAATGCGAGTTATTTGGACATTGAACATTTTTATTTGTATATGCAAATTGTACATGAAAAACGTGTACACACTGCTACACATAAAGCTATACATTTCCAGTATAAGCTGATCTCGCATTGTGTAGGATTTCTGTACAGTGCGATATCAGCGTAAACTGGAAATGCATAGCTTGACGTGTAGCCGTGTATAATAGGAGCCGACATGTAAAAGTGTTAAAGTACAAACGTACTTACAGAAATGAATTTATTTATCATTTATCTAGGTTTTGAAATTTTGTCTTTATTTATGAAGTCTACGAACAAAAACAAAAAGAATCAATGTCTTCCTTTCATCAGAATTTTTCTGCCCGGATGCAGGTACTTTGGCTTGATGATACGCGGAGAACATAACGAATGTCAAGTGTTAAATACGCAATATCTGACGTTTCATTATATACCTTCTCGTATGCAATAAGCACCTATTACTCAGGCAGAATAGGAGTCACCTTCTTACGACTTAGGAGCTCCTAGTAAACGATCTACATCAAACGCGAACGGGTTACGTAGTGCTCGACACAGTCATCAACATTTTCCTTGCGTTTTGCTTAATTTACTGGAGAATTAAATAGGTATTTCCTTAACATAATTTTCTGTTTCTTAAAGGACATAATTTGGTCTTTTAAGTAGATAAGTAATTACTGTAAATTACTTTATAAACCGGGGAAGGTGTTTAAAAAAATCGATTAGTCTAATAATTATAATAATTTAATACATATCCGAGTTTAAACTTTAATAACTTACAAATTTTAATGTAATGCAGCTTAAGAATTTTTGCTACGGCGACGTCATGCTACGGAAATATGACGTAGCGTGCGTGACGTAGCAATGCTGAACGATATTGTCGTCCCGTCATTCATAGTTTCATTACCCTTGGAAAGTTGAAAGTTAACTCCTACCGAATTATGGCAACCTAGTGAGGGTTGACGTCATAAGACGTGTTAATAAAAATACTTTTACTGAACCCTCAATATTAATCGTCTTGGGGTTACGTCACCGTTTATATCCAATACGCCTTTTGAGTTATTTCAACACGAAAGTAATTTTATAAGAAACAGTTGAATTTAAATGTGAATAATGATCAGCGTTAATAAATAGGTAGAGTTAATAATTATGACTCTCAACAACAATTTTATATCGCGACCCTTTTTTTTATTTGTTATGGAAAACTATTACAAATAACAATTATTGTGAATTGGCATTTTTATCAACGTCGTCCTGGGAGGCGGATATTTTGGTCCTTCCTTTTTTTGTTAGTGAGGGGCACACGCACACCCCGACATGCCCAGACGTGGTACAAGTCCGTCGGATCCCGCGGTCCCGCCTACACAACACCCCACACAATGTCATGGCGTGGCGGTCCTTTCGGAAACTGATAGCTCTCTGCAACCCATATTATCCTGGTATAAAAAGGGGGCAAACCATTGTTCTTACGCACACGCATTTTTTTGGAATTACGTTAAAGTACTCAGTTTTGGTGCGAATAGATTTATGACAGATTAACATTTAAAATTAATAAAACATTTACTAAGGTTTTTTATTCACGAATATTTCATGTGTTTACATAATTTGTGAAAAGCATTTTAATTAATACAATCAAAGTTGTTTTTGCTAAAGTTAACGAGGAAAAAGTTTCTCCAAGTCCTTTCAAGTTTACATGACGTTTACAAAGTAAAACGTCATGTAAAACTACATCTTCATGATCATGCCACCTTGGTAGAAAAGATGGGAAATTCGTTCGTATTAACTCGTTTGTTTTCGTTTACTCAGAGATTCGGCCCGGAGCAAGAGAGAGGGAAATAAACACATACACTGAGACTAATAATGAAAAATACTACGAATTTATTCTTTGCTCTACATTTTTAGAATAATAAATGCTGTATGAATTGTTTGGAATGCAATCATAGCTGATTCTTTTAAATGAATCTACATTGTTATTATCGTGGGGTTAAATGAGTGCGAGGAAACTTGTGTAATGATGTGTGCGAACCCCATTTAGTGTTATCAATTTGCAGCAATTATTTATACTAATCGCCATCAATTAAAAAGAGTTTCACTCGCGGTTTCGCTCTAAATAGCGCGTGCGCTATAGATAGGTAGTTTTCTAAGATAATGTAAAAATAAAATCATTAGGAATTTAGAACGATATTTTTTTAGTTTTGTGGGAATTTTAAAATCTTTAAAAACTACCTAGTTACTTTTATATATTTTTTTAATTATGCATAAAAGTATGCAGTTGTAATCACAGCAAAACAAAAACTAAATGGCGATAATTTGATTATGACCGGAGTTGAGCTAATTTTGTTTGCTTTGTTTGAAAGTTTACATTAAAATTATTTTATTTAGCATCAAAAGTTAACTAAGTACAAACGCAAAGTTACGACTGTATGTAGTTGTACAATTTATCGCTCAATGACGTGAATTATTATCAATGTAGTAACCTCCTACGTAGTCGGAGTGAATGTCCGTTGCAGTCGCTTGCACTCACTGCGGGCGACGACGGTCGTTGCCTTTTATCCTTGAGTATCCTTGAACAGGACGACGCTTAACACAAACCTCTTATATCTTATGCCAGCCTAGTACTTCGCAGGATATTTCGTCCCTTTGGGAAATACGACAGACATCCTTAAGGGACATACGACACGTCAGCAGAATTTTCTGTACAACAAAGCGTACAAATAGGTGATTAAAGGTATAGCTACATTTGCATTTGTTAGATCTCTTTATTTCGTTTATTAGCGTTTAAAAAAATGGCATATTTTTGTTTTTAAGTTACTTTAAATAAAATGATTGATTGCCTAGTTATATTTATATTGATTGAACAAATTGGATAACTAGATAAGCGGCGAGATAAAGGGCATACAAGTTACCTAGTGCTACTAGGACTGTTCAATATTGCCTTTTGATAAAAGTACAATGTTAATTAAATACGCTTACGTCGGCTTATTCATGCTTTTTTCTTTGTAGTTACAATGCATAATATTCCGAAACATCAAGTTAAGTTGGTATTCTTTTCGATCTCTTCGAAATCATGCCGCCCTGGCTTTTACAGACGTCATTTCAGCCATTTCGGCGTAACAAATTACATACTTCATTTTATCACTCGGAGAGATCTCCACCCCCAAGCCTTGAATGAAAGGGAAAGGACAAAGTACATCTTCGCGCCTTCTGAAGTCCTGCTAGTTGTTGACGTCATTCCAATAGAATCCACATCCCTTGGGTACCTCTCGAACATTGACCTTAACTTGGTACCTGTGTAGCGGACAATGTCCTCATCAAAAACATAATTAAGTATGTATAATTATGTGTAGTTTAGTATGCACATAGGTAACTGTATTATAAGAATGGCATAATAACAGTGGTGGGCCGAGGTGGATCACATAAGAATCGCAGTCATTTGTTTAGCAAGCATCGACATTTTATTAGTACAGTAAGTAACATCACTCACAAAAATGTTAGCAAAAAATATGTTTTGTATAAATTCTATGAGCCAAAATAAAATTTGCTTTATGCTGACGATTCATTCAAAAGAGCATTGTATTATAGTGTCATATAAATACTACGGTCGGTATAACTATGAAAGGAAGGTTGGGTAAGACACGCCCCCATCACTAAAAGACCCGCGGAGTCGGGGACAAAGCTAAAACGGGAGGGTGTCCCCTTGCCATCCTTGTCGCACCCGTGAGCTTTTCAAAGCTTTCTGTCTCGTCGATCTCCTCGGTCCTCATGATGCCTTGGTACAATCCCGCGCTACAAACGCCACTGTCGCTAGCCGCTTTCTCCTTCTGATGAACATTTTTAGTTATCGCGAGTCGAGAAAGGGACAACAAAATAATGGAAGTAGTCGTATCTCGTTCTATCGCTTGCAAGGTTTATCAAGTTGAATGCATAATGAATTGCTACAGAGATATTCCAATTGCTTCCTACTAATGCTGTTTATGAATGAGCAGACAATTTAATCTTCAATCATAAAATTTATTAAAATAACAACGATTTGGTTTGTGTCACCGACATTAGTTAACATGGCGGTTTCATTCCAGTATGTCATGGCGCGCGTATGGTACCGCAGTCCCTGCAGACAACGACCTCAACTCTCCCGCCTACCACGTCCATGACACCAGTGCCGCTGACCATCCTCCAGGAACAGCCGACCCCGCCATCGCCGCCTGTTTGCGCCGATGCCACTGACGTCAACAACCCGCTCGGGAGACTCCGCAGTGCAATGAGAAACTCCGCTTACACACAAATGAACGCCTTCTTTGATGCCTTCCTTATTTTCTATAGCGATGAGCATTTGGTAAGATGTAAAGTGAATAATTATTCTCACTCTGAAAGGAAATTATAATCCTCCGAGTTATTTTTCACGTCAACTTACAGACTTTATTGTATATATGCGATGACAGTAACTTAATAAAATTCAAATCAATCATGGTTAAAATCTACAAATATTTTTCTTCGCAACTGTACCAACTTTTATGTCGACTCTACAAAAAATTGTTGTAACTGTTCTAGGTAAATTCTTTTAATCAAATGTGTTAAGATTGATAATTAAATATGGATAGGCACTAATCCTGTTACGCAAACTTGCGTCAAATTATATAATCGAGATATATGAATAATTTATAATTAGTTACGGATCCAACTTTTTTTCCAAGCAAAATGTTTTTCTTTGCTCGGCTTCTAAATTTACTTTTATTTCAGAGCGAGGAGCCTCTAATGCCAGAACGTCGCCTTCAATACATCAGTGGCTGGGACGGCGCCGGCACCGGTGCCGTGCTGGCCGACGGCGGCGCCGCCGTGTGGGTGCCGTCCGGCGACGTCCGGCGAGCGCGGTCTATCCTCACATGCGCATGGCTCGTCATCGACGCTGATGACCCTAGCCAGCCCACCATTACTGAATGGATATCGGTCAGTATTTTTAGCTAAGTGGTCCAATACAATAGTACAGTTCGACTATAGTTCTAGGGACTTACCATTACATCATACACTGTAGTTGTTACATTGTTCTCACATTATACATAAAAAACAGCTGTTTCATACATTTTGACCGCATAGGTATTGCATTTTTCTATGAAACAGCTGATTTTTTTTTGTAAAACTGACAAAAAAATTCTTCGTGGGGGGTCCAGAATGGTATGCTGAATTCATGGTTACAGTTTGCGCACTGGATAAAAACTTTTCCTGAACAAGAATAATGTAAGTACTAATGTATTTCTTTAAACTTTAAAAAAAAAAGGTACAAAGGCGGAACAGATACACTAAGACATAAATAAATTATAAACTTATAATTTACATACATAAATATTTACTATACTAAATATATATTTATATTTAAATTAATATATAAATACAATGCATTTATAGGGAAAGATGATGAGATGACTCTACGCTAATTGTTTTGAAAGTAAAACTGCAATTTCCGTTTACCTAAATGCATACCGACTGGATGTTGTAATAAGACTATCCTTGGAGTTTCTTGCCAGTTCTTCTCCATAGAGATCTACGTGTTGGAATGGCCAACTAGCTTCGGCTTTCTGACTGACCGACTCTTTGGCAGTTCAAAAGTGCCTGTAAATTGCTTAATTAAAATAAATGGTTTGAGTATTTTTTAGTTTTGATAGCATTAGACGAAAAGTTAATTGTCATGCGATTTTGTACCTTAAATGACTGTACCGATCATATTTTAACCTTAAAAGTTAGCTTACACAAAACTTGCTCTGCAATTGATTGTGGTTGAACCAATGAATTGGGCTGACTCTTAGTTCTCTTTATATTTGATTTCGTAGGAGCGGTTAGCCCGAAGCGGTCGTGTAGGCGGCGACGCTCGTCTGACGTCAGTGGGCGAGTGGCAGGTGCTGTCGACCTCCCTGCAGCGCGAAGGTCTGCAGCTGGTGCACATCCCCACGTTGCTGGATCAACTCTGGAACGAAGAGCCCGACCCAGAACTCAGGAGGCCCGATTTTCCTAAAACTGTCGCCAAGAATTATGAAATTGAATTTGCTGGTATTTTTCGTTCCACACTTAATAATTAATTAGACCTATAATGGTCCTTGTGTGAGGTTATCTTAGACAGAGTTAGGGTACATAAAAGCTAATTTCACTGTCCGCTGTAGTAAATGCTACAAATACTTGTAGCATTTGTTTATTCATTATAATCAAAGTTATAACGCTTCTATGACTCATTAACATCACCATTATAATGCAACAAATGTAAAACGTGACGGATCGACTCTCCTGTATCAATAAATTGAGAGTTTAGATGATACCCAGCTGATATCATTGTTACACTACACGGTGTAATGTTCCGTGTGGTGCCGGACGTAAAATTATAGCACCATCCCATTTCTTCCCCTGGGTGTCGTAGAAGGCGACTAAGGGACTTACTAGAGAATGGGCAGCTGCGTTCTCTATGCATTTGACCACCATACTGCGATCGCCAACCCGCCTGCCAATCGTGGCGATTATGGCAAATCCCCCCTTTTGGGGGCGGCTTATGTCCAGCAGTGGACGTCTTTCGGCTGATATGATGATGATGACGGTGTAATGAACGTCAAAGCACAAAATGTAATAAGTAAAAAGAAGTCTGCTGTTTCATCACAGAATACGTAATAGTTATTCTCATATAAAAGTGCTATTTTGTATCCAATACCTGTAGGTATTGCACTTTTATATGAAAATAACTATTATGAATAAAGTGTATGAAACAGCAGATTTTTTTTAAATAACTGACATTAAATTTCTGCGTTGACAACGGGGTAATTGCGTAACACACTAACAGTAAGAATGGCTTTAATTTTGACAGTTCAACGACATTCATTGCGTTATTTACGTTTCTGACCAGACAAATTTTCGAACATATATATGAAGCTATGGATACTGCTAGTATCCTTCAAAATGATTCAGACAGTGATTGATAGTGAGTTACCCAAATTGGGTGCAGGTCCAGAATCATGTTTCTACTCAATTCATGGTCACAGTTGGCGCGTCGATTTGTTCACACAATGTAAAGTTACCGAAGAAGAAATAATGAAAAAACAATAGACATAAAAAACTTAACCATTGCAGGTGTAAGCTGGCGAGACAAGGTATCCTCAGTCCGCAACGAGTTGCGTGCCGTCGGAGCCGATGCCATGATAGTCACCGCCTTGGACGAGGTAGCCTGGCTGTTGAACGTGAGGGGAAGGGACCTGCCGTACGCCAGGCTGCTGAAGGCCTTCGTGCTGGTCAGTCTGCGGGAGGTGAAGGTGTTCGTCCCACCGGGAAAGCTGTCCGTTCATGTGCGGGATGCGCTGGCTGTGTATAACTGCTTTACTGTGGTCAACTGTACAAGGTAATTATTGTAATCTTTCGGTTAAAGACTACCTTCGGCTTTGAGTGCTTATGTAATCATTTTGTGTATGTTGATGGTGTTATAAAACTTCCGGTCACTGTTGTTTACGTAGCAAGTTGTGGTGTTCGAATTTGTGTGGGGCTACAAGACCACAACTGAAAAGAGAAAAAAAAAGTAACAAATGACTTCTAAAAACAACTAGCTTTGGCATGGGCGTAGCTAGGGATTTTGTCTAAGGGGCCAGCTGAATTAACCACAGTAATTTAATGAGAGATCATAAATGACGCCTTATTAATCCCACCAAAAATATATCATGTAAAGTAGGCTGCCAAGACTTAAATGACACTTTCACTGTCAAAAAGTTATCAGATCCGATGTCATCTACATCGGATCTGATACCTTTATACAGGCAGAATGTACCGGGAATATATCTGAAACTAACATCATTATTGTAACACCTGCATTCTATACAAATAAAGAAATTATTATTATTATTTCCTTTATTCAATTAAATATACATATAAATTATATTTTTAAATATTAGTATACAAATATAAAAACATTTAAAAATATAAAAAATAGTAGCCCACCGGTATCGGGAACAAGGTCCAAGCTACCGGCGGTCAGGGCTACAGAGAGAGGAACCTCCTAACAATGCGAGCCGTGTCCAGGAGTACCGCTTTCTGAATCAAGCCCTTGACCCAGCTGCCCAACGAGAGCCTCTTCAGATGTTGGTCGAGGCTCTTGGCTATCAAGCCATTGGCTGTAACAACTATCGGTACAATGATCGCTGAGTCCACATCCCACATGTCGACAACCTCGTGAGCCAAGTCAAGATACTTGATTTGTTTATCTTTCTCGGCTTTCACGAGGTTCCCGTCATGCGGGACCGTTATATCAACGATCATTGCACGCCGCTCTAGTCGATCCACCACCACTATATCAGGTTTATTGGCGACAATAGTCCTGTCAGTGATGATGGATCGATCCCAGTACAGTGTGACATGTCCATTTTCGAGAACTGGGTCGGGCACATACCTGTAGTACGGCACTTCTGATTCCACAAGATTGTATTTCAGAGCAAGTTGCTGGTGGATAATCCTGGCTACTAGGTTATGTCTATCCAAGTATTCTTCGTTAGCTAGACGAGAACACCCGGAGATTATGTGTCTGATTGATTCTACCGGACGGTGACATGCCCGACATATGTCAACCGTGCCATCTTTCACAATAAATCTCCGGTAATTGTTCGTCATCATAACTTCGTCCATAATTGCACAGACAAAACCTTCGGTTTCCCCAAATAGGTCACCGAAACGTAGCCAGGCTACGGACGCTAGAAGGTCTACATCGGGTCCATGTAGGGCCCGGAAAAAGCGTCCGTGAAGCTCCTTACTCTGCCATACCTCCATGCGATCTTTAGTGTCAAGCACTACAGGCTTGCGCCAGTTCTCTTTACCTAAGGAGAGCGGGGTGAGGCCCTTGTCCACCGCAACCACATCTCGATGCATCCCCACTATTATCATCCATATTATTATTAGTACAAACCCCTAACTCTGCAAACCATACATCTCGGTCAAAATGTACGGCTTAGCCGTTTCGCGGCTTAACTCTCAAACCCTTACATCTTGGGCAAAATGTACGGCTTGGTCGTTGCGCGCCACAGATACTCTTATGGGTTTTAGGTAAGAATGTATGACATTAAAGACCACTAGGTCTATAATGTTATGGGGTAGTTCATTGGAACGGCCAACCCATATCTAACTAAGCAGACAGCTCTGCTGCTGGGGAGTTTGTTGCGCCACTTCTTCTTCCCAGCTAGAAGTGGTGAAGGGCGGGCATTCCGGGGACTATCTTATGTCATTTTGACGTTCGAAAAGTGTTGATTCTCAGATTAATTTGAATAAATGACTTTTATTTATTTTTTTATTAGGGACAATAAACAGTTAAACATGCTACAAAATGCAGCTATACAACATCACATATTCTGTTTATGGTTTAGTAGAGGGACATAATACCTAAGTCTATTTAGCTACTGCGTATACCCAAGGTCTGTTTTTTTTTTTAATTATTGGCTTCAAGCAGTGGCTGCCCAGTGGTATCGATCGCGATTTACGAGTTATAAGTCGTAGGTTCGAAGCCAGACAGGCGCTTTACTTTATTTTAAAAAAACCGTCCAAGTGCGAGTCGGACCCGCCCACCGAGTGTTCCGTACAATTTTGTTGGTACATGTTATAAAAAATTTGAGCCGCCGCGCCGCGCCGTTCCTTACATAAAGACCCTGTTTTTTATGATTTAATAACAAATATATAGTTTTCAGATTTTTCCCTATACTTGTAGTCTATGACGGTATTACTTGCCAAATTTCATAGTTCTAGGTCAACGGAAAATCCTACTAATATTATAAACGCGAAAGTTTGTAAATATGGTCGGATGGATGGATGTTTGTTACTCTTTCACGCAAAAACGGCTGAACAGTTTTGGATGAAATTTGGCACACAGATAGATTATAGCCTAGATTAACACATAGGATACGTTTTATCCCGGTAGTACGTTCCCGCGGGATATTTTCCGACTACCACGCGGGCAAAGCCGCGGGCGGAAGCTAGTACCCTAAAAATTGGATTTCCTTGAGAGTGTCGTAACATACGTTTGTTTGCGGCATAAACAGCCGTATCTTTTTTTTACGTTAACATATATGTTTGATATTTTTCACATCTTCAAGAGACTGTAGACCTGAGTTTATCGTTTTAATTTCAACTCGATACCTTGCCAAGATAAAGGGTCTTGACAGACAGACAGACGGACAACAAAGTAATCCTATAAGGGTTCGGTTTTTTACGGAACCCTAAACAATTTCATCACCACTGCTCTCAAAACGGTGAAAGAAAACATCGTGAGGAAACCGGCATGTCCTAGAACCAAACATTTGAAGACATGTCACATCTGCCAACTCGCACTTGGCCCACGTGATGGATTACGGGTCACTCCCTCTCACAAACAGGAGGCCTGTGTGTCCCATCAGTGGGAAGACTTTAGGCTGATTATGAAATGTTCATACCAACAACATCAAATCGAATAAGCAATCTATCGATTAAGATGTCGAAAACCTTAACCGATCACATACTTTCCAGGATAAACGACTACACCAACATCTACTCTGAACTGCGTCGGGCAGCTGAGGCCAAGATCCTGATACCTGCAGCCGGCACCTTCCAACGAGGAGCGTCCGCAGCCATCGCACAGAGCGTCCCACCTGCCAAGAGGATGTTCCTTCTGTCTCCCATCATCTACCTGAAGGCACAGAAGAACGAAGCTGAGGTTAAAGGCATGAAGAAGGCGCATCTAAGGGACGCTGTTGCTATGTGCACCTTGCTGAGTTATCTTGAGGTAATGAATTGATGACAGCTTTTGTATCAGCGAACTTTTGTGTGGCTTTTGATTTATCAATAGGTGTGTCGCAGTTACCTGCAATAGAGCAGTGGTGGCTTAGCAATGGCCCCGACTTTCGAGTTGTAGGTCTTGTGTCATCACCACTGCTCTCAAAACGGTGAAGGAGAACATCATGGAGAAACTGACATTCCCTAGAACCAAAAATTCGAAGACATGTAACATTCACCAAACCGCACTGTGCCCGCATGGTGAACTACAGCCTACTTCTCCAAGCGGGGCGGCAACTGTGTCAACTTTATAGGCCGATTACGCATGGGCACAAATCCGGACTCCAGGCTACCACTGACTAATTCTAGATAAAAACCTAATATTAACACTTTGCCCGACCTGGGATCCTAAACCCAGGACCTCATATACTTACTCAGCAGTAGCGATTTCACACCAACGAGAACGACACTGACCACTACATAAGTAACTACCTACCTACTGATGTAAAATATACCTATCCTTTGCCACATTCAGACCAAATCAGCTCTAAACGAGATGTTGGTGGAGCAAACAACGGACATAACCCGTGAGACGCAGGCGGGGTACATCGGACCGTCGATGAAGACGCGCGTGGCGTACGGCGCAAACGCCGCCGACCCCGACTACCGCGCCACCAACGCTTCCAATAAACTTATCTTCAAGAACGCGACGCTAGTTATACGCTCTGGAGGACAGTATGACGGTAATAAAATTAGATTTTGAAGGTTTTTAAAAAAAAAATGCCTTACGCTGCTGTATACTTGGCATAGCTTTATTTCGCTTTTACTTAATCCCGCTCGAGTATAGGTTCTGCGATGATTATTAACCACAAATGAAGCATTACAAGAGAAACAAATTTTATTAATTACCTCCTTTTGTGATAATAGCTACAGATTGTTGCGCTGGCTAGTCTATAGTTCAGCCATCATATGAAAACGCCGCAAACAGGCGCGACGCGACTTACGTAGAACAATTTCTAAGAAAACTTCATGGAATTTGTTCTACAAGTGTCGTGTCGCGCCTGTTTGAAGAAGCCTTTACTGCAGGCTTAGCATGACGTTTTCTTTTTCTACGAAGAATAGATATTACCTACTTTTTCAATACAAAGTGACATTTCATTTCTCCATTTTTGACATCGCACCGTACCTAGATATCCTTCTACAATCTGTCATTTTGTCTTTGTCTACGTCCATAAAAATGTACACTATTTCAGAAGAACATTTCTTGCCAAACTGTCAAATTCACACTGACAACAAACTTTGTACTCGACGGCCACAAAGTATATACAATTATCTACAAAATCATGATTCGTTTAGAACGCATAACTATGATAATTAATAGAAAAACATACCTATCTTCTCCTACTGGACATCAATTACTTAATAGGCATGTCTATTCTTCCGTCGACAAATCGGTGCTCGTGCTAAGCCTGCTGGTCAGCTGCCATTAACAGAAGAAAAGTGTGAACTATGTGAATTTCGCAGAGGGGACCACGGTAGTAACCCGCACAGTGCACTATGGTGCTCCATCACGAGACGTACGAAGAGCCTACACCACGGTGATGCGCTCGCTGGCAGCACTGGCAGGGTTGCGGGCACCGGGTGCGTTGCCCGCAGCTCACGCCGACCCCGTTGCGCGGGCGCCGCTGTGGGCCGCCAAGCAAGACTACCCTCATCCTACGGGTCATGGGGTCGGCGCTGCGCTGAGCCGCAAGGAAGGTATGTAGGCCCAGCGTTTTTTTATACCTAGTCAAACTACAAGGTTGAAGAGCTGATGCAAATTTCGGTCGAATCGAACTAACTCTCACGATCGGCAGTCACAGCTATTCAAATTACGTACTGTCAACTGCAACGAGAGCACGATTTTAGCCTATTGACCTACTAAAGCACTCAACAAAAGCCTAGCTACTGCCCCTAACTATAAAGAATTGATACGCGACAGCCGTATTTTCGAACAATTTGAATGTACTGTCATGTGATAACGGAGTCCGGGTAGTTAAAATTTTCTAACGATTTTTTCCCATTTGCTTGGTCAGTGTCACGTTGTACGTTAATTAAAATATGATTCGCGAAATGCGCGAATAAGTCGTTTGATGGGATCAAATGAACTTAAAGGGTTGCATTGATGATTATAATTCTGTAAACACGTACCTACGTTTTACGATCGCGAATTATATTTTGTTCAACACACAATCTGACACTGACCTGCAAACTGCAAAAACCGTAAGAAAAATTTAATTTCAGCGCTTACCCTGGCGCTTCCCCCTTAACACGCTTGTATTTTGTTCGGGGTTTCAGATCCAGTTGTAATTGACTACAGACAAGACACCAATCTGCATACATTCAGAGAAGGATACTTTATCACAGCAGGTACGTTGGGTATGTACCATTTTGTTCTATGGAACATGACGTCATCGGAAAAAATAAGACCAATTACGTAATTAAGTGCGCCCTATCAAATGGCATCAAATATACAGGTGCATTTTTAACCAGTGCGCAAACTGTAACCATGAACAGGTTATTTTCCTATATATGAGAAAAATCTAAAATATATTATTGAGATAGCTACCTATTAGGCAAAAACCAGTCGGATACAAATTAAATTGTAAAATTAAATTCAAAGATTTCAGTTTTTACTTTTTTTATCTGTTTTTGAACACCATGAAATAGTAGCTGCCATGTTATTACGTCATACCGCTGTTTTAACTAATCAACTGAACAACTTTGTACTTTTATTATTTTCGTAACCTTAGTAATTTTTATTTAAATAATATTTTACAACAAACCAACGATAAGTAGAATAATATTTTTTTTTTTTAATAATAAACAATTATCATTCAAAATATCAATGGATTTGTTTATACAGAAAACTGACGTCATACCCACAGAGCAATATGGCGTCCACTGCGCCCAGCGTTTTCGTGAAATTAGGCGCGAAATTTATTTATTTATTTATTTTTATAACAATTGCTTGCTGCACTTACAGTCAGGACCAAAGCGCGCATCAAGCCAACAAAACAATACATTTAACTAAAAAACTTCACACAAACATTTAACATAGATCTACTGCTATACACAAATATATCAATATCTGGCCTCTGAGCAATCAGGGCGTTAAGCAGATTGATCGCCTGGGTTGTGGGAGCATATCGAGCAGAAAAAAAATAAAAAAAAAAATATGAAAATGTAAAATTTTTATGCATTTTTATGGCACTAATCGATTCAATAAAAATGTTTTTTTTTTTTTGTGGTTTATTAGCATTTTTCAAAAATGGGTGTAAAACGGTTATACAAAAAAAATCTGCTGTTCCATACATTTTGACCGCGTAGGTATTGCACTTTACTATGAAACAGCTGATTTTTGTTTGTATAACCGACGAAAAATTTCTGGTTACAGTTTGCGCACTGGTTAAAAACTTATCCTGTATAGCGAAATAAGACAATGTTATTATGGGCAATATTGCTATAGCTGTAGACGGTATGCTATGCGCTAAACACTTCATAGTCGCTTTTGTCCTATGAAGTCATGGTCCATTGAAGAAATGGGTATACAGGGTACGTTTGTACAAACGCAAACAATAGCGGAGGATTACTTTTCACCCTTATTGTTTAAGCAATAAGGTTGAAAAGTCCTAGGTGCAAACCAAACAAAATGTTACTAAATCCCATTTCCTCCGTAGAACCGGGCTGGTACGAGACAGGCAAATACGGCGTGCGCCTTGGAAATATTCTAGAAGTGGTATCTAAACCAAACAGCTACCTGGGATTTCATGAGGCCACTTTGATACCTTACGAGCCAAAGCTGATAGACAGGAGTATGCTTACTGAGTATGAGGTAAGAATGAAAATTAGCAGTCAAGCTAGACCTATGAAACCTTTCTTCCCGGGAGTACGAAGCACCTACTTTCAAACTAGACGTGGCATGATATCTACTGAGGTCAATCAGCATACAATCCTTCCGTTGTTTTACCTACGAAAGTGGTCTTTATTCCCGTTAATATAAGGTTGCTGCTGTCAGAGGTGTGACTGTGATGGACTGTAGAGCTGTATTCCAGTTTCTTAAGGAGGAAAAGCCAGGGTAGCTCATTTAATCCCATTGTCTGACTATTTCCTGAAAAAACATTCACTTATAAGGGCTTACTAATAAAAACAGAATAAAGTTATACTAGGAATAACAAAGGAGTAACCATCCATTTTCATAGGTTTAAACTTGGAATAACTTTATTCTCTGTTTATTAGTAAGAGGGGTAGGGTTGTATTGATGATTTTAATTGTTATAATTCAGTAAATACTGACCTGAAAATTGCAAAAACGTAAGACAATTTGAAGTTTGCGGGCTACCCTTGCACTTCCACTTTATTGAAAACTAAAATATGCGAATTCAGAACTTACCAAAAAATCCCAATAAATCTAAATATATTAACAGAAAAAAAATAATTAGAAGAGGTAAACGAATTAACACTGCTAGGCCTAACATTAGACTCAAACCTAAATTGGAAGAAATTGTAATGACTTTTTGAACCTCTTCATTCAGCAAAAGAAATGTATCAGAATATTAATTAACTTAGGTCCACGAGATAGTTGCAGACCACACTTTATTAAACAACAAAACACTACCAGCATTATATATACTGCAAAGTTGTATAATCGTTAGGAAAAATAGGCACCTCTTCGAATCTAATGTCGAGCTAAATTAAAACTATAACCGACGGAACAAGGATAGATTAATAGGTAGACTACCTATCACAAACTTAAAAGTTATTGGGAAAAGTCCACACTCAAGAATCTCTGTTATTAAAGAAAGGCTAAGTAAGGTTGAGGAATTTAACACTGACAAATTGTTAATCGATCGACCTTGTATTATTATGCTTGACGTAAATGTGAAATAATAAATGACTATCTACAGCTATTACTTTATAAATGACACAAACGAATGGGGATTGATAATAATGATTTATTTTAATACGTATAATGTGATGAATTTATGTTTAGTATAATGTAATAAATAATTGATTAATGTTTTGTATAATGTGATAATTTTAGTGTCATAATTATGATAAGTAATTTAATTTAGTCTTAAAAGGTAATCTTAATTTTATCGTTTTGCTGTGCCCTTACAGGGTCCATATTTCTGTACCTAGCAGAAGATGTTACAAAAGGCTTAAACCCTTTGTAACAACTTTTTTACAATACGGAATGAAATATATAAATGAATGAATGAATAGGGCACTCGACACAGTTGGCGGTTGACCACTTAAATAATAACTGTTAGTAGTCACCGCTAACGTAACTAACTGTACAAACCTAAAAAAAATGTTCCTTCCAGATCCAATGGTTGAACGGCTACAACGAGAGAATAAGGAAGGAAGTAGGACCTGAGCTGAAGTCTCGAGGACAAAATGACGTCTTTTACTGGATGATGAACAAGACTGTGCCCCTGGAACTGCCTTCTAAAGCCAAGAAGATTGTCAGTAACTCTGCTGAAACTTATGTAAATCTGCTTAGTGTTCTAATTGCCATGGCAGTGATACATGCTGTTGTGTAAAATTTATTATTGAATTGATATATCTTTGTACAATGCTTTCATCAATTTATTGATCAGACTAAGGACCTGCTTCACTTTGTATCCTGATAGCTACCATTTTTTTTTGGGTGGGAAACCATCAAATAACTTCTCCCGCTCTGGGTGGAGCAGGAGGGCGTGTCAGACTTTTACTGACTATAGCCCACCCGTGTTCCCTCAGTTGCCTGTGTGCCAGGGGCCGCGGTATCTCTTTCGAACAACCCGCACCCCTGGCAGATAGCTACCATCTACTAGGTAAATCCATTCCAGTCCAATCCAGTTACATTATAGAAAATAATTGGTTTAAAATGATAGGTGGGCACCCAAACTTATCCGGAGACCAGCGCCCTAATTGCCTTTTGGCCTCGTACTTACTGGACTTTTACTTCCAAGAAATTTTGTTTTTTATTAAAAAAAATATGATTCTGTGTATTATTAGTATGATTGTGATCTTCCTGTGCGAATCACAATAAATACTTTGTCTTTCTTCCTTTCTTTAATTGAACACAATATCAATGAGAATCTCGACACGCTCATAAAAAGAATCAGAATCTCAATCGTGGTGAAGGATATCGCTAATCCGTTGCTTCTTATGTTCGAAAAGTTTGTCTGCTCAACAACGTAAATAACGCAATGAATGTTGTTGGACTGTCAAAATGAAAGCCATTCCTACTTTAAGCGTGTTCCGCCGTACTCCTCAGCATAGATTACGTTATAATATTTGCCCCTCATCGGGTCTTTAGCAAAATTATAATTATAAATGACTTACATTTTTATCGCATTTAAATGTTTATAAAGTTAAACATAAGTTAGAAACGTGTTATTTATTACTTAGCGAGTATTTAGAAGAATAGTAGATAGCAATTTCTAGATAAATGGTAGAATTTATTAAGGTGAAACCTCCAGCGTAGCCCGCAAAATTCATTTATTTCATGAAATAGTTCATAATTATGAGTACTATGACGCCTTCAGATATTTCGTGTATGAATAGATACACCTTATATAGCTTTCTGCATTACTTCTCCATATAAACTTTATATGTATCTACTAAATTTATACTCCTCCGTCTACGTAATTTATACTCCTCCGTCTACATAATTTATACTCCTCCGTCTACGTAATTTTCGTAAAAAGGGTACAAAGTTTTTGCTTATCACGTATAGATGTAGAACTTTATTTGTTATGGTTGCGAATCATATTGTGTTCAACATATAGCCTGATACTGGCTTGCAAATTGAATACCTTATTTCAATAACTACCTTTGTTAATTTCCTGTTATGAGTTAGTTACGCCACGCAATTTGCTCGAAATTTCTCGTGACTTAAACTTGTTTTAGAAGAAATATAAAATATAATCAAAAAGCTTACAAATTCCTCTACAACATGGCGTAACTAACTCATAGCATGGAATTGACAGCTGGTGATTTTTGAAATAAAGTCTTCAATTGCAATAAAGGAATCAAAATGTATAGAGACCAAAAATGTTGTTCAATACATGATGCGGGCTGCGTTCACTTTGACCCGACTGCAGACCGCATCCAGTGTGACAAACCCTTTAACGTAAGAAACATTGAATTTTGAGGGCTATCTTGGCTCTTTCACCTTAATTGTTACATAGAGTGCCTTTCTGAGTACGAATGTCTTATCCAAGATGGTGCCTTATACTTACGCAATAGCTGTTTCTGAATGTACCTACGTAAATGTTATTGATTTTTTTGCTATTCATGTGGATGTGTTCACTTATTATTGTAATCTAAGCATGTTAATAATGATTGTAATTATACAGAGAGTTTTTTTTTTTTAATAATAGACCGGCTAGACATTGGTCTAGCCGGTCTATTATTAAAAAAAAAAACTCTCTTATTACGTAGGTGAATAATTTTAACCGATATTTTAACTAACATCACTACCTAAGGACGGCCCAAAAAAGCAAGTTTTTCTTTTGTTTTGCTGTACAAATTTTCTTTTTCGGCCGAAAAATAACCATATTTGCTTGAACTAGGTATACTTATTTAAAAAAATACTCACCTAGGTATGTACGTGCGCTTCTTGATGTGTCTTGTCTTCAGTGAAGTTAAAATTTATTTTTGTTGATATTTGTAAAAATATACGTATTGTATTAGTATTTTATCTATCTACTAATAATTTCTAAATTCTTTAAAGAATTTTATTAAAATATATCAAGCACCGAGTGCCTTATGAAATGTAGTCTGTAAAAATGCTTAGTAATATGAAGTAGATCAATATTTTAAGAAACGACATACTTAATAATATAAATGTAAATAAGTTTAATTAATCTTATTAGCATAATCACTTACTGTGTTGTTTTTATCGTTATGACGAAAAAATATTATTAAAGAAATTATTATGATTAATGATTATATCTAAGATGTATTAAAAGAAGCAATGTTCTTTAATAATCGTGTGCACTTTGTATACTTATAAAGTAACACTAATTTACTCTTTGTATTAGTAGTTGTTAACTTATGTGTAAGTCGTGTATTTATTAGGCGCCAAATATAATGGGTGATACACACATGCTGGGGTCGATCCGACACCGTGCACCGCGACCTATTAGAAATGGAAGGCGCCCTTTGTCGGCGCGACCACGCGTTCCAGTGGCCTTCCGGTTTTCTGAACAAAACGTGACATATGAACACGACCCTACGGTCGCGTATTCGCGCGACGGTCGTTTTTTATTAAGACGCAGTCTGATTCGGCACAGAAGGGGGGAAATTAGAATATTTTGCCATTCGGCTGTGCCGAATTATGCCGACCCGAACAAACATATAGCAAAATAACCTATCGACTGCCACAAGATCTGCTGAACATTTTTGTGTTGTTATGACAAAACAACTGCAAAAGCAATTTGACCCATGCAATACAGCCTTTTGTTGCGATTATCATATCGACACATTACACACTTGGCGTACCTTTGAGTTGGACTTTTACATGATTATACTTCTTACGGAAGAAATGTAAAGAATAGAGGCATTATGTTGTTTGGCAGGTGCCCAGTGTTGCCACTGTCGCCTAATAAATACCACGACATTAATGTTATGTAGGTGTGTGTGAAGTAAAATGTACGTATAGTCTCGCTTCACTGCCAACGACGCATATCATAATCTTATAATATTGTGCAATAAATAAAACTTATATTGAATTTTATAAACTTTTTATTCACATTGGTCCGTGTAAGTTGAATCACACATACTTAAGACTGGTTTTAGATACTAAATGACGTTAATCGCACATTTATACACGAAAAGTTTTTATTCAGTGCGCAAACTGTAACCATGAATTCAGCATATAATTCTAGACCCCCCAGCGCAAAAACTTTTCGACGGTTATACAAAATTTCTGCGCAGTCTAGAATGATATGCTGAATTCATCCTTACATTTTGCGCACTGAATAAAATCGTTTCCTGTATATCTAACATTGCAGTAGCTGGGAGTTGACTTTTAACATTAAACATTCACCCCCGATTTAAACAATACTGTACAGACAGAATCCATTCTAACTGCAATATACTTAGTCTAAATGTAATAAGTAAACAAGTACCTACATAAAGAGTACTCAGATTGAAACTGCAAAGCTGTAGTTGTAAAATTCAAATTTTCTTCCCATTTCTGCAATTTGCAAGGCAAAGTTTCTTTTTTTTTTAAATAGAAAATCATCAAATGACTTCTCCCGCTCTGGGCGGAGCAGGTGGGCGTGTCAGGCTTTTAATGACTAAAACCCACCCGTGTTCCTTCAGTTGCCTTTGCCAGGGCCACGGTAACTATTTCGAACAAATCCGCGACCCTGGCAGGTCTGTCCACACCCTTAAATATGATCACACTTTTGTGATACATGCTGTATATTATAAATCATTTATAAATCGTACATAACGAGAAATTTTAATGAAGTATTACCGACGGCATGCTAAGTACATTTGCATATATTTCAGTCAGAATGGGATCTATCTGTAGCGACGCACACATACACACGCATACGAAAATTCATGATCATTTATACCAATACTCATTCAGTCTATAATATAATTAAAGTCAGTCTGAGTTTAAATATACACGAAGATTAATTTTATTGGTACAAATAACATCATTTTCCGTATCTTCCTATTCGCCAACATCACGAATGAGATTACGTTTTTACTACACCCGAGTCGCTTTAGCATGGCAATTGCATTGCCCTAATATCTGTCTGTAGGAACCCAAACCATACACGATGTATGGTTTTTCGTTATTGAAACATGTTGAACATCACGATAGACATTGATTACACACTTTTCGGTTTTTGAAATAAAACATCCTAGAAAATGTAGACCACACTGACCAGTATTGGCACGCTAAAGCGAGTCGGGTAGGTATATACTCGTACGATTCAGGGCTAAATTAAATCAGCTATCGAAAATCCGCGTGATGGGTATCGTATATATCTGAACATGACAAAACAAGAATAATAATAATTTGTTGTTTTTTTTTGTGTTGCCTTCGAACGCTGTTAGTGTAGTTACTTGCAATAACAGTATTGGTAATCGATATCTAAATACGACAAAACAAAAGAAAACAGATTTTCACAACTTATATTATAAGCAGAGATCGGATATTCGGATGCATATTTACCTAAAGATAATTTTTAGCTATGAAAGTATGGAAGCGGCTTTATAAATGATTTGTCATATTTATTAAAAACCCCGGGATTCTTGGATTACATAACTATTTAGATGTGTATTAATTTAAAATTAATGTTTAACCCGATACAAATATGTGTATGTACTGAAGGAAGGATGGTTTGTATTAGTTAAAACAAAAAATAAACAGATTATTTACCTAAATTAAGATTTTTTCGATACAAAAGCGCATTTCATGTTAGGCAACATTTCAACTTTAGGTGAATATGCATCCGAATATCCGATCTCTGATTATAAGTAACAAAACTGGCAGTCGATGACCTCAAAAAGAACCCCGAATCCTTTTTATTTTGTAGTATTTACCCATCACGTTTGCAGAGTTTCACCAACTAACTTGATTTGACCCTGAATGCACTTGTATACATTTTTTTTCCGCAATGTATGCCATAATTAATAGTTTAATCATACATATGGCACGTATAATATCAACCAATACTTGACACAATGTGCACGAAATAATAAATAGTGCAGTCAAACATTAGCATGTGATAATAAAAATATATTAAAATTTGGATCAATATACAAACAAAATGCGTTACTTACTTAGCCAGCGTAACACAAAATATTTACAGACCTCGAACTAACAACAATATTTTTGAAGGACTATAAGCTCTTGTAAATTTTGAATGATTCATAAATAAACAGCTGAGAGTTTAAGTTAAAATAGAACTGTAAATTCATTGTTATAACAAGACAAGATTATTCAAGATCATGTCGGAACTGATAAATTACAAGAGTCAAGAAGTATATAAATATATTAAATCTATTTTATACAAACTTTAAGCTTCAGTCTTCAGGCTGCATATTTAGTATATCACACAATATAAATTATTATAGTGTTATATTTTATCAATCATAATAGCTCAAGATAGACAATATAATCGGCGATTAGACTGTTATAGAAATTAATTAAATGTAAATCATCTTCCCTAGGAAGTCCCTTACATTTAATTATTTTTTACACTTTTTCAGCTTGGTTTATTCCATAATTCGATTCTGCTCGGATTCGCTGGCATGTCAGAAAAAACTTCCCCTAATTATAAAATATATAATTATTAGTCTGCAGTCTCGCTGTATTGAACACGAAATTACAATTACTGGTAACACTGGTGTAGTTAAAAGCACCTAATTCACTTACGCAAGTTAACTTGTATTATAGAAGTACTCAGAAAATGTACTTCCGAAAAAATATTGACCTCGAAAGGTCTTCGGTCACATTATCCAAGAGAGCAAATGAAGAACACTGTTTAAAAAAAAGTGTTGAAGGAATATCATTCAGTTTTGAATGAATAAGTATTAGTAACTGCTCCTTACTTTATTTATTGATTTAGTAGATTTCCACTATAAAGCGATTAATCAGTGTAGAAAAAGTTCAATTTTGACGTTACTACTATTTCTACAGAAAAAGTTATAAATCAAGCAGATATAAGCATACATTAAATAGTAAATGCCCTTCAAACTAAACAAGATTCAGTTGTCAAAATTATTTATTATACAATTTAAAAAATATTTAATTATACAATATAAAAAATATTTACATTTACAATATAAAAAAATATTGAACTCCTTTCACTCATGCTTCAACAAACGAATTAATTACAATTAACTAAAATCTTAACGAGAACAATCGTTTTAAACATAACATTATACTTTTATTTTAAGCATCTAAGAAGTTTTTTTTAAATACCTATTATATCACATTGCCATCTAATAAAATAAAAATATATATTCACACAGTGTTGTCCTACACAAAACTGAGTGATGTGTGATGATATTGCAACAGATAACATACCGTTCTTTCCTAAGGCTTATACAAATGTCACTCTTGTCATACAAAAGTTAATAAAGGCTTGATTATGCCTACTGAACACATGCTTACTACGAGTCACGGAGTAGTAAGCAAATGGAGAGCAAATCTGAATATTAATAGACTTATCACTTAGGATACGCAAAGTATTAGTGCTTGGCTTCATGAGGCGAAAGAAAAGAAACTGATGGCCACCATTTTCCTTTTTTACAAATTTAGACATATTACATGACATGCATCCTGGCCGTACTAACCTACGGTGCACAGAGTTGGTCACTTACTGAACAACAAAGTCCAAACTCAAGATTGCCCACGGGCAATGTATCGCAGCAAGCAATGCCAAGCGTACATACCGAGTTAGAAACACCACCCTGCGTTCCATAAATCAAACATCGGATGTTGAAAAAAAAACAGCCAGGTGGGAGTGGACCGGAAACATCGTGTGCATACACCCGGAGAGATGGGCAAAGATCGTTACTCACTGAGCACCTGAGAAAGACCATCACGTCGATGTAGACCACGGCGTTAGTGGTGTGACGATCTGATAAGGTTTGCAAGGCCATCATGGCCAGAGAATGCACAAAACAGGTAGGTTTGGTAGGAAAAAGGGGAGGCTTTAGTCCAGAAGTGGGACACAATGTAGGTCATAAAAATGGGACTATTACAGAGAACAGACTTGTCATATAGTACACAGTTCTGTCAAGAATAGCACGCCGCGCCGGGCGACCGCAAGAAGCTGCGGTCGAGCAGCGGGCGCGCACCGGCCGGCTCCGCACTGCGGCATCGTCCGGCGTCTTTTTGTCGCCGATTTAAATGTAGTTGACTGCTTTGTGTTATTCCTTTTAAATTCTTAATATACAGTCCAATATTAATCAAGTTACCTTGTTTTAGTCCTCGTGTCAACCTGAGGATATTACCCATTCTTCATTCGTTCTTAGTGATGATAACATAATTATAAAATAAGTCACTTTACAGCACACAGTGATTCTGAGGGCGTGTAACGCCAATTAACACTCCATTCGATTACTACTCCGTGTTTGAAACAAGAAACATTAACCCACTATAATTACAATACAATACACTATCGACTATTTCGAATAATACTTACAATTGGTATTGAACAGATTTGGATATGATCCGTAGAAAATAAAGCGAGCTAGTAAACACCAATGTTCGTGGCAGCCGCGGTCACAAAACGTGGGAGCGAGATGACACGAGATATTCACTGTCCTACTCACACTTCTTATGACCGCGACTGCGACGAGCCTTGGCGTTTAGTGTAATAAATGCACTACAAGTGAACGCAAGCTTGTGGTGGAAGAGTGAACGAATTCACTGAATGATGTTCAGCTCCTAAGATCTACTATTTGTACTGGCGCTGAGTCGTCCACCTTTATGTGTGTTACAGTCTGGAAAGGAATGATTTAAATGAGCACATTTTTTTCATAATCTGATTGAGATATTTCACATTTTTTTATGTAAAGTTGAAAGATCTTTGACGGCACGCTTGGCGCAGTGGTTAAGCGATTGACTGCTGCGCTGCGGGTGGTGGGTTCGATTCCCGCACGGAACAAACATTTTTATGAACTACAAGTAGTCGTTTCGGGTCTGGCTGTTTGTGTATATGTGAGATTAAATGTTTGTAAACGCACCCAAAATACAGGAGAAATTCCTAGTGTGGGGCAACGTTTAAAAAAAAATCTTAAGGGGAAGCGCCTGGGTTGCTCGCAAACATCTAATTCAATTCAATTAATCAATCGAAAATCAAATTTTCTTACTTTTTTTGAAATTTCAAGGTCCGTGTCTGGTTGTACGTTAAACAAAATATGATTCGAGACTATTTCATGATAAAGTCATTCAAGGGATAAAAGGAACTAAGAGGGTTGTATTGGCGATTTAAATAGGGTATTTTGCTCTATATGAGAAAAAATCTAAAAATATATGATTGAGATAGCTTAGGCTAAATTCAGTTGGAAAATGTTAGTTTTAGTTCATGTAATAACAAAATAAATTTTAAAATTCAGTTCAAAAATTTCAGTTTGTATAATCTGTTTTTGAACACCATGAAATAGTAGCCGCCACGTTATTTGTCATAGGGCGTGTCAATTGAACAACTTTGTACTTTATTATTTTCGTAACCAAAGCAATTTTTATTTAAATAATATTTTGCATTCAGGAACAGCATACCAACGATAAGTAGAATAATAACTCATTGTT
This sequence comes from Antitype chi, assembly GCA_947359405.1. NCBI lineage: Eukaryota > Metazoa > Arthropoda > Insecta > Lepidoptera > Noctuidae > Antitype > Antitype chi. The sequence goes on along the minus strand of OX375815.1, from coordinate 6,197,348 downwards.
TAAATTATAAACAATTATCATATAAAATATCAGCGCATTTGTTTACACAGCAAACAGACGTCATACGCACAGAGCAATATGACATCCACTGCGTCCAGCGTTTTCGTCAAATAACGCGCGAAATATGAAAATGTAAAAGATTTATGCATTTTTACGGCACTAATCTATTAAATTGTAGTTTTTTTTTTGGGGTTTATTCGCACTTTAGAATCGAATTAGGACACTTTTCAAAAATGGGTGTAATACCCTATTCTTTAAGTACATACCGAGTTACGGTCACGAATCATATTTTCATAGAGATAAAACTGACCTGCAAATTACGCAAAAAACTAAAGAAAATTTGAATTTTGCGTGCTATCTTAGTACGTCTACCTTTAAATAAAATGCGCCATATATTTGATACCGTCACTTTAACATTGATTATAGCTCATACATTTAATATCGTAATACATTTTTAGTCGATAATTAATAATTACTAATGGTCGCCCGCCCAGTGGCCGAAATATACCATAATTAATTTAAAATTTAATGTATTTCTAATGCATTAATAAATAAAAATATTATCGTTCTGCACTCCTTTTTCATGTAAACTTTAACTGTGCCAAATTGCATACTCTTCCGTCCGGATAATTTTCGTAAAAAAGGGTACAAAGTTTTTGCTTAGATAATTAAGTTTATTTTAAAAAAGCTTTTATAGAACTGTCTATTAAACCAGTTCACTAATAGATTTTGTACTATATGTTATTCTAGATAAAAACTTACGTGAAATAAAGGAGGGTCGTCCGGATGCGGATGAAACCCAGTTTGTCTACAATTTGTGATGAACTGCATCCCGTAGTCAGGAGTCAATGCGAAGTAACCAATTCTGAAAGATTACATAAATGTTAGAGAAAGGTCTTCACTTTTATTAAAATGTTTTTTCTATGAAGTAATTTGAATAACCAAACAATGTTGTAAGACAAATCGTTCATAGTTCTTTGTTGAAATATTAAAGAATTTGCTATTAAATAACATCATTTTAACTTATTTTTTCTCTTAAATAACCACATAAATGTCTTAATGCTCGCGCAGACAGGCGCGAAACGACTCTTGTGGCCAATTTCCATGAAGTGTTCATGGAAAATGTTCTACTACAGTCGCGACGAGCCTTTAGAATGAAAAGAAGGACCGGACAAAATCGCCACAACTTTTTTTTTCAGCTATTAGAAATGAGCTGTCATAATAGTTCTTGCATTATATTAGGTCTTTACCTATGAAATTGCCGTTTTGCAGTACTGGCCATTTCAAATCAAAATAATTTTTGTTTGGGTAAGAATTCTAATTTCAAATTAATTTTATTTTAAAAACATGGATTTTTTTTTCCAAAAGTAGTCATTTGTTTATTGATTAGTGTTACATTTTCATCGCATTTCAATCTTTTTCGTCATCATGGATACGTTAAAAATTCGAGTAATTATGGAATATGAGTACCGTCGTGGCAGCAACGCGGCACAAGCGGCACGCAACATCAACGACGTTTACGGAGCTAACACTACAAACCAACGCACCACCTGTTATTGGTTTGCTCGCTTCCGTTCTGGAAATTTCGACCTGAAAAATGAACCTCGCGGTCGTCCGAAGACTTTGGTCGACAATGACGAATTAAAGGCGATTGTGGAAGCTGATGATACACAATCTACGGCTGAATAAGCAGCAGCTTTCGACGTTAGCGTCAAAACAATATTGGTCCATTTGCGTCAAATTGGCAAGGTAAAAAAGCTTGACAAATGGGTGCCCCACGAACTCAATGATCGTCAGCGCGAAGTACGCGTCGAGACGTGCCTTGTACTGCTCAACAGACACACAAATGAAGGAATTTTGAACCGCATTGTTACCTGCGATGAAAAATGGATTCAGTTTGATAACCGCAAGCGCTCAGCAAGTTGGTTGGATCCTGGTTCAGCACCTAAACAATGCCCTAAACGAAAACTTACCCCTAGAAAAGTGATGGTCACTGTTTGGTGGTCTAGCGCCGGTGTGATTCATCACAGCTTCTTACCAAACGGGGTGAGCATTACTGCAGATGTGTACTGTGAAGAACTGAACACAATGATGGAGAAGCTGGCACATCTCCAACCAGCATTGGTCAATCGCTCGTCTCCGCTGCTCCTGCACGACAACGCGCGACCTCATACTGCACAGCAGACGGTCTCCAAGTTGCAAGAACTGGGGTTGGAAGCTCTCCGTCATCCGCCCTACTCACCAGACCTTGCGCCTACAGACTACTACTTTTTCCAGAATTTGGATAACTTCTTGGCGGGAAAAAAATTCAATACCCGAGAGGCAGTACAAAATGCCTTTGAAGAATTTGTTGCCTCCCGTCCAGCTGATTTCTTTAAGAAGGGCATCAATAAACTGCCACTGCGATGGCAAAGATGCATTGATTGCATGGGTGATTACTTCGATTAATACAAATAAAAAATACATGAAAAAAATTCGTTTAAATTTTTTCATACAAAACGGCAATTTCATAGGTAAAGACCTATTATTAAAATACCTATCTAATGACATATACATATATGTCGTTGGTAGACAAGTTTCCATTCATTTTTACCGAATTTCTTTATGTTAAAAACGATTGCCGTAAATCTTAATTGACGCAAATTAACATCGGCAAATATTGGCATTTATAAAATATTTCATTATTTTCAAAATTTCAAGTGGATTAGTAAATAACAGTGAAGAATGTACCACTTACTGACTGTATTTGGGCGCGCACACGATGGCGATCGCTTCTGGCATCATCAGCTGGTACGAGCACTGCGTGTGAAGGTCCACTGACGACAGGAAGGCCGTTTGGGTTGGATGAGTCTGAAACAATTGAAAAAAAAAACTAAATTTGAATTCAGAATCTCAGATAGCATAACCATCCAGCCCTAATAAAAGAGAGAGAGAGCCGTTATCCACTACGCTGGCCAGTGTGGGTTGGTATATGTCACATGTCTTCGAATTTTTGGTTCTAGGACATTGGTTGCCCCACGATGTTACCATTCACCGCGTTTTGAGAGGAGAGCGCCTGTCTGGGATCGAAGCTAAAACCTACAACTCGTATTTCGCGGCCGCCAACACTCAAACTCAAACTCAAAGCATTTATTTCAAATAAACCAATTACAGGCACTTTTGAATTGTCAAGGTCGGTGAGGTAGTAAGATGAAGCTAGTTGCCCATTCCAAAGCGTAGGTACCTATGGAGAAGAACGGGCAAGAAACTCCATGGACACTCTTGGCTCTCCACCACTGCTCACTTCTCACCTCTCCCTCTCCCCCCTCCCCCCCTCTCCTCTCCTCCTCCTTTCCTGCTCTCTTCTCCTCTCTCTCTTCTCTCTTCTCCTCTCTCTTCTCTTCTCCTTCTCTTCTTATCTAAGAAGATAGAATCATCATAATTTGGCTAGCCCTTTTCCAGCAATGTTGGAGTTAGCTTCTAGTCTAGATGCAGCTGAATACCAGTGTTTTACATGGAAGAACTGTCTAACTGACCTCAACAACCCAGTAACTGAATAATACGATAAGCCCTTGATAAGACTGGTTGTCAGACTTCAGGCTTCTGACGACCCGTAACGACTGTCAAAGATCCACAAATGACAGCCGAGACCAACGGCAGAACGGCTTGACGTGCTTGCCGAGTGACGGAAGTATTTTAGGTATTCATAACAGTGACAGTAGATATAAGACTTATGGCTAAGTATTAACAGCCACACTTGGTCCATGGATTGGTGACCATCATTACAAACCAAGATAATCTCAGGTAGAGTGTTCTGCCAGGGGTGCGGGTTGTTCGAAAGAGATATAGTAGGCCCTGGCATACATGCAACTGAAGGATCACGGGTGGGTTTTAGTCAGTAAAAGTCTGACACACCCTCCTGCTCCACTCAGAGCGGTAGAAGGAAGATATTTGATGATTTCCCAACCTAGAAAAAAAAAATGGGTTGTGGCTGTGTCATGGACACGGCCGTGTGTTGTGTAACAGGTTATATTTTTTTTTAAACTTAAACGAACGAGTCAAAAGTTATACTAATTGCAAATCTCGATATGCAGCAAAATAACCTCAAAATGGCGGCGCTTTCCCCTCCACCGCGCGCGACGCGTCACTGTTCTCATTTATCGTAATGAATTATTTAATCCTTTAGCTATCCAGTGGTATAATTTAATTTTGGATGTAGAGGATAGATTCGAAACTACGACGCCAAACTGTATTCTCCGATTTTGTTATCATTAGGTTTTTTGGATTGCCCCCGTATGGTAGCAAATTTAAAGACGTATTCACGTCTAAAAGATAGAGTGTTAAAGGATATTTTGTCGCCTGAATTACATTGTAAAGGGGACGTAGTGGCTAAACTTTTCCAAAAAGATAACTAACAATGGTATTTGCAATGTGTAACCAACGTTATGACAGCCGCGGCCATAACACGTGCTAGATGACACGAGAATCAGTTTAAGTTTTTAAAAATCCACTAACTATATACCGTCCTGCACCCTAATTGCGTAACACGCGATTAATCATAATCGGTTTCATTTTGACTTTTCAACAATATTCATTGCGTTATATACGTTGCTGAGCAGACACATTTTTCGAACATATGAAGCAATGGCTTACCCATTTGTTTCAAAACGATACAAATTATGATGAATCGTAAGTTACGCAATTAGAGTGCTGGTCGCGCTTTATATGACCGTGACTGCCTTTTAACAATTCCAATTAAACTAAATTACGTTTTTGTATTGGGTTCAACAGAATATAACAACAGAGGCTGAATATCACGTTGTTTTACACCTATGGCTTATCAATCTGACGTCTTATTTAACCAGTGAGCTGATAAAGTTTTATCTATTCTGATCCGGCAATAAACACCCTACAACGATTACAATTATGCAGGTATAGATATGATAAAGAATGATTCATAACGTAATTGTCTACTTTATTCATAACATTGACAGAGATATAAGGCTCGCGTCTAACTATTAACACCCGCACGAGTCGATCTATAAGGTTAAGCTGCGCTTGTCGCGTTTGTTCCGTGGATGGGTGACCATTGTTAGAAATCAAGACCCATCTGTGCCTCAGAAAGCACGTTAAGACGTTGGTCCCAGCTGTCATCATGGATCTTTGACAGTCGTTACGGGTCGTCAGAAGCCAGAAAACCAGTCTTTGTATGGAGTATCGTATTACCCCGTAACTGGGTTGTGGAGGTCAGATAGGCAGTCGCTCCATGTAAAATACTGGTACTCAGCTGCATCCGGGTAGACTGGAAGCTGACCCCAAAACAGTTCAGAAAAGGCTAGACAGGTGATGTCAGTAGATATGATCGAATTTGTCATAACAGTGACTCAGATAGGTAAACAAAACAAAACCTTGGTCTTTGTATTATATCCATTTTGATAATAACTGATAATAATTAGTAATCATAATAAATAATCTCCATATTGGAAAGATAGGAATACTCTTTTATTTAGTAGTTTTTTCTATGTTTAAGAATGAGTCATCATCATACTAGCCTTTTGCCAACTTTTTACATGGAGCGACTGCCTATCTGACCTCCACAACCCAGTTACTGGGTAACACGATACCCCTTGGTAAGACTGGTTGTCAGACTATCGAGCTTCTGACGTTCTCGGGTAACGACTGTCAAAGATCCATGATTGACAGCCGGGACCAACGGCTTAACGTGCTGTCCGAGGCACGGAGGGGTCTTGATATGTAAAGATGGTCACCCATCCACGGACCAACCGCGGCAAGCGTAACTTAACCTGATCAATCGACCCGTGCGGCTGTTAGTACTTAGCCACAAGCTCCTAATGTAATATTGCTCATCCTGTTTAAGAATGTGTCACGAACGTAATAAAGTGGCCAATTGTAGCGAATAATTAGCATGTTTAGTTGTTTCATCGGGTTTCTAAATAGTTTTTGCCCCAACATACAAACTAAAATTAACATAACGCGAATATTGGTATGTTTTTAACATAGTAGAACAGATTTAGGTGAAATTAGGCTGACTAATAAAGTCTCATTTGAAATACCATCGACCCTTTTGTATTCGATAACAACTAAGAATAATAAATAAAGGGTTATTATAAACTGACAAGCTAAGCTCCGTAGGCGTGGTGGGTGGGTATCAATACACAAAGTATCTTCAAAATGATTAATACATATTTTGTTTTATCATTTTTAGATTTCGATACTCATATCCACCGCGTCTGTGGAGTGTAGCCAGTAGTCAGTCAATTCAAAACAACCCAGATTTTATTATTCATGCTAATTAGGTCCTACTAGTTGGATTTTCTTCGCACTGCTTAAGGCCGAGAGCTGAAAACCGAACAGTGTGTTTATTCGAAGCGCTGAGATGCACTCAGTTACGATTCTCAATGCTCTGTTCAACACCAAAGAGTTGAAAATGAAATGCGCGATAAAATCCCGCTGCGCTGCGATATTTTTACGTCTTGCGAAGGTGGTCTTTTACACGGGCAAGTTTTTGAACAATTATTGTTCGGCAACACTAATGGATCATTCTGGATCAACTAAGTGGGCTAATCTGGAGTAACAACAATAAATTGTGGATATGTTTCGGGAATATTGCTTCTGATTTCATGAGTTGCCGAATATCCAATCGGTTTGGAAATTTTTAGTCAATTCTATTTCTATCTCGTTTGTACGTATAACTAGGTCTCGTTTTTGCGAGAGGAACCGGCCGGCGGCGGAGGCGGCGGGGGCGCGTATTGCCTAGTTTTTTTAAGTTGCTCCATATTGCATAAAATTGTGTGGCCGTATCTCTGGCAACAGGTTGCTAAATGTTGCCATTGCCCTAAATTGCTGGATGTAGTCGTGACCTCATAGTTGACGAGAATTGACCAGGCTGAAGCAATTTTAGTTGCTCGTGTAAGCGCACCTTAAGAGCCTTCAGGGAAAAAAGAAAAATAAACAATTCTTAAATGAAATAATTAGCTTACATGTATCCATCCCAAAGTGATAAGGTTCTGTTGGTCCTGGTAGTAGAAGATCTCCTCCTCATTGTTGGTGCTGCAAGAGTCCGGAGTGCCGGTCTGCTTGGGCACTATCACGTGCGTGATCTTCAACTGGTCGCGCTCCTGTAATGTGACGTCATAAGTTATGTTATGTCAAAAATAGCGCTAAAGAAAATATTTAGAATGTTTTTGATTTTAAACTCAGATTTTACCAGTAAAAAAAAGAAGTAAGTACTTAATTCGGTTGTATTTCTTTTATGATTGTTACCTCAGAACTCCGTCTTTTATAAACCGATTAGAAAAATGTTTCTTTTTAAAATTAATAGTTTTTTTTTTTCTTATTTTTGAAATAAAGTTTTATGAATAAGGTTCGTATAAACCACTTAGCAAAGGTCAAAGTTCTGCCTGTGATTTTCCGCCCTGAGGTTGATTGTGATCGAGTAAGGCGTAACTCACGAGTATCCCAGCGAGTATGCCGCAGGTCTCCACGTTGCGCGCCGTGTTGGTGGCGGCGAGGCGCAGGAACTTCGCCAGCAGCGCGGCGGGCACCAGCACAGTGCGCAGGCGCGCCGCCCCGTACAGAGACTCTACGCTCGCGCCGCCGCTGTACAATGATACATTCCACCTTTAAATTACATTCTATAACGAAAATTAACGAAGCCGAATGTCGCTTGTTTTTCCCGTCATTGCGATCATGTTTATGTAATGGTCCATACCCGGGATCCTTCTGGTTATACATACTATACTACAGAACTACAGTTTTTATTACGAATAGGTACATGTTTTTAATGATAACGAATACATTTCACACCCAAAAAAAAAAGTCGTTTCCTAGCAGTAATTTTTGCTCTATGTTACTGGGTTTGATGTACAGAATGCGTAGACGACGACGGCCATGTGATGGTGGTTGCCGGCTAATAGAGCTTATGACCGATATAATATTTTTATCTCACAAAACGACACGCGCTTTTCAAGTGTATACCAAGTATACAAACACGCAGTGAATGTGTGTGTGTGTGTTGTGTGCTGACGCTACTCGTCTTCACAGAAACATTCACAGCGTTTTTGTACACTTGGTTACTACAAGTAAAGCGCGCATCGCCTCATGAGATAAATTTACTGTATTACAAAGGAATTCTAACACAAATTTTTTGGAGATTTGTTGGTGTATTATACACATTGTACACTTCAGTTACAGCAGTGAAATTATGTACTAGAGACCGTATTGTTACCATGCCTTCACTTAAGGAAGTTTTGGTTTAAAAAAACATTCATTTTATACACGGTCGAAGCTGGGGCGGATCGCTAGTATCAGATACTAATAATATTATGCGAAACATGTATCTGTCCGCTAAGTTTTCACGCCTTAACGGCTGAACAGCATTTGATGAAATTCGGCAAACAGGTAGACCATGCCCTGGGTTAGGACATAGGATACTTCCTATCCCAGTAATACATTCTCGTGGGATGAATTCCGACCGCCACGCGGGCGAAGCCGTGGGAAAAAGCTAATTATTATATAAGGGTGATGACCAGAGATCGGATATTCGGATGCATATTTACCTAAAGAAAATTTTTAGCTATGAAAGTATGGAAGCGGCTTTATAAATTATTTGTAATATTTATTAAAAGCCCCGGGATTCTTGGATTGCATAACTATTCAGATGTGTATTAATTAAAAATTAATGTTTAACCCGATACAAATATGTGTATGTACTGGAGGAGGGGTGGTTTGTGTTAGTTAAAACAAAAAATAAACTAATTACTTAACTTTTTCGATACTAAAGCGTATTCCATGTTAGCCAACATCTCAACTTTAGGTGAATATGCATCCGAATATCCGATCTTTAGTGATGACTAATACTCACACTTGCGGCCGTGACGGCGGAATGATCGGAGGCACGGGCTGGTAGTGGTGCGAGGGCGCGCGCGACGGCTCGTTCGCGAAGTCGTCCGGGTACAACACGCCGTCCATCGCCGGAGCCGACGGCGACACGGCCCACTGCTCCTGAATCACCATGGTCACACACACACACACTAGACTACACTGCTCAACATGAAACATTGTTGATTCTTGAGTATGCGAACGCACAAGCATTTTGTAGCGAAGGGCAGGCGTTTTGGGGGACTTTCTTATGTAATTTTGTCGTACAAAAATTCTCTGTCATTGAATAAATGACTTCTGATTGATTTTGAGTTCCAAAAACATGACACAAATATATAGCAGCAGTTACAACGAATGTTGTCGCAACACTGGAGTCACCATTTACTCAATAAGCGACTACTCTGCCAAATCTATCCACATAGATATCTTATCTCAAGTGTAGCTGATTTGGAATGAACACATACTTTATTTTCCAAATAATGACTGTTATGAATATGACGCATAGCAATCGAATAGAGATAGACGTCTGTCTGACAACATGACACGCATCTTCGTTGCCTTATCTATCAGCTAGTTAGGCTGTGCCGATTGCTGTACACGGCTGGACTTAGGCCTTTCCCAAGTTCCGTCACAAAACCTGGTTCTCCGTCCTCCGCGTCTAGTGTCCCAGCCGCTTTTCTAAGGTCGTCGGTTCATGCAGCGGAGGGGCCTAAGCTATGCCTGGCGATAAGCAATCCCTACTCTTATAATTGTTAGTCAACACTGTGCCTGCTGGGCAAAGGCCTCAAAGGCCTCTCCTTTTTAATTAACACGCTTTTATTAGCTTCATACGTATGTTAGTATGTGCCTATGTAACGAAAACTTTGAACATGATTTTGACCTCCTTCAAAACGTCGGATTAAATCGAAATTTTGCATACATATCAAGGACCAATGACAATTCATTAATTACAACAAAAAAAAAAACTGAAAAATCATGCTTTTGTAGTTAGCAGAACTAAAAAATATAAAATAAATAAGTTTAAATAGAAAATAATTTAATTCTATTAAAATGCGTAGGATTCTTGATATTAATTGATTATAAAAAACCTCAAAAAGCACCCCGCGCTTTTTAATAGAATTAAATTATTTTCTACTTTTTTAGTGGTTTTTAAAGCGTGTTTTTTAGTTTTTTCAATACCTACCAAACCTCTATATTTTGTGCGATCTCTGGCCTTACTTAATAAATAAAAAGCCGCGACAAAAGATCAGCGAAGTTCAATTCGACACAAATGTGTTTGGGCACTTAAGTTTCACGTGTATAAACAGTGAGATAGACTCACATCATGTAGCAGATGTGGTGATGTACTGTGTCCATCTTTCTTGTTCTCATCAGCTTGCAGACGTTCAGCCAGCTTTGCATCTTCGCTCTCCTGCTTTTTTCTTTCTTCTTCCGATGCACGTCTTTTCTTTTCCTAATTACATCAAATGAGTTAGTATCATACAGTCAATCTGCCGAGCCTTATCCCAACTATGTCTGGTTCGGCTTCCAGTCTAAACGGATACAGCTGAATACCAGTATTTTAATAAGAAAAAATAAAAAACGACTGCCAATCTGACATCCACAACCCGGTTACTGGGTAAAACGATACCCTTGTTAAGACTGCTTGTCAGACTTTCAGGCTTCTAATAAACCGTAACGACTGTCAAAGATCCACGAATGACAGCCCGGAACAACGGATTAACGTGTTTTCCGAGGCAAGGAGGGGTGTTAGTATGTAAAGATGCCCATCCCCATCCCATCCATCCACGGAACAACCGCGGCAAGCGTAGCTTAACCTGATCGATCGACCCGTGCGGCTGTAATTACTTATTTGTTGTTTTTGGAATTGTTTTTCAGACATATCTCCTCAGTACAATTTGCTACTATCATAAAACTTCCGACTACCAAAAGGGAAATATAGAATATTGACTAAAAAATTATGCCACAAGTAAGACGTATGTACAGTTACCTCATCCTGATAGATGACATGTTCTTTAGCATACTGGTCGAGAAGCTTTTGTTTCAGTTTCTCAGCTTTGGGCATCACCTCCTTCAGCTTGGCCTGGTTCACAGCCTTCACTGTAGACGGGACTGATGCATACTCCGGGTGCTTCCGAATCTTCTCCAAGAATAACGTCATGAACTTAATGTACAGGATGTAAGCATTCTCGAGGCTACCCTCTGCCAGGTATACGTTAGCCATCCTGACCATCTCCAAACCCGATCTATAATACCTGAAATGTTTGACCTTTGCCTTACTACCACGAAACCATTATTTTTTATGAGTTGTTTAGATTAGACAACAGATAAACAAATGTTGTGGCAGTCATTAATGGTTAAAATACACAAAAATGTTACGAAGTCTTATATCTATACCATTTATAAAGAGGAAAGATTTTGTTGTTTGTTTGCGTCGAATGGCTCCGAAACTACTGGACCGCTTTTAACGACTAATATTATAAGGAGGAAAGACTTTTTGTTTGTTTGTTAATTTGCGTCGAATAGGCTCCGAAACTACTGGACCGCTTTTAACGATTATGGCACCAATAGAAAGCTAATTTATCAGGAAGTAACATAGGCTATAATTTATTTAAAAAATAAATAAAAATCCTGAAGAAAATTGCAATAATGTAACCTAAAGTAGCAAAAATTTTCCTTTAAGGGGACCTAGTCGCGGGCTCGAACTCACTGGTGGGGGGCCTGGCTAAAAATCACGCTGTCTCACCAGACTTCGTGTCCGACAGATATAGTATCAGTGATGAGCAGTTAGACGCTAGTCGACACGCACAACGTTCTTGAGTGAGATGCAGGATCATTTATAGTAAACAATTCGCGAAAAAATTTAGAAAAGTCCTTTGGAAGATCGGGTTTTATGGAAAAACTACTGCATAAATTAAGAACCAATAAAGTTTATTGAACTTTTCGATAATTGAACTTTGTCTGTATCGACTTGGTTTTGGAGATTTTACACTTCTTTTATTACTTAAACAAGCTCAAAGTTAAGTAAAATTAGCAAGAAAAACTAATCTTTGTTGGCTCCTAACTTTTTAATGGGTTTTTTGGAATACTAAAAAGTATTCTGTTTCCGTACAGACAATATTAATAATGAGACAAAACGATATCATATTTTACTTTAGATGTACCATGTCAGACAGTGGAGTAAAACACTCCCGAAGTTTGTATGGAAAAAATGTGGACTAGGTTCACCTTAATATTATTTTTTTGGCGTGCGCTGAAAAAACTATTGATGATACATAAACAATTTCTACAACATGATTAAAGTACTCATTATTACCTACAAAAAAGTCCGCGAGGACCTATATCTAACTATCATAGTTAAGTCAAGTCACAATAGCAGCTTTTGTGTTCTAAAATTTAATTAGATCGCCGGTAGAAACAAAAGTTGGTTACATTCGTATTGATTTTTATTCAAATAAATTATTTAATCATCAATGGTATTTATGTACCAGTAAAATACTTTTTAATTGACTCGGATCGGACATTTGATTTCGAAGTTATTGCGAGTATAGCAATGCAATATGCGAAAACTTTTAGAACTGAACTACAAATAACTAAAAGACTTAAGTTTACCTTCTCCCAATCAATCACAAAATGCTGTAGATACTATACAATCACAATCATAATATGTTAACGAGTTGTCTGAATTTGTCAATTCAAAAATATCAAAATTGGTAGCTGACCAAACAATTGCGTCATCATCAACTGCCTAGCCTTTTTCCATGTTGGGGTCGGCTTCCAGTCTAACCGGATGCAGCTGTATATCAGAACTTTACATGGAGCGACTGCCTATCTAACCTGCACAAAGTCAAAGTCAAAGTCAAAGCATTTATTTCAAATAGGCACTTAAAAGGCACTTTTGAACGTCAACATTTACATTAAAATAGAATTGATTCTAGTCGCCCCTTCCAAAATGTAGTTTCGTATGGAGAAGAATGGGCAAGAAACTCCACCGTTACTCTTTTAAAATGTTTCAAGTACAATTTTTACATTCATTATAATTATGATTATGTGTGAAAACGATGCACCCAGAATAAAATTACCATACCAAAATGGGTAAAAAGAATCAAATTCCAGTCAAAGATCCACAGATGACAGCCGGGACCAACGGCTTAACGTGCTTTCCGAGGCACGGAAGGCTCTTAGTATGTAAAGATTAAAGATGGTCACCCATCCACGGACCAATCGCGGCAAGGGTAGCTTAACCAAATCGATCGACCCGTGCGGCTAATATTACTTAGCCACAAGCCCCCAAGACCAAAAAATTGATTCTGATGCGATAATTAACAGCGTAGAAAATAATCGTGGCAAAAAAATTACTTGGACGTTCCTGGTGAAACAGGCAAAACTTCAACAAGTCCATCGACACAGTGTGCAGCATCGAGGACACTGGACACTACCCTCAAGAAATGTTTAAACTCTTTAAATCCATCTGGTCAGCTGCCACACCTACTAAAGTTAAAAGTTGGAATCCCCGTAATGATATTAAGAAATGTATACCCTCCAAGTCTGTGTAATGGCACAAGAGTTTTAATCAAAGAACTTCGAGACAATGTAATTGTAATCACCATCATCACCGGTCCCGCAGTCGGACAACTCGCACTCATTCCGCGTATTCCAATGACACCGACGGATTTGCCTATATCATTTAAGAGGCATTAGTTCCCGGTTAAAGTATCATTTGCACTAACTATTAATAAATCACAAGAACAAACATTTGCACCGGTCGGCATCAGCTTAAGAAAATAATGCTTCTCCCATGAGCAGCTATACGTTAGCCTGTCTCGCGGTGGATCTCTGGAAAATGTATTTATTTTGCTTCAAACGAATCATCATAGTCTGCCCAGCCTTATCCCAACTATGTTGGGGTCGGCTTCCAGTATAACCTGATGCAGTAGAATACAGTATTTTACATGGAGCGACTGCTAATCTGCCTTCCGCAAACCAGTTACTGGATAACACGATACCCCTTGGTAAGACTGGTTGTCAGACTTTCGGGCATCTGATGACCCGTAACGACTGTCAAAGATTCACATCCGGGACCAAACTCAAAGCATTTATTTCAATTAAACCATTTACAGGCACTTTTGAACTGTCAAAAAGTCGACCAGTTGGAAAGTTGAAGCTAGTTGCCCATTCCAAAACGTAGATTTTTATGGAGAAGAACGGGCAAGAAACTGCCACCGCCACCGCCACCGGCTTAACGTGCTTTCCGAGACACGGAGGAGTCTTGGTATGTCAAGATGGTCACCCATCTACGGACCAAGCGCAGCAAGCGTAGCTTGACCTGATCGATCGACTCGTGCGGTTGTTATAACTAACGTTACTTCAAACAAATAGCACATCAAATATAGTTTAAAGCGAAGCCTTGCAATGATTGGGCATGCCACGATTGCGGCAGTAAGTCCCCTCTTTGAGGAGTGGCTTGAGAGACACCACGGCGTCCTCACCTTCCGCCTGACGTAGGTCCTCACCGGACACGGTTTTTTCCTGTTCCGGAGGTTCCTGTTTCGGATTAGGCGGGAGGAAACATCCGGGTGTTTCCACTGCCAACATCGCCCTGGGGCCACGGTGGAGCATACAGTGGAGGTCTGCCCGGCTTGGGCGGAGCACCGCCGTGTTCTTGTGGAGGCGATCGGCGGCGGCGATCTCTCGCGTCCAGCCTTGGTCCAAGCCATAGTACGTAGAGAGAGTGCATGGGTAGCCATCGCCTCCTGCGAAGCAGTGATGCTCGCGAAGAGGGCTCGGGAATAGGGAGGCGGCGCACGTGAGTGAGAGGCAGTATATGCGCCCTCACGGCCCTAGCCTCCGCAGGAGACGCCCTGGGAGTCGGGAATCCCAGGCTGATTCCCAACCACCGTAGGCGCGGGCTTGGGGACGGCGAGTAATGTGTAGCTCGCTGTCCGGTAAGGACCAAGCCAGGGTCGACGGCGCGTTGTGTTCCACGCGCGCCTCAAAGAGATCAGCACCAACTAAAGGGGCCCGCAAGGGCCGATGCCTGCCAGGGGTGCGGGTTGTTCGAAAGAGATACTGTGGCCCCTGGTACACAAGCAACTGAATGAACACGGGTGGGTTTTAGTCAGTAAAAGTCTGACACGCCCTGCCTGCTCCACCCAGAGCGGGAGAAGTTATTTGACATTTAATTCTTATTTTTAATCTTTTTTACCCGACTGGTGAAATGGTTATAATTTAGTAATATTTTCCATTTTTATTTCCTCCATCCAATATGTTTAAATAAATTAAATATTCGCTGTGAAAGATTTTATTACTGTGTCTCCATTAATCAAATCCTACTCTAATTGTGAAAGTTTGTGTTAGTAAGCATGTACATAATATGTTTTGTTACTTCTTCACGCTTAATTGACTGATTACGATGAAACTTGAAAGGTGCATAGCTGTCACCTAGAGCAGTTACTTTTTATCCCGATATTCCCACGGAATCGAAACCTACGCGGGTGAAACCATGGGGCGCAGCTAGTTTATATATAAATTCATTTATTTCAGGTAAATAACACCCATTGTCAAACATAAATTAATATAAATTTTACAGCTAAAAAAACCAAATAAATATATCAAATGTAACTAAACCAAATAAAATAAGTAATGTAAAATTAAATAAAATACATTAAAATTAAATTAAATCAAAATAAACTAAATTAAGTCAAATCACATTAAATTAAATAAAATCAAATCAAACTAAACAAAGTAATTTAAACAATATACAGTATTTTCACAGTATTTTTTTATAACAGTATTTTCTCCCCGACATTGGTACACCAACATGTCTGCTGGAACAATGCCAGATGAAGGGGCAGTCCAGCCTTCCCGCAATCATCGCCACTACCGTGTTGGGGCTAACCCGCACCCTGTGCACCAAGGACGCGGCGCGCTTGCGCATGGTCGCGTGAAAGCAGTTGGTGCTCTGTATTTTTTATTTAACGGCGAAACAACTATTTTGTGAAACAGTCATTCAATGGGATTAAATGAACTTAGAGCATTGTATTGGTGATTTAATGATTATAATTCTGTAAAGCCATATTTTTTACAGTTGCAAACCATATTTTACATAAAAATAATCAGACTATATTGTAGTGTGGGTTCGAACCTATGACCTACAACTCGTAAGTCGCAGCCGTTTCCACTGGGCCACCACTGCTCTCATAGGCGCATGCGCATTATAGGCCATGGACAGAACATGAAGTTTGAGAACTGTTGACCGCTGTGTAATTTTGAAAACAGCTAGTGTATGTAGGCAACAGGTATTGCTTTAAGACTCATGGTTTATTTATGGTTACAGAATAGTCTACACACAGCCTAACACTCCCGTGCCAATCCAAAAGACTGTAACTCAACTTTTAGTGTTTTAGCTTAACTACGCCCAATCAGTTTCTATATGTCTGTTTAGTACCCCTGAGCAACAATTTTTTCATTCAATGTATATTGTGCAAGATATGGCAAACTAAAAACACTGTTTAACATTCAAATTAAGGTTTAGACATGCTAAAAAACTGTAACAAAGCTTACAGTATCTCACATGTAGTTTTCAAAAGTTACAGTGTATTGGATTGGCACGGGAGCCTCCTTTTGCGTTTCAATACTGGGACTACGGGTGATGCATACTCCAAATGATTAATTGTTTAAGTATGCCTAAGTTTATAAGGCAGGTTTTCTCTTTATCTACCTTGTCTCGCAATGCAAAAGCAATGGGGCATGCTTTGAAAAATATTGGCTTGGCATCATCTTTTAAATGTAATTTGACCTTGAATTTATTAAATTTACCTAATTTATCTGAAAATAAATCATATTTTACTCAACATAAAACCAGACACTGTCCTCAAATTACAAAAAAGAAAATTTGAATTTTGTGGGCTACCTTGGCGCATCCACCATAAGTAAAAATAACTTAAAAATTACAGAACTCAGTTCTATACAACAATATTCTATTAATTTGTGGGCAATGAACTGTCCAGCTCAAATCACTGCAATCATTGGTCATTCACATGATCAATTTATCTGTACAGATTCATTTACATTGATATATCTTGAGATGTATAAGTACTGTAAATAATTATCACTAGCGGTGTCACCTAGCTAATAATAAGCGAGTCCTCGCCTTATATTTGATCTAAAAGTTAAACCATGACTTCCATCCTTGGTACAAGGCATGCAACTGCAACATAAGACATACCTGGTACACAGGATCAGTGGGTCGTCTTAGGGGACGTTTGTTTTTTATTCCTAAAATGTGTCATCATACCACCTTGATCATGGCAGTACTCATAGTTAAATGCTATGTTTTATTTATATATTTACCTCCTCGGTGGAACGTTTGGATCTACGTCTACCACTGCACCATAGTTGGCCAGTTGTTTGACCCTCGCCGTAGGTTCTAGAGAAGCCAAATCAACTGTTGGTTTCGGGCGTTTTTCTTCCGCTTGCATTGTATTGATATTGTATGTACCTACGTACTTGTATATGAAAACAATGCTGCTTCATACAAACTTGTACTATGAAAATGCTGCAGGATTAGCTAAATAAAATAAGTTATAACACCAAAAGAAATAGAATAGATAAAGATCGAAAACCCAATCAAAAACACACTGCTGAGAAGATACCAAACCAAAACGTCATAAAATTTGTCAATGTCACTATGACAGTATGACGTTATTAGGCCGCTTTCCGAATTAGAAAATTATCACTCACAGCGCTCAGCGCTCACATCAATAATTTGCGTTCAGAGTTAGTTATCACATCAGTGTTAGTTTTTGGTGCAGCGCAGACGACAGACTATCCGTGACGCACTTTTTAGTTTGTGAAAATTCAGTAACGTATACGACACATTCGTTCCACCATACTGCGATCGCCAACCCGCCTGCCAAGCGTGGCGATTATGGCTACCCCCCCCCCCCCTTTTGGTGGAGGCCTATGTCCAGCGTGGACGTCTTTCGGTTGAAATGATGATGATGAACGCATACGACGCGCAAAAAGTCAAGCGCACAAGCGCAAAAGGCAAGCGGAAAAATATAGAACCCTTGCTTCAACGCGCGCTAACGCAGACGGCGCACACTTTTACACGTAACGTACGAGGAGTAAAACTATGGCGCTAGAGTTTGATGTATCGATGTTAATACAGACAAAACAGACCAGCAATTTTGTCTTAGGAACTGTCTTTTCAGTAATATCTCCGAAAGTATAGGATGTACTCAAAATTCTCTATTTCTTCTTCTTTTTTGTATAAAATAATACATCGCAATCTCTGCATGTGCGTCGTGTGCGTTGAGTCTGCGTAAAATCCGCGACGGACATTTTGCACGCTATGCAGACATTTTGTTCGCCACAGACTCGATCGCACAAAAAGTGTGTCGTCTGCGCTGCACCTAAAGGTTCTGGCTCTATCGGTAAGGTTCGATGATTTTGCCAATGTCAAGGTATGAGAAAGACAGTAATGATCGTAAACTGTTACACAACTATTGATCAGTGTTTGTAGCGGTGGCATCCATGGATCCCCATGCTAAAAAAGGGCAAAACATTTTTGGTTGGTAGATGCCTTACACAGTAGATGCCTTAGTATGTTCCTTGAGTAGATGTAAAACGTCACAAAATCAATGTTAGAACATTCAGTATGTACTTATAATAATAAGTAAATAGAAATATTACTATAACTGGATTGTATTTATGCTAATGAATTTATAAAGGATTTTAACTGCAGGGGTATGGGCTAAAGATAATAGGAAAGGAATGTTAATTGGTCGGGGAACATCAGAAGGGAGTATGTCGTAAAGGGGAGTGGTTAAACGAGGACAGGAAAAAAACAAGTGTTCCAGAGTACCCTCCTCCAGATAAAAAACTGGTGTGCAGACGAACCCAAATCGGAGACTAATTATGACAGAGGTGGATTTTATTAGTTATGATCCACACAGCTAGGGGCCTACTCCCTAAGCCCGAAGTCCGTCGTTTCGGTCGAAGTACCGGGCGTTTCCAACTTCGTATTACTTACGGACAGAAGATTAGTTTCGAGCACGATCTAAGCATGAATGACAACACGATTTGACAGCTGTCCCTACTCATGATATGTTTTTGCCCGTCCAAAAAAGTGTAGGATTCACTAAGAAGTTACGAACTACTTGCGGACGGGCCCGTATCTTCGTTGACGGAGGTAGAGAATAGGCCCCCTGATCCGACATTACTATTATCGGACATCTTAGAGGAATCTATACATAACGTCAGCCAATCGTGCCAGTCCTCAGCCAGCTAGAATCCCATTGAATTTGACATTAGCACCAGGGTCATGTGTGGATATACCAAAGTTAAAAATAATTTTGGTTGGAAGAGCAAGGAATCAAAATTTACTTCAAATAAGGGGTTTTTATCTAACTGGACTAAGGAAATGTGTAAATTATTGAATTTACTGAAGCTGTTAACGAGGAGTGGATGATTTTTGTGAGACCAATAGCGAGATGTTGGGATTACTCTCTTTTATGAGGTCATGGATCAATTTTCGATGCAGTTAGAAAATACTTGAAAGTATCTCGAGCCCTGGTTTTAGGCCCTGGTTTCTTAAGGTGGACGTACTTGGAAGCCCAGCACCATAATTGCGTAACACGCGACTAATCATAATCGGTTTCATTTTGACAGTTCAACAATATTCATTGCGTTATTTACGTTGTTGAGCAGAGACATTTTTCGAACATATGAAGCAATGGTTTAGCCATCTATTTCAAAACGAAACAAATTATGATTAATCGTGAGTTACGCAATTAGGGTGCTGGTACTCGATTTTGCAAGTACCGACTCATGTCTATCAAATATAAATAGGACCACAGATAACACGCCATGTTTCGTAATGTATACACGAGAGTAAATAAGCAAGAAAACATGATATTAATATATATTCAATATATAACATTTAATATTGCTATCAAAACACGATTTATAAATATCTGTATCCATAAAAGTAAGACAATTTTATAAAAAAAAATGTGTGTATACTTATGTACAGACGCCAGCACATCAAGCTACCCCAATCTGTCAAATTTCTTTGATAGAGTTTCAACTTTATTACAAATTCATAAAGTTCATGTTCAATTGGAAAAATTTGACAGTTTGGGGTAGCGTGATGTGCTGGCGTCTGTACCTACGCACGTAACAATTTATACTTCTTTGGCGTAACAGAACGAAAATAGCTAAAGATAGCGTCGCTTAAGGCTCTGTTTCTAAAAGGAATAATAAATTAATGACAGTTACAGCTAACTTCATCATGTCGCTTTTTGGCTGTCAGTGTGCGCGCGCATCGTAAAAATTTTACGTAATCTCATGATTTTTTCCAAACGTGCCAAAAGAAGTTTATCTTCAAAAACTATCTTGTTACAAAGTATAGTATCGATTAGTTCATAGACGAATCAATCACTATGACACTATGACCACATCTATCACAGAGTACTTTTTTATGTCACTATTATTGAAAACAAAGTGTCACATATTTTAGATATGTGTCCTATATTTAGGTGGTACAAAATGATGGTAAAACGAGATTTAATTTAGGGGCTTTTAAGCTAAATATCCCATACGTAGGTGGTAGTATAGGGGTATGTCGGTGAAAACGGGCATTAGGGTTCTAGTTAATCTAAGGGATTTTAATAAATTAACAAAGTTATTATGGAATCAAAAGTGCCTTCCACACGGCTGCTGCGCCGACAGTTTCTTCTTGGCTTGAACTAGGCTTGACATGCTGCCGCGTGTCTAGATAGATTATTACATGTACTAAACTGTACTAGGTAGGTACATATTGCACCTTCGGTAAGAGCAGCCACAGCTGTTATAATCTACGCTGGAGCTACCGTCATTAAGTGAGAAGGTCGACTTTTGGAAACTGTCACACTTTCACTGTCACTTTTGGAAGCTCTTCAGTCTGCCTCTCGGCTTCGTTACGTCATAAAGTGAATGACGCATGTCGTCCTCCTGCTTCAGCTTTCCAGTAGCACAGACATTTTCCCTTCGAATCTCCAGAAGGGCTATTCCTACTAGTGGGTACAGAGAGGCACGTGGGTTTAATTTAAGGCTACACCTACTTTTTCGTTTTGGGCTAATCGTTCGTATAATATTTACGATTCGCGGGCTTTAAACGAGCCTTTTATTGGTTCATTCCGAACAGTATGTTCTATGTTCTATGTTAAGGGTTTTGGTTTCCGCACTTAGTCCTTCAAGTGGACCATTGTGCGTGAGCCATGGCGGCCTTCGGTTTTCATTCCAGCCAGCCCACCTCCCTCCAGAAGTTGGTTATAACTCCTGGTCTGTTGAGAATATCCGTGTAACATTTGGGTTCCCCGAGGGTTTCTGTTCTAATCTGGGCTACGCCTGTGCATTCGAAAAGCACATGCGTGACGGTTTCCTCGGCCTCCATGCAAGCCCTTCACAAGGGGCTGTCTGTTATGCCTATTGTGTAGAAGTGTTTGTTTAGTGGGCAGTGTCCTGTGATGGTTCCAGTCACCAGACGCAGATCTTTCCTGTCCAGGCGTAACAGTCGTCTGGTCAGCCTGCCATCCAAGGATGGCATTGCTTCCCTAGACTGCCTGCAGCCTGGTGTTAGGTTCCACCAGCTCTCGGCTTGTGTGTGGGTGTATTCTTGAAGCCACCTGCGTAGTTGGTTGAAGGGGATGGGCACGATGGGCTCGGGACCACAGACTGACGCGCTGGATGCCCTTCTGGCCAGTTCGTCAGCAGCATCGTTGCCTAGCGATCCACTATGTCCTTTTATCCATTGCAGTGTCACAGAGTTGCGGTTGGCAACCGTTACTCTTTCTAGTGCATTATGGCATTCTAGTGCTAAACTCGATGTAATGTATTTTTTTCGTAGGGATTGGAGAACTGAAGCACTGTCGGAGAGTATACGTATGTGTGTGTCTGTGACCCTCCTAGCTTCTATGGCGTACGCCGCTTGTATAATGCCCACACATTCCGCTTGGTATACGGTGTTTAGCATTCCCAGCGGGCTGGATATGTTTATGTTAAGGTCTTGTGAGAAAACTCCGACTCCGGTTCCGGAGTCGGTCTTTGATCCATCAGTGTAAACTCTTAGCTCATCCGGGCCTGAGTGATCGTATTGTTCTTCTATGAGTACTACGTTGTAGTGTCTCTGGAAGTAATGCAATTTCGGGGTTTTATCACAGGGTGATGCCATCATTGGCTGTCGCTTGATCGCATCATCCTTAATGCGTGTGTGCTTGACCCTAGAGTCTTTGCTTAGGGTTCCTGCTATGTCTAGCCTCAAGGCAGCCAGTGCTGCCTCCTCCCGCACTATGAGATGTAG
This sequence comes from Antitype chi, assembly GCA_947359405.1. Classification (NCBI taxonomy): domain Eukaryota; kingdom Metazoa; phylum Arthropoda; class Insecta; order Lepidoptera; family Noctuidae; genus Antitype; species Antitype chi. The sequence goes on along the minus strand of OX375815.1, from coordinate 6,175,123 downwards.
AGGGGGCAGCCCCAACATTGCCTGTAGGGTAGCAGTGGGTGTAGTTCTCATGCAGCCGGTGATTGCCACACAGGCGCACCGCTGCAGCTTTTCAAGGTCTTTTTGTGCTGTGCCTAAGTCTGTTCTGGGCCACCAGACTATTGAGCCGTATGTAATAATTGGTCGAATAACTGTGGTGTACAGCCAGTGGGTGACTCTGGGGCTAATGCCCCAGTTCCTGCCAAGCATTCGCTTGCACTGCCACAGGGATATGCTGGCTTTTGTAGTGATGTAGTTGGTCTGTTTTGCCCAATTCAGCTGTTTGTCCAAATATATGCCCAGGTATTTGGTTTCAGTTGCTAGGCTTAGGGTGGAGCCAAACAGACGCGGAAGTTTCAGTTCCGCGAGTTTCCTCTTTTTCGTGAAGAGGATCAGTTCGGTTTTTGTTGGATTTACTGATAGTTGGTGTTTGTTGCACCAGTCTTCGACTATTTTCAGGGCTTGGCGCATTAGGTTGCATAGGGTATTTTCATGGGTGCCATTTATTATTATGGTTAGATCATCGGCGTAGCCTACGGTGAAGTAACCTTTGTCATTCAGTGTTTTAATGAGGCTGTCTACTACCAGGTTCCATAGAAGTAGCGAGAGGACTCCTCCTTGTGGACAGCCCTTCGCCACTACTGCCCTTGTAGTGTCGTTTACGGTAACTTGTACCGCTCTCAATTTGAGCATATTTCCGAACAGTATAAAAGAGCTCATTGTATAATTTTGTTTATACATTCTCCAAAAATGACTGCATTTTTACTGTTTTTCCACTACATTAAGGTTTCGTAGACCGCAAGGTATTTCTCTCTAGATTTCGATGGCAACAGGCGTATCGTATCGTATATATTTACATAGATATATAATTATATATAAATCTATTTATATATATATATCGCGTATCCTGCCTTGATTAGTATTGGGTCAAATCTATTGCTTCTCATATTCGTATTTATTCTTCCTTAGGTGAAGACGACATTTTTAACCGACTTCAAAAACGAGGTTTTTTTTTTGTTTTTTTTTTATGTATGTTCCCCGATTACTCGAAGATGGCTGGACCGATTTGGATTTTGTTTTTTTTGTTTGAAAGGGTATACTTCCCAGGTGGTCCCATGATCATCAAGTCAGGATCTGATGATGGGAACCTGGAGAAATAGAGAGAACTCTTCAAATTTTATAGGCACACGAAGCGATTTAGCTATTTTTTGGAAGAGTACTTTCTCGGAGTGGTCTCAATTCAATTTGGTGAAGATCTGATGAAGAACTTTGGAGATAGGCAACGGAACTCCTCATTAAATGATAGCAAATGGACTGGGATTGCTGAAATCTCATGTCTGTCTATTGCTTACACCAGTTCATAAGATAACATCACGCCGGTATGCTGTGAAGGGGTAAGCACATGTGAACCACTAAAACGTGAAAAATAAAAACTTTTTCCAAAAAAAAACAACCGACTTCCAAAAAAACACTAGGTACAAAGTGAAAAATAACTTCAATTTCGGAAGGCGGTGACAAAATATTCAAATACAGCTCCAAAGACACCGACTTCCGAAATTGAAGTTATTTTTCACTTTGTAGTGTTTTTTTGGAAGCCGGTTGTTTTTGATAATAATTTAGTACCTAACCCATTGTTATACAGTATATCAATGACCTAACCATACAATGAATTGGAAGACGGGGAAACTGGTCCTCATTAAGAAGCCGGGGCGCCCCGCGGACTCTCCGTCCGCTTACCGGCCCATCGTGCTGCTCGACGAGGTGGGCAAGCTCTTTGAAAGAGTAATTGCAGACCGCCTCGTCGGGCGGCTGGTGCGGGTGGGGCCGGATTTGGCGGAGAGCCAGTTCGGTTTCCGCAGGGGGCGCTCCACGGTGGACGCCATCATGCGCGTGCGAGCCCTCACAACGGGGGATGCTGTGGCCCGGGGTGGGGTCGTCTTGGCGGTGTCTCTAGACATCGCCAATGCCTTTAACACCCTGCCCTGGAGTTGCATAAGGGAGGCACAGTCGAGGCCTATTTGACGGACAGGGCCGTCATCTACCCCGGTCACCAAGGAGAGTGGAACCGGCGCGAGATGTCGTCCGGTGTCCCACAGGGATCGGTTCTGGGGCCGCATCTGTGGGACATCGGATACGACTGGGTGCTGCGCGCCGAGCTCCCTAGCGGCATCAGCGTAGTCTGCTACGCTGACGACACGCTGGTCCTGGCGCAAGGGAGGTCGTACCAGGCGGCGGCCGACTTAGCGGCAGACGGGGTTGCGACAATCGTCGATAGGATCCGGCAACTGGGACTCGAGGTGGCCTTGCACAAGTCCGAGGCCATGTGTTTTCATGGTCCTCGGAATGCGCCACCGGCGGGTTCCCAGATAACGGCAGGAGGGGTTCACATCGGCGTCGAGTCGACGATGAAGTACCTGGGACTCGTCCTCGATAGCCGGTGGAACTTCGCGGAGCATTTCCGACGTTTGGCTCCCAGACTGGAGCGGGCCGGGGCTGCCTTGAAGCGGCTCCTGCCCAATCTAGGGGGGCCAAACGCCTCCTGCCGGAGGCTCTACGCGGGGGTCGTGCGGTCCATGGCCCTATACGGGGCGCCGGTGTGGGCGCCTACATTGAGGCGCCAACCAGCCCGAAGGCTGAAGTCGTCCCATAGGGTCATGGCGATCAGGACGATCCGGGGATACCGCACGATCTCAGGCGAGTCGGCGGGCCTCCTTGCCGGATTACCGCCATGGGATCTGGAGGCAAAGGTCCTCGCGCATATCTGGGAGTGGCGCGAGGAGGCCAAACGCCAGGGCGTTACTCCGCTGCCGCGAGAAATCGAGGTGCAGCGGACAGAGCTCCGGCGGGATCTCATGGCGACATGGAGAGCGCGATTGTCGCAACCCAGTGCTGGGCACGCCACGATAGCGGCGGTAAGTCCCCTCTTTGAGGAGTGGCTTGAGAGGTGGCATGGCGTCCTAACCTTCCGCCTGACGCAGGTCCTCACCGGACACGGTTGTTTCGGGAGGTTCCTGTTTCGTATAAGGCGGGAGGAAACGCCCGGGTGCTTCCATTGCGAAGATCGCCCTGAGGACACGGTGGAGCATACGGTGGCGGTCTGCCCGGCTTGGGCGGAGCACCGCCGTGTCCTCGTGGAGGCGATCGGCGGCGGCGATCTCTTGCGTCCGACCCTGGTGCAGGCCATGGTACGGAGCGAGAGTGAATGGTTAGCCGTCACCTCCTTCTGCGAAGCAGTAATGCTCGCGAAGAGGGAGGCGGCGCACGTCAGGGAGAGGCAGTATATGCGCCCTCACGGCCGTAGTCGCCGCGGGAGACGCCCTGGGCGTCGGGAATCCCAGGCTGATTCCCGGCCACCGTAGGCGCGGGCTTGCGGACGGCGAGTAATGGGTAGCTCGCTGTCCGGTAAGGACCAAGCCCGGGTCGACGGCGCGTTGTGTTCCACGCGCGCCTCAAAGAGATGTCAGCACCAAAGGGTGGGGGTCCGCAAGGGCCTATGCCTGCCAGGGGTGCGGGTTGTTCGAAAGACATACCGCGGCCCCTGGCACACAGGCAACTGAGGGAACACGGGTGGGTTTTAGTCAGTAAAAGTCTGACACGCCCTCCCGCTCCACCCAGAGCGGGAGAAGTTATTTGATGATTTCCCCCCCAAAAAAAAAACCCATACAATGAAAACGTTAACAAAAATATTATGGCGAATGTGCGCGCTGGTTTCGCATTTTCCGCGCGCCGCGCTTGCAATGCGGGCGCATGTGTACTGGCAAAAGCGCTAAACAGCCTTACTTATAATATAAAAACTCTTTGCGGGGATTGAAAAAAATATTTAAAGTAAAAAACACTAGTGTGGTAATGGCGGCAGCACCAACAGTGTTCTCAGTGTGTTCGCAGATCGGTGACATTCCCCGATGTTGCGGAGGTGGATGCAACTCCACGCAGAATTTAAAGTTTTTAATTGTTTGTAATCTTTATAACTTTGTAGTACTAACACTAGAGGATAAGCAAAATTGTTACTAACCCTATGGACTTGTGTCTGAAATAAAAATATTCTATCATATTATGTGAAGTAAAAAACACGAGTGTACCTATAATAAGCTGAATCTATGAACCTAATTGCAAAGCTAAGTATAGCTAAGTCAGTTTACAAGTGAGGCGCGTTGAAAAATAATTTACGCCACCGTAGTCTGTAACATACATGGAAGATAATAATATAGGATATTATTATTTAGGGTGGCCGGTTTACAACGATCCAAAACGAGTAGGTAGGCGCCACAAACAAAGGTTTTTTTCCAAAAAACCACCAACAGACCACTAACGCACATTTATTTAGTTCACCGATTATTTGTAGTTTAGAAGAAAAAATCGCACCAAGGACACTTTTTGCTATAGGTACTGTAAATGGGCCACCCTGTTTAAATCGATTAAATAAAACTCATTTTACTTACTAACCTTTAATGAACGTTTATTATTTTATCAACAAATTGTGCACAGTTCGCAACATAAATAACCACACAAAATAAATGGACTCCAAAAACACATTGTAAGAAGGTAAACAAGAATTTGAAACATGCTTTTTTGACATTTATACAAATTTAAGAATGCCGGGTACACTTTTGGGCACACGTTATAAATCCAGAAACAAGGCCTATGTGTTAAAATGTGTACCCATATAGGACGACATCTTATACGGGTTGGCCATGCTTCCCACTCAGTTTGGCGGACTAAGCCTCGTAAACACCGAAAAAGACAGATCTTGCGTTTACACCGATTGCAGTTTAATAATTTTCTTTTGTAACAAGTCGTGACGGGTTTCCGTTTGCAGGTTTGCGTCAGGTGGCTACCTGTGCAACTAATTGCGACAGATTTCTTTTGGCAGCTACCCGCGGCAGCTTTCTCTATACAGCTAACCGCGGCAGCTTTCTTTTGGCAGGTAACCGCGGCAGCTTTCTCTTTGCAGCTAATCGCGGCAGGTTTCTTTTTGCAGCTACCCGCGCAAAAAGCTTTTTTTCTATAGTCTTTGAATATGGATTCCATGACAATCCTCGGTAACTGTAGCGTAGGTGGAGTGCATCGTAATGGTCGACGTTTATAAGCACGCCTAAGAGCGGACACATCGCAAGGTAACTTCGGTGCACATCTATTTGCTAGATTAGTAAAGGAAGAATCGCAGGGGTTTTTTGTAGGAGGTGTAGCTCTAGAGCACCTAGGTGCTGGTGGGTGAATATTGGTAGGACGTCGACGATTTCGTCCAGGAATCGGTTTTGGTTGTTTAGATGGGGGATTATGACCAGGATAGCGTACACGGTTAAAGTCAGAATATGGTTGTTGTACTCCACCCTTAGTTGTACATGTTCGTCCGAATCCTGGTGAGTATTGCTGTAACAATCCAGGGGGTGGTTTGTCTAAGTTTGTGGGAATTTGTGACAATCGTTTTTGATATTGCAGGTTTTGCTGATAAACTTAAAATTGCGGATTTGGCCAAAATTGAAACTATCCCGAGCTTTGTGATATTTCGGACCGTTGTAGTATAATTACATGTTCCCTTATTTTCCTACGCAGTAACAGACTATAGTCACGAAATTAAATGTGATTTTTGAAATTTCTCCGAGGAATAATATGACATTCCTGGAAACAGAGCTTTTGCGATTTTGTGTAAACTATTTAGTATTTCTTGTTCATTCCCACGTTTAGATCAACGGCATTTGCAGGTTTTTTTACGTTTCGGTTGAGAATTATGTAAAGGTGCACTGTAAGGAATATCAGCTTGTTGGCCTGGGTGAGGCTGTGATGGTGTAATTTGGACGCTAGTCTTTAAGTGGTTGATTAGATAGATGGTAGGTGAATTCAGGATGCTTATCAGTTCTGAACTTGTTTTTACGTGTGGGATGCGATGCTGTAGGAGATTGGAATCGTTGATTTTATAATTTCGTATGCTGTGCGAATTAGGTGAATATAAAGGTTGAATCTGTTCTGCCGGGGGTGCGGCTTGTTTGAAAGAGATACCGTGGCCCCTGGCACACAGGCAACTGACGGAATATGGGTGGGATTTAGTCAGTAAAAGTCTGACACCTCCCTCCCTGGAGAGCGGGAGAAGTTATTTGATGATTTTTCACCTCAAAAAAAGAAAAAAAGTTGAATCTGTTGTAATTTGTTATTTGATGAACGGACTGGTTTAACTTTTTGTTCTGCGCATTTGCACTTGCCTGAATGGGGTAAATTGAACGAAAATATGTAGAAAGGAGTTTTCCTGAATCGATTTATGCAGGGGAGGCCCTTTTTTAAATCGATTCAATAAAACTCCTTTTACATTTTCATTCAATGAACGTTTACTATTTTATCATCAACAGACTTTATCACATTAAATGGTAACAAAAATAACCACACAAAAAAAGTGGGCTCCAAAAACATAATGTAAGAATGTAAACAAAAATTTGACGCATGTATTGTTGATATTTATGAATATTTAAGAATGTCGGGTATACGCGAGGCCACGTTTTGTAAATCCAGAACCAAGGCTTTTCTTTTAAAGCGTTTACCCACATTGGATGACAAGTAACCTTGGTTGGCCATGCTTCCCGCTCAGTCTGGTCGATTAAGTCTCGTACACACCGAAAAACGGCCTTGGGTCCACGCCGCTTTGACTTTCTTTTCTTAGCCGCGGCAGCTTTCTTTCTATTTTCTTTTAATTTTTTTTCCATGACAACTCTTGGCAACTGTAGCGTAGGTGGAGTGTATCGTAATGGTCGACGTTTATAAGCACGCCTAAGAGCGGACTCATCGTAAGGTGATGGCGGTATACATCTATTTGCTGGATTAGTAAAACATGGATCGCGGGCGTATTTTGTAGGCGGTGTAGCTCTAGGTGCTGGTGGGTTATTATTGGTAGAGGGTTGACGATTTAGTCCAGGAATCAGTTCTGATTGTTTACGTGGAGGATGACTATTAGGATAGCGTAAAGATACACGGTCAAAGTCAGGATATGGATGTTGTACTCCACCCATAGCTGTACCTGTTCGTTCGAGTCCTGGTAAGTATTGCTGTGACAACCCAGGGGGTGGTTTGTCTAAGTTTATGGGAATTTGTGACAATCCAGGGGGTGGTTTGTCTAAGTTTGTGGGAATTTGTGGCAATCCAGGGGGTGGTTTGTCTAAGTTTGTGGGAATTTGTGACAATCCAAGGGGTGGTTTGTCTGAGTTTGTGGGAATTTGTGACAATAGTTTTTGATATTGCAGGTTTTGCTGATAAACCTGAAATTGCGGAATTGGCCAAAATTGAGAATTTCTCGAAGTTTGTGATATTTTGGCCCGTTGTATTATTTCATGGTCCCTTAATCGTTTTTTCTTCGCGGTAACAGGATATAGGCCCGAAATTAAATGCGTTTTTGTACATTTCTCCGAGGAATAATGTGACATTCCTCGAGACTGAGCTTTTACGTTTTTGTGTAAATGATTTGGTATTTCTTGTTCATTCCTACGTTTAGAGCTACGGCATTTGCAGGTTTTTTTACGTTTCGGTTGAGAATTATGTAAAGGTGCACAGAAATGAATATCAGCTTGTTGGCTTGGGTGAGGCTGTGACAACTTGGACGCTGGTGTTTTAAGTAGTTGGTTAGATTGGTGCTGGGAAAATTTAGAATGCTTATTAGTTCTGAATTTACTTTTTCGTGTAGGATGGGATGCTGTAGGAGATTGGAATTGTTGATTATTATTAGTAATTAAGCTGTGCGAATTAGGTGAATGTGAAGGTTGAATCTGTTGTAATTTGTTATTTGAAGAACGCTCTGGTTTAATTTTTTGTTCCCTTGCGCATCTGCACTTGCCTGAAAGAATCGGTATTACTTTTTCAGCTTCATGTCGTTGAGGAATTAGATCTAACTGTTTCTTTACTTTTTTCGGTAGCTGTTTTGACTGAAAACTAGGATGAAAGGAATCTAATTTAGATATTTCTGGTTGCACGCTAGGAAGATGCTGAGACAATTCCGGCTGCCCTTCAGTTCCTAATGTACTTTTGCGTTTGGAATGCAATGCTATAGAAGATTCGAATCTTTGATTATCAGTTCGTAAGCTCTGTGAATTAGGTGAACGTAAAGGATGAATATGTTGTAATGTGTTGTTTGATGAACGCTCTATTTTAGCGTATTGTTCTTTTGCGCATCTGCACTTGCCTGGAAAGATGGGTATATTTTTTTCAGCTTTAGGTCGCTGAGAAATTGCATCAAACTGTTTCTTTACTTCTTCCGTCAGTTGTTTTGACTGAGAACTACGATGAAAGTAATCTATTTTAGAGACATCCGGTTGCGCGCTAGGAGCATGCTGAGAGAACTCAGCTTGCCCATCAGTTCCTAGTGTACTTTTGCGTGTGGATGCCGATGCTGTAGATTGGTATCGTTCAGTATTAGTTCGTATGCTGTGCGAATTAAGTGAATTTGAAGGTTGAATCTGTTGTAATTTGTTGTTTAAAGAACGCTCTGCTTTAAATTGTTGTCCCTCTGCGCATCTGCACTTGCCCGAAAGGATCGGTAGTACTTTTTCAACTTTAGGCTGAGACAATTCAGGTACTGCACCTGCCCCTAGTGTAGTTTTGCGTGTGGAATGCGATGATTTAGGAAATGAAAATCTTTGAGTATCAGTTGGTAAGTTGTGTGAATTAGGTGAACTTGAAGGCTCAATACTTGGAAGTTTATGTAAATCTGTATTAGGTTGTAATTTGTTACTTATTGAAAGTTCTGTTTTCAGTTTTTGTGCTCCTGCGCATTTACACTTGCCTAAAATTATTGGTATTCCTTTTTTCGTTTTAGGTTGCTCAGCAATTGCATCAAACTGTTTCGCTACTTTTTCCGTTAACTGTTTTGTCTGAGAACTACGATGAAGCGAATATATTTTTGGGATATTTGATTGCGCACACGCACTAGGAAGGTGTTGAAAGAATTCAGGTTGCAGTGATTGTTTAGAAACTTTAGGTTGCCGCTTTGAAGCACGATGCCGCGGGTTCTCAGTCTGGGCCTCATTTCGGACCATTGATTGAGCACTCATCAAGTAGGGTGGTGTTTCAGACGGTGACATATTTTGTACGGATTTGCGGGAAAGCTGTGATAGTTTCTTAGACATTTGATGCAGTTTTTCGGGCCAACAAGCACACTTATTCGAAAATGTGAATGCCGTTTGAGCGCCTACGGTAGATGATGTCTTCTCTTGTTTATTTTTACGTGAATTTGATGATATTTTATCAGTGATAGATCTTATTTTTTCGACCAATGATTTACTAAATAAAGATGAACGTTGAGACTTTAGGGGATCCGGATACTGCGGATGTAGCGATGGCATAATTTTTTTCGCAGTCGGCGTCGGTTGATAGTTATTTATAGACGAGGAATATTGAGGATCAAATTTGTTTAAGGATTGTTTTTGAGCCGAGGTTGGTTTCTGAGATCGATTGAAGAGTTGACGATTAGGAAGTTGTTGAGGTCTTGAACTTGACTGGCGACTTTTAATTTTATCTGAATGGTTTGCCGCGCATCTGCACATTCCTGGTATTATTGTATGCGATAGAGATAGACACTGTGTTAGTATTGATTGTTTCTCAGAAAGTGTTTCCTGAGGTCGATTAAAGTAAGCTGAACACTGAGATCTATTTCGTTGACTTAGAAGATGTTGTGATTTTGAATGTGAGTTTCTCTTAAACAGCGTTTTCAAGATCTGGTGAGACGTTCCGTCCTTCGGAATTGCAAAAGATTCGTCACTTGAACACTGAACTGGAGTCTGCGACATTACAATTGATGAATGCTCAGATGTTTTAGACTGCTGACTTCTAAGACGATGAGAAAGTCTAGGGTACGAATTACAAGAATTTTTACTAAGTCGTAAAGAGGATGTGTTGTCGGCGTAGTAACAACAATCTAATTGACTTGAATGGGATATAAAAGATGGTTGTTGAGAAGTTTTTGATATACGTGGATACGAGTATGATCTATCTACAATTAACGGTTTCCGTATATACCGGGTTTTTTTTGTACACTGGCTCGATGAGCTTTGATGGGTCACACATGAACAACTGTTGTGGAATATACTGTGTTTTGAACAATTTGCTATAGACGGGTTTTGGGGCGTTTGTGACATAATATGACTTTGTCGAAAAAGACGTCGATTTGATTCGTCATCAAGCATAGATATGCGGGTATGAAAAATCGACGACCGAGATTTCTTAGTGGGATTTTCAGGTATTTTTGTTTGTTTACTTATCTTACGGCTAAATAACTTAAAACCTAAACTTATAACTAATCTACTTAATTTACTTTTATTTTGAACCCGATAAGTCTCATAAACAAAGCAGGTACCTTTGGTTCTTTCACATGACCGAATAGAAACCTGTCTTGTTTTATTCCGTAGGATTGACTTATCTGATTCGACACATATTTTGTCAAGATCATTATGCAAGGAAGAGCAAGACTTGCGCTTTGACTTCCGACTGAAAAAGTATTTTCGAGAACGTTGAAATGTTTCTTTACCTACAGAATCCTTTTGGGGTGGTGAATATTCTGGTGATTTTGAATGTTTTGACCAAGGGTTTACTATTTTCACTCTCTTTTTCTTGGAGAACGTTTTGTTTACTTCACCTAAAGGATCCTGCGCACTTTTAACCGAACACCTACACTTGTGAGGCAAAGACTTCGGGGGTGGTGAATGAGCAGGTGACTTTGGAAACTTTGACCGAGTCTTATCTACTTTTACAATATTTCTCTTAGAGAAAGTTGTACTTACTTTGGTGCCATAAGGTTGTTTACCTACAGGATCCTGCAGACTATCAACGTAACACTGACACTTGTGAGGCAAAGATTTCGGGGTTTGAGAATGATCAGATGACTTTGGAAACTTTGACCGACTCTTATCTACTTTCACAATATTTCTTTTAGGAGAAGTTGTACTTACTTTGGTGCCATAAGGTTGTTTACCTACAGGATTCTGCAGACTATCAACGTAACACTGACACTTGTGAGGCAAAGATTTCGGGGTTTGTGAATGATCAGATGACTTTGGAAACTTTGACCGACTCTTATCTACTTTTAAAATATTTCTTTTAGGAGAAGTTGTACTTACTTTGGTGCCATAAGGTTGTTTACCTACAGGATTCTGCAGACTATCAACGTAACACTGACACTTGTGAGGCAAAGATTTCGGGGTTTGTGAATGATCAGATGACTTTGGAAACTTTGACCGACTCTTATCTACTTTCACAATATTTCTTTTAGGAGAAGTTGTACTTACTTTGGTGCCATAAGGTTGTTTACTTACAGGATCCTGCAGACTATCAACCGGACACCAACACTTATGAGGCAAAGATTTCGTGGTGGGTGAAAGATCAGGTGACTTTGGAAACTTTGACCGACTCTTATTCACTTCTACCATATTTCTGTTAGGAGAAGTTGTACTTACTTTGGTGCCATAAGGTTGTTTACCTACAGGATCCTGCAGACTATCAACCGGACACCAACACTCGTAAGGCAAAGATTTCGTGGTGGGTGAAAGATCAGGTGACTTTGGAAACTTTGACCGACTCTTATCCACTTCTACCATATTTCTGTTAGGAGAAGTTGTACTTACTTTGGTGCCATAAGGTTGTTTACCTACAGGATCCTGCAGACTATCAACCGGACACCAACACTCGTAAGGCAAAGATTTCGTGGTGGGTGAAAGATCAGGTGACTTTGGAAACTTTGACCGACTCTTATCCACTTCTACCATATTTCTGTTCGGAGAAGTTGTACTTACTTTGGTGCCATAAGGTTGTTTACCTACAGGATCCTGAAGACTCTCATTTGGACACCAACACTCGTGAGGCAAAGCATGCGAGAGTGGTGAGATTAAAGATCTTTTTAAAGGTGGCGGAGACTTTGTTTCCTTTGCTGTGTGAGATTTGAAACCAGTTATCTTGCGATATAAACTATTCTTAGCTGCAGTTGGTTGATTTGTTTCACGAGTACGATCAAAAGTTATACCGATTAATTTAGGCTGTTCTTGTAAAGTGTGAGACGGAGCTTGTGTCAATTGTGCCTGTTGGCTTGGGGGTGGTGTTGTTGAACTGGTTTTATGATTGTTTGTTTTTTTACTATTCGTTTCAATTTGTTCCGTTTGGTTAGCTTCATTTTGCTGTGGGGTAGCACCGCAACGGCAGTTCCATGCTATTCCAAACACCGGACTAGTTGCTTGTGATACTTTGGATGGCAAATGTTCAATTGATTTAAGAAACTTAGAGAGAGTCTTTTCTTTTTTAAGGATATCTGGTTGCGCGCTAGGAAGATGCTGTGAGAATTCTGGTTGCACGGTTGGAAGTTGCTGTGAGAATTCTGGGTGCTCATCAGTTTTGGTTCTGGTTTTGCTTGCTAGTGGATTTGAAATTTGATCAATTGGGGGGCTTACACCGCAACGGCAGTCCCATGCTATTCCAAACACCGGACTAGTTGCTTGTGATACTTTGGATGGCAAATGTTCAATTGATTTATGAAACGTAGAGAGAGATTTTTCTTTATTAAGGATATCTCGTTGCACGCTAGGAAGATGCTGTGAGAATTCTGGTTGCACGGTTGGAAGATGCTGTGAGAATTCTGGGTGCCCATCAGTTTTGGTTCTGGTTTTGCTTGCTAGTGGATTTGAAATTTGATCAATTGGGGGGCTTACACCGCAACGGCAGTCCCATGCTATTCCATACACCGGACTAGTTGCTTGTGATACTTTGGATGCCAAATGTTCAGGTGATTTTGGAAACTCCGATAGAGTCTTTTCCAAGTGTTTGTGCGGCAAGGTATTCGGGAGTGGTGAGATTGAAGATACTTTTAAAGTTGGCGGAGATTTTGTTTGCGTTTCCTCTGCTGCGTGAGATTTGGAACCCGATACTTTGCTCTCAGGTGCAGTTGGTTGGTTTGTTTCACGAGTACGGTCAGAAGCTATACCGAATAATTTAGACAGTTCTTGTATAGAGTGAGACGGAGCTTGTGTTAATAATGACTGTTGGCTTGGGGGCGGTGTTTCTGAACTAGTTTTATGAGTGTTTGTTTTTTTACTATGCGTTTCAATTTGTTCCGTTTGGTTAGATTCAGTTTGTTGTGGGGTAACACCGCAACGGCAGTCCGATGCTATTCCAAACACCGGACTAGTTGCTTGTGACACTTTGGATGGCAAATGTTGAAGTAATTTAAGAAAATTAGACAAAGTCTTGTCTTTTTTAAGGATATCTGATGGCAGGCTAGGAAGATGTTTTAAGAATTCTGGTTGCCCATCAGTTCCTACTAAGGCTTTGCTTGCTCGTGGATTTAAAACTTGATCAATTGTGGGGCTTACACCACAAGGGCAGTCCGACGCTATTCCAAATTGAGTACTCGTTCTATTAGTCGGTTGTGAAATTTTAGATGCCAAATGTTCAGGTGATTTTAGGAACTTTGATAGAGGCGTTTCCACTTTAGGAATATCTGTTTCTATGCTAGGAAGGTGCTGTGAGACTTTAGGTTGCCCATCAGTTCCTAATGTAGTTTTGAATTTGCGAAGCGATGACAGTTTTGACGGAGAACTACGATGAAGCGAATCTATTTTAGAGATATCTGGTTGAGCTGTTATTTGGTCAGATGTAGGTCCCTGCCTATCGGTTAAAGGCGATATTTGAGAACTGTACTGAGGTGATTGCTCAAATACTTTAGGTTGTTGAATTGAAAGGTTCTGCGGGTATTCAGCCTGGGTCTCAGTTCCAACTCTTGTTTTACGAGTGTCTTTGTCTGGTTGTGTTGGCGGATAAATAAGCAAAGGCTGCGTTTCTTTTGATGTTGGAGATTTGGAACCCGTTAAATTTTTATACAAACTACTATCAGCTACAATTGGTTGATTTCTCCCACAAGGGCAGTCGGAAGCTATACCGAATGATTTAGTCTGTTCTTGTAAAGTGTGACGACTTATACTGTCCCCTTTTGTCGAAGGGTGGATTGCCAGGGACTTTGGCTGCGTTTCTTTTGCTGTTGGAGATTTGGAACCCGTAAAATTTTTATACAAACTATTATCAGCTACAATTGGTTGGTTTATCCCACAAGGGCAGTCAGAAGCTATAACGAATGATTCAGACTGTTCTTGTAAAGTGTGAGAAGAAGCTTGTGTCAATGTTGGCTGTTGACTGGGGGCCTCTTTTGCTGAACTAGTTTCATGATTGTATGTATTTTTACTATTAGTTGCAATTTCCTCTATTTTCTTATGGGGCATATTTTGTTCGGGGGGTACACCACAACTGCAGTCTTCAGCTATTTTGAACTGGGCACTCGCATGTACACTTGAAATTTGTGTTATTTGAGGACCTAATCCGTAACGGGAATCTGACGATATTCCAAACCGCGAATTATTTGCGTTTGGTTGAAATTGTTTTAGTAACTCGTCCACTTGAAGTTGTCCTGAGGATAATGGTTGTGTTGTTGTAAAACGCCTTATTTCTAATGATCTACCAGCAAGAGATGGCTTTTGACTGGGTGGTTGCGTTTCAAGCTTGTTTCCTGTTCTGTTCCCTAAAATGGTCCGACTAGTAGACAATGGTTCGGTTAAAAATTTGTTTGAATTTTGTTCGTTGTTCAAACCGCAGTCTATTGCAAGGGTTTGTTGCATCGGTTTGGCCCCACAACTACAATTAACCATTTCCTTGGTAAAAGCCCTTTTTGAACACTCGGCTTCAACTTCACCCTTATTTTCTTGAAGGATCAAGGGTGCAATTGTTTGAGTGCCCTTGTATAAACAAGGATCATTTAACTTTCTGCTTCCTCCAAGCTCCCAATCTCGACCCCAGTCTGTCATTTTTTCCAAAGATGATGTTTGTTTTAGGGATCCCATTTTATCAGAACTAGTACTGGCACAATCTACATTTTTCTTTGGAAACACAGCTTTTTCCGAACGGAAAATTTCTTTAGCTTTACTTCTTTCGTAATCACTAGCACAATATACAGATGTTTCGATCTTGGAAGCCTGTTTCTGTATAGATATGTCTTGTCTTTGAGGGGCATATTCTGGTGACCTAATTTTTTGAGGGCATATCGTATACTTGTTAGATGTACTTGGAATACATAGTATATTTTTGTTAGCAGTGCTCGGCTTGACACCGCCAAGGTAATTCAAAGCTACATCACGATTGGTACTTTTCATAATATCTGCAGTGCTTCGTTGCTTATGAATTGGAACATAAGTTTTATAGGGTTTATATTTGTACGCTTGTATAGGTAACACAGTTTGTTCCGGACGGACACTTTCTTTTGTATTACTTATTTTGCAATCACTAGTACAATAAACAGATGTTTCGATCTTAGACGCCTGTTTCTGTACGGATATGTCGTGTTTTTTAGTGACATATTCTGGTGACCAAATTTTTTGAGTGTTTGTCGTATGCTTGTCAGCTGTACTTGGAATACATAATATCTCTTTGTTAACAGTGCTCGGCTTGACACTGCTACGGTAATTCAAAGCTACATCACGTTTGGTACTTGTCATTTCAGTGCTTTGTTGCTTTTGAATTGGAACTGTGGTTTTATAGGGTTTATATTTGTAGCTTTGTTTAGATTGTTCGTGTTTCTCTCCACAAGGCCAATTCAAAGTGATATTGGTACTTGTCGTATTATCTGCTGTACTTGATTGCTTTTGAGTTGCAACAAGGATTTGTTGTGGTTTATATTTATATGCCTGTTTAGATTTTTCGTGTTTCTCTCCACAAGGGCAATACATTGTTCTATCGACACTAGTATTTGTCGTAAGGTCTGCTGTACTTGATTGCTTTTGAGTGGCAACAGGGATTTGATGTGGTTTATATTTATGTGCC
Source organism: Antitype chi (assembly GCA_947359405.1). Taxonomy (NCBI): domain Eukaryota; kingdom Metazoa; phylum Arthropoda; class Insecta; order Lepidoptera; family Noctuidae; genus Antitype; species Antitype chi. Next base: position 6,159,286 of record OX375815.1, on the reverse strand, counting down.
TGTTTAGATTGTTCGTGTTTCCCTCCACATGGGTAACTTAAAGCTATACCGCGATTGGTTCTTGTCAAGGTGTCTGTTGTGATTAGTTGCTTTTGAATCGGAACAGTAGTTCTATAGGGTTTATATTTGTAAACTTGTGTAGGTAACACAGTTTGTTCCGGACGGACACTTTCTTTAGTTTTACTTCTTTCGTAATCACTAGTACAATAAACAGATGTTTCGATCTTAGACGCCTGTTTCTGTACAGATACGTCTGGTTTTTTAGGAACATTTTCTGGTGACCTAATTTTTTGAGCGTTTGTCGTATACTTGTCAGCTGTACTTGGAATACATAATATGTCTTTATTAGCAGTGCTTCGCTTGACAGTGCCAAGGTAATTAAAAGCTAAATCATGATTGGTCATTGTCGTGTTGTCAGCTGTTCTCGATTGCATTTGAGTAGCATTAGTGATCTGATGTGGCTCATTTTTAAAACATTGTTCGGGTTTCTCTTTACAAGGTCTATTGAAATCTATATCGCAATTGGTCATTGTCGTGTTATCAACTGTTCTCGATTGCATTTGAATTGCAACAGGAATGTCGTGCGGTTCATTTTTTAAGCGACGTTCATATTGTTCGTGTTTCTCTTCCCAAGAGCAATGCAAAGCTATATCATGATCGGTCATTGTTGTGTTGTCAGCAGTTCTCGATTGCATTTGAGTTGCATTAGATATTTGATGAGGTTCATGGGTGTAACCATGTTTAGATTTTACGTGCTTCTCGCCACAGGGGCAATTTAAAGCTATATCCACATTGGCACTTGTCGTGCCGTTAGCTGTTCTCAATTGCATTTGTGTTGGATTAGGTATTTGATGACGTTCATGTTTGTAACCATGTTTATATTGTACGTGCTTCTCGCCACAGGGGTAATTCAAAGCTATATCAACATTGGTACTTGTCGTGATGTCTGCTTTGTTCGATTGCTTTTGAGTTGCAACGGGAACTTGATGTGGTTTATATTTATTCGATTGTGTAGATTGTTCATGATTCTCGCCACAACGGCAATTTAAAGCTATATGGGCATCCGTGCTTGTGATGTCTGCTTTATTCGATAGCTTTTGACTTGCAACAAGGATGTGATGTGTTTTACATTTATTCGCTTGATTAGATAATTTGTGTTTCTCTCCATAAGAGTACTTCAAAGTTTTGTTGCGATTGGTATTTGTCGTCATATCTGCTGTGATCGATTGCTTTTGAGTTGCAACTGGGATTTGATCATGGTTACATTTGTAACCTTGATTAGATTGTTTGTGTTTCTTTCTAAAAGCGTAATTCATGACAGTATCAGTTTTCATACTTGATCTGATTTTGGCTGGGCTTGAAAGTTTCTGAGTCAGAACACGGGTTTTATCGGTTTTATATTTGTACACTTGTTTAGGTGGAGCGTGTTTGGCGCATTTCGATGCCATATCGGGTTTAGCCTTTTCCGTTTTATGAGTTCTTTTGGAAACCTTATGATATACTTTATTTTGTGTTTCATGTGCGTAATTTATTTTGTATGTACTTGTATTAGCTTGTTTAGTCCCCATAGGTATGTCTGCTGAAACACATTTATTACGGAAGTTAACATTCTTCTGGCGAGTGTGTAACTTTTTATTTTTCGTTGCCGATTTATAATTTCTGCCAGACGGGCAGTTTAAAGCGTCTTCGCGTTTATTGTTCTGTCTATACCTTGAAATGTGTTTTGTTGGGATGCTGTTGTCGTCTGTAAAACTCGTAATTCTATGACTACCAGGGGATTTGTTAACGGATTTACTGGCTTCGTGCTTGGTCCAACATTTAGGTAACTGTCCCCGCAAGCCCTTTATCACTAAGCTGGGAGTACATTTTGTAGACATATTTAGAGTTTTACCTGCTAACCCAAATTTATGATCTCTAAATGTTTCCAAATTCGTTATCAGAGAGTGTTTAGTGCCACGTGGATGGTTAAAAACTACCCCAAATGGAAGAGTCCCATTTTTTCGGCGACCCAGATGGTATTTTGCTAAATCTTCATGTGCGATATTATCTGCTATATCGTTTGAATGAAATTGTTTTACACTAATTTTTTTATCAGCTGATTTCAATGCAATACCGGACGTTGGATTAGAAAATGTCGGGGGAATATTTACCTGTTGGCGTCGATGATGACGTGAGTCTAGTTGCGTTAAAATTGAAGAACCTTGCGAATATTTATCCCAACAACTACACTTGGGCCATTGGTTCGTGCATTGCAATGGACAGGAATCTCCTGCTGCCGACGATTTATGTCTTTTGTGATAGGTATCCCCTGCTGCCGACGATTTAGGTCTTGAGCAACTATCATCCTCATCCAACGGACAAGGACACACCTTTTTAAATTTCCGTGGCAACTTTTTAAGGTATCTCAAATTTGGTCTAACTTCACATCTCATACTTTGAAGTACTCGAGTGTTCGCAGGAGATCTTTTATTTCTACGGTGTAATGGTTTCATCACCCATCCTCTTTTATCTGCATAGAACAATGTATACTTCTTTCTCGGGTTTGGATGAGATAATGGCACAAAGGTACAGCAAGCACTCTTTGGCACCTTCTTTTTAAAAGCAAGCAAAGATGTCACATTTTTAACAACAGTGCCAACTGTGCGTGCGTACCATCTCGTCGCTGACGCCAAAAAACTCTTTTTATTTTTAGGCAAATAATTTTCGAAACACATTTGCTGGAATTCACGACGTGGGTCTTTTTTACGCAATCTATTCCTGGGAGGATAATTCATGATGGTACATGATCTTTTTGATTTATCAGTTCTTGATCTCACGGGATACATGACTACCCATGCCAGAATTACTGCCAGCACACATGGAGACCACACCACAATAAGTAGTCCAATAATAACATACTTTATGCAGTTTCCTCCTGGAAGTTCATTTTTTTTACAGAGATCACTAAAGTGCTTTAAAAGTCTTGAAATACATCCTTGAGGAACGTTTGAATTTTGATTACACTTCCTTTTACATGTATTTTGTTTCAGGCCACGATCTGTTTTACAGGGTGTACAGGGTTTACAGGGTGGACCGGGTGGACAGGGTGGACAGGTTGGACAGGGTGGACACGGTGGACACGGTGGACACGATGGACACGGACAGGCTGTACAGGGTTTACAGGGTGTAGAGGGTTTACAGGGTGTACAGCTTAGCCGGCTCCGTTCCTGTTTACACTCGCTTAGACGGCTTTCGCCTTTTAGGCGACGACGAATGCCTCCGAAAAGGTCGAGTTTGCTAGGGCCTGTACCCGTATCTGCAAAATTCATTATTACGGGACAGAGTGACGAAGTGACTTCTACTGTTTCATCTTTAGCCATACAACATTGTGGCTGTCTTTTACATACTTCTTCTTGACCACACTCGCATTTTCTCTGAGATCTTCGTGAGTGGGTACTTAAATTATAATAAATTGATGAACTCTCGCAAAATTGACAAACAGAGTTTAGTAGTCTCATTGCGTGATGTTTACAACCGCAACTTCTGTCTTCAACTGGCTGTTCTGGTGCTGCAACTGGTGTAGGTTTACGGTGTAATCTTCTTTTCAGTATTTTAAAGGGTATTTTATCTGTGTCTATGAAATTAAAACAAGACATCCGATATTGATGTTGATCCATAGATAGATTACTGCTTCGAAAGCCGTAGATGTCGTTCGGTAATTCGGACTCGCGCTTCTTTTTCGCTGTCGTTTTCTCATGCTTTGCACGCTTTTTACAATATTTTATAAAACTAGGTGTTTCACGCGCAAACAAAAAGTGTACTTCTTCATTATTTTCTTTCTGTTCCTTAACATTTTCTACTTTGTGATGGACCCTAGAGTTTCTTTTGCGCAAATTGAATGTTCGTTTCTTTTGATGTAAATATGTACTGTCCCGAAACAGTTTTGTAAGACCTATGTCACTCGAAACGAGTTTAAGGTCACGCTTTCTCGGTGTATCTGAAACAAAAACAAAGCGTGCTTTTTCATTAAAAGAAAAACCAATCTGGTTATCTAAATAAAAGAAAAACCAATCTGGTTATCTAAATAAACAGTAGGTTGAGATGAGGTAGTGTTTTATGATACCTATACTTATTTACTTAGCTATTCCTAAACTGTCTCTCCTTATACTCCGAGAGCCGGCTGCAAAAATACCTACCTCATCGGCTATCCCAATAACCTTTAGATCGTTTTTTTTTTTGAGGATGGGAAATCATCAAATAACTTCTCCCGCTCTGGGTGGAGTAGGAGAGCATGTCAGACTTTTACTGACTAAAACCCACCCGTGATCCCTCAGTTGACGGTATGCCAGGAGCCACGGCATCTCTTTCGAACAATACCCGCACCGCCGGCAGGCATCGGCCCTTGCGGGCCCCACCCGTTGGTGCTGACATCTCTTTGAGGCGCGCGTGGAACACAACGCGCCGTCGACCCGAGCTTGGTCCTTACTGAACTGCGAGCTACCCATTACTCGCCGTCCGCAAGCACGCGCCTACGGTGGCCGAGAATCAGCCTGGGATTCCCGACGCCCGTCTCCGTCGGGAATTCGTCTCCCGCGGCGACTACGGCCGTGAGGGCGCATATACTGCCTCTCCCTCACGTGCGCCGCCTCCCTCTTCGCGAGCATCACTACTATGCAGAAGGAAGCGACGGCTACCCATGCACTCTCGCTCCGTACCATGGCCTGGACCAGGGCCGGACGCGAGAGATCGCCTCCGCCGATTGCCTCCACAGGGACACGACGGTGCTCCGCCCAAGCCGGGCAGACCTCCACCGTATGTTCCACCGTGTCCTCAGGGCGATCTTCACAATGAAAACACCCGGGCGTTTCCTTCCGCCTTTTCCAAAACAGGAACCTCCCGAAACAATCTTGTCCGGTGAGGACCTGCATCAGGCGGAAGGTGAGGACGCCGTGCCGCCTCTCAAGCCACTCCTCAAAGAGGGGACTTACCGCCGCAATTGTGGCGTGCCCAATCTTTAGACTACTGACACTTAAACACGTATAAAAAATCAGGTCTGCCAGAAACGAGCCAGTCATCGAAATAATCGATATTTTTGACGTATTATTTTAGTGAAAATTGCGTCATAAGATACCCGAATTAAAGTGCTGGCAATAGTTTACCACTGATTAATTATGTCAAAAAAAGTGGGTTTGCCATTGCGGAAGTACTTGGCAGACCAATACCCCCCTTAAACCCCTCCCGACACCCTAAACCTACCTTATCGAGTGCCCCTGATAATGGATCAAAAGGTCTACCAGGTCTAAGCTTGCCGAAACTTAGTGTTTAAAACATTTGAAGTTGGTAGGGAGCATAATTTCACCTCAAGTCAAAATATACATTTACACTTGTTTCTAAATTACAAAATTATAAATTTTAACTATGTGTAGCATTGAAAGATGTATTTTTAAAATTTAACAACGATCACTACGAGTCCAATAACTTGCTTACAATATAGGTACAATAATCAAAACTTTGTCAAAGTTGGTATTACAGTTACTTGAATTCTGTATGTAGGTTTAGGGAACTAAGTAGGCTTTCGAGTGTAGAACCTGTTATTGTGTAAATCATCGTAGGTACAGTCAAAGCCTAATCAACCTAACCACCACCAGGATCACTCTAATCCACCGAAATTAGGTCCAGAGTTTAAATAATTATGGTTTGGTTGGCTAGCCATTTATTGTAGATACCTAAGTAGGTACAATAATGATCTAAACACAAAAAATCAAGTCCATCAAAGTAGCTACATTGACGGTCAAATGAGAGCAAGAACAATTTTATACATAATCCGTCGTATTACAAAACGCGATCTAACTTTACTTCTAGCCCCCTCGCCCCCCGCCCCCCGTGGGTTCCCGCATTGTCGTTGCGGGGGGCTCAGTAGCCGTGGTCACACTCCCACGGTGAAGCGAAGAGGAACCCCAAGGTGGGGTCCGCTCACGTGGGTGCGATGAGGTGCAAAAAAAAACAGAGTCAGATTGAACTGTTCTAATGTAAATCAGTAAAAGTATGTGCAAAAAATAGATTAAATTCTAGCCAAGCGAATAAAATTAAAACATAAAAGTAGTGTTACAAGCTTCGGGTTCGTGACAATTAAAAACTGCCAATAAAAATTACCAAAGTTGACACTTTCATTAAACACACAAATTACAAAACATAATTTCACTACCGATCACTCTAAATCGCACTGGAAGTTCGCTTACGATGTTTTCGCATGTATCGCTTGACCAATACTGCCGGGTCTTGATCCGTTCCGCCCTTATAAAGAGTCCTAAGAACATACAAGAAACGAAGCATCTAGAATTTGCGAGTACATACCGGCCCCGACTGAACAGATGTTGATAATTCTAGAAGATTCTGGTATCGAAGTTTCTAGGTAGATCTTGACTCAATTAATTCTGCTACTCGATACTAGATGGTGCTAGTGGTAACTAATTACTTTAGCTTTAGCGCGTAACACTGCCCCCTCCCAATACATGGTCGTCCCGAGCATTATCGGCCCCATAGTAACGCGCCAGTCGATCCACATGGACGATCTTAGGAGTACCTCTTGCACCTTTCTGTATCCGGTAGGTTACGTCATTGATCTTTGTCACAATCCGGTACGGTCCGTCCCATTTAGCTTGAAGCTTAGGAGATTTCCCTTTGCTGCGGACTGGGTTGTGCAACCACACTAGTGAACCTTCGTCAAACCCTTTATTGTTCATTTTGCGGTCATAACGGGTTTTTATCTTTTCAGACATTTGCTGGCCTGATTGTCTGACGTGCTCATAAATGTCGTTCATCTTGTTCCGCATGTCGTTCGCATAATCGTTTATACTGCATGGGGCATCAGGTGGTATTCCGGTGATCAGGTCTGCAGGCAGCCGTAATTCCCTTCCAAAGTTTGCGAAAGCTAGTGTCACCGATGTACTTTCGTGAACAGCGTTTCGATATGACTACAAAAACGGTTGTATATGTTGGTCCCAATCCCGTTGCCGATTTTCCAAAACTTTTGCTAGGTACCTCTCTAATGTCTGATTAAATCGTTCCACCATTCCATCCGATTGTGGGTGGTAAGATGTTGTTCTTGTTTTATGAGTACCCATAACTCGACAAGTTTCCTTGAATATTTGGGACTCAAAATTCCTTCCTTGATCACTGTGAATCTCTAAAGGTACTCCAAAACGACAGAAGACTTCATGAACTAATTTATCTGCAACTATCGAAGTTTCTTGATTTGGAATGGCGAAGACTTCCGGCCACTTAGTGAAATAATCCATCACAACCATGAGATACTTGTTACCACTTTCACTTTCCGGAAACGGCCCCGCAACGTCAAGGGCTATCCTCTCCCATGGTGCACCAACATTGTACAATTTCAATGCACCTCTACTATGAGTCTGAGGTCCCTTTACAGCTGCACAACTAATAAATTTGCGACACCAGTCCTCGACATCGTCCTGGCAGTGGATCCAGTAAAACCGTTCTCGTATCTTCAGTAGAGTTAGTTTAACTCCCAGATGACCTCCTGAACAACCATTATGGTACAGCTATAGAACATCCGGTACTTGAGCTTTTGGGACAACCATTTGCAAATGACAGCTGTTTCCCCGAGCATTTTCCCATTTACGGCACAGGACTCCATCCTGAATCACCAAGCTGTCCCATTGGGCCCAATAGCTCTTTGTGATCGAACTCATTGCTGAGACGTCGCTCCACCTGGGCTTAGGAGCTCTGGCCTTCATCCACTCCAGAATCAGCTTGATATCCGAATCTTCCTGCTGTGCACGTTGTACGCTTTCCTTCCACTCGTTGCTGAGGTCTGTCTTGAGCATCCTCACAGGTACCACTTCCCTCCCCTTTTGCTTAGTACAATGCTTGCAGTCTTCAGGGCAAGGTCTTCTTGACAATGCATCTGCATTGCCATGAGATTTCCCGCTGCGATATTCGACCACAAACTCGTATTCCTGCAGTAGCTCAATCCATCTCGCAACTTCTCCTTCTGGATTGTTGAACTGCAATAGCCATTTCAGTGCAGCATGGTCGGTTCGTAAGTGGAATTTCCGACCCAGAAGATATTTGCTAAAATGCTGCAATGACTTTACCACAGCAAACAATTCCCGTCTCGTGACACAATAGTTCCTTTCCGGCTTTGACAACGACTTGCTGAAGTACGTTATTACAACCTCTTGATCACCATTCCGTTGAGACAACACACCGCCAAGTCCTATGTCACTTGCGTCTGTGTCAACTATAAATTTCTTGCCTGCATCAAGGTACCCTAAAATAGGTGTTTTGCACAGTCGGTCCTTTAACTCCTGGAATGCGATGTCGCAACTTTCATCCCAGCAGAAACGTCGCTTCTCCTCGGTTAGCTTATGCAGGGGTTTGGCTAGATCCGCAAAATTGTTAACAAATCGCCGATAATAATAAGAGCACAACCCCAAAAATGCTCTGACCTGCGTCTTGTCTTTTGGAACTGGCCAATCCTTGACAGCGGCGATCTTCTCTGGATCCGTGCGGACACCTTCTTCCAACACTACATACCCCAAAAAGACACCCCGCACTGCGTCTTCGCAGGTAGATATTGTGCTGATATCGGTGTCAGTCACTGTCTGCGACGAAATAGGTGACAATAATAACTCTATATAAAGGCGTTTAGTAGGTATTAAATGTATGCGAAAATCTGACCGCCGGAATTCTGGCGGTATCGGAATCGGCTAATGTGCTGTGTTGTAATTTAATGTAATTGTTAATGTGACGTAATCAACTACTTTTATTAATGAAACAAAAGCAGAAATGTATTTTCATTCATAACTAGCTTTTGCCTGAGGCTGGTAGTGTCCCAGAGATAGCGATTTCAAACATATGTAAAAAAACAAACTCTTCAGCTTTACTATTATTATGATTGCTACGGGTTTCGACCTCAGGACTAGCTGCTTCTCACACAGATAACTGTACGTCAATTGCTCCCGCGACACCAGTCCTGTTCTCTTTGTATATTTAGGGTGTTGAGAGCAAAACTACAAATGTGACGTTGTGGTGTGCAGGGAAGTTTTATATAATGTGGCTGTCGTACAATATACTTTAGTATATTGTGGTATCTTACTACTTCCATGCGAAGTCGCCAGCAGAAGCTAGTTACAGATACATATGGTTTTGCAGTTGTAAGGTGAAAATATTTTTTTTTATGGTTTCATTTGGAAATCATGCTTCCAGACCTTTCAACCAGAGACTTTCCAGACAAGTGTAAGTTGTCAGTGAATTTAATAATTTGAATTTGAACTGAAGGAACACGAGTGGGTTTTAGTCGGTAAAAGTCTGGCACGCCCTCCCGCTCTGCCCAGAGCGAGAGAAGTCATTTGATGATTTCCCATCCAAAACAAAAAATAACCCTTGTGCAATTTGTTCTTTGAGAAAGTAAATCTTTAAATCGAAATCATGCTTCCAGACCCAGAGGTTAAGGCTAAGCGTAAGTTGTCAGTGAATTTAAGAATTTTATCAAGTAGACAAGCCGTGTGCCCGACGGTATTTCTCTTCGTTAAAATGGTAGATTTCCATACAAATTTTCATCCACTATTTTAGTTAAATCTTTAGAGGTAGAATTTTCAATTATCCTGTATTTCAGATTTTATTAAGTAGAATAGGTACTCTACAAATGGTCGCACTGTTTCGCTTACACTGTAATCATATTCTTTTGTTTTTGGTGTTTGCCACCGCTCAGAAAGAACCGTATATAGTGTAAGCTACATATGAAGGAACAATTGCCGTACTTTATTGTCTAGTGATGTACCTACTGCTCCACCTATAATTTATCGAAACTATTATTTTAGGACATCAAAATTAATTTAGTGTATATTTTATATCCGTCCCAGGTCTTGTCGGATTACCAACGGATTGGACTATTTAGCAAAACAAAAGTGTCATAGATGCAGGTATATGACATATAATTGATACGAACTTGATTGGGAACATGAATACCGAGATCTACTGCAGTGCTATTCTGTAAAAATCTCACCCTGATTACTTGGGTGAAGTGAGCTTAAAGTGAGTGATTAGCATCAATCCCTAGTGTCCAATGGAATGACAGCTCACTTCACCTAATTCCTCAAGTGAGATTTTAACAGAATAGATCGGCTGTTGGCGTATAACCAGTGACTTTTTGTATTCAAAATTGAAAACCAACATGTTAAAATCACGGATTCGAGAAAAAACTTGTATTGCTGCTCCGTTATTCGAGAAATATCATTACAGTTTTTATCGTGTTCCTTACATTTGGTCGTGTTAGTACACACGGCTACACATCAAGCTATACATTTCCAGTATAAGCTGATCTCGCATTGTATAGGATTTCCGTACAGCGTGAGATCGGCGTAAACTGGAAATGTATAGCTTGATGTGTAGCCATGTGTACCTATAGCACTTTTGTTTGAGCAATTTTTTTCTAATTTTCTCTGTTGGTGTCAGAGTGAAAGTTGTTTATACAGGGTGATTGGAAGATGGGTGCAAAGCTTTAAGGTGAAGATAGTATAGACAATTTAGAACCATTTAAGCCATGGTTGTCTTAGACGAAGTCTTACCATTTTTTTTTTTTTTAATAAGGTTTAAAAGATGTATTGTACAATTTTTTTATTTTTTCTGAGCTTTAAATGTCTGTAAAAAAAAATTCTAATGACACAGAAGCCTAAAACATGTTTTGCTTGATTGCTTACACATTACTTTAATTAAATAAATAAAAAATAAATTCATTTATCATTCAATTTGGCCATAATTATGCAGTTTACATTAAATTTTGAGAATTTCCGAAAAAAAACTTAAAAATTCGGTTAAAAATATTTGGTAAGACTTCGTCTAAGACAACCATGGCTTAAATGGTTCTAAATTGTCTGTACTATCTTCGCCTTAAAGCTTTGCACCCATCTTCCAATTACCCTGTATTATTAGTATACAACCGACAGCCAGACTCATTGTATAATTAGTATAATAATATATAAGAAATAGCGTGTGTCCTTTATTCTATATTTAATTTATTTCAACCGTTTTAATTATTTTTATTAATGAATTGTCAATTCCGTTTCTTTTATTTTCTTTTATAATCTTAATTCTTATTTGTGATAGTAAGAAACAATCCCAAATATGTATATAATTTTGTCCAAAAATTAATATGTAATAATTTTTTTTTCTTTTATTTTCAAACACTTAATTATTTAATTGTACTGTATTTTAATCGTGTATTTTAATAATATTTTTTCTTAATTTTAAATAATATAATTATCTGAGTAATGATACTCTAGTGGCACTTTTTACCTAATTTTAATTTTGTTAACATGCGGATAATGTAGTGGGCTGCAATATTGTTAAAACTGTATTTATTATTCTTATTTGTAAACATTTTATATTGTAGCTGTTTATTGTCCCATAGTAAATAAAATAAAAAAAAATAAAAATAATATGTGGATAATATTAATGTAGGGTATTATAGTAGCGAAGACAGTTCGGTGGAGAGGAAATATCATAGTTGATTTGGATGAATCTGATTTAAAAAATCTTACAAAACTGTGATTTGTACTAACTTCTTTATAAACTTACGATAAAAACTTATTTAAACTATTAATTTATCGATAATAATTTTTAATGTGTCAACACTATATTAAGATGACAATTAAACGTCATCATATTGCCTAGAAATAATCACATTTTCGAAAACGATTTAATGAATTAAAACTATAATATAATATTATAGATTTTTTTTGAGCTACCGCAATTTCATAATTTAATTTGTTATTATTTTATTAGATTTGTTTGTACAGGCGCAGGATGAGCGAGTTTTTCAAAATTTTGACACAGGTCCACCCTCGATGACGTCCGGCAGGACTCTGAGCGCGAGCTGATTTCGATATTTTTGAGTTTATAAAAAAAAATCTACTCAACTAAAAAAATCAACCGTTAAATTCCCTCCTAAATACGATTTCTTCATCGTACATGCAATTTCCACATTATTTTGTGCTGTTATTAGGAAATGAGACGAAAAATGGTTTTGAAATCGACCGTTTAGGAGTTTCTTTTTTATACATACATAGATAAAGTCACATCTGTTTCCCATGGGGAGGTCGAAACTAAATAACGCCCTATCCTTACATTGAACCGTTAGTTTCCGTAAAACGAGGATGTATTTAAGATACTTATAAGTATATTTTTTCAGGATCGAAACACACTTTAAAATTGATTGACACATTTTAAAATTGATTGTTATGGTTCTTCCTCTCTGGGGCCCGATACAACTTTCCTCCCTGTCTAAACTATTATTTTACATACCCAAACCCAACTTACTTTTAGGTGGTTTAAATATTTCGCTGTTCGATTTACTTCTGGGAAAATTATCTTCTTTCGATGTTCCTGCAGGACTTGTGGATGTGGTGTCATCTCTGTATTTTTCCTTTGTCCCAGGACATATTTTGTCATTTGGATATTTTTGCGATGTTCCAAGCGGACTTGAGGTGTAATCTAGATATTTCTTCGATGTTGCCGGAGGACTTATTTCGTCATCTAGACATTTTTTCGACAGACCTCGCGGACTCGTATTGTCATCTAGACATTGATTGTCGTCTCCAGTTTCATCCTTGTTTCCGTCAGTGCTGGTTTTCCAGTCTTCTTGTTTGTAGTGTTCATGTTCTGCAATATTCTCCTTTTCACCTTCTTTTTCACTTACAGACGTATCGAATTCTACAACTCGTAATCTATGCAAATCCATGCCGTACTATATGACAAATATTTGTTTCGGCATTTCATGGAAATACATTTTCTTTTTCACGAGAACAGTAGAATAATCATTAGTCACATTAAATAAAGACTTATACAAATAATAAAACAATATAAAATTGTAAATAAATCTTAAAAACTTAAAAACAAACTATCAAAATTGACAGATCAAAAGCCATTAAAGATGTTAAAACATTTTTCTTTTCTGTTCTTATTCAAGCGATTAATAAATAAGATCACAAAAAGTATTAAAGGCATTTGAAGGTTTTATTTGTACATTTCTGTGTTATCTTTATTATTTTATGTTTAACTGTGTTGTTTAAATACCAACTGTATGTAGCGGTATGTAGGTAATGAAAATGTAAACAAACCCTGTTCAGGACCTTTATTGCGTAACACACTTTCAATCTCAATCTGGATTATTTTGAAGGATATCCTTAAATAAATATGAATAATGGGAAGCAGTATATGCGCCCTCACGGCCTTAGTCGCAGCAGGAGACGCCCTGGGCGTCAGGAATCCTAAGCTGATTACCGGCCACTGTAGGCGCGTGCTTGCGGATGGCGAGTTTAGTTCGCTGTCCGGTAAGGACCAAGTAATTGCGTAAATTAAGATTAATCATAATCGGTTTCATTTTGACAATTCAACAATATTCATTGACCCCCCCCCCCCCAGTGGGTTCCCGTATTGTCGTTGCGGGGGGGCTCAGTAGGGTAGTCTGAGGCCCTTGTGCTGCTTGGTTCCTGGGGTGGTCGCGGCGTGCCATGTGTCCTGGTGCGCCGGACTGGTGGGGTCCGCAAGGGCCGATGCCTGCCAGGGGTGCGGGTTGTTCGAAAGAGATACCGTCGCCCCTGGCACACAGGCAACTGAGGGAACACGGGTGGGTTTTAGTCAGTAAAAGTCTGACACGCCCTCCTGCTCCACCCAGAGCGGGAGAAGTTATTTGATGAATTCCCATCCCCAAAAAAAAAAAAAACTTAATATGATTTTTACATTTGAAATAAAAGGTTTCGCATCTATGAGTCACGTGTTTTTTTTTTGTTTGTTACAGTAAATCATAATTTTAAGTATGGAATCAAACGATACCTAACACGCTTCTATGCAGTGAATCTTATTTTTTATTTTCATCCGTATTGTATGGAAAGTGCCGGCTGCCGCCCCCAGTAGGTACCTAGTTACTTTTATTTCTTTAAACCGATGTTTAGCTGTGCACAGAATACATTCTTTCCAATTTTCATCGATATAGTGCCGTCTCAGAGTAAAATGGCAGTGTCATCCGAACAAACGGACATGACGAAATTAAAAGGGTTCCGCGTTTTTGCCATTTAGCTACGGAACCTTAGAGCCCCAAATCCACGTTCGCACGGACGTACAAAAAACAGCTGCCGGATCTTTTGGCGCACTGGTTTTTCAACGCACTGCACCCTAATTGCGTAACACGCGATTAATCATAATCGGTTTCATTTTGACAGTTCAACAATATTCATTGCGTATTGCATATTTACGTTGTTGAGCAGACACATTTTTCGAACATATGAAGCAATGGTTTAGCCATTTGTTTCGAAACGAAACAGATTATGATTAAGGCTATTACCTTGCTCAATGACCTCGATGATTTGATGCCTGCCCCTGCTACGGGGATATGAACATACTGCAATAAAACGAACTAAAGATTAAGCAAGAACACAGATGTGTCGCAGAGTTGTCATTGTTTTTGCCTATTTTGATTCGCTCTCTGAGAGCCATAATACTTGTACGAGTTACATAATTTAAATTTATTTTATTTTTTGGTATAAAATTCATGCCGAACTATTCAGCCGTTACAGAGACAAATTGCAATTTAGGTTCAAAAAGGACCTTTTTACTAGAATTTTTTCCTACAATTTGGGAAAGTTTATTAAAGTTTTAATCAATACAATTCATTTGTAACGACCTTAAGTATAACATATATTTTTTGTATGGAAAACGCACGAAAGGATTCATCAACAAACTTCAATAAACATACGGTATTTTTGGGATTTGACCAAGGTGATCCCTTAATCGTGAGTTACGCAATTAGGGTGCTGGTTAGCGCCCAGAGTTGAGACAATCAAACAGTGTATTTTTTTCGACGCGCTGGGATGCACTCTGTTGGATTCTCAATGGTCGGTTCAACACCGAAAGTTGAAAATCGAGTGCGCGATAAAATCCCGTCGCAATATTTTTACGAACGTGGTCTAACTCATCTATAAGTACTAATATTATAAAGAGGTAATCTATACATATTATAAAAAGGTAAAGTTTGTGAGTTTATGAGGTTGTATGGAAAAATCGCGGAACAAACATGGAGGTGACTCGGGTACCCCAAGGGGTGCTCTATCTCTGGATTTCCGCTTGACACTATGTTTTGGGACCTACGCAAATAAATAAAATTAAAGTATCTTTTTGTAATGTCAAAATATGTAAGTTTTTTTCATTAATAACTGCTTGAAAGTATGTTAGAAATATGGCAAAAAAAAATGCATATCTGTCTGTCTCTCTGTTTGTTCCAGCTATTCTCCGGAACGGCTGACGGGACTTCCACCGGCAGTCAGCTGATGTTATAAGGAGTAACATATAACACAGGCTAGTTGTTGCCCCGGTGGCAGGTTCTCGTAGGATAACTTCAGACATCCACGCGGGCAAAGCCGGGGCCACAGCTAGTATTAAAAAATAATAATAATAAGTAAACCAACTGACACAACAACAAACATTTATTATTTTATGTTCATAATAATTTTATGATTTTTTTTTGTATTTTTTTTTTATGATTTATTTATCAGCAATCGCAACAGAAGCAGGAGTAACAACAGCATATCAACGCTACACAAAACAAGCACGGTAACCATATTATGAAGCTAGCTACTAACGCCAAAAGATACCCCGGTTTACATAGCTGTGGAACTGGCATCATCGTACCGGCCGGTCTAGGAGGCCATGACCAGAAGACAGGGCGAAATGCCATGTCATAACAATCTCCAGAAGCCGATTCCAGACGGCTACACGCGCAGCTTTTGCAGGGCCTGTTCTCTAAGCATGGGTCTAAATTCCAACTCTTGGCACATCTTGAACCAACTTCTGCACTATGATGAGTCGCTCCCTTCATTTTCTTAGCATTTAATGCACATGATTCTCTAAATTCACGCTTCTTTTCATAGAAACGTGAAGAGATATTGTCTTGAGCCTTCTCCATCATTGAATGTATTTTATCACACATACATTTAGTATATGTTAAAGTTTCTTTTTTCTCCGTCGGTTTCTTCTGATTGTACCTACCAATCTTACAAGTCGCATTGGCAGTTGACTGTAGTTTTTTTCGTGCTAGATTTAATTTATTCGCAGCTTTCAAATCTGCTTTTGCTTTAGCATCAAACTTCTTTTTTAATTGACTTCGTTGTTTTTGTAAACTTTTCTGCAATTTTAATAATTCCTTTTCTTTTTTAATTAGACATTGTTCTTTCTTCCTGAGTTCCTCTGCGCACGGAGGACCTTGACTTTCAGTGAAGCATTTTTCTTTCGTATTCAGATGCTCTGGGCTCGGGGAACCACTATGTAAAGTGCAACATTCTTCTTTCACTTGCGGGCGCTTACGTACAGTGAGACTATACGTACATACTTCTTTCTGATTGAGGTCCTCTGAGCACGATGGCCCGGACATTTCTCTTCTTCTTCTTATATCTTCTGAATTGTTTAGAATACACAGAGTCTAGGACGTTTTAGAGACATCGAAGAAGATAGCTTGAAGTTGTAGGTAGATCTTTAAAAGTGCGATTATTTGATCATTGTTTTTTTTTTGCAGGTATTTATACCGTAGGTATAAAATATGTTCCTGTTTTTACATTTTTTTACTAAAAATATCACGTTTTACTTTAGGCCATTTTATGTTGCCATTCAGATGTCTCTTTGACACGGCAAGTTTTGAAGTTTCTTATTTTTATACTCGCGCTGCCCAAGCCTTGATGGGCTAAGTCCAATAAGTTTTTCAAACGAGCTTCAGTCGTGTGTATACGCCTGACGCGACATTACTTGTTGGTTAATACTATCGTGTGGTCGTTGTGCACCATGTTATGGACCGTCGTGACAGCACAAACTATTTGGGCCCCCAAGTCACTGCGTTTAGCCAGGCCCATGAACAATCTACAATCTACATGCTGACTTGTGCAACTCAGTAGAATTGAGCATGCAGCCGGGCCTTCACGATAGGTAGGTACAAGGCACAAAAACACTCTTCGTTTGCTACACAAGTGATTTGTCAGCAGAAACTTACAGGTTATCTGTTTTCACCTGCTATCACACTCTTCACGAGTAATATCTACCTTCTGCCTGCAACTTCGACCTCGTGAAGATTCGGCCCGCGACCCACCACGTCGCACTCGCAACCCTGTGTCCCAACCCATTGCCTATCCGCGCTATTACCAACTTCGTTTAAGTACATGTGTGCGTCTGAATGGCTGTTGTCTGTAGGTATAGGTTCGCGTCAGGCTGGTGATCAAAAAATGCTACCTATTTTCTACTTTTTACTATCTATTGCCAATTATTGCCAATTAATTGCTACCTAACTTTGAAAGAAAATAAAGGGTCTTGAAAATGATCAGCCACTTTGATATCAGGATAGCTGGACAACTCTCCGTTTGTGTAAACTATTCAAATTCGTGTTATTATTTTTACTTGAGTAATTACTACCTGATTGCTATCCTCACGTCTTTGAATACCCACCATAAAGCTTTAACAAGTTTTTACTTGTAACATTTTTGTTATGATCTTTTGAATTTTTTACAGGGAATGGATTACGGTTATTGAAATAAAGCAATATAAAACGGTTATAAAATTGACTCTTTTTATAGGAATACAGATCTAAGTACCAAATTAATAATCCAAAAATTAGAGATGGGCCGACTATGACTTTGGCCGCCTAGCCGACTAGTCGGGTGCAAAATGGCCGACTAGTCGGCCAACCCGCACCCTAATTGCGTAACTCACGATTAATCATAATCTGTTTCGTTTTGAAACAGAGTGCTAAACCATTGCTTCATATGTTCGAAAAATGTGCCTGCTCAACAACGTTAATAACGCAATGAATATTGTAGAACTGTCAAAATGACACAGATTATGTTTAATCGTGTGTTTCGCAATTAGGGTGCGGATCATTGATTTCGGTTAAGTTCGGGTGACATCGGCTATGTACAAAATGGCAAACCTATTTATTACCAATAGGGCTAATCCTTACTTAATATTATAAATGCGAAAGTAAATCTGTCTGTCTATCGCGCTTTCACGCCATAACTACTGAACCGATTTAAATGAAATTTAGTACACAGATAGTCTAACTCTAGAGCCTGAGAAAGGACATAGGCTACTTTTTAATGAAAAAAAGGGTTGTAAAGGGTTGAAAGGGGGGGATGAAAAGTTGTATGGAAGTATCGTTATTTTTAGAGCTAGAAGCTTGAAACTTATTTTCTAGGCTGTTGATTCGATATAAATAAATATGACATTCAAAGTTTGTAAAAGTTTTACCCTCAAGGGTGTAAAATAACAATAGGGAATAGGGGATGAAAGTTTGTATGGAAATATGTAAGGTTTATGTGAATGTTTTATAAGTTTGCGACAAGAGACAAACACCCGAAGACACTATTCCACGCGGACGAAGTCACGGGCACAGCTAGTTTACTATATTATGAGAAAAAATCTAAAAATATATTATTGAGATAGCTCAGGCAAAAACCAGTCGGAAAATGTTGGTTTTAGTTCATGAAATAACAAAATATATTTTGAAATTCAATTCAAAGGATTCAGTTTTTTTTTATCTGTTTTTGAACACCATGAAATAGAATCCGCCATTTTATTACGTCATACCGCTGTTTTAACTAATCAACTGAACAACTTTGTACCTACTTTTATTATTTTCGTAACCAAAGTAATTTTTATTGAAATAATATATTACATTCAGGAACGGCAAACCAACGATCAGTAGAATAATAACACGCTTTCGTTGGCTTCACCTGTATGTTTGTTTGCAACCGACTCCTTTTTTGGAATTGATTTTGACCCATTTCAAACGGTCAGATTTCATTTAAACTTTGTAGACTTATCGAAGACCGATGACAATTCAATCATTAAAAAAAAAAAAAACTAGAAAAAAACTGATAAATCACGCTTTTGTAGTTAGCAGAACTAAAAAATAGAAAATAAATAATAGTTTAAAATATAAAAAACACGCTTTAAAAACTAAACTAAAAAAGTAGAAAATAATTAAATTCTATTAAAAAGCGTGGGGTGCTTTTTGAGGTATTTTTATAATCAATTAATATAATATCAAGCCCCCCACGCTTTTTAATAGAATTATATTATTTTCTACTTTTTTAGTTTGGTTTTTAAAGCGTGTTTTTTAGTTTATTAAACTATATTTTTTTATTCAAACAATTATCATTTATCATACAAAATATCAACGCATTTGTTTTTACAGAAAAATGACGTCGTACCCACAGAGGAATATGGCGTCCACTGCGTCCAGCATTTTCGATTACCCAAATACTTAATTTATACTTGTTTGTTTGTAACGTCAAAACAACAGCTTTTTACTAATTGCAAAGTATATACCTACCGTACCTATACGGTACGTATTTAAAACAAAAAAAATGTCTTTCTGTCCCGCCGCGGTAGCACGTTCCCGTGAGATAAGGTCCACGTCATTTACGCGGGCGAAGTCGCGGGCACAGCTAGTTATTATTAATAATAGATATAATTGTAATAGTAATAAATAAGTAGCGTAAACTGTTTATGAACATATTTGTTGCTGAGTTCAACTGACGGAGAATGGGTAGGTGATACACATATTATGTGTCTAAATATCATATAGTACATCAAAATATTTTTTTTTTTTGATAAACACAAAGCAAAGCTATTATTATGTACAAATAGGCAAAGATGTTTTATTTTTTAAAAAGTGACGCGGTCTGTGTTTTATTTACGACATTTTTGACGTGACATAAATATAGTCAATAATATTTCGTGAAAGCAGCAAAAGAAAACGTGTTTCAGTCGATTTGTAAAAAAAGGTCAATTAAAATATAGAGTCTAACACATGCACGGGGTCAGCGGCCATCGCCCCGACAACCGGGAGCGCGCATGCGATCCCGGCCGGGCGCGAATTCCCTGCGAGTGTCTCACGCGCAACCGCGCACCCGCCACTCGTTTGACGAACAAAGAGGTTTTTATCTCAATCTGTACAAAACAGGCCCTGTACTGAACTGTCTCGAAGTATGTAATACTATTTGACTAGAACAATATCTAAAATAAAATAAAATGTAAATAATGAATAAAAAATCTTTTTTATTTCAGCAATTTTAAATAACATGTACAATTTGTAATTACTTAGATAATATATGTATGTTGCCAAAGTAAAGCTCTCGTACTTATACTACTTTGCTATGCCCGACACCGACAGGGTTCACAATGGTGATGTCTTTGTAAACCCACCACCTACGTTCTATATTGAGTATTGAATAAAATAAATAAACCACTAGACATTGCCGCTTAGAAGATGTAGGTGTTCCTAAGAGAGGATTTTTGGATTTTTGACCCCTAAAGTTCTGCGGAAGTTGAAAATTGTAGATCGTTGGTATAATATTAGTATGTCAGACCTGGACGAAGATCAGAGGGAATAACGAAAGGACTGGCCCGCACAGGCAGAGAATAGACGTGTGTTGAAAAGGTTGAGGGAGCCCTTTTCCCACCAGTGGGACAGATGTGCTGAGGCTGCAGGTGGGGACAACGTCGTCGTGGGCAACAGTTATGTAGGTATCCCACACTATTTGCTCTTAATAAAGAGCCATGGAATACCATTAGGTACACTTGTATATATCGAACTAGTGACACAGTTTGAGACCTATTTACCATAGGAAATAAACACTAAGAAATCCAATCGGTATTCGAACGACAGCCTCGCCAGATAAATGGAAACTTACTACACGTACCTAACTAATTTGTATGCCCTTAACCGTGAGACTGATGGAGACGAGCGATGCAAAAGGTAAAACCATGTAAACCATCTTTTCACCTCTGCCATATTCCAAGCGATTTGCGAGTTTAGTGTATTTCCTGCATCAGTGAGGTCAGCGGCTCAGGCTCCCGTCGAGCGGCACCGCGGCGCTGTGTACAGTAGGCACTCTTGCGCAGAATACCGCACGACTCGGGCACAGGCGAACGTCCGCACGGCGATCAGCGCCCGGGCACGTCACATATCGAATTAGTGACAAAAAGCAGTGAATATAAAATTAAGTTGATCGTGCAAAGTGGTACTTCCCTGCAAAGGCCGGATCCCTCGCGACGACTCCCAGGTATTTTTAGAAAAGTCGTGCTCTCATCCAGAACTGGTTTTCTAGTTTAACATCGCGAAAGTGACTCGAATATCTTGTTATTAATGCAGACCGGTATAACTTACATACACAATTTTTCAGTTTCTGTTTTATCAATATTTTTTATAAATACTGACAAAATTTAAACAGTGAAGGACATGTACTACGGCTAGTACCTATAAGATAAACAACAGTCTATTATTAGCAGAACGTGTCGGTTTTATTTACGCTTCCTAATAGCTACAAACATTCTTACATAGAACATTCAAAGTATAAATAAAATAACCATCTGGGTATAATAAAGCTTGATGCCTGAATCTTAAACGATCATTTCTAATACGTTTAATTGTCACTGTCCCCTTATCACTATACACCTACGTAATTAGGTATGTGTAAAGTGTGACCGGTGCAGATAAGCGCATACAGTAGCGCAATTAACATAAATAATACAATCGGTTATCTGTTTACAGGGCGAGTAATGAAATGGCGCGCTACCAGCTTCTGTGTTTGATCATCATCGCCACGATGGGTATGTTTCCATTGGCAATTACCTAACAACAATATAAACAAGACATCATTCCAACTAAATCATCATCATTATCTACCCAGGCTTTTCCGATCTATGCCAGGTCGGCTTCCTGTCTAATGGGTAATACGATACAGACTGGTTGTCAAATTTTCGGGCATCTGACGACTGACGACCCATTACAACTAAATAAGACTACAAGAAGAATCTTAATGTTTTCATTGATCAGGAACTTGGCACAGAAATCATCACATTCAGCCTCGCGTCGTGGCATAAATACATAATAATAGAAACAGCTTAACGATATTCAGGATATCTCTACTTAACTGATGCATGTCATTGCGACTGACCCATTTGCGTACTGCGTATCTTTCTCATTGAATGTTCAACCAAAGAAGTTGCAAAAGAAATGTAGCAAACTTTTCAATACTTACAAAAACTTTCTATACTATATTGGTTCCGAGCTGCAGAACAAGTTTAGGCTAAGTGTTTTAACCTATGACGAAGCAAGCAAATGCGACTGTTGAGTGTGGGGTCCTGGGTTCGATTCCCAGGTCGGGCAGTGTTGTTCGATTTATCCATTAGGAATTTCTTAGTAACAACCCGGAGTTGGCGATGTGATACCCCCGTGTCTCGGAAAGCACGCGGTCCTGTGCCTGATCTCTCTTCGGGCGTGTCGGATTGCCGTCCCATCGAATTATGAGTGACGGAAGAGCAAATGCACCTCCGCACACACTTCTGCACTATAATATCTCCCGCGCCGAATGCTAGTCTCCGTTGTGTTTGGCGCCATGGCCGAAATACGGTCTGAAGGACTATGGCGAAGACACTACTACCCCAATTGATACGCTCCTTATTTCTCTTCCGGAGAAAGATTCGAAATACATATTCCCTGCAATTCTCCGTAGGTAGAACTCCATATACATGTGTAATTAAAAATAACAATAAATTAATAACTAACGAGCTCCATCTCTGTCTACGCGGCCATCATGAATGAAGTCTCTAGCACTTGAAGCACTTTGATAAATTGCTATGAAATTACTTTTGTCAAGTGCAAGCTCGATAACTCAATATCTCAAGAAGCACTTAACTTCTGACTACAGACTTATTACCACGGAACTAATGGCGCTTTAATTGTATACAATTTGTTACTCCAAATTCTGAGAAGAATATCACTCACGTGGGAGTGATTCATGATTTCGATGATTAGTTTAAGAGTGAAGGAAGCGACTCACATAAGTCATAAGGAAACCCATTCTTTTTGTTATGTAAATATACCTTTTAAGTGAGATCAGAGATACAAAATACATGAGTGTCACCTGTAGTAGTAAGTAGCGTAAAATTATTTACATAGTGATTCATAGCTGGCTATTGGCATCTCAGGTGGCCGTGAATGAATGAAATATTTACCTCATCGTGGCCTTTCTACTTCGAGTGTCTCACATTATTCGAAACGAAATATTTTTTTAATGAAATGGGACCACATGTCGCAAAGACTGATAGCAAAAAAATTATAGCATAAGATAGTGAGAACAGATGTGAGCTAACATGTTAGGCCTACTTTCAGATCTAAGTAGGTATACATTAATTTATAGACACACACAGACACATAGGAATACCTAATACCTAGATATACTAAAAGGTAGCTGTAGCCTACGACACTACCTACGCTGGATACATAGACGAAACGTGACCAGGCTCAGTTGGAGAAGGGACCCAAGCCCAAGTCGATTATTCCCTTTCCCGGCGCAGGTCACCGGTTCAATGTACATGCATACAGATTTTATAGTCGAATGGAAGTTTCTGCTTTGATTATAACTGACCTCTACGACCATTCATCTAAACTAATATTATAAAGAGGAAAGATTTGATTGTTTGTTTGCATTGAATAGGCTCCGAAACTACTGAACCGATTTGAAAAATTATTTCTCTGTTGGGAAGCTACACTATCCCCGGGTGACATAGGCTATATTTTATCCTCGTATTCCCACGGGAACGGGAACTACGCGGGTGAAACCGCGGAGCGCAAACGTACTGATCTGAACAAGAGAAACATATGGAATAAATGGTGCTTATCACGCCTTCTACAGTAAGAATTTAATCAAATCAAGAATAACATAATGATACCAGCTATAACAGTAAACATTGATCGTCTATTCTTGTAGCTACACCCACACTCGATTTGAAAAAAAAAAAAACCTTTCGACTCTCACAGGCCCATGGTGGCATATTGGGTCTCAAGGCAAGTAAAATCAGTTTGCTTGCACTGTCTATTGGACAACGGTGTGTTCGGAAGTCCATTAGCCAATGTCATGTCTGTAAATGTTTACACACTCATAAGTACCTACTTAATGGAGCCCATTGAATTCTCAGAGACTACTCGACTATCAAAGGCAACCAGAAGAAATATTAGAACAAAAATACAATTCAAAATTGTTCGTGTCTCGAGTCCAATCAAAAATTTGCAGCTACGCTTTCTAAGCCCAATTATGGTAGTGAAGTTCAATCAAAATGAAATTGAACAAGTGAAGTTATCAGTAACAACAAAGCGTCACAATATGATAAATATATAATTTTAAGAAAAATACGACCTCCCAAGATACTGAAACAAAAGTAGGTGAAGGAAGCCAAAAGACACCTTTACCTACATACAGTCATGCAAGGATCCAACTATTCTTGTTGGTTTAGCTTGTACTCGTAGATCTGTGGACAGTGACAATGGAATGCCACCAAGATAACAGAACGCTTAACCAATTTACGGTCGGACAAAAGGAAGACTCGAATTTTATCTATGCTGATGACTCAATTGAGTAATAGGCTCAAGCTTCAGCACACAAAACCGTTCTAGAACCACGTACTCTAAGTTCACGTATTATGAATATTATTTTATATGTTCTGCCCTGTTTACTTACATTATCGACTCATTAATATTAATGCATGTTTGGATATCAATTCTACTATTACGTGAATACACGTGAGTTTGTTTCAGAGTTGAGGTCTATTTGCTCGTTTGTTCAGACTTCGGTTGGGTTGATATCTGAATAAATACAATAACATCTTTAACATTATACTGCGCTGTTACACTAGCGCCGACAATTGGATTATGCAGTAGCCGTATAAATTAATAATTACAACAAGCATGGTTCTGAATCAATTAGTAGTTTTAATGTGAAGTCTTCGTGAGTGCTCAGTGATTATACGCGGAAGCGTTAACCATTCTTCCGGCAAGGGCCGTGAGAATGGCGGCAATAATACCATTTAAGTCTTGTTGAAACACTATGGAATCGATGTTTAAATAAATGGCTGAGGTAGGTAATCTATTGCTGACGGAAACAACCACAATGGACACAACCATTACTGATCAAGATTACTTAATTGCTTGGTCGCCCAATTAGTTACAATGACGTACCTACTGCACGGACAGACTTTACAGAGAAAATGTAAAATCTTCATTGGTGGAACATAAGAACGGCTGCGAAATACACGGAATTGAGGAAACACCTAATTGGAAACTGCATTAATATAATAATGATTGATTACTGTAATTGTCGGTGATAAAATGATTTCTTTGAAAATACGCGTATGGAAATCCCCGTTCCAAACGAAATTAGCGAGTCTTTGTCTTACGTGGTAACAGGATCATGTGATATAGGTACCTACATAGCCACATTTATTTATTAGCTTCATGATTAAGTTTAGTGTTTTCGACATCTACGTAAGATCCATGAACAAACTGATCTACATTACAGCTGTACTAACTTTAACTTCACTTCCTTGTAGCTATATGCATCCGTAATTTGTGTCGATAGGTATAACAAAAAAAAAACGTGCGTGAAGAGTGTTACTTTCAACGTAATGTATCGCATTCGTCAGCAACGCCTCCGGCTAATATTCTACGTACTAACAAGATCTAGTCGATTTGCTCCGATAAATACTTTCACTTGGAGATACGAGGTTACTCTGAACAATGAGACAGCTATGACTGGCTATGAGTCACCTCATCAGACGCTGTATCATTCGGAAATAACTTACTAAAATATGAGCTCAGACGATGGTAGCCCAAACCGGATTTTAACACCGTTAAGTACACATTAAGTTAAAGCTGCGCCTGACCCACTAATTGAAGTGTTGGCCGGCCGGCGACATGAATGTTTGCGTTTAGATAACTTTAGAGTCAACTGCAGTTCATTCTTTGTTAGCTAACACTGGTTATAAATGCACACTTTGGACATGGCGATAACGGTTTTTCGACTTTTTCAAATAACTTTCACGTCGTCTGTGTAAGCCGTGTTAATTGATTTGCGTTACTATAAGTATTATAATCTTTTAGTATAAAATCTGTATACAGAACTGATTTTCGTATTCCAGATTTAAGAACATGTTACGGCGAGAACTCGGCCACATTGAAGGAACAAGAAAGTACTCTGCCTGAACTCGCTAAGGAGGTGGAGGACAACAGTCGTTACAAAACACTTGAAGCTAACGCAACTGTTTTGAAGCTTTTAGTGGATGACAAAAATGGTGTCAGCAGGTAAGAACGTAAGAAAGGTTAATGTTTGGGTTTACCGAAATATATTCAACCTATTCTGAATTCTGATAATGTACTTTAAACATACTTTACTCATTCTTGAAGATAGGTTACGAAAGTGTAGGTACTTAAAGGCGACTTGGCACAGACTGTAAGTTCAAAACAATAAGCAGTCCAGTCCACTATGAGCTCATAGTCAACTGTTTGTCTGTGATCGAAATTACTTTACACTGTACTGCGACGACGAACCTCAATCCCAGGATCGCCACTAGTAGAAGATACACGATAACAACTGGTGATAACGAAATTAATTTAATTGGAAACAACACTTTCTACAGATCGGAGGTGTTCGACATGCTCCACTCTAGAGACGATAATGAGAAACACGTGGACTTGCCCACTTTTCCTGAAGACACGGAAGATGCTCGCGTGGAGGTGCCTGCAATACCAGACTCACAGGCAGAGTTCTTGCAAGGTAAACATTATCCTTTTATCATTTATAAAAGCTTATGCTCAAGCAAAAAAAAAATACTGAGACATTTTCTACAAGTGAAACTTATTTGTTCTTCATTCATCACCTCGATACACGTTTGCGCTTTACCTACTTTTGTGTCATGTACTCTTGTACTCTATAACAATGAAAAACTTACTTTAGTCGCGGTTTTTTTGCTATAAACTCAGCATAATCAGCCTATAAATATTTCCCACTGCTGGCCGTCAATCGGTGAGAGAGAGTGGGCCGTAATCACCACGCGGGCCCAGTGCGGGTTGGTAGATGTCACATGTCTTCGATTTTTACACGCTTTATATTAGCTTCACTTGTATGTTTGTTTGTTTGTGACCGACTCCTTTGGACGCTATTTTGACCCACTTTAAACGGTCAGATTTCATTGAAACTTTGTAAACTTATCGAGGACCGATGACTATGCAATAATTTAAAAAAAAAATTGAGAAAAATGAAAAAAAAAGGAAAAAAATACACGTTTTTGTAGTTAGCAGAACTAAAAAATAGAAAATAAATAATAGTTTAAAAAACTAAAAAACACGCTTTAAAAACCAAACAAAAAAAGGAGAAAATAATTTAATTCAATTAAAAAGCGTGGGGTGCTTGACATTAAGTGATTATAAAAATCCCTCAAAAAGCACCCCACGCTTTTTAATTGAATTAAATTATTTTCTTACTTTATAAAAATGTATTTTCCCAGCTCCTGGAGAAGCAGTTCGCAAAGATTCGCAGAAAGTACGTAACTCATCGATCCGAGGAGAGCCGATAGGTGCTGCTGCTGGCATCATGGTCCTGGTGACCTGCAGCATCGTGTGCCTCGCCTACACAGCCCTCATCGTGTGGAGGAGGATATACTTGTAAATATACCAAAACCCCTTCAATAAATCCGAATTAACTTGAGTAAAGAGCGCAGTCGCACTTAATATAATATTTATTTGTACGTTCCAAGTTTACATAAAGCGCCCATTGTGTGATGTAATACGATATGCGCCTTCCCGAGACCCGGTGCGTAGGAAGCGGTCAACTGGGACGGAAACCGCGTTATGCCAAGTGAATATAACCCTCTCACGACATAAACGCCGAACAAAGACTTCACAGCGGTTTATTGTTCGTTTTATTGCATTTCGATACAAACATCTAAGCCCCTTTTATATACGTTGGTTGGAAGTAATTTAAACTAAAATAGAATTTATGCTCTTTCCAGAAAGCGTAATGGACTTAAGCATGAGCTTCTACGAAATGAAGAAAATATTGCCGAGACTAGGATAGAAGTAAGTAGATATCATAGATAATACATTAATCGTCTGCCAAAGAGAAAGTCATTACAAGTACTATACTGTTACGAATGATTGTTACCTAGTAGTTTTATATTGGTTTATATAGTTTATAGTACCTTTCCAGTTGTAATAATAATTAGATGAAGATAGTTAATAAGGATCATGTGAGCCTTGCGTGGCCAGGGGCGGGCTGTCATTAGCTCGCCCAATCAATAACACTGGTAGGGGCGGGACATGTGCCCTCTCCTACTTAACATCCCCGGACCCGGGGCTTTAAAGGTAGGAGTTCTTAGCTGCGACGGGGATTGTCCGCTCCGGCGAGCTAGTTGCAACACTATTATTCCTAATAATAAACGTGTAACACAGTTCCAAAGTTACGAGTTACTTATTCCACGCCCACCCTTCTGAGACCAGTAAAATCTCAGAAGTGGGATTAGTGAACAGAATCAAATCAAAACGCACCCAGTAACAGTACGAGTCGTAAGCTACTACAACTAACACGACGAACAACTATCGACTATAATGCTGGGCCCCTACTTACATGGACTAGGGAAAAGGAACAAGAACACCGATGATGAATATATACCCGTGAAGAAGAAGAAAACTTGTGATGAAAAAGGACCAGAAATCCTCCAAACTCGACAACGTAAGGCAACATATCAGGATGCTGAGGTCATTCCCAAGTTTGACCCGGCTTCCAAGATGAACGCGAAGACATGGCTGCATAAGATAGACCAATTGGGCGACATCTACGGCTGGGATGAAAAGGATCGCACGTTTATTATGCAAATTCGCTTACGAGGGCTGGCACGAGCTTGGTACGATGATCTCGACGACTACAGCGGATCTTGGGATGCTTGGAAGGAAAACATCGTTAAAGCTTTCCCGCGCTCTACTGACTACGTGGAGATTCTTCAAGAAATGTTATCGAGAGTGAAAAAAAGGGGAGAAACAACCTCCCGTTATTATTACGACAAGATGACACTCCTGAGAAAATGCAACATAGAAGAAGAGGCTGCTTTATCGTGCCTAATTCGGGGCCTACCTGAAGAACTTAGGTTCAATGCGAAGGCGTTTAACGCAAAAACCCCAGAGGACCTATACTACGGGTTTTTATCGGGACTGGAAAATTACCAAGTGGCTGGAGTTGAAGACTCAGCGTGATAGTTGGCAGAGCGGTTGACAGATTTGCAGGAACAGCGACGGGAACGACGAGGGTCTATAGCGATAAATGCCGATAATTCGGCCATACATTTTAAGATTGTCTGGCCGAGAGATGCCAGAACTGCAGTCGCCTAGGAAACTCCGTGGCAACGTGCTAGCAGTCACCGAGATCGACGCAGGGATCTATACAGGTAAAACATGTACCTATATTTGACTCTCTACACATCCAAACTTACATCAGGCCTGTATAAAAAGCGTGTACTAATAGGTCAAACGTCAGCATTAGCTTACATTGACACGAGTAGCAAAGTTAATGTCATTACAGAGAACAAGTTCTGCGAATTACAAATACCCATTCTTTGCACGAAGATAACACACTTGTCAAAATCCCAATATATTTCAAACTCTCAAACTCAAAGCATTTATTTCAATTAAACCATTTACAGCCACTTTTGAATTGTCAAAAAGTCGACCAGTTGGAAAGTTGAAGCTAGTTGCCCATTCCAAAACGTAGATCTCTATGGAGAAGAACGGGCAAGAAAATCCATGGACACTCTTTTTAATCATGTTAGGTATTACAAAATATTGGAAACATTATTCTTGTTGCTTCTATATGTGAGAACAATGTAAAAAAAAAAAAAAAAATCTAAATATATAAGATTTAAGATTTAAAATAAGCCATGGAAGTTAGGAGATGACCAGTCTCAACCGACGGCGCCCGTTCACGAACTTGACGCGTGGATCAGCACCATCCAGCTCCACCATTTTGTAGGGAACCGAATGATCCAACACACGCGCCACCATCAGCGAGACATTTAAGTGAGAATGACATACTCTCAACTGCCACACTTTTTCAAGTCAACGTACATCAAAACAACATAATTATTATACGGATGCATGGTACTCAAATACACAAAGTTTAAACAAAATGCTTCTAAATTATACAAAACTATTTAGGGAAGAGAATGAAAATTGCAAACGCTGTATTCTCGCGGCTAATACACTTAGTACTCGATAAATTCCAATCTATATTAGCTTTGTACTTAGATGATGTCAACATTCCATCCACAACAATTAAGGAAGGTATTGATTTATTAGAACGCGTTCTGAAGCCCCTCTAATGAAGCTGGGTTAAAACTAAATCTAAAAAAATGTGCATTCTTAAAAACCAATGTCACGTATTTGGGACAGGAAATATCAGCAGGTACAATTAGGCCGGGTCAAGCGAAAATAGACTGTAGGCCACTACAACCCGCTTGTGGTATATAATATGTTGCTTGACTACAACAGTCCTAGTAAGGTTCACGAAGTGCGCCAGTTTATCGGGCTGGCGTCGTATTTTCGAAAGTTTATAAAGGGCTTTGCAGAAGTGGCTAGGCCGATAACAAACTTAACAAAAAAAGGAGTCGAGTGGATGTGGGGCGCTGCGCAACAGGATGCATTCGAGTTACTAAAAACAAAACTTATCGAAAGACCGGTGCTAGCGATTTACGACCCCAAAGCAAAAATTGAATTGCACACAGATGCTAACAACTGGGGTTTGGGAGGTATCTTATTACAGTATCAACGAGAACCCCTACGGCCCGTTGCGTATTTTAGTCGCGTTACCACTCGTGTCAAACAATACCTACTATCATAGCTACGAACTTGAAACCCTTGCAGTTGTAGTCTTTGAAACGTTTCAGAATATATTTGATAGGAATTCCCGTGAAGTTAATAACCGATTGTGCGGCCCTTACTACGACCCTAAGTAAAGAGGACCGCATACCGTGTATAGCACGCTGGTGGTTCCTTGTTCAAGATTTTGATATAGACATAGATTATCGAGCGGGACATTGCATACAACATGTATATCATCTGGGCCCCTTTGTAAAGACTCGTGGCGGACAAAATTATATTTTAGTCGCTATCGACGCATTCACAAAGTTCGTTTTTGCTAAGCCGGTTCAGGGAGTAAGTTCGATCGAGACTATTAAGAATCTGAAAGAAATTATATCTCAGTTTAGAAATCCGAAACAAATAATAACTGATCGGGGCACTGCTTTTACGAGTAGGCTTTTCAAGGAATTTGCTGAAGAAAAACAATTCAAACACATATAAAATGCGGTGGCCAGCCCGCGAGCAAAGGGAAAAGTAAGTCGCGATGACCTCATTGACCTACTAGAGAGCTAACTCAACAGAGATTTCGGAAATAGTTAGGTACTTAAATTTAAACTAAAGTCTGCAAGTTAATAATATCCGAATAATGCAATAACGCTGAATAATCCTATTACTATGTGACTGTGTGCTATGTGAACCTCATGGACGTCTAATAGGTACGTCCAATATACGGGCCAGTCTGTGTGACACGGCCCGTATCTTACAAAATATTATGGTTATGCTGTGTGATACGACCATGGTAACTGTGTGCTGTGTGCTATGTGAACCTCAGGGACTTCTAATACGTCCAATATACGGGCCAGTCTGTGTGACACGGCCCGTATCTTACAAAATATCATGGTTATGCTGTGTGATACGACCATGGTAACTGTGTGCTGTGTGCTATGTGAACCTCAGGGACTTCTAATACGTCCAATATACGGGCCAGTCTGTGTGACACGGCCCGTATCTTACAAAATATCATGGTTATGCTGTGTGATACGACCATGGTAACTGTGTGCTGTGTGCTATGTGAACCTCAGGGACTTCTAATACGTCCAATATACGGGCCAGTCTGTGTGACACGGCCCGTATCTTACAAAATATCATGGTTATGCTGTGTGATACGACCATGGTAACTGTGTGCTGTGTGCTATGTGAACCTCAGGGACTTCTAATACGTCCAATATACGGGCCAGTCTGTGTGACACGGCCCGTATCTTACAAAATATCATGGTTATGCTGTGTGATACGACCATGGTAACTGTGTGCTGTGTGCTATGTGAACCTCAGGAACTTCTAATACGTCCAATATATGGGCCAGTCTGTGTGACACGGCCCGTATCTTACAAAATATCATGGTTATGCTGTGTGATACGACCATGGTAACTGTGTGCTGTGTGCTATGTGAACCTCAGGGACGTCTAATACGTCCAATATACGGGCCAGTCTGTGTGACACAGCCCGTATATTACAAATAACATGGTTATGTTGTGTGATACGACCATGCCACACCTACCGCTAGCACTTATACATCAAGTACTAGGTA
Organism: Antitype chi; assembly: GCA_947359405.1. Taxonomy (NCBI): domain Eukaryota; kingdom Metazoa; phylum Arthropoda; class Insecta; order Lepidoptera; family Noctuidae; genus Antitype; species Antitype chi. Next base: position 6,126,971 of record OX375815.1, on the reverse strand, counting down.
CAGAATATTACCTGCCTTACAACCATTGCCACTAAAAGTGCCAGTAATTCACCCAACGATAATGTTTGAATATAATATTCCACAACCAATCAACAAAAGCTTCATACTTCAGACTGATAATTCAAACACTTTGAAATATAAAAATAGCCAAAATAAAGGAATGTTACGACCCACTTCAACAAATTGGTCCCGTCCATTAATAACGACACTAACGAATGGAACACTTGTACGGAAAACAAAAAAAAACCCACTGGAACAAGTGCGTCACTTTTATGATTTTACTGCCGCGACCCTTTATTTTTTATTCCAGTATCCAGACCGTCAACTACATGGGTCCAAGCCGGCTGCTCTACCGGAAACTACCAACAGTACCACCGTCGCCGCGGGGCGCGTCGCTTGCAGGATGGCCGAATGTTACGAATGATTGTTACCTAGTAGTTTTATATTGGTTTATATAGTTTATAGTACCTTTCCAGTTGTAATAATAATTAGATGAAGATAGTTAATAAGGATCATGTGAGCCTTGCGTGGCCAGGGGCGGGCTGTCATTAGCTCGCCCAATCAATAACACTGGTAGGGGCGGGACATGTGCCCTCTCCTACTTAACATCCCCGGACCCGGGGCTTTAAAGGTAGGAGTTCTTAGCTGCGACGGGGATTGTCCGCTCCGGCGAGCTAGTTGCAACACTATTATTCCTAATAATAAACGTGTAACACAGTTCCAAAGTTACGAGTTACTTATTCCACGCCCACCCTTCTGAGACCAGTAAAAATACTGTACATAAAATATTAGTTTTACGGCATTTTGTTTTATCAAGTTGTTTTTATTTGTGTCAAGCACTTTTATTTGAGTGGCTTTTATTTTTCAATGCTGTATTATCTACTAAAAATTAAGAATAAGACCGGACTCAACAAGTATCTTGGGGATTTTTTTTTTTTTTGGATTTGCTCCTTAGAAAAAATTAAATACATTGCCTTTTCAAAGCTTTCTGGTACTTGATTGCGATATAGTTAAATTAATTGATTTGCATAAAATCCCATAGACACTGCACTTGTTATAAATGTTGATGGTCTACATTATCATTAACCTTACTTAGGTTACGAAGTGATCTGAGAAATATGATTAAAATTATGACATTGTTTTTCGATAGGCACGTCTCGAAATTAATTAATTAACTTTTTTTTTCAGCTTTGAAAATTAAAGTGGGAGAAGAGAGCCTCCTGAACGCGTTACTCGATTTCTTCAGATTATCAAGTTTCGGTGGCACTATCTGAGAAGCTTCAAGACTGAATTACACTAAAATTCCGTAGAATTAAACAACATTAGGAACTAAATAGGACTTGTAGAATAATGAATCATTTCACATAATTATATGCATGGAACTCTTACAATAACCATTGTGTTGACCATGTTACATAATTTGCTATAATGATAAGGCGTTTTATCAATTTTCATTTGGTTAATATTTTTGGTAGAATATCTTTTGGAACTTATGTATTGTGTACCACCCATAAGATAAATTAGTTCTTGTCACGGAAAGAACACGTGAAAATGTGTTGCACTATCTTTATTGATTTTATAATCTTGTAATCAGGCTCCACTGATTCTAGTCAAGGCAAAAGTTTTTCAGACAGAAATAAATCGCAATTTTTGCAGTCACTCTTTAAAATAATTATCACTATTTTTATTTGACTCCCCTTTTCTGCTAAACTATTTGTAACTTTTTACATTTAGTTACAAAATATTTTAAGTACCTACAATACTTTTGTATTATTTATATTTTTTATAAATTTGGCGAAGTCCGAGTGACTTCGCCAAATTTCATGGGAAAAAGATTTACTAATAATTTTAAACTTTTGCTGGTTTCAAATAAATCTAATAAATAGTGCCATAACACTTGTTTCTGCGAACAAACAGTGGTAATTATAGTCATTTTCAGTAAACATGATTTTGTATCTAAACTATTGGCGTGTTTAAATATTTATTTATAATTTAAAGTCAGAACATGTCTGTGATGTTTTTAATTAAGGCAATTTGGTAATAAAATTTTATAAGTATATTTTATTCTTTCATTGATTTCTATTTCTTATAGTGTAAGGTCTCTAGATAATCTTACTGGACTAATTTCAAATAATAAAAAAACAGTTTCCGTAACAGTCCAAAATTTTATTGATTTCATTTTATTCATATTCTAAAAATACTAAGTAACCGTGATGTTTATTACAGTGGCTACAACAAACATGGCCAAAAAAAAACATCAAAAAAATAAAAAGGCAACAAAAGTAAACTTAATATTAACATTAGTTCTTACAGGTTATTATGAGCATCTTTTGTTACTGTGAATTATAAATAAATACATATTTTGTATAGGCTAACAATTTCTGTAATAAATATGATCACAATTTGTTTATCACCTTGTTACGTATGTTGTTGTTGCTTACTTGTTTTCCTTGTGCTTAACAACAATGGGGCCGATGTTGTCACCGGTCGCCTTGTTGTGGGCGCCATGAGCACCATCACAATACGGCCACTATAAAACAATTAAAAAGACCAATTTAGCAGAAACAAGCAATAAAGTGAGATTTTACAGGAGGCTGGATTGTTCCAGATAGTATTTGATGTAAATTATTATTTATTTACACACACCTAATCTGATACCCGCATCAAAGTCAACAGAAAAACTTATAATGAGTTATGTAGGCCATTACTGACAAATAAAACTTACCGCAGTACTACTTATCTTCGTAATTATATAATGCATTTAATTAACTAGGTTTGTAGTGTGTAGGATGGGTATGCATAACAAGGAAGTTCGATATTTAATAACAATTTACCGAGTCTATGCAATTTTAAGCCCATAAAATGCAAGATCGTCTAAATTGCTCTTAAAAACGGTAATAAATGTCTGATGCATTCTAATCTAATCTAACTAGCTTGTATCATCCTGCTGCTGGGTAAAACCCTCCCTCTTTCTTTTTCACACAATTCTGTCTTTTGTTAGAGCTGCTGCAATGAATTTCAGAAAATAAACATTGTTTATTTATTTATTAAAAATGTACAAGTAAAAATACTGTACAAAGGCGGACTTAATGCATAAGGCATTTTCTACTATCAACCTTAGGTTGATGCAGAGACAAAACGTGGCAGGTGCAACATACGGGATAGATTTCTTGTTTGTTTTTCATCAAAAAAGTGACTAGAAACTAGTGTAAGCCAGATAAATGTATTTGTTTTGCTAAACTTACATTTTTACTCCTCCAACAACGACACAGGGACACCTTCTCGGTGATGTCTTCAATGTCAACGAAATCAACCACTTTGTCGATATCTTTTCTGACAGATGGATTTACTTGACCGTTGGCAACAGCACGGGCCTTCTTAATAGTGTCATATGAGTAATATGAAATGCCTCCCACAACAACTGCAGGCGGGATTAAGGCAAGCCAATCCTTAACTGAAAAAAAAATTATAATAAGTTAGATTTAATACTACTAACTACATCTGTCTGTTACAAGTTAGAATGCATCAATTAAAATCGATGACCAATAAATTAATTAACAGATGCATGATAACTATAATCTTTCATTTGTCATGCAGCAAAGTTTTAAGACAAATCATTGCATTTGAAAGTATGTCATTGAAAATTGTATAGGAATACGACAAAAACAACCTTTACAATATTTTAGGCTATTATATCTTTTACTACAAGTACATAAAGTTCATTATCACATGAGCTACATTTTATATCTGTGTACTTTTGGAAGAAACTAGTACAGTTACCACTTTGAGAACTATTAACTATCTGGAACTAGAATAATAAATAGAACATTAGAACAGTTAAATGGTAGCTAGATCTGGGGCACCAATCGCGGCCTTCCTTGGCGATTTTATCTAAATGTAACCTTTTTACATTTTTAGAATATTGTGTACACATGGTTTTAATGTGTTTTTCTCCTTACCTCCAAGGTGAAACCAACCCCCGATAGAGTCTGGAATGGGCAATCCAGCCAAATAGTTGGGTATGGTTACTTTCACTAAGTTCGAGACAATGTACATTTTGAGGATTTTATCTGATTTTGATTATAATTTTGATTGTATTAGCAACCTGACTGCCGCCGCTGTATGTACTGATCTTAACTGATCTAGTGATGTGCGAGTCGAGTTATTTGATTCGAGTAACTCGAATCAAACCGTAAACGAGTCAACTCGGATCGGATCGAACGCACACCGTAGTTCACCGCACGGCGTGCGCGGGTCCTCACGAGTTGACGAGTCACAACTCTCCCCGCGCGGCCCGCGCACACCGTTCGGTGTTGCATCATGCATTGCATCTCACTCAACTCGATGCGAGTTGAGTGAAATAGAATATGGTATGTTGTTAGGGTGTGTAGGCAGAAGTATAAAGGAAAGTCAGTCTGCTCTGGTACTCACGGTTATATTGTGAAACACAACACACGCACAACACAGTAAACAGTCAGAAGGAGAATAGTTACAATTACAATAGGCACACACAGTCACAATAGTCACAGCACAATAATAACAGTTAATACGGATTGATCACGTAAACAATATATGAAAGAAAAGTGTCACAAAAGATTTGCGTAGCCGAGAGGCGCGTGGGCAAGTATCGACTGAAGGTCGCAACAAGGTGATCGGACGCGCGCTCCCACCGCGGCGCTCGCCGGCTACGTCACGATGACGTAGTTCGGCGTGCGCGAGTCCAGTGAATATCTCGGTAGCCCGACATTATCCGAATGCCGGTGTATGTGAATATAGATAATAAATACATGTTAATAAATATTATGTTAGTCTTTGTGTGCTATGTTAATAATATCAATAAATAAATGGTAGTGTTGGTATGTACCCCACACCACCCCCCTCCAGAGACCGTCAAGGGCGATAAAAATCCGGGAATTGTACACGTCGTCCGGAGCGAGTAGTATACTCTTTTTTGTCTGGAGATGGAGTATGTTCTACGGGGTCAGCTTTGTCGGCCAATATGTAAGCTGGCTTTAGGCGGTCTATTGAGACCGTGACCTCCTTACCCTTGAATAATATTTTAAAAGTTTTATCACTCCTGTGCAGAACTTTGTGAGGACCTGTGTAGGCTGGTTGCAGCGAACCACGTAATGCGTCTTCACGAAGGAACACGTGATCAGTGGTCTGCAGATCCTTAAATACAAAAATGCTCGTTTTGTTGTGACGAGATGCGGGGGTTGGCTGTAGTTTCTGAGCAAACTTACGGATGCGTGCGGTAAATTCAGTGATGTCGGTCGTTCCGTCATCACTGGGTGAAAAAAATTCGCCCGGGAGTCTTAGCTGCTCGCCATATACTAATTCGGCGGAAGACGCTTGGGCATCCTTTTTGAATGCACTCCGTATGCCAAGCAACACCCACGGCAATGATTCAGTTCACTTGTCATTGGCATGACACATGATGGACGCCTTCAATTGCCTGTGGAAACGCTCCACCATGCCATTGCACGCTGGGTGGTATGCCGTGGTCCGCTTGTGCTGGAAACCAACAATTTTCGACAATTGTTCGAACAGAGCCGACTCAAACTGACGGCCCCTGTCCGTAACAATGGTGGTAGGACAGCCAAACCTGGCAATCCAACCGGATAGCAAAGCTTTAGCTACCGTCTCGGCAGTTATGTCGACAATAGGTACGACCTCTGGCCACCTAGTAAATCGGTCGACTGCCGTCAGACAGTATCTAAAGCCTTGGGAAATTGGTAGCGGGCCCACAAGGTCTATGTGGATCGTGGTGAACCTGGCGCGGGGGAGATGATAATTCCCTAAAGGCGCGGATACGTGACGGCTCACTTTTGCCCGCTGACAAGCGAGGCAAGCTCGTGCCCACTCCCGGCAGTCCTTCCTGACGCCTGGCCAAACAAAGCGCTCTGCGATTAATTTGGCAGTAGCCGAGACGCCAGGGTGACTGAGGCAGTGCAAGCTGTCGAAAGCTTGTTTTCGCAGCATTTTGGGTACAAATGGCCTGGGGGACGCTGTGCTGACATCGCAGTACACGGTTGAACGCTTCCCAGGGACTTGCACCTTTTCCAATACCAGCGAGGATCCTTCCTGAAGAAGCTTCTTCAGTTCCGGATCAGACGCTTGTGATTTTGCGAGGGTGTCGAGACTGACTGGAGTCTGTAGTTCCTCCACGCGAGACAAAGGGTCGGCCACGACATTGTCTTTGCCAGAAATGTGTCTGATGTCAGTAGTGAATTGAGCGACAAAGTCTAGGTAACGGAATTGCCGTGGCGAACAGTTTTTCTTCCTTTCGTGGAATGCGAAACTGATCGGCTTATGGTCCGTATACACGACGAAGTGTCGAGCCTCCAGCATATGGCGAAAGTATTTGATGGCCTCGTAAATGGCCAGCAGTTCCCTGTCATAGGGAGAATACTTTGCTTGCGAAGGGCTGAGCTTTCGGGAAAAGAAAGCTAATGGCTGCCATCCTTCGTCGCTAAGCTGCTGTAACACCGCACCGATTGCAGTATCCGACGCATCGGTAACCAATGCGAGTTTGGCATTGCAATCGGGGTGAGCTAATAAAGCAGCATTAGCAAGGCTTTCCTTGCAGCCCTCGAATGCTTGCAAAGTATTCTCCGCAAGACATACAGGATGCGAGCCCTTTACGTTGCCGATCAAGAGGTCATGAAGTGGAGCCTGTATTTGAGCTGCGTGGGGCATGAAACGCCTGTAAAAATTGATCATGCCCAGAAATCTACGTAACTGACGAACGTCTTTTGGCTGTGGGAAGTTCTTAATGGCGTCGACCTTAGTGTCAAGTGGTTTGGTGCCCTTTTCGGAGATGTGGTAACCTAAGAAAGTTACTTCCGGGACACCAAAAACACACTTGGACGTGTTTATCAACATGCCGAAGTCCTTCATCCTGCCAAAAATGACGCGTAGGTGCTCCTCATGCTCTGCTTCTGTCCTGGAGAAGATCAAAAAATCGTCCAAATAGCAGTAGCAGAAGTCTAGTCCTCTCGTCATCTCGTCGACAAAACGTTGAAATGTCTGGCCTGCGTTGCGCAGACCAAACGTCATGTACGGAAATTCGTACAGTCCGAACGGTGTGGTGATCGCCGTCTTCGGGATGTCATCCGGACTGACAGGTATTTGGTTGTAGGCTTTCACGAGATCGATAGTGCTGAAAATCCGACAGCCTGAAATGCTGTGAGCGAAATCGTGAATATGCCTGATCGGGTACCTGTCAGGGATGGTCCGTGCGTTGAGCATGCGGTAATCTCCGCAGGGTCGCCAACCGTTGTCCTTTTTAGGCGCGAGATGTAGTGGGGATGACCAGGGACTCTCCGAAGGTCTGGCGGTTCCGTTGGTCAACATCAGCTGGAACTCCTGCTGAGCAATTTTTAATTTGTCCGGCGCTAATCGCCGGAATGAAGAAGATACTGGAGGGCCTGGGGTCGTGCGGATATGGTGTACAGTGTTATGTGGTGTAGTGCGTAATGTACCGGCAGGTCGGGTGATGTCGGGAAAGGTCTCCAAAATTTTATGATACCTCGAATCACCAGAAGTAACCTTTACAGAAAATAAAGAGGAGTCTGATTGATTCGAGGCTATAGTAAAAATATTTGTGCTACTGTCAATTAACCGTTGATTTCTACAGTCAACGGTTAATGAGTAAAAACATAAAAAATCCACTCCGATTATCGGTTTAGTAACTTCAGCTACCACAAAACGCCACTTAAAGTCTCTACGAAGTCCTAGATTTAAGTTAAGTTCGAGAAAACCATACGTCGGAATGGGCGTCCCATTCGCGGCAACGAGTTGGTAGTTCGTAGATGCACGACGATCGCTGAGCAGACGACGAGGGTAGACGCAGAGGTCGCTTCCAGTATCGACCAGGAACTGCGTCTTCGTGCTTCGGTCTGCGACGAATAGGCGACCAGTAGAAGCGGGGCAATCGTCTGTCGCCATTACCGACTGCCCGCGGCGTTTCCCTTCTTGTAGTCGCAGGGTTTTATGCAACGCTTGGCCTTCTCTCCATGCGTAGAATGGTACCAGCATACCGGGTGCTTCCGATAGCTGGAGTTTGAGCGGGTCGAAGATCGCTGGCGTGAGTTGCGTCTCGTGTCGCGGTCGCGGCTGTGCGAACGATTCCGGGATCGACTATCACGCAGCTGCACCGTCAGGTCTTTCATAGCACGCTTGAGTTCCGCGATTTCGGCTGCCATCTCACTCACAGTTGGTCCTGCTGCCGAAGTTGAAGCTACGTGGCTTGGTGGTGCGACAATGTCCTGGACGCGGTCTGCCAGCTCAGCTAATGCCTCCAAGGTGCTATGAGGTTGCGATGCCAGGAGGGGCTGGATGCTGCTAGGGAGTCGACTACTCCAGATGGTGCGCACGAAGTCCTCGGGCACAGTTGGTCCAGCTAACCCCTGCAGATGGCGAAGGAACTGCGATGGTTTGCGGTCTCCTAGCTCCTCGTGCATCAACAGCTGTTTCACCTTCTTCTCCTGAGAGGCTGAGAGGCGCTTCACTAGCTCGGCCTTCAGCTTAAGGTACCGGTTAGTTGCAGGAGGGGACATGATGACGTCCTTCACCTCTTTGGAAAATTGGGGGTCCAGATGACCGACCACGTAGTTATATTTGGTGACGTCATTGGTCACCCCCGCATTCTCAAACTGCGCTTCAATTTGCGCGAACCAGATATCCGGCTCTTCCGGCCAAAATGGTGGCAACTTTAGTGACACGCGGTAAATGTCGTGCTCGCGCTCAATGGACACGCGCTTTGCATGGCGCGGTCTAAGAGTAACGTGTTTCGCCGGCTGTGACGACGCGGTGTGCTCGGACTCACTATCACTCATTTTTTAAAGTGTTCTGTTCGGGGTCACCAGTATGGTATGTTGTTAGGGTGTGTAGGCAGAAGTATAAAGGAAAGTCAGTCTGCTCTGGTACTCACGGTTATATTGTGAAACACAACACACGCACAACACAGTAAACAGTCAGAAGGAGAATAGTTACAATTACAATAGGCACACACAGTCACAATAGTCACAGCACAATAATAACAGTTAATACGGATTGATCACGTAAACAATATATGAAAGAAAAGTGTCACAAAAGATTTGCGTAGCCGAGAGGCGCGTGGGCAAGTATCGACTGAAGGTCGCAACAAGGTGATCGGACGCGCGCTCCCACCGCGGCGCTCGCCGGCTACGTCACGATGACGTAGTTCGGCGTGCGCGAGTCCAGTGAATATCTCGGTAGCCCGACATTATCCGAATGCCGGTGTATGTGAATATAGATAATAAATACATGTTAATAAATATTATGTTAGTCTTTGTGTGCTATGTTAATAATATCAATAAATAAATGGTAGTGTTGGTATGTACCCCACAAGAACTCGGGCGAGATCGAGTTGCGAATCGACCCGAGTAGCCATATCACATCAACAATTCAACTTCATTATTATTACCCATCAGCCTAGAGTCGAGCTGGCTCGAGCTTCCCGAGTCCCCTCTCTCTCTCTCTCTACAGGAGACACTGAGTCGAGTCAACTCGAGTTGCAACTCGAGTAACTCAAGTAAAAAAAAACAACTCGTCCATCACTAAACTGATCTATTACTATACTCTATGGTAATGGTTTTTGTAAGTACTTCGCAGTGGTAATCGCAGTTACACAACCCTATTGAATTATTTACAATGCTCGGCATACTTGTTCATCGAACATTTAATCTTTAGCATTTTCAGCGGCGGTAATTTTTAAAAGATCAATGGCATGACTCTGCATGAAGCTAACATTACAAAAAAATAAGTCAGATTCAGAACAGATCAAGCACTTACATAATATAAAACATATTTAAAGAAAACTGAGAAATGTAGAAAATCATTTTTCAGACGAAAATTTAAAAAACTATCCCAGCAAGAAAATGGAGAGAGAGCAAGCCTTCTATAAAAGTACTCTAAATTCTAATCTGTGACTGTGAGCAAATAAAACAGTAGGAGCAAGGGCAACTTTGTCTTCTATTCTATTCTATTTTTAAAGGTTCTGGCTCCATCGGTAACGTTCGATGATTTTGCCAATGTCAAGGTATGAGAGAGTAATGATCGTAAACTGTTACACGACTATTGATCAGTGTTTGTAGCGGTGGCATCCATGGATCCCCATGCTAAAAAAGGACAAAACATTTTTGGTTAGTAAATGTAAAACGTCACTTTGTCTTTGAATTTTCTGATTTGACAGTTTGACACTGACAAGACGTGATAGTATAATTTGAGGCTGCTTTCCGAATTACAACATTATCGCTCACAGCACTCACACCAATAATTTGCGATTCGATTAAGCGGATTTAGATTTGACATTTTTTTAGACATTTTTGTGAACAATACGAAACGCTTGTGAATTCACTCAAAATAAAACAGCACAACTGTCACAAGATGGCGCATTTCTATGACGTCATCTTTGACCATTCACGGGACATCGTTATCGCACTTTTGGATCGGGCATGAGCACGCTCAAATCGATTTTATCGCCAATCGGAATGAAGCCTGAGTCCTACCAAAGTAGGTTTATGTGCATGCAGCACCATGGAATTAGTATATACCTTAGAGACCTACATACTTATTCCATTCCATGGTCCTGCCAATCTGCCAGCAGTCCTTGGATGTTCGTTTAATTGAACTGTTCTGTTGTTTACTTTGACTTTTATTGACTGGTATTTACGCCGAACTTTGATGACAACTTAGAATTTCAATGCCTGTTTTATCGTCTAAGGTACTCTTATGAGTGAAGAGTTCAAAGGATGTGTTTCAGTGGAATAACGCCAGTGGACCGGCATTGGCACCGACACTGGCCCCATAAAGATGAACACCCCGCAGCCACGGAAGACAACAAATCCAAGGGATAATTTCATACAAAAAACACAATTATCTGTTAGTAAGGGGAGTAGCATTGCCATACAAAGTTATAAAAAGCTGCCAGCCTTTTGGGCACTTTTCCGATTGACAGACGAATTGTTAGAATAGATGCCCTGTGATTCGTTTCTCTCTTTTTATATATACCTACGTATAAAAGGAGCGCAGCTTTCCACTTGCCAGCGACAGCTCTTTTACTCATTCACAACCCTGCTACAAGCTTTGCTGGGGGGCACTCACCTTTCAGGAATCGGCGCCGACTAGAGAATAACGCCTGAAATAAAAATTGAAATTGCGCCGTCTTTGACAGAGAAGAGAATTTCACCCCAAGTAATCAAACTTCAAAATAATTTTGTATCTGTGCCTGTCTTCGCTTTGGTTGGGTGCGCTTGCTTTTTATCGTGTGTTGTAATTATGAATAGTTTTCGTTTTATATCAGAATAAATATCCATTTTAAATAGTCCCTCATGTAGTTTTACCAAAGTGTTAATAGTGAAATCCTTCGGTGGATGCTAATCAATGCTGCTGTACACTGAATATGGCTGACGAAAGACTAGTGGTTCTGAATCGTAGTGACAATTTGGGATTCGGATTCTCTTTGCTTGGCGAAGCCGGTTTGCCACATATTATATACGAGATCGAAGAAAATTCCCCTGCCGCTCGAAGTGGTGAAGTAAGATTTAAATTATTATTTTTACACATACAATACATTAGAATGATACCTACCTACTTTTAGTTATAAATTCGTCAGCTTGTCGTGGTAATAAACAAAAATCTAAGTAATTTACCGATCAGAATTGCATTAAAATTTAACGATCTAAAAGTTTTTACACATTTTTCACCACTTGAAATCCTTTATTTCCAATTCTATGTACCCCTTCTGATCTAATGCATGTTTATTAATCAAGATTTAATTAGTTTTTTGCGAACATCAGCTGTTACAAGTAAGTCATTAAAATCACATATAGTGTCTGGTATAATCCCAATACAATTGGTTACTGTGGTGAGTAATAGAGTGGGTAATGTAGTAGTAAACACCCAAAACCATTATACCTCCTGTTTATCCAGTATGATTCACATACAACTCTGAATGTTGCTAAAAATAATTAAACAATCATTATTATGATGATCTATTGATATTCTGCATTGATAACACATAAATTTATAATGTAAGTGCCTAATTTAATTATTAGCTAACTATACCTGTTGTTTTTTTTTTGTTGTTTTCTGATATAAACAATGATGACATAATTTTATCAAAACTTGTTATTGATTAACAGCATATTTATAAAGTTAGTGTGGACAATATTTTAGTTGTTTTTATAACATTTAAATAATTCACAAAGACTGACCACATTTTTATGCATTTTCCTATAGGTTTTATTCTTGGTTTGTTATAGTTTACCTTACTTTTAAAACTTATTAAACTATTCATGGTGTAGTTTATCAATGCTTTTAGTATAGTTAGAATGCTTTAAACAATTTCAGAATTGTAGATTAGTAAGAATATTAAAGTAGGTATTGTATTGTTGATATTGTGTTCTCAACAGGAAACAATTAAATAATTAGGCAGTTTTGGAACATACTAACAACTATGTCACTACTAAATGTGTTTAATAAATAATTTATACCTACAGATTTGGCTATAAGCATTCATTATTAAATCAAAAGCCTTTTATCCTGAAATTTGTTTCGTGTGCTAGTTTAATTGCTGTTATTTTCTTTCCCGAGTTATAATATATTTCTGAGTGCAGTGTGCCTCTTGGCCAAGGGTTCCTGTAACGATTTCCATTGCTTTCTATCTTTTGCAATTCTTCTGCAGCTTGGTACTGCTGTGTGATTCAGTTCCTCCTCTCATATTTTACGTTGTCCACCTCTATTTCGTTTGCCATCTCAAGGGTACCATACTGTTCAGTCTACATTTATCCTGGGGACTCCAGGTGACCCACCATCTATGTTTCATTTGGTTGTATCTTATCTTGAAGATGTCTGTCACATTCACTATTAAAAGCAAAACATTTGTATGTCAGAGCCATGGTTCTTTTCTTAGAGAAATATTGATAAACCTGGTAACACAGTTCCAGTATTATGATGCCAGGTGCACCTGATTATTGGTACATGAAGACTGCAGATTTTTTGGGAATCAGAATCATTTATTTGCAAAGAATGAGTTATTTGTCATGATTAATATATATTATGTAACAACATTAATTTTATTACTTAAAAAAAGGATGAAGAAATAAAAAATGTCATAAAACATCTCATGCTGTTGATACTTGAAATAATATAATTAATAAATACTTAAATATTATTATGATATAATAGTAGTCAATAGAAACAATTTAAAGCTATATTGTGTTACTATCGCAATCAGGCCATAAATTATAAAGAGATATTCTTTAAAAACCTTTTCCTTGTAAACCTAGTTCACCTTGCATATAGGTATATCTTAAACAAATTTGATTATTGTAATACTGTAGTAGTATTACTTTGAAGGGATATAGTACTTGCATTATTGCCACCTGCATCTGTGAGGCATAACATTTCATCCAATCATATTACCTACTTTGTCCCTATCATGTCAAGGTCACCATGTTTAGGTACCTAATTATGCAGATCATTTGCCTATACTTAATTGTCTACCTGCATAACTTTAATTACTTTAAGTAAAATTTTACTTGTTTTTATTCAGTCATTATGACCATAGTTGTTGAAATTTGCCATTTTTGGCAACTCGCTGTTGTTTACCCTGAAGGAAAACCTTTAAATGCTGTGACCTACGAACTTAATAAGATTATCAAGCTCCAATAAGTCCTGGTAAAACCTAACTTTAAACATGTTATTGATTTATGATAACCTTACAGTGTCAACTGCATAGTGAATTAATGATATTATGCTAAAATACTCATTAATTTTATACAATCGTAATCTTATTTACATTTAAAAACTTAAGAGAGAGTTCTGAATAGCAAATTTTTAATGTTTACTTTAAATTCACCATGTGATGTTAATGGCTCAAATTTCCATGAGCTGCACCTATCTTGCAGACTGACTACTACCAGTATATCATGGACAATATGGACATAATAATGAAGTATTCAGTGACCAATACCTGGCTCTCTGAATATAACATAGGTAGAATCATGCAACTTCCCTGTTGTATACTGCCCTACCTCTTTATAGAAACTCGTAATTTTACAACTGGCTTTTACAACAATTTGTACAATAGAAACTGAATATGTTAATTTTATGTTTTGCCAAATGACATCATAGATTGAAGTCATTGAATTTCAGTGTACCAAATAACTAATAAGTCTTTATTAAACGCGATGAAGCGTCACTGCATTTGCGAGTCCGCGATACTGCCATGACACACTGGGTCAAACAGACGACGGCCGACGATAGAATTTAATTCACTCACAAATTAGGATATCAAGGCCGTTTTAAACATATCTTCATGACTGTGCCTGTAAATATTTCCGAGTAAACATCTAATACAAGTCGATAAGGCACCTGAATAAAAAACAATAGGAAGAACATAATTTCCTATTTTTTTTTATACTGCTCTTGAGTTACCGTTAAACGTGACTGCTAAGAGATTTTTTATCGACCTGAAGGCCATGCGAGAGTGAAGCTACGACCAAAAGTCATGGAACCTGTTACTTACTGTCAATTGCAAACTATGTTTCAACGAAATGGAAAGAACCAGAACATCTCCAGCGTTAAAATTATAAATAGGAACTTGATGCACATCATCTGGCTTATGCTGTGTCGAAGGCTGAGAATAATCAACGTGATAGGTGTCGCCGTTTACCGCAGCGAACAACTCGCCACACGTGTTGTGAATTACAACTTTTTACAATATAAATGACGGTAAATTAATCGTCCTTTTTGTTTTCCTTATCAGGTAACCCACTTATTCATTTTTAGCACTTTGTCAAGTCTACTGATGAGACCTTCCAATTCAATGTCTTATTCAGACATTGAATTACAGCTGCTCCTAACTTCATAAATTAGATTAGCAGACTTAAGTAGATGTCTAATAACATTCTCAGAAGTCGAGTCACCCATGTACTTGAATGTAGTAGTATCATTCCATACAAGTCTACTAGTTTTCACTACTTAAACGGCATGTAGGTTCGACCCGTGATCCCACGCAGGCGTGGCGGAGTCAGCACTCGGTGCTAAATAGTCGTTTGATAGTATTTTTTATTATTCCACTATAATTTATTCCCAGACTCATATAGTTTGTTCATGATAATATTATGATTGTTCTATGTACCTACCGGGAATTACAAAACCGTTATTAGTTTTTATTAATAAAATTCTCTAGCAACACATGATGACCAAATCAAGTTGTGCCAGATGAGTAAAATAGGTGGTCGAAACGGCTAACATTGTTGTTCCCCATACAAAATGATTTATTAAATCTTTCAGGAATAATTCGAACAGTTTCCTCATAAAAGGTTGATCATAATATTTCGGAGATTTCGCACAAAATTACGCGAACAGCGAGATTAAATTGACAAAACGACTGCATAGAGATTATTAGGATACTAGTTATTACCAGCGGTTTCGCCCGTTTGGAGGTCGAACATTATCCCACGGGAACGGTCTACCGGGATGTAAAGTATTCTAAATTTTAATCCAGGCTATAAACTATATGTGTGCCAAATTTTATCCAAATCCGTTCAGCTGTTTCTGCGTAATTGAGTGACAAAAGATCCAAACATCTAAATATCAAAAATTACAAACTTTCACATTTATAATATTAGTAGGGTAGGATAGGTAGCCTATTACCTATCCTAATTGATTTTCCAATTATCGAGTGAATTATTTGCGTCGTCCATGCGTGTCACAGACTGGACACACTGGCATGTATTATAATCCGAAGCTTTGTAATAATCTCGTCATACCACAGCACAATATGCACCGACCACAAACAACTAACGTGTTTGTTTTGCGATTAGGATCGAATGTCATTTGTTAATTTAATACCATCGATTGGACGCGATAATGCGAATTCAAACCGATAAACGTTCTTTCACTTCTAATGATTGCTTAGTACGTAATCCATCATTTTTACATGATAAGGTGCAGCAGATTAGACAAGCGTCAAAACAAATCATGATACCTATCTTCGCCCCGATTATGATATTTTGTTACCAAGGTGGAGGAGCGTATGCAATTAAACTGGTTTTTCTAAAATTAACACTCGTGTTTATTGGTTTTCCTATAATACCTAATCAGATGCTGCCTAGTTTGTTTAGTAGTCGCAAGCGCCACTACTGAGTATCAGGTCCTGCGGTAGATTGCCTTCCCACGAGCAGCTTCCACGGCTTAGCACGAGAACCGTAGTCAAGCGTTTTGTCATCGGAAGAACAAAAATGACGTTTCCGTATAGACTGTTGACAGTTTTTCACCGAGAAATGTAAACAAGCGATTTCTATTCTACGGTAGAGTACAAATAGAAAGCATGCTAAGCCTGCAGGGGTAGATTCTCTTTCCACGAGCGGCTTCCACGGCTTGGCACGAAAACCGTAGACAAGCGTTTTGTCATCGGAAGAGTAGACAAAAATGACGTTTCCGTATAGACTGTTGACAGTTTTTCAACGAGAAATGTAAACAACCGATTTCTATTCTACGGTCTACCGTAGAATAGAAATCGGTTGTTTTTTATTTCTACTCTAGTAGAAATAGAAAGCATGCTAAGCCTGCAGGGGTAGATTCGTATAGACTGTTGACAGTTTTTCAACGAGAAATGTAAACAACCGATTTCTATTCTACGGTCTACCGTAGAATAGAAATCGGTTGTTTTTTATTTCTACTCTAGTAGAAATAGAAAGCATGCTAAGCCTGCAGGGGTAGATTCCCTTCCCACGAGCGGCTTCCACGGCTTAGCACGAGAACCGTAGACAAGCGTTTTGTCGTCGGAAGAGTAGACAAAAATGACGTTTCCGTATAGACTGTTGACAGTTTTTCACCGAGAAATGTAAAGAAGCGATTTCTATTCTACGGTAGAGTAGAAATAGAAAGCATGATAAGCCTGCAGGGGTAGATTCTCTTCCCACGAGCGGCTTCCACGGCTTAGCACGAGAACCGTAGACAAGCGTTTCGTCATCGGAAGAGTAGACAAAAATGACGTTTCCGTATAGACTGTTGACAGTTTTTCAACGAGAAATGTAAACAAGCGATTTCTATTCTACGGTAGAGTAGAAATAGAAAGCGTCATGCTAAGCCTACAGGTCGAACGGTCGGTCGGTCGGTTCGATCTGGAGATAGAAGACCCAATAACAGTTTGCCCGACCTCATTTCTCATTAGTAGCCTGGAGTCTGGATTCGTGCCCGGTTTGATGGAAATAAGGCTCGCCCCCTATTACATTGGACTTAAACAACCGGTGAAATGTGAGTGTAGGTACTACTTATAGGTACACCTCTGCTTCGGGGGAGTCAAGGCGTGATATTATGTTGTATAATCAGTATTTTTTTACCAAATTGGATAACCTATTACTCTCTAAAGCGATGTCTGCTACGTCTATGTAGCTTTAATAATTGAGAAAGTAAGGATACTCTCTCATAATTACCTTCGCACCAGAACACCGTTTTTATTAACTTCATACCAGACGTCATTAAAAACGGCCATTGTATTTGATCATAGCGGTTGAGTCTCTGGTTTTCATTTCCACTTCACCTAAGTTTTTCGTATTGTGTACGTTTCGTAATTATTTCCTCCGTCTCGTTCGTAGTTTTCAAGCATTTCAAAGAATTTAAAGTAATGGTCGATTTATATCTTAAATTGGAAGAATAAATCCATTGTTGTTGTAATTTTTCATTTAACTTACGTCTTGTTTCTATCAATGGCGTTGTTTTATCGGGAATATTATTGTATTAAACCTATTTAGTGTATAGTTCACGGACATGAACAATAACAGTCCGATTCCTTGCCTCGCATAAATCATTAGAAACCTTTTTCCGCTTTAAACAGGCTGAGGAAACTTAAGTCACAGCTTAATTGGCTTCCTTCGTTTGAAACAACTGAATTTCATAACGAATTATTATAGTTATTTACTGGCAAACGAGGTTTTGAGAATTTATGATCCAATCAATGTTTGATTAAAATGCGTATTTTTTACTTCTAAGTCTTAAGTCCTAAAATCATACAAACTCATTTCTGTCGAAAAAGTGGATATAAATGTCTAACAACTAGAACTTTAGAGGTGTACCTACAATAATACCTACTGAAGAGGACACATATCATTCATTATGTTTTTAATTACAATTATCTTCTTGTAAATATGTAATTATTTGTCATAAGTTGACGTCATAGCTGAACTGTACTCCCATTTTAATGCTTACGTTACTGTACCTATATTCATTCATTCCGTTCGATATATTTCCTATAACTTGTTTGAAATATTTTGGACAAAGTTCTAGTACGGTAGTCCTCATCAGCGCTGTACGTCTTCTTTACAATTTTCTACCAGCAGTCTTCTCAGTATTCATCACCTTTTTAGCATATCATCATTAACACAATCAATCTATCGTTTCTTTGTTCTTCTCTTTCTCATATCAGCCATCCACATTCATACTCAGACTTTTCTCACGACATGGTTCCTTAATCAGGTATGCCTATACCATGAAAACATTGAAAATCAATTTCCACAGAACTCCTTGGTCAGCGGCCGACGCCACCAGTCTTCCTCTTTCGTACTTGACCCGGGTTAAGGCACACAATATTCATACAAAAACAGAGAAAACTTAACAATAGTACCTATAGTATTTAAAAAGAACCTGATACAGATGTCGATATAATCAAGGTTCTCGAAACACCCACCATATCACTATCAAATGGCATTCGGTTGTATGTAAAACAGCTGTTTGGTGTTAACGTTTATTCTCTTCCGCATACTTTCGCCTTTCGCGTTGATAGACCTTTCACATTTGATGAGACGTGTGCGTTATAGCGTAACTATCATTTAGATGACGTATGCGGCCGAATTTTCTTACATGAAATCATCAAAGAACGGTTATATTAGGGGTATTGTCTCATTCTCCACACTTAAAACCTGTGTATGGGTAAGCTTGGCCAATTGATCATCTTAGCTTATGTTCGTGGTCATCTAATGACACCTACGCCACAACCTGCCCGAAAGTAGTCGGTTGATTTTGTAATTAGTTAGCCTATTGCCGATTTCCTTTTTGTTTCTGTTCAAGCCAGCTGCCTTTTTCTTAATCCAAGTATCCATAACGTAGCACAAAAAAGAAAACCGTCTACTGTCTAGTCACAAAAGGATTTTTTATCAGTAACTTAATAATTATGCTCATGGTAATTTGAAGTTCAGAGGAAAGTGTAGTAAAGAGACTATTCCAGACCCCAGACAAGCACAGAACAAAATTTAATTGAAAGAGGACATTCAATTTTCAGTCTAACTGGAGACTGACGGACATTAATCAATAATAACCACATATAAAATACATAGTTCCACGTAAAAAAGGCTTAAAACACCCTGGAATGATGCATACCCCCATAAAAGTTACGACAAAACTCATTACCCTAAGTATTAATTAATCGATCGAGTAATTACGTCTCCGTGTTGTTTAAAGAATCAACACCCTGTTTGCTTGACTTTGCATAAAATTATACAAGTTTAAGAAAAAAACTAGTTTATGCTGAAGTTGCGCTTGGCTCGTAACATTATACAAACGGTTTTGTTTTCCCGTAAAATGTTAATGAGGGACGTCTGTTACAGCTCATTCAATGATTCCGCGTTATAAATATAGTTTACAACTTGTTATAATTGGTCCTCGATGACGTGGCAGACGAGCATTTTCCGGGACAGGAAATATCTTAGCAAAAATATTAAAACAAGTTCCCATTAAATGTTAGGCGCTTCTGGATTTCTGAATAACTGACATAGTTGAAGGTGTTGAGATAACCCAGGACTTTAGAACGTGACTAATTCCCAAACAACCTTTGGCTGTCAAGTTTAATCGTAACTCGATATTGACAGCCGGTGGAAGTGACCCTCTTTGTGAACAGTGTAGGGTAGCATTGGCAATTTGATACACTATATGCACGCTAGCTTGTCTCGGTCCGTTTGAGCTCATTTCACTCTCTCACAAGTTAGAGATAGCATTCAAAGTATAGACAAACAAATAATGCGTATCGTTGAATCGCTTGTAAGTATCGTAGATGTGGACAACACAAACTAGGTGAAGAAGTACTAAAAGTATGTAGGTACATAAAAGAAGTCTCAGCGAGTGGGCGTAGTGGCTGCGGTCGGAGTTACTGGCCGCCCCAAGCGCGACACTAGACGACTGCAATAAATTCCTGTCTGCAAACACATGCCACATTTTACGTAAGTGTAACATTACACACATAAACAAACACTAAAGTTGATTGGGAGTTGGAACATCTTTCTCAGATAGGCTATATCAGCAGATCTTGTGATATTATCTAACAAACAAGTAAACTTGCAGATGCCTTTCATTCAACACTTGTATAACCGCGTTCATTACTCCTTTGCTATCAGATACCATATCAAACAAAGAAAAATGCGTCGCTTAGTAATCGTCCTTAGATCTATTTCTTTTATTTGTAGAAACTTGCAAAATAAATAAGTTTGTACCGGGTATCCCTGACCTTGTAGATGCTCCCCACATCCTTCCTATGGTGAGACAAAAACTAAACATATTCACCAAACCACACTTGATGACCCCGACGTGTTTACTAATAAATGACTAAAGAAACCTTTTATCATACTGGGTTAAAAAAGAAAGAGATGATATCGTATGTAAACAAGATGCCAATGTTCTATGTCTACGAGAGCACTGTTAGGTCTTATCGAATTAGGTGCCGGAACTTCAAAGTTAGCTGTAGCGTCCATCATCGGAGCCCAGCTGCCACATAATTCCTATTTCCGCTACGCACTTCTGTAGGAGTTTGATCGAATTTATCTGTAAGCTCAGTCCATTAGCGGACCCTCGTGTGATAACGACAAGTTGACAGTGGGACGGCGGGCGCGGCGGACGCTCGCACAGTCGTAGCTACTCCCCATTAGATAAACTTATCCATCGTAATGTGCTTGTGCTCGGGAAATCCTGTCTAAGTCCTGTGACCAGAAACAGCATCGGAATATAAATACGACCTTAATCGAAAGATAAAAAGAACCGTGCAGTGTGATTGTTTGAGTTTCAAGTTACGAAGTGTTTTTAACAAACCGGTCATGATTAATGGACTGCGCCTCAGTGAATCATTGACATCGCCGCAAGGATGCGGACGGAGATACCGACTGTTAATCGTCAATAAAATATTGTTTAACGATAGTTTCTGTGTTATTAATAATGTAAACTGTGCGAGTGTGTGACTCTACATAAGCAGTTAACTGAACTATATCTTACGTATCTGCGTGCGATTTGAATTTAAGGTCTGTTTCCGGCAGTATTGCCAAATTTGGATGATAATATGTTACAAACTCATCTGCGTAATTTGATTGTTGAGTACTTACACTTCTATATTTGACTTCTGTTTATATCTACGACTGGCTCTGTTCGTTTATCATCAGAGGACATCATTGATATAATACAAACATTAAATGTCACAGCTTGACAGTTACATTGGCTAAATTTTGAGATGCGAAGGTGATCTAATGGAGCCAAACTTATACTCACATTATCCGGTTCTGTACTGAGACCTTGTTTGATTCTGGTCTTTCTCCTGTAAGGTTTAAAGTCACGTGTTGACTGCTGTTGAAGGTTGCGGAGTTCATGCATATGCATGTTTAAAGTACATTATTTTACAATACTGGATCGATTGTTAGTATCGTCACTCCTTGAATCCGCAGCTTGGATGTAGCAAGCCAGTCACTTTCTAGTTATGTTTAATATCCAGTCGGCTGTGACTTCACTCCAAATGCCTATCTGGAACCCATGCATCGTATCTATGTTTTATTGTTTCACAATTTCACATACAGTAGGCCCAATGTTTTAAGATTTGAAATAAGTAAGTGAATACGCGTGTTGGATTACAGGTCGAGGCGGGAGACGTTTTGCTCAAGGTTAATGGGACTGATGTAAACCGGTTCACTACCCGAGAAGGTAAGGAATTTGCCATTTATCACGCACATGCCACTTATCTACGAAACATTCTTAACATACAGATAACTGGCAGAGTGTAATTGTAAATGTTATTTCATCTCGTATGTAAATACTTTACTAAACGGCCACTGTGATTCAAAGTTTAAATATTCCGAATGGCGGCAGCTGGCGTCTTGCGCACGGTATAGTTCAATCACGAAGTTTACGCACGAATATTGAAAGAATAGTTGTGTTATTAAAACGTCAAGTCTGACCGCTATCTTTGAACTTATTAACACTAATTCAATGATCGCGTTATGGCCGGGTCGTGCCCGACACGCAACCTCGCAATTCACATTTTACACGTCTGCGTACAGACCAACAATAAGAAAATAGGCTTTTTATCCCGCAAAATTGATTTCCGACACGTAACCAAGATGTTATCACAAAATAAATCTATGAATTCTCTTGAACTGGACATGTTTTTTCGTTGTATAAAATGAATAAATAACTAATAGACATTGTTTAAGTACCTTTAGAGATTGAATTTTATTGTTTCAGTTCTAAAATGCTTGCGTCTATCGTCGGATCCCGTCACTTTAAGACTGAGAAAGGGTGAGTTTAATATTTTTTTTGCCAATATATTGGTGGTTATGTGCTATTTGAACTATGACATTCGAGACGAGAATATATCGTGCCAGCTGCAAGTAATAAAATTCGTTTATCCCCGAGTGGTTTGGTCGAGTTTGTGAAGTAAGCCGCTACAAATAAGAGTAGCGATACGCGAAGTAATTTTATAGGTGGCTCTCGGGATCTGGGCCGGGATATCTCGTTCACAGTGGCTTTGTTCCCCTTAATAATGTAATATCTCGTCTCGACACGTCGATATAGATATTATGCCAGAGTAATTTTCCTCGTGAATGGTACATACGATGGTAGTTACAGGGAGGTCGGGAGTGCGTGAGATAACAGCTGATAGTCCGATGTGTGCAGACCCACAGATCAAAGCGAGCGTGCGGCGATACCTGGCCGCTGCGGCCGAGCGTCGCTCTAGCGGCGCGGTCGCACGCACCAACCACGACAAGTGAGTTTCTGTTTTCTGCCGTGATTTTTATACAGATAAGCCCATTGATGCTTGTGAAAGCTTGTTTGCTGCTTCAACAGCGATTTTGCGCGCGCTTGTTACTTTCTTTCATACATTCTATAAATAATCCATACAACAACAAATACTTAATTGTACAGAGATATTAATTTTGTGAAATCGCAGACAGTATGACTAACTTACTTGTTCTGATTATTTTCGCTTTAAGAGTGAAGCCTGGTGCATGCGGTAAGTAATCGGAAGCTAACCCCTTTGATACTACGACAGCTGATTTCCGACGGCGATAAGTGATTATTGGTGGCATGTGTCGCGACGGAGCCCGAGGGTAGTCACCACCCTCGCCACGCCGACACGTCACTCTCTGTATTCATGACATGTATTTTAGGAACGTACCACACTGCGACTGACTACAATGTGGTACACTCGTAGGCTCGTACATTTAGTAACTGTGTTAACCAATGTATTATATTCTGACTAAGGGATTTAAAACGTCGTGATTTTCACTCACGCCTCACATTATCATCAGTTTCATCAGTCTAGCCTTTTTTCAACTATATTGGGGTCGGCTTCCAGTCTAACCGGATGCAGCTTAGTACCAGTATTTCACATGGAGCGACTGCCTATCTGACCTCCACAACCCAGTTACTGGGTAATACAATACCCATTGGTAAGAAGTTGTCAGACTTTCGGGGTTCTGATGATTCGTAACGTCTGTCAAAGAACCACGAATAACGGGGACCAACGGCTTAACCTTTCCGAGGCACGGAGGGGTTTTGGACTTGGTATGTAAAGATGGTCCGCCGTCCACGGACCAACCGCGACAAGAGTACCTAATCCGATCGATCGAACCGTGCGGTTGTTATACTTAGCTACAATCTCCTATACCTACACGCCTCACATTATATTCCTTGATAATTAAAATATCTTCAATCTCCTCGGAAACCTTGAAAATGCATTCATATACGTATATCTATGCTTGGCTTATTTTAGCTTTGAATAGGTATTTTATAGCGCGGTTAAGATATTCGAAAAGCATTACACACCAACAGCTGTTGGCAATTTTTGAGATCGATTTAACGACTTTCTAAAACGGATTAAACGTCTAAATATTTTTCAAACATTTTGTTCTCGGCTGCTTTTTATTCATAGACAATAATAATAATATCTTTATTTAGCAAGTAACATGACTCAACTGTGTTAGTAACAATATTCCTTACCCCTATGTTAGTATTCCTATTCTAATTACTTAACCTAAAACCATGAATACATGCGAATCACTGCCACACGCGTAACACCGAGTTGGAAAGCTTGCAGCAGCGACCCACATATAAACAATCTAGCCTGCTTGCCACACAGCGCAAAATAAGGTTGGGGCTGGCCCGCACGCGGCGCACCAGGGAGGCGCATCGTTTTCTCATCGTTGTATAAAAACAGTCGACTCGAGCTTCAGCAAACATCCCTGACGCACTACAGAAGCGGGGCAACCCCATCAATATCCTGAACGCATTGTGTATATTGAACGCGAAGGACGCTGTACGATTTTTGCGTATAATCGGCCCATAGACTGCACGTGTAAAAAGAAGTGCAATATGCACGAAACAAGGTTATTTTAACACCCCGTGTGCAACGGTGCAATGATGTACTGTATCGTAAATAGTAATGCCGTTATGAAACGTGCTGCTTTAATTTTTGCATAAGTTGGATCTTTAACTTAAAGTGGTATAACTGTAGGTACCGCTTAGAGAGCTACTAAAACAAAAGTGGTACACACGCATGAAGCACAACGACGCGTTTTGTATTATTTTTTAAAGCAGAACTTGAGGTAGTCTAACCTCATGGCTGCTCATTTTAACCTCCGACGGAAATAGAGGGGTGTTATAGGTTTAACTTGGGTATCTGTCTCTCCGTGGCATCGTAACTCCCAAACGGCTGCACCGATTTTGTTTTGTTTGAAATGTCGAGAGTATTCTTAGCTATGATTCAAGCAAATCTGTTCATCCGTTTGAAGATTATCAGCTTTTTTTGAAAAACTGCTTCAAACATGTAGAACTTTTGGAAATATAATAATAATAATATAAATAAGTCTTTCAGACAATATTTCGTCTATCTTTAAATGTCTCTTAAATCTTTATATCTTACCGAATCAGCACCTTAAGGTGAACCTAGTCCACATTTTTTGCATACAAACTTCGGGAGTGTTTTACTCCACTGTCTGACATGGCACATCCAAAGTAAAATATGATATCGCTTTGTCTCATTATTAATATTATCTGTGTGGAAACAGTATACTAAAACAAGAAGCCATTTAAAAATTAGGAGCCAACAAAGATTAGTCTTTCTTGCTAAGTTTACTTAACTTTGGGCGTGTTTAAGTAATAAAAGAAGTGTAAAATCTCCAAAACCAAGTCGGTACCGACAAAGTTCAATTATAGAAAAGTTAAATAAACTTTATTGGTCATTGATTTGTGCATTGACTTTTTATAAAACCCGATCTACCAAAAGGACTTTTCTTAATATTTTTGCGAATTTTTTACTATAATTGATCCTGCATCTCACTCAATAACGTTGTGCGTGTAGACTAACGTCTAACTGCTCATCACTGATACTATCTCTGTCGGACACGAAGCCTGGTGAGACAGCTTGATTTTTAGCCAGGACCACCAGTGAGTTCGAGCCCGCGACTAGGTTCCCCTTAATGCTAATGAATTCCATCATATTATTATGTTGGAAACATTTGTCTGCTCAACAACGTAAATAACGCATTGAATGTTGTTGAACAGTCAAAATTAAAACCATTCCTACTATTGGTGTGTTAGGCAATTATCCAAAAGGCTGAACAGGCATATCAAAAACATTTTAAAATTTTACTTCAAGAACTTAACAAGCTATGCTTTTCTCGTATGTTACTGAACAATGAGGAAATTAATAAACGCTGTGTTACAAATAAAATAATTAATATTTTATCGCAATACAAGAGAAAGCTAGTAACGATATTGTTTACAACAATCGAACTACACAATCCATACTGGTAAAACATTCATTGTTACTAAGTGGCTACATTTTCTTGAGCGAACTCTGCGTCATCTCGAAAACCTTCAGTTTATTTTTATCTAAGTTATCGGGATGCGTCACAGGTCAGCGATATGTTCTGACTAATTTAGTGTACCATTGCAACTCCTCATTAAATGAAACAGTAATCTAGTGTATAAACAAAGTTATTATCTATATAACTGCGGCGAGGGGTGGAATTACGGCCAGAGGAAGCCGTTTCAAAAAAGCCCTCACCGCGTGATGCAAGCTTAAAGTTTCTTCAGAAGATAAGGCCCTTTTTCACTGATAGCTACTGAGTTAGAATCAGAGAATTTTGTACGGAAGATTTGCTTTTCTTTGAGCGTATGCGTTTGCGTAATACTTAGAATCACAAAAAAAAAAAATGGATCGGTGGGAGGTGGGATTTCTTAAATGCAAGCCGATTGTAATCGGCTTGTAGTGACCCGTAGCCACTGCTACATAATAATAAATTAAGGCAAGCATGTAACGTATGGATATTGTACCTACTTATTTTCCGCATACGCCATGACAATCGCAGACGAAGTTATTGTGTCGACAGCAGTTAATGCACTGAAAACTTAGTTAATGGTCTGTAACCTATTTGTGATTGGGTCGCGTGTAGTGCAATTGGAGTGTGCTCCAGTTGAACTTGTTTACTTAGTTTGTACACGTGCGTTATTGTCGGGTTAGGGAGGCTCTGCTACGAGGGGGTAAAAATCGCGGAGCAAAAATTTCGCACCCCTCCATTGCATGTAGAATGCAGAATATTTTAAGTTTGTAGATGCAATTATATAAATGGGTTGCCTTAAACAGTCACCGGCTATAATATTTAAGAAAAATATGAATTGATGCAATCCATTCTTGGAGTCACCCAAGAAAACCAAAAAAAAAATGCAGAGGGTACAATAAAATTTTAGCATAGACGGTCTTAGCCCTCGTACCCACGAGTGACTTTTTACGCGGCGATTTTTTATCCCGAACTATTTAGCGCCGAAAGTTGGACAATGTATGTCTCTCTCTCTCTTCAACCCTTGGCCACCCAATGCTGAGTGTAGGTCTCTTCCAAATCTCTCCACTTTCGGCGGTTTTGTGTCGTGGCTATCCAGTTTCTTCCAGCCACTTTAATGAGGTCGTCTGTCCACCTAGTCGGTTGTCTTCCCACATTCCTCCGTCCCGTCCGTGGTCTCTTCAATTTATGTGGTACAATGTATGTTGTGCGTTGGGGTGCAATTTTTTAGATTCTCAATGCTCGGCTCAATACCGACAGGTGAAAACACAGTGCGCGATAAAAAATAGTAGCGATAAATAATCGTCCCGTGTTAACCTGGCCTAAAAAAATAATTTCCGCCAGATCGGTATCACCACCGTCGAGCAACTCGAACAGCAACTCATCAAGCAACTCGTCGAGCAACGGCTCGGGCGTGCAGTCGGGGGACAGTTGCGAGGCGCTAGTGGGGGGCGAGGACAAACGGCGGGGGCGCGCGACGCCCAAGTTCGAGGCCTACATGATGACCGGCGACCTCATGCTCAACCTGTCGCGCGTCGAGCACCCGCACCACAACCACCACGCGCCCACGCACCGGACACACTACCATAGGTAAAGCAGACTCATCTATTAACCCTTCGATCACTTCGTAAGTCGGAATCCTGATATCGGAGAAAAGAAAACATCACAAGGTAACCTGACTTCAAATTAATATAAGTCTGAAATCGCCAACTCGCCTTGAGCAAGTGTGGTAATCAATGCTCATGCCTTCTCTGTATGGGTAGAGGCGTTTGCCCTACAATGGAACGGTTATATTCTAGTATAATTATTTAAATTTTTTGTCGCAAAACAAATTCACGCGAGATAAAAAGAAATTTTTATTGTGTCGGTAATTGCTATCAGTCTGGGCCCCAATTCTGTATGGATCTAATGATTCCCCGCGGAATCTTACTTAGTTCAAACTACGTCAATATCGTGTTTTTTAGAAACCAATGTACCGGTAAGGAATTGAAATGTCATAATATTCTGTATGTTCCAAGACAATTTGTCTATATTATTAATACGATATTAGCAGATTTCGTGTGTGATTGACGTGGTTACGAGTAAGGAATCGTTAAGTGGTCATAATGAATTCAGGCCCAGGTTTGGTGTCAGCTTAAACAGCACAGAATATTTCTGAAACTGCAGTAACCGTTTCAAATAGTCCACATAAGTAGATTACTTTTACAAACTGCGCAGAATATTTTTGAAACTGTAGTTAGTGTATTAAATAGACCACATAGAAGATTACTTTTGCAAACTGCACAGGATATTTTGTAAATTGCCGTAAGCGTTTCAAATAGATCTCATAAGTAGATTATCTCTGCAAACTGCACAGTATTCTGTGCAAAAGTAATCTACTTATGTGGTCTATTTCAAACACTTACTACAGTTACAAAAAATTTTTTTTAGATTACTTTTGCAAACTGCACATGATATTTTTGAAACTGGCGTAATCGTTACAAATAGACCTCAAAAGTAGATTATCTCTGCAAACTACACAGAATATTTTTGAAACTGTAGTGTTTGAAATAGACCACATAAGTAGATAGATTACGTTTGCAAACTGCACAGAATATTTTTGAAACTTAAGTAAATTACCATTGCAAGCCTTGACTCGAAGGGAAGGCGCCATATTATATTACGGCTGATGAAGTTTAAAGGAATGAGACTACATCCTAATAGAATTTAACTGTAGGCACTTCTAAGTTAATGCTATTTCAGTCTAAATATCAAGGTTCGCCTCGTGCACCGCCTATATTAAATTAAATCAGCTTCCGGTAATGCTGATCAACAGAACTATTTTTACCCCACTGCGCCAGAAGGAGGGTTATTAAAAGGTCAGGGTAAGGGTGCCATCGCTTTCCAACCTCACTTCCTGTCGGGGCTCCAAGAGATGACAGATTAATAAGAAGGCTGATGAAAGGCACATAGTTACAGATTACGGATGTAAGAGACAAAGTAGACTGGTCATTGTAACTATTACTTATTTCTTTGTCAACATTGTTATCAGTTGTTTTAGACCATAACACACTTTAGATTGTCCCAGTTATTTCTTACTTATCACAATAACGTAACCGCCCCTGTAGAGGCCAAATTATGACGCATCAGGAAATACCAACAGCAATTGAACAGTGTTACGATCCGGTAAGACCTATTTAGATATTTCTAGACGCGGTCAACACCCTAATTCCGAAACACACTTTTAAACACAATTGGGACAAATTGGGCCTGCTCTTGAACTCGGTATTGTCTTGTTTGCCATAAATTCATTTGTACTATTATTGTTTTCCATAATCGTTTATACACACTATTATCATTTAAACTAATTACGCTTGTCATATCAACTTATTAGTCATCACTTTTATTTGCCATAAAATAAGTTTCCATAATAACATGTGTTATAATCATTAGTTTCTTTATGTAACACATTACATAATCGATACTTGACATAAGCAACATTTAATATAATTTAGAAACGTTTATTGTTTTGTTCAAAAAAAAAATGTCATTACGGCATTTGGTCTGTAATCTAATGATTTTATGACAGCAAACAATCTTTAGACAATAAATAGTTTGTCAAATTCGAAACGGCTAGGTTAGGTTAGAACTGTGACCACATAACGCGCGAAGGCGAGCGAGCGAAGCGAGCGTGCCGCGGTAGAAACCGCCGAGCGCTCGATTTCCTCTTTTGCAAAACAATGAATATTATGGTACATAAATGTTATGGAAAACGACTTTATTGAAAATGAATTAAAATGAATATGACACTTGATCGATTATGATTATGACCAATGAAATTAGTGAAAATGATTTTATGTAACGATTATGGCAACTGAAGCGTTATTTCTAATGAAAATATGGCAATTTATACAAGTGTGGTATATAATAAAATTATTGCATTTTAACTTATGGCAAAGATTAATAAACTCTTGAACTCGATTTCGCTTGATGGAAAGCGATGGTTGAGGTCTATGATAGAACGAGCGTGCCCAGAAAATTCCTGTTCACTTTTGCTTGAAAAATTCGTCTGCTCAGCAACGTAAATAAAAAAAATAACGTAGCTGACTGAACTGTAAAATAAAAGGCATTGTGATCTATTGTCATTATATTATGTGTATTACGCAATTACTCCGTTGGATTGTTCTCCCCTTTCGCGCATTAAGGCCCATAGTATCCTCATCTCCCGTCTGAATGCTAAAGCATGACTGCCGCCCGCGCCCGCGCAGGACACCTCTGAGCCTTTATCTCAAAATGGGGATATTCCTTAGCAAATGTTGATTAATTTACAATTGTGCTCTAGCGATTCTGTGGTACCTCTAACTATCTATTTTTCAGTGTATTTTTTTTTCCAAATAACGAAGCCGTTTAGTAGGAGTATGGAATAGAGGCCAAAATATTGCGTGTTGGAAAATATTTTTTTACAGCAAAAGTATTAACCATACAAAAAAAGTACCCTCGGTAAAATGATCTATATGAATCTATAGCAAAATCATATATTTTTCAAATCTTCAAGACAAGCCGTTAATGAGCAGTACGGTTCATAAAGTGACCGTGTTACGCTACCAAAAGGGACTTTGGCCCTTAAGGCTCCTGCAAACAGGCGCGTCGCGACTCTAGCAGAATCATTTCAATGAAAACTGGTATTTTCTCAACAAGAGTCGCGTCGCGCCTGTACTGAGCCCTACGTTTTGTCAAATAAGCTTTAATGTATTCAGTGATGCTGATTGGTGTATTCTATAGGTACAATTCAACACCAGCGTCCCCCAGCGACAACCGCATGTGTGGCCGCGTGGAGCTGGCGCAGAGACACAACTCGTCGCCCGACACCGGCTTTGTTGGAGACCATGCCAGTAAAATGTATGAACATTCACACCTCATTATAACTATCGTTTTTCAACCGAAAAATTGACGGCCTTATTACAAAATAATGTTTTGCTGTAGTTATGGTTTACTTACACCATTGAGCCTGTCTTTGACTTAAGTTCTCATTTTTGTATTAAGAACTTTACCTAAATCGAAACAAAGTTGGAAATAGGTCAGAGTTTAAGGCTTGAACTAAAGTCAGGTAGGATGTTGTAATAAAACGATATGAGTCCAGAAATACAAGTCCATACCATAGCAAGTCATGAGATCTGTGGTCAGCCTAACACAAGGAGTGGCGGAGAGGAGTGTATGTGGACCGCGAGCGTTCCCTTTTGTCGAACTCATGATATTGGATCCTGTGTCATAGGTGCGACCGCTCATAAGCTCAGGCTATACCAATTAAGAGATCTCGAAATTTAATCCCTTAAATTTTTACACAGTACACGTATTAGTTTCACATACAGATATGTTATACGTGTAGTAGTACATTTTAATTAGACCTTTTGGTTGACAACCCTAACACATGTTGGAGCGTAGCTATTGTTTTTCACGAGAATGGCCTTAGTTGAGGTGCTGTTGATCTTTATATTATGATTTAAATTTACTCAGCCTGTCGCAGTCGAGTCTTTAGTGTACCTAATCATGATATTATGATGCAGGTTCATATCTCAGCCGGCGTCGCCCGCCAGCGGCGCGGGCGCAGGCGCGGCCAACAGCGACGTGTGTGCGCGAGCGCACCACGTCGTGCGCACCTCGCGCTCCGAAGACCATCTCCAGGTAAGCAACGGTTTGATACTAGTCTTTCATAATTCTCTTGCCAATATTCCAACTTATTTGGAGGCGCCACAACATGCCTTTTCTTCCATATTTCTCTGTTAGTCGCCATCTCGCTAGTTACTCCTTTCTAGCCATATCATCTTTCACACAGTCCATACATTATCGTTTCTTTGGACTTCCCCTAATCTTACATTCATACTCAAAACTTTCCTCACGACATTTTCCTCATCCCTGCCCACCGCACACCATGAAAACCGATATCCACACAATTTTTGTTACGAAATTCACAAGAAACATATCTTGTTTATGAATTGTCTCACTGTTGGGCAAAATTTTACCTCTTCGCCTTCCACTGTGTTGCTTTGTTAAATAAGTCATCACGTCATTTCCTAGGCCTGTAATATAAAAAATTGTTAATTATTTGAAATGAGCACTGACTTCAGTGGGTTTACTCCCATGCCTAGTAATAACAGAAATCAACCCCGCTTTGTGTAGAGCATCATTGTTGTCACTCATAGCTAGTATGCAATCTCGATTTCGAAATTCCGAGATCTCGAAACTTTTTCGACATTGAACCTTGTGGCAAGACTGAGCGCGCGAGTCTTAACACACTTTAGTTCCGGAGAAGCCATTTTCAACATAATAATTAATAGAGTTATAGTTTGCGTGATGTAAGTGTACTGAATGGTTGCGTTATGTATGCTTAGTGCAGATGATTATTTATTTATTTATTGCATTCCATATTGTAAAAAGATGTAACAAAGGGCTTAAAGCTAGGTACAGAAATATGGACCCTATAAGGGCATAGCAAAATAATAAAATTAAAATTAAGATAACAATAAATTAAATTAAATTATTAAATTACATAATACGAGTATAATAATGATTCTAATCGTTACAATTAAATTATTACATGATACAAAATAATTAAATAAATTATTATTAAATAAATACACGTTGATTTTATTGTTTTGAGATTCGTTTTTTTTTTGTATTTAAGTACAACATATGACACGTAACTAGGTGCAGTTTTCGAACAACTTTAAGAATTTTTCGTTAAAAACGCATCACAATTGTTGTTTAATTAGCGAAATTTCGATCTCGAAAATCTCGAACGGCAAATTCGACACCGGACTTAGCACGCGAGATCAAGTCGAGATTGCATTCCCTACTCACATTACCTGTGTGACAGTCCCTTTCTATAGCTTGATATGCCAGGAACTTTAGCATTATGTAAATACAACAGTGTCGAGTATCGCGGCGTAAGTTCCAGAAGGAGTCGTCACTAAGTGCAGTGGCGGTGGACATGGAGGAAGACGTGACGTCATCGCTGAACACGTTGTTAGACGCGCGACCAGACTCCGCGACCCCTGGCCCACGGTCCGACTCCGACCCAGAGCGGGACAGGTGACACGCATGCACACTTATTTAACTATAGGACGTGATGGCTAGTGGTGACGGCATTAGAATGTTTATAGGCTAGAAATACTGGCAGATTTTGACAGTGACATTTTTTGTCTTGCAGGAAAATGTGCGCATTCAATGTTCTGGCACTTCACTTAGCGTATTCGTACTGAATATTCTTGTTATTTGATGGAAAATAAACCTTATTTCTAAGTAGAAACTTTATCAAGTGATAAAGTTTCATTTTATACCAGCGAAACGATGTGAATATTTTCTCACAAATACGCCTATTGTAGTGCCATTTTATAAGGCGAAGGTATTGCATAAAGAGCAAGTATATTTTCGACTTCAAAGTCCCGGTCATCAATAAAGTGTTGTTGAATATTGGCAGTCGTTTTCCCCATAGTAATAATAACACATTGTAATAAGTACCTAAGTAGTAGCGCTACCAGCCATCATGTGCTACACAGTTCAGAATCATCATCAACCAATATTGTTATGTTTTAACCACGCTGCTTCGCGTTAGCATCACTGCTCGGTTTATTTCTGGCACGGCAAAGCAATTAAGTTCTATTAAATCAACTTAGCCGGATTCACCACTTGTTGGTAGCTTGTAAATAACCGTCGATAAAAAAATCTTTGACTTTCAGGGACAATTTTTCTTTCGGTGCCCTTCGCATCTTGTGTAGGCGTTTGTTGAACGTAAATGCTGCCGCAACGCACGCCGTACAACTTACGCTGCGTCGACGTGACGTAAGCTTCGATATAATAATGTCTCTGCGACATTAGCTTACCGTCATCGCGACATCAACCAACGCCAGAAGCGAAAGCACCTTAAGTTTATGAAAAACAAAAGCTGATTATCAATAAAAGGCTTTACTCTCCGTACCAGCGAGTGGTGAACCGGTCTTTTACAGTAGTCTGGTAGTCTGGTCTGACGGTTGTGTGTGGTAGGATCGTGTGGACGTACAACGCGCCCGTGTCGTGCGCCTCGGAACGAACGCACTGCAACGGATCGGGCGCCACATCCAACTCCACTTCCATTTCGGACGGCATGTCCCAACGGTAACGTGCCTATTTTTATATAGTACTTCTTTTTGTTAGGGTAGTTGACTATTTTTATACGATAGCAAAACGATAACGTCATTCGAAAGCTATTTTAATATTTTTAAGTGGTTTCGCACTGTTCGCTGAAGGCGAGGCTAGTAATTGAAATTAAACGCGCCACGAAATGAATTAAGCCCATTCGAATGTTATTTCTGGACTGTCCGGGTCCGTAAAATGCCAAAACAAACCCTAAAGACATAGTATTAACTCCCCGATTAATAAAATTGTTGAAATTCCTTTCATTTAAACAATATAACTGAAGGTTTTTACAATTAGTCAACTACTCTATTACCGCCTGTATCCAACTATCGGAAACATAAAAAAAAACATTATCATTTCTCGCTGGTGACGGTAACATAATATTTTTTCAATGTCGACTCAATTTTGTAGCTCTCAAAACGCCCTTCTTTTCTTCCGTTCTAGCTAGATACAGGTATTTTTACATAAAATTAAAAAAATATAAAAGAGATTTTAGAGTTCCCCAATCTTAGTCGGAAGCTAGATATATAATATCAGAAATTCAGTCCGATGCAGTGCTTGTTAACACTAGAGCAATAAGGCGTTAATACTGACAAATTAAAACAATCTAATACTTTGTTCTAATGAATTTAGTTTAATAATAAAAACGTGTTTTTTTGTTATTTGTATACGGTTTTACACACTTGCATTATTTCGGTTATATGTCCGATAAATTCGGTTCGAGACAGATCTATCTATAAGGGAAAACAATTAAAAACCGATTCGCGGTTTCGAGTTTTGGGACTAAGAACTCTACTCAAACTGTAAGTATCGAAATATGCACATGGTTAAGTTGTATACATACAGGGTATAAAAATACTCAACGGATAGCCGTTATCTATGCAATCTGAAAAACTACTTTTATTTTCGGTGTAAAAAAATCTGTTCACGGCAATGCGCAATGTACCTTATGCAAAACATTGTGCTTATGGTTGCATGGAACGGTACAGGAGTTGTGGGGGGGTTTAAAGTTAAGATGTAACATTAAAAACTTGTTTTCTAAAAAAAAGAATAAAAACACTTTTTAGTTTTGACCTTCAATACCTCCGTAACCAGAAGGATCCCAAGTAGGGTCTACTAAAAAAAAAAACACATGACAGGGAGTATTACTGCCAGGGGTGCGGGTTGTTCAAAACAAATACCGCGGCCCCTGGCACCCAAGCAACTGAACACGGGTGGGTTTTAGTCAATAAAAGTCTGACACGCCCTCCTGCTCCACCTAGAGCGGGAGAAGTTATTTGATTATTTACCACCCAAAAAAATGGGTCGTATTAAACAAGGGACCCTAGAAGAGCTGACCGCCCAAATGACGTCATTCGTTGACTCTGTAAAATTAAATCCCATTGACCAAAGATTTAAATCGCTAGATTTGCCCTCACCGTACTTTGTCAGACGAAAAAGTGTACATACTGCGAAGAATAAGTTTACAAAATATTATACTAATACGGAAACGCTTTTCCATGACAATCAAGTCAAGATACTCCGTCATTGTGTCACAGGTGTTAAAGCGAAACAGTTATGCTACTATCTTTTGACGCGTATCTAAGGATTTAAATCTTTGCCGCTGTCATTTTCATGACAGACGTCACTGCGGCCGTTATGTGCGGTCACCGCTTTTCTTAGAAATCGTATCTTAAGGTGGATTCGCTCTGCCATGGGTGTGGGTTGTTTGAAAGAGATACCGCGGCCCCTGGCACACAGGCAACTGAAGGAACACGGGTGGGTTTTAGTCAGTAAAAGTCTGAGTCTGAGTCTTCTCCCGCTCCGCCCAGAGCGGGAGAAGTTATTTGTTTCCCATCCTCGAAAAAAAAAGGTGGATTCGCTAAGGTAGCCCGCGAAATTCAAATTCCCTTCCGTTTTTTGCCATTTTCAGGTTAGTGTCAGTTTGAATTTCGCAGCTTACTCAGACCCATCCACTTTAAGTGTCTTTCGGTTTCGTAAAGCGTCTTTTTTACATCAATTATTCTTACAGTGCTATGTCAATGTGTAAAACTTCAGTGTTGCTATCTATGGTTGTAACTGTTGGTGCCATGAGTGCTGCCCTCTGCAGTAATAACATAAAGTGTCGTGTATGTGCAGCTCGTCGTCGCCCGCGTCGCCGACGTCGGCGTCGTCGTCGGTGATGTCGTCGCGCGCGACGCCGCCGCACCGCCAGCTGGCCGCGCACCACCACCACCGGCCGCTTAATGGTAACAATCATATGGTACCCTATCTTACTGCCTGCGACCGAAAACCCGATAAAGGCCCACTTGCACCACAGATCCTACTAATATGATAAATTTAAATGATTGAATGTGTATTCCTAATCACGTAAAAACGGCAGAACGGATTCGGTTGAAATTCACACAGATAGTTTATAACCTGGATCAACACATAGGCTACTTTATATCCCGGTAGTGCGATCCCGTGGGCCGCTGGCAAACGTTAGTCACGAAATATGTTTAGCGCGACTTTTTTTTAAAGTTCTGTCTCTGTCAACTTCAAAAAATTAACACGAACAACGGTGCAAAAATTCGTTTGGCACAAACCGTACTAAGTGATTTATGTTGCAAGCGGGCCTTAAACTGATCTCGAATCTCACGGAAATAACAACAGACAAGTGACACAAAGATTTGATAACAGGTTGTATTGAATAGGCTTTCGAAAATAAAGAAAAAAATGATAAAATACATTGATTGGCACTAAACGTCATGCATAAATCCTCTGGTCCCTCATGATCAACGTCAAAACGAAAAAAATATTATTCGTGGCAACGTGAACCAAGAGTTTTGTCGTTTACTTACGGTCTGACGTTTTTAACAAAACTGATATTTCCTTCAAACTTTCCAGGT
Organism: Antitype chi; assembly: GCA_947359405.1. Lineage (NCBI taxonomy): Eukaryota > Metazoa > Arthropoda > Insecta > Lepidoptera > Noctuidae > Antitype > Antitype chi. The sequence goes on along the minus strand of OX375815.1, from coordinate 6,089,824 downwards.
GACATGAGTCTATCAGAAGCAGTGTCGAATATTTCGAGTCCGGACTACCAAGATCAGGACGACATGTTCGAGACAGGCCGCGAGTGTCCCCGGATGGAACTTTCCGATCCCTCCGACTCAGACTCTACTATCCTAGTTTCCGAACCCTGCCACAAACGAGCCAAATCCAACTCCTCATACTCAAACGAACACGGAAGTGACGTCACGTTGAACGGAGACCACAACAACGACTACAGAATAGTGATACAAGTGAAAGGTCCTGATAAACAAAACGCAAATGCCACGGAGAATGTAAATAATAATAACAATAGTAATTATACGCAGAATGGGAAAGAAAATGGACATAACTCACCGGAGAATCAAGGATATCAGGTAAAGGTCTGAGATTATCGCTTTTCTAAAAGTAATCTAATTATTTATGTTTTTAGCAAATGTTTTCAAAGAGCAGTGGTGGCCCAATTATAACGGCCGGGACTTACGAGTTGTAGGTCGTGAGTTCGAACCCAAGCAGACACCCTACTTTGTGTAAATTATTTAATCACCACTGTTCTCCAAAACGGTGAAGGAAAACATCGTGAGGAAACCGGCATGTCCTAGAAACAAAAATACGAACACATGTGACATCCACCAATCCGCACTAGGCCCGCGTGGTGGATTACGGCCCACTCCCTCTCATAGAGAGGAGGCCTGTGTCCCGGCAGTGGGAACGTTATAGGCTGATTATGATGATAATGTTTGCACCGCAGTAGCGAGGGGTACAATTCTGTTATGGTCAGGGTAAGCCGTTGCAAAAAAAAACAGTCACCGCGTGGTGTAAGCTTAGTTTCTTCAGAAGATAAGTCCCCACCTTCACTGATACTGAGTCAGAGAATTTTGTACGGAAGATTTGCTTTTAATTTACATTTTTCCAGTAATACTTAGAAACACTTAAAAGTAATTGTACCTTGAAATAATGAATAGTGGATCGGTGGGAGCTGGGATTTCTTAAAGATTACCATCGGCTTATATTCACCCGTCGCCACTGTTGCACCGTCTTATCCATATTAGTCAATATTAAAAATACGAGAGTATGTCTGTTTGTATAATTTACTTTGCTGAGCAGATCTTTGTTTTTTGGTATAGAGAGGGTTTATATTGTAATTTAGTTTTTTAATGACTTGTTAAATATTTCAGGAGCTCGGGAGCGGGTCAGACGGTGGGTCTGACGAAGGCTCTGATGGCGACTCTCTGCACTCGTTCCACTATAGCCCCAAGGCCGTTGACATTCCCTCAGCCGAGCGACTGGCCAAGAGATTGTACCACCTCGACGGCTTCAAGAAGTCTGATGTCTCCAGGCATTTGAGTAAAAAGTTAGTATTTATACTGAAGCTATCTTTGCAAAAACAAATGGGTTTTAGCATAATTTGTGTGAAAAACTTTTTTCAATCAAATCAAAGCTTAACCAAAAAGACCTAACCTTAACTTTTTTTTATGGGGTAGAAACCCTCATGGATATCGTCCGCCCCTGGGTGGGCAGCAGGGTCTGTCAGACTCTTACTGGCTAAAACCACCCCGGTGTTCCCTCATACACCTGCGTCGGGGCTGCGGGTGCGAATGCGACTTATACTGCCCCGGACTGGTTCTGGCCCGCGTTGTATGGGGCACGTGCCCTAGGGGCGAGTTAGGTGTTGAACTCCTTAGGCCTTACAGAGGCGCGCGTAGTACACTACGCGCCGCCATGTCGGGTCCTGTGGGTTGGGGGCGACGGATTTTCCCGAGTACCGTCCTGGACCCGCTGAGAGGGACGTTGTCCGCCCTTCGCTGACGCCCAATGTGCTTGCTGGGGACGACACTTGTTATCTCGCTTTCCCTTTCTGTAGCTTCGTAACAGTTATCTCGCAGAAGGATACTCACCATTGAACGAACTACGGTCAACAGCAACAGGTCGCTCCCCACTTACGAAACGAGGCCACAGCGCCAGCGTATGCTGTGTCGCGTCCACGAGACAATGGACGCAGTGCTGTTACCTAGCGTCTGGCTTCCTGTTTATGCGACACAAGTACTTGCCAAAGCAGCCATGCCCCGTGAGCACCTGCGTCACCCGAAGTATCAGAGACCCGTGCCTCCTATAGAGCCAGCAGTAGAGCACTGGTCGTACTGCCGGACTGTCGGACTTCATCCAGACAGAGACAGGTTAGGGTGCAAAAGCTTCTCCCGCCATTTCGCCACCGTGATCTGTCGCTCCACCAGTCTCTCGCCCTGTATCTTAGCCGCCTCGCGCCACCGCTGCAGTGTCGCGAGAGTGTTCGTCTCCAGCTCCCAGAATGGTCATCCGTCCAATGTGCAAGCCGCCTAGCAAAAGATCGTGCGTTATCCTCTTTCGACTGACGGACAGCACTCTCTGCGGTTTTCGCAGAGGTGGCGGGCTGGCAGGTCACCCACCCGGGCACCGGCACACCGGGGCCCCGTACAGGGACATGGGTCACACGATCCCCACGTACAACCGCCTACAGGTGGCACTCGGGCCCCACATTGTGAAGCAGCGTGGCTAGCGCGCCCGTCGCGCCATCAGCTCGGGCACCAACCGTGGGAATGGGGGTAGAAGTACCACCGGCTGTCGAGCACCAACCCCAGGTACTTCATGGTGGACTCGACAGTGACTCGAGCCCCTCCGATCAAGATATGTGATCTCGGTGGCGGCGCCCGTCGGGGGACCATGAAATGCGAGCCCGAAACCCAAGCGTCATGTGCGACTGAAAACGTATGAGACCGCAGCCGCAGCTACCAACGCTGCCTCCCTATGCAGCTTCACCGAGCCGTGACCAGTGTGTAGTCCGGATAGCAGGCTAGGTTCACCCCCAGTAGAAGCTCGCCTCTCAGCGTCCGGTCGTATCCGAAGTTTCACAGAAGAGGGCCTAAAATCGAGCCCTGTGGAACATCGCACGACATCTCGTGCCTTCGGCTTCTGCCGTCACGTCTCGTGTAGATGACACCTCCCCGGAAGATAAGGCCCCACGATGTGGCAAAGGTAGAGAGGCGCTCGTTGGTAACGTAACGCCTCTCTACTGCAACTCCAGGTCAGGGTGTTAAACGCGTTGGAGATGTCCAAGGACACCGCCAGCAGCACCCCGCCCCTGGACACCGCTTCCTCCGCCAGGTCTCTCACTGTCCTTGTTACGTCAATGATAGAGCGCCCATGCTGCAACCCGAACTGGTTGTCGTCTAGGTTTGGCACCTCTCTGCACAAGTGGCTGACGATGCGGTCTGTGATTGTTCGCTCGAACAGCTTGCTCACCTCGTCCAGCAACGCTATAGCCCGATAAGCGGACGGTAAGTCACGGTGCCCCGCCTTCCTGAGCAGGACCAGTCAACGTGATTTACACTGAGTGGGAAACTGGCTCCACTCAATGAACCTAACCTAAAACTGTTGCTTGTGGCTCATGGATTTTGACCACATTTGTGACATCGATAATTCAACCCCTTTCCTCATGCTAACGTTGTTATAAATGTTTTTTCAGCAACGAGTTCTCTCGCGCGGTAGCAGAAGAGTATGTGCGACATTTCGAGTTCAGCGGCACCACGCTAGACTCTGCTCTGAGGACCTTCCTCGCACGCTTCGCTCTCAGCGGCGAGACGCAGGAGCGGGAGAGAGTGCTCGTGCACTTCTCGCGCCGGTATCTAGAGTGTAACCCCGGCTCATTCAACTCGCAAGGTTTGTGTACTAGGCTACTTGTGTATAGTTCAATGGCGCCACGCTAGACTTTGTTCTGAGGACCTTCATCATCATCATCATTTCAGCCGAAAGACGTCCACTGTTGGACATAGGCCTCACCCAATTTAGGGGGGAGTTTGCCATAATCGCCACGCTTGGCAGGCGGGTTGGCGATCGCAGTATCGTGGTAACATGTTTAGAGAATGCTGCTGCCCATTCTCTAGTAAGTCCAATGTCAATACGTATAACGTACCCTAATCGCTGATTACCAGATACTGGTCACAATTTCCCGACAAACTACAAGACTAATTGTTAACTCCACAGACGCAGTCCACACGCTCACCTGCGCCATCATGCTGCTGAACACAGACCTGCACGGCTGCGGCGGCGGCGGGACGTTCCGTCGCATGTCTTGCGCGGAGTTCATAGACAACCTGGCCGACCTCAACGACGGCGACAACTTCCCGCGCGACACGCTCAAGCAACTGTACCACGCCATCCGCACGCAGCCACTGCAGTGGGCACTGTATGTATTGTGATATAGAACACAACTATTTTTACAATACAGTTCATAGACAAATATACTCCATTTGAAATAAGATAACACATTTAAATACAACTTTTTACAGTCCGTTCAACCGATTTCGACTTCTATTCCGTAGATATAAGGATAGCATTAAAAGCAACAAAGTGGTTACAATACCAACTGTTTACTGCAGATACCATTTATCATGCTACTAACGCAATAGAAGTCAAAATCAATAGAATGGGCTGTAAAAAAGGTTTATTTAAATGGCTGATCTTATTTCAAACGGAGTATACCTCTGTCTATAAACTATTTTTATTTTTTTCGTATTTCAAGCCGACACCGATAATTAGCCCTTGTTCCAACTAACAGTTTGCTAAAAGTTACCGCTCAAAACCTTATTTCAACTTGATGTTTTGCGTAGAACGGAGTTAAGTAGTGTTTTAGGAACAAAGATGCTGTGGTAAATGGAAAATGGAGTTACTAAACGCTAATGCTCGCGGCAATCACGGTTTTAAAATGTAGTCAGACTATGTATCTTTAGAATGAGATTCAGGGTCTTACTTCCGCTTTTATAAATGACTTCAAAAAGAAGGAGGTTATCAATTCGAAATGATTATATATATTTTAAATATGTATGTTTGGACATAATTTATCTAGTGCGAACTGTAACCATGAATTCAGCATATGATTCTAGACACCCAGCGCAGAATTTTTTCGTCGGTTATACAAAAGGAAATCAGCAGTTTCATAGAAAAGTGCAATACCTACGTGGTCAAAATGTATGGAACAGCTGATTTTTTTTTGTATAACCGACGAAAAATTTCTGTGCTGGGGGGCCTAGAATGATATGCTGAATTCATGGTTACAGTTTGCGCACTGAATAAAAGCTTTTCCTGTATAACCCGTTAACCTTCAAAGTAAAAGTAAACAGGTATCTTCTAGGCACGCTTGTTCATCGTAGACTTCATCCATCGCTTTTCATCCGGCAAGATCGAGGTCAAGAGGCCCATTTCGTACAGTAAAAAAGGTCTCCGTTGTTGATTTCTCTTAATGTATTTGTGCCCACCCCAGCGACGCGGAGGCCGCCGCGGTGTCGGCGGGCGGGGCGCGCGGCGCGGGCTCCAACCCCTTCCTGGACGTGCCCGACCAGGCGCGCGCGGTGGAGTACAAGAAGGGCTACGTCATGCGCAAGTGCTGCGTCGACGCCAACGGGAAGAAGAGTCAGTGTCACTCACTTTACGATAACGATCAGTTATATTTAAGCCCCAAAGTGGCACCGGCCACTGAAAAGTTATATTTTTTCGCCAGCTCCCTTCGGACGTCGAGGCTGGAAGATGTTCTACTGTACGCTTCGAGATTTGGTGCTTTATCTTCATAAAGACGAACACGGATTCAGACGCAGTCAGATGTCCGATAATTTACATAACGCTATCAGGTAACATACGTCTCATTCTCGTCATAATTTATTTAGTGGACATAAGACCGGAATTTCGCAAACTTCCAATTGCATTCTATGTATTATCTGGACCGAATCCCAATCGCAGGCATATACAACTCTTGTACTAATCAGATATTTTCATTCTATTTGCCACTCTAATATAAGTCTCATACAACACAGTTTTGCTTGAAAGTTCCAGTCTATGTCTTATGGATCCTGTATGGATGTAACATCTAATTTTCATGCTTTCAATTACAGAATACACCACGCGTTAGCGACGAAAGCGACCGACTATACGAAAAAGCAGCACGTGTTTAGATTGCAAACTGCGGATCTGGCCGAATATTTATTTCAAACTAGGTAAGACTACACACTCTCGGTCTAATTACAAAACAACAACACAGACGCAGGCAGAGAGTTCCACATTTTGGCTGTGCGCATAATAAATGTGGAGGAGTAACGCTGAGTACGACTGGTCGGGATATCAACCAAGTGCGGATGGTACCCTGCAGTGCGTCTAGTTAAAGGGCGATGGTGGGATCAGGTCGTGAAGCTCCTGCGCACACTCTCCGAAGTACAGTCTATATAAGACCGACAGGCAAGCAACATTACGCCGATAAGCCAAGCTGTGAAGCTTAGCCACCAACGTTTCGTCGCCTAAGAGCCTTTTTGCTCTGCGTTCCACTGAGTCAAGAGCAGCAAGCTGGTATGTTGTTGAGCCATCCTACAAGTGGCTGCAATACTCCATACAAGAACGCACTTGAGCTCTATACAGGCTTAAAAGCTGTCCAGATGTGAATGATCGCCTCACCTTATTTAGGATGCGCAGCTTCTTGGCTGCAATCTGAGCTTTTGACTCAATGATTGAGCCAAAATTGAGATCGGACGTCAACTCCTTGCCCAAAAGATTTAGGCGGCCGGTAACGGGCACAGATGCACCTCGGAAAGTTGGGGATAACCGAAACTGTCTCCTTTTGGCAGTAAAAAGACTCGCCTGTGTTTTCTGAGCATTGAATTTGGCCAGATTGTCGTCACCCCATTGGGAAACAATTAAGGACAAATTCAATCGCTCCACTATGGCTTCTCTAAGAGCAGTTGTTTCATTTCTGCTGGCTCTTGCAATGGACAGGTGTCTATCTGAAACTGCCATCTGCGTACCCAATAGCACCAAGCTGTAGCAGGTCGTTACTATGCAGCAGAAATAGAGACGCAGAAAGAACAGACCTCTGAGGAACACCGGCATCAATAGCCTTATGATCCGATGAGCAGCCATCTATGACCACTCTGATAGATCGATCACTCAGGAAGTCGGAAATACAGTTGCAAAAGTCAGCACGGATGCCGAACGCGGGAAGCTAACTCAACAGACTAGCATGCCAGACCCTGTCAAAGGCCTTTGAGATATCAAGCGACACAGCAAGGGCTTCGCCGTGTTTCTCAATGGCCTCGCCCCAGCAATGCGTGACATACACAAGAAGGTCCCCAGTTGACCGACCACGACGGAATCCATACTGGTGGTCACTGAGGAGCTCATTGTATTCTAAGTATGCTAGCAGCTTATGGTTACGTTATTTATGTAATAATAAAATTGGTCTTCTTTTGTCTCGTTTCGTTCTCTAGCTTGTTTTTCTCAATGCCATAATATTACGTTTAATTGTTTTTGCAGCCAGTCTGAAACCCTATTTTGTTTCAAACATATTCCCTTTCCTTTGACAGCGACTCAAAAGAGTTATGTTCGTGGGTGGAGACCATCAACTTCGTGTGCGCGGCGTACTCTGCGGCCCCGCTGGCCGGCGCCGTGGGCTCGCAGCGCAAGTTCCAGCGCCCTCTGCTGCCCTGCACACATACAAAGCTCAACATGGTATGTGATGTCCTCTCCTGACTAATTTAGACAGTACTTTACATGGCTGTCACATGATCTGACCAGACAATAAACAAAGATATTATTATCTGACTACCTCGTTGTTCCTGTGGTTGCAAGCACGACTGCTGGGCTCATGCCCTCAGGTCCTGGGTTCAATTCCCAAGTCGGGCAGTGTTGTTAACACTCTCAGTAGCAGTCCGGAGTCTGGATTTGTGCCCGGTCGATGGCAATAGGCTCGCCCCTATTACGTGGGTCTTCAACATAACTTACGAAATGTAGATGTCCAATAGGTACACCTCTGCCTCGTCTTTCTGTGAGATTATAAGTATGATGTAATGTTATGTTGTGCCAGCGCGAGCAGCTGGCGGAGCACGACGAGCGCGCCGCGCGCCTGGAGGAGGAGCTGGCCGCGCTGCGGCACGCGCGCGACACCGCGCAGCACGCGCGCGACAAGGAACACTACCTCGTGTACGAGGTCGGTACTCATTGTTGCCACTTACTCTAAATCCCTACTAATATTATAAATGCGAAAGTAACTCTCGTCTGTCCGTTACGCTTTCATGCCTAAACCGCTGAACCGATCGACATGAAATTTGGCAGGGATATAGCCTGGGATATGGAGAAGGATATAGACTACTTTTTTTTACGCGATAACTGAAATCCACTCAGGCGGAGCGGTAGGCAAAAGCTAGTTTGTATATCTGTAAAGCAGCTAAACCTTCATTCGTTAGCAACATAGTTAAAGCAGCAGACAGCGATAACATCGATCTTACTCAGGATTTTGCAACTTCCTTTACCAATATTCCAATTAAAACTACAGAATCTTTAAATTCCTTGCCCTCACTTGCTATTTATTTATTAAGAGCGAATGTTTCAGCCTGTCCTGTGGAATTTAAATTTAAGCATATAAACCCTGTGTACGAACACAGGGTTTATATGCGTAAGGAATAGGAGCCCTTCGTTTGGTCCAATAATTAATTGGACTTAGATCCAGAAATTACATACCGAAAGGAAAATTACTTAATACTTCTAATAAAAAAAAACTAAAAAACACGCTTTAAAAACCAAACTAAAAAAGAAGAAAATAATTTAATTCAATTAAAAAGCGTGGGGTGCTTTTCGAGGTATTTATATAATCAATAAATCTCAAGCACCCCACGCTTTTTAATTGAATTAAATTATTTTCTCCTTTTTTAGTTTGGTTTTTAAAGCGTGTTTTTTAGTTTTTTAAACTATTATTTATTTTCTATTTTTTAGTTCTGCTAACTACAAAAACGTGTTTTTTTTCTCAATTTTTTTTTTGTCATTTATTGAATTGTCATCGGTCCTCGACAAGTTTACAAAGTTTCAATGAAATCTGACCGTTTAAAGTGGGTCAAAATCGCGCTCAAAGGAGTCGGTTACATACAAACAAACATACAAGTGAAGCTAATATAAAGCGTGTAAAAAGAACAAACTCTAGCAAACAATTGGCAATCAAATCAAATGAAAATATTTTATTTCACATAAACCTGCATGGGCACTTATGAAACCTCAGAAGTTAGGTGCACGGTTCCAATTTGTCGCTTCCGATGGAGAAGAGCCGGCAAGAAACACCACGGTTAATCCTTTAAAAATAATCTCAAGGTTTTGGAGGTTTTACGCTTCTTTTATTAATTAAACACGCCCCAAATGAGCAAGAAAATATACTTATTAAATAGGCTTAACCACTGCTTACAAAACTAGGCACTAATATTTTGTAGGATGACCTTCGCTTACAATAACTGCGCTGTAACGACGGGGCATGAAATGCATTAATATTTAAACAAGTTTCAACAGAATTAGTAGTCAAAGATTCGACAAAGGCATCATACAGTTTATTCAAATTACTCGCCCTTTTTAGCAGTCACACGCTTTACTTCTTCCCCATAGATTTTGGATCGGACTAAGATCTGAGCTGTTTGCAAGCCAATCTAACAGTGACTTGTTGACAAATTAGAAACTTTCACTGACTGAGCAGTGTTTGGGTTCATTATCTGTTGAAAAGTCAGAACTACAGGCAACGTCTACTCAGCATAAGGTCTGTATTGAAATTGGTCTAAAATGCCTTCAATATTTTACCTGACCCGACACAATGGCCTAGGAAAAATCCCAAACTTTTATGTTTGCTTTACTACATTGTTCGTGAGCTTAGGAGTCAATGCCTGCTTAGCCGGTCGACGCACATACTGTTTACCGTCAGAACCTAGTCTATTTTCTTAGTTTCTTCAGAAAATATTTTATTTTTCACTAACTTGCTGTCCAGTCGCCATACTTTCTAGCGAATTCTAATCTTGCTTTTCGGCGCACCTTCTTGAGACGTGGTACTCTCCGGCCGATTCTTCCAAATAACTTTGTGTCTTCGTACTGTATGCGCTGATATTCCCACATTGCCAAAAACTTCCCTCCCTATAACTTCAGAACCCTTAAATGGATCGGTCTTTGCTAAACGAATACTCAAAGCATCTTCACGCCACGCGATGTAGTTTTTCTAAATTTAGGTCTTCGAAGAGCATTGTGGGTACGTACTTGGTAGTATAGAATCACGTTATAAACCTTAGTTTAAGAGCACTCCATATGAACAGAAATCTTATTATACGACCATTCACGTTGATACAGTGCCATAATCGTTTTCCGGGTTGATGCATCGCAGTTTTCTTTTTTACCCATAAGTTTCAAAATAATTATGCACTTTTGACTGAAAAAACGTAGGAGGAAGTAACCTTAGGATAGGCGAGAAATAAAAAAAGGCGCTCTTTGTTTTCGAAATTCAAAATGGAAAACATATTTTTTTGCGTTCTTAATTTTATTATTGGTCCAGCGGCCAGTACTTTTGAAATACAGCCAATTTACGATAAGTTGATTCATTGTATGGAAGTTTTTGATATTCAATAAACCCAAGATACACAATCAGCGTCTCAAAAAGGTCCGCATAAATAGGGCGCAATGTACGCAGCGCAGGTGCTAAAAAGTATCGTCAGTCATCTTTCAGTCAGTCTTTTTGGACATTGCTTTGTAAAAACCACTTTAAGTCAAGCGTGTAAGGTTGGATTTTCAAAAATATGTGTTTTATCATAACTATAGCCAATTACGTATAATAAATTGGACACAGTTTTGAGTGTTACTTTTGTTCGAGACTTTGTATCTTGGGTTTTTTGTAAATCAATGATGGAAGTGTAATTATTTTGATTATTGCGTATGAATCAATAAAATATACTACCAAAGCTATTATTTGATGTGGTTCAAAGTTGTTATCTTTAAAATCATACAAAAGTAAAAGCAACTTCTTCATCCAAAAGTGACTCTTTTATCAGTTGTTCCTAATTATATGTCCACAACGGTATGTATGAACGATATAGAAAAACGTGCACGCCACCATTTTAACATGCCAGAGTTACCGTATCCGTGTCTCCATCAGCCCTCTACTAATGATAGTTTGTGTATAACAGATAAAGAGGTACCGCACGTACGCGCACGTCATGCGGTCGCGCGGCGGAGGCGCGGGCGCGGAGGACGCGGCCCCCGCCGTGCCCGAGCGCGCGGCCCCCGCGCCCCCCGGGCCGCCCGCGGGCGCGCCGGCCCCGGGCACGCCGCCGGCGCCGGGCGCGCCGCCCCCCTGACGCGCCATGGCGGTGTTCGCCGCCTGCGTGCTGTGACCCCGCCGCGCCGTGCGCGCGCTGTGCCTGTGCGCGTGCGCGCACGACGCGCGCCCCCTCTAGTCCCGTCTTCCCGCTCGTGTCTCGTAGAGTAGTGCGGCGGACGCCCGAGAGTGCCGTGAGTTATACTTAGTGAGTGCTGCCGGCCGAGTCGTGTCGTATACCTAGTGAGTGTTGCCGGCCGACTCGAATCGTATACCTATTGAGTGCTGCCAGCCGACTCGAGTCGTATATGTAGTGAGTGCTGACGGCCGACTCGTGTCGTATACCTAGTGAGTGCTGCCGGCCGACTCGTGTCGTGAGAAACTGAGCGACGAGCACGCCGGACGAACTTCGGATCGTTTTTATAAATTTCATCGTACCTTTAGGAAGTTCCGTTGAAACATTTCGCGTCAGCAATGAGGCTGAGCGGTTATATACGCTTTAATTATTCTCTTTTACTATCACAAATATTGGCTTAATTAAGGTACTGTAAGTAAAATCATTTATCATTCCATGTAATCTGTATCACTGTTCTCTAGAGTACAGATTTAAGAAAGTGATGAAGTGGCTAGGAGTAACTGTAGACTCATTCTTATTCCGCATGATATTCACTCGGTATTTTATTTGACAACGGCTGAATTTATTACAATATTGTAAATAGTTTTTAAAATATTGAGACTGATACATGAAGTTATTTATTTCGTTCGTAAATTAACCAGTGTCAAATCTTAGGCATCGATAGTGTATCATTACACCCTAGGATCTCAGATGTAATTATATTATAGCTATAGAAAGAAATGTTTGTGACTGATGTGTGTGAAATCTCGTGTTGATCAATCATTTGTACTTGGGGAAAATCACGTATTAATGTAATACAAGCTTTATTTAATTTTTTAACAGTCTAATGACATTAGGCAGTTAGTGATAGAAGGATATTAAAATCTGTATTATGTAATCTATTGATGATAAGTGTTGCAGCTTAAATGATTATAAAACATTTATTTAGAGCTTCATGCCTTGTACTGTCCCCATGTAGCAGATACGTCATCTTTCAAATTATTATGCTAATGCTATCAAACATTGCTGAGACAAGTACACAAAGATAACTTATGGTTCTATCCATTAGTTATACGTTCTAAAATGTTGTCCGAATTATGCTTGTAATTTTATGTTCTGTATTATATTTATTCAAATACCAACAAAGCACTCTCCCTTGAAAACATTAAGAGATTTATTAAATTCTCTTTAGATGTATACCAATCGTTGTAAATAAATCAATATTTTTTATGAATTGTTTACATGTTTTATTTTTATATGTTTTACTTAAAATGTATAGCTTGGCGAGTTTGTTTTATTATAAAAAAATATTAAATGTTTGCTACGTGTTTGTGACATTTAACAGCCTGTACGTGATATTCTTATTCCTCTCATAATATTGTCTCACTAATCTATCTTTAAGAAGTAAACAAAAAGTCCGCATAACGGGATTTGTATGTCTGTTAAGCATAAATCATTTGCTATTTTTGCTCAATCGGAAAAAAATATTAACTTGTTTATTGTTTCACATGATTTCAATATTTTTTTCTGATTTAATCATATCCAAAATTAGTCAACTACCAAGTATTATAAATTAATCTCTATTGGTAAGTATGGAATTAAAATGTTGGCTGTGCCGGAAATGTAGAATATCAGTTTGATTCTGTAAGTAGCTATTGGGATTATTGTAGCTGGATTTTATAACATTGTATGTCGTAAGCCAGCATGTATCTTAACAGAATTAATATAGAAATGAAAATGTCCAGTCATAATAGCATTTTATGCTTATTCAAAATGTATATATGATGTGAAATAAACTCTTGGGAGCCTGAAAAATATTGATCAACTCTAAAAGTACATAATAAATGTCTAAGTATTTGAAACTATTGTGTAATAAAATAGCATTAGTTTTTTTTTCTTTTATACCAATCATAACCCCCTTTTAAGAGCTGAAATAAATATCACAAAAGGAGTTTCGTTGTTTTTCTTTGCCTTTGTAACAATACAATGCCATCAAAAACATAACTTGTAAAAAAAGCCAAGTCAATCTATTTATTTAAAATAAAAAAGATTTTTGATATGGTCACTGATGTTGTTAGGTTAGCTAAATAGAATAGAATAGAATATTTCTTTATAAAAAAAAAAAAACTTAATTATAATTACGTAATTACTTAAGATTGTGGTAGCCGGATCTCTTCCGGGGATTGTTCGCACCCCTTGCCTCACCGTGGCCTTGACCGCTACCGTAGCCAAGGGTAGGTGGGCCGCCGGGCACTAGGGGCCATTTACTGTTTGTGCTTGTCATGTTGGGGGGGTTTGCCATAATCGCCACGCTTGGCAGGCGGGTTGGCGATCGCAGTATGGTGGTAAAATGCATAGAGAATGCTGCTGCCCATTCTCTAGTAAGTCCCTTAGTCGCCTTCTACGACACCCACTGGAAGAAATGGGATGATGCTATTCTTTTACGCCCGGCACCACACAAGACAAGGACCTCAGTAGAGCTTCCGAAAGAGTGGGTCTTAAAATGAACATGGACAAGACAAAGGTCATGTTGAATGCCCGTGTAACACCCACTCTCATGACGGTCGGAGGCGCTGCACTCGAAGTTGTGGACGAGTACGTTTACCTAGGACAAACTGTCCAGTTAGGTAGGTGCAACTTCGAGAAAGAGGTCAATCGTCGAATCCGACTCGGTTGGGCAGCGTTCGGGAAGCTTCGCAATATCTTCTCGTCCCACATACCGCAGTGTCTCAAGACGAAAGTCTTCGACCAGTGTGTGTTGCCAGTGATGACATATGGAACCGAAACGTGGTCGCTCACAATGGGCCTCATAAGAAGGTTTAAAGTCACCCAAAGGGCAATGGAGAGGGCTATGCTTGGAGTTTCCCTGCGTGATCGAATCAGGAATGACGAGATCCGCAGGAGAACCAAGGTAACCGACATAGCCCGAAGAATTGCCAAACTTAAGTGGCAGTGGGCAGGGCACATTGCACGCAGAACAGATGGCCGATGGGGTCGAAAAGTTCTGGAGTGGCGACCGCGCACTGGAAGACGTAAAGTTGGAAGGCCTCCCCACAAGGTGGACCGATGACCTTGTGAGGGCCGCAGGAGTCCGCTGGATGCGGGAAGCACAGAACCGGTCGAAGTGGCGGAGCTTGGGGGAGGCCTATGTCCAGCAGTGGACGTCTTTCGGCTGAAATGATGAATTACTTAAGACAGAAGGACCCTTAAGTAGGGACTGAATAAATTAACCGACTTGGTATTCATGGATCTCACAACATTTTACGGTAGAAGAACTGAGTTGCGAGACTTGGCTTTTTTACAAGTTATGTTTTTGATGGCATCTCATTTCTTTTTGTAGATATACATATATAATACATAATGTACAGGTACAATGATTCATTCACTGCAAATGTAACTTTGTAATCCTATAAACTTTTTAAATGGGATTACAAAGTTATTTATGCAGTTTGTGTGTATCTAGAAAACGACCGAAATTGCATAATATTTTAGTTTTTCCTTGATTTATACACTACAACACTAATTGTATTCTAAATTTGAAGCTTCTATGTCTGCTAGAAGTGCCTTAGGGTGCCTACGCACTATGCGGTTAGCCGGGTGGCGGGTAACCGCAACCGGAACGAAACCGTCGTGGTTTGCGGTTGGATTGACTCATTTCTAAGATGGACGTCGAAGAAGTCGCAGCTATTTATTATATTTACTCTCGTTATTATACAGGTTGTCCCAGAAGTCGACGTCAAGTTGGAATCGGGTTGGGCACGCCACGATAGCGGCGGTAAGTATCCTCTTTGAGGAGTGGCTTGAGAGGCGGCATGGCGTCCTCACCTTCCGCCTGACGCAGGTCCTCACCGAACACGGTTGTTTCGGGAGGTTCCTGTTTCGCATGAGGCGGGAGGAAACGCCCGGGTGTTTCCATTGCGAAGATCGCCCTGAAGACACGGTGGAGCATACGGTGGCGGTCTGCCCGGCTTGGGCGGAGCACCGCCGTGTCCTCGTGGAGGCGATCGGCGGCGGCGATCTCTCGCGTCCGGCCCTGGTTCAGGCCATGGTACGGAGCGAGAGTGAATGGTTAGCCGTCACCTTCTGCGAAGCAGTAATACTCGCGAAGAGGGAGGCGGCGCACGTGAGGGAGAGGCAGTATATGCGCCCTCACGGCCGTAGTCGCCGCGGGAGACGCCCTGGGCGTCGGGAATCCCAGGCTGATTCCCGGCCACCGTAGGCGCGGGCTTGCGGACGGCGAGTAATGGGTAGGATGGGTAGCTCGCTGTCCGGTAAGGACCAAGCCTGGGTCGACGGCGCGTTGTGTTCCACGCGCGCCTCAAAGAGATGAGATGTCAGCACCAACTGGTGGGGTCCGCAAGGGCCGATGCCTGCCAGGGGTGCGGGTTGTTCGAAAGAGATACCGCGGCCCCTGACATACAGGCAACTGAGGGAACACGGGTGGATTTTAGTCAGTAAAAGTCTGACACGCCCTCCCGCTCCACCCAGAGCGGGAGAAGTTATTTGAAGATTTCCCACCCAAAAAAAAAAAGTCGGAATCGGGTGATAGGACAATTGATAATAGTTACCAGAAAAATATAAAAAAATCTGTCATGTATTTTTTAAATTACAGTAAAAAATTTTTTTTCGAAAAATGTACACTATGTGATAGTTTTTTAGCTCCTTTAGCTACAAATCTTTACTTTTTTCGATTTAATTTTTTTTTGTGTAATCTTGAGTAGTGCTTGTGTAACCTGTTGTTTTAAATTCTTAGCTAACTGCTCCAACTTAAATGAAAATGTCACATTTATCCGAACCAAGAATGAAAAATCAATACTTCGCCCAACTTTAGCTGACTGTACTGAAAAAAAATGTACTACGCCAGTTTGGCAAGCATCCTTATACTCGTATGTTGACGAATTTAATAAGGATTCTAAAATGGTATTTAAGGCACTTGCTACATTATTTCTTAGATGACAGGAAAAAAATATCCTTCACGAATCCCAGTTTTGAAAAAAACTTTTCATATACTAAAAATTATTTTAGGGTTTTACCAAAGCTTGCCTTGAGCGTAACTAATATTCTAGTTTTAGCGAGAGGAAGATTCATTCCATGAAGTGTGAGTGAGACAGATCGTGACCCACACTAAAGTTATTGTTCTCAGAATTACTAAGGTGTACGTGGCGATGGCGAAAGTTGAGCTGAGCGATGATGAGTTAGGAAGGGTTTTTAACCGCCTAGGGGCTGATTTTACAAAAACGAACCACCAATACCAATACCAATTTTATGGGTTAGCTTTAAAATTTACAGGTTTTATATAAAAAAAATTCGTGCCCTATTTTACTCTCTTCTGGGATGTTTTTGTTTTGAAGTATGCCGTCCCTGTTTATTTATTATATTTCGAAAGAGATACTGAGATAGATAGGAGTATATGTGTTCTGTGCAGGGGCCATGGCCCCTGCACAGAACACATATACTCCTCTGGCCACAAAACATATGTACCTCTGGCACACAGGCAAGTAGGCAACTGAATCTATTACTATACTCCCTATACTCTATGCAACTGACGGAACACGGGTGGGTTTTAGTCAGTACAAGTCTACAATATTCGACCATTAACCTTAGTTTAATTAATTGTAGTTGAATAAACCGTAGCTGAATTCTCCTTTACGGATTTCGTTTATTAGTTATTACAAAAATCGGTGAAACGATCTTTAGATATTATAAACGGTAGGTCTTTTGATCGTAGTTAACTTGAAAATAGTTAGAATAAACTTAGGTATTATAATACGTAACCATAGCATGAAACCATAATGTTACTTCCTAACTTAGTACAATCGCACCAATTTGAAATATGTTGGTTTAATCAAACTTATAACTTAAATCAAACTCCAAACGATAACTTTTAGGAAGCTTATGACTTCTTACTGGTCTTTGATATGCCATCTGATCTCTCTCTCTGTTCCTCAGTTGAGACTGGCACTTCTCCACAGAAACGGAGCACATCTCTATCGAAAGGTATAGGATGTCAATGTCGTTGCCTGTAAGCCGTTCACTCTCGTGGCCGCCGCCGTACCTGACTTAATTATATTACTCGTTTCTTGCATCATCGGATCACAATTGAGTGTCTCACTCAACTTATCTTCTTTAGTTACAGGAAAAACAAGTGAGCTTTGTGACTTGTGGATGGCGTGCCGATTGCCGTCTCCGGTAATCAGAACGACGCGGCGCGGCACGGCAGTCCGCATGACTGCCTTTGTTATTTTGAACGCCAGTAACTCTCAATGGTTGAGTCTTAGAAAAATAACTAGGTTTAGTAGTCAGAACCATAGATTACTCATATGTAGCACAAGCTAGTCAGAACGGTCAGAACAATGACCACATTGACCACAGAGTCTGAAGTCTAGACAGACCCTCGAAAAATAAATTGTCATTATTGACATGACACATTGACAATTGATGAATTGACATTGACGGATTATAATAAAATGTGTATGTGGGAACTAAAGCAAAACGTGTAAATTTAGAA
Organism: Antitype chi; assembly: GCA_947359405.1. Taxonomy (NCBI): domain Eukaryota; kingdom Metazoa; phylum Arthropoda; class Insecta; order Lepidoptera; family Noctuidae; genus Antitype; species Antitype chi. Next base: position 6,072,081 of record OX375815.1, on the reverse strand, counting down.
AGAAAATCTAATAGAAATCATGGATTACCATTATGAGCAGACAAGTGAGGTGGAAGCATTAGACTCTATCTATTATGGAGATATGCAAGGTAAGTTGCGGCTTACTTACCCATTTAAGCTAAAATGTTCTGTCTGTACAACAAAAACCATTCTTTGAGGAGGTTTATGTATGCTCGCCGGTCGGTTTACATTCATACATTGGAGATGGAGAATTCCATGTTCCTATTGGTATAAACTTTTCAATTTTTCTTGATACGTTTAATTTCAAGACACCATTAGCTTATTTTTAACTTTTGATTGCAGTCATTGAAACAAAGCCTTTCCACAAATTTAGTATACCAATAAAGTCTGAAGGTTTCGACGATGGAGAAGGGCTTGCATGTCAGCTAGTCTTCACATACACAGCCAAGTACCCGGATGAGTTACCTGTCATAGAAATAGAAGATGAAGAAAACTTTGATGATTTAGTTGATAAGGATGAATTACTCTCACATTTAACGGAACAGGTAATGTGGAACTGCTTACTTTGATCAATTTAAGAAATTGTGTATGAATTACTCACTTATTTACTTACATGTTGCCTATTTGTTTAAAGTTTTTTTTTTAGGTTAGTAATTAGTTAAATCCTAACAACTATAAATAGAGTGTTGTGACGCAGCCTGGAAACGGCCTATGTCCAGCAGTGGACTGTGATAGGCTGAGTTGATTGATTGAAACAACTAGTCTTACCAAGGTAGGTATTGTATTACCCAGTAACTGGTCAGACAGGCAGTTGCTCAATTTATATACTGAGTTGCCTCCAGTTAGACTGGAAGCCGACCCCAACAAAGGGAAAAGGCTAGGTTGATGCTGAATTACTAAATACCAAAAACTCGTCACTTTGTTATTCAAAATGATTATTATATCAACAAATAATAAATAAAACATTTGTTCAATTACATCTTCTTCTCGTGCCTCTACCATTGCTGAATGTTGGCCATCAACTGAATATATCTTTGTCCTTTGTACTATCGTTAAATTAAAATATGTTTGTTGGTTAAATCCAGCGAATTGCATTCTCAATGTTGAGCTAACCTGAGGTGTGTAGTTAGGTAGATAGATAAAATTTGCTTTATTGAACACAAAAAGGACATAATTCAGGTTTTGTTTTTATAACCAAATATTAAAGTGGCCAGCTAGAAAAAAAAAATACAGTTTTCTTAACAGAAATAACACTTATAATATTTTTTTTACCATTAGAGTGAGAGTATACATTTAACCTACTGGTGCTATTTAAGTGTGAAAATACTTTTTTTTATCTTGCAATCAGTTTCCTAAACCTTTAGCAGATGCGTTCTGAGCTGGTTGGACGGTCCTCCAGTGAGGGCCTTCCATCTTCTTATGTTTGACTAGATCAAGCTATGTCCCATGTGTGCATTTTTCAATCTATGTGGTTGTGTGAAAATACTAAAAACTTACTTTGATCTTATATGTATTGATAATATTTTCATGTCTGTTTATACCATGGGCAATGGTCTGTAAGCAAATGTCCTTAATATTATTGGCAAAAATATGATTTTTGGTAATTTCAAACTGAAATAGCCAGGGGTTAATTGTTGACTTTCATCATCATATTAAAATAATATCATTTTTATTTTATTTTATTATTAACGGGATGAGCTGGACTCCTTCAACAAGAACTGGTCACTAGCAGGATTAAACCGAGAGAAGTGGAAGGAGGGTAGAGAGGCCTTTGCCCTGCAGTGGGACATCACAGGCTTTTAATAATAAAATAATAATTAACAGTATTTTTATTTTATTTTATTATTAACAGTATTTTTTATTGTATTGAAATATATTATTTTCAGGGAAATGAAAATGTAGGCATGGTAATGGTATTCACATTGGTATCAGCAGGACAAGAGTGGCTCAATGTGAGGTGGGACACGATCAAGAAAGAGAGAGAAGAACAAGTACTAGCCAAGAAGAGGGCGGAGGAAGAAGCTGAGCAGGTCAGCGGTGTTTTATTTTACCGTCTATTGGGAATTATATTTTGTCTAAGAATTAAGTATTGATATATTTATGATCACTTCTTTGTGCTGTAAGTACCTACCTTGCTAAACTTATCAAATAGCTAAGGTTAGCCAGGCAGATATCACCTAATTTAAAACTTCATGCCACTGCTTGTGGCATACACATTTCAAATGCTTGTATATAAATTTTAGTGGAGGGGCGTTCAGTTTTAAATTAGATGGTGTCTACCTGCTGGTATCAATTTAGTTTTGGATGGAAAAGCATCTCTCTTAAGAGTGTCACTTTTCTATATAAATGGTTAAATTCAAAGGTTCGTCAAATTGTACTGATTGCATTCGCAAGTCCTGATTCTGCCAATATCTTCTTGTCGCATTTCATTGAGTAAGCAATCATGCTAATCCAGTTCCCAAATTGTTTTTGTTCGTCTAGTGTTTCTTTTGATTTTTCAAGTTTCTTTACTAAATATATTGCAAGGACTAATATAACAGAATTTATAATGAGCATGAGTATCTCAGGCGTGCTAGAAAGAGCTGTGCTCATAATATGTCTAAGCTGCTAGATGACTTATTTGTATGAAATTTATTGTGTACCTATGTATGAGTAGGTCCCTGGAAGGTTTCGATTTACCATTAGACCGGGTAGATGGCGCTGTTTGGGCAGGACAACATCTGTCAGATCCGCTAGTCCATGATCTAGACAGATTTTAAATGAGGTAGTGAGAATTAAATTGAAAAACCTTTGATATTCTTTCCATACAAGCTTTATTGAAGTTCTGTAATGCTTCTTTGTAATAAAATTGTGTTTCTCCTTCTTACAGAAAAGGTTTGAGGGTACCAGAGTCACAGTAGAGTCATTCCTGGCCTGGAGGAAACAGTTTGAGATAGACATGGGCATTCCAGCCAAGAGGGAAAAGGAAGCTAAGGATAAGAACAAACTAACTGGCAGGGAACTGTTCTTGAGAGACACCACTCTCAATGAATCTGACCTTAAATTCCTTGATGATGGTTAGTATCTACATACAAATCAAATTGTGTATAAGTTGCTTTAATCTGGGTCACTCTTTTCTTTTCTGTATGATCACTTTTTAGTTAGATGAACACTAATAGTAACTCAAAAGTGATTCTATACCCTATTCACTTCTTTATAGTTTTTCTTACTAGATGTTGCTCGCGACTTCATCTGATCCAAGACGAAAAACCTACATCCTAATCAAGGTCATGGTCTATCCGTGTGACATAAGAGGATCGGTAAAAATGTGGCTGGTTTTATGACCATTAACAACGAACGCATATTATGTCATTACTCATTAGATAGGTATTTTATCATAGTTCCATAACTACTATGGCGGCTCATTACAAATCGCTGTGTGAAAAAAGTTATGGCGATCTTTCGTATGGCTGACCAGCACCCTAATTGCGTAACTCACGATTAATCATAATCTGGTTCGTTTTGAAAAAGATGGCTGAACCATTGCTTCATATGTTCGAAAATTGTGTCTGCTAAATAACGTAAATAACGCAATGAATATTGTTGAACTGTCAAAATGAAACCGATTATGATTAATCGCGTGTTACGCAATTAGGGTACTGGATCCTTCCATAAATTAAGAGGAAACGCAGTCACGTGGGCGTTGCCAATCATTCCATACTAACATTCCTCTGTTTACTTCCTGGTTCATTATCTATACTAGTCCAAAAATTTTGGCGTAGTTATCTATATTTTTTTCGTAAACTAATTTGTATTCGTTTTTTTGGATGGAATGTGTATATTTTTTGTTAGTATGGAATGAACACCAATGACCGCGTTTCCTCTTCTTACGTTTTCTCTTACGCCTAAAACAAAACATACGGACATGACAGTAGAAGATACAAAACTATTACTCTCTTGTACTAGTTTTACATACACGAAAAGTTTTTATCCAGTGCGCAAACTGTAACCATGAATTCAGCATATCATTTTAGACCCCCAGCGCAGATTTTTTTTGTAAAACCGTCGAAAAATTTCTTCCCTGTGAAAAATTTCTTCCTAGAATGGTATGCTGAATTCATGGTTAAAGTTTGCGCACTGAATAAAAACTTTTCCTGTATACTTTTTATTAAGACACGTCTTATGAGTCCATACTCGATGGGTTTACTAGTCGGCATTCAAGAGTTCCGTTATCTACCGTGAAGGTCAGCTATCAAGTCTGCGTCATCAAATTAAATAAACAATGCTCGTAAAGACACATCTTATGAACCCACACTCGAGGGGTTCACTAGTAGCCATTCAAAAGGCTTCGTTATCCAGCGTCCAAAATATACGGTTATCTACAAAATCATAATTTTACAGGAGAGCGTTTTGAACGCAAACAGTGATAATTAATAGCAGAAGCAGGTCTACAATCTGACCAGCTCGATGGTACCATATTATTTTGTCATCATCGGAGTGCACACAGTACAAATATTCAAACTAAGACCACTAGAAGTGATTTACTATTCAAGTATTCCGTTATTTCCCGTCCAGGCACGTCCTACGAAACATCGCCATATCTTTTTTCACGAAGCGATTTGAAATGAGCCGCCATAGTAGTTATTGCACTTTATTAAAATGCCTATTCAATGACGTCGGTTTGGTTGTTATTGGTTGTAGGGAACATTTTGTCGGGTCCTCGTTTTATCACAACCTGTTCAGCTATTTTAGCGTGAAAGTGTAACGAGCGAACAAACTGACTTTCACATTTATAATATTAGTTAGGATAGTGGTGATCCCAGGGTGTAATAAGATTTATGTTTGAGCATTCTGTTCAGTCCTAGAATACCTGGTAATAATCAAATAAATAATTTTAATAAAATCTCATAATGTCTATTACGGCGGGATAAGCTTCTAAAAGAACTGGTCCTTAGCAGCTTTAAACCAGAGATAAGTGAAAGAAGTGTCTGTACCCGCCTTCCACTTCCTTGCCTTTGCCCTAAAGTGGGACACCACAGGCTTTTAATAAAATAATAATATCTATTACAGGAGATGCAGTCAAAGTCGACGAATCTCTGTTCCAAGACTTGGATGACCTTGAAATATCGGACGAAGATGATGCAGACTATGTTCCAGGACAGAGCGGCAGTGAAAGTGATTAGCATACGATGTGCCCCTCCTTGAGGGGACAGTGAACGAGTGTTAGAACTATACGCCTACTCGGCTGACGCGCGGCCTTCGATCAGATGTGGTTTACCCAGTTACTCAGTTATTGTTCAATAAAACTACTTATATTTACTTGGAGAATATTTTATTTACACTTTGTCACTAACGTAGGTATGTACAACGGACAAGTGAAATATCAAAGAAAAAGCGATGGGACAACTATTATAAATGGCAGCTCAATAAAAAACAAAGCGCGAGACATCACTAGTGTTCCGTGCAGCTTTGCCAATAAAACAGACTTGACATAATATGTAGTAAAAACGATTGTAAATAACAAAACGTCATTTTGATCAATTAATATAATAATTATATTCGTTCTTCCTAACAATACAGAAAAACTAACAGTAAATAATGCCGTCCACTCAACATCCTAATGAGTGAAGCACTGCTCTTAAGAGCTTTCATCCCATGCGGGCTGGCGATGTCGCATTTCTAGTGGTTTTTCGTGTTTATTTAGTTAAATATTAATCAAATTAAATTTTGTATTCAGCCAAGCGCTATATCTTTGGTATTTTTAACATTTATTCTTATATCGTAATAACTACTGCAAATAGAAAATAATTGGCAATATATCGATTTGTATATGTAAATACCAAAATAACTGTAAAAAAGTAGCATAGATACTTATAAATACCAACGATCTAGTGCTTGGCTGAAAAAAGTAGTACTTTGATTTAAACATAATTAGATAATCAAGAAAAAATACTTGAAATACGACGTTGCCAAGCCGTGCTGGATGAACGCTCTTAACTGCATTTGGATCTGTATTTAGTTGTTTCAGTCCCATATTCAATGGTTTGTTAATGTGCAAGTAATAATGATTGAACTGCACTTGATTTGATCATACAGTAAAATATCAGATAGGTCTGTTATTTTACTTTAAATTTTATGAAATGTGATCAAGTAGGAGTTGAGCAGGCGACATCAGAATGCCACTTCTCGTAATTAAAAATGTTCAAAATCTAGTCGCAGTCTCATCTCGGCGACAATCAAATGTCAAAAACTGGTCAAAAATATATGGAAACTCGAAGTATTTTTGACAGATTGAGACTGAGATCAGACTGTGAACGTTCATAAAATTACGAGAATTGCCTCTCTGCTAAAATACTTGTCATATCTATTTATGTAAACACCACAACATTCAAAAACCTAAAAGTTCTTGAGCAACAGAAACAAATCTAACTTGGCTTATTAAACATTACTTAACATTAAGATTTTCTAAATTAGACGACACAGTAATTAATAAAATAGGTATCAAAATATATTCACGATGTGCAGTCTTCAAAACGAATCTGTGAGAAATAAGGACAATAACACGTCTAAAAATCTAATAATAATTAACCATAGATATGTAAGTTTTGATTAAAGTAAAAAACATAAGTGCAATTAACATAATTATCTTATTCATACTAATTGCTAGGTAAGCACTTATGTATAATTTTAGACACAGGTATTACGAGTCAGTAAATCAGTTCATTTGCCTCAAAGAAAATGAATATGTAATTAGAAATTTTTCAAACAAAATAATAAAACACCTAGAACATGGTTATAAATGCAATAGTAATTATACAATGACAACAACATTATTTTATAGATAACACACGTTACAACAATGTTCATTGACCTATTCAGAACGTGCTAACACGCTTAATAATTACTAGATTTTAATTCCGATATCACATGATGGACATGGTACCTATTATTTATTTTACCTGAAAGAATGCGTAACATACCTAGGCCGCATGATTGGTTATTCGAAACGCAATATGCATCAGTAACCAATCACAACAAAGGTAATAGACTATTGTTATTGTGTACAAAATGTAAGCATAATCAGCCTATGACGTTCCTACTGTTGGGACGCAGGCCTCCTGTTTCTGTGAGAGGGAATGGGCCATATTACACCGCACGAGCCCAATGCGGGTTGGTGGATGTCACATGTCTTCGATTTTTTTGGTTCTAAGACATGCCGGTTTCCTTCACCGTTTTTAGAGCAGTGGTGATGAAATAATTTACAAAAGTAAAGTTCCTGCTTGGGTTTAAAAACTTCCATCCCACAACTAGACCACCACCTGCTCTCATAAAATCTAACCCTGTGGCTAATTACGAATTAACCACTATGTCTAGAACCGATCAACAACATCAAGAGGTTGTAGTTGTAACTATAAACTATAGGCCAATACATAAAGCCAGTATGGTTTCATACGTGAAATTTTGTCTATTGTGAAAATATATAAATATTTGTACCTAAAAATATTTGTATACGTTCCTAAAGTGGGATTATGGATTATACTTATGACATAATTATATCTGTAGGTAAGCTGTCCGTGTCAGTGGTCCCAATGAATCCGATTTATTGTTCGTCTTTCGGTATTGAGACTGAATTTTAAACTTTACAAAGCTATCCTATCTACGCTTGTGTAAAAAATATCAGGGGATGGGCGAGTTCGCTGATCAATATGCGTAAAGTAAGCCAGTGTGTGTAAAAGCTTTTATCGAGTAATGTATTGACAGCTACTAAGGACGCTGCCAGAGGATATTACTCGCGATTAGGGTTGCCAATTTTTTCTGGAAGAAGTAGAGTAAATCTGATTTCAGAGGGAGAGTACATACTAATAAAATAGAGTACCATTTATTAATTTTTCTTTATGTATTTTCTAGCACATTTTTCCGGAACATAATATTTTTTATTGATTTTACAAGAATTGTAGGACTCCAAACATCCTAATTCTACGTTAATATAAGATCAGGAGCTTATTTTAATCAATATTTATAAAGCCTTGTTCCTCTTTTCTCGCCACTTCACATTCATAAACGATAAATAGTCAAGTGGAGAATATAGAAAAACTGCAGAAAAACTAAATCATTTGCCTCAAACAAGTCAGATTATGAAAAAAAAAAGTATTTTGGCGTACTCCATTAGTGTTATAGATTATAGAGTACAAGAAAAAGAGTACAATACTCTATTTTAGAGTACGGTTGGCAAGCCTACTCGCGAACACAAACTCTAAAGACAGTTCATGAGAATTTATAACTATCCGCTGTTAGCTTAGGAGCCGACGATAGAAAATGAGCGGCGTACTTTTGTGTCTGTTAAAATGGACGACAGCACAAACATGACGCGTAAACCATCCGTTGCAGGAACACGGGCCATACCGCAAAAGATCTCTGGACGTATGCCTTCACAACAAAATACAATTTAAGAAGGACGCGCTTCGCTAACCCGCGAAGTGCTATTCTTAGGTTTTTTGCAGTTTTCAAGTCATTGTCAGGTGTTTGATTAAAATATGTTTCGCGACCGTAACAAAAATTGGATTTGTAGAATTAAAATCATCAATACCGGGTGGTATATCTAAGGTCATTTAAACCGATTGAATGAATGTTTCATGAACTAGTCCCCAATAACCCTGACGCTTCCCCCATCAAAGAATTGCATACATTCTTTGTTGCGTTACACATCATGGTACCCCTCGACCCTCCGGTCAGCCAGTGGGCCCTGTCTACCTAGAACATGGCTATATGAACCGAGCGGCTACAAAAACCAATGGGTATAAGTACTGAGAGCGCCTGTAAAAACTGTGCGACTAATTAAAACCGCGCCGGCCCTAAGAACCGAGAGGGTACATAAATCGCGCGATTATAAGCTGGGATGGAGTTTACTTCAGACGTTGAGTGACGTTGGCGAGGGCGACTGCGAAGGCCTGGAGTGCTGAGAATGGATACTGAAAGTCCAGAGTGTAGGCGTTGCCGTCGATACGTCCAAATTGCATTACCTGAGGAATTAACAACATATTTGTTAGAAATCGAACGTATCGAAGAGCCATTGCACAAGGAGTGCTATTAACCTTTCTGCACATTTATAGACCATACAAATACCAACACATTTGTACAGTCTACAACTCAAAATACCCAGACTGCAACCAAATTCATTTAAACCCTAAATTAATAAGAATGCAAACTAGATAGTTGAGCACGTGAGATTTGAGTCAGAAAAGAAGTTTTAGTTATAATATTTAGTAGGCCAACATATTAACTTTATCTAACAACTGAATGTTCAACATTTCCTTTAAAGTTCGACTTTTAATTGTATTCAGTAACTCGACAGTTCAAATTAAAATAATGTTACCATACTAAAACGAATAGTGTTGTGTGTAAACTATTTTGCGTGCATTTTTAATTAAACCATTTTTATCATTCGTTATAAAACTTAACAAATTTAATTGTAAGATAACGAACGAACTATAGATTCACACGTGGTAATTGATTCTGGGCAACATTCATCTACCCATATAAAAAAATTCTAAATATGATTTAAGCTAAACTTAAAAGCTTATATTATTTTTTCACCTCAACCTTCACCAATAGCAACACACCATGCATTACATCACAGTTTGTTTCCCCGGAGTATTAGGCGGAGCTGTATCTATAGTACACCCACATTTCGCCAGTTTTGTTTAAGTACCACGTAATAGGGGGAGCCTATTGCCATCAACAAGGCACAAATCCAGACTCAGGGCTGCCATTGAGGAATTCCAGATATAAAAATCGAATAACACTATCCCCGACCTGGGAATTGAACCCAGGACCTCAGTAGCACTTGCGAACACTAGACCCACCTGTTTCCCATGATATTCAATCTGGAAGTTCTTGGCAGACTCCTGGGTGACTCTGCCGCCGAAGTCTAGCTGGTACACTTGGCTGTTCTCGTTCCACATGGGCGCCTTGTTGTGCATGACTAGCTGGCGCCGCCCGCTGCTGCTGCTGCTGCGACTGTCGCTGGTAGAACTAGAACTGGTGGCTGTTACTACGCCACCGGCGCGCTTTAACTGAAAAAGGTGGTGCTATTATATAAAACCGGCCAAGAAATAGTTGGGCTCACCCAATAAAGGTTCTGATTTTTCGAACCAAGCTATAACAGCAGCCTGCGGAACGGTTGCTGACCTGCTAGTAATTAATACACCTGCACTTTAATTGCGTATCACACTATTAATCACAATCTGAATAATTTTGAAGGATTATTGCTAATCCATTCCTGCTGATCCACATCATGAATCATCCACGAAGTTGAAGAAGCGTAAGGAACTTCGTTCCTGACCGCTTTTTCTTCAACGCCAAATGTAACGTCATTAACTCTATCTTTAAAATACTCAAGCTTTATTTAGACCGGCCACTGCCACCTTTAAAAACCATGAAAACGACAATCATGAAGAAATTTTCGCAGCTGCAATCTTTCATTTTCATTTTGACCACACTATCGGCTTCTGCACCCTCAAAAAACATGAAAACGACACCCGTGATGAAAAATTTGAAAATTTTCGCAGCCGCCATCTTTCATTTTCATTTTGACCACACTATCGACTTCGTCACCCTCAAAAAACATGAAATCGACACCCATGACGAAAAATTAGAAAATTTTCGTTGCGCTATAGAACTCCAATAATTTGTTACAAATAGATTGGTACGCGATTTTTTTTATGTTGGCTTTTAAAAACGGGTAATTGAGAATTACCTTATTCCTGAGCTGAGCCTTCTGGAAACTCTCCAGGTCTCTATAGTTCCTGCCGTTGACCTCACTGTATCCACCACCGGTAGAGTACTCGTCATCAGAACTTTCGGACGGTTTCTTGTTTCTTCTTCGATTCAGAAGTGGAGAGTTCAAAAGTTGCCTGCAAAGGTAACCAATAAAATTATATTATATGGATCCTCTTAAATGACTTACGGACTTTGTAATATTTTGACGTCGGAATATAGGTATACTTAAACCAGAAAACGAATGCACTACGGTAATCTTCGTGTTGACGAATTAGTACGAACGTCGCGTCAAAGGCAAAGCTTCTAAACTTTATTCTGCCGCGCTTTGCACTTATCATTGCACGTTGTAATTATTATTATTATCGGTATTGCAAAATAAGCATATACTTCCATGTGTGCATAAGTAGCCTATAATGTTTCCACTTCTGGGACACAGGTCTCCTTTCGGTGAGAAGGAGCAGCCGTTATCCACCACGCGGGCCAGTGCCATTGGCATTTTCGGTCCGCAAAAGGTCATGAAAATAATTTAAACAAAGTAAACCCGGGTTCGATTCTTCGACCTACATTTCGTAAGTCTCGGCCGTTACCACTTGGCCACCACTGCTCATGTTCCATGTATATGTTACCGGCCAAACCCGATTTCAGGCCAAACTGGTTTATTAAGCCGGGGCACGCCGATTAAATGGGTTAGGTTAGGTTAGAACTGTGACCAAAAGCGCGCGAGCCGAGCGAGCGTAGCGAGCGGCGCCGCGGTAGCGGCTGGCGAGCGTTACTTCCAAAGGCTGTTAACGAAATGGCTAATTAAGCTAGTTGGCTGCGACATATCACGCGTAGGATAAGTCTGTTTGGCCTAGGACAAACTAGTTTGGCCTGAAATTGGGTTTGGCCGGTAACATATATTACAGCTCTATATTAGATCTCGTTATCACGCGTTCGTATTTCCGGAGATAAACTATGATTCCGAAGCGCAAACTTCTCTTGGGATATTAGTAAGTTATGGTAATCATTCCTATTCTTCATAAGTTGCAAAACAGTGCGAACTAGTGTTGGGATTTTATCCGGATAAATACTCAAAATGGATAAATACTCATACATATCCGTTTTTACTTGAGTATTTATCCAAAACAGTGGATAAATACTATCTAAAGTTTTCGTAACATAAATTTTGTCATTTTACAAATAGATGATTTAAAATTAATGAAAATCTGACAATATAGATTAGTACTGTACTTTATTAATCACTTTAAATAACAATTACAAAATTCGATATTAACAATAATTTCACTCAATCATGAATATGTCAATCACTGGCGCCGTGGTTTTACTTTTCTTTTGGCTTCGCACAGCCTCGACGTGTTTTATAAGGAATTTTTCACTTTTTGTAAGGAAAATTATTACCTACATGTTGAGTGTTAGAGGTTTATGAGTCTTATAAAGGGGATCGAAATTTTCATTATTTTTGCGATAGGACACACCATTTTCGAGAGAGCAAAAGAAAGAAAATAAAATACAGTACTGTTTTTGCACCTGAAGTCGAGGTGTTGGTGTGAATTTTAGTTCATGACTACTAATTTTATTCCACACCTTTAGGCCTTTCCCAAGCTGCGCGACAACACCCCGTCCCAATGTCTCCCTATGTCGGTGACTCAGGTTCTTTTCCGGATAATTTCAATTCTGATTTTATCCTTCAAAGAAACACCGAGCATAGCCCGCTCAATAGCGCGCTGAGAGACCTTGAATTTGTGGACCAGCCCAACTGTCAGTGTCCACGTTTGTTTGGCACCGTATGTTCTTAAAGACAGGACGCACTGGTTGAAGACCTTAGTCTTCAGACATTGCAGGATAGGCCACGAGAAGACCTGACGAAGTTTCCCAAAACGCTGCCCAACCGAACTGGAACCTTCTGTCGGCTTTTTTCTCAAAGTTGTGTCTACCAAGGCGGATGACTTGCCCTAGGTAGACATACTCCTTCACAACTTCGAGAAGCGACCCTTCGATGTGGATTGGACTCGGCAAGACGTGCTAGCTGTACATGACTTTCATCTTGTCCACATTCATGCCGAGGCCAACCCGCCGAGTGGCTCGATCCATAGAGGCTACGCAGTATCTGGTTTAACCGTTCCAGCGTCTTTGCCATTATTACGATGTCATCAGCAAAGCGAAAGTGTGAGATGTAGTCGCCGTTAACGTTGATAGCCTGTCCTGTCCAGTCCAGCGTTTTGAAATCGTCCACCAGCGCCAATGCGTTGGTGGACGTTTTCAAGACGAAATTGTTTACCAATGTAAACAGTTTCGGGGATATCACATGAAGTGATATCCCCCTGTCTCACTCCTGTGAGCAGTTGGTTGGGCCTGGTTAAGATCCCGGATCTGGACAGTTATCGTGGCAGCTTCATACAAGCATCTCAACTCTTCAATGTAGCGCCAGTTAATTCGACATCGTTGCCGAAAGGCCTTCGACTTGATACTTCGATGGACACTTTCTCGTAGTCCATAAATGCCATATACCTGGCTGCTGGCCTGCTGGTTGTACTCCTCGGTCTTCTGTTTAATTTGCCGTACAGTATGATGGATGTAGTCTACGGCACATGAGCCTTGTGGAAAATCGAGTCTTCTGGCGAGACAGTTCGTGACGACCTTTGAACAGCTTGTATACGTAGCTCAGAAGTGAAATGGGTCTATAATTCCTGAGCAAGGTTTTGTCACCTTTTTTAAGAAGAGATCCACCACACCTCTGCTCCATGCGTCCGGCGTTTTACCCTCTTGGATAACGGAGTTAAATAGACTCGCTAGCTCACTCAGGTAAAGAGCCTCGCAAGCTTCGCTTGAAACCTTTTCATTTCAGTGCACCATGCAAACCATCTGCTGGCTCAATATCTGTTACTAACTGAAAAGCCTTTCGCAGGTTTCTAGCGTTGTCTCCAACGACAACCTTTTCTTCGCCGTATTTTTTCATGACTTTTCCGGAGATATTCACTTGTGTGTGTGGCGATTCTATACATTCTAAACAATGAAAGGTTCTAAAAAAATATATCCAAAGAGCATGTTCTATTAGTGACAGTGGGGCTCCTGACTTGTGTCAGGAGCTGTAATTGTTTACAGCTCTGGCAATTGACATTAAAACGAAATAATAATAGTATAGTATTATGGAAAGCCCAAATAGCAATACAAGTCAAAAACATTTTAAAATAATCAGCCAATGCGCAAAAAATATATTTATCCATCATTTTGAGTGAATATCGGATAAAAATAAGTAGAAACGAGTATTTACCCATGTTTTATAATACTCGAGTATTTATCCTCCGAGTATCATCACTAGTGCGAGCAGGTTTAGCTAACCTGATTGGCGAAGCAGAAGAGTAGCGATGCTTGCGCGGCGGGGTGCGCGGCGCGGGCTCGCCGGGCGCGGCGCTGGCGGCGTGCGCGCGCGCAGGGCGCGGCCGGGGCGACGCCGGCGCGGAGCTGCACTCGCGCGCCGCCGCCTCCGCCGCGCTGGCCTTGTCCGCACGGCGCGACGACCGCGACGCAAGCAAACGCAACGCCAGCTGCTCCAACGAACCTACACACAGAACACCTATTATATCTTCAGTTCTGCAGTTTCTTTTAAAGTTTTTGTCCTCTCAAAGATATCGTTGCGCGAACAAGTGACCATCGCGTTCATTTTTTTGCGCGGCGACAGAGGGTGCCTTCCGATTTTCCGTACAAATACATGACATATGAACGCGACGATCGCGTATTCGCCCGATGATTTGTGTTAGGACGCGGCATCTACCTGTGTCCATGCCGAGTCGTGCCGTCGTAGACTCCTAGGCAAGCTTCATGCGTTCTATAGAGAAGCGGGCGGCTATCGGAGTAGAAGCGGTAAGTGTTGCGTGTCAAGCCCAGGTGTCGCGTCAACTGGCCGTGCGAGCCGAAACGAGGAGTTAGTGACCATGTACCGGCTGGTGAACTCCGAACTAAAATTAACTTCTACCTTTAAGGGTGCAGCCGGGGATAGAAGCCGTCGAAACGTTACCCGAGATCCTGCGTACAGCGGTGTCACCACCGGAGGTTAGTGTTCGATGGCGGGTGAAGAAAAGCATCTACTTATCGTACTAACTGTAATACTTGCTGTAGTCGGAGTCGCTGTCGGTTTGCAGGCGCGCGGGGGGCGGGGCGTGCGGCGCGGGCGCGGCGGGGGGCGGGGCCTGGCGCGTGCTGCAGGCCACGCACACGTAGGTGCGCGCGTCCACGTCGCGCCGGTCGTAGGGCGACACCAGGCGGCACGCCGTGCACACGGGGTAGTCGCGCCGCCGCCGCGTTCCTTCCGAAGCCGAAGTCCCACTATTGTCCTCCCCTCCCGTACTATTACACCGACTGCTAGAATTCGTCACGTCCGTTTTCGGTGACACCGAATCCACCCGTGACTGCCGCTTACTCTTATCCACTGTCAGAGACATCTCACTGGAGTCGAGACTCCTGGATTTTCCGCATCGTCGTAAGCTCGGTGTTTTAGTGCACTCAGTCTGTTTAGCATCACTAGCGCGGACGTGACGCCTGTTCTTCCTGTGACGTTTATTGTTGACGAGTACCAGTCTTCTTGGTGGTTCCCCGCGTAAGGCGGTCAAACTCACCTGAGCGTGTAAGACCTGAGGGTCAACTAGATCAAGGTAACCAACACTGCAACTTCGAGTCATCGTGTCATAAAACGGGACGGTAGCACAAACGGGGCTAATCGGTACCACAGTTGTAGTCCTCTGTACCTTACTGGTTACTTCCCTTGCCTTATCAGTGAGGTTACTTACAGTGGTATCAACTGGAGTCTCTTCATCAATAAACTTCAAATCCTCACTCTTCTGTAAATGTTTGATCGTTTCACCGCGTTTAGTCAGAGCATCCGGATGCACTTCATGTTCGTAGTTCTTGTTACAAAGTGACTTCAGAATCCTCGTGTTCATTTCGAACGAACCTGATTCACCTCTGCTGCAGATATTTTTACGCAGTTTTGATAGACAGTTGTCAGTGACGTGGTTATCACACTTCTTGATCGTTACCTGTCGGCTCGGCTCAACACTTAGGTTAAGGTTAAAGGATTGCTGTTCCAAGTTGGATAGATTTCCTTTGAGTGAAACGTTGTCTCCGCGAACACTGTAGTCGGTTCTTCCTCCGCAGAAGTCGCCCCTGCCCCCGCAGGTGACAGTCTGCGGGGAGGGTCTCTCGAATATGATGTCTGTAGGCGCGACGGCGTTCTTTGGCGATTGTAAGGTTGGTACTGAGCTTTCACACCTCAGCGGTGATATAGCGTGTCTGTTGGGCACCCCGGCCGGGTTGTTAACTCTTCTCTCGGCGGGCTGACTCGCGTGCCTGACTGGCGTCGAGTACACACTCTCAGGCACATTATTGATCGTCTCATTAGTATCAATATACGGAAACTCTTCGTAAGACTCAGCTCTCGCAAGCGACGGACTGTTCTGATTATTATTATTAGCTGTGTAACTCTCATTCTGATTGATGTTATTAGTGTTGTTCATTCTTTCGTTGAGAGTTAACTTCCTTCCTTCCTTCCTTCTGATATTATTATTATTAGTGTGTGACGGAGAATCGTTGGAGTCGTTGGACTGAAATACTTCTTCTTCATCCTCGGAGAAGATGTTAGGATTAAACGAAGGGTCTGGACCTACGGGGTGGTCATCCCTGAGTTCTGTGATCATGAGAGTCATCTGCCTAGGCTGGAGGTGGAGTAAAGAGGTCTTATACGTGACCTGGCCTAAATTTGCGGGTACATTTTTAGCTAAACCATGCATTTTAAATTTAGTTCCCCATATATTAGATGTAACTTCTACTAAACGTACGTCCTGCAACAAGAACTTGTGTGAAAAAATATAATTTTACATACAAAACAAAAGTCAGAACATACCAAAATTCTACGTGTTCATTTCCCATAGTATCTACAAATATGTGGTAGCATACCTCTGGCAAGGAGTCAATATAAGCCAGTTCGTCGGGCGGTTCGTCCTTCTCACTGGAGCTTCGTACCTTTCGTCTCTCCCGAGCTCGGCGGCGGCGCTGGAGCCGCGGTGACCCCGAACAACCTGATGATATATTAAATGAGCATTCAGTACTGTAGAGCAGGCGAAGTAAATTATTATACCTTGCTGTGGAGTAGTGTGGACCATAATTTCATTGAAGTTGGCTACTAAAATATTTGCAACTGTATGATGGATTTACAGTTATTATTGCAAAGTAAATCTGACTTATGGCTATTATATACCTACTTAAACTTGACATTAATTTATATGACTAGATTTATGGAAGGACTTCGTTCCAAAATCCTCTTTACATTCAGTATTATTTTCTATGAACCATATAAAAAACTGAAGTGTTAACTTACATCGCATATTCAATGCAATGTTGCTTTTCAACATCCACGCGGATGGTGTTGCAGGGTTAGCTATCTATGGTATTTCATATTTGTGTTGTTTTTCGCCTTCGAAGCTAGTTGCATATAACGCTAGGTTCATATTTGGCGCGTGGCCGAAATCGGAACTTACGCCGCCATCTTGTTTTGTCAATCCCCGGAGTTTTTGGCGGGATCGAGTTGGAACATGTCGCACGAATTTTCATTTTCATGAAATTTAGTGAGATAGCGAATTAAATTGTATAATGTTGGTAGTGAATTATTCAATTTAGTTACATGTGAGTGCATAAGTGTAGTGAAGGTGAAAATAAGTGACTAACGTGGAGTTTTCTTCGTGTTCCCCCTAAAAACTCATATTAGGTTGTGGTAAAGTTACTACCCGCTTTACAATAACTTTGACTTGACTGACTTAAGACGACTATGACTGTTTTGTAACTTCGTGTCCGATATCGGGCCATTTACTTGATCGAAAAGAAAAATTACTTGACAATGGCTAAATGTACAAACCGTGCGAAGCCAAAACCGGAAAAAAAGAAAAAAGAAATCCCCTCCCCCCACTGTCATTGTCATTTCAGCGCCAAAAGATCCTCGTCGCTGTGTACATATTGAAAGGCCTTACCTTCCTCCCGCTCGGTGTCCGAGGACGAAGTGTGCGCGGAGTGCGTCGCGCGGCGCGGCGTGCGCGGCGTGCGCGGCGCGCGCGGCGAGGCGGCGCCGCCGCTGGACGAGCTGCCCGCGCCGCTGCTGCTGCTGCTGCTGGCGCGGACTGCCACGGTGCTGGACACTTGCTCCGCTAGGCATGTGACGTCATTATACATAAGTTAAGTGCTCTACAGGTACAAGGACCGCTTTTGTAGCACCAAAAGAAATTATGTCTATTTATTTGTTTACTATGGCACTCCCACAACAAAGTCACAAAAACATTCCTACATACAAAAATTTCTTAAGGCGAAGTGGTATAATGGTCACGTAGGTTTCGAGGGGGTGAAGCAGACGCGGGCGGGTAAGAAGCGCGCGGGGCCCCGCTCTCTGCCGCACTCGGCCGGCAAGCTATAGTCCGACCGCTGTAAGCGCGACCCTCTCTCGTGAACCAAAATACTTCTGCAGAGGGTCGCGCATACGGTGATCAGATTGTAGTGGCAAGTAGCAGATTTAAGTGATACTAGTTGCGCAAATGTAAAATAATATTGTAATTAGGCGCATACACTAGTGTTTTCATTACTAGATCTATCTTCTACGAATACTAGCCTACTTATAATAAAATAACTACTTATGAGTTCCTACAACAATCCCAATTAGTTCGCTGTTTGAATGGGTACTAGTATTAGAGATGGAATCTAAACCGGTTTTACCAAAAACCGATTCTTACACAGGATAATTTTTTATCACTACCCAAATTTTCTTAGGGTATCCTACCCATAAATATGAACAACTTTCACTATGGGACCAACTCTGAAATCACGATAACAAATCCGCTGTTTCTTACAAAAGTTCAAACATACTCGACCAAAATGTATGAATCAGCTGATTTTTTTTTCGTGATTTCAGAGTTGGTCCAATAGTAAAAGTTGTTCATATTCATGGGTAGAACACCCATATGGATATTGATAAAAAATTTATCTGTAAAAATAAAAAAACAAGTACGTATAAGCTTTTATTTATAATCAAATAAAATAGGGGGTTTATCATTCATAATCATAATCAAAATCAAAAGTCATTTATTCAAATTAGGCTGAGAATCAGCACTTTTCGAACGTCAAAATACATAAGACAGCCCCCCCAAAAATGCCCACCCGTCACCACTTCCAAGTGCTTTAGCTGGGAAGAAGAAGTAGCGGAACAAATTCCCCAGCAGCACAGCTGTCTGTTTAGTCGGATAGACTTGATTCTATACATACATAGACAAAGTAATGTAAACATTACGAGAATAAAAAAATAAAAAATAATAATTAGTCAATAAAATATAAAAAATATATTTATATGAACCCATATAACCTGTCACTAGTTACGCTAATTCTGGAGAAAGAACACAAACATTGTCTTGAGTTAATCACAGCGACCAACTATTCTTGTCATTTAAATAGTCGTTGATGGAATAGTAAGCCTTTAAACAAAGGATGGATTTTACTTGGAGCTTTAAACGCATCAAAAGGCAAATCTAGCAAAGAAGAGGGAAACTTGTTACAAAAGGATAAACCAAGCCCAACAAATGAGTTATGAACCTTATGAAGCCGGTGAAACGGAGCACGTAGTTTGTCCTTATTTTTAGTATTAACGGTGTGAATATCACTGTTTTTAGTGTACAAGTGTATATTTTGCCTAACATATAAGATGTTAGCGAATATGAATTGTGATGCCACCGTGAGAATACCAATATCTTTGAATAAGTCCCTCAAGGAAACTTTGGCATCTAGCTGGTAAATTAATGTTAACGGGGTTTTATAACGGGTCCACTATCGGTTACAAATTATTTTTCAGAATCTCTCAAAGGCATACCACGGTTTCGGCGGGAATCTACCAATTCTGGAAGAATGTGTGTGTGATAAAAGTTCACAAGTTTTGGCTCCATTTTATTTTTCCAAAAGTCATCATCTTTTTGGATGTATACAATTTCCATTTTTTCATCTTCTCCTCCCCATATCCCGAAAATGCACCGCTGCATGCCCGTCACTCGTAGCTGTCCTTGAGCCTGATAGTACCAGTTGCTATTTTTATTTATAGTCACTTGGGAATTCTTTTTGTTATACTTTAGAATTTGGACCTTGTTTTGTTTGATAGCATTTTCTATGCCGTTTTTAAAAGCAGCTACTGGGCATTTGACCTCAATGATGGTATTTTCTCCAACAACTCCGTCCGGTGTGGCACCAATGTAAGGAAATTCTTTGTCCACAAAAAGTCCACAGTCCTTAATCTGTAAATTTTCTTGGCTGCTCAGTTGTTGAAGAGCAAATTTTTCATTTTTGAGTCCATGGGCCACCGATGCGACGGATGAAATATTAGACTTGTACAAAATGTTACTCACCAGGGCAGCAAAACTTTTTTGTCTCTTTATTATTATTCCAAAGTTTGAGGCCGTTATCATCAATCTTCTGATTTGTAACCATTCAGTGCTTTCGCGTTGTTGTGTGGTCCGTTTTTCTATACCCTCCCGGTCATTTACCAGTATCTTCAGATTTGTCATAAAATCTGCAGACGCTGTACTGTACTCATCGGCAGACATGTCCGGCGCAGCTACTTTTTTTCCATAATAATTTTGTTTCTCAAATAGCTTAACTCTATTTTTTTTTCTTTTCACGGCATTGGCTTGCTTTCTTTTTTGCTCTCTCCTTGCTTCTAGCTTTTGTAAGCTGCCCTTAGGACTCATTCCCAATATTTTTTTGTGAAGGGTGTAAAGAGGTCTTTTGGTGTTGTAGGAAACAACTGCAGCCGAGCATCTCGCTTGATATGATCGTCGGGACGCAAAATTAATTCTTTTGCCCCCAACAAATTTGGCCACTACGCTGTTGAATCTCTCAACAGCATTGGTGTCAACGTCTTCCAGAAGACTCCGAGATTTTGCTGCCACCGAATTTAAAATTACTTTTAGTCGAAACCAAAAAGTTGAGTTTTCAAGCTCAGCCACAGTTGAAGACAAAATTATTTTTTCTTTATTGCAGCAATAATCTTTGCAACGTCTGTGGTCCCCGTACGCGTGGTTCAAAGAATTTGTAATGTCTTCGTGAATTTGTTTTATAGCGATATCCTTGGGATTATTTTTATTATGTTTCATTGAAGTCGTGACGACTTTTCTCATGCTCATAACTTTTTCGTCGGTAATATGTTTTCTCTGCACTTTTGGGTATTTTGTGTCTTTGCCTAGTGAACGCAGCTTGTTACACATATTTCTCAGAACGTGGTTTCGGCATTCTATTTTCGACACTACATAGTCTGAATAAGGATTTGATGCCAATATTTTAGCATACGTTGCAGAATCACCATCAGCCACAATGTTGCCATATATAAGCCCATACATGTTAATGGATTCCTTGAAACCCTCGCATACGATCATCGCTTCCATTCAGCTTGACGAGCCTTCATAATTTTTATAACACACGTGATTTTTGGGTTTTTCCAGACGTTTCGCTGCTCTTGCACATATTAGACAGTATTTGTTTTTGACGCCAATGAAAAGAACTTCTCCAAATTTTCGTCCCACAATTGCAGCAACACCAGACATTGCTTTATAGTTATTGCCATAAGAACGTTTGCACCATGCACCATCCGCAAACACGTCAATCACAGGTATGCCATTAACTACTCGCCCTTCTTGGATTGCTGCTTCACGTTTAATAGCAGCAGCTCGTTCCATTGCCTCCACTGCTGTAGCCTCCCATTCATTGAAAATGCTATCTTGAATTTTCGCGTAATATTTTTCTCGAAAAATAGGAACGTCCATGGCAGCCATCGTTTCTTCGAATTGAGAGTATCCAATCCCAGAGGATACTATACCTGAGACTGCTGCAGTGTTTACATCTACACTATTAACACTGTCCAAGTCATCAGTACACACCTTAAATATTTTCTTGCACATCCTGCATTTAAAATTGAAATATGAAACCAGACCGGTGCGCTTTTCCGTTTCTAAAACCAAGCAGCTGAAATCACACTGAAAAAGAGGGACGTGTTCTTGCTGTTGCAGTTGATTAAAAAAATGTACTACGTCAACAATTCTGCGACCGGTGATTTCTTTGACAGACTTTGTCTCACACTCATATTCCACTTGGTAGGGCAGATCTTCTTGGGCGCTGAAATATTTAAAATAAAAAAGCGTGTAAATATGATGAATAGCAGTACTACAAAATCGATTCCGGTTTTGTATCCCCCATAAAATAATAACCAGTAAAAACCGGTGTATCTGTATGACTATTTGTAGTCCGTACCTCATAAGCATAAGCATAATCAGCCTATAATTTTCCCACTGCTGAGACACAGGCCTCCTCTCTGTGTCCGTACCCCACCACTTTTTTTTTTAAATATTCAATCAATGCAAAAAATATACATCTATTAGCATAAACAAAACTACAATTTCACTGGAGAGTTAACTTACTCGGCACCGCTATATGGCGGTGGTGTGATTGACACCGACTGAAGGTTGACATGTGCCGCATCAGATATTTCTGGTAGTTGTGGTGAGATCGTTCCTGTTCCGTCAGTATCCAGTAGTTTTTCACGGGTGCTGAAATATTGGAAATATTTCTAATTAACCTGTTCAGTTCAACAACTAACTTCATAGTGGTGGTGCATTTCCGCTACATGCTACGTAACTTGTAATCTACATGACAATAAAGTCTACCCTCAATGTGCCAAATTTATATAAGTAATAAAAAAATACACATGACGTGTTTAGAACCGGTTTTTAACTGGTACCGGTTTTCTTGAATTCCCATTCCCAATATATTAAACTTCCGCAAAGAAACGGGTTTTTGACAAAATCCGGTTTTCAGTCCTATTCCTGACCTCTAACATACAAATTATACTACGTTAATATCAATAAAAACACGTTGTATTTTCAAAGGCTTTCTCTAGTACACAGGGTCAAATTAGCTAGCGAAACTCCACAGACGTGACAGGTATAATAATAGGGCATAGGTAGGTATGTAAGCGACCTTACTCAAAAAACCTGGGTGATACTGATTGAAGTTGTACTAGTGCCCCCCATCAGATGTTTCTGGCAATTGTGGTGGAATGACGGTTTTACTCATTCCTTGTGAGTCAGCTGGCAACTTCGCAATGTCAGACTCAGTGTTGATACGACTTCTGTAAAACCATAATAACGATATGCAAAAATAAAGTTATTGGGGTACATGGAAGTGTACAAAACGAAAGTTGTGTACTTATACAATAAATATGAGTTAGTACGTCAGTGTCAAATGTCAAAATTGGTATTGTAATTTATATAAACTTACCTATTCAGGTTCATCAATTTCAGCTTCTTGAGCTTCAGTGCTGAATATTTTTTTATTTTATTACGTTTATTCACCATTTTTGTGACTAAGGTATCAGTTTACACTTCAATGTTCGCTTGAGTAGTCGGCGACAATGGATGCAATAAAGTTGTACACGGGTGCTCTCTAAGACGCGCTGCGTCCGACTGACAGGGTGCGGGAGCGGTGGGATGCACAATATTATTGCACGCTTTTTATAAATATTTCTTTTTAAAATTCTATTTACTCTGTTTTATTAAAATAAACCCATAATCCCCTAATGTCTTTAATGGTGAACGTATAGTCGAAATTTGATCGAAATTGCTTTAATTACAATCGAATAAAACCGTTTTTTTTCTCATAAAAACGCTAATTTTGAGGAAACTTTGCGATTTTTTTGTATCGAGCCAAATTATGTCAATCGTGTATTGGCCCTCATAATTCACTAAAAAAAATCTTCAATTTTAGTAACCATGAAAAAAAATAAGACAAATTTGTAGTTTTTGAGGAAATAAATTGATTTTGCGTGCAGCCGAATTGCGTCAAAACATCTTCTTTGGGTCCCATTTCGCCTTAAACGAATACTGTTGTGTTCTTGTCACTTAAAGAATAATGTGAAAATTTTGGACTAAGTGTTGTAGGATTATTGAATTATAACATTAACATTTTAGTAACTTTGGTAACAATATGGTTTATGTAGCTATCTAAACACAACATGAATATAAAAAGTGGGTATAAAAGCTGAAAATATTTTTCGAAAAATAACAATATTAATGTCATACAATTTCTTGAAATAATGTTCCAAAAAGTACTTATTATTTTGTATTTTAAAATCTACTTCGGGGCCATTGAGACCCCTTATTCATTCTTTTTTTTAAGACTGAAAATCTATATAATTATGTAAATCTAATCTAGAATTAATATTCCCTTTGAGTTAAGTTTAAGTCACTTTAAGTGATTTTTAGACAGTTAGTATTTTTTATTGATCGTAGACCATAATTCAAATATATAAAGTAAAAAAAAAAAACGAAAATGCGACACAGAAAGAGAAAAATAAAGAAATCTGAAATCAAGTGAGAATTTCC
The DNA here is from genome assembly GCA_947359405.1 of Antitype chi. NCBI lineage: Eukaryota > Metazoa > Arthropoda > Insecta > Lepidoptera > Noctuidae > Antitype > Antitype chi. The sequence goes on along the minus strand of OX375815.1, from coordinate 6,047,917 downwards.
CTAACAATATTAAAAACCGTCTAGCTCCTAAATAAAACTATAATTAGTCGTAGTGAAACCGTTTGAGAGAGACTTTAAAAAAAAATATTTAGACCTCGTTTCGTGGCCCACCTGTATTAAACAATTACAAGCAAATATCTGTCTTATTTACTCAACATACCTTCAGCTTGAGGATCGAAGATGACAAACTCGGGTCTAATCTTGCTGGTCCTTCGTCCCTTGAGCAACGGCACTAAGCCCCCGAGATGTTCTAGATATAGGGTGTATGCACCCGCTTCTTCGTCGTCGTGACGTAACATGGTGCAGTGTAAGCGACCGCCGGCTGCCGGAGGCCGGGAAACGAACAGACGGAGCTCGTTTGTTTCGGGGACGTTGCACTATACATACAATCAAATCATTCATTTAGGGCAGGGTTTCAATAGGGTATTTATTCAAAAGTAATTTTATTCAAATAATATCTTACATTTAGGAACAGCAAATCAACGATAAGTAGAAAAATAACTAATTTTTTAAATTATAAACAAAGATCATACAAAATATCAGCGCATTTGTTTACACAGCAAACTGACGTCATACCCACAGAGCAATATGGCGTCTTTTTACGGATAAGTCATGATTATGCTGTACGGCACTGACTGATGTAGGAAAGTCTACCAAAGACAGGGAGAACGTTTTTAGCAATGTTGCATTGAAGAGAAGGTGAGATATGGCGGTGGGCCTTGGACAGCCTGGGGCGGAATTTTCACCAAAAGAAAAACTGGCCATGAGGTTGTGATAGGACCACGTTTGCCACAGCTAAATAGCGACCGATGCAGTCATCAATACTTAGAGGCTCATGTGATGCCATATTCTGAGTTAGTAGGCCAGGTTTATTTTGATGAATGATAATGCAAGGGCGCGCACTGCAAGAATTGTTCAAGAAGCTCTGATATGAATCTCGATTAGTCTTCGAGTAATCGGGAACATGCCTAAAAACGTATACCAAAAAACCAGCGCGGGTCCCGCAGCGCCTGCGCCGCCGCACGCGCGACAGGGGCTAGTATGTGTGTGTTAACGTTACCCGTATAGTGTGCGCGAAGAGGTTGGCGAGCGCCGGCTGCAGGCGCGGCGGCAGCGGCAGGCGCGGCGCGAGGCGCGGGTCCCGCAGCGCCTGCGCCGCCGCACGCGCGACAGGGGCTAGTATGTGTGTGTTAACGTTACCCGTATAGTGTGCGCGAAGAGGTTGGCGAGCGCCGGCTGCAGGCGCGGCGGCAGCGGCAGGCGCGGCGCGAGGCGCGGGTCCCGCAGCGCCTGCGCCGCCGCACGCGCGACAGGGGCTAGTATGTGTGTGTTAACGTTACCCGTATAGTGTGCGCGAAGAGGTTGGCGAGCGCCGGCTGCAGGCGCGGCGGCAGCGGCAGGCGCGGCGCGAGGCGCGGGTCCCGCAGCGCCTGCGCCGCCGCACGCGCGACAGGGGCTAGTATGTGTGTGTTAACGTTACCCGTATAGTGTGCGCGAAGAGGTTGGCGAGCGCCGGCTGCAGGCGCGGCGGCAGCGGCAGGCGCGGCGCGAGGCGCGGGTCCCGCAGCGCCTGCGCCGCCGCACGCGCGACAGGGGCTAGTATGTGTGTGTTAACGTTACCCGTATAGTGTGCGCGAAGAGGTTGGCGAGCGCCGGCTGCAGGCGCGGCGGCAGCGGCAGGCGCGGCGCGAGGCGCGGGTCCCGCAGCGCCTGCGCCGCCCGCACGCGCGCCAGCAGCTGCAGCGGCGCCACCACGCGCCACACGCGCGCCGTGCACACGGCGCCGCCCGCCGACACGAACAGGCGGCGCGCGCAGTGGCCCCACGTCAGGGCGCGCACCACGCCCTGTACGAGCAAGACGAACCTTAAGCGACTGCATTCTGAAAGTTGGCAACGTCGCCGCTATGTGACCAATATTACGCTGCTTTTATTAATTTGTAACAACAAGTAAGTAATTGAATGTTATTACTGTACACTAAGTACACATTTTTCATAATTTAATTTAATATTATTTGTAAATTAATCAAAACAGCGAAATATTGGACGTCTATTTGCTACGTTGGCAACTTCCAAAACGATCCTTTTAATATGAGAGACCAGATACCTTCACCCTCTCTCTCTGTGTCCATATGAGAAGTGAATCGGGCGACCATTTGTCTTGCACAGCAAGCAGCCAAGGCTGCTACTGGTTCAATCATGTTTGTCTTTTGTCAAATTTTGTGTTTTTTCTTAGCCAAACGTCGGTTCTTCTTTAACAACATACATTTTACCATTCGTTTAACCACTAGGTATTCTCGTCTTGCAGCTGAGACCTTCCAGAACTTTTGAGTGAATAGTTTTGTAATCGCAAAAACAAATGGTTAAGTATACCTATCTACTTATCCATTTTTTATGTCTGTACGAAAAAATACTATAAATTTTTGAATATCTGCATTTCTGTACCTAGAAACAATGTATTAAACTGACCTGGGTATAAGGTATAGGGACGGTATAGATGAGAGCTCCGACATCCGAGTAGAACTTGACGACGTTCTTGAAAGGTGGCGAGTCCACCGGCTCGTCCGCTTCTGTAAACGATAAGTCATGGTACAAAGTAAGTCATGAGTTCATGAGTTCAGGACTTCATTATGAGACCCACTTCTGGCTTCAGATAAGCCTCTTAAAGTGGAAGTGTCAGGGTATCCCGCGAAATAAAAAAAATCTTACGTTTCTTGGAATTTGCAGGTCAGTGTAATCACTAGCTTTTGCCAGCGGCTTCGCCCACGTAGAGGCGAAAAAAAATTATCCCATGGGAACGTACTATCGGGATAAAAAGGTTAGGTTATAAACTACCTGTAGGCCAAATTTCATACAAATCCGTTGATCCGTTTTTGCGTGATTGCGTAACAAACATCCAAACTTTCACATTTTTAATATTAGTAGGATTAAAACCATTAATACAACCCTATAGGTTGATTTTATCCTATCGAATTATTATTTCGTGGAAAAATCTTTCGATGGGATTCAAACATAGAACGTGACACTGACCTGCAAAACGATATAGCCGGTTTCACTTAGCGCATCCACCATATTAAGACTACAATAGACTATTGTTTGAAATGGTTTACTAATCGCACTAAGTTGATATTAAGTAAATGAGGATACCATGCAGACTCATCCTCTAAAACTAACGCTTTGCTCAGTCGACAGTTTGACGAAAACTGATCTCCAGACCGATCAGCAATCTACGTACCGTCAACTGTGGCATCTTTAGTTTCCATGAGCAACTTTACCAATGAGAAAAAATAACTCTCGATTACTAAAAAAATGATACAAATAGTAGATTATTCTTCTTCTGTATCGGTTGAATATTAAATGGCGGCAACAGATTTTTAGTTATCGAGAGAAATTTGAGTACAGTTCTCACTGGTAAAGTTGCTCATGGAACGTAAAGATGCCACAGTTGACTGTACCAATTCTGTTTGAATGTTCGACCGCGAACATTCAAAGGCTCATGCAATGCGACCGTTAAAATATGACTGACATAACAAAGTTAAATACCAAAATAGATAAAAATGCCTGTCTATACCCAAAGCTTAACAACTCACAATATCGCAAATATAGTAACATATTGAAAAGCGAACCTCAGCCCCAAAACGAATGCGTCGTTTATCAAAACGATAGAATGGCTCACTCAACACATCAATTTATCAATATCACGTTCTCATAGAAACCTTTCAGGGCGGGCCGACGCGATATGTAGGTGATTACGTGCAAAAAGGTGTGCAGTGACGACTAAGTTACCTACGGGGCTTTTGTGGGCTGTTTTGATTAGAAATGAGAGAGTCCAAGTGTTTTTTTTTTTCAACACGTTTTTACTATTTTTGCCTTCACCTGTATCTGTCTATGTATGTAACAGAATCTTTGAATGCGATTTTCCCCATTTCAAAATATCAGATTAACTTGAAATTTTACACGCTTTTCAAGAACCGATGACAATTAAATTTTGCCCATTATCCTGAGCAGGATCTTCAGGATTAGCAATTTTATTAAATTTTTCGGAGAAAGTGCCTTCTCCTCATCCTGATCCAAGGAAGGCAGCCGGCACGCCAATTACCCACTCCCGTCTATTCTAACGAAAACTCACTTTCACGACCGGTAAAGTGGGTTTTTTCATTAGTGGACTATTTTATACTTTCTAATTTGGTTTTCTATTGAAGCAAGTATTTCAAACTTTTTTTTTTAAATTGAAGCGTGTTTTTTAGTTGATGGGATTCCGCTGTGATGTTCTAGAAAGTTGGGCGACAAAGTGTAACGATACGATTAGCCGCAGGGCTAGCCGTAAGTTACAGTTATGGATGTAAAACCAGTCAAAGGCAACTAAAAGTTTGCTTTTCAGCAGTACTAGTGTCCAAAAACTTGGATGAGTGTCATACGATTTCATACTGGAAAACATAGATATGGTACCGGAATTATAACAATCTAGTCTGTGTGGAGCAACATGTTGGTGAGGTTGTGTTCGCAAGCATGTCTCCGTGCGACCGCGCAAGCATGGTAATAGTATGTTTAAATATATTTTAACTTGTACAGTATACAAGGTGGGAGTTTAACCGCTACATCCTGGTTAAAGTTAGTTGCTGAGCTTTGATTGTGAGGTTTCATGGAGATTCGGAGAATATTTGGTAGAATGAATGTGATGTTCATTAATACTTTTGATTTGGTTATTATACGACGCAAACCTCTGTTTTTCACTCCTGGTACAAAACCGAGCTAGATACCTACGTAGATTACCACCAGTTTATCAGACTAGTCGATACTCACCAGCGATCAGTGTGCCAGCTACAGCCAGCAGTTCCCTGGAGTTGGCCCACTCCATAGCAAGCGTGTTACCCCTCAGTCCCGTCGACACTCGCACCGGACTGACGTCATCATGCCCTCTCAGCAGCACTATCTCCCCATTGCCGAGAGCCACGGCTAGGACGTGCCCGCCATTGTTCTCCCCTCCCTCCTCTCCTTCCTCCATCTTGAACTTCTCGCAGGACCATGCCATTGATGTGATCCCGCCCTCCGCGACTAATTGAACCTGTTTTTATGCGTCAACTTTTATATGCAATGTTCATAAGTTAAGATATTGGTAGAGGGTTTCAAAAACGAAAAAAAATATATGGAAAAATGAGTTATTTTAATTTGTGAAATAATTAATTAGGTGAATTTGCTTTGTTAGCATGGTCTCACATAGTCCTCCGATACAATGTTACGATTTTATTTTTCTTTAAAATAGATAAAAATAACGGTAAGTTTTTCAACAAAGCCTTAATAAGATAACTCAAATATTTTAATGATTTTGTGTTACTTGGTTTTTAAGGAATAAAGAAAAATGTATTGTCAATAAAACCTGGCGGTCAAAGGACCAAAAAGCAAAAAGACCAAATTCTGTACAGGACAAACAGGACCTATAAATTGTAGTGAAGTCTTCACAGGGAATGTACTTAAACAAAACAAAATACTGTAAAAGATTTTAAAGGAGTAAATATGTCTTTTTGTTCCGTTTTTTCGCCATACGAAACTGCCTTTTGGAAGGAGCAACTAGCATCAATCCTAATTTTTTTTACGTTCAAAAGTGTCCTATAGAGGCAGGCCAATAAAATGTCCAGTAAAATAAATTATTTGACTTTGATTTTACACAATTTCGGAAAATGTGTTGTCAATAAAACCGCGCCCTCTGGCATAACATAGCGCAGTCTTTAATATATTTCCATAAGCTATTATTTTTAACCGACTTCAAAAAGGAGGAGGTTATCAATTCGTCGGAACCTATTTTTTTTTTTTTTTTTTTATTATGTATGTTCCCCGATTACTCGAAGATGGCTGGACCGATTTGGATTTTGTTTTTTTTGTTTGAAAGGGTATACTTTCCAGGTGGTCCCATGATCATCAAGTCAGGATCTGATGATGGGAACCTGGAGAAATAGAGAGAACTCTTCAAATTTTATAGGCACACGAAGCGATTTAGCTATTTTTTGGAAGAGTACTTTCTCGGAGTGGTCCCATTTCAATTTGGTGAAGATCTGATGAAGAACTTTGGAGATAGGCAACGGAACTCCTCAATAAATGATAGCAAATGGACTGGGATTGCTGAAATATCATGTCTGTCTATTGCTTACACCAGTTCATAACATAACATCACGCCGGTATGCTGTGAAGGGGTAAGCACCTGTGAACCACTAAAAAGTGAAAAAAAAAAACTTTTTCCAAAAAAAAAACAACCGACTTCCAAAAAAACACTACAAAGTGAAAAATAACTTCAATTTCGGAAGGCGGTGACAAAAAATTCAAATACAGCTCCAAAGACACCGACTTCCGAAATTGAAGTTATTTTTCACTTTGTAGTGTTTTTTTGGAAGTCGGTTGTTTTTTTTTTGGAAAAAGTTTTATTATCTATGGTAATCAAATATAATTATTATGGCATAAGTTAAGACCAGATTATCTGCAACACCAACCTGTGACACCATAGCTCCATGAACGTCCATCACCACGAGCTGCGCGGAGGCAGTTCCCAGGTACACCTGATTGTCATCAGGCGTCCAGCAGCCGCATGTTATGCGGGCGTCCAGCGACAACATCGACGACCAGTATCGCTGCCCGGCCACCGAACCGACCAACACGAACCCGTCCTGCAGAACAAATATTTGTTAGGTAGTTAACATACCTGGCGAAATGTGTGTATACTATAGATAGACCTCTGCCAAACCTTCCGGGGACTACAGGCGTGATGTCATGTGTAAGTCAGGAAAAATGATTGCAAAGCAAATTGACAACCAAGATCTTGACTCATAGATTGTCCGTTTCAAATCACAACTCGTCATTTTTGGACATACGTATGAAATTGTGCAATTGACGTAGTGTAGCAATATTCTCAACAATCAATTCCCTTCCTCTTAGCGTTATCGATGGCAAAAAGTTAAAACATCTTTGGCCCAAAATTAGGCTGCGAGAACTCCGCTAAATGATGCAGTTATAAGACCATCAAATGTGGGCCATTGTCTGTGGGGAGGTGCCGCATATGCACTTAAGATATGAGTCGTCCGTGAACCATGGAGCCACCGTGGAGATTGTCTTTGCTCCGGCCGACTTGGGTTCGAAGTCTATTTAGAGATTTCCAAGTCAGCTACGGTAATGCGTGCCCAGGCGTTATCATTTTCCCTGATTATTTCCCTGTATATCAATTCAACCGGCACCCACTCTCCAACCTGACTTCGTGGGTGTCGCAAAAGGTTAATAAAATATAATGTCAAATGCAGCCTCCCCCTGTGGGCTATATTACCGTATTCACTGCAACCTCTAATTAGTCAGGCAAAAGCTTTGATATTATTAGGACTTCTAATTTAAGAGTAAATTTAATATGTAAATAACGCTCGACAGCACACAACCTAATATTGTTCTCAAAGCTCTTTGTTACGCTGAAATGTACTCATATGTACCTCAGTAATTACTGTTAACGTTTCATTTTCATTCGTAATAATGCGTAACGAAGGTAACACTTCAAGTAAATCATTATTACTTAATTACCTAAGCGGCAATTTAACCGAATGAGTACCAAATAATGTAATGAACAAAATATAGCTATGTTTATTTAGCATTTCGTTTTATCACACAACCATTTTCAATCTACGGAATCTAAGCAGAACATATTTCCTCGATTGCGTAAAAATAAGTAAGAAAGGATGTAACAATAAAGGACGCCCGTAAACCGAAGAAAATGGGCTATCAATCAACCCGAAAGATTTCATCTCTTATAACGTACCCGATCACCGTGATGTTATAATAAATTGGATTGGACCCACACCACCCGCTACAAAGTTTATCGTCCCTAACCGATTTCACAATTTTATTGTCACCATGCAAAACTTTTCCATCAATACGGGGGTGGTACCGTGTTAGGTCGCCCCAGTCGCCGGCCAATATTAGCATAAAAAGAACCCAACGAGGAGCTCTGCCAAAATCATACTGTCAAGGTCTGTTTGTCCTAGTTATCGTAGACAGACCTACTGAAGACAATGGGATACGTCACTCACCGTAAATTATAGCTGTAGTAATGCGTACCAATTTGTAACATAATGACAAGTTTTATGGGTATTATTTAGTCAATATCAGATGCCTTTACACGCTTATTTGTCAGATATTATGTTTATAACACAAATACACCTACTACAGATCAGCTACCTGCAGCAGACAAATGGTTATACCGACAGCCTGTCGACAGGTGCATTACGTAACTTGCGACAACCAATTCTCTAGACGCTCGCTAGATATCGTAGGTACCTATAAATCGTTGACGTATTTGTCTGTCTAGTCTGCGAGACAATATGACGAGTAATATCAAGATCGAAGCACGCCCCCGCGAAATCGGCACACCTTTCTTAGCACGTTTCACGTTTGTTTGTGTTCAGAGGTGTCACGTAACGTTCGCCTCTCGGCATCACGGGGAAGCCTTTTAGCAAATTGCTTGCGACATTTTGACTGATAAGGCGGAGGCTTTGCTCCCAATTCACGTGGATGCACATCACGTGGCAATTGAACTGACACGTTGTCGATGTGTCGATACTTTGATAGCGAACCGGTCAACTGCGAACGTGAGGCAGAAGGACGAACAAAATGAGACATGTTATTTTGGGTTGACGTTAACATTTGGGAAAAAATATTTAGGAAAAGTTATGCCTACGCATTCGTTCTGAAGTTTTAATCATTATAAAATCCATTATGGAAAACTATTTTCAGCAAATATAAGCTTTTTCTTCAATTAGCGAAACTTTATTTTTTGCCAGCTTGTTCTAAATATGGTAAGGGCTACCGAGTAGCAGAATACATCCAATTTGCTTACATAAGACACCGCCAAACATTGTTTTATAACAAGCTCACACTGAAAGGTTTCAGAGCTGTAGGCCAGTTTAGGTAATAGGTATAGCTACCTTTACGACCTCGTTTGGCTCACACATACCTATTTAACATACAAATTAAGTCTAATTTGCATGTTTATAATATAATTCAGAACTTTAGGGCGGCCATTTTAATACGAAGAGGAATAAAATTAAGAATAATGTATGATAAGCTTGAAATTGTTTTCTGAATATATTCACCACCCGTTTGCACTATTAACTGCGGGGTATAATTGGGTAACACACTAACCGTAAGAATGGCTGTCATTTTGACAGTTCAACTACATTCATTGCGTTATTTACGTTGTTGAGCAGACAAATTTTTCGAACATATGAAGCAATGGATTGGCCATATCCTCCAAAATGATTCAGATTGTGATTGATAGTGTGTCACGACAGTAGTGCTGGGCTGTCAAATGGGTCCTTTCTGTTACTTTACTCTCCTTTAATTTAGCATACCTACGAATGAATATTTTATTATGGGGAAGAGTCGGGTGCCATAAAAAAGGATTCTAAGAACGAATGTACAAAACCGTGCGGGCTCGGTACATAAGGGCCAGCGCCCACTGGCGGCACGGCACGGCACGGCAAGGGATTTTTAAGCCACGAATAGAAATAAAACTTAATAGTATGATACTAAAATTGAAATTTCAACGGCAACGATGCCGCGGTATCCTTAGGAATGCCGCGACGTCCTTAGGCATCATCATTTAAATTTGAATTTTATTGTCTTACTCCTATTCGTCGCATAGAAATCCCTTGCCGTGCCGTGCCGTTAGTGGGCGCAGGCTCTAAATCACTTTGTAAACTCCCAAGGAGGCAACTATTACAAACACTTCAATTTGAATGTATTATTTTGGGAAAACGTAATACATACATTCAAATTATAAATTGCTATCATCTAATTTTTCATTTATGAAAGGATTTAAAGAAAATCTTATTAGGACCATTGTATCCGTATGTTCCGTATGGTAGGTCCATGTTTGATGGTAACGGATTACATGATTAGGGGCCATCCACACAATTTTTATCGTTTTTGACCCCCCCACGTCCCTGTCACAGGTGGTCACACTTGTGTGACGTCACATATTTTTCAATTTTATATTTACACAAGTAAGAGTAGGTAAGTAGAGTTTTAGTATTTTAGGTTCTAACATGTGACATCACAAAGCTTTTGACCCCCCTGGCCCTTGTCACACAATGTCACAATTCGTTGAACCCCTCCCCTGTTAACGTGTGACGTTATTTATGGATGGCCCCTTGTCCAGCCTTTTTTTTTGTTCTTTTATGATTACGTTGCATTTTGTAGAGAAAGAGGAGGAGACTTTACACTAGCTTTTTAAAAGTAATTAAATTATAAATGATTTTATTTCTGTAAGTAGGTTTGTACCTACAGATGCCAGCACATCAAGCTACCTTGATAGATTTTTAACTTTATTCCATAGTTTGGAGTACCTTGATGTGCTGGCGTCTGTACAAACACACGTCAATCATATTTTAAAAACTCCTCTTACTCAACTCCTATCGTGACTACTCTAAGAATGCAGCAAAAACCTGCTAAAACCTCAGAGGTCACAGTCTCTTATAAAGTCCAGACATAATCTTGGTCAGATCATGTGAAGACCATGTGGTCTGAAATGGTTTTTTGGGGAAAGAACCAGAACAGATTGAGTAGACCTGTCCAGTCAGTGCACGCATTTATCAGCATCTCAACTCAGAACTTAAGGAGCTCAACGATTCGACGAACAATACCAAAGAAAGGACATTCGATTGAAATCTCAGACTGAAAGAGATTTGTTTTTTCTTTGTGTTAAATTATAAATTATATCAATGCCAAACCTGGTAACATATAAGCGCCATCCGACCATCGTGTGACCATGAGAAGTGAGTGACCGGGGTGCTGCGGTCATTGATGAGCTCGATGCTCCATCGTCCCTCGTACTTGATCCACACGAATATTACCCCGCTGCTGTCACACGACGCCAGTTTCTGGTACGGTTCGTTCCATTTCACGAGGATAACCTAGTTACAAAAAACAAGAAATCAATCACTTAAACTGTTGTGCAAAGCACTTTCCGGTGGTATTTGTTCTTTTCAGAAAACAATTAAACACAGACCGTTTTTATGCCCTTAACGTAATTTTGTTCTGAAAAGTGCTGAAAATTTGTAGCTGTAAAAAAATCTCAGGTATAAAAAAAACACACGAAACAAGTCAAAATAAATAAGAATTGCCCAGATGAAGATGAAGGCTGCATCTCCATGAAGGGATGTGCATGATTACTTACGTTGAATGCAACGAACGCGAGTCCGAGGTCTGGTGATTCAAAATAATGAGGGCCTGTCAACCATATACCGTACCGGATGTTTTACTAGCAGGGGTGGATCAAGGATTTATTGCTGCGAACGTGGGCCAGACGGATAGAATAGATTTCATTTTGACCATAGCTACAGAAATTAGACTTATTTTGTCGACAAAGGTAGCATAGGCGGATGCTTGTTGAGGGCCCGGGGCGGCAAAACAAAAGCAGACCCTCGGTCATTGCAGTTTATGTAGGTATTTCTAGTAACATTTTGGAGGTCTTTGACCACCAGAACCAGGTCCCGGGGCGTCATTTTTCTTAATCCGTTTTTGGTGGCTCGTGCCCGTGCCCCACCTCTAGATCCGCCCTTGTTTGCTAGTCATATCTAGTGGTAACTTCCATGCTAAGCCCCTATGCCAGGAGGAAAAGATCAGAAGCTCAATGCTCGTAAAAACGTCAAAAAATTAAGTCGTTATATCATCTCAGCGACAGTCAATGTCAAAAATCTTTTGTCCCTCCATACTCCTTTTCCTACCCCAATACTCTCTCTTTTCTTTGTACAAATAGATTTCCTGTATATACAGGGTGGATTTTTGAGATGGGGCAGTGACCGCTGTAGTTACAGTAAAACGGTATTAGCAGACTTACCTTAACTTTTAGAGAAACTTTCATGTGCATTTGATTTTGAAAAAGTTATACAGTGAGCAAGAAAATTGGCAATTTTTCTACGAACTAAAGAAACTAAACGTGGCATTGGCTAAAAGCACAACCGTGCCAAGCCAAAAAAGGCAAAAGCGTAGTTAGAGGCTTTATTGACAGATTGAGACTGAGATCAGAGTGCAAACGGTTTAAAAAGTACGGGAATTGCCCCTGTGTTTCGATAACCAACACCAAGTTTCTACTTTCAGTTTCAGTAGCCGACTAAGTTAAGAGGAGATTAATTACATCACAAATTAACGCACTAATAAATCTGCTTAGATTCGCACTAATCCAAGTTAATTACTACATAACGTAGTTACGCTCGCGAGCTCCGAATATACACCTGTCTAGGATTGCCGAAAGTAGAAAGCACCGTTTTGGACTTGGGCGTTATTCAAAAAGTAAGTCTTATTGGCTTAGGTGAATTGTAATTAATAGAGGGTAGTTAAGTTACTATGATTGAGCAATTGTGTATGGTGGGCGGTGGTGGTGGGTGTTTTTAGGGTTCTGTAGTCAACACGGAACCCTTTGTAGTTTCCGTCCGTCTGTCTGTCTGTGGCTTAGCTCAGACAGATACTCCTAGTAGGTACTAGAAAGCTGTAATTAGGCATGGGTATATTAATCACGCCGATAAAGTGGTTTTTTTAGTAGGGATTTTTTTCTTGTCCATGTTTTGGAGTGTCGTTGTGTAGGCCGTTCAAAAGTATTGCGGGTGTTGGCAAACCATTTTTTAATTCAGGGATCCGTTTGCAAAATATTAAGCTTTATTAAAGTGCTTATTTTTGTTAGAGGCAGGTGTGTCCCACCGTGCCTGCTAAATGGTTTTCGGATATGTGAAAAAAATAGCTACAGTCAAAGTTTTAAGGAAAACTATCACAGCTTTACAAGATAACGAGTAAAGTTGAGCAATTTACATTTGCAGACCAATACATTCCATTGGAGAACATGTTTTTCAATTAAACAATTGACAATGTTAAGTTTGTTCTTAGGATACATCCCAATTACGGACTCCTTCATTGTCCGACACGTACTTCGCAGATTTTTTTACCTAATACAATTTTCTTTTCTCCTTTCAGCGTCGTATGTTATAAAACTATTTTCCATAACGACCAAAGCTCATCTAGTTTTTGGTGTAAAAAACTATAACGATGTGAGGTAAAAGTACGATAGCTATTCACACACGACTCTAACTTTTTAATTTATCAACTTCAACATTAACTAGGAGTACATCTACATTGCGAATACGAATACATTCCCTCGTACATCCAGCGCCAAGAATCCACTTTAGTGACAGCTCTAGATTAATTACCGTACGTAGTCTTAATTAAGTAAGGTGCAGTGCTAAGTAAAACACTCGTTCTTGAGTAATATATACTCGTAGGTACTACAAAATACAGATGTTTCAGAGAAAGGAATTCTGAAAATGAAAACGATCCCAAGAGTTTTCTCTATATTAATTCTGTAGTTTACCGAGTAAACCCGACTTTTAATAAGGACATAAAACCTATTTTCGCCAGCTTATATCCTACAGAAACTGATGAAATGGATATTTTTGCTGTTCAGACATTTTATTAATTGGGTCCAATATTCGAGTAGGTCCCGCAAGTGCTCCCGCAGTAGTTAGCCGGACGTAATTGATTGCTGGCAGCCATCGGCGGTCGCTGTAAGGACGGGGTTGAGCGATGCGACGCGCCCGATGCAATCCATCACAACAACTACTCTACAACACTCTATAAACCCAATTACTAATTTCAGTGCTGCTCACGCTTTCATATGACACCAGCACATCAAGGCTTTATGATCCAACCGCATGAAACTTTCCCCAAATCGTAAAAGAAAAGCGTAAACGATAGAACAGAATACGCCTCTCAAGGACGAAGGTCGGCGCAATAAATTGTAGACCATATTGCTAGCTCGGCGTATTAATACAAAAGCGACTCGTTCAACTTTATGGCTACTAATAGATATCAGCTTTGACTACTCAAGTGGAACAACAAAACAATATTAACATAAAGGGAAATTCCTCTTTACTCAATTGGCGGTATAAACGTGCTTGAGCTTCTCAAGAGATATAGGTACAAAAAAGACTATATTTGAAAAGTATAGGCGTCGTGCTCCAGACGCAATGTTATTACACATTCCACGTGCCCTTCACTCCATATAAGTTACACCCACTTAGAGAAAACAGCCGGGATGCGAAGGAATCCGACGTTACACACACTGCCAGCAATCACACGTTTGACACAAAGCTCTCGGATCCGCATTGAGAGTATTCAATTTATGAGGTCGCATGTATAGATGACACTAGTGTGTGTGCACGTTAGTACTCTTAGTGTACCTACCCTTGTGTAGACAGACTAGTGGAGTATTTTGGAACAAGGACCTAAAATATGGTGGACCAGGTATCTCGCCAAGTTTTAACGTTTCTCAATTGATGATGAGTCGCAGATTTGGCATGACCGTATAAAGCCAAGTGGAGCATAACCTTTACTCAGTTCATAGTAGCCGCGAGTTTCAAAAGAAGATTCTGCTAGTGCTGAATAAGAAACATCGTGGGATTCATTGTAGTACAACTTAGACAGAGACAAAAAGAGACAGGCAATAATGAGAACAAAATGAAAATCCAAGATGGCGGCTGCAAAAAATATCAAAATTTTCGTCATGGTTGTAGTTTTCGTGGTTTTCGAAGATGCTGAAGCCAATAATGAGGTTACAATGAAAAACCAAGATGGCGGCTGCAAAAGAAACCCAAATTTTCGTCAGGGTATCGATTCAAGAGAAATTCCTCAGTTTTGGCTATGAGAATCTTAAAGCCATTCTGCAAAAAAAAACTGTAAATTTAAAAATAATTTCGACACAACTAAAATCGAATTTGAGGATCGCGATTCCACGTGGTATTTTTTGGCTTGGCATTGTGGTACCTGTTTGCCCTACCCCGTGACTTTTTTTTAGAGCCGGAGGCGCGCAGTAAGGCAGCCTCGACGCATTTTATATTGAATTTTTCACTTTTTATATGGAAAATATGAAACATTATTACCTACCAATGTTAAGTTTTAGAGTTTTATGGCGTTCATAAAGGGGGTCAAAATTTTCATTATTTATGCGATAGGACAGACCATTTTCGAGATAATTATAAGAAAAAGAAAAAAAAAGATACAGTAAGTACTGTTTTTGCACCTGAAGTTGAGGTGTGGTTGAGAATTTTAGTTCTTGACAACTAATTTTATTCCACAACTTTTTACTCGTGGTTAAAAATAGTCAGATTTTCGCAGTAATTATCACAAAAATTAAATAACACAAAAAACCTATGACCAAAACAAATGTCAATAACAAACTTATAAGACTTATATTATTTTCTACTGATAATGTGACGTGGGCGAGCAAGTGCGCTTGTGGCCAGCCTACGCGGTGACAAATGACACGGGTTCCACCCTCGAGGCCTTACGGCAGACAGTATATTAATCTATGGACTGAATCTCGATACCCTGCGCATGAATACAGTAGTAAATACACCCAGATGTTAGAATAAAATCGTTATAAAATCAATATTTGATCTTTTGAAAAAATAATTTATTTGAATATTGTTCAGGATTAAATTGTCTATCTATTAGTTTCACAGTAACATAACTAAAATAATGCTTACTTCACGAGGAGATGCATGTTATCAATCATTGTTACTCATTTCTGTGGTATCGTTGTATGGAGATTTGTTAAACAACTGCTACTTAAAACAAAACGAAAACAACCATTGTGGAATCAAGATTGTATGTTTTTTTTAGTTGATATTTCATTTAAACAACGAGTAACGATAGCTCCAAAAAACTGCCCAACACTCGGCTGGCGCGAAGTTTTGATATGCAACGCGCCTTAATGAATGTTGTCCAACTGTCAAAATAAAAGCCATTCCTAATATTAGTGTGTTACGCAATTACCCTTCTGTGTGAGATTACGTGTTTTACCTATTATACATACACCGTAGTTACGTACTTTCCTCCCTATGTTCATTTAGAAACTAAACTTGAAGTAAGGAACCGCGGAGCAATAACGGTCTCATGGGGTTTTTGCATACTAAATTACTTGGCAACTCGTAAAATATTCGTAACCTCAGAATATATTAATTTACCAAATACACCGAAGTACTACAATACTTGAACTGTTTATTTCAACTCGATAAACAAAAAGTTCCAAGTTTGGTAATTACATTTTTGCCTGTCGGCTGCAGGTGTTGCCAGAGCCTATTATTAACAACACGTTAACGCCACACTTGGAACAAATAAATAGGCACAACACGAGTACTTACCTACGTAAGTGTTATTTTTGCAAATATTATGCTTGGATAAATATAAAAAGGGCTTCAGTGTAGCTGTAGACCACGGCGAGTGGCCCTTGAACACGATACGGTGGGGCTTAAAACAAAGTCATGTCGCTCGAGGACTTAGCGTTTGAATCTAACGAAGTCCACTCATTTCTACGGTTTTTTCGTCTGCAAGATGTGCAAACAAGACTGTGCAAACTTTACATCCCCAGCTTGCTTTACATACTGTGCGGCTAAGTTTGAAATTCATATCAGACGTGAGAGAAGTGCACGACAGTGGAGTAATTAAACATTTTACTGACTGTATTGCAGTGGTATCGCATATGAGCCATAGTAGCCCAGTGGTAACAGCAGCGACTTTCGAGTTTCGAGTTGTAGATGGTATGTTCGAACCCAGGCGCTTTACTTTGTGTAAATTATTTCATCTCCACATGCTCTCATAACGCTGAAGGGAAACATCATGTCCTAGAACCAAAAATTCGAAGGCATGTGCATCTGCCAAAGTGCCAACCCGCGCACAGTAGGAACCTTATAACCTGAATATGTAATGACCGTATCAATGCTTTAAGCCAATTGGACTGGGCGAAATTCCAGGTTGATTAATAAATGGTCCTTCGAGACTGAATTCTCGATAGGACCATAATCACGTGCTCTTTTTCGCTACTGCTAGTTAATAGACTCATCAGTATGTCGAACTTGAAACCACACCCTAATCACCATAAAGGTTCACAATCAGCAATGCTTTGTGTATTGCTGATTGTGTAATTACATAAAAGAATAGCAAGGTAGGACCTTCAATTCTAGGTACAGAATAGACAGAAATAACAATGAAAATACTAGTGCTCTCTGATCTTGTGTGTGCATTGTGACAATCAACTTAGCATAATCAATCTATAATGTTCCCACTGCTGGGACACAGACCTCATCTCTTTGAAAGGGAGTGGGCCATAATTCACCACACGGGCACAGTGCAGGTTGATAGATGTCACATGTCTTCGAATTTTTGGTTCTGAGACATGCCGGTTTCCTCACGATGTTTCCCTTCAGTGCGTCTGTCCAGGTTTCGGACCTACGAGCTACAACTCGTAAGTCGCATACCAGCCGTTACCACTAGGCCACCACTGCTCTCCAAAAAATACTGCTCGAGAAACAACTTAAACGTCCTGAACTGATTGATCGCGTTTTGTTCAATTATCCAACGTGCGGTAGGTACCTACCAGTATAAAAGAGATGTAGACAGAACAACAAGTAACGAGGACAAAGAACCCCCATTGAGCAACGATATTAAATCACAGTTCAAACACTCGATACCTTTAGAAAAGTCCGTAAATAAGTACCAAGATTTTAATGAGGAAAGGTCGTGTTCCGATATATGTACCTACCTACACGATTATTTATATAATGAAGATACTAAGAGGCTATGGTGTTCTACTGTTATACAGGGGGGCAAAGAGCAAGGACAGCGACGCACAACGGCGCACTCTGTAACCATGGGTTTAGTATAACATGATTCTAATTCCCGGCCACCACAGGCGCGGGCTTGCGGACGGCGAGTAATGGGAGACCAAGCCCGGGTCGACGGCACGTTGTGTTCCACGCGCGCCTCAAAGAGATGTCAGCATCAACTGGTGGCGTCCGCAAGGGCCGATGCCTGCCAGGGGTACGGGTTGTTGGAAATAGATACCGTGGCCCCTGGCACACAGGCAACTGAAGGAACACGGGTGGGTTTTAGTCAGCAAAAGACTGACACGCCCTCCTACTTCACCCAGAGCGGGAGCAGTTTCGTCAATTATTTAAAAAAAAATGCTGTTCCATACATTTGCACTGCGTAGATATTGCCGTTTTCTACGGAACATAATTTTATTACAGTATGAGCGTCAATGTCCGTACCATCTTGTATAAATACGATTGTTTAAACGATTTTGACATTTAAACGGATTGCTTTACTCTACGTTTATCTCGTTTCACATCTGTTTTCAGTTGACCACAGACTCTTTTCATTTATTTTGTAAAATGGATACGCCAATGCGCAAACCAGTCATGTAGCTGTTAAAAGCACTTGCTTATCTCTCGTTCCCACATTTCAGTGAATCTCAAAGTCAACATTCTAACGTGAATAGGTCGCAAGTTCGCTACGTTTTCAGGTTTTCAGCTCAGTATTAACGGTAAGTTTTTCTTTTTTAATAAAAAAGAGTACCTATGTCATATTACATCAGTTGTTTTTGTGTGGAATATTTTTTTATACCTACTGAGCACTCTCAAAATTATCTTCAGCCAGAATTATTTATGGGCGGATTTTGACTGGAACTTGTAGTATTCATAGAATGTCATTATCGTAGGCGGAGTCCCGACCTCTTGAGCGAACAAGCTTCCATCTTCCACAAAAACCAAATGCGAGGAAAACCTTTCAAACGCGTAAGCAGGTAGGGACCGCTACTTCTTATGTAAGCTATCTTACATAAGTCCAATCAAATCTATACTTAGTTTTTTGCCCTTTTCATGAGATACCATCACGCGATGGACGCGATGTCACTTACACTGATATGTATCGAGATTAGGATGTCGCTTCCCTGACAAATCGAAAGGTCACAACAATTTAATAGTCGTTTGCATTATTCAAGCATTTCCTGTCATTTCATACTTCAGGACGGAATTTATATCAAATGCTGATTTCAGCGAACTAGAAACAATTCAAGTATTACGACAGTGTAACGACATTTCACGACAATCACATCCATTCGAAAACCATTGGCGAGAACGTGACATGAAATTAAACTTCAATTTACCGTGTGTGTTTGTCGTCAAAACCGTAAGACTTTGTTTTGTTAGGGACCCGAAATGGATGACTCAATTTTTTAGGTCAGGGTAGACTCGAGCAGAGTTATATTGAACCCAAACCTAAATAGAAAATCAATAAAGTTTTCCTACGCCGCTTTTGTGAAAATACGTTGAAGAGAAGGGATTGCGAACAGGAAAAAACTAGTTACCATTACCACTGAACAATCTACTTTGAACTCTTGTGAGACCCGCGGCATTATTCTGAAAATAACAAAAATTACAAAGGAATACTTACGTCAGATCGGTGTCCCCTCAAATTGTAATTTGTACGCAATGGCAGCTCGTGCGGGCGGCGCGCGTGCGACGATGTGAACGTCACTCCAACCACCCCGCGCACGTTGCCAGTAGCCAGCCAGCCCTCCTGGTAGTAGTTGTTGCGGTTCAACTTCCAACCTTCCTCCTATTCAAACAAAGCATATTTTAATCGCGCTGCATATTTAACAAGCCCTACAGCCTACAGCCTCGAATGAAGACCTTGGCCTCGCAATAACGAGCGGTGCAGCGAGAAATTGTAGCCTTTAAATTGCAGACTAACGCGAGTCTTTTGAATTGATCACAATGAATATGAAAATACATTCTATTGTACGGGAATAATTGTGAGTAGGTACCTAATCACATATATTTTTAATTAAAAAATCATTTTTCATAAATAAAAACGTAAGGGGAAACTGTTAGTATTGTACAAATAAATTAGGTACACAATAGTCTGTTGAATAAAAATTGTACAGGCGCGGACTTCAAGCCATAGGTACACACACTTCTAAGTATATTTTAATTGAATATTATTATACCTAAGTATATAAACATAGGCAAGTGCCAGTTGGAAAGGGGAGCTAAGCCGAAAGGGTAGTAAAGCACCCATAGCAATTAATAATACGAAACATTCTCCTTGAACTTTGCTTTATAAAATCATAATGATATTAACATTCAAGAACGGAAGTAATTTAACAGTTCTACGGACCCGCAGTAGGAACCCTACGGATAACTATACGAGGTCCCGGAATATTCCTGGCTTTTAAGAGGGTAGGTAACAAATTAAATCTATGCACACTCTCGCTTTTGCCGGTAGCTAACTTCGTTAGAGCACATCAAACACTTCCTCTAGGCTCTGGCTAGGTATAGCACATGAGAAATGGTGCCTCTGAAGAAAATGTTAATGCAATCAGCCGAAACGTTTGCCCTAGTATGTAGAAAAGTATTTATATTTTACTGCCGCCTGAACTTCGCACGGTTTTTACTACTTAATAAATAATGGAGATTTCTTTATTAGATTATGTACCTAAGTTTATTTTGAATGTATTATGAACCTTCCGAAATACATTTTAAAAAATATTGTGAAAACGGCGTCAAACCCGTTCCTTTTTTTAGAAGAACAACGAACGTGGTCACACAGATAGAAAAGAAAAGTGAATTTAATTAATAATACATACATAGACATAAGTATATTATAGATGTATGTAGAAGCTGAAAGGCTGTGAGTTGCCAGCACAAATCGAATAATTAATTTTCAATATAGCTACAAATAGCATGTTCACTTGTACGGGCCGCATTAATAGGAAGCCAGGCAATTAACAGGCACGTAATGGTGCATGCCCGGCTCGACGACGGCAGACCGGAGATCGAAGGCGAAATTGCCAATTAGCTAGATATTACGATCCGACACCCATCCATCCATTAATTCATACGTCACCTATTAGGACACATTTCTTACCAATATCTACGCTATCCTGTTGGGAAATCACTCTACAGGTTGACAAATCCCTACTCTATCCCTACTAATATTATAAATACGAAAGTAGCTCTGTCTGCCTGTCTGCCACGCCTAAGCCGCTGAACCGATCGTCATGAAATTTGGCAGAGATACCTATAGCCTGGGATATGGAGAAGGACATAGGCTACTTTTTTACGCGATAGCCGACATCCACGCGCGCGGTTCCGCGGGCGAAAGCTAGTTCATTATAATTATGACTTTAGATCGCTATTTATGTAAACACATTCAAACGTAGCCGTTTGGGTTCGAAACACTCGGATCATGGGGCCCGAGTGCACGTCTCCTCTTTAAGGAAATTTCCAGCCGGCTGGTCGACACTTCACGTGACCAGAGGGCTGGGTCATTCTTTGGCCAAAGAATTAGCATTGCCATTCAACGTGGCAATGCTGCCAGTCTTCTGGGCACGTTTCCTGATGACAGCGATGCGGACGAATACTTCGACCCCTAAGTATCCTTTCGTTTTTGTATTTATTGGTTTAGTTAGTTAGTTTATTTTTTTTATTCTTATTCAAATAAATAAGTTTGTTTTTTTATCTCATTATAAGCGAACTGTTATTTAAGTTCTTATGAGAAATAAAGTTGTTTAAACCCATTTATGTTCTGTGGTATCTAAGTACGTACTAATACTTTAAGTGTCTTTGAGTAGGTAGGTACCTTTATTGTTGACCTGGTAGGGCTTTTCGAAATTAATGGGATTAAAGGGACTTAAACTCGATTTCAAAATCCCAAATTAACACACATAAACAAGAGAGAGTTGACGTTAATAGCGTTGTCCTAACAATGACAGAATTAATCCGTAGCCAAGGTTCACTAAAACACTTAGGAGGATTTTTAAGCTAAAGGCGAAAACAAAAAAGTCTGTCTTTACTTAATGTAATTGCCTTAATTAAAAGTATAGTTGAAAGGAACGATTTAATTCAGCAAAAGGGGGAAAATAATGAAACATTATGAAAACATTATACACGGTTTTAAGGAAACTCCTAAGGGTCCCTCTGCTCTCTAATGTAAAACATTATTATAGAGTGAAATCGGTCGGAAATTTTAAAGTGGAGACGCTGCCACTTCATTACACCAGTCACAAGCTTTCTCATAGTTCAGTGTCTCCAACTGCCTGTGACTAATGAGGACTGAGAGTTGAGCATTTAAATACCTGTATTTACGACAAGGATCGTATGACGGCTGCTTGAGACAGAAAACATCACCTACCTAGCCTCTTCCCAGCTATATTCGGGTGGGCCTCCAGTCTGGTTAGACTACTGAAACTACTGAATATCAGTAATTTAAGGAGTGACTGCGTATCTGACCTCCACAACCCAGTTACTACGTATTACGATACCCCTTGGTAAGACTGGTTGTCAGATTTTCGGGCTTCTGACGAACCGTAGGTACCTAACGACTGTCAAAGATCCACGAATGACAGAACTGCTAGTGAAAGATATATAATATCCATTAGTAAAAGAAACATAGATATGTTATACTTTTACGACTCGATGCGCTAAATTTAAATGTTTATTCGAAAGATAGAACCCAGACTCTGACATTTTATAATACGCCCTGTAATTAATTAATTGCTTCGTCGGTACTTCGGTAGACCTTTGTAGAAAGAAATTTCTGAATAAATTAACGAGATAGGTAAGTGTTTTAACAGACGGATGATAAAATAGATTTTTAGCTAGCTAACTTTTAATGCTATGTTCTCTTGTGTAGACGAATTCAAATTAAGCTGTGGTTCTCAGGTAAAAGTGGAGGTGGAGTTTCATTCTTCTCCATACGAAACTAGGTACCTTTTGGAAGAGACAACAAGAATAAATTCTATTATTTTGTAAGTTTTGACGTTCAAAGTGCGTTCTATGTGTTCTTGTTTCATTAAATAAATAATAGTTTAAAAAACTAAAAAACACGCTTTAAAAACCAAACTAAAAAAGGAGAAAATAATTTAATTCAACTAAAAAGCATGGGTCGAAATAGCGTCCAAAGGAGTCGGTTACAAACAAACAAACATACAAGTGAAGCTAATATAAAGCGTGTAAAAAAATTGACTTTGATAGACTTGATTTGGCAGTAAATTGCAAATCAATATACCAATGATACCATAAAGAAGAAAAATACCAAAGATAGAAAAAGCTTAATACAATGGCCTGCATCAGAATGACATTAATGGTCCTTATAATAGGTTCGTTACAACAAAAACAGTCTTGCTTAGTGTAGTGTTGAAGGCAGGTTGCCTTAATTAACTTTTGCCATTTAAAATTAAAAAGAAGAGGTAAAGTTACCTGCCATGACTAAAACCAATTATACAAAGGACCTTCATAAACTATGTATGAACACTATGAACCATACATTTCTTATATATTCATTGGAACGAAAGCAGCTTCCGGGCTTCCCTTCCAAAATTATCTATTCATTCCTTTCGATGACAGTCGTAAAAAAAAGCAATTTTCTTCCCATTTCCACGGGGCCCATCGCGAGGTACATTGTTGCATTCTTATGGGATGTTTCGCGGTAGCGCGTCCAAATTACCCCTAGATGACGAGCGATGCATAGAAATGGAATTAAATAGGTCAAAAGCTGGTAGAGTCAAAGAAAGGTTAATGGAATGGGACCCCTTAACGCCCTGCCACTAGCTTCGACAGTTCGGTTCGGCGTCGTTACATAGATTACAGTTGCGCGTGGCTCCTGAACATCTCGCAAGCAATCTTTCAAAACTATTTCAGTAGTCATAAACAAATTCATGAAAGCAGGGCGGTTTACGTTACGTTTATCTAACAAAACAATGAATAATGGAACAATATATCTAAGTATATTAGGATGCTATAAACCTATGCGTATTCTCACGTTATGTATGTGGCTTTTGTTTATCGTCCATATTTGTGTTATTTCAGGACTTAATGCCTTACTTACTAAAGGTCAATTTACATAATTATGGATTACTAGCTTCCGCCCGCGGCTTCGCCCACGTGGAGGTCGTAAATTATTCCACGGGAACGTACTACCGGGATTAAAAAGTATGCTATGTGTTAATCTAGGTTATAATCTATCTGTGTGCCAAATTTCATCCAAATCCGTTCAGCCATTTTTGCGTGATTGAGTAACAAACATCCAAACATCTTCACAAACTTTCACATTTATAATATAATATTATATTATAGTATGAAGTAGGATTTTCAAATACATAAGTGCCAAACACACAGGTATTTCTTTTGACTTGTTATTTTAGCTAAGTAGTCATAAGCACTTAGTGAAAAAGCTAAAAAATGGTGAATACTTGACATAAAATGTACTGTAACGCAAAAATTGATTTATAAAATGGCATTGGGCCTAGGTTCCGCACAAAATAGCTATAAGATCACACACACGTAGGTATATTCTAAAATTAGTATTATACGTAGCGAACTTGCGGCGATCGTAGAACTCTCATTTCAGCGAGACCTAGGTCGCGAGTCGAGAGTTTCAAAATGAACAATGAGTGAAACTTACCTCGGGCAGCTCGTCGGGCACCTTCCCCATCCAGGACAGCGACAGGATGGAACAGTCGCATTTTGCATTAACGTTTCTCTCGAAGTGAAGATGCATTTTCGCTGTTTCAGTTCAGACATAAACTCAAACGTACAACATCGTCGCTATATTACGCAGACACGCGCGGAACTCGCGAGCCGATTCGTGAACGCTCGAACTGGCGTCTCAACGCGCACATTTTACGGGATCTAGTGATAAAACATTTGGGACCGGATTATGAAAGATCATTTATGTTGGATTGTGAAGTGGTCGGCTGAGAGCGCGTCGGTCGGCTCGCTGACGTGACGGAGGGTGACAAGCGAGCCTTCGGCGGCGGACGGCGCAGGTATTGATTGCGCACGGGGGCGCGCGCCCCACGACCTCTACCGCTGCCGCGAAAAACCGGGAAAACCCGCGGAAAGCCCGCGGAGATGGCGCTGCGATACCGAACACAAGGACCAATTCCAACACCTCCAATACTATGAAATAAAAATAATGAAACACTACGCATGTAACACAGGTAAGGCAGGCAGGTTTATAAGAGTTTACATATGTACCAAATTAATCATAATGATGAAGAAATAAGTAATACCTACTTCTTATTACTAGTATAACATTATTATTATACTTTTCTAAGACGACATCGCGCCGTGCATGACTAATTTTTTAAGCATTTGTCGAACTGTTAGTTTGGATCTTGAGAAACAAATAATAATTTAGATGTTTGCAAAAAAGCCTAAAATATGGTGGTATAATGGTATGGTCCTACTATACGAGTTTGGCAAGTTCCTCACTGCGACTCTATTTACATTCACCCGGTTAACTAATGTTTGCCATAATTTAAAATGCAATAATTTTCTACAAGAAAACTTTTTATTCAGTGCGCAAACTGTAACCATGAATTCAGCATATCATTCTGGACCCCCACGCGCAGGAATTTTTCGTCGTTTTTGTATAAACAAAAAAAATCTGCTGTTTCATAGAAAAGTGCAATACCTACGCGGTCAAAATGTATGGAACAGCTGTTTTTTTTTTTTGGAAGATTATGGAAAACAATAATAGTACAAATCATTTTATGGAAAACAAGACAATACCCATTCACCCGCGTTTATTCTTACTTAATTATACATAGTGTGGATATGAACAAAAGCGGTAGGTACGCGGTACTCATGTTTTTTCATTTCCTCGAAGCCTGCGTTGTTAATGAAAGGCTTTTACAGTTGATGTCGAGTGGATTCGAGTGAGGGTTGTTGGCAAACTCGTTTTGGAATACCGCAATATTTTTTTTAGGTATGTACTAGCTTGCTTACCTAAGTACTTAACTTTCTATTAGCGACCGTTTAAGCGTAATAAAAAAAGCAATATACAACATTCTATAGTTTATTACCTATAAAATCAAATTACATTACATTAGGACGATAAAATATCACGTGAATGGAATAAAATATCACAGAATCCAGACTAAATAATTTAATAAGTAGATAGTAGCTACTTGATTTAGAACTTGATTTCCTTGAGAGTGCCCCACGTGAGTCCAGACTTGACTTTGACTGGTAGAGGTACTCTTAGCTTGACAGTTTCTTCCATGACTTGTTTGATAACGGTTATGAAGTACTGTTGGTACTTTTCTGGTACTTCGTATATGAGTTCGTCGTGCATCTGCAGTATGAGACGAGGCTTCGCGTCGAGGCTGTCAGTCCTGGTGTCTATGGAACACATGGCTGCTTTCGCGATGTCTGCGGCAGAACCTTGGATTGTGGTGTTTACTGCTTGACGCTCGGCAGCACCTGTTGTGCAGCAATAAAAGGAGTGTTATGATGAAAGGCATTATTGATATACACATTTTTTTTTGGAGAAAATCTTATCTGAATAATTATGCCTAATGCTGCTCTTTTCTCTTTGCTCTCATTAATAAAATGGGCGTTTCAAAGATTTTATTTTTAACTAGCTGTGCCCGCGACTTCGTTCGCGTGCATGTCGGAAAACAATATTGTGTCGCTCAGATGGTGTAGGTACTACTCCTCCATTAAAAAGAAAGAATCTTCCGACCTAGCCTGGTAGGAACCTACCACAGCGTTCGAATGCAGTCACTGCGTCTTCAGGTTCTATAATGCGACGAAGTCTCACTCAGATTTTTGAGGATAAATATAAATCAAAGCGCCTGGTCGAGGCTCATTTTATAATATATGTACACCTGCCGTAGATACTCAATAAATCGACTGCGCGTCTGGTGGAGTTTGCTGAAGCGTTATTCCACGTTCCCACGGCCCGCTTTCTCACAGGCCAGACCGTGCCAAGCCGGGCCGATAGGCCGTGGGAACATACGATGCCGATGAGGTCTCCGATGGCCAGTCGTCGCCGGCGCGGGGTGACGCAGCGCGAGGGCGGGCGCCTGTCTCGGCCCGTACAGGCGCGTGTCTTTTAGCTTTGTTTATCAAATGTTGACCACTGACTATAATCACAGCAGAGGGAATGCTCGACACGGACTGCGATAGGCCTCGACAGGTAGCAGTGCAGTAACACCTGGCGCGACCTGTCAGACGGCCCTTGGGACCGCGGCGTTATCACGATGAAGAAAGAAGATGCCTACCACAGGTTTCCAGTTTCTACCAAGCGTCACCCCGCGTTGCCAGACCTACGGATTTACGGGTTTATCCATGGATCTACGGATTTTGGACCTCGCCTCTCGGATATACGTATTTTCGATAGAAAATCTATAAAATAGGCATTTCATCAAGTTGTTGTCTTTGTATGTTTGCTATTCAAACCTAGATGGCGTTTCTGACGCTCAAGATTAAGATTTTCTATGAAGATGTTCCTCATAGCCGTAATAATTTTGCTATATTACGCTTGATGGTGCGCCACTGAGACTTTTTTTACAATTTTATTTTTTTATGAGATTTCTTCCCATCTATTTGTATTGATTTTGTAAAGTTGTTATTTTTAAAACGAATAAATATTTATCTCACATTGCATTCTTTATGACTCAGATCGCCTCTCGGATATACGTATTTTCGAAAGAAAATCTATAAAACAGGCATAATCAAGTTGTTGTCTTTGTATGTTTGCTATTCAAACCTAGATGGCGTTACTGACGCTCAAGACTAAGATTTTCTTTAAAGATCTTCCTCATAGCCGTAATAATTTTGCTATATTACGCTAGATGGTTTTTTTTTTTTTTTTTTGAGGGTGGGAAATCATCAAATAACTTCTCCTGCTCTGGGTGGAGCAGGAGGGCGTTTCAGACTTTTACTGACTAAAACCCACCCGTGTTCCCTCAGTTGCCTGTGTGCCAGGGGCCGCGGTATCTCTTTCGAACAACCCGCACCCCCGGCAGGCATCGGCCCTTGCGGACCCCACCAGTTCGGCGCACCAGGACACGTGGCACGCCGTGACCACCCCAGGAACCAAGTAACAAAAGGGCCCCAGACGAACCCGTGTCTGGTACCCTTGGTCCCCTTGCGACGGGTCAGCGCAGTGGCCCCGCCGCCTACCACCTTTCGGCCGCAGGGGATAGGGAGAGCGGCCAACGCTATACCGACACTCCTCTTCCCCTGCGGCCCCACCGCGTCCGCCATCAAACGGTGGCGGCCCCGTCCAGGCTACGGAAGGGAAGAGCGCTACTCAGAAGTACCGGCACTCCTCCTCTTCCGCAGCCTGTAATCCTCAGCCGCGATGCCTCCCATTCGACATCGCGGCCCGCCTCAGTTGCGGTGCACCTCACCGCAACCTACATTTTGGCCGCTACGTCGTCGGCTTGGAGACAAAAGCCCTGACGAGCGGCCCCACCTTTGGGTTCCTCTTCGCTTCACCGTGGGAGCGGACCACGGCTACTGAGCCCCCCCGCAACGACAATGCGGGAACCCACTGGGGGGGACGCTAGATGGTGCCACTGAGACTTTTATTAAAATTTTATTTTTTTGTGAGATTTCTTCCCCTCTATTTGTATTGATTTTGTAAAGTTGTTATTTTTAAAACTTATAAATATTTATCTCACATTGCATTCTTTATGACTCAGAACACCACATCAATTATTATTATCACCACTTTTTATTTGAAATTCTTTTACCTTTTTTTGATTCTTGGCAATCGCCACCAACGGATAGCGATTTTAGTAGTCAGTATCATTACTTTTTGAAATAACGCAGACATAATAATAACATATATTTTGCATATTGTATTCATTAGTACCGTTTCGCGCCAATAGATGTCGTTACGTGTTTCAACATTACGTAATTAAATTCTTCTTGAATACTTTCAATTGATCATATCTTTTAATTGAGCGAAGCGATTGCGATGAAACAAAGACTAAAATATACTCCGAGTTATAAATAATGTTTTAATATAAAAGTTAACCATATTAGTTTCGTTTTTTTGACGTGATACTTGATCTATTCACGCATCTAAACAGAAATCAGGAATACCGACAATGGACACCGGAAACACAGACAAAAATTTCAAAAAGGATTAAAATGGCATATGTTGATTATCCTTTACCACCCCAACTAATTTTTTTTCAAATATTTTGAATGTACAGAAACAGTTCGTCTACAGATTTATTATATGTATAGATATAGATTGCATGGGAAGTTACGTTCATAACCAATTAAGAACTGAAAAGTAATCCTACTATCCAACAAATATGATGAATCTGAAAGTTTGTACCTCTCGATGTTTACATATTTGAATGTTTGTTACTCAATAACGCAAAAACAGCCGAACGGATTTGGATAAATCTGTCAAACAGATGGTTTATAACTTTTTATACTGGTAGTACGATCCTGAGGGATAATTTCCGACATCTACGCAGCCGAAGCCGCTCGCAAAAGCTAGTTTATTATAAAAATACTTACTCTTTTTAGCTCCAGCGACACTGTTAATCTCGGGCAAGTATCTCCTTCGTTTAGTGAGCGTCTCAACGAATCCTCTCGCCCTGCACTCTTCTATAACCGACCGAGTGAACACTTTCACGGTCGGATAGGTTTTATAGAACGAGTCCATGAACACTGCCGCCTCCATCTCCGATACATCGAGGACCTGCGCCAGTGTTTTGTTCCCCATTCCATAAATAATTCCGTAACAAAGCTGCTTGGCTTTCTGCCTGAGATCATCGTCTACCTGTTAATAATTCAATGTTTTTCCAATATCGCCCGTAAAAAGTTATAACTTATAAGCTAAATATAATGAGTTGGGCTCAGTCAAGTGCTCTTTTATGTTGAACATCAAAGAAGGTTAGAAGATTGCGCTAAATATAGCAGACTAACGTTGCAGATTTAGTGGAGCTGGGTTTTGGGTCTAAATTAATGAAATTTATTTTTCTAAGACAGATACAAAATATGAAAATATAAGTATATCTAATTCACAAGGTCAAAATAAATTAGCTGGAAATACTTTACCCACGTGTTCGGTATCGATACCGAAAACGAATGGCACAAACAAAACAACAAAAACTGTTTTTTTATCATCATTAGATGGGCGAAGGTCAATACCCGTAATTGATCAGCTGTTTTTGTATTTTTTTTTTCATGATATATCCTTAATTTACATTTCAGTGTCATTTAAAGTTTAGAACAAAGTTGGAATGATGAACATTTTTTTAAATATCGAAAACTAACGAAAAAAAACATTATACGTTAGTTTTCGATATCGATAGGTTTTAAATGATAATTTAGTTTGAC
Organism: Antitype chi; assembly: GCA_947359405.1. Classification (NCBI taxonomy): domain Eukaryota; kingdom Metazoa; phylum Arthropoda; class Insecta; order Lepidoptera; family Noctuidae; genus Antitype; species Antitype chi. The sequence goes on along the minus strand of OX375815.1, from coordinate 6,017,906 downwards.
CTTGAATACAATTAAATGATATAGCCACTTTGTAAGGCGTAAGGTAACTGATAAGTACCTGCATCAGGGATTTTTTTTAGTTTGGGAATTCATCAAATAAATTCTCCCGCTCTTCGTGTCAGACTTTTACTGACTAAAACCCACCCGCGTTCCGATAGTTGCCTGTATGCTAGGAGCCACGGTATCTCTTTCGAACAACCTGCACCCCTGGCAGGCATCGGCCCTTGCGGACCCCACCAGTTGATGCTGACATCTCTTTGAGACGCGCGTAGAACACAACGCGCCGCCGACCCGGGCTTGGTCCTTACCGGACAGCGAGCTACCCATTACTCGCCGTCCGCAAGCCCGCGCCTACGGTGGCCGGGAATCAGCCAGGGATTCCCGACGCCCAGGGCGTCTCCTGCGGCGACTAGGGCCGTGAGGGCGCATATATTGCCTCTCCCTCACGTGCACTGCCTCCCTCTTCGCGAGCATTACTGCTTCGCAGAAGGAGGTGACGGCTACCCTTGCACTCTCGCTCCGTACCATGGCCTGGACCAGGACCGGACGCGAGAGATCGCCGCCGGCGATCGCCTCCACGAGGACACGGCGGTGCTCCGCCGTGTTCTCTGGGCGATCTAGTTCAGTAGTAACACCCGGGCGTTTCCTCCCGCCTTATCCGAAACAGGAACCTCCCGAAACAACCGTGTCCGGTGAGGACCTGCGTCAGGCGGAAGGTGTAGGCGCCATGGCGCTTCTCAATACACTCATCAAAGAGGGGACTTACCGCCGCAATTGTGGCGTGCCCAACCTGCATCAGGGTTAATCCGGAAATCAATCAAAACCTAGTTGACAAAAAGATTCAAATAGAAAATCTTACCTCATCCTCAGGCACATTGCTCCATGACGCCGCAATAGACTTAAAAACATCCATATCAGAGTTCATAATGTTCATCAACACCTGATCTTTGCTGAAGTGCGTCAGGATCCTCATTTCCAGCTGACAATAGTCTGCTGACACAATGACGTAGCCGGGGGCTGCTTTGAATATGTTCCTACAGTTGAACTCCACAACGTCATCACTTGTGACACTGTGCAAGTATTCAGCGGGGATTGAAAATGTGCGCGGCACATTCTGTAGGTTCGGCTCATGCATACTGATCCGGCCCGTGCAAGTGAACATTGTGTACGACGGATTTATTCTGCGAATAAAAAATATAAGGTTTGCGGCAAGCTCTCACTTTAATTAATCCTCCCTACTCTTCGTGTAACCCCTACCACCCGCGGAGACACGTGTAAACTACTTATAATAAAACACTTTTTGTAATGTGCACCACGTAGATACGCATTCCCTATAAGCGAGTGAGTCAAATTTATTTGACATTCATATTTTCATTTTATGTGCTGTTAAATACTCATACGTAAAGTTTGCAAATAGAGTTTTTTTAAGCGTATTGCAGCGCGACCTCTGCGTTTAAAACCTTTTGTTATCTAGTTTATATGACTGGTCATCAGGTTTATTTATATTTATTCGAATTTCGCACTTTAACAAGGAACTCATGTAATTATTGGAAGATAAGGCTTGCTGAAACTTTTTACCTTCAGTTTTCTCGTATTCGCTAAATTACGTGTATTCGCAACTGTTCTGTAATAATATGTAACTGTAACTTATGTTATATTTCGAATCAATAAAATAAAAAGTTTACTATCAAATTATTATACGCATAGTGAATTTTTATTATTGTAGTGATTTACCACCCGTACACATGGGAGTACATCATTAGGTACCTAATCGCTGCATTATACTACCTAAAAAAAAATGCTACTGGTAATAGTTAGGTACACCGATTGTGCGGGATGGGCTTTTGATCCGAATAGAGAACAAACACAAACCTAATGTACCCTCAGCTCAAGATGCACAAGATTGATAACATAAAATCTGAATTGCTCCAAATTGCTCGCCCGTACCGAGCCGCGCCTACCGCGACTCTACATGTCTAATTAATCTTAATAAAATATGAAACATTTCTGACACAACATGGATCTGTATCGACCCCTTTTACTTACGAAATAATTTACTGGGTCGAGAGAAACCTTAATATATTCCAGGTTAGAGCGGATTAAACCACATACGATAGTAGATCGTCGTCTTTTTCACCGCGGTCCTTTAATAACACAGGCCGACAAAATTAGACGAACACTCTTACCCAGAAACCAGACTATATATTTCCGAAGTATTTCGATGCGCTGAATCCGAATCTGCGATATCAATATATCTGCTATAAACAGAAAGACTAGTACTTTCAGATACAATTGATAATTTTTTGGAGGAAAGAGGAACTACCGGACTACGTAATCTCAAAAATGAACAAATACGGTGTTTTTTGCTCTACCATGTTAGGATTACTCAAAATCCTGACGTGATAGAGCAATTCTCCGGTCAGATTTGGATTCAGCGCATCAAAATACTTCGAAAATGTATGGTCTGGTATCTGGGTAAATAATTTAGCGGCCTGTGTAATTAAATCTTAGACCGTATTTCTACCAGCAACGCTCAAACTTCTGTATGTTTTGTAGAAAGCACCTGGGCGATTGCAACTTGCAAGTGTTTAAATTGCAAAGTAAGTGAGAATAGTGTAGCAGGTGAAAACTGCGTAGGAAATGAAAACTGCGTAGCAATACGTGTAACCTGCGTAGCAATACGTGTAACCTGCGTAGCAGTACGTGCAACCTGCGTAGCAATACGTGTAACCTATACGTGTAACTTGCGTAGCAATACGTGTAAACTGCGTAACCATACGTTTTAACTGCGCAGCCATACGTATTACCTGGGTAGCAAACGTATCTATTCTTGCAAGTGGAAATTATCTAAATGAAACTTGCATGTGGAAATACTGCCATATAACTACTGGTTTAACTACAATATGAACTGGTTAACTGAATACAACATGTCTTGACCAACTTCAGTAGATAATTTAACTGTATTCATTATTACACAAATTCGTAGAGATATCAGGTTGGTGGCTCATCCGAGAAATCGGTAAAAAAAAGCTATCACATTACCTATCTCCTTCGCTATAGATACAAGCCTTCTCAGTGAGGGGATACAGAGTTTTCGTCAATATAGAATTAAGCTTCCTCCAATAAATAACAATACTTGACAAGGGACTGTTGTGCGAAGTTAGCACGCTCTTCTTGGTGCTCACTTTACGTCCGTTGTATATTCCCAGAACCTGTCAAAAGATAATCACAGTTAGATTAAATGAATTATGAAATCTACAATTCCCGGAAGTTAGTAACAGATCAAATTTTTGAAGTTAGCTTTCACACAGGTTAGGAGCAAAAATAAAATCACGATAAAAAAAAGTCATAATTAGGCTGAGAATCAGCATTTTTGAATGTCGAAATTACATAAGACAGCCCAGAACGCCCGTCCTTCACCACTTCTTAGTGCTTTAGTTAGGCAAAAGAAGTGACGCAACAAACTCTCCAGCAGCACAGCTGTCTGTTAAGTTAGAAGAACTTGATTCTATACAATAGTATGCAAAGTAATTAACAATACTAAAAGAAGAAACACAAAACATAAAAAAGTAAGTTCATAACTAAAACCCGACTACTGAAAAATTAGGCTCTAAAAAGTATGAAACACGAAAATATTCTCATCTGAAAGTCGCAAACACATAGCCTATACTACAGGTAATCAGCGGAAGATCAAGACGCTACCAACGATACCCCAGTTGTCAAATTATAATAAGTAGTTTAGAAGTTATGAGAGAACAGATGAACATATATACTTACATACCCACATACATCCCTACCGGTCAAAATAATAACCCTCCTTTTCCCTTCAACGTAGTCGGGTAATAAAATTATTTGCCAGTATATCAGTTAGCACACGCCAATATACCAACAAAAACATTACAAACAAGTGGCAGAAACGACGCTCTTAACTTTTACTAAAACTCGATGTGCTATAAAACACTGCACAATTGAATATTAAAACTATAAAAAACGTAGCGACATATTGTATGTATTGCGAAAGTTATTAGGTACCTTGGCAACATCTTTCGAAGAGTTAAAGTTGAAATGATATCCACAAAGTTTGTACGCCTTCTTTTGCAGACTTTCTTGGGAATTTCTTACATCAATCAAAAGTCGAGACGCAAGATCCTTGTCTACGGTGATTCCGTAATATTCACAGTTGGCCAGAATCTTCGAGACTTGGTTTTCGATATCTGTCAAAAGATCGTAAAGTTAACCTTGAAAGACTTTAATAAACTAATAATTATATTTCCGTTGCGAATGCTATATCCGCTGACAGGGATCGCGCACCCAGAAATTCGCAGGACTATAGCCAGCCGCATCGAGATGGCGAAGCTACAGGATGACCCACGCCACCCATGCACAATTCTAGTCCAGTGCCACAGAGGCTTAAAAGCCGCAAAATGTTTCTTGCGTGCGTGACTCCAGCCGATGGCTACCCCTCCACAGGAAGACGCGATCTTTGGCAAGAACTACTTATGCCTCCTAATTTCTTCATTGAACCATCAGAGAGCCTCCCATCCGTCCCCAAGTTACCGTGGCCTACATGGAAAACCTTAAATAGACTTCGAACCAAGTAGGTCGCAGCAAGGACAACCTTTACAAGTGGGGATTCATGGACGGCTCAGACTTCCGGTGTGTGTGCGGCGTATCTCCACATACAATGGCTCACCTCCCATCTTGCACCGCATGCCCTATTACCTGCACACGTTAGGACCTAATGGCTGCATCAGCGGACGGTATTCGCGTTGCTGAATTTTGAACTAAACAAAATTAAATAACTGTACATATTCCCCCTTATTTATTAACATTGCTTAACGTTAAGTAATGATGATTAACCATACATTTTTGACGTTTAAATATCTCTTAACTTTAATCATCGTTTAAGAATCCACCAAAAAAATCTTTTTATCTTTGCCATCGACAATATCGACATGCTAAGAAGAAACTAATCATCTAGAGTTAAATTTGCTTGTGGTCCTTTTGGGTACATATCCTAAGAAGGAAGGGAACGTCTCTTGGAAAGAGGAAGGCATCATGTACATTGTTCAATCTGTATTATTTTTCAGGACTTAGGTATCCAATGTTGATTGTATGCCAGTACTCTGACGCTGTATAGCTGATAAAGCCCTAATCCATTATGTACGATGATTTTGATAATAGAAAAAGGGATTAAAGAAACAAAAGCTAGAAAAAAACATTAAAACACGCTATACGCACCTATGACACTTCGAGCAGGTTGTAGAGATGACAGTAAAGTTTTTTCTTGATTTTCAGCAATCATCCAAAGTGACCAGGCCTTCAAGCACAAACCTTCAAACATATCTAAAGTCTTCAACTTTTTTTGCTGATTGCCGACTTTTAACAGCACTTTTGTGAAATCTATTCCGCAATACTTTTTAGTCTAAAATACGAAATTTTTGTTTTAGCACTGGATAAAAAGAAAAAGCAAATAGTGCGTTTAAAATATTTCGAACACTTACTAGATAATCAACGTCCGGTATTTTTTCGCTGCTATCTATTAACCATTCAAGTAAAGATATATCGATACAGTTCGTCGATACATTAATGCCAAGCCATCGTTTTAGGTAACCGTTCACTGTTTTCGAACACAAAAGTTTTAAATTCAACGAGTTTTTCGTAAACCAGCTACGTAATACATTCATTATGATTTGCACACTATCTAAAGATGTAAAGTCTAAAAAAATACTTGTTCCTTGATTTAAATAAATAACTATCCCTTTTATTGGGCAGTCTTCATTTTCTTGCTCGACGTTCCGAACAGGCTTTTGAATACCAGCTATGTTGCTTCCTATAATTTCATTACTGGATATGTTCATTTTTTTCAAAAGCAAATGAACTGATGCAGTTTGTACACTTTGAACTATATTATGTAAATTCTCAATAATATCATTCCCTCTTAAAATATAGCAATCCACTTTGTATTGATGAAATTCGATCCAAAATTTTTTGGATAAAGAACAATTTATCTTAGGTAAAATACATCTATTTTCTTTATTTATTATTTTCATATCATCTTGGATTGAAAATTCTTTTTTTTTCTTTTTTATCACAGGTTGTATTTCTTTGTGTGAGGTTTTTCTGCGTTTAAAGGTCAGAAGACTCTTAACTAGCTTACTACTAGCTGCAATACGATTGTTTTCAAACTTGGCAACTTCTCTTTCTATGATATTATCGTCTTCATAAATCAGTTTGATATCTTCGTTTTCATCATCGTCTTCACTTTTAGTGTCCACTAACGTGGATTTAAATGCATTTAAAATTGTGTTGGAGTTAATATTAGCATAATCTGAAGCCGTTTCTTGCCTTAACAATATTGTTGGTTCTTTGTCAAGCAATTTATTGGCTATTGAGTCTATAGGCAAACTCTCTTCAAATAAACTAGAATTATCTCCATCTGAGGAAAATAAACTTATATCTTTTGTCGACATATGTGTAGACGAACTCAGAATATCGGACTTGCTAATATTATCTGATGCAGCAGATCTTTCTTCAATTTCACCAAAACTAATATTCGGTGAAAACATTTTGTCAGATGTGCGCAACTTTGTTAAATTATCTAAACCAGCACCGGTGAAGCTTAAAGAATCCCATATAATATCGTTTGATAAACTTGGACTGTTATTTTCACTTTTAGCACCGTATTCTTTTGATATATTGGCACTTGTTTTGGATACTTCATTTTTATCCACAAAACTCAAAGCTATGGTTTCAAAATTTGAACCATTTGTTTGTGAAACACTGTTAACTTTAGTACTATTATTTTTTTCTTCAACTTCTTGCGTTTGAGCTAATTGATGATTCGTTTCTATGATTTTGTTAGTGGTATTGTTTTTAGTTATGTTTGCTTGCGTGTTTTTAGGCTGGCTTATTTCGTCCTCATCAGTGATTTGATTCTTGAGACTTATTATTCCGTTACGACTACTATTTACATCATGATTTTTGGTAGTTTCTAGATAATTAGAAATTGATGCAGATTTAGAATCCCACTTAATTTCTACAACACCTATTTCAAGAGATAAATATTTTCTTGCTTCCGCAATAAGATTCTCGGCGGCTTCTTTAGTAGTAATACCACAATAGCCCGTAATCCAAATACTTTTAATCTTATTACGTTTCCTTATATCATCACTGTCGTCATCATCTCTTTCCTTTTCACTTTGAAATGGTATTGACTTGTGAAGAATATTTTCTATCGTATTTACATCAGTTGATGCGATACTGGAAATTGATTCAAAGCCTGCATCGAAAAGCGTTCGAGCTCTCATACCATTTAGAGATGGCAATTTCATTAACTCTAGCAGTTCAGAGTGAATCCCAAAATGTAAACGATCTTGGAATTGTGATATTAACATTTCCATATTTTTCCACCCCAATTGTCGGCAAAAGGCTGTTACCATACCTAAAAATGGATTGGTAATTAGTAACATTTTTTTTTATGTGTTTCGTACTTGCTTACTAAGGTTCTGTAGGTATCACCAAAACTGTTTACTTTATCTTCTTTTATTATTTGCCATAATTGTGGCTAAAGTTATTAGTATTTCCTTTATTTCATTAAAGACATATAAATTATATTTTTAAATATTAGAATATAAAATACTTACATAAAAACATTTTAAAATATAAAAAATAGTAGCCCACCGTTATCGGGAAGAGGGGCCAAGAGGGCTCGAGAGAGAGGAACCTCCTAACAATGGGAGCCGTGTCAAGAAGTAGGTACCGCTTTCTGAATCAGCCCCTTGACCCAGCTGCCCAACGAGAGCCTCCTCAGGTGTTGGTCGGGGCTCTTAACTATCAAGCCACTGGCTGTAACGACTATCGGTACAATGATCCCCGAGTCCACATCCCACATGTAGAAAACCTCGCGAGCCAAGTCAAGATACTCGATTTGTTTATCTTTATCTGCTTTCACGAGGGTCCTGTGTGTGTTACCCTGACAAAATCTTGTTCTGACTTGTACTTTAGAGAGGTGAGACTATAACAAATAATAAGTGTATCATGAGGAGCAATTTGTTTACTAATAGCAGAATTTGTTTGAATTGTAGTTTTAAAGTTATTTGAGAAAAAGAGATTTTGCTGGAGTAACGGTTTCAAACGTTACCTTGGCAAAATTTAAAAAACCCCCGACCCAAACGAAAACTCTAAAAAGTAAAAAAATAACATTTATTGGCCTTGTTATTTTTTTTTACTTTTTAGAGTCTCACTACTCTAAAGCACAAGTCAGCACAACATTTTGCCAGGGTAACGCACACGAGGTTCCCGTCATGCGGGACCGGTTTATGTTATTAGTATTCTGGGTAAGATAACGGGTTAGTGACTTCTTTTTTGGTCCTTTCATAATTTTTGGTCTTTTTGTCCTGTTTATGTAGGTAATTGTTAGCTACTACGGTTCTAAGGATACAGGGTCTACCATAAAGGGTGCCGTTCGTACTTTTGGATACGGAACCCTAAAAAACCATTAAAGAAATAAATGCACTCACCTGCAAAAGTTGCAGCTCCTTGTTGAAGACTCTGCAGGAAGCCCCGGGCGCATTGGAACTTCATTGCTACCTCTGCTAATGGAACCTCATTTACTAGGTCCTGTAATGCTAAGGCAGTATAAAACCTTAAATAGAAAATAAAATCATCAACATACAATATACTAATATACTGTATTCAATAAAGTATATAATTTTAAAATTAAATTCAATATTTACCTTTTGTGTATATTTACTTTGTTTTGTATGTTGTTTGGCTTGTTACCGCCTCTTAGACATCTTATTATAAAGCTCTCTTGAACACCCACCAGTTCGCCCACCCTCTTCATGGCCTTTGTGAGAGACTCCCAAAGAGTCAACATATGTATCCAGTCTATGTTACCCCACTGACTACTCACACTGTAAGGTGTTACTAAATATATAAGATGCAAATCTGTCTCCAACACTAGGCACTGGCGAGCTTTCTGCAGCTCACAAAATAAAGACAATCCATCATTTGGAGCCATTGAAGAAGAGAGACAAGCTTTTCCTAAAGGAGTAGCAACAAAATGCTCTTCATCTCCCTCAGTTTGAATTCTTACCAACTCAAAGTTTTTTAATTCCTCTAAAGTATTTTCTAGCAGACAGTTTTGGGTAGCTGATTTGTCCTGCTGATTGTAAAGCAGAGTGCATTTTGAATACAAATGTAACTGTTTTTTTGTAGACAACACTTGGCTAGCTATCATTTCTAGCACTGCTCTCATATATTTATCCTCACTTTCAATGCAACTCTTGACTGGATCTAAAGAGCCCATCATTAAATCAAACCCAATTTTCTTCTCAGCCTCTGAGCATATCAAGACACTCTCACCCTTAGTATCCCTGCCCATTCTTCCAGCTCTACCAATCATTTGTTTGTATGTCAAGATATTTATTGGTTGTCTTTGGAACACAGGTGACCGAATGATAACTTTTCTAGCAGGCAAGTTCACCCCAGAACTTAGTGTAGATGTGGCTACCAACACTCTAATCGCCCCAGTCTTAAATCCACCTTCAACAATGTCCCTTTCGTCAAATGTCAGTCCAGCATGATGGTAAGCAACACCAAATGATATTGTTTTCTTTAAAACTTGGTCTAATCCAACCGGACAATTCCTCAATTGTTCAAGAACTTCTAGAATATTGTCAGTTTTGAGCTGACTTCTTAAAACACAGCCAGCCTCATTGCCCTCACATCCTAGTTTATAAAAAGAAGATGATACAGACTGTGCTAAACTTTCACACCAATTCTTGGTCATACAAAATATGAGGATTGAGCATCCACCTTTAATAGTTTCCAAGCATATTTTTAGAACATTATCTCCTTCAGCAGTTAAACTCATGTCTATGGTATTAACACACGCTCCTAGTTTATCATAATATTTATTCCCAACCAAACAGTACTCATCAAGAGGGATTGGTCTAAACTGTGTGATGAACAACTCAGCATCCAGCCAGTTAGCTAGACTTTCTAAATTGGGTAATGTAGCTGACATACCCACTATTTGTATTTGTACATCCTCAGAATTAGATGATACATATTTAATTTTAGTCAACAGCAGTTCAAGTATATATCCACGACTGGGATCGCCCAGCAGATGTAATTCATCAACAATGATAGCTCCTAATTCTGTTATGTTACCTTCATCTAGCAGTTTGTTTACTAGACTGTTAGCTTTCTCAATGGTACATATAGCAACATGGACAGCGTGTAAGCCCCCGGGAGGGGACTGACATCCCATGAACCCCTCCACTCGAATCCCTGAACTTGACAGTATGTCCTGAAGATAAAACATTTTCTCTCTAACTATTGAAACAAACGGTAAAATTATAATCACCTTCTTTTGGCGTTCCAAAATAGTTTTTATTGTTAGTATTTCTGCAACAAGAGTCTTGCCAGCAGATGTGGGGGCTGAGTAGACTAAGTTACAGCAGTCAAAAAGTACCTTTGAGTTACCCAAACAAGTAACCTGCCACTCAAACATTTCTGTAATACCTCGTTCTTCATATTTTTTTACTATGTCTAGAGGTAATCCCCAGTCTCTTAACTTTTTGTTATTACTCCTTTGTATTTGAGATATCACTGGATTGTTTTGGGTTAAGTCTTCTAAAATTATTGTTGTACTTTGTGAATTGCTGTTAATCTTCTTACATACTTTGCCACTTCTTTTTAATCCTGCATCATTTTGTTCGGAAGTGTGTTCTTTTACAACTTGCAAAGAACTTTGTAATAAGAATGAATTATCGAAGCAGTTATCTAAGAAGCCAATGTTTTCGGCTATAAATTGAGTATCAATCACTTCTGTATCCACATCAGCCATTATTAATACTAAATCATTGTCATAAAATAAAAACAAAATTCATTTTCACACAAAATCAAATCAAAAGCAACAGACAAAATTGGTAACGTCAATCACAGCCGTCAATTTTTGACAACGACATTCGGATTCGGATTATTTCGGATGACGTTTTGTAAACAAAAACTAGAACAGCTGATAACAGTGTGGCCATTCAAAATAAGGTGGCTTTCGACTCAACTATCCAAAAAAATAGACGATTTCGGAAGCATGTTCTGCTTAATTATTTACTGCCATTCGATAAGATTCCGTACCGAATCGAACTTCAATCAATTATATCATAAATCTAAATCCCGAAAACTTTGTCAGTTTAAATCAAATAGACGACCACTATTCTTCCGAAACCTGTTTGCTGTCGAGGGCACGACAAATCAGGTTATCGAAATGTGTCATTTTCTAAACGATAGGATGTCGAATGTTTTTGCTGGTCCAAGATTGTTACTGACAATAATCGAACTGTTCAAGGGTTATTTTCAAACTTTCAAATCGTTCTACAGAAGATTAATTATTCGCTCGACACGTGATTATATGCTGAAACTGAAACAGTAAAATAATACTGAGAGAAAAATTGGCACCGACATGACACGTATTGTGACAAGTGCTGCCATCCCGAGTTTTCACCTTTTATCATAGAGTTAAAAGGGGTAGGCAGAAACAGTCACGTGGTGCTCTTTCCTTATTGCCCTAACATACAACCTTGGCTTCGTCCAACGTTGATACATAAGGTTGTTTGTACAAACAACCTACTATTGTGAGCACAGGTTTAACCTGTTACCTGGTTTTATCCGCGTCTTTTCGGAGTAATCATTGATCTTATACTTGGTTCCGACACTAATGAGAGAAAAAACTGACCGTTCCGGGCTTCATGTAGTCTGCAGGCCGTCGCTTTTGGTATCAGACTGGCCAAACGAGGAGTGCTAATTTGTGAGCAACGAAGACGTGACAAGAGAAAAATTAATCACGCATGACCTCCGCAAGTCTCGGCACAATCTTGTACATAATGTACCCAGGACATAAAAATGGAAAACTCAAAAACCCCGGAAATAGATTAGTCAATATTTATTTGTGATCACAGAATATGCCACAAGGCATCTTAAGTAAGTAGGTATAATATTACAAGGCTCTATTATAAATCTAAAAATTCTATTCTAGAAAATTAACTAGCCAATAATATAAATAAGTATTAATTTGAATTTGAATTTGAATATAATGTAACAATTTGTCTATGGGTGCTTATTATATTATAACTAAGAGACTATGATGAAAGGCAGTACTATTAGAATTTAATTTAATTGCATAAAATGAGATCAAGGTAAATTTAAATTGCTCTCAATGTATTTTGTCTCAGCTGTATGTAACAAACAAAAAAACTATTTATTTCATACTATTTTTTTTTTAATAGCTGAAGTAATGCTGAAAAACTATTCTGTAAAACTAGAGTCAAAATAACATACTTATTAATTAAGTTGTTCACTCTTGATTGAAAATTGGAATAGTTAAACTAATAAATTAAGAAATATCATAATGAGATTTTTGTAGCTGTTGGCTCTTTACCTTCTGTCAAGGCTCTTGATTCATGAACAAATGACGCATAAGTTATGCCCTGAAATTGAAATGATAATATTAAAAAAATGTTAAGAAACTATACTAATTTACTACACACAAACCATTGACATACAAAAAACCCAAGATACACAACTAGCGTCTCAAAAACGTCTGCCTAAATAGGGCGCATTGTGCGCAGGTATTTGGGTGGAATTTGCAAAAAAATGTGTTTTATCGTAACTATAACCACTGACGTATAATTGTGGTCAGTGTACTCAACACTGACCACAATTATACGTTACTTTTGTTTGAGACTGTGCATCTTGGGTTTTTCGTATTTCAATGACACTAACACATTTTTTTATTGATACATTACCTGTTGCATGGCAGCCCTGACAAACCCTTCATTAGCTGAAACAGTAAGAGCCTTGATCCTATGTCCAAAATTGAATATAATTTTGGATCTTAATCTAACATGGCCTCTTACTTTTAAATTCTTTCTTGGATAATCGTCTTCGCCTGGAAGCAAATTAAAGTACAACTTTAGTTACTAGCAATAACACATCTACACACAAGCAAGTGTGGCACTTTAAACCAGATGGCCAATTCTCGTAATTAAAAACGTTCAAAATCTAGTCGCAGTGTCATCTTGGCGACAACGAAATGTCAAAAACTTGTCTAAAATTTATGGAAACTCGAGGTATTTTTGACAGATTAAGACTAAGATCAGACTGTGAATGTTTCATAAAATTACGAGAATTGCCCCTCTGAGTAGTACACGAAGAGTATTCTGTTGTTTGCAAAAAACTAATTTGGATCTTATTTGTGGTATTTCAATAATTTACCTACCACCATAATCATCAGGATACACTCTGACCATATTCTTCAGTTCCTCTGTTCTTTTGATCTCCATTGCCCCTCCTAAGTTATTTACAATTTTCTCAAAGTCATCCCAAGCAGTTCTGCAGCATACTAATGTCTTATCTGAAAAAAAAAAAACAATTGATGAGTATAAGAGGGGTATTCTTGAGGGATGTAGGAATGTACAGCATACGGACTTGGTAAAACAGTTAATATTTGTAGCAGCACAATAAATGAATACACAATCAGTCCTATGGAATAATAACAACAAGAAAGTATAGCGTCCAACAGTCGCAGCGTGCGCGGACTACACAACACTTTATCGATTGCCCACGCGAGCGAGAGCTAGCAAAGTATCGGGAAGGGCGGAAAGCCAGCATTGTATCTTTGTACTGGCAGGTATCACAAGACCAAACTTTGACGTGGCGACGCGTACGCAACACACTATTACATGAGTATTATTTGAGGCAGTAGCTTTTACTGGGGACTGCATTGGGTGTATTTTTATCAAAATTACCTTTAAATAATCTTTCCAAAACTGGTTTCACTGGTCTCTTGGCTTCCCATGCAGATTGCTGAGTCAGTACTTCTTGTTTAAATACATAATTACAGTGTCCATTTGTCATGTTGCTAACGTATGCCATCATTGCTGTCACATCAAGGTTCAGTGTTTGAATTTCTGGATGTTTATCCATACACTCAGACATTTCTTTAAGTGATGGTTCTTGGCTGAAAGTAAGACAACAGATAAAGCATCAATGTGTTTGAAAAAGTAATCAAATGATTTTGATTCAGTTTTCAAATCCAATCTAAGATCCAACGAAATAAAATATTACCAGGATGAGTGATTTTTTCAAAATCTCTGTTCGGTAATTTCTTTATAACTCCTTTGAATGTTGTGGTATTTTAAGGACATGTAAAATAAAAATATTTAAAATTAAATTGATGGAATACTTACCTGCCTTGAAGGCATTCTTCATCACTGGACTCTTCATCCCAAGAATCATTACCATCCTCGCAATGGTTTGAATTTGGCAATATTTCGCCTTTCACTATCACACCAACAGCTTTTAATTTATTAGCCAAATTCTCCTCTATGCCACTCATAAATTCAAAAATAATCTGAAATCCAGAATAAAACATGTAATACCTAACCCATTGCAATAGCTTTTATTTTCTAGTTTCATCTACAACATTTTTATTCAAAATGGCATTCTAACAATAAACATTGTATTATTGTATACACACAAAATTGCAATATAAAATAAAATCATTGCACATTTTGATGAAAAAACAGACAGATGATGTTAAGATTCATATGAAATGAAACATACTTTGGGAGGTTGATACATGCATGGATATAGCTTGGCACACTCCAGATAATCCTCTGCCTGGTCTAGTATTGAGCGAGCTCCATATGAAGCTTTGCCTGCACTTAGTGCTGATAATGACTTAGGATTTCTAGCAATTACTGGAACATAAATGTGTTTTATATATAAACAACAACATCATAACATTACATCACGCCTGTTTACCCGAAGGATTAGGCAGAGACAAATTATTGTTTTTTATATTGTTTTTATTTTGTAATAAACTAGAAGTTGGTTTTGTTTCTCACCTTTAGTCCACACTCTGCCTTCCTCGCTAATTATATCAATAACTAATTTAGAGATGTCGTTAATATGAAAGATTTTACACACGGCAATAACGCCAGGCCGCAAAGCGGAGTCCACCATCGCGCCAAGATGCCGCAGATTTGAACACGACAGCTGTTCAATTTTTACTTTCTTGGATTTTTGAAGCTACAACAAACAAGTTTTGTCGATAATAATTTAATTTCAAGGAAAAACGTGAAGTATCAAATTACTTGTAGATTCATTACCTTCCTCAAGAATTCAATTTCTTGCCTTATTTTCCTTTGTAATTTCATAACTCCGTCTATTTCATTTAATGCCTCCAATTGCACAATGAGATTTTCTCCAAACGAAACTTTTTCATTTAGCAAGGTCAATAGTTCTTCGGAAGTTTCCATTTTGATTAGATTAATGAAAATAAGATTTCAATTTATTTACAAAATTTTGCCCCATTCATTAGCCCATTATATTACTCCCACTAATTCATGTCAAGTCAACCGCATCACCGCATGTCAAGTCAACAGTCAAGTTAAAGTCCACATTCCGAATTAGAAAAATAGCGCTGTGAGCGTTCACATCAATAATTTGCGTTCCGAGATAGATATCACGATTATGGCAGCTAAGAACTGTCATTTTTGTTAACAATACGGAACGCTCGTGAACGCGCTAACAGTGCTCACTCAATGTTAACCAATTTACACCATACAAACTTGTATACACCACAAATTTCGTCTTCTTATTTGGTTAGGTGGCGACACTCTAGCCAGAAGCACATATAAAGGATACAGGATAGTTAGATAAAGATATGATACGATTCAAAACAAAACAGCACAAGTTATTATTACGCATGGTTGGCGTTATCGCAAGATGGCGCATGTCATGACCGATTCACGGGACATCGTTATCGCGCTCACGCCAATTCGGAACGGGTGTGAGCACGCTCAAATCGATAATAACGTATCTCGGAACGTAGCCAAAGTTAACGTCAGGGATGTCAAATGTCATTGTTCTAGTAGTGCTGCACTGCAAAATAGTGCCACAGATAACAGGCAGACACTACCTGCACGCTAGGTAATGTGTTATGCTAGATACACACAATGAATTTAGTCATCGGCAACTCACTATCTCCATAACCCAGTGTTGAAAAGTTGTTGAGGCTGAAAGCTGGTCACATGATTATGGGTTGTAAAAAGTCTGGTTTGTGTTGAAATAATTATAATATCACTGGTATGGTAAATGTAGTGGATTTGTATTTATTGGACAAATTATGTCACTTGTAAGAATCGCTTACGAATAAAATACTTTGTATGATAATATACTTGAAAAATGCACAGATGATGGAAAGGGAGATAAAACAAGAACAAAACTAATACCCAACATTAGGCGACACAACACATTTTAAAAAAGTAAGGGGTCGGTGGCGTTTTCATGCTAAAAATTGCTAAAATACAGAGCCTGGAAGGAAACACTGGGAAATTTAACGGATGTCAGATAGTGGTCGGATAGTTACCTAAATTCAAAACTTTTAATAATTCGAAAAATACCAATTTACGCATTCATTTGTAAAATTTATAGTTAGTAATTGTGGTTGCAGAGTTGGCATTGCAATGAAATGATTCATCCAGAAATAAATTTAAACAGAAATGTCTGAAATTCTGATTTACCCGCCATCTTTGCGATTCGTTGCCGCTATCACGTGACCATAACCTAAACCGGCCAATCAAAATTCAATGCTACTAGCCAACATCCACAATTTTAAGAAATGGCTGACGATAAAGAAGTAGAGAAAACTATTGCGGAAGACTTGGTTGTAACCAAGTACAAACTAGCGGGACAAATTGTTAATCGTAAGTTTATGTGAAACTATGTACGTTTATTATAATTTTATATACTCGCTAGTGTTCGATTTGTGATTGAACCTACGCTACGTAGGTTGGACCGATGGACGCGTGTCATCGCCATGCGGACAATGTGGTGCCGCTATCCGTGCCAAGTTATTCTCATAAACGGATGCATTTTTAACCCAATCCAAATATTATTTTACAGGTGTCCTGGAACAGTTAATCACTAAATGTGTGCCTGACGCATCCGCCAGAGAGCTTTGCGAATTCGGCGATAAGCAAATTCTAGACGAGACTTCAAAGGTGTTCAAAAAGGAGAAAGATTCCAAGAAGGGTATTGCATTCTCAACATGCGTTTCAGTGAACAATTGTATATGTCACTTCTCGCCGATTCCTAGCGAAAACGATTATATCCTCAAGGAGGGTGACCTCGCTAAGATGTAAGTAATTTCGAATACCTAGGCTAACTATTGAACTTTGTTCGAAACTCGTTCATTGCCCCCTTTTTCTTTGTGTTACTATCAGTGTATCACGTAGGAACTTTTCTTTGGAGTCAGTATTATGAATGTGTATTAAGAGGGTTGGATAAGTGAATAATTTAGCGTTTGTTAGCACTGTTTTTCACCCTTGCTTTTATAACCTCAATTGCAGAACTGTTGTCCCTATTAGGTCCCATACTAATGCTACTTCTCTGTTTTAGACCAGTTTGTTTCTATAATTTGAGACTTTGTAGGTACTCCATAAGTTTAACTACGTAATTTCCATAAATAGATTAGAGGTTAGTTTGTGGATCTATTGTAATGTATTGTCTTTTTTCAGAGACCTAGGTGCACACATAGATGGATTTATTGCAGTTGTTGCCCATACCGTTGTTGTTGGTGGTGTGGAGGTGACAGGAAAGGCTGCTGATGTCGTCCTTGCTGCCCATTATGCTAGTGAAGCCGCCCTGAGGTTGTTGCGGCCTGGTAATGAGGTATACTTTAACTTTTAGATGTTTTGTCTTGGTCTTCTGAAGAAGATACAGAATGTTTTTTTTTTTTTTGTGTGTGTCTTATTATTTAGCCTATAGTTTTTTGTTGATTTAATTTATGACTTATCAATTGTTATTGTAAGTAGTATTTAGAGTAAGCTTCCTGTATGCATGAATTTGTTACTGTTTTTAAATAGAAACATTCCATGTCAACAAGTGAAAAATGTTATTTGACTACTTGCCAGCTCTTTCATAACACTAAGCTGCCATACATTACCAATACAGTAAATAATTTTAGTTTTCGTCTTTGTAGAACTATGCAATAACTGATGCAGTGCAGAAGATCACTGCTGAGTATGGCTGCAAGCCTGTAGAGGGCATGCTCTCACACCAATTAAAGCAGTTCCGCATTGACGGAGAGAAGAGCATTATCCAGAACCCTTCTGAGGCACAGCGTAAGGAACATGAGAAGGCAACTATGGAGACTTATGAAGTTTATGCGATGGATGTACTAGTATCCACTGGAGAAGGAGTTGTAAGTATCTGACATTGCTCAATATTTGAAAATAGGCTTTATAGAACATTTTATTGATGTGACAACATCTTGTTACTTTGAATAAAGATGAAATCGTAGCATTGCAAAAATGCTCACCATTTTGTTGAAAAAGGCCCTGAATTCTTTCCATTCTTTGTAGAATACATTTTCTGGCAGTACTCAGGGGATAGAAACAAGTGAAATTCTAACTGAAATGCTTCTCATAGCATTTTGGTTTTATCTCACTTACATTTTGAAACTGATTAGGACTCTTTTTTATTACCCCTGACAGAAAAACATGGGGTTATAAGTTAAAAGTGTGTGTCTGTCTGCAACATGTTAGCACCCAAACGGCTGAGCCTATCTGATTTTGTTTAAAAGGTGACTTGACTAAGATAGACAATCAAGTCTACTTTCGACTAGCTGTCACCCATCAAGATGATGCTTGGATCAAAATATTACCTACAATTTATATTTAACATTAAGGGCCAATGCATATTATTGTTTTACTTTTAAGAGGTTTTAAAAAAAAACTAAACTTACTGTTCACTTAATACTTTTTTTTTTTTTTTGATGTCCAGGGCCGTGAGATGGACACCAGGTGTACAATATACAAGAAAACTGATGAGGTTTATCAATTGAAACTGAAAGCATCAAGAATGTTCTATAGTGAGGTAAGAGCAATTCCATTGTTCAGTAATTATAGCACAGCACACAACAGAACCATTCTTTTATTAGATACTAAAGTATCTAATAAAAGAATGGTTCTGTTAATCAATATTAGAATTTTTGTAGAAGTTTTAACATCTATTTATGTAACAGGTCCGCAATAAACATGGTTCAATGCCCTTCAACCTACGAAGCTTCGATAAGGAGACCAGTGCGAGATTAGGCGTTGTCGAGTGTGTCAACCACAAACTTATTGAGCCTTTCCAGGTATGATAAATCTTTTTACACGGTTTATATTAGCTTCACTTATATGTTTGTTTGTTTGTATGTAACCGACTCCTTTGAGCGCGATTTTGACCCACTTTAAACGGTCAGATTTAATTGAAACTTTGTAAACTTGTCGAGGACCAATGACAATTGAATAATTAAAAAAAAAAAAACGAGGAAAAAAAGAACACGTTTTTGTAGTTAGCAGAACCAATTCAATTAAAAAGCGTGGGGTGCTTGACATTAAGTGATTATAAAAATACCTCAAAAAGCACCCCACGCTTTTTAATAAAGTGTATTTTAAGATATATTTAAGATATTATTTTTTTAAGATAATTTCTAGTCCATTACTCCAGTAGAAATGTATACATTTGACATAGCTCAATATTTAATATTTTTGCTGAACATATTAAGGACGTGAGTCATCTTGTGACTTTGGATAGCGATGTTAAGTTACAGCAAATGCTATTATGCAGTGCTTTTTGTTGAACATGGCCCTGAATTCTTTCCAGTCTTTGTAGAATACATTTACTGGCAGTACTCAGGGAATAGAAACAAGTGAAATTCTAACTGGAATGCTTCTCATAGCATTTTGGTTTTATCTCACTGACATTGAAACAATAAAGAACTTTTTTTTTGTAGTGGGCTGTGGGCATCATAGCTCCCAAATGGCGAAACCTTATTTTTTTTTTGTTTGCAAGGTGACTTGATCCAGAGGAACACTCAATCCACTCAATTTTTAATTTGCTGCCTGGCCTCAAAATACGCTTTGGTAGTAATACCGAGGCGTATTTTGAAGCCAGGCAGCTACAGGAACTTACCTTCCTGTGGGATAATTTACCGACCTTAACTTACCGACCTCCACGTGGGCGATGCTGCTGGAAAAAAAAAGCTAGTAATAACAAACTTCAGCTTTCATTAATGAAGTAACATAATATGGCGCAACTCTTCAGGACTGATAGTTCCACTTCATAACAAGATAGTCATTACATACATCTTTATAAGGTAGATGAGTCCCACCTTGAATGAAGGAAGGACATCATTATATTATATTTAATTTAAAAAATATATCACTTATTTCTAGGTTCTGTATGAGCGTCCTGGCGAGCTTGTGGCACAGTTCAAGTTCACCGCCCTGTTGTTACCGAGCGGCACGCATCGTATCACCGGTCTGCCCTTCGAGAAAAGTACGTGCAAGAGTGAACGCAGTATCAAGGATCTTGAACTCAACGTAAGTATTGTTACATAGCTCTACTATCACTGTAAATACATTATTATTACATTATATGTCTCATCGATGTACATTTTTCCCTGTAATCTTTCAAAGCATGCTTTCACAAGGTGTGATTTGAACAAGCACAGGGTAAATTAAATGTAACGCTTTTGAGCCGATTTGCGTATCATTCGCATTTCAGTTTGATTCATTACGACATAACCGCTTTTAAATGATGTAATGTAAATATTGGAAATTCAGATTTTCGTATTTCTTAAATATCACTTCTTACAGGCCCTTCTCAACTCGTCCGCGAAATCTAACAAGAAGAAGAAAAAGAAAACTGGTGCTGAAGAACCGATGGAAGTCGAAACTGTTGCCTAGCAACGGGATAAATTGCCCAGGACATAAACGAAATGAAATACAGCTTCCCTCAACATACCCTTATAAGGATATCTATCTAACATGCCTTTTAAGCCACCAATCCGACACGTCTAAAAAATATGTGATATCAAATTTTAATATTGTAAATCAGTGTTACATTTTGGGCTTGTGAATTTACTGTACCAGAGACCACTTTAAAACTACACATAGGTAGGATTTGCAATAGTGATACAAAATGCAACTTATGTGTGCTGTTACTATATCAGGTAAATTAATAATATAATTTTATTTTGCTTTCAATACGTAATTGCTCACTGATTTCCACACCAGTGGAAACTTTTGAATAATTGTACATAAGATGACTTTTCCCACTGACAAAGGTGATGATTTTGCACTGTTGTAAAGTGTAATTTCATCAGACAATAATTTATCAAGACCATTCCTTTTAAAAAGTATGTTTAGTCATAATGAGCACAAAATTTAAATTCCTTTAAAAATATTAAATTGATACCTTATTGTATCAATTAGTAATATTGGCGCTACTCTATAGAAAACAGTTACAAGTTGTTACACATAATATTACAGAGATTATATTGCAGCTGTTCCACATTTAAAGTTATACATATTTCGTTATGTTCATGTTGATGCCAGTTACATACAGTGTATTAACACAACCAAGCTTTCTATCTTTCATTTCAAATAGTTAATCTTATAAAAAGAAAATTAGTTAAATGGTGATTTTATATTGAAATTGTGATGGGCGTTCATGTTTTGTGAAAGTCACGTCTGTGTTGTGTCAACTGCAATATTTGTTGAAGCTTGGAAATGTTTACATGTTTATGGAGCAGACCCTATTATTAGGTAAAGTTATATATGTGAATATGTGACACTGCAAGAAAGGAATAAATCAAACTGTGCCACAGTTGTGGGCTGTTTTTGTATACCTTTGTTTTTATTTACACTACCTCATGTAAAGGCCCCGCAGTACAATCCTTTTCATTTTGAGTCTATTCAATACGTCACATAATTATTACGTTGTCGAGCAGAACATTCCAACATACATCATGAATCCCCTGCAAAGTGTGGGTTGTCGAGAATTTGCTTCTTGCTATTTCTCTAGCGTGCAAACCACTTCCCTTCGTTCGCAGGTGCTTGTTGAGCATCCATAAATAACTCTGCACGTCTCGTTCAGAGCAATGTCAACTTGTTTTGCGTAAGCAGATCGGTACGCGAATTCGCCAGCGGAGTAGCATATATAATTAAAACGTCGTGGGGCGGAAGTAGCGTTACCAGGCTTACATTATAATGTTCGGAGGTAGAAGAAAATGGAATAATGTGTGGCAAGTGGCAACAAAATTAGCAACTGTTGCTGTATTCGTCGCTCGTCAATGGGCAAGCCTTACAAATAACTATGTAGGTACCTAGTATCTAACCTATTTTCTGAACAGAATAGGCAAAAAAAATTAAGCAGGCGCATTCCGAGTCCGCGCCGTTTGTTTTCGTGAAAACGTTATACGAGATGTTTTTACTTAGGGTTTGGTAGATAACAAATGTTCATATGGTTCCCGAAACAGCTGTAGCCGTTGTATTCGCCCGATACTAGATTTAAGCGCAGGCCACACCGCCAGCTAGCGGGCGGGCGGGCTAGGCGGGTGGGCGAAGCGACGAAGGAAACTATACAAACTACGCGAACGCGGTGTGAACCGAAGTATGTAAAGAGGTGAAACGATGTTCGCCCGCCCGCCCGCTAGCTGGCGGTGTGGCCTGCGCTTGAGTAGGCTCATCGCACTCCATATGAAGTAGGTAAGCTTTCACCGGTTATGATTTTTTCTTTCAGTTTTGAGAGTAGTCTATGAGATACACAGCCTTGACATTTTAAACTAGGTATTTGCAACATTTTCTTATTGTTTCAGGCACTGCCGCTGTATTGGTTTCAGGCACTGTCGGTGTATTGGTTTCAGGCACTGCCGCTGTATTGGTTTCAGGCACTGTCGGTGTATTGGTTTCAGGCACTGCCGCTGTATTGGTTTCAGGCACTGCCGCTGTATTGGTTTCAGGCACTGCCGCTGTATTGGTTTCAGGCACTGTCGGTGTATTGGTTTCAGGCACTGCCGCTGTATTGGTTTCAGGCACTGTCGGTGTATTGGTTTCAGGCACTGCCGCTGTATTGGTTTCAGGCACTGCCGCTGTATTGGTTTCAGGCACTGCCGCTGATATTGGTTTCAGGCACTGCCGCTGGAATTGTATTTGCTCGGTAGTCGATTTTTTAGGCTCATGGCATTCGTCTTGAATTGATTAAGCGTAGCGTAGCGATTAGCGAAGTATTCCCATCGTATTATTCGCGGATCATTCGGAAGTATCGAGTAATATTCGGAGTTATTTCTCTAGAAGAAAAGGAAAATTAGCTAGAGTTCGACTATTAACCGCTAGATAGCGACGCAATTACCATTGCAAATTATATATGTTCCGCGTTGTTGATTGTGTATTCGTACCCACAAGTCTACCTTCCTTCCTAAATGTGGTCACTGCAGCAGCAGAAAGCGCACGCAGGCGAGCACTATCGGCGGAAGTTGTACAGCTACAGCCTTAACCTTTACCCAATAGATGGCGTTAATTCAAGTGCTACGTACGCGTTCATTCATAAAGATTAGTATTTTACGATTTGAAAACTTCCGAATGTTTCCTTCATCTACTTAGATATGTACCTTTGGCTTTCTTGAAACACCCTGCGATTCTCATAATAAAACCCAGTGACTTCGAAGCTTTGGTCACTATTTGCTCAATGTGCACGTTAAATAGAAGTTTGGAATCATGAAAAACGCCCAGGTCACGTACACCATCGCATCTGCGCAATAGCTGCCCTTTAAGTTTATAAGTTGTAGGGAGAGGGACGCGTTTTCTGCTAAAGGATATTATTGAACATTTCACAGGGTTCAAATCAAGTTTGTTAACCAAGCAATAATCATCCAATCGCGCCAGGTCAGATTGGAGAGCTTCCATGTCATCGTCTGATGATATTGCAGAAAATATCTTCATGTCATCAGCAAAGCAAAGTAACTGTGAGTTATGGAAACACGAGTCGATGTCGCTCACATAAATGATAAAACGATGTGTGATGGAAATAGGTCTGTAATTAACTATTTCATTTTTGTGCCCTTTTTTATGCACCGGAGTTATAAAGGCAGACTTCCAGATTTGGGGAACAGTACAAGAGGAGAGCGATTTTTTAAACAATAGAGACACTGGCAATGCTATGGTTTTAGCACACCCAATCAGCAATTTAGGTGATAAGTGGTCCGGACCAGCAGATTTAAATGGATCAATTTTACTATTATATTATCCTCTGGGCT
This sequence comes from Antitype chi, assembly GCA_947359405.1. Lineage (NCBI taxonomy): Eukaryota > Metazoa > Arthropoda > Insecta > Lepidoptera > Noctuidae > Antitype > Antitype chi. The sequence continues at coordinate 5,993,743 of OX375815.1, read as the reverse complement.
GTTAGGCAGAGTCTTTTCATCATAGTACCAAACGCGATCTATCTTTAGTTGTAGCTTAAGACTCTGAGCCAGTTTTTGCATTTCCAACTTTATTTCGCTTTGGGTAGAGTTCTTAATACAAAAATGACAACTAAGCACGGACTAAGTAGTCAGTTTTGTAGAAAGAACGGCACCCTAATAGCGTAACGCACGATTTAATCTGTTTCGTTTTGAAACAGAGTGCTAAACCATTGCTTCATGTGTTCGGAAATTTATATTATATTCTGTGGGAAATTGTGTCTGCTCAAAAACATAAATATCGCAATGAATATTGTTGAACTGTCAAAATGAAACGGATTATGATTAATCGTGTATTACGCAATTAGGGTGCTGAACTTTGATCTCTTTTTATTAGTTCTGATTTCAAAACAATCTGGACGGTTTAAACCATTCCTGAAGAAAAACCTTGTTTTGTAATGAGACCGATGGAGTCTGATAACAATAGAAAAGTAATTGATGTTTCATTTTTTTTAATGGGTCTCCTCTGGACCTCGATCACGCCTGATGGAAAGCGATCAATGAGGTCTATGCATGCCCAGAAAATGCCTGTTTACACTTGTTTTGAGGGTAAAAAGTCGTAAAAAAGTACGTGGATAACCCTAAATACTTATTCTTTTTTTTTTGGGTGGGAAATCATCAAATAGTTTCTCCCGCTCTGGGTGGAGCAGGAGGGCGTGTCAGAATTTTACTGACTAAAACCCACCCGTGTTCCCTCAGTTGCCTGTGTGCCAGGGGCCGCAGTACCTATCTCTTTCGAACAACCCGCACCCCTGGCAGGCATCGGCCCTTGCGGGCCCCACCAGATGATGCTAACATCTCTATGAGGCGCGCGTGGAACACAACGCGCCGTCGACCAATGCTTGGTCCTTACCGGACAGCGAGCTACCCACTCTCTGGTAATCTGTTTGATTAGGTATTAATTAATTTTCCCTTAATTTTCGTAATGCGGTGCTGTGACTAAAAATTACATTAGAATAAAGTAAGAATAGTGCTATGTTACATTGATGATTTTATGAAGTGTTTTTTTTTTTAAATTAAAACTGCTTTAGTATATTTTATAACGAGTGACTAAACGAAGCCATAATATACCCGAGGTGGTTTGACTCCCGAGCGTGCGAGGGAGTCAATGAAACCGAGGGTATATTAAGTTGGCGTTTAGTCTCGAGGTGCAAACTGTACTTTTCACTTCGAGTGCGAGAAAAATAGTCTATTTAGTACAAAAACATGTACTTACCTAATAAATATTACTTAACAAAAAAACAGTACAAAGTGAAAAATAACTTTAATTTCGGAAATCGGTGTCTTTGGAGCTGAATTTGAATTTGTTGTCACCGCTTTCCGAAATTAAAGTTATTTTTCACTTTGTAGTGTTTTTTTGGAAGTCGGTTGTTTTTTTTTTTGGAAAAAGTTTTTTTTACTTTTTAGTGGTTCACATGTGCTTACCCCTTCACAGCGTACCGGCGTGATGTTATGTTATGAACTGGTGTAAACAATAGACAGACATGAGATTTCAGCAATCCCAGTCCATTTGCTATCATTTATTGAGGAGTTCCGTTGCCTATCTCCAAAGTTCTTCATCAGATCTTCACCAAATTGAAATGAGACCACTCCGAGAAAGTACTCTTCCAAAAAATACCTAAATCGCTTCGCATGCCTATAAAATTTGAAGAGTTCTCTCTATTTCTCCAGGATCCCATCATCAGATCCTGACTTGATGATCATGGGACCACCTGGGAAGTATACCGTTTCAAACAAAAAAAAAATCCAAATCGGTCCAGCCATCTTCGAGTAATCGGGGAACATACATAAAAAAAAAATTAAAAAAGGTTCCGACGAATTGAGAACCTCCTCCTTTTTGAAGTCGGTTAATAAAATAAAAATCACAATATCTATTAGGTATGTCTTTTGCTCTTTGCTTGACGTCAAACTCTTCACCAAGGAACATAATATTTGTTAGGTACTGGACATTCTTAATAAATTTATTTAAAGCCGAACTTTACACTCGACAAAAATTCTGAAATTTTCGCGGTCTTTTTTTTCTTCTAAACCAGTAACAGATTGACAATTTAAAACACATGGCGCCACCTTGGCAAAAACCATGGAACTAAAACTCTCAACATTTTCGCAATGAAGATAGTCCACACTCCACAGATAATAGTATATTTACTGGCTGTTTGAGTTTGTCTATGTCACATGAAGGAAATTAAAAACGAATTACTTTTTACTCCCTAGGGACTAAAGTGGTCACTTTAGTCCCGCTTCGTAGGGCTATAATGATGTCTTTTTAGAGCATGAGAAGTGAAAAATATTTTTTTAAGTATTCGAATATTACTTACCCGAAAAAAAACTTTTTCCAAAATTAAAACTTTAAATTTCGGAAGGTGGTGACAATTTTTTTTAATACATAACCAAAGTCACCGACTTCCGAAATTTAAAGTTATTTTTCACTTTTTAGTGTTTTTCCGGGAGTCGGTTGTTTTTTTCTGGAAAAAGTTTTTATTTTTTACTTGTTAGTCATAATTACCTAACCCACCAATTCAAAATTTCATCATCCTTGAGGTCAAAACAATGCACATTTATGCGATAGCAGCAATCGCGGTTGATTTACTGTAATTTTTTGAAGAGTTCCGTTGTCTGACGAAACGCATCATCAGATCTATATGAAATTTTAATGGGACCATTTCGGAATAAACCCTTTTAGAACAAAAAAAAAATTTGCAAATCCGTCTATAAACTTCGATCAATTGATCGAAGCGTGTTGTATATGACGGAGTTGTGCTCGAACATACAAATATATATATATATAAACATGTCGAATTGATAACCTCCTTCTTTATGAAGTCGGTAAAAAAAACGAATATTCGAATACAAAAAAATCCGAATATTTGCAAGCCCTAGTTTGAAACTTAGTGCATGAATGTGCTGCAAATTCCCTTTAGCAAGGGATTGTGCAAAAATATAACCTGAACAGGTTTCTTTACACTTTCATTAGATACTTTTGGAACAGACTATAGACAGTTTTTCTATGAATGTCCAGCCTCTGATTACAATAGCAAATTTTAATAACATTTCAAGAATTAAGACCATTATGATTTTGACAGACTGCAGCAACCATAATAAAACGTGAATAGTGATCACTGTGATTTTGAGTGCTATGTATAATCAGAGTGCATTACTGAGCTGCCGATCAACCTTCTGTGTTAGGCTCTAGACAGAAAAACTGTATTTCAACTGCAAGTAATTTGAATGCACCCTGACTGTAATCAGACTGCACGGTTGCTTTGCAGTTCTATTTCAGCAGTACTAACTGCATTCAAGCTGCAAATTTACAGTGGGAGTGCAGTTGAAATGCAGTCCGTCTGTCCAGAGCCATAGTGGTTTTTAATTTATCAGCATAAAACTAAGAAGAAATGAATAATCTACCTTATTTAGGTTTTATTTCACATAAACAATTAACGCATTTTGAATAAATACAATTTTTCCTACATAACTTCATTTGTTTTCTTGTTTAGGAGTTACAGCTTCCGTTGCAGCTTGTTCACTTGCATCCAGAGCTGTGTTAATATATTCGTAAGCTTTGCTTGCAGCATTACTAGTGTGTGTAGGCAGGTCAACTAAGAAGCTGAATGTAGTCTTCACTCCACTATTCCAATAGTATTTGAACAGGTATGAAACTCTATCTTGTGTTGGCAGTGGCGGTAACTAAAAACATATTAGAAATTATAATTGGTTCACAATTATCACATATCGAAGGTTATTCAGAGAATATACATCACAGGTTACCTCATATGGTATTTGACTTTTTAGTTCCCCAACATAAGGTGAAACTCCTTTTTCTAGCTCTTCATACAAAGCAGTTGTAGTGGCACTGTCTTTCCAAACTCCCTTATCAATGGTGTAATATACCGCCGCGCCTAGAACAGCTGATTTTAACCCGAATCTAAAAAGTAATTAAAATAATGATAACATGATTAAGACACGAAAATTTATCGTGCACATTTACAACCAAGAAATACTTGCTTGTGAAACATACATACTGTTATCAATACTTACTTTAACATTTTTACGAATAAGTGATCATCAAACTAAAAGTTAATGAATTATTTACTTCGTAATTATGTAATATTCGAGCAAGAAACACAATAAACCTTCATAACAATTTTTTGACTTTTACAATTTATATTCAGTATTGCCAATTATGTAAGTGGTCAAGAACCAGGTACTTGAAACGTTACACAAAATAACGTTACGCGTAGTTCCAATACCGATATTTTGTTACCGTTCCACCAGGATCGTAACAAAATTAATTCCTTGGATATAACGATACTGACAAACGGAACGAAATCGTATACTGTTCAATAACAATACTATCAATATATCGTTATTAGTATAACGATATAATAACGTTATTCATTTCGATATGCGACGTTGCCGGCTTCATGAACTTGGGCTGCGTGCGGTGCGGGGCGCAGCGACGCAAACGCTACTACGATTTTCCGAGCGCAGTATGGCAACGTAGGATTTCGCCGTGTTTATTTACATTACTTAAGTCATAAAATAACTTATTTCAATTAGTAAAGTTCTTAAGAATAACGTTATTATTGAACCTGTAACGTTTCACCTATAACGTTATTACAAGCGGATAAGCATAATGTTACTGATACCTATACCGTTACTTTTAATATTGTTCCACGAAAATGATATTCTATAACGTTTTTTTTTTGTAACGTTATTGATATTTTTCGGTTTTAGTATCGTTACAAATTTTGGAACGTTATATGATAACATAAATGGTAACGGAACAAAATTCATTTCGTTTTCAAGTCCCTGTCAAGAACATGAAGTAGCTTGCTACATATTAGTAATCTGTGGACTGAAACGGACGCGAAGCTTAGAGCATTTAACCCAAGGAACTTATATCCAAGTTCCTTGATTTAACCTATACTTTAAGACGCGAAGGCGTAGGATTCACACTGCGGTGGCGCAAGGACGCGCAGAGCCGTGTGCGCAATATAAATAAAGTCGGGCATCTCGCAGTCGGCCTTGAGAGCCGTGACTGCTTAACCGGGCTTTCCTGGGGCTGCCATTAAGAATTAACTTAACGCCTCCAGCCAGGGCTTACAAACTAAAATATTACAAGCTAAGCGACTGCACGCTGAGGGCACCCCCTGTGGGGTACGGGCCTTGGCTCAGGGCGTCACTGATAGGGGGACAGCTATCAACATTGGGGACAGGCTGGATCAAAATATTGGCATTATTATTATTAGACGGGGAATTTAAAGCTACTGGCTCAGCTGCGGCGCGGGCTGGCGCTTCAACGAGCAAGGGTCGGTCGGGGGTCTCGACGTTAGGCGCCGTTACTTGGGGTCTTCGCGGGGCGCGAGGACCTCGGCGGCGAGGTCGGAATGACGGTTGTGGGCGGTGTGTGCGAACTGTACTGGTGGCCCTATTGCTTTCCTGAAGGAGAGTAATGGAGTCGTCTGGGTTGGTGAGGACATGTCTCGGCCGTCGGACAGAGCTAATCCTACTGGGGACATAAGTGGCGGCCTTCACAATCAAGGGATTGCGGTGTTTTTCGGCTTTATCGAAGAAACGCTTCGTGTTGCGTTTCAAGAACTGACTGACCGTGGGGATTTTCAGATCGAGGTGGAGGATCTCGTTCCGAACGAACCAAGGGGCGCCTGTGGCTTGCCGGAGGAATCGGTTCTGTAGGGTCTGCATCCTATGGATGAATCGGGCATTCGCGTGTGCATAGACTGCACACGCATACGTCATGATGGGCCTTATGCACGCCGTGTAGATCCGCAACTTGCACTTGAGTGACAATTTGCTACGTGCGATCAGAACAGAGTGTAACCTGCCGAGAGCGAAGACAGCGCGTGAGCGCGCCTTCTTTATGTGCTCTGCGAAGGAGAGATGCTGATCCATGGTCACACCAAGGTATTTGGCTCGCTTCTCCCAAGGGATAGGTTTGCCGAACAAAGAGATGGGACGGGGGGGGGGGGGGTTTAGGTTTGTTGCGTCGCAGTTTCGTAAAGAGAACCGCTTGGCTTTTGTCCGGATTTATGTCGATCCTCCACTTTCGAAACCACGCGCTAAGGACGTTGACGGTGGTCTGGAGAGTGGCGGCTATCGCGTTCTGGTTTTTCCCAGTGTAGTAGATGGCTGTGTCGTCTGCGAACAGTGCCAACTGTGCCTTTCTACTTTTTGGGATATCGCTCGTGAATAGAGTAAAAATGAGCGGAGACAGCACCACGCCCTGAGGGATGCCGGAGCGAACGGGGTGGGGGGACGAGACCGCCCCTTCGATGCGATAGCGAAAGGTGCGGTTCGACAGAAAATCTCGTAAGATGAGCACGAGACGGTCGGGCACACCGAGTCGGTACAGCTTGTATATCAAGCCATTGTGCCAGACCTTGTCGAAGGCTTTCGCTATGTCGAAAAATACTGCACTGGTCATTGTACCGCGCTGGAAGCCAGCGCTTATATGTTCTACGACGCGGTGGACCTGTTGCACACAACAATGTTGCACTTTGCGTATTTGTCCTTATCGAGATAAAAGTTATTGTCTTTCTTGTTTGCCACGATGTCGTCCATTATTTCATAAAATCTATGTTTTACACTCATTTTGATTCATAAATTACTTCTAGACATCAAAAACATAAACAGAAATCAAATTAACGTGCCTGTTCAAACGTGTCAAACAATCGACTGAGGCGAGCGGAGACGCGCGGTGCGGGTAGCGAGGGCTGCAGAAGTGCAGACTGCCCACCAGTATGAGACGATGCGCTGAACACGTTATAACATGTCTTTTTCAATATTTACCGTGCCGTTGATGTAAATTCTAAGATTTACCATGTGAATGGTGGTAAAAGTTGGAATCGCAAAACTATTCGGACTTTTACCATTAAGAGTTGGTAGGTTTTACTGGAAAATTTTAGGATTTACCTTAGTTCGAGCTTTTACAGTAACATAGACAGTAGTTATTCATGCAATCAATAATATAAAAGTTTTTTTTCCGTTAATTAGGAATTTAACCCTATTTAAAAAATGTGCTAATCTAGTCTTTTATAAAACTCGATTTAGCCTTAAAATCGGTCACTCTATTGGCAGCACCGGTTTAGAAAATCCCAATTGTTCCATCCATAGAGGAAAGTCCAATGAATTGTTTATGTTTTAAATTACTATGCTCTGTGGTTTATTTGCTACACTTTCTTCCTTCAGTCCAAAAAAGTACTCTGCAGTGTGACCATTTATGGCAGATTTCTGCCATTTTAGCAGATTTCGCTCCTAAATTTTGTCTGTGGCAGATCATGCTGACGATTTACAAAAGTGGCAGATTTCGGCAGATTTCAAGAAAATTCACACTACCTAATTAGAATTTTCAATGAATTCATCTTTTTTACACAAGATATATAAACTTTCTTTTTTCTTTCGCTACTTACTACCTAGCTCTATCAATGCCGTGAAACTCGGTTATTGGCTTAAGAGATAATTGATTTTCATAACTCATGTAAATTAATTATAAGCTGTTGAGTTTCCAAATAAATAAATATATGAAAGGAAATTACTTGAAAACCACAGATCCATTTCAATTGATCCAAAATCCTTTATGAACTTTTTGCCCCTGCAAGATAATTATCGATCGCTTATCCGTAGACGTTGAGTCTGAAACCTGGAATCCAATCATTCCTTCAAAGAATGCAAACATTTCTGACTGAACTGTGTACTCAATTAAAGACACGGTTGCCACTGAGCAAAATCTATGTAGTACGCTGAAAATGCCAAAAATTTGGAGGCAAATGCGGATACGTATAGTAAGTAGCGTATAGGTATAATAATGTTAATAATTAACAATTTTCTTTTTGTGAATTCAAATTTCATTGAATTCGTTTTATTTTATTTTTCCATTTCCATGAAGGCATATTTTTGGCATTTTTGGAGCCAAGTGTGGCAGATTTTCGCAGATTTATTGCCGTCTGTGGCAGATTCGCCATTTATAAGATAGACATGGGCAAAGTCGTTATATTTCATTCACCGTGACTGTTGTTCCAGTTATAAAAATTTCACGGTGAAAAATCACCGTGACTTTGTCACGTCGATCACGTCGGATAGGTAATAGATATTTAGAACGTTTTTGTAATGTGACTTACACGATTTGATAATTAATTCGCTTATTCACTATTATCAATAAAAAACATCGCCTGTAGCTGTAATGCAGAATAAAGTATAAACTGAGTCAACTGAATGTCAAAGTTCGAGGTCATAAATGCACGCTAGAATTGCATCGATACTCGTTTTTCACGAAAGTATACGACTACCTCCGAACGGCCGCGGCGCAGGCGGGGCGCGGGCGGAGAGCGGAGACACGTTCCGTTCCAATTTATTCTCGTTCCATATTTAACATTAACCATCGCAGTGACGGGAGTGAGACGGAGTAAATGTGACGGAAAGGAACAACGTTATTTTGGAACGACGATAATATACAAAAAGTCACTGTGATACTCTCAGGTGGCAGATCACGGTGATTTTTTCACTGTGACGTTATTTATCACCCATGTCTATTATAAGATGGTCACACTGGTACTCTGTGCTTCAGTCACAGAGTACATTTTTTATTCAGTGTTGTTTTGAATGTTTTGGCACAGGACACTGAGAAGTAGAACACTATTCACTTAAAAAGTTCCTTGACAGTGACACTATCACACTATTACTCCTAGCGTTGTTGTATCAGCGTAATTTTTGTGTTGATAATGATAGATACTTTCATAAAATTTGAAGGATGTATCAACAATTGTTTACTACCTAGACTTTCCAAAGTAAGCTATGACAATGATTACCATTACCACATCGAATATCAAATAAGAATAAGTAAGGTCGAACAGAATTTTCCTGAATTATTAGATTTAGTAGAAAATGTAGACTTCAGGGAGCAGCCAGAAATATGTTCAAGTACACTGTATTCTCTTATAATTTTATATATGGAATTAAAAACGAATGGGCGATGGAACTCAGAATACCTGAAAACAAAGGATTATGCAGGAAAATTAAACCTGGCATTTCAAACTAAATATAATATTGCGTTAGAAGAAATATTTTCAAAAGACGATTTTTACAATGCGCAAGAAGTTTTTGATAAATGCATTAAAGAATTGCATCAGAAAATGACATTAGCTCATTTTCAGCAGTATCCCAGCCTTGTTGAAGTTTACTGCTTGTTATTGAAGAATGTTCGGGTGAGTGATCTTCAGCATCAGAAATATTTCATCATTGTCCTGCCCATATCTTAAGTTATCAGGGCTATGTGTAGCTTAACTTTCATAAAAAAAAACAATTGCCTAGCATTTTCCCAACTAAGTTGGCGTCTCCTTCCAGTCTAACCAGATGCAGCTGAAAAATAGGTCTCTTACATCGATTGACTGTCTATCTTACCTCAACAACCCAGTTATTGGGTAGGTAGTACAATACCCTGAGGTAAGACCAACAGCTTAACATGCATTCTTAGGTGCGGAGGGTCTTGATATGTAAATATGGTCATCCACAGGCCTACCGCGGCAAGCATACCTTAATCTGATTGATCGACCTATGCAGCTGTTAATGCTTAGCCACAAGAACTTCCACAAATCTCTGTATATAATTTGATAGATATGCATCCTTACTTAGCAGCTAGTGTGTCTAGCCTAAGAAAAATAATAAGCTATAATCTCGAAGTTGTATGTACAGGCGCCAGCACATCAAGTTACCCCAATCTGTCAAATTTCTTTGTTGGACTTTCAACTTTATCACATAAGCTCAAGGTTCATATTCAATTGGGAAAATTTGACAGTTTGGGGTAGCTTGAGGTGCTGGCGTCTGTACACAAAATATATTAATCTTTCATTTGCAGGAATATAATGTTACTGTAAATATAGCAACTGTAATACCGGTGGCTTTATATATGATAGATGACCACAATCATTCTTATAAAGTGAAAGGTTTGCAGTGCTGTGTATGGATAATGCAGTGTTTGGTATGTATTTCTTTTGTAAAAATTGCTTTCTTTCCAAATAAATTTAGATAAATAATAGTATAATTTAGAAATCAGTTCAGAAGCTAAACATGGTTGAGAGAGAGAGAACTCATTACAGGGTAAAAATTATTACTAAAATGTCTTTATAATATTTTTTTCTGAATAAGTATATTGTTTCAGAATTCTGATTGTTTTAAAACTGGTAATTTCTACGAAGTTGTGTTCAGGAGTCTACGGCACAACATTCATCAGAAAGATATTACAGTAACAAAACTGTTATTTGAATGTTTCCCGGATTTCATAAAACATCTGCCTCCAAAAGTGAAGGTGAGTTAAAAAAAAAAACAATTGGCAAAAAGGGTTTGTGCACTTTCTAGATTACTTGTACATTTTAGACATGACAAAATTTGCTTCTTGTTCTTTCAGAAGGAAATTTTGGATGATGTGTATTCATGTGTCATAGAGCAATTGACCACAGAAACTAACTTATACCGTAAGGCAGTTTGTTTTGACTTCACAACAAAAATAATAGAGATGCTTGGTGTCCACTGTGTGAAGAAGAAAATATTAAAATACATAATTTGTGACAATTTAGAAATGTGTTGTAATGAAGGTGTTTATGACATACTAATACAACATGTTATGGAGGTAACTACTGTTTACATAATTTTTTTGTTTACTTGGCTAAGCTGTCCCGCTGTTGGCAAAGGTCTCCCCAAGTACTATCACTTACAAGGACTTTTTTAGGGTTCGTAAGGATGCCACGGGACTCTATTTCTAAGACTCCACTGTCCGTTTGTTTCTCATAGGGTCGTATCTTTTGAATCATATAAAAAAAATATGGCTGTACAGACCCCTTGTGTCCTACTCACACTTGGCTGTCGTTTTTGTGTGGAAATGAAGCCTTGATTTAACTTTGGTTTAGTTTTCACTTCTTCCAGTAAGACAAAAGGTTAAAACATTACTTTTTTAAACCGCTATTACTTTTTATTTTTCAGTGCCTCCTAATGTGGATCAGTTATTGCTGGTGCATCTGGAAGTTACCTACAGACCAAAAGATACTATCTGCACTAATTAAAACTCTTTATGTGGCCAAAGACGAAACAACAATATTGCAAATTCAGAATATTATTCTTACATTAATTAATTTGTGCACGAAAGAAGAGCAGATGCAAATATGTAGTAATCTGAAGTCAGTGCCAAAGGGATTAGACAGTGATTTCTTAGTAAGGATTAATTCAATAAAAGATAGTATTATTTGTTAGAGTACTTGTTTCATTTATTTTTAACCGACGCAAGATAAGGAGGTAGTTCTGAAGTCGACGCGTATTTATAAATATATGTTTATACTTTTAAATATCTACTTCTTATGAGAAACCCTCCTAAAATTTATCATAAAAATAATAGTTTAAAAAACTAAAAACACGCTTTAAAAACCAATCTAAAAAAGGAGAAAATAATTTAATTCAATTAAAAAGCGTGGGGTGCTTTTTGAGGTATTTTTATAATCAATTAATGTCAAGCACCCCACGCTTTTTAATTGAATTAAATTATTTTCTCCTTTTTTAGTTTGGTTTTTAAAGCGTGTTTTTTAGTTTTTTAAACTATTATTTATTTTCTATTTTTTAGTTCTGCTAACTACAAAAAACTGTTTTTTATTTTCCTATTATTTATTTTCTATTTTTTAGTTCTGCTAACTACAAAAAACTGTTTTTTATTTTCTAATTTTTATTATTATTATTGAATTGTCATCGGTCCTCGACAAGTTTACAAAGTTTCAATGAAGTCTGACCGTTTAAAGTGGGTCAAAATCGCGCTCAAAGGAGTCGGTTACATACAAACAAACAAACATACAAGTGAAGCTAATATAAAGCGTGTAAAAACAAGGCATGCAAAATCCTAAAATCCGTACCTATCAATAGCAGGAAAATATTTCTTATTTGAAAAGATTGATATAGCTAAGTACTTACCCTACATTATTTTATGGTTACGTATGCCCACGACTTCCGTCTGTGTCATCTCAACGGAAGTCCACTATAAGTACAGACGCCAGCACATCAAGCTATCCCAATCTGTCAAATTTCTTTGATAGATTTTCAACTTTATTACATAATCATAAGGTTCATGTTCAATTGGGAAATTTTAATACTTTGGGGTAGCTTGATGTGCTCGTGTCTGTATATATGGCAATCGGCAATATAGTGTAGCTTATTATAAGTAAAATAATTTTTGCATCTGATAATAAAATTACTTCCAGAGATAACACAATTGTACCTCCTAATATTTGTCCATCAATAAAGTAAGTACCTAAGTATGCAACTATTTTTGTTTTTCCTCTTATTAATGCAATCTGTCAGCATCCAGTGTAGGCTACGGAGATTTTGATCCAGGACTTTGCGTTTGGTAAATATGTGGTGTCTCCACGTAAGGCGTCTGACAAGGTATATTCTAAGGTATCGTGTGACCTCTGCTTGGGGAACTTCTATGTCACAGTTGGGAGGTCAATTCTTGGCGAAGTCACCCGGGCTGACTTTGTTTCGTTGGCTTTTATCTTCCAATCTTTAGGCGGAGGTCAGCTTGAGGCTGTTTTGAAGTTACGCAGATACCTCTCTCGGGCAGCATCAGTTATGCCCGTATCATCGGCATCGGAAAAAGTGCTAAGTAATTAGAACATTTTTATCTAACGGCAAGTCGGCAGCAAATAGGCCCAGCGCACTACCTTGAGGTACACCGGCCTGAATCGCACACGTAGATTTATGACATTAATATGTCCCTGCTTCAATAGAAAAAATCTCTCGCAAGGTAGGAGCGCGGAAATAGGTAGAAATTTGTTTTTTATTTTGGTTAGTAGACCCTGGTGCCGCGATCAAAACCCTGCGAAATGTCGAGAAAGACTGCAGACTCCTTGTTGTTTTCAAATGACATGTTGATTCTTTCATGTATATACCCGCTTTATAGTAGGTACCGTTGCCCTTCCTGGATCCCAATTGGTGTTCTAGAATAAGGTTTCTTTCCACCGGAAGCGGCATGAGTCGCTTACAGAGGTATGAGGAACAGGGTGTAAAGTTCGCTCATACTCTATTGGTAAAGGGAGGATCCTCCGACCAGACGGGTATTGTGTCTGGTGGGCAACTGCCCGACGGTTGATATCGGGATGTTGTACCTATGCGAGTCGCGCGGTAAACTGCCTGCGCGATGTAGGATTTCTGTGACGTGAGTCTTGCGTAGTTCGCCTGTGGCATTGTAGATGGCGCCACTCCTCTTTTTGTATTTTTAGATATTGTTGCGAAGTATTTTCTGTAGTGCCGCTATACGCTCTAGAAATAGTGTTGTCAGCAACTTCGTAGCAATAGGCAATAGCCCGATTGGACAATATGATTTAATGTAATTTTTTGACTTGCTAGGCTTTAAAATCAAGATGTGCGCGACAAGGCCACGGTTGTGGACATAGGTTCAGTATAGTAACATTAAAAAGGTAATTAAGAAATGCTAAAGCGAGTTCCGGTAATTGATTCAGGACCGACGCGGTTATTAGGTGGTTTCCTTGTGGTTTTCAATTTATTGACTTGGAAATCTCTAAATAGGCTTCGAACCCAAGTCGGACCCTGCCAGGGGTGCGGGTTGTTCGAAAGAGATACCGCGGCCCCTGGCACACAGGTAACTGAGGGAACACGGGTGGGTCAGTAAAAGTCTGACACGCCCTCCTGCTCCACCCAGAGCGGGAGAAGTTATTTGATGATTTACCACCCAAAAAAAAAATACCAAGTGCGTATGCGGAACCACCCCACAGACAGTAGCCCACCTTCTGTCATGCGACGCATGCCCTGTAACCTGTGCATTTTATGACTGCGTCAGTCAGCCGAGTTCGCGCAATTGAATTTTGGGGCCCAAAGATTGCTATTGACACGTTATGAAGAATTTATTATATTTAACCCTTGATGAGTCATACATTTTGACTAAGATGTAAGGTTTGTAAAGTTAGGGGTTTGGCTCTACATTAGTTAACTTTTTAATAGTGAAAGCAATAGGTACCTAAGTTTTGGCAACCTATTTTACATGACATATTTTAAGTGAGTAACATAGTCATCGTACAACCCTCTCCACGCGAGTTCAACTCGCACTTCCGTTTTTTTTTTTATGTTATGACCGAAATTGTACAAATAAATTGATTTGATATTTTCAATATTTATTTATTATTCAGAAAGCTTACATATATCCATATTTAGGTTTATAATGTACATTTTGAGCTTATAAAAATATTACAAATTCAATTTTAATCCATCCCATCCAATGGTTGTCTGTAAATTAACGCTTTCAGCGATATGACCTACCTACCATACATTTTACAGTGTGACACAACCCTATGTAAAATTTCTATGTTTTAATCTATAATTTATATGGTGCACTTATTAAAGATTATTCAAATCATAATAATATAGTTATTTATAGGCACTATATTGAGTATTTGCCACAGACCAGCCTTATTTTGAATAAATGTAAAATTCATAAGATTACATTAGTCTAGTTAAAATATCACAGATTTCATCAATAGAAGGCCTATCCTTTTTGTGATGCTCTAAACAACGCTGAGCTAGTATAAATACATTTTGAGCTTGGGTCCAATGGCCAACAACACTGTCTAAAAGATTTGTTATATCACCATCTACACAGTTATCTTCAACATAATTTTTAATGTTGTTATTCTCACCATTAGCAATTATAATTGGTTTCAAACCAGTTAGTAATTCCAACAACACTATACCAAAACTGAAGATGTCATTTTTCTGTGTGACTGTCCCATTGAAGCCTTCAGGTGCCATGTATGCTGAGGTCCCCATCGGCCTGGTGTCGATGCAAGTTGTTTCTAGTTGTTTAGCCAATCCAAAGTCACATAACTGCAAAAATAAAAGTTGTATAAGTTATTGATACTCAGTTGAAATGTTTAATATTATAAGCTGTTGTTATATTTTGCTACCTTTGGCACACAGTCTTGAGTTAGCAATATGTTAGCACTTTTAACATCTCCATGGAGAAAATAACTTTTTCTGGTAGACACAGATTCTGACAGATTTCCACTGTCATCATACTGTGGTGGTCTTTCACTGTGATGGATGTATTTCAGTCCTTCAGCAGTGCCTTTCATTATGTTCATTCTTTGTGTCTCTGTTAGTACCTTTGCAGCAATTTTTTGTAGCAAGGACCCACCATCAACATATTCACACACTATACATGGTGTTGGTCCGTCTATTGAGTACCCAAATATAGGGACAATGTTTTCATGTCTCAGATGAGACAGTGATTTCACTTCAGTGTTAAACACCTTCATTGCTACCTCACAGCTTATCTGAAATTGTATTTTCACTCTCTTTACAGCCAGAGACCCATGTTTATTATGTGTGCCAACATACACATCTCCAAAGCCCCCACTTCCTATTTTCCCACTGGGTCCAACTGGCTTATCTACAAATGATTCAGAAAATTTATTTGTTATAATTTCCAGCTCTTTATAATCAAACTGAACTAGTTTCTTATCTTCTAATATGGCATTGTCTATGATGCTGAATATGTTATGTGTAGATGTCAAGGTACCACCAGCACCATACTGAGAAATTTCACTTTGTGGTGTCATGTCTAACTGAGATGATTCACTCTCAGTAGAAGTTGATGCAGTTGTTACAGAATTTATTGTTTCGAGATCAACTCCATTGGATTTAGGTATCAGGGCACTGAAGTCAGGAAACTCCTCTGAAGTCATAACTTTGGATTCAGAGCTGGAAAAATTAATCAGGTTTGATTGGTGTTTCATTAAGGCAGTACTTCTATTGCCAAAAGTTTGTAATACACTGAGATTAGGTATGTCTGCGCTTTGTATGGTTTCAGAAAACTTTATGAAGTCACTTGGTTCTTTGAGTTGTCTTGTAGTGCGATTACAAGCAGCTTGATCATGACTTGAGTGATGAAGATTATCACTTTTAATTGAGGCCATTGAATTTAATCTTTGTTCCACACTTTCATCATTTAGAAGGGCTGTTAGGTTGATCGATATAGGAGCTCCTGGGCCATCAATGGGCCGGCGTGGTGGTGGCTCTGTAACAAAAATAAAAACGATATAGTGGTACTCACCTGACTGTCGAGCATAGGTCATTGGAAGTTGATTGCCTACCTCCTAGCATGCGTGCGAGTTCATCAACAGCTCTGATTATTTGGGCCTGGTCTAAAATCTTCATGAGAGTTTCCAAAGTTGGTCTAACTTTGCCTGACGTACCCCATTCGTCAAATAACACCTCAGCACATGTTCTGCTTGTGTTTCTGGCATGTTCTTCTATTAACCTGTTGAGGGGATAAAATACATAGATTTTCTTTAGTGGTTCCTATAAAATAACATTTTCGTGGTTGCAAAGCTTGTACTATAATAAAACGGTTACCTCAGATGTTCTTGGTTGTATTTACGTTCAAACTGTTCGCTTTGCAAGTCTTTCGGTATGAGGGGCACAACTTTTTGCCAGTCGTTGTTGATCTCCAAAATAGTTGCCAAGTTATACAGAGAGGCTGAGGGCAACTTCCGTAACTCTACATGACGCTGCATTATAGGAGAATTAATCATGTTTTAAGCTTTCTGTAGCTTACTTCTGCAAAACTTTAACTTTATTGCGTTCTATTTGAGATAAGAGAAATACAGAGATAATTTGTTTACCTATTTTCCTCAACTGAACTGACTCATTGACACTTGTGCGCCAAGGCCAACAAAACATTGTCAGTGTCATCTGTCACTGTCAGTGATGTGTCAACACAATATATCGTAAATCGTTTAGTAGTTGATACTAATAAACGCTACATGATATATTGTGTTGATTGTAATATGATTATTATGATACTAATATTAGGTCTTTACCTATGAAATTGCCGTTTTGCAATACTGGCCATTTCAAATCAAAATAATTTTTGTTTGGGTAAGAATTCTAATTTCAAATTAATTTTATTTTAAAAACATGGATTTTTTTTTCCAAAAGTAGTCATTTGTTAATTGATTAGTGTTACATTTTCATCGCATTTCAATCTTTTTCGTCATCATGGATACGTTAAAAATTCGAGTAATTATGGAATATGAGTACCGTCGTGGCAGCAACGCGGCACAAGCGGCACGCAACATCAACGACGTTTACGGAGCTAACACTACAAATCAACGCACCGCCTGTTATTGGTTTGCTCGCTTCCGTTCTGGAAATTTCGACCTGAAAAATGAACCTCGCGGTCGTCCGAAGACTTTGGTCGACAATGACGAATTAAAGGCGATTGTGGAAGCTGATGATACACAATCTACGGCTGAATTAGCAGCAGCTTTCGACGTTAGCGTCAAAACAATATTGGTCCATTTGCGTCAAATTGGCAAGGTAAAAAAGCTTGACAAATGGGTGCCCCACGAACTCAATGATCGTCAGCGCGAAGTACGCGTCGAGACGTAAGTACCTTGCACTGCTCAACAGACACACAAATGAAGGAATTTTGAACCGCATTGTTACCTGCGATGAAAAATGGATTCTGTTTGATAACCGCAAGCGCTCAGCAAGTTGGTTGGATCCTGGTTCAGCACCTAAACAATGCCCTAAACGAAAACTTACCCCTAGAAAAGTGATGGTCACTGTTTGGTGGTCTAGCGCCGGTGTGATTCATCACAGCTTCTTACCAAACGGGGTGAGCATTACTGCAGATGTGTACTGTGAAGAACTGAACACAATGATGGAGAAGCTGGCACATCTCCAACCAGCATTGGTCAATCGCTCGTCTCCGCTGCTCCTGCACGACAACGCGCGACCTCATACTGCACAGCAGACGGTCTCCAAGTTGCAAGAACTGGGGTTGGAAGCTCTCCGTCATCCGCCCTACTCACCAGACCTTGCGCCTACAGACTACTACTTTTTCCAGAATTTGGATAACTTCTTGGCGGGAAAAAAATTCAATACCCGAGAGGCAGTACAAAATGCCTTTGAAGAATTTGTTGCCTCCCGTCCAGCTGATTTCTTTAAGAAGGGCATCAATAAACTGCCACTGCGATGGCAAAGATGCATTGATTGCATGGGTGATTACTTCGATTAATACAAATAAAAAATACATGAAAAAAATTCGTTTAAATTTTGTCATACAAAACGGCAATTTCATAGGTAAAGACCTATTAAATAGTGATGTTTCTGTGTTGGTTTGGTCAGATGTAAAAATATAAATATAGTTGGCGTTTTTATCACATACAGTAATCGTTTTTTTTTTTACGTTTGAGCCGAGATAAGATGATGTCTGTTTTCAGAAAGTAAAAAAAGACATTATATTCAATAAATAATTTATTTAATAACTTAATTTATTTATATTCTTTTGTGCATCTAAGTGCAAATAAACTGACGATCCCCTTGGCCTTGAAGGCCAATCAATATAACGTCGCTGTATAAATTATTTTTATAATAGATCTAGTTATAAAAATGATTAAAAGTCTAGGCTTTCTCTTGTAAAATTGTGTGGTAAATGTGCGACAACGTCCCGGATTTGTGCAAGCTTGTGTTTGGCGGTGATGCGTCGCCACAGAACTGGACACTCGGTGTTCTCGCACTCTGCAGATTGCCCGTGGCCGCAGCATGAAGCGCAGATCTGTGGACAACAGTTCAGTTACCTATTTATTTTATTTTTTGTTAATTGTAGCTATTTTTCAAGCATTGTTTGGCAGTCATAGTCGTAGTCTTAGATAAATAGGCCCGAAAACATGTAGTCGCTTTTTTTTTTCGTATCAGTAAAAGCTATTTGAGATATGACGGTCAAACCCAGTAGATGGTAGCGTTGCAAAACCTGTTAACCAAAAATATTCCTATGCTTCAATTCAGAACCTTAGACAATTTACATTCATTGCTAACTTACTTATCCACTTTAGCGTTATGTGTGTGTGTGTTATGTGTGTGATTTGTAATAAAAAGGTCACAGAAAAATGTTGGTTGTAATGGAACTTCAACTTTGTCATGCCATTGAGTTTGTGGTACACACGGCGACATATCAAGCTATACATTGCTAGTTTTAGCTGATCTCGCATTGTATAGGCTTTTTGTACAATGAGGAATCAGCTTATACTGGAAAGGTATAGGTCGATTTGTCGCCGTGTGTATGAAAACATGACAACTATCTGAGCTTGTAAATTCAAGTTTAGTGACGATGCTCACAGCGGCACAATACTGCACATGTTCCTTCGCGGTCGCCAGCCTCAGAGTAAGCGTAGCAGTAGAACGTTGCGCGCGACTGGCGTTGGCGCAGACGTCGCACACGGCCGCGCGCGCACTCTTGGCGCCGCACACTGCGCAGCGCTCGCGCCACATGTAGCGCGCGATGCCGAGCCCACCTGCGCGACGGGACTCGCGTTGTTGAATCTCTCGGGTGTATCCTACTTCGTTCCACCTGAAATGTGGATGACAGATTTATTACTGAACATATTAATTTAATTTTATGGAAAATGTCGTGAGGAATGTCTTAGAAACAAAAATTCGAAGACATGTGACATCCACCAACCCGTACTGAGCTTGCATGGTGAATTACGGCCTACTAGTACTTTGTCAGATAGAGAAGGCTTGGGAACATTAATGCTATACATATAATTTTTAAACCAGAAGTATAGGAGGTGCATTGTCATTTTAGCCCTGACACGTCGATTTATCAAATGCACCTATTTCCTTCAGATCGTACATGAACGGCATTATTAATTGTTTGCTTAATTAGGGCCTTTATAATAATATACAGAAAATGTATTTAAACAAATTTAAAACATTATGGTTTCTGTCAGTCGGTTGAAGAAAATAAAGACAACTTTTGCCCAAGAAAACATTTTCGCCATACAACGTGGCAAAGCCTTTTGGGCACTTTTCCCATTGACAGCGATTCGGACGATTTTTTATGCCCCGTAATTTTTTCCCTTTTTTATATATACATGGTAAATATTATATAATTTTAAGTCTGTTAGCTTATAGGTATATTATGATAATATATTGTAGTCTTTAATAAAATGATTCATCAAAAATAAAAAAAGATAGAATGTTGTTTTAAATATGTTTAGGGCTAAACGCGTTTAGTGATTCGTCGCGCAAATGAGTGCCTAAAGACCTAGACTATTCTAAGTCTTTCCTCACCATTTAAAAACATCGACACCAAGCAGCGACAAGCACCGATGTAGCGGCGGTAGCAACACTCTCGCCGCGTAGTACGTTTTGTGTGCTTGTAAAGTGGGGTCCCGCTGGAGTTCTGTGGGCGTGCGGGCCAGGCGCACCAGCGGAGCCCCGGGCGCGCCCGCTGTCACCTGCCACGATACACGCCAGCCGGAGCGCGGGGCGGCGCGACGGTCGTGGGATAGTAGGCGTCTGGGAACCATTTAGACGATATTATAGGCCTTTTTGTATTAGTATTCGGACTGGCTACGAATATGAAGATGGTATGTAAAATGATGTGAATGTCAGCAGGGTAATGGCCTCACACACTAATAGCAGGAATGGTTTTTATTTTAACAGTTCAGCAACATTCATTGTGTTATTTAGGTACGTTGTTGAGCAGACAAATTTTTCGAACACATGAAGCAATGGATTAGCAGATTCCTTCAAAATGTTTATCTGTAAAATTAATATATGCTATGCGAACTTAAGAATTCTGGCAGGTAATATTTAATTGTGCATAAGACATTAGTAAATAAATTCCCTACCATTGTTTGAAAGTTAGTAATCACTGTAATCTGGCTGCTGTGCTATGAAAGAAGTTCTAAAATCCACCAGTTCAGTCTGTAGCTACAACATTTAGAGCTACAGACTTGGAAGATTTGTATAGATTATTTGAATCTAAATAATCTATTGGATTCCAATCCAACAGCCAACAGACGTTCTGTTTGCGGAAGAATGGACGAAGATGAAGATTTTTTGGAATTTCAGAAGTACTGCGAGTGGGATGGGATTCATGAAAGTGTTGTTATTTCGATTTAATTTTGTGTTGTAACCTGAACTTTTTGTTAAAATGTATACGTGTCTATATTTAGTTAAAATAATTGGGTTTTTAATCGAATTAATTAAAGATAGCAAATAAATGACACTAACTTGGCTATTTCATTAGGTGGTGCAGACGCTCCAGGCCTGTAGCCAGCCGCGCCGTGGTACTCGCGCGTGAAGAACAACTCTTGTGGCGGTAGAGTGCCATCCGCCAGTCGAGATAACGTGGCCATCACGGAGCGCTTCACTCGGGATACGTCGCCGGTATCGAATAGCTCGCATAGCGCTCGTTGGAGAAGCTATGAAACCAAAGATACTTTTTATAAAAGAAAAAAACAACCACTTCTGGAAAAACACTACAAAGTGAAACATTACTTTAATTTCTAAGTCGATGACTTTGAATATGTATTTTTTTTTGTCACCGCCTTTCGAAATTAAAGATTTGAATTTCGCGGTGTACCCTGGATCTTTAACCATAATACAATACAACAATGACAAGTTCAAGAACATTATACTGCCTTACTTTAACTCCTGCCGGGCATCCATCCCTCCTGACAGTCTCGATTCCTTTCGCTTCATACACGGGCTTCTGCTGGTCCGCACTCTCGTACATGTAGCCGACGTAACGCTTCTTAGTTTGTAGAATACATGGTTGGTAGACCTAACAAAATAAGTAATGAGTTATTGGTACGTTCAATAAAAGTGATCAGGTTAAGCTATACTTGCCGCGGTTAGTCCATAGATGGGTGACCATCTTTACATATCAAGACACTTCCGTGCCTCGGAAAACATTCCGGCTATCATTCGTGGATCTTTGGCAGTGGTTACGGGTCGGTAAGGCTAGGCAGATGATAATGGTGCGTTCGATAAACTAGCTTCAGCTTAAACTTATTAATGCAATTGTGCAACCAACGTTAAGATAATTTTGAGAGAAAAAAATCTGTTTTTTGAAATGCTTTAGAAGTTTAGAATCTACGCGTGTTAAAACAAGCCACTAATAATTTTACATAATTTATCAATGTTTATTCAAATTAAAATTAGGGTGTGTATTACAAAAACGAATTCTTCTCCAAAATCATTAATTCCTCAGTTTAATTACTACTTTATTGGCTTTGACCGAATGATACGCCCTTTTATAAGTTACCTTTTCAAGTTTGAGTGCGACAGGCGAGGGATTGTCAGCGGTGACCGCATCGGCGATCTGTTGCCCAATCTCAAATGCCTCGGCGCGCGTACCGCCCGGCACTCGTACAAACATTGAGTCCGTGTCGCCGTAGATTACCTGACGACGGCATTTAATTATTGTTACAACCCAGGGACCCTCCGAAGATCGTCTTCCTTGAGGAGCTGGGGTGGATATAATAATCGATTTCCCCACTCGTACGCAAAATACGCGCATTGATGTGGAGTTGCCACAGCAGTCCGTATTACCAACGAATTTCCATTCAAACTTTCATCCCCTATTTTAAGCCCGACGAATTTAGAAAAATCCTTGGCTCAGGAACTCTTATGCAAATACATGATTCTAGACCTAGCGGTTTAGGCTGTGCATTGTCTGTCAGTGAATGAATAAATCTAAGATTGTTCGACACTACATTACTACATTCAGAGCACAAGCAAGCAGTTGTTGTGGTTACAGATGAACCACTTCATGTACCCGAATAAAACTATCCTACGAGATCTTAAGCTTCGTGCCAATTTTAGATGAAATCGTCGAATTTTGTATCTGAGGCCTCGTAGTACACAACAAACAAAGAAATAAAATAATAGTTTAAAAAACTAAAAAACACGCTTTGAAAACCAAACTAAAAAGTAGAAAATAATTTAATTCTATTAAAAAGCGTGGGGTGCTTGATATTAATTGATTATAAAAAATACCACCCACCATAATAAACATATGTTACTTGCTAAACTTCAATTATTTTTTAATAGTTTTTGGCTAAGTATGTTTTGTCTTTTTTAGATATTTCTTAAAATGATTTTTTCCAGCACGGCCCCTTATCCACATCTATATATTATTTGTTATTATGAATTCACAATAACTGTTGCGGCACATATAACGTATTAATAGAGTACATTTCTTGAGTTATAGACATTTGTTAATACGGTATGTATTATTCAAGTTACATGGGGGGCCGTGCTGAAAGCGTTTGGCTGGCACGGCCACCTTTTTTTGCATATTTCTTCAAAAGTATAGAGGTACATTGAAAAAGAAATCGGTACATATACTGCTAGAGGCGAGTACATTGCAATGGTGTACACCATAAATGCAAATTCTGAGGGGCCGTGCTGGGCAAACGTACATAAAAAGCACCCCACGCTTTTTAATAGAATTAAAATATTTTCTACTTTTTAGTTTGGTTTTCAAAGCGTGTTTTTTAGTTTTTTAAACTATTATTAATTTTCTATTTTTTAGTTCTGCTAACTACAAAAGCGTGATTTTTCAGTTGGTTCTTTTTTTTTATTTTATTTATTGTATTGTCATCGGTCCTCGATAAGTCTACAAACTTCTATGTTATTGGGTTTGGTTTCCGCACTTAGTCCTTTACGTGGACCATTGTGCGTGAAGTCTACAAACTTTAAATGAAATCTGACCGTTTGAAGTGGGTCAAAATCAAGTCCAAACTAGTCGGTTACAAACAAACATACAGGTGAAGCTAATAAAAATGTGTTAAAAACAATGCAACAGGAAAATTACATTAATAATTTGATTTTAATAAAACTCAAGGGCAATATTCGAAAGTAAGTGTATTTATCTTCCGGTGCGAGTCCCGGATAAATACTTTTTGTTTCTTTCTATAATAAAATACGTATGTAGCAATACCCTAAACTCCACTTACCTTAGCATTCCATTGCGTGCTCTCTCGCACCAGCTTGATGGCTCGCTCTAACGTCTCGCGTCCTTTCGACACGACACTATCGCCGACTTCGACACACGGCATACGCCCACTAAAGTTAGCTGCCGTATACCCGTATGTCACATTTGCTATCAATTTTAGACCTGAAAGGAAAAACGATATTACATAGGGCGATTTGGATATAAGTTTTGCTAAGTCACGACTAAAAGAGCGCAGAGACCTTTTGAGAGCAGGGGTAGCCCATTGGTAACGGCCGTGACTTTCGAATTGTAGGTTGTAGGTTCAAACCCTGACAGGCGCTTCACTCTGGGTAAAAAAAATTATAACCACCGTTCTCAAAAGCTGTCTACACACCTCGGCTCGGGTTCGTGCCAGCGGGCTTAGGTGTGTAGACAGCTAAAACGGTGAAGGAAAACATCATGAAGAAACCGGCATGTGCTAGAACCGAAATTCGAAGACATGTGACATCTACCAACCTGCACTGGGCCCGCATGGTGGATTACCTCACAGAGAAGAGGCCTGTGTCCCAGCAGTGGGAACATGGGCTGATTATTTTAAGTCACGGTTTAGGTTATACTTTATACTTGTCGAATTCAATAAATGATTTAGTATTGAAAAGAAGGCGCATTTTAAAGGTGATTTTAGGCTTATAACTATCTGGCGAATGACGTCTATTGCCAGACATAGGCTTCTCCCAAAGTTCCCCACAATTACCTGTCCAGAACAAACCGTTTCTAGCTGATTTCCACGACCTTGACTAAGAATTCTATCACCCCTCGCTGCGCTTTTCTGTTCGCGAAAATTGAAAAATAGACTAAAAGAGACCCTGGTATATTCTTATTAATAGAGAATGGTGTTATACCTAACTGTCTAGAATGCATAGCTTTTTTCACAGCTTCATCAGTCTGCACTTTCATATTCTTCTTAACTGCTTGTCTCGCTGCTAAGATTCTCCTCAATAACGCAGGTAAAACGCCTCGACGTACGGATGCCTTGACAAACCCGACTCCTACGGGCGACCAGTGAACCAAGCCTTTTTTCACTAATGTTTCTAATTTAGCTTTTGGTATTCTGAGGCGCCATGCTCCAAATTCGTATGCAGCTTCACTTAGTAACAGAAAAACAAGAAAAGTCACATTTCTATGAATAAAGAAGGGCAACATAATAGTAAGGTGTAGCTGTATAAAAATAAATAATACTTCGAAAGTATCATACGCCCCATTTTGTGTTCGAAGTTCAAACAAATAGTCCTGAAACTTTACGGTGATAGCGCGATTCTAAATACGCGTGGAGTGGGGTGTTCTATCCGTCTTCTATAATAGATATTTATTTTTCTGCTGTATAACTAAACGTACCCGTTAATGTTTTGCACCCTTCCAATACACGTTGAGAAGCAGTAGTTGTAAGCGATCATCATCGATGGATACAGGCTTTGGAAGTCCAAGACTATGACGGGATCGGTGTAGAAACGAGATTCTGGCGAGACAAAACTCCTTATTACCGTCTTTGTGGTTTGTGACAGCCTTACGATAAAAGCAATTGATGAAAATATACACGAATAAAATCAGGTCAATGAAAACGGCATTCGGTATTTTAGGGAGATACAATAATGGTATATACAATATGGTTCCGTGTGGTGTCGGACATTAAGAATAGCACCATCCTATTTCTTCCCGTAGGTGTCGTAGAAGGCGACTAAGGGACTTACTATAGAATGGGCAGCAGCGTTCTCTATGCATTTTACTACCATACTGCGATCGCCAACCCGCCGCGCCGTGGCGATTATGGCAAACCCCTCAATTTTTTAACTTTTTTGGGGTAGCGTATTTCCAGCAGTGGACGTCTATCGGCTCAAATGATGATGATGACAATAATGGTATATTTCTATTAGATTTCTCTTCCAAATCAGCTTGACTTGTGTGTTTGATATTGGTAGGCATGATTCATACCTGGTTCAAATATAAGTGGCAGACATTCAGGCGCCCTCATGGCGGCTCTTTGCTTCACAGTGGGCGACAGGGCAACCAGGTTGAGAGGCCTTGCCGCTCGCAACATCAGGGACTCGACACGGAACTGTGAGCCTCGAGATAGTACTTCCCACCATTGCAAGCCGAAAAGACGAGCTAGTTCTGATGTTCTATCTACGTTAACAGATGGAAAATCTTATTAAAACTTCAGACCATGAAGCATGTACTGCACGTAGGCCCGAAGGGGTAGGTTGAATGTTTAGGTCCGCCAGTAATGGTTTAGGTCTCATATTACAGGATTTACAGGGGGCGTTTCTATTGCTTTTAGCAGGGCACAAATCCCGACTCTGGGCTGCTAGCTGTTACTGTGTATTTGTGAATGAATGGATAAACCTAAAAACACTGCCAGACCTGGGAATCTCGAAGATGGAAACCAAAACCAGGATGAAGATACTACACTCAACAATCGCAAGCGCCCCACCGTCTGACAGTCCAGACATACATGCTATTTGTTAAAAATTGAGATAGTGTTCGAGAAGGTAATTATTACTAGTAGTAATAAACTAGTAATAAACAAATTTAGAATAAAAATAAGTACTAACTTATAATATCAAGTTTCTCCAACATCCTCACAGTCCCTGACATCCTGGTCAAATAGTGCTCGACTGGAATCCATCGTAATATCCTGGTGTCATCGCGCCACCACGTCGACAACTGGGCATAGCTGTACTTGGGAACTCTTTCCTTCAACACCTCATACATGCAGTTCTCAAAACTGTAGCTTGACAGCGCCATCTCATGGCGAAACAAACGCCAAACGTTTAACATTATCCTTCCGATAACCCTCCCTTCAAAATCGTTCTCTTCCCCTCTCCAACGTTTTTGTCGATACTTTTCCGTTATTCTAGAAACTTCTTTAACTATCTCTAATCCTAGAATTTGCGCTCTTTCTAAAATATATCCCCATGAATTCATTTCTATTTCGTACCCGCACAATATGTCTGGGTCGTGTTGCATCACTAACTCGATCACTTTTTCCAGAAGTTCGCTCTCATTGTCGACGTATGTTACATCAACGTTGAAAGTACATCTGTCTAAATATCTTACTGATGTAAACGTCTCGACGACAATGATTTTTGTGAGTATTTTCTCTAAGCGATGACCTGGCGGGCAATCGTTTGTTACTGTTACAAATAATACTTCGATAGGATCAATTGCAGGGTCAGGGTTTAAGTCTCCTCTGACCGAAGTGTGAACTTCAGCTACCATAACTGTAAGAAAATTGGCCTAAACAAAAAAACACAATTATGAATTAAATTTGATTTGTTAAACAACATAGGTCCTAGTATAGTTATCTTGTTTGTAAAACTACAACTATGTGATTTCAATACTTACATCAACTAAAGGAGCCTCGATAGAACCGCTTTCTGGCCGATTTTCGGAACTACCGAAGCATAAAAATGAACCATCAGGTTGCATAGTTACTTGGAGACTATTGTTCAAATTACTATTCTCCTGTAAAAAACAAAACATTAGTCCCCCCACAAGGTAAGCTGCAATAAAGGTTTGTTAATTTTAACCATTTTTATTACGCACCTTTTCATCAACTTCCAAGCTAATACTGTTATCAATTTCATATTTTAGACCTAAAGCTTGGGAATTATCTAGTTCATCGATATTTATACTAATATCTTTATCATTGGCAGTTTTGTCTTCTTGTTTTACTTCGCTATCTTTGTTTAATAACCACTTTTTAATTTCATTGCTGGTCGGTGGTTTTTTTACAGGTTCTAGAATACATTTTCTGTTGCCAGCCAGTAGTACCTTCAATGCATCTGGTTTTGCAGATTCTTGAGACATTTCATTTGTTTGCAGAAATAGTAAATGGCGCCATTCTTCTATACTGGTCATGCCCAATACTTTATCGAAAGGTTTCTGATCTCTCGATAGTTTGCTATTTACTTTTAATACCATTTGGCCAATCTCTACTTTGTCTCCTACATCCTTATGATCTGAATAGTAAGGTTCACAATTTCTTACTTTAGGAATTTTATATTGTAGCAAACTTGAGCATACATAGCTCTTAGTCGGAGGTTTTATTTTAGGTGTTATTATTTTGAAAACTTTTCCTTCTAGTAAAGTTACGTTGTGTTCAGTTTTGACGTTCACTTCCTTGATTGCTTCGCCAGTTTCTATATGTGCTTCAGATTGATTAACTTCTATACTTTCACGTTTTTGTATGAACATTGGCTCAAAGTTTAGAGCTTTAACATAATCTTGAGATTCACTAACAACTTTACTGGTTTCTTCAAGAGACATATCAAATACTTTAGACTTATCATAAAAACTCATAATACCTAACCTGTTGTTTTCAGGGGAAGATTCTATATCATTATCACTGTCATTGAAGGTTAGATTAAATGATTTATCAACTTTAATATTCGAAGGTCCTGGTTTTGGTTCAAATTGTTTTTCTAAATCATAAGCTTCTGCAAACACTGGCTGCAAAGATTCATGGATTTTTGATACTTTATTGACTAAATCTACAATTGATTCATTTTGTACTGTGCATTGTACTGCACCACCTTCATCGGAATGTATTGACTTATCTAAAATACTTTCAGGTTCAGGCTTTATAACTCTCAGATGTGATTCTGTAATATCTTCTAAAGTTTCTCTCGAAACATTTATTTCATCAATTTGACTTATATCTGTTGTAGATTCTGACTTTTCATCTGATTCATTTTCGTTTTTCTTTTTGAATTTAGGCCTTGATAAGCCAAGTTTAAATGGTCTCATTTTTCTTTTTCTGACCTTCTTTGTATCTGTAAAGTTAACAAATCATCAATAATTTGAAATTATAAAAAAGGAAGTTCTATGGAACAAGAAGAATTGCTGACGTGTTGCCCCGACGATAGGTGGCTTTAACTTAGGTATTAATATTAAGTTTTGTTAACATTTTTAGTTTTTGGACTATCGTTTTCATTGTATGTGCTAGCTGACAATTATGGAAAATAATTTTATTTAATGTTCTGTGTCTCGTAATGAAAATTAATTTGTTTATTTATTTATTTATTACCGCCCTTATCTACTATATTACTATATTATAGTTCGAAAAGTGCTAATTCTCAGCCTATTTTCAATAATTGGCTTATGAAAATAAAAAATAAGGGCAGGATGATGATTAAGGTACTAAAGGGCACAAAAACCAAATGCATTAGATTTAAATTACCAAATGTTAGAAGTAGCGAACGTGACATCATATTGAATGGAGAAAAACTGGAATTTGTTAATCAAACGGTGTTCCTAGGAATCACGCTAGACGAGAAATTACAATGGGGACCACATATATATAACATCTCTTGCAGGGCGGCTAAGCTCAGCCGCTTATGGTGTTAGAAAGATCCGACAGTTAACAGATGTAAAACCGCGAGTTTGGTCTATTTTATCTACTTCCACAGCATTATGTCGTATGGCATTTTACTGTGGGGTCGGGCTGCTGACATTGATCTTTATTTTGCAAAAGAGAGCTGTCAGAGCCATTTATAATGTACGTCGCCGCGAATACCTCAGAGAACTGTTTAAAAGGATTAATATTATGATGGTACCTTGCCAATTGATTTATGAAAATATCATGTATGTAAGAAAAAATCTACATCTTTAAATAAAATGATAGATATAATTTTAATACTAGAAACGAAGACAAGATAGATCAACCATTTTACAGATTAGCTAAAGTAGGTACATACTTATCAAAATAACTTATGATATATTGCAATTAAATAAAAGGAAATTTAAAAAAGTAAACTTTGTAAACAAGCATATTACAAATTAGAGGATTATATCCAAGATAAGAATACTTGGAAACATGCTGATCCTGCTCCATAGGACAATCTAGAGTCTAGACCAAATCAAACTGGTTGCTAATTGAAGTGTATAATTGATTATATTTATGACATTGGTTTACACTCAGTGATTACTTTAACTCACACACTGACTTGTTACTTGTTAATATTCTAGGAAAATCGTACTTTTAATTACTTTTACAATGTTTGTAAATATGTGAGGACCATGTATCTATCATAAAATTAATTTATCTGTATTGCTTCAATTTCATTCTTTTTACCTATTTTATTATGGTAATTTTATTCTGGGTGCATCGTTTTCACACATAATTATATAATGAATGTACTATGTTTAATATTGTACTTAAAACATTTTAAAAGAGTTCTCCATACGAAACTACATTTTGGAACGGGCGACTAGGATCAATTCTATTTTAATGTAAATGTTGACGTTCAAAAGTGCCTTTTTAGTGCCTATTTGAAATAAATGCTTTGACTTTGATTATGAAGTAAGACAGTTTTAGGCTCAGTAGTGGTAACGTCCGCGACTTACGAGTTGTAGGTCGTAGGTTCGAACCCAGACAGGCACTTTACTTTGTGTAAATTATTTCATCACCACTGCTCTCAAAACGGTGAAGGAAAACATCGTGAGGAAATCGGCATGTCCTAGAATTAAAAATTCGAAGATATGTGACATCTACCAATCCGTGCTGGGCTTGAGAGGCGGCACGGCGTCCTCACCTTCCGCCTGACGCAGGTCCTCACCGGATACGGGTGTTTCGGGAGGTTCCTGTTTCGCATAAGGCGGGAGGAAACGCCCGGGTGTTTTCACTGCGAAGATCGCCCTGAGGACACGGTGGAGGTCTGCCCGGCTTGGGCGGAGCACCGCCGCGCCGTGTAGTCGTGGAGGCGATCGGCGGCGGCGATCTGTCGCGTCCGGCCCTAGTCCAGGCCATGGTACGGAGCGAGACTGCATGGGTAGCCGTCACCTCCTTCTGCGAAGCAGTAATGCTCGCGAAGAGGGAGGCGGTGCACGTGAGGGAGAGGCAGTACATGTGCCCTCGCTGGCTTAGTCCCCGCAGGAGACGCCATGGGCGTCGGGAATCCCAGGCTGATTCCCGGTCACCGTAGGCGCGAGTTTGCGGATGGCGAGTAATGGGAGCCCGCTGTCCGGTAAGGACCAAGCGCGGGTCGACGGCGCGTTGTGTTCCACGCGCGCCTCAAAGAGCTGCCAGCACCAACTGGTGGGCACCGCAAGGGCCGATGCCTGCCAGGAGTGCAAGTCTGACACGGCCTCCTGCTCCACCCAGAGCGGGAGAAGTTATTTGATGATTTCCCACGCAAAATAAAAAACTGGGCCCGCGTGGTGGTTTACGACCCACTCCTTCTCACAGAGAGGAGGCCTATGTCCCAGCAGTGGGAACGTTATAGGGTGATTATGACGATGATAATGAGTGAAGAAATGGTCTACTAGGTAAATACTTACGATCTTCGTCACAAGTTCCGTCCAGCTGTGGAATGCTAGCTCCATCCCAAAACGAATCATTCCATGAGGTTGAACTTTCGCTTTCATCATCTTTACTAAAATAAACATCACTGTAGTATAAAACATATACATTTCATAGTTATTATGGGAATAGTTAGGTGCCTACCTACTGTCTTGATCAAGGATGATGGTTTCCTCATCAAATATTCGCGAATATTCAGCGTCGTCTGAATCAGTATCTCCTTCCTGCTCTACATTCGCAGGTGTACCCATCACACTATCCTCTTCTATTGGTTTCTCGTCCATATCTTGCAACATTTCTACTAGTTCTAGATCTTCATTATTCACTAAAAACAAAATAGAAATTGAATAAGAAACTGTTCTACTTTGGGCAATCCACTGATCTATTAAATAATACATACATAGAACCTGACTATAATGCAGAGATAGACTACTGTTCAGAGCCAAACTTTCGTCGACAAATGTGCTATCAAAATCCTCAGAGTTGGAAATATTCCCTCTCAATGTTTGATTTAAACTTGCACCCAATGAACTTTCAGGTAAATGGACACTAACATCAACAGCATTGAATAACTGTGTTCCTTCCATACTTTCAGCTGGATACTGTGCTATTTCTAGAGGTTTCATTTCGCTTTCAGTTACCACAGGTTTATCAAGTAAATTGGACATTTTAATTAAAAATATTTGTTCAAACTTGTAATGTGATTCCGTCTCTTCAGCTTTTATTCTGCCTTGAGATAGTGACTTTGAAGCTAGAGAAATATTTAACTGTTTTCGCCTTTCTGATTCTTGATTCCACACTTCTTCTAATCCTGGGTTTTCAATTCCATCGCCTTTGCCTATTCTCTGCCGGTTGATGATGTGTGATGCGGCACAATCTGCTTCATAGTAACAGGAACTTTCAGGTTTCAGTCCAAATTCATTAGGGCTTTGGGCCTCACTGCTGTTTTGCGATATCCCAGCTTTACGAAACTTGATACATTGCAAATCTATGTTGCTCAATCCAAATAAATTGAAGTCTATGAAAAACTGTAGTGTGAAATTCAAATGAGACTCATGGGGTTGGAATGCTTGGCCTAAAATGGCACCATTACTGCAGAGTTCTACAGCTTGTTTAATTAAACTAGGACTGTATAAAAATACTTTCAGATATAAATGTTCTTTGTAGTGGTATCCATAGAAGGGTCTGAAAAATAATAATGTGCAAAATAAGGGTTCAAGAATACCCATAAAAAAATTTATACATGTATTTAAAAATACATTTAATACTAACAATCCTTTAACTAGTGATATTTTGTAAACATGTTGGTTTGATGATGTTGCTTGTTTCAGTGCAATATTTAATGCTTTATCCAAACTAGCCGCAATCTGTAAAGGTAACTTACAAGTTAGATCTGAATGGAACAAGTGATATTAGAAATAGTCTAATTATTGGAATTATTATTGCTTTATCTGAGTTCTATTTAGGTATTACCTGATATAAAAATTGTGGTTGTGGGTTTGGTGTTGGGCATGGTATGTAGAAATATGGAAACACTCCATGTATGTGAAGACATGCTTTATGACCATCAGGGGTAGGTCCAAATATCCTTAGCACTGGCACCTGAAACATAGTTTTTATTGCAAATAATTTATGTACAAAATAACAAAAAGCTGATAGGAATCTTGTACCTATTCTGCCAGAACTACCAATTCAACCTACTTCCAGCTGAAAACAG
Source organism: Antitype chi (assembly GCA_947359405.1). Classification (NCBI taxonomy): domain Eukaryota; kingdom Metazoa; phylum Arthropoda; class Insecta; order Lepidoptera; family Noctuidae; genus Antitype; species Antitype chi. The sequence goes on along the minus strand of OX375815.1, from coordinate 5,960,809 downwards.
GCATGCTGCCTCCCTGAAATGGTTTGGGTAATCATCATAATTGCAATACTCTACGGACAGATTTAGAACGTCCGTTGTAGTAAGGTAGTTAATTAACAGAATTACGACAGACTGACTTACTTGTTTTATATCTGATCCTCGGAAATCTGAATAAATGACATCGATTCCAGGCGTTGGTTTACTCAAATAATGATCACAGACTACAATTCTAACTGAAAATTCAGGATTCGCGCGACTGTCTGAAACCAAACAAGTTGTCAATTGTCATACAACCAAAACCAGTGAACGAAAATAAACATTCAATGACCAAAACATGTACGACCTGGTGCTAGAGTTTTTAACCAAATAAGGATAATTTACTTACTATCCAAGGCACTCATGCTTTTGTTTAGCTATGTACATAATAAAATCGAACGCATAAACTCTTTTAAATTAAATCGGCTGTATGTTTTTTAACTTATTGAAAGCAATTTCATGTTACAACTTGTTCCTTGTTGAGTTGTTGTTCTCACTTTTCTGTGCTCCGGGTCTTTCCGGCGGTCGTTCGTTGTTTGCAAAAATGTTGATAGTTTTTGACAGTGAGTGGAAACTGACAGCTGATTTGATAGGGAGGCAAGTGACCACAATTGAAAAAAACCGGTGAACGGTTCCGAGTCTTAGAGCACATGCACAGTAACGATTTTAAGAGCAGCAAAATAAATATTGCTCGACAAATGTGTGGTGTTTGACACCTAGTTGACAGTGACAATTGACTGTCAGTTGATTATTGTTACAAGTGAGGGTACCCCACAGTATAGTTTAAACCAACCTGCAACGCTGGGCGAAAACCAATATGGACACCAAGTAAGTACATAATAGTGGCGACTGAGGAAAAACGTAAAATATAGTGAAAAAACCAGTGAAAACATTGTGAAAACTGTTTTAGTACAATGGCGGAAATAAGATTCGAAACATTTGATATTAAAAATGGGGATTGGGAATCATATAAAGAAAGATTTGGTTACTTCATATTAGCACATGGCATATTAGAACCGAATAAGCAAAAAGCCATATTTTTTGCGTCTTGTGGTAGTGATCTGTATAACTTAGTTAAATCATTAGTGTTTCCGGATAATGTGAGCCAGGTTACGCTAGGCCAAATAGATACAAAACTAAATAACCACTTTAGTCCGCGACCAAATGAGATAGTAGAATCATTTAAATTCCACAGTAGGAATCAGGGTAAAAATGAATCAATTCAAGAATACATTGCAGAACTTCGAAAAATGTGTAGATTTTGTAACTTTGTAGATTTAGAAAGGACCTTGAGAGATAGACTGGTGTGTGGCGTAAATAATGCCAAACTACAAGAAAATTTGCTGAAAAAAGCTAACCTCACATATGCAATAGCTGTGGAGTTGGCATGGCAAGCGGAAAGATGTCTTGAAGACCTAAAGATCCTGAAAGTACCAACCATTGAAGAATTATCAAGCACTTATACGGCAAATGCAAGCAGTGAGGTAGAACCAATGGAGGTAAATGTTGTGGAAGAGAAGAAAAAGAAGTTATACTGTTACAGATGCGGAGGAAGCCATTTGTACCATAAATGTAAGTTTGTTTCTGCAAAATGCAACACATGCAATAAAGTAGGCCATATTGCAAAAATGTGTAGGAAAAATAACAATGGAACTGGTGATATCAAAGAGATTCAAGAAAAGGAAGACCATTTCATGAATGGGATATACTGTGTGGGAGAAATTTACCGTGAACCGGCCATACATGTAGAACTTCATCTGAATAAAAAAATTGTCAAGTTCGAGGTTGATTCCGGCTGTTCTTATACAATAATGTCAAGGGAACAAGCAGAATTAATCTGGCCAAAGGGATTAGATTTACAGGAATGCAAGCTGAACTTGCACACCTGGACTGATGCTAAAGTACAGGTGCATGGCAGCACCAAAGTTTTTATTGAATTTAAAAACTTTAAAGGTTACCTGCAAATTATAATTGGACAGGGGCGAGGTAATCTCCTTGGTAGGAATTGGTTCAAGCCTCTGGGCATTTCACTTGAAGGTATAAATAATATAAACTCCCTGGATAGTGAAAAGGATGAATCTCTGTTGATAATACTTAAGAAATATGAAAAATTGTTTGAGGGACTTGGCGAATACAAAGGACCTGAAGTTGTGATCAATTGCAAGAAGGATGTACAGCCGAAATTTATGAGGAGCAGGTCAGTACCATTTGCGATAAGAGATAGAGTTTGTGATGAAATAGATAGGTTGGTTAATGTTGGAGTAATGGAACCAATAGCATATTCAAATTGGGCTACACCAGTGGTTCCAGTACTAAAAAAAGATGGTAGTATTCGACTATGTGGGGACTACCGATTGACTGTAAATTCAGCAACTGACACAGATACATACCCTCAGCCAACAATAAACGAGTGTCTATCTGAAGTCGCAGGCGGTGTAATTTTTACCAAATTGGATTTAAAAGAGGCGTATACACAACTGAAAGTATCAGATGAAACAGGTATGCTCCTGACAATTAACACATTAAAGGGATTATATAAGATGAAGAGACTACCTTATGGTTTGAAAGCTTGTCCAGGTATATTCCAGCGGGTTATGTCAACGACATTGGCAGGTATTAAAGGTGTGACGGTTTTGCTGGATGATATTTTAATAAGTGGAAATAAGATACAGCATAATGCAAGGCTGGAAAAGGTACTGGCATGTCTAAAAGACGTAGGACTCAAGCTGAACCGAACGAAGTGTGAGTTTGCAACAAATAAGGTAGAATTCCTTGGTTATGTGGTTGATAAAGATGGTATTCATCCATGTGATAAGAAGGTTAAATTGATTATGAATGCGAGGAGCCCTAGAAATGTTAAAGAGCTGCAAGCTTTTTTGGGATTGTTGAATTTTTATGACAGGTTTATGAAAGACAAAGCTACGTTATTGGAACCACTACATAGGCTTCTAGATAAAGATACTGTATGGAAGTGGGGCAAGTTAGAGACAGAAACATTCCAGAAGGCTAAAGCTACACTGTCGAGTGAAGATACTCTAATACATTTTGATAATAACAGAAAGGTAACATTAACATGTGATGCTTCAGAGTATGGGGTAGGAGCCGTTCTATCTCATGTTATTGATGATGGTTCAGAAAAACCTGTTGCTATGGGATCCAGAACTTTATCAAAATCGGAACGTAACTATGCACAGATAGATAAAGAAGCGGCAGCAATCATATTCGGCTTGGAAAAATTCAATCAGTATGTATATGGAAGACATGTAGTAATATATACTGATCATAAGCCGTTGCTTGGGATTTTAAGCCCCAATAAAGCAATACCTAAAGTGCTGTCACCAAGAATGATGCGATGGGCTTTAAAACTGAACTCACATGATTATGAATTACAATATAAACGCGGTACTAGTATAGGTAATGCTGATGCTCTCAGTAGATGGCCAATGGATACTACTGAAGATGAAAAGTCAAATACTAATGACGTTGAGGATATTTTATTACTGTCCGAGACACCAAGTGCCATTCAGTATTCAGCAAAAGATATTGCAGAACAAACAGGGCGAGACAATATTTTATCTAAAGTGAAATTCTGGATATTGCATGGATGGCCGGATACTGTAAACGACGGTAATACGAAATTATATTGGCTTAAAAGAAAGGAGCTATCTGTTACAAATGACTGCATAATATGGGGAACTCGAGTGGTCATACCGCCACCGATGCGGGAACATATGCTACAGGCTTTACACGAGACTCATGATGGCATAGTGATATCAAAATCAATTGCAAGAAGCTATTTTTGGTGGCCAGGACTGGATCATGAGATTGAAGCGTTAGTGGCAAATTGTGATAGATGTCAGGTAAATAAAAATATGCCAGCAAGCACGGGACATTCATGGATAACCCCTTCGAACCCATGGCAGCGTTTACATATTGATTTTGCTGGTCCAGTCGACAGAAGAATATATCTAATTGTGGTAGATCCTCATTCAAAATGGCCAGAAGTAAAAATAGTTAGATCAACATCGAGTGAATGTGCAATTAAAGCTTTAAGAGAAATTTTTGCCCAGCAAGGATTGCCTCAAGTATTAGTATCAGATAATGGAACGGCATTCACATCTGAACAATTCAAGAATTTTATGAAATGCAATGGCATCCAACATATACTGACTCCACCCTATACACCATCGTCAAATGGCCAAGCGGAAAGATTTGTGCAAACAGTAAAAAAGAAATTACGTAGTTTGGCTGGATCTGACATAGATATTAAATTACCACGTCTTTTGTTTAGTTTGAGAGTAGCACCAAGCTCGGTTACAGGAAAGTCCCCAGCAGAATTGTTGAATAAACGTCGTTTTAGAACACGGTTTGACATCATACATCCCTTCTCAACAAAATCTGTTGCTGAAAGACAAATTGAAAGTAACAAAGAAGTACTAGTGAGAACATTTAGGTTAAAGGACAAGGTATGGCTGCGCAACTATACAAGAGGGGAGAAGTGGGTAAAAGGAGAAGTCTTCAGAATCAAGGGTCCTGTTCGATTTTTGGTAAAGATAAAAGATGGATCAATCGTGACACGTCACTTAAACCAGCTACGACGACGTGATTCTGAAGAAGATCCAGGTCCTAGTAATGAAATACGAGATATACTCGGCATACCAACAAATGCGGTAGTAACTTGTGAAGGAGGCAGGTTACAAAACAATTAAATAATAAGAGTGATATAGATATTAGGATAGTTAGGTTAGTTAGGTATAAAATATAGTTTAGTGAAGTACATAAAGACTATGGGGGAAGGCATGTGGTGTTTGACACCTAGTTGACAGTGACAATTGACTGTCAGTTGATTATTGTTACAAGTGAGGGTACCCCACAGTATAGTTTAAACCAACCTGCAACGCTGGGCGAAAACCAATATGGACACCAAGTAAGTACATAATAAAATGAAAGTTATAAAATTTCAAAAACGATTGACGAGCGATTTGATAATCACTCGCGATGCTAAAATCTGTGTGTCGACGTAAATTTCGTGAAATTCGGAAACTACGGTTTTCGTAATCCTATGCGGTTACCGTAAAAGGTTCAATGAAAACAAATAGTGGCAATGGCAATAGTAATTACCGGTAATTACCCATGCAAAAAAATCCTTGAACCGCAACAATAATGACAGTTGACAGTGTCAGCATCATTCATCTCCTTCAGTCAGTCAGTTTGTTTCATTCACTCATCGTAAATTGGACGTGTTTTTATTACATTCACAATTTCATTTCATTACGCTGCGTGCTACTTTTAAAACAAATTTTAAAATAATATTCATTGTTGTTGAATCTCTATTTTCGTTTCTGTGTGGAGAACATAAAATTCTTAGTGTTGTGTATAGTGCGGTGTTTTGTTTATTAAAATTTAAAGCAAAATGTAATGTTTTTTGAAAATGAAGTGCTATTTCAATGAAAGACACTGCAAAGAACCACCAATATTTGTTACAAGATAAGAATTTTACAAAAACGGGATGATGGATGATGATGAGGCAGACTTGCGCGAACAGATATTCCACAACAACGTGAGGGAGCAAATCGTGAGTATCGAAACAAAGGCTATTATATTCCTAGTCCAAGACAAGACAACAACATAATTGTCCGTGCGACTTTGTCCCAATTCGTATGTAATCACTGAGTTGATTTATTCCATTTATTCAACCTAGATTCTATAAGAAAAAATAGGATATACCGAGGTATCTTCGATTCGTTCTAGTTCTTAGCGCCATTCAGGCAAAACCCTTACGTTTTCGCTAAAAGAACAAGTAGACTGGTTTTCCGTGTCATCAATTTTGTGCCAAATGGCTTGAGTGACCATGACAGTACTGTTATCAAATCTTACTCTTTCAAGGTTGGCTGTAGTTGGTGAAAACCCTCTGTATATTATTATAAAATGAATAATTGTGTTACAAGGTTCCTTCAATAAACAGGCAGAAGGATAGGTTTTGGTCAGTGGGTCGTCTTAGTTTTCTAAGACAATTTTTTTAACAAAACATATTTCAAAGTAAATACCAAAAAGTTGGGAGTTGTAAAGTATAAGACTAATATTTGGACTATACCAGGTTGACATCTAGATAAATGTACTACAACCACCTTAATTTTAACTTTTATTATAAATGCAAAATTAAGTTTCTCTAAAATGGCTGAATGGATTTGGATTTAATTTTGCACATAGATAGAGCGTGAGCTGGGTAAGGACATAGGATACTTTTCCTCCTGGATAGTAGACGAAGTCGCAGGCAACAGCTACTTGTCTATACTTTGCCTACAACCACAACTTTGAGCAGCTTGCCTGTTACATGGCGGTTTTGCTGACCCTACCATGGTAATAGGGCATCACGGGGCATGTGACCGTCTTCTTAGCACTGTAATAACTTGTATTACTTAGCTAGGTATTCAGTTACATCTGGTTAGACTGTTAGCTGACCCCAATACTTAATACTCAATACTCAAATTTTATTTGCATTCCACAATGTGTACTTAGGTGGTAAAAAAAATATATTGTGATCATTATGGACCCTGTCGGGCACAGCAAAAAATAGTAGGAGAGGAAGCTTTAAATAAGTAGCTAAACTTACATCTAAACGAAATTCAATAATACCACTATATTGGTTCTTTATATCTACAAGCTATATGATGTAGAAGAACTGTAATTTTATTGAGATAATCATGAGCTGATAATTGCGAATTTAAATGTTTTGTTGTGTGTGCCCCAACATTGTCGAGAAAAGCCTAGGCAGGTTCATTGTAGCTAGGTCATATCAGAGAAACGACAACGTAAAAGAGACAACTAAAACCCTGCCAAATACTAGGTATGGCCCAGAACAAGAAGATAATTATCATATTTAATTCATCTAATCAGACAGAATTTCCTCATACAATACATTTATTAATTGCAATAGTTAAATAATAATAGGAAGTAATAAATTGCTAGTAATTATTAGGAATTGTAAGTTTTAGATACTTAAACATCAATTGTACAAAACTAAATATAAATTAATATATAAACTTGAAGCTATGTTGGCCAAGGAGAAATGTATTATTTAAAATGCGTTCCTACCTGCATTTTAAATAATGAATTACTACTTGGCTAATAAATAATAAAATATTATATTTTTTGGTGCTTCCTTTACAGCCGTAAAGGAAACACCAAAAAATATAATATTTATTAAACAATGATCATGGATTGCCAATAGTGCAGCCGCACTATTGGCAATCCATGATCATTGTTTAGCACTAACAAGTCTGTATTTATTCAGAAATCCTAGTTTTATGATGTGCTAGTTTAGGCTGGGGTTCTTATATGTAGGTACGAAGCACAAAAGTTTGACTATTTTGTTGCCCAGTAACTGTTGCTCCATGTAAAATACTAGTGTTCAGCTGATCTGGTTAGGCTGGAATATGACCCCAAAAAAGTTGGGAAAAACAATAATATTTTTATTATTATAATAAATCATAATAGCCGTCTATTGGGCTCAACTAATCCAACATAATAATATACCTATTATTATTTGCCATTGACTTGAAAACCCTTACATTTTGATCCGGCTCGAAGGACCAAAATGTAAGGGATTTGGACTTTAAAATGATAGCAGTGAGCTGTAAAAACTGACAATGTACATCCAAAATAATTGTACAATGTATATTATAAGAAATAATAAGGTGCGCGTATGTCGTCTCGTCGGTTGTTCTCGCTAGTGAAGTGAGTTGGGCACTCGGCCACTCTCCTTAACCCGCGCAGCCGCCCGACTCCTGACGAAGATAGCCGACGGCTCCCGAACAGAAAATGAACAATCAATCAAATTTCTTTTGAATACTCTATTTGGATTCATACCAGGCCAATCCCACTGCAAGGCAAAGGCCTCTTCTGATACAAAAAAGGAAATGAGCAAATATAACCATGCTTGGTCAAGGCAAAAACAGGTACTTACCTAATTATGAGAAATTAAAATAGTTTATTGTTTTGGTTCCAGATCTTCCTACTACTATTCATCTTGCTGTACCTTGTGTCATTTATGTTGATTGAGAAATTCAGACGTCGAGACAGCGAGGATTACTTCACCGGAGACGAAGATGAAGTGAAAGTTTACCGTATCAGCCTCTGGCTGTGTACATTTGCTCTAGCTGTGTCACTTGGATCCGCTCTCTTACTGCCAGTATCTATAGTCAGCAATGAAGTGCTCATACTATACCCAAACAGTTATTATGTCAAATGGCTCAACAGCTCTCTTATACAGGGTAAGTTTTATTTCTATTAATTAATGTTGGTAATGATGAGCCTTTCCAAAAAAAGTCAAAGTATTTATTTCAAATAGGCACTTAAAAGGCACTTTTGAACGTCAACATTTACATTAAAATAGAATTGATTCTAGTCGCCCCTTCCAAAATGTAGTTTCGTATGGAGAAGAATGGGCAAGAGACTCCACCGTTACTCTTTTAAAATGTTTTAAATACAATATTTAACATAGTAGGTACATTCATAATATAATTATGTGTGAAAACGATGCACCCAGAATAAAATTACTATACCAAAATAAGTAAAAGCAATGAAATTGAGGCAATACCTATAGATAAATACATTTTATGATAGATACATGGTGCTCACATATTTAAAAAAATCTACAACCCTTAAAATCCTGCATCAGCCAAGAAATTGTATACAGAATAGCAGTGTAATACAGAACTCCACGTGCTACGATCCTTACATCCTCTTATTATTCGTTTAGGTTCATACGTCTAGTCAGACACGCACGCCAGTGGCGAGTACTACGTACGCACCTAGGGTTGCCTGCTCTTAAAACCGAAAATCCGGAGTTTAGCCTGGCATAATTTTGTTTTCTGGGAGACTATCTTTACAAAAAAATCAATAAAGCCATTTCTATCTACTCCTTATCCAAATTCAAATGTAAGTCTAAAGTGCAAAATTGGCTACACTCTCTCGATTATGAAGCCACAGAGAGACTATTAGAAGTTGTTTCATAATAAAGTTTTACATTTAGTCATCATATTAAAAGCCCAGTTTTGATTATCACCCAACACACCCAAGGTAATTAATAATTTGTTGTTTGTTTTGTTTATTCTTCTTGGTTGTATCAACCTGTTCACTGTCCACAAAGTAGACACAATAGTTAAATAATCAGCCTGAACCATATGTAGTTCATGGGACAGGGAATGGGTTAAATTGTTTTTGTCTTCCATCCCAACATTATCATACTATGTATTATTAGTAGATGTTTGTATTACTGTGGCTTGTCCGGATAGTTTGGAGGCCTGAAGACCTGTAACACAGGTATTCCTAGTACAGGCTCCAGTCTCCACAACATCAATGTTTTTTTTTTGTAAACACTATTTATATATTGTACTGATTTTTTCATGATGTGGTGGAGAAAATAAAAGTTTTTGTACTTATATTATTGTTTGAGTAAAAAGGCCCGGACTGACTTAATTTTTTAGGCTTAGGGTAACAAAACAATAAAAAAAAAATGTAAAACAAGGCTCTAATTTGGCCGCACACGCAACTAAAAAGCCTGGCTGTGCCCGGCTTTATCCGGACGCCTGACAAAGCCATACGCACGTGACCTTTCGGACAAACATCACCAGTAAGGTCACTATAGTGATGCCCTAAAAGGACATTTATGTATTGTTTCCACTCGCAACTGCTTTGTAAATACCTTTTGTTAGTCGCCGTTCACACATTCTCTCAACATGTCTAAACTATCTAAGCATACTCTTTTTAGCACTACATCTTCTTTTAAACCGCGCCATTGCCTTATTAAGTTATTACGCATTTCCACATCATTAAGCAACATTTAGCTATAAGTTTTATCATGAAAAAACCCATTGCTATTTGCAACCATATTCAATTTTCCATGTAAGGACAGATTAAGGTAACTATACAATTTTAAGACACAATACTTATTCAATGCTTGTGTTGATATTACCTAGTCTCTGTTGTATAAACAGACAAAAATTGTTTAAATGACACAAATATTTACTCTAAGTCTAGTACAATAGAAATTGTGAAGTCTGATGTAATGGTATTGTGGGTATTGCATAATAAATCAATAACGTTAACAACACAACTTACTACCTCAATAAATTCTGTGGCCTGGTGCTTATAGGGCCAAAGTACATTATTATTTGGCTTAAGTACAATGCAGCCCTTTTATCCCACATTTTTTTTTTTACTAAACGGTATGAAAGCGCATACTACATTGGCCTTCTTTTACATAGTAACTTTTGAAAGGTTGTCGATAAACGAACTCCCCTTTAGCACAAAAAATATCATACTTTTTCAATAGACGTTTATGAAATGAGGTTGTAATGCCAAACCTCATTTCATAAACGTACTTTGGCTCTTTTAGCACCAGGCCACAGAATTATATTTGGCTTCACTCATTGTGAATAGTTTTAAAAATATTTAGGTTCATATCTATTTCCTTAGCAACACACCTCAATGGTTTTGTGGTCATGAACGTGACTACCGAGCGTCCTGTAGGCTGTAATATATTATATTATACTTTATTAGTATTAATATTCTGTAAAGTAGTTTAGTATACTGGCTTGTACTCCAAAAGAATAAAGTATTAAAAATATTAATACTTTAACTGCCTACCTCTTCGGGTAATGCAAGCGTGATGTAAGTATGTAATGGATTGCCGTGGGGGAACATGATTAAAGTCAAAATCAAAGCATTCAAAGTCAGCAACAGATTGATAAATATGTATAATAGCTATCACCTTTTTTGAGTATACGACGAATAGAAGACTACTCTACGACGCGTTTACGTATGAAGCATATGAAGCCGAAAGGCGAAAAAATAGTTCTGACGATTTTACCGTAAAATTAAATTATTGTAAACTGAAACCTTTTTGAAATGCGTCATTTCACTTGTGTTGTTCTGTACACAAAGCTTATGCACAAAGGCGTTACGAACACCGACACTCACACACACACAAGCCCCAAACAAGGTGTGTTCAAAGCTAACTGTCCAGAATGGCCCTCCTGTATAACAGAGAGTAGTCTTCTCAGATATAGTATTAATTGTAAACTTGTTCCAGGATTATGGAACCACGTGTTCCTGTTCTCAAACCTGTCGATGTTCGTGTTCCTGCCGTTCGCTTACCTGTTCTCGGAGTCTTCCGGTTTCCCTGGATGCCGGGGGCTGAAGGGCAGGGTGTATGAAACCTTCATAGTTCTCGCGTTACTTGGTGTTGCCATGCTGGGCCTGGCCTACGTTATCTCAGCGTGGTTGGAAGGTGACCGTTCCAGTATTGATGCTCTGCTAAGTGAGTATGATTTATATTTATGAATAATTTCAGGACTCAAGATAGTGCCTTGTGGCATTCTTTACTTGTAGCCAAAAACACGAATCAAATTTAGATTTTGTTATTATAAAAAGATTAAAAACAGAGAGAACCCCAGATTCTAAATGTTCAGATTATGAAAAATAGAGGTTTGCTAGTTTGAAGCCATTTTCGCAAGTTTTTTTTCGCTAATGCACTAATGGCTTATATGTTGGGTGGTCTTGCCATCCACGTACTATAAATAAATACTACTATGCTCGCTTCTAAATTAACAAAATGTACACATATTCTGTGAATTTGTGTGACTTCCCATATTATTTCACGTAGACTGACTCGTATGTTGTGATTTACAAATAGCATCGTCAACGCAAATAATATTCATGTCCGCTGTGTTCAATTGAGTGTGAAGAAAGCGAGCGCACAGTAATTGTTCGACCACAGTCAATGTTAATGGATGCGCCGATTACTGTGGAAACTGTGCTAGTTTTAACAAACACGGAATTTTTGAAAACAAATTAGTTTGGTTCAAACGGTACAACTTCGAAGAACATATTTGTTTGTGTAATTAAACTGGATTTATGCCCGGTTGTCCGTTTTATGGCGAAATATGGATCTACTATAGGTACACCTCTGTTTTTCCCCTCTGGGATTACAGGCGTGATTTTACGTTATGTATTTGTTTAGTCCACTAATTGGGCTATTTTTCTGATTGAAAAATACTCTCTGCTATCTCAATGTACTGCTTGCTTCACAGATTTTGCACCGGTTTCACATCCTGCTTAACTAGGCTCCTCGTGTTTAAAATGCTAAACTATGATTAAACGGCTGATTTCTTGCATTGACACGCAAAGTCGCAGATAAATTGTGCCGTCCTGATTGTTATGCCCGTCGATACACATCAGTACCCCGGGCCCTGACAATCAAACCTACGACGCGTATCAAATGTATTGTATGCAAAATTGTATTAACATGTTGTCATTGTTTGTTCACAGATTTGTGGACATACCTCCCTTTCCTGTATTCCTGTGTATCGTTCGTGGGAGTTCTAATGTTACTAGGTGAGTCATTATCATTAACATTTCTTTCTTATCGATTGTTATTTATTTTTAGAATTAAGAATATCTATACGACGTCAAATGCTTATCAGTAGATCGGTCGTTAGCCTGTCCACTTTCTTTATTGTAAAAACTGGCTACGCATAGACAGGTTCTATGCAACTTTTCATTCAAATTGCACATGATCACAAGTATTTTTACAACGTGCAATATTCTCTTGCATTCCTTGCTCGCATGCGTATGCGCTGCATGCTGTCTTATTAAGAATTCTACGAATGTTTGTATGTTTAGACTTGGGTCTATCGAAGCTTTATGTTACGTGACGTCAAGTGTCTTCACTGGCAGACATTGACCTCTAATTATTACTTCTGTTTATTTCGTTGCGAGTCGTTAGTGAAGGTAGAGTGCATCGAACTCTGGGCTGAATTGGATTTTTTCAATATGATCGAACAATACCGACATTAAAGTAAGTTGCCTGGAAACTTGTGACGTAACGTACTACATAGTTACTTCAATGTATTAAAATCGATTACTGTGAAGTAGAGCAATAGTATTGTTTATCGATATGACTGCACTGATAAGGCGCATTTAAACCAGCCGTACGTAATGTTTCAGAACCAATAAAATTTATTATCTAACCATACACGTGAAAACATAAATATAGCATGGCGATGGAGACCGTGTTTTATCATCGTCCGGCAACATGTCCAGTTTATAATAATTTAAATAGAATAACTAATAAACTTTCTGTAAATTAAACATAAATAGCAGCCGCATCGAACTTTCTAAAATCTGTAATTATTCGGTTTCCTGCTCATCGCCGTAGCCTTGTTCCTTGTCAAGGAAGTGTTTGATGAGGTCCTGGTGCTGCGGGAACATTTCGTCCAGTTCCTTCCTGGACTCTTGCAGCTTGTCCAGCTCTTCAAGTTCTTTGTATGCTTTAGCTTTGTAAAGTCGTGCTTTGAAGCTGTTTTCGTTGAGACGAAGCGCCAGGTCACAGTCATCATACACCTGCAAGATAATAATGCTTTTTAGGGCTTCGTACCCAAAGGGTGCCAACGGAATCCTAGTACTAAGCCTCCGCTGTTCTTTCGTCCGTCTGACCAGCGGGCCGTATCTCATGAACGTAATAGGTAGGCAGTAGAAATGTTAACAGAAGATGTATTTATATTGCCGTTATAACAACAAATAACAAAATTAAATTAAAAGGGACCCGGACCCCCTTAATTTTTAACTTTATTTTCCCCCATACAAGAAACATGAAAAAAACATGTAGTGTTAATTATTGTACTGTGGTACGTAACCCTTCATGAGCACGCCTGACTCGCACTTAGCCGGTTCTATCTGCATATTATTTTACGCTTGCATTATTAGAAAGGCGATGAGCTGGCAACCTGTCAACAGTGGAATTTCATCTTTTTATGCCAAGTGCGGATTCAATTTATACTTTGGCACTTATACCTTTGGGCCTATCCCTTTTGAGTTATCATCGATGTACCCATTCGATTATTACGTCAAACATTTAGTCCATAGTACTCCATAGCACTATAGGAACTGAATGTTTAGGTAAATGGGGCCACCATACAATATTTGTTCAGTTTGCATGATGTTAGGTTACTGGTTATTGCGTATTCTGAACTCGAATGAAGAACGTTCTCGTTATTTTAAAAGACTGTCAAGCTAATAACAAAAACAAAAAACTGCCAAAATGAATATCCTACTCTAATATTATAAATGTGAATGTTTGAAACTCAAAAACGGCTGAACGGATTTCGATGAAATTTGACATACAGATAAATTATAACCTGGAGTAACACTTAGGATACTTTTTATCTCGTTAGTACGTTCCCGTGGGATACTTTTCGACGACGCGGACGAAGCTGCTGGCAAAAGCTATTTAAAGATATGCTAGTATAGCGACGCAATCTAGTGGATAACAGCCTTGAAAGAGCTGTCATTGAAAGAGCTGTCATTCATCATCTGCCTAGCCTTTTCCTAACTATGTTGGGGTCGGCTTCCAGTCTAACCGGAATCAGCTGAATACCAGTATTTTACATGAAGTGACTGCCTATCTGACCTCCACAACCCAGTTACTGGGTAACACGATACGGTAAGACTGGTTGTCGGACTTTCGGGCTACTGACGACCCGTAACGACTGTCAAAGATCCACGAATGACAGCCGGGACCAACGGCTTAACGTGCTTTCCGAGGCACGGAGGGGTCTTGGAATGTTAAGATCGTCACCCATCTACGGACCAACTGGGGCAAGCTTAGCTTAACCTGATCGATCGACCCGTATAGCTGTTATTACCCCCCCTGAACGAGATGTAATTATGCCTGTAAAAATTATATGAATGCATCATCAACAAACGTGGTTGCACGTGTTGATGCCTTAAACGAAGTTCGTTCACGACAATAGCATTAATAATTTATTAATACCACTCAGATAATAGTTGATAAGGTTGTATGTAACAGACGTGCACTACCTATAAATAATATGTTTTTAATTTTGATATGTTCGAGTTAATTATTATGTTTACAAAGCTTCATTGAGTCTTAATTGAGTACATTATGTATTTTACAACAAAGATGTATTAGGACAAACAAGATTCTAGTTTCTTTTTATCTTAAAAAGTAAGATGGCATTTCATCTTAATTTCCGAATTAATTATTATACATTAAGTTATCTGTGCAATAATCGCATTATCCAATCTAATAGCTTATTATCTTAAGCGGTTTTTATGTGTTAACCATGTAGATAAAACTGTTGATTTGTAGATTAGGTTCACGATTGTTAGGTAACCTATAATTTTATCTTCAAATTAGCATTTAAATACAACTATCGCTTGATGACTGTGACTGCGGATCCGGGACATTAACCACGTTCGCAAAACTTAATAGCAACGTGTGTGAATCAACGCTTATTCAAAACTAGCTTTTGCTGCGTGGAGGTCGAAAACTATCCTACAGGAACGAACTATCGGGATAAAAAGTACCCTGTGTTAATCCAGGTTACAAACTATCGGTTTGCCAATTTTCATCCAAATCCGTTATGCCGTTTTTGCGTGATTTACAATCCAACGATGCAATACGACGTCAATAATAACAATATCTTGTTTCGATATTGAATCGATAATTACTAAAATGTTGTAGCCACGCTTACGTGGATGTCTGGGAATAAACTGGTCACGATTACGAACTTTGACCTTATCCGAAATACCTAGTGATAACAGGGTACGTGTTGAGAAGCCGTGGTTCTAGAACTGACCTTGTCGAATTTTTCTAACTTGATTTTGGTGAGTGCTCGGTCGCAGTACAGCATAGGATCGTCTCGTACTTGCTCAATGGCTCGGTTGTAGCATGACAGTGCTCTGTCGTACTCTTGACGACGGAACGCTTTCATAGCTTGGGTCTTCAGGGTGTCAGCTTTCTCACGCCGAACCTTTCGGTCTTGGTAGCGCTTTTCAGCGTCCTTGCTCACTTCAGACATCCATGCTTCTTTATCCATCTCGCCCTGGTAATTTGAAAAGAAATTATATAGGTATATTTTTTGGAGCAGTGGTGGCCCAGTGTTTCGAACCCAAGCAGGCAATTTAGACTACATTATTTCATCACCACTGCTCTCAAAACGGTGAAGGAAAGCATCGTGAGGAAACCGGCATGTTTTAGAATCGATAACAAAGACATGAGACGTTCACAAACCCGCACTGCGCCCGCATGGTGGATTATGACATTCCCTCATAGCGGAGGCGTGTGTCTCAGCAGTGGGAACATTATAGGTTGCTATATTATTAATTGTAATGGTCTAGTCTTAGAACTAAGTGACAGTAACAAGTGTGAAGGACGCGGCCTTCGATCGATTAATTCGTAATTATTTATAATGTTCTATTACGAAATTGTAGGTAGATAGGTGTTTATTTAATTCATTTATCACGACAGGAGATAGCGCTAATGCTAATGCCTGCCATAAATTGTGTAACTACCTCATTGGCACTGCTATCACCAAATATTGATGAAGCTTAGTCATAGGTGACAAATGGAATACGGCATACTTTAGGTTTTGGGGTACGCACGGCTACACATCAAGCTATAAATTTCCAGTATAAACTGATCTCG
Organism: Antitype chi; assembly: GCA_947359405.1. Lineage (NCBI taxonomy): Eukaryota > Metazoa > Arthropoda > Insecta > Lepidoptera > Noctuidae > Antitype > Antitype chi. The sequence goes on along the minus strand of OX375815.1, from coordinate 5,944,281 downwards.
CATTGTATCAGATTTCCGTACAGTGCGAGATCAGCGTAAACTGGAAATGTGTAGCTTGTTGTGTAGCCGTGTGTACCTATCAGTTACTGTCGGACTGCCTCGTTGGTCACAAGCACTACTGCTGAGCATGAGGTCCTGGCTCGATTCCCAGGTTCGGCAGTGTTATTGGGTTTTCTATCAGGAATTTCTCAGTAGCGTCCCGAAGTTTGGATTTATGCCCGGTTAATGGCAATAGGCGTGCCACTTTTTGGGACATGGGACTTAAACACAACTGATTAGATGCAATTCCGATTATACTCAAATGCACCTGTTCCTCTGCCTTACCCTTCGAGGATTCTAGGCATTATGTTATCATTTACTTAACGCTTCTAAGTGAAATTGTCAAGAGTAATGATCATATTGTGGTCAAAAATTGCCGTAATTTTGATAATAATAAGTACTAACTAGGACCCTTTTTCTATGTGGAGGTCCTTATCATACAATTAGGTAAAGTAGGTACCTATTGGCCTACTCTGCATGTACCTACCTACCTAATTCCTTCTATAAATGCCAAGATACTAAAACTACTAATATTTAACTAACGATTGGTACCTACTTTGTATTGATTGATTACGTAAATATTTGTACAGATAGTCATGTTTTGGTCAGTCACGTTATGTTCCACTGACCGATTTGTCCAAAACTTTATTTTAACAAGTATATGTGATAGGTATTGGAACGTTAGCTTTAGATTACCCTCGCAGAAAAATCTATAAGTACCTAGTGCTTATTCAGAGTAACATTAACGGAGGATGAAATAATTTTCCTCGTTTTTGTACCTAACAGCAATACGACATCGGCGTAGTTGGCGTTGGGAAAAAATAGAATAGATGTCTGTATAATATATTTTTCTTACCAACACATTACTGATATTATCTTTTCGAACTTGGCGTGTAATTTAATTTTAGAGATCAATGGTAAGGCAGCGGTGACGCCTCATCGTATTGAATGTATGTAAACACTAAACATGAATATTTCTGTCCGCATTGCAAATAGAGAACAACAACAGTATCTATCTACACGAGGTAGATGTTTATTTATAGAGAAACGCGAGCCAAATTGCTTTCACTGATAATATAATACGAGACGTGCAGCTACTCGCATCTTGGAGGTCTACTACGAAAGTGCATTGCATGAAGTTAGAAATGCATGCTGCAGGTGTGGTCAAACATGGATAAACCATGCGCGAATAGCCGAGCATCTCATCCGAATGATTCCGAATCTATGCCCATCGTGATCTCGTTGTAGGCCCCAAAAATAACGTGATCATCAGACCTAGATAAGTCTATTACGAGTTTTGACGACCCAATTACAGGCCCACGTGTTATCTGGCACCTATGTAGTTAAATATAACGCTTTGGCATGTTATTGTGCTGTCGTCGTTTTTAAATACATAATTATTTATGCATGCCACCTATGTACCTAAGTATTTTTTCACAACTCAATATGTGAGTCTGGGAATTAACACTCTGTGTGCCTGTAACTCAAAACGGTTCACTCATTCGGTAATGTAGTGCACACCCAGGTGTACTTCTGATAACCTAGTTTCATTACGTATACAATTAACCGTATCGTATGCTTCTGTTAATTCCATATTTTAGATTAGGAACACAAACTATGTCGTGGAATATTTTGATATTGTGTAACTAAGAAATTGTTCAACAGGATCGTTACCATACCTTCTAAAGAGTTCAACTTCTAAACCTGTTTATTCTCGTTTCCCCTACACTATCATTACACTAACGACCGAAGCATTAAAAGAAGATGCTTTATTTTCATTATATTAATATGCACGAAGAGTGTCATAAACAGGATTCTGCTTCTGTTTTTAACACGCTTTATTAAAAATAACATAAATATCTGAGGAATCCAATATGCTCATGCTCACCGCATCTTTATTCCCGAGATTTTTGAATGCTTTCTCATTGATCAGAGTGCGATTTTGCTTCACTTTCAGCCGAACGTCCTCGTCAAGTATTACTTTTCCATCCAAGTACTGGTCAGCGAGGGCTTTAGCTGCATTTGCCTTATCTTTGTCACCACTACCCATATCCCTGACTAGATTCGATACTTCAGTGACTCGTTGCATGAAGTTGTTGAATTCTTCATCTAATTCTATCGATTTTTTATCCCTGATAGCAGGGTTTTTAGCAATGCTCATTGTTGCTATTTTTGGTAATACACTATACAAATAAGAAAACAGTGTATCCAGCTTGTTTACAAACTGTCAGTTACACAACTACAGTTTACATGGTAACCGTTGTCAAGGTAAACAAAAACCAATGTCGAGTGACATGTGAAAAAATACATTCAGTTTGTCTATGTCTATTTTTATCCAGTGACGGCCAGTACCTATTTATAATTTTGTTTTAAAAGTACGTCTTTCAACCGTTAATTTATGTTTTTTAAGTTACCGACTGCTCTCGAGATTTTTATGTTCTAGTCGATTCTACATTTAAGTCAAGGTGAGTTAGAAATGTTTCCGAGTGGTAAATATAAAACATGTGTGGTCTGTGTAAACTTAGGGGAATTCACTTCCTTGTATTTTCTTTTTCTTCAATATTGAATTCTCTTTGTTGTATGTGCTACATGAAAAACATAGTGGTGCGTAGGAAAACAAAAACAATTGACTTGTGACTTTAAACAAAAACACTACTTAATTAATATGCTAGTTATGAATATGAAAGCGATAGCTAGTACAACTTTTGGTTAAATTTGAAACCGGAATTAACTGTTATTTTATATCCAGGGTTAAATTAAAGCTAGCAAAACCCCGCAGACGTAATGGGTTAGATGGATATCGATATATAAACACGACAAAAAAAAGATGGGGTCAACGACCATTGATTTGCTACTTGAAGCATGAGTTGAGAAAATCTGTTTTTGGTTTCATCTTGTTAAGGCATTGATACCCAGCACGTCTGTGAAGTTTACACAAATAATTTTTTAAGTGAAAACTTGCCATTGCTTGACTTGCTTGGGCATTTTTTGAGATGGGAAAAAACAATTGAACTCGCGACACCGTTACCTCTGTATATAAGTTAGTTTTAGTTGAGCTTGATCAGTATAAATTACATGTAATAAAAGATTTTACCTATTTTGGTAAAAAACCCCCGACTCAAACAAAAACTTTAAAAAGTAAAAAAAAAGTATTTATTGGCCTTTTAAGTTGTAGGTAATAATTTGATCAAGGCATTGTCCAGTCGGGGGACGGCTAATGCAAATGCTAGGCCTCCTCTGTTTGGCGTTTTCATTGACTGTCCACCGACATGAAATTTTTTAAATTTAACTTTTATTTTCTGCTTTTTAAACTTAATGTCTCACTTAAATCTACGCAGCGTTGCATATGCTTCCCTCAGTGAAGTTTGATACTAATTTATCCTCATTCCTCGTCCTGATCATCATTTATCTATAACGTATTTATTGAGACCTTTTCAATGAGCCCAAACACGATACTTCTGTTGTTTCTTGGTGAGTAACTATCCTGGAAATTCCAGGTGATGCTCCAGCATCAGTTCAAGGTTACTTTGTTCGTCTAATATCATTGAAGTAATAAGACCAAATTTCGACTTGATCAGACCCGTGGAAGATGCTCAAATCCCCTCATCAACCAGAAAAGAGCTGATAATGTTCAAGCGACTGAACCGATTTTGAGTAAACTTGTCTAAGAACACTCCCGACTAATTCACATGTCGAGAGCTACGATGCCACAGACACACAGACACGTCAATCTTATTACACCCCATCGTTTTTGAGTCGGGGTTAGTAATACCTGCCAAATTTTCTTTTTTTCATGCACAATAGCGCATTAATTGAAAGTTGTAATATAATTTTTAAAGTAGTAGTTTATAATAATGAATAAAAAAACACTTCATTTAAAAGTATTTCCTGCTCAATAAAATATTTCCTAACGATTCAAAAAATATACACGTAATTGTTCAAGTTTTCACTTCTGTCGGCACTCCTGGAGTGCCACTGTTTTTATACTAATATTTTAAGTGACAATTTTATTGCGGTTGATGACTCCAAAAAACACATCTGTATTTACTTTTAGTTTGATCATTTGTTAACATATCTATTCCCTTTACGTCTGCGGAGTTCCGCTAGCTAATTCAATTTGAACCTGGATTAAGTAGCTAGTGTAGCTAACCGAAAAAAATGTAACCAGACGCTACTTTGTTTTATAATAACAATTTCCCTACGTATCGAATTATCTCACGCAAACAATCATCCGAATATGTTTGGATCGCTGAAGTCATGTCAAAGATAAAATTAGAAATGATATAAAACATCGTTCATTCATTAACCAATTGGGATATTTCGATCGGCGTTCCTCAATGTTATGTACACCTATAATTTGTGTACTATAGCAGCAGTACCTTTCCTTAATACTGTGGTAAACCAATGTTGAATGTATTGTATGAAGTTGGTGTACCTACTTTATTATATACTATGTTTTGCTTACAGCTTCGCCCGCGTGGAAGTCGGAAATTATCCCAACGGGAATGTACTCCCGGGATAAAACGTATGCTATGTGTTAATCCAGGTTATAAACTACCTGTGTGCCTAATTTCGTCCAAATCCCTGCAGTAGTTTTTGCGTGATTGAGTAACAAACATCTAAACATACATACTTTCACATTTATAATATGTAGTAGGAAGTAGGACTAGCTGCGCAACGAAGGTTCATCCACATAGGGTTCGATCTTTTTAAAATATTGGGGTAAAAAGTATCCTATATTATAATCCAGGTCATGGCCTACCCATGTGCTAAATTTCATCCGAATTCGTTTAGCCGTTTTAGCGTGAGAGCGTAACAAACAAACATACGTACAAGAAATCTTTTCTCTCTATAATATAAGTTTAGAATTACATAAATTATACTCGCTGTCTACATTTCGTCATCTACTTTCCTTTAGCAGGTATGCTGGAAGAGATTTCTTTAGAAATAAGCATCGCCTTTGTGCCTATTTTTCTGCTCTTTTCTTCTTGTCAGTACAGGGTCAAATTAGCTGGTAATACTTTACTCACGTGTTGGGTATCGATATCGAAATTCAAAACTAATGAAACAAAAAACAAAATAAAATGTTTTTTCATGATTCCATGAGCGAAGGCCCGGTAGTCGGTCAGCTGTTTTTGCGGACCATAGATATTTTTTACGAAGTTCCAAAAACCATACCATAACAGTTGTTTGGTTGCCTTAATGAAAATGTCACATAGTCATTTAATGTTTTGAATAAACTCGGAATAATGAAAAAAAATTTTTTTTTTTGGTTCATTAGTTTTCAATATCGATATCCAACACGTGGGTAAAGTATTGCCAGCTATTTTAATTTGACACGGTATACATATAATTGTTTGTACAGACGCCAGCACATCAAGCTACCCCAACCTGTCAAATTTTCCCAATTGAAAATGAACCTTACGTTTACGTAATAAAGTTGGAAATCTATCAAAGAAATTTGACAGATTGGAGTAGCTTGGTGTGCTGGCGTCTGTACATAAATGTTTAAATAAAATAAATAAATAAAACAATGTTTGTTTGTGCAGTGTTCACTCCGCTCGGCTTCGTGCGACTATTCGGCGTGGTCGGCGGGGTGCTCGTCAAGCCGCAGTTCCTGAGAGACCTCAACGAGGAGTACTATGTGTACTCGTTTGAAGAGGAGACCATCAGGAGACGGATCAATAATGCTGTCTCTACAGGTAAAAAGATAAGGATACAGTAAGAGATGCTAGTTTAATGGACACGAGTCGAATCAAATCTGAATGCGTAACAATTGGTGTAGCAATTGATTCGGGTCGGCTTTGTTGTTCGGTAAATACTGCCGAATCTAATGAACCTGAGTACCATCCCTGAGATTTCTGCCAATGGCCTCTGCATCGCCTCTCGTCAGACAGATGAAAAAAAAAACAACATTTTATTTAAAAACTTTTAATATTCTTCATACCGTGTCGATAGCAATCTAAATACAGTCAGCCCAGAATTTGGCCACGAGCTTGGCACTTTTAGCAGCGTCCATCAACTACTTTAGCGTGCAGACAACAGGTCACGCTCGACAAGATATTAAGTGTCCCATTGTTTATGGGACAGCAACACATATATATTTTCATATTTTAAGAGGCTTTTGATCCGATCCTTTTTGCTGAATAGAATTGAAAACGTGTAAGGGCAGATTTTTCAATAGTCAGATAATTTTTATTTGAGGAATAAATAAGTATGTCGGTTTGACAGCTTTTGTATAGAAAATATGCCAAACTGTCAGATTTATTCTTCAGATTAAAGTTATCTGACTATTGAAAAATCAACCCTAAATCAAACATTGATGCCCTAGCCTAGAACACTTAGGATCGCCAGACGCGCCAACGTAGACAGACCACGTAGGTACCTACTATGAAAGTGTTTTGATCGTGAATTTACCGTAAGCCGAACACAAATCAAGTTAACAGTTACATCGTAATAATTTATGCTATCAGCTAGGTAGAAGGTTATCTAAACAATGTAGTAGCCAAAACCTCTCACGTACACAAGGATACTCCTCACTATACAGACGCAAATGATGCTGCGTTTGCTTCCTATCTTTGTGACGCAGCTGTAACCTAACGAACTGACAAGTTGACCTTCCCAATGCATTACGTTTTTAAATCACATCGCACGTGCCGATATGTAGGCGGAAAAAAGCAATTCTACATTAGTGTTATTTATACTAGCAATACATTGTAGTACAATTATAGATATAGCTCAAGATGGTTACGATCTTTTTATTAGAGATGGCCCAACTAAGACTTTGGCCGACTAGTCGGCCAATCCGATCATTGATTTCGGTGAAATCGGCTATGTTCAAAATATCAGACCTACTTATTGCTAATTGTTTGCTATAGAGTTTCTTCTTTTAAACCGACGAAAAAACGGAGGAGGTTCTCAAGTCGACGCGTATTTTATTTGTTTTATGTATGACCACGCATAACTTTTTACAGACTAGTCCGATTTTGATAATTCCTTTTTTTATTGGAAAGGGTATACCCCGAATTTGGTCCCATATAAAGGAAAAAAAGTCCAACTCTAAGGGTAGGAAAGCAGGGGATGATCGATTATTTGTTCACTCACAGATTTTAATGCTTAGTGGTGTATTACAAAAAGTAATCATAAATTAAGCATGTAGTACCTAATTAGTAGATTATATGTAGCCACAAAAAATGGTGGCTTTAGCTGACTAGTCGCTATCTACAAATTATGGCCGACTAGTCGACTTTCCCGACTAGTCGGTACATCACTACTTTTTATAATTGACAGGTGAGTCATTTTCATGGCTTAGTAATTACATCGATTTCTCAATAATAATTGCGTGAATGTTGAAATTCTGGGATATGGATAGGCCGTGACCCCCATCGAGCAGCATCATAGGTCGATGATTACAAAGTGGCACACGCTTTGTCCCGATGCTCATGTATAATGATGGCACTCTTCATAGAAAATTTTGCGGAATCATCTTCCTTCAAATCTATGTTCGCACGTATCTAGCTGTTTTAATTACAACTAGCGACCCTGGCTCGGCTTCGAACGGTTTTGACGACTTAACAAAACGTCGAGCTTTCTTGATTACATCTAGCTTTTGCTAGCTGCTTCGCCCGCCTGGCTGTCAAAAATTATCCCACGGGGACGTACTACCTGGATATATCCTATGTGTTAATCTAAGTTATAATCTATCTGTGTGCCAAATTTCATCCAAATCTGTTCAGCCGTGTTTTCGTGATAGAGTAACAAACATACAAATTTTCACATTTACAATACAATTTGTAGGAGAGTTGAATATTTGCATGCGGAGTTTTCCTATAAGTGATTGTTACATAGTACATTAATTTATCTTACATGTTATCTTTAGCTTAATACCAGTGTAAACAATTGTTGGTGAACCTAATAAATAAATATTAGTGTACATACACACATCCCGGAACTATGGGCTAAATTGTCTACATGACGACGGCGAAAACTGCATCAATATCCGTTGCGGAGTTTAGAAGAACAATGCGATAACACAGACTTACGAAAAACGACTTTAATTTATGATATGTACACACACGGCTACACATCAAGCTATACATTTCCAGTTTACGCTGATCTCGCTTTGAACGGAAATCTTATACAATGCGAGATTAGCTTATACTGGAAATGTATAGCTTGATGTGTAGCCGTGTGTACGAGTATGCTAAAGACGTGCCCAGTAGAGAAGTGGTAACGGCCGCGACTTCTTAGTTGTAGGTCGTAGGTTCAAAGCCAGACAGACAGGCGTTTTACTTTGTGTAAATTATTTCATCAGTTGATCATTGATGTTGATCATGACCACTGCTCTCAAAACGGTGAAGGAAAACGTCGTGAGGAAACCGGCATGTCCTAGAACCAAAAATTTGACGATAATTTGTGACATCTACCAACCCGCACTGGGCCCACGTAACGGATCACGGCCCTCTCCCTTTCATCAAGAGGAGGCCTGTGTCCCAGCAGTGGGAACGATATAGGCTGATTATGTTATGCATGTTAAAGACGTAATGATTAATCAGTAGGGTGTTTTATTTTCTTCGGTTCTTATCATACCGTATCTTTTCGATGACTCAACGCAGTCCGCATTTGAAATTGTTTAGCACGATATATAAATTACTACGTACTCAATGGAGTACGGTCAACAATTAGAACTGTATTCACACTTATGATTCAGTTAATTAAGATTCTATTAGCACGGATTATGCAACTTACACAATGACTTGTTAATTTTTTCTGATAGTGTGAGGCGTTTCAACTGTTTGAAGTTAAACGTGTTGTTAGGATTTTAACTGGTCAATTTGAACGGTTCCTTGTCAGAACTGTATTCTGGGTCGATGATTCCTAGTTACATAACTTACATAAACATAACGCCTATAATTCCCGAAGGGTTAGGCTGAGGTGTATCTAGTAGAACCACATTTCGCCAGATAAGTTTAAGTTCTCTGTAACAGGGGGCGAGTCTATTGCTACCCTCTCGCCACAAATCCAAACTTCTGGCTGATACTGAGAAATCTATGACGAAAAATCCCAATAACACTTTGCCCGACCTACATGGGCGTAGCTAGGGGGGCGGGGGGTCAAGGGTTGGCAGAGCCCTCCCTAGAAAATATATCTTCCCGCGGTAAAAAGTATCTTCTCCAGAATACTTTATTATATCTTCTAGCCAAACTTTATAGCAAACCGTTTAAGCGTGTAAAAAGATATCATTCAGACATAATCACAAGAATTTCTTTGGTATTTATAATATTAGTAGATTTACCTATGAGACTATTAATTTTACTTAGGTATTAAAAAATACGCCACATCACCATGTGGCGTATTTCACCAAAAGGAGAGTGAATGGGGCATGGTACTGCCCCCGACAAGACAGACCAATAAAAACTTTAAAAAAATACAACTGACTTCCAAAATAACACTACAAAGTGAAAAATAACTTTAAGGTGATAGGTTCACCTTAAAGTTATTTTTCACTTTGTAGTGTTTTTTTGGAAGTCTGTTCACTTCTTAGTTAGTCTACCCCACACAATTCGAAATTTCATCATCCTTGGGGTCAAAACAATGCATATTTATGCGATAGCAGCAATCGCCGGTTGTTTGCTGTACTTAATTTAAAACGGCGCGCCGTTTGGCACAAGATTTGAACGAAATTTATTACATAGATAGATTATAAGGCTACTAAATCTGGCCATACGTGTATCTAAATTGTCTCTGTGTGCGCAAGAGCCCAATGCGCGGGGGCACGATGTCCCACACTAGGAATTTCTCCTGTATTGTGGGTGCGTTTACAAACATTTAAACTCACATACACTAACAGCAAGACCCGGAACAATTACTTGTAGGTCATACAAACATTTATTCCGTGCGGGAAACGAACCCGCGACACGCAGCGCACAGCAGTCAATCGTTTAACCACTGCGCCAACCGTGCCGTCTAATTTTGGTTGTCATCATGGCGTCGTCTTCATCATTTAAATACGACATAATTACATTAATTGAACTGGTAGAATCAAATTTTAGGATTCACTCATACGAAAGTAATTAAAAAACTTCCTAGGTGCGTTTTGTAGCTTGCTAAAAAGAGTAAAAAATGCTCCCTCTAAATATCTAGCTTTCACAATGGGATGTATCCAATACTGTCTGTGGACAGATGTTTTTTTGCGTCTCAAATATAATAGATACAGCAAATAAAGTTTTCTATTATAGTCTGCTATGATGACCTGTCCGCACTAAAGCTATCGAGCAAATGGCCGTATCGGAACGATTTTGTCGGAAATATGTGAAAAGAGCACATGGTTGTTGGCTATTCGGATATCGGCAATTGGGATCCTACACCGATATCGGATCGGATAATTTGAAAACGCTCTTAGGGTGCTGGTGGAAGTGGCGGAACTTGGGGGAGGCGTATGACCAGCAGTGAACGTCTTTCGGCTGAAATTATGATGATGAAGCCCATAAGAGTCTCTGTGCCGCAGAATGGCCAATCCGTACATTTTGACCATGATAAGGTTTTTAGAGTTGGGGCTTCGATCTACATTAGATCTGATAACTTTTTAACAATGCAAGCGTTACCTATTAAAAAGTCTTGGCAGCCTACTTTACCTACAGTAAATATTTTTTGTGGGATTATTTATTACTAGGCGTCATTTATGATCTCCATCTAGACGGCTGCTCCCCCCCCCCAGACAAAATCCTTAACTACGCCCATACCTCATGTACAGCAGTATCTCATGCGACCTCTAAACCGACGTAGCAGAGTTGCTTTTAAGTAAAACTCTTCCCGTATGACTAGTGACTATACCATTATCCCCTCGACTCTTTGAAGATCTTGGTCTTAATTCCCATAAACTGTAAACGTTTACAGGCTGCATGTGCTCAAAACATACATACACTTTGCTATGCAATGGCGTCTCATCAACTTATTTAATATTAACCACGTGACATCGTATCCTCAATGCCAGTCGGTTCGGGTGCGCCTAATCGACGTGTAATGTTTCATCAACTACACATTCCATCGTTTGACATCGTCTGAAGATTTTTATGACTTGAAAACTAAATGAGCCAAGACTTCTGACAGTAATGACAGCATAAATTGCTGCAGTTGGTGTATTTTTGTACAGCTATTCTGGTTTTGAGAGTATTTTTGGATAATGAGAATTTAAATTGTGTGGTGTCTGGCAAAGAATAGTCTCCGTTTCGTATCGTAGGTGTCGTTGAGCTATTATGGGCGTACCTATGACCAGCAGTCTTACTACTTTGACTTCTTTGAGAGTTGTCACAAAGTGACTCGTTTATATCAGCGTTAAATATTAAGAAGCTGATATGAGCATTCCTGAAACTAGAATCATTACCAGTGCCTACGGGCTCTCTGGCCATCAACTAGCTTATCCAACATAGTGGCAAACGCCAGCTGTGTGGTTGCGTATCACACTAACAGTAGGAATAGCTTTAATTTTGACAGCTCAACAACATTCATTGCGTTATTTACGTTGTTGATCAGACAAACATTTTTGAACAAAATGAAATAATGGATTGATAGTGTGTAACGCATAATGCAATGAGGGTTTTTATTAATATTCAAGCCACCAGTTGGCGCCACCTTGACAAGAGGTCTTCCAGTTCGAAAATGAATTTAAAATATTTGATGTCATTCGTTTCATTCTTTCGTTCACCATTCAGTCCTGACACTTTTGTCAGGTGCCCGGACCTGACGTCTCAGTGCTGCAACCTAGTGAACGTCATTTCAGAAATCTCTCATTCCCATTCTCCTGTCCCAAATTCAAGCGGGCCGGAGATACGCTAATCACCTACCGTAGCGCTGTGTATTTATATGAAATATTTGAAGATAAATCCTTCAAATAATTCATATACTTAATTTTTTTTTAGAATAGAATTTTATTTGCTCAGAATGTAGGTATTTACAATAAGGTGGTTACAATAATATTAATTAATTAGTTATTGTGATGAATTCAATGGCAAAGGCGAGTCAACAAACTATAACGTCACCGTATCATAATAAGATGAGCGCCAGCGCAGCAGCTAGTGGCCTACCGAACAGTACTCATGTTTACAAACATGCTCAACTGCCCCACACTTCCTACGTATTGCTAGGTGTTTAGGGCTTATTGACAATCAAAATTAAACTTTAATACGATAACTTTAATTATAATCTGCCATACAGTCTGGACATCCTTCCCACCTCCAGATCAGACAGATCAGATTCATCATTCATGATATTCTCTGATCGAGTTGTGATTTTTTTATTTCATTTTATTGTTACGGTTCAGGGGGGCTACTCTCTAAGCACGAAATCCGTAATCTCGGTCGAAGTTACGGGCGTTTCCTACCCCGTATCACTTACGAAGCTATGATTAGTTTGGGGCCCAAACTAAGAATGAATTACTACACGATTTGATAGCTGTCCCTACTCCCTATATGGTTTTACCCGTCCAAAAAAGTTTATTAATCAGGAGGTTAATGTAGGAGTCACATCGAAGTTTCGAAGTATTTTCGGACGGGCCCGTATTTTCGTTGACAGAGTTAAAGAGTAGCCCCCCTGTTTTTGTATTGTCTGTCCGAAACTGCAACCGCATGGATCCCTATGGATGTATACGCCATGGAATCCATGCAGAAGAGGTTCTTAAAAGACTGAAAACAGTCATGGGACTGTTGAATGCTGAATCATGGGATTCAGCTTATCTGTATTATTTCTCAGAAATGTGCTAATTAACACAATATGACCTAAGATTATAAATAATTTTGTTTGTAAATAATTATACGCACTCTTGATTATATTTTCTGGTTGTCCAGCGCAATTTCCTGAAAATTCTAATATAATAATATAAACACCACTACATTCATGAAAAAGTGTATGTGAGTGTAGTTTATATAGCATAAGAATTTATGGATACAAAATGTTGACGCCCTGTAAGTCGTAACATTTAAAAAAATCCTAGCTGAACATGTTTGTGCCATAACCATTATATGTATTTAAGAACATTTTATACCATATTTTATGCACATAAATGATTTATTATTATAAAAATAAATATAGTTAATTGATTCGAATGCAATAGGCTGCATTGCCTACTTACGTACGTATGTGTAAAGTCTGCTGTATTAGTATTATTCCTACTGTGTAAGTTGTAATAAATAAATAAATACAAAATATTTAAATTCAAATATCAAGTTCCGTAGGTATAATTACATTATACAGGGTAAATTTTTATTTTTTGCGCAAACTGTTACCATGATTTCAGCACACCATGCTAGACCCCCTAGCATAGAAATTTTTCGTCGGTTATACAAAAAAGAATCTGTTGTTTCATAGAAAAGTGGAAAACTACCTAGGCGGTCCAAGTATATGGAACAATTGTTTTTATTTTTTTTATAACCCACGAAACGTTTCTACGCTCCTTGTCTAGAATGATATGCTGAATTAATGGTTACAGTTTGCGCACTGGTTAAAATTTTATCCTGAAAATGGAAATGAAAATAATGATGATTGATAACAAGGGACCTCCAGAGCAGGTGTGATACAATCAGTCAAAGTTTTCAAGATTTCGTTATGGCTGCCACACATTCTGCCAACCAGGGATACCGTCCTTTTGCGAATGATGGCATGAAAGCTATCAGTGCGAAACATCGCGAACATCATTCACCGATTGTAATGTAAACTCTAAATTCCAATGAAATTATATTGTGACATTTTCTTTAGAAGAATGCATAACGTCTGGTTGATTAGCTATCAATTGAAATCTTCGAAAAATTTAAATTGAATAATGTATCCGAAAATTCGATGTCACGTCCAAAGGTGAATAGGTATACCTATTATAAACTAAAAATAATATAAAAGTTATAGCTTGTTTTATGTTTGGATAGCCCGTAGACTCATTAACTTTTGTTATCAGGCATCAGTTTTATTAATCGTGTTACTAATATCTTTTTTTGTATGTATTGCAACAGGGTTTACATTTAGGTATTGGTAAGTTAACTGTGACACTTTTAGCCGTCCTTATCGATTTCAATAACGTCGATCCTTATATAATTTTCGTGTGCCCTTAGGTGGTTGGTTTTACTTTTGAACACCCGCACCCTAATTGCGTCACACACTATCAATCAGAATCATTTCATCTTCATATTTTCGAGAAATTTGTCTGTACAACAAAGTAAATAACCCAATGAATGTTGTTGAACTGTCAAAATGAAAGCCATTACTACTGTTCGTGTGTTACGCAACTACCCCGCCGGTCAAAACTAGAACAATAAAGTTGTAAAAGTTATACAAATATGTAGGAGGGCTTAGGTCTCTCTTTGTGTATTTCGACGAAGCTAGTATCAAAGACACTTTTCATCTTTGACTGTTCCTGCAAAAACACAGAAGCTGAACTCAGGGGTAGTGAGTAGGTGGTAGTGAATTGAACTTGCCATTTATGTTGAGAGTATGGCGAACCACCACCCAGCACCAATCATTCAACCAATCAAACATTTTTCTTATTTTTTCCATAGTGACTACTTTTACAACTATTGGGAGGTTTTTGTTGTCGTGGCCTAATGGCCACGTCTATTAATAAATAGACTTCTAAGCCGATTAATATCGGCTTAGATGTCTATTTATTAATAGACAGAAATACAGTCTAGTTGGACAATACTGCAGCTAGACATCTCTTTATTTTGAAATACTTTGTTTATCCTCGTCTTATAGAAATCTAAAGAGGTTATCACAATCATAACGGCACAATGTCTCAGCCAAGGGGCAACTGAAGGGTGTTCCTTCAGTTGCCCCTTGGGTGCGTTTTAGTCACTAAAAGTCTGACACGCCCTCCCGCTCCACCCAGAGCGGGAGGAGTTATTTGATGATTTCCCAGCCTCAAAAAAAGAATGTTTAACGTACCTAACGTTGATCAGTTGTGCAAGGCAAAAATAAACGGAAGAAGTTGTGTCCGCCTCAATATTAATTTTGAAAGGATTTATGTATCTAGCTGTTTGATCTGATCGCCTTATCTTTAAAACAAGTCATCATTTACGGATATAATAAGTGTTACCTACTTAACCGATAAGCGTCTGGTGTAGAAATAATTCTGCATATTTAAATTTATAGATGTTACGTGCATGTTTAAGCTCTGACAATCTAAATATACATAACCAATATCAAAGAGCAGTGGTGGTAGTGGTAACGACCGCGACTTACGAGTTGTAGGTCGTAGGTTCGAACCCAGACAGGCGCATTACTTAGTGTAAATTATTTCATCACCACTGCTCTCGAAACCGTGAAGGAAAACATCGTGAGGACTCCGGCATGTCCTAGCACCAAAATTTCGAAGAAATGTGACGTCTGCCTACCCGAACTGGGCCCGCGTGGTGGATTACAGCCCGCTCCCTCTCACAGAGAAGAGGCCTGTGTCCCAGCAGTGGGAACATTATAGGCTGATTATGCAACCAATATCAAAATAGAATAACACAAGTTGTATATCGCACTCCATCAGGAGTGATCGAAGTGAGGAGCAGGCCTATTCAGTAATAGAAAATAAAGTCCTAGGTTTTATGAAAACTAGTGGGTTCTATTTGTAAGACATCAGTGGGGCAATTCCCGTAATTTTAAGAACGTGCACAGTCTGATCTCAGTCTCAAACTGTCAAAAATACCTCGAGTTTCCCTACATTTTTTACATTTGATTGTCGCCACAATGAGATTGCGACTATAGATTTTTAACGTTTTAATTACGAAAATTGGCCTTCAGCTATCCCAATTGCGATAGTGTCTACTGTTTCACTAGAGTTTTTAATACCAACAACAAAACTGGGGTATCGCATTACCCAGTAACTAGGTTGTAGAGGTCAGATAGGCAGTCGTTACATGTAAAATACTGGTATTCAGATACATCTGCATGTACTGCAACCTGACTCCAACTTAGTTGGGAAGAGGCTATGCAGATGATGAAGAATTTAAAATTGCACGCAGGCTCCTATCGTTTATGTACGCCTGTGTATATGGCGTGTGTTCGTTTGCGCGTGTTTGACAAACTTTTAAGGTATGTCTTACAACATACATTATTTCTCTCCAGGAGTGGGCTACATATCCCCCGAGCCCATGTACCCTGACCGCGGCGACATATCGGCGCCTTTAGTCGCAGATGTGTCGATAACGAAGGACAGCCAGCATGCGTCAGTGCGCCTGGGCAAGGAGACGCCCTTGCTGCGACTGAGGAACGGTGCCTTGCAGGCCGGACTCAGCGACAGGCTACACAGGGTCGTGGCTATGAGGAAGGTAAGACACATTACAAAATCTAAATTAAAAGTAATTTATTAAAATTACTTTGAAGTAAATTGTCCCCCAAAACGCCCGCCCTTTACAGCTTATTTGTGCTTTAGCTTGAGAGAAGTGGCGCAACAAAATCCCTAGCACGAACGATGTTATAGGATTTACAAGCGGAGTGCCCGATGGGATTACCCATCGGTAAAACTGACGAACTTACATACAAACTTTCATCCCCTATTAAACCTCTTTATGTATTCTCAAATCCTTCATTTCTAATTAGCTGAAACAAACAGACAGACAAACAAAATTACCGTATATACTTTCATATATTTTGCATCGGTATAGTAAAAAGCTGGTATTTTGATATTACAAACAGACACTTAAATTTAATTTTATTTCTATAGATACTCGTAAACCTAGGTAGGCCAATGTCCAGCAGTGACCGACTTTCTGTTAATAATGTTGATGATCTTTGCAGTTTTTTTTACAGTTTCTATTTATTAGTTGTCAACTGTTCTATTCACGAGCCAGAAATAATCGGTTAAGTACCGCCATCTTTGTAATATAATAATTTATCTCCCCAGGAAGTACAGAGCCAGCGCAAGACGTCCCCCCTACAGCGCAACGTGGTGTACCCGCTGGCGATGCTGCTACTGCTGGCTCTCACCACCATCACCGTGCTCATGGTGCTGCAGAACACCCTCGAACTGCTCATCGGGATCAAGGCGCTGCCACTTAGCACACGGGTATACCATGTTCCATCCATATATTATTTTATTTCTGTAAATAGTTTTGTACAAAACACTTTTACGCGTCAATCATATTTTAAATCAAGGTGCGGTCAGCGTTTCCGATCAGACTACTCCACCGAAACATACTCCACTTTTTATAAGTCCACATATAATCTTGGTCTGATCATGTGAGGACCATGTAGATTAGTGTTCAAAATGGTCTTTTGAGGAAAGAATCACACAGATTTGAGTGGACCTGTCCAGACAGTGTACACATTTGTCAGTAATCCACGATGGCAAAAATTTATCTTTTTTCATTCTTGATAATGTTGACGAGAACGGTAGCTATCGATTTAGGATGTTAACGGGATTTGTTTTAGTAATAGAGAATACCTACTATAAACTGTAAATAAATGTAGGTTGGTCAATGACTGCTTTTGATACTATATTTGGTAACAGCTAAACCAGATGTTTGTTTATAGAATCTTTGCCGAAATAACATTGATGATCAGTCGAGGCTTTCAAATTCTGCCCCAAATGTGAACCAATACGAATTTAAGATTGCTTTAGTCCATGCAATTTTAACTGGATGTGGGAAGCACAAGACCGGTCGAAGTAGAGGAGCCTGAGATTTTAACGAGACATACATATTTACGTTCCAGCAATTCACATTGGGCATAGCATCCCTGTCGAAGCTGGGCTGCGCGGGCGCGGTTCTGGAAGCATTCCTCATCGTCTACCTGTACGCGGCGTCGCTAACGGGGCTGGGCACGCCGCTGCGCGCCCTGCGCGTGCTGCCGCGCGCGCGCCGCACGCCGCTCGCGCGCATCATCGCGCACTGCACGCTGCTGCTGGCCTACTCGACTGCGCATCCGTTGCTTGTTAAGATGTTGGGTATGTTTTAAACTATTTTCTTATTACATTCCTACGATGACCATGATTCCTTTTTTTTTCTTGAAGAAAACTTTTTAAAAAATACGAGGATAGACTCTCGCTTCGAATAGACGACCAACGAATGTAGAAAAATAGGTGACGAATGTAAGTAAGCAGTACGCACGATAATCGCATGTAGGATTGAAAGGTGATAATATTTCCTGGCAAATCTCGCATGGGCAGACGTCTCGACGGTAGAGAAACTCTCCTCGTTTAAATGAGTCCTTATTTCTGATGCTAGATCTTGGCACGTTGAGAATTTTTAATGCAATTTCCGGTTCTAAGAGTACAGTATGTGATACGTTTATTTAATTTCACCAGGTATAACGAACTTCGACTTGTTGGGTGAGTTCGGCCGCATCGAATGGCTGGGAAACTTCAAACTCGTTCTATTATACAATGCCATATTCGCGGGCACGGTGACACTGTGCCTCGTCAGCAAGTTCACGGCCAGCGTGCGCCGTGAACTGTACAACAGGTTGGTGGAAAACGTCAACACGGTCGCGCACTGCGTGTCTTTCCTCAACAACTGAACGGCCGCGTCTGACATCCTTTGTTCCTAAGTTTTCATACTTTTACCATAGACTGCGCTCAAGTAGCAGCTATATCCATCCTCTATGGCTGCTGAATCAAATTATACATGCGGTAAGAAAGTGGATGGTTTTCGTATAAGTATTTTATTTAGAAATATCCTTCACAGATCTGGTTCATCATTCTATTTAACATTATCACTGGCGCAGTGAACAAATTTTGATTCATGTTTCAAATACAAATGAAAATATTGGAGATATTGTGTCGTATAATAATGTCTCCTCTTCTGAAATAGCTTAAACTTTGGAACAATTAAAGTTTATTTAATGTAATAATAAATGACAATTTATTAGGTATTATTAATAATTAATTAATTACAAAACATGTATTATTAAGTGTTCACTACAGAAATGACAAAGTAATAAAAATAGTAAAAACAACAAACAGAATTACTAACATTGTAGACATACACATAGTAAGATTATTGCATTTAATTTCTACCAATTTACTTCTATTTATTTCGGTTCCTATTTTAGTATTTTATTGTATACAAATTGTGTCATAATTGCTATTTGTAAATTATAATATTGTAACGTTTTTGAGGAAAGACTCGCTAGAATAAATTTCAATTTTTTTATTACCAATGAGACTGAATTTGTTAAAGTTATGATTAGGAACAGGAGATTATTTATTTTATTTCGTTACGTCTATGTAATAACTAAATGTGACTGGTGAATGAATTACAATAATTAGTTTTATTATTATTTAAATTAAACAATTGTGTAAGATTATTATTGCCATGAAATTATAAATGTACTGTGTCCTTTTATATGAAGCCACATTTTTTTCATCTTGTCTCAATTTCTTTTGGTTTGCGCTGTTCATTGATATATCACGCAGTGATTTTAAATTTATAAAAGACATTGAAGACTGTTTTTATTCTAGAATAACTTTAGATTTATGTAAGCTTTTGTTGCTCAATTTTACATCACACAAATAAACCCTGCAATGGTGATGAATATGAATATTGTTTTTATTTCTTGTGGTTTACTTTTGAGGCTAACTGATACAACATTCTAGTCTTCTTAGATCTCTGTTGCAGGGAATGCCTAAATAAAGTTCAGCATACAATCGTAATATTCTCGAACATTTAACCCATTTTAAAGAATTCATCTGCTATAATTATTTCCGTGCTACTAACGCGCAAACATGCAGTATACTTTAGGAGAGTTAGATCACACATAATAATGTAGAAACATAATATATGTAGTGTGTTTAAAATGTTAAATGTTAACGAAATAATGCCAGTGGTGCTACATTTTATCATAAATATAACTACAACACACCACAAGAATAAAATATGTAATGTTATTATGTAATGTACTTAGAAGAAGCAAGTTAGGGCGCTTATGTAAGTCTTGTGTGTGAATCTCGATTGTTTGTGAGTAGATTAATTATATTTAGTGTGCGGATTTTATAGATTTTGTATTATCTTGTACCAAACGTTGAGATTGCATTTGAAATAATACATTATAAAAATTGATATTTGGTCCTTTTTATTTCTGCCCACACAGATAAATATTCCCTTGTAGCGTTATCACTTGAACATTATCATAACATGCTTAGCGTTTCATCTAAACGCTTTTTTCAGCTTCTACTTATTGCTTTAAGCTTTTATTACTCTTGCATTTAGAGGTCTTTTATTCAGTCTCATTAGGTTTGCTAAGAGCTGTATGCCTAAAACGAATGTTCCTTTGATTTAGATTCAGGTGGGTAGCAGATTGGTTCACATTCCCAGAGGAAGCGAAGACGAAAGCGACCTCAAACACAACGCGGGTGGCGGCCGACAGCACTCCTGTTGTTGAAAAGGTAGAAAATGATGATGTGGAACATATGAAACCAAAATAAAATGGCCACAAGGAATGGTACTGTGAAATGCAGAACAATAGCCAAATTATTGTAAGCTTTAGTAACATAGGTAGGTGTTTAAAATTAATATTTTCAGCTTTAGAAGAATTTTCCTAGCTAGGCACAAATAAAAAAATCTGATCCTAAACCTCCGAACAACCAGGTGAATCCCTTTAGAGTTTCTGGACGAAATTTGTTCACGATGATGGTGTCAACTATCTTTTTTAAAGGTGTTCAAATTGGCAATGGATATATCATTCCGATCCAGTCCGTCCCTTGGTCCGTACCCCACAAGGGGTATTTGTAAGTTTTTCAGCTCTTGCTGGAGGCCTTAATTTACTAAGGTAACAACTCGCAAGTCCGATTCAGCAGCCGACAATTTCCTAGGTTCCAAAGAAATCTTGATGAGCTATGGATTGCAATTGTGCATTGTTTGTTATCAACAGTGATAGGAATAGGTAGTGCCTATTTGACTAAACTTCGAAGAACAGAGACAAGAAACGGAGACTTCCTTAGGACTAAATTTTTTCCGAGACATCTGTCCCGAAATTTCGAGACAACACATAAATACATTTAAAAAAAATGTTATTTGGAATAAGTAATTCGTCTATATTTACCTAAAGTTTGCGACTAGATATATCATAATAAAATAATAACATACACAGTCGTTACAACCATAAAATTTTCTGATTTTTTTTTTCTATTGTTTTTGTATCCCATGGGAACTATACTTTTTTTTAATAGGAAGTAGCATATGTGCTATTCCACACCTTAATATATATCACTACCAAAATCAGCATTTTTAGTGGAATTGAGTAATAGACATCCATACAAACTATCACATTTATAGACAAACTTTAGATAAATATAGACGAATTACTTATTCCAAATAACACATTTTTTTTAAATGTATTTAAGTGTTGTCTCGAAATTTCGAGACAGATGTGCCGGAAATAATTTAGTCCTAAGGAAGTCTCCGTTTCTTGTCTCTGTTCTTCGAAGTTTAGGCTAATAGGCACTACCTATTCCTATCACTGGTTATCAAGCAAACAAAATATTTAAATGTAAAGTTATTCTTTCAATACAAAAACATTTAACAATTTTATTTTAATTACTTTACTGCAAGGTGAATTCAATTGACTGAAATCATACTAGGTTTATGTAAAGATGCAATTATTATATTATGTTTAATTATGCCAAAAAGCACTATGTAATAAAATATTTTATCTTTTGAGTTTGAGAAGAGTACTGTAAGAAGGAAGTGTCTGTGATGAGTAATTAGTAAATATTGAGTATTGTACAAATTAAAATATTGTAAATAGGGTCAGTTTATATTAAAATTATGCAATTTAATCTTCAGACATTTTATTGACAGTTTCACTTAAGGAGTCAAATACCATGTAATGTTTACCACACTTCCTACCTTCTGCCTTAAGGATAACTCTTCTTGCATTGTTCCTCACTACTTCCAGACTCTCATTACAATTAAGCCCGAGTATGAATCCCAAGTTGAGAACATCGTGCACATCTCTCACTTGCATGTCATTCTCAGCGCCACTAGTAACAATAATGTTTCTAGACTTCCCAACAGCGTGGTAATTGTGCGCAGTGCTAATTATGTTCTTCCTGGAAGTTGAATCTCTTATAGCAGGTGAGTACATTATTTCAAAGAATATACCCCTCTCCACAGCTTGTGAGTACAGTTTCCGACTGATTTTAAAAGGGATCTTACTTTCCGGTTCAAATGTTATTATATCTATATCCATAGATCCACAAGCGTACTGGAATGCTTGTAAAGTTTTTGGTATTACGGCAATGATGTCATACTTCTTTAGATTCTCTGATTGGTTCACTTTATGAGCAACACCAGAGTCTGAAAATTCTATAGTCACCCTTTGTAAAATATTAAGATTGGTGGTGTTTAAGAAATCTTTTGAAATATCGATCGGCGAAGGCACATAGTCTCTTTTATCTCTGGCTTCTCCTTTTCTTTTCTTCATCTTGGGCTCATTTGAGGGTTCTTCAACGTGTGTATTTATGGCTATTGTATTATAACCAAGTTTTTCTATCAGATGTAATTTCTCATGTTCAAAATTCTTGCTGATATATAAGTCACAAAAACCCCAGTTGCGATTAGCCATATTTTATAATAACAATTTCTTAGTGAGTCAAATATTTTTATCAATTTGGAGAAAATAAAACATTTGCTCGAAAATAAAGCCTTGCCTGAAGTCGAATGAAATTAAGTTGCCGCATGCATGAGGCTTGCCACCACAGAGTACATTTTTATACTTGCCACTGCCAATGCCAAAAAATTAAATCACGCCAATGACAGAACGAAAACATTTCGGGTCTCGGCGTCGTTGACCCGGGTCCTGACAGTTTTTGCTTCGTTTAGAAATCGATTTAAAGTTTTCGATCTTTTGAAATCGGTTATTAGTCGAGTACTATACGTCCCTTGTAATAAAAACTTGTTATTGTCGAATTTTTAAATAAACTATTGTTATTATTTTAAAGTTTGAAAAAGTACTGTCCAAATTACGCTTTAATAAAAATACCCTTTGTCAATCATTGTTTGTCAATGTTTACGTTGTCAAACCGTGTCAAACGGATTGCTGAAAATATTCGAAATTAGACTTGGCTTAGTCTCTTCCACAAAAGCCAGAAGAGAAGAAGAAGGAGAATTGAAGTTGATTGTGAATTTCTCGAATTTTATTCGGATCTGATCATGGGATTTCGTATTATAATTGCCGGTGAGGCTCAATGCTTTGCATACGCGGAAACCGTTCTCCTAGCCGATTATCTTTCTCAACAACTCCCAAACTTTTCCTATAGTTGTATTCAAAAAACGGTACGAGATTGGCAGGTACGTTACTTTACAATTAGTATCACTAATCATTTGCACGAATGTCAAAAGCAGATGTTGCGTGTCACCACTGTCACCGTCAGCCACCACCGCCACGCCATCCTGCATGTATGAAGTAAAGGCAAGCTGAAGCCGTAGATAGATACTATTCGATTGATCTTAAAGTAAACTCTTAATTGTTTTAGAGTTGGTTATGCAAGGTAAACGTGAAAAACAAATGGCATCACACCGAATCACCAATCGTTTGGAAAGAATTGTTAATGAAGGGCAGCAAGCCATATTATATCGGTGGGGCGTCAGATTTTCTGGATTATTGTTATTCATATTACAATTTCGATGCTTTATTTGCTTCTGAAAAATACGAAGGATTGTTAGACAATATTCTACAATTTAAAAGGAAGGTTCGTTTGGAAAGTGTTATGCTCAATGTAGCGAAAGATAAAAGTCCGGTAAAGACTGTGCCCAAGAATAATTTTGTGATTACGATTTCTGGCGCTCGCCACTTATTAACGATGCATTTGATTTCCGGTTTATTGACTCCGGAGTACACACGTGGGGATAAATTAATTAATAAAATTTACTTGTATGATGATTGCTGTTCCAAAACATTTATGAATTATGTAGAAAAAGAGTGTTCCTATGTCCGGACTGATATTCCAGGCAGAGTTGTGAAATATGTTGAGAAAATTGGGATAGCTCTCACAAGTGCAGATATGCTGATAGTCCTCGACCATGAACCGTTTGAGTAAGTAAAAATGCGGTGGCACCCTTAGCAGGGTTTTCAATAATTCTCATTTAAAGCTCGGCTGCCGTGTCCCGGCCTCTCTATCATGTTAATTTAATGACATGTGAACATCATGCATTTTTTTAGTGAGAAGAAACCAATTGGGCAATGGCTGCGTGAGAACAGAAAAAAAATGAAAGACCTGGCCCTCATGATCAATGCGTCAGGGCCACGTAACTTGAACATCATTTTCCCGAATTTAGGGCCAGCATGTTATAACGCTACAATTCTCAGAAATCATGTTAATATTGATAAAAATAACATAGTTGTTGCAACTTCGGATGTAGGTATGGAGATTTTACCTATAATAGCTAAAATCGCTGAAGTCCCCATGAGAAATATATTTTGCCCACCTGTTTGGGGATTTGTTGGCATAAACCAGCTGGTCGATGTTAGAACAACGGTGCATCAGTATAACAGCTTCGAACCGTATAGAAGATACACAAGAGTGAAGAATTCCACTCTAAACATTGGATCAATGACTCCGGAAATGCGAACTTTATATTATTTGATGCATTTCGATAATACCTTATGGACAAAAGTAGCTGAAATGAAAGCAAGTACTCGTATTCAATATTTATGTAAATTAATAGCAATAGACGTATAAAATTACAAAGGCGTAGGCTAATAATACCTTTAGATACATTTTGAATACCTACTGCCTCGTTGGTCTAGTGGTCGCAAGTGCTACAACTAAACATGCTTTGATGGTTTGATTACTAGACAATTTAGTATGGCTATGTGTTATTGTGGTTTTTCTATCCGGAAATCCTCATTATTAGCCTGGAGACTTGATTTGTACCTGGTTGATGGTAATAGGCTCGTCTCTCTATTACATTGGACTTACACGTAATTGGTGTAACGTCGCGTGGGTGAGCACGCTAAGATACACCTCCGCCTAAACCTTCGGCGAAATACAGGGGTAATGATATTTTTAATAATAGGGTATTTTCCAATTTATTAAAAACTATTCTAATTTGAAGGTTTGGACGAATTAGGTAACAGAAAAATAAAAGTAAATTTATTTATATCCATTTTTCAATTAAAAACGATTTGAGTCAAATTCATTTTTCGTTGTTTTGAATTTACCGCCAAAACGCTCCTTGCGATGACTTTTTATCACGTGACCACACGTGACGTCAACTTTGTGTAAACTAAAGTAGATAAACAAGCGAATGTCGAGTTTATAATTAACATGATTTTTAATGGATAGAAAGTGATATTACTGGTGTGCGGTGCCTCTGTGCACAAATACTTCTAAAACTGCGCCAAACTAAGTATTTGTTGTACCAATTAGACATGGGCGAAGTAGCTCACTGAAAAGAAAAAGAGCGATTAGCTCTTTCACTCTGAAGAGCTATATCACTCTTCTAGCTCACTAGCTCTTCTATAGCTCAGTGACACAGACGCCGAGACGCCGACCGTTAGCTCAATTGACTCACGCCGCACGCGCGTCGAAGGAGACGGATCGGCTCGCTCAATAGTGAGTAGCTCTTTGGAAGTGTGGACTCTTTATTACTCACTAGCTCTTCGATAGCTCAGTGATTCAGACGCCGAATGTTAGTTCATTTGACTCACGGTGCACGCATGTCGTTGAAAACGGCTCGGCCCGCTCAGTAGTCATTGTCAATAGCTCTTTGGAAGTTTGGAGTTAAGTTAAATAAGCTTTTCTGTTTGTTTATATAATTTAAAGACTTTACGTAAATAATACGCAAAAAATAAACAATGCAATGCCAAAGTATTTTCTACTTTAAAGCTATGGTCATAAAGATAGATTTACAGTGATTTATGTCGTATGATAGTCTACAATGACGTATTGTATCGATTATGTATTGTTGGAAGAACGAACTATGCGATCCGAAATATTCCGAAGCGAACCGAATGAGCCGTTCGGCCGCTGACTTCAGTCGGTCATTGGTATCTCGCTGAAGTACTGAGAGTCTAAGAGCTAACTGAGCTAGTGAGCTACTTAGCGAACGAGTGAGTGAGCGAGAGCGACGTCCATCAAAAAGAGCTAGCTCTTTTCTATCACTCGCTCACGAGCTACCCATGTCTAGTACCAATGCCGTTTACACAAAGCTGACGTCAAAATGTCACATGATAAAAAAGTCATCGTGAGGAGCGATTTAGCGGTATATTCAAAACAACGAAATATAAATTTGATTTTAATCGTTTTTAATTGAGAAAATGGATATAAATTATTTAATTTTAATTTTTCTGTTAAATATATCGTCCCAATCTTCAAATTAAAATAGTTTTTATTAAATTGGCAAATACCCTATTGTAAAGACCTTTTCAGGAGATGTATTGTCTGGAACCAGCAGTTGAGGCAAGATTAAACAAAGCTAAAGCAGTAATAAGTTTGATAAATTTGTGGCTTCTGAATCCCAGTCCCGACCACATATTATGCTTAGGAATTATCTGCAACGGTAATTATGAAGCATCACAATGTTTAAGCAAAAGGTTAAAATGTTTTAGTCACTAACGTTATCTTTGATTAAATAGGATCTTTTGGATTACATTTTGATGGGATATTTTCCCAGCCCGCAAGATTTATTAATGGACGTTGGACCCCAGCAACTGATTTTTTAATGCCGTTGGATCGCGAAATGAAGTTATCATACTTAGAAAAAATGGCAGACTTCGTAATGCACTTAGGACCTAAAGATCTACCACCACTTGAACCATATTATCCATGTGGATGCAAACAAAAAGTTTTCAGTATTAATAAGTAGTTTTTAAAAGATTACATTTTAGTGTTTGTTTTTTACGTATTTTTTTATTAAATTTTCTATAATCGATTAAGCGAATCGATTGTTCGATTGTGAACTGTCACTCGTTTCTGAACGTCAAATTCGAGCCAGCGCAGTAGTCAACACAACAAGAGGTGAAGGTAGTCGAGTTTCATACGAGCTAGTGGTAACGGAGTCGTTGTTGTAGATTGTTTCGTAATTCGCAGGCAAAGGAATGTTATGACGTGCAGTAACTGTCTTTGTTTGAATAACACTCGTTTTAAACTTTACTCGACAGTAGTAGAATAATGTATTAGAAGTCGAAAATGTGCTAGTAAACGGATATATTGCGACATGATATTTTCCAAAGTATGATCGTTCCAGTAGAAGTTATTAGTATAGTTAGGCTTTCGTATTGGTTAAGTTGTGTGAATATTGTGCCAATAATGAGATAGTGGTGTGTTGTGATGTGGTTGTGGGACATGTGGCGGGTGCTGTGGGCCGTGGAGGCGGTGGCGCAGCTGGCAGCGGTGCTGGCGACGCCGCTGGACCCCGCGCCGCCGATCCCGCAAGGTGAGACGAGAGGAACCTTGCCGCCTACGCTCCTCGCGGTGCTACCTAGCGCCGTCTGTGTTGTGCTTCGCATGGCTGTACGCTTGTTTAAGTCACACAAGCTTGGTTTACTACTTTTGTTTACTTTCGTTTCTTTTCAATTTGTCTTCATTAAAACTAATTTGCTTAAAAATCTGCATGCTTTTTATTTAATAGACTAAAAGCACAATAATTTTGAACTTTCCAAAAGTTTGATTAAGATACTTTTGAACAAATAACTGAATTACCGATCACTTTAATGTTATTTCTGGATGTTTAGCAGAAATCTTTGCAACAATCTTAACAGAATTTCTACAAAATAATGCTATGCTGATTATAAAAATTATATAGACAACAGTAGCTACTCTTTTTCTTTTGTTATGTTACTCATTCCGTCCCAGTGGAGCTTTACGAATAGGATCCGTTATATTCGGTGAACCATACGGATTCTTTTTAACTTGTAATTTTTTTTACGTCAACATCTTTTAAACGTAAAGAATGTCAATTAATTATTGTTCACATAGGAACTCCCCACACAATTTTGTATTTTTTCATATATTTAACTAGCTGACCCGACAAATGGTCATTAAGTTTACTTAAATTTTCTAATGTTATGTGCAAATTTCTTATTTTTTCTTTCTTATGAACCTTCTGACAATAACAAACAACAAAAAATAGAATTAGCAAAATTGCTCCAGTTCTTCAGGTGTGATGCCGTGACTAATGGAAATAGGGATTCATTTTTGTAAATTAATATATAGATTGAGGATTGAACACAGCTGTCATAAAAATATTTTGGAGTTTGCCTTGTGAATGCAAACACATATAATGACAATTAATCTTCAAACATCATTGGAGACGATAAAAGAATAATAATAGTTGGTCAAAGCAACAACTTTTTCATACAACATATAAATAAGTCAACATTAGTAAGATTTTCTTTTGACACTGAGCGATGCCGTGTGTCAGAAAAAAAAACATTTTTCATTGTAAAATATTCACAACCATTATTAATGGCCGATCCCTATATTTTATGGACTGTAATTGGTTAAAAATAAGACTCCTGTATCTTTACCAATAATGAAGCAAAGACTTCATAGCTTTGCATATTAGACCCTCCCATATGGAAGTAGCTACCACAGATAACATTAGCTTACAAATCTATTTATTTGCCCAGTTTAGCAATAATAAATGCTACCATTCGTAAGCAAAATGATTTGTTTTTGTTTATAGGAACCGAGCTTATAGACATCATTAAAATCGAACAGTTAACAAAAATGATGATGTAAAATTGCATCAAAATTTATGCATAAAAGAAACAAAATAGAGAAATAAACCCATTTCCTTTGACTAGGTGATATAACATTTTCCATACAACCGCAGGATTTGATCTTTATCCACAGCCCTGTATTTTTTTTCAAACAACAAATTAATATAAACAAACAAATTAAGAAAACCTTGTTTTTGAAGTTGGTTATGAAACAACAAAATGGTTTAATTCCCAGTTAAAACAAAACTTTATACAAACAATAAATACATTCACCTGTATATTTACATTGATTAAAAATAATTAATTAATTAAAGTCAAAACCTGCTATTACATGTAGAAATTAATGTAATTAGCAATATATAGGTATTTAATTTTCAGCTCAATTGCCAAAAAGGAAAAAAAAAGATCCTTTACTTCCATTGTTTTTTTTTTTCATCATTATGTTTGTTAAAACCGTGAGGAACGATTTTGTTGACTTCATAATTAATTGTGTACCTGCTTGCTAAATATACAATAAGATTCGCATTGGATCATAGACCACCTTCAGTTCCCATAAAATTAGTCACATTGTCCTTTCACTGAAAGAGATATTCATTGAAAACCTTAGCAGAACGAGTCTTAAACACTGAAACCAATATTCAACAATCATTGCATGCTTCGCTTATCTCCTTTAGTATCGGTCCTAACTATCTCAGTGCTATTGTATGTATTATTATTGTGAAGTGCTATTGTAGGTATTATTATTGTGAAGTGCTACTGTAGGTATTATTATTGTGAAGTCCTATTGTAGGTATTATTATTCTAGGTGGAAGTGCCAGGGTAACCTGCGAAATTCAAATTTTCTTCCGTGTTTTTGCAATTTGCAGCTCAGTGTCAGGTGTGTTGCACAAGGTATGAATGTGGAGGGTTGTATTGATGATTTTAATCCTGTTAAGCCTTATTTGTTACGATTGCGAATCATATTTTAAAGTGAAAACTTCTTTAGGCGCGTTGAGCACTTTTTGGGTGAACAAAAATCATGGAAGTCGCGTCATCGACACCGAACGCTTGAGCACACAGATGAGTCGTGCGTTGATGTCTTTTGGAAAAGTCCCTTTCTTTTATTAGGAAATTCTAATTCTTTTATCCCTTTCTTTCCCTTTGTATTTTTGTCGTAAAATCTGTGCTTTTAATGGCTGAAGTCGATCGCTGAATTATCATTTTTTACCGAGAGCAATCAGGACCCAATGTGAAATCCTGTATTGACGATTAAAAAAATGCACAATTGTTCAAGTTTTCACGACCTGCAAATTGTAAAAACTGAAGAAATTTTAAAATTTCGTGGATTACCTGCCACCTTAAAGTATGTGATTCTGAAACATTTCTCCGACAATCGTTTTGCCGTTTAACGGTTCGCCGACAGAACGATTCACTATTAATTTTTTCACCGATAGAACGTTTCAATGACGAACGATTCGTCGACAGAACGATTCACTTTTAATTTTTTCATCGATAGAACCTTTCACCAGCGAACGATTCATCGACAAAACTATTCGTCTGCCCCTGGGGTATAAAACATAAGTAATCGACATGTAGTCCTGCGTATTTGCACGCCTTTGGACTAGCGCTCGCCGGCCGCTACCGCGGCATCGCTCGCTGCGCTCGCTCGGCTCGCGCGCGTTTGGTCGCAATTCTAACCTAACCTAACCTAATCGGTCGGTAAGCAGTATGGTGCAGGCGAGATTGTAAACTGTCGATAAATTGTGAACTTATGTTTTATACCCCAGGGGCAGACGAACAGTTTTGTCGATGAATCGTTCGCTGGTGAAAGGTTCTATCGATGAAAAAATGAAAAGTGAATCGTTCTGTCGACGAATCGTTCGTCATTGAAACGTTCTATCGGTGAAAAAATTAATAGTGAATCGTTCTGTCGGCGAACCGTTAAACGGCAAAACGATTGTCGGAGAAATGTTTCAGAACCAAAGTATGTTGAATGTAAGTTTTAGACTATCCTCAAAATAAAACTGTTACTAACTGCTGTGAAAAACCCTTAGGTGGATCATAAGGATTTTGATAACAATTTTTTTTGTAGTTTGGATGTCCTTTCAAAGTCTGAACTTTGCATGGACCTCAGTATAGCAGCCAATTTTAATATCAGGAATAACGCACGCATCAAAGACTAAACTGACGACATTTTATACGGGAATCAATCTGCGAACACTGCGATCAGTAGCCCACTACTCACCTAAGTCGACGTTCACCCGGACGTAATAAAATAGCAGCGCGATTTATTCGCGCGCTAGATTTTCAACTCTCCGTACTGAACCGAACATTGAGAATCCGACAGAGGGCATCTTATCTCGTCTCGGTGAGAATTGACCCTAAATGTCGATTATGTTAAAAAATATAGGAAGAGTACAACTTCCTTGCTAATTATGTATGTGCTCTAATGAAGGACCACCGTTTTTATATTCTGCGGAGTTCTACGGAAAATCCCCACAAATTGCTCCCTGAGTCGATAATCTGGCGGTAAGGGGGAGCTATCCCTCTCCAGAGGAGTGGGACATTAGTTGCCGCTACACGGAGAAATGTTATCATTTTCTTTTAATTGCAATCGACGTTAGTATTATGATGATATCGATCTCATTAGCTGAGAAAACTAAAATAAAGCCAAAATGTCATTTGTAAATGCACATAGATTGGTGCGAGTAATAACAATATTGTAAGGCAAAACAGAAAAAGGCTTAGGCGAGGGTAATTCGCATTATATTATCTTTCTAGCTTTACACTTTCTTCTTCTCTGTTTCTTCAACAGCTTGACAAAAGAGTTGGATATTTGAGCTAGATCTGGTGTAAAACGACTCAATCCTCGAACCTGCGAGCTGTGGTTACAAAATCTGTGTGGAAGCCTATACAGACTCTTCTTATCTTCTGTCACTTTATGATACAGTTGTATACTCACGCGCTACACTCCAGACCCCAAAACCCACCGCCGTTGTCAAATCGTTATCGTAGTTCTCTATACGCTTAAGAATCCTTTACCTACTAATAAGGGTAAACTAAACTTACTCATTCCATTTCAATCGGCAGCTGATGCCACTTTTATGGTAACACCGGATGTTCACCTCGCATCTAATTATTCCATGTTAGTCAAGCTGTCTAGCTTGAAGTTTCTTTTTTTTACGAAAAACACAGGTTTTGCATTCTTCGTGTTTCTTTAATTAGAAGGCTATAATTATAAACGTTGTTTAAAGGTTAAAAGACGTTTTAAAGAAAAATGTATAGTGGCAAGCAGACGAGGTAACCAGACGTTTAACATTACTTAACTTTAAGCGACGTTTCTAAATAAAAGCAAAATACATTTACCATCATGAAAATAATCATTAATATGGGTCGAAAAAGTTCATAGCAGAACATAAATATTCAGCACTTAAAAATAACTTGAAAGAACAGAACTTCTGTGTAGGTAGGTAGTGGTAGCGCCAGAAGATTTTCAACAGTTGATAAATGCAAGCGAAATTGACCATAAACTTAGTTGCTTTAAACTTTGCTCTTTACTTTACTCATGTTTCAGTGTTTAGTACTCTGTGTGTGTAAGAAGATACTTGGTTTTGCTTAACTTAAATACATGTTTTAGGGGTGTAGAAGGGAGGTATGCTCGAACTTGAAATATGAAGCTAGTCGCTTGCAAAAGTTGTTATGCACTTTACGAATAAATCAAAATAATTAACTTGAGTTTTAAAGTAATTGGATTATAAAACTTGTATTGTTGTGAGCGCATACGAGGACGGCGCGTCGCCGACGCACGATTCGCGTCGGTGCGGCAAACGAGGGACACATCAGTTGCATAACAAGCGGGCGCTGCGGCATCCGGCTAACGGGACTGTGGCGCGAGGGAGCTCCTCCTCCGAGTCTAGACGTGCTATCGCGATCGTGTCAGATTCGACACCACAGAGAGTAATATCCAGCCACTCACACCGATAAGTGTTTTGGCAATTTTTCGACCACATCTAGATGATGCAATAGTAACGCGCTGCAGACTCTCACGAATCTTCCTCGTTTCGTCATTTCTCATCACGAAATATGACTGGGAAACATGATCGCGGACCGTCCGATAGAGCGAGCTTATTCGTGCGATCATGAACGAGACCGTGACTGATCGGACACAATGCCCTGGCGGACGCAATGATGCCAAGTAGCTTTTTAAATTGGAAAGAAGGTCACTTGATCACCACTCCATATTAAAAATACATAATAAAGAGTAGAGTGTTACCTACTGTTTGTTTATCTAAATTGACTATTTTAACGTATTCATGTAATTGGCTCGTAATCGTCGAGTACGGAAGGCGCAGACCGCGAATCCTGTTTGTGTTCGCGGGTCCATCGAACTGGTTTGCAGAGGGCAATGAGTCTCATTACATGGCAAATGACTTCTCTAGCTTCCAGTGGCTCGTTACATTTACGTATTAGCTCGTTTACATTATACAGGGATTAAAAGCTGGTCAGTTTCAGTAAGAAACATCTTTAATGGTCTCTTATAACTTGTTCCAAGATAAAAACCATACCGGCTGGAAGGGTCTTGGGGGCCTGAGCTAGAAGAGATATTTTTCCAAGAATTGGATAACCCTAGCGATGGTGTTTAGAGGCCAAACATAAATGGGTGTGGCACAATCTCAGCCGTCCAGACATTCAGAACAATGTCAAAGCAACTATGTCATCCAGGTAATTGAAACTGTGTACCTAAAGTGCGCAATTGAAACAATTTATCGCTCGACGACCAACCATTGTTAAATTGACGTTAACAATAAAATGGGAAACCAATTGGGGAACCGTTACTAAAATGTCACAGCGTAAAGAAATACCTCGTTTGATGTTGCGTTGCCTTTGTTCCTTATAACGAGCTATCAAAGAAGCTGCGCCCCGACTCGGCTCGAATAAAACGAGTGTTAAAGGCCGCCACTTGGAATGTTTTGCTAAAAGGTACGAGTACTAGAGAAATCTTTTGCAGCTATAAAAGATTTCAAGGAATTAGAACAGCGAGCAGTTTAGACGGTTCCCTAAAGTTGTTACTAAAACCATTGGCGCAACTATCCATTTGGTTAATGATTGACTAAACTGTATCCATCAACTTAATATTTCTCGCCACATCTCAATTTGAATGGTCTCAATCCTTACAATATAATATTTATTTATTTATTATAATATTATAAATGCGAAACTAACTCTGTCTGTATGTTACGCTTTCCCGCCGAAACCGCTGAATCGATCGTCATGAAATTTGGCAGAGATATAGCTTGGGATATGGAGAAGGACATAGGCTACTTTTTTGCGCGATAACCGACATCCACGCGGGCGGAGCCGCGGGCTAAAGCTAGTGATAACAATAATTAAACTCTGTTTTAAGAAACCCATTTAAGGCACGTAACAATGGGGTCTATAGTATTCCTTCACAACCTTTGAAATGAACAATACTCATTCTCAAGAAATATGAAGAATTCTTTAATCTTGATAGCTTTTAACCTGTGGGTAAGCAACATAATAAGATTACAACACAATTATCAATGATGCGAACATTGCGACAGGATTTGTCGTCGAGACTCGGCTCTCCGTAGCGATTGTGTTGGCGAGGCCGCTGTTAAAATTGCCATGAGTGCTAATGGTATATAAATTGTATAGCAAACACTTGACATCCAAGCTATTTATCGCCCTTCATAGTTTTAGTTATCTTGCCTTGTTCTCCGCTTCATTTTCTATTCATTGACTTGCTACGGTATGGTATAGGTATTCTCAAGCTATTTGGCGTGCCAAAAGGTGCACATGGAGAATTTAACTCAACTGGAAGTTGCTATTCTGGGAAGAAGATTGTTACATGCTTGTCTACCCCCTTTCCGTTAGTTTTTAGAAGTGAATAGTTATTTTTCGCTTTGGTTTTGTGTTCTTCAATCCACCTCTCAGTATCTAAACAATTCGAAGGTAGTACTTTTCGAAGCCTTACACTCGCTGTTAATTCTCTAACAAACAAAATATTGAACACACGGAACGTTTCGAGAGCAGAAATATAACCTGAATTTTTCTGCGCTACGAACCTGTAAACCGATAGCGAGGAATCTCTTTAACTGTCCTTGTACAAATTGGCTTGCCATAAACAGCCTCTTTTTATAGCGAGTCAATTCTTTTGCAGCGTAATGTACTTACATGCCTACTTGCCCATGCCTTTCTTTAGGAGGTATTTTACGTTATTGCAAATGTATTAGATGAGAAGACCTTTATTTACTTCACAGAGATTTCACAAACCTTAATAAAGCTTGTGTTTGTTGTTTGGGTTAGAAGGGAAGCTTTCGTAGTTCGGAGAATTATTTCACAAGTGAACATGTTGCAAGTCCCCCTGAGGGCAGACCTTTACTATCCGTATTGTGTTGCGGGTCCATCGGGATTCAGCGGGGTTGCGTATTGCGTAACACACTAACAGTAGTAATGGGTTTCATGATGTTAAACAGCATAAAAACAATGTATGTGCAATACCTAACCTACAAAATGATTGATCATGACAATTAGGGCGCTGGTCTAACTTAAACCTATTTGAGGAAAATCACTTCTTCGGCGATACGTTTAGAAATAGTGTTTGGAGTAAGGGTTGGACTTCTGAACATCGATGCAAAAAGCTGTAGGTAAGTACAATTTGGCCACTTACCATTTCTACCTTGTACCCAGCGAAAAGCTTAGGAAAAAACAAAAGTACAATAAGTACTTTAACTCGAAGATGATGCTGTAAAAACGAGAAAATAAATCCTGTTTCTCACACTGGTGTGATAATCTGGTGTGACTAAGAGTCGGCAAGGAAAATAAGTAAATGTAGGTATCACGCTAGCCACGACTTAGGTAGGTACTAGGTGAGGCTGGTATACCTCTGAGGAGTATTAGATTCTTAATATATCTCTCGGCTTACGGCGACTAGATAAACTAGGAATCTAGCAGGGCCGACCGGTTGTTGAGCAATAATTTTATGTGTATATGCGCAGGAGTTAAAATGATCTAACCTGTTCTGTCTATGCACTGACCTTTACTTAATATCGTCTTCGTCACTACTTTTAATGTTCATAAACGGACAACCTTGGTCGCCGAAAACTTGTTTCCTTAGTGTCATCTGTAAAAAATATAAAATACAATGGAAACTTATTTGACGCTACTTTATATTTAATGCTACGTGATCTTTGATTGGTTCCACTTACCTAGGTATTATGATGGATAGCAAATTCCGGATTAATATTATATAAGATATCTTTACTCAGCACAAAATTCATTCTTGTGAATAACTTACTAATTTTATTAGGCTCGGTACGAAACGTTAGCTCTCTACGTTGAAACATTAAAATCGATTACTTCTTATAACATAGATACATATTTTATATCAATATTAAATGTAAAAAAAATCAAAGGCCCCACAGTAATTTGTTATTGAAAATAAAGTTAAATATAAACAGGTCTGATTACAGAATAGCGTGCATAGATATTATGCGTACCAGCTGGTTTTTTTTTCATGCAAATGTAACATTCACATCGCCACAAGCAAAATTAATTAAAATAAAAAGCGAACCGTTGTTTCTTTTGTAACGGCGCTGCTCGTGCTAAAAACTGACTAGCTATTAAAGAAGCAATTTCTTTTTTGTATGGGTCATGTTTGTCTTTTTTGGATAACTTTTTGTGGTCATCAAAATTACGTTTTAAATTGAAATTCCGTGGTTTCTTTGGCAGAAAAGTAGAATCAATTTTCAAAGGTAATGTTTACTGTCATTATGCTCAAACATGCATTATGTTTTACTTAAAACCTGCTACCAGAATGGGTTTTAATACTTACTTTTGGGATGCCTCTTGATTCTTGGTAGGTAATTGATAACTTCTCGTTTTACGCTGGTACGAAAGGAAGATCTTCTATAGAAAGAAACCTCAATTAATTAGTCGGCCGAAGCCTGCTAAGCATACGCTTATCTTCAATTAGTGAAAGGTCGAGTTACAGCCAATTTCGACCAGCAAATACAACACGTTACTATTTTGTGTCAACGGAAGACGGAAGGTAGCCGCAAGGTCGCGAGCTGTCGCCTTGCCCCCTCAACCCCTCCAGTAATTATTTCGACACAAGCCAATTAATGGCCGCGTGCCTCATGGATATAAGCCATAATTAAATTTTGATTATTATCTACTCAACTTGTATATTCTGCCAGAGTATGGCTTATGGCGTGGTTTTCGGCAACGTTTCGTTTATGATGATTGCGTGGTATACATTCGCTGCTTATGATTAGTTATATAATGCTTAATACTCTGGTGCGGTCGCGATGTGACTTGTCTGTATGTGCTGTGTGGGACCGGTTGTCGCATGAACCCGTCACGTACTTGATAAGAGAAATCTAGAGTACAACATATTTCAACTGCAGGGTTATTAGAAAGGAGTTCATTGGCTAAATCTTGTAAAAGACATCTCTTATCATCATAAGTTACCCTAGTCTTTTCCCAACTATGTTGGGATCGGCTTCCTGTCTGACCGTATGCAGCTGAGTACCAATCCTACTAATATTATAAACACGAAAGTTTGTAAGTATGGATGGATGGATGTTTGTTTGTTACTCTTTCACGCAAAAACTACTGAATGGAATTGGATGAAATTTGGCACTCACATAGATTATAATCTAGATTAACACATAGGATACTTTTTTACCCGGTAGTACGTTCCCGCGGGATAATTTCCGACTATTATGTGGGCGAAGCCGCGGGCGGAAGCTAGTATTTTACATAAAGCGACTGCCTATCTGAGCTCCACAGTGCACTTACTGGGTAATACGATAACCCTTTGGTAAAACTGGGGGTCAGACTTTCGGGCTTCCGACGACCCGTAAGTACTGTCAAAAATCTACGAATGACAGCCAGGCAGGACCAACGGCTTAACGTGCTTTCCGAGGCTCGGAGGGGACTTGGTATTAAGACATCTCTTATCAGCATGTGTTAACTTATTTGTTATAACATCTAAGAATAAAAGTCAGTTTCACCATTTTATTTCTTAAAATACTAGGGATTTTGCCCACATGTTGTGTTCAGTTGACTGAAAAACTGGTAGAAAAAGTTAGAAAAAGCACCTACAGTGCTCGTTTTCGTCTAGTCTAGACAATATTTGTGTGGGCGTTCGAAACTTACCTATAAACTATGTTTTAGATTTAGTTGTTTTTTTAGACTTAGTACGGGCGATAAGGCACAGAGTACTTTTTTATATACATAAAGGTAAGCATATCTTTGACAAGGTCAAAGGACAGTACCTACTCATGCAATATGAAAATACAAGATAACGAAATCAGTGACCTTTTTAAGCCAAAGTTTATTTATAAAGTAATAGAACCTGGTTATTGGTTCAATTTATGGCTTTTATCTTTTATTTTCTTAATCCATTGTTAGAGCTTATATATGTGCTGTCTGTGATGCTTTTAGCGTTAATGTTCACTTAACATTTGTATTACTTTTAGAGGCCCGTAAATTCGTTCTTAGAAGTAACGTGATCCACTTAACGAAAATGGTTGTAGGTGTTATAAAAAGGCTAAAATTGGTTTGTAAATAAAACAACAATGCACCTTAATGGACATAGCAACAATGTACCTGTACATCCAAAGTCATGTAATCTGACAGGTCTTGCGTGCTTACTTATGAACCAAGAGCTTAGGTCTTGCGTGCTTACTTATGAACCAAGAGCTTAGGTCTTGCGTGCTTACTTATGAACCAAGAGCTTAGATCTTACCATATCTGTGTAGCTTTTTCTCAACTATGTTGGGGTAGGCTTCCATTCAAACTAACTAACATTCAAATTGTTTGTTTGTATGTAGAAGGTAATCTCAAGAATTACCTGTCGGATTGAAAAAATCTTTTTGCATTTGATAGCCTAATTCGTAAGGAACGTTATAGGCTATACATATAACATTATGCAAACACGCTTAGGAGCAGAGCAAAATAAAAGGCACAAAACGCTAAGCGAAAACGAAATAATAGCGCAGGCGCCTAGGCATGCGATTCATGCGACGCGGTGGTCGGGGACGAAAATTCACTCGGAAAAAGTCACGGGCAGAAGCTAGTCCTTGGGCAGGCCACGATAGCGGCGGTAAGTCCTCTCTTTGAAGAGTGGCTTGAGAGGCGGCACAGCATCCTCACCTTCCGCCTGACGCAGGTCCTCACCGGACACGGTTGTTTCGGGAGGTTCCTGTTTCGGATAAGGCGGGAGGAAACGCCTGGGTGTTTCCACTGCGAAGATCTCCCTGAGGACACGGTGGAGCATACGGTGGAGGTCTGCCCGGCTTGGGCGGAGCACCGCCGTGTCCTCGTGGAGGCAATCGGCGGCGGCGATCTCTCGCGTCCCGGCCCTCGTCCAGGCCATGGTACGGAGCGAGAGTGCATGGGTAGCCGTCACCTCCTTCTGCGAAGCAGTAATGTCGGCGCACGTGAGGGAGAGGCAGTATATGCGCCCTCACGGCCGTAGTCGCCGCGGGAGACGCCCTGGGCGTCGGGAATCCCAGGCTGATTCCCGGCCACCGTAGGCGCGGGCTTGCGGACGGAGAGTAATGGGTAGCTCGCTGTCCGGTAAGGACCAAGCCCGGGTCGAAGGCGTGTGGTGTTCCACGCGCGCCTCAAAGAGATGTCAGCACCAACTGGTGGGGTCCGAAGATTTAGATGAAATTTGGCACACAGATAGTTTATAACACATAGAATACTTTTTATCCCGGTAATATGTTCCCGTGGGATAGTTTTCGACGTCCACGCGGGCGAAGCCGCTTGCAAAGGCTAGTATCTAATAAATTGCTGACGTTTTATCACATGAAATAAGATAACCGTACTTAAAAACATTTCAACTTTGAGGTCTATCAAGTTCTCTGTGAAGATTCCTCAAAACATATAGCACATCGTAACATTCTATTGCAACATAACTGCACCACTAAGCGATGGTGCAGCAACCTCAAAACTTAACTGATCTGCCAAGGTTTTGCAAAATGGTAAAGTTGAACTATTGAATAATAAAAGGCTGCTGCGGTTAGATTCGAATGTGTTTAACTTACATGCTGAGGTGAAGTCATCGATGGAGCATGCAGTGACGTCACCATGTCATCCTTGTCGGATTCCTACTGACGATTAATGCCGGATACGTCTACTAAATAATAGGAAAAGGAATTACATAGGTTCAAAATACATAGTTTGCGGTCGTGATATTTTTTTGAAAGATCATGACTATAGTATTGATATAGATGTTTGTAGATAAAATATTAATCGGCTGCCCATTAAAATTGTAAATCTTGATTTGCTTGAAAATAAGAGAGAGAGATGAGGGGGGCTTGTTGCTTCGTAATTACAGCTGCACGGCCGATCGATCAGGTTAAGCTACGCTTGCGCGGTTGGTCCGTGATGGGTGACCATCTGTACACACCGAGATCCCTCCGTACCTCGTAAAGCACGTTGAGCTGTTGGTCCCGGCTGTCATTCGTGGATCTTTGACAGTTGTTACGGGTCGTCAGAAGCTCTAAAGTCTTACAACTAGTCTTACAAAGGGATATCGAGGTAACTGGGTTGTGGAGGTCAGATAAGTAGTCACCTTATGTAAATTACTGGTCCGGTAAGACTGGAAGCCAACTCCAACATATTCGGGAAAAGGCTAGGCACATGATGATGTCATTCTATTTAAGATGGTTTGTAAGTGTTGAATAAGAGGATAAAAAGCACAACATTGCATGATGTTGGCGATCGTGATCTGAGAGTCCAAGCGATGACTATTTTTGGTAAGGTGTAGTGTAGTGTAATGTCGGAAACACAATAGCAAGAATTTCTTCAAACTTGTTATGCCATTGATGCCAAAAATGGACGATCTGGGTTAATCAGGTGCAGAGAGTGGCTGTATCTACCTAATCGGTAAATGGCATTGTAGTGTCTGTATAAATGTATATCCGGACTCTTATCACGTTTACTCACAGGCTCACCAGCACATCCAAGGTTCTCGGTACGCTACACGTCCACTTTCTCGCCATCCTCGTGTTGGCAGTTGTTATTAGTGACAGCTACCTGATACCTGATTGTGTGTGTGAGACAGTGTTTACATTTTCTTTTCTTGTATATTTAAAAAAATAATCTCCATTTCCCTTGGTCACGGCATCACACGTGAACGGCTGGACCAATTTTGCTAATTCTTTTTTTATTGTGTATGTTAATGTCAGGAGAAGGTTCTTATGAAAGAAAAAATTAAGAAAGTTGCGCGTAACATACAGGAAAAGTTTTTATCCAGTGCGCAAACTGTAACCATGAATTCATGGTTAAAGTTTGCGCACTGAATAAAACCTTTTCCTGTATAGTTAAGTCAGGACAACGTCTGTCGGGTCAGTTAGTATCTATTAAATAGATACACTACAGGCATTTTTGAAGAATTAAGTTTTTCTTAGCATTTAGTAATTTTTTAAATAAAGTTAGGATTGCGCAGTAACTATCTTCTAAAGATTAGGTACCTAAGTAGCGCTAGGATGAGGTCCTGGGTCCGGCAGTGTTATTGGGGTTTCTCATCTGGAATATCCCAATAGCACCCGAGTCTATCCCTTTTATTCATAAACGTTGCTTAAAATTATGAGACATTTAAACGTCAAAAAGGTATGG
Source organism: Antitype chi (assembly GCA_947359405.1). Classification (NCBI taxonomy): domain Eukaryota; kingdom Metazoa; phylum Arthropoda; class Insecta; order Lepidoptera; family Noctuidae; genus Antitype; species Antitype chi. The sequence continues at coordinate 5,902,971 of OX375815.1, read as the reverse complement.
TTAAATAGTTGCCAATCAATACGTAACTTGAAGCAAAAAAGTGCTTAGTCTCAGCCTAGTTTGAATAATTAACCTTTGATTTGATTTGAAACGTCTATAAATAAACCTCTAGATTTGTACCAGGTTAGAGCTCTTACACACGAGCGGCATGTTCCCAACGGCAGAGGTAACTGCAGCCGTCGACGCGCGTCGGCGGCAACCGTCGACGCGTCGACGGCAATCCGACGGCAACCGTTGACGCGTCGACGGCTGCCGTCGATATTTCAACTTCGAAGATCAAGTGTCGCTATAGGTCGACTGCTGCCGTCGACGCGTCGACGGTTGCCGTCGGATTGCCGTCGACGCGTCGACGGTTGCCGTCGGATTGCCGTCGACGCGTCGACGGTTGCCGCCGACGCGCGTCGACGGCTGCAGTTACCTCTGCCGTTGGGAACATGCCGCTCGTGTGTAAGAGCTCTTAGTGGCAACAGGCTTGCCCATTATTACATGACACTTTAACATAACTGGCGAAATATGGGAGTGCACCTCTGCCTAAGTCTTCAGAGTATACAGGCGTGATGTTGTTATTAGGTAGTAACCTGCCCACTTCTCGATGATCTTTCAAGTCTTCACATGCAGATAAACCGGATACTTACCAGACTAGACATATCTATCTCTACATAGCATTTAATACTATGCAGATGTCTGTAGACATATTTATGTAATTAATTTCATATACCTAGTCGTGTAAAGGTTAATACAATCACTTGCACAGTTGCACGTCAACCATTGTTATTTTGTCAGGTTAGGCAAAAATCATCTGTATTTGTAGCTGTTTGGCTACAAACATACAAGAAACATGTATAATTGTTAGTGAAACGGGTCGACCTACGTGCAAGTTTTTCTTTTAATTTACAGATTTACCTTCTTTTTTGTTTTATTCCTGTTCAGCCATTAGATAGTAAGTACAGTATCAGGTACCAGCATTGTATTTTATGTGGCTAATATGTAGTAATTAAAGTTCTGGTTTGCTTATTAAACACAAATATTGGAAACAATGAAAAGTTGAAGGTACGTGTATAAGGTGGTGATTAATTTTAGCAAAACGGGTAAAACAATAGCAATTAAACAATGCTCGACTACCTAACTAACTTTAATACCTAGCAGATTTATAATTTTTTGTTGTTTTTTCCTTGCCATTTTAGGCAATCGTATTATCATCATCAGCAATGCCATATACAATATGTAATGCAACTACGGAAAATTTCAAACCGTAGAGTAATTAAAATTATTACTTGCATAAGTAATTTAACTATCGAAAAACTCGAAACACAATTTAAGAAGTTTCCTGGAAACACGTTAAACTGTACTTTTTTGATTTCCGCGTATAAATAAGTTTGCCTCGTGTAATAAGCTGATAATATAAGAACATTAGATCCGTGGACTGGCACTAATAGCTAAGATTAATGTTATTTACAGTAATCGGGATGTAACTGTACAGTCATGTTCCTTATTTGGCGAGACGAGTTTGGCGTAACACACTTTTTATATTCTAGCCGTTGGAAAGGTCAGGCCACTTCGGGCACCTCGGGCAGTCGGGCCCGGCTAGCTATCAAATTGTTTTTGTGATGAAGAATAATGTTGTATCAAAGTGATGAATAAAAATAACACCGTTATTTAACACTTAAAGAAGATTGAGTTTCTTATTGTATTATATTGTTTTTTTTTTAATAACATAGATATTGGTTGATTTGATTGGGAGTTCAGTTTCGAATTTACTACTCATAGAAGGCATGATAACTTAATAAGGAAGCAGCGATAAACCCCTTCACCTAATAATCATCTATTATTTTCCAGCTCTATTATACAAAATCTTAATCATAAAGATTTTGTTTCCCCAAATATAATTAAGTTCTTATTGCATTGTAACTGGAATGTAATATTTTTAAAAGCATTTGCTTGGCGCAGATTGATCCCGAGGGAAATTACTTTTTGAAGTCGGTGTTCTCTTTTGATTTAATTTGGTTTCTAGCAACACCAGTTCATTTGTGGCAACACCATCGTTCCGATCACACGGGTCTAGCTTATTGTCTATGGCAGTAAGGCATATAGTTAAGCTCAAGAACGCAGCTTAGTTATTGGATCTAACATTACTAAGGATTCTGCAAGACGGGAAGTGGGAAATGTAATAACTACTGCTAACAGATTGTAGTATTACTGTAATCTTGCTTGTTGTGGTACATTCATTTGTTAAGCTGTAGTATTTACATAGACTGCGCACCGCGTGACTAAAAGGCCGTTAATCCAACGGTCAATACTAAATTAATTAATTATTTTGAAGGTAAAAGCTAATAAGAAATTCAAAACAAAATAATGGAAGTCTAGGTCGTATAGTCAACCTAGCAGAGGTTAATTTTCTACGTAAGTTGAATGGCTAATGGTAAACATGTGGTCCTGCGTACCTGTACCTGCCCTGACACCTGCATTCACGAGGATCTAATTAACGCTGGCGTAAGAACTATCCATGTGGCAGACTACATACTGGCGGGAAAACTGTAATACATGCCTTTGGCAAGATAAAAGATTGTATCCAAAGATCTTGGTTGAAGAAGATGTTCTGTAGAATGTCACTCACTAGGATTTTAAATCAGCAATTGGTCCAAAATCCTAGTGAAGTTCACTTACTGAATAGAAGATACCTACATGTTTAATTGAATTACAATATCATTTCGGTCGACAGAAATCAATGAAAGCAAAATATTGACTAAGTTTCAATCCGATTAAAAAGTTTCAAGTTATAGGTAAATTGGAGCCAATTACGATAATTTTTTGGCCGAAACAAATATTGTATTTATTTAATTAAAAGTATTCATGTTGTATTCTATAAATAACAAGAAATCAAATAGTATTTTTCCAATAAATTACTGTATTATTAAGTATTTTCGTCCATCGCTCCCACGCTTATTCACCGTAGTCAGTGTTGGGAACTTCGGAAAAAATATTTTCATATTTCTCCTCATTGAACGAACCTTATTTAATGAAAATTTATTTTGTTTCAGGTACGTGATATTACCTAGTTGTCGATAGTCTAGTTTGGTAGAAATATAGGTAAGTGTTGAGACCGAGGTACATAATATACCACAAGCGGGTTGAGACATCGTCAATAATTATAACGTTCTCGTTAATGTTGCTGAAAAAAGGGAAATCACTTCTACAATGAAGAAAAGCGAAGCTCCTAATTCGTAAATACCATTTTTTTCGTCTCCACCAACTAGTTACTTAGTTAATTGTAGGTACTTGTTTGATAGCAGGCGTGGGTTAACACGGCAACTACTTTCGACAATCGCTAAACAAGCCCAAACAACGTTTGCAAAAACAACCGTAGCGTTAAGTTTATTCGTTTATTGTAATAAAGTTTTAATTTAATACGACTCCGTGCCTTCTGTCTAGACAAAGCTGAACATCGGCCTCATTTCCGTGCTGTCTAATTCTACCCAACTACCCTACGTTCACGTAGGCCGCTGAAATTTCGAAGTCAACCATAATTACTCAATTAATTTCATCGGAGTCGCGCTCTGCGGTTTAGTTCGTGTTCATTTCATTGCATAACCTGTTATTAGCTCGCTCTTGTTTGCAGGCACACTGTTCTCACAGATTTACAACACACTTACACGAGCCAAATAAAAACAACTGTGGGAAATTTTATACAGTGCGCTTAAACATATGGCTCTAGCGCCGACGTAATTGGCGAACGGTTGCACTGAATAATTTAGTGGAATAAGTATTACGGCGATGTAATATTCAGCGCGGTACGTTTTAAACCGTACTACTATGTACATGTGAAAACAAATATGTGTTCGATGAGCATCTACAAATGTACTTAACTTTACAACTATGTCTCTGTTTTATTTTGTTCACATTCACACATGACGACCGCTACTTATTTAAAAGTAGTAGTAGGTCGTTTTCGTAGCAATCAAGTAATTTCTACAAATGGACAAATATGAATAGATAACAATTAAGATAATAATGGGGAATGTTCGTTGAAAGTTCTGTATGAGTACGAGCCTATAAAACATTTCGTTTAGAACATAAACGGTCACGAAGAGGGCTTGTTTGTTCGTTGTTGATTTTCTCATTATGAAGAAATTTGAAACGGACGTAATTTCGATTAAACAGTAAACAAGTATACCTGAGTGACGCGTGCGTTGGGATTCCCAAGTTGAGGCGAAAATTTTCAACAAAAGTAATTATTTGTTCGACAATTGCGGCGGCGCGCATGCCCCCAGCGGCCTGAACATTTCCCCACTGCTGACAACCTAATTGTTTAAGGAAACAGCTTTCAATTATACCTCGAATTGCCGTCAAGTTTAAATCGAGCACTCGAAGAACCTACGTCGTGCCTAAATAACGACATCGGTAAGACACACCCGAAAGGGATAGAATAACGCTTGCTTGCGGTCTCGTCCCTTCCCTCCGCGGGAATTTTGGCATTTTAATTGTCTCATTAAAGTCTTATTAATTTGACTCCTGTAATTGTATTGCCCATGTAGCGTGTCTTGTGTATACATAGAGGAAGTTTCGCTGACGGTTGGCGTCTCATGTGCTTACAAAGTTATACGGCGGTTTAATTATGTAGAGACACCCCTGATGACTTCCGGTAATGTTGGTATCAAATTCTTATAAGAAAATGCGATTATCTTTAAAGGCAAGTGCTGTATTAATTTGTTTTTAATACATTTTGGGGTAAATATTTTTTGGTCTTGGAGTTTGTATAAACGTAATTAGAATTGCTGATTACCGCCTTTAATTATACATTCTGAACTTATGTAATGGTGTCAGCGTGATGAGATGTTGTATGGCTTAGCTTAGGTGTCCGGTAGATGGCAACAGGCTCGCCCAATACATGATGCTTAAACAAAGCTGGCGTAATGTGTGTGCTATAACTACGCCTCTGCCTAACCGTCTGGGGAATAGGTGTGATGTTATGAGTTATGATTTAACTGTGCGTAACTATTTAGATAATAGCCCAAAATAATCTTCTGAAACAAATGCCAAGTCACTAACCTAAAAAATAAATGGTCGGAAGTTCTAAATGTCGTTACAATTAAGGCTTAAATTTACGTGATTAATAAGCAACCTCTTGGCATTCAAGTTTCATTACCAGTCCCAAGTACGTACGGTTTTGACCGTCAAGTGGTCTTAATTGGTTTAAATCAATTTAATTGAGTAAATAATCCCTTCTGTGATGTTGAGATTGATCTAAAATTAACTTGAACTTTAGTTCAAGACAGAAAGACAGTGTTATTTATAACACTGTCTTTCTGTCTTGACCTCTTTGTTGTTGGAACCAGAAACATTAGGGACGTTTTACACTTGACGCACTGACTTATTACTTATTAATATTCTAGGAAAATCGTATACTTACTTTTACAATGCTTGTAAATATGTGAGCACCATGTATAGCTATCATAATATAATTAATTTATCCGTCATTACTTCATTTTTAATTCTTTTAACCTATTGCGGTATAGTAATTTTATTCTAGGTGCATCGTTTGCACATAATTATATACCAACATAATGAATGTATGTAAAATATTGTTAAACATTTGCTGGAGTTTCTTGCTATACGAAACTACATTTTGGAAGGGGCGACTAGAATCAATTCTATTTTAATGTAAATGTTGACGTTCAAAAGTACCTTTTAATTGCTTATTTGAAATAAATTCTTTGACTTTGTTTTTATGTATAATCAGCCTATCATGTTGCCATGCTGGCCTCCTCTCTGTGAGAGGCTGTTTTGAATTTTTGGTTCTAGTAGGACTTCGGTCGGTTTCCTCACGAAGTTTTCGTTCACAGTCTTGACAGCAGTAGTGATGCTTGCCTGGGTTCGAATGTACAACCTAGAACTGGTAAGTCGCAGCCGTTTCCACTAGGCCAACACTGCTCTCTTTTTATGGCCAAAACTTAATTATGTAAACAGGTTTTACTTTTCTAGCTAGCCTTTCCCGCTCTGGCGTTTCCAGTTTTCCGTTTACTCTCTGATGGTTAAATCTGTGTGTTGTTGTTTCTGTGTATTTGTTTGATATCTCACCGACCCTGACGTGTAGTGTTGTGAATGAGCACGGACATAGACAAACATGCAACATTTTATGCCGCGGACGCTAATATGTGACTATGTGGTTTTTGTCTGTCAGCCTAACGTGGAACGGTAGGCCTCATATTAATTTAAGTCAGTATGTAATAAGGTCAGAGATAATCGTGGCATTTGTTTTTCTGTTTGCGGTGGAGAAATGTGGGCATCATTTTGTTTGTTTTTCTTTTTGGCTTGCCCGGCTTTCTTTTTCTGCATGCGTTTACAGCTTTGTTTTTTTTTTTGAGTATTGGGAAATTATCAAATAACTTCTCCCGCTCAGGGCGGAGCGGGAGGGCGTGTCAGACTTTTACTGACTAAAACCCACCCGTGTTCCTTCACCGTTTTGCGTAGTTCGTTAACGTCTTTTGTCATCCATCCATACTATGTAATACTCGTACAGTATTGATTGACGACTAGAACCTAAAACAACTTAATATACTTGGTATTTTCTCTGTATTAGATCAAGTAGAGCCTGCAGTATCGTGTGCACGTGAACCGGAACCCTCAGTGCTTATCTTGTAGATTGCAAGGTCGCTACGCACCCATATGTGTAACAGTGTGACATTGTACAACTAGATCGGAAGAGGTGTGGAAAGTTTAAAATGCGCATACCTATGGGACACGTGCACCAGTCACGTCGTGTTTAGTGTGGTATTTTTGCAAATATGGCCATGGTTTCGCTATTCAGATTAGAATAGAATCCTAATAATATTATGAACGTGAAAGTTTGTGAAGATGTTTGGATGTTTGTTACTCAATCACGCAAAACTAGCGGAATGGATTTAGATGAAATTTGGCACACAGATAGATTATAACCTAGATTAACACATAGGATACTTTTTATCTCAGTAGTACGTTCCCGTGGAAAAATTCCTGACCTCCACGCAGGCGGAAGCTAGTATTGTATACTTTTGTTGTTAACAAAGAAGATGGTTAGAATTAAAAAAAATCTTTACAACATACCTTTAGTATGTACAATTAAAAAATGAATATTCGAACATCGACAGGAAAAAACAGAAAACTCAAGTAATTACACGAAAAATTCTTAGAAATACCAGGGAAATTATAAAGAAAGTATGTAATCGTTTGATTAACAAAGCCTTTGCCTTTTAGCCACAGGCACGGAACACTGTTTTAGACCCAGTGTTGGGCAAACCGAGCCTCCTGGACAAGCTTCTATCGGATAAGCGGTTGACATTGACATGTTGTCTTCTCTGACAATACTAAGCATAAAAGAAAGGTATATTTGTTACCTAATGTATTGCTGCCCTGCACCCAGCTCTTGTCTAAAGTGAGTATGTCATCACGTCTATAGAAAAGGGATTACGTCGAATTGTTTCGTCGCTTTATCAAGTAAAAAGCCTCTTATTGCTGTTACTTTATTCTTTTGACTTGTCTTACACAAAGTAAGTAAACAATCTTATATATTGCGTGTAATAACGACACTTAAGTCCTCTTTAAGTACGTACTTAGGACCAAAAATTATAGAGATTTCCAGAAGGATATTGCTGTTTTAAGTTAGGTCGTAAAATGAGTTTTAAATGTCCAAAACACACAGTTTGTCGTATAAATCCTCAGAATTATCATTTGGATAAAGAATTAAACAAACATCACTGATTTTTATTAAACTTTATTACAGCAGCGATTTGTAGACCGGGCTCGCTGTTGCGACACAGTTCCAACAAGGGCTACACTACAGTTTCGTCCATTTTCCGAAAGCTTTCTCTTATTTACTCATACTAGCGCGTCCTCCACAATAAAATTGTTAGCTGACGTAATAGCGTTTACTTCCCCATCAACTTCCATTTCTTAAATGAATTCAGTCTTATTGAAATGTTATAGGGAATTGTTATTCATCGTCTGTCGTTTACGTACGGCCGTGTCTATATGTACTGCTTTATTACCTCCATGAGTACTTGGCATGATTTATGTGCAGATCATTTGCGAGTGCATCGTCCTTCCGTCTGAATCACGGATCGTTAACCCACTTCCGCCCACGTGTGGGTTTTAGAACGACATGAAAAAAATTAAGCTTGCTTAATCTGAGTAATGTTTTGAATACTCGTTCGTAGTGGAGTCGTTTAAATAACAAAAAGTGTGGGCGTGACAGGAACCTTTGTGTGTGTTGTATGACGCGTGAATATTTAACCGTTACGGGTTTTTGTCCTCGAATTAGCATTTACATTTAACAATTAGAATACACATGTAGTTCAGTGTACTGTGACGACGGCTTAAACTCTTTTTGTCAGGATATTTGAGTATCTTCTCGGAGTAGGTATTTTTTGAATATGTGACAACCATGTCGGCGTCGATGATCTGTAACAATAATTCGTTATACCTGAACCTGACAGAAGCACGTTTGAGCCAACAATACAAATTTAAAACACATCACGTACTCTACAGTCGTAAATAAAGGATTCCCAATCCTTGATACAACATCGATCTCAGAGCTTCGTCAGACTGTCCTCCAATTTGTAGGCCACCAGCTATTGGACGACGACTTATAAAAGCTGGTTCCTATAAAGACGAGTTTTCTTCGGACGAAATGGATTATTTAGCGAACAATTGAACTTCGGTCGTCCCTTGATCAATTTTGGATAAGGTATTTTGTTGGGATACCCTTGCGCAGTAAAAAACGTGGTAGAAATGAGAATTAGGAAAGGTAAATGTTTTAGATGTCAGAGGTTAACTTTATGGGACAATATTATTACTCGAACTAGCTTGTGCCCGCGGCTTCGTTCGCGTGGCTGTCGGAAACTGTATTTTCGGCATCAGACTCGTTCCCACACCACGTAGCAAAATTAGGCGTTTTTCAAATAATAGGTCTTTACCTATGAAATTGCCGTTTTGTATGAAAAAATTTAAACGAATTTTTTTCATGTATTTTTTATTTGTATTAATCGAAGTAATCACCCATGCAATCAATGCATCTTTGCCATCGCAGTGGCAGTTTATTGATGCCCTTCTTAAAGAAATCAGCTGGACGGGAGGCAACAAATTCTTCAAAGGCATTTTGTACTGCCTCTCGGGTATTGATTTTTTTTCCCTCCAAGAAGTTATCCAAATTCTGGAAAAAATAGTAGTCTGTAGGCGCAAGGTCTGGTGAGTAGGGCGGATGACGGAGAGCTTCCAACCCCAGTTCTTGCAACTTGGAGACCGTCTGCTGTGCAGTATGAGGTCGCGCGTTGTCGTGCAGGAGCAGCGGAGACGAGCGATTGACCAATGCTGGTTGGAGATGTGCCAGCTTCTCCATCATTGTGTTCAGTTCTTCACAGTACACATCTGCAGTAATGCTCACCCCGTTTGGTAAGAAGCTGTGATGAATCACACCGGCGCTAGACCACCAAACAGTGACCATCACTTTTCTAGGGGTAAGTTTTCGTTTAGGGCATTGTTTAGGTGCTGAACCAGGATCCAACCAACTTGCTGAGCGCTTGCGGTTATCAAACAGAATCCATTTTTCATCGCAGGTAACAATGCGGTTCAAAATTCCTTCATTTGTGTGTCTGTTGAGCAGTGCAAGGCACGTCTCGACGCGTACTTCGCGCTGACGATCATTGAGTTCGTGGGGCACCCATTTGTCAAGCTTTTTTACCTTGCCAATTTGACGCAAATGGACCAATATTGTTTTGACGCTAACGTCGAAAGCTGCTGCTAATTCAGCCATAGATTGTGAATCATCAGCTTCCACAATCGCCTTTAATTCGTCATTGTCGACCAAAGTCTTCGGACGACCGCGAGGTTCATTTTTCAGGTCGAAATTTCCAGAACGGAAGCGAGCAAACCAATAACAGGTGGTGCGTTGGTTTGTAGTGTTAGCTCCGTAAACGTCGTTGATGTTGCGTGCCGCTTGTGCCGCGTTGCTGCCACGACGGTACTCATATTCCATAATTACTCGAATTTTTAACGTATCCATGATGACGAAAAAGATTGAAATGCGATGAAAATGTAACACTAATCAATAAACAAATGACTACTTTTGGAAAAAAAAAATCCATGTTTTTAAAATAAAATTAATTTGAAATTAGAATTCTTACCCAAACAAAAATTATTTTGATTTGAAATGGCCAGTACTGCAAAACGGCAATTTCATAGGTAAAGACCTAATATATTCAATGTACAGTTTTGACTTATAGGTTACTATTTTATTAAAGGTACTTAGCTATATACGAGTATATGTAGTTGTACCTTAGCAGACTAGACAAAATACTATTAAACAAATAATTCCACAAACTATTATGAAATTAACCAGAAGGACTTAACTTCGAATATTTATCAGAGTATTTCTCAAGTCTGCGGTGACGACAATATAGATTAAATAGGATCCTTCGATTCTGATGCAAAACGACCGCAAGCCCTAGTTGCGCTTGCGGTCATCTGAACACACTGCACCACAATATGACGGGCCTGTTGTCTATGGAAAATAGATTGTCAAACCGAACTGTCCTGCAGCGCTATTGGTTGACTCATTACACTGGAGCTAATGAATCGTTTTGTAGTTTGTCAACTGTTTTGTAAGGCCCATCTCTGTTTCAATTTATCTTTATCGATAGGTTATCCTGGCCGTCCAACTTGACCGCAGTTACTTGGCTATTTAGTATTTTCAGGAACTTGAAATAGGAATTATTTTAATATGAATAGGTCGTCTAGGAATTAATATTATGTTTATTACGCGTATCTGTGTTGATATGCCCAAACACTTCTGGGCTGAGCGTTGAACGATATGGTCAAATCATGAATTGTGAAATGGCCAGGTAGATCACGATATGGCCATTTTTACGATCGGGCTACATAATATAAAAGAAATATTAAGTCGCGAAAAACTGCCTATTGAATCCTTAATCGCTTCATCACTGAGTCGCCATTAATCATTGTCGTGCAGGTAGAAAAAAAAAGCTTGCTTTTAAGAGTTTTACGTAACAATACAAAAACGGCCAGGGGCCAAAGAGCGAGCGAATTATTGTTTAGTAACTATTAGGTTTTAGTCAAAACACGATGTAACTAAGAGAAATGTATAAAGTTGTTGTTGATTTAGGTCGAGCGCAGTATGAAGGTGACCCAAATTATAATGTCTATAAACTTTAGACTTGTCTAGACCGTAATGCTTCAAATACTGTAACATAATATTATATCAAAGATAAAATTACGACTTCATTCGATTGTTCATTATAAAAATAGCTTACATCTCGCGCCTCACAGCGTTAATAAAACACAGACTGATTTCATCTGAATTCAAAGGCAATTTAAATAAAATACATCATAAACATAGTCTGTTCTGTGTGTGCGAGTTTTTGTTGTTTTTATGTAATTGGAAATATTGTTCGATATTAAACATCGATATATAAAGATGTTTTTTTTTCCAATGATAGATTGGTTTTACTATTCATATTCAACTAAATCATCAACATGTACCAGTTCATAAATAATTTATTTGGCGTGCATATGTGACTCGCACATTTGAAGCGGAAATATTTTTTACTTAAACATTCATTGTACGGGCCTCGTAATTATTGTATTCGATAACGTTTGTTGTATTTTTTGTACGTTTTCGCAGTTTTATATGTTGTGCTCATGAATCATTCAGTTTTAACCCTCTCCAAATAATTCGTTCGTCAACATAGCTCGTGTGAACGGATTCATGGGATTCATGTATTTTATCGATTCCCTTTGAGCTATCAATTTGCAAGTAAGTATATATGTTAGTAAGTGCAAACAGTAGCCCATAATGCAAAAGTACTTGAAGAAAAATGGCCGCAGTGTGCACTGCACTAGATGCTGTGTATTAGTGCTACAATAAGAAAGTTTTAATGTTTTAGTCCGGGTAAACTGTTTGCTACGGAAAATTGTGTAGCAAAAGGTATTTGTTTGAAACATATAAAGATAAAATAAGATTTTTAAACATATTTGACGGCGCAGCAAGTGGCGCCGTCTAGGTTTGTTACGAATTTACTGGAATCACCGAAGAGGTCGGATTAGAGTGACACTGGTTGGTTACTGTCACTCTAGCAGATGGTCTGCGTCGCCTCGATAGTTGTGTGGTGGTTGTCTTCTGATGAAACTGTCGTACCACTTCCACGACGAACTGTTCTATGCCGACACAATTTTGAAATGCTGAACCACTATGCCGTCTTTTGGGAAAGATAAGCTCAAATCTGCATTGGCTCATTCTTCTAAAGGCCCTTCCAGACATGGCCCTGCATTATTAGATTAACATACAAATGTAATAATTTATAAAGTTTGGACTTTAAAAGAGACCATGACCTGTGACTTTGTTGTGGCATTTGTTCTCATCAGTCAGCTAGGAAATGCCAGCGCCATCTAGTTTTAAAATATTGACGTGTAAAGATCTACTTTTCATTTCACTAATACGATGACCACTTGTGGTAAAGGTTATCCTCCGTTATATTAATAGCATACACGGTGTACTGCGTTACTTCATTTTTAATAAAGACTTGTCCTACCTATGCTTAGTCCATAGCTGCAAAGTACTTCATTTCTCTGCTAAAGCTGGGCCAATATAACCCTCTCCACTCAATTTATTCCTTCTATCGGATTTACTCTACGGAGTTGGCGTGAATATTTATGAAGTTAACTTTTACTATGGAGCAATTTAAGCAATATCCGTCTTTATTGATCCTAAATTATTGTAGAAATTATGAGGGGTGACAAAATATTCAATGGGCATTGTGCTTTGTATTTTGCATATTTAAATAGGGTTGATTTTATATTCATCATTGATATGTACTGGTTTCCCTTCGGTGTTATTATCTGACATAATTAGAAAATTGTTTGGGTTCGAAGACATTAAATTAATGCTGCCTCTAAAGTGTTTAAACAGGGCTGTGTCTTGTCTCCTCCAATATTTATATTCTAGAATAAATTAAGCGCTTTGTCTAGACGATATTTAATAACAAGCAGCTCTGGCTTCTATGTATTTTCCATATAAATCGAAAATAAATGACTAACATATGTGATGAGTTTGATGACTAAGAAACCTTTTGCGTGAGGTTTATTTTTTTTTAAACATCGAATGTCACCTTTGTATGAATGAAGCCCAAAATATGTTGCCAGTAGAAATAACATTATTAAGCATAGGATTCACGAGATCTCAATAGTCTTACAATAGAAATATCGCTCTGAAGAATTTCAAGAATTATCATTGCTATTCAACGTGGCAATGCTGCTTCTGGGTACGTCTTCTGGTTACGTTTCCGGATGTCAGCGACGCCTAAGTGTACTTTTGTTTTTGAATTTATTTGTATAGTTAGTTAATTTAATAAGTAGGTATCTACATAAACTCCGTTTGAAATATGATTACTGATTAGACATTTCAATAAACCTTTCTTACAGTCCGTTCAACTGATTTTGACTTCTATTGCGTTAGTAGCATGATATATGGAATCTGCAGTAAACAGTTGGCATTGTAACCACTTTTGTGCTTTTAATGCCATCCTTATGCCTACGGAATAGAAGTCAAAATCGGTTGAACCGACTGTAAAAAAAGGTTTATTTAAATGTCTAATCTCATTTCAAATGGAGTATAGGTAGTTGTTTAATAAATTGTATTTCACTCTCCAATCGTACTTCAAGTATGTTTGTAGACATTCCTATGACATACGTAAGAGGTCGATCATAGCAGCTAAGATCGGCCTTTCGTCCGCTGTGTCTGCGGCGAGAGGGTCACTAATAATAATATGTTCTCAATGTCACCCCGCGATACGAGCTGTTGGAACTTGGCACATACAGCCTTGACATTATCTGTATTGGCGAGACATCTCATTCGCAATAAACTTGACTCACACTTCTAATAGCATCTTTTTGTCGATAAATACTTTTTTGAAACGAGATTTTGCCTGCGGCTTCGCGCGCGTTGATTTAGGAAAATATCGAACGTATTAGGTACCGGGATTTAAAGGAAGTACCCTATACTTATATGATTGCAAAACAAGTTTTTTATTTAAATCAGGATTAAACCACCAAGCCAGTTTTTAAATTAAGAACCCCATATATATAGAAATACAGTTTTTTTTTTAAACTGAGAACTTAGTCCCGTGCTCAGTTGTCATTTTTGTATTAACTTTGTTCAAATCGAAATAAAGTTGGAAATGCAAAAACTGTCTCAGAGCTTGAGGCTAGAAATAAAGTTTTATCGCGTTTTGTAATCAGCAATATTTGTTTATTCAGGTTATAAACTATCTGTGTGCCAAATTTCTTTCGAATTCGTTCAGCTGTTTTTGCGCCAATCAGGAACATACATTCAGATAAACGGACAAAGGAACAAAACTTCTAAAACCTATATTTTCGTAATCAGTATCGGTCCCACACCTCATAGCAATAACTTTTTCAAAATATTCTATGAACAGTTTTGACTTCGCTACGATTTTATTACATGTAGGTAAAGATTCTAAGAGTATTAATAAAATTATTTATTCTTAGTATTACCAATCTCCTCAGTGGCGGATCGGTTTGTATAATTCTTTCGGTTCTAAACTAGACTTAGCACGTTTGTTTTTTTCCATGTGATGCTTTCAAACCATTCAAGAGATCGCTTTGAAAAGCGCTGCGCTTTATACAGCAATTGCTTTAATACTTTGTAAAAGCACACCCTGGTACCTGCACTGAAATTCAGATTGTATTCCTTTTGGTTTGGTTTCGTGTCGTCTGGGCAAATAAATAGATTCTTAAACTTAACTGTCATAGCTACTTCCATGTGGGAGGGTCTACTACTATACATACTACGAGGCATTTGCTTAATTATTGGTAAACATACTAGAGTTTTAATCTTAACCAACAACGGTCCGTAAATTATAGGAATCGGTCATTAAAAGACAATATCATTTAACTAGTCTACTAACACTATTAATAGTATTAATGGGTGACAATACAAAACAGTATCGGTAACTTTGAGCTTTATGTACATAAATGTCAAATACAGCGTAGTTATTTAATTATAATACAATTATTTTTGTAGTTATAGTTACACAATATTGTCAATGGCCCGGCAATATAAACTGACTCTAGTTTATTTATTGAAATGTATGATGATTAAAAACGTAACTTTTTACATAGCGTGTTCTTATTCCCGGCTTGAGCATTGTGACGTCGCGTCGGCCATAAATAAACATTAGCTAGAAATAATCGTCGCCATTTTCCATTCGATATGCTTTACCGATATTATTGCGAATATACGACTTAATTAAGTTTTGAAGCCGACTGTTGGTTATTAAAATAATGTGGTATTGCTTTCATCTATGAATTTATATCGTAATATTTGTAATGGCGTGATTATGAAATGTATTGCACTCCGGTCCGCTCGTAATTTTACATGGTTTATGTACCAATATGGTATTGAGTGAGATGTCATGCAATTTGTTTATCTTACGTCAGTAAATATGTGCAGGGAACGGTGGACGGCTTAATTGACCTGTAATTTGAGACAAGGTAATAATAATAAAGCAATACAGGTTATTCATCAAAAAAGTCTCAATACAGTGTGACATATTCGGTGGGAGGCGAAAGCAGTGGTGGCGCAGTGGTAACGGCTGCGACTTACGTGTTTTAGGTTCGAACCCAGACAGGCGCTTTAGCTTGTATAAATCATTTCATCACCACTGCTCTCAAAACGGTTAGGATATGATCGAGAGGAAACTGGCATGTCCTAGAACCAAAAAATCAAAGAAATGTGACATCTACCAGCCGCACTGGGCCCGCGTGGTGGATTACGGTCCACTCCCTCTCACAGAGAGGAGGCCTGTGTTTCAGCAGTGGGGATATTATAGACTATTTACGCCATTTTCGGTGAGCCACAAACAAAGCGTCGCTTGTATCTTGTGGCTCTGGAATGCCAATTTTACAAAGTTGTAAAAGGTAAAGGGTTTATCGTAGTTTAGATCATTATCGGCCAAGCCTTTTCCCAACTGTGTTGGGGTCGGCTTCCACTCAAATGCTTCTCTGGTTGTCAGACTTTCGGGCTTCTGACGACCCGTAACGACTGTCAAAGTTACACAAATGACAGCCGGGACCAATAGCTTTACGTGCTTTCCGAGGCAGGGAGAGGTCTTGGTGTGTAAAGATGGTCACCCATCCACGGACCGACCACGGAAAGCATAGCTTAACCTCATCGATCGACCCGTGCGACAGGTATTACTTAGCCACAAGCCCATTCTACATTGTAGTTTAGGTATTATCGTAAATTGATTGCCGAACGTGGCCGGCATTTGATTACTCCGCTGAACATATAACGTACATAGGTACCATTTTGCAGCTCCAGGAAGGATATTAAAATAATCTTAGACCACCTTGCTCGTCGAGCAGATCGGCGCCGTCATCAACCTGAAGTAATGTTTTATGGTAAAGATTGATTGATTACCTACCCACTAACGAACGACTAAAAGCGGAAGTATGTCGAGAAAATTGCAGGAAATTAAGTATCTTCTATTGATTTACGATGTTAAATCATCCATTAAATATCCCGTATGTTAAGTTGGAATATATAACTGCAAGTGCAGTAAAAACCATGTTATTAATAGCACATTCGCATCGCTAACGGATATGAATGGTCGATGCTCACCGCTCAGTAGTTCATTCATACTGTATAGAGTGAACATCCGCAACGAACGAATGATTAAGTGAATGGTATCGCACGCTCCATATACCAGTATCGTTGATAGGTATATCATGATGTGTGTACCGCCCTATAACTGTCGCCCAACGGAGTGTTACACATTGATGTGTACGTACTTATTGTGATTTTCAATATGTAGGTACCATCACTATTTACATTGTCCATTTGCCAATATGTGGAATGTGGGTTTAGTTTAGAGAGTAATGTAGAGGAAATAATGCATTGAGGCAGTGATTGTTTGTTTACCAACGATATTCGTTGTATTTACATGATGCATATTTGAAGCTGAAGCGACTAAACCAAAATCCTGGATTATAACAACAAATATAGGTACATTCCATGTTATACAGAACTCTAAATAGACACGAATCAGTCGATCATCTATATGTACGACCGAGGAATGAGAAGGCTAGAGAGTAATCTCCTCTATGCAACTGTGTATGTACTAACCAACACTACCGTGAGGCAATCTGTTCGAACTACGACGTTGAAAATGGGTGTATTTGTAAACTCCATACATTTTCCCGAAATCGAAACCACTGCTAGTGGCAATGTTGATCAGACGCTGTGGCGTTGAGTGCGCGATTTATTCCCCAAAGTGTATTCATACAACACACCCGTCACGTTAGACGTTCGTGATAGTCGTAAATAAGAATCCTCACCAATTCCGTACGGTATTGGACTATCGAATAACAATCGGTTGGAGCAATAACAATAGCTCAGCCCCAGTAATACGTCGACAAGACGTATGCGGTACATAAGGTATGTTGAATGTGCTCGGAACGAAAGCATCATGTAAATACGTCTATGTATGATAATATGTAGTGCAACAATATAATTGTATGACATATTCTCACGCAGTAACGCGTGCATTAAACGAGCGCGTAATTACACTATTTAGCTGTGTTTGTAACGCACAATGGTTCTAGTCAAGCACTCTTTCATCCGCCTTTTATCTGACCATCTTCAGGAGAAAAGACCTTTTCTTGCCCTACATTATATGTCGGTGTATGAGAAATTGTAATCTCGTCAAATGAAGATGTCGTAGAAGAAATAAATCGAATCTTATTTCCTGAAATACATTTTCGGTGATGTGATTGGTATCTTGGTAGCTTGCCTAAATTAATGTTACTCGTGTTATGTACTGAACCGATCTATATTTCTCGTCTGTATTTTAATTCACTACGACTTGGTCTACCTACGTCCCTTTTTAAAGTCTCCCACAAAGCTTTGTCGCGATTAAGCGAGGACTTAATGAAAGTCTGGTAAGGAGGCGTAGCGGACCAAATCCCCCTTTAGCTGAGGCCCGCGAGGCCGCGAGGGCACAGATTTATAAGGATTTTCTTTCGTCGACTTCGTAACACTTTCATACGTCTTCCTGTATTGAAAAATTATATTCGCTTATAAAGTGATCTGTTCAAACGAATTGCGTTCGCAGGAATTTAGGGTTCTTTATTACAGAAATCGGTTTCATATCGTTTAATTTATTTCGTTCACGTCCCTTATTATTTGTTTGTACTCTGAGCCCCACACCGAGGGTTCGATATTCGTGGTTTCATTTAGGTATTTGTGGTTCGGAGCGTCGGTTGTAATATAAAGTTACATTGGTAGTCCTCTAATTTGAAATAATGATTGTATCATACGGATTTTGGTTAGTTGCGCAAACTGAGATATATTTGGCGGTCACTGTTGTGTAACTACAAGCAACCGAAAACATCTGTTTTAGGGACGTGTCCAAACGTTAATCCATTATCATCTTCATAACAACCCGGAACAATAACGCCTTTGTACCAAACAGCCCAAACAGGTCACCAAATAGACCGCTACCGGATCCGTACGCTCGTATTATAGTGAGCACTTAATTGAGCATCGGTGCTAGACTCAGTGTCGGCGTCACTGCACGAGGCCAGGCTGAGCAGCGGTTCTGATTAACGAGTTCCGAAGACTGTAACGTGACGTCACCCGCGTGAAATTGGATGCCAACGCATATCACTGTTTGCTCAAACTTTGAACGTTTCAAACATACTCTTGACAAACAAGTTGCAGAACTAGCTTCAAGTGGATATTTACAGCAAATACGCGTTCCTATGCCAGCTAGGACCCCCATACTTGTCGCTTATGTTTGTTTTGGTCTTACATACACTTGTGCCACTCAATTTAAGCTTTTTAAGACGTTCCAGACGTATTTGAATAGTAAATACTATTCAAATACGTCTGGAACAAGTATTCTGGGAAAATTGTGGCTAGACTTACCTTACCACGCACGACTATATTTGAATTAATTTTCTTATGTCGTCGGCTCGCGTTCTAAGCAGTCTTAATTATAATTAGTAGCTATTAGACGGCACGCTATAAATAATCTTTTAATACTTGACCTTATGTTTCTGAAATCAAAATCAGGTTTATTTAAGTATTTAATCGTAAAGAAAGAAAAATGCTTACGTGGAAAACGCATTTTTGCTAGTTGAATTTATTTGAACTTACAACTATAATAAGGTAAAGATTCAGGTCAAATACAATTGCGGGAGCAAAATAGCTCCTTATTGCCCAATTCCATCAGTGGAACTCGTAACACGAAGGAAATGCAATCTTTCTTAACGCTAAAAACCTTTAAATCGCTGCTTTTATCACAAATAGCTGAATGGCAGGCATTAGCCGGCGCCGGATGACGTTTTAAGAAGAAAACGACACTTAATTAAGCTGGAGATTTGTCTGTCATAAAAAAATGTGTCTGAGTAGCTACGTCTTATTTTTAATGCGGAACAGTGTTTCATCTTTGCCCTGGTTGGCAAAGTTACGATTTTTTTTTTTTTTTTTGATTTTGCTAATGCTAACTGCATTTTTTTCATCACAACGTGTTAGTTTTATTTTTGTAACAAGAAGTACATTGGTCCATTTTATTCTTAGTGAAACTACACTGAAACAAGAGAAAGAAAATGGATTAATTTAGCACAGACTAAGAAAAGCACATAACATAGCTATTATCTTGAAATAAAAAAAATAAGCAAAATTAATAAAAAGTGTTAACTGCATCGAAAGAAATTAGCAGGAAAGTGTGCCTTACAGCTGCGACAAATATGCCCAGTTCAGCAATAAACTGCTTTGAGATCTTGTGAAAAAAAAAATCTTACGCTCTCACGCATATTACTTCCTCGATCTTACAAAGAATCAGAACAGTTCACATGAAAATCACACATTCTAGTCTGGTATTTAACTGGCCACGTCCTTTAACTACTACACAGCTAACTTAAGAAGTCATTTATCTCTTCAAACGGTTGTAAATAGCGGCTAACATCAGTATTCGTCCGGTGCGCCGCCGGAACGTTAATCAGTCCTCAATGCAAGACACTTTAATGAGATTTCTTTTGGGAATCAACTGTTCACTGTTCCGTATTTCTCCTTGGAGGCTTTATTGCTAGAAGTTTTTATACGAGAGAATTTGAAAACGCCCGTGACTGTTGCTATAATTGAATCTTTTGGCAACGCCAACGAAACTTTGTTATTTTGTTCCCTATCAATGCTTTGTGTAAATGGCAGTTCTTAGAATGTAAATAGTGTTTACTTTTATTTCTTTTGCATGAGTTTTACGATTGGTAGGTAGTTGGTGTGAGTTAACACAGCTATTCAATAATAAAACATCAATATAAAAACTGTTTTACTTTGTTCACGTAATCCATATATTGAGTCAATAGACGGATGCTCCCGCATCACCCGCGCACATATTTATTTTGTGAATCGAAAACTGATTTAAGCACTAATTTAATTAAACTCATATTCAACAAATTATGGATAATTTATTAGCGGCGCGGGATTATCTATCCGCTTAGTGGCATTATTGTGGAAATTGAAATATTGGGGCGGGAAAGTGGTAATATTTAAACAATAAAATCAAATTGCTGTGTAAAACAAGCATCGTGGTAAATATATTTGATTTGATTCCACTAACTTATGCATTTAATCCGTTATTTAAATTTTATCCGACAAGTTGGTGGGAAAACAGTGGAGCGTAGCCGTAGCGCTACGGAGTTACGAGCTCTCGTAGCGCTACGAGCGCTGTAGAGCGGTTTAGAAGATTTCAACGCTATCTACGTAGACGTGTTGAGAAAATATTTTCACTATAAGTTGTTAATACTAGTTATGGTTATTTATAACTTTGTTTAGTGTTATAAAGCTTAGTTTATAACTTTATACATATACCTTAAATTTATATTGTGCAGTGTTTATCCAAAAACGTAATAAAAGTCTTATTATCTACTAGAGTTAATAAGACGTTAAAAAGTCTTCATTAATGTTTTCTTTTAGATCTTAATTTTGTATGTATATCGAGTATATCATGAAAAGTATCTGTTTTACGAAACGTCCTTTTCCGCTCCGTGGTGTTTCCCAAACAAAATTAAAATAAACGGTTGTTCCTATTTGCCGTTTACTAAACAACGTTTCAAAAGGGCAACTTTGACGTGTAGGCGAGTGCCTAAGTAAACTTAGACTACCATTTTACGGGCCAAAAAATATAATGAGCCCGAGTAACAAATTCGATAAGGTCTTGGGCCTTGCTTACCGAAATGTTAGAAATTTTTTGTTCCGAAATTATGAAACAATTTCACCCTTGGAAATAAGGTTCCAAACTTAATTTGGGAA
Source organism: Antitype chi (assembly GCA_947359405.1). Taxonomy (NCBI): domain Eukaryota; kingdom Metazoa; phylum Arthropoda; class Insecta; order Lepidoptera; family Noctuidae; genus Antitype; species Antitype chi. The sequence goes on along the minus strand of OX375815.1, from coordinate 5,881,592 downwards.
ATGATTCTGTAATTTATTTTCTTTGGAATATACGCTTTTTTTAGAAAACCCATTTTTTTGCCGAGATAGTTGAATAAGCTCGTAATTCTGAGAGTTAAAAAAAAACACCTCATTAGGCCCTTGGTTGCTTTTTCAAGCCAAGTTTCTATTTTTAGTATTTAGTTACCTTACCTTTTCATCCCACTAGGTAAAATATATCTAATACCTTCAAACGAGCAATTCTTGTATTTATGTATAATTGTATATATATAATCTGAATCTCGGAAACGGCTCCAACGAATTTCATGAAATTTTGTATGCAGGGGCTTTCGGGGCGATAAATCGATCTAGCTGGTTTAATTTTTAGAAAACGTCAAATCAAAAAAAAATACCGAGCAAAGCTCGGTAATACCAGATATTTTGATGTAATATGACTAAGTATAAAAAATTGCTGAGTACGTGTATAACGGGACATAATCAATCTGTTCATTACACTAACTGCCCCCGCTCTAAGTTAGATTAACTTAATTTTTCATCAAGCAAATGGCGTCGTCGGAAACTTGGAGTATTAATGTTTTACACCCACCACCGTGGAGGTACTTGTCCTCAGTACATTCTGGTAATGTATGTCCCTATAAACGATTAGTTTTTGCCAACGGCTTCGCCCGCGTTGAGGTCGAAAATTACCCCACGGGAACGTAATATCGGGATAAAAAGTATCCAATGTTTTATTCCAGGTTACAAACTATCTGCGTGCCAAATTTTTATCTAAATCCGTTCAGTGGTTTTTGCGTGATTTAGTAACAACCATCCAAACTTTCACATTTATAATATTACTAGCTTTTGCCCGCGGCTCCGCCCGCGTGAATGTCGGTTATCGCGTAACAAAGTAGCCTATGTCCTTCTCCATATCCCAGGCTATATCCCTGCCAAATTTCATGACGATAGATTCACCGGTTTCGGCGGGAAAGCGTTAGCAGACAGACAGACAGAGTTACTTTTGCCTTTATAATATTAGTAGGGATAGTAGGATACTCAGCCTATAATATTCCCACTGCTGGGACACCGGCCTCCTCTCAATGAGATCAGTACATGGTTGGTAGATGTAAATGTCTTTGAATTTTTCGTTCTATAATGTCGGTTTCCTCACGGTGTTTTCCTTCACCGCTTTGAGAGCAGTGGTGATGCAATAAGTGAGTAAAGCGCCTGACTGTGTTCCAACTAACGACCAACATCTCAAAATCAAAAGTAATTGATTTAAACTAGGCTGAGAGTCACCTATTTTTGATCGTCAAAATTACATAAGAAAAAATACATAAATAAATAAATAAATAAGACAGTCCCCAAAACGCCCGCCCTTCACCATAATTTCATAAGTCGCGGCCGTTACCACTAATGCACCACTGTTCTGTGCCCCTATTAAGTATATTTTCGTAGCAAGTATATTTGTAGACATACCATGGAATTCTTCGTCATTATCATTTCAGCCGAAAGACGTCCACTGATGGACATAGGGGTCCCCCAAGCACCGCCACGTGACTGGTTCTGTGCTTCTCGCATCCAGCCGAATGGAATTAGTTAATGGTTAATGGAACCATGGGATTAGTATGTACTATATTATGTCCCTTTTAAGTACATACTAATTCCACGGTCAAGGATCTTTTGGCGCCCGAATGAGTTGACATTTTGTGAAAAGTATCGAAAAAACAAGATGGCGGCGTTAGTACCAATTTTGTCCAGGCACCCGAAATATGAAAACTCCATAGTTTGAAAAGAGTTATGAAAGATCACAGGTTTCTTCATTACGTTTTTAATGGCTTGTTTCTTTTTGAGCGGTGATTGTTGAGAAACGGATATCAATAAAAGGTGCGGTACTCTCATTTGTTATTTCTGAACTGTGTTGATTTATGGAAATATATAAAATCCTCTGTGGTTGAGAGATATTAAATTCCATAAATCTAAATGATTATACTTTAATACTCTGCTCTAAACTGGTAGGTAATGACTAAGGTAATGTCCGTTAAATCAGTTGTGGGGGGGAGCGGCGCTACTAGCTCAAAAATAAATCCCATCCTGTTAAACTATCACACTTGCTTACTGCATCTCGTTCGTGTTACCTGGGCCCATTAGAGCTTCAAGCTTACCGTTTAGTTAGGATAATATGCCATTTTCCTGAGCGTTCACCTCAATTAGAAAACTTATCTCCAGCAGCATTCAGCCAATATGATAATGAAATCAAATCTGAACCCACTCTTGCACATTACGTTCGTGTGTGATGACGTCACAAAACAGTCGCCATGTTGGTTCGTCTGGCGGCACAATGGCGTCTTTCGTGCGACTTGTACGAACTACTTCCGCATGGAAGCGTCCACCTCTGTGCTCCTAGAAACTGTGTTTACACTTTATGTCACTACGTAGTACTGTTCTAATTAATATAGTCTTATGATGTGTTATCATGTAATTTGATGAATGCAGTAGGTATCACTTAATGAAAACCATTCAATCTAGGCCGCCTACTAGCCACTTGAGGCTGCGCTAATGTCCATGTTCGGGTTCACCAGTATAGAGGTATGAGTGACAGGGTGTAAAGTTAACTGTGTGCACTCAACCTCCATAGAAAAGGGAGGATCCTCCGACCAGACGGGTGTTGTGTCTGGTGGGCTACTGCCCGACGATTGATGTCGGGACGTTGTAAATGTGTCGCATATGGATTATAGAATCAAAGGTTTTACATAACCGCTAGCTGTTTTACAGCCGTTATGTAACACAACTAAACAACACTAAGCAATTGACTCATACTGCAGTTACTGCCGATCGGTTCTGTAAAGATCTCACCGTGAATACAGGTGATGAGGTGAACTGACAAAAGGGACAATCGCTAGCATCTGGTGGAAAGGCTTCAAGATAACTACATCTATATTGACAGAAGAGTATGAATGTCAATGGCTATAAGAGACAGGGAAGAAATACCACAGAAACGATGGATGGATTGTGTAAATGATGATATGGTTAGAAAGGCAATGGCTACCGAGATGGTATGGTTAGAAATGCAGTGGCTACCGAGATGATATGGTTAGAAATGCAGTGGCTACCGAGATGATATGGTTAGAAATGCAGTGGCTACCGAGATGATATGGTTAGAAATGCAGTGGCTACCGAGATGATATGGTTAGAAATGCAGTGGCTACCGAGATGATATGGTTAGAAATGCAGTGGCTACCGAGATGTTATGGTTAGAAATGCAGTGGCTACCGAGATGTTATGGTTAGAAATGCAGTGGCTACCGAGATGTTATGGTTAGAAATGCAGTGGCTGCCGAGATGTCGACTAATAGAGAAGTGTGGAAGAAAAAGACATGTTGTGCCGACCACAAATAAATTGGGATAAGGGCAGGAGATTGATGATGTTTACAGAACTAGCTTCCGCCCGCGGCTTCGTCCGCTTGGAAGTCGGAAAATATCCCGCGGAAATGTACTACCGGGATAAAAAGTATCCTATGTGTTAATCTAGGTTATAATCTATCTGTGTGCCAAATTTCATCCAAATCCATCCAGTAGTTTTTGCGTGAAAGAGTAACAAACATCCATGCTTAAATACAAACTTTCGCGTTTATAATATTACGAGTAGGTACAAAGGATTACAGAATAAACCGGCTGTTACTAACTAGCAGGTTACTTTGGAGTTTTTACACTCATAGAATGTATGTAATGTAAGTACCTATGCGTTTGAATGCCTAACTGAATCTCTCTCTAGGAACTTTCTTCGGTTAAACTGAATCGGTTAAAATTACAGTAAAAAATAAATTCGTAAAGTACATTATTATTGGCTTAAGTACACTGCAGCCCTTTTATCCCACATTTTTTTTTACTAAACGGTATAAAAGCGCACACTACATTGGCCTTCTTTTACATTGTAACTTTTGAAAGGTTGTCGATAAACTAACTGCCTTTTAGCATAAAAATAATAGTTTAAAAAACTAAAAAACACGCTTTAAAAACCAAACTAAAAAAGGAGAAAATAATTTAATTCAATTAAAAAGCGTGGGGTGCTTGACATTAATTGATTATAAAAATACCTTAAAAAGCACCCCACGGTTTTTAATTGAATTAAATTATTTTCTCCTTTTTTAGTTTGGTTTTTAAGGCGTCTTTTTTAAACTATTATTTATTTTCTATTTTTTAGTTTTGCTAACTACAAAAACGTGATTTTTTTCTCATTTTTTTTTTTATTATTGAATTGTCATCGGTCCTCGACAAGTTTACAAAGTTTCAATGAAATCTGACCGTTTAAAGTGGGTCAAAATCGCGCTCAAAGGAGTCGGTTACATACAAACAAACAAACAAACAAACAAACTAACTAACAAACAAACATACAAGTGAAGCTAATATAAAGCGTGTAAAAAATATCGTACTTTTGCAATAAACTGGCATTACAACCTCATTTCATAAACGGACTTTGGCCCTTTCAGCACCAGGCACAGAATTTTAAAAGCTACGATTCCTGCTATTGATATATGTGTACTGACTGGACAGCCCACTCAGTCTATGTGGTTCTTTCCACAAAAAACCATTTCAGACAACAATTTACATGGCTTTCACCAAGTTCATTTGATCTGACTATGATTATGTCTGGACTTTAAAAAAGACTGACCTCTAAGTTTGTTTCGGCCTTTCTTCTCTAAGTAGTCAAATAGGAAACACCGACCGCATCTAGTTTTTAACCGACTTCAAAAAAGGAAGAGGTTCTCAATTCATATTTTTTTAAATGTTTGTTAGTTCAGAACTTTCGACTGGGTGAACCGATTTTGATGATTTTTTGAAAGCTGTGTGGTCCCATTTAAATTGCATATAGATCTGATGATGCGTTTCGGAGACAGACAACGGAACTCTTCAAAAAATTACAGCAAATCAACCGCGATTGCTGCTATCGCATAAATATGCATTGTTTTTACCACAAGGACGATGAAATTTCGAATTGGTTTGGGGTAGTTACTATAACTAAAAAGTGAAAAAAAAAACAAGACTTCCAAAAAAACACTACAAAGTGAAAAATAACTTTAATAACGGAAGGAAAATGCACGTACATTTTCCGTTACCGATAAGATTTCCTAATAAGCAATTTTTAATTTTTGTAAAGTCTTATCGATTTAAGGCTCGTTCAGACTAGCGCGACGCGACGGTCGCGTGCGATTCGGCGATTTATATCCTTAGACCAATTTCTATGAAAACGCGCGCGACCGTTCACACAGGCGCGACCTGTAGCGCCGCGTCATGGTCGCCCCGCGACGACTAGCGCGACAACAAATGGTACATTTTGTATGGCGTCGCGCCGAATTGACACGCGACGACGCGAATCGCGCGCGACGGCGCGAATCGCGCGCGACGAGCTGCGCGACAACAATGTTACATTTTGTATGGTGTCGCGGCTGCGCGAACGCGACTCGCGCCGTCGCGTGCGAATCGCGGCGCGACGCCACGCGAGAGGGTATAAATAGCGGTGCAGTCCAAGCTGAGCTCAGTACTAGACGAATTTTCGTCAGAGGACAAAGGTAGGTCTGTGCTCGTTTGCGGCGCGGGGTTAGGTTAGGTTAGGTTAGGGAGGGTGAGGAGGGTCCCTCTCTTAGGAGGGTCTCTCCTCTGAGGAGGGTCCCTCCCATAGAAGGGTCCCTCCCATAGTAGGGTCCCTCCCTTAGGAGGGTCTCTCCTCTGAGGAGGGTCCCTCTCTTAGGAGGGTCCCTCTCTTAGGAGGGTCCCTCTCTTAGGAGGGTCCCTCCCATAGTAGGGTCCCTCCCTTAGGAGGGTCTCTTCTCTGAGGAGGGTCCCTCTCTTAGGATGGTCCCTCTCTTAGGAGGGACCCTCTCCGAGGAGGGTCACTCCTCTGAGGAGGGTCTCTCCCCTGAGGAGGGTCCCTGTCTTAGGAGGGACTTTCTCCGAGGAGGGTCTGGCCTCTGAAGAAGGTTCCCCCCAAGAGAGTTTTTTTTTTTTTTTTTTTTTTTTTTGTACGTGGCCTGGTTTGGTTAGTGGTGCGGGGTCACATTAATACCCTAGGTGGAACTTCGAAAGTTCGATGACCCTGTACGACGCCCCAGTGTGAGCAGCTCTCCGAGCCAACGACGAACTGCCAACCATTTAGCGGAAAATCCATGCCACAGTATAACATATTGCAGTTGATCAACTGAATTAGTTTTGCTTAGGTTCGCAATTTTTTCCTTACTTTTAGGTACATTTTATGGTACAACTACAATTAAGTACAATTAGTACTATCGACGTCTCGAAGTCGGCAGTGCGAATAAGTGTGTTCAAGTGAAAGAATGGCCATTGCAGTTCTCTCACCTCTATTGTGCTGATATCGGTGTCAACCACTGTCTGCGACGACATAGCTGACAATAACAACTCTATGTAAAAGCGTTTAGTAGGTACTAAACCTATGCGAAAATCTGACCGCCCCAGTATTGTGGCGGTGTCGGAATCGGTTAATTTAAACGAAACAAAACCAGAAATGTATTTTCATTCCAAACTAGCTTTTGCCTGAGGCTGGTAGTTCCAGAGATTCACATTTTTAAATATTAGAATATAAAAAAAAATTGCCTACCGGTATCGGGAACAGGGTCAAAACTACCGGTGGTCAGGGCTCCAGAGAGAATAATCTTCTAACTATGCGAGCCGAGTCCAGGGGTACCGCTTTCTGGATCAAGCCCTTGCTCCAGCTGCCCAACGAGAGCCTCCTTAGGTTTTTGTCGAGGCTCTTTGCTATCAAACCATTGGCTGTTATGACTATCAGTACAATGATCGCTGAGTCCACATCCCACATGTTGACAACCTCGCGAGCTAAGTCTAGATACTTGATTTGTTTATCTTTCTGGGCTTTCACGAGGTTCCCGTTATGTCAACGATCATTGCACGCCGCTCTAGTCGATTCACCACCACTATATCAAGCCTGATAATCCCAATAAGCCTATTGGCAACAATAGTCCTGTCAGTGATGATGGATCGATCCCAGTACAGTGTGACATGTCCATTTTCTAGAACTGGGTCGGGCACATACCTGTAGTACGGCACTTCCGATTCCACAAGGCTGTATTTCAGAGCTTTATTATTATTATGATTGCTACGGGTTTCGACCTCAGCACTAGCTGTTTCTCACACGGATAACTGTACGTCAATTGCTCCCACGTTACCAGTCCTGTTCTCTTAGTATACTTAGACTGTTGAGAGCAAAACTATAATAAAATTAATGTAACGTTGTTGTGTACATGGAAGTTTTATATAATCTGGCTGTCGTACAATATACTGTAGTGCATTGAGGTGTCTTACGACTTCCACGCGAACGAAGTCGCGAGCAGAAGCTAGTCACAGATACACATGATTTTGCGGCTGTTAGGTGAAAATTTTAAAATGCAATGGTTTTAACATTGCAATAGGAACCCTTGTGCAATTTGTTCTTTGAGAAAATAAATGTCTTTAAACCGAACTCATGCTTCCAGAGCCGGAGGTTAGGGCTAAGCGTTAGTAATTATCAGTGAATTTAAGAATTTTATCAAGTAGACAAGCCGCGGGCCCGACTGAATTTTTCTACGACAAAGATGGTGGATTTCCATACAAATTTTCATCCACTATTTTAACTTCTTTAGTGGTAGAATTTTCAAATTAAGTAGAATGAAGATCAGTGGTGGCCCAGTGGTAATGGCCGTGACTTACGAGTTGTAGGTCGGGAGTTCGAACCCATGCAGGCATTTTACTTTGTGTAAATTATTTCATCACTACTGTTCTCAAAACGGTGAAGGGAACCATAAATTCGAAGACATGTGATATTCACCAATCTGCACTGAGCCCGCGTGGTGGATTATGGCTCACTCCCTCTCACTGAGAGGAGGCCTATGTCCCAACAGTAGGAACATTATTGGCTGATTATGAGTTGATCAAGTAGAATAGACTAAAAATGGTCGTACTGTTTCGCTTACACTGTAACCATATTCTTTTGTTTATGATGTTTGCCACCGCTCAGAAAGAACCGTAAATATTGTGACAACATATGAAGGAATAATTGCTGTACTTTATTGTCTAGTGACGAACCTACTGCTTTAGTTATCATTTATCGAATTTTTTGAATTTATTTTAAGACATCTAAATTAATTTAGTACATATTTTTTATCCGTCCCGGGTCTTATCAGATTACGGACGCATTGGACTATTTACCAAAACAAAAGTGTCATAGATGCGAGTATATGACATAGATACAAACCTGATTGGGAACATGAGCACCAGTTATACTATCAGCGCATAACCTGACTGAATGTTATTATTTTATCGTATCGATAGTGACAATGACTGTTTGTGTGGGTCAGTGTGTTTGTATTCAAAATAGAAAGCCAATAAATGTTATAATAATAATTATGTTAAAATAATAATAATTTTATATTAATATTTAAAAATGTAATTTATATGTGTTTTGAAAGTAATAAAGGAAATAATTATGTTAAAATCACAGATTTGAGAAAAAATCTTGTGTTGCTATCTCCGCTATTCGAGAAATGTCATTCCGACAGTTTTTATCGTGTTCCATAGATTTGGTCGTGATAGTACCTATAGCACTTTGATTAAAACACCATTTTTTTTCTAATTTTTACTGTGGTGTCAGAATGAAAGTTGTTTATATTATTAGTAGGTATACAACCGACAATCGAACACGTTATGTAATATTAATGATAGTAGCGAAGACAGTTCGGTGGAGAGAAAATATCATTATTGATATGGATAAATCTGATTAAAAAATTCTTAGAAAACTGCGTTTTGTACAAACTTCTTCATAAACGATGATTAAAAATTAAATACGACTCTCACTTGACTATTATTTTATCGATAATAATTTGTAATGTGTCAACACTATTTTAAGATGACAATTAAACGTCATCATATTGCCTAGAAATAATCACATTTTCGAAAACAATTTTATTAATTAAAACTATAATATAATTACAAGATATTTTTTGAGGTGGTGCCGCCCGTGCAGGGCTTTTGCTGTCAAGCCAACTACGTGACGTAGCGGCCAAAAAGTAGGTTGCGGTGAGGTGCATCGCAAATTCGCAACTGAGTATCGTATAGGAGACATCGGGGCTGAGGGTTACAGGCTGCAGTGGAGGAGGATTGTCGGTGTTTCTGAGCAGCGCTCTTCCCTTCCGTGGCCTGGACGGGGCCGACACCGTTTGATGGCGGACACGGTGGGGCCGCAGGGGAGGAGTGTCAGTATAGCCGCTCTCCCTATCTCCTGCGGCCGAAAACTGGTAGGCGGCACGGCCAGTGGGCTGACCCGTCGCAGGGGGACCAAGGGTGCCATGCACGTGGTCGTCTGGCACCCATTTGCTATTTGGTCCCTGGGGTGATTACGGCGTGCCATGTGTTCTAATCGGACGGGGCGGCAGGGTCGCGGATGTTCCCGTGTTCCAGCCACAAGCGGCACTGGAGGTCACCGTAGAGTTTTAGTGACAAAAAAAAAGTGCCGCTTGTGGCGGAGACACGAGAACATCCGCAAACCTTCCACGGCCGTCCGTCACCGGACCCTCCTGAGGAGGCTGCCCTCCTTATAGGGTAGTTCCTCCTCGGAGAGGGGACCCTCCTCAGTAGGGAGTCCCTCCTCGGAGAGGGGACCCTCCTCAGAAGGGAGTCCCTCCTAGAAGAGGGGACCCTCCTCAGAAGGGAGTCCCTCCTCGAAGAGGGGACCCTCCGCAGAAGGGAGACCCTCCTCGGAGAGGGGACCCTCCTCAAAGGCGAGACCCTCCTCGGGGAGAGGACCCTCCGCAAAAGGGTATTATAATTTAAGTATTTCAAATAATTCGCAAACCAAACTCTTAATCCCTAGTAACAATGTCTGACTGACCGATAGGTAGGCGGTCGCTACACGTTAAATACTGGTATTCAGCTGTATCCAGTTAGACTGGAAGCCGACCCCAACATAGTTGGGAAAACGCTAAGCAGATGGTGATAAAGCAATTTTTTGGTCAGTCAATTTTGATATTTTTGAATTGACAAATTCAGACAACTCATTAGCATATTATGATTGTAGTTGTATAGTATCTACAGCATTTTGTGAGTGATTGGGGGAAGGTAAACCAGTCTTTTAGGTATTTATAATTCAGTTCTAAACGTTTTCACGTATTGCATTGTTATACTTGTGATAACTTCGAAATTAAATGTCCGATACGAATAAATGAAAAAGTATTTTACTGCTACATTAACATTGATGATAAAACTATTTATTTGAATAAGAATTAATACTACGATACGAATGTAACCAACTTTTGTTTCTGCCGGCGATATAGGTACTTTAATCATGATAGTAGATTTTTTTTATGTATCATCAATAGTTTTCTCAGCGCACGCCAAATAATGTATTTTATGGGCAAAAGGTCATTGCCCACATGTTAGAACAACCGTGGCCTACAGTGAACACTGATAAATAGTTTATGGAATTATAGTTTAAGTTGTTATGAACACTATCTAGTACTTATCAGTTAGGAAAATAAGTCGTCATTTGGAAATAAAACAGTTTTTTATTTTTTTATAACATTTATTTTTTCATAAGCACAGACTTATTCTATACACTTACAATCACTTTTGAATGGTGGTTACATAATTTTTAACACAGTAATTATTTATTTCCAAGTTATTGACTAATATTTAACCTTTTGAATAGTCACCTTTTAAGTTGAAATAGCTATGGGTTCCATTGCATACAGTAAAAATTGATATAGATATCTTATGGATAGCTCAAAAGATTTTGGAGTTATTTTAGTTATATAAGAATACTTATCATATGTCCCAAACATCAACGCCACCCCTAACAATACAAAAAGCTATCTAATCAAAAGATGCTGCAGTACATATTGAAATGATCGTTCTACCACAATTTCTTATTGATGAGAGCGCAAGCGCCTCATATCCACTCTACAATTCGCACAGAGAACGTTGCTTGCGCCGGTTAATTCCTGCGACGACGTGCTCGGGACAAGAGACCTGCGCAAGTCCATATTCGCGCCGAAAGCGGGGTAAGAGTCCAAATGCGTGCGAGGGTCGTCATTAGATGCGGGGCCAGCAGTTTTCACATTCACATCAGGGTTGTCATCAAAGAGGAGCCAGAGTCCACGATCGCGCGAGGGTCGTCATTCGGGTGACGTTGATCGGAGTCCATGGTCGTAAAAAAGGTCACAAAAGAGCACAAACCACGGCAAAAGAAAACTACGATGATGATACACGCACCAAACACAAAAGCGAGCGCGCTAATGAGTAGCACCGTACATTTATTACTGTTTACGTTTAGTGTTTACTGTCAAATTCAAATCCATCATCTGTCAAAGGAAAATGTTGCCATATTTTGAAATATACAATGTAATTGATTAGTTGCATCGATTATTATTTTCGTTTATTCATTTAAATACATATTAAATTACATTTTTAAATATTTTTCTAAAATAACCTTATAAAAAACATTTAAAAATAAAAAAAAAATAGTGGTCCATCGGCATCAGGAACAGGGTCCAAGATGTCGGTGGTCAGGGCTCTAGAGAAAGGAACCTCCTGACTATGCGTGCCGTGTCTAGGAGTACTGCTTTCTGAATCAAGCCCTTGATCCAGCCGTGCAATGAGAGCCTCCTGAGGTGTTGGTCGAGGCTCTTCGCTATTAGACCATTTACTGTAACGATTATCGGTACAATGATTGCCGAGTCCACGTCCCACATGTCGACAACCTCGTGAGCTAAGTCAAGATACTTGATTTTCTTTTCTTGCTCAGCTTTCACGAGATTCTCGTCATGAGGGACAGCGATATCAACAATCATAGTTGCATCGATTATATTATTATTGATCTTGATCAATTTTTTTTTTGATCTAACTACGGCAAACCTAAAAAGAATACAACTATTTTACCAGTCCATGTTTATGTATGTGTGAAGTTTAGGATCTCTGGTCTGTGGTGTTTATGGACATAATTGTTTGATCTTAAAGTCGAGTACACACATAAAGCTATATATTTCCAGTTTATGCTGATCTCGCACTGTACGGAAATCCTATACAATGCGAAATCAGCTTATACTGGAATAGTATAGCTTGATGTGTTATGTAGCCGTGTGTATGTACCATGGAAATACATAAAATGGGTTAAAAAAACTGAAACCCAACTAACGTATTTAGCAATATTATAAGCTCATCCCGAAGTCAAGAGCATAAATGCATAAGTTTTAACTTAAATAATAGCCGACAACTTACTTTGATTATTTTTTCGCTGTCAGGTTTTAGTTTTTAAGTCATCAATCTATAGGACTCCACTGCTGGATATCAGTCAGCCATTCGATTGCACGCCACTGAGCACACAGGTATATTTTTATAATAATTAATGAATCCGTAATCGATTAGAATTAAATTATATGAGTCGAAATGAAATTGATCATATAATGGCAACCCTAAACTTTCCCTGACAGTGAAATTCTCATTGTTAATAAGTTAAATTGGAGTTTTTGGCGGGATCGCGTTGGAACATGTCGCACGAATTTTCATTTTCATTAAATTTAGTGAAATAGTGAATTAAATTGTATAATTTTGGTAGTGAATTATTCAATTTAGTTACGTGTGAGTACACAAGTGTAGTGAAGGTGAAAATAAGTGACTAACGTGGACTTTTCGTGTTCCCCCCAAAAACTCGTACTAGGTTGTTGTAAAGTTACTACCGCTTTACAATAACTTTGATTTGACTAACTAAAGTCGACCTTGACTGTTTCGTAATTTCGTGCCCGATGTCGGGGCATTTACTTGATCGAAAAGAAAAATTACTTGACACTGGCTAAATGCACAAACCATGCGAAGCCAAAAAAAAAAAAAAATTAGTTAAATTACTTATTTATTTGATAAGATCACGGCGTCTTATTTAGAGGTAGAACATAAACGGATAATTCCTATTTAAAAAACTTATAGTTTTTTATTATAGTTCGAAATGTGTTTGAGGTGGGCCATAATCGGGCATTGTTCTTTTGCCACTTTGGGTTACATTATTACAATTTTCTTAAGGTTCCCAATTAAATAAATAACAGTTTAAAAACTAAAAACACGCTTTAAAAACCAAACTAAAAAGAAGAAAATAATTTAATTCAATTAAAAAGCGTGGGGTGCTTTTTGAAGTATTTTTATTATCAATTAATGTCAAGCACCCCACGCTTTTTAATTGAATTAAATTATTTTCTTCTTTTTAGTTTGGTTTTTAAAGCGTGTTTTTAGTTTTTTAAACTATTATTTATTTTAAATTTTTTAGTTCTGCTAACTACAAAAACGTGTTTTTTATATTTATTTTTCCTTTTTTATTAAATTATTGAATTGTCATCGGTCCTCGATAAGTTTACAAAGTTTCAATGAAATCTGACTGTTTAGGGTGGGTCAAAATCGCGCTCTAAGGAGTCGGTTACATACAAACAAACAAACAAACATACAAGTGAAGCTAATAACAAATTACCCACGGAGAGTTACATACTGACATACTTGTATGTCAGTATGTCAGTATGTAAGAAGCTAATATAAAGCGTGTAAAAAAAAAATAGCCTATGTTACTTCCTGATAATTTAAGTTGCTATTGGTGACAATATGGCTAAAATCGGTCCAGTAGTTTTGGAGCCTATTCGGAACAAACAAAAAAATCTATCCTCTTGAGTACTCGGTCGAGAGCACTGTCTCGCCCGTTTGCTCGACGGGTACGTGTGGTCAAGGCATTACAGTGTATGCCGCACTTAGGACGTTCTAAATATTAAGCAAGCTATGTCAATACGGGTCGGAGATCTATGCAATTTTCACCTTTGTCATCACTGCAATAGATAATATTTTAGATAAAGCACTAATCATATTTTGAATCCAAACTCTTTGGAATTAACTATAACTCAGAACAAATGTCTTTTTTCAAAACCATGTTCCGAACTCTTTCGATTATAAAATGACAAACAGTTAAAAAGTCACTCAGAAATAGGTGTCAAATATTAATTTCTATGAGAATAAAAACATCTTCATATAAATTTATATCGTATAATGGCAGAACAAACAGCTCGGATTATAGTTCTCAGTGAGCAAGGCTACGGTATACGAGAAATATCTTGAGAGTTAAATATATCTCGAAACACAGTGAGGACCTGGATCAGGCGATATGAAGAAGAGGGTACCCTGGAAGATAGTCGACGTCAAACGTCACGACGAGTGGAATCATGGCGTTCGTCAATAGAAAACCGACATGCGTCATCATTATGAAGAACATCCGTTTACTCCCACTCGGTATTTTGTGGCACGTTACGACGTTTGTCTACAAACGATAAGAAATCATTTGCACTCTGAACTGCACTATAGACATCACGCTAAGAAAGTCGACTTAACAGATGCACACAAACTTGCAAGATTAAATTTTGCACGTGAACATTTAAACATTGACTGGACTGACGTTATCTTTTCGCGTTGCATAAACTTGTGGCGTTACGACTATCTGGTCGAATCTCAGCTAACATGTGAGGCTGGATGGGAACCGGAGTTGTAGGCGAGCTGGTTCTGATTTCTTCTCATGCAAATGAAATGGGTTATGTGGATTTATTGGAACGATATATGCTATCGACAGTGCGAACGGTTTACCCGCAAGAAGAAGTTCCAAGCTTTTATTATGGTCACGATAACTGTAGAGTGCATACGGCCAGAGTTGTGTCTAACTAGTTTAGCCAGTATCCAGAAGTTACGCTAATTCTCTGGCCGTCTATATCCCCGGACTTAAATATAATCGAAAATTTATGGGGTCTGATGGTCCAAATGTGAGATAACAAAAACGAGAGGACAAAGCAAGCAATTGAGCAACAGTGCAATGAAATTTGGGATTATATGAGAGGAAGTTTGCAGTCGCCTTATTGGATCAATTCGTTCGAGACTATTGGCTGATAATGCAAGCAATGGTGGTTACCCTCGATACTAACTATTGTTAAATAATAATGAGTTCAACATTATAATTTTTATACTTTTAAAGCGTTTTACTTCCCCGTTTCTTATTATTGCGTTAACGCACTTTGCAAACAAAATTTAGTGAAGATGTATGCAAAGATGGCGGAATCTCGTTTGTAGCACTTTTAAGCTGAACGCATATTAAAATAAATAATAAATCAGGTATATTAGATGTAAATCACATTGGTTTTTGGGTGAGCAATCAGCTAGACTGCAATGGCAGTAATGGAATGGCAGATAACAAGGTCGTTACCATGGAAATGTATGTTTACGCGAATGTCGAGCGATGTGTCAAAAAAAAAAAAAAAACTCGTGAGAGGGACCCTCCTCAGAGAGAAGCCCTCCTGAGAGGGACCCTCAGAGGGTGATCCTCCTGAGAGAGGGAACCGCCACAGAGGGAAACCCTCCTCAGAGAGGGACCCTCCTCAGAGGCGAGACCCTCCTGCGAGGGGGAAGGGTCCTCAGAGGCGAGACCCTCCTAAGGGAGGGTCCCTCCTATGGGAGGAACCCTCCTAAGAGAGGGACCCTCCTAAGAGAGGGAACCTCCTAAGAGAGGGAACCTCCTAAGAGAGGGACCCTCCTCAGAGGAGAGACCCTCCTAAGGGAGGGCCCCTACTATGGGAGGGACCCTCCTCAGAGGAGAGACCCTCCTAAGAGAGGGACCCTCCTCACCCTCCCTATCCTAACCTAACCTAACCCCGCGCCGCAAACGAGCACAGACCTACCTTTGTCCTCTGACGAAAATTCGTCTAGTACTGAGCTCAGCTTGGACTACACCGCTATTTATACCCTCTCGCGTGGTGTCGCGCCGCGATTCGCACGCGACGGCGCGAGTCGCGTTCGCGCAGCCGCTACACATACAAAATGTAACATTGTTGTCGCGCTACTCGTCGCGCGCGATTCGCGTCGTCGCGGCGCGACGACTCGTAGCGGCGCGACCGGTCGTCGCGCCAGTGTGAAAGGGGTTGCGTCGCGATTTTCGCAGAATCGCCACCGCGACATGTCACGCTGTCGCGTCGCGCCTGTTTGAAGAAGCCTTTAAACGTATTTCCTCCTAGTAACTCAATTAAGGTCGTAATTAACCGTATTTTATGTATAACAGGAAATTATATTTAATTGGAGTCTGTATTCTCATTTGAACCAACATTCCAATTACAGAAAATAAGGATTACCCGACTGCGCCAGAAGGCGTGTTATGTTTTTCGAGTGTATGTATGTATGTGGATTTCTTTGTCGCGTTCTGTAGCCTAAACGGCTTGTTTTAGTAGATGAATCGTGGTGTCTTACGACTTTAATTCCGTCGCGAGCAGAAGCTAGTTATTTATGTAAAGGTACGTAGAACGAACACATATCGAACAAATAACACACATTTTGTTATTTTGCTAACAAATTCTAACTGTCCGTAAATGTTTGCGCAATAAATAACGAACATTTTAGTGAAAACAATATAGTTATGACAAGTGCGCTAGTGTAGGTGACGTTGTTATAATAAACTGAAATATGTATTTACATTTCGGCAAGCTGCAAAATACAGGATTTTCGTCAACAATGGATTTATTTGTTGAATGTGACCGTTAGTTTATTGGTTAATATTTCAGTTTTCAATCGAATTATCAACATAATGAACACGATAGTGAATTTATAGTACAAATTGACATCTAAAAAACCGCCAATTGTAAGTCGCCAACGAAACGTTCCGTACAACTTTACGATATTTTACACTTATATTTAAAAAAATATTTACTTTAGTTAAAAAACACGTTTCTTGTATGGGGACCCACCCTCTTTCATTTTTAACTTTATTTTCCTCTTATTTATTAAAACTTAATGCACAAGTAAAAAAATACTGTACAAAGGCGGACTTAAAGCCTGAGGCATTTTCTACCAGTCAACCTTCGGGTGATGCAGAGACAAAACATGGCAGGTGCAACATAAGGAATAGGTACCTCGAAAAATAATACATACTAATACATAGATACGTACATACATATATATAACGAAAATGAACTTTGTCTTGAGAAATAACGATAGGACCTTTTATTTTTTGTCTATAGATATAGGGGCCACACTCTCTGTGAAAATTTTAAGTGTCTACCTATTACGGTAAAAAACACAGACTTGTGACAAACGGATGGACAGCGGAGTCTCAGTAATAGGTTCCCGTTGGCACCCTTTGGGTTGCTACTGGAGAGTTTGTTGCGCCATTTCCCAGCAGGCTTAGCACGAGAACCGTAGAGAAGCGTTTTGTCGACGAAAGAGTAGACAAAAATTACGTTCCCGTGTAGACAGTTGACAGTTTTGATCCGAGAAACTTAGACAAGCGATTTCTATTCCACGGTAGAGTAGAAATAGAAAGCGTCATGCTAAGCTTGCTGGTAAAGCACTAGGAAGGGGTGCAGCCCGGGCGTTTTGGGGGACTATCTTATGTAATTTTGACGTTCAAAAAGTGCTGAAGCTCAGCCCAGTTTGTTTAAATGACTTTTGGTTTTGATACGGAACCCTGAAAAACAACTTCCTGAAGGATTTTTACTCTGCTCGCCAGAAAATTCAATCACACAACAGTTCAAACGCGTTTCGTGATTCAACACAAGCTCGTCTTCATCATCTTGTATTTCACTCCAAAAATGTCTGCTCCAATCGCCTTTATAATCAATGTTTATTTAATTTAACAAAATCAACGGTCAAAGCAGAATTGCTAGAGGATGGATTGATAATCGCACTTGTTGTTAATTTAAACGTAGCTGCTCAACTTTAGATCAATGCTCTGTTCAAAAAGGATCTGGATGAAAGTGTAAACAAACCTTGTTTTAGGTTGGGTTTTGACGCTATCACTCCCCAAAGCAAATTAGTAACACATTCATCTGTATTATGGAGGTTTTAACTTTAACGTTGATAAAAAGGAAGTTTGCCAAAAATTCTTCTGCATGTGTGGTACCTCATAACTATGTAAATGTTTATTATCTACTCCCAAATAACGATGTTTACTTTTCTTTTTTTAAATACTTCTTTGACATATTCTTCTCATTATTTGACATTATATACCTGCAATTTTAATTTCAGCTCTTTATTAGTGGTTGCAATCATGTAATTTGGTTTAAATAGGTTTTTTGGTTTATTTATCCTTATTTGATATTTTGTGAATGCGAGAACGTTGTAGACATTGTGGACTGTAGATTTGTAGCCCATTTTCATTGTCCTCCCATACATCATCATCATCATCATTTCAGCCGAAAGACGTCCACTGCTGGACATAGGCCTCCCCCAAGCTCCGCCACATACATATTAACACTGTAATTAGAAAACATTTTAAAAGCCGATTTTTAAATGAGTAACCGTGGAGATTTTGGTCGGCTCTTCTGCGTAGGAAACCGCCAATTGGAACCGTGCACCTAGCTCCTCACATTTCATAAGTGCCATTGTAGGTTTATGTCAAATATAATAATCTATACTAATAATAATATTATATAGAGGAAAGATTTGATTGTTTGTTTGCATTGAATAGGCTCCGAAACTACTGAACCGATTTGAAAAATTATTTCACTGTTGCGAAGCTACACTATCCCCGGGTGACATAGGCTATATTTTATCCCCGTATTCCCACGGGAACGAGAATTACGCGGGTGAAACCGCGGAGCTCTGCAAGTGTCAAATAAAATATATTTTTTGCAATAAAATTTTCATCACATTATTTTGAAACAAACTATAGTTATCCAACTCTTTGGATGACTTCTTTGTAAATGAAAATGTGTGCTTTAACACGTAGCAAAGAAACGATGTGCAAATAAGAGGTGAGTAAACTCAAAAATGGATGAGTAAACATGGACATCTAAAAGGGTAGCTGCTAAATTAAGGTGACCCCTGGCAAAGGCGTCATTCGACCCTGGCTGTCCCGAAGTGCCACAGTAATGACACCGCATAAATATATAAAGTGGCAACACATGTTGTACTTACTTGGCAATACTTTGTATGCACTTATTATATTCAGCACTTAAAATGTTTTTGTTTTCTCTTGAGGTGAATACAAGCCGCCCAAGCTTCGCACGATTTAAATATTTATTTATTATACCCAAGTTCACTATTACAGTCATCATCATTAACATTTATTTGTTTAAGCATTTATGTACATACATATACAGGGTGTCCAGTAAATAGTACGACATATGCAGGTATTGCTAGCTTGGGTCAATACCTACCAAAAAAACATAATATATGTTCCGCAAAATGTTACGGAAACCAGTTATAGTGTTAAGCGATAAGAAAATTGTTCAGTGAAAATTTAAACAAATAATAGTATTTCTTGAAAACATTCCTGTTTTTTATACAAAAAAGACTTATCAATGAGCAGAGTAACTATTCACGAGGAATTTGATGTAAAAAACTACTAGAAAAGGATTTTTGGAGGAAAACAAATTTTGTATGACTGTAAATCCGTAACATTTTGCGGCACATATATTAGATATGTTTTTTGGTAGGTATTGTCCCAAGCTATCACTTCTACACTGGACATCCTGTATATAAACAGACAAGAAGAAATGATCAAAAATAAAAAAGGTAGATACAAAGGTGATGTTTATTTCTATAAAAATCTCTTCCAGCATACCTAGCGATAGTAAAGAAGACAAAGAGATCATCTGCCTCACCTTTTCCCAACTAATACCATTATTTTAGATGGAGCGACTGCCTATCTGACCTCCACAACCCAGTTACTGGGTAATAGGTTACCCTTTGTTAGTCCTGGTTGTCAGACTTGCGGGCTTCTAACGTAACGGCTGTCGATGATCTACGAAGTTAAATTTTAATGTATTAAACACATACAGGAAAAGTTTTTATTCAGTGCGCAAACTTTAACCATGAATTCGGCATACCATTCTAGACCCCCAGCGAAGAAATTTTTCGTCGATTTTTCAATAAAAATCAACAGTTTCATAGAAAAGTGTGTAGCGACACTACAGAAAAAATACTTCGCAACAATATGTAGAAATACAAAAAAGAGAAGTGGCGCCATCTACAACGCCACAGGCGAACTACGCAAGGACGCACGTCATAGAAAGCCTAGATCGCGCAGTTAAAGTTTACCGCGCGATTTGGATAGGTACAACATCCCGACATCAACCGTCGGGCAGTTGCCCACCAGACAACACCCGTCTGGTCGGAGGATCCTCCCTTTTCCATAGAGTATGAGTGGACTTTACACCCTGTTCCTCATACCTCTATAAGTGCAAAAGCTACGCGGTCACAATGTATGGAACAGCTGTTTTTTTTTATATAATCGACGAATAAATTCTGCGCGGGGGGGTCTAGAATGATATGCTGAATTCATGGTTACAGTTTGCGCACTGGATAAAAACTTTTCCTGTATACCTTCCGGAATCAATTCTCCAAATGATGAGAAAAACCACAACAAAATCCGTGGCAAAGTTTAGAAGAACCACCGTCCATACGGACGGAAATGAAAAACTACTTTAATTTAAACTACGTATAGATAGGGTGCCATACCAGAACTGTAATCAGTATAATCACCCCTGTCATCATATTGCTCTGGTGAAGAACAAAGTAAGCTAAGAGTTTGGCATTATTAAACTCTTCTGCGAATGTCTTTTGTCTATTTAACACAACAGTGATCCGTTTCCTATTTACTGGTTTTTCTGTGACAGTTTACGACAAATTTTATTTACGACAGTCCCATCCGTTCACTGAATAATGAGATAGAAATGAAAATGCAAAGGCCTCTGCATTTTCATCATCTTTACAAGAACCTGTTTAAACTTCAATGAATTTAAATATCTGTTAATTCGATCAAACATTGCTTTTATTTAATTCTTTTAGTATTCATTGGAAATTCTAAGAAATCAAAAGGGGTTTTTTCCGCATCTCTGAAGAATATTAATCGGCCATCGGCCGCTAACCAAAATGGTATTAGGTGATTTTTCCTGTTTGCTGTTAAAAAAAAAACGAGCCAGTAAGTTGCAGCGTGTAATAAAAAACCCTTTTAAGATTCGCACAAACGTATCTTTTTTATAGAAAATATAACACAGAAATCCCATTTACGAGTGACATTAGGTACCTACTCAATTTTCTATTTCGTAGAATCAACTTAAAGTTTAAAGTCAGCGCGACAAGTCCACTAGTTATCCACACTTCACAGTGGTCGAATTCGAAACGAAATCAAAGCACTATCAAGAAGCCCTCTTTACTGCAAATTGGGTTAGAAAACAAGAGGAAGCCACTACACGCCACTCTGGACCCTCCGCTTCGCTCTCGACTCTAACTGCCGCGGCGATATGTAGGCGGTCTCTTTGCTACAACATTAATTTATGTGAGGGCTCTTTGTGACGAAAATCGCTTGTAGACTCACTGGCCAATGCCAGTGAGTCATGTGAACCACATGTATGAATCTGCACAATTGCAGATTCATACATGTGGTTCACATGACTTATACACTACGTATACACGGCTACACATCAAGCTATACATTTCCGGTTTACGCTGAACTCGCACTGTACGGAAATCCTATATAATGCGAGATCAACTTAAACTGGAAATGTATAGCTTGATGTGTAGCCGTGTGCACACATAATCATGTAATCAAACAGTTGGAACCGTTTGATTCGCGTATACAGCAGTTAAATGCCCATCGAACGTTGGTAAATAAATATGCTGTGTGCGGAATGTTTTATACATGTGGAACATGCTGCTTGTAATGCTCTTTTGATTAGGGCCGCATTGCGCACAATTTTGAATCGGTTTTTAGGTGTGCACTAATAAATTATTTATCAATCAACTATCTGTTTAATTTTATGTTTTATGCAACAGCCTCGATTCGTCAGAGACTTTTTGTTAAAGGCAGCTAACGGCATAATTTCTACCGATTCGCAGAAATAGGATCGCTAGTAATGATCAGCATTTCAATAAACATATACAATCTAAGTGGTTATTTCATTCATGGAAACGATACAACTTCATTTAGGGTAGTTATTCAACACAAAAATATCTACCTAAGTTTCCAAAAGCCGCAGTACTCCGTTGAGTGTTAGTTTTTTTTTGCTCGTCGGGGACAGACACCTCCGGGAGGGATCGTTCGCCTAGTGTTGCCACTTAAACACTTTGCGCTGAATGGGATTGCTCCGCGGACGACCCAGCTGCGCTCTTATATACACTTTAATCTTAATGGCTATTTACACCGATCGTGTGGCAGTTATATGAATACTAATGTTCTAACAACGCATGCAGAGGGAGGTGGTATAATATAACAGAGTTATCGTACGCTCTAAAACTCCTGACTCAAGTTGGGAAGTTAATGTTTGCTTAGAATTATGACTAACGCTGATGCTCGGCGGCGACGGCGTTTTGTTTAGACATGAGATAAGGAATGAGGGTTTGATTCCCTCCTCCCTTCAACAGCGAAAATCTATTAGGCCTTGTGCCAACTTTAGTCTAAGTACCCCGTATAATTCACGGTATATAAGGCATCTACTATTAAATTAATAGCCGTCTACATTATAACTTTTAAGCCTCTATTTATTTTCCTAATTCCATTGTAAAGGGCTGCCGATTTAAATTCAAAAGATTAGCAAAGGTCAAAGTGCAATTTAAGTTTGTAACTTTCACTGTAATTTCCAATTATTGTTCTAAAATCTAGAGTCTTTTATATTGGCTGCTAGCTTTTGCCGCGGCTTCGTCCGCGTTTATGTAAGAAAATATCCGACTGGTACGTACTACAGGGATTAAAAGTATCATAGGGTACTTCAGGTAACCAGGTTATCTGTGTGCCTTTCATCCAAATATAACTCTATTGGTTTACGAAGCTCCTAGTCGCATGATTTTTTCCGATATCTTAAACAATCATCGTCATATTTCAGCCAATTTACACAAAAACAATTGATGAATTATACACCTAAACCTTCCTCACCTTAATCACCCCGTCCGTCTAGTGAAAACCGTATGAAAATCTGTTTGGTAGTTTTTGAGTTTATCGCGTTCGGACAGACAGACGCGGTGGGGACTTTATTTTATAATATGTAGTGATCGCTTTAATGTATTTTAATTAAACTTGAATAGGACGAGCCTTTGTTGCGACTTTATAATTAGCCATTTACTATTTAGATTTGTTTAAGTGCGTTAACATTAAGGATTAAGTTTCGTATAATGGTTTGAGTATAATAATGAACTTACACCTATGTTCAAGAGCGACAGAACAGTTCTGAGATATAATGAGTGTTTCTAACTTGCGGTAATGGAAAGACCGAATCGTCGAGGTGTGAATCGTTACGGTTCGGTGTGATAGGCGGCAACCGCAGGCACCTCGTAAAGGTGAACTAAAACAGTGGGTTCATTACTTTCATTGCCGAAGTTCTCTACTCCCTCATGCATTACTGGGGCTTTAAATTGAACTGTTTATGTATTCTGTAGCTACCTCCGCCGGGGACCGCGCTCCGAACCGCACTGAATTATGTGCCGTGTTATTACTGGCTCTTGAGATTGTTTTAAACAGTACATGCTGCATAGTATCGAGTCTCTGTGATATTTAGGCGCTACTGGAACGAACCCTCGTTTTTATAATTTACTGCTGTCGATTTTGTTTTCTTCGGGTTTTGCTGGTTTTTCGCGTTGTTTTGACAACATCACTTACTTGTTCTGGGAAATCAACCCACGCCTTTTACAAATAAGGTAAATTATGCTGCTAAGTGCTAATTAGCCCGTGAAATGCCTGTTATTGACAATTCCAAATAAACGTTATTTGTTTGTTTTAAATTAAGAAATTTAAATTAACTAATTCATTATTTATTTGCATTTCGATCAATCAGTAACTGACCTTCTGACCGTATACTCCAGACCAACAAAAAAAGTGAGATATTGCGTATGTTGCACAACGTTCATTGTTCTTCTGCGGTTCAACTAATGTTTTAGTCAGAATGTTGCCCATGAATATTACAAGTGATAACACTAATAACACAAACACAACCGCAACGTGAAAATTGCAGATCATTATTAAACTCGTAATGAAATGCTTAAATTGTAAACAGTTGAGAACGTATTACAATAGTATCTATATTCCGATAATAGTTATACATAATACATATGTACCTATTAGTGAAGTACGCGAACATTATGAGTTCTAAGTTTAATGCTACAGCAGTGTTATTTTATGAGCAGAGAAGTTTTGTTTATAACAACACCGTGATCAGTGATCACCCTCCGTTGCCCAACCACTGGAACACGAAAAACGTTCGTAAGCAAACAAATGGCAGCATGTGCGTTTATAATCACTCACCGGCTTTTTGTACCTTTTTTACTTTCCTATACAAACCTAATTGTTCATGGCTGTATAGAAATCGAAACCCAATTTGCGTACATTCCCGATGCCATGAGCCCGCGTCTACTTTCTCTCTTCACGCCACAGTGGGCTCGCTATGTCCACGAGTCAATGACTTGGACATTTGTTTTTGTAATTACGTTCGCACAACTAGCGCAAATCGTAAATTACCGCATTCATTAGTCGGCTTTGACACTGTAAATTATTCTGACCGAGATAATTTGGGCACACGAATATATTATCCCCGAAAGCAACGGAAATTCGCAACTGCATAACAGATGGCTCAAAGAACGGTGTACTGATTTACTGACTCCTGTGACACCCACTAATTCATAGTATTCTGTTTGTAGTTTGTAGCGTATGCTAGATAAATTATTTTGCTCGCATGCAAATGTCAGCACTGGAGGTAAGGATATAAAGCAGAATTTACCATTCACACGTCAACATTTTTGCAGTAGAAGTGTTACTGTGGGGGACAATTTTAAAGCAATTAAGCTTGAAGCAGTTGGTATGTAGTTTCTCCGAATGCAAAGTGTTTACTAAACATCGAGCCACAAAACAACTTTGCACTAACGTCCAACCCATTAACCTGGGCTTAACTATTTATCACACAGGTGACCTCTTTCCCAAGTCGTCCCAAAGATAATTTAGGCAGCGTTCCTCGGCACCTTTAGGGTCAAAGTGTTACGAAATTGACTCGGCGAGAGCCCTCCGGGAAAAAGCCTCATTTCGAGGTCACCGAACATTTTTGCCACGTATCCTCGTGAATATTATAAAGGGCAGCCGCATTTCACACGTGCCGGTGACGCTGAAAACGTTAAATTCCATCCAGGGTAAGCTTTATTGGTGACGTGGTTAAACTCGGCGAAAGCATTATGTTTATCCCCTAAGACTTGTGACAAACCCTTGGGAGCGCGTTACATTATTTTTGCTAAGTTAACTAAATGAATCGAGCGACTGATTCATTCAGGAAAATACAAATGGAACTTTTTATTCGATTTGTGTTAGACTATAAGAACTATGCAACTTAGTGGTTTGTTTCCGTAATGGTTTCTGAGAAAACGAAAGAATTTTCGAGCGTACGATATAAAAGAGAGGCACTGTAAGTACCTGAGTACTAACTAAGAAACTCAAGACAAAAATAGATATTGTTTTACTTCAAAAGTGAAAAACCTGTCGAATACGGAGTTTTTCCAAAAATAGAAAATAGAGATAAGAACAGAAAAGACACAAACCTGAAAACTGATTTTGATAGACAAGAATTTTCTGTAGAATTGTAAAGGGATATTTTTTTTTTCTGTCGCCATTCCTGTAAAACTGTCCTGAAATTTGTAATCAGCATTGACCACGTCTAGTGCCCTTGGTAATTAATGTTAATTGGATTGCGTGTTAACCACAAAATTTAAAAGTCATATAAATCTAGAAAGCCATTAAGTGTGTCTGAATATGCGTGTGTAGTCTCGTAATGTACTGGAGCCGGCACCTGTTTCCAAGCAGTAAATATATTCCCATCAGAGGCTCTGCAGTAATCAAGTTATTGGGAAATATTTATTGACTTCCTCAGCGCTCCCTTTACGTAGCCCCATATATCTTGTATAGGAAACATGTTTTTGGTCCGCTAGTAATTTGTTGGCGCTCTGCGCTATTTTTGTTGCGGATTTCATTGTTGTTTAGGATCCAAACGTGGCAATACTTCATCCCTGTCTCCCCCAGTCCCGACATGGGCACAAATGCGAAAGGGTCACCATTATGGGGTTCTGTTTGTGCTGCGCTGTATTTTCGCAGACAGCGAGGGGTAGCCATTTTATTAGCCCAGTGATCTGGCTTTATGAGTCATGTTTACTGTAATAAACTCGTTCGTTCCCTTCGAAATGAGCTTCAATATTGAAACTTATGCGCTGCCAATATCCGAGCCGGCGAGGTTGACATAAACTGCCGTTTATAGGACCTATTTAAATTTTATATTTAATTTATACTACAATCAACACCGGCTTGATTAAGAACTTGATGGTAGTATTATGTCGATTGCTTCGAAGTAATAGCCTTTTACGAGTGGGAATGTGTATGTGTCGACACTCGACAGTCATTCATTGTGCGTGCGCGTAGCCATAGCCTTCAAATAGGCAATATAAAGCTGACATATAAAGTATTTTGTTTGCAATATTATCTCAGTTTTATTTCTTCACGCCAGCAATAGATGAGGCTGTCAGCGAAGACATTTTGCATTATGGTTATTAGCCATTGCTTCGCATGAATTCCTCCAGTCCCGAGAGTAATAAGACCGGTTCTCTTCAAACACATTACTTCGATATAAAGCAATTTAGTGGATGTTCCCCCGTCAGTCACATGTCTTAGAAAGTGTCCCCGCATGCCTAGTTAGGAGCCAGGCTCACCGCAGTTATCTGCGTAGGGTCGATGTCCTTGTGGACAACGGCAAACTTGCCACAATTAATCAGCAACGCCTGGGAATAAGTAACGAGCGAAAGGCGATTAACTCCACCGACAATTTGTTAGCCTTGTAATATAAATTTTTATCATATTTTATGCCTCTTTTTATTTGTACCGCTAAAAAGTTCAGTTATCTGCCAGGTTTTTACGTCCTTTATAAAAACTTTGGTTGCTGTCTGGCATGTTGGGCACTTAATAAAAACTTTTTCAAACATTTAATTTAGTAATATGGCTTCATCTACACTTTAGACTTATGATAAATTAATTAGATTTGGTTGAGTTTTTGGGCGCCACTAAAAGACCAATTTTACTTCCAAAGTCCTGAATTGTCCCTACACCTAAAACTGTATTTTTTACATCAGAGTAATCGTGGTACATCATATAATTGTAGTGTAAGCTTGACTAATGTTCGGGCTTGCACCTTTTCGATCCTTAATGATAGGCTTGCGGGTAGTCCGCGTGCTCTCGTCCTAGACACCAGAGTGGCCTCCCTCGTCAGTCAGGTACCGCATGACTGATGGGGCCGCATCGACGTGATCAAGGGTTCTGACCAATCCGACCGCAGAGCTGTTCCCGCTAATGCGGCAAAGGATTAATCAACAATTAATTTGCTTCATTTTCCCGCCGTGCTATGCCTGTTTACATAGGTATTCACTAATTATTATGTAATATTCTCTAATTGTATGTGCCTATGTAGCTCGTAACAAGAGCTGACAATAGTAGCTCTGGAAGTTCTGCTATTATTATGAGTAGGTTTTGTGCTTCATGTTCGCGGTGCAGATCCCCAGGCGTGTGAGTGAAACTCGCATTTTATCGTTGTGGATTTGTAATTGCACCATAGGGCCGCTTTATTTTACAGAAAGCAAAGCTACAATTTTATGTGAGCTACAATCTCGGTTGTATTCGTTATTCAAATTACCCTCAGCTTCAGCGTTTTCATATTTTAATGAAACTTGTAAAGCAAAGTATGTAAATTAAAGCTTGCTTGAAAATTGTGTTACTACTCCACATGTTGGTGCGTTGGTCTCAAATTATTCAAATGAGCTACGCCAAAGGTCACAACGCTAAGTCGACAGGAACAACACCCTTGAGAATTTACTGTCCCTGGCACATAATGATTCCTCTTGTGACCTCTTTTGTGAGTGATCTGCTTAGAACTTAGCAGAAAACTGTGACGTATGCCCCAATCATGACCTTTTCATACCCAAACTGGATCAACGAAACCGTACAGAAATGGAACACAGACTAAGAAATCGTGGCCTTATTGGAAGCCTTTCAACATTTGGTTCAGTTAAGTCTCCTTATTGACTCAAAGTATCGAGGCATAAACAAAGAAATGTCTCGAGCGAAAACGAAAAAAGTCGATATAGAGGGTCGTTTGTATCAATTCATTTGCATTTATTTGGTAGCAATACTGAAGTGTGAACATTTGGTGGCGCAGTTGTCCGCAGGCCGGTCGTTGAGTGTCGTGGCGGCGTCGTTGCGACACCGGCGAAGACTGCGCCCGGCGAGATGCGAAAATTATGCGGTTACTGGACGTTGCCATAAACGTCTGCCTCCACCACATAGTTACACGGACACTTGGTGGCTACCTATATTTTTATGGACATCATTACCAAAGGACGATAGAATGTTACTGGTGAAATAATAGAGGATTCAATGCAAGGTCGTGGTACAAAATGATAATGGGTGGATTTTCAATACGTGAGCATCGAAAAATTGCCAACACCGCAAGCGAAAAAAAAAAACTGTTGCCAATATTGATTGTTTATGACTTCAAAGCGAACATTGTATGGTATCACGTTTTGTTTGTAAAAATATCTGTAGGTGTAAAAAAGACTGGGTGTTTGTATTGTGTAACACGCTGCCGATAACTTTCATCTGTGAAGCCCTAGTTACGTATGCTCTCGACGAACAGAGAAAGAAATTACGGTTGCCTTTTTAGAGTTAATTGATTGGATATCAGCAGTACTAGGAATACTAGTATCGTCTTTAGCTCTGTCCACATTATTGAGATGTATCGATGCCCATATCGCCTCGAACTGTCGTTAAGTTATTTGCTGCGATAAAATTATCCTAAAGGGGACCTAAATTACCGGATATAAAAAGAAATCTGCAATGGACGTACTATGGTTAAATAAAATGTTGCACACGACACCATAGATATATTTAAAGCCAGACCCAATGTTTATGGGATTGCCTTCATAAATCTTGCAGACTTACCAAGACGATAAGACAACGACGCACTATTGATGAGGCCTATAAACCTGCACATTCTTAAACGATGATTATCTAAACGAACTTTTGTATACAGTTATTTCAAGTCTTTATCTATTCAAATCCTTTTAGCTGTGGACGAACTTACTAAATTGCTTTTTTAAGATAGATTGGAACATCAATATTATCATTAATATCTCAAAGAAAGTTATTTTCAGCTGAAAGAAAGAATGCTCAAAGAAGCTTTATGTCAACAAGATAACTATTTGGACGGGTTGAATAAAGTGCCTTTAGACTTGAGGTTATTACTGAGATTAGGGGGGTTTTTACTAGATTTATTTCACGTCTTATCTATCTAGTCAAAAGGAGCCGTGCGTAAATTGTCTATGTTTGTTTCCAACGAATGGAAGTTTATTTAAATAAGAGAAACGAGTAGAATTACGCCCGGTTGATCTCGCTCGTCTAAATAGGCACTTAGAGTTGGCAGGAGCCGAACGGTCCTTAAATATATTGCGTTGGGTTAGTCCATTTACCTCGGGGGATCTTAAAAAGTTGTTCAGGATTCTACATAGTCAAAGTTTAAGAATTTCTTTTTAAGCACGTGAGATATTCTTGGTTAATGTTTCTGAAGGAAGGGAGGAACGGAACTTTGTAATGGAAGAGTTGAAAAACGTGAAGTGTGGTATGGAATGGAGTATTTCGCGATCCAGTGGGATTGAAAACCGTACCTACTTACAAGTTTTATAAGTATTTGATTTATTTGGAGGCTAACAAAATAGCATTCGAACCTTTCGTTTTAAAACAACACTACGCTTGTATTTCACCGAGGTTTAGGCAGAGGTCATTAATTTCGCCAGATATGTGATGTCCCATGTATTAGGGGCGCTTATTGCCATCAATCGGGCACAAGTCCAGACTCAAGGCTGCTACTGAGAAATTGCTGCTGGTAAACCCAATAACACTTTGCCTGAGCTGGGCAGCGAACTCATGTTCAGCAGCAGCGCTTGCGACCACTATACCAACGAGGCAGTAGTTTTAAAAACCATTATTTATTATACTTAGTGGTATTTTTTAACCGACTTCAAAAAAAGGAGGAGGTTCTCTTTTTTATGTTTGTTGGCTCAGAACTTTCGACTGGGAGAACCGATTTTGATGATTTATTTGAAAGCTGGTGCTTCCCGTGTGGTCTCATTTAAATTTCTATAGATCTGATGATGCGTTTCGGAGACAGACAACGGAACTCTTCAAAAAATTACAGCTATTGCTGCTATCGCATAAATATGCATTGTTTTGACCCCAAGGATGATGAAATTTCGAATTGGTGTGGGGTAGGTACTATAACTAAAAAGTGAAGAATATAAACTTTTTCCAACAAAAAAAAAATCGGCCGACTTCCAAAAAAACAATACAAAGTGGAAAATAACTTTTGTTGTTTTATTTTTAATATTCATATGGGGAATACAGTACATAGTGTGAAAGCATTTCTGGACGGAACAAAGAGCGGGATTAAAATGCAACAAACAAAAAAAAATCGTTCATCGATAAAAGCTGAACTATTTGTATCAATTCTAATGGAATGGAAGGGACATGAAACAATACCACGCACACGGGGTTAAAACAGATTCAGTGTATTCCATCTTATCCATCAATCTGCCTGGGCTTTTCCCAACTATGTTGGGGTCAGCTTCCAGTCTTCCCGGATGGAGCTGAATACTAGTATTTTACATGGAGCGACTGCCTATTCGACCTCCACCACCCAGTTCACATGGATAACACGATATCCCTTAAAAAGACTGGTTGTTAGAATTTTGGGCTTTTGAATACCCGAACAGATCGGGGCCGATATCTTCTTTAAAAAAAACAATGAAGATAGGATATATCAGTGATCTCAATACACCAATACAGGGGAGACCCCTTGCGTTGAAAATTTACGTCAGTTATTTAAAAAAAAAAAGCTGATGGCCAACTCTCGTAATTAAAAACGTTCAAAATCTAGTCGCAGTGTCATCTTGGCGACAACGAAATGTCAAATACTTGTCAAAAATTTATGGAAACTCGAGGTATTTTTGACAGATTGAGACTGAGATCAGACTGTGAACGTTTCTTAAAATTACGAGAATTGCCCCTCTGTTTCATACTTTTTGACTGCTTTTCTATAAAACAGCAGAATTTAGTTTTTAATAACGACGAACATTTCTACGCTAGGAGGTGTAGAATCATGTGCTAAATTCATGCTAACAGGTTTCGCTTCGATGTCCCTACCACCCTGTATTAAATTAGTGTTTATGATATTCCGTGGAGTCTCTTGCCGGCTCTTCTCCATAAGAAGCGACAAATTGGAACCGTGCACCTAGCTTCTGACGTTCCATAAGTGCCCATGCAGATTTATGTGAAATAAAATATTTTGATTTTGATTTTATCCTTTCGTCATTATACAGACGGCTAGACATAAAGACACAAAATTAAAAAAATATTATTTTGTTATAAGTACCTTATTTATGTCACCTTATGATTGTGAACACCGTTCGTTTATAATCTATCTCGCGAGATTGTAAACTGTCGATAAATTGTGAACTGCACCATACTGCTTACCGACCGAATAGTTGGGTTAGGTTAGAATTGCGACCAACCGCGGCAGCGGCCGGCGAGCGCTGCTTCCAAGTTAGTGGCAGTTACTTGACTATTTAGTAATAGCGCAAGGTACTATCCGTCTTGATACCAGTTTACAATTTTACGGTTTCACTTCAATAGATTATAATCTACCAAAAACTAATGCGTTAAATTGTAAGCAGTATGTTACGGTTCACAATCTTTCGACAGTTCACAATCTCGCGAGATAGATTATGATCTACCGGTACCTACTTACAATTTTACGGTGATACATACATAGGTACCTACTATCACATGCATTCAGTATACAGCTGTCATTTTGACATTACAAACATACACTTTTTGATTAATTTGTGTGTATGTATATTGTATTATTTGTATAGTTTACAAATGAGTAGCTTTCCAGTGTTGTTAATGTCTCATGTTTCAGTAGCTCCTGCCATGTGTTCGAAACTTGTATTTATGATCTAAAGTTGTGAACGAAGCGAACTATAACTGAACTCTTGCGCCATATGCCACGGAACATTCTAGAAAGGCGTGTTACTTGTTAGTTACTTCATAAAAGTTACCGTCGAGTGTAACATCTCATTATACTTCCAGCTTTAACATGGATACGGCACTTTTATGGGCGAACTTTCTTTTATTTTAGTACTTTTTTTTAGAGGTACAGGAACTCGTAACACAATACTGTTCGCGGTACTAAGGACGCTAATGCGCAAGCGTGTTATATTTCTTTCAATATTGCTGTGAGCAATGCTTGGTGCCTTTTTACAAAATTGCCTTTGATGTAAAAGTAAGGAATGACTGGGTGCTGCAAAAATGTTGGTGTCTTTATGTTGTTTGCGTCAGACTTTAATTGCTTGATGTTTTCAAAGAGATGTCATTGTTTATTCAGAATTAAAATGACATAATATATACGGTCACTACACAAGAGATAATTAAGTGTTGCCGGATATAGTTGAAATTTAGGACATCCAGCACTTCAAGCTACCCAACCCTGTAAAATTTTCCTAATTGAACATGAGCCTTATCGTTTTGTAATAAAGTTGAAAATCTATCAAAGAAATTTGACAGATTGGGTTAGCTTGATGTGCTGGCGTCTGTACATACTATTAATATAATTTTATTAACAAACTGAAATATGAAGAGAGAGATCTTAAATAAAATAAGTCGTGCTAACAATATTGCACGATTATTCAGCTTAAGTGGAAATACCTAATCCATGGTTATTTTATAAAAAGAGGAGCTTAAAGATGATAAAATAATTCTTTTCAAAATCTTAATTAAGTAATTCTAAATAATCGGTTTACCTCAGTTGATTACATTTTAACCCCTTTCTAAGCCTTACTTAAGGGGGATGAGCTACGGTAGTTCGCGAATTTAACATTTCCTTTCGTTTTTTACAATTTGTAGGTCTGTTTCAGATGGTATGTTTATTAAAATCCTAGCTTTTGCCAGCGGCTTCGCCCGTGTGGAGGTCAGTGTATTATACATATAAACCTTCCTCTTGAATCACTCTGTCTATTCATGAAAACCGCATCAAAATCCGTTGCGTAGTTTAAAAGATCTAAGGATACAAAAACGAAAAGCGACTTTGTTTTATAAGGAAAGATGTTTCGCGACCGTCACAAATGTTAAATATGGCTTTTCAGAATTATAATCATTAACATCGTCAATCTCATATAATTAGCCGTCCTAATCCTGACTATTCCATGAAATAGTATACCGTGACATATGATTTTAATGATTATTAGAGAGGGGCCGACTATGACTTTGGCCAACTAGTCGGCCAAGCCGATCATTTGAGTTTGGGTGACATCGGTAATGTTCGTGAATACGCTTTCGGCTCCTAGGTGCGCGGTTCGCGGGGCGCCCGGCGACCAGGCGGAATTGTCAGGAAATGTTTTTATTTGCTTTGCATTTATTATATCATTGTTTAAGTGTGACCCCGGCGTTTCTTCCTATCCTATTCTAGATTGCACTGAAAGTAAACTGTAAAACTGATTCTAGAATAAAAATAATAACCGTAAAGATTTCAATTTCATTTCAATCACCGTCTTTTAAATTTAAAACCTTATTAATATGAGTAAAAAATGAGCCGATTAGTCGGCGGTTTTAGCCGACTAGTCGCCGACTACAAATATGGCCGACTAGTCTGCGATTAGTCGGTACATCACTAATGATTATCATTCTGTAAATACATACTTGGTAATCAAAATAAAACCTGACACTCCATACCGTCCATACCATGTTGAAAACACCGGTTCTCGTCTGATCACCGAAGTTTAAGCAACATCGGGCGCGGTCAGTACTTGGATGGGTGACCGCCTGGGAACACCGCGTGACATGGGCTTTTTAGAGATGTCAGCACCAACCGGTGGGGACCGCAAGGGCCGATGCCTGCCAGGGGTGCGGGTTGTTCGAAAGAGAAACTGTGGACCCTGGCACACAGGCAACTGAAGGAACACGGGTGGGTTTTAGTCAGTAAAAGTCTGATACGCCCTCCTGCTCCACCCAGAGCGGGAGAAGTTATTTGATGAATTCCCACCATAAAAAAAAAATCAATTACTCGGATTTCGCCGTCTACCCTGGCAGTTCCCTCTTAGGGAGGAATATCAGCCGTACCGAACATTTATCTCTATAAATGTGAAGGTACACACACCTTCATCATCATCACCACCACAATCACGCCCGTCATCATCATTACCACCACCATCACGCCCATCATTATCATTACCACCACCATCACTATCATCATTACTACCACCATCACGCCTATCATTATCATTACCACCACCATCACTACCATCATCATCATTACCACCACCATCACTACCATCATCATCATTACCACCACCATCACTACCATCATCATCATACCACCACCATCACGCCCATCATCATCATTACCACCACCATCACTACCATCATCACCATTACCACCACCATCACGACCATCATCATCATTGGCAGCCTTGTTCCATCCTCCGCTAGCTGAGTATTGGCTTCCCTTTTGTACCATGCCTTATATGGAACATTCAGGCAAAGAACATAGAACACAAATCAAAACACAGTGTCATAAAATATCCGTAGGCATTAACTTTCAGACAAATGCGTACTAAAGTCTTGACTGTCGTCGTAAAAGAATTCAGAGTAAATTTAAACTGACATACTCCTGCATATACTTAAAGAGTTGATGTTAATTTAACGCAAGTTTGTAATGGCGCATATTAGTAAGTGCTTTGTTAGTACATAATAGGCTCTGACTGTAGCTGTCATATAAAACGAACGGTAATTGGGTACTTACTTAGATACTGACTTACTTGTGATTAGGGTTACCTACTATCCGTCCGGATTGGTCCGGCTTTCAATTCAATTCAAGTTATTCAAAAAACAACATAGAAAACATAAGTCATAAAAAACATAAATCATAAAAATCATAAAGATTAATTTGTGTGTTACAGTGTTAGTAACAAAAAATAATATAAATGTACGTATAACTATGTTAGTATTGTTAGTACATATACCTAACTGATGCCTATGGCCGCCCTTATCCAATGATTTTGGAAAGGACAGTCTAAACGGGCAGCAATAAAATTTAGGATGCTGTTGCTGCTGCTTCGTAGACGGTGCAGCAGCGAGTTTCCTGCGCATGATGGCTTGAAAACCATCCGTACGCGCTTCAGCAAATATGCCAAACGCGCTGCAGCGCTACGGCAGCCCCAACAGCATCCTAAAAACGTTGTTATACTGGGTGCGCAGGGCTCTGTAGGATAGCGATCCTACAGAACCCTGCGCATCCAGTATAACAACGCTTTTAGGATGCTCGAGTGTCCTGTGGGTGAAACATACGCCGCTGCGCCGCTGCTACTCGAGTAGAGTGATTGGCAGAACGCATTTCAAAACCTTTTTGGCCGTCCGCCGTCCAGTCTTTCTCCAGACTTTTTGACATAACGGTATTGTTTTTTTTAAATAAAAGAAGTTCAATAACTATTAAAAAAATGAAGATTCCTGCTTTTTTTCTAGTGGTCGCAAGGGCTACTGTTGACCATGACGACAAAGTGTCAGTGGGTTTTCTATCAGGAATAGGGTAGCTGCCCGGAGTCTGGTTTTGTGCGCGGTTGATGGCGATAAGCTCGCTCCCTATTACTTGGAACTTTAACATAACTGGCTCAATGTGGGTGCACTATGGGTAACCTCTGCCTACCTTTCCAGGGATTACAGGCGTGAAGTTATGTTATGTTCTAAATTTTTCGAAATGGTTACCCTACCGACGTTCTTTTATTTCAATGGATTTAGGTAGTTTCGCTTCATCCGGGAGGCAGTTTCTTCTTTTCGATTTGTCGTAGCTTTGGTAGTTTAAAAATCGTAAATAATGAATGGCAATTTACTATTAGTTTAGCTAACGATGCCAGCTAACGATGACACATTGATTGCGAAATAATCGTCTGCCTAGCCATTTCCCAAATTTGTTAGGGTCAGCATCCAGTCTAAACACACGCAGCTGAAGGAAACCAGTATTTTACCCGCCTATCTGACCACAACCCAGTTACTGCGTATCACAATACTCTTTGATAAGACTGGTTGTCAGACTTTCGGGCTTCTGACGACCCGTAACAACTGTCAAAGATCCACGAAAGACAGCCGGGACCAACGGCTTAACGTGGTTTCCGAGGCATGAAGGGGTCTTCCTATGATAAAGATGGTCACCCATCCACGGACCAACCGCGGCAAGCGTAGCTTAACCTGATCGAACGACTCGTGCGGCTGCTATTACTTAGCCACAAGCACCACATTGAGTGCGAAATATACATACTTTTATCGTAATGAAGTGTCGCTTAACACAACGACAGAAACACATAAAACCGTTTAACCTTATTATGCATTTAAGTAACTTGACTATTCTATTAGTGGCTCATTACGAACTGATGGTATACAATGTTCCCACCGACACACCTAGTCATCGAGTTCCCAGCGCTTCAGAAAACATAAGTTAAAGAATAACATTATAGATGTAACTTTATGTACACATACGTATAGTTTTCTTGAAGTACTTCTCTTTTGCTATGCAAATATGGCTGACTAAGGACTAAGATTCTCATGTGGTAAGAGAAATAATAGTAGGTACCTAATTCAATCCGTTTTTTATGTATTACTACTTTTTGCCAGCGGCTTCGCCCGCGTAGCGGTCGGGAATTATCCATCGGGAACTTGCTACTGGAACAAAAAGTACTATACCTGTATTACTCCTTAAAATATATCATCAGATATCTGCCAGCGAAACTACTGTTAAAATCGGTTGGTAGGTTTTTTTTTTTGGTATAATGCACCGTAGGTATATACTTTATATGCATTTAGTAAAAAGCTGATATTTTTACATAAGAAACAGACACTTCATAGTATATTTTATAACGAGGGACTAAACGAAGCCATAATATACCCGAGGTGGTTTGACTCCCGAGCGTGCGAGGGAGTCAATGAAACCGAGGGTATATTAAGTTGGCGTTTAGTCTCGAGGTGCAAACTGTACTTTTCACTTCGAGTGCGAGAAAAATAGTCAATTTAGTACAAAAACATGTACTTACCTAATAAATATTACTTAACAAAAAAACAGTACAAAGTGAAAAATAACTTTAATTTCGGAAGTCGGTGTCTTTGGAGCTGAATTTGAATTTGTTGTCACCGCCTTCCGAAATTAAAGTTATTTTTCACTATGTAGTGTTTTTTTGGAAGTTGGTTTTTTTTTTTTTTTGAAAAAGTTTTTTTTTACTTTTTAGTGGTTCACATGTGCTTACCCCTTCACAGCGTACCGGCGTGATGTTATGTTATGAACTGGTGTAAACAATAGACAGACATAAGATTTCAGCAATCCCAGTCCATTTGCTATCATTTATTGAGGAGTTCCGTTGCCTATCTCCAGAGTTCTTCATCAGATCTTCACCAAATTGAAATGAGACCACTCCGAGAAAGTACTCTTCCAAAAAATACCTAAATCGCTTCGCGTGCCTATAAAATTTGAAGAGTTCTCTCTATTTCTCCAGGATCCCATCATCAGATCCTGACTTGATGATCATGGGACCACCTAGGAAGTATAACCCTTTCAAACAAAAAAAAATCCAAATCGGTCCAGCCATCTTCGTGTAATCGGGGAACATACATAAAAAATTTAAAAAAAGGTTCCGACGAATTGAGAACCTCCTCCTTTTTGAAGTCGGTTAATAAAATAAAAATCACAATATCTATTAGGTATGTCTTTTGCTCTTTGCTTGACGTCAAACTCTTCACCAAGGAACATAATATATAGGAACATAATATTTGTCACTGGACATTCTTAATAAATTTATTTAAAGCCGAACAAATTTACACTCGACAAAAATTCTGAAATTTTCGCGGTCTTTTTTTTCTTCTAAACCAGTAACAGATTAACAATTTAAAACACATGGCGCCACCTTGGCAAAAACCATGGAACTAAAACTCTCAACATTTTCGCAATGAAGATAGTCCTCACTCCACAGATAATAGTATATTTACTGGCTGTTTGAGTTTGTCTATGTCACATGAAGGAAATTAAAAAACGAATTACTTTTTACTCCCTAGGGACTAAAGTGGTCACTTTAGTCCCGCTTCGTAGGGCTATAATGATGTCTTTTTAGAGCATGAGAAGTGAAAATGTCATTTATTTGTTTATATATTATGTTTCTTACAAAGCTCATGATATCTTAATAAAGAGAAAAACTCGAAAATGTCCAACATACCTATTTATTTACACAATAAAACACATAAGAAAAATACATCAAAATCCACTGCACTGCACAATTGCCAATAGCAGGCATTCCAATTAAATGAATAACACGACCCTTTCTTGTTGTGACCAAGTGATCCTTTTTTAAAGCCGAGATCCGATTGAATTTAAAAGGGACTTAGCAATCGAGCCCTTCTCAGAATCTGTAATATCAAATGACTGGAGCACAAGGAATTTAATCATACAGGAG
Organism: Antitype chi; assembly: GCA_947359405.1. Lineage (NCBI taxonomy): Eukaryota > Metazoa > Arthropoda > Insecta > Lepidoptera > Noctuidae > Antitype > Antitype chi. The sequence goes on along the minus strand of OX375815.1, from coordinate 5,843,034 downwards.
TTGTAGACAGTCTGTTTTGATGTGGTTCGTGTACTGTGTTGCAAGTTTACAGGAATGTTTTTGATAGTTTTCAAAGACTGCCGGAATGGATTACGTACCTACGGAATTTGAAGACGGCGAAGCTGTTGTTTATGTGGCTTTTGTATCACAAAAAAATATATTCTAGCTGTTTTTTTTTTAAATAAACGACGAAAAATTTCAATGCAGGGGTTTCAGAATCACAATTATGCTGAACTAGCTTTCGCCCGCGGCGTCGCACGCTTGAAGGTCGAAAATTATCCCACGGAAACATACTACCGAGATAAAAAGTAGGTTTCCTATGTGTTAATCCAGGCTATAAACTATCTGCGTGCCAATTTTCATCCAAATCCTAGTAGCTTGATTGATACTAATGATTGAAATACTATCGTGAAATATTAAAATACTTTTTTTGTATTTATTTTGTATGTCGTAGTTTTAATTATTAAGTACTTTTCTTTATGCGTTTGTGTTGATATAAATTAAAGTTATTTTTAATACTATCGTGAATTCATGCAAACCTGGTACTTACTTTTTTTTTGTTACTGCCCAGAAATTGTGCACAATGTGCGAACAGAATAACATCTAGTATGCATGCAACGGATGTTACCTAACCCAGGTCATGGTTCACCCCTATGCCCAATATCATACAAATCCGTATCCGTGAAAACATAACAAAGAAAGGAAGGAAGAAAAATTGTTTATTACAAACAAACACGTACAAAAACTCAAATCTTTTCTCGATTTATTTTTAGTTTTGAAATAAACTAACGTCCCGCTCTATCACACCGTTTGTATGACTTAGCAAAACCTCTAGATTTTTCTATTAATAGTAAATATTAATGTAATAAACAGTTGCACCTTCCAAAATAAATTTCCTAAATGATGATAAAAACCGCGTCCAAACCCATTACGTAATTTTGAAGAATACCGCATTCATATAAAGAGATCCGAAAAGACTATAATTTATAATATGTAAGGACAGAAAATGTCTTGGCTGTTTTATGTGCAAATGCACAACAAAATTAGTTTAAAAATGATCAGCCACAGTAAAAGCTTCAAGTTAAAGCTAAAAAAAGCTTAAAGTTTTTAAAGCGTCAAGTCTTTAAAAAAGATTTGACGTATTGAAAAACATACCGATTTTACTTCTACACTATTACATGTTCGAATTGTCAAAATATCTGCTGGTTTATTACGGGTAATACTTTGTAAAATAATAAAAACATTGAAACATATCGTATTAAATGCTTTTCCAATATTTCCACGAACTGTTTTCATTAACATAAAAATACTCACATGAATGTGTTCTACTGCAATTGCTGACACACATAACATAGAACGTAAATGGTTTTGGTCAAATACACACGGAGTTACTGGTAAGGCTGGCTTTATTTTACAATCCTTTTGATTAATTTATCAACTTCTGTTAGTAAGCTCTTTCAATTTCAATATAATCTATATCTATATATTGGTATATTAAATCAATTGTTCATTAGTATCGCTAAAACTCAAAAACGGCTGAACCGATTTGTATATAGTATAAATGTTTTTAGCTTTCTTCGCTCTAATTCAACCACCCCGGTTGTAAATGAGGAAAAAACCCAGAGCAACAGCATTTTCTATGAAAATTTTGTATAAATTTATTGAAATAATTAGATAATAACTATTTAATAATAAATAATCTATCACTGGATACTGTTTGGCATTTTGAATTTTATGGTAGGTATATTTTTAATTATAATTATACTCGTAATTGTTGTTGAAGGGATAAACTGGTTTTAAAGATAATTAAGAGGTGACTTTGACTTTAATGATTTTTTTGATGCATTAAAGTATGTTTAATTATCTTTTGAAATCCATCGCTCTATGCAAAAAAGACTTGAAAATATCGTATATTATTTTGCTTTCAAAAATATTTACGGTTAAAGAGATACACTGGTTTAAAAAACCACCTTTTGAGCGTTTTCAAGAAATTACCGCCTTAAAACTTATAAAAATCGCGTGGCACCGTCGTCATGTCGCACCTGTCTGTGGGCCCTTTATCTCCATCATAAATTAGGTAGGTACTAACATATTTCAGATCTAAAGTAATATCAGTTGGCGTTCTAAACTCGTGATGACGCACAATAAATTCTGCATATATTTCGATTCTATATTGTTTTAGAAGACTATTTTTCAAAAACCCCAGTTTTCTTCGTATATTTTTGCAGGTTTATTTCAAAGACTCTCAATTTCGTTCGTGTCGTCTGTTGATATAGTAAATTGATATTTAGTTAGGACTTCTAAGAAAGAGCTCTATCAAAAATATACTCAAGTTGTTTTCACTTGGTAGTTATTTCGGATGGTCCATTAAAGTATATTTTTAGCAGTGGACTGTGAATAGAGTTTACCTAGTCCAGCTACTTTATCTGTGTGTTGACTTAACGATCAACTCAGTCTGACGCAGCCGACTGATAAGGTACAGTCAGCGTCGATACTATCGGGACGAACCGACTGTTCAAAATGATCTAAGCAACTATGAAAATTTAAAATAAACTCAATGACATAAGGAATGTTTAAGAATGAAGACAGTACACGACAACTGTCATTCTGACAAGAACTTTATCCAATTGAGATAAAGTTTAATTTTCTTAGTAACTCATATTGGCGACATTGAGAAATGCGAAATATATGGAGCAATTAGAAGCAATATTCCCGAAACAATTGCCGCATTTTATTGTTGATGCTCCAGATTGCTCCACTTAATTGGTCCAGATTGATCCATTAGTGTTGCAGAGCAATAATTGCTCAAAAAATTGCCCGTGTTAGAGAAACTTTACTACCAAGCGTGACTCTCTCAGCGAGTGTTCTGCCCACTAAGCGAGCGTCGCTAAACGAGTACTCTCTTTGAGATCGCTGCGACAAACGAGTACTCGCCGGCAGTGTGAACAGTCAGCGGTCATCCATTAATATACAGGGTGAAATTGAAAACATGCGACAAACCGAAATGGGAGATTGTACTCATCATTATGAACAACTTTTACTAAGGGACCAATGATGCAATCCCGAAAAAAAAACATCTGTTCCCTACATTTATGTTCGGATAACTCGTCAAAATGAAGGGAACAGCTGTTTTTTTTTTTGCGATTGCATCTTTGGTCCCTCAGTAAAAGTTGTTCATAATGATGAGTACAATCTCCCATTTCAGTTTGTCGCATGTTTTCAATTTCACCCTGTATGTATCTCTTTTACTTACACTGGACCAACAATATTTTGTACCGTTCTTGAGCGGGAAAATCGTTGATAGCTAGTCGTTTCTTCGTCGGCGATGAGACAGGTGCCTAAACATAGGCCTCGCTCATTTAAATGACGTCTTAGCGCCTGCCACTTGTCATTTACCGTTGAACCGAATTCTATTCTATTCGCAACTTGAATACGATTCCGTAAAGGCAATGACCTCAGTTTCAGCTACACAGAGCCTAAAAGCTAGCAATGTATTCTATGTGTGTGTGTTAATTATTATCAGTAATTAGTGGCTAATGCGCATTAAAGCATAATCACGTTATTATAATAACCGAATATCATCAATAAATGATTGCAGACCGCACAGTCGACTGGCGGTTTCATTTGATGTTCAAGCATGGATAATGCAGTGTTAGATTTACCCGCAAATATTATGTAGGTTTGGACTAGTTAAACATGAACGCTGTTATTGTTCCTTTTAATATGTAATATCTTTGGGTTTGGGTGTCTGTTTGTCTGACTTCAAAACAATCGTGATGGGATTGACATTTGTTGGACTTCTTTAAAAAAAATCGAACGCAAAGTCCATCAAAATATCTAGTACTTATAACCTTTATACGTAAAGCACGATTTCTATCCGTGTTAAAATTGTGAAAATTTAAATGTGAACTGTTAATTTTTAGCCGACTTTAAAAAAGGAGGAGGTGCTATGTTCGATTGTATGAATTATTATATATTTTTTTTAATGTATGTTCACCGATTTCTCCCCCATAAGTACTTCTGAGGTGGTCCCATAGGCACTAAGTCAGGATCTGATGATGGAATCCCAGGGAAATCGAGGGCAACCCTCAAATGTTATAGGTATTAACAATGTTTTTCATATATTTTCTAAAGCTATTGAGACATTTATATGGTCATCATCATATCATGACGCTGAGCTGATGAAGGAAGGTACAACTCTTTAACGATTAGGAGTGGTAGGATGTTCGGGCATAACTCCGTTTCCATTAAAATTTCATGTAGATCTGATGATGCGTTTCGGAGACAGACAACAGAACTCTTCAAAAAATAACAGCAAATCAACCGCGATTGCTGCTATCGCATAAATATGCATTGTTTTGACCCCAAGGATGATGAAATTTCGAATTGGTGTGGGGTAAAGTAAAAACTTTTTCCAAAAAAAAAACAACCGACTTGCGGAAAAACACTACAAAGTGAAAAATAACTTTAATTTCGGAAGGCGGTGACAAAAAAATAAAATACATATCCTAAGTTATTTTTCATTTTGTAGTGTTTTTCCGGAAGTCGGTTGTTTTTTTATTTTTATATACTCATTATTGTTTTTGCATGCTGTATATTGTTTACTTGGCTTGTGCTAATTTGTTTGAATAGTGTAATGATTGTAGATAGATCAATAAATAAATAAATACATAAATAATGATAGCAGCAAATAATAAGAACGCCTCTCACTCACAACAAACTTTATCATCAGCCCCTTAAAATAACCTTAAAAAATATAAGTCAAGTCTCCACGTTCCACGTTCAAACCGAGTATTACTTTTCAGGCGAAACGGCAATAAACTGCTTTATAGTCTCAAGCGCAGCTGAGCCGGTGGAAAATAATTATATAGCGGGCTTTCAACGTTATTTTCAGTGTAAGCATTGGATGTGAAAAGCCGGTGACGAGCCGTGGGCGGTAATGGAGGTGCCGGTCGCCGAGGGCCCTTGCCGGCTGTATTGTGCAGTGGCCGCTGACAAGCCATTGTGGGGGCATAGTGGGCCATTGTGGCTCATGTGACCGTGTGCGCATCTGTTACTGTTCGACCGTTTTATTCGGGCAATGTACACGACTTGTGTTTACTGGACAGTTGTGATGTCCTACATCGGCATTTTAATGACAATCGCGATGTTGTGAATGAAAGCAAGAAAATAATGAGCAGGTGTCCATCTTTATAGTGCTTGACAGTAAGTTTAACATAAATGGTCTACGGTAGATAATGTAGCAAACGTGATGACAAGGTCGTCGACACCTCGGAATGTGTTTTTCCATTTATATCGAAACTTGTTTTAAGTAAATAATTTTCAACGAAATCCCGTGCAATCGAAAGTTCTTGTTTTGTTTTTGTAGTTTATGTTCAAAACATAAACAGTTCGAGTTATTTTCATTAAATTATTGAAAAGTTATTCACAACAGTGGTTCTGTTGGAATTGTATTCTCTTTGAGTAATCATTAAACAGCCAAGCGTAACGCGAACACAATATCACAATATTAATTACCTATTAATTAAACTGTGTGCAAACTACTGTTTGATATTAATTAATTCCACTGATCTTAAATATACAGTGGGTTTTGTTCAACAGTTGGACTGCAACTGTTGTTTAAAATCGATAGACAATTAATTGGATTATTGGATGATATCTTTTGTCCATTTCGTTGAAATAGTCAATAAAAAACAAAGATATTATATTTCCACAATTTGTTCAAACATTTCAACAAAACATTTAGTGACCGATGAAAGTGGATTGTACGCAAATGTCGTACTAAATCCACGCAGGACATTTAAGACAAACACAGCCCGGTAAAGAGATGTTTCATTCACACACGAGTGAAAACTGACTGTGTACATAGTTTATCTTGTGTGTAGGGAGCAGAATATTTACTGCTTATTAGTCCCACGTTGGGCGCCTGGATGCAGCGGCGTCCCTAGTGCGTTGTTTACGCGTCACCCGATCGATATCGAGCCCCACTCGCTCCGATATTGAATTTTAATGAACCACACCAACCTAATAACCATACCCGGAGTTCCCGAATTCCTAAAGTGCGTTAAACTCGGCGCTGGAACTTCTCGCGCACTTCAAACGGTTCTCATTCGACTTTCAACTGTCAGGACTCATGCTCATCTTAAACGCTTCCAGTGTAAATGGATTTTACTGGTATCGAGTTGAATTTCAAGTTAACCCTACTAATCCTTTAAATTATCTTATATCCAGAAATCATTTTCTCGTTATTATAAAACTGAAAAATTATTCTAAGTACAACATGACCATTTTGTGCAGATTTTATGATTGTGAGAATATAATCAAAGTTAGTTCAAACCGAGTGATCCTAAAAAATAATCTTCCACCCTGTTGAACGCAGCGTTCCCTTTTTGAAAAATGATTTACAGAAACCGTTCTATACGCACGCACAACATGGCGGGCGCTTATAAAAATGTTGCCAGTAAAAAAACAATACTCCCTAACCCGATAGGCTCACCGAATCAGATTTAATATCCGCGGATATGGAAAGCCAATGTGATACCCTCGTTGGAATATTAGGAATCGATATGGTATTATCGAAGGATGTAAAAGTCGTATGTTGTTATCATTGTAACCGCAAGCTGTCACGAGAGGTCTGCGCCCCTTTGGCCTTCAAACAATATGTTGTTGCCACAATTGCTAATATGCTGCTTACATTATGCAATTGCTTACATTACTTACTAACCTAAGTACACTGGTACTTCCGATTTTTAAAATTAATTCCTCATACTTTTCATTTGCAACATCTTATTTTATCGAGAATTTATCTCCCCATTTTTGTTTGGCACAAAAAACGGTTTAGTATTATTTTAATTCCTATGAAAAACAAAAGGGGAAGAAAAGAATTTACTGCATAAAAAACTTGCTTTGTAGCCATCCCCCCATAATGTGCTCTGTAGGTAGGTACTCCTGTATTCTGCAGGGTTTAATGATTGTAAATGTGATAGCTGGAGGATTGTGAAGTGCATTCAAACGAAAGAGATACACAGGGCTAGAGTCCCATAAAGCAGGGGTCACTGCGGATTGCGGATGGATACCAGTTATTGAACTTTTCAATGGACTTTTTATCTTTGTGTTTGTGAATATCCACAGCCAATGATTTCGAAGAGGGTTCGAGTATTGATCAAGGCCCAAACTACAAAATTCTCTGTTGAATCATCATCTATTTTACATGGAGCGACTGCCTCTACAAACTCTACAACCCAGCTACTGGGTAATACCCATACCCCTTCGGTTGTCTGACTACAAAATTCTCTGTTGAATATAGAAACATTATATCTAGTTCTTCTGTTTTACAGAAATACTTATGGTATCTTAGTACTGTTTAAGGTACCAAATATCTTTAAAACCCATGACCCATCTTTTACTGATAAATGCGTGCACTGATTGGACAGCTCCACTCAATCTGTGTGGTTCTTTCCTCAAAAGACCATTTCAGACACCAATCCACATGGTCTTCACATGATCTGACCAAGATTATGCCTGGACTTTAAAAGAGACTGTGACCTCTGAGTTTGTTTCGGCCTTTCTTCTCAGAGTAGTCAGATAGGAAACGCCGGCCTCATCTAGTTTAAAAAAATATGTTTGACATGTAAAAGTGTTTGTACAAACCTACTTACAGAAATAAAATCATTTATCATTTATCATGATCTTTTACCTAAGCGAGTCATTTTTTCTCCACGAATTTGAATTGAATTTTAGCAGGCATGGCGTCTACTTACGAAGTCAGAGAAAGCTAAAAACTTATCGAGTCAGAATTGATTAGGGCGAAAATCGTCGGCACTCGTAGGTACCTAAATCTCAACTGAGTCTGCTCATAGCAGTTTAATCTACAACAACGGGCGAGATTTCAAACTTCGGAAATCATGGTACTTTCGTATTCTTTGCAGCTCTTTGTTATTAATTTCGAATCGCGTTATATTACAAGGATATTAGGCACTTTGGGGAATGTAAGTTCTATTAAGTATTCTGCTAGAATAGAATACACGTGGATAGCTTATGTAAAATGTTTGCAGAGACAAAATATCACATTATGCGGACAAAACGCGAGCTGTACCATCTGTCGTCACATTGTGACTGTCCGTCTCGACAATAGCGCAAGATAAAATACACATGCAATAAATCTAATAAAAGTCTTCTAAAATGGTCCCATTTTATAAGTTAAACTACGATTTACTATTTTATAAGTTAAATTGCTCTTTAACTTCGATAACAGTACGGTTCGCTAAACCAAAGGCAATTCAAAGGATCAAAAGATTCAAAGAATCACTTCGCATTCATTGTTAAATTCTTTATTCTGTTCACTTTTCCAGTCTTTTGCAGCACACTTGGTCACGGCTGTACACCCCAGCTCGCCGATCCGTGACCAAAAGCATTATAAAGGACCCGTTCCAATGAATAGTATTCGTATAAATATCAAGGGAAATATTTAGCTTTTTTCTATATTGCCGCAATTACGATTGTATTCTTGCATCAGGCTACGATTACCCGCACTTCTGCTAAGCTATAGTTGTTTGCATCTTCCTCGCTTTCCATCTAAAGTGGCTCTACACCCGAGCGAGCAAGCCACCTTTACTATTTTTATTTTGCACGCTCCCCTTCAGCGCAGAGGTACGTATAATTGCATTAAAAAACTTATTATTCCATGCTGTAGGTATTTTTGCTTTATGATGACGTTATGTATGTAAATTGGAAAATTCTTGCAAAAAAACAACGCGTCTTTCTGACTAAAATTATTATCATCTTCCTCTTCTAGTTTATTTCTTTTATTTTAATAAAATAAATTGGGACTTCACTAATTTTAGGGTGCTGTTGTCTTAATTTGGTTCCACTTACTTCTTACTTTGCTTCCATTTTGGTTTGTCTATTTTGGGGAAATGATTTGATATTTTCTCAGGCTTCCACCTACTTTACTCAACGGAAATCAAACACATAATCCACATCATAAAGCTCACAACCTCCATTATTGTAACTAGTAGCATCGTTGTAATATTTTCTTCTCACAGCTCTCAACATTTCTTTGCTGCTTCGTGAAGACAATAACGCTATAACTTAAAAGCAAGACGTTCGGCAGCGTACCAAAACAAAGCTTCGAAGGAGGCACACAAGAACCCATTTGTACGAAAGAGTTGACTGAATATGACCATTTAACCTGCGCCGTTCCCCTTCCAGTTGTAAAAGGAAAGCATTTTTCAGAGCGCTGGGTGCGCGACCGGGTGCAATTTGTGCTCCCCGACGTCGCCATAGCTGCTTGAATACAATCGCGGAATGTAACCGTTAAATTACGCGAAAATGTTATTTATTCACGGGACGACGGATCGATTCAAGTTTGTGATCCGAACGTCTGCCGAATGCTTTGAATTTCCTCTCACTATAAATTGTTTTCTTTGTGAAATATTTCGCTTAGTTCGTTCCTTTTAATAGAATTTGTTTAGGTACGTACTTCGTGCTATTGATATTATTGGCCGGATATTCGCTTTGTGTAACTTTATATTTCTATTCGATTCCTATGTGTTTATTTAGACACTGGCATTGGTGGCAGGGATATCAGGGGTTATAATTAATTAAGCACATTATTCTAGAGTAAGTACCCCTAGAGTAGAAATTAATCGTCAGTTAGCAGAAAATAAAGCTATTTCATAGAAAGTGCAATATCTACACGGTCATAATGTATGTTTATTTAAATAAACGACGAAAAATTTCAATGCAGGGGGTTTCAGAATCACAATTATGCTGAACTAGCTTCCGCCCGCGGCTTCGCCCGCGTTGAAGTCGGAAGTTATTCCGCGGGAACGTACTATCGGGATAAAAAAGTATCCTATGTGTTAATCTAGGTTATAATCTATCTGTTTGCCAAATTTCATCCAAATCCGTTCAGCCGTTTTGGCTTGATGGAGAAACATCTTCACAAACTTTCACATTTATAATATTAGCAGGATTCATGGTTACAGTTTGCGCGTCGATGTCATGCCATCATGTACGAATATGTTCGTATTAAAGTGAAACCACGCAACAAAAACGCTTAAGTAAAATTAATAGAAAACCGTTTTTCAAGGTTCAGAAAAAACTGGTCGTGCCATGTAAGTATAGCAGACAACTTTGAGCACGCAAAGTTAACCGCGGGAAAAGTAACGGCAGTGTATTTTAAATCAATACATGTTTTTGTATCACGTACGTATGTTTTTCGACTTCTTCCTCTGAACCGAGGCGTGTAGCTGATTCCTAAATACATTTCTTTGCAGAAAACAGTTGTGTCTTCGAAGTTGTTTACTGACGGAGAGCAAAGTTCCGAGAGCAAACTAAAACTGCTGACGCGTTATGATTTTTTCCAGTTCTTTTCGTGTGTCTTCAGTTCTTGTGTGTGTTGTTTTGTGTACGTTCCCAATTTATAGAATAGGAGCAAGTTTTTCGTGTGCGAAAATTCTGGGCTTTATGTGCCAGGAATGATGTGAAGCGTTAAACTAAGCTGCAGTATGTAAAACAGATAAAAGACGAATTATGGTAATTAAAACACGCTAATCGCTAATTTAACCTCATTCATCATCATCATCATCTAACTAGCCTTTTTCAACTATGTTGGGGTCGGCTTCCAGTCCAACTGAGTGCAGCTGAGTACCAGCAAGTTACATGGAGCGACTGCCTATCTGATCTCCACAACCCAGTTACTGGGTAATACGATACCCCTTGAAAAGACTGGTTGTCAGACGTTCTGTGTTCAGAATGAACTGAAATGTCTCGAGTGACAGCTGGGACCAACGACTTAACGTGCTTTCCGACCCACGCAAGGGTCTTGAAATGTAAAGATGGTCCTCAATCCACGGACCAAACGTGGCAAGCGTAGTTTAACCTGATCGATCGAACCGTGCGGCTCCTTATTACTTAGCCACAAGCCCCCTAATTTAATCTCATTATCATATCAAAATACCGTAGCGAGTCATTTGTCAACGCAACAATAATTTCACAGAGGAGGAGGATTTCTTCGCCCGCTCTTTCAAACCCGTAATATTACTCAGAGCTCGTTCCATGCCGACTATTCCCGACCAACCCTTTTTTTGTGTGAAGCTCGTATTTTTCAGTGGCGAGCGAATGGAACGCAATTTGTATAACTCGCAGCATTCCCTCTTGTTATGCTTGTACTGCCTCTGAGAAACGGATGTGTCGGCATGCCAATATTTCTGTAATGATGCCTTCTATACTTTATTTGAGTCTAGCGAACTGCCTGACTGCTTTGAATTTATAATTGCTTTCAAAGAAATACGACAGTACGACGCTTGTTAGACTGTAAGCTGATATTTATTGAGTTGCTAGTGCGGTTTGTCATAGACGTCTGATTTTAAATTGAAAAGTGTTCTTCAAATTCAAGTTTAGAGTGTTGATAAGGAGTGGTTACAGTCGACAAATAGTCCCAAGTGCAATTTATTGCGTCGGATAATGTATGTACGATCCGAGCCCCCTCGGCCGCAGACGTTGATGTACTCCCAATATTCAATCACACTTTATCTGAATTTCGGCTCAGTAGTTGATTAATTTGTTCATCTAATTTCTTGCTCCATGCAAATCCATTGTGGGAAGTTGTGCGTGGCTATTATTTCCATATTTCTCAGTTTGCCGTTGACACCGGTGCGGAACGACTTCTCGCATTTCATTAGGGGCTGTTGTTATTGCTATTAGTACGTGCAGCAGGAGCCCGGCTGTGTCTAAGTACCCGAATACGTTATCTCGCGTGGGAGAAGATTAATTTGGTTTATTGTGGTGCGCGTATATTGAACCCCGCGATGGCTGTGAGGTCGCGCGGTTCGTTGGCCGCTCCGCAACATCACGCTGATTTGCATGTTTCTTACCGATTTCATGCTCTCCTTGTTTCTTTGTTCGCTTATTTCTTTCTCGGAATCGTGACAAACCGAATTCGTTGCATGACGCTGACGATGATTCCGATATCGTTAATAATTTTATTAAAGTGCACCTTTTGTCTCAGAGCTGTGAGTGCACGTTGGCATGCGTCTCGTGGTGATAATGAATTCAAAAACATGGAACATTTAATAGAAAACGAGCGTTCGTGTCCGCAAGGTTTCGTTCCGAGAAGTGTTAAAAAACTAACTCGGTGCATAATGGTGGAGTGATACGAGTGAAGTGGTCGCCTGCTCGGTGGAGTGGAACGCCCTGAGATCGTGTTCGCGGTTGTTGGCGCCTGATTAAATCTGTCGGGTGCAAGTGCGGCAACATGCGGTCACCGACGACGACCTCCGGCGCGCCGCACACCCGCACCGCCCGCACCGCCGCACCACCGCACTCCCGCACCGATGCACCGCGCACCGGGCCCTGCTGAAATCAGACGCCGTGCACGCCTTATTCGCTTGATTTAATAACGACGTCCAGTTTCAAGAGACGAAAAACAAATTGTTTGTATAAACGTGCCCGGAGCACCGGTGCATTGATTTAGAGTGCTAACAGAACAGATATGTGTAGAACTAGAGCTCACTCCCAGTTGCGTAGTTTACTGTCCGAATAAATATTCCTGAACGCGGGCGAGTGTGCAGATGAATTATTTTTTTCACAAAACTGAGCAACGGCAGCAATAAAACGTCCAGGAGCTCTCTCCGGCCGGCGACCGGCGCCCGGCAACCGTCACAAACTATCTGCGCGCGCCCGCCTGCATAAAACTTGCTAATTAACATACTCACCAGTGTACCACATTTAAATGTTTAATGGCTTTCCTAAGGCTATGCGGGTAAAGTGCCGCTGACGATTTTTTATTCATGCGATTCAGCTGAAACGATTTATTCTATTAAGGCATTGGAAAATGCCTATCATTTTTATTTTGGAAGGAGGGCGACGTGGAGCGGTGAGCGAAACGCAAATTTCGCTGAATTTCGTTATTATTATTTGGCACCGGTGAAGATTCACGATAGCGTGAGCTTGTGAAAAATCTAATAAAACAGGAGTGCGGGCGTGAGATTGGAAATATCGCTTAATGTCGTGGCGGGACCGCAGCGTCTCGGCAGCGTCCCGGGCGCGGCAACGGGGCGAACACGTCCAAATTATCTCGGACACAATGGCGGCTCCTTCTACGAGGCCGCATCACTTATCACGATTTGATTCACTTATTTTTTTGCTTATTTATCAGATATCGGGTTTCTACTCTCATTGTGGAGACTGATTCAATTTTTAGATTAAAATATAATATTTAGGAAACGCTTCCAATCGGAGTGAACTGGACTGGAATAAATTAATTTGTTTGGTATGGGATTAACGTGAAGTTTGATGAACAATTCATGGAATAACACTTTATTTTATTAATATATTCGTGCTTAAGTTTGCTTATCGCACACGCACGGGGCGGAGACAAATGTTTGTTCAGAAACGTTAGCGTGTCTCGGTAATACTGCTCAGTGTTAGGTTAGCGATTCCTTATTAATTGCACAAACTTTAACATACTTAATTAGTGGTGCTTTGTAACTAACATATCTTATTCACCACCGCGGGGTTTCCCAGTTTGTGATCCTACCTTCAATGCCCTAGTCGGGAAAGAGGTAAAATGAAAATTGGTCTTTAAAAAATCGTGACTGTAATTAAGGGGGAAGCGTCAGGATTGCCCGCGCAATTCAAATTTTCTTACGTTTTATGAAATATGTACTAAAGAGGAAACTTACATTAGACCAATTTGAAAACAAAATCCTGTGCACACAATGACCACATCTGTTAGCAAGCGTTACTATAGCGGCTGAGCGCTGCAAGCAATAATAGTCCTTACGGTGTATAGATGTTAGTTTTCTCGATAGTACAATTGCGACTAAGTATTTAGTTTAGAGGGTTGTATTGATGATTTCAGTGATTATAATTGTGTAAATACATCATCATCATCATGTCAGCCGAAAGACGTCCACTGCTGGACATAGGCCTCGGTTTTGCCATAATTGCCACGCTTGGCAGGCGGTTTGGTGATCGCAGTATGGTGGTCAAATGCATAGAGAACGCCGCTACCCATTCTCTAGTAAGTCCCTTAGTCGCCTTCTACGACACCCACGGGAAGAAATGATATGGTGCTATTCTTTTACGTCCGGCACCAAACGAAACCAAGGGAAATACATAAGTACTTGTTATTGAAGCGAATCATATTTTAATTAACATATAACCTGACACTGACAAATGTAAGAAGATTTGAATTGCGCGAATTATCGTGGCGCATCCCCCTTAATAACTTCTCGTTATCAAGCAAGCATAGGCCCGCGTGGTGGATTATTGCCCACTCCCTCTCGAAGAGCGAAGGCCTGTGTCCCAACCGTGGGAATATAATAGGCTGATAATACAAGCTTGCACAACAGTCATACGCCATTGTGGAATCACACGTTTACAGACTACACTGACACCTACCAGGGGGCCGATTCTACTAATTTGCAACGTTACACGTTAAACTGTGTTTCCACAACAGTTCGATTTCGATCGCCGTTCGATAGTTACATAAAAAGTCATTCTACTATTTTATAAGCAAAATGGAAACTAAACTTAAAACGAATTGCAACTGAACTGTAGCGGGAACACAGCGGGTAACCCGCGTTACCAACATGCCAAAATAATATGTTTTATTAATACCAAAAAGAAAAAAGTTGAATCTAAAAATGTTACTAAACACGAATATGTGGCACTAAAAGTATTTTCTATAATTAAAAGACATAATGATCATAATTTTATCATTAACTTTGTCCTATAGTAAACGTCACGCTCATGTTCGATTTTGTTAGTAGAATAGGTTTTGACATTGTTTCAATCGATCGTTGGCGTAACTAAAACGTAACCGCAGCTGTGTCGCAGCTGGACCGTTGTTCATTTTAGTAGAATGCGAAAACGCTTAAAAGTGGTGATTCGGTTGCGGTTCTATTGCGTTTTTTTAACAAATTTGTTAGTAGAATCGGCCCCCAGATTCGCATCATAAGGTTGCATTTAACTTTTTTCTTAACCGACGTATAAAATAAGTGTTGCTAAGCGATCAGCCACTTGAACTTTCCACGCTTGATTGCAAGTCTGACTTATTGCCGGCTATGATTCTTGTGTGACCCAATTCCCAACTGGGTGCTCTGTTTACCCAGTTACGGATGCAGGTGTTAGTATTACCCGTATTTAGGTAAAATATAGTAAGAATGTAATCATGTAAAGAACTTTATCAATATCCGCAAATCTTGCGAAAATCTCTTGTGCTTGTGCATGTTTGTTGCTCATACAGACATACACTCACGCCTTTTTCCATGGAGATCCGCAGCACCTACAGAACGCCACCTGCTACGTTACTTACATACTTATTTTCTTTGCATCGTTCACGTTCATACTTCTAGACATAACGCACGCACGCACGTTTGTTGATCAATTGCTCCTAAACAGCTGAACGAATTTGGAAGTGCCTCGAAAATCACGTTATGCCATTGGATTCGGCTGTCATTCGTAGATTTTTGACAGTCTTTAAGGGTTGTCCAAAAGTCTGGCTACTAGTCTTACCAAGGTGGATAGTGTTATCATGTAACTGGGTTGTGGAGGTCAGATAGGCAGTCGGTCCATGTAAAAAAGCGATCTCAACTTAGTTGGGTAAAGACTAGGCAGATTGAGTTTGGCGGAACGAATTCGGATAGATTTTTGGATTAGCTAAAACAACAATTCGTTGTCTGTCGAGGTTGACTCAAAATAGTTAATTAGTTACTTCAGGCATGTTACTTTTCATTATAAAATGTAGAGCCTTCATACGTCACCCGCTCTTGACACGGGCACGAGTATACTCCAACTTACAGCAAGTTTTTAATTTTCGTGATAAATTACATTTAATATCAAGTGTTGAGGTTTGTATGCGCGTATATTTTCCAGCAAAAGTCTCTTGCACGCCTTTATAGACGAGGATAGTAAAGGTAACATTAAAAATGAAATGCAGTTTCAGCTAATTATGTCTTCGTTCGACTTTTTTTCTTTTAACAGCAACGGCAGCAATGAAAGTTAAAAGTTACACGTAGCTCTTTCTTAATGATTCCCAATAAGGTTGAAGCGATGTTTTTTTTAACGTTCTTAAAATTTTATAATGTCAAATTAAAATCGTTCAATGAGATCATGTGAACTTAGAGGTTTGTATTGACGGTTTTAATGATAAATAGCTGTGCCCGCGACTTCGTCCGCGTGGAATTTAACAAAAAAGCATATTAATAAAAATAAATAAAATTTATAAACTAAAAGTACCCTAATTTACTCCTTATTACAACAGTTATCTGCCAGTGAAAGTCCCGTCAAAATTGGTACAGCCGTTTCAGAAATTAGCCGGAAAAAACAGAGAGACAGACAAAAATTAATAGTACCGTGTATACATCCATAATTATGCATTTAGTAAAAAGCGGTTATTTTAATATTACAAACAGACACTCCAATTTTGCTTTATCTGTAGTATGTATGTATAGATAATCCTGTAAATACCTACATATACATTTTGTGCAACATTATAGCCCGAAATTAACCTACAAAATGCAAGAAACGCAAGAAAATTTGAATTTCGAGGGCCACTACTTACTACTACCACCTTAAACTTATTATTTTAAAACAAGCGATCAATCTGAAACTTGTGCCACTCGCTCTATGTTTCCTATATATTGAAGGTTTTTTTTTTGACGATGGGCAAATCATCAAAATAACTTCGGAGCTCAGGGCGTGCCAGACTTCTACTGACTAAAACCCACCCGTGTTCCTTCAGTTGCCTGTGTGCCAGGGGCCACGGTATCTCTTTTGAACAACCCGCACCCCTGGCAGGATATTTTCAAGGTTCTGTATCGAGAAAAGTATAAAAAAACATTGACTGACATACACTGATGCAGATGAATATAATAAATACATAAACTCACATGTATGTATTATATCCATCTGTGAAAAAAGGCCAGAAAAAAAAGTGTGCATCATTAGAAGCCCAAAAAATTTTTAGAAGTTCATAAATAAAAATAAAAAAAAGTGTGCAACATTAGAATGGTCAATAGATTTTTGGAGATCATTTAAATAATTCCCATAACTAAGTATATAGAGATATTGGAATATTAGCACAATAAATATAGTCGAAGTTCAAAATAAAGAAAGATTCCAGGGCGTTCCATAAAAGCTTCTTACCGTTCGTCATAGTCTGAATATATTAGAGCTATATATTATGTGCAGAGGTTTATCCAGTGAGGCAAACGCCGTAAATGTTTCTAGTATCAATATCTCTCGGGTTCCCTGTGTACCTTACAATATTTTGTGTGTTTTATGTTTATGTTTCCGTCGCCAATATTTTGAGTGCGAAAGTATTTTACGGGACTTCTTTTTATACGTGGAATGTTTGATCAAAATCCAGTGTTTTTATCTCTGAACTCGGCGACAGATTTTTGTTTGTCACATGACTTTGCACAGTTTGCACATGGTGTAGTTTGTATTAAAACTTGTTGTTTTTACAAGATTTTATTTTTATGTTTAATTATTTCAATATTGTTTTATTAAAAGACTTCTTCAAGCTAAGCTTTATCCTGTGTTTAAGTTAAAAGGTTACTAGTTAACAAGTTTTCTTTAATAATATTTCTGCGGATTACGTTTTTTATAAAAGTCCTCTTTAGTAGAACTATTTAAATAAAAGCTCAGCATTAATATATTTAAAAGCTCAATTTTTACGCCTAGATGGAAAAATTAAAGCGTTCAAAGAGTTAAAAAATACATTAATTTAGGAGTTGTGAAGTCAGTCTGGTGTGCCGTTATTTGTGTTTCTTAATTACGACGTAAAAATGAATACTTTTAGAGTAAATAACTTGGAGGGAAATTCTTAGAATTCAGCATTCTATAGCGATCAGTTTTTGAAAAGGAAACGTAATTGGTGGCTTCGACAAGTGTATTGATCCTTGAACGAGTTTCATCCGAGTCAGCATTACCTTGGACCGACACCCGCAGTCCTAAGCGACATCGACATACAATTCAGTTCCAAACTTAAATTGTTATGCATGACTTTCCAAATTGTGGAAATCGTTTCTCACCACCACAAGTTAACTACATATTTATGAGGCCGTGTGAGTTGGGGTGGAGAATATCAGAATATCTGGAGTACTCTAGAATATATTCCCTTATACATAAGCATAGTTTGTAAAAAATCTGTGGGTAGGTAAGGCGTGAACAGCGACAAGGGATCGGTCCCGCGAGCCTGCGGGCACTTGCCAGACGATGCTTGGCTACTTCGCCTAACTAAACTTGAGAGTATGACCATCTGGACGGTGTTCGTTTTCCTAGGATAATTTTCTACTTCTTCAAAAAACTGTATGTAATTACTTTTGCTGTTTAGGAGTTGGTAGCTTCATCGAAACTCTCTAGTCTAAGTCTCTACTAACATTACTGGACTGACATATGAAGTTATACTTCTAAGGATTTCTGAATTACTTCGGTATTCGTGAGAATTTAACGAAATTGATATATTGCAATAGTTTAGCCAAACATCTTCAATCGTGACCGCACATTTATCTAGCTAAGTAAAGGGGCCATGGGCTTAATGTGACGTGGGTGGCAAATGAATATGCGCACACGTCGCGTCACCACGAGTTCGTTCACTCGCACTCCCACGCATGCGTCCGCGCAGCTATCCGGGAAGCGACGTTCAGCGAACACAATTATGAACCTATTGTATTGGACACGCTACGTACTTTGTAATTATAGATATCGTGCAAACTCGCTGCCGTGAAATAAATAATCTGGCATTGACAGTCAACTATTACTTTAATTCTGTTTTTTTTTTATTCCTAATTGTTCTATTTCCTGCTAACTGCTGAAGTAATTGAACTTAATACGGCCTTAACCATGACTGAGAGCAATGGTGGCCTAGTGGTATATGCCACCACTTAAGTACGTGTCATAGGTTGTGGGTTCGAACCTAAGCAGGCACCTTCGTGTACATTATTTCATCACCACTGCTCTAAAAATGTTGAAGGAAAACATCGTGAAGATATCGGCATGTCCTAGAAACAAAAATTCGAAGACGTACCATCTACCAACCCGCACTGGGTCTGCGTGGCCGATTATAGCCCACTCCCTCTCACAGAGAGGAGGCCTGTCCCAGCAGTGGGAACATCATAGGCTGATTATGCTAACCATGACTCGTGTTAAGTCGAAATGATTAAACGGTAACACGTTTGGGCCCGCCACGATTGCGGCGATAAGTCCCCTCTTTGAGGAGTGGATTGAGAGGCAGCACGGCGTCCTCACCTTCCGCCTGACGCAGGTCCGATGATTCTGATTCCCGGCCACCGTAGGCGCGGGCTTGCGGACGGCGAGTAATGGGTAACTCGCTGTCCAGTAAGGACCAAGCCTGGGTCGACGGCGCGTTGTGTTCCACGCGCGCCTCAAAGAGATGCCAGCACCAACTGGTGGGGCCCGCAAGGGCCTGCCAGGGGTGTGGGTTATTCGAAAGAGATATCGTGGTCCCTGGCACACAGGCAACTGAGGTAACAACGGGTGGGTTTTAGTCAGTAAAAGTCTGACACGCCCTCCTTCTCCACCCAGAACCGGAGAAGTTGTTTGATGATTTCCAACCCTCATAAAATAAAATAAAACTGTAACACGTTACGAAGCCACAGTTCTTATTGAATATCGTCTTGCTCGGCGTGATGCATCACTCTCGAAAGTCGCCATCAATCATTCGGCACTGACTGACGGCTACAAACAATGCTGTATTATCGTGAATGCCGTTATGTCATGAGGCATGATATTACTTGCGTATTACGTACTTATGTATTGAAAGCAGGAAATTGAGCGCCAATAAAAAACTTTGTATTGAGGATTATAACATTATGGCTGAAAGAGAACTGCTGCATTTCCGTTCAGATTTTGTATCACCTATTTTGCTACCGTTTTATATGCTAACGGCTACAAAATATTCGATTCTACAATCGCAACGCCCTCCGGTAAGTGACACATCGACGGCAAAGAAACGTCCATTCTACTTAGGATTCGACAGAGACATATTGGAGCAAGAAACTACAGACTAGATGGAATACACGTCAAAATACCCCAACTAGAAAGGTTTTCCAGATATGACGTGAAAAATTGGGTTGTTTGTCCCATATTCATAGCGTCGACCGCGATAAAGCCACCAGAATTGATGGCCGTCGAAATTGGCCTATTGACAAGTGACGTCATCGATTCCGGAGCAGCGGTGACGTTGGCACGTCTACACTCGACGCCGGTCCCGTGATGAATGTCGTTTTACTGTGGGTTGATCGTGATCGTTCCAGACAGCCTTACCTACGCATTCGACCTATTTTCTATCGGAATACCCACGTGCTAACACAAATCACTCCACGTAAGCACTCGTAAACATATGGGCAGGAGCGAAGGGTGTGGATACCGGAATTAAACCCCGCCCCTATTAAGACAATCGAAACGTTATCTTAACGAGTGCTCGATGCTCGTCCTATACGTAGATAGATAATGAGATCGATGAGATCCCGTTTTCAGTAAACGAAGATTAAACACCCGTATGTTTAATCTTCGAAGCACTGCCATTTGATGTCATGAGTTTTCGTTACGTTTTCTTATTGCAAAATGTAAATCTCCTAAATCTACTTTTCCGGTGAGAAGCTTTTCCAATATTAAATCTCCAAAAGGACCGAATTCACGTAAGAGGAGTTGTGGGAAGTATACATACATCTTCTTAGTTAAACAAATAATATGAATGCTTTTTTTCAATGAAACCTAATTTTGTACGGTCACTCGGCAATTTTTCGCTCTCGTTGAATGTACAATATGTATGAGAGATGAAATACGAGTAAGTACATTATGTAGCATGTATTTCATAAAACAACAATGTAATCAACTCAGTCAGGCGGGTAGTTAGCGATTATATTCCCCATGCTCAATTTGCGGTCGTCAGAAGCCCGAAGTCTGACAACCACCCTTACCAAAGGGTATCGTATTACTCAATAACTGGGTTGTGGAGGTCAGATATCAGGCTCTCCATGAAAAATACTGGTGCTCAGCTGCAACATGTTCGCCGACCTATACATAGTTGATCAAAGTCAAAGCATTTATTTCAACAATGCACTTAAAAAGCACTTTTGTACGTCAACATTTACATTAAAATACAACTGGTTCTAGCTGCCCCTTCCAAAATGTAGTTTCGTATGGAGAAGAATGGGCAAGAAACTCCACCGTTACTCTTTTAAAATTGATTCATTATATAGTTATGTGTGAAAAACTATGCACCAAGAATAAAATTACCTTACCAAAATAGGTAAAAAGAATGAAAGTGAAGCAATTACAGATAAATTAATTTTATGATAGATGCATGGTGCTCACATATTTACAAACATTGTAAAAGTAAGTATCCAATTTTCCTAGAATATCACCAAGTAACAAGTTGGAATAAGGCTAGGCAGATTGATATCTCAATTTGAGGTGAAAAGTTAAAATATTTTTCTAATCAATGTGTTTTTGTTTGTGCGCCGTTAAGAAATTTTACGATCGTCTGAAAATAATGTAAAGGAAGCGAACGCATGAAGTTTTAACATTTACTTCGTGAGTATTACATACGAAAACAATACAATATCAATATGAAACATAACTCTGAAGTTATGACTTTTGACCATGCATCAAAAATTATGCAGTCGCGTATTTCGAAAGTTCACTCACGAATCGCGATATTTACAGTATTTTCCAATATTTTCAAACAGGTCAACTCTACTGAAATAATGCACAATACGGTCCAAACTCTCACCGTATCTTTCATGAATTAAATTTCGTGCACTTTGCATCAAAAATATCAAAATCCTCGCATAATATTAACGTGGCTCTACGAAGCACAAGTCAAGATGCTTGAGAGATTACCCTTACTTGCGGAAACTTATCTACTGCATAATGTGCCTTATGAAAATCTACAAGACACTGTAGGTACTACACATTATTTCGACTTTGTATTTTATGTGTTCCTCGGGACTGTTCCACTTTACCAGTAACGCGAAACATCACCTACTGCAAGTTCATTTCAAACCGTTTAAAGACTCGAATGTCGACTAAACAAGGCAATAAATACTTTATAGGATTCCTGTGAAGCACAAAGGCGAACAGCGTTGCACTTGCATTTTATTGCACCGCGCTCGTACTGCGATGAAGCCAGCGCCAGGCCCCGACAAAGTAAAGATGACAAAGAGACGTGAAATGTCATTTAACCTTTGTCGTGCAGAGACGTCGTGACTCTTGTAGTTACGTAACAATAATGAGGTTTTAATACAACGTTACTGTAATAGATTGAAACTTGTTGGGCAATCGTTTGGTACAATTTCCGTGATGAACTTGAGTAAGGAGCGAAAAAAAAAGACGGTGAGTAGGATGTGCGCTTGCGCAACTTGTAGAAATCAGCTGTGGTTACTAGTTTACTGTGGTCGTACATAAGTCATAAGTGTTAACAACCTATGTATGACACATGCTTGTGACTTGTAGCCATATGTGAGGAAGGTTTCATTGGCGTCCCAGGTGTTTTAAACCATCGTTTAAAACACCTGGGACGCCAATGAAACCTTCCTCAGCGAAGAATCTATTTAAAAATGTAAAACAGCCTAGAAGATTGGACGAAGTATTGATGAAATTAATTATAAGCTATTAAACGTATATTATACACTGTTATTAACAAAAGTTTTCTCTTTGTTTCAGGTAAATTAGAGGAACGAAAAGGCTTATTAAGTGCGTGTGAGGTGTGTAATATACCAAATTGGTTAGCTGTTAACCAAACAAAATAGAAAATCTGATAAAAGGTAAGACAAACTAAGCTAACCATACATTTTATTCACATCAGGCTTATCTACACTATACCTATAATATTAAAAAGAGGTAAAGTCTGTAAGTTTATGAGTTTGATTGTAGGAAGTAGTAATCTCTGAAACTAACAATCGGATTTGAATAATTCTTAGGCTATTTAACATAACGCTATGATCATCATGAAAAATTAATCGGAAATAATGCTAAGTGTAAAACGAAGTAATAGCGAGGTAGGGATATGGGGTACGACGCGACGGGTTGGGGCTATAATTTCACGTGAACAAAGTCACGGGCAGAACCTAGTTAGATATAACCGTCACTGCAGATCGCCGAGGGACTAATAAATAATCTAAAACCGAAAATAGAAATCGTCAAAGTGAAAGGGTGTGCTACCAGAAAAATGGCTTAACAAAATCAGTTTCCGAGATATCTCCGGAGTGATGGATGCGGTGGGCGAGTCCGCTTAATTGCAAGCCTTCATCATTTATATTGTAGTCGTTTAATCACAGCGGACTGGACGCTAGAAGGTCCACGATAGCGCCCGCCGAGACACTTACCATTATATTTATTGGTGTCACAAATTGTGGACGTTTAGCGACGTTGCTCACAAATAAGACGGTAATTAATTTGTATTGGGTGTCTGGCTAAAGATAGTGTCGACTAGACACCTTATACATAACATAACATCACGCCTGTTATACGCGAAGTGTTAGGCAAAGGTGATCTATAGTACACCCACATTTCGCCAGTAATGTTTAAGTCCCATGTTATATAAGGCGAGCCTAATCCTATAAATGGAGCACAAACCCAGATTCCGGGCTGTTATTCAGAAATTCACGATGAAAAAACCCAAGAGCACTTTGAACGACCTGGGAATCGAACCCAGCTCAGAAAAAGCGATGGCGACCACTAGACCACCAGTGACACATAGTACACTCAGATCGCCAATTATGTTTAAGTACATGAAAAAGAGGACGACCCCAATGCCATCAATTAATTTATTTATTTATTTAAACTTCTCGCATACAAACAAGGTACAAAGGCGGACTTAATGCCTTAGGCATTCTCTACCAGTCAACCAAGGGTGGTGAAGAGATTAGATGGCAGGTGCTTAGGATGAGAGGAACAATGATAAAAACGATAAAACATATCATAATGAATTATAAATAAGATAAGTACATCAATCGGGCACATACCCAGACTCCGGGCTGTTACCGAAAAAATCCTGATGAAAAAACACAAAAACACTGCCCGAGCTGGGAATCAAACCCAGAACCTCAGGCTCAGCAGTACCGCCTCTAGACCAACGAGGCAGTCAGACACCTTAGACTCAGTGATACTTGCAGTCTAGTCTAGACCCGACTACCCTTTCGGTTGCTCGTCAGCAGTTTGGCACGCTTTCCTAACTACACCTTTCGAAGTACTTAAGGTGACTGAACTACTACTCAATACTCAATGACTTACTAATTGAGTTTGACGTCATCCAATTTACCCGTTTATCACGTTCTGTATTTCATCATCATCATTTCAGCCGAAAGACGTCCATGCACCGCCACTTCAACCGATTCTGTGCTTCTCGCATCCACCGGATTCCTGCGACCTTCACCAGGTCATTGGTCCATCTTGTGGGAGGCCAGGCCAAGTCTTGTGGGTTCTGTATTTGGCTATATCAAAACTTTCCGTCCAAAAGATATATAGATATCCTTAATTAGCCATTGTGTAAAAACCATTTCGAGGAATAGTGTTACTGATCATTACGGACTAATAAATCTTGAAAAATATTCATATTTTATTGATATATTTGATAAAATACGATTGACCTTGTATGCCCTTCAAATTACGTCAGCTTTGGCCGTACAATTTTGTATCTTTGCCGCAGAAAATAAAAAGTAAGTGACAAGTATTTTCTATGTTCTGACAAGTGTCAAATTAATATAAATGTCAAAAATTTAAACATGTGAATTTACATATTTATAAATTTTTTACAATTATTATTCCTGCGACTTGCCTCATGATCTCGTATAAATCTCATTACTCTATCATTATGTTATGCTGTATGCATTACTTACATAAAAAAATTTGGTCCCCTTATTTCGGGTTGTTCCCGCTGGTTCACCATTCTATTGTTCTTGTTTTCCCACCGGGTCCATGAAAAAATTATAATGTTTCAAATGCTTCTCAATGAATTCCCAACGGGTCCACCAGATGTATCCAAAGTACAATCAGTAAAAACAATTTCTTTTAAAAAGACAATCAATCAACCAGTTTTTTTTAAGTTTTTTTTTGTCATTGTTCCTCTCAATCAAAGCACCTGCCATCTAATCTCTTTACCACCCTTGGTTGACTGGTAGAGAATGCCTAAGGCATTAAGTCCGCCTTTGTACCTTTGTTTTGTATGCAAGAAGTTTAAATAAATAAATACTAGCTGATACCACTATGTTAAGTGTGCTCCTAGCAATTTATAACAACCTAGTACATCGAAGGCATAAAGCGCTTTCTAACTGACACATCTATGTTAGATGTGCTCCTTCCGTGGTATGATACCCTGGTACTTCGACGGCGTAAAGCGTTTTCTAGCTGATATCACTATGTTAGGTATGCTCCTACCGAGTTATGACAACCTGGTACTTCGGAGGCATAAAACGTTTAAAAAGCTGACACACTCGTGTGATTTTTTTCCATATTTAATAATTATTCTGGACCCGTAGGGAAGTCAAGTATTAATTTAAATTTTTACGAGAACAATAGACTCGTGAAGCAATGGGAAGAACCCGATTATATATGACGTCTACTGACACTTTAACAGATGAGATGGATGACGTTGTGTTGACAGATTTGAATTTTTAATTATGTACTGGTGAGGCAACGGCAACGATCTTTTGTGCCACTGATGACGTCATCTATCTCAAAAATTTACAATGATTAAATATTAAATTATGAAATAACTATTGAGCCCATCACCAAAATATTCAAATTAGTTTCTCAACAAGCTCTAAATTTTGTAAAACTAAAATAAAATGGAATGGCTAAAAATTTTAGACAATCCCCATTAGGCTTCCCACGCGTTGTCGGATTTACATGAACAATTAAGAAAAATTATTGACCATTTCAAATAACCCTGTGATATCCGTATCTATAAATAAGTCCAATTTGTCCTTCACCTTCATATTTACAAATAATTAAGCTCCAAGCTCTGTGGGTCACAATTAAATTGAAGCACCTCGCATCGTCTAAACACTGATTAGACGATGCGAACTTTAATTATTGCTTTTGAATCATCATCATCTGCATAGCCTATTCCGACTACATAGGTACGTACGATACCCCTTGGTAAGACTGGTTGTCAGACCGAAAATCTGACAACCAGTCTTACCAAGGGTATCGCTTCTGACGACCCGTAACGACTGTCTAAGTTCCACAAATGACAGCCGGGCGGGTCCGTGCTTTTCGAGGCACGGAGGGGTCTTGGTTTGAATGAGAACTTTAATTGTTGCTTCATTTATGAATTGCCACAGGCAATGAAATCGCATCGTGTAAATAAGGCTTCGTTCACATTTTAATGTCCGCGAAACAGAGTTAAAATATAATTTACAATAGACATGAATCATATACCTGTGATCACACCACTCAAATTTCGTAACACACTTCAATCGCAATTCGAAAGCTTTTGAAGGAAAAGGATAACCCATCGCTTCATTTGTTTGATATATTCGTCTGCTCAACAAAATGAAAGATATCACAGAATTACCCCACTGATCAGGGAAAAGGTCACTTATTCATTTTATCTATTCTGTCAAATGAAGAAAATAAAATCCGTTAGTCAGATGAAATATTACCCTATGAATATTAGTTTTCTAGCTCGACTATTTCCATTCGTTTGCCTGCATCCTATTTATCAACTGCGCCATAGTCTCAGTGACATCCTTTATGTGTGACTGGGGACTCGTAACTTTTTAACATTTTATATTATGCTGGAAGAGGAGTTTGTCAGCACTACTTACTTACAATATTTGTTAGCTCTGTAACGTAAAAAGAATATATTATCACAGCTGTACGTTGTTTTTAGAAGCAAACGCTCATAAATCTTTGATGTTAAATTAATTGAAGTTACCGTCTGAAAGCCTTTTAAATCCTGAACGACTAACAAAGATTCAGTAAATATTTAACTTTCATTAAAGAATGTTACATTATTTTGTCGGCGGCAAGTTTGAGGTACGAATTTTATTAATCTAGATATTGAAAGAAATTCTTAGAATAACTATTACTACTGGTCGTCCAGTTGTCGAAAAACGACCATACTTCATTTAAGTTTTAACGTTACTAAGGTTCTATTATCTAATCTTAAAAAAATATTAGGTCTTTACCTATGAAATTGCCGTTTTGCAGTACTGGCCATTTCAAATCAAAATAATTTTTGTTTGGGTAAGAATTCTAATTTCAAATTAATTTTATTTTAAAAACATGGATTTTTTTTTCCAAAAGTAGTCATTTGTTTATTGATTAGTGTTACATTTTCATCGCATTTCAATCTTTTTCGTCATCATGGATACGTTAAAAATTCGAGTAATTATGGAATATGAGTACCGTCGTGGCAGCAACGCGGCACAAGCGGCACGCAACATCAACGACGTTTACGGAGCTAACACTACAAACCAACGCACCACCTGTTATTGGTTTGCTCGCTTCCGTTCTGGAAATTTCGACCTGAAAAATGAACCTCGCGGTCGTCCGAAGACTTTGGTCGACAATGACGAATTAAAGGCGATTGTGGAAGCTGATGATACACAATCTACGGCTGAATTAGCAGCAGCTTTCGACGTTAGCGTCAAAACAATATTGGTCCATTTGCGTCAAATTGGCAAGGTAAAAAAGCTTGACAAATGGGTGCCCCACGAACTCAATGATCGTCAGCGCGAAGTACGCGTCGAGACGTGCCTTGCACTGCTCAACAGACACACAAATGAAGGAATTTTGAACCGCATTGTTACCTGCGATGAAAAATGGATTCTGTTTGATAACCGCAAGCGCTCAGCAAGTTGGTTGGATCCTGGTTCAGCACCTAAACAATGCCCTAAACGAAAACTTACCCCTAGAAAAGTGATGGTCACTGTTTGGTGGTCTAGCGCCGGTGTGATTCATCACAGCTTCTTACCAAACGGGGTGAGCATTACTGCAGATGTGTACTGTGAAGAACTGAACACAATGATGGAGAAGCTGGCACATCTCCAACCAGCATTGGTCAATCGCTCGTCTCCGCTGCTCCTGCACGACAACGCGCGACCTCATACTGCACAGCAGACGGTCTCCAAGTTGCAAGAACTGGGGTTGGAAGCTCTCCGTCATCCGCCCTACTCACCAGACCTTGCGCCTACAGACTACTACTTTTTCCAGAATTTGGATAACTTCTTGGCGGGAAAAAAATTCAATACCCGAGAGGCAGTACAAAATGCCTTTGAAGAATTTGTTGCCTCCCGTCCAGCTGATTTCTTTAAGAAGGGCATCAATAAACTGCCACTGCGATGGCAAAGATGCATTGATTGCATGGGTGATTACTTCGATTAATACAAATAAAAAATACATGAAAAAAATTCGTTTAAATTTTTTCATACAAAACGGCAATTTCATAGGTAAAGACCTATTATTAGCTTTCTGCTCTCCTTCTCCGTCCAAACTTTAATCGTGCCAGAGATGTCAGCACCAACTGGTGGGGTCCGCAAGGGCCGATGCCTGCCAGCGGTGCGGGTTGTTCGAAAGAGATACCGTGGCCCCTGGCACACAGGCAACTAGGGGAACACGGGTGGGTTTTAGTCAATAAAAGTCTAACCACCCAGAGTGGGAGAAGTTATTTGACGATATCCCAAGCTCAAAAAAAAAACCCGTGCCTATACTCCTCCGTCCGCGTAGTTTTTGTAAAAAGAGGTACAAAGTTTTTGCTTCACGTATTAATATATAGATATCCTTAATTAGCCATTGTGTAAAAACGATTGCGCTAACAATTTCATACCCATATATTATCTGTCATATTTGGTCCTTTTCTCCGCGGTTGGAAAATGAAGCTTTCACATTAATGATTGTAGAATGTAACGAGGTGCTCTCGTATGTTTGTTTAGGATGGGCTTTATTCCGAGAGATTAAAACAGTAGCAATTAACGTGAGGGATGGCGGCCACCATAATATCTTCTTACAGAAGTTTATAGGACCCCCGCGAACCGTTATAAAATAGGAAATTGTGTATATCACACGCTGGGGAATTGGATACAGCTTTTAGTGAAGGAGAACTATTAGTTTTATTTTATTAGTGTTTAAAGGTTAACACATTTGGGTCAAAGCGGGTTGGTCAAGGATTGGTATAGCTGTAATGTTATTAAAGTTAAGTGTTATTAAAAGCTGCGCTACTTAGTGCAGCCACTTTTGTATTTTTCGATTCAGTTGTTTATATTTTTGACTTTCAAAATGGTCTATTTTTCTTCTTTGTCTTTTACGCTTGTTACCTATCATAATATTATATTGTTCTAACATAGTCAAATACATATTATATAACATCAGCCTATAAAGTTCTCACAATGGCCGTAATCCACCACGCGGGCCCAGTGCGGGTTGGTAGATGTCACATGTCTTCGAATGTTTGGTTCTAATGGCGGTTTCCTCAGGATGTTTTCCGTCACCGTTTTGAGAGCAGTGATGATGAAATAATTTAGTCGAAGTCTGCCTGGGTTTGAAGCTACGACCTACAACGTGTAAGTCGTGGCCGTTAACACTGGGTCACCACTGCTCAAATGTCTTTCTTATGTATGTATTGTATTATAATTATATGCTTCCTTGTATTATTCCTGTTCAGCGAGAACAACAAGAGATAGGAAATCGCACTCAATTATACCTCGTGTGGACAGGTATGTAAACTCGCGAGCTAGCACAATATCCCACAGTGACGTAATGGAAAGACAACATTTATGTAATTTTAATACAAAACTCGTCAAAGTCCCAGAATGTTTAAGTTGGCGGCACTCGCGACAAAAGCTTCTGAATTAATTAGACTTCATGTTTCTTCAAGCTAAATTAGAAGGTGCTTGTAGTCTGTCGCATTTTGTCACACTACTTGTTCTTATTCTGAAGTTCTTTGTTATGATATAGGTGCTTTACTGTAATACGCTAAAAGGGCAAGGGTCATACGTCTTGTTGTGTATAATATATTCCCTAATACACTTTGTTACCCTTGTCCGGATTCTGCTCCTACGTACCTATATGACAAAGTGTTTACGAATATACAACAAAGTAACTACCTATCTAGATTTTTGCTATCTACAAGATAGCTTGTAAAAAGAAGGTTAAGTACTTACATCGTTTTTGATAAAACGAAAAAGAAACTCAAATAAGTAGCAAATAAAATAATTTTGAATAAGGAACTTAAGTAACTACACTCGAGAGCAATGAATCCGGGTCACTTAAAGAATGTTAAAAATCTCGGAAACTAAAAATGATAGGTTAATGCAATAAATTGTATTTAATAGACAATGTAATACTCCTTAAACGAAAGTAAAAAAAATATGAGTCACCATACATTTTATTAACACAAAATTACATAAAGAAAAAAACTGCTGATCTCTCCTTAAAACAAAAATAGGAAACATGAAATTTTTGAACTTTATTACGATTTTCTTGAATTTTAATACTTCGTATTGCCTCCTCGTGCTTCCATTACTGCGTTTACGCGGTTTGGCATGCTGTACACCAAGTTCCTTATACGATTTTGGGGAATATTCTCCCATTCCTCTGTGAGAGCAATTTTGAGCTCACGAAGCGTGATTGGGGGAGGGTTTCGTTGTTTTACGCATCTGCCTAGCTCGTCCCAAGCATGCTCGATCGGGTTGATATCCGGGCTGCGCGCTGGCCACTCCATACGAGTAATGTTCATCTCTTGAAGGTAGTCATTCACAATCCTACCTGTATGAGGTCGGGCATTGTCATGCATAAATATAGCATCCTCACCTAAATTGACCATAAATGGACCAACGTGATCATTGAGGATTTCTTCCACATATCTTACGCTAGTTAAAGAGCCGTTTTCTATGATCACCAGCTCTGTGCGACTTTCAGAAGAAATTCCGGCCCACACAAGTACAGACCCACCACCGTAGGCTACTTTTTCTTCGATGCATGCTTGCTTGAATCTTTCCCCTGGTCTTCGATACACTCTGTGTCTTCCATCGTGCTTGTAGAGCATAAATTTTGATTCGTCGGAGAACATAACTTTTGACCAATCTTCAATACTCCAATTTACGTGGCTCTGGGCATATCTTAGTCTTGAAATACGATGCCCACGCTCCAGTTTAGGGCCGTTTGCAGGTCTAAGGGGTTTTAAGTTAGATTCAGCAAGCCGACGTCTTACTGTCCATGCACTTGGGTTACTTCCTCCGAGGCGTCGAAACTGATTTGTGAGTTCAGTTCCTGTGAGAAAGCGATTTCGAAGCATGGTGTTCACCAAGTATCGGTCTTCTCGTGCTGTGGTACACCTGGTTCTGCCCGTTCCTGGTCTGCGTAGGTTAGAACCAGTTTCTTCGTAACGTCGGAGAACTCTTTGTACTGTTGACAGCGACACACCGACAGTCCTGGCTGTATCGCGCTGACTCCGGCCGGTTTCCAGCATTGTAAGTATTCTGGTGCATTCTTCAGGCGTAAGCGACATAATTTCAGCTTGAATAATGAATATAGAGCACTATCAACATGGTTTATGTACCCACATAAATGACAGATTACAAACAAAAGCAAAACCAAATGCTGTAATTTCGTAGTTCCATCTTCGAAAGTGGCCCTTTTTCAAATTAGATTTTTTTATGATATAACTTTACAATAACTATGAAGTTTTAATACCTTCATTTAAGGAGTATTACATTGTCTATTAAATACAATTTATTGCATTAACCTAGCATTTTTAGTTTCCGAGATTTTTAGGATTCTTTAAGTGACCCGGATTCATTGCTCTCGAGTGTATTTAAAATAAAGAACATAACAATTTTGAATAAGAAGCATAACTCGTTGAACAGAAATATTTTGTGGCGAGGGTTGTTTCAAAGTCAATATATTCGTGCCTTGTTCACCACCCAACTAGAATTAGCGGAATACGTAGAAACGTTAACGTAACAAATATGTGAGGCTATTTCCGAGGGCAGGCGGCCACGCGACACCACGAGCAACATGTAGCTTCGCATAGCCCGTAGTGGCGTGCGAACAAAACTAGCCAAGTCAGTTATTTAAATTAAATTTGCATAATTCAGCACAGCAAAAGCTTTCACATTAGCCCGGATTCCGTGGGACAGCACCACGCAGTTTTATTTGCCCCGTCGCTATACGAAGAGCATAGCTTAGGTAATTTATTGAAGTACAGAGAATTACCCTTTGTAAATATTGAAACAGTCATCCAATCTTGAATGGCTTTAATGCCGTCGCGATCTACCAGGGTCGCAGGATTTACTGAGAGGAAATTTTGGAAGTAATGTGCGCCGTATTATTGTACGTTTCATATGGGAACTTAAGTGACTAGCGAATCCAGACTATATTAGTCCATGTGATGCGGGCGTATTAGCTTCTTCATTCACAAGTAGAGCTTTATTTTATGTAGATACTGTGTTTTAATTGTATCATAGTTTCTATATGTCCGGAAACATTTATGAATGTACTTAAATAGCTTTACGTACATTTCCTTGACTTACACCAAATATTGATAAATGTTTTTTATTTATTTAAGTAGGTTTGTACAAACACTTTAACACGTCAATTATATTTTAAAACTAGATGCGTTTCCTATCTGACTACTCTGAGACTTGAGTGGACCTGTCGAGTCAGTGCACGCATTTCACAGTAATCTTGCAGCTTAATTCAAAAGTGCTCAACGATATCGAAATATTAAAAATAATTTATTATCAACGAAAAACAAGGAGCCTTTTGTGTTAAAGGTAACCGACACATCAAATCGTACTGTATGTCACGGAATGCTAAAACATTCCCTCGGACCCTAGCACAATATGTATACTTAAATAAGATAGTCTTTTCTTTTACATTTTCATTTTCTCGAAAGACGCACGAGTAATTTTCTCGGTTGCCCCTGTCTTACAGAATCAAACTGAAACAAATGATCGGTAATCCCTCTTAAGCCTAAAGGGAATTCTTGAGAATCAATGAAAATTCCCGCCCCTTGTAGGTGACCTTGTCAGGGCGCCCCCGCCCAATCTCTTGTCAATTTTCTTATTATCGGAATATGGAATCGCAGTCGTTGCTTAGATAGACTCCAAGATATAAGGTATGTGCGCCCATATCTGTATTTTCTATTCGAGCTTCTAAAAGGTTTCTCGAAGACTATAGAGTTTCCTCTACTTGTATGAACATTATTCAATTTCAATAAACGTGTTTTTTGTAATATATTCTATTGAAGAGTATTGTGATAAAAATAGACGCTTATATCAATATCTCATAGGTGTCATATGAATAAAATAGAGTAGTGTGAAATGTGATAAATATGAGAATACTAGTTTGTGTCAGCGTCTTCGCCTCGTGACTTTCGTGACTAGGATAAAAGTATCCTCTGTGCTAATCCAGATTATGAACTATATGTTTGCCAAATTTCATCTAAATCCATTTACCCGTTTTCGCGTGATTGAGTAACGAATAGCCAAACATAAAAACTTTTACATTTATGATATGATATTTGAAGGACAATGTGGCTATAATTTCTAAACCAGTCTCTGCAATGTGTTATCGAATTTAGTTGGGGGAGCGTACAACGTTCGTGAATTTCTTTGACATCCCTTAGGACGTCCGGGCTCTCCGGGATAATGGAATCCTGGGCCTTTAATATTGCGCTAATCGTAAACCTGCCATTTGTACAGACTTACCTTTCGGGTTTGTGGTATTTTTTCTTGCGATTATTTATCCTTTACCCATGTCAGACAACATTTTTAGTATTTTTTTTTTTACTTTATGTGCCTAGCTATCCTACCAATATTATAAATGTGAAAGTTTGTACTTAAGTTCTGATGTTTTTTGCTCAATCACGCAAAAACGGTAGAACGGATTTGGATGAAATTTAGCACACAGATAGTTTATAACCTAGATTAACAAACAACATATATAGCATACTGTTAACTTGGTAGTGCGTTCCCGTGGGATAATTTTCGACTTGCACGCGTGCGAAGCCCTGGCGAAAGTTAGTAAACTTAATATAATCCACCATAAAATAAATGCCCTTATGCATAAACGTTGCTTAAAGTTAAGTAATGATTAGCGTCTGTTTAACCATACATTTTTGACCTTTAATCACCTCTTAACTGTAACTAAAGTTTATAAATATGGGGGAATAAGTTCAGTGGCCCTAGTGTGAGTTTTATTTAACCATTTCGATCAAACGCTTCGAGCGCGTTCTGCGCTCCGAATGGTCCGTCACCAATTCAGGGCCAATCGAAGCGCCAAACGCGCTCGAAGCGTTTGATCGAAATGGTAAAATGAAACTCACACTAAGGCCTCTGTTCTGCAAGCTTTTGTTAAACAATAGGTGCACGTTAAAATAAAAAACGAAACAAACTATACTGAAAATTAGAGCTCTCATTATAGGTAATTCATCTAAGTTGTACACTTTCTACGGGTCCTGTCTTCCGCCACAATCTCGCTCTAATTTGCCGTGACATTGCGGTGCAAATACGTTTGAAAGTAGTTACTTCGCAATTTTAATAAAAGTTCCACTTTACTTTGAAATTGAAGATCTCTCAACAATTCATTGACTTTTTAACATTCCTCTTTTCTCTTACCATGCAGATCAGAGGGTTAATTGCGTAACACACTAACAGTAGGAATGGTTTTCTTTTTGACAGTTCAACAGCATTCATTGCGTTATTTACGTTGTTGAGCAGACAAATTTTCGAACATATGAAGCAATGGATTGGTAATATCCACAGTAATATCCTTCAAAATGATCCAGATTCAGCTTGATATACATATAGTGTTACGCAATTAGGGTATAGTTCATCAAAATTCAGAATAATCTCTGGTCTTTAGCGCCCTTAAGAGTGACACGCATGACCGCACATACATTATAATGCTTTATAATTAGCTCTATTTTATTTAGCAAAGAGAAGTTAGTGTAATCGACATTTTAGGGGTTCGGGTCGAGTTTGTTTAGGACTGGACGTAACCTCTCCGAATATTGGGAGCGTGATTGGGCGCGCGAGTGGTCCTATATTTATTGTGTACATAAATCTTTAAGAAAAAGGTAAATACGGGGGATGAAGACGTTATATTTCTCCGAGACATGTTCAGTCGAAAGTAAACTCGTATTTGTTCAACCTCTCTATTTTTATCCGTTAAGACCAGGATTTATGTGATGTAGTTTGTGCCGAAGTGTAATCTCTGCATTAGCACATTGGAAAAAATGGTTGTTAATATTATGTAGTTTTATTATATTATTTTGTAGCTCTATTAGATTATTTTGTAGCTCTATTAGATTATATCCAGTTGGTACACACGGCTACACATCAAGCTATACAGTTCTAGTATAAGCTGATCTCGCATTGTATAGGATTTCCGTACAGTGCGAGATCAGCGTAAACTGGAAATGTATAGCTTGATGTGTAGCCGTGTGTACATGTAGTACACGTTGACACACGCCATCTTGGGGATTGCCTTAATTAGTAGTCTGCATCAAGCTACATCCTTGTTTGATTACCGTAATAAGGTCTATGATCTTGGCGGCAAACCTTTTTTGCTATTGCTATATAACATCCTATGAATCATGCATGATAGAAATTAAAGATGTACAAGATTGTTTTCCACTTTATTTTAAGATTTTTGTCTACTTCCTGTTAGAAAATGACAAGAACATGTAAAATTTGTTAAAATATTATATTCTTTATATTATTATCTGAAGAAATCCAAATATAATGTGGGTCGACACTTGCTACGAATATCTTTTGGATGGTATGTTACAGGATCATCTATTCAGATTATATTTGTTTCTATTGCTGCTGCTGTAATAAAAGTCCAAGCTTTACGTTATTGCCTATTCTCACCACTTGCGTGAGGATAATAATAAAAATAACTTCCCTCATTCCAGCCAATAAATGGTACGCACAGCAATGACCCATTCTCCATTTAATAAAACCTCATGTTAATTTATTTGTCGGTGCTGCAGGTGGCGCCGTCTAGTTTTGTTACGAAGTTATTATGAACCACCTAAGAGGTCGGATAACAGTTTCACTGATTGGTGACAGTCAGGCCCGTCTTTTCCATTGGCCCCTAGGCACTTGTCCAGAGCCCCGCGATCCATGGGACGCCCCTATTGTTCCTGCTAGCTAAGAAAACCTAAGTTCCCAAGCGGAGTCCTAAAATCGAGCTCGCTTCGCTCGTTCTTTACACATTCTTTTCTTCAGCATAGGTCGACAAAGAAACTCCTGTTCTGTATGAATGGGTAAAAGGCACCTATCCAAAGCGGGGTACTAAATTTTCTGAGCTCGGCTTTCCATCCAACTTTTTCCATTGAGGCCCCATTTTCATAAAGTGCCCAGGGCCTCCACTAGTACGAGTATAAAGACGTCCCTGGTGACAGTCACTCTATCAAAACGTCGTATCGATGGTTGCGTGGCGGCTGTCTTCTGATAACAGATAGGATGTCAGGGGACCAGTTGTCGAATCGCGTCCACGACGAACTGCTATATTCCGGCACAATCCTGATAATATTGAAGCTTCTGAACCAGCAATACGATAACCACTTTTGGTTAAGACTATCCTGCGTCGTTATAATAAACTAACTAGCTTTTGGCCGCGGCTCCGCCCGCGTCGACATTGGTTATCGCCTATGTCCTTCTCCATATCCCAGGCTATATCTCTGCCAAATTTCATGACGATCGGTTCAGCGGTTTAGGCGTGAAAGCGTAACAAACAAACAGAGTTACTTTCGCATTTATAACGTTAGTAGGGATTTCATCATGTATCCACCATGCGCCAGCCCCTGTTATGAACTTAGTAAATTACGTCGAAAATTCGAAATACCCAAAATTGTTGTCCAAGTTCCATCGTTCGGTTTATGCGCGTTATAAATTAATAAGGAATTACATTCTGACTGCCAAGTCCCATAATGGGCAGGTGGAAATAGGCAAGCGCTTTGTGGACTAACTACACTTGTTATTGAATAGTTTCAGTCAACAATGTGCCCCTGAACAAAGGGAACATTTCGGGCTTTGGTCAGATACTTTCTTATTTATATCACAACTTCACAGTAACGGAGTTTCGAGTTTTCTTTTGTTGTATGTTTGTGGTAGTTCAACATTCGCGGTTGTACAAGCTCATCACAAATTTTATTGTTTGTTTTGTTGAATTTTTTGTTTTGTACAAAGGGTAATAAACTTCGTTATTGTTTTTTCCTTTTTATTAATGGCACCTATAGTATTTATCACATTTATCCGGGTTCACTGAGTTTTACAGTTTGTTTGGTCTTTTGATATTAAAATATTTTAAACTACTTACCTACTGCTTTCGTACCTTATTTTTATTTTCTTTAACAAGTTTTTAAATTAATCCTAACTAAAATTATAAATCCGAAATTAAGTTTGTTTGTTAATTACACGATAAAACGGCTGTACGGATTTGGATGAAATTTGGGAGACAGTTGATAAACCATGACCTGGTTAAAGACATAGGCTACTTTTCATCCTGAATCGCAGACGAAGTCGCGGGCAACAGCTAGTAACTAGCTGATAGATATGTGAACAACTGAAACTATTAAATGTAGTGTTTAATAATGGAAATCATAAAAAAACCAGATCATAATATTTCTGCTTTAGAAGGCGGTTCGTTAGTTCCCATTGTCTGTCGTTTTCAGTGAGCGAGTCTACTTCACTGAAGTTAAGACAACTAAAAGCCTTTAAACGGCGGTTTTAAAACTCATGCTATTCACATTTAAAATAAAAGCAAGAAAATTGGACATGAAATGAGCAATTCTTGTTTATATATAATCTGAATTTCGGAAATGGCTCGAACGATTTTCATGAAATTTAGTATGCAGGGGGTTTCGGGGGCGATAAATTGATCTAGCTAGGTTTCATTTTCTGAAAACGTCAAACTAAAACAAAAAGCAAGCAAAGCTTGGCAATACCAGATATTATTTGTTAGAACGAGCAACGAAATCCATACTAATATTATACATTCGGAATTACGTTTGTTACTCAATCACGTTAAAACAGCTGAACAGATGTGGATGAAATTTGGCACAAAGATAGTTAAAAATCTGGATTAACACAAATGATACTTTTTATCCCGGTGTTACGTTCCCGTAGGATACTATAGTGACCGAAGGGATCTAACTATAAATAAAATATTAAATAGTGTTTAACTCCGTGGTACTCCACGTATAAAGAAGTCAAGACTATAATAGGGCCGCGCCTAATACAATTAAATATATTTTCTTTAGGATAAATCTCATCCTATTGTCGTTGTTGTCACAGACAGCTGTGCTGCTGGGGAGTTTGTTCCGCTACTTCTTCTTCCCAGCTAAAGCACTAGGAAGTGGTGAAGGGCGGGCGTTTTTGGGGGGACTGTCTTATGTAATTTTATTTTGACGTTCAAAAAGAGCTGACTCTCAGCCTAGTTTGAATAAATGACTTTTGATTTTTTTTTGATTTTGATTTTGATTTTGATTTTGATTGACGGATAGAATCCTACAAATATCATCTTAATAGTTCAAATGTGACAGTCATTCCATTACCGGCCTGTATTAACATAAAGGTTGCATTCTTTAAGCAACAAACCTTTACAATACCTTCGGACCTACACGCGGGCGAAGCCGCGGGTTCAAGCTAATGATTTATATTCCCCAGAACGAGTTTGTCGCAAGAAAACCCTTTCCTTTCCCTGTTCACTCCCACGCGTAGTTAGATTACTTACATGTTCTGAAACAACCCGGGTAAACCACTAGCATAATTTTAGGGCCCATTAACTTCGTAATGCCTCAGAGTATGTATAAATCAACAACGCAATGTGGTCCTGTAAAGAGTTCCTTCAACTTTATACGTGTAAGGGTGAACAAAAACAGTACCTACCTACAAATATCAGAGCGAGTTCAGTTGAGTCGATCTCTTTATTTCCTCCTCAAAGCGGGACAGCTGAAGCGATTCTCAGGAAAACTTAATGATTCAAGATTTCAACGTTGTAGCCTAGTTGTCATAACCTAGTTTTGTTTTTGTGGTTCCCTAAACGATATTTCTGCTGTTTCTAGTCGATTTTTTATAAATTTTTGTTGTTTTTGTAGCACCCGTCGCACTACTCGCCCTGTTCCTTTTGACACATAAATATATTATATCACAAGAACACTTCGAGTGACAATAAAAATAACGATTGTTCCAGAAACTTTGTCCCAGTTAAAGCTTCCCCTTCCATTTCTCAAATGACTCGTACAAATCTTGTTTTTGCTTTTTTCTGAGTTACTACGAAAAGGAAGACTTTTATCCTTCTCGTATGCAATGTTTTTATTCATACTTATTACGAGAGCTGCAACATCTTTCAGAGATGCAGAATGCTGCAGCTACATGACTTCGTAGAAACAAATGAATTTAATTTAAAATGAGAGTCTGCTTAGGTATGTTTTGTTATTTTTTGGTGTTTTAAAAATACTGCAGCTCCAGTTTTGAGAAATGGGAACAAGTATCGCGCTACTGATACTGTTGGTTATGTTCTATGTAATAATAACGAGGTAGAATATTAATTGTTTGTACACAAAACACAGTGCTGTATGTGAGTGGTGTTTGTCGTCGCTGTGCCCGCGGCCGAGCGGCCCGAGGCGCGATCCGATCAGCCGGTGACGCCTATTAAACCCGCAGAGTGGGAACCCGTGTTAACCTGAGTTTGCTTTTGTCTTAGCAACGGGGTGTAGGTGGCAACTCAATAGTTGAGTTGTTATAGTATAATCGTTCGTTTAGTTTTTGTTGTTCGATATTGAACGATATATTTTGAATCTCCTGGGCCTTTGTATTAAAGCTTGTCTGCTGAAGATAGACAGAGATACATTGTGTTTTCAGTTATTTGTAAGATAAACACGTTAGGATTTAGATTAAACGTGTTTTTTCCTCAAAACAAAGGGAGTCTGCGTTTTGTTAGAGGCGTGCCGTTTACGAGGGTCGGTATTCAAGCGCCGGACCACAGCATGTGTTTATTGCGGCGACCATAAACGTTAGCTTTATAACCTCTACAACTGTCTCCACAAATGTTCAAGGAGAATGCGACTCAAACGAGCGTCGTAAAGACTAAATTCAAGTGCCCTGTACGGCTAATTAATCCGCGGAATGCCCACACAACACAACTTTTATGTCACTGTACTTAAGTGATGACGTAAAGTTTTTCGATACTACCCACACTACCTCCGCAAATAAACTCACTACAATGTTCGTCAGAAGTCCCATCTCTACGAAAACCTATCTTTTGTCCTTTATATTGAATGAGAAGTTTCATATTTTTCCGTGACTGGAAAACTTTTTGTCGCACCAGAAATAGCCAGTTTCCTATTGAATCTTTTTGGGGTAAAACTAAGTCAATCGAGAAACTCATTTGTTCGTGCAGTTCCGATAAGGTCTCATGTTGCTCAGCCCCGTGAAATACAACACAACGACTAAATGAACTTGCCTTTGTCGTTTACGAACTTGATTTTTGTTTTCTTTCATCGACACTATTACCATCTTTTACGTAATGTGTTTCGCGTAGTATTTTTGTTCCGAATAAGTCCTTGGCATAAAATAATTAGAAATAGAAATAAAAATATCCCAACTCCGACTACTAATGGATGTAGGTTAATTCCTACATACATTAGTTTAATCAAATTGTGTAGTTCCATTCAGACTTGACCTTTATAATTTTGGCTGGCAGCTTAATGTTTGTTGTCACTTATTGGGTCAAAGTCGCACCATGGACTGGCGGGCATCCAGCATCCATGAAGGTCACTTTACAATTTTGCGTAACCTTTAAAAATTCTCTTTCCCATGCTCAAGTTGGCCAGTTACCAAACGAAAAAGAAATGTTGACAGTTAACTGTTTAGAGTTAAGTCAAGGTCGCGAGAAAGCAGCAGGTCAGTGGGACAATTGTTAAACCACTTTTATTGTTATAATAAACTGTAAAGTGGGCCAAAAACAGAATTTCATGAATAAATAATTAATTTGCTTTGTGTATTTATGAGATTTACATTTTTATAGGTAATCATCAATCGCTTTTAAGTTGATTCAAAACCGGATTTAGAAATTGATGCCTTTTTCCTGATTCAATTTAAACATAATCTATAATGATGGCACTTCTCAATAAATAAACACATTTACAGAAATTATACGTAATCAGAACCCGAAGTATTTGTATTAGAAAATTACAATTTAATCAGTACACATGTGGGCAATTTTCCGTTCCACTAAGTGTAATTGGCACAGGTGCCGTAGTCTGTCGCTGCGAGGTGTCACCGGTCCAATTTCCTGAACACCCCTATTCTCCCCCCTACGACTGTTATTGGATTTTTTTGCAATATCCCTCATTGCGTACCGACGCGGATGCGAGTGTACTCGAATTACTTGCCAACACGCACTTGTGAACGCTACGACGCTTTTTGATTCCCCACCTCCCTGTTTAATATGATCTCCTAGTATTTCTCCGCTACAATTGTAACGTTACAAAAGGATATCTGTCGCAACCCAAGTTTCGTGATATTCCTTTATGGTTTAGACGGTAATGCGGGATTTAACGACCTACGATCAATCTTCCAATTCTATTTGAACTAAATACGGATTATTGGATCCCGTTGAAATAATAGAGATCAGTCATCCGTTTTATTCTTCACTAGCTTTTGTCAGCGGTTTCGCCTGCGCGGAGCGTGGAAATTATCCCACGGGAACGTACTACCGGGATAAAAAGTATATAATTATGTATATTATAGGTTATTAGGGGTATATTCATAAATGATTAAAGTGATTAAAGTTAAATGATGTTTAAACGTCAAAAATGTATGGTTAAACAGACGCTAATCATTACTTAACTTTAAGCAACGTTTATAAATAAGGGGGGTGTTTAATAGTGATTTTGATTTTGATTCTGATTTTTAATTTTGATTTTAATTGTATTTTGGTTTTAATTGTATTTGGATTGTAATTTTAATTTTGTTTTTGATTTGATTTTGTACGATTTAAATTTTGGCAGTATTTCGATTTCAATTTAGCATTTGGTCGAAAACATTGTTGTTTTATAATCCTAAGTATATCAACTATGTTCGGTGAGTATATGAACTCACCTAATTTTAAGCAGGTGCCTAGAATCAATTATCAAACAAGTAATGCATGATGTGCTTACCTGTAAGAAATTGGTACACTAGTCTATAAGTACATTGGATGTATCTCATATTTATGTATCAGTGTATTCAATTGTTGGTGAGCCCAAGAAATAATAAATAAATGTGTTAATCCAGCAGGATAAAAACTGTGTGCCAAATTTCATCTAAGTTAACTTGGCCGTTATTGTGTGATTAAGTAATAAACATCCAAATGTCTAAATATTCACATTTATAATAAGGAATATCGAGGTGGATTTCTGCAAAAACTAGCTAAAATAGTAAATATTGTGTTCATAATCAATTAGTTACGATGGCGTGTTAAATAAGCGCAGCATGATTGTTATTACAGTTTTTGCAAGCTGTAAAGGTTAGTAGGTTATTAGTGATAGTGTCACCTTAATTAACGGTTAAAATAAAACTTTATATGATTGCATTAATTAATTCGATGAAACTACTTATTATATACATTTGCACTTTGATATTTGAAATGCATTTTAATTTATTTTTAGTCATTGCTCTACATTTTCTATCACAGTATTTTTCAAGTCTCCATTATATTACCTATTTCTATAGTAATTCTGTTTCACCATATATTTGAATTTGAAAGATTTGAATATTTATCTGTCTATCTTCTACATAATATCTCCTTCTTCTTGTATTAAAAAATCATTTGCCGTGTGTTAGTCTCGCAAAAACTCGAAAATGGCTTAACAAATTGGATAAAGAAGTGGTGGTTTGAAAAAATAAAACAAAAAATTGGGGAAAACCAGAAGGAACAGCCAAATAATCGGGATTAATGAAATTACATTTTCTATGGGAATTTTGTATGTGTTGAAATATGGACAGGACAGCTAGTCAACATTATAGAATATTGTATTTATCTAGCTCAATAATATTCCCTATATCATACTTAGATACGTAAGTATTTGTTAAAGACATACAGTTAGGCTTTAATAGGCCTTAAATTCTACCTGGAATTGAGGTACGTACCAATTATATATTATCTACGTAAGGTAGACATATTCCCTCCGCCGAAGCCCATTCATTTGATGCCTATCTGTACTATTTATACAAGCGCTACAATGTATTTATTGCTCTCTTTATTTTTCTCTTTGCTTCTTATTTGTAGATAAATGTAAATTACAAACGCTTCCAACATGCTACATATTATACACATAATATGCATAAACACACGCCTTCTTACCATTGGGGTTGGCAGAAATTGCAGAACGCCACCATCCTTATTACCATCCTTGTACAGACGCCAGCACATCAAACAAATTTTCCCAATTGAGTATGAACCTAATCTTTTTGTAATAAAGTTGAAAATCCATCAAATAAAGGAGAATGCCCACGGCACTATGGACAAATGTACTCATTTCAACATTTGTGTGTCTTCATCAAATCATCTTCAAAATACTCGATGACATGCCTAAATACTTCCTCAAAAAATTCAACACAATCTACAACGGGATTTCCAAAATATTTACAAAAATGAAATGACTATTTTGAGGTTATGTTCGATCACAAAATGAACTGAAAAAGCTATTTGAAAGGGTCTACGTGGGTTTACGAGTAAGCTTGTACTTTTGAAATACAATTGTGTAAAATCTGTAGCAGTTTAGCTATGTCACGTGACCATTTACTGGTGACCAAGTCTACTGTTTTAGATTTTGAGTATCTTTGTGCCTCAAAATCTTAGTTCCGCGTTTCATTTAAATGCAAAGTATGCAAGCAAACATTATATTATATAACATAACATCACACCTGTATTCCCGAAGGGTTAAGCAGAGGTGTACCTATGTGTAGTACACCCACGTTTCGCCAGTTATGTTTAAGTCTCATGTAATAGGGGGCAACCCTATTGCCATCAAGAAGGCACAAATCCAGACTCCAGGCTGCTAATGAGAAATTCCAGATGGAAAAACCCAACAAGACTGCCCGACCTGGGAACCGAATCCAGGACCTCATGCTCAGTAGTAGCGCTTGAATCAAGAATCTCCAACAACCGCGCCTGCGCATAAGTGGCGTTAATCTCAAGGAGCAGTTGAGACATAGTCCCACAGTCGCAGTCGCCATGATCATTATATCACAGTATAATACTATTGTCAATATTTGTACACAAAAAGTCCTGTCTTTGGTAATACAACACATACACGGTGCAGCGGCGAAGAAAGTATATTATTTTCAATGGGTTAGCAGTAGTAGCCGAAAAACTAAAAGCTCAAACTCCACCCACAACGTACCAAAACCAGCAGAAAAAACAGTCTGGTTTACCGTTGACAAGACATAATAATACAAAAGTATGACAGAAAATAAATATAAT
The DNA here is from genome assembly GCA_947359405.1 of Antitype chi. Classification (NCBI taxonomy): domain Eukaryota; kingdom Metazoa; phylum Arthropoda; class Insecta; order Lepidoptera; family Noctuidae; genus Antitype; species Antitype chi. The sequence continues at coordinate 5,798,568 of OX375815.1, read as the reverse complement.
GTCAAATAGGGTTGTACCCGTGTTAATAAAAGACACATTCGATTATGAATTGTTCGATTGTTGCATATGAAAATCTTTGTTGTTTTTATCAACGTGGGTCGAATAGTATTATTTCTAAATACGTTTGAAACTATTCCAATTTCAATACCAACAATAAATAAAAATATGACTATAGCAATGGATGCCAGTGTGCGGTAACTACGGCACACTAGTTTCGTCCGTCACACAATTGAGTGAAAATAAAATAGACAGATGTACCTCCTACTACCTTAGTTCTGTGGGATATTAATAACTGATTTATTTATTTTTATCTTGCTAATCAATACAGAATCGATATCATTTATGGGGATATCATATAATCGATATTAAATAGGTAGGCACATTAAACGCAATAGAAAAATGGACCTCCCTAATTGTTTAATATTGACGAATGACAGGAGATTGTAAAAAATGGCGTACTTTACAGTCAGAAACGTAAAAGTACTAATTATTGTTCAAAAAACTACCCCATTATAAATATAATTTAAGTCCTATTCGAAAAATATATTTTTATTTTAGATATTTCATACTGTTCAACTTTTTGAGACACGAGACATTTTTCAAGAGTACTGTCCATGGGCATTCTCCTTTGACAGATTGAGGTAGCTTCATGTGCTGGCGTCTGTACCATCCATATAACACTCCTTTTTCTTCGTTGACATTTTTACATCTGGTCAAAAGTCAAAAAAGTCAAAGCATTTATTTCAAATAGGCACTTTTGAACGTCAACATTTCCATTAAAATAGAATTTAATCTAGTCGCCCCTTCCAAAATGTAGTTTCGTATGGAGAAGAATGGGCAAGAAACTCCACCGTTACTCTTTTAAAATATTTTAAATCATACACGCACGTCATTACGTCCGACGGTTGCGAATACTACGTACCTGACGTTTCCGAAGAAGATCACCTATAAGGTGACTAAATGTCCCTCTAGGATGTGGACACCCTAAAGGGACATTTCCCGGCGTATCCACGCACATCTGCCTTGGAAATACTTTTTGAAACATGATTTTCCTTTAATGATTATCTATACTAATATTATAAAGAGGAAAGATTTGTTTGTTTGTTTGCATTGAATAGGCTCCGTAACTACTGAACCGATTTGAAAAATTATTTCACTGTTGGGAAATTACACTATCTCCGGGTGACATAGGCTATACAGGCTGATTTTTTAGTCACCGTCCAAATTTTTCAGGGTGATAGTACCCGTGAAATTGAACAACTTTCTCCAAGGAACATGGGTCGAAATATGAAAAAAAAATCGACCTCCCATGCAAAATCAATAGTTAGCTGCTCGATTTTGTATGGGAGGTCGATTTTTTTCGACCCTGAAAAATTTGGACGGTGACTAAAAAATAATTCTGTATTTATCTCCGTATTCCCACGGGAACGGGAACTACGCGGGTGAAACCGCGGAGCGCTGCTAGTAATTTATAAGTAACTAGCTTTATCTAGCGGCTTCGCCCTCGCAGACTTCGGTGTATCATACATATAATTTTTTCTCTTGAACACTCTGTCTATAAATGAAAACTGCATTAAAATCCGTTGCGTAGTTTAAAGATCTAAGTGTACACACGGCTACACATAAATTCCAGTTTACGTTGATCTCGCACTGTACGGAAATGCTATACAATGTCAGATCAGCTTATACTGGAAATGTATAGCTTGATGTGTAGCCGTGTGAGCAAACCCGAAAAGCGACTTTGTTTTATACTGTGTAAGGATAAGTGCCATCAAGAAAACTTCATCAGAGCTATTATAAAAAGATTCTAACTCAGTTAAATTCCTTAAAAAAACCTTACTTGGATGGAAGAAATTACATCCATAAGCCCAAACGGTCCGACTCCTGTAATAAAGCCTAAATATTTAATGAACAGCCAGTGTAGCGTTTATATCGTCTCGATTGTCGGAAAGGATTTCCATAAAAGCTTTATTTCGTCCCTTATCTCTATCCCTTTTGTATCGACGTCACTGATAGCAAGTGGCTCGTAAATCTTAATGACTGAGGATCGCTAGATTGCTCACTCTTAGTCGTAATAGACAGATAACAGCTTTTGTGTCTATGGTAATTTTTGTCAACTCACTGTATTAATACAACCTTGTTTGTACGAGGCTAAGAAGGAGTGGCTAAGTAATAACAGCCGCACGGGTCGATCGTTCAGGTTAAGCAACGTTTGCCGCGGTTGGTCAGTGGATGGGTGACCATCTTTACATACCAAGACCCCTCCGTGCCTCAAAAAGCACGTTATGCCTTTTGTCCCGGCTGTCATTTGTGGATCTTTGACAGCCAGTCTTACCAAGGGGTATCGTGTTACTCAGTAACTGGGTTGTGGAGGTTAGATAGGCAGTCGCTCCATGTAAAATACTGGTATCTAGCTGCATCCGGTAAGACTGGAAGCCGACCCCAACAAAGTTGGGAAAAGGCTAGGCAGATGATGTCTGTACGAGGCTGTTAATGTAATTTCCTTTGCCTTGTGGACGAGGAAAACTGGAAATTGAATGTTGCATGCCCAATTTAAGAATGTTGAGCGTTAGACATGACAGTAGAATGCTGTTCGCGGAATGTGGCTTCTTGATTTAATGCAGAAATGTGGCTAAGTAACTAATGAACGGAATTATTCTAATTTCAATGCACTAATAAATATGCATTAATTATGTATAATTCGACGCATTGTTATGTTTTACTGCGTTGTACTTATCTTTGTTAAGACATACACTGGTAGGCGAACATTTAAATAAGCAGGTAGGTACTTATTGCTTAAATTATAAATTACAGTTTTAAGTCTAACACGGATTAATATTTTGGTGTTTATTAAAGCATATTCTATCTATTTAGATAAATACTGAGTTTTATCTTATCGAGCCTTGCGTTATTTAGTTTCACAAGCCAATTTTCCTACTTGCAAAAGAAAAAAAAATCCGTTATTGCCATTCTAAGGTCTCCACAAAAGCAATACAGGACAAAGAATTTTCCTTAAATTAAACAAACTGTTTTGTTACTGTGTTTACTTTCATTAGAAAACAAGATTTGGAACAAAATAAGAAACGTCCGGAATTGAACACGCGAGTTTTCCGCATTTTCTTTTACGTAGAGGAATATTGGCTTTACTACAACAGGTTTTAACGATGTTTATTGCTTGACAAACGTGAGAGTTTAGTGAATCTGTCAATAACAAAATTCACGGTATCAGTGAATGTGTACGTATACACAAAATGTAATCCGCATACGGCACTGAAAATCCATAAAAATACAATACAATAATGGCTATGGATCAACTATCTCATTACGGAAATTTCATTCCAAGCACTTAATCGTGCTTTGCATTTAATAAAAAATTATGGCACGTAACATTTTAGGTCTGCCTAAACTGTTTTGGAGTAAATACGAAAACTGAATTAGCAATGACTACAAAATAATATCCGGAGAACGGTGTGTCGGATTATAAATGTTGCTCTTTGGGTACCTACAGCAATCGCAATACATACTACCAAAAAAAAAACACGCACAAAAACAATGTTATACCACACGGAAGTAGTAGTTACTAGCAATCAGTAAGACAAGTATCCACTACTTCCATGGATCACCAATCCGCACAGAGCATGGCATTCGTATGTACCTATTATATCTAAATTTAAGCTCCTTGCCATGCCACAGACTTTTGACCACCTTCCACCTACCTATGCCGTCAACAGACTGCAAATAAGGACGAATAATAATCCTTTACCTTAATTAAGCACTTCCGCTAGATTAGTGGCATACATTACTTGCATCATTATTCATCCACTAATTAGGTCGCTCTCTTATTGTCCTGAAGCTTTCATGTACGGAGATTGATTACCCTGCAATAGAGCGATGATTTGATTCATTAACATCTATTATAGGTGATAGTGTGGATACTACAGTACTTATGTAGGTATATGCAGTGTTGGTAAGCTGTGTTGATATTTTATCTGTATTATGTGAAAGCTGATACACTCGGACCAATTATAAGTTAATTGACAGGTGTCCATGATTGAATTAGTGTGTAAAGATTGTACGCCTCAAAATAGCAGAACGCGGGATTAGGCTCGAAAACGAAGAACAAAGCTTACTAAATGTGTATTAGTATTATTGGAATTATATTAACAAGAGCGTGTTTTCGATACAGTACCTACGTTAAAGGAAAATGCTACTGTGTAAGCATTTATCTACAGAGCTTAATAGAGATAAGACACAAGGTAAGTAAAGTAATTTTACTAACTGGTCCGTAGTTAGTAAAATTACGTTACTTACTTTGTACTTGAGAGTTTACCAAAGACTGAAAACAATAGCCCGGAGAAAATATGATACAAAAACTGTTGTAGTCCTCATTTCCAAAGTCTAGTCTAGCTACAAAGAGATAAAACGGAGTCGTTTAAAACATCTTTGTTTTCAAAGAATATTCAATTTCTTAGCTCTAGGTATAGCCTTTGTAAAAAAAAGCCAGTAGATATTCAGTACACATTTTCTCTAGCATTGGTTTTCTTATATTTCTTTACGATTCGCCTGATAGAATCCAATTTGTTTACTTGTGTGTGAATTTATTTTTGCGAAGAGAGAATTGAAATTAATAAGAGCTGTTATGAAGATTACCTTTTAAGCCGGGCTAACATTTAACTAATTGGCCTAAAATCTTTTTACTTTGAGGCTTACTAACTAGGTCTCGCTTTTTTAAGACTGTTTACTGTATTCTAAGTTTTGCTGAGTAGTAATTTAGATTCGGTTTGTGTCTGTAGGCACTATTTCAGGTTGTCTAACGAAGCCTTCGTAGACCTCATTTGTGGCCAATACTTTCATCTCTTACCCTTTACAAAGATGGGAGCCGTGCAGAGTCGTGCTACATTATTCAACAATGTTATCTCTCAAACTTGTCTTGTATTCCAGGACTAGAAACTAGTTTTTTATCTACAAAAAAGTCTGAATACTTTGTGGGAATACCGCCACTGGAATCTCGACTTACATGCAAAATTTCAGACAAAACCGGAAAGTTTTTGAATAGTTTGAAACAAATCTTTCTGCGGCCTTCATTCACAATTGGACTCTCGGAGCACGTACTGCGGAGTTTTATAGGTTTCATCTTTTATAAATACAGACTTTCAGATGTAAAGTTTACCGCTATCGGAAACTAAATTATTATTATCATTTACCACAGTTCGCGGCTCAACATTGACCACTTTTAAAAAGAAGGTATTACCTATAAGTACCGTAGTATATTTAACTTTATGATAGGCGAGGTGTTGATGTAATAAGATCTCGACCCGGAACTATGATTCCGAGATATTGCATTACGGGAACTCAAGACGGCATGGAAAAATGATTGAGAAAAGTATTATTACCTGCATTGTGAAATATTTTTACGTCATAAATCTTGTTATTTGCCAATAAGCTTTTATAGAGGTAAGTGCAATAAGCGTATTGGTAATTCGTATTGCGAGATTGCCTGGGGTTTTAAAGGTAGGTTTTTGAAGGTACACTATAGCAATATTTTTTAGGCACTAAATGCTCTATCCTGCAAAACATCTTTTGGCTTGCTCATAGCCATAACCACTTTTTTTTATTAGCCTATACTGTCCCACTGCTGAGCAAAGGCCTCCCCCAAATCTTTATAGGCATCCTTTTCTAGGGCCACCTCGATGCAACCCTTACAATACGCGTCTAGGTCGACTCGCCACCTCTTCTTGGGATGGCCATAGAAATGTTTAAAAAACTTCCTTCTTATATCTATGGTCATACTCATAACAGAACCAACGTAAAACAATATAATTTTATCAATTTACTACACATAACAAGCCACAAACCCGGCTCACTAAAATACAACTTTATCACGAGCAGAGACATGGAAGTAAAACATTTTCTATCAGAATTTCCCACGCGGATCGCAGGTGCGATGCGGTGCGCTGCTAACCAATAAATAACCCAACGCTAGCTTCCCTGATCAGTGTAATCTAACTAGACGTGATATACTTAGGTAGGCGGCGCGGCGCTCAGGTACACTGCACCACAACCTAGGAACATAGGTTAGGTATACTGCACCACAACCTAGGTGCAAGCTCAAGAGTAGCTCGTCGAATGCTGCATGAAAGCGACAGTGAAGCCAGTCCCGTCATGTAGCGTAACTCAAAATTTATCTAGATAAGTCTGAAAGCTTTGCTACGACGCTCTTTTACCAAAACAAGAATGGTTTTGATTTTCAGATTATAAACTTAGGTACAGAGGTTTTCTTTGAGGGAGTTTAATGAATATTGCAGCAGTTCCTAGAAATTGTTATCAGTTGTTGCGAGAACTTTGTGCACATTATAAAGTAATTAATAAAATGAAATGTTTATTTATGTACAAAGTAGATATTTTAAGGTGAACCTAGTCCACATTTTTTGCATACCAACTTCGGGAGTGTTTTACTCCACTGTCTGACATGGCACATCCAAAGTAAAATATGATATCGTTTTGTCTCATTATTAATATTGTCTGTACGGAAACAGAATACTAAAATAAAAACGCATTAAAAAGTTAGGAGCCAACAAAGATTCGTTTTTCTTGCTAATTTTACTTAAGTTTGGGCGTGTTTAAGTAGGTAATAAAAGAAGTGTAAAATCTCCAAAACCAAGTCGGTACCGACAAGGTTCAATTATAGAAAAGTTCAATAAACTTTATTGGTCATTGATTTATGCATTGGCTTTTTCATAAAACCCGATCTTCCAAAGGACTTTTCTTAATTTTTTCGTGAATTTTTTACCATAAATGATCTTGCATATCACTCAATAACGTTGTGCGTGTAGACTAGCGTCCAACTGCTCATAACTGATACTATCTCTGTCGGACACGAAGCCTGGTGAGACAGCGTGATTTTTAGCCAGGCCCACCAGTGAGTTCGAGCCCGCGACTAAGTTCCCCTTAAGACAGACTTTTAACACACGTCAATATTGGAAGACGAGATGGCGTCGTAATTTCCTAGCTGACTCATCTCTGGGAAGAAATGCCAAAACAAATACAGAACTCATGGTCTCTTTTAAAAGTCCAAACATTATGTTATTAAGATATTATGATGATTTGATATATTTAACATGCAGGACCAAAGTAAGGGCCTTTTGAAGAAAGAGCTATTGCAGCTTTGAGCTGACCTGTCCCAACAGACGGCATGTATTCATTCGCCATCGTGTAGCTCAACTCTAGGTTAGGGAACTCAACGACCCGTCACAAAAAGTACATAACCTTGCCCGAATATCAATGCCTAACGCAAGTGTGCTGAGCATTAAGTCCTGGGTCAAAGTTTTATTGGGTTATTCATCAAAAATGTCTCATTAGCAGCCCAGGTCCTGAATTTATGCACTTTTTTTTTATTGGGTGGGTAATCATAAAAAAACTTCTCCCGTTCTGGGTGGAGCAGGAGGGCGTGTCAGACTTTTACTGACTAAAACCCACCCGTGTTCCCTCAGTTGCCTGTGTGCCAGGGGCCGCGGTATCTCTTTCGAACAACCCGCACCCCGGGCAGGTACTACGTTCCTGTGGGATAATTTTCGACTTCCACGCGGGCGAAGCAGCTGGCAAAAGCTGGTTATCTATAAAAACGGCAAAAAATCACGTTTGTTGTATGGGAGCCTTTAAATATTTGTTTTATTTTAATTTAATTATTTATTTTTAAAGTGAATATATAACTTTCTTTCTTTTCTTTTTAAAAAAACGTTGCCCCACACTAGGAATTTCTCCTGTATTGTGGGTGCGTTTACAAACATTTAAACTCACATACACAACATACACAAACAGCCAGACCCGGAACAACTACTTATAGGTCATACAAATATTTGTTCCGTGCGGGATTCGAACCCGCGACACGCAGCGCAGCAGTCAAGCGCTTGGCCACTGCGCACACCGTGCCGTAAACTAAACATTCTGTGAATATTTCAAGCGTCTACCTGTTGCCGTTATCAATATCAAGCAAAAACGAGTAAAATAATCACGTTTGTTGTATAGGAAACCCCTAAAATATTTATTTTATTCTGGTTTTTAGTATTTGTTGTTATAGCGGCAACAAAAATAAATCATCTGTGAACATTTCAACTGTCTAACTATCACGGTTCATGAGATACAGCCTGGTGACAGACGGACAGCGGAGTCTTAGTAATAGGGTCCCGTTTTAGCCTTTGGGTACGGAGCCCTAAAAAAAGGACAGACAGGATAAGCGACTTTATCTTATAATATGGATAGATATGTACATATAAAAGATACACAAATTATATGTAATTTAAGCAGCATGCATGTAAAAGTAATACAGCCTTTCCTACATAATCCTTAATTCCTACCGTAACATAAATAAACAGGCAAGTCGGCGCCACAAGGTCGCACCTTGTTTTCTCCATTTTCCCCTTCACAATACGTATATAAAGAATCAGACGGCCGTCGAATACAACTGTTCCCAATTACCAAAGTTGCCTCGTATCGAAGGACCATTAATTATTAATGTTCTTCTTATTAATATGATAACAAATGCATGCCCAAAACAGATAGTGATTCAGCATTTTGTAGGCAGCATGACCCATGTTTTGGTCTTTGGAGCATATGTAATTAGAGGGTATTGTTATCAGCTTTACGATTCTCATTTATCATGCAATGTTCAACAGAAAATAATTTCAGCGATTATTATCGGGAATATCGGGAATGTTGTACGTACAATATGATTAGGTACAGCCGGAATATTCTTTCATTTGGATGAACCTAAAAAGTCTTGAATATTCAATGTAGGATTTCGTTTCAATTCAATATTATTTAGACAGACATCAAATATGATTATGATCAAAAAACCAATGTTTATTGTTGTTCAGATTAATACAAAGTCGTGCGAAGAAATTTTTCTCGCTTTTACACGTATATCTGAAATATCTGGCACAATATGTGTTGGCAAGCTTACATAAAGGCGACCGAATCTATTGAGTCTATACTTTAAAGGCGTTTTCTTGGCTCATCGCTGTCTTCTTCACACTTGTTATGTTTCCCATAAGTTGGAACGAAAACGGGGATCCCATAAGATAGTCGAGCACAATGTTTTGGAGATCTGGACACAATAGCGACCTCGAACGGTTGTGTTAGAAGGCCAAGCTATTTGGAGATGATCCAAGAGGGAGGCATCTTATTATCGGAGCGTTGATTTAAATAAAGTAAAGAAAGATGGAAAGAGGGAAATTCTCGACGGAGATGAAAGTTGAAAAAACTCTGAGTAGGTTGTAGACAATAGTCCAATACACAGGTTATATCAAGGACTCTCGCACCCACATATTTACGTAAATACATTATTAATTTCCATTAAAAGGGAAAATAAAGATGTTTGTGAAGCAATGAACTAAAAATATACAATGTCATGTAGGTTGTGCTTCTAAAATTTATAAGCTGTATAAACATACTTAATAGAAATCGTGGGTAGCAAACTGGAAAATAATACCTCTGTAATATTTCAATCTCTTCCAATTTTAACATCAGGCTTGAACACACGTAGAAATTCTTTGTAAATTTTCAAGTTACAGGATTATACTATCAATATACTATACAAGTCCTTGTAACCGTAATTTGGAGTACCTAACATATCAGTTTCGTACACAGTACACACGATGTTACCTCGTTACACAGTGATGCACGCAGGCGAGGTTAGAGTTCTTCCGCTTTTTACACAACCTTGGTGAAGGTTCCCCTGATTATAGTCTTGGTTTATGTGCGGATGACACCTTGTTACCTTGAGCTAGCTATAGTCCATGGCTAGGGTCATAGCATCATTTGTTTCATCAGTAATTTGTAAAGTTTCTGCCTCCACCATGAAATTCCAAATGTCCACTAACTAAGCAGTTGAGTTTGGGAGGGATGTTAAGGAAAATAATTATCGTTATCGTATTTTAAAGAAACATTAAAAAATATTTCAGCGAAAAAATTCAGGAGGACTTACACAAGAGGAAGTCTCTACAATTGCCTCCGGTAAAACAATTAGCATCGTCTACAAATTTAAAGAAATTACGCTTCGTTTCATCAGCCGTAATGAACGTAGGTACTTGTCGGTAATTTTCACGTGTATTTGCAAAATTCGGTACATTTATATAACTCGACCTTATAACCCACTGAGCTGCACACATAACATCTAGTGCGTGAATGTTGTGAATGACGACGCTGATCTCATCAGCTGACAACACATTTACACTTCATAACAACTTTATTTCAACGTACAAAGCGCTATAGTCGCTTGGTCGGAGCAGTTTTAAAGTTGGTAAATAAGAAACGTAGCAGAGTCGCATTTCATTCAGTAGTTGACGCCAGTTGCGTGTAGCTTACGAGGGGAGAATACTAATCTTTGAAGTCTGCACTGAGGGAAGGTCGGCTCCGACCCCTCCTCGGTTATTGAAGGGGATCGCCGGCTGCTAGAAAACAATCAACTGGATTTCTTAGGAGTTTCCACCAATAAACATTTTTCTAGTAACTTTGAGAAATGAATTTTCACTTAGTGATAGAATCATTTGAATTTAAGTATAAGCTTTATAAGTTTCCCTCATCTCGAGCAAAGCACATTGGCAGGTCCTTATATTCACTTCTAAAGTCCAGAATGCCTCTTAACATGCACAAAGGAACCTTACGTAATAGCTCATGTGATCCATAAAAGTGTTCACATGCAAGAGCAGACAGTTACATAATGAAGTTACTACCTTGCAAGCTTCCTAAGGTGTAGTAAATTTACCGACACACCGCCAAGCGCTTGTGGCTTGCCTGTCAAACCTAATCTAGCGAATTCTATTAACGTTCCAATTGCACAATGCCCCAGTTTCCGATTGTCTCCACAATTCGGACACGCATTTCGAGTAATGTATTCGGTATTTGGTATTCGGAACGCACCTGAGATAGCATAAATGAGTCATTGATGTGTTTATATTACCAGACGTTCATGATACCGTGACGAAGGCCGTCTCGCTTGTTCACAATTTTGCGGAAGCATTTCTTTGAATCGACTATTGGCCAATCAAAGGAACGAGCATGAAACTTGTTTTAGTACACGTGAAATACTCTAATAAAATAAATGGAAATACAATTTTAATGAGCAACTACTGACTTTAACTGAACTTAGTATAATCAGTCTATACCTAACGTTCCCACTGCTGGGACATATCCTCTTTGGTAAAGGAAGTGGGCCGTAATCCACCACGCAGACCCAGTGCGGGATCGTAGATGTCACATGTCTTCGAAATTTATTTTGATTCTAGGACATGCCGGTTTTATCACGATGTTTTCTTTCACCGTTTTGAGAGCAGTGGTGATGAAATAAAATACACATAGTAAAGCCCTGCCTGGATTTGAACGAACGACATACTACTCGTAAGTCGGGGCTGATACACTAATGGGCCACCATTGCTCAAAGCTCTGAATTTGTGTACATTTTAAATGAGCGACATATACTTAATTAAAGTTCCGGGCATCAAGCTATATGAGTTCTCGAGAAATATTTAAAATTCAAATTAAAATACTTGAACATAATAAATACGAGTTCGGAATTTTCCTGTTCAAATGGTGTCTCGGTGTTTACAGCGAGGCTGACGGTGTTCCAAATTGTTTCACAAAATAAATAACGTTCCTTATCTTTGCGCTTTTATTCATGTTTATATCTTTTTATTTTGACTTAACAATGTAAGCGTGCTCTGCAATATGTCAACGCGAGGCTTTGTTTTATAGCTTTTTCATCTCATGTTTTTATTTTCGTGAATAATTTAATGATCCCTTTTCATTTTAGCACCTTGTTCGGCAAGGTTACATTGCAGGTTGAATTTGATACATTGGAGGGTATTTGAACTATTTTCCTCCCGCTATTATTACACGGGAGTTTCTTTTTTTTTTGGTGGGAAATCATCAAATAGCTTCTCCCACTCTGGGTGGAGCAGAACGGCGTGTCAGACTTTTACTGACTAAAACCCACCCGTGTTCCCTCAGTTGCCCGTGTGCCAGGGGCCGCGGTATCTCTTTCGAACAACCCGCACCCCTGGCAGGCATCGGCCCTTGCGGACCCCACCAGTTGGTGCTGACATCTCTTTCAGGCGCACGTGGAACACAGCACGCCGTCGACCCGGGCTTGGTCCTTACCGGACAGCGAGCTACCCATTACTCGCCGTCCGCAAGCCCGCGCCTACGGTGGCTAGGAATCAGTCTGGGATTATTACAAGAGTAGTACTTTGATTATTACTGATGGCGTGCCTCGGAAAGCACGCTAAGCCGTTGTGATCCCAGCTGTCCATTCGTGGACCTTTGACAGTCGTTACGGGTCATCAGAAGCCCGAAAGTCGGACAACCAGTCTTACCAAGGGCTATCGCATTGCCTAGTAACTGGGTTGAGGAGGTCAGATAGGTAGTCGCTCCATGTAAAATACTGGTATTCAGCTGCATCATGCAGCAGGGAAAAGGCTAGGCGGATGATGATAGTAGTATCGGCGACATCGTTAGTCAATTTTGTTTGCTCGTCGTGAATTTGGGCATCAACAGAGTGAGCCTGCACATACAAATGTAGAATATTTCAGTTGCCTGCAGTGCGTTTGAGTAATTCTGTTTATACTGTAGCAAATTAATGCATCACACGGAGCCTAGAGGCGTTGCTTAACTCTGTCTGCGAACACAGAATTGCACTTTATGTGCCTTAACTCACTTGTTAATATCTCAGGCTCCAGGCTCCACGTGAAAACTATGCCACCTATGATTTTTATTTCTCAGTTGAATGGAAATGTTCGATGGACAAAGAGAAGGATGGATCTACAAAGAGCGGAAATAATCCTCAAAGTAAACAATATAGAATTTCACGTCGGTATGAGTTTTGAATTCTGCCAAACTCGAGTTGTGTTTACTAAGTGAGTTGACGTGTACCCTTGTACCGGAAACTTTAATCAGGAAGGAACAGTTAATTAATAATAACAAACTGGTTTATTTTAGCTTTAACAAAGTTGCTCATGCTCACTCACGTTTATTTTCCCAACAATTACTGTTTTCTGCCCAAATGGTTACCAACTAAGCCGTAATAATGGAGGCATCTTTTAGTCTTAATTTTTTTCCAGATATTTTGTTCTCAAGTATCAACCTAGTTGACCTTGTTTTTAGAGTAGACTACAGATTCATCGTGTTTCTATCGGGATTGGGAATGAAGATTTAAGTCTGGATTTCAATATTTGATTTTCTGCTTCTTCAGTGAGTGAGTCAATTCAATATCTTATCTGATTAACGCACTTAGCCTGGCTGGATATAACACTATTATATTCATAGCCAGCTTCCAATACTAAAGGACCACTTGCATCGTAAAGAGACTAGCAAGTTTATATACCACTCCATATACAGCATGGATCAGAATAGTGGACAAGTTTAAAGGTGTGGTATAGACCATAAAACTGAACAACTGTCTTCATGGGACCAACATCGTAATCGCCAAAAATATAATCAACCGTCCCATATCTACATTTGGGTCGACTAGGTATTGAAGTTTTTATCAGGCAGCTGATAACTTTTTCGGGATTACGATGTTGGTCTACAGCTTTAATGTTACGGTAAGAACGAAACAAAATATAAACTAAAAGGTGAACGCGGCAGAAGCTTCGGCCTCGCGCAGCTCAGGATGTTCGAAGTGGTCAGCAGGATGTAGCAGGATACAACGGGATGCAGCAGGATGGAGCAAAACTGTCAGCAGTAGGAGACCTGGGTAAAATAAATAGTTGTAGTGTAGCATGGAAAGTGTTAATATTCTACGGTTTTTTATAAAAGAGGAAATAATTATTTACAAAATCAAAAAACCCGACTCCCTAAAAAGTGAACTTTAATTAAAACAGATGGAAACAAGAAACTTAAGGGAAGGGTGACTATTAATAAAATTAGACTGAATACTATAAGCAATCTCATGCAGTCGGGGGCAATAAAGGTATTTACTGTTAAATTTAAGAAGATACATGTAGATGAAATTAATTTAATTAATGAAGATTAATACATTTAATTTATGAAGATGTATTCAGTCTAATTAATAGTCATCCTTTTAAAACCAGTTTCTTGTTTCCATCTTTTTAGGGTTCCGTACCTCAAAAGGTAAAAAAGGAACCCGTATAAGATCACTCTCTTGTCCGTCTGTCTGTCTGTCTGTCCGTGTGTCACCACCAATTTTCTCAGGAACGGGTGGACCTAGTTTAATTAAAGTTCACTTTTTAGACAGTCGGGTTTTTTGATTTTGTAAATATTTATTTTATTTGCATTTTTTTAGTTAATATCATTATTTTTAACGTTGATGAGACCTATTTATGAAACCCTTTATTTTGATACCCCACTCTATAGGTTTTGGGGATTTTTTTTAAGGCACAATATGGCGCCCAAAATCGGCCATTTTTTTTTTCAATTTTGATATACCCAGTGTCACTCTCACAATTAAGACGAATCTAACGGCACCTCTCAAGCTGAAATCGGCAAGCCGTTTAGGCTACAGAGCGTGATACATACATACATACACTCGAAAAAGATAACCCTCCTTCTGGCGCAGTCGGGTAAAAATATAGTTTTGGATTTAAAAGCAGGCAAAGGTAACTAAAGGTTTACTTTTCAACGGTAACAGTGTTAAAAACATATAAAATTTTAGTTATGTCAGTGTCATACGATTTCATACTGGAAAAAACATAACAATAAAAAAACGATGCGGTTTTGTGTAGCAAAATAGCACAACCTCTCAATACTAGGTAATGCCACATGTCTCATAGTCATGTAAGGATAACTACTTGCACTTTCATTGCGTAAAATACTATTTATCACAATCTAAATTATTTTGAAAGTTATTGCTAATCCATTGCAAAATCAAATCAAATTCGTCTGCTGACTGCTCAACAACGTAAATAACGCAATGTATATTGTTGAACTGTCAAAATTAAACCCATTTCTACCGTTAGTGTTATACGTAATTATTACCCCTTTGTTACCTAGACGTTACATACACAACCCCAAGTACCTACAGGGTTGAGTTCGACGAGGATACATCGAGTGCCGAGCATTCATCTCGATCAATGACACTTGATTACCTGCCTCTACCTGCAGTGGAATTCCAGTTGGGTCCTCCGATTCGATCATTGCCTTATTCGAATAGCTGCCAGAGTCATAGTTCTCGCAAGGTTCGGAGAGGTCGAAATAGTTGCGTACATACAGAGTTAACTGGGGGGCAATTCTCGGAACGTTCACAGTCAAAAATACTACGAGTTTCCAAACATTTTTTACATTTGTTTGACGCCGAGATGACACTACGACTAGATTTTCAATGTTTTTAATTACGAGAATTGGCCTTATGAGCTATTTCTGAGGATTTCTAGAGCCATGGATAAAAAAAAAACGTTTGCCAAAAGATTAACACAACCTTACAAGTTACAACAAATACACTAGTAGGTACTTATTTTCTATGAATCTAAAAGATTAGATACCTAATTAGAATATTCTCACTTTTCATATTAAAAAATTTGTGGGTAATATCACACAATAAAATTGTTGTTTACTTGATTTTTTACTTTGTACCTAGCTAGTAGCGTAAGTCCACATAGTATAAGTATTTTTTTTAGATGTTATCGTTGTTTACAAAATATTTGTAATCTTTTCGTTACTTTTTATAAAACCAATAAAAAAAGTGAAACTAAAAATAGGTAAAAAAAAATTTAATGTATAATATGTTATGTTTATAAATGTACAAAAAATGTTTCTTGAATTCTGCATAAACAACACAAAGTTAACGAGAGCGTATTTACCTATTAATTAAAATTCAAGATTTCTACTAAGCCCCACTCTGAATTCGGAATTTTGTAGGCTTTACTGTTAAAACATGTATGTATACAAGGACTTTTGTATTGTATTAAACTCGAGTGATTGCTTTGCTTCTGTTTTATCTTCAAGTACGAAAGGCTCTAGAAAGACACGTTTTACAAACAAAAATAGACACGTAAAGGGAAAGGAGAAGTGTAGCGTTATTTGGAGGAGACGATGAATAAACAACAGATGTTTATGTCACTCCTCCCGAAGGGACCGACACTGCATGGGTCGAATTTATAAATAATCAATCCCACTAGCTTTACTTACGTACGTGTTTTCCTGTAAGTGGATACAGGGGTTTATTTCAAGGGGGACAACGAACGACACTTCTTTAACATATTGCCTGGGAAATGTTCAGACAGAAATGCCGGGAGGGGCCCTAGGAGAACGTATAGTGACCTTATTGGTAAATGGTCTTCAGAATGGCCAGGTGCGTACTAATCACAACCGGCGTGCGTGTATGACCAGAGGCTAGCGTGAGTTTCATTTTACCATCTCGATCAAACGCATCGAGCGCGTTTGGCGCTCCGATTGGCCCTGGATTGGTGACGGACCAATCGGAGCGCCGAACGCGATCGAAGCGTTTGATCGAGTTGGTTAAATAAAACTCACACTAAGGCCACTGAATGCCAATTCTCGTAATTAAAAACATTCAAAATCTAGTTGTAGTCTCATCTCGCCGACAATCAAATGTCAAAAGGTTGTTAAAAATGTATGGAACCAATGTATGGTATTTTTGACAGATTGAGACTGAGGTCAGACTCTGAACGTTCTTAATAATTACGTGAATTGCCCGTCTGATGTATGAACCTAAACGATGCAAAAGTATCGTAACAGGTGGCGATCTCTAGTTTCTGCCAACCCCCATGGAAAGAAGGCGTGAGCTCATGTATGTAGGTATGTTCAGTAATGTATGAATGTATGCACCCATTGTCTGTTGTAAATAATTAATAGGGCAACGGTGGAACTATTAGTTGCTTATTTAACGAAATATTGTTTCAATTACAATTCTAGCCAGTTTTGCATCGTATTTTGCAACGTTAGCTAGCTCGTAGCCAATTAAAATTATTCGCATATATTCATTGTATTTTTACCCGACTACGGCGTAGCAAAATTGAGGGGGAGGGGCAATTGAGGGGGTTGAGGGGTTTTTGACCGGTATGTATGTATGTGGATATGTATGTATGTTCATCCGTTTCCTTTTAACTTCTAAACTACTTATCTCAATTTGACAAATGAGGTATCGTTTAAAGCGTCTTGATAATAACAAAACAATATTCATTAATAATTGCCTTGCTCGCGCGGTCTAGTGTTTTGCGGCTGTTTAAGTAGGTAATTTTCTTTCATCTGTATAATTAAGGTGAATGCGCAGTGGTAGAGCGCGAAATTCAAATTTTGTTACGTTTTTTGCAATTTTCAGGTGAGTGTCAGCTTGTTACTTGATCAAAATATGATTTGCGACTATAACATGTACGTATTTACAGATTTATAATCATTAGAATCAATAATACATCTTTCTAAGTTAGATTTCTTCCACAAGCACTTTTCCATAAGAAATTTAATCTTATGGAACAAATCTAACATAGAAAGATGTAGTATTGATTCTAATGATTATAAATCTGTAAATACGTACATGTTATAGTCGCAAATCATATTTTGATCAAGTAACAAGCTGACACTCACCTGGAAATTGCAAAAAACGTAACAAAATTTGAATTTCGCGCTCTACCACTGCGCATTCACCTTAACTTTAAAAGGTAAGCGAAATTATTTTTCCGAGGCACACCAACCAATGACCACGGAACACCAATGTGCCGCGGCACACAATTTGCGGAACACTGCCCTAGAGGACATACAGTCATGAACTATTTTTTTTTTGTGATAAATGAAACGGCTTAGTTAGCACATTACCAAAAATATTTATAGTTTTAGTTAACGCCATAATCTGAAACCCGACTAATTAAAAATTACGCTCTAAAAAGTATGGAACAAGAAAATATTATTATCTGAAAACCGTACTCGTATGGCACCTAAACAATACATTCTAAAACAGTAGTAAGCGATCATAAGCTTTAGGGCAAAGTACAGAATCAGAATCAGAATCAGAACTTTATTTGCTATGAATGTAGGTACAGGTATAAGATGTTGTACATAAATAAATGAGATCGGCTACAGTCTACCTTACGGCGTGCAAATTATTAGGTACATAAATTAAACTATTAAAACAAATTAAATAATGTCAGCAAAACAAAACAAAAATTAAAGTGAAGTCAATTAATATTATTATAGTCAGGTACATAAGTCATAATGGGTCAAATTTGTAATTAATTATAACAATCATAATCAGGATAAATTTTTATCATTTAGAAAGTCTTGCACTGAGTAGTAATATTTGCCTAATAGTAGTGCAGTAACCTTAGATTTAAAAATGTTTACTGAATAATCCTTAAAATTATGAGGTATTTTATTATAAATGACAGGTCCCATTGTCATAATACTTTTTCTTAACAGTGCTGTTTTGTAATTACCCGTATGTAGCAAGTTCTTGTATTGGGATCTCAAGGGGCCATTACGTGTTCTTATATTGGCCAGTGACGGAAATAAATCTAAGTTGGCTTTTACAAAAATAGCCACCTCCAATATGTACAAACATGGAAAAGTCAGTATCCTCAGAGACCGAAACATAGGTTCACAGCTGTCTGTGCTTTTAAGATTTGACATAGATCTAATACACCTTTTCTGGGCCTTAAAAATCTCCTCCCTCTCACTACAGTTACCCCAAAATATGACTCCAAATCTTAAGACTGACGCAACCAGCCCATGATAAGCTAGTAGAAGTGTATCATTGCTAACTTTGTGTGATAGGTTATACAGTACGTAGGCTGATTTATTTAACTTCTTACATACGTCATCGGCATGCGGTTTCCAAGTCAAATTGTTGTCAATCAGGATGCCTAGAAATTTCGCTACACAAGTTGTATCCACTTTTTGACCATTATAACTAACATTAATCTCATCAGCGCGTATCCTTTGGTAAAAGTGCATTACTTTTGTCTTTTTTAGATTTATTATTAAGTTATTTGTATCAAGCCAGCCTATAATTGTTTCTAACGTGCCATTAATTTCACTTTCGTAGTTTACTTTATTGGTACACTTAACAATCGCTGTACTATCGTCTGCAAATAGTACCATGGGTTGTCGTGTCTGTCGTGGCAAGTCATTTATATATAAGAGAAATAGAGGCGGTCCCAAGACACTCCCCTGCGGTACACCGTATTTGACCTCCCTACCGGCTGATGTATATCTAAGCTCACATTTGGTTTCAAGGCATATTCTAGACATTTCTGTATGTTGAGTTCGTCCAGTAAGATAGGAGCTTATTAAGTCCAGGACATTTCCCCTTATACCATAGCTATTTAGTTTTTTAAGAAGGACGTCATGGTTAACGTAGTCAAAAGCCTTGGTCATGTCGGTATATATAGCACATACAGGAGTCTTATTATCTACACTTGGCATTATATTGCATAAGAAATTGTATATAGCCATATTAATATTTCTATTTTTTCTAAAACCCATTTGTTCATTGCATAATATATTATGTTTGTTTAAAAATGTGTATAATGATTCATAAATAATCTTCTCAAATACTTTAGATAATATAGGGATTAACGCTACAGGTCTATAGTTGGACATTTCCTCTTTGTTATTCTTTTTATGTATAGGTTTTATTATAACTCTTTTTAAACTAGTAGGGTAAATACCCGAAGCAATACTTCTGTTCATAATGTGACATAAAGGTGGAGCAATAGTATCATTAACAAATTTAAGCACCTCTGTGGTAATACCGTCATAACCGTGACTTTTTGTATTTTTAAGACTTCTGATTATTCTAGTTATGTCGTCTGGTATTATCGGAGACATAAATATTGAATTCGGGATGCTGTTTAAACGAATCATTCTTTCGGATGATTTTTTCTCAGATGTATTTTGAACTTGATCAATAAAGAAATCATTGAAAGATGTTGTTATGTCATATGGATCTGTAATCAAAGTGTTTTGCTTAATGATTTTCGTAATTGGTTCTTTAATATATTTGGTCTTATTAATTATTTGCCATGACGCTTTGCATTTATTTTGAGCATTTTTAATTGTGTAATTATTCTGAGCCTTTTGTGTCAGTTTTATAATCTTTTTTAATCTTTGTGAATACGTCTTGAATGTGGTTTTATTCTCATATGAAGGATTCATTCTATATTTCCATAATAAGTTTCTTTGGTTCTTACTACATAGTCTAATACCTTTTGAGATCCATTTAATTTTTCTTTCTGATCGTATTTTAACCCATTTCATTGGAAAACATTGATTGTAAAGTACAAGGAAAATATCTATAAAATTATCATATGCTTCATTAGCATTTTTCTCACTATAAACATCTGAAAAAGATAGATCTGATACATAATTTTTAAATTTAACTAGGTTTTCCCTTGAGTAATCCCGTTTTTGAGTGCGCCAGTAATTTAATTTGCAAGTTTTACTGACTTGGATTTTTAGTATTACAGATGAGTGATCAGACAAAGCAAAATCAACTACCTCACTTGTACATTTTAAATTAGAGTTATAGGCAAAATTATCCAAACATGTTTGACTTTTTGGCCTCGTCGGTTGCCGTACCTGAAGCTTAAGGTTGTAATTTAGAAGAAGAAGTTCAAAGTCCAGGGTGATTCTGTTACGTTTGAGGATATCTATGTTAAAGTCTCCGCATAATACTACCCTTATATTAGATTTGTAGCACAATTTTTTTAATACAGAGTCCATAACGTCTAAAAATAGACTAATATTAGATATTTTTGGTTTTCTATAGACACATACAATTACAACTTTTTGTTTTATTAGTTCTATTGCACTACATTCAAAAACTCCTGTTATAGAAAGTTTCATTACATCGTGGCGCTCTCTATATTCATAACAACTCTTAATTAGAATACATGATCCTCCTCGCCTTTGGTGTTTCCTAGAATAGGAGGCGGCAAGTTTATAATTTGGTATATTGATCAGACTTTCCTGACCAGAGATAACAAAATGTTCTGTAAGGCATATTATGTCGATATTTATTTGTCTGCGTGATAGTTCTTGAATATTTAATGTTAAGGCATCAGATTTATTTAAAAGACCAGCAATATTTTGATGGATAATTAACATGTGATTATAAAAGAAAAAACTCAGAGTTATTCGTTTGAGTTACGTTTGTTTGGTGTTGTTCCTTAGATTCTGTGGAATTTTTGTTACAGTCTTCAGAACATTGAATTACCTTTGTCTGCATATACATAATCATATTTTTTATGTCTTTAAAAATAGTTTGAAGTCCAAAGTCATTTATACGTCCAGTGCGTCTATCAAACATAGTGTCATCATATTTCAATTTTTTATTGCTGTCCAAGAAATAGGCATGTCCGTGAGTAATTATGTCTAGATAAAGCAAATTATTAAACGATTCTATTCTTGAATTGAACAAATAGTTGTTATTAAAAAATTTATATGTTGGAGTGCAAATAATTACATTTGTATGACTACTTTCCTGCAATACTTCTCTAATGTGCAATACACAATCCAAATATCCCTTTGTAAATTTGAAGTCTTCCTCACCCAGCATTATTATACAATAGTCCTCTAAGGTGAATTTTGATATTTTTTGTTGAATTCCATTCAGTAGACGTTGCATATTGCTGTGTGGTGTGATGTAATGGCAAATATCACACTTATTAAATGTATTTTCTGCAATGTTAAGTATTTTGTTTTTGTTGTCTGTGCTTAAGATACAGATTTTATTGCGGTTCGTGCAGTTTTCCTGTATCTCGGCCTTCTCGGTTCTATTTTGTGTCGTTGTTACAGCTTCAATGTTTTTTTCAGGGGTCTTGTCCTCCAGAGTACATATTTGAGACTGTTTCTTGGTTTTTTTGTTCCTGTAAATTCTTTTTTTCGTAGTAGGTTGATTAATTTTAGGTGAATTATCATTAATTGTTTCGAAAGTATCATTATCTTTTTCCAGGTCGTTATTCAAATGCCTCAAGCTACTATTTTCTAAGGAAAGAGCCTCGATCTTTCCACGAGCGGCCTGCAATTCTATTGTGAGATTCATGACTTGTTCACGCAATTCTCTAATAAGTCCTAAGTCTTCGTCATCCGATAATTCCGGGACACTGGTTCCGGTTTCATTTATTGTTTTTGCAGAGACTGCGTCGCTGTCGTTTAGTATTGAATCTGACTTGGTTCTAGTACGACGGAAGGTAATATTTTCTAGGAAATTCATCTTAATAAAATGTTCCTAACTAATTTCCTCCGAAGTGTTCAAAAGTTTTTTATTTTCTACCAAATATTAAAATATTTTTAAGTGGTATCCCTAATTGTTTGTTTGCGCCCACTGGTGTCAAGTAGCTGTACTATATTGGTTCATCTATCCACCGCGCGGTGCTGTGTTGGCGCTAGTTGTCGAACATTCATTAGAGTCCAAAGGTCAATTTTCAAAATATTTCTCTTAACGGTGTTAATATTGTCGTCTTTTGTAATTATCGCACTATTTTTTTAATAAAACTGCACACATCTTCACTATTTCATAGAAACTAGGATGCTGTTGTAGTGATTTGTTGTTGTAACACTGTATTATTGTTTATGAAGTGTTTTGAACCGACACTTATAACTGTTGATTTATTTTATAGATACACTTGTCGTCAATAGTCACCAATAATGTCACTTGTAAGTTATATATTTTTCACTGAGGTCTCCTACTTTTTAGTCAATTCAGAATGCATTTTATATTAATTTCAGATTTTAAATACGCGGATCTAGTAAACACCTACCTACTAGATAATTTTCATCTTGCTCTAGCAACAATTTCCAAGTACTCACATATCGCAGGTAGACTCCTAAGTACCCGAAATATCTGACTACTTTGACAGTTTAACCTTTAAACATGTTTAGGATTACTGTATTGTGATATCGTATTAAGTAGGGTTCATCGAAAGTTCTAACCATGTTTATGCTTAATTGTTTGAAGTATTAATGGGCTTCTAGAAATTCTCAGAATCTTGATTATACAAAGGCGAGGTATTAAACTTACTACTAATAACAAGATAAATATTTAGAGAGTATTAAAATGGTAATTTCTGTTTTAGGTAAAACAACAAGTTTACCGATCAATCGGATTCGGCCGACTATACGGCAAAAATGCCGAACATTTTTCCGGATTATAACGTATTAAATAAGTCTATAAGCATATAAGAAGTACGACAATTATAATTACAAGTGGGCCCTTTTAACATAACCAAAAATGATATTTTGCCAAAATATTTTGAGACGCACGATAAGGCACGGCAAATCCTGCCATATTTTCGGTCCGTCATTAGTAAAAAGTTGATTGTATGTACCATGAAAATAATTAAGCAGATCCACTCCTATGAAATACAGTTTTAATGAAACAGCTGTACGTCGTACTGGCGGCCGAACTCGGAACTTTAATTGGATTAAGCGCAGTACGAGTGGTTAATAAAAAGCGATGCACCGACCATTCGGCGGGACTACGTATTCGAAACTCTGCCAGGACTCTTGAACATTTTGCAGACATCCCTTTGAATGGGAATGTTGTAGTATTCGAGCTATCGGATTTAGAGGCGGTCAAACAAGTGACAAACTGCTGTATACAAGTGAACGAGAAGTTATCTGTCTTCTGTGTACGAACGGTTCCGATGTATTCATGGTTGCACAAAACACTCTGTTGCATGCTTTGATACAAGTTGGGTTTAAGAGGGAAGCGCTAGGGTAGCTCGCGAAATTCTATTTATCTCACGTTTTCTACAATTTGTCAGGCTGTATGTAGAACACAATATGATTCGCGACCGTAACACGTATGTATCTACAGAATTCATCATCATCATCATCATTTCAGCCGAAAGACGTCCACTGCTGGACATAGGCCTCCCCCAAGCTCCTCCACTTCGACCGGTTCCGTGCTTCTCGCATCCAGTGGATTCCTGCGGCCTTCACAAGGCCATCGGTCCACCATGTGGGAGGCCTTCCAACTCTAGGTCTTCCGGTACGCGGTCGCCACTCCAGAACCTTTCGGCCCCATCGGCCATCCGTTCTGCGAGCAATGTTCTCTGCCTTCTGCCACTTAAGTTTGTCAATTCTTCAGGCTATATTGGTTTGCTTGGTTCTCCTGCGGATCTCTTCATTCCTGATTCGATCAAGTAGGGAAACTCCGAGCATAGCCCTCTCCATTGCCCTTTGGGTGACTTTTAGCCTTCTGATAAGGCCCATTCTCACAATGGCTACGCGACCACGTTTCTGTGCCATAGGTCATCACTGGCAGCACGCAGTCGCTGACTTTACAGAATTATAGTTATTATAATCATCAATACAAACCTTTAAGTTCATTTAAATTTAATCCCATTGAATGACTTTTTCATGAAATAGTAATATAAATAAAATGCGAACTTCGCGGGCTGCCTAGCGCATTCTCCTAAAAGGAGCATTTTCACTTGTGCCATGAAGATCGATCTTACTGCTTCGACATAAAGGCGCTTTCACTGTCAAAATGATACCACTGCGAAGTGCGGCTGACTGTACCTATGTTTAATTTAGGCGATTACAATGATAGTTATTTTCTTCTATTTTTTGTCGTTGAATGGGCCTGCTGTTGACTTCGAATACGCCTGATAGAAAGCGATGGATGAGGTCTATGATGGAACCAGCGTGCCCAGAAGATGCCTGTTCACGCTTGCTGTGAAGGACAGGTTAAATGTGGAAGGGAGCACAGACGGTAGCAGAGAATTCCACACTTTAGTTGTGCGCATCTGTCTTGATAATAATTAATATCATGGATGACAAATTAAACTCCCCCGATATTTAATAGAAATTGTTCGCTTCATATATTTAACTAGAGGCTGCCCGCTGTTCAGAGGAATAAAACATTTCAAACAAACTTCCACCCCCTATTTCACCCCTTTACGGGGGGACTTTCCTAAAATCCTTTCTTAGCTGATTTCTCCTACTCTTAATCTACCTCTGTACCAAATTTCATGTTCGTAGGTCCAGATAGTTTTTGAGATTACGTGTTTAATCAGTGAGTGAATGAACGAGTGACCTTTCGCTATTATAAATATACTTAGATATTAACATCTAGAACACTTGTTAAAAGCTTAAGCGTATCACTGAAAAATGTATTTCCCGAATATTTCCAGTAACACTTTACTTCTCTCGAAGTATTAGAAACACGTCGAAGGCTATTACTTCCCTTATCTGTAACGCCGCACAAGATCCCCTGTAGGAATGCGCCAGCTAACTACCAAATTCGAAAAGCCATCCGGGAAATTTGAAACTCGCAGTACGATCCTACGAGTGCGGAATAAGTAGCTAAGGAGGTGATACTCAATAATTCTTACTGCGTAAGTTCTTCCTTGGGAGTTATACAATTTCTACATACCTAATTTAATACTAAGAGAATTTTAGCGCCTGAATGTTTTTAGAAAATATGAGTATACTAGCTTTTACTAGCTTTGCCCGCGTGGAGGTCCAAATGACCCCACGGGAACGTATCACCAGGAAAAAGGATCCTGTGTTTTAATCTATCTGTGTGCCATACATCCACATCCATTCAGCTGTTGTTGCGTGATTGAGTAACAAACTTCCAAATATCTAAATATCCAAACATACAATACATACGATTTTTAATCATGATCAAATGAAAATGTACCGAACACAAATAAAAAAATAAAAATAAGAAGTCAGTAATGGAGAAAAATAATGAAAACATCTTATGAATATTGAATGAATCTTATGTATCTGAGAATAATAAGTGTGTTTGATGTACTCGAAATAAACCTATTAGACAGGGACTGGGACGGGGATTGGAAAATATAGCTTGATTGAATACAGGAATTTGATGTTTTTGTGTTACGGCTCTTGCAAACAGCCGCGACGCGACAGCGCAACACGACTCACGTAGAACAATTTCTATGAAAACTTCATGGAAATTGTTCTAAAAGTGTCGCGTCGCGCTGTCGCTTCGCGCCTGTTTGAAGAAGCCTTTATACCTTCAAGTGTAAGTATAGGTACCATACCAACCGTAAAAGTAATGCACTATTTATTTGGTTTTATCTATCACTTAAACACAATAAATAGACGGAGACGAGACATGAAATCGAAATGCTAATCTGTATTCAACACACAATAGCCGAACGTGGTCCGCTATACCCACACAAGACACAATACAATTAATTGTTACCAACACTAATTGCGTCTCAACAGCACTATAGGCATGTGCCTATGATGCTTTTAACCCATCAACTACTATGATGGGTTAACGATCACAGCAGTGCGTGGGTCGCGGGTTGCTCACCCAGCCGTCGAGAGGCAGGTTAATCACCCCTTCCCTTAAAGGAGACGATGACGACAAGAATAATTTGTGTCAAGAGCCTACGCACAAATTAGATGAGAAGCACTTTATAAAAGCTATATTTTAAGATCGGCTTATTGGTTTTTGGAAATCGTGAAATCAATTTTTTGATGTGTTAATTTTTGTTAGCTACAGACAAGATGGGACTTAAGTAGGTAGGTACTTATCTGTATAAATAAAAAGTAAGTTCTAAAATTAAAGTCCGACTACCGAAAAATTACACACTAACTCAAACTCAAAGCATTTATTTCAAATAAACCAATTACAGGCACTTTTGAATTGTCAAGGTCGGTGAGGTAGAAAGATGAAGCTAGTTGCCCATTCCAAAGCGTAGGTACCTATGGAGAAGAACGGGCATGAAACTCCATGGACACTCTTTTAAAATCATGATATTGTTACAAAAAAGTTGGTTACATCATTATGTTGAAATTATCAATGTGAGAACGATGTAAAAAGACGTGCACATTATAAGCACTAAAAAGTATGAAACAAGAAAATATTCACATCTGAAAGCCTTGTTTGTATAGATAGATTAGGTGAAGGACCAATGGCTCAACGAGATTTCCGAGGCACGGGGGTATCACGCCGCCAACTTCCAATCTCCGGACTGTTACTAAGAAATTCCTAATGGAAAAACCCATTAACACTTGCCCGACCAGGGGATCAAACCCAGGACCCCACGAAAAACAACGTAAACAGCTTTTCATTTCCTAGGAAACCTACCTACGCAATAAACAATAAGTTGAAAGCTAAACGCAAAAGGAAATAGCGCTGATATGATAAGAGCTAGGCAATAGTTCACATACGAGGGTTCATCGAGCCGCCGGTACTTGACGCAATATATCACAGAGCTGCGGAATCTGATTGTTTTATAGCTGTTTTACTGAAGTACAGTAAGTCAATGTAGTATGAAAATTGTTTTCTTTCCCTGAGACGTATTTATTTAATTTTTCTATCGAATGAAAGTAGGCAAATCAATACACGGCTTAAGAAACACTAGAAGCACAGGCATGACTTGACTTATGCTAGTTTTCAGATTTTTAAAGTTGCTCCTGAACTATCAGTAGGTAATTGGGTAAATAATAATTTATTAAATAAAAAATTTAAAAAAATATCTTTATTGCAGACCACATGATCCATAAAAAAACTCTATCAAAAAAAAATTAGTACATAAAAAAAAATAGAATAATGAAGAAAATATATACAATTAAATATCATACATACACACACACACACAAACTCACGCCTTTCTTCTCTTGCACATAGCACAAACATGATTAAAAAACGCGATAAAGAAACCACTTACGAGTAAATACTATTTAATATAACATAACATCACGTTTGCTTCCCTGAATGGTTGGGCAGAGGTACTCCTAAAGCACACCCACACTTGACAGCTATGTTTAAGTCCCATGTAATAGGCGGCGAGCCGATTCCCATCAACAGGGTACAAATCCAGATTCCGGACTGCTATTGAGAAATTCCAGAAAAAAAAAACCCAATAGCACTTTGCCCGACTTGGGAATCGAACCTAGGACCTCCTGCTCAACAGTAGCGCTTGCGACCACTACCCCAAAGAGCCAGTTAATTATTTAAATATGACAATCATTCGTATCTCTCACTCAGAGAACTGCACAGATTTCTTTACCTGCTTATTAATAAAAATTATCTCAGGATTATATAATTTAAATAGTATTTCTCTACGTGCCTAACTTTAGTTAGTATCTACCCATATACTCGTAAATCCGAGATAGAGAACTTTGTTAAACTGTTAATGAACCTAATCACTGCGGACGTCAATAAATTAGAGGCTCACCATTATTACCTACAAGTTACAACGTAATTTTCATACTTATTCGAGGATTGAATAAAATTAATATAAAGTACGATATTCATAAACGCTACCGTAATTCAATTAGTAATAAATTCGGTCTCGCTTCATCGTTAATACTTTATTACTTTGTAATTTACAGGGGCTCACTCGATCGATTAACTTATGGAGATCGTGTTTAAACTTAAATATCCCGCTGGTATTTTTTATTTTAATACAGGACACGTTAATTGTGTTTTTAAAACGTTTATGAAAAAAATCGTTACAACAGGAAAGAAAGAAAATTAATTGCTTTAGTAGCGTAACACGGCCACTTTATGAAACGTACTGCTCATTAACGGCTTGTCTTGAAGATTTGAAAAATATATGATTTTGCTATAGATTCATATAGATCATTTTGCCCGAAGTACTTTTTTTGTATGGTTAATACTTTTGCTGTAAAAAATATTTTCCAACACGCAATATTTTGGCTTCTATTCCATACTCCTACTAAACGGCTTCGTTATTTGGAAAAAAAATACACTGAAAAATAGATAGTTAGAGGTACCACAGAATCGCCGAAGCACAATTGTAAATTAATCAAAGGAATATCCCCATTTTGAGATAAAGGCTCAGAGGGGCCCTGCGCGGGCGCGGGCAGCAGTCGTGCTTTAGCATACAAACGGGAGATGAGGATACTATGGGCCTTAAATATAACCATTATGGCTTTCAGAAAAGCAATTAAGTAAACAGAACAAAAAATCTTATGTTTTTAGTTTTGTATGCGCCATATTTTTTCAATAATTACAGTTTCAAAGGCCTAAGGGATGCTAAGTTATACACACAGGGTACTCTTCAATAAGGACCGGGATGTATTCAAAACCAGTGCTCCACGGTTCCGCCTCGCGCCGTGTTCTTTCAATTGGCAAGTACTGCATCTAATGGAAAATCCATTTATGTGGAACTGTAGCAACCCGGATGCACTACGGCTACCCTAATAAGATCTTTTATACCGCTCACGGCGGCGGCGGTATCAAAATACTTATATTATACTAGAACTTGGAACCATTGGACCGACATCGACAGTTCGTTTACGATTCGACAGTTACTAGTACCTATAAAGAAATCTTCGTGTATTCTTTTTCACAGCAATAAGAAAGTACTTAAAATGTATCATTGCTAACGTTTGAAGACAGACCTCTCAGTCTTTTATAAAGATTATTCAAATCAATGCGAAACAGAATCGCCAGACCGATAAATTCGCAAATGAATACGACATAAAAACAATTTTCTTTTTGAAGTTTGTTGAAGTGATAGCAATGTCACTGAACGTTGAAGTAATATAGTTTGCGATTGATCTATATAAATAAAAAGAGAAGTCCTGACTGACTGACTGACTCATCAATGCCCAGCCCAAACCCTTGGACCTAAGAAGCTGAAATTTTGCACAGTGGTTTTCTTTATAATGTAGACAAGCAATAAGGAAGGATTTTTCGAAATTCAACTCCTAAGTGAGTTAAATAGGGGATGAAAGTTCCGCGCGGGCGAAGACGCTGGCAAAAGCTAGTACTGAAATATTTTTAGAACAGCAAATACTGTTGAGCCTTGTCTCCTAACTATGACAAGCCACCAAACTGTGTAGGTAACGATAAAGTCGACGTCTTTGCCTCATAAATAACAAAGAGCCTAATCAAGATAACAAAATAGGGCTGCGTTGAAAAACATTACTCACAGAGACAGACCACGCTTACAAAATGAAGAGCTACGCGTTCAAAGAAATACTCTACAAATTTTGAGTTCTAAACAATCAAAGTGAAAAATGACAGCAATATGATGTTCGACAACAAACGATTGTTAACAAAAGCCGGCTACAAACTCATCTGCCGCAAGATCAACCCTTTGATATTTGATGCGGACGCATTTTTCATCTGTCCATGACATCCCGGAGATATGAGGGTCGCAGTTTGTATAATCACTGGCACTAATCTGGAGTACGCCACGGCAGACTGCCGGTGTTGAATCCGATTTTCCATTGAACCTTTCTTGGACTACGCGAAGCTAATAAGCATTCAAGCGGACTTCATTAAGCCGCGCCAGAGAGGGACGCTATTGATTTTATTCAGCTCTAATAAAAGTAATTCTCCAGAAAACGACGTTCAGTCAGGTTTCAAAAGAATCCTCTATAGGTGCTCTTTGTCGAGTCTCAAGTCTCAGCGACGACAGCGGACGCAATTAAAAAAGCTCAGCATCAAAATCTTTGTAGCCTAATATTATACTAACGTGTCAAGATTTTTTATTATGTTTATAATTTATACGCATAAACATCACGCCTTGTTTCCCCGAAAGGATGGGTAGTGGTGAATCTATAGTACATCCACATTTCGCTAGTCTAAGTTCAATGTAATAGGGGGCGAGCCTATTGCCATCATCCGGACGCAAATCCAGACTTCGGGCGGCTAATGAGTATTTCCAGACAGAAATGACACTTTGCCCGACCCGGGGATCGAACGCAGGACCTCATTCTCAGCAGTAGCGTTAGCGGACGAGTTCTTCGACGACAATGTCCCATTATTTTTGTACTAGCTTCCGC
This sequence comes from Antitype chi, assembly GCA_947359405.1. NCBI lineage: Eukaryota > Metazoa > Arthropoda > Insecta > Lepidoptera > Noctuidae > Antitype > Antitype chi. The sequence continues at coordinate 5,767,851 of OX375815.1, read as the reverse complement.
CTGCGGCTTCCCCCGCGTGGAAGTCGGAAATTATCCCGCGAGAACGTACTACCGGGATAAAAGTATCCTATGTGTTAATCTAGGTTGTAATCTATCTGTGTGCCAAATTTCATCCAAATCTGTTCAGCCGTTTTTGCGTGAAAGACTAACACACATCCATACATACAAACTTTCGCGTTTATAATAATAGTAAGGATTTATTTATAAAGTTAGTCATATATAAGTCTTGTATCATCAAATTAGGTTTATTTATCAAACTTTTAAATAGCATCGTAAACTTTAATGTTAATGAGAACATGTAAAGTTAATTGAAAGTACTGCTCATAAAGGTATGACCAACCGCACGCTAATAAAAAATATAAAACAGATTTTTTTAAATACTACAACATGGTTTATTTTGTGCAATATTTCAATTGAAACATTTATTACCTCGCGGATATGTAAACTGAATCCCTATAAAGTAAACCAACACCACGTTATGTGAAATATATAACAATATATTTCACATAACGTGAAGTGCTTGTTTCATCCGCGCTGGCTTCACCTGCAGCGCTTTGCAGTATTTATTCAGCGATAAAATAAGTGTGAGTGCAAAGCAGGTTGCTATGGCAACTGGAATATTATCCCAGTATTTCCCTAAATGGTTGTTGTTGTTAAAAGTTTTGTAGCTGTACACTTGCTATATCTTGAATTTATGGAAAGGAAGATTGACATGCCTAATGAATTTTCGTTAAATACAATGAGATAAGCTTGATACAGTTTTGTTTGCTCAGGTTTGTTTGTATTTCCATCATTGAAATGTTGTCTATGAAAAGAAATGTTTCTCGTTTTTAAAACCCAGATAGTAATTTGACAGGTGCTGTCATACTCCTAGAATAAATGCAAACTCACAAAGACTCGAAATGTCAGATTACTATCTGGAATTTAAAAAAAAAATAGTTTTGAAGTCCTCTTTTTTTAAAGAGAGATTTCCCAGTCTCTTGAGTTTTTCAGACCTAATGACTGAGGCCGTAATTATTTGAGAAAACCAAGATTTTGAGAGGTGTCCTAACCATAGTCATCTTTATCTTTTACTGTGACGCGACGTAAATGCGTAAAGGTCTATTACCATATCGCTTCATTGTACCATTCGAGTTCGTATCTTAACTATGCCCACTGGTATTTTACTTGACAATAGCTCAAAGATATAAAAGATAAGAGAAAGTTAATATGTAACGTCTGATTGCTACACGCCGCAATTATGAATCGAACAACTTTGAATACAATGCTTCGAATGAAGTTTGAATGTCATTTTATAAATCACGATTCAAACTTTTACAATGTTGATTAGCAGATAAAAAACTTGTTTGAGTTGGATATAAAACATTTCTTTACCTACGTCAACAAAATAAAAGGCCCTGTAAGTAAACAATTTCCCTATATAAAAAACGTCAATGGAGGAAAAGATTCAACGTTTGTAAGCCTGAAATGACCCTGTCCTCTTTCCGAGAAATGTTTACGTCCCCGAAATCGGAAAGTGTGAAGAAAAGATCCTTCAAAGGAACTAGACGACTGGGAATTAAACAAACTCAAACTCTATTTACATCCGAGATCCATCTTATTGGGTCTATTGAGAAACGGCAGTAGGTATGCACAGACTGCTAATTTGCAGATACTTGAAAATTTTCATCTCAGTCGCAGTTACGAATGTCTGTTTATTTGGGTCTGTGAACAGTTCAGCCGTTCAGCTGACTTCATTCGGAAACAAATAAAGGACTTGGAAATTAGGTAACTTGTACATACTTGGGCGAAGTTTGGCATACCGTGTTGGGTAGTCAGCTAAGGTGGGAGTCACGTTCATTGCGCTGACGGCGCCATCTAGTGCACGTCCCGCGCTCATCGACAAATGGCGCGAAAAATTATACACTTTGCATTCACTACGAGGCTGGCATACGAGTGCATTACACTTGCCAATATTTTCAGACTGCCTTCATATTATTTAAATATACTTGCTATACATATTCTCTTCTGTTTTATATTCTACCACTTTCGTGTTGCAAATCGCCGTTGATTTTACGTTTGAATGGTCTTGAAATTACATCTCTAACAATCATACAAACTGTCAAAATATGTGATTATACGTGTAGAGAATGTAGACGTCTTACAGTATTCAATTACTTAAACAAAAAGTTACTAAAGAACTTGAAGCATGTTGAATATACCCACAACGAAACTCGTAATCCGAAACAATAATTCCGTTTCAGACCATCTGTCGGACATACAGAATTTAGCTAGCACAAGTCTCAATAAATCCCGTTCCGATCCTGCCGGTACTAATCTAGGCTAACTTCTGAATCCTAGACGCGTGTAAATCCTAGGAAAGTCTCGGGGGAGTCGGGTAAGGAAATATATTGCACTTGATTTTCCAATTACGTCGATGGTGGGACTCATATTTCCGTCTGACGTGATATATAGCTGCGTTAGTTATCTGATAGGGATCTTGTTTAATGTACACGTCTCTTTATTAATTTGTATCCGGCGATTAATCAGTGTTTGATTTGTTTTGTGTGAGGTTGTTCTTGTGAATTATCTTAAATCTTGGTTTAAATATCATTCTTAATTTTAATTAGATGGTAGTGTACTTGTGAAAACGGTGAAGGAAAACATCGTGAGGGAACCGGCAAGTCGTAGAACCAAAAATTTGAAGACATGAGGCAAGACCCGCACTGGACTCGCGTGGTAGATTTATGGACCACCTCCTCTCGAAGTGATGAGGCATGTGTTCCCAGCAGTGGGAATATTATAGGCTGATTGTGCTTGAGGTGTACTTTTGGAGAATTCTTTATCGGAGGTGGTGTGTTATTCTAAATACATCTTTAATTATGGTATCCATCAACTAAACCATGGAAAATCTGTGTAGGCATGATCCATAATGCCTTTAATAGGTAGGTAAACCTTTTCATTAGCTTACCAACCACCATTTTGCTTATAGACGGAAAATTTAAAACAATCCTTTCAATTAAAACGCCGTCAATCATTATGATTTATCAGAAGTCTATCGCTTCGAAAATTTTAATTAAACATCCTTCATAGGGCTGCGTTTTAACGATACTTTTATGTAAATGTTCATTACACCTGTCATGTCGGCAATGGATTTATTATTTAAGTGTGTATCGGTGGAAAACCTTAATGATTCCAAAATTGTGAAATCGTTTAAAAGTTGAAATGAAAATGTTTCTGAAAGGGTCCTTGTCTAAATAAATAACTAGAACGTTGAATTATAATTTAGAATAGATACCACATAAAAGGGTTGAGAATAGAATCTCCATATTGTTTTGTTTATTATGTTAGACATAATATATATTTGACCGTCTGTAACCCGTCTTTAGCGATGATAGCGGGTCGTTGCCTAGCTAGAACATTTAATTTGTAGATAAACCGAAAGGTTTACATTTATCTGCGGGAGTTCTTGGAATTCAAATATTCTGCATTCTTTAAATTTACGGATTTTTTATTTGTGAGTAAATGTTTTGGCAAAGGCAATTGGAAGACCCTTTCTTTCTTTCTCTCGTAAAAGAAAAATAAGCTGTGTCAATAACAAAATATCTAAGTGCTTAGAACTCTCCAGCTATTTAATTCATTATGTTTAAAGAAAAAACCGACATAAAAATTGCCGTATTCTGTTAGAAGTAGCCACAGCCAACGTCCACTTAGGAAGACGCTGATGATGGTATTAAATGAATGATTTCATTAGAGGACCATTTTCTCCGTTACAATCTGTCAATCAATCTTTAATTTACAATTTTGTAAAAAAATTGACATTGATTGTTGCTGAGTTGAGAATATGAGATTGTGACTTGAATTTGAACGTTTTTTTTTTAAACGAGAATGGGCCTTCTGGATTACCTACTGATACCTATAATTAAACACCTATCTGATGTTTGATCTCCTTGTTCCAGGGTTGTCGCTGTCACCCTTCGTGCGGCACTGGCAGCCAGCGGCGTACGCGCACGTGGGTGGACATCGGCTACGGCGCGCTGCGCTTCCGCCGCCCGAGCCCCCGCCACCGCCTTTGCGACTGTCCTTCCATGCTCATAACAAGTAAGTGAAAAACTTATTTTGTTACAAGCTCCCATTGGCAAAATGTTTTTTTTCTTGGTGGAAATACCCACGGTTACTCTGCGTCTGAGGAGAAAGGAACGGCAGGGTTATTTTGGATCTTTACCGTCTCCCACAGTGTTCCCTCTGCCAGGAGCGTGACGTAGGGTAGACCGGGGACAATTGAAACAATTTTACTTAAAACGTGTGCAGTGATGTATCTATATTACCCACATCCTTCGTGTTTATATCGTTGAAAGGGTCGTTATCTAGTTCCTAAATTAAACATAATCTATATCTCAATTTCAAATAGTTTACCTACAATCACCTCTTAAAGTAGATCGGGCAAAGTGGTTCTATTGACCCCATCCTAAGGACGGTTGAAACAATATGTAGGGATAATTGAAACACTGAAAATATTTTAGGAACTACTGTAGGTTTTTAATCAGTCTTAACAATTTAACTTACCACTAAATTATTTATTGAGATCGTGACAAGTCCGTCAATGTAACATTCATATTTCGAAAATTACAAATGTAAAAACATCTTCAACATAAACAACTCAAAATATCTAATAATTATATAATTTTAACTCTCTAATTTGTGCTATTGAATACTATTTCACATTATTGAAAGACTTAATATCCTATTACGCTGTAATGGCACTTGCATGGGGGAGAAAAAAAGGTAATCCAGTCTCATACAAAACAGCTTGTTTCAATCATAACAATGTTTCAAACATGACAATGTTTCAATCATGACAATGTTTCAATCATAACAATCGTTTATTGACCCGTATTATATAGGTTTGATTCTTCTTGTGAAATTTAATTTCAGAGAAGATCAATCAACTTAGCTAACTTTAAATATATTTTTGGGAAATTATACCCTAAAACTAGTCAAACATACGTAGGTATGTATTAAAAAAACTAATCTCCATTAAGGACTAGGTACAAAGTAAAACCAATAAACACTTCTAAGAATACAAACTTAGGTAGGTACTTAATTTATAAAAAAAAACTAAATATATATAAAAACTAATAAATAATCGTTAATGGGAAGAATCAGTCTCGTAGTTTTCAGAGAAGGAACTAATGCAAATTTGTGGCTTAAAGTACCTTTTTTTTTCAAAGTAAAAAAAAAAACAAAAACCATCTTTGCGAATGTTCAATACTGAGTTACTCAATATTGAACTTTCGCAAAGATTTTTTAAATTCAAGAACAATTACACGCCTACTATTAGATCGAATTGTAGGTCGGTCAATTTTCTTTACCACTTGGTTCCGAGTAATTTCAGATATGTCATCGTTTACTGGCCACTTCAATTTGTGGTAATCAATTTTTTTAGCGAATCTTACAATATATCCGTGTTCAGTTATTGATTTAATCTGCCCTACGTATCGGTGTACCAGATTTTTCATGGATAATATATTGACTACTGCCCAATCTTCTATCTGAAGATATGGAGGCTCTTCCTCATTTTCTGATGCAGATGATTCATAACTTGATGAATCAAATTGAAGATCTTCTGTGACGTCATATTCATCATCAGACTCGGGAGATTGCGGAATTTCTGTGTCAGTATCTTCATCTTCTGAGCTAAAAGTCTTTGGGGTTCTTTTTGATGATTTATTTTTATTTTTAGTAGTTTTGTTCATCTTCTTTTTCTTTTCTTCCATATTCATGTTTTTCTTTATCTTGGTGGCATTTCTTTTTCTGTCCCTTTCTTCGGTTTGTATTCTGATGTTTTCTTTCTCCGGAGTATCTGTGTAAATAGTAGATTTCCTTTTTGTTGCGTTTCTTGCAGTTTTCCTGGGTGGTGCTTTAGGAAATGGTCTGATGCATTCTGGCAAAAATGTACTTGTTGAAGGTTGGTTGTTGTAGTTGCTAACATCAAGAGGATCAAGTTCCACAGCAAAACTTGATTGTGAAGTCATGGAAAGGCTTGGTGAAGGAAAAGATGGTGCTGCTATTCCTGGGGCAGACTCTGGCTGTTGTGGCGTCATCGAGTTGGAAAGGTCAGGTTGTATTTCCGACATAGGTATGACAGTGGAACTTGGCTGTGGAGTCACTGAGCTTATCGGAGAAGATGGAACAGCGGCTTCAAGTACGACAGACTCTGGATTTTGTGGTGTCATCGGGCTGGTAAGGTGGTGCTGATTTTCCGACACAAGTATGACAGACGAACTTGGCTGTGGAGTCACTGAGCGTATCGGAGAAGATGGAACAGCGGCTTCAAGTACGACAGACTCTGGATTTTGTGGTGTCATCGGGCTGGTAAGGTGGTGCTGATTTTCCGACACAAGTATGACAGACGAACTTGGCTGTGGAGTCATTGAGCGTTTCGGAGAAGATGGAGCAGCAACTTCAAGTACTGCGGCAGGCTCTGGCTGTTGTGGCGTCATGGGGCTGGTTAGGTCATGTTGAATTTCGGACACGGGTATGACGGGGGAACTTGGCTGAGGATTGACTGAGCATCTCGGAGAAGATGGAGGAACGACTTCAATTACTGCCGCAGAATTTGGTCGTGGAGCCCTCAAGCATGTCTGTGTGAATTGCACTCGAAGTTCACCTACAGCGGGTGAAATTGTCTGTGAAATATCTAAATCTTGTATATTCGGGTTCGGTCTGTCCGTGACATACGAGGGTGCAAAATCCAAATCACTGAATATTTGCCTATTATATGGACAAATTCCAGAAACTCGAAACCCAGCTTGAATGTTACTTAGAGTCATAGCCCGGGGAAGCGCAGTAGCGACTATGCCTGGAATGTCATATATGGTCATTGTTTTTCCAGGATTTGCCCTCATCCATCCGTCGCATGCCATATTCACGGCTTTTTTGAAAGGTCCGTATACAGAGCGGTCCAATGGCTGCAACTTATGGCTGCAGTGTGGGGGGAAAGAAAGCATGACGATGCCATTGTCACGGCAATAGTCAATGCATTTGATTGACACGTGTGAAGCATGATTGTCCAGTAGCAATAAGACTTTGTTATCTATAGAACAATTTGTGTGTCTTTGAAAATGTTGTAGAAATACAAGAAAATCTTCTTCTTGCATCCACCCAGATTTATTTGCGGTCCCGACACTACCAACTGGACCATCTCTCAAAAAATGGTTTTGATAACGAACTCGTGGAAACGTGAACATTGGTGGAAGTACATTGCCAATCGCGTTAGCTGCTACAGTGACTGTTACCAGAGTTCCACGTTCGGCAGATGTCAGTGCACCCACTTGTCTAGTTCCTTTTTTAGCCACAATTCGATTCGGTTTCTGCACTGTTGTTATTCCCGTTTCATCTACGTTGTATATATCCTTGTGTTCAAAATTGTCACGATCAAGAACCATCGCCAAATTATCAAAAAATTCATCCACATTGTTTTTATTAAAACTTGTCGCTCGTGCCAAGCTTGTCGCTTGAGCACACCTTACAGACAATTCTGGATGGCGGTCCAAAAATCCACGGAATCACTCTACTCCTGCAATCTCATTTTCGTCCCATGTAGCAGGCCTTCGGAGTTCGTAGCGTACAGTCAGATCATATGCCAGTTTTCTCATATCCTTAGCGGTCAGCCCAAAGTAAATATCAGCTGACTTGATTGCATACGTGACTATCTCGTTTTCCTGAGCAGGTGTAAATATTTTCTTTGCCGAATTGTAACCCATTGTTATATCATCGACAGGAGTATTTTCAGGCGCGCTTTCTCTCTTTTTTTTATATCGCGCTAACGAGATGTGATCTAGATTGAACATTTCTGCAGCCTTCCTCAACGATTTACCATTCATTAATTCTTCATATGCTTGCTGATATGAAAATATGTTCTTGGAACTTCTGTCTGTCACGTGTTTTCGTTTTCTGGGCATCTCTAGAAAAGATGAATGAAAATAAAAATAGAAACTTAATGTCGAGGGCTCAATTTTAGAGTCGTCGGAGTTATTGGGTTGCCTATCAGATGTAAATTTATAATAGAGATTGTGAGTTAAAACTGGTTTATTTGGTAATTTTTTCAACATATATCCTTTACTTTTTTTTTAAATTGGTGCGTTTTTATATTCTATTAATTATTTACACTTTAGAAAACACAACTTTCTTCTGTGCAGTCGGGTAAACATGCGGAATATGCGGGGACGTTTGAAACGTTTCAAACGTCCACAGACAAGTTGTTTCAAACGTACCCAGCTCACATCTTCAACTTCAATACTCAATATTTTGATTTATATTGACTTTAACATTAATCAACAGCAATAGAAACACTATTTAATAGATAAACAATACTCCAAAATAAGAAAACCTGTCAAACAATTAGATTTAAATAGGTAAACAACAATAATTTAAAAATCTTGAATACTTACTTTTTGGCGCGAAATTCGTCAAGGCGTCCTGAGCACAACTGCGTTGCTCGCTCGCTCGAGCCGTACTAAACAAAAAACCGAACATGGCCGACGAAGCAACGAACAACGCGCCACACACGTAGGTATCATGGTTTTCGAGAAATTGAAGTTGTTGTAATCATGACCTGTTTTAATTGTCCCCGGTCTACCCTACACAGTTACGCATACCATTGGTGGTGTAGGTAATTTTTTATTATCTTATCTGTTTATTTGTTACGAAAACATTGTGATTTATATACATATCATCACGCTTTGGTTACCCGAAGGGTGGGGCAGAACAGAACCTGTAGTACAGCGAAAGAAAAAAAAATGGTAGTATTTCGACACCTAGTGTGGCTTGTATTTTGCATACAGCACTATTGGCTTTGCTTTGAGCTATACCTTCTTGCTGTTAGTAGCATTTAGGACCTGCCAGTGTCTATTTTCTAATGGCAAAGTACCTGCCAGTACCTTTACATTTACCATTGAAATGGAACTTGAAATACTCCAAAAATACACTCTAGTCGCTATCATGAAAAGAACGGAACTCCAAAACCAAGCGGAGAAAATTATATGTCACGAAATTCATTAAACCGGTGAAGTAGATGTGTGACTAGGCAGGTTGACTAATGACTCATGACGGCTAAGTGATTTCCAGAGTTGATCGATTAGGTACTCAATGTTAGATTGTATCGTAAAAATCTACTCAATATTTTTTTTATGGACTTAGAGGCCAATGTCTTATGAGTTATGTGACATCATGGCAATAGGGACGTGTTTCTTTCTGACCATTAATCTGTTGTGTGTTTATTGTTGGTACCGTAAATTACGACTTTAATGGCTGTTTTGTGTTCGAAATTGAAAAATTGCGCGTAACTGAGGAAACTGTTATACAAAAAAAAACTGGTAGTATTTGTTGTAGATACAGATAAAAATTGTGGTAACTACTGTCGTTTCTGGATCTTTGACAGTTGTTACGGGTCGTCAGAATCCCGAAAGTCTGACAACCACTCTTACCAAGACGTATCGTATTAACCCAGTAACGGGGTTGTGGAGGTCAGATTGGCAGTTGCTCCATGTAAAATACTGGTATTCAGCTGCATCCGGTTAGAGTGGAAGCCAACCCCAACATAGTTCTGAGGACACAGTGGAGCATACGGTGGAGGTCTGCCCGGCTTGGCTGGAGCACCGTCGTGTCCTCGTGGAGGCGATTGGCGGCAGCGATCTCTCGCGTCCGGCCCTGGTCCAGACCATGGTACGGAGCGAGAGTGCATGAGTAGTCGTCACCTCCTTCTGCGAAGCAGTAATGCTCGCGAAGAGGGAGGCGGAGCACGTGAGGAAGGGCCAGTATATGCGCTCTCACGGCCCTAGCCTCCGCAGGAGACGCCCTGGGCGTCGGGGATCCCAGGCTGATTCCCGGCCACCGTAGGCGCGGGCTTGCGGACGGCGAGTAATTGGTAGCTCGCTGTCCGGTAAGGACCAAGCCCGGATCGACGGCGCGTTGTGTTCCACGCGCGCCTCAAAGAGATGTCAGCACCAACTGGTGGGGTCTGCAAGGGCCGATGCCTGCCAGGGGTGCGGGTTGTTCGAAAGAGATACCGCGGCCCCTGGCACACAGGCAACTGAGGGAAAACGGGTGGGTTTTAGTCAGTAAAAGTCTGACATGCCCTCCTGCTCCACCCAGTGCGGGAGAAGTTATTTGATGATTTCCCACCATCAAAAAAAAAATACCCCAGCATAGTTGGGAAATGCTAGATAGATGATGATACAAATAAAAATTAATAACAAAGAGTGCTATGTTTTAAGAATAAGTAGTTTCGTGACTCTATGCAAAGATATCTTTTTGTAAAGAAGCACCAGACTCGATTATAAACCGTAATTTTTTCTAAAAATACTTTCCTACCTCAAGAAGAAAACTTTAAATGGCTTGCTAAAGTAAAATTCTTGAAAATTCTTTTAGCTTTTGTAGTGGGATAAAAAATATAAGCTGAAGTTTACGACCTTAAGAGTTTGGCACTCGGCAAACTGCGCCTAATTCCGTACGTTAAAAATTAGCGAGGTCCCTGGTTTTATAGCCTGAGTAAAACTTTTAGCTTGAAGCAAGTAGATACTTATTTCATTTGAAAAAAGGTTGTCTGTACAGTGCGCATAGAGTTAAAACAAAAAAAATTAAAGCTCTTTTTTTTCATTAATTGAATGTTGTGGAAAAGTTGATGCAACATCTTGTTTACTTACATCACAAATCGTTGTGAAAAGCTTTAATTTGTTTTTTTCCACTTTTTTATGAGTTTTGTACAGACAGGCGACAGTTTTTTTTTCAGCAAATTCAGTTTTCAATCAACTATGAAAATCTGACTACATATTACGCGAGTTGTATGTAGGTACCTATTTATGTTTATAAACTTACCTACTTCTTAGCCTCATGACGAAATAGTACCAACCTAGTAGGTACTGAAGAAAATTCGTGACGATTGTGAAAAATTAAACAATCTGTATATTTCTATCAAAATCAGCAGTGGTTCTAATCTACGCCGAATCTTACAATTCCTCTATTATCTTCTAATCCCGTCTGTATCAAAATAACGAAGGGTTAATAAACTACAACTTAGCATATGACTGAAATTAATTATTAATTGATCTCCTTGTACGTATCGCGTTCAAAGCGGGTGGCCATTGTACACGAGTAATGGCAGTTCATATCCAATTAAATGAGCATTAAGGCATGCCATTATATCTGTGTGTATTAGGACGTTTGTTATACCGGGATGTGAGTTGTTTGCCAAATATTACGGACACAAGCTTACCATTGAAAACTGGTGAATGTATTAATTAAACACAGGCTCTGCAGACTGAAAATTTAAAGTAAGTAGATATCGAAATAATATTTGTTAACAAGTTTGTGTGTATTTAACTAAAGTTAGTTACAATAGCGCAGTTCAGTTACACGTAATAATCGAATGGTTTTGTATGTAAATGGTCATAAGTCTGTTTTATTGGTAGGTACCTACTTAAAATTGTCAAGAACATAAGTCGAAATTCACACGTACGTAAAAATATCGGGGATTGATTTTATCGCGCGCTGAAATTTCAACTCTCGGTGTTGAACCAAGCTTTGCGAATCCAACAGAGTGCATCTCAGCGCGTCGACAATCGATCAGTGTGTTTTACTGCACTGTGTGTGTTCAACTCTAGGCGTTAGGTAAGAAGTGCGGTGTACACTCAGTGCGCAAAAACATCCCGCCGCGATTTTATTACGTGGAACATAGGCTAAGTGAAAACGCAATTACGAGGGCTAAAAGTTTCTTACACAGATTCGCGTAAACGAGCGTTCCCGCTCAAAATCACAGTACACCCACAAAATATCGAGTACACTCAAACCAGAAGTTCAAAGAGAAGCTCGCACTCGGTACGGCAGTTCATCGCCTCAGATAAGTTAATTGAACGTGTTTCAGACTAATCCATTTGTAAGTTGTGTACGGCGAGCGTGCACATCAACCGTTGGCCGGTCCATTCCCTTAATTAAACCGTTCCTGCGCCAATATAGTGGAACGTGCCCTTTATACCGAAGATTCCAGATTATCTTTGGTGACGATCGCGTATGTTCAATGATACCGCTCTTATGATAAGCGACGGCCACAAAGTTGATTCACTGCACTCAATTTGTTGATTTAACCAAATAACTGTTATCTAAATCTATTCATGGACATTCAGTATTGAATGACCAACTAAAACGATAATGTTCGCAATTATTGGGCTAGAGAGCATTAATTATCTATTTCAATTACAGCTGTAGGTAAATATTGTACTTATATAATAAGGTAATAGCTTACTGTTACTGCAAACCATTAATCGAGGTTACTATAACTAGTTTTCAAACACAGGTGTTTCAATTAACATAATATGTGACGCAAGTCACAATAATGTAGCTGAAATTGACAAAAGCTGCTTCAAAACTCTGTTGGTCTTATTGCAAACCAAGGGTTTTCTTTAGGTATGGTTTAAACTAATGAAATAAGAACCTGACAGGAATTGAAATACAGTTCTTTTTACAAGACTTAGTCCGATGCTAAGTTTTCATTTTTGTTATGAGAACTTTACCCAAATAAAGTTAGACATGCTCAGAGCTTTAGGCTAGGACTATATATAGTTAGATCGCGTTATGAATTAAGACGGATTGCGTATGGTACTCTTGCATTGCTACTTACACCGTCATATGCGTCTATTGAACACTTCCTCCACTTCTTGATCATGCCTTTATACAACAAAGCGGCGCTCCACTTCCACTTCCTTCACACTATTCTCTGAAGAGCATCACGCAGTAAATAAATAAATAGTCACATACATATGAGTAGCGTGTCTATCAATACTGTTCGTCTGAGAGGCATCAGGGCCTCTTCAGACCGCTCCAATAATATTTGAGTTATGTCTAGTCCCTAGGTATTATTGGTGGACCTCTCAGCTATATTGAAGATGGATAATAGGGGAGGAACGGTCTTTAGTAAGGAATATTTATTACTATAGCAAGATTTCGAGAACGTTGTCTTCAATATCTCACTGAAGATTGAAGTCGTCGACGATGAATACATATGAAATGAAACGATTTCTGTGGCAGATTTGGCCCACAAACAAGTATGTGCTTAGGTAGGGTTTTTTACCATCACACTATTTGATAAATACTTTATTTATATATGTGTACGTAGGAAAGACTTTTGCATATCTTAAGCGTAGTAATTTAGGTGCATTGTGTAAGATATTGTTATACTCGTAGTCTTTCCTTTGTAGGCGATGATTGTCAATTTGTCGCCATAACGTTGCTACGTAGGATTAATCAGTGTACACAAAGGGTCTCTGGAGACCTCCATGTACACTTCACTACCTACCAAGTGGACGGTATTGATGATAGGCAGAGATAGCCCGATAGTAACCTGAAGGACGACCTAGATAACTTTGAATCCAGATATTTAAAAACCAACCAACCATTTTGGCTTTTATAGTAACAAGTAGGACATATATATGGGGGGGGGGGGGGGGTTAGGTGGGTTAGTACATATATATAGTAACAATTTTTTGTATGTAGGATACCGTTGAATTACTTTATTGGCGTTTTTCTCTAATTTTAGCCTTTTTATGTCCGATTTTGTCTAAGGATGCTTCTGGCAGTTCTTGGAATATCTGTGAAACACCATCCGAATTTGGTTTGACATGATTACGTCACAAATTCGAATGCTAAAATGTCTGATTTACATGAATTTCATGTTTCACAGTAGAAGAGAAATTGTAAGAGAAAAACCTAGTCTTGAGATGTAGTTAGCTAGAAAGATTGACTAAATAAGAAACTAATAATGCATCGCGGCATAGGAAATATCTAGATACCTTGCAGTGCCTAAACACGTGCATGTATTCCACCAAAGGAAATCCTCATTGCACGCCATGTTTTTCATAACAGGAACTGGCTTTTATGTTTTGAATTGTTAACGAAATGATTGGTTGTCAATCTATTCAAATAGGAGAGGGCCAAGTAGGATACAGCCGATTGCAATTGATGTTAACAACTTTATTCTTTGGCGCAGTCGTGAGTGATGTCAATTTAAATTGTTACTTTATAGGTAGGTATGACTGGTGATTGCTGCGAGCTAGAATGGGGTTTTTCATATTTATCATGCATAACGTTTTGTAAGAAATGAACTTTGATCGCATTTATTATAACGTTTGGAAACCTTTTGAGGTGGAAGCGCGGTACCCCACGAAATTTAAATTTTATTGAATGTTGTTTTCATGAAATAGTCATTCAATGTGATCAAATGAACTTAGAGGGTTTTATTGATTATAATAACGTCAAACCAGATTTTTTACGGTCGCGAAACATATTTTAATCAACATACAGCCTGACACTGGTGCCGATTCTGTTGTCACAAAATTCTCTAAACTAAACTAAAAATCACCAAAATTTAGTTTATTCCTGTCAAACGACGATTTCCTATTCTGAAATTGACTAAAGTGACACAACTTAACTATATTTTAGTTTGACAGCACTAAGATTGTACTGAATTATTAATTTAGTGAAGATGGTAATTTTGCTATTCTGAGTTTGCCGTTTTTCACCAAAAATTTTGACTATATTAGTTTTTCTAACTAAATCTGACTATTTTTAATCGCGATTAAAAAAGTGTGGAATAAAACTAGTGGTCATGAACTAAAATTCACACCAACACTTCGACTTCAGTTGCAAAAACACTTTTTTTTTCTTTTCTTTTGCTTATATCTCGAAAACGGTGTGTCCTATCGCAAAAATGATGATAATTTCGACCCCCTTTAATAAACCCGTAAGCCCCATAATCTCAACATGTATGTAATATTTTTTTTTATTTTCCAAACAAAAAGTGAAAAATTCCATATAAAAAACGTCGAGGCTGCCCCCCTGCGCTTCATTCAACTCTTAAAAAAATCATTGCGTGGGGCACACAAGTACCTACCACGTTGCGAAGCCAAAAGAAAAAAAAATACCACCTGCAGGCTTGGCACGACAACCGTAGAGAAGCGTTTTGTCGACGGAAGACTAGACAAAAATTACGTTTCCGTGTAGACAGTTGTCAGTTTTCACCGAGAAATGTAGACAAGCGATTTCTATCTATTCTACAGTAGAGTAGAAATAGAAAGCGTCATGCTAAGCCTGCAGGAGTCACGATTGTCAAATTCGATTTTAGTTGTGTCAAAATAATTTTTAAGTTTAGAGATTTTATTTTGCAGAATAGCTTTAAGATTCTCATAGCCAAAAGTAAGGAATTTTAGTGATAGTTTAGTTAGTTTAGTTCGGTGTACAACAGAATCGACACCACTGACCCTGGCAAAAAACAGAAGAAAATTTGAATTTTGCGGGATACCCTAGCGCTTCTACTTGAAGCTCTTAGTGTAGGTTTTCCATTTTTTTAATAAATACAGAACCTACTGTAAAATTTTGTTGATAAGTAGGTAGGTAAGTACGTAGGTCTTTTTTTTTGTGTGGGAAATCATCAAATAACTTCTCCCGCTCTGAGTGGAGCTCCGAGGGCGTGTCAGGATTTTACTGACTAAAACCCACCCGTGTTCCCTCAGTTGCCTGTGTGCTAGGGGTCGCGATATCTCTTTCGAACAACCCGCACCCCTGGCAGACTCATAAGACGTGTCTTAAAGTCTTAGGTATACTTACATTTTATTTTTAAAATTACAATAACACCGAGAGCACCAAATACTTTCAGCAACACATTGAAACCGCTTTAACCAAAGCCAGTTAATAGAATCATTTGAAGTAACGACACGCATAGCTTGCCGTTACACCGAAACTCCATTTTAATCGCATTACGGTCCAATTGTACGGCTGTGGTCCACATCACGAATTGCAATGATCACATAATGTTATGGTCGCGTCACGGCACTGCTGGAATCACGTACTGGACCGGTCCAGCGACGTCGGGCTAAGAATAACCACCACTTAACTCAATGGGAGGATCGACTGGCCTAAACGTTTCGCTCGGTAAAGTCTGGTATACTGGATATTCGGTTCTCCACAACTTAAATTGAAAGCCGAAAATGTTGTTAACATGGATACTATAGAACCGGATAGTGACAGTTTAACAATTATTATGTCCGTGACCGTGATTATATTGGAGGTTGAACATTATCGTCTCTAAAGCCAGTTTTCCTAATACAGCAACAGCTTTTCATTAGGAAATCTAGTTAACATTTCCCATTTAGAAATAAACGTAGCACTTCTACGAATTAAGTAGTCGTAGCATGGAATACTCTATCACAAAGTTACTCTTGACTTTAGTCATTAGAATAATGCTCCGTAACACCTGCGTCTATGACAACAAGTAATGTTACCTACTCTATTAGACTTTAACTTGTGCGATAAATAGCTGTTGTATATTACTTATACAAAACTTTATAATAAATAAAGTTTTGTATAAGTAATATACATAGTTACCTACTAGTCCTCGACCTAGAAAGGAAGTACCCAATTAAGTATTCTGTATCGGTAAATTCATTGAATGATAGTTTGGACATGTTTGCCTAATTAAACTTAACGAACGCAAAAAAGTAAGGACATAATAATTAAACATATAAAATCCATCAACTCGCTAACAGCATTTCTATAACGACTCCATTATACTTAATTAAACTTTGCTTTCTAATTTGCGTAACGAGTTAAAGTTAACTTATTTGTTTACACGCCAATTTATCATAATGGGCGAGAAAAACACGACGCGAGGTTAAACTTGAGAGATAGCAAAGTTCGTTTTAATTTTCGTTGCGCAGTGTAAAATCCGCTAGATTTTATCTGATGTTGTTGCACTCGGGACGTGACGGCGCCGGCGCCTTGTACTGGGGACTGAATGCTGCGTCCAGATGCTAACAAACTATTCCACCGCTTTGCACATACTATTCTATCCTGACGTTCCAAATCATTCACCACAACGTTGCTACGGATTTTTATTATCTATACTGCACTTACTATAGTATAATAATGTTTTTTTTATTTGGTGGGAAATCATCAAATAACTTCTCCCGCTCTGGGTGGAGCAGGAGGGCGTGTCAGACTTTTACTGACTAAAACCCACCCGTGTTTCCTCAGTTGCCTGTGTGCCAGGGGCCGCGGTATCTCTTTCGAACAACCCGCACCCCTGGCAGTAGTATAATAATGCTGAAGAGTTTGTTTGAACGCGCTAATCTCTGGAACTATATGTCGGATTTGAAAAATGTTTTTGCATTCGATACCCCAATTCTTAAGGAAACTTATAGGCATATAACAGCAGGCTTAGCATGATAACCGTAGGGAAGCGTTTTGTCGACGGAAGAGTAGACAAAAATGACGTTTCCGTGTAGACAATTGACAGTTTTGAACCGAGAAATGTAGACAAGCGATTTCTATTCTACGGAAGAGTAGAAATAGAAAGCGTCATGCTAAGATTGCTAAGCCTGCTGTACGATACAACCCTTAGGAGTAAAAAGAAAATCGCTACGCGAAAACAAAGTAATATCTCACGGGCGGGCCATGCAATGTTATAGGATATTTTTTTTTGTTAGAACAAGAAATTTCACGCGGACGAAGTCAAGGGCAGAAGCGAGTCCAATATACGAATCTTATACGAACAATCTCGTATATTTGCTCTTTCTCCGAACGATCTATAAAAATACGAATGTATTGTTTCAGTTTGCGGTAAACTGAAATAAGTTCGGGGGTTTTATTAACGTAGTTTCCTTTAGTCTCTGATAAAGTAAAATACAATTCAATCATCTATGAAACGAACATTGTGCTCTATTATTTATGTCTTCGTATAGCGATGTCAGATAATTTCATTCGTATAGAGGAAATCATGCACTCGCGGTCGATTGAGTCTGTATTAAGGCGAACGTCGTAGTTTGACGAAGACGATCCACCCTCAAGAAATACTGAGCGTAAAAGGAATTTACCTCTGCTTGGTATATTTAAATTAGCTTTCTGCCTCCCTCGCATTTTCTGCCTTTACTCACGGCTGGAAAATGTGGCGTGACGACCCGACAACGTGTCTCATTCCGTATTTTTGTATTATTTTGTTTGCTATTGGTAATTTTTAAAATATTTAATACCTTCTGTTGAAAGAATTGTTTTATTTATATTGTAGACTAGAACAACTAGAACTAAATTAGCATAACATAAACAACTGGCTACAACAACCAAATTCCCCGAACCGTATCCAACTTAAACATAAGTTCTGAAGCAGTATTTAAGTTGGAGTTTTACATAAGATCCAATTTATACACAAAACTGTTTTTTTTTTTTTTAAAATCATTATTTGGAAAAAAGGCTTTAATCGCGGAGCGATTATTCCAGCCTCGTTGTTTTACAAAATAAATATAAAGTAGGTAATAACTAGGATCTTAAATTAAATAATTTAACAATTAAGTAAATATAACTTAACAGCTAATTTGGATGTAGGATTGGACAATATCAAATTACATATGCCAACATCCCTTAACCTAAGTCCCACCTCCAAAATTCCAAAGTTCTCCGTTCTGCCCCAACCCGAGCACACTCCACCGAAGCGTGGTAGGTGTGGTGTGTAAAATGATGAAACTTCAATGCACGAAATGTGTAAACAAAATGCTGCGGTTGCAGATTTAGTTACATAAGACGTCGTGATAAGGTACCCACGCATTTAGCCGCGTTGAAGCTTGAATTTGGAACAAACCATCGACTCGCAACGAGAGTCGCCACAAACGGAGACAAAAGTACAGAAAGGTGTTTAAATTTAAATTACGCTTCACAGGTAACATCAAAGAGATTAATGTAATGCGGCACATCCACCCACAAAATACGTTGTACATTTTATATGAATAAGCGTGAAAACCGTCAGACATGTGATTATTGATTTTTCGTTAAATAAACTGGTAGACTGGGCACGCGTGTCTACTGAAATCCTAAATCATGTTGTGATGTTTGTCAAACACACACGTGAATATATAAGGTAGGGCAGGGAAGAATATTTTATGTTTTTCCTGTCTTTTATTTAATTCAATTATAAAACGCATCGCTTTTTTTTTCGCATATTGGGCACTGATTTATTTGGTGGGTATTTTTCACAGATAAACTTATAATAATGCTGCAGTGAAAACATTTGTGAAAACTGGGTATCTACCTAAAGAAAATGAAATGCTGTTCGCAAGAGTATCACTTGAGAACGGCTGGACCGATTTGGCTGTTTTCTTTTTAAATGTTCATAATAGTCTGAATTAGGTTTTAATGAAAAGCAATATTGGAAAAGTTTCCCAGAATATTTTCAAAAACTCGAAATTTTAACGTTCTTTTTTCTATGGGCTTTTAGTATGAACTATTTCTGAGCAGGACTACATCAGTCTTTCGGGTACACTAACTATATCTAGAACTAAAATAGGTATATTTTTATTTTATTTCTGTACTAGCTGTAGGTACTGTTACTGGCTTCGTCCGAGTGGATGTCGGAAATTAACCCACGGGAACTGGCTACCGGAACATATAGAAGTAATACTTATGTTACTCCTTCAGCTATCTGCCAGTGAAAGTCCCGTCAAAATCGGTCCAGCCGTTTTGGAGAGTAGCCTGGACAGACAGACTTTTTTTTTGTTACTTACTGTACATACTTTCATATGCATAAAAAGCTGTTATTTTGACATTTTAAACAAACATTTCCATTTCCCGTCTGCTCTATAAGCTCTGAGCCAGTTTTTGCATTCCCAACTTTATTTCGATTGGGGTAAAGTTCCATAACCCCGCGTCTGTTAGGCAGACTCAATGAGTCTGTTATCAATAGAAAACTAATTGTGTTAAAACTGCTCAAAGGTATTAAAAAGATACTTTTTAGATCGAAGTGCGTTATAATAGGATATATAAGTACCTATATAGATCTAATTACAAAATTGCTTCATAGATTATTATTATGTAGTGGCACCAAGTTGCCGTGTCTGGCCATACCGCTGTTAAACCCGCGATGGTTTGTGTGGTATGTTGTACCAAATAAATGTTTTTTTCTTTTTGTATTTGATTAATAAAAAAAAAAATAAAAAAAAAAAAAAGTACTTGACACTTTGTACAAAAAAACAACCGACTTTCAAAAAAACACTACAAAGTGAAAAATAACTTTAATTTCGGAAGTTGGTGACTTTGGATATGTATTTTTTGTCACCGCCTTCCGAAATTAAAAATTATTTTTCACTTTGTAGTGTTTTTTTTTATTTAATTTTTTTTTTATTTTTCACTTTTTAGTTATAGTACCCCACACAATTCGAAATTTCATCAGCCTTGGAGTCAAAACAATGCATATTTATGCGATAGCAGCAATCGCGGTTTGTTTGCTGTCATTTTTTGAAGAGTTCCGTTGTCTGGCTCAGAAGCGCATCATCAGATCTATATGAAATTTAAATGGGACAGTTTCGGGGTACACCCCTTTCGAATAAAAAAAAAAGAATTTTACAAATCCGTCTATATAATATGACGGAGTTATGCCCATACATCCTACCACTCCTAACCGTTAAAGAGTTGTACCTTCCTTCATCAGCTCAGCGTCATGATATGATGATGACCATATAAATGTCTCAATAGCTTTAGAAAATATATGAAAAACATTGTTAATACCTATAACATTTGAGGGTTGCCCTCGATTTCCCTGGGATTCCATCAACAGATCCTCACTTAGTGCCTATGGGACCACCTCAGAAGTACTTATACTCTTTCAAATAAAAAAAATAATTTTGAGAATCAGTCCACAAATGGGGGAGAAATCGGTGAACATACATTAAAAAAAAAATACATGCAGTCGAACATAGAACCTCCTTCTTTTTTGAAGGCGGTTAAAAATGACAACTTGCGCACCAGACTAAGCTGTCAGCTGCGGCTGGCTGTGTTTTAATTAAGAAATTAAATAACTGGCTTGATGGTTTAAACCTGATCTAAATAAAAACCACGGTTTGTAATAAGGGGGTTCGAGTCTCACACGCGCCAAAAATTATTGGCTCATACATACGTTTCAACCACACTCTGTTTACACTAGGATTACAAACTTTCCGCTCATAATACGTTTTGCATATTTAAATATGGTAATAGTAACGCAACGCAGTGAGTATTACTAGCACAGCATTTGAAACACGTCAGGCACGGACACACCACAACAAAATTTTGGCATATATTCATAAACGATGATTAAAGTTAAATGATGTTTAAACGTTAAAAATTTATGGTTAAACAGACGCTAATCATTACTTAACTTTAAGCAACGTTTATAAATAAGGGGGTTAGTGTTTAGCGGTTAACAATAGTATTTGACTTGTTTTACAACTGGATTTACACATAATGCCGTACTGTACTGTTTATGGAATGTTCTACTTTTTCATTGCTATGCGTAGGTAGTTCGCAAATTTATTCGCATAGAGTTCAGATAAGATCTAATTTTTCAAATTGAGCTAGTACGAAAGTATTTTTTTCACTTCTTGTAAAAAATAATAATCTTAACTAAGACTATTCACAAACTAAAATATAGCGTCGAAAAATTCATCCGCATCGCTTTCGACTGGTAATGTACCCAAGAGACTGGCGGCATTGCCACGTTGCATGACAAATCTTAGGTAAAAACCAACCCTTGGGTCTCGGGAAGTGCCAACCACCCGTTTCGAGATTACTGAAGAAGTAAATAAAGACGAAACAGATATTTACGATCATGCAATATTACTTAAGCTAATGTTTACAAACAACTGTAGTTAGTTAGGAATTAATAGTGTAACAGAGTGTTATAGAGCGGAAATAAACGTAGCGTGGCCGGCTGCGCAGGGCGGCATGCGGCACTAAATGGAACATAAAGCTGAAGACCATGTGATTTGCGGCCTGCCCGACTGTACGAGCTGGTACGGTCAACCGCATTAGCATCAGAACTACGAAAATCACCCTTACCGCTACGAAATATAGGCCCTGGCAAAATCAACCTGTTACCGTGACCGTGCAGTTAACTGTACGAGCTGGTACGAGCACAGCACTCAACAGTGAAATGTGTGCTCAATTTAGAGGCAAATTGTGATTACTATTTTTTTAAATAGAAGTGCATAGTTGTGTCATTTATACTGGCGAAAAATGGCGGACTGTAGGTACTTTTTTATAAATTGATGAAAAAAAAACTCTAAAATGCTATAAAAAGAAGGCAAGGTATCCCAACTTTTATAAAATATACCCTTACTTTTAATTAAAAGCAAATCTCGGAAAATTGGCTATAAATATATTTTTTGTTCGAGTAAGCGTTGTGTCATCGAGCGTACCTTCATCACGGTGGGTAAACCTGCGCAACGTATACCGCCATCTAATCTCAAAAGCTCTGGATTCTGAGTCCTATTAAAATTTTAATATAGAAATGAACAGGCCCCGCGGACGCTTTAGCCCACCTAACTTTTATAACGAGACCCAGTTTATTTGTAGATTATTCAAATTATACTTAGGAAGTTTCCAAAATTAATTAATTAAACGCTAACGTAAATATCGTGACGATTATCAAGGTCGAAATAAGACCGAAATTTTGAGGCTCCATTGCTTAGCTGCGGTAGGTATAAATTAGTTTTATAATTAACTACCTTCCGCCCGCGGCTTCGTTCGCGTGGAAGTCGGAAATTATCCCGCGGGAACGTACTACAGGGATAAAAAATATCATTCATTTCAGCCGATGGACGTCCAATGCTGGACATGGCCTTCTCCAAAAAAAAAATGGGGGGTTTTGCCATAATCCCCACGCTTGGCAGGCGGGTTGGCGATCGCAGTATGGTGGTAAAATGCACAGAGAACGCTGCTGCCCGTTCTCTAGTAAGTCCCTTAGTCGCCTTCTACGACACCCACGGGGAGAAATGAGATGGTGCTATTCTTTACGTCCGGCACCACACGGAACGTATCATATGTGTTAATCTAGGTTATAATGTATCTGTGTGCCAAATTTTATCCAAATCCGTTCAGCCGTTTTTGCGTGAAAGAGTAATAAACATCCATACATACATACTTTCGCGTTTATAATATTAGTAAGGATGCCTGGAGTGAAAACATCGTATAACTAGGTGGGTGTACAGGGTACACCCACCCACAGTGAACCTAAATGTTGTCTGGCTAACCACATGTTTCCTTAGCTTTTAGATTATAATTTTGATTTGGGTTGAGCTTCATGACTAGGTTCCTAGCTTTCCTTAGAGAGCCACAACTTATTAAGTTGACCTCGGCAGAACAGGGTACCTTGTACTTACATGTCTTTGGTATTTAGCGTATAAGCTACAAACATACATTTAGTTACTTCCAATGAAATAATATTTAAGTACGTATGATTTAAAATCTACTTCTGAAAATATCAATTTTCAGAAGTAGATTCGGTTAGATAAATTTCAAGTATTCCCCTTTTAAGTATGAAAAAGGTGAAATCAAAGATTTGACTTGCCATTATAAACGTATTTGGAATAAGTACCCTCTAACAACTGCCGAACTGACCGCAAGTTTAATTGTCTTTCTCAAACGAGGTATTGACCAAACCCAACTTTCAACAATCCCAAGAACTTTTCATTAGACGAAAGACAATAAAACTTTTCTTTTCCACAAATTGATGAATCCTTGTTGATACGGCCCTTATATATGTACTGAATACATTTTTATTTATGTTAACCTTTTGATTTAATTTATTTATAGGTGGCATTATAAAGCCATCTGTTTGAACATAAAAAACACAGCATTTTTCGTTTTTTTTCCATTTTCCGCTTAAAGTTTCTACCTTATATAATTTTCAAAAGGCAATGAAAGTAAAACAGAGTTCGTACCTACACGTAAACACAATTTACCCATATGCCCGCTCACCCATCAACACATATCGTGAAAATTCAGGGACCTGTAATAATACGCCCTAAGTTACATGGAACCTATTTTGAGAAGACAAGATTAGGCTTCAGTTCAATTACAGCGGTGAACGTACGTGAAACCACTTCCCCGTGACGTCGTCACTTAATATTCTCGAGCTCGGGTTTCCACAATTACACTGCGAGGAAGCCTCCAGGCCGCCTCCAAGCCTGTTTGTTACCAGAAATGAGTAATGGCTTCTGGAAATTGCCTCCGCTAATAACTTCTTACAGAGTTTTCAGGTCTGATCTACCCTCAACAAATAGGGATGGACGAGCGCTGATGTACACCAACTTCTTAATAAAAGTTAAGGCGGAATTTTCGCTGTCACTTTGTTTTGACTTAAACGCCTTGTTTATTAATCATTGTCGACTCTGTTTGGCTTCTGAAGATGTGAAATCGTGAAGAAATTTCACTTCATTTTCTTTTCGTCCTTCGTCGGGTACCAGCTTTAAGTTCAGAAGAATAATAATGTTTACTAGCGCTATTTATTTACGTGGATGCTAAAACGAGTACCTTGTTTCAGGTTCTATTAGGTTTCAAAGATTCAGAAACGTACCTATTACGTTTCTTTCAGCGTGTTTTTAGATAGACACATACCTATTGAAGACTAATCCACAAATCGTAGGTATCGGTACAAACAGGGTCAGATTCTTAGTTTTCATACAATTAAGTAATTTTGTACCTATATACCTACTATACTTCATGAATTGCGCGATTGACTGCCGTCGCCAACTCAATAACCCGCCGCACTAATCTCGTTACAAGTCCCCAAACCCCAGCAAATATAAGTTGTCGACTTATTAATATTTACTCAAGTCTCAGTTAAATATTACTCCTGAGACTATTTCAAGTTAATTTCGCGGGACCAATGGAATTACTCAGGTAATTAATTCGTTAATCAAGTTAGAAATCCGGTTAGTAAACAATAGACCTGGCGAAATTCCGACGCGCTCACTCAATTTCGTAATGATAAAGTTATTTTTATGCCTCGTTAGCCATTTCCTATACTTACCTTTACATAAATATCTGCCTAATTACTGAGAGGATAATTGCTCCTGGGTACTTAAACTTCAAGCCGATATTTTTTGCGTCAGCAAAGTTGAAACTTTCTTACAGTAAATGTTCTTTTAAATATAGTTAAGTAAGCATTCCTCCAACGTAGTAACTATTTACCTAATATAAAAATACCGTTTGAATATATTTGAGTAAAAAGTACAAAAAACATTGTGTATGAAAGTTATGGAAAAGAGTTATAGAAAACTTAGTCGTTGAAAATAGAAGTGTTTTCTTTTATAGCTATTCTACTTCTGTTTTTTTTTTCATGGAAATAAAATAATCACTCATTAAAAGTTCAAGAACTAGACAATAAGCTTCTATGAAAATAATAAAGAAGGAACCTTCTACCTGACGTAGTAGAACTAACTTCACTATAAGTTGGTACATATTTCCGGCTGAAAAAATGGATTTCTAAACTACGAAAGTTTTCGCTTTTAAATGAGACTAATAAGCAACTTGATTGATTAACTAGCTAGGACCTAGCTGATATTTACCTCGACTTTTTTGCTGAAATCGCCGTTGTGTTCCAGCAGTATCAACGCACCACGACATATTAATGTCGCATGTCGCTTGAAATTCCTCACGTCGCCGGGCAAAGGTAAAAATCGTGCTGAAAATAATGATCACCCACACCACCGTGAATACGCCTTCGCCTCGTCGAGAGGAACACTTCATCGGTTTCGTTGGATTGGAATCGGAGCAAGTTTTCCTATAACGAAGTTAGATCAGACAAACAGGAGCGACATCCGACCGTCTATTCGTCTAACATCATTAGATACCGCTCGTTAGTGCCGCTTCTGACGTCCAATCTGGGGGGAATTGTGAAAATTTTATTGAGTTACAGACGCCCTACATCTTAGAATCTGCCTCGTAAATAGTGATGCGATTCGCTTTAATTACGATACCTCGACGTTCGACTGTTCAGCAGAGAATATAATTATTATGTTGATTCTTGATTTCGTTTGTAAATACTTAAATGTCATGTTGGATTTAACTTTGAATAAAGGAACCATTGTGATACTGCTTCTACTTGCTCAATATTGTTCTCTATTCATCGGTTCCTGCAAATAACTAATGCAATTTTGTGAGTTACAGTTGAAAACTGGATATAAACCTTCATGTCGAGTTCGTCGACAAATAGCGATAAAATCACTTCAGTCATACACATAAATGTTTCATGTCGCTTCACTAAGAATAAATGTATTTGGAGAGAGTCCTTTGTGGGATAACAATACTATCATGAGACGTTATTGTATTCAGAGTCATGTTACATTGTAAGGGATTTGCTTTTGCGGTAACTTGTCAAAGCGACTCGTGTCTCCTTTGGGGATTGTTTAACAAATCCTTCAATCCTAATCTTCTCGGTTTTATAAGATCGTTCGCTTTTGTTATTTTAATCTATAAAAATTAAGTTAGACATTTGTAAGTAAAACCATCAACGGTAATCCGATAGTGAACACGTTTTCCTTGTCATGTTACAGGACATGTAACATTCTCAGATTGTTGTTTTCTCACATCACTATGGATCATAGTTTCATAATCAATCTAAATGTCGCATCCTCGTCCAAAAACTAACATTATTTCAGTCCGGAAATTTGATTTCAACGCGATCCCTGGACAGGTTTGTGTGTCATTAAAATTCAAGCATACAGACTATGTTATCCGTTGTAAAGGCTAACACGTCCGAGCGATCTACCTTATTACCTTCACATTATTAAAACGTACCTTAAATAAAAGTTACCAAACTAAAAACATTAAAAGGGCACGAGGCCCAGTATATCAGAATTATACGCCTGATTTATTAGCCATTACACTGTGCTCTACATTTTAATACGAACAGTTTGAACTCACTGTGAATAGCATTAAATCATAATTAGTTGTACGTGCTGTATGAACATTATATGAGGTCGGACGTATTACGTGAAATAGCGAAAATTTGCGCACTTCACCACCGCGAGCTTAATGCTGCGACGATAAAGAGCACTTTTGCATTAACGTTGAAAGTAGTTGCTCTTAGAGCAATATTGATTAATGGACGGCTAAGGTATCTGCAAATCATCTTCTTATAAGGATCGTGTTGCCCGTTACTGGGCTTTACTATTCTGCTTGGACTTATAGCATCCGCAGAGGTTAGCGTTGGCTGTGTTGTCGGCTTATACTACTGCATTCATCCTTCTTAGCCAGCCAGCCAACGTTTCTATGGCATCCCACTGGGTCTTATTCCATGAAACCTGCAATAATATGATTTGTGATATTTGTAGTAATGTATTTGTCTTTTTTTTGACAATTTAAGAAACCGATAAAGAACTTAAAGATTTTCAATAACCAATCCTTTTCGTTACAGAGAGTTCAAGCTGGTGCTAAGACCGGACCCCAGCTCAGTGTTTGCAGACGACGTCCAGTTCCATTCTACGGGCGGTGAGGTGGAGTTTAATCCTGCCAAGGTTTATTCAGGGAAGCTGGAAGGTTAGTTTGAAGTTTTAAAGCTACTTAAAATACTAATTAATCATTACACAATTAAATCAATGCAGCAACTTTTCCTGAGTCTGCAGACTGAACTGACAGAAAAAGTCATGTTTACGAATTTCATATTACTTACACATTTATGTCAGTTGAGTTTCTACTAACAACGACCATAACCGACAGCGATTTACTTAGGAAATAAAAAAGTAAAGTGTGAGAGCGCAAAGTTGCTTCACAACTCGCGCAAATTATAATCACTGTGTGGAAATTAGCTATTGTGGTGCAGTAGTTAACTTGTCATATTAATTAGCGGGATTGTAGCATTTAAACCTAACATTAACGTTATAAGACACGTTGTTTTTAGGCTTTTTTCTTATGGTGCATTTTTTGGTTAATTCAAAACCTCATGTTCAATTTCATTTCACGTTCGATTTCTTAAATTCTTTTGATATATACGAATATTTAGTCCAGGACCTCAATCACAGCAAGCTTTCGGCAGTCTTATCAGCTGTTAAATAACTAAAACATTCTTATCATGTCAAAAGTTTTCACCAAAGCCAGCTATTATTTCCGGGCTGTTTCTCTTTATAAAATTTTTCTTACCCAAAAGAAATGTTCCCTTACTTTTTCGTAAAATGAACGTTAGATGTGAGATATGTGCTTAAATTTATAGCGCAAAGTTCAGTCTAGCCTAAAAGTTTCTCCTGATATGATGTAACCTGTTAAACGTGAAAGTCAGCGGTATTTCATATTATTATATTAGAGGTTTTACGGGCCATTTAGTTCTAATTTACGTTCAGGTCAGCTTGATAACACAAAGTATAAAGGCCTAGGTAATTGTAATTTAATTTCACCAGACAGTAAGCTTTATAACTCCTCCTGACTTGGTAACCTTTTAAGTCTGCTGTGTAGGTATTCAGGTCGAATCAATCGCCTCTCCGTTACGTCAAAGGTATAATTAAATCTAATGGACGCTTACTAAATAGTATTGCAGTTAAATCTTACCAACCGAGCCAGTAATTAAAATACGAATTCGATATTATAATAACGGTCGAGGAGCCAAAGTAATTGCCGCGTTAAATACACATAGATGTAGCGATGAACACAATAAAACATAACATAATCTAGCCGCGGCATCAGATAAGCATTAGTGATGTAATCCCGGGTTTTAGCCAAGAGAGATGTCTGCGCAGGGCTGACTGTACAACAAACAATGGGATCGTATCGATGGTATATTTTTACTACTGGGAAAATCGCGTTTCCTTTCATTTATTTTTCCTTCTCAGAGATTGAGCCTTAAGTAATATAATTAAAAGATTTAATTAAAATGACGGAGACGACGACGACGACGTCTATAGAACAGTTTTCATTACCTCGTTTATTAGAGGTTTAAGATGGTTCTTGATATTTTTTTAGAACCTAATGAAGACAAGCTTTGGTTAATGCCCTTCAAAAGTAGATGTCTGCAAAAACGGAGACCTTTCAAATTCAATTATAATTCAAGGGTTTCAACAAAATTTACGAATGATAAAAATCCATTTACTTACATTTTCAAGACAAATAGTAGTCTAGGTCCTCATTACCTTAAGTGGCAATTCGTCAACCCTACAGAATGAGGAACTGTAGCAAAGGCAGTCACGTGCGAGCCGACTCGTTTGTGCCAATTCATGCAGCCTCCTAATACATGATGTGAGGCAGGGCTATGCTCTTAATACTTTACGGAATTCCACGGGCATACCAGAGCTTGTCGGGGCAATTCGTTGTGTAGGTATATTGGATCGTTAGCATATTGGAGAGGTATATAGGTGGCTTAAGCGATGTTAAGTGCCTTCATAATTTATTGGAATGTGCAGCTAGATTAGATGTTGTCAACCTATACCTAATTTACATTGAACGCCCCTGGATCACAGCTATCATAAGCGTCCTTATTTTGGCACAGAAATGTACCTATAGTTTTTATACATTTGAAGTTCAAATAGAGAACTGTGAAAATACGATTTAAAAAAACTGAAAATAAATCGTTAATAAACAACATTTCGCGAATCATCTTTAGATACATAAATTACTTTTGATTCAAATCCACAATTCGCAAAAACTCGACAGACAAACGAGGCGATTTGTAAATTTTCATCATTGCAGTTCGGAACATTCGTTTTTATTCCTACCCACCATTAATTGTTCGGTGGGATGCCAAATTAAATTGTTTCCGCTAAACGGATTACTTCTTTGTACGAGGTTTCTTTTAATTACGAGCGAAAGTCCTGTTAAAATGACGTTAATAAGTTTACAAATTAACGTTAGGGAAGTACTGTTTTCTACAATGGCTAATAGGCACTACTTTAACTCGGAAAACGAACGGTCGGGCCGTAAATATATCGTATAAAATTAATCTAGCAAAGTAAAAAAGATACTAATACGCAATGTTACGTTTTCAATTACTTAGTAACTAAGTATAGTGACGTGTATCAATGGTCTTCAGTTTGTAAATATACATAAAGAGTACCTATATTTTCTTACTAAACCACCGCGTTATAAAACAAATCAGTCGTCTGTAACTTCATTACAAAATTCCGTTTTGCTTTAATTAAAATATAATTTAGTTGAGTACTTTAGACATACTCCAACCCTTCACTTATTTCCCAAGTCTTTGAAACAACCAATTAAACATGAGCCCAACAAACTTCTACATTCTGTGACTAACTTAATAAAAGGAAATTATGTGCTGCGACCCATCTGGAACGCTGGAGACAAAGTGAATTTTGAACAAATTACTTCGTAAGTTTAATGAAGTATGTTTCGCGCAAATTCGTCTTTTTGTTTAGGTATACGTAATAAAATTATAAAATACCTTGAATTCATCATATTTATAAAGGTCAGAGAAAATAGCAACAAAATTCCAAACACAAAAGTTTAGGCTCATAAATCACGAGCCCTTCAAAAATTTCATCCAATTATTAAAATTCTTCGCTTTTAAATTATTCGCCCTTTGTTCGTTATACTCGAACAAAGATCAAAATCCCATAAGAATTGGGGCAGGTGGCTTCCGTTAAATTACGCATCACCATTACTCAAAATCTTGATCCAGCGATCCGGCCGCCCGTAATAATGCAGCCTCTGATTTTATCCCTGAAGACATTAGACCTCATTAAAAACATTTATCAGAAGGTAGCTGGTCCATTACAAGCTTTCGCAGTTGTTTTACAAACCGATTTTTGCCTATTACCCTTGCCAGAAAATGAATGAAGGAGAAACGGAGTGTAGGTGAGAGCAGTAATTACCGTTATTTATGAGCGGTTTCAATCCCTCCCTTACTGCGACTGCAAGTTGTGATTTTAATTCATTCAGAGTCCCGAGGCTCTTTGCACCTCGAATTAGTTTGCATAAAATATCGTCTGCCATTTATTTGAGCGCCCCCAAGTTGTTTGTATTTCAAAAGCTTATTTTGAAATCCTTAAAGTCTTTGTATTAAAATTCTCTATTTATTTTAAAGTATTCATTAAGTAATGTGTATCAGTCAATAATATTAAAAAAATATGTTGCTTTTGTTTAGATGACGATTCCTCTCACGTCTACGGTGTCATCACGGCAGAT
Source organism: Antitype chi (assembly GCA_947359405.1). Taxonomy (NCBI): domain Eukaryota; kingdom Metazoa; phylum Arthropoda; class Insecta; order Lepidoptera; family Noctuidae; genus Antitype; species Antitype chi. The sequence goes on along the minus strand of OX375815.1, from coordinate 5,736,894 downwards.
GGCCTCTTCGACGGAACAATTTGGACTCCTACGGAAGAATATTATGTGGAGCCTATATCTCGGTATAACATCGACCATCCCTCCATGCATAGCGTTGTCTATCGAAGGTCAGACGTCGAGAACCCTAATGATCCAAGTGAAGGGGCACCGTGCGCGTCACATCTACTCCATATGAAAAGAACGTTAGGACAAGAAGTTGAATTATTCAACTTTACCGATCAACGAAACATAAAAGATTCATCTCTCAACAATTTCACTGAAGATCTACGTAGCGAAATACATAGACGCAAGAAACGATGGCTCCCTGAAGACGAAATGCAAGACGACGAGCCAAAGAAGAATCCTGAATTACCTTTAGACTTAGACTTTCCATACACCAGCAACAATGAGCCAGGTGATAAGTTAAGCACTAGAAAACCTAAAACCAAAATCGATAAAAGTAACCTCATAACTAAGGTGCGACTCGATTCGGAAGAATCGAGACCAAAGCCAAAGACGCACGTCGAAGTGATAAAAACGAAAGCTGGAGTTGTAACTGTTAGTAAGGACATAGTCAAGAAGGAGCCAGTAGGGTACACAGTGTTGTCGGCGAACGCGAGTGACGACGGTCGACATGTGAACAAGAGAGCGACAGTAGATCCGAGGAAAACTACGTGTCTCGTGTACTTGCAGGCCGATCACATGTTCTATCAACGATACGGATCAGAGGAGGCGTGTATCGAAGTAATGACGCGTCATGTCCAGAAAGTTAACGCAATATATAAAGTGACAGGTAATCTTCAACTTCGTTCAAGCTTCGCCGAGTTAATTATACAGGAAAAGTTTTTTATTCAGTGCGCAAACTGTAACCATGAATTCAGCATATCATTCTAGACCCCCAGCGCAGAAATTTTTCGTCGGTTATACAAAAAGAAATCAGCTGTTTCATAGAAAAGTGTAATTCCTACTCGGTCAAAATGTATGGAACAGCTGATTTTGTTTTGTATAACTGACGGATTATTTCTGCACTGCAGAATGATAATGATGCTGAATTCATGGTTGCAGTTTGCGCACTGAATAAAAACTTTTCCAGTATTTTCCAACTATTCCTTTACTAATAGTATAACTTGTTTTAGATTTCAACCAAGATGGAAAACCAGACAACATTACGTTCATGATTAAAAGAATTAAAGTCCACACACTAGACGCACTGAAAGATCCTGCCTATAGGTTTCCCAATAACTACGGGGTAGAAAAATATTTGGAGCTTTTTTCAGGTTTGCCTCTTTTTCATCAATATTCAATTACGCATTCAAAAGAGCGGCCGGCTCTCCGGAGGGCAATTCCACAAAGTTAAGCTGTTATACTAATGAATTAGAAGTGCTTAAAAGCGGAAGGCTTGTTTAATTTTTTTTTAGAGATGATTTAATTGTGGAAAATTAATGATTCATTTTCTTTCAGAGGAAGATTATGATGCCTTTTGTTTGGCGTACATGTTTACTTACCGAGATTTTGAAATGGGAACACTTGGGCTGGCTTGGACGGGTGATCTGAAAAACGCCGGTGGCGTTTGTGAGAAGAATGGGGTGAGTGTGACTGTTGACAGATATATTTAAAGTTATACTTTGTTTTATTATACGTTCTAATTTGTTTGTAGCATTACCGCGGCAGTATGAAGTCTCTGAACACGGGCATAGTGACGTTGCTGAACTACGGCAAGCACGTGCCGCCGGCCGTTAGCCACGTGACCCTCGCTCACGAGATTGGACACAACTTCGGATCACCGGTAATTATTGGCTTTTAACTTTCAACAGAACTGAAAACCTTGTGGCTCTCCTTCAAGGTTTTCAGTTAAGTATTATGAAAGTATTCGTTTGTAAAAATCATGTCAGATATTTGCTAAACTTATAGACTTATTTGTCAATTTGATGATTTCATAGTATTTTTAGTCGTACAGTTCTAGAAACTTCAGTCGTATTTTCTATTTGCCGCCGGCCTTGCGTTAACTTAGAACTGCTCTTCGTATCGTATGAAGTTGCTTGCGAGGTTCCGTTCTTGGAAATACAGAAATGTAGCAACTAAATTATTTCGAACTTACATGTATTTAGCAAAGGAACGCTTGATAGTTCCCTCGCACCATTACAGTTCTCAAACCCTTAGGAAATACCTACAAATGAGTAAGTAACTAAAGTAACCTGTGAAGCCTAATGAGACACAATTAATATTATCTACCTATCTAATAAAATTGCCTTTGAGACCTGCAGTGGGAAAATACGATGCTACTTTAACCCCGGGTAGAATCCGTCTGAAAATAGTTTATTTTTGCCAGCCGTAAACGAAAACAAAATTCAGCCTGGTTTGTATTTGCGGTGAAAACATAAAAAAGGAACAAAACATAGCTAATACGTTTTTCTTTGGTAAAAGTAAAAGAAATGCAGTGTGTGTGTGTGTGTGTCTTTTAATCCCTGTAGGTAGGTTATACTTATTTAATATCTAGTTTTTACTTTTTTAATCACACGAATTTTTATACTTTTCTCAAAGATCAAACAATCTGATATAAAATATGACAAAGCATTTTTTGCCTTTCCCGGAATAAATGAATTGAAAGCATTCAATTTTCTGCACTTATTTTTTTGGCCATGACGAAATTCGGTCGGACTCTATCACGGGGGCACATGGGCAACTATAGACTTATTGAATGTTTGATCTTCCAGCACGACCCAGAGGTATGCACCCCGTTCGGCGAAGACGGCAACTACATCATGTTCGCCAGAGCCACCAGCGGCGACAGAAAGAATAACAACAAGTTCTCGCCTTGCTCGCTACGAGCTATCGACCCGGTGCTCAACAATAAGGCGAGGTCGCCGAAGGGATGCTTTACAGGTAAGACTTTTATATGAACAACAGAAGGAAAAAGTTAAACTTACCAGATTTTTATGTCAACTAATAGGTACCCTGATATTTCTGGCTTTAGCCTCAGGCATGTATTTGTGAGCATTTGCGACTCGTGGCTCGTGATAAAGATGCGCCTTAAACTTAGCCCATCAAAGATTATGTGTCACTACTCGCAGATCTTCTAAGCTTAAACTCAAGCTACCTACTATTTTGGACGCAATTTAAGTTTCATACTAAGTGTGGTCAACCGCACGACAATACACTTGAACTAAAAAAACCGACCTTATTGCAACGAAATAATTCTGTTTCAGAACCTCAACCAGCGATTTGCGGTAACGGCGTGGTGGAAGAGGGTGAAGAATGCGACTGTGGCTGGGCTTCCGAGTGTACTGACAAGTGCTGTCGCCCGCAAGCTGCGAGGCCAAACTATAAACCATGCACGCTTACTGAACATAGCGTTTGCAGTCCTAGTCAGGTAACAACTGAAAACTACTGTAAGAAAGGGGATCAACAATGATGTTGATCCCCTTTGAAATGTATGAACATTTAAAAGCGATAGCTCAGGATCACGAATATAAGTTTGTAAAAGTTCAATTCAAACAGAGTTCCGTATCTAAGGAATTTGGCTCCTACGGATATTTTAAATTTCGTGGTTGACGTGCTATGTCCTACCTAGTCCAGATAAAAAGCTAATCTTTTAGCATCAGTAACCTATTGAATGTACCTAAAAAAAATAAAAAATACGAAGAGAATTAAGTGTCAAAATCTAACAGACAATGTAAACATTCCAGGGTCCGTGCTGCACTGCGTCTTGCACCCTCAAGTTCGGCGACAAGTGTCGTTCTGACAACGGGTGTCGTGACGCGGCCTTCTGCGACGGCAAGCGAGCCAACTGCCCACAGAGCCGACACAAGCCGAATAGAACGCGGTGCGATAAGGAACTCGTGTGTTATATGGGAGTAAGTTATAAGTTTGCTTTGACTTTTTTAGCTAATCACGTTCTAAAGTAGATGTAGGCCCATTTAATTGATAACTCAGTAGCCAATAGATAAGGTTACATTTCGACATCGTGCAAATCTACAAATATAACAAAAGAAGAACTATCAAAATGAAGATAACAAAATAGGGTCGTATAGCGTGCTTGTTGCAAACAACTAACCACACCACCCGTCGATCATCGAAGGAACTACCTAATATATTTCCTTCCTATCCCTTGTTTTATTGTGCCATAACCTCCCAACCACAGAGACCCGGTAAAAGGTTGTGACATGTTGAGTAGGCCCAAAAGCGCGCAAAGCGGTTTTATTAAACCATATTTGATGTTCTATTTGTTTACCCAAATGTTGTCTTCTCTCCAGGAGTGCACGGGATCCATTTGCCTGGCCTACGGTCTGGAATCCTGCCAGTGCGCACCTCGCAAGGACGACCCGCGCTCTGCGTGTGAGCTGTGTTGCCGCAAGCCCGCTGGCGAATGCCAGTCCTCCTTCAACTGGAACACCTCGCCGTATGATGTGCCCGATATGTATGCTAAACCGGGCACACCCTGCAATGATTATAATGGGTAAGTTTAGCAGAGAAATTTCCAAGGATCTACCGATTGCAACTAAAAAAAGTACACTTTACTGTATTTTTTTTTTAGTTGCAACATTGCAGTATTTACTCCCGGTTTCTACAAGGCTAATCAACACATTTGCTGAAAGTGGCCCTAGTGTGAGTTTTATTTAACCATCTCGATCAAACGCTTCGAGCGCGGTCGGCGCTCCGGTTGGTCCGTTACCAATCTAGGGCCAATCGGAGCGTCAAACGTGCTCGAGGCGTTTGATCGAGACGGTTAAATGAAACTCACACTAGGGCCACAGATAACAAAAACGCCCTAAACGGAGTAATTTGAGTGGCAGTATAAAACAAAACGATGTAAAATTTAAACTAAATGATCTATCTCGATGGAACTCGACAATGATTGGAAGCAATTAGGCGTCCACATAAAATGAAAATTGTGGAAAAACTACCCTCATTTGAAAATAAACATGTTTTTTTAGCAAAAAAATATTTATTCATCAATAAAAAAGACACAAATTTGACGTCACAATGTGGTCTCGTGATAAAAAAGTCATCGTAAGTAGCGTTTTGGCGGTAAACTCAAAACAACGAAAAATAAATTTTATTTTAATCGTTTTTAATTGAGAAAATGGATATAAATCAATTTATTTTTCTGTTAAATATCTCGCCCCAATCTTCAATTTAAAATAGTTTTTAATAAATTGGAAAATACCCTATTTGACGAGGACGCCTAATTACTTCCGATCATTATGGAGTTTGTTTTATCGCGAAAGATCATTTAGTTTTAAAGTTACACCGTTTTGTTAACACGGTCACAGTAGCGAACAATTTTAAAAAAATCCATAAGAAATATTTAAAAAAAACGTTTTTTTTTATATTTTTTCTGGCAATAAAATTAAGCATAAGTTCCCATTTGATGTGTGACTCACACTGTATAATAGACTCACACTGTGTAAACCTACTTCAGGCACTAGTATCTCACAGTGAGCTACTGCTGCTACTGAAACAAAGGCCTCCTCTCTGAGGTCCTAGCTTAACATTTATTACTTCAAGTTAAATCTAAATGAACATAATGCAGCATTGCATATTATGTAAGCGGGCACACCCTTTATGCCTGGAGGCTTTTATGTGGGCATTGAGTTCTGTTTACGTTTATTGTTTTGTTTTTGTTATTTATATCTGCTTGAGTTTAGTTACTATGTTTTGTTGGTATACTGACGTGTGCTAGCGACATATATTATGGCAAATAATTTGATTTTATGTGTTGTGTTTAGTAATGTTAATTACTTACCTATTATTGTACAAAATCAAGTTCGACAGCTGTGCTGCTGGAGAGTTTGTTGCGCCACTTCTTCTTCCCAGCTAAAGCACTAGGAAGTGGTGAAAGGCGGGTGTTTTGGGGGGACTGGCTTATGTAATTTTGACTTTCAAAAAGTGCTGACTCTCAGCCCAGTTTGAATAAATGACTTTTGATTGATTTTGATTTGATTTGAGAGGGAGTGGGCCACAATCCACCACGCGGGCCCAGTGCGGGCTGATGCTCTATTGTCAAATATCACCATTCGCAGAAAAACAAAAAAAAAATCATTACTTGTTTCAACCCTTGAAATAAACCAATGAATTCAAAAGTAAGCCAGCCAGGTGTGGATTTTTCTCTATGGAAAATTTTGCCAATACATTTATAATTCCAGGTACTGCGACGTATTCCAACGTTGCCGCGAGGTGGACCCGTCAGGACCGTTAGCGACGTTACGCAAGCTACTGCTGTCAGACGAAAGTATCGCCGGCTTCAAGCGATGGGTACTCAAGCACTGGTATGCGGTACTGCTGATATTGTTGGCAGTCATCGCTCTTCTGGTGAGTCCTTCTTTTTTGACAATATGAGATTAACGCTGGCCTTCATTGGCAAAGACGAGTAAATGGATAACCAACTTAAATTGTTCCAAAGACATCAGTACTTCTGACAGTAGCAACCCAATAGCAACCTTATTGTGACTATAAAAAGATCACTGTGATTCCGACAGATTTATCAATGACACTGACACTGTGATTTTACAGTGATTCAAAATAAAATATGTGAATAGTCTGTAGTGTTCCATAGCGTAAACACAATGTCAAGCTTTGCAGATGACACGGTGCTCCTCTTTAGCGCTGATACATGGGAAGAAGTTTTTTCTTACGCGCAATCGGGCTATAATACTGTGTCAAAATGGTTACGCTGTAATGTCCTAACACTCAATGTTGAGAAAACTAATTACATGACCTTCTCCCTTAGAGCAAATGGTAACGTCCCAAACTCCTCAGTGCCCTACACAATTATAACACACAATTGTCCGGAACCACACGATAACATTATGTGTACTTGCACTCACCTTCGCGACACTGGACACGTCAAGTATCTGGGAGTTACAATAGATGGTAACCTTAGATTCCAGGAACATATTGATATACTCAAAACCAGGTTACGCAAGCTCATTTATATTTTTAAAACCCTGAGCCAAGTAGCGGATGACAAGTTAAAGAAATCAGTATACTTTGCCCTTGCTCAGTCACTGTTAACCTACTGTATCACTGTCTGGGGAGGTGCTCCGAAAACTACAATTATTGAATTGGAGAGAGCTCAGAGAGCTATCTTAAAGGTGTCCTCATTCCTGCCCTATCGTTACCCCACTGAGCTCCTATACAAGGAGGCTAAAGTTTTGACAGTGCGTCAACTCTTTATCTTAAATACCGTATTAAAACAGCACTCACTAACTACCTATCATCCCACGACCTCACACCGCAAAAGACGTTTCGACCCCGTAGACCGCCGTCAATTACACCAATCTACTACGAAATTTTCAAAGCGGTTTTTTTGCCATCTAGGTGGTTTTCTATATAACAAAATCAACAGGATGTCATCTATAGTCAACCTCACTAAAACTACGTGCAAAAAGCAAGTTACTGCCTTACTACAACAACTAAATTATGATGATACTGAGAACCTACTTACCTCTATGGTGTAGTATCACCTATTTATCACTAATCAGTCACACAAGCCCAAAAGTGTCTAACACACACATGCACCCATACGTCGCTCGTTCTCAGGGATCCACACCACTTCACACACACACACACACACACACACACACCCCCACACACATACACACACACACATCCACCCTTCCACATACCTACGTATAACATAACCTTATTAACAAAAGTTTAGTTTAATCATAGTTTATATTAAAGTCTAAAACTTGCACTCGAGCCACTCTTTTTATAATGTTGTTTTTATATCCTTTGGTTGTCAGTGTACAAGTACATAACAACATAAAATGAATATTATTGTAAAAGGGCGGAGACCTGGCGTCCTGAAATACAGGCTTAGAGCCTAGTTTAGGCACCAGTCTCCCACAATATTAAAATGCTGTCTGACTCTGATACCATCTAATATGTATTTTGTAATATTGTGGTGAGAAAATAAATATATTATTATTATTATTAGTTGTATGAAATGGCTATAATAGCGCAAATTGACTTAGGCCGTGACATTTCCTTAACAATAAAATTTTCCTGACTCTACAATGAGGTTGAATAGGTAAATCGTCATGATAAAATAGACCATAGGTCAATGGCACAAGGCGCGTTTCAACACGAGCATATTTTGTTCTTATGAATCCTCAACACTAAAATAATCTGTTTTGTTTAGCGATGCTGCAGGGCACTTGATGTTGCAGTAGAAATTGACACTAAGTGTTAGTGTCTAGCTTAGGTATAACTCCTCTGGGAAGGTATATTACTGGAACTTTGTATTAGAAAGCTAGAATATATTCGCCAGTGTGAACAAAATTACCTACAGGCTAGAATATGTATACAGTGTGGCTGGAACATGGACACGCAACCAGCTACCGTGGATTCAGTGTATGATTCTGAACGCCGCTGCGTTAAAAATTTTCGACAGTTATTAAAAAAAAAAATCTGTTCCATACATTAGGACTACGTTGGTGTCGCACTTTTCTAAGAAAAAATATAATTTTTTGTTTGTTAACCGACGAAAAACTTCTACGCAAGAGGGTTAAGAATCCATGAGCTGAAATCATGGTTGCAGTTTGCGCGCCGATGTTGGGTTGTATGTTCGAGTGACAATCCTTTGCCAATGCCTTTACCTACAGGTACTGCAAGTCATTGTTCAAAATAAAAGGTTGAGCTAGTATTCATCCACTATAGTTAATTATATATCATCATCACACAATCTTTTTCTTCTTCTCTTTATGGCACGAAAAGTAGTAGAGCTACTCAAACGTATTCATCTGTTACTACTTAAAAATAAACAATATCCTAACTTAATTATGTGTGTTTTTAGGTGGCAAGTACGCGTTTCCTGGGCCGTCACGGCAAGAAGCTGAAGTCTGTCACCATCATCCACTCTTCTACGACTGAGACCGTCCGACTGCCTGACGCTGCCGACCAGGGACTGATCGTTCATACGGCTATCAGGTATGTAACTAGCTAACTTCTAGCGGACGCCTTAAACAGAGTACTTAATAAACATTCTCCAACACAACAGTCCCTCCACCAGAAGGCTTAGCACGAGAACCGTAGACATGCGTTTTGTCGTTCGGAAGAGTAGACAAAACTGACGTTTCTGTATAGACAGTTGACAGTTTTTCACCGAGAAATGTAGACAAGCGATTTCTATTCTACAGTAGAGTAAAAATAGAAAGCTTCAGGCTAAGCCTGCAGTTTCGAGGCCTGTCCAGACCTTGTCCTGATCAGACCAGGGCACTTATTCTATGCTTTACAGACCGCAATGCCCAGGTAATATCATTTGAGCTGAGCGGAGTATAGTGTTCCGAACATCATTTAACGGACTATGTATAACTGTAGCACCCTAACTCGTAAGACTTTTATTTTACAACTTAACTCCAAGTAGACATATTCTCGCCATCGTTGCGCGAATATTACTCGTAATGGAGCTTGCCGCTAACGATATCGCACTTTACGACAACGCGTTTTCCATAATAACACCGAACACAACCCACAAGATAATAAAGTAGCAACCACATATCAAAATATAAAACAAGCTATAAAAAACGTAACGAATATTAATTCCTGCTACTGCTATATTTACCAGCACTTACTTTTCAAGGAATACCACCGCAATCTTGATTTTAAAAGAATATTTATTAACCATTATACACATAATTTTTATTAACCATTATACACATAATTTTTATTAACCATTATACACATAATTTTTGTTTTGGTTGGCTGGTTGTAGTCGACGCAACTAACTGCTGGCCGTATAATGTTACAGGTCAAAACTACCTCTTAAGAAGAAAGTAGCTCTACGAACTCGAGCTTATCGCAATAAGAAAGACCATAAGAAGTTAGGAGACAAAGCCTCTCCGCTACACAGTGCCAATAAGAAGAGGGTAAGTCATAAGGTCCTAAACGATACTTATTTCACCTAAAGATATGTTTAAAATTCTATAATTTTAATATTTTTTTACAGAAGCCGAATAGTCAAGCAAAATTAGAAGATGTTCCTAAAATAGCAAAAGAAAATACAGTCATTGTCACAAACGCCGAAGGCAAATCACCAAAACACGTGATGCTTTCTAAACATAAAGGCAAAGTAAAGAAACGAAAAACGAAAATGAAGAAAGAAATAATAGACTACAGTTCTATGCAGAAACACCCCGCCTCTCCGATCAAAGATAACGAAGCTTTGAGTAAGGTGCAAAGGTGGCTGCTCAGTTCACCGCAACCTGCTGCCATACCTAAATCAAAATCTATACCTGTCGGTCTCACAGAGAGAACGCATAGACAAGTACAGAAAGGCTCGAGAAAAACTAGACCGTCCAAGAGCGCCACAAACTTGTTGTCCGGCGAGAAGGCCCGATTGCAAGTCGTGTTCAAACCTCCATTTAGATTCAGTGTCAAAATATGTAAAAGTGATAAAACGAAAGTCGTTCTGGACAAATCTTCTAAGCCCGACGTAGATAGAAAACGACACGAAGCGGTACCTCAACTAGCTCCTGCGGATGTAGCGAAAGCCAATCCATCCAGTAAAGCTCCGAAGCTCTCAAATTCTACGAGGATTGCAGATAACGCTGCAACTCCCAGTGCTCCTAAATTAGAAAAATTACTAAACCATGAAAACAAAACTCATGGTTATGCTAATTTACTACCTCGAAGTGCCAGTGACTGTAAGTTAACGAAAAAAATACCGGAAGTTAAAGTTCGCAATGGACATAAAAAGAGTAACTCCGTTGGCCAAAATAAAGAGACTACTGAGAGCCGCCAAAATCTTATATCACAAGAAGATTGTGAAAACGCTCACGTTTATGAAAATGTAGTTATGTCACAAGACACTTTCGTTCCTAAGAGTTGCAGCATGCCTCGACGACAGACCAGTGTCGGCGGCGGCATAGCTCGACAGAGCAGCTACGGACATTTACCTAGAGCTCAAATCCGCCCACATAGACATAGTACAAACAATATAAGCAGATCCAGAAATAGCAGCACCTCTGAGCTGGAACACTTCTACAATGTTATCGAATCACTGCGACGGAATAACGCCAACGATGTAAATACTTGTAACACAAATACGAGCAGTTCATCTGGCAGCAGTCGACACGACAGCGCGCTACTCAAACACAGTTCGAGTTCAAGGCAAGGAGGCAGCAGAACTTCGCGTCAAAATAGTCTAGTCGATAAGCCGACGCGGTCCAGTCCGACCGAGTCTTCGAAACTTCAGAGACAGCTCAGTGAAGTGGAGTTGGCCAAGTCGCACGGCGACAGTGGGCTGAGGGGCTTCCAGCTAGTCGTGGGGAAGGATAAGTTAAAACGACAGTTAAGTGATAATGAGCTGTGTAAGTCCCGCGTGCAGTTGGCGATGCCGATGTCGGCGGGCGCGGAGCCGCGCCAGGCCTTCTGTTGGGGCCAGCGCGCCGGCCTCGACTGCGACGCGGCGCTGCGCCGACCTAACTCTACGAATAAAAAACGAACGACTTACACATTCGGTGAACTCAAAAACACCGTCCCTAACGCGACTGACACATCGCCCCCTGAAGACGTCCACATCTCCCCGGAGGAGTTCTTAAAAATAATTGATAATTAAGTATTACTGGGGACTCGTAAGCGTATTAACCTCGAGTGGTTATTTAAAATATGAACAAATAATTAACGTGTATATTAGATACCTATTTGCAAGATGTACTATTGTCGGCTGGTGTAAATATTGTAATTTGCTTTTAATATTAGTACTAATGTAACCTGCCACTGAAACAGACCATTGCTCAGTTTTTCTCTCTCATCATACATACTTTCAATGTAATGAGAATTACATACGGAAACAATAATACTCTTCAGAAGTACATTAATTTTAGTTTAGCTTATTTTGAGAGCAGTATTTTATTACGCCATAAAAATACGTTTTCATTAATTAAAACAATACATTTTAATAACTATTTTGCCATTATTTTGTATTCTTATTACTTGAATTATTTGGCGTAGTAGTACTTGTAACTGGCAATGATCTAGTTTCACTGTACGATCTCTATAAAATGAATCTCTATTTTTTCTACATGCTATGTATTGTACAAATTTACTCAAACCTATGTAAAGTGTTCATATAAGATTATTTAATTACTTTAAAAAATACTTTACGTAATTCGATTTTGTTTTATATTTCTTTTAAAATTTTCACACATTTTTTTTATTTAGATAGCTGTCAATTAGCATGTCAATCTGTTTAACAATATAAGAATTTTGCCTGTACACCATAATATTCAAAATACAAAGGAACTATAATTTAATAATCAAGGCTAACATAGGGTTCTATTTTATGATTACTTACCTAATAAATTGCGATACCTTATGAAAATTAAATACAGTCGTTCGTTAGATACATTTGGATCTGTTTCCATTAATTCGAGACAGCTGCAATTGCGCGCCCGTCGTTTATGCTGATCACAATTTTTATCACTAAGTAATTAATAAATAACAATTCAGTGTACCTGTGTCATTTAAAGAAGGTGCCTCATGTTCATATTGCATAGGCGTATTAATTTTAAAAATCAATAAGCTCATAAAATATCATGAACTTTGAAAACTCTTGAAGTTCTCCTTACCTGAAACATGATAGAATCCTATGAAATCCTGATGTATAAAACAATAAACATAAACGAACGTAAAACGGTTTTATTGATAAAAATATTTTTCTATACGTATTGGATTTAATCAAACTAATAACGGACTCGTACGTAAGCGAACTCATGGCTGTAACTTTGTTCTTTACACTTTTTGTTCTGCAATATCTGGGATGGAATGTAATTTTGTTAATTCACGTATTAGTATGACAATATTGTAGTACATAATGTAAGTAAATAATAACTCTTCGAAATATTGTAATTGTTAATAATGCTGTCTAGTTGTTAGGTACAAAAATGTTTGTTTTGTTTTATTAAGTTCCCGCCTAAATTGGGTCTTGTGATAAATGAATTTTGTCTATGATTTTTTGTATCCAAAGAAGGTTGGGTAGATAATTATTACTTTATCAAATATCAGGTCTGAATACGATTGCCATATGCTATAATGCAATTAAATTATATTGCAATAAAATAACAGCTACCAAATAATCGTTAATTATTTTTGAGAAATATGAGAGATAATAAAGACTTATTTTTCAATTCCCATGTATTTTGTATCCGTTATTTTATTGCGAGTGAAGTTCAGTAATATCTAAACCTACGGCTACACTACACATACAACGACTTGTCAGACATATTAATATTATGCTGACCCAGCGAAATATTAATCCGGCAAACAGAACAAATATTAGGTATATTAGGTGCAGCAAAGGTGCATGTATGTATATATTTTATGATGGTTTTATTTCTATCTCAGATATTAATCAGAATGTGTTCCAGTATTTTTGTGAGTCGTGCGAAAGCTTTGCGGCTGTGGCACAGCGTTTATGAGCTTCGAGGTAGGGAGGTAAGGGTAAAACGTAAAAGCTATTGTATTGTATAGGAACTGATTTCTAAGAAGATCCTAAAGTATTGGAAATGTTACAAATTTGTATTTTATAAAAATACTAATGTGGATAATGTATATGCAAGTGGCCACGTCTGCTGGATTAATGACTACAGCTTATACTTAGATATTTGCATTAATTAATCCAGAACTTCAAACATATTTATTCTAGAAATCTATTCCTCTTGAGTGATTTTATTTTATCTTGGATAAGTCTATTAACTCTTCCTTAGTAAAAAATTCGATTTAAGTACATGTTAATTGTGAATTTGATATTATATAATTAAATGTGACTAGATTCTATACATCTATTTAATGGTTTTATAGTTGGTAAAACACTTTCCATAATGGATTAAAAAGACAAACTTTATTCTAATCAAAACTATCTTTAATTTACTTACAACACAGATCTTTGTGATGTTATCTGATATTTACGCATCTGACTATATTCTCATTGTATTTGTTCCAAGTGCCTTATGAACAAATCATTACATTCCTACTTACATTCCAAATTGTATGCCTTTTATTAATTTTAACTTCCTCGATTATGGATTTAAAAAATATACGCCGAATCTAATATTATGGTTTGATCGCAGCAAAAATTGTATGATGCATTGTATAATTATGAACTTTTGAGTACTTAATTAGTCTGTGATAGAATACCTACGTTAATACAATTTATCATACTATGAGTTGTTCTTAAATCTTTGTTAATTTAGAATATTTAAGTACCGTTAACATTATTGAAAGTATCCACAATGAATACAAATTTGTAATAAATTCATTTTCTAACATTTTACTATTTTTTTCTGCATTTTTAATGGATTAAAAAGACTCCAACAATAATATAACATGTCTATTATTTTATTCTTTTTGTAGTCCCCTCTCTCTCTCTCTCTCTTCTTCAACCTTTGGCCACCCAATGCTGAGTGTAGGTCTCTTCCAAACCGACTCGGTGGACGGACGATATCAGTAAAGTGGCCGGAAGAAACTGGATAGCCACGACACAAAACCGCCAAAAGTGTAGTCCCCTACTAGTCGCTAAATGTAGGTAGGTATCTACTATACACCTCTGCCCAACCCTACAAGGAATAATAATTAGGCGTTATTTCATACCATTAATTTTTAAAGAAAACTTCTTTATACTTACATGCAATAAACAACCATTAATTGATTTTTTACTTTTTCCACCCTGATAAAACCTCTTTATATCGGGCATAAACACGTTCTATAATTAATTTCAAAATGACATTCAATTAACTATTCGATTGTCTTTTTTCTTTCACAACAAATTATTGACATATTTTTCGTCACAGAACTGCTTGTTGTGAAAAATTGTGATGAAAATTTTGCATAAATAATTTATAATGGCTCCAATACGTTACAGTCTCCACTACGAAGATTATTCTGAGCATTTGATGTCGAGATTTGGTAAACTCTTACAAATGCAGGCTTTAGTCGACATGACACTGATGTGTAGCTCTCACACTTTGCGCGTTCATAAAGCTGTACTTGCTGCAAGTAGTGCCTACTTTCAGGTAAATGATAGTTGGATAAATATTTGTTTATTGCGTCACATAATATTTTACCTGCATATCGCAAACTCTTCTACAAAATTTTTGCCGCCAAACTGTCTTGAATTTTTTACGGATCTTTTCAATAAGTACCTAATAATTCTCATTTTCTAGGAGGTTCTACAAAAGCAAGCAGGGGAACCACTTATAATTTTAAAGATGCGCTTTAGTGTGTTAAAATGTTTAGTAGAATTTATGTACTGTGGGAAAACACAATGCTTGGAAGAGAATTTAGATGAACTGGTGTCTGCAGCACAGTTCCTTAAAATTAAAGGACTATCGAAAGTCACCAAGGAAGGTCTGGGGATCGCTAATAACAGTAAGTGAAGATTTCACCATTAATAATTGAAAGTCTTAACAATAATACATACAATACATTCGAATTTAGAGACGCTCTTATCTCATAGTTATCACCAATACGCATAAGTAATAACTAATTAACTATGAGATTTAATGAGGAATGATTTAATCAGGAAAAATGAAATTCTAGGTGAAATGCCTATCTTCACTCCACCGGTGGTGATAAACAGACCTCCGCAATCGCTTATTGATTTGCATTCTCAGGTAAACATAACTATGTTTTTATAAACACTTTTTTTTTTTAATGGCTGTGTTGCCTTGTCATTATTTGAATAATTATTTACGTGGTCCAAAACATTAAAGTATGTCACTACTATACTCCTAGTGAGTTCCCTATGTTCCCAAAATCATAGCCGCCTAGATTTAGAGCCGCATGTATAGAAGGTACCAACTTAACATTTACTAAAGGTAAACGCACACATTTTCGTGGGAAAACTAGTTACGAAAACTTTCCGAATTGTTGTGTGAGTGTGAAAATGTGCGAGGTTTCATAGATAGAATTTCATACAAGTATGTAAGTCTAAATTCGATTGTTTTAGCTGCTTCGGCTCTGATAGTGTGCGTTTACCTTAAGCGATGAAATGCATGCCGGCATGCCCATAAGAAAGTCCTACCTACCTAGCAAGCATTCATGAGTGACACACTTCATTTCATAGAGGCTCTTTACTTCATATAGAGACGTTTAAATACCAATATAACCACTATTTTCAAGGAGAACGACAATAAGACGCCGCAGGCTTCACAGCTGGCACCAGCGACCAGCACTAGCCAGCCGGTGGACAGTAGAATGAATAATAATAAGGTTGGTAACCGCACAAATCGGGTATAATTACCTATGCATGTAGTATAGGTAATTATACCCGATTTGTGCGATTTTTCAATCGTCTGGTAACTTTTGTCTGAAGGTAAATAATTAGACATAGTCTCGTAAGACGTATTCGTAAAACTGTCTGTTTTGACAGCTTTTGTATAACGGCCTTATTCCTAAAAAGTTATCGAACATCTAAACAGTTGCTAAAGTCTGGTTTTCAAAGAGAAACCAGACTTTAGCTACTGTTTAGATTTTCGATAACTTTTTAGGAATAACACCATGAAGCGAAAATTGTATTCCCTAGATAAAAGTTATTTGAAGATTCATATATTTTTGCTAGAACGTCCCGTAAAACTACGACCTATCGTCGCGATTATTGGTGCCAGAGGGTGACAAATATTGCATATTTCCAAAGTAGCTACCTACTTATCTTGTTGGCATTCAATAATGTACAAACCCTACACTAATCTTTACCTGTAAGTAAGTTAGGTGCCTAGGTAACTAATTACTTAATATATTGAGCGCCGCAACATTGTAACACAGCCTTATTTTAAGATCGTAGATGAGGTTGTTAGCGTGCCGAGACACCAGCACGAGGGCGAGCTTTGTGATCTCCAGTAGCGACTCCACCATGTTTGTTACTCACGTCTTGTGTTCCCAATTCCCATCGCGACGTTTCCAGCGCTTACGTTTACGTTACGCTTACGTAACTCTTTCTCGCAAAAACGGCTGAACGGATTTGGATGAAATTTGGCACACAGATTATAACCTAGATTAACACATAGGATACTTTTTATCCTGGTAGTACGTTCCCGCGGGATATTTTACGACCTAGTTCCACGCGGGCGAAGCCGCGGGCGGAATCTAGTAATTTTATAAATAAATATTTGTTACGGCCGCGAATCATATTTAGATCAACATAGCTATAACCTGATAGGTACTGAACGACATTTTATAGAAAGAAAATTTGAATTTCGCGGGTTACTGTGAAGCTTTTGCTTTGTTTAGTGATTTTATGGTGTGAGCGGGCCTAACTAGTCTACCTACTGCACAATTTCTCTGCAGGACATGGTTGTGCGTATTCCTTTCGACATTGAGAACGGAGGTAGCGCCCCTGCGGTGGACTACTCGGATGCGCCGAGAGCTATTAAACCTCGCAGAGGCAGGCCAAGCGTCAGGGTAAGTACCTACATAGAACTAAAGAACTCTTAAAACAGATTACGTCAGTTCACTGTCAGGTCACAGGGTTACACACAAGACACAAGTTCATGAAAAAATGTGTGCGAAATATAAAACGATTCCTTCGGCAGTACCAAAACATACAACCCTAGCTAGAGTCTAGATTGAGAATAGTCCTAGCGTACGTTTTTTATTTATGTATTTCCCAGAAAAACAACATCCTCGGCTTTTTCCCGATCGCTGTTCCGAGCTCACACCCTCCCTCAACTATAATATCCAAATTATGTAAATTAGATTACTACATAACTATACAAATAAATACAAAAACAAATGGACACTTAGGCGTCGAAGTATTCGTCCGCATCGCTGTCATCATATTCTTAAACATAAGTCTTCTGGGCACATTACCGCCCAGAAGAGTTATGTTTAAGAGTTATGTTGACTTTCTCTTTCGGTTTACAGCGATCAGGTGCGTGGGAGGGCGGCACTGGCGCACTGGGTCGCGCGGCTGAGCGTGCACTGATGCGCCGAGAACAGGACTCGCGCAAGGCTATACACCAGTTGAAACATCTGCAGACTCGGCATATGCAGGTACTATTTAAAATCGCCATAGCAACCTATTATGTACTCCAAAATACCAGGCTGCCTAGTCTTTTCCAAACTATGTTGGGTACTAACTATCTCAGCTTCCAGTCTAACCGGACGCCACTGAATACCAGTATTTTACACTGAGCGACATGCTTATCTGACATTCACAACCCAGTTACTAGATTACACGATACACCTTGGTAAGACTGTCTTGTGTCAGACTTTTGGGCTTCTGACTACCCGTAACGAATGTCGAAAGATCTAAGAATTACAGCTGGTACCAACGGCTTTACGAGCTTTCCGAGGCGCAGTCCAATCACGAACAGACTGCGGATCGACCCGCGCGGACCCGTGCTTTTGTTATTATTTAGCGACGACTGACTCCAAAAGCCTGTCCAAGTTTTGCCAATAAACAAGATGAGATCTGTACAAGAATCTTTAGGCGCGTGTCCAAACTCGGGACGACCGCTGCCATCTTGTTTTTTCAATACCTACATTACACAAAGCAATTTCACAAATGATTACCAACAGCGTCTTCCTGTCAACGTCATTCGAGCGCCAGATTCTTTAAGCTGTGTATGTGTAAGTACTTCTTACAAAATCATTTAAAGTTCATCTGGTTTCTTATAGGACTACATGGACAGAGTGACTCTCTCGCAAGCCGTTAACAGCATCTGTGGCCCAGAATCCTCCACGAACTATATGAACATCGACAACGACCTCATGTACATGGACCAGACGGTCTCGTCCAACGTGCTCGATCCCACCATCGCCTACAATAAAGAACACTCCATCGGAAACGAAACGATCACCAGCTACTCTAACACCAACCCCATCAGTTCCGTTGACAGCTCGACGGGTGGCATCAGTACTGCTATGTCTCAATATGTCAACGCACTCAAAAGCGCCGGGCTCCCTACCGACTTACCCATACTCTTTGAATCCGGTGATGGGTCCTACATTAACGTCAATGAACAAGTATTACTGGACATGGTGCAAAGCAGCGAAATACAATACGAAGTCATAGAGCAACCCAATATTATCGAAAAAGTAGCAGATCCAAGTGAAATCAAGAGCATCGATGATCTATCAAAATCTATAGAAAGAGGAGAAATGTTACTAGGTAGTAAAGGTTACGGATCGAACTCCGATTACGACAAAGACTCGTCGCAGTACAATCGTACCGAAGACACTATTAATAGCCTCAACGCAATCTTACCTGACAACTTAGAATCCTTTGAAGAGCAGCAAAACTATGTGGTATTAGATCCGCGCTTACAAGAACACAATAATTCAATCGATCACGTAAATGCTCATGACTTTTCCTGTATCGATGGTGATATGCAGTTCTTCACGAAATCTATGAGTGATGACGTAAAGAAATATTACGAAGATCAACAGTTGCATGACGCTAGAGTTATTGAACAATTATGTCCAACGAGTACTTCCTTGGATACCAATTTCAGCATTTCGTTACTCGATTCCAAAAGTTCTAATTTAAGTCAGCAATATAATCCTCTTAACGCTGAAGATTTGAGACGAAACGAAGACTGTTATGATTTTGGGCTGCAACTTCCACAAAGTGCCGTTTTTAAAGAAGACGCTCTAGATTGTCTAATGGCGACGCCGAAACGTAATGTTGAAGACGATCAAAATAATTATGAGGATAGCACACAACTCGATCAACGAGCACAAGAGAGAGATGAAATTATAAAAGATTTAATGAACATTGAAAACAAAATGAATATGGCACAACAACACAATTCAACTGCTAAAGATGATCAAGATAACTTAAACTCAAATTCTGATTGTAACGTTCAAAATTATAACGTGAATCCTCTTAATGTTCCAAGCGTGTTTGACAATGACTCTGACAATATGAATATGAAAGAGTTGAACTCTTCGAAGAACAGCAATGGAGATTTGTCTGCAACATTGACCTCGGGCGAGTTGCAGTGGGGTAATCTAGATATGAATAATAAGGAGCCCGGTGATAACGACTCTAATGAGAATAACGAACATCGAACCAGTAATGATAGTCAGATTGATGATGCACTGGTGTCAGAATCTCAGTATGAACATTCTGTGATAGATTTGACCGGATCTGTAAATCACAAAACGGAGCAATGGGGAGACATTATGAATGAAACCGATGATCTAAATAAGGAAAATGAAGAACCTCATACAGATGACGATATTAATTCCTCGATAGAAAACAACATACCATTTGCAGTCGGATTGCTTCCCCTAAAACAGGCGCAGCAGACGGAAGAAGGGAGTGTATTGAAAAGGAAGAACTCTATTGGTGTTGATTTACTAGATAATGTAGACGCTAAATGTTTAAAGCGTAAGGTGAAATACAAGAAATTGTGATTTTTTTATCATTATCATTAAAATTATAATAAAAATTAAAATATATTTTTTTAATATTTTTTATGACTACCTAAGTTATCTATTTGTATGAGTCATTGCGCGTTGGTTCGATACGTACCTATATCCGAGACGAGGTCCAAGATTCAGGATTCATTTATTTTGCAAAAACATGTGTAGATAATTATACCCTTACGACTCGTAGTCACACCAGATTATCACACCCATGGTATGATGCATAACAGCATATTATAGGTGTTACAAGGTTTTTTTGGCTCAACATGTTTGACCATGGGGTAGTGTGCAAATTAGGTCGAAAGACAATAAGATTTCAAAATAAAGATACAAAGAATAATAATATAAATAAGTCAACAATTATTATCAATAATATTATTTAAATAAATTAAGCACACAGCATATGTTAGTGCTTTATCTTTTTTTTTCCAATATTGTCTTATGTCTAGTGTTATACTGTGTTTTTATTGAAATGAGTGGCTCGCCATCAACAGATAAACCCTGAGAGGTTTTCGTTGTGTGGCTTAAATCACGTTTGTAATACTCAAAGTGTTTTGGAAATAAAATAAAAAATCTATGCCTACAGCTCCTGAAATATAAACCTAGGATTTTGTTGTATTTTTACACGCTTTAAGCTTCACTTGTATGTTTGTTTGTATGTAACCGACTCCTTAGAGCGCGATTTTGAACCACAAAGGTACAGATGCCAGTACATCAAGCTACCCCAAACCGTCAAATTTTCCTAATTGAATATAAACCTTAAATTTTTTGAATTATAGTTGAAAATCATTCAGCTAATAAATACCTCATCATCATTTCAGCCAGAAGAAGTCCACTGCTGGCCATAGGCCTCCCCCAATTTGGGGACGCTTGCCATAATCGCCACGCTTCCCAGGCGGGCTAAGAGGGTTAAAGTTTTGAAAGCTGAAGTTTTTTTGAGGGTGGGAAATCATCAAATAACTTCTCCTGCTCTGGGTGGAGCAGGAGGGCGTGTCAGACTTTTACTGACTAAAACCCACCCGTGTTCCCTCAGTTGCCTGTGTGCCAGGGGCCGCGGTATCTCTTTCGAACAACCCGCAACCCTGGCAGGCATCGGCCCTTGCGGACCCCACCAGTTCGGCGCACCAGGACACGTGGCACGCCTTGACCACCCCAGGAACCAAGTAACAAAAGGGCCCCAGACGTACCCGTGTCTGGTGCCCTTGGTCCCCCTGCGACGGGTCAGCACAGTGGCCCCGCCGCCTACCACTTTTCGGCCGCAGGGGATAGGGAGAGCGGCCAACGCTATACCGACACTCCTCTTCCCCTGCGGCCCCACCGCGTCCGCCATCAAACGGTGGCGGCCCCGTCCAGGCCACGGAAGGGAAGAGCGCTACTCAGAAGTACCGGCACTCCTCCTCTTCCGCAGCCTGTAATCTTCAGCCGCGATGCCTCCCATTCGACACCGCGGCCCGCCTCAGTTGCGGTGCACCTCACCGCAACCTACATTCTGGCCGCTACGTCGTCGGCTTGGAGACAAAAGCCCTGACGAGCGGCCCCACCTTGGGGTTCCTCTTCGCTTCACCGTGGGAGCGGACCACGGCTACTGAGCCCCCCCGCAACGACAATGCGGGAACCCACTGGGGGGGAAGTTTTGTAAGGTCAAGTGGAAAAAATGATGTGGTTTTATCGCATTTTAAAATCTTTGTTACTTAAGCTTTTTTTGCTAAGACGGAAAATCTAATTGGACTAGAACCTGCCATAAGAATGCAAAGGGGTGTAGGATCTTCACTTCAGTATATTGCAGCCAAGATCAAATCAATCGCATAAATGGTGCTGCGGCACCCGTTCCGAAGCTGTGTTGAAGCGTGCGTTGCGGTACGCGGCACTATGCTGTTTCATTAAAAAAAAATTCGGAACGGCTCAAGTTGAGCCAATGAAAAAACATATAAAAAGAAACAAAACACAATCGTTTTCATTAAAATTTTACTGGAAACAAATACATATTACAATGATAATTTTAACATTTATAAGGCATTTCATATCTTTTTACATCTAGTATAGACCGATTCAAACTTTATGACAGCTCTGAAGTGCGCTACTCGCTGCGCAGAACCCCACCCCTCAACCCCCGCGGACGTAATAAAATCGCGGCGTTTTGGAACGAAGTTCCTTATCGCGCGTTGTGAAAGGGGGCTAGACGGAAAAAATTCTCACGAAAAGTTGTAACGACACTTTTTGCTATAGTAAGCTATTGTAAGCCGTGCGGCGTGTGCATGTTTCTCTGTCTGTCCCTCTCTCTCTCTCTTATAGAAAGAAAGCCAGATATTTTCATTTCGTCTTTTTTTTTTTAACTTCGTTCCATCCGGGTGTCCCTTGACACCTCTCAAGCTTTTTTTTCGCGCACTGGATTTTCAACTCTCGGTAATAAACCGAGCATTGCGAATTCAACAGAGTGCATCTCGGTGCGTCAAAAATCGAACAGTGTGTTTTACTATTCGATTTTCATCTCTCGGCGCTAAGCAGTGCGTTGGAAATAGATTGCGTGAAAAAATCACGCGTGTGAACTGCGCAGCGACACACATCATGTTCTAAGCCGCCATAAACTTTGAATCGCGCTGTACCTACACTACAATAATTGTCTGAAATATTGAGATTCGTTTAGCAGGCATACAATAGGCGGGATTAGTGTGCCAGTTTGTTACCCATATTCCATAATCAGTTTCTAAATTGGAAGTATTTATTATCCGTTTTGTTAAATTATATTTACTTGAATTAAAATAATTTCAGGTATAAGGGATAATAAGCTCTTATGAATGAAATGATTGTGCCTCAAATATTAAAAAAAAGTCCTTATTTTAAAACGTTACAGATGAAGTAGGTAGTATATATTGTAATGAATGTAAATGTAAAGTCTTCAAAATGAACACAAGCTGCAATTGAATTGTCACGTTTTTACCTAAATTTGTATTTGAACACTTGTATAAATATAAAAATAAAGCTTATATTAAAAAATAAATCAGATCAATGATATAATGGCTCGGATTGGTGGTAGCTACATTACAAATAGCCGTAACATATTACAAAATATTATTCTTAATCTACCCTATGTGATATGGACCTAATTATTGAAGAATTTCATATAAAATTCTGCTTAATATATAAGTAATATCAAATGTCATTAAATTACTTATTGTCAATAAAAATTGACAGGACATTACATAATAATTATAAAAAATAGTAGAATATACATATCATGAGAAGGATGTAAAACTACATATAATTGGTATCAATAACCGTTATGCTACCTACAACTATCGACATATTTTGACCTGTTTAACAGAAAAGTCGTATTACTGGAAATAAATGAATGGATCGAGATTTTTGTGCTACTGAGTTATAGTAGTGAGAAGTCTTTTAGTACACAAAAAAAAAAGAAAAAAAGCGTCTAATTGTTACATCTACAGATAAAAAAAAAAACAGTCTAATAGTTACACCTACGGACATGATAAAATCACACAAGTTAAACTAACTTAAAGCCCTAAAAAAGTTTCCATAATAAGTATTTTCCAAATACATTTTCAGTAAAATTATAAATATCAATAAAATATCATTAAGAGAGTTCTCAGCGAAAGTAATGGCCGGATGCGATCACAACCTAAAATCAGTTAACAAAAAAAAAAGGAATGCTTTAACATTAGTAAAAATAGGTACATAATTATATAAAATAAGTTTCCATAGCATATGTAAAAGGTACATCACGAGATTACCCATTTACGAGGGAAACATAAAAGAAAAGAGGAGAAGAATAATAAAAAAGTTTGTACATATTGTTTATGGGCGAAGCTTCTAGCGGAGTACCCGTAGGAGTCGGTGTGGTAGTCTCCCATTTGGAAGGTAATGGCTGGTGAGGACATTCGGCCGTCGCCACCGTTGGAATAGGCGAGAACTCGCAGGTTGTAGGACTTGCCCGGGGTCAGGTTCAAGACGTAAGCCTCCAGTTTTTGCTCCACTAGTATTATCGTGTCGTTCGCTGTGCTCATGTCCTGGTCAATCTCCCATACTCTCACCTGAAAATAACATTGAATATTGCTTAATACTGTTACGGATAAAACTGATAAAATACCACATATAATTTAACCTTACTTAATATTATACACGCGAAAGTTTGTAAGTGTGGATGTATGGATGTTTGGTACTCTTTCACGCAAAAACTACTGAATGGATTCGGATGAAATTTCGCACACAGATAGATTATAACCTAGATAACGACATAGGATACTTTTTATCCCGATAGTACGTTCCCGCGGGATAATTTCCGACATCCACGCGGGCGAAGCCGCGGGCGGAAGCTAGATACAAATATTACAAGGTACTCTATTGGAACCGTAGCAGGTGGCATTCTGTAGTTTCTGCGTAGGAAAAAGGCGCCCCATGGGAAAAAAGGTGTTAGTTTATGTATGTATGTAGATTTCCAAAGGATATCACTGATAAATTTCTCCTCTCTTTTTCGTTTCGACAGTACCTCTATTGACTATATTATTTTACCATTATACTGTTTGCCAAACAGTGAAACCCATACCAAATAGTGTTTCGGCCCATTAGGTGGCCACATGTATAGCGGCGTCGTTGTTCAGGACTTCAGGTTAACGGATATTTAGGACACTTGCCTCCCGGTCGCGAACTGTATTGGCTTATTCGGAAAACACTGAATCGATTGCCTAACCATTTAGGCCGCTGCAAACATAAATCTGGTGAAGTGCCCGAAGTGGGGCATTATCGATTCATCCAAATCCCAACTGAAAGCTTCATACAACGGCGTTTCAATGGATAAATCTAAGGCAGTTTACCAAATGTGCCAAGTTGAAATATGTCGAATTCATAGCTAAACTTAACCAATCTCAGCGCAAACGCGATTGTACTCGTTTGATTGAAGCTTATTCGTGGTCTTTTGGGAAGCTGGTCAAAATATGTAGTAACCTTATATCCTAGCAAAGGTTCCTCCTCATCGGTCGGCTGCACGTAACGCCACACGACGCGCACGGTCGTCGGGTTGTAGGCCCACACGTTGACGGAGGCCGGAGGCTTCTGTGGCGCCTTGCGGAATGTTCGTTCCAGGTAGCGCTCACTTTCGGGACCCTCGCCCGCCGAGTTGAAGGCCATTACCTATACAAATATAACAGACAGATTAGTAAATGAAATACAAATTGTGTGCAGATATGCTGTTTGCTTTAAAAATGGAGAAATAAAGGTGGATTGTTAATTTGTTATTACTATTTTTGCAGTCAACAAGTCACAGTGTCGATAACCTTTAATTAATTTGAACGATTCTTTATTATTTATGCTTTGCGAATGCTTGTTTATTTTTAAATATTACGAACAGATATATTACCTTAACAAAATAGTATGTGTCGGGTTGCAGTCCAACAATGAGAGCCCAATGGCGCGTCGTTCTGGATAGGTAGTAGATGCATTCTTCTTCCTTGTTCGCCTGCTTCCAGTACTTGAGTCGATGTCCGATGAGCTTGCCGCGCAGTCTCTCGCGCGACTGGTCGATGGGGTTCCACGTCACGTTCAGAGACGTCGAGTTGTACGACCTCGCGTACACCATCTGAGGAGCCACCTGCGGCATGTCCTCCGCAGAGTATATCGTCGCCACTTCACTCTCCGGACCCGCACCGATGTCGTTGAAAGCCTGCACCTTCACGTCATACGGCGTAAAGAAATAAGTTGTCGATATATGAACAACATATGTTCCGATGTTGCCAAACTTCTTGAGAGCCAACGACTGAAATTCCACCTCGGTTCCGTTGCGACGCCAGAATATCTTGTAGTAAATACCTGGCCCATTCTGTAAAGACGATGGCATGGGGTTCCAAGTAATAGTGAGATCGCCAGTTTTTCCTCCGCCACCTCCTACGTTAGCGGGCGCTTCATATGGTTTATCAGCTGGAGTAGAGAATTGTGGGCTAGGTGCCGAGGGTTTTCCAGCTCCCAAAAGGTTAACAGCTTGTACCCTAAATTCATAAATCGACCATGGCATTAGAGTCGTAGTAATAGTAGCACGTTTACGACCATTGTAGCGATCGATCTCTATCACATTGGCCACATTCTCGCTTATTATGTACCAAGTGGGATCCCAGTGTGTGCGACCAGTCACTATGTAGCTGGTGATTGTACGACCGTTCGAATTGCTGTCAGTCCATTCTAGCGTGACCGATGAGCGTTGAATGTTGAGCGTCTGTAAGCCGCCAGGTGGGCCGGGCGGTCCCTCAATACGCAACAGTGTGTGGGAAGAGATACGCCCGATGGCAGATTTTACAATACATTCGTAGTCTCCGACATCTGATAAGCTTACGTTTAAAATGGTGAGTTCACCTCCATCGATTTTGATTCTTTTGTCGGCGTATAAATCAGCTGCTTCCTTCATGCGAATACCGTTGTGGTTCCAAAGGTAAGCTGTGTCTAACATGGGGTCTATCTCAGCATTGCAATGTAAAAACACTACTTGATTAACTTGTGTTGTGATTCGTGGAGGGAGGCGCTCGAGGAAGCGTGGGGCACGCAACACAATTAATCGTCCTCTGCTCTCATCAGTTCCGTATTGGTTTTTAGCTGCGCATGTATAGACGCCTTCGTCATCTCTAGACAGCTGCCGGATTATTAGGTTTCCAGTTTCGGCAATAAATCTTTTACCACCAGCGCCGATTACGACATTATCTTTCTTCCAAGTGAATGTAGGTTTGGGAGCTGCTTCAGGGTTGCATTTCAATGTAACATTGCCACCCTCTGAGCCATATGTCTCAGATTCAAGTGGACGCTTTTTAAATGATGGCTTCAAAGACAACACTCTCAACTGTCCTGTTGAGTAGCTTGCTTTTAGTTGATTTTTAGCTTCACATTGGAACATTCCAGGATCTCTGGTTGGATCTAAGTATTTTATTATTAATACGTTATCTTGAATAATATAACGATCTCTATCTTCAGGTTCTAGGGTATCCATTGAAAGTTTCTGTCCATTTTTCCACCAAGTATAGTTTACATCTGGAATACCAAAAGCTTCACAATTCCAATGTAACTCGCCTTTATTATCCATGTGCTTATCAGCTAGGGGAATTGTAAAGTTAGGCATGGCTTGCACCTTTAGGAAGACACTGTTGGATATGTGCGCGCGGTCATTTGTCACGTCACACAAGTATTCTCCTTCATCTTCTACTCCAACATTAGGTATTGTTAATACACGATCATAGTTACTCAAACGTGCTTTTTTTGGCATATTGCTATTCCTTCTGGTCCAATTGTAAGCAGGCACTGGATAACCAAAGGAAACACATTCAAGGCGAACCTCTTGTCCTACTATTACTGCTTCAGGGAAAACTTTTGGGAAATTGTTTGGAAACTTAAGTTGCTGATAATCAGAGTGTGGATAAACATAGAGTGGGAAGAATGGTCCATTGCGGCCTGCGTCAGATACTTTGCTCATGACATTACAACTGTAGTTGCCCCTGTCAATAGTCTCTAAAGCAGAGAAGTAGAGCCCTCCATCATAAGACACAAAAACTCGCTTGTCCTCTTCCACAAGATTAGGAAAGTAGTAGCGAGCCCACAAGAAGTTTACTGCAGGGTAGTAAGACGGTGGATCACAGTACATTACTTTGCCCCAATATTGATTACCACTTTCAACGGACCTCTTCTGATTGAATTCTCGAATAAAACCAAAAGACAAGCGCACAGACTCTGATCGAATTGTACCAAATTTATTAGAAGCTGTGCAGTGGTACCTTGCATTGTCTTTATCAGTATCTGGCCCATAAATCATGAGTGTTCCGCCACTGAGTACAAATCTGGTATCAACTAACGGATCAATTTCAGTGTAAATAGGGCTGTCAACCTGATACTCCTCTCTGTACCACTTGTATACAGGTGCCGGATATCCTCCAGCGAGGCAGGTCAACTGAACATGGTAATTTCTCATTGGATCATAGACAGTGTCTTCTGGCTCTTTTATAAAGTAAGGTCCTCTAGGAATCCTCTCAGGGTCAAAAGTTTCCAATCCATATGTAAATGACCTTTCTTCTTCAATAAGATAGTGCAGTCTTTGTGTTTGTCCTTCACAGATGAAGTGATGATATTGAGTACCTTCAACAGGAGACAAGCCCCAGCGCCCGTCTGGGTGTGAGAACCTGTACACCAAGTAATCACGAGGCAATAAGTTATAACTTGTGTATATTTGAGAATGATCATTGAAGAATGCATTTTCCAATCCAGTTAACTGAGATCCATCTGCATCATTGGACCAATACCCTGGTGATTGTTGGTGAGCACCAATATACCATGCGCCTTTCTGTGGGTCTAATCTCATTAGGTTTGTGATGATAAATCCATGTTCTTCAGGGCTATTGACCGCCGCCAGGTCGGCTTCGTAAGCCAAACAAATTTTACGAGCCTCATTTCTAGGGCGATCGGGCGACTTAGTAAAGCGGTAACAAGATTCCCGGAATCTTATCCAATTTGGCGGACACCTGTATCTTTCCTCATAGTCCAAACCGGCGTAATATGTCGCCGTGTTCTGAGGATCAACCTCATTGTCATTGGGGCCGAAGTTATCAGAGTTAAAATTATCTTGGTAAAACGAACTCTGGCCCGAATTGTAGTCGTTGCTGTTTACAGGAAAGCTGCCGTAAGGTACTTGTGGGTTAGGACGATACTGAGTTCCATTCTGGTTATTATCTTGATATGTTTGTTGAGGATAGTTTGGATTGAACGTACCACTAGACTCAGGAACTTGACTCCTCACACAACTCGACAATGCGAGTAATATCAAAACACACTTCATTTTCTGTTACAAAACAAAGAAATAAAGAACATTATTTTCATGTCACTGACAGAAATTGTTTTTGTGATGATGGACACGTCTTGTAAAGGGTTATTTATCACAGTTTCATTTTAAAATTCGTTTCTAATTTGAAAATAGCTTGATGATGACAAACACCTTGCCTCGCCCTACTCGGATAAATTCATTCAAGGAAGAAGCATTCATTCAACTTTAGTGATGTACTGATGTTTGACTGACATATTTGACGTTTTCGGTTTTTAGGATCGTGCGTAGACGTATAGTTATTTGTATATTGCAACCCTGAAAACTTCAGGCCAAAACACACTGATAACATGCTACCCTACGCCATTTTTTAATTATTTTATGCCGACAAGAAAATGTCTTCGCAGGTACTTGCTTAGGGAATCATCATCCATCTATGGAAATACAAACACGTGAAGATTATTTCTAATATAGGGCTGTTACAACCATGAAAGTACTTGACTATTTTGTATTAGCGAGATTACCTACAAAATTATAAACTAACAACTCTGTAGCTACAAATCCAGTAACAACTACCGATCTGCGACCATAGATAGGTAATCAGACCCTGAGTGAGAGGAGACAATATCTGCTGCACTGATCGAAGAAGAAGCGCGTTGGTACAAAACTTGAAACTTGCCTCTGTTAGTCTGTTCCTCTGTGCATACTCTACGCCATAGGGCCATAGAAGCGAATACTTTTTCTGTTATATGGTAAAGGGGGAAGAAAGCGCCACGTTAGTCCGCGAAACTCAATGTATTTGTATCCATATTTGTTACGGTCGCAAATCATATTTTTATCAACATAGAACATGATACGGACCTCAAATTGTAAAAAAGCGTAAGAAAAATTTAATTTCGCGGGCTACCTTGTTTTATTTTCTTAAAAGCTGCTACTGATCGTAGAGGCATACTAATTTTTAAAAAGTGACTTGATTTATGTGCTATTAAGCCACCTAAAAAACACAACATTTTTATTTAAACTATTAGTGCCGTAAAAACAAATGCACTGATATTTTCTATGATAATTGTTTGTAGTTGAAAAAAATAGTTATTATTCTACTTATCGTTGGTTTCCTGTTCCTGTTTTATTTAAATAAATATTACTTTGGTTACGAAAATAATAAAAGTACTAAGTTGTTCAATTGACATGCCGTATGACGTAATAACATGGCGGCTACTATTTCATGGTGATATACAAATTTAAAAAAAACTCAGTGAAATAACTGAAATCTTTGAATGGAATTTTAAAATTTATTTTGTTATTTTTTTGAACTAAAACTAACATTTTCCGACTGCATTTTGTGCATAAGCTATCTCAATAATATATTTTTAGATTTTTTTCTCATATATGTAGAGTAAAATACCCTATTCCCTACCTACTGTAACTTACTGATTCAAAGATTATTTCGAGATAGCCCCAAGAAGTGCTCTAGAGCTTACGTAATATCTATGTGAAAACAGTTTGGTGAACAAGGATTATGTAATTGATCTCAATCACGGTCTAGTCTAACTTCAAATTTATAGCATAATATGATTCACTTATTATTAAAGATGGCCTGACTATGACTTTGACCGACTAGTCTGCTGTAAAATGACCTCCCTAGAGTATATATGTTCTGTGAAAATGACCCACCTAATCGGCCGACTAGTCAGTCGGCCAAGCCGATCATTGCTTTCGGTTGAGTTCGGGTGACATCGGTAATGTTCGTGACTACGCTTTCGGCTCGTAGGTGGCCGGTTCGCGGCGCCCGGCACAGAGTACATTTTTATATAGCGCCCGGCGACCAAGCGGAACTGTCAGTACATGTTTTTATTTGCTGTGCATTAGCGTTTCTTCCTATCCTATTCTAGATGGCACTGAAAGTAAACTGTAAAACTGATAATACATTATAATAAAAATAATAAGAATAAAGATTTAAATTTCATATCAATCACCGTCTTTTAAATTTTCAAGCATATTAATACGAGTAGAAAATGGACCGACTATTCGGCGGTTTTAGCTTTAGCCGATTAGTCGCCGACTACAACTATGGCCGAATAGTCGGTATTTTTTTTGTTTTTTTTTGTTGGGCATCTCGCAGTTGGCCTTGAGAGGCCGTGACTGCTCAATGGCGCTTTCCTGGGGCTGCCATTAAGAATTTAATCTTAACGCCTCCAGCCAGGGCTTACAAACTAGAATAAATTACAAGCTAAGCGACTGCACGCTGAGGGCACCCCCTGTGGGGTACGGGTTTCGGCTCAGGGCGTTACTGATAGGGGGACAGCTATCATTGGGGACAGGCTGGATCAAAATATTGGCATTATTATTATTTATCGGGGAATTTAAAGCTACTGGCTCAGCTGCGGCGCGTACTGGCGCTTCAACGAGCAAGGGTCGGTCGGGGGTCTCGACGTTAGGCCGACGGCGGCGGCGAGGTCGGAATGACCCGAATAGTCGTTACATCACTATTTATTATACATAGTATGTACAGTTTACAGAAAAAAAATTGAAGGCATGCTTTAAAAAATACCTGTTGCTGGACTTCTATTATTTTAATCGGATCTAGCGTATAGTAAGGAGTAGGTACGGTAGCCAAAGAAAGTGTGGTTGGTTTTAGCATCTTAAATTGCAGTCAGTACCTATCTGGCTATCTCTAACCACGAATTGAGGTCCCAGCATCGCAGGAGAATGGAGATGCCTATTAGGTGTGGAGGACAATAAAACATATATATTTTTCATTGTTCACGGTTTTATTTTCCATGTTATCAACAAGAAATAAGACTCAATAATTATAGTAATACTTATACTGTAAGTATAGCTAAAACAGATAAAACATTACACGATTTCGATACCATTCAGAAAAGTATACAATTCTGTTTAGATCGTTAGTTACATTTACTCCAAAAATTATCATTATTTTTATGCCATTTTTCCGCGCGCAAGATAATTCTCCTAATAATATTTCATCACAGATTAATAATGTACTTCTTCGTTTCATGTTTTCACAAAGAAATAAATAGATAGGGCGGAACCGGCCTTGACTACTGCATATAAAACTGCGAGCTACTTCGTACAGAGTCCCAAAATATTATACAGAAATATGTGTGCTGCACTAAATAATGCCCCATGAATAAAACAGCTATTATTGTGAGAACCGTTCATTGGCATTACTTAGCTCAGATATTTGCCGCTCCAAAATAAGTTAAAAAATTATTTCTTTACAGTTTTATCTTATTTACATTGTTTATTTATTTTTGCGATATGCGTATTATGGTTTAATAAATTTTCCTAATTTTTTTACAGCACTGTATAAATATAAAAACAACTCATTTATGAAATAAAGTAAAATATTGTACAATATTAATAAAAATATTTTCGGGAGACAATATTAGCAAACATAACAAAGAACAAAAAATGCCATATTTAAAATAAAAAATTGATAAAGAAGTTACTAGCATAATCTCAAAACATTACATGATTATAACAGTTCATAGGTGATGTATTGATAACGAAACATTTACTGGAAAACCAGATAGAAGAACTAGTCGAGGAGCGCACGATAATGTCCATAATCTACTCGCATGCGATACTGCACTTGTTCATGCTCGATGACTTAAGTACGAGAGTCGCGTGCATAAGGCCATCCAACCCTGTGACTTGACACCTTCACTCCGAATACATAATAAAAAAATCATTTACAATGTTCAAAGATAACCACGTATACTATTGCACACACAGTATAAGATTATGCTAACGCCTTACAATTAACAGTATGGTAACTACATGTCGTTAATTTCCTAATAATATTATTATAATTACACTAATCATCTCGCCTCGCTCTTTACTTATTCAGCTATCTACCCAATACACCGTAAACCAACGTTAAATAGCACCCATGAGAATATCGAACATTTAAAGCAACATCTATACGCATTAACTATAACTAAACTATTTACAATATTTACACAAGTTGTTCATTCATTAGTATACACAACATCTCACAAGCCAGACTTTAGAGTGAGACAAAAATTTATTGATTATGAAATGGCTGCCTTAAAATACACAGTCTCATAAAACGAATATGTTTATAATATTGTTCTTAAATGAGATACATGTTACATTACAAATTATCAGTCAAGCGTGGTATTAAGATCTCGTTATTGAGCCGTCTCCAATCGAACGCGTGTATTATGTGTTTATTTAAAAACAATGTTATATGTACCCATGACATGAAATAAGTATCATGTTATTATTGAATCGAAATGCTATCCTCTAGCAAGAATAAAGTCAATTGTCTCAATGGATATAACGGCACCATCTTATAGACGGCCACTATATTCACTGCAAAACAAAATGACGTAAGAAGAATCACATTAAAAAACAATTTGATAATGACGACAACGATATCATACAAAAAAAAACTGCTTTTAAAACAAATGAGTGTAATGTGATATCTTTAACTTAATTTAGGCCTCTCCTCTATAGAGGGTGAAAAGGTTATTTGATCGTAGCGGCCCGGGGGTTTGTCGTAGTGTCAGCTAACCAGTACGGTCTCGATCTTGAGAAGCTGTCGGAGTTTGTCTGTGACCCTGACGAGGGCCACTTTCGAAGCACGCACGTTGACTTTCTCTCCGGCGCCGAGCAGCTGGTGACACTGCGCACGCTCTAAGAACTCCTGCGTGCGAATCTCGCGCAATAACTCTTTGGGTGATCCAGACCCGCAGTGGATCTGTTTTAGTAGACTGTCCTTCGATTTGATCTGAAAATTGAGAAATTTTTGCATGAGTAATTTAATGGGAGATGTCATAGACAATTTAGATGCAAGAGTTTCGGCCATATTAGCCGTAGAACCGATGACTGTGGGGAAGACTTGTTCTTAAGTGGAGACCGCGAATTGGCAATCGTAACCGTCGTCGCCCTCAGGCTAGGTGTACCGGCGATTTTCGCAGATCGGTAGCAGATGGATGAGACTAGCCGAGGATTGAGTTATATATAGATAGATAGCTATTAATTGTACACCAAAACTTAGTTATATGGCGGAAGATTGGAGAGGCCTATGCCCATTGTAGCAGTGGAAGTGGACTGCTATAGAGTGATTATAAAAAGCAAGTCAAATATCTTTACCTGTAATAAATTGGTAATATCCTGCAGCAAACACCACAACCCGTCAGCCGGCTGGCCGGTGGGGGTCCTCAGGCTGTAGAAGGGCGGCAGTGGAGCCTCGGTGCACTGGATCTCGATCATAGAGTCCGGGGGTGGCGGCGGGGACGCGGGTGGCGGGGACGACAGTGCGTCGCAACCCATCTCCTCACGGTCTGGAACGAGGACATTTTGATATTTAGACTTATTTTTCATATACGCAGTCGCTCCTTGTAAAATACTGATATTATTATTCAGTTGCATTCGGTTAGACTGCAGCCGGCCTTTACACGATTGGGAAAAGGCTATGCAGATGATGATGAATTGATCAGATATTTACGGATCTATAGTAATCCCCAAGACGATCATTCGTCTCACTCTTTTTCAACCATCCAGAAAATAATAGGATATTAAATTTATAGAAAGTAATATATATTAATAGAATACTAGGGAGTTAAGTGAAAGCTTTCTGCGTGCGTGTGCTAGATCAAATCGCATCGCAAATTTTTTATAATTTTTGTACCATTGTTTGTTTATTTTAGTATGTGATCTTCCTGTGCGAGTCACAATAAATACCTTTTCTTTCATTCTTTCTTATCCGTGCACTTTCAATTTTACGACTCTTCTGGGAAGTCACAACGAGATTTCACGCTGTAATCACGCGTAATAAGTCTCTCCCGCGAATGTGAATGTGATCACGTATGCGGCATGCGATCTCTTTGACATGGACACTATTACCGGGGAAGCGACAAGCACTCTTGAAGATTCAAGATCCGCTACACAAGTAAGTAACGCAGGTGTGAAGTCGACGTAAGTGGGTACGTACGTATTATAACTCTTTCTTACCTATAAGTTCAGTAGGTGGTGGGAATCGCCAGGGTTCAATAGCCTTCCCCTGCACATCGGCAATGTGTAATCTCAGTAGTATGGCAGCGGGGCCCTCCGTCAGTTCTTCAGGGGTCTGACCCGCGTAAGTTCCGAGTAGTGGGTCTGCGCCGTACGCAAGTAGTAGACGTATCACTTCTACGTGGCTGTTCTCACAAGCTTCATGTAACGGTCTGAAAATGAAATGTTTCACGTTAGCTAGATACTTCATGATGATCATGTGTTAATCATTGTAATTTTCTTGAAAAACATAAACGGACCTGATTCCTCCTTGGGCAGCAGCTGACACGTTTGCGCCGTACTGCAGCAGTAGTCGAGATATTCTGACATGACCCTTCGCGGCTGCCACATGTAATGGCGTGAAGCCTGCGTTGTCTTTCGCTGACGGGTCTGATTCCAACTTTTCTAAACAATATGCGACGCAATCCTGTAAAAAAGATTATCATTAGCTATATTCAATCATGTTTTAACAATGTCGCGAACTGGTTACAAGATACTTACCGTGTATCCCAGCCTGGCAGCTCTGTGGAGATGCGTTTCTCCTATGCTCTTGTTGATGAACCAGCCCTTGATTTCTTTTTTTATGTCGTGTATTGATTCGGGACTCGGCTTGACAGCTGGTCTACGAATTTTAGTAGCATTTTCATCTCTTCGTATTATTTTCTTCTTCTTCCTGATATAATCAAATCCAGAACTAAATTTCCTTCTCCCAAAAAGACGCTTTAGACGTCTTTTTGTAGCTACACCTTCAGTTGGGGGCAAAGAACTACCTTCTACTTTCGGTTTGTCTTTATCTTCCGGAGTAGAATTTTCATTTTTATGTTTGATTGCTGACAATTCTTTAGTTTTTTTGTGATTCAGCGATTTCATAATGCTGTTCCTTTTTTTTAAGCGCATGAGCCGACCCTTAGCGTCGTTCCTTTTTAGTGACTTAGTGCTTCGAAGTCCGTCTCTTATTGAACTAGATCTTCTTTTAAGTTTGTCTTTTACAATCTTTCTAGGCTTGAACTTGGGCTTCGCTTCTGGTTCTTTCTTTATTTCTACAACTTTTATTTCGATTTCTTCGGGAAGATCTTCTTCTCGACAAGAGGTCGGAGGTGCGGAAGCTGGCCGTTCGTCACCAAATACTTCTTTGATTGTAGCTCGTTGTTTAAGCACTCTACTTTCTGTTCTTGTCCTCGATTTTAGAACGACTGGAGAGAACTCTTCAGTAGCACCAATCAGACCATCTGTGTCTTTTATAAATGAATTCCTAAACGCAGTTACAGTCTCTTTTCTAAAAGCTCCTAAATAAAATATATCCTCCATCAATTTTTCTTTCTTTACACTGTAACTGCCTTTATTTCCGTTTTTTACAAGCCCTAAGCTAGGTGTGGGCAGCAATTCATTCGACGATTTTTTAAGTATGACTTTAGCTGTTTTTTCGTCTTTTTCTTTATCTTTACTTTTTTTTTCTTTTCTACTCTCTTCCTTTTTACCACATTTTTGAATCAAAACATCAACAATAGAACTACTTTTCTTTTTGTTGATCTTTGAAGACAACACAGTGGAAGTCGATGCCTCTGAATCATAATGCAACTTATTTGGTGTAGAATAACTAGAATTCGAATCCAAATCGCTATCAAGGGTGAGTTTGTCATTACGTCGTGCATATAAATCATCGGTAGCAGCTGATGGTGCCGATGAAGGAGCCGGAGAGAGAGGTGCGGGATCCAAATCTGGTAAAGATGTGGAGCCCCTGGTAAAAATAGCACCTGACCCTCTAACAAAAGGACCACCGGAACGCCCTCTTGGTATTGCAATAAGTCTAGTTGGCATACGAAGAGAACGTTTATATTTATACAATTCTTCTTCCCAACCTGGATGAAAATAAGAACCATCGCCAAATGTTGGTTTCAGTACTGGCGTGGAACTGTTACTTGCGCTGCTGCTATCATGTTTCTTTACAGGAGAAGATTTCACTGGAGTCTTTGAGTTAGGTGTAGTTTTGATATCTTCAGTTTTTGTGTTTTTACGTGTTCGAAGTCTTCTTGCTACACTAATATCGTCATCATCGCTATCGGAACTTGAATTAACATCTTGTTTCTCATTTTTGTTATTATCAATGGATAATTTTCCCTTGGATCTTGACATTTGCCTAGACAGTTTTCCCTTGCCTTGTTTTTCTTCCTTATCCTTTGGAATTGTGGAATCCAGTGATTTTCTAGTATTTTTATTTACATCTACATCACAACACTCAAGTTTAACATACGCAGATTTCTCTGACAAGTCCTTTAATAATTGATATTTGAGACGATCACTTTTTTCTTTTTCTTTAAGAATCTTACTCTTTATAAGTGGCTCATCATCGTCCGTAGATTCACATTCTTCTTTTATCACAGTTTTAATTGGTGTCTTTTCTTTTGGTTCCTTTCTAGACGACACAGACGGAGACGAATTATCAGATTTTTCAATTTTAACTTTCGCTCGTGCCCTTTTGCTAGGTCTATCACTTTCTTTTTGTTTATCATTCTTTTTATCACTTTTGGTTTTTTCACTTTTATTAAATGGCTTTTCAACAGAAACTGGTTCTAGCTCAACTGCCATTTCATTTTCATTTCTGATATCTTCTTCATCCATTGGTTCTTGTTTTATAACTATAGGTGGTATTATCTCTTCTACAGGTCTAGTAGTCTCTGCCGCGGGTTTGACGATTTCTTCCGCAGGTTTTGTGATCTCCCCCGCAGGTATTGTGGTCTCTCCTACAGGTTTTGTGGTCTGTGCCACCGGTTTTGTGGTCTCTTCCGGGGATTGAGTGGTCTCTTCTGGGGATTGAGTGGTCTGTCCCGACGTTGACGTGATAATCATTGGAGGTTGGATCTCCGACACAGAAGGTGTTGTTTCGTCTACCGGTTTATGTAAACTATCTTCAACGGGGCCTAGGCTTAGAGACTTTTCGGCTTTACTTTCACTTTCATTCTCAGGGGAGTCAATACGTCTTTTGTTCATTTTCTTCTTATGACAACCAGCCTTTAACTGTTCCATAAAACTATCACACGCATTTGCCCAATCTAGATCTTCAACAGGAACTTGATTGATTTCGTTTATACCTACTGGTTCTAAACTCTCTAAAATATTCTCCGTTTTGATAGATATTACAGCGTCTTTTTCAATTTCTTCAATGTTCATTGGCTCTGTTTTAACTTCTGCAATAATTGATACAGGTGGCTCTTCATTTTTAATTACAGATTCTAACCTTAAATTGTCTTCCCTTATTTGATTGAATAAATGAGTCTTTCTGGGAAGTAATTTTAACTTTTCGTTTTCAGGTGGTGTCTGCTTCGTCTCAACCTTCGCCCTGGTATCTTGTGATGGTGGCATTACTTTTAATTCTGCTTTTGTTCTTATTCTGGACGCAACATCGTTTTCAGGTGAAATTGGTTTTGGATCCGGGCTATTATGATAATCTGAGTCGCGTGGTAACGAATCAACAGCTTTAGGCATTTGTATATGTTGGTGTAAGTTGGGAGTAATGTGGTTAGATGTAAGTTTCGCGAAATGTTTAGATGCTGTTTCTGCGTCATTATCCTTTGTAAGATCTGTGATATCTATCACAGAATCTTCTGCATCGTCTATTATGATGAGGTCTGGAACCTGTTTGGCTTGTCTAGGTGGTTCTACAAATCCTGTTTGTTTTGTTTCTAAACTGTTTCTTAGTATACTTAGCACCCTTTTATCAGCAGGTATACCACTGGATGGATCAAAATGATGCGAATGCATATCTCTAAGGCTCGGAATTTTTTGTATAACATGATGACGGCTATTAACAGACGGATTCCTATCATGATAGTGGGCATGATAATCGCTCGTTTCACGAGCTAATTCAGGATGATATGGATTATTTGAGTATCTGCGGTTTGCTTGACTATGATGTTCCCGATAGGCGCCAGGAATGGCTGGACGTTTTTGTTCGTTTTGGTAAGTTTCCAACTGTTGTTTATATCTACTATAGCTATAAACAGGCTGTTTCAGGAGTTCACGTTGCTCGCGAGTTGACTGATTTAGATGGTCTATCCGACTATCTGCTGTCCAGGTTTCATAACGAACTATCTTCTCTGGAATGTTACTAACAATTGGCCCTGAAGGACGTTTTCTCTCTTCTATGATAAAGTGTCGGTCATCACGAACTCTGTTATCAGGAAGACGTTGCTCACCTAGGGATCTTGTAAGATCAATGTTAGGAACGTATTCTCCTCTCACTGGAACACTGCGTTCTTGGTAGGAATGCGGAGATTCGACAGGATATGCCTCAGCCATTGGTCTGACCGGACGTGTGTCATATGAGCCGTTGTAACGCATCGAGGGATGTGCCGGTTGGGGCGGTGCCACGTATCCATGCGCAGCACCCCTCTCCCCGTATTGGGTAAAATTTGGTGCAAAGTCTACTTTATGCGATGCAACATAGCTTGTGGTTGGTATATGTGCGTGACGACTACTTGACGAAGATGGCCGATGAGGCAATGCAATCATTTTATTTTCTGCCGCAGAATCAACTGCATCGTCTTGAGTTGTCGATGA
Source organism: Antitype chi (assembly GCA_947359405.1). Lineage (NCBI taxonomy): Eukaryota > Metazoa > Arthropoda > Insecta > Lepidoptera > Noctuidae > Antitype > Antitype chi. The sequence goes on along the minus strand of OX375815.1, from coordinate 5,697,140 downwards.
GTCGGCTGAATTTTTGACTGTCTTTACAGATAAATCCAACGGTGATTCCCGTTTTTGTTTACTTTGACTGACCTGTGTTACAGCGACAGGCGGTTCTTGCTTTTGTTTAGTTTGATTCATTTGATTGACGAGTGTCGTTACAGAGACCGTCATGCGAGCCTGGTTAGGGTAACCAGGTTTTACCGTCGACCTCGCGGGGGATGTTTGGACGGGCGCAGAAGGAGCGTAGTCATAGCTAGTTTTAGGTGCAGCTGCTGGACGATAAGCAGATCTTGGTTGCGATGAGTTTTGGACAATTGGAACAGGCGCACTAGATCCATACCTAGACGTTGATGTTGAAGGTGTCGGATAGTGGTAACCGCTTCTACTATCTACAGATCTACTCATATTAGGATAGTCAGCACGTGGTGGCAAGCGAGCAACGTCATGTGGGTGTGGTGGGATTGGCACTGGCGACCGTTCTTGTGGTCTAGGTGAGTAATGTGCAGCCATGACATCCATCGGTGCATGTTTATATTGAATTCGGTGATGTGTATCTACACGGTGACTCTGAACAGGCTGCGCGACCGGTGCAGGTCGGTAACTCGGATATGCTTGTTGCGGATCATATTTTCGCTGCGGGACCACAGGATGCCTGTCATAGTGTGACGTGGTTCGTCCGTACGGCGAAGTGTCGCGACGTTGCTGTAGGGGTGCATATTGCATTTGTGCTGATCTGCTATCAGCAGAGTGCCTCTGGGCCGGAGGTACTGGCTGCGGATGATGAATAGGTGGAACGCGATCGTTAGGTGGAGGCGGCGGTTGCGCAGGTTGCATTTGGTATCGTTGTGTAGGTGGACTTTGCGCGGCTACATCGCGCAATCTCGATGCTGTGTGTTGCGGCATCGACCCCGATAACCTTGCATACGTTTGTGGGCTATGACGCGAATGTGTCGAAGGCTGAGGTGAAGCTACCGGCCCGTGAGAATTTCTGTTTCCTTCTGACATGTTTGCATCATAATGATACCGGCCATAAGGTTCTGGTGGACGCGACGTGGGATACGGATCTGGTGGTCGACCTGGAGCATAGTGATCAGGTTGCCTGGCAGTAGGCGTTTGCACCCTATGTACAGGTTGACGGTACTGTGCAGGCGGCTCCAGCTGAGACTCTGGAGCCGCAGGTGGCTGCAGTGGCGCAGCTGATGGCGGCCGCGCGGGTGACGGGCACGGAGCAGCAGGCGCAGGTGCGGGCGACGGCAACGCCCGCTGCGGCTTGCGGATTATGTGTGACGGAGGTGAAAGTGTACCCGCTGCCTCTTCATCATCCTCGATCTCGGGCTGCTCCCTTCGCTTCTCTGCTGCCTCGCGCATAACGGTAGCCTTGTGAATAATGTGCGGTTCAGGCTCAATAGGCTCCGAGGGCGGTCGTGGTGGAGCTGCGATTGGCGTCGAGCTCGGGACGGACGGTGGGGCTGCGGCGGCAGAAGGCGGACGTGACGAGGGAGCCGGGGCCCCTGATTGTGCTGGAGCTCCCTCTTCTGGTAGTGGAGCACTTTGTGGCCATAAGGGCTGACCGGAACCATCTGCCTGCGCTTGCTTCGGCACCCCCATAAAATACTGGCGCGTCCCTTCCAGTACATTGTTAAAAGACACGTCCATACTCCGTCTCCTCTAGACACCACCTGTAACAAAGCATAACATAATTCATAATTTATTTAAAATGGCTTTATCAAAAGAGACAAGTACCTACTTGTTAATATAATCACGAAATGCTAATAAAAGCGATATTCATCAATCATCGCAGTGAGCGGATAAATGCCTATATCGATATTGAACGCACGACTTGTCGAAGGTGCGTGGTTGGGTCGTTACCCGGCGGCTGCCCTTGAGCGTACTTCGCCCCCGCACACACACATACGCACGATCGTATAGATTCGCGATATCACACACACTATTACAACTTCCGCATGAGTATTTTGCTCAAAGTTAACTGACCTTCATTCGATTGAATGTACCTACCCCGTGTAGTTAATTAGCGATTCTCTTATGAGGCCACAATTATTGCTAAACAAGTTACAATTTGCGTTTTGTATTATCATCATGGATGATTTTATGGCTGACAAAATAAAAACAATAACATAATTAATATTCGAATTAATTGCAATAAGAGCTTAGGTCTTCTATTTGTTTTGTGTGTGCTAAATGCTAATAAACATACATACATAAATTATTTACAGAACATGGGAATTCTCTGGTACTAACTATTTCTAGCAATGAGGAAATTCGCAGAACACCTTTTCTTTTCTGTACCTACTGCGAAGAATACAAAAAGAGCACAAGTACCTACTTGGTGCCGCATACATATTTGGGAGTCAACAATTAAAAACTTATTGTTCAGCGTATTGCGTAACCTTCACTATTTAACGTTTTTCTTTCATTAGAACTTATTAAGAAATAACGAATGTTAATTAGCTGTCAGCGACTGGCTTCAAGAATCTTTATTTACTTTAATATGCATGACTATAAATATGAGGACAGTTAGGGTTAACAACAGCTGTTAGTGAGTTAAGGTAGCAACGACCCTGGCTGAAATATACAATTTAAATGTAGACAGATGCTCGTTACACTCATTATTCTTGAACAAGTAGTACTTACGTAAGAAAATTACATGCAATAAAGTAATGTACATTGTATACTTAATTTACATCAAGTATGTATTATAAGATCCTAAGATTTTAATTAAAAAAAGAATGTGTTCCGCTTGTTTACAACCAACATCGAGTGTCACTGTCAGCTACCAAATTTGAAAACATCCGGAAAATTAAACCGCTGAACGCAGATTATAGAATAAAGGCAGATAGACCGCGCGGAACATTATTTGTGAGGCACGTTTGTAGTCATGTTTGCGTGACAGCACTGTAAAAACACGTTCCTCTCTGTGTACGGTTGCCAGGATAATGAAAAAAATACCCACAATATTTAATTATCATAATTATATAAATAATTTATTGTCTTAGATAGGTTTTTATATTCGGTCTTTTTCGGTGAAGTAAACACATTCTTTTTTGAAATGCGATAAACAGACAACTCAAAATTGTGATGGAATCCAATTGTTATCTTGTCTGCTTTCACGTATGATAGAGACCCAATCATTTTGTTTATCAGGATCACATGGGAATCTGCATAAATAGGAATATTTTGTGGATTGGGCTTTCATGAGTTTTCTAAATGGCTGCCGTACCGTAGCGGCCATTTAGAAAAGTCGTGAAGGGTCGTAATCATGTTTTTGGTAGCTATATTTACTGTATGGTGACGTCATTATAACCCATGATACTCAAGATAATTATGGGGAATCGACTGATGTACCTACATCATTATTATTAGAGTCATCCAATACATTAAAACGGACACACATATTTACATACATACTTATTTACATAAGTACATAAAAACATTCCAACCAAAAAACGCCATAAATAAAACACTATCTTTGAAATTAAGATTTTGTAAATGCCTGTATGCTATGCTTATTTCCCAAACTTAGGGGTAAACGTTTTAATATAAACTGGCAACACCGAATGTTTTTTGTCAAAGTTTTATGTTTCAAGATGTCACGAACATTAATCACGTGAAATAATATCCAAATACAATTCAATATTTACTTATGAAAATATACTTTATCTACTTTCTTTTATTTTTAGGAACTGTTTTTGCAATGTTTAAAAACACAAGACGGCATTATTCTCAAAATATATTGAAGCTATCAGTGACATACATACAAAGCGACACTTCGTGGCGTACTAACTAACGTATTCAGTTTTGAAACAGTATTTGGTTTGATGGCCTCACTCTTGGTGTTCCGTGCGGTCTATCTGCCTTTATTCTATAATCACAGCCGCTGAAGTGTTGATGCTTTGTTTTTGTTCCGATACACCCCCGGACAGCAAAGAAAATGTTTTTGTCTAAGCTTCAGCTTTATTTTTCAAGTTCTGACGTTTATTTACCAAGTGGCAATGTACTGAAAATGGAACGATTATACCTACTTTATGTTCATCGGACTTTTATCGGATTCTCACATCAACTGGTAAATATTGTAAACGCAGTCTGTGTTTGTTGTTGATATTGTAACTACGCGTTTCCGAACACAAATTTGTCAAGCTTCCCGGACGGAAGCTGGTCTCCAGGCGACGAACCTCGATCGATTGCAGGCGAGCCCTAGCAACGGTGACGGATTGGACTGCAAGCCCCGTACAAACTATGAGAACAGTTGTATTGCATCGATCTCGAATAGAACAGTTTGAATTTTGAACGTTCCATTGTCATAGATAATCCGTCATATTGAAAATTTTAAATGCCGCGGATTTTAAACATGTTGTTTTGATTTTGATTAAACCAATAGGGTGGATTTACAAAACCCTACCTACTTACCTAAATTAATTAAATCTCGTTTCACGTTAGTTAGTTATTAATGTATTTTATTTAGGTACCTATTACCATAGTTGCATACATTGAATAGATATGTAGAGGTAAACATACTAATAATATCACTAACGCTTGTACCTACCTAACGACTGAGCGATTGTTTTTGTTGAACATACAAGAAATGTAAACTGTGTTTGTAACAATTGAATTGTTTTTCTAGTCTAAAAGTATACAATTGTGGAATTGGGTCCTGACTTATTACGGTTACTAAAATAAGCCAGATTTAAATAGTAATGAAAATTTGTCTGACCCTAACAAAAAGGGAGACATAATTTATTTTTGTACCAACCAGACGACTGAATCCAGTCTGCCGACAAGCAATTTAATTATTAATTCTAAGGTCCAATTATATTAGTAAATCCCTAGAGTATTTACAGAAGGACCGATCGATCCCTACTCCTACGCTATATAGGTATTATGCTTTCGTGAAAGGTCAATGTCACCTACCCGACTGTCTGTAAGATACGGGGTTAATAACCCCGCGACTCACATTATTTACCTATAGCACGTAGCTCTATCTACGTATTGAAGACGTCAGATGATGTACGAGTGGAAATAATAATCACAGATAACGTAATTCTTAGACACCTACTAGCAGCATTTGTGCATTTATTTGACACAAACATTTGTTTGTCGATCTAAAAATTCAATTAGGCCTTTCTACCGGCAATCGGAGAGATAACCAACCTGATATGATGCTTTCTATCTTATCTGTAAGTATGTTTTTAACTGATTACGGAACATAATAAATACTACAAAATAAAACTGATAACTTCGAAAAATATGTTTGTGGAAATGGAGAAAATTCACTTCATTCTTTCAGTTTGAAAGGGTTTTATAAAACTTCGGTAAAACACCGTTGTGGATTCAGTAATGAAATTACATTCAAACGCAAAAAGTCAACAGAAAGAAAACGTCCAACTGCTTTCGAACATAACTTCGTCGAATATTGTAACTGAAAACTGTAACCAGTTTTATTTCTATCTTTATTTTAGATTTCGAAATTACAAAGTTGAATAGATACTTAACTACTATTTAACAACTAATATTAGAAAGAGGACGATTTGTGATTTTGTATGTAGGGGGTAGTCTTCGGAACTATGACCTGCACCCGGCAGGTCATAGTTCTGCAGACTACCCCCGTCACATCCGTCACATCCGTGACACTATGTACCACAATCTAAATAATTTTGAAGGATATTGCTAATCTATTGCTTCTTAATTATGTTAGAAAAAAAAAATCTGCTCGACAACGTAACACACGCAATGAATGTTGTTGAACTGTCAACATGACATGTCAAAAACGACAGCCATTCCTACTGTTAAGTACCTATTGCCGAGTATCACAGTATTTACATAGTTTAAACGAAAAATTGCACGCGGATGAAGTCTCGAGCAGAAGATAAGAAGAAGAAGAAGCCATTTTAGTTTATAACAAAGCTAAAATGGTCGTTTTAAAGCGAAATAATTGCATATGTGCATCGGTGCGTTAACAAGACGCAATTACGCGCGCTGCACTTATGCGGATTCCGTTATGAGAACGCCCCACTGGAAAATCTACTTAGCTATGTAATAGAAAGATACCGGAATTTGTTTAACATAACGGGTTTTTAACCCTCGCTTTATTTATAGTTAAAAAAATAATTTATCAGACATTATCCTTCTTCTTATTAATTAGCAAATGCAAGATGGAATCGTCACTGTTGTTATGACCACTTATATTTTGTGTCGTCATACTTTGACACTAAGGTCCATTAGTCCTTATGACATTAAGTTCCATTTTTATCATAGACTGCCTAGCGCGAGAGACGGTTCAGCAATGCTCACGCACTGAGAGGTAAAACCATAGATTATTAAAAAGTTAGATTAGATATCATATCACGTTGTGAAACCGAAAACAACAATGAGGTATGAATGAAGACGAAAAAGAAAGACTGAGAAATTCGTTTATGCCTTCGTGAGCATTTTGCCGTTCTACAATACAAACTAATTCATACTGTGCTGTAGTCCTTTTGTCAATCGACGAAATATCAAACAATGCGTAATGGAAGCTAAGTTGTTAAAATAGGATAGATTACGATTTACGATGTTTGCATTATCGGCATTGTTTCTACTGGTTTATGTTTACGAAGAAAAATACATTAAAAAACTGCTGATATTGGCAAATGTTATAATGAAACTCTGTACTAATTGCTTCAACCGAACACGGGTATATTTTTTTAATAATATGATAGTTACGATTAACTCGGTCGATCAAAAAACGTTATTTTGAAGTTTAAATTCGAACATCCGGATTCCGTATAACTCTAGGTAGACTATATTAATTAGTGCGACTTTACCCTGCATGACATCACAACAAATTAATAAATGAATAGTTGTATCTCGATGATTTCAGTCTATTTTTGTCGGCCATAATTATGTATATCTAATTATGAACTGCCTACAGAACTCTGAACTCAAGGCAGAGTTTTAAAACAATGGCGTTTTGATAACGGCATCAGGAAATAGAAAAACATGAGTTTTATAGGCACATAGGAGTAATAAAACTTACGTGGTATAACGGCTACCCTGCTTGATGAGAGTGGCGACCCCTAGGCGCGTTCATGTCTTCGGATTGACTTCCAGTAAGACCTGAAATAAAAGGAAACCCCTCTTTAGTTACTTTCGAATACTTTCTATAGGAACTCAGCGACTACAGTAATCTTATCTTTACCGTGCAAGACACTTTAAAATAACACGAAAGAAAGGGAAAATTATAAGGACGTAATGCGTTGGTAAACGTTTGGTTTTCCGATGGAAATTTGCAGTAACCGTATATAAACACTTTTGAAACAGTGTTAAAGCCGGTCTTTTCTGTAAGAAAAGCTGTCAATAGTCTCAACCCCAAGCGTCACGAGTAATGACAGCTTACTTCAGGTTCACCTCACGTCAGTTTTTTAGGTGATTTTTTTACAGAAAAGACCCGGCTGCTATGAGAGTTTGTGTGTATGTTGGTGTGATAACTCCCCAGAAGAAGTGAAATATGTACCCGGACTCTATAATCGTTTAGCTATTGGCAGACAGCAAATTCAAGGTTATTAGTTTCAGAGCAAACACATAACTGGTCTAAGAAAGATTACGTCATTTATTATATCAATCGTATTATTTTTATTGAATAGGTGACACGAGTATTGAGGGCACCTTCATTTCGCTTCTCTATGGCTTTATTCTTTATAAATGAAAATGTCAAGGAAGCAATAGAAAACAGAGCAATAATCTTGATCCATGCAGAAGTGACAGTATTAGTTCGTTTTCCATATTAGTCGTTTACATCTTACATTGAATGGCATCACCATTAAGACTAGGCAATGGCATTACAATACAAACAGTCCAATTATCATCGAAATCACGAGCTCCACAAGTTAACTTTTTCCCTCCATTCTTACAGGACGTGATAGCTGTCAATCTCTTGACATTCGATTAAAACCACTGACACACACGCCTTTTTTGTGTTGCACAAAATAATCATCTTGCTTTGGTCATATGCTTACTTACAGAAGAAATATCAACGATTTTCAACACGAGCAATACGCAGTACCTAACTTGCACACTACAAATCAAGTAAATTATCGTCGCGAACTATTGATAAGATGTTCCATAAACACACATTAGTTTCTTTATCAATAGTTCACAGCACACGTACGTCACACTCAGATAGGTAGTGTTGCACCAAATGGACATTGACCCACATCCAACATCCGTTGACAAGCGATTCAGCACATCATGCGAATTGACTTTTAAATCGATTTTGTTGAATAAAAAAATACACAATAGGTATGTTCTGATTTCGAATGCCGCGTTTTGTTTTGTGCGCCGTGTGTGAACGACAGAACGATTATGTAAACACTACGTACGAAATAGTCATAGGTACTATAGACTTTATATACTATATTAGAGCAACCGTTTTACTATATATTATTTCATAGAAGAATAGTAAGTAAGTTTATAGGCACCTAGTACCTACCTAACCTACTAAGTATAAAACAATGGAAACTTTTAGGGATTCGATCTCTTAGTAAATGAATTGGTCATATTCCAATTTCAATAGAAGATGCAAACAGTGAAGCCAAAGATGTTCTCTCTCTGATGTTGTGAAACAAATTTCCCTTTGCAGTAGAAAGGTGGAAAGCCCACTTATACTTAATTGGAAATGTAAATAAATAATCTTTTTGAAATTATAATTAGGAATCTTCGGCAGGGTCGAAACGAAAGTGGTCCACTCCGAACAGCAGAAGACAATCATATTATTTTCAATACATCACTTACGAATGAACTTCAAATAATCGAATCGAATAATCTTGAAAGATAGACAACGAGTTTATTCTACAGATCAGTAAGTCAATGTGGATTGATATTCATGATAGGAGGTACCGTCCCTCACGTAGCTGGAAAATTTAGGAAAATTTAAATCAGGATTAACGTATTATAGGTATATTAAAATTTATTTAAATTCAAGCGTATAATTTACGTTAATCTAGCTGCACTTTTGAAGATCTAAAATAACAGATGTTCATAAACTGCTAAAGCGATCTGTAACCATCATTGACGTATGTAAACGTCAAAAAACTTTAAATTTTCTCCAACAACAGCGCGCGTGTGTGTAACACTGTTTACGTACACAAACGCGGTACAGCTGTGGCGGGTCATTGCCCCCGCGAGCCGCGCGAAACAAGGTGAATCGTAATGTCTGTACTTTTTGTCTCCTTCATTATAGAAATGAGACTCCAAAACGTTTTTATACCTAGAGTTTCGCAACTTCTATTAATAATTATGTAGGTAGGTACCTATGACATCACTAGACGAGTGGCATTACAATGTAGGTGTCAGGTAACGAGTCATCGCGTGGATACTTAGAAACTCTAAGCCGATTTTAATGAGGCGTCCTGAGAGAATTTCCCTTATGCTACTAAAGACTTTTTTCAATTAAATAACTAGTAATGATTGGAAGCGGGGTTCCTACTTCTCACTGAAGTGATGCTGCAGTGCCTCTCGTTATACAAAAAGAGGACAGTTCAAATAATAATTATTGCAAATTGAAGTCTGGCTTTCAGTTAATTTTATTTATTTAGCTGAATTCGCAATATCGCCATGGTACGATTTGTTTTCCGTTCATTAATGTTCATTCGCTCATGAGAACGGAAGGTTTCGAGCTTTCGTATCGTGGAAACATTGAACGTACCCGTAAGTCGCGATCATGACTTTGGCTACAAACACTCAGTAATGTACACATGCTGTATTCTTAAATTCCATCAGCAATAAAAATGTCGTAAAATAAAGGCACCAAACTAATTTCAGAGTCAATTAATCTTCCCCACACCCTGGTACGTCACGTTCGTATAGAAATCATACCGACTGCCCCAACGTGCACTCCCCACGGAACCAAGGCAAATAATGGCCAAAGGGGATGCGTAGGGGAATGAAAATTATATCGAGTCTCCCTCCATCTCCGGCCATTTTACACCATAGGCTAGGGCCATATTTAATTGATTCCCTGAACAAACACCTCGTTCTATATTTTTTTGCCATTAGCGAACACAATGCAATAGTTTTAGATTAGCTATTTAAAACAGCCTTTCTTACGATTTTTTTTAAAGCCTTTTATAGCAACTTGTCGTTAACGTTTTGTTATATTATACCTACATAACATAAAACTACAACATTTTACGGTTATGTTGAGGTTACAAAATGTAGCGTTAGCAACTGTTACTAATATCTCTAACTCTATGAAAAATATCACAGATAAATAACTCAATAATAAAATTTTTCATAAGTTATCAAGAGGTAAGATGTTCCACTGGCATAGGTATTCTTACGCTGCTAATTTATTTCGTTCTAGCTAGACAGCTTACAATATTGTAGAGTTGACGACTAATCACTCTCATTTTATTTGTTTCTGGCAACATTCTGTTGGAGTTGAAAAAAAGACAATACAATTTTCGAGAAGAACTACGCGTCTACATTTTTGTAATTAACTTAATTTAGAGATTAGAATAGATCACAAAGGATCTCGGCAGCCAGTGGGCACAGTGAAACGTATCGCGGCGCGGGAGTGGCTGTGGCCCACATCACGCGTTCTATTTTTCATCAGTGTTGCTAGCGGCCTCTATTATTAGATCCGCATTGTTTATGGCCGTCGACCGACTAACATCGACCAGTTTCAATTGCCTTTACTTCCTATATTTGTTTCTATTTCTGTTATGAAACCTTGTGTTTTCATCTTCTGTGGATTTACAAGCACAACACTACGCTACAAATAACAATCAGTACCGCATTTGCACTGTTTCTGAAGAAATATTTTTATTTTTCACTAAATACCTTTAACGCTACCACCACTTTTATAAATATATAATAATATATATATTTGTTAGAACAAAGTCCCGTTTAATGAAAATTTGCTAAAATATATTCTAATTTGGGAGCAGTAGAAGGTACCTGTTATGCGTCGAAACCCTTGTTTAAAACAAGAACAATGAAATCTGAAAGACTAAACCACGTTGCCGTTGTTCTCCGTACACGAGTTCATTTAGTGAGAAACCCTGCGCATGATAAAGTAAACAAAATCAGTGACTTAATGAAAACAATACATAAAGTAGAATAACACAACATAACACAATAAATGATGTTTAGTCACGGGGGTGCCCAGCGATTTTGTTTATGTTGTAAATACGGAAAAATAAAGTTCTACAATGCGTAATACTATACGTATAAACTATGTATTTTAGACGTCTTCAGGAATTCTAATTTCATCGTAAAATGAGTCAAAACAAGAATGAATAAACAACGTCTAAGCTAAGTGAACTTTAACACGTAATAGGAGCCTTCTTGGAACCTTTATGTTGAACTTAATGAACTTAACCTTACGACGAGCGTATGCTTTTGGGATAACATCGGAGATTTTGCAAAAAATATATAACAACTAGCTGACCCGACAGACGTTGTCCTGTCTTAGCTATGAATATTGAGTTCACATTATAAAAAAAAAATGGGGTGGACCACCCTTAACATTTAGGGGTATGAAAAATAGATGTTGGCCGATTCTCAGATCTACCCGATAAGCACACGACATTTTATCAAAATCGGTTCAGCCGTTTCGGAGGAGTAAGGTAACTAACATTGTGACACGAGAATTTTATATATAAGAAGATAAACTCTCGTATAGATCGCAAAATTGCTGAAATACACAGGATTCACAAACGCAAACCTACGCTTTGTTGTATTACCCAGCTGACCCCAATCGTTTAACAGTTGCATTGCTATTTCTCATTAAGATTCGATTTACAAGAGCGAACAGCTGTGTATTCTCATAAATAGGTTGGGATAAATACCTACAGGGTCTATTTTAAGAGTTGTAACAACTAGAGCTCGACGATTTGGAGTGTCTCCAACATTCACTTACAATATAAAGATCGCCCGTCCTTTTGTTGTCTACATCGGCCTACGAACTACAACGAGGAAACGCTACGAGTTTCGGAAACCTCTCACCACGTTTCGGAATTGTTTGTTTGTGTTTTTTCTCCGACTTACCACCGAAAGTTCGAATAATCCGATTTGTATAATACGTATTGTTACATAACGGAAAAGTTGATGAATGGAAATGCTAATATGAAAACATAAAGATGTGAATTTTACGGGTTTTTTTGTGGAAATCTGTCAGAAAGTTATAGGTAGCGCTATTAGCCGTATAATCAATGACCGTTGGGTAGACGTGTTCTTGAGAGGAGACCGCGTGTCGGCAAACGTAAGGTAGGACGCACTCAGGCTAGGTGGAGCGACGATCTTGGCAGGGTGAACGGCTGGATGTGATTATCCGAGAATCTAGCTGAATGCCGTGCAATTGGAGATACCTATGCCACAGTGGACTGCAGTAGGCTGATGATGATAAGATAGCGCACGTTGTCAATGATAGTAAGTTTGATAAATACTACTATTCGTTAGTACTATTTCTCGGTTCCTCCACCTGAAATCTGAAATCTGAAAACTGAAATCTGAATGGGTTTCATATGATCGCGCGTTTTCTCATGAAAAACGCGTAGGTAAACAATATTAGCTCTTTCCAATTACAATGAATTTACCAAAAAAGTTCCAAGAATCTGGAACCAATAACCTGCAGTATCATTGTCGACATCCAATAATTATTGTGCATGCCTGTCGGTATGAATAATATTTTGCCACAACGCGTGTAGTATACATTATTATTTAATAATAATAAGAGTGTCATTGTTAAAAGGTGTTTGTTTTTCAATAGTTATTTTTGTAACAGCACCGTCCTGTGTAGAGCGCGTTGCATTGCGGAAAAGGATTTTTATTGAACAATTTTCCATACGATCTCGATCGCGCTTGCGCAATGCATCCGATTAGAATCCGATAAAATGTCAGCTCGAAACTCTGAAGTAGACATAGTACTATGGCTACTTTAGAGTTTTGTGGGGTCGTGTCACGCAATAGTGCAGTGACCAAGGGCGCGTGTTTGGGGATTGCTCTTTCATCCTATAGGATAAATGCACTATGGCAAAAAGGAAAGCAGTAGAAGCTGTAATCAAAACCCAGGTGGACATCCGCAGGAACCAAGACAGGATGGGTAGTATCACAGTTCTGTTTAGTAGCGATTTCCGGCAAACACTAACTATGGTACGCAACCCCCATACAAATAGTTGTATGGGGTTGCGTAACATTCGAATTCAGTCCGTCAGAATTTAAAAAATTCCCATTTTGTTTTGAACTCGGATCTCGAATTCGGATTCGTATCAAAAACCGTCTAATCTCATTATTTTAGTGGCATCGTTATTCGTCAGATTGCGGTCGTGTTTTGCCATGTTAGAATGCACGTCAAAGGATGTGTTAATAGGTAAGACGAATCTAATTGTCACACTGCAAACCACGTGAGTATTCATAATATGTTTATGTGCCACATAGATGCCGTAGAACGGTACCGAGCTAAGATATGTCTATGATTACGATCTCTAGCATCTTACGGATTGCTTACATAAACACTGTAGTAAAACTAAAGGTCCTCTTGATTTATCTCAACTGTAATATGGGAGTATGTTGTTTTTCACCGTGTGATGAACGACACCCTTTTTCCTATGGTTCCGTTCCCGGAAAGGCAAAATCAGAACCCATATAGGATAATTTCGTTCTCCGTCCGTTAGTCTGTCAAGACTGTTTTTTTTAGGAACTCATAGAGATATGAAGTTGAAGTTAACATCAAATACGTAGGTCCTTGGAGCTCTACAAAAATTAAGCTTCTATGTCAATGCAATAAAAAATACAGACATTACGCAACTTATTTTGATACTAGCAAATAAATCAAAACCTACTATATACTAGGATACTACTTCCCGTTGACTTAGAAGCATAAAATTTGGCAAGAAGCAAGGTCTCATAGCACAAGTAAAGGAAAATATCCGAAAATTGTTAATTTGAAGTTTTATCACATATTTTTTTGACATTACATATTTTGTAGTTTGAAAATTGACATGTTTTTCAACTACAGTTTTCTTGGGATAAATTCACCCCCACTGCGGAAACCTTTATTGTACGTGGTCCGACACGCACTTGGCCGTTTTTTTTAAGTATAAGAGATTAAATTACAAAAAAGAATAACATAAATTGCAACAACATTTCGAACTCCGTATTAATTAACGAAAATACCTCAATCTCGTTTTAATTGCTTTAATTTGATTTAAAATTGGTATCGTTTATCGTAAACGAAAGTAATCTCGATAGCAACATCGGCGGGTCGATTGTGACACTCAACATGGTTGGTTGTTTTCCTTCAGTTAGTGTGTCAGTGGGTCAATAGTTGGCTGCAACCGTACAATTCGCAAACAACTCACGAACCCGCTCAGTGCTCACTATTATTAAAGCGTCGCTTCATAAAACTTACTGGCCTATTTAAAGTATAAGTATAATAATAACATGACCTTTTACCAACTACATCCCAAAATATATTTTTGATTGAATCAAAAGTCCCCATTTCATAATGGTGGCTAAATAATAACAGGTCGATTGAAAGTTAAGCTATGATTGCCGCGGTCGGTTTGTGGATGGGGGATTTATTACATATCAAGACCCCCTCCGTGCCGGAAAGCACGTTAAGCCGTTATTTGCCCCGGCTGTCATTCGAAATCTTTAACAGTCGTTACGGGTGGTCAGACGAGAGGTTGTGGAGGTCAAATAGGCAGTCACTCCATGTAAAATTCTGGTACCTATTCAGCTGCATCCGATTAGATTGGAAGCCGATCCCATCCGATTTATGAAAAGGCTAGAACGATTGATAGAGTTGAATGAAATATGGCAAAATATAAAAAAATGTGCCAACAATGTCTATGACCAGAACGGCCGATTACCTAACAATGTGCGTTTCCTGCATGCAATAGAATTGTTCATAATTCTGTACATATTGTTGCGGTTACATAACTCGTGCCAGTGATAATCTTTCGCACGATTCTATAATGGCGCTGCATTCGATGGCAGAGTTGTTAACGCTACTGCAGTTGTGAACGAGTGGCGGACGAAAGAACTTCTCTATCGGTCACCGGGCCAATGTCACGGCACTATTCTTGCACTACTTCACTTGTTATAATCATTCCAAATTCAAATAATTTTATTTCTTCTGAATTTCGATGACTCAACGATAGTAAGTTTTAAGAAGTACCTACTTTTCAGGATGACCTAATAGTCGCTGAGCAATCGAGACAATTTTTTCGCACGATTTATCGAGTAAATAAAAATCTTTGATAGAATTATCTAATCTAAGATTTGGAACCTCGAATTACGTTTCCGAAGTAAAAATCATCCTCGAAGTAAAAACAAAATAGAAAATAATATAATTCATGGATAAGCTGAAGTTAGAGTAAACTCAAGCGAATCAACTTCAAATTCCAAGAATGACGTTAACGTACGTTTCTATGCAGGTAATATTTATGTATTTGTGCATGTACTCGCCAAGTTTCTCGTAGGTATACATAAATATAGGAAGCGCGGACGTTATCTAAATAGATAACCTTTGTAGCATAGTGCTCTGGAATTATAATAAATGTAAATAATATATCAGTGGTTAGTTACGCGTTTATTGATAAAACAATTTATCACACATATTTTTTGTCAATATTTTAAATAATATGTAGACGTTCGTTGTTCAGTACCTATCAAAAGATGTTAATCACCCAGCATGCCTTCAGGCTTGTTATTTCCAGAAAATAGCAAAAATAAAAATGAATCACGTTTGAATTCTATAAACTCATATTAATTTATAGTTCGCAAAAGTATAATTTGATTTGCAAACAGAATTAAGTTCAATCGAAAGTAAAAACTGTCGGCGAATACCTAAAAGAGTTGCCATGTGAATACAACAAGTATGTTAAAAATGCGAACACCCGCCTGAACCAAACCTGCTAACGTGCTACAACATAAAACGTCCATAAAAATGTTGCAATATGCAAAAATAATCTGTATAAATGAGCGCCAATGAGCGGCTCCAAGTAACGCGGAAATGGAGGTGAAAGTGGGGTGAAAGCTGCGCGCAACGTTTACCTAATCGCATTGGCGCGGCGCGGGCGCAGCGGTGGGCCGCGTTACATCAGCACCACACGACACAAATGTGAAAGTCAATGTTACATTCGATAATCGTGCTGTTTGAGACCCATGATGACTGGCAGACGGAATTCGCGAGAGTTACCGTTACTTTGTACCGTTAAATCTGTTTGAGCAAGAAGCACGAGTTCAAAAAGAATTTTCTTACGGTAGGTACATAGAATCTTTTTACAGCATCTCTCGCACCATTAGTGACGGGGTCTGCGAGGAATTTGAAAAATAGGTATTTGAAGAAACAATTGCCGTCGCGCTGTGTGTAAGTCTGCCCCCGTAGTGTGTGATAGGGACAGCTGCAGCTTCTGAGCTGTCAAAAAATTTGGTGATAATTTCGGCAGACCGAAATTATCACAAAATTTTTGACGAGATCGACGTTTCGTATTCCTCTTTTTTCTCCTCGAAAACTGAGCCGATTCAATTATTTATTACAATAACATTTTAAGAAAGAGTATGTTTAGGTTCCTGTCATTTCCTTTTATGTTAATTTTTTTTCTAATTTGTCTGGTCGTCCTCTAATCACGGCGGTAAAAATAGGGAATTTTTTGTAGTTTTTAGAGGGTCATATTTTCTTTACTACTTAGTTGCTGAAAAAAAGAAAATGACAGGGACGTTTACAGCAGATCTTGATTTTATGGAAAAAAAAAAGTCTCTAGGCGCATTAATCAAGAAGAAAAAAGGGGAATACATTTGTATGGAGAATCGCACGCCCTGTTCCCTCTTAACACTATGAATAGTGTAAAATACTGCTGCAACCAATGACAGCGATCAGTACGAAAGCGATGATAAAAATCCTATTGATGATGTAGTAGACGCAATAATTTATTAAAACTAGAGCTAAGGAAAGATGAAGATATTACAGTTGATAAGAGTAGAAGAACTACCAATATAATGCACCAAGTCAATGTGGATACAAAATTAGCACTAGCGTACTAAGTAAACAAACGCGAGGACGAGGTATTTCACGAAATGGAGCGTGCAGAGAAAGTGGTCGGACGTTATCGTAACGGTAAGTGATAGTCGGTATCTAAGTGGGTCGGTGCTCGGCGCAAACGTTAACTAGTGCAAACTGCTGTTATCTGCTAAATACGTACTTAGCTCTATTTGTGTACACAACAAACAATCAAACGCTCATTTGCAAATCTGAACAATAATATTGCTAAAAGGAAAGCAGGCTTAATCGATTGTTATCAATGTAGGTGTCAGTAATTGACTTTATCTATAAAATCCTTGACCCAAAATTATCAAGTGACTCGTAACAATGCCATATCGTCGGTGATATTCTGAAACCGCGGAACTAACAGTGTTTAAAACCGCGTATTTACAAAAGTAGCAAAATCAGGATTTCGCGGGCTTAGCTTCGTTGTAGTGATTGGCTGCGTTCTGTGATGTTGGCCGGGCCGATTATCCAATAGGAAGCCATGAAATCTATTTTTTTTTAAACCGCGTAACGTCAGATGATTGTTTATTGTGCCCAAACCGCGAATCTGCGCATCACAACATGAAAAAAATCGTCTGTTAAGGATTACCTGACTTTATTACCGAAGTTACCATCTCATTACTGCCGTAAAACAACCACTAAACAATATCTGGAACCTTTAATTCAATCAAAAGCTCAGCTATATAATACATACGTAGAATTTGCATCATCAATGTCTAAGCCAACAGCTTCAAGAAAGTTGTTTTGTGACATCTTAGATGAACAAAACATTGCACTATTTCAACCCAAGAAAGATGCATGTGATAATTGTTGTTCATATAAAGCCGGCAACGTTTCTGAAGAAGACTGCCAATACCACATCCAACTGAAAGAATTGGCTCAAGCTGAAAAACTTAGCGACAAACAAAGCGCTAAAAGAGGACTTCTTCATGCTGTGACCGCCGATTTGCAGGCTGTTAAGCTGTGCCTTTCGCTAGCAGCTAGTGCTTTATACTTTAAGACCAAATTAGCTGTGCACAACTTTACTTTATACGATATTGCAACGGGTCATGTAACTTGCTACTGGTTCGACGAAACCGCCTGTGATTTAAGAGCTACCACTTACGCATCTTTTTTCATTGATTATTTGACTAAGTTATTAGAAGAAGATTGCAGGGATGTTGTCATCTGGACGAATGGCTGCACTGCACAGAACAGAAACTCAATAGTTTCTAATGCCCTTCTAAGATTAGCAATAGACAAAAATACAACAATTACACAAAAGTATCTGGAAAAAGGTCACACTCAAATGGAGGTTGACTCCATACACTCATTGGTGGAGAGAAAGCTGAAAAATTTTGAAATTTTTCTTCCATCTCAGTATGCCTCAATTACAAAAGAAGCCAGGCTTCTCCATACCAGGTTTTTCAACCAGATTACACCTTTTTTAAAGACTACAGTCTAAAAGAATACCAAATTTATGATTCCATTCGTCCTGGGCGTTCTGCTGGAGATGATTGCGTAGTGGATCTGAGGGTTTTAAAGTATAATCCTAACGGCACAATTGAGTTTAAAAAACACTTTAAAGATGATTTCAGCCCACTTCCTCGAAGACCGAAACCTATTTCAGCTGTAGTAACTAATGTACCTCCCCTGTATTCATCTAGACTGCCTATATCAGACAGTAAGTATCAGCACTTACAGCAATTAAAGAGTGTGATACCTGCAGATTGTAACTTATTTTACGATAATTTGCCATTTAAGAAAAAGTATAGTTTTATTGATCTACCTATTTATTTAAAAATTGTAATGACCTGTGTACCTACTGACATATTTTTTTAAATTGATTTTTTTGTTATGTATTGGCATGCCACCTACTAATTATAATTGTTTGTTTCTGTAAATTTTGTACGCCATTTAATGGCAAAACATAGTGCACATTTTTTAAAATACTAACTGTAACCATACCTATGTTTAACAAAATAAATGATTGATTGATTGATTGATTGATCTCATATTTTAACAAAGACCTCAAAGTGCAATTATTATTCTACTCAGAAGTAATATTTTTATACATTTTGTTTATTCATATTTAGTTTTAACTGGGTCGTTCTTTGGCCAAAGAATTAGCATTGCCATTCAACGTGGCAATGCTGCTAGTCTTCTGGGCACGTTTCCTGATGACAGCGATGCGGAGGAATACTTCGACGCCTAAGTGTCCTTTTGTTTTTATTTTGTATATCGTTATTTTAATTATTAAATACAGTTTTAACTGTTAATTAGTAAGTACCCTACAACAAGGTATTTTTAACATACTTAGCTAAAAACAGCGATTTGTTTTACATTGTGGGGATTTATGTTGTTATTTTCCTGTATATTGTTGATTACCTAGTCTACCGATGATAATTATGTGCCAAAAATTTAACTGAGAAGTTGACTGAATAAATAATAATAAGATTTTGATTCTATTCTTTTGTTTTATTTCGGCGGACAATTCCGCGTAAGTGACATAAAAAAACTTATTTTGATTTTATTTGTGATGATAAATCCGCGAAAGTCGATTTTCTAATTCATTAATACATGTTTTACATAACTAATGCCTACAATATTAAGAGAAATATTATAATTTGACAATTTAAAAGTTTAAACAATAGAAAGTCAAGTGGTTTAGTAAATATTACGTTTTTCCTCGTTCCTGTAAAATTCACTGCACCTACCTTACGCGGTTTTAAACACTGTTAGTTCCGCGGTTTCAGAATATCACCGACGATATGTATCTAAATTGTAACAACGATTTAGAGATTCCCAATCTCATAACTCATTAAGTCATGAGCTGCCTCTACATTTCGCATTAATACATACATACATTCATCAAAATGATCGTTAACCTTATTTTTACCAGACATTGTATTGACAAGCATAAAAGCGATTTCTCCTAGAACAGCATTTCAAAGAACCTATAAAATATTGAAAGCCAAACTAGAATCAGTCTGAATTTTGTATCTACAACGGAATCTTTATCGCCTAATCGGTTTACTGGAAATATTTCGTCGTAAGCAGTTAATATCAGTGGTGGAGGTTGTTTTAAAGTGCGAATAACGAGTGCCTTCCTTGTCGTGTCGTCAGTGTCTGCGGCGAGTAGGAAACGCCAGCCGCCCGCGAGCGTGCCTTGACCCACTTTATATACCTCTTCATGAGCGCGAACCAAGCTCTCGCTACCACATGTTTGCGAAGCAATAATTTAAATTTCGAGTTTCGAGTTACTCGACTAACCCATTAACATGGAAGAACACGAATAAAATCAACCAGAACATCGAAATTACATTTTAGGAGAGTCGGCTGTAGAGCCAATTTTTTTTTCTCGCAAATTTGGTGCCAACCACAAAATTGGCATTGTAATCCTTCCGATTTTACGGAAGTGGGTGGACTCAACAAAACCAAGGAAAATGGGTAACACGTAGTTAAATTAATCAAACTGTATTTGGGTTGTAAACAGTGATTAAACATTTGAACAAGCATCGGGAGCACAGAATGTCAACCGTGTTCTAAATTTAGTGAACTTGCTCACGAGGTCGCGATGCGCGTCAGTCAAATCGTAAAGATGGCGCCCGTATATTCGCAATCTCGATGTCTCATTAGCTTTGCAGCCTTGCTCAACAATTCACAATGAGTAATTTATACATGTAGCAAATAGATTCAGAAGGCCAGCATAGCAAGCGAGCGTGAGAATTCGTAGAATGTTCACTGCACCTGCCTGAACTCTCCGGATCACAATTTATTGCTGACAGAAAAAATCTTGGGCGGCACACACAACTGACTTGTTGTGTTTTTTTCTAATTCGTTTCCTATTGTTTTGTGGATATCATCAGGCAATTAGTTTTCTTCCACTCTGATACGTAGGTATGCTATTCATACTAAATGTATATCTGATATGTATTCCTTCTCATTAGGTATTTTCTACGCGACGTTAGTCTATGTGAATGACATACTCGATTTTTTTCATGAATCCCGACTCAGGTACATGTTGTACAAGCTATACAAATACATAATATATAGAGAACCCTTAATCTGAATTTGTCGGGATTACTAAAAATAGTGATAAAATACTATTCCATGATGATAGCTTGAGTTGCGTATGCAGGCAACGTAATATAACTGAATTTGACAAAAAAGTAGATAAAGAAAAGAAATATACTTACAATGGCCATTTAGCTGCTGAGAATCCAAATAGATAACAATCCAATAATGACACAAATCACTTGTTTACAGAGCATAACAATCAGAGAACTGTCGATGAAGTGTACACTGCACTTTTTATAAATCAATTAGCTCCGATACAATTCTGTCGTAGCACACACACTGAGAGGATAATTCACGAACTCCACTGTAAGTTTCTTCAATAACAGTATAAATAAGATTACATAAAACCACACACACCGTATCTGGGTTCACACCCAGTTCCAAGTAGGTACCTGTAACAAGACAAAGCGGTAGTAAGTTTTATGACTTTAGTTGATAGTCACCGAGGATGAAACTACATTCTTAAATATAGAGCGATATGATAAGACACG
This sequence comes from Antitype chi, assembly GCA_947359405.1. NCBI lineage: Eukaryota > Metazoa > Arthropoda > Insecta > Lepidoptera > Noctuidae > Antitype > Antitype chi. The sequence goes on along the minus strand of OX375815.1, from coordinate 5,675,561 downwards.
TGTCACTTACTAGATTTGTGTGAGTTTTAAAATGAGCACAAAATTAACTATGACGTAAAGAAGTCAGTGTAAGCGGAGGCGCAGAACGTGCAGTCTGTCCGCCGACCAAACGCTGACTGGCTGGCGCAATGGAGGGGCGCTGGGGGAGGGGGGAACAGGCAGACGGAGGACAAAGCGAGGGAGGGAGAGCGTCTGGCCGACTGGTTGGTCGACCTATTGGCTTGACACACACAGCAGCAATGTCAGACAGAAGATTGTAGGCTGTTTTGTGCAGTGCGACACTATACTTATGGTTTCGAAGCGATAGGAGTTTCTTATGCAGCTGCACGAGCCACTCGGGTTTTGCTGGAGGTACTGCATACATCATTAGATGTTACACCTAGAGATAAATCTTTTCAAGACTTTAACTGAGCGACCATCCGAGAAGTATACGCAACCTTCAGAGTTTCTCATGGTCAGGCGCCCGAGCGTAAAGGTCATCGCGTAGTTGCTACAGCAAATAACAATGCTTGTCGAATTGCCTGTAAGCGAACACAGCATTTTTTAGACTATTGGCTCGGGGAGATATCAATAGAGCTATCCATAACTTATCGGCGACAAATGAAAAACTTGCTTCAATGAGATAGCTGCTGATAAAAGCCGATAAAATGTAAGCTGAGGTTGTACGGGCCATGGAAACAATCTTTATGGCGTACGTTAAAGTTTCCTTTTCGTCTGTTTATTCATCGTCTGTGAGTTCAAAACGTTTCTATTAAAATTTGTTGTTTCTGGGATGCCTTCGTTTTTAACCGACAAAAAAACGGAGGAGGTTCCAAGTCAACACGTATTTTTTTTAATGTGTGACCACGCATTACTTTTTACCGAGTAGTTCGATTTTCTTCTAAATTATGTCTCTTTGGTACCTTTTGAAATGGAAATATGAGTACAGTTGGATGCAACCAGTATACTTACCTACTTTTAGAATGTCAGACAATGTCGTTGAATAAATTATCAGCAGTAACAAGGTTAATAGCCCGAATTTAAGTTACATGTTGAGAAAAATTACGCCTAGTAGATTCTAATAGCGCTAGGAAAACGAATTATATTGAAGGTGACAAAACGAAATAAACGCAAACCGGTCCAGCTAATTTTACATACAAACTAATTACAAACCTATTTCAACCACGATAAGCAACGAAGGCCTGTTGGGACACTAATAACTCGTTTCATTAACGATAAGTTAACTATTATAGAATTATCTCCTGAACACAATGTCCATAGTGTTTATATAACAACTGTAGATTTGATAGATAAAAGGTAATTAGGGTTTTAGTTGTTACAACATTATGTAATAAACTAAAGGTGGAAACTGGTGACTAATGAATTTATATTCTGTTACGATTGAGGAAACGAAACCGGTAACAGGCAATTCATTTGAAATTGTAATAATGACAAACGTTAACGTTGGATTTAATAAACATGATGTATCTGAAGTGTATCCTCATGCAGTAGTGCTCGCTCGGACCGCTACGCATAGAGATAAATAAAAATAAATACGCAGATAATCTTCGTGGGGGTAACGCACTTGTTTGGTTTTGTATACCTCTCTCTGTCTCGCGCTTTGATCGTTTTTTTTTTCATTCCTATGCCAAGTCATTGCCTTACCAGTTTATTTATTTTTAATGGCAGCAATTTAACTCGTGGCAAATTTTACGGACCTTTCACTGGGACTACTGTTGGGAGCTTTTGTGATTGCAAATTTTTTATCGACGATACCATGATTGAATTCTAATTCGCGTTTAAACAATCTAACTTCATGCTTGGAATATTTTGCTATGTGTATCGTCAAATTTTCGACGTGAAAGAAGAATATTTCAACTTTTGGAGTTTCTTGTCTTCCTAAGCATATAATATACCAAATTGCAAGCATTCATTTAATTTTTTAAATTTTCAAGCATATATGCTGCTTCGTAAGGTTCTATGATTGATTTCTGTAGCCACAAAAGCCTACTAGATGATACATGGAGGGATTGTAAAGAAGCTGTCCCAACCTATTTTCGTATTGTAGAATGTAGGTCGAGTATGATCAATTTCTGTACTGAATTCTTTTTTTCAATAGAAGTAACGGGACTCAATTGTTTCTTACCGACACTAAATTTTGTAAAGCCGATAACAATCGACATTCATGCGAGCAGAGAATTTGTAATGTACCGTATTCACGAGTTTGGCAATGTACAATTTTACAATTCGATTCGCTCAGAGATATATTCGGTTATATTGCAAAATCGTCATCTTATTGCAAAATCCGCAAGGTCAATAATACTTATATGGGTAAACCACACACGCACACAGTTTACCTCAGTCTCGGCACTTTAACATTGTAAGCAACCGGTCAGCCGCATATCACGTATTTCACCATTTTAAAGTCTTATTTGCACAGTCGGTAGAGTCGCTGCAATGCGTGTGAGCACGTACCTCCGCGGTTGGATCAAGACTGGGACCTGTTCTAGAGAAAGTGACCGTTTCCAAGTGAATACTTTCCAAGTGATCGTCGAGTTTCGGCGAGTCGTACACGCCGAGTTACTGAGGCTCTAGCGGAATATCGTTACCCCCCTTTTGCGTAACGAGGTCGTGTTTAAAGTTCGTCATATCTCCGTTACGGTTAGCAACAAAATTTCACTTATTTCGACCAGTTGCGCAACTGATGAACTGACACGTATGGAAACAAAACAAGAAAAATAATTGTCACGATCTCGCGTCACGTCACGTGCACGCGATGTGTCGATTTCAATCAATTTCAATGATAGAAAATCCGCAATAATGTGGAAGTATTCCGAAAGATTTGAAAACAGTAAGAGTTAATAAATGAATTTTATCACCTTTGCATAAGGGAATATATTGCTGCATACAATAATCGCAGCTGTATAATACGCCAGCAGGAATTCGTGATTAGAATTACGACTACTTTATTTAAATTATTGATTAGGTAATCTATATGTAGCTGCATAATTTCTACAGTTTGCATTGTTCATTTCAGATTGATGACACTTGAAATAAATTTTGGTAGATAATATATATTTTCTACAGATGTATTGATTAATCAATTAATAGGAGAACAGCTATGGATAACAATTGTAAATGAGCCATAGAGCCAATTACAGGTTCTCCTGGGGAAAAACAGAAAAAGTAGTAAAAACTTTAGGATTACTAATAAGCTCAGGTTTTTGTGGTAAATTGGTTAATTGAGAACTCCCCATTTAGCCCCAAAACGCTAACATCTTAAAAGTGTATATTTCGGCTTTAGTATATACAGTATTATATCAAATAAGCACTATGCATTTTTTCAAGAAGTGAGCGTTCAGCCGAGTATAAAAGGAAAATAATACTCTAAAACAATTTTCTCACACTACGCACGGATTTCTGGGAAGCTAAATTTTGGAGAAACTAGCAGTGAAGTGAATTTAAAAGAGTACAAAATAAAAGTGTTTCGAAGTAGTGGTGTGCGGTGGTATTCGTTTACCGTTATTCGAAACGGTCTCAAAGAGCCGCTACGATACGCGACGTTACGTTGCACGGGTCAGGCAGCATACAAACTTATAAAATTACGGTTGTACCGAGAGGTATCACACTATTGAGTTACACGGCTGTACACGTGCGATGTCAAACTTGATAAATGATGTCACATCACTGCTGCGTCATTAGGAATGTCGTTGTTTTCCCTTTGACAGATGCTGCAAGTGATATCGATGTGGGTTAAGTAATAAATTACTTAATCGTTCTGATATGACACGCTAGAGACATGCGTGGGATAGATGTTTAGGTTTAAAGGTCATTCAACAGTTTACAAACACTGTCAGTCTACGTAGGTTAGCTACAGTCATATATACGATGAAGTAAAGTAAATAAAATAATATCTTTGATTACTTGGTCAATTATTATGCTCTGTCATCCATCATTAGACCTAGTTCAGCAGCATTTTGCAATGGTTTTCCGGTTACAGATAGAGACAGAGAGTTTAAGAACTTTGCTATGTAGGTTTAAGTAAATTGCAACGATTGTTCTGAATTTCTGACCCAAATCAATGGTTTCTTCTTTAGTTTATTTTTAATCCCAGAGACTAATCTGACATTTCAAGTCTTTTGTGTTTGCTTTTTTAGGAATTTGACATGAGTTTGAGTCTGTCTGTCTGACCAACTAGACATAGAAAAATCTTAGTAGTGATTGCATAACTAAAATCTAAACCAGTCATGCAGAATTCTCGAATGACATACACAAACCATTAGAGCTTGCACAGTCGGTTACACTTAATCAACATTAACAAAGATAATAAATGAGTATTATCTTTAAGTAAATAACGTTCAATGACACTTCCTTATCAAATTACTGTATTCATTTGCTATTTACTTTATCTAAATGGTGACAAATATAAATGTGTTTGAAATGACGGCCTAGTTGTCACTGATTACCTTGATTGTAACGAGTTAGAGTTGCCCCTGACTTTGGGTGTGTTAACGTCCTAATAACTTCAAGTAGAATGTGATCACGTTTTTTAAATAAATTGAAATGTACTTCTACTGCTTCCATATTTTTGGTATGCAAAATATTTTTAATAATGAATTTCTAATATGAATATTCTATCTGTGTGTGTGTGACTCAATAGTCATATTGACAGCCACTGTCAAAGGTTGTCCGTTTGGTGGCAAAATGGAGCTCACAACAACTGATTGGTAATTCGGTTACATGCGAGAGCGGAGAACTGGAGAGTTAAAAATAAATCTGTTATCAGTGTATGTCTATCTTTTTGCGATGAAAATTTTTATATCATCCACAATTTTCGTTTTACCGTTTTGTTTATTATTCACTTCACACACAATTTTCATTAATCAGGCTCTACTTTCCCTGTTCTTTTTTGTTATACTATAACAGGAAAAAATATGCAGGATGTCATAATCAGTGCTACCTAGACTTCTTAGAGAAGAAGAAGTCTTAGGTACCTACTTGGCTAGAATAAAACAATATGAAATTACCTGTCCCAGAAATCTACAATGAAGTACTGTCAATTAAGTAGGTAAGTAGGCAAACGAGTTTAGTGGTTGGTATAATAAAAGTGATTACAAGCGAACAAGAGCGTGGGCTGACCTTGCTTCGCTCATGGACACCACAATTAGGTCACTAGGTCAGAGATTTTGCGCTTTTTCGCTCGCTGCATTCCCCTACGACAAGTGACAGACACGTTTTTTTTCTTGTGTCGAAACCAAATAAAGTTCTTTTTAAAAAAGTTTTTGAAACTGTCAACCTTTTTGGCTTTTTGAATTTATTTAGAATACTATTTTTTTTTATCTGTCGAAAATGGATCACTGATAGCTGGGATGATATTTTCAACAAAATAATTACTCTATTATGTACCGGACCCCATTTGCATTCTGTTGTTGGTATTGGTATCCTTTATTTAAATTAAGTTTCTCGACTACAACCTTGAAGAAGGTCAGAGGACGTGTATAACTGTATCAACACAAGCAAATTATTTAGTAAGTGACTGCAAAACATGCGCATAATACTTTAGTTTCATAAATATTACATTTATATTTTACCGTAAAACCTTGTTCCGTTTCCGATACTAGAACCTATTTGATATTATCTATTCAATTGTTTAGTAAAGAATGGAGGGTGCAATGAGCGTAAGTTTTTTTATTGTTTTAATTAGATTAATTGATTAGTTGCTATCTAGGATATTTGATAGGTAGGCGAAAACGTGGGCCAAGAGAAGGATAATTTAAAAATATTGCGCGTGATCACATACACGTGGAGTGGCACTTTTTAAAATAAAACAATATGAGAGATTTAGTGTGAGGGACAGTGAGAGTTATAAGTTAACCTTCTGCTCTCTCATGTAACGAAATGTGTCTTAACGTGACGCGGCCTTGAAATGCCGATAATATTATCGAGTTACCGCCTAAAAACTTTCACTTCAAAAATGAAGGAAGGCTATCGCAAGTTACTTAGCATAACTGTAGAAAAAAAAATGAGCATGATGATTTTGATGAGCGTTGAGCATGGGAAGTGATAATGGCTTTTATCTATTAGGATTTTCTCCGGGGCAGCCCGCATTTAGAGTGCTCGGAGGATGACAATAGACTCGCCCCCTATTACCTACTTCGGAATAAAACATATTGGCGAAATGAGGGCGTCTAAGTAACAACTCTATAATCACACATCTCACATAATATTAGTCAAAAACACCTTCCAATATAAGGATAATTAACTTATTATTGAAGTCCTTGGAACGACCTTTCTTATGGTGTCCCCTTTAACCCTAAAAGGTTTATTAAAGCTCTTCGTGGAATACTTCAATATAAAAACATACCGTTAGCACACTCCTTTTACATTTCCTAAAATATTTATTGAGAGCTGCACCCTAATTGCGTAACCCACGATCGATCACAATCTGAATCATTTTGAAGCAGATTGCTATTCCATTGCTTCATATGTTCGAAAAATGTGCCTGCTCAACAACGCTAACACAATGAATATTGTTGAACTGTCAAAATTAAACAGATTTATAATCTATCGTGTGTTACGCAATTAGGGTGCTGGAAAACCGATATTATTAAATAGCACCCAATTATTTTGTAGCACCATTTCCAGCGAATTCAAGAGATTCCTTGTTTGAAAACGATCATAAACGCAAGAATGACAAATTTCCGGGAACTGTACGTATAACAACGAGACTGTCTATGGAGATGGGAAATTACTGAGTACCTAATTTAAACGAGGAATTCTGCATTCGACTCTATCTGTGTATTCGCAAAGTTAATTTTCCACGAAGGCTGCGGTTCTAGTTTTCACTGAAATCATAGACGTAATAGACGTCGGCGGGAAGAATGCAATTTGAAATTTAATCTGCATTTTCAAGAATAGATTGGGTTCATTGACATAAAAATTGCAAGTGTAAAGATAGAAATTCGATATGAATTTTATTATTGATTGCGAGGGTAGAAGATGCTTAATTGTGTAATTGTGAGAATATATCACAATATTGCAATATCGCAACGTTTGCTTTTGAATTACGTGATTAACAATCGCTGGAATCTAATTACGTACCTACTGCCGCTAACAATCATAATAAAACCTTGTGTCAATGACCAGCAAAAAAAATTATACAAATATACCTATACCTACGATGATACCTGAGACTATGACGAATCAATTGTGCGAACGTCTTGTTTCAAATTACGTGTCTCTAGTATTTCTAATATAATCAATCTTAATCCAGGTTACTCGCGTATTACAAATTGTCTTAGGTTTATTGCAATTTGCAGGTCAGTGTTGTTTTTTTTGTTTTTTGAGGGTGGGGAATCATCAAATAACTTCTCCCGCTCTGGGTGGAGCAGAAGGGCGTGTCAGACTTTTACAGATTTAAACCCACCCGTGTTCCTTCAGTTACCTCTGTGCCAGGGACCACGGTATCTCTTTCGAACAACCCGCACCCCTGGCAGGCATCGGCCCTTGCGCACCCCACCCGTTGTTGCTTTCTCTTGCTTTATCTTTTTGAGGCGCGCGTGGAACACAACGCGCCGTCGGACCGGGCTTGGTCCTTAGTCCTTACGGACAGCGAGCTACCCATTAATCGCCGTCCGCAAGCCCGCGCCTACGGTGGCCGGGAATCAGTTTGGGATTTGCAGATCAGTCGAGCTGTATTTTGAACGCGACCATAACAAATATGGCTTTACATTTACAATACAACCCTCTTTGGCCATTTAATTCCATTGAATGACTTTTTCATGAAATAGTCATTCAATGGAATCAAATCAACTTAGAGGGTTGTATTGATTATTAATGATTATGTAATGACTAGCTGTTGCCCGCGGCTTCGCCCGCGTGGGGGTTGAAAATGATCCCACGGGAACGTACTACCGAGATGAAAACTATTCTGTGTTCATCCAGGTTATAAACTATCTGTGTGCTAAATTTCATACGAAACTATTCAGTAGTTTTTGCGTGAAAGAGTAACAAACATCCATAAACATTCAAAATTTCGCGTTTAATAAGTATTAGTAAGGATAGTATTAGTTGGTATTAGTTATTCTTATTATCAATCTGTAAATTTAATACAGTTTATGCGGCCGCGAGTCATATTTCAATCAACTTACAACCTGGCACTCACCTGCGAATTCCAAAAAACGTAAGAAAATTTGAATTTCGTGGATTACCAGGGTCATTCACCTTCATTAGTTTTTGAGATCTTTGTTTCTACCTATTTGAGAGAGTCGCCGTGTACGGCAAGTACGCGGCGTAGTGGGCGTAGTATTCTAGACTCTTCTAAAGTTCTAAACTAGACCTTGTGGACACGTGGTTCCATGTGCTAAATGATAATCATGTGACCGGTATGTGTCCATGGAGAAATATCTAGTAATTGTGATTGTGTAAAATGATTTTTTAATGACTGTTGTGTCGAAAAAGACTCTTGGGAATATAAGAAATTACCTTTTTGGCAATGACGTATGAACTATGATTAGTGGAATTGAATAAAAATAAATACCACCATGGAGACAAATAGAGCCATGAAATAAAAAGAATCCATATCCGTAATAAAGTCGTGACACAACCTGTATCATATACATCTGATTGTATGTGGGTACTTGTGTGACGCAGCACAGCGATACGCTAGATAGATTGGTAAGATGCTATATAGAGCTGAAAAAATATAAATAGAATCAGCAGTAATATAAGGGATAAGATTGGGATAGGGATAAGGTTGCTCGTGTCACTAAACTCACTATTTTCTAACAAGGTAAATTCGATTGAAAATATAATGTTTCTATCCTGTACCTACGTAGGTTGGTGCAACAATATGGATAAGCGTTAACCATAGACGACACAAATCGCACTTTGTTTTTTTAATTAATAAAGTGATGGCACTGATGTGATGACTGTTGAAGTTCAGAAATAAAGGCAATTGTAGACAAACGTGCGTTTCGCTTGAATCCCGCTTCCGCGCAATTCAATTGTCTGACCTTCGAATACAACCTTCGACTAGACTTCCACTCGATTATCGTTTTCATTGCGAATTCGTATAAATTGCGCTCATGGCTACCTCGCGTCGCCCAACATCGATGTTTTTTACGATTAGAAATCCGGATACCTAGGTGGGTACAAAATAATCAGACAGATAACGTGGGAAACACCCCACCCACCTACATTATTATATTGATAACATCCGCAAGAAGTTCAAAAATAAATACATATTCCGATAACCATTGCTATTGCTTGAAAAATAATTTCTAAGAATTTTCATAGTACGAAAATAATAAAAGAAAACTTTAATTGGAAGTCTTGCGAAGTTGAAAGCATTCAGAGAATTCATAAAGGCGATCTTTAATCAAACAAACCTGTAGAGTGCAGACGCTACGTTTAATAATAGAATGCCAACGACACAACTTTTTTCAATAAGTTTTTTTTTTGTGAAATATCTACGACATGAGCTGGGAAGGGTCCCCCTACTACATTATGCGTGAGCAGAGCCACAGCAGGTAGTTTGACTTCTCGTTTACACAGGTCCAGGGAAGGGATGGGTTGTCAGTATTTTTTTGTGTTAACCTTACACAAAAAACTTTACAATGTATTGCCCTTTTGTATTGTCGCTGGTGATTTACTATTGATAGAATAAAAACTGGGGTTACGTCACACCACACGTCGCATTTATTAATATTAATTTTATTTATTAACATTAAGTACCTTACTATCTTTGTTATTGAAAGCGTTGTCATCTTACGTAACAATTAAAAAAATCCGCCGTCATGGTTATTACATTTGATTAAACACTACTTAGTCAGATTAGCCAACGAAAAGTGCAAATCCGTATTTCTCAATTGAACATGAACATCAACAAACAATCAATAACTCTGAGTTACAATGGCGATGGCGCCCACATCAAGTTCAACACAATGTAGCGAGGGCGTGTGGATAAGGCCAGGTACATATTGTCCAGTTTACTGATCCCAGTGAGCTATCCCTATAAATAAAGCGTTAGAAAAACGAAAGAAAATTGCGGCTTTCCCGACACTCGAATAATAAATCGTTGAATGCGTCACGCTTGTGCCCCACGCATATGTAGTGAGGTGTAACACGCGTCACGGTAGGTACAGATTGCGGCACGTAAGTTGAACCAAAATGGCGGATTTTGCTTCAACTTACGTGCCGCGATCTGTAATTTATTTCCAAATTTAAGTACACCTTATATCGATGACTATCCTAGAAGCCTAGAAGGTGATCTCATTCTTTTTCCGTGCGAGGCAACGAGTGCACGCGGTCCTACCTTCGGTTGTTAGTTCTGATTTTGGTTCAACTTACGTGCCGCTATCTATACCCGTTTGTGCCACGTTACACGAACTTGACAGGCTACACGCTACGCATTGTGTTGCACGTCACTTCCCCCGCCTACTCTGAATCTTTCTTACACATTTGGACCACATCAACAGTCCGATTCTGAAATCGTTCTCAAAGCTATTAATTTTTATTTTTTGTTTCCCGTCTAACGTATGGTCACAGATGTTGCGCAACTCGAAGGCCGCTAACAATGTCGCGCACATTTTGGCGTCAGCAACGCGTATTGTTCACCTAAATTATTCGACATTTTGTGAATTTATTAGTAACATGTGACTCTTTGCGTATAGTCAACCACAAACAGAAACAGTTTATATTTTTTACCTAGCTTTCGTCAGCGGCTTCGCCCGCTTGGAGGTCGGAAATTATCCAACGGGAACGTACTACAGGGATAAAAAGTATCCTATGTAATAATCCAAGTTATAAACTATCTGTGTGTCAAATTTCATTCAAATCCGTTCGGCCGTTTTTGCGTGATTGAGTAACAAACAAAAAGACATCCAAACATACAAACTTGCTCATTTATAATAGGTACCTACTAGCTTTTGCCAGAGATTCGAACGATGGTGAGTCGCAGTACAGTTTTGTCCCACAAGCGTTATTCGCACATCCATTTGTCGAGCTCACGTAGTACACTCCAAACACCCATCTATTCATCCTCACAAACTTTCACATTTATAATATTACTATCTTTAGCCAGCGGCTTCGTCCGCGTGGAGGTTGGAAATTATCCCACGGGGACGTACTACCGGGATAAAAAGTATCCTATGTGTTAATCCAGGCTATAAACTATCTGCGTGCCTAATTTCATACAAATCCGTAGGGCAGTTTTTGTGTGATTGAGTAACAAACATAAAAACATACAAACTTAGTTTCTTATTATAATATTAGTAGGATAGGATAGCAGGACAGTATATTAAAGACAGTCTTGCCAAAATTGCCATTAAACTAATCATTGTAATCGCCCAAACTATTTGAACGAACAGGTTAGGGGAGATGTTAAATGAACTCGTACAAGATTATCGAAAGGGGACTGTCCCATCGCACGCATCGATGCGTGCTCCGATACGAAACACTACTCGTAGTCCCGGGGTGGGTTAACAAATAATAATAACTCGAAGCGATTACAGCCGGCGAGTCATCGACCTTCGAAAAATCTGACCTGCGCCGCGCGCCGCAAGGTTGCGAGCAAGCCGCACCGCGCGCCACTCGCTCGCCTGTTCGCCACTCGATTCAGTTGAATATTTTAAACATGCCTCCTTCTTACCGACTTTGTGTTCGCATCTAAATCACTTATCAATTTCCATTAGCGATTAAATACCTTCACAGTGTACTGAACTTAGTATAACATCAAGACCATACTGTTATCGTACATTCGCTTGCCAATAACCAGTCTGTTTTTGATTATGATGCGCAAACGCGTCCATAGACAGGACAACAAACCATATTTCGCTGTCATTCGGTGACCTTTATTGCCGTAATTGGTAATCTCAAGGTGCTTGATTCGATTTGCGAAAAGTGCAGAAACTCGTCTTTCTTGAAAATAAATTAATTTGTCGGGGTCAGGAAATGTCAACAAACTGTGAAGGTGATGAAGGTGGGTTTATGTAAACGATTGTGTAAACAGTATTAAAGACGTTGAATAAAAATTAAAACCGTACAGCTCATGCATTGTTAACTAAAACGATTATTTGATCTACCTACATACTAGGTATTTGTTTAAATATTGTAATAATGCCTCTAGTTTGCAAGTTGGTAGCCTAGACGCACCATAGCAACAGTATAACCCGTATCGGTAACAGCGGTGACGTGTATAACCTCTACATGAAGATGAGCATTTATTTAAGGAAACCAAAATAAAGCAAACAAATAACCATACAACTCCCATACATGGTACTTAACTCAGAAGATATGATTTTAAACATTTTCAAGAGTTTAAATGCAAGATGGTAAACAAAGACAGTACGGTATTTACAAAAAACAGGTGTATGGGACGACCGGGACGGCGCGGGCACACGTGGTTCAATTTGTTTAGCTCCAATCGTCGGCGCAGGTCAGCGTGACGAAAAAGCCAATTATCTCGTGTAAATACTTGAACGGGACCTCTCCGCCCGCGACAAGATGTAATCACAGCCCTGAGAGTCATGTCGGTGTCGCAAAGTAATACGTTGGCACTGTTATTATTACTAGTATCTATATACTACCTCGACAACATTGTCATTTAGGTGTGCTTGATTGTAGATCCAAACACAAAGTTATCGGATTTCAGATTTCGAGCCATGCAAAGAAAACCCAGATACGCATCTATCTATCTATCTAAGTAACCACTACAAACAATAGTCATTGTGCAGCTATGAATAGTTTGTAAACAATTACGGACAATCTACAAAAGTAAAACATCTGGCGCAACAATTTGATCTGTAATAGGAACTCTATTTTACAGCACATTCGTTTTAAAAGTAATCGAGTCGTGATTACTGTGCAGAGTAAGTCAATTTACCTAATCGAGTAGCACAATACGCACTGAATGAGGTCGTGGAAGGTGAACACCCCTGCAAGGAAAACCGTTGACCCTCTCGGCCACATCCGTGTGTACACAGCCGAGCCGTTCGGCCATCGTGCTCTTAAAAATAGTTTTTATCATTATTTTTGGATTTGTAAAGCACTACTAATAGAATAACGTTCATTGTCATGTCATTAATTTTAGTATTACATATCTACATACTTTCGTAAGTGAGGTTCATGGTTTTATTTATTTAACCATTTATATACACACATCTATAAACAAGAAGAAAAGAGCAGGAAAAACAAGCACAAAGGCTTTTTCTAAAGAAATCTCTTCCAGCATACCAGCTTTAGTAGACGAAGAGATCTAGATAGCGTGTGTAAGAGCAAAGAGAGCAAAAAAGACAAAATCAAAAATATTTCACATAATAAAATCAAACAAATCATTTGAGAATATACAAACGAACATAGGTACCTCTAAAGGTAATTAAAAAAAAATATCATGGAACTACTTGTAATTAAAATGTTAAAGTAAGCACACTAATTAAATTACAAAGATAGTGTTCTTTTACTCTTCTATTAAAAACTGCAACAGTTTGTTTATGGTAGGAATATCAAATCAATATCAGACACTGGCTTACAAAAAGCATTTAAAAACTGTTGACCTTGGCACAATGCCAACATTGCTGACAACGGTGACTGCATTTCCCTGCCGTATTCTAATTCGTATTACTTGGAAATAATCTTTAAAATGATTATTTACTTGGTTAATGATTAATTGAAAATCAATCAAACAGAGGTTTTGTGAAGTCATGATGGCGACAAGATGACAATGTTCGGAATTTAAAGACGTTAACGAGGGACAAGTGTCTGTAATGAACTTGATCGATCTTTGTTCAATATTCTTTGCGTTCGTGACAACATTTTATTTGAACTAAAGTCTGCCACAGTAGCTGGTGTCTTGTTTGCCTCTAACAGGTCTTACTGTTTACCTACAGGTGTATGGGACAGGTTGGACGATATGACATTGTTTGATTGGGGAGAGGGGTCGTTTTCGCAGCATGTTTCTGTTGTTGTCGGAACCCTGTGTTCATTTGTATTGCTTCTTGCTACAGCAACCACCATGACCCACTTTATGCAAATGCTACACAACCTTTCAACATCTCATAATAATAGATATCTATCATAAATAATAATAAAAAAAAATTATTAATGGAATCTGAATAACCACAGATAAATAAAAAGAAAATTTATTAGGAGTCTTCTTCGCAATCACTGCTTGTTTGAAAATGTTTTTAACAACATGGCAAAACTCCGTACAGTGTGGTTTTAATAAGTCACAAGCGAACCGCAATGAAGCGAGTAAGGGGGACTGATGATGATCAAATCGTTGCGTAATTTGTTTTTTTTTACACATACAATGAACACTTGTTTACCAACACGTTTCATTGGTAGTAATCAATTCGATCAATAGAATTGACGACTGAACTCAAATCACGTGGTTGGCCACATTTTTTTCTACAACTCTCACTTTACATGTCCGACGACATTAGCAGGTAAAGATTTATGTTTTTCTGTTTCGCAAATCTGTTTCTGAACAAACAATTGGAATCGGAACAATGTCAAATTACAAAGAGCGAAAAATGTTACTACCTATGTCTCAAATATGAATAACATCATCAAACATTGGTTTGACCACGGGTTTGACTATATTATTTGTATTAGATAATATAGGAGACAAATTATTAGGATCTCGATGTTCGCTAACTAGATCCTACTGCCTTATAACTTACAACTATAAATGTAAAAGTTTGTATGTTTAGATATTTGGATGTTTGTTACTGAATCACGCTAAAACGGGTTTGTATGGAATTTGGCACACGTGGTTTATAACCTGGATTAACGCTTAGGATACTTTTATCCCGGTAGTAGGTACCTACGTTCCCGCGGGTTAATTTCCGACTTCCACGCTAGCGAAGCCGTTGGCAAGGCCTGTTTAAATATAAACTGATTTTGCGAAGCCGCTGTCAAAAGCTACTACAAAGCCTCAAAACATTTGTCACGATGAAATATATTTTAACCATATCTGTCAATGACGGGTGCGAAGAGTAGTCCGACTGACTTTGAGTTTGATTATTACATTTCACGTTATTTCCGAAACATTCAGAGATAGTAACAATAAAGAAGAAAGTGTGTTCGAAATACAAATATTTCTATATCATAATGGCATATTTGGCTAACTTCTGAATGCTCATTGTTTTCAAAAGATAAGTTCGCTGCATGAAGCGGTGGTTATGCTTGCCATTGAGCGTAAGTCGTTACCAGTGGCAGCGATTGGAAATGCCGGATACCGTTGTTAACTCCCGCTATAGAAAATTGACGTACACATAATATCACTTTTCCCTTCCTGGTAGATTGAAACGATCCATTTACTTACGGACTCAGGTACTACGCCAACTGGTGTTGTTTTGTGATCGCAAACGCAAATAGCAGCCGGCGACAGGCCTTGAACTTTGTTTGTAATATCTCTGCAAACGTATTAATTAACTTGCAAGTTCAATAATTCATTGGGTACAATGGTTCTTTCATATTTTTGTTTCGAATATTCAAGGTTGTCTAGAAAACGAAGTTTTACGAATATTGGCACTTTGTTTTACAATAGGAAGAGATTTAGTAAAGTGAGGTGTACATGAGTCTGTGAGGCACGGTCTGGGTGAATTTTCTCTAATATTGTTGCTAACTTGACGTCTATCACTACTTATTTATAAGACACTAATCGGCGAAGAAGCTACGTGCTAGTGATTGATGAGCGAAAAACAGCAATGAAAAAATTCACGAGCATTAGATTTATCACATTTAACGTAAAGATCCTTGAAAAAGTATCATTAGTGATTTCGCGATGAGTAGATTAAATTCCAGTGGGTTATTTTAGAGAAAATATAAGTTTTGCTGATAGTAGCACAATAAATCAACTTAATAATTGAACTTTGATTGGATTCATTTATTGTTCAAAATGTTCAAATGACTCTACATGTCATCATTTTAGTTTACATCGCAAAATTTAAGTTGTCAGGTAAATAAAAAGCCGTGAAAATATCTTTAAAAGAACGACCGGAAAGCGAGACGTGCGTGAGGACAAAAAACATGAAGTAACTTTCGACTATTTTCGGCATTCAGTGTTACGAAACCATTTGCGAAAGCGAATCGTTGCGACATCGCCGGACCGCGCCGACTTTTGACAGTAGATTAGACTGCGCCACCTCGATATACCATCGGAAACAATCTGTTGATCATTTTCAGTTTTTGTAGGTCCTGTCCTGGCTGGTGGTCCCGCATCGAATGATCGCGTTTTGAATTGTTCATAATGAATCTTATTTTTTGTTGTGAACTTGCAAATAATAAAATCGTGACTGTTTGTCGCTGTTCAATTTGAGTCGCTTGTTTTGTTAATGTCATTGTCATTGTCAAGATGACTACATATAGGCAACTATGTATTACGTGTATGTGTTTTATCGTGGTTTAGTCCCATCTGTCCCAATCCCATGTGGCTTGGATGAGCTGAATACGTTATAGCACGAAATACCGACCTAATAGGTACCCATTTAGAGACATTTTGTCAAGGGCAATTTGCATAAGTTATGTGGCGTAAAAGGGTTAATGAGGAAAATTGGATAACAGTTTATTCTCATTCATAACATAACGAACGAATTATAAAAATATTGTTTTAGTTTAAAAGTGATGCCAGTCGGTTCAAAAGTGAAGCAAAGATACTTTAACTGGTTTCACTTTTTAAAGTTTCTTCGAAAGAGTTGCGATAGTTCTGACTTGACCCGTTTAACCCGAACGTGTGGAGTCACTAATAGTTCTTATGGGTACAAACTCGCAGAATGCAACCTAAGGAGAATGTTCGGCAGGTAAGCAAGTAGGTACTCGGTGTAAACTAGATAGAGATGACGGTAAGCTACATGTAGAACTGGTTCAGGCGGGCTGGGGGCCGGGGGCGAAGCACGGGCGGGGGGCTGCGGGCCCCAGACGCGGGGCGTCATTGACCTGCGGCCCCAGCCCCCGGCCCCCGAGACCGGGCGCGAGCTGCGACACCACGACACCGTAACTTCATTGTGTCGCTGCACTGCGAATCAAATTCGATGTAGCGGACACTTTTTTGCTAAACCAGGAGACAAGACTACCTTTGTAACCCCCACACGTCTTCCACTTAAAGAATTTCGGTGCAAAGTATTCGTCTCCAAAGAATTAATAAGTTTCGTATTGAAGCAAGAACTTTCTGCGAAAAAGTGTTTTTTTTTTTTATTTGAGCCACGCAAGCGAGCAAGCAAGTTCGCGGAAACTGTTCATTGTTAATTAATGGATATAATTTTTTTGAAAAGCTCTTGAATATTTAATTAAGTTCAGTCACCTTATAGCTTATTTTTTACTTTGACGTAATTCATTCATTGTTAAATTTTCATTCATGAAGCAAATACCTACTCAATATTGAAGAAAATTAATTGACATTCATTGTACGGGTCTCTACGGTACCCATAATGTGTAATACTTTCAATCAGATTTTGAATAATTTTGAAGGATATTGCTAATCCATTGCTTCATATGTTCGAAAAATTTATCAGCTCAACAACGTAAATAATGCAATCAATGTTGTAAACCTGTCAAAATTATATTTATAAATAATGTAATTAATACAGATTTGCAGTCAAAATCAAAACCATTACGTTAGTGTGTCCCGCAGGGTCGGCATGACCCAGTGCCACCTACTCTTGTATTAACTACATGGTCTAAATATTTAGTGATAAGTTCAATGTCTTCCAGACCTGAACGGGACGTTTACATTTTGAGAACAACTCTTTTCTTTATTGACTGTTTACTGGTTTAGTTAAGTGACTCGAAGCACGTAAAATTTTGCCCCTAATAACTATTTAACACGGGTGTTTAATTCACGAACACGCTTCCTTATATTCGCACTCCACCATACAATAGCAGAAGCCATATAAATTCAGTTGGCCTGGGAACAATAAGTTTACCGAAAATCGTACCTACAGTTCGGGAACAAATCGTACAAATGTAACAAAAACTTTTTCGAAGGTCGTCCGGCCAACAAGTGAGCATTGAGCCCGCCACCCGACCCACTGGGTCAAGTTCATTATTAGAGGATGAATAGATACACGGAGGGAGAATTTCAAGCGTTAATACCCTTCACAAGCATGCCATTAGAAAAATGTCAAGGTGATAATATAAATAACTCAACTTTAAAAGCTTTTAACGTTCAAGCTCATTACGTTTTTATATAAAATTATTAAAACTCCAGACAGTCTGACTTGTTAACTTATCGACATGAACTCAATAATATAATGAGATCTCAGTTCAGTTTGCCAATTTATTCTGTGAATAATCAGCCGGTCGATTCTGTGAATAATTATAATAAGTCGGTAGATTCTGTGAATAGTCAGGCGGCCGATTCTGTGAATAATTATAATCAGTCGGTAGATTCTGTGAATAGTCAGGCGGCCGATTCTGTGAATAATAATTAGCCGGTAGATTCTGTGAATAATTAGCTATTCTTTGAATAATTAGCCCGTCTACTCTGTGAATAATGAACTGGTCGATTTTGTGAATAATCAGCCGGTCTAGGTTGTACGTTGTTTACAGAATTTCGTTACACATAAAATATTTCTCATATTTTCGTTTCATAGAATAATCAATACGCAGCAGAATGCTTACTTTGAAGATTTTTAAATCACTGATTTTTGTTTCACATAAAGTTTAATGTTAGAATAATCATATCATTTAATTACAAATCAAATATTCTTTTTCAATAAATTGTTTATTTAACATAAAACTTATTACCAACAATAACATTTTATTATTGTTTATGTTTATTATTTTATTCTTATTATTGTTAATATTAATTTATGTTGGGGGGCAGCGTGCAAGCAAGCATTCAGTATGCTAGCAAGCATGCAACATGTAGCGTGCAAGCACGTATGCAGCATGCAAGCGAGCATGCAACATGAAGCAGGCATGGTTTCTGTCACGACTCCGGCGCTGCGGCGCTCGGGCGGTCCCACGCGAGCTTATCGTCGCAGATGGTATTCAAGCTCAACACCAGCATTAAAACCACCTGCTCCTCAGCTCGCGGGCCGCCTCGCCCCCCGCGCCTACGCGGATTTAAATTACACTCTAGGGGTAGGGCAAACAAGACTACGTGGAGTCGGTTTTACAGCAATTCGTTTCTTTCACTAACTTTTGTAGCACAACATTTTGACTTTTTAAGACAATATTTTAATTCGTTGAAATAAAATATCGTGGGAAAATACACCGAACAAATAATATTCGTTAAATAATAATTCAACTGTTTGATAAGTTTGTTAAACTAAAAAATGTGATTTAAAATTCATTGAATTGTGTTTCTGTGAAATTAGTTTCATTCAAGTAAATAGTCTTTGAAACAATAATATTCGAAATAAAAATACAAGGGCCAAATATTACATGAAACATTTTCTGGGAACCGAAATTCTATGAAATTTATGTCAGTCACTTCTGCAAAAGTATCACCGTGAGAACTTAGGTGATTTGAACTATCACACTATTGATAGCTCACTTCATAAACCAGCTGATTTTCCGAGAACCCACGAAGCACAACAAACGTTGATTTTACCGATCATCGCGACTATGAAGCTGTCACACTATCTGCCGATTCATATCGTATCTTCAAGATAAACTACATATCTGATTGACAGTACAGTTCAATGGTTCCTTATCCTACTTTCACGTATTCTTTAAATAGCTCTACCATAAAGAGCGGGTATAAATTGTGCAAAAACTCACCTTGCCATCGCTTCTAACAAGTTTCTATTCAATTTTCTGCAAAGCCAATACATTCCTTTAAACAAACAAACGTTCCGTATCCGCAAATAACATAACGTTATTAGATTCTCATGAAAATATTATTATGGCTATTTAGAAATAAACAATAGAACGTTTGAACGGATGCACTAATTAAAGAAATGGCAGGTGCAGAACAACATCGTAGTTCAATCGTGGTTCGAATCTCTGACCATTCTTAGGATTGATTGGAAATAACAAGACATTTAAAAAATAAAAAGTACCTTTTCGCAAGAGTTATCTTGGCCTATTTACAGATGAGAATTATTAATGGAGTTCTATAAGAAAAGTAATTAATATGGGTCTGAAGGAAAATTGTTTAAAATGGGTACGAAAGAGTGGGTACAATTTCTAACTCTTACGGATGGTTTATTAGACGATTCGTACCGTACAAACTTACTCGAACGAATAGAGCGAATCGGCATTTTTAAATAAAGTATTGTTAGTAAAACGACACTTAAATAATATATTATTTAAGTGTCGAATCGCCTGATTCGGGCGAATAAATTCGTGCCAATCGATTAATAAGCTGCCTGGGTTCAAAAACAAAATAACACAAAAGAAGGTACTGTCTTTTCTGTTATTTTGCTGGTGAATCCATATTACTATTACGAATGGTCTGAATATGTTAAACCAAAACCGGGGAAACGTAATACGTTATGTTTATTTTAGAATGTAGGTAAACAGATTCCAATATGAATTTCAGATGGGGAACAGTCTTACTAAATATTAATACGAAAACCAAATATGTTGGCTACAAGCGGAGGCTGGGCTTATAATGATATGCGGGTCGAACAGATAACCTTCTATTTTGTGAAGTTGGTTAAAAATTGGGTCGTGCGCTGGCACGTTTACCTACATAAATAATTCTTTTAATAATCATGTTTGTACACCTACACATAGTACTGATTATATAATCTTTACGAATGCAGTGTAATTAAGTTTACTTTTATTATTACTAAATTTGCACCCAAGCCAGAACTCATCAGCGACTCATGGCGACTTGGAGAGTGCGATTGTCGGAACCCAGTGCTGGGCACGCCAAAATTGCGGCGGTAAGTCCCCTCTTTGAGAAGTGGATTGAGAGGCACCACGCCGTCGTCACCTTCCGCCTGACGCAGGTCCTCACCAGACACAGTTGTTTAGGGAGGTTCCTGTTTCGTATAAGGTGGGAGGAAACGCCCGGGTGTTACTACTGCGTAGATCGCGAGGAGGACACGGTAGAGCATACGGTGGACGTCTGCCCAGCTTGGGCGGAGCACCGCTGTGTCCTCGTGGAGGCGATCGGCGGCGGCGATCTCTCGGTCCAGCAGGCTTAGCACGAGCACCGATTTGTCGACGGAAGAATAGACATAACTATTAACTAAGTGATGTCCAATAGGAGCAGATAGCTACCTATTTTTTTCTATTCATTTATCACAGTTATGCGTTTTAACGAATCATGATTTTGTAGATAATCGTGTATACTTTGTGTCCGTTGAGTAGAAAGTTTGTCAGCGTGATTTTGACAGTTTGGGAAGATATTCTTCTGAAACAGTCTACATTTACTCGTAGGACCTAAACAAAGATCGTTAGAAACGAAAGACAAAATGACAGATTGTAGAAGGATATCTATGGTGCGATGTCAAAAATGGAAAAATGAAATGTCACTTTGTATTGAAAAAGCACTGTCTATTCTTCGTAGAAATATAAAGCGTCATGCTAAGTCTGCAGGCCATGGTATGGAGCGAGAGTGCATGGAGCCATCACCTCCATCTGCGACGCAGTAATGCTCGCGAAGAGGGAGGCGGCGCTCATGAAGGAGAGGCAATCTATGCGCCCTCACGGCCCTAGTCACCGCAGGAGACGCCCTGGGCGTCGGGAATCCCACGCCGATTCCCGGCCACCGTAGGCGGGCACTTGCGGACGGCGAGTAATGGGTAGCTTGCCGTCCAGTAAGGACCAATCCCGGGTCGACGCGCGTTGTGTTCCACGCGCACCTCAAAGAGATGTCAGCACCAACTGGTGGGGTCCGCAAGAGCCGATGCCTGCCAGGGGTGCCGGTTGTTCGAAAGAGATACCGTGGCCCCTGGCACACAGGCAACTGAAGGAACACGGCCACGGGTGGGTCAGTAAAATGCTGACACGCCTTCCCGCTCCGCCCAGAGTGGGGAAAGTTATTTGATGATTTCCCAACCTTAAAAAATAAAATAAATAAATTTAAAAATAAAATAGCTGTAGGGGATTCTATTGAAACACCTTTTTTTAATTCCACTATTCACATTTATTGAATCACGCACTAATAACTATTACAATATACTGAATTACTGCTAAATTAATATGAACATAACTTGTCTCATTGACGATTAACTTTAAACTGAGTAAAATCTGTATAATTCTATGTGTAGCTCATTGTGTAACTCATTGTGTAACTCATAACTATTTTCCTTAGAGATTTCCTTAAGTAGTTTTCTACTAGGGTACAAGTAGCGGTTATGTTTGACATCAAACATTTGTTCTAAACCAGTCACATTAAAGGGGGTGGAGCCTAATGGTCAAGCGTAAGCTCGATTTCTCTCGACAAGTTTAAACCTGCGCCCGATTCCTTCGAGAAGCTTCACTTGGATCGTGGGAAAACCGGTCACGTGCCGATTCTTCGTGGAATATTTCCAATGTTTACATCTTTCCCTTTAATTTAACTGCGCATAACAGATTTGGTTGTTTGTTAATAGCAGATTAGGTACTATAGGTACATGCAGGTAGGTACTCATGTATTTAGGCTTAATTCTAGTTGGGTTTTGCCTTTAATCATGTACCTTTCAAGATAGTTTAAATTCTAATTGAGTGATTGGCTTAGACTTACATTTGATCTGTAGGTATTCATGGAAAATCAAAACCAGCCCTACGCTTAGGTATGCAACAATAATTTTCTTATATCTACCTAATATCAAATCATTTTTTATTTTCAATAATCAACCTTATTCTATGGTGACTTGACGTCGCCAACAGTCTCCCCCTCAGTGCGTTGCACTCCATCTTGTTGGGGCGACGTTGCAGGTACGATCAGGACTAGACGTGATGCTGGCCGCCGCAGGATACCCGCTGCTGTTCGCACGTCGACGATCCTGGTTCTTCCGTCTGGTCCGGGATGAGTGGCGACTATTTCGCCGCGTGGCCACGAGTAGCGTGGCAGAGTGTGGTCGACAATTAGGATTATGTCGCCCAATGTTGGGTCCTGATAATGAGGACTTTGATTATAGCGTGGCGAGAGAGTGGGAAGGTACTCTCGCAACTACCTTGACCAGAAATGATTGGTCAGGCGTTAGGATGTCTGCCAGTTGGGAGAACCGATGAGTTCTGTGTCGTCGAAGGGGCCAAAGAGGGTGGCTTCGTTTGGCCGCCCGATGGAAAAATGGTTCGGGGTCAAAGCTTCTTCTTTTTCTGGATCGGTGCTGATGATGTGTGGCAAGAGGCTTGAATCGCCTACGGTCTGATTTGATCCATGTTATTGCTGTTCTAGAGTCGGTCCAGAAGTATCTTTGGGTCGTGGTCAAATCTTTATGAATCGATCTTGTGAAGCCCGTAAATAATGCTCCCCCTCGTTTCTTGGTACGTCTTCTCATAGTGACGAGCATGGGTTCAATGTCTACTCCTAGGCAGGTGAAAGGAGGATTGTTCTTCGTTAGACGTTCAGGTGGCAGGTCTTCTTTCTTTTGTAGGGCAGCTAATTCGTCTGGGAAGCTGTCTTCTTGCACTCTTCTTATCTCGTCTTCGTCGCGAGTGTTGCGCAGACTCCAGGTGGAATGAAGACTGTCTTTATTTTCTTCGTTCTGGGGGTGGACAATAGCGGTATCAGGCAGATACCATGATCTTGAGGAGGCAGGTTCGTGTGTTATTTCCTCAGCGTATTCGTTGTTGATCAGGTTTTCAATTTGTTCTTCTGGTTTCTGATCAAATTCTTTGTCCATTCCCGTTAGTAGTCGTGCTGTTCTGCTTTCTGGTAGACCTTCGGCGTCCGTCTTCCAGATCAGGTCTGCGCTGATTCTTCCATCCGACAATCTGGTCGTTGTTGAATGCAGCACGTCGAGAGCTCGTTGATCTATGTCGCTGGATGGTTTCCTTGCGGCGACTTCTAGGGCTTCTATGTCGAAGTGATCTCTTATCATCTTCTGAAGATAATCATCTTTTCCTGTTGGTGTTGAAAGATGATTAACCATTCGCTCCGTATTGTTTCTTGTCTTAGTTCCGTGCAAGACCCATCCCAACAGGGTTCTGGAGGCTACTGGCTTGCTTCGGTCACAAACTTTCATCTCTTGGGACACGATCAGATGCCAATTGTCTTGTCCGATGAGTACCGTAGGACGAGCGTTCGGATATTTTAATTGTTCTGCTATTTGTTCTAGATGGGGGCAATCTTCTAAATCCTTATTGCTGACTTCTTGGGGGGATAGGTTCAAATTCTTGACAGTATATCCTGATATTTTCTCCATGTTCCGCTCGAATCTTCCCCGAATCTTGATGTCAAACTTCTTGGATTTCTGGCTCATTCGATGCCCACCTACGCTCTCAATTCTTAGTTCTTCTTCAGGACCTTCTACCCCAATCATATTCACAATATCTTCTTCTATTAGGGTCACTGTTGATCCTTCATCCATAAGGGCGTATACTTTTGCTTTGGCCTCTGGTCCCCATAGCTCCACTGGCACGATCTTCAGGTAGGCTCTCGCTATTGCTCGAGTTGCATTTATCGTTGATGCTATGGCTTGGGTCTCTTGTGGTGGTTCTGGCTTTGGCCAGTCTTCTGAATGTAACATCACATGATGACCTCTTTTGCATTTTCCACACGGTTTTGCTTTGCAACTGAACCTCCTGTGCCGTCCTAGCAGGCATTTGAAGCATATGAAGGCTCGTTTGGCCTGTTCCCATCTTTCTTTTATAGAAGCATCGACGAACTTCTTGCATTTGAACAGTGCGTGTTCCCCTGCGCACTCAGGACAGACTATCTTTTCTTGCTTCTTGGCGTCGTCCTTGCATGAACATACTGTCGCAGCTTGTTGTTCGTCTTGCTCTCTATCTGAATCCTCGTCGTATGATGAATATTCTTCCTCATCGTGCCGTTTGACTCGAGCGGCGTTCACGCCCCGGGATCCTGAAGGTCTCATTCGGCTTCTTATTCCTTCCTTCTTCACTCTGGTTCCCGTGAACTCGTGCATCTCGAACTGATCTACCATCTGATTGAAGAAGTTCATAAGGCCAATGAGGATCGGTTCATCATCTTCTTCTTTAGATGCTCTGTACTCGTACCACCGGAATCGTACTAGAATACACATCTTCTCTATTATACGATTCGATATATCACTCGAGTGTAGATAACTTTGTTTCTTCATTTGTTTCACAACGCTGACTGTATTGGCCACAGCTCCAGCGTATCTCACTAACTCTCTTGCATCTTCTGACATGGGAGGCAGCTTCTCTATGTTTTCTATCTCGCTTCTTATTAGGTAAGTGGGTCTCCCGAATCGACGTTCTAATGCAGTCATTACTTCTTCCGGGTCCACTTGTGTATAGAGAATGGACTTCACTGCCTCTTTGGCTTTTCCTCTTACTGCTCTTCTTAGTCTTCCCATATTCTCGATTCCACTGAAGAGAGCCTGTGAGTCTTTGTACGTAGCTTTAAAAGCCATCCAGTCTCTTGCATCGCCGTCGAATTGATGTAGCTCACTGACATACTTCGGCGCGTGCTGCGTATTCGTTGCTGCTTTGCTGTCAGTGGCGGACTTGACTGCTTCCATTATCGCTTCTGCCAACTGACTGGTGGGGTTCGTTGCGGGTTGCGCTTCCTTCGCTTTTGAAACCCACCTTTCAGTGGCCTTTTCAGCAGCCGCCTTAGTTGCAGCATCCTCTTCGTTATCACTCAAGTCTGTGTCTTCTGCGATGACACGTGTTAATTCTAACTTTGTATTTGCCATCTTAGTCTTCAGCTTAATTTCTTCCAGCTGTAGTTTTTCCAACTCTAATCTGGCTTCTAGCTCTTTCTTCTTATTCATAGCTTTATTCGAAGTTGATTTCGCCTTCTTCTTCTTCTCCACTAAGGTAACATTGGATTCCTCGACCATGGTTGTATCTTCGGTAGCCGCGCTAGTATCTGTCACCTCTTCGGAGGTAGTAGCTGACGTCTCCGTAGTCTCTTCTTCCGTGGTCGAGCGCGTGCTATCTCCTTTACGGCTTCGCGTCATCATTCTTATTCACTTCACTTAATGTCAATATATTGTTCAATGACTCACCTGAGTTTATATGAAGTCCTTAGCGGAGACTGCTATGTTATATAGACGTACACACACTTCGAACTTACAGTACATACACACGTTAACACTTATATACTTATTCTACACGTTCTTATTATACAGGGTTACGCCGGGCTTCGAGTGATATTCGAGCTTCGAGAGGACGCGGCGTTGTTCCTAGCCGACCTCCCAGCAATATTCTTCACTCAGCTAGTTGCGCTCCCACAAATAGGTATTTCTTGAATACCTAGCCTCGAGAATAAGCGATCTTCCTAGTCGCTTATTCCCAGCAATTTCCTTCAGCGGCACACGTAAAGCTTCAAGTGATACAGGGGCTTCGAGAGGGCGCGGCGTAGTTCGTAGCCGACCTCCCAGCAATATTCTTCACTCAGCGGGTCGTGCAGCCACCAATAGGTATTTTCTAGACGTCCTAGGTCTTTCAGCAGCACACGTAAAGCTTCAAGTGATACAGGGGCTTCGAGAGGGCGCGGCGTAGTTCGTAGCCGACCTCCCAGCAATATTCTTCACTCAGCGGGTCGTGCAGCCACCAATAGGTATTTTCTAGACGTCCTAGGTCTTTCAGCAGCACACGTAAAGCTTCAAGTGATACAGGGGCTTCGAGAGGGCGCGGCGTCGTTCGTAGCCGACCTCCCAGCAATATTCTTCACTCAGCGGGTCGTGCAGCCACCAATAGGTATTTTCTAGACGTCCTAGGTCTTTCAGCAGCACACGTAAAGCTTCAAGTGATACAGGGGCTTCGAGAGGACGCGGCGTCGTTCGTAGCCGACCTCCCAGCAATATTATTCACTCAGCGGGTCGTGCAGCCACCAATAGGTATTTTCTAGACGTCCTAGGTCTTTCAGCAGCACACGTAAAGCTTCAAGTGATACAGGGGCTTCGAGAGGGCGCGGCGTCGTTCGTAGCCGACCTCCCAGCAATATTTTTCACTCAGCGGGTCGTGCAGCCACCAATAGGTATTTTCTAGACGTCCTAGGTCTTTCAGCAGCACACGTAAAGCTTCAAGTGATACAGGGGCTTCGAGAGGGCGCGGCGTCGTTCGTAGCCGACCTCCCAGCAATATTCTTCACTCAGCGGGTCGTGTAGCCACCAATCGATTTTTCTAGACGTCCTAGATGTCCTAGCTTCGAGAATAGGCGATCTTCTTAGTCGTTTATTCCCAGAAATTTTCTTTAGCACACGTAGGACTCGTGGCGTGATTAGTGCGTGGCTCGTAGAACTGATCTTCACCAATAGCTTTCTTGGTATTCGTGAGCTTCTCTTAAAACGCTGCTAATCTTCAAACAGCGATTTATCTTCACGTAACTTCAGATTCAGGCTTCAGTTCTTTTTATTCGGCTTCTGAAGGACCATTATTGTAGGGGATTCTATTGAAACACCTTTTTTTAATTCCACTATTCACATTTATTGAATCACGCACTAATAACTATTACAATATACTGAATTACTGCTAAATTAATATGAACATAACTTGTCTCATTGACGATTAACTTTAAACTGAGTAAAATCTGTATAATTCTATGTGTAGCTCATTGTGTAACTCATTGTGTAACTCATAACTATTTTCCTTAGAGATTTCCTTAAGTAGTTTTCTACTAGGGTACAAGTAGCGGTTATGTTTGACATCAAACATTTGTTCTAAACCAGTCACATTAAAGGGGGTGGAGCCTAATGGTCAAGCGTAAGCTCGATTTCTCTCGACAAGTTTAAACCTGCGCCCGATTCCTTCGAGAAGCTTCACTTGGATCGTGGGAAAACCGGTCACGTGCCGATTCTTCGTGGAATATTTCCAATGTTTACATCTTTCCCTTTAATTTAACTGCGCATAACAGATTTGGTTGTTTGTTAATAGCAGATTAGGTACTATAGGTACATGCAGGTAGGTACTCATGTATTTAGGCTTAATTCTAGTTGGGTTTTGCCTTTAATCATGTACCTTTCAAGATAGTTTAAATTCTAATTGAGTGATTGGCTTAGACTTACATTTGATCTGTAGGTATTCATGGAAAATCAAAACCAGCCCTACGCTTAGGTATGCAACAATAATTTTCTTATATCTACCTAATATCAAATCATTTTTTATTTTCAATAATCAACCTTATTCTATGGTGACTTGACGTCGCCAACAATAGCCTGGATCTATTTTTTGGAGAATAAGAACGAAATATTTTTGCATAACATTTGCTACAGTTTATTTATTGGTAATGTATTTCCCATAAAGAAACGAAAGAAAATACGTTTATTTGCAGTACCTTATCATGACACAGAGAAAGAACACAAACACAAAAAGAACAAGTTGAGGAAAAATATGCGTCACATCCACGCAAAACGGCCATCATTCAGTACAATGCTACGACCCTATACGAAACTGAGCCCCAGCATTGGTTTTCAGCAAATATATATATTAACAAAGTGACTTGCCTATATGTGCAGTCGGTAGGCGTCAATTTTATGGACGATGGTATACGCTATTCCACATTTCAATCGACCTCATTTCCTGATTGTTGATTGATGACGGTAATAAAAATAAAGCAATAAAGCGCTACTCACTTTCTTTCGAATCCAACTTCGCCATAAAACTCATAAGCAGAACCGCGGCACAATGATGTTTACAAAATATAAATAAACCAAGGTGACGCCAGATGTCACTGGCACTTTATCTGTAGGCGTACGATTTCATCGTGTTAACGTTAAATATCGTCAGAATTCTGTGTATATAACCTTACCACGTCCCACTGTCACCTACGAAAATAAAGCTAGTCATTTTAGTTATAACTATAACTATAGCAGTTTTTCTGCGTTCCAAATGGCCATGAATTTTAATGCTGCAAACTTTTCTAGACAGGTTACGATCGTTTTACGATGGCATTAGACTGTTTTATACGATATCTATATAATTATATAATATTACTTACTTATATTTATTCGAATCTCGTATTGTATGAAGTTGAAACAAGGATGTCGAAATTTTAATGATCAAATAGTAAAACTACAATTTATACGAAACTAGTTTCTACCCGCGACTACATCCTCGTTAAATTTCTTGTTTTTACATAAAATGTATCATCTGACATTCAGCACTCCGATTAGTGAAAGTATTTTAGGAATCGGATCTATAGTTCCGGTGATTACCCCCTACTTAAAATATTATATTACCTCTATTAATATTATATTATAATTATAATATTATATTAATTTTATATTACCCTACTTATTTTACCTCTTTATAATATTTGTAGAGCATAATGTCAAAAACTTTACTAATAGAGGTAATTTAATATTATCATTGTTATCCGTGTGGTGCCGGACGTAAAGAATAGCACGATTCCATTTCTTCTCGTAGGTGTCGTAGAAGGCGACTAAGGGACTTATCAGAGAATGGGCAGCAGCGTTCTATATGCATTTTACTATCATACTGCGATCGCCAACCCGACTGCCAAGCATGGTGATTATGGCAAATCCCCCCAATTGGGGGAGGCCTATGTCCAGCAGTGGACATCTTTCGGCTGACATGATGATGATGATGATGATGAATATTATAAGTAATTAGGCTCTACAAAAAATATTATAATTATATTATAAATCATATTATAATTATAATATAATATTATTAATATAATATAATATTAAAATTATAATATTATTTAAATTTTATATTAGCCTACTTATATTACCTCTTTATAATATTTGTAGATCATAATGCTAACAACTTTACTAGAAACACATAAAAGTATCGAAGGCGTACCGGATCATCATGGACACATATTATGTCATACAAACATCAGTCATCATTCTCCTAACCTTATCTCAATTTATTTGAGGCCGGCGGCGCAACATGACTTTTTCTACCATAGTAGTCATCATCTTTTTTTGCCATATCATCTTCCACACAGTCCATCCATCGTTTATTTGGTCCTCCCTACTCATATAGCCTTATACATTCATGCTCAAAACTTTCCTGATTTCCTACATCAGTCATAAATTAACACACGAACTCACGTCTTTAGTACAAAATGTGAAGATAAATAAACGATTTTCTATTTTTAATTAAAAAAAAAAAACAACAAATGCTATTAACAAATGTCAAGGAAGCTACAAAGGAATGTGAGTAGGTACCTATAGTAGAATTACAATAAAAATATTAGGAGGGAAAATCAAACGACCCGTTCAAGAATATCTGCTGGTGTATTTTTAAACAGGCACAGACAATGAGTCGATGATCGTGAGGAAACCGGCATGTCCTAGAAACAAAAAAATCGAAGATATGTGACATCTACCAAAGCCACACTGTCTTTCCTCTCCTTCCCACATAGAGGAGGCCTGTGTCCCAGCTGTGGGAACATTACAGTTTGTTATGTTGATTAAACTTGAGCTACAGACAATGTAAGTAATTGATATAAAAAAGGAGAATAGAAAAAACTTTTTTCGTTTTCGGATATCGGGAGGCACGGACCGACCGTCATAATCGTAAAGCTATTGTTTGCACGTAGTAAAAAGCTTTCTACGGACAGTTTGCGTCCTGTGAATATAGCGGCCATTGTTGGCACAGCTTTGCTTATCGAAATGTTGCCGACGACAGACATTGGACAATCGTAATCAGCTGATGGGTGAAAAACAACAGAATGTTATGGGGTTCTACAACGTGAATGGATACCAAATTACAAAATATGAGCACTGAACGGTGGCGAGATGACATGCACCCTAATTCCGTAACAGACTATTTATTAATCACAATCTGAATGCTTGAGTTTAATTATTATATTTTGTTGGAAGGTATATTGGCGTGTGCTGGGTGACATATGGCAATTAATTTAATTTTATGTTTTGTGTTTAGTAATGTTAATTACTTACCTATTATTATAGCCAAGCCAAGCCAAGTTCTTCTAACTTAACAGACAGCTGTGCTGCTGAGAAGTTTGTTGCGCCACCTCTTCTTCCCTGCTAAAGCACTAGGAAGTGGTGAAGGGCGGGCGGTTTGGGGGACAGTCTTATGTAATTTTAACGTTCAAAAAGTGCTGACTCTCAGCCTAGTTTTAATAAATGACATTTGATTTGATTTGAATAATTTTGAAGGATTTTACTAATCCATTACTTCAAATGTTCGAAAAATTGTCTGCTCAACAACGTTCATAACGCAATGAATGTTGTTGAACTGTTAAAATGAAAGCCATTGCTACTGTTAGCATGTTACCACGCCGGACGCGTACAGCGAGAGCTGGTTCGAGGCGGCGGCAGCACAGGAAAATAATTCCTGGAAGTATTGGGGGAGCCTTTGCCCAGCGGCGGGTCAGTATAGGTTAGTTAAACAAAGAAAAAAATACTTAGCTTGACCATTTAATTTCGTATGCGTTTAATTAATCTAATCTAATCTCTCTAGTATGCGGTTGTATTCAATGTATTTAATTTTATCTGAGTTCGAGGCTGTTCGAGGAATTTTTGGATGAATTTCTAATTCGTACGAATGTTAAACATGTATCACGGCAAAACGACTGAGCATCTGGCATTCGAGGTCAAAACATTCTTTTTTACGAAACGAATTTGAGCAATTGCCTCGAGTCGCGATTCTAACCGAAAACTTGCAAAGTTACAAACTATTCACCTAAAAAGTTACACTGTTAAACCCGAGGTTACACATTTAAACCCTTCTGAAGGTCAGTGTGTTAACTATTAGTTTAATAAAATACTTAATTAAGTGTTGTACCTACATGAGAATTAAAAATGTATTAATGATAATAATTAACATTCAGGTCTTGAAGGTCGATCGTCGAAGTTATTTATAAGCATCCGTCATAGTCAATTTGAACGGTTAATTTTCTGTCAAAATAAGTTTATTATGGTCTCTTTCATAAATTCAATGATACTGTCAAGATAATACGAGTATATTATTATCATCTGCTCACCTTTTTCTGGCAGGATCGATTCGGCTTAATTATTTGTTAATCTGCAACAAAAATAATAATTAGTGTCAAAATTAGATTATAGTAAATAGAGATAGAGATTCAAATTGTAAAACTGCATATCCATAGTAAATAAAGCTCGGTAATTTGCTACGTGACGTCTATACGGGTTCTACGCCGCATCTACGCCGCTTCTACGCCTGACCTACGCTGGCTACGTCTATCTCATCGCCTACGCGCTACGCCACGTCGACACTACGGCAATGCCTACAACTTCCAGCGTAGCCGCGTAGGCATTACTTTAAGAAATAAAGTCAAAACAACTTCTTGAGTTAGCAAAATGCTATATAGCTCCCATAAAATAAAAGAGAATGACTATCACAAATCAAATTATCCTACATTGTAATATCAAAGTGGATTTTTAGCTTTCTATTAACGACGCGATGTCAACGACCGTCCTTTTTGCCTTTTTTCTTTACTGTATAAGAATTAGGAGGCTTTAGGTTTTTCTTAGCAACATTTTGTAAGGATTAGAAGTTTAGACAGAAGATCGTAGTAGAATCCGCTAGAGCATTTCTTGAGGATGTTTTCATACACCCTTTGAAGTCAGTTATTCTGACAATAATTTGCTGATTAAAATCAGCTTTCCCTTTCCAATTTACAACTCATTCATCTGGCTGACATGTGGCGTAGAGATAATGAGATACCACGGTTTTTATGGCAAGTGGGATAAGTGCCAACTGACAAGTTTTGGCAATTTTTTGGAGATCGTATTTTTCCATACGTTCTACATTTGAAACATTAAGGTCTATCATTTAAATAAATTCCGTACACTATTAATATTAAGGTCAAGCCTTTTGAATGTTATTTTAGGGGCAGATTTTTTTACGTTACCCATCGGGACCGCTCCGTGCCTCGGATACCACGTTAAGTTGTTATTCCCGCCTGAAATTCATTCAAATTTAACAGTCGTTCGTTACGGATCGTCAGAAGCCCAAAAGTCTGACAACCAGTGTTAGCAAGGAGTATCCTGTTACCCAGTAACTGGGTTGTGGAGGTCAGAGAGACAGTCGCTAGATGTAAAATACTGACAACCAACTTTATCCGTCTAGACGGGAAGTCAAGCCTAACATAGTAGGAAAAAGCTAGGGAGATTGATTTTTTACAACCTTTTATTTAACTTGCAAAGTATGTATGTAACTATTTTTGTTCGGGTGGAATCTTGTAACCCAATTTTGAAGCAGATATCTTTAACCGATTGAGCTGAAATTTTGTATACAAGTTTAGTTTGGCTGACAATGCATTTGCGATCTGGCTGTGTGACGTCATTCTAAATCCAACATGGCGGAACACCTAAGATAGCGGACTATTATTTTTTAATACACACCTACAATATGGGTATCAAATGAAAGGACTTGCTGAGAATAACTCGAAAAATAAAGTGACATCACTCTAAATCCAATGTGGCGGACTTCTAAGATTTTTATGCTTTCCTATAATATGGGTATCAAATGAAAGGACTTGCTGAAGATACGAATGCGAGTTAAACTCTTTTGCTCCAATCCATTTCAAGTTTTGGTGTACTAGGGTTTTTGGAGTCCTCTAGTACTGTCGACCATGCCGTTGTATACTTAGGCTCGAAGCTCTTCGCTGCTGGTCAAGCATAGGTGGCCTTAAGTAGGGTCTCATTATTGAAGAACTAGACTGTTCGAAATTAATCGGCAAACGACCTTGCAACAATGATGCGTTGAATGGGATGAACAGACTGAGAAACCGATAACAAAAAGAAAAAAATAAATTAATGGTAAAAAAAACTTTTATAAAAACAAACTTTTATTTAAATGCGCTAAAAAGAATAAAATAAACTTTTTACTATCAACTTATAACGTCATTAGTTCATTACACAAGTTATATGATATAAAAGCTTGTCGTGAGATTTACTTTGTAGATAACCAAGTAAATTAAAAAACTTGATCTGATTGATTTAAATTTTCAAACTAAGTAAATACGAGTACCTACTTTAATATTGCGATAAGCTTTTATATCATATAAATTGTGTAATGACTTTATAAGTTGATAGTAAAGAGTTTAATTTAAAGGAAACGTTTATTTTTATTATGTTATTTTTTCAACCTCGATGGATTGCAAAGTTCAGTGAGTATTTATGTACGTTTATGTTTTCCTTCGTAATATATTTCACTGTAGAGATATTTGGAACCAAATTGTTATGTTTCATGGCTAAACTGCCTATTATCGAGATAATGATATAATCATTTTGTGCTATGTAACGATTACTGATTGATTGGCTTTGTAAGATAATACTGAATAGTTTTCGCTATATGATGATTTTTTATTTCATCGTGCTTATTAAGATATTGCTTTTATACTAAACAATAGTTCAATTCCAAACGCGAAAGAATGTAGATATTAAAGGCACACTCAGTGGCGGAACCAGGATTGTAGTATGGGAGGCTTGACCCCACTGAGGGTAGGTTTTTAGCAAAGTTAATTAACACTAAAAAAGCACAGATTTTATTAACGCATTACAAGCCTCCTCGTATTACTTTTCGCAAATTCCTTACGGTACATACTAAAATTACTGTTCTGGATTTTTAAAAAAATGTTTGTCGGTTTGTTCCGTCTAATCTCCGAAATGGCTGCCCCGATTTTGACAGGCCTTTCACTGGCAGATAGCTACCTTATGTTTCGGTAGCACGCGTTACCGTGGGAATCCGACATCCACGCAGAAGCTTGTACTTATTAAGTTAAAGATAATTGATAACAATTTTACCTTATCTTGCTAAAAAGTTTAATTAGAATAATATCAAGTTCACTTTAAGATTTGTCACGGAAGAACTCAGAAGCTTTTGAAGGGGGCCTTGAGTCCCCTAGCGGCGCACCTCTGTTTAAACCTTCAGGGGGTACAGGCCTGTTGGTATGTTATAGTTGAAAATTAAACTGAGTCCACTCTATAACCTAAGTAACTCAACCTAGAAGACCACAAGACCTACAACTTAACTACACTATCTGTCAAATGTTTTAAAACAAGGCCTCAAGTCTGCTATTACAATAGTGTCAGAATGGTCTATCATTGATTTCATAATTGTTGATTTTGATAAGTTTGGTAATCTACTAATAAAATGGCGTCATTATGACTTTCCAATGGTCAGCCACTGACACTCCATTGAAAGAAATGGCATTTATTGGTAATCTCGTACATAATGACAAATGAATGACTGACTTAATTTACGAACTTCCTACTACTTTAGATTGCTTATAACACTAATAAATAATATGTAAAAATATATATAAATGAAATCTGGCATGAATAAATGTTCAAATTTAGTAGTAGTTTTTCGAAAATCGTTTCTACTAAGGAGTTTTATAATAATGGCAAAACGAAAATGCCATTATGACACAATTCTATTACGACACCATTGACCGACCAATGATCGACCATTATGAATTTAGCAGATTACGAACTTTTAGCAAAATGACAATGGGATCGTGTTGGTATGATGAATTTATAAAAATAGCAGACTTGGGCCCCAGGTTGGATGTAGCAACGTAGATTAAATTGTATTACGCCCGTGCTCGTGAGCGAAGGACCGAAGATTAAACGATGTTATACGATCTATACAATACAAGTGGCTTCGAAAGTTGCAATATAGGTCATGATAATACGTGATATATATATATACCTTTCATATTAACCGTTTCACTGAGAATAGACTGCACCAACTATTCCCGAGGGTAGAAAACCGATACACGTGTATACTAGCGACCTTGGTAAAGATATTGCTTTACTCTGTATAATACAGGGTGGCTGGGGCATCGTAGAGCCAATAGTAACCATGGACTCAGTACTGTAAAGACTGTTTTCCAAAGGCGACCTTATGTTGTACCAGCAAGTTTTAAAATAGCTTGTAATCACATTGGAACTGTCAAGGGGATTTTTAATTACCCTTAAAATATTTTAGCATAGGTTTTTTGTTTCGGAAGAAATCACATAAATGACAGGCGCGAGACTGTTGACACGTAATCGTGGAATAAACGAAATCATCTGTGAATATACGCATAAAAGTGTTATATTGATAAATCCAGGTACAGAGAGCCCCTCCCTCAGGGCCTCACAATACCTACATGATTCTGACCCCAGCGTTGATCTTTTTTTGTCGGTCATTTAAAATATAATGCTGTTCCATTCATTTTGACCGCGAAGGCATTGCATTTTTCTATAGAACAGCTGATATTTTTTAATAACCGGTGAAATGTCTACGCTAGAGATCTAGAATCATGTGCTGAATTAATTGCTCGTTGATGTCCTTGCCAACCTGTCATCAAGGTCGTTAATCAATAGTATTGTAACACGTGTATCGGTTTGTCCTGGCACCCTGTATATTATACTACGAGTAATTATGTAACTTCAAATTGTTTAGGGGCTATGCGAGTTGGCTTTGGGCCCCCTTTCAAAAGCCCGGGACCTTGAAGTCCAGAGATATGTCAAGGACATTTTAAAAGTAATAATAATCCATTTATTTTTAGGCAACACAAGCTCATAGATAAATTTTAATGTAGTGGTGTTAGTAACGTACGTATTATGAACACAGGGATAACTCGCCGATTCAAGGAAAATGTAGACAAAATCCTGTCCTTTTTTAATGGTTTTCCGGAACTCTATTCGAGGAACGGAGTATCTACTTGTTAGACCCAAGTTGATAACAATTTCATGGGATTGTTTGTTATGTCGATACTCCAAAACATAATACCTTTTTTGCAGGAAAATAGATTTATTTCCATATATCTGTTACCGGCCAAACCCGATTTCAGGCCAAACTAGTTTGTCCTAGGCCAAACTG
Organism: Antitype chi; assembly: GCA_947359405.1. Taxonomy (NCBI): domain Eukaryota; kingdom Metazoa; phylum Arthropoda; class Insecta; order Lepidoptera; family Noctuidae; genus Antitype; species Antitype chi. The sequence goes on along the minus strand of OX375815.1, from coordinate 5,638,760 downwards.
GTTTATTAAGCCAGGCACCCCGATTAAATGGGTTAGGTTAGGTTAGAACTGTGACCAAAAGGGCGAGAGCCGAGTGTTACCGGCCAAACCCAATTTCAGACCAAACTAGTTTGTCCTAGGCCAAACAGACTTAAACCTACGCGTGATATGTCGCAGTCAACTAGCTTAATTAGTGGTTTCGTTAACAGCCTTTGGAAGTAAGGCTGCGTTTCCACTGAAGCGGAGCTGGGCGGAGCGGACCAAAGACGTGCAGGAATCGTCCAATCACAGACGAGACGAGTGGATGCGATGAGAATTTCAACCATTGTGATTGGTCGTCTCCGCTCCGCTCCGCCCAGCTCCGCTTCAGTGGAAACGCGCCCTAACGCTCGCCGGCCGCTGCCGCGGCACCGCTCGCTGCGCTCGCTCGGCTCGCGCCCTTTTGGTCACAGTTCTAACCTAACCTAACCCATTTAATCAGGGTGCCCCCGCTTATTAAACCAGTTTGGCCTTGGACAAACTAGTTTGGCCTGAAATCGGGTTTGGCCGGTAACATATCTAAAAAACTAAGTGTTCATGGAAATGTAAATAATTAGACTTTACAGGATTTAATAACTTTTGAAGGCCGAAATAATGTTATAACGATGGTAAAAATGTTCGAGAGGGTTCTTGTTTATTCAACCGTTTAAGGGTCTTAAGAGATTAAAAAAGGAGCCTACTTAATTAATTAATTTTAGTTGTATTGATGTTTATAAAAGATGATTATAATAAGATCTATTTAATCTCGAAAACCAAATTTTGGAATAAGTGAAACGCGGGACCTAGCAACTACGTAATTAAAATATCTTTCAATAATTTAAATATTTTATGAGAACTGAAATACAACAGCGAAAGTTATACAATCTTAAAGTCAGCTTATTATAACTTAAACTGATCTATTATTGCTATAAAAAAAAACAATATCTTATTATTACAGGATATTAAGTTAGCTTAGGTACCTACTGGCTGCAGCTGAAAATACAACTTTACTTACCTAAGGCCTATTTATATTGTAAACTATATTTTTTTTTACATAAATGAATTTCTAATAAGAACAAGGAGAAGCGTTGATCTACAGCAGAACTGCCTACGTCATATCATTGATTGACTCGTTATAAATGGTCCGAGTATTAAATCCCGATACTCAACAGATCAGGTGAGTGCTCTGTAATTTAAATGTATCATCTTTCGCAACCGACTGTCAATATGAAACGAAACAGCTTTAGTTGATCTGTTCAACAGAATCGAAATTATATAAATAGCGAGTTAACCACAGCGTAAATGTTTGATCAGGGTTGTTGAGTATATCAGCATCAGTATCCAAGGATTATCAGCATCAGCAACAATTGATGCTGATTTTTAATGCAGATAATTTAATTACATATTTACAATGTCGTTTTATAAAAAACAAAAAAATACTAGTGATTACCTTCTTGAAAAAATAAAAATGATATAGAATTTGTTTGTACTTTTATTTTGTTGACAAAGAGTAAAAACAATCATTTAGTTTACTTTTATAAGAACTTGTCTTTGATATATTCAAAATAATATATCACATTTGCTAATAAGTTGATTGTATAGTAAGATATGTTTTATATAAGTAATTTATTATATCAGCATCAGCATCCGATGCTATTGTTCTCAAAAAATCAGCATCAGCAACAACCCTAGTTTGAAGCTCCTGTGCGAACGTAACGTAACCAGTAACCACATGTTAACCCACTGGCACTGGGAACATTGTGGAATGCAGCCCGTTTCCATTACTGATGCATTAGTATTTTCTTTATCTCTGAGACTGACTGTATAAGCTTGTATGTCCTTTATGGGACATAAGTCTCACATACGTCGCTATACGATGTGCCTTATGGGTCAAGAGAGAGCGTGCCAGGCACTCTTGATGACGATCCTAGATGGCAAGTACAACATACCCATCTAGCAAAAATATCGTACGACTATGGATCGAAAAACTCTTGTATGAAAGATCCTATTATTTCAAAAAACCGTATAAAAACAGTTTTCTAGATTATTTAGCACTCATCGCATTTTGGCTATAAATGTCGAGTAAACGCGGACTCGACGAATTCATATCGCATTTACACGATAATTATATAAAGATATTTCTCGATCGCCTTCATGCAATCGTGAGTCTTATAAAAGCTCTTTGAAAGCATCGGAATTTCTAATTTGTCGTAAGACTAGCTTTTATAGCACGATATTTCGACATTTCATTATTACAGCGTTATTGTGGAGTTAAACGCTGTTCATTCAACAAAATAGCATCTCGGTTACTATAAAGCACTTAATGTCATATGATAGCTTACTGCAAGGCTTTCATTCAACTTAACTATTGAAGTTTAGAAAACGCTGTAAAATTATCTGTTACAGTTTACATCACTTAATCGAATGAACCCTGAGATTTGCACCAGCCTTTGAAGCCTCATGGAAGACGTGCCCTTATTATCAAAACCTATTCCTTCCCTTTAATGAGTTAGGTAATCTGTAAAAGTCTGAGATACTTTCCCTATATTAGAAGAAAAGAAAACAAATGTAAGAACATTTTAACCTCACAAGTCTTCACTGGGTATTTCATAATATAATCTTAAACCGTGCCAAGACGAAGACAGTCTTTTATGATCTTCCTGAAACAGTGACGTGCGTGACGTCACGTGCAACAATAGGCGTGCCAATTCGTCAATGAACGGCGCAAACGCACGACATGGCGGCCGCAAGATGGCGGCGGTGAAAGTGGCCGAGGTGGCCGATGGTCGCTGCCGTCGGCGTCGCCTCGTTAAATCTTTGCACAACCTGTTCTAACTGTTATAACTAATACTAGGCTAATTGCTCGCTTTTGAAGCTCCAGTATGTCTGTTAAGTTGGACAGTTTCAAGCTAGTTCAAACGCTGTTTAATTTAGTATGATTTACAAAATTAGGTAAGTACGTACTTATTGTAAAACTTTATATTTTCTTCATTTTTATTCGGCTAATTCTACCACCGACTTTACTTGTCTACTTCTTTTAATTTCCACTTGACATAATTTTGCTAATATATGTCAGTGCTAGAATAAATTATGAAGCAACGTCGATTTTGGCAAGGAGGAATAATTCAAGGATGATATAATAGAAATACAAGCCAATGTCAACGAATATTGTTTGATAAAGCAATCCATAACGCTGACCCTGATCGTAGATTGAGGCCGCTGGCGGTTTCGCAACGCGCGCCCGCGCAGCGCATCCGGAACTAGCATCGCTCCAAATTGAATCACCTACATACATGATCACGCGAACTATTGTTACATGGAGAAGAATTTCCTGTTTAATAATATTATCATAATGCATTACGTAAAGTCTGTTACTAACCTAACTACCAATTTATATGTAGAAATGTTTATTAGACTAATTCGTACTAATCGAGGGCCTAATAAATTTGAAGCCACCATTTCAAGGAAGATCGTAACGAAACGTTACATAGCTGCCTGTTAGTTATGCATATAAAGCAGTGTAATATACCTATATGCAACAAGTATTTAGCTAATAAAACTCGATGGAAGCTGCCAGCAACACTTTCATTTGTTTGGAGTTATAACTGTGAATGTAGATGAACGTCAGTATTTATTTTCATTTTGTGTGAATGACAATTGCAAACAGTGCGTTGTGGATAATTGTGTTATACATACATTGGTGGTCATAAATTACATCTCGGTATAACACAACAGACTTAACGTGATTACATGCTTTTGTACTCACTTTGATGGCAAATCAATTAAACCTTTACAAATTAGAAGAACACTGATTCAGTTACGGTCAACGGACAGCCAATAACAGAGCTGTTTATAAAACATATTATTGAGTTAAGTCTGACCTGAAACGTTGATAACTTCGTTGCCTCCCGGCTATGGCAGACGTTAAAGGTACTCTGTAAAGTGCGCCTAATAGAATTCCTAAAGATACTTTCCCTTTATTGCCTACGTAAATTTCTGTAGGCTCTGGCCTCCGGTCGACGTCAAAAGACTTTGATAATTGCTTTACTGTTATGAAATTTGTTAATTTTTTATTTATAGGCAAGTGGTATTTAATCAAAGGATCGTCATAAGGAGACTTGATATCAGCGTTATAGACAATGCTGTTAACTTATTAATTGAAAAGCTTATGTAAATTGGTCTCTTATATTATACGTATATCTCTTGTCTTCTGACTCAACAATACCCAGAATTTTCCCCTTCGAATATGGTGCCGTACAAATCTTACGTATTTTCTGGATTTTTTATAAATACAAGTGTTCCTCAAGGTTTAATCTTTGGACCTTATAGCCTTTACTGGTTAAGCCAAGGTATATAATAATTATGTATTATATTTTTTTAAATCGCTTATTAATGACAAAACTACTAGTAGCACTAGCCCTAGATAAATTGGAGGATAATCCCGAACAAAAATTGAATTATTATGATCCCTACAATAGTGTCAATATGTATTCAAGTTGATTGACTCCATATTTTGCAGGAATCATCTTGACAACCAAAGCAATTACCACATGAATGTATGACTCGTTTATTAAATATTTAACAATATTGATTTTGGAACTGTGTTTATATAATTATGTTATTATATTCGGAAAGGGTACGATTACGATTGTTTCAGGTGTAAAATACATGCCATAAAAAAACATAACTTGTAAAAAAGCCAAGTCTCGCAACTCAGTTCTTCTACCGTAAAATGTTGTGAGATCCATGTAATACCAAGTCGGTTAATTTATTCAGTCCCTACTTAAGGGTCCTTCTGGCTTAAGTTATTACGTAATTATTATGTATGTGTTTTTTTTTATAAAGAAATATTCTATTCTATTCTCATTAGCTAACCTAACAACATCTTAAAGTGACCATATCAATATTAAAAATCTTTTATAATAATATTTTAAATAAATAGATTGGCCATCGCATGAAAACACAATGTATCTTACAAGTAATACATGTTATATTAAATTAAATTGTTCAGTGCGATTGCCAAGTCAATCTATTTATTTAAAATATTATTATAAAAGATTTTTAATATTGATATGGTCACTATAAGATGTTGTTAGGTTAGCTAATGAGAATAGAATAGAATAGAATATTTCATTATAAAAAAAACATATACATAATTACGTAATAACTTAAGACAGAAGGACCCTTAAGTAGGGACTGAATAAATTAACCGACTTGGTATTACATGGATCTCACAACATTTTACGGTAGAAGAACTGAGTTGCGAGACTTGGCTTTTTTACAAGTTATGTTTTTGATGGCATCTCATTTCTTTTTGTAGATATACATATATAATACATAATGTACAGGTACAATGATTCATTCACTGCAAATGTAACTTTGTAATCCTATATATTTATATGGGATTACAAAATTATTTATGCAGTTGGTTTATCTAGAAAACTGGACCGAGATTGAAAAATATTTTAGTTTTTCCTTGATTTATACACTAAACACAAACGGCCTTATTCATAAAAAGTTATCGAACATCTAAACAGTTGCTAAAGTCTGGTTTTGTAATGGTATTCTAAATTTGAAGCTTCTTTGTCTGCTAGAAGTGACTTTGATGTTCGGTCAGTGAGTGAGTGAGCGAGTGACAAAATTAAGAAACTTTGACTAGTTATAATTCTTAAACTACTGGTAAAATTGAATGAAATTTGAAGTATACCGTGTTTATACAATGCTTGCTTGGTTAATTAAAATTCAGGCTTCTGGTTTTATCTACAACGAAGTTATAGGGGGTCGAAAATGGCCTGAATTGTTTCGAGAAAAGGATGGTACGGCCGTGCCGCTTTTTTGCTCGACTTGGCGGAGGCACTCCTGTGCCCTCAGATTTTTCACGCGTTTTACGAGACAAAATCCAGAATCCTCGAGACTTGCGAATTAATGGGCATAAATCAGACAAACCGTCGGTTCTTGCGATGAATTATTACGAATCATGGACGCGGGTAAAGCAATCTTGCTCAATTACTGCAGAACGCCTAACCTTGCCTGTTTGTGAGGATGTGACGTCATGGGCCCCGATATCACAATGTCTGTTTCCTTTTACATTGTGACTATTGATTACCGTACAAGCGCCAATTTTACAATATTTGGATATTTGACTGAAGCAGTTTACATCAAGGTTAAGACTTTACGATGTATATCTGCAATTTCAGCGAATACCGAATTTGGAATTCCAAGGTCAATGGCAAATAACTCGTGTTACAATATTTTTACATCAACGAAGTAATTTTTCCTTGTTTGAGCCTCCATCAATGCATCAGGAAGCATAAAGTTTCTAATTAATAACTTTAACATCTATGAGAGAGTAGATTTCATTACTTTACTAGCTTCCAAGTTTTCGTAAACGAATACGCGGAATCATTCAATCAATTCAAATTTCCAGTATCAACAAATAATCCGATAACCCATCGACCTAACTCGGTGTGGAATAGGACGATACGAGCGTGAGCACCGAGACAAAGTCGAGGCCATTAACCTCCGGCTATCAGCTGACGACATCGGTCCAACCGCGAGAAATTATCTTTCACGCCATATTTCGGTCGTTCACTGCCTCTGCCCTTCGTCACGGAAACAAGTGACATTCTGCCAACTACGACAAAGGGCCTCCCAACTATATTGTCAGCATTCGACATTCTCATGAGTTTGATCTTCCGACCCAACTCTGCGATCTTTGGATTCATCTACTTCTTCATAATTAACAAATGAACTCTTTGTTTTAAACAAGCATCCAGCACATTTCATAACATCAAGAACATTAATTAAAATACAGACATCGAACTGCAAGCGTGATTCACAAAAACTTCCGGTTACTCACTTTATTTTGGGTGTTTGACCCGTTTATTCAGGAGCATTCTTCGAAATTCATCTCCGATAACCAAGATTTATCCAACATTCCTACGCTTTTGGAAGACGTCTTCCAATATTTCAACATTTAAGTACTACTAATAAATCTTGTCAGAATGGATCCAATTTATCATGACAAACGTGGTGTTTGTTATTATTGCTTTGATATTGAGGTGGCCTATTTAGTTGTAGATTTTTCACGTCCTTCGTGCAGTGTCATTGACTACGCGGCGCTTGCGCATGTTCAGGTACGCGCGCAAATATCGCGACCTAGTTTGTTGGCGCAGACCGACCGCCCCAGCTCATCGCGCATGGCATCCTTTTATAAATAGATGTAATGTTGAGAAAGCACGACCAACATCATATCATGTCGTTCTTTCGTCGCCTCTCTGTCTATCTTTAATATCGGTCCCAAGTTACGAATCTTGTGTTAAATTTTTCGATATCCCCGTACGAATCTCAGCTTGAATCGGTATTAGAATTGTCATCGAATTATCGAAGTTGTCATACATAATTATGGTTTACTTTTCCTGTTATTTTATTCTGAAAATTATGTTTACGAGACATACGTTTTAAGTCATTGTCATGAAATATTAGCAAAAAATTTCCTCGTTCTCCAAATCGTATATCTTCTAACAAAAAGCAGCACTGTCATGCTCAAAATTAAGTGTTTTATGTATCATAAGAAGTTAATATAAATCCATTTCGCGTTAGTCATCTTTCATTCAAATTATAGAAAGTTTTATTTGGGTGAGAGCAGAACTTTGAACAATTGTTCCGTCGTTGCCGCCTACTTCAAACTTTTTCGTTGAGGTGTGGTGTTCGTTGCGTCAACAAAAAAATCAACTGTGTTTATTTATTGCTGAAACACATTTGTGACGCTGTATTTTTTTTTATTTGTCGTCGGGCAAATGGTTAACAGATTGAACAGAATCGTGAGAGCTCGAGTGTCTGGTGACCCAACGCTCGTCTGCGATGTCGAAACTTCTCAAGTGGGCACACTCGTAGAGCACGATTTAAAAACCCGTCCGCGACAGCCTTGAAGCACTTGGCCACTTGCCACGCCCATTTGAGGAGCTGGCTACCATTTCACCCGACCAGTTTTGTCAAATTAACTTCCTAATTAGAAAATGGTGTTCCAATTGTTTATCGCTTCCTACAGTCATATCTTCTTTTCAGTACTTCACATTCCATATTTCATAATTTTCTATCTAACAAAGGCCAGATGTTCAACACTCGCTGATTAAGGAACAATAAAGTTGCTCATCGCCACTTCCGCATACGTAACCGTCTTTATCAAGATAATGGCATTGAAACATGCTAACACGGTAAACATTTCCTTATTTTAAGTCAGGCAGCGGCAGCGATCGCCTATTTCAGATCGTCACTGATCGTGGCATATCACAGCTCCACTTCTGCGTTAACTTTTGACAAAGTTCGCATTAACCAGGAGCATTACTAACGAAAGCCTCCGCGAGCAGGCATCGACCGCGACGTCGGCTAACGGTACACGTCTTTCGAACTACGTTCAGCTCCGTGCCAATCGTGGCGAGAAGCGAATCCAATTACTTTGCACTAACTTTTTTTAAGAAATAGATTTCATTAAAAGCACGACACCGCAATCCGGTTTCTGTCCACGTATGCGCTCTCCTCAGAGGAGTCTCGGCATTACCTCGCGAGAGTCGGAGGGACGACGCCAACTCAGGCACGACGACGGACGTAGCGCGACCAGCTCCAATTCACTGTCACCAATTCACCACAAAACAAACTTAAGTCACTTCGATAGCGCTCCTCCGAAGCGTATCATCCAGTTTTTATGGCAACTTCCAAGAGTTTTTAAGGTTATTCAAAGAGAACACACGAATTAAGAGACGGCCAAAAGCGCTCTTGCGAGCGACAAAGACGTCCACACCCGGGCGAGGCTCGAGGTAGACTGAGTCAAGTAGGTACTGTCCCCGGGCGGGTAGAGGGGGGCGAAGTCTCATTCGCTCTCGCAATCACGTCCAAGCTGGGGACGCGAGCGAGTCGCGAGTTCGCGAGGCAGGCCGAAAGGTAACGAAACGAGCCGAAGAGTACCCGCTAATCCCGCTATCACCGCTATGGCATGACGGGAGATCGCAGGGGCGTGCACGTGCGTGCAGCCGACAGCGACGGCGACCGACCACCAGTGCATCAGGACCTGTGGCGTAAAAGGACATTGACACATATTTCGTGTGACTGTATCGCAAAAAGCAACTATAATCCATTGAAAAAAGAACTGAGACTGGCCCGCATTGCAGACACTGGTATATTGACAATAAAAGTATAGAGTGACAACATTTTGTAACAATTTTCTCTTTGGCTGAAAATTTTCCTCGACAACAAAGTAAAGTTTGCCATTATTTTGAACGGTAGAGTTGCTGTATGTATTAACCAATTTTACGGCCTATTCAACGGTGTATTGAGCCGTATTCAGGAATTGTCGTTTTGTTACATTGTTGATAATTTTTATTATTTTATACTTCTTTGTTTTTCATAACTTTATTGTCCGAACATAGTTTAATCTTCGCACTCCGGATAGTAGGTTATTATATAGTGATACTGTAAATTTTATTATATGTGTTATAACTTCGGCAAGAGTGACAGTCTGTGTTTGATACTGAAGCAAAATATCTTCAACATTATAGCGTACAGCATAAAAACAAATCCGTTATGTAGCAATCAAACACGCAACAAAACTTGAACATGAAGCAAATTTCTCTGCGCGCTGCGTTTTTGCACAGTTCACGGTTGAATCGCGTTCCGCGGTATTGCCAGGAAACTCGTTACTTATCCCCGAGTGCCCGAGTGAGAGGGTGACGGACCACACTTGTATAGCGTCAACTCTTTTTAACACTTAATAAAATCTTGGTGATGGTTGCTGTTTTCCGTCGACTTTCTTCGCTATCGCCGCGTTCGCACAACTTTCCGATGTCATTGTTCTCTGAACACGTGGGAAGGTTTTGTTTTTGTTCCACTTCCATTTGATTTTCTGGTCTTTATGAGTAACATGCATTGTTATTAAATATTTTATCAAAACAGCTGATGGCTTTTGTCCTGCTTCTTTGAAAACGACGGGAAATTATGTGTACCGTATGAGCCATGAGAGTTTTGAGAGATTTTGGGATATAATTTTATACGTATATGTATATACTTTTTTATAATTTTGGGACGACGAGAAGGCCAGTCGAGCTGGACAAAACAAACGATCACGTGAACCTTGGTGGTCCGAAGAAGCTGGAAGTCATGGGGGAGACTTTTGCCCTGCAGTAGGATGATGCAGGTTGACTCTCTTAACAACTACCTCATGAATGAAATATTAATCTTTATACGGCAATTTAAATAGTTGGAATAAGTAACACTATGACTATAAAACGTTGTTTACTTTTAAAGAAAACTGTTTTCATGGTAAAAAAATTAAGAACTGAAACATTAGGATACCATTTTAAGAGAAATCACCTAACTGTACAATAGCCAGTAGGTTGATATTCGAATACGAGCCGAATTTTAAGTAAAAACTTCTCCTAACCTTCTGTCAACATGTAGATAAGTAACAAATGACATCATTATCTCTCCTCACGTTTGTAATCGTCAATCACGAGTTCACAACAATGCAATATTAACGTGGAAAGACACGTGACGTGTTTGTGTACAAAAAACGGCTTACTACGAGTGGAGTAACAACTGACGATTGCGTTACACACATGAAAAATGGTGAAGAGAAAATATATATCAAGTGTTTCCTCTTGTATATTTGTACTTATTTGCGGAGTTCGCGCAGCTGAACTTTGGGCCAAACATGTTTGAATGTTTTTGCCATCGATACACTACGAAGAAGAATATTTGTTTTGGTCCTGGTTTGGTTTGGTCGGAGAGTGTGCGCAGGAGCTCCACGACATGATCCCACCATCGCCCTTTAACTACCGGACTACCAGACGCACTGCAGGGTACCATCCGCACTTGGTTGATATCCCGACCAGTCGTACTCAGCGCTACTCCTCCACATTTATTATGCGCACAGCCAAAATGTGGAACTCTCTGCCTGCGTCTGTGTTCCCTTCAAAATTTAACCCGTCTACCTTCAAAACAAGAGTGAACAGGCATTATCTGGGCACGCTCGATCCATCATAGACCTCATCAATCGCTTTCCATCAGGCGTGATCGAGGTCAAGAGCAGACCCAAGGCCAATAAAAAAATTAGTAAAAAAATACGAAAATAAGTACGCGTGGGGGTTTAAAAGCATAATATCGCGTCATCACAATTGACAGGTGACTAACCTATTAGTTACGACGGTGATAAAGGCTCGATTACACAGAAATATATAAAACCAACAGACAAATGGCAAATAGAAGTGAGAACTAACGTTTAGACGGTTTTTGAAGATATTTTCCGAGAACTGCTCTCGGGAAAATATAGATCACGACCTTAGAACTGGGACTGGCCTATTTAATTAGCGACGAGTCTACATAGCTCTGTTTATGTTATTCAAAGATAGATTTCGCAAGGAAAGATAAATATACGATTATAAATAAATATTATTTGTGTTTCTTCAGGAATTTGTGTGCAGGTTTACTTCCTGACAATACGTCCTTCACGTTATTTGGCTTCGGTAATCGTTTGCAAATCTGTGCCATCGCTGGCATCATTTAAATTCTTACGCGTGCGATTTTCTATAAAGATAGCCGCTTACGGTAAGTTTTTTATCGTTGCTGACACAGTTACATACCTGCCAGTGAACAAAACACAACAACACGACAAAATGTTGCATTTTTTTTCAAGAGTGACTATGAAGTTTGTTACCCGTTCTTCTCCATATGGAACTACCTTTTTGAAGGAGAGCGCCAAGAAAACATTCTATTTTCTAGTAAATTATGACGTTCAAAAGTGCCTTTTAATGGGCTAATTGAAATAAAAGTTTAAAAACTGATTCCCTTTGGTCAACCATCTATAAATAACTAGCTTTTGCTAGCGGCTTTGCTCGCGTGGAGGTCAGTGTTTTATAAATATAAACCTTCCTCTTGGTCTTGAATCACTCTGTATATTAATGAAAACCGCGTTAAAAGATCTAAGCGTACAGACACGAAAAGCGACTTTGTTTTATATTATGTAGAGATTAGCAATAATTATCTGTTGGATGGAGTAACAATCGTAGTTACTATACGTCAACCGTGTCAGTTGGCGCCACCTATCACCGCTACAAACGTTCGGAATTTATTATCAACGCGTCACTTTACTCAATGCATTTTTCTTCACGTTTCTTCTTAGTACTTGCTTACATTAGACATTATATTGAAGAGGTTTTATAAGAATTGGCGTTTTAATGGCCATGTTCGAGATACTATTTACATTATTTATGTTTATTATTGTGGGTATGTCATCACAATGAGATGATATCGTAAAGTGATAATAATATGATGATGGAAGAATGCGGAAGATGATATGTGTAAGAAATATGTTGGAGTCTTTTAGACATGTCCCACAAAACAGTTTCTATTCACATTTGGCACAGTTTCGCTGAGTGGAATGTGGATTATGTATGGTGTTATTGCATAGCGGAATATGAGACCACAATATCTAAAGACAGAAGGAAAATACACTTTTATATTCTACATAGATCTGAAGGCGTTACGTATCATTGGACCGAAAATACTTATAGGATGGCAAGGGACATCGACAGCGTGGTTTTTCAACCTTTACTTAACTGCGTCTACGCGTAAGGCCAATAACCTTCACAATGATTTTCCTTTTCAACGTCATAAAAACAAATTATAAAACAACACAACCATAAAGTAATTTACCTTTTACCTGTACTTATTTTTTATTAAGAGCTTGAGTCATTATAGAAGATTAGTCAAACCCCTTTAGTTACCCTGCGGGGTAAATGCGTAATACACTGCATATGCAGTTCTACAACATTGATTGTGTTATTTATGTTGTTGAGCAGATAGATTTTTCGAACAGAATTATGAAGCAATGGATTAGCAATATCCATCAAAATCATTCAGATTGATTACGCAATCAGCGCTGTGGTGTGGGTCCCATAGCGCAGCATCAAATAAATCTATATTTTCTTTCTATCTTTCTTCTTTTCATTCAATTAGATTTAGTTGACAGCAGCAGGCTTAGCACGAGAACCATAGACAAGTGTTTTGTCGTCGGAAGAGTAGACAAGAATGACGTTTCCGTATAGACAGTTGACATTTTTTCACCGAGAAATGTGGACAAGCGATTTCTATTCTACAGTAGAGTAGAAATAAAAATAATAGTTTAAAAAACTAAAAAACACGCTTTAAAAACCAAACTAAAAAAGGAGAAAATAATTTATTTCAATTAAAAAGCGTGGGGTGCTTTTTGAGGTAGGTATTTTTATAATCAATTAATGTCAAGCACCCTACGCTTTTTAATTGAATTAAATTATTTTCTCCTTTTTTAGTTTGGTTTTTAAAGCGTGTTTTTTAGTTTTATAAACTATTATTTATTTTCTATTTTTTAGTTCTGCTAACTACAAAAACGTGTTTTCTTTTTCCTCCAATTTTTTAAAAAAATCATTGAATTGTCATCGGTCCTCGACAAGTTTACAAAGTTTCATTGAAATCTGACCGTTTAAAGTGTGTCAAAATCGCGCTCAAAAGAGTCGGTTACATACTAACAAACAAACAAACATACAAGTGAAGCTAATATAAAGCGTGTAAAAAGCGTCATGATGATGAAATCATAAACCGGTCAATTGTCACGAAAAAAGAAGGCCAAAATTATGAACCTCGAGATGCTGTGATATATTAATATAACAACCCACATTTCCTGCCTATCGGATAATCTTGTCAAGTGCGACTTCACTCGCAAGGCCGCGCGGTCAATTGAAATACGCCGCGATTGCTTTATATTATGCTACTTCCTGTTTAACAGACCTGTCGCACAATTATGTAACTGCTATAGTTAAATAAACTACAGCTGGTAAACTGAATAAATAAATATTTTCGAGAGTATGAGTGTATCAGTGTACAAACTTCTGTTTTGTTGCCATAGAGACCGTAGTAAACGTTTGACCTTGTTTCTGAGATCTTTGTTTTATTTTTACGATTGCTTTTTAAACTATTGTTTGGAGCGTAGACAGTTTGGAGCTTCTGCTACTACAAGAATAAAGTTAAATGCCAGGCCACTCAGAAAGTATTACGATAAAAAGTTTTTATGTACTCGTATGATCTCGAGAGACTGGCCAATCCATTTTGAAAATATTATTATTTCTAAGTAAAAATTGGTACGGTTCAATTTCAAAATGCCCTCCACATTGTTTGCGAGCTAATTTAAATGATCGTGTCTCATTAAAAAATGGATCTCCGCTGGGAACATTTTTTACGATATCAAGGGTCGCCTGAAACCGGACGAATCATAAGATAGACTTCAAATGGCATTCATGGATGAAGGCCCATCTAAGGAAACCGTTTTTCGTTGGATAACGAATTCAAGCGCGGTCGACTAACTTTGGGGGATGAAAAAAGAAGTGATCGCCCTTTGACGGCTGTTACGGAAGAAAACTTGCTAGCAGTGAAGAATTAAATTCATGACAATAGGCGACTTACGTATCAAGAGATTCAGCACATACTGCAGGTTGGATCGGGAAGTCTTCACGAAATTCTACACGTGCATCTTCGCGTGAGGAGGATAAATTTCACGCTGGGTGCCACACAACCTCACCGATGCTTAGAAGCAGGCCCAGGTGGAATGGTGCCGTGATATGATAAACAAATTTGAAGTAGGCTCGTATCCGCGTGTTTACGACATCATTACAGGTGATGAGTCTTAGATTTATCAACACGATCCAGAAACTAAGCGCCAGTCGACGGTTTGGGTGTTTCAAAACGAATCAACGCCTACCAAAGTGAAGCGATCTAGAAGCGGGGGCAAAATTTTGATCGCGAGCTTTTTAAATTTGACTGGGTGTCAATTCGTTTGTGGAACCAAAGAAGTATCAACGCTGAATGGTATACTACCAAATGCTTGGCAGAAGTTTTCTCTGTTGTGAGCAACAAGCGACCAAACACAGGGCTCCGCAGGCTACTGCTCCACCACGACAACGCGCTTTCGCACACCACGTTCAAAACGAGGGACTTCCTGGACAGCACGCCGGTCAAACTCCTGGGTCACCCTCCTTACAGCCCTGACCTAGCACCGTGACTTCTTTTTATTCCCGAAAATAAAAAATCAGCTCAAAGGGATACAATTTTCGTCGCCGGAAGATGCGCTGTCAGCGTTCGAGCAGGCTGTAAACGCGGACTGGAAAAAGTGTTTCGAAAACTGGTTCAGACGTATGAAACTTTGTACAGCGGCTCGTGGGGAGTACATGAAAAGATTTAATAACAAAATATTCCTGGGGTGGTCACGGCGTGCCACGTGTCCTGGTGCGCCGAACTGGTGGGGTCCGCAAGGGCCGATGCCTGCCAGGGTTGCGGGTTGTTCGAAAGAGATACCGCGGCCCCTGGCACACAGGCAACTGAGGGAACACGGGTGGGTTTTAGTCAGTAAAAGTCTGACACGCCCTCCTGCTCCACCTAGAGCAGGAGAAGTTATTTGATGATTTCCCACCCTCAAAAAAAAAAAAAAAAAAAAAAAAAAAAAAAAAAAAAAAAAAAAAAAAAAAAAAAAAAAAAAAAAAAAAAAAATGGTTGAACGGCTGTAGGTACCTAAATATTGAATAGCTTTCACGTCACACATCGATGCCAATAACACCCAATTTCAATGTCCTTTCTTTGGTATTGTCCGTCGAGTCGTTGAGCTACTCAAGTTCTGAGTTGAGCTACACGACTACTGACAATTGCTTGCACTTACTGGACTAGTCTACTCAAATCTGTGTGGTTTTTTCCTCAAAATACCCTTTCAGGCACTAATCTACACTGTCCTGACATGATCTGAACATTATTATGTCTGGTTAGTAATAGAGACTTTGACACTTGAGTTCGTTTTGCCATTTCTTCTCTAAGGTACATAGGAAAAGTCGACTCTATCTAGCTTAATTTTTTTATAATTTAACATGTACAAGTATTACCTATAAGTTACAGAAATAAAAGTAAAACATTTAGGTAATTTCAATACAGTTTTAGGCTCACTTTGTCCGACGTTTGGTAGGACTAGGTTGGTAGTTTAAAATATCTCTGATATCTCTAGCTTATGTTTTATCGCTATCAAAGTCAACAGAGCCACAAGAGACATCTCTAAAAGATTATTCGCCCAACACAATCACAGTAACCCATTTCTCAAAGTCATTTACAATTTGCGTGGGAAGAAAAATGGGTGACCTTTCATTTTTATTTCTATTCCACTAACCTAACTTATTTAATTAATTACTCGTCCACATATTTGAAGACGTCCGTGGTTTTTCGAAACAATAATAATTTTAATTCATAGACCAAGGTTTTGTTTTTTTTACTTCCGGCAAAATGAAACCTCTTTACATTGATTTATTATGATTAACATTCAAGTCTAAGTTATCCTTGTTCCGTGCTCTAGGTGACCTAACAAACAATTTAGACCTATTACAGTACTAGCGTAATCGTAACTCGTAAGTTAAGGATATTTAGGTTATCGTGCTGCGAGTAAACAATACAAAATGTACGTGAATAGGAAGGTAATGTAGCCATAGCGTTTTCGTGGCTTACTTGACCTAGAAAACAGGTTGTGTGTAAATTGTTCCATAAAAAGCATACCTACTGCATATCTCAGCATATACTACGTCACGCCTATATTATCTGAAGGTTTAGGCAGATTTGCTAAGTACATCAACATTTCGCTAGTTATGTTTAAGTCCCGTATAGTGGGAAGTGAGCCTATTACCATCAAACGGGCACAGCTCCAGATTCCGGGCTGCTACTGAGAATTCTCAGATGAAAAAACCCAGTAAACACTTTGCCCGACCTGGGAATCGAACCCAGGACCTAACCTTCTGCGAAGCAGTGACGCTCGCGAAGAGGCGGCGCCCGTGAGGGAGAGGCAGTATATGCGCCCCCACGGCCCTAGCCGACGCAGGAGACGCCCTGGGCGTCGGGAATCCCAGGCTGAATCCCGGCCACCGCAGGCGCGGGCTTGCGGACGGCGAGTAATGGGTAGCTCTCTGTCCAGTAAAGACCAAGCGCGGGTCGACTGCGCGTTGTGTTCCACGCGCGAATTAAGTAAGCGACAACGGAAGTATTTAAAAATAACTTTATTCCGACAGAGTTACAGCGAAACAGTAATTGATTTCATCTAACAAAATATTGATCTTATATACTAACTTAATTGCTAACGTAGTACATGTACAGCGTGATCAGATTGACGCATGTTCTAGATAATTATAAATGCTGATCGCGCAGTGGGGAAATTGGGAAATAATAATCTAGTAAATACTTATTGTCTGACAAAGCTGATATTGGTAGGTTGGGGTTCCTTAACTCCTCCCTCCCTAAGAGAGGAATTATCCGAGGGTGTCGCAGACGGTTTCGGAGAATTTCGACAAAAGTTTATGAACTGAAATTTATACATTATAAAGATAACTATTGCTATTACAATAACTACATACTCTAAGATGGTCCATATACTAATTTCTATTGTCACTGTTTGTGTCGTATCGTCTATTTCACTAAATTTTGCACTTTGTAACACTTCTTTCACATCACTGAAGTCCACATTTCTTAAATCCACTTTCTTTGATCTTCTCTGAATGTCCTGTTGTAGGTCTGGCATCTGGATCAATGGCAGCTGGAAACTGGAAACTGTAGTGTTTGTGGTGGCGGCAACGATGACTTCGCCTATTTGTGTCTCGCATTGTTGGCCAGGTGTCACGATGTAGGTCCCAAGAATAGTGTACTTCAGGATTTCTGTATTGCAATTCTCGGTGATGATGAGATTTTCCTCTGAGTAAACCAACCATTGGTTGTCGGTTATTTTCTGTATCTTAGTTTTTTCTATTTCAATATGGTTCTGTATGCAGTTTTTGTAGTTGTTCTTCATCAGCATTATTTGTTCAATGCAGGTCTCGGTTGGAAACTGGGCTAAATTAGTTTCAGCGCAAAGAAATTTTCCATTTTCAATCTCAGTACATGGGCTTACCACGGGCATGTATTTCAATCTATTCACCATCAGGTAAGGATATTTGGGTATTATTGTAAAGGTATTTGGAGAATGGAATATAGGGATGGGTATAACCTTGTAATAATTATATGTTTCGTTATTTATTAGGGGAACTTCTAAAACAAAAACTAACTTGTTGTTATTTATATATGATTTAAGTATGATATTACGTTCTAATTTTATTAAATTATGTTTGCTTACTGGGTATATTGTTCTAGCATGTTTAGCAATGACTTCTAACGTATTATATAATTCTGTACTATTTATAATGGATTGGTGCAATGTATTCAGTTTGCTAAAGGCTATTGCCGTTTCAATCTCTTGTATGTTTTCGTAACAGGTCCGAAAGTTATTTAAAATTTGATACATAGTATTTAATATTTGGAAAAGTTTGTTAAACCTGAACTCATGTTCAACTAATTTTTCCATTTCATTGGTATGTAAACCCAAGTTTTTAATATTTGAATTTATTATTTCCGAGTCATTTACTAATTTATCAAAAGCTTTTTGCATTGATGATACTTTACGTTCGACCACATGCTCTTTGTTCTGTATCATTTGGATTTCTCTATCATATTTAATTGCATCGTCTTCATCTAAATTTCCTGTGATAGCTTTTACAAGTGAGCCTAATGGATTAAACAAAGCTCTTTTATTTCTATAATGGAAAGGTAAGATTTGAAAAAATCTATCCTTAGTTAGTTTAATAAGATATTCTATTTGGCTTTCTATTCCTATAGTTTCGTTACTAAGACTATTTTCCTTAATTTTAATTTTCAAGTTAATAAAATCCCGAATATTATTATCTATTTGTAAGTGTAATGATTCTAAATCTACACTTTTGTATATTGTCCAATAACTATTCCTCTTCACTGCTACTCCCCGCTTTATCGCTGCTATCCCCGGATTCTGACCGAGGTTTTGGAGGTCCAGCGTGAGTGTTGCCACCACTAGTACCAGAAGTACCAGGCACGATCTGTGGAGGACGTTTTACATTTTTTAAGGCTACTCTAGTTTTCCTTTTCTTTACTTCTACTGGGACTATATTTCTTTCAACTTCACCTATTACTTTCGCTTTTTCATATCGAGGTTTTTCTTTAGCTTTTCTAGTCCTAGTGTCTTTCATGTAAATATTATCGTCTGGTTCGAGTACCGGTGTCGTTTCGCCACCTTTTTTATTAATTATTTTAATTTTATCGGATTCTAATTTTTCTGTTATGAATTCATAGAGTGTTTTAAGGCGTTTTCTATGATCTAACAATAATTTCTGAGTTAAGTTCTTCTCTCTATCCACGTTAAATACATTATCGGAATAAGTGTGACCAAATACTAGTTCAAAAGGCGTAAAATCTGTTGCTGAATGTATGGTGTTGTTATAAGCCATGATGGCATAAGTCATAACTGATGCTGCATCTAAATCGCTTTTATCGTATTTTGCTATACGATAAATCTCAATAATGGTAGAATGAAACCTTTCTACTATTGCCATTGAACTGGGATTATTTGGCGTCCCAATATGAAGTTCAATTTTGTAAAAGCTTAACATTTCTTTAATCAAAGTATTGTTGAATTCTGTACCGGAATCGCAACTAATTTTCCTAGGCAGACCATACATGCTGAAATATTTAATCAATGCCCTAACTATCTCTGGTGTACTCCTATTCGGTACCTCTATGGCTTGTGCTATCTTACTAAATGCATCCACTATAGTTAAATAATATTTCCCTTCAATATATAATAAATCCATAAAAGCTTCCTGAAAAGGGGCATCCTGGGTTTGTGTTAACTGAATGTGGGGTTTAATCGGCTTTCTATCATATTTCATGCGTTTACATGTTTCGCAAGCATTTATGATTGCCGTGACTGTCTCTTTCATGTTTGCCCACCAATAATGTCTTTTAAGTTTGGTTAAAGTTTCTTTAATACCTCTATGACATGTTTTCCCGTCGTGGTATTTTAAAATAACTTCTTTTTGATCTTCTTCAGATCCTGTCAAATTTATAACTCTTTCTGTACACTCGGTTAACTTAACTGAATCCTTTTTAAATAACTTAATTACCATGTTTGAAAAAGTTTTTCTAAAAGATGTGTGTTCGAAGTATATAAAGTACTTATGTTTTGGATCAATATACTCTTTCAAAAAGTCTTTAACTAATATATCGTTATTTGTCGGTAAGTGAACTTCGAGAATTTTTTGTTTATTATTTGAAATATCTTTTACGTCTAATTTATTTTTAAACCATGAATGAATTAAAATCTGTTTTGGTTTAGTATCGACAGCTTCGTTTAAACTAGGAATGCCTTCGTGTTCTCTATTTGAAACTGAGTTGGCAGTGACCCCATCATCAGAATCCGAAAGTTCTATCGTTTCTATTGGAGTTTCGGGGTCTTGCAATTCGTTTTCTATAATTTTTTGTATACGTTCCTGCCTATCTCCTATATTTACGAATATTGAATCTAAATCGTCGTCAATTGCATTAATCTTAATCCTAGATAAAGCATCTGCATTCGTGTTTTGAGGGCCTTTCTTATATTTTATTTGGAAATCGTACTCTTCTAACCTTAACCGCCATCGCGTGAGTTTACTATTGGGCTCTTTCAATGAATACAGCCAAGCTAATGGTCTATGGTCTGTAAATATGGTAAACTTATTACCATACAAATACGGTCGAAAGTGCTTAACTGCCCATATTATGGCTAAAAGTTCCTTCTCGATAGTGCTATATTTTACTTCTGTGTCGCTTAAGGTTCTACTAGCATAGGCTACAGGCTTATCTGAGCCTATCGTTCCTTGTGACAATACAGCCCCGATCGCAAAATTGGATGCATCTGTGGTTAAAATAAAAGTTTTACTAAAGTCAGGAAATTGTAACAAAGGTGCATTTGTTAAAAGCTTTTTACATGTCTCAAAACATTCTTTATATTCTCCATTAATTACAATTTTGCGACCTTTCTTTAAACAAGCTGTTAATGGTCTAGTTATTTTGGCAAAATCTTTGATAAATTTCCTATAATAACCGATTAGTCCTAAAAAGCTTTTAATCTGTGTAACCGTTTCCGGTATAGGATACCTAAGAATAGCGTCTATTTTATCATTATTTGGTTTCAAACCTTCACTTGTAATAGTATGCCCTAGGTAGAGTACTTCCTTTCTAAGAAAATGCGACTTATCTAATTGAACTTTTAAATTTGTTTGACGGAAGCGGTCAAAAACTGCTCTAAGTTTTTCTACATGTTCAGGCAAGCTTTTAGAAAAAATAATGACGTCATCGAGATATATTAAGCAATGTAAGCCTTGAAGGCCTCGTAAGACGTTATCCATCGCTCGCTGAAAAGTTGCGGGTGCGGTCTTTAACCCAAACGGCATTCTGTTAAATTCATAATGACCTGAAGGTGTGCTAAACGCAGTTTTAGCTCTATCTTTCTCCTGAACCTCTAATTGATGGTACCCGCTAGCTAAGTCGAGAGTTGTAAAGTATGTACTATTACCTAGCATGTCAAATAAATCGTTAATGTTGGGCAAAGGGTATTTATCATCAATTGTGATTTCATTGAGCCGTCTATAGTCAACTACCATCCTCCATTTTTGTTGGCCTGACGCGTCTAATTTTTTCGGCACTAAATGTACGGGAGCACTCCAGGGAGAATGAGATTCCTGGATAATGTTATCCCTTAACATTTTCTCGACTTGACTACTGATCTCTTTTGTTTGAATAGGTGGTAATCTATGTGCCTTAATGTTTATTGGGTCTTCATTTTTTGTTCTTATTCTATGTTTAACCTGATTTGTGAAGGTTAACGGAATATTTTCACAATAAAATATATCTTTGTATTCTTTACAAAGTCCCTCAATAACCGTTCGTTCTTCTGAATTCATATGATGTAACTGTAATTTGTCTAAATTCTTTGTTAGCAAGCTGTCCACTTCTATATTATTATCTATGAAATTAACACTAACAGATGGGTCCTGTATGTATGGTTCCACTTGAAAAGGTCCCGTAACTACTAATTTTCTATTTTCATGGCTATAATTCTGAATAACAGTTGTTGCATAGCCTTCAATACACGTAACTAATGCGGCGGGCATTCGAATCCCTTCCGTAAATTGCTTAAAATCTAACACAGCTTCCCCGTTCAGTAAGTTGACTGGGAGTCTTACTCTAAGTTCACTACGAGATGGTAGATTATATATCTCTCTCATAGGCGGTGAATATATGATAGGAATATCAGTATTTTTTAAATGTAATATCTGATTTTCCATATTAATCTTTGCCTGTAATTGCTTCAGCAAATTGCTACCTATTAACCCATCATACCTATCGTCGACACTATAGACATAAAACTTATGGAACTCTTGACTTCCAAAGGTAACCGGTAATGGAATAATAGCCGTTTCACTATGAACACTCGATGCGTGAGTGCTAACAACTTCGAAGGGTTCATACTGTAAATAATTTTTAAAATATTTATTCGCTATATACGGGCTTATAAACGATCTAACACTCCCCGTATCTATCATAAAAACTGCCTTTAATTCTGGTATAACTATATGTGGTAAATTTAAGCGTTTATTACAATTTATTTTTATTCGTTCTCTAGGGTAGAGGCC
Organism: Antitype chi; assembly: GCA_947359405.1. Lineage (NCBI taxonomy): Eukaryota > Metazoa > Arthropoda > Insecta > Lepidoptera > Noctuidae > Antitype > Antitype chi. The sequence goes on along the minus strand of OX375815.1, from coordinate 5,616,147 downwards.
GTTATGCAAAAATTTCCCGCCCCGGGTTCTTCAGGAGAAAATTCTTGGCACTCATTGTACGAATAACTTGAACTCTGTTCATTATTATTAGAATTATTTATGTAATTAACACGTCGTGAACTTGCAGTACGCATGGTGACATCAGTATTCGCACCCGACGTAGATGCTTGCGCTGCAAAAGACGGCGTGCTCGGTGCATGTGCCGCGAACTGTTGGTTCGGTTGTGCAATCGGAACAAATGACCTACTTGACTGCGGTGACGCATTATTGTTGTTTGTACGATTAAAATTGTCTTGATTTCTTTGAATATTATTATGTTGTTTATAATGTCTGGGCTGATGCGAATTGTTCGGTGTAAATGTGCTGTTTGTAGCACTATTCGGTACATGTGTACTTGATATGCTATGTGAATCTTTCTTTTGATTATTAGATTCAATTGCATTTTGGTTATTTGGCAAATTGGGTCTGTTATTTCTGCTAAAATTACGTCTGTCGTTTGTTTTCGACTCATAGACTGCCTGGAAGTTTTGTTCTTCTAAAACTATTTTTAATGCATCCTCTAACGTTGTGACGTCGCGCAAACGAACTAATCTAACTAAAAATGGTGGTAAATTAAACAAGAAAGCATTCATTGCTCTGTTACTATAAATGATTTGCTTTGCCTTACGTAGAGATTCATCAATGATAGTTTCTGATATTTTAGCAAATAAAACACTTCTCATCCGCTGTATTCTATGGCAAAAATCTAAATAACTTTCACCCTTATTTATTCTACACGATTCTAACTCCATTGCTAAACAATCCTCTGTGCGTGGATCACCGAAGTGTTGGTTTAACAACTTCTCCAGCTCGTCCCACGTACCTATAGCTTCTCTTTCGCCTACCAAACTGGCTGCTTCGCCTGATAACCTACTTGTTACTACATGAAATAAATATTCATTTTGGGCTGCGGTTCCTTTGAACGTAGACAAAATATATTCACATTTTTTTACAAATAAAGGCAACATTCTAGTGTCGCCGCTGAATATTGGTATGATGTTAACCAATTCCTGTGGGACACGGGTTACGTTTTCCATTGTGAAAAGTTATGAAAGAAACCAACGCGGAGAAAAAAAAATCACACTAATGTGCTACTAAACTATCACTACTCTTAAAATATTAGTACAATTAAAATCTATGCAAATATTATTACGGCGTTGTCCAATCCCTAATAATACACAAACACATAGACTATTACAAGGTTGGGATATAGATGGAAGAGCTGAGAGGAAGGTGAAAAAGATTTACTCACAATTCCGCAGCTAGCTCCATGCTCCCTGAATTACTGCTGTGGCTGGTCCTCTTCCGTAACTCGAAGTGGCTTCTTAATGAATTTATTTGTTCGGCGATCTCTGCTAAACCGTAGACACGGACGTCGGCTGCTCCAGGTAGAATTGTATACACGGCAAACTGACTACAGAGATCCTACCGGCTGCGCCAATTAAGTAAGCGACAACGGAAGTATTTAAAAATAACTTTATTCCGACAGAGTTACAGCGAAACAGTAATTGATTTCATCTAACAAAATATTGATCTTATATACTAACTTAATTGCTAACGTAGTACATGTACAGCGTGATCAGATTGACGCATGTTCTAGATAATTATAAATGCTGATCGCGCAGTGGGGAAATTGGGAAATAATAATCTAGTAAATACTTATTGTCTGACAAAGCTGATATTGGTAGGTTGGGGTTCCTTAACTCGCGCCTCAAAAAGATGTCAGCACCAACTGGTGGGGTCCGCAAGGGCCGATGCCTGCCGGGGGTGCGGGTTGTTCGAAAGAAATACCGTGGCCCCTGGCACACAGGCAACTCAGGGAACACGAGAAGGTTTTAGTCAGTAAAAGTCTGACACGCCCTCCTGCTCCACCCAGAGCGGGATAAATTATTTGATGATATCACAGACTCCAAAAAAAAGGGCCTAATGCTCAGCAGTAGCACTTGTGACCACTAGCACAACAACTCAGTCCTCGGTAAATAATTATGTTATTATTTTGAACAAGTCATGACTGTGGGTTTTTAAAACGGTATTTAACTTAATCACCATTTCCAGTAGCTGCCGTTTAAAGCAAATTATACGGAGACGTAATTAGCAAAGCATAAGATTAATAAAAGAGATTATGGTTCATTTAAATATCTTCAGTAATGTTATACCTACGTTAATTATTATGAATATTAATTAGGTTGTTTGTAATTATTATGATAGAGGAACAAAATAATAATTAAGTAACAAATTACAAACGCAAACACGGGCAACCGTTTAATTAAATGTCGGTTGATAAACTAGTTTTACTATTATTTAGTCTCGGCTTTGCATTCAATTTCAGTTAAAACATAAATATTTTCTATATTTTTACATTCTCCTATTCGTAGCAATATCGTAGCGCATAGGCCTACGAAGCCTACGGGATGTCTACGGGCTACAACATATTTTTTTTGGGAATGACAATTAGATGTTTTCGCAAATGATTTGACGCTTCATTTTTGTTCGGATTTTGAACTGGCTCTAAAACTAGAAACACGAGTTATTCACCTTCTAATCTAGTGGAAATATTTTCGAAAAGAGAAATCAGTCAAACTAGTTTTTGAATATAGGTAGTTCAACAACTTTTAAAACTTCCAGTACTTAATATCTGTAACTAAAATCTAATAGATCTCGTGGTGAATAGAACAGAGTAATTATTTTTATATAACGTAGGCAAGTTCGCACATCTCTGCATTGTTTGGCTGTGATGCAACGCGTTGTGAAAGCCGATACCGCTGGAATTGGGTTAGCACTGCGCGCGCGCCGCTCACACCGCGCGTGCTGCGGAGCACGGCGTTTTTATTTTTGTTAATTTAGTATGGCTGTATTTGTTGTTATAATTTGGAGTTTTGTGTATTTAGGATTATGCTTGGTGATGAAGAATGGTTTGAAAATATCTTGTTAGGTACGTTTAACACACAACGTTATTTACATTCAAATTTCTCTATATCTACATATAAATTAAAGTTGCTTTCATGTCTGTCTGTGTGACTGCAGTGTTCTCCTAAACTTCATAACGGATTTTGATGCGGCTTTCACCATCATTAATAAGAGATTTTATTCCGGAACGTTTACGTGTTTTAAATATTAATATTAAACTTATATACTTTTAATAAAGACATCTGGATGTTTCATCAAGACGTAATAACCTTCTCGTATCAACCATAACATAATCCAATTACCAGTAACCCCGAAAATCGTTGAAATACAATGGTTCTGCTAAAATAATAAAATGCAGTTAGCTAACAACCTTTCAAGATGGAACCACCGTACAAATTACAGTTTCTTGCATAATTCTTGCGGTTATACAACACGCTGGTGTATGTTCCGGTTAGGTATGAAAGTCGTTGGTACAAGGTCGACTGCGCCACGTCGCAGTGGCCACTTGAGAGGAGGATCTTGGAAAGAAAGTTGGTTTACAAAATTCAAAATATAAAACTTCACACAAAACCTACATGGGCACTTATGAAACGTCAGAAACTAGGTGCACGGTTCCAATTGTTCGTTTCCTATGGAGAAGAGCTGTCCCCGTCTCGGTAAAGAAACGGCGTGGATGGCAAAAAAGATTGCTAAACGAACGGTCCAGTTTCTTCTATAACTCCTCAAAGTCTATGATCTCCAAAAGAAATAGAGCTGAAAGACTACTTTCTACTATACCTTACTTTAAAGGATCAGGTTTCTTAAACTACCTAACAGTAGTACGGTTTCTAAAAGTCCGTCCGCGTTCGCAGAACTAATAAAAACTCCACCACCATATCTCTACGTTGACGTCGTGAACGGGTGGACCTAGCAAGTTGAAATTTATATCAGATACTGAAGTCTATAGTCCCTATTAGGTGTATAAAAATCAAGGTCCTGAGTCTACACGATAAAAAGATATGGGCAAATATAGATTTTTGCGAAAACTTGTAAGTACCAAAATTTACCTTAATTTTTACCTTTATTTGGCCTTACAGCACAAATAAAGGGAAAATTCCAAAAAAATCAAAAGTTGAAAATTATTACAAGTTTTCGCGAAAATCTCAATTTGCCCATATCTTTTTTATTATAGCGGTACAACGGGAAGGTACGGAACCCCGGGCGCACGAGTTCGACTCGCACTTGACCGGTTTTTTTTATTAACTAAACAGTCAGGTCAGCCGACGGTGGTTGCCTGAGGATGGAAGAGGGGGCGAGACGACCTAGACGCGTATTGCAAGGGTTGGATCGAGGTGGCCCTGGATAAGAATTTCTGGAAGGATTTGTAGGAGGCCTTTGTTCAGTCGTGGGACAGTGTAGGCTAATTAAAAAAAAACGAATCGACTCATTCAACTCAACATAATAATAAAAAGAATACCTAATAGCTTTAAAAGTGTCAATTACATAATATTATGCAATTTAGCAACTCATCTCATAAATTTAATCAGCTGTTTTTCGTTTTGTCTAATTCTGGAAGGACATGTCACATTGATGTTATCACGTATTTCTTGATAAGCTAAAGGCACGTTGTTGTTGTTGTTTTGACTATAAATAATTGAATGGCTTAATCACTCAATAACTACGTAGCTAGATATGATGTACGTAGTAGGTACGTACTTGGGTGAAACTTCATACCCATTAGGATAGTTAAAAATCTTACAATAACTTTTTTGTTATTCTTTAACGTCGGCTTTTATTTAATCAGCTTAGATTTCAATTCCTAAATGATTATTAAAAGACCTGAAATGTTCAGTAATGATGAGTAAAACAAGTTTGTTTATGCCCTAAATAAAGACTCCAAAACATCATTATATCCGGCGCTACGTCGTACGATGCATCATTTACAAACGGTGGCGCCATCTATACATAGTATAAATTGTAGTTGCTTTTGGTGTCTGTCTGTGTGATCGCGTTGTTGTTCTAAACTACGAAATGGATTTTGATGCGGTTTTCAAAACGATTTAGATTATGTATTCCGGAAGGTTTTTGTATGTTTTGCATTAGTATCAAACCTACATATATTACAGAAATCTCACTATTCTGTCAATACATAAAAAAATGCTAGAACTGGGTCGGGTCGCTATAATAGTTTTCTATATTTTCCTTGTCAACGTTAACGACTATGACAACATAGCACATAATAATGACCACTAAGCTAACATAATAATAAGGCTATAATTGAATAATAGAGCACTATGTATGTATGTAGGCACATAAATATATAAACATGTCTTATGTATGACGGTAATAGTTTCGTAGCCGGATTCTATAAGCGATTACATAAAACGTCTGTGAATGCAAAACCGACGAATAGCTTCCATTAGGAAGGCTGTTAATATTTAATACTTACGGCTCTATTTATTAAGTAGCTCGAAAATTGTGGAAGGGTCTTATAGTAAGGTGCGCCCTCCGCACAGAACTAATATTTTTATGCTCGACACTCACCAGATTTCATATTGCTCAGGAATTTTACCATCCTGTCCCATTTTTACCCTGCTATGACAAAACTGTGTAGTCTTATCGCCAATGGCCATCATACTTTAAAGTGTCAATTTAAAAACTAAAACCCGACTACTAAAAACTCACGCTATATAAAGTACTAGCTTTTGCCAGCGGCTTCGCCCGCGCGGAACTTTCATCCCCTGTTTAACTCCGTTAAGGGTTGAATTTCGAAAAATTTTCCTTATTCCTTGTCTACATTATAAAGGGAACCTCTGTGCAAAATTTCAGCTTTCTAGGTCCAAGGTTTTAGGCTGGGCGTTAATGAGTCAGTCAGTCAGGACTTTTCTTTTTATTTACATAGATAGATGAAACAAGAAAATATTGTCATCGGAAAGCCTTGGGCTGATAGTTCATGACATTATGACCACTAGAGGGCGCCGTATTCAAATAAAAGTGACGTCGCCTATAACCAGCAGACAATCAAGACGCTTCCAACTATACCTCATGTTTCAAATGATGACATGTAGTTTAAAAGTATGAATGAGGCAACTGATTATTATAAATACATACCCACATACTTGTACATACCTGTCAAAATCATAACCCTCCGTTTTGCTTCTGTCATTGGGATTTTCCATCTCTGTAGTTTCTCAGTAGCACCCTGGCGGCTGGCGGTGCCCGGTTGATGGCCATAGACATTCCCTATTACGTCGAACATTGAAACATAACAGGCGAAATATAGTACCTATACTATAGGTACATCTCTGACTAACCCTTCGGCGAATACAGGCGTTATGTTATAAAACCCTGCAGTGTAGCCATATCAGTTGAATAGGAAGCAACAGGGTACATCCAACGATTACGTAGAGTAAATAGTAAATTGCAATGCAACAGTCAATGCGCAGTGCCGGTGCATCAAACAGCTGATTCTGTGAACTCATCGCACACTGGATTGGAACAACCTTGTGTGAGGATATTATCCTTGCGATTCTTATCTTGTTCCAAATCACTAGAGCTCGGAGAAAAAAAGAAAGGTATGGAAAGTTGTACCTAGTGTTGTAAATGACCTACAAGGGCGTAATATTGCGCAATATACATTCAATGCAAATTGCGTAATATACATTCAATCACAATCTGCGTCATTTTGAAGGATATTCTGTGCTTATCCATTGTGCATCATATGTTCAAAAAAACTGTTTGCGCAACAACGTAGATAACGCAATGAATATTGTTAAACTGTCAAAATGAAACCAATTGCTACTGATATTGTGTTACGCAACAATCCCGCTGGTGAATGTCGCGGGAATCCGGTGGATGTGAGAAGCTTGGGACCGGTCGATGTGACGGTTGCTCCATGCCTAGCTGTGGGCTTCTTTCGGCTGAAATGATAACGAATTTCTGGGATTGTTGATTCGCCTACAAATAAATTTACTTCGTGTGAGTCGCCGATAGACTAACTCTATAACAACAGATGGTCACGGGCAACAGACTGTAGACAGTCAAAATTGGTTTTACCAATTGTACACCCACGATTAACCAAAAAACTTCTCAGCCAGAGTAGAAATAACCTTAGAATAATGATAGAAACAATTACGGGCCATAACCCCCTTATGAAACAGCCCGCTATGCAAGGGCTGCCTTGACGCCGAGGAATCAGCCGCCCACATCATCCTGGAATGCGGGGCCGTGGCTTCTCAACGTGAAGAAATCCTCGGAACAGTGAGGTCGCTCCGCGAAGTCTGTGCAGCTAAGGAAGATTCTATGCTTTTGGGCGGAGCTAGGCTGGCTTTGTTAGCCAGAATCCCCACCCACAACGGACCGAATGGGAGTCTACGTGCGGAACACACCCTCAAAGTTTCAGGTCTCTACGATCAGCGGTTTAGGCTGTACGTTGATCCGTCAGTCAGTCATTCAGGACAAAGCATTTTATGTGTATAGATTAAAACGTCTAAGTGCACTGAACTATTAATTATGCATCGCCGTCGGTGTGTTGGACTGTAAACAACTGCCGCCAGTCCGCCACGTGTATACACCGGGTGCCAAAAAATAATGTACAAGCACCTACTCAATTTCAGACAACTGCATAAATAACGCAGTCAAGGTACGTTATATTCGGCGTGTTTAGCAGATATAAATGACTGTTGCTACTTAGTTTATATTTAACTCTATACGGATAGGCATCTTCTATTATTTGACTCGTCCAGGATTTGCTAAATAGGTAGGTCCGACTGAGGAATTAGGAATGCTTACCGAGGTCGGACTGTGGATGGGTGATCTTTACATACCAAGACCCCTCCATGCCTCGGAAAGCACGGGTCCCGGCTGTCATTTGTGGATCTTTGACAGTTGTTACGAGTCGACGAAGCCCGAAAGTCTGACAACCAGTCTTACCAAGGGGTATCGTATTACCCAGTAACTGAGTCGTGGAGGTCAGATAGTCAGTCGGCTCCATGTAAAATACTGGTAGTCAGTTGCATCCGGTTAGACTGGAAGCCGACCCCAACATAGTTGGGAAAAGGCTAGGCAGATAAAGAAGATGTCTTCAGCAAATCTGAGGACTAAAATCACCTATAAGGACTGATCCTTAAAGGTGATTTTGGTCCGTAGGTCGCGCAGATTCTGGAATCTCAAGCCATACAAAAAGTAGGACTGTAAAAGATTATTTATACAGAAGCAAAAGGAATAAGAATCTCAACGAAGGTCAGACACAAAGCACACAAAAAAAACATCACAAGACTTTAAAGCTTATTAAAAACCCAAGTCCAACCAGACATTACTATTCCGGCCGGCTAGGCTGTGTGACATGGCTTTGACCCGTACGGATTTGGGTCAAGAGGAATCGATTTATAACAACCGAGTTTGCATCTATTCGACTGAACTGATGAATTATAAAGTGGTATTAAAGTGGAGCGGTATTTCGAGCTGCCGCCGGATTTAGGCACAACTTTAAATTATTCGAAGGGATTGCCGTAACCTTAGCCAAGTTTAAAGTAGGTAGAGCTGCAAGCTCATTAAATTGCCACTGCCTATTTGTGTTGAGTTTGAGTGGTTGATCACAGATTGGATTCGAGAAAATTCAGAAATAAATCGATTATGAACACCCAGAGTTCTTGACGGAGATTTTTTAACAATGAACCTGGGATATTGTCGCCATGTTGGTAATTTCAAATTTGATCAGCAAGTTTTCCCAATATTCGAAATAAGTGAATAATTTACATTTTCCCCATGATGTTGGGGTCGGCTTCAGTCTAACCGGATGTAGCTGAATACCAGTATCTGACCAAGATTATGTCTGGACTTAAACATAGACTATGACCTCTGAGTTTGTTTCGGCCTCTCTTCTCAGAATAGTCAGTCAAGAAACGCCGACCTCATATGATAGACGTGTTAGGGTACGTTCAGATGACAAGCGCTCAACGTACGTTGAACGCGCGTAATTTTTTTGTAAAGTGTTCACATGGTGCGCGCTTGTCAGGTGTTGAACGCGCATTGCCGCGGCCGCCGTGGTTCAGTTTCTACAGACTTAGAGTTCTACATTTGTCAAAGATGGACGTAGAAACAGTTTTAATGGTGACTTTACACCGATGGCAAAAATCAATTTTTGCTTACAGGCTGACTGAAAGCCAGTACATAATTTTGTATCCTAAGTTAAGGCAATTCGGACCCAAATTTTTTAACTACTTCAGAATGTCCATCAAGTGATTTGATGACTTACTGGCTCTCATAAACGATGAACTCGTTGCAGATAAAAACGCTGTGCGATATAGTATTTCACCAGCAGGAAAACTTATAATTACATACCTTGAGGTAAGTTTTTTTATTAATCAACACACAAATTTATAAATCAATACTTGTTTAGGAATGAAAATTTTAAGAAAAAGTAACAATTTGTTAATCGTAGAATAGCTCCGATTCATTGCTGGCATTGGTTGGTGCAGGCGATGAAGTGTGCTTCCGTTTCCATTTCGGACGATTTCTGGATGAATTGTGCGAACCCTAAAATACGTCTATCCGCGTCAAAAGGGCGCGCTCAACTGAACGGTAACAGAAAACCAATGATCTCAAAGCGCGCGTTGACGCGCGCTTAAAACAGTCAAGCGCTAGCGCAGCGTTCAACGCGCGCTTTATTAAAACGCCCGTTAGCATGTGTACGGCCTAAATAAAATGTATGTAGTTGTAAACGCGCGTTATCAAAACGCGCGATAAGTGCTTGTCATGTGAACCTGCTCTAAAAATGTGTGTACAAACCTACTCACAGCAATAAAGTCATTTATCATTACATGGAGCGACTGCCTATCTAACTTACACAACAGGCCACAACCCAGTTACTGGGTAATACGATACTCCTTGCTAAGACAGACTGTCAGAATTTCCGGCTTTTGACCAAGGAACTTAAATACCACAAGCGGCTAATTACGACCCATAACTACTGTTAAAGACACAGATTAGGTACAAAAATAAATAGTCAAAGATCTACGAATGACAGCCGCAACCAACGGCTTGACATGCTATCCGAGGCACGAAGCGGGTTTGTTATGTAAAGAAGGTCACCTGGACCAACCCTTGAACCCTACTAGCAATCCCTACTATCTCTACTAATATTATAAATGCGAAAGTAGCTCTGTCTGTCTGTTACGCTTTCACGCCTAAACCGCTGAACCAATCGTCATGAAATTTGACAGAAATATAGCCTGGGATATGGAGAAAGATATAGGCTACATTTTTACGCGATAACCAGCATCCACGCGGGTGGAGCCGCGGGCAAAAGTTAGTATTTAATCATTTATAATGATGATAAATTTTACACACACAACATGTTTTATGTAGTTTATTGTTGATGTAGACAAGAGGAAAGAGGATACTAGTTCCATCTTTGCAGCAGTAGTAGTAGTCCTGATGCTTGATGGCTTCTAAAAATAGGTATCTAGAAGGTAAACACGCATTAGCTCTGAGAGAGGTCAAGGCGTGTCATTTGATTTGATGAGTAGGCATACAACTTCAATAGACAAATGATAAGCCAGAGTCATTTAAAACGTGTATTGACCTTGAGAATAAGCACAAAAGGAAATAATTTGCGTAAATACTCTAATCTAAAGGTTATCGTGCTCAGAAACGAGATTTTCCATATTTTTTTTCCTTCTATACCTACTTCTACTTACCGAACTTCGTAATTATAAGGAAGGTGACTTTGTGGTTTAAGATGGTACCCAAATAAGTACTCCCGGAAGACATTAAAAGAGTAGTGAAAGAAAAGATTATGCTAGTTTAAGTATTTCCTATTTATCAAATCTCAGAACTGCTGGGACTGGTTCTCTTCCGATGACGTAACGAAAAACAAAAAAGATTCGAGTTGTCACCCCCTAAACCCTCTGTAAGAGGTTGTCTTAAAAACAAAAATTATAAAATCGGGGATTTTTTAATTACAACAACTTAGTTACATGCATTCGATACATCTGCTGTTTGTTCGTGCGGTAGTTGGGTATCCTGGAAATTCCAGGTGATGGTACACCATCAGTTCAAGGTTACTTTATTCGTCTAACATCATTGAAGTAATAGAAAACCAAATTTTGACTATATCAGTTAAAATTCCATCATCAACCACAAAAGAGCTGATAATCTTCTAACGCTGGATCAATTTTCTTGGATCATAGCTAAGACCACTCTGGATAAAGACCACTTCCAGACAAGACAAAAAAAAATCTGTACAGCGGTTTAAGAGCTACAGTGCCACAGACAGACACACAGACATAGCGGTCAAACGTATACTAGCCCTCTTTTTGCGTCGGGGGTTAACAATTTTCAAATTATATACCTAATTAACTGAAGCTAATATTGCCTAGTTTCAAGTTTATTAACCGAAGGAATAAGATTTTTCATATACCTAAACTGTGTCCCCGATTTTCACCCCCACAGTGGGTGGAATAATGAAAATCTTTGGTATGTCTCCATAATTTGACCCAAAGTTTATTTTTACCAATTTTTAAGTTAATAAACCACACAGTAAAAACATTTTATTCTTTATTTTGGTCACCCCCTTTTAAGTCGAATTTACCCAAACCTCTTCTTAATTCTCCTCTACATTATAAAAAGAAGCTGTGTCCAAAATGTGACTGATATGTCAGTCAGCCAGTCAGTTTCTTCTTTTATACCTATAAAAGATCATGCAGCTTGCATTAAATCCTCTCGAGAACAGGTGGAGAGACCAACACATATTGTGTGTGGTGCTCCGTAGTGGTGATACTGGATGTTGGAGTTGGATGGGTCGAGTATACCACTTTGCCTAAGCAAACAGCGGCAGACTGTTAGCAAAGAATGCTTTGAATGGAATTTAAAATAAATACTCTCATGAAAAATGTTAAAAAAGGTAGAGGTGGGTACTTTACATTTATAAATAATTGAAGAGCACTCTTTTTATTCAAACACCACAAAATCAATACGGTTATACCAAAGGATATTTCGCAGGGTAAGCCCCTACTTAATTTTATAAATCAAAAGGACGTTGACGAATTTACCTCCACACATGTGACTATGGGAATTTGTATGCGTCATTTGAGTTTAATGACTCACTTGAAAGCTATCGACCTTACTTAACGACATTAGGTGGTTTTTTTTTTTTTTTTTTTTTTTTTTTTTTTTTTTTTTTTTTTTTTTTTTTTTTTTTTTCGGAGAAATTGATGTTTAATTGTTCGTCAGAATTAGGTATAGAAAGAGAAAATGTTTTTTTGTTTTTGGGCATCTCGCAGTTGGCCTTGAGAGGCCGTGACTGCTCAACCGGGCTTTCCTGGGGCTGCCATTAAGAAGTTAATCTTAGCGCCTCCAGCCAGGGCTTACAAACTAAAATTTATAAACTAAGCGACTGCACGCTGAGGGCACCCCCTGTGGGGTACGGGCCTCGGCTCAGGGCGTCACTAATAGGGGGACAGCTATCATTGGGGACAGGCTGGATCAAAATATTGGCATTATTATTATTGATCGGGGAATTTAAAGCTACTGGCTCAGCTGCGGCGCGGGCTGGCGCTTCAACGAACAAGGGTCGGTCGGGAAGAGAAAATGTAATATGTTTACGTTTATACAATACGTAGGTAACAGATAAACACAGAGCGATGTACGATAATTAGTCTTTGCAAAAAGAAAATAGTTTCAGTACTCGACCTTTTGAAACGTATTTCTGAGTATACAGGAAAAGTTTTTATTCAGTGCGCAAACTGTAACCATAATTCAGCATATCATTCTAGACCCCCAGCGCAGAAATTTTTCGTCGCTTATACAAAAAAAAATCTGCTGTTTCATAGAAAATTGCAATACCTACGCGGTGAAAATGTGTGGAACAGCAGATTTTTTTTTTGCGACGAAAAATTTCCGCACTGGGGGGAATGATATGCTGAATTCATGGTTACAGTTTGCGCACTGAATAAAAACTTTTCCTGTAGAATCATGAAAAGCCTTAAAACGCGGTTCAGTAACATCAGATAAAATCAATTACATAGATAGACACACTGGCAGATAATAAATTAGCGTTACTATAAATCGTCACGCTTCTTTGATATTCTCTCAGATCATTTAAAAAAAACTGTTAGGTTTATGATTAATTGAACTGTTGACAATGTGACGGAGACGTTTGTAGTATATACTTACTTAGGTATGTACTTATGTATTATATTTTCACATGCCACGCTCCAGGTCAAGCGTATCAGTTGAGTAATACTGTGACAATGCGATAATTGCCATTATCGCGGTTTACTCTGTAATTGTACGCTTAATATCTAAGTAAGTAGTTATGTATTATAGTACATAGTAAATATTTACGTCAACTTGTTGTTGAACTTTCTGCTCTTGTTGTAACTTTGCTTACGTGTATATTTGTTTGCACCTACCTATATTTTTACAATAAGTCTTCTACTAACGAAATAACAGTGTTTTACATTATGGAGAACCTTCCCGTTTCTCGAGTTTCCTCAACCCCGTAGGTATGTAATGTATGATTTTTATTAATAGGCACCTAAATTATTATTTTTACGTGCATGAAACAATAATCTATACAAGGTGGTAAACCGTGAAACAAAATAAACCTAAATGATAATTAGAACCTACCGAACTTAACTTATGAATACAAGTTTGATATTTGATTGAAGACTGCAAAATATAAGCGAATGCGTGCGCGCACCGTTGCACGTTGTCGTGTCGATATCGCAAAAACTGATTGCAACCGGTTTCGATACCAAGCCTCGGCACTCAGGTACCACCATTGAACACACGCGACTGTCAGAAACACCGTACTATATTAACTGTGTATGACCATCACTCTCCATTTTTGTTGTTATAAAATTTTAATTAAGTGTTTTAAAATTTACTAAACATAGCTAAGGCATTCGACATGGTTATGTTCCCAGTTTGGTATATAAGCAGATAGTTTTTGGAAATATCCAATGTTGGGCATTTTCAAACACCAGACAAAACAATCATTGTACTCGAAATATTAAAACAATCTACAATTATGTAACGACTTAATTAAAAAATAGTTTGGTGTTCCGCAAGGTAACAATTTAGGACCAAATCTATTTTTTTCTAATATCATACCATGGTACTTACGTAAACAACGTTGTTTTTGTCTTATAGTTGTATTATTGGTGGTCAACATCGATCATACTGACTTCTGACCCACTTTAATCTTAAATTAATGTAAAAAGATCCCACAATCCCATGGCTACACTAAGCTACAATTCGCATGTCGTGTTCGTGATACAGCCGATTGTACCTCAGAAAGAGTGATTTACTAAGGCCCGCCCACGGCTCAGCCTCGCTCATTATATCGATTAACAAACACTATAATTACACGAACATCAGCATTTATTATCGTCTTCTCCGGAAATTAACGGCTATTTGAGGAATGGATCAATGAAATATAGCTACGGGATAGTTCAAGAATAAGTAGTTAGGTCCCTGACTAAGCTGCTTCAGGTTATTTCGCTCATTAGTACCTATTAATGGTCGAAGTAATTGGGAAGTAAAAAATTCTTCGAATCTAATACCTATAACCTCGTCTAAGAAGCAACTTTATCAATTCGATTCGGAGAAAGAAATAGGTAGGTAACTACGACACATTTTAAATCTTAGAAAAGATTTATTATATACCTACCGTACAAAAAATAACAGACATAATTTTATCGGGACACCAAACACACTTTTTCTATTTCAATGGAAGTTTGTCCATAAAATGACGCTGGGAGATAATGTTGTTTTTTAACCGCGTAATATTGACATGTGAACGATTTTCACTTGTTTATCTGAAACAATAACAAACTGAACGTCGTCGTCGTCTTCCACACGATCTGAGTAAACATAAAAACTTATCCAGTTGTTATCCCAGGATAAACAACAATGTCCGCCTCTAAAATATTTTTCAGTGCAAAAGTTCGTAATCTTGATTCATAATTTTTGTTGTTTTGGCAGAAGATAAGTAGATTTCAAAGCTAACGACATACCTACTTACCTAACGTAAAATATTCGCAAGTGAATCGCAATATTCAAGCTACGATGTTGTTCGATCTCTATCTTGATTGAAAACCCTAGGAATCATTATCATTATTAATCTATTACACCTTACAACAGCCTCTGAATTGTGTGTCAGTTGATTGATAAAAATGTTTAATCAAATCAGTTCGATAAATGAACAGTAAATTGTTCGATTGTCCTCATTCTGTAGATATCGATAGTTCGTCACGTCACGATGACGAAGGTTGGGCCGTTTGTATCGAGCGTTGAAACGAGATATCGATATGAAGGGTGGTCGTTTATCTCTGTCGTATATATCGTTGTGGTCGCGGCTATCGGTCGGCACTCGGCAGTGCTCGGTGGTAGAGTTGCGCAAGCGCAGGCGGTCAGGCACGCGAGGCCGCCACTCGGCCTCATTCTCATTAGGTACGCAAATGTCAGGATCAAGGCCACTGTATGAACATTCAAGAATTTATTCAATCTTATTCATGGTTAATATTTACCTTTCAATACATTTGACAAGCCTGAAATAACACGAATGAAAAGTCATAAATGCAAAATCAAACCAGTAACTACTTACTAGTAATAGGTACCTACCTTCTCAATATAACTTACAAATAGCGTGGATTTTCGGCTATTTATCTTGACAGGAACTCGCTAACATTTATTTATTCCAACGACTCTATCCATGTGAAAGGTCAACCGTTAATACAATTAAATAACCTATTGTTTTGTTTTTCCTTTGAAAGCAACAAGAAGTCCTTTTCTGCACTGCTTCATCCGTATCTTTCAAATTATTTCTTCACATTATTTGTCCGGCTGTTGCCATGTTGATTGTTGGTATTATTTTATTACCAGGCAACATAAAGGAACGCCTTACGTAACATTACCGAGAAAGATGATTATAGATACAAAGATTTTGTTTTCTGGAAAATCCCATCTTTTCTGTCAAGGGTCCGTGTGACGGATAAGTAGGTAAGCACATTAGATAATCTTTTCACATACCAAACTTACTTTCTAAGTCTGTTTAAAGTGTAAACAAACTAGCAATCCCTAACAAAATAAACATGTTCATACTACCTGCATAGTCTTTTGCTTTAGCCAAGTAAAGGTCGGTTTTCAGTCTATCCGGATGCTCTGAATACCAGTATTATAGATGAGGCGACTGCCTATCTATAATACTACCCGGAGTCTCACATACACCCATTAACTGGGTTGTAAAGATCACACAGGCAGTCACGCGATACCTCTGGGTAAGACTGGTTGTCAGACTTTCGGGCTTGTCAAAGATCATCGAAGACGACAGCAGGGTCCAACTTCTTAACGTAGGTACTTTCTGAGGCACGCTGAGATATCGCTTAATAATGAATGGTCACCCACCCATCCACGGACTGACCCGGGCAAGCGTTGATTAACCTTTAAGATCGATTCGTGCGGCTGTTATTATTATAAACATATTATTTTGTTATGATTATACGTTAAAGACTTATTCTTGGCAGTGGTCAAAGTGAGCAAGCAGGACGAGGCTCCTAATTTTGTCCTTTGTTGAGCAATCAATATTGCATTATCGTGCAGATACGATTTAAATTGATATCGCGCCATGTTGTAACTGTCAACATCTGTAGTATTCTTTTCAATTTGCCGGAGACATACAAAGCTTTTATAGGTCGTAAAGCCATCTTATTGCCTGTTACTGCTTTGTTCATACTTTTCTAGGCTAAACGGAATAACCGATAAATCCATGATGAAAGAGCCACAGAAACAAAGTGGTGCCCAATTTGAATAAGGCTGATCAATACAAAGAATAACAAATACGTTGTCAAACTTAGGTAACACTTGATAGAGCTATGATTGGGTGCAAGTGACTGAAATAAAAATAGTCAAGAGTCACTTGATGTAAGACTTGAACAGACAGAGGGCTAATTGCGTAACTCGCTAACAGTAAGAATGGCTTTCATTTTACCAGTTAAACTCAACAACATTCATTGCGTTATTCAAGATATATTTTCGAACAAATGGTGCAATGGATTAGCAATTTCTTTCAGAATAATTTAGATTGTGATTACGCAATTAAGAACGATTCGATTACGAAATAAAGGATTTCTTTTAGAAAATAAAACTAGAACAAAATAATGTAGCAACGCTCTCATTTATTCGATCAATAGCAATTAGTGGTTTCTTAATTCGGTACAACATCTTTCAAAGCTATTATCAATTGTTTGGACATAATATTGTATTCCAGTCAGAACTACCGGTGCATATCGTTCACAAAATCGTAAAAACCCACCTCACACGTATCTACGCCATTTACCGTGATGGTAACAAGGGTTTTCCCGGAATAGTAATAAAACAGTGTAATACCGTATTATACTTTTAAAAAAAAAGCCGGCGAAGTGCGTGTCTGACCACGCACAGTGAGGTTCTGTAGTTGGGATGAATTTTCTCCCAAGAACAAACTTAACTTCGTGGTTGAGAAAATGTTCTATTCCATACATCGATATTCGTCACAGTCAATTCTCCAAGTACAGATAACTTAAACACAAAAAGGAAAGAAAAATTAATTATGAGAAATGTAAGTTTGTAATCGCAAAAATATTGAGATGGGAAAAAACCATTGAACTCGCGACACTGTTACCGATACCACTGACAACACGAACGTACGAACGAACAACGTTGAACGTACGTTGAACGTTGTTGAATCTGACGATTCAAAAAATATTTCCTGACTATTAAAATACACACGTAATTGTTCAAGTTTTCATTTCTGTCGGCACTTCCGGAGTTTTATGCGATAAAATTAAATTAACGATTTTGAGGTGCGGAACCCTAAAAAGAAAGTTAGCAAGGCACGGTAGCACTTACCAATTTTCCTCTCTCTCCCTACCAGAGAAGCTTAACAAAATCCGTATAAATAGCATCAAGTGCTATTTCACGCCTATGTTCCGCCGCCTCACAAGAGTAATTAAAAAGTTTCCCTGGGTAAAAAGCGACGTGTGAAACAGGCTTTACAACCAAACTGTCGACTGACCCGAACTGCCGTAATACAAACAATTTCTTACCGAAATAGCTGCAACGATCATCGAGCTTTAATTATTAGGTACAAAAAAATACAAGCGTTTAATTAACATCTACTTGAGCTATTTATACAAGGTGGTAGGCAAATCGACGCGCAACCAGTTACCATGGATTTTACATAAAATTTAAACCCGGGAGTTACAATTTTTACTTTTTATTTTTATATCGGCATGGCTAGCTAACATATGACAAATTATTTAAGTACTGTGTCTCGTAATGTTGATTACTTTGCCTACCTACGTATAGAATCAAGTCTATCTAACTAAACAGACAGCTGTGCTGCTGAGGAGTTTCTTGCGCCACTTCTTCTTCCCAGCTAAAGCACTAGGAAGTGGTGAAAGGCGGGCGTTCTGGGGGCTGTCTTATGTAATTTTGACATTCGAAAAGTGCTGATTCTCATCTTAATTTGATTAAATGACTTTTGATTTTGATTTAGGTACTCATAAAAAAGAAAACTAGCTTTATCAATACATTTGACTGCGTTAAATTTACACGCAAAGGGTCTAGAATCATATGCTGAATTCATGGATACAGATTGCGCGTCGATATCCCTGCCATCCTGTACAGTATTTTAATATTCAGACTTTAAATGCAATTATGAAAACGTGAAATATAAATTCGTATGGATGGACTGCCGGCAGACTGCTCCAGCGGGCAATAAAGTAAACTAACCTTTAATTAGTTCCAATTACCGCGGGCGTCTTGATGGCCGACGTTATTTATTGTATAGCGTCCATAATACTTTAAATAATAACGTAAGCTTTTTCTACAGTTATTCGAGTCTGCTGGTCGGGTGTATACACAAAGAGAACTAGTTTTTATTGCCAACTTCGACTTGATTGACTTTCAAGTTTATATACACATCGTAACAGTTATAAAACAATAGAGAATTTAATTTAATGAAAGATCCAAACTATATTAAATACGCATACATTGTTTTTCGTTCGTAAGCAATCATAATAAATTAATTCTTTATTTTACACGTTTTGAATGCTGAAAATTGTTACTTCAGGTTGACATTCTTCTTGTAATTTGTACACTAGCCCCCCTATTTATAAACATTGCTTAAATTTATATAGGTAGTGATTAGCGACCGTTTAACCATACATTTTTCACATTTAAACATCTTTTAACTTTAAGCAACGCAAAGTTTATAAATAAGAGGGTAGAATTCTAGATTTATCATAAATATGATGATCGGTAATTCACAACAAAATCTTGAATAAGGATATCTAAATGAATGCCTGCATAAACTTATTATTATAAAAGCGCGCTGTTTGATTTTCAACGCTCGACTCCGCTCCAAAATTTATAAATCCAATAGCGCACTCCCATTTACGCATTCATTTAGGCATCACTCAATGTTAGTGAAAACGGGAGAATCAGTATTTGTTTTACAAAAAAATACTTACAAAGGTCTAGAAAAACATGTATTTATAGACGCGCGGCGCAACAACACTCCGATCTTATTGATTTCACTCTCTCAGACAGAAACCTACGTCGCGTCTAATTTAAACAGTCATTCTTTTTATTGTCTGTAAAACCGAAGACTAGCCACTGCGTACTCCGAACAGTAATGATTACACACGCAAACACGAAGTACTAAACCGTACTCTACTCAATAAAAATGTCAACAGCGGTCATTATGATAAATTTTAGTAAATACTTACTCATATCGTTATTTAAAGTTACGACCTATAAAACACTAACAAAACTCTACATTCACTCATTCATTAAATCTTCGTAAAACTCTATTGACCTATTTCAGCACCTCTTTATAAATTTTTGTCTAGCAAATATACCTATTCATTGACATTTGGATACACTTTTTATCTATCTGACTAGAGTCCAGTCAGATAGCCACTGTCCGGTAAGTAGACATTAGCCACAGCAGCCAGTTACTGAGTGCTCTAGTAGCTCTCGATTTTACGCTTCGACCGCGTTCGGTGCTCCGATCGGTCCTTCATCAATCCAGGGCCAATCGGAGCGCCGCGCCGCTGCCGCGCCGATCGCGGTCGATGCGTAAAATCAAGATGGTTAAAAGAAACCCAGAGCTTACAGCAGGCTTAGCACGATATCTAAATGATGTACAATAGGAGAAGATAGCTATGTTTTTCTATTAATTATCATAGTTATGCGTTTTAAACGAATCATGACTTTGTAGATAATCGTGTTTGCTTTGTGGCCGTTAAGTAGAAAGTTTGTTGTCAGTGTGATTTTGACAGTTTGGGAAGAAATATTCTTCTGAAATAGTCTACATTTGTAAAGACCTAGACAAAGATCGTTAGAAAAGAAAAATAAAATGACAGATTGTAGAAGGATATCTACGGTGCGATGTCAAAAATGGAGAAAAGAAATGTCACTTTGTATTCAAAAAGCACTGTCTATTCTTCGTAAAAATAGAAAACGTCATGCCAAGACTACAGACAAGAGGCTTTTCGGCCACTGTGAAACAGGCCATATGATCGTATTTTTCATATTTTTTAAGTTCAATTCGTATGTGTTTTCGTATCAAAATAAGTGGTGATGTCTCATATTATATCAATGACAGATACCTACGAGCTTTACCTTCTTCCAATACCAGTCAAAGTTAAGTGCCGTGGGCTACTTCAAAATAAGTTGGGCGTTGCGTGGGCTAACTAACACCTACTCTTAGTAATAGAATTAATTAATTATTTAGACATTCTCAAAAAAGATATCGGCCACAACGCTATCTTTTGGCTTTGTATAAAAAAGTGAACACGCGTAACTACTTATATTCTACTTTCCCCACCATCGATAAAGTATGTGCACATTGTTCAGAATGCAAACAATATTGACGGCACGGTTGGCGCAGTGGTTAAGCAATTGACTGGTGCGCTGCGTGTCGCGGGTTCGATTCCCGCACGGAACAAATATTTGTATGACCTACAAGTAGTTGTTCCGGGTCTGGCTGTTTGTGTATGATGTGAGTTTAAATGTTTGTAAACGCACCCACAATACAGGAGAAATTCCTAGTGTGGGGCAACGTTTTAAAAAAAAAAAAAAAAAAAAAAAAAAAAAAAAAAAAAAAAAAAAAAAAAAAAAAAAAAAAAAAAAAAAAAAAAAATTGCAGTCAAATAGAGTTACGTATCGAAAGAAGTCTACTTTATTTTCTGTGTCGACTTTACTCTCCTATAAATAAATTAATTAGGTCAATGGGACTATGCCGAACTAATTGGACTTCGACCTCTATTTACAAAACAAAACCTACATACGATAAATCGATACTTTGAAAACCAAAAAAGTTGTAACCTACGTTTCGTTGCTTTGGAAATTGAATTTTCTTACCAAAAGCGTAAAAAACTGGGAATTCAGGCATTTCATAAAATATTTATTCGATTTCATTAAAATACCGTCGACGTTCACAAGCACATGATATTGGCATCGAAATTTTCTGTTTTCTCGCTAAAAATAAACACGTCAATATCAGGCTTCATGAAGGGTATTCAGGACTCACGGTTGGGGGAGCGTATATGTTTAGGACAAGCAAACTTAAACGTAATATTTTTATGCCTAGATCCTTTATTTTGTTTCCATATTACCGAAGTTTGATATTGTTTATTAGGTATCCAGGCAAATTATTTCTGAAATCTCTCAAGTAAATAAATCATATTTGAATTTCAGCATACGTTCGATCGTGCCGTGTTCAGCAGAAGCCACTGCTTCTCACTAAGAACATTCTCTAAGCTAGAAAACGTCATGCATTCATCTCTCGTCGTCGTGTTGGTTAAAACTGAATCCTATAATGATGTGTACGTTTGTTATCTTTCGCGGACTCTGCGGACCTTCTCCTGGCGGCTGCGTAGACCGCCAGCTTAGATGGCGACGGCAAGCTGGAGTCTCTAGGACGGACTAGGGATTCCCGGGATTCTGCAGCTGGAAGGGACGCAGATGTCGGGACGGAAGGCAGCTTGCGAACTGTGTCGTATGGTAGAGGTGAGCTGCGTGACGCAGTTGACGCGATGGAGCCAGAGCCGTCAGAATCCTGAAACAAATGGTCGTTTAATATCTGAATTATCTTAAGAATGAAGCTCCGTTAATGAACCTGATAGCTCCTTGGCTAAACTTGGTTTGCTTTAAGCATCCTGCTATCTATTAAGTCGTAGCTAAGATAGCAATGTGTCGTCGTTGTACTCGTGGCTTTCTTTCTCAATCTCAACAGATATCTCATAGCAAGAACTTGCCAAGAAAAGGCCAAATACATAAACCTAACGGGATTGTTGACCACTTATTGTGCTTGTGGTTGTGAGACACGGATCCCCAGCCTATATGTGCAAGAAGTAGGTTCCTAGTATAGATACGTACCTATAGCCTTTCAGTTCAGAACACCAGAGCGGAGAGTAATCGAACCATTTCAGTTCCAATTCAGTTTCTGAATACTGCACTCGTCGTATCTGGAGCAACGCACTAACAATACCTACTGCTAACATTATAAAGCGATACATTATAATCATGTTACCATAACGCGGCCTTGGCTTAGCACAGGGCAATGACATCAATGTACGCAGCGAGCTTTAGCGAACTAAATTTAGTTTTACCTTCTACAAAACTAGGAAGGATTTTTTAATTCCATTAAGCTTTAAATAGAACTAATCTTTGTTTGTCACAATTTGTGGTTGAACTAAAAATAGAGCAGACGAGAGCGGCTGACGTCAGAACTATAAATAAAAATATTGATAGACGTGCGATAACAAAATAAGTAGATACCTAGTTAGTGGTGGATTAAAATTGTACTCTAATAGTTCGTAGAAGTCATTAATCAAATGTAATTGAGTGAAGAAATTGACCTATCGTTCACTTGTCGAGACTCGAGTGCATAGAGTTAGGTGCAGGCGGCACTCTCTAATCACCCACCTGGAAACTACGTGAACATCGCTTCCACTTTAATAATGACTTACTTAGTGACTAGGTAGACAACTAGCCAAGCCATTCGAGTCGTTTCTTGGAATAGCAGTCGTCCACAAAGTGACAAATAATAATGACGTGTCCAACTCCGTCAATTTTGAAATTTGTGGCGATGCGGACTCAAAATCACAAAAAAAACAAGTTAGTAAAAATAACTACAGTCTCAATCAAAATCGTAAAGAAAGTAAAGAACTAACGACGAAGAAATGAAAGAGAAACCATAACTGAACTGCAAAGTAGAACAAATAAATTGTCCATTACATTGCTATTACTATAACTTCGTCGAACCCCTAGATATAGCTCTAAGTTTACACCAGCCGTTTATAGTGTAGGTCTGTATTTCTTCAGAAACCAAATACTTTTTACCTACCTAATACATATTTATCATACCCCACTATATCAAGTCATATTGCTCTTAGATTTCTTTACGTGATCGTGGAGCATTCCTGTACTTCTCCATTTAAAAAAATTTAACTGTGCTGCAAACTCTGACCTTTCAACATTAAATAAAATGTTTCTAACTAACTTCTTCTAAACTAACCAGTACCAGGACAGTCGCTTTTTAGTAAATATTTCCTGCTTCGTGGTCAGCCTAAAGAGTCCATAACAAAATACGTTATCAACCAGACAAAATTATTAACTTGTTGTGATGGATATGGGGAAAACATGGATGTAGGTATAACTAGTAGTTTTTCCGGCTGGCAACAATAAGGATAATCGTAATAACTTCCCCTACCTACAAGGTCTATTTTGATAGCTTAGAGTTGTGTCTCAGAGTTTTACAGAAATACAATTCCTCATGCAGGTAAATTCAACCAATTCAATACCTTGAAACACCACATAAATTATGTGGATTTTATAATGGGACCATATTTCAAAATACTCAATTACTCTCTTTTTTATTACTATCCTACGCTGTCCCACTCCTGGGCAAAAGCCTCCTACCACTCCTTCCATTTTTCGCTAGCCCGCGCGTCCTCCTTCCGGTTTTGACGGAACCTATCCAGCTCCCGCCGCGGGAGACGCCCTGGGCGTCGGGAATCCCAGGCTGATTCCCGGCCACCGTAGGCGCGGGCTTGCGGACGGCGAGTAATGGGTAGCTCGCTGTCCGGTAAGGACCAAGCCCGGGTCGACGGCGCGTTGTGTTCCACGCGCGCCTCAAAGAGATGTCAGCACCAACTGGTGGGGTCCGCAAGGGCCGATGCCTGCCAGGGGTGCGAGTTGTTCGAAATAGATACCGCGGCCCCTGGCACACAGGCAACTGAAGGAACACGGGTGGGTTTTAGTCAGTAAAAGTCTGACACGCCCTCCTGCTCCACCCAGAGCGGGAGAAGTTATTTGATGACTTCCCACCCCAAAAAAAAAACTATCCAGCTCGTGCCGCCTTCTACGTGGTCAGCCGCGACCCCGCCTCACTGCATCAGGGCAACAGGTCTGTGCTATTTAGGCCCACCGTATGACACCGACAGACATGTCCTACCCAGTCTCATTTAAGTTGGGTACACTTTTGAGCCACGTCTGCTATCTTTGTTTTGAAAATCAGCAAGGTATGGAGTTTTAGTAGGTAATAATAGTCATTCTGATAAAGCCTAGTACACAATAGGAGACCTTAGTCCACACGCAAGACAAATATCAAGAGTTATTCTTGATATTTGTCTTGCGCGTGGACTAAGATCTCCTATGAGGTCTCAGCGAAAACCGACGACGGCCTACAGATACAAAGATAAATATCTTCAATTAAATCAAATCAAAAGTCATTTATTCAAACTAGGCTGAGAGTTAGCTCTTTTTGAACGTCAAAATTACATAAGACAGTCCCCCCAAAACGCCCACCCTTCACCACTTCCAGTGCTTTAGCTGGGAAGGAGTAGTACATTTCAAAAGCCTTACCTGACGAGGATCCCGGTCTTTGTCCCTACCGTAGATAGAAGAACGAAGTTCTCTACATTTCGAATGCCTTACCTTACGAGCATCTCTATGTTCCAAACGGTCGTATCTCGTATTCCTGGCAGAAGGTTTCCGGGGCGGGCGGGGCAGGGCGGAGGGCGGGGGTGGCAGGCTGGAGGAGCGCGTCTGCTGCGAGGCGCGGCCCTGGCGCTCCAACAACAAGGCCTCCTCGCCGCGTCCCCCACCGCCTCGCGCGCCCACTGTGCCCAGACCAGGGAAGCAGCATAACCCACGCTGTGGAGGTAAGAAGCTTCTTATAATTTGATTCACGGTCTTCATTCAAGATTAAATTTGAATGACGTAAAAACACTACCTAAGTCATTGCAATGTAACTCTTGGGTGGCAGTTTAGTCTGCATCCGGCAAGGGAATGATGTTTAACGTCATTCTAAACAACTTTCTCTGTAACACGAATACTAGATTTTTTTTTTAAACATACATGCATTGAAATAGTCAGTCTACTTTTATCAATTGCTTTTTTTCACGAATCGAGTAGGTAAGTTTCGTAGCGAAAGTTGTTTTAAATGACGGGTAAAATCACCCCTTGATGCAGGTGACTAAATCGCCACCCTGTATTGTATGGTTGAATTACAATAAGTACAGGTACGTGTATTATAAATTATTTATTTGCTGAATTGCTCTAATTCTTCGCATTGTATTTGTAAGTTAACCTAATGCCTATTTTAATTTAAAAGTAAAAAGTTCAACACTGGTTCCAGTGAGTCAACGAATGTAGAAAATTCAGTACCTATTAGCTTCCCTTCTATTAAAATAAACTTATAAGTATTTCGTTATTATTATACATTTATAGGAAACTTATACTTCTCCGAAGTTAACTATGACCTAAAAACTGAAAAACCTACTAGAAGACCCAATTATTGTAAATTATACTGTTTCAATAGCCTTGACATTTTATTTGATTTATTATGGCGCAGGCGAAGTTTTCGCAACCACGAAACATTACTATCTATACGTTATTTTATAGCATGATTTCTATAGCCCAAAACTCTGACAACCACTATTACCAAGGGGTATCTTGTTACTCAGTAACTGGGTAGTGAAGGTCCGATAGGCAGTTCTCAGCAGCTCCATGTAACACTGGTATTCAGCTACATCCGGTTAGACAGGACGCCTACCGGCTGGGAAAAGACTAGATAGATTGTTTGAGGTGTCACTTTTACCTAAAACTGTTTATTACGATACGACCTTCGTACTGGAAAGGATACCAGCAGAGCTATTTGGCATGGAAAACCATGGTAGATTATACAATACGCAAGAACCACGCCCCCTGATGACGCAACTAATGCATACGCTGTTCTGTTTACCTACATGTTTGCTAAGACTCAACTATTATGATAATATGACCGCTTAATGACATCATTAAAATACTCTACACATTCCTTGAATAGAAAATCTTGGTCTATTCCTTTATAAAAGATGTTCTAAAAATAAATTGGGTTTAGGTGTGGTAACACTATTATCAAGTTAATGAACTGGCACAATAGAACAATACATAGACAAATGCCAATAATTAGTGATTCTTACCTCATTGCGGAAGCGGCGCTGCCCGAAGAAAGTTATAACGTGACCACTCTAATAAGACCACTCCAAATATAAATAAACAAGGTTTTATTAATCCAAAGAAATTACTATGGAATCATTGATAATGTGAATCATACATTAGCTAAGCAAAATGCTCTGTCTAAATCTGGTCCAAGTGTAATTTAAGTTATATACGTTTGGTGTAAGTAATAGCCAAAGATAACACAGACGATAAAATATCGCGATGGGATTTTATGGCGCACAGGATTTTTTAGTTCGGTGTTAAATCGAGCATTGAGAATCCAACAGAGTGCATACCAGCGTTCGGAAAAAAACACACTGTTCGATTTTAATCTCTCAGTGCTAAGCACCGCCATGAAAATCCAATGCGCGGAAAAATCCCAACGCGTTATTTTTACGTCTGTGCGAACATGGGTTTATTAACACTTATTGAAACTACTCTACGGTCTGCAACAATGTTGCTCAGTAATTATGTGTGACCCGAAGTTATCATCAGTCAAATAACACTTGATAAAAATATGAAGTGTAAAAGGAATATCAGTATTGTGTGTGTATAGGTACATTAGGTACTTGTGTGAGATTGAAAGTGGCCTATTTAGAGCAGTCTTGTTATAACGACAGTGTCAGTAGGCTATCACTGCAACACTCCAAACAAAAGCGAATACATTAATGTTAATGTTACGAAGAGGCAAATTGTTCGTTGTACATTTTCGCCTATAATTCAGGGCAAAATCTTACATCCGGTTTCTGAATGGTCTATTAAGTTTCTGAATGATTAATCTAATATCAAATCTCATGTCAAAATGCTGAGATTAGCATAGGGATGGTATAATCAATCTATAATGTTCCCAATGCTGAGCCGTAATCCACCACGCAAGCCCAGTGCGGATTGGTAGATGCCACATATCTTCGAATTTTAGTTCTAGGAAATGCCGGTTTCCGCACGATGGTTTCCATCACCGTTTTGAGAACTGTGATAGGTTGCCGTGAATAACAACAACCAATTAATACACTTTACATGATATTTGACAGCAGATTAAAATATTTGAATAACCTTTCAGATGGGGGTTAAACACTGCCAAGCCTCTACGTGTTAGGAGCAGCCATCAAAACATTAAAACCACAACAAACAAAACATGATGTTTATTCTAAGACATGCTTATAAAAATATGATTAATATTACATCGAATACAACTTACAAAAATATATCTGTATACAATTCCTTAGTACTTAAACAATAAAGCCTCGGGGACAACGGCGAATATAATATGGGTTAACAGTTTTCATTTTATGGCCTGCTGTTATATATGGTCAAATTAAATGAACTGGCGATACCTCTCATACGTGTTGAGTTTATCCTCTTTTTTGTGTTGCGGACGAAAAGACGACAGACGCTTCTGTTATAGCTTCTTTTTTGGGAATGATATCAGGTCAACCTAGGAGGTTGTCCGGACTTGCCTGTGGCTACCTTAATAAAATTAAGACCTCCAACGGGGCTTAAAAACTAAGCGACTACACGCTAAGGGCACCCCTGTGGGGTACGGACCTCGGCTTAGGGCGTTGCTGGAAGAGGGCAGCAAAGGACGGGCTGGATCGGAATGATTCAGTCATAGCAACACCATATGGGTCAGTTCAACCCGAGACGCGACGCGACGCTGCGCGCACTTTTTAAGATCACGATACAAAATAGATCTTATAAACTTCACAATAAGGTATACTGCACAACACGGTGCGTCTCAGCGTTCTTCGACACGCTTTCGCGCTCGTAGTGAAATTATACCTTTTCGTGTTGTAAATAAGTTAGATATTCTGTTGCTATCTTAAAAAGTACGCGCCGCGTCGCGTCTCAGTGAGAATTGACCCTATGGTGTAGATATGGACCGACTACCGCGAAGTGCGCACATACACACACATAGTTTCATTGTCTTTATTAGTGGTTGTAATGGCAATCATGTAATTTGGTTAACATAGGTTTTTTATCTTTTAAATATACAGGAAAAGTTTTTTTTTCAGTGCGCAAACTGTAACCATAAATTCAGCATAATTATCATTCTAAAACCCCAGCGCAGAAACTTTTTGTAGGTTAAACAAAAAAAAAAAACAGCTGTTCCATTCATTTTGACTGCGTAGGTATTGGGCTTTTCTATGAAATAGTTGTTTTTTTTTTTGTGTAACCGACGAAAAATTTCTGCGCTGGGGGTCTAGAATGATATGCAGAATTCGTGGTTACAGTTTGCGCACTGGATAAAAACTTTTCCTGTATAGTTACTTTTACATTTTCTGAATGTAAGAACGTTGTAGGCTTTGTAGACAGTAGATTTGTAAAGCAATTTTCTATTTTATTAAGTATGGTACTGGTACTTTTTGCCAGGCATACACTGTCCTCACATATATTATCAATGTAATTTGATATCATTGTAAATAACAATTCTTTTTGAAAGAATAACCGTGACGTTTCTTGGCGGCTCATCTCCATATTAATGAATTGGAACCGTACACTTAGCTTGTGATGTTTCATAAGTACCCATGTAGGTTTATGTGAAATTAAATATGTATTTTCATTTTGATTTAGGACCATGAAAGACTCAATCTTGGTTAGGTCGGTCAGTCGGTTTTTTCGCGTCTGTGAAGTAACGCCTGTTAATTTAATTGAACCATGTATATTTATACACTTTCTGACAATACAAAATGTGTTAATTTATTACTAACAATTATGTCTATTTTCGTTTATCGTTCGTCTTTACAATCTGTTCAAACTTCTCGTCGTATTAAATAATGGTTCGGTTCTTATGTTCTAAATTTTCACAAGCACCTGTTGCTCTATATTAATTGTTAACATTGGTAATTATAACACAATAGGCATTCATTATCTAAATAAATGAGATTTACAAAACGAAATAATTTTCCATAAACTATAGCTGCATGCCTATAAATACTACACGGCGTTACAGGGTCAGTTCAGACGAAACAGAAAAATGCCCGAGAAATTTACTGGCTCCATTGAAAAAAGGACCGTATCACCATAGCCTAAAGTAGAAAAAAGAGCAAACAAGTCGCGAGCATGTCCGAGTCGACTGTGTCGTTATTCATACAATTTTCTACTTTAATATAATTAGTAATACAGTCCTATTTTCAATGAAACTAGTAAATTGCTAGGGCATTTTTATAAGCAGCAGTGAATGTGTGTGTGTGTGTGTGTGTGTATGTTAGGTTAATCTCTTAGTAATCACACGGCTTTGCTTTTATTACACCGTCTTGAGGCAACTTAGAAGTGACGAGACTAAAACTTGCTTATTTTCTAAACATACAATTAGACTTATCTTGTTCAATTATAGGAACAAAATCGGACCTATAATCAAAACAATTATAATTTCAAATCCCTTAGTGTGTTTTTTAATCCAAAATAAATACAAAAAAAAAACGTAATTCTTATCTCTATGTTCATTTTAAGGAGTACATTTCATAAATGGGCCGAAAATATAATATAATAGGTACTAACTTTGGCATATTTTTGCGACCAATGCCTCTGTTTTTACTTCTATATAAAATCAGAATCACACGAATATCATAAGAAGTAATTAAATTATCATTAGGATGGATGCGCTAAGGCAACCCGCGAAATTACTTTTAATATAAAAAAAAAACTTTTTTTTTTTTGGAATTTGCAGGTCAGTGTGTCAGGCTGTATGTGATAATGATTCGCGACTGTAACATGTATCTATTTAATTATTATAATATTAGACAAATTTTTGAAACGTGTACTAATTAGATTAAACAAATCATTAACAAAGACACAACATTTTTATTTAATCGATTAGTGCCGTAAAAATGCATTAAAATTAAAATTAAATGATTTTACATTTTCAAATTTCGCGCGTGATTCGACGAAAATGCTGGACGCAGTAGACGCCATATTGCTTTGTGGGTATGACGTCAGTTTGCTGTATATGTAGACAAATGCGCTGATATTTTATGTGATAATTGTTTATAATAAAAAAATTACTTTAGTTACGAAAATAATAAAAGTACAAAGTTGTTCAATTGACACTCCGTATGACGTAATAACATGGCGGCTACTATTTCATGGTGTTCAAAAACAGATTAAACAAACTGAAATCTTTGAACTGAATTTTAAAATGTATTTTGTTATTTCATGAACTAATTGATCTAATTTTCCGACTGGATTTTGCCTAAGCTATCTCAATAATATATTTTTAGATTTTTTCTCATATAGAGTAAAATACCCTATTCTATAAATACATACGTGCTACAGTCGTGCATCATTTAAATCATCGATACAACCCTCTAACTTTATTGAATCCTATTGAATGACTTTTTCACGAAATAGTCATCAGCGTACAGACGCCAGTACATCAGGCTACCCCAATCTGTCAAATTTCGTTGATAGATTTTCAACTTTATCATATAAGTATAAGGTTCATGTTCAATTGGAAAAAATTGACAGTTTGGGGTAGCTGGCGTCTGTACAACCTGACACAAACTGCAAATTGCAAAACATATAAGAAAATTTCAATTTCGCGGTCTATCTGGCGCTTCCTCCTTAAATTGTTAACTTTCTTGTACAATATTTATTACAAAAAGCCCTATACTTGAATAAGAACATGTCACCACTGTGCTTAGTTTCTTGATCAATAAATAGTACTAGATTTCTGATCAGCGCATCAACCGCGGCCGGAAAATTAAGACCATAACTCAGGGTCTTATTTTGCAACATAGTGTTTTTTTTTTCAACCTTGTTCATTAGAAAATATTTTTTTACTTTGAAAAATGTTAACTTTTTAATCAAAGTATTGCAAACGATAATAAACTTTATGTTTGAGTGTTAAGGTTTATAATCAAGCTATATGGGATAGAGACCACTTGAGTGATGTGTTTTAGTGCTATTATTCATCGAAGCTTAGTTATTGAAATATTTTACTGTATGGAAATGTAAAAAAATCCTTATTTTGGCAAGTAAGTTTCTTTATCAAAGTTTCATCATTCATCTTCATGAGCAAATTCTTTTTAACAGTACAATTCCACAATATATCTTTGCAATTTGAATAAGAAACCAAGCATAGTGGTAGTTCTAGCTCCATTATATAATTTTCTCTCGTCTCAGACTTACCAGTCGTTTTATGCAGAAAAAATATAAAATTCTAACCTTCTATCAAGTCAAAATTGAGTGTAGTTTATTAATACAGACTTTTCATTAAAATAACTTAAAATACCGACTTTACATTTATCCTTATAAGACTAGGTTCCTACTAGTGGAGTGTAAGAAAATAGTTGTAAATATACATTTACGGAGATTCTTATAAACCATGTGGCACCAACACACTCTTGGTTAAGACTAAGACACAGTTAAAGGCACATCATTTAACCAATGTTCAGACTTCTATTGTCTTTGATCAGCACTTTAATTGCGTAACGCACTCCTAATGAAAATCTCTTTGATTTTGACAGTTCAACAACATCCATTGCGTTGATTTTGCTACCGTGAATATGGATTTTAAAACATAAGGCGCAATGGTCATTGTCGAATGGAAAGGAGTTGACATTAGTAGTGTGTTTCACAATTTTATTAGGCTGCAGGTTAGGGTTAGGTAAACACTTGGAATAAAATCACACGGAACACAAAAACGAAGCGTTGTTCGTGATCATTTGTACATCGCCGGAATGTTTGTGTGAGTAAGCGGAATCCTACGAGCTTAGGAATGTTTATAATAGTCGGATACTTGCAAGAACTTGCAACTTTATTAAAATTTGATTGAAAAAATGCGTAGTTCGAGAGATCTGTTGAACGGTCGATTAGGTTATATTTTCGAGACTTTTATATCGGTCTTTGTTTTTTTTCTTAATTTTATTTATTAAAATCGGCTGCTCGTTTTCGAAAGTAATAATATAAATTGGCAATGCGGGGTGAAACGGTAAATAAATTGCAACCTTTTTTAAGTGGTTCAACTCCCGCCTTGAGAATTCATACTGTTGGATCGTGTGAATGCTCAAAGTTAGGGCAAGTGTGTTATGCAAGGCGAGCGTGTGCAGTGTGTCAGTAGTAGTCGCGGGCGGCATGCGCGCGCGCCTCGGGCGACAAGTAACTCACGGCGGGCACGGGCGGGCGCTCCAGGCGCGACTCCAGCGCCGCCAGCTGCTCGTCCAGGCGGAGCGATGTGCTGTCGAAACCGCAACCTGGGACATACAACTCATGTTAGCATACGAACTCCTCACATCCTACTTCATCTACAATTATTAACCTTTTGACCGTCAGAGCGTAAACGTATCGGCGTCCCTCCGACGCCAAGCCACAAATTCGGCGCAAATACCGACAAAAAAGAATAGAGAAACAAAAGGTGAATTGTCAAGCGATTTTGAACCATGTGCCGTGTAACTGTTACTATCACCTTAAACTGCCCTACAAACGGTTACCGTACAGGCCCAGTTCGAGGTAGTACTCACTGAAATAGTTATACACCTTTACATGTAGCTAATAAGGTCGATATTGCATATTTGTATCGCGATTTAAAAAAATCCCCGGAGTCACGTAGCATCTGGCTGTGAACTGAGCCTCACTCTCTGTTACCATAACCACGGTTCCTTTTAAGATTGGTTTTTTACAACCCTCTCTAAGCCCTGCCTGCTGGGGGGGAGGGGGTTAGAAGGCAGATCCCATCGCTACTTACCGCTAGAGTTATCGTTATGCGGGGAGTAGTTCCTGCGCGCGAGGTGGCGGTACCGGCCGGCCACGCTGCCGGCGCCCACGCCCTCCGCGCTCGAGAACGATGCGCCGGAGGATAGACCCACTGGAATAGAGACAGCCCAAGTTAGACAGTCTTTTTTCTAATAGTCACCAACATAAACCGAGTATAGCAATAGGCAAGTGACTCAATAATAATAATGAGACAAGGACACACTTATTAATAGGGTATTACACTCATTTTTGCAAAGTGTCTTACTTAGATTCTAGAGTGCTAATAAACAACTAAAAAATACACAACATTTTTATTTAATCGATTAGTGCCATAAAAATGCATTTAAATTTTACATTTTCAAATTTCGTGCGTAATTTGTCAAAAACGCTGGACGCAGTAGACACCATATTGCTCTGTGGGTATGACGTTAGTTTGCTAAAAACAAATGCGCTGATATTTTGTATGACAATTGTTTACAATGAAAAAAAATGAGTTATTTTACTACTTATCGTTGGTTTGCTGTTCCTGAATGCAAAATATTATTTAAATAAATATTACTTTGGTTACGAAAATAATAAAAGTACAAAGTTGCTCAGTCGACATGCAGTATGACGAAATAACATGGCGACTACTATTTCATGGTGTTCAAACACAGATAAAAAAAAACTGAAATCTTTAAATTGTATTTTAAAATTTATTTTGTTGTTTCATGAACTAAAACTAACATTTTCCGACTGCATTTTGCCTATGCTATCGCAACAATATATTTTTAGATTTTTTCTCCTATAGAGTAAAATACCCTATTCAAATAGTAAAAGTAAACGAGACAGAAATATATTTTCGTAATCTCCTTCGCGTATGCAAACTTTTTGTCTTTGGTCGGCTGTCACGACACTATTTCTTTGGAAAGTATTAGCTAAAACTGTCGTAATTTGAATGAATGGAAAACCTTTTAATATCCAGGTAATGCCGTAAGCAGATAGATAAATTCATCATCATTTCAGCCGAAAAACGTCCACTACTGGACATAGGCCGCCTCCAAGCAGCGCCACCTCCACCAGTTCTGTGCTTCCGCATCCAGCGGATTCCTGCGGCCTTCACCAAGTCATCGGTCCTTGAGGACCGTCCTTGAGGAGGCCTTCTAACTCTACGTCTTCCGGCAAGCGGTTGCAACTCCACTTCAGAACCTTTCGGCCCCATCGGCCATCTGTTCTGTGAGCAATGTGCCCTGCCCGTATTACGCACGTATTGTCACTTCATAGAGGATATAGTAACTTACCAAGTTCCTCGCGGCTGGAGTTATTCCTGAGTGAGGCGCCACTGTCGTACGCAGCGCTGGTGTGCTTCTGCAGAACTTTGATCATCGCATCGCGCTCAGCCACTTTAGATTCCAGCTCCTTTACTCTGGAGAAATAAATCAGCTTTTATTGGTCACGTTCTAGGTGCCTACCCATGGGAAGAACGCGTGATTTGATATATGTACGATCACCAAAAGATATACGTAACCAAGGTCGTCGGATATAGTTGAACTCTGGTATGAAACAGATAGATGTTTTTGAATAAAATTTAATTTAACTAACATAAAACAAAAAGTTCAATTACAAGCAGAAAAGCTATAGCACCCTCCGCATTTAATTTAACAACGCTTTCAGAGCAGTTTTATGTCTGCCTCGCTATTGCAGCGCTCCAAGTATGTTCGCAAGGCGCGCACGGACTGTTTTCATGCGACCATACGGAAGCGCGGTGCGTCTCTTGTGCGCAGAGTGCGGGCCAGCTCCAATGCCGTTCTGAGTATGATAGCAAGTAGGTTGGACTGTCCATATGCGACACTGCTGTGACAGACATGTTACATAATTATAGTGTCGCTCGGAAAAGACTACTGTAATGAATATGAGTTGATTATGATTTAATATGATTTTGAATTTTATTAATCTAATTTGTGTGTTGTATTTATATTGTATTGATTTTTTTGTGATTTTATATTTATTATTGAATAATTTAAAGATGTTTTCAATTATGGGTTATGTGCAAAGATCGGATATTCGGATGCATATTCACCTAAAGTTGAGATGTTGGCTAATTGGAATGCGCTCTTGTATCGAAAAAGTCTTAATTTAGGTAAGTAATTTGTTTATTTTTTGTTTTAACGAATACAAACCACCCCTACCCCTCCTCTAATACATACACATATTTGTATTGGGTTAAACATTAATTTTAAATTAATACACATCTGAATAGTTATGCAATCCAAGAATCCCGGGGTTTTTAATAAATATTACAAATAATTAATAAGGCCGCTTCCATACTTTCATCGCAAAAAAATATCTTTAGGTAAATATGCATCCGAATATCCGATCTCTGGTTATGTGGTACCTGAAATAAATGTTTTTTTATTATTTTTTATTTATCATATTAAATTTCTTTTGAAAACATTCACCGATTTCTTCCTAAACTTCAACTATATCCGACGACCCTGGTTACTTATCTCTGTTGGTGAGTGTACGTATAATCATGTTCTCATACATGATCACAATCCAGTTTTTGGTAAGTTTAGGTCGCGCAAGAAGCGCAAATTGAGAAAGAAATGGCGCTAATTTAATAGTACAATTGGTTTTACAATTTTTTATTAACTGTGCCTGTTTTGGGATATCCCTGGCAGTGAAAATCCTAAAACCAAATAGGAGTTACAAGAAAACTTTCTTTAAACGAATTTTCATGTCTGCGCACTTTTTATGATATCCAATTTTTGGCTTTCTCACAAAAAAATTATTCATCCATTCATTTTTTTCTTGTTCAACAACATTTTTAAACAGTTTTATTTAGCTTGCCCTGTTTGTTTTTTTTTTCTTCTTAATTATTTAATACGTATAAAAAAAAACTAATTTTATAACCCACCTGCCCTCCAGATCGGCCAGTTTCTTCTGCGCAGAGTGCAGTTCGTCCATGTGCCGTATCTTCTCGTTCCGCGCCTCCGCCATGAGACGCTCAGACTCAGCCGACGTCTTCTCCAACGCCGCGATCTTGGCGTCCCTGAAAACGGAACTGTTTTGAGTTACAATGGTACTTCTGTTGAGGTTAGAAGCGATGGCATCGGGTTTATGGAATAATAATAAAAGTTAAAAGAAGGTAGACAAACACGGTACGCAAGTGGGACGCAAAAACTTGGCTAATTAGCCTAGTTTTCTTCGTCTTGTCTCATTTCGCTCCCGATAATTACGACATGCCGTCCTTTTTTCATGTGTCATCTAACAGTGTGACATTTTACCATTTTTAAAGATCGGATGTTGAGTACGCTTATTTATAATACCATTGGGTATTTGTCTTGCAAAGTGGGTAAAGTTACCGGAATATTTACTTTAATAGTTGAGAGAAGCATTGAAATATATTTAGTACTCTTGCTAAAAATAAGGGTAAATGTATGTCTTTCGGTAGTTGTTGAAAGCAGAAATTAAGGAATTCCGCTTTTATTTTAATTACTTATTATTTACGATAGGTTTTCGTCTGACCTTAATCTCACTTGAAAGTAAGCGATGATGTGTTCAACGATGGAGTATGCTAACGTAGAAGTAACCTTACTCACATTTGTTGTTGATCGACATGGTGTTAATCAAAACACTTGGTAGGAGATTTGACAGTGTCTTGCGTGCTGCCCAAGCGCATAGTTATCGTTGACTTTTCACTGATGTTATACCTACTTTAAATCAACCCTTGCCGATTTCGGCTACGGGAACTACCTTCTGTTTACAACGACTACAGGTGACGAGCATGTGCTCTGATGTGGCTCATTTAACCTATCTTGGCAGCAAAGGTACGGTCACCAAAAGAGATAACTAACCAGGGTCGACGGATATAGTTGAAGTTTTTTAAGAAACCGATGGATGTTTTCGAATAAAATTCAATTCGACTAATCGAAAACAAACAGATTATTCCTAAAATTAAATTTAATTTGAAAACATCCGAGTTTCAATTTCTTACAAATTTTCAACTATATCCGATGACCCTGGTTACTTATTTCTTTTGGTGGCTGTACGTGCTACGTGCGGACACGTTACAATACCGTTATGGTAAGCGTGTAGTATATTGGAGGGTATACGTATGGTATACCATACAAATGTACTAGCTACTGACTTGGGGATGGAGGCGGCGGATACCGCAGCCTGTCGCAGCGCGGCCTCCTCCAGGTAGCGCTGCTCCCACTTGGCACACTCTCCCTCCAGCGCCAATAGTCGCTCGTCTCTCTCTCTCACTTGTCTCCGTAACTCGGCTTCTCCTCCTCCCGGCCCGCCTGCAGCGCTTGCGCCGCCGCAGTTGCACTCACGCTTCCTACATAGACAAAACATTTGTCAGAAACTAACGTAGAGGCGAGCGTTTGGACTGAGCGTCTAATGAGGCCCAGTAGTTGCGGCAGAGACTTGTAAAAACGTGGCCACTTCTGATACTGATTTTTATTTTATTTGTTTTATACCTCAAAAAAACAAGTGGCTGAAACCGACTACTTATAATTATCTAGTGACGGAGATTAAATTAGCTGGAAATACTTTGTCCACGTGTTAGGTATCGATATCGAAGACTAATGAAACAAAACAAAAAACATCATTCGAACTCTGTTTAAAACTTTAAATGACACTATGACATTTACAGTCGCTGTCAGAAAATGTTTAATAAGGTGGCTTATTAAGGTTTATAATTGCCTGCACATATCTTTGTCACAAAGTCGATATGTGATTTCACTAGGTATAGAGCATAGATTTTTATCAACAAGAAGATCGGTCGCTCAAGGAGGTGACTTAATAGACAGGATAGTTAAAAAAATCTTTTTTTTTTAAGAAAACGTAAAGATAAATTATTTGCCATTATATTAGCTAGCATTGAGACGAGACAAAAAGGATACGGACATTCGGACGAAGCATTGGCATAACGGTCGAACTTGAAATTATGACTTGCAAAATCAAAAAATATTTATTTCTTTAAATCTATCAACAATGTATTATTTTAATAACTAGTGTAGCCTACATCAGCAGCTATGATGGCATGTAGTCTATCTCTCATAGATGCGACAAGCCGCGCGGAGAAATCAGTCCCCCTGATATCATCCCATACCAGAACACAATGTGATCTAAGAGCTTGAGGGTTTCATACATTCTGACAGTCCCAGCGTTGAACCATTAGGCCCCGCAAATTTTCAATCGGATTCAAATCAGCTGACCGAGCAGGACATTGAATGAGGCGAATGTCACGGTGCAGGTTAGATAAACCAAGCCGTAATAGTCCGGGCCGCGTGAATAGATGTATTATCCTGGACATTTTCAATTTGTGGAAATTCTGCTGCAGTCTGTTGTGTATCCACAACGCGCACAGTAGGCAGCATCAACTCTTCCAAAAGCGACATATAATTATTCGCAGTAGCCCTACTTTCTAAAGACGTCAGACGCTGAGACGTTGTTGTGGCTTATCCACCCCATAAGTTGACAGATATGTGTCCAGTGTGGCTATTCTGTAAAAATCTCACCGTGAAAGCTTGCACGCAATTTAAACACAATTTAGAGCTAGCTTCGAACTCAAGAGTACGAATAGTCAAAATTCCAATGCCAATGGATCGGAATTAAAATCAAGAGTAAGCGCGCTGCAGGGTCAAAGCTCGACGGATCATCCGAAAGCCCACATCATAAAAAGCAGCAAAATGGTGGACTAGTTGGTGTGAACCCGTGCTCTTCGTATTGTCGAACCATATCAGTTATTTGCGCGGCGGTTAGTTTCGTCGTCCTGTTTTAAATCTATTATGAGTTATTTACCCATCTTCGCCATGACGCTGAATCCAAAATCTCCCGATGAATCAAGATATATTGAGTTTCAGCTCGTTGTTCCAAGGTTAAACTTGTCATTTTATTTAATTAATAAATAAATGTTTTTTGTTTAATTCGTTTTCGATATCGATAACCAACACATAGGCAAACTAAATTAATTTTTTCCCTGTATAGACAAATTTGCTTAGAAATCCCAGAATTATGGTAGGTGATTAAAAACTTTCAAAATCTAGTCATAATCTCACCCAAGTAAAAGTCAAATTTTGTCAAAAATGTTGGAAGTTTCTAGGTATTTTATTGGACGGATTGAGACTGAGATTCAATGCTAACTTTCTTAAAAATACGGGAATTGCCGCTCAGATTTTATATACAGTCCAAGAACGAATATAACACGTTGTTTACAATGTAAGTCCCATTACCTGAGAGTCTGCAACTCCTTCTCTAGCTGTGCGCGCAGTTTCCTCTCGGTATGTTCTCGTCTGTCGGACGCTTGCTGTAGCGACGCCAGCGCACGTTGTAGGCCCATCACACGCTCCACGTAACCACTGGCGTGACGACACTGCATTATAAAGATGGATGCTATCGTCAAGAAGGTTTGAGTCGAAATCATTTAACATCATGACTGATATAACCAGAACAGCATATGTATTTATGGGCTATTTATGCGAAAAAAATAGCCCCATTTAGACCACGTACGCAAGGACGTAAAAATATCGCAACGGGATTTTATCACGCACTGTATTTTCAAATTTCGGTGTTGAACCGAGTGTTGAGTTGTAGTTGAAAATCGAACAGTGTGTTTTTTTAAGTCAATGTTGAAAAAACAAACTTCGATTTTCAAATAAAACTACTGTAATGTACCTACTATATTAGGATATTTTCCAATTTATTAAAAACTATTTTAATTTCAAGATTGGGACAAAACATTTAACAGAAAGATAAAAATAAATTTATTTATATCCATTTTCTCATTATTAAAAACGATTAAAATCAAATAAATTTTTAGTTGTTTTGAATTTACCGCAAAAACACTCCTTACGATGACTCCTGTATCACGTGACCACTCGTGACGTCAGCTTTGTGTAAACGGCACAGGTACATATACTTTGTGTGGCGCAGTTTTAGACGTATTGTGCACAGAGGCACCGCACACCAGTAATACCACTTTCTATCCAATAGAAATCTTGTTAGTCAACTCAACATTCACTTGTTTACAACTACTTTAGTTAACACATAGTTGACCTCACGAGTGGTCTTGTGACAAAAAAAGTTATCGTAAGGAGCGTTTAGGCGGAAATTAAAAAAAAATGATTTTAATTGTTTTTAATTGACAAAATAGATTTAAATCAATTTGATTGTTTTTGTCTGTTACATATTTCGTCCCAAACTTAAAATTAAAATAGTTTTTAATAAATTGGAATATACCTTATCTTGTCAATCAATTTCATTTTATTTTATTTTTTTCATTTAATTTCAACTCTCGGCGCTGAACAGTGCGTTGAAGATCCAGTGATCGAAAAATTCCCGTCGCGATATTTCTACGTCCAAATTATTGAGGCTCTGATGTTGTTCGTAGGTTTTAATTTTATATCTCAAAGCAAATTATAAAGTATAGCTAAATAATATTTGATTACAGTAACTTCAACGTTGTCTACCTATAACAAATGCAAATCATCACGCAAGGTACAAAAAATTAAAATTGCATGTGCTTGGATACAAGGCTTTTGGCTCCTTTGTATGTATTCGTTTGTATTTGCGCTGTATGTATTTTATTTGTTTGTGCAGGATATACAACTTTTCTTTCTTTCTAGAAAGCAACTCACGTCTTCCTCCAGTCGCACCACGTTGGCCTGCGCGTTGGTGAGCGCGGTGTCCAGGATGTCGATGTGCGTGCGCTGCTCCTGCAGCGTGGCGCGCTGGGCCGCCATCTCGATCTCTTGGCGCTCTTTGGCACATGCCAACTCTTTATCTGCAGAAAACACGATTTTTTTTTGTTTTTATTTATTTTTACCCTACTACGAGCTACGATATGTATGTCTCTGGTTATACGAAAACCGAAAGAAGACATACTCAGTATAGATTTTTGGAGCTAAGTTGCGGTAGGAGTAAACTGGTAGAAACTGTCACGTAACAAAAAATATTATAGACACTCACTCAGAGAGAGATAGTTTTCGTGCCAATAGTGACGTCAAAATTAAAATCCAAGATGGCGATAACTTTACGAGATATTCTAAAAACTTGTACTAGATGACTGTATTAAAAATGGGTATTCAATTCACAGTTTCTTTCACACTCTATCTCGTTCTATTAAATACAAGTGTGTGTGCGAGTATCGTGTACGGAACTTCGTTGTTGATGGGCTCCCCGAACACGTTTTTTCTTTTTTAATAAATATTCAGTCCTACTTGCACGATTTATGATAGCGACTGAACCGAACTGAACTGAATATACAAATTACCGTTACGATAGTGATTTTGACAAAAGTAGGTAAGATCTTACTCTGTGTAATGAGTTGTGCGATGAGCATCTCCCTGTTCTGCAACTCCTTGCGCAGCGCCTCCGCGTTACTCTCGTTTTCAGTGCGCACTCCTTGTGATACCAACTCCACCTAGAATGGAACATTTGGTTGTAAAATCTAAAACTAATCTCCACTCTTTGAAGGGTGCATGCATAATCAGCCAATTATGTTCCCACTGCTGGGACACAGTTGTCCTCTCGGTTTCCTTCACCGTTTAGAGAGCAGTGGTGATGAAATAATTTATATAAAGTAAATCGTCTGTCAGGGTTCGTACCTACGACCCGCAACTCGTAAGTAGCGGCCGTTACCACTAAGAAGGCACCATTGTTGTGATGCATTAACAGATTATATAATTTTTCTATTAGTTCGCTGTACCAGTAGTTTCCTAATAATTGTTTAATGCACCGGGTGACGTCATTACGTCAAAGCCGGCTGTCCCTGGAAACCAGCGCTGGGGCTCTGTCTTGCATAGGGTCGCAGCATAATGCTGAGTGATAGCCGTTTTGCGCGGATGTAACGCATGTTTCCCTCAACCTTTTCTTATTTATTTTTTTGTGTTCCTTTTCTTTTTGCGTCATGTTTACCGCAAATAAACGTTTTTTCTTTCTTTTTTCTTCCTAGATAAAATTATGATGAATAGTTTGCTTTCTTATTCCTAGAGTAAAACTTAATATAGTTACTTTATTTGATGCTACCCCATCCAAAAAAGAAATATTATAAATATGTTTTACACAGTGACACAGGTTTTTGTTTTAACAAATGACAATCATGAAAATAACTTTTCTACGAGATACGTGTGGTGGTTATTGGTCAATGGGGACATCTTTTCGCATCATCTTTTACTTACGATTTTTGCAATTTGCAGGTCAGTGGGAGTTTAAACTGATTTGTGTTGATTAAAATAAGATTCGCGACCTAAAAAATACCCTGACGCCATCGCCTTAAGTTCCATATTCACCAAATTTTGTCGGGATCTAGCGGGTAGTCACGATACCTCAAAACAAAACTCATTTTTCTATAGTAGGAAACATACATATACAGGGTGTAAGGGAAACGCTTCCGAACGAAGGCAGATTATAGAGCTAGTGATTCTCGATGCAGTAACATAAAAAAAAACTGTATTTTTTTGTACACTATGCTGTGAGAACAGTTAAATGGACCATTATTTGAGATTAAACACATTGAAAAACGAACCCAAGTCCAGGTGGCGACTTTAGGTTTAGGCATTCTCTGTAAAGCGACGTCAAAATAAAATAAGAAGAAACATTACAGAAGCGTCAAGCGTTTTAAATTGATGCAAGATAACCAATTTAAGGCGAAAGGTTATTGGTATCCGTTTGCATTTAGGTTGGATATAACCTACGTTCTAGCTTCGGAAGCGTTCCCCTTACACCCTGTATTATGCAACATACACACCTGTTGCTTCAGCGCCCGGTTGAGATCGTGCAGCCTGCGACAGTCCGCCTGCAGGCGCACGCGCGCCGCCCGCTCCAAACGCTCCCGCCGCTCGCACGAGCCCACCAGCTCTTCGTGAGCGGTGCGGACCTTCTCCACTTCTTCTTCGAGCTAAGAAACAATCATATTTCGTATGATAAAGTCGAACCACACTTAACCCTATTATACCAGAATATTTACAGAGAACTTGATAGGCAGAGCATGTCAAAATGGCACATATGTAGATAGGTAGGTTAGGTGCATAGTTGGATAGATAGGTTGTTAATATACTGTTTCGGAAGAACCTGAGACTCACAACACAGGGAATCCTATTGTGAGGACCAGTGTATTATGCAATTTTTGAACTTTTTTTGGGAGAAAACAATTTATTGTACACCAAAAGTATAATAGTAGACAGTGGGACTGGGCCGGACATGTCTGCCGCATGTCAGACGACCAATGGGCTAAAACAACCACCGATTGGGCCCCACTAAACGCACGACGCCATCGCGGCAGGCCGAGACGAAGATGGCGGAACGACCTTGACTCCTTCCGAAGAGACTGGCCAGTACCTACTGGCAAAGGACAGAATTGTGTTGAGGGGGGAGAGGGAGGTCTTTCGCAGTGGGACAATACAGGCTAGTTAGTTAGTGGTGGTAGTAGTCTGTGTTTAGTTTACTGGTGGTACAGACGCCAACACACCAAGCTACCCCAATCTGCCAAATTTCTTTGATAGATTTTCAACTTTTATCACATTAGCATAAGGTTCATGTTCAATTGGGAAAATTTGACAGTTTGGGGTAGCTTGATGTGCTGCCGTCTGTACATACATAACCGCATGGACAATTATTTTCATCTTATATTGATTGTTCAGACCGAGTTATCGACAAACGAAAATGAGCCATTTTTTAATATCAAAGTACGTATGAAAATATTAATTGTATGAGCGCCCGCACACAGTGATGTCGCCTGGTGTAAAGCCATGAATAATGTCTAAAAATCAGTGTTCACAAAAAATGCTTGTTCACTTTATTTGACGGTCGTAGAGTTCCACTGCAGTGTCACTGTGTCATATTTATAAGTAGTTATTAAAACAGTTAATCGAAACAAAA
Source organism: Antitype chi (assembly GCA_947359405.1). Taxonomy (NCBI): domain Eukaryota; kingdom Metazoa; phylum Arthropoda; class Insecta; order Lepidoptera; family Noctuidae; genus Antitype; species Antitype chi. Next base: position 5,572,119 of record OX375815.1, on the reverse strand, counting down.
ATTGGCACTGGCAGATCAGTGGGCGACTACGACCCACGGCCTTTTATTTCGATCTTTATGATGTCAGTAATACGGTGTCAACTTATTAGAAAAAAATACATTGAAACTATTTTGTATAGAAAATACGCTATAGGTTTACAAATGAGCTCAGCGCGGTATGAGAAATGGGGTATCACCGAGTCGAATGGGAAGAGAGTCAAGTCGCAGAATTGCGAGCGCGTGGCAACTGTTTTGAAATTGCACAATGTGGGAAACCCGTTTTGCACTGTCATTTTCATGTTGATGATAAACTACTTAGAGATTGTCCCTTCCACTGCTTGTTGCATGCACATTGGGGCGTGCAATTTTAATTTAAAAGATTACCTACCTATCGAGTTAGCTAATTAATCATTTAAATATTTACATACGTACCTATGCATGTTTTAATGACAATATTTTTAAATTTATGGAATCAGGCGTTACTTTGCGGTAATCAATGACGGTAAAATGCGTAAATAAAATGAAATATTTCTACCTTATTAGTCTTGGCAACTCGTTCACAGGCATCAGCAAGTTGTCTCTTGAGCTGATGGTTCTCAGCAGCTAACGCGTCAAGAACAGCCGTGAATGCGTCATCAGGTTCTTCTAACTCTCCTTCACCGCCGCTGCACCAACCACTGGATTCGGAGCCGCCTGGTACTGCGCGAACACCAACGCTATGCCCAGGAAGTAGAGATCAAATTAGATTGGAAATAATAATATTCTTTTTTGACAAGCAATATTATAAGAACAGCCAGAACTTTTAATCTGATACCATCCAACCTACTGCAGAGTTAAAGTATTACGATCTTGAGGTAATCCCTATAAATTATAGATAGTTCAATCCATGAAGACGCGCCCCACTCTTTAACACCTGGACTGAGAGCGGTAAAAAACAAAGGAAAGTGACAGAGAAGGGCACATCACCGTGAATTAAACTATTTGTACTGCCATAAATACAAGTCGAAAATACCGTGAATTCCCGTTGTCCCCATAGGACATGTCCGAGTTAAAGGGGACAAAGGGAATTTAATAAAATAATTGATATTACTTCCCGTTGTCCCCATTAATTTATTGTAATATATTATATTAATATGATTGCTCCTATGTTTGGTTAGCTCCTGCCAAGTTATGGCAACCTGGTACTTCGAAGGCATAAACCGTTTTCTAGCTGACAAACCTACCTATGTTAGGTGAGCTCCCACCAAGTTATGACAACCTGGTACCTACTCAGCGCAGGATACCAATTTCCAAAAAAATCTACATAAAAAAGTAAACATTTCTTACTTGTTTCTATATTTTAATTAATCTATGAAAATGGCTTGTCCCAATAAGGTTTTACCTGACAACCCATCCTCCCAGAGACGGTGGGACGTGCCGCTCTGCAGTATTATATGGAATACCCTGGTAAAAACGTCACCTAATACTGTTGAGCGTGCCCGTCTGCTGGCTGTGGGAGAATGGGAGTCAGGCTTGTGGCTTCAGGCGCTCCCGTCACCCACCATAGGCACTATGATGGATAACTCATCGTTTCGGCTCGCTACGTGTCTCCGCTTGGGCGCACCTTGTGTTGCTCCGCATCGGTGTCACTGCGGTGAAGCTGTCGACAGTCTCGGGCACCATGGCCTGTCCTGCTGCAGGAGCGCAGGTCGCATAGCACGCCACGCCAGCATCAACGATATTATTCGTCGAGCCCTTGTCACCGCCGGCGTACCAGCGGTATTAGAACCAAACGGCTTGGTACGTGACGATGGGAAGAGACCAGACGGCATCACGTTATTGCCTTGGAAGGTGGGAAGACGTCTGGTGTGGGACGCAACATGTGTCGACACCCTTGCGCCATCCCATGTTCCTAGCACGGCGGGCTGTGCTGGCGCCGCTGCTGCTGTTGCTGAGACCCTCAAGCGGCGTAAATACTGTAACCATATGGGTAACTACAGTTTTGAGCCGTTTGGGGTCGAAACGCTCGGGTCATGGGGCCCGAGTGCACGTCTCCTCTTTAAGGAAATTTCTCGCCGGCTGGTCGACACTTCACGTGACCAGAGGGCTGGGTCGTTCTTTGGCCAAATAATTAGCAATGCCATTCAACGTGCCAATGCAGCCAGTCTTCTGGGCACGTTTCCTGATGACAGCGATGCGGAGGAATACTTCGACGCCTAAGTGTCCTTTTGTTTTTTGTTATTATTTTGTGTATCGTAGTTTTAATTATTAAGTACATTTGATAAATACATAACAATTGCAATTAAATGAAAGGAAATTAATCTATTATACAGGGTTTAAGGGAAACGAAAACAGGTGACACAGTGATTCTCGATACAGTACCATAAAAAAAATGTTTTTTTATACACTATGCTGTGAGAACAGTTAAATGAGTCATTATTTGAGATTAAACACATTTAAAAACGACCCCAAGTCCAGGTGGTGACTTTAGGTTTAGGCATGCTTTGTAAAGCGCCGCCAAAATAAAAAACGTAGAAACATTACAGAAGCGTCAAACGTTTTAAATTTATGCAAGATAACCAATTTAAGGCGAAAGGTTATTGGTATCCGTTTGCATTTAGGTAATATAATTATAACCTACGTTCTGGCTTCGGAAGCGTTCCCCTTACACCCCGTACATAAAATACCTTTCATTTTAGTTCTAGGATTGCCGCTACCCATATTTAAAAAGAAATAAAAAATGTAAGTGGACAACGATACGTGAAATCTTAACTGTCCATTGTCTGTATGTATATAACGGGGACAACGGTAAGGATATTATTAAGTTGCTGAACCACATTTATTGATCAATCCGTTGGAAAAACATTACTGTGTTTTTGCATTGCTGTTATTTAGGGCAGCAGACCTGTAATCTTGGCAGTAGATTAAAAGAAACAAACCCTCCTAATAATAAACACGGAATAAAGTTATACCAGGAATACCCATACATTTTCATAGGCTTAAACTTGGAATAACTTTATTCTGTGTTCATTAGTAAGAGGAAATCTATTATCAGCCTCACCTTGTAAGATCAGGCTGTGACCTCGACAAATTCAGTTTCTCCTTGCTAAGTTTAGCTTTGGAGCATTTCCCTTTGGCTTTCCTCGAGTCGTCTCGGGGCGGTGCAGGGGCGCGGGGCGACGAGGGGGGTGTAGGGCCGCGCGGGGTCGGTGACTGTGCTACTTCCTTAGCTAAGTGCTTTAACACTGATGACTGGTTCAGAAAGTCGTCAGGGATTTCTGTTATTTCCTGTTTAATATTAGAAGATAGTATCATATGGCTAAATTACAATGTAAAAATTGGAAAATATAACGATAACTGAGATTGATTTAAGACCTAAACTATTATAACTTCCTAGGAAGCTAAACTGGGCGTATTGTAGGCCCCCAAAAACTTTAGGATTATAGAGCGTTTTTAACGCGTTCGGAGTGGGAATTTACTTTATTCTTTTTTTTCTATGTTCGTAACATCTATTGTTCCTCTTACGCTCTGATAACAAAAAGTATGATTATTACACTAAATATTTATCATACCTGAACACCATGGTCAGGTGGACTAGTATAAATCCTCTGGCCTCCTATATCAATATAGTTGGCAGTCATAGTCACATTTTGTTCCTTATGCATCTTGGGTACAGGTATCCCACTAGGTTTCTTCAAGCCTTCGTTCTTTTTCAGGGTGTGGTATGGCGACGACTGTGTGTTTGGATGTTTCACTTCACTACTAGTTCGTTCGTGTTCTCTGTTGGAGATAATGTGTTTGATGGTTATTGGTATGATTAGGTTAACCACTTTTATTACGTGTTTAAAAACTGCAAGCAAAAATTGCATAGATATTCAGAAAAAAAATTGGGCCCTCAATCTTTTTGTTTCATTTCTTTTTTTGAGGATTAATTGCTCTCTAGGTGTCTGTCTATGCAAGCCTCATAGGATCAAACATATCATAGCACAATTGCCCAGAATATTATTTGAATTGAAAATGACAGTGGATTGTAAAAAATGGCGTACTTTACAATCAGAAACGTTAAAGTACTAATTATTGTTCAAAAAACTATCCCAATATAAATATCATTGAAAATTGTCGACAATTTTTCTAGTTATTATTCCATGGCAAGGACTGCAATTTCAATGTGGAAGACTCAGGACTAAGCACAAAATGTGCCAGTCAACAAACTGGAATTTCAAAGAATTTCCTATAGATATTTATACAGGTCTTAAAAATAAAAAGCATATTGATTAATCACCACAACTGTAGTAAATATTAAATTAAGTTCTTACCTGATAGGGGTAGGTCTTGGAGGCCAGGAGTCATCCTGGTTATGTATGATGAGAGTGTTGTATGAAGATGAGGACACATCTAAGGAGCTTCGGTTGCTGTTGCCCCCACCCACTGAGTCTTTGAGTGAGTTTCGATTGCTCCCCGTAGCACTTTCCTACGATTACAATAAGTGTTAAAATTTACTAAGAACTTATTAGCATATTACTAGATTCAGAGTGGCTTCGCCCACATGGAGTTCAGAAACTACCCCATAGTAACATATTACCGAGATAAAAAGAATCCTGTGTTAATCCAGGTAATAAAATATCTGTGTGCCAAATTTAATCCAAATCAGTTTTTGCATGAGTAACAAACATCCAAACTTTCACATTTTTTATATTAGTAGGATAGGATTAAACTGATATTCTACCTTGAGGGAATTCCGATTATTGTTGTTAGACTGAGCCTGGTTCTCCTGTCCTTGCGGCTCTACCCTGGCCGTGTGTCGCACAACATAGCGCTCTTCTCTTGACAGGTTCTCATTTGATGTTGACACATCTGTCTCACTACCTGATAAACTTTGTGGAAAACCGCTTGGCACTAGACAAAGATGTTTTAAAATAAGTTAAGATTGAGGATCAAAAGTATAAATTTTTGAATGAAATATGTACTGCTTCTAAGACAGTGTTTCTGCATAACTTTATTAATAATCTTTTTAAAAAACTGTACTAACACTACTCATTTATGTAGGTTTGAACTACACAGTAACAAAATTACAGCATACAAAATTACTAAAAGTTATTAAGATTGTTAATGTTTTACACCAATTAATCTTAAAAGTGAATAATTCTGTTTGGAACGACAATGAACGACACGATTTTGACATACATAATCTGTAATAGTAATTGCAAAAACAAACAAGGACAAATGAATCTATGATTCATAACTTAGTTATGTGATCAAGTTTATTTACAAGTTAAAGTTACTTATTTACCAGGTTGTTTCTGTGTCCTCTGGATGTTGTTGGCGAACGATAGGAACCTTCCCGTCGGTCGCATGGACCCCATCTTTGCTAACGTAATGACCTGATAGATTTCAACATGAAACCATTTCACACCACTGACTAACTACACTCGCATACTCCTGTATGTTATGCGTCTAGCATCTGGAAGTAAGATAAGTTACTCATGTTTATTGATACTGTCATACTGCTGTTCCGCATAGAAATAGAACACAATAAAAATCACAAGATATTGAGGATGAGAGTTTCGACATGAAGAATCGTCGATATCCTGAAAACTTATAGCTATAGCTTTAATTTGATTAAAAAACTAACACATAAACACTTACAACTTAGAAGGAGATGTAAATCACTAAGAATTAAAAATATTTTTGCACAAGCTTGTAAGCTTTTGATGGATGGGGTCAGCTGTCAAAATTGAGAGTGAGGATACCATGTCAAACTCAAAATCAAAAATGTAGACATATTGCCACCTGGTAAAAATGATTTTTTGATTGTAACCATTGCGCTATTTCCTGTAATAATAAGTTTATTTGAGTAGTAAATACATTTAGAATACGTAAAAAAACCAAAACTTGGCAAATGAACAATAAAAATCTGTGAAACAAACTCTATAGACAGAAACGAATTTCTCTGTGGAAACCACAAACAAAAATCGAACGACAAACGAAAATAAACGAAAGTCGAACGACATGGGCTACGTTCCGAGTTACGATAATAACGATTTGAGCGCGCTCACACCCACCCGTTCCAAATTGGAGTTTTTTTTTGGTGGGAAATCATCAAATAACTTCTCCCGCTCTGGGTGAAGCAGGAGGGCGTGTCAGACTTTTACTGACTAAAACCGACCCGTGTTCCCTCAGTTGCCTCGGTGCCAGGGGCCGCGGTATCTCTTTCGAACAACCCGCACCCCTGCCCATGCACTCTCGCTCCGTACCATGGGCCTGGACCAGGCCTGGACGCGAGAGATCGCCGCTGGGCAGACCTCCACCGTATGCTACACCATGTCCTCAGGGCGATCTTCGCAGTGGAAACACTCGGGCGTTTCCTCCCGCCTTATTCGAAACAGGAACCTCCCGAAACAACCGTGTCCGGTGAGGAGCTGCGTCAGGCGGAAGGTGAGGACGCCGGCCGTACCACCTCTCAAGCCACTCCTCAAAGAGGGGACTTACCGCCGCTATCGTGGCGTGCCCAGCACTGGGTTGCTACAATCGCGCTCTCCATGTCGCCATGAGATCCCGCCGGAGCTCTGTCCGCTGTGCCGCGATTTCTCGCGGCAGCGGAGTAACGCCCTGGCTTTTGGCCTCCTCGCACCTCTCTCAAATGTGCGCGAGGACCTTTGCCTCCAGAGGCGTTAGTGCGATAAAGATGTCCCGTAAATCGTCATAGATGACGTCATGGCATGCGCCATCTTGCGATAACGCCAACAGGGCCTCAAGTCTGCTATTACAATAGTGTCAGAATGATCTATCATTGATTTCATAATTGTTGATTTTGACAAGTTTGGTAATCTACTAATAAAATGGCGTCATTATGACTTTCCAATGGTCAGCCACTGACACTCCATTGAAAGAAATGGCATTTATTGGTAATCTCGTACATCATGACAAATGAATGACTGAACTTCCTACTACTTTAGATTGCATAAAACACTAATAAATAATATGTTAAAACATATACAAGATGTAACTTAAATAGCGCACAACCTCTTAAGGGGTCATTGTACTCATCATTATCAACAATTTTTACTATGGGACCAAACAAATATAAATGAAATCTGGCATGAATAAATGTTCAAATTTAGTAGTAGTTTTTCGAAAAACATTTCTACTAACAAGTTTTATAATAATGGCAATACAAAAATGCCATTAAGACACAGTAACAGTTCTATTACGAGACCATTAACCGACCGCAGATTACGAACTTTTAGCAAAATGACAAATGAATGACAATGGGATCGTGTTGGAATGACGAATTTATAAAAATAGCAGACTTAGGCCCCTGTTGTGCTGTTTTGTTTTGAGTCACATCATATCTTTAGCTAACTAAATAAATAAATAATGAATAAAATAGCTTGCACTTATTTGAAATAGTGCTTCTATCTAAGAAGAAGGAATGTGTGGTGTATACAAGTGAATATATGTTTTAAGGTTGAGTGACCACTGTTATAATGTGAGCGCTGTGAGCGATAATTTTCTAATTCGGAAAGCGGCCATGGCCAAGACGGGCACAAGATGTTCTGTGGGCACAAGACTATGTCACGTCACTGTCACTTTTATTTCAATTTCATAAAATTTCATTCAGTCAAATCCAAAAGTATAAAAACAGAAAAAAAATCTTAAAGTTATATTTAATTTCGCGTCGCTTTAAAAAGTTACTAAAGTGTTTCTGAGCTTCGAATATATTTTTTATTCATTAAACTAGGTACTTACTCAATAAAGTTAGCAAAAAATGTTAGCACTGGCACGGGTAATCCGTCGGTTTCTGCCGTCGTCTTGTTACTTAAGGGCGGCGGGAACTACAAACTTAAGAAAATGTTTAAGAAGATTTAATATGCCATGTAAGTACATGACTAGAGGAATAACCCCCATTAACTATTACTTGTTCCCTACTACTTATCACTACTTACATATTACTTAGGTATCTAAATCTTGTATAATAAAAATAAAAACATAGGTAAATAACTTAGATAAAATTTAATTCAAATATGATATTTATTAAATTTGGCTTAGTGAAAGTACACACAGTACAACGAAAGTAGTCTTACACTTGAATGTATTACTTTCAGGTATTTTTAGATATGCTCCATCTTCACACTTACCAAGTATCAATACAGTGCGTTCATATTCAGTACAAGTCAACTTTGAAGAGTTAACTGTAGATTATGACTATGTGAAACAGGCAACAGCAAACAGCAGGACTTTAATAATTGATGTTAGGGAACCTCACGAAATCCAGGAGTTTGGGAAGATTCCAAACAGCGTCAACATCCCATGTAAGTTACTATTTTATTTCAAAGTTAATGCTTTCTTCACCAACATACTGTTAAGACATAAAGCATTCTTACTAATATCATCTGTGCCTATCATAGAGAGTGGTTACAAAGGGTGTGCGAAAACAACTGATTGTGACGAAAAGTAAAAATATATTTAGCTGATTATAAATATTATGTTAAAATAAGGTTCTTTATACATAATAAAGTATTCACATCTTTAACCTTTTGACCGCCACGTCAAAAAGGCAAAAACATGCCCTCGGTGCCATCTAGCTTTATTTACATATAAATCTGTCATGTAGTTGTGACGCTGGCACATTTTGGTTGGTCATCTATACATGGCTGTGGCGGTCAAAAGGTTAAAAGATACCAAATACAATTCACTTAAAAAAACTAAGATAAAATTTATGATTTAAAGTTGTAAGTAGGTATCTGATTTTATTTAATACGAATTAATTAGAAACTTACATTAACCTTTTAACCGCCCGACTTCATAAAATATCAGTTGTCGTGCCCCCAGCGCCCGGCACAGTGAATCGAAAAATAAATACTTACAACAAAGAGGGATGTGCAATACTTACTAGACTTCTAATTAAGAGACTAAAGTGTATTAAATTGTAAATGATTACTTATTTAACTATTTACCTAATATAAACATCATTTTATAGAATACAGCGTAATTAAATAAAAAATAAGATTAAACTTGCTGTGGTATTTTGGTCGTAAATATACGACCCTGGCGAAATGGACCCGAAAATATTTGTCGGATTAATCCGACATAAGCGGTTAAAAGGTTAAGTTTGCCAGCCCTGACCTGTGTCCCAGCAGTAGCAAGAACATTATAGGCTAATCTTATATATAAAATTCTCGGGTCACAATGTTCGTTCCCGTACTCCTCCGAAACGGCTGAACCGATTTTGATAAAATTTCGTGTGCTTATCGGGTAGGTCTGAGAATCGGCCAACATCTATTTTTCATACCCCTAAATGTTAAGGGTGCTCCACCCCAATTTTTTTTTTATAATGCTAACTCAATATTCATAGTTAAGACAGGATAACGTCTGTTGGGTCAGCTAGTTATGCTTATATTATAAACTAGCTCTTGCCCGCGGCTCTGCCCGCGTGGATGTCGGTTATCGCGTAAAAAAGTAGCTTATGTCCTTCTCAATATCCCAGGCTATATCTCTACCAAATTTTATGATGATATGGTCAGTGGTTTAGGTGTGAAAGTGTAACAGACAGACAGAATTACTTTCGCATTTATAATATTAATAGGGATTAACTATTTATTTTATTATTTACAGTGGGTAATGTGTCACCAGTGCTGACTACAATGCCTGACAAAGACTTTGAGGAGGCCTTCAAAAGGCCCAAGCCTGCAGAAGATACTGAGATCATATTCTATTGTATGATTGGTAAGAGGTCTGGCATGGCACAACAAAATGCTATCAACTTAGGATTCAAGAAGTAAGTTATAATTATAATAAGTAGTTCAATTTCTTTGCATCAGATAGCTACTTATTATATAGATAAATGAGACAAGTTGTAAACTATTATTATTTTACCCATTCTACTATTATTATTTGTACGAAGTATCAACAACTAACAAACAATTAGATTGAGTGCAAAGTACAGTTGCTCATTCTGCTCACATTTTTTCTTGTTGCTTTTAAATTTAAAGGTAAAAATTCGGATTGAAGGTGGGGATTCACTGACTTTGCTAAGTGTTTCAAACGAATATGAACCTTAAAACTTCATTCAAATAAGGTCCATATTCAAATGTAAATGTTTTCATATGAATATGAACTTTATATTAATATAAATAATGTTCATATTCGTATAAGATAAACGAAGACGAAATTGAGAATCTTGCCAATCTGGATTCATGAAAAACCCTACCCTAAAATGGTTAGCTTGCACAAAGAAGTTAGTTAAGGGGTGTCAAAATACCCCAGTTTAGTTCAATTGTTGTTATGTGGGACATAGTACTTGGGTATTTAAGCGACGACCAACTTAACCATTATTTTGTTTTATTGCAGCGCAAAGAACTATCTTGGCAGTTTTACTGACTGGGCTAACAAAACTCAATGAAAAGAACTGCTTATCTGTTGTTGGTAATAGTTGATTTGTCCTTGACATTTTGCTGACACTTGTCTTTGTACTGTAAAATTTTAAATGATGTCATTTTATTTATTTGAGGTAAACAATAAAAATGTATTTTATTTCTGAAATTGATTTTGAGTCTACTCTAGCACTTGGCTGGAAGTTGCTGACCAGGTAATAAAAATTGTCATAAATCTATACTAATATTATAGAAAGATAAAGTTTGTGAGGTTGTAGGGGGTAAATCTGGATCTACTGAACCGATTTTGAAAATTATTTTACCAATAGAAAGCCACGTTATTTGTGTGTGTCATGGGCTATATATTAACCGACTTTTTCGTTGTAGTCGGTTTTGCAAAGTAAGTCGGAGAAAAAACGGTCGAACGAAAACGTTTCTTACGAACGCTGCCTTAACAATGAGAGATTTAAGATTGAGATCTAGAGAAAAGTTGTAGAGCTTGATAATGCCTACAAAAAAGACAGCATAATTATGTCTAACCTTTATATTTAAGTTATGTTTATCCTTACTAATATTATAAACGCGAAAGTGTGTATGTATGGATGTCTGTTACTCTTTCACGCAAAAACGGCATCGGTCCTTGCGGACCCCACTAATTGGTGCTGACATCTCTTTGAGGCGCGCGTGGAACACAACGCGCCGTCGGTCGACCCGGATTTGGTCCTTACCGCAAAGCGAGCTACCCATTACTCGCCGTCGGCAAGCCCGGGCCTACGGAGGCCGGCAATCAGCCTGGGATGCCCGACGCCCAGGGCGTCTCTTCGCGAGCATTACTCATTCGCAGGAGGCATAGAGTATTAAACCACTAGAGGGCGTATAGGCCGTTTTCTTCAAAGTACACGACTCACTGCTGCGGGCCGGGGGACGAGGAAGAATGCGCGGCTGCAATTGGTCAGTTCAAGGTCAAGTTGCGTAGGTATGCCTGGTTAGCGATTGCTCTATTTGATTAAGGGAAAATAGTCGATATCGATAAAAATGGATTTTAACATTATAAAAAATACTCAATAAAAATCACAATTAATCAAAATCAGTCAATTATAAAAAGAAAAACATGTATCCTGTTATTTTTGATTTTTAAAATTAATTAATTTGGTATAAGTTTTTCGAATTAAAGTTTTAGGGTCCTGATTGTTCTTGGTAAAAAATGATAAATAGGTATCGCTGAACGAAATAAACGTCGGCGTTGTTTTAAATATTCAAAACAATCGGGGGTGAAGTGCCTTGAACAAACAGCACTGTATTTTGTTGGAAACCAATTTTCCCTATTAACCTTATCTATCCACTTTTCTTTTAATTCCGGAATCTTCGGAAATCTAAAATAAAAACATGTATGTCAAACACACAGAAGAAAAAACTGATAACCTCCTCCTTTTTTTAAAGTCGGTTAAAAGTAGATAGGGATTTAATGGCAGTATCTGAATTGAATAAAATTGTATAACGTTTAATTTTATTATTATCGATACCGACTTGAACCGGTAACATCACAAATTATTACGATAAAAATACAAAGGGAAAGAAAGGGATAAAATAATTAGAATTTCTTAATGAAAGAAAGGGACTTTTCCAAAAGACATCAACGCGCGCGACAAATCAGCACCCTAATTGCGTAACTCACGATTAATCATAATTTGTTTCGTTTTGAAACAGATGGCTAAACCATTGCTTCATATGTTCGAAAAATGTGTCTGCTCAGCAACGTAAATTGAACTGAACTGTCAAAATGAAACCGATTATGATTAATCGCGTGTTACACAATTAGGGTGCCGGTTGCTCGTTCATAACCACCATTTTAAATAGACCCCTGCGGTTGCTCAAATTCCGATTAAACCAAAAATAATTTTCGTAGTGTTTATTTACCGATGAAAAGTTATGCCATCCTTTTTGTAACTAGATGTCTTGGAATGCTTTCCACAGCATTTCACCGCGCATGAAGGCATTTTTATGCGTTATAATTGCATTAAAATTTAAAACAGTTTGTAATTATTTAGCGTGCACCGTCTATCACTTGGTCACAACTAAAATGGTTACTAGTACCGTAGCCAATATTAGGCGACCAAATACTAATAGTTTTCGTCAAGTGGTTTTATAGTCTTTGGCAGGAGGTGACGGATACCCATGCACTCTCGCTCCGTACCATGGCCTGGACCAAGGGGGGCTACTCTCTAACTCCGGCAACGAAAATATGGGCCCGTCCGAAAATAGTTCGAAACTTCAATTTGAGCTAACAGTGTCAGGTGACAGTGACAGTTAAAACCACATAGGGAGTAGGGCCAAATGTCAAATCATGACCCCCCTAGATTGGGCAGGAGCCGCTTCAAGGCAGCCCCGGCGCGCTCCAGCGTGGGAGCCAAACGTCGGAAATGTTCCGCGAAGTTCCACCGGCTGTCGAGGACGAGTCCCAGGTGCCGATGTAAACCCCTCCCGTATGTGGGCACGGGTCAGCTAGTCTTTAAAATTTATAGGATTCAAATGAATATATTTATGAGACCAAAAATATTTAATGAAACATATATTTTAAAACACACATTTTACTACAATCTTAATATTAATATCAATGTTGGGAACTTCATTTGCGCCTCCTTGACCACTCTAACCAGCTTCCCGTATAATGTTTCGAACTGAAAATAAAGAAATATAATAATGTAGTAAGGTTCACTCACTGTCTCAGTCTTTTGCCGATATTTCGTGCGTTACTAAGTTTTTTTTTTTTATAACTCAGCTGCGTTCATTTCACGTAAAGGCAGGGACAGTAACTGACTCCAACTGAAGTAAGTGCTAGATAAGAGTCGAGAACTGACTCTCACTGTTTACATGCAGTCAGTAGTCGTGTATTTCTTCAAAATGTACGCACGATATTGAAGTCAGTGGGGAAAATGACTTCTCGGACTTTTCAAAAACAGCAGACTTGCCTGTTAAAAGATTTGACGTAAATGTCGACGAAGTCGACGAACGACTTTGGATGCGAAAATGGATAGACAACAGTAATGAAACTGGTTGCTCTGCTTTGTTGTTAAAACAATTAAGATTTGAAGACAAACTGTCTTTGAGAATGACACCGAAATTTTTTGATGAATTGCTATCATTGTTATCAAGCTCTATTCAACGTCAAGATACATTCATGAGAGCCCTATCACACATCCGCCGCGAAAATAGTGATGGGAAACGGCAACGAATGCTGCTGAGAAACATGATGCCGAATGGCGATGCGATTTGAGTAGCGGAACACATCATGAGAGTCGGCTGAATTGTAGCGGAGCAAAATGTCGTCGCTTCCGGCTTAGTAAATAGCTAGATTTTTTTAAAGATGAAATTGTGATTTCAAGTTTAGATTAACTAAAACTAGCAAGTCATTTCTAATAAACAGTATCCGCTTCTATAACAAGTTGCCAAAGTCGGTTACAGAACTTAGCGATGGAAAGTTTAAAACTCACATCAAACGTATCCTTATCAAAAAAGCATATTATAAGATAAAAGACTACGTTGAAGACAGGGAAGTTTGGCATTAATTCCTTCTGAACATGTGGCTTCAAATAAACAATAGGGGGCCCTATTGTTTTTTTAAAGGGGTTACCTAATGTCGGTTTTCCTAACAATGTGAAACATCTAGGAGTGTAAAAATGGGCAGAAATAATTAATTACTCTTTATGCTACCTACTTTTTGTACCCCAAATCTAGTGCCTCGGTTAGGGCTTTAGAAGCCCGTCTACCGGACTGGCAATAGAAAATAAGATCATCATTCCTCGACGGCTTTTTGCGTTTAAACTTGCGCCTGAAGTCTTCATCAGACATGCTCCCTAAAGTTTCTTGGACACTGGTCACTGTAACAAAGTTAGATGTGTGTATAGTACACGTTAACTTTATGGCGACTTGAACTGTGAACTCGCTGCGCAGTACCCCATGCCTCACTCCCGCTGACACATGAATTTATCTGTCGACATTCACACGGACGTAATAAAATCGCGGCCGGGTTTTTTCTCGCACAGCATTTTCGACCCTCGTTGTTGAACCGAGCTTGAGAATCCGGCAGAGTTCAGCTCGAGTGAGTTTCAGCGCGTCGAAAAAAGTGCGTTGTAGATCTAGTACGTGAAAAATTTCCGCCGCAATTTTATTACCCCCGTGTGAATGTCGACTTACTGCGCCGCGACCCGCCTCATTCTCCGAGCCGTCATAATATTAGAACCGGTCAAAGTGGCGGAGCTTGGGGGAGGCCTATATCCAGCAGTGGATGTCTTTCGGCTGAAATGATGATGATGATTATAATCGGGCTACAGGAAAGCGGAGATAGCAGTTTTGGGAATCAACTTTTACAAAAACTAGGCGGCGATTTTTTTAAAATATTACTGTGGTCGCGACATTTCAACGCACACCAGGAATTTAACTTGGATATCAGAAGGGCAATTCCCGTATTTTTAATAACGTGCGCATCCTAATTTTATCTGTCTCAATCTGTCAAAAATAACATGACAATCATCGTCGAGCAGAAGTTGAGATAGGATAGAATGCGACTGGAATTTGAGTAGCTATTTATTGGGGATTCAAGATCACAGGAAGTCCAGCATAAGTAGACCCATGCTGGTTAGTAGTTCGGTAGAAGCGAGCGATCATGTTATAGTGGTTATGGTGTAAAAATGCGCTTTCAAACGGAAGTTCGTGATGAGTTATCCTTATCAGTCTTCAATGTTGCATTGTGGTTGAGGGAAAAGATAAGGGGTGTTATCGTGATTTACAATGTTGCAGTACTAGTTCCCACGGGGAGACAGGCTCGAACACGTTTCAGTTGGCTGTGTTGAATTTAGGCATGGGTAATATCGCTTTTACACTCTATCAAATCGTATCTATGTATAGGTTTAGAATATCGGATATCGTATCTATATATTTCAGTACCTATATATTGGCTGAATCAGTGTGGAACTCGGAAACGAAAGTGGTACTGTGATTTTTAGGTTTCGGTTTTGTGCGATTCATGTATATCTACATACATGCATGTATTTTATTTGTAACTGTATACAAGAAAACCGTAAATGCATTTTTTGGTAGTGTTAATAATATGACACTGAAATTAAACTAGTACAGTCGTTTTAGTATTTTAGATTTATATTTTTATCAATTATTTTATCGGTGAATTGAACTTTCCTTCATACTTTTCTCAGGCTTTTAGGACTGACTGCATTACTAATAAGCAAATAAAGAAATTCGAATATCAGAATATCATAGATCATGCGATACGATATATCGGTAGTGTGTTGTTCTGCGACTCATCGCGCTTTATTCGCGGATATCTGATATATAGTATAGATTCAGTGCCGTCCGATATTTATAGGTATTGTATATTGTGCCGATACATAGATATTGTATTTATATACGATTTGTATCGCCCACTCCTAGTGTTGATTGGAGTGTTGCGGGGCGGGGCGCGGCGGAGCGAGGTGTAGTGGGGTCAGGGTGCGGCGGAGCGGGGTGTAGCCGGGTCGGGGCGGGGTGTTGCGGGGGCGGGGTGTTGCGGGGGCGGGTTGTTGTGGAGTGTAGTCAATCACAATGTATTGGCTCTCACTTCCCTCAACAACAATGCAACATTGAAGACTGATAACTCACCACGAACTTCCATTTGAAAGCGCATTTTTACACCATAACCACTATAACATGATCGCTCGCTTCTACCGAACTACTAACCAGCACGGGTCTACTTATGCTGGACTTTCGGTGATCTTGAATCCCCAATAATCAGCTTCTAATTTGAATTTTACTATTGTAGGAGAATAATAATTGGCCTTCGATTCGAGAAATCGTTTGTTTGATGATGATTCTGTGGTTGTGCTGGCTGCCCATAGAATTACAACAATCAAAAATATAGATGGAAAAAACTGTTCTATCAACCAGTTTTTTTTCCCACACATATTTATAATTCAAGGTTTTAGATAATATGAACCGAAGACATGAAAAATAGAAATATGGGCTGACACAGACCTGGTGAAGCGTAGCGACATGACAGCGCGGATCCCACTGCCAAAAATATCACTCCCAAGTCATTAAAGACTTTATTTTAATCATCATCATTTCAGCCGATAGACATCCATATTACTTTAATAGTAGCAATTTTGATTGGTAGCGCAAACCGCGCAGCGTTGCGCTTAGTCAGGTCCGCGACGGCTTAAAACCTTATTAAAGAATGTAATGTGGAAAAAGTCTTATTATAAATGTTGAAACTGCTAAAAGTTTCAATTTTTATATTGAATTTTTTTTAAGTTTATAATGTTTGACTTGGTTACAATTTTCTAGATAAAAACTCACACTTGGCACTATATGAAGAATGATAAAAAAAAGAAAAAGATTTACATGGTATATTAATGCTGGATGGAATCTGGCCGGTGCCAGCCACCTCGTCGGGTTCACGGACATCAATGACTACCTTCTTTGGCTCATGGATCACCTCCAACATGTCTTCATAGCTCAACACTCTCTTAGGATCCACCATTTTTCCTGTTTTGTCTTGGTTGTGGCAATTTGAATTTGTTTTGCCTACCATACAAATGTGCGATAAGTCTGTAATAAATTTTCAACGGATAAAACGTAGTTGCTGCTGGAAATGTGAACTAAAGTGCCAATACTGCTGTGTGTTAATGAAGTTACTACTCTTTAAAATTAAAAGGAGATGCAGAACATATAAATATCCAATTTTAAATTTAATCTCAAATCAATCAATATAATAATGTAAGTCATAATATTGCTCACTTTTTAAATGTATTACTTTTTGTATTTCCATAATCATAAAAATCACATTATTTGTGTCTGATTTCAATGTTAAAAGAAATGAGGACAACACAACTGCGTCTTTTGAATGTGGGAAAGACGACACATACCTTTTCAAGTCACAGACTTATTGGCACAAATTAAAATTAGTTAAGCTGTGCCAAAATATATAATAAAACATTTGAGATTAACCACTGAGGATCACAACACAAAAACAATAATGAACACAACTTTCAAAGCTACAAGATTATGTCCTACTCAGATTATAAAACAAACCTTTAATCTATAATCTGAGTTGTCCTTTAATAATCTTTAAAACACACTTCTGTAAGTTTAGACACCTACTGTGCAAATAGACTTGGAGTGAAGTAGTCAAGCATAAATATTGAATGATTATGGACACAGGTAACATAAAACACTCCATAAAGTTACCAATTTATTGTAAGTCGTAAAACTATAATGTTAAAGCTTATACTTTAGTGCTATTCTAGAGAGCGCAACGTTTCTAATAACAATGATGAATGAGGCATTGTTAAATAGCTTATAGCTAAAGTTGATGATAAATCAATAGGACAAAGGCCATTCATGCATTAATAAAGGAGCTAGGTAGCTAGGTAATCGTTTTAGTCACATGACATTTATATAATATTTATATAGCTTATAGTACCGATTCAACACATACGTACGTATGTTCGCTCTACCAAGAGCATTTCGAAAGTAAACTAGTGATGTAGGGAACGAAAACATCATGCAATCTCTCTAAATTCCTTCACCCACCGTCTAAAAACACGAAATCAGCAAATTAATAAGATGTTTAAAATGATGTACTAATGATTATTAGTAAAAATGGAATAAGCTTGCCTTTTCTAGTGTTTTAAGGACGTTCCTGACCACAACATAACAATTACATTACACCTGATGGATGACACTTGACAGATTTACCGTTTACTTGACATCCACAGTGTTGCCAACTGGGTGTCAGGTTTTGGGGCTAAATCGAGCTTAAGAAAGGCCTACAAATAGGGCTAAATTACTAAATAACGAAAAATAAAAATAAATTTTCTTTAGTAAAGTGATTTCATGAATAAGTATTGTGTAAATTATTAATCAAATACATCATACATAAAATTATGATCTAAATAGCAGTCATCATCTAATTCCTCTTGAAGGGTTTCACTTTGCGCTGATGACGTTGATGGTTGGTCTCGAGCCTCATTGCGCGCAGCCTTGTTCAGTATTTGAAATTGGATATTTTTTTAAAAGGAGATCCTATGCGATTACTTAGTGTAGTAAGTTTGGTTAAAAAAACCTGGTATGGCCAGTTCGTATTCATGGTATAGAATTTAGAGAAATAGGAACTCAAAGTTCATCCTGTTTAGTTACTTATGTTTGGGTTTGACAGGCGAGGTGGAAGTACATAGAAATGAAAATACTAGCTGTATCGTTACGTCAAAGTTAGCGAGTACTGAAGTCTATAAATTGCTACTCAGCCTACTGTCTTGTATCAGATATATTTGGGGCTAGATTACGGGCTAGGGGCTAAATCATAATATTCGGGGCTGAACAAGTAGAAAAAGGGCTAGATCTATTGGCATTACTGTGACTGCGTTCACAAGTTTTAAGGCACATTTTAGAGATGTCACCAGTCGAATACATTTAATCGAATAATGCTCGTGTATCTGTGCCCCTTGTATCATTGCGCCCCCCCTACCCCCTAAATTGTCTGTCAGCCCCTGATATTCTTGTAGGTACTTTTGCACGATAACATGTAATGTAGGGCATACTTGTCTTTTTTCCAAGAGGTTTTTTAAAGTTGTAGACAGGCATTTACTTGACCCACAACTTAGTTTCCATCTTATTTTTTCATGGTCTTACTATAGGTAGGTACTATGTTATTCCTTTTCGATAGTCGTAGTGAGCTAGAGGCTAGGTTAAAAGTATTTAAAATCAAATAACAACATAATTTTCTATCAATTTATTAAGAAATTATTTTTACTTAGATATTTAGGTTTTACAAAAATAATCTATTCTATATCATCCATTACCTACAATTTAAGTTAGGTATTACAAAGTTATTTTTAATCCTCATAATCAGTCTTGTAACTGTGACGTTGAAATCATATTTGTGATGTGATGATTGATATAAAAATAGACATAATAACTCTGTATTTGCATTGTAACTTTCATTATTTGTAAACTTTTAACTAAGTTATTCAGCTTAGTAGATAGCCTATATGAACCTAAAGTAATGATAACACAGATTTTTAATTTCAAAAAAATGTACTTACATATATAAAATTGTTCAGGAGTATTTTTTCATATAATCATTTTGAATGACCTTAAATGACCTTGCATTTGAATATTTTCCACAAAACATTATATTATACACGGACCTTCTTAGATTTCGTTCTGAGTAAGTTGTAAAGACTGAGTTTGAGCATACTATACATAGGTATAACTCTACATTAGTGGTTTAGGTAAAAAAAACAAGGAAATTGTAAAAAAAAAGAGATTTGTTTTTTACAACAGTCAATTAAGTCACTAGACAATTTGATAATCTCAGCTAATTTTTGTGTTGATTAGCGCTTTAAAAAGTGTTTCCTAGATTAACAGTTTGGATAATAAGATTAATAAAATACTTACCTTACCTCTGAATTTGTGACAGTAGTAGTATAACTTAAGTTTATAAACATAAAGAATGTACTATGTGTCAATTTATGCTTGCAGTCTTATATCCTACAAAAAATCTCAAACACCTTTAATTTGTTGCAACTTTTTCAAAATATTTCTTCTTTTCATCTGGGTTCGGTATTATCTGTAATAAAAATTATAAAACATTAAAAACTTATCTAAAAACAATTAAAAGTAGGTACATATAGATTAAAAAATATAAATTAAATGTTATCTAGAATTATCAATTAATTTGATTGATACGCACCGTATCTTGACCTGGTTTCCAACCAGCGGGGCACACTTCGCCATGCTTATCTGTATACTGGAATGCTTGCACTAGCCTTAGAGTTTCATCAACTGATCGTCCTACAGGCAAGTCATTCATTGTGATCTGCCTCAAAATACCTTTTTCATCAATAATGAATAATCCTCTCAAAGTATGGCCAACATCTTCTAGATAAACACCATAGTCTTTGGCAATGGAGTGAGTTAAATCACTCAATAGTGGAATATTAATTTTTCCTAAGCCTCCTTCTTTGCGTGGGGTATTTATCCAGGCAAGATGTGTGAAATGAGAGTCAACCGAGCATGCCACCACTTCCGTGTTAATCTTCCTAAATTCTTCTGCTCTTTCAGAAAATGCCAAAATTTCTGTAGGGCAAACAAAGGTGCTGAAACAAACAAAGATTAAACTTCACATTCCATTTTATGATTTGTAATAATTATTCTAAAAACACTTTAGTTTCGTGTTTTTTATGTTAGTTATTTTAAGATTTTTTATTTAACCAATAATAAGACTTTAGAGATTTTCTTACAAATCCAATGGGTAGAAAAAGAACACCAAATATTTCCCTTTGAAGCTCGATAGTGAAAGTTGAGTAATTTCTCCATTAACAACAGCAGTGGCTTCCCATTCCGGTGCCGGTTTTGAGACTGGAAATTGTGAGAAAAATACGAAAAGTTTAGCGGTTCTAAATCATGATTAGTTTACGGATGTCCTGATTAACGGTTTGTTAAAATAAATACTTACTCATCGCTTTAGTAAACTGTAATTTGTGATCAATCTTTCTTGCGCCGCCGGGAAAAACATTACCGCTTCCAAATGAATAACAAGAATCACTTTCGAATATTGAAGATTCGCATGAAATGCTAAATGTCAATACAAGTATTATTGAAATCAAATTATATTTCATGGTTATTGATTTATAAATAATACCTTGCTTACGTGCAGTGTTAAGTTTTAATGACTTATCTGACACGTTTCGTTCGTATCGTATTATACACCCACCAACAAACAAGTCCACAAAGTGTCAACCAACTCTGACAGTGTCATTGTGTGTGTACGTGTGTACACAATTTTCTTTGGTGTGCGAAGCAACACCCGCAATGATTTTCTTATCTCTTGAAAACAACATCACCAAAAAACCAATGAAAACGCAAACACGTAAGCAAAGCAAGTATGCATTCCGTTCCATTTTACTAAAATAAAAAAATCATCAAAATCATTTATGTATATAATTTCAAACATCGTTAAGCAGTAGCTTTAGGATCACGAGAAAGAGAAAAGCGACGTAAGATACGAAAAAACAGAAAGAACAAAAGCCATTTTGGTCTATGAAAAAACAGATTTTGTTACCAAAATGAATTAATATAATCTTTGAATATCATTAATTAATTTTTTAAAAGTTGGAGAAAATAAAACTAAATAAAATAAAACTCTTGCTAAAATCAGAACGCTGGGTAATAAATTAACTTATATCTGAATCTGAACGTATTCGTAACTTTTACATTACTAGTGATGTCCATATTTTTTCTATTTGCGGATTTGACCAAATCTAAATTAATCGCAGTCAACGTCAACCGTAAAAGTCATCAAAATGATTTTATAAGTTAAACAGATATTATTTAGTAAAGCTAATCTAATAATTAGAAAGATGATTTTACTGTTAAAAACCTGTATTGATATAGTATTTAGATCGATCACGTTGTCTCCTTTTGACAAGTAAAACTGAACAATAGAAAAATATTTGCTTGCAAATTTTACGATGGATGGACTGTGTGAATGATGACATGGTTAGAAAGGGTATGACTACGGAGATAACGACTAATAGAGAAGTGTGGAAGAAAAAGACATGTTACGCTGACCCCAAATAAATTGGCATAAGGGCAGGAGAATGATGACTTTGTTTTCTATGCGATCTTGTGTTATTTCTCACGCTTTGTTATTTTATCTTTATCCATGCTCTACTTAATTTTAAGTGATAAACCTCTCCATTTAAAATGCCACATATTAAAACTATACCACATAACTCTAAAAGAAAACTTTTTACATAATACTTTAATAATACGAGTTGTTTCATGATAGTCCGTTGACTCGGTTCAACTCGGTTGTGGTAACATCACTATTACGCGCTTCGTTTCGTTCGCGTTTCGCGAGTCGTATAATTTTTCTGTTTTTGTGTTTTCAATGTAATATTAAATAGAAAAATGATTTTATTACCGTCTTTAAGTTTTGTTTCCTAAATTTGACCAGTTTTGAGTCCATCGCAGCGTGTTGCGGTAAGTTTGGAAGTTTACTTTGGAATAACACTTGTCGTTCTCGTTCATTATGGCGGTCTCATTACTTCAATTCTAAGCTAGTTGTAAATAATTTCGTCATAACCACAAAACATTTAGGTAAATATAGTGGAGCGAGTCTATCGCGTCTGTAATTCTATATTTCCCAATTTTAGATGGACGTACAGGACGATAGCGTTTTGGACGTTGATTTGTTAGCTGACGATGGGTCTGAAGAGGAAGGCGAAGCCCCGCCGTCGTCAGGTATGTATAGTTTTATCTTCAGTAATTTATTCGTAATAAATGCTTCCAATTACCCATTGGTACCCAGAACATAAACAGTAAAAATATTCATTCTATGCAAAAGTGTAACTTGCTGTATGTATAGCACACTGCCCTGTGGACCTTAGTCCTTGTTGTGTTTCTGAAAGATGCTCTTTGAAGTAATCAAAATTTGTAAGTTGTCTACATTATTTGGTTATAGTAAAAATGTTAATGTTGTTTATGTATATTTTTTCTGTTACATAAAAAAATAAGGTAGAACGAATTTTATGTCAAATGTCTGACCAATTAAAGCCTGAAAATAATGTAAAAAAAAACATTTTAGATTTCTATGCAGGACCTGGATCTACACCAACATCATGTGCATCATCACCGCGGGGCGAGGAACCAGCTTCTCCACATGGTGGAGTGTCGCAACCTGCATTCTTCCATCACCAGACCTATACACGGCCATTCTTTACATCAGGCCGTAGGGGGCCGGGTCGACCGAGGAAGGAAGGTCCTAAGTTGGTTCGAGAGGGCAAGATAGTTAGAAGGTAAATAAAGGAAATGGTATATTTTGGGTTATACCTAAAAAAAAATTGTCATATAATATTATTTTTTTTTATTATTTACGTATAAAATTTAGTGTTTTGCTAGTTTTCCTCCATAGACCAACTTTTTAGGATATGACACATCACTTCTGAACACTGAATAATATGTTCAAAATACTACAACCATGATCCATTTTTATCCATTCTAGCCTTTATTTAGCTTATCCCTTAAATTTACTTGTGTGTGACGCGCACTTTTTAAGATAACAACAGAATATCTAACTTATTTACAACACGAAAAGGTATAATTTCACTACGAGCGCGAAAGCGTGTCGAAGAACGCTAAGGTGCACCGCGTTGTGCAGCCCGTATACCTTATTGTGAAGTAAATAAGATCTATTTTGTATCGTGATCTTAAAAAGTGCGCGTCGCGCCGCGTCTCGGTGAGAATTGACCCTAAATCGCTGATTGCTGATGGTAACATTACGCGGTGTTTAGAGCTGAAAACTACGAAATTACTAATTGCAGATGCAAACAGAAGCGTGTCTGATAAGGCCCATATTTAAGTGAGGGGTGATTTTCAATCATTATTCGTTTCTTACACAAACTCTGCTTAACGTATTTTTTTTTTTTTTGATAAAAGAAATCAAATTATAAAATGAGCCCTTAATCAAATTATTTGTTACAAATTACGAAAACTGACTTAAATTCGTAAGTTTCGGCTGGAAATAGTGTTTCAGCTGGACACTAATTAAAATGCTAATTATATTAATCTCATAATGCTTATCCTAAATTTTGGCTGAAGTCTTATAAAAAATGCAACAGCGCAATGCATAATTTATGCATTGGGCCATTTTTTACTTAACTGTTATAGGTACAGCATAACACCAAGTTGCTGAGACTTAAAGCTCTGTAAACTTTATTAACAGGTACAGAGGAGGTAATGCAGGTTCTCTCAGAGGAGCTAAGAGGCACAGGGGTAGCCGCGATGATTCCCTAGAAGATATGATGGATGATGACGATTTTTCAATTCCGCCCATACCAGAAGAACCACCTTATATGCCGGAGAAATGGTATGTTGAACCCAAGTTTTACATTGATAGGTTATCAACTTTAAAAACCAACCATTAATGTTGACAGTCCAATGATTTGTTTTAATAACATGTCAATGAATTAGATAAAAACCATCTGTGAACCAAGACGCTACGTTAAATGTAATTTCTAAATCTAGGCCAGGAAAACTATGCGCCCTCTGCAATCTAAGCGAGCGCAGTCAGCTGGGCCAAGGCGAGATGCGGCAGATAGGTTGCAAGCTCGGCGAAGGAGACGGCAGTTCCACCCCAGCGATCTCCAACTCCGGTGGGGCCACACCAACCAATGCCACCACGCCGTCTAGCACCCCCAGCACGCCCGTGACCCCAGGCCTGGTGTCCCCGCCGCCTGAACTTCTGGACTCAAACCAACACCCCCTAGCGCTGCCTCTGAGCAGGCGTCAGAAGGCGTTCAACAAGTGCAAGTGAGTGATAGTATTACTGTTGTTAAAAAAGAGTGTCCTTGGAGTTTCTTGCCCGTTTTTTTCTATAACCTACTATGCTTTAAATTTTTCACATGCCAGATGAAGCATATTCCTGCATTTTGCTACAACTTTATTATAATATTTGCTTTCTTATAGATAAGTTAAAATGTAAGTCTTTTATTAATAAAGATCTTGTCCACGCTTAGCCAGATCATCCTGACTAAGTGAGCAATTCCCTTTGAAAATGTAAAATTTTAATGCATTTTACGGCATTAATCGATTAAATAAAAATGTCGTTTTTTTGTGGTTTAAGAGTACAATCTTATTAGGATACTTTTCAAAAATTAGTAATATCCTATTGTATTGATAGTAATAAAAACCAAACCAGGAAGTAGGTAATGATAAGGTATTGAATCACTAAACAAACTGTCACTATTGACAAAAGACTTAGATCTAAATGACGTCATTCTCAACCTTCACAAATTTAGTTTATTTTTTCATTCACAGGACTCCTCTATACAACATGGAACACACAGATGAATTGTCCATCATTGGTTTCGGCGACATTTTGGAGTTATCAGGGGTAGTATCATCAGGAGCTTTCTATGTCCATCGCTGTTGCCTTGAGTTCAGCCCGCCATATCAGGATCATGTGTTCGCAGCCTCGAATTCTGATGAGGACAAAGACCAGTTGGAAGAGGCGAGGGTCAAAGGGATCGTGTCAACCGCTCTGTCGAGGAAATGTGCCTTTTGTAGCAGATATGGTGCAAGCATACCTTGTAAAGTGAGTTATAACTATGTTTAGGGCCGATTTTTCAGTCGCATCTGAAAATTAAATATGGTGGTTTGACATATTTGCCATACAAAAGTGGTCAGTCGGAATTTCTCCTCAGAAAAAAGTCATTATAAATTGAAAAATCGGCTATAAAAAGTGATATTTTTTTTAAGAAATAGATTTTATAAAAAAATCTGCGTAGACAATTTTCATAATATTGTTGTAATATGTTTGTTACAGATGAGCTGCAGCAAATATTTTCATCTGCCATGTGTACTTGCTTCTGGCGGATTCATAGATTTCCAGATTAAATCTTCCTTTTGCAAGGACCATCTTTACCAAGTGCCTCTTATTTGTAAGTTTATCAACAGTTTTTTTTAAATACCTAAATATTCAATACATAGATTAACATACATACAAACATACATACCCACATTACATAGAATAACCTGGGTTCTAACTGAAAGCGATTTTCGCGCGAATACGAGATTTTGAGTCGCGTTTGTATGTCATATTAACGACTAGCTTTTGCTTGCAACTTCTGTGTGAAAACGTTTACGCAGAAGACTGTTTTTATCTTTTAAATAGCCTATACCCTTCCTCATGAATTGGGCTATATCAATGCAAAAATAATTTTCCAAATCCGACTAGTAGTTCCAGAGTTTAGCACGTCCACACGGCTACACTTCAAGCTTTACATTTCCAGTAGGAGCTGATCTCGCATTGTATAGAATTTCCGTATAGTGCGAGATCAGCGTAAACTGGAAATGTATAGCTTGATGTGTAGCCGCGTATACAAAGAAACTTTTCAGCTCTATTATTAGTATAGATTACATGAATTATAGCGTAGAAAAGCGACTTGATTGATCTCCTAAGTACTTCATATTCAAATAGTTGCGCTATAATGTAGTAGCTTTCGGTTAAGACGCGGTCTGACCAAAAAAGCCTGTAACACGGCAAAATCTCTCAAAACAAGTCAAGTCTGTTAAACAACACATTTCCTAGACTACATAATACAATGATTCTAGAGACCATCTTATATGCATGAGTCGTTTCACAGGTACCGCAGACATAGACTGTAGGACTTGTAGAACTATCGGCGATATTGCTAACTTGATGACGTGCGTCACTTGCGGCGGCCACTACCACGGGACGTGTGTTGGGCTCGCCCAGCTACCAGGTATGTTGTATGAGAAAAAATCTTTTAATCTGCACAAATAAGACACATTTAAAAATAATACTACAATTTTCAGTTCTACTATCACCTATTTGTACCTACTCCAAAAAGTTAAGCTCGGTTTGTTGATATTTTGTTTTCAAACAAAGTGGCCTTTTGAACCTAAAAATTCATGTACTTTTACATAGGTATACTTTTTTATATAATTTACACAAAATTAACGGTGGCCGTTAACGTTACCCGCATTTGTTTTTTTAGGTATTTTTCAACCCATATCCGACTCGGGGAAAAAATAGTATAAAAACCCGATATTATGTTATACATGATGTATGACATAATGTCGGGTTTAAAAACCTTATTATTTCCGCAGCGTCATCATCATTATTTCAGGCGAAAGAAGTCTAGACATAGACCTCCCCTAAGCGACGCCACTTCCTGCAGATTCCTGCGGCCTTTACCAAATCATCTGTCTGTGTTTTTTCGCATATCGCGCCAAAATGTTTGGTACAGCTTGTTGTTTTCTGCGATTTCTGGTTTAGCCCCATATTAAAAGATGCGCAAAATTATGTGCCAAAAATCAATTATTGAAATAAGACAGAAACGGCAAAATTACATGAGTTCGGTCCCTCAAAACGCCCGTCTTTAACGAGTTTCTAATGCTTTACCAGCTAAAGCACTAGGAAGTGGTGAAGGGCAGGCAGAAAGTGACGCAACAAAATCAACTACAATGACTCCCAAAGAGGTTTTTAGTTATTTTAATAATTAAACCTTGTTTATTTGTATAGGAGTACGCTCCGGCTGGTCGTGTCGGTCGTGCCGAACGTGCCAGGTGTGCCGCGGCGAGACGGGCGCGACCGGCCTGCCGCCCGTCGGGCACGACGCGCGCGCCGTCACGTGCGAGCACTGCGACAAGGTGTACCACGCCACCTGCCTTAGGCCTGTCATGGCCACCGTGCCTAAGTATGGCTGGAAGTGTAAGGTTAGTACTTCAATCACATTCTGCTTGAGGTGGCGAAATTCAAATTTGCTGACGTTTTTTGCAATTTGCAGGCAGTGTCAGGTTGTATGTTAATTAAAATAAGGATCGCGACCGTAAGGAAAATGCCGGAACCTGTACCAAATGCTTATAAAAAATATATTTCCCGTAAATACTTAAACACTTTTTGACTAACATTACCAAAATATGAATCATTATTAAATCCGCGTTTACGAAATGATAAAAAAAAGTTCGATAGCCCAAGTTCTTGACTTCCGAATGCATTTCCGGTAGTGATGCCATTGTAATCACAAAAAAAATCGATTCCAAGCAACATGATTTAGACGATTAAAATGATTTTGCATTCGTTAGAAGGCACAGATAGTGAATAAAAAAATCTATGTTATTTGTGATTTTTTGAATATAAATAGATACATACATCGATTTGGCTGCTAAACTTAATTTCAGACTGAATGATCAATTTATTCATTAATCGATTATTTTATAGGCGATATCGATTTTAGACATGTCATATTGAATCGAGATAGCAACACTACTGAATAACTGTCAAATGTCAACCCCCACACAACACCTCGATAAGTAATCTATCGTTTTGCAGTACCTAGCTATATTGCGTTGCTGATAGTTTATTTATTTATTGAAACTATTATAAACACATATAAATCGAAACATATTTCCCTTATTTATAGTGAATGGTATCGTTGCAATACTTTAGGCGGGTTTTTAAAAAATATAGTTATGAGGAAAAATCTCAGCATTGCGGATTCGAAAACAAAAACGTTTAATGCCAACGGTAATATTAAACAATAAGCTGGCTAAAAATGGTTATTTCATCTAAAAGCAATTGGTACAGGTATTCATACTTAAACCGGCATTCTCCTTTCACTTCTGTCGGCATTCCCGGAGTGCCACTGTTTTCTTTTTTCATGAGATAGTTACTCAATGGGAATTAATGAACTTAGAGGGTGTTATAGATTTCGCGGGCTGCCTTAGCGTATTCACCTTAACATGTTTGTTACTTGATCTGATAGAAATGTCTTCAAGATTATGGAAATCGTCTTTTCCCAGGAGTACATTTCTGCGGTTGGTTTGATCAATCAGATTGATACCAATGCAATATTCTGTTGGTTTTTAGGTATTTTAGTATAATATGCAAAAAAGCTTTACACCTATTGGCCTCGCCTTGGTCCGCTTTTTTTTTTTCATGGCGTATCTATTTGTGACGCCAATTTGAAAAATAATCTAAATGGCGAGCCGGCACGAGGCCAGGTCTCCATACAACTTTTTTTATCCCTTTTATCACTTGTATGACAGATAGCATGCAAGACGCTGACTCTTCATTTCAGCCTGTGTCTACTACTTGCTACTTTCCAGCTAACCAACACATTGGTACAACAGCCAGTATTGGCCACCGTCCACCATAAATGATGTTCTTGATCTGATCTTTTTAGATAAATAGCTTCTACAATATTTCATTTCCTGCCAGTGTTGTCGCGTCTGCTCTGACTGCGGGTCTCGTTCGCCCGGCGCGGGCCCGTCGTCCCGCTGGCACGCGCACTACACAGTGTGTGACTCCTGCTATCAACAACGGAACAAGGGATCATGCTGCCCGCTGTGCCGTAGAGCATATCGCGCCGCGGCGTACAGGGATATGATACGATGTATTCTTTGTAAGAGGTCAGTAATCCATGCTTAATAATATAAAGGCGGAAGTAACTCGTGACTGTCTGATACCTTTTCACACCTTCGAAGCTGAACAGATTTCGATGAAATTTGACAGACAGGACCTTGACATGCGTTAGGACTTAGGATGCTCTGACCTCTACTCTCTTTTCACATGTATAATTTAAACATGAATGATGTAACCAATTATTTGTAACAATTTTTTGATTTAAAAGACTGTCCATGGACTATCTTCCTGTTCTTCGCGATAAGTACCTACTACACTTTGGAATGGGCAACTAGCTTCATCTGTCTGACTGACCGACCCCTTGACAATCCGAAAGTGTCTGTAATTGGTTTATTTGAAATCAATGCTTTGAGTCTTGAGTTCTTCAAACTCTAGTTTTTAAAATGTTTTGCTATTGTCACAATTTTTCTAGGGCTAAAACTTTTAGTAACAAAAGCTACCAAAACAGCGAAATAATACAGTGTGAGGGCTTAGCTCGCTGCCCGGTAAGGACTAAGCCCGGGTCGACGGAGCGTTGTGTTACACGCGCGCCTCAAAGAGATGTCAGCACCAACTGGTGGGGCCCGCAAAGGCCGGTGCCTGCCAGGGGTGCGGGTTGTTCGAAAGAGATCACGGGTCGGTTTTAGTCAGTAAAAGTCTGACACGCCCTCCTGCTCCACTCAGAGTCGGAGAAGTTATTTGATGATTAAAAAAGGGCTTTGGTATTAGGAAGGTGTTATCACTGATCGTTTTGCCCACATGCGGGGAGTCGCTCGCGAACCGAATAATAACATTTAATTAAGAGATTGACTAAGGAAAATGACGATGTGACGGGCGGTCGTTTTGAGGGGACTGTTTTATGTAATTTTGACGTTCAAAAAGAGCTGACTCTCAGCCTAGTTTGAATAAATGACTTTTGATTTTTATCCTTTATTTTATGTACCTTCTCATACAGTCCCAAAGCATGTAACTCGTAATCTTTTGGTATAGATACGTGCATGGAATGTGCGACCCTGACGCAGAACCTAACCAATACAGACAGAAGAAAGAACAGAATCCATCATATGAGTACAGTTGTCCAATATGTAAGGCACAGATGCAGCTCACTGGCTCCAAATCTGGATGTAAGTATCTTACAGTTGTTGTATTTCGCCTCAAACATTGCAATTTAAACCCTGTCAATGACATAGTCACATCACGTGATTTGCAACCACTAAAACTATGAAATTACAAGAGAGGTTTTAGACGACTAATGTACTGATTCTGCGACTTTTCTACAGCTTTCGACGAAGATACAGTTGCTTCAACATCTCAAGACTCGTCGTTCGGTGATGAGAATTCGCAGCAAGAGCAGGATCCTCTTGCTATAGAAGCGAAGGTAGATTATTTCAATGTTTTTCAGTCGCAATTTTTTAATGGAAAGGTTAAAAGGAATCTGCTGGATGCGAGAAGTACAGAACCGGTCCAAATGGCGGTGATTGGGGAAGCCTATGTCCAAAAGTGGACGTTTTTCGACTGAAATAATGATGATGAAAGGTTAAAAGGACTATTTGCTCATTCGAAGATACTAATTTTGGCTAAGTTAATAGTGGCTGCCTGAAAGTGACAGTCGTTACGAGTCGATGTTCATAGCTATAGAGCATACAGTCACCTAATAGTAAAGAAACGCTCTTTACCAAAAACATTAATAATTTCTTATTCCTCCTAGCCGGATGTCGGTCTCGGCAAGGGCAAGCCCTTCACAGTCTCAGCGAAAGTGGCGAAAAAGAAGATAGGTGGATACAAGTTAAAGGGCGGGTTCCCTCCGGCGGGCAAACTGGGTTTCCAGAAGCGACAGAGGTCTGTTCTGGACTTTGGGCGGAAGAGAGGATCTAAACCAAAGATGAGGGGAGTGTTTGGAGTACCAGGACTGGGGCTGCAAAGACCTCAGGCGCCTGATAATAAAGCACCAGAAGATGATCCGGGTAACAAACCATTATTTGAAGACCTCGTTTGTGAAGGCTCTTTATCCACTCGAAATATTTTATGGGCTATTCCATCCGTCATACTAATCAACTTGTCTTATGACACCATGAGGGGCTCTCTCTAAGTCCGTCAACTAAGAAACGGGCCCTTCCGAAAGTAGTCGATGGGTCAAAACAAGTGTTCACCTAAATTTTTCGGGAATAAGCACAATTGTTAAATTGTGTTGTCAGGCATTCTTAGTTCGGGCCCCGATCAAATCATATGTCCGTAAGTGATCAGGAGTAAGTAGGATATGATCGTAACTTCGGCCGAAATTACGGATTTCGTGCTTAGGGAGTACACTCACTTATCCAAACTTTGAAAAAAAAACACAAGTTTTCATTGAAATCATCTTCGCGTCTTCGGAATTCCAAAGGTATATGAGCATAGCCGGGGCCCATAACTTAAGTCATTGTATTGTATTTTGTTTAGTATGTCGGGTAGAAACGTCCCCTTAAATATTTCAGGTGCCTGAATCTTCTATTGGCTTTGTATTCATTTCATTAGCTGCAATTATGATTAACATTCTCTGTTATTTTAGGAGTGGAGAACAAATTAGTGTTATGTTCAAGTAAAGACAAGTTCGTTCTAACGCAAGATCTGTGCGTGATGTGCGGCGCTATTGGGACGGACTCTGAAGGTTGCCTTATTGCGTGCGCGCAGTGCGGACAGACGTATCATCCTTATTGTGTTAACATTAAGGTGAGTTTAGCTTAAAATGTAAGTACAGTAAGTACTTATAATACTTATAAGTTAATATACTTATAAGCTTTGAATTTTCAAGACGTCCATAAATTGCGTCAATTTTATTTATTTTTGTCTACGAAAGTTATTAAAGGATGGGGAATATTTATGATTCTGGGGCTTCAGTTGCCTATTATATGGGTAACGTAGACATTAAACGGGGAAACTTTCGCGAGTGTTTTACAAATGGTAGTGACTTCGAAAACGCCTGAATTTATGAGTTACCTTTTACCTTGGAAATGAGGGGTTGCGAAAGTATATGAATATGTTAAATTCTTGACTGAGACCAAAGATGGCGTATAACTTATTCAAATGAACTTAAATAAAGGAGAATGCCCACTGAACTATGGGTTTGTGCCCTAAAACCGAATACCCATAAGATATATACCAATAGAAAGAGCTTTTCAAGTAGAACCTTTGCTAATAACACAACTTTTGCCAAGTGTTAGTCAGTTCGTAGTTAATGACTTAAGTAGGTGACAACTTGGACACCGAAGTTAAGAAAATCTTGGCGCCCAATAGTTATAATTATAAGTGACTATCTGACTGTATATTTAGACGTGTGGTTATTTAGATGTTTGTTACTCAATAACTCAAAAACGGCTGAACTAATTTGGATGAAATTTGGCTTACAGATAGTTTGTAACCTGGAATAACACATGTTTCAGGGTAGAATCACCCAATGTCCTTTATTTGTGTACACAGGTTATAACGGCTGTTACAAATTGTAAGGGTACAATTGTTGTATGCAGGTATCTCAAGTAATAGTAACGCAAGGCTGGCGCTGCTTAGACTGCACGGTGTGTGAGGGCTGCGGCGCGCGCGGCGACGAGACCCTCCTGTTGCTGTGCGACGACTGCGACACCACCTGGCACACCTACTGCGCGCGCCCGCCGCTGGCCGACGTGCCGCGCGGCCCGTGGCGCTGTGAGCGCTGTCGGCGGTGTCTGGTGTGCGGCACCAGGCACACGCTAGCCTGGTGTGACAACTATACAGGTACGCAGTTCCATTTAATAACTAGCATTTAAGGTTACGCCATAAAATAGTAAACTAATAATCTTGCATGTATAAAAGTGAAACTTCAGTTCGTGCGTCTTGTCTAAGTCGAACCATTTATTTCAAATAGGCCATTAAAACGGCTATAATAAATAATAAAACAAAAATGACAAGGAAAAGTCTAGAGTTTATTCTACGAATCTACTTTTTCCAAAAGGTAGTTTCGTATGGAGAAGAATTGGCAAGGAACTCCATAATTGATTTATTACACTTTTGCTGTGGTTCTTATAAATCTGTTCAGGTCAATCACCGAACAATAATAAACATGTCAGCGTAATTGCGACACCACGCTCTATGCCTTGAATATTTTATGTATTCATTACCTAAGTAAAATAGTCAGTACGCTTTCGGACAGCATATCGGGCGCGGCTCAATCTCATCTCACTCACCTCATCAGTTTTCATTGTTATCCCAGTTGCATCACTAAAATATAGGTATCTTTATAATCCTTAATCTTAGTTTATCTTAAACTCACCCCAATCCCGAGCAAAACCTGTAATAATTGTGGGTACTGTCCCGGCTGGTTGAATATTTGCTCCGAAAGTGATCAAGATCGTGTCATTAACCAACATTGGGGCGTATGATTCGCCTAAGTTGCACTGACAATATTATGTGTTACAGTAGTTAGTAAGTAAACAAGTGAATGTCGAGTTTATAATTAACAAGATTTTTAATGGATAGAAAGTGATATTACTGGTGTGTGGTGCCTCTGTGCACAAAAACTTCTAAAACTGCGCCAAATTAAGTATTTGTACCGGTGCCGTTTACACAAAGCTGACGTCACGATGTCACGTGATCTAAAAGTAATCGTAAGGAGCGTTTTGGCGGTAAATTTAAAACAACGAAAAACAAATTTAATTTTATCTTTTTTAATTGAGAAAATGGATATTAATAAATTTATTATTATTTTTCCCGTACCTATATATCGTCCCAATCTTCAAATTAAAATAGTTTTGATTAAATTGGAAAATACCCTATTATTGTAGTTTCGTTCCATTCAAGTATTACGTAAGCAGATTTTTACAATAATTGACCCCCCTCCCCCTCGTCAGCAAAAGTAAGCAAAGCTCTTACCCCCCTCCCATGGTCACGTAAACATTGGTAGCAGACACACAACGTGTCTGCTCATTTTCGTGTGATTTTGGAATATTGTCATCGTTTTCTTCGAGTCATTCTTAGAAATCATAGACAATTAGGGTTGCCATATGTGTTCTATGTAATAAATTCTGCTGACTTAATCACCATCCAGACTCACCATCCCCCATGTCATCAAAAATAAGCACAGCAAAGACGCCCCCGCCCCCCTGTGCTTACGTAATACTTGAACGTCGAAAACTGACATTTCCCGAACGCCGCACTTGTCTGCAATTCGCGATGATTATCTGGCAGTGAAGCAAAATATTCACAGACTAATTTTACTTAAAATTATATTACAATATTTATAGTAAGTTTTTCCCAACAGAATGTGCTCCTTGTGCGTCACTCGTGATGTGCTGCGTGTGCTCGGAGCCGTACTCGGACGGCGAGCTCATCATACAGTGCGAGGGCTGTCGGCGCTGGCTGCATGCGTCCTGCGACTCTATACGCAGCGAGAACGACGCTGAAGTGTGCTGTCGTGCTGGGTGAGTTATATATCAGTCATCTGCAAACATACATATTTTTTCTCTTTTTGACGGCGAACGAAGCAATCATTAACAGCGTAAAAATTAAGCAAGAGGTTAGCATAATCAAAATGATGATGACATGATGGTTGCTTCGAGTTTTTGCCATGAAAGAAACGTTTTGTTCTGGCGCTGCATAGGTCGTTTATGCGTTATGAGTTATGTCTGTGGATAGGTGACCATAAATATAATTTTTAATAGTCACCTATCTTTACATACCAAGACCCTTCTGTGCCTCGGTAAGCACGTTAAGCAGTTGGTCCCGGTTGTTATTCCTAAATTTTTGACAGTCAATACAGGTAGTCAGAACGCAGAAACTCTGACTATCAGATTTACTAAGGGTTATCGTATTACCCAGAAACTGGGTTGTGGAGGTCAGATAGGCTCGTGATAGTCATGGTTTCGTGATAGTCATAGCTCATTATAGGTCAGATAATTTTTCCATGTTAAATATGTACTAGTATTCAGCTGAATCTGCACCCTAATTGCGTAACTCACGATCAATCATAATCTGTTTCGTTTTGAAACAGATGGCTAAGTCATTGCTTCATATGTTCGAAATATGCGTCTGCTCAACAACGTAAATAACGCAATGAATATTGTTGAACTGTCAAAATGAAACTGATTATGATTAATCGCGTGTTACGCAATTAGGGTGCTGGTTATACTGGAAGCCGACTCCAACATTGTTGGAAAAAGGCTAGGCAGATGATGTTGCGGTTGATTTCTAGTCTAACCGTCTTTAGTTGTCTATTGGATTTGCACACATCAGTTACTGCCGTTCAGTTCATGCCATGTGAGATTCATTTCATGTTTATGAAGACTTGGAAGTCCGCACAACAAACCACGGATCCTCCTCAGATACAAGTGCGTCCTGTGCCGCGGGCGCGAGCTGCCGCCGCCGCACCTGGCGCGGGCCCTGCCGTGCGGCGCCAGCCCGGCCCCCGCGCCCGCGCCGCGCCCCGCGCCGCGCCCCACGCCGCAGTCGCTGGGGCTGGCCGGCGAGTACTACGTGGACGACGTGTGTCTGTCGCAACGCGGCGCACATCACATGAAGCAACTCGAGGCCGAAATGGGCATCACCCATACCAGACGCAAAAGGCGATTCAAAAATGACAACACCGAGAAAGACGCAGGTGATTATGCATCAGTGTTGTTTGTGTCTTGTCCGTGTGTGCTTTGCATGTTTTATACAAGGTGTAACAGAATTAACGCAAGACCTCATACACCCCAATTAGAGTATTGAGTTAAAAGCATAATACAATTACCAAAACTTTTTTTAATAAGAAAAACATGTTGACCCTACCATTTACTTATGCATTTAAAATTAAGTCTTATTATACCTAGAAATAAGATTGAATTTTCTTTGACTCAATCGACGGTAGGTATAGCAAAAACAATAAAAAATTATAATACTCATATTAAAATTTACTGAAATCGATTCAGTAGTCAATTAGGAACCAACTATTTTCAGGTCTTGCATTAATTCTGTTACTAGTTATTTTTTGGTTTGTTATATTATAATATGCTTATTATAAAATCACTATGCTCTATTACACAATGCCAGCCAGTATTTTTGCTTAATACATAAACTGAAGGATCCCTCTTCTCCTTCAGGGAAATCTCTTCTCCATCTATATCTATGCATAATATTCTATGATTGCTGTATGTAGATATATATATATATTTAATATTTACTTAGTACATGTAAGATGTGTATCTAACATGAGTTTTTGTATGTTCGACGCTGGCATTGTGGATTAGAAATAATGGCATCTATTGAAACAGTGGTACAGAATGCTGACGTCGAGATGGGCGACGACTCCAAGCCAGACAGCACGGCCGAAGTTAAGGAGGAACCTGGTGAGTGTCATCGAAACGAATACTATTATGAAGTTATTTTGAAGAGAATCCCATAGAGTAAGTTTGTAAGAGCTTTCAGTAAATTGAAGCGCAGAAAAATTATGTGAGATGTCACATGTCTTCGAGTTTTTGGTTCTAAGACATGGCGGTTTCCTCACGATGTTTTCCTTCACCGTTTGAGAGCAGTGGTGATGAAATAATATACACAAAGTAAGGCGTCTGTTTGGGGTCTTATTTTGGAAATTTAGCTCTCGTCAAAATGAATAGATTTGTTTAAATGCCGAACCGTATATCATGGTTTCTCGAAAGAAAAACTAAGCGCGTTTTCACCGAATACTATGATATGACCGAATTGTACGGGATAACGATGTTTCATCTTTAAGGCATTGAAAGTTACATATTACTCCAAATAAAAATATTCGCGAAATCACTTTGTCAAATTCATAATAATATTAGCTAAAAACTGATTCTTCCTTCGTCAAATCGGTGAAAACGTAGCTTTACTATTCAACCTTTGGTCAAACAGGTGTACCCAACACGAATTTCAAGGAAGGCATTCTATGGAACGTCGCTAACGATGGCCCGCCTCCCGAAGGATTCACCATATACACAACAGATTCAGGCCTCACGGTACTGCGTAGAAAGAGACAGAGGAACTTGAACAAACTTGGCATTGGCGGCTTCGTTGTTAGACAGAGACAGACGACGGCTAAGGCGCAGGCTGACGAAGAGAAAGAGGGAGATGGAACGCAGGCTTCAGGAGGTGAGATATAATATGAATATAATAGATTTTGTTTACGTTAAAGGTTTTATCATCGTGAAATCAACACTATGCAATTTATTACACATATAAATCCCATTGAAAGATTTATAAAATTATTATTATTGCAAGCCGAGCTTTCTGAGTGTGATGTGAGTTAGACTTTTATATGGACCAGAATGGTTTGTACAATATTCGTAATCTGCATCAAAACTTTTCTGTTCACTGGATCGCAAACTAATAAAATAAGAAATTAGAAGCTGCTTTGTCTATTGTCTACAAACTTGTATGTATTTATACAGAATCGCCGAGCAACAAACGCAAGCCTCGTCGAAAACCGCGCTCTAAGCTAATGGAACAGTTCCCCTCATACATGCAAGAAGCTTTTTTTGGCAAAGACCTACTAGAACCGACCAAAGCTGCTGTCACATCTACTGGTAAGAATACAGTACACCTTAAACTCATAGCATTTATTTCAATTAAACCATTTACAGGCACTTTTGAATTGTCAAAAAGTCGATCAGTTGGAAAGTCGAAGCTAGTTGCCCATTCCAAAACGTAGATCTCTATGGAGAAGAATGGGCAAGAAACTCCAAGGACACTCTTTTAAATCATGTTAGGTATTACAAAATCATGGGAACATTATTCTTGTTGCTTCTATATGTGAGAAAAATGTAAAAAAAAATACAATTCTGAATTAAAATAAGCCACGGAAGTTATGAGATGACCAGTCTCAACCGACGGCGCCCGTTCACGAACTTGACGCGTGGATCAGCACCATTCAGCTCAACCATTTTGTAGGGAACCGAATAATCCAACACACGCGCCACAATCAGTGAGACATTTAAGTGAGCATGACATACTCTCAACTGCCACGCTTTTTCATGTCAACGTACATCAAAACAACACAATTATTATACGGATGCATGGTACTCACATTTACGAAATTTAAACAAAATGCTTCTAAATTATACAAAACTGTAGTTTGCAATGTGTTTGAGAAATTAACAAAATTTGATTTCCAAAAAGAAAGAAAAATATTTAATATCTATTGAAATTTTAACAATATCTTGTATGTCGATGATTAAGGAGGATGCTCTAAGGTAGCTCGCGAAATTGGATACATACGTTTTACGGTCGCGATTCATCATTTTGTTTAACGTATATGTTGACACTCACCAGCACCCTAATTGCGTAACGCACGATTAATCATAATCTGTTTCGTTTTGAAACAAAGTGATAAACCATTGCTTCATATGTTCGAAAAATGTGTCTGTTCAACAACGTTAATAACGCAATGAGTATTGTTGAACTGTCAAAATGTAACAGATTATGTGTCGGGGTACGTAGCAAGGTGTCGGTGTTTTGAGGAGAAACAAATGTTTATGTGGAACACTATTTATTTACTCACTCACAAGTTGTTCATAATGTTAAAATGCTAATATGTTAATGAATGTTGAAATGTTGATGAATACACCCGGCTAACGCGGTAGACAAAAGTGCACTGAATCTTATGTAAAATCATAAGTAAAAGTAATGTAAAATTAGGTCAACGCGTCACGCCGATGTTGCTAACTAAGGTGTTCGGTGAAAACACCGAACATTATGATTAATCATGTGTTACGCAATTAGAGTGCTGCTAATTGCAAAAATTGTAAGAAAATTTGAATTTCATGGGCTACCCTGGTGCTTCCCACTTAAGTGTTTCAATGTTGAAATCGCGTTGTTTAAAAACATCTTGTTATGTGTCATCCATATAAATTTCATCTTCCCAGTCCACTCGAGGGTCGTGATTACGATGATCAATTCGCTCCACTTTCGATCTATAGACAAAATTGAATCTTACTTGGTATAAAACAGAGTCCTTATTTCACTTCCTTCATCAGCTAACCCAGCAGAGAGTCCAGGCGGTACACTTCGCCCCGCCACACCGGAAGGATACCGCGAGCTACGTGACTTCAAATGGGAGCTCGATAACTCAGACAGCGATGGAGAAGATGTACTGGCTGCGTTAACTTCCTTCAATGATCATGATGCGTCTGTCATTATGACGCTTAATACTGTAAGTTTGAATTGTTAGCTGTAAGTAAGACGTGGATTTGTATAGAAAGAAAAAAAAAACAAGATAATAATGTCATTCTCGAAAATAGGCAAGGGTTTGTTTCACTCTGTCCAAACGAATAGGCACTACCAACCAGACAAATCTTACTATCTTCCTACTAAAATTATT
Organism: Antitype chi; assembly: GCA_947359405.1. Taxonomy (NCBI): domain Eukaryota; kingdom Metazoa; phylum Arthropoda; class Insecta; order Lepidoptera; family Noctuidae; genus Antitype; species Antitype chi. The sequence goes on along the minus strand of OX375815.1, from coordinate 5,532,485 downwards.
AATGTGAAAGTTTGGATCTTTTTTACTTCAATCACGCAAAAACGACTTAACGGATTTAGATGGAATTTGGCACATAGATAGCTTTAAACCTGGATTAACACATCTGATACTTTTTATCCCGGTAGTACGTTCCCGTGGGATAATTTTCGACCTCAACGCGGGTGAAGCCGCTGCCTAAAGCTAGTTAAAAATAAATTCAACATAATGTGTATAAAATTTGTGCCGTATAATGTTAACCGGAAATTATACGGAGATGGTGAAACATTAGCCGTAAAATTAGATAGCACTAAAGTGAAGTCGCAAAAGGCCAACCGCCTTCAACATGTAGGGCTAGTGTGTGTTTGAACTTTAAATCATATTGTGGCTATGCCTGGCCTCTGCTAAGTCAAAAACTGACAGTAAAATACACACACGCATACACAAACTCACGAAGAAGAAGGAAAGAATCCCATGGGGGTAGGCAGACTACAGACCGCTACGATCCTTACAAACTTCTTTTGCCTCGTTTACATTCATTCATCTGGATATACATGCACGCCGGTTGCGAGTACTACGAACCTGACCTTTCTGAAGAACATAACCTATAAGGTCACTATGTGTCACTGTAGGTCACTGTTTAAGTGTAATAAATAAGCTTTTGAAAAACATTGCTGACATAATCTCCAATTTCTTATACAGGACGAATTAGACATCCTTAACTCCCTAAAACCAAAAGATGATAAGGATTCTTCCATCAATTCTGACGGTACAGTGAAGATAAAGACGGAGATCGACGATGGTCAACTGAAACATACTGAGGACTCCACAGCGTTGAAGAACGCGATACTTGGCCCACAACCAGCTGAGGCCGAACAACCACCTACTGTGGCTACTGAGAGTATACCCACAGTGCATAGTACGAAGACCGAGCCGATTAGTGGTGAGTTTTAACTATGTTTATATAAAAACCCCAGATTTTAAATACAATAATTGAAACTTCAATTGTGTAAAAGCAGTTTTTAGACAATAGTACTACGCAGTATTTTTTTTTAAATGTTTTTTCATTTTGTTTTATCTGTCGCAATTTTAAGAAAAATATTTTCGAGTGTATTCTTTGGCGATCCCTCTTCAGGGCAAAAGCCTCACAAGAAGTTTAGTGTGGTCAAAATCAAGGTTCAGGAAGGTATGACATTTACGATCGACGTCAAAATATTTAAATAATTAATTGCAGTGTAACTCTTTTCTCGGGAAGGTAAGGTATAAATTAGAACGATTGCCGAGACTTTTCAAATTCACGGCAATCATTCTAATTTATACTTTATAACATTAAGATAAAAGTTATACCGCAATGACTTACTAAAGGTTTTACATAATTCAAAAGTGAATGTGCTACTTTGAACACGTGAATGTTCCGGAGTTCCCTCATCGCCTTGCTTCCGTTAACAGCCTGAATATTTCTTATCATTATGTTTACAATATTTCCGTTCTAGAAACATGTGGTTCATCTCAAGCATCAACAATATCTCCTAAAGACGACCTGTCCCTGTTAGGCGTGAACCTAGACGCGATGGTGCGCGACGGTCTACCCGACATGGACAGCAATGACGTAGACGAAATATTCAAGGGAGTTCTCACTGATGATTCCCAGGTTTGTGACATGTCTTGACGTTTATATTCCTTTGAAATTCTTCGTAGGTTCATGCCATTCTAAATTTCCAGTCACCAAAGTGGCAATGCGGCTAATTGCCCAGGTGTTTATTTAGGTTAATTGAATGAAAAAAACTACACAGGGAAGCAGGGATATTGACACGCAACCCGTTACCATGATTCAGAGCTTGAGTCTGAAAAATAACCGACGCATTTTTTTTACGCAGGGTTTCAGCATATGATTTTAGACGTAGCGTTGAAATTTTTCGTCAGTAAAACAAAAAGAAATACGTCAATTCTCAATTCTTTATTGCGTTTAAAATTGGCAGGGAAATAATATTAGTCACAATTATGGACCCTGTCGGGCCCAGCATAGATCAAGTAGGAGAGAGAAAGAAGAACACTGCGTTTTTAATGTGATAAATATTACTACATAGTTAAGTTGTTAGTAAGTTATACTGTTTCATTATCATAGAACTAAATGTAACAATTATAATTATTGTTTTATCAATTATATACGTTTATTTATTATTTTATTTACTTGTCTAAATTTATTACGTAATTAATATTTATTTATTTGTTATCCCTAAGGTAAGTTGTTTATAATGTCTTTAATAGTGAGCATTTGTAGATACAAATACCTGTTCCACACATTTTGATTGCGTAGGTAATGAATGCACCTTTCTACAAAACATCTGATTTTTTTTAATAACCGACGAAATATCTACGCTGCGTCTAGAATCATATGCTGAATTCAGCTTTACAGTTACGTTACAGTTTGCGCGAAGGGGCATCGACGCGAAGCGTGTAAACGATGCGTCGATGTCACCGTGTACTAATACATTGCATTGAAAATTTCTTTGTACCATCAATTAAAGCCTTATCTATCGAATTCAGATATGTATTTATTTGTATAATTAATTATCATGCAAACACCATTCTAAGAAAGTTTGTGTTGTCCAGGAATCGCAAGAGTCGTCCGTATCGTATGTGAACTCAATGGGAAGCACGCCATACTCTCAGCAACGGCAACAACTTCAGAGCCCCATGGAGTATACCTCACCGTATCCGGAGTTTGGCGGCAGCAGGTTAGTTCATTTATTGTTAATTCATTGATTTGTAAATATTTGATGTGGCTTGTGGATGCCTTACTTATCATTCCATTGGTACTATTGATTGATAGGGCCGTTAACTAATAGGCTGCGCCGGCGTTGTTACGCCTGTCGAGGCCTATATTGGCCCGGGCCGAGCATCCCCATAATAGGGTATTTTCCAATTTACTAAAAACCATTTTCATTTGAAGATTGGGACGAAATATGTAACAGAAAAATAAAAATAAATTGATTTTTATCCATTTTCTCAATTGAAAACGATTTAAAGTAAATTTATTTTTCGTTGTTTTGAATTTACCGCCATTACGCTCGTTATGATAGCTTTTTTTTTCACGTGAACACACGCGGCGTCAGCTTTGTGTAAACTAAAGCAGTTGTAACCAAGTGAATGAAAAGTGAAAAGGCTATGCAGATGATGAATTAAGAAAGAAACAATACATATTAACTTCCACGAAAATCAAAAAACGTTGGTTTTGTCTACATATTGTTACAATTGATGTTTACCTTGTTACTTACACACCCTCTATTGTATTCCCCCGCGGCGCAGCAGCAACAGCGCCATGAGCCCGCTGTTCTCCGAGAGCGGCAGCGGCGGCGCCGCGTGGCCCGACGCTGCGCAGGCGCCGCCGCCCTCCTACAACCAGCGCAGCGCTGACAAGATGCGGGCCGACGAGAGTACGTACTGCGCAGGGCTTACTTTATTTTGTACTCCACACCACCTCCAAGCGCGTACAATACGGCCGATCAATTATGCCTGCTCCGAACTTTGCGCAGTGGGCTGCGCAATACAAATGTTTAGGAAACAGATGGTGACATGAGGCGAGTGTAAGTGAGAGAACATGCACGAAGGTCGGAAAGCCTATGTTCAGATCAGCCCTGATCTATCGGTCGTATTGCGTATAATATCCTCATTTAATCACCCAGTTCCCCAAGAAATGTCTTTGTGGTACTGACGATCTCATGGAAGATAAACTAGAATTAATATCGGGCCGAATAAATTGTCTGAAACCATATTCATAAGAAAAAATGTCACTACATTGTTTCAGCAACATGATAAAGTTATGTAAACAGGAGTTGCAACTGTTTCTCAATTTTGTTTCCCATGAATATGGAGCTATACAAATAAATAAAATAGATATAGCTCTGTCAGCTACTGTTAAAATAATTCACAACACAGCAAATCTGATGATAATGGAGATCGTCAGTAAGATTTTTTTTTAGTATTAGCCTATATTCTGTTCTACTGGTCAACAGATTCCCGTTTGTCTCCTTTTTGTCTTGTGCGTTCTCTAGCCATGTTGACCCTGGAACCCTTATCAGATTATCACACCACCTTCGCCGTAGCATACCTCGACGGAGATGTCTTTTATTTTCAGCATTCGAATTGGTTGATTGTCAATGTTCCAGAAAAATATTGTTAATGTTAAAACAGTGTTATAAGGCCTGTAAAATTATCTTATCTATCTATAGGTCTAGGTTCGGCAGCTACAATATCAGCCGTCCTATACGCGAACACCAACCACCCGGAATGGAAAACCGAGTTCCCCAACTGGGTGGACCGCTGCAAGCAGATACTGAAGAAATGGCGCGCCTTACCGTCCGACCAAAAGGCGCCCTACCTGCAGCGTGCGCGGGACAACCGCAGCGCCATCCGCATGAAGAAGGCACAGCAGGTATGTCCGCTTGTGTGTCACTAGATGTGGTGTGTGCTAACCCAACTCACTTGCCACTGTGTTTATACTGTGTGTTATTCACACTATGGGCTGCTAGAACGGCCATACTGAACCATCGTTCAGTATCGCCCTGCTAGGACCTTCAGTATTTCACTGTGCGTTCAAAAACGTATCATTGCTCTAGTATAATTGTCTAGTAAAGTATTCGTATATGGTATGTCTCGCTCACGGTCGTCCTAGGAAGTGTTATCTGTTGTTAATACCACGGTTGCTGTAGATTCTGTCGCCTGTCTCAACGCTAGCACAAGTGTACATATCGCGGCTGTAGGATACACGTAGCACACCATATTAATTCTATGTTTTGTATAAATAATATGAATTGGTCACTATACTTAGCAGTTGAACAACGAAGTGAGAGGATCTACAGTACTTGCCACTATAGTTTAGCCACCACTCCTTTTGGGCAAACACCTTGTGTTAATGTATTTGGGGTAGTTACTTTTATGGTCTTTACATTCTGAATACTTCTTTTAGTGCTAGTACTTATATTGATACTTGTGTTCTATCATATACTTCATGGGATCTGCATACGGGTTCGATTAGCACTGTTTTTTATTCATTCATTTATATTATAGTTTCCTACGAGCGAGGATTTTATCGTGCACGCATTATAAAACATAATATTAGCCGCGTCGGTTCAGGGTCTTTTGTCACGATGATCATTGTTTACCGTTGCTAGTACACCTCAATATCATCACCATTTCACACATGAGGGTAGGATTAAAGATTCCCGAACCCACCGCGTAGTCAGATACACTATCGAATTCCTTCCGACAAATATACCGACCCTATCCATGTATCGCGTCGACCGACGAGGTCCGTCTAAAGCCCGGGGAGCGACTCGACGGAAGCGACCACGAGATCTCGCCCGGGATACTCGAATTGTTACTAAGAAGTGAAATGGGGCGCGACAGAGCTCGAGCAGTGGCACCAGCGAGACCGATAGCGGCGCAGCAGTGGCCGGCGCGGCCAGCCCCGCGCCCGCGCCCCCCGCGCCCGCGCCCACGCCCGCGCCCGCGCCCGCGCCCAGCGCCGCGCCGCCGGCGGGCCCCGCGGTGCGCGCGCCCAACGTCACGGTCACGGCGCGCGGGCTCCTGGAGGCCGACGCGCACATCCGCGTGCTCACTCCCTCCGAGATCATGCGCACGCTGCCGCGCCTCCCGCGACACACGGTACCGCGACACGCGACACCTCGCATATACACTACACGCGCACACTACACATACACATGCCTTACACGACGATTCCGCGTCACACATTACATTTAACTCTCAGCTTATTTGTTCTTGACAGACAATAATTACTCTTCTTGCGAAAGTGGAATCGACAACACACTCACTACATAACTTGACACACCCACACGTAACGTGTGGCGTGTATATGCGAGATACGTTTCGATTTGTTGGGTGATCGCGCGACGTCGCACCACGCGATCCTGAGCACTTCCTCCGATTTTATTTAAATTCAGTCATCACCCAACAATAATTTTGGCTGTTTAATGGCGTTGGACGCTGTGTGATTATTTTGTTAATTTACTTTTAGCTTTTTTTTTAATTCGAGACCATTACCCTCCCATCGAATCCCGAAAGCCTCCCGGACTCGTGTCCCCTGTTTCCGTAATGTTGATTTTATTATTTTCGCTTTGCCTTGGTAGTGTTGGCTTTAACATTGGACGCTGTTGGTGGCTGGTTGTGGTGTGCTAACAATTCTAACACAGTTCGATGTAGTTCACAGTTTATTTGCGTGGTTACGCTCTTGTAAAAAGCTTTGTAATGTAGTTTGTAAGTTCACAGGTATAGTTGTTAAGTTGTTTCTATCAAACTCTGTACTATGCAAATAATCTATTAGGATTAGGTTTTATTTTACAGATAAAGCTGTTATAATAGATTCTATACAAATAATAGTTATTACTAGGTATCAGTATTTTATTTTTGGTATTGTGTATAGTAAAAATATTAACATGACGTAACATATCATTGTGGGATCATCAATTAGTATCTATTAAGTTTACAAACTTATAATATTCTAACTTATATTTCTATTATATAAACTTAATATATACTAACTATGCATCTCATAGTTCGGCATTATTTTAATTAACACATAAGCATGGATATTCTCTAATTTGAAGCATTACATACTAATAGACATGTTAAAAAAGAGATAAATAAATATATAAATTGCAATTTTATTTGATGTAGTCTTGATTTGAATAGATTGAGTGAATAGGTATGTCCAAACTATTCACTGTAGCAGTTATTACCAGGCCCATGTTCAGCAAAAGAAGTTTAAGCGCTATATGAAGAGCCTTAATTATAGAAAATTTAGATTTGTATAAAAGAAATAGCAATAGTTGAAAAAAGGCCTATAATAATGTTATAGTAATGTAAATAGAATAAAAATAAATTTAAAACATTAACTTTCATCTCTAAAACGATGTAAATTGACATAGGATAGTTAGAGTTACAATAAAATTGCCTGCGTAGTTACAGCATGTTACATTAATAGACAACAAGTACACGGAACTGATTGTCATTGTATAGGTTGCAATTAATATTATATTTAGTGGTGCGGCGACTTAATATTGAAATATTTAAAATTAATATTTAGTATTATCTCTTAGGAGCTTCACGCACCGAGCGCAGTCTGGCGCGATGGTGCCATGCAGAAGGAATTGGATGATGCGTTTCATGTGGATTTGGACTGCGTGCGTTGTTTCAAATATATATAATAAACTTATCGCACTGACAGACGCTCAATGTGCAGAACGCATAAACACATCTGCTCTATAATTTGTCTTTGGCTTGATTTATATCAATAAACAATTTCGCTGTTATGCGTCCTGTACGCGCGACGGAAATCGTTGTGCGTCCTGTTCTTCGAAATTCGTTATTAATAAAAGTTACAGCTAGTAAGACATTTCTAAGATCATTTGTTTTGTGTAAAAAAGCTTTGATTACGGGCGTTTACTTTAAATACGTCCGATTATTTTGTCCGTATACAATGACAATTGATTGCCGTGTACTTACAAGTGGTGTCGTGTTAACTTGTGCCGTGTGACGTAGGAGCAAGAGCGGGCGTGCAATCAACAGCGCAGTGCTCGGGAGGCGGAGCAGGAGCGGCAGTGGAAGCATCTGCAGCAGCAGCGCCAGCAGCAGACGCAGCAGCAGCAGCAGATCATACATGATCAGAGGATGCAAGGTACCTGCCACTACGACCCCGCCTTCAGATTCTGATTCCCCTAATCGAAGAAATTCATCATAGATTTTCTATGGCGCCGATTCCGCCAGATTAGTTCCACAAACAATTAAGTAATTTATGTACAGTCGAGTTTTTTTAAATATCCTTGTCAGTTTTCAATTTTTTTCTTTATTAAGTTAGGTGCTCAGACTTTGTCGCTTACCGAGTCTCAAAAGTTCCGCCTTGGGTTTAGCTAAAGAACAATGGAGCGCAACATTTTAGGCGTTAGGCGAACCGACTGAATACGAAACACCACGCTGCGCTCCAAAACGGGAATCCTAGACGTAGGCAAAAAGGCTGCCAGGGAAAAAATGGGGCTAAAATGGGACTGGGCGGGTCACACCAGCCGCATGCACAGTGACCGCTGGGCAATAGGGTATTTTCCAATTTATTAAAAAACTATTCTAATTTGAAGATTAGGAAAAAATATGTAACAGAAAAATAAAAGTAAATTAATTTATATCCATTTTCTCAATTAAAAACGATTTAAATCAAATTTATTTTTCGTTGTTTTGAATTTACCACCAAAACGCTTCTTACGATGACTTTTTTATCACGTGACTACACGTGACGTCAAAAACTGCGCCAAACGAAGTATTTATACCGGTGCCGTTTACACAAAGCTGACGTCACGATGTCACGTGATAAAAAAGTCATCGTAAGGAGCGTTTTGGCGGTAAATTCAAAACAACGAAAAATAAATTTGATTTTAATCGTTTTTAATTATGAAAATGGACATAAATAAATTAATTTTTATTTTTCTGTTAAATATATCGTCCCAATCGTCAAATTAAAATAGTTTTTATTAAATTAGAAAATACCCAATTGTCGCCACACAGTGGGCGCCTGAGGAGGGGCGGCGCCGCCGAGGCCGGCCCAAGAAAAGGTGGCGTAACGACCTAGACGCGTATTGCAAAGGCTGGATCGAGGTGGCCCTGGAAAAGGATGCCTGGAAGGATTGGGGGAGACTTTTGCTCAGCAGTGGGACAGCGTAGGATAATAGAAAAAAAAGTTAGGACACAATTATAACCTTTTATGCTATGGCACTGAGCAGACTATTGAATAGAAAACTATATATTATTACTTGATAACAAAGATCAAAATAGCACACACCTCTGACTCATGTTGAGTTGTCATTAACCTGAAATCTTTTATTGGCTTGGCCATTCATCAATAAATAAATAAATTAAGTTGTCAGATCTTCTCATTTTTAATTCAGTATGAAATGTAAAGAAGATGGCTAGATTTTTATTCTGCAGTATGTGCGAGGTAACGATTAAAGCAGATCCTATCGTGCAATGAACAAACAAAAATCGTCCTTATGGTGACAAACACATTTTGGATGTGATTGTATCTAATAATCCGTTAAGTCTGGAAGCCAACCCCAACATAGTTGAGAAAAGGCTAAGCAGATGTTGATGGATTTACGTAATGAGGCCAATGAAAGTTCTTTTAAATTGGTGATGTCGTGAGTTTATTTATACAAGCTTGTATTTAGATGATGTACTAAATTTTGCTAGATTGTTTCGTGGAACTGAATCAACATGAATTTGAAAATTAGGTGATTCAATAACGGTGTTAATTAATAAATTATAGACGACTAATAAATCTTAAGTTATATTTGCTAAGTGGTGGGGAGGGAGTGTGGGGACCTCTTGGAAATAAGTAATTTTTTCCAAAAAAATTCGTTGTGGTGAGAAAATTTAAATATTCGTGATTGCTATTTCACGCACTAACCTACACGTATATCCGACCCGAAAGCAGCCATGCAACGGTTACGCGCGCCCGACGGCAGTTCCCCGCCGGGCGCGGGGGCCGGCGCGCCCATGGCGGGGGCCCCGCCGGCCTCGCCCGCGGCCCCCGCAGAGGCCCCGCGCAGTGCCTTCCCTGCGCAACGCTTCCCGCTACACTACGGGAACAATGATGACATCAATAGGCAGCTTAGGGATTTGCTGCAAAGACATCCAGAGAAAATGTGGCCAGGACGTAAGTTCTTTTCGTAGTTTGTTTCATGCCTGGCTTTCTATGAAAAATTATCGAAGAAAACTGTTTTACAAAGATGCTTTCGTGAACAACTGTTGGTGGCTGTCAGTGTTAACTTACAGCGAGTGAGCTTTTTATAAAAAGGTGTTTGTTGAGACCTTTTAGAATTACAAAATGTCTTATACGTGAAGCAAAAACTTTGTACCCCCTTTTTACGTAAATTACGCGGATGGAGAAGTATGAAACAAGGCACAGTTAAAGTTTATGTGGAGGAGTGCAAAAAGCCAATATGTTTTTATAAAATAATGCTTTAGAAAGAAATACATTGAAAAACATGAAAAAAATTTACCACTAGTTTATTTAATTGTATGAATGTGATTTCCCATCAGCAAAAAGACATTGGATTTAAGAATGGGGATAAATTTCCAAAGCCTACCTTTTTGTATAAAGAACTCGTGTGCAAAATTTCCAACTTCTAGACCCAGCGGTTTAGGTTGTGCATTATCTGTCAGTGAATGAATCAATAAGATTTTTATTAAGCTCGATATTACCCTTAAATCGAATATCTTATCTACATAGAAAATAGCGAGGCATCCTCCCCGTCGCCCGGTGTGGCTGAAGGCCAGCCCTTCCGCCAGCCACTGCCCGTCACGCTGCGTGCGCGTGCGCCTCTCATGCACGCTAACCGGCCTGACCACCACTGTAAGTACTACATTATTAAGAAAGGTCTGTTAAACAAGCAAAACTGTCAAACCAAAATGTACACTCAAGATTACAATCACGGTCCGGAAAATAATTTGTTTATGAAATTGACATTATGCCAATTGGCCGTCTTAGTTCACACAATTTTCAAAGAATGACAGTTGTGATTTAAATAAACGAGTACCTATTTTAAGTTGTAGTCATTTTGATAAACTGTTAATTTCGTCTATAAATACTAAACAATTCAGCAGCTGATATTGTTCCTTTTAGCTTTTTGAACAGAAACCTGAAAACTTTTGTTAATTCGGCGACAATTGTTGCAGTGATTATGCAACAGCGTTTAATTGCAGACAACAATCAACATCAGCAAAATGTCCAGAATACCGCCGCGCAACACATGGTTGACCAGAAACAAAATATGCAAAATAGTGGTAATAACTTAAAACATATTTTATTTCTTATTTATATAATTTGTATCTCCACAAACGTTCTGCAGGTTGACTTGAGACTTAATCAACTTGTTTTTATGGTGGAGTACATTATTTGGTAATTTGTATATTTGAAATCTTTGCCCGTAACATATAGTTAAGCTAAGTTGGCATTGATTTAAATGCATTATTACCTACACTTAAAAGTTTTTACATTAACAGTAGGCTTTAGAAAGTAAAGATTTCTAATGTGAATACGTTTTACAGCTCCCAATAATGAAAACAAGCAAGAGTCTAATCAAGAACAAGGTTCTGATGAGATGGATATGGGAGATATGGACAAACTTGAGCAAGATGGCTCTAATATTGGAGAGGTAAAGTATTTAAATACGACTTACTTCTTTATTGATAAAGTATCTAGCAAATTTTGTGGTCGATAAAATAAGAAGAAAAAAAAGTAAAGGTGTATGTTAAAACCGTATTGAGAACTTAATAACAAAGTGAACTGTAAAGTTTGGCATTCTAGTACGCTTTATACTACATACTAGCTTCTGCCTGCGGTTTCGTTCCCGTGGCTGTCAGACATTATCCGTCGGGAAAGTGCTACCCCTATCCTTCCCAGGAAGCCATCTATGTCCTTTCCAAAATTTTAGCAAAATTCGTTCAATCGTTAAGGGGTGAAAAGGGAACATAATAGTGTATATTCTTGCCATTATGTCAAATTCTGGCTGCGATAGTTGATATAAATTGCTTTTGAATCTCTTATTAATTCTAACCTGTAATGTTTCTAAAGGTGGGAGATATCCTAACTGGACTAGGTGGCGAAGACGACGAAGTGTTATTCGAGACGTTAACCTCAGAGATAGGCGAACAGTTCAATATACTGGAGTACGCCGACCCAGAGCTGGCGGCGCTGAATGATGAACACATCCTGGACGGCTTGGACTTGGCTGACGACGGCCTGCCTGAGAGACATGCCAAGAGAGAGCCAGAGTGAGTCCTTATTATGCCGATAATCAGACGTCTCAGTCGCGTAAATGTTTCACTCGAGTGAATATTCATTTTTGTTTCATTCCACGTTCATACTACAATGACAACATTATATAGGAGTTAAAATACTGCTTCTTTCATTTAATTTTTCGATCATCCAGTAGGCGAGTGCCGAAATCCAATAATGTTGGAACAGTTTACTAATGAATATTTTTATTTCATTTTTGTTTCATCTGATAGTGAAGCGTCTGATATCAAGGCCTATTAGAATAGTTCTACTTTTACGTTTTAGTTTATCTGTACAAAAACCTTCGGAAGGTAACATAATTTTTGCATGCTCAAATAGTAACAAGGGTGATGAGTCACCCCATTAAATTTATAGGTAAATAAAACCATATCCAATTAGAAAATTACTTTTCATTATTCTTAGTATCACAAGGTAATAACTAAATTTTACATTGCAATCAGTCTTTGGCAAAGATCATAATTATAAATATATTAGAAAAACTATGAATTATACACAATAGACATATTTCTTGTCTGTGTTGAGGACATACAGGCTGATGGCATTTTATGCAGGTAATTTTGACTTTTTTCGAGGGCATAGTGCACATCTTGTTTGTTTCTGTAATTTAGCAGGTGGTTCTTCTGGAGTTTTCTCCTCAGGTAAATTTTTAGTCATAGTCATCCGTCTAAAAAATACATACGTAAACAGTAACAGGGGTGACGCATCACCCCGTACATACCTGTAATATCTAATCCACGTCTCGTCGCTGCGAAAACGCAGCGGTAACTGAGCGCATGCGTCGTGACATAAGAATATGTGGAATCCGAGAGCGACAATTAAGATAGTTTGGAAGATATTAGGTATTATATCACTGGATGGGGTGACGTGTCACGCCTGTTACCTTCCGAAGGTTAACACCTGTTGTTCTTGATGATTGGATCACAATCATTTGCAATTATATAGGATCATCAGTACCCTATGATACGAATAAAACATGTTTCCTTTGTCTATGTCGACCGCTTTGAAGTAGAAATTGAACAAGTTATTATTCTCCTCTTTTCTTTCAGAGATGAACACGAACAGGCACAGGATAACAAAATGTATAATGACTTACAAAAGGCCGTTAAAAACATAGAATCTAAAGCGGAAGTGAAGTCAGAGATCGAAGATATAAAGCCGGAAGTGAAGTTGGAAGCGCCGTCGACGCCCGCGCCCCAGCCGATGTACAGCGACCCCGTGCAAAGGGTTATGACACAGAACCAGCAGATGGCTAGTATTTATGTAAATGTCAATTTTTTTATTTGGTTTTATTTTATTTTTTATTGCCTGCACACATAAATGGGATAATCTCACGACTTTCTCCAATGGCAGAAACTACTGCATCCTTACATACTGTTTTAGTTCCTTTATTTTATTACTGTACGTATTTTTTTATACTTCTGTCTGAGGGTCGTTGTACCCGTCCTAATTTCTAAGTATAAGTCTTATTGAACATGTTTTGAGTGTTAATAACGCAAGCGAATTGGCTTGTAAATTGGATAGAAAACCGATTCAGATAGGCTAATGTCCATCCCATCTAATGTTAATAGACGATTATACTAACATTTTTAAAATGCTCCATGTTTTATGTTAAATGGTTTTTTTATTTTTCCAAACAGAATGCAATGCAAGCTATCAAATCGGAGGTGAAACTAGAAAATGAAGAAAAACCACAGCGTCCAGTGTTTACGCAAATGTTCACAAATGCACCACAGCGGCTACAGTTACATCATCAGGTAAACATATCGCCTAAGGAAGTTGGTGTGTCAGTGCCCTTGCTTTACAATTTTATATGGCTGCAATTTTTAAAGAGAATGAATTTAAATAAAAATGGGACACACACAGGAAAACAAACAATAAAAAAGTAATAATAAAAATTCCAAAATAATTCAGAGATAAGAATTTAAGATTTCAAAAACTTGAGCCATCGAAAACGATAAGTATTTGGTTTTTGTTGCGAAAACTACTTACAATAACAGGTGATAGATTTAATGAGGCAGCTGTATATATGGCTCGAAGAGTTGGGAAAGACCATAGAAACGATGGATGGGCTGTGTGAATGATGATATGGTTAGAAAGGGGGTTAGTACCGAGATGACTAATAAAAAATTTGGAAGAAAAATACATGTAGCGCCAACTCCAAATAAGTTGGGCTAAGGGTTTAGGAATACGACCATCCGTTCCATCACAAATATAACTGATGTCACTTGGAAAGCTGCCACACTGAAATGGAAATGGGCTGGACACATCTGCCGCATGTCAGACGACCAATGGGCCAAACTTACGACCCAATGGGTCCCTCCTAATGGCAAGCGACGTCGCGGTAGGCCCAGACGGAGATGGCGGGATGAGCTGACCTCCTTCAACAACAACTAGTCACTAGCAGGATTAAACAGAAAGAAGTGGAAGGAGGGTAGAGAGGCTTTTGCCTTGCAGTGGGACATCACAGGGTTTTAATAATAAGGGCAGGAGAATTATGACATTTTTGGCAGCTCTTTAGCTAATAATTGTTTTGTTTTATAGCAACAGCGTCCACAACAGTTCCAACCTGGACAGCAGGTGATGAGCCAACAAGTGGTGCAGCGACCGCAAGTGCAGTTCACTGCAGCACAACACATGCATTACGCTCAGGTATGTAGGCGGGTCTATTAAGGGAAGGCGCTCAGATAACTCGCGTTAGAAAGTTGTGTTGATGATTATACGTCCAGAACTATATTATGATCAATATAAAACCGGACACTTGCATACAAATTGCAAGGAAAAATATATAAAAAATTGCAAGTTATTGTAGAGTTTTCGCTTTAAACCTTTGAATGAAAATTATTAAAAAAAAATGTTTGGTACAACTTTTGTAAAATTGCTGTCAGTCTCGTCTTTAAAGCTTGGTTATCAACAAGAATGCTCTCATGACGAAGGCACGGGAACGCAGTGTGTTACAATATTCAGTTGACGGTTTTATTTACAGGGCGGCAACGCGGGCGGCGCGGCCCCCGCGACGCCGGGCATCCCGGCCAGCGCGGCCAGCATCGTGTCGGCCATGACGGCGCAGGTGAACGCGGCGCTGGCGGCGGGCCGCAGCATCGCGGCCGGCACGCGCCTGGTGGCCGCCGACGGCTCCGTGGGCATCGTGCGCGCTGACCGCACCGTGGCGCTCGCGCATCTGCCTTATGCTGGTCAGTATTACACGAATCCAACCATCTAGTGCTGGGGATAGGCCTCCTGTACTTTCTCTATTACTTTCTTTTCTATGTGTTACCCGCTATAGGAATACTGATGGATAAATGTTCTTTCTGCTGTCATGTTTAAACACTTATTCAGCGGCAGCCAACAAAACATAAAAGAGTAAGTTATTTGTTATGCAAGGCTGCAAAGTTGTTGTTTGGCGCGAGTACTTGTATTGAAAGCCGAGCAAGCGAAGGATTTTAGGATTAAACCATGAGCGAAGCGAGTGGTTCAAATATAGAATCTTGAGCTAGCGAGGGTTTCAATGATACGAGACACAGAATAACTTTGCTGCCGAGCGAAACACACAATTTCACTACCACCTCATTACAGCGAAGAAAATACTAGGTGCAAGAAAAACAGCCTATATAATATATTAAACTAGTGTAGTTCCATGAAGTATGATAGCATTGCATTGTAATCTTCGAATACGTGTTCACACCTTTAAAATGTCTCCATGCATCGGATAAATGGTACGCTATAGTGTACTTTTATAATATATAATGCTAAGTCGGTAATGCAAATTCTATCGTGTAATGAACGGACAAAAATAGTCCTTTAATGTTGGATGTGACTGTACATGTTACATGTTGAGATTATTTACCCAACATTAGCTACACAGTCAAATGTTTAGACCTATAATAAACGCAGTAGTGAAGTGTGAGCTTTCCCACAGCGACAGTCGCAGGCGGACAGGCGGGCCAGGCGGGGCCGGCGGGGCAGGCGAGCCCTGCGGCGGGCGGGCGCGCGCCGCCGCCGCCGCCCTACCCGGGCACGCTGCGGCCGCCGCAGCCGCCGCCGCCCTACCCACAGGTAGGCCCACACTCGTGCGAGGGACGCCGCCCGGCCTATTCTCTAACTGTCGCAACGACTTTTACAGAATAGACCGACGGTTCTTGACGTGACACTACAGCTTAATTAACCATGCATAATAATCATTTTGAAACGAATATTGTCCACTTACCCGAAGCAGCAGAGCTATTTTTACAGATTTGGACATACTGTTAATGAAATAAAGGTCAATTTACAGAAAACTAAAAGGTCTTCACAATGGCAGAATTTTTACATTTTTGCTCAAAAAAACATATCAAATCTTTTCATCAATTTTATCATACTTACGTGTCACGTCAAAAGTCGCCTAATAATGTTTTACTTACCAGATCTAAGATACAATTAATGAAAACTTACAAAACTGAATGAAAACTTACGAATAAGTAATCATACTAATATTAAGTATTTTGATAGTCTTGGAGGATTTTTGGATACATTGTCGTGCATGCAGTAATATTTTTTTATCTACATGTTTTTTGTATGAATTTGCTTCGACACGGCGACGGTGTCGAAGTAAATTCAATGGCTTTAAATGTATGCAGTAAGCTTGGGTTCACATTTACGAGTCATTGTCGATTGTCACTGGACTGTCTCACTAGAGTTGCAATAAATGTGAACTAGTAACAATATTCATCAGTCGCTTCGATATTCGATCGCATCGCAGACAATGTGAAGTTGAACGAGCGCAATCATATCCAAAGCAATATTAATTTGTCTATGCGTTGGTGGCGGATCCTTTCGACTGTAAATATACGCTGAAATGAAAGACGTCGCTTGTTTTATTCGTTACAAGCTTAGAAGACTAATATTGCATGGGTATGCAATCGCTTACAATTCATACGACCATGCGTTATGTTTCTTTCCAACTTTATTAAAAAAAAAAATATTCAGTAATTTCTAGCAAATACAGACCGGCACAATATTGCCCTTTATAATAATGTCGTCATTACAAAGGGTAATTAAGAGAAAGTATCAAAATGAGTCGTCTCTATAACATGGGTCGTATGAGTTGCGTGTCTTAGGCTGTATGACGGCGGAGTACAGGCGGTGTTTATTGCATGTCGGTGGTTGATGGTTGTTGGCGCGGGCAGCCCTATGAGGCGGCCGACTGGGGCGACTGGCTGCACCGCCGCCCGCTGCTGCTGCAGGTCAGGCCCTCACACACCGCACGTAGGCAGCCCCACCGATATACCTCCTTCACTCCCTGATAGCACGACAACAAGTTAGGGGCTTCTGTTAAGTCACGTGTGTTGGTAGAAAATGTACACAAATATGTACTTCGTACGATATTAACGTTATTCTATTTCTTCTTCTGACAACGCCGATGTCGACAATTCTACCAATGTCTAAAGTAAATTGGAAAAGCAAGTGATATTAACGTTGTTTAGGCCCTAAGTAGCTTCGTTCCGAACTCGCCGTTTCTTACGGAACCAACGATTACGAATGACCATCTATGGGCCTTATGACGCAATTTCCGTATATAATATATATTCGAACTGAAATCATGGTGTCGATTTGAAAATATAGGTGCCGAAACTTAACAGAATTCCCCAAACCAGAGATCTTGGTAAATAAGAATATATAACCAGTAATTTGCTGATATTTAGCGGTACTACATGCAATACACGCGTGACTTAGCAGATATTCTCTATTCTTGTTCGTACCCATACCACAGATTAAATACTATACAGAATTCTCGACTTCCTATATTAGTCTTATTCTTTTTTGTTATCTAACACACATGTTTGTTTCCTTCGTTGACGAACATTTTCAATCTTGAAAATTTCGCCCTCAGTTCCTAAAATAAGTTAAATGTAGAAACCTTGATATAAGCCAATGATTAAATCTGTAAATGTATTCAAGTCTATAATCTCCTCTTCCCTTATGTCCTCAACTTAGATTTCCTTTCCTTAGTCTCTAGAGGGTCCGAGTCGGATTAGAGGGCCTTGTCACCGCTAACCACCTAGTTCGTGTCTGTTTTAACGCTTTTTACTTGGCTTGCTCGCGGCACGCATGCGTACTGACTACTAACCTTTGTACCTTTTCAGCATCCTTCCTAACACAAAAACACTAACGTTCTAAACAACACTAAAAATAAAGAAATTGTTTTATTAAATATCTTTTTTTTTATTTCATAAAAAGACAGTGTAGACGTTAGAATTGGATTACCTGTCTCATCTTGTTTTAATGAAATAGTGGTGGTGGAAGTTCGATATCAATTGGTTGTGGGCCGTGAGCTTTGAGTAGTTATTCGATGCTGTTACGGAAGGCAGGTAGACGCAATATAATTGGCAATGAAAGCATGAAAGTTTTGTAGATATGCGAGGTCCCAAGATGGAACAAAAGTATTGCGAGCATGAAAGCTCATAAATGCATGGTATAGACAAATGTATGCGATATCCATGCAAGACTGTTATTATCATTGATCAATCATAGATCTCCGTCTATGCCGTGACACTATAGAATAAACAGTCGTAATATAGTTTGTTTGCGGCCCCAGATATTGCTAGTCGCAGTACGTTTATACACCGTGGCCCAAAATAACGTTGCCAAAAATAAAATTTCAAAAATACTATATTTTGCGTTTTGTTTTGTGTTTTGTTTTTGTGTAAAAAAGATTCTGATGAATTGAGAACCTCTTCCTTTTTGAATTCGGTTAAAAATGTACTCCTTCTTCGGCGTCATTTTTAACATTGTTTCTTTGCTAAAAAGTGTTAAAAATTTATTTATTGTGCTATGTCAGTGCAACGTGGAGCCATAATAATATCATTGCATGAGCGTGGAAGAAGGTAGTGTGAGAGAGTAATCATTCTTGGTGTTAGTCGTCAGTTAGTTTATTCAGCGATTGAACGTTCTTCAGCAATATAACGAGCTCGGCAACATCGGAGACCGTTCTGGAAGAGGACGCAAGACGACTGTTAGAACTTCTAGGAACGACACATTATCAAACAAAGATTAGTACGTAATTCACAGAGCAAGATGAGGAAAATGTTGTGAGACTTTGGGATTAGTTGATCCACCATACAGCGCATCGTAAAATATGATCTACAATTGGTTGATACCATATAATCTAAGAAAAGCGCAATTAGATCGGCTTGAGAGATATCGGTTGTTAAACAAAGCTCCGCAACGTCAAATTGGGAAAATATCGTGTTCTCTGACGAAAAAGTTCTTTTCGATAAAACAAGCCCATAATCACCAAAGTTACAGGATCTGGTCATCCACTCGTCCTGGAGTTGCTGCATTTGTTCCACATCGTCAAAACTCTGAAAATATTATGGTTTTGGGGTGCGATTTGCGCCACTGGCAAAAGTACCAAGAAAACTGCCGAAGAGACATTCTTGAAAATGTGCTTATTTCTTGGAGTCAACAGCACTTGGTAACGGTCCATGGATATTTCAACAAGACACTGCTCCAGCGCACAGGGCCTAAGTGTTCAACACTGGTGCCAAGACAATTTTCCTGGTTTCATCAGCTCCAAAGAATCGCCATCGTATTCGCCTAATACTAATCCCATAGACTCCACATCGTAGAAGTGTTGATGAGCTAAAGGCAACTCTTACATGGCTGTGGGACAAAATATCTGTGGAGAAAGTGCGGAAAATTGTAGAACATTTTACCTAGGATTTTTATCTATGTTTCTGCGCTAAAGGCACGAGTTTGAAGACAAATAGGGATTCCTGAAAAAAATAAAGTGCATTTTTAATTTATAACCCTATTTCAATTCACTTATAATTTTGATAAAATATCTCGTAAAACTTCTTGTCAACGTTATTTTGGGCCACTCTGTAGGTATAAGTGCACAGAATGCTATTGTCATTCCTTATGTTTAAACTACAAATAAATAAAAATGTTATTAATTAGTCAGGCCATACATATAACATTCGTAAGCGTAGTTACAAATCAATAGGAATCATTAGAACAAAATTTCACATTTAAAACATTCATGTAAATTACACAGACACAAAACTTCTAGATGACTTTTAGTTTTGAATAGTACATTTCTGTTAATTAGATTGATGCTATTATAAAAAGTACGATTTATAAATGTACTTAGATTATTAGCACCGCGTTGTAATCTCACATTTTTTATTTTTGTCAACAGACTATTGATAGAGTATGCGCACTGAACTATTAGTTGAACTATCTCTTAGTCACAACTACTAGTTTAAAATGTTATGAAGTTATTTTTCACTTCACGAGTAAATGTAGTTAATTTTTTTCAAAATTTGCAAGTAATTCACTCGTCGAGCCGACTGAACTTTATGTAGATTGTAATATCTGTAATCAAAGATCTCCAAGAATTTTTTTATTTACTTCATAACTAGAATTATAATTATTTTATAAGAACCACTCATTTCCTTTTTAATAACTGTTTCATTCGGCTCAAAACTCAAGATGAGACGGGTAAAATTAAAACTTATAAACCGGCCACAAACCATTCATGTATGCATCGATTTA
Organism: Antitype chi; assembly: GCA_947359405.1. NCBI lineage: Eukaryota > Metazoa > Arthropoda > Insecta > Lepidoptera > Noctuidae > Antitype > Antitype chi. The sequence goes on along the minus strand of OX375815.1, from coordinate 5,512,111 downwards.
AGTATTGATTGCCGTATCGTACGCACCGAGCTCGATTCACAAAACGTGACGCTAGGTGACAAAACTAGGAACCCTAGGAAACTAGCATCGCGACCGGTGACGAAGCTAACGGTGGCGGGCGACGGCGCAGGCCGGGCGTCAACAACAGGCTTACTTTAACCGTCAGAACGTAAACCAGGAGCAACCATTGCTTCTCGAGGAGCTCCTGGAGCAAGAGAAGCGCGAGCAGGAGCGCGAGGGTGGCGACTGGGCGGGCCCCGGCGCGGCCCCGGCGCCCGCGCCGCCGGCCCCCGCGGCGCCGCCCGCCGTGCCGCTGTACTGCAGCACGGCCCCACCGGCCCCGCCCGCGCCCGCCGAGCGCGACCCCGACCCGCACGCGCGCCTGCTGTACGAGCAGTGGCTCAAGCAGTACAACGCCTTCGCCGCCGACCAGCAGCGCTACTACGAGGTCGAGGTTCAGAAGCTGAGGAAGATCCGTAAGGTGAGCCGCAGTAGTGCGCTTTCGTGTTCGTGAGCTTTGTAGTGGCGAGCCGTCCTCCCGGCCGTCGTATAGAACTTTACAGGTGGCGACTCCGGGCTCGTGGTAACTGAACGAACCTGTCACTAACTCGGGGGTTTGACGCGGGGTATCGGCCCGATTTTACACTTGAGGCTTTTCGATTTGCAGTCGCTGAATAGCAAGCAGCGTCAGTTGCGCAAGTCGGGCAACGAGCTGTTGCCGAACGACGCGGCCGAACTGCAGCGTGTGTCTACTGAGCAACAGGCGCTACAGAAGCATCTCGAGGCTGCACGCAAGCAAGCCCGGCAGCACAGCATGCTTATACAGGTATCCTACGAGGCCTTCAATTGTCTATAAAAAATAATAACATTTTCTGATTGTTTATTAATTATTTTTGTTTTCTGCCTAGGAATACGAGACAAAACAGCGTCAACAGAATCCGCAGTTGGCGCAACAATCTGTCATTAACCAGCAACAAATTACGTCAAATCAAACCGTATTTGCTCAAAATCAGAACATGAATCAGGGGCAACAAGTGCAGCAGCAGGCCACGATCAACAGGCCGATGCAACTAGGTTTGCAAGGCGCTACTATACAGCAGCAGCAAACACTTATTCGGACCCAACAGACAGTCATTGGAGCCGACGGTCAGCCAATATCCCAACAAAGGATAGGACTGGTGACGTCACCGCTAAACACTCAAGGAAGACTACTCCAAGGTGGTCGTACCCTTGTTATAGAACAGTCTGGTCCACCACAGCAGCAGTTAGTTAGACAACTGTCAGGTGTTCAGGAAAGACCGCAGTCTGTAGGCGGTATGGTGCAGTTCGGGCAGCAACAGATGGGTGGAGTTAGAACCTCAATGCAGCAAGGACCTCAAACGCCAAGAACGCCCGGAGCTCGCCCAGCCATGTCACCGTTACACGTGCAGTCACCACATTCGCAGTCTCCGTTACATTCGCTAGCGCCACAATCTCCGCTGCATCATCTGACGTCACCGATGCAGTCGCCACTGCATTCTCAACAGTCTCCTCTACATCATACGTCTCAATCTCCGTTGCATCCATCTACGCAGTCGCCTCATCATACGCAACAGTCACCATTGCATTCACAACAATCGCCAATGCATGTGCAGCAGACGAACATGCCGCACCAGTCCCCGATGCATCAACAGTCGCCGATGCACCAATCCCCAATGCATCCACAGCAATCGCCTATGCATCCACAACAATCCCCTATGCATCAACAATCTCCTCTTCATCAACAAACGCAGATGTCCCAGCATTCCCCGATGCCCCAGCAGTCGCCCATGCATTCCCAACAGTCACCCATGCATATGCAACAGTCGCCAATGCATACGCAACAGTCGCCTATGCAAACGTCGATGTCGCCGCAACACTTCTTGCAACAACTACAAGCTCAGAGGACCAGTCCTCAGTTGCCAACGCCTAGTCGAAGTCCTCAGGTAAAAGGAACTTATTTTGTAGAAAGATAACGTGGATTTTGACAAATTAAAATTGAAATTAATCTGAGTTATTTTATTTCAGATATACCAACAATCTCAAATTCAGAGTCCAGTAGCGTCACATTCGCCGCAAATGCAAAATGTAAGAACGACTATTCACACAATTTATTTTGTTGTTTGGCTTTTTATGACTGCTTACACCAGAAATCGCTAAGTATGTTTACCGCTAAACGTATTTAAAACATCGCTCTGTTTCTGTCTATCGTGGTGCAAGCGGGCCGTGTATGTACTTCAATTGTTAACAATTTAATGATTTTGTCATAGGTTGACTACGCAACGGGTAGATTTTCTCGGCCCGCGCCTGGTTGTTCTCCTCTACCAACACGATTCGCTAGACCGCCCCATCATCAACAAGGTACTGGAATCGAAATAATGAAATACCGTTTAATATTGGAAACGTCATAAAGTTTTAGAAGGCTAACGTTTACTTTTATCATCAGGAATGAGAGTAGGAGGTCCTTTCGGAGGTCGTCAGCAGACTTCACCTCTCGGAAGCCCACAGCCTCTACCTTCACCAGGAAACCCTGCTAACGAGATGGCTGTAAGTATACCTACTCAGTGACAAACGTAGAACTTATTATTTAACTTTATACCTTATAATTATATATTTAGTAGTCCGTGTTTGTTGACAGTCTCAATTCCCACACTCCTAAAAAAACTAGAATCATTTGGTAACAGAGGCCAGTCCCTAGATTGGTTCAGCAGTTACTTGTCAGGTCGACATCAGCTTGTCGAAATTGGGGATAGCGTGAGCGGCAGTCATCCGGTTGCATTCGGGGTACCTCAGGGAAGTATTTTGGGACCAATACTCTTTATCATGTACATGAACGACATTCTGAGGCTTAATATGTGCAATATTACGCCTGATTCGGATGTTATTTGCTACGCTGATGATACTGTTATTTTTTTTTCATGGTACTTCTTAGGAATAGACTCTGGATGCCGCTGAAAAAGGGATGAGCATAATAGCAACATGGCTAGAGCAAAATCTCGTATCACTGAACGTGAAAAAAAAAATCTTGACATTTCACGTCACTCGATCTAGTAAACCAAAAATTGACTCACTAAAAATACACAACAGCAAATGCAAGGTCTTAACAGCAGAAGCCATCTCCGCTAACGATTGCAACTGCAACGCCATTGTCAGAGTAGAAACCACAACATATTTAAGCATCATAATCGATCAGAACCTGTCGTTCAAAGGACAAATTCGATGGCCCAGCGGGCAGTCCTCAAGGTTTTTCTGGGAAAGTCGCGGCGTTTCTCAACGAACCAACTATATACAGAATCTAGGGTTTTACGCGTTCCTCAGCTGTTCGTCCTAGGGTCAATTCTTAACCTCATTAAAGTCAACACAAAACGCTCGAGCTGCAGAGGGGTAGGAAAATAGCTGAAAGAATCCCCCTTCCAAAAACAGAAACCCTGTTTGCGACCCGGTTTTCGTCGTATTTACCAATAAGGGTGTTTAATGCTATACGCAAAACCTTCCCTATACCGAACAACTACTCTGAGGCCAACACTATGACAACACAACTAAAAGAATGGTTTGCAACACATGTTAATATACATTCTGATAGAACACATACCCTCACTCACACTTACACCACACACTTGCTCACTTTAACTGTCTTGTATCTATGTCATTTATTTTCTTTGTTCTCACATTATAGTAAATAAAATAAAAAAATCATAGGGAACTTCTGAATTTGCTTGCGCTAGCAGTATTATTAACTTTGTGTACTGTTTGGGTCACCAAGATACAGGCTGTGCCTAGTTTGGGACCTGCTGCTTAATCGGTGAAAGTCTTCTGATAATGAAAATTTCATACCAGCTAAACCACTTTGTATATTTAAGGACCTTGTGTAAGCTAAATAAATGAATTTTAATTTAACTTTTACTTTTCTTTCGTATAGCGTCAACAAATGCTACAGCGGCAGCAGTACAGTCCCATGGGCGGCGCCCCCGCCTCGCCGTCAGTGTCTCGGTCCCCGCACGTGCCGCGCACTCCGACCCCGTCGGCCTCCCCGGCCGCGTCCCCGGCGCCGGGCGGCATGCACGAGCATGGCGGTGGCATGCACGGGTCGCACGGGCCGACGCCGGGCGGCATGTACGAGCACGGCGGTGGTATGCATGGGCCGCACGGGCCGGCCCCGCTGCCGCCCGGGTACCGCTACTTCAAGCCCGGCCTGTTCGGCGGAGCGCCCGGCTGGCCGCCCAGAGACGACGACCGTCGCCGTCCCGCACACTTAACCAAAGTATCCATATTAAAAAGACGGACACCACCACGACCACGTCTTCTAAACACCCCTTCCCATCATGGTGAAGTACTCGACGATCCGAATAACTCGCCCGGCGCATCCGACGCGCGCAGTTATGTTGTATACACACCCGATGCGTTAGACTACGGACAACGCAGCTCTCGTATAGACGACCCGCGCTCATCACTCGCGCGATCCGACGACGATGATGACGTAGAAGAGCTAGTGGAACATCTAGACGATGATGATATTGTGCTGGTTGAACCTGACGCAATATCTCCCGAAGAACGCATCGCTACTGAGGAAGATTTTGAAGAACTTATCGACAGTGGCAAACCTGATGACGAGATGGAAGATGAAGTAACTGAACGCGTGCCTACACGTACCGAGACTACAACGAAAACTGTAGCAGTTATTAGTCTGTCAACAGGCAAACAGCCGGCTAGCGTACAACAATATAAAATCCTCAATCCTGGCGCCAATTCACGGGCACGCTTACCTCTCCTCAGCGCCACCATGCTATCTCCACACACCAACACAAAAATCCTTGACGAAGTATCACAAGCCACTGTAGCCTCTGTCTCGATAGCTAACCAAACTATATCAGTGCCGGTACTAAAGAATCTGTCTGTACCTATGGCAGGTCATGTAGGTGGAGTAGGGAAATCACAGATCAAGAAAGTACCGCTGAACTTAACCAATCCACCTCTTACGATAAACATGTCGACACCGCCGTTGTCTAAGCCAATCAGTTCGGTCATAAGCGTCATATCAGCGAATGTACCAAAAGTCGCAAATATAAACCCGCCCCGCGTACCCGTTTCAATATTGACACAAAACCAAGTAAAACAAAAGATACTTAAAACGATAGAGAAACCGATGATGCTCGCTTTATCTAACTCCAAACTGTCCAGTTTATCTGTAACTCATGACGCAACGCTTCCAGCAAAGATATTCCAAGACGATGCTGCGTCGCCTGATAGTACTGTTTCCTCCGAAAATCAGGATAACCCTATGTCGTCCACGTCACAACAGTTATCAGCAATGAGCTCTCAGGTATCGTCCCACATGGACCAAAGGCCGGGATTGTTCAAGGAGCCAAATAAAGACATTGACATAGAAACCGAAATCAGTCAGCAGACGGAGCTGCCACACACACTGTGTCTCAGTGATCGCACGCCATTGCTCTTGGGAAAGGCTGATATAAAGAGTCCCGATCCCATTCCGGAGAAAATTCCTGATAATATAATGGAGGGAGATGATGAGGACAAACCGGAAGATAACATACCGAGTAACTTACTGCTGGCTTATAATAAGAGCATATCTGAACCGCCGCCACCGCCTCCTATGTCGGACAGCAAAACAGAAGAGAATGTAGTAAAAACTATAAAAGCCATAGCCAATCAAACCAAAGAAATGGTCATAGATTCTAACATGCAGATAACGTCAGATATGGCGCAGGATTCCGTTCAAATATCCATACCGTCTCCTACGCCGTCACAGGAGCGATACTTGAACGACATTACTATGCAGGAACACCATGAGACTGCTGAAAACACAAAGCATGTAGAGACTTTTGAAGACATGCTCTGTATACTTGAAAACATTGGCGATGATGCGAAAACATACGGCATGAAACAACCGAACCCAAAACCGCCTAATCCAAACGTTCAAAATCCGAACGTAAATACTCCAAAACCGGATCCAAAAGAGACACAAGAACAGTCTGCTTTTGCGAAGCGGGAACCGGAAAGACTTGCATTACAGACAGCAACTGTACCTCAACTGTCACCGTTGTCACAGCCAGCAGAACTGACGTCAAATATGGCGAATGTGTCACAACAATTACGAACTATCATGTCCTCCCTTAACCCGAACACGTCAAAAGTGGATACACAACCTGTTATGAGGAAAAACAGTGATGCCACAGCACCTACACAAGTGAACTTTGAGAATTTATTACCGTCTTCAAAAGTAGAAGTTGCAGTGTCAAGACCATCGCCTATACAGAGGATTGATAAGCCTCCTACAACTATACCGATGTCGGACAGTATGCCGATGAGTGTAGCCCAAGCGATCGGCTCAAGAGTCAACACTCTTTCAGCCATTGGACAAATGAGAAAGTCTCCTACCGTATCTCCTATAAACTCTCCAGTAGGCTTACAAAATTCGTTAATGAAATCGCCCGCTCCTTTGATCTCAAATCAGTCATTCTCTCCCATGGATGATTCAGGGCCGACTTCAGTCGCTTCTCAACTAATTCAAATGCCAGCGCTTTCGAAAATACACAATTCGACCGCTCCTCCTACTATGATGCACTCGAACACGATAACTACAAGCATGAGTGGATTCCAAAAGAATCAGTCTCTGCCTACTAGTATACTGGGTCATACGTTATTACAGCCTTCAAGACAAATAAGTGCTAGTAACTTACCATACAGCCCACAAAGTATCAGTACTAGTCAGCCGCCGGCGCTAGTCATGACGTCTCGGCCAATGATGGGGAATAAGGAACCAGCGCCGAATGTAACTGTACGCACACATAGCATTGTTAGTTCAGGGATCAATCAGATTCCGGTGAAACCCGCCCCTCCAGGCTCCATTAACTTTATCACGTCATCGAAACTCCTACACACGCAATTGACGTCACCTCTTAAGAGGTCGAAGTCTACTGATGAGCCTAAGAGTGAAGTTATCGTTGGTCACATACAACCCACGAAAAGACACAGTGTGGAAGCGGTAGTTGTAAAGTCTGAACCTATGGAGACCGATGAGCCAAGTACATCGGGAACTACCACTGACGCAAGCAATAAGCATAGTAATAATAATATGCAGCAGACGATAGCCAACCAGAATAAAAACGATGAGTCCCAAAATGTGTTGTTGAAGCAATTGCTGCAAACTACAACTACGGCAGCTACAGTCGTCCCTCAACGGACTATGACCCTACAGAGAACTGCGCCAGCTTTAGGTACTATACCATCTCTAGAAGCTCAGCTAGCCAGACCTTCCATACCACCGCCGACTTTATCCTTGGCACAAGAAGTAGAAATACCAAAGAATTCGCCACGACATAACATTATGACTAGCAACGTAGTGAACTCGCCGTTCAACACACGACCCATACAAACGATCCCCACTTCCACGATATTATCTCCACTAACACATACGTCGACACAGTCCTTGATGGATGTCCGCAAGCCGCCTATCAAGATGATGAATAAAGAGGACACCACTCCGATACCAGAAAGTTCACCCACTATGAAATCGATGCAAATGTATCCAATGAGTATTGAAAATCAGCAACTGCAACAAGCTATTAAGAAAGAAATTCTCCCTCCTCAGCAAAGTCCAGGACATGTACATAGACCGTTTACTCCTATGGATGTGAAGAAGGAATTACTCGATGAAAGTTCCCAACAGTCAGCAACGTCAGGTGTTTCGACCGCATCAGATCAGGGCAAACTGGACCAACCAATGAAGGAGGAATTCCCAGAGAGCGTCAACATGGACACCTCGTCCGAAGCTAATGCTCCGGAAACTCCATCAGAAGCCAAGAAACGTAAGCGACGTGAATATCAGCAGAAAAAGCGAAAGCAGTTACAAATGAACATGAAAGCGGCCGCTGAAAATAATTTGAATGCAGCCAACGCTAAGAAGAGACCTCGCAAGGGTTCTCGGTATGAGGAGGATTACGATACTTTTATAGACAACCTCATGGCTCAGTTACGTCTACTTCCAGCCATGCAAATACAAGAACCCGCTCTGACTACAAACTTCGCAGTTTGTCCTCTATTCGGCTCTGGTGACTTGACAAAATTAAAAAGTAAAGACTACGATGTATTAAAAGGCGACTTAGCTGGCGACTTCGGTAATGCAAAGATACCAAACGTTGGAGACTATTACAATACGAAACCATTCGGAGAAGAGGAACCTTTGCCTGAGAAACCACCTGCGTCGACTCAAAGAGGGTTCTATGACCAAGAATTCCAGCCAATCCTATTCGAGGATGATCCAGACGATAAGAAACTGGACTTTATTTGTAAAGAGAGAGACACCGATACGCCTGACAGCATCGTTAGCTGCTCAAGTCCGGAGTGTCTCGAAACCGAACCTCCTAACCGGTTCCCTGGTCTCAAACTCATTGACGATGATGAAGAAGACGAGGATAGTGACTCAGCATCCGGCCGGATATCACCGGTGATCCCCATCATAGCGCCCGTGCCGATCAGAGTGAAACCGGTTTCATTATATCAGACGAAGGACGATGAAGAGAACCAGAAAGCATTGAAGACTCTAGACACAGATGCCGCTAAGGTTAAAGGTGGAGATTCACCCGGTAGTACAGAAACGAATGAAAATGTCACCGTCACGCTTACCCTCACATCTGGTGCCGCGGAAGATATTCTCGGCGTACTGAAAGAGCTCGCAGGGATCCTACACATCCCGCCACCGACATCATATCAGATCATAGAGAGAACTGCAACTCCACCATCACACAAACTTGGCCTTTACAGGTCCAAAGGAAAAGATGGGAAAGAAGGAACGCCTATTGATATCCAAAGTATACTGAACGGAGCGGCAAAGTTCTGCCGTCATTGTGATGTTGTTATCTTAGATTCAGTAGTCAGAGCTAAAGCGTCCGAATTCCCATTACTCTCCGCCAACAAAGGCAATGCTGAAGAAATCCTCTGCGACAGTGACTCAGAACTATACTTCTGTAGTACACAATGTTACGAGAGCTTCGCATGGCGCCCTACAAACATCATCCTCGATGGAAAGACCAAGACCACAGTCAAAGAAGCAGCCAAGTCAGATGTCGATACCAACTTGTCGAAAGAACGAGATGATTTCGACACAGCGTCCACTGAAAGCATGGAGACTGACGATTTAGATATAAAACCAGACATCAAAGATGAGAAAATGGACTTATCATTCATGGATTCCCTTGACAACGACGAATTGATGAAAGAAGTCGGTGATGACGTCAGTGCGCTTGATGAAGACCTAAAGAGTGAGCAAGACGACAAGAGCAACCAAAGTACTGCTGAGAGGGAGAAGTATAGAGGCATACGGTACAAAGCGTGGTCACCGGGCTGCATCGGACCGCCAGTGAAATACAAGCGACCTACTGACAGAGAACTAACTGAACTGGTATTCCGTACTGGCGTCGCTATAATGCCAGTAACAAATGAAGACTCAAGGAGATGTGAACTCTGCGGTATTCAAGGCGATGGTGTGGCTGACGGAGTATCAAGGCTATTAAACTGTGATGTAAATCGATGGGTGCACTTGAATTGTGCGCTATGGTCGGAAGGTGTGTACGAGACTGTGAGCGGAGCGCTCATGAACGTAGAAACTGCACTAGCAGCCGGTTCTAACGCCACGTGTGCCGTGTGCCGTCGTCTGGGTGCTACTGTTCGATGCTTCAAGGTGCGCTGTGGCAGTGTGTACCATCTGGGATGTGCTGTCAAAGATAGCTGCGTCTTCTATAAGAATAAGTCTGCGTTCTGCGCTTCTCATGCTCCGAAGGTGAGTTACTATGTGGTATACAGCTTATATATTCATATTTGTCCTAACCCTAGGTTTCTGAAAGTATAATCGCATAATCACCCCATAAATGTTCCCACTGTTGGGACACATGACTCCTCTCTGTGAGAAGGAGTCTGGCCCAGTGCGGGTTTGTAGATGTCACATGCTTTAAAATTTTGGTTCTTTGATGGTTTCCTCACGTTGTTTTCCTTCACCGTTTTGTGAGCAGTGGTGATGAAATAACTTACACTAAATAGACAATCAACGCACTAACATATCATTATCTTTATCTCTAACAGAATGAAAAAGACAACGAACTGACTACTCTAAGCGTGCAGCGCCGGGTGTACATATCTCGCGACGAGCAGCGACAAGTAGCTTCTGTCATGCTTCACTCTGACACCAATCATCTGATAAGAGTTGGAGGTCTTATATTCCTGAGTCCCGGACATCTGCTGCCGCACCAGCTAGCTGCATTCCACACGCCGAATTATATCTACCCTATTGGCTATAAAATTGTAAGTACTGTGTTATGTATTTGTGAATTGAGTATACAATTTCTTTTTAAGAACAAGAATGGTATTATAAATATCAAACTAGCTGACCGGACAGATATAGTCCTGTATCCTAAAACTCGATCACAGCGCCACCTGCCGAGTCCAATTGTGTATCTAAACCATCCAGAGATCCAATCAAACACAAAAAATGTCATCAAAATCGTTCCAGCCGTTTCGGAGGATTTCAGTGACATAGACACTTATAGAAGAATTATATATATGAAGATATGTCATACCCATTTAATAAAAACAAATTTCTTGGAATTTCATACTAAATTCACTCTCGATTTATGAAACCAATTTTATAATTTCAATCTAGATTTGTATGTTCAATAACTCCTAAGGCGCCGTTCCGCGGCATTGTCCTGTATGATATGTTACGGTAAACAGTTGGGATCACACGTCAACATCCTAATGCCCATACAGTGAATAAGAATTGCAGCATGAAACTGCCATGTTATCCCGAAATTATATAGAAAAATATCGGATAATTAACGCCGTGTGAACGGGACATAAGGCTGGCCCAACAACGTCGTCCTCAAGTATTCTAAAAAATCCTCTGGCTCGTATAGTCGAGGAGTAACCTCTCCCTGCTTCGGACGGTTTTTCTGCATAGAAGTCACATGCCAGTGTTGATGTAATTGGATTGTGTTATTTTGATCAATCAAAGCTCAAAGCCAACATGATATTGATAGCAGATTTACTAATAAATAAATAAATAATTAGGTTTTCAAAAACTACGTTAACGGTGATCTTACTGGCATGTCAATTATTTAATGTATGGCCAAATCAAGTCAGTAACGTATGTCGTCATTTCATGTATTCCCAGGTGCGCTTCTACTGGTCGATGTCCCGCGCCAACTGCCGCTGCCGCTACCTGTGCTGGATCACGGAGGAGGCGGGCCGGCCGCGCTTCCACGTGCGCGCGCAGGACGAGCCGCGCGACGAGTGCGCCGCGCCCACGCCGCGCGCAGCCTGGGCTAACGTGCGTCTACACTAGCTGGAAACATCTCACCGTGGGAACTTAGGAGAATTGAGCCTGAAGTGTGCTACATTACATTTATTTCTAGAGATTGACAATATTGACCTCAACTTCAAGCTCACTTCACCTTAGTTTTTACGGTGAGATTTATACAGAACAGATTGGCTGTTCTATATCGTGACAGCCACCGTTCTCAGCAAATCTAGCAAGCCCACCGTCACACATATATACCTTCAATGTGCTTGTCAGGCCACGCACAATAAAGGGTTCCGATTTTGGGACGAATTTAGCTAATTAGTAAAAATTAACAGGCAACTCTCGTATTTTTAAGAACGTTCACAATCTGATCTGTCTCAATCTGTCAAAATACTCAGACTTTCCATACATTTTTGACAAGATTTTGACAGTTGATTGTCGCCGAGATGAGACTGCTACTAGATTTTGATCGTTTTTAATTACGAGAATTAGCCTTCAGGAGTTTCTAAGAATGCCACCAGACAAAGAGAACACTCTCACTTTCAACAGATCTTGAGATACAGATCAGAGCTTTATCGTGTTTAAAGGTTCTTTATAAAACTAACTTGCATTGCATGCATTTTCAAAACAACAGTTCATACATATTAAAGAACTACAAGTATACAACTATTATATATTATTTATTTTCTATTTTTTAGTTCTGCTAACTACAACTGCTACCTAGTTCTGCTAACTACAACTGCTTTTTTTATTATTGAATTGTCATCGGTCCTCGACAAGTTTACAAAGTTTCAATGAAATCTGACCGTTTAAAGTGGGTCAAAGTCGGTTACATACAAACAAACATACAAGTGAAGCTAATATAAAGCGTGTAAAAAAAGGAGTTCCTCCTTTCTCTTGATTTATTACAAGAATTTCGGGTACATTTTCTTCGATTTTTTTTAATTACCTGTTTCATTTGATTTTGAATATCAAGTAATTATTCATTAAGAAGTTCGGATTTGGGGATTTCAATGAAATTGGGGGAAGCAAATAAAGCTAGATCACTCAATGCATTTAGCGTTAAACATATTAAAAACATTATTAGTCTCTGTCTTCTTCAAACAATGGACATTTGGTGATTTGTAGTACAAGTGGGTCTAAAATTTTAACCAGTTCAACAATTCTGACCATATTATTTTTTACAGGTATTAGACGCTGTAGCAGCCTTACGTGAAGGACGGAGTGAAGACGGAGTTCTCAAGCTATGGCCCAATTACGTGACGGGAGAAGATTTGTTCGGTTTGACCGAGCCCGCTGTAGTTAGAGTACTTGAGAGTTTACCTGGTAAGTGGATTGATTTACTGGTTGTGGTGTTTGACAGTTGATTTTTATAATAAGTGTGATCTCAAAAAGTTTGAAGCCTACAACTATCTGAATAAGACATTATGGAATGCCAAGTATGTACATAATACTGGTGATTGTGTTACTTTCGTATTTGAGCGTTGTTTCTACGTGTCAATTGAAATATATAGGTAAACCAGGAGAGGGGGATGCACTTCGGTAATCTTCTAACATGGACGTCGCGCCACATGGTAACTCTCCAGAGAAGTTTTGTACTGCCACGCTGTGGTAGTGCGCTCTGTATCTATAATAGTGCATGATGGTGTGAAGTTTTTTTCCTGTCGGGTTATATATTCCGGTCTCAGATTGTCTAGTTCTAAATCATAAGGTTTTAGAATTGTATAGTTCTAAATCATCGCGTGCGCATTTCCGAAGATAGACGATGATGACCGAAGCGCGTACATCTCTTAGGATAGGTTGTGTACATGGTCGATGCAGTAATGTAGCCGTAACTCCCGCGCAGGCGTGGAGACGCTGACGGACTACCGCTTCAAGTTCGGGCGCTCGGCACTGCTGGAGGGCGGGCTGGCCGTGAACCCGTCGGGCTGCGCGCGCTCGGAGCCGCGCGCGCGCGCGTCGTGGCGCCGCGCCTGCACGCGCTCGCTGCTGCCCGCCGCGCCCGCGCCGCCGCCCGCCAGCGACCACCCCGCCTGCCCCTACTCCAAGCAGTTCGTGCACACCAAGAGCTCGCAGTACAAGAAGATGAAGAGCGAGTGGCGTAACAACGTCTACCTGGCCAGGTACCCACACCCTACCGCACACACTCTCATGCTGCTGAGAGATCCTTTTTATTTTCACCAAAACCTTCGAAACTGTGAATTGTGTCTATTCTAACTAGGTATCCAAATAAAACTAAAAAAAATTATAGGACATACAGTTGATTTAAAAAATAGACACCTAAAATCGCGCATGTAAATAATAGGCCATTATAAAATGTAAATAAATTATAAATCAATCTCAGCCAGCAAGTTGAGCAGTCACCACAGGCAGCACCCGTAGAACAGGATTCAAAGTCTAGCCGTCACCTCCGCCATATTAAAAGACAAGAGACGACGGAACCCGACACATGACGTCACCACGTGCAATATACGAAGCATAACGAATGTGCAGTACAAAATATTACAGTATTAATATCAATCCAATTCAAAACAATACGGTAAGAATGAGAAAAGAAATCAAACTTATTGTGTTCAATTATGTAGGTTTAAAGCTTCTTGCAGTCAAACTAAGGAATTCTCGCTTGATTGTCGTATTAATTGAAAGTTAAGTGTGATCTTGTAAAGAGTTGAGATAGACATGTGTGAAAAATAGGTTTAGAGGGTGACTGGTCGAACAACGTATTGGAAAATAGATTATGTGCTTGTTGTGGTGTTTTAGTACATAGACAGGCCTATATTTAGGGCTGAATGGACAAAGCATGTCATTGTCAATAAAAAATGCCGATGATGTAAAAAATAGGCCAAGTGCGTGTCGGACCACGCACGTTGCAAGGTTCCGTAGTTGAGATGATTTTATAACAAAATTTGTAGTTGATTGTTTTTTCCCATAGATGGATATACGTCACAGTCAATTCTCCAAATGCATATGTAGGGTTGCATTCGCAAAAATATCTTTTTTGGATATAAATTAACGATTTTCGGACTTTTTCCTTTGTTTGTGCTATGAGACCTTGCTTCTTGCCAAATTCCATGATTCTAAATCATAGGGAAGTAAAATTTTGTCGCATAAATAGTCGTATTTTATTTATTGCGTTGACTTGGCTCCGAGTTGCCGTAGATCCAAGTGTTTGTTATTCATTACAACGTGATACTATCAGGCGTTCTTGAGAAAAAGGAACTAAACAGACAGACGGACGGAAGTAATCCTACAAGGGTTCCGTTAATTCATTTTGAGGTACGGAACCCTAAAATACAATTTCAGTGGTTGCTATAAGGATTGCATCTTTTTAAACTGTATAAATAACAACAACTTATCCGGGAAACACCATGGCGTCACTTGAGATGAACGTAAATAATACAGGGTGGATTCAGTCATTGATATACAAAAACCCAAGATACACAATCAGCGCCTCAAAAAGGTCCTCATAAATAGGGTGCAATGTGCGCAGGTGCCAAATAGTATCGTCAGTCATCTTTCAGTCAGTCTTTTTGGTCATTGCTTTGTAAAAACCACTTTAAGTCATGCATGTAGTTTGTTTCATTATAACCACTGATATATAATTGGGGACAGTTTTGAGTGTCACTTTTGTTCGAGACTGTGCATCTTGGATTTTTTGTATATCAATGGATTCAGTACATAATTCTGAATCCACCAGTGATAATTTTTTTGACAGTTATAAAAAAATGCTGTTATTTTTTTGTTAACCGACGAACAATTTCTTCGCTAGGTACCGTCTAGAATCATGTGCTAAATTCACGGTTTCAGTTTGCGCGTCGATGCTGGGATGCCACCCTTTATAATAACCAATCATAATTATTTCTAGATCCAAAATCCAAGGTTTGGGTCTTTACGCAGCCAAAGATCTAGAGAAGCACACCATGGTCATAGAGTACATCGGAGAGATCATTCGTTCCGAACTATCGGAGATACGGGAGAAACAGTATGAAGCTAAGGTAAGAAATAGTATATAATGTCATTCTTACCAAAACTCCTACAAAGTGCAGCAAATTGTCAGTGAACTGTAAGGGAAGGCGCCTGTGTCAGTAACACAGTTTATACTAGCACAGACACACACGTTCACTCTGTCTCAAATAATGCATTACATTGTACAGAGGCCAGCGTATCAAGTTACCTGTCTGTCAAATTTTTTGATAGTTTTTCAACTTTATTACAAAAAAATAAGGTTCATATTCAATTGAGAAAATTTTTGCACACAGTTTGGGATAGCTTTGATGTACTTCTTTTTATGCTTGATTGAGAAGGACAAATTGTATTTGGCTTTATTCATTCGTTACTATCTACACTTCTACAGTCACCCACCGAATATTTACGACGTTTACCGTTTGTAAATTATCATGTCAGTGAGCCGGGTGATCTGTAACTCAGGACTTCCTTCCTCAGACAGCCTTCTCTATGTAAGGTGAAAGCACCAAGGGAGCCACCGAAATTCAAATTTTTATATGCTTATTGCAATTTACACGTCAGTGGCAAGCTTTCATGAAACTTTTTCTGACCTTTGAGACTTTTTCATGAGAGTCATTCAATGGAATTAATTGAACTAAGAGGGTTGGATTGATGATTTTAATTATTATGATTTTGTAAAGCCATATTTGTTACGGTCGAAAATCATTTTGTTCAACATACAGCCTAATACTGACATGGGTGTAGACAGGGATTTTTTCAAGGGGGGCAGCCACCCAGCTGAATTAACCAGTCATTTAATGAGTGTTCGTGGGGTGCCGTACTAAAAGAATAGCACCACCCCATTTCTTCCCGCGGGTGTCCTAGGAGGCGACTAAGAGAGCTACTGGAGAATGGGCCGCAGCGTTATCTATACATTTTTAAAACCATACTGCGATCGCTAACCCGCCTGCCAAGCATGGCGATTATGGCAACCCCCCCCCCCAAATGACAAGCACCAAAAATAATGGCCCCTAGTGCCCGGCGGCCCACCTACCCTTGGCTACGGTAACGGTCAAGACCACGATGAGGCAAGGGGTGCAAAGAATCCCCGGAAGAGATCCGGCTACCACAATCACCGGAAACTGGACCTGGCAATATACATATAGACGCGTACATATAACTCCGGACCAACGAGAAGATCGCCGAACTCGAGGAAGAATTGACTAGGTCACGATTGAGTATAGTAGGGTTATCTGAAGTCCGACGAGAGGGGGAGGATCCGATAATCCTCAAATCCGGTAACTTGCTCATTTTACGGGAGCCCCGACCAGCAGTCCCAAGGTGGTGTCGGGTTTATCGTCCATAAGTCTCTTATGAGCAACGTGGTGAAGATCGAAAGTGTGTCGACCAGGATGGCGTGCTAACTAAACTTTCTATCTTTTATTCTAACTCATGAATAATGGATGTTGTGATGACAGAACCGCGGCATCTACATGTTCCGTCTGGACGAGCGGCGCGTGGTGGACGCGACGCTGTCGGGCGGGCTGGCGCGCTACATCAACCACTCGTGCCAGCCCAACTGTGTGGCCGAGACCGTCGAGGTGGACCGGCACGTGAGGATTATCATCTTCGCCAAGCGACGCATCGCGCGCGGGGAGGAGGTAACGGTTCAATAAATCTGTATTAGCATAGCCAGCCTATAATGTTCCCACTGCTGGGATACAGGCCTCCTCTCGGTGAGTGGGACGTAATCCACCATGCGGGCGGCTTGATCTGTATTAACTCTTCGCATGTCAAACGTACACCAGTGTTCCGATAAAAATATAATTTATATTGTGTCTGTTAATTAGACGCGCGATAGATTAATAAACCAATATTATTTATTACAAGCCGTGATGGGATTTCAAAAATGTCAAAATTCCATACAAGATTTTATTCGCTATTTAAAACACTTAGGGGATGAATTTTGAAAAATCCTCAGTGCTCAATTTTGTTTTAAGGGACTATTCCTAATTCTATTGTTATAAGGACATAAGACACTGATCTTGTGTATTTTATTTACAGTTGGCATACGATTACAAATTCGACATTGAAGACGACGCCCATAAGATCATGTGCATGTGCGGCGCGCCCAACTGTCGAAAGTGGATGAACTGAACGCGACACTTTAGGACTGGACTTGGCGACCTGCCACTCGAGACTGAACGACTACACGGACACCCAGTGTGCCATACTGGCACCTTCGTCAGTTGTATATTAATGTGTACTCGTCAATATTGTATCACATTCACCTCTGCACATAAACATACAACCATACCTGGCTCTGACTTTTAGCGTAGGAAAGGCTATGATACCTAGTTTTATGTACCAAAGTGATTGTACTACATGTAAGTAAATGAATCATATTAGACTTATTTAAGATTTCACTCTGTTAAAGCTGACGTGTGATCATCTACTAATAACACAATATCAAAAGTTTACCGGTAATCTTCAATTTTCTAACTATATTAAACTGCCGCGGTAATCAATCGGAAGTTTTTTGTAAATAATATTAAATTGATATAGAAGTTGTTATTGAATTTAAATGTTTTAGACGTGAAAGTTTTACGAGAGTAAAGTGTAGACTAAGTATAATTTTATTATGTTAAATGTATTTTATGGATGTTTTGTGTCGCTGTTTTAAATGACTTTTTTATGAATAAACATTTATTTCAGAAGTATCGCACCTAAGTCGTCACAGTTAATCAATATTTGCGTATACCGAATGTGTACTTGAAAATCTCAGCAGTGACTAATTGTTAGGTTAAGTTACCAAATAGACGAGTCTGCATTTAGTATGCATAGAGCACAATTTATTTAGCGATGTAAATATCCTCTTTATTAGAAATTATGTAGGGCCCAATGTTAGGCGACACGTGTTTCGTGAGACAGGGTAGTATTATAATAATTTCTAATGGAGTGGCACGAGACGCCACGATGTGCCTGACCCGTTGTTGTGTAACGTCGTAGCTTAGACCTACGGATACCACAGCGCGCCTTCCGACGGTGGACGAACGTGAATGTATACCTGTTGGCTGTTTGAATGTATGTGTGAATGTTCGCGTGCGTACTTTTATTCACATGGTTTATTACATACACGTATTCAGCTGGAGAAGTATTAGGAGAGAAAAGGATGATATATATTTTCGAGAGAAGACATGACATGTAGTGATGAAATTATTTTACGAATATTTACTCAAAGTAATGGTTTATACATAGTTCCACCGTCTCAAATAAATGGTGTGAATAAAACAACGTGCACATAGTAGTTAGTGTAATTATTTATGTAATAAATTTAATAAATAGTCCCAAATGTGATATTACCTCACATAATTTCGCGTGAACTTCACTATGTAGTGGCCATTATAACCTATTTACTAGGTTAGCTTGTTGCGTTACCGCTACGCATATACGACGCGTTGTGTAATCAATGGAATGCGTTCAAGACGCTTGTAAGATCTGGATATAGAGAAAATATTAAATAAATGTATGTACGTAGCACAAGGAATTATTGTATCGCAAGTTGCCGTCTACCAATGTTATGAATTCATGCAATGTAATTTTAAGTGTTAAATGTGCAATATCATATCTTGAGTACAGATTGTAAATATGACAGAAGCGCAGCGAATCAGTGATGAACAGTTTTAATGTAATCATGGAATAGGTATGTTATATGCATTGTTTATTATCAGATATACACCTCTCATTAAATATTTCCATCGATTTTATTTAAAGCATTCCCATACATTTTGCACTAAAGTTTGACTCAAATTTATTATTTTCATGAGAGAACATTTCGAAAGTTTAATATTATGTACTTTAGTAATATTCTATACAATTAGTATTTTTATTGCATTATTTTCCTATAATTAAAATTTTAATTAGTATAAAACAGCCTTTTATTTTTACTCTTATTTATTCCTCAAGGCACACGAAAGCCATCTGTTTTGCTCCATCGAGGAATTTATTGTTTTTGGGATACCTAATATGTCTAGGGAGAATGGTATATTACATCAATCTTCAAAATTTCTAAAATATAAGTAAAACAAAGTTAGTTACATCATTTATAACTCACTAGCTTCCGCCCGCAACTTCGCCCGCGTGGAAGTCGGAAATTACACCGCGGTAACGTACTACCGGGATAAAAAGTATAGGGGAAAAGTAAAAGTATAATATAAATCAAAGTATGTTTGCAAGTATGTTCCGTAAAGAAAGTTTTCACTCAGAATACAGAAAGAACGTTTTCAACACATTTGCTCAAAAAATGCATTTACGAAGGCAGAGTGCAGAAGTTAATGATGCTTATAGTTGTCACAATATTATGAACTTTTTTGACGTTCATATATTTTTGAAACCTGAAAGGGCCAATATATTAGTGAACGCGACTGTTCATATAAAATAAAACTACAAATTATTTCATATAAATTTTATTACAAACTTTTTTTTTACTTAAACTGCAAATAATATACCAAAGAACATTGTCTAAGTGAAGCTGGAGATCCAGCACACGTTGATCGCAACTAAGATATGATTGGAAACGGCTTGTCTAGCAAGGCCACGGGCGACCTCCGGGCGCGGCGCCGGCGCACGTTACAAGCGTGTCTCGAGGTTCACGTGGATCACTAACAACACAATCTCTTACTGCTGTCATGCTGAACAAAATACGCGTCTGATAATGATCAAATTGATTGTGCTTCAAAACAAACTAAAATGATCAAATACTGTTATGCGTTCCATTTTACTGCACCTTCAATTAGTATTAGTGGAAGATATTTGTATACTATAAACTTTAACTGAGTAAGTATTGAAATTCATTTCATGTCTCAGCTACCACTAACGAAGACTAGCCGTTTCTTTATAATTGTCTATTTAAAGTTAAACATTCCGAAAAATTCAAATGATTGAAATAATTTACAAAAATATAACATTCGTCACTTTAACACATACAACACAATGAGCTTTACTTGATAAATACAAAGAGTCAAAATTATCACTCAAGTTGGAATGAGAATAAGAAAATAAATATTATAATTTGAATTAAAATTGTATCTTACACTCGACTCGAACCTGAGACGGAGACCGTCTGTACCGCTGTATAACTATATTAGAGGACATAAAGAGACGACAAAGCTGCTTGTACAGATTAGTGCGACTTTGTCTCCAGAGTTGAAGATATTTGGCGATGAACTCATACATAATACCAAAATTACCATGCTTTGCACCATTACCTTATTTATATAGACACAAATTTATATGGTTTCACAAACCTAAAGAACTTTGAAGAAATCCCTGACGCAATCGTTAGACTTACGTAAAATTATAATTGATGTTTCAGTAGTTTACAGCCAAAAACAAAAATCACTGAACAATACAGCTAGCAGCTACTCGTAGCTGAGATATCGTAGAACCGCATTACTTGACACATCGCTGACTAGTAATGCTGGCGCCACCGGCTCGCCTGCACTTACGTTTTGTACTTTAACACTAGTATTGCTAACAACTAAGCACTCCAATATTTTGCATCCATAATGGAAGCGGCATTTAAAACCTCATTGTATAAATAAACAGAGAACTAATCCCATACTCAGGGTACTGCCGAATCAGTTACTTAACCTAGGAAAGAGGCAGCATAACAATTTGCTATTTTCTTGAAGTCGATCCTTAAAATAATAACAGGATTCGTTTAGTAAACATGTAATCTCGATATCGAGATGTTACAAACATTATTGTAAAGCATTACTAGTGAGCGATAATTGGGCTGCTTACAAACGGGCGCGTTTCGAGCATATATACATCTTGGAAACGTAGCCGCTAATTGCTCTCTAGCTATACAATCGCCTCATGACTATGAAACGAAATTGCCGTAACGTTACTGGCAGTTCAGAGACCAAACTTTGGTCCACAGTGCAACGCTAGTTATGATAAGAAAAGCATCAGTCATCAAAATATGTACAGAAGAATCAAGTCCAGTTCACCGTCAATTTGTTTAAAATACGTGTTAATTTAAAGTAGTTAAAATGATAGACAGGCACAGTATATTATTGCGTTTGGGCGGCTACGTTTTGACATTTATATGAGAAGCATACGCGAGTGGAAGCGAGCCGAGCGGCGGCGTGCGACCGGCCGCGCTGCTCAGTCGATGTACTGCGCCAGCCAGCGGAAGCCCTCGCCGTAGCCCTGGCGCTTCAGCACCGAGCACATGAACAGCTCCAGGGGCCGCCCGGGCAGCTCTGATCTGGATACCTTGCCCTGGAACAACACAATATTTTCACGTTACTTAGTAATTAATATTTGCACCCTAATTGCGTTACACAATCTATCAATCAGAATCTGAGTAATTTTGAAGGAAACTGCTAATCCATTGCTTCATATGTTTGAAAAATGTGTGTGCTCAACAACGTAGATAACGTAATGAATTTTGTTGAACAGTCAAAATAAAAGCCATTCTACTGTGTTACACAATGTAGCCCCTTGATGCTCTCGTGAATTTCGCACTAGCCACTTTAGTAACTGATTCTAATAAAAAAAAATAACAGTAAAGACTGTACTGTGACTGTGTGACTTTACTGTTATTTTTAGAATCAGTTTTACAGTTTACTTTCAGTGCAATCTAGAAAAGGATAGGAAGAAACGCACTCACACGTAAACAATGATAGAATAAATGCAAACTACACAAAAACTTGTCCCGACAATTTCGCCTGGTCGCCGGGCGCCGCGCACTGGCACCTACGAGCCTAAAGCGTAGTCACGAACATAACCGATGTCACCGGAACTCAACCGAAAGCAATGAAGGGCTTGGCCGACTAGTCGGTTTTGAAGCCAACTAGTCGGCCTATCTCTAATAATAATATAATGACTACGACTACGATATCAATATAATACTATTGCTTTTATGTCCCTATCTCAAGATGTTTAAATACAGCACTATTTACAATCTCAAGTTCTGTAGGAAGTAAATAATGAAGTATGTCCATTCTGTATCACACTTGAAGCCAATTCACTAAAGAACTTGTTTTGTATAAACGTAGTGTTGGTATAGTACACTATTCGCGGGGTAATATAAGATAAATACGACAGATTTCTATATTTCCGGCAATAATTTAGTAGTTTATATACTTTCACATAAATAAATAAACCTTGACAAGACTGTTTTTTTTTTTGGGTGGGAAATCATCAAATAACTTCTCCCGCTCTGGGTGGAGCGGGAGGGCGTGTCAGACTTTTACTGACTAAAACCCACCCGTGTTCCCTCAGTTGCCTGTGTGCCAGGGGCCGCGGTATCTCTTTCGAACAACCCGCACCCCTGGCAACCTTGACAAGACTGCATACCAACCAAACGGTATGTGGTAGATATTGCAATATTATTATTATTACATATTTCCTTTATTCAATTATATACACATATAAATTATATTTTTAAATATTAGTATAAAAATATAAAAACATTTAAAAATATAATAAATGGTAGCCCACCGGTATCGGGACCAAGGTCCAAGCTACCGGCGGTCAGGGCTTCAGAGAGAGGAACCTCCTAACAATGCGAGCCGTGTCCAGGAGTACCGCTTTCTGAATCAAGCCCTTGACCCAGCTGCCCAACGAGAGCCTTATATGGTGAAGTAGTGCAGAAAGCTTATGTTTATATGTGAAGGGTGGGCGTTTTGGGGGACTGTCTTGTGTATTTTGACGATCGAAAAGTGCTGATTCTCAGCATAATTTGAATAAATGACTTGATTTTGATAACAAATAATGTTGAATAATGTATCTATAGTTAAATGAAATATGGTCGATTTTCAACCACTGGGCGGCCACTAGTATTCATAATTAGATTTAATTATACATTAAAGTGCTTATCTCAATTACATTAGAAACGCAAATTAAAGCATAAAGAACCACTTATTTCGCAATGAATAATTGCAACTCAACATGACTTGTTTCAAAATTACGAGTTGATAAATAAATACGAGCACGTTCATGCATTAACGACGAGATAAAGTTACTAATAAATAAATAAATAGATAATACGTAGGGGGCAAGGTCTACGGTAGTACTGTATTTTGGTAGGAAAGATTGTATCATTATCATTACATTACATGTGAAAACTGACTGATATGAATTCAGTTATCTATGTGACTATGCTCAAGTTAGAATCTTGCGGCATTATGATTTACTTCTTTACGACAAGATATTAACATCCCTTAGGATGTTAGTTAAGTTAAGTTTAAATTATCCGTAATGCCTGCCTTACCTTAGGTAAGGCAGGCATTACGGATAATTTAAACTTAACAGAGCGGAACATTTGGCGTATGTCGCATAAAAACTACTGATAATAATTT
Source organism: Antitype chi (assembly GCA_947359405.1). Classification (NCBI taxonomy): domain Eukaryota; kingdom Metazoa; phylum Arthropoda; class Insecta; order Lepidoptera; family Noctuidae; genus Antitype; species Antitype chi. The sequence goes on along the minus strand of OX375815.1, from coordinate 5,488,465 downwards.
GGGTAATTGGGTCAGTTGGTCGTATTTAAATTTTCAGTAACAGGATGATAGTGTGAAGCAAGGAATAAATTAACAAACGCTAAGTTGATGAGGGTTTTTAACATGGTTAACGACAATGTGCTTGGGTCAGTGTTTTACCACTTATTTATTATAAATCTTTTGTAAACTAACAGATAATTGACGTATATTTCCAAAAAGTACCTAAGCGTACGAATTCTAATGCCTGGTTGAACTTTTTTCCATACAAACTTCGGGAGTGTATTAACTCCACTGTTTGACATGGCACATCCAAAGTAAAACATGATATCGTTTTTTCTCATTATCAATTTTGTCTGTACGGAAACAGAATAGTAAAATAAAAAGCCATTAAAAAGTTATAAGCCAACAAGGATTCGTTTTTCTTGCTAATTTAACCGCAACTTTGGCAGTATTTATGTAATAAAAGAAGTGTCAAATCTCAAAACCAAAGTCGGTACCGACAAAGCTCAAATATCGAAAAGTTCAATTAGTTTTATTGGTAGTTGATTTATGCAGTGTTTTTTTTCATAATACCCGATCTTCCGAAGGTCTTTTCCTATTTTTTTACGCGCCCGGGTGGCTATGAGTTATCGTGCATCTCTCTCAATAATGTCCCCACCAGGTGCGGCGCGGCTGCAGGGAGGGTTCACGCATACATGCACAATATGTCACAGGCAATTTCATTTTGCTTTATTACTACAAGTCTAGATTAGGCGACTGTATGACATCGGGTGGTGGCGTTGTGGGTAAACATTTGAAACATTGACACAGAAATAGTATTGGAAAAACAAGATGGTGGCGTTAGTTGAAATTTTAACCGCACGCCGTAAGATTCCTGTACCTACCGTTAAAGATTAAAACTCCCCACTAAAAACATTTGCAAATAAAAAGATGCTGATGATGCAGCAGAATTGATGACGAAAAGCAGAATTGTCAGCTTCGCCAATAAAATAATTGATGTCTAAATGGGTGCCAAGTTAAATGGAGATAGAAGAAAGTCAAAAAGTTTGTTAAGTTAGGTATACAGTCTCAGTAATAAACATTAGGCAGTTGCTCCATGTAAATACTGGTATTCAGATGCATCCGGTTAGTCTGGATACCAAAGTCCAAGATAGTTGGGAAAAGGCTAGGCAGAAAGATGATGACGATAAAATTGGCTAGTGGCCAATGTTGTAAATTATTGCCGCAAGGAAATTGACCGAAATGCTGAGCAATAGTGCTAATTGCTTTATAGTACTTACTAGTTCCATGTATACCAGTAAAAAATCTGTCAAATTAAATGTATGTCATCTTGAGTTTCTAAATATCAACAACACAATTTGTGATAAATAAATATTTGTAGTTTACCCTCGGCAATTATTCAGTACTTCCAGTCTAAGTACCGTTTTTAATAATCGTTTTGGAAGTGGTTTTAATCGTTTTATCATGTTTTATATGTGTCTTTTCGAAAATGTAATCAATTCCAAAATTATTATTTAAGAAAATAAATTATATAAGTATATTAAAAACACTTGATTTGTAAACTGTATATTTAGATAAAAAGATGTGACAAGATTGTTTACGAAGCCAAAGTTATTGGGTTTATCTAAAAAAAGAAAATAAGTACATAATTTTGAAAACAATATATAAGGTGTAAAAAAATTAACTGCAAGAACTTCGTCCACATACTCGACATCGAAAAACAAACACATTACAAAAAAAAAAAAAATTTTTGAGCACTTTCTATATTTTCACATTAATAAAACAATTTAGTATCATATTTTTTGTGCACTGTACGCAGGGCTGCGCTAGCGGCTCGCTCCAATACCGCGCGCGAGCGTCGTACCCCCGCCGCCCGCTACTATTCCCTCCCGCAGCCCGCTTTATGCCCTTCGCGCCCCGTTCAGTCGTCCGATATCCGTCGCGCGACTAGGGTGTATTTCCCTGATTTATTACGGCAAATACGTACGTTCGCGAATACTTCAATAATGCCTTTTACGTATTCCAATCGAGAGTACTTGGATATGATAGTGTGTTACATTACGACTGGTGAAAGTTTAGCTGCGGCTCGTAACCGTTACCGTGAACTGTTTGGTGAGCAACGACGAGTGCCTGCTGTCCAAACAATCCTAGGAGTCTACCAGCGGTTATTAGACTATGGCCAGTTTCGTCCTCATCAAGCAGATGCTGGTAGGCCACGGCTCTCCGGGGACATTGAAGACCGAGTGCTGGACTATTTCAGTGAAAATCCACATGCGAGCACACGTGACGCAGGTCGGGACCTAGGGATAAGTCACTACTGCGTGGAATGTGGAAATTAAAAACCTGTATTATTAGTGCATTTGACTCAATTAAAAGTGCCAGAGACACATTAATCGAAGTGCAAGGAAACGTTATGCGTCGTGCTAACTTGTGCATTAGACAAAACGGCGAACATTTCCAGCACCTTTTGTAAATAAGATTTAAATTAAGACTTCTTGTAAGTAGTTTCTAAATTATTGTAAATAGGTTGATTAAAATTTTTTAAACATACCAACTTATCGAGCTACTCGTAACTTAATTTAAACAGTCATTTAGTAGTTCGATGATTTGCCAGTCCAAAGTCTGAGAAATGTGATGGGAAAATTAGAATCAAATTTGCGCCGTCGCGTGTCGTACTGCAGGGGTGAACGACCCACGCGTGCAGAGCGGCGCGCGGCGGCCGGTCGCGGAGGCTTAGGCCGCCGTCGCCGGCGCGCGTGCGGTGTACAGTGCGCATATTCAATAATTTTGTGCGAAGTGAAAATATTGCTTAACTCTGAAACGGGTTGTTATTTTGAAATCTTTTTTTCGCAATTCTTTTTTATTTATAATTCTAAACAAGTACTTAATTTTCTTGCAGTTAATTTTTTTACACCTTATATAGGTAGTCAACTGCGGACATAAAAAGTAGGTACTTATAAATATGCGCGGTCGGGCGAGCGATGATTGTTTAAGTAAGCAAGCATGCATTGAGTCATAAACTCTTGAGCGATCGGTGCATGATCAGTTCACCCGGAGAAAACCAAACATAATAAAATTTGCAATCTTTAATAGATAGGGGTATAAAACGACAGCACCAACTACTTTAGTATGAGTTTGTTGTAGGTACTGGCTGACTTCTCGACACAGCGGCGATGCATGTGTGCATCGTCTAACGTCGATTCAATTCGCAACAATGTTTTGGTGCGTGTGAACTATACGTTGTGCGTGTAGACTAGCGCCTAACTGCTCATCACTGATACTATCTTTGTCGGACACGATGCCTGGTGAGACAACGTGCTTTTTGGCTACGCCCACTAGTGAGTTCCAGCCCGTAAAAGGTTCATCCTTAAAGTATGTCGGCCGGAGTTTTTCCAATCGTGCTATCGCTTTGTGGAATCAATAGCTTAGCTTATCAATAGCTTTTTTTTTTTAAGTCTATCTGAAGCCCTCACAAACCATAACTGAATCTTTTTCTTTTTTTAGTCGATGGTACTTTTTAAATTACTTGTTGTAGGTGGCCACGTTAATAGCAGCGTAAGTGGCGTTTATGATACTCAAAAGTGTAACTGCTACTTGGGACATTCTAGCAAGTGGGTCATATTTTGGACCACGAAGCACCACTCACATTACGAGCAATAATAAACATTTATTTCTCACCACATTGTAGAAGTACATTTGGCATAATATTCAGAACAATACATCTATATAAATAAAAAGAAAAGTCCTGACTAACTAACTGATTGACTCATCAACGCCCAGCCCAACCCTTGGACCTAGAAAGCTGAAATTTTGCACAGAGGTTCCCTTTATAATGTAGACAAGGAATAAGGAAGGATTTTTCAAAATTCAACCCCTAAGGGAGTTAAATAGGGGATGAAATTTCCGCGCGGGCGAAGCCGCTGGCAAAAGCTAGTATTAACTATAATTATAATGGGGGAGACTGGTGAAGAATGGTATGTGTGGTACTAACCTTTCCAGTAGTCTGTTGGTACAGGTTGAAGAACTGACGGAGCTCATCTTCACTGGCGGCACCGGGTTTGTCGATCTTATTGCCGAGGATGAGCACTGGGCAGTTGCTGAGGGTCTCGTCAGTCAGGAGGGAGTCCAACTCAGCCTTGGATTCAGGGAGGCGCGCACGATCGCAGGCGTCGACCAGAAACACGATGGCGTCTACTGCGGGGAAGTAGTCACGCCATACGCGCCGCGCCTGCTGATGCCCGCCGAGATCGAACGTCGTGAAGCGCATACTGCCTATTGACAGCTCTTCCGACGCTGTGGAATTAAAAGCATGGCAATGAGGATAATACCTATATTTAAGCGTTTAAATAAGTTTCTACTCAATCTATTTTTGTCGAGTTTCTGGAAATTAAAAGTTACTGTTTGTGTTTTAATGATTTTAAACGGCGTCAGTGGTGAAGACTGTATATTAGTAAAAAATCGTATTATTTCAGGAAAATACATGAAGTTCGATGTCTGATATCAAAGTTTTATATTTCTTATTGCTATACAATAGCAATATTTTATTTTGTAGCATGTGACCTACTTTCTTTACAATTTATTGTGACACTTGATTCTAATTGTATATGAATTATTAATGCTTGGCAAATAAATAAATTACAAGTACCTACATAAATGAAGTACCAAGAATGTTCCATGATAACAGATACAAACAGACAATAAAATTGTATATTTGTTTATCAAGTAGGATGCAAATATGTGACATAACAAGGAAATCGATAAAAACAACAAAATGTGTTACGAAAATTAAGGTTGTAGAGTTGTTACTGCTTGCTGTCTGTACATAATAATGTAAATAAACTCTTATGATTTTTTACGTCGTCATAATTATGCCATTCAGCATGACTTTGCTCCACCTTTAATATTCGTAAAAATAATTGATACAAAACAGGAAATTAGACTGCTTAGAAACCTTGAAAGCCTTCATTATTAAAATTGATGAAGACCACTTTTCTGGCAGATTAAAACTTGTTTGTTATTTATAAGATATAACTAGTACAGACATTGTTATTTTAGCTGTGTAAATAGTATTTTTTGTGAAACAACGTACATACAGTACATTTATGCAAATAATGTAAAATATACGGAAAACTGTGAGTGCAACTTTTATGAGTATTGTAAATTTATGTACTGTTAATATTAGTATGGCCTCGTGGTATGGAGAGCAGTGGTGGCCATCTGGGCAACCTTCAAATGGTTTCATATTGAAGGTTGGGTCGAACCCAGACAGCCTCAATACTTTGTGTACATAATTTCATCATCACTGCTCTCAAAACGATGGAGGAAAAAATCGTGAAGAAACCGGCACGTCCTACAACCAAAAATTTGAAGACATGTGACATGTACCAACCCGCACTGGGCCCGCGTGGTAGATTACGGCCCACTCCTTCTCAAAGAGAGGAGGCCTGTGTCCCAGCAGTGGGAACATTATAAAATGATTATGATGTGGTACAAATGATATGAAAAGTTTGAAGCAAACTTTTTTTTATTCATTCATTGTGAGTGCTATGAGGTTACAAAAAAATATATTAATACTTGGGATACTCAGAAACTTTTGCGAAAATAAAAATAAATGTTCTATAGGTAATTTTTTCATTTATTTAATATTTTCAAAGTACTCTCCACTAGCCTCTATACAAAGTTTTATGCGTCTGAACCAGTTTTCGAAATACTTTTTCCGGTCCGCCGCAGACACCTCGTTTACAGCCTGCTCGAACGCTGACAGCGCATCTTCCAGCGGAGAAAATTGTATCCCTTTGTGCTAATTTTTAATTTTCGGGAATAAAAAGAAGTCACACGGTGCTAGGTCAGGGCTGTAAGGAGGGTGACCCAGGAGTTAGACCGGCGTGCTGTCCAGGAAGTCCCTTGTTATGAGCGCGGTGTGCGAAGGCGCGTTGTCGTGGTGGAGCAGTAGCCCGCGGAGCCCTGTGTTTGGTCGCTTGTTGCTCACAACAGAGAAAACTTCTGCTAAGCATTTGGTAGTATACCATTCATTGTTGATGCTTCTTTGGTTCCGTAAAGGAATTGAAACCAAGTAGCCAGGTAAATTGAAAAGCTCGCGATCAAAATCATCCCCCTGCTTCTAGATCGTTTACTTTGGTAGACGTTGATTCGTTTTGAAACACCCAAACTGTCGACTGGCGCTTCGTTTACGGATCGTATTGATAAATCCAAGACTCATCACCTGTAATGATGTCGTAAGCACGCCGAGAAGAGCCTGCTTCAAATTTTGTTTATCATAATCACGGCACCATTCCACCCGGGCCTGCTTCTGAGCATCGGTAAGGTTGTGCGGCACCCAGCGTGAAACTATCCTCCTCACGCGAAGATGCACGTGTAGAATTTCGTGAAGGCTTCCCGATCCAACTTGCAGTATGCGCTGAATCTCTTGATACGTAACTCGCCTATTGTCATAGATTACATTTTTCACTGCTAGCACGTTTTCTTCCGTAACAGCCGTCAAAAGGCGACCACTTCTTTCTTCATCCCTCAAAGTTAGTCGACCGCGCTTGAATTCGTTATACCAACGATACACGGTTGCCTTAAAAGGGCCTTCATCCATGAATGCCATTTGAAGTCTATCGTACGATTCGTCCGGTTTCAGGCGACACTTGGAATCGTAAAAAATCATAGCGTGAAAATGTTTCCGGCGCAGATTCATTTTTTATGAGACACGATAATTAATTAGCTCGAAAACAATGTGGAGGGAAATTTTGAAATTGGAACGTAGATACCTATTTTTACTTAGTAATAATCATATTTTCAAAATAGATTATAACTGGCCAGTCTCTCATACATAAAAACTGTTTTTCGCAATACTTTCTGAGTGGCCTGGTACACAGGTCCTCTAGCTTGTTTTATTTTGCCATTTACCTTCCTCATGTTGACTATAGTATATTTTAGCCCTCGAATTAATTAGAGTCGTAAGTGTAACAGGCAGTAAAGGAATTGAGATTAAGCCTTTAAGATTAGAAAATTACGGAGAAACATCTTACATCTTAGTCTATCTGACATGGATGCAGCAGGTTAATGCTAAAAATACTAATGCATATTTTTCAACTTAGGAGTGTTTTAGTAATAACAGTTCATAAAATCATAATCAAAAGGCATTTATTATAACTAAGCTGAGAATCAACACTTTTTAAACGTCAAAACATAAGTGTTGAAGGGCAGGCGTTCCTGGGGGGACTGCTCCAGAAACGCCTGCCCTTCACCACTTCCTAGTGTTTTAGCTGTGAAGAAGAAGTTGAGCAACAAACTCCCCAGCAGCACAGCTGTCTGTTCAGTTAGAAAAACTTGATTTCATGTAATTGTATGCAACAATAAAATTATGAACCATAAACCATTAAATCAAATAAATCCTAGAATACAGCAATAAACCAACAAATGAATTTAAAAAACTTTTGATAGTATCACAGCCTGCAATTTTTTACATTGACTGGTCTGTAACAGTAACATGTAACACCAAGGCGTTACTGGTGTTCCTTGTGGAGCTGGGGTGGACAGAATAATCGATTTTCCCAACGATATACGCACAAAGTACGCGTATTTACGTGGAGTTGCGGACACCAGTCCGTATTACCTAACAGTAACTTGTAGCAATAGGCCCTAAATTTAGATGCAGCAGTGAATGAATACTTACTGGGATGCAACGTGGGGACATGCTGTGCCAATCTGTCATCCTTCAGCATGTGCAGGAGTGTGGTCTTGCCAGCATTGTCCAAGCCTAAGAACAGTAGCTTGCCTGACTTCTTCCATAAACCTGTTGGACAACAAACCTCATTAGTTTCGTCATATTCATTATATAAATTTTTCTTAACGTGGATGAGGTTTGGTGGCCTGCGAAAATTTATATTTTCTTGCAATTTGCAGATCAGTGTCACAGCCCTCACGAGTCACCATTCCAAATTGTACCTCCAACAGTGCCGAATATTGGGCCAAACATTTACTCTGATAGAATTCTAAAATATGCAATTTAGAAATTAAGTTTATAATCCCATTCAATGACTATTTCATGTACCGTGTGGTGTTGGACTAAAAAAATAGCACCACCGCCTTTCTTCCCGTGGGTGTCATAGGAGGAAACTAAGGGAACTATTAGAGAATGAGCAGCAACGTTCTCTATACATTTTTCAAACCATACTGCGATCGCCAACCCGCCTGCAAAGCGTGGCGATTATGGCAAACAACCCTAAAATTACAAGTGGCGGAGCTTGGGGGAGGCCTATGTCCAGCAGTGGATGTCTTTCGGCTGATATGATGATGACAATGATGAACGATGATGACTATTTCATGAAAAAGTCATTCATGGGAGTAAATAAACTTAGTGAGTCGTATTGATGATTTTAAGTCTGTGAACCCGTATTTGTCACGATTGCAATACCATATTTTAATCAACATACAGCCTGACACTAAGTTGTAAATAGCAAAAAAACCTTTAAAAAAATGGATTTCACTTCACTCTTAAATTGCAATATTTAATTATTTTGCATCATTGTTGTACATGAAGTTAGTGTAACTTTTTACAATTACATTATGTAATATTTTATAGCCAACTCATGAATATTGATGCCATATAATATTTTGGTTGAGGAAGCAATATGTCCGCTTAAAAAGGCTAAGGATTATTTGTAGGTCAGCGTGTCAAGCTCACTACAAGTGACCTTCATGTTTTCATCACTTACTAATAGTTGCTTTGTATGTGCTTCAATTCTATTGTCTATGAATTATTTACAGTTGCTGCTAGTTTATCTGAGCTCAGCTGTAATTGGACTAAAAATATATCCATAAATAGATCATTTCTAATAAAAATGTATCCTCAGATGGATAAACAATTATTTGATTAGTCCAAGCTAGATAGTAATCAAATGTTAGTTTATATGTATTATGCTATGCAACATAATGCGCCCCTGGTATTTTTAATGTTTACTACATAGTCAAGTCCTTTAAAATTATCACTTTATCAAATAACTGGGGAAATTAAAGTTACTTTTGTTTATTAATAACAATTTTTACTGTAGCACAAATATTGAGTAAGTTTTGGCACTAGGATTATTTCTAATTTTGTTCAGTCGTTTAATTGTTTCTTTACCAGTCTGCTATTCCATAAAGCTGTAATATTTTGATCAATTGGACAGAATCCTGGATTAGGATTATTTGAAGATATCACAAAAATCTGATAAGAATAGTACTCACCAAGGAACCCAAGAACGCCAGTGAACCAATCCAAGATAAACATTTTGAATCTGGAACGTAGGAAATGATATTATTTCAGGACATCTCCACCTTCATCACAAAGAAGAACATCAACGTATGGGATGAGTAATGACTTGCAAATCTTTTTGTTATCAATTACGTCGTAGTCGCCAGCAGTGGAATATCACTGAGCAATGCCACCGCACAGCACACATGCCGTCAAACTTGTTGAGACATCGAAAACTTAGTAAGAATACAATATTGAATTGAGTAACATGAATGACAGAACGTCATTCGCGTACTTGAAACTTCGAACTTGAATTACACAAAAACGCAAACGAAATACTCACTTTTTAAAATTGAACTAGTTTAACTAATGCTAAAAGGAAGTTTATCACAATATTTCACACTTATTAGCAATATGTTACGTCGCTAAAACCGACGATTTTTCTCAGCAACGAATATGCGATGAAATATGAATCTGTTGGCAATGACGTACGCTATTTCCGGATGTTGTCACATTGCTTTATGGGTGCGACCATATTATTAAATCATAGAATTTACTACTTTTTTAGTTGCAAATGCCAATAAAAATACTTTCGAATGCGTTTATAATATTTACAAAGAAAAACACATAATTATCTTGAACGGCGGATCTAAACAATGTTAAAATTGGCCCACGCAGCAGATAGACTTACTCGGTAATAAAGTGTGTTTTAATTTTTAAAAGATTTGATTTGTGATAACAGCAGCATGAATCAACACTCTGTTTTTTGGACTTTTAATTATTTTGAACACATGAACACATCAATATGCGTGTTGCCATTTGATTAGTGCAAAGTAGTGAGCAAATATTCCACCAGAAAAAAAAAGTGTTTTACCCAGAGAAAAAAAAATGTGTGATCATTTCACTAGTAAAAAATCTGAAACAACATGCGCTGATTTATCTGTTCATTCAGGTCATTTCATTTCTGTAAGGTCTATAAACATTACAGTGAATGAATAGTACAGTTTTTAATCTACTATGCTGGCAACATTCACATCCGGATTTCTTTCTAGTTTTTGACAGCTTTCAAAGCTAAAGGTATCTTCAAGTTTTATTAAAAAATGCTTTAATTTTAACGATTCCAAGAGAAATAATCCCTGTTTCGAATAGTTAAAATCCCAATAGAACATCTAGTTCTCCGTACGCGGTAAACAGTGTGTGGATTACTTAGATATTGTAAGGTTACAAAAGTGGTTCTGAAGACAGTGTTGTTATTTTCAGGCTGAGCCATGGCACCGAGGAAAAACAAAGTAGCGAAAGAGGAGGTCCAGGTAACTCTGGGCCCGCAGCACTTGGTGGGCGAGACAGTGTTCGGTGTGGCTCACATTTTTGCCTCTTTCAATGACACATTCGTACACGTTACTGACTTGTCCGGTCGGGAAACCATCGCCCGTGTTACCGGTGGCATGAAGGTGAAGGCTGATCGTGATGAGGCCTCACCTTACGCCGCTATGTTGGCTGCTCAGGTTTGTTTACTATTCACACAATGATATCGGCAATAATTTATGACTTACATTTTGAGGTTATGTCAGTATTTGGGTGATGGGATTCAGTCAAAGATTCTTGCTTGTCTTTACTCGAATCTCATGAATGCCCAAAGATTAGTATCAAGAGAGCCTGTCTTTAGTTGTGCTACGATTTCAAATTCACCATAAGACTACCTTTATAAAAAAAATATCCAATTGTGTTTTGAATTAAAAAATATATACATTTATATAGAACTATCACCTATTTCATGTATAGTGTATTTGATTGCTACATTTCAAAATAATGGAACCACAGAACTTTTCATGGGATATGATAAACCCCTGGTTTGGTGAACAAACATTTTTTGAAAGGTACTTGTATTACTGACTTCACAATTAAATGTATTTTCAGGATGTTGCTGAGAAGTGCAAGACTCTTGGCATCACTGCCCTGCACATCAAACTGCGTGCCACTGGTGGCAACAAGACCAAGACACCTGGACCTGGTGCTCAGTCAGCACTCCGTGCTCTTGCTCGTTCCAGCATGAAGATTGGTCGCATTGAGGATGTTACCCCCGTGCCCTCAGACTCTACTCGCAGGAAGGGTGGCCGAAGAGGTCGCAGGTTGTAATCTGTTAGTTTAAGCATACTGTGGACTTTAAATAAAGGAGTTTGCGGTATTTCTGTTTTTTATTTAGTGAAATTACGAATGTAGCAGTACCAAATTGACTATAGATTTAATCTTCCTTAGCATGGCCTTCCCTAGTGAGGAAGGATATCTGTCCTTCCTCACTATCAGCATTTACCACTATCCAACTGCTTATTAAAAACATAAATGCTGAAACCCTGTTTTATAAACAAATGCCACCTATCACCACAATCACCACTGTAGACAATCCTATTAGGTACATACAATAAGTCAGTAATTATACATTCATAAAACACACCTGTTTCCCATGGGGGGTAGGCAGAAACTAAAGAACACCAGTAACCATCTCTCGCCGATAACCTCTAATTTGTTATCTTTGAATTGTACCACGGTATGTCCAAGGCCTTGATAATAATACAGATGTTGTTGACTGTTAGAAGTGATGCGGCGATCAAAGTAGGTACTTCAATATTGTCATTTGTTGAAGCCGACGACAGAGCTCGTCGCCAGAGTCATCACAAGCTTTGAGGGGTGCTACACCCATGATTGGTAGGCACGATTCGGCACAACCGATTAGATATTTATGTTCGGGAAAAGCCGCTCGGCTTAGCTCGAAATGTGCCGACCCGAACATGTGTGTAGCACCCATCGAGTATATAACCACTAGAGAGCGTATTTATAGGCCGATTTCTTCTAAGTACACGACTCACTACTGCGGGCCGGCCGGGGGACGAGGAAGAATGCGCGGCTGCAATTGGTCAGTTCAAGGTCAAGTTGCGTAGGTATGCCTAGTTAGGGATTGGTCTACTTACTTGATTTAAGGGAAAATAGTCAATACGATAGTTTAATTTTCATAGTTCTGTAATTTTTTACAGTGGTTGGTAGGGTGTAGGGTTGCCAACTTTTTTAGAAGAAGTCTTTGATTTCAGAGATAGTAAATATAGAGTCCATACAGATAAAGAGTACCATTTATTAATTTCTTTTTATGTATTTTCTAGCACTTTTTTGGTACATATTTTTTTCATTTGATTTTACAAGAATTGTAGGCCTTCAAATATCCTAATTCTCGCCACTTCACATGCATGACCGACAAAAAAGTCAAGTCTCACAGTGGAAAATATAGAAAAGCCGCAGAAAAACTAAATCATTTGTTGTCTCAACAAAGAAAGTTTATGAACAAATAATATTTTCGCGTACTCTATTAGTGTTATAATAGATTATAAGAGTAAGTAGACACGTACGAAAAAGAGTACAATATTTTAGAGTACGGTTGGCAACCCGGTTGGTAGTAAGGTGGCCAACAGTTCAATTTCGCGGAGGCGTTTTTTATAATCTCTAAAAGCAATAGAGTACGCGAAAGTACTCATCATCATCATCATCATTCTCCAGCCCCCCCTAGTTCCTGCCAGCGTCGCAGTTAGAGGCTGCCATACGAAAACCTAACTTATATCAATCAGGGTGCTGACATTTCTGAACTAGCTTCGCTCGCTCACACATACCTAATGTTTTCTCGGTTCTCAAATTGTCAGAAAGTTTAGTTGACTAAGTAACTTCTATTTCTGAATTAATGACCAAAAGACCGAGATCCGTTACGGATACACAGAACCGGTCGAAGTGACTGTATTTGGGGGAGGGCTATGTCCATTAGTGAACGTCTTTCGGATGAAATGATAATGATGGTTCAAAGTCAACATAAAGCATCTGAGATGGCGTCCAAAAAAAAATGATATATTTTGCGCTAAAAAGACCAAAAAATGCTGTTTTAAAAACAACAATATGTCATACTCTTTTTTATTAGTCTGTATTCTTTATTTACCCGCTCTGAAACCAGAAGTAGGTACTTAAATTCTTCTTTAAAAAGTTGGCCTCCCTAGTGATTGGTCCCAATATTTTTCATGCGGACTACGTGTGAGGAGACGTCACGTGTCATGGCATGTACAACAACACCACCCACCTGTGTGATAAGAACCGACAGCTTTGTTTGGCTTCTCTCTTTGGATTAAATAGAAAATACTCTAGTCTGTTCAGTTAATTTACCATTGACAACAGCAACCCTATTGTAACGAGAGTAAAGTTCATTGTGATATTGACAGACTTGTTAGCGGCAGCAACCCAAAACCAACCTTATTGTAACAAGAACATAGATCCACTTTGATTTTGACAGTGATGCAAAATCAGAGGTACAATAAATGTGAACAGACTGTCCATCCAAAACAGAAACATAACAGGGAAAAGTAATAGGTACACGAAAACAAATGATTGTGAGAACATTGTATGTTATTAACCATATATTAATAATTCAGATAAATAGTTACTGTTTTAAAATATACACACTACGCATTTCTACCGTAAACATTTTATAATACATGAGAACTTATAATTTTGAAGTGTGTTACGTTTTAAAAAAAAAACTCCTGGTACAGACGCCAGCACATCAAGCTACCCCAATCTGTCAAATTTCTTTGATAGATTTTCAACTTTATTCCATAAGCATAAGGTTCATGTTCAATTTGACAGATTGGGGTAGCTTGATGTGCTAGCGGCTGTACATAACTATATTCTATATAAAATTATTGCACTAAGTTGTTGCAGACCAGTCCGCGGGGCCCTATTCCGCCCCTAACACCATTCGTGTACATGTTAACGTGTTAATAATACATACATAATTGTAAAAAAAACCCTTTATAAATCAAGTAGCTGTTTTATATCACACAAACACTTTGCTTCTGTTGCTATTTCTGTTTCCATTTTGCCGTATTTTTTTAAAGCTTTTTTGAAACTTGCCATGGACACAGAAATATTTGTGATTGAATAGATATGACCACTCTGAAACCAGCATTCTGCTAAATTTCATAAATGAGATCAATAGTACATTATAGTATATTAGCACATCTTGAAAACATTGCTCCATGAGCATTCGAGTCTCTTACAGTTGGGTTGATCTTTCCATCTCACCACAAACAATAATTTTTTGTCTTTATAAAATCTTACAGTAAAATCAATTTCTTGTTTAATAAATATTTCAATCCACAACATTAGGATCATAAAACGTTATTACAGACTTCCAATTAAATTTTAAACGATAAAAATTGACATAAAAACATTATGCTATGGAACACAAAAAATTTGTTAATTCAGTCAACATAATTACGAGCACTTATAATTATTAACTTTGAAAATTTAAGTTACAACAATAGCTCACATTCGTTTATATCTCATGCCATTAAAAATATTACTATCAATAATAAATTATAAAATAAAATATAAGTGTTATACAACTGTCTAAACTCGTACAGGTGGCAAGTCGCAGTCGGGAACGATATTATCCTAATCATTAAAACGAGACAATGTCCTAACTAGTTCAAGAGTAAGGAGAAGGGTTCACACATAATTTTAATGGCATAAGTTACGACTGGCGTCTGCTGCCCCACACACTGTTTTCGCCAACGTTCAAGATGTTCAGCTAACTAGCTGGCGACTGCCAGCGCTCTAGTCGCCGGACTCGTCGGCCGTCTGCCACGATACAGAAAAACTAATGTAGCTTTTTGATCGTTACATTCAAAAGTGTTTAACTCTTCATGGCAGATGCCCGAACAATTTACACGTAAGTATCCGTCCTAAGCTTGAGTGCAAACAGGACGGCGGTGCGTCAGTGGTGCAGGGCGCGCGTGCGCTACATGGCCGTCTTGAGGCGGATCTTCTTCAGGTGCGGCGGGGCCGGCGCCGCGAAGGAGCGGCGCTTGGCCGGCGCGCCCGCCCCTGCCCCGCCCGGCCCGCCCAGCGCCGTGCCGCCCGCCACGTCCTCCCACGTGCCGCCCAGCTGCTCGTCCGACGACGACGACGCCATGGCGCGACAGCGGCCCGCGCGCGCGCCGGCGCCGCGCACGCTGCGCGAGAAGCTCCGCTTGCTGAGCTTGGCTGTCACGACGGACCCGCGCGCCGTCTCCGCCTCGTCGGCGGAGCGTCGGCTCGCCTTCGCCTTGACCACGCCCCCCGCCACCTGCGTCTTACTCGAGTTCGGTTTCCGAATCGCTAGAATGTTCCTTCGTTTAGTCGATAACGTTTTCGGCTTGGGTTCGTTTTCGCTCAGATACTTGGTGCGGGAGGCGGTCTTGACGGGCTCGTTCTTCTTGCTAAACTTCATGCTGAGGTGCATGATGTCGAGCCCGGAGCGCGGCGGCAGCACGGGCGGGCTGCGCTTGCGCTCCGAGTCCGTCTTGGCGCCGACGTAGGTGTTCTCCTTGCGCTCCTCCGTCACTTTCCCCTTGGAGCGCGCGTACAGAGGCACGCGCACGGGAGAGGACGTCTTGGGCCGCAGACGAGACATCGTCAACTAGAAAGAAACGCGAACATTTACAGATAACGTGGCAAAAATAATTAACAAATGGTTGATGATAACAAAGAATCGAATGTAATGATTAAATCCACTCCGTAACTTTAGTATTGCAATTATAATGTAGGTATACTATGTTAAATGATATCGAACGGCACACTTCCACTCCCACAATTATATTCTTACCACGTCTAGTACAAAACGCTTGTTGTGTTTAGTAGTTTAACACTGAAAATTAAGAGAGTAAAAGTAGTGTTATCAACAGAGAAAAGTGTGTATTGAAACATGCATAGTAAGTTTAAAACGTTTAGCGTACAAGACATTTGTAGTGTATAAGTGACAATAAGTGTGTTAGGTCGGTTCCTGATTGACCGTTACGGGCTCAGCACTGGTGCATCACGTTCAAAGCATACCGCTAATCGTGTTTCAACCCTTATGTTTTCTTGTGACGAAATATGGTCGATTTTCCTCATCAAACGCGACAAATTGTCGTCTGACCTGGGACTCACGAAGTTTTAAGTTCAAAATCCAAAAGTTGTTACTGGCCTGCACTTATCATTCAGAAACCATCACCCATTAGCACGTTTTGTTCATGCCAGTTAGTACATACCTGTGGGCGCATGGTGCGTGTGTGCGCGCGCAGCCACTCGCGGACGGCGGACAGGTTGCGGTGCTCGGAGCACGGGATGCGCGAGTTGGGATGCTGCCCCGTAAGGTCCAGGATCGACGCGCCGAGAGACCGACCCACCTACACAGTAATGTTGCTGTATGGTATGCCGACCGAGTAAAATCTATTATGAAAGTTTTGCTTAGTTGGTCTACCGGTTTTTAAAAGTTTGATCAAATCACTGAAACTGTTTAAATTATATAAATGCCTAAAAAAGCAAACTCAAACCATTTATTTCTTTACCACCATTACCAATGATTATTATATGACATAACATCACGCTTGTTTCCTCGAAGGGTTGGGCAGAGGTGTACCTGTAGTACATCCACATTTCGCCAGTTATGTTTAAGTCTAAACATTATTATTTAATTTTCAATTCTGTAATTGGTTAAGCTAATAACCGTTGTAAAGTAATTTATTTTTGCATTACATGTTCACTATACTTTCATTTTGCTTCACCACTACTTATCGTCGCGATCATTGGTCCTTCGAGCCGGATGCTTGATATTGCCATCATAAAATAAGTTGTTTAATTTTCGTCCAACGAGTTAGAATAGAAACAGTATCAAAGAAAAGAGACAAAGATACTAGTTTGTTCATTGTGGGTTACTGTTTACCTGATTTAAGTCAATCAGAAAGATGAATTAACATAGTTCCAAATCCAAAGCGTAGTAGATTCAAATGGAAAAGAATGGGGTAGAAAATCGAACGACACTCTTTTAAATCAATCAAGCACGTTGAATTTAGCAACTAGTAATTTGATCCAGCTTTTATTAACCGAGGAAATCTAGATTCATACACAAATGTTTTATTGTACCATATCCACAGGAGGTTCAAATAACCTTATACCTTCATACCTGTTTAATAATAAAGGCTAAATGAGTTATAAATTAATAAAATATCGTCATTGCCATTATACGTTCTTAGATGTTGTGTAAATTATTTGATTTACATTGTACAAGCATTGCCATTTCGGGATCTTTACATAGGCAATAAATAATCTTAATACAGCTACAATTTATCAAACATTTACACTATCTGTTACTTACGTAGTTTGTTGTAATGTCAGGCACCTTTAAATTAGTTTCAGGGTATTTTGACGAATATAAAATAAGTGCTTTATGAAGCAGCAAGTGTTAATATTAATAATAAAATATCTGGAGATTTTTGAAGAGGTATATTTTACAAAGCATTTAAGTATAAATATGTACTAAAGCAATGTTCAAACTACTTGACTTAAAGCAAATACTTATGGACGAATATTATACCGTTTATGTTGTTAACGGTGATGATTCTGTTGTGCACCAACTAAACTTAATTTAGGCATTTGCTAGCTTTTTCTTTCTAATGAAACGAGAAAGAGACGGAAATAAATTAGAGCTGTCAATTTTATTTGAACTAAAAGTTTCTTCGATGCGACTATGACGTACAGCATGCATAAAATCACGCCTAATTCAAGGCAATCGAGACGTAATTTAGTTTGACAGTTCTAAAACGTCACTTGTCTTTTTCTTTCGCGGTCTATCAGTAAAAATCAAAACGTTTTATTTTAGTTTAGGTGGTGAACAAAAGAATCGTCACTAATATTGTACAAAATAATATGTATACGTTAGCAAGGTTTAAGACAAACCTGTGCGGGGGCTATCTCTTCGAAAACCTCCAGATTCTTTGCACGACTGTGTCTTACCTGAAACGTGTTTACATTCTGAGGACGGTATTAATAAACCGTATTTAAAAGACATTGGTCTTTTTGGGCTTTGCCGCAGTCCGGTAAAAAGCAAGAAGATTTGGACTATTTTCAGGGGGTTCAAGGACTCATTATTGTAAACAGCTTTCACTGCGAAACCAACTAGTTGCTAAAACTAGCAGATTTAATTTCTGATATTTTTAGGCAGCTCACAGGATAATAGGTTAATTTAAACGGCCCAAGTTTGTTTCGACTGTGTCTTTCTAAAAGTTAACTTACGGTGATACTATAAAAATACAATTAATCGACTCTGCGAGCGAGCCAAGTAAGTAACAGAAAGTCAATAAAACAGCCGCCGCCTACTTGCGCCAGCGCTGTGCGCTTTTCATTGCGCAAAATATGGATATTAATAGCAAAGTCAAAATCCCTTCGTTAATAACTTCGCCAATTAGATGCTCTCGGGGACTAATAATTAAGTTTATTTATTTTCGACTTGATTTCGACCAACGCAAAGTATACAGTTGTGGTCATATAATTTGATGTTCTAGATTTTTTTAACTAAATCATGTCATGTATAGTTATGTGTTCCTTCTTAGAAGTAACTAACTTAGAAGTAACTGTTATGAAATAGTCACATGAATAAAGGGGTTTAGGAATTTAGAATGAAATCGCTAATTATTATTTTTTACAATCTTTACATTTACTCTATACTATCAAATTCGAATAGTAATGAAGCTGGACAAATAATTAAGAACGATTTATTAAAATGGTTGAGAGTTGTTTTATATGAAAATTAGATTTACTGCTTTACACCGGCGAGGCGTTGACTTGCACTGATTCTTCTAAGAAAACGTCGGACAGCTCTCTTAAATTGCCACACTGTCAATTTGAAACTTTTTTCATAACTTCTTGCAAATGCAAGCCGGGCTTGCCTATGGCTGTTTTTCATCATGGGCATCTTCCTTGCTATCCTTCCGTGCAACTTTTCTTTTATCAAATGCATTCGAATAGTGCGTGCAGAGATTGCTAAAGGATTGTTTTCACCAAACTATTCTTTTCCCAGCTTTTAATAGACCCTTTAAAAGGATTTTGTTATGTCAAAAGAACGATATTTCGATCCCCCCAGTGGGTATTGTCGTTGCGGGGGTCTCAATGGCCGTGGTCCGCTTCCACGGTGAAGCGAAGAGGAACCCCAAGGTGGGGCCGCTCGTCAGGGCTTTTGTCTCCAAGCCGACGGCGTAGGGGCCAAAAAGTAGGTTGCGGTGAGGTGCATCGCAACTGAGGCGGGCCGCGATGTCGAATGGGAGGCATCGCGGCTGAGGGCTATAGGCTGCGGCGGAGGAGGTGTGCCGGTACTTCTGAGTAGCGCTCTTCCCTTCCGTGGCCTGGACGGGGCCGCCACCGTTTGATGGCGGACGCGGTGGGGCCGCAGGGGAAGTCCTTATAGCGGTATAGCGTTGGCCGCTCTCCCTATCCCCTGCGGCCGAGAAGTGGTACGAGGCGGGGTCACTGCGCAGACCCGTCGCAGAGGGACCTAGGGTGCCAAGGGTGCCAGGGCAGTCTGGGGCCCATGTGCTACTTGGTTCCTGGGGTGGTCACGGCATGCCATGTGGCCTGGTGCGCCGGACTGGTGGAGACCGCAAGGGCCGATGCCTGCCAGGAGTGCGGGTTGTTCGAAAGAGATACCGTCGCCCCTGGCACACAGGCAACTGAGGGAACACGGGTGGGTTTTAGTCAGTATAAGTCTGACACGCCCTCCTGCTCCAGCCAGAGCGGGAGAAGTGATTTGATGATTTCCCACCCTCAAAAAAAAAAAAGAAGATATTTGGATCATCTCGACGAGATGGCTTTCTCTGTTTAGGTACACGCGGAACATTTGAAGCAGTTTGATACGTGGCAAAATGCTTCACAGCATAGTTTTTGAGCAATAAAGACTGTCGGCTATCTTTTTATACGACCAATTCTTCTCGCGAAGTTTTATTATTAATTCCCTTGTAGATTTATCACAACTTTTATTTTTCCCGATTGTTTTCATATGAAGCAATCACCTTAAGACTTTTACAGCACTAAATGGCGCCAAAATTATACGAATAGTGACCTACAACCACAGAGCCACTGAGTGTTCTCTATTTAAATTTGAATAAAAATAAACTATTCAGCGTTCTTAATTATGTGACCAGCCAGATAGTAATACTAGGTTTTGATCTAATGAATAAAGTTTATCTATTTCTTTTTTAGCCAATCATGTGTATCAAACAATGTACCGCTAGTATGGTAAAGTTTTGCGATACCGAGAGAAATACAAAAAAAAATACATGCAATTAGTTTACTTGTTATTTTGAAAAAACTTCCCTTTAAATAAGCGTTCTTAATTATATGACCACCACTGTATATTTTTCGGCAGTATAAGCAGAGTTTTACTGCTGTTCGCCAGGTGTGCGCTAGCCTTTACGTTAACATTGAGAAAAATAACAATTATAACTACAGTGGAAACATTTACCAGAAATGTTTTATTTGCTTTTAGAAGAGTGCTGTCATAAATCTGGATTCAATCAAATGTATGACTATAAAAAAGTTGAGTTTTTGAATTGACGAATAAAGGGTCCTCTCGCAGTGCCGACTCAAAACCAACGCTTCGCAACATCTACCTAGATGACGTGCGGCGCACAAACCTGGAAGGGGTTTACCTCTTCGAAGATGTGAGGTGTGTACTTGGGCGGCAGCGGGGCCGGCGGGGCCAGCGGGATGGCCCCCGGGCCCTCGCGGACTGTCGGCGGGAGCACGTTCACCAGGCGCCCAGTGTTGTAGTTACACTCCAGCGTGTACGAGCGGACTAGGCCGGTGGCTTTGAACACCGCGACCCGGCCTGAGCCCTCCCTGGACATGCCGTCGCGGCGGTCCCTGATATGCGAATAAAATATTATTAAATGTTGGTTGTAAACAAATAAAGGTTAACATTAAAATAGTATCGCTACAACATACCTCTTCAGTGTAGAATAATAGGAAAATAATAAAAATAATATTCTACCATGGATAAGAATCTTAAACTATATTTTGTTAGTGGATTTTTTTAACACCGATTTTTATAAAATTAGCGAAACCCAGCTGCTTGCAGGCAACATACCTACAATGTTTTTTTGGCAAATAAAAAAACAGCACTAACATTGCTTTATAGAATATCGATAATCATTTTTGCCATCGTACAGCACTAGTGTAATGTGAAATGAAATCGATATTATATTTTATACTGGTTTTATCATTTTAGAAGTGACCTAACCACTACAATGGGACTACCCAGGCTAAAATGAAGCCAAATTTTATCACATTAACACGGTATATTACTCACTTGAGGTACATATTCCGTTCAGTAAAATTGCAGGAAGAGAAGTGGAAGTGCAGGTTGTTCATGGACATGATGCGAGGCAGCAGCATGCATTCTACGCAGCTCTCCAAGTCTTCAAAGTGATTGCCGTACATGAATATACCTGGTAAAGAGTTGATGGCCAGTTTAGAGCATTTTAAAGCAATGGGGAAGAAAACTGTCAAATTAGTTCCACATAGATGGCGCTGGAATACTACAAGGATCTTTTGGCGCTCGAATGACGTGGACAGGGAATGCTGTTCGTAAACATATGTGCAATGCCCGTTCATGAATATTCAAGCCAGCAGTTGGCGCCACTTTGACAAGAGGTCTTCCAGTTCGACAATGAACTTCAAATGATGTCATTCGTTTCATTCTTTCGTTCACCATTCAGTCCGTAGGCGCTTTGACACTTTTGACAGGCGCCCGGACCTGACGTCTCAGTGCTACCACCTACTGAACGTCATTTCAGAAAACCCTCACTGTTTGTGAAATGTCACTTGAAATGTATTAAAAAAAACAACATGGCGGTTCTAGTTCCAATTTGGGCCACGCGCAAAAACAACCTTGTAGCGCTATAAGCGACGTTTGTTACTTTTATTTAGATACAGAGTTCCTTGTTATAATTTTGTTAAGAGATGGCGGTAAGTGGTTTGTGTTGTCACCAATTGGTGGCTTTTTATTCAAGGTCACTTTGTCAAGTGTTCTGTTTCGGTTAAGCTTCTTTCTAGCAAAGAACCCCATTGATTTTTGATTCTTATAAAACCAGTTAGCTTGGAAGTTTCAGGGCGCTACCTATTTTAAATATTAGAAGTCGGTGACGACTTTGCAAATATGGGTGTTGGCCGACTAGAGTTCAAGGATTTACTTTAAAATATGATTATTATTTTACCTTGCACATAAACACATAAGTAGAATCTCGAAAATTCGTCGAAAAAATTAGTTATTAACATCAGGTGGACATTGAAAAGTGCTCTGTCAATCGAGATTAGATTAATACTATTTCAAGATCCAAGAACAAAAAGTTTTTCTAAACCGAGCTTGGGAGAATTTTGATGTTTTTCTTACAAACAGCCGCGTTATATCCTTACCTTTCTTAGAAGCATGTCCGTGCAAATCTATATACAAGAACAGGCCGGACTCCACCTCTTTAGGAGGGTTCAGAGCGGTTGAGACCTTCATAGGCGCGTTGTTGTTGTTGGCACTGTTGCCAGGCACCGGCGCGCACTTCTTCTTGCTTTGCTTCGGAGGCGCAGACTTGGGTTTTTCTTCTTTCGGTGGTGGGTGGAAAGGCTGAAAACACTTCTGTTTAACCTCTTGACCGCCACCGTCGGGTATAGCCGACAAATGAAAACGTGCCCAACACGCCACCGTCGGCTAATACCGACAAGAAAACAACATTTTAGGGTCAAATTAAATAAAATAATGATGTTACGAGTAATATTTTATTTAAAAAATAGGGGACGAAAAGCAAGGATTAATTGGTTATCGATAAAATGTTGGAATCCTTATTCTTTTTTGCAGGTATCTGCGCCGAATTTGTGGCTTGGCGTGGGAGGGACGCCGATGCGTTTACGCTCTGGCGGTCAAAAGGTTAAGGGCGGTGCGCTAAAGTACCAATTTCAAATTTTATCAGATTTTTATGCAAGTACAGGGCAGTGTCAGGTTGAATGTTGATTAAAATATGATTTGCGACTGTTACAAATATGTATTTATACAGTTATAATAATTACAATCATCAATATAACTCTCTAAGCTAGAATAGGCCTCTAATGTCATGATTTTATGAAAAAGTAATTCAATAAGCTAATTTGAAGGATGATTTTATTGATTATAATTTCATAAATCCACAATTGTTATTGTTATGAATTATATTTTGATCAAAACCTAATACTGACCTGCAGTTTGCAAAAACGTATGATAAAACAATTCCGCGAGCTACCCTGGCGCTTCGCCTTAATATTTATGAAAGGAATACCAACCACACTGCGTTCAATCGACGTCGACCACTCGATATTGAGCGCCACAAAATACAGGGTTGAATTTCAAATTAAGCATCATGATGGAACAAAAAAAAAGTTGGAACCTTCAATATCTCCGTAGACGGAAAAAAATTGTCGTTGTGATAGGAAGGCTTCGTTGGTCTTTTTCGTCAACCGTGTCGCAGTGATGAGTGTGTATACTCACGAGAAGCGGCAGTACATCTCCGGTGCTGGCGGCGGCCTGCGAGCTGGAGTCAGTGTCGCAGCGCCGGTCCACACTGTCGCCCGCAGACACCGCCACGCTCTGCGTCGACACCACAGAGCATACCTTCTGTATTATCAGAGAAACACAGGTATTGAAGAGGACTCAGGATATTAAAGCCAACAAAACGTCATTGAAAAAAGGGCCAACTTACCGAAATAAAATATTTTTTCACTGAGTTATCAAGTGACATGTCATGAAGTATGTTCAAAATGTCAAATGCCAAAACGTTGAAAGGACGGTTTTCAGTCCTATTTTAAGGATCGCCCGTACAACTACCTTAATTAAAATTAAATGTCAATAAGCGCCGGTTAGAATGCATTTTTTGTAATATACTCATTCGAATCATTGATGTTGAAATATTATTGAAGAAGACTCTAGATATCAAAGCCAACATTGAGTCATTGAAAAATGGCCTACTTACAGAAACAAAATCATTTATCTATCGAGGTAACAAGTGAGACGAAGCATTTATGTTCATAATATCGAATAAATCCAAAATATTGAACGGACGGTTTTCGGTACCATTTTCAGGATCGATCGCCTCTAAAACTGCCTAACTGACTGTGAAAAATGAGTGTGCTCGTTTGACATAAATGTCTAATTTCCAGTTCCGGAATTGTCAGTAAGCGCTGGTCAGAATGCTTTATTATTTTAAATGACTCGACGAACCAATTGGATCATGATGTTGAAATATCCGTTAGTGACATTCCTGATTTGAAAATCGAAACATTGCAGTTTAATCTGGTTATTGGGAGTAAAAGTAAAACTTACGATTTCTTCGTTGGAATCCGTGATCACGTATCTCTTGAAGCAGTTCGTACAGAAGTGGATGTTCTCATCTTTGGACAAAGAATCCACGTCCTGTGACTGTGGACAATTGTTATAAACAATCTATTAACTGTCCTTCACTATTTTACAAAGGATCTGGTTAAATAAAGTGGACTCAATTCAAAGATATATAAGATGTTATGACTTTGTATGTAGTAACTTTTTATTCGTCGAAAAAGATCGCTAAAATGCAATTTCTAAGCTAAAATGGTTTTCTTATAAAATGTGTCTTGCTCAGTGGTGTTATACGTAAATCTATGCAGGATAAGTTTTTAACCAGTGCGCAAACTGTAACCATGAATTCAGCATATCATTCTAGACCCCCCAGCGCTACAAAAAAAAAGACTTGCTAGAGCCATTCTTAGAAGCCGAGGAAAAGAAAAAGCCACAAAGAACGCAACCGAAAACGAAGTAACAGCGCGTTTACTAAAATAACAGCCACATCACCAGTTTCTCCCCGCGGAGAAAGTGCTGTTTTTAAAAAAATGCCTATTATCTGTTTGACGTCTCCTAGTGCGCTTATAACGCGAGAAACATTTTTTAAAATTTATTTTGTAGCGTGACGTAACGCAAGTCACGCAGCTAATACACATAAGAAGACTCAATAGTACCTTCTTGGATTGCTCATCGACCTGTTGTCTCTGGTGTGCTCTGTACTCGTCTATGGAGGTGTGGTAAGATGACGTAATGTCTTGACGGTTCTGGGTGGGAAAAGGAAGAAGGCTGGATAGGATGCGGGGATTTCAAAGATACTAATAATTCGTGTAATTAAATGTAAAACACTGCCTACCCAAGGTTTGCATAAAAAAAAACTTTTTGCAAAAAAAAAAACAACAGACTTCTGGAAAAAACACTACAAAGTGAAAAATAACTTTAATTTCAGAAGGCGGTGACAAAAAATTTAAATACATATCCAAAGTCACCGACTCACGAGTTCCGTTCTCTGTCTCCGAAGCTCATCATCAGATCTATATATGAAATTTAAATGGGACCATTTCGGAATAAACCACTTTCGAACAAAAAAAGAATTTTGCAAATCCGTCTATATATGACGGAGTTATGTCCGAACAAACATATCAAAACAACAAAAAAAACATGTCGAATTGATACGGTCTTTCTTTTTGAAGTCGGTTAAAATTATATGGAAATTAAAAGCAGCCTTAAAGTAAGTAGATGCAATACATACCAGAGACACATTATATCCGGGCACCATGCCAGTGATGCCAGGCATGGTGACCTCTAACTTGGACACCGCCATCCGGCACTCCTGACACCAACCCATCTTCAAGTTGGACGTGCGAGAGTCCCTGCCGCATATTAAACTGTCACTGTGAACGGTTTATAACGATTCATTTATGTAAATATTTCGTTGATTAAATAATTATCGTGCTTGTGCTACGGCCTAGCACAAGCACGATACTTATATAATCACGTCGGTGGTTACACGACGACTTTCGAGTTGATTTAGCGCAGTACCGAGTTTTTACCCGACTACGGCGAAGCAAAACTGAGGGCTATGATTTTGACCGGTATGTTGTATAAGTTCATCTGTTATCTCATATCTTCTAATTACTACTTATTCTACTACTTATCATAATTTGACAAATAAGGTGTCGCTGTAAGCGTTTTGTTTTTCCGCTGATTATAAGCTTTGCGACGTCACATTAAGATCAATACGGCGCCCTCTAGAAGGCATAAAGTGATAAACTAAAAAAAAACAATTTTTCAATGATACCTTGGTGAGTTGCCTCTCAAATAAAAGGGCTTAGTTAGTACATAAAAAAAATATATCATGACCTAGCCCCATTTTTTGAAATAAAAACTGAGTCAGATTACTTATAACCAGTGATAGGAATAGGTAGTGCCTATTAGCCTAAACTTCGAAGAACAGAGACAAGAAACGGAGACTTCCTTAGGACTAAATTATTTCCGGCACATCTGTCTCGAAATTTCGAGACAACACTTAAATACATTTAAAAAAATGTGTTATTTGGAATAAGTAATTCGTCTATATTTATCTAAAGTTTGTCTATAAATGTGATAGTTTGTATGGATGTCCATTACTCAATTCCACTGAAAATGCTGATTTTGGTAGTGATATAGATTAAGGTGTGGAATAGCACATATGCTACTTCCTATTAAAAAAAAGCATAGTTCCCATGGGATACAAAAACAATAGAAAAAAAATTCAGAAAATTTTATGGTTGTAACGACTGTGTATGTATATATTTTATTATGATATATCTAGTCGCAAACTTTAGGTAAATATAGACGAATTACTTATTCCAAATATCATTTTTTTTAATGTATTTATGTGTTGTCTCGAAATTTCGAGACAGATGTCTCGGAAAAAATTTAGTCCTAAGGAAGTCTCCGTTTCTTGTCTCTGTTCTTCGAAGTTTAGGCAAATAGGCACTACCTATTCCTATCACTGCTTATAACAAAAAAGTTTCTTTTTTGTCTTTTTGTTCCGGCTAAATGGCTGGACCGATTATGACGGTACTTTCATGGGTAGATAGCTGATGCTATAAGAGGGACCATACATTTTTGTCCCGGTCGTACGTTCCCGTGGAATAATTTACGGAATCCACGTGGCGAAGCTGCGGGCAGCAGCTGGTTTATTAAATGTATAAATGAAGGTTTACCAACCGCTTCTGTATATGACACATCATAAGCATAGGTAACAATAGCTTCGAGACTTACACAATCGCCAATTACCAATTAATATTCTAAATATAAGGTATATTTACCCAGTAACCGTTGACGTCGACTCCATAAGCAGACTGATACTGTTCTTCAGCGTATCACGAAGCGGTCGCAGTGGATTGGGCGTCTGGAAGTTGAGCTCATCACTCGTACTCAAATGAACCGTGGATCCCAAACAGGTCCGTAGCGTGTTGTCATTTAGTACGGTGGAAGTCTCCTCATTCGAGTTCTTGGATGACGAGTCGCTCATCTGTGATGGCTGCTCTTGAATTTTCATATCGTACACCTGTGAGAAAAACATAATCAATTTATTTGTGTAGGTAAATAAGGTAAGGTTAGGTGCATATTCAACTTATTTATAAACTTAGTGGGTATTTAAAGACGGTGATAATTCTGTTGTACACCAACTAAACTTTATTTACGCTATTGCTATCTTTTTCCTTCTAATGAAACAAGAAAGAGACGGATATGAATAAAAGTTGACGACGAGCTCTTCGACGCAACTACCACGAACTAAATTCATCATGTTTTTTTCTTTGGGTGGGAAATCATCTAATGACTTCTCCCGCTCTGGGTGGAGCAGGATTTTTACTGACTAAAACCCACCCGTGTTCCTTCAGTTGCCTATGTGTCAGGGGCAAGCCACGGTATCTCTTTCGAACAACCCGCACCCCTGGCAGGCATCGGCCCTTGCGGACCCCATCAGTTGATGCTGACATCACTTTGAGGCGCGCGTGGAACACAACGCGCCGTCGGCCCGGGCTTGGTCCTTACCTGACAGCGAGCTACCCATAGTAATGGGTAGCTCGCTGAATAGCATAGTAATGTAGTAGTGTAGTAGTAGCATAGTAATGGGTGAATTTGGCTTGCGCATGGTGAGTACGCCATGCGCAAGCCAAATTCATCATGCTTAAAATCAATCCAAATTCAAGGCAATCGAGATGTAATTTAGTTTGACAGTTCTAAAGCGTCATTTGTCTTTTTCTTTTGCGGTCTATCAGTAAGAGATAGCAATACTCTTATTTTAGTTTAGATGGTGAACAAAAGAATCGGCACCCCTAATTAAATATCTTGAATAATGCATGCAGTTAGTAAATTATATAATATTTAATCTTTGGTAACAATTTAACCATTTATAATCTAAGAACTCAAAAAAAAGGGTACAAGCCGGTGGCCCGATGAGATAACCCATCGGCAAAATGACGAACTTCCTTACAAACTTTCCATCCCCTATTTAACCCCTTTAGGGGATGAATTTTCAAAAGTTCCTTCCTAGGGCTCACTTTCGTTTTATAAGGAACTCTCGTGAATACCTTCACGCTTCTAGACCCAGCGGTTTATGCTGTGCATTGTACGTCAGTGTATAAATGAATTTACAATTTTTAGTAAGGGGAAGCGCCAGGTTAGGCCTTATCTAGCCTTTATATTTATTGGGATAGTCGATACTTTAGCGTATCTACCTTAAGAGCCATTACGCACTGTGGACTGGTCGCCGGCGACTCAGTCGATGGCGACTGTGAGTTACTATAGTTTAAATAGGTGTTTACGCACTTGGTCGTCGGTCGCCCGGGTGACTCGACGACTCGCTGCGTAGTGGCGACGTACAAGCGACTGCCGGTCGCCGGCGACCAGTCGACAGTGCGTAATGGCTCTAAGGACCACGACTACTGTATAGTATTACGGATTTCTTACAAAATTAGGTTATGCCTTTCTTACTTTACATTATAATGTCGATAGCATAAAAAAGTGGACTCTAGCATTGGGTCTATAATCTTTACCTACGTATTTTTGCTCAAATGGCTTTTGAAAGTTATATGTTACAGGACAGACGAGAATAGGATATGTTCAATTTTTTTTAATTGTTGAAGGTAAATCAGATTATTGAGATCAGTTTGATTTAATCCACCATCTCCATTGCTTTTCCTCTTCTAACTACAGGCATAACTCATAAATAGTGCGAGCGAGTAAAGACTTTAATACTCTTTGTAAAGAGTTCTCATTTGACCCATTTACCACCAAAACTTTTCTGTACGCATCCGGTTGAACGCTGACTTTTTTAAAAGCGCATAGTGCTTATTGTTCCTTAAATACATATTATTTTCTATCGTGCTTGTTTGTTGGGAATCGAACCCAACACACGACCCTGCGCGGGATTGCACGCGCAGGCGTCGTGATCAACGCGTCATCATCGGCACGCAGAGGCGCGGCGCGGTGGCAACATGGCTCGGTCCAACGAGCACTCGCTTCCACGGACTCCACCGCGACGGACGAATCTCTTCTCTTACTTAATATTTTTATTTGTTTGTCCGGGAAAGTTTATATTGTTAATAAGCACGGTAATAAACCATTGCCTATTTAATACAGTCCACTCTTTTATTGCTCCCCGCGCTAACATTGTTAGTGATCATAAGATTTCTACTACTTTTTTTCTGTTTTTAACCGTGACAACCTGTAATTGGCTTTACGTTTCATAGAAAATTGTTATTCATATATTAGCTGTTGGTTCTCCTATGAATAAATAAGTAAATCTGTTAAACACATAAACTCACGCCGTCTTCCCATGGGGGTAGGCCCTACAAAACGCCACCTGCTAATCCTTACTTACTTCTTTTGCTTTGCTTACATTCATACATCTAGTCACACGCACGCCGGTTGCGAGTGCTACACACCTGACCTTTCTAAGGAACATCACCAATAAGGTTGATATTAAGTCCTTCTAGGGCATTTTCATCCCAACTTTTCCTTCACATCTGCCCTGAATACAAATACCTTTTGACGTGAATACGTCTTTAAATTTGCTACCATACGGGGGCAATCCAAAAAACCTAATGATAATAAAATCGGGGTATACAGTTTAGCGTAGTAGTTTCGAATCTATCCTATACATCCAAAATTTAATTATACCTCTGGATAGCTAAAGGATCAAATAATTCAATACGATAAACGAGAACAGTAACGCATCGCGCGCGGTGGAGGGGGAATTACCGCCATTTTGAGGTTATTTTGCTGCGTAGCGAGATTTGCAATTTTATACTAATTGACTCGGAGAAGCTACGATGTTCGTTTAAGTTTTATATTGTAACACAATAATTATTTGTTTCCTTGCAAATATTTTATTTAAAAAATATAATCCGTTACATATAAACGTATTCACGTACAACACACGACCGTGTCCATGACACAGCCACACCCCATTTTTTGTCAGTCCCCTTTCTCTCATCCTCTCAACCTAACCTAACCATCTAAGTGTGCTCTCTTCTAAACAATAAATTTATTGTTTGACTGTAAGGGCGCGTACTAAAAGGTCATAAATACGTCAAAAGGTTAATCAGATCGTTTTTTAATTAAAAACGAGTGGATATGAAAGCTCTCAACATAATCCGCTTTAGCGTCGCTTCGCTGATTTCATTCCAAATTGAGTCGATAAGCTTTACGATGTATTAATTCATGCCCTTTTCACGGATCGGTTGGTGCGAAATTTATTAAAGAGTAGGGAATACGAAGGAGTTAAATGACAGAACACGTTAAAATTAATTACTGATAATCCTCATGTTTTTGATACATTTGTATGTGTTCGCGTAGTCGAAACAATCTGCTTTCCATTTTGTTATCTTTGGCGGGGTGGAATTGCGGACATTTCTTAGTGAATCTGGCAGATTGGTTTCTTTGATTCTGACATATCTCGGGACCCCAAGGTCCCGAACTTTTGGAAAGCGTTCGGGAGGGCGGAGCCAACTTGCAGATGTCCCTTTGACAATTTGAAATGTTCAGGCCAAGGATTATCCTTGTATGCACTATGCAAGGACGATCCCCGGTTGGTGACTATAGCAGAACATGGAGACAAAAAATATTGGGCTATGGGTTTGGGTGGTTATAATTGATTGCTTACCTAGAATTATGGATGAACTATATACTAATTTGATTGATTATTAGATTTATTATGTAAATACATTAGGTATGTTATGAACTTATGAGGCAACCTGATGTAAAACATTAATAATATCTTAACCTACAATTTCGTTCAAGAATACTCAAGTTAAAAAGATTGATACGTAAGCAAACTATTTAAACGAACCGATAACAGCTAGACTCCTGCAGCTAAATTAGAATCTTTACATAGTATAAAACAAAGTCGCTTTTCGTGTCTGTACGCTTAGATCTTTAAACTCCGCAACGGATTCAAGAGGAAGGTATATGTATGATACACCGACCTCCACGCGGGCGAAGCCGCTGGCAAAAGCTAGTTTGAGATATTCTAAAAATATATTAATATTTTTAGAATATCTCAACAACTCTAGCTGACCCGTTTGCCACGCCCCTTTCCCCACAGCGACCGAAGCGACACCATCGCGCGCCGTCCCGTTGGCCGAACATTAATAAAATTGTCTCACGTATTTGATATTTTAAATCTTATCTCTTAAACTATGCAACCAAAAAACATACTCTAAAAACGAATTTTATCTAAACAAAATTTCCTTGGTAATTTATTTCTAAATAGATCGACGTGTTGTACTCGTATATGAAAAAAAAACCATCTCATAAAAATATCACTCACTAATAGATTGCGACATGGTCGCAGTTCCTGCCAGGGGTGCGGATTGTTCGAAAGAGATACCGTGGCCCCTGGCACACAGGCAACTGAGGGAACATGGGTGGTTTTTAGTCAGTATAAGTCTGACACGCCCTCCTGCTCCACCCAGAGCGGGAGGAGTTATTTGACGGTTTACCATAAAAATAAAAAATAAATAACGTTCGCAGTTCCATACCTATGTCGTATTATCTCTTTAACCATTCCTCCAAATTATATACAGTTAAAGGGAAAAGTCTTTTGTTTTAAACACTTGAGACGATAAATTTACTTATTTTGATAAGAATTCTGAATTGATTGATACCAATAAACATGACGTAACGATTTAAAGAAATTTTTTAATACAAAAAAAAAACTACTTTTTGTGACTTAAATATAAAGGTTAGACATAATTATGCTGACGTAGACTTTTTTGTAGGCAAGCTCTACAACTTTTATCCAGATGTAATTTATGGCCAAAGCCACAAATATTATTTTTTAAATGATCATTATGGGCGAGTGCCATTGTAATTCGGGTACTGCAAGAATGCCGTGGTTTTAAATACAAACCCTGTAAGCAATAAAATTGTCGAAATAATTACGATTTGTTAGCTTTGCTCACGCGAGCCAAATATTCATTGGATTTTTACTCGAAACGCTAAGTTATAAGTAGGCAGATCTCGTGGCTTCCAATTCAAGTAGGCTCGCTAGCATTTTCTTTGGGCAAATTGTCTAACACTCAATAATGTCCTAAATCGAAGATGTTTTTGATGATCGTTTTACTGCTGATCGTTTTGATGCTTGCAAATTAACGCGCATCATGTAACTTATGACCATAGTCATAAGATTCAAATTACAATAATCGAAATGATGAAGTTCCGTTATCACACTAACCTGATCAGCCAAATGCGCAGCCTCCCCATTCAATGACTTCAACTCTTTCTTGGAGTTCTCCGAAGACGGCGCTTTGATGGTGGTTGAAGACTTGTTACAGGTCATCGGTTTGACTGACTTGTCCCGTTTGTAGTAGTCGCCGCCTTTGTACGGAGAGACGCCGCCGCCGCCTTTCTTCTTTGATTTTATGTCTAGAAGCTGTGGGAGAGGGACAGAGAATTCTGTTTAGATGAAGCGAAAAAGAGATAGTGTTACAGTGTAGTTTGAAGTCTTTAATTGGTTTAGTTTTTTATGCACATGCGTGAGCAGTATGTACCCACTTTAAAGCTATAATTTACTGGGTACGTCTATCATTGACTTGAATGTACCCTGGCGGTTTTTGAGTCATGCTCACTCAAAAGTCTCGCTGGTGGTGCCACGCAGAAATCAAAATCAAAAGTCATTTATTCAAATTAGGCTGAGAATCAGCACTTTTCGAACGTCAAAATACATAAGACAGTCTCCATAAAAACACCCACCCGTCACCACTTCCTAGTGCTTTAGCTGGGAAGAAGTAGCGGAACAAACTCCCCAGCAGCACAGCTGTCTGTTGCGTGTTAGGTCATTAAGTTCCCTTCAAATGGTTAAGCAGAATGTTGATGACCCATACGTCATTGGCGTAAACGGGCGTCGTCTGTAGGGTCTGCACATCCCTTATTTGCCACGGCAATTTTTTTGTTTTTATCGTTTTATTACGGAGGTTCTCATAGGTATAATTTCAACATAAATGATTTTAATTTAAAAGAGTGTTCATCCTTGCGTATTCTTCTCCATAGGAACCTACTTCGCCTTGAATGGGCAACTAGCTTCATCTGTCTGACTGACCGACCCCTTGATAATTAAAAAGTGTCTGTAATGGGTTTAGTTTGATTTGTTTGAACGCGATCTCTGAAACTACCAGTTGGATTTGAAATTTTCTTTTTGCATTTGATTGAGGAAGGCTACAAGTTATTTAACATCACGCTAAGGACGCTTAGCGCAAACAAAGTAATAGCGCGAGCAGGCCGATGCGATTCGACGGTGCGGGTGGGTCGGGAGGACAAAATATTTCGCGGGCAGAATCTAGTTTGAGTTTGATGCACAAGTCAAATAAAGTAAGGTATGTTGGGTTTACAAGTAACTGTGTAGTATTTCCTCACAATTTTTCACGCTGCCATATCAGTCTACACAATTTTGTGGTTTGAGTTCGGTAGTAGGAGTTGTAAGTTTTTCAAGGATCATAAAACAAATACTAGTGAGTCGGATCCTAGACTGGATCGCAAATTGACCACGTCGCTCTTAGTCCAAATCTCAATAAGTCTAAATCTCAAAATACTTAAGTCGCAAAATGACTACATCGCAAATAGTCCGAACAGTTGTGTAGGTACCTGTAAACTTGGAAATATCCATGATATTCTGATAACAACCCATACCACTTATTTTTTCGAACAATATTTAATGTATCCAGTCATTCTGATTTCAACCCTGTATAGGCACCTACACAACTGTTTGGACTTTTTGCGATGTAGTCATTTTGCGACTTAGGTATTTTGAGATTTAGACATATTGAGATTTGGACTAAGAGCGACGTGGTCAATTTCCGATCCGGTCATTCTGATACCAACCCCTGTAAAGTACTAATCCTTGAAATAAACGTGAATGTCACATTGTTCGCTCATAAGCGTTTAATTTTAGCTACCTTCGATCCCTAACACACGGGACTCTTCGGAGTCCTTACAGTACGTACCTCGGAACACTCGCTAATGTTCTGGATGCTCCGCGATGTAAAACTCTTGCTGTCATCAGACAAGTCTTCCTTTTCACAGCCGTAGTGGTAGTACCTATAGAAAAATAACACATAAGTACTTACTTATTTCAATTTTCGAAGATCGGTAAAGAAAATATTATTTTTACCCGACTACAACGAAGCAAAAGGGTTATGATTTTGGCCGGTATGTATGTAAGTTCATCTGTTCTGTCAAAACTTCTAAACTATTTATCGTAATTACAACAGCGGCTTTCTGATGTTAATATATTTTTAAAGTGATTTACATTAGTCTGGTTTTAAACTTTTTTGAATATAGTACTTATTTGCAAATAGTTTTTTTTTTTGTTATTGTTATATTTTTTAGTTACTTGTTACAAACTTACAGAGGAAGATACAACCTAGAATCGAATTAGAATCCTTGGTTATGTTATCTAAACTTCAGTTAAAAAAGGTTTTTGTTAGGAAATAACTTACCTAATCAACGCCCTAGAAGCGTACACAGTAGGATGCAGATGTAACGTGGGGTTCAAATATACCCTGTTCAAATTAACACCCCTTGTGTCGGTCCTATAGTGGCCCCTGGCAACTCCATCAGGGTTGAGGAAAGGAACCATCTTGAAGACGTAGAGCCTCCTTAGCTGAATCGCGATTGGATCATTCCGTGTTAACAAAAGGTTGAGGAACCCGTTGAAGACGAAGCTTGATGGTGTCTCCCCTGGATGTACTCGAGCCGATATGAAGATCACCTGCAGGAAAAAAAAAGTGTTTTCTATTTCTTGCCATTTTTGCGACGCGTACGCTTTCGGAGCGTTTTACATGCCATTTTCTTGGTATGTCTTGTTTTATAACGTAATTGCTATAAAACTGGTGGTAATAGGTTTTTTTTTTTTGGGTGGGAAATCATCAAATAACTTCTCCCGCTCTGGGTGGAGCGGGAGGGCGTGTCAGACTTTTACTGACTAAAACCCACCCGTGTTCCCTCAGTTGCCTGTGTGCCAGGGGCCGCGGTATCTCTTTCGAACAACCCGCACCCTTGGCAGGCATCGGCCCTTGCGGACCCCCCATTTGGTGCTGACATCTCTTTGAGGCGCGCGTGGAACACAACGCTCCGTTGACCCGAGCTTGGTCCTTAACGGACAGCGAGCTACCCATTACTCGCCGTCCGTGGTAATAGGTTAGGTTCCGTTAGCGAATGGGAAAACCCGTTGGGAACTACGTTAAAAGTTGCCTGCCTGACCGATACGCTGTACTGCGTCTTAGGTACAGGCGCGACGTGACGGGGAGTAGTGCAGGCCGCTGATTAGTCAGTACAAAACGCTAATTCGTCACCACTCACAGCGTCCCATCCCCCACCTCACCGCGCATACCTAAACCGCAGTACAGTAGTACCGGTGAGAGTACTTATTTCTGTGTTTTGGCTAATCCATCGGTTTGACAGCAAAACAAGATTTTTAATGCCATTTAAAACAGAACTTGTGTTCTTACGCATACGGTTGCAATTGGAATAAACATTTTGGATGAGGAAACTCATAGCTGTATAGACCTGAGACTGATTACCGGATGCTATAATATAATTATAGCAATGGTGTCTCGTTTGACAATATCATACATGTCTTCTATTCCGCTTATAAATACGATAAAATGAACATAACATCACGCCTTCTTTCCCTGAAGGGTTAGGCAGAGATGTACCTAAAGTACACCCACCTTTCGCCAGTTATGATCAAGTCCCTTGTAATACTTACTAATAATTATGTTGATAAAGGGCGAAGAATTGAATCCTGAAGATAGCACTGTATTCTTGGGCTTAACTTTGGATGCCAAGCTTCAGTGGGGCGAAAAAGCTAAGTTCTACAGCATGTTAGAAAAATCCGTAATTTAAATGACATAGAGACAGCCCGACTTCTATTTTCATTGTGTAATGTCGTATGGTATTCTGTTGTGGGGAAATACCGCCGACATTCAGACTATATTTGTCTTGCAGAAAAGAGCTGTTCCATTAATTTATAAATAAAGTCCGAGACAGTCTCAGAGAAAAAATTAAGGAAATGAATGTGATGACTGTGCCTTCACAGTATATTTTTAAAATCTATTAAATGCCCATAAAAATATTTATAATAGTATAAATACGAGGAACAAACACAAATTTGTTGTACCACCAACAAGGCCCAAGAAAATAGGTGGGTCATTCAGATGTATGCTCTTTTACAATGAACTTCCAAGCCATGTTCAAGATCTAACTCTCAATAAATTTAAATCATTCATTTAACTTAAGTTGTAAGTGTACTTACGCTTTTTTGTGCTCAATAATAATATGATTCATTTAATTGCCTCACAGGTTGCATGCTGTGTACGTACAGCAATCGATTATTCTGTATTTTTATGCCTTTTTTTATTTCTGCCTACCCCGTCTAAAAACTCTGTGCACGCGGCTGATATTGACTGTATGTTTTTCACAGCAAAATTGGCCAGATTGAGACACATCATAACATATCTCATATCTCAAAGTTATGAGAAAAATATTGCCAATATCATAATAGTTACCTACTTTGCAAACCGTTAATTAAGATACAACATTTTTCGTTTGCGCGAAAGTATGTTTGTA
Source organism: Antitype chi (assembly GCA_947359405.1). Classification (NCBI taxonomy): domain Eukaryota; kingdom Metazoa; phylum Arthropoda; class Insecta; order Lepidoptera; family Noctuidae; genus Antitype; species Antitype chi. The sequence goes on along the minus strand of OX375815.1, from coordinate 5,451,410 downwards.
GCGTTCCTGTGTTTTCGTTTGTGTGTGTGTGTGAATTTGCATGCTTGAATTGTTTAGGTAAAGGTACCTACTAACACAGGGCTGATCCTGTCCTATCACAAAAGTTAAGTTATGTGCTACCACACTACGAAATTATCAATGGATTGCTTTTCATAAATGATTGATACTGTCGTTTGCAAAGCATGCAACCCTTTATTTCATGAAGTCAAGACTAAAAGAAAGAAGGGAGAATCGATTTATAAAGAGTTATTTGCACCACCGAATTTTCCAGCGCAAGCCAGTATGGCGTGCGACAGTTCACTCGCTTCGATTCATTGTTTACATTCAATAAGTCAGGTATATTTATTTTGATTCTCATTTTATTAGTCTCATAATATAATATGCAGAGAATATTTTAGGGCATTTCATTATTCATTTGAGGTAATTTTGCTTTGATTTATTAGTCTGAGATGGACAGAAATGTTGGCATTGCCTATGTTCGCCGTTCGAGAACAGCGGTGGCCTAGTGGTAACGGCCGCAACTTACGAGTTTGTAGGTTGTAGGTTCAAACCTAGACAGGCGCGTCTTTGTGTTAATTATTTCATCACCACTGCTCTCAAAACGGTGACGATAAAGATAGTGAGGAAATCGGCATGGCCTAGAACCAAAATTTTTAAGACATGTGACATTCATTAACTCGAAGTCGGCCGCGTGGTGGCCAACGGCCCATTCCCTCTCACAGAGTGGAGGCCTTTGTCCCAGGAGAGGGACCTTATAGGCTGATTCAGTAACATTCAAGAGCAATCTTATATTTGAGATTTTATTAGGTAAACTTGCTATGGTAATTGGTATCCTATGATAACGTAAGTACAATTGGATATTGCTTAACATAAATATCGATGATAGATGATCTGATATGTAACTGATATTAATACTAAAAGAAAAGGCTTACTTTTTTATTATGGAACTTGAATGGTCTCTCCTGGTTGTCAGGGAACAAGTTCCTCAGCCTGTCTTCTCTCTCTGTGGTTATCCCATGGTGTGACGTAATTGTCAACAGATCCACGCGCCTCCCTGAATGTTTGAAAAAGATTAATATCACTCCAAAGAGGCTGAAAATCGAGGTGGTACTTGACTGGAAAATCAATGACAAGTTATGTTTTATTTTTTTTGTCAAGTAGGATTGATAAGTGTACAGTTTAGGGGCTTCTCTACCTCTTTGAAGAGACAGAATGAGAGAAATTTTTACAGGTTGACTAACATGGTGGTCTTGCAATACAATGAAGAGAGGTAACAAACAAAACTAAATCTTACCTTCAAGAGAATAAATAAGACATTCCCTATTATAGTAGATATCGTCCAGAGACTGCGGGGGCGGTAGCGGCAGCATCTTCAAGTCTATGGAGTTGAGAGCGATCTGCAGCTCAGCGAACGAGAACGGGTAGGTGAACGCAAAGAATGTGGTCGCTTTTAGGTTCTCAGGCGTTCGGTACTTGAAGCTCAGTGTGAAGGTATTGTCGTCCGTCTAGAACAAAGTTGTAGTATACTTACATATACGGGTCGCATATACTTAGTTAAATTTTGTAAGATTTTTTTTTCCAGTTAAATGTAATTTAATTTATAGAAACCTACAGTTAATTAATCAAATTAAATTTCATTCAAATACATCCATCGGTTTGTTACTATTTCATGAAAAAGTAATTCAATGGAATTCAATTAATTTAGAGGGTTGGCGTATTGATGTTTTTAATAATGATTATAATTCTTTAAAGCCATATTTGTTACGTCGCCAATCATATTTTGTTCAACATACAGCTTGGCAATGACTCGCAAAATGCAATAAACGTAAGAACAGTTGAATTTCGCTGGCTACCCTGGAGCTTTCACCTTAAAGGGAATCAGGTCGCGGGCTCGAACTCACTGGTGGGCCTGGTTAAAAAGCACGCTGTCTCACCAGGCATCGTGTTCGACAGAGGTAGTATCAGTGATGAGCAGTTAGACGCTAGTCTACACACACAACGTTATTGAGTGAGATGCAGGATGATTTACAGTAAAACAGGCGCGTAAAAATTAAGAAAAGTTCTTCGGAAGATCGGGTTTTATGAAAAAACCACTGCATAAATCAACGCGACCAATAAAATTTATTGAACTTTTCGATATTTGAGCTTTGTCTGTACCGACTTGACTTTGGAGATTTTAAACACGCCCAAAGTTAGGTTAAATTAGCAAGAAAAACGAATCTTTGTTGGCTCCTAACTTTTTAATGGCTTTTTATTTTAGTATTCTGTTTCTGTACAGACAATATTAATAATGAGACAAAATCATACCATGTTTAATTTTTGATATAGATTTTCGAACAGTGGAGTGATACACACTCGAAGTTTGTATGGAAAAAATGTCGACAAGATTCACCTTAACGACAGTCAAGTATTCGTTTCGCTAGCTGTTTTGCTTTTAGCGGTATGACCGCCCTTTGTAACGTCGTAAGTAACTCTCAAAAGTTCGTACCTATTTTTTTTATTATTTTTTGTTTACAATATTGAGCATTGTCTTTGTCTATCCACACAGGTTGGCGGGAAAATCGGTACGCAATCTGTTACCATGGATACGGTACCTGATTCTAAGCTCCCTGCGTTGAAATATTTCGTTCGTTATTTTTTTTTATGCTGTAAGTATCGTCGTACTTTTCTATGAAACAGCAGATTCTTTTCGTAATAACCGACGAAAAATGTCTATGCTAGGTATTCTAAAATTATGTGCTGTATTCATGATTTCCCCTGACACCCTGTATATTTCTGGATAGCTAATTTCTATATTCAACTTGATATCAAGTAAATATCAAGAAGAAAAACGCTCGTTTCCGATAGGAAAAATCTGACGAGTGTGAATGAGCTTCAGCAAGCATTCTAGCGAAAACTAAACTCTCACAATGCATAGATAGTTGTGTGGATGATAGAGGGATAACTAGGTGCGAGCCAGTCTTTTTGGCATCAAGAAACAACATAATATTTTAAGGTTTCAGCAAAGTTCTGCGCATTAAGGGGCTTCATTATATCTGCTGCTATGTCGAGTCAATTTTTATATCAACCTTGCTGACTGAATCATCTTATACCCATAAAAAGTAGCTATTCACTCAATTTTCAAATGAAAATATCATAATGGGATAGTAAATAAATCCTACCTTATTTACTGTGCAAATATTTTCAGCATAAAAAGAGATTCACATTAATTGGTATTTGTTTTTTATAGGTATCCAGAGAGCTATTAATTATGTTTGTTTTTTAAGTAGGTACATACCGAGTGTACAGGACGGTCCCTGATCCTCTCCCACTGAGGCTTGCCGGGCAGCGTCCGCGTCACCGGCGCCATGCCTTGGTTGTACATCTTGCCTTGCTTGTTCAGGTTTATGAGATTCAACCGCACCTGTTTACAGAATTTGAAACTTAACTAAATACAAATAGGTGCTAAAATGGGACATAAAGGTCAGGTCATTTAAACTTTGAATATTGTTAGTTTTTAACGTCATGTATATATAGTACCATATTGTACCTAAAGGATGTGCCTTTATATATGTAAAATCAAGGTTTATTGTTTAAAGAACATGTAGGAATGTGAAGTACTGTAATAACTATGATTCCATTGGCCTCTATGGGGATAATAAATAAATCTTTTGTTTACTTCATTCATTGAAACATCATAATAAAGAAACATTTTCTGTATTTTCTTAAAAATATATTTATGACTATTCCATCTCGTCTTCGCAAGAGTGGGATCCCTATATATTTTCGTTCGGTCGTTTTTTCTCCGACTTACTTTGCAAATCCGACTACCACGAAAAATAATTTCCTTTTTTCAGGTTAATATAATTATAGCATATGACACTCATAAATAACGTAGCTTTCTATTGGTAAAAGAATTTTCAATGTCGAATCAGAAGATCCAGATGTTACCCCCTACAACCCCTCAAACTTTACCTCTTTATAATATTAGTATAGATAACCAACGATCGGATAATCGGGCGCTAATATACATAAACTTCACTTTTATTCCCACAAAAGAATAATGCGGACGCCTTTCAGAATCCAGGATCCCGAATCGTTTGAAATTCCTGAGATTTTGTGTTACTTGCTTGGAAATATATATCAATAATTAAAAATACAACTGTGAACTTTTTTAGCAGTCAAAAATATAAATATTTAAAAACATTAATATTTTTTTAGTCTTCTGTTTGTATAAACTACAATAAATTAGTCGATTCGATCACTAATTGGCCACATTGTGCACATTATAATTTTTTATTGATATCCCATTTGCTTTGAATAAAATAAAGATACTAAATCAAAATAACCACTGCTATGATTTCATTAAGTTTGTTGTAGTTGTTTTTACAAAATTGTTCAATGCCGGGAACCCGGGATTACTTATTTATTCAGAAAGGAAGGTAGACATTACTCTTTCGTGGGAAGAAGTTCACCCGATTATCCGATCACTGATGATAACAACAGAAAATCAGCAGGACCAAAACTGAATTACTATTACTGAATACATTATGTTCTGCGATTTCGGCTTTTTGGCGCGTTTCTCCAGTCTGCTCCGACTTTCGGTATCTCGGTTCACTCATGCAAAGCGATGGCGAAGTAGATCGGACGGTTAGGAACAGAATTAACACTGGATGGATGAAATGGCGACAGGTCACGGGAACAATCTGCGACTCCAACATCCCCCTTAAACTTAAGGGGAAGATATACAAAACCATGGTTAGAACTGCTGTCTTGTATGGGTCAGAATATTGAGCCACAGAAGGGATGAATGAAAGGCAATTGCATGCAGCTGAGATCAGAATGTTAAGAGGGATGTGTGGTGTTACACGAATGGATAGATTAAGAGACGAGTACATAAGAGGAAGTCTGAAAGTGGCACTGATAACTGAAAACTGTGGAAATCAGTTGTCATGGAATGGCAGGTGATACGGAGGAATAAGGAAAATAAAGTGAGGAAAGTTTTGATTATGAATGTCGATGCCTATAAGAGTCTCTACTCTTCATCCATCGTTTGTCGCAAACGATGGATGGACTGTGTGAATGATGATATGGTTAGAAAGGGTGTGATTATTGATATTACGACTAATAGAGAAGTGTGTCCAAATAAATTCGAAAAAGGGCAGGAGAATGATGATATAATTATGATAAACACATTTGTATTTCAAAGTTGAGTAATAATTATGGCCTTCATAAAATAATTACTGAGTAATTCTTAATGCCTATGGTTTTTATGTCTTTATAGAACAATTGAATGAATTAACGAATAGATTGAATGTTTAGCACATTTATTAGATTTTTTACTATTTCAATAAATTATAAAATAAATACTTTTCATTTATTTTATGGCAAAATTAATTTGAAGAACATTATAATTGAAAACCTCTCTTACCAGTACGCCAGATTCACTGGCCTGCACCCCGAAATAGAACCAGGTGCGGTTCCCGTTCTCAAACTCTGTGCCAGCACAGTCGGGCCGAGTCCACAGGTTGAATTCATAGTCCGGAGTTTCTGATAAATTTGTCTTCAGGTTCATAGACGGAGCTGAGATAGAAGATGTATTGTCATTAATTAAGTATTTATTATAAATAAGACTTGTGACAGAATCTTTTAAGTTGTTAAAGAGAGTGGGTAATTAAATTTATTTGGGTCAATTTAGCTAAGTAAATTATTAATAAAAAGTATCCTATGTCCTTCTCAAAGTTATAGTCTAGCCATGCCAAAGAGTGTAACAAACAAACTCACTTTTGCATTTATAATATTAGTTACGATTCTGAGAATAATTTACTTTGCTAATGTAAATTAGTTCAAGATTTGAAAAAGCTGTCCCTTTGATATGCAAGTCAAAAAGCCTGTGCACTCACTTGCCTGAGAACTTAGTACCATTGTTTGGGTTTGTTTTATGAATAAGTGAAAGGTGTTCCCCAACCATCTGTTAAGATTTTTTTAAAATGAATTAGGTATGTTATTATTTGTGTTGTATTTATTTATAATAATGTTGATATAAGAATAGGAGTATTTTGTAAATTACAAAAGGTTGGCTATGGGCTTCTTAAGGGAAAACTAATTACCAAGTTTACTGGAAAATTCCATTTGATTAAATTAACTTTCTTTGCTGTGTTGTCAGTATTTTACATCTTATCTGTGTCAAGTCAATATTGAATGAGTTGGTGCACCAGGGCACTTGTAAATGTATTGGAATGTCCTCAAATCTATTTCGAGCACTCAACAATAACAAAAAGTCCGTGAAAAGGCCACTAAATTGGCAAGTACTCCCAAAATTATTGCAGGTCTTTGTACTTTGAGTTTTTGCGTTAATTATTCAAATATGTGCTTACCTATTAGCTCCGTAGGTACCCGTTCTACATGTCCGAGATTTCCGGAGTCAAAATTGTGTATAAAATAAAATCCACCGCACTCAATAATATTGTTGTGATCCATAACTAAAAAATGACCGCGGACTACATTATACGAAAAATCATAGTCGCCAAACTTGTTAGCCGCTGGGTACACATTACTTTATCAATTTGTCCACTGAAATATAGATCCAATCTTCATGTTTGATTATTTCAAAATGACACTAAAAAAACGGAGGCTGCTCTGTTTTTCTAAACAAAATTATGTAATTTTGTTGACATCGATTGACGGATAACAGCTGATTTGTTTTATTGGTGATCTTTTTAATTTTTAAAGTGTTTAAAACCAGTTGGAATTATCAATTTTTAGTTTATAAATATGCAATTTTTTATGGTAAGTTTTAACTATTTCCTCGGATGCTTTATTTGCTATCACTTGATATTTGGAAAGACACATGCCATAATGAAATTTGATTCAAGATGGCCGACTTTTCAACTAGCTGGCGCTGCTCGACTCGACTTGCGTACAAAGAAAACAAAAAATGCCAGTTTGAAAAAATATTTCATAAATAAACTTTTTATTTGTATTTGGTTAGTTATATCTACAGACAGGATACCGGGGCTGCGTTACATACATAAAAGTAAAGTAAGCTGACGATTTTCAGCTTTAAATACTTTGCTTTGCCAGTCTTATCTTCCCTGTCCAAAACCAACCCAGATCGTTATGAGCTTTTGTGCACACTCACACTCAGCTCGATTCCGCGTAGCTCTAATTATGAATAAATCAACCATTTGCTTTTTGCGATAACAGTTTCATTGATAAAGAAAATAATTAATCAATATGGCAACACCAAAAATTTTCTACGTCACTTTTGGGCGTTTCCGTCCGGTTTTCTAAGTCAAATTATATCTTCACGCCTCTAGCATCCGCAAGGGTATGAGCAGGGTCAAATTTAGTTGTAAATGATAATGTTAAATGATTTTATTTCTGTAAGTAGGTTTGTACAAACACTTTTACACGTCAAACATATTTTTTTAAACTAGATGAGGCCGGCGTTTCCTATCTGACTACTCTGAGAAGAAAGGCCGAAACAAACTCAGAGGTCACAGTCTCTTAAAGTCCAGACATAATCTTGGTCAGATCATGTGAAGACCATGTGGATTGGTGTCTGAAATGGTCTTTTGAGGAAAGAACCACACAGATTGAGTGGACCTGTCCAATCAGTGCACGCATTTGTCAGTAATCATGCAGCTCAACTCAGAACTTGATGAGCTCAATGATCCGACGAACAATACCTAAGAAAGGACATTTGGGTAGGTCGCATAAATTACTCAAACTGCCAGACCATGATTAAAACTAAACGAGAAAAAAAAGAAACCAAACTAAAATAAAAACACCCACACAGTCATCACATTCACAATAATTAAAGCAATATAATACCTTACAAAGTAAATATTCAGTCCTAATTTAAATAAAATTCATCAATGTCGATGTGTTTATACAAAAAATAAAAAAAATAACAAAAAACAGAAATAATCGTAGTCAGATCATTTGAGGATCATGTAGATTCGTGTATAATATGGTCTTTTGAGGAAAGAACCACACAGGTTGAGTGGACCTGTCCTGTCAGTGCACGCATTTGTCAGTAATCATGCAGCTCAACTTGAACATACGGAGCACAACGATTCGACGAACAATACCAAAGAAAAGACATCTCGGTAGGCCGCATAAAGTACTCAAACTGCCAGATTAACATTAAAAATTAACTGAAAAGAGATGAAAAACAAAAAAGAAAACATGATCTACACAGTCCTCACATGCATGATAATTGAAAGAAGAATAATAATATTATACTTCTCCAAGTAAATATTCATGTCAAATTGTATTTAATAATCATCAAAATGTCAAAGAGTATAAGTTTGTAAAAACAAAAAACAACATTCAGTATCCAAAAATTGGAGCAGCTCAATCCCAAGCTTTTTTGTCCTCAATATAATCTTTAACGGTATAAAAGGCTTTCAGGCACAACTTACGTTTAATGAACGATTTAAATTTATTGAGACTAAGATCTTGAACATGGCTTGGAAGTTTATTATAAAAGCGTATACATTGACATCTGAATGACCCACCTATTTTCTTGAGCCTTGTTGGCGGTACAACAAATTTGTGTTTGTTCCTAGTATTTATATTATGGATATCACTGTATTTTTTAAACAATTTAATATTTTTGTGGGCATATAAAAGATTTTCAAAAATACACTGTGAAGGCACAGTCATTCATTACATTAATTTCCTTAAATTTTTCTCTGAGAGAGTGTCTCGGACTTCATTTATAAATTGATCGAACAGCTCTTTTCTGCAAGACAAAGATAGTCTGAATGTCGGCAGCATTTCCCCACAACAGAATACCATACGACATTACACTATGAAAATAGCTAAAGTACACTAAACGGGCTGTCTCTATGTCAGTTGATTATCAAGATCAGGAACAGTAGGGGACAGGTACCAAGAAGTTTTATTATTTGGGCCTTTGGGGACAGGGACGTACCTATACCTACTTACCTTACACAGGTATTTCTATTGTCATAAATAATCTTTACGAGTTACCCGGCGCAGGAGCGCGGAGTTTTGAATTGAGTTTTTATTCAAGAAAGAATGTAAGTAGGTAGGTAAATCCAGAGGGTTGTTTTTTTATTAATGCCCCTATAGCATAGCACCAACAATGCCCAACAATGCAAATAAAGGAGGGTGTTGTTGTTTTTTTTATTGTAGGTAGTTTTTTTTAAGCTCGTTTTTATATTCTAATGTCAGTGACTTGGTTCTTCCAAACAATTTATCGTATGTCATCTACCCAAAAATTATTTCATAGGCGTATGGATAGCTAGTTAAATAGGTAGGTTGTAGGTTCTTACCTATTTCTGAGACGATAACCCCTATTAAGTAGGTACACTACATGGTATTTAGGCTCCGATATTTAGGTGATGTTTTTTGATAGGGGTCTCTTTCTTTCTCTATTACTCCACTCCACTCCAATTTACGGAAAGGGTTATAGAAATCAGAACATCGCGTAGTGTAGTGTGTAGCAAGGCTTTTAAGGAACTCTTTAATAAAAAAAACAACAACAAACGATAATATATTTTAACCTTAACCATAATCAGCCTACAATTTTCCCACTGCAGGGACATCGGCCTTCTCTCTTTGAGAAGGAGTGGGCCGTTTGTAGGTTCTTACCTATTTCTGAGACGATAACCCCTATTAAGTAGGTACACTACATGGTATTTAGGCTTCGATATTTCGGTGATGTTTTTTGATAGGGGTCCCTTTCTTTCTCTATTACTCCACTCCACTCCAATTTACGGAAAGGGTTATAGAAATCAGAACATCGCGTAGTGTAGTGTGTAGCAAGGCTTTTAAGGAACTCTTTAATAAAAAAAAAACAACTTGTTCAAAACGATAATATATTTTAACCATAACCATAATCAGCCTACAATTTTCCCACTCCAGGGACATCGGCCTCCTCTCTTTGAGAAGGAGTGGGCCGTAATCCACCACGCGGGCCCAGTGCGGGTTGGTAGATGTCACATGTCTTAAAATTTTTGGTTGTAGGACATGCCGGTTTCCACACAATGTTTTCCTTCACCGTTTTGAGAGCAGTGGTGATGAAATAATTTACACAAACTAAAGCGCCTGTCTGGGTTCGAACTCACCACCTACAACTCGTAAGTCGAAGCCGATACTACTCGGCCACCACTGCTGCCACCATGTTATTTTATTTGGTGATATAAATAAAAATCATTTTTATGTTACAAGAACGTCTCTGCTTTATTCGCGCCATCTTTTGTCTGCCTTCTTTTTAGTGTTGCCACCTTATCCTAACAATTATATTTAAAGGGATTTAAAATTATCTGAATAAAAATCAAATAAAAGGACACGTTTTTAACTCAAGTTTGTATTTTCAGTTTTTCATCCTTACATTTATAACAATATTAAATAAGCTTATTTTAAGTATACAATACATTAATATAATAGATTATTTAGGCGTGGCACTTACCTACGGATTATAAAAAAAATTACATTCCATATAATTTCGAATAACTTGGCCAATAAATGCCTTCATCACAAAACTTATATAACTTGTTATAGTACCAACGTACCAATAGTTACTAAATTATACGTGATCTACCTATTAACTTTTACCTACATCCTTGTTTTCTATACATTTGTCTTTTCTGAGCACAATTAATTAATTTAGTGTGAAAACAAACGATTTTATGAGACATGGACGCGACGAACTTTATTTGGCATCTTCCTTTTGGCTCATACACCAAAACAATGATTTATGATTCAACAAAATAAGAGAGGTAAGTATATAATTATTATTACCTATATACAAAATTATTTCAAATGAAATTGATCATGATAATCGCAGAAAACTCTAGAAACTCATAATTATTTTCTTTGTTTCTTTTGCTTTCTGCGGCTGCAACCACAGTTGCGTTTACATTTGCATCCTGGTTTGCATACTGGTCAAAAGAATGATAAAATTAAAAAAAAATATCACAATCGGAACTATATCTAGGGCACGTGTTTTGTATGTACTCTTACATAATATACTTACACTAATATTACGTGTAAACGAATGTAATGGACAATTTCCTACAAATATTATTTAATAAGGAACGGTAATCCTACTGAGCCAATACATTTCTTCTACCGCGTACATATATATAAGAGTAAGGTATATTACTTACACCAACAAAATATAAGATAGAACGATACGACTAGAATGCCGACACAATGAGCACTGGGATAATCATTACACTGCCTTATTTACGTGATACTTTAGACTTTACACCGTGAGAAGATAGGTTTATTATGTAGGTATATTTTGTCCACGTAAATGTCTTTTGTAATACTTATGCATGTTTAAAAAAATCGGTGTAATTGATAAAGCACGTAGGTCTGTTATCGGAGTAATTCCTCCTTTGTCTTTGATCACAACGACACTTGTATTAATTTAATGAATATTCGACTCATTATTTATTGATTCATTTTGGGTTTTTTTCCCAAATCTCTTAGTATCACATAAATCAGGCTATTTTAAACCTAACATGCATAATGTGAAATGAACGAAATGCTCTGCTCAGTTAAAAATAATGGAAGCAATAAAAAAAACATAAACACTCCATTTATAAACATTTCACATTGACATTCTTAATCCAATCTCTTCTTTACACTTATGATATTTGGCGCAATATATTGCTAATAAATACAGATAGACTGTGATATTTATAATCTAGGGTACAACATCCAACTCATAGTGTTATATTTGACTAAATATTTTGGAAAACATGGTCCTTTGCAAACGCTACCTATTTATACGACCGAGAGTTGACCATCACACCCTATATTTGTGTTTTAACAGGTAATTAATTGCATAGGTAAATGAAAATTCTGCACAAACGTAAATGCAGCAAGTTTTTGTGTCAATTAAAAACGATAGTGATCAATTTCGAGGTGTCCAATCAAGTGAGCAGTAGCGGAAGACAAATCGTGATCGTTTGAGCAGACAAAAGTTAAGAAACAATAGTATTGTGGTCCTTAAAATAAAACAATTTATATGTACATCGATTTTTATCAGGGTGCGGCCACACTAGGCGTATTGTGGCTGTCCGAGGGCTCACGACTAACAACAATGAGCATAAAACTAGCATTACACATATACGCCCAATTTGGTCGTCGCCAACCTTACGCCAAATACTTATTCCGAATAGCGCATTCCAGCTCACTTTGAACAATATTAATTAAAAAATTGTCTAACCTAAAACGAATCGTTAACCTTTCCCCTCGTCGGGTATCGTTATTGAAACTGTATTGGGTCTCATGTGTTTGTTGTCCGCGCTATGTACACTGTGCTGTGGGACACTGCGGTGGATCTCCTCCGTCGTGGTGAGCTTACACTCCACCACGCGGTAGTTACACGTGGGTGAGCCACAGTCGAAGTCTGGACGTATGATCACAGCGTTCGGTATGTCATCGAGACATCTCGGCTCCTCTTTGAATGGGGGACAACTGTAATTAGAAGATGAGTATTAGTTTACGATTTGTAATGTCCAACTACCTAAATGCAAATCTTGGCTCTTTGTCGGCCCCAACCGGAGACCTCAACAAAATCTATGGGCTTTTAATTATAGCACAGTCATGGTAATACCACATCTTGTGACCTGATGATCGTACATCAATCAACTCATTCTATCGCATTCTACTGCTGGACATAGGCATCTCCCAAGCTGCGTCACAACACCCTGTCCTTCGCCTTTCGCATCCAGTCTGTCCTAGCCACCTTCTTAAGGCATTCGGCCTATCTAGCTGGGGGGCGTCCCACAAAATTGTACATGACTTTCGTCTTGTCCAAATTTAAAGATGGCGGCTGATTTTACCTCTCGGTCTTCTGTAAAATTTGCCGAACAGTATGGATGTGGTCTATAGTACTGGAACCTTATCGAAAACTGGCTTGTTTTGGCGGCTGGAGCTCGTTAAGTCACTTGGTGAAATGACCCTCGTGAACAGCGTTTACAAAAACGTGGCTCAGAAGTGAGATGGGTCCATACTTCTTCAGCAAGGTTTTGTCATCTTTTTTGGAGATGATAATTTATTGTACTGATCGTATATGCAAATGGGAGACCCAATATAGGCTGTTATAACATATTTACCTCAGTGGTGGCGGTGTCGGCGAGCGTGATAGAGGGAAGCTGGCGACCTCCCTAGATATCGCGAGGGATTTGATGGAGCCGAAAGTCTGTTCAGGACTGAGAGGAGCTCCAAGCACTGACGCCATGCCTCTGTAATAGTGAACAACATTATTTTATTAGAAATTTTAAAAAAGAGAGAGAAACGGGTACAAGTAGAAGCACATTAACCAGAAAAGTTTCCGCACATACCCTTCTGCGTTCAAAATAAGATAGTACTTTTAGAACCTGGGGAGTGGCAAGAAGTCCAGATGCTGGGATGTTAACCAATTACCGGCTCGTAGTATTCATATTTACGTTTACACATGATTAAGCAACGTAAAAATGAAGACTTCGCACCGGCAATTGGTGGCAGCGTGGCAGATTGGGCAATGCTAGAAAAGACGTTCAGTATTCCTTCTTCTTTGTCGTGGAAAGCTTGTGCAATGTGGTTAGTGATGATGAATGCTAGTAAAGTTACTTACACAACAGAATCCGAGGGCACCAAGAAAGGTAAGGGAGGAGGACACGGTGCATCAGCACGCGCTGGCGAGGCGGGTTCGGCAGAGCGCGGGCAGCGCGCCAACTCGCCTTCCTCCATCAGCCCTAACCAGCTGCGCATCCAGCGCCACAAGCCCGACGGAGTGCCTGCAACACCCATCACTACTCCTTAGCATACACAAATACATAACCGAAAATAATTTATTTAGGTAAGGCTCAGAATGGAACGTCTAAAATTATAAAAGATGGTCCCCAAAATAATTCGTAGTGCTTTATCTGGGAAGAAGTGGTGCAATGCCAGGAGACTCCAAACTCTTCATTGGAGTAGAGATGAAGCGACCAACAACTCCTGCACAGTGTATCACGAAATATCCCAAAATGTTAAATCAATTGAAAAGTGTCTCAAAATCTAAAAAAACTTCTAATAAGGTATCAATCACATAATCGAAGTTAGCATAGGTACTTACGAGAATATTTTCTGCTATTCTGGGGGCTAAGTGGGTAGAAGTCGCCGTGAATGGGACAGTGGAACGCCAGCCTTCGTTGCCGACGTTGGGCCGCGCGCATTAGCATGCATAACACGATACCTGGAATAGACAATACATTCCTTTTATTTAGCTGTTGTATTAGCGAGAATTAAGGCGTCAATACGTAGGGAGGTCAAATGTGGCTTGTTTAATTTACTGCCGTTGGCTGAGGAGAGGTCTTTGTTCAGCTGTGCCTCTTACTGCAGTTATCAATGATATTTGACGTTAAATTAAAAGAGCTAGGAGTGGAAATAAATGCATTTATTTAAGTAGGTACCGACTTATTAAATAAATGATTTTATTTCTGTAAGTAGGGTTGCACACGACACGGCTACACATCAAGCTATACATTTCCAGTATAAGCTGATCTCGCATTGTATAGGATTTCCGTACAGTGCGAGACTTTTACAAGTCAATAAATTTTTTTACTAGTTGAGGGCGGCGTTTCTGACTCCTCTGAGAAGAAAGGCCGAAACAAACTCAGACTCTCTTTTAAAGTCCAGACATAATCTTGGCCAGATCATGTGAAGACCATGTGGATTGGTGTCTGAAATGGTCTTTTGAGGAATGAACCACACAGATTGAGTGGACTTGTTCAAACACCCAGGACAGTAAACAACAAATAATTAAACAAACGGTAAAAAGACACGTTAATACTGCTTTCTGGCCTTCGTTATTTTTTCATATATGTAGGTACTAAGATTGATCCAATATCATTTGGCTAATCCGCGGACAATCCTGCTTGAAAGTCAGGTCATGCTTCAACACCCTAATTACAATTACTAATGTATGTAAACATTGACAGAATGTTAGCACATGGCTTTAAAGAATTTACACATGTTAATCATTGCCTTCATTATAATAATGTGTTTGTGAATCAGTAATGAATGCTAATCACCGTCTAAGCTCAAACAGAGCTAAATGCGATCAATATCTGATGTGTGAACCTTCCCCCCCAGTGGGATCCCGTATTGTGGAATGGGAGGCATCGCGGCTGAGCGTTACAGGCTCCGGCGGAGGAGCAGTGCCGGTACTTCTGAGTAGCGCTCTTCCCTTCCGTGGCCTGGACGGGGCTGCCACCGTTTTATGGCGGACGCGGTGGGGCCGTAGGGGAAGAGGAGTGTCGGTATAGCGTTGGCCGCTCTCCCTATCCCCTGCGGCCGAAAAGTGTTAGGCGGCGGGGCCATTGCGCTGACCCGTCGCAGGGGGACCAAGGGTGCCAGACACAGGGTCGTCTGGGGCCCTTATGCTACTTGGTTCCTGGGGTGGTCACGGCGTGCCATGTGTCCTGGTGCGTCGAACCGGTGGGGTCCGCAAGGGCCGATGCCTGCCAGGGGTGCAGGTTGTTCGAAAGAGATTCCGTCGCCCCTGGCACACAGGCAACTGAGTGAACACGGGTGGGTTTTAGTCAGTAAAAGTCTGACACGCCCTCCTGCTCCACCTAGAGCGGGAGAAGTTATTTGGCGATTCCCACCATCAAAAAATAAAAAAAAATGTGTGACCCTTTACGTTCATTGTGACCTCGTCTTTGAGAGCACTTTACTCGTTATAGCCACGGCCCTTAGATATAAAAAGGTTACTGTGTTAAAGACTTAACAAAGAAATAATTTTTGATAAGTTTGGAAAGTTGCTCACGGGTTTTGGCTGTCGCCTTGTTCCCTATTACGAAAGTGAGACTTAGGTAGATGTAGTTCTCATTAATCCACAGCTGAGCAAGCATTATCGGAGTATACTGTTCACACTGCTGGGATACAGGCCTCCTCTCGGTGAGAGGAAGTGGGCCGAAATCCACCACGCGAGCCCAGTGCGGGTTTGTAAAAGTCACGTTTTTAGGTTCTAGGACATGACGCCTTCCAGTATGTTTTCCTTCACCGTTTTGAGAGCAGTGCTGATGAAATCATTTACAAAAAGTAAAGCACCTGTCGGGGTTCGAACCTACGATCGACATACTCGCAAGTCACGGCCACTACCACTGGGCCATCACTGCTTTTCCGTTAATTTTACTATAACGATTTATTTCTAGTACCTACTTCAGTAATAGTTCGGGCTATTATTGGAAAATGAAGTAAGTGTGACGCAGGCACCGTCCGTAACAATTTCAGTCTATTATTCAGTCTATCTGAAACCGTTTGACGTCACGTATGACGCTATAGTGTAGCGACGACGGCTGTAGCGTATAATCAAGACAACTCTGTCGCCCATGATTGCCATAATAACTAGCTTCCGTTAATTAACTCTTACAAGTCAAGCTATAAGTGCTTCCTGCTGCGTGAATCTCTAATTTGATTTCACTCTCGTTGGTCATTATTAGTTAAACTGTTGCCCTCGACTTCGTCTGCGGAGGATGAAAAGCCTATGTCCTTGCCCAGGTCATGGTACATTTATACTTAATATGTCTTAGTAGGTAGGTATAGTTATTCGACAGTTTTTTCTCAGTGTTATTCGAGGACACTAGTCATTTCAGTAGCTAATAAACATTATCTACCCTTTTCTTTTATCGATGTTGGGATCGGCCTCTAGTCTAACCAGATGCAGCACATCAGTATCTAAGCTACCTAATATCAGTAAACAATTGTTTCCCAACATATATCTCTGTTGGCAAATCAATATCCACGCAGTGAAACCACGGGGTTGATTTGTAGCTCGTGAGAGTTGAGGATTGGCTAGAGCTAATCCTCAACTCTCACGAGCTACAAATCAATTCAATCCATGGACACCATTGACTCAATAATAAACCAGAATATAAACGAATACATACCAGCAATAGTCATTAAAGCTCCAGCGACGATGCACACAGGGCCCAGCACTCGAGAGTTGCCTGTGAAAGCGATGCGGGCCGCGTAGTGGTCGGGCTCTTCATTCTCACCGCAACCGCGATACGATGCCGCTGTAATAAAATAGTTATGTTATATTATGTGCTATTTAACGGGAAAGTTTTTTATTAATCACCTTAGCCTGCCGCAAGTAATTCACTGCTTGAAATAGGCTCTACAGAATACTCAGTTCTATGCCATCAGCATGAAGTCTGTTAAAAAAATTAAATGTTCATGTCACATAATTATAGGACCTATTATTGGCAACACCGAGTGACGCTACTTTGGGGACTCCACGATTGCGGCGGTAAGTCCCCACTTTGAGGAGTGGATTGAGAGACGCCACGGCGTCCTCACTTACCGCCTGACGCAAGTCTCCACCGGACACGGGTGTTTCGGAAGGTTCCTGTTTCGTATAAGGCGGGAGGAAACGCCCGGGTGTTTCCACTGCGTAGATCGCCCTGAGGACACGGTGGAGCATACGGTGGAGGTCTGCCCGGCTTGGGCGGAGCTCCGCCGTGTCCTCGTGGAGGCGATCGGCGGCGGCGATCTCTCGCGTCCGGCCCTGGGACGGAGCGAGAGTGCATGGGTAGCCGTAACCTCCTTCTGCGAAGCAGTAATGCTCACGAAGAGGGAGGCGGCGCACGTGAGGGAGAAGTAGTATATGCGCCCTCACGCCCCTAGCATTCGCAGGAGACGCCCTGGGCGTCGGGAATCTCAGGCTGATTCCCGGCCACCGTAGGCACGGGCTTGCGGACGGCGAGTAATGGGTAGCTCGCCGTACGGTAAGGACCAAGCCCGGGTCGACGGTGCGTTGTGTTCCACACGCGCCTCAAAGAGATGTCAGCATCAACAGGACAGCGAGCTACCCATTACTCGCCGTCCGCAAGCCCGCGCCTACGGTGGCCGGGAATCAGCCTAGGATTCCCGACGCCCAGGGCGTCTCCCGCGGCGACTTAGGCCGTGTGGCCGCATATACTGCCTTTGGTCCGTGGGTGGGTGACCATCTTTACATACCAAGACCCCTGCGTGCCTCGGAAAGCACGTTAAGCCGTTGGTCCCGGCTGTCATCTGTGGATTTTTGACAGTCGTTGCGGGTCGTCAGAAGCCCGAAAGTCTGACAACCAGTCTTACCAAGGGGTATCGTAAATCCTAGTAACTTGGTTGTGGAGGTTAGATAGGCAGTCGCTCCATGTAAAATACTGGTATTCAGCTGCATCCGGTTAGACTGGAAGCCGACCCCAATATAGTTGGGAAAAGGCTAGGCAGATGATGATGAAGCAATTTTTTGGTCAGCTACCAATTTTGATATTTTTTTATTGACAAATTCAGACAAATCGTTAACATAATTTATGATTGTAATTGTACAGTTTCTACAACATTTTGTGAGCGATTGGGAGAAGGTAAACCAAATTCTTTTAGGTATTTATAGTTCAGTTCCAAAAAAATCGCATATTATGCAATACGCGAAAACTTTTGTTATACTCGTGATAACTTCGAAATTAAATCTCCGATTCGAATCAATTATATAGTATTTTACTGCTACATAAATAGCATTGATGATAAGTTTCGGAGCCTATTCAGGGCAAACAAACAAACAAACAAAAAAATCTTTCAGCTTTATAATATTATTATTCGTTTATTCACTTTGCTTCTTATTATAATACATTTTTAAATATTTTTATAAAACAAAGATCTAAAAAAAATATACAAAATAGAGATCCGTCGGTATCGGGAGCAGGGTCCAAGCTACCGGTGGTTAGGGCTCCAGAGACAGGAACCTCCTCACGATGCGAGTCGTATCGAGGAGTACTGCCTTCTGAATCAGGCCTTCGATCCAACCGCCTAACGAGAGCCTCGAAAGATGTTGATCGAGGCTTTCGGCCATCAGTCCATTGGCTGATGGCCGATATTATTATTATTAGTATTAGTATAAAGATTCTGCAGATCATGTGGACCGTTATTGTGCCGAATGTCATCGGTTACGTTGATGTGCTTGGATATTACGTGTAATTTTGAAAGTGCGAAGTCTAACAACGATGCTCGAGGCTAATATTATGTTAATAACATAGTTCCTAAGAAATAAATAACAGTTGCACGCAGCTATATCCGTGAGGATGCTAGGTAACGCGAAAAATATACGGAAAACGTTGGTGTTTATGTTCCTTCGAGTATCATTTTACCGTATGGATGTAAAACACGTCATGTGTGCCTCGATTCAACGCAATTTTGTATCGAAAATTTCGGAAAAGAGCTGAAATACCGAGAAGTAAATGATGTAGCTACTATATGTAGCTTTGGGAACGAAGACGGGGGATTCTGGCAGTCCCCGTCAGTACCTTTATTGATTCATTATTTGTATAGATGCTTTTGTATGGTACCGAACTGGGATGGGCGTGGGAGGGTCAGAGTACATTATGGACATCTATTTTCAGTTTAACGTTTTCTACTTCGTTAGGTACTGTATTTATAGTCTGATGGATTCAAATAAGCGTAGGCGAAGCTGCAGTTCCCAATAAAATTTCTTGAAGCGTTCAAATAAAAGTTTCTTTTTCGTTTTGAATGTGCGTTTTTTTTCGTAACGTGACGGTATTATCACGATAACACAGGGAAGTAAAATGTATGGAAATATATGAAGATGCTTTAAAATTTCCGTCCAAGATAACGTTCTACAGAGTCAAATTAAATTAGCTGGAAAAACTTAACAAACGTCATCGTATCAATATCTAAGTAGACGATGAAATAAAAATTAAAAAGATTTGATGTGTTTTTCGGGGGACAACGCCCGCTAGTAGTTGTTACTTGAAGTATGAGATGAGGACGTCTTTTTCTTTTCGTTTTAGCGTGTGTTAGATATCGATCCCGTGAAGGTTACAAAAAAAACTATTGTTAAGCAGATATTTTGACTGTCTACGCTAACTGCGGTCAGTGACTCCACAAAAAGGCCATTTTTTTTTGTTATGTTTTGGTACCCACAACGTTTGCGGAGTTTTTCTAGCTGATTAAGTTTGGGCCTGAATAGTAGTCCCGTTAGAAACTATAAAAGCGCGCATTTAGTCTAGCCACGACCCTGAAGAGACGGAAATCGGAAAATTTATAATATTGGGTTTGGAAGTTATTTTATTTACGTATCTGTTCAATGTCTACTTAAAGAATATGAAGTAATTTCCTCGTATTTCTAATGGATGGTGGTGGTGCATTAATTTATTAGTTTACTCAAGTTCAGTCAAGTTCATAATTCATAATGAATTATAACATAATAATATAATGTTGTACACAATAATAAAGAAAACTTCACGAAATAAGAAAAATTGCCTCCTGAAAATTTACCTTTGATCCAAAGCAGTTAGGAAAGTTTCGTTTAAGCCTTCAGCTGAAACAATCTATGGTTGAAAATAAAGCTCTACTTTTGGCAACACTTGCTATTTCTGAGTTGGATGATGGAGAAAGAATAATTTTTCTTTTGTTGTTTGAAGGCAGGTTTTGCAGTTGCTAATGTATGTTGTAATGATATCTGTGGTTTTCAAAACTATGGAATAGAGCTGTCCTTTCTTTAACACCATCAAACCTATTTCTGCCACGAAGCAGTGTTCCTCGTTGCTGTGTACCGGTTTGAACGCAACTGCCATGACAGATTACGTTTCCACGTCTCCGGCAGTGAAAATCTCTTAGTCATTTACCCAAGAACATAACTTACCAGTTAACACACATCCGACGAGCATAAATAGGAATCCAAATATAGGCAGTACTATCTGGCAGTTGGCTGCGACGACGACGCCAGCGACCGCCAGCCCACCTTCCACCTTCTCCACGCGGAGACGAGATATGGCTGGCGGACATCGTGGTTTGCCCACCGGGGCCCGCACCAAGGGCTCCCCGGGAGGTGACGTAGTCCTGTCAACAAAGAAAAAAAAACATTAGAGAGACGTTCGGTTTTCAAAAATGAGTGCTATTGTGCCCGTCTATTGATGCCATGACAAAACACAAACAAAAAAAAAACTTAACAATGTAAACGAAAAGTATAATTAAGCTGTATAAATATGTGCTTTTATTATTTGAATTGCTTTCTATTTTCAAAAATATAGAAACAATAATGTATGTTACGAACATTATTATTTCAATTCAACACTCACATTTAATTCTGAACAGTTTAAACCCGGCCATAATTAATTATCAACATAAACGAGTTCCTTGTTCTATTTATCTAGCGAAAACAATAGAGACGACCACATTTCGCAGCCAGTAATAATTATTATTTAGCAAAAGCAAATATTTCGTTGGCGATGTTAGGAGTATCTAATATAATCTTGGCTCAACCTTGAAGGTTCAACGTAGACCAGGCATCATGCTATTTCTGTTACCGATATACCGTCTCGTGATAATTGCCACTTTCATTGCTCATTATAGTTTCGGCTGTTTTGTTTTGACCATCGCCATATTACTTTACGCATTAGGGATTTCCTGTAAGAGCTTTTCATTACTGTGAAAATGATCTTCCTACTGAATAAATGTCAGGCATGAGCTACTTACCTACAAAGTGTGATTTTACCGAGTATGTCGTCACTGGTCGTCAGACGCCCGAAAGTCTGACAATCTTACAAAGGGGCATCGTATTGCCTAACTGGGTTGTGGAGGTTAGATAAGTAGTCACTCCATGTTAAAATACAGCTACACATTCAGCTGCATCAGGTTTGACTGACTGGAAGCCAACCCAACATGTCGGGAAAAGGCTAGCCAGACGATGAGTAGGTATGAGTTTACCGAATAGGTAAAGTTTCAATGCGAGGCTAGGTACTTTTTATGTCACTCATTGGAGATTTCAAATAAGTATTTATCTACGCTCTGCTGTTAGGTGTAGCAGGCAGATTCAAGAGGAAAGTTGTCGTTAAAAGTAATCCTTTTATTCTAGCTTTAAAAATCGAGTAAAAAGAAGATTTTGTTGCATTTTGTAGTAACTTAATAAAATACACAATTTTCCGGAGATTACTCAGTTCAATGCTATTTAATGACATAAAACGTTAAAACAAAAAGAAGTAACAGTATTTTAAAAACGACAAAAAACAGTTAAACCGCTAATCTATCAACGTTCGGAGTTTACGAGGCTGAGCGAATCGTAAACCATGGCCAGATGCAATGAAGACGTTAATAAAAAAAAAAACTTGTAAAAACTCATTAAAGTCGAAACAACAGAAAGCAGCAGAGAATTGAACGGGTAATGAGCAACCGCTGAAGCGCTTTGCAGCGCTGGTCATAACATCACCTACGCAAAGTAACTGCTAACTGTTGAGAATTGAGTATTATTTAGACTACCTTGCAACAGAATGTAGGCAGATTTTGGACTGAAACGTAAGATTGGAGCACGCTGTTGCAAAATCATCATCATCATCAGCTTCCATTCTTACCTATCTGACCTCCAAAACCCAGTTACTGGGTAATACGATATCCTTTGGTGAGACTGGTTGTCAGACTTTCGGGCTTATGACGACCTGTAACGTCTGCCAAAGATCCACAAATGACAGCCGGGACCGACGGCTTGATGTGCTTTTTGAGGTACGGAGGGGTCTTGGTATGTAAAGATGGTCACCCATCCACGGACAAACCGCGTCAAGCGTAGCTTAACCTGACCCGTGCGGCTGTTTATTAATTAGCCACAAGCCCCACAGATGTTGTTACATAATAATTATTTTGTTAAAGTCTTCGTAGAGTCTTCTACGATATTTTGCATCTATAGCGCCTCCATAAATCTTTCTATTGAAACGAGATTCCAATTTATTTAGACGACTATTAAAATTATGTAAACAGAATTACATAGACGAACTGGTTTCATTCAGTTTGCCACAGCCTACGTAATCATTTTCACCAATATTCGTTTCTCCTTGCCTAAAACCACCTAATCCAAGGATGGTCTCTATTTATGTTGAGAAATGAGCGCAGTTTAGCTCGGGCCTAACCTCGGCGCCCGAAACATTAAGATTTGAGGTTACCAACATGAAAACATTAATCATTCGGCTTTGCAGATAATTTTCTGCCAGATTTGGGCAAATATTTTGAAATGAAATATCAGAGATGATTCTCGAGGTCAGCATTTAAGTACACCGAGAAATTTTAATGGTTGTTTTCCCGCGGCAGAACAACTTGCCATTAGGAGTACTTTCGAAGCATAGAGTAAAAGTAAAAAAAATAGATGTTTTTGTTTTAAAATAATTTAAAAAATATTCATCAAATCGACATTGTGAGAATCAATAGTAACGCTAGAGGTAACTTGTAGGTACTACTCGAATCGCACGTGCCGCTGACAAAGGGAACAGCGATGCATAAATGTTCAAAGCAAAATAGTGGTGATTTTTCTGCCATTTTTTGTTTCTAATATTTTATTTGTTTATTTATAAAACGATAGTACCAAGACAAAACCATTTCGCTGCGGGAAAACAACCCTTAAAATTTATCGGTGTAAATATGAATTTACACCGAAAAACTACTTTTACAACTCTGGTATCTAGATAGCTTGCTATCAAGTGATATGTTTATATATTGTTTGATTTATCGCTATGTAATATTCTAGGTTCTACCGAAGTCCACCAATAAATATTGTACAATTTAGTTCCCTAACAGATAACCACTCCTACACGATCTCGTAGGTCTAAAATTAGTAAAGTTAACTTCCAAGAATACGTTAACATTTACCGGACAGTTGGAGTCATAAACACTATTATCATCGGCTAAAGTAATGGTATTTTAAGTACCCTTTCCGCCTTTAAATTATGTATGAAAATAAACGTTTTAGAAATTGCTCTCAAAACTTGATATAATGTTGTTTGGACATTGTTACGAGATGTATCATCGTATGTGTGGATGATACCTTGGCTTGTTTTGTTTTTATCTGATTCAATTATTTCCCTTCCTATAAGTTAATGTTTAGTTTATGACAACCTAAAAAGTCCACACATAATTTATAGTTCAAGCCTTGTCTTGGCGAACCAAATTAATCTATGGTGGGAACCATCGGACTGTTCGATTTAAAGTGACTACACTATTTTGGTCAACAGAGCAGTTAGTCTAAGGTTCATGAAGAAAACAAATTGGACTTGATGATTTTGAATCTGATTTAAAACTTTTGGACCTAATTTTTATACTCTATGTGAAATAGTAACAAGATTTTTTCCTCTGTTTATGTAAACGTATTTTCATCCGCTGTCGCTTGGATACAGTGCTGTTATACAAAAACACATAGATGGTAAAAACAACTAGACCGAGTTTCACTCAAGAAGACAGCCATAACGCCCCCAAAGCCTTCTCCATTTTCAATATTTCCGCTAGTT
The DNA here is from genome assembly GCA_947359405.1 of Antitype chi. Taxonomy (NCBI): domain Eukaryota; kingdom Metazoa; phylum Arthropoda; class Insecta; order Lepidoptera; family Noctuidae; genus Antitype; species Antitype chi. The sequence continues at coordinate 5,427,147 of OX375815.1, read as the reverse complement.
ATGAAAACATCCGCGCGGACGTAAAATAATCGCGACGGGATTTTTTTGCACTCATTCTCCATGCTCGGTTCAATAGCGAGAGTTGAATATACAGTGCACGATAAAATATCGCCGAGATATTTTTACGTCCATGCCAACGTGATCTTCGATGCGATTTTGCCCCTATCACCGGTTTTTTATTATGTCTATCGGTAGCTGCTACTTCAGCCAGACACATTTGATCGCCGTCAACAGGTGATAAATCATACACTTTCAGCATAAAAAGTGGTCCATTAATTCTGGACACACGTGTCCCACAACGTGGAGTATTTCTAGTGACGTTAGTTTGGCACTGAACTCGTGTCATATAACTCGACGACGACTATTGCCCAATATAACGGTCCGTGTGTCACTGTTTAAGAGTTTATTGGCGTTTTCTGAGGAATTGATGTTTACTGAAGTAATTCTGTAAAGTGCAAACGATAATTTTGGTTCATTCTCTGTTTACCTTTCTTAGGGACGTCACTTCACGTCATCAAACGTGTTTGGCTGATTGGTTGTTACGTGAATATCCAATATCGCGCGTCGAGTTCGCATTATAAATGGTAAATTAAAAATGATTTTATTTATGTGAGTAGATTTGTCCAAACACTTTCACACGTGAATCATAAAATATTTTAAAACTAGATGAGGTTGGCCTTTCCTATCTGACTACTCTAAGAAGAAAGGCCGAAACAAACTCACAGTTTAAAGTCTTTTTTAAAGTCTAGTCCAGACATAATGAAAATGTAGAGAGTTCGAAATTGTTGGTTCACGTTATGTAGGTACTTAAGTATTTCTTGTTTGAGCACTTCGCTTTGATTCGACATCATTTTACTTACCGATTTTATAGGCACATAAAATTGTTTGTAACTCTGGTAATTTATTTCATATTTTTTTCCAAAACGCAACTCATTTTACTCCTCAATTACTCTGTGTACTATTTCTGTATATTTCAAAACAAAGCGACGCTCAATTACCTTTGAAACAACGTGTTTTGTATACGATACTGGTCTTCTTATAATTAATTGGAGTTAAAAATGTTGTTCATATTTTTGATGCCTACAATTCTATCATTCATATTGTCTATTTGGTGTTAAAAGTAGGAATAATTTCATTCAAGGTTTGGGACAAGATAAGTATCTGTATGTAATCAATACCTAATATACTCATTTCCATACCTATAAAATCATGGGAGTAGGTAGGCATTGTCTAGCCTATGTATAAGGCTACTCGATTATCATTAAGATTAATTCTTACTTTCTAAATGGCTGTAGACGCCATTAATTGAATATCATTGAATGCCTGTTTTGCATACAATAGTTCAATACGCTATAGGAAGCGGTCAAGTTATATTTAAACTCACTTATATGCTACTGTTGAAGCTACATATAAGTATAGATTTTAATATTGTTTTGATGGGTTCGTGAAAAAAATATTTGAATTTGATGCTTTTGTATGATTGAAACGACGATAAAGTTAATTTTGTACGTTGGAAATTGAACAGGTGTCCATATCTAACCCACAGATCTACTACTCAATTAACCAATCAGCGGGATGAGCTTTTATTTTTACAGTTCAACAATATTCGTTGCGTTATTTACGTTGTTGGGCAGACAAATTTGAACATATTATAATTTATAATGAATCCATTGCTTAGCGATATCCTTCAAAATTATTCAGATTCTGATTAATAGTGTGATACGCAATTAGGGTGCTAAGAATGCCACCGAAACTTCGATTAAGGGTGTGGTCGCCTGAACGAGACTTTGCAGAAGAAATAATACAAAAACCACAGACACAGTCTACGTCAGCAACGGGTCGCAGAGCCATAAATAATTGTTCCCTTTGTACATTCTTTGTCGTCTGTAGCAATTATTAGGTTTGTAGCCTTGGTACATATAGGTAACTTCGGTCCCTACCAATTTGGAGAACAATACTCGTGTAGGTCGCTAAATTATGTTTTAGGTACCCACTGAGCGTCACTTCCGTCCCCAGTCAGTTTAAAATGCGACTCAAATTCAAAAATTACCGAATAAATCAATATTAATACGTTTTGAATGGTGTGTCTGGTCCTCTGCCATTGACTGGAACTCGCTATTTGAAAATAGCGAGTTAGTTCTTGACGCAGTTATCTCGCGAGACTTTCAAATTTTCCACAGCGACATTTTGACTTTGGGACCCCACGACGTAAAGCTGTCCTAATATCTGCGAGCACGTACCTAACCTTAACAAACACACACAATAAATTGTGATTTACTGTAGATACGTCTAAAAGGATTTGGGGAGCAAATGTGGATGTTATTTCCCTTCTTTGTCGGTATTAGGTGTCATTGACTTTGTTATTTGGTTGTGTTGGAATTAGGCGAATATGAATGTCGTACCAGAACTTTCGATTACTGGTTTAATCGTGGCATAACCTAGTTTGTTATTTTTCACACGAACAAATTAAGAAGATCATCATCTTAATTTGTTACTTTATTGGTAAGGTTGGATGATGTATCAAGAGGTCCTTTATAATTTTAATGTATTTACCGGATATTATTTTTAACAGCTATTTTTAAAAGCAGTTATTGATTATCACTAACTTTACCTAACTATAGAAACAGTAATTGCTCAAGAGAAAATACAAGTTTCCGCTGCAATATCCAGATTCCAGCGTTCCTTTTACAAATCAATTGGCGGCCATGATGGTAGCATGACAAGAGAATAATGGCGGGAACTTAACGGTGGTTCCGGTTCGGCTACGTCAATTAACCGTGGTTTCCGATCCACTGGCCGTGGACAAAGTTACTGTTTTCTATTATGATGGATTGTGTACATGTTCGGCGATATTACGTGTAGTTACAGCGGAATTTGAATATTATTTTCTATTTTTATTACATCGTTTAGCACCGGGGGTTTAAAAGGGGTTTTAAAAAAGGTTATTTTTGTTTTCTTTGAAGTTAATTTTAATGACAAATTATTTTAGAACTGAGCAATTTTTAAAGCTCATTAAAATTGGCATAAAACGTCATCTCTTGTCTTAAATAATCCGACATGTGGGAAGCGCTATAAACGATCGATAGAAATCCCGACTGAAAAAACTCATCACAATCAACAGTTTCAGTAGCTATTCCTAGATTATTTAGATTTAGATTATATAAAGATAATTTTAATTGTAAACCAACTGTCTACAACGTCGTGTGGTTCCACGCAACGTTTATTTCAGTTGGTTTATTCTGGTAGACGCAGGGGGCAATTTGCCGTCATTAGGTGTAGCAGTCTGTTCAAAAATAGTCGCCGTCCCCCCACATAATCAAGCAATGGAGGACGTGACGGACGAACGTATCCTGTAGGTATACGACCTATAAACACCAATGAGAAAGAAGTTTTGTTTCGTAAAAAAACTTTTTGGCATTTACGCTGTAGGTAAGTATGTATGATTTGAATCTAGAATAGCTACGTCCATCTTTGAAGTGCGTTAGATCGTAATAAGATGAAGGAAATAAAGCGATTGAATGGAGTTTATGAATAGGACCAATATATCTCCCTATTGTAATAGTTGATGACTAAGAAATAGATACCTACCGAGATAAACACAATACATAATTAAGTTTTTATAAGAGGACATTACAGTCACTATAGGTCGTTGACTGCTTGGCGTGCACATTTTCTGAAACTATACATAAAGATATTTGGGAAATTCAAGAAAATACAATTATTTGTGGTTTTCCAAAATTGGACACAGCGTCATAGCTGTCCTTTTTGCGGAAAATATCCATGTCTATAGATAATATCACTTTGGTAAAAATCGTTGCGAGTGGCGTCGTGACGCACTTGGCTCGCACAAATCTCCCAGAGTTCTAATGAATATTTTACTATAGTTAGTTCATGTTTCTTTACACCTACATACGCACACGTAACGATGGGTTTAAAAGTGTCTTCTGTGAAACAATTTTCCTCAAATAAAACTTTACGATCTACATCCGACTCTTTTTATTATTGAAACAAATCTCGTAGTAAAACTCAAACGAGTGATTTGGGATTGCACAAAACCACGTCATAAATTATAGCCTTTACGGAAGTTCTAAATACTTGTTTATTTAAAAAACCAATGAAAATTATACCACGAGGATTTCATTGCGTTTACTAAGGGTAATATTTGTATCAACTGAAATGATAACTGTATGTTTTATTGCTATTTTAAAGGCAGTCGTATTATTGGAGTGTCTTGTTTCTCTAACAGCCACGTATTTCGTATTATCTAAACAAATGGCATGATATAATTTTTTAAGGCCCTGATAACTTTAAATATTGTCGTTATGAGCGATAATAGTTCTTATTGCAATCTGATACGGGTTAAATTCTGTTGTTATAAATTCGACTAATAAATGAAGAAGCGTTGTCGTAAAATGCAAATAAAATCGTAAAAAATTAGGCATTAACTATTTAATAATAAATAATCAATCACTGGATGCAGTTTAGCATTTGGAATTTTATGGTATATTTTTAATTATATTTATAATTGTTATTGAAGGGATGGTTTTAAAGATAATTAAGAGGTGACTTTGATATTTTTTTTGATGCATTAAAGTATGTTTAATTATATTTTGAGTTCCATCACTCTATGCAACAAAATACTTGAAAATATCATATATGTTTTTGCTTTCAAAATTATTAACGGTTAAAGAGATACACTGGGTTAAAAAACCACCTTTTTGAGCGTTTTCAAGAAATCACCGCCATTATTTGTGAGTGTTTACTTCCGAATCCTACTGTACTTGTAATAAAGTCTCGTAGCACATTTGGACTTTTATTTCCTCACCGTCTGTTTATAGCGACAAGGTTTCATCAACTACGAATCCAGTCTAGCGAACAAAATTGTTCAAAGCTGTCTGAAGACTCGGATGATTGGATGTAGGTACCGTTTACACGACACTTCCGACCAATTCGACATTTGGGGATTAAATCACGTTCATAGAGACGCAATTCCGTAGCCAGGCGAGTTGATTGACAAAGGGCTGTCATGTCTAAACGCTAAAACCAAATCTCTAAGTAGAACAAACGAACTTTCAGAGGGAAGTAAGGACGCCCCTGTTCCACGAAGACTTAAAGTCGTTTTATATTAAAGCGACACCTCAAGGCTATTGCTAAGGATAATAAGAAAAACATATAAAATAAAATACATTTTCTGGAACAAAATGAGGAACAACAAAGAGGTCGGCTAGGGCTTAACTTAGAAGATTACGGTTTAAGGCTAAGCTCGTCTTGCTCCAATCCTGAAGCTTATATAGAAAGAACTGCCGCCTTAAATACACAATGGCCTCACACAAGACCGCCGAAAGCTAAAATTAGATGAGAAAAGGCATTCCAAATGGTGCGGGAATAGAATAACAACGCAGGAATTCATCTTAAACTATGGGAAAAGATGGAACAATTATGAGAAGTTGTCGGAACAATTCGATCCCACGTCAGGGACAGTTCATGGCTTTGATCCCTCAAATCCTTTATTGGGATAACTCGGAACTTCAGAACACTTTGAAGATTCTTGGGTTGTTGCTGAGCATGACTTTGCAGATAACATTCTCATTGGTTAAATGGTTTGTCACGTTTTTCCTAAGTTTGTAAGCACTTGAGCAGTTCCGAGCGATGCCAAGTGTCAAGAAGAACACAAATATTATTTTTGTGCATCCTGCTCGCCATTTCATAGCCAGAAGTAATTATATCAACAAATGATAGCATAGCTGATATTGTGATGTTTCTTACGTATTTCGCTTGCATTACGTAAATGTATGATATAGACAGGGTTGTTGTATATTATAATGTTTTTGTATCAGACGAGCTAAACTAACGAGCAGATTGCCTCCACTTCTGCCAGACTGAAAGGAGTAAAAGAAACTGGGAACGGCGGCACAAGCTAAGCTTTCACTAGTTGCACCAGACAGAAAAGAAGGATTAAAGTACGGGAGGCATTTGCCCAGACGGGGAGTGCTCGAAATAATTCGAACCTCGTACAATCTGTGTTAGCAAACTGTGAGAGGTTATAGTTAGGTTTTCGTTTAAAACAGGTAGTAACAACTTTCGAGTATTTTATTTAAAGCTGAACTTAATAACTGTTGATGGATGAGATGTTTATGATGTTGTAAAAGTTGGCAATAAAGCTAAACTGTTACTGGTTTCTAAGAATCTGGAGAAAATGGCTATTAATAACAGATTTATTAACTGTGTCTTAGCAAGCCGAAATGTTATAGGTTTTATTCGGGTTCCTAACATATGTTTTTAGTAGAAGTAGCTGCTCTTAAAATGTTGTCCCAAACAGGCTTCTTGAAAATTGCGTGACACCCGCAAATTCTGTCTTCAACTACTTAAATGTAGCTGAGAAAATACAGTCGTGATGATAAAACAGAATAAAACGAATAACAAAAACAATCTTAAACGGAACAACTTCAAAGTTCAACTAACGGGCTTCCTCCAACTAGCCACAAGCGATGAGGAAGCGGAGAGGCAATTAAATAATTCACTTGAAACGGAACACACAATAGAATTGTACTACAGAGTACAGATTTCCTTTCTGAGCGGAACTTTCTGCGTTATCTGAATACTAATGAGAGGGAGCACCGCCCACCGATCGATGAATCGGGGTAAAGGCGCGGTTAGACACAACAAGAATATAATTGTTCTTCGTAATATTTTCGGGAGTACAAGTTCTTCTGGGGATAGACAAGTAGTAGTAGGATAAACAAGTTTTAATTAAGGTCGAAATTTTAAAAAATCTGCTGTTTTATGCAAAGAATATACGCAAGAGCCAGACAAAATGTATGAAAGAGCAGATGACAAGCCTACACTGTCCTCCCATACCTATTAACACTGTAATTTCAAACCATTGTAAAAGCGAATTATTTTTAAAAGAGTAACCGTGGATTTTTTTGCCAGCTCTTCTGCATAGGAGACAACTACTTAATTGGAATCGTGCACCTAGCTTCTGATATTTCATAAGTGCCCATGTAGGTTTATATGAAGTAAAATATTTTGATTTTGATGTCTTTTCCTATATTTAAAATTGGCCCAAAAGTAAAGATTTCCAAAGAACCTAACGTCAGCCTCACGATAGTGTAATTGCAAGCCAAACAATTATATAGGTAGCTGTGAGATTGCTCTGGTGAGAATAGATATAAATGTTCTAAGAACGTGAGCGAGTGTTTAGTCTGAGTGCGTGATTAGTGATTATTCTCCGGATGCGGTTGCTATTCGGCTTCTTCAAAGGTTTCTTCGTTTTGATATACGGTAAATATTTAAAGCCCGAGAGCATGAACAGGATGGGACACCCATTTACGTGATGCTGATGATCGTTAGGTTAAAGTACTTTTGGTCTGAGTTGGAATGTGCTCAGTGTCTCTATTCTACATAGTTCTATGTTCTTGCAGGTGTCGTCTGCATTTGCCTTTAGATTTAGACTGAACTGTGGTGGAGCTTTATCATAAAACAGCTGTTAAAATAAATCCGAAAGCGCTTAAACTGTTTCTTTTTCATGAACTTAAAAGTTTCAAGCACTAAGTTTTGATAAGTCGTTTGGAGGACGTTCAACGGAACTGCAGTTCTGTTATTTAGAAATATTATATCTTTACAGTCCTCTGGAAATGTACCGGAAAGTTTTAATACGTTATTAAAGTTATGCAACGTTTATAACACGTTTTCGTAGGAAAACTGTTAAATAACGGGTCCCGTGAAAGTCGTATCGTGGATTATGTTCAGTTATCTTCTAATAACACAATTTTATCTTATCCGAGCGAGATATTATCTAATAACAATAGACGGAGTATTTTGGTAGATTAGCTAACTTTAAACTTGTTTAATCTTAACTGTCTTATCTTTTGTTAGGATAGTGCCACTGGCTGGTTTATTATTTCAAAATTTTAAGTTTCGAAGGCAGCCATCTTGGTATTTATTTATGGTAGCAACCGGCAGCCAGACAGACGGCTTGGTACCTGCTGGTGCTATGGTATGTCTACTAATGGATAAATTATCGAGCTGATAAGTTATAATAAAGGCAAAATTCTAGTTACTAAGAGCTACTTAGAAACTGTAATTTTATTGTATTGTTCAATTTAATTTAAATATGTAACTAATTAGATTTTCATAACTGTGACACCAAACATCTGAAAGTACAGTCTCATTTGCATTAAAATGTATGACGAATTCTTATTTATTAAGGGCGTTGCTGTCGCTTATAGGTACATAAATAGGTTCTTGTATGAGTTACATAATATAAAATATAGGTACCATTATCTTTCTCTCTCTTTAATTTAATTTAGACACATAGGACACACAGGTGCAGAATTCCTATTAAACTTTTTACGGCATCGACGAAGCCAGTGATGATATTTTTTCCAATCTCGCCTCATTAAAGTTCCATCAGGTGTGAATTACGTTCCGACAACTTGATGTAACATATAACATCGAGATGATTATAGATTGTGGCAGGTGAATAAATACTGGCAACACTGCCAACGTGCGGAAGCGACGGAGTGGAAACCAGACTGGGTTCAACGTCCCTGTCCCGGTCCCAAGCGGCGCCCGCGCTTGGTTACTGTGCAACCTTATAAATATAAATTATATTATGCACTTTAAACAGGATATGGAGTAAACAAAGGCTAGACGGTGCCGACGGGACGGGACGATGCCTGAGGAAGCTATTTTGAATATTCAAAAGTAAATAGAAATGAGTTAAGCAAAGTTCAAAGACTGCAGATGTTTTCTTTTTAAATAAGCTAAAGGCTTTTTTGATGACATTTCTGATTACCGACTAGTTATATGAATGTAGTTAGTACTGAAAACATGTTGCTTGCTATGTATTTATTTTTGCCGGTTTGTATAACTTACTGTACAGTGTACAAGAGTACTTGCAGATTATTTTTAACTTAGAGAGGCCAGGAATGTCACTGCGAATAGAAAAGACAGACTACAATAACCTATAATAATAATACCACCATATTATTGACCTGCTGCATGGGAAAGACCACTTCTCATGTTTACCTACTCAGGACGGATCGGCGATTTCAGACTTATAGTAACTGTTCTAGTATTTAGACAAAGCAACAGCAAAATACATAAAACAATGTTCTAATTACCCTTTAGCGCTGAGGTTAATTTATCGGAGCAATCAAAATGGCGCGTATTTGAATAACGGAAAATTCTTTTCAAATGTAAACGGGGTAAATTTATGAGTTCACGCGTATTGTAATGTCGGGCAAAATGCGAGGAATTTTTCATAATTGAAATGTTTCAAAATGAAGAGGAGGTTAGAATTAAAGTTTATAAGACAGTAGAAAGACAGGTGGATGGAATATTCATAATTGTGCACCAGTACTTGGTAAAAGGGTCAAAATAAATGTAGAATAGTTTCTTAATCGCTCTTAAAAAGGAATAGGTACGGTTATTATGTTTTGTTTTGCTAAAATTAACTAAGTTTTCCATGGAAATAGTCGAAGGGGACTCGGATTTGGCAATCTAGTCTTATCTGACCAAATGTCATGGCATACCTGGGCCTGAATTCACTATGACCACTTAACGGTTCCTTACTCGTAACCACGTCAATCACAAACGAAATCTGCTAATATAGTATTAATAATATCGACAAATTGTCTTGGAACATACAGAATATGACATATCGATTCCTTACCGTTACATTGGTTTCTAAAAAAACGATCTTGACGTAGTTTGAACGTAGTAAGATTCCGCGGGGAATCATTTTAACGATACAGAATTGGGGCCCTGTATACCTGATAAATCTGAAAATGTATTACTGTGTTGTATCTTCAAATAAACCTTTTTAGAATCATTAAAAACTAGTCCTGCTGATATATTCTGTAAATAAATTAACCGCGAAAACTTAGGTGAAGTGAGAGCTGTCAATAGTAACAATTCCTATCACTGTTCCAAGCAGCAGGTGAAATTACACTTAAGTTCTCAGGTTGAGATTATTACAGAATACACCGGCTGTACTCTTTTCTGAAGCTGCATAAAATCAATAGTTTTACATTCGGAAATAACAAATTCTTAAATTTTCATCAGCAGGTCTGAAGAAGATATAAGAATTCGTTATTTTCGAATGTAAACACAATAAACAGTAATTTAATGTAACAATGTTAAATGTGTCTGCAGAACACAACTAGTGACGTCATAGCACATGCCTTTCACATTATTTGCCGATAACCGTGTTCTTGATTGACGCTGATGTTCCGATTCAAATGTGATTAAACCATTTTTCCGACCTAGAGATTGGCTGCAAGCCAATTAGTAATCTCAATGTATTGTTAACAAAATCAGAGTACCTATAGCTTGATCAGCCTATAACGTTCGCACTCCGGGGACACTGGCCTCCTCTCTATGACAGGGAGTTGGCCGTGGTGGACCACGCGGCTCAGTGCGGGTTGGTAGGTCACATGTCTTCGAAGTTTTGGTTCTACAACGTGCCGATTTTATCACGATGTTTTCCTTCACCATTTTGAGAGTAGAATCAGAGTGTGTATGATTTAATTAAAGCGAGTCCCCTGCCCTGTCACCTGTGCATATGATGAGCTGTGTCAATGAGCGGAGTACGCACAGATGAATTTTGGGCCAAAGATATTTGAACTTTTTGCCATCAATACGTTAAGAAGGTGGAAGACGTAAAGTCGGAAAGCCTCCCACAAGGTGGACCGATGACCTTGTGAGGGCCGCAGGAGTCCGTTGGATGCGGGAAGCACAGAACCGGTCGAAGTGGCGGAGCTTGGGGAATCCATGTCCAGCAGTGGACGTCTTTCGGCTGAAATGATGATGATGATACCCACCTTTATAGTTACACACATAATAGTTTAATTAAAGCATGTCATGTTAGTAATTAGCCTTTGTGCAACGATGCGACTATTAAGGTTTTAATTGGAGAGCCAATTTCCAACCGCGTTTGGGATATTATCTGAAATTCACACTTGCAAAGTTTTGAAGAACGGGGCTTTTGAAGGATCTAAGGAGAATATTGTGTTTGTCATAACGATAATTATCTTGTGTGTTTTGTTAAGATTAAAGGTCTGGCGTAATATACAGGGATGAGATATATCATTATACGAGAAAACATCCATAAATTAAGCTGTATTTTGGAGCGGAAACAACTTGAATTTAAGAAATGGGTACTGTTTATTTTCACAACTTATTACAAGATAAAAGAAAGTTCTTTATAATAATATCTATTAATATCATACCTACTTTATTCATATAAAACTGGAAGAACCTTTGCACAATATGGAAAGGTCTAACTATGCCTTATTTAATAAAAAAGAGTTATCACAAAAGAAACAGCCACCTGAATAGACGTACCGTATCTTTACATAATAGTCCCTTTTCCTGAACCTTGATTTCGATACCTATTGTGAAAGAACTAAGCGAACAAAGAAACGTCAATAATAGAATAAAAAGATAAGAAAACGTGAGGTAGGAACCTAAAAAATATAAGAAAAACTGATGCCAATTAACGGAAAAATAGTATCTGTTATCTGTAGTAAGTCTACGAAAAGATTTATAAGAGCGGTGTTCAAGATCATAATCAGATAAAATATCTGCATTATGTTTTATTTTTTACTAGCAAACCCTGCTTCGCACGGTTTTTGCGACTTGAGAAAAACAACGAGATTTTCTATTACTGTTAGTTTAATATTAATCTATGAATAATTAACCTTCCGCAATAAATTCTATAAATTATGGTTAACCGCACCAAAATCCGTTCCGAAGCTTAGAAGAATAACGCGGTCACACACGAAAAGCGACTTGCATAGAATTCTTATGAAAAACCTCTGAAAAATTAATATACGTCTTCTTTGTGTAGCCGAGGCCAAGTTGCTGTATCCCATAAAACATACTGGCAATACATGTATTTTGAATATAGAACAAAAATAAAGAAAATGGCGTCCTCATCCGCTCCCTCAGAACAGGTTAGCAACAGCAGACACGTTATACAAAAGTTAAAGTTTTTCTCACGTTGTGGAGCATGGAATACATTCAAGGAGCTACAAAACTCGTTACTACTATGTCTAGTGAGCAGCGAAACGGCAGGACGTTTCTACCTTTATTTCTTTTTATACACGAAATGTAAACGTAAGAAAATTCTTTGTCTTTAGGGCCATTATGAGAAAAGAATTTGAAGTGTTTACTACAAGTATGCTTACGTCATAGTTTGGTAATATAAAGCTTACGAGTCCCGAATTGCATTTGTCTTGGATTACAAGGGTTTTAGCTGAGTATCTAATAGATGGGCTGAAACTGCTAGGGGCAAAAGCCATGCTTTGGTTAGCCTTCGGCCAGCTGAGTTTTGGGCAAACACATTACCAATACTTATAGCTTTGTAAAAAAGAAGAAATTGCATAGCGTCACCTGATTTTCATCAGGTTCTAAAAAGGTTTTAATGTATTGTAATTGATTAATTGAGCTAATGTGCCCTTAAATTCGTATGACGTAGAGTCATTGATTATGTATTTTACGTACATTAGAAGTAAAGTTTCTTTGACGTAGGTAAACGTTTGGATTGCAGCATGAAACACGTGAACAGGTAGTGAATTACTGTTTAGCATTATTTAGCGTTCACTGGTTATAAATTGGTAAAATACACAATAACTAATTCTCTCTTGCGTGTCATGTTATGATGTCAAACTTGAAGTTTTGTTTCACTCAGTTTCTAGTTTCAGGCAGTTCTGGAGGTGGCTCGTAATAATATTACTTTCAGTAATCCAAAAACAAACTATACTAAATTGGATTCAATGCAAAACTCACGTGTTCCGGCACGGCATAATAATACCGTATTTTGTCCACTAAATAGGTAATTCACGATCCAATTACCGCCAGTAAATTGTAAAGTAAAATATCATGAGGCACGCCAGAATCGAATGATCCCATTAATTTCAATCACTCGAGATGATCGTATGGAATCGAATGCGAGATTTTATTGGAAAAATCTGATATGACTAGGTGGAGTGTGTGTCGTAAATTTCTTATAGGTTTAGTGGAATATATTGCGTGTGTTTATTTTCATGCTTTTAGTGTTCCGCACTAAAAGGAATCATTTATGGCACGATTCGATTATCGGGAGGCTGTCACACGCGATTACCTCGGAATGGCCTCCCTGACGGTTCTGTTCTTTTTTCGAGTTCATCTTTGACAACAAAAAAATTATGAATTTTGACATCTATAATGTTTATGAAGATTGCCTTAAGGCAAAACATTGCATAAACATTTTCAGAATAGGTTGTTTTCATGTATTTTCTTATCACCATCTCCTGGGAGCAAAGTTACCGAGGTTAATAATATACCTAGTATTGTGGCCCAAACCTTCTAATGTAAACGGTAAATCAATCCGGGGCTAATATTTGCTAAGCTTTATAGGCAGGGCTGGCTGGATAGGATATCAGGTCAATATAATACTGTGGCGCCGACTTTACATATACTTAACTATAATCGTGAAAAGAAAATCTTTGACTGTTTTATAGATTCTCAATTATTGATTTGTTATGGCTTAAGAATTTGCGAGGAGATTTATTAAGTTAATCTAGCTGACCCGACAGACGTTGTCTTGTCCAAATTTAAAAAAAAATAATATTTTAGTCTTAGATTGAATATTGTATTATGATTTCTACTGTTGTATATATTTCCAAAAAAATGCACTTTCAGTTTTTCCGAATTTTCCAATTGTCTATTTCCAATAATATGATGAAAAGTTAGTCAATATCTTGTCATGGGCTTAATTGCTACTAGGTTTTTAATGACGTACTATTTAAACAGCTTGTCAAAGCACCTGTTTATTTAATTAACTTCAGAATGAGTTCCCTACAGTGTCACCTCTATAACATCATATTTTGTAAATGCATAGACGTTTTCGTTGTGTCAATTACTTAATAGTTACTGGTAATGAAAAATGAATACCTTCTATTGTTAATTTGAAGAGGGTTGTTCAATGTCACCTGTGCTCTATTTATAGGTCAGCTGGACGTTCACGTGCCGACTATTCATAGACACCAACTCGTACTTCTTTTGTTACTGTCGTGAAGTTTCGTCAAGATTCGCCGTCTTTGTGTAGGTGACACGATATAATAATATGCTTAGGCAAGGCTTGGCAACACAAACTGGAAGTATTACGAAGTTTGTTTACCGATTCAGGCCAATTGGCGAAAAGTTTGCCGTAAAAACAAACAACTTTATATTTGAGAGTTTTTATTGCGTATGAAATTGAAATGGAGCAACGTTTTGCAGAACACTGAAAAATATGTTATCTCAAAATGATTCCCATAGTTATAAGTGTTATAAAGTTCCTATTTCTTTTAAAAAATGTTGCCAGCGTGACGCACTTTCAATCACAAACTGAATTATTTTAAAGGATATCTCTAACCCATTACTTCACATATAGTATAAATATAACTACTATATTACTACATGTTCGAAATATTTATCAGCTCAACAACGTAAATGATGTAATGAACTGTCAAAATGAAAGCCATTACCACTTTAGAGTGCTAAGTACGCAATTAACCCCAGGTGATGCGATTTATTATGTAGTATCGAAACCTAACCAATAATATAAGCCACGTATCATTTATCCATGATACCTGATCATCGTCAATTGTAAACCAAGAGCAAGGGCATTAATTAAATATGCCATGGAATATTCCATAAGTACTTGCGTAGATAATACTTAGTGTACCTACCTACCTACACATTTATCCAGTAATATAAAGTGCTCATCCCGCGCTAATCACACCTTCCGGTTCATTAAACGGTGGTCGAGTCAGATGATTGGTGCTGACGACCATGGTCAATTATTTGTAATGGCAACATTATTACAGACTGCGTAGTAAAGCAAAAAAAAGTTGGACTATGACTTTTTGAAATTCGAAAATGAAAATCCAGCTGCTGTTTCGATTCACCATTACTGTGAGATTGTATAGAAAAATGGAATTCTGTATTTAGAATGAAATCTTTGTAAGTACGGAAAAATCACGCTCTGAAAAGTACGAAACAAGAAAATAATATTCTCATCTAAAAGCCGTGGTTCACGTCCCATAGCCAGCGGACGATCGCGAGACGGTTCCAATGATACCTCATTTGTTACATTATGATAATTAGCTTAGAAGTTATGAAGAAATAGATCAACATACATACATACATAGCGGTCAAAATCATAACCTGCCACCTTTGAGCGTCAGAAACATTCAAAAGGACATTCACAATTATTTAGTTGTTCTCAGCATTACAGCGATACTAATTGCGTTTCTCAAGATGCATTTTACAATAAAAAGACTTGTTTACACACGTCTAAGTATAAACATTTAAATTGTATTGCGAACATGTCACCACATTAAAATCAGCCAGCAAATACGTCAATAGTAAATCCTCTTAGCTCGTTAAGCCTGTTTAATACTGTTCATGTATTGTGGTAGTTCATTATGTGGCTTATTGAAGCTCTGCAGGGTTATGGCCGAGGTCGCAGAGCGCCTTACGCGCGTGACCACATGATTAATGTTGCCAGTTAGAAAATATTGTTTCTGAGGAGGTTGTTAGTAAAGAACATGTTAGTTGGCGTTTATAATTGGGTACCTTGCACGTGGTCGTATTTTTCTTAAGGCCAAGCTGATTATTAATCAGAGATTTTTAGATAACTACCCCAAAATTAAGGGGAAATTATCCTTTTCATAGTGAAAAAACCTGTCCAAGATGCGCATTTTTATTTATATTTAATCAGTATAGCCATGTCATTTGTTATCAGATATCAAAATCGGTGTGTGTAATTGAATATGTTACAATGGCGACAGGCTGACCACCCGGGCCTCATGTTCCCACCATCATACTTTTTAAATCGGTCAGATCTCGGTTAGCAGAGAAGTGTGTATCACAATATTTGGTTTACGATAACAACAGTGAAGATTGATTGTCTTACGAATATGTACAAACAACTCGGGTAGGTACCTACCTACTACTTCATGTGAATTTTTAAGAAGCTATTTTTTTTCTTCTGGAGTAAATGACGTCGGCATCGTCTTTGTTGTTGATTCCTATAAACATCGGAAAAAACCTGCACTGCGTTATGGTGCGTATAAATATTGTTATCAGACATTACCCTGAAAAGTAGTCCATTGAACTTCTAGGGCAGATAAGCAAAGTACCTTTCTATGTGATATCCTACTCTCCGCTGGTGGAAAATTGGCTCTGTTTAGGGCATTGATTTATTAAGTTTAGGGCTATATTCTATGCCAAGCATACAATACTTAGTAGATTTAAAGGTAACTGATTTATGATATTTGTTTCTGTCAGTTGGTTTAAAAAAACACTTTTACACGTCAATATTAAAGTATGTTTAGATGAGTTCGGTGTTTCTTAATTAATTACTCTAAGAAGAAAGACCACACGAAAAAATAAATTTATACTTGGACTAATAATAGTATTCAGTAACTTGACAGTTGAAGGGTTACCAGATTATGACAAAAAAAAAGATAGTAAGGTGGTGTAAGAATGCATGAACTTAAAATAATGTACTTACATGCAAATTTTTTTATTAAAATTTAATAACTTGTCTCTCTCATGATATGCAGTATTAAAAATATGTAGTAGAATTTGTTAAATATTCCACATGTTAAAAAAGAAGTTTTATAACGAAATTAAAATTAAACCATTTTTATCATTCGTTCTTTACGCAAAATCGTTCACTACTCCAATACTATTAGTTTTAGTATGGAAACATTATTTTTCTTCGAACTGTCAAGTTTCTGAAAACGATTATGATTCCATTTATAGATGTCATAGTCTCCTTTAAAGTCCAGACATAATCTTAATCAGGCCTTAAGAGAACCATGCAGATTAATGTCTGTGATGGTGTTTTTGAACTATACAGATAAAATAATTAAATTAGGACCCTTCCCAATCGTATCCTTCGTAATAAATAAAAATAGTATTAAGTAAATAAAATAGCAAATAGATGTGTATAATTTATAAAATAATATATTAACAAAAATTCTTCAATTTAATTCTGTGATAATAAAACAACTTACTAACAACAACAACGTACTAACAACTTAACTAGTAATATTTATCACATTAAAAACACAGTGTTCTTCCTCCTCTATCCTACTTGATTTATGCTGTGCCCGACAGGGTCCATAATTGTGACGAATATTATTTCCCTACCAACTTTATACATTATGGTACGCAATAGAGAATTGAGAATTGAATTGAGAATCCCTTGCATCAGAGAAAGATGCAGCCAAGACAACAAACCACCACAGGTGATAAACGACAGTCGCACTGATACCAAAATATTATTAAAATAACCGAGTGTCCTCATAAAATTATAAATAATTCTGGCATCTCGGGTCGAAATGTAGGGCAGAGTCTATTTAAAATTAAAATGTAGGGCAAACCGCGAAAGTGCAGCCGTCGTTGGTCAGTATAAAACTGTTCGCTTTATGTATAAGCAGGTGACGTCAGAGTTATATAAATACATTATGCCAATGTTTGGATGGATGTGTATGTAAATCTGGGCAAAATCGATAGGCTTTCCAGTTGAACTTGCTACACTTCCGCATCGCTAAACTTTGATACCATAAATTTATATTTCAAAGAAGTAGTAGGTGTAGACTGTAGAGCTATATTTTTTCCAAACGTTTATCTACATACTATATAATCATAATATAATATTAAAGAGGTAAAATTGGTAAGTTTGTCTGTAGGCGGTCATCTCTGGAACAACTAGACGAATTTGAAAAATTCTTTTATACGATTAATACAAGAAATTTCACGCGGACCATATCGGGAGCAGGAGCTAGTTTTAAATACAAATATAAATGATTAACTAACTAACTATACAAATAAATAGAACGACAAAAGGACACTTAGGGGTCCGTCCGTATCACTGTTATCCGGAAACGTGCCCAATACTCGTATTGTGGGAATGTTTTTTCTTTGAATAAGGACTATCAAACGAATGATTCAATCCCACTTAAATTGAGCAAGTTATTTCGCAAATGTCTTGATAACCTAAATAACCCCATTCTTAGTAGGTACTCTTAGTAATACTAACGATTTTTATTGATGACTAAGTCTTTCTTTTAACGCAACCGACATTTGGTAAGCCAAATGTCGGTTGCGTTAAAAGAAAGACGCACAGAGAAGTTGAAAAATAATAGTGAAAAAATATTTATGCCACAATAATGATTAACGCGTCCATACACCTACTTATCATTTCACTAGCTAAGATTTATAATATCTAGACTGCTTCATTAATTCGCACATTCATAAACTCTCCCACATATATCAAACGATATCTGATCAAAGAAAAGTAACAATTTAAAAAAGAAACGACAAAAATATGCGGCCGGAAAAAATAATCACGAAACATAACGAAAGCCATTCACATGTAACAGAAAAATAAATAAAAACTGTTACATTCATCAAAGAAAGAACACTGGAGAATCTATATACTTATTATAAGCAGTCACAGGGACAGATACGAAACCGATTTTACGCTTTTCGTGATTGTCTGAGACACGAAACGCGTAAAATACGTTTCGTGTCTGTCCCTGTGACTGCGTTGTTCTTCTAAACTCATAATCAGCCTATAATGTTCCCACTGATGGGACATAGGCCTCCGTCCTTTCTGTGTGATGGACTGGGCTGTATACTACCCCGCGGGCCCAGTGCTGGATGGTAGAAACACATGTCTTCGAATTTTTTGGGTCTAGGACATGCCGGTTTCCTCACGACGTTTTCCTTCACCGTTTTGAGAGCAGTGGCGATAAACTTATTTACACAGAATAAAGCGCCTGTCTGGGTTTGAACCTACAACTCGTATGTCGCCACCGCTGCTCTTTTCTAAGCTAAAAAATGGGTTCAAAGTCAAAGTCAAAACGTTTATTGCGAACTAAGCGTACAGTGCCAGCCTTGATTAGGTGAATCAGATAATAGTGACGAACACAAGAAGATCATTTATATTCCCGTCTAGAACCTGCTTTATCACGCTTCAGCGGACGATTAATAAATTAAGTAAGAAAGCTTACGCGTTCAGCAATATCGCTCAGGGTCACGGCTTTCGTGATTACATCTTATTAAAACTTGCCGTAAAAATGACTAGGCAGTCCGTTACTATGAGTTTACGATACTCAAAAGGAATTAAAATGTTTTCTTTTAAATACGCCTTAAAATGAAAACGGCCATGGGGTCTGAGAGTTCATTTTGTTTTACGAGACATTGCCAAGCGCAGAGTCGACTTTTTACGCGACCAGAGGGCTGACCTATTTTTGGGACCAAAGAATCAGCTTAGCCATACAACGTGGCAATGCTGCATTTTTTTTATACATTTTATTATTAAAACCCTTTTAAATATTATTTTAATTGACCAATTTGACAATAATTAACTTCTAAGTAAATACGCCTACGAATGTGCTACGGTGCTACGCCGTAGTAAAGTACTCTTGATGCCTTTTCAATAATTGTTTTTTTTTTGTTGTTGTTGTTTTGTTGACTCGAAATGAAAGGAGTTTTTATTTATGCAAGTGTTTTGCGTGACAAGTGTCAGTAAAGTTAATTGAATAGTATTTTAGAGTTGCTTTAATTGTCGTTATGTTTGCAATAAAAGTTATGAAACATGAGTTTTAATCATGAATGGAAATGTAAAGTACTCTGAATATCAAGTACTTATAGCAAATTTTACCAATTAAATTGAACGCGAGCAAAAGATAAACTACGATTAAGGATTGTTAGTGTCATCATTTTGACACTGACTCTTGAACGTGGGTTAGATGTGCTGATCACGTTCAGTTTTATTACCTACAACAAGTAACTATTATTTTAGTTCAATTTTTCGCAACACAGAAGTCTGTAAGATCAAATAGCGAAAACTGGAGCAATAACAGCTGCTTATTAGTAGATGCAATTACGTAAAATACACATTTTATTAGCACATTGCCTGAAAATGTAAACCAATAAAAGAACAAATAATTCTCTTGCGTAAAAATAGGTTGACCGGTGCTTTAACCTGGTTACTGCGATTGTGTATTTTATTCGGGTGTGGAAAAGGCCACAGTTGCTCATCTGCTGAACG
This sequence comes from Antitype chi, assembly GCA_947359405.1. Taxonomy (NCBI): domain Eukaryota; kingdom Metazoa; phylum Arthropoda; class Insecta; order Lepidoptera; family Noctuidae; genus Antitype; species Antitype chi. Next base: position 5,407,040 of record OX375815.1, on the reverse strand, counting down.
TGATATAAACATTTGTTTTATCTTCACACACACCAAACCAGCATCGAGTTCTCGTAGTAGGTTCACGCGATTTATTTCGTGTTTTGCAGACATAATACGGTAAATTGTGAAGTCGTGGCGTGCTAAAGGAACAGCTTTGAATGGTGGTTCTTCTGAAATTAGCAGTTTTGCGTGAAAGCCATGACCCTCGAGTGCTGAAGGTCGGTGTCGTGGCAGTCGGCGACGTAGCCTTTGCCTCAGTTATACAACTGAACACGGAGGCTTTGTGTCGACCTCTTTAACATGCGCTTTAGATGTTCGTTTTATATTAATATTTATGTAAAAATAACAAACTATGCAGCCGCATAGTTGTTTAAGGTTCCACGTGGCTGAAAATATAAATGTACAGAGTTAAAACTTTGACATAGTTTTAGCTAGCTAGCACGTGTTTCATTATGCAAAGAATTTTCGAGATAAGCAATAAAATTCTTGAAACATCTCAATGATTTAAGCTCGTATATTGTTAAAATCTTGCGGTGAAAACTTAGGAGGTTAGTGAGTTTGAAGTAAGCTTCTTTCCACAAGATGCTTGGGATTGACACTATTATGCTGACTCTATTGACATTATAATCATTATTTTCTGTTTCTAATTCTGAACCTGCAACACAGGTCTTTCCCAGCATAAGGGCCAGTCTACTTGCACGCTTACATCACGTATCACCTTGTATCTGTGTACATCTTATCTCAAAATAATAATTTTAATTCTAAATTCTAATTCTTATTGATTTTTCTTTCTCTTTGACAGCTCACTGCAGATAAGTTTTCACCGTGACATTTTTAAAGAATAGATCAGCAGTTACGTTTGAATAAAAAGTGAATTAAATGCATCCATTCCTAACACAGCAATACTATCTGGGCTAAAAGCGAATGGTGTTAATGTTACAGTAAAATAAAATAGACCGAACATAACACTCAATGTTCCTGTTTTATTGCTTTTATTGCTGACGTTACTAAGATTGCAGGTGGTATTTGTATCAAGGAGAAATCTTTTATTATGAGAGCATTGAAATTTTCCATAATAACCTGGAAACCAGCCCGTCTGTTCTGTAAAATCTCACCGTGAGAACTTAGCTGAAGTAAACTTGAGTGAGCTGCCAATACAGACTTACTAGCCGATTCACACGAATTTACTCGCCCAAAATGGACAAATCGACGCTTTTTTTATGGGGTACCCACAAAGTTAATTTATTTGTGGGCGAATGAACAACTCCAGAAATACGTATTAAGAAATTAGCACGTATATAATTTTATGCAATAAAAAAAAGTAGGTAGTTCCTTTGTCTCCTATTATCAAGTAAAAAAAATAGATGTTTTTCTTAACTATATTGCATACAATTAAAAACGTGTCATTGCCTAGTACGTTTTTCTGGAATTCTTTATTCCCCTGTCGTTCAAACTGTCGATTCACCCATTTTGGGTGAGTTATTTCGTGCGAATCGACTATATGTATAGCCCCAATAGTGTCAATCTCTAGCATCCGATGGAATTACAGCTCACTTCACCTAAGTTTACACGGTGAGAATTTACAGAAGTGAGAGTTGCTTTATGTCACTGATGTGACCCCATATGATGAATAAATCTGAATATTCGACCTAGATCCGTTTGAGGAAACGGATATTTATTAAACCTGTTAATAAACCTTTATTACTTTGATCATTGATTATTTCTGCGGTTCAATATCTTTGGCGGAAACGAATCGAGGCGTATAAATATTTGGAAGTTCAAACTTCAATTGATATGTACTCTCTAGGAATTCGTGGTATGCAGACGTAATATTGTGGAAGAACACATGCTTCTTGTACTTATACTTCATGATTACGCGGGTTTTTAAGAGATATATTTTTCTTAAATTTAAGCTTATAATGCAAATTAACTTTTATCTACCATCTAAAGATAAGGATTGGGACATTTTGAATAATGATAATTTAAGATATAATTCCAACAATATTGTAGCTGAAAATATGGTCCACGATAAAAATAAAAGAAAATGACCAAACAAAGAGGAAGCCGCAATCACCATACCAGAAGATCTCAAAGAAAATGGACAATAAAACCTGAAAGAAATTCATTTGCATATAATTAACATTTTTGTATTTTATGCAAATTGGATCTGTGGTAGTCTGAACTCTCCGCAATGCGATGCTTAACACTGCAAAGGGCAGATTTCACCGCGGTCGGCTTAAACCGCTAACACGCGATTCTCGTTTAACGTTTTCCCGGCGATTTTCTCACACGCATGCTCTTAATCACCAAATTACGTAAGAAACAAAACACGTCAGATTTAAAATGATCGATGGAAGTGAAAACGGTTTCAAGATCTTCGTAGAAGTTTCTAGAATAGAGTTTAAGGTTAAGCGTCCTGAAAATAACATTGTTTTCATTTCGTTGTTTACAACTTTTACCTTCAACACGCGTTAGCACTTGTGTTTTATTTCGATTTGTTTCAATGTTTTATAGCATCTGTAAGCACGCTAACTTCGCCGCCATATATTATCGGTAAAGTGATTCATTGACGGAACGTCTGCAGCCTTCTCAGTTAGAAAAAGCTAGTTTCATCGTGCCTGTATTTCCATTTGTGGCTAGCTAACAGATATAATAAATCAAGTTCTAGATAAGCAGTTTAGCTCTTTCTTATCGTTCAATACATTCTCGGAGCGCTGTTGTTTCATGGCCAATGTGGCTCGTTAACTCTAACCATAGACTTCCGTAGGCATTACGTATGTTTTACCTTTTTTAGCTTGTACTGTATATTTTATAATCCAAAGTTTTCAAATCGAATAAATATTTAATTTGACAAAGCACAACTAACAAAGCAACGTCTATTAAAATTTATAGTTGTCATAAATTAAACGAAGCAGACTGTTAAGTCCTGTCTAAATACAGCGTTTATTGGCCGTGGGGGAATCCACCCGAGAATAAGACATGTTTAATTTGTACTAAACTTTAGCTTTAAATATACATGTGTGATGATTCTATTGTGGCACCAACTAAACTTAATTGAGTCTATTGCTATTTTTTTCCTTCTAATGAAACAAGAAAGAGACGGAAATAAATAATAGCTGTCAAGTTGAACTAAGATTTTCTTTGACGTAACTATGACGAACTCAGTTCATCATGCTTAAAATCACGTCAAATTCAAGGCAGTCGAGACGTTATTTAGTTTGACAGTTCTAAAGTGTCATTTTGTCTTTTTCTTTCTCGGACAGGCAGTAAGAACTAGCAATACCTTATTTCGGAATAGGTGGTGAACAAAACAATCGGTACCATAATCGTGTGATTAAGTTTAATAATAATAATAATCCCTTCATTATCAGGCAACTAAGGCCCATAGATAAAATACACAAAAATAATCTTAAACAATAATAACAAACTAATACATATTAATAAACAGCTTAAAACTATAACTAAACACGTAAAGTCGTCGGTATCGTGTTAGTTTAGGAGTTACGTATGGATTCGTATTACTTAGTGAAGGAAAGAGAGGATAGGACAAGATTTTTTACTAGTTTATTAGCAAAAACAAATTGAGTAGTTTTGATCGTTCAGATTCAGACGCGGGTAAAAAGATCTACCTTTTTCCATCAAAACAATTTGTTTCCTTGCCTCATCTCGGTAATGGCTTATATGAATCAGCCTTAAAACTCAGTGTCATGTTCGATAAACAGAGTTTTCTTACGTTTTGCTTTTGTTTCTCTATAAGACCACCTGCGAGCTTATTAGCACGTCGAATACCTAATCATTCAATCGATTAATGAGTGTGAATTAATAGTAGATTCAGTAGTAACCTAGGTGTATTATTTTGATGTGATTTTCAAATAATCAAATATGTGTTCAAAATTTCGTGATGGCCGAGGTTGTGGGTTCAGGGGGCCTACTCTTTGAGTCCGTCTACTCCCGATTAATAAACTATTTCGAAAGGGTAAAAACACATCGAGAGTAAGGACCACTTTCAAATCGTGTTGTCATTGATTATTAGTTCGGGCTCCAAACTAATCTTATGTCCGTAGGTGATACGAAGTAGGAGACGCCCGTAACTCCGGCCCAAACAACGGATATAGTGCTTATGGAGTAGATCCCGAGATCCGGATAAGTACCAATGTGACTTTTTCAATTCATATGTACGACTTTCCGAGTTTATCTTGGATATTACCGAAATTGATGGAAATTTGGCAAACATCGAGAGGATGACCTGGAACGCGTCTTGACCAAGCCTGGTAATCAATGCTCGTGACTTCACTGTATGAGAAGAGGCTTTGGCCTTGCAGTAGAACAGCATAAAACTGGCATTATTGATGTTTATGATAAATGAATTAATTTATTTTTGTAAGTAGGTTTGTCCAACACTTTTACACGTCAATCATATTTTTAAAACTAGATGAGGTCGGCGTCTCCTATCTGACTACTCTGAGAAGAAAGGCTGTAACAAATTCAGAGGTCACAGTCTCTTTTTATGTCCAGACTTAATCTTGGTCAGATCAGGAGAAGACCATGTGGATTGGTGTCTAAAATGTTCTTTTGAGGAAATAACCACACAGATTGAGTGGAGACGAACAATCAGTGCACGCTTTTATCAGATATATTGGATCGTGACGATAATTAGATGGAAGAAACTAGTTAGTCAGGAGTAATGGTGACAGTGGCGTGTCTGTCAGCAATTCTTAGCTACCTAATACTGAGTAATCAGTATTTCTCAAGCTTATTGTGGGCGAGTGAAAAGTTGCTTCATGCATTATATAATGCGCTTTATTACATTTGAACTGTACATTAATACCAGAGTTATTATGTTTGAAGAATTATCTTTATGTAGAGTTTGATCTACTTAGAGTAGAGTAGCATAAAACGTACTCATTGTTTCATGTGATTTCAGATAGTGTAGAGAAATGGTTAGTATCCTCGAGGTGGTATGAGGACTAAAACACGGTAACTTGATTAATAGTGGACTGTATTCTAAGAACTTATAAAAGGGGTAACAAAACGGTCAACTATATTTGAACCGGGGCGAGAAAAGGGAGCTTCTACAATGTATGTATGCTGTCGCTCGGACGATGACGCAGTGCCGACCCGTCCGGTGCGCGCCCGCTGCTCGAGGGCCCCCTCCGCGACCGCAGCTTCCCCGCGGTCGCCCGGCGCTGCGTTATATTCTCAACAGATAGGTATTATTGATTGATGATGCTCTTTTATAGGTACCACCTTAATTATCGTCTGCCTGGCCTTATCCCTATTATGTTAGGGTCGACTTCCAGTCAAACTGGATGCAGCTGATGAGCGGTATTTTATATAGAGTGACTGCCTATCTGACCTTCACAACCTGAGTAATGCGATAGATAAGTACCACCCTAATACCAGCCTATTATTGTCCTACTGCATGGAAAATGCCCCTTTTTACACGCTTTATATTAGCTTCACTTGTATGTCAGTATGTCAGTATGTAACTCTCCGTGGGTAATTTGTTATTATTAGCTTCACTTGTATGTTTGTTTGTATGTAACCGACTCCTTAAAGCGCGATTTTGACCCACCCTAAACAGTCAGATTTCATTGAAACTTTTTAGCAGAACTAAAAAATTGAAAATAAATAATAGTTTAAAAAACTAAAAACACGCTTTAAAAACCAAACTAAAAAGAAGAAAATAATTTAATTCAATTAAAAAGCGTGGGGTGCTTGACATTAATTGATAATAAAAATACTTCAAAAAGCACCCCACGCTTTTTAATTGAATTAAATTATTTTCTTCTTTTTAGTTTGGTTTTTAAAGCGTGTTTTTAGTTTTTTAAACTATTATTTTTATACAGAGAAGGCACTAGTATTGATCACCACGCTTGCTTAAGACTGTTGGCGATTACATACTTATATTATTCAGACTTTATTTAAAAAAATCTGTATATTTATTTTCTTTCTTTTATTAAACTTTGCCCCGCACTATGAATTTCTCCTGTATTGTGGGTGCGTTTACAAACATTTAAACTCCAAACAGCCAGACCCGGAACAACTACTTGTTGGTCATACAAATATTTGTTCCGTGAGGGAATAGAACCCGCGACACGCAGCGCAGCAGTCAATCGCTTAATCATTGCGCCAACCATGCCGTCAAAGCAAGTGTTTTGTATTTATATTTATGCTGTAAAAGTTCGGTCACATTCACTGACCTGTTTGATAATGATATACATATATTTACCTAACTTCCGCAAATTCAGGCCAATGAACTTAAATAAATAACTCTTAAAACAGCTAATAACATTATAATATTTTGAATAATTTATCTTCCAATTCTTTTAAGTGAAGCGAATACAAAGTATCGTTTCTTTAAAAGTATGAAGCTTTTGCCAAAAGAAAAATATAAAACGTGATTTGATGCGGCAAAAAAATAGTTCATTGACCTCGAGCGGTGGATGATAGTCTGACTCTGAAGTCTCATGATAGTCTATGCAAGTTTGAATGATTTCATTAGTAATACCAGTTTTTTCGTCAAATTAATTTATTTGTAGGTAGTTTGTTGGAAGACTCTTTTTCTATAGTTTTTTATTAGTAAACAATTTTATAGGAAACATTTTAGTTTTCTGCTTACATGTGACTTTACAAACTTTTTATACCTACGAATGCTAAATAAGTAAACATTTTATTCAAAGTTTTTGTTACTCACGTGTTTTGTTGTTCGGTACAAAGTTCAATGTTCCAAAGTATTTGATATTAATTAATCAATTTTTAAGCAAAAACAATTCTCAATGTGGATAACATGTTTGATTTCAGTTTTCATTTATTTTGTTTCACATACTACGTTGAACACTGTTCTGTAAATAAACAGCACGGGATGAATAAAAAACCGGCAATGTTAACTTTCGGAACAGTCAAACGTAAAAACGGGTTTTGTGTAACAACAGTTATTTATTTATGAATAGAGCGGCACGCGTCAACGGCAGAGGCTACTGCAGCCGCCAACATGTCTAAAACTGCCGTCGACAACGCCGCTCGTGAGTCGTGTATTTGAGCACCTAAACATAATATGAGCGGCACGTTGTCGATGGCAGCAGCAGCTGGCAACGCGTCGACGGCGGTCGTCAACGGTTGTCAACGGCTGTCGACGACTGCAGTTGCCTGTATCGTTGACGCGTACCGCCCGAGTGTATGAACACTTAGTAGAACTAGGCATGAACTAGGTAGGTATGTATCTAAAATAACAGTTCGAAAAGGTTCTCTAGTTAGTACCAAAGAGCTGTTATTTTAGTGAACCTGTTACAAAATACTCGGGCTTCAGTGCCAGGAGCAGGTGTCCAAACAAATTGAATTTCCATTGGGTCTGTAAGTAATGTAGGGATGTCAGCAGGTGTTGTGCAAACATTTTTTATTTACTGCGGGTATCCTCGATTTGTATTGTTTTGTATTCATTGGAAGAGCCGCGTGCGGTCGTGAGAATACTTTAAATATAACAAGGCACATCTGCAAACACGTTCCAAATATTTTCGCGTGAAATATTTACGGTTTCAGTCGGTTCCGTACGTATAAATCACAGAAAAGTTGGTGAAACCGAAATTAAATGTATATTTTCGTAAATCAAATAGAGCTGCACTCAACAGCGTTTTCAATCACATTTCTTTAAATTTTTCAATCGTTAGTTAATTGGCCCGCTGGCTCAAATGATTCATATTTCTAACCAACACGTCAAACTAAGAAGTAAAATGACCTAGAAATCTCAATCAGTGACTCGGTTTTTGGCTCAGTGCGATTTTTTTACACTTATACATAAAGGTAACGGTAACTCGGCTGAGGCAGTAGTGACGTTCATAAACAACACTATGGTATCACTGGCTGGCAAGAAAACTAGGGTTCGGCAGTTCGACCACACAGATACTAAATACGTTTTATGCACCATTACGGTTTCACATCGATATGAAATTTGATGATAGATTTGTAAACAGTAATGGACTGTACCTAAATTGAATTCCTTGATCCCTACTGATTTTATCGTTCATGTGTGGTGTAGACTTTAGTCAGATGATTCATTGAGAGCAGAGACGTATACCGTTGTCTCGACACGTAATTTAGCTTACCGACCTGTACGTACTAATTTCTTTGTAAAACATTGTATGATTTTCATCTTACGTTAATTAGCATATGAGGAGAAACTCTTTGTTATGACTTTCGTTTTTTTCTGAGGCTTTGGTTTCTTCAAGACGTATAGTCATTATTGACCTCCAATTACCGATAAATCGGCCTCAAATCGCGAATTCGTCACCCGATAAATTTCGCACTTCCAATCAATAAATTCAAAGTCTGGTCAGTGTCAACGAACGCAAAGGAAATATCCATTATTTTGTTTTTCTAAAAACACGTGACATTATTTATGGCCATACATAACCAACGCCCACGGCCTACATTCACCTTAGATACACTTTCGCTTCGATTTAAAAATTTAAATGCTTGCGCGGGAAGGAAGTTGACAATAACTCATTCGTTCATTCTTTTTCCACGCTTGTGGGAATTTTAGTTCAATTAGATACAGATTTATCACTGTACATACGTTATAGGAACAGCTTTTCATTACTAATTTCTTAGTGCGTTGATCTTATTAGTCTCAAATTGTGTCTATTACTAAGGCTGGTTCACCGTCCTGACTGTCCTACTCTAATTGGCGACTACTAGCCCCAGATTCCGTTAGTGCTGTTAGGAGCCCAGTTCAATGGATCGTAATTACACTAATAATTCTTAGGGTCATAGAATACACGACGTACATTGTGCGTATGTAGTCTTAGGTAACGGTAAACTGATGAGAAACAACGGTAATTATTAGTGAATAGGAAACAAAAAATAATGATGAATGAATTAGGGACTGGGCTGAAATGATGCAGTGTTAAAATAATTGTATGAAGACAAAATAGTTCAATATAAAATAACAAGGCTTTCATTAAAAAAGAGACTTAACCATGTAGGTAAATTAAGATTTAAATAAAGTCCTTGTTAAACTTCATTGTTGGAAAAGGAAAATTACCTATGTGAATGATTATAAAGGATTATATAAATTAGCAGAAGGTAGTATCTATTCTTTGGGTAATAATAATTTTGTTATTAGTATGTTAACTTGGTACATTGATCGCTTTAGTAATTACAATGAAGCATACCTACTGACACGCGTGATTATCTATTAATAGTATACGCTCTTATGGTAAGTTAACAGATACCTACATTATACATAGGCACATCGATTAATGCTACCATGTTTTTCTGTAATGTGTTAGTAGTTTAAAAATGCTCTCCTGGACTACTAAATCGAGCCATCGTATGTTTTAATTAAAATAATGCTAAGTCAAAGAAAAAGTTTTTTATGCAGTTTCGAAGTCGACATACTGGTAATTTTGGTGTCATCATTATTCCGACTTTGAATTCTCGATCATGTAAAAAAGTTTTAAGCTTCTATAAGAAAAAGTGCAGGGGTGGCCCGTTTTAAGAGTCCGGGATTGTAATTTGCGATACCTATATTTCAGTGAAGAATGAATGAATGAACTACAGCGTGATATTTATGAACTGACCTTTGCCATGCGCAATGTGAATTTAAATGGTTTGTCAAAATATTTGGTCAGCAAACTCTGTGCACTGAAGGTGAAAATAAGTGACTAACGTGGACTTTTCGTGTTCCCCCAAAAACTCATGTTAGGTTGTTGTAAAGTTGCTACCGCTTTACAATAACTTTGACTTGACTGACTAAAGACGACTATGACTTTTATGTAACTTCGTGCCCGATATCGGGCCATTTACTTATCAAAAAGAAAAATTACTTGACACTGGCTAAATGCACAAACCGTGCGAAGCCAAAGCCCAAAAAAAAAAAAAAAAACTCTGTGCACCTAGAGCCTAGTAGGTAGTAGGTATTGTTTACTTTTAACGCAAAGGAAGGCTAAAGGTAAAATACTCTAGCATTGAAATTTTTAAAATAGGTTTTGTTAAAACGCATCGATGATTGTATATTTAAATCAGAATCTAGTATTTCAGAAGTTTAACCTTTTACAAAAGAGTAAGCCCCAACAAGACCTTAAATACAAAAAAGATCCCGCAGCGCAAAATTCGTTTAGGTACGGTAAAGTCTTTTATTCGATGTAGCTTTCAAAATGATAAGCTCTTACAACATACATACCTATCAACCTTCATGAAAGCATTAATTTCTTTCATTTGAATTCCAACCTGGGACCTTCTTGGAATAATAATCTTTTTATATATTTACGATTTTGCGAATACTTCAGATATGGATCCTCAAAACGCTTTCTTCGATTTAAATGGCAAATCTTTTATGGGTTTAAGAACTCTCGGAACGTCTTCAAACTCCAAAGAATAGGTTACAAACACTATTAATAGAATATGTTTGAATATGTCCTTGTAAACTTACAATAACAATTCGATAGCGACAAAGCCTAGTAGGTATACCTATATTTATTATGTATTAATCTGGTATAGTGATGGGTGTTCGTCCAAATGTTCTGATTTTCTCGTTCATTTCATTCGGTCTATGATCGTTCAACCGATTAATTGAATGTATATTTTATGTTTCCATATAAATTGGTGTATTATTGTTTGGGGTACAAATACTCACAAGGACATGTAGGTACATTAAATCTATCTATAAACATTATAATTGAAATAAATAGTTTTTTTTCTATAGATAAAGAATTAAAGAATAACATTTATCATCAGTTACTGTTCTCAGCGCGCTATGGAGCGTGCTACGCTCGGAGTTTCTCTGAAGGATAAAATCAGGAATGCAATTATCCGGAAAAGAACAAAGAGTTGCCAACATAGCTTACAGAGTAAGGAAACTGAAGTGGCCCGGCCATGTGAGTCGATGGATCTATGGCCGGGCGGTGGAGCAGACAAGTCCTGGAGTGGAGACCGCGTACCAGGTAGGTAGACCGACGGGTCAGACTGGATGCGGAAGGCGGATAACAGGGTGTTGTGTCGCAGCCTGAGAGAGCATGAATTGGACTGAATTGATTGATTGAACTGTTCTAGTAATAGGATGTTTACATTTTGTAATATATTGCGAAGAAAAAAGCACTTGGCAGCGAATTTAGGTGTCTTCGAACAAATAATAAAAATACAAAATGGCACCCGAACTTAAGAAAAATAAAGTTTTAAAAATGGAAGTTTTCAGAACATCATTGCTCGTCATGTTCCCTACTCTAATCTTTTATATTTGAAACATCGTTTTAACAGAAAGCACTCAAAAATATCGACGTTTAGATGCCTACCTTTTGGAATAATTACTTACTTTCGAAAAATAATGTGTTCATTATACACAAATGTTTTCCCTATAACATTACACATAAAATAAACCTAATATTTATCAGCTGCATTATACCGCCAGTAATTATTGAAATATCGGTATACTACCAGGAATACTAGTGTTATTAAAATTCCCCGGAAAATGGCCTACATGCACTAAATACATTCGTATATAGAAATATGTGTCAAGGGAGCCGGTCACGATGCGACCTACTATCGTGACGTTGACCCCTAGTTTGAATTACAAACTTGAGGAGTTATAAATTGTTACCTGGGACTATTTATATCATTAATCGATAGCCAATTGTTTGTTTTATTTGAGTAGATCAAGTACGAATTAGTTCATGGTAAGAATTTCTAGTAGTTAGTAGCTTACCTACTACTTATGTTGACATGGTATGTGGTGATAGAAGGCTGACGGACACGTCGTGAAGAAAGTTTTGAGCATGCCTGTGAATGACTGTAAGTGCAGGAGAAGACCAAAGATGGGTAAGTAGTGACAAAGATGATATGGTATTTTGTTTTTGGGTGGGAAATCATCAAATAACTTCTCCCGCTCTAGGGGGAGCAGACTTTTACTGACTAAAACCCACCCGTGTTCCCACAGTTGCCTGTGTGCCAGGGGCCGCGGTATCTCTATCGAACAACCAGCACCCCTGGCAGGCATCGGTTCTTGCGGACCCCACCTGTTGGTGCTGACATCTCTTTGAGGCGCGCGTGGAACACAACGCGCCGTCGACCCGGGCTTGGTCCTGACCGGACATCGAGCTACCCATTACTCGCCGTCCGCAAGCCCGCGCCTACGGTGGCCGGGAATTAGCCTGGGATTCCCGACGCCCAGGGCGTCTCCCGCGGCGGCTACGGTCGTGAGGGCGCATGTACTGCCAGGCAGATATGGGAGTGATAACAGAGATGCTAGCTGATAGAGCTTTAAGGAAGAAAAAGATAAGCTACGCCAATCCCAAGAATATAGGGGCATGAGTATGTTGAATCGATTGAGTATGAATTAGTTCAAGGTTAGAATTTGTACTAGTTGTAAGTTCAGACTACGCTCAAGTTGACATACTTTAGTAAAATAGGTTGATACGAGAGAAATCAGCGTAATGATAGAGTGGGTTGGCTGTAATAATAGTACGCCTTGGCTTGTCATAATTTCTGATGAGGTTGATTGAAAAATTAGTAACTGTGCTAGGTGAAGCTGTTATTATAACGAGAGAACTCGAATAGTGCATAAACAATGCAACGATGCAATTAGATATGTCAGACTTTTATTACTTACGGCAAAAAGAAGGAGATTGACTTTTACTGGCAGATAAAAACAAAATCGCCGGCAGCACAGATAATGTAGAGTAAAAAAGATTTCAAATTAGGTTGAACTGAACTGAAACAATATCAGAACATGCCGTCTAAAATTAATGTGGTGTAATTTTAAAATTCGCCTAAAAATATTGACTATTTCGATATATCTTAAGTGTGATCACCTCTTCCTATATCTAGGATAATTTACTCCTAGGTATTAGATTTACCAATATCCTTAATTTTGTTTGCACATTAGAATTTGGAATCAGCCCCAATATTGATATCAAAGATGCTAGTGAAGTTTTAGCTTAAAGACCCCCGAATGTTCTTTATATTCCATGGTTCTTTATTGCGAAAAAAATGTGGCTTCAGTCGTTTTATCGGCGATATGAAAATCTGCTTTTGTTTTAGCACCACAATTCGGTCATTGCACCTTTCATGTTTCTCAAAAAACATGAAAAAAAGAGTATTCTTTTGTCGTTTCTAAAGAAGGTTTTATTGGTCATTTTGTCAGACTCGGGCCTTATCAAAGTACCATCTCGCCTCAGAGATTAAGTTTGGTTAACAATTTGATAAGACCCGAGCCGACCGAGCCCGAACTTTTAGGGTTCCGTCCCCAAATTTGCCCACGGAACCCTGTTACTAAGGCTCCGCTGTGTGTCCGTCCATCAGTCTGTTTTCATAGGGCTGTATCTTTTTTACCGAAATAGGTAGACACTTGAATTTTTTACAGAATGTGCACTATAAGAGGGGGTCTCAATACAACAAAAGTGTTTTTTTACTAAAGTATATTTTTTTTTTAATATTGTACAGTGTTACGGAACCCTTCATGTGCGAGTCTAACACGCACTTGGCCGCTTTTTCATCTCGTTATCTGTCCCGTAGCAACCATCAAAGGCCTCTGTAGAGGTCACGACCTGAAGGAATTAGGTTACTTTCAGTGTTACAAAAGGTCGTTATGGTGGGAAATATTATTTGTACCTAAGATGTTCGTGGTTATTTCCTTGTTGGCAGGGAGAGATAGGGAAAAAATACGGGTTTATCCGCAAAGCCTTTTGAGGGTGGAGTCTTTAACGAGTCACGTTGTTTATTATACCATCTTTTTTATTACTTTCGTGATATTTTTTGTTACTTATGTGCGAAAAACAAGATTTTGCTTTGTTCTTCTAAGGGCGAATTTCACCAAACTTTTATACTTAGAATAAGTCTTATCCTGAGAATAAATTTTGAATTTTTGACAGATTTTCCATAGTTGAATTGTCAGACGTAAATTTTATTCTGCGGATAAAAGATATCTGACTTTGGTAAAATCAGCCCTTAGTCATGCTCTAAAACATCTTTAATCTTAACCATGTACGGTGGGCTGCATCAATTGGGTACCCCAGTTGTATTAAAATTTTAATTGATGCAGCCCACTGTAGGTACTATTGGATTTACGTTATTGCCTGTGTCTCCTTGCTCTTCTGTATATTACCATTTACTATCTGTTAAGGCCAGGTCCGACTCTCACTACACCTGTAGCATAGGCTACGAAATTCCAGTCAGCCTACGTCATCTCCAAATATACCCTGCCGTCTATATTTGAAGTGCTAACACCGTTATATATAACTTTAAGTTAATTAAGCTCTCGACGCTGCAGTGTCTAGCTTTGCTGTCTATTCACTTACACAGAGACGCGATGGGTCCCGAGCCTCTCGAAACATCGTTAATATTTATAGCGATAGTTATTTGCATTTATATTCCGTTTTTGGTAACAAAGCCGTGTTGACAGCTCTGAACGGCCTCAACTTTGGCCTTTGTGATGAATTGGTCATATATAACTGGCCTGGGCTTGTAGCACTGTTTGTTATTGAGAAGGAGTTGTTTTTGAACTTAGGTATTTGTTATTGATGCATCGTTATTTATGGGTTTTTTATTTTTGTAGTTTACGGAATGAAAATATCGAAGAGTCGGAAGTAACAGTTATGTACCTACAGACGCCAACACATCAAGTTACCCCAAACTGTCAAATTATCCCAATTGAACATGAACCTTATCATCTTGTAATAAAGTTGAAAATCTATCAAAGAAATTTGACAGATTGGGGTAGCTTGGTGTCTGTACATCGATTGTTTTTATTATGATTACTCCTATGTTTGGTAAGCTCCAACTAAGTTATGACAACCTGGTACCTCGGCAAGGCATAAAGCGTTTTCTACCTGAGACACCTAGGTGAAGTTATTATTACTCCTAAAACCTTGTTTTACTCTAAAACATTGTTTAACGCGCCGTCTTCACCTTACAACACTTTAAATTGTCCATTGCGTAACAGTAGAATGTCACAACCACGATGTAGTGAACAATGGACACTGTTCGTCGACAATTTTAATGAGACTGCTAAGAAAGGGTTCGCTACTACAATGCCCCCTTCCTGTACCATCTGATGATGACAAATGACAATTACGTTCACTCCAAAGGGAATTTTAAATTATATTCTATAACGGTAATGAATGAAGTTTTTCGTGAACGTTTTATTTTAAATTAAAAATGTTTCAGTTCAGTCCACAGAACGCATTCAGTCACATGATAGTTAGTCTACAGTCTATACTACCAGACAAATTAATAAGGTACAGTCTTATCAACAAAAAATCTTTTTGTCTGCGAGCGTGGTAATCCAATTTGGGGTCCCTCCATGTTCCTATTTTATTCTTCTTTTATATTGTCCTTTATGACGCATAGGTTAACACACGGTGCACGGCCAAGTATCTCACGGATGCCATTCAAATTTGAAAGGAATGTCGATAAGGGATCGGATAACATGGTCTTTGTTACTGGCCGAATAGGGATTAAAAAAGGTTAAATTAAAAGTATTAAAACCGATCCCCTTCCATTCCTTGATATCTAAAATCAGGATCTTTATGTTACAAAGTTTTAGGTTAGGGAATCTTTTCGCGGATAAAGGGTATCTTATAGGGATTCGAATAGGTAGCGATAAACATGAAAAGCTTTTAGCGACATTGAAATGTGACAGAACGTTTTTGTTTTGGATATAATCAAAGATTACCCGGGACATCGTTCGCGGGGCATTAAAACCTTTTGAATTTCTTTCTTTTTCTAAAATAAAAGTAGCCTAAGTTACTCCTTATAACATCAGCTATCTGGCAGTGAAAGTCGCCGGCAAAATTCGGTTTACCCGTTTCGGAGATTAGCCGGGACAAACAGACACAATAAAAAATGTTTGGGGGTTCAGCTATGCTTGCAAGAACATTCGATTACATACTACAAAATTATTGAAGTTCTCGTTCCATACTTTCATCGCCAGAACATTTTACTACACTATGCGAAACAGCTAAGAAATGTTTTAGTACAACTTTGACGTAGTTGAAACGAAAGTAAGAGATGTTGGCAACAGTACAAGTTTAGTACAAACGGACTCACAAATGACTTTATTTTTGATAACTGGTGCGGTTAACAATGTTTTCACATAAAACTGCTGTTTAACTGGCTTTTAAGCTGTACGGGGACTGTTTTGTATCTTCTTTTTTTAAGAGTCCTTAATCTCAAGTTCTCCTGTTCTTCCTTGAGACGCAAACTTAACTAAATGTTCAGTAAAAGACGTATGATTATTGAAATGAAGGGGGCATCCCACAAAGACGTAATTTTGCCGACGGCGACAAAATCCAAAAACCACATGTTATGAATGTTAAACAAGCATGAAAATTAACAACACACAATTAAACATTTTCAAGGAATTGCGAAGATCGCCCTGAGGACACGGTGGAGCATACGGTGGCGGTCTGCCCGGCTTGGGCGGAGCACCGCCGTGTCCTCGTGGAGGCGATCGGCGGCGGCGATCTCTCGCGTCCGGCCCTGGTGCAGGCCATGGTACGGAGCGAGAGTGAATGGTTAGCCGTCACCTCCTTCTGCGAAGCAGTAATGCTCGCAAAGAGGGAGGCGGCGCACGTGAGGGAGAGGCAGTATATGCGCCCTCACGGCCGTAGTCGCCGCGGTAGAAGCCCTGGGCGTCGGGAATCCCAGGCTGATTCCCGGTCACCGTAGGCGCGGGCTTGCGGACGGCGAGTAATGGGTAGCTCGCTGTCCGGTAAGGACCAAGCCCGGGTCGACGGCGCGTTGTGTTCCACGCGCGCCTCAAAGAGATGTCAGCACCAATAGGTGGGGTTCGCAAGGACCGATGCCTGCCAGGGGTGCGGGTTGTTCGAAAGAGATACCGCGGCCCCTGGCACACAGGCAACTGAGGGAACACGGGTGGGTTTTAGTCAGTAAAAGTCTGACACGCCCTCCCGCTCCACCCAGAGCGGGAGAAGTTATTTGATGATTTCCCACCCAAAAAAAAAAACATTTTCAAGGAAAACGATTATATCGATTGAACATAAACTATTAGTAAGTATTAATAGTTTACACGCCACTTTACTTTCTCAAGATTTGCATCATATTGAAATTATAGCAACTGTGGAATATCGTGCGTTTATTGTTTCAATTCAATTTGATTTGTAAAGGCAACGTGATAGCTGCCTATATCACGTGACCCAGGTTGTGTAGATCTACCTGTGAGTCGTGACCACATCACCACAAGATCTAGAGTTCTAGATAGATCTGCAGACGGCACATTTTAGAGGCACGTGTTTGTCTAGGGCTCTGTTTACCCTTCGGATTGCTATTTCTTGACGTGTGATTGAGAAACTTGTGCCCAGCTGTGTATTTACTGTGACACGTGTCGATATGCTTGAATGATGGCGTAAAGGGTTCCCCAGGGATTTATTCTTGGTCCGGACTTGATTCTACATAATATATAGCTTTAAATTAGTCATGTAACCGATAACGTTTGTGGTCTGGGTTATATCGACTAATATTTCGGTTGTTATATAAACTGTCGTACCTATTTATTTTTATAGCCTCGTACTAAAAGATTACAATTCGTTTTACTCCAGAACAGAGTTTACAACACAATAAAACTGAGTCAACCATTTCAATACGTTACTATCGGGCTTCCGATACAATATTTTTCTCAGTTCTACTTATAACTCGAGGGTTGCAATAAACAGAAGTGCATAGAACTGTTCGAGGACAACTTTGGAACTGCAATTAATCAAAGGCTTGTGACGAGTCCACGTGTTCCTTATAAAGTTTGAATGGGTTATCGCTAGAATAGGACCTTGCGAACGCTTTGAATGAAGAATGTTATACAGTTCAATCAAACAAAGCAGGAATTTTGTTAAATATTCTGGCTTAACCAGGTACGTAAAGAGTATGTTAGTGTTTTGGTAATGTGTCAATCTAGAAAGTCACCTGAGACATTGAGTTGTAGCACGTGAAGATGGACAATGACCTTACTCTACACATCAGACTGCAATCATTGATTACTTTCAAATTGTAGGTGGTATATCTGGCATGGGGTGTTTCCCTACCTAACAACAATGATGCAGTATTTTAGTTATATCCTAAACATTTAGTTTCTGCCAAAACGGGGAAAGAAGAGCCAAAGAGCCGTCAGTTGTTATTTAGTTAGATTACGCTCTTGAGCTTTGAAGACAAATTATAATTGAATTACTTTGAGAAAATCCAGATCAGTTAAAGAAATTAAATCAGAGCCAATTTACATCGAGAGTTGGTTTGAATGGATTTTCAACCAACAGATTTAATCCTGTTCAGAATAAAGAAGTGAATTAATGAAACTGTTTTGCTCCTTATCTATTTCTCATATCGTGTAAGGCTTTGTCTCGTGAATTTTCTACCAAATTACCCAGTTAATTAAAAACAAACACAAGTTAAGATACGGGAGTCATGTTCGTAAAAGTAAACAAACATAATCCATACAGTTATCTTTATATAATAGGTAAACAATTTACAGTCATTTACTTCTCGTTACGAAGCAACCAACACTAAGTATCATAAAATTCTTAAAATTATTGTAAACGAAGTAAAACATAATAACATTATTATTAGGGTAATTGAAAACGAGGTAAATTTAGCTGTGATGATAGGTAATTACTGTAAATTAATTAATAACAAGCTGCACCTACTTTTGCATTCAGAAGTCATATAAGTCGTAAACAGGGGTGCGGAAACCTATAATTATTATGCCTAATGGACATCGCAAAATAATTTATAATGCCACATCAAAGACGAATAATTTCAAACTAATCAAAGAGAGTGACCGTATAATTCGATTATACCCAACACCTCAAACGTTAAAACAAACGATGTTTTACAAACACTTGAAGCGAAATATGACAAGAATATTAATCATCTCGTAAAACCAATTTTATAAAAGCGTCTTCTGTAAATGCTGGCGCTCGTCTTTGTAATCGTAATCGTATTCATTGTGCGTTTCATTGTTCAGCGTACATTATGTAGAGCCACTAATGAAACTCTCAACGTTTGACATCAACGTGTCTGCAATTATGTAATGTTGCTAAGAAATAAAAAGCTTCACATAAACGTTGCGTGACCAATAAGAAAGATGTGCCGAAATATACACACAAACAAAATCTTTAACGACGTGATTCACATACATGATGTTATGATACAGCTTCCTTATTCCCAAGATAAGTGAAAATAAACATAAAGCAATACTCAAACTGCGAACGATGGACATGTATACATAATGGTCTAAGCTAGCTAAGGGCTTTCTATTCTACATGAGTGTGGATCGGGAGGAGATCTCACCAAACCGGTTGGCCCTTCATGCCGGCAGTTGTCCGTTCGAGTGAGAGTAGAGCACGCAAGTGCATCACTCCTTTCAGCTACGCGCACAAATCAACGCATACCATTTTTGGCTGCAGCAAATTTCACCGGTCATCTTCTTTATCAAACACAGCACATGTTCCAAAAAACAGATCTCACACTAATATCGTCAATTTTATATACGGAGCACCCGCGAACACGGCCCGACCGCGCCGTGGCTTACGGACGACTAACCGAGCCCGGCGAGTAGAGTACACCCATCTCGCTACGGAAAAATAAACGGGATTGTGCGCAGTATGTATACGGCTTAAATCGAAACAGAGCAAACTAATATGAACTCTATCCTGATGAAAATAAAGATGATGAAGAAGATTTAACTAAAAAAGCATGTGTTGTTATGACCGGGCAGAGAACTGATGATTGTAGCCCGCTAGTTGCAGTGGAAAGAAAGTAGGTGCATTTCCTCGAGTTGGATGCTGCAGGCTGCGAACCGAAATGCGGTCAGTGTCGCTGCTGTTTCATGATTTAATAATGTGTCATAGAGTAAGCCGCCGCCCTCATTGGTTTTTTTGAGACCGTAAGCAAACGTGAACTCAACACCTTTCATAAACTACATCACAGTTTTCCATTTTTAGAAGTAAACCACAAACCACCATGCTCCAGTAATTATGTTTGTTTTGAAAAGTGACGTTCTAGTTACCAAAATATCAGATGCTGGGTGCAGGAACGCGGAATATTTACCTGTAAACAAAACAGAATAAAGATATTAAGTTGGTTATCATAATGAATGCTTTGAGCCTCAACGTGGATGTAAATTCAAATAAAAAGGAAAGTTGATCTATTGAACCGGTTCTAAGCGACTTGTCCGGTGGTAGTGGTACTACATGTTGACTGGTAGGCTGAGCCGTTGCAGCTGTACAGCTGTTTCAACACTAACAACGTGAGTATTCGACGGACCATTGAACTAACATTAAATATTGATATTACAGACTTAACACAATTCATGTAATTTAAAACGATCCATTTTGAGATATTCTGACGTAAACATGTATGGATTAACGAAGTCGCTGATACCACGGTAGCCGGAGGAAATTATCGTACTACAGAAAATGCTAAACAGTTATCGTCTTAGTTTTGCTTTGCAAATCTACAACACGGGATGTTACCACTACAACGGTTCCAATTAGATGGTCTCTTTAATTGCCTTCTATTTTACATATTACATAATCATGCGAGATCATTTAGGTTATCGAATTGTATTTCAAAATCATTAAACTCTTCCTTTCTCGTTGGATTTGTCATGTTAGATCTCAGGGCCTACCTACTACACCACCGCAAAATTAACGTACTAAAGATGTTGCCAAGAAAATCCCCGAACCATGAAAGAAGGAAAGAATTCATTGAATTCCCAACATCAAACAAAGAAACTAATTCTTATCTTTAGGGTATTATATATTATATTCAATAACCATAAAGCCAAACTGACCCTGTAACGTAAAAATAAATTACCCGTATCTGTGTTCCTATACATATATGTATATCCTGTATATACCACAGTAATGTGCACTGTTTGTTGCAATACAATGTTTGTCTTTCTCTTATGAGACGAAACGCAAAACATGAGGATGACAGTTTACAAAACTTACTCATGCGCCACAAGTTGCCTCCCGTCAACTATGGCAGCGGTGACTGAATGATTGAACACATCCCAAACATTTGTATTACCACCATCTTTCAACAATTCTTTCAAGTATGGAAGTTGAATGGTAGTCTAAACATACACATTTGTAATATTCATCTTGTTTAGTTTTTCACTATCTGCGTCTATAGACTCAGTTGCATTGATTTGAGTTCATTCAGTGTTGAATCTGTATGTCTGTATGGATTGAATGCTCTGAAAGTTAGATTAGATTTTCATACATGTTTGTTTTTGAGGTCTGGTTATTTGTTGGACCCTCAAGAGATCTAGAATTTAGGTCTGATCCGTTAAAGTCCTATGCAGTTCCCAGATCTAACATAATTTATGGCCTACTTAAATGACTTCGTAAGTATCCATGAATTATCAAGCCTGTTCATTAGCAGAACTTAACATAGCTATAACAGGTCATGGTAAGGTTGTCAGCCTAGAAATGAATGAGAATCAATGTTAATAAACTCTATATTTTTTATTCAGGGTTGAGTTAGCTTTGGGAGATAAAGTAAACATAATATATGAGTGTATAGACCTAATCTAACAATTTTCTTTTTTTTTTGTTTAGGAAATCATCAAATAACTTCTCCCGCTCTGAGTGGAGCGAGAGAGCGTGTCAGACTTTTACTGACTAAAACCCACCCGTGTTCCCTCAGTTGCCTGTGTGCCAGGGGCGATGGTATCTCTTTCGAAGAACCCACACCCCTGGCAGGCATCGGCCCTTGCGGACACCACCAGTTGGTGCTGACATCTCTTTGAGGCGCGCGTGGAACATAACGCGCCATCGATCCGGGCTTGGTCCTTACCGGACAGCGAGCTACCCATTACTCGCCGTCCGCAAGCTCGCGCCTACGGTGGCCGGGAAGCAGCCTGGGATTCCCGACGCCCGCGCCCCGCGCCCCCAGGGAATCTAACAATCTTCAAATTCATAATATTGTCCCACCCAGTTTACTAAATAAACATGGAATATTCTTTCTGTGTTATTGTTTACATAATAAGCCTATAATGTTCCCACTGCTGGGAGACGGGCCTCCTCGCTTGGACAGGGAGTGGGCTGTTATCTACCTCGCGGGCGCAAGTTTTCGTTTTTTATTATAGGACATCCCGTTTTCCTCGCGGTGTTTTACTTTACCGGTAGCGGTTATGAAATTATTGACACAAACTATCTTATCTATTTGGTTCGAACTCACGACAACTCGTAAGTTTGGGCCATGTCCACTAGGCTAACATTGCTCTCAGTGTTAACGTTTAAACTCTTTGATTCTTCTGAGTAATATACTCATTATATTAAATTTCATAACGAATTGATAAAATACTGCCGTTGGACTGAAAATGTTGGATATATTAAGATATACATACGAGTATGTTATTAATCCACGAGTTTGGTGAGTGATTTATGTACGGACGCCAGCATATCAAGCTATCCCAAACTGTCAAATTTTCCCAATTGAACATGAACCTTAAGCGTTTGCAGTAAAGTTGAAACTCTAACAAAGAAATTTGATAGATTGGGGTAGCTTCATGTGCTGGCCTCTGTACGTCACTGTTTTTATGAGTATGGATATAATTATAGGTTTACTTTTTGTAGGTTTGAGGTTGTTGTTGCTAACACAAATTATTATCTTTGACTTGTACAAGCTATGGTGTACATAACTATTTTGATCATGCTAGGATTCGATGACTCTTGTTCCGGCACATCGTTTGACTGGTTCTTTTTGATGCATTTGCGTCTTCTAGCCCACATATTTCCCTTTAGGATTAGAATTTGAAAATACTATATATTTTTGTTTATACAGATTGGTTGATGGGTCAGTCCATCACCCATCTCTTTACCTGTGACAGCCGCCACATTCATAAAACACGGGCTATCTCCGATAATGAAGGTTAGGTTAGTCTAACCAGAGGTCAGAGGCCCAGAGGTCTAACAGTGTGCCTTGTTTAATTATAAGAACAAAAAGTTGTGTTTTTATATTATATAAATAAATAACCGGGAGTAGGCACCTCAAAATACTTGGAATATAGGTACCTATTTCATACAATGGCTTAAGAGACTATGGAAAAGTAAACTTTTTTTTCTCTATGAACCTGATTTGCGTGCACAGTTACGCGCTTCATGGCACTTTTATTCACATACAGGCACGGAAACAAAATGTACTACGCCAATAACCTAACCTAATCGGCAAAAAAGAGGCCATGACGTAAAACAAACTTTGACTCTGTCAACACTGTTAAGGAAGCGTAAAAAATGAATGCAGTAGTGTATCTTTATCTGTCTGTCTGTACCACACGCGATGCTTTACAAATACAGAAGAAAGAGAGGTCGTAACTTGTGACATGAGATACGATTGACAGGCTGTTGCCATGTGTTTCTTTGTCTCTACAAATAAGTGTTTGTTGCACTGCGTGAGTGCTAACACATGTGCACATTACTCCGCAACAAAATGTAATTCAGTTATCTCGTAAATTAGCTGTCTTTTGTGTATTATTGACTTTTTATATGGAACAAAACGGTTAAAGAGCAATGTGTTCAGGCGTCATGCGCGGTGATCGATTGGTTTTTGGCTTGATGTTTTTTTTTTATGAGACAAAGGCATCATCTATTTCTGTCATTAAATCTGTGTTGTGTTCTAGCCTGTGACTAGGTTACTATACCCCATTTATTATAGCTTTAGAAAAAAGAGGCTCGTAGAAGCAGGAGTGCAAAACATTTTATTTCAAAGTTAAGTTCTAACTTTTTTAGGTAGATTTAAGACAGTACTAAATACTGAGATAAACGAAGTAAAAGTAATTTTTATTTTAAATAACGTTCTATTTATAATAACATCTTCATCACACATTACAAACCTACAACAAAACGAATGAATGAAACAAACAATCACATGATGATTTAAATCTAATTAAGATTATAAATTAAATAAAATAGTTTTTTTTTACAACACTTTATTTTAAATAACAACTTACGACCCACAATACGTTGGTAAAACTTCGTCGTCATCAGCAAATTCAGTTACTCGGTGTTGTTCACTCCTGCTTCTTTTAGGTTTTTAGCATTGACACTTAATTTTTTTTGGCATTAATCGTAATTTTGTTACGAAGTGAACATTAAAAAGAACCTTTTTTAACTTCTGTCTAATGCTATTGTAAATGGAGGTTAGGTTACTTTCAGAAAATAATACAACTCTTTAGCCTAAAGTAGTTATAATATAACTACTTTAGGCTATATATTTAAAGAAATCTTTCTACATATTATGTAGAAAGATTTCTTAGCTGTTAATCCTCTAATAATACCAAAATCTAAGAAATTGGTGTTAATAACTAGTATACTAGTTATCTTAATGGAAGCATGGCTCGTTTCCCGTGGTTAACTCTAAAGATTCTGCGCAAAGATAGACAATGATAAATTTTGTTTTTATCACTTATTATAATCTCCTCCACAGCTCCCGTGCTTAACAGGCCTAGAGGTCTGGTTTTACTTCACAGGCTAGTTTAAATGCCATTCAAGGCGACAGGCAGTAAAGGCGACCTTGGAAAATGAGGGATGATCCTAATTTTAGAAGGTCATCTTATACCCAATCTTAAGGGTGAAACGTAATCTTTTATTATGGTGCAACATCAGCAGAATGGAAAGATTTTTTTTCGAGGTTATACACTCATTTTGTTTTAATAAACACGATGTTTTCTTGGATTGTTAGCTCAGGGCATATAATTTTAGTGGTAGTAAGGACAACCTATCTTCAGTCTATCTCTCTGGCAGTTTAAATAATTTAGGTACGCGGCCTATCCAAATGTCCTCTGGTAATGTTCGTCGAAATGATTAGTCATAAATGCGTGCACTGACTAGACAGGTCCACTCAATTTGTGTGATTCTTTCCTCACAAGACTATTTCAAACACCAATCTACATACCTACATAGTCTTCCCATGATCTGAAAGCGATTATGTCTGAAGTTCTGGACTGTAAAAGAGACTATGACCTCTTATTTTGTTTCGCCCTTTCTTCTCAGAGTAGTCAAGTAGGAAATGCCGACCTTATCTAGTTTTTAAAATATGTTTGATGTGTTTGTAGAAACTTACTTACAGATTTTTTTTTTTACATGCAGATCTACTTGATATTTTAAGACCTTGCACATTTATTTGATGTACCTACATATACTCATGTTTTACAATAAATATATATTCCATTCTATTTTAAGTAACTTTGATAAAAAGGAGATGAAAAAAATTGGTCGTTTGCAAAACCGACTCGTTCAATGTATCACAAATGAAATTTCACGCGGGTCGCTTTCAGTTTGCAAACAATGTTACTGTAACAATAGATACAAACATATGTGTGAGTGTGTGCACGTTCCATTTCGATATTGAGTTTACAAATTATTAATGATGTACCTACACAGTTACTGAGTTACACAGTCAACATCATCCGATAACTTTAGTACATTTCAATTCCGAAATGAATCGATACTAACAGACTCGCTAACGCAAACAGACGTCTGTTGTTCTCAAATCATAAAGTAGGTACTCTGTTTGTAAATCGTAGAGATTGTATTTGGTTAAATTATCTACGTAGATTTAAATCATTATCCGAAAAACAATAACTTCCCACGTAGACGAAGATTTACGTTTGAAACAAAAGAAATACACCAAACACATTGTTTTTCCTGTTTTATTGTGAATTAGTCACTTTTTTTATGAATTTTGTGTGCGTCGTAGTTGGAATATTTTGCGAACACTGCCGTGATTGATTACAGTACCTAGTAAGCACCATTATTGAAACATACGAAATTTGACCTGAGAAACCGTATTTATAGAGTATTAATTGATTGATGAAAACGGGTAACTTTACACCTGTGTTTAAATTGAAACTGTAACCTCGTTATGGGAAATAAAAACAGGACTCTGCACGCTCATTGTACAGTTAGTATGGAAAATAACAATAAAAGTGATTTCATCTTCATTTTATTTGCTCCAAATGTTTAACGGTGGAGGATACTTGACGATGCCTTTACCAAAACTGGCCAACTATGACCAGTTCTGGTACGACTACTAAGTCGTGGTTCAGCAGCTTCCATATCATCAGGATTGTGCCGGAATATAGCAGTTGTGTGATGGTACGATAGCGTGTCCCCGACATCATCTCAGTCATTAGAAGACAGCCGCCACGCAACTATCGATGCGACGCTCTGCTAGAGTGACTGTCAGTACTGTCACCAGCCAGTTTCACTCTTATTCAACCTTTTCAGTGATTTCAGTAAAATCGTAACAAAACCTAGATGGTGCAATTTGCTGCGCTGTCATGTTTATATCAACAACCGTCAGACAAAAATATTACTGATACCTCTTAAAAACAAATGTTTGAAAAGTAGGCAGGCAAGACGTATGGTGCTAATATTATAAACGTGAAAGTTTGTATGTTTAGATGTTTGGATATTTAGATGTTTGGTTGTTTATTACCCAATCACGCAAAAACGGCCTAATGAATTTGGATGAAATTTGGCACACAGATAGTTTAAAACCTGAATTAACGTAAAGGATACTTTTCGTCATGGTACATCGTGCTCGTGGGATAATTTCCGACCTCCCCGCGGGCGAAGCTGCCGGGCAAAAGCTAGTTTTATTATAAAAATCGATTCATATTGTCAATAACGGAAATAACGATGTCAGGAACATCGCGCGCAAAATGGCGGGATGAAGTTAACGAATTTGTCGCTTTTCCGAATGAAATAAAAAATATGAGGGTTATTTAGAGCGTCTAACAATTTCTTTTTCCGCCGACGCCTCAGGGCATCGACGGAAACAACATGTAGGCTACAAAAATGCACGAAAATTCACGAAAAGCTGTGAAAATCCATTCGACGAATGTTTGGTGAATGCCGCCGGCAATGGACACGTATTGAGTTCCGATTCTGTGTGCGATATCCGAAATTGGATTTTGATGTGATCGCATTCACGTCATTCGTGCTATATCGTTTTCGAATAGGGACGTTTTCAGCTTGAAGATATTTCCTTTCATGATTGAAGGTTTTGAATTTTATTAGTTAGTCAATATAATGACAGTTTTATTGATTTGATTTGCTCAAGACTCATAGCGGTTATCCCTGAAAAACATGTAAACAGTTAAATTAGATAGAGAATCGCCTAAAGGAATACAAATCCAATATTTCTATTTTTATTTCTTTTTTTTTATTTAATTCTTTAACCACATATTTTTCTGAACACACGAAAAAAACGACCAAGTACAAAGAAAACAGACTGAGCACACAGGTAAAAGAACAATTTTCCTGTAACGATGATTTCTCGTAATTGACAAACTTTTATCACAAAACCTTGCCATGTTTCGATGTCAAAAGCAACTTAATAAGAAGATAACAAAGTAAGTACCTATATTATTTATAATGTTATAGGTACAGATTAAGTATATTTATTACCTGGGGCAACGACTTTGATAGTCGAAAAGCTCTATAGAAAATCTTTCAGGCGAGTCTAATAAGATATTTGAATTTGCCGTCAAAATAAAGATGGTCTTTTTAAATTGATTGTAAGTGTCATTGACTGGAGTTTTTGTCATAAAACTCAGCCACAAGTGGATTTAGTCCTAAAATAGATTGCAGAGTGACTAATATTAGCTTTGTCGCGTGGACTTAGAGTGTCGCAACTAGTTTAACGTTAAAATAAATTGTGACATTGTAGTGATGTTGTTGGATTCATAGCCAAGAGCCTAGATACCTTGCTGTTACAATTTACATTCAGCTATAGATCATTTTATATCATGATCATCATCATCTCAGCCGAAGGACGTCCACTGCTGGAAAAAGTCAAAGTGGCAAAGCTTGGGCTCCACCGAGCTTTGCCACTTTGACCGGTTCTGTGCTTCCGGCATGCAGCGGATTCCTGCGGCCTTCACAAGGTCATTCAATTTTAGATTATTTTCTACTAATCAGGTCAAAAAGGTTAAGATTGATTTTTATAAATCCGTTAACTCAAAAACTGGAACAACTTTCTATATTTTTTTGGTGGGAAATCATCAAATAACTTCTCCCGCTCTGGGTGGAGCAGGAGGGCGAGTCAGACTTTTACTTACTAAAACCCACCCGTGTTTTTTAGTTGTCTGTGTATCAGGGGCCGCGGTATCTCTTTCGAACAACCCGCACTCCTGGCAGGCATCGGCCCTTGCAGCCCCATCAGTTGGTGCTGATATCTCTTTGAGGCGCGCGTGGAGCACAACGCGTCGTCGACCCTTAATCATTAAGATCGTCAATACAACCCTCTAAGTTCCCATAATGCTATTGAATCACTATTTCATGATGTAGTCATTCAATGGGATTATACTCGTATGAACTAATGATTATAGGAACATTTGAATTTCGGAAGCTACTTTAGCGTATCCCGCATATAGAGCGTCTGGTGTGTCCCTTCCCTTGGTGATTTATTCACATTTTATAGACACTGTACTTAAATATAAACCCTCCCCTAATATCTCGCCTTGTTTTCCCACAAACAGTGCCGCAACCAACCTCTAAATCAAACGAATTATTCATAAAGTGCGCCAGCTCGCATTCGAGCACGGAGCTTACATATTACATAGGCGCAACGTTACACAGACTATCATCCTAATTTAGATTAAATGATCTTGTTATACTATTTTATTTTGATTAAGTTTTTGTATATTTATGTTCTCTACAACTTTGAACTAAATAATATGGCTCATGGACTTTCAGGAAGAAGCTATCACAATCTGATTCATTCAAAATTCATTTTGTAGGATATTGCAAAGCCTCATAATATATGCTCGAAAAATTTATCTGGTTAACAACGTAAATAACGCAATGAATGTTGTTGAACTGTCAAAATGAAATCCATTTCTACTGTTAGTGTGTTACGCAGTAACCTCGCAGTTTAAAAGTCTCTTTATTTATTCGCTGGATAAGTCATATTTACGAAGACTTACAGAGAGACGTACAGAGCATTCTTTGTTCTCTTTTCTTTTTATGATCAGTTTTATAACAAAGCTTATCCCCATTAAGATTTCACTTACCAACGAATTTTACTGTCAGTTCGGAAGTGTTAAGATGTTGAAGATATCATCGATTTGTGAACGGCGGTAAAGCCGAGTTTATCGTCAAGTGGGGCTTGACAGTCCCCGGACACAAGGAGCACTTACAATCTTGGAGACTCATCAAGAGCATTGTTCAGGAAGTTCCTACAGCACAGTGAATAGCATTATCGGAGGTATAACATCTATTTCGTATTCAAGTCATTGTTTCAAATTGATGTTATTTCCACTTTAACAAATATCAACTTTATAGAATATTTTTATTAGGTAGAAAAATTACCACAATGTACTTTGCACTACCTTTGGCCAAGGTAAAAGCCAGCCCTTTGGTCATGGGAAGTGTTAACTGATTTAAACAAAAATCGTTTGCTTTTGACTGGTGTTTTCGAACATTTTGTGGCACTGACAGGTTGATATTGTCTGGTCTTCGTTAAAACTGCAACTCTTTGGTATGTTCACGTGAATTGACACCTAATCCGCCGGCAGCATACACATTGCATATTGAAATATGAATATGTGCCGTTTACACACCCATCTGGCAATTTTTATCAGCTTTTACTATTCCCTGTTTTTGATTTTGCTATTTTTATAACCTATCTTTGTTATTGAACCACGCTAACTGTCCATATACGTGCACTTCAGAGCATTTAATGAACGCCTTTAATGCTGCTATTAATGTAGTCACCTACTGGCCCCGGGTATTCTAAATAGTACTATCGACTGGAATAAGAGGTAAAGAGCTTATCGTGCTTTCCGAGGCACGATGGATACCCATCCACGGACCACCCATGGCAACCTGATCCATGGAGCCGTGCGGCCGACATTAGGTACTTCGCTACGAGACCCTGGAGGAAAACTATGCTTTACTATTATGGTGTTTTTCCCTGACGTCCTAGAACCTAGACCAAGTGACATTCGTCACATCGGTCGTGACATCGGTCATGGGTCGAATATATTGGATTGACAATAGTTCCTGAAAAACCTTATGTTAATCCCGAAATTATGAAACTCGTAGAAATACGAAATGCTTTGAAAGCAATTGCCACTAGATAATTCATTCTAGATAAGTGAGTCGGAAACTTCTCACGAAGACTGTGCTTCGGTCACAGCTCTAAATATCTAAATCTCACTCACAAACCCGGTAGAAATAAATTAGTATTACTCAAGTTAGCAACAAGGGCCGAGTGTTCCGCCTTCGTATCGCTTACATAAAACCAGTGGGATCGTTTGGGGACGCGGGACGCGAATAAACTCACGTTTTCTCATATCACAGACTGCCATGTTTTTCTTTATAATTTAGGTACACGTTTTAAGGGAAACGTGCTTATAATTTCGTATGAGAAGGGTTGGCTGTAAAATCAGTTAATTTGGTTGCTTATTTAACACAAATTTTACCGTCTAGCAAGCTTGCAAAGGGCTACAATTACCTGTGTTTGTTATTCAGTCGGCCAT
The DNA here is from genome assembly GCA_947359405.1 of Antitype chi. Classification (NCBI taxonomy): domain Eukaryota; kingdom Metazoa; phylum Arthropoda; class Insecta; order Lepidoptera; family Noctuidae; genus Antitype; species Antitype chi. The sequence continues at coordinate 5,376,562 of OX375815.1, read as the reverse complement.
TTTGTTTAATTTCAGACTTTCCCTAATAATGTTTTTTGGGATTATAAGAAACAATGGCAGATGATGATAAACCGTAATCAGAGACAAATTAAGGTTTAGATTTGATATTGTCTAAAAGGAAGTCACAATAGTTCACTTTGTATACGATATCTACAAACGATCTCATTTTGATCTGTGTATCGTTGTTAGATGAAATTGTATACGAGTATATATGCCTGTATAGATATACCAAACATATTAGATTTTACTTCTTATTCGGAGATAGCATCAGCAATTTCAAAAATGGTACATTTGTCTAAGGATATGGCATAATACAAGAAATAACTTATGGATACGCTCCGCTATATATCGTCATATAACAAATGACTGTCGGCCCGAAAACTAAACCGATATTTAAAATTGGTATTCTAAGAAATGAATCAGTTTAAAATATGAGATATAGCGTAGGATGACTCTGACTCAAGAACATTATAATTTCTCGTAAAACGTTCAATACTAAACTAGCTGAATTTAGAAGATTATTAAGTTGTGATTATCATTATTTAGATTAGATGATTCATTTGTGTGTATGCGTCATCGTTGGCGTGGTTTTAACTTTGGTGTTCAACATTCGCCATTTGATAGTTTATTGAGATGTTCAAAACGATATGTGCGAATTAGTGTTTCTTATTAAAATCTGTGTTGAAAATTTTAAGACTCTTTCCGTCTTATTACAAAAGACGATTAAACTTTCGTTCTAGCCTAAAAATCTGAGCCAGTTTTTGTATTTACAACTTTATTTTACATTATTAAAACAAAAATGACAACTTAGCACCAGAATCAGTTGTCAGTTTTTTTAAAAGAATTGTATGTCGATACCGATTGGGTTCTTTATTAAACCATACCTAAGGAAAAACCTTGTATAAGACCGTTTCAGCTTTTACTTGTGGCGATCTGACCCCCAGGGTAGGTATTCTTCACAACTCTATGAATTGTTCTTGATCCCTTTGTTTTCCCCAATGACGAAACGAAAGAAAACAGCCAGGAGGCCCAAGGTGCCTTTTCTTTGTTGCTTTTGTTTTACTCTTCATTATCTCTGCCATTTTTTAATATAGAATTCTTTATTTTAAGTTTGTTTTGAAGTATCCTCAGCTTGTTTCTGTAGAACCTGCTTCGTTGGTCCTAGTGGTTGCAATGGACTTGGATTTGATCTCCAGGTCAGACAAAGTGTTATTTTTATTGTTTTTTTAATTAGTTTTTTTGACTGCTTGATTGAAATACTTCTTTCTGTTTTCCTTTTTTTTGTTATGTTCGTTCCATGATTCATACTTCAGAAACTACGTTCTAAAAATACAGGCACTTATCTAATCACAGTACTTTAGTCCAGATTCTGACAACATACATAGATTGTATTCCAACAAAAACATGATTACATGCTGAAATCTATAGTAATTTGGGTATCCTTTCACATCCCAGAACACTCAGAAAAATAAAACCTTATTAAACCGGTATTACGCGTTCTGTCAAAATCAATGGAGACTTCATTGGAAACTAGCACATCTGCTGTTATTAGGACGTGCTTAATACCGGCCACCTATTGTAACGTATACTTACGTGTAGGAGTAAGTGGGTCGTTATATCGGCCACTCGTTGGCATTCGGTTACTGATTGTATGGCCGGTAATTGGATGGGTGACCGTGTCATCTCGTCTTTCTGTTGTGTACTCGTAACTACTCGGAAATCGACTGCGATGGTATTATGATTGAATATCGTTCACTAACGGACCAGTACAGACTCTAATTGTGTTTTGCTTACATAATTGAATACCCAATTTTAATTATGAGTTACAGGTTTCGGAAATGAGGTTACGAAATAAGGTTTCGAAGATATTTTGTGTAAAACATATCAAATAGTTGGTTACATAGTTTCTGAAATTGTTTCCACCATTGATTTTTCATCTCACTGATTTCCACCGTAAGCAGTATTCATTCTACATTGCTCGTGACTAAGTAATAACAGCCGCACGAGTCGATCCATCAAGTTAAGCTACACTTACCGGGGCCTTTTTTTTGAGGGTGGGAAATCATCAAATAACTTCTCCCGCTCTGGGTGGAGCAGGAGGGCGTGTCAGGCTTTTACTGACTAAAACCCACCCGTGTTCCTTCAGTTTCCTGTGTTTCAGGGGCTACACTCTTTCAAAAAACTCGCACCACTGGCAGGCATCGGCCCTTGCGGACCCCACCAGTTGATGCTTGACATCTCTTTGAGGCGCGCGTGGAACACAAAGCGCCGTCGCGTCGCCCCGGGCTTGGTCCTTACCGGACAGCGAGCTACCCATTACTCGCCATCCGCAAGCCCGCGCCTATGGTGGTCGGGAATCAGCCTGGGATTCCTGAGCTCCTGACGCCCTGTTGGTCCGTAGACCCATGTGATCTGTGACCATCTTTACACATCGAGACTTCTCCGTGAGTCGGAAAGCACGTTAGTTCCGACTGTTATTCGTGGATCTTTGACAGTACGTAGTCGTTACGGTTCATCAGAAGCTCGAAAGTCTCACAACCAGTATTACCAAGGGAACAACCTGTTACCCAGTTATTGGGTTCTATAATTTATTGCTATTCAGCTGCTTTCGGTTAGATTGGAAGCCGACCTCATCATAGTTGGGTAAGGCTAGGCAGATTGATTGATACAATTCATTCTACAAGTAGGTATTGCAAGTTTCCCACAAAAAGCTTAACGAAACTCTACAATATTCACTCTACGCATTTAAATACAAAAAACCTAACTGCTTAAAATTCGTACAATTTTTAAAGTTGAACGACCTCGAGACGTGTCGCAGGAACGTTCTATTTTTAAACGAGAGGATACTGACAGTTTCATTTCGTGTTTCGTAACTCTAACGTGTACGGTGTTAAGTGTCAATGAAGAGTTATACTTAAATAAACGAAAAACTTATGAAAGTTAACCTCATTCTTCTTCTTAATTCATAACATTGCTGTAATATATTATGTTACATCGTCTTACTAATACAGTGATGGAATTATTCATATTAGTGTGACTGCCATGACTGGAGTAGTCATCAATTGGTGCATTTATATTTTTAGCTACTAAACTGTTGAAGATCATTCCTAAACAGGTAAAAAACAAAAAAATATGCTCCGGTAAATAAAGGTAACATGATGTGAATGAGACATTTGTTTTCTTCGAAATTCTAGCAAAAAGACTAGCTGGACCGGGTGTTTTGACGCGACTGGAAAATCTAGAAACCTATTTCGAGCAGTAGGCTTATCATGACGTTTTCTATTTCTACTCTACTGTAGAATAGAAATCGCTTGTCTATATTTCTCGGTACAAAACTGTCAACTGTCTATACGGAAACGTAATTTTTATCTAGGTACTCTTCCGACGACAAAACGCTTGTCTACGGTGCTCGTGCTGGGTCTGCAGTAGTGGGCGCAATCAATCCTATTTTTATCCTGTTTGATGATACCGGATAAAAATAGATTTATTTGTTCTATACTATTCTAGATATATAAGGAGAGATGCTACTATCACCATTTTAAACTCTACACTAAACGTGATTATAAAACAACTCTTTACTTACCTAGGTATGCAGTTTGCCCGATTGATGAAATGTATCCCACGAGAACGGACTATCGGGATTTAAAATACCTTGTTTTATTTATCCATATAATTGGTTGTATCATCGTCATTATTTGAGCCGAAAGACGTCCACTTCTGGAAATAGGCCTCCCCTAAACACAGCCACATCGAACGGTTCCGTGCTTCTCTCTCTCTGCGGCCTTCACCAATTGGATGTATTTTGTTTTTTTTTGTTTACATACTTGAGTAGGTACTATCTATCTGTATAGTACACGTGTAGGTACACGTGTTTCGGTGGAAAATAAACCTAGTTTTCTTTCTTTTATAATTTTTATGTGTTAATCCAAAATTAAATGATTAACTATCTGTGTAGCTATACCCAAATCTGTTCAGCCGTTTTTGAGCCAATCCGTGACATCCAGACAAACAGCCAAATTCACAATAAAACATCGTTACTATTTTATTACATGTACTGTTAACTGTGGTTTCTTTACTTTCCATGAGCAACTTTATCAATGAGAACTGTTTTATAATATCTCTCGATTACTAAAAAAATATTATAAATAGGTATTAGATTATTCTACTTCTGTATCGCATCGATATTAAATGGCGGCAACAGATTTTTAGTTATTGACAGAAATTTTAGTACAGTACTCATGGGTAAAGTTGCTATGGAAAGTAAAGATGCCACAGCTGACCGTATATACTTCGTTGCAGTTAAACAGCGACACTAAAACGGGTGTCAACCTTTATTAGATACTGCACATACCATGAGAGTGGTGTCTGTTGCAGCTTCAGGACATTAAATATGTAGACACTTAAAAAAGCTCATCTTTATAAATATCAGCTTGTAATTGTTATAGTGAGTAAATGTAGGTAAATGAGTGTATATAGTGTATTAAGTTAAATGACGGACATACTTTAAGGGAGTATATAGTACTCACGAAAATGAATAACCTTAACTATGGGATCAAAGCAGAGGTCTCTAGACAATAAGTAGGTGCCTGAAAGATAGACGACGCTGCCGCAGTCGCCCCAGAAAGCAGTGGCGAGACGACCTGGACGCGTACCGCGAGGGCTGGTTCGCTGGTTCTCCCATTGTATAAGTTGTTCATTTAATATGGCAGACAGATAGTAAAACACATAGGTTTTGTATCCCACGGGAACGGAGACGAAGCCGCTAACGAAAGCTAGTTCAAGATAAAGTTTACTCAACAATTCATGAAATGTACATAAACATTAAAATCAGACCACGCAATTGTGAGGAAAAGCTTGGAATGGTTTTCGTGTTATTCTTAAATAATTTTCACTGTTTTGATATTCATTGTCAGTGAAAATGAATGGGTGAGTCAGATTCGTCATCAAATAGGATTTCTGGAATTCTGCCGATGGCGACACTGCACTGAAATAGCCCGTGACAAGAATTGTAACTGTTTGAGATTCCTTTCCAAAGAAATATATTAAGTGTTATTTTCTCCAGAGTTTCATCATCAAATATTCAAATCGCCGAAAACATTAATGTGCGCCTTCTTAGGTATCGCTCATGTCTTAGAGGTTTCCAGGAAAATGACACAGACTCTTTCTCATCTGAAATAGATGCCATAAAGAGGCACTTAAGCCTTATGTGACTTCCTCACGAATATTGTATAGAGCTTTCACATTGTCCTAGTGCGGACCACAATTTTTTGAGACATAAATGTAATCTACTCGTGGGAACAAATATGGAAACACAATCTAAAAAAACAAAAAATCAAGAAGAGGAGGAGTGTGATGCGGGGTCGGAGTCCGACGCCGCATCGAGCGCGAAGGGCTCTTTCAAGAGCCCGGAGCGTGTGGTAGGAGGAGCTCCCGGTAGAAACCGGGAGTTTTTTAAGAAGCGCCCGAAGGATGGCCAGGGTTCGTCCTCGGATGGCGGGGTGACCTCGGCCCGAAAGATTGGGAAGGTCTGTCGGCGGGGCGGTATCCGGCTAGGCAAAGGTCTAGCCACCCAGGCGACCAGCGAGCCGACCCGAGCCAGCCCAGCCGAGACATTGGCCATGGAGGGGCAACTCTCTGGGGGGACCAGCAGCAGGGCCCTCTCAGAGTCGTCTGGCGGTGAGTCGGACGCTGCCGGCGGCTCCAAATCGGAGCGACGGGCGAGGTTCGCAGAGGCTGTGACTGCTGCGATCAAGGGTGTGGCCTTGAAGAGGATTCAGTCCTCTAAAGACAAGGCCGTGCCCGCAGCCATAGCCTCTATTATGGCGGCAGCGGAGGACATCTCCACCGGACCTCCGCCGGACAGTATGTCCGAAATGCGGGCGGAGGTCGCCCGCTTGACTGCCGCCATGGAGCTTCTCCGAAAGGAGAACGAGGAGCTCCGAGCGGACCTGGCCGGACTCCGAGGAGCTGGCCCCAGGGTGGAGCCTCAGAAGGGGGCGCGGCATGGGCAGGGTGGACCCGCTCTTGAGGAGGACCGGGTACTGACTCTGGTGCGGCAGGAGCTGGCTGCCTTCCAGAGCCGATTTTCCGCCCTGGAGGCCATAGTCCATCGCCCCCCCCTAGCGGCGAGTCGGCAGGCCTCCGGCCAGCAGCAGACGGGCGCCACGTATGCCACCGCCACTTCAGCCACGGCCAAGTCGGCACCGCAGTCGGGACGGACCCCGGCGAAACCGGTGCCGACCAAGCCCAAGAAAGGCGGGGTGGCGGCGCAGGCGGCGACGGCCCCAGCCGTGGTGCCAGGAGGGTCGGCCCCGCCTCCCAAATCTCCTCCAGCCGACGCCGAGTGGCAGGTGGCCGGGGAGAAGAAGAAGGCAGGCAAGGCAGCTAGGGTGGCCAAACGGAAGGAAAGGCGGCAGCGGGCAAATAAGCGTAGCGCCGCGGCTAGGCTACGCGCCCCGAAGTCCGCAGCTGTAGTTATAACACTACAGCCGGAAGCGGAAAAGAAGGGCGTGTCCTACCGCGACGTGATCGCCAAGGCGAAGGCGGCGGTGAACCTGGCGGAGCTGGGGGTCACCAATGGCATCCGGATGAGGGTCACTGCGACCGGAGCCCGGATGCTGGAGGTCCCCGGTGCGGCCAGTGGCCCGACCGCTGACGCTCTGGCCGAAAAGCTCAGGGCGTCCCTTGATGCGGACGAGGCCCGAGTGTCCAGGCCCACCAAGTGCGCTGACATGCGCATCTTGGGCCTGGATGACTCGGTGACGGAGGACGAGGTGGTGGCCGCCATCGTCAGGACTGGGGAGTGCTCTGCCGAGCAGGTGAAGGCGGGCACCATTCGTCCTGACAGCACGGGGATGCGAACCATCACGGTGAGCTGCCCCGTGTCGGCGGCCAGTAAAATCACCGGCGAGGGCCGTAGGCTCCTGGTAGGCTGGGTTTCCGCGCAGGTGAAGTTGCTGGAGCCCAGACCTCTGAGGTGCTTCCGCTGCCAGGTGGGGCACCACGTGGGTGTGAAATGCACCTCGGAGGTGGACCGCAGCAGTCATTGCTTCCGCTGCGGTCAGCCCGGTCACAAGGCCGGCTCGTGCAATGCCACGCCGCACTGCTATGTATGTGCGGCGGCTGGCAAGCCGGCCGAACACCGGGCTGGGAGCAAGGCCTGCGCTCCACCCGCCGAAACCAGGAGCCGGGGCAGGGGCAAACCCTCCGCCACCGCCGTCACCGCCGCAACTGCCGCCACCGCCGCCGCCGCTGCCGCCTCCACCGTCGTCGCCGCCGCCGTTCCTAGCGCGGCAGGGCCCACACAGGGGGCCCCGGAGGGGGTTGAAATGGACTGCCATTAATGGCCCCATTTCGCCTCCTCCAGGCGAACATCAACCACTGCGCCGCCGCTCAGGACCTGCTGCTCCAGAGCATGGTGCAGTGGTCGATTAACATCGCCGTGGTCGCTGAGCCGTACTTTGTCCCGCCCAGGGATGACTGGGTGGAGGACCTGAGCGGCTCAGTGACCCTCATTTCGTCGGCCGCCGCCGGTACCCCGACCCTCGAGGGTGCCAAGAGGGGAAGGGGTTGCGTAGCAGCCCGGTTCGGGGAGATTGTCGTGGTAGGGGTGTACTTCTCCCCGAGCCGAATTCTCGCCGAGTTCCACAACTCCCTAGCGGAGTTGAGAGACGTCGTCGTCGGGTTCCGTTCCCTCCCCGTGTTCGTCCTCGGGGACTTCAATGCCAAGAACTTGGCTTGGGGTTCCCGTCTGACGGACGTGCGGGGCAGGATGGTGGAGGACTGGGCTCTGGAGACAGGCCTGGTCGTCCTGAACCGGGGTTCTGTCGCCACGTGTGTGCGGATGCGGGGTGAGTCGGTGGTGGACATTTCGTTCGCCAGCCCCGCTCTGTCGCCGCGTGTCGTCGACTGGCGCGTCATGGAGGGGGTGGAGACGTATTCCGACCACCGGTACATCCGGTTTGACGTCTCCGCCCAGACCTCGAGCGCGCCGGTCCAACGGGCCCCGTGTGGTCCGCGGTGGGCGCTGAAGCGGCTGGACCGGGAGCTCCTCCTGGAAGCCTCGATCGTGCAGGCCTGGGTGTCACCACCGGACAGGCCTGCCGACATCAACGACGAGGTTGAGTTGTTCCAGGAGGCCATGTCCGAGGTTTGTGACGTGGCAATGCCTCGGGTCCAGCCAGGACGCGCTTCATGCCAGGTGTACTGGTGGTCGCCGGAGCTCACAGCTCTGCGCGAGGCGTGCGTTGCTGCGCGTCACCAGTACACCAGGCACCGCAGGCTCCGTGTCCGCCCTCCGGATACGGAAGCCATTCAGGCGGAGCTGTACGAGGGGTACAGAGCGGCGAAGACCGCCCTCCGAGCGGAGATCCTGCGGGCTAGAATGCTGGCCCGCGAGGAGTCGCTGGAGACTCTGAATAGAGACCCGTGGGGACGCCCCTACAAAACGGTGCGGAATAAAATCCGCCCGTGGGCTCCCCCGCTGACGCAGAGTCTCCGGCCTCAGCTCGTGCAGGACGTGGTGAGCGCTCTGTTCCCTTCGCGAGGGGAGCACGCTCCCCCGCCCATGGCTCCGCCTGCTGCGGTGCCCGATGCGGACCACACCGACGACGACGACGATGTTCCAGAGGTGACCGAGGTAGAGTTGAGAGTGGCGGTACGTAGGCTGAATGCCAAGAGTACCGCCCCAGGACCCGACGGCTTGCCTGGAAAAGCCTGGGTCCTGGCCTTGGAGGCTCTCGGGCCTCGACTAAGAGGGCTCCTAAGCGCATGCTTGGAGGAGGGCCGGTTCCCACTTCGTTGGAAGACGGGGAAACTGGTCCTCATTAAGAAGCCGGGGCGCCCCGCGGACTCTCCGTCCGCTTACCGGCCCATCGTGCTGCTCGACGAGGTGGGCAAGCTCTTTGAAAGAGTAATTGCAGACCGCCTCGTCGGGCGGCTGGTGCGGGTGGGGCCGGATTTGGCGGAGAGCCAGTTCGGTTTCCGCAGGGGGCGCTCCACGGTGGACGCCATCATGCGCGTGCGAGCCCTCACGACGGGGGATGCTGTGGCCCGGGGTGGGGTCGTCTTGGCGGTGTCTCTAGACATCGCCAATGCCTTTAACACCCTGCCCTGGAGTTGCATAAGGGAGGCACTCCGGTATCACCGGATGCCGACCTACCTCTGTCGTGTGGTCGAGGCCTATTTGACGGACAGGGCCGTCATCTACCCCGGTCACCAAGGAGAGTGGAACCGGCGAGAGATGTCGTGCGGTGTCCCACAGGGATCGGTTCTGGGGCCGCATCTGTGGGACATCGGATACGACTGGGTGCTGCGCGCCGACCTCCCTAGCGGCGTCAGCGTAGTCTGCTACGCTGACGACACGCTGGTCCTGGCGCAAGGGAGGTCGTACCAGGCGGCGGCCGACTTAGCGGCAGACGGGGTTGCGACAATCGTCGATAGGATCCGGCAACTGGGACTCGAGGTGGCCTTGCACAAGTCCGAGGCCATGTGTTTTCATGGTCCTCGGAATGCGCCACCGGCGGGTTCCCAGATAACGGCGGGAGGGGTTCACATCGGCGTCGAGTCGACGATGAAGTACCTGGGACTCGTCCTCGACAGCCGGTGGAACTTCGCGGAACACTTCCGACGTTTGGCTCCCAGACTGGAGCGGGCCGGGGCTGCTTTGAAGCGGCTCTTGCCCAATCTAGGGGGGCCAAACGCCTCCTGCCGGAGGCTCTACGCGGGGGTCGTGCGGTCCATGGCCCTATACGGGGCGCCGGTGTGGGCGCCTACATTGAGGCGCCAACCAGCGCGAAAGCTGAAGGCGTCCCATAGGGTCATGGCGATCAGGATGATCCGGGGATACCGCACGATCTCAGGTGAGGCGGCGGGCCTCCTTGCCGGATTACCGCCATGGGATCTGGAGGCAAAGGTCCTCGCGCATATCTGGGAGTGGCGCGAGGAGGCCAAACGCCGGGGCGTTACTCCGCTGCCGCGAGAAATCGAGGTGCAGCGGACAGAGCTCCGGCGGGATCTCATGGCGACATGGAGAGTGCGATTGTCGCAACCCAGTGCTGGGCACGCCACGATAGCGGCGGTAAATCCCCTCTTTGAGGAGTGGCTTGAGAGGCGGCATGGCGTCCTCACCTTCCGCCTGACGCAGGTCCTCACCGGACACGGTTGTTTCGGGAGGTTCCTGTTTCGTATAAGGCGGGAGGAAACGCCCGGGTGCTTCCATTGCGAAGATCGCCCTGAGGACACGGTGGAGCATACGGTGGCGGTCTGCCCGGCTTGGGCGGAGCACCGCCGTGTCCTCGTGGAGGCGATCGGCGGCGGCGATCTCTCGCGTCCGGCCCTGGTGCAGGCCATGGTACGGAGCGAGAGTGAATGGTTAGCCGTCACCTCCTTCTGCGAAGCAGTAATGCTCGCAAAGAGGGAGGCGGCGCACGTGAGGGAGAGGCAGTATATGCGCCCTCACGGCCGTAGTCGCCGCGGGAGAAGCCCTGGGCGTCGGGAATCCCAGGCTGATTCCCGGCCACCGTAGGCGCGGGCTTGCGGACGGCGAGTAATGGGTAGCTCGCTGTCCGGTAAGGACCAAGCCCGGGTCGACGGCGCGTTGTGTTCCACGCGCGCCTCAAAGAGATGTCAGCACTAATAGGTGGGGTTCGCAAGGACCGATGCCTGCCAGGGGTGCGGGTTGTTCGAAAGAGATACCGCGGCCCCTGGCACACAGGCAACTGAGGGAACACGGGTGGGTTTTAGTCAGTAAAAGTCTGACACGCCCTCCCGCTCCACCCAGAGCGGGAGAAGTTATTTGATGATTTCCCACCCAAAAAAAAAAAAAAAAAGCTTTCACATTGTGGCAGTCTATCTAAAGCTTTCATTTTAGCACTTGTATTTTCCGGGCTATTTACTGGTCAGATTTCTCTAATACCACCAAACCATTCAATGGCCAGCTTAATGCAAAAGCTTTGTTCGACCAAAACACTACGTAGTTTGTACCACCATTACATCACGCACCTCTTCACTTCTATTCGCAACAATAGAAAAAAAACTACTTATAATAGCACCTCTTATGTAAATAAACCACTTCACATTCCATTTCAGCGACGTGTGTCGAATAAAACTGTCTAATCTCCACTTCTCGAGCTCTCCCGACACTTGAAAACTTACAGGATGTAGTTCGGAATGCAGAATCCGCTATTTGGATGTTCGCGACTATTCATACCTACTTGCAAGAGGAACTAAAGACAGGGAATATGATAAGAAACAAGTTCTACTAAAGGAATGTTAGACGAGAGGTAATTCTCTAAATAGTATAAAACACAGTCGCTTTTCATGTCTTTATGCTGAGATCTTTTGAACTACGCAACGGAATTTAATGAGGTTTTCATCAATATACAGAGTGATTCAAGAGAAAGGTTTATAGGTATAATACACCGACCACCATGCGGGCGAAGCCGCCTGTAAAAGCTTGTATTACATAAGATTTGAAGGAAATGTAGGAAAATAACATTTTGAGAGCATAAGAGTTGTTGCTGCATCTAGTAAACAGTGTGGCTGGGACATGAGACGCGCAAACAGTAACCGTGAATTAAGCATATGATTCTAGACCCCCTAGCTAGCGTACCTATATACAATTTTCGTGGGTTATCATCAAAGAAAACTGCTGTATACAACATAGAGGGTCCAGAATCTTTTACTGTATCCATGGTAACGGGTTGCGCGTCGGGGTCCCTGCCTTAGTATAGATCTTAAATTATAGCAAGTTGACAACAATGTAGGTATGCTTAGCTATCTATGCATTCTTCGTATCTGGATAATCCTTTTAATATCTAAGTAGCGTTTCATCGTCACTTTTTCAGCACGTTAACCTTTGGAAATCTACCAAAATTAAATAACATTACAAAACAGATTTTCTGAAGTAACCTTACCTAGTAAAAAACTCACTTAATTCTAATCTAATTTTCTACGTCATCCTCCATTGGATGGATTCATTAGCTGGCGATCAGACAGCTTAGCTGTAACTTTAGTACCTATTAGTAGGTACAATTTACAAAACTTTTCTTATTTAGTACAGAGGTCATTACACGTCCGAGGATTTAAAAGGCTTAAGAGGAAAGCATTCACCCTATCATTTTTACTGAAAAGGTATTTTGTAAAGGTTTATAAACTCTGAAATTCAAGCGAAATTATCTGAAAATTGCTGAAAAGGTTCTTTCATTTATTTATTGGAATATATTGGAAATATTGTTACATAAAAAGGTCATGTATAAGTTGCATATTTGTTTAATGTAACAATTACATATGTAGCGGCATCTACACCGCCACATACGAACTACACATCACACTGCCGTCACGAAAAATCCTGCATCGCGCAAGCAGAGTTTAGCGCAACTGGCATTATATACAACGTCCCGAAATCAATCCTCGGGCCCAACAGCCCACCAGACACAACACCTGTCTAGTCAGGGGTACCTCCATTTTCTATAGAGGATGACTGAACATTACACTCTGTTCCCCATACATCTCTGAATATAAGTTGATGTGATTTGTAGCGTTTAGTGAGATCTTCTCACCAGACTAAGTTATAAGGATGGTGCTGTTTCCTGCAAAGATTTCGTTGACCACGCCGATCACGCCTATTAAACTCGTTTAGGATCTGGCGACTAATGAGATTACGTCCTGTTCCTTTTAGCGATCAATCCACCAACACGCCGGCTCGCGTGCTGGGTTATGGTCACGGAGTAAATCATTACCTGTAACAGAGTGGAGGCTTGTGTTCTAATAGTGGGAATATTATAGTCAATGGGGTTATGCATACACGTGTCAATAAAACGTTCTGATTATTTTAATTCAATCATTCATTGTAGATTATAGTGGTCATTAGCAGTCAGCCCTGGTGCAAATCTTGCTGGCTGTCTGTAATCTTTTTACGGTACATCACGTACGGTACGGTTAATTGTAAATCTTTGACTGTCGTTACGTAAGTAGAAGCCCAAAAAAGTCTGACAACCAGCATTACCAAGGGGTGTCGTGTAATCGTGTTACCCAGTAATTGGGAAAAATTGGGGTGTTCAGCTACATCTGGTTAGACTGAAATCTGATTGAGAAAGCAGAAGAATCGGTCAATCTAATAAGTATAATGCCCATGTCCGGCAGTATCTATGCCAACATTGGCTGATATGTTTTATTAGTGAAAAGGCGTGAGTTTATGACTATGTAGGTAAATAACTATGAATGTATGTACCTATGTATTGAGTGACGGTATCAAGCGAAGTGAGGTGAGAAATCAGTTCTGATAAGTTTTAGATTTCCAAAGTATAAAGACAATCTGTTTCCTATATACTTCGATTTAATGGAAGAACGATTCGTAATCGTAAAACCGATGTGTTTTCCTAGATAAAAACTTTCAACATAATATTTAAAATTCACGATTCTGCGTAGCATACTGGAGTACTTATTTAGAATTTCTTAATATACTCGTATGTATTAATTTCACATAAAAACATACACAAACTCATGCGTTCTTCCCATGGTAGGCAGAAACTACGGAACAGCATCCGCTGCGATCCTCATATATAGGTACTCATTTTGCTTCGTTCGTTTAATTTCGTTTATTATTTTTGGAATATATATGAAACTATTAATATTGTACGCACGCTTTGGCAGGCGTGTGTAAATTTGAGTTATTTACATTAGAATTAACAGAATGTGCCACGATCAAAGAGTTGTCATCGGCAGGCGCCATCATTATACGAGTATGTACTTATTATTATAGTTAATGACGTCAGCAGCTATACGCCTAGATCTATGTCTACCTATAAATCTTCGGATCTTGTCTATTGATATTCGAACCATGAGAATACGGAATAGTATCAAATAGATAATTAGCGAGATAATTAGGTACCATAGCGATACTTCCTATACTGACAAAAGATAAGCCAACCGCTTATCTCTCACTTCAGATTGTACCTTCTTGGGAATTATTTGATTCACAATAAAAGTGACTGTTTATTTACATAGCTGTGCAATGCCTGAAAGTCTACTTGAAGTATCATTATAACTCCGAACAGACTTGATTAGAAATAATCAAAAAACGTTCATAAACATTAGTCATTCACGTAGGCGAAATCAAAAATATAACAAGAACTAACGTTCAAGTTCATCCTTCCTACTATAATATTATAAATGTGAAAGTTTGTATGTTTGGATGTTTCACGCAAAAACAGCTGAACGGATTTGAATGGAATTTGGGACACAGATAGTTTAAAACACAACCGGTCGAAGTGGCGGAGGTTGGGGGAGGCCTATGTCCAGCAGTGGACGTCTTTCGGCTGAAATGATGATGATGATGATAGTTTATAACCTAGGCTAACACATAGGATATACTGTTTATTCCGGTAGTACGTTCCTGTGGGATAATTTTAGACTCCCACGCGGGCGAAGTCGCTAGCAAAAGCTAGTACTATCTAAATTGTTCAAAAAGTTCGTTTAGTTTCATAACGTTGCGCATAATTTGAACAAAGAACATGATTAACATTTGAGTAACGCGTTCGACGACGCACACGCATCCTTGCAATGAGATTGAGAAGTGATTCAGAGTAGTTACGGCTCTCGTCCAGTTTTGGTTGAGAGCCAAGTAAACCGTGGTGATAATGAGAAATGTATTAACTAACATTGCGGTCGTTCTTCGAAAATTAGTAAATCGGGAAGATGTGAATGTTTTTCTTTATACATTACCCTGTATTCCAGTATTCCCCAAGTGGTAGGCAGAGGTGCACGTATAGTCAGGCGCAGACTTACTGACTAAAACCCACCAGAGTTCCCTCAGGTGCCTGTGTGCCAGGGGCCACAGTATCTCTTTCGAACAACCCGCACCCCTGGCAGAATGTGTCAAATTACATGAAGTTGCAAAAGTTCACAGACAGGAGGCGTGTCGATATCTAATCATGGTTAAAACACACCAAACAAATTTTCTCAAACTATACTGCCAGCGGCCGTTGACCCGGTGATCAGCTGTAGCGACTTGAAATAATTTAAGTTTAGAAAATGATATTTTAATTTGATTGCCTCGTTGGTTTAGTGGTTGGAATCACTACTGCTGAGCATCACGTTTTTGGGTTGTATTCCCGAGTCGGGCAAGGTGTTAATTAGACATTATGTACAAGTATATAAAGTAAAAAAGGGAAGAGCTCACTGGGCATCAAAGAATTCGTCCGCATCGCTGTCAGTGGGAAAAGTGCCCAAAGAGCTGGCAGCGTGGCCACGTTGCATGGCAATGCTGATTCTTTGACCTTAGAATAGGCCAGCCCTTTGGTCATGTGAATAGTCGACCGACCGCTTGTGGCGATGTCCCGAAATACTCGATGAGCACTCGGACCCCACGGCCGTAGTGTTTAAACCGCAAACGGCTCAAACATATAGCTCCCAATAAGGTTTTATATTAACTGGCGAAATGCGGGTTTACCATAGGAGGACGTCACCAACTCACCACCTCTGTTGAACCCTATGGGGAATACAAGCGTGATGTTGAAGCAAAAAGGAGGGTTAAGATTTTGACCGGTATGAATGTATTATGTAGGTATGTAGGTATGTATATTTATTATTATTATTTATTTATTTATTTATCTAAACACAGGTTATTGTTCTTAAAATTATACAAGGCACACTATTAGACCTCTGGGTCTGTCTTAGCATGCCATGGTCTGGAATTAATCAACGCACATCGCACATCGGTATATAGATACCTATATAGATGAACATAGGTTCATCTATTCTCAAACTAAAACTGGACTAAAAACTTCAAGCTAAACTAAACTTCTTATCATTCTATCTTCTCGTTTGACAAATAAGATATTTGCCACCTTAGCAATACATTCTTACAGTAGTAAGAGATCATAATGTTTAGGGCAAAGTGGCACACGAGTCACAACCACAGCTTTTTGTGAGAATATTTTCTTGTTTAATACTAAAAGGTATAAAACAAGAAAATATTACTCTCTCGAGCGTGATTTTTCAGCAGTCGGGTTTTAGTTTTTGAACTTTTTTATTTTACAAGATTTCAATACTTATCTAGATAAAGTTTCACGAGTTCTATTTGATTTTGTACAAGTTCACGCAACGTGACAGTTCACGTTGAAGGATTCCACTCGGCTTTACTCACGCTCGTATTTCGGACTCAAGACTTTATTCATGAGCTCTTGAGGCGTTCAGCGAGGTCGAAAGTCGACCTCGGTTCAAGAGAAGCCACACACTCGTAAACTTCCTGGCTTTGCAGGAAAATCGCTGTTGGAAACATCAGGGAAATCTCTACTAAGTACTTTATTACTATAAATACTACTTTGCTATAATTTTTACGGACTTGTGTATATAGCGTGTTAGATTAAAACAACCGACTTCCAAAAAACACTTTAATTTCCGAAGTCAGCGACAAAAAACTAAGATACATATAAAAAGTCACCGAATTCCGAAATTAAAATTATTTTTTACTTTGTTGTGCTTTTTTGGAAGTCGGTTGTTGTTTTTTTAAATAAGATTTTATTTTACACTTTTTAGTTATGTTACTTACCCCACAAAAAATCGTTTACCACTAATTGACATGTTAACAACAATGGCAGGAAGTAGCAGAATATCATAGATCTAGATACACAAAGTCGATTAAAAAAAATATCTTCGAGACTAACGCAAAAACTTCCCAAGCAAAGTTAATAAAATGTATAGATATGTATCCCAGGACCACCTGGGAAGAATACCCATTCAAAAAAAAACAAAAAAATCCGTATCTGTTCAGGCGTCTTCGAGTAATCGGGGAACATAAACAAAAATAAAAAAAAAGATTATGACGATTTAAGTACCTCCTCCTTTTTTGGAGTCGTTTAGTTTAAAAAGAGGGACATAGTGAAGTGAGATGTCTGGACGGATCAATGGAAGAAGATCTTGTCAGTATTTCCGGATATTCTGACAAGACTGACATACTGTAGATAATTTATAATAAGTACCTTGAGGTGTGTTAAATGTGTGTTTAGGATGCAGTAAACATCTTACGCTTCCTGCACCTTTGATCCCATCGGTATTACGATGTGCGACAAAGTATTAATATATTATTAAATATACGTACATAACCTACTCACTGTATTCAGCTTTTTCCTAAGTTGGGGTCAGCCTCCAGTCTAACCGGATGTAGCTGAATACCAGTATTTTACATGGAGCGACTGCCTATCTGACCTCCACAACCCAGTTACTGGGTAATACGATACCGGATTATAAGACTGGTTGTCAGACTTTCGGGTTTCTGTCGACCCGTAACGACTATCAAAGATTCACATATGATAGCAACGCCCTAGTGTACTTTCAGACTCGCGGAATGGTCTTGGTATGTAAAGGTGGTCACCCAACTGATCGGTCGACACGTGTGGCTGTTATTACTGATTCATAAGCCCCTCTGTCACTGACTATTATTCAACGATTTTATTTAATAAAAATGGTAAGCAATGTTTTCAAAATGTTGTCGCGTCTAAAATCTCTAACGGATGTGATGTGACGGTGTACCTAACAATAATTTATCATTGGATTTTCCCTCTGCCAATTTGGTACCGGTCTACCACCCACAAATAGTTAATCTGTTAGTAGCTAGGCAATAATATCTATCAGCCGGTCGGCCAATGCCAATTTATCAAGCGGAATTCCTATCCCGGAATATCCTACTAATATTATAAATGTGAAAGTTTGTATGTTTAGAGGTTTGTTACTCAATTAAACAAAAACGGCTGCAGGGATTTGGATGAAATTTGGCACACAGATAGTTTATAAACTGGATTAACATATAGGATACTTTTCATCCCGGTGATACGTTCCCGTATGATCATTTCTGAGCTCCACGCGGGCGAAGCTGCGGGCAAAAGTTAGTATCTCATATAAATAGGTACGGTGTAAATTAACGAGTTAAGACAAATTTACAGGTTTTTTCAGAAATGAGGTTACAGGAAAACGCGATTCATTTTTATTATTAAGTCGTGTTCATGAAATTCAGGAATCGTCAGTTCGGTAAACCATGTTTCCGGTAAAAATAAGATTTCCTTGAATTTGTTGAAAGAATTGTCGAATGAGTCAGTATTATATAGGTCGAACTTATCTGTTTATTTATAATATACTTGCTGATCTTTACATTAAATCTATACGGGTTTTTATGTAGGTACAGTCGAGTTCATTAATATATTGATCCTTTCAGGCTTCAAAAATATATGAACGTCAAAAAAGTTCATCATCACTAAAATGTGGTCAAGATTTAGATTCATTCATTTGTGACTGCTTTTTCCCATAATTTTTCATATTATTGCCTAATGCACAGCATATATTATTGAACCGTTAACATGAGGACATACTCGTATTTTTGATGTATTTATTGGTTCTATAGAATTTATGAGCTTTCCAACGCTCACAATAATTTGAATCTTTAACAGTGTCAATATATTAATGAACTCGACTGTACTGGATTTTATACTCTCGGTGCTGAACCAAGTATGAAAAATTCAACAGAGCGCAGCGCCAGTGAGTCCCAGCGTGCCAAGAAAACAGTGTTCGACTTTCAACTCTCGGCGCCCACGTCATCCTGGAATACGGGGCCGTGGCTTCTCAACGTGAAGAAATCCTCGAAACAGTGAGGTCGCTCCGCAAAGCCTGTGAAGCTCCCAGGAAGCTTCTGTGCTTTTGGGCGGAGCTAGCTTGCTTTGGTAGCCAGAATCCCCACGCACAACGGACCGAATGGGAGTCTACGTGCGGAAAAGGGAGTCCCATCATTATCATCATCAACTTTCGGCGCTAAGAAGTACGTCGAAAATCCCGCCGCGATTATATTACGTCCATGCGAACGTGGGCTCCTTAGAGTTTTCAGAGTGTTTGATAAAGTTAGGTGGATCAATCAACTATTTAACCCACACTTTGAACAGGTTAGAGAAATCTTTTTACATAAAATAAACATTCTGATTCGATTAAGGCATTAGCAATATCATCAACTACAGTGATTTAGAAGGGCAGCGAAGTTAATTGAGATTTAACAGAGTTTTCCCTGTTTCTCCTTTGTTTTTTAGCCGTCGACAGTCGCGCTATTTCAGGACAAGGTATATTTCTATTTATTTCTTAATTTAACAATGTCAATCGAACTAAAAAAATATTAAATGATAAACCCAAACACGATTAATTTTCAATCATTCATCATCATCCAGTTTCCTTCCCCAACGCCAAATCAGCTCACTGTACCGTATTCTTACTCCTTATTGAAAATTGGTTGAAATAGAGCTCATTAAGTACGTAGATCTCTTAGGATTTACCAAGAATGCCTGTAGAGTTACCGCCAAAGTAACTCTATATACGCGTAACTTAGCAGACAGTTGGTATATTTACAACAAAAACGTACATTAAGATTTGGCCTTTATGCGATGACTTGGTCTTGCATAATATTGCATGAAGGGTAGGCATACAGATTCCTGGTTCCCTATTCATTGCATCATTAAACAAATCGCAATATCTGCTGTAACATTCAGTACTTGGACGTTGATATCGGTTTCAACCATCGAAAACTGTTTTTTTTGAAGAATGTATCCAGCTATTTAAGACATGCAGTATGTACTGGTTATATTCTTTAGCCTATAGTGTTTTCCCGTGTAAATAAAAAATAACTGTTTCATAATATTTTCATCATACATAGTCGTTTGTTCTAGATTTTTTGGGAAAAACCCATGATAAATGAAATTATTTAAAACTTAGAATAACAACTCTATGTGGTTCATCAATGAATTATGATCAATAAATGTTTTAAGATCACCCTATAATCTATGTACAAACAAAAGAGATCGTACTTATTTCCAGTACATAAATATTTAAGTACATTCAGAGAAAATTCTCGAAGTAAATCGTTTGTAAGCGTTCATAACAAAAGGTTATATTTAGACGTTTGAACTTCTATTTTTCTCAGTACACTTAACTTTAGCTGTTGTAGTAAATATAATGGTAGAATGGTACAAACAAACTCGCAAATGGCAGTACCTAACGAGGTTGTATATGAGTATACAGGATAAATGAATCAATGAAATAAGTTATTTAAAAAAAAATAGCTGTTCCATACATTTTGATCGCGTAGGTCACTTTTCTATGAAACACCAGAGAAATTCCTGAAGGTAAAACCCGATAAAACTTTACCCGAACTGGGAATAGAATTCAGGACCTCATGCTTGGCAGTAGCGCTTACATAACATGTTAAATATCTGGGATTGACGACAGAAACCTAGTTTTGTTTGAATGATGTGCTACAAAATTGTAGAATAATTATCTACACACTATATGATTACCCCGTAATCAGGACACCTACCTACCTACTTTGAGCGTTTTTAAAACAATACCCTCAAAATGAGACTTTGACTTGTAATTAAAACATTGTGAGGTCACACTAGTTTGACGTCAATTGAGAAATATTTTTAAACTTTTTTTGTTTTGTATTTGTCAAGTGAGTTGATAGGAAGTTTTATATTATTCGTTACCTACATTGACATACAAACCTAAACTCCAATTATATTTAGCTGGAATAAAATGACAGCTGTGGTCAACCGTTATTTGTCAACATGACAGTTATGCTATAGTAAAGGCTGTCATTTTGCTCCAGCTATTATAAAAAATCAGAGTTTATGATTAAATTACCGAGGCTCGTTAATGTCATGTCAATGATGTCAATACAAGGTTTATAAAAATAAATCATTTTGATCGGTACCAAGGGTATTGCATTTTTGTGCTACATTTTAACGCAGGGGTCCAGAATCATGTACTGAGAATCCATCGTCACAGTTTGCGTGTCTATGTCCCTGTCTCAGTGTATTAGCTGTTTTTATTCTGGGTCAGCTAAACAAAACGCCAGCTCGACAGACCACAACAGACATACCAATCGGTCACTCGATTAGGCGTAAAAACTACTGATTAGAATCTATGAACTTTTTAAAACCTCCTAAATCATGTATTTTTAGCCATTAACTTTGTCACCAAAACAGCGCAGCCTTTTAAAATGAGAACATTCGATTTTCTTTTATTTTTGGCTGCATGACGTCACTTAGAACCACTGGGTATAGGTTTAAATAAAACAATATCGAAATACAGAATCTGCATGGTGCCCACAGAACCAATATCTAAGTGGTTTTGCATTATTTAATAGCAGAGCAACGTCGTGGTTTGGCTGCATATAACAGTGGTCACTGCCTTGCCGCCATTTGGCAAGCCACCAGATACGATACGTGTTGTAGAAAGGTCGCTTCACACTGCCGTGTAACTGAAAATGATGTAAAGGATGGGTAAAGGTTTATTTCAGTTTTTTCAGCTTTAAGGTACAGTTGCGTTTGAGTTTGGAGACCAATAACTAAGAGATGGCTAGGGTAGATTCGTTTTAAAGGCAGGAAAGCCTTGACTTTCGGCCATATTTTTTGCTTTAAGTTTTCGTGGCATTAATAAATATTAGTGAGTATTTTGAAAACTATACCGAATGTAATCAGTAAATTCAGTCGCACAAACACCTGCATAGGTTGATGATAGGTACCCTTCATAATTCTGTGTGTAAGTATGTATCTGGAGGTCTACTCTTTAGTCTATCAACGAAGGTACGGGCCCGTCCGGAAGGAGTTAATCGTCAAAATAAGTGTCAAATCCAATTTTTCGGACGGGCATACACACATCGCAGGTATAATATAAATCGTGTTATTATTCATTCTGAGTTCGGGCCCCGATGTCCGTATGTGATACGGAGTGGGAATCACCCGTAAGCTTGACGAAATTACGGATTTCAGTCTGACATTTAATAATGCTGTAAACATACAACAAGCTGGAAACTGCGACGCAGCTAAAAAGCTGAGTGCAAACCCGTGTTTGACCAATTAAGCAGAACAATATCTTTAATTCCGGCAGACTCGACAAACCGCTAATTTGTTGCATCGCAGTGTGAACAAACTATAAAGGCCTGTAAATGGTTTATTTGAAATAAATGCTTTGTTTAACCATGGATTCAGTATACCATTCTAGACCCCACTTCAAAGAAATTTTACGTCGGTTATACAAAAAAAAAAACAGCTGTCCCATACATTTTGACCGCGTACGTATTGCACTTTTCTATGAAACAGCAATTTTTTATTTTTTTGTAAAACCGACGAGAAATTTCTTTGGGGTCTAGAATAGTATACTGAATTCATTGTTACAGTTTGTGCACTGCATAAAAACTTTTCCTGTATACATTGTTCCAACAGAATCGCGTCGCACCTGTCTGGGTGAGCCTTATTGTTATATTACGCGGTATAACGTAGTAACTGCCACGCTAGTTAACCGCGAGTACACGTGACTGGACCACGTCGTGTTATGTAAGGAGTCGCACTGTCTGCAGTTCGTACTTTGATCTATGGCATTTTATTTATTTTAAAGTTCAGCAGGCTTAGCATGACGCTTTCTATTTCTACTCTAGTGTAGAATAGAATAGGAATAGCTAGTCTACATTACTCGGTACCAAACTGTCAACAGTCTATACGGAAACGTAATTTTTGTCTACTCTTCCGACGACAAAATGCTTGTCTACGGTTCTCGTGCTAAGCCTGCTGCCTGCGTCTTTATCCGTGTGAAATGTTTTAACATAAAATATATCCTACTAGCTGTGCCCGCAGCTTCGCCCACGTGGATGTCGGTATTCCTTATATCATCATCTATCTGCCAGTGACAATCCCGTCAAAATCAGTGCAGCCGTTTCGGAGATCAACCGGAACAAAGAGACAGACAGACAAAAATTTAAAATATTGTATTTTTGTATTATGTACCGTATAAATAACAGTTTTTTACCAAATTCATATGAGAGTCATAACTACGTATTTAGTCAAACGCTGTTATTTTGACAGATAGCAGACATTTTAATTTTATTTATTTGTCTAGCTTCCCATTAGCCATTACCCATTAGTTCGAAAATAAAATTCAATTCATAAAGAAATTGCTTAAAATGAAGAAAAAAATCCAATCGATGACCACCTGTATACCTAGTGGTTTAGAGGATGAGGTCCGTTGCAGTAAAAAAAAATTACAACACTAGGTCTCTTATCTGGCAAAGGTTTAAAAAACAGTTCGTATAAGCATTCTTAGGATATCACCACTCGGCACTTTTTATTGAGTAAAGAAAGAACTTTCCACAGTGGAAGATTTCCCAACAGGAAAATCCAACAATACTTTTTGTCCGACTTTTAAGACCGGCACGAGATTTATTCGAATAAGCACGAATACACACGATACACTCACATGCTCAGTAGTCTGCGATAACCACACTAAGTGGTTAGGCAGCACTCCAAACCACGTGCACTCTATCGTGGTTACCATAAAACGTAGGTAATGCGTAGATTGTGGTGGTTTTATTATTACTACTCATAATTATGATTGTAATCAGATTTGGAAATCAAAGCTTTTTGCTGTCGTAATTTGGAAAGCAACAGTTTAATAAAGGTTAGAAAGATGATTTTCGTTGTATCTACCTATACCCCATTTATTATAGCTTTAGAAAAAAGAGGCTCGTAGAAGCAGGAGTGCAAAGCATTTTATTTCAAAGTTAAGTTCTAACTTTTTTAGGTAGATTTAAGACAGTACTAAATACGAATATAATAAACGAAGTAAAAGTGATTTTTATTTTAAGTAACGTTCTATTTATAATAACATCTTCATCACACATTACAAACCTACAACAAAACGAATGAATGAAACAAACAATCACATGATGATTTAAATCTAATTAAGATTATAAGGAAATAATAGTATATTTTATAACGAGGGACTAAACGAAGCCATAATATACCCGAGGTGGTTTGACTCCCGAGCGTGCGAGGGAGTCAATGAAACCGAGGGTATATTAAGTTGGCGTTTAGTCTCGAGGTGCAAACTGTACTTTTCACTTCGAGTGCGAGAAAAATAGTCAATTTAGTACAAAAACATGTACTTACCTAATAAATATTACTTAACAAAAAAAACAGTACAAAGTGAAAAATAACTTTAATTTCGGAAGTCGGTGTCTTTGGAGCTGAATTTGAATTTGTTGTCACCGCCTTCCGAAATTAAAGTTATTTTTCACTTTGTAGTGTTTTTTTTGGAAGTCGATTGTTTTTTTTTTGGATAAAGTTTTTTTTTTCACTTTTTAGTGGTTCACATGTGCTTTCCCCTTCACAGCATACCAGCGTGATGTTATGTTATGAACTGGTGTAAGCAATAGACAGACATGAGATTTCAACAATCCCAGTCCATTTGCTATCATTTATTGAGGAGTTCCGTCGCCTATCTCCAAAGTTCTTCATCAGATCTTCACCAAATTGAAATGAGACCACTCCGAGAAAGTACTCTTCCAAAAAATACCTAAATCGCTTCGCGTGCCTATAAAATTTGAAGAGTTCTCTCTATTTCTCCAGGATCCCATCATCAGATCCTGACTTGATGATCATGGGACCACCTGGGAAGTATACCCTTTCAAACAAAAAAAAATCCAAATCGGTCCAGCCATCTTCGAGTAATCGGGGAACATGCATAAAAAAAAATTAAAAAAGTTTCCGACGTCGACTTCGACTTCGACTTTTTGAAGTCGGTTAATAAAATAAAAATCACAATATCTATTAGGTATGTCTTTTGCTCTTTGCTTGACGTCAAACTCTTCACCAAGGAACATAATAATAGGTCTTTACCTATGAAATTGCCGTTTTGTATGAAAAAATTTAAACGAATTTTTTTCATGTATTTTTTATTTGTATTAATCGAAGTAATCACCCATGCAATCAATGCATCTTTGCCATCGCAGTGGCAGTTTATTGATGCCCTTCTTAAAGAAATCAGCTGGACGGGAGGCAACAAATTCTTCAAAGGCATTTTGTACTGCCTGTCGGGTATTGAATTTTTTTCCCGCCAAGAAGTTATCCAAATTCTGGAAAAAGTAGTAGTCTGTAGGCGCAAGGTCTGGTGAGTAGGGCGGATGACGGAGAGCTTCCAACCCCAGTTCTTGCAACTTGGAGACCGTCTGCTGTGCAGTATGAGGTCGCGCGTTGTCGTGCAGGAGCAGCGGAGACGAGCGATTGACCAATGCTGGTTGGAGATGTGCCAGCTTCTCCATCATTGTGTTCAGTTCTTCACAGTACACATCTGCAGTAATGCTCACCCCGTTTGGTAAGAAGCTGTGATGAATCACACCGGCGCTAGACCACCAAACAGTGACCATCACTTTTCTAGGGGTAAGTTTTCGTTTAGGGCATTGTTTAGGTGCTGAACCAGGATCCAACCAACTTGCTGAGCGCTTGCGGTTATCAAACAGAATCCATTTTTCATCGCAGGTAACAATGCGGTTCAAAATTCCTTCATTTGTGTGTCTGTTGAGCAGTGCAAGGCACGTCTCGACGCGTACTTCGCGCTGACGATCATTGAGTTCGTGGGGCACCCATTTGTCAAGCTTTTTTACCTTGCCAATTTGACGCAAATGGACCAATATTGTTTTGACGCTAACGTCGAAAGCTGCTGCTAATTCAGCCGTAGATTGTGTATCATCAGCTTCCACAATCGCCTTTAATTCGTCATTGTCGACCAAAGTCTTCGGACGACCGCGAGGTTCATTTTTCAGGTCGAAATTTCCAGAACGGAAGCGAGCAAACCAATAACAGGTGGTGCGTTGGTTTGTAGTGTTAGCTCCGTAAACGTCGTTGATGTTGCGTGCCGCTTGTGCCGCGTTGCTGCCACGACGGTACTCATATTCCATAATTACTCGAATTTTTAACGTATCCATGATGACGAAAAAGATTGAAATGCGATGAAAATGTAACACTAATCAATAAACAAATGACTACTTTTGGAAAAAAAAACCATGTTTTTAAAATAAAATTAATTTGAAATTAGAATTCTTACCCAAACAAAAATTATTTTGATTTGAAATGGCCAGTACTGCAAAACGGCAATTTCATAGGTAAAGACCTAATATATAGGAACATAATATTTGTCACTGGACATTCTTAATAAATTTATTTAAAGCCGAACAAAACACTCGACAAAAATTCTGAAATTTTCGCGGTCTTTTTTTTCTTCTAAACCTGTAACAGATTAACAATTTAAAACACATGGCGCCACCTTGGCAAAAACCATGGAACTAAATCAACATTTTCGCAATGAAGATAGTCCACACTCCACAGATAATAGTATATTTACTGGCTGTTTGAGTTTGTCTATGTCACATGAAGGAAATTAAAAAACAAATTACTTTTTACTCCCTAGGGACTAAAGTGGTCACTTTAGTCCCGCTTCGTAGGGCTATAATGATGTCTTTTTAGAGCATGAGAAGTGAAAAATATATATTTTTTACAATACTTTATTTTAAATAACAACTTACGACCCACGATAGGTTGGTAAAACTTCGTCGTCATCAGCAAATTCAGTTACTCGGTGTTGTTCACTCCTGATTCTTTTAGCTTTTTAGCATTGACACTTATTTTTTTTTGGCATTAATCGTAACTGCAACACGTTTAATGTAATTTTGTTACGAAATGTACATTAAAAAGAACCTTTTTTAACTTCTGTCTAAATGGAGTATAAGTGCCGTGGCAAAGATGTAAAATGTACGAAAGAAATGAAGAAGGGGTTTTTCAATGCATTGCGGTGCGGCCTCATTGCACTGGACTGGATAGGTACAGTTCAAATTCTAATAAAAAAAATGAATTTAAGTGAAAATGTGTTCGTAAGAATGCAAAAGTGCTATTGTTATAAAGAAAAACCATCATTTACAGCATTCCTATTACATATAAGTAAGTTTTTTATTCATCCCTCAGAATACAGAATTCATCATCGACTCATCGTCCTCGTCACTAAAAATGGGCAGACTCTAGATTTGCTGTAAACATGGAAGCTCTAATGCAACTAGTTTATAAGAATTTGTTAAAGTTTTGGACTTGCAGAGAGATTTTTGTTTTTTTTTTATTGCTCTTTAGATCAGTAAATACTTACCTATGTAGGTACGTACTGTACCTATTGTACCAAACGAAAACTTTGACCATGTTGCCACTAAATTAATAAAAGCCGAGACTACAGTATAATGCTACTAGTTACTGCATCTAAGCTTTTATAAATTAACATTACTTAGACTGGAATGAAAATTAACTTTTATTATATTATAATATCCAGACAGTGGTTCATAAAAGAAGAAAAGAAATGCCAGTCATCGGGTCACCTTATGTCTGAAGGTTACGTAAAGAAAAAGAGCGATTAGTGATTGATTACAGTGTGTACGTAGGTACGTAGTGATTTTAGAAATTAAATGGAGCTCTGTGATGTAATTAGGGGCAGCATCAAATGCCATGAAATCTAACACACGTTGCGGCGCTTAAAAACATTAACTAAAGTGATTTAGTAGTGCATTGGCATGCACAAACGAAATCTAAATTAAAAAAAAACTTCATTGCAGGCCACATGCATGATCCTTATAAAAACACTAAAAAAAATAGTTTAAAAAACTAAAAAACACGCTTTCAAAACCAAACTAAAAAAGGAGAAAATAATTTAATTTAATTAAAAAGCGTGGGGTGCATTTTGAGGTATTTTTATTTTCACTTAATGTCAAGCACCCCACGCTTTTTAATTGATTTAAATTATTTTCTCCTTTTTTAGTTTGGTTTTTAAAGCGTGTTTTTCAGTTTTTTAAACTATTATTTATTTTCAATTTTTTAGTTCTGCTAACTACAAAAACGTGATTTTATTCTTTTATTTTTCCTTTTTTTTCATTTTTCTCATTTTTTTTAAAAATGATTGAATAGTCATCGGTTCTCGATAAGTTTACGAAGTTTCAATGAAATCTGACCGTTTAAAGTGGGTCAAAATAGCGTCCAAAGGAGTCGGTTACAAACAAACAAACATACAAGTGAAGCTAATATAAAGCGTGTTAAAAAGTGTTATAATAAATAAACATAAACTCATCCCTTTCTTCTAATTTACGCGGCTATTTCTAACCACCGTTTGTAGGTCTTGGTAGCATACGTCCTATCAGCAAATTCCTTAACTATACTGTTTCTACACGTACCAAACTTGGACATGAATGAGGCAATTCTGCTTCTCTGAATGGCGCTCGTGCCACTGCGAACATTCCAGAGGACTACAGTAGCGCTTCAACCCCATAAGTCTGTACATGTTGTTGTACTGAATAGGTATGCCCAAGATTTCTTTGTATACTCAGTCCAGAGCTGGCACGTATAGAAACTGTGACAGTACGGTCTGAATACGTGCACTTAAGTCTGTATTTTAGCCTTAGAAAATCTTCTAGCAAGCATGTTTCCCGCAATCGATAGGGCAGACGTCTTCCATGTCCGATGTCAGTATGTGACTAAGCTACTTGAACCTCCAATGTACACTGGCGAAATATTTTGAGGCCCCTTTCGTGGCCTGAATATCGTCTGTTCAATTTTTTTAGCATTGTTAACTAAGTCATGGTTTTTAGCATACTGATCACAAAGAACCACACACTCCAAACTACACACACTCACTCCCAAAAGCTCCTAATCCTCTTGTCATAAGTTTTCAATCATAAATTCCATTTTATTTGTATTTTTTGTTAATATTAATTACTTCTACGAATAAATAGAAATGTTTGCATTACTTGGGAAGACACTGGACCTCACATCACAGGGAATCCTAGTGTGGGGTCCAGGGCATTTATAAACATCTAGCACTTGGCTTGAACGGAATAAAGTTTTTATTTATTTTAATTAATCAACAGCTTTCTTGAGGTTTGTTTGAGGGGCTGCTGAGCAGAATCATAAAATCAGCATAAATCTGGTTGTTTACATAACGATCTCTTAGTGTGGCCCAAATCGTATCTACCTCGTTCATGAGAGTGCATAACTTTACACTTCTGCAGGGAAACTCGAACTGGAGCGTTTCAAGAAACTTGTGCATGTGAAACACACGATATGTTTGTCTAGAAATACCAAAATATATTACGGTATTTACCTCTTACTCATATGTTTTCAGTTACAAAAAACAGCTCTCAGTAAAAATAAACCTATAAATTCCGTGTGCGGTATAAAATCCAATTTTCGGTATGAATTCCATCATCTCATTCGTAATACAGCCCAAGTTAAATTATAATCTGTCGGCTATCAGCAGGATTACCATCAGAACTCCGTCCAATACTCTGGCCGGGTTATTACTATTCATATCATTTGCATACGGTTGTGTAACATCCAAGTATTCATTCATCTATCTGCAATAACGGCTGGTATATACATTCTGATGAATATCTTATGCTTACAGCTTAATGGCCTGAACGTTTTATAGAGGATATATTTTTTGTTAATGTCTTTCTTGTTAATTAGGTTCGATACTAAATGAGGTTTTTATTGTATATGACGGCGTCAGCGATGGCTGAGCGATAGCGCTGTCATCATCTCGATTCGGTGGTAAGGAATCCATAGTGCTGTTATATAATAAAATACGATGATACAGCAAATCAGTTAGTTTACTTTCAGAATAACAATACTAATAACGTTCACAAAATATTTTCTAAGTTTTTGCAAACTTACTTACTAGAGAATGGGCTTTAGCGTTCTCTATGCATTTGACCACCATACTGCGATCACCAACTCGCCTGCCAAGCGTGGCGATTATTGCAAATCCCCCCTTTTGGGGGAGGCCTATGACCAGCAGTGGACGTCTTTAGGCTTATATGATGATGATGACAGACTAAAGAGTACCTATTTAAGTGGGTACAGCTCCACTTATCCCTGTTAGGATCACAGACCTAACATGAGACATCGGTCTATTTATAAATCCAAATGATATGACTCATTATTGCATTTAGCATGTAAAATAGAACACTCGCTTATAAACTGCAAACAGTCACCAGAACTGGCATCTGTTAGTACGTTTGCTCGCAGCATTCGTTATACATAAGTATTGTCCTTCCCTATATTCAGTCTAAAGTAGACCTAGACAGTTATGTAAATCATGTTTCGACAATTTATGATAGCTGGAAACTGTGGTTTGCTACGAGCGTCAGCGACCAGACGTAATAAACTATTACTTATCTTATACAGACCAACAGACCAGTAGCGCCATCTGTTACGACATACACACACTACACCACAGTTTAGACAGAGACATCTAACTAATCACAATCTGTCTTGAATTTCCACTGTTTTCACAGAGCTAAGTTAGTATTAGAGACATAATTGTTTTTCTAGGAAGGAAATACTGATTGATTATGTCAACTTAAAGTACCTAACTTTCCGGGGCTTGTGCCTAAGTAATAACAGCCACAAGAGTAGATCGATTAGGTTAAGCTACCTTTGCTGCGGTTGGTCCATGGATGGGTGAACATCTTTACCAACCAATAGAAAACCACCACCACCAATGGCGTACCAATAGAAAATGGTGCCCAGGGCACGCATCAGATTTACGTCCCTTCGTAAATGATCTACTCGATCTACACTAAGCAAAGCTAGGTCGCATATTGTAGCCTTCAATAACGAAGGTATGAATAATTTCAACTTGCCAAAAAAACGCTTGCAAAGAGAATTTCAATAGATGTAGGCAGATTTGGAATTACGCTTTCACACCCATACTGTACAATATATTCAAGTAGCTCTTCAGATTTCTTAGATATAGGTAAAAGTATGAAATGGTTTATTGATGTTTTTATTTTTAATTTAATAATTGGCGACTTTTTGCGCTCATCTTCGATAGGGGATCAGGGCTCGTGCCCTGCCTGCCCCACCCTAGTTACGCTTCTGCTCGGAGAGCACGTTAAGCCGTTGGTCCCGGGTGTCATTTGTGGATCTTTGACTGTCGTTACGGGTCATCAGAACCCCGAGTCTGACAACTAGTCTTATCAAGGGGTATCGTATTACCCAGTACTTGGGTTGTGGGGGTCGGATAGGCAGTCTCTCCATGTAATTTACTAGAACTCAGCAGCATTCGGTTAGACTGGAAGCTAACCTCAACATAGTTGGGGTAAAGCTGGGCAGATGAAGAAAGTACCTACCTTCCCATTTATAAAGGAGGGTGAAGAAAATAATAAGCCATATACAGTGTGTCCGGTAATTAATGGATAACCTTGAAATGGTTCATGGTAGAACTAATGGCCATTCAGAAAAAAAACATTTTTATTTGTAATTAATCGGTAAAAAAAAAACAACCGACTTCCGAAAGAACACTACAAAGTGAAAAATAACTTTAATTTCAGATGGTGATGGCGGTGACAAAAAATTTAAATACATATCCATAGACACCGACTTCCTAAATTAAAGTTATTTTTCACTTTGTAGTGTTCTTTCGGAAGTCAGTTGATTATTATTTTTTTACTGATTAATTACAAATAAAAATGTTTTTTTCTGAATGGCCATTAGTTCTACCATGAACCATTTCAAGGTTATCCATTAAATACCGGACACCCTGTATATATAGCATACCCGTGTTCGGATAGGCAGTTTACCCATTATTTATAAACGCGGAAACTGCAAAAAGTATTGTTATTCTGAAGTGTTACTTTAACATAAAAGGAGAAAGTGTTTTGTGTACAGAGAATGCTGAGTAAACAAAAGTATTGTTTTTTAACAGTGATGTTTGTTATGTGCCAAGTAGGTAGCGGATATTATCTCAACCATTTGCCTCTACATAACAATATTTTGTATATTAACATACTAAACGTGTATATCAGTGACCAACGACGACCCCAAAGAGATAACGTTTCCATGTATAAATTATCTAAAAAAGCTTTCATTATTTTCTTCTTATCGCCGGCTCTACTAATGATTATCAATTTCGTCGGTATAATATAATATATTATACCGACGAAATTGATAATCATTAGATCATAAAGTATTTAATAAAAATATTATTTTTATTAAATACTACCTACTCAGTACAATAAAGTATTTAATAAAAATATTATTTTTATTAAATACTTTATTGTACTGAGTAGGTCGGTACCTACAGCGACCTGCATGAAAATAATAAAAATGATTATGAGCATCGTGTGGGATATAACTTTGATGTTACACCTTTGACAAGTTGTGAACAGTGAGTTACGTATGACTTATGGGCCTAAAGGCAGTATTTTCTTCAAGTTTACATTGAGCTGTTGTTGATCACTTATTTATAGTCGGTTACATCTTGGTAATTTTATTGGTAAAGGCGAAACAAACTCGAAGACAGCTTGAGAAAGTAGAATCTCCATTTCCTGAAAATCTCCTTTATCTCTAGTCTATAATGCAAACTCCTGGGCAAAAGCCTGTATTTCCTTTTTAATCTGATTTTTTATCCTTCACCTTTCTAATTTGCTGGCGCCGCTGCTGCTGTTGCTGAGACCCTCAAGCGGCGTAATTACTGTAGCCTTATGGGTAACTACAGTTTTGAGCCGTTTGGGGTCGAAACGCTCGGGTCATGGGGCCCGAGTGAACGTCTCCTCTTTAAGGAAAATGCTCGCCGGCTGGTCGACACTTCACGTGACCAGAGGGCTGGGTCGTTCTATGGCCAAAGAATTAGCATTGCCATTCAACGTGGCAATGCTGCCAGTCTTCTAGGCACGTTTCCTGATGACAGCGATGCGGAGGAATACTTCGACGCCTAAGTGTCCTTTTGTTTTTGTATTTATTTTGTATATCGTAGTTTTAATTATTAATTACTTTTCTTTATGCGTTTGTGCAGATTAAACAGTTATTTTCTACATAAATATAATAAACAAATCTTCAATCAAAACATGATCAAAGTACGCCAATTAATTATAAACATCTAATTCAAATCTCGTACCCCTCCAGGGAATAAACATAAAGACACCTTACTAATGAAACTAATCCATTAATTTATCCAAACAGGGGACGCCAACAGACATAGTTTAATTAATGTAGGACCATTCGCCACGTTTCTGTCATTCCCCTGGCCAACGTGCCGACCTAAATAACTATTAGGGACAGTTGACTGCACGATCATAGAACCACTTTGACTTTGATCAGGCCTGGCGTAGTACAGAGTTTCAATGGAAAATCGGCCAGCTTATACTGGTTTTTTCCACAAACGAGCGGCCTACTGTACCAGGGATAAGTTACCAGGGTAAATGGGCCGAGTTCTACGTTCTATTCAATGCTTTTGCACGAATTCTGATCGTTTCTATCGTAACGAGGCCGCGATGATGTCAAGGCACTGATATCAGGATGGATGATCGATACGCATCTAAAATTCAAGGGAATGAGGGTGTTTTGGAGATCCAATTAGTTTGTTCGAGTTGGTTTATACCGATATAACCTTGAGATTGAGTGAGGAGCCCCTGAATATGAGATTTTTTGAAATATGCTCCTTCATAATAGTAATACATTTTGATTAATAAATAAATAAAAAATAAAGTAGGGTGTGGACCACGGATATCGATGGATATCTATGGATTGGACAAACACTTTTACGTCAAACATATTTTAAAAACTAGATGAGGTCGGCGTTTCCTATCTGGTAGAGGTCACAGTCTCTTTAAAGTCCAGGCATAATCTTGGTCAGATCATGTATTGTATTTTGATGATTGTATTTGTATTTCGACCTGCGAAGTATTAAGTCGAATCGATAGGACCTGTAGATTTTCTGTTGTGATCTCACAGTTACTCAGCAATCACAGAGTTAATTCTAAGCAAATAAGAAGCTAGCGTATCGTTATTTCCCGGGCACAGTACCAACCCTCAGATTGCTACCAAGAAATCCAAGAATTAAAATCTATTTTACATTTTAACAAGTATTGGCAGTACCTAGAACTAATCTCATTACGTCTGACCTTTTCGGAAACCAAAATAAAAATAATTAAGGCTGGAAATAGAACGTTACCGCAGCTTCACCATATACATTTAAATTTTAAAAGCCTAGCTTGTATATCGGGCAAGTGCAGCCCACTCATTAACAAGTTAAACCCGACCTACTTTAGAGCGAACATTCAGGTTGCTGTTGACACAACCCAGTTCTTGCTTTCTTGCACCAAGTCTCATTTCGAAGTTAAAAAGCTGTTTGAATGTGTGTTTGTGACTTTGTATGTATATAATATATAATATTATTTTATTTCAAAAGTGTGGTACAGTCTGTTACAATAAATATAATTTTACAATTTAGGGTCAATCGAATAGAAAGAAATTGACAAGTAACGTAATTTAATCTGGCTTCCTAGCTAGGTTACATGGTAACCTGTATTAAGGTTCACCAGCCCAGGTTCCCACAGGAGTTTAGTTTACAAACATTTTAATAAAGGCTGCTTAGGACTGTAAGCAAACGTGTTTAACTTATTCTAAGTGTTAGTACGTGTGTGTGTTTTGTGATGTTGGTGTGTTGTGTGTGTTTGTGGCGTAGCTGTCTATGTATGTGTTTTGTGATGTAGGTGTAGTGTGTGTGTAAACGGAAGTGAAAGAGTTTGAGTTTAGATACGGAGTGTTAGAGAAGTCACTATGATTGTTAAGTGATATAAATTCATTGATTTTAATTTTAACCTGGCGTTAAAAGTGCATGCAAATAAATTCATTGGTTCTTATTTTAACCTGCACTCTAATTGCGCAATACACTATCAATGATATCCGAATCAATTTGAAGGACCTTGCTAATTCATTGATTCATATATTCGAAAAGTTTGTCTGCTCAACAACATAAATAAGTACCTACAAATTAGTAAACTGTTTAGCGCAATGAATGTTGTTTAACTGTCAAAATGAAAGCAATTACCCCTATGGCGTTTACTGACATGCTAATAAATTTATTTGTTTTAATTTTAACTTAGCGTTAAACGTACTTGCAGTTTAACTAAACATAACATACCATCAAGCTTGTATTCCCCGAAGATTGGAACAGAGATGTTAAGTAATCCCTATTTCGTCTGATAAGGTCTATCCTGTAGTAGAAGCCATCAACCAGGTACAAATCTCAACTCCGGGCTCAACTGGAAACGTCTGGAACTCAGAATAAAAACGAAATCGTATTTCTACCTGTGTCTATGATGTATCCAACTGTTTGTAACAAAAGCATGATTTTAAAAAGAGTGTCCATGGAGTTTCTTGCCCGTTCTTCTCCATAGGTACCTACGCTTTGGAATGGGCAACTAGCTTCATCTTTCTATCTCACCGACCTCGACAATTCAAAAGTGCCTGTAATTGGTTTATTTGAAATAAATGCTTTGAGTTTGAGTTTGTCTACCGGTAAGTACTTCCTTCTCTTTGGGTAAATGGAACGGTTTTGGACCTTGGGGACCTAGATTAATTACATAGTCGGGATTAAATCGGACAAAAAGCGTAATTACGATTTTCCGTTTGATAAAACTTAAATGATAGCCTGGGATTGGAATTACGTTACATTAATTGAGATAGACGATACGAGAAGCTGAAAAGAAAAGTTCTTTTGACTGTTTAGAATACTGGGTTCTGCCCGCGATTTCGTCTGCGTGGAAGTCAACTATAACATAATATCTTGATTACGTAATTGCGTAGTATTTTGTAAATAAAAGAGCTTTTGATAACGGATCAGTACTGCCTGGCTACTTTTTACAAACAAACGATTATACCATTTTAATATATTATTGTAGAAAGTAGTGTTCGGCGCTATGGTGACCTAGCACACCTTTCTCGTATTGATAGGATGGTTTAAGTTCGGGCGCCTTCGGCTTTCTTCGTCAGGCGTCGGGTGGCTGCGTGGACGACGGCGCGGGCGAGAAGTCCCGTATTACAGAACCTCACTCAATACTTAAGCATTACTTAAAACTAGTTTCAACCAATCAAATGGCTCTAAACTAGTTTTAAGTAAGGCTTGAGTCTTGAGAGGTACAAGAAGTAAAAATGGTAAAACTATATGATTAACTTATTGGTAAAAAAATATGGTAAAATGGTAAGTGTCATGGTACGAGAACGAGGTGCCTCTAATGAGATCTAAATATAAACTGACCCACAATTTGGTGGACGAGCGAATGTGCATTCTTACGTTCGATGCAATTATACATTTTCGCTGAGTGTTCGATTAAAACTCGAACAGTTATGTTATGTGCCCCCCCCCCCCGCCTCTTTGTACCAAAGACAACATCTTAATTTTATTTAATAAACACATGTTAACACTTGTCTAGAAAATAAGTAATTTACTACATTGTCATTTAATAAACAGTTTTTTACTTTAACTTGTACACATCCTTATTTATGTTTTTTACAATTCTATTTCGTAACTCAAGACGTCCTGCCAGGGGTGCGGGTTGTTTGAAAGAGACACCGCGGCCTTTGGCACAAAGGCAACAAAAGGAACACGGGTGGGTTTTAGTCACTAAAAAATTGTCTGCTCAAAAACGTAAATAAGCAATGAATGTTGATGTACTGTCAAAGTTAAAGCGATTCCTACAGTTAGGGTGGTACGCCATTACCTCTCAGTTTGCTATTTACAAATATATTAGTTTTGGTTTTACCTTTGAAGATGATGTATTTGGTACTTGAAAGTAACTCGGTCAAACCTATTACCAGACCATGTACACCGCTAGTCTACTAAGAGTTACTGGTGACAATTTGACATATCAAATTGCTTGATGATCCCCATCCATTGTGTGTAAGTAAGGTGACGATTGCTGTATCCTGTGGCACAATTAGAGTGCCCTTGGGGCCTCCAATCCGCTTGCTGTTCGGATTGAGGCCCCCCTGCAGACTTGTGAGTCATCTAAAGATATAAAGATGAACGCGGGTAAGCTGGAGGAGATTTGTTGCAATATTTTTCTGTGTTATTGAGTGTCAGGCGGTGGCAACCTTGAGTTTATAAAGGCAGGAATTAAATGTTTATTACTGTAGTAAAAGATCCCCGTGTTAAGTGCTTCCAAGGATTGGGCGAGAAGATGAGCATTTTTATCTACGACTAGCTTCTGTCCGCAACTTTGTCCACGTGAAATTTCTTGTACCCCCGACCCATCCCGTCGCATCGCATCGTCTGCATCGATTTCACTTTGGGTTATTTCTAACTTTTTTGTTTTAGCTCAGATTCTTAGGGTCCTTCGCGTAGTGCCTTCCTCAAGAATAGATTTTTTGAAATCCGACTGGTAGTTTTAGAGATTAGCGCTTTCAGACAAACAAACTAACAACCAAACTCTTCAGCTTTATTATTAGTAGGTATAGATAGTTGTTTACTCGTTATCAAAGCCATAGCTTGCATGAAAGGAGAGGATTCTTTATCTGCTAGACCTATTCTCGTTGATGTATTTCCATAATGATTGTTCCTTTTCTAATGGTGAATTGATGAGCTGGAAGGTTCTAGAGACCATTAACTCAGGTACAAGTCGTAAATCCAGCATTTTCTTGTCTAGAGAGACAGATATACGATATAAGTTGTGGTAATAAAATAGCTCGCGATGCTGTGTAGAGAATTAATCTAGTGCTAGACGGTGTCTCATACTCATAAGGGTGAAGCAGGAAATTGCACAAGGTGAGCAAACTCGTAAAATTACATTGTACGTTGAGGAGTCACTATTAGGTGGACGGTAATTAGACTTTGTAATAAAATTGACACATAAAAGTTATATTCTCATACAGTTTATGGATTAGTAATTCATTGATTTACTGATTTTTGGTTTAATCTATACTATCTATACTTTTAATATTATAAATCTGAAGACTAGACTCTGTTCTATTTTAATGTAAAAGTTGACGTTCAAAAGTGCCTATTATGTGCTTATTTGAAATAAATGCTTTGACTTTGTTTGTTTGGTTGAACGCGCTAATCTCAGGAATTACCTACTGGTTCGAATTGAACAATTCTTTTAGTGTTGGGTAGCCCATTTGTTGAGAAAGGATGTAGGCTATCTACGACCCTTAGGAAACGAGTAACAAGAACTCTAAGCAAAAACGAAGTAGGTAATTGCAAGGCCGGGCGATGCGATACATCGCGGTGGGTCGGGGGAGTAGGAAATTACACGGATGCAGTCGCGGGCAGTAGCTATAAGTAGGTACAAATATTTGTATGACCTACAAGTTGTGGTTACGGGTCTGGCTGTTTGTGTATGTGAGTTTAAATGTTTGTAAACGCACCCACAATACAGGAGAAATTCCTAGTGTGGGGCAACGTTTTTTTTTTAAATAATCATTTTAAAAAATATGTCGGAGGAGGCACTTCTCTCTCATTATCATCAGCCAAATTTTAACTAATGGTACTATGGAAAGTGTTGGCTATTGCACAACAGAAAAACCGTTTACAGTTTTAATCAAATTATAATTTACGAACAAATGAATTACACAATCTAATCACACTCTGACACTGTAAGTATATGTCAGAACTATACGGAACGCACGACAGTTTCTATATGTGTTCACTGCTTGACCGCCACCGTAAGACTAAACTATTTTTTTTTTGTAGGGCATCTCGCAGTTGGCCTTGTGAGGCCGTGACTGCTCAACCGGTCATTCCTGGGGCTGCCATTAAGAAGTTAATCTTAACGCCTCCAGCCAGGGCTTACAAACTAAATTTATATACTAAGCGACTGCACGCTGAGGGCACTCCCTGTGGGGTACGGACCTCGGCTCAGGGCGTCACTGATAGGGGGACAGCTATCACTATTGGGGACAGGCTGGATCAAATTGGCATCATTATTATTAGACGGGGAATTTAAAGCTACTGGCTCAGCTGCGGCGCGGGCTGGCGCTTCAACGAGCAAGGGTCGGTCGGGACTAAACTTAACTGTGGTCGAGCGTTATATTGTCGACTCTGTCGACCGCCGCCGCTTATTGGCACTGGCGATGGCGTCCCGATAAGTCAATCGAGTGGAGTGACTGAAGTATTTCCGACGACATACTCGTATATGTCGGAAATACTTCAGTCACTATTATATAATAAGTTTTATGTACTCGACAGAGTGCGTAGATAAATATGATGGGTATTTTTACACCCTATAATTAAAATTTCGATGTCACTTCTTATGGTCGGGTGGTGATCCTTACGAAGTGATAATGATTTTCAGTGAAATTACAATACCTACGTATGTTTGTGAACTCAAGAATCTTAGTTTTACTACTATTGTAGGTAACAAGGAAATGCCTTTGTACAACAATTCATCAGATAGGCTTGGTTTAATTGCTGTATATCCGGAAAGCTGTTTAGTATACCTAAAGCTGAATTTAAGGAGATCGAGGGAACATTTCATCTGTTAATAACTTTACAGTACTTGTGAAATGATCTCAATATTATGTTGTACATAATATTGAGATCATTTCACAAGTACTGAAAGCTGTTTAGTATAAAGCTGAATTTAAAGAGATCGAGGGAACATTTCATCTGTTAATAACTTTACAGTACTTGTGAAATGATCTCAATATTATGTACAACATAATTTGTTAAAATAAATTTATTTTAGTAGCTGTACATTTTTTGAAGATACTTTTCAAGGATATATTTTAGATTTTATTCGTTGGAAATGGCGTCGTATCAAGAAGTCTCTTTGAAGCTTTGAAGGTACGCTCGTATTCCCGGGAAAATGAAATACACGCTTTTAGAGGTACAAGCAAGTATATGTTGTTCATAATTCATGAGGTAGATACAAGCTACAAGTACTTTCCCGGCTTGTCTTTGCGGAGTAATATCACAATTTTTACACGACTGCGCCAGAAGGAGGGTTATGTTTTTTGAGTTTATGTATGTATGTATATTGTCTGTCTGTTTGTTCCAGCTAATCTCTGAAACGGCTGGACCGATTTTGACGGGACTTTCACTGGCAGATAGCTGATGTAATAAAGAATAACTTAGACTACTTTTATTTTAGAAATTTTATTTATTTTTATTAATATATACTTTTTTGTTAAATTCCTCGCGGACGAAGTCGCGGGCACAGCTAGTAGATAAAAAAGATTAGTTTTTTTCAAGCAACAAAAAAAATATATTTTATATATTTTGATTTAGGTAAAGGGGAAGCGCCCGGGTACCGTATTTGCAGGTCAGTAACAGCTTGCAGCAGATTAAAATATGATTCACGTGTGTGTGTGTGTAGTATGTAGCTTATTTACAGAATGATAATAATTCAAATCATCAAAACAAACATCTAATTTAATTTAATCCCATTAAGCGACTATTTTAAAGTCGGGCTACCATGCGACGGGCATATTGTAATCTGTCACATACTGTCTTAAATAAACCTACCAACAAATGTTATGTAACACTTCTCCATTTGTTAACCACTGGTGCTATTTATTTAACTTAATTACAGCCAAACGTGCTATATTTCATAATCTCACAAGTAAACGCGAATATTAAAATGGCATAAAAATATCCACAACAACATCCCCATCATTTTTCTTCACGACTTTTCGACAACAAAACAGACAATAGTCATAACGAAGTATTGGCAGGCCGCCAGCTCACTGAAATTAACAGCCCGGCCGCCTTTACACCGAAACGAGCGTGACTGACGAGCCTCCATCACATCGTAGGCTCGTAGCGTTTCATTAAAATGGTAATGGCTGCGCGAAGGATTCCCTTGAGTGTAATTAAAGACAGAACTCCTTGCTCGCTAGATATTTTTGGCAGGATTTATCTGTCTGATATTTGACCTTATTTTCTTAATGTGCGAGAGGAATTTTATACCATGGATACAGTTCGCGGGCTTGTGACTAAGTAAGTAATAACAGCCATCAGGTCGATCAATCAGATTAAGCTACGCTTGCCGCAGTTGGTCCGTGGATGGGTGACCATGTTTACATAACAAAAATTAATAATAGTTTAAAAAACTAAAACACACGCTTTAAAAACCAAACTAAAAAAGGAGAAAATAATTTAATTCAATTAAAAAGCGTGGGGTGCTTTTTGAGGTATTTTTATAATCAATTAATGTCAAGCACCCCACGCTTTTTAATTGGATTATTTTATTTTCTCCTTTTTTAGTTTGGTTTTTAAAGCGTGTGTTTTAGTTTTTTAAACTATTATTAATTTTCTATTTTTTAGTTCTGCTAACTACAAAAACGTGTTTTTTTTTCCTCAATTTTTTTTTAAATTATTGAATTGTCATCGGTCCTCGTCCAGTTTACAAAGTTTCAATGAAATCTGGCCGTTTAAAGTGGGTCAAAATCGCGCACAAAGGAGTCGGTTACATACAAACATACAAACAAGCAAACAAACATACAAGTGAAGCTAATATAAAGCGTGTAAAAACCCTCCGTGCCTTGGATAGCACGTTAAGCCGCTGGTCCCGGCTGTCATTCGTGCATCTTTGACAGTCGTTACGGATCGTCAGAAGCCATTATCCAGTGATTGGGATGTGGAGGTCAGACAGGCATTTGCTCCATGTAAAATACTGGTATTCAGCTGCATCAGACTTAAAGCCGACACCAACAAGGAAACAACAAAGCAGATTGTGATAACCATGGATACCTACGATTACGTAATGTGCCAGTTTCGTAACGTCTATTATTGTCTTTGGTCACTAGCCCTGACATCAACAAGTAATGGACAAAATTGTAAACTTTTTCTACGTGAATACGGGGCTTTTGGCTTTTGTTTGGGTGCATTTTATGTTTAATTTTTTATTTTTATTTTTATACTGTGCGTTTTGTTTGTGCAGAATAAACAATTTTTCTTTCTTTCTTCTTTCTTTCCTACAGTTTATAGCCATAAAAAAAACAGTTGATACTAGTCGGTGACATTGTAGATATAGTTTTTGTTGTGTCTTGAGATCCACGTTGAAGTGCCAAAGGTTTACAGAACCCATAAAGTGTGGAGATTATCATTAGTAGTGACAGTTTATTAGCTAACTTCCCATAGTTTATGGGACAACACAGAACGTGTAATAATTTTGTTTTTTCGTATTAGTTTGACCGAGAATGTTGAGTTAGTTGCCTTGGTAGTGTAAGGTATCGAATTGTGAATAAGAGGATCAATGTTTAATAGACATTGAAGTGCTAAGAAACTTCATATTCAGCATCTGCCTAGTCTTATTCCAAGCTAACCAGATGCAGCTGAATACCAGTATTTAAAATGGAGTGACTGCCTATCTGATCATCACAACCCAGTTACTGGTTAATATGATATCCCTTGATAAGACTGGTTACCAGACTTTCGGGCTTCGGCTTAAGAAACACATTCTACTTAAACTAGATTTTAGAGTATAAACCACAATTTAGTTTAGCTTCACATTAATATAACTAAGATTTACCAAACTGACAAGTTTGTTCAAGTCTAAGTTCTCACGTTTATCTTAGTCAGTCAGTCACCACGTCTATAGTACAGACGCGGTCTAAACTTGTAGGAAGAGAATCCAACAAATTAAATATCCTAGCTGAGTTCGTAGCTTTGTTTTTCTCCATACCACAGAGCTTATAATGTTCCCACTGCTGGGGCACTAGCCTCCTCTCATCGAGAGGGATTGGGCTGTAATCTACCACGCGTGCGCAGTGCGGGTTGGTAGATGTGACGTGTCTTTCAATTTTCGGTTTTAGAACCGGCCTGTCCTAAAACCAAAAATGTTCGTTTTCTTACGATGTTTTCCTTAACTTTTAATAGCAGTAGTGATGGAATTATTTACACAAAGTAAAGCCCCACTATATTGCTCATAAATTCGATTCAAAACGTTTATTTCGGTCAATAACAATCCATATTTTGTTAGCAGGTATATTTCACTATTAGTTAGGACCAAAAAGACTAGCATACACAACTTATCTACCATAACTGCAGCTTACAGCAAGCCATAAAATATCTCTGCGCCATTGCGCTTTACTCCCGACGCAGGATGATAGTAGGTACCTACAACATCTCGTAAACAAGTCACTCACACCAGCAAGGCAGATAAACAGCTGCACTAGGTTATTTTTAGAACTATGCTATCACTAAGGGTGAGTATTATTGCGTTTGGAAAGTTGTTATTCGATTTCTAATATATCTTCTCTCTCATATCATTCACTCTGTATGTAAAAAGATTTGGGTAAGACGAAAGTCATGTACGTCTTGCCGAGTCTACTCTAATCCACATCAAACTGGAGAGTTTGAGAAGGGAGCTTCTTGAAGTTAAGTGAAAATGGGCTAGCCATGTTCGTAGGAACGATGCCCAGTGGAGCAGACGAGTCCTGGGGTACAGAGCGCGTATGAGTAAACGTTGTGTGGGACACTCCCAGCTAGATAGCCCGACCACCTCACAAAGGTGGCAGGGACAGACTGGATGCGGAAGATGGAGGACAGGGTGTTGTAGCACAGCATGAGAGAGGCCTATGTCCATCAGTAGACTGCGATAGGCTGAGTTAATGAATGAGAAAAGATTTTAACGTCATCAAGATTCTGATTAATCATCACAGAAGTGTCGCAGTTATCATTAGTTTCAGTTAAATCCTGGAAGGTGTAGGTTGTCCATGATGGACAGGAAAGGAGGCGAAGGATACCCTGTGACGGGGTTGCACACTGGCACTGTATCTGGTACCTGTACTGGTCGGATATTTGAGTCAAATGGACACGTAAAGAAGAAAAAGTATCATCTTTCGTGGAGACTGGACTGAATTATGACATATTTTTTTTACTATAGGTAGAGGTTTAAGTAGCTTCGCAGCTTTACCATGAACTACGATTTATCGTCTGTGTTGGCAATATTATGATGCCTGGTATTGTTATTTGTTCCGACAAAGTAAATGAACCTGAAGAGTATACGCATTAGCATTGCTGAAAGTCAAATGGTCGTTTCTTTAGTATTTAACAATATAGAAAAGTTCATGAAACTGTAAAACTAATGAGATTGCGATGACGAGAAATTATAAGAACAATAAGTACCTTGTTCTCCATGCCAGTTTGCAAACATTTCAAAAGGACTTTTAAAAATGCTCATTAATTGTTAATTTCAGACATTTTAAGCTCCTGGCCATGCTTTTTACTGAACAAAAGCTGCTGAAAGAGAAAAATGGCGGAAAATTAACATTTAACAACTTTAAACTGTTCGCTGAAATTATTAAGTTTCCACGGAAGTGAGTTTCCGTTCTTTCCTGTTTCTTTATGCGTTTTTAACTAGTACCTATGGGTATTTGGCTTCCAGTTGATTCATATATTATGTAGAATCTTTATATGAAGTCGGTATTCCTGCATTCCTATATTTTTTTTTCATATTTTGTGAAGTTCCAAAAGCAGTATCGGCGGAATCAGTTACTATGGCACATCTCAAACACCTCTTCTTAGTAAGTTAGTCCAAAAAATCATGAATATTTCACCAAGAAATTCTATTGTTTATTGCGAAAACAATCACCGGATAAATGTAAAATGTTTAATGTAATTTCTGACTTCTGTTTCGAGGAAACGTCCATCGCTGTATCTCGTTTTTCTCATGTTTATGTAAATTTAAAGCTTCCTTTCAGCATCGATCATGAAAAATTTATAGTAATGGAAGTTTCCGCCATAATTTAGGTACAGATTTATTTAACATGTAACAAATCATAATAGCGTTCCATGTAGTGCCGGATGTAAAAGAATAGCACCATCCCATTTCTTCCCGTGGGTGTCGT
The DNA here is from genome assembly GCA_947359405.1 of Antitype chi. NCBI lineage: Eukaryota > Metazoa > Arthropoda > Insecta > Lepidoptera > Noctuidae > Antitype > Antitype chi. Next base: position 5,332,094 of record OX375815.1, on the reverse strand, counting down.
AGAAGGCGACTAAGGGATTTACTAGAGAATGGGCAGCAGCGTTTTCTATGCATTTTACAACCATACTGTGATCCCCATCCCGTCTGCCAAGCATGGCGATTATGGCAAAACCCCCCTTTTGAGGGAGGCCTATGTCTAGCAGTGGACGTCTTTCGACTGAAATGATGATGTTGATGAAATAATAATAAGTAATGACAAGTATTTCTTGCAAATAAGTGTCATCATAACTCATTATCAGTTCCTTATTGTTCCTGGTGCTGGGACACAGGTCTATGGGAGAATGTGGGCCGAAATCTACCACGCGGGCCCAGTGCGGGTTGGTAGATGTCACACATGTCTTCGAGTTTTTGGTTCTAGGACATGCCGATTTCTTCACGCTGTTTTCCTTCATCGTTTTGAGCATTGGCGTTGAAATTAAATACACAAATTAAAGTGCCTGCCTAGTAACCTACCCATAAAATAGGACCTACCTATGTAGTAAAGTTAGAATATTTTTGGCCAAACGAGAGAAAAGGTCAGCAAAGGGACTACAGGAGGGGACATGGGTACACGTCAAACTGTTTGACGTGTTCTGGTTTTGAATCCAGCCACAAGTTCTTTTTTTCAAAGGTTATAAAGCCGACGAACCATGGTCTGATTCGGAATTTGATTAAGGGTGGGTTTTTTAAATGTCTGGTTTTCCATGATATTTTTTTGGGTAGGTACGGACTGGACATATTCCTATACACCATAGTACAACACTGTCAGGAAAAGGACTATTCTGGCAAAAGGAGAAGACATTGTCGCTACAAACAAACACGAAGATATTTTATATAAGTTTATCGTTTAGATAGGTACCCGAGCCTAGCATTATTTTGCCCTAGCGGTATTCACACTATGAGATTGCGTGCGTGCCCCCAGAGTTTATCATAGTTTGTCTTTATTTAGCTCACAGACGCAATATAGCATGAAATACTTATCTCACTTACGTACGACGTTAGAATTATGATTTGGTAGCATAAACAACAGTTCTGCTGAACATTTTGACGATTGGTAAGATACGGCTGGATAAATGTAGGTACTTCCCTTAACGAATGATAGATTTACATGTTATTTTCATTAAAAAAATATTCATCCTAACTTCTTCTTCGTGTCGCTGGCACGACAGTATTCAAAATTAAATGGGCCACTTCGCCACTTCCACAGCGTCTTCGGTGGCAGAGGTCACATTGACTTTGGAAAATAGGGGAAGATAGTACACGGAGTATACTTTGCGACGCAGTTCCACATCCAGCACCTGCTGCCGTTTGGTCGACTTAGCCCCACTTTACCAAGTTGGAGTTACATCTTCCCATTTGGGTCTGGAGACGGTTCAGGGACTTCCAAGTGGACCACGAAAGATGACACCCTGCAGGAGGATGCTCCTTTGGTGGTAGATAATGAGTAGGATGGGGAAGCATATTCTGCCAGTTTACAACGGGTGTCCAACGGGGTTTTCTGGTAGGGACGCTGTTGTTTTTATTTGACCCTATACTGGATAAAGAATAGTGAAATTTAGGTACCTTTACAGCATCTCAGTTTGAATGTGACGTAGGAGTAAAGCTCCCAATGGACGAGCTTTTTCAGGATATAACAACCTTACCTAATTCCACGGACCTCAGTGAAATAGCCACTCGAGACTTTTCTATTTTATTTCTAGGTCACAGGCGCAACGCAATGAAACGAAGCTCACGTCCACTCGTTCCAGTTGGACGTGAGCTACGAAGTGGTGGGGTTATAGGTAGACTTTATTTCATCGTTATAAAAAAGCCAACTGCGTCACTTACGAAGTTACGAGCATACATAACACAGAACATAACAACGCCTTTAATCCCCGAAAGCTTCACAGGTTCACCTACAGTAGGTACACCAACATCCAATTTTACAAATCACAAGAACCAATCCTGGATAAAGAAAAGCTCAGGGAGATTTTTCTGCAAGTTGTGTAGGTATTAGTGGTATACAGGTATGAACTGGGAGTGAACTTCACTTATCCTCTATAGAAAATAAAGGACTCTCTGACCTGACGGGTGTTGTGCCTGATGGACCTGGATCCTGCCCGACGATTGCAGAAGGGACGTTGTATAAATGCTAGCTGATCTATTCATCAGAAGACAACCGCCACGCAATTAGTATCGATGTGACACTTTGTTAAAGTGACAGTTATCAGCCAGTGTCACTCTCCTCGGACCTCTTCGGCGCCTTTTGCTCCGATGTTATATTTTTCTTGCTAGGAAATGTATCAAAACTGACAGGTCGGCCATTTCATAACCGACCGTACTTAAAATGCCGAACCGAGTTATGACACATTTGACCGTAGGACACTACCACCCCAAAATTGTTATGGACATTAAACGCGTGTCTTTAGTCTTTACGACATCTTAGGGAACATTAAAGTTACGTGCCGACTACATAAAGGCAGCTAGGTAGCTAAGTAAGCTATATGCAGATAGTATTGACGTATTATGTAGGACTACTCATGTTTTCATCGTATTTCCTCTCTGCATTTTATTGAAAACCGCAATTCGACTTGTACTGACGTAAGCACAAAGCTCGCAATATGGATTGGAGTGCCCGCGGGCCTAGTGCCTGCAATCTGAGTGGAGCACACAGACTCACAGAACCTTAAGTGGTAACCTACTTTCTCACAATTAACTTTCATAAACTTAGGTAGATAAGCAGATTTCTGGACAGTCCAGGTCTATAAGACGAGAAAGCTTTAGGAATCAGCATAACTTTACATACAAGTTAAACTCGATGGATATTGATTTGGATTTACTTTTCGGTTCGTATAATAACGCAGCAGCGTACAGCGTCTATACAGCAGCAAAATATTGGAGTAAGAATCAAATGTTTTGGATAGCAAATTACCTAACCACCATTGCCTTAGCCAAAGATATACAGGAAAAAAATTTATTCAGTGCGCAAACTGTTACCATGAATTCAGCATATCATTCTAGACGGGAAAAAATCTGCTGTTTCATAGAAAAGTGCAATACCTACGCGGTGAAAATGTATGGAACACTTGATTTTTTTTTGTAAAACCGGCGAAAAATTTCTGCGCTGGGGTGTTTAGAATGATATACTGAATTCATGGTTTGCGCACTGAATAAAAACTTTTCCTGTACATAAAACATTTACTCTGTTCCACAAGTAATATGTAGTTTAAGGTGTTATCAGTCTGGCAATGGTCTCGTACATAATATTTAGAAGTGCAAAGTGATTCCGGAATGAAGTTTTATTAAAACGATTAAGGAGGGTGCCCTAAGGTAACCCACGAGATTCTCGACTCATTACATCTGCCTAGCCTTTTCCCAACTATGTTGGGGTTGGCTTCCAGTCTAACCATATGCAGCTGAATACCAGTATTTTACATGAAGCGACTGCCTATCTGACCTCCACAATCCAGTTACTGGGTAATACGATGCTCCTTGGTAAGACTGGTTGTCAGACTTTCGGGCTTTTGACGCCCCGTTACGACTGTCAAAGATCCACAAATGACAGCCGGGACCAACGGCTTAACGTGCTTTCAGAGGCACGTCTTGGTATGTAAAGATGGTCACCCATCCATGGACCAACCGCGGCAAGCGTAGCTTAACCTGATCGATCGACCCGTGCAGGTATTGTCACTTAGTCATAAGCCCTACGAAATGCTCGACTATTTCACGAAACAGTCATACAAACCACAATTCATATTAAAACAAGGTTGTATTGATAATTTTAATAATTATATTAATTTTTATACAGGTTGAAATTGAAAACATGCGACAAACCGAAATGGGAGATTGTACTCATCATTATGAACAACTTTTACTGAGGGACCAAAGATGCAATCGCAAAAAAAAAAACAGCTGTTCCCTACATTTTGACGAGTTATGCGAACATAAATGTAGGGAACAGATGTTTTTTTTTCGCGATTGCATCATTGGTCCCTTAGTAAAAGTTGTTCATAATGATGAGTACAATCTCCCATTTCGGTTTGTCGCATGTTTTCAATTTCAACCTGTATATACCTACATACGTGCCACGGTCGCGAATCATATTTTATTCAACATACAGCCAGCAAAAAAATCGCGGTTTAGGTACCCTTATTTCTTCGCTTCCTTCATAACAGCTTAATCTTGCACACAAAAAAAGAAATAGCATAACAATCATAATCAGAATTAAATGATAACAAAATAGGTACATGAATACTGTAGGTACATTCCCATCTATTGTAGGAACCCAGTTTTACAACCTAACTTAATCTAGAAAGTTTTTGTAGCGGAAGGTTTATGTCCTATAAATGAAACATGGCTGACAGGCGTTTAGAGGGGAAGAGTTTTACGAGACAGTTGCGATGAACACTTGCTGAGCGGGACTTGAACAATTTATTTTATGAGATAAAAAAAGATTTGTGTTTCATCTTATCCCTGGATCCTATCCAATATCGAATCATTACTTCTGGTTAAGACTTGTGAATCTTTGCAAGTAAGTACTTAAGCATTACATAAAAAAGTAAAGAATAGCGTAGCATTGGTAATCAAATGGTGGTGTGACATGCAGTAATAATTTTATTTGACATCTAAGTAATTTGATTTTAATGACATGAAATAAAATTCATCTGGCAATTTTTATTATTACTCCTTTGACATTAGTAGTACTTATTCTAAAAAAAACAAAAATGGTTATAGTTATTTTGTAATATTATTTTAATAATTATACAATTAGATTATCGATAATGTAAACATTTGCACATCTTATTAGGTAATGATACAGTGTATTTTATATCTACTTATTTGAACATCTCATAGGTAATATGTAATTTGAAGCTAAACGATGCTTTAGTAATTGACCATTATGATCACAAGTTTCATTGCTACACATATTTTCAAATATACAATAAGAACGGTTCATTTAATGAACCAAACAAATGTCGAAATTCATATAAATGATGATTTTATTACATATTCTGTAAATACATACACAAACATAGGTTTGTTTTATGGTTGCGAACTATATTTTAGTCAACATACAACCTGACACTGTCCTGTTAATTACAGCAACCGAGTGGAGGTACTGAACGTAATTTTAGCTTTGCCGAAGAAAAGAGGTTAATGGCGCTCATAAACACGTGTTTGTTGTAAAGTTTTCCAAAACGTTGTTGTGGTTTACTGGTATCGTATTATGGTGTTACCACACCATGTCGGATTTAGCTTTATGAGGTGATCCTCATAAAGCTAAATCCGACATGGTATGGTAATAATATGATTATTATAACGATGATTTCGATTATATAGTAGGTATACAGGGTGACGCGCAATTCAGCACATGATTGACCCCGTAGCGTACACATTTTTCGTCGATTCATCATCATCATTATCATCATAATTTCAGCCAAAAGATGTCCACTGCTGGACATAGGCCTCCCCCGAGCTCCTCCACTTCGAGCGGTTCTGTGCTTCTCGCATCCAGCGGATTCCTGCGGCCTTCACAAGGTGAGTTTTAAAATGTTTCGTCGATTCAAAAAAAAAAAAAATCTACTGCTTCATAGAAAAATAAATAAAACAGTAGTAAAGTGTTAGGGTCGAGATGCAGCTGAATACCAGTAGTTTACATGGAGCGACGGCCTGTCTATCCTTCACAAGCCTACTAGGTAACAATTTTAGTGCAATACCTACGCGGTCAAAATGTATCGGACAGCATTTTTTTCAATAACCGACGATAAATTGCAACAGGTTATGCGTCGATATCTCTGCCACCCTGTACAAGGAAAACCCTATTGTTGTATACAGTTTATAATACATGGCTCAACTGACATAAATATTGATAACGTCCGGAAAAAGTGTGAAATCTTGTTCGATTTGATTGGGTTTGGGGACAACTGTGCCCTCGGGTTCGGTACTAGAGTATTGTTCAATCCATTTACATCAGGATTCATCTAACCTAAACAATGGCTTAGAATCTTAGCCGTTGTTTAACGGCTAAGAATCATTTGCAGTGAAAACAAAATCTATACTAATATTATTTAGATTTTGTTTGTATGTAAGTTTGTACGTCGGTCTAGGTAATCTCCGGAACGACAAGTCGGATTTGAAACATTCTTTTCCTAGCTCAATTCTCGAGGAAAGTGGAAGGCTTTTTAATATCACGCTACTACCCGCAGGAGACAAATAAAAAGAAAGAAAAAAAAAACAAAAGAAACGCTAAGAGCAAACGAAGTAATATAGCCGGCCGATGCGATGCTATAGGATATATTCTATGTTAAAACAAGAAATTTCACGCGGACGAAAGTTAGTAACAAAATAAATAGTTATCACACTGCAATAACAATCCATTTGGACTATGTTGTAATGAATTACGATAGTGCTTCTATCCTTACTAATATTATAAACGCGAAAGATTGTATGTATGGATCTATGGATGTTTCTTACTATTTTACGCAAAAACTTCAGAATTGATTTGGATGAAATTTGGCACACAGATAGATTATAACCTATGTAGATTAACACGTAGGATACTTTTTATCCCGGTAGTACGTTCCCGCGGGATAATTCCCAAGTTCCATGCGGGCGAAGCCGCGGGCGGAAGGTATCCATAAATACGTAGTTCTGTAGGTATATCATATGAGGTCAGGCACCCTTTGATACAAAACAGCTCTAGCTTGTCTCTCGCCGCCCTAATCTGGGTCGCGTGATAATCTCCCTGTCGACAGGATTTAATTCTGGAATGAGGTGCGCGTATGATGAGATTGTGCCGTAAACTGGGGAATTTATCATCCTAGGAGGTGGATTGTATGTGCGTTGTTTGTTGTAAGCAATGACTCTAGAAGAAGGCTTTTTCAGTATTTTCAGTGTTTAAAAGATAATAAGATCTTAAGTCTAAACTAAACCTATGATTTAATTATCTTGTAGACACTACACAATGTCACAACCATACCGACTTCCAAATCTTTGTTGGTATGGTTTAATGATAAGTAAGTGGGTGCTTTTATATATATATTCAAAATCAAAAGTCAAATTATTATCAAATATATTCAAACCAGGCTAAGAGTCAGCACTTTATGAACGTCTAAATTACATAAGACAGTCCCCCCACAACGCCCGCTCTTCACCACTTCCTAGTGCTTTAGCTAGGAAGAAGAAGTCACGCAACAAACTCCCCAGCAGCGTTAGAATAACTTGATTCTATACAATAATAGGTAGGTAAGTAAATAACATTACTAAACACAAAACACAAAATTAAATTATTTGCTATATTATATGTCAGCAAGCACACGTAAATATACCAACAAAACATAGTAACTAAACTCAAGCAGATATAAATAATAAAAACAAAACAATAAACGTAAACAGAACTCAATGCCCACATAAAAGCCTCCAGGCATAAAGGATGTGCCAGCTTACATATGCAATGCTGCATTATGTTCATTTAGTTCAACTTGAAGCAATAAATGTTGAGCTAAGACCTTCGAAATAAAATAAATAAACAGTTAATTACTAATAACAATGACAAAGTTTAGGTAACTTCTGCCAAAACATTGTGCCCCTTTTTATGGAAATTAAGCGGATATTCATACTCCTCCGGAGTATGTTTGGCACAGTTAAAGTTTAGTACCTACCTATGCACAAAGCTGGAAAAGATTTTATTCAGTGCGCAAGCTTTAACCATGAATTCAGCATACCTACCATTCTAGACCCCCCAGCGAAGAAATTTTTCGTCGGTTTTACAAAAAAAAAAAAAATTGCTGTTTTATAGAAAAGTGCAATACCTACGCGGGCAAAATGTATGGAATAGCTGTTTTTTTTTGTAAAACCGACGAAAAATTACCTATTAATGCATTAGAAATAAATTAAGTTTCAATGAATTATGGTTGAATTTCGACTACTGAGCGGCCACTAGTAATTTTCTATTCTATGTTTTTGTTAAAAGTTGACTCTACAGCATTCACTTGTTTACAATTAAACCAATCGATAATAATTCGTAGACACAGACCGTGAATTTTGTACAACAGTACAACATTTCTTAATAAATAAAATAATTATTGTGTTTATTGATTTAGCTTTGGCAATAACTGTTTCTTATCTTGCATTTTGTCAATTATTTGGTAAGATTGGGAAATACACAGCGGAGAAATTGTGCAATAGGTAGGTAACTAAGTACTTTTGCACTAGGGCATTTGAACTGTGATTATAAACTAGATTGGGTCAAGTTACCTATACAGGGCCTGACTGCATCTAAATAGCATACTTACCCAAACCAAACTGCATTAAATAGCAAAGCAAAATTCTGTTACGCAAATAATTCTGTGTTGTGTAAACTTCTAATTTTGTGGAAAATAAAATTATACTATAGTCCACTCACAGTTATTTTGCCTCTGACAGCAGCAACCCAACAGAAACCTTATTGTAACGGGAATAAAGGTCACCTTGATTTTGAAAGTGACGCAGAAGCACAGGTAAAATAAGTATGAACGTCCCTTTTGTTATAGTCATCATCATAATTAGCCTATAATGTTCCCACTGCTGGGAGACTGGCCTCCTCTCTTAGAGAGGGAGTGGGCTGTGATTTAGCGCGCAAACTCAGTGCGGGTGGGTAGATGTAACATGTCTACCTTCGAATTTTTCGTTCTATGACATGCCGGTTTCCTCACGATGTTTTCCTTCACCGATTTGAGAGCTGTGTTGATGGAATAATTTACACGAAGCAAAGCACCTAGTGCCTGGGTCGTCCACGACATACAATTTGGAAGTCGGGGGCTGTTATAATACCTAACGATGACAAATGACAAGAATCTCAAGCAACGGCTAGAATTACCTGCTAACATTGCTTGTCAAGTCAAAGACCTATTATTCACTCATCCCTCGCACAGAAAATAGGGCAGACTTCTAACTTCTGAACAATTCAGGCCGATAAGATCGAACTAAGTTCTTCTACCCTCCTTTGTTCGTAACTTTGCAAGTACTTGGACGTAGGTTCGTACCCAAAGTCATACAATTTATTGACCCGCCTTGAAAACAGAACTTGGATGTCATTAGGGTCAGCAGCATTTGTCAAATGATTATTAGAGACTTAGGAGATTGTGGTAGTTACAGTCATGATTTGAGGATCTTGATGATTTGTGGAAGCTAATATTTAATCTAAATTATTACCTACAAGAAAAATAAAAACAAATATAATACTAACTTAACTAAAACTATTCACAAATAAAAAAATGGCGTCGAAAAATTCATTCGCATCGCTGTCGACTGGTAATGTTCCCAAGAGACTGGCAGCATTACCACGTTGTATGGCAATGCTTAGCCGCTGGCCAAAGTAGAAACCAGCCCTTGGGTCACGGGAAGTGTCTACCAGCCTTTTCGAGATTTCTTTGAAGAGACCATGAGCACTCAGACCCCACGGCCCGAGCGTTTCAACCCCAAACGGATGAAGTAAGTGTGTTCCCCTTTTTAATAAAATAACCATAAATCAGCCAATATACTCTAACTTCTGGGACACAGACCTTCACTCTGTGACAGGCCGGGCCTAGGTCGGGTTGGTAGAAGTAATTTGTCATGTCTTCGATTTTTTGGTTCTAGAACGTTTTGAAATAAGGCTAATCTAATTTTTGTTTAGGGCAATAAGTTCGAAACTTGGAACTTTTATGCAGGATACATCCTACATAAAAGTTCAGCCCTAGTTTGCTTTAGTTTTTATTGAGGTTCAATATGAGTTCTAATAGCCTAGTTTTGCCAGTTTTAGGCTAGCATTTCGAAGAGAAAGAAATCAGTTTACATTGGTGTATAATATTCCTTCTTCCTATACAATCTATATGGCCCTCACATAATATGACCAAGATTAATTAATTAAAAGAGTCTGTGACCTCTCAGTTTGTGTCTGTGTTTCTTCTCAGAGTAGTCAGTAATGAAACATTTACCACATCTACTTTTTAAACATTATTGACATGTAAAAGTTTTTGTATAAACCTACTTACAGGAATAAACATCGACAAAATTTATCATTTACTAGCGACCCGCCCCGGCTTCGCATGATTTTTATTACTTGGAGGTGGAGATAGGTGGGGCTTGTGTAATAACAGCCGGTTGATCGATCAGGTGAAGCTACACTTGCCGCGGTTGATCCGTAGATGAGTGGCCTGGCCATCTTTACATACTAAGACCCTTCGTGCCTCGGGAGCACTATAATCCGGTGGTTCCGGGTGTCATTCGTGGATCTTTGTCAGTCCTTACGGGTCGTCAGAAGTTCGAAATTCTGACAACCAGTCTTACCAAGGGATTCGCATTATATTATTATCCAGTAACGAGGTTGTGAAGGTCAGATAGGCAGTCGAAAGTAGGTATTGGTATTCAGTTGCATCCGGTTAGACTGGAAGCCGAACCTAACATAGGAGAGGTACCTACCATAAAAGTAACATATATGAAGCGAAGATACAATCATAATGATTTAATTCATAAAACTCACGTTTTTGGGAATATCTCACACGTGACCAAGTAAAGTAAACAGGTTCGTCCTTGAAACGTGCCCAAAACTGTTATCAATGAGATAAGAATAGCTTATTTATTGATTATTGATAGAAGTACAGCACACAAATAAATATGAAACGTTTCAACTGATTATTTTCAGGTCATATCAAGATCAAAAGAGCCTCAACAATTGAAGGTACTCAGGTAGGTAGACACGCCTTGTGCAGTTAGATATTGCTATCAATCATCGTTGCTGACTGGGTAAGATTTCTTCACGGCAATATTCGTGAAAGTCATGCGTATTTGCATCTTATTTTATTTGCACTCTTAGATATAGGTAGCCAATAAGATAATCATATTTTCATTGAGGTTTGTTACATTCGATCACATACTTGATATATTTTTTATTGAATACCTAAACATAAAAGTAATCAAATAAAAAACTGTTTTAAGGTGTTGGTGATACGAGGACACCATGTTCTGCAAAAATATTGCGAAATGCCTTTTTCCAAATATGGAGGCATTCTTCGTGATGAAATCTTTAACTAAATTGCTAACTTCAAAGCCAGGGGACTACTCCCTACATGGGCGCCGGAAGCAGGGTGCAAGAAGGTGTAACTGCACCCCGCTGGCTTCAAATTAAAAAACATGTACAAAAAACACGCTTTAAAACCAAACTAAAAAGAAAATAATTTAAAAAAAGCATGGGGTGGTTTTTGAGGTATTTTTATAATCGATTACTATCAAGCACATCACGCTTTTTTGAAATTACTTTCTACTTTTTTAGTTTGGTTTTTAAAGCGTATTTTTTAGAATATTTTGTGTTATTTATTTTCTATTTTTTAGTTCTGCTAACTACAAAAGCGTGAGTTTTTTAACATTATGAATTGTTTCATAATGTTACAAAAAAAAGGAAAAATCAATTTATATAATTATTGAATTGTTGTAGAAACGTGGTCGCTCACAATGGGCCTTATCGAAGGCTTAAAATCACCCAAAGGGCAATGGAGAGGGCTATGCTCGGAGTTTCTCTACGCGATCGAATCAGAAATGAAGAGCTCCGCAGGAGAACCAAGGCAACCGACATAGCCCGAAGAATTGCCAAACTTAAGTGGCAGTGGGCAGAATTGATATATTGCTATATTATATATATATATTATATATATTATTATATATACAGAATATATTGCTCGCAGAACAGATGGCCAATGGGGCCGAAAGGTTCTGGAGTGGCGACCGCGTACCGGAAGACGTAGAGCGGGAAGGCCTCCCACAAGGTGGACCGATGACCTTGTGAAGGCCGCGGGAATCCGCTGGATGTGGGAAGCACGAGACCGGTCGAAGTGAAGGAGCCTGGGGGACGCCTATGTCCAGCAGTGGACGTCTTTCGGCTGAAATGATGATGATGATGATGATTGAATTGTCATCGGTCCTCGATAAGTGCACAAAGTTTAAATTAAATCTGACCGTTTGAAGTGGGTCAAAATCAAGTACAAAGGAGTCGGTTACAAACAAACATGCTTAAAAACATACAGGTGAAGCTAATAAAATCGTGTTAAAAACATTCAGAACTAAAAAAATTAAAAAAAAAAACGCCTAGTAGAATAACAGACAACTCAATCTATTCGAGGCGAGAACCTAAAAAAATCCATAGTTTCGACCGAAGCTACGGGCGTTTCCTACTCCTACGTACCTACATACTAAAATAGTTCGGGACCCCAACTAAGAATTAATCACAACACGATTTGACAGTTTTCCTTACTCCCGATATAAATTTGCCCGCCCGAAACATTGAATTTGACACTCGTTTTGACGGATCGTTGACGGACTTAAAGGGTAGTAGACCCACTGAACTTTCATACCTACACTATCACTACTACTTCATCAACGGCTAGCCTTTTCTCAAGTATGTTGGTATCGGCTTCCAGTCTGACTGAAAACAGCTGATTACCAGTATTTTACATGGGAACTGGGTAACACCCCCCCCCCCCTATTGGTTATCAGTTTCATCTCAGCTCATTCATCCACAGTAAGTATCACTCTCTACATATACACCATCGGTATATAATGAAAACGAGCCCAAACTCGGTGCGCTTGCGTCGTTTCATTACAGAATTCCTATTGCCACCTTCCGAGTCCGACATCAGATCAGCTCGATCATATTAAAATATTGCATTGTCACCGACTTCGCATACATGTGCCAAATTGCAGCTCAATAGACAACCGGGAAATGGGTGAAATATAAATTGCAAATTTTGAAGGAACGGCAACTTACACACGAACATTGCAAGGTAAATAAAAGCTTGTAAAAAACTATGATGATGAAGATGTAGGTGATCCTAAAAATCAAAACAATTCCCTTGGTAGACAGGTGAGAAAACAAAAGTCTTTAGATAATATTTTGATACAAACGATAAAGTCTATACCTACTTAAATATTTATCTCAAAAGCAAGACCGTCCGTTGTTGCAAATATTCGGGATAGTTCTCTGGTATTACAAAATGCATTATTTTATCTTATCATCTTATATAAAGAGATAATACATAGCAAATAATGAAAGGTAAATAGCTGGTAACTATTATTACTCTGTTTGTGTGCTCCTGTATGTTTCCACTGAAGTCGTTAATTGATTTAGATAAGAGCTATCTGTTTTTCGTGGGCTGAGTGTTAGGTACTGGTTTCATTTAATTTGTAGTTAATGACACGATTTGTTTTGTTAAAATGATATGGATGAATCTATCCACATGTACGAGACAGATAGTTTGCTATATCTTGAATCCTGATGTCTTATCTTTACGCTACTCTACATTGTAGGTGGGCAATAGAATCTGAAATTGTAGATGTCACCTTTTATTGAAAACTACAGAAAGTTCTTGTTGAATTTAGCCAAGGTAGGCAGGCATCCTAATTTTAACTAATATTTTATGCGAAAGTGAGTTTGTTTGTTACGCTTTCACGCTTAGACGGCTGAATGGATTTGGATGAAATTTAGCACACAGATAGACCGTGACCTGGGTAAGAAAAAAGGCTACTTTTCATCCTTGATCGCAGAAGATGTTGTCGGTAACAGCTAGTACTAAATAAAGCATATTTTGATTACAATATGTGCTGTTGAGCTGGCTTATGAGAGAAAACCAACCAACCTGCAACCTGTTGCATCCACTGAAGGCGCCACAATAAATTCTAACACGTCATCATCACTTAAAGCAACACGTGGCAAATAACCATTTTGACCTTAGGGAGTAGGTAGCTAGACAAGCGCCACCTGGCGTTATTTATTTGACTCAAAGTGAGTCAGCTTAAATGCGTTGTATTACCGGTTACAATGTTGCGCACTCAATACATAACTAGTCCTCAAGAATTAAGACAGTACCTACCTAGCTTGAATTAAAAATCCTGGACTCATTCGGAGACGGTAATTACGGTAAAGCACGCTATTTCGTTGGTTCTGGCTGTAATACATGGATAGGTGACAGTTGTCAGGAGTCATCAGAAGCCCTTAAGTCTGACAACTAGCCTTACGAAACCAACGCCAAGATAGTGGAGAAAAGACTAGGCATAGTGATTAGAAAAGTGACTGACATCAGCCGGCTTTTACCATTCCAATATATGCTACTAGCTGTGCCCACGGCTGCGCTCGCGTGGATGTAGGAAATTAACCCACGGGAACGTGCTAACGAGACAAAAAGTCACCTGTTACCACTTACATCAGCTATACGTCCTTTCATGAATATCGTTTTTTGTAATAAGTAACTACCGTAGGTTTATATTTTCATATGCATTTATTCAAAAGCCGATTTATTTTACTTTACAAATAGACTGTTTAATTTTATTTATTTATTATTTAAACTTTTCGCACACAAAAAAAAATACAAAGGCGGACTTAAAACCTTAGGCCCTACCAGTCAACCAATGGTGATCAAGAGATTAGATGGCAGATGCTTCAATTTTATGTATTTGTATGTATGTAGTAGGTACATATAAGTACCTATGAATAGAGTATAGATTCAGCGCTTTTAGTAGAAATAGGTCGAATATCGGCAGCACTAGGATTACGTTCAGTAGTCAGCTTGTTCAAACTCATCCGGACACGTTATGATGTGATGCGGCGGGAAATGGAAAGTTCAGTGAACAAGAGAAGTAAATATAAGTAGTAAAATATAAATATAATAAGTGAATTATAGGCTTGCAAAACATGTATGGCGTGTTGCCCCCACCACTACCTAGGATAATATTGTTTGGAGAATTTATTATGTAGATAGTCTATACTCCATTTGAAATAAGATTAGACATTTAACTAAACCTTTTTTACAGTCCGATCAACCGATTTTGACTTCTTTTGCGTTAGTGGCATAACAAATGGCAGCTGCAGTGAACAGTTGGTATTGTAACTACTTTTTTGCTTTTAATGTCATCCTTATGCCTACGGTATAGAAGTCAGAATCGGTTGAACTGACTGTAAAAAAAGTTTGTTTAAATGTCTAATCTTATTTCAAATGGAGTATAATAGCTTTTAAATAGTGATTTTTCAAAATCAGCAAACTTCAAAATTCTGGTTCCGGCTTCAGCCGGAACCAGAATTTTGAAGTTTGCTTATCAAATACAAGCAGAGTCATCAATAATTGAGCAAGCTGTCACTTGAAAGTGACAGGAGCGTGACTTCTTGCGCTTTTGTATTACCGGGCGATTTGGATATCAATGTTGGAATATAATTAATGCAGATATTTAACTATGTAATCGGTAATTAGCAAACTTTTAATTAATTACTAAGCGATACGTACTGTATTTAGTTTGTATCTGAGTAGTAAGAACTGTTGCCAATATTGGCAATGCGATTTAGGAATTTATTTTATAAAAGGTCAAAAGTAGCCAAAAGGACTAGATATTTGGCCAAATAAACTACAAATAAGCTATAAACAAAACCTTAAATCGCCGCTTTTGACGAAATAGCGACAATAAAATACAAATCATTTACTAGGCTTCCTCAAATAAATCAAACTTAATTAATTCGTAGGTACCGTAACTGATATTCAACTTACGTAAAGTCGCGGTGATCAATAGGTAGGTAGGTAGTAGTTTTATTGAAGAGAAGCCAATAGGGTTGACTATTGTGTAACTCGTTATGTAACTGTTTAAATTCAATCTTATTTTAAGTCAATAAAAACTCTTTTTGAACGTCAACATTACATAAGACAGTCCCCCCAAAACGCCCGCCCTTCACCACTTCCTAGTGATTTCGCTGTAGCAGCTAATAAGACTCTGCTTTAAAAACAATAAGCTTTGGTCATTGCGTTATGCTTTTAACTCAATAATCTAATTGGGGTGTCTTGCGTTAATACACGTTTTATAAGAAAGAATAGCATTTGTTGCTCCGTAATGCTTATTTGCAGACAAAAGTAAATAATTGTGGCTGAAATCGAACAAAGCGTCTCTCAAGAGTTTTTGATCCCTATTCAAATACATAGACAAGCCACTATTTGACCTTTATCAAAGATTGAAACCTACTTCAACTAGAGTTTAACCTATAATAAGTACGAAACGCAAACACGGAACAGTTTTAGTATTAAGCGCAAAATTGAGAAAATCATATTCTACAGCCGCTGGTCGAGTTCTGGATTAAACGCAAACATAAATTCGTGCGTTCAACTTTACTTTAAAGCTCCAATATTTTCATGGAAAGACTTCATTAAAAATTCACGCTGAAGCTTTAACACTGGAACGCCGGTTTTAGATGAAAAATGCAGTAATTACTTTAAAACATTCAGTAGATTCGCGTTGATCACTTTCGAGGTTTTTACTCACTTTCTGCATTTTTGAGAGGAATCAGATTCAGTCGTGAATTTTGTTCATTTTAATGAAGACATCAAAGGTCCTATTCTGTGTGACACATTCAAATATGTATAATTTATTTGATATGGCTATCATGGTAAGTATATATGTGATGTGGAGGAATGAGGAACATGTCATAACAGGAAAATGAGTATGATTTTGGATGGCTGTAAGAGTAGGGAAATACCAAAAAAATATGGATGGTGTGTGTGAAAGAAAAGATACTACCTACATCAAGCACTTACAAATTAGGGATTAGCTTTTTCTAGCCGCTTCGCCCGCGTATAGGTCGAAAATGATCCCACGGGAATTTACGAGCGGGATAAAATGTAAAATACCTATGTGTTAATCCAGGTTATAACCAGAGATCGGATATTCGGATGCAGATTTACCTAAAGATAATTTTTAGCTATGAAAGTATGAAAGCGGCTTTATAAATTATTTGTAATATTTATTAAAAACCCCGGGATTCTTGGATTGCATAGCTATTCAGATGTATATTAATTTAAAATTATTTATTTATTTAGTTTACATTTTTTTTTTTTAAATTAATGCTTACCCCGATACAAATATGTGTATGTACTGGAGGAGAGGCGGTTTGTATTAGTTAGAACAAAAAATAAACAAATTACTTACCTAAAATATGACTTTTTCAATACAAAAGCGCATGCCATGTTAGCCAACATCTCAACTTTAGGTGAATATGCATCCGAATATCCGATCTCTGGTTATAACTTAACTGTGTGCCAAACGTCATCCAAATCTGTTCAGCCGTTTTTGCGTGATTGAGTAACAAACATCCAAATATCCAAACATCTAAACATACATACTTTCGCATTCATAATATTAGTAGGATAACGTTGATGATAGTTAAAGGTTTCCATTTTTTTTTTTGTAAAACTACGAGCCTGGGATAAAAGTCTTATTTCCAAAAACAAATTAAAAAGTAAGATGCAGAGAGTATATTACTGTTTGCATTTAATCTATGTAATGTAGGTACGTACGAACATACCTGCTCGAAACATCCATAGACAAGATACATAGTGTGGACAATTTGTATGCACATGTTAATAATATTAATAGAACATGCACAATAATGCACATACATACGTAGAGCGTAATTTATGATAGCCTAATAGCAACGGCGCATTTTAATTAAAATGAATTCATTTAAAACCCACTCTGTTATCATATCACTGATGCATTCTCGGTGATGAAAATAAAGCATTTTACTTATTTGGAACATATACATAATATAACATCACGCCTGTGATTCTCCGAAGGATTAGGCAGAGGTACTTTAGCATGCACAATGGGCCTTATCAGAAGGCTAAAAGTCACCCAAAGGGCAATGGAGAGGGCTATGCTCGGAGTTTCCCTACGTGATCGAATCAGGAATGAAGAAATCCGCAGGAGAACCAAGGCAACCGACATAGCTCTAAGAATTGCCAAATTTAAGTGGCAGTGGGCAGGGCACATTGCTCGAAGAACTGATAGCCGATGGGGCCGAAAGGTTCTAGAGTGGCGACCGCATACCAAAAGACGTAGCGTTGGAAGGCCTCCCATTAGGTGGGCCGATGACCTTGTGAAGGCCGCAGGAATCCGCTGGATGCGAGAAGCGCAGATCCGGTCGAAGTGGACGTCTTTCGGCTGAAATGATGTTGAATGATGATCTTAGCATGTACCCTCACATTTCACCAGTTATGGTTAAACCATGGGGCGAGCCTATAATTGCCATCAGCCGAACTGCAACTGAGAAATTCCTGATAGAAAAAACCCAATAACACTTTGCCAGACCCTGGAATGGAACCCAGACCTCATGCTCAGCATTGCGACTAGACCAACGAGGCATACCTGTTTGGGGGCGCCCATTTATTACGTGAGGGGTTGGGGGGGAGGGGGTCGAGTCAAATCACACTCAATCTCACGTGGGGAAAGGGGGGGTGTCGGCAAATATCACGTAATTTATATTTTTTTCCGCAAATAAACAATGTCTTATTACGAGAAAACCGGGTTAAATTATGTAAAACATGTTTTTCCACCAATATGGGTAAATCCTACAAAATAATATTTATCGCGGTTATGCGAACGCCACAAAGTACCACAGTGGCTCCTCGATGGTCTAACCACCACCGGCCAGCCAAGCCAGCCAAATGCAACTCATAAATCCAACGCAAATAAGCACAGATTAACGTTTTTACACTAAAAACACGTTTTTAAATATCTCACGTGGGATTACGGGGAGGGGGGGAGGGGGGAAGGTCGAGTCAAATCGCACGATATCTCACCAGAGCGGGGGTGGGTGTCGAAAAATCGGAAATAATTAATAGACACCCCCTTTGTGTATAGCATGCTGAACATAATTATGTCTATGTATAGATACATTGTATAACACGTACCTACACGTGGCGTACTTAATACGTTGTAGATATGTATGAAGACATGTGTCGAGTCAAAGTGCAAATAAACTGATGACAATGGCTCATAGGATTATATGCACAATTAGTTTTAAGTACTTAAGTACTAGTCAAGTTAGGTTAACGTTTCCTAGTGGCTGATGGGTATATTAAAATATAAGTATAAATATTTTAATATGAAGGGCTAAGTAAAGACAGCCGAACGGTTTCATTGATCAGATAAAGCCACGCTTGCCGCGGTTGATCCGTGGATGGGTGACCATCTTTACATACCAAGACTCCTCCGTGCCTCGGAAGGTACGTTAAGCCGTTGGTCCCAGCTGTCATTCGTGAATCTTAGACAGTCGTTACGGGTCGTCAGAAGCCCGAAAGTCTGACAACCAGTCTTACCGAGGGGTATCGTGTTACCCAGTAACTAGGTTGTGGAGGTCAGATAGGCAGTCGCTCCATGTAGAATAGTGTATTCAGCTGCATTCGGTTAGACTGGAAGCCGACCTTAACATAGTTATATAATAATCATAATTAATTTAATGAAAACGTATGCAAAAAGAGTACATTTAGCCAACAGTAGTAAATTTCCCATACAAATATAGTGCCTAAAAATATACTATTTCTAAAATATTGTTATCACAAGTAAAGTGATAATGTGTCGGAATTAGAATCTTAGGAAACGAGTTAGGAAAAGGCAGATGTTGGCTATGGACAAAATCTCAAGAAATAGTACGAAACTTCAAAATTTAGTAACATGGTAAGACAGAATTTAGAACATGGTAGAAAAAACTATCTCAATATAAGTAGCTGTAAAAGCTGCCACTTATAGCCATTGAAATTTCTAAATTGCTTAGTTAGATAGATTGTGTAAGAGAAAACTCTGTCGACTTGTACTTATGACCTATAAATACATAATCTCCCATACATTGTTTTCAATCAATTATCGATAAACTAATTAACTCGCTTGTTGTCTAAGCGTCTGCTAATTGTAACTGTCACGTTTGCATCAGCGTGTGAATGACAGCTAATGAAGGCTGGCCCACCACTACTACACATGGATTAATTAACGATGCTGCGAAATTGATGCCAGTCTACAGACTTTGGACTCTATGGGATAGTTCAGAAGGTTGAAAAAAACGCTTGTTGATGTATGAATGTGAATGAGCATGGCGATGTACAGCGTCTAGCTTGTTCTTTGAGATGGCGGTGCTATTAACAGAATGGTGATGGCGAAGCTTCTCGACTGCGTGGTCGTGATGTACTGCGGTTACGTGATGAGTAACGACTGCTCCGATAGTTGTTATTGTTGTTGTGATAACGTCTTGTTTTTAGCTCTGCTATTTCTAGTGATCATTTCCCTAATCTACACTCACCAAAAATATTTTCATGTAAAATATTGCCAAGACGAGACCATATGGCTCGC
The DNA here is from genome assembly GCA_947359405.1 of Antitype chi. Lineage (NCBI taxonomy): Eukaryota > Metazoa > Arthropoda > Insecta > Lepidoptera > Noctuidae > Antitype > Antitype chi. The sequence continues at coordinate 5,311,974 of OX375815.1, read as the reverse complement.
AATGTCAAAAAGTTATCAGCTCTCATGTAGAGCCAATCTTCTAACTTTACACGCCCTAACTCTACACGCCCTAACTCTACACGTCCTAACTCTACAAGCCCTAACTTTTACAAACTCTACAGCTACACCTTAGTCAAAATATGTGGCTTGGCCGTTTCGTTACTACAAGAACTATTACAAACGGCACGGTTGGCGCAGTGGTTAAGCGACTGACTGCTGCGCTGCGTGTCGCGGGTTCGATTCCCGCACGGAACAAATGTTTGTATGACCTACAAGTAGTTGTTCCGGGTCTGGCTGTTTATGTATGTGAGTTTAAATGTTGGTAAACGCACTTACAATACAGGAGAAACTCCTAGTGTGGGGCAACGTTTAAAAAATAATAATATATTGATTGTATAACAGACAAGTAATGAACAGTAAATACATTTTTCACCTTACGCCCATGTGACGGTAGCGAAACCCAGATATGTAAATGATTTCTTGTTATAGTCATCCTCTTCATCTTTTCAGTCGAAATACGTCTGCTGCTGGACATGGGCCTCCCTCAAATAGGCGACCTCCTCTATTGCTATAGTGGTAAATGGAAACAGGTAGTACAGCCACCCGGCATGCCTGTTCATCTCGTTTGAAGATAAAATGGGTTGAATAGAGATGCAGGAGTGAACCGGGACGAAATATTGAAATGGAATTTAACGTTGAAATAATATAGTTTGTAGTAAGTACTATACAGGGTAAACTTTTAACCAGTGCGCAAACTGTAACCATGAATTGAGCATATCATTCTAGACGTAGTAGCGTAGAAATTTTTCGTCAGTTAGGGGCAATTGAAGTATTACGTAAGCACTACAGGGGGGCGGGGGTCTTTGCTTTGCTTATTTTTGATGACATGTGCGATGGGGGGCGGTCTGGATGGTGATTACGGCAGGAGTACTTTTTTTTACTTTTTTAGATTTTCTGCAAAATTTTGCCGATTTTGGTTTGAACACATATTGCAACTCTGCTTGTCTATGAATGGGTCGAAGAAAACGATGTCGATATTCCAAAATCACACGAAAGTGAGCAGACACTCAACATTGAGCAGCAAACATCCAATGTCATCGAAGACTTAGTCATAGATTCGTGTGTCATGGACTGAAGACTGTTAATTTGAATTAATATACCTACCCAAATTTTAAGAGAAGTTGGTTTTGTTCGTTAAAGATTATAATAACTGAATACCATCTGAATAAAATTTGCACCTTTAAACGTGCAATTCTTGTATATATGTATATGTTACGGCTAATAGCCGAAGTGCGGCTACACCTACTTTTAGCCGGCTATTAACTAGGTGCAGCTGGACTAGCGCTCGCCGGCCGCTGCCGCGGCATCGCTCGCTGCGCTCGCTCGGCTCGCGCGCGTTTGGTCGCAATTCTAACCTAACCTAACCTAATCGGTCGGTAAGCAGTATGGTGCAGTTCACAATTTATCGACAGTTTACAATCTCGCGAGATAGATTATAATCTAACGGTATTTACAATTTTTCGGTGACATAAGTAGGATACATCTAAGTTTAACCGGCTGCACCTAGTTATAGCCGGCTAAAACTAGGTGTAGCCGCACTTCGGCTATTAGCCGTAACATATATATATAATCTGAATCTCGGAAACGGCTCCAACGATTTTCATGAAATTTTGTATGCGGGGGTTTCTGGGGCGATAAATCGCTAGCTTTCATTTTTAAAAAACGAAAAAGCAAAAAAAAAAACGAGCAAAGCTTGGTCATCCAGATATTAAATATTATATGCGTTAAAGTATGTGCGTGTGGTGTGAGGGCCACTTTGTTAAAACTCTTTGAAAATTTGCTTAGAATTTAGTGAACATTCCCCAAAAATTGTGAAAGTTGGAATCATATTTTGTGAAAGTCAAGTAAGCTAGTTATGGACTGTAAAGTTGGGCCCTCAGTTCTCACATGATAGGATTGAGGGCCCATCTGTATCTAATAAACTATGGACACTACAGAAAAAGTCTTTATGTCAAAATCTAAGCTGATGCCAAACAAAATTTGTGAAAACAAGATATTATATTAGATTAAGTTTTTAAATGTTTACTTTTAATTAATTACGCCATCATTTTCAACAATCGCAAAATGGCCTGTCAATATTGAAAATTATGGCGAAATTCGTCAAAATATTCTGAAACTTATTTTGTTAGTGTTATTGAACCTATGATTTCAGCAAAAGAATTTGTTTTACTTTGCCTATGTTTATGTTAAGGGCTCCCACAGACGAGCGTGATGCGTTTCTGGTAGACCAAAATCCACGAAGTTTTCATAGAAATTGTTCTACTAATGTCGCGTCGCGTCAGGGTTTGGTTGCCGCACTCAGTCCTTCAGGTGGACCTTGTGCGTAGGCCATGGCGGCCGTCGGTAGTTAATCCAATCAGCCCACCTCCCTCCTAAATTTGATTAGATCTCCTGTTGAGAAAACAGCTTTACTTTACCTCTTAGTACTTAGGTAGTATCAGTTGAAAATCTACGTACAACAGACTGAACAAATAATTATGGTGAAACGACCAACTGAACGCAAACGTCCGATCTTGCTTTACGTCCTACTTCATTCACAATCTCCAGAGACGCATTGATGAGAGTTTGATGTCAATTTGATGAGTTTATTACGGTAGATACCAGAGGAGGTACAGAACAAAATAAATATTTAAATATACAACCATCATGCTCTATAAGTACCTACATGAATTTGTTTAGTAACAATGACCTGCGGGGTATTTGCGTAACACACTAAGAGTAAGAATGGCTGTCATTTTGACAGTTCAACAACATTCATTGCGTTATTTACGTTGTTGAGCAGACACATTTTACGAACATATAAAGCAATGGATTGGCAATCTGCTTCAAAATGATTCAGATTATGATTGGACGTGCGTTACGCAATTAGGGTGCAGGAACTACTGATACAAATTCTTTTTTTTTACACGCTTTATATTAGGTCTTTACCTATGAAATTGCCGTTTTGCAGTACTGGCCATTTCAAATCAAAATAATTTTTGTTTGGGTAAGAATTCTAATTTCAAATTAATTTTATTTTAAAAACATGGATTTTTTTTTCCAAAAGTAGTCATTTGTTTATTGATTAGTGTTACATTTTCATCGCATTTCAATCTTTTTCGTCATCATGGATACGTTAAAAATTCGAGTAATTATGGAATATGAGTACCGTCGTGGCAGCAACGCGGCACAAGCGGCACGCAACATCAACGACGTTTACGGAGCTAACACTACAAACCAACGCACCACCTGTTATTGGTTTGCTCGCTTCCGTTCTGGAAATTTCGACCTGAAAAATGAACCTCGCGGTCGTCCGAAGACTTTGGTCGACAATGACGAATTAAAGGCGATTGTGGAAGCTGATGATACACAATCTACGGCTGAATTAGCAGCAGCTTTCGACGTTAGCGTCAAAACAATATTGGTCCATTTGCGTCAAATTGGCAAGGTAAAAAAGCTTGACAAATGGGTGCCCCACGAACTCAATGATCGTCAGCGCGAAGTACGCGTCGAGACGTGCCTTGCACTGCTCAACAGACACACAAATGAAGGAATTTTGAACCGCATTGTTACCTGCGATGAAAAATGGATTCTGTTTGATAACCGCAAGCGCTCAGCAAGTTGGTTGGATCCTGGTTCAGCACCTAAACAATGCCCTAAACGAAAACTTACCCCTAGAAAAGTGATGGTCACTGTTTGGTGGTCTAGCGCCGGTGTGATTCATCACAGCTTCTTACCAAACGGGGTGAGCATTACTGCAGATGTGTACTGTGAAGAACTGAACACAATGATGGAGAAGCTGGCACATCTCCAACCAGCATTGGTCAATCGCTCGTCTCCGCTGCTCCTGCACGACAACGCGCGACCTCATACTGCACAGCAGACGGTCTCCAAGTTGCAAGAACTGGGGTTGGAAGCTCTCCGTCATCCGCCCTACTCACCAGACCTTGCGCCTACAGACTACTACTTTTTCCAGAATTTGGATAACTTCTTGGCGGGAAAAAAATTCAATACCCGAGAGGCAGTACAAAATGCCTTTGAAGAATTTGTTGCCTCCCGTCCAGCTGATTTCTTTAAGAAGGGCATCAATAAACTGCCACTGCGATGGCAAAGATGCATTGATTGCATGGGTGATTACTTCGATTAATACAAATAAAAAATACATGAAAAAAAATCGTTTAATTTTTTTCATACAAAACGGCAATTTCATAGGTAAAGACCTATTATTAGCTTCACTTGTATGTTTGTTTGTTTGTATGTATATAACCGACTCCTTGGAGCGCGATTTTGACCCACTTTAAACGGAAACTTTGTAAACTTATCGAGGACCGATGAAAATTTATTAATTAAGAAAAAATTGAGAAAAATTAAAAACAAAAGAAAAAAAGTTAGCAGAACTAAAAAATAGAAAATAATAATATTCCTTTAAAAAAACTAAAAAACACGCTTTAAAAACCAAACTAAAAAAGGAGAAAATAATGTAATTCAATTAAATAGATAGCGTGGGGTGCTTGACATTAAGTGATTATAAAAATACCTCAAAAAGCATTGAATTCATTGAATTGTCTATTGCGCGAAGCTACAGTCTTGCCGAGTGTAATAGAAATAATAATAAAAAAAAAAACATTTATTTCAGGTACCACATCCTATAATTGAAAGCATCTTTAAAATAAATTATTCAATAATTTATACAAAAACACATAAAACTTAAATAAAATATAAATACAACAAGAAATAGAAATGGTCACGGCATCACACGTGAATGGTGGACCAATTTTGATAATTCTTTTTTTGTTGTGTTTGTTATTGTCAGGAGAAGGTTCTTATGAAAGAAAAATATTAAAAAAATGCGAATTCAATATTCATAGTTTAGACAGGACAACGTGTATCGGCGCAGCTAGTCATTATGCCTTGTATTATATAAAAATGAATCCCTATTTCCCTTGGTCACGGCATGGCATCACAAGTGAACGGCTGGACCAATTTTGCTAATTCTTGTTTGTTGTGTGTGTTATTGTCAGGAGAAGGTTCTTATGAAAGAAAAATTATAAAAAAGTTGCGAATTCAAAATGTATAGTTAAGACAGGACAACGTCTGGCGGGTCAGCTAGTGGTATATAAAGTTGGTTGTAAAAGATAGCCATGCGAACGGAGTCCGTGCGCACTTCGATTCCGTTCGTTAACCGTCATCACCGATCTAATGTGCATTATTCACTTATCAAGTTACCTACTGGTAAACACATCGTGACCAGAACTACCTGGTTCAATACATATTGTATCATAGTTTAGTAAGACGATACGCGTTTTATTAACCATGACGTCAGTCGTGCGTACTTCTACCGTCTTTTGTTCATTCTTTGTCGTTCGCCATTTGTCTTTAAGATAGTTCCTGACAGTTTGTCAATGAAACCGTTTTTAAATGGAAGCGTAGACGATTCGACACGTTTCAAACCAGTATCTGTTGTTTTTCTCATTTGAATGATAGACGTTTTCTGAATAATTCAAATAAGATTATTTGTTGTTTGTGACGTGAGAAGATATGCGTGGTAATATTAACTTGAATTGAGGTCATAAATGTTCAACTTTGGTATCTGTATCGCTAGCCTATATTGTTTACTCCTCGGCAGGATAAATAAGGTCTTTTGTCACGCGAATAATTATCCAGCATTGAAATTCACGCTTTCTTATACCGAATTCATCCATGGAGTTTCTTGCCCGTTCTTTGAAATGGGTAACTAGCTTCATATTTCTGACTGAACGACTCCTTGACTATTCAGTGTCTGTAAATGGTTTAACTGAGATTAATGCTTTGTAATGCTTTGAGTTTGAGCTAATTTCTTCAAAATTAGATATAGGTACTTAACTGTTATGTAAATAGGCACGCTTTATAAACAATCAGGCATTAAACCTGCAGTTTAAGTGTTCAAAAGCAATCTTGTGGACCCCTTTCTTATTACCATTGTGCGCATATGAACTGCTAAACTAGCTTTTGCCCGCGGTTGCACCCGCGTGGATGTCGGCTATCGCGTAAAAAGTAGCCTATGTCCTTCTCCATATCCCAGGCTATATTTCTGCCAAATTTCATGACGATCGGTTCAGCGGTTTAGGCGTGAAAGCGTAACAGACAGACAGAGTGAGTTTCGCATTGACAATATTAGTAGGGTACCTAGTAGGGATTATTCAACAGTCCAATTTGTAGTGCCACTAACTTGTCACCTTTCGTTATTATGTCACAAAGTTTGCCAATTCGTTTCCCTAAACTTTCTTCGTGTTCCAAGCTATTCTGATCTGTTGCCATGCCAGCTTTATTACCAACAATAAGTTTTCTGTTCCTTTGCCAAGTAACCTTAAAAGTTCCTGAAGGTCACAAATATTTTCCCCGAATGACCGGGCAAACAAGTCATCCCTCATTTTAAATACAGATAGGACGAATCTAATAAAAATGTACTTAATGTAAAGGGAAGTACTTACTCGCCATTCGTTTTAAGGCACCCGCAGACCCGCAGAAAAATGCGACGCGACTCTAGTCGTCAGTTTCTATGAAAACTTCATGGATATTGTTCTACAAGAGTTACGTCGCGTTGTCGCGTCGATACTGTCTGCGAGAGCCTTTATTTGCCTCAGTTTCATTAAGCATGTTGGTAAATAAGGACGACTTTTTCTATTTCTGACACAGGTGGAGAAATACAGTGCGCTGTTGGTACAGAATGAATGAACAGCATCAATCAGATTAAGCCGTTAAATCTTAATCGTAAGTACCTAGAATCCTAATGATTCCGTATTTAAGTTGATTATATCACTTCACTGGCTCACTACCACACCAAGTGCTACCGTGCAGACCTGTTCCCTTTTCATATATTTCCCGCCATTCCTTGTCACTGACAGATGACGTTAGTGACAGTAGCTGCCTCCTCTTGTGTGAATGAGACAGAGATTACATATCTACTATAAAGATATTCTACAGTACCCAAGAAGGTCGCTGCAGACACAATTTGTCGAAGTGATGGACTACAAACCCATACAATACCTAATGCGCGTGCGGTGCGTCTCATGCCACAACCAGACCACTGCTGGAGTGCCCAAACTGCTCGTCCACCTGCACTTTGGATGACCTAAAGAATGCCACTGATGCTGCAATCAACGTGGCCACCTACTACTGGCCTCAAACAATATACAACATCAAAGAAGAGTACCATCGACCCGAAAAGAAGAAGCTACATCAGATATAATTATGAGAGGCCGGCTTCAGAGATAAGTGGATTATATCCACTATGATCTCCTAAGTGGATTATGTCAAGAAAACATGCTTTGTCTTCATAGAATTTCCAAAAGCTGATATTAGTTTTCAAAGAATTCATCAATCTGTTGTTTTCCGCGGGTAGTCAGAAGCCCGAAAGTCTGACAACCCGTCTTACCACTGGGTATCGTGTTGTGTTACCCAGTAACTGGGTTGTAGAGGTCAGATAGGCAGTCGCTCTATGTAAAATACTGGTTTTCAAATGCATCCTGTTAGACTGGAAGCCAAACCCAGTACAGTTTGAAAAGACTACGCAGATTGATTCGATTTTAAACAATATGTTAAACATTCCTTACATGGGGGAAATTTGTATGCTAGTATCTAGAGACAATGATGTGACACGCAATTGACAAATGCAGATCATTTCTTTTGTTTGTAGGTATAACAAAGAAATAGGGAAGGAAGTAATGCCCAAGGCAATAGACAAAATATTTATAGGTAGGAGTGACTCGTAAATAGACATGATAATAAAGTATACTACGCATTGTTAGTAAATAGAAAAAGGTGAACGTGTTTCTCATTAATTATCATTTCAGCCGAAAGACGTCGACTGTTGGACTTAGGCCGGGCGGGGGGGGGGGGGGGGGGGGGTTGCCATAATCGCCACGCTTGGCAAACGGGTTAGCGATCGCAGTAGTAGAGAACGCTGCTGCCCATTCTTTGGTAAGTCTCTTAGTCGCCGTCTACGACACCCACGGGAATAAATGGGATGGTGCTATTCTTTTACGTCCGGAACACACGGAACCGTTTCTATCGTAATTTTTCCAATAAAGACTAGGTACGTCGCAAGGATAGGAAAAATATCGCGGCGATATTTTATGACACACCGGATTTTCATGTCTTGCTGTTGAACTGAGCATTGAGAATCCAACAGAGTGCATATCAGCGCGTCGAAAATCGAATAGTGGGTGTTGCTGTTCAATTTTCGACCCTCGGCGCCAAGCATTGCGTTGAAGATCCATTGCGCGAAAAAATCCCACCGCGATTTTTCTACGTCCATCGAACGAGGACTAGTGCTTACCTGATAATTATTTGTAAATAATGTAAGGACATAGGTATTTTATTTAGTTTCCTCATACCTGTCAGTTGCGTCATATTTTCTTAGATCTGTAAATTGTACAATCTTCTAAGTACCTAGTCATAGTGATTATGACTTATGAGTAATAGAAGAATACCTACGTCTATTTCTTTTTAAAGTAACTTGAAAGATTTAATTATTTATGTAAGTATCATTTATTCTTAGCACCTGTTTCCGAATATTGAAAAAAAAAAAAAAATTGCAACCCTCCGCAGTTCCCCGTGGGTTACGCATGAGCAGTAGGAATACTTTTCATTTTTAACCGACTTCAAAAAGGAGGAGGTTATCAATTCGTCGGAACCTTTTTTTTTTTTTTTTTTTTTTTTATGTATGTTCCCCGATTACTCGAAGATGGCTGGACCGATTTGGATTTTGTTTTTTTTGTTTGAAAGGGTATACTTCCCAGGTGGTCCCATGATCATCAAGTCAGAATCTGATGATGGGATCCTGGAGAAATAGAGAGAACTCTTCAAATTTTATAGGCACACAAAGCGATTTAGGTATTTTTTGGAAGAGTGCTTTCTCGGAGTGGTTCCATTTCAATTTGGTGAAGATCTGATGAAGAACTTTGGAGATAGGCAACGGACTCCTCAATAAATGATAGCAAATGGACTGGGATTGCTGAAATCTCATCTCTGTCTATTGCTTACACCAGTTCATAACATAACATCACGCCGGTATGTTGTGAAGGGGTATGCACATGTGAACCACTAAAAAGTGAAAAATAAAAACTTTTTCCAAAAAAAAACAACCGACTTCCAAAAAAACACTACAAAGTGAAAAATAACTTTAATTTCGGAAGGCGGTGACAAAAAATTCAAATACAGCTCCAAAGACACCGACTTCCGAAATTAAAGTTATTTTTCACTTTGTAGTGTTTTTTTGGAAGTCGGTTGTTTTTTTTTGGAAAAGTTTTTTGACAGTTCAACAATATTCATTACGTTATTTACGTTGTTGAGGATACAAATTTATCGAACATATGAAGCAATGGGTTGGAATTATCCTTCAAAATGATTTCAGATTGTGATTGAGAGTGGGTTAATATGCTATTACTGTGCTGAGACTTTAAGCCTGATCCCCATACATACCTGTGGGTAAGTTTTCCTACCTATTCCACCTATAGAGGATAGTAACTGAATAGGTTTGCTTGTATTTCCTTTGGTTTAATGTTTGAAGGGATAATAATGAAGGTTGTCCATAAAACAAGTGTCATTGGATGACAAATGAATCGATGTACCTATAGGCACATCATGATGCATGTGAGCGACGTGCCGATACATGTTTTGTGAAAGAATTTCTTTGAGGAACTCTCTATATTATCAACATTGATTGGTAACAGCAGGCTACTGGCATAAACTGAAAGAGAAAGACATCTACTTCAGTTCTGTCTTAAGAGTAAAAAAAGGAGTCTCACCATAAATACCACCAAGAGGAATTCAGATGTCTGTGGAAGAAATATGGGACTAGAGAGTGTCAGTAGAAAGAGACTAAGGATCCAACCTGAGGACCTTTATTCCGCAATAATAAAATTTCCACCTGTAAAAAACAAACAATGAAATATCCCTTAATTCGGCGTGCCTACCAGAAAAGAACCAACGATTTTCACTGATGTCTGTCTTGTTGAGTCTTGAGCAATATAACAGTTCTACTTTAAGCACTAATTGAACAATATACTTAATTAACATGATTAACGTAATTAGTAGTGTGACATAAGTAGTAGGTATTGAGTAGTGAGTATTTCAATGGCCTAGCACAACAACTAGATAATTACTGATTAGAAATAAAAACATAATTATTGTAGTTGTAACTGGTATATAATTAGATAAATGTCTGTGCCTAAGGTAGCTCAATAATCCTGGTTCTCATATTGCCAGGTGGGCGGATAAATAAGTGTCGGTACCTTAATTATTATCGTAAAATGGTAGACACATTCCTGGGGGCCGATTCTACTAACAAATTTGTTAAAAAAACGCAATAGAACCGCTACCGAATCACCACTTTTAAGCGTTTTCGCATTCTACTAAAATGAACAACGGTCCAGCTGCGACACAGCTGCGGTTACGTTTTAGTTACGCCAACGATCGATTGAAACAATGTCAAAACCTATTCTACTAACAAAATCGAACATGAGCGTGACGTTTACTATAGGACAAAGTTAATGATAAAATTATGATCATTATGTCTTTTAATTATAGAAAATACTTTTAGTGCCACATATTCGTGTTTAGTAACATTTTTAGATTCAACTTTTTTCTTTTTGGTATTAATAAAACATATTATTTTGGCATGTTGGTAACGCGGGTTACCCGCTGTGTTCCCGCTACAGTTCAGTTGCAATTCGTTTTAAGTTTAGTTTCCATTTTGCTTATAAAATAGTAGAATGACTTTTTATGTAACTATCGAACGGCGATCGAAATCGAACTGTTGTGGAAACACAGTTTAACGTGTAACGTTGCAAATTAGTAGAATCGGCCCCCTGGACAGTGAGCAGTCAGGCTCGAAAACCTGATATTGGACTCGTTGAAATGTACCATAATAATTTAAATACCACAGTGCGTGCAGGTACTCGACCATATATTTAAATTTCGTGGAACAATAAATTAACGACTTACGTAATTAATTTGATTGAGTAAGAGTTTATAGATTTGTTTTTGTTTTAAATAATGTATGTTGAAAAAAAATCCAAAGAAAATATTCGTAAATAAAAACAATTAAATAACTTACCCAATATCTCTTGTATCCAAGGAGTTATTGGACGACCTGGGCACCAGGGGCCGATAGCTGGACCGCGTCATGATGATCACCTGGTCAGCACCTCAGTTCACAACACATCACTAATCACGATACAGTTAATTGAGCAATCGACGCGCCTGACGGATCGAGCACCATGCAACAGACTGATTAACACTCCCACTGTTTACTACGCCACCGGCTCTTGATAACTTATCTATACATCGAGGACATATTCGTCATATCGACGACTCAAATGATAATAATAAACACGCCGAATACGGCTGTGTATTTACTGTTGCATTGGTACTCTGGCCAGCGATCAATAAAGTTTTAGCTAGGGTGAAAGCTCTTCGAACCACGCCTCGGGGGGCCGGTTTCGCGAGCTTTTGTATTGTTTCGTTTAGTGCCATCTATCGGTGGGCTCTTGAACTTCAATTTCATGGGGTGAACGCCTGAACGAGTCTATTGTAATCTAGTGGAGTGCTCCAGCCAAGTATTGATTGCGCGGCCAGCTGAGGTTGTTTAAAAATAGAACAAGATTTAGCTCTGGTTTTTTTTCTGGGCTTATTTTTCAGTCCACTGCCACGATGATTTTCGTCCTTTAAAGGGTATCAACATAATGTGATGGATACAAAGGCATTGGTTTTGATAACTAATAACCGGCTTTTGTTCATGACGCCTAATTATTTAAATAAAATAAGTACCGACCTATCTAAATTTTGGAAATGATCAATTTCGGCAGAAATCAGTGCGTCATCTAGGTATGTGACACCTAAATTCAATCAGACTATAAAAAGCTTACTGCAAATTACCTAACAGACAAACAAGTTACTCACCGTGATGAGTAAGCAAGACAATCTTCTTTTTCTAAGGCAGCTGCAAGAACTGACCTACGGTTGACATTGAAAAACAAACAGTTGAACATGTGAACCGTGTTTATTTTATCCAGATCCTCGATTAACTGATGACATCTTTATATTCATTGTGAAATATCTCGTTTGTTGGCTATTGTGGCATTGTATGCTGTTGGCAGCAACTGTTACATTGACTGAGGTACAAGCGAATTATACCTATTGAAAAGTATAAACCTGCAAATACTTTGAAAGTTGCGGACTCGTTATACCTAGGTATAGGATGTAATGTAAGGGACATCGATGAGCGAACTGTTACCATAAATTTTATTCAGCTCATTTAAGATTCTAAACTAAAATAAAGAGAAAAGATATGATTTTTTGTGTGTTTGTTTGTTTCGGTTTAAAGCTAAAACGGCTGAACGGATCTGAATTAAATTTGGCACATGGGTCGACCATGACCAGGGTAATGACAAAGGATAGTTTTTATCCCTATATTCCCACGGGAACGGTTGAAACCACGGGGCGCAACTAGTACCCGAAATTAAAGGTCAGTAAAAAAAAAATCTGCTGTTTTATACATTTTGACGTTGTTGGACACTTTTGTATGAAACAGCTGATTGGCTGAATTTCTACGCTGGGGCCTGATGATACATGATTAATCATGTGCTGAATTTATGGTAAAAGTTTGTGCGTCGATGTAGGTATAATCTCTCTACCTGTTGGAATGCCCCACAAGGGTTTCTTTAGCCACTGGAAAAGCCGTTTCCAGTTTTATTAAATCTAACAGTTTGTGTCGAATAACCGATTTTCCGAAGCTTAGTTCTAAGTCTAATTTATGCCATGTCACGTTATTGCGAAAACTGTATCGAAGATACTAACATTCATCATCATCACCATTATCATTTCAGCCGAAAGACTTCCACTGTTGGACATAGGCCTCCCCCAGGCTCCTTCACTTCGACCGACATTACTTATACTTAATTTATTTATTTGTTACGACGGCTAGAACCTGGCTACTTGGGTACAAATTCCAAGTAATAGGTACATATATTTTTTTAAACGTTGCTCCACACTAGGAATTTTTCCTGTATTGTGGGTGCGTTTACAAACATTTAAACTCACATACACAAGACCGGACCCGGAACAACTACTTGTAAGTCATACCAATATATTTGGGTGCGGGAATCGAACCCGCGACACGCAGCGCAGCAGTCACCAACCGTGCCGTCAAAATACAATGTAATATTTACCTATATATAATGTATAGTGGTGACCATATAAGGTATGATGATGCATGGCTTTGAAACGTGGCTTCTCACAACGACAATGGGCCTCATAAGAAGGCTGAAAGTCTCCCAAAGGGCAATAGAGAAGAGATCCGTAGGAGAACCAAGGTAACCGGTAGGGCACAATGCTCGCCGAACAGATGGCCGATGGGGCCGAAAGGTTCTGGAGTGGCGACCGCGTACTGAAAGACGTAGCGTTGGCAGGCCTCCGACAAGGTGGACGGATGACCTGGTGAATGTCGCTGGAATCCACTGGATGCGAGAAGCACAGACCCGGTCGAAGTGGCGGTGCTTGAGGTCCAGCAGTGGACGTCTTTCGGCTAAAATGATGATGATGATGATGATGAACACAATATAATATTTAAAGACTGGTTTGTTTTCAGTATCATGTTTACAATTAGCAGGTCTGGATAATCAGTGAGCCGTGGAAACCCTCATACAGTCACTAATTATAATTAAATACACGTCACCACACCGGAAGTGCACATGCTTCCTCCTGCGTCGACCAAGCTCGGTGGACTGTGAACCGCGGCGCAAACTCAACCATGAATTACTCTGCTGAATGGAAATCTGCAGCCTGCATGACTGACTCCCAAATCAATTTGGAGATTGTGCTGTGTAAACAAATGCACATATAGGTAGGTATTTACATGAGTAAGTATGTAGTCGCCAAGAGTTAGTAAGCAGGTTCGTCGGATATAATTAACTAACCGATAGATGTTTTTGAATGAAATTTAATTTGATTAATGATTTTTTCTATTAGCATAATATTTCTCACTGCTGGGATACAGGCTTCCTGTCTGTGAGAGTGCGTGTTGGTAGATGTCACATGTCTTGGAGTTTTTATACGCTTTATATTAGCTTCACTTGTGTGTTTGTTTGTATGTAACCGACTCCTTAGAGCGCGATTTTGACCCACTTTAAACGGTCAGATTTCATTGAAACTTTGTAAACTTATCGAGGACCGATGACAATTCAATAATTAAAAAAAAAAATTGAGAAAAATGAAAAACGAGGAAACAAATAAAAAAAACACGTTTTTGTAGTTAGCAGAACTAAAAAATAAAAAATAAATAATAGTTTAAAAAACAAAGACACACGCTTTAAAAACCAAACTAAAAAAGGAGAAAATAATTTAATTCAATTAAAAAGCGTGGGGTGCTTTTTGAGGTATTTTTATAATCAATTTATGTCAAGCACCCCACGCTTTTTAATTGAATTAAATTATTTTCTCCTTTTTAGTTTGGTTTTTAAAGCGTGTTTTTTAGTTTTTTAAACTTTTATTTATTAGTTCTAGGGCATGCCGGTTTGAGAGCAGTGGTGATGAATAATTTATACGAAGTAAAGTGCCTGTCGGGGTTCGAACCTACGAGTACGACTTAATTCGTAAGTCGCGGCCATTACCACTGGGCCACCACTGCTACTATTCATTTAATTAAATTTTATTCAAATCCATCCGACGGTTTCTTATCAAACATCAACTACCGACGGTATATCTGACCACCCTCGTTATTTATCCTTTTTGGTGACCGTATACGTATTGAAGAGGCACAGCGGAAAATCAAGCACTTTTAATTTTAATTTTCCTAGTCGTTGTGCATTTTTTCTTTTGTTTGCAGTGAGTGAAAAAAAAACCAATATAAGCTGGCCTCGTGTTTTATTGAAACTCCACACCACTTTACTACTGAAGGTCAGTTCAAGTTCAAAGTATTACTACGTGATTATCACCGGCGTGCGAAACTGCATATCTCTACCATATCCTCACTAATTCTTAGATTCCTTACTAATATTATAAATGTGAAAGGAACTCGTGTCTGTCTGTAACGCTTTCACGCCTAAACCGCTGAACCGATCGTCATGAAATTTGGCAGAGACGAAAGGAAAAGTAGCTTATGTCCTTCTCAAAAAGTAGGCAACTAGGCTACTTTTTTACGCGATAACTAACATCCACGCGGGAGGAGTCGCGGCAAAAGGTAGTTCGAAATAAATATTGCAATAAGAGTTTAGTACCCATCTCGTCTGTGAAGTTTCACTGGTTAGTCATTTGACATTGTAAGACCTTGCTACGTAATAACAAAAACCTATATACCTTTAAAATTATCGTAATTTGGGTTATGATAGGAACGATACGTTGGGTTAGGTTAGGAAGAAGGTTATGTTCAGAACAAATATTGTAATACTTTTTAAGTTCCTTATCTAACCCGCGACCGGGTTAGGATTTCGGGTCAGGTTCGGAATAATCCATCATGATCCTAGAGTCAATAAAACGGCACCAGTGTTCTCTCGTGTTTGTGAATAAGTGCGATTACACCACATATTCTACATCTGTCAAACGTGGTAATAATGTAGATAACTATATTACAGTTGGTTTTTAATCACATTAGTCATCGTCTAAGGCATGGAAGAGTCAGGAAGTAATTAAAGGTTTATAGACTGTTATGAAGCATCACTATAATGATGACATTTAGAGATATGATTACATTTTTACAACATTTTTAAGGCAGCTCTATTAACAGCGTGTGACTGGAAAGAGAATTAACGGATAGTTTATTTTAATCGTAGTTCGTGAAATCATAATTACCTTCTGTTTTGAATTACCTGCTGTAAACAGTTTTATATTTAAATAAAATGCAACTAATTAATGTAGGTAGATATTGTTATTATATAATATTAATTTATCGGGGGTTCTTGTGGTAGGTATACAATAGGTGTAATAGCATAAATAAGCGCAAAACCTGAAAGTAGTTTGTTCCTAATTGACTAATGAATCGAATTCAGTAACTTTTATCCTGGGTATTTTTTCAAAAATTATGTAACTTGCCATACCTACCGTCATTTGAGCCAAAGAAAATTCATCTTATTTCAAGGCAATAAGACTTAATTTTAAATGCATAAGGGCAACAGGTTTCTTATCAACGAAAAAAAAAGTTTTGGTCATTGTATTATGCTTTTACTCAATATTCTTACTGGGGTGTGTATGAGGTCTTGCGTTTATTATTATATGTTAAACGTTGTATACATATTCAGAAAGGTTCCGTGACGATCGCGATTTTATGGAGCACTTTTATGTCACTTGAAACATCAGTAAAAGGTCTAGTTTTAATCTGATTTGATAGATACGACACAAAGTTTATACAATTTTAGAAAAAATGGACTTACAGCTAAAATAATTTGTGATATTTCATAGATACTAATAATTAAAGCTGACTAAGCCAGAAGAGGCTTTTAAAACTACTCTTTGACAATGCCTGCGACAATACAGAAGCTTCAGAAGTTTTCTTCAACTAACTTAATTAAGGAGGCATTGGTGCCGATTCATATGTTATAAACTAAAATAAGAGTATTGCTATCTCTTACTGACAGACCGCTAAAGATAAAGACAACTGTCGCTTTAGAACTGTCAAACTGAATTACGTTTCGATTGCCTTGAATTAGGTGTGATTTTAAGCATTCTGAATTTAGTTCATCGTATTTGCGTCAAAGAACATCTTAATTTAATAGAATTTGACATTTCTAATTAATTTCTGTCTCTTTCTTTTTTCATTAGAAGCAATGACAAAGCAATGTCCTAAATTAAGTTTAGTTGGTGTACAATAGAATTATCACCATTGACTATCATTTTAAAAACAGTACTTATAATAAATAATTATGATTTACTACAAATTCATCGCAAGTTTTCGATTTTAACTCAGTAACATTGAAAAGAAAACGTTGGTAGGTACCTCCTCAGCGTCTATTGTTTTTTATTAAATATTTTTCTTGTCACCATCAGCATCTGTTGCAGGTGGTTTTTCAGATCTTTCAGTCACAGCTTCGTTTTCACCTGATTCATCTTTATCTGCTTTCAGCTTTTCATCCATTTCTTTGCTCCATTCTTCTAGTTCTTTTTCAGCGTTTTTTATGTCGTCTTCTGTTACGTTAAGATCAGGGTACCGCCTCTGTGAATTAGTAATATCTATCATAAGTTATTTTTCCTAATTAAGTAAGTAAGTACCTACCTGATATTCTCTGTTGTTAAGAAATATCATTATAATAGAACTGTGATTTTTTTTAATAAATCAACTAAAGTTTTCGAATTTCAATTAAATTTTTCTAGTAATTTAAATGACTAAAAATAAGAAACTGAATTAAAAAGAAAGAAATTAATCAATTAAAAGATTATTACATAATAATATAGTTATGTTATTAGAACAATGAAAAGCGTATGTCTAGATGGACGATGGAGGTATTTATCCGACACTCCCCGGTCTTATCCCGGTAATAGCCCGGGCGCCTTTCGAAAGTTTCCCCCGTAAACAAAAAAAAGGTTTTTAAATAAACATAGGTAGGTACTGCGAGAAATTAAAACTGCGTTGATATAATTCTGTATCATGATAGTGGAGATGTGGTTCATGTAACTTAGTACACTGTTCAGCAGCCTAATTGCGTAACCCACTATCAATCACAATCTGAATAATTTGGAAAAATATTGCTAATCTCTTCATATGTTCAAAAAAAATTGTCTAATCCCAACGTAAATAGCACAATGAATCTTGCTGAACTATAAAAATGAAAGCGATTCCTACTATCCCTATTATTACGCAATTATCACGCAGTTTATAAGACTCATAAAAGTACAACTTGTATAAAATAGAGAGACAACAGAAAAGTGAGAGAGAGCAGTCTGAAAGCCAGCGTAGCTTATAAAAGCTATCGTATTCTCGAAGACAGAATCACCACTTTATAACTTGAAAATGAGGGGTCCAGTGAGTCAGACAATTAAGGGAATAGGAGCATTAAATCCATATGTCAACAGACTGCTGAAGAAAATAACTCATTTCTAGAGCAAGCAAACCTTCTACACAGCTACACACACTCGTCACTCTAAACAACACAGATTAATCGTTGCAGAGTTAGTCCTATATCGCCTTGAACTTTTACCGCACTAACCTGAAACTCATCCAAGGTAGCCTGTATATTCTCCTGCTGCGTCCTCAACCTCCTTGGCAACGAGAACACAGTACTGAACAGCCTCAGCATTATCCATCCCAGCACAGTTAAGACTCCATACATCACCATAGACTTTATCATTGCCCAGTAATCCACACCTACTATCTGGTGCTTCATTTTTGAAATAAAGATTGGTCCGAGCTGGCTAAAAAGTGAAATTTTGACGGTTTTTCTTTTTCTAAATTCAAAATTTTCGCGCGTATTTTAGGTGTGATTTATATTTGGAATGAAAGTGATTTATGTCCTAATGGTCTAATGGCCACTTGAGTAATGGTCTGTAAGAAACGGCTGTGTTATGACAGTGACCCATTTGACTATCGATTCTATGTGGTCGTAGCTTCACGAATAATTGATGCAGCCAGACGTGGTCAACTGTTTTATGAAGGTTTTAACAAAACGTTTTTAATTATGAAACTTTTTATTTTTTTTTGTTAATTTTTACTGCAACTTTCAGCTGCATTGAATGGTATGTAGCTGAAATGCAGAAAATTTCGACTAGTCTCTACATATCTCTACATCTCTACATACTTAGTATAAACAAAGTCGCTTTTCATGTCTGTACGCTTAGATCTTATACGGATTTTAATGGGGTGGTTTTCATCACATACCTTTGGCATTAAGTCCGCCTCTGTACATTTCTGTGCGTGAAGTATTAAATAAATAAATAATAAATAAATTAGACAGAGTGATTCAAGAGGAAGATTGTGATGAACCCTAACATACTGCTTACAATTTAACGCATTATTTTTCGGTAGATTAAAATCCATCGAAGTGAAACCGTAAAATTGTGAACTGGTATCAAGACAGATAGTACCTTGCGCTATTACTAATTGTCAAGTAACTGCCACTTGGAAGTAGCGCTCGCCAGCTGCTACCGCTAACCTATTCGATCGGTAAGCAGTATGGTGCAGTTCACAATTTATTAACAGTTTATAATCTCGCGAGATAGATTATAAACTAACGGTGTTCACAATCATACGGTGACATATACATACACCGACCTCCACGCGGGCGAACCCGCTGGCAAAAGCTAGTTTGACAAATAAAATGAGTTAATTAAATCAAAAATCCGTAATAAATATGTTTGTTACATATTACTAGGTACAGGTAATCATTATAGCCCTACCTACTAAGTATCTAGGTTTAATATTTTGCCTAGAGTTTCATATTCATGTGTAAAATCATCGAAGCACCGTAAAGATAAGACCGCAATTCTAAGTACTTAGGAACCGTGTCGTACCCTACCGTCTCGTCTCACATATTTATTTTCTCATCCTTTTTTAATAAAAATAACCGTAGATTCATTCTCTAAATAGCACTGCAGGCAACACTAATGTTTTTATGCCTTCGTAAAAGGCGACTGCACCGTAAATTCTCATTTTGCTTCAGACCTTAACGAATATTTAGAATAATGGAATTGTATGGAAAAAATAAACAAAACGTGGAATATAAACGACTTATTTGATGAAAAAATATCTACGTATTGCGACTGTTGTCTCCAGGGGGTACAATGAAATGTACCTAACTGTTTTGGATATTTTGTCGCCACAGTTCTGAATTCCGGGCTACTACAGAACTACTACTGAAAGGAATAGATTTTTATGAATTAATTTCAGGACTACGAGCCCAGCAGCAGTCAGCCCAATCTGACAACCCACTCTTACTAAGGGGTATCCTGTTACCCAGTAACAGGGTTGTGGAGGTCAGATAGATAGTCGCTCCATGTAAAATACTGGTATTCCGATGCACCTGGTTAGACTGGAACACGACCCCATGATAGTTGGGAAAAGGCTAGGCAGATGATGATGATGATGATTACGAGCCCAGCAGCATGCGTTTAAGGCCCTGGTAACTTTAAATATTGTTGTTATGAGCGATAATAGTTCTTATTGCAATCCGATACCGGTTAAAATCTGTTGTAATAAATTCGAATAATAAATGAACAAGCATTGTCGTAAAATGCAAATAAAATTAGATACTAACTATTTAATAATAAAATAAATAATAGTTTAAAAAAACTAAAAAACACGCTTTAAAAAACAAACTAAAAAAGGAGAAAATAATTTAATTCAATTAAAAAGCGTGGGGTGCTTTTTGAGGTATTTTTATAATCAATTAATATCAAGCACCCCACGCTTTTTAATTGAATTAAATTATTTTCACCTTTTTTAGTTTGGTTTTTAAAGCGTGTTTTTCAGTTTTTTAAACTATTATTTATTTTCTATTTTTTAGTTCTGCTAACTACAAAAACGTGTTTTTTTTCTGTTTTTTTGTTTAAATTATTGAATTGTCATCGGTCCTCGACAAGTTTACAAAGTTTCAATGAAATCTGACCGTTTAAAGTGGGTCAAAATCGCGCTCAAAGGAGTCGGTTACATACAAACATACAAACATACAAGTGAAGCTAATATAAAGCGTGTAAAAAGACTTGAAAATATCATATATTTACGGTTAAAGAGATACACTGGTTTAAAAAACCACCTTTTTGAGCGTTTTCAAGAAATCACCGACTTAAGATCAAACGCGAGTAGGTCCAGAAACGATTCGAGGCTCTCCAAAATGTTCTCAACTTATCAGTACTGTAGCTTTGCTTCGAAAACGAGTGCAAGCAGACCAAAAGACTAGATAGATTACTTTCGCAGAAGTATTTATAACAAAAGTGCTTATTATTTTATGACACAAAGCTGTTTACTGTCCTCCTTACAGTTGGTAAAGTCTAGACCTCTTAATTTATCTGACCTGGAAGCCAGTACGCGAGGGCAACGCCCGATAAGAGCTGTTGGTCTAATTCCTATGCTCACAATATCTCATTCTGAAAATCGAGGTAGTTGCGAAAACGGAGATAGGGTCGTGACATTTTGTTACTATGCTTTAAAAAGACTTTTTGCGTCAAAAACTATATAAATTTTCAATAAAATTGTTTATTCTGTAAATAGGGCTTCGAAGTCACTTTTACGTGTAATATTAAAAATGTAAGGTCGATAGATACTAGATAACTCGATATAAGCTCGTCATTACCTATCTGACCCCTAAGCAGAAATGGCGAAACAAACTCAAAGGTCAAAGTCTCTTTTAAGGAGAATGCGCTAAGGTAGCTTGCGCTAAAGTTAAATAGGGTGCAATTATCAATACATCCCGTATTGATAATTGCACCCTATTTAACTTTAATATTTATTTGTGTGTAGATTAAGTGGTATTTCCGGATTTAATGAAGTACAGTAAAGTTCTTCCACTATTCAAATCCGGAGACAGAAAAGACACTAAATAAATAATTGTAGACCGTAACAGTGTTGCCAGTTTTCAGCAAGGTTTTTAAAAAGGTAATGTTAAATCAAATGTTTAATCATTATAATCGTAATAACATCCTACACGATCAACAGTATAGTTTCATCAAAGGACGTTGTATAATCGACTCTGGTGTCATCTTATTAAAACACATTTTTATCGCCTGGAAAGAGATACAAGATGCAATAGGCATCTTTTGCGACTCATCCAATGCATTTGATTAAGTAAATCACGAAACACTGTTCTTGAAACTTGAGCATTGCGGACTGGGTAAACTTGCGTTTAGCTTAGTAAAATCATATTTGAATGATAAACTGCAACAAGTTCAAATAAGCGGTGTGAATTAATTCGGCTTAAAAGTCAAAATGGGTGTACCACAGGGCTAAATATTGGGTCCCTACTTTTTAAATTATTTATAAATGAATTTCCTCAAAGATCGATAAGGAATTTCCTTAAAGTCCTCATCAATCGGAATACCTACTATGGTTTGACGATCTCGCCGATCATCACACCATAGTAGATATATCGATTGTAAATTCAAATAGCTGGAAGTAGTTTAATTAATCGCCTCTCATGAGGATAGTAGTTATTATCTAGGTAGGTACGGGACTTAGCCATGGATACGTAATGCGTAATTAAACAACCTCTTAATTTTATTTAACTAGCATATATACGTACAATGTTGAGTAACCCGCTTTCTGGCAACGCCCATGGGATTAGGTTACAAATTAATTACTCGACTGTTTAACTTTATTGTTGTGAAATGTTGAATAGCGCTATCTAGGTTGGACCCTACATAATAAAGAAATGTTTTGGTTACGGTGGACTTTTCTCAGGGTACATATTTAATCGAAATAACTGGATATGTATTCGAGTTCATTGCTCTTTGACTAAACAGACCCTAAAGTATCCCAAGCATCTCAAGTGCGAAGTCAAATAGAATGAAAAACGATGCAAAATAAGACCGATCATAGATATTTCTACCGGTGTCTGTAACCTATTAATACCTACCTTCTCAAAGCATGCAACTTTAGGCCCCGGTTTTGAAATTATTTGCAACAGCCGACTAGATATTATTTGAATTGTTGTGTGGGTGTGAATTACTTGCAATGCAATGCAACAGTCGGGTCTAGTCTATACTCGTTGGTCTAGTAGTCGCTAACGCTACTGCTGGGTTCGATTCCCAGGTCGGGCAAATTGTCATTGGGTTTTTTCCATCAGAAAGTTCTTAGTAGTAGCCCGGAATCTGGAATTGTGCCCAGTTGATGGCAATAGGCTCGCCCCCTAGTAATAACAAATAACCCCAGACAAATAGTCCCATGTAAATGGGACTTAAACATAACTGACAAAATGTGGGTGAACTATAAGCAAACCTCTGCCTATCCTTTGGGGATGACAGGCGTGCTGTTATGGTTATGCAATAGTCGGAACATTTTGAATAGCGAGTAACTTCTTTCCACGTTGTGCAAGATGCATAGTATTCTAAATATTAGATACATCTCCGTCCTGATTTGTACGATAGGTTCCTACCTATTTGGTGTTGGGTCTCTATGTCGAATTCTGTCTATTTGCGTCTACTTAAATGGGTAACACAAGCTTTAAGCTAGTCGACTGTATAAAGGCTAGTCCTCTGAATCGGTATATTTCAAAATCCTCCCACGTTGGCTCAGATTCATTCATCATCAAAGTATACTAAAATAGCAAGCTTTAAGGTGAACCTAGTCCACATTTTTTGCATACAAACTTCGGGAGTGTTTTACTCCACTGTCTGACATAGCACATCCAAAGTATAATATGATATAGTTTTGTCTCATTATGAATATTGTCTGTACGGAAACAGAATACTAAAATAAAAACCCATTAAAAAGTTAGGAGCCAACAAAGATTAGTTTTTCTTGCTACTTTTAATTAACTTTGGGCATGTTTAAGTAATAAAAGAAGTGTAAAATCTCCAAAACCAAGTCGGTACCGACAAAGTTCAATAAACTTTATTGGTAATTGATTTATACTTTGGCTTTTTCATAAAACCCGATCATCCAAAGGACTTTTCTTAATTTTTTCGCAATTTTTTTTACTATAAATGATCCTGCATCTCACTCAATAACGTTGTGCGTGTAGACTAGCGTCTAACTGCTCATCACTGATACTATCTCTGTCAGTCACGAAGCCTGGTGAGACAGCGTGATTTTTAGCCAGGCTCACCAGTGAGTTCGAGCCCGCGACTAGTTTCCCCTTAGGCTATGGTATATATGGTGAATGGAAGATGGAAGGACTGTTTGAAAGATGATATTGTGGCTAGAAAGGAAACGGGATTACTACCGAGATGACAAGTAATAGAGAAGTACTTATAGAAGAAAAATACATGTTGCGACCACAAACAAATTGGGATCAGCAGAATAATGATGAGGATGCTATGCTTTGCACTAACAAAGGTCTAGAAACTATCTGCGTATATCTATAGAACAATGCCTGTTACACTATCTTGATATCTTCAAGTTTCACAATAGCTTCTGAGTAATATCGTACAACGCTCTGATGTTCACCTTGCAAAGACAAATAGAGATGTATCTCCGTGTTGAAGACAAATAAAATTGTAACCACGTAACGATAATATAATAGGGGCCATAGTCATGTTTATAAAATCCTTGAAATTATCACTGAATTGATAAGTAATAACATAATTATTTATACTTTGATGCAAGTGTGTCAAGGAGTTAGATTATTCTAAAAACGGTTCTTTAAGTTTATTTTTGGTTATTCAAAACAAGTTGGTAGAGAATTAGGTACCTAAAATTATCTAATATCTATTTGACCTTTAATGTTAGCAGTTGTTGCTTGCCTACTTACGGTTGTAACAATCTTGATAAGATGAGAGATGGTAGAATCATGATGATTACACTTTTTTGTGAACAACTGCCTGATTGTTTCCGAACATAGTGTTAAATGTTTTTTTTTATTTTTTTATTTATTAATATAAAATCACGCCGTTTCTCCGAAGGGTTGGGCATTAGTGTACCTACCTATAGTACATCCAAATTTTCCCATTTAAGGCCCATGTATTGGGAGCCTATTGACATGAACCGGGCACAAATTCAGACACCGGGCTGCTAATGAGAAATTCGAGATAGAAAAATCCTATAAAACTTTGTTCGACCTGGGAATTGAACTCAGGACCTCATGCTCAGCTCTAGCGCCTGCGACCACTAGGTACCAATGATGCAGTCAGTGAGCATTAGCAACGAATAATTAATTCATGTATATTATCTTACTTACGTTATAATTTTTAATATTTCATAATTATTATTTAGTCCTGTCACCTGTCACCTATCACCTGGAACTGTCATAGCGTTCTACCCACCTTTAGACGTAATACAATATGGCTTTTCTGCAGTCACAATAAACGTTTGGTGTGGTTTCTAATGTGAATCGGTAGCAGCCATTAAGCTAAGCCAATTGGTTTAGGTTAGGTTAGAACTGTGACCAAAAGCGCGCGAGCCGAGCGAGCGAAGCGAGCGGTGCCGCTGTAGCGATCGGCTAGCGCTACTTTCAAGTTGGTCACAGTTACTTGGCAATTTAGTTTATTCCTGCCAACATGTATTAAAATTGTTCTTAAAATAACGTTTTCACTTGAGTTAGGGTCAATTTCACTCGTATTAGGTACCTACCTATTCGTTTTATTTATTTCTGCTTTGGACGTCTTTACCTGTTGTTGTTATTACATGACATGACACAGAGCCACGACCTTCAAGATTAAGAACTAATATCTACAAACTGACGTTTTATTTCATGCATTCATGTATTATACCTTTAATTGTTGACCCGCTGAATTGATAAATGCAAAACCTTTATGCCATTCTGCTTGTTATAAGTTCAGTAATTATGGAAAATCTAAACGTCGCGTCGTTCAGCAGGCTGTATTACACAATGGAGCTGTTTCGTAAAACAGCGAATTGAACAATCCATCTGCGACATTGCCATCAACCCGGCGCATAAAGTACTTTCCGAGATGGTTCCTAGATGCCAAGATGAATTGGTTCCTACCTGTCCATCTACCTACCCGATTGCTAAATTCATTGCGATTTTTTCAAATGCTACAGAGAGCTTATACATAATGTTTAATGCCACATTAAGCTCGAGTGAACATTAAGGGGCCCAGACCTATCAGTTTCCGGCACTTTTGCTGATCAAACCATAGTTTTCACCTAAAAGGTAGGTACACCAATGAAATACCTTTAATCAGGCGTAAAAATGTTACGAGCACATGGAATCGATAAACCAATAAATAAAACATCGCTAGCGGGCAATTATCACGTGTGAACCAACGGCCCGTACAACTGTGCCATATGGTAGAAATGTTCCAACAATACTTTCATACCACTACCGCATTATATTCATATTTTATCTTTCCTTGTCTTGCTTCTTGGGAACTTACCTACTGCAAAATATAACGTGTACCTATCGATCTGACTGAAAGGAAATAAAACTGTTTGTTTTCTTCGTCCTTGGTAGGTTGTAAGCAAGTTTTATAGTTCAAGTACGTTCGGAGGGCGAGTGTTTATTTAGTTGAATCACGTTCTTTAATCAGCAATTCAGAACCCCAATTGCGTAACACATGAAATTCCTAATTCATTGCTTCATATAATTGTTACCCATGAAACAATCGTTGTATTTTGGGAACGTCATCTCGCAGGTCAACTTAGGAGGTTATCGGCTGCTTAACCGAACTTGCCTGTGGCTGCCTCAGCAAATTAAGGCCTCCAGCCAGGGCTTAAAAACCTAAAACTAAGCGGGTACTCGCTAAGGGCGCCCCCTGTCCCGTCTGGGGTACGGACCTCAGAACAAAACGTCTGCTCGACAACCTATGAATTGTCAAAATCTAATGTAAGGCGCAATTGCAGGTAAGTGTGTTAAGTAATTACCGCGCAAGAGTCAAAAGTACAATTAATTGTACCTACCAAATAACTAACTCCTATGATGCTAGGGACTGGGCAGTTTCTTTGTTGTTCTGTCGCTGCAAGTGTAGCCACTCCATATTTAACGCGTCAGTTTTAATGTTTGACGCATTATCATTAGCATTGCCATTGCGACACAGGCCTAACATGCCTCTTAGTGGCATCTACAACGAACCTTGACCCGTTTCTTCCACCAAAATGCTATGGCTACAAACCGAACATGCCTCTTAGGTGTGGTGGCATGTACAACGAACCTTAAATAGTATCTCCAATCAAAATGCCATTGCTGCAGACTTGATATGCCTCTTTGGTGTAGCATCTTCAACGAACCATAGCCCGTTTCTAAAATCAAATGCCATTGCTCCAGACCCAACATACCTCTTAGGTGTAGCATCTACAACGAACCTTGACCCGTTTCTAAAATCAAAATGCCATTGCTGCAGACCCAACATGCCTCTTAGGTGTGGCATCTACAACGAACCTTAAGTAGATCTTCAATCTAAATGCCATTGCTGCAGACCCGATATGCCTCTTAGGTGTAGCATCTTCAACGAACCTTAACCCGTTTCTAAAATCAAATGCCATTGCTCCAGACCCAACATGCATCTTAGGTGTGGCATCTACAACGAACCTTAAGTAGATCTTCAATCTAAATGCCATTGCTGCAGACCCGATATGCCTCTTAGGTGTGGCATCTACAACGAACCTTAAGTAGATCTTCAATCTAAATGCCATTGCTGCAGACCCGATATGCCTCTTAGGTGTAGCATCTTCAACGAACCTTAACCCGTTTCTAAAATCAAATGCCATTGCTCCAGACCCAACATGCCTCTTAGGTGTAGCATCTACAACGAACCTTGACCCGTTTCTTCAATCAAAGGCCAGAGCTGCAGACCCAACATACCCGTTAGGTGAGGCATCTACAACGAAACTGGACCTGTTTTTTTCAATCAAAATGCCTTTGCTGCACCTCTTAGGTACATCCACAACAAACCATAACTCGTTTCTTAAATCAAAATGATTCATCTATGTTTTCAATCCAAGTATATAAATTGAAATTAAATGCTGTTCGTTGGTCAGCGCATCACTTGAGAACTGTAATATTGTTTGGACATTGTCGGTTGGGTTAAGTTCAGTCCGCAGCAATTTTCACATCTACGCCGTTTGGCGTAATACAGATTTCTTTGTTTTCAATTCAAATAGGTATTATCTACAACTGATTTTAATCAGTGTTATAATCATATTAAACAGCTTTAATTATCTGCTTATCATAAAATTAAACGGAGCTGGTGACTAGAGGTAGATAGAAGATTTAAAAAGAATTAAAGACAGATATAAAAAGTGTTGAAGTTTATTAAAAACTGATTCATCGATACTTCAAAAAGTAATTAACATAAATTAAACATATTCAACGTAGTATTATAATATAGGTAGATTTACAATATACATACAGTGTGTTTTACTTTCCATGTCTGATTTGGTAAATAAACACGGGAAAAAAAATAATTTTCGAATCAATCACACAATAAAACTGAAGTAAGGTTAACTAAAGTTACTTTCCGACTTTATCTTAGACATTACATACATCGGTAAATAGGACCAGCGCCCTAATTGCGTAACTCACGATTCCTCATAATTTGTTTCGTTTCGAAACAGATGGCTAAACCATTGCTTCATATGTTCGAAAAAATGTATCTGCTCAACAACGTAAATAACGCAATGAATATTGTTGAACTGTCAAAATTAAACCGATTATGATTAATCGCGTGTTACGCAATTAGGGTACTGGACTTATAGTTAATACTAGCTTCCGACTGCGGCTTCGCCCGCGTGGATGTCGGAAATTATTCCACGGGAACCGGGATGAAAAGTATCCTATGTGTTAATCTAGGTTATAGTCTGTGTGCCAAATTTCATCCAAATCCGTTCAACCGATTTTGCGTGATTGAGTAACAAACATATTCACAAACTTTCACATTTTTAATATTAGTAGGATAACTCTGAAATATTCAACCCGTGTTGAGTAAGCGAGGAGATCA
This sequence comes from Antitype chi, assembly GCA_947359405.1. NCBI lineage: Eukaryota > Metazoa > Arthropoda > Insecta > Lepidoptera > Noctuidae > Antitype > Antitype chi. The sequence goes on along the minus strand of OX375815.1, from coordinate 5,283,423 downwards.
ATGCACGAGCATTGATCTCCTTCTCTGTATAAGAGGCCTTTGGCATGTAGTGGGACAGCAATAGGCTGGTATTATAAGTTATGAACATAGTGTTTTGCAAGAAACAGATCAATCAATCAGCTCAGCCTATCGCAGTCCACTGCTGGCCATAGGCTTCTTCCAGGCTGCGCCACAACACCCTGTACCCCACCTTACGCATCCGGTCTGTACAAGCTACTTTATTAAGGTCGTGGGTCTATGCCGCTAGATAAGAAACACATACAGTATGGATGACATCAACGGCTGCTTCGATTTATCCCTTAAAAACATTTCTTTTTTCAAAATAGGAATCTCCTTACGTCATATTTGTTTACCAAATTAACACTAGTAAAGAAACTACACTATACTTTATACAAATTATTACTGATTCCGTATTACAATCACAGATGAGTATCAATATTTGAGTTAGACGACAATTTATAATTTACAATTTAATGTGCAAATAAACGAATGTAATGTTACCTGCGAAAAATATTTCAGAAATTGTTCAGTATGCGGATGCCACTGGTTTTGCGCAAAGATAAAATTTTTGCATCTCGAAAACTTTATCATAAAAAAAATGTTTTCAAAACAATGGAAGATTTGTTTTTCTTACAGCTAATCGGACTCGTAGGTAGTAATCCAGCTACCCTACATATTTTAAAAGGAATATTTTCTGCAGGCATCATTGTTAAAAATATAAAGTAAGGGGCCATTCAAGTATTACGTATAAAGTACTACAGGCGGTGGGGTCTTTCTTTGCTTATTTTTGATTACATGGGGGATGGGAGGGGGGGTGTCTGGATGGTGATTACGTCAGCAGAATTTATTTTTTAAGGTTTGGATTTTCTACAAAATTTTGTCGATTTTGGTTTGAACACATATGGCAACCCTACTCTTGTCTATGAATGGCTTGAAGAAAACGATGACAATATTCCAAAATCACATGAAAGTGAGCAGACACGTTGTGTGTCTGCTACCAATGTTTACGTGAGCATGGGAGGGGGGGGGGGGGGGGGGGCGGTAAGAGCTTTGCTTACTTTTGCTGACGAGGGGGAGGGGGGGGGGGTTAATAACTGAAAAAAATCTGCTTACGTAATACTTGAATGGCCCCTAAGTAAATAATATTACAAAAATCTTCAGTCGAATCAAATCGATAGTAAGCTTTGCAGGTTTGTAGAAAGTTACTTTTTTTATTTTAAAAATCTTGTGATATTAACACACGTATCAGAGATTATTATTTTAGTTTATCAATATACATTTTTAAGAACATTATACACTTTGAGTATCAGAAGAATAATTTAGATATGACTTTGTTTATTTTATTTTTTTACAAAATGGTCTAAGAAATGCGAAAGGACGATTGTTCAGAGTAATTTGAAAAGGACTTGTTTACCTACATTTCTAGGATTTTTTCCATGGATCCATCTTTACATCCCTCCGTGCCTCGGAAAACACGTTAAGCTGGTGGCCCCGGCTGACATTTGTGGATCTTTGACAGTCGTTACGGGTCGTCAGAAGCCCGAAAGTCTGATAACCAATCTTATCAAGGGATACGTATAACAGTCAGATAGGCAGTCGCTACATGAAAAATACAGTTGCATCTGGTTAGACTGGAAGCCGACCGCAACATAGTTCGGGAAAGGCTATTCAGATGAATACCACAATAGAATTTGGGACATAGCATTGCATTTGGGACACGCATTATCAGTGGAAAGGGTCAGAAGGAAATTGATAAAATACATTATGAAATACGACTTTAGATAATTTATCGAGGTAATTAGGTGTTCTGACCGAGATACCCGATAATAAGGAATTGCGCATTATCTGCAAGAAATTTACTTTTTTATTTATTTCGTGGCAATCTTTGGGTTTGTTTCATATAGACACCGGGACAGTATTTAATGAAGTTTAGATAATATATTTTATTATTTATAACGGTTATGTTATCTTATATACATGGGGCCAGGTATATTATGACTTTGACTAATACTTAGCTAACAGGACTAACAGGCATACTAAAGGTTTTTGGAAACTTCCGAACTTTGGTATTTCGGCGCACACGCAATGTCTCTGTCTTGCGCGAATCTCATTGGTCCCTAGACCTCAATATACCTTATTTGAACATTTAGGTGTTTAAATATAATGAGAAAACAATGATTGCGATCAGTATAACCGACAAAAACTATGTACATATTTTTTAGACGAATATTATACGTATTAAATTTACTGATATGGAATGGGTAAGTAATGTTTGCTCAAACATATAAATTGGAATATATCATAAAATTTTAATATAGGTATTTACTGAAATCTCAAAAAAAAATACTATAAGTACAAATTACAAAATTAAATAAAAATTTCGATGTAATAATAAAATAATTATGTGATTCCATTATAATAACGATTGCAGTCACGATTAAACGACACGGAGTAAAAAAATACTATAGGAGCTATTTTAAACATCGATTTTTCTTTCACAAATGAGTATAAACCACATAATTATCAAGAGATAAAAAACATACAGAAGTCGTTCTGAAACTGAGTAAGTTTTTAACTGACTTATCATTCATAAAAGCTGCCCGTACCTATCTAACTTTGCGTACCTACTATTGTATAGAATCAAGTTTATCTAACTAAACAGACAGGTGTACTACAGTTTGTTGCGCCACTTCTTCCCAGCTAAAGCACTAGGAATTTGTGAAGGGCGGGCGTTTTAAGGGACAGTCTTATGTAATTTTGACGTTCGTAAAGTACCGATTCTCTGCCTACAATTCTTAGTTTGCTTGGGTAAGACCTCCAAAATGAGGATTGAAGACCTAGTTATTGTCGGAAATCCGGGTATGGGAAGCAAGGACCGTTCGTTAGGGCGACTTTTGGAAACTATGTTCAGCAGTGGACATCTCTAGGTAAGATGATGTGGTAAATTTCTATTGAATGTAGAAGTTACATATCAAAATAATATTGTCATATTGAATTCGAGGGCAGTCCTTTTAATCGCATAGTTATTCCGCTGTGTTTGAACTCATAATCTCAGACAAATTATTCATTGCTACTCACACAACTATCTACTTTACTGTTGTGTATTCTAAGTAAATTTTTGAGTGACCACTCATAATAAATGGCTACATTTTTTTTAGGTTGCAATGGAATTTGAACTTTGTCTTGACACAACATTGAGTTGGTTATTCCAAACTTGATAATTATCTCAGATTCCGAATTCAAAAACAGGTTGTCAAGACAGCCAGTACATTCTTACTCAATTTTAGAACGACACACGTTCTACTTACAAAGTGAGATAGAAAAGTAGTAAGACTAACGTTACGTACAGCACATAGGTAGGTACATTTGGTATAAAAACTCCTTGGCGGGGCTTACGGCATGTTCTGAAGGCATTCCTTGATCTGCGTCCATGCTTGTAGGTTCTGGAAGAAAAAGGTTTATTGATAACAGGTTTTTGTGTTTTGTAAAAAATCCGAACAACCTAAGATAATAAGAAAAAAAAAACATCGATAAATTTAAGAACCACAAACGTGCACCAGTTTATAGAGCTATACAGAAGTTTGACACTGACAAGAGGGAACATAGCAGATGAAAGAGTCCACACTTTTAACAACTGTTCGACCAATGCTTCAATATCTATTCGAATCTTCCATACCGTTTTTTTCTCATGTTTTATGGGTACTTAATCCTAATATCTCAAAAGGTTGCTACAAGCTACAAGCTTGTTTGGGTAGGCATGATTCGGCACAGGCCGAGCGGCAAAATCGAATGTATATTTTGACGCCCGACTGTGTTTAATCGTGTCAGATCATGCCGACCCGAACAAATGTTTAGCACACCTTACATTTTAACACAAATACTAGTCATCCAACTAATATTATAGATGTGTTTGTATGTTTAGATGTTTCGATGTTTGTTACTCAATCACGCAAAAACGGCTGAACGAATTTGGATGTAATTTGGCAAACAGGTAGTTTGTAGCCTGAAATAACACATAGGATATTTTTATCCTAATAGTACGTTCCCGTGGGATATTTTTCGACCTAAACACGGGCGAAGCCGCTGGATAAAGCTAGTTTTTTATAAGTATTGTTTGTTAACTGACCTTTTTCGCCGCCTTCACCTGCAGAGTAATAAAGCTAACGAGTGACTCGTGGAGATCTTTGTCTTTTTGTTTTTGGAAAAATTCTATTTCTACCTGCGCCTTTTTGGTGAATTCTCTGTAAAGATGAAATAATCAAATGAATTATGATAGATACACTACTGAACTTGCTTTATATCCTTATTAGTTTAATTCTTATGTCCAAAATGAATCATGTATCTCCTTCCAAATCCTGATCCTGGTCATTCAAATACGTATGTACGTAGGTACTGCATAAAATTCGCACTCTCAAAGATTAAAGAGGGTAAATTCGACCTGTGAACCAAGACAAAATTGCGTTTTCTTTGGGTATGGCAAAACTGACCACTTAGTCCAATGCTAAGTTGTCATTTTTTACCGGCGAAAAAAAGGAGGTTCTCATTTCGACGCATGTTTATAATGTATTAAGAACTCTACCCCAATCGAAATAAAGTTTCCCCAAGGAGATTCTAAAACTGGCTCACAGCATTAGGCTAGAATTAAAGTTCATCATCATCATCATTATTTCAGCCGAAAGTCGTCCACTACTGGTCATAGGCCTCCCCCAAAAGGGGGGTTTTGCCATAATCGCCACGCTTGGCAGGCGGATTGGTGAACGCAGTATGGTGGTTAAATGCATAGAGAACGCTGCTGCCCATTCTCTAGTAAGTTCCTTAATCGCCTTCTACGACACCCACGGGAAGAAATGGGATGGTGCTATTCTTTTACGTCCGGCACAGCACGGAACAAATTAAAGTTAGATCGAGTTTTTTAATAAGATTGTGTCCTAGGTTGTTTTGATTTGTACTTACTCTAAATCCAGCTTTGCTTTCTCAATGGCGTCTTTATCGGCGACTATCTTCCCGTCCAGCGCGCGCGTGGTCTGGTCGCGCACGATGTCGGGGTCCGTGGTGCCGAACAGGCGCGACATGATGCCAGACTTGCCGGCCGCCGCGCGACTACGCTCCGATACCCTGGGGGAGAAAACCAATGAAAACTGTATTTTAGACAGAGCACTCAAAAAAATCTTTTACTCTTCACTCAGGGATGCTCCACTCAAACTCAAGGCATTTATTTCAAATAAACCAATAGGGTATTTTACTCTATGTATATGAGAAAAAATCTAAAAATCTATTATTAAGATAGATTAGGCAAAAAGCAGTCGGAAAATGTTGGTTTTAGTTCATGAAATAACAAAGTAAATTTTAAAATACAATTTAAAGATTTCAGTTTTTTTTAATCTGTGTTTGAACACCATGAAATAGTAGTCGCCATGTTATTTCGTCATACGGCATGTCAACTGAGCAACTTTGTACTTTTATTATTTTCGTAACCAAAGTATTTTTTATTGAAATAATATCTTACATTCAGGAACAGCAAACCAACGATAAGTAGAATAATAACTCATTTTTTAAATTATAAACAATTATCATACAAAATATCAGAGCAATTGCTTACACAGCAAACTGACGTCATAACTACAGAGCAATATGGCGTCCACTGCGTCCAGCGTTTTCGTCAAATTACGCGCGAAATATGAAAATGTAAAATTTAAATGCATTTTTATGGCACTAATTGATTCAATAAAAATGTTGTTATTTTAGTGTTTTATAGCATTTTAGGATCTAAATAAGACACTTTTCAAAAAAGGGTGTAATACCCTATTACATGCACTATAGAATAATATTGTCAAGGGGTTGATCAGTCAAAGTGTAGTAGGTACCTATGGAGAAGAATGGGCAAGAAACTCCACGGACACACTTTTTAATAAAAAAAATGGTTAAATATAATTCATGTTGAAATTATACATGTGAGAACGATATAAAAAGACGTGCATATTACAATTTATATAGTAGGTATAGTATACGCTTGTTCAGCACAGCCGAGCGACAAAATCTAATATACGAAAAGTACCGAATTATGACGACCCGAACACGTACGAGCAGCATATAAAATGAAATAATAAATCGACATATCAGAGGGTTTCAATTGCATCAAAGCGCGAGACGCACTTTGCTATAATAGAATTTAGATGGCGAATATCGTGGAATAGGTATCTCTTTTAGAACAAACGAGCAGTTGTAACGGCCACGACTTACGACTTGGTTCCAACCCAGATATGCGCTTTACTTAGTGTAAATTATTTCATCACCACTGCTCTCAAAACGGTGAAGGAAAACATCGTGAGGAAACCGGCATGTCCTAGAACCAAAAATTCGAAGGCATGTGGCATATACCAGCCCACACTGGGCCCGCGTGGTAGATTATATGGCCCACTCACCGAGAGGAGGCCTGTGTCATAGCAGTGGTAACATTATACACTGATTTCGGTAAGCAGATTCACAACTCATTTTCAAGTATTTATCCTATCTTATTATTGGATCTTACCTGTTAGTGAGTGTGTCTTGTGCGTTCTCTAACGTTCGCTGCAACGTTTCGTGGTTACTGCACAGTTGCTGCAACGCGCTCGCGTAGAAGAGGTATTCTTTTAATTGGTCTGCTAGCTGCTCTTCATCTTCTGCTACAGAGTCTATGCTGTCTGCTATTGAGTCTGCGGAGAAAGATACTAAAAATATTAAAGTTTTTATGTTGATTTTGTCCGCCATTCTCATATCCGAAACGGCTGCACCGATTTTGACGGGACTGTCACTGCAGGCAGATAGCTGATGTAATAAGGAGTAACTTAGGCTACTTTTATTTTATAAATTACAACAATAACTTTTTTGTTAAAATCCACACGGACGAAGTCGCGAGCACAGTTAGTAGATAAATAATTTCAGGTAGGATAGTCACTAACATACCGAAGTAATGCCCTGCCTTCTGCAGTCCATCCCCCATCTCCTTTTCAATGACGCTCCACTCACTGAACAGCTTGCCGTAGTTCGCGTGCAGCTTGCATAGTGCGTAATTCTTTTCTATTATTTTTGATCTGAAATATTTAAACATACAATTTTAATATTGAAAACGCTGTGGCAATGAATGATAAATAATTTTATTTCTGTAAGTAGGTTTGTCCAAACACTTTTGCACGTCAATCATATTTTTTAAACTAGATGAGGTCGGCGTTTCCCATATGACTAGCGAATATGGTTAGGCCTTTGGTTCGGCTTAAAATGTGCTCTTCTTAAAAGACGATTGCAGCCGTAAACTGCAGAGGCAATGCCGTGCAATCACAGCAACACGACTTCTTCTATGTCACTCTATGAAAACTGTAACAGGCGGCAATATCGCCATCTATACATACGCTCGCCCCGCGGCCTATTTATTTATCACGCGATGGTTGTCGCTTTTAGTTCGCGTGTGTCGCGACCACGCGTTCAAGTTCACAGAACAAAATGTGACATTTATGGACGTGACGATCGCTATTAAAGTTGAAGCTCTAGAGTAGCTCACGAAATTCAAATTTTCTTACGTTGTTTTGCAATTTGCAGGTCATTGCCAGGTTCTGTGTTAATTGAAATACGATTAATGGTCGTAACACGTATGTATTTACATAATTATAATAATTAAAATCATCAATATCCCTCTAAGTTCATTTAATACAATTGAATCATAGTCGAAATTCTACCATGATTTTTTTTTAATTAAATTAATGTATGTTTTTTTTTTGTGATTTCCCACAAATCAACAAATAACTTCTCCCGCTCTGGGTGGAGCAAGAGGGCGTGTCAGACTTTTACTGACTAAAACCCACCCGTGTTCCCTCAGTTGCCTGTACTCAATACTCAATACTCAATACTTTAATGCATTCCATAATGTGTACATAAAACAGTTGGTATGATATTATAACATCGAATCAATTATGGACCCTGTCGGGCACAGCAAAGTTAATTTTTATAGGAGAGAGGATGAAGGCGCTTTTTGTTAAGAAAAAAAAAAAAAAAATTAAATTAAATTAACTGTGTGCCAGGGGCCGCGGTATCTCTTTCGAACTACCCGCACCCCTGGCAGTCATTAAATTTATGCATTAAAGAATAATGGATTTTAACATATTTTGAATAATTTAATACATTTTTATATACGTAACAGTCATGCTTTGTTTGATGGCTATTTCATATATATATTCAGAATTATCGAAGCTAACGCAAAAACTACCCAAGTAAAGTTAATAAAATTTATATGGGACCAGCCCTGAAGCCCTATCCATTTAAACAAGGGTCGATTCACAATTGCCGGAGATATCAAGTAACATACATAAAAACACAGACAAATTGAGAACCTACTCCTTTTTGACATTGGTTAAAAAGAGATGCAATAATCATAGTAGAACTCACCTAGTATAAAGAAAGTTTCCTAAATTTGTCTCTAATTGTTTCCCGTAATTTTTAACACTCTCAATCTCTGGATCAGGCTTTTTTAGTCTGATGGATACTGATAACGATTTGATCTTGTTTTCAGCTTGTAGTATGTACCCTGAAATCAATCGCATACAATAATATAATTATGTATATAATTATGTAAAATTATTTGTTTGTTAGTATCCACTACAAATACGAGATTTGTGATATGCGTCGGGTACCGGAGTTTAGTACCGGTACTTGTTAGGTGAAGTACTGATATCCGTCTGGTACCAGTACCATTTAGAATCGGTACCGCACGGTTCCAGTACCCAGGTACTGAATTGCTAATAACGCTAAGTACCGGTTCCAAGCCCTGCCTGTATGTATACCCCAATGATGTGAGTGTCTAGGCAATGGCCTTTCAGGGCTACTACTGAAATAACAAACTGACTCACATCTGTTTCTTTGAACAATACAAAATGAATTTATTTAAGCAGCTAGAGGTTAGGTTTGTACTTAGAATTTCTTGATGAAAAGTCCCAATAATAATTTGCGGCAACCGGGGTGATGCGCACCATTGCGCAAACTGTAACCATGAATTCAGCATATCATTCTAGACCTCCCAGCGCAGAATATTTTCGTCGTTTATACAAAAAAAAAAACCAGCTGTTCTATACATTTTGACCACATAGCGTAGGTATTACACTTATCTATGAAACAGTATTTTTTTGTATAACCGGCGAAAAATATCTGCTCTAATTCATGGTTACAGTTTGCGCACTGGATAAAAACTTATCTTGTATATAAACTATTTATTTCCTAAACATAACTTACCACTATCAGTAATAGTTTCCCGCCAACCATGCTCCTGTTGCAGGAAGTTGATGAACTGGTCATCGAAGCAGAGTCGAGGGTGCGACGCGACCCGCAGCAGGAAGTTCTCTAACCCAGCGCGTCTTCTCTCCACAAACTCTGGATCTGTGGTGTCTGACTTCCTCCAAGCATATAGGACCTAGATAAATGGGGTTATTTGTAAATATAAAGTTCGTTACGAATACTTACACGAAATATGTGATCAATTGATCATACAGCGTAATCATACGGAAAATTATTTGGTATGACGAATGGAATCGCCCCCTATAATATTTCGTGAATGATATTATCTATCATCCACACACAGCTTTTTAGTATTCCTTCTCATAAATAATATTTAGTAACTAGCATGCTACTACTAAATATACTGCTAAATATAGTATTTGCTCAAAGCATTTATTTCAATTGAACCATTTACAGGTTTTGAATTGTCACGTAGTCAGTCAGTCAGAAAATATGGAGCTAATTGCCCATTTAGGAGGTCCAGGTTCCTATGGAGAAGAAAGGGCAAGGAACTCCATGGACACTCTTTTGTATAATCATGTTTTTAAAAAGAACAACCAACAAATTGATTATTGTAGGTATTTATAACTATCTATTTTAAAAGAAAATAAGTTACTCAAGAAGTATTGATTTATTTCTGTTAAGTAAATATAACATCAACCTGATAAAACAGAAATATGATAATATTTTATCTATGTTAACATGAATGGAATTCTATTATTGGCATAGGTCAATAATAGAATTCCTGCACATTGTTTACATAATAATATCAAAAAAAAAATTGTAAACATTGATAAAATTTAAAGTTAGTAAAAACAAATATGTAATTGTTCCTACAAACAATTACATATTTGTTTTTATTAACTACTAGCTGACCCGACAGACGTTGTCCTGTCCATACAAAATTCCCATAGAAAATGTAATTTAAGTTTTCCCGATTTTTTGGCAGTTTCCTAATGCACAAAAAAAAAAATAGATGTTGGCCGATTCTCAGACCTACCCGATAAGCACACGAAATTTTATCGGTAAAATAATATCATAAAAATAAAATCGGTCAAGCCGTTTCGGAGGAGTAAGGCAACGAAAACTGTGACACGAGAATTTTATATATTAGATTTAACTTTCCAAAAATTATTATTTAGTTTTCAGCTTATTAACTAACTATGTCTAAGCTCCTCAAACAGAATCAAAAATAAAAACACACTGTACTTGAATCTAGTATTAAACTGAGATGTTTTTCTAAGGTACTTAAATGGCCTTGCAGGGCTACTACTGAAACTGAATCATATCTATTTCCTAGGAAAATACAAAATGCATTAATTTACACAGGACAATCTTTGATGACAAATGCATGGCACAGGGATTTCAGGCATTGATGAACTATTTTTAAGGAACATTGTTCTACTATTTCTTTCAGCAACGAATGTCAAAATTATAGCTGTGCAGTTACAATATTGGCCAGTCCGCAAGATGGTACAGTATGTTTATTTTAAAATGTTTCCAACTTTTCCAAATAAACGGTATTCATTCTTTATTAAGAAAATTAACTCACTCTTTTCTCAGGTAGCGGTGGTATGATAACATGTGGGTATGTAACAAGTAGATAGTCATGAATCTGCTCAAACTCTGTGTACCGTCTCCATATTGTACTGATCTTTGACTGCACTAGCCTGTAGTCTGGATCCGTCACTCTGGAATAATTCATTAAATAAAAAATATTAGGTGTCATTTTGTTTTGATGGACGCTGCTGAGAGGGCCGAGCTCATAGCCAAATTCTGGGCTGACTGTATATAGATAGCTATCAACACGCTTATACATGCACTAGCACATTTTGATCAAAGAAGGCTAGATATGCTTGCATTTCAGGATACTCCTAAATCAGCCAAGTATGCGAAAAGTTTCCTAGTCATGTGTGTACGCATTTATAACAAAATTCCCAAAGAAATAAAACTGTTATTTAATATAAACTCATTTAAAAACAGATTACAGAATTGGTTGAAAGAACACATGTTCTATGACATTAAAGATTTTCTCAACAATAAACTATGAATTTCTGGACTTTTGTTATTGCGGATAATGCTGAGAGAAAACTACTGTTATTGTATTATTATTATTGTATTGACTTTGCATCTGTGACATTGAACTTTAAAATTGACTAATAATTATTATTTTGCATGCAATTGATATCCTGTATAGCTAAACATGTGGACTTTAGATTAATATCTGACTGTAACAACTTTATACCATGTTTAAGGCAAATAAAGACTTATCTTATCTTATCTTATGCTGATTATCACTTATGTCTGGTGTAATCTACCAATTTAGATAATTACAATACAACTAAATGCATTTTTTTTGTACCAAATTTGGGTATGTGTTATCAACAGGTTTATCATGAAATTTGTTTTAAAAATTGAGGGGATTTCTGCACTGAAAAGATAACATTATAAGCAGTATGTGCATATAAGTTTAACATGAAAAACATAAGAAATGAAAGAAACGACAACAAAAATAGAAAGCAAGATATCTTGTTTTTCGAAAAGGATATGACCTAATTAGCTTTGACATTTTAATCACAGCCTCTTGCTACGTTTGGAAGCGGTGTGGGCACGAGTAATGAGGCTAATTGACGCATAATGGACGGCTAATTTGCTAAGAAAACAATAGAATAGAACAACTTACTTCAGATCGATTAGATATACGGTGTAATGATCACGGACGTGCAAGGTCCCATTAGCGCGCTTCTCTGACTCCACTATCGATATATCAACGTGTTTTAACAGCGTATCCTGGAAAAAACACAAGGATAAATACTATTTATGGCTTAAATAAAGAAAAGTAGGCGTAGTTTATTCACAATACCTGACTATCAAAGTCTTCCGCTGTTTCAATAACGCTTGGCGATCTTGACGCCTTGACCGGCGAATTTTGTGCTGACATTTTGGTTTTCAATGCGATGTAACTTACAGAAAAGTGAATGAGGTTTTTATTACAAAATTATTTAAAAGTTTCGAGACAAGAAAACAGTGACAAACTGACAAATGCTAATGACAACACAAATATCAAAATTGAAAACAGATTATAAATTAATCGCAATGTGACAGCGGGATAGCTATATCATTTTTTCATCGGTGTGAAAGAGTAAACAATATACGGCGTGATGCGATAATTTATTCGTGGAACAGGGTGTTTCAGCGTTCCATTATTATACCGGTACTAGATTTCATGCATTGGTTTCAACTTCGACAGCAGGCTTTTATAACATGGCGCTTTCTGTTTTCTATTTCTTTTCTGCTCTACTGTAGAATAAAAATCGCTTGTCTACATTTCTCGGTGAAAAACTGTTAACTGTCTAAACGAAAATGTAACTTTTGTTTACTCTTCCGACGACAAAACGCTTGTCTACGGTTCTCGTGCTAAGCCTGCAGAAGTTATCAATGAATTTCCACGTATCTAGGTCAGTGTGCTGATGGTGTACTGGACGTTGTAATACTGTGACTGTACCTACTACGTACCGGGTGTATACAATAGCAATTATACCTAATATGCCGAGGTCCGTACCCCACAGGGGGTACCGTTAGCGAGCAGTCGCTAGGTATAGTTTTAAGTTTTTAAGCCCTGGCTGGCCTTAATTTATTAAGGTTATTACGGGCAAGACCAGTTAAGCAGCCAACAACCTCGTAGGTTAACCTGCGAGATCAGCACCATTCAGCTCAACCATTATTATGGGGACATATTGAACCACCACACACGCCACTACACCGCACACCGCTTTATTAAGAACGAAAGAAAACACAATGAATTATGAAAATATTGACAAGGGCAGATAACAGGTAGGTATAACTGTTTATTGACAAAATAACGAGGCTTCTAACGGAGTTATTGTTGGTGCTTTTGTGTAGGGTAGGGTTCTTATATGTACAGCATTTGTGCACAGTGTGCGAATTCAAATGTGTGCACTGCTTATTTATCTTCCGAAAAATTCAAATATTCTTCCCTGAAGCGATTAAGTGCCTACATAAAATATTAGTTTGATCAGTCAATTATGAAAGTAGCAAACCTAATAAGGTAACAACAAGGCTAAAGGCAAACACTTGCTATGTAGCGCAAAAAGGTTCTTAGAAATTACAGCTGAGGGTAAAATTATTTGGCAAAGTTATTGTGCCTGTCTGGCGGTTTCAAGAGGTAGGTAGGTATTTGATTACGTAAAATTGGGTATGTCTGTGTAACAGTCTGTTTACTTTTATAGGTCCTGTTTGGCAGTTCAACAGTTGGCAGTGATCTAAGCGTCTAATTTACGACTTACCCTTGTCAGACTAACGTCCATTTATTACTTATCTGTGGTCAGTTTCGACATTTACACAGCCTCTCTACTTTAGTAAAGTATAAATAATAAGTATTAGGTACAGACGCCAGCACATCAAGCTATCCCAAACTGTCAAATTTTCCCAATTGAACATGAACTTTAAATTTTTGCAATAAAGTTGAAAATCTATCAAAGAAATTTGACAGATATGGGTAGCTTGATGTGCTGGCGTCTGTACACAAAACTAGATACGAAATACTAAAGCAATTAGGCAGTCTCTTGTAACTTGACTTTGTAGAGATAATAATGAGTACTTTAAGGCTTAATTTAGCCTCATAAAGCTACCGTTCTACTTTATTCTACAATAGTACCTACGTATAGGCTTTGCGCCTCACTTTACTTTGGGCCAATTTTTCACTGGTTAAATAATTTTTATCTGGGAAATAAATAAGGCGGTTTGAAAGATTTTTTTCTTTTTGGGAAACCAATGCTTTGCTTGTGTACCTACACAATCAGACAATATGTGTGGCTTGTATTAAAGCCTTGTATAACAATGTATAGTTGTAGAGTTGGGGACTTCGATTTACATTAGATCTGATAACTTTTTAAAAGTGCAAGCGTTACTTATTTAAGTCTTGGCAGCCTACTTTATGTGAAATATTTTTTGTGGGATTATTTATTACTAGGCGTCATTTATGATCTTCATCTCCATCTAGGCGGCTGCCGCCCCTAGACAAAATCCCTAGCTACGCCCATGACGTTTTGACAGGTGTCCCTACTCCCGAAATGTTTTTGCCAGTCCAAAAAAGTTAATTATCGGCTGTAGGATTCACTTTAAAGTTTCGATCTATTTTCGGACGGGCCTGCATCTTTGTTGACGGAGATTGACATTAGGCCCCCTGGATTGCTTGGTTATTAGGTCTACTCTAGTAGATACCTACCTAGTTTCAATTTTAGAACACTGGAACAACTGCAATTAGTGATGCAGCAAGAGCCACGAAGGACCGTATTTTACGTGTTTTTCAGGATTTATCTGTAAAAGGGACTTGTGGCTAAGAGAAAACAGCCGCACGGGTCGATCTAAGCTATGGTTGTCGCAGTCGATTCGTGAATGGATGACAATACATTACACATCGAGACCCCTCTGCCTCTGAAAGTACGTTAATCTGTTGGGCCTCGTTGTTATACTTACGTTGATATTTTACAGTCGCTTCTCTCTTAGAAAAATTGACACCTCGCTGCTGGTCGTTACGGTTAGTCAGAAGCCCAAGTCTGACCACCAGTCTTACTAAGATGTATCATGTTACCCAGTAACTGGTTTGTGGAAGTCAGACTGAAAGCCAACCCTAACTTAGTTGGGTAAAGGCTAAGTATATTGACTCATCTGCAGTTGGTGATCGACAGAGCGCTGTCGTTAATTTAGTTACATACCTTTTGCCCATATCTTCTTTCTTGTACTTAAGCGGTTTGGAAGCTTTTCTTTCTAAATAATAAATCCGGTAACAAGCATAGACTACAGTCGCTTTATAAGCTTTGTAAAGAAAAATTTCTAAGGGAATCTTTACATAAGGATCTATTGTTAGGAGAATATTGTGCGAAAGAATATACATTGGGGTCGTTAACACTCATTCCGCTTCGAAAATGTATGTATCGTTGAATTTGAGAAGATGTGAAAATAAACTTCTTTTTCGGTAAGTTCTACCCCGAAATAAGGAACGAGTTATTTTACAAACTTTCCTAAGGGAATTTTTACGCGGCTCTTACACCCCAGCAGTGTAAATTCGTAGTGATAATAAATATCTCACGGTGTCTCGGAGGCGTTTAATATTTTACAGAAGGGATATAAAACGTTGATACGATCTCGGGAGTGTGTGGAGTGCGCATTATGTGGGATTATTCGGTGGCCGGAGCTGCGAGTCGCACATGCTATAAAACTTTAAAGCACTTCACTTCACTCGATTGTTTTACCAGATTTAAAAGGGAACCCAACATAATAAATATTTCATGAGGGCTGCGACGTGCTTATGTTTCCTGAAGGAAATTTCCTTCCTGTAATGCCTAACAATAAGTAGGTAGGTACGTATGCCCATGCTTTTTAAATTCAACTTTCAAAAAGAACATGATCGAAAATAATTATTTAAATAAAGAACGGTTTGTTTCAAAAACAGATTTGGCGATCTAGCTGAGCTATGGAAAAAAAGTAATAAACTAGAAGTTAAAGACACGATTATTTGCAAGATGGTGAAAGTATTAAGAGGATAACAGTACCTACCTAACAGATGTGGAAAGGCTGTCTTTTTTAAAATTGAAAACGTAGATTATGACCTACTTATTTCATTATTAATTAAAACACTAAGTATAACCTATTCACAAAAAAAAAACCTAAGTACCTATCTGTAGATACAATTTACTTAAGTAACTGATTCAAATCTCAGTTTTCATTAAATCGTCTAATTAAAAGTTAATTCTTATAATATAAGTACCAAAAATTTTGATAAAAGGCAGGGAAATAATACATGGATTACGTGTGTTCAACTATCGGATTTTCAACCATCTGGTAGTCTGGGATAGCATTGGCAAATTTAGTAACCTGTTTAAGTACCTACCTAATAGTTATCTAGGTACCTATGATAATTAAAAAGAATTATAACCTCAGTAATTTGGCCCTTCAAAAGGTAAAAAAGTTAATAATGTTAAGTTTCCCCAATAAAATAAAATCAAATATAATAACATAAAAGAAGGTTACCTACATTCCTATAACTGGCCAGTTTACTGAAAAAGCGGATGAGAGCCATACAATACCAAAAAAGTTAGGTAATAAAAGTAAAACTTTAATAGCCTCCCTTGTATTTTTTGTGAGCAAACGGCCATTGACTGTCGAATACGAAATTATGAGTTATGATTGCTAACACAACCTTTTTGGATAAATATTATTTGTATTAACAATTTTTTCCTTTTGAAAGGTAAAAAAAGTTAATAACATAAAATAAGGTTACGTACACTCATATAACTGGCCAATTTCCTGGAAAAACGGATGAGAGCCGTATACTACCAAAAAAGTTATTAAAAGTAAAACTCTAAAGGCCTCCCTGGTATTTTTTGTAAGCAAACGGCCAGTGACTGTCGATTATGATATATATGAGTTATGATGACACAACCTTTTTGGCTTAATATTATTTGTAAGTACCTGAAACATGAACATAAAATAAATCGCCGAAGGGTTAGGCAGAGGTAGACATCCACATTTCGTCAGTTATTTTTAAGTTCCATGTGATACTTAGGGGGCAAGCCCATTGCCATCAACTGGGCACTAATTCAGACTCCGGGCTGCTACTGACACATCCCTGACGGAACCCAGGACCAACTCATGCTCAGCATTAGCGCGTGCGACCATCAGACCAGACAGACAAGAAATTATTGTTGATATTTTCAGAGTTCCTAAACAATATGTGGAGGAGCCTGGGGGAGGCCTATGTCCAGCAGTGGACGTCATTCGGCTGAAATGATGATGATGATGATTTTACATATAAATCCTTTTACCTACAATAGATGTACTTTGCCAAATGTGATGACAAACTTCAACAGCATCACATTATACCCAGAGTACCCAGTACCTACCTACCTGCTAAGAGCAAAAAGGTATACAATATTTAGTTATGTTCCTTTCTATAAAATTTTACATACAAATCCTATTTTTAGAAACATTGAACATACTAAAAATATTCTTCCCATAGACGCTCAAGCTCAATTAAATAGCAAAGGACCTTTACGCCGAGGTAAGTGATCTATTTTCATAGGTGTAGGTCGATAGTGGGTAGATTAAACCTAGACTACCTACCTTACGTAGGTAGGTATAGAATATTTCGAAACATATTCATAAAGCCGAGCCAGGTGCCAATGAAAGGCCAGAGCGGTGCGTGGGTGCAGAATTGATACCCAGGATATAATTGAATAGAATACTTTTTATTATGAGCACCTGACGAATCTATCCCTACAAATAATATGAAGAGGTATAGGCAATTTGTTTATAAGTTTGTATGTAGGGGGGTAATGTCTGAAACTACCCGTTGGAAAATTCTTTATGCATTTGATAGCCCAATTCTATTAACATTAACATTTGACATCACGCTAAGACCATTAGGAGTTGAGAAAAAATAACAGCAAGAATGCTAATTAAAAAAGAAAAGCGTGGTTAGATGATGGTATGCGATGCGGTGGGTCAAGGCGAAATTTTACTCGGACGAAATCGCGGGCAGAAACTAGTTGCAAATATGAATATAATATACAAATATACTAGTTACAAATACGCAGAGCCGCGTCGCGCCGGTATGCCTATGGGAGCATAGGCATACCGGCGCGACGCGGCTCTGCGATATCAATTTCCATTAAGTTTTCATAATAACCATGTCTGAAGTTCATATATTTTATAATCTAGTCAGACACAGATGTTAAAAATCTGTACATAAGAGTCGCGTCGCGCCGGTTTGCGGGAGCCTTTTTATGTTTTTTTTTGAGGGTGGGAAATCATCCAATAACTTCTCCACCGTATAAATAATGAGCCTTTTTTCGGCTTAAAAAACTCCATCTGTGTGAGAAAGTTTAAAAAAAAAGAATTTTGCAAATCCCTCTAAATATGACGGAGTTAAGCCCGAACATACATACATAAAATAATATAAAACTGTGGAACTGCGGAACTGTGGAATTGATAACCTCCTTCTTTTTATAAAGTCGGTTAAAAAGGGATGCACCTGTACAAGGATGGAGGAAAATAAGCAGAAATGTCATGTTCTCAGCTGTTCCTAGGCCTCCCCCAAGCATGGTCACAATAAACGGGGTGCTTCACATCTAGCATCCAAATCATCCAATAGATTCCCGCGACCTTTCCGCGACGGAAATATACATAACTTATAAATAATCATGAACGTAGGCGGAAAGCTATGAAAATCCTTTTACTTTAGGATTAATTTGGATTAGGCTTAACAAGTTCAAGCGAAATTAATGTAAATATTAACGGGTTAAATTTAGATACTCCAGTGACTTTGTTACCAAAATGTAGGTTAAATTCGTATAACTTTAAATCCGTTCAAAATACAAAAACAAAATATAGCAACAGGTTTTTATCGACTCTCGGCCAGGAAGTAAAATCAAAATCAAAATATTTTATTTCACATAAGCCAGCATGGGCACTTATGAAACGTCAGAAGCTAGGTGCACGGTTCCAATTTGTCGTTTCCTATGGAGAAGAGCCGGCAAGAAACTCCACGGTTACTATTTTAAAAATAATTGGCTTTTACAATGTTTTCAAATTACAGTGATAATAGGTATGGGAGGACAGTGCACACCATAAGAGACCACCATCATTAGCCCAGCCTTTCCCCAACTGTGTTGGGATCGGCAAAACGGATGCCGCTGAATACCAGTATTATACATGGAGCGACTGCCTATCAGCACCAACTGGTGGGGTCCGCAAGGGCCGATGCCTGCCAGGGGTGTGCGAAAGAGATACTGTCGCTCCTTGCATACAGGCAACTGAGGGAACACGGGTGGGTTTTAGTCAGTAAAAGTCTGGTTCCTGCTCCATCCAGAGCGGGAGAAGTGATTTGATGATTGCCCTAACCCACAAAAAAAAACCACCACAACCCAGTTGCTGGATAAAATGATACCCCTTAGTGAGATGATTGGTGATCAGGCATGATACCCCTTAGTGAGATGATTGGTGATCAGGCTTCCGACAAACCGTAACGACTGTCAAACATCCTCGAATGACAGCCGGGTCCAACGGCTTAATGTGCTTTCCGACGCACGGAGGGGTCTTGGTATGTAAAGATAGTCACACAATCACGGACCAACCGCGGCATGCGTAGCTAAGCTTATCGATCGACCCTTACGGCTGTTATATCTTAGTCACAAGTCCCTTAGGAAGTAAGAAACAAATCCATAATAATATTATAAATGCGAAAGTAACTCTGTCTGTCTGTTACGCTTTCACGCTTAAACTGCTGAACCGATCGTCATGAAATTTGGCAGATATATAGCCTGGGATATGGAAAAGGACATAGGCTTATTGTACGCGATAACCGACATCCACGCGGGCGGAGCCGCGGGCAAAAGCTAGTGCTGAATAAATTAAAAGTATCTTCTTTTAAAGGCAAAGTAATGATGTCAAACAGCCACTCCCTTTTTCCCGCTTGAACTGCAACCTGGCTGTATATTAACTTGCCTTTGACGCAAAAAGCCGTGTCAGGAATGTCGGAGTTATTATTACACAACAAACATGCTAATGGCGGTTCTCGCGTCACGGGAAATAGGGATACATTGTTCGGTTTAAGTGGTTTTTGACACACCCGCCTTGCTTCACTAGCAGATGTTTAATAAACTGTCTCTAGGCATTAGTTAATTTAAACATAAGTGTACCTGACAGGTCTGACAAGTGAACTGATAAGGTTGTGAAGTTTCCAGAGCCTTGAAAGTGTTTTGTATTTCGAATTGAAGAAGATGAATTTTCAACCTGATTTACCTATTGAACTATTTTGGGGACTCTCCACTGAAGTGCCTCCCTCCTGCCGTTTCCTCCTTCTTCTTTCTTTTCTTGACTGCCTCATTGGTCTAGTGTTTGCTAGCATTACTGCTGAACATGAGATCTTGAGTTCGATTTCCAGGTCGGGCAAAGTGTTATTGAGTTTTTCTATATAGAATTTCTCAGTAGCAGCCGGAAGTCTGGATTTGTACCCGGTTGATAGCAATAAGCTTGCTCCCTATTACATGGGACTATAAACATAGCTGGCGAAAGGTGGGTGTACACCTCTACTGGTACACCTCTACTGGTACACCTCTACTGGTACACCTCTACTGGTACACCTCTACTCAACCCTTCGGGGAAACAATGTGTGATGTTATCCACTGAACTGTATGCCCGTTTTCACTGACACTAGGGGCTATTAAATGAATGCCTAAGTACGTGGGACATTCAGAAAGTTTCGCGAAAAAAAAACAATGTTCTATAGGTACCTAAATATTTTTTTATTAAATCTTTTCAAAGCACTCTTCACTAGCCTCTATACAAAATTTCATGCGTTTGAACTAGTTTTTGAAACACTTTTTCCAGTCCGCCGCAGACACCTCGTTTACAGCCTGCTCGAACGCTGACAGCGCATCTTCCGGCGATGAAAATTGTATCCCTTTGAGCTGATTTTTTATTTTCGGGAATAAAAACTTTTACCTGTCCTAGGTCAGGGCTGTAAGGAGGGTGACCCAGGAGTTTGACCGGCGTGCAGTCTAGAAGGTCCCTCGTCCCTGTCGTGGTGGAGCAGTTGCCCGCGGAGCCCTGTGTTTGGTCGCTTATAGCTCACAACAGAGGATACTTCTGCCAAGCACGGCACCAAAGTAGGATACCATTCAGCGTTGATGCTTCTTTGGTTCCGTAATGGAATTGACACCAAGAGCCAGTCAAATTGAAAAAGCTCGCGATCAAAATCTTCTTCCCGCTTCTAGATCGTTTCACTTTGGTAGGCGTTGATTTGTTTTGAAACACCCAAACCGTCGACTGGCGCTTCGTTTCTGGATCTAATTTGTTTATCATATCACGGTACCGTTCCTACTCGGGCCTGCTTCTGAGCATCGGTGAGGTAAGTGAGGTTGTGCGGCACCCAGCGTGAAACTTCCCCCTCACGCGAACATGCACGTGTAGAATTTTGTGAAGGCTTTCCGATCTAACTTGCAGTTTGTGCTGAATCTCTTGATAAGTAACTCGTCTATTGTCATGGATTAAATTTTTCACTGCTAGCACGTTTTCTTCCGTAACAGCCGTCAAAGAGTGACCACTTCTTTCTTCATCCCCCAAAGTTAGTCGACCGCGCTTGAATTCATTATAATACCAACGATACACGGTTGCCTTAGAAGGGCCTTCATCCATGAATGCCATTTGAAGTCTATCGTACGATTCTTCCGGTTTCAGGCGACACTTTAAATCGTAAAAAATCATAGCGCGAAAATGTTCCTGGCGCAGATCCATTTTTAAGACACGATAAGTTAAATTAGCTCTCAAACAATGAGGAGGGAAATTTTGAAATTGGATCGTATCTATTTTTATTTACAAATAATAATATTTTCAAATGGATTAAAACTGGCCAGTCTCTCATACATAAAAACTATTTTTCGCAAAACTTTCTGAGTGGCCAGGTAGCGCTCGTATTCCAATTTGAAGAGACCTAGGTATAGGTAAAACAGCAAGCACATGAAAATTAACATGATAAATATCGATTAGGTTTTCAGGGTTCCGTAGTCAACAAGTAACCCTTTAGTTTCGCCATGTCTGTCCGCAGCTGTAATTAATTTGACATGGATATACATATTAGTTAAGCCGGCAAAGTGAAGTTTTAAGTTTTAAAGTGCTATTTTTTGTCGAAGCCGAGCGTCCCAAGCTAAATGGTTTTAGGATAGTTATGTGAAAAATTCACGGTAGTAGTATAAATATAATGAAGTTAAAAGGAAAACTATCACAGCTTTACAAGTTTACGAGTAATAGTCAACCAACTTTCGAGTACATTTGCAGTCAGTATGGGAGAGTATGTTATTTCACTACAATGTTAAGATTTTAATGGGATCAATTCAGTTTTATTAAAATATCCTTTAACTAAGCATTCGGTACCAGAAAATAAAGTTTTTCACGAAAGTTACGATCTTACAAACGAAGATATCCGAGCCTCTATTCAACAGTATCGGAAATCCTATTCCTACTGAAACAAGATTTTCCCGTAGACAATGTTTTTTAGATCTCTTCCGTGGGCGTCGATTTACGCGCGCAAGGGAGCGAATAAGATGCCTATCCCGTTGTTCAATAGCCATGTAAACAAGAAATACGCAGTGTAACGTGAAATATTAACCCTAGCTGGTTATCTCAGTAGAACCGTTTGTTTGTGAAAAAAGGTGAATGTACTATTATTTTTAGTCTGTGGCGCATATTTTGACGCGTATTGTGACGTAGGTTGTGATGGTTTTATGACGTCAGAAACTGATGTTTTGTATCATCTGTGGTTTATATTATGAAGCAGTGGGTGTAACGGTTGCGTCTTACGTGTTTGTAGGTCGTAGCATCAAACCCAGACAGGCGTTTTATTTTTTATAAATTATTTCATCACCTCTGTTCTTAAAACGGTGAAGGAAAACATTATAAGGAAACCGGCATGTCCTAGAACCAAAAATTTGAAGACATGTGGCATCTACCAACCCGTACTGGGCCCGCGTGTTGAGACCTGTGTCCCAGCAGTGGGCACATTTTAGGCTGATTTTATATATGACGGCGCGTGTTCAACTGTATCAATCGAAGAATTTCACTTGTGTCTCCAGATTTTTTTTTTCCGAATTTTTTCATGCACACTTGCTTTTCCAATTGACTTTAGACATTGGCAGAATAGTCGACATCGGCTTTAATTGCCATTAAATAAAAATAGAATAGAATAGACAGCCGTTGCACGTGGTGGTCACTCGCAAACCCACTGGCTCTAACTAATTAATTATTGTTGCAATCCTTAATTGTTTAAGTAATTTAAGTGTCTGAATACTTAAAATAGTGAACAGTCAAAGCTAAAGTGTATTTATTTCAATGTACGACAGTACCGTACCGACGACGGCTACTGACCGGTTAAACAGAAGGCGGATTACTTTCGCATTAATAATGAACTAGCTATGAACGCGGTTCCGCCCGCGTGGATGTCGGAAATAATCCCACGGGAACTTGTTACCGGTACAAAAAGCTAGCTAATGTTACTCCTTATAAGATCAGCTACCTGCCAGTGAAAGTCACGTGAATATCGGTCCATCCATTTCGGAGATAAGCCGGAAGAAACAGACAGACTTCAAAAATAGTTAAAGCTGTTTTTTCATAATACGCTATCGAAGTGGCTGAATTCTGGCCGAAGCTTATTTAAAAACAACAAATGGAATCATGGATTCGACAAAGAAAAATTATACCGCACCTATATTATACTTTAATTCGCATTTAGTAAAAAGCTCTTATTACCACGCTTTTATTAGCTTCGTATGTATTTACGTATTTATGAATCCATGTAACGGAATCTTTGAAAGTGATTTTCACCCCCTTAAAACCGTCGAATTGATTTTAAACTTCAATCATTTCATTTTGTGGCCATAAACATGTCAAAAAAAACTATGTCACGCTTATCTAGTTAGCCGAACTAAAAAGTTGAAAATAAATAATAGTTAAAAACTTAATGAACACGCTTTAAAAACCAAACTAAAAAAGTATAATATAATTCAATTCAATTAAAAAGCGTGGGGTGCTTTTTGAGGTATTTTAATAATCAATTAATATCACGTTTTTTAATTGAATTGAATTATTTTAAACCTTTTTTAGTTTGGTTTTTAAAGCGTGGTTTTTAGGTTTTTAAACTATATTTTTTGACATTACAAACACACTTTGATTTTACTTATTTGTGTAGATATAGATGTATAGAGAACATCGTTGAAAACTCCAAAACATCGTGGTCTGGAACATGGAAAAGTTGTCGAACATAGTTGAGAAAAACTTCCTCACCATCTGTCGACGAATTTCACCCCACGCATTACACCCACGTCGAAACTCGATCAGGTGATAGCGAATGTTTACGAGAAGCCTCGGATTGTTACCGAGCTATGTCAGGCTCGGAATTTTAATGAACTGACGTCTTAAATGAATAGTTTAATTAAATATTTATCTAAATTCTTTGAACCCAAGATGCATAGTCTCGAACAAAAGCAACACTCAAAACTGTCCCCAATAATACATCAGTAGTTAAGTAATATAAAACGCATTTTTTTGCAAATTTAACATTACACACATGTCTTAAAAGTGGTTTTTACAAAGCAATGTCCAAAAAGACTGACTGAAAGATGACTGCTGACGATACTAAATATTTGACACCTGCGTACATTACATTGCGCCCTATTTATGCAGCCGTTTTTGAGACACAGATTGTGTTTCTTGGGTTTTTTGTTTATCAATGATTCTGTGGTACTTATTTATTTGAAAAATATTGAGCGTAGATACGAAGTAAAATCTGTGTGCACGTTATATTTTTTTTAAACACTTTCGCATTTATTTCTGGCGTCCGCTCGCCTTTGTAGATAAATAAGCTGTACATGCAATAGCGTAACAATGTCACTGAAATTTATGTATATACAATTTAGAACAAAAATATATCAGTTCAATATCGTATCAGTCAGTGCGTTTTGACGTATGTTTATAGTCAATTAATGTCAAGCACCCCACGCTTTTTAATTGAACTAAATTATTTTCTACTTTTTTAGTATGGTTTTTAAAGCGTTTTTTTTAGTTTTTTATGCTATTATTTATTTTCTATTTTTTAGTTCTGCTAACTACAAAACCGTGATTTTTTCAGTTTTGTTTTTCCTTTTTTTCTCATTTTTTTTTAAATTATTGAATTGTCATAGGTCCTCGATAAGTTTACAAAGTTTAAATGAAATCTGACCGTTTAAAATGGGTCAAAATCGCGCCCTAAGGAGTCGGTTACAAACAAACAAACATACAAGTGAAACTAATATAAAGCGTGTAAAAAAGAGACTAGACCCTGATGTATTTAATTAAAAATCTATAGGTACATTTTTGTATTTCAGTTGAGCTCTATATTAAGGTATCTTTCAATATCTTATTCTAGCCTGAAGCAAAGGTTGAATCCACGTCGGGCAAATTAGCAACTGTGCTATATTTTAATTGTTAAAGTGTTGATTATAAATGTGTTCCATTTTTAAACAAACGATTTTTATTATTATTTATTTCGTTTAATTTTTTATACTTATTCAATACATTTTTAAATAAAAAAAACATAAATCATTACTTATAATTATCTCGTCTAACTGATTTATTTCACCGAAACAAATGTACCTACGGTATATTCTTTACTTTAAGACAATTTTTAAGAAACCGTCTTCATAAAACTGTGTCCATTTTATTTCAACATCTGCAGAGTTAGCCATAGGTTATGAAGAACTAAGGCTCGTATACTGACTAGTTTATTGCTTTGTGCTACTTCATCTAATGTCACTAAAACAGTGACGAAGCGGTCGTTAGTGACAGAAAAAGATACATCCGCAGTGTTTGTGTCAACATCCGTTATGTTGACGCACACTAAAGATACAGCTGACTGAGATCCGAAATCCTGAAATACAAAATTGAATACTGTAATAACATCACGCCTTGTTTCCGCGAACGATTGGGCAGAGGTATATTTATAGTACACCCAAAAACCAAAGTTATGTTTAAGTTCCGTGTGGTGCCAGACGTAAAAGAATAGCACCATTCTATTTCTTCCCGTGGGTGTCGTAGAAGGCGACTAAGGGACTTACTAGAGAATGGGCAGCAGCGTTCTCTATGCATTTGACCACCATACTGTGATCGCCAACCCGCATGCCAAGCGCGGCGATTATGGCAAATCCCCGCCTTTTGGGGGACGTCTTTCGGCTGATATGATGATCATGATGTTTAAGTCCCATGTCATAGGGTGCGAGCTTTTTGCCACCAACCAGTCACAAATCCCGACTCCAGGCTGCTACTGAGAAATTACAGATAAAAAACCCAATAACACTTTTTGCTCGACCTGGGTATCGAACCTAGGACCTCATGCTCAACACTAGCGCTTGTGACCACTAGACCAGTGAGGCAGTGAATACTGTATACTTGCATTAAATAGAAAATTACATAGATTAAGGTCTCATTAGGTGCCTCATGTCTTTGAGACATATTGTGATATCCACCAACTCACATCGGACCCGTGCGCTGGATTACTTCCTACTCCCTCTCACAGAAGACTTATGTCCCAGCAGTGGGAACGTTACATAATTATGCACTGTTAAAGGAGCTCAATCAGCTTGCTTACCGGTAGAGTTACATTCAATCTCTTGGATCCTTTAACTAGCGTAGATTGCGTATCATAGTTTTGTATGAAAGGAAGTATGAAACGACGGCCTGGAAACCAAAGAAAAAAAAGGAATGGATACTGGGCAAAAAGGTATGCGTAGTGCCCCTAAGCTTGTCGTAAATGTCCACTACCTATTAATGGGAACTAGGAAACTGAACAGACAATATGACATAGTCTCCATAAGAAATTTGAAAAAAATAAAATTGTGACGTTTCGTTTTCGGGCAAAAAATTATGATACGGTCATATTTCAGTTTTCGGTCATAAATCAGCCGAAGCATTGGCCAGCCCGAAAATTAGAGGTTTGTGACTTGTCGCGCGTTATTCGGCCTACTTCGTTAAGCTCGGTAATATCAGGTGACGTTCGGATAACTTTGGGGTGAATCGAGTCCTCTCGTGGTTTCAC
The DNA here is from genome assembly GCA_947359405.1 of Antitype chi. NCBI lineage: Eukaryota > Metazoa > Arthropoda > Insecta > Lepidoptera > Noctuidae > Antitype > Antitype chi. The sequence continues at coordinate 5,256,482 of OX375815.1, read as the reverse complement.
TCAGCTGACATAAACGGTCGCGATTTTGTTTTAAGGTTGAAAGGTTTTTTTTTTTTTTGGATGGGAAATCATCAAATAACTTCTCCCGCCCTGGGTGGAGCGGAAGGGCGTGTCAGACTTTTACTGACTAAAACCCACCCGTGTTCCCTCAGTTGCCTGTGTGCCAGGGGCCGCGGTATCTCTTTCGAACAACCCGCACCCCTGGCAGGAGGTTGAAAGGTTATGTTGTATTTTTTGTTCACGCGCATACATGCGTACAGCGGAAATATTTATATTTTTAAATGTTTAAACTATTTTCGTTTTCGGCCGAAAATAAGGCTAAAGCCGATGTTTCTTTTTAACTGACTTCAAAAAAGAAGGAGGTTCTCAATTCGTCGGAATCTTTTTTTTTTTTTTTTGTATGTTCCCCGATTACTCAAAGATGCTTGGACCGATTTGGAAAATTCTTTTTTGTTTGAAAGTTTTATTCTTCCCAGACGGTCCCATGGTCATAAGGACAGGTCAGGATCTGATGATGGAACCCTGGAGATATCGAATAAACTCTTCATATGTTATAGGCACACTTGTTTACATGGCAAGCAGTGGTTGGTATACGAATTGGTAAGTACCATAATTAAAAAGTGTAAAACAAAAACTGTCCAAAAAAAACCAACTGACTTTCGACACTGATATGTGTCTTTGGATCTGTATTTTGGTTTTTTGTCACCGACTTCCGAAATTGAAGTTATTTTTCACTTAGTAGTGGTTTTTCTGGAAGTCGGTAGATTTTTCGTTTTCTTTTTCGGCCGAGAAAATCCATTCTTGACCGGACACTAAAAAAAATATGAGTTATTTACCGTACGCGTAGTCACAAGTAAAGTCCTCGATGTCATCAGGACCAAGATTCTTAGCAAGTGTCATGCAAGTTGTTACAGCTAGAAGTAGTGGGAATATGAAGTTCGCCATTTTTTTTAGTAACTTAAATGCAACGCACGCGCACTCGTAATATTATCGAAACGTTTTTGTATTATTTAGTTAAATAACAAATCTCATTAGTTTAATGTGAATAATCGATTCGTTGTTACGAATTCGATTTTTATTATACATTAGGTGTATTATTATTCAAATTAGACAAGCCATATTAACTCTTAAGAAGTATTTATTTTAAACTGACTTTTGCTAGTGGCTTCGCCCGCGTGCAGGTCGGAAATGATTCCGCGGGAACGTACTGACGGGTTGAAAAGTATCCTATGTGTTAACCCAGATTATAAACTATCTGTTTGCCAAATTTCATCACAATATGTGCGTCCGTTTTTGCGTGACATTTATGTAGACTTTTTTAAGATATACAATTCCTTTATACATTATTTTGTTCTATCTCGTAAGGTTTAGCCAGCGTTAGCAATGCAAGCGCCCAAAATTATGTTTTTTTCGACATCATTACAAATCTTTCAAATTCGCTACTAACTATAATATGCATGTTTTTTACGTACACATAAACCTTCCGGATGAAAATCTCTAAATGATAGTGAAATAATAATAAACCATTTATTTTCAGGTTACAAAGACCCATAGAAATTAATACCTTAACCTAAATTTACATATTATAATAACAATTTGTGTCAGTAAATAAAACTTAAAATTATGTTGGTAACATTTATTTGAACTAAGTTTTTGTGTGTTCCGGTGGTACTTGTCCACGAAAAAGGCGGGGAATACCACATCCTGTGGCATCCTGTGGAGCTTTCTTCCATCACCAGATGCAGGTAGCATGTTGGTATGCACACCACAAAAGCTTTAAAGTTGACGTTGCGATGTGACTCCAGTAGCTGCACTCTCGTCGCGCAATTCAGTCTTTGGCGCACGTACTTCACGATGTCTTCCGCGTCGGTGGTGTAGTGGAGACGCGGAATATATTTTTCGTTGAGCTCCGTAGGAGGCTTGCCGCAGCGGTTCTTACAGCTTCTCTGTCGGCGCTTCCTCCTTTGTACTGTCACGAAGCCGTCATGCCGAAGTCCGCTGCGTGGTTTAGAAGAAGTAAACAGACGGAGAAACAGACAGACGAAATCAGCGACTTTACTATTTAGGGAGTAGAGATGAACGTCCTCATTAGTGTCGTCGTTTCTTCTCTGTGTGAGAAGAGGCCATTGCTAGACAGTAAGAAAATTACATGCTAATAATATACAAAGTGTCCGGTAATCAATGGATAACCTTGAAATGGTTCATGGTATAACTAATGACCATTCAGAAAAAATACATTTTTATTTGTATTTAATCTGTAAAAAAAAAAATAAAACAACCGACTTCCGAAAAAACACTACAAAGTGAAAAATAACTTTTATTTCAGAAGGCGATAAAATAAAATTAAAATACATCCAAAGACACCGACTTCCTAAATTAAAGTTTTTTTTTTTAAAGCAGTTTTTTTCTGAATGGCCATTAGTTCTACCATGAACCATTTCAAGGTTATCCATTAAATACCGGACAACCTGTATATCACCTGAAAAAACCTCGTAAATTTTACCCATAATTCTTTTATTGTTCGGCGTTATGTTGACCACCTGCCGTAGGCCATTTTAATACCCCTGGTTTATATCTGGCCTAATAAATAATCCGTAAGTCTTGTTAGATTTTCCAAGGTGTTCAATTTCCACAAGTTTTTCTGTTGCATCATAAGTTTTCCCAACTATGTTGGGGTCAGCTTCCAGCCTAACCGGCTGAATATCAGTATTTTATATGGAGCGATTGCTTATCTGACCTCCACAACCTAGTTACTGGGTAATACGATACCCCTTCGTAAGACTGGTTGTCAGACTTTCGGGCTTCCGACGACCTGTAACGACAGTCAAAGATCCACGAATGACAGCCGGGACCAATGGCTTAACATGATTTCTGAAGCACGGAGGGGTTACGGTATGTAAAGATGGTCACCCATCCACGGACCAACCGCGGCAAGCGTACTTAATCCGATCGATTGAACCGTGCGACTTTTGGGGGGACTGTCTTATGTAATTTTGTTTTGACGTTCAAAAAGAGCTGACTCTCAGCCTAGTTTGAATAAATGACTTTTGATTTTGATTTTTACTGGTATTACTTAGCCACGAGCTCCTAATAACTCATTTAGTATTAAATAATAATTTTAATAAAATTCCTTTCCATCCGGTTTTGCTTTTAAGTTATTAAATTGTGTAATTTAATTTTAATAGGGATGGGCCGAAATTCGGTTCACATTCGGTTCAACCGAATTTCGGCAGCTTGAACCGAACTTCGGCATTCGGTCGATATTCGGTTCAGATGCCGAACATTCGGCACAAGAAAAATAATACCTACTTGCACTATTTTGACTGAAATTTAATAGAATTAAAGTATAGCATTGCTGTAAAATAAAATTATGTCTTTTACTCACTCATGGTCATATTTTATTTTAGTTAGGAACATTGTAAATGTAATCCTTAAATTAAATCAGTTCTTCTTATTATTCTTGAAAATCTCTGCCTAATCCGAACTTCGGCCGAACTTTTCATTTTAACCGAATGTTCAAACCACATTCGGTCCGTCTCTGAATTTTAACCGTCTGATTACCGACTGTATCGCGACTGAATTGCTGTTGAGGTGCTGTAAAAAGTAACCGAGTGTATCCGCTCTGATACACAAAGTTATTGGACCCGCATCATACGTCAGTCGAGTCGGGTGAAAGTTATACAACACAAAATAGCTTAGCCTATGTCAGTATTAATAACTAAAACAGATTGGGTCCCAGGTGCATGTTTTAGTTCCATTTTTAACCGACTTCAAAAAGGAGGAGGTTATCAATTCGTCGGAACCTTTTTTTTTTTTATTTTTTTTTTTTTATGTATGTTCCCCGATTACTCGAAGATGGCTGGACCGATTTGGATTTTGTTTTTTTTGTTTGAAAGGGTATATATACTTCCCAGGTGGTCCCATGATCATCAAGTCAGGATCTGATGATGGGATCTTGGAGAAATAGAGAGAACTCTTCAAATTTTATAGGCACACAAAGCGATTTAGGTATTTTTTGGAAGAATACTTTCTCGTAGTGGTGTCATTTCAATTTGGTGAAGATTTGATGAAGAACTTTGGAGATAGGCAACGGAACTCCTCAATAAATGATAGCAAATGGACTGGGTTTGCTGAAATCTCATCTCTGTCTATTGCTTACACCAGTTCATAACATAACATCACGCCGGTATGCTGTGAAGGGGTAAGCACATGTGCACCACTAAAAAGTGAAAAATAAAAACTTTTTCCAAAAAAAAAAACAACCGACTTCCAAAAAAACACTACAAAGTGAAAAATAACTTTAATTTCGGAAGGCGGTGACAAAAAATTCTAATACAGCTCCAAAGACACCGACTTCCGAAATTAAAGTTATTTTTCACTTTGTAGTGTTTTTTTGGAAGTCGGTTGTTTTTTTTTTTTGGAAAAAGTTTTTATTATTAAACTAACTTGTAGAAAGTTCCTATTCTGGACAATATGTGGAACAACCCTTAAACTTAGGCACATCACAATCTCAAACTTAAGTACATCACAAACTTCGCTTCGTTACAATAATATCGTTGCTATCAATCAACACATACGGGCTCCAGATAACTGAAATGCAAGCTGCAATACCGACAAGAATCAATTCTATCACAATGGGGACTGATTGTGCGCGACACAATACCTAGGCACTACACATTTACGTCCGATATATAATAGACTGCATACAGCCAACAAGAAAGCTAGGTCAGAAGTTATGTTTCAATTTGTAGATGAACTATTAGCGACCCGCCTCTGCTTTTTAATTTTTTGTAGGCCTTGACATAAAAACTGAGATTTCTTTATTATGTCACATAAAACACATATCAACATTATAATGATCCCACTGCTACGACACAGGTCTTCTCTCAGTAAGAAGGAGTAGGCCAGAATCCACCACGCGGAATCAGTGCGGGTTGATAGTTGATAGATGTCACATTTATGGATTTTAATGCAGGTTACTTACACAGTAGTTTAGAGTATTTATTTCAAAAGGTGTACCTGTAATATATACACACCTGTGTGACCGCGTTGTTCTTCTAAACTTCGCAACGGATTTTGATGCGGTTGCGTGCGGTTTCGGTGCGTTTACTATGTGTAAGTTTAATAATAATATATTACAGGTACACCTTTTGAAATAAATACTCTAAATTACTGTATTTGATATCATCAAATCATATAGCAAAGAAGCCGTGCCCTTGGTAAGTATATACCCTTTCCGTTACACGTTGTACATACTAATATAATAAACAATAAAAAAAATACTATTCCGTGCGGACGAAGTCGCGGGCACAGCTAGTTGAAAATAAAATGCTGTAATCCTTCTGTATGGCCTGTACCATGTCAACTAAAAGCTAGAGCTACAGATGATACCAATTTCACGCCAGTACTATTGAAAAATACTGAAGTAGTCTTCCTGGAGAGTATTGGCTCGGCGATTTGAAGTTCTCACATATTGTGCTCGATGTAACTTGCTTTTATCAAAGGCTAAGAATTAGAGTTTATTCGATATGTCCGGATGTTCCTTTGTCGCTTTTAAGTTTTCATTCCGATTTTAAGATACGTGTATATAGATACCGTTCGTGTATTAACATGTAATTTATAATGAGTAAGTGACAAGCTATTGAGTTTTTTCATTATATTTAAGTGTAAAATTAATCCATTATACGCGTATCTTCCGTAATAAATTATCTAAATGATGGTGACAACCATAACAAAGTCCGTTGCGTAGTTTAAAAGAACAACAGACAGACATGAAAATCAACTTCAATTTTTTTACTTTCAAGGCGGCAGAGAAATCGACGCGCTAACTGGAACCGTTTTTTTTTTGGGTGGGAAATCATGAAATCACTTCTCCCGCTCTGAGTGGAGAGGGAGGGCGTGTCAGACTTTTACTGACTAAAACCCACCCGTGTTCCTCCAGTTGCCTGTGTGCCCGGGGCTACGGTATCACTTTCGAACAACCCGCACCCCTGGCAGGCATCGGCCCTTGCGGACCCCACCAGTTGGTGCTGACATCTCTTTGAGGCGCGCGTGGAACACAACGCGCCGTCGACCCGGGCTTGGTCCTTACCGGACAGCGAGCCACCCATTACTCGCCATCCGCAAGCCCGCGCCTACGGTGGCCGGGAATCAGTCTGGGATTCCCGGCGCCCAGGGCGTCTCCTGCGGGGACTAAGGCCGTGAGGGCGCATATTCTGCCTCTCCCTCACGTGCACCACCTACATCTTCGCGAGCGTTACTGCTTCAAGATAGTTTACTATTTCAATGTAATTTTTCTCCTTTCTGTCATGTATCCTCTGTAACAGTTTTATAATTAATTTGTCACTAAAGTGTGTCATTTCACCGAACCAGACCGATATTTGCTTAGACCGCATTATTTTTAGACAAAAGACTCCGTTTCCAGGGAACTGCCAATAATTAATTGGGTAGCTTATTAAGTTTTAAGGGGAACCTAGTCGCGGGCTCGAACTCACTGGTGGGCCTGGCTAATAATCACGCTGTCTCACTAGGTTTCGTGTCCGACAGAGATAGTATCAGTGATGAGCAGTTAGACGCTAGTCTACACGCACAACGTTATTGAGTAAGATGCAGGATAATTTATAGTAAAAAATTAAGAAAAGTCCTTTGGAAAATCGGGTTTTATGAAAAAGCCAATGCATAAATCAATGACCAATAAAGTTAATTGAACTTTTTGATAATTGTACTTTGTTGGTACTGACTTGGTTTTGGAGATTTTACACTTCTTTTATTACTTAAACACGCCCAAAGTTAAGTAAAATTAGCAAGAAAAACGAATCTTTGTTGGCTCCTAACTTTTTAATGAGTTTTTATTTTAGTATTCTGTTTCCGTACAGACAATATTAATAATGACACAAAACGATATCATATTTTACTTTGGATGTGCCATTGCAGACAGTGGAGTAAAACACTCCCGAAGTTTGTATGCAAAAAATGTGGACTAGGTTCACCTTAAAGGATGATGACAGATTAGAACCGCTTTTATGTTTATTCGCTTGACTTAAAGCAATTAATTGGTTACTTTTAACAATTACAGCGTTGTCACTTGTCAGAAGCATCACCATTGTATTTGTGACTAAAGATATTGATTTTATGGTAACTACGATATGTCAAACAAAAGTAGTCAAAAGCAAGTGCTTTTATCCGCAGTTTTGCCCACGTCGATGTCGTGTATCGCGTAAAAAAGTATGCCATAATTATAGTAGCCTATGTCCTTTTCCAAATCCCACGCCAAATTCCAAATCTCTGCCAAATTTCATGACGATCGGTTCAGCGGTTTAGGCGTGAAAGCGTAACAGACAGACAGAGTTACTTTCGCATTTTTAATATAAAATATTTAAAATATATTATTAGTAGGGATAGTAGGGATTTACCGTCAAACAATCCTAAAACAAACCTCTTCTATTTCGGTTATTACTACTTCTCACAAGCGTACCATTTAGGTTTAAAGATAATATATTAACTCTCAAAAAAGATAAATGAAACTCACTTTTAAGAGTACAATGTGTCTAAGATAAATTATACATTTAAGTTCATCACAATCGCCACTGCTTCATTTATGATAACCATAATCCAATGCAAATCTTCTATCATCAACATCGGAGTGTGACTTCTTTGCCGGGAGATGGATAGACGTGTGTCGTGAATGTTTAAGATTATGTAAGAAGACGTATGAAAGATAATAATAATTAGATAACTTTAAATAATGTTTTTTAGTTCACTTGTTTGCATTTTGCTTAATTTACAAATTTTTAAATTTCGCGCGTGATTTGACTAAAACGCTGGACGCAGTGGACGCCATATTGCTCTGTGGGTATGACGTCAGTTTGCTCTAAAGACAAATGCGCTGATATTTTATATGATAAATGTTTCAAGTTCCAAAAATTAGTTATTATTCTACTTATCGTTGGTTTGCTGTTCCTGAATGCAAAATATTATTTAAATAAAAATTGCTTTGGTTACGAAAATAATAAAAGCACAAAGTTGTTCCACTGACACGTCGTATGACGTAATAACATGGCGGCTACTATTTCATGGTGTTCAAAAACAGATTAAATAAACTGAAATCTTTGAATTGAATTTTAAAATTTATTTTATTATTTCATGAACTAAAACTAACCATTTCCGACTGCATTTTGCCTAAGTTATCTCAATAATATATTTTTTGTTTTTTTCTCATATAGAATAAAATACCCTATTGTGTTTTACGTAACCTAGTGTGTCACTTTGTAGTTTGTTAATTGTTCAGGACAACGTAACGCTTTGGGATGCTATTCTGTAATGTTGAGCATATTAACTTAAATAAGTTAATAAATACATTTAGTTTGTAGGAAGGATGTTATTTGCGATAGATACAAATTAAAAAAATATATCTAGTCAGTCTTTCAAGGTTCTCCAACAAAAATTGAAGCAACAAAAGTTAGCTAAACTTAAAATTCGTCTAATCAAAAATCTTGTTCATCTCAAACTTTAGTATAATTGAATTAATTAAACAATCTTTCATTAAGACTGTGACTTCAAAGAATCTTTTATTTCGTCCCTTTATCGCCAATAAAGTCGGCGGAGACTGTATTTTGTGTTTGACGTTCATTGCGTACTTAATTTGTATTAACTGGACTTAAGTTCAGTTGTGTGCATTCATGGATATTGGGCATTTAGGTCATGGGGTCGTATCGGTGTCACTTATTTTGATAAATTATTTTATCGCGGTTGGTTTTTGGTTTGATCAAGATGTTGGCTTCAAAATTGTTGGGTGAAAAATTTGCTTGGTAGTTAATAAATTAAATGAAATTCTTAAGTTGTCCTGTGATAATATTACAGTGCTGTTGTTTGGGACTACGTCTGCGTGTATTTTGTATTTCATGATTTTTATACAAATATCCAGGTTGAGAAGTAGCCTTTTATCTAGGTCCCAGGTAACCTACGAACGGTTCAGTTGTTTAGGCGTGAAAAGGTAACAGATAGATACGAGTTAATAATAATAATAGTTTATTGGGAACACAAAACATAAACATACAAACACAAACAATGTTAAACGATGATAGCTGTAAAAGTTAAAACTGTGGCGCAGCTACCAACGCTCGACACCTAGTGAGAGGGTAGGTTGTTCAAAGACTAACACATAACAAAAGTATTTAAACAAGAATATAAGGAAAAAATAAATATAAAAATACATTTTGAGATAAGTGCCGTGTGTATGAGTACCTGATGTAGAGTAAGGGAGGGTGATGGTGTGTTGTGTGACGTGTGTGTGTGTGTGTTTTCCAAGGTGTTATGTACAACTTTTTCTCTTGCATCATAAGTGAGTGATTTTTGTAAAATCTCGAGTTTTTCTTACATAATTCTGGTAACAGAATATGTAGATATTTTTATTGATTCTATTATATATTTTTGAGCTCATGTAGGTAAAATGGCGACGTGCTGGCTACGGTTGTACGAGGCGTCACGTAGTTACTTTCGCATTTATATCATTACTAGCTATTGGCATGCGTTGCTATGCTTTTTACACGCTTTATATTAGCTTCACTTGTATGTTTGTTTGTATGTTTGTATGTAACCGACTCCTTAGAGCGCGATTTTGACCCACTTTAAACGGTCAGATTTTATTGAAACTTCGTAAACTTATCGAGGACCGATGATAATTCAATAATTTAAAAAAAAAATTGGGGAAAAAAAATCACGTTTTTGTAGTTAGCAGAACTAAAAAATAGAAAATAAATAATAGTTTAAAAAACTAAAAAACACGCTTTAAACCCCAAACTAAAAAAGGAGAAAATAATTGAATTCAATTAAAAAGCGTGGGGTGCTTGACATTAATTGATTATAAAAATACCTCAAAAAGCACCCCACGCTTTTTAATTGAATTAAATTATTTTCTCCTTTTTTAGTTTGGTTTTTAAAGCGTGTTTTTTAGTTTTTTAAACTATTATTTTTACAAGCTTTTATTTAGTTTCACCTGTCTCGGCATCGTCTATCTGCAATCAAATCTTGCAAGTTCAATTTGACCCAGTTCTCGGTTTCCAAAAGAGCTGAAATTTTGCATGCATGTGTAAATCAGATGACAATGCAATATTATTATGGCATGGTGCTGATCTGATGATGGGGCTGCAATAAGGAATAGGCGTAAACGTCCTTCTTACACTTAAAGATAGCCCTCAAAGTTCTATGTTTACGCAAAAGTTTTATTTAGTACTTTGTAGTACCTACATAAAAAAATCTTATTCATTGTTTTTATTGAAACGCCGTGAGAACACACCTTAAAATGCCAAACCGGGAGACGAGCCAACGTGGTTGGTACCCCGCTTTAAAGACGCATCAGAAAGCCAAAATTCGTTTACCTCCCTGCCGTGTGTACTCAGCCTAGTTTAATTATGTACGAACAAGCTTGTAAGGGCGGTTGCTCACACAATTATTTCTGCGTCGTCACACCAGGAGCTTCTCTAATTAACTTGAAATCAACGTATGCTTGAAAAAGGGTGAATAATAAAATATTGGAGTCTGTATGTTGTTAATTATATTATAGAGAGACTGTTGACTAATTTATTATTGAACGTTAAATGGTGCCGAAAACTTGATTATTCTATAGTTGAATTTTAAATACATCGTTGTTGTTCATTACCTACCTATAACTAATTAGTCTGTGAATAGGTATCATGATTTTTGTATTTTGTAACATTTATGATACTTAAAATAATAATTGTGGTGAAATAATTGCGTAATGAAAATATAACCTTGTCGTTGCCGGCACCATTTCACATAATTATGTTACCGAATGAATAATGGTGAAACCGCTACATTTTTTGCCTATTATGAATAAAAATGTAAGGGTCTTGTGGCTGAGTAAATAACAGCCGCACGGGTCGGTCGATCAGGTTAGGCTACGCTTGCCATGGTTGGTTCGTGGATGGGTGACCAAATTTGTGCCGCAGAAAGCACGTTAAGTCGTTGGGCCCGGATATAATTCGTGGATCTTTGACAGTCTTTGCGAGTCGTCAGAAGTCCGAAAGTCTGACAACCAGTCTTAACAAGGGGTATCGTGTTACCCATTTACTGGATTGCGGAGGTCAGATAGGCAGTTGCTCCATGTAAAACACTGGTATTCAGCTATTCCTGCATCCAGTTAGATTGGAAGCCAACCCCAACGAAGTTGGGGAAAAATAGAAAAAAAACCTCCTTCTTTTTTGAAGACGATTAAAATACAACTATCCTACAGAATTTAGAAACATAGCAAGCATAATTATTATTTATCACTCATAGATATGAATTAAGTTTTAAAACTAATTAGTTATAATTGTGTGAAACAAGTATTTTAATTTTTTTATCGTTCTAATTTACGTTATACCTACGTTTAGTCCACGTATAACATTTATCTAGGAATGGATTTGTTACAAATTTAAACCTAACTGGAGGTCCATTTATGTACAGCAACTAAAAAGGGTCCAAGTACCCTCCATCCGTCAGAAGGCAAGGGACCAATACGTATAGGAACACAATGTTACAGTCGACTGCCTCCAAAGATAAAGAAAAAGGATTTATCGTCATTTTTAGTTAGAAGCAGTCAAGCGGATCGATCGGTCTGTTTGGTTAAGCAACACTTGCCGTGGTCAGTCTCTGGATGGGTGACCAGTTTTGAAGAGAAAACGTCTTTTCAATTTTTCGTTTGGACCCACAAAAATGAAACACTTGCCGTGGTCAGTCTCTGGATGGGTGACCAGTTTTGAAGAGAAAACGTCTTTTCAATTTTTCGTTTGGACCCACAAAAATGACAGAAGGGAAAGGCTAGGCAGATGAAGATAAACCTGCACCCTAATTGCGTAACATACGATTAATGATAATCTGTTCCATTTTGACAGTTCAACAATATTCATTGCGTTATTAACGTTATTGAGCAGACACATTTTTCGAACATATGAAGCAATGGTTCAGCAATATGTTTTAAAATGAAACAGATTACGATTAATCGTGCGTTACGCAATTAGGGTGCCGACAAATGTCGTTTGAACCAGTGTTGTGTTCATAAGAAAAATATTCCCGAAACGACAATCATTATTATCGTGTAAGCCGTTGAGCGCTTACATGCAAACGGCTTCAAGTAGGCAATCGTTTGACGGGTTAATGTAACTGAATTCTAAAGAACGTTTTCTAGCTTGAGGCAATCCTTCTATCGTCTATCGAGCTTCCCTACAATGTTAGGGTCGAATTCTATCTTAACCCAAAATGGCTGCATGTTCATATCTGGCCTCAGAAATCCAATTAATGGGAAAATACCGATATCGAAATAACTCTATTTCGGGTAGTGAAAACTGCCTTTCACAACTGTCTTCGTTACTATAACCGACCTCGGGCATTTTTGTGGGTCCAAACGAAGAATTGAAAAGACGTTTTCTCTTCAAAACTGGTCACCCATCCAGAGACTGACCACGGCAAGTGTTGCTTAACCAAACAGACTGATCGATTCGCTTGACTGCTTCTAACTAAAAATGACGATAAATCCTTTTTCTTTATCTTTGGAGGCAGTCGACTGTAACATTGCGTTCCTATACGTATTGGTCCCTTGCCTTCTGACGGATGGAGGGTATTTGGAACCTTTTTAGTTGCTGTACATAAATGGACCTCCAGTTAGGTTTCAATTTGTAACAAATCCATTATCCTATACTAAACGTAGGTATAACGTAAATGAAAACGATAAAAAATTTAAAATACTCGTTTCACACAATTATAACTAATTAGTTTTAAATTTTTATTCATATCTATGAGTGATAAATAATAATTATGCTTGCTATATTTCTACATTCTGTAGGGTAGTTGTATTTTAATCGTCTTCAAAAAAGAAGGAGGTTTTTTTTCTATGTATGGTCACCGATTTCTCCGTCAATTGCGAATGGATTTTGAAAATTATTTTTTTAATCATCATCATCATTTCAGCCGATAGACGTCCACTGCTGGACATAGGCCTTTCACAAAAGGAGGTGGTTTGCCATAATTGCCACGCTTGGCAGGCGGGTTGGCGATCGCAGTATGGTGGTAAAATGCATAGAGAATGCTGCTGCCTATTCTATAGCAAGTCCCTTAGTCGCCTTCTACGACACCCACGGGAAGAGATGGGATGGTGCTATTCTTTACGTCCGGCACCATACGGTCGGTTTTTTTAAAAGATAGGGTTTTCTTCAGGGGTGATCCCGTATAAATTGTATTAACTTTGCTTTGGTAGTTTTAGCGTTAGCCTCAATAATACGTTTTTAATCCTCTTTATGTCTCTCGACGATATGCTGCTGCTTCCTGACACTTGTTTACTTAGCAGGTAGTGGTTTACGAATTGGTGTGGGGTAGTTACCATAACTAAAAAGTGAAAAAAAAAGAAAAACAAAAACAACCGATTTCCGAAAAAACACTACAAAGTGAAAAATTACTCATTTCGGAAGTCGGTGTCTTTGTATATGTATTTTAGTTTTTTGTCACCGATTTCCGAAATTAAAGTTATTTTTCACTTTGTGGTGTTTTTCGGAAGTCGGCTGTTTTTTTTTTTTGGTTCGCGGTCGTGCTAGGCCTAGGGCCTAAGAGTTTATTTACTACGTGAACGCTTATAAAGTTGAAGAGCTGTTTTCTATAGATTAGCTAGGTGAGTTTGCATTAGTGTCAGCTACATATTGACATCAATTTCCGCCATTACCGGTGCTCTAGTTACGTTGTGTTTATCATCGGCCGTCACACGTAGCTCAGTTACGGCGTAGCTCGCGCCTTGCTACGTCGTAGCACACGTACTACGATTTCCTCGCCTACAAAATATTTTGGGATTTTTTTGTAGAATTGTCTTTTTCGGAAGAAATCCTACAACTAAATTCTAAATATTAATAAATAATAGTTTAAAAAACACGCTTTAAAAACCAAACTAAAAAAGTAGAAAATAATTTAATGAAATTAAAAAGCGTGGGGTTCTTTTTGAGGTATTTTTATAATCAATCATTGTGTTTTTTAGTTTTTTAAACTATTATTTATTTTCTATTTTTTAGTTCTGCTAACTACAAAAGCGTGATTTTTTCAGTTTTTTTCCTTTTTTTTCTATTTCACTCTATTTTTTTTATTATTGAATTTTCATCGGTCCTCGTTAAGTTTACAAAGTTTAAATGAAATGTGACCTTTTAAAGTGGGTCAAAATCGCGCCCTAAGGAGTCGGTTACAAACAAACAAACGTACAAGTGAAGCTAATATAAAGCGTGTAAAAAGAATCGACGTATTTCTTTTTTAAGATGTCTTACTGGATAGCAAATAAAGAACATTCATTCTAATAAATTTGGTATACCAACGTCATTATTTATTAAAACACTCCGAGGAACATTTACACGCCTCATTCATTTCAATAAAGACACATGATATTTTCTTATCACTAGAAAACCACTATAAATGCACGATATCTTAAATAGGCTTAGAGATGATAGTTTGAGGTCGCGGCGTTTTAATTTCCTATGGGACTGATTTGCTGCTGCTCCATATCCGAAGCGTTCATTGATTAATATCCCACTTTTTGGTAAAACTAATAAAAAAACATTTATATCATATATACGCCACTCTTTCAATGGGGGCAGTCAATGTGTTCTGATTCTGTGATTTTTTCTTTCTGTTTTTATTATATAGGTATTAATATTAGAACACATTAAATTATGAAATTGCGACAGCTCAGAAAAAAATATCTTCTAATTATAATTATAATTTTAATTCATAAAATTGTATTCGAAAATGTGATTTTTTTTAGGCAGTATGATGACGTTTAATCGCCATCTTAAAATAGTGTTAGACACATTAAAAATTATTATCGATAAAATTATAGTCAAGTGCAAAATGACTTCAATATTTTTGAAATTATATAGTAAAATACCCTCACGTACCTATACAGAAATTACATTCATTAAATGCATTAAAGACTCAATTGGCTGGATATTTTATGATGAATAACACCCTTCCTAAAAGCTGAATACATTGGATGGGTGTATCATAATTACTACAATGACGTCTCTGACGAACTTTTTATATAAATAATTTAATTTAAGCATTGCTCTCATCCAGTCCGATCACTATGTACGGTAAGCTGATCCATTTGGAAAAGCAAGCCAAGTACTTAGGAGTAGTTGGGAGTGATCCTCGACCACCAACTTACCTTCGGGGAGCACATAAACACGGCTCGTTGTCGCGCCGCTTTCGCTCTCGGTAGGCTCCACTTCGTACTGTCCGCCGGTAACAAATTATCCCTTAGGTGCAAATTGCGTATCTACACCGCGGTCATACGCCCTATCATGACTTATGCGTGCGTCGTCTTCGCACACGCTAAGCCCCTCCATGACATGCAGACCCTCTAGAACCGTTTCCTTAGAAAGGTCACTGGAGCCCCCTTCTATATCCGACACGAGAATCTCGATCTGGATCTCAGAATGCCCACTATCCAGCAGTTCATGAAACGCCTCTCCAAGCGTTACTTCGACTCAGCTGTGAAGCATCCCAATCTCCTGATCGCGGTAGCCGCCCGCTACACTCCCTCCCGTATTAGTAAGATACGCTGACCGAGGCATACTATTACCATTCCCGACGACGCTACACCTCTCATCCAGGAGAGAAGTAAGCTCACCAGCACCCTTCCGTCGTCGCCGCCGAGGCCCGTCGCGACGTCCTGTTCAATGTCCGTACCGTCCTTTGCTCGAGCCACTTCGCGCCGCTGAGCCTGTAGTATTAAGTACGTCCCCTAATAATAGTCAATCAGATTCAGTTTGTCTCTTGCTGCTTTCTACCAGCGATGCTCTAAGCCAAGGTTCGTACCCCACGGGGGGTGCCCTTAAGCGAGGAGTCGCTCTGGTTTTAGGTTTTTTTTAAGCCCTGGCTGGTAATCTTAATTTAATATGATTATCCCAGGCAAGCCCGGTTAAGCAGACGACAACCTCATTGGTTGAACTGCGAGACGTCATTCCCAAAAAAATAAAAATATTCTCATTCACAATAGACTTTGTGTGTTTTTTATTTATTTATTTATTTATTAAGCAAGGCACACCAACGATATATTTACAAAGATAGTGACATTATGTGATGACGAATCTACAGCACTGTGTAAATACATCACTTAAAGGCATGCACAACATTCTTATTAAAAGGCTAATACCTACTACGTTTTCGAGGATAAAATATCTTTATTTGGAATTTGTTCATGTCCAAAACTAAAAACTTTTTAATACAGCCAAATTAAGCCACAAATTATTACTTGCAAACGTTGTAACAATTTTAGGATTTTTCAAGTATCTAACATTTTCAGTGGAGTTATCCCGTCTATGTATATCGACAATGTAGTATCGTATCAACAAATATACGACCTTAGGTAATAAAACTAAGTTGACCGACGACGTGTTTTGAACTAACATTGTAAGGCTCATTTTATTTTATACTAGATTTTGCCCGCAATTTCGTCCGTGTGAAATTTTGCCCCTGACCCAACGCGTCGCATCCTATTGCCCCCCTATTACTTCGTTTTCTGACTATTCTGTTTTTGCTCAGCTCCAAAGAGCCGTAGCGTTATGTTAAAAAGCCTTTAAACTTTCTCGAAATTGGACTTTGAAAAGCAAAAAGAGTTTTTCAATTCCGACTAGTAGTTCTAGAGATTAGCGCGTTCTAACAAAAATACAAACTCTTCAGCTTTATTATTTGTATTACCAATTTTCGATATCCACTGTTGGTATAGAAAGTTATTACAATATTGGTTTTTACAGTGTTTGAGTTATTTATGATATAAAAAGACTGATGTGATATTTTGTGGCAGTGAAATGGAAATAGATCAAATAGTATCAACATTTTGTTCAAAAATTAACTAATAATATGAAGAGAAAACATTTGATTTTTATGATGTCAGTTTGTTATGGTTTCAAACTAAAGCGGCTGCACGGATTTGGATTAAATTTGGCACATGGGTAGACCATAACCTGGATTAAGATTAGGAAACTATTTATCCCGATATTCTCACGGATTCGAGACTTAATTATGCGGGTGCCACCGCGGGGCGCAGCTTAGCATATAACAAACCGGATGCACGATGGCTCTTTCCATCAGCAGAATTGACGAACCTCCGTACAGTTTATCCCCAATTTATCCCTTATAGACATGAATTTGCAAAAAACAGTCATATATAAAAGAAATCTTGAGCCAAATTTCATGCTTCTAGACCACGCACTAACAGACAACGCACAGATATGATTGAATACGGTGATGTGTAATTAGAGAACAAAATAATAGTATGCTGAATTATTTGGTTTACAGTGACACAGCTAAATATCCGACAAATCAGAGAATAACTCATAACTGTAAGACCTACTAAAGCATCAGAGAACATCGGGTCTTTCAAAGTCAATCTTTTGTGGCATGTATGAAAATAGATGACATGTCGTGTTATCTAGAATAAAATTAGGAAAATGGGTAGGAGAATAACGATGATATTTCGTTGTGCAACATTACGTTTATGGGCTCAGCAATCCTTCGGAAGTTTCCTCTGAAAAATAAAGTATCGCCGAGTCCATTAACATCCCTAGCAGGAGTATTAATGAGTTATCAGGATCTCCCGCTTAATTACTGCTCATCATCGATACTACTGCCTTTTAAGAAAGATTATGATAATAGCACACCTAATACAATGCCTTCTCTATACATTAATTGCGGCGAGATCAACGTTCTACCTGACACATTTAGGCAGTATTGCGTACCAATACAACTATTAATTATGGATTCACAAACACCAGAGTCAGTTTGCGGTAAGCGGGATTGGTTTTGGCACGCCGAGCACGGTGAGCACGCTGAATTACTTGCATGCAAATTAGTGATAGACCGAGAACGCTCGCAAATTAGTATTAATCGATTCACTCGGTATAAGCTCATAGACGCTCTATTTGGATGAGATACTTACCTAATTGAAATTGGATGCGGGTCTGCTTGATATTTCTATACCATTGGCTTTGGCTTTTAAGTTATTACATACAGAGACCGAAATAAGTTCGGTTATGAAAATTACGCAAGTGATAAATCATTAGAAACTGAGAAAACTAAAGAGATTAGGAACGGGTTTTCGTGTCATATTCTTTCCTTGATCACTACCTAAACAATATTTTCGTTAATTTCTCGTCTCGCCCCAAAGGATGTTCTTGTAACACAAGATCGCAGGTATGCAGTAATCCTGTCTGTGTTGTTGACTTGCGCGGTACAAGACGCTGTCGAGCTGTGCCAACATTCAAGACGAGCTCCCTTCGAGCGTAACATTATAATAAGCGATACACCGAGCTACATGCACGAGTATGCAAGCTTACAAAGCCTGGATAAATATGTGAAAGATAATAGGTAATAACATTCTAGAAAGAAGCATAACATTTACCTATTTGTTGCATTCTGCCTCGTTTGTTTAAGGTTAGCCCAAATTAGGGTGACCTGCACAACAATGGAACGCATTGGAATAAAAAATATCATCACATACACGCATACATAAACGAACGCCTTCTTTCCATGAGGGTAAACAAAAACTACAGAACGCCACCAGCTTCGATCCTTAATATACAAGGTGTAATAGAATAGACGCTAGACCTGAATGTAGTTTGTTCCTAATTAATTACTGAATCGATTTCAGTAACTTATAATATATTTTTTAATTATGTATTTTGGCATACCTACCACTGACTGAGTCAAAAAAAAATCAATCTTATTCTAAACTTATTAAGATTCAATTTTAAATGCATAAAGTAATGCTTTGGGTCTTCACGTTTTTCTTAATAATATCAGTTAGCTTTAAAAAAAATAGTTTTGGTCATCGTATTATGCTTTTAACTCAATATTCTAATTGGGGTGTATGAGGTCTTGCGTTAATTATGTTACTCGTTGTAATACTCCTGTTGCCTCGTTTGCACTTATCAACAAATACATGAACATGAGAGACGTGCGGGCAATGTTGGCCCAGTGGTAACTGACGCGACTTACGAGATGTAGGTCGTAGGTTTGAACCCAGACAGGCGCTTTACTTTGTGTAAAATCTTTCATCACCACTGCTCTCAAAACGGTGAAAGAAAACATCGTGTGGAAACCGGGACGTCCTAGAACCAAAAATTCGAAGATATTTGTTATCTACCAACCCGCACTGGGCCCGCGTGGTGGCTTACGGCCCACTCCCTCTCACAGAGAGGAGGCCTGTGTCCCAGCAGTGGGAACATTATAGGCTGATTATGATGACACGAACACGACATACGCGAACGCCAGTCGCTAGTACGCACCTGACCTATCTGAAGAATATTGGGCACGCCACGATAGCGGTGGTAAGTCCCCTGTTTGAGGAGTGGCTTGAGAGGCGGCACGGCGTCCTCACCTTCTGCCTGACGAAGATCCTCACCGGACACGGTTGTTTCGGGAGGTTCCTGTTTCGGATAAGGCGGGAGGAAACGCCCGGGTGTTTTCACTGCGAAGATCGCCCTAAGGACATGGTGGAGCATACGGTGGAGGTCTGCCCGGCTTGGGCAGAGCACCGCCGTGTCCTTGTGGAGGCGATTGGCAGCAGCCATCTCTCGCCTACGGCCCTGGTCCAGGCCATGGTACGGAGCGAGAGTGCATGGGTAGCCGTCACCTCCTTCTGCGAAGAAGTAATGCTCGCGAAGAGGGAGGCGGTATATGCGTCTTCACGGCCGTAGCAGCCGCGGGAGACGCCCTGGGCGTCGGGAATCCCAGGCTGATTCCCAGCCACCATAGATGGGGCCCGCAAGGGCCAATGCCTACCAGGGGTGCGGGTTGTTCGAAAGAGATACCGCGGCCCCTGGCACACAGGTAACTGAGGGAACACGGGTGGATTTGGTTTGGTCAGTAAAAGTCTGACACGCCCTCCGGCTCCACCCAGAGCGGGAGAAGTTATTTGATTATTTCCCACCTAAAAAACCCCTGTTACGTGTGACTTTAACATAACTGGCGAAATCTGAATGTATATAGGTACTTTACAACGTGCCGCTACAATGGTGACATAGGGCTACTGGCCAATAATCATATAATTTAAAATAAGATAAAATAATTCGAAAATTGAAAACTACCGCCCGCGCCGATCGCCGACATAGGGCTCTCTCTTACCTCCAATTCGCTTACTCCTTGCACGTTATTCGTTTTTAATTTCATTGAAGCGATGTTATGCTCCGTGATCCCAGCAAATGACCTCTGCGCTACAGTTATTTAAGTACAGGGTGCTCCAAGATGCTATTTTAGAAAATTGTAAATAAATCAATAACTAATACCGTTTACCTAATGAAATTAAAATATGTTCATGACTCGAAAACGCAAAACCTAAACGTTTATTAAATTAACGGTACGCTGTATACATCTCTGTCAACCCCTTCTTGAAATACAAATGATTGATTTGTAGGGCATGACGTGATTGAATTTGATTGATGCTAAACCGTTGAACTCGAGACATTAGCATAGACATTAAAACGATAAGCCGCAGTACGAATGATCGTTGCCAGACCCTTAATTGACCCTTAAAACTTGAGTACACATACATACATAAATTTACGCTCCACTGATAAAACCGGAATACTGAAAAATCATGCCCTAAAAAATCGATCGTTATAAAGGTGCGCTTACACGAGCCACTAAAATTACTCCATCTTGGGCAATTTTCTTCAAATAAGACGTCACGACTACATCCAGCAATTTAGGGCAATTCCAACATGTAGCAACCTGTTGCCAGAGATACGGCCACACAATATGGAGCAATAAGGAGCAACTTAAAAAACTAGGCAATGCGCCCCCCCTGCCGCCTCCGCCGCCGGCCGGTTCCTCTCGCAAAAACGAGACGTAGTTATACGTACAAACGAGATAGAAAGAAAATGTATTAAACATTTCCAAACCAATTGAATATTCGGCAACTCATGAAATATATGGAGCAATCAGAAGCAATATTACCGAAACACATCGGCAATTTATTGTTGTTGCCCCAGATTGCTCCACTTAATTGATCCAGATTGATCAATTAGTGTTGTCGAGCAATAATTGCTCAAAAAATTGCACCATTACGATTGTTGGAATGTATGGTTTTGTTGCGGCGGATGGTATAGGACCACCACGGCATTCAGATAAGAATATTTTCTTGGTTCATATATATTCTAAAGCATGATTTTCCAGTAATCGGGTTTCAGTTTTCGAACTTACTTTTTATTCAATTATTTTTCGGGGTTATCTAATAATATATACACCGTGACATTTTAGTCGTCTCGTCTTACAAAGGTGGTCCACTCAACGTATCCGCCATAAAATACCTCTAGGCGCGATTAAAAAAATGTAACCAACTAAGATAGTAGGTGCAAAGAACAATAAAATAATGTTTACGTATGAAATGGTAGAAGATACCTACCCAGCGCACGATTCGAGCAGATCATTCCATCTCCATTACATTCTATCATTCATTCTCCGTAACAGGGTGTTTAAAACTACGTCATGCGTCTTAGTTAATATTTTTTTTGTATTTTTTATTATTCAAGTATGTTCTTAATATTGTTTTTTTTTTTTAATGAGTAGTAGTCATTGTATACATGAAGTGGGCTGCCGTTGTACGACGATTAAAATGCCACGGTGTATATTTGAAATGTGCTAATTAAGCTCATTCACTTGCTGATCCCAGGCTGATTCCCGGCCACCGTAGGTGCGGGCTTGCGGACGGCGAGTAATGGGTAGCTCGCTGTCCGGTAGAGACCAAGCCCGGGTCGACAGCGCGTTGTGTTCCACGCGTGCCTCAAAGAGATGTCAGCACTAACTAGTGGGGTCCGCAAGGGCCGATGCCTGCCAGGGGTGCGGGTTGTTCGAAAGAGATACCGCGGCCCCTGGCACACAGGCAACTTAGGGAACACGGGTGGGTTTTAGTCAGTAAAAGTCTGACACGCCCTCCCGCTCCACCCAGAGCGGGAGAAGTAATTTGATGATTTCCCACCCAAAAAAAAAAAGCATCATATAAAAAGAAACGTTTTTAGTTCATGACTTTATGTTCTCTAGACGGCTCCATATTCATGTAATGTGTTGTCACATAGCCTGTAACCAGCGGACGATGAAGACGCTTCCAGCGACACCTCATTTGTCATATTATGATACGGAGCTAAGTTATGAGGGAATGATGAATACATACACACATACTGGTCAAAATCGTAACCCTATATTTTGCTTCGCCGTAGTCGGGTAATTACTAAATCTACCCTCAACATGTAAATAAAACTAATACACATTAAAATACAAGCCCATTAGTAATAATGGCAATAGCGAACTGTTCACCACTTAGCAATGACATCAAACAAGTGACGAAAATGGGAAATCCATTGGTTGGGTGACGACAATTGACGTTCAAGGGGAATTTGATTAATCAACGTGTATTGTGACCTCGATAGAATTATAAGGTCAGACACATTAGTTGGCTATATATTTTTTCAAATTCGACCGGTTGTCCAGATATAGAGGTACGAATTACGGAAATAATTAGGTGTTAGCAGTTCCGCAAAATCTCATGTAAAATGCGCAGTACGTCAAAAGATGTGGTGAGAAATTCATTCTGTTTCAGCAAGTTGGCAGAGCCAACCAGGTTTGCCTCGTTGGCTCTGCCAACTTGCTGCCAACCGAACTCTATGAATGTTTCATAGGTTGAAATGGCATGTTTTCGAGATACAAACTATTTCATATTTAGAAGAATAGAAAAATAGAAGAGGTCAGGTTGAAGAGCTGACAGCCCCCGTTATGTTGTAAATGAAGAAGTATAAGTTCTAGAAATAACTACTAGTTATCGACTATTGAATACTCCCGCCATTTTTTGCACCCGATACCGCAAGAGCGCAAAGCTATTATAAAATGCTTAGTAGACGGCGAGCCTAGCGTGGTGAATTATGGCCCACCCCCTTCTCACAGAAAATAGGCCTGTGTCCCAGCAGTGGGAACGTAATGGGCTGGTTGTGGGATAATACAGCCTAGTTAGATTAGACTTCATTAGAAATCGTAGCATGCATACTGATTTGACAACGTTTTGCTACATTTATGTATATACCAAAATATAATGCCCGATGTATAGCCATAGGATTTATAGTTATAAAACCTGATTATAGCATTTCGGAGAAACCCTGAATAACTTTTTGAACAAAGTGAAGACTTTTCACGAACAAAAAAAGAAGCTGTAATCAAACGTTCATGCACGATTCCAGGAAAGACGAAGGTTCCTCGAGTGTGGAAGAAGAAATAAATAAAAATCATCGTAATAAAAAAGTTAATTTAAAAATTAAAAACCCGACTGCGTAAAAAGTGAACTTTACAAAAGATGGAGACAAGAACATTTTATTTTATGAGTTTAAACTGAATATGTATAGTCACGAGCATTAATATGTAAATACTTAACCGAATTCAAAAGCGATTTTCTGCTAAATATCGATTGCAACCTTGACATAACCTAGGTAATCACTGTAGTGTGGGTTCCAAAATATTATTTTCATAATAACATAAAATTAGGTACAGTCAGTTCAAGAGGAGAAAATCACTTTAAAAAGTTCTCGTGACTGTACCTATAAGCATCTCATGCAGTCGGAGGCAATTAAGGTCTTTATTATTAAATTTAAAAAGATTCGTCCGACTGCATGAGATTGCTTATGATAGCCTCTGGTTGTCACCATAATGAATTTTGATTACTGTCGTATCTTTAGTAACACTCGCAAGATTAAGACTAATCGATTGACGTAGGAATCATTAAAATCGGTCCACGTTTGGTCTCTAGAGTACCACAAAGGAACAGATACATATACATACATAAGCTGATGAACACTTTGCCCTTCTTTGCGTCGCGCAGTCGGGTAGTAAATTGTTAAATTGTTTTACCCAGAGATACTAATCTTTTGGTTATTATTTTAATTAAGGTAAAATATAACAAGTTGTGTATTCAATTAACTTTATTTACATACCTCGATATAATTTTGGCTTGTCTTTTTATTCAAAAGAAATAAAATGATTATAGTAAATAAAAGCGTCATCCATTCTTCTTTAAAAATGAAGTTTTGACTGTATTTTTGTTTGAATTTTGCATAAAGTCGAGGCCTTTAAGAAAAAGGGCCTTTTCTTTTTCGAAGTTATCTTTAATGCATACAAGTTATTATTAATTATAGATAACCTCGTTTGCTAACGGCACTTAAGTTCATAGTTTTAAATACTGTAACATTTTGTGCTTAAAAATGTATGACATTAAAATTATCTTAGTTCTATAAGTTAGATCATTTTACTTGCCTAAGTAATCTACATAATTAAGAAGACCACTAAGTTACGAACAAACATCTTTAAGTACCTTTATTTTCGCATCTAATCAATTTTGTAGCACTTTACATAGAAAACCCAACAGTAGAAGAATTTAGAGAGTGGGTACCTTAGTGTCCACATAGCTTAATCAATAAATATCTCAAGTTTTAGTACAAACACGTATCTGTATACAACGTGGCAGGGACATCGATGCGCAAACTGTAACCATAGACTCAGTACTTAGGTACATGGTTCTGACCCCGCTGCGTTGACATTTTAAAAAGGTATTTTTTTTTTAAAGGAGGCAGAAATGGGGACTGCCTACAGAAGTGAAAACTGACAACTTTGGAAAAAATAACACGTCACAGTAGAATGTCAGTAATTTTTTTGTAACTTATCTCGCTCTGGGTGGAACAGGATGGCGAGTGTCAAACTTTTACTGACTAAAACCCACCCATGTTCCTTCAGTTGCCTGTATGTCAGGGGCCACGGTATCTCTTTCAAACATCCCAACACCCCTGACAGATGTCACATAAGCATGTCGATGACGCGAACCCTTAAGTTTTGCCCCTATCAAAAACGGCTAAACGCGGCAAGAGAAGTTTCACTTAAATTAAGAATCACTGTTCCATTCATTTTGCTCGTAAGTTTGTACTTTTCTATAAAACATCTCATTTTTTTACTTGATAACCGATAAAAAATTTCAAAGTGCAGGAGGGTTAGATTTTCAGAATCATGTACTGAATCCATGGTTACAGTTTACGTATCGATGTCCCCAAACCCTGTTATAAAAATATATCATTTAAGAAATAGTTCACGTTCAAAGTTCCTTAAACTAAACGCAAATAAACTACCTTAAGCCAACAATCTGCCTATCTCACAATACGACACCGACTCAAACCCTTAACCCATATCATCGAAGTATCAACAGAGCCGGTTATAACCTACCCTTCCCGCTACTTGCACCCCCCTATTGTTTACGCTACGTATAAAAAGATACAATTTTCCTCCGACATCACTTTATCCAACCAAGTGTTATATAAAGGAAAAGCCTCCGAAAGAGATATATTCGACATTTCCGATTATGCGAAACGCACACATGGGTACGGCCAACTATTCATCTATTAAGCACTTTATGTGGTAGAGTTGTAGGTTTACTTTAGGTTGGAAGAAATGAGCTGGGCAAGAACAATTGACACTGGGTGTGTCCCACAACACCTTCTAGTACGACATATGTTATGTTTGAAAGGTTATTAATAACAATGGGTTTTGTAGTGACATAGGGATCAAAGGTTTTTGAGCATTATTTGTGTCATGGATGTGTATCTTTTGGAAACGTATTTAAGACCTGGAACTCCTGGAAGTACTCCATGAAATTTGTAAGGTCTTAACTAGAAACGAGTCTTTTTATTTAAATTAAAGGTATTGTGAGTTATGTGATCTTGTTTTCTATCTGAATAAAAACAATATAATTTTCCGTGGTGAAAAGGGTTTCCTCGTTTATTGTGGTGTGTTAATATACATGCGATTTTCCGTTACAAAAATTCAGTTTATTGGATGAAGCGAATTGCAATCATCATGGATAAAGGCAACCAGCAACCCGCACTCGGCCCGCGTGGTGGATTACGGCCCACTCCTTATCACAGAGAGGAGGCCTATGTCCCAGCAGTGGGAACATTAAAGGCTGATTATGAACGGATTAAGATAATAGGGCAGGTAGGTTAGGTACTTGAATGTGAAACCTATTTTTCGTACTATATACCAGGCCACTCAGAAAGTACCTTTTGCGAAAAAAAGTTTTTATGTATGAGAGACTGGCCAGTTATAATCTATTTTAAAAATATGATTATTTATAAGTAAAAACAGGTACGTTCCAATTTCAAAATTTCTCTCCACATCGTTTGCGAGCTAATTTAAATTATCGTGTCTCATAAGAAAATGGATCTGCGCCGGGAATATTTTCGCGCTATGATTTTTTACGATTTCAAGTGTCGCCAGAAACCGGACGAATCGTAAGATAGACTTCAAATGGCATTCATGGATGAAGGTCCTTCTAAGGCAACCGTTTAACGAATTCATGAGCAGTCGACTAACTTTGGGGGATGAAGAAAGAAGTGGTCGCCCTTTGACGGCTGTTGCGGAAGAAAACGTGCTAGCAGTGAAAAATGTAATCTATGACAATAGGCGAATTACGTATAAAGAGATTCAGCATATACTGCAGGTTGGATCGTGAACCCTAAACAAAATTCTTCTTCGCGTGAGGTGGATAGTTTCACGCTGGATGCCGCACAACCTTACTAAGCTCAGAAGCAGGCCCGGGTGGAATGGTGCCGTGATATGATAAACAAATTTAAAGCAGGCTCATCTCGGCGTATTTACGACATTATTATAGGTGATGAGTTGGCAACGCTGAATGGTATACTACCAAACGCTTGGCAGAAGTTTTCTCTGTTGTGAGCAACAAGCTACCAAACTCAGGACTCCGCGGGCTACTGCTCCACCACGACATAGCGCTTTCGCACACCGCGCTCAAAACGAGGGACTTCCGGGACAGCACCCCGGTCAAACTCCTGGGTCACCCTCCTTACAGTTCTGGCTTAGCACCGTGTGACTTCTTTTTATTCCCGAAAATAAAAAATCTGCTAAAAGGGATACAATTTTCGTCGCCGGAAGATGCGCTGTCAGCGTTCGAGCAGGCTGTAAACGAGGTGTTTGCGACGGACTGGAAAAAGTGTTTCGAAAACTGGTTCAGACGCATGAAACTTTTTCTAGAGGCTAGAGGAGAGTACGAAAATATTTAATAAAAAATATTTACCTATAAAACATTTTTATTTTATTTTGCAAAACTTTGTGAGTGTATGTCCAAAAAAAATACAAAACAGAAATCTTTTTCGGTATTTGAACAAGTTTATTTGTAGACATCGAAGTTTCATGACCAACACTTTAATTTACATAAGTACCTACCTCAGTTCAAATCTTTTTTCGTCCTAGACGTGACTTGCGAGTTAATTATTTTTTTAAGTTCCCAGATATCAGTTCCATTCACGCCGCGTCGCCCCATCAAACCGTGTAATGGTACAGAAAGTAAATAAATTTAGTCTATCCTTCGTAGAACGACGAAGTAATTTTTTTCTCAAAAAATGTCAAAATTGTTCATTATTCCAAGCAAGTTGCGACACTCGACTATGTCATGAATTTGGCTGTGAACCATAAAAGTTTGTCACTATAATAATAATAATAAAATAATTTATTTCGGATTCACCATAACGTTACATCAATAATTTGTTAGTATAATTTCTGAACTTACAAACTAGTGTTAGTAATAATTATAAATAATATCAATAGAAGGAAAGGACTATAATAATAATTTATTAGTGGCAGGTCCGGGTGGACTCCCCGAATGATGGCGACAAATCACTATACGACTGCGTGCAGCCGTATCCATCGAACCAGCATCGGAGAGTCCTACCGGTCTGCCAGCGCGCGCAGGATGGCGATGGGACTGTCGCGCGTGCGGCGCATAATAGAAGCGCACCATTTGCACATGATGGCCGCAAAGCGGTCTGTGTCAGCCGCCGCGAACATCGCGGAGGCGCTGCAGTGGCGCGGCAGCCCCATCAGCACCCGGAACGCGTTATTGTATTGGCCGCGCAGGTTCGCGAATGTCCGCTGTGTTTAGTATCCGTAGTGTCTGTATGTAGTAGTGTGTTTGTGTGTGGTGTGTGTGTGTGTCGTATATGAGATCGCCGTTTTGCGATAGAAATGGCTTTCGTTTTAACAGTTCCACTACAAGCAATATCCTTCAAAATGATTCAGATTGTGATAGTGTGTTACGCAATAAGGATGCGATTCCATGCTTCTCATATCCAGCGGTTATAATGGTTCATACTTAGCCTATAATGTTCCCACTGCTGGGACACAGGCCTACTCACGGTGAGAAGGAGTGGGCCGTAATCCACCACGCAGGCCCAGTGCGGGTTGGTGGATGTCAAATGTCTTAAAATTTTTGGTTCTAGGACATGCCGGTTTCCTCACGATGTTTTCTTTCACCGATTTGAGAGCAGCGGTGATGAAATAATTTACACACAGTAAAGCGCCTGTCTGGGTTCGAACCCACGACGTATGACTATTAAGGGGAACCTAGTCGCGGGCTCGAACTTTCTGGTTGGCCTGGCTAAAAATCACGCTGTCTCACCAGGCTTCGTGTCCGACAGAGATAGTATCAGTGATGAGCAGTTAGACGCTAGTCGACACGCACAACGTTATTGAGTGAGATGCAGGATCATTTATAGTAAAAAATTCGCGAAAAAATTAAGAAAAGTCCTTTGGAAGATCGGGTTTTATGAAAAGCTAATGCATAAATCAATGACTAATAAAGTTTGTTGAACTTTTCGATAATTGAACTTTGTCGGTACTGACCTGACTTTGGAGATTTTATACTGCTTTTATTACTTAAACACGCCCAAAGTTAAGTGAAATTAGCAAGAAAAACTAATCTTTGTTGGCTCCTAGCTTTTTAATGGGTTTTTATTTTAGTATTCTGTTTCCGTACCGACAATATTAATAATGAGACAAAACGATATCATATTTTACTTTGGATGTGCCATGTCAGACAGTGGAGTAAAACACTCCCGAAGTTTGTATGCAAAAAATGTGGACTAGGTTCACCTTAAGTCGCGGCCGTTACCACTGAGGCACCACTGCTCTCAATCTCTCTCTTATAATATTTATTATTCTGTAAATACACATTCGTTCATGTTCGAATCATGTTTTGATCAACAAAATCTGATTCTGAGCTACAAATGACAAGAAAAGTAATAAAAAAATAATTTCACGGGTTTCGTCAGCACATTTACCTTAAAATAAAAATATAACCAGCTAAGGTACAGTCTTCTTTGAAGCGAGTGTACAAAATTACTAAGGAAAGTGAAGTACTAATGGATTTTCTCTGTGTAGTTGGCGGTTCATATATTTTGCTCATGAGTAGCAATTTTTGGTAGTGTTATGTAAAGTTAAGAGGATGAATAGATATGGTTTCTGAGGAGGTACAAAAAGTATGCTAAATCTTTGTTTTCTATTACTTTAAAATTGTAATACATACTTGTGCAAGCTGAAAATCTATCATCATATAAAAGAGATGCTGAAATGAAGATATTGTGTTGATTTCTTTTGCAACACATACCTACTTGAAAGTGAAATACGTAGGTACTATTCCTAACCTAGGTTATTCACAGACAACACGGGTGGGTTTTAGTCAGTAAAAGTCTGACACGCCCTCCCGCTCCACCCAGAGCGGGAGAAGTTATTTGATGATTTCCCACCCAAAAAAAAAAAACCTAGGTTATTCACATATCTTCTTCTTCTTCTTCTTCTTCAACCTTTGGCCACCCAATGCTGAGTGTAGGTCTCTTCCAAATCTCTCCACTTTTGGCGGTTTTGTGTCGTGGCTATCCAGTTTCTCCACATATACATGACATTAAATCACGCCTTGTTGGTAACAAGGCGCAATGGGTTGGGCAAAGGTGTACGTATAATACATCTACATTTTGCCAGTTATATTGAAGTTCCATGGGCGGGCCGGCAAGCCTTTTGTCATCAACCGAGAACAAATCCACATTCCGGGGCTGCTATTGAGAAAATCCAAATAGAAAAACCCTATGACAACATGCTCGACCTAGTAATCGAATCCAGGACCACATGCTCAGAGGTAGCGTTTACGACCAGTAGACGAACAACGCAGTCCCTGGATATTTATGATAAACAAAATTTTTAAGTTACATGTAGAATGACATGAAACGGGACTTTTAATTAAATTAAAGGCTGTTTCACAGAACCACTCTGTTGGCGTCAAAACGTGATTCGGAAAGCATTAAGTGCTAATTAATTTCATTTGGTACTTCATTCGCGGTTTTCACTTGCTTGTAATTATTTTGTTTACAGGTCTGATGTCGATTAATTACTGCTGACATTTTACGGTTTTCATATAGACAAGAGTTGTTTAAGTTTTCGAAAATCAAACGCAGTAGGATAGTGTATAAATGACATTTATTTTTATAAACTAACAAAAATATTATATTTTTGAAAACAATTGTCGCTTATAAGTGTTTATAAAAACCGCTCCACTGTATGATACGGCATGGAATTACTATTTCATGAAATCGTCATTTAATCGAATTAAATGAACTGAGAGAAGAAAAAAAGAAAAATAAGTTTACTTGTGATAGAAACGCATGCACACATAAAGATACGATATACATAAATCAAAATTAAATACTTATATGCCATGATGCATAAGCATCATGGTGTCGAGCTCAGTTTCAAACTCAAGCTCAAAGTATTTATTTCAATCAAACCATTTAAAGGCACTTTTGAACCGTCAAAAAGTTAATCAATTGGAAAGTTGAAGCTAGTTAACTAACTAGCTTAATAATAATTAACTTTTCGGGCAACTGCCCATTCAAAAACGTAGATCTCTATGGAGAAGAATGGGCAAGAAACTCCAAGGACACTCTTTTAAATCAAGTTAGGTATTACAAAATCTTAGGAACATTATTCTTGTTGCTTCTATATGTGAGAACAATGTAAAAAAATAATAAACAATTCTAAATACAAGATTAAAAAATGTGCCTTGGAAATTAGGAGATGAGCAGTCTCAACCAAAGGCCGGTCACGAACTTGACGCGTGGAACAGCACCATCCAGCTCAACCATTTTTTTAGGGAACCGAATGATCCAACACACGCTCCACCATCAGAGTAAGCATAACATAATCTCAACTGCCACGCTTTTTCAAGTCAACGTACATCAAAATAACACAATAAACGGATGCATGGTACTCACATTTACAAAGTTTAAACAAAACGCTTTTAAATTATACAAAACTATAGTTTGGAATGTATTTGAGAAATTACTAAAATTTTATTTACAATAAATAATAGTTTAAAAAACTAAAAAACACGCTTTAAAAACCAAACTAAAAAAGGAGAAAATAATTTAATTAAATTAAAAAGCGTGGGGTGCTTTTTGAGGTATTTTTATAATCAATTAATGTCAAGCACACCACGCTTTTTAATTTAATTAAATTATTTTCTCCTTTTTTAGTTTGGTTTTTAAAGCGTGTTTTTTAGTTTTTTAAACTATTATTTATTTTCTATTTTTTAGTTCTGCTAACTACAAAACGTGTTTTTTTTTTCTCATTTTTTTTAAATTATTAAATTGTCATCGGTCCTCGACAAGTTTACAAAGTTTCAATGAAATCTGACCGTTTAAAGTGCTGTCAAAATCGCGCTCAAAGATTCCGTTACATACATACATACATACAACCCGAGCTAATATAAAGCGTGTAATATAAAAAACGGCTACCAGAACCAAGGAAGGCCGCAGGCGCGCAAATTACCCACGGAGAGTTACATACTGACATACAAGTGAAGCTAATATAAAGCGTGTAAAAAGAAAACATTTAATATTAGGTCTTTACCTATGAAATTGCCGTTTTGCAGTACTGGCCATTTCAAATCAAAATAATTTTTGTTTGGGTAAGAATTCTAATTTCAAATTAATTTTATTTTAAAAACATGGATTTTTTTTTCCAAAAGTAGTCATTTGTTTATTGATTAGTGTTACATTTTCATCGCATTTCAATCTTTTTCGTCATCATGGATACGTTAAAAATTCGAGTAATTATGGAATATGAGTACCGTCGTGGCAGCAACGCGGCACAAGCGGCACGCAACATCAACGACGTTTACGGAGCTAACACTACAAACCAACGCACCACCTGTTATTGGTTTGCTCGCTTCCGTTCTGGAAATTTCGACCTGAAAAATGAACCTCGCGGTCGTCCGAAGACTTTGGTCGACAATGACGAATTAAAGGCGATTGTGGAAGCTGATGATACACAATCTACGGCTGAATTAGCAGCAGCTTTCGACGTTAGCGTCAAAACAATATTGGTCCATTTGCGTCAAATTGGCAAGGTAAAAAAGCTTGACAAATGGGTGCCCCACGAACTCAATGATCGTCAGCGCGAAGTACGCGTCGAGACGTGCCTTGCACTGCTCAACAGACACACAAATGAAGGAATTTTGAACCGCATTGTTACCTGCGATGAAAAATGGAATCTGTTTGATAACCGCAAGCGCTCAGCAAGTTGGTTGGATCCTGGTTCAGCACCTAAGAAAAATAGAAAAGTGATGGTCACTGTTTGGTGGTCTAGCGCCGGTGTGATTCATCACAGCTTCTTACCAAACGGGGTGAGCATTACTGCAGATGTGTACTGTGAAGAACTGAACACAATGATGGAGAAGCTGGCACATCTCCAACCAGCATTGGTCAATCGCTCGTCTCCGCTGCTCCTGCACGACAACGCGCGACCTCATACTGCACAGCAGACGGTCTCCAAGTTGCAAGAACTGGGGTTGGAAGCTCTCCGTCATCCGCCCTACTCACCAGACCTTGCGACTACAGACTACTACTTTTTCCAGAATTTGGATAACTTCTTGGCGGGAAAAAAATTCAATACCCGAGAGGCAGTACAAAATGCCTTTGAAGAATTTGTTGCCTCCCGTCCAGCTGATTTCTTTAAGAAGGGCATCAATAAACTGCCACTGCGATGGCAAAGATGCATTGATTGCATGGGTGATTACTTCGATTAATACAAATAAAAAATACATGAAAAAAATTCGTTTAAATTTTTTCATACAAAACGGCAATTTCATAGGTAAAGACCTATTATGTATTGAAATTTTAATAAATAACACTTGGTTCAGTAAAAGTAAGTTTAAAAAAACAATACAGGCAGACACGAAAAGCAACTTTAATTACCCATCTACGGCGAAACAAAAAGGAGGGTTATTTCTTAATATGTTATAAATGAAGTCGATGTTTCGTAACTGAATACTCTGAGGAAAAACAGCTAAATAAAATCAGCTGCTTAACTGGACTTGCCTGCGGTGGCTATCTTAAAACTTAAAACTAAGCGACTACACGCTAAGGGCACCTCCTGTGGGGTACGGAGCTCAGCTAAGGGCGTCTCTGGAAGAGGGCAGCAAGTGATGGGTTGAATCCGAAAGATTTTATGGAAACAAACTCATTTACAGACAGTCTCTTTTTAACCGACTTCAAAAAGGAGGAGGTTCTCAATTCGTCAGAACCTTTTTTTTTGTTTCTATATCGAAGATGGCTGGACCGGTTTTGATTTTTTTTTGTTTGAAAGGGTTATACTTCCCAGGTGGTCCCATGATCATCAAGTCAGGATCTGATGATGGGATCCGGGAGAAATAGAGAGAACTCTTCAAATTTATAGGCACACTTGAAGCGATTTGGGTATTTTTTGGAAGAGTACTTTTTCGGAATGGTCCCATTTCAATTTGGTGAAGATCTGATAAAGAACTTCGGAGATAGGCAACGGAACTCCTCAATAAATGACAGCAAATGGACTGGGATTGCTGAAATCTCATGTCTGTTTGTTGCTTACACCAACTCATAACATAACATCACGCCAGTACGCTGTAAAGGGGTAAGCACATGTGAACCACTAAAAAGTGAAAAATAAAACATAAAAAAACTACCGACTTCCAAAAAAAATACTACAAAGTGAAAAATAACTATAATTTCGGAAGGCGGTGACAAAAAATTAAAATACAGCTCCAAAGAAACCGACTTCCGAAATTAAAGTTATTTTTCACTTTGTAGTGTTTTTTTGGAAGTCGGTTGTTTTTTTTTACACGCTTTATATTAGCTTCAGTTGTACGTTTGTTTGTTTGTTAGTTTGTTTGTTTGTATGTAACCGACTCCTTTGAGCGCGATTTTGACCCACTTTAAACGGTCAGATTTCATTGAAACTTTGTAAACTTGTCGAGGACCGATGGCAATTCAATAATTTAAAAAAAATTGAGAAATAAAAAAATAAAAAAACACGTTTTTGTAGTTAGCAGAACTAAAAAATAGAAAATAAATAATAGTTTAAAAAACTAAAAAACACGCTTTAAAAACCAAACTAAAAAGGAGAAAATAATTTAATTCAATTAAAAAGCGTGGGGTGCTTTTTGAGGTATTTTTAATCAATTAATGTCAAGCACCCCACGCTTTTTAATTGAATTAAATTATTTTCTCCTTTTTTAGTTTGGTTTTTAAAGCGTGTTTTTTAGTTTTTTAAACTATTATTTATTTAAGTCCAGTTATCTTGGTCACATCAAACAATAGCGGAAAATTTAACGTATTATTGTTTTTTCCTGAAAGACGCATAGCGTTTCGTCTTGTATAGTTAATCATAGACGTTTGTCAAGATAATATAGCCTAAATTATATGACGTACTCGTACCTAAAATCTTCATTATTTTTGGCTTAATTTTCCCAGACTCTTGATAATAGAGTATTCGCGCGCTATCGACAAATTTTGCTCATTACAGTATGTATGTTGACGAGACGTGACAAACTGGAGTAAAATCTCAACAATTTTAGGGTCTTAGGAGTTTCTTTCATACATAGGTACTCATTAAAAACAAACAACTTTGTTTGTCTGTCAGTACTCGCTCTGAATTGTATTAAATAATTCACTGTTCAACTTTTATACTACCTGTATCTGGAAACAGTATTTTACATGGAGAGACTGACAATAAAAACAATATTTTAATCTTCACTGCTCTAGAAAACGGTGAAGGAAAACATCGTGAGGAAACCAGCATGTCCTAGAACCAAAAAAGCGAAGATACGTGATATCTACCAACCCGCACTGGACCCGGGTGGTGGATTATGGCCCTCTCACTCTCACACAGAGGGGGCCTGAGTCCCAGCAGTGGGATCATTATAGGCTTTATTATGTTATGTGTGTGTGACTGACAATCTGACCTCCACCACCCAGTAACTGGGTAACACAATACCTTTTTGCTAGACTGTTTGGCCTGATGAATACATTGATGGTTCATTGACATCGATTGATTGTTCTATCTACTTGCAAAATCGATTGGGATTGCTCACATATCTGTATTGATGAAATGAAAACACTCAGTGTGTCGGACGCTTACTATCTTAGCTACGCTACGCTAAGACACACTTTGTTTTCATTTAATCTTTCTTATTACGTGGGACACTCAGAAAATTTGCGAAAATAATAAAAAATGTTCTTTAAGTAAATATTTTTTTATTAAATCTTTTCAAAGTACTCTCCACTAGTCTCTATACAAAGTTTCATGCGTCTGAACTAGTTTTCGAAACACTTTTTCCAGTCCGCCGCAGACACCTCGTTTACAGCCTGCTCGAACGCTGGAAGCGCATCTTCCGGCGACGAAAATTGTATCCCTTTGAGCTGATTTTTTTTCGGGAGTAAAAAGTCACACGGTGCTAATTCAGGGCTGTAAGGAGGGTGACCTAGGAGTTTGACTGGGGTGCTGTCCAGGAAGTCCCACGTTTTGAGCGCGGTGTGCGAAGGCGCGTTGTCGTGGTGGAGCAGTAGCCCGCGGAGTCCTGAATTTGGTAGCTTGTTGCTCACAACAGAGAAAACTTCTGCCAAGCGTTTGGTAGTACCTATACCATTCAGCGTTGATGCTTCTTTAGTTCCGTATAGGAATTGACACCAAGTAGGCAGTCAAATAGAAAAAGCTCGCGATCAAAATCTTTCCCCTGCTTCTAGATCGCTTCACTTTGGTAGGCGTTGATTTGTTTTGAAACACCCAAACCGTCTACTGGCGCTTCGTTTCTGGATCGTATTGATAAATCCAAAACTCATCACCTGTAATGATGTCGTAAATACGCCGAGACTAGCCTGCTTGAAATTTGTTTATGATGATGAAATGATTTCAACACCACACTCTCCAAACGGTGAAAGAAAACATCGCCAAGCCAGCGAGAAGCCACTTTAGTGTCTTTTCGAACTTAAAAATAATCAAGTCAATACAAACAAAAAGCTAACAAATATCAAAATATGCCCACATGTACCTACCTACTTGTACTTACGGCGAAAAATCCCGTCTTTTGCGGAAGTAAGGAAGGAAATAGGTTACTTCTTATCCTGTTTCTAGATACAAGTTTTGTTTGGCACGCTCCCAAATCCGGGCTAAGCTGAAAATATAAGCAAACTTCAACATTTTGTCCAACACCTAAGTTGAGATCAGACTGCAATAACTTTAGCAATGTACCCGATCTGGCGCAGTCCAATTTCCTGAGACAGGGACATTGAAATAGAAAAAAAATGCAAGAAACCATTTAATTTCCTTTTAATGGAAATCTATCGAAAGTTTGTATGGTTAATTAAGCATTGAATTATCTGAGTTTGAAGCAGTTTATCCTACTGTTAATGGAAGAAGTTGCAGCATTATAAATATAAATAAACTGCTATGATACTTACATACTCTTATTTTATTTATTTTATTCTAGTCGGGAAACTTACAGCTGACTTAAACAGTGTTATTAAACAACATGAAATTCAAGGCCATTTACAAGTTTCCAATGATAAACACATAACATGAAAACCATAACAAAAAAAGATCGGTACAAAATACCTATAACATAGTTTTGTTTTTAAAAAATACGATCACGTTTCTAACTTTCGCAAGATCCTCAAGTGGCTCCCTATTCGACTACGCAGAAACTCTCGGATATTGTGTTTGCTATTTAACATTCTTCACAACCCTAAAACCCCATCCTATCTGCGGGATCGCTTCTCCTACGCCCGTCCTTTTGATGCACCTTGCAGGTCGCATCTTAGAAATCTCCTCAAGTCCCCTCCCCACTCAACCGACTTCTACTCCTATTCCTTCACTGTGCACGCGGTACGGTTGTGGAATTCACTTCCGCCTGACATTAGGGACTGCCAAACTGTAGCAGTATTCAAAAGAAGAGTGAAAGAACACTATCTCTCCACATTGTCATAATTGTATTTATTAATAAAATTACATTAAGTATAATTATATATATTTTAGTGATATTTATTTTAGAAGTATGTATGTAT
The DNA here is from genome assembly GCA_947359405.1 of Antitype chi. Taxonomy (NCBI): domain Eukaryota; kingdom Metazoa; phylum Arthropoda; class Insecta; order Lepidoptera; family Noctuidae; genus Antitype; species Antitype chi. The sequence continues at coordinate 5,219,211 of OX375815.1, read as the reverse complement.
ATTAGTACCTATGTATGTATATTCTCATATTATGTATATTTTTAAATTAGAGTTTAATTTGTAATTTTATGATTTTCCTTCTATTGTTATTACACGCGTTGTCTACATCTCTGTTATCTTCTCTCCTATCGCAGGTGTGCTGGAAGAGATTTCTGTAGAAATAAGCATTACCTTTGTACGTATTTTTCTGTTACTTTCTTCTTGTCTGTTTATATGTGTGTGCATAAATGGTTAAATAAATAAAAATAAAAAAAACATAACTTAGGAAATAAATAATACACGATCGACTAAGGGCTGATTTTTCAATAATCCGATAACTTTTCTGAGGAATAAATATGTCGATTTGGCTTTTGTATAGAAAATATGCCTAACTGTCAGATCTATTCTTCAAATAAAAGTTATCTCACTATCGAAAAAACAGCTCTACAAATAAAAAAATCATTTAGACGCAATCAAATACTTTTCCGTAACGAAGCTTTTCACCATCAAATGCCTCATTTAGGTTCTACGTCTAGTACTAAGCACCTGACTTTTCTGAAGACCATCACCATCATCACCAATAAAGTAAAAAAAAAAACTTTTTATTTTTTTTATTGACAAACAAGTACATAGTTGTAGATTTCTCTGCTCCTGCGCTAATTATATAACTGTGTTGCAGGAGCCAGCTTCCTCCCGTAATACAGAGACACAGCGTTTTGTTGTTTTATGACAACACAAAAAGTAAAAAACAAAGGCAAACAAAAAATAAAACATTTTATATTATCTTAAGAAAAAAAAAGTATGAACCCAGACAAATAAATAAAAATTTTAAAAATGAGTTTTATTTTATTATATACAATGAAAAAAAAATTTTTTTCTTCAAATAATTTACAACATTCGCGAAAGTGTGTGTGCGTGTGTGTATGTGTGTGTGAGGGTGTGCGCGTTGTGTGTGTGTATGTATGTGTGACTTTCTCTAGACTCAACAAAACTTAAACATACTGCAGAAATTAAGAGCGGGATCAACCTGCACCCTAATTGCGTAACATCCTCTCAATCACAATCAGAATCATTTTGAAGGATATTGTAAATCAAGTACTGATACTGCGTTGCACAAGTACCCCACTGGCATTTTTGTGGCTTTTATGATATAATTTTGAGATGAGAAAATAAAGAGATCCGTAGGTAAACCAAGATAACCGACATAGCCCGAAGAATTGCCAAACTTAAGTGGCAGTGGGCAGGGTACATTGTTCGCAGAAAAGATGACCGATGGAGCTGGAAGGCTGGAGTGGCGACCGTGTACCTACTGGAAGACGTAGCATTGGAAGGCCTCCCACAAGATGGACCGATGACCTGGTGAAAGCCGCAGGAGTCCGCTGGATGCGAGAAGCACAGAACCGGTCGAAGTGGCGGTGCATGGGGGAGGCCTATGTCCAGCAGTGGACGTCTTTCGGCTGAAATTATGATGAATGATGAATAGAATACGAGAGCTGGCTATTGAAAAATACGTTCGTTTTATATTTGATCTCAGTAGCTCACTTGCTAATTTTTTTATGGAAAAACCCAAAAAAAATCCCAACGTCTATTTTTGTATGTATAGAAAATTAAAAGGATGCAAAAAATTAAAGCTACTATAAAATATGACCTGTTCGACTAACTCACTTATTAAAATTCGCACAGTGTAAATGATACGGTGCCGGCAGCGTCTCGGTTAACCGCAGCTCTGCAGGATGAAGCTGCGTCATACCGGAGGCTTTATAAATTATACCGAGTTTTAGTGAACACTGCCAATCCCGCATCGTAATAAATAGGGAATTGTATGTGCAGCTGAATGAAATATTAGCAGTATTATTGAATTGTGTTTTTGGTATATTGGTCAAATATTGCCTGTGCTCCATTATGGAATTGGTCTAAAACACCGTATCGGAGTTTCATTGTATGTAAGTTTCATAAAATATTATGAAACTGTTGATTATTAATCACTCTCATACATTGGGATTAAACCTATTAAATAAAATATCAAAGTTAATCGAGTAAGAAATAATTTTGTAATACTATAAAAATGCGAGCAAAATGCGGTCCTTAATTATTATTTTTTGAGTTTTATAACATTATAAAACACCGATCGTTTCGAATAGGTGTAGTCATCTAACGTAGTTAAATGCTTGTTAGCGGTTCGTTTGAAAATTCTGGTTCGAAATTCAAAGGATTGCAACAAATGCATTGAGTGGGTGCAATTGGATCACGTCACGTACATTAGGCAGCCGGAAGTGACGCGTTCATACTCAATTGTTCGGTAACATTCCCGAATGGTCCATTTATTGACGAAATCGAGAGGATTTGGAGATAGACTGCAAGCACGCTTGTTTGATGTGAATAGCTTAAGCTATGTTTCAAATATCTCAATGTACGTTTCAAAGTTATATGAGAAAATTGTAAACAAACACTAAAGGGAAATAGTTACACTATCATCTGTATTTAGTAGGTTTCAACTTTATATATCTCACCAGTTATTCTAACAATTTTTGTTAAATCCTAATTTAACCTTATTAAATTGTAATTAAGAAATCATCGACGAAAATTGAGGTTATAGAATTATCCTCAACTAACAAATGAGAAACAACAAAAGAGTTACGAGTTCAATTGTTGAAAAAATCAAAGAACTCAGTTTGTTAGTAGCACTACAAATTGGCACCCACAAGTACGTTTTCTGATCCATTTTTATACATTTTCATATGATAATTTTGGAAGAGTTCATATATTCGCATCAAGAAAGTACCTAATTATAGAATACGCTGACATTAAAGTCAAATACGGAAACAAAAATTCTAAGACGTGACACCCACCAACCTGCACTGGGCCCTTGTGGCGTATTAGAGCCCGCTTCCAGAACTCACACAGAGTCCCCGAGTCCTAGCAGTGGAAACATTATAGGCTGATATTATTACATAGGGTCCATAGGGAATTATAGTGCATTAACACTTTATTCAATACTTATTTCAAGAAATAGCAGATACAGTATGCATAATGTACCAATCCATCAGACACAGGCAGAATTTCTAACCCTTAAATATATCTTGACTTGGAGGAAGCATTTTCTGGAAGATGATTAACATAAATCTATTACAGAAATGTATACCTACGTCTAATGCCGCTCAATTTGGCAACCTGACAAGTGGTAATAAATCCGAGGATGCCATTCTACGAGTCAAAGAAAGGCGCCAATGACTACATCAATCTTAATTAGGTACGTGGTCGAGCAAACAGGAAAATTGTGATCAATTCATGTCTGTTAGGCTTAGCATGCACTGCGATTAAACGTAGACGATTTTCAAATAGCTGGAAAGTATACACCGCGTACAAACACGCACTGCGTCTGGCATTTATTCGATTTAATTTTTAGTACCACCATGGATTTCGGGCAAGCAGCGTGAGTTAAGGCTTTTGTTTTAAAAATTTCGAAACGTAAATAACGCCTCCACCATACTTATTATGTATACTGAGACATCTACTAACTGATTAAAGGTTTTGAAAGATTTGAAAGAATACTTTTAAATCAGGCGCGTCAATAGTGCCACGAAGCGTTTTAGCAGGCTAATATGGTGAGCTGGTCTTTTGTTCGTCTTACCTCTAACGAGTTTATATCCGAGGCATCCTAATATAAATTTAGTCGGATAGAGATAAGGATAATAGCCATGTTTACGCTTGTAGAGAAAACGAAGGAACGCTTCTTGTACCTTTTCTAATAAAAGGGCGTAAGTACTTTCATGTGGGTTCCACATACAGGAGCTATTCCAATTTGCTACGTACGAGAGCATTAAATATTATTTTGATGGCATGTGCGTAGCGAAAATCACGGCATTAGGCAGAAAGCTATATGTTACATTTTTCTGCGGTTTCAAACCGCTTGCGTTTAATCGAAGAGTATACTATGTGTGTATATTTAAATTAGAGTTTAATTTGTAACTTTATGATTTCCCTTCTACGGTTATTACACGCGTTGTCTACATCTCTGTTATCTTCTCTCCTATCGCAGGTGTGCTGGAAGAGATTTCTGTACAAATAAGCATTACCTATGTACGTATTTTTCTGTTCCTTTCTTCTTGTCTGTTTATATGTGTGTACATAAATAGTTAAATTAATTAATAAATAAATACATAAGGATTTAAAGGACACTCTTCCAATGGGTTGACAAATATTTATTTCGAGCGGGATCGGATCCTCGGTCTGTAGAGCAAAAACCAAACGCTAAACCACTACGCTTGTCGTGCCATCAAATCATACTTTTTTATTGTAGGTTCATAAAGTTTTGCTGCCCAGGTTTTGATAACTTTCTCCAGTTTCTGTCTGGCCAGCTATGTTTCATGTTCAGTCTATCTTGTTCCCACTGCCGGGACACAGGCTTCCTCTCTGTGAGACGGAGTGGGCCACATAATCCACCACGCCGCACTTGTCTTCAATGTTTTTGGTTCTAGGACATACCCGTTTCCTCACGATGTTTTCCTTCACCGCTTTGAGAGTGTAGTTGAACAAGTAATTGTAATACTTACGTTAGCGGTCACTGAAATGCATTTCTATTTTACTGAAAGGTTTGAAGGCCTCTCAGTGGATCATCACCATCATTATCATCACTTCAGCTGAAAGACGTCCACTACTGGACATAGGCGTCCCCCAAGCACTACCATTTTGACCGTTTCTATGCTTCTCTCATCCAGTGGATTACTGCGGCCTTCACCAGGTCATCGGTCCATCTTGTGGGAGGCCTTCTAACGCTACATCTTCCAGTAGGTGGTAGCCACCCTAGAACCTTTCGGTTCCATTAGCCTTCTGTTCTGCCAGTAATGTGCCCTGCCCAATGCCACTTAAGTTTGGCACTTCTTCGGGCTATGTCGTTAACCTTGATTCTCCAATGGATCTCTTCATTTCTGATTCGAATGCTAATCCTCGGTGGATAGCTAAAATTTAATTCTTACAAAAACACTTTTACCAACAGACTAACAGTAAAAGTCACAAAGAAAGTCACAGAATTCATAATAGCTGTGATTATGTGATGTGATTACATATAATTGTATCAGCACTTACATAAGTCGTAATTTCTTACAATTACGAGGCAGCGCCTACAAATGAGCTCTGCCTACAAATGCCTAGAATTCTGTCTGCTTGTTAGTCATTAACGCCAGATGCCTACTTAATTAGGTCGAGTCTTGTTGCTTTTATTCAGAGTAGTTACGTTTTTTTTTACAAGGTGGCGTTCCAGACCATTTTAGGCAAATATCTGCGAAAAATGTATTTTCATGGTTCACCATACTTCAACTACTGGAGCTGTCATAGTTATGTAGTGGTAAACTACTTTATAATATTCCAAATGTGACAGTTTGTATGTTTAGAATCTAAACATCTAAACTTTAGATGTTCGGATATTTAGATATTGGGATGTTTAGATTTTTGTTACTCACGAAATAACAGCTGAACGGATTTGGATAAAATTTGGCACACATATAGTTTATAACCTGTATTAACATACAGGATACTTTACTTTCCGGTAGTACGTTCCTGTTGGATAATTTCCAAACTCCACGCGGGCGAAACCAAAAACAGCAAGTAAAAAGCAATACTTAATAAGAAAAGTTTTTCCTTAATTTATAAAGAGGTAATAAAGGGTAAAAATATCATAAGCAAAACAAAATACAAGTGCACCTATGGAGAGCAGCGATGACCCAGTGGTATCGCCTCGACTTTCGAGTTGTAGGTCGTGAGTTTAAACCCAAGCAGGCTTTACTTTGTTTATTTAATTTAATCACCACCGATCTCAAAACGGAGAAAGAAAACATCGTGAGGAAACCGGCATGTCGTAGAACCAATAGGTACTTTCATATGAGTTCCACAAGCAGGAGCTAGATTCTAATTTTACGAGAGCATTAAGTATAATTTTGATGGCATATGCAGAACGAAAATCACGGCAAATACGCAGCACAAAACCCAATCTTTGATAGGATTTCTTAGCTACCGTGGCATTACTGACAGAAACTGGACAAAGTTAAACCAGCATGTCCTTGGACCAACAAATTCGAAGATGTATGACATCTAACCAGCACTGCGCCCGCGTGGTGTATTACTGCCCACTCCTTGTCAAATAGAGGAGGCCCGAGTGCCAGTAGTGGGAACCAATAAAGGCTGGTTACATATGAAGACGAATAATCAGAAGGTAATCCTGACTTTCAGTGTAGTTCAGCGGCCAATTCTGATTTAGCTTCTATGCTTTTTTCGGTACGAGTTATAACTACTGTCTCAAGTTGTAAAAAGATTAGCTTGGCCTATGTTAGTACATGTAGCGGCACCACAGAAAGAATACTTCGCAACAATATTTGAAAATACAAAAAAGACAAGTGGCGCCATCCACAATGCCACAGGCGAACTACGCAAGACGCACGTCATAGAAATCCTAGATCGCACAGTTAAAGTTTACCGCGCGATTTGCATAGGTACAACCTTCCGACATCAACCGTCGCGTCGGGCAGTTGCCCACCAGACACAACACCCGTCTGGTCGGAGGATCCTCCTTCCATAGGGTATGAGTGAATTTTACACCCTGTTCCTCATACCTCTACAGTACATATTATCAGGATCTTTAGTCTTGGAAGCTCTTAAATTGCACCTCAAATGTGAAATGTTTATAAAACAAAAGAATTAATATCCTTATTATAGCGTATAGCTTTCAGACTTTCAGATTAGCATGAAAACAATACACCGCCGTAGCTTACCGCTGTAAAGTTGTTTCAAACAACAGAAATGTGGGTGTATTAATTCACAACTAGTGTTTCTAGCAGTTTCAGACATATTTTCAGGATGTTATTGCAGAGGTTTATAAATACTACATTTCTGGATGTATTATTGTTAAATAATTCTGTGGTTTTTGTTTTAATTATTGGAGCGTGAATTAAAAGTGAATTAAAAGTGGCGTGGCAATAAATGCTTTCCTTCTCTGTTTGAGAAGAGGTATAAAATGTACAGTCTGTAGTACAGAGATCTTTGGGCGCTTGACATTGACGGGAGGGTACTATTGGTGGATATACACGCAAAACGTGCCATTTGCCTAATATGTATTTCTGTGTCAATTCCCCCTTTTTGGGCGAGTAAATTTGTGCACGTTACATACGCTGCGGCAGGTTATACAGAAGACCGAAGAGTATAACCTGCCTCTATGTTTAGCGTTTGTGGACTATGAAAAAGCCTTCGATTCGATCGAGACATGGGCTGTACTGCAGTCCCTCCAACGGTGCCAGATCGACTATCGGTACATCGAGGTGTTGAAGTGTCTGTACGAAAACGCCACTATGTCAGTCCGACTCCAGGACCGGACCTCGGAACCTATCCTTCTGCAGCGTGGTGTTAGACAGGGAGATGTTATCTCTCCGAAACTCTTTACTGCTGCACTGGAGGATGTCTTCAAGGTTCTGGACTGGAAAGGGGCTGGCATCAACATCAATGGCGAGTACATCACTCACCTTCGGTTTGCCGATGATATAGTTGTCATGGCTGAGACCATGGAGGACCTCAGTACAATGCTCGATGACCTCAGTAGAGCTTCCGAAAGAGTGGGTCTTAAAATGAACATGGACAAGACAAAGGTCATGTTGAATGCCCGTGTAACACCCACTCTCATGACGGTCGGAGGCGCTGCACTCGAAGTTGTGGACGAGTACGTTTACCTAGGACAAACTGTCCAGTTAGGTAGGTCCAACTTCGAGAAAGAGGTCAATCGTCGAATCCGACTCGGTTGGGCAGCGTTCGGGAAGCTTCGCAATATCTTCTCGTCCCACATACCGCAGTGTCTCAAGACGAAAGTCTTCGACCAGTGTGTGTTGCCAGTGATGACATATGGAACCGAAACGTGGTCGCTCACAATGGGCCTCATAAGAAGGTTTAAAGTCACCCAAAGGGCAATGGAGAGGGCTATGCTTGGAGTTTCCCTGCGTGATCGAATCAGGAATGACGAGATCCGCAGGAGAACCAAGGTAACCGACATAGCCCGAAGAATTGCCAAACTTAAGTGGCAGTGGGCAGGGCACATTGCACGCAGAACAGATGGCCGATGGGGTCGAAAAGTTCTGGAGTGGCGACCGCGCACCGGAAGACGTAAAGTTGGAAGGCCTCCCACAAGGTGGACCGATGACCTTGTGAGGGCCGCAGGAGTCCGCTGGATGCGGGAAGCATAGAACCGGTCGAAGTGGCGGAGCTTGGGGGAGGCCTATGTCCAGCAGTGGACGTCTTTCGGCTGAAATGATGAAATTTGTGCAAATCAAGTAATAATGTCTATGGTCACAATTATTCGGTGAGTAGGCAGACATTCTCGTTTGACGATTCGATGTGTTGGTCAATAAATTACGACGCACGTTAAGGGGGTAGGGTGGGGTCAACGAAATGTGACATTGTGTGACAAGAGACAGGGGGGTCAAAAGCTTTGTGACGTCACATGTTAAAATCTAAATTACTAAAACTCGAAATTTATATGTAAAACAAAAACTTAAAATATTACTTACTTGATCTATATTTTTAAGGCTTCTTCTATCTATCTAAAATATTTTGCTTTTGTTAAAGATTATTTTTAATTAAAAAAAAATGAAAAACTGCTGTTTAAATTTAAATATAAAATTGAAAAATATGTGACGTCACACAAGGAGGGAGTGGGTTTTACAAGTGTGACCACCTGTGACAAGGACGGGGGGGGTGTCAAAAAACCATATTTTTATGAATAAGACCGTTTATATTTTATATTACTTGTTACAGTCAGCCAATATGATCCCACTCCTGGGCAAAGGTCTCTCCCCGTCCCCTGTGACTTCCAGCTATTTCGATTTGGAATGTTTTCGTATTACGAGTAGGAATTTTATACCTATTTTTTTGTCTGAGGGTTATATTTATCATTAAATCCCGGCCTAAAAGCTCTGGGCATAAGAATGTTCACCTCTATTGAACCCTTCAAAGATTGCGTGACTGGTTTCCAAGTGCTCATATTACGAACGTTTTAGGAACTTCGGCTGTTGACCCTTGATCGTCTTAACCCTACAATGTTTAAGAGAAATACTTCGTTTGAAAACCACTAACCGTTTTATTACACAACCAGCACCCTAATTGCGTAACATATGATTAATCATAATCTGTTTCATTTTGACAGTTCAACAATATACATTGCGTTATTTACGTTGTTGAGCAGACACATTTTTCGAACATATTATAGGATATCTCAGAAATAACCACAGTTAACCTTCAAAACTTATTTATTATTCTCTAAACTTATTTTGAATTAATCTCCACCGTACAACAATGCCAAGACCGCTCGCTGCCAACTCCCCTCGAAAAGTCCCCGATGCGTACCAATCCACTGCAACCGTCACCACCAGTGTGCCCAGTGCAATCAATTAAGTCTCCTGGTTTTATTTAAAATACACATTTCCACCGTCAGTATAGCCAGTACATATCTTTAAACCGTAGATCGATTTGATTAGTAAATTTTCAATCGTGTAGTTTCAGTCATATTAATGAAACCTTACAATATGAAGCAATGGTTTAGCACTCTGTTTCAAAACGAAACAGATTCTGATTAATCGTGAGTTACGCAATTAGGGTGCTGTTCTAACTTTGATCTAAGCTTCAAACATCCTGTCAGTTTTTGTATTTCGAATCTTATTCAAAATGATAATCATATTGAGTTTAAGTAAAAGCAGGTACTATTTTTTTTCAGCTAGCTAAATCGTTGATATTCACAAGTTTGTATGCTATTTTTTTACAGTTACTTTGGTTTTTACTGATAAAAGCCGACATACAGTCAGTTATTTTCTATTTGCAGTACCTACTTAAAGTACGGTTAAATGCTTTTATTTAGGAGGTTAAAAATAATTATGAATACCAAACGATCTAGTGGTTGGCTGATAAAAAATAGTGGGTAGGGACTTTGATTTATATTTAATTAAATATTAACGAAAAATCACTTTATATGCGACGTTGCCAGCCCGCGCGGTACGCTTTTAATATTCTAAATACAAAAGTGACAACTCATAGGCCGCATCCTAACCGAAATCAGAAGTCACGCTCTTTTAAATGAATATGACGTATTGGCACGATCAATCTAGTCGCGTTTGTACGACATTATTCACGCGTGTTTCTCCGACTCTTGTTTTCGGTACAGACGCGGTATAAGAAAACCGTTTTCGTATTTCGAACTTAGCCGACATAAAGTTCGAGATTCAAAAAAGGCTCGTTGGTTTAAAACTTGTTCTATAGATAAAAATCTATTTTGTAATAAGGTTGAAAATGTGTTAGCCAGCAAATACACTCGAGAGCAATGAATCCGGGTCACTTAAAGAATGTTAAAAATCTCGGAAACTAAAAATGATAGGTTAATGCAATAAATTGTATTTAATAGACAATGTAATACTCCTTAAATGAAAGTAAAAAAAATATGAGTCACCATACATTTTATTAACACAAAATTACATAAAGAAAAAAACTGCTGATCTCTCCTTAAAACAAAAATAGGAAACATGAAATTTTTGAACTTTATTACGATTTTCTTGAATTTTAATACTTCGTATTGCCTCCTCGTGCTTCCATTACTGCGTTTACGCGGTTTGGCATGCTGTACACCAAGTTCCTTATACGATTTTGGGGAATATTCTCCCATTCCTCTGTGAGAGCAATTTTGAGCTCACGAAGCGTGATTGGGGGAGGGTTTCGTTGTTTTACGCATCTGCCTAGCTCGTCCCAAGCATGCTCGATCGGGTTGATATCGGGCTGCGCGCTGGCCACTCCATACGAGTAATGTTCATCTCTTGAAGGTAGTCATTCACAATCCTACCTGTATGAGGTCGGGCATTGTCATGCATAAATATAGCATCCTCACCTAAATTGACCATAAATGGACCAACGTGATCATTGAGGATTTCTTCCACATATCTTACGCTAGTTAAAGAGCCGTTTTCTATGATTTCCAGCTCTGTGCGACTTTCAGAAGAAATTCCGGCCCACACAAGTACAGACCCACCACCGTAGGCTACTTTTTCTTCGATGCATGCTTGCTTGAATCTTTCCCCTGGTCTTCGATACACTCTGTGTCTTCCATCGTGCTTGTAGAGCATAAATTTTGATTCGTCGGAGAACATAACTTTTGACCAATCTTCAATACTCCAATTTACGTGGCTCTGGGCATATCTTAGTCTTGAAATACGATGCCCACGCTCCAGTTTAGGGCCGTTTGCAGGTCTAAGGGATTTTAAGTTAGATTCAGCAAGCCGACGTCTTACTGTCCATGCACTTGGGTTACTTCCTCCGAGGCGTCGAAACTGATTTGTGAGTTCAGTTCCTGTGAGAAAGCGATTTCGAAGCATGGTGTTCACCAAGTATCGGTCTTCTCGTGCTGTGGTACACCTGGTTCTGCCCGTTCCTGGTCTGCGTAGGTTAGAACCAGTTTCTTCGTAACGTCGGAGAACTCTTTGTACTGTTGACAGCGACACACCGACAGTCCTGGCTGTATCGCGCTGACTCCGGCCGGTTTCCAGCATTGTAAGTATTCTGGTGCATTCTTCAGGCGTAAGCGACATAATTTCAGCTTGAATAATGAATATAGAGCACTATCAACATGGTTTATGTACCCACATAAATGACAGATTACAAACAAAAGCAAAACCAAATGCTGTAATTTCGTAGTTCCATCTTCGAAAGTGGCCCTTTTTCAAATTAGATTTTTTTATGATATAACTTTACAATAACTATGAAGTTTTAATACCTTCATTTAAGGAGTATTACATTGTCTATTAAATACAATTTATTGCATTAACCTAGCATTTTTAGTTTCCGAGATTTTTAGGATTCTTTAAGTGACCCGGATTCATTGCTCTCGAGTGTAGCTTATAGAAGGAAAGCACGGAGCGGTGCTGAACTAAACATTTTAGATTGCTGCAGGATTTATACACTTAGTTGCGGTTTTGGTGCTCGAGCTTGGCTGAAAACCAATATAAGGTTTAAAGTGAATTTAACTTTACGAACGTGATTTGTTTCGTATTCATATAGTGTTCCTACCCCTGTATAAACATTATTCAGACAAGTTAGAGATTAGTCTCTAACTTAACAATTAACTAAATTAACAATTAAACTTCAAAACATAGCCCGGGTGAGGGTTAGCCCTCACCCGGGCTATGTTTTGAAGTTTAATTGTTAATTTTAGTTATTTATGTTATTAGTAGCAGGCAGACGTTCCATGTGAACTGTGACTGGAAGCCGAACTCAAGGCAGGCAGATACGATAATCTGTTATACTAGCTTTTTCCTGGTTTAGTCCGCTTACAGGTCGGAAATAATCCTACGGGTACGTAGGTACTACCAGGATAAATATCAGCCTATGTCCTTACCCACCACCATATTAATAAAAAAAAAATACAAATTTCCTGTATCCTAACTTAACTAAAACGAACGAACTAAAATTAAGCGTTGAAAAATTCATCCGCATTGCAGTCGACTGGTGTGTATCATACTAGAATTATTTGAATAAATGACCATTTGATTTCAAATAAAATAAATAAATTAATTCTTTATTTTCTCTTCCACAAATAAAACAAGTAAAAACGTTACACATACAATCAAAAGGAACTGAACTTGAACATAAGACATAATAATTTTTGGTAATTTACATATAGGTAAGCAAAAATATTTTATATGTGGGAGACTGGCGCCTAAACTAAGCTGAACCCTGTATTTTAGGACACCAGGACCTTACCAAGAAGCTTATACACAGAGATGGAACATAACAATATTAAGTGCAAAGAACACATTTCACATTTTGAGAAATCATAGCATGGAAAATGATTTTCTCACATATTTTCATACAGTTACAATATTCCCAAGTCTGATCCCCGAAACTCCTTTGATTATACCTTCACAACAATACAATAAAACTAATATCGGCAATATACGGCAACTAATCATATTTACCGTCTATAACGATAATCGATCGGGGTCGTGACCAGAATGTGACGAACTTAACGTCCTTTATGAACGAACTTAGGAACAGATTACGGAATATTGTTCCGGTCTATGCTTTTTATGTTTGTCTACTGACCTGATTTTGATAAACACAATGATTTTGAATACAATTAGAACGTGAATGATATGTTGTGTGTATGTGAAATGATTATTTGCAGAGAACGTGCATAAGTACCCAAAATTTACAATATTTTGTTACGCTGTTTACTGTTGAGGGTTCCGTACCCAAATGCAGCTAACAGAACCCTATTACGAAGCTATTAAAAATATTAATTATTATTTAAAGATATTAAAAAAATAATTACCAAGATTTTGTAAAAATTTGTAAAAGTTGATTCCCAAAACCATAAATTTGCCAAAGTTATGGTTAAAACCTATAAGGGGTTAACGTGGCCGCGCCATTGAAACGCGGAGAACCGAGCGACCACGGAGATCTTTAAAACTAAGCGTTGCAGAGACCGAAATTTAGGTAAATGATAGATTGAATTTGTAAAAATATAGAAAAAAAAACCAGGTTTATATTATAGGAGCTGTAAGACTATAAACCCATGGCCACGCTTTGAAACGATGAAAAACACGATATCGCCGATATCTCGCTGAAAAAGAATCGCAGAGGTCTGAAGTTTTTTGTAAAACCTAGATTAGAATTTGTCAAAATAAGTAAAAATACAACGAAAAATGCTAGATTTATATTTCAAGAGATTGACATCGAAGCGGCCACAGCCTCCGCTGTCTGTCCGTTTGTCAGTGGTCTCTGTAATCGGTGGTCATGAATCTATTGTATTTTTATTTGTAATTTCGCCCGATTTTTTGTTTAGGCAATGGCAGAACGACTACCTTGGTACGATTGCTTACCTTATCGTATATATGTGTACCTACCTATTCATAAATTCGTAATAAACAACGTCTGTAAGTAAAGCATCAAAAAGTACAAGTACGCACCTATTATTTTCAAATTGAATGTGAAAGGATGAATTTAATATTGGGTTCTTTGACAACACGATGTGTGTGAAGTGCCCTTTACATAAAACTTTTTTGTTTTGAAATAAAGGTTCTTATTTATTTTCAAATCAAGATGAACGTACATTGCGTGAAGTGAGGCATAACTTACTCATAATACATAATTGTGCTGACGTAATAATATCTGCGTATATACTGCCTTGTTAATATAGTGGTTGCAAGCACTTCTGCTGATCCTGAGGTCCTGGTTTCGATTCCCAGGTTGGTTATTTTTTGGTTTTCCATCAGGAATTTGTCAGTAGCAGTCCGAAGTCTTTATGTGTGCCCGGTCGATGGTAAGAAGCTCGCCCCTTATTACATGGGACTTAAACATAACTGGCGAAATGTGGGTGTTCTATAGGTACACCCACATTTCGGGGAAAAAGAAAGAGCGATTATCAAGCATGTTTTCAAAAAGGTTTGAACAAAAAAGCGTCCGCCATAAAAAATTAAAAAATGTTTACATAAAGTATTGATGTTTTTTTTTTAATGAACTTTTAATGTCTGTAAAAAAAATGTCTAACGACACAGATACCTAAAACATGTTTTGCTAGATTGCTTACACATTATTTCAATTAAATTAAGTAAAAATAAATTCATTTATCATTAAATTTGGCCATAAATAAGCTGTTTAGTTAAAATTTTGGGAATTTTCGAAACGAATCTAAAAAAATTGGTTAAATAAAAAATGGTAAAACTTCGTCTAAAACAACCATGGCTTAAATTGTTCTAAATTGTCTGTACTATCTTACATTATCGCTTTAAAGCTTTGCACCTATCTTCCAATCACCCTGTATATAGAGTGTTGTTAGCGTTTACAGATAAATCGGCGGTCTTTGTGATAAACTTCAATTAGAAAACAAGTTTTTTTTTAAACCAGCGATTAAATTTAAAATTATTATATATATACGATTAAAATACTTTTTACATAACTGACAACTTAGCTCGGTCACGTCCGGTGCCAAGTTGTCAGTGACCTTTGTGGAAATAGGTTAAGTTTGATATTCAAAAATATCTCTATGGTTTAAAACTGGGCTCGATAAACCGTATTTATATAATAACGGAAAGAGTACATAAAGAGACTTTGATGAGGGTGCGTGAATGTAGCAAAGGAGTATGTAGACCGTAGCAGATGCAGAACTACAGAACGCTATAGTTTTATATAATATAAATATAAATCATTTAATTCAGGTAACAAAGACCCATAACATAAATACCTTATAAACTAAAATACATAATTATAAAAATCCACACAATAGTAGTAGCACTTCACTTTGCACTAGCTTTCCTTTGTGCTCTCCTGTGGAACTTGTCCGTGGAAGCGACGGAACACCACGTCCTGCGGCCAAAAGTCCTCTTCCATGACGACGGGCAGATAACAATTCACAACAATTTTTCATCCCCATATGGGGAAAGGCGTGAGCTTCCGTATGTATTATACAAAAAACATATCTATAGATATCATTCCATTAACGACCTTTTTAAGTATAGAATATCCAGTTAAATGTCGAATCAACAGATCACAGGATAAGGAAGAGACTTTAAACAAAAAGATAAAAAAAAACCTTTTGTCTCCATCCATCCAACATTAATAGTACACTTTCTTCCAGTTCACTTTATCTAAATAATATACAGGTTTAAGAAAAATTATGAGACAAACTCGAAACCGATTCAAGTAACCTGAAACAAGACGATTTTCCTTAACTCTTACACAATCCTGACTCAGGCACACAATTCTCGAGACGGATCGCTCGAAAGTCCCAACGAGTAATTTATCAGTAAAAGGTGACAAATCCCTGCTTCTCACATTCCTACTAGAACGGATTTATAAAAGGAACCCCAGTAGTAGTATAAGAGTGTAGGCACACAGGGGCTATGCTTGTTGATTAGAGTTGCGTGCCATGCAGCATATTAAGTGACATGATCTAGCGACGCTGTTGCTCGTATTTTTACATCCTTCTGTGCATTACGACTTCTTATAGTGAAAATTTTATGTTTGGATATTTGTTACACAATCACGCAAAAACGGCCGAACGGATTTGGATAGAATTTGGCTCACAGATATTTTATAATCTGGATTAACACATATAATCATATAATCCTACTAATAGGTATTATAAACACGAAAGTTTGTAAGTATGGATGGATGGATGTTTGTTACTCTTTCACGCAAAAACGGCTAAACAGATTTGGATTAAATTTGGCACACAGATAGATTATAACCTAGATTAACACATAGAATACTTATTATCACGGTAGTACGTTCCCGCGGGATAGCTTCCGACTTCCATGCGGGCGAAGCCGCGGGCGGAAGCTTGTATCATATAATACTTTTTATCGTGGTAGTACATTTCCGTGTGATAATTTTCAACCTCCAAGCGGGCAAAGTCGCAGGCAAAAGCTAGTATTTCATAATTTTTAATACATGGGATTAAAACGATTAATTAATTATGCCATATAACGACTTATAGTGACCTTATTGGTGATGTTCTTTGGAAAGATCAGGCGTGTATGCGCATTAATCGCAACCGGCATACGTTTATGACGAGCGCGGTAGCTGCGCAACACAGAAACAGTGTGAACGGAGTTCATTTTGACAGTTTTGACAGACAAACTTTGAATGGATTAAATTAAAAGGAGATGAAGATACAATACTTCAAGTAGTCCGTGGTGTAGTACTTCCATCTCAGGAATTCGCCGTGCCAGCAGCGGCTAGCTCTAGGTATTCCCTGTTCTGTGCCTAGCACCTACTTCAGCAAGCCACAACTGTACTGTTCGAGCTACGCTACTCATCAAGCGAAGCTCCTAGCTGTGTGTCTTCGGCCTAAGAATTCCAGTACACTGTATGTAAGTAAAAGATCGCTTGCCGGCTTCATAAGGTGAGACAGGTGTCTTCAGAAAAGGAATAAGATCGCTTCGTGGCCTAAATAAGGAAAATAAAAGGTCGCTGTACCGATTGTAAGCCATGTGGTGCCGACTTTTGTGCACGGTTTGTATTTAAGTTTTTGTCTGACATCAGAAAAATAGGGGCCGACCTAAATGTATCTATTGTCTTAAGATTATTCGAATCTGTATACATAACCTGAAAACTATTTTGCTTTTTAACACGCTTTTATTTGCTTCACCTGTATGTTTGTTTGTAATCATGTTTGTAACGGACTCCTTTGGACTTGATTTTGACCCACTACAAACGGTCAGATTTCATAACTTTGTAGTTTTATCGAAGACCGATGACAATTCAATAATTTAAAAAAAAGAAAAAAAACTGAAAAATCACGCTTTTGCAGTTAGCAGAACTAAAAAATAGAAAATAAATAATAGATAAAACATCTAAAAAACCTGCTTTAAAAACCAAACTAAACAACTAGAAAATAATTTCAAAAAAGCGTGGGGTGCTTGATATTAATTGATTATAAAAATCAATTAAAACCCCCCCTTTTTCTGGGGGAGGCCTGTGTCCAGCAGTGGACGTCTATTGGCTGAAATGATAATGATGATGATCATAAAAATACTTCAAAAAGCAACCCCCGCGCATGAGTCAGGTCTTCACTTTGTTTGTACCCTCTTTTTGCGCCAATAAATAATTTAATTATTTATTTAATAAGTTAGGCACTTTTCTATGGAATGAGCCCACCTTTTCCAGTATGAATATTTATTTATTTAAATGCTTGCACATAATAAATTATTACAAACTTGATATTTGGCAATATTTAACGAACTTTTTAATTAATAAATATATGTAATATGGTACTCAACATACCTTATACCAATATTGACTCAATACATTTACGGTAACTGTCAAATTTGATAGTTATTGTGCTGCCGAGTATGTTATTAGGCCTAATCGGTTATTTATTTCACCAAAAAATAAGATACCTACACCTGAAACTTCATGACTATACTGATACAAAAATCATTTGCGGCAAATCACATACTCTCAATTTAATATTTAGTAGGTAGGTACTAGCTGTGCCCGCGACTTCGTTCGCGTGCATGTCGGAAAACAATAATGGGTCGCTTAGATGGTGTAGGTACCACTCCTCCATTAAAAAGGAAGAATCTTCCGATCTAGCCTGGTAGAAACCCACCACAACTTTCGAATGCAGTTACTGCGTCTTCAGGGTTTATAATATTATTGCGACGAAGTCTCACTCAGATTTTTGAGAATAAATATCTATAAATCAAGGCCAGGCGTCTTGATTTATATTTATTCTCAAAAAGGCTTATTTTCTAATATCTGTGCACCTGCCATACTCTACAAATCGACTGCGCGTCTGGTGGAGTGATGTGCTGAAGCGTTATGCCACGTTCCCACGGCTCGCTTTCTCATAGGCCAGACCGCACCAAGAAAGGCGGATAGGCCGTGGAAACTGTCACATCCGATGTCGATGAGGTCTCCGGTGGCCAGTCGTCGCCCGCCGAGAGGCGGTAAGTTCAAAAGCGCGGTGTGGCGCAGCGTGGGGGCGGGCGCCTGTCTCGGCCCTTATAGTTGCGTATCTTTTAGTTTTGTTTATCAAATGTTGGCCACTGAATAAAACCACAGCAGTAGGAATGCTCGGCATGGACCGCGACAGCCCTCGCCAGGTAGTAGTGCAGTAACATCTGGCGCCACCTGTCAGTTAACGGCCCGGGGGATCGCGGCGTTATCACGATGAAAAAAGATCACGCTGTAAAATGCACCAAGCGAGCATTCGTGCAGTCAGTATGGCAAAACATGCGAGCGAGCAACACTGATTTTAGCATACGGTGGCGTAACGACATGCTCGCTAAGAATTATTAGATATACATTGCGTCCCGTAACATCGATCATTACCTACCTTAAGAGCGCTGTTGAAAAAAAAGTACAAAACCAGGCAAAAAAATTATAAAATTGACAATATTTCCTATATATTATACATATATCATCCTTCCATGCATCCAGTCTATGCATCCTTTGTTGGAGATACCAAATAAATATTTATTTTTTTCTAAGTTGTTTTAATTAAGAAAATGCTTCTCTGTAAACGATGTTGCTCGAAAGAGCACCTTTCCGTCCGGAGCGCCGAGGTCAGTTAGGATCCGCAAGATGATGAATTTTGGAAAGTAAATCCAATCAGTTCTGGTTGCCAAGCGAGACACTCACACAGTACAATTAGTAGATACACGCGTAATGGTCCCGCTCCGATGGCTCGAAGGATCAATGTTCGGGGTTGGGGTGAGTTTAAGATAAACTAAGATTAAGGATTATAAAGATAGCTATATTTCAGTGATACAAATGGGATAACGATTAAAACTAATGAGGTAAAATGAGATGAGATTGAGCCGCGCCCGATATGCTTTCCGAGAGCGTACTGACTATTTTACTTAGGTAATTAATACATAAAATATTCAAGGCATAGAGCGCGGTGTCGCAATTACGCTGACATGTTTATTATTGTTCGGTGATTGACCTGAACAGATACAGTTGACCGTGAGAAAAGCAATCCATTTACTGAGATCCACCAGTAGTTATGGCCGCCATTTTGGATTTCAATTTCCTGATTTTCGCCAACTAACATAACGAAAATTAGCACATCATTTACAACTCTTTTTACTACCAAAACTCTAGAAGGTAGGGTCTAGAATGGTATGTTGAATTCATGGTTAAAGTTTGCGCACGGAATAAAAACTTTTCCTGTATACTCCGAGTTATGAACAATATTTGAGTATGAAAGTAATCCATATTGATTTCGTACTTTGACGTGATACCTGTACAAATCACACATCTAAACAGAAAAACAGACAAACCGACAAACTGACAAATACACAAAAAAAAAATTCATGATAGATATGGCATCTGTTGGTTATCCCTTAAAAAATAGTAGGGGTGCTACTATTTTTTTTGGAAATATTTTGAATGTATAGAAACAGCTCGTCTACAGATTTATTATATGTATAGAATATAGAATAGATATAGAAATATATAAAATGACTAGAAATGAATCTGCCAAGCCTTTTCTCAACTATGTTGGGGTCAGCTTCCAGTCTAACCGGATGCAGCTGAACACCAGTATTTTACATGTAGAGTCTGCTAATTACCCCAGTAAGACTAGTTGTCATACTTTTGAACTTTGGGCTTTTGAGCTACGAATGGGATCAACGGCTTCATGTACTTTCTGAGGCACGGATGGGTCTTGGTATGTAAAGATCCCATCCACGGACCAACCGTGGCAAGCGTAGCTTAGCCTAATCAATCGACTCGTGCGGCTGCTATTACTTAGACACAAGACACTTGTATTACCTACCTAAAATAATAAAATAGTTGAACAACTACCTGCAACGCTTGATTTAAACACGACCTGCATTTCATTTTGCAAATAATAGGTCTTTACCTATGAAATTGCCGTTTTGTATGAAAAAATTTAAACGAATTTTTTTCATGTATTTTTTATTTGTATTTATCGAAGTAATCACCCATGCAATCAATGCATCTTTGCCATCGCAGTGGCAGTTTATTGATGCCCTTCTTAAAGAAATCAGCTGGACGGGAGGCAACAAATTCTTCAAAGGCATTTTGTACTGCCTCTCGGGTATTGAATTTTTTTCCCGCCAAGAAGTTATCCAAATTCTGGAAAAAGTAGTAGTCTGTAGGCGCAAGGTCTGGTGAGTAGGGCGGATGACGGAGAGCTTCCAACCCCAGTTCTTGCAACTTGGAGACCGTCTGCTGTGCAGTATGAGGTCGCGCGTTGTCGTGCAGGAGCAGCGGAGACGAGCGATTGACCAATGCTGGTTGGAGATGTGCCAGCTTCTCCATCATTGTGTTCAGTTCTTCACAGTACACATCTGCAGTAATGCTCACCCCGTTTGGTAAGAAGCTGTGATGAATCACACCGGCGCTAGACCACCAAACAGTGACCATCACTTTTCTAGGGGTAAGTTTTCGTTTAGGGCATTGTTTAGGTGCTGAACCAGGATCCAACCAACTTGCTGAGCGCTTGCGGTTATCAAACAGAATCCATTTTTCATCGCAGGTAACAATGCGGTTCAAAATTCCTTCATTTGTGTGTCTGTTGAGCAGTGCAAGGCACGTCTCGACGCGTACTTCGCGCTGACGATCATTGAGTTCGTGGGGCACCCATTTGTCAAGCTTTTTTACCTTGCCAATTTGACGCAAATGGACCAATATTGTTTTGACGCTAACGTCGAAAGCTGCTGCTAATTCAGCCGTAGATTGTGTATCATCAGCTTCCACAATCGCCTTTAATTCGTCATTGTCGACCAAAGTCTTCGGACGACCGCGAGGTTCATTTTTCAGGTCGAAATTTCCAGAACGGAAGCGAGCAAACCAATAACAGGTGGTGCGTTGGTTTGTAGTGTTAGCTCCGTAAACGTCGTTGATGTTGCGTGCCGCTTGTGCCGCGTTGCTGCCACGACGGTACTCATATTCCATAATTACTCGAATTTTTAACGTATCCATGATGACGAAAAAGATTGAAATGCGATGAAAATGTAACACTAATCAATAAACAAATGACTACTTTTGGAAAAAAAAATCCATGTTTTTAAAATAAAATTAATTTGAAATTAGAATTCTTACCCAAACAAAAATTATTTTGATTTGAAATGGCCAGTACTGCAAAACGGCAATTTCATAGGTAAAGACCTAATATATTCATTTGGACAGCCGACATGAACCTGTAGAGATACGAAATTAAATGTCTCTTGCAATGCACTTGACATCAAAATAAGCTCTTTGAGAACGAAACTGTACTCAAAAAGCCTGTCTACATGCCTGCTTCTGTTTTTGTCATGTCTAATAACCAAGCCGAAAATAGCTTTCCATTAAATGAGTCATAATTAAAGATAGGTAGATGCAAGGGCAGCATAGTCCTATTTTTCAAATGATAGCAACTTCGAAAGCAGTAAAAAAAAAAAAAAAGTTTGCAACAAAAAATAATTAACAAAAACAAAAAACCCGACTGCCTAAAAAGTGGACTTTAATTAAAAAAAGATGGAAACAAGAAACTTGATTTAAAAGGATGACTATTAGACTGAATACTATAAGCAACCGCATGCAGTCGGAGGTATATCTTCTTAAATTTTACAATAAAGACCTTTATTGCCCTCCTTCTGGCGCACTCGGGTAAACATTAATTGATTATAAAAATACCTCAAAAAGCACCCCACGCTTTTTAATTGAATTAAATAATTTTCTCCTTTTTTAGTTTGGTTTTTAAAGCGTGTTTTTTAGTTTTTTAAACTATTATTTCGGTATAAAAAGACTTTCAAAGTCAGTAATTTTTTTTTCAATTTCCGCAGTGGAATTTTTTTTTAGTTACAAATTCGCTTGCAACTCGATTTTTGTCGAAAATAGGGTTGGTTTTTCCACACTGTGCGGTGTGTGGCGTGGACCTATTAAAACATAAATAGAAACATTTGCTACTTTTGCCTCGTTTACGTTCATTCATCTGAGGCCCTAGTACGAGTTTCTTTTAACCACCTCGATCTAAGGAGTAGGAAACGCCCGTAATTAGATCGAGATTACGGATTTCGTGCTTAGAGAGTAGGCCCCCTGGATTGGTGAAGGAAAAATCGGAGCGCCGAACGCGCTCAGTTAGCTTTAGATCGAGATGGTTAATTGAAACTCACACTAGAGCCTCAGATAAATGAACGTAACCGAGGAAAAAGTAGTATGTTTGTGTGTATGTAAGAATTATATAAGGATCGTAGCTGGTAGCGTTCTGTATTGTGTATGTTTATGCTTACCCACATGATGAATAATAGTTTGTGGATGTATGTGTGTTATACTGCCATTTTCAGAAAGAGAACGACCAAATCACGTAGTTAACAGGATTACACCACAAACCAGTTGAAATTCAACGTAAAAAAACGGCTACAGGTAAAGAAACAAGCCCCATACACATTTATGACTTTTAGTAGTTCACACACAGATTTCTCGCTTCCAGCAGTTTTCACATCAATTTATCAATAACGTGCCTAATACCGTGTGAGATCGGGTGTCCTAATTAATAAAGCTGCGTTTGGGCGTGACGTAATTAATTAGCCCATATCCGGCGTTGGGCGCGTACTGGCGTGCCAGCCTGTCGTGTCCATAGTCAACACTAATCTGATTGGTTTTTCTTGTGTCATATTTAATTTTGAAGACACCAGTTCAATTTTATGTTTTGCTACATACTAGCTTTCGCCCACGGCTTCACCGTCGTAGTATGTCGATAAAAAGTAGCCTATATTCTTCCCCAGAGTTTAAAGTGTTGCCATACCAAAGCCGTTTCGGAGATTAATCGGAAAAAAAAACATTAAAATAGTTTTTTTGTTATAAATAGTATTAGTAGGTAGTAGCAGTGTTTGTTATATACTTTCATAATTATGCATTTCATAAAAAGCTGTTTTTGCTGGTAGAAGTTTAGATATGCTCGCTAAAATTTCTATACAAGTATTTGAAATGTGTATGCTACAAGCAGTGGGGTGCAGCGTGCAGTTTTAAAATAGTTGATTTCTACCTAAGTATACACTTAGAATTGGTAAATAAGTAAACATTTAGAGGTGGCTAAGCTCATAAGATATGACGCCCTCAGGCTAGGTGGAGTGACGATTTCCGCAGGGTGGCTGGTAGCAGCTGAGTGAGAGTTGCCGAGAATCAAGCTGAATGCAATCGTGCATTGGAGAAGCCTATGTCTAGCAGAGGACTATTGTAGGCTGATGATGATTCCAAAAATCAATTATTTATACCGTTAATATACAGGCCAATGTTATACAGAGCTCACTAGTGGATATTGGTAGAGAAGAGCTGTTATCTTAAATTTTATCATTAAATTCGATTAGAGAAGCAATATGGCAGGAATTATGTAATTTCTTGATATAGTGGGGAAATTGATCATTTCTCAAATACGTCATAAGACATACTACGTCAATTTGTCGACTTGTCCACTTGTCAATATGTCCATAATTGAGTTTAATAAGTTTTTAAAGGATTTATTAAATACTATCAAGAAAATAGGTAACCTTTTTTTTGGATGGAAAATCAAATAACTTCTCCCGCTCTGGGTGGAGCAGGAGGGCGTGTCAGACTTTTACTGACTCAAACCCACCCGTGTTCCCTCAGTTGCCTGTGTGCCAGGGGCCGCGGTATCTCTTTAGAACAAGCCGCACCCCTGGAAATAGGTAAAAATCAATTTTGAGCACAGTGGTGTCATCAAAGTAACTAGAGTCGTTAGCTATCAGAACTTGGTTCAGCGTATCGATTGTGTAAAGTTGTTGAAAGGTTTAAAGAGAAAAGTTGGACGCGGAAGTTGTTTCAAGGACGCCATTCTCCTGCAGATGTCGAATTAAATCAATATTTCTTCTACTCCTATTGAAGATACGGAATTATTGAGTTTTTTAAAGGCACTTTTTTGAGCATTTCGACGGTAATAGATTCAGTTTAGAACTTATCTACGAGTTTGGCGCCATCAGTATGGTCCATCAACTCTGATAGGTCCTGGCACTAGGGCATGCTGGATATCAGAGGGGCAATCCCCGTATTTTTAATAACGGTCACATTCTACTAAATCTCTGTGTCAATCTGTCAAACATACCCCTAATTTCCCTATATTTTTGACAGTTTTTGACGTTACATGGCGTAGAGATGAAATTGTAACTAGATTTTGGTAGTTTTTGGCGGGATCGCGTTGGAACATGTCGCACGAATTTTCCTTTTAATCAAATTTTGTGAAATAGCGAATTAAATTGTATAATTTTGGTAGTGAATTATTTAATTTAGTTACGTGTGAGTGCACAAGTGTAGTGAAGGTGAAAATAAGTGACTAACGTGGACTTTTCGTGTTCCCCCCAAAAACTCCTACTAGGTTGTTGTAAAGTTACTACCGCTTTACATAACTTTGATTTGACTAACTAAAGTCTACTATGACTGTTTTGTAACTTCGTACCCGATATCGGGCCATTTACTTGATCGAAAAGAAAAATTACTTGACACTGGCTAAATGCACAAACCGTGCGAAGCCAAAACACAAAAAAAAAAAACTAGATTTTGTCTGTTACGGGAATTGGCCTTCAGAACGCCAATTCTCGTAATTAAGAACGTTAAAATTGTAGTCGCAGTCGCATCTCGGTGACAAATGAATACCTAAAACTGATCAAAAATTTATGGAAACTCGAGGTATTCGTGACAGATTGAGACTGAGATCAGACTGTGAACGTTTTTAAAGTTACGAGAATTGCCCCTCTGGTGTCCCATCGTTTGTGTAATATGCTACTTAACCTAAAATACACTACGTAAATGTCTAATTTCAATAAAAAATGGGCATAATCCATTTTTATTGCGTTCACACTACTTGTCAACGGGCGTCTATAATCTAATATCTACGAAGCTAATATTAGTAGGATATATGAACTTGTAAGACGTCCTTCACAAACCCTACACCTGCACTGAAATCGAAGGGTACAAGTAGACCCTTCGGAATCCTTTCACTAATCGTCGCCCTAAGAACATTGATGTCAATAGGAATCGGGTATTGATTGGGTATCATAATGGTCAGGTCTTTGTTTAAAAGTTCCTTACATTAGTTTGGAATTATTGAGTTGGGAATCGACCAGAATCCTTTGAATCTGTAATCAGAGGAATAAGCTGTAGGAATGATTTATTTATCCACTAGTTTCTGCCCACGACTTCGTTCGCATGAAAGTCGTAAGTCACCACAATTGACTAAAATGACAGCCACAAGTTATAAAACTTTCCTGTTTTAACTACGTTTGTAGTTTTGAGGTTGACACCCGCCTAATGGTCTTATGGCCACTGCCCTTCAATTTTCTAGGGAATACAGCGGTTGTTCGCTGCAGCTTGATCATTTTTGGGCATTAAAATTGCCCGTTCACACGCCCAAGAATTCTCTTGGTTCGGTATTGGACTGGAATGGATTGGACTGGTTAAATTTAGAAGCATAAATATAAAATCAAGCAAAATCTCTTTAAATTCTAATTGGTCTCTTAGAAAAATAGTTTGACTCACGACTCGATATTAATAGGGAACCTCCCGCTAATTCTACACAAATACCAAAACTTGGGAATCGAACTGACAACTACAGGTTCGCAAAGGAATCGTCCAACCGCTCAGTTATTTTACTTTGTCGAAAGTTAGCTAACCAGCTGTTCTTTTACTCTGTCATGATTCACTGCTTAGCTCTTGAAAGGTAAAGCAGGATGTTAATCGTACCTGTAACTATCTTCTTTGTTCCCTTTTAACTCAGTGAAGTAATGG
This sequence comes from Antitype chi, assembly GCA_947359405.1. Classification (NCBI taxonomy): domain Eukaryota; kingdom Metazoa; phylum Arthropoda; class Insecta; order Lepidoptera; family Noctuidae; genus Antitype; species Antitype chi. Next base: position 5,192,964 of record OX375815.1, on the reverse strand, counting down.
AAATAATTCGACTGTTATCATACACTGGTATTTGTGTTCGCTCTCATCTAGTCTCATTTCCTATGTAAATGTATGGCAAGATTCTTTGCGATTTCCGACTTTTGTAATACTCAAACCTCTGTGGTCCCATAGAGTTTTTTGATCCCTGAAACAGAATCGATTGGTATCATTTTTGAATTTTTTGTGAAAATTGCACATTACCTGCTAACTGTATTTTTTATTTTATTTGTGAACGCTAATCAGACCAGTGTCCTAAGGCCGTATTCATGTAGCGATAACGGTTGAGTTACTTACTTGCTTACTTATTGACCCATCCAACCTGTAAATGTTGTGTTGTCCATCACTGCGGCTTAGGTGAATAATGGAAAAGCGTGATGATAATCATTTAAAAGGTTAAATCTGTAACTCTTCGCAATTTTTTAACCTTTTGGCCCGTCTTTTTACAATTTGCGGTAAACTACAGAAGAAAACGAATTAATTGCAATACTGTTCATGACCCATGGCTAAAAGCGTGATAATTTATACCCTACGGCTTGCGCAGGCACATAGGAAATATCTGTGCAAAATTTTAACGAAATCTATGTAGTAGTTTTCGCGTGATGCTGGAACATACTGTTCAGACACACAAAAATTATAATAAAAATATTTTCGGCAATAGAATCGTTTCCAGACCTCGCAAAAAATACAAAAAAATATATTTATCAATGTATAAATAATATATTACAGATTAAATGACATAAAATTATACCAAGTTAAGACGACTCACACCTGCCTGTCCTTTTCTCAACTAGTCGGCTTCCAGTTTAACCGGACGCAGCTGAATACTAGTATTTTACATGAAGCGATTATCTTTCTGACCTCGACAACCCAGTTACTAGATTATACGATATCCCTTATAATAAGACTGGCTAAAACGACTACTTTTGAATAAGTTTCATGTAAATAGCGGATTATTCGAAGCGAATAATTAAATCTTCAAAACTGTCAACGGGCAGCAAGTCACAACCAGAATAAAAGTAACACTTGAATATAATTTCCTCTTCTAACAAATTCTAAATGACACGACTATTCGCTTTTGGCAACACAAATGTGAGTGTTGCCCGAATAAAATTGGGTTGCCTGTAAAATAGATTAACTGGACTGTGTACGATGTCAATGTCCCTTGTTTTTAATTAGAATTAACTCGGAATGGGACGAGTTTTGTAAAAATTGCTGGGAATTTTGTTGTTTGTTAGTTATTTAATTATCTGCACTGCAGAGATAGCCCCTTGGTTTTTACTATTAAGAAGTTTATTTCTTTTCTTGGCGATAACGTTATTATTACTTATTAGCTTTTACCAGCGGTTTCGCCCGCCTGGAAGTCGAAATTTATCCCACGGGAACGTATTGTGTTAATCCAGCTTATAAACTATCTGTGTACCAAATTTTATCCAAATCCAATCAGTCGTTTTAGCGTGATTGAGTAAAATACATCCAAACATCTAAATATCCAAACATACAAACTTTTGCGTTTATAATATTAGTAAGGATTAAGTAGACTATGAAGATGAACTCGATTGAATCAGTTAATTCTGAACTCTTTTATAATTTCGAATGTATCGTGGACGTCCAGGTTCATGTCACGGGGTCACGATAACACAGGAAAGTAAAGTGTATGGAAATATATGAGTGCGGTTTTAAATTTCCGTCTAGGATAACGTTACAACGTGCACATATTTGTATAGATTTTATGGAGGTAGAAGTCCTCGATGATATCGTCATGTTCATCTACAATATCATCATCATTTCTGCCGAAAGACGTTCAACACTGGGGCCTCCTCCAGGTACCGCCGCTTGAACCGGTTCTATGCTGAATTTTTTTGAGGGGTTTTGCCACGCGCCAGGAGGGTGGGCGATCCATGGCGGTAAAATGCATCGAGAACGCTGCTGCCCATTCTTTAGCGAGCTCTTTAGTCGCCTTTTATAGACCTATACCTGTGCTTCCAGCATTGAGCAAAATTTATGAAAAAATCATGCTACACTAGATGTTGTCACATTTTAACTCAAATGGGATTTTACATAGTCGACAGTTTGGTTTCACAAAAGGTAGATCGACGACTGTCTTTTCAAAAAAAGATGCGATTTCCATAATCTAAATACACGTAGTAAAGATGAAATTGTGATTCCAAAATTTAGATTAACCGAAACTAGCAAGTCATTTCTAATAAACAGTATTCGCTTCTATAACAAGATGCCAAAGTCGGATACAGAACTTAGCGATGGAAAGTTTAAAACTCACATCAAACGTGTCCTTATCAAAAAGCATGTTATAAGATAAAAGACTACGTTGAAGATAGGGAAGTTTGGCATTTATATCCTTCTGCACATGTGGCTTCCCTGGTACCTTATTAACAGCATATGTGAAAGTCTATTAACTGCTCCCAAATTACAATGTTAATTTTTATTCTTTCTATTTTGTACAATATCTGACATATTCTCGTCATTATTTTACATTATACATCAATTCTAATATCGACTATTTATTAGTGATGTCATGGAAATCATGTCACTTGGTTCAAATACGTTAAAAATAAATACGCAATATCTTCGTTCTTTAAGTACTAGAAGAGAATGTTGACGTCTAGTCTGCGTTATTTAATAAAAATGTAATATATCAAGTTGATTTAAAGATTGTATTGGGACAAAAAGCTTCTGAGTGATTCACTTAGAAATCTTAATACGATAAAGAAACTAGACGCTTTCCACTCAACTCAGATAAATCCACACAAAATACTTCTTCAAATAGAATTTTATTTGAAAAAGAGCTGCAATCGTTAGCGAAATCCTGAAAAAAATGTGAGAAAGCGAGAAACAATAATAAAAATCATAAAAACTTTTTCGGAAGGATTCTTTAATATTATTGTAACCATCTTATAGTAAATACTTACATTCTGACCAAATAAAATTCTATTCTATTCTATTCAGTGACTTTGGATATGTATTTATTTTTTTTGTAACCGCCTTCCGAAATTAAAGTTATTTTTCACTTTGTAGTGTTTTTCCGTAAGTCAATAATTGTTTTCTTTTTTGGAAAATGTTTTAATTTTTGACTTTTTTGATATAGTACCTACTCCACACCAATTCGAAATTTCATCATCCTTAGGGTCAAAGCAATGCATATTTATGCGATAACACAATTGCGGTTGATTTGCTGTCATTTTTTGAAGAGTTCCGTTTTCTGTCTCCGAAACTCATCATCAGATCAATATGAAATTTAAATGGGACCATTCCGGAATAAACCCCTTTCGAACAAAAAAATAATAATTTTGCGAATCCGTCTATTTATGGCGGAGTTATGCCCGAACATACATTTAAAAAAAATATAAACATGTCGAATTGATAACCTCCTTGCTTATGAAGTCGGTTAAAAATGGCCGCAATCATTCGCTTGAATTATAGTAGAGTGTCGAATAAACCTATAGACACATTCGCACCGACAAATATATATTGACAGTTGAAATATTGTCTTTGACACGACGTGGACTGTGTGAAAAAGTGGCCAATTTTAAGGTTTAGCCTCGTGTCACACCGTCACGTAACGAATCGGAACATTTTTATGGCAGAATGTAAGTAGATAGAAGTATGAATTTTTAACAGTTTTTTTTTTTGAGTATCCCATGAATATTACAACTTGGTAATTTATGATTCAATCGTTCCCTTCTTTAGCAGTCGTTACGGGTAGTCAGAAGCCCAAGTCTGACAACCAATCTTACCAAAGTGTATTGTGGTACCCAGTAAGTAAAAAGTAGGTCATGGAGGTCAGATGAGCATTCATGATGACAGATGTGTAGTCAGATAAGAAATGTCAACTCCATCTAGCTTATTTCCGAGGACGGTTACGCGACACCTCACAGCGATACACGACGCCGATCACTTTACGGGTATACAGGTTGAAATTGAAAACATGCGACAAGCCGAAATGGGAGATTGTACTCATCATTATGAACAACTTTTACTAAGGGACCAAAGATGCAAGCGCAAAAAAAAAACAGCTGTTCCCTACATTTTGACAAGTTATGCGAACATAAATGTAGGGAACAGTTGTTTTTTTTTTCACGATTGCATCTTTGGTCCCTTAGTAAAAGTTGTTCATAATGATGAGTACAATCTCCCATTTCGGTTTGTCGCATGTTTTCAATTTCAACCTGTAGTTATAGTTTTAATAAGTTTCTTAATATGTATTAGTTTATTATTATTTTTAAGATTATTTTGTGTATTTCATCTATGCGCCTTAGCTGCCTGATAATATTTTTTTTTTTTTTAAATAATATGACGTGCAAAAGTAATTCAGAAATCCTATTCAGGTACACAATAAACAATTTAATTTAATTTTAGCTTCATGTAAAATACTACTAGATACACCTGGTAGGACTGTAAGCTGACCCCAACATAGTTGGGAAAAGGCTAATCAAATTGATTTTTGATTCAATTTCCGGAAGAATTAAGAGTAATTAATGAATACACATTAATTTGCTTTGGTAAGAAACGGCTTACTACGAGAAATTCTAACAATATCTTGCTGTGTTACCAGACGGATGATTGATCCTTTAACATTCATAATGCAAAGTCCAATATTCTAAGAGCCCCAGCTGGTCCCCCTGTTTCAAGACGGTGTAAACGCAGCCAGAGTCCGGATGAACTAAATGACGTAATTTACTGCCGATAAAAAACTACGATTTGTATGTGTCCCTAAGCCCAAAATAAATTAGATCCAGTCAAAATAAATTGTAACAGTAACTTTTGTTATTTTTCAGGATTTCAGTAGCTAATACTAATACAGGATAAAATTTTAACCAGTGCGTAAACTGTAACCATGAATTCAGCATATCTTTCTACACCCCCTAGCGTAGAAATTTTTCGTCGGTTATACAAAAAAAATCTGCTGTTTCATAGAAAAGTGCAATACCTACGCGGTTAAAATGTATGGAACAGCTGATATTATTTTGTATAACTGATTGAGGTAGTCGATACTGTCAAAATGGCGCTGTCATAGCTAGTTCTCAACACAAGTTAATAATACAAGGCGTGAGGTGGTTTTATTTTATTTTTTCGGAAATGACGCGTTGTTGTGTATACTTCGAAATTTTAGTCCACCATTTCTCGAAAGACCCTAAAATTAGAAGATTTTGGCAGCACAAAATAAATAGGTACGAGAAAATATCAGAAAATCGTTCATTTGTAATTATTCGGAATCGAAAATTTATAAGCCGTTTCTTGAAGTTACATTTAGTCTTTATTTCATTCAAGTCAGTCCACTCTCCATAATTACAAAATATATTTTTTAATGCATAGTGGTGTTCAAGTACTTTAAATGATGAGTAGGTTTAATATTTACAACAAAAAAAAAACGTACATTTTTAGCAACATATTCTCACAAACATTTTTAAAAGCGTATTTGTAAATTGAATTTGTCTGCCTCCAACATGGCGTCCACTCTACAGAAAAACTACAAGACGTACAAATAAATTATAGTAATATGACAAGGGTCGGGGAACAAGAGATCTGTAGCTGGGGTGCTGAACGAGAGGTCGTGAGTTCGAACCTCGACCGATCCTACCACTTACGATATGCTTAGCGACCCAAATCTTGTCTTTGGCGTCAGATAGAGGGTACTGTGGGGGTGTAGTGTAGCTTGTTAAGTGTATGGACGTTACACTACGAAATGAAACAATAATAGGAGCTTAACTTCGTGTTTCCACGTGTATTTTAAGATAAAACGTACAAGGCAAGCCTGCGCTTAAAGTAATAATGTATATTTCCACATAATAGAAAAACATACGTCAAACATATTTTAGTTATATTTTTAAATCTAAACTTTCTGGCTGTTCAATCAATAGCCATTATTAGCTGCCAGTAAACATAAGGTTTCATGCTGGGCATACAACCTTTACAGTACCTACATCAGTCGTTAGTTTGAATCTTCCCGAAATCCTGTCTTATAGCTAAGGCGTATACCTTTTTAAATGTATCTACAATATAAATACCTCTACTTTGTTGGTCTAGCGACCGCAAGCGCTACTGTTCAGCATGAGATCCTGGACTCGATTCCCAGGTTGGTTAATTTTTGGTTTTCCATCAGGAATTTGTTAGTAGCAGCCCGGAGAATGGATTTGTGCCCGGTCGATGGCAATAGACTCGCCCCCTATTACATGGGAGTTAAACACAACTGGCGAAATTTGGGTGTAAGCACTCTAAGTACAGCTTTGCCTAACCCTTCGCGGATGACATGTACATATGATGTTATGTAAGTATGTATTTAACATCTTTAACGCTTTATATTAGCTTCACTTGTATGTTTGTAACCGACTCCTTAGGGCGCAATTTTGACCCACTTTAAACGGTCAGATTTCATTTAAACTTATCGAGGACCGATGACAATTCAATAATTTTAAGAAAAATAGAGAAAAGTAGAAAAAAAGGAAAAAAAAAGAAAAAATCACGTTTTTGTAGTAAGCAGGACTAAAAAATTGAAAATAAATAATAGTTTAAAAACTAAAAAACACGCTTTAAAAACCAAACTAAACAAGTAGAAAATAATTTAATTCAATTAAAAAGCGTGGGGTGCTTCACATTAATTGATTATAAAAATACCTCAAAAAGCACCCCACGCTTTTACGCTTTAAAGCGTGTTTTTTAGTTTTTTAAACTATTACTTTTATCTTTGGCAACTGAACAGGATCTCGGCTATTACACATTGAGGCTCACTTGCACCAAAAACCACTATATTTTAAATATCGTTTTGTTACTGTCAATCGTTTGAAGATGACAGCGAAGTAATGACACAGACTCTGTTTGCGCGATGCAGGATTTTGCGTGACGTCATAATGATGAGTAGCATAGCAAGTGGCAATGTAGATGCCGCCACAATGTTTTTAACACTTTTACTGACGTCACGGCCGGGGGCGTATTTTTTTTACTGGCGGTTAATTCTACCAAGTCAAATCAGACAAACCACTTGTAGACATGTCAATTTGCATATAACAGGTACATTGACTTTATTTTTACGACAGTCTGGCTAGGGGTGTGGTATTATTTTGGGTGACAATTTTAAGTGTCATTTTCTAAATATCAACTTAGTCTCAGTGTTTGTGAATTAGCGTTAAAGTCCTTTATGGCCGATTCCTATAACATACGGGTCATTATTGTTTAAAATTAAGACTTGTATCTTTACCAAATATAAAGAAATGACCTCATTGCTTTTAGTAAACCTTCCCATACAGAAGTAGCTATCTCAGGTAAAATTAGGTTGCCAATCTGTTTGTAAGCAAAACAATTTGTTTTTGTTTATGGGAACCGAGCATTAGTGATTCGTGGAGCAAGCGGTCCTCAATGCTATCAGTCAATTTTAAATCTGTCAGGAACAGCAAAAAGTTTGAAGGAAAACTATCAAAAGAAGTTAGATCCTGAAGACCCCCGAAGAGACTTTAATTATAAACTTTTCCTGACAAAGCGGTCTGTTGAATTTAAAATTGATCAGATATCGTTGACGGCTACAGAACGAGTGATCGGAATATTGAAATTAAGCTTGGACATTTCTCGTTGATTGTTATTGGTATAAAAAGTGGTCAAGTGCGAATACCTCACGGGTTCCGTAAATACGTACCACACCGTAAGAATATTTACCATTTTTTTAAAGCTTCGATATATTATGTTTCTTGTATTCTTTCATTTTAACTATAACCAATTTTTATTCTTTGTTAAATAGCGGCAACAACAGTACACGCTCTGTGAATATCAGGTGACAAATGAAATCAAATCATTTATTTGCATGATTATGGGACGACAGCACATGAGATGATACATAATTACATCAAAAGTTCTTTAAACCATATTCTACTTACCACGGCCACCACCTACCTATGACGGTTCTAAAGATACACCGGTATGGCAGAAAGACAGCGGAGCAATAGGCCCCGTTGGCACAATTCGGTTACGGAACCCTAAAAACTGCGGGAATATTTTCTGTTAAGTATGAGTCAGACTTAGGAGGGTATAATTGATTTGGATTGATACGTTATATTGGTGGTGACGTCAGAGCTATTTTTGGATCTAGCTTTTTGAAGCCTAGTTAGTAGCTGAAACCTGTGAAGGGTAGGATGTATATAAGAGTTTTTTTAATGTCATGTTTATAATGGTTGTAAAAATATCCCTAACGAAGCCGACAGTCAAATTGTTCTTCCCGTTGTTATAATCACTTTTTTATACTGGGCCATACCTGGGAACCTTCTGGTTACAGAGATTATGGGGGTTCCAGTTTTTATGATGTTGTTTTTATTGATTAATTACTAGATTTTACCAACGGCTTCACCGCGTGGAAGTCGAAGATTATCACACGGGAACGTAGATACTACCAGAATAAAAAGTATCCTAAGTGTTAATCCAGGTTATAATCTACCCGTGTGCCAAATTTCATCCGAATCCGTTCAGCCGTTTTTGCGTGATTGAGTAACAATCATCTAAACATCTAAATATCCAAACATCTCAACATTCAAACTTTCACATCCTTACCTACTAATATTATAAACCCGAAAGTTTGTATGTATGGATGGTTGTTACTCTTTCAAGCAAAAACGGCTGAACGGATTTGGATAAAATTAGGCACACAGATAGACTATAACCTAGATTAACACATAAGATACTTTTTATCCTGGTAGTACGTTCCCGTGGGATATTTTCCGACTACCACGTGGGCGAAGTCGCGGGCGAAAGCTAGTTTATAATATTAGTAGGATCTTAATTTAAGAAATCATCAGCGATGCACATGGTATGTTACAGAGTATATGTTTAGTATGAAAACAAGATGTAAAGTGTTCAGCATTTTATTTCAACATTCTGAGCTCTGTTTTCTTGGTAAAGCGCCATCATTTTCCAACAAATGGTACCAGGATCTTACGCATTCCCATTGTATTAAACTTTGCTATAATTAATTAGGGTTGGGCTGCACTACTGTCTTCTTCCAACAATAAATCCCAAAGCGTACAATAAACTGTTCATTTATAAACCATTGTTTCACGAAGTCCCTGGCAAGGCGTGATTCCCCGCTGATTGATGTGTACGACTGTACCGGACGACCATCTTAAGAAGATCTACCTACACCGACTTTCTCTGAAATTCGAACCTCTAATAGTATCCCATTTACGCTCCTAAAAATATGATTGACCTATATCAGTTTAATAAAATGATTGCGCCTCTTTTTGTGAACCGTTACTGATTTTTTAATTTTTTTTTGGATTGGTCCCAGTTTTAACCAAACATAACCAATTTTAGTTACTGCGACCGACTGTGAAAAAAGGCCAAAAAGTGAAAAATGGCTCAATCCTACTAATATTATAAACATGAAAGTTTGTATGTTTGGATATTTGTTAGTCAATCACTCAAAAAACGGCCAAACCTGGGGGCCTACTCTTTAACTCTGTCAACGAAAATACGGGCCCGTCCGAAAATAATTCAAAACTTCGAAGTGACTCTTACAGCTGATTAACTAACTTTTTTGGACGGGTAAAACCAAATAGGGAGTAGGGACAGCTGTCAAATCGTGTAGTAATTCATTCTTAGTTTGGGCCCCAAACTAATCATAGGTCCGTAAGTGATACGGAGTAGGAAACGCCCGTAACTTAGACCGAGATTACGGATTTCGTGCTTAGAAAGTAGGCCCCCTGGATTAGCATATGGGATACTTTTTATCCCGGTAGTACGTTTATGGGGGATGATTTCCGACCACTACACGGGCCGCTGGCAAATGCTAGTAATTTAGTAAAGTATGCATGATTAAAAGCGATTTTTTTACAGGTTACTTTATTTAAAAAAGTAATCATAAGAAGTGCAAGACATTTTTAAATAATCATTTAGGTATATGTGCATAAATGTTAGTATTATTTGAATAAGATTGATTAATTGTATGATGATTAGTTATAGTAGTGTTGTACCTACTCGTGCTCTTCCTTTCAATTCGAATATGTAACATGTGGATAACGTAGTTAGTTACAAAATCAAATAAAATAAAATGATCAGTTCAGCATTTCCCTCAATAATATATCTGTTACGGCTAATAGCCGAAGTGCGGCTACACCTAGTTTTAGCCGGCTATTAACTAGGTGCAGCTGGACTAGCGCTCGCCGGCCGCTGCCGCGGCATCGCTCGCTGCGCTCGCTCGGCTCGCGCGCGTTTGGTCGCAATTCTAACCTAACCTAACCTAATCGGTCGGTAAGCAGTATGGTGCAGTTCACAATTTATCGACAGTTTACAATCTCGCGAGATATATTATAATCTAACGGTATTTTAAATTTTTCGGTGACATAAGTAGGATACATCTAAGTTTAACCGGCTGCACCTAGTTATAGCCGGCTAAAACTAGGTGTAGCCGCACTTCGGCTATTAGCCGTAACATATCTACCAGTTCCACTACGGAGGTCAAGTTCAATTGGTAGTTTCTAGGGAATTAATCACAGTGTCACAGTAGCATCTAGGTGGCTTTGAAACTCACGATATATTGGCTAGAGTTACGTTTTCTTATTGTGGTCTGTTCTTTCTAAGTAGGTAAGTAGCGAGAATGGACTAATGGAGTTTTTAGTGCGAAATGTACTTAGCTAGTTCGCATTTGCTTTTCAGAGATAAGTAGAGCTGTGAAAGTGATATACCTAATGGTTTGTAGGTACGAAAATAATATTGTATTATAAGGACTAAACCCGAGTCGTCGGCGCGTTGTGTTCCACGCGCGCCTCAAAGAGATGTCTGCACCAACTGGTGGGGTCCGCAAGGGCCGATGCCTGCACGGGGTGCGGGTTGTTCGAAAGAAATACCGCGGCCCCTGGCACACAGGCAACTGAGGGAACACGGGTGGGTTTTAGTCAGTAAAAGTCTGACACGCCCTCCTGCTCCACCCAGAGCGGGAGAAGTTATTTGATGATTGCCCACCCAAAAAAAAGTGTGCTTATTAGATGACGTTCTACGTACAAATATCGCGGACGGTTTTATCGTACACTGGGTTTTCAACTCTCGGTGTTGGACCGAGCATTGAGAATCCAACAGAATGCATACCAGCACGTCGAAAAACACACAGTTCGATTTTCAGCGAAGCATAGTGTTGATGATCCCGTGCGCATTTCTTTATGTCCAAGCAAATCTTGAAGATTTATGAGCGATAATAGTTCTTATTGCAATCTGATACGGGTTAAAATCTGATGTAATAAATTCGAATAATAAATGAGCAAGCATTATCGTATTAAATGCAAATAAAATCGTATGAAATTAGATAATATTATCTATTTAATAATAAATAATCCATCACTGGGTGCAGTTTGGCATTTGGAATTTTATGGTATATTTTTAATCTTAATTATAATTGTTATTGAAGGGATAAACTGGTTTTAAAGATAATTAAGAGGTGACTTTGATAATTTTTTTGATGCATTAAATTATGTTTTGAGTTCCATCACTCTATGCAAAAAAGACTTGAAAATATGATAATTATATTTTTTGCTTTCAAAATTATTTACGGTTAAATAGAGATACAATCTGGTTTAAAAAACACCTTTTTAAGCGTTTTCAAGAAATCACCGCCCGTTATCTTAATTTAACACTTAAAGATAGGGGCTCGTGGCAAAGTAATAACAGCCGCACAGGTTGATCGACCAGGTTAAGCTAGGCTTACTGCATCGTCTTAAAGACCCCTCCGTTCTTCGAATAGCACGTTAAGCCTATGGTCCCCGCTGGCCTTTGTGGATCTTCGACCAGCGTCGCGGGTCGTCAGAAGCCCAAAAGTCTGCCAACCAGTGTTACCAATGGGTATCGTATTACCCAGTAAGGGGCCATCCATAAATAACGTCACACATTAAGGGGGGGGGGGGGTCAACGAAATGTGACATGTGTGACAAGGGACAGGGGGGTCAAAAGCTTTGTGACGTCACATGTTAAAATCTAAAATATTTAAAGTAGAAATTTATATGTAAAGCAAAATTGATATGTCAAAATAATATTTGACGGTTAATGTTATCAAAGACTAGCTTTTGCCAGCGGCTTCGCCCGCGTGGAGGTTGAAAATTAACCTACGGGAACGTGCTACCTTGATAAAAAGTATCCTATGTGTTAATCCAATTTCATCCAAATCCATTCAGCCGTTTATGCGTGATTGAGTAATATACAACTTAAAAATAATAATATAATATTTTTAATTTTAATTTAAAAAAAATGGCAAAACTACTGTTTTAATTTAATTACTTATAAATATAAAATTGCAATTTAGGTGACGGCACACAACGGGGGAGGGGGTTTCACAAGTGTGACCATCTGTGACAAGGACGGGGGAGGGGGTCTAAAACCATAAAAATTGTGTGACGTAATTTATGGATGGCCCCTAACTGGGTTGTGGAGGTCAGATAGGCAGTCGCCCTATGTAAAATACTGGTGTTCAGCCGCATCCGATTAGACTGGAAGCTGACCCAAATAAAGTTGGGAAAAGGTTAAGTTCCTTGGTTCTTGGTTCCTTTTTTTATTAATACGTAGTGATTTTATAAGGAGTAATTTTATTTAAGAGAGGTTGAATGAAAATATAATAGTAATTCAATTTCTATAGTTTGAATTTCAAACCTCTAAATTGTTCCCTAGATTAATTATCCTTTTGTCAGTCTACATTTAACGAGTTAATTTTCCTTGATAGTGTTGAAATCCACAGGAATTTGTGTGTACCGTACTTCAGCGCTTTATTAGTCACCCACAAAACGTTGATGGCGGGGTGTGCCGAGTTACTCCAGCTAATCCTGGCTGATATCTTTAATGGGTCATAAAATTTGCTCCATGAACTGATTGTAAATGTTATTAACCTTTTATTGTAAATATGGCGGAGTTAACTTTACTAATCTACACACATCAAGTGTCTAGGGATTAAGCACGTTTTTGCAAGTTACTAAAATCTGTTTTTTTCGTTGTTTTTGGTAACTCCTACGGATACTTTTTTATAGTAAATTTCGTCATTTGAAAAGGGAATTGTTTTTTTCGATCAAAAGTTGAAAATGTTCTGTCAAGTCGTATTTCTCTATAATCCTGTAACGGATTTGAGGACAAATCACTAAAATGTCTGCCATACTTATGAGTGGAATCAATACAAAAGAATGTTATTATGGAGGGAAGTCGTCATGTTAGACTAACAGAAACGATCAGAACGGTGGGAATGTTGGAAGCTGGGCACTATGCAGTGTGTAATAAGTTGACTTTGGACACGTTACATCACTGGGAGCGTAGTAGAGTGACATGGAGGACGAACTCGATACACTACCTTGATCCTTAGACACTTTTGATGTGTGTATGTGCAAACATTGTATATCAAAATATACGTGAAGAAAATTCGTGGACGGAATTTTGCTGTTTTTTTTTTTGTAAAACTGACGAAAAATTTCTTCGCTGGGGGGTCTAGAATGGTATGCTGAATTCATGGTTACAGTTTGCGCAATTAATAAAAACTTTTCCTGTGTATGACATCTACCAAACCGCGCTGGGCCTGCGTGGTAGATTATGGCCCACTCCCCCTCTCACAAAGAAGAGACCCGGATCCCAGCAGTGGGAACATTATAAGCTGTTTGTAATTTTCTCGATTTCCCCAGCGTTTCTACTCTCATTTGCCTTGTAAATCCTTTCCTTTTAGTCGCCTTTCATATTTTTTTTTTCTCAAAATTAAAAGTCATTTATTCAAACTAGGCTGACAGTCAGCTCTTTTTGAACGTTAAAATTACATAAGACAGTCCCCCCAAAACGACCGCCCTTCACTACTTCCTAGTGCTTTAGCTGAAAAGAAGAAGTGGCGCAACAAACTCCCCAGCAGCGTTTGTCATGACCAAACCTTTATTCTATAATCTGAGGACCAAATCATCGAAACTATGACTACATACATAATACAGTCTTCTCCAAAAAGAACCACGGGTACAAATTATAAGTTAATGTAATAAAAGAAAAGTCGGTTTTCCAGGGAACATTGTAGTAGGTACAGCTGTTTCGCAAGAACTACGAAACTTAACAAATTTGGTTCCAGATGACTACTTTGAGACACCAAACTATTTCGCCAGTCGCCCGAACGTCTGAAAATTAAACTTCATCTACTTGGTCCTTGGTTTCAATTAAAACTGTTCACTAGTTCTAGCTGTAAAAGATTCCTAGTTACAGACGCCAGCACATCAAGCTACCCCAAACTGTCAATTTTTTGCAGTTGAACATAAACCTTATGCTTATGTTATAAAGTTGAAAATGTATCAAAGAAATTTGAGAGTTTGGGATAACTTGATGTGCTGTCTGTACTACAATGTATATACTATGTAATTTGGTAAATTTTATCGATACAGCTGGGTTTAGCTTTAATCATAAGGTGAAATAACTTTTTTATTGTTATCTAGCCTTGTGACATTGTACTTAAGGCGAATTCCACTAATCAAATTGAACGTGACCGGCACATATGCTCGTTTAAGAGCTATCAGTGTCATTATTTTCTGTAAAATATTGACACTGACAGCTCTAAGAACGCGGTTGAAATGTGCTTGTTGCGTTTAGTTTAATTTTACACTATTTTGGACGGATACTAAAATTAAAAAAAAAACAACTGACATCCAAAAATACTACAAAGTGAAAAATAACTTTTGTTTTCGGAAGGCGGTGACAAAAAAATTAAAATACGAGTACATATCCAAAGACACCGACTTCCGAATTTAAAGATATTTTTCATTTTGTAGTGTTTTTTGGAAGTCGGTTGTTTTTTTTTATGAAAAAAGTTTTTTATTTTGAACAAAGTTTTTATTTTTACTTTTTAGTTTTAGTACCTACCCCACTCCAATTCGAAATTTCATCATCCTTGGGGTCAAAACAATGCATATTTATGCGATAGCAGCAATCGCGGTTGATTTGCTGTCATTTTTTGAAGAGTTCCTTTGTCTGTCGCCGAAGCTCATCATCAGATCTATATGAAATTTAAATGGGACCATTTCGGAATAAACCCCTTTCGAACAAAAAAAGTATTCTGCAAATCCGTCTATGTATGACAGAGTTATGCCCGAAAAACATTAAAAAAAAACATGTAAACTACTCGAATTATTAACCTTCTTCTTTTTGAATTCGGTTAAAAACTGGATTTAATTACCTCTTTCTTTAAATTTCATGTTACTCGAAGCAGCTCTGTTTTTCTGTCTTTGTTGAACTTATAAAAAAAAGATAATTCTAAATATATCAGAACAAAATCATCATCATCATCTCAGCCCGGCATCACCCACTGCTGGGTATAGGCCTCCCCCTTTTTCCACAACACTTCTCGGTTCCGTGCGTCTTTCATCCAGGTATTTCCCGCGACTCCGACGATATCATCCACCCAACGCGCTTGTGGACGGCCCTGGTTTCTTTGGCCTGACCTTGGCCACCATTCGGTCACAGCTTGTTACTAAAATCAACTGAATAACACTGGATTGGGTATGAATCAGGCTGTTAGGACAAGTCAGACAGCTGTAATCTACAGTCAGGTTTTTGTAGAAATAACTCAATCAAACTGCCTAACCTTTTCCAAACTATTTTGGGATCGGCTTCCATTCTAACTGGATGCTGCTGAACACTAGTACTTTACATGGAGCGATTGTCTATCTGACCTGCACAACTCAGTTACTGGATTACACCCCTTGGCAAAGACAGGTTGCCTGACTTTTATGCTTTTGACTACCCGTAACGCCTGTCAGAGATCTAGAGGGGTCTCATATTCATATTCATTTATTTATTGTATATTAGGTACAGGTCGAAGGCAGTTCTTATAATTAGTTACTATTGTATCACTGTAACATACCCATAGGATGTACAATATGTATAGTATGTCACTATTGTTGGCGGAGTTAAAAATAATTAATGATCATACAAATTACACTCTTGGTAGTGGTTACAGTCCATTGCAATGGTTGTTTTTAGTCAACCTCATTTTACATTACAGTATGTAACTATTACAGACAAATTGTATTCGATTCGATTGATTTCGAATTGGATTCGAAATTGTATTGTATTGATTGTTGAATTGTTGTCGATAGTAATAATTGATGTTCTCTACGATCCGACAGCGGCAAGCGTAGCTTAATCCTTCGAGCCTATACTTACATACATAATATTTAGCGGTATAATATTCACGCATAATATTCTACTTATAAAGTCCAATAACCGTAGGTACAATACATTTCACGGAAGGTCGCAGATACGTCCGTCTGTTAGTTCAACACGAACGCACATACAAAGGGAAGGCCCGGCAATCATTAAATCGGCCAATTTGAGACGTGAAATGCGGAACAACGGAGATGAAACACATTAGAATGCTGAGAGATCGATCCCGGCTGCCTCCACTTTTATAATAGTACTCTATTTATCACTTGATATACCCCATCTGGAGCTAAAGTGCTTTTTAAATAATTATATTTAGTGTGTGTTGAAATATAGTCAAGGTTAGGTACGTAATGCGAAAAATTGCGTGGAAATCGATTTGCTTTTTACGCAGACAATTTAGTCTACTATTTATGTGTGAAGCTAAAACCCAACCAACCAAATAACCCGGTGTTAGCTTTAAAAAAAGACAGGTATGTTGCCTTTAATATCTAGTATTTTTTTCAGGCTTAATAGGCATTAAGTTTGTATAATGGTAGGGTGATAGTATAGTTCTACAGAACACACACCACACACCACAGTCACCACAGTCAAAGCATTGCCGGTAAATTTGTTTAAAAAAAAAGATGCGAGATTTATTAACAGACAAGTGTTGTAATATTTTGAAAGACTTCGATCGAAGCAAAGGGCAAATTGCTGACGATTAATTGAATCAAAACTTCAAAACAAAGTAACAAGAACTAAACTTCCTTGGTAAAGGGGCACCGTCCAAGACAAGAATACAGGAAAAGTTTTTATTCAGTGCACAAACTGTAACCATGAATTCAGCATATTATTCTACACCCCTCAGCGCAGAATTTTTCGTCGATTATACAAAAAAAATCAGCTGTTCCATAGGTACATTTTTACCGCCTCAAAGGTGAACACGCGTCGAGGGGCGCAAAATGCATCCATCGGCAGTTTTGAATCGGCGAACGCAAGTACGTCACCAGCTGTTGAAAACGCTGAGCAAGCGCCGCCCGCCGCCGCCGTCGCCCGCACCGCAACACCGGCTGCGGTAACGTCACACGTAGGTACGTCGACCCCTAAACGTGTCTACGCTGATATTGTTGCCACTGGCAAATCTAGTGCGTCGCAACCTAAGCGACAAACCGGTAAAGGGGAAAACCTGAAAAAGGGTACTCAACCTGCCCTGACTAAATATCTCGGTGTTGTGGTTGACTGTTACCTTAAATGGCATCAGCAAATTGGCTCTGTCGTAGCGCGCGTAAGAAAGCTCTTGTATATTTTCAAGAAACTTAGAGGCTCAGCGGATTTTAAGACCTTAATTGGCATATATTATGCACTAGCTCAGTCACTGTTGGGTTATTGCCTGACGGTCTGGGGTGGTGCGCACAAAACAACAATGTTGCGGATTGAAAGAGCACAGAGAGCAGTTTTGAAGGTTCTTTCGAGAAAACCAATCCGGTTTCCTACGACATCACTTTACTCTCTTTGCCAAGTACTAACGGTCAGACAGTTGTTCATTTCTCAAGCAGTGCTCCGTAAGCATGCCCAGCTGATTTATGAACCAGGTAGATCTTGCAATAGACGCCGTTCCGATCGAGTTTGTGAGGTAAAGCCTCGTTCAACTATTGCAGCACGTCGCCATTTTACTTACATGAGCTCAAAAATCTATAATAGGATCAATAAAAATATCTACATATATTCAGTTACCAGAAATGTATGTAAGAAAAAACTTGCGATTTTTCTAAAATCACTAACTTATGATGCAACAGAAAATCTTGTGGAAATTTAACACCTTGGAAAACACACACACACCCACCCCCACATACACACATCACACATCTCACCACCACCCTCCCTTACTCTACATTAGGTACTCATACACACGGCACTTATCTCAAAATGTATTTTAATATGTATAGTTTTTTTTAATTTTAATTTTTTAATTTTCCTTATATTTTGTTTAAATACCTTTGTTTTTATTAGTCTTGGAACAACCTACCCTCTCACTAGGAGTCGGGCGTTGGTAGCTGCGCCTCAGTTTTAACTTTTGCAGCTATCATCGTTTAACATTGTTTGTCTTCGTATGTTTGTTTTTTGTTCCTAATAAACGATTATTATATGTTATTATATGTTATATGTTAAAAAAAATGACTGCGGTCCGTAGCTCCTTGCCAAGAACCGGCCTAGTTGATGAGGAGGGTTTCACGAAGGTAGAAAAGAAGAAGAAGAAGCCCTGCTCTCGTAACTTGTACGGTACCGCACCGAGTGGACCCAGCATGTTGCTGCGTCCTGCTGTACCTACGACGCAGCTGTAGGTACATTTCGCGTCTGCATCATTCCACGAAGATTGAGGAAGTTGTGCAGTACTTGAAAGTGAAGACCAACTGGACTCTGAGGGTCGAAAGGTTGGAATCGCGCCACGACGTCAACTTTAAGTCATTCGTGGTACGAGTTCCAACGCACCATCTACAGCACTGCTTGAAAGAGGACTTTTGGCCGAAAGGTGTCGTATATCGACGTTTCCGGGGACGGTTACGTGACACCTCGCAGCAAAACACGATGCCGACGACTTTACGTGTTTAGTTATAGTTTTAAACTGTTTATTAATATGTATTAGTTTGTTATTATTGTTTAAGATAATTTTTGTGTATTTTATCTATGGGCCTTAGTTGCCTGATAATAAAGTGATTATTATTATTATTATTGCACTTTTCTATGAAACAGCTGATTTTTTTTTTGTATAACCGACGAAAAATTCTGCGCTGAGGGGTGTAGAATGATATGTTGAATTAATGATTGCAGTTTGTGCACTGAATAAAAACGTCACATTGAAATATCACAAATCTATTTTATGCTAGCTGTTGCCCTACAATCTGGGATGAACAGTAGTCCATGTTCATAAGAAGAAGAATAAAAATAATATTTATTTACTTACTAAACATGGTATAAAAAAGCCCACACATATTTCATCCAAATCCTTTCAGTTATTTTGGCATGAAAGCGTAACAATTAGGTACAAATTTGCTTCCGCGCGTATAATATTAGTTAGGTACAAAGCTGACTTTACCTCTAGGTCAGATATTTGTGCCAATATTCGGGAAAAATATCTCACTTGTCGCGAATACCGAAACTTTGTACCCACATTGTTTTATTGAAAATATTGTAGAGAATTTACGAGAACTTGAATATTGTATGCAAATGGGTTTATGAATATAGACGAAGCTTGAAGTATTGGGGACGTAGAAATATTTTCGTTCGGTTTTACACGTTTAACATTGTAAAGGGGTGAAAGTAAATAAATACGTATGTATGCTATATTTCATTGCTCATCATGGAACCTTACATTTACTGGCAGCCAATGATTGGGCTATCTATGATTGAACAGCCAGAAAGTTTAAGTTTGAATTTAAGAATAGTTTGACATAGGTTTTTGTTTCGCAGATGATTTTATTATTATAATAGGCGCAGTGATGTAATTAACTTATTACTTTAAAATATACGTGGAATCACGAATTTAAACTCCCACAAATATTTAATTTATAGCTAGATCCCTTGCTTCTACAAGTGGTGGAGGCGCCGGGTAAACGTAAGGTTCCATGATGAGCATACAACCTTTACAGTAGCATAATCAACCTATAATGTTCCCACTGCTGAGCTACATGCCTTCTTTCAGTGACAGGGTACGCCGTAATCCACCACGTGGTCCCCGTGCGAGTTGGTGGATATCAATTGTCTTCGAATTAATGGTTTTAGAAAATGCCGGTTTCCTCACTTTTACTTTTAAATTACAGCTTGGCGACTAGCTACAGTGAAATGTTGTGTAGAACTATATATTAACATTTGGTGAACGATTCAATGATTGGTGAGGATCCAATGGAAAGAGGAGACTTGATATCTTATCCCAGAGCCTTTTAAAGAAACCTAAAAAGGTTGAATGAATTTTTGATTAAAAAGAGGTTTTAATCTAAATCGCTGATTTGAATCGTAAGATTCGCCGTGTCAAAAGATAATTTGTTTCGTTTACAATCTCTCTGAAACACAATGACTTGACTTGATTGTCATGTATACGCTATTAATAATGTGTGAGCTCATTCTTCTTAATATGGACACTTTTTCGCATGACCTAAGTACGGTGAGGTCAAATCCTCGATCCGAATGAAATTTGGGTTTGTTTTGGCCTCGAGTATTTTATGATCCACACTCGGTATATAATAGGTTGAACCCTTGAACCCATCCTTTCTCCAGTGTCCCCCTAAACCGTTGTTTACCATTCCCGTCCCAGTTGTTATGATTGCTGTCCAATGCAGCGCACATAACGACAGATGGCTAGTTTATCACCAGCCATTGACATTAAGTATGTCGTTTTCATAAACGGCACCACGAACTTAAGCTTGCGCCGAAAATGGGAATCCATATTTTCCCGTTCGGTTTCAGATGAGTAAAATTATTCGTTTCGTAGTTTCGTTCGTAGTTTTTTGAAGTGAGATGTGGTTGGATTCAAAGTTGTGATATTACCTACTAAGCCTCGGTTGTCCGTCTGTCTGTCAGTGGACTGTATCTCAAGAACCGTATTAGGCAGACAGTTAAAATTTTAACAGAGTACCCACTCTGTATAAACAACGAGTACCACAATTAACGCAAGACCTCATCCAATTAGAGTATTGAGTTAAAAACATAATACGATGACGAAAACTATTTATTTTTAAAGCTAACTGATATTATTAAGAAAAACGTGTGGACCAAAGGATTACTTTATGCATTTAAAATTGAGTCTTATTTCTTCTGCTATAAGATTGAATTTTCTTTGGCTCAATCACTGGTAGTTATGGCAAAATGCATAATTTAAAAAAAAAACACTCATATTAAAAGTTACTGGAATCGATTCAGTAGTCAATTAGGAACAAACTACTTTCAGGTCTTGCATCTATTCTGTTACACCTTGTATATTTCTATTCCGATTTAACAACAAATAATAAATAGAAAATAAAGTGTAACAAAAATTTCGGAAAACACGAACAAAGGTCGAAAAACACGTTTTTTGTATGGAGAACCCGTACAAGAAACGTGCTTTTTTCGAGGTATCTTTTTCATGTAGTACGGAACCCTTCTAGTGGTTTTTTTCGATATGCTCACGGAAGGTTCGTTTCATAGTGAAGATTACCACTAAGTCTCATACCGGCGACACTCGTTGCATCGGCGCATTCTCTACCTTGTATTGATATTACAAAGGATTCCGGGCGCGAGTGAAAGATATCACCGAGCATTTGGCTACATTAAAATTAAGTTTGTTGCCGATGTCGACCACTCGGCTGATGTCGTCCTGCAGGCTTTCACAATCCGTGTTAGCGCGGGGAGCAAATAAAAGTGGACTGTATTAAATAGGCAATGGTTTATTGCCGCGCTTATTACAATAATATGAAATTTTCCCGGAAAAACAATTAATAATGAGGTTAGAGAGGAGCTTCTTCGTCCGTCGCGGTGGAGTCCGTGGAAGCGAGAGCTCGGAGGGCCGAGCCATGATGTTGCCACCGCGCTGCGCCTCGATGTGCCCATGCTGACGCGTTGATCACGACGCCTGCGCGTGCAGTCGTGTGTTGGGTTCGAGTCCCAACAATCCGAGTGATCCTTAACCTCGAGCAGTAATTTCAAGTCATCTGCAAACAATAAACAAGTCCCATGTCTAACGACTTCCGGTAAGGTATTTATCATATCATTATAATAAACTCGAGAGGCCCTACATTACTGCCCTGGCTCACGCTGGACCTAGTGTAATACGGGCGTGATTCACAGCCATTGTAATCTACATATTGCTGACGATCCCTTATGTAGCTAGCAAAGAAATGAATCAGGGGCAGTGTACATCCAATTTTAACAAGCTTCCTTAATAAGACGTAATTATCAACCGTATCGAAGGCCTTTTTAAAAACGAAGTACGCAGCATCTACGTGTACTGACGGTAGTTCTGCATCCCGGCTGGAACCCATGTCCCGCATTTGATAGACGCGCGCGGACTTGTCCCTGCACGGATCGCTGAATAGCTAATTCTAGTACTTTAGCAGGCGTCGATAGTACAGCTACCGGTCTATAGTTACTGACTTTGGTTCTATTTACCATGTTAATAAAGGACTGAAAGAATATCGAATCAAAAATTTTAAATGAAAAAACTTCGTAACTAAATCTCGACTGTAACCTGAAGAAACTTACGGTTTACCAAACTTAATCAGTTTATTGCATCGTACTTAACATTATGGGATTTTCAATTTTACGGCCATAATATTTCCTGGAATAGTCGAGACTTTGGGCTCGTAAAGCGGTCAGCGCTAAATATCCACATCGATTTCGAGCCAATTTGCTTGAGAGTTTCGTAAACATCGGATTAACTTAACCTAATTGGTTTAAAGTCAAGCGTGCAGTAGTGTAAGTCAAGTTTTTCAGTGGCAGACAAATATTTTGATTTGTGAAATGATATTTTTATGCTGTCAACTTGCCAGTCACGCTAGACGCTTATTTTTTAGTTGGAACTAGCAGTTGGGTGATAATCCGGGCGGCATAACTTTTGTTTATCTACAACGCCATATACGCTCTACGCATCACACTAACGTCACCCAAAATCCTGCCTCGCACAAGCGACCTTTATCGAGCAACTAGCATATATAGGTATAACGGCCCGATATAATTAACCCACCAGACACAACACCCGTCTGGCCAGAAGATCTTACCTTTTCTATGAAGGATGAGTGAACTTTACACCCAATTTCTCATGCCTCTATAACTTGTGTAGGTGCCTTATTAATGTTTGACATACTTGGCAGGCAGCAGATCTAAGTACTAAATGTTCTGAATAAGATCAAAATGCTCTGAAGAACGTTTTCGTCCGTGTAGTGCCGGACGTAAAGAACAGCACCATCCCATCTCTTCCCGTGGGTGTCGTAGGAGGCGATTAAGGGACTTACTATAGAATGGGCAGCACCGTTCTCTATGCATTTTACCACCATACTGCGATCGCCAACCCGCCTACCAAGCGTGGCGATTATGGCAAACCCCCCAAATTGGGGGAGGCTTATGTCCAGCACTGGGCGTATTTTGGCTGAAATGATGATGATGATGTTCTGAAGAATTCTAACGTTTTTTTTTTTTTTAACAAAGGGATTTTTTATAGGTAGATATAGGTTTTACATCGTTATCTTTCAAACATGAAAAAGTTCCCCAGATTAACATAGGCCGGGAATACATCAACATAAATTACATAACAATCTGCGACACCAGACTTCGCAAGTTGTGACGTCACCAAACTTTGTGAAGAAGTCAAACTCGAAGTCGCGGTCAGTAATTGAAGGAAGTTTATTTTCTTGAGTGGGTAACCTTTCCCTCATCATAGTCGTTACATCGTCCTTCAGAAGTATTTCCTTAAGAGCCACAAATTGAAAATATACAATATATTTTTGGAGTAAAACTTATTGGTAAAAGTGAAATATTGGCCTACATAAAAGTTTTGCTGCATTATTTATCAATACAAAATCAAGATAAAAAAGTCATTCGTTTATTCAAACTAGGCTGAGAATCAACACTTTTCGAACGTCAAAATTACATAAGACAGTCCCACAAAACCTCAAAACGCCCGACCTTCACCACCTAGTGCTTTAGCTAGGAAGAAGTAGTGCAACAAATTCCCCAACTGCAGCACTGGTACACACAATTGCAATTCGAATAATAGCTGTAGACAAATATTTTTCCATTGCCAATTTATTAATATAATAGAATTAGTCTAATGCAGTATGTCAAATATCGTCGCCGTACAGTGAAAACCTCGTGATTGCAATAAACGTTATCTTACAATCGAAGATAAAAACTGTCTGAAAAATGGCCGTCAGACGTTCTCCCAGGGCTCATTATCATCAATCAAAACTCAACTCAAAGCATTTATTTCAAATAAACCAATTAAAGGCACTTTTGAATTGTCAAGGTCGGTGAGGTAGAAAGATGAAGCTAGTTGCCCATTCCAAAGCGTAGGTACCTATGGAGAAGAACGGGCAAGAAACTCCATGGACACTCTTTTAAAATCATGATATTATTACAAACAGTTGGTTACATCATTATGTTGAAATTGTCAATGTGAGAACGATGTAAAAAGACGTGCACATTAAAAGCGTCCGTAATTAAAACAAAAATAAATTAACAATTTAGAAATTAAAATAAGCCGTGGGAGCTAAGAGATGACCAGTCCCTACTGGCGGCGCCCGTTCACGAACATGACGTATGGATCAGCACCATTCAGCTCAACCATTTTGAAGGGAACTTAATGATCCAACACACACGCCACCACCAGCGAGACATTTGAGTGAGCATGACATACTCTCAGCTGCCACGGCACATTCAAGTCAATGAAAGACGTACCCTGTAAATGTTAGCTATATAGTAAGGACATAGTGCTCACACGTATGCTATGCAATTATACAATACTAAAAGGTTGAATCTATACAATGCAAATGTATCTAGCTTTTACAGTCTTCAGCAGCTCCAACAATGTTTACAAATGCTATTCAATTTAGTTTAAGGTACCTTGTGGAGCAGGACAAGCAACGTTTAGCCAAGCATTTTTGTCAGCGATGTAATCCCCCAACTTATAATAAGCATGGCTGCATAGTGTGCGTTTTATACAAGATTTAAATTTCGTTTCATTCAATTGGAGTATGTGGGGAGGTATTTTATTGTAACATTTTAAACAGTACCCCATGAAGGATGAATCTACTTTAGCCAGTCTGAAGCCTGGTTGAACTAATTGGTCCCTATTTCTAGTCCTAATGGTGTGTCTTTCACCTTTTTTACTGAAAAGATTTAGATTTTTCCTGACGTACATGATGTTCTCATAGATATATTGACAAGGTACCGTCATGATATTAATAACTTTGAACAGTTCTCTTAGAGAATCCCGCCTACGGAGGCCATATATTGCTCTAATGGCTCTTTTCTGCAGAATAAAAATAGACTCGATATCTGCAGCCCGTCCCCATAGTAAAATACCGTAAGACATGATACTATGAAAGTAACTGAAATAGACTAGCCTCGCGGTTTCTACATTTGTGAATTGACGGATTTTTCTCACAGCATAAGCTGCTGAACTTAGCCGTCCTGCAAGAGCTGTTAAATGAGGACTCCACTGTAGCCTTGAGTCGAGCGTGATCCCTAGGAAAACAGTTTGATCGACGAATTCTAGTTTCTCTTTATTCAATACTATGTCACAGTCAGTACTTTTGACATTTGGTAAAGCAAATCTTATGCATTTCGTTTTTTTGCCATTTAATACTAAATTATTAGCAGTGAACCAATTCTGTATCAGCAGTAGGGCGTTATTTACGTCGTCAAGATTTGATGCACGTCTATTTATTTTAAAAATTAAAGATGTATCGTCAGCAAATAACACCATTTGTGGTTGTTTTTTTAATAAATGGGGTAGATCATTAATATATACTAAAAAGAGGAAAGGACCTAATATTGAGCCTTGTGGAACACCCATTTTTATTTTTAAACCAATTGAATTGACACCATTTATATGAACTTTTTGCTGTCTATCACTTAAATAAGATTTTACTAGACTGAGCGCAAGTTTACCTAGTCCGTAATGCTCAAGTTTTAAGAGCAAGGTTTCGTGATTAACGCAATCAAATGCCTTGGAGAGGTCACAAAATATTCCAATGGCATCCTGGGCCTCCTCCCAAGCTGTAAATATGTGTTTTAACAAGGTAACACCGGCGTCAGTTGTACAACGTCCTTTGGTGAAGCCATATTGCTGACCGTGTAAGATTTTGTTGGTGTTAAAATGATTAAGCATTTGATTAAGCATTATCTTTTCGAACACCTTGCTGAATACCGGCAGCACGGACACTGGTCTATAATTATTGGCGTCTTTGCTGTCCCCAGTTTTGAATAGTGGTATAACCTTACTATATTTCATTAAATCCGGGAAGACTCCTTGATCCACACACAAATTAAATATTAAAGCTAAGTATGGTGCTATGGTCTCGATTATGGATGTACAAACTTTTATAGACATTCCCCAAAGATCTTCGGTCAATTTGATTTTGATTTGCCGAAAAGATTTTAAGACTATCATAGGGTTTATGTGCTTAAATTGAAATTCAACCGGGCAGCCTGGAACGTTCGCTCTTAATAAATCAATTGAGACATCGGGGGACGAATTTAAAGCTTCCGTCGTTTTAGATGGTATATTAGTAAAGAATTTCACAAATTCTTGAGCTACTTCTATGTTAGAGTTTATGGCACCACGCGAAGTCTCCAATGTATAATGCGTATTACGTATTTTTTTCGAACTAGTTTCTTTATTTATAACTTTCCAAACTGTTTTTATTTTATTCTCTGCTGATTTGATCTTGTTGCTAATGTACAAGGCTTTAGCTAACTTGCAGGTATTTCTAAAAATTTTGGAATATGTAGCAACATACTTGTTGAAAGTTTCGGTGTTAATGTAAGGCTTAAGGCCATACAGCTCGAACAGTCTATCCCTACTTATCCTAATACCTCTAGTAGCCCAGTCACTAAATACAAAATGTGGGCAAATATTTTTTGTTTTCTTTTCTAAAGTTTTACTAAATTCGGTGTGCACTACTGAGAAGAAATCCTCATACAATTTATTTGCATCGCCCATATTATTAACGCTCAGAACATTTAACTTATTGTATAGGGTACTTTTGAATTTATTTAATTTGCCCGTCGTTATTGGTCTAAATTGTATTTGCACTTTTTGCAAAGGTGTTCTAAACCTAAATTTTACCGTTTGTCCACTATGATCAGACGGCAGATAATTTACGATAGCTTTCTCTACATATTCACAATCGCAGAAAATATTATCGATACAAGTAGCAGAAGTTGGAGTTACTCCAGTCGGTTCTGTAAAAACATTCGATAAATTGAAAGATTTAAAAAGGCTTAGTAATCTACTGCTATTTGAATTATGTTCCAAAATATTGATATTAAAATCACCACAGATAATTGCGGCTTTATTACTGGAAGCAAGTTTCGCTAGGGCATCTTCCATTATTGACTCAAATAAAGAAAAGTTCTGATAATTAGGGGGTCTGTACACGCACACTACAACGTGCTTATCTAGCTCAACACAGGATAGTTCGATACAATGTTCCACTGATAAACCAACTATGTCATTACGTTGCTTAGATTTTAAACAATTTTTTATCAATATAATAGAACCTCCACGTTGCATAGATTTACGGTTAAAACAACTGCCCACACTATAGTTTTCATAATTAATTAGCATTTGGTAGTCCTTTAACCAATGTTCAGTAAAACAAACAATGTCAAACTTTGTTTTTTCTAAAAACAATTCTATTTCTAATAATTTGGAAGAAATACCTTGAATATTTTGATGAAATAATTTCAAGGCTTTCTGCTGATCTCCTTTTTGATAATTAATTATTTTAGAGCAAGAAGATACCTTGTTGTTGTTAGGTATAAGAATATTCTTACTGGTACCTTCTGTTGTCTTACAAACTAGTTTAAAACATTATCCGGAGTTAACCCCAAGTTTTCAATGACATCACCAGGCATTGAGCACATTGTGAGTGAGGGACATGGAACCTCCTTCGTACAATTTGTATACAAACTTATAGCATTTGAGCTACACTCAGTCTGGTTCACCACCAATGTGGTGTCAATAATACAAGACTTCGACATACTATTTATGTCTGTGTTTATATAAAAAGCTAATAGCCTTGCTATTATGTGTCTATTACTAACAGGCAGATACACAGTACCCCTAGTCGAGTTTAAAGTTTCCACAAAACTGTTGGTGTCAAAAAATACAAGCTTGTCACTATAATGACTAACTAAGAAGTGCATATGCTTATTAAGCATATGAATATAATTGTTTTGTGTATTTGTCAATTTGTTAAAATATGGGAAAGCACACAATGTTATTTTACTACAATTTAACTTTAACAACTCAGTTACATAGTCTGTAATTTCTTCTTTTTTGACCTTAGAACTATTACCTACAAACACAGTAATGTTGGCTTTGGGATTATATTCATTTGCTGTTACTGATGCCATTATGCGTTTGTAAGTTGACCCTGGCATACAATAATTTTGAGTGGAATAAGTCAGGTTATTACTAATTAATTTACCTAAACCCCTTCCTATACTATTTGAGAACATAACTGAATGATAACAATCATTACTACTAAACAATGGACAACTACCAATCTCGAGCTGCACAACTTGAGATAGATCTTGAACTATATCTTATGCATCATTATTGAGAATACTGTCTTGGCATAAACTCTCAGTCTGGAACGGGTCCTCCGTTACCTCAGGCTGGACAGCATCAGAGTTTGACACGTTTTGACAAGTACACTGACACATTACTAACTCATTTGCAGCAAGAATATGCTCTTTAATTTGGTTCTGAGAACCCACATATTTAATGTAAAGGGAACTAAGTCTGCCCTCAAGTACCTGTATATCAGATTGTAAGCGCTGTGTATCAATTTCATATATATTTTTGCTGTCTTCTAATTTGATTTGGTAATTGTATAATTTACTGATTAGATCAACACGTTCTTTCCTCAGTAGAATATATTTGGAAAAGTGTTTTTGTTGTTTTTTAAATTGGTTACATTTTTTAATTATTCTATTAAGTTTTGCATATTTTTTAATTTTCTTATAACTAACTTTATAACTATAATTCTGTTTCAGCAGAGAATCTTCGGTAAGGTCAACAGTTAACATAGAATGAGGGTTACCATTTGTATTTAGTAACTCATTATATAGGTGGTTAGTTTTTTCAACCTGGGTACATTCTTTTTCTTTCTCTAATTGGATAATACGACTATTAGCATGAATTAATTCATCTTCTAGGTCCCTAATTTTACTTAAAGCCTCCTCATACAAATTACTACAGTTCTCGAAACCATCCGTGACTACCTTCAGTTGATCGCGTTCATCAACAACATTCAGGTATTGCTGATGCAGGTCTACTAGCTCCCTTTTAAGGCTTGAGTTTCTGTCAACTATCTTCTTGACTTCCTCCTCACTTTCATCATTCTCCCTTAATAATTGTTGATATTGGAGTTGCAATGCTTCAAGTTTTTGGAGGGCCGTTCTCAATTTAAGTTCCATATCCTGAGCAGTAGCCTTACGGGTCATCACAGGCATGGTTTCAGGAGTAGTTACTGGAATTAGAATAAAGAAACGGTGAGATGTAGTAGGACAGACAAACAAAATAAAGCTGGAAATGAAAGAGAAAATGGGAGAAAAAGTGAAGTTAGTGCAGTTCAGTGCAGAAATGAGGTTGGCTATTGAATTAACATGAAGAGTTTACGCTAAGAAAGCTAAATTATATTGAATGTAAAATGATTTCTCTAATGTTTAAGATTTTACTTTTTCTTTTTCATAAGTGGGTAGGGTTCTTAAATGTTAAAGTTTTTATTTGTTTATAAAATATAACGCCAATGCAAAAATAGCGATTATGAACGTTTTTATTATTGTATTGTATATTAATAATCAGATAGGGAATAACAGAATCTTCGCTAAGTTTCCTTTTTCTACGACGTAAACAATGAAAATTTTAGACCCAATATAGAGTGCTAAATCAACGAACTAAGTGTACTAATACTTAACGAGGATCTGCAATGGAATTACAGAGGCGATTGTGTGCTAATAAAAAGTAAAAGTAAACAAATACTCCCCGTTAGAATCCGCAGTTCGAATGTCAGCTGTTCGTTTTAGGTTACCGGTAGGTATGTAGGTAACCAAATATTGTGTTTTACTTCATTTATTCACAGGAAAATAATAATCCTAAGTATTTATGCAATTATTTTACATTTACACATAAAATTACACCTCAATTTCACATATTTACCTACTCATTAAAAAAAAATTCAAGATATTAGAAGCATTTTAAAGTATGCATTACCCACGATCTTTTCTACACAATAAATCAGTAAAAGAAAAACAAGCAATGGGTCACTCTACGGCGACGATATCCAAACTAATAAAATTTTAAATACAGTTAAGATATCGTTTTAATTTAATATTTTATAAGTCAAGTTTTCTGAAGTTTATCTTACCTATAAAATTATTTAATAGGTACTAAGTTTATACTTACACTTGGTACAATACTAAATTAAATGGTATACAAATAAATACAAAACAAAGTTCGTAAGTAGGTTACTTAGGCTATAAAATAATGATTAAGCTTAACAGTTTTTTTTTTTGGAAAAGGCCCTAGCGAAGTCCTTACGAACATTATACAGTATTCCCTTAAATCAATTAAAGTTTGTCTCTTACAGCCTCAGCTCATTATTATACAGACAGTGAAGTCGAACAAAAACGCCGATGACCGCAGTCTCCTCCATTAAAAATACTTAGATAATCTTACTTTTAAACATTCTTGTATAATTACCTCGCACTTGGCAAGTGGCCTATTGTTTAATCAAATGAAGACGTTTTTATTTAAACTGAAGTGAAATCTAAGTGATATGCAATTATGTGTGACTTTTACAGTAATCAGATCCTAACTACTTACACAACGCTATTCAGAAACCGCTGTTGTTCATTGCTAGGATCCTCACTCTCTTAAAGGCTCCCGCAAACAGACGCGACTCGCCTGTCTGAAGAAGCCTTGACGCTTTCTAATTAGGCAGGAGCCTTTTGGCCTGTTTTTATTTATTACTTTAAAAAAAATTGTGTTTTTTTTTTATGATTGTGTGTTTAGTATGTGATCTGCATGTGCGTGTTACAAAAAAAATATTTCTTTCTAATTATAAGTAACTACAAACTACATAACAAATTACGAAATGAGTGTTAAAAGTTCCACATTGACAACTAGCTGTTACCCACGGATTCGCCCGCGCGGAGGTTGAAAATTATCCCACGGGAACGTAAGAACTACCAGGATGAAAACTATCCTATTTGTGAATTCAGGTTATAAACTATCTGTGTGCCAAATTTCATCCAAATCCGTTAAGCCGTTTTTGCGTGGTTGAGTAACAAACATCCAAACATCTTCACAAACTTTCACATTTATAATAATATTAGTAGGATAAATTATCACCGTGTTCTCTGTAACATTGTTAATTACAATGAATATAACCAATTTTATGTTATGTTCTAACATACAATCACCTAATAAAATAGTTTTATAGCTTATTGTACCATATAAACACCCAATATTCAACCAGTCAATGGTATTTATTCGTAAACATAGGTTACACCAGTGTGCAAGATGTTACAATAGTTTTATTACAGTTTCTCTATTTTACTCTTTACAAGTTCTCAAAATAAATAGATAAGTACGAACAATATTCCTTTCACGAATTATGTATAACTTCAGAGAATGTTAGACAATTTAATTTAGAAACTTGGCACGGATGGACCACCTGTAGGCCAAGCACGCACGCGCAGAGCAAACGTAACCAAAATTCCGATTTTAAAATTGAATATAATCGTTTCGCATACCATTTACTTTGTTTTAAGACTTCATTCATATCTATGAGTAATTGAGCTGGTCGCAAAAAAAATGCCATCAGGTCATAACAGTGAAGGAAAACATTGTGATTAAACCGCCATGTCCTAGAACTAGAGAATACAATCCCGAGCATGTTTTTCAATCCCGGGCTTACGGGATTTTTGAAGCCTTTTCCCGGGATCCCGGGCCTATCCCGGGATTAGACTATGTGGTTTCTAATTGAGCTAAAATTTAAAAAAACGAGTAATAAAAAAAAAATTTCTTTAATGTCTTTGCACAACACAAATCAGAACAATAATAAGAAAAGAAAAAACACAAACCAAAAAATACAATACTTTTGCAAGAAATTAAAAAACAGCACAAAATAACTATTTAGAATTTCGAAAATATAGTCGCAGAAATATCAAAGCATCCAATGTTTGACTTCCGAGCCTGCTTCGTAGTTTATTGCCAACATAAGCAGCAGCTGAAAACGCTCGTTCAGGTTCTACGCTGGTTGGAGGAATAGACAATAGATACTTATATGCTGTTTCTAAGTGATATCCACGAACTCCTCCATTTTCGAACAGGCTCATTTCACGTCTAATACTATTTGCCAACCCCAATTCATTTTGTACTTGTACTTCAGGATCTGGGGATTTCATACTCTTGTTAATTTCCAGCTGTAACTTTTCCTTTAATGTCAATTGGGGTTGGGAGGTTTCTGACCTTAGCTCATCATCTGTTTGTGATCCTGACCTTGCTTCTTCTTCCGTGTTATCTCGACTATTAAGTCTTTTAACAATACTCTTTATTTGCTTCCTCACTAAAGCCTGTGTCGGAACTGGAAATAAGTCGTGCCATTCCAAATCCGATAATAACTGATTTTCATCATCCATTCGTGGATTTTGTAAATAATTTAACACGCCAGTTAAATCATCACTTCGTCGTTGCTTTATACGTTCCACTAAGGATGTTTTAATTTTTTTGGCAAGTGCTGAGTTTTTGCTAGACAGTTGTTTTATAAGAAATTTCAGAGCGGCATCAGCTGTGCATAAATTAGCATCTCGCCGACAGATTGCTTCTACTGTCAATTTAATTGGGGTCAGCACATCAACAATTTTATTTACCAATTCAAAATCAACATCTTCTAAACGAATTGGATGATTGAGATCTATAAGAGCTTTTTGAATGCATGCTTTTAAAAGATAAAATCGCTCCAGCATTGTTAAAAGACTATTCCACCTGGTTTTACAGTCCAAAAGAAGTGACAGCTCTTTTCCATGTTCAATTTTCACATATTTTTGAAGTACTGTTTCATTTTTCAATGGAGATCTTTTGAAATACACTACAACTTTGCGGATTTTCTTTATCAGCTCATTAATATTTTCATATTGTGTTAACTCTGGTACGTGTTCTGGCACTTCTGGCGCAAGATCATTTTGTGACATTACGACTAAACCTGATTCTGGACAGTCTAAGTCTTCTAAATGGTGTTCATCATCGCTGTCGTCCATATAATCAACATTCACAGCTGGTTCATTTATACTATCATCTGAGGTAGGGCTATCTTGCAAATTATTATGTTTTTCATAAAGCACATCACAGACCGCCAAATTGATACCATGTGCGAGACACAGTTGTTGTTCAGTGCAAACAAGCCGCCCCACCTTTATCATAACATTCGGTCCATCGGTTACAATAGCCACGATGTCAGTTTCTAGGGAAATGTCAAATTTACTTAGACGCTCTTGCAATATACGAAGACAATTTTCAGCTGTCATACTTCCGTAAATAGGAACAAGTCCTAAGTTCCAAAATTTTTTATATGAATGAACGTTGACCGCCATGTATCGTTTATTGGAAGTTGAAGTCCACTCGTCGAAAGAAAGACTAAATCTTTCACCTGCACTTTTCAAATGTTGTAATTCTGCAGTTACTTGCTTTCTGATTTTTTCACTGTAATTCATAACACGTTTTCGAACAGTGACGGCTGACTTTGGTAAATCCGTGTATTTTGCTAAGAGCAATTTTCTCAAATCATCTGAGGTTATGAATACACTGAATGGAAATCCATCTAATGCAATCATTCTTGCCAAGATATCATCCAGGCTATCGTCGGCACTTTTAGTAAAATAATCATCTAACTTTCGCTTGGCTGGCGGCGGTGCTGTGTTCAGATTTTCAGAATCTTGACTTGTTGAAGCTGATATAACCTTGATATTATGTTTTGATAACAAATGTGTATGTAATCCCTTAGTTGATCCACCCAAAGTCTTGAGGATGGCTGGGCATCGCTTACATTTAGCACTATTCCCGTCCTTCGCAACTAAATAATAACTCCACACTGACGTCGTATCACTGTCTTTTTTATGTTTAACAAAGTCTCCCGCCATTTGAAATACTTAATTTCAGATAATTGACTTTTAAATTTTAATGGCGTAGCCTACGTAACCCGTCACTGACAGAACAATAAATGAAAAAAATAAAACCTGATTTGCATATTTATACTTTCGTACAGGGAATCCCCGACGGGAAATACCCGCAACAATATTATGATATGAGATGATCGGGTGATTCCCCTGTTGGTCCGTTGGGGAATTACAATTTAGTACCTTAAGAGTATTGTATTAAAGTATTCCGAGTGGGGAAGTCCCTTCTAAGTTCACCGACAAACATATTATTAGGACTGTACCTGTGTAGTAAATAGTGGGTACCTACCTACGTATTGTACGAGTTGCTTTTTGTCGTAATGTATTAAAATAATCTAGGCAAGGTTATTTTCAAGACGCAACGGACTACGGAATACAAACTAGACTTGTTTGTGGCAATCCCGAAAATCCCGAGATTAGCCAAGTACAGTCCCGGGATTTTCGGGGCCAGAAAACGGTCGGGATCCCGGGATCCCGAGATTTGGGATCCCGGGATTGTATTCTCTACCTAGAACCAAAAATTCGAACACATTTGACATCTACCAACCCGAGGGGGGGAGGGGGGGGGGGTAACCCTTTCATTTTGATACTTACACAACATTCATGACGTTGTTTACGTTGCGAAGCAGACATTTTTTTCAAACATATGACAGAATGGATTGATGACAGATTTGGATTAATAGTGTGTTACGCAATTAGGGTGATGCACTGGACTTGCTTGGTGGATTATCGCTACTCACAGTGGAGGCCTGTGTTCCAGCAGTGGGAACATCATAGGCTGACTATGCTGTCGGATAGTTGTATTCTTCGAATTTACGTCAGGTTTACGGCGTGCGTTCGTGCTAGGGCTTTTGGAAACTGTTCTCCAAGAGAATGTCTGAGCATCTCAGCGCATCATTTGTTTACTTATGATGCATTACGACTTATACAGGGTGGGTAAAAAATTGTGGATCTAACGAAACATGGCGATAGATGTGGTTATTTGCAGTAAAAAATATCTTTGTGGCAGAGCTCTCACTTGATCTCATTAAAAGTTATGACTATTTGAGTGTTTTTTGAAGATAATACCAAAATTTTTAATAAATATGCAATACAGTAAAATGGGTACCTATTTTAAAACAATAAATGATGTTTAGTTGCTTTTAGGAAATGTATCATCACTTTAGAACCTTACTGTAAAAAAAATGTACTACCAAATTTACAATTTTATTACACGGCTCATCCTGAAAACAATTATCTTACATAGTAGTATTCGTCTCCAACGAACTCGGCCGCGTTGTTTTTTAGAGTCCTAAAACATAAAAAATTGAACGCAGCTAGTATTGTCTAGCTGTCAGCAGTGACGTTTAATCTTTCAAATCACTTTTTCGACTTCGCGCGCTCGCGCTCCCGCGTAAAATTGTGTGTGGTGTTAATTATACCATATTTCTGTGTTGTGGATTACTTCACTGTGTCCCCTCACCATGCCTAGCTCGGACCAACACGCTATATTAAAAGAAATTGCGAGAATGAAGAAAAAACTTAAGAAAATAAGTCATCGACGCCGACGCCGCCGCCATGCTTCACGCCGACGCTCCCGGGATTCTACATCTCGGACCCGATCACGATCTAGGATTAGATCACAATCAACGAGTGCATCACAATCACCCCATCGTGATTATCACTCGAGGTCACCTCATGAGTCCCTTCCAACGGCTCCTCCGGAACAACTAGGAAAAAATGTTGGTAAGTAGGTACGTTTTGTTTTGTTTCTAGGTTAGAAGAACAGCTAATTGGATTCATACGTCGAGAAAATCTATGGAACGAGATTCCTAAATACACTATTCGTACGTACACAAATTGAGGTGTGAATAAGATGACCTTGACCGCCACCCGTGCCAGTACGAGATACTTCCGCACGAAGATCAGATTTTGATACGAGATATCAATTCTGATATACCCTACCGTATTGTGCGTGACACAAAGCGGTAGTCGTACGGTCCTAGCAAATGTATATTGCTATACAGTTACAGGAAGAAAATCTGTATCTATTTCAGATCCTGTTACTATAAATGTGGAGAATGTGGACGAAGCGGTAATCCCGGAGGCCTTACTAATTGCTTTGGGTAATGATAAACCCTTAGAGGAAAAGTATGGGCCAGATATTAACAACCTTATTGGCTCAAGAGGCACCGGAATTAAACCTAGAGGTCAAGGCCGCTCTAACTGAATCAGCCCGTACCCGAGATCAGGTATTACAAACCAAACAACAACAATTGGGCATCGCCCTGACTTGTCTGGGCCAGGCAATGACCAAAATTTTAGCTGGACATGAGGTACCGGAAGCCCTCAAATTACTTAGTGATGGTACTAAAATCTTGACATCCCTTCATCATGGAGAGACTAATACAAGGAAGCAGTTACTAGCACCTCTCCTGGACAAATCATTTACAAAAATGGCTGAATCAATACCAAGAAATAAGTACCTATTTGGTGAAAACCTATCTGAAAAAATTAAGAATAATAAAGAGATAGAAAAATCAGGATTGGAGTTAAGAAAACCCAAACCGACATTCAACCGACCGGGAAACTGGGGAGGCCCTTCACGCCAAAGACAACAGAAGGCACAAACAATGCGTGGGGGGCACAAACGTCCAGCAGTACAGTCACACACAAAGAAGCCTTACCAATCAACCAAGAAGCCATTGAAACGTGCACCGGTGAACCGCCCCGAGAGGGACTACCAGCGTGCTCGCCCTCAACGCTAATTCCACAACAGGTACAACATGCAGGTAATCTGGCTAGGTACTTAAGTTGTTGGCAGATTATTACAAAGGATGTGGTTATATTAGATTGGGTCCAAGGTTATCATATACCTTTTACATCTGCTCCAATCCAAACTAGAATTCCATCTCAAAAATTTTCTCAATCTGAGGAGTTCAATATTAAGAAATCAATTAATGATTTACTAAAATTGGGTGCTATAACACCCTGCCAACCTGACAGTGACCAATATATTTCAAATATATTTTTGGTACCTAAACCTAATGGTAAATTTAGATTCATTTTAAACTTAAAACCCCTAAATAATTTTATCTCAACATCTCATTTTAAGATGGAAGATTTACGTACCTCTACTAGGTTGGTACATAAAGATTGCTTTATGACAACCATTGATCTAAAAGAATCTTACCTTTTAGTACCAGTTGCTGTAGAAGACAGGAAATATCTTAGATTTAATTTTAAGCAGTTGTATGAATTTACAGCACTACCATATGGCTTATGTACAGCACCTAGCGTTTTCACAAAATTATTAAAACCTGTGATGTCATACATAAGAAGTTTGGGCTATGTAACGGTAATTTATTTAGATGACATTCAGTGTATAGCAAGGACATATGAAGAATGTCAAATTCAAACTCGTCATATCATACAGATCCTAGAATGTCTAGGTTTTATACTTAATTATGAAAAAAGTAACTTAATACCAAGTAGACAATGTAAATTTTTAGGGTTTATTATTAACTCTCAAAATTTATCAATTAAATTGCCAGCTGATAAAAAAGAAAAAATTATTAATATGATAAAGCAGTTTATATCACAGAAAAAA
Source organism: Antitype chi (assembly GCA_947359405.1). Taxonomy (NCBI): domain Eukaryota; kingdom Metazoa; phylum Arthropoda; class Insecta; order Lepidoptera; family Noctuidae; genus Antitype; species Antitype chi. Next base: position 5,155,316 of record OX375815.1, on the reverse strand, counting down.
TGCAAAATTAGGAATCTTGCTCAACTACTTGGAACATTGTCCGCAGCTTGTCCAGCCGTTCCTTATGGTCGGCGGCATACCAAGCTTATAGAAAGGGAAAAGTTCTTAGCCTTACAGTCATCCAATGAAAACTTTGAAAGTTATATGAATATTTCTTTAAGTATCATTCCTGAACTGAAATGGTGGCTGTCTAACATACCTAAAGCTAAAAAATCATTTGCTTCACAAAAAATTTGTTTAGAAATTTTCACAGACTCTTCACTTACAGGTTGGGGGGCTTATTGCTTAGGTGAATCAATTGGGGGACTTTGGAATATAGTTGAGAAAGAACAACATATTAATTATTTAGAACTAGTAGCAGCTTATTTTGGGTTAAGATCATTTGCTAAGAACATGTCAAACTGCCATATATTACTACGAATAGACAACACAACAGCCATATCTTGCATTAATAAAATGGGTAGTATCCAATTTGTACACTTAAATACAATTACTCAAGACTTATGGCAATGGTGTGAAGATAGAAACATATGGGTGACAGCTTCCTATATTAAGTCCAAGGAAAACACAGAAGCTGACAGAGAATCTAGGAACTTAAATCATGATACAGAATGGTTCTTAGCAGACTATGCTTTTATAAAAATTACCCAACACTTTGGAATACCAGAAATAGATTTATTTGCTACTCGAGTAAACACTAAGTGTGTAAAGTACGTTTCTTGGAAAAGAGACCCAATGGCCTTTGATATAGATGCATTCACATTAGATTGGAGTAAATATTTCTTTTATGCATTTCCCCCATTTTCAATAATAACCAAATGTTTAGAAAAAATTAGAGATGACCAAGCAGAAGGTATTCTTGTCTTTCCATGGTGGCCAGCACAGCCATGGTTTCCCCTAGCAAAATTATTGATGATATCTAAACCAATAATATTTGATGCTAACACTGATTTGCTTTCATCTCCTTTTAGCAAACAACATCGCCTGAGCTCCCATCTTACCCTGGCTGCAGGACACTTCTCCGGACGGCATTCCAGTTAAGATTACTCCCTCAAGCTTCCTTGGAGGTAATGCTTGGATCCTTGGCGCCAGGTACCCAAAAACAATATGATTGTTCTTATAAAAAATGGTGGGCACACTGCCATAATAACGCTATTGATGCTTATAAAGCTACTATTCCACAAATAATAGGCTTCTTGTCTGAAGCATTTAATAGTGGCTGTAACTATTCTACATTGAATACACACCGCTCAGCGTTATCACTGCTGATAAGCTCTGAAGTTGGGAGGGATGAGAATGTGAAGCGGTTGCTGAAGGGTGCATTCAGACAGAGGCCATCTCTCCCTAGGTATACAGAAACTTGGGACCCTGCAGTGGTATTAGAATTCTTAAGTAAAATGCCAGTCATTTTAGATTTAAAAGAACTATCAAGAAAATTAGTTACCTTATTGGCCCTTACTACTGCCCACAGAGTTCAAACTCTGGCGTCAATTAAACTGAAAGATATTCATTTCACTGCGGATTGTGTTATCATTAATATCTCTGATGTTCTAAAAACATCTATTAAAACTAAAAACAGTACCACCTTGCGTTTACCGTATTTCGTAAACCAGTCAGTGTGCCCAGCTAAGACCTTAAAATCATATATGGACAACACCAAGGAAGTTCGAGGAGATATCCCCTACCTGTTAATTACCACTAAAAAACCTTTTAAAAAAGCTACACCGCAAACGATAAGCCGTTGGATTAAGGAGGTCCTTAAAGACAGTGGTATTGACACTAGTATTTTCTCTTCTCATAGTACTAGACATGCATCCACATCTAAGGCAAAGACAGCAGGGGTGTCAATTGAAATTATCAAAAAGACTGCCGGCTGGTCTGAAAGGTCGGCTGTCTTTGCCAAACATTACAATTTACCTATAGTTAGTGGTAGAATTGACCTTACCTTTGCCAATTCTATTTTAGAATAACTGTAAATTCAATAATAGCCCCAAAGAATGTCAACAAAGACTGAACACTGTACCATAAGACTACCCATGGTTAAGTTTAAATTAATATAATACAATAGTGATAGATTACTATTAGCTGATTTTATTGTTAAATACTTGATTTAATTATTGTCAAAATGTGATAAATAATTTACCAAAATTATTAATATAAATAAGTTAAAGTTATGTAAGTTATTTTTGTTAAGATAAAACAACTAAATTGTATGGGTATTTATACTTTAAATACCTTGTATATATTTTGATTTCATCTTTTAAAATACAAATTTTATAAAGTATTATAGGATTTAACTTTTGATCCTTTTGCATACACACACACGCACAGATGTTGCCATTACCTATCTCTAAACATCTACTATGTAAGATAATTGTTTTCAGGATGAGCCGTGTAATAAAATTAGGAAATCAGACTAACTTACCTTAAGTGACGTCTGATGGTAATTTTATGAACGGCTCATCCTGAAAACAATTAGGTTCCCACCCTGTCACAAGGATACCCTGCCTAGATCTAGACACAAGGTATCACCCGCCCATCAGATAATGGCAACCCTTGTTTATTGCTCTAAAGAAAGTGATTTGAAAGATTAAACGTCACTGCTGACAGCTAGACAATACTAGCTGCGTTCAATTTTTTATGTTTTAGGACTCTAAAAAACAACGCGGCCGAGTTCGTTGGAGACGAATACTACTATGTAAGATAATTGTTTTCAGGATGAGCCGTTCATAAAATTACCATCAGACGTCACTTAAGGTAAGTTAGTCTGATTTCCTAATTATACCTACCAAATAAACTCATCTATCGCCCTATTTCGTTTGATCCACGATTTTTTACCCAGCCTGTATACACGTGGAAACTTATGATATTTTAGTAGATAATAGTGTAAGTATAATGAGATTTTAATGTTCCCACTTCTAAAACACAAGCCTTCTCTCTGCGAGAGAGAGTGGGCTGAAATTGGGCTCAATGCGGTTTTGTAGATGGGACATATCTTCGAAATAAGGGTTTTAGGACATGACGGTTACATAATGTTATTTTCCTTCACCGTTTTGAGAGCAACGGTGATGAAATTATTTACACAAAATAAAGCGTCTGCTTGTTAATTGTAATTAACATTTTTATGTTTGGTTGGTGTACTCATTTTTGCGGGCTTGTTTAGCGGTTTCATATAAAATTATCGTAATGTCGGATTGTCGTTTATCAGCTTTATTAAAAAACTTTTTCCAAAAAAAAACAACCGACTTCCAAAAAAACACTACAAAGTGAAAAATAACTTTAATTTCGGAAGTCGGTGTCTTTGGAGCTGTATTTGAATTTTTTGTCACCGCCTTCCGAAATTAAAGTTATTTTTCACTTTGTAGTGTTTTTTTGGAAGTCGGTTGTTTTTTTTTGGAAAAAGTTTTTATTTTTCACTTTTTAGTGGTTCACATGTGCTTACCCCTTCACAGCATACCGGCGTGATGTTATGTTATGAACTGGTGTAAGCAATAGATAGACATGAGATTTCAGCAATCCCAGTCCATTTGCTATCATTTATTGAGGAGTTCCGTTGCCTATCTCCAAAGTTCTTCATCAGATCTTCACCAAATTGAAATGAGACCACTACGAGAAAGTACTCTTCCAAAAAATACCTAAATCGCTTCGTGTGCCTATAAAATTTGAAGAGTTCTCTCTATTTCTTCAGGATCCCATCATCAGATCCTGACTTGATGATCATGGGACCATCTGGAAAGTATACCCTTTCAAACAAAAAAAACAAAATCCAAATCGGTCCAGCCATCTTCGAGTAATCGGGGAACATACATAAAAAAAAAAAAGTCCCGACGAATTGATAACCTCCTCCTTTTTGAAGTCGGTTAAAAAGATCCTGATAACTTAAAAAGTAGTAGGTCCTGCATTTTACAAGTTTTCTACTGTTGAGATTTTTTTGTTAAAAGTATGTTCTATTTTAATAGCGAATTATAATTAAAATCCACTGAGCAAATTGTTAATTAATAATGGTAACAAAACTTTAAATGTGTTTTTACTATGGCCACTGAATGTATTTTTCCATTTTCGCAACACTGTGAAATAACCGGTATGATATCGTTATTTCTAGGTGAGGAAATGGTAATTTTAAATGGTAAAATATAGTGCAAAGCCAGTTGATTTTGGATTATGAAAAAGTACAGTTGTGCGATTAAAAAATATTAGCAAGAAAATAGTTTTTTAAATTTTATTACTGGTGCTTGAGTTATTCGGTTGTAAAACAAGCCACAAATGTAATAAAAACAAACTGCCCCACGAGTTCTACAACGAGTAAAGTTTTCATTTTTATTTACGACTAGCTGACCTGGAGAACTTCGTACCTACCGCCAATTAAAGTTGCCTGTTATTAAATATTACTTAATAAATAATTTTAAACTTTCTCTGGATTTCTGAACGCACGCATAAAATGTTTGACAGGTAGGATCAGTTTGTATGTGAAAATAAAATTGTTGCTATTTCAATTTTCCATACAATTTTTCCAAAATTTCTCAACGTTTTAAACCTTCCATGGACTGCCACAAATATTTCTAAATCAAAATTAGCCAAATCGGTCCAGCCGTTCTCGAGTTTTAGCGAGACTAACGAACAGCAATTAATTTTTATATATATAGATATAAAAATACTTTACGGCTTTTTCTAAGAATCAAGAGTTAAAGATTAAAATGTAAGAACTTTCGGCGCTTGACGTATTGACTGACTAAGAGCGAATTTTACCTAGATTAAGGGCTGATTTTTCAATAGTCATATAACTTTTATCTAAAGAATAATTATGTCAATTTGTCATATTTTCTATACAAAAGCTGTCAAACCGCAATATATATTCCTCAGATAAAAAGTTATCCAAGTATTGAAAAATCAGCCCAAAACAGGAAATTTTTTAATAGAGCAAAGATAGATACCCTACCATACAAACCATAATTTCATTGCCCGGTCCAACTTTTTATTCCATTCAAGACCCAACCCAAAACGCTCCCCTGTGGTTTAACATAACATCAAGTTCACAAAGTTGCCTCAATCTGGCCGAAAATTTTAAATAATTTGGAGCACATCGTCCGAAACAAAATGCTGCCGGTTCAGGGACTTGTCCGAAGCACTTTGCGCCTCCCAGGCCCTCATTAAGTCGGGGCAGTAATCAAATTTGTCACGTTAGACACGGCTATGTCGCATGACAGATTAATGAGGATCTCGTGATAAAAACAATGTTTTTACGAGTTATTGTTAAGTCCGACTAATGAGGGTAGAATTATGTCTGGTTGAGATTTTGAGGGTTGCTCGATATGTTGATGTGGTGAGGCTAATTCATGTTTTGAAACGTTGATTTTTCTCCTCTATTATAATAGACCCGGTGTAATTAGGGTTCCGTACCCAAACGGTATCAACGGGACCCCATTATTTAGGCTTCCCTGTCAAAAGGTACATCTGTTGAACAGTAATAGGTAGACACTCGCAATTTTAACAAACCGTGTACTACGAGAATTGCCGCTACAACAACAAACAATAAAAATATGAACCTAGTGTTAAATATTGTACGATGGTACAAAACTCTTGGTGTGTAAACCCGCTGCTTTTTTTCCTCTATCATGCATGATAGACTCAGTGTAATTTTTCTAAGACAAAACAAATAATTATTTTGTGCATGAATCGAACGGTACTACTGAAGTGCCAATAGCTCAGTCGTTACGCCAATTTCAGTGACAAGCCGAATTCCATAAAAGTAGTGAGTACTACAAAATGAACCGAACCACAAGCTCTCAACATAATTACTTCTGAGTGCAACATGTTATATTTCCATTGACTAGGCACAAAATAACATCACACCTTGTTTCCCTGAATGGTTGGGCAAAGGTGTTCCTAATAGTACATCCACATTTCGCCAGTTATGTTTAAGCCCCATATAATAGGGGGCTAGCATATTGCCATAAATCGTGCAAAAATCCAGTCTTACGAATTCCACAGACCCTTAGAAATTCCGGATAGAAAAAAACACGCTTTAAAAACTATGCTAAAAATCTAGAAAATAATTTAATTCTATTAAAAAGGGTGGGGTGCTTTTTGAGTTATTTTTATAATCAATTAATATCAAGCACCCCACGCTTTTTAATAGAATTAAATTATTTTCTACTTTTTTAGTTTGGTTTTTAAAGCGTGTTTTTTAAACTATTATTTATTTTCTATTTTTTAGTTCTGTTAACTACAAAAGCGTGATTTTTCGTTTTTTTTCTATTTTTTTTTTAATTATTGAATTGTCATCGGTCCTCGATAAGTCTACAAAGTTTAAAAGAAATCTGACCGTTTGAAGTGGGTCAAAATCAAGTGCAAACCGACTCCAGTTACAAAAAAACATACAGGTGAAGCTAATAAAAGCGTGTAAAAACCCAATAACACCTTGTCCGGCCTGGGAATCGAACCCAGGACCTTATGCTCAGCAGGAGCACTGGCGACCACTCGACCAACGAGGCAGTCAGACAGGCAGCGAAGAGGTCTGGATATGTAACGAATGATCACCCATCCATGAATCGACTGCAGCAAGTGTAGCTGAACCTTTGATCGACCCGTGCGGCTGTTATCATTTAGCCGCGAGCTCCGAATGATTTAAGGCCATGTTAACTTTAAATAGTGTGTGTTTATAAGCGATAATAGTTCTTATTGCAATCCGATACGGGTTAAAATCTGTTGTAATAAATTCGAATAATAAATGAGCAAGCGTATGTCGTAAAAATGCAAATAAATTCGTATAAAATTAGATATTAACTTTTTAATAAAAAATAATCTCACATTGAATGCAGTTTGGCATTTTAAATTTTAGGGTATACTTTTAATTATAATTGTTATTGGAGGGTTAAACTGCTTTTAAAGATAATTAAGAGGTTACTTTGATGAATTTTTGATACATTAAAGTATGTTTTAATTATGCTTTGAGTTCTATCACTGTATGCAAAAAATACTTTAAAATATCAAATAATTTTTTGCTTCCAAAATTATTTACGGTTAAAGAGATACACTGCTTTAAAAACCACCACCAAGAAATCTCCGCCTTAAGTAACGCATGCAATAAAATGACCAAGCATTAGACATGCCGAATTTATTTATATTAAAGAAAAATGAAAAGTACTTACCTACTCAATACAATTACTTTAGGCTGTACATTTCATTTTGAAAGCCCTGTTATATTACGGTCTTTACACGGCGTGACGTGAAATTAAATTGTCCTATATGTTCATATTTTTATTTTTCAACTAGCAAAATATATTTAAGTTTTCATTTTCTAACCAATAAAATACGTTTTTATGTGACGTGAATTTTATGTTTTCTTTTGCAAATATTAGGTACCTTGTTTACTTCGGTGTACAGTACATTTGTTCATATTTTTGGCACTTTTCGATCCTTAACAATGCTGTCAAATAACACATTCCTTGTTATTTTGGTATTTCCAATAGTCTTACAATTTATTGTGACGGCGTGCTAAAGGTTTTCCAACGCTAACCTTACAGAATTTATGTTAGAACGAATTTGACAGCAGTCAATTGGACGTAGTTAACTCCAGGTGTAAGGCAGAGGGCAGCAGAAAATATGTATTCTTAGGCCAACTGCGACCACACTACCGCCCCTTGCTGCTCCCAAAAATAAAACGTATGATTTTTTTGGCAATTAAGAATAAAAACCGGCTAAGTGTGTTTCTATAGGTATAATAACAGAAAATATGCCAAAATGGTCTCCCATCATGTCTTGTGCAATTTTTATAATGATGACAAAGTCATATCATTTATTTCAACTAACAGTAAGCCAAAATGGAAAACAAGTGAAGATCGAGGAGATCGTTTGAAAAGCCGTAATTTGAATTGACTTTTGCCCCCTTATTCATAAACTTTGCTTAAAGTTAAGTAATGATATATTAGATAGCGTCTGTTTAACCATACATTTTTATTTATGAATATACTCCATTGTGATATGCGAAGGAGAACCATAGATAACCGACGTAGCCCGAAGAATTGGCAAAAATAAGTGGCAGTGCTCTCATATTGCTCGCAGAACAGATGGCCGAAAGGTTCTGGAGTAGCGACCGCGTGCCTCCTGGAAGACGTAGAGTTGGGAGGCCTCCCACAAGGTGGACCGATGACCTTGTGAAGGCCGCAAGAAACCGCTGGATGTGGGAAGGACAATACCACTCAAAGTGGCAGGGCTTGGGGGAGACCTATGTAGAGCAGTGGACGTCCTTCGACGTAAATGATTATGATGATGATGATTGTGATATTGGTGATCATTGTGACCACCCAGCGCGTATTTGCGCTCACACTTCACTTACTCGGTGGAACGTCGTTTACATAATTGTTCATTAACAATCATATAAATGGCGTTCCACCATATCACATAGGGCAATGGCTTTAAGTGATCAGAGACGTATCATTATGTATTCAAAATACAAATATTAGTGAATTTTATTTACTTACATCTCCTCGCCCTCATACCCATGCACAAGAGATAATAAGACTTCTTCTGATAAAGACGTCGATTTGCGTTTATGCCTCAGTACTACGGCCCGTTAACTGACACCCGAATGGCTGTGGAAACCGTCGCATCCGATAAGGCCCGCGATAGCCACCGCCATCAGTGCGATCCGTCTGGAGTCGGTAAGTTCAAAGGCACGGCGCGGTGCAGGACTGCCTGTCGCGGCCTGTACGGGTGCGTTTCTTTTTGCTTTAATAATATGGCAATTCTTGGCAAGGGCCGAGATATGCCTCGAAGGACGTTACAACGCCTGGCGCGCCCTTTTATCTAACGGGCAGTGGGACCGCGGAATTAAATGATTTTCAAGAAAAGATGGAGGTAGATAAACAACTTTCTAAAATCTTAAACACTTTAGAACTAGATAAGTGTATAATTTTGTATTAAATTGTAGTGAAATCCATCTTCGTTAGTAAAGCTAGTCATTTCTCAACAGAACTTTAGTTTAAAAGTACTTAGGATTAATTACGAAAGGAGGTACTACGAAACAACTTTTTTACCACTTTCTTTCAATTTAAGGAATTACAAATGATAAATTATTCTATTTTTCTTTAAGTAGGTTTGTACAAACACTTTTACACATCAATCACATTTTTTTTAATACATGAGGTCGGCGTTTCCTATCTGACTACTCTGAGAAGAAAGGCCGAAACAAACTCAGAGGTCACAGTCTCTTTTATAGTCCAGACATAATCTTGATTAGATCATGTGCAGATCATGTGGATTATGGCCTTTTGGGAAAAGAACCACACAGATTGAGTGGATCTGTCTGGCTAGTGGACACATTTATCAATCATGCTGCTCAACTCAGAATTTAAGGAGATCAACGATTACCCTTTTTCCAAAATAACTCTTTTCACACGCTTTATATTAGCTTCACTTGTATGTTTGTTTGTTGGTTTGTTTGTTTGTATGTAACCGACTCCTTTGAGCGCGATTTTGACCCACTTTAAACGGACAGATTTCATTGAAACTTTGTAAACTTGTCGAGGACCGATGACAATTCAATAATTTAAAAAAAATGAGAAAAAAAACACGTTTTTGTAGTTAGCATAACTAAAAAATAGAAAATAAATAATAGTTTAAAAAACTAAAAAACACGCTTTAAAAACCAAAATAAAAAATTAGAAGATAATTTAATTCAATTAAAAAGCGTGGGGTGCTTTTTGAGGTATTTTTATAATCAATTTATGTCAAGCACCCCACGCTTTTTAATTGAATTAAATTATCTTCTCCTTTTTTAGTTTGGTTTTTAAAGCGTGTTTTTTAGTTTTTTAAACTATTATTTATTTTGTTAATACGATTGCCTTGTACTTTAACGCGTTTAAATAATTGCCTAAGTGATATCTTAAAAGTTTTCAAGTTTTAGCATCATCTTTGGCTAATTTAATTTAGCTTTAATAAGAGAGGCTTAAAATAGAATTAATTGTCACCAGACAAATGGTTTTGAAGTTTAATAACCTTTATTGAAGATCAGTTAATTATTTATGATCCTAGTTTACTCAAGATTATCTTTTAGCTCTTTTGTCCAACGATTTATTTCTGTTCGAAATATATAACAGTAAGGTAGGTACTTAATTTAATTTGGTTACTGGATTACCTACTAAAGCTTATGATTACTCTTTCGTGTCTAAAGTACTCTTTAAAATATAATCTATACTTATATGTATTTTCTATTCTTAATATATTCTATTGCTTGTTTGATTTGTGTTTATTGTTTTTGTTGGGTCTTTGGCATAAATATTGCTAGAAACCTTAAAAATAAAAACCCAGATTAAAGAAACGTTTCTAGAGAGCGAGCGGAGCCGCGATCACACTCGCAGCCACAGGTTAATAACACAGTTTGGCGGGGAAATCGACGTAAAAACTGTAACCATGAATAGGGTTACCCATTAAAAAAAACATAATTCGATTCTAAAGTGCTAATAAACCACAAAATTGTTATTCAATCGATTAGTGCCGTAAAAATGGATTGTAATTTTAAATTTTCGAATTTCGCGCGTAATTTGATGAAAACGCTGGACGCAGTGGACGCCATATTGCTCTGTGGGCGTCAGGTTGCTATATGGACAAATGCGCTAATTTTTATAGGATAATTGTTTATAATAAAAAAAAAATATAGTTATTATTCTTATCTTACTTATTGTTGGTTTGTTGTCCCTGAATGCAAAATATTATTTAAATACTTTGGTTACGAAAATAATAAAAGTACAAAGTTGTTTAATTGACACGCCGTATGACGTAATAACATGCGGCTACTATTTCATGGTGTTCAAAAGCAGATTAAATAAAATGAAATCTTTTAATTGGTTTTAAAATTTATTTTGTTATATCATGAACTAAAACTAACATTTTCCGACTGCATTTTGCCTAAGCTATCTCAATAATATATTTTTAGATTTTTTCTCATATAGAGATTCTACGCCTCTTCACGCAGAAAATGTTTCATAAGCTATAAAAAATATCTGCTGTTTCATAGAAAAGCGCAAAACCTACGGGATCAAAATGTATGAAACAGCAATTTTTTTTATTTTTATTAACGAAATGTTTAGAAGTAGAGTTCCGAATCGTGTACTGAATCTCGTATAAGTTATCACTAAAGTTGACTCTTCGAAAAGGAGTTAAAAAGATCTTATCAATTTAATAACAACTAGATAAATATAGACTGATATCGTACAAGTAGTAAGAAAACAATGTATTGAACTCATAAGAGGGTTCGTTGTTTAGAAAGAACTTGTAACTCCTATCTGGGATACTCTTGGGTCCTCTTGAAACTGTTCCCTTTGAGTGAAGATGCCACGTGTATCGTTGTTTGAAGATCTTTTAATAGAATATTTTTATATACCTACAGCTTTGTTTCCGAAAGTGTGAATAAGATTGTTTTGTGATGTTTATTCGCTTGTTTACGACCCTGGTGATCTACAGATCTATATGATAACACAAGTTTAACACATGCATAACAAAGTCTTTCTATAACTGCATATGACAATTACACTTCATCATCTGCCTAGCCTTTTCCCAACTATATTGGGGTTGGTTTCCAGTCTAACCAGATTCAGTTACCAGTATTTTACATGGAGCGACTACCTATCTGACCTCCACAACCCAGTTACTAATACGATACCCCTTGGTAAGACTGGTAGAACCGGTCGAAGTGGCAGAGCTTGGGGGAGGCCTATGTCCAGCAGTGGACGTATTTCGGCTGAAATGATGATGATGATGAAATACTGGTATTTAACTGCATCTTGTTAGAATGCAAGGTGACCCCAAAAAAGTTGGGAATAGGCCCGAGATATTTATTGACTGTTCTATCTGAGACTGAAAATAAAACAAATGCAAACAAAAAATGCCAACAGGCAAAGGCTTTATCTAATCTCTGTGGGGGTTTGACAATATTATGTGGTATGTGTGCAAATCTTGATTTGGTTCGGTGCCTTATCGATTCAATGTTAAACGTGTACTTATTGTCATAGGCAAACGGCCAGAAATACGTTCTCGCCTTTTACTGGGTGATATAAATGTTAAGGCAAATATATATGTTTAAGAGTGTGAATGAAAATAAACATGTCACTCAGATGCCTTGTTCACTATGCTTTTAGGCATAGACAAGGGATTTATGTTGTTTACGTTGTTATAAAGATACTTTTCAAGGTTAGAAAGAATACGAGGTTATTTTTATTTTGCACTGAACTTGAACCTAGTTTTTTTATCGGATTGTTTTAGTGCCGATCTTTTCTGAATATGAATTTACAATACGAAAACGAGTAACCTTCACCAGTTTTGAAAGCCGTTTCAACGCACCTCTGCTTCAGCACGTTGCTTCTTTCGTTTTTGAAAACAATATAAAATAAAATATAAAAATATATATTTATGTCAATGGGTAGGGTTTTAATAGTGCCAGATCTATTTGTGTGCCAAATTTCATTCAAATCCATTCAGCCAATATTTCGTGAATGAGTATAAAACAAACATGTAAACATCTTTTTTATTTATTTTTTATTGGGATATCATCAAATAACTTCTCCCGCTCTGGGTGGAGCAGGAGGGCGTGTCATCCTTTTACTGACTAAAATCCACCCGTGTTCCCTCAGTTGCCTGTGTACCAGGGGCTGCGGTATCTCTTTCGAACAACCCGCACCCCTGGGAGGACATGTAAACATCTTAAGAATCAAACATACAAACTTACACATTTATTATGCTAGTGGGAGTACGATCCACCTCGCATCATCCAGCGTATAAGAAGTTCCGTGACAGTCAAAATGTTACTCTTTTTTTGGTCTAACTTTTATTCGGCATGTGTTCGGTGTGTGTTTTTAAATTGAACACAGGCAGATGGATGTGAAACAAATACTTTATATAAAGCATTTCCACATCCATCTCGTATTATCCCCAAGAAGCTAGTTTAGTTCGAACCTTGAAAAAAATGTGCTTGAAAAGTTTATCAAAATTCAAGTGTGCGACCTAAGCTTTGAGACCAGATCAAGATGTTACTCTAACACCTGCTATTTAACAAGCAAATAAACATTTTACAAAACTTTACAAATTAACATAACCAAAGTGAACAAACACTGACAATATTATTTAATACCCTAGACCTACTAAATATTTCATCAGCAACTTAACTTAATGAGACAAAGGCCCGAACTCATTAGGAGCTCCTAACTAAACATACTAATTAGTGGTGGTGTGTAATGAAGCATGTTTATGGTTCGCGGGGCCACAGATAATATAATACCATACCAGTACAGGCCTAAGTGATGTAAATTAAATGGCTGGATCACTTTAGGCTTGTTATCTTTGAACATAAGACGGGTGTAAGACTGGTGGTATCTTGGTGTCAATTATAATACACGCACAATAGGGTATTTTACTTTATATGAGAAAAATTCTGAAAATATATTATTGAGATAGCTGAGGCAAAATGCAGTTGAAAAATTAACATTTTATTACAAATTGGAAATTTATTTTGTTATTTACAAATTTATTTCAAAGATTTCAGTTTTTTTTATCTGTTTTCTATAACTCATTTTTTAAATTTTAAACAATTATCATGTAAAATATCAGCGCATTTGTTTAAATAACAAACTGACGTCATACCCACAGAGCAATATGGCGTCCATTCATCCAGCGTTTTTGTCAAATTACGCGCGAAATTTGAAAATGTAAAATTTTAATGCATTTTTACGGCACTAATCGATTAAATAAAAATGATGTGTTTTTTTAGTGGTTTAGTAGCACTTTAGAATCTAATTAGGACACTTTTCAAAAATGGGTGTAATACCCTATTATGTATTGTGGTCTAAACATTTTTGGTTGTCAAAAGTTGGATTCGCGTGTTGGCCTTAATTTCAGTTGCTACGGCGTAGCTGTTGCTACGCAGGCTACATGTTTCGTAGCAAACTTTTTGAAACGTGGTGGATTTTAATTAGCATACATTTGTATCATTTATGAATACCAGTAGTAAGGGTACTACATATAATAACTATTAGGTCCCTTGCCGATGATAATATTAAGTTTATTTTTTAGGCCTGTGAGAACTTTTTATAATTTTAGAGAGACTTACTTTACAAAATGTTTACCTTTACCCAAAATCACACTCAAACAGTATGTAAACACTGTAAACAAACATACCAAGCACGTTTACGTTGGGTTTACGTAAGATTTATGTGACATTCACACAAAATATTCATGGTGTTACCGAATAAGGAAAACAAAAACAGAAAAGTCAACAGATTTACACAAGCGAAGGTTGCTATATTAGTAGATTTTATATAAACCTCCCAATTTTTGGTGCCAGATGTACGCCAGCTGAACTGATTCCTTTTGTATTGAACAAATGAACTAAAATAACTTTGGGTAAAGTTACTTTTGTGCTCACTCGGTGCGTAAGAAAATGAGTTTTAAAGTACACGTCTTAAGTTTTCACTTTGTTTTCTGTGTACCCTTTTTTCAGGTATATTGAGGCTGGTTTTCTGTTTATCTAAGAAAATGTAGTATTTATACTACCTGACCCCGTGGCCAAGTAGTTACAACGATATGGATATTCTCAGAAAAAGGTTGGCCGACTTTCGAGCCTACCTGCAATATTTTGTTCTTAGGCTGCGGACGCATTGTCGCGATAAGGCGAACACCAATTCGCGCGCTCTCTCTCGTACACTTGATGTCTCGCTGTAAATAGAGAAGCGTAGTGTAGTTCGCTTTATCGCGATAGTGTGGCCGTAGCATTACGGTTCTCGCAAAAAGGTTAGTATAAAACATAAAACTGTATATGTTTCAAGCACAAGTCTAACCTAAGGCTATGTTTCCAACAAGATTGGGGTCGAAATCCATTCCAAATAAATTCGACTGATCTATACAAATTTTACACGGACGATCATTCTGACTTTCCAGGAAAAATATTATGTTACCCAATAATATAATATTAATATTTATTTTTATTTCGGAAAAAGAATCCATAGAGTGTTAGTAACATAATATTAAAACAACTTATTATCTAGTGTTAGTACCAATCACCCTCTGCACAACCTGCTTTACAATTGGAGAACCGAAACTCTCCGCTACAGTTCTCAGGATGAGGTTGCGACTGCCTCACTTGGCTCAGTAGCGAAGCGGTTTTCTTGCGCACAATCGTGTGAAAACGGTCGGTACGAGCTTGCGCAAACATCTCCGACGCGCTGCAATAGCGAGGAAGTCTCAACAACATCCTGAAACCATTATTATACTGGACTCGCAGGACATCTAGCGATTTTTTGGTGTAATTGACCCATAGATTACTCGTGTACAGACTTTGGCAATAAGCCTTAAAAATAGTGATTTTTACTTGGTCCGTACACCGAGCAAATCTACAAATATTTACTACTAATATTTACCGCGAAATAAAGTTCAGACAAAACATTATACGTAACTAACTATTGCCCGCGACTACGTCTGCGATCCAGGATGAAAAGCAATTTATGTCTTTCTCTAGGTCATAGTCTACTCATGTGCCAAATTTCATCCAAATCCGCTCAGCCGTTTTAGCGAGAAAGCGCAACAAACATACATACAAAAAGTCAAATCTTTTCTCTTTATAGTATTTGTTTCTTAGATACACAATTTTAATTATGCAAGAGAGTTTTTTTAATAAGTAGAGCAGAAATAAAAATCCATTTTACCGCTTTTAAACTAGGTAACCATAATTGGCTCCATTTCACAGAATTTTATGAAAACGTAGTACAATAAAATCTTTCCTTCAGTAGGAATATCAGAACCGTTCTAAATCTATTTCAATGGCAGATATAATACCTTACCAAGGACGGCTTCTTCCTGAGTGTGGGTAGCTATTAGTTCCCCAGTAAAGTTCTAGTTAGTCTGATGTCACACAATAGCGGATTTCAGTCCAACTATGCTGCTGCTGTAATTGCAGCAGTATTAAATAGTACGGGTTCAGCTTTGAGGGTAATATTGCTGAGTATGTGCAGGGTAGAAATAAAATAATGGATTTTAATCCAGTTTGAAATGCATAAAGCAGAAAGTTAAAATAATACTTTGGAGGTCAAAAACCTTTTAATAATAAATATTTTAGGGTGGCAACTAAAGTTTTAATCAGAAGCATTTTTGCTTTTTCAGCTAGAGAGTTTGGGACGGTTTAGTTTTTCTTGCTTTCAACCAAAACATAGCTATCATATGCTAGAAGGGTTTTTTTTTGTGAAAATATTATATAATATGTGATTTAAAAACAACTGAACATAAGCCAACCGTCATATTTGACTGTGAATTCCAAATTGTCTAACGATCCATATGATAATGATTATGTAGGAATCAGTAGGGGTACAGTCAGCCTGAAACAGATATAACATCGACGGTAAATAATTTGACTATATATACTCTGAGTTCCATATATCATGTTAATAAAATAAATAAATATCTTTATTCATCAAGTAACATGACTCAATTGTGTTAGTAACAATATTCCTTACCCCTACGCTGGCCCGCACGCGGCGCACCAGGGAGGCGCATCGTTTTCCCAATTTAAATAATGTATAGCTAGCTATATGCTATAAGAGATCCGCAGTAGAACCAAGGCAACCGACATAGCCCGAAGACTTGACAAACTTAAGAGGCAGTTATCAGGGCACATTGCTCGCAGAACAGAGATGGCCGATGGAGCCGAAAGGTTCTATAGTGGCGATCGCGTATCAGAAGACGTAGAGTGGGAAGGTCTCCCACAAAGTAGACCGACGACCTTGTGAAGGACAAGACCGGTCGAAGTGGAGGAGCCTGAGGGAGACCTTTGTCCAGCAGTGGACGTCTTTCGGCTGAAATGATGATGATGATGATGATAGCTATAATTATCCAGCCTAACAGGATGCAGCTAGCGACTCCAAAATAGTTGAAAAAGTCTAGGTAGATAATGTATAGCTATAATTAAGAGCCCGATGTGTAATATATGCCTATGCAGTCCACTGCCGAACTTAGGCCTGTCTCAGGTTGTGCCACAATATCCTTTCCTGCTCTATCCGCATCCAGTCTACCTCAGCCACTATCTTTAAGTCATCGGTCCTTCTAACTAGGAGGCATCCTATACTAAGCTTGTCGATACGTGGTCTCCATTGCAGGACTCGTCTGCTCCACCGACCAGTGGTCCTTAGATATTCATGGCCAGCCCACTGCCACTTGAATTTGCTTACTCTGCAAGCTATGGCGGTGACTCCTGTTTTTTCAGGATAATTGCATTTCTAATAAGCCTTTAAAGAGACTGTGAGCATAGCCCGCTCCATAGCACGTTGTCCGACCATAAAATTGTGGACCAGAGTAAGTCTTGCTATTTATCAAGATTGTCAACAATCAAATGAATTCTATTCTATGTTTAAATAATGTTGAGGCTGACTGTACTACTAGTACGACTGTAACAGACAGGCAGCGAGTGTGAAAGCCTCGGCTTCTCTAAGACAGCTTCAACTAGCTGTCTAAAGCTGTCCCGGCTTCTAAGGCAAGCCGGAAGCCGCTATGTTTTTCGCTCTGTCGCCGTCTCGCTATGCAGCTGTGCCTTGCACATAGTTTGGTTGTCCTTTACTTGTTATTATTCTGTTACTTACTAACTAGGCAGATGTGAGTGGGAACGCCGTAGGGGACGCCATTGAAGGCCATATGACAATAACCTTATTAGTAATGTTCTTCATTATGATCAGGTGCTTAGTAGAACTCACTCGCAATTGGCATACGTGTATGACTTGATGTATGAACTAAACCAAGCAAAAAACCAGCCAAGTGCGAGTCGGACTCGCGCACGAAGGGTTCCGTACCATTATCTATAAAAACTGCAAAAAAATCATGTCTGTAGTATGGGACCCACAATAGAGGAGAATTTACTAGAGTGGGGCAAAGTTCTTAAACAAAAAAATATATTTTATTTTAATTTCAATATCGAGCAAAAAAATCACGTTTGTTGTATGGGAGCCGCCTTAAATATTTATTTTATTCTGTTTTTTAGTATTTGTTGTTATAGCAGCAACAGAAATACATCATCTGTGAAAAGTGAAAATTTCAACTGTCTAACTATCACGGTTCATGACATACAGCCTGGTGACAGACGGACAGACATACAGACGGACGGACAGCGGAGTATTAGTAATAGTGTCCCGTTTTACCCTTTGGGTACGGAACCCTAAAAAGTATGAAAGTAACGTAGTGAACGCCTTCTTAGAAAGAAAAAAAGGAAAATGGATTTAATTGTCACAGAAACACGCGCATATAAAAAAATACATAACATTAAAAAAAAAACATGATAACAACACAGATATTTATACATAGGCGTATAGAACACAAATAGTACGCAGCTGTACCCGTGACTGTGACAACAAGGCTTCCACTCAGCATGCAACCCATAGCACAGCGCTAGTTTTCAGTGGTCACCCAAAAACGACGTACGAAAATCAAGCCAGGATTTTTACAAATTAGACAAAACAAGTAGGTAACAGAGGAAAATAATAATAATAGAATCTTCGGAATGCCACCTGATACGATCCTTTGATACTCCTTTTGCATCGGATACGACATACATCTGGTCATACACATAATAATCAAGCTCTAATGTTGCCACTGCTGAGACACAGGCGTCCTATACGATAAAAGCTGTGGGCCGTAATCCACCACGCAGGACCAGTGCGTATTGGTAGATGTCCCATCTCTTCAAGTTTATGTTCTAGGACATGCGGTTTTCCTCACGATGTTTTCCGTAACCGTTTTGGGAGCAGTGGAGAAGAAATTATTTACACAAAATAAAGCGGGCACCTGTATTCGAAACCATCAAATAAACCTCGTAAATCGGGGCCGTTACCTACTGGCATTCAAGCTGATTTTTTAAATGAATGAGAGTTTATCAATTATCCATCATTTCGTGCTATTAATACGTCAACTTTATTTTATAAATATCAGTATTTTATGGCTTTTGTGGTTGTGGCACATCAGCCATGTGACACCAGGATCGCGTTACTAATAAATAATTTGTCATCATAATTTTGTTTATTAATATCATGTTGTACACATTATTTACTGAGTACTGGCAACGTATTAATTAAAATGAGATTAATACTACCTTTGTATATGTTACCGGCCAAACCTGATTTCAGGCCAAATTAGTTTGTCCTAGGCCAAACTGGTTTATTAAGCCGGGGCACGCCGATTAAATGGGTTAGGTTAGGTTAGGTTAGAACTGTGACCAAAAGCGCGCGAGCCGAGCGAGCGAAGCGAGCGGCGCCGCGGCAGCGGCCGGCGAGTGTTACTTCCAAAGGCTGTTAACGAAATGGCTAATTAAGCTAGTTGGCTGCGACATATCACGCGTAGGATAAGTCTGTTTGGCCTAGGACAAACTAGTTTGGCCTGAAATTGGGTTTGGCCGGTAACATATATACTTAGATTTTAGCAGTAGGTAGCAGCCATGGAAACAGTTCATCTAATTGGCACACTGATCTTGACTGGTTAGCTTAATTTGGGCTATTGCTATCTCTTTCTTTCTAATGAAACAAGAAAGATACGCAAATAAATAACAACTGACAAACCTTAGACTAGAACTTGACTTAGTTAAACTAACATTTTCTTCGACGCAACTACAACGAACTATTTTCATCATGTTTAAAATCACGCCACTTTCAAAGCAATCGAGACGTAATTGAGTTTGACAGTTCTAAAGCGTCACTTGTCTTTTTCTTTCGCGGCCTTTCAGTAAGAGATAGCACTACTCTTATTTTAGTTTAGGTAGTGAACAAAAGAATCGGCACTAATATAGGTATTCCATTTTGTATCCATTTTATACAACTTAAAGTATTTATTTCAATGAAACCGTTTCTACAGGCACTTTTGAAAAATCAAGGAGTTGAGCCATAGACAAAAAAAAGAAGGAGATAGGCAGCCCGGTAGT
This sequence comes from Antitype chi, assembly GCA_947359405.1. Classification (NCBI taxonomy): domain Eukaryota; kingdom Metazoa; phylum Arthropoda; class Insecta; order Lepidoptera; family Noctuidae; genus Antitype; species Antitype chi. Next base: position 5,135,383 of record OX375815.1, on the reverse strand, counting down.
TGAAAATGTATCGGAAACCGGTGTCTCCAGTTTGACCACTCCACATGCCACTAGGTACTACACATACAGTTCAGTAAAGGCAATAGATACGAAGTCACACACCCGTAATTCATAAATCAGAACGAACTACACAATCAATAATAAACCTTATCTCATCCAGCACAGCGTGCATTTATCACACACCGTCCAACTTACACAAAAACAACGGTCGCTATCGTTGTGCTGTGCAACAGCCATTTATTTTACACATACGCTAGTGAATAAATAAATCGGAAAGTTAAAAAAAAAATTAGGACCTGAAAAAAAAAAACGATTTGTCCAGATAGTTGACTCTGGAGAGTTTATCGACGTCCAATCGTATTACCCTCCAGTGGATCAAAAGGGCAAAGTGGATCAAGGATCCACTTTGCCCTTTTGATCCACTGGAGGTCCACTTTTTGGTCCACTGATCCATCATTACCTAAGGAGGTAATGATGCCGCAGATGAACTTGCAAAGAGAGGCTTAGCTCGCTTACTAACCGTAACTACAAACGGAAACGGCCCAACGACGACTTATCAGTGCAATTCCAAAAGTTCCAGGACCAAATTTCAACATTGCTGACAAATTTCACTACTGAACAAAAGGAAATGAATTTAAAAATAGGTGATGATGAGTTGAGCATTCGGAAAGATGAAGCTAGTTGCCTATTTCTAAATCGTAGTAAGTTTTTATAGAGAAGAACGGGCAAGAAATGACATGGACACGTTTTTTGAGTGAAAACTTCTTTAGGCGCGTTGGTCATTTTTTGAGATGAGGAAAAACAATTGAACTCACGACACTGTTACCGACACCACTGACAACACGATCGTACAAACGAGAAACATTGAACGTACCATGAATGTTGAAGTTGTTTAATCTGACGATTCAAAAAAACACACGTAATTGTTCAAGTTTTCACTTCTGTCGGCACTCCCGGAGTGTCACTGTTTTATTTATTACACAAAAGTGTGATTTAACTAGCCCGTTTACTGTCTCAAAGTTCCGTCAAAATCGTTCCAGCCGTTTCGGAGATAAGCCGAAACAAACAGACAGACAAAAAAAAACAGAGATTTTGTTATAATTACCGTATACAATATATGCTTTAAATAAAAAGTGGTATCTTGACATTGCAAACAGACACTTCAATTTGTATGGATACATTTTCCTGGGGGGTAATTATTGCAGAATATAGTACACACGGCTACACATCAAGCTATAAATTTCCAGTATAAGCTGATCTCGCATTGTTTCGGATTTCCGTACAGTGCGAGATCAGCGTAAACTGGAAATGCATAGCTTGATGTGTAGCCGTGTGTACTATCAGTACGAATCGCTTTCATTTTGACACATCCATAAGATTCATGGCGTTATTTACGTTGCAGACATTTTTTTGAACATATAATGGATTACCAATAAACTTCAAAATAATTCAGATTCTGAGTTACGCAATTTAGGGTGCTGGCTTTATTAAGGTAATGGTCGAGAACCGAAATTACGGATGCGGTATGCGGTAGTTAATGTTGTTTAGTCTTAATATATTCGAAATTTAGTTTCAGTATGTTTTGTTTATAAGCATTATGTAAACTAGGAAATTCAAATCTCAATATAATAACACAAGTTTATAGCATCACACGGTACAAACACGCATATTAACTACCTAGCTATCTATTAACTTAACCAAAATCGCTTTCCCTTAGTAACCTGCTTGCTTTATTATCCGACTCCGCGATGGAAAAAGCGAAGTAATCCAAGCGTTCTAACGGCTGGATGGGTTTTAATACATGAGGTGTCTATCGAATCATCTAGGTAGTACAATAGTTATAGGCTGGTTTTAAATAAATCAATAATAGGCGTCAATGAGATATATTATGACTTCAATAAAATAAATGCATTAAACGCACACTATGTAGACAAGCATATTATAAGTTAGATGATTACATTGTTGATAAAAATGCTTGGCTTAATGCTGGTCCGACTCCACAGGCACCTGGGCTTGCTATTTAAAATTTTCATATTTGGAAGAGATGCTTCCCTTTTTTGTTTTCTGACATTATGAACATTTCTGTTCCTATTATTTTTATTTTCTGACATTACGAATAAGTTTTTATTTTGACTGAATTAAGTATTATTTATAAAAAAATCAAAAGATATTAAATATTTTTCTTTCTTTTTGGAAATCAAATTTGATTAATTTCTCAAATACATTGCAAACTATATTTTTGTATAATTTAGAAGCATTTTGTTTAAACTTTGTAAATGTGAGTACCATGCATCCGTATAATAATTATATTGTTTTGATGTACGTTGACTTGAAAAAGCGTGGCAGTTGAGAGTATGTCATGCTCACTTAAATGTCTCGCTGATGGTGGCGCGTGTGTTGGATCATTCGGTTCCCTACAAAATGGTTGAGCTGGATGGTGCTGATCCACGCGTCAAGTTCGTGAACGGGCGCCGTCGGTTGAGACTGGTCATCTCCTAACTTCCATGGCTAATTTTAAATTTTATATTTAGAATTGTTTTTTTTTTAACATTGTCTCACATATAGAAGCAACAAGAATAATGTTCCCAAGTTTTTGTAATACATAACATGATTAAAAAGAGTGTCCATGGAGTTTCTTGCCCGTTCTTCTCCATAGAGATCTACGTTTTGGAATGGGCAACTAGCTTCAACTTTCCAACTGGTCGACTTTTTGACAATTCAAAAGTGCCTGTAAATGGTTTAATTGAAATAAATGCTTTGAGTTTTGAGTTTTGAGTTTGAAATGTACCAAGACCATGTGGGGTATCAAAATAAGAGGGCTTAAAGAAATGATTTCAAAAATTCAGCTTGAACATTTAATATTTGTTTTGTTTAATTTACAATTTATTAAAATAGTATCTTGGTACCTTCTTAAAGAACTGTAGCACATAGGTCAGGCGCCGGGGTCACGGGTCATTAGGTAAGTCGTATCAATGAAATTAAAACGGATAATGTGCAAAGAGTTGAGAGCCGTTTACAATTTACGAATAATTTTAACTCATTATAATTTTTATGATTACTGGCGCACTAGCCCAACCCGTGCGTTAAATTAATGTCGTCATTGTAGCGGTACGTTGTATTATACGAAATGGAAAGGTTGAAAAAATTTACATTTATGACAAAAAAATAAAACCCGACTGCAATAAAAAGTCCAAATCAAGCTCACTTATCAAGCTATCTGATGCACATGGTGGCAGCAAATCTATGATTGAACTAAAGTAAATGCCAAGGCTTATGTCTAAGAACTTTACTATCCATTTTATCGCTTGCCTGGTTATTTACCTACAAAAGAGAACACCAAAGTCTAGATTATAGTTTTTCTTTTCATAATATAAAGCTGTATGCATTAAAGTGAATCAGAAATAAAAACAAAAGCTACTAATCTGCTGTCGCGCGCACAAAGTGTTGGGGTACAAGATTATGGGCGCAATCATTCCATTACCATTTAATTTTAAGAAATGGAGACTAAAGTACTAATGCAGTCCTAAAAATATCTCGCTTTTAACATTTTCAAGTAGATTATCCGACAAAAATATCTACTTAGCGGTTTTTTTTAGATTTAATAACATTTACGCTAAAGCGAGGAGGATTTGGTGCGAAAACATATTCAAATGTGATCCGTAACGACTACAGATTATATTTAGGGGTGAACTAGGTTCATCTTTTTCTATTCAAGCCCCTTTTCAAGCAATACTGTGTAAACTTTCACCATTTTCATCTGCGCGCTGTTTGCAAATGAAGTTCGTCATTCGTTCTTATTTGTCGTGTAAATATGTGTTCAAGAGACTGTCTGCTGACGGGTTGCTCTTAAACTTTTTTAGAGAAGTATTAAGAATATTTTTTTGTCTTACAAAATCAATTATAATCTAGGTTTGTGTATTTTACTGTAACTATAATATATAATATACTTATTTGAACAGTGGTCCCCAAACTACGCAGCGCCTATATCTTAGGGGCCTGAGTTGCGTTATCTGAAATTTTAATTCGAGGCATGTTTGCGTTAAGTTAAATTTTATTTCAGGATGTTTGATAATGGATGGAATACGTAATTAAATAAGAGTAGAGAGCTATGAAGATTAAATAAAATAATATAATGCCAAACTGCGAGTGTGAGTAGGTATGTGTGGTGGTGGTGAGTTTTAAGTGTGGGTTTTTGTGTGAAAGATCTGAATACTGTATGAATGTTGGTATTTACGTGGTGCTAACTCACAATTTTTTCAGTTTAATTTAATAATTTTATAAAAAGTGATAGTCTGTTACAAAGAAGTTTGAAAACTTAGGAATAGTTTGAATCTGTGATGAGTAGGTAAAGTTAGGTTATTTGTATTATTATATTGATACATATATAGTTTGAAGAGGGATCAATTTTTTGTCATTCTTTTGTATGCATAGGTGTTAAAAGTATTATAGGTATTTAAAGCGCTAAGCTAAGTGGCAGTTAGTCATATCATCTGTTCAGTGGGTTAATAAGTGCGTTCGGTTTCAGTTCAAAACTGTATTATATTATAACTGATAGCAATTTTACCACTCTCATTGTACACAAAAGGAATATCATGTCTAAGTCAAAGAATTTATTTCAAATATTGTTTTGTAAATCAATGTCATAAAATAATACATCATACAATTAAATTATAAACCAGATTATCCTATGGAGCAGGACTAGCATGTTTCCAAGCATTTTTATCTTGGATAGAATCGTCTAATTTGTAATATACTTTTTCCAAAGTAAACTTTTTATTTATTTAACCATTTATGCACACACATATATACAGACAAGAAGAAAGGAACAGAAAAATACGTACATAGGTAATGCTTATTTCTACAGAAATCTCTTCCAGCACACCTGCGATAGGAGAGAAGATAACAGAGATGTAGACAACGCGTGTAATAACAGTAGAAGGGAAAACATACATTTACAAATTAAATAATAGTTTCAGTTCAGTTTTAATTTTTTTTTCGTTTAATTCATGGTATTTTTTGGCATATACATACATATATCATGTACATTTATTACAAGGTATGTATGTACGTACAAACGGCTACAAGCATTTGCTACAAACATTTCCAGTTTATGCAATGCGAGATCAGCTTATACTGGAAATGTATAGCTTGATGTGTAGCTGTGTGTACAACTATCTGAGTGAACAACCCTTCAACTTTATTAGAGTAAGTAAATGTAAACAGCCACTTTTTTTTAAATCCAAGTGCAGTATATGAAGTTTAACCAAAAAAAGACCAACATGAACTATATTCTGATTCTGATGCAATGAGTATCTCCGGAACTTTCAGTCAAAGTGGATGAAATTGGAAATTCAAATTTTTCAACGCTTTTACATGTTAATGGCGAACTACGGAAGTTTGTGTATTAGTTTTGTTGGATCTAGTTTTTATTGATGCTCTTTTGGCGTTATACAAGGTCATCGTTTAATTACTGTAATGTATCTGTTACAGTTAAAACCCGTTTTTCGTAAGAACTCGTATTCCCTAGTTAAAACCAGTTTTTACATAGAACGCGTTTTCCGTAATTAGAACTAGTTTTTACTAAATGCCTTTGTTAAAACTAGAATTAAGTTATGCTCAAAATTTAATACCAGTTAAAACTAGTTCTAACTAGGAAAAACCCGTTTTTCCGAAGCGAGTCAATTAAAATTGTTCCTTTTTAAATTATATGGTTGTGTTCTGTTGACTTGTTTGATTCATGCTTGTAACATATCTATTAATATACAAAAAACCAAATGCCAGTCTTGAACAAAGTAACACTCAAAACGGTCCCCAATTATATGTGAGTGGTTATACCTAGATATGATAAAACATTTTTTTTGCAAATTCAACCTTACACGCATGACTTAAAGTGGTTTTTACAAAGCAATGCCCAAAAAGACTGACTGAAAGATGACTGACGATACTATTTGACACCTGCGCACATTGCGTCCTATTTATGCGGACGTTTTTGAGACGCTGATTGTGTATCTTGGGTTTTTTTTGTATATATCAATGGGTGTATCTACAGGGTGACTGGTAATTAGTGACCGATATTTAAACACATCATTGTCATCATCATAACAAACAACTTTCCCAAAGACACGATTTTTTTTTTATTTATCTACCTTATTGACCACAATTTTATTACCCCAATAGAATATTGAGTACCTAACAAGAATAATACACCATCAGCTGTAGGTAATTTAATTTAGTTACCTACAAACAAAATAAAAAAACACTTTTACACCATGCATTATTCTTTTGTCATTAATTTAACCACCAGTACGGACCTCGCCCGAGGTGAAGCAACTCACAGGTGATGGTGTATTATTCTTGTTAGGTACTCAATATTCTATTGGGGTGATTGGGGACACGCTCTAGTTAAATAAAAAAACGTTTCTTTGGGAAAGTTGTTTGATCAATCATGTGTTTAAATATCGGTCACTAATTACCAGTTACCCTATATACCTAATAAATATGTAAACACTGTCTTATTCACATAAGTACTGAGGTAACTGTCACTAATGTCATCTGTCAGTGAGTACGAATGGAGGGAAAAGGCTAAACGTGAAGCAGTAAAGCTTGGTGTGTTAGTGGACCAGTGTAGTGATATTATCAACTAAAGGTACATGCGCTTATTAGCCGGTGAAATTCAAATTTCCTTACGTTTTTTGAAATGTGCAAGCTGTATGTTGAACAAAATATGTTTCGTGACCGTATATATATGGCCTTATAGGATTATTATCTATAATTGAAATCATCAATACAACCCTCTCATCATCACATAGGCCTCCCGCAAGCTCCGCCACTTTGACCGTTGACTTTTGTTCTGTTCTTCCCGCATCCAGCGGACTCCTGCGGCCCTCACAAAGTCATCAGCCCACACGATCCTCTAAGTTCATTTTATCCCCTTGAATGACTATGTATTTCGTGAAAAAAATGATTTTTGCGAGTTTCCCTGGTATGGAATCAACAGGATTCTTTCATTATCATAATATCAGCAGAAAGACGTCCACTGCTAGACATAGGCCTCCTCCAAAGATTGTCTTTCTGAGCTGCCTTCATCCGGCGAATTTCTACGATTTTCACCAGAACTTGGTCTATCTTAAAGGGGACCCATAATACGCATTCCTGTACGTCGCGGTCGTCCCCACAACGGAACTTTTCAGTCCTATCAGTCATTTCTCATAAGGGTAAGCACCGTATAAAAATTATACTACACACACGAATGTATACAACGTCTTTATCGTAGCCAAGGACGGAACTACTGATCTATTTTTGGGTCGCCATTAAACCCAAAATAGTTTGCAGCAAAATAACCCTTAATTTGCGAAAGATTTAGGGTTCAATTATTACAAACGTGTACAGAATATTGTAATATAAATTCCTTGTTGGAAATAGAGCGTTCTGATCTCCATTGAAGCTGAAAATTCATAGTTTTAGAGACACTTTGATCGCTTATAAAAGAAAGAACTTCACTGTTCTATTTCAATTAAACCATGTTATTACTAGCATATTTTTTATTTAAATACTTAGAAGGTCAGTCGAAATAGGGAATCATTTCACTTTGCACCATCGAGCCGTCTCACTGGTGGGGCAAAGTAGAATATCTAAAATTTTGCGAATTCGTGGAATCTTGCGAATTAGTGGGGCAGATTACATTACAAACTTTTAGGCATTCCACTTTGCCAAACCAGTGGGGCGGCTCGGTGGGGCAAAGCGGAATAATTCAAAATAGGGACAATCTGGTAAAAATAAGGAAACAAAACAAAATAAACTGAAGTGTCAAAACAATTGTTTTGTTCCAACGAAATGTCAAGAAACGTATCGGACAATTTACTGACAGTTCGAAATTTGAACGGAAACAATAACCACACGCGTAAAGTGCAGAACACATCGTGAGCTAAGCTAAGTTAGCAAAGCATGGTTCAGTGATACGTATCTAGTACTTAGCTTTGCTATAAGTGCCAATCTGTCTAATGTGTTGAACTGTTGTATTAGAATTATAATAATCTGTTTGTGTATACGAGACTGTTTTATTCATCCAACACTACCCACCGACGCCCACAGTTAATAAAAGAACCAAAGATGAGTGTTAATGATGCCGGGAAAGATCTTCCTCTGTCATCAGAAGCGTGTAATCGAGCGTGTGCGAGCAAAAATTAAAAAGGGTGATATATAGTTCTCACCATTCGTTTGTTTCGTGGTCCTTCAAGTACCATGACAGAAAGGCAGTTGTTTGTCGCGCGGTCCTACAACTTTTTATTGAAACTGGTAATACTCGATAGTTTTTGCCTATGGATATACGAAAACTGTGGAGTTTTAGAATATGAACTAGGCAACATCGTTAACGCGGTATCAAACATGTGATTGGCTTAAAAGGTATTAAATAAATATTTTAGTAACGATTGGTCGGAACCCCGCCATTTTGCAATCTGTACATGTGAAGTACTAAATTGTAACATGCCAGTATGTATTTTATGATTTATTACTTTTTAAAGTGTTTCTTATCAAATTAATTATTGCATAGTGTAGTCAATTCGATCAAATAATTATTTCGTCACAAATTCAATGAAAAGTTTTCAAGAACAGTACAAAATCGTAGCGGTGTAAATCTTTTGATGCTAATCTGTGTGACAACAACATTTTGTCAATTACATTGAAAGGTCACATAATTGTCTGAAATATGATAAATTAACTAATATTGAACAGTTTCAATAAATTATGAATCAAACAATATCATTCATCTATTTACACGGGATTACTCTTGCACCGTTGCCGTTCCGTATGTAAATTATTTCGGTTCTGTGGGACCTTGAAACAAACTAACTTGTTAAAAATTAAGGCTGCCACACGCATTTTTTTTTGTTTGGTATGTTATTGCAATGAATTGTTCTTGTGATATTGGTGTGGGTATTATCAAATAAAAATAAGTCAAAAAAAGAAAAAAATCTTAATTAGTACTATAATGCGTAAGTGAGTTTGTTAGTAGTTTTATACTACAAACACGGGTAAATAGAAATACTAGTTAGCCACCAAGAAGCGTCGCCCGATTGTACCAATTAAACTGAAAGTGATCAGCACTTTTATTCCGCGTTCAAGAACTGACAGTGTCAAAATTTCATAATAATTTTGACACTGACAGTTTTTGAACGCGGTTTAGATTTGCTGAATAAATGTGTAAATAATATATGTAATAGTACCTAGTGATAGTTTTGAGACACCTCCACAAAGACACCTCCACTTTCTTGAACTACACATAGCCTATCTCACGGTGTAGCCTGCGCCTTACTGTGCCATATCTTTTGTAGGAAGGGACGCATCTTGTTTTTGATGTCGTTGGCTGAAAATATACGTTATTATGTGCGTTCAGCTTGAACAATAAATTGGTTTCCTTATCGTTACACGTGATGTTCGCAAATAACATATTATCTATTTCTATACCAATGCAGTAGTATCGTAGCCGAAACTGTACATTGAATATTTTTAAAAAAAGTAAAAAAAAAAAAAATAACCGACTTCCAAAAAAACACTACAAAGTGAAAAATAACTTTAATCTCGGAAGGCGGTAACTTTGGATGTATTTAAAATTTTTGTCACCGCCTTCCGAATTAAAAGTTATTTTTCACTTTGTAGTGTTTTATTGGAAGTCGGTTATTTTTTTAAAGGTTTTATTTTTCACTTTTTAGTTTTGTACTACCCCACACCAATTCGAAATTTCATCATCCTTGGGGTCAACAATGCTTATTTATGCGATAGCAGCAATCGCGGTTGATTTACTGTAATTTTTTGAAGAGTTCCGTTGTCTGTCTCCGAAACTCATCATCAGATCTATATGAAATTTAAATGGGACCATTTCGGAATAACCCCTTTCGAACAGAAAAATAATTTTTCAAATCCGTATAAATAATTATGACGGAGTTAAGCCCGAACATATATATAAAAAAAACATATAAACATGTCGAATTGATAAACTCTTTCTTTTTGAAATCGGTTAAAAAATAAAATCGTTTGTATGTGCTGGAACGATACTGGTGCCAAAAGTATGGTTTTTAGAATTTTGTCTGTTTGTATGTTTGTCTTGAAGTATGTTCTGGATTGGCTACCCATGTAGCCAATCCAGAACATTTATTAGCAATATTGCAATAAGTTCGTATTCCCCAACAGTTAGGTACCCGCGAGATTTAGATGAGACGACACTTTTTGTCAGAGATAGATACAGATCTAATCTCTGAAATTAATACTATCACGCCATATCTACAAGGAGCTAATAAGTCAATCTTGACATGTGTGATAACGGCTAATTAAGTTAAATTCAGGGAACAGCTTAGTGGTAGCGGCCGCAACTTACGAGTTATAGGCCGTTGGTTTGAATCCAGACAGGCGCTTTTCTTTCAGTTAATCATTTGATTACCATTGCTTGAAAACTGGTGATGGAAAACATCGTTAGGAAACCTATCCTAGAACCAAAAATTCGAAGACATGGTGACTTCTAGCAACCCGCACTGAGTCCGCGTGGTGAATTATGGTCTGCTTCCTCTCACCGAGTGTAGGAGGGCGTGTGGTCCAGCAGTGAGAATATTATAGGTTGATTAAGCTACGCTAATTAAGCTTAGGGCGGTTTTCATAGATCAATAGGGTATTTTCCAATTTTATAAAAACTATTTTAATTTGAAGATTGGGACGATATATTTAACAGAAAAATAAAAATAAATTTATTTATATTCATTTTCTCCATTAAAATCAAATTTATTTTTCGTTGTTTTGAATCTACCGCCAAAACGCTTCTTATGATGACTTTCTATCACGTGACATCGTGACGTCAGCTTTGTGTAGACAGCACCAGTACAAATACTTAGTGTGACGCAGTTTTAGAAGTATTTGTGCACAGAGGCACCGCACATTAGTAATATCACTTTCTATCCATTCAAAATCTTCTTAATTATGAACTCTACATTCACTTGTTTACTTACTAACTACTTTAGTTTACACAAAGTTGACGTCACGTGGGGTCACGTGATAAAAAAGGCATCGTAAGGAGCGTTTTGGCGGTAAATTCAAAACAACGAAAAATAAATTTGATTTAAATCGTTTTTAATTGAGAAAATGGATATAAATCAATTTACTTTTATTTTTCTGTTACATATTTCATACTAATCTTCAAATTAGAATAGTTTTTAATAAATTGGAAAATACCTTATTGTTGCTAAGACGTTGACCTTGTTGAGAAGGAGGTAAGCGTGTGTCCCAGCTGTGGGCAAACTATAGGCTGATTATGAAAGTTACATTGTCACGTGAGCAAAGCCGCGGGCACAGCTAGTCAACAATAAATGTCTCGAAGGGTGTTTTTATCTACTTTCAGGTAATTACTGTACGTCTATTAACTGTTGACATCCCCGTAAGTGGGACATTGCGGACATTGGCGTCTTTCTGATTTTTAGACGGTCGAGGTTTTTATTTTCACTTTTATGGCACGTTTTATGTTGTCACGTAAAGATAACTGCGTGTCAGTTTTGGCGGTTTTACTAGATTTTCTTGCAGTTACGAATTATGAGGGGAATAAGTCGTTGCTATTTGTTGTAATCACAACAAATAGTAACGACGTCGCTTTTGGCTTAAAAAAAAACCACTTTCATATAATCATATGAAAGTGGTTTTTTTTAAGCCAAAAGCGACTTTTCGTTGATGCCAGTCCCATGGTTTACGCGGGCTAGCGTAGGTACTCTTGTACAAAAAAATCACACTATAATTTTATGTCACTAAGGAGACCAGTCAAGTTTCATACAAAGTTGGGCCCAAAACCCAAAAGCGAAAGCCAGGAAAAAAAATGTGTTACCCTGGTCGGGGAAGTCCTCCTTATATTTTTTACACACTTTATATTAGCTGCACTTGTATGTTTGTTTGTTTGTATGTTTATAACCGACTCCTTAGGGCGCGATTTTGGGCCACTTTAAACGGTCAGATTTCATTTAAACTTTGTAAACTTATCGAGGACCGATGAAAAATAGAACAAATAAAGGAAACAAAAACACGCTTTTGTAGTTAGCAGAACTAAAAAATAGAAAAGAAATAACAGTTTAAAAAACTAAAAAACCCGCTAAAAACCAAACTAAAAAAGTAGGAAATAATAAATAATTCAATTAAAAAGCGTGGGGTGCTTTTTGAGGTATTTTTATAATCAATTAATGTCAAGCACCCCACGCTTTTTAATTGAATTATATTATTTTCTACTTTTTTTTAAAGCGTGTTTTTTAGTTTTTTAAACTATTATTTACTATTGAGTAGAATTTCTACATCAATTCTTTCAGCTGATAATTAAAGTGGAAAAATCTAATTTAAACATTGGAGGGCTGATTTACTCACCGATTGGCGAAAACAATGAAAGGAGACTTTGAGTCTCGGGCCCATCAGCGTAGCTGACTCCTTTCGTGATGTAATTTTGGCTATGATTATTTTAAATATTATTTTGGAATGCACGGAATCTTAAATAATTGTATCGCCTTTTGTTTCGCTGTAGTCCTTTCCAGGGATCAATAAAATCAACAGTAATGATTGAGTGTACAAAATTTTCAGAAATACGAAGCGTTGGTAGTCGAGACGAACCTTTTTCATATTTCCAATAACACTAACAATAGGTTAGATACAGAATTATATTAATTGGGGCAGTCGTTATTGGTTCGTTACTCGTAACTAAATTGTGTGGAATCACAAATCATTGTTCCTAACTATATAACTCGGTTTGAAATATTATTCGATATTTAAATAAACCTATTTTAAATAAACGTTTTTTACGGTCCGTTCTACTGCTTTTAGTGCCATCCAGCCTATGGAATAGAAGTCAAAATCGGTTGAACGGACTGTAAAAAATAGTTATTTGTTTTGCAAGGCTGCAAAATTGTTTTTTGGATCGAGTACTTGTACTGAAAGCCGAGCAAGCGTAGGAGTTTAGGATTGAACCATGAGCGAAGCGAGTGGTTCAAATATAGAATCCTGAGCTAGCGAGGGTTTCAAAGGTACGAGACGCAGAATAACTTTGCCGCCGAGGGAAACACAATTTTTCACCTCACTACAGCGAGGAAAATACTAGGTGCAAGAAAAACAGCCTATGTAGTATATTAAATTACTGCAGTTCCATGAAGTATGATAGCATTGCATTGAGTGTTCGAAAAAGTTTTCAAGCCTTTAAAATGTCTCCATGCATTGATTGTACGCTATAATGTACTACCTATTCGCGCGATTTCGGAAAATAACTTAATTCAGCATTGTGTACTGCTTGCACAAACTTTGCAGATGTTAAATTTATATCTTTTTCGCTGCTGGACTTGCTCAAATTTTATGATTTCTGACGATTGTACCAAAAAATTATCCAAAATTAACGAAAGCGAATTGAAAAGTGACGAAGTTTTTTTTTAAGTTTTTTTTTTTTTCATACTGCATGAGAGCGTCCTGCTGGCCAGTATCTACGATTATTATAAAAATTGGGTTGGCGCACTGACATGAAATAAGTATAAATTCATTTTCAGTGAACTGGCTGTACAGAAAATTATTGAACAGAAAGGTTCGAATTTCAAAAACTCTTTCCACGCTAGCGGGCAAAATGCAGTTTTGCACGCAGATTTCGAATGACAAACAGAATCTTTCCGAGCCTGTGAGGTGAAAAGGTTATTTAAATATTTAACCTTATTTCAAATGGAGTATAACATCAACAGAACAGATAAATTAGTTTAAAATAATAACTGTATTTTATTTTAGAAAATGTCTCTTGGAATGAAAATTCCGTGTTTAATTAACTCACCTCGTAAAATGGAAATTCAGTCTGAATTTTACCTTGAAACCGTTCTAGTCAACTGTGGCCACTGCAGTCGTTTTGAAACTTTTAATTATACAATGTAAACGGTATCCATATCTTTAATATTTAACATTTTAAACAGTGACTTTTTGATAATTTTTAGTTGCATTGCAAATTATGATCTCTTCGTGTAGATCTTGATAAACCTGTCAAAGTCAATGTCCATTTTTATTTCACGAATAAATATATCTGACGCTGAGAATTCAGCTTGACTATTCTGTAATTCTGTATCTGATGCTAGAAATTGATGTTTTTTCCTAGATGAGTTGTTTCGGTATATAATAGCGGCTGTCATGTAAATCTGTAATTTTCCCCAGTATTTGACAACACAATGTCAAAAATCACCGTATATTTAAATAGCAGTTATTATGTGACGTGCACCGCTTTTTTAGGAAGCCAAAACTTTGGTAAATTAAAATGAGGGGTTCATTAGTTAAAATGTGTGCCAAACTGTTTCAGCCATGTTTAAGCAGACGCTTTAGTTTCCGCGTGCTTTTCCACGGACATTTGCATATACTGACCACGAAATTGTTTCTGTTTCTGTGTTTTTTTATATAATAAGATAGAGTGCAAGCTTTTAATTTTACTTTATTTATTCAAGTCAGTTCCACTTTGCTGTGTTCAAGGTATAAATAAGCATGCAAACTTTCTCTTTTAAGATTTCTAACACCCATCATATGGAGCAACGATCGCGATTTACTTTTTTATCTTTTGTTAGAAGAAAAAGAACACAATGGTAACTGGTTTTAAGATTCCTATATTTTTTCCAGTGCGGATATTGGGCCATCTGGTTTATCAGTCTCTCTACCTCGGAAGAAAAAATCAGAACATTGTCACTCGCGCGTGTGACTACTGGTATGTGGTCGGGCTACAGTGTCGTCTATCGCTCGGCTCATAGCCGCAAACGACGTGTCGGACTATGGAAGATATTTCATAGAAATACATAGAAACTAGTAGTGTCACGGCGACACGTCGCCTGCGCGACAGCAAAGACAGGGTTATGTTTTTACATCGATCTTTTAAATTAGACAAAACTCTTTTATGTTATAAAAATATATTTAAAGTTAGGTTCTGTAAACAGCGCTTATTAGGAACGGAACAAACTCATTTAATTCAAACAATAAGTATTAGAGCAAGTAAGTACTTAGTTTTATTCTTCCTCGCTCCCTCAGACCACTCCAACTTAAGTTCCTCCCTCAATTTGAGTTCTGATTAAAAATAAAAACTCTTTTATGAATCTTTAAATTGTTTTCCTACTTTCTTTTTCTACATTGTAATTAATTCTAATTATTATTGAGAAAAATCTTTCATCTTTGTAAAAACTGATTATGAAGGGATAAAGTGGGTACTTAGAACCGTTATTAAACTTTTTATAAATGAGAAATGTTCGGTAGGGGGTGTCGTGAGTCATCCGGTTGGAACCAACAAGTTTCTTTCGCATTAATTTGCACAATTTGACCGTCACACACTTTTGTTATGTCACAAAAGTGTCGGTCAGAAGGTTACTATATTTTCGGTCTAGCTCTCATTTGCAAGATGTGCACATCTGGTTAATACCGGTGAGTATACCGCCCGATACACATACACATTCGTTCGGACCTTGGCCTACGTTCGCACGGAAGGCGGCGGGATTTTACCGCGCGCGATTTTAGGTAAATGAAAATGATTATCTAATAATTCTAAAACTCAATGTAACTAGTCCTCTAAAAGGTATGTGATAACATTAGGTATGACATTAAAATATTTTTCGGTGTCACGGAGTGGCTCCGTCTAGTTCATCCACTACGCGGGCCCAGTGCGCGTTGGTCAGTGTCACATGTCTTCGAATTTTTGGTTCCAAGACAAGTATGTCTTGAAAACAAAACAACATCGTGAGGAAACCTGCTTCACTGTTTTGAGATGAGTGATGTGAGTAGGTGATGAAATATTTTACGCAAGGTAACGTGCCTGCCTAGGTTCGGACTTACGACCTATAAATCGGAAGTCACCGTGGTTTCCCTGTCATGCTACCTGTTTCCAGGGGTGCGGGTTGTTCGAAAGAGATACCGCGGCTCCTGGCACACAGGCAACTGATGAAACACGGGTGCGTTTTAGTCAGGAAAAGTCTGACACGCCCTCCTGCTCCACCCAGAGCGGGAGAAATTATTTGATGATTTCCCACCCAAAAAAAAGCTACCTATTTAAAACAAAAGAATACACTGTACCTACCTATTTAATAAGTGTATGCAGGTAAAAGAAAATAAATGTGAGTTGATCCACCATTTATAATAATTAGCTCGTAAATCTCCAGTACATACTGCAGCGGGTTCAATAAAGTGCCACACAGTCCCAATTAATTATTGGCCTTATTTATTATTGCAACGAACAGTTACATTTGCATATTATTTTTAATTTCTTAATGAACACAATATTTTGGTTCGTGAAAATTCATTAACATCGTGCAATTAAGTCATTAGTAACTACATAATTAGTTTGCGAGTAATGTCCCTACAATATAGTATTTTTTTAAATATAATTTGTGAATATTTTTGTTTATTGCTTTCACATCTTTTAGAGGTGATTAATTTAATAATTGATTATTTGGTGTTACCGCCCACTCTTTGTACAATATTATTACTAATCAGAAGGCGACTAAGGGACTTACTAGAGAATGGGCAGCAGCATTCTCTATGCATTTTACCACCATACTGCGATCGCCAACCCGCCTGCCAAGCGTGGCGATTATGGCAAACCCCCCCAACATGACAAGCACAAACAGTAAATGGCCCCTAGTGCCCGGCGGCCCACCTACCCTTGGCTACGGTAGCGGTCAAGGCCACGGT
The DNA here is from genome assembly GCA_947359405.1 of Antitype chi. NCBI lineage: Eukaryota > Metazoa > Arthropoda > Insecta > Lepidoptera > Noctuidae > Antitype > Antitype chi. Next base: position 5,118,691 of record OX375815.1, on the reverse strand, counting down.
GAGGCAAGGGGTGCGAACAATCCCCGGAAGAGATCCGGCTACCACAATCACCGATAACTGGACCTGGCAACATATAACACGCGTACACTCCGGACCGACGAGAAGATCGTCGAACTCGAGGAAGGATTGAGCAGGCTACGGTGGGATATAGTAGGACTATCTGAAGTCCGACGAGAGGGGGAGGACTCGATAATCCTCAAATCCGGTAACTTGCTCTATTTCCGGGAGGGCGACCAGCAGTCCCAAGGTGGTGTCGGGTTTATCGTCCATAAGTCCCTTGTGAGCAACGTGGTGAAGATCGAGAGTGTGTCGACCAGGGTGGCGTTCCTTATACTCAGAATATCCGCAAGGTATTCGCTGAAGGTCATACAGGTTTACGCCCCGACCTCGTCACACCCCGACGATGAGGTGGAGACTATGTATGAGGATATTTCCAGAGCCATGCATGGTTCCAAAACTCACTTCACCGTTGTCATGGGGGACTTCAACGCGAAACTAGGCAAACGAAGCGATGATGAGCTGCGAGTGGGGCAATTTGGATTTGGACGTAGGAACCACCGGGGTCACCTACTGGCTAGTTTTATGGAGAGGGAAGGCCTCTTTATGATGAACTCCTTCTTCAAAAAACGTGAGCACAGGAAGTGGACCTGGCAGAGTCCTGATGGTGCAACCAAAAATGAGATTGACTTCATTATGTCGACGAAGAAGCAAGTATTCAATGATGTCTCTGTGATCAACGCGGTGAAAACTGGTAGTGATCACCGTTTGGTAAGAGGCACATTGAATCTCAATATCAAGCTGGAAAGATCTCGACTAATGAAGTCTACGCTCCGTCCAGCACCGATCCAAGTCCAAAACTCCGAAAGCTTTCAACTCGAGCTCCAGAATCGTTTCGAGTGTCTAGGGAGCTCTGTGGACGATTTTAACGATGGGTTCGTGGAAACTGTCCATACGGTCGGGTCTAAGTTTTTCAAGACCCGTCGTATCGACAAAAATAAGAGGCTCTCTGATCCTACTTTGCAGCTCATGAAGGAGAGGCGTGAGATGGTTCTGCAGTCTTCAGACGACGCACTCGAGTACCGGCAGCTTAATAGACAGATCTCTAAGTCCTTGAAAAGCGACCTCCGCCGCTTTAATACAGAACGTATTAAAGACGCGATAGAGCGGAATAAAGGCTCCAAGGTCTTTGCTAGGGATCTGTCTATTGGGCAGAGTCTGCTTACGAAACTGAAGACCGATGAAGGCAGGATCGTATCCACCAAGCCTGAGCTGTTGAGAGAGATTGAGAGGTTCTATGGACAGTTATACACGTCAACAAGAAACCCCGTTACAAATCTGGCTAACGACCCAAGAACTAGATTGACCCGACACTATACTGAAGATATCCCGGACGTCAGCTTGTACGAGATTAGGATGGCTCTGAAGCAGCTCAAAAACAACAAGGCGCCGGGTGATGACGGAATTACGGCTGAGCTTCTGAAGGCCGGTGGAAAACCCGTTCTTAAGGCCCTCCAGAAGCTGTTTGATTCCGTAATACTCGAGGGCAAAACGCCACAGGCATGGAACAGAGGTGTGGTGGTACTTTTCTTTAAGAAGGGCGATAATGCCCTTCTTAAGAATTATAGGCCCATCTCACTTCTGAGCCACGTCTACAAGCTGTTTTCCAGAGTCATCACGAACCGTCTAGCGCGCAGGTTTGACGACTTCCAGCCTCCCGAACAGGCCGGGTTCCGTAAAGGCTTTAGCACAGTAGACCACATACATACGCTGCGGCAGGTTATACAGAAGACCAAAGAGTATAACCTGCCTCTATGTTTAGCGTTTGTGGACTATGAAAAAGCCTTCGATTCGATCGAGACATGGGCTGTACTGCAGTCCCTCCAACGGTGCCAGATCGACTATCGGTACATCGAGGTGTTGAAGTGTCTGTACGAAAACGCCACTATGTCAGTCCGACTCCAGGACCAGACCTCGGAACCTATCCTTCTGCAGCGTGGTGTTAGACAGGGAGATGTTATCTCTCCGAAACTCTTCACTGCTGCACTGGAGGATGTCTTCAAGGTTCTGGACTGGAAAGGGGCTGGCATCAACATCAATGGCGAGTACATCACTCACCTTCGGTTTGCCGATGATATAGTTGTCATGGCTGAGACCATGGAGGACCTCAGTACAATGCTCGATGACCTCAGTAGAGCTTCCGAAAGAGTGGGTCTTAAAATGAACATGGACAAGACAAAGGTCATGTTGAATGCCCGTGTAACACCCACTCTCATGACGGTCGGAGGCGCTGCACTCGAAGTTGTGGATGAGTACGTTTACCTAGGACAAACTGTCCAGTTAGGTAGGTCCAACTTCGAGAAAGAGGTCAATCGTCGAATCCGACTCGGTTGGGCAGCGTTCGGGAAGCTTCGCAATATCTTCTCGTCCCACATACCGCAGTGTCTCAAGACGAAAGTCTTCGACCAGTGTGTGTTGCCAGTGATGACATATGGAACCGAAACGTGGTCGCTCACAATGGGCCTCATAAGAAGGTTTAAAGTCACCCAAAGGGCAATGGAGAGGGCTATGCTTGGAGTTTCCCTGCGTGATCGAATCAGGAATGACGAGATCCGCAGGAGAACCAAGGTAACCGACATAGCCCGAAGAATTGCCAAACTTAAGTGGCAGTGGGCAGGGCACATTGCACGCAGAACAGATGGCCGATGGGGTCGAAAAGTTCTGGAGTGGCGACCGCACACTGGAAGACGTAAAGTTGGAAGGCCTCCCACAAGGTGGACCGATGACCTTGTGAGAGCCGCAGGAGTCCGCTGGATGCGGGAAGCACAGAACCGGGCGAAGTGGCGGAGCTTGGGGGAGGCCTATGTCCAGCAGTGGACGTCTTTCGGCTGAAATGATGATTACTAATCAATAAAAAAAAAAAAAAGATGTGAAAAACTTATTCAACGGGATTAAGGACACGTTTGCAAATCTGAGAAAAATAAGCAGGTTTTCGGTGCTTTTTGGGGCAAATTGAAACTAAACCCTCCCCCTCCCTTCATCTTCGAATGGTTGCAATTTAATACTCGAAAATTTTGGTTTTTACCTTTGTAAAAAATAATTTCCGTTACGTCTTCATACAACATGAAGAGACAACGGAAATATTTTTTTACAATGGTAAAAACCAACATTTTCGAGTAGGTACATATTAAGCTTCAACGCGTGAATCTTATTGAATATACTTATTTTATTGCAGGCTTAGCACAAGGACCGTAGAGAAACGTTTTGTCTACGGAAGAGTAGACGTACAAAAATAACGTTTTCGTGTAGACAGTAGACAGTTTTTAACCGAGACAGGTAGACAAGCGATTTTTATTCTACGGTAGAGTATAAATAGGAAGCGTCATGCTAAGCCTGCTGGTTGTTGTATTGATTTATTGTACAAAAAATTGTTATGAACTTATGAAATATTAGTATGCGCTCGGTCGCCGCCGTGAGTGGATACTGTGTCGTAGGGATGCCCGATTTTTTGCTTTAAATCGATCTTCTGGATCACAATAAATCGTAATCTCGTGAATCGATTCACGGTCTTAATTTTATTGTATTGAATCGTTCTTCCGAAATCGAGAAAGATTGTATCGTAATTTTATAAAAAAATTATGAAAAGCACAATATGCATTCCATTTTTTTTTTATTTTAACTTAATCTAAATATAAGATCTATTACAAAGTGTGCCACGGTGTCTTTGTGATGACGTTTGAGATGATTTTTTAATTGGTAGTAGGTATTTTCTTTCTTTTTAACAATCTGTTTACACAGTTTACATTGTCCACTCGTGTCACATTTAATAAAAAATGTCCATACGTTTGATTTTGCTGGCGGGGCTATAATAAAAAGTATTTTGAAATAATAGGTCACGCTCACAGATCACATAGAACTCTTCCTATTGCAGTAATATAAATAATGAAAGAAAACAAAATCAGAGAATGCTAACATACATAACTATCCGAAAATAAATTAAACAAATATTATCACGGTATCACCTACCTTCATACCTATTTCATACAATACCGCTTTTGATTAATGTAACTCGAAACAGTCGAAACTAATCTCATTCAATGTTTATGTAAGTAATCTTACTTTGTTGTAGTTCGTACGGTACGTTTCGGTTGACGTTTAGGTTTTAGTTGATACGATTTTTTCATACGATCTATCTATAGCGTATATGATTCGATCTGGGCAAAGATCGCATCCTGTTGAATCGATTAAAAAAATCGGTAGATCGTGTGGCCATGAATATCAAAAAAAAAACCATGATCTTCTGGAAGATCGATTCCGATCGGGCACCCCTACTGTGTCGCTTGTGAGCAGCAGCTCGTGGTGAAAAAGATCGCTGTACGTATGCCAAATAATTGACATAATAAACTTGATATTTATACGGACTACGGACAACCAACCAAATTCACAATTTCTTATTCTTTTGCTGGATGAAAGTAGGGATTACAAATTCATATTATTATTTTGTTTTATACGGACTACGGACAACCAACCAAATTCTCAATTTCTTATTCTTTTGCTAGAAGAAAGTAGGGATTACAAATTCATATTATTATTTTGTTTTAGATTTGATGGAGTGACCTGAAGGTGTACTTCGAAGATTGCTACTGGAACTAGTAGACGAGCAGAGCTAGGTACTCGTCGATCTTACCTCCGGACTCGATGGAGTTACTTAAAAAAAAAATCAAAGTAAGCATAAAAAAATAAGTACGGCCGGTAACGGTAAGGCCGTAGTAATTATGACGGCCGCCACAATATGACGGCCGCCGCAATGTGACGGCCGCCGCAATATGACGGCCGCCGAAATCTGACGGCCGCCACAATATGACGGCCGCCGCAATATGACGGCCGCCGCAATATCACGGCCGCCGCAAAATATCACGGCCGCCGCAATATGTCGGCCGCCGCAATATGACGGCCGCCGCAATATGACGGCCGCCGCAATATGACGGCCGCCGCAATATGACGGCCGCCGTAATATGACGGCCGCCGAAATATGACGGCCGCCGCAATATGACGGCCGCCGCAATATGACGGCCGCCGCAATATGACGGTCGCCGCAATATGACGCCCGCCACAATATGACCGTTGCCGCAATATGACGGCCGCCGCATTATGACGGCTGTTGTAATATGACGGCCACCGCAATATGATGGCCGACGCCATATGTCGGCCGCCCCAAATTGACGGCTGCCGCATTATGACGGCCGCAGTAATATGATGGCCGCAGCAATATGACGGCCGCCACAATATGACGGTCACCGCAATATGATGGCTGCCGCATTATGACGGCCATTGTAATATGACGGCCGCTGCAATAACGGCCACCGCAATATGACGGCCGCCGCAATATGACGGCTGCCGCATTATGACGGCCGTTGTAATATGACGGCCGCAGTAATATGACGCCCGCTGCAATATGACGGCCGCCGCAATATGACGGCCGCCCCAACATGACGGCTGCCGCATTATGATGGCCGCCCCAATATGACGGCTGCCGCATTATGACGGCACTCCTCAATTCCTCATTGCACTGGGTACTTAAGTTTTTAGCCCTATATGACGGCCGCAGTATTAAGACGGCCGCCGCACGCCACCGACGGTCCGCAAGGGCCAGGGGCGCGGGTTGTTCGAAAGAGATACTGCAGCCCCTGGCACACAGACAACTGAGGGAACACGGGTGGGTTTTAGTCAGTAAAAGTCCGACACGCCCCTCCTGCTCCACCCAGAGCGGGAGAAGTTATTTGATGATTTCCCACCCAAAAAAAAAACGAACATTTGTGTGAAACTTTTCTTTTCTTTTAACTATTTATGTGATAAACGTTATGAATAGATACTTGAACCAATCAACCGGCATAACTTTTAGGAATAAAACATTACCTACTTTAAAAATAACCAACTTCAACAAAACACAATAAACAAAGGCAATATTCGCACATAGAAAGGAAATGACCACCGAACAAAGACTTAGCTGTGATTCGAGACGAAATCCAATGACCTTACCGCGCCAGCGCTGATAGGCAAAAAGGGGCGCGGGTCGGTTGACAACCGCTTTTATAGGCATTGGAGTGACTTCTCAGATGACAGCTGTACAGAAACTAATTTTTAACCTAATACTACTGTATTCGTGTGCGACAAGAATAGAAATGTCACTTCTTCTGGATAAAACATAGAGAATGCCACACGTATATGCACAAGAAAAAAAAGGCTATACATATAGGATACTGGGTGGATATTTGAGAGGTATTGATCAAAGAAATACCTTATAGCCACTTTAAAAAAATATGGTGTTCACCGAGACACCACTTAAACTTTCAACGCAGTGACAGCTTAATTATGTCAACATTACGTGCCCAATACTTATGCGACATTCACATTCGGCTTTTTAGCAAAAAAAATATCAGCCCACGTTCCCATTAGAATCTCAGTCTGTCACCTATCAAAAAACCTTAAATTTTCCTAAATTTTTGTCAAGTTTTTAACATTGTCGCTGAAATGAGATTGCGACTAGAATTTGTTTTTTTTTTATGGATGGAAATTGATCTAAATATGCTACTTGACCTAAATTTACATTAAAATTGTTGTCTTTCAAATTCATTAGTTTGGATACCATTTTTACCGACGAAATAAAAGGCTTATTCCTATGTGTCAGGGTCAAAAAGTTTTATGTAGTTATTTTACTTATTTTCAAGCATAAAGTATGTCTGTGGGACCCACGTAAGGCCCTCCAATGTAATTGAAACTAATGGAGAAGTGAATAAAAAAGTGAATATATTCCCGTCGCACCAGCCGGTCATACATTACGTGCCCGATAACGCCTATCATTCGTACCTACCTTACGAGCTTGTACATTTAGAGGTACATTTTTATTATTTACTAGTTATGCCCCACGGTTTTACCCTCATAAGTCTTGATCACATATTGGGATAAATAGTGTGCGAATCCAGGTCTACGTATGTACCAAATTTCATACAAATCCATTCTTAAATTTAATTATCAACTCTATAACTGTTGACTTATCGACGATATTCCATTATTTTTGTCCATGTAATACCAACTTTTCAATCATATTTAATTAGTAGAAGCATGCCATGCCTGATTGCCAGCTGTAACATACATAATTTTAGTAGACAATATCAAAACTATGAATTCAAATTGACGCTACGTTAAAATCACGCCAAATCTCATAAACGATAATGTTCATGACGTCGTCAAATGTAGAAACAGCGGAAATCACGCAACGAAAAGGACCAGTTGTTACAAATTATCATATTATAGTAGATAACGTTTGTCTTGTAAAATATGTCCCGAAAGGTGAGCCATCCATTGCCGTTAAATGGGCCGAAATCATGAGCGGAACATTGGTAGCTTTAGACGAAATACATAGGGTTGACAACATATCGTATTTGTGTCAAATATATACCTACTATGGAAAAAAAAAACTTTCTAATTATAATATAAAATGAGACAATCTTTTCTTACTAATACTTTTAATCGCACAACTGTACTGATTTACAATCCACCAACGATTGGCTTTGCACTACCTTTTAGAAATTTAAAATTACTTGCCCTACCCATAAATAACGTATCAGAAAAGTTCTTTCTAATTGTTGTCAAAATAAAATAATACTACCATAATATAATATATAAGTTTATTTCAAAATATTATTTTGTACTTTGGCAGTATTGCCAAAGTAGATATTAATATAATATATATTTTTTTTAATAAAGTCATAGAAAACATGATAATTTCGTGTCCGGATTTCTCAAAAGGGTATTTGTAATTTCTTAGTTATGTTTTTGTATGTCCCTTGTAATACGGAGCGAGGTTATTGCCTCTTTTCGGCTTATACCTAACTGGCCTGTCCGAACTACCTTTCGTTACCCAGGGGTGCGGGTTGTTCGAAAGAGATACCGTGGCCCCTGGCACACAGGCAACTGAGGGAACACGGGTTGGTTTTAGTCAGTAAAAGTCTGACACGCCCTCCTGCTCCACCCAGAGCGGGAGAAGTTATTTGATGATTTCTCAACCAAAAAAAAGGGTAAAAAGATACGTCATAAAAATAGATTTAAAACAAATCTCATTTACAATATTTAATGTTACTCTACGGTATAACTTTTTACGGTATACTTTTACCGTGTCTTCATTACAAGTCTCAGGTGAGAAATTACTACAATCTTACCTTAACCACTAAGGAGAACATTGAGAGAGTCATAAACGGTTTACGGCGCGCTAACTACACACTAACTTAACTCGAAGTTATTGCCGTGAGGGCGGTCATACCGGGGTAGGTACGATACGCTTACATCCGGTAAGGAAATACGCACTTAAGCTTTGTATTAGTCCATTATTTGGATTGCCAATCAGGTGTTAGATAATTTCCTGGTTCAAGTGAACTTTTCCTCTAAAGGTGTAAAAAACAACTGATCCGATTGAAGAACTAAACGTAAACCTGATGAATAATACCCAAACAGTCGCTAGAAGAAAGAAAGAAAAAAGAAAGATTCATCAAGACCTTATTTAAGAGGCTTCAAGAATAAACGGAGCACTCACTTGACGATTCCGTACAAAACCGTGAAAAAATATCAAGCAATTTGATGAATATCTGTAAGAATGATAGATTGCAATAAAAGCAATAAAAAAATGGAGCGAAACAGAACTTAAATAATACATTAATGATTGTTTGATTAATTTATGATTTAGGGCCGAAAAGGAATTAAATTTAGGGGCGAACAAAGAATATTCTAGGGCGAACTTCATTACGCGAATGCGGAACATACATTAAAGGTATCTTTTGTCTCAAACAAGTATTAAATCAATCATTCGCAAAATAGAGTTTATATCCAGCGCAAGAGTTGACGATGCCTCTCAGTCAAAATGAATCTGCCTAGCCTTTTCAAACTAAGTAGGGGTCGGTTTCTAGTCTAACCAGATGCAGCTGAGCAAAATACCAGTATTTTATATGGAGTGAATGCCTGTCTGACCTTCACTACCCAGCTCCTGGGTAAATTGATACCCCTTAGTTCAGCTGGTTGTTAGACTTCTGGGCTACCCATAGTGATAGCCGGAACCAACGTGTTAACATGTTTTCCGAGGCACAGAGGGGTCTCAATATGTAGTGGATGGTAACCTATCCACGAAGCGACCGCAGCAAGCTTAGCTTAAAACCATCGACCGATCCGTGCGGCTGCTAGCATTTAGACATAGGTTAGCACCACGAGCATTAACAAAATTAAAGTTATCCATAAATCATAAAAGTCTACTCGTAAATTCATCAAGTGACATCCCTAAATGCCTTCAATGCTGAAGGGCAAACAGAATCGTGTAGAAATTCAGTCCCTTTCTTCTTACAAATGCGTTTTCAAGTTTATCCAAATTTTTTGTGCTTCTAAGTGGGGTCATGCTAGATAATTAGCCACTTATTCCGCTGTTTGGGCCCTGCGTGTGAGCACAGGGCTGTTGAAGGTCAGTAGACCGTGACTTCAAGCTGTCAAGGACCACGTAAATAGGGCTTGGCTTAATTTGGAAGATAGCCTATATGGTTTTTATCGGTAAATACACTTGATGTAGATCAAACTTTAGTTTCTGTTGGATCAAAAAATATCGTGGTACACACGTGGCTTGCTGGCTTTATATGACTGTATTTTAGCTTGGGTAAGTATGTATTATATGTTTATGTTATTTTATCATAAAACCTATGACCTAAGTATTAGTTTATAATATATTATTTTTCGAGTAACCTATCCCCTACGTTGCACCTGCCTTGTTTTCTCTCTGCATCACCCCAAGGCTGACTGGTGGAAATTGCCTCAGGCATTAAGTCCGCCTTTGTACAGTATTTTTTACTTGTGCATTATATTTTGATAAATAAATATACAAAAAACCCTATAACCTAGTATTTTTCGGATCCAATTAACGCACGAAAAATAGCGTGTAAACTAATATGCATGCATTATAATTATTTTTGTTTTAATTTTGGTTGTTTATTGTGTTACATTGTAATATTGTAATTATTATTACCTACTTAAACTTAATGACGATTATAACTTATAAACCTTTTTTCATAATCTATCTTGATATGAAATAATTTATCTTGGTGATTATTGTTTTGATCAAAAGGAAAATATAAAAAGCAAATGTTTATCTATATTCCTCCCTAGATGTTGTTTACAAAAATAAAAATACGAATGATGAAATATTTAGTAATCTCAAAAAGTGCTCCATCATCTGAAGTTAACTATAGCGATCAATCAATGCTTTGAACGATTTTGGCTGATATTGAAATTTAATCTGATATCTGGATAAATAAGCCGAAGCTAGGCAAGCCATTCCTTAATTCGGATTAAATTCTAGTGAAGTTGATAGGTTCTTAATTACACAGCAGTTTGACGGATTTATCCTTATTAATAAACTATTTATGTTTACAGAAATGGTGTTATTTATTGCCCTTTTGACGTGAGACAAACAGGGACAGGTAGCAATTACAAAGCGTTTGTAAATAAAGCAGAAGAATGTTCATTTCAAGTACATTTTTCAGGCGTAAGTATATGTACTTACTCCTGAAAAATTTACACAACCCTGTTAACCATTTATCTGTTTTATATTTTTCTTCGTAATAATAAAGTGGTATTATGCTCCTACTTTCATGGTTGTTGGTATGTGAAGACTACCTACCAACCAACATATTTATAACCTACCTAGAGCAATGAAATTAAATTTATTTGCAAGAATTTTAGTACATTACAGATGATCGGGTTTTTGAGTCTCTGAAATAATTAGGTAAAACTAGCATGTTAAATTATTGACCACATACGTGAACTTAATAAAATTTGTATTTTTTCATTTTAAGTAGGTACCTAATCTATTTATTATTACGTGAAGCAAAAATATATAAAATATATCCCTTTTTACGAAAATTACGTCGAGGGTGGAGTGTGAGGCATACTAATATTTATATGGTAAAGGAGTGCACAAATTATTATCTATTATATAAAAATTAATCCCTATTTCCCTTGGTCACGGCGTCACACGTGAACGAGTGGACCAATTCTGCTAATTCTTTTTTTGTTGTGTTTATTATTGTCAGGAGAAGGTTTTTAGGAAAGAAAAAAACAAGAAAGTTGCACATTCATTATACCAATTCGAATACAATATTAATAGTTAAGGCAGGACAACCTCTGTCGGGTCAGCTAGTTTTATATAAGAATGCATATGATATAAATTAAGTTTTGAATTATGGCCACTAGCTATAATTAGAATGTCAAGCCTCTATAAAAGTCATCAACATTATCTGCTTAGCCTTATCTCAAATATGTTGGGGTCGGCTTCCTGCCTGACCCGAAGCAGCTGAAAGTATTTTTCATGGAGCGACTGCCTATCTGACCTCTGCAACCCAGTTACTGGGTAACACAATACACCTTGGTAAGACTCGTTGGCAGACTTTCGGGCTTCTGACAGCGGGGACCAACGGCTTAGCGTGCTTTCCGAGGCACGGAGGGGTCTTGGTATGGTCACCCATCCACGGGCGCATAAGCAAGCTTAAGTATCTATGAAAATAAATTAGGAACATTTCAGTGTGAATCTTTAAAGCTTAGATACTCATTCACAGAATAAAATCATTTGTATAGATAAGCCATTTGAATAAAGCGTTTTATAACGAGTAGCTTGTTCTAGCGCTAATCGCTGACAGTCAAGCCTTTCCCTAGGTTTGTTTCTATCACTGTTGTTTAGTCAACCAGAAAGATTCTCAAATACTTTTGTAAATAAATCGTGAGAATAATGTGCGTGCCTACAACCCTTGTCCCTTTATTGCCCATTTCCGTGATGACGTAGGTAGTTGTTTTTATAAAGGACTTTATTAAGATCTCATGTTCTAAATATTTTTTTTTAAACTATTTCTCGCTGAGATAAAAACGTTTCTTTGTCATGGGCGCATTTTGTGACCACATTGAGGTTGTGACTCTTTAACTTGTAAATAAGAATAACAGATCACACGTGTGTCTATAAGGTTAATGTATCGAAGATATTTCCACATGTAAGGTACTGCTATGTAGGTACGTACCTTCATGTCGTAAAGTCTACGTCTAAAAGTCTAACCTAGCTAGATTGATATCCTAGTGCCTTTTACACGAGGTTTTTTTTTTGGGTGTGAAATCATCAAATAACTTCTCCCGCTCTGGGTGGAGCAGGAAGGCGTGTCAGACTTTTACTGACTAAAACCGGGTGTGTTCCCTCAGTTGCCTGTGTGCCAGGGGCCGGTATCTCTTTCGAACAACCCGCACCCCTGGCAGCTTTATACACGAGGTTGACTTCAGTAAATAATTTGCTCAACGTGGAATTTGTGTCTCGTGTACCGATCACATAGGTAAAAAATGCCAACTCTTTAAGTTTTCTGAGCATACCTACTGTTGCTACAAACATCTACTGAGTTTGTAGTTTTATTGAAATACTAAAATAATTTTGTTTGTTACTTACATTTTCATGCTTCATTATGTAACTACAAAACAATGGCAAATTATAAAACAGAGTTGCTGAGAATCGTGCTCTATATTATTCCTATAATATTGCCACTGCTGGTACACAGGCCTCCTCTCAGTGTGAATGAGTGGGCCGTATTCCACCACGAGGCCCAGTACGGGTTGTTCGATGTACATATCTCCGATGTTTTTGTTCTAGGACATGGCAGCTTCCCCTACATATTTTTCATCACCGTTTTGAGAACAGTGCTAATGAAATAATTAACAACGCAGGTAAAGCGTCTCAATAGTGCTAAATGGCTTGCAATTGGAGAGGCCCATGTCCAGCAGTGAACTGCTATGGGCTGATGATGATGACACCTCATTTTTTACCCTTCGAGAACCATAAAGAACCAAAATACGAAGATGGAGACACATTTTTCACGAATATAACGATGTTTTGCGCTTCACATGTGGTCATCATTTTTCCCTTGTGAGGGGAGGTGCTAACAGGCATAATAAATAAACAACTTTACAGAACTCGTAAAGAATAGGCCTGCCGCACGCTCACAGCTACAGTCTTCGAGTCGAGACACAAGTTTTGTGAGTTCATTTATAATGGTGAGTCGCTAGCAAGGACATTGCTATGTACTATTGAGATTACATTTTCAGTTTTATTAGTATTTAATGTGTTGCTGTGCACGCCGCTGCAACAGTTGCTATTGTAATTAATGGCATTGATAATACACACTTCGAGCGTGAGTTCATTAGTATCCCAAGAAATGGAGCAATGTTTAAGTAGTAATATCATACTTAGGTATTAAACACCAAAATAATGACTTTTGAAAATTTACAGACGTCTTCATAAAACTCTTCACAGGAGTGCCAAAAAGTAGACAAGTTTGGCATTTCAAACGCTTTCTTTTATATATGGTACTTACAACAAACTCAGAGTACGGCGAATTCCAGCGTGATGTTGCGTTGTATAGTTTGTTATTTTCCCCTCATAGGTGACGAAAATAAGTAAAACGTGGTTTATATTTCCAAAACTTCATTGGCTCTTTTAAGAGCGTTCTCCCCACGCGGGTTGGCAACGGCACAATTATGGCGGTTTTTCGTGATTATTTCATTAAATACAAACAAAAGTAAACATTTTTTTCAGCCATGCATCTAGATCATTCAGCTAGATCATTGGTATTCATTCAAGTTTGTCAGCAATTTTTTTTACAGTTATTTTGGTATTTACTTGTAAAAATCGACATACCGTCAGTTATTTTCTATTTGCATTACTTAGTATGATTAAATATTTTGCTTAAAGAGTAAATGTTAAAAATAATTATAAATACCAGCTATCTAGTGCTTGGCTGAAAAAAATGTACTTTTGTTCTGTATTTAATGAAATAATCACGAAAAACTACTATAAGTGCGTTGTTGCCAGCCTGCGTGGATTTGAAATAAGGGTGTAATTTAAAGTAATTAGGTGCCCGCTATCGGATGGCACCAATAACAGAGCGAAAGATGCAAAACGTGGTTTTCCTTTTTAAAACTCCATAGTCGCTTTTTATCAAAATAAGGCTGCCAACTAACGTTGTTATTTTGAGCTAGAAGCTGTTGTTAATTTTAACTAAGATATTCATAACACTCCTGTTACGTGGTAGAGCTTCAGAAAGGAGGCAGTATTAATAAACGGTATACCTCAAGCTGGTGCCGGAAATCTGGTGCAGAATTTACGGCACGTTGCAAATAATTTTAGGTGCATAACTAACCTAGACAACACCAAATAGATTAGAAAGTAGAACAGCATGTAAAAATTATGATCTGACTACGATTATTTCTGTTTTTTTGTATATACACATCGACGTTGATGAATTTTATTTAAATTAGGACATGAATATTTACTTTGTAAAGTATTATATTACTTTAATTATTGTGAATGTGATGACTGTGTAGGTGTTTTTATTTTTGTTTGGTTTCTTTTTTTTCTCGTTTAGTTTTAATCATGGTCTGGCAGTTTGAGTAATTTATGCGGCCTACCCAAATGTCTTTTCTTTGGTATTGTTTGTTGGATCATTGAGCTCATCAAGTTCTGAGTTGAGCTGATTACTGATAAATGCGTGCACTGATTGGACAGGTCCACTCAATCTGGACTTTAAAAGAGACTGTGACCTCTGAGTTTGTTTCGGCCTTTCTTCTCAGACCTCATCTAGTTTAAAAAAATATGTTTGACGTGTAAAAGTGTTTGTACAAACCTACTTACAGAAATAAAATCATTTATCATTTATAACAAACATCAGTTGGACAGGAACCGAATGATAAAGTAGAGCGTACGACAGCAAGGTTCCTTTTCCACCAAAGATGTGCTATATATGCTACCTTGTTACGGATGCGTTTGATATCCACCAATCATATTCATTGATTCACATAGCATAGCATTGGTGGAAACGGGTTCATCAATTCGTGCTATGGATGCGAGAGTGGTGTAGTGCTCCTTATTGTCGTAGTTTGTATAGTTCCAGCTGCGTATCTTCCTCGCACATAGTTCCATAGCTCAGCCTTCACATCCGCGCCTCATAGCTGCATCTACCTCTGGTGTAAAAGCAGCCTAAACCCCAATTTTTTCGCAAAAGTGCGTAGTTCTCGCAATAGGCCTGCGTATATGACCTGAGGGGCAATCCTCGTAATTTTAAGAACGTTCACAGTCTGATCTCAGTCTCAATCTGTCAAAAATACTTCGAGTTTCCCTACACTTTTGACAAGTTTTTGACATTTGATTGTCGCCGAGATGAGACTGCAACTAGATTTTGAACGTTTTTAATTACGAGAATTGGCCTACTGATGTATGATCGTATACGTGGCGAAGGAGTATGTAAGAATTGCAGCAGCTGACGACATGGGAAGAAAGCGTGAGTTTATGTGTAAATAAAAACTGTTTGGAAAAGGGCCGTTATTGACATTATCCGTGTTTTCATTAACATCAATCGAAGGCATGAGAAGCATCTAGTACTGCGCATGTTTTTTTCCATAATATAGATTTCTATAAAACAAATAAATAAAAAGAAAGGCAATGAATTTTACTCTACATGGTTTTCACTGCACGCTCATGATATTTTGTGTGGAGTACCGAGGTTGCGCTTCAAGTGTAAAAGTTCGTGAGTATTTTCCAGGTATTACTGACTTGATTTCGTTGTTTGGTTATTTTATGTTTATATCACTACTAATAGATTGATAAACCACCACAAGATCATCAACTGCACAGGTGATAATGCAGCACAGGATGTATGGTGGGTCATTGCTTGTGAGAAGGTGCCGCATACGCACTTGATATCTGAGCCGATCGTAATCTGTAGATATTGTCTGTCTTCTGTGGTTACATTTATGTAGAGCTTCCCAAGTCAGCCACGGTAAGGCGTGCACAGGCGGTAGGCTATCAGATAGTTTGATAAAATTGTCAGGGGGTTTATAGAGCTTCCGCCATACCTAGATGACATTCTGCTGTGGAGGCGTTACTATTGCATTGATGACGATCTAATGACTGCGTCACTTGCCAAAGATGTTAAAACGTTTTGCCATGAAGAATAATGCCATGTATATGTTACCGGCCAAACCCGATTTCAGGCCAAACTAGTTTGTCCTAGGCCAAACTGGTTTATTAAGCCGGGGCACCCCGATTAAATGGGTTAGGTTAGGTTAGAACTGTGACCAAAAGGGCGTGAGCCGAGTGTTACCGGCCAAACCCAATTTCAGGCCAAACTAGTTTGTCCTAGGCCAAACAGACTTAATCCTATGCGTGATATGACGCAGCCAACTAGCTTAATTAGCCGTTTCGTTAACAGCCTTTGGAAGTAACGCTCGCCGGCCGCTGCCGCGACACCGCTCGCTGCGCTCGCTCGGCTCGCGCCCTTTTGGTCACAGTTCTAACCTACCCTAACCCATTTAATCGGGGTGCCCCGGCTTAATAAACCAGTTTGGCCTAGGACAAACTAGTTTGGCCTGAAATCGGGTTTGGCCGGTAACATATATGTATATATCCATCAACAACACTGATCTCATAGTTATGCTTAACTATTCTGTACTGCCAGTTATAAATTGGGCTACAATATTATTCTCAAATAGATTGTGATAAAATAGACTGTAATACTGTCTATTTAAAATCTTTATTTTATTATTATATTGTTGAATGACCAGACACTTTTTAACTTTTCTAAGTGATACAATATGGATGAACTGCTGAGGGTTGTTAGAAAGATTGGAACGAATTGAATGTGTGAAGGGAATGAGCGAGACGGGCGTGGGAGAGGTCCAGTTGAAAGAATTTAAATGGCGCATTTACAGATACAGGAGGTATTTGTACCGGTTGTACCGTCGCTGTAAATAGTGTTAGAAGATAGAGGAATTTTATATTACCTACCTATTAAATTGCATACAGCAAAACAAACATAATGCTAAACATGCCAACTAGAAAAACCTAATGTAAACTATACAAGTAAGTCTAACAATTAATATTTCGATATCAGCTTGAAATGCAAAGAATCAATTAAAAAAACAATAGGTACAGTGGAACATAGAACCTCCTCCTTTTTTCGTTAAGTCGGTTAAAAACGAAACCTCTTCTGCTAGACTGAGAAAAAAATCTTTTGGTGATTGTTTAAAAAAAACTGTGGAGAGTGTTGCCAGGTATTCATATTTAAGATTCATTATTCTCACTCCGATTGATGTTATTTTACATAATGTTTATTGATAGAGTACCGAGTTTATCTTGGACATGACTGACATCAATGAAGGAAAACATCGTGAGGAAACCTGGATTTCTAGTTAATATAACTGAAATCCTAGCATCCGAATCGCATTGAAGTTTTGTATGGGACAACTGATAAGTTTTTCGCGGTTATTACAATATTGATCCCATGGGGCAAGTTTACAGCCACTCTTAAATTGGTCCACAACTTTCTGATTCAGTCTGTTTAGGTAGTAGGTACCTGCATAAAATAGCACCAAAACACGTTTTATAGGCCGGCCTAACAGCTGAACTACCAAACGATGTAAACACCGTTGTGTTAGCATAACAACAAAGCAAGGCCGGTATTATTCCGAGCCAGTAGCGCAGCAAACGTTTAGCTCGCATTGTAAGCCGTAAGTATAGCTAGTGACCTCAATAGCATATGAAACGAGACTCCTTTCCATTTTCTGGCTATCAGGCAATTTCACCAGATGGACAAGTTTTGTACTGATTAAATACATCAGTACAACGACTTGGTAGGTAGATATTTCTCGTATAAGGCTGAAGCTACAGTAGGCAGCGATTTGCGATGCGACTAGAAGAGCGAAACGAGATAATCATGGTATGGCTACATTATAAGCAAACATCCGGCGTATATTCGGCGATGATCGCGGATATGTTGATGTAGCCGATGTCGTGATTACAGTAATGTTGTTTCTATCACTTAAAGAAATCAAAAATCGCTAGTACCTACCTAATAATTGATGTATGGTGTAGCCATATACGTGAGCATTCATTTATTTGTTTTAATCGCTCATATGTCGCAGGTCGCGTCGCGGTCTAATTTAGCCTCAGCCTAAAAACTGTAAACTAATCATTTGCTCCACAGTAGGGACCTGCACCCTAATTACGTAACTCACGATTAATCATAATCTGTTTCGTTTTGAAACAGATGGCTAAACCATTGCTTCATATGTTCGAAAAATGTGTCTGCTCCACAACGTAAATAATGCATTGAAAACTGTCAAAATGAAACCGATTATGATTAATCGCGTGTTAGGCTGAGGCTACATTAGACCACGACGCGACCTGCGACACATTAGCGATTAAAACAAATAAATGAATGCTCACGTATATGGCTAGACTGTACATCAATTATTTCTAACGATTTTTAATTTATTTAAGCGATAGGAACAACATTACTGTAATCACGGCATCGGCTACATCAACATATCAGCGATCATCGCCGAAGATACGCCAGATTTTCGCTAATAATGTATCCATACCATGATTATCTCGTTTCGCTCTTCTAGTCGCATCGCAAATTGCTGTCTACTGTAGCCTCAGCCTTACGCAAATAGGGTGCTGTTCTCAATAAGCGAAGCAGCACGGTGTCTATGCGGAAGAGGCACAACTGTGTCCTATCACCTATCCTGCCCTCTAGGCCCCATAAAATGCAGCCAAAGTGACCTCTGCGCTGCCAACGACTTAATATAATTTCGATAATTCCCTCTTAGGACCCCACTCTGATGCTGGGACCATTTTCACTTGAACAAAACCAACTATTTGTTTGTCATTAAATTATTCATAATCGTCCGAGCCTTTTCCCAACTTTGTTGTGGTCGGCTTCCAGTCTAACCAAACGCAGCTTGTGTACTGCCCATCTGACCTCTAGAACCAAGTAACTACGTAAAACGATGCTAGGTATAGGGATGAAGAACAGGGTGTAAAGTTCAATCATTCGCCTAAGAAAAGGGATGATCATCTGACCAGACGGGTGTTTTGTCTGGTGGGCCACTACCCAACGATTGATAGATCTGGACGTTGTATAATTATGCTAGTTGCGCGGGAAACTTTGCCTGCTTGATGCAGGATTTTGCATGACGTTAGTGTGATGAAGGAACCAACTGAGTAGCCTGAGTAGGTAAAATAAAACACTACCTTTAAAACAAGTATTTTACTTACCAATTAACTTCGAACACTTATCTTAGTTGAAGTGTTTTCCAATAACTGCACAATATTGTTTTTCTTTGTTTTACCTAACGAGACTGAATCTGTAAGCAAGTGCTCACGGACTTGTAAAGGAGTTTCCAATAACTCAAGCTACTTATTTAACAGAAGTACAGCTTACGTTTTGAAATATTTTACTGACAAAGTTAACAAAATACACACTTTATATAGATTAACTATGTACCTCTAAAATGAAAATATACATTAGTAATTACTTAAATTAATCAAAAACAAATAATAGAATCCGATGCTCAAAATGGTTTATAAACCATGTATGTACCCAAAATACCCAAAATATATAAGTAGTACAATAAACTTAAAATAAAATAGTCTTATAAGTTATAATAATAACCTTGCTAATAACAGACTATGCCATCAATGCCACATCTAGTAAAAATCAAATACATACATCCATGTTGTGCTTGGTTAACCTACGATCGAGCATAAGTTGTCTACTTACCCACATATTTTGTTATTTTTTTTTAATATTTTGTTTTGTTATTTTATATACGTACATCTGTGCGCTCATATTATTAATCTTAGTTTTAGATATTGTTTCTCAGTAAGTGAATGATGTATGCAATTCTTTATGAGAAATAAAGTTGTTCTTAAACCTTAACTTTACAGAACCTCGCCTTGCCGTAGTGTTAATGATTGAATTGTCATCGGTCCTCGATAAGTCTACAATTTTTTTTTTTGCGTGGCAAATTATCAAATTACTCCTCCCGCTCTGGGTGGAACAGGAGGGCGTGTCAGACTTTTACTGACTAAAACTCACCCGTGTTCCCTCAGTTGTCTATGTGCCAGGAGCCGCGGTATCTCTTTCGAACAAGCCGCACCCCTGGAAGTCTACAAAGTTTAAATGAAATCTGACCGTTTGAAGTGGGTCAAAATCAAGTCCAAAAAAGGAGTCGTTTACAAACAATATATATAAACATCGTTACAGTTTAAGATTAGTTGTATTGACTTGTACGTTCAGACGCCAGCACATCAAGCTACCCCAATCTGTCAAATTTCTTTGATAGATTTTCAACTTTATGATAATAGGTATAGGGTTCATGTTGAATTGGGAAAATTTGACAGTTTGGGATAGCTTGACCTGCTGTCATCTGTACAATAAACGCCTTGACGTTAAATGGTGGGAGTTATATTGTGAAGAAAATGAACAGCTCTGGGGATTCGTTCGACAGCAATCAAACTGAAAGGTTGTAAATTCTTATCTTATTCCTATTTTATATTCATAGTTTTTGTTACATTATTTATTATTTCTCATTCTACCTTTTCACTTCCTTTTTTAGTACTTAAGTTAGCGACAGTACAACTTATGTACTTTCAATCCTAAGCAGGACACAAGTACTAAAGCCTTCCGATTTCTGTACAGTGTAGACTTCAGAAAGGAATAGCTTTTATCGCGTCACTTGGCTGGTAAGAGGCTCTTCGGGCCAAAGATTTTAATCGCTAGATTTGCCCTCACCGTATTATTAAAAATCACTCCATATTTAATCACGGAAAAAGTATCCATACAGAGAAGAGTTAGCTGAAATATTACTAAATATACCGAATTTCGGCCATGGCGGCCAATTTCAACGGGGACTAGGCATCGATGCGGGAGATATTATAGTGCACAAGTGTGTGCGCAGACACAGGTGCACGGTCTCTTCCCTCACTCTTATACATAGTCCGATGGGACGGCAATCCGACACGACTGGAGTAAAATCAGGCGCACTGACCAACGGTTATCACACCATCGACTTCCAAACTGTTACCGAGAAACTCCTAATAGAAATAACCAATAAAGTTTTTACTTATAATTTTTTACCAGGACCCACGGACCAACGAGGCAGCACTTCCATGTCACAATCAAGTCTAGTGACTGAAAGAAAAATGCGTTTAATGGCATTACAGAAAAAAAATACACCTTCAAACTATAAAAAAAAAAACAGAAAATAATGATAATAATGCCAAAAGAGCCTCAGCTCAACATAACGTCAGATGACAACACAAGGTGTACCACCTGATGCTGATTTTCAGCTGGAACCGACTTCGTCATAGTGTGTCAAAACGAGACAGAAACGCGATTATCTTTTTACGCGATAGGGCGACTCTAACGATTTAAATCTTAGATTCGGACGGCCATTTTAAGTTTACTCAGTTGTATTGCTTATTTACTTTTCAAGTTTAGGAGTAAACTGAATTTTATGGACGAGTGTAAATGTTGGTTTTAGGCAAATAGTGCTGGCAAGTAGTATTTGCAAATAACAGTATAAGGTATTAAATTTATTTTTAATGCCATAATTGTATGCAGTTGCAGTGATACAATAATAGGTTGGTATGATTACACTTCTGCTTAACCCTTCTGGGATTTCAGGCGTCATATTATGGTATGTTATTACTGCCATAGAGTGGTAAACAAGCGCAGCAGAGCAGGTGAGTTGCCTCCATTTTTCGAATAGAATCTCTTCAACAATTTTTTTGAAGCTGTTCATGTAGTAGCTTCGATGCGATGCTTTAGATTTACACATAATAGTTTATCTGTAAACCCTGGCAAATATTGGAACATATCTGAGATATTGGAAGGTATAGATATAAATACATAACATTTGTTAATTTAAAGGCCAGACTCATTACATACTTGAGTTGCCCTTGCTATCATCCTTTTTTTTTTGGGTGGGAAATCGTCAAATAACTTCTCCCACTCTGGGTGGAGCAGAAGGGCGTGTCAGACTTTTACTGACTAAAACCCACCCATGTTCCCTCCGTTGCCCGTGTGCTAGGGGCGACGGTATCTCTTTCGAACAACCCGCAGCCCTGGCAGGCATCGGCCCTTGCCACCCAACTGAGTTATCTTTATATACGACACGAGATATTTATATATAGTTTTAATCCGATTCAGCCTGTCTCTTGCTGCCCTTCCCCAGCGACGCCCTTAGCTGAGGTCCGTACCCCACAGAAGGTGCATTTTGCGTGTAGTCGCTTTGACTGTACTTAATTTTTTTAATATAAGTATACTAAACACAAGTTTATAAGTATGCGAAACCTGAATATATTTTGTTCAGAATAAGTAACTGAATCGATTCTAATAATTTTTACACCATGTTATATATTTCCCATAAAAGTTTTTTATCTAAGCATGATGGAAAATTTTAGCACCAGTTAATTACAATACAATCGCCGTACGGTTAGGTACCTACTGCTTAATATTATCAATGAGCACAATACGACGCTGGACGCAGTCGGCGCGGCGCGGGCTGCCGCGTGTTGACCATGTTTGTGTAGACAACTAGGTAACATAACAAGCTTATAACTTTGTGATTTTTCATGATACGTACATAGATTCTTTACATATAGATACTAGAGACGTGTTCGGGTTTCGCATGTACTAAAACTAGGGTTGTATAAGTTTTATGCACTGGCTAGAGGCTTTCATTTATTAAATCTTCCAATGAATAGTCCAGTTATGCAGCCGACAACCTCCTAGGTTGACCTGAAAAATGCTTTCTCCAAAATTACTCAATACATACTTGAGTAGACACACAACTAGGTTGTCTATATATAACAACACGAGATATTCTCATAAATGTAGTTCGAGCCGACACAGAGAATACTAAATCAGATAATTTCGTTCAAGCGGTATTGAGGTAGCGAGTTCTTTCATCAGATACCAGAAAACTGCTTTGAAATTACAGTACAATTAGCGACAGTGTAAGTGGTACCAATACGTGCCATTCGGCACGAAAGGTGTAATCGAATTGGAAAGAAGATATTTTCCCACGTAGCTACAATGTAGGTCAAATGAAGATCTGTAGAAAAATAAAGATTATAAATGAAATTAAATGTAAGTATATCATATAAGACATTTTGACACGTTCATATATTGTTAGTCAGTGGCAAATGCCACTACTACTAGGAAATCCTAGCTGACTGATCCCTGAGAAGAAATGCCGAACCAACTCAGAGGTCATGGAGAGTGCGATTGTCGCAACCCAGTCTGGGCACGCCACGATAGCGGCGGTAAGTCCCCTCTTTGAGGAGTGGCTTGAGAGGCGGCATGGCGTCCTCACCTTCCGCCTGACGCAGGTCCTCACCGGACACGGTTGTTTCGGGAGGTTCCTATTTCGTATAAGGCGGGAGGAAACGCCCGGGTGTTTCCATTGCAAAGATCGCCCTGAGGACACGGTGGAGCATACGGTGGCGGTCTGCCCGGCTTGGGCGGAGCATCGCCGTGTCCTCGTGGAGGCGATCAGCGGCGGCGATCTCTCGCGTCCGGCCCTGGTTCACGCCATGGTACGGAGCGAGAGTGAATGGTTAGCCGTAACCTCCTTCTGCGAAGCAGTAATGCTCGCAAAGAGGGAGGCGGCGCACGTGAGGGAGAGGCATTATATGCGCCCTCACGGCCGTAGTCACCGCGGGAGACGCCCTGGGCGTCGGGAATCCCAGGCTGATTCCCGGCCACCGTAGGCGCGGGCTTGCGGACGGCGAATAATGGGTAGCTCGCTGTCCGGTAAGGACCAAGCCCGGGTCAACGGCGCGTTGTGTTCCACGCGTGCCTCAAAGAGATGTCAGCACCAAATGGGGGGGTCCGCAAGGGCCGATGCCTGCCAGGGGTGCGGGTTGTTCGAAAGAGATACCGCGGCCCCTGGCACACAGGCAACTGAGGGAACACGGGTGGGTTTTAGTCAGTAAAAGTCTGACACGCCCTCCCGCTCCACCCAGAGCGGGAGAAGTTATTTGATGATTTCCCACCAAAAAAAAAAAGACACCGACTTCCTGAATTGTTTTTTTCTTAAGACAGTTGTTTTTTTTAAACACGATTTACGCATTAAAGTGTTAAAACTTACAGAAAGAACATCTGCTTGATATTACAGCGCCTTAAAATGAAGGACGATATTTCCTATCAAGGTTCTAAATATCAAAATAACTAATAACGAAGTTAACTTGTTAATGATCGGCTATTAGTTTGAGCGAGTTACCTAGTTCATATAAATTGTTAAAGTTTACCGGTTTTCGCTTCACTAGGTGAGCTTGTTACGATAGGAATCGGTTTACGATAAAAGCTTAACTTTTCACTTTTTTATTCAAGTTGTTATGTTTGTTATTTACGTGCAGTCTTTGTTATATTTTGTTTAGTTTTTTGGGGATTGTGATGTTAAAGTATATTTATATTTTTAGTTGGTATTTTCTTTTATTCAGAACTAACAAGCCCGCCACCCCCTTCTTCGCAAGGTTTTACGACTAAACGAAATATCGAGATTATTTTGCTATACAGTATGGCACGGACATCAATGCACATCCTGTTAACATTGATTCAATACACGATTTTTAACCCGCCTGCGTGGAAATTTTCTGTCCGCTATTTAAAAACAAATTATGTTTCATAGAAAAGTGCAATACCTACTTACGCGGTCAAAATGTATGGCAGGTCTAATTTTATTCTTTAATAACCGACCAATAATTTTACGGTCTAGTCTGGAGTCTTGTTTGCTAAAATCATGGTTTCAATTTGCACCTCGATGCTTCTGCCACCTGTATACAGGAAAAAAAAATATTCAGTTCGCAAAGTTTAACCATGAATTCAGCATACCATTCTAGACACCCCAGCGAAGAAATTTTTCGTCGGTTTAAAAAAAAAAAATCATCTGTTTCATAGAAAAGTAAAAATGTATGGAACAGTTGTTTTTTTTTGTCTAACCGTACAAGGTATTTTAGCCATATGTATTTGTATATTAAACATGACCGATGACCTTGTGAGGGCCGCAGGAGTCCGCTGGATGCGGGAAGCACAGAACCGGTCGAAGTGGCGGAGCTTGGGGGAGGCCTATGTCCAGCAGTGGACGTCCTTCGGCTGAAATGATGATGATGATGATGATGATTAAACATATAAACTTTGAAAACCGCATCAACACCCGTTTGCGTAGTTTAGAAGAACAAAGCGGTCACACAGACAGACCACCCTAAAAGTGACTATAATTTATGATAGGTATGTAGAGATATTAAGTAGGTACAGACTACCTATTTACCTACCTACTTGCACAAATAATATGGTTTGGAACAATATGGCTACAATGAAATAGGAAGATTGTGAGACTTTTCGTCCACGATACTTGAAGGTCAAGTCTCAAACAAAAGCATGAAGTAAGTCCTATTAAACATTCTTAGTACAATTCTAATTTTTAGTTCCGAGAGATGGAAAACACTCACAAATGAACAAGAGATCACTCGTATGCAGAGATCGGATATTCGCATGCATATTCACCTAAAGTTGAGATGTTGGCTAACATGGAATACGCTTTTGTATCGAAAAAGTCTTAATTTAGGTAAGTAATTTGTTTATTTTTTGTTTTAATACAAACCATCCCTCCTCCAGTACATACACATATTTGTATCGGGTTAAACATAATTTTAAATTCATATACATCTGAATAGTTATGCAATCCAAGAATCCCGGGGTTTTTAATAAATATTACAAATAATTTATAAAGCCGCTACCATACTTTCATAGGTAAAAATTATCTTTAGGTAAATATGCATCCGAATATCCGATCTTTGCTCATATGTATAAGACCTAAGGGGTAAGTAAGTATGTAAATAAGCCTACTTTAATATTATACATTTGAAAGTTTGTTTGTTACTCCATCACGCAAAAGCGGGCGAACAGATTTTGTTGAAATTTGGCAAACAGATAGTTTACCTAGATTAACTCATAGGATACTTTTTATCTCAGTAGAGGGATAATTTCCGACCTACACACGAACGAAATCGCTAGCAAAAGCTAGTTAAATACAAAACATTTTGTCTCTCCAAAAGCGTTTCACAAAGGCTAATTTTAAATTCCCTCAGTCAACACTGAGTGTTTGTTTGACATTCAGCCTTTTTGGTCTAAAACTTTTTGATTTCAAAGCTCTTTAATACATTTTGGACAGCAACACGCTACTATTTTATTCGAATCCAAAGTTTTGTGTAGGAATTAACATTCTAGCATTTTTGGTGCGGAGACCGTGAAATGTGATGTGTGGATAGTAAATATTAAATTCAACAAATGGACCACGAAGCAATAAATATGAAAACTCAAAAAAAACAAAATAGAATACTGCGCCATAAATACGACAATTTATACATAGGTGCAGGAAAAGTTTTTATCCAGTGCGCAAACTATAACCATGAATTAAGCATATCATTCTAGAACCCCCAGCGCAGAAATTTTCCGCCGAATACAAAAAAAAAAACTGTTGCTCCATACATTTTGACCGCGTAGGTATTGCACTTTTCTATGAAACAGCTGATTTTTTTTTTTGGAAAACCGACGAAAAATTTCTTCGCTGGGGGGTCTAGAATGATATGCTGAATTCATGGTTAAACTTTGCGCACTGAATAAAAACTTTTCGCAGAACAAATGGCCGATGGGGCCGAAAGGTTCTGGAGTGGCGACCGCGTACCGGAAGACGTAGCATCGGGAGGTCTCCCACAAGGTGGACCGATGACCTGGTGAAGGCTTCAGGAATCTGCTGGATGCGGGAAGCACAGAACCGGTCGAGGTGGCAGTGCTTGTGAGAGGCTTATGTCCAGCAGTGATAGTCTTTCAGCTGAAATGGTGGTAATGAAGTTGTCAAATGAATGGCTTCGATCTCCCTCCTATTTTGTTGTGCCCGACCGGGTCCATAGTGATAATTTCTATAACCTAACCTAATAGCGGCCAACACAAGGTCAACTTAGTGAAGGCCGCAGGAACCCGATTGATGCGATAAGCACAGAACCGGTTCTGCGCGACCACGTCAATAAGAAAGATACAGTGTGTGAGTGGACACTCCTGGGCCTAGGTCTCCTCAAGGGGAGGCCTTTGTCCAGGAGTAGACGTCTATCGGTTGATGACGATGATGACGTTATATTGCCCGATTATGATGGTCATATATTTTTGAAATCTTATGACAAACACTGCTAAACTGTAAACTTTCTATGTACGGCCAATTTATACTTCTACTTATGTATATGCTATGGGCATTCTTATGCCGATTATGGCTACGGTGATTATTTCTAAGTATACTAAAATTATAAAGATGTAAAAGTGAGTTTGCATGTAGGGGGTAATCGTCCGAACTACTATCTGTTTCTGATATTTTTTCACTAATAGGAAGCTACAATAGGTATTGCAGAGTATCGTAGGATATATATGTCGGGACAAGAGGCCGATTGGAGCTGGATTTCCCACTGTTTAACATTTTACTGCGCGTAGATTTGTATTGCGGGCGAGAAAGAAAACTCTGAAGATGATTATTGAATAATTCGTTATATTTGAACTTCCCAAACGAAACGTTGGACAGTTTCTTGACACTTGTTGCCTGCACGATGTCAGATGGTCAAAAAAGCTGCACCACGCTGTTGAAGCACTGTCGTTGAATCGCACGACCGTCAAGCTAGAATCTTTCGATGCGCGCTAACTTCACACTTGCGTTTCTTTGTGTCTATTGCCATCCTGAACTCATCAATCTACCGATGTATTATTACACGCGGGAAAAGTCGCGATATAGTAATGAAAACTGTAAGCGAGTTTGTCCATAATCATGGCAGTTTATTGATGATTCAATTTAAGAATCCTGGAATTTTACAAGTAGACAAACAGCAGGGTCACCTAACTCCTCAAAGCTGTACTAGAACCTCATTCTTCCGGCGTAAACAATTCAGTTTGCTTCCACGCTTGCCGAATGGACTGTGTAACGACCTGTTTATGATAATCTCAGAGCCGTGACGCAGTTGCTAACCTTCACAAGTGTAAGATGTCTTCTACTTTATATTGAAAATAATTTTAAACAACAAGAAAAAATGTGGTCGCTTATGGGTGTTGTACAGACCATACTTTATCAATGGGATCAACATCGTAATCGACTAATCAACTGTCCCATACAAAACTTCAATACCTTTTTTTAACTAAATACATGGGACGGCTGAGTATGACCTGTACCACACCCCACAACTTACTGATACATGCTGTATATAAGACATAGTAGCCTCTATACCTGTTACCTCTCTATAAATGCAAATAACCAAACGTACTTAATCTTTGTGAATGTTTTTAAAGAAAAACTTCATAGTTCGACATAGGACCTATTTTCGCGTATCAGAATGAACTGTATAATACCTCGTGACAAATTACCTCGTTGGTCTAGGAGTATCAAGCGCGACGTGATGACCGTGAGTTCTTGGGATCGATTTTTGAAGCAAAGTTTGATTGATTTTTTTCATTTGGTATTTTCTCAGTAGCATCCCGGAGCCTGAATTGTGCCAGTTTCGACTTCAAACTAAACTAGTGAAAAGTGGGTGCTAGTCACCTCTCACTGATTTTTTTGTCAGGCGGGATGTTACGCTAAGTTATAATTTTTTTGGCTATGTGGTAGTGGCGCTGTCTCCGCCAAAAAAAGATGTAAAAATTAAAAAATCGACTTGAATTTATCTGATTGTTCGCTCCTGTGCTTCCCGCATCCAGCGGATTCCTGTGGCCTTCACCAGGTCATCGGTTCACCTTGTAGGAGGCCTTCCAACGCTACGTCGTCCGGAATGCGGTCCAGAACTTCAGAACCTTTCGACTCCATCAGCCATCTGTCTGCAAGCAATGTGGCCTGCCCACTGCCACTTAAGTTTGGCAATTCTTCGGTGTACGCCGGTTATCTTGGTTCTCCAGCGGAACACTTAATTTTTGATTCAATCACGTAGGGAAACTCCAAGCATAGCTCTCTCCATTGCCCTTGGTGGCTTAGGTATGGCAATTTTAATGCGTGCTGCATTAAAAATTGCCTCACTTAAAATTTCAAATTATAGGATTCTGATTCAAAACAAAGGATTCAATTGCAGATAATTTTCTTTACAGTCCCTTTTTCAACTCGAACCCTTTGACAAAAGACGTGTCCCATGTATATAAATAGAGTAGAATTTTTATAAACCAGGTTTCGGGAACCTATGCAAATAACGCAATTTGTTCATTAGATATATACTCATTTGTGGTTTGCATGAGGATCCTTTTACAAATAAGGGTATTTTGTGTAAAAAAATTAACAGTAGGTAGATGGCAAACCTCAAAAAAGAAATCTTTGGAATATTAGCATATTTTTAAAAGCGAGAAATGGGAATTATTAGAGGTTCGTTCATACACTTACGTGGATTATATAAACTTTTCATGGTGTTTCCAATAGAAATAGCAGTGTTTTACCTAAAAATAAAACACATATTAAATACTTACCTTATTTGAAGCTTACTAGATTGAGAGTGGCACTACTGGTTTCCGCTATATTTCCCTCTCTCTTGCTCTTTCCTTTGTTTGTATCTATCCGTCTCTTTCGCACATCCAGTTTCCTCACCAGGTGACGCTGCCAAATGTGGGCTTAGCCGTGGCAGTGAATCGTCGATCATTGTGTCGAAAATATTCACCAGGTAGGAATTAAATGTAAGCTTCAAATAAGGTAAGTATTTAATATGTGTTTTATTTTTAGGTAAAACACTGCTATTAAACACTTGACCGTTATTTGAAGCTTACTAGATTGAGACGTGTTTGTTATCACCTGGTGGGAAATGACGCCAATGTGAACGTGGGTATAAGCTATTAATTAATAAAACTAGATGTGCATAGAGAAAATACACTTTAATAGTCTCATGAATGTGGACTTTACAAGGGAAAAGAAAATTATCGTTATAATAGGTACTTATAAAGAACTTTGAGAATTTACATAATATTTAATAATAAGTTTGAACTAGAACATAATGATAATACATATTTTTGAGATAATTTTGAGAATCATTAACAAATTAGAATTATCATAAATGCTGTCTAAAAGAAGGGACTTTCTAAAAATCACCATATAAGATACACCGATTAAATCTACTTTGTTTTATCTTGTAGGACATCATGCATTGCATATTATATATTGCATTGCAAACATTTCTAACACTTCTTGAGAACCTTTACATACTCAGGGCAATGACACCTAAGTAATTTAACTAATAGGATTGAACATTCTAGATACATTACAACCAGAATTGGTTGGCATACAGGGCATCACTTCTCTACAGTAATAGCGGGTGAAGGTATTTTGTGATCGCCAATTACCCCTAGAGAGTATTTCATCTAAGGAGTAATTGTTAACCCAGTTCCTTGAGGCTACCGCAGACCTAAGACTGCCAGGCGAAGCAGTTATGCCTGCTTCTAACAACAGAGACTTAACCCACCCCGCGATGACTGTACGAGAAGCGACCCTTGATTGTCCTCTAAAATTAAGAAACAGATTATTAAGACATCCTGACTGACGTCTTTCTTTTAGTACAGCTATAGTTCGTTTCACCCAAAGTACAGGGTCTAAATTCTCGTTATTAGGATGAGGAGATAATCTCCAACCCGACTGTCTATAATCGGCATTATCTGTTTTGGATCCAAATATTGGCCATAGGATCAGACAATCATTATTTTCTGATAGGTGTTTTGAGTCCACAGCTAATAAAGTTAGATCATGAACCCTTCTGCCGGAGCAAAGGAGTAACAGAGTGGCTGTATGTCTACAAGTAGCAAATACATTTTTCGCGTCTACAGAATAGCTTTGCATAAATTCTGCTAGTTTGTCAACGTTCCAAACTACAGATTTTTGAATTATTGGGTTTTTTAAAGCAATAGACTTTAGTATATGAGTAACTAAAACATGTGAACTTAATTTGGCAGAATTGTCAGAGTTACTTAATGTGCAGACCACAGATTTATGCAATAAAATAGTTTTATACGCTAACCCCTCTATAAGACTCAAATCTGCAAGAAAGCGAGCCAAAACTTGTCCTGTTGGCTGGAAGGGGTTTAATTTATGCCGTTTTGTCCATGTGAGCCATCTATTCCATGCTACTTGATAAGTCTTTTTAGTTGATGGACGCCAAGAGGATCTTAAGAGCTGTAACTGAGCTTCATTCCATTCACCTAAGGTCTGGGACCACCCCCACATTTCCATACTTCTAACGTCATTTCGCGGACTCTGGGGGGTGCGAGGCCTGTCACCGTATCTATCAGCTGCGAATGCAGTTTCCGGATTGTGAATGGAGGTGCTATCGCGCGGGCTTTTAGGTCTGCTCTCCAAAAGACTCGCTCCCACCTTGGGACTATTATCAGAAAGAGACCCGACGCAGAGTTTAGGTGAGCTAGTACCTTGGGCACTAGGTAAGGCGGAGGAAACACCCAAGCTAGTGGATAAGTCCAGTTTTGGGAGAACGCATCGTGGTACATTGCTTGAGTGTCGTTCAGATCCAATGATACATAATTCGCTACGACTTTTGCCCGTACTGATGCGAATAGATCTATCACCGGAACTCCGAACTTTTTGAATAATTTCTCCGTACATTGGGGTAGGAGATGCCACTCCGGAGGGAGACGATGACGAGAAAGATGGTCTGCGTGACAGTTGTATTTCCCCGGAATATGCTAGATTTTTAGGCTGATTTGGTACTGGTCTAAGACTTGAAAGATCTCTCTCGTAAGCTTGAGTAATGAAGCAGACCTGGTTCCCCCTTCGTTTCTTAAAAAGGCTACAACAGTCCTGTTGTCGCACTGAACTAGAACGGTTGACTTGGACATGTTTGGCCCTCGCTCTTCTATTGCCTTTAGTATTGCTAGCATCTCTTTTTGATTGCAATGGAGCTGTTGCTCTTGAGCGGTCCACGGTCCTGATAGTGCGTATCCATCTAGCTGAGCTCCCCAAGCTACATCCGACGCGTCTGTGGTCAGGAAATGTGACGGTGGTGGGTTGTGAATCCGAGAGGCCCGATGACAATTTAGAAGCCACCAATCTAGATCCTCCTTTACTTCTATAGGTAAAACTACATTGACACAGCCTTCTTTTAGTTTCTTGTTTAGAAACATTAGTGTGTCCCGAAAGTGAAGTCTGCCCTTTGGTACCACGAAACTGGCGAAGTTTAGAAGTCCTATCAGGCTTTGTAGCACTTTCAGCGTCGTAATGTCGTTGTGTAATAGATTCAGCACCTTTTCTCTTATTTTTGAGATCTTTTCGTGTGGCAATGATCTCTCGTTTATCCATGGTTTCCATAGAATACCTAGAAATACGAGGCTTTTGCACGGAGTTGTCACAGATTTTTGGAAATTCGTCTGCCACCCTAGGTACAGCAGACGATCTAATAGTATTTGGACGTGCACTCGCAGTACCTGATGGTCCTGGTGAACCACGAGAAAATCGTCTAAATAGACGAGTACTCGAATACCCTCCTCTCTTAGTGTCTGTGCTACCCAGTTTGTTAGAGTCGCGAAGACTTTGGGGGCTGTGCTGAGGCCAAAAGGAAGGCAGGTCATTTCTAGCAATGTTCCTTTGTAACTTAGTCGTAGAAATCGTCTGTGTGACTGGTGTATGGGCAAGTTGAAGTAGGCCTGTGACAGGTCGACTTTGCACAGCCAGTCGTTTTGTTGTAGGAAGTCTGGGACACGAAACACATTTATGAGCCTGAATGGCTCCGTGCAAACACAATCGTTCAGATTCTTTAAGTTGAAAATAGGCCGGTTGGTGCCATCCGCTTTGGGGACCAGAAACATTGAGGACAGGAAACTCGGAGTATGAGAAACTTCCACTAGCACCTTTTGCGTTATCATTTGAGAAATAGCAGTTGACATTGCCTCGGATACCTTTGTTTGAAATGGACTCTGTGCATTGGGCATCACTAGAGGCGGTTTTTTGATGAAAGGTATGCGATAGCCTTTTATTATGCGAAGAAGGGTTTTGGGTGCTCCGAGTTTCTTCCATCGATCGGCATAGAACGCTAACTGGCCTGCTCTGAAGTTCTGTCTGTCAGAACCTGCTCCTCTTTCCTCCTGGGGGATATTCGGTGGCTGAAGTCCGCTTTCTGTTATTTCTACTTGTCTCTTGTTTGTTAGGCTGCTGGTGAGTTCCTCGTGAACGAAAGGGTCCATGATAGTTGTGGCTAGGCCCACGTGTACCTTTAATGTTGTTGCCGGTGCCCTGCGTGGGGTGGCAATTACCTGACCTCTGAGAGGTATGGTTGTGTCCACAGCCCTGCGAGGGCTGGAAGCATGGCATGTTATTAGTGCAGCACGCTTGGCGGGCACCCTGCGAGGGTGCCCTATAATAAGCTGACCCCTGCGGGGGGTAGCGAGTGGTCTTCTTAAATCCTGCTTGCGAAGTAGGTTTGAAGCCACTGGATTTATTCGGGGGTAGGAACGTCTTCTTAACGCCTCCGTTCTTTTCCAACGTTGATAGCATTAGCTCAGGACTAAAAACCAGCTGATTGGACGGTGGAACTTTGCGTAAAGCAGCCTTAACAAGAGGATCGCGAACATAATTTATTATTCCGTCTCTACGCATTTGAATTATCTCTGCGCGATGACCGCAAATAAGTTGAATCATATCTGAAGATACTTTATAATATTCACCGTCCGAAAATAATTCAGAGATCTTGTTATGCAACTGATCGGGTGTTACACTGCCTTTGACACGTGCCCAGGATAAAAGATCGGTCATACTTGTTTGCAATACCTCTCGCTGTTTAAGAGCACAAAAGGTTAGAGCACCATAGGCTTTATCAGCCAAAGCTAAATGTCGTAAAGAATCATATGGTTTGATTTCTTCATTGATCTCCAGCTCAGTAAAACCGGGACTGTGATTATATGATTTCTGCACTTCCGAATACCTAACCTCACACCATTCACTTTTATTAAAATGCTGAATATCGTTTAAAGATTTAAGATAATTTTCAGGAGCCTTAGGAACCGGCGGTTCCTTTAATTTTACTTGTAAATCAAATTTGAATTGATGTGATTCGTTTGATTTCTCACCTACTACATCATAATCGTACAAAGACCGATAGTCGTTATTATCTAATAAGGAAATTTCGTCGTTATTGTCGTCTGCCTGCATTTCTGCTGAATGCCGAGGAGAACACGCAGAGTTTCTATCGCTATAAAAAACTCGTTCTTTTAGTTCGCTTACTTCTTGAGTTAATTGTTGCAATAACTTAGCTTCACGAGAATGGCGGCCTCCCTTCTTTTTTTTATAGTGACGGCGACGTTTCTTTTTATTGGGTTTTGCTGAGGACGTGGAACAGCTAGAAATACTGGACGAGGAGCACGAGGATTCACTTGTCTGGCGTTCTAGACGCACTGTTGACAATTTATTTTGTAACCCCGATGGCCCCGGAGTTTCCATTGCAATTGGACTACTTGCGCCCTCCATCCTGATTAACACGAAAATCTTCGATTGGTTTATGATTTTTTTAACGTAATACGTAAGCGATTAAAAACATACAACCGAAATAAATAATTACGAATCTAATGTAATATTAACGATAGAGGTCATAAAAACGGTAACATAAAATTAACAATTATTATCAAATCAATATTTCATAAAAAAAACACATATTCCTACAATCTTTAGAGCAATGAGGGTAGTTTTGCATTGCGAATATTATACTCGAATACTTTAATGCAATGCTGGCTAGGGCAAGGCCGAACGGTAACACCGTTTTTAAATAATATAACTTTGCCCATAACATAGTGATCATGCATCACATCACTGAAACAGTTTTATAAAAGTTTATTCTACTTACAATTTTGTCCGATGGAATGCACTTATAATCACTTTTGAAAAAAGAAACAATATTTTAAATGTTGTCTCCACAACCTCTTTTCACGCGGAAAAAGACGCCAAATGATCGACGATTCACTGCCACGGCTAAGCCCACATTTGGCAGCGTCACCTGGTGAGGAAACTGGATGTGCGAAAGAGACGGATAGATACAAACAAAGGAAAGAGCAAGAGAGAGGGAAATATAGCGGAAACCAGTAGTGCCACTCTCAATCTAGTAAGCTTCAAATAACGGTCAAGTGTTTAATAACGATGTTATAGTTCAATCGTACCTCTTCATTTTTCGCATTCGGACCTTAGCTTTCCAGATCATCAATCTTGCACATTGAAGTAATCCCCTGCCATTAGCTAGTCTTTATCGTGTGTTATGGTATTACAAATGGTTGTAGATAGCTAATAGATGGTATACAGCTTTTTTATTGCCCTTTAACAGATGCTAAAAAATGTTCTGTTTGATCGTATCAATTTTATAGATTCTCAGTTTCGGTCATTTGATATAATAGAGGATTTATACGTGAGGTGAGTTTGTTTTCTTCAGCATGTTCCTTAATACAAGTTATCCTAATAACTTAGCAATGGTGCAAGTTACGGCAACTTCTAGTGCTATGCTTATGTACATTTAATTCTAATGTTGGTATGTAATGTTAAATAGCTATAATTGTTTATAAGAATAAATACTATACTATGTTTGAGGTTTCTGTGATAGTCAAAGAAATGTATTAATTGAAATAAATTGAAAAAAGTGAAAACCATAGCATTCATGATTATATCATGACAAGGCTGTACCTATAGAATGAAAGTTTACAGAAGCCTATATCCAGCAGTGGACTTCGAAAGGCCAAAGTAATTGACAATTTTTTTAAAGCAATTCAAGTACCTGTCTGTCATGACGATGATTATATTCCAAAGCATAAATTAATTGCATGTTCACTTCATTAGTGAGTCAAAATTCTATCTCGCTTCAATAAGTTATTTACTTAATTTTTAATTGAAGTATCGAAATGCTGTCTATCCTATACCTATATGGACAAAAAAAAACAACAAACAACCAATAAACAGACATTATTGGTTTCAAAGTTGATAGACGATCTGATGGACGATGTTTTATTATATGTTTCATCCTTCCTGTTGATCGATTGCAGCTTTAGTGAATGCTTACAAGTAAAATGGGCCCGCACAAACGCGCGGAGTCAACGTAACGTATATGCGAACGGTTTTGAAATTGAAGATACTCATTTCGCACATAATATATATTTCGTTATTCATAGATGAATTTATGACTTTATTCATAGGTATGAAAAAGGTCTTAAAACTGTTTGACACAATAGGGTATTTTACTCTATCCGAGAAAAAATCTAAAAATATATAATAATATTTTAAAAATACATTTTAATTATAATTTATAAATAAATTTTAAAATACAATTTAAAGATTTCAGTTTATTTAATCTGTTTTTGAACACCACGAAATAGTAGCCGCCATGTTATTTCGTCATACGGCATGTCAACTGAGCAACTTTGTACTTTTATTTTTTTCGTAACCAAAGTAATTTTATGTAAATAATATTTTGCATTCACGAATAGCAATAAGTAGAAAAATAACAATTTTTTTTTAAATTATAAACAATTGTCGTACAAAATATCAACGCATTTGTTTTTAGTAAACTGACACCCACAGAGCAATATGGCGTCTACTGCGCCCAGCGTTTTCGTCAAATTACGCGCGACATTTGAAAATGCAAAATTAAATGCATTTTTATGACACTAATCGATTAAATAAAACTGTTGTGACTTTTTAGTGGTTTATTAGCACTCTAGAATCTAATTAAGACACTTTTCAAAAATGAGTATTACCCTATTATAGACCCTATTATTACCCTTGTAGAGTAAGCAAGCTGAAGTGGCAATGGGCTAGCCATGTTTGTCGAAGGACCGATGGACGGTGGAGCAGACGAGTCCTGGAGTGGAGACCGCGTATCGGCAAACGTAGTGTGGGACGGCCCCCAGCTAGATGGACCGACGACCTTAAAAAGGTGGCTGGGACAGACTGGATGCGGAAGGCGGAGGATAGAGTGCTGTGGCGCAGCCTGGGAGAGGCCTATGTCCAGCAGTGGACTGCGATAGGCTAAATTGATTGATTGACCCTATTAGTATCATCACTTTTTTGATAGTTATATTTTCGATTCAATAATTGATCGGATTTAAATTATTTACGGACTTCGTGCTTGAGCAGTGGTGAATCAGTGGTAACGGCCGCGACTTACGAGTTGTAGGTCGCAGGTTTGAACCCAGACAGACGCTTGATTATTTCATCACCACTGCGCTAAAACGGTGAAGGAAAACATCGTGAGGAAACCGCATGTGCTACAACCAAAAATTCGAAGACATGTGACATCTACCAACCCGTACTGGGCCCGCGTGTGGTGGTCTACGGCGCACTCCTTCACGCCGAAAGAAGGCTTGTGTCCCAGCAAAGGGAACAATATAGGCTGATTATGCTTTGCACGTTCGTGCTAGGGCCAAAGGAACAACCAACTTTAAAACCTCTAACATTCACGTCATTTTCCCTCACTTTATCAAAGTTTACTTTATGGTAATTTTGGCAGTTTTGACATACTTCACTCTGGGCGAAACCACAGCCTCTACATCAAATACTTTGAGGATTGAGAGTTTCACATGATTGGCAGTTTGCAAACTTTTGTATTGTTGGAACACCCTTCATGGTTCACTTCGACGTAAACTTCAAAGCTGAAGAGCTTTCGATTTTTCGAAGGTTTTTTTGGGTTTATCTAGTAAATATTATCTGCTTGTTTTCGCCGGCGTAGAAGTCGAAATATTCGTATATCCCACGGGTGTACTATCGGAATAAAAGCTAATGCTGTAAACTATGTGTGCCAAATTTCATCCAAAGCCGTCTAGTCGATTTTGCGCCAAACTATATTTTCGGCATCAAACTTTTTCCCACACGTCGCAGCATTTACTTTTTTTTTAATATTCAATGTGCAGTCCTGCACCATAATTGCGTAACTCACGATTAATCATAATTTGTTTCGTGTTGAAACAGATGGCTAAACCATTGCTTCTTATGTTCGAAAAATGTGTCTGCTCAACAACGTAAATAACGCAATGAATATTGTTGAACTGTAAAAATGAAACCGATTATGATTA
Organism: Antitype chi; assembly: GCA_947359405.1. Lineage (NCBI taxonomy): Eukaryota > Metazoa > Arthropoda > Insecta > Lepidoptera > Noctuidae > Antitype > Antitype chi. The sequence continues at coordinate 5,080,688 of OX375815.1, read as the reverse complement.
ATCGCGTGTTATGCAATTAGGGTGCTGACCGCGTAACTATTTTGTGAAGATGACAGTTAGCGTTTGTATTTCATGGGTTGTTAAACGATAAAATTTAGAAAATGCTTAAGTGAACTAAAAACATGTCTTGATCATAAAATAATCAACTTGGTATATTTTAGTGACAGATAAATGACAGTGACACTACTGCTTATAGTGTTGCAAAACTAAAAAAAAAATATGGGAATGCCAACAAAGACAGACACAGAATGATGTTTATGTTTAGCCTCAAACGAATTGACTGATTTGTGGTGCAAACAGGCCTTAGCAATTTTTGGCAATTATTAGATCACAATCACATGAAACTTCTCTTACTTGATAGCACAAGCTTGAAAGCAAGCAAAAGTAATACACTTTGTTATTACAGTCATACAACAATATAGAAAACCGTCACAAAAGATGAACGAACGAATCACAACAAACGTGAGCAGCAAAATTATAGCCATTAACATAAAGGTCAATCTAGCTACAGTTTCGATATCTCGCGAAGCGACGATGCTTTACTTGTGGTAACCAAGTGTACATACACGCTGTGAATGAGCGCATGAAGTCGGGTAGCGTCAGCACATAAAACACACTCACACACTTCCGACTTCATTGTATCATACGCTATCGAGAGCTCCTGCCTGCGCGTACACACACATTAACACGTGTTTATGTGTAGATACTCTTGGCTACCACAAGTAAAGCGCGCGTCACTTTATGAGATATAAATACCGTAATAGCATGTCGCCTTGTGGACTCATAAAACGTTTAAATAGAGGTTTCCAAACTGCTTTCTCGAAATTCCAACGAGATTGCGGAAATTCATTTTCCTTGAATACAAAACGAATCAACGTTCCAGCTTATAAACGCTAAAGCACCGCAATAATTTATAGATTATTAAATTGCCGGGAAATTGTAATGGCACTGTTTTCGAAACATCAACTCGTAAATCGAATTATCAAGTCACTGCTATTTATGTTCCAATTTGTGGAGACGTCTTTCAATTTTGTGCTTAGTTATGTTGATTTCTAGGTGGGAGCCGGTTTGGATAATTGAGAATGATGAAGACACTTTTAATCAGACCTATTTTATAAATGATCGTTGGAAATTAAGATCAGAAATCAAAACAATACAAATTCATAGTGTGTTTGGTTCGTGAGATGAAAATACTTTTTATTAACAAATAAATATGTATACCTTATTTAATGATATTATGTAGTGCAAGTGGGTTTATGTTTTAGTCTAGGTATCATACTTTCTACTGTCCTAGTAATATTATAAATGTGAAAGTTTGTATGTTTGGATGATTGTGTCTCAACAATGGTTAAATGGATTTGCATGAAATTTATAACCTGGATTAACATACAGGTTGAAATTGAAAACATGCGACAAACCGAAATGGGAGATTGTACTCATCATTATGAACAACTTTTACTAAGGGACCAAAGATGCAATCGCAAAAAAAAAACAGCTGTTCCCTACATTTTGACGAGTCATGCGAACATAAATGTAGGGAACAGATGTTTTTTTTTCGCGATTGCATCTTTGGTCCCTTAGTAAAAGTTGTTCATAATGATGAGTACAATCTCCCATTACGGTTTGTCGCATATTTTCAATTTCACCCTATATAGGATACTTTTTATCCGGTAGTACAGTGAGCTGCATCAATTGGCTACCCCAGTTGTATTAAAATTTTAATACAACTGGGGTACCTAATTGATTCTGCCCACCGTACGTTCCCGTGGGATAATTTTTGACCTCAAAGCGGGCGAAGCAGCTGGCTTAAGCCAGTTAAATCTTTCTCATAATATCAGGGGGATAATTGCGTATCACACTATAGCTAAGTAGCTTTCATTTTGACAGTTCAACAACATTCATTGCGTTATTTATGTTGTGGAGCAAACAAATTCGAAGTAATATGAAGCAATGGATTAGCAATATCATCGAAAATTATTCAGATTGAGATTGATAGTGTGGTACGCAATTAGGGTGCAGAAGCTCTGAAGATATTTTTTCTTTTTTCACGACAAAAAGTCAAGGTAATGCGTACATTATTATGTATTATATCTTTCTCTTGGGAAGTCCATAAAATATCAGGTAGTAACACAAGATTTATGGGGTGTATAAAAATGCTTACGACAATGATGTATGTTTCAATTATGAATTACGTATGTGAGACGCAAGACAATAACAATTTAGGTAGGAAATTGAACAAAAACACTCTACTTTTGTTCAATTATTTTCAGAGTCGGTAACGTAAGGTGTACGACCTTCTAACCAGAGGCAAAAACTGTTTCTCTTAGATTAAAATCTCCCAACAGATTAATTGTATTTTATTTCACATAAACCTGCATGGGCACTTATGAAACGTTAGAAGCTAGGTGCACGGTTCCAATTTGTCGCTTCCTATGGAGAAGAGCCGGCAAGAAACTCCACGGTTACTCTTTTTAAAATAATTGGCTTTTACAATGTTTTCAAATTACTGTGATAATAGGTATGGGAGGACAGTGCAGGTCTGTCAATAAGTACCAGGTACTTAGAGGAATGAAAATACAGAATAGAAGATCGTCTACAAATCTAGTCTGTAAGGCCTACAACGTTCTCTCATTCATAATCAATCAACTCAGCCTATCGCAGTCCATTGCTAGACATAGGCCTCTCCCATGTTGGCCCACAATACTCTATCCTCTGCCTTCCGCATCCAGTCTCTCCCAGTCCCTTTAGGCCGTCCACTGATCTCGAAACGGTTAAGGAAAACACTGTGAGGAAAAGTAACATGCCCCAGAACTTGTGACATCTACCAACCAGCACTGGTCCCGCGTGGTGGATTACAGCCCATTTCCTCACACCATAAAGGAGGTCTATGTCCCAACTGTGGGAGCATTGTAAGCTGATATGCTGTATGCTTACTTTAAGAAAATACTCTCCTAGTCCTTTGTGAAGCCTTTTAAGTTTACACATAATGTAAGTTCTACTACTTTATGTTAGCACTTCCGATAACCAAATATTCACACAAATTTCATCAATATTAGTAATATAATAAAGTACTACAGAAACCACACTTTGAGGGCAGGCCGTTTATTCTAGCTATCGGTAAATGTCCATATCATAACAGACCCTGTTGCTTCACACTAAAGGTTCGAAATTCCGTGATATATTTTCGAATGATAACCAACCATGGCGGGTGCACTTAATAGGTTCTTAGGTTTTACGGTTCCTTTGATGTCAAAAGGTCCTAATAACCGAATAACGACATTCTGTGAATAATTGACTGACATTGACTAACTTTGCATTAACGTATTAAATAATGTTAATTATTAAGAACTTGAGGGGATCGTAGCTAAAAAATGAAGATGCTCGGGTCAACCTTCAAGGTTAAGCAACGCTGCCGGGGTCGGCCCGTGGATGGGTAACCATTCATCACATACCAAGACCTCTTCGTGCCTCGGGATACACGTTAAAGTGGTCCCAGCTGTCATTGGTAGATATTTGACAATCGTTACGGGTAGTCAGAAGCCCGAAAGTCTAACAAGCAGTCTTACCAAGGCTTATCGTCGCGATTGTCGATCTGATCTTCACAACCCAGTTACTGGGTTGTTACCCAGTAACTGGGTTGTGAAGATCAGATAGACAATAGCTCCATGTGGAATACGGGTACTCAACTGCATCCAGTTAGAAGTCTAGGATGATGATGAATTATTTGAATAACTTTCGAAAGGAGACACAAACGTGGTCGAAATAATTAAATGAATTGTAAAGGGAGTTAGAAGACTATGGGCTTTTGAAGATCGTCTGAAATTGTTGACGTATGTATAATAACTTTCAGATATCTATTGAAAGGTATTGGTTCGAATGAATTCAAAAAGGAATACAGCACGCATGGGTTGTTATCACAATCTCATAGGTCTGTTAATATTGCCAATTTAGTAAATTAGCAATACTATAAATACAAAATCCAATAAAATCACATATCCACGTAGAGATCATCTAATTTGAAACTGCACGCCCCTCCACAAAAAAATCTGTACAAACAGTTGAAATGTGAATGCAACTAGCAGTAGAGGGGCGTGCAGTTTTAAACTAGACAATGTTTACCAAGTGCGTTGACAATCAAAATAGCAATTTTTCCTCTGTCAATTCACTCTAGGAAATAAATATTTCACATTATGTAAACTTTTAATAACTAATAAGATGGAAGATGCTAACCTTAGAATAATCATAGGAACAATTACGGGCCATAACAAACATCTAAGTATACAATATAGGCGCCACAGACAGCCCGCTTTGCAGGGGCTGCCTAGACGCCGAGGAATCAGCCGCCACGTCATCCTGGAATGCGACCTCAACGAGAAGAAATCCTCGGAACAGTGAGGTCGCTCCGCGAAGCCTGTGAAGCTCCCAGGAAGGTTCTGTGTTTTGGGCGGAGCTAGGCTGACTTTGTTAGCCAGAATCCCATCGCACAACTGACCGAATGGGAGTCTACGTGCGAAAAAGGGAGTCCCATCATCATCATCAAGATGGAAGACGCTTAATGATTTTTATTAACTTTTTTTAGGATTTAGGTTTTCTTCAATCCATATTACTTACGACATTTTTATTTGGACTAACGCGTATCGAAGAGTCCGCCAAAAAATGGAGACTAACAAAACAGAAGTAACCCAACACTCACCATCTTTCCAACTCTGAAACTGCATCAGATTAACCCCACCAATCTTCTACAACACTTTCTCTTTAATAACAACTGTGCAATATATCCTGCAGGCGACATTTTCTCGAATAAATTTTCGTTAAAAAGATCGATGGATAGTATACGTGTTTTCTCAATATCGGTTCCCAACCGACCATGAATTATGTATTAACTGAAAACGTTATGTGGGGATCGAAATAATCAAGCAAGTCGTTCAAGGAAAGACTTGAGGGGAAAACAACAAGATTTTAGCTTCGTAAAGTTGTTAGGGAAGTGGTAAAGGGACTATTGAAGATTGTTGGTATTTCTTTTGTATTTTTTTCTTGTTCTTTTCTCGGACGTATCACGGAGAGATTTTTTTGTACATTGAATCTTTAACGCATTGCTTAGCGCAAAGAGATGAAAATCGGACAGTGGTGCCCACAGAGTACTTTTTTATAAAGGGAAGTGGTGCCGATTGTCACAAAATCCCCAAAATTTTATTTATTCCTGTCAAACGACAATGTCACATTCTGAAATTGACTAAACTGACATAACATAACTATATTTTAGTTTGAGAGCACTAAGATTGCACTGAGTTATTAATTTAATGAAAATGGCAGTTTTACTATTCTGTTGTTGTTAATTTCATTATTCTATTTAACCTAAAATTTTAATTATCTAACAAAATCTGACTACTTTTAATAGCGGTTGAAAATAGTCAGATTTTACACCTTCTTAGGTGTGGAATAAAATTAGTTGTCATGTACTAAAATTGACACCAACATCTTGACTTCAGGTGCAAAATCAGTACTGTGTCTTTGTTTTTCTTTTCTTTTACTTATATCTCGAAAATGGTGTATCCTATCGTAAATACAATGAAAATTTCGACCCCCTTGATAAAACCCATAAACCTCGAAACTGTTGAGTTTAGAGGTACATGTTGATGTAGGTAATCATATTTCAAATTTTCTATACAAAAAGTGAAAAATTCCATATAAAACACGTCGAAGCTGCCCCGCAGCGCGCATCCGGCTCTAAAAAAATCACGGGATAGGGCAAATAAGTACCACGTTGCGAAGTCAAAAAATACCACGTTGAGTCGCGATTGTCAAATGCGATTTTAGTTGTGTCAGAATTATTTTTAATCTTAGAGATATTTTTTGCAGAATTGGTTTAAGCTTCTCATAGCCAAAAGTAAGGAATTTTAGCTATAGTACTTTTTTTTTTTGGTGGGAAATCATCAAATAACTTCTCCCGCTCTGGGTGGTGCAGGAGGACGTATCAGACTTTTACTGACTAAAACCCACCCGTGTTTCTTCAGTTACCTGTGTTCCTGGGGCCACGGTATCTCTTTCGAACAACCCGCACCCCTGGCAGGCATCAGCCCTAGCCCCACCAGTTGGTGCCCGATAAAAATCTTGACAATAAGACGACGTTCACATACACGTAAAAATATCGTGGCGGCAGCTCGTCGAAAAAACACACTGGTGCCGATTCTCTTGTACACCGAGCTAAACTATGAGGGAACACGGGTGGGTTTTAGTCAGTAAAAGTCTGATACGCCCTCCTGTACCACCCAGGGCGGGAGAAGTTATTTGATGATTTCCCAAACACAAAAAAAAACCCTACCTACCCTATTTACATGTCTGATTTTCATAACCACCAGTGATCAACATGCACAAAAGGTCCATAATACTCGATGACTCATACTCATTCACCTGGCTTATCAAACAGAGGCCAAATACGTGACCTACCTAATGAAATTCAAACAAATGTAAATGTAAACATAAAAAATTAACCAGCTCCTGTCAAAAGTTACGTGCGTCACGAAGTTTTGAAGCATTAATAACTTTAAGTGCTTATACCATTATCATTACTAGCCTCGTACGTCAAACTTTTACTAATTGTAATGTGAGAATTAGGTTTTTGGTACGACTTGTGAAATGTTTTTGTGTAATATTTTTCGCACACAAAAATTAGGTACTAGTACATCTGTCAAGTTTCTTTGATAGATTTTCATCTTTACAATATAAGCTTAAGGTTCATGTTCAATTGGGAAAATTTGACAGTTTAGGGTAGCTTGATGTGCTGGCGTCTGTACAATCACAATCAGCCTATAATGTTCCAACTGCTGGCACACAGGTGACCTTTCTGTAAGAGGGAGTGGACCGTTATCCACCACGTGGGCCCAGTGCGGGTTGGTAGTCGTGACCAGTGGTAGCTCACTTATTTCGGCCCCGACTTACGCGCTGTAGATCGTGAGTTCGAATCGAGGCAGGCCTTTTACTTTTTGTATTCAATTTCATCATCACTGCTCCCAAAATGGTAACGGAAAAGATCGTGAGGAAACCAGCGTGCCCTAGAACAAATAATTCAAAGACATGTGACATCCACCAACGTGCACTGGGCCCGCGTGGTGGATTATGACCCACTTCCTTTCACCAAGAGGACGCCTGCGTCCCAGCAGTTGGAACATTATATGCTGATGTAAGAAGCTCAGTAGAACTCTTAGGTAGGTAAGGACACCAGGATAATTTTACCTTCAATCAGCAGGTAATTACTGGCTTTTCAAAGAAGTTCTATACAGTAACTGACAGAAAAGCGACGAATAGAAAGCACACGATTAAGATAGGCACCACGCGCAAAGGCCACATATCATCAAAGCGCGATGCTGATCAGAAGCAATCGTCAAAATGTGCCACTTAGCTATCGAAACCTGGCGCACTCATCAAAACGGAACGCAGCATTAATGAAGATGCAAAATCGCCGATCACTGAGTCTGCTAAGGTCATTATCGGAAATGACATTTCTCTGGCCGGGCCAGACGAGAACTCGATCAAAGCCTCCTAAGTTTTGACGATTGTGAGTTGACATTCGTATTATAGAGCAAGAAATTGTGAAGCATCGGAACTTAAAGTTCGATAATATTTTGCGATCGTCCACAAAAGTGACGATATTTGTATTAAAAAGTATTTTTTTTTTTTTTTATAGAATACCTACCATTGGATGGCACGAGTAGGAATGTAGGTACGTTGATAGAGCAATCAAAAGAGGATTTTGACTACCAACATCAAAAGCCTGCGTAGTTTTATCCAATCAGCTTTGCTATGGCGAACGAATAGGTATCTAGATTTCAAACCCTGCTACATGGGTCTCCAACCAGAATAACGAGAAAACGCTTACGAATGTAAGTTTTTTCTCCGAATAATTTATACATGTATCTTTTTTTCGGCTCCACAGTAGGTAGATACGGTCCATTAATAGTAATTTAATTTAAATAAAAAATAGATTTTTATAAAATTACCTGCTAGATAAGTAAACTAGAAATTACCCAGAGAAGCAATTAGGCCATCAATCTCATTATTTCCAACCCAGAAAAAACTCATTTCATCCCGGATAAACATGCAACAGCGGGTACCTACATGTTAATAAGATGCAAACCGTCCCGTGAACCTAGCATTGTTCACAGATACGTCATCACTAATTCAGTGCTCTGCTCCGCTTGTGTCTGTAAACGACTAACATACAGATGAATGAGTTTTCTAGACAGAGTAATGAGACCTAGTTTTGTGCTTTGTTGGTTTATCTGATAGTTTTGAGGAATTGTGTTCGCTAACGGTCCAAAACGGTTAGCGTAAACAATTGGTCGCTTGGTGGAGGTGCACACTTGCACAGTAAAGTTTTATAAGGAAACAACAACAACAAAAAATTTTACTTATCCTCTAGATATACTGGTGACCTTTAGCGAAGTCGTTATCTTCGCATTCTGTAGGTACATCAAGCTGAATAACTTTGTTTAAAAATATAGGTAGGTAATTGGAAACGATTTTTATTTTTGGTGTGAAAATTCGATATTTACCTACGGTACAGCGTCACGTAACGCACGGAAAACATTGCGCTTATTGCATGAAACGGCACAGGAATCGTAGGTGTATTTAAAGATCAGTTAGTTAGTTATTAAAACTTGTTTTTGTAAATAAAACTTCAAAATAAGTTGTGTCATTGACTTTTAATATCACCGTAACCAAAAGGTTCCCAGGATGGTATAGTGCTTAACGAAACATAATAACGGGTGTTTTACGCCCATTGTATTCTTGAAAAATGCAAATATATTGCAAATCATTACCTAAATCATCATTACTGTTTGTTTGATTATGACTACATACTAGACTTGGTAAAGTAGTAAATATTGAAAATAAAAACAATATATAAATAACCTTGATCCCTCTGTGCTGTTAGAAATGCAGACTACTTATTGCTTCGTTAGTAACAAAAGTAATACAAAATTTTTGTTCATATATCTGTTGCACTCACCATATTACGTAATATGTAGGTACATGTACCGTTGTGCCATAAAGTCTCGTAAAAAGTAAGAAAATGTCTAAGAATAACAGACTGTCAACATACTACTTTTCTTTGTCCACTGACTTCACACGCCCTAACTTCGCCAGTTGGCATTCAGTTCTTTGCGGGGGCTGCTATTATGAATGAATATATTAAAAGAAAATCTCTATAAACCTTCAGCATGACGCCTTATTTGAATATCTTTGTTTGATTCTACATAGATAAAGGCATAACATCACTTTTAGTTCAGCTAGTTTGCTGGCCACATAACTTTTCAAATCAATTTTGGATTTACTTACTGAATTATTTTCAAATGAAATAGTTCTAAGAATTTTAGTAATCTGCCAATCTATATATATTGAAAATATTTTAGCTGTTACTTTCTACCTAAATTCACATGAGCTATGGCAATGTCTCTGATATATTGATCGAAGACTGTTCAGGTAGAAGAATTACAGACTTGGGTTCTTGTCCGTTCAGGACCACGCCCGGGTCGACGGCACGTTGTGTTCCACGCGCGCCTCAAAGAGATCTCAGCACCAACTGGTGGGGTCCGCAAGGGCCGATGCCTGTCAGGGGTGCGGGTTGTTCGAAAGAGATACCGTGGTCCGTGGCACACAGGCGACGGGACCACGGGTAGGTTTTAGTCAGTAAAAGTCTGACACGCCCTCCTGCTCCACCCAGAGCGGGAGAAGTTACTTGACGATTTCGCACCCACAAAAAAAAAAGACTATATATGATTTATTATTAAAAGCTTGAGATGTTTCACTGCAGGACCTCTGTACCCTCCTTCCACTTCTCTCTGTTTATAGCTTCTAAGGACCAGTTCTTGTTGAAGGAGACCAGCTTATCCCGCCATCTCCGGTTGGGTCTACCTCGATATCATTTGCCACTAAGAGGGACCCATTGGGTCGTAAGTTTGGCCCATTGGTCGTCTGACATGCGGCAGATGTGTCCAGCTCAATTCCAGCTTTTCAAGCGACATCAGTTATCTTTGTGATGGAACGATGGTCGTTTCATACCCTTTTTTAAGGTTTTTTTCTTTTTCGGGGAATTAATGGCAGCACGTGCAAAACGAGCTCGAGATAACACCTAGACAAAATAAGCTAAGGGTTAAAAACAGTGCAATAGCAGACCACCTCAGCATGACATAGATTCCACGAAGACACCTATTAATATCTAGAGGTAAGAATGTGTTGAAGTAGCAGACGAAGAAAGACACCTACAGCTAAGAGCATAATCAATTAATCAGCCTATAATGTTTCCACTGCTGGCCTACACAGACCTAATCTCTGCTATAGAGAGTGGCCGACCGCTACGCGAGCCCAGTGGGGGTTGGTGGATCCAGATATACTGGCTTCCTCACGTCACAATTTTTGAGAACTGTGGTGATGAATTAATTCATACCAAGTAAAGCGTCTGTGACGTTCAACTCGTCCGTCGCACTCACAGTCTATGCACCTCTTACAGAGTAACTTCACAATGCAAAAGCTGTTTCTTATAGATACTTGATTTCCAAGATCAACAAGAAAATGAAACTCAAAACACAATATACAAGTTTCACGTTTCATCACACATGCTCGTAAAAAATGTTAAAAAGCTTATAACAGAACAATAGAGGGAAGACTGACACATATTTATGTTATACATAGGGACCTCGTAAAAGGAATGAAGTCATATATTATATACGACTATATCAAAGCTTTCCACTCTGCGAATACAGCCGTTTTTCGGAAAAACCGTGTGTTTTTGTGGCGTCGTGAAAGAAAATGGTTATAATAAGCAATTCTTGGATCAACATGGTTGAATGTCATTGGAAGGTGTCTACTCTTATTACTGGGCTTTGTAGGTGTTTATTGGGTAAGGTTAGTAAGCCCTCATCATAAACCCCATCCATAATTGTCTTCAGATTTTTTTTAATTTGTTTACACAACTGCCCAAAAAGAAAATTGTAGGTGTGTATTTATTTATTTTTGCAGTTACTGGTCCCCCCGACCGAAAAAAAAATCAGATACGGTTGGTACGTACAGATTATTATGAAAATCAATGTGTACCTATATACGTATTAGGTAGGCACCTATCTACGTTCCTACTTTGCATTCAAGGCGGATTGTCCAAAGATTTCTGCAGCACTTTATTCCGTTTAAAATAAGTCGTTAGTATTTTTGGGCAGTCGTGTTTAATAATTTTATTTCAATTTTTGCTTAACTTTTTTAAAGACTTAGATTGGTAAGCAGCCTTATGGTCTATTGTATAAAAATATTTCCTGCTGCCTTCGTATCGAGCACTGGTAATAATGAAATAGACACATAGTTAAAATACCCGTGACTGAAACTTTTCCGAGTCTTTAATTACCTTGTTGAATATCGCAGGCGAACCCTTTTGCGAAATATTATTAATTAGTCTTTTACCTACTACTTCTTAAATACGTAAATATCGAAACAATAAGTTTGTAAAATCACAGCAGTTGTATCATCAAATCAGACTAACGGAAAATAAAGTTGATTCAACACAAAGGATTCTATTGAACCCTAAAAGAAATAAAAATAATAGATCCTTCATTTCTTCAATCGTCAAAAGAATTCTTTGTTTCTGAATCAAATCATTTTAGAAATTATGGTCTTACCTCAAAGCGAATATTCGTTGAAACAAATTCTGACAGAAGGTATTCTTAGGTACAATCGTGTGTAAAAATTGAACGCTTAGCTGAATTGAAGAGCAATTTTCTTATTCGCGTTGATTGAAATCGTAAAGTATTTTTTTCATATGTGCTTTATTTTCGAGCATTGATTCATGTTTAAGGTTCGAATTCGTGTCAAAAAAAAATCGTTTTTTGAAGAAAATTACTTTTGATTTGTGGAAAATGTTACTTTTTGCAAGTTATTGTTCTAATGTCATCATCATCGTCCACTGACAGTCATCATCCAATATTGGACATAGGCCTCTCTTTTCCTTTGTCAATCCTCAGGAACTGTCAACATGAAAGCTATTGCTACTGTCCTACCCGCGGTAGCAACAATGTCATCCGCCTATCTCGCCGCCGGACGACACACATATCGTCTTCCAGTCCTTTTTTTTTGGGTGGAACATCTTCAAATAACTTCTCCCGCTCTGGGTGGAGCAGGAGGGTGTGTCAGACTTTTACTGACTAAAACCCACCCGTGTTCCCTCAGTTGCCTGTGTACCAGGGCCCACGGTATCTCTTTCGAACAACCCGCACCCCTGGCAGGCATCGGCCGTTACGGGCCCCATCAGTTGGTGCTGACATCTCTTTGAGGCATCTTCTAGTCCTTGGACGTCTATTGGTCACTACAAGTAGGTACGATGTATCTATAACTATCGCAATTTACGCGCAAGAGGCAATTATTTTTGTACTTTATTTGTAGCAGCTGCATTTAGCTTAAACTACAGCGTTTTCCGCTTTATATTTACATCGGTAATTTTATAAAACGTCTCTTATCAAAGTATAGCTTTCCATCACATAGAATTAAACTTGTTTACGCCCATGTTTCGCCAATCAAAAATCTTTTACTGGTCAATCTGCCTAGCCTTTTCCTAGATATGTTGGGGTCAGCTTACTGTCTAACCGGATACAGTTGAAAACAAGTGTTTTACAAGGAACCACTGCCTATCTGACTTCCATAACCCAGTTACTGGGTAATACGATAACCCTTGGTAACTTTTGGGCTTCTGACTACCCGTATAACAACTGTCAAATATCTACGAATAGCCGTGATCAACGACTTATCGTGCTTTCCGAGGCACGAGATGCCACGATATGTAATGAATGGTCCTCCATCAACGAAACGACCGTGGCAAGCTAGCTTAACCTTCGATTGACCCGTGCGGCTGCTATTATCAAGCCGCACTCGTTTCCGAAATAATTTTTAAACCAAACTTGCAAAATAATACTTTTAGACGAAAAAAAATAGATTCTGAAAAAATTACAAACCCGGCTATAAAAGTTTCCGTTCGCTGCGTTTTTGAGTCTTCAGGGAAATCAACAAGTTTATATTTTCATAAAAGTAGGAGGCAGGTTGTAGTTACTCCACTATCTATCTTTATTAATGTCGTGAAGAGAGTGTTAAAGATTAAATTTGCTTACAGCATTCGCCTGAAGAATAAAATTCATGTTATGTAAAATGATTTGTAAACGTACCTAATCTCTTTATTCTCTGTGGTAATCTCCACTCTTTTTTTTTTGGGTGGGACATCATCAAATAACTTCTCCCGCTCTAGGGGGAGCGGGAGGGCGTGTCAGACTTCTACTGACTAAAACCCACCCGTGTTCCGTCAGTTGCCTGTGTGCCAGGGTCCGCGGTATCTCTTTCGAACAACCCGCACCCCTGGCAGTAATCTCCACTCCTATGGGCGCAGCAAGCATTACATTTTGTTCGTTTTAATCCTTCAATCATTGCACTCATCACTCGAAAAAAACCTGCTGATCCACATATTATGTCGAGTTATGGGAACATAAATGTATGGCTCAGCTGATTTTTTTTCACGATTTCAGGGTTGGTCACATACTAAAAGTTGTTCGTATTGACGAGTACAATGACCCCTTTTATGGATTGAGATGATCAAAATGTAACGTGTTACTTCAAGAGATGGGAAAAAAAGTCTGACCACACTGTTGTCGACTAGGTTATACCCTTGAGTATTGTGTTAAACAGAAAACGATGATAATTTTAATAGAAACATTGTAGGCCCACAACGTTACGTAGCGTGATGGGCGGACGTCATCGTTACCGTAGCGGGCAAAAAAAATTGGATAAGGCTTGCACAGGAGCGTGATCATGGGGGTTGACAAAAACAGCAGTGGGTGAAAATGGTATATGGTGGATGTTAGTTAAGTGTAATTTACGTGGTATTATTGACGTGGTAACGTCTTTTCGCTCGGAGTACCTACTGTTGGTAAGTTCAATATTTTTGACCGACAAAAACATGTAAGATTTCAAACCTTAATAACTACGAGAGTTTTAGTGCTAGAGTAATGTTGGAGCATTTAAAAGATAGGTTATATTTATAACAATTTTTAAGCGGGATATAATTTGCCTGTGACGTCACGCTGTGTGTGCATGCGCATGCGCGCGACCCTCTATTTTTCACAACGCAAAAATGTGTTTAGTTAGAACACTGATTTTGGAATCGATGTCCAGAGTGTACAAAGGCCTACTAGGTCATGGAGAGAAACATCAAAAATATCGGCCAAAATAGGGTTAAAAATTAATTTGAAGTTGACAATAGCAAAATGACTCCTTATTATCGTGTCATATCGGCCGTAAATAAATATGCTCAGACATGAAAATAAATCCCAATCGAATGAAGCTTGCATCAAAACGAATGCAATGAGCCTAAACAATCTAGTACCGTGCCAATACAATACGCAGGTATTGTATTTGCTCGGTACTGCCTGAAACCTTATTTTTTTTTGTTGGAAACAGCAAAATAGTTTAAGATTTCGTCTAATATTGGTTTTGTACCAAAACTGAAAGAAATTATAACAGGTGAAAGCTTACTTCATATGGAATGCAATGCGCCTACTAAATCTAGTACCGGGTGAACACAACGGCAACAGCAGTATCGGGAATCATAGGAACTTTTGTTACCAAACCCTAAGTAAAAAGATCTTGTATAACGTTTTCACAAAAACAAACTGCGTGGACTCGAATTGCACCTGCTTAATTTTTTTTTACAATCTTAATGAGTGAAGTTTTTACTTCATTCGTTCCATAAACCAACTTATAAATATAATGTATGTATATTCTCTATTTTATGTTACGTTTAAATTAGAGAATAATTTTTGATTTTATGTTTTCTCTTCATCAAAATAACACACGTTGTCTACATCTCTTTTTATCTTCTCTCCTATCACAGGTATGCTGGAAGAGATTTTTGTAGAAATACGCATTATTTTTGTACGTATTTTTCTGTTCCTTTCTTCTTATTTGTTTATATGTGTGTGCATAAATGGTTAAATAATTGACATATTATATAATACAGAAATTTAAACAAGCATTGTAAACAGTACGATAGATGTTCTAACCCATGTGTCGTCAGCCAGGAAGGGCTTAAACCGTAACTTTTTCTTGTAGTTGATTTTGTTAAGTAATGATGGTTGTTATGCAGTGCGAGCAACATAGTAATAGTAACCTAGTGTGAATGTCCTTAGAATCAACTTTTAAGTGGAGACCTGTAATTGGCTTTCTGTCTAATATACTGTCCTTGATCTGTTTGCTTTAGCTATAAGTCTCCCATACTCCCATGTTATTTAAATAAATAATTAAAAATTAATTGTAAAAAATATCAATTTAAGTTCTGCATAAAGTTTTAGAAGTGTTGAAATGGAAATCTAATCATACTTTCGCATGTTAATGTTATTAGATAGTTACTTTGTATTAAAATATTAGAGTAGAGAGTATATTATAAGGTGCACTTACAGAAACAAATATAATTTCGTTTCACTTCAATTTATTCCATAATACATCAGAGAGTCAATTTAATTAAAGGAGTTGTAGTCATTGTTATGTAAATACTATTTTAATTTATTAGAGACAATTTAGTACTTCCCTGCAATTCTGTTAAAGCGACGAAACAGTTGTTCCTCTGTAAATACTTTTTATGCCTGAAAAGAAAGTGGGATTTATTTTGGACTATATTTAGCGTGAAGTATTAGCGTGACTAGATTATCACGGGTACCATCTTAACTTAACGCATCGATCGCGTTCGGCACTGCGATTGGCTTCTCACCAATCCAGGGCCAATTAAAAGGAACTTAAAAGCCACTGAAAATGTATGGAAATACCTGCACGTTACCAATACAACGTTATCGTGGACGAAAAAAAACGTCTTCATATATATCCACACATTTTACTTCCCTTTGTTATCGTGATGCCGTGGTCGTGGACGTACACGATAATATCGTCGCGTTACAAATTATAAAAGCACACATTTTCATTGAACTCGGATGTGTCGTAAATATAACGAAGAAAAAAAAAGAGAAATGCGTTTATTGGCATTCAAAAAAACCTTAAAACTATAAAAAATTAAACAGAAAACAATAAAGTTAATACCAAAAGGGCCTCAGTTCAGCTAACGAATAACTGTTAGCAAGATATTTTATTGTAGACATCACCAAGGGCGTGATATTTATGGTATGTCCAAATACAAGATGTTTTTAGGATATTAACTGACCACCTGTAGCCGTGGTATCCACTTCTTTTAAACAATCGCACATTAAATGAGATAAAGTAATGTAATAAAACTCCATAAAATTATCTACCCAAGTCCAACAAACTTTATCGTAGGTGGTTGATCGTAGACAAATGTTTAGAATTATCTAGAATTCTAGACACAGCTTCTCTAGTTCGTCCAACCCGTAGCTCGCTCCAAAACCAAATGAACGGATCAATTGCTGGATCGCGCTTTAATTGACAAGTTTGCAGCCGTCAGCCCTTGGTATTGCAGCATTAATAATAATCGATTTGTCAGTTTAATCGATTTTCAAAATACAAATCAATGAACCTAATAATAAAATGTTGTTTTTTTTTTTGTATTTTTTCGATTACATTTGCAATCCGTCTCATGCATAGGGCTGAAAAAAGGCAAGAAGTTAATAAATATGTAAATCAAAGTAATAACCCCTCTGGGCTGGACTGTAACCGAAAAAATAATAGTAAAAAAAACTAAAAAACACGCTTTAAAAACCAAACTAAAAAAGGGGAAAATAATTTAATTCAATTAAAAAGCGTGGAATGCTTTTTGAGGTATTTTTATAATCAATTAATGCCAAGCATCCCACGCTTTTTAATTGAATTAAATTATTTTCTTCTTTTTTAGTTTGGTTTTTAAAGCGTGTTTTTTAGTTTTTTAAACTATTATTTATTTTCTATTTTTTAGTTCTGCTAACTACAAAAACGTGTTTTTTTTTTCTCATTTTTTTTTAAATTAATGAATTGTCATCGGTCTTCGACAAGTTTACAAAGTTTCAATGAGATCTGACCGTTTAAAGTGGGTCTAAATCGCGCTCAAAGGAGTCGGTTACATACAAACATACAAACAAACAAACAAACATACAAGTGAAGCTAATATAAAGCGTGTAAAAACAAGAAACATCAATTATTTCCGAAGCACCCGTCTAATGTTAATAAGTATTTATTTATTCAGGGGTCTCTTCGTCAAAAGAATCGGAGAAATGGACAGTAGATTTAGTGCAATGTTGTATCCTATTCTATTATTTATTGTTCCTTATTATAATTACTATTTGAGATGCAATAAGCATCTCGTTAAACGATCCTGCAAACTAGGCTCGCCTTTCTACAAATAGGTACCAAAATACTCTCTCTCAACTATACTATTATTTATTCCTGCCTCGGACACTATGTCTAATCTTGCGGTAAGAGAGCAGGCCGGCTTGCACGGCACGCCAGCATCAATGACATCAGCTTTCACCACCTGGGTGCCAGCTGTTTTAGAACCCAACGGCAACGGGACAGTGGGATTTTTTTGGCCAAGGAGCATCGCCACACAACGTGGCAATGCTCCTAGCCTTTTGGGTACTTTTCCTATTGACAGCGATGCGTACGAATTTTTTGAAGCCCTGTGATTCTTTTCCCTCCATATTTATATTTATGTACATTTACCTACTCATTGTTATATTTTAACTCTATTTGCCTATTATTATGTAAATATTATCTTGTTAGTAAATAAAAATGTTATATGCCCTCAAAAAAAAATTAAGATTCCTGACAAAGTGCGTTTTATTTTTACAAACTATTTTTATTTACCTACCTGTACCTGACTGTTCCGGTGTTTGTAATCAAATCTTGCAAGTTAAATTGGACCCACTTTCCGGTATTCGATCGAGCTGAAATTTTGCATGAATATGTAAATCGCGTGACAATGCAATATTATGATGACATGGATCTGATCTGATGCCGGAGCTGGAAGGTGGCCATAGGAACTCCGCAATAAAACGACACAACCCCATCAAGTTTGGGCTCGTTTGAGTCATCTCGATGAGTACTTTCGTCCTAGATAATATCCGTATGCAACCCCATAAAATTTAGGAAAATAAATTCGTTCTATTTAGTTTGAATGTGAATTTTGTCTGATTAGATGGATAACCCAATGCCAAGGTGAGCACGTGCTGAGGGCTGAATGGTATGAGGGTGTATAAACATGTCATATCGCTAACGCTGCGCCTCAGGGTACCAGGACGAACCCTGTTGTACTGAAGCCCTTCTCTCTCTACAAATGGACTTCTGGGGGAAGGACCATTTTTGTCCTATACTCGTGGGAACAACATGAACATTAAAAAGTAAAAAAAAAACTCAATTATTTAAATAAAAGCGTGTTACATATTGACGGTTGGAAATAAAGAAGGTGAAACATGCTAATAAATGTTCTTTATAAGTAATTCTACAATCATGTTTTTAAAAAAGTTGTTTTTTCTTTTAATTTTATTTAATTAGTCTAGTTTGCCCCATTGCCGGGTAAAGGCCTTCCTTAGGTCCATCGAGAAATAGTTAGTAAAGTATTTTATCTAATTAAACTTGTTAATTTGTAGTCGCTCTCACAAATCATTTATTAATTTAAGTATCTATTTAATTTAATCAGAACTGTTGACAACCAATTACTAGAATTAAAGACATACGTACAATTATGATAGTCAATAGAACATTAGTCAGTAATTGCTATGTTCAATATTAGTGAGCATTTATGCAGTGGTTCCAAAGTTTGTGGTAATTCCAAAACATTAAGCTCACCAATGATCGAATCAGAAATGTAGAGATCCGTAGGAGAACCAAGGTAACCGACGCAGCCCGAAGGTATGTCAAACTTAAGTAGCAGTTGGGCGTTACTCGCAAAACAGATTGCCGTAGAAGCTGATAGTTTTTGGAGTGGCGACAGCGTACCGGAAGACGTAGCATTGAAAGCCCTCAAGGTGAACTGATGACCTGGTGAAGGGTGCTGGAATCCGCTGGATACGAGAAGCACAGAACTGGTCAAGGTGATGCGGTGATTGGGGGAGGCCTACATATGTCCTATGTCCAGCAGTGCGGAAATTTTTCGACTGAAATGATGATGATGATGAATAAACTCGCCAATTGTAATACCCCTTTTTAGCATAAAGAGACTAACTAATTTTTAATCACCACTCACGATAAGTACCTATATGATCTCATCTTACTATATAATATTATAAATGTGAAATATTGTATCTTTGGGTCTTTGTTACTCAATCACGCAAAAGTGTCTGAACGGATTTGCACGAAATTTAGCAAACAGCTAGTTTATAACCTGGATTAACACATATAATACTTTTTATCCAGGTAGTACGTTTCTGTGGGATAGTTCCTCGTCGATAGTAGATCGACCTTCACGTGAACGAAGCCCCTGGCAAAAGCTAGTGAAAAATTAAAAGTGTCCTGTAAGTGGTACACACGGCTACACATCAAGCTATACATTTCCAGTTTACGTTGATCCCGCACTGTACGGAGTCCTATAAAATGCGAGTTCAGCTTATGCTGGAAATTTATAGCTTGATATGCAGCCGTGTGTACCTACAATTCAAGATGCAATCATCAGTTTCAGTAAAAAATCCGTATTGAAAACGCTTTATTCAACAGAAAACAAGAAACAGAAATACACTCACAATTTTATAGTACATTCAGCGTCAATAACATCGGGACGAACAGAGTGTTCAAAATGATCTAAACAACTATGCAAATTAAATATTAACTCAATGACACAAGGAGTATTTTAGAATGAAGACAATACACAACAAATCTAATTCTGGCAAGAACTTTATCCAATTGATATAAAGTTTATTTTTCTTAGTTGTTGAGATCATTTTGAAAAATCTGTACGTCCCAATATTTTTGACGCTGACTGTAGCACGGGTCATAAAAATAGACAACATACAACAGAATCACGACAACACAACTAACATACTAACAAATTGAGTCGCGTTGAAATACAGCAGATAAATGATTTTTAGCGACCAAGCGACAGGGAAATGAGATTGCGACCGACGCGCTCGGGGACGTAGGGACAGTAAAACATGCGGACAGATGTGGATGTTGAACATGCAATTTGATGATTAAAATAAAATGTTACGAGGAATGTTGGAGCTAAAAAGTATTTTAGGAAATTATGGAAAAATTGATAATGTTGTTGTTGATGGGTTGGGATGGGTGAGCATAAGACTTTTAAACTTAACTGGCAAAATGTGGGTTTACTATAGTATACCTCTGCCTAATCTTTCGGGATATACATGCATGACGTTCTTTAATGTTGATATTGGAAACAAACGTATGGAGTCACGGGACCACTATTTGGAACAAAGGTCCTTGCACTTTTTCTTCAACTCCGAATGTAATTCGAAATGGAAGTTTTGATTGTCGAACGCCATGAAAACGATACCCAATAAAAAATATTAGAAAATTTTCACAACCGCCATCTTGGATTTTTATGCTGACCTCACTATTTATTGGCTTCAGAACCCTCGAAACCCATGAAATTATCTTTCTGTCTCGCTTTCACTTTCCAATAAGTTATATTTAGTAAAGAGTCGCAAAGCGGAGTCATAACGCTTTATCGTTCTGTGAAGATTTTTACAATACTGTACGAGTTTATCTAGTAATAAACTCGTACAGGTGTCAGCCTAGAAGGTATTTTAACAAAATGGTGGTACGTATAGTCCAATCAAAATCAAAATATTTTATTTCACATAAACCTGCATGGGCACTTATGAAACGTCAGAAGCTAGGTGAAGCTGGGTCGTGTAATATAATTTGCATATCATAAAACGGCAAAATCAATTTTCCGATGTGACAGTTAAGATAGTTTCAACCTAAGGGTGTGTCCAGACCTGGCGAATGCGCCGCTCGCGAACCGCTTGTGAACTGCGCGCGTGTTGCTCGCGTGCTGTTACAGCCTACGTTTGGTGCGCCGCTCTAGTGCAACTCGAGTGAGGCGCGCGTGCAGCGCGCGCGCAACTCGTGCGCACATAGCTTCTTTCGCGTTTGAACTAAATATGAGCCTCAGTTGTAAATTTGCTTCCGAAGATGTTGGACCATACGACTGCCGTTAGCATAATTGCTGCAGCATCGGCTATTTTATTACTGACAATAACTAAAAGGCATAACAGAAGACGATGGTGGTAGGTTCCGTTTTTTTTTTAATAAGACACAATATAGTACCAGAGTTGAAAGGCCATGAATTAAGCGGCCACTATGCAAACCGCGGGCGGCACGCGCGCACCTCCTGCGCCGCTCAAGTACGGCGCGTAGCGTGCGCGCCAGCGGCGCGCGGACGGCGCAGGGGCTGCGTACGAACATGAAATGCACGCGCGCAGTTCGCAAGCGGCTCGAGTGCGGCGCATTTGCAGCGCATTCGCCAGCTATGGACACACCCTTAGTGACGTTTCAATGTAGGGGGAAATGTTGTTAAAATGATAAAGCAATTCAACGAAGGCGATACATAGATGCATACATTTTTATGTTCTTCGGGTGAACTTTATGCCATATAAGATTTTCGTCCGTAAATATCAAAAGCTAGTAATACCTATAAAACTGAAATTCAAATACTTCCGTGGAAATAAACCTTCGTCGTACGTCCTTACATTGGGAACTAAATTGGTTTTCACAAAATAAGTCCATACCAGCCAAGTCCGTATTTCCTAATGAATTAATTTTCCTTGTTAGCATTTTCACTCCAAGTTTAATTGTCTCACGCTGGTGATGTTTTTATTGAAGTATATTTACTTAACTGATATTATAATTGTATGATCCCTTGGTAGACTACACATTTCTATTAGATAAGGGATGAATGGAATGAAAGAAAGTACTGAAACACTACTGTATTGTCCCGAAGGTACTTAAAGTAAAATGAGCTTAAGGTGAACCTAGTCCACATTTTTTGTATACAAACTTCGGGAGTATTTTACTCCACTGTCTGACATGGCAAATCCAAAGTAAAATATGATATCGTTTTGTCTCATTATTAATATTGTTTGTCCAGAAACAGAATACTAAAATAAAAACCCATTTAAAAGTTAGGAGCCATCCAAGATTCGTTTTTCTTGGTAATTTTACTTAACTTTGGGCTTGTTTAAGTAATAAAAGAAGTGTAAAATCTCCAAAACCAAAAAGTACAATTATCGAAAAGTTCAATAAACTTTATTAGTCATTGATTTATGCATTTGCTTTTTCATAAAACCCGATCTTCTAAAGGACTTTTCTCAATTTTTTCCCGAATTTTTTACTGTAAATGATCCTGCATCTCATTCAATAACGTTGTGCGTGTAGACTAGCGTCTAACTGCTCATTACTGATACTATATCTGTCGGACACGAAGCCTGGTGAGACAGCGTGATTTTTAGCCAGGCCCACCAGTGAGTTCAAGCCCGCGACTTGGTTCCCCTTAATGAACTGATAATGTGGCAATGAAGTGAGTGACGCGGCCCTTGTTTGCTGTAACGAGAACGCCTGACTGACTTGATAGCCCAACGTGAACTGAGCTATTTATTATTATGATTTGAAATGAATGTGTGGCGCAAACTGCTGAATTGCAGATAGTGCGGTTGCACCGTACAATAATGAAAGTGATTATTTTATAATGTTATTTTAGCTTTAGAAAATACCTAGTCATAATCTTAATGAAAGACTGATCATAATCATATCCTGTAGCATCGCATCGCATCGCCCACCCGCGATTATAATTCGTTTTCTTTTACCGTTCTTTCTGACTTTCTTTTCTTTCTCTTCCCTTTAGCTTATAACCTCCCTCAAAAATTGGGCTATCAAATGCAATTTAAAAAAAAAAACAAATCTGACTGACAATTCCAGAGATTACCTACCCGGGACAAACAAACAAATTTTACCTCTCTATATTTTTTATTATTATTAGGAAACATCAAAAATGTGAAGTTAGCAGAACTGTCAAAATCAACTGACACATCCAACATGACATCGTTCGACACTCACTTTTGCTCGTGATAGCTCCGCGGACCTGCGTGTCACTTACGTATCGTAGAAAATTAAGAGCGTTAATATTCGAAATGGGCAACGTCGCAAATAGCTGTCAAATATTTCACTGTTTTGATTAATTTGGCGATATTACTGTATGGAAATATGAAATATCGCTAACTAATGACCTAAAATATTGATTATGAAATGCTATTTAGTGTTAGATGTAAAAAAAGAACTTGGAAACTTTACAAATGCCCTTTTTACGCCTAAAACGGTTACAACATCAAATTTTGTGTTATAATTGCAAATTACACTTACATATTTTAGGTCACTAGTTAGCGATATTTCATACTTCCATACAGTAATATTAATAAATTAATAGAAAGAGGTAAATATTTGACAGCTATTTGCGTCGTTGCCAACTTTCAGAATAAACGCTCTTAATATTACTTTGTTCAAAAGTGTGCAAGAAGACCGAAATCAATCATAGCTGTATTAAAATTTTAGTTTAATCATTAAACTAGTTATTTTTGTAAAGGACACTGATTTATTTGCTTTTAGCAGACATACAAAATTAGGTCCAATCTGGTACCCAGTTGACCTGGAAGAATGGCTTTTTTCTATCAAAAAACGTGTTAAACAGACTTTGTTGCTTTTAATCGAAAAAATATCCATCACTTTGTCACTAAAGTTCAACTTTATCCGACGACCATGCTTACTTATCTTTTTTGGTGACATACCAGATTAATATTGTGAAGTCCAGGCTTTTTCATCTCTATTTTCCTGAAAACGTGGCTGCGTACGAGTGGATAAGCTCAAACATAAACAAAACTTTAACATACCACATTAAACGAGTAGTTACCTACTTTACGTAAACCTGTCCAAATATTCCCATTAGATACTTAAACAGGATCCCTAAAGTAAACTATTTTGTAAACAAACATCTAAATGTTAGTATATGATAAGTTTTAGTTTACCTTGTTTATTGAAGAACTCATCAGCTTAACGAGTTGCCTAAGTGCTTCCGATTGGAGCTGAACGAGTTTCCTGAACGAACAAAAAGAGGGAACAAGACTTACGTTTCCGACACTAGGAAGTATTTTGTTTTCGTTCAGTAACTGTTCGAGTGGCTACCGGTTTGGCGCAACTATGAGGGTTCGTTTGTGCTAAATATTTCTATAGTTTGTTTTTTAAACTCAGATACTAATTTGACAGCTCAACATGAAATGTCAGATTAGTCTCTGAAATTAAAAAAAAAACGAAGTAAAGTAGATATTCTGGGGTGACAAAAATACTTTGGAGGCAAATCATGTTGGATATGTTACACTGGAAGTTGGGAGAAACAATCATTATGTATTAATTAATTTTAATTGGAATAAGTATATTGAATAAATATGAATAAAAATTCTGCCCCTTCTTGCATTTTTCTTTAAAATGAAATTGTTTAGATTTAATTATCATGTTTTTTTATGTTACAAATTCTAGTTTACTTTATTATGTAAAAATCTAGGTGTACACAATTGTCACACAATTGCTACAATATTTCAGATACGGGACCATTCCAATCTCAAAAATCGCTCAAAAAATGTCCTCAAAATGTACATCCGATATCTGACAGTTTACAAATGTGACCTAGTGAGGCCACGGGACCCGGCTCATGTCATCTTTATCTGTGTCGTTTATCACAGGCCAAGTAATGTCAGGCCAATTTATATCATTGAAATCGGACCGGATATTTCATAAGCTACTGTGGCCTGATTCCGGTGATACACGAGTGTATTAGGGTCAGTTTAACGACAGTTTTAAATTATTTTAGGTGAGACGACTGTCAGGGTTCATTCTAAAAATGCAAAATGGACGAAGCTCTCAAAAAAATATCGAGAAAAAGTTGTACGAAAATATACCTCAATGTGTTTTTACACGCTTTATATTAGCTTCACTTGTATGTTTGTTTGTTTGTATGTAACCGACTCCTTTGAGCGCGATTTTGACCCACTTTAAACGGTCAGATTTCATTGAAACTTTGTAAACTTGTCGAGGACCGATGACCATTCAATAATTTAAAAAAAAATTGAGAAAAAAAAAAGCGTTTTTGTAGTTAGCAGAACTAAAAAACAGAAAATAAATAATAGTTTAAAAAACTAAAAAACACGCTTTAAAAACCAAACTAAAAAAGGAGAAAATAATTTAATTCAATTAAAAAGCGTGGGGTGCTTGACATTAATTGATTATAAAAATACCTCAAAAAGCACCCCACGCTTTTTAATTGAATTAAATTATTTTCTCCTTTTTTAGTTTGGTTTTTAAAGCGTGTTTTTTAGTTTTTAAACTATTATTTATTTTGATAGGTATGCAAAGTTGAAACGCTAAAAAGTCTTGACTCAATAAAACAAAACAACAAAACCATAGGTAGTAACTTTCACTATACAGGGTGATTGGAAGATGGGTGCAAAGCTTTAAGACGAAGATAGTACAGACAATTTAGAACCATTTAAGCCATGGTTGTCTTAGACGAAGTCTTACCAAATATTTTTAACCAAATTTTTTATTTTTTTTCTGAAATTCTCAAAATTTAATGTAAACTGCATAATTATGGCCAAATTAATTTTTTATTTATTTAATTAAAGTAATGTGTAAGCAATCAAGCAAAACATGTTTTAGGCTTCTGTGTCATTAGACATTTTTTTTACAGACATATAGCTTGGAAAAAATAAAAAAATTGTACAATACGTCTTTTAAACCTTATTAAAAAAAAAAAAATTGGTAAGACTTCGTCTAAGACAACCATGGCTTAAATGGTTCTAAATTGTCTATACTATCTTCACCTTAAAGCTTTGCACCCATCTTCCAATCACCCTGTATATCAGTCTGCCTAGCCCTTTCCTTATGTTGGGGTCAGCTTCCTGTCTAACTGGATGCAGCTGTATACCAATTTTTTACATGGAGCGACTGCCTATCTGACCTCCACAACCCATTTATTGGGTAAAACGATACTCCTTCGTAAGACTAGTTGGCAGACTTTCGGGCTTCTGATTCACATAAAGACTGTCAAAGTAGTAAAAATAGCAGCCGGGACCAACGGCTTTACATGCTCTCCGAGGCACGAATGAGTCTTGATATGTTATGGATGGTCAACCATCCACGAACCGACCGCTTCAAGCGTAGCTTAAAGCTATCAAAACAAGAAAATCTATTCCGTAACCAAATAAACTGTATGTTCCATCACACGACTGCTATCATCTGAAGGTATGATCCGCGAACATTTTTACGTCTCCAAAGGACATTTGGATCGCGCTGACGACCCAATAAAATACGAATGTACGTCCATATTGAAAAGTTAGTGTTCATGCATTATACGACGTCGCCATCGATATTGTGTTCCCGGAGAAGTGCATTTCAATGCAGTTACGTTCTTATTCGAATAGTAAAACTGATTGTGTTGCTTTATTTCCCTGCTGGTTTGGATTGGAAAACTTTGATATGGTTTGTTCTAGTTCTTTTAATTGGCGTGTTTTATGCCCTGTATTGCAGCTTCGTGACTAGTTAGCCAGGGAATTAAAGGCATCTAGTACAATGAGTAGCTCTTGAAAGCAGGCAAGCCCTGGACAGCAGTCTGTTGCCTACTTAGCGCTGCGTGATGAATGAAAGATAATTAAAAAGTTAAAGTATTTAATGGGATTCGCGCAAGAAAGTCACAAACTAAATTAAACGCAATCATTAATTCATTAATTTCAGCCGAAAGATGTCAACTGCTGGACATAGGCCTCCCCCGAATACCGCCACTTGGACCGGTTATGTGCCTCCCCTCCCTTACGCATTCATAGAAAATAAAAAACAAATTTTAATGTAAAAAAATACTGAAGATCCTGTACGAGCCCTATCCCAGCAAGCAGAAAAACCCAAGAAACACTCTTTACCCAAAAATTACAGTCGTACAAACAACTTCTTCGAAAAAAATAATGAATCATGAACAATCCTTGAGCACTAAAGTTCTACGTGTTTAATAAAATGTTATCAAAGAACAATTCATTATACATATAATAATATTACGTTAATAAATCACAAATATAATGGTTACTTCAGTATTCTAGGCCTCACCCAATTCCTGTCTAATACATTTTATTATACGAGCATTTCGAATGTTATCCAAGTTAACAACGTAATCGTGTTCTGGTTCTTAAGATAATATGACACAAGTTTCATTTCCTACAAGATTCGTGGTAACAGCTTTTTAAATCCACACTGGTAATACTATAATATTATATCTCATCTCGATAGGTAGTCACCACACCACCAGCCGTTTCTGTCATTAGCACTCCCGGGGTCCGGATTAAAGGAGTGATCTGAAAAGAATGATGGGCTTTAGGTCTGAGGTTATAGGAGTGGTAGTAAAGCAGCAGTGGCGAGAAGATACTTCAGGTTCATCAGCTCCAAAATCTACAATTACGTAAATAAGAGCATCGACATTTATTACCGTTTACCTCGTAAGGTGTTCAGAGTAACACTGAAAAAATAGTGGAAACTTAAAACTTAACTTTTCCAAGCAAATACTTGCACCCTAATTCGCACACTTCCTTACTCACACAAACCCTCACTCACACTACCACTCCATACAGCACCACACCTCAACATAAACACATAACTTTCTTTTCAATTTTTCTTTCTGTAGGTTTACGATTTTTTTTTAACCTAAATTGTACGCATGTCATATTTATTTCTGGAACAATGTGTAAGTCTTACGTTTAGAAGGGCGTTGATAATTGTGACACAGTTTTTTACTTTTGTGCTAGCATCGTTTATAATGGAATTTACATCAATTTGTTTTTATTCCATTTTTTTTTTAATATCCTTGATGTTACTGCAGCTTATTGGTTGCCTATCTAACAGGCTTATTTGTAGAAATTGTCAAACAAACAGTTCACATAGTCATTTCCAATTAATTTTATTTCCACTTAAAAAAAAACATCAACTTGATTGAAGAGTAAATTAAACTGATTTTAGAGTGACATTGAAAGTTCATCGCTGAAATTTGAAATTGTAGCGGAAAATACACATTTGTTTACATCTTTAATTTTGCTAAATATTTATGTAAGACCATGCAAAAGCAACTTAGGTTTCATTATCATCTGTACTTCCCTATCTACTCCATCTTTGTACGAATGTCACAAACATGAAGCATCTTCTACACAACTGTTAGTAACACAAACGTACTCAGATTCTCTCCGCATCCTCTCAACAAGTTTGTGTGGAAGACGTAACTTTAATTAAATCTTAAGAGACATTATGAGATACGTATGTCTTAGTAATGCAGCTCTTGCCTCGTTACTCACAGAGAGGTCTTAGGGCCCTATCCCACCGCCGCCGCCGCGCCCCGTCGAGGACGCGACTAGTTTTCAACGATTTTCTCGGTCAAGAAATGTAAAACATTTACACTGTCTATATTTGATCGCTGACTGTTCACACCGCCACCGCCGCCGCCGCCGCCGCCGCGCCGGCGAGTACATACTCATTTGTCTCAGCGACAAGAGGTATCAAAGAGAGTACTCGCTCAGCAACGGACGACGCAAGCTTGACAAGCGACGAAGGCAGAACACTCGCCAAGAGACTCACGCTTGGGACATACGTATACCAGTGAGTAATCGCTCGTCAGCGCTGCGAGCTCGCTTGTCGCTGTTGCTGTCGCAAACTCACTACTCGGCGCTCGCCAACTCGTTATTAGTGGCTAGGTCTATTTGCTTCTCGTTAATTGTTGATGGTGGGTCTGAGGCCTTAGGCGCCGTCCTATTGCCATTGCTCGTGCAATGATGCGATGAAACCGTTCGCGCGATGAGAAAACGTTTGTCCTATTTTGAAGCGATGCGATCACTCTCGAAACTGCTGTCGAGCAATATTTCTTTAATTGTAAATAGTATAAAAAAAGAAAACGTAGACCACATAATATACTGTTTAAAAACAGAAATCAGCGCGGTGAATTTCACAATCCGTATTTCGACGTACGGAAAAAAAGAAGAAGATTTTTACGAATATTTGTCTATGTCAACAGACACATTTGATGAGGGCACATTTTGGTCGCGCGAGCGCCATTAGGACACTCAGTACTGATTCAGTATGTGTGATCTGAATCACACATACTGAATACGTCATACGTCGCCATACGTTGATGGTCGCGCGGCGAAAACTAAACAATTTAGTCGCATCGCATGATAGCACGACCTTCAATAGGACATTCAGTAGATATCAGTATGTTTGAACGCACGGTCACACGATCATTTTCGTTGGGCGGGCGCATGATCGCGCGAGCGATGGCAATAAGACGGCGCCTTAGGGTGTCTTCATACGTGCTGCGAACAACAAAGCGATAAAAATTATAGCTGTCACTGGTGCACATGCTTCAAGTTGCGTTGTGGCGGTGTCAAAATACTCGGCGGTCCAAAATTCACGGACTGTCGATCCATTCTGTGTACGGTGAAGTGAGAGTGAGAAGTCATTCCACCTGAGGGACTGATACTGTTGACATATCACTTCACATAAGACTTCACGGGATATTTTTACAGAATAGTTTAGGTGTTACCATTAGTAGTTGCGTTTGTGGTCACGATGTTACCAGTATTGTCACATTATATTCACGACGGCATGGCAATTGAACGCTTCTGCAGTAAATTGTCAAATGTATGGAGGCCACTATTATTTTTAAAAGATTAACCATAGAGTTACTTGCCGGCTCTTCTTCATAGAAAACGACCAATTGTGACCGTGCATCTAGCTTCTGAAGTTTCATAAGTGCCCTTGTAGGTTTATTTATGTGAAATAAAATATTTTTCCTGCTTGTGGTGACTGGCCGTCTTGCTGACCATGGTTTTGGCAAGTAGGTTGCACATAGTTTGCACGTAGATCGTACGTAGGCTGCACGTAGATCGCACGTAGGTTGCACGTAGTTTGCACGTAGACCGCACGTAGGTTGCACGTAGTTTGCACGTAGACCGCACGTAGGTTGCACGTAATTTTCACGTAGACCGCACGTAGGTTGCACGTAGTTTGCACGTAGACCGCACGTAAATTGCACGTAGTTTGCACGTAGACCGCACGTAGGTTGCGCGTAGTTTGCACGTAGACCGCACGTAGGTTGCACGTAGTTTGCCCGTAGATCTCACGTAGTTTGCACGTAGATAGCACGTAGGTTGCACGTAGTTTGCACGTAGATCGCATGTGGTTTGCACGTAGATCGCACGTAGGTTGCACGTAGAGCGTACGTAGGTTGCACGTAGGTTGCACGTCGATCGTACGTAGTTTGCACGTAGATCGCACGTAGTTTTCACGTAGTTTGCCCTTAGATCGCAAGTAGTTGGCACGTAGTTTGCACGTAGATCGCACGTAGGTTGCACGTAGTTTGCACGTAGACCGCACGTAGGTTGCACGTAATTTGCACGTAGACCGCACGTAGGTTGCACGTAGTTTGCACGTAGACCGCACGTAGGTTGCACGTAGTTTGCACGTAGACTGCACGTAGGTTGCACGTAGTTTGCCCGTAGATCTCACGTAGTTTGCACGTAGATAGCACGTAGGTTGCACGTAGTTTGCACGTAGATCGCACGTAGTTTGCACGTAGTTTGCCCTTAGATCGCAAGTAGTTGGCACGTAGTTTGCACGTAGATCGCACGTAGGTTGCACGTAGATCGCACGTAGGTTGCACGTAGAGCGTACGTAGGTTGCACGTAGGTTGCACGTAGATCGCACGTAGGTTGCACGTAGTTTGCACGTAGACCACACGTAAGTTGCACGTAGTTTGCACGTAGACCGCACGTAGGTTGCGCGTAGTTTGCACGTAGACCGCACGTAGGTTGCACGTAGTTTGCACGTAGTTTGCACGTAGATCGCACGTAGGTTGCACGTAGAGCGTACGTAGGTTGCACGTAGTTTGCAGGTAGATCGCACGTAGGTTGCACGTAGAGCGTACGTAGGTTGCACGTAGTTTGCAGGTAGATCGCACGTAGTTTGCACGTAGATCGCACGTAGTTTTCACGTAGTTTGCCCTTAGATCGCAAGTCGTTGGCACGTAGTTTGCACGTAGATCGCACGTAGCTTGCACGTAGTTTGCACGTAGATCGCACGTAGGTTGCACGTAGTTTGCACGTAGACCGCACGTAGGTTGCTCGTAGTTTGCACGTAGATCTCACGTAGTTTGCACGTAGGTTGCACGTAGTTTGCACGTAGATCGCACGTAGTTTGCACGTAGTTTGCCCTTAGATCGCAAGTAGTTGGCACGTAGTTTGCACGTAGATCGCACGTAGGTTGCACGTAGATCGCACGTAGGTTGCACGTAGAGCGTACGTAGGTTGCACGTAGGTTGCACGTAGATCGCACGTAGTTTGCACGTAGATCGCACGTAGGTTGCACGTAGTTTGCACGTAGACCACACGTAAGTTGCACGTAGTTTGCACGTAGACCGCACGTAGGTTGCGCGTAGTTTGCACGTAGACCGCACGTAGGTTACACGTAGTTTGCACGTAGTTTGCACGTAGATCGCACGTAGGTTGCACGTAGAGCGTACGTAGGTTGCACGTAGTTTGCAGGTAGATCGCACGTAGGTTGCACGTAGAGCGTACGTAGGTTGCACGTAGTTTGCAGGTAGATCGCACGTAGTTTGCACGTAGATCGCACGTAGTTTTCACGTAGTTTGCCCTTAGATCGCAAGTCGTTGGCACGTAGTTTGCACGTAGATCGCACGTAGGTTGCACGTAGTTTGCACGTAGATCGCACGTAGGTTGCACGTAGTTTGCACGTAGACCGCACGTAGGTTGCTCGTAGTTTGCACGTAGACCGCACATAGGTTGCGCGTAGTTTGCACGTAGACCGCACGTAGGTTGCACGTAGTTTGCACGTAGACCGCACGTAGGTTGCACGTAGTTTGCACGTAGACCGCACGTAGGTTGCACGTAGATAGCACGTAGGTTGCACGTAGTTTGCACGTAGATCGCACGTAGTTTTCACGTAGATCGCACGTAGGTTGCACGTAGTTTGCCCTTAGATCGCACGTAGTTGGCACGTAGTTTGCACGTAGATCGCACGTACTGTTTATTTATTTTATCCGAAGGTCCTAGTAACATTTATTACTTCAAGCTAAATCTACATATATGAAGATGATGCAGCATTGCTAAGAGGGCACACCCTTTATGCCTGGAGGCTTTTATGTGGGTATTGAGTTCTGTTTACGTTTATTGATTTGTTTTTATTATTTATATCTGCTTAAGTTTAGTTATTAGTTTAGTTTTATATTGACGTGTGCTAGCTGACATATGGAAAATAAACTTAATTTTACGTTTTGGGTTTAGTAATGTTAATTACTTACCTATTATTGTACAGAATCAAGTTCTTCTAACTTAACAGACAGCTGTGCTGCTGGGGTGTTTGTTGCGCCGATTCTTCTTCCCAGCTCTAGGAAGTGGTAAAGGGAGGGCGTTTTGGGGAGACTGTCATATGTAACTTTGACGTTCAAAAAGTGCTGACTCTAAGCCTAGTTTGAATAAATGACTTGATTTTTAAAAAAACATTTGTATTTTTATTTTGAGGTACCTAAGTAGCTAACCTACCTACTCATTTTCAAAAATGTGTGTTCGGAGATATTTTATCGCCTTGTTATTGTTATTGCATGCCCGAACAGACCCTTAGCAAACTAATTGTGATATTATGATATATCTTTCTCCTAACTAGTGTAATTTGAGTAACGCTGTTTTTCCTTTGAGCTATAATTATGGTACGAAGTAACGAGGTTTCTGGAAATGTTGACCGTTTTGAGTATGTTTACTTTTTTCTACGATATCAGACTAAATAGATACCTATAACATAACATACACGTATGTATTCTCCAAAAAGATAACCAGAGGTGTACCTAAGTACCTATAATATACCCACATTTCGGCTGTCATGTTTGAGTCCCATAAAATAGGAGGCGAGCCTTTTCTCATCAACTGAGCATAAATCCAGATTACTGAGAAATACCGGAGTTATAAAAAGTAGCAGAAATGTGAGAAAGATGTGAAAACCCCCAGGAATTCTATTTAATTAAGTATTTATATCATATGTATAAGTATAATATTATTAGTGCCTATATTTACTTATATTTGAATAAATACTCAAAACACGAGTTACGTAATTGCACCTACCACTGTTTGTCTCTGCATCACCCAAAGGTCGACTGGTAGAAAATGCCTTTGGCATTAAGTCCGCCTCTGTACATTTCTGTGCATGAAGTATTATATAAATAAATAATGGATAATATTAAGTTTAGATGACGAAATAATCATCTAAACGTAATCTTAAAATGACATTTTTTTTTGTGTGTTTGTTTGTTACGCTTTCATGGAATAACAGCTGACCGGTTTTGTATGAAATTGAACATGGGTAGATCAAGACCTGAATTAGGGCATAGGCATATTTTTGTTCCGGGAATGACTATTTATTGAAAACGTCATTCAAGGAGATTATATGAACTTGATTTTAATTACTATAATTCAGTAAATGCCTTACGGTCACGAATCATATCAATCAACCTGAAACTGTCCTGGATTTTTTTTAAAAAAACGAAAAAAAAAAGAATTTAGCGCCTTAGCGCATCCTCCATGGAAGTTCAATTTAAAAGGAAAATGTTTCACAAACGTTAAAAGAAACAGGCTGAAAATAAAGCACGTTATTACCAAACTTTAACCGCCTTCCTTCCTTGAGAAAACCTCTTAAAGCACTTTACAAAGGAAAAAGCACAAAGACTAAATAAGCTAAAAATAAAATACTTCCCACATCCTGTGGGGTAGATAAAAATGTACTCCACAGCTGGGATTAATAACACTGGAGTAATTAATAAGGAAAAGACATAAAATCCGAGTTAATTCTCCCACAGTAGTGATGTTAAATACTGAAGCTAAAGTATCGATACCTACACACTAACCTATTAAAAGTTCCAAAACCTAGGTTAATATAATAATAATAGATACCAGTGGGCTAGTATTTTTTATATTTTCAAATGTTTTTATATGTTTTATATTCTAATATTTAAAAATGTAATTTATATATGAATATGTTAAAATAAAGGAGAAAATAATAATATAATATTTATTTCAGACCATATAAAATCCATACATACGCAAAACTAAAGGCGACGCACAAAAAGATACACACATTCACAATAACAATTATTTAATGTAAAAAAAATTACGCACGATGAGTGAAAGTTAAGCACTTCTACCGTTTGACTAGGTTTACTTTTTGGAACGAAGTTCCTTATCGCGCGTTGTGAAAAGGGGCTAGACGGAAAAAATTCTTACGAAAAGTTGTCACGACACTTTTTGCTATAGTGAGCTATTGTTGTCACAGTCACTAAAGGCACCATGAAAGGCAGAGACAAGTAATAGATGTTACGTGGGGTGCAGACAAGCGAATTACAATATTTTTATTTGATTTTTTATTTTGTTATTTTTACACATATTATCTTATTTAAATTTATTTACTTTTTTGTTTCTGGATCTGTCCGTGACATCACAGCGGGCCCTATCAGAATACCAGCGCTGCGACACTTTTTAAATGTCGTAGCAGCATGCTGACTTTGTTTTTTAGTTTAACTTTTTATTTATTTTGTTGTTTAATAATTTTAATTTTATTAAGTAGCATAGCAGTGTTTTAGTTTATTTTTTATTCGTTTAATAATTGTATTGTGTTGTAGTTAAGTTTGTGATATTCCTGTGCGAGTCCAATAAATACTTTTTCTTTCTTTTTTGTTTGCCGTGCGGCGTGCGCATGTTTCTCTGGCTGTCTCTCTCTCTCACTTATAGAAAGCAAGCCAGACTGGCGGCAAGTACTGGCGGCAAGTACTGGCGGCAAGTACTGGCGGCAAGTACTGGCGGCAAGTACTGGCGGCAAGTACTGGCGGCAAGTACTGGCGGCAAGTACTGGCGGCAAGTACTGGCGGCAAGTACTGGCGGCAAGTACTGGCGGCAAGTACTGGCGGCAAGTACAGGAACCGCCGCCAGCACTTGCCGCCAGTAATGGCACGTGCCGCCAGTAATGGCAC
This sequence comes from Antitype chi, assembly GCA_947359405.1. Taxonomy (NCBI): domain Eukaryota; kingdom Metazoa; phylum Arthropoda; class Insecta; order Lepidoptera; family Noctuidae; genus Antitype; species Antitype chi. Next base: position 5,045,617 of record OX375815.1, on the reverse strand, counting down.
TTGCCGCCAGCACTCGCCGCCAGTAATGGCACTCGCCGCCAGCACTCGCCGCCAGTAATGGCACCTGCCGCCAGCACTTGCCGCCAGCAACCGCAGCCAACACTTGCCGCCAGTAATGGCACTTGCCGCCAGTAAAGACACTTGCCGCCAGCACTCGCCGCCAGTAATGGCACTTGCCGCAAGTAGTGGCACGTTCCGCCAGCACTTGCCGCCAGCACACGCCACCAGTAATCGCCGCCAGTAATGTCACTTGCCGCCAGTAATGGCACTTGCCGCCGGTAATGGCACGTGCCACCAGCACTTGCCGCCAGTACTCACCGCCAGTACTCACCGCCAGTAATGCTACTTGCCGCCAGTAATGGCACGTGCACGGCGGCAGGTGCCATTACTGGCGGCGAGTGCTGGCGGCACGTGCCATTTCGGGCGGCAAGTGCCATTTCTGGCGACTAGTGCCATTACTGGCGGCGAGTGCTGGCGGCAAGTGCTATTACTGGCGGCGAGTGCTGGCGGCAAGTGCCATTACTGGCGGCACGTGCCATTACTGGCGGCGAGTGCTGGCGGCACGTGCCATTACTGGCGGCGAGTGCTGGTGGCAAGTGCCATTACTGGCGGCGAGTGCTGGCGGCAAGTGCTATTACTGGCGGCACGTGCCATTACTGGCGGCAAGTACTGGCGGCGAGTGCTGGCGGCAAGTGCCATTACTGGCGGCACGTGCCATTACTGGCGGTAAGTGCTGGCGGCGGTTGCTGGCGGCGAGTGCTGGCGGCACGTGCCATTACTGGCGGCGAGTGCTGGTGGCAAGTGCCATTAGTGGCGGCGAGTGCTGGCGGCAAGTGCCATTACTGTCGGCACGTGCCATTACTGGCGGCAAGTACTGGCGGCGAGTGCTGGCGGCAAGTGCCATTACTAGCGGCACGTGCCATTACTGGCGGTAAGTGCTGGCGGCGGTTGCTGGCGGTGAGTGCTGGCGGCGAGTGCTGGCAGCAAGTGCCATTACTGGCAGCAAGTGCTGGCGTCACGTGCCATTACTGGCGGCAAGTGCTGGCGGCGAGTGCTGGTGGCGAGTGTTGGCGGCGAGTGCTGGTGGCAAGTGCTGGCAGCGAGTGCTGGCGGCAAGTGCCATTACTGGCGGCAAATGACATTACTGGCGGCGAGGGCTGGCGGCAAGTGCCATTACTGGCGGCAAGTGACATTACTGGCGGCGTGTGCTGGCGGCGAGTGCTGGTGGCGTTTGCTGGCGGCGAGTGCTGGCGGCAAGTGCTATTACTGGCGGCGTGTGCTGGCGGCAAATGCCATTACTGGCGGCACGTGCCATTACTGGCGGCAAGTGCAAACCGCCAGAAATGGCACGTGCCGCCAGTAATGGCACTTGCCGCCAGCACTCGCCGCCAGTACTCGCCGCCAGTAATGGCACGTGCCGCCAGTAATGGCACTTGCCGCCAGCACTCGCCGCCAGTAATGGCACTTGCCGCCAGAAACGGCACGTGCCGCCAGCACGTGCCTCCAGTAATGGCACTTGCCGCCAGCACTCGCCGCCAGCACTCGCCGTCAGCACTCGCCGCCAGTAATTTCACTTGCCGCCAGTAATGGCACTTGCCGCCAGCACTCGCCGCCAGCACTCGCCGCCAGTAATGGCACTCGCCGCCAGCACTCGCCGCCAGCACTCACCGCCAGCACTCACCGCCAGCAACCGCCGCCAGCACTTGCCGCCAGTAATGGCACGTGCCGCCAGTAATGGCATTTGCCGCCAGCACACGCCGCCAGTAATAGCACTTGCCGCCAGCACTCGCCGCCAGCAAACGCCACCAGCACTCGCCGCCAGCACACGCCGCCAGTAATGTCACTTGCCGCCACAAGTACTGGAACTTCGTTCCATCTGGGTGTCCCTTGACACCTCTCAAGTTTATTTTTATTAGTTATTACTATACATTATATTATTATACTGCAAATTTTGTTGATTGAAGGTCACGTGCAGCGACAATAAAAATAGTTAGGTATACTCGTATATTCATTAATATTCTTTTTAATTTTATTTCGCTAAAATTACATTGTCCTAAAAAATTCTGTTCCATACCAAACTTGTTGTTGTGCAAAAGTTGTCTGTAAAAGGTTTATTTTAGCAATAAGACCATCCATTGCATTACCATAATTATTAACTAATATTTCTGCATTTTTATATCTGTAATTTTTATGGTTCACATAATAAAGATTATTATTCTATCTATATTATTTGAATGTGTCTGGTACACAGTCAAAACCCATCCTGGAATTTTGAAGAGCCTTAGTAACTTAAAACAGTTCTTCTAACTTAACAGACAACTTTGCTGCTGGAGAATTTGTTGCACTACTTCTTCTTCCCAGATAAGGTGCTAGGAAGTAGTGAAGGGCGGGCGTTTTGGGGGACTGTCTTATGTAATTTTGACGTTCAAAAAGTGCTGACTCTTAGCCTAGTTTAAACAAATGATTATTGATTTTACACGAAAGTACCGAAATTATAGTATTGCTATGTCACGGAGCGACGCGTACTTTACTTGTGGTCACTAAGTGTATAAACACGCTATTATTGTGTGCGCGAAAATAAGTAGCGTCATCACAGCACATAACACTCACACGCTTCCGACTTCGCCATTGTTTCGGGCGGTACTGAGAGCTCCCAAGCTTACACACATATTCAAAGCGTGTTTGTACACTTGGTAACCACAAGTAAAGCGCGCTTCACTTCGTGAGATAAAAATACTGTGTTCAAGCATCGATACTTTTCAAGATCCTTACACAACACTGCACAACGCTGCACCTTAGTTTATTAATGTGAGGCACATTCGCTCGAGCAGTCGCCTAGTCGGAAGAACATCAGACAAATTATCAGATAGGATTAGATTTAATTCAGGTATTTAGTTCATGTCTCATCTGCACAGTTACAGTGAAGATAATATTGTCATTCATGGCCTCGGATTTGTAGGATTGAAATGTTAAAGTGTCATGGAGTAGTTGGATCGGTTCTAAAATGGATAGTTGAGATTTAATTTAGATTAAGTTTAGTTGCGTTTGGGTAAATTAGAGATTTTTGTCTGGAATTTCTCAGTAGAAGCCCGGAGCGTGGATTTGTTCCCGGTTGAGGGCAAAAAGATTGCTCCCGTTTACATGGGACTTAAACATAACTGGCGGAATGTGGGTGTACTATAGTTAATAGCCAACCTTGAAATCGCAAAAAAAAAATCAGCTGTTCCATACATTTTGTCGATTTTAGTGAACACAAATGTATGAAACAGCTGATTTTTTTTTCGCGATTTCAAGGTTGGTCCCGTAGAAAATTTTTATCAAAATGATGAGTACAATAACCCCTTTTCGGGTTTAGGGTAAACAAAAACGAATGTTGTATAGATATTAACGTAAACGAAGTAAGAGGAGCATGCAGGAATCGTAGCAGTTGGCGGTCTGTACTTTCTGCCTACCCCCTTTATGCATGTATTTAAAATAAACACAACGTAAATTGGATAAGTGGTTCTTGAGTTATGAATGCACCAATAGACAGACAGAGAAACATTGTATTAAAATTTCAAAGTTATGTAAGAGTGATAAATTCGAGTAACATGATGTAGCATTATATCATCCCAAAAAATCTTTATACCGATCTATTATGACATATTTCTAACAATCAATAAATGAATGTTTACGGAAGAACTCTCGCATAAAAACACATATTTTATTCTCGTACATTTTTCTTTGAAAATAGAGTCATAATGTATTAGATTATTCACGCTACGGTTAGATAAATAAGCAGATGTTAGAATAGAATCACTGGGGCTAAAATCAATCTTCAGATAGCTAACAAATACTTATGTAAACAGCCTATATAAATAAAACGTATCGTGTTTACGGCTTAGCCTCGTCTGTATATATTTAGTAAATATATACAGTATATGGTTAAGTTTATAAAGGTAAATGGTGTGCTGTTACCTTCCGTTACTATGCTGGAGTAGGGAATCAATGACATGTCAGTCTCATGCTGTGAAAGATTTGTTTGTGTACAGTGTCACGTGTAATCGCCACGGGTATTTTTAAGGGCAATCATGAAAGGAAAAAAAACATCTTACATAAGGCTACAGTTTCTTTGAAAATCGTAGGCTCGCATATATTTTAACGGATGTCATAAAAGTTAAGTTGAAAAAAAAATTGTTCAAAGAATGAAACACGACTACTGAAAACTTACGCTCAAAAAGTTTGACTATAGAAAATATACTCATTTGAAAGCTGTAGTTGTACCTATGCCACTTTACTCTAAAGCTTATGATTACTTACTATCTACTGATAGAATGTATTGTTTGGGTGACATACGACAACGGGTTTCAGATGGGAAACTTGTCTTTTTTTAACCGATTTAAAAAATAAGGAGGTTATCAATTCGACATGTTTATATTTTTTATTTTATTGTATTTTATGTATGTTCCGTCCTAAATAGACGGATTTGCAAAATTCTTTCATTTGTCGAAAGTGGTTTATCCCGAAATGGTCCCATTTAACTTTCATATAGATCTGATGATGCGTTTCGGAGACAGACCACAGAACTCTTCAAAAAACCCCCGACCCATACAAAAACTCTAATACGTAAATTATTGGCCTTTTAATTTGTAGGTAATATTTTACCAAATTTCGACTTGATCAGACCCGTGGAAGATGCTCAAATCCCTTCATCAACCAGAAAAGAGCTGATAATTTTCAAAGGGCTGAACCGATTTTGATTAAACATGCCTAATTACACTCCCGACTAATTCACCTTTCAAACACAAAAAAACAAAATCAAAATCGGTTCATCCGTTCGGGAGCTACGATGCCTCAGACAGACACACACACACACCAACAGACACGTCAAACTTATAACACCCCATTCAGAAAAACAGTTCTTCCTTTGCGGAGTTTCGCTAACTAATAATATACAGTTGGGTATTAAATCTGCGAGTGCCATTGCCAAGGTGACTGGTGAGGATCGAAATCACTTCGTATCTTTTTTATTTCAGAGTGCAACATAAAAAGTTTTATGGTAAAAGCTTTCATACATTTTTCGTTTATCGTCTTCAAGTAGCCAAATGTACTGTCTAGAACCTATTGGATTTTTAGTAGAAATATGCTGTAAAATATATACATAAATTGAATTGATTTGAAAAAAACTTCAGAATAATAAAATATTAATTCTTTTTTTTTGCCCATTACCCATTTTGGTATGGTAATTTTATTCTGGGTGCATCGTTTTCACACATAATCATATAATGAATGTAAATATTGTACTTGAAACATTTTAAAAGAGTAACGGTGGAGTTTCTTGCCCATTCTTCTCCATACGAAACTACATTTTGGAAGGGGCAACTAGAATCAATTCTATTTTAATGTAAATGTTGACGTTCAAAAGTGCCTTTTAAGTGCCTATTTGAAATAAATGCTTTGACTTTGACTTTGACTTTTCTTTTAGATAATTGAGCCGATGATGTCGACTATTCTGCCAGCGTCGATCATCATCATCTGCCCAGCCTTTTCCCTACTATGTTTGGGTCGGCTTCCAGTCTAACCAGATGCAGCTGAATACCAGTATTTTATATGGAGCGACTGCCTATCTGACCTCTACAACCGAATTACTGAGTAACACGATACCCCTAGGTAGGACTGGTTGTCAGACTTTCAGGCTTCTGACGACCCGTAACGACTGTCAAATGTCAAAGATCCACAAATGACCGCCGGGATCAACGGCTTAACGTAATTTCTGAGGCACGGAGAAGTCTTGGTTTCTAAAGATGGTCAGCCATCCACGGACCAACCGGGGCAAGCGTAGCTTAACCTGATCGATCGACCCGTGCGTACTGAACTTTCAAAAGATTCCGGCTTTCATCTTAGTTTGATTTCAGTTTTAAGATTTTTATTGGTCACATAATATGTAACTTTTATTATTGACTAGCTCTTGCTGCGGCTTCGCCCGCGTGGCTGTCGGAAACGTGATACCAGGACAAAAAGTAACATGTCCTTCCCCAGCACCCTTATTGCGTAACACACTAATACCTGAATCATTTTTAAGGTTTTTTTTTTTGAGAGTGGGAAATCATCAAATAACCTCTGCCGCTCTAGGTGAAGCAGGAGGGCGTGTCAGACATTTACTGATTAAAACCCGCCTGTACTCTTTCAGTTGCCTGTGTGCCAGGAACCACGGTATCTCTTTCGAACAACCCGCACCCCTGGCAGGCATCGGCCCTTGCGGGCCCCATCAGTTGATGCTGACATCTCTTTGAGGCGCGCGTGGAACACAACGCGCTGATGGTTATTGCTTATCCATTCTTTCATATGTTCGAAAAAACTGTCTGCTTACCAACGAAAACAACGCCATGAATATTGTGGAACTGTCAAAATGAAAGCGATTGTTACTGCTAGTGTATTACGCAATTTCCCCTCTGGATGCCATAGATCTCCTTGCAATTTTTTATTGAAATTCGATCAGTGGTATAGGCATAGAAAGGCAATATACAGATAGAAAGACTTTCGAATTTATAATATTAGTATAGATGCATATAAATAACTTAAAATGATTGGCTTAAAAGTTCTTCTATTATTAAAAATGAAGTGATTGTAAAATAATAGTAATAATTTTATCATTGCAATAATAACAAATTATATTTGACTCTACGTAATGCTCAGAGTCCAAATATACTTTAATTTGAACATATGCAAAGTTGCTAATGAGATTTTACGTCAAAAACATTGGCTATACTTACAGGGTCTTTTTTTGAGGTTGGGAAGTCATCAAATAACTTCTCCCGCTCTGGGTCGAGCGGGAGGGCGTGTCAGACTTTTACTGACTGAAACCCACCCGTGTTCCTTCAGTTGCCTGTATGCCAGGGGCCGCGGTATCTCTTGCGAACAACCCGCACCCCTGGCAGGGCAATACAGGGTTGCAGGGACCACTACATGCAAACTGTTATCATGGATTCAGTACATGATTGTAAGGTTGATATTTTTTTCGGTAATTTAAAAACTTTTTAAACAGCTGATTTATGGTAGATGATTTTTTTTATTCGTCATTAGTAGATCTTTGACAGTCGTATACTCAGAAGACCACAAGTTTGACAATCTAGGGGTATCGTATTACCCAGTAACTGGGTTGTGAAGGTCGGATAGGCCAGCGAGCGCTACATTCAAGTTGGTCGCAATTACTTGGCCATTTATGATTTACTACATTTTGCCAGTGGCTTCACCCGCCTGGACCTCGAAAATTACACCTGGGGATAAAAAGTATTGTATGTGTTATTCCAGGTTACAAACTATCTGTGTGCCAAATTTCATCCAAATCCCGCGCCGTTTTTTATTATTTCACTAGCTATTGCCAGCGGCTTCGTTCGCGTAAAGGTCGATCTACTATCGCCGAGGAACTATTCCACAGGAACGTACTACTGGGATAAAAAGTATTATATGTGTTAATACAGGTTATAAACTAGCTGTTTGCTAAATTTCGTCCAAATCCGTTCAGGTGTTTTTGCGTGATTGAGGAACAAACATAAACACTTTAACATTTATAATATTAAGTAGGATTTTTAGGACCTCAAAAATGGAATTATTTGAGACTCTCAAAACGAGGCACAATCATCATATTAGAGTGTATGGTAATATTTTTAGGAGCGCAAAATGATAATTATTTGGCGAGCTTCGATTAAATACACGCCAATAATTATTCGTTCCAACTGAGAATATCCAGTGGTTCCTTGAAATAGAAACGGAAATTAACTTACTAGTCACCACATAACATACTCCAAGTGCCCAAGTTAACAACTTGTATTGACTCGTTGACAACTAATTGATACTTGGTGCTACCCTTATTTATCATGTACAGTCAAGGATTTAGTTGTTTGGCAAATTAAATTATCCGTTTACTCAAATCACTACTACAACGGAACAAAAATCTCATGGCGCGTGGCCAATTTCGGAACGAACACCGCCATTTTGTTTTTTTAATATAATTCCTGTGACAATATCACAAATGCTTACCAACAGCGCCCCGTCATCCTTATTTAGGTATAAAGGTCTTTGTAGCGATCAGTCTTTGACGGATGTATGAAATTACTATTTATTTATTAAAAAAAAAACACAGCCACATCACATACATTAAATTTATGCTAGAAATAATCTTGACAACTAAAGTACTAATACATGATAATTACGGCGCCGATAGCATTGATCGAAAGATCTCGCCACCTTGAAATACTAAACTAAACAATATACTAAACTGAACAAAAAAATAAATTAAAAATAATAGTTTAAAAAAACTAAAAAACACGCTTTAAAAACCAAACTAAAAAAGGAGAAAATATTTTAATTCAATTAAAAAGCGTGGGGTGCTTTTTGTGGTATTTTTATAATCAATTAATGTCAAGCACCCCACTCTTTTTAATTGAATTAATTTATTTTCTCCTCTTTTAGTTTGGTTTTTAAAGCGTGTTTTTTTATTTTTTTAAACTATTATTTATTTTCTATTTTTTAGTTCTGCTAACTACAAAAACGTGTTTTTTTTTTCATTTTTCTCATTTTTTTTAAATAAATTATTGAATTGTCATCGGTCCTCGATAAGTTTACAAAGTTTCAATGAAATCTGACCGTTTAAAGTGGGTCAAAATCGCACTCTAAGGAGTCGGTTACATACAAACATACAAGTGAAGCTAATATAAAGCGTGTAAAAAGACTAGCACAAATAAGCTGGGTAATACCTAAAACCCAAAAAAAGGTTTAATAATTGTTTTATTTTTTATTGAAATCGAAATAAAGAACAAATTGGCAAGGATAGCGGAATTTTCTTTCTGAATCCCGGAAGCTTGTCGCTGAATATATCTAAGTCAGGTGTAACCACACCATACAGTATTGTTGTAGGTATAATACAGTGTTGTTTTTAATACAGTATTGTTGGCTGTCACACAGAAAGTTACTAAAATCAATCAATAATTAATTTCCCTGACTGTACATACTGTTATAGATGGCCATGGCATGGATGAACTTGAAAGTGGAGTTTATTTTTGATTAATGATGACAGGTAAAATTTTATAATGAGAAAAAAATCTCTACCTATTTAAGACGCATAAGTAGGAAAACTTTTTGTGAGGGCCTTTCATCTTTGCCTTTGAAATTTAGGGGAATTTTCATGAAAGAACACACACACACATAGCTACATAGTATCTTACAGTTTTGTAGATATTTATCGATACAATAAAGTAGTTACTGTAAGGATTATAGCCTATTTGATGTTTAATTTTATCTTTTATGAATACGTTGAAACGTAGAGGGTTTAATAATGAGACAAACATTTAGGGGTATATTCATGAACTTTGATTAAAGTTAAGAAACGTTTAAACGTCAAAAATATATGGTTAAACAGTATCTAATCACTACTTAACTTTAAGCAACTTTTAGAAATAAATTGGTTAATCTATATAAAGAAAAATCTGAAAAAACTAAACAGTAAGTAAGAGTCCAATGGGCTGAGAAGCGAAAAAGACAAACTAAAAAAAAAAACGTAGTACGTGAATAGGAATAATTATTGAACTTATCGACAAACTGTTGTTTTATTTATTCCTCCCTTAACCGATTTGTCATGGTAGGCAGGTATCTGAATGTATTAAAGTACGGTCACTCTATACTGTGCTTCTTAAATTAATTGGTTAAAAGCATTGCTCTTAGAAAAATGTTATTATAGCATCCTAGAATTTATGGAAGATAAAATGTTAATTAAATAGGAATTATATCCGTGTGTTAATTACAATATATATTCTTTTTTTATGTATAAAGCTAGATATAAGTTTAATTAATATAATATTTTTAGTGTGGAAGTCCCTGATCTACGTCATATTAGATCTCACAGTAATATGTATGTCGGGACAGGAGCATTATTGGCACCGTCGTCAGACATTATGCGGGCGGGTATTGGGTGATCGAACAAAAAGGAACACTCAATGCACAATAATCACTTTTAATAATAGTCAAACAATTGTGTTTGACTATTATTAAAAGTGATTATTGTCACAATAATTAGTTAAAACCAAACGAAACGTAGGACAGTTCCTAGACTGGAGGTGCCGGTCTCTAGAACGGTCGGAAGGCAAGTGTTCTTACTCTGGCGCTCCTCCATTCGCTAGGCTCCGTCGTAGCACGAAGTTACCCGAGTGTTACTGCCGCCACTACTCGGGTTGCGTGCTGCGCTTCGTTTAGCGACCGTCTCCGACATGTATAATAGTTTTAAGTTATCTTTCTGCGCCCTAACAGGGTCATGCACACACTAGTTTTAAGCCTAGCTTATAAATATGGTTGTGTACATTGTGCATTTAACAAATAAATAAAATTATTTCATATATCCAAAAAATCCTACTTAATTGAATTTTATTCTCAATTATTTAAAGGGGAATCCTTTTTGAGCTCACGTTAAGAGACTTTTGTTATGAAAATAAACGTTATATCGAAAATTTGTTCCACAATTTTCGATGATTCAATTAATGGTTTTTAGAACCCACTTAATTTAAACATAAAGTCATAGTTAAGTTTATATGAAAATGTAGCGACTACATAGGTATACATAAATTGAAAAGATCGAAAGATTGTTATAGTCTAAATATAGCTTGAAGAGTTGCGAATATAACTTCAGAAGAGCTTTGAATATAATACAAATAAATAGCTGTTATAGTCAATCACTAACAATAAAATGCTTATACCAACAGACGGCAGGGACATCAACACGCAACGTTTCGCAACGTTTTACCATGGATACACATACACTTTACTGTGGAATAGCAGTCTTTTTTTGATAACTCACGATAGATTTCTACGCTAGGGGGTCTAAAATCTTATGCTGAATTCATGGTTTTTTGTACGTTGATGTCTCTTCCACCCTGTATACAATATAAAGGCCTACACACATGCCGGCGGCACAGCCGGCGGGTTTTTGCCGGGCGGTTATGCAGTGCAGGCGTTTTCAGGCCGCCGGCACTTGCCGCAGATACCGAAAATGCCGCCGGGCTTGTTGGCGGCATGCCGCCGGCACTGTGTGTAAGAGCCTTTATTTTTATCTTTTATTAAGAGGAACAGCAAACAGTTACAATATAAGGACTTACAACTAGTCTAACTAAATAGCAATTTGGTTATAACGTAACCCACAACGCTGTCCACAAGTAGGCAAAGAAGTTCAAGAAAAAAAAAGCTAATCGTTAGGAACATTAATAGCTGTACGTGTGGTAAATACTTAATTAAAACGTAAATGATAAAAAAGACTACTAACTACCTATACAAAGAAAAAAAGAGACTTAGGCGTCAAAGTATAACTCGTCCGCATCCGGAAACGTGCCCAGAAGACTTGGACTTTGGACAATGGAGAAGCAATGCTAATTCTTAGACCAAAGAATGAGCCACAGCTCTCGAAAGTGTAGTTATAGGTACTTCAAGGTTACAATATTTGCGCAGCTTAATTATTTATGAATTAACAGACACAATTAAATATACTAACAACTTATTTGGAGAGTAACAAAAGAAAAACAGTCCCAACCAAGAGCCAACCAACCAACAACCAACCAAGAGGTCTGAATGTTCGATTTTTTAGGTCCACCTCACGTTCGCCAAGTGCAAAGAACAACGTGGTTCCAAAAATAATAATTTACAAAATCTAAATTCTGACAGATTTTTCTGATTTATTTCAGGGCGGGCAACCTTGAAGCAAAAAATACACATTAACAAGAAAGGGCGTGCATTTTCTTCCATGAAAAAACACGTCCTATTCCTTTCGGGACCATATTAAACATACGGTTGGGATGCCTTGACGACGGCCCAGACATGAAAAGTGTCAAGCGTACTTAAAGAGTTGGCCATCTTGAAACTGACGATGCTTAACTCATTTAATAGGATAATACTCTTCAATAACATTAAGATATTGAGGGTCTTTAGCGAGTGAAAAGGTCTGAAGCTTCTTTGTAATGGTGAAAATGGAAATGTTTTAACATATCGTCTTTTTTACACGCTTTGTGAAGCTAATATAGCTTCACTTGTATGTTTGGTTATATGTAACCGACTCCTTAGAGCGCAATTTTGACCCACTTTAAACGGTCAGATTTCATTAAAAATTTGTAAACTTATCGAGGACCGATGACAATTCAATCATTTAAAAAAAAATGGTGCTTAACATTAATTGATTATAAAAATACCTCAAAAAGCACCCCACGCTTTTTAATTTAATTAAATTATTTTCTCCTTGTTTTAGTTTGGTTTTTATAGCGTTTTTTTTTTAGTTTTTTAAACTATTATTTATTTAGACTAGACTAAGTGAGTCAGTCTGCGTCAGTGAGCGAAGTTCGCGCAGCTGATTTTTGGGCCAAAGAGGTTTGATGTTTTTTTCCCATCGATACAGTAAAAAGGAGAAGACTAGACTAGATTTTGTCCGTGAAATATCTTGTTTTAAAATAAAACATATACGAGTACTATGACACTAGGGAATACTGTGGCGTCCCATTACTGAAATAATTTTCCAATTAGTTGATAGTTTGTATGTTTGTTTGTCCCTGAAAACCAGCGCTGGGGCTCTGTCTTGCATAGGGTCGCAGCATAATGCTGAGTGATAGTCGTTTTGCGTGGATGCCGTTTTTTCTTTCTTTCTTTCTTTTAATTACTCAAAATTGGCTGAACGGATTTGAATGGAATTTGGCACACAGATATTTTATAAGCTGCCAATCTATACTGTAAAAATCTCAACGTGAAATCTTGGGTGCAGAGAGTTTGAAATGAGTTGTCAAATGTGATAATCCGTAGCACCTGGTGGAAGGATAGCTCAGTTCACCTACGTTTACACGGTGAGATTTTTACAGAATAGCGCTGTTGAATGAACACATTTTATACTTTATATCCTGGTCCCGGTATTGCTGATGGGCATGATGAAAGCCCCATAAGGAGGCATCTTATTAAAACCACCCTGTTGGTATTAAAAATTTAAGTACTAACAAAGCAAATAAGTTAAATTGTTTGCTACCATCTAGAAGTGTGAGTATTTTTGTATTATTATTATATTGGATTGCAGTTTTCTTCTTTTCTTTTGTTTAGTCTATACTGTCCCACTGCGGGGTAAACGCCTCCGCCAAGTCGAGCCAGCCCTCGCGGTACGCGTCGAGTTGTCTGTTAAATTAAATAAATATATATATTATAAATTTTTGTTATAACTATACTCCATTTAAAATAAGATTAGACATTTAAAAAAAACCTTTTTTGCAGTCCGTACAACTGATTTTGACTTCTATTCCGTAGGTAAAAGGATGACATTAAAAGCAAAAAAGTGGTTATAATACCAACTGTTTACTGCAGATGCCATTTATCATACTACCAACGCAATAGAAATCAAAATCAGTTGAACGGACTGTAAAAAGGGTTTATTTATATGTCTAATGTTATTTTAAATGGAGTATAGTTTTGGATTTTTATTTCTGAGGCTAGTAATTAATTACTTACATATGTGTAAGTACGTCGATCAATGGTTATAGTATTAAATACATCAACTTGTTTCTGGCTTATCATTGTAAGTTTTAACCCCATCTACTATAATTACAACCGTACAGGTTCCCCACCTGCCAATTATTCTCTGAATTAAAAGTCCTCACTGTCCGCCAGCTCTATGTGCTCAAATCCATCGAAAGCAAATAAGAGAATATTCCCTTACCCGAGCCAAATAAGCGTAGCAAATCCTCCAAATGCCCTACTATACCCTGCCGGACCTCATGTGCCAAACACCAATTTAATAGCATAAGCAGAAAACTTTAGAATCTCGCAAACAAAGAGCTAAACAGCTAAAATGTGTCGGCAGAAAATGAAAAAGAAAGTATCAGACTGGCTCCAAAAGATGGACTATCAGGAGACTGAAAGTTTATTCACATTCATAACATAACATAATATAATATGATCTAAATCCTATACACACTGTCAACAGTTCTTACTTTGTCCCGTCCTTACACACATTCAAAGGTGCGAACAAAACGAGACAATCACTCACTACCTTAAGAGGGGACGGGGCCTGCAAGGAATTTGAAAAATAGGCATTTGAAGAAACTATTGCTGTCGCGCTGTCAGTAAGTCTGCCCCCGTAGTGTGTGATAGGGACAGCTGCAGCTCAGACCGAAATTATCACAAAAATTTGGACAATTTCGTATTCCCCTTTTTTCTCCTCGAAAACTGAACCGATTCAATAATTTTTACATTAACATTTTAAGAAAGAGTATGTTTAGGTTCCTATAATTTTTTTTATGTAAAAAACTTATCTAATTTGGCTGGTAGTCCTCTCACAGCGGTAAAAATAGGGCTGGTTTTGTAATTTTTGGAGTGTCATATTTTCTTTACTAATTAGTTGCTGAAAAAACGAAAATGACAGGGACGTGCTTACAGCAGACCTTGATTGTATATAAAAAATTGCTCTAGAGGAATTATTCAGAAAGAAAAAAGGGGAATACATTTGTATGGAGAATCGCACGCCCTGTTTCCTACACAAGACACTTCCACCACATGCACATTTACACACATACACTGAACTAACACAATTTCACACACACATATAAACACACATAACTCTTTAGCAGTATACTTTGTGTAACTTTAATTCCTACGTATGTGTGTTTTACCTTCTTTTTGTAACAGATAAGTAATTTTTACCTATATGTGTTACCAAATGGCAACAACCTTGGCTGTTAACTTTGTAGATTATTAATAGAACCCATGGCTGAACGCTGCATCTTAAAATACAGGTCCAGGCCTAGTTTGGGGGTTAGGATCATATTTGTGGCAATACATTCGTGTGCTATTTTATTATGACTGGCTTGTAACATGTATTTTTTAAGTGTCATTTTTTTTTTGTTATAACTAACTAATGTGCTAATAGTGTCCATAGAATTTCTCGTTTGCCTTTTGAAAGCCAAGCACTTAACTCAAACAGTTCTGCTGACGTCATCCTCATTAAGCCTTGTGGGTTTGTTCGAAAATATGGTGCAAAACACAAACTAGTTCGTATTCATGAGGGCGGTAGTTTCATCCGGTTTATTTAAGTTTAAAAGGTCATTATTATATTTACTTGTTGGTTAGATGGTAGTGTAAGTTAATATAATAATAATACTCGTACCAGTTGGTTTAATGTCAGTAATGTAGCTATGTATGGGTACTTACATGACCGACATCAAACTAACTACTTGGTACTTACTATAGTAAGTATTGATACCTCACTATGGTCGAATTTCACCAATGAAACTGAACGCGATCAGCGTAGAAACCTCGTTTGAGGGCTGTCAATGTTTTTTTTATTTTATTTTTCTGTAGGATACTGACACTGACAGCTCTTGAACGCGGTTTAGATGTGGTGATCCCGTTCAGTATCATTGGTGAGATTCGCACTTTTAATACCAGCCTATTATTGTTTAGGCAAAGGCTTCTTCAGATACAGAGGGAAAAAACTTACTTTTCTTTTCTTTCGTTTCGTAGAAGTTGAGCAATGATCGTGGGATTGAACTGGTCGAAGTGCAGGTGCTTGGGGAGGGCTATCCAGTAGTGAACGTTTTTCGGCTGAAATGATGATGATGATGACTTCAGAATGAAGTTTCTGAATTTATCTTGGACATTAGTGACATAACCTAGGTATTATATGTCTTAAATTGCCATCCCGTCTTGAGCAAGCATGGTGAATAGTGATCAATGCTGATACCTTCTCTGTAAGAGAAGAGGCCTTTGCCCTGCAGTGCAACAATAATAGGCTGGTATTATAAGTGCGAATTTCACCAATGATATTGAATGGGATCGCCACATGATTCACCAATTATACTGAGTTGTCAGTGTCAATATTCCACGAAAAATGATGACACTGACAGCCCTTTAACGTGGTTTATATGCTGATCGCGTTCAGTTTAATTGGTGAAATTCGCCCAAAGTCAGGTACCAATAGTTCTATATAGTAAGTACTAAGTAGTTGGTTTGATGTCGGTCATGTAAGTACCCATACCTAGCTATATTACCGACATTAAACCAAACACTTACTTTAATTGATGTACCGAATAAACGCGTCCAATTACGTATGAATCGATGGAATTAACTAAATAACGTAAGGTGGTGCGTCCGCATTGGTCTGTGTTGGTTCAGTTGGCAAACACGGTCACTAACAGAGGGTGGGCGGTCCCCCCCAGTGGGTTCCCGCATTGTCGTTGCGGGGGGGCTCAGTAGCCGTGGTCCGCTCCCACGGTGAAGCGAAGAGGAACCCCAAGGTGGGGCCGCTCGTCAGGGCTTTTGTCTCCAAGCCGACGACGTAGCGGCCGAAATGTAGGTTGCGGTGAGGTGCACCGCAACTGAGGCGGGCCGCGATGTCGAATGGGAGGCATCGCGGCTGAGGATTACAGGCTGCGGAAGAGGAGGAGTGCCGGTACTTCTGAGTAGCGCTCTTCCCTTCCGTGGCCTGGACGGGGCCGCCACCGTTTGATGGCGGACGCGGTGGGGCCGCAGGGGAAGAGGAGTGTCGGTATAGCGTTGGCCGCTCTCCCTATCCCCTGCGGCCGAAAAGTGGTAGGCGGCGGGGCCACTGCGCTGACCCGTCGCAAGGGGACCAAGGGTGCCAGACATGGGTTCGTCTGGGGCCCTTTGTTACTTGGTTCCTGGGGTGGTCACGGCGTGCCACGTGTCCTGGTGCGCCGAACTGGTGGGGTCTGCAAGGGCCGATGCCTGCCAGGGGTGCGGGTTGTTCGAAAGAGATACCGCGGCCCCTGGCACACAGGCAACTGAGGGAACACGGGTGGGTTTTAGTCAGTAAAAGTCTGACACGCCCTCCTGCTCCACCCAGAGCAGGAGAAGTTATTTGATGATTTCCCACCCTCAAAAAAAAAAAAAAAAAGGGTGGGCGGTAATACAAACTGTTTAGACTAACATTACTGGTCAGGATATACAACTAGTTTTTGCCAACGATTTCGCCCGTGTGGAGGGCGGAAATTATTCCACGGGAACGTACTTTCTACCGGGATAGAAAGAATCCTTTAATTATGTTAATCCAGGTTAAAATTTGTGTGCCTATAATTTCGTCGAAATCCGTTCGACCGTTTTTAATTAAGTGTTACAGGGGCTCATGGCTAAATAATAACAGCAGCGCAGGTCGATCGAATAAAAAAAAAGTGTTTTCTCACAGAAAACGCTACGCTTGTCGCAGTCGGTCCGTAGATGGGTGAACATCTTGAAGTATGTAGTTAGACCCCTCCGTGCCTCGGCAAGCACGTTAAGCTGTTGGTCCTTATACTCATTCGTAGATCTTTGACAGTCGTTACGGGTCATTAGAAGCCCGAAAGTCTGAGAACCAGTTTTACCAAGGGGTCAGTAATTGGGTTGTGGAGGACCGATAGGCAGTCACTCTACGTAAAATATTGGTCGGGACTAGACAGAGCCGACCCCGACATAGAAAAATGATACCTAAGGTAGATTACGATATTCTTTACATACCAACAAACAGAGTTAAAAGCGAATATAAGTTAACTAAGCACACATAATCATAATTTTGATTTAGGAACTCTAAGTGCGTTTGTCCACCGCAGTCGTCACCGGGACGTCACCAAGAACGAGATGATGGCTCCAAAGTAACGATACAATACATAAATTTACTATGGCCGCATGTCCACTGTACATCTGTGACTTGAGCACCATCATCATGGCCACCGAAGTTTCGAGTATTTCGTCGTGAGTGTTGGAACTGGTCCCGAAATTGTGATGAGCCGATGTGCCGACAATGTAAATCACATTTGATCTTGCCTACACACTGTCAGCGCACTGGTGACGTTCGCACAACTTTTATTTTTACCCGACTACGGCGAAGCAAAAAGAAAAGTCATCATTTTTACCGGTATGTATGTATGTGTGTCTATATGTTCACGTGTTCCCTCATAACTTCTAAACTTCTTATCATAATTTGACAAATGAGGTATCGTTGGAAGCATCTTGATATCGTCCGCTGGTTATAGGCTACGTGACGCCAACATTAAATATTTAATACGGCGCCCTTTATAGGACATAAAGTGATGAATTAAACAAAAAATTATGATTCAATGATGTCGTGTCCTATCAAATTAAAATGAAGTAGCATTCGACCACAAATTCGCTCACACATAAATTATCTAATCGAAATCTGGGGATGTGCCACAAAATCTACTATTAAAAATCTTCAAAAAGCAGAAAATTAAATAATCAAACTTCTGTTTAACTACGATTCTCACACACCTACATCCGAGCTATACAAAAACACCAAACTAATGAGCATTCATCAACTTTACACATTCAATTCCTGCGTTCTCAATAGGAAAATTCTTAACAAAACTAGACGCACACAATTATCCTTCAACACGAAAACATACAAGTATTTGGATACAGCCAAAGAAACCCTAACCAAATACAGACGCGCCCCCTGCGGACGCAATATGACAGAAAAAATACAAAACACGAAGGCGTTCAATCATTTTCGTACCAACATAAAAAAATCCAAACTGTTTGTTACTGGACTACACCTACTTTAGTAATGTATTTATTCGCGAGCATTCTTCTAGAAAAAAAAAATCTTTAAGCCCAACACTTTCTTGTTTCATACTTTATAGAGAATGATTTTTTAGTAGCCGGCACGATTATGATTAATCGTGAGTTACGCAATTAGAGTGCTGGTCGGGTAGTCGGGTTTTTAAACTTACTTTTTTATCTTATCATACTGAACCGCCGCGCTGAGTTCATTCACAGAAAAACGATCGCCGTCACCGTGTCACATTTGGGTTAAATAACCACGTCTCCCTCTCACCGAGAGAAGGTCTGCTTCCCGGCAGTGGGTTTATTGTAGGCTAGTAACGGTTATGAACCACGTTTCCCGTTGACATGTCGATGACGACTGCGGTCGACAAACGCCCTAACAACAGGTATCTGAGACGCACTTATCGTCGTACTAAATTCTGTCACGAGAGAGCACTTGGTTATTTAAATAAAATAATACTAGCTTTGCGGATTATTCCCTCAAACATTTGTTTTTATATCTTTCAGAATATAACTGGGTTAAAGAAACAAATCAACAATTGTTATTATTCTTTATTTTAGCTAAAGGATTAACCGAAACATCAATCAAAAAAGATTTCTGTGGAAATTTTTTTTTACAAATAATAAATTATACTGGGCCACCGACCAACATAGATCTATACTAATATTCTTCTTATCCGGTACGCTCTTGACAGAGCGATCGTGATCGTTACGTACTCGTAGCAGTATTGGAAGGGGCAGATGTGATGCACTTCATGACATTTCGCCACCGCTGCCTGCTAGAGGTCATCCTGCTGCATACTAATATTATAAAGAGGTAAAAGGAGAAGACCCATATTGGGCTCAAAATCCGAAGGGCCGGTCAGCAAGTGAAAAACTGTATTACTCCTGGTTGGGGAAGTCCTTATCATTTAAACTATTGCGTCTCATCTCCACGACATCTCATCTCTCATCATCTTTCTTTCATCTTGAACAAGTATTACCTATTATGACAACAAACCTATGCGAATGTTCGTATAACTTTTGTTCGCATTTTAACTAAACATCAAGGTCACCTTTCATTTATTTTTGCCAATCGGTGGTTATATAATGATTTTATTAAATGGCTAAAACCGGAATTTTCAGGTTTAAAAAACCAGTGGACGAATGGTGCTGGAGATTGAACGCGATAATAAAAAAAATATAAGGAGGACTTCCCTGACCAAAGAAACACATTTTTTTTGGCACTTTAAACGTATAAAACGTCCTGCGGTTTCATTTTGACAGTTCAACAATATTCATTACGTTATTTACGTTGTTGAGCAGATTCATTTTTCGAACATAAGAAGCAATGGTTTAGCCACGTCCCGGTCTCTTTTGTATAAGTTTTTATATAAGTACGGTAATCTTCGGAGCTGATTCGAAAGTTATTTTACTGATAACACGCTACAGTATTGCTGAGTATCTTAAATTTTATGGCGAAACAACAAATAAACATACGGAACAAGTCAGAGGCAGAATAAGCTACTTAGTCCTAAATTAAGTAGATAAAGTTGTTATGCAAATTAAAAAAATCATCACCAAATCTGTACAATCAAACATACACCTACACAGGAAAAAGATAACATACAACGTAAGGAATAAAAACAAAATCCAGTTAAAACCAGCTCACGCTCGCACTAATTATGGCAAAAAACAGTACTAGTTGAAGGAGCACGGCTGTTCAATAGTTTACCGGACCACATAAAAAAGTGTGACAGTGTAAACACATTCAAACTTAGATTAAGACAATACCTAACAACATTTTAAATAAAATAATGCTAATGCAATGTTTCCAACACCCTAGAGGTGCCTAATATTAATAGTACCTACTAGTTATAGTTAATTTAAGTATCTCATTATAAGCGAACTGTTATTTTTTAAGTTCCTATGAGAAATAAAGTTCTTTAAACCCAAACCCTTCGTCAATATAGCCATTTAATTTTGAATTTCCTTAACCATTCATATTCCTGACTTTACATGGAATCAAAACCAACTCTTACATTATACACTGTATAATTTGAAATATCCGTAACTGTAATGCATACGTGGAAAGGACTATAGTAATCATAGCTGTATGCTACTTTTCTCTATAGTGTAGGCACTAGAGGTTAATAATATTACGTACGTCCAACGATATCATATAAAATGTTGTGTGTTGTTGTACTAAGTTGCAAAAACTTTCATCAATGAAAGTCTGGCGAGATTCCAGTAACCCAGTTACCGCCACATAGTAATATCTTTATCTTTTTGGCTTGGATTTGTATTATTCTTAATACGTTTTATTAAATATCACAAGGACTGATACAATTTCAAGTTGTTCGTGGTGCGCGTTCCAACTCACCATTTGGTGACCTTCCTCAAGGAAGAGTTTTGGCCGAAAGGTGAGCTGTATCGGGGTTTCCGTGGTCAGCTACGCAACACCTAAAGCAGTAGTTTTAAATTTGTTTTATAAAATATGTATTAGTTTATAGTTATTGTTTTTATACTTATATTTGTATTGTGTTTTATGGGTCATAATTGCCTGAAATAAAGGACAAATAAATAAATAAGTATACCGGTTTCTACACCGTCACTTGCGAACTACGCATCACACTGACGTCACGGAAAATCATATCGTCGGAAGATCCTCCCTTTTCTATAGAGGATCACTGAACTTTACACCCTGCTCTTCATGCCTCTATATAAGCATAATCAGCCTACAATGTGCCCACTGCTGGGACACCGGCCTCCTCTCAGTGGGAGGGAGTGGGCCAAAATCCACAGAACGGGCCCAGGGTGGGTTGGTGGACGTTATAATTGGTTTTCGAACATTTGGTTCTATGACATGCTGGTCTCCTCACGATGTTTTCCTTCACCGTTCCGGGAGCGCTTGCCTGGGTCCGAACCCGCGAACTACAATTCTTAAGTCGGGGCTGATATCGCTGAGCCATCACTGCTCTCCAGGATGATCAAGTGGCTACCTGTATGGAATTCTGGTAAGTACCTACAAATACAACAAAGAGACGTGAAAATATCAAAAGCGGTTAGTCGGTAACTGTTAGTGCAACCGTGATGCGGAAAATGAATAGGGTGAGAGCAGGATGGCCCCCAACCATCCGGTTGGGGGCCATCCTGCTGGACCGGGCCAATGATTTCCGCAGGCAGTTTGACTAGAGATGCGGAAGGAGCAGAATCGAGTATTTATGCTTCCGTTTTTTTTTTTTCATAAGTAAGTATTATAAATAGATATTTACAATCACGACAACGTGTGGATCTCTCTGCCAGAGCGTCCGTGCTCCTTTCCATTATATATCAACCTTTAGCATTCGAAGCAAGAGCGAATAGGCACTTTCCATTGTAGACCTCATCTATCGTTTTCGATCAATCGACATCGAAGACAAGAGCAGCCCCATTTCGCTTTAAAAAAAAACATAGGTAATTAGGACAAAATCAAAACAAAAAGTTGTTGTTTTATATTTTAAGCCCATTTCTCCACTAAAGTTCATTTCTTGCTCATCTTTCAACTCAGCCTACACATACCGTTTAGCTATATCGTGGCTATATCGTAGATTTGCTCACTTCATGAAATGGCCATATCGTAATTTGCTCACTTCATGAAATGCTCGAGAATTTCATGAAATGGTCGCATTTCATGAAATTCTCGTCTTCTTTTGGTTCTTATATTACAGAAGAAGACGGTCGAATTCAGTTTGACGGAGCCCCACTGCGTAGGGCTCCTATTTATGTGTGCAGGGTTTAAAGGACCCTAACGAAACCGATCCTCGAGGTGCCCCTGACGTCGACCGTCTTCTCGAGAAAAAATTCTCGAACATTTCATGAAGTGAGCAAATCTACGGTATTGCCACGACAGCTACATCTACACGTAAGCGCTGATAGTTAAGAATGTTAAAATTTACGATACCATTTACCACCAGGGTATCCGAAGGTATATGTGTCGTAAACGAGATAAGTACGGTTTATTTCATTCGGACTATGCAAATATGGTAGGTAACAAAGTTTGGTCATCACTCGTAAAATATTCGGCAATGTTATTAATGAAACCTTTGAAGGTCTAATAAAATGTTTTATACATACTTATAATTTATTGGTATTAGGTATAAGCTAAGCTCTTTGAACATAACAGACAGCTGTGCTGCTGGGGAGTTTGTTGCGCCACTTCTTCTTCCCAGCTAAAGCACTAGGAAGTTAAGGGCGGGCGTTTTGGGGGAAGTTTGAATAAATGACTTTTGATTTTGATGTTTTGTTACTGAATTTCGTAAGACCGGCAGTACGAATTTGGATGCAACTTGGTATACAGAGTTTATAACCTAGTGTTAGCTGCAACTTCAGACTAGATGGAGTTACGAGTCACCAGCCCTATAAATGCTATCGCAAACCGGCGCGCATTCTTTATTTCCCGATTGATAATAATAATTAAAATGTTTTGATTCAGCCTGTCCCCACTTGCTGTCCCCCTATCAGTGACGCCCTTAACCGAAGCCCGAACCCCGCAGAGGGTGCCCTCAGCGTGCAGTCGCTTAGTAATTTTAAGTAGTTTTACGCTCCTGGCTGGAGGCTTTCAGTTCACTTTAAGGCACCACAGGAATGTCCGGTTGAGCAGTCACGGCCTCTCAAGGTCAACTGCGAGATGCCAAACAAAAATTATAAAAGCACGCATTTTCTTTTGGCCGACAGACGTGCGCTCGTGAACATTGGTTTAGTCGTGTTGCTTAATTTAATTAAAATTATTTATTATATTTGTAAATTATTAAAAATTACTGTTGATCGTGATAATTGTTCTTTTTTTAAAATAAAATCAATTTAAATTCCTAAAAGTAGATTAAGACACTGGATACTTTTATCCCGGTAGTATGTTCCCGTGGGATAATTTCCAACCTCCATGCAGGCAAAGCCGCTTAAAAAAGCTAGTTTTAGATAAAAACAAACCCTAGAACACAAAAACTCTGATATTAAATTCCTCACTGAACAAAATATATTCCAAAACTACTACCAAAGAAAGAATTTCTGGCAAACGGCACATGCTGATCAAATATTCATATTTGGTTCCTTTATTACATTAGATAGAAACAATCCTAAAAGTCAGGGACCTTCTAGAAAGAAATGTAAAATTAGGAATTAATAACGAGATTTTAGTTTCTAACTTCTTATAAGTTAATTTGTTATAAGTTTAATTAAGGTACTCACTAAAATTAATTTTGATAAGTCCTTTTAAATTAAGCGTATTTAAAAAAAAAATCTTTTACTATTTCTTGTTCCGGAGTGTTGCTAAGTCAATCACAGACTTTGCTTACAATAGGGGTAGATAAAATATTAATTAACTTAAAGTTGCACGAATTGGCCCGTAAAAAATATAAGTAATTTTAACAACAGCAATTAAAGTAATAAATAGTTAAATTATTTAAATAATTTTCTTAAATTCATTTTATTTTCGTAGATAACCTTCATGAAACCTTCGAAAATAGCGAGCTAAAAGGGAGCTGATAATGTTTGGAACCCTTCCGGAACAATATTAATGAACTTAATTTGTACCGTGTCATTATTTGTTGCGTTTATTGATTAAATAACAAAGCGACAAATTAAATAACAAAGCGACAAATTAAATAACAAAGCGACAAATTAAATAACAAAGCGACAAATTATGATAACGGTGAAAATATCTGTTATCATCATCTTCATCGTCTTTTCCAAACTACGTTCTGACCGACTTCCAGTCAAACTGGATGCAGCTGAATACCAGTATTTTACATGAAGCGACTTAATATCTGACCGCCACAACACAGTTACGGGGTAACACGTTACCCCTTGGTAAGACTGATTGTCAGATTTTTGGGATCTGCCAGGGGTGCGGGTTGTTCGAAAGAGATACCGTGGCCCCTAGCACAAAGGCAACTGAGGGAACAGGGGTGGGTTTTAGTCGGCAAAAGTCTGACACGCCCTCCTGCTCCACCCAGAGCGGAAGAAGTTATTTGAAGATGTCCGATCCTCAAAAAAAAGAAACGACTTTTGGGATTCAGACTACCCACCCGTAATGACCGTCAACGATCTACGAAAGACAGCCAGGACGAACAGCTTTACGCGCTTTCGAGGGATGGAGGAGTCACGGTTTGCAATTAATGGTCACCGATCCACGGATCAACCTCGGCAAGCGCTAATTAACCTTGAAAATCGACCCATGCGGCTGTTACTGTTCAGCCAAGTCAAACTTAAAATATCCTAATAACATACCATAATTTACGATTTAATTCCTTGAGGGGTAAGACAGACGTGTTTTGTAACAACCGCATTTTGCCAGTTAAGTTTAAGTCAAAATTAGCAGTAGGCAGTTAGCATTAGATAAATCCAGCTATTCATTAGTTTTTATACGTTTATTCTCAATGTTGGAATAAACTGAAGAAACAAGTTGCTCTTTATAGGATCGTGAATATGGATTAAAGTTCTATCAAAGAGAGCCTTTGGCAATCGTGAAAATAAATAAAATAACTAGGCTATGCACTCTCCTACGCCACAGAGGATGTTCTAGTTGAACACTTTTTCAATTTCAACCCAAGTTCTG
The DNA here is from genome assembly GCA_947359405.1 of Antitype chi. Taxonomy (NCBI): domain Eukaryota; kingdom Metazoa; phylum Arthropoda; class Insecta; order Lepidoptera; family Noctuidae; genus Antitype; species Antitype chi. Next base: position 5,020,485 of record OX375815.1, on the reverse strand, counting down.
ATAGTTTGTGCATATTGAGACCGATAGTCCGTTTGGCTCACACGGACCCGCGAACAAGCGAGCATTCGTTCGTTGCACAAGATTTAATCTTAAAGATTGATATGGTATGAATTTAGCTGCAAATAGCTACCAGCTTAACATGAATGAAAGTGTTACATTTCGCGCAAGAAATTTCGAAGTACTTAATTAAAACATTCGCTTGAAAACTAAACACCAAACAGCCCTCTGGCCGTGAAGACCACTGAAGTTCCATAAAACCTGCTATCAAAACGACTTCTGTGCGGCTACCTATGACGTCGTCAAGGTTGCGAAGTTGTGTAAGTTATGTTCATCATCATCATCTTCTTTTCAGCCGAAAAACGTCCACTGCTGGACATAGGCCTCCCCCAGGCTCCACCATTTCGACTGGTCTTGTGCTTCCCACATCCGGCGGATTCCCGCGGCCTTCACAAGGTCATTGGTCCACTATGTGGGAGGCCTTCCCACTCTACGTCTTCCGGTACGCGGTCGCGGTTATGTTATGAGGCCATATTTTTAAAAGTTGTCGTACCATCGACACTTAAAAACAGAATTGTGACGTGTGATGTGGGAAGCAAGAACTTGACGAGACAAAAGTGAACAAAAGTACCTAACCCTTTCTCATAGGTTGAAACTACAGGGTCAAGTTAAATTTGCTAGCAAAACTCCACAATCGAATCGGATTATGTCTTTACCCGACAAAACAATAAATAGGTATTTTTTTCGGTTCAACCACCATTGCTGGTTTCGTAACCTGAAGTAAGAGTTGAGAATGCGGCGGTAAGTTTTTAATACTGAAAATTCAAGTGACACTACGTTCGCTTGATGACCCCAAAAAAATCTAATCAAATCCTACAAATATTACAAATATGAAAGTTTGTATGTTTGGATGTTTGTTACTCAATAACACAGAAACTGCCAAACGGATTTGAATGAATTTGGCACACAGATAGCTTATAACCTGGAATAACACATAGGATACTTTTATCTCGTAACATTCCCGTGGTATAATTTCCGACCACTACGCGAGCGAAGCCGCTGGCAAAATCTAGTTATTTATATTTTTGTTTGATGAATTTAAGACATCCTATCATATCTGCGGAATATTGCTAGCTTAATCAATTTGACCTGAATAGTTTGAAACTAGCAAGTCTGAGTTGGTATTCACCGGGCGGGCGGTAGTGTTAACAAAAGTCCCACAGCGCCATTTGATGTGCGAGCGTGAACGAGACGAGTCTGCTGCGGTTTGGATGAGCGCCAACATTTATTTCATTTACCTTACTGCGAACTGGCATGGGGATCAACTGAGAGGTTTAGTGCCAGCCCTAATGCATGTCGATGTTCTTTTGTTTTGCTACCTACATTGTTGTTCTCTTCTCTCGTATCGTGACGAACGTTGGAACAGAAAAGTATAAACATAATGCATAATCATTTTATAACGTTCCCACTGCTGAGACAGAGCTAGGCCTTCTCTGTGTGAGTGGGAATATGCGCATTGGTGGATGTCACATTTCTTCGTATTTTTGGTCCTGGAACATGTTAGTTTCCTCACGATGTTTTCTCTCACCGTTTTGAGAGCAGTGGCGATGAAATAAATTACACAAAGTATAGCGCCTGTCTGGGTTCGAACCCTAGGTCCAACAACTCGTAAATCGGGGCTGTTACCATTAGGCCACAGCTCGACAATCGCTCCAGAATAGAAAATCTCATCGAATTTGAAATATGTAATTATATTCGCAAGTTAGTAATATGGTAGCGGAAATGATGACCCAGGATATGTCGGACGTAAGAACTATTTAAAAGTCACCACTCGTGGCTTTTTTAAAGGTACTTGGCGAAAAAAATTGAGGCTTTTTTACTATTTTTGGGAAATCATCAAATAACTTCTCCCGCTCTGGGTGAAGCGGTAGGGCGTGTCAGACTTTTACTGACTAAAACCCACCCGTGTCCCTTCAGTTCCCTGTGTGCCAGGGGCCACGGTATCTTTTTAAAACAACCTGCAACCCTGGCAGAAACAATCTAGGCTTAATTGTCAAGCTTCGGCTTTAAAAATCCAACCCACATAACGAATGAGTATTTTTTTGAAACTGCAGAATTTGAACAAGTCCTTTTGTAAGTAACTGACAATATATTGGTAAATTATGGTCACACTTTTTGTACATTAAATTCCAAAGGTACTGATTTCATTCGTAGGTAAAACTGTATATTTAAAAATCAAACAAAAAAATTGGATATTCATTCTTAAAATCATTATCACGAAAACAATATTGTCTGCAAAGATTCTTAGGCATCTGTTCCACCGCAGGCTATTAATGAGAAGCGAGTAGAGCTACAAATAAATACGATATGACAAGCTACGAGCACTGCGTATAAGCGTGAGCCCCTCAGCGAGTGTTCTGCCAGCCCAACGAGCGTCGCTGAGCGAGTACTCTCCTTGATAGCTCTTGGCGCTGCGACAAATGAGTACGCACCGGGGCCACGAGACCATTTTTTCATTGCTGAATGGTCCTGCTTTTGACCTCGTTCACGCCTGATGGAAAGTGATTAATGAAGTCTATTAAGGAACGAGCGTGCCTAGAAAATGCCTGTTTACTCTTGCTTGGAAGGCAGACGTGTTAAATGTGGAAGGGAATACGGATGGTGCATAATTAATGCGGAGGAGAAGCACTAAGTACTTCTCTCTTCTCTCTTCTTCAACCCTTGGCCACCCAATGCTGAGTGTAGGTCTCTTCCAAATCTCTCCACTTTTGGCGGTTTTGTGTCATGGCTATCCAGTACTACAGCACCCTAATTGCGTAACTCACGATTAGTCATAATCTGTTTCGTTTTGAAACAGATGGCTAAACCAGTGCTTCTTATGTTCGGAAAATGTGTCTGCTCAACAATGTAAATGACGCAATGAATATTGTTGAACTGTCAAAATGAAACCGATTATGATTAATCGCGTGTTATGCAATTAGGGTGCTGATCGGGATGTCAACCAAGTGCGGAGTACCCTGCAGTACGTCTGATAGTCCGGTAGCAGGTACCTACAATCCTTTGCACGTTTTTTGAGCGAGAAAATCGTTGATAGCTAGTCGCCTGCTCATAGGCGGTGGAGCAGGTGCTTTAATCTTAATACAATAAGGATAAAACCAAGCTACTATAACAATGAGAAACAAACAAAAGGTTTTATTCAGAGGTTTTATTAAAGAGATCTACTAACTTGTAAGTTTTCATCCACAAAGAGTCTGGGCACTAGCTCGAGAAATAATCTTTTTCACAATAAAATCCGTATATTGTGATTTTAATCTAGCATCTAGCATAGGTATTCGTTCGTCGACTGAACAAATATCTACTGAGCCAGCGCAAACGGTTTGGTTGTTTTTGCGTGTATTTGCTACATCTGCGACTAGTCGTCGCAAGAGAGAGACGTCGTGCAGCAGGCTTAGCATGACGCTTTCTATTTCTACGAAGAATAGACAATGCTTTTTCAATACAAAGTGACATTTTGTTTCTCCATTTTTGACATCGCACCGTAGATGTCCTTCTACAATCTGTTATTTTGTCTTTCGTTTCTAACTTTCTTTACCTAAGCCCTTATAAATGAAGACTATTTCAGAAGAATATTTCGTCCCAAACTGTCAAAATCACACTGACAACAAACTTTCTACTCGACGGCCACAAAGTATATACGATTATCTACTAAATCATGATTCGTTAAAAACGCATTACTGTGATAATTAATAGAAAAACATAGCTATCTTCTCCTATAGTACATCATTTAGTCAATAGTCATGTCTATTCTTCCGTCGACAAATCAAAGCTCGTGCTAAGACTGTAGGAAGCGATCATTTTCTTGGAGTATTCGAGAGAGACGGTAAGGTTGTTCATCTTCAGTCATCTTGAGACTGAATATGGATCCTCTTGTTACACTTGCTTTGATGCTTATCATACGAAGGCGAAACACATCCTACTGTCGCTGGGTGTACGTGTGCACCTAGCCTAATCGCCGCGACGAGTAGCATGAGCGTACGATTCCTCCAGCCTGTCATTGTGACTCTGCAACTCGACTTCAATATTCCTTGTGGGGAAGCCTTGAAGATGAGCTTTTGTATTTACATTTACATGTCGCATAGTGTGCGCCTTGTCTAAATTAGATCATTACGACTTTCGCCTTACCAACAAGATAATCTATTCATCAAGATTCGAAAATATTAGGTATTCTATTGTTAATTTTACTTACCAAAAAATATTACGGAATAAAACAATATAATTATTACAGGAACAATGAAAACTTCGTCTTTATATTTCACGTTCATTGGGATCATTGCCCTCACCTTATTAACACATTCAAAGGAGTCCCCACAATATAAAGTACCTACTTACATATTATCTATTAAATTTACAAGACTCACTTACCCCTTGTTTTGGACTAAATGTTTTTCTTTATTTCTTATTCCGGAAGGAGATGAACATGAAACATGAAACCCTATGGAATACAAACATAAAATTGCAGTTAATTTGAATAAAAAAAATAACTTGCAGAAGTGGAGAAATAATCTTAATAGAATATTTTTTTGCGTGTTTTTGCTCTAAAACACTTTTTAATAATCAACAAAGATCAGAACAGGGGAAAATAATAAACTAACGCATAAAAGCACTTTGTCTAAAAAAAAAAACAATTTGAGATGGCGCATGGCGCTTTGCAGACGGTGAAACAAAGAGGTATGAAGTTTTATGAAGCAGACTTCAATTTAAAACTATGAAAGTTTAATAAACCTGAGAAGTACGAACATCAGAGACAAAAAATGGTTTGTGCCGTAGACAGAGCCGTTTTTTCGTACTTATGAGACTGTTAACAAATTAAAATTAATTTACTTATTTAACTTGTATTACACACAGTATCTACATAAACATACAAGCAACATTACATGAAATTCAAACCAACATGAAACTTTGACTGATTTGGTTCCAAACTAGGCATAGCCAGTAATTTGGTGACCCAAAACACTACACAAACTTAATAAAGTAATGTGTTCTGCTAGCGAAAGCCATTCATAATTTTATAAAATATTTAAATAATAAATATAAATTTAATAAAAAGAAGCTAAACAACAACATAGATACTCTCAAAACAACACACAACAAAACAGAAAATGTGAGTAAACGTGGAGTGTTTTTATGAGCGTTTATTCTGAAAATTGGCAACGTCGCAAATATAGCTGTCAAACGTTTACTTGTTTTTATTAATTTGTTAATATTACTGTATGAAATATCGCTAACTAGTGACCTAAAATATGAATAATGATTTGCAATTATAACACTAAATTTGATGTTGTTACCGTTTTAGGTGTAAAAAGGGCATTTGGAAAGTTACCAAGATCTTTTTTTTACATCTAAAACTAAATATTCGGTGTTAAGATATTAATTATTGCATTTCATAATCAATATTTTAGGTCACTAGTTAGCAATATTTCATATTTCCATACATTAATATCGCCAAATTAATCATAACAGTGAAATATTTGACAGCTATTTGCGGCGTTGCCCATTTGCAGAATAAACGCTCTTAAGGTAGATTTGTATTTTATCAGTGTGTCGTTAACTTGTGCTACAAAGAAAGCTTCCTGCTTCCTCTTGTCCGGGCCAGCAACCATTATTTTTAACTTAAAGTTTTGTAATAGTGTTCGCGTCATCTTGTTTTCAAAGAGCGATAGTTAGTTTCACAGTTCTGTGGTTTAAATACAGCCTTCATTCTGGTTGACGCACAGCTTAAAATAAACAAATTAACGGGTAACGTAAGTAGATTTTATAAGGAAAATAAATAAAAAGTTAGGTCTAATAACAAAAGTAGGTATCAGGAAGGCCTCAAACATTTCGACAACACTTCGGTAAACTCGAGTTTGGGAAAAGAATTCAGTTACTAAAGAAAGGCAACATACAGTCCCAAATAACAAACGGGCACGGACGCCTGTGTAAGCCAGCAGTTTATTAAAAGATTGTGGCTTTACAATAGATGTGGTGGTATTAGATGCACAAGTACGGGATTTATCAAGGCGGCCCTACATTTTGTCCAAGTACCTGTTTCTAGTTATAGTCCCTATTGTGTTGCATGCTTTTAGTTATTAATCTTGATATTGAATTTTAAGATTTACGCACTAGAAACTCCATTATACTAAATAAATTCCCGTTTAGGAGTATGATGGAGTTTTTTGCCTCTCCATAGTAATGTTAGCACGCAGTTTCGCTCAGTGTACTGCTCCTGTTAAAATAACAATGTTCAAGGGATTCTGCCAGACATTCTACACGAGTGGCCTGTGGGCAAACTTTACATAAAAAGCCTACAATGCCTTGCGCGGCCACTATAATAATGTGTGCAGGGCTCTGCTTCGGCTCCCTCGATATTGCAGTGCATCCATGTTTACTGACGCCAGCGTAGATGACTTCTACGCAATTATGCGTAAAAAAGTAGCGTCGGTGGTGCGACTTGTACGGGGCCCGCCCGAATAGCGTCCTGAGGATGATTGGCAAGAGAACCGATATAGTTCTGCTCAGTAGGTTCACTGAATGCATGTTGTGAGATCGGTGAGCCTGCTGTGCAGGGGTGTCAAGTTTCTTCTTTTTTACTTTTTAAATTACTAATATTAGATATAAGCAAAGCCTATCGACTTGTTTGTCTGAAAAAAATATATTTTTATTTTATTTATTTATTAGTCGAATCAATTTGCCTGCCTTTCCTCAACTATGCTGTTAATACTTATTATTACAAGCTCCCCCCCCCCCCTATTTATCTCCATAATACCCAAAAGACAAATTAGAGCCATACGAAGTGTTTTGAGATTCATATTTTCGGGCAGACTACAAAGAGCACTGACAGTTCTTAGCGACTACAAACGTAATATATATCCGTACATTTCGACGGCAAGTAGGAACTGGCATAATTATCTTTTGACTTCACAAGACCGCGCCTGGTAAATGTTGGTGGAAAAAAGTTAAGTGTGGCTCATTCATCTTCGCCGGCTAACTAGGTACTTTCATTGAGAGGTCTCAGAATTTTGTATTTGGTTTATTAAGAAAACATGCAAAATAAAATATCTAGGTCTTGTTTGTAAAGTTGTGGTATTCAAACTTTCGTGTGAGGAAGTTTTCAGGATTTGTCAAATTTGTAATTATAAATAGGTAGGTAATTTTTTTGTGATGTTATGATTTTCGCGTAAATATGAGAGATGTTATGGCGGCAGATAAAAGGGGATGAAAGGATGTCAATCGGTCATTTCTGTACAGTTCTGTGCACTGCCACTTAAATTTGGCAATTCTTCTCATAGATTTACACCTTGAAGTGGCAGTGGGCAGCCACATTGCTCGCAAAACAGATGAGCGATGGGGCCGAAAGGTTCTGTAGTGGCCACCGCGTATTGGATGACGTTGAGTTGGAAGGGCTCCCACAAGGTGGACCGATAACCTTGTGCCTTCACAAGGTTATCGGTCCACCTTGTGGGAGGCCTTAGGAATCCGCTGGATGCAGGAAGCACCGAACCGGTCAAAGTGGCGGAGCTTGCGGGACGCCTATATCCAGCAGTGGGCGTCTTTTGGCTGAAATAATGATGATGATGATGATATGTCAATTTAGTAGATAATTTGGTCATGTTGAGAAGATGGGTGAACGGCAACGAACTAAATATATTTACAAGGCTGATGCGAATTAAAATTTTATTCTGGCAGGAGATGCCCTAAAAGGAAATGAAGAGACCTTAGCCCGAGTTCACCAAAACAGCCGTTTAACCATAACCGGCTGATTAACAATATTTTTCTGTTCACAACCATTGGTTAAATACTGTAATCGGATGGTTAACTTAAACGACGTAGCCAACACAGTTTAACCGTTGGTTTATGCTTTCTGATTTGAAGTTTTGCATTGTGAATCACTTTTAGTTACAAAATAAAAATGCAAGACGCTTTGAGTTACTTATTCTTTGAAGAGGATAATGTGTTAGATGATTTTGAAGATAATATATAATTTTGCGCACTCCCCGTATATTCCAAACACGGCACAATAATTTCGAGGAATATGACGAGAAAACATTTTGTACAAGATTTCGTACATACAAACATACTAAGTGCTCTGGAATTATTTGATTTAATTGAAAAGAAGTTTGAATAGCCAAGCACGTTTGCAGTGAGTGTCGAAAGCATTAAATTTGTCAGCCAGATGCTTCCGACCCCACTTTTTGGGCATTTGTCGTAGCCGTCTTTCACAAAATAATGTCAAACCATTCGATCGTTCGGTCATTTTCGACTCTCTCATTCAAAAACGTTCGGTTATTTAACTGTTGGGTGGAATTGAATAGTAACCTCGAAAGAAACGCTGTTTATTTAAACATATGTTTAATGCTTTCAGGACGGTCACGTAATCAATGGTTATGTTTTAGTTGGTGAACTCGGGTCTTAGTGGTGATGTTTTTTTTTTTGTTTTTTTTTTTTTAACAAAATCCACAGCTCTTTAACAATTTCTTTTGTAATGTTCTTCAGAAAGGTGCAGAGTACTCGTAACCCACGTGCATTTATGTAAATTTATCCTCCGTACCTGAATTTCAACTGCGGCCAACCAGAATCCCGGTTAATATCCAAGACCGGAAAACAACGAATGTTCGGCTCTAGTTCCCGTAAATTTTCGAACCGAAATCATGGTCCCCGGTTTGAGAACAGTGGCCAAACTTTCGTATAGTTCATGTAATACTCTAAACGTCCATTGTGTATTGGACCCATGTTTTCGCAGAAATCAACCAGGAGACGTTTTCCTTCAATAGAATTAAAATGCAGAAAAAATAAAATATGACGTTTTGGTATTGGATATATTTTTTTGGGTGATTATCGCCCCACTACGGCAAAGCTAAAAGTGTTGTGTTCGTATGTTCATCTGTTCCCTCATAACCAGAGATCAGATATTCGGATGCATATTCACCCAAAGTTGAGATGTTGGCTAACATAAAATGCGCTTTTGTATCGAAAAAGTCTTAATTTAGGTAAGTAATTTGTTTATTTTTTGTTTTAAATTAATATTACAAATAATTTATAAAGCCGCTTCCATACTTTCATAGCTAAAAATTATGCTCAGGTAAATATTAATATCCGATCTCTGCTCATAACTCTTGTACTAATTGCTACTCGTCGTATTTTGAGACATAACTCCGGCTATACGAAAATCGATTTTATGTTGTAACGATTATTTTTTTTAACCTTATGAAGTAGTTGTTGTAATTGCTTTGTAACAGCCTTTAAAAAAAAGGAGGAGGTTCTCAATTTGACTGTATTTTTTTATGTTTGTTAACTCAGAACTTTCGACTGGGTAAACCGATTTTGATAATTCTTTTTTTATCTGAAAGATGTTTTTTTTTTCCATGTGGTCCCATTAAAATTTCATATAGATCTGATGATGCGTTTCGGAGACAGACCAGAGAACTCTTCACAAAATTACAGCATATGAACCGCGATTGCTGCGATCGCATAAATATGCATTGTTTGAGACACAAGGATGAAGAAATTTCGAATTAGTGTGGGGTGCTATAACTAAAAAGTGAAAAATAAAAACTTTTTCCATAAAAAAAAACAGCCGACTTTCGGAAAAACACTACAAAGTGAAAAATAATTTCGGAAGTCGGTGTCTTTGGATATGTATTTAAATTTTTTGTTTTGGTTATAACTTTATTGGTTTTACTTCTAAAATAAAACATAACATTCATAATGCATTATTTATCGAAATTAAAGAAGCTCAAACCAACAAAAAAACGTAATCTGTGAGATCTGCTTTTTAAGCGCGCTAAAAATGCTATTTTATAAAAACCTGTGGCACTTCGTAGCAAGTGGCCAGACCCGTTTATTTGATCTGCAATTTTTTTCAGTTCGGCTTATCCTTAAAGCAAGTTTTTAAACCGCTCGAAGTAATCCTACAATTTATTTATGTAAACTAGTTGTGGCCATCATAAAATCATACAAGGTTGTTCCACTAATCCAATCCAATCAATAGAGATTTGTTTTTTTTTCCACAAATTCCCATTATGAGACTTCAATGGTGGTTTGTGGCAGAAAAGTTTACAAATCGCCATGGATGGGATTTGTCAATGGATATTAATTAGTCTAAATAATTGAGATTGAGAACTTGTCAAACTCTTGTTTAGCATTATTTAAGGTGTTTCCTTCGGGAGACGTGGAAATTAAAAAAAAAACAACAAATTTTGTATTTCGCTGGCTGTCATCTTGCAATGCAAAATATTTTATTTCCAAAGGCACCATCTCCATGGGTGAGATAATCGCGGCGATAGTCTGGTCTCGATGATACCTATCGCCGTTTGGAGATAGCATTATGCTACGTGACGCCTATTTTCGCCCAACTTGTTCTTTTTTGTGTTTGTGATCTTTCTTTGCGTCATGTTTATTGCAAATAAATGTATTTTATTTCTTTTTTTTCTTGCTTTATCCTATTGAATTTGATGCCACGGTTTCACTATCACTGCGATACTCTAGCCAGTGTAGATGGCGCCTAGGAAAGCGGCGTACGGTCACACAATAACGTCTACCCAAATACAAAGTGTTTTTGATACCTTATGTACTCAAATACTGGTGACAATGACCGAATTTCATGGCGGTTGTTATAATAAATAAACCACTTTCCTAGGATCCCAAAAACAGAGTGTACATATTGAACTAGTATTGCGTCTTGTGTCAAAAGAAACGAGGTCAGATGTCACTTGTCTCAATGATCTCCCCCGCAATAGACTAGGTCTATTATTGCTCAATCGCCTAATAGAATGATTCGGTTAGACAAATAGGGATCTAATATGGGCCGTGTCCTATAAGTATGGTTTATATATTGTTTTTCATACATTCACTATAATCAAGAACAAATCAAGAAAGACTTGACAAAAAAATACAACTGACTTCCAAAAAAACCACCACAAAGTGAAAAATATTTTAATTTCGGAACTCGGTGTTTTCGGTTACGTATTTTCATTTTTTTGCCATCAACTCCCGAAATTAAAGTTATTATTTTTGTCCTTTGTACTTACCCATTTTTTTTAGCAAATCGGTTGTATTGTTTTTGTATATTTTTTTGACATTTAGCCATGGTACCCGACGCCACACGAATTCGTATACATTTGCATGCTCGATCGGGTTGGTATCCGGGCTGCGCGCTGGCCACTCCATACGAGTAATGTTCATCTCTTGAAGGTAGTCATTCACAATCCTACCTGTATGAGGTCGGGCATTGTCATGCATAAATATAGCATCCTCACCTAAATTGACCATAAATGGACCAACGTGATCATTGAGGATTTCTTCCACATATCTTACGCTAGTTAAAGAGCCGTTTTCTATGATCACCAGCTCTGTGCGACTTTCAGAAGAAATTCCGGCCCACACAAGTACAGACCCACCACCGTAGGCTACTTTTTCTTCGATGCATGCTTGCTTGAATCTTTCCCCTGGTCTTCGATACACTCTGTGTCTTCCATCGTGCTTGTAGAGCATAAATTTTGATTCGTCGGAGAACATAACTTTTGACCAATCTTCAATACTCCAATTTACGTGGCTCTGGGCATATCTTAGTCTTGAAATACGATGCCCACGCTCCAGTTTAGGGCCGTTTGCAGGTCTAAGGGGTTTTAAGTTAGATTCAGCAAGCCGACGTCTTACTGTCCATGCACTTGGGTTACTTCCTCCGAGGCGTCGAAACTGATTTGTGAGTTCAGTTCCTGTGAGAAAGCGATTTCGAAGCATGGTGTTCACCAAGTATCGGTCTTCTCGTGCTGTGGTACACCTGGTTCTGCCCGTTCCTGGTCTGCGTAGGTAGGCGAACCAGTTTCTTCGTAACGTCGGAGAACTCTTTGTACTGTTGACAGCGACACACCGACAGTCCTGGCTGTATCGCGCTGACTCCGGCCGGTTTCCAGCATTGTAAGTATTCTGGTGCATTCTTCAGGCGTAAGCGACATAATTTCAGCTTGAATAATGAATATAGAGCACTATCAACATGGTTTATGTACCCACATAAATGACAGATTACAAACAAAAGCAAAACCAAATGCTGTAATTTCGTAGTTCCATCTTCGAAAGTGGCCCTTTTTCAAATTAGATTTTTTTATGATATAACTTTACAATAACTATAAAGTTTTAATACCTTCATTTAAGGAGTATTACATTGTCTATTAAATACAATTTATTGCATTAACCTAGCATTTTTAGTTTCCGAGATTTTTAGGATTCTTTAAGTGACCCGGATTCATTGCTCTCGAGTGTACTTACTGACTCCTTTTGTGAAGTCGGTTTAAATATTAGAAATATTGGCTCCTTGTCCTCAAAAAGTCTTTTTCACTAGCCATCCTTATTCAATTCTTACCTTCTAGAAAAATTTCGCTTCATAACTAACACAGAAATCATTGGTCAAGCAAATCAATAATACTACCTCCATGAGCCAAAAAGTGACTTAACTTTTTATTTAGTCTATCAAGAAAAAAAAACATTAAAATGCATCGAAAAGCGGGGAGTGCATTTAAGTACTACGCCGGATGATTTGTGGTTACCAAACGTACTGCGTGCGACAGTTAACTCCATTTCGATTACATAAAAAGTCCCTTAAAATACCGTTTCATTTTTCCAGCAGGCAGTCCAGACATTTAAACCTTCATAATCATCCCCAATTGCCAGTGATTATATCCATCCGGTTCTATAAATGGGATACCGCGACCTTTTTCTGTTGCATAGAATAACAGAAACGTGTAGATGCGAATCTCGTGTTTCAGAGTCAGGGGAATGAATTGTTTATCAAATTGACTTCTAACTTAAGGCTTCTTCGACACGACAGTTGTAGAACAATTTCCTTGAAGTTTTTATAGAAATTGTTCTACGTGAGTAGCGTCACGCCTATTTGCAGGAGTCTTTATTGTCCCTATTATCAAATCACAATTGTATATTTTTTACTAACACCGCAAATTAACGTAGTGTGTCAATTTTATTATAAACTAGCAGTGCTCCGCAGCTTCACCCGCGTAGTTCCTGTTCCTGTGGGAATACGGAGATAAAATATAGCAAGTCACCCGGGGATAGTGTAGCTTCCCAACAGTGAAAGAATTTTTCAAATCGGTTCAGTAGTTTCGGAGCCTATTCAATGCAAACAAACAATCAAATCTTTCTTCTTTATAATATTAGTATAGACTAGATTTTGCTAGAGGACGTCGAAAATGTTTCCAGTCATCACGTAATTGCAAAAACTGTAAAATTAAGTGTTTTTAATATAGGGACACGCACGCGTTATCGCGTGAATTTATTTTCGCACGCGTTAGTTTTTATTTTGCGATAACTTCTAAGATATTCATTTTAATGATAAGCTGTGAATGGGAATTTTGATCTACATTAAATGCACAACGTATCTAATGTATTTAAATGGATAAAAAATAATACTGTATTGTATATTGTAAAATGCTTTGTAAATATCCCATTTCTTATACTAAAATATGTTAAAGATAAAAATGGTTACTATGGGTTATCCATAAGAGATAGACATATACCATCCTGGACATTTTATGCATCTTTTTTAAGATAAAATGTTCCGTAGTTCATTACTTTGATCTATCTCGTAAGGTTTAGTCGGCGTTTGCAATGTAAGCGCACAAAATATATTTTTTACGACATCACATTACAAATCTTTGAAATTCTCGTCTTTTCTATAAGTACTTAAATATGCATGTAGTAAACCTACATATAAACCTTCCTCTTGAATCACTTTATGTATTGATGAAAATCGCATTAAAATTCGTTGCTAGGTTTAAAGTTATAAGCGTAGAGACACGAAAAGCGACTTTGTTTAATACTATGTAGAGACAATAACAAAGTTTGTTGCGTAGTTTGAAAGATCTAAGCGTACACACACGAAAAGCCACTTTGTTTAATACTATGTACAGGCAATAACAAAGTTCGTTGCGTAGTTTGAAAGATCTAAGCGTACAGACACGAAAAGCGACTTTGTTTAATACTATGTAGACACAATAACAAAGTTCGTTGCGTAGTTTGAAAGATCTAAGCGTACAGACACGAAAAGCGACTTTGTTTAATACTATGTAGAGACAATAACAAAGTTTGTTGCGTAGTTTGAAAGATCTAAGCGTAGAGACAAGAAAAGCGACTTTGTTTAATACTATGTAGAGACAATAACAAAGTTCGTTGCGTAGTTTGAAAGATCTAAGCGTACAGACATGAAAAGCGACTTTGTTCTATACTATGTAGAGACAATAACAAAGTTCGTTGCGTAGTTTGAAAGATCTAAGTGTAGAGACACGAAAAGCGACTTTGTTCTATACTATGTAGAAACAATAACAAAACAATGGTCATTAAGACGACCAGTCACCATAGGCAGTACGCCTTGACGAACATAACGCAAAGATCAGCTATTGTAACTAGTCTATAACGTGCTAGTTAAAGTCACAACGGGTTGACAATCTCGTATAGGAAATAACCCTAATCGAGGCCAATTCTGTGTGGAAACCATCAGCATTTATAAGGTGTTCACAGGAAATTCGCATTTATACCTACAAAGTAATAGAATATCTTAATCTATGCCTGTGGCTGCGAGAATGCTTCCCGCTGCGACCGTTTGATGTCTAAATAGCTTCGGAAGCAATAATGCCATGCGTAGTAAGTGTGTTTACTGATATAAGGTGTGACTGTGCCTGCTATGGGAATGGTGGCTCGGGGAATGGCATCGGTGGGTATGAAAACACTTTGGGATTTTTAAAACTAATACCCGCTTCTTTTTGATGTTGTTTCTGCTTTGTATGGTAAGTGATATTTACTTGATCGTAACCTAGTTTTTTTTACCTGGAAATAGTGTACAGACAGTTGGGGTAGATTGATGTGCTGGCATCTGTACTGAACACCTTCACACTACATTTACAAAAGCAGTGATCTAGGCGTAGATAGCTGATGAAGTAGATTTTATGTGAGCTACGCATACGGTTCGCCCAGTCGACTCCCGGACGGAAACAATATACCAATTGCATTTGGATGGACTATAGAAGTTTGCTTTGTTATGCAGCAACCATTTTTGGGTGACCACTGAAAATCAGCGCTGTGCTGTGGATCCCATAGCACAACATCGTGCTGAGTGGAAGCCGTCTTGTCACAGTCACGCCGTGCAGCTGCCGCCATTTTAAGTTCTGTGTACCTATGAATAAATCTGTTGTTTTCTTGTTTTTTACGTCATGTCATCTTTTTGTATTCACGTGCTTCTTTCTTTCTAACCATTCAGCAAAGATCTAAATCATTAGATTTGTACTTGTCGTATTACGTCCCGCAAAAAGTGTCAACACAACTTACAATTAAGTATCTCATCCATTTGGGAAAGTGTATCAAGTATCGCAAAATATTTGTTTAAAAAACGCTTTTGTGGTATAAATTCCATCACTGCTTTACTACCCTTTCATGGAAACCTCCTGATGCCACATTGAAGCCACTTAAAACTCATTTCCAAAAAGGTGCTTTGATAGATAGATAGATAAAACCTTTATTTGAGGAGAAACCAGAATGTCTAGAGGCTTGCATTTGTAGTAAACTGAATTGTAAGGTCTATTGTAACTTGTTCTTGTACAGCCTCGAGCTAGATCTTGTGAGAGCTTTAGCAAAGCTGGCCTCTTGACAGAAATAGGGAAGGTACGTAACTATCTATATCATTATTTTTGACCTCTTGAACTGTTTGAAGTTAGAACGGTAAATTGTTAGTGAGTTATTATGTTAGTGTATTATGTTTTTGTAGCTTTTGAACTCGGGTTGTGTTAGGATGGTTATAATAAGTTTACTCATAGAAAGCTCCCCGAAAATCAATTTTTCTTACGTTTATTGCAATTTATAGGTCAATGTCAGGCCGTATGTTCAACAAAATATGATTCGCGACTGTTACAAATATGGATTTACATAATAAAATTATAACAATTAAAATCGGTAAGTTCCGTGTCGTGCCGGACGTAAAAGAATAGCGCCATCCCATTTCTTCCCGTGGGTGTCGTAGAAGGCGACTTACCTACCAGAGAATGGGCAGCAGCGTTCTCTATGCGTTTTATCACCATACTGCGATCGCCAACCCGCCTGCCAAGCGTGGTGATTATGGAAAAACCCCCCTTTTTGGGAGGCCTATGTCCAGCAGTGGACGTCTTTCGGCTGAAATGATGATAATGATGATAAATGGTTTTTCATGGAATAGTAATTCAATGGAATTAAATGAACTTATACGGTTATTTTGATGATTTTAATTAAGTATTACTAAATACTAGTTTTTCGAAAATTGAATATTTTTTAAACAAAATCTGAGACACGATCTTGTTCAATTTATAGACCTTTTTTTATAATTTGCTTTGTATGTATGCAATTTATTTTGACTTTTTAATACAATAGGTATACGAGCTACCGTTTAGTGTTATAACTTTATATGAACTTGTGTATATAGAAAAGGTCAAAGGAAATAAAGGCTACTTTTATTTATTTATTTTATTCAAGCTAATATTAATAGATATAATATATTATGTACAAGTTAAAAAGGGGCAGAGCTCATCAAAAATTCATCCGCTTCACTGTCAATGGGAAAAGTGGGGTAGTATTGCCACGTTGGATGTCAATTTACAGATCTTGTTTAAGGGCTTACGTCCCATTCGGTAGCGTAACACGGTCACTTTATGAACCCTACTGCTCATTAACGGCTTGTCTTGAAGATTTGAAAAATATATGATTTTGCTATAGATTCATATAAATCATTTTGCCCGAAGTACTTTTTTGTGTGGTTAATACTTTTGCTGTAAAAAATATTTTCCAACACGCAATATTTTGGCTGGCGGCAGTCGTGCTTTAGCATACAAACGGGAGATGAGGATACTATAGTCTATTGTCAAGAGCCATATGCAAATAATTTAAAGGCACGTCTTGACACAAGTAGATCTAAAAAAGAAGCTAAAACAAGTTATCCGAGTACCTTATAAGAATGTTACGAAAATTACAGAGCGTTTGTCTGGAGAACCCTTATTGCTGTTAAGTCATGTAGAACAATTTTATTATGTAGATAGCAATCTTGATCCCTCTTATATATGTTTCATTCTTTGTCTATGTAACTGTGAATTGGAAATATTCTTGTATTACGGTTTTGACTGAATAGGTGTGATATTGGAAAGAGGTATTGCTACTTATCTGCTTTTCGTGGTTATATTGTTTTTTTTTTATCTGGAACGCGTCGCGAACTGCGGGTGTATTATAGGTGCACCTCCGCCTATCCCTACAAAGCAGGCGTGATGTTATATCATTTATTGGTACTTCCATAACTTTTAGGACTTACTTAAATTACACTCATTTAGTCCATATTCAATGTCAATAAAAATATATAATAAATTGCCAGAAGACATTTTACAACAAAAGAAAACCAGTATATTTTTAAATAAACTAAAGTAATATTTAATAAAAAAAAGCTATTACACGGTACATGAATATCTAACGGATAAATTCAATAATAATACATATATAATTAATTATGAATAAAAGATATTCAATAAGTAAAGTATCAAAAATAAATATATTGCAATACTTAATAATTAAACTATTTATTATAAATAATAATAAAAAATATACAAATTTTAAGCGAGTAAACAAATAATCATTATTCAAATACAATAAAATAATTAATAAATGAATAGAAATACAGAATAGCTAATAGGATATAAAATAATTCAAACGAAAATTAATAAAGCGCTCTTCCTCTCTCTAGTTATTAAAAAAAAATCTGTGCCCGACAGGTTCCATAATTGTTTCTATTTTTTTTATTTACCACTTGTAAGTGTACATTATGGATTGCAGTAAACGATTTGATTTGAATGAGTTCTACCAGGATAATAGTTATAATCCAGTCTTTTTTCGCCAGCAGCATTACATTTTACTACAGCTTATGATATTCGATGATAGATATAATCGCGCACTTATGATATTTCAACTTTACCAGTATTTTGCAAGTGGCAGGGACATCCACGCGTAAACCACGAAATCCGAACATGATTCTAGACCCCTAACGTAGAAAACTTACGGTGGTTATAAAAAAAAAGTTTGCTATAAAATTTGACCGCGCAGCGGTATTGCACTTTTCTATGAAACAGTAGATTTTTTTTTAAACCCTCTAAAATTTTTCACGCCTGGGGGTTCAGAATTATGTACTGAATCCATGGTAACAGGATTTGCGTCGATGGCCCTGCCACATTGTACATTACTTTTCATTCAACGTAGATAAATCAACTTCGTACTAATACAGCTCCTCTGTAAGCTAGGATTTTCAATTAGATTTATTTCATAATCAGCAAGTCTTATAGGATAACTTAGACGTAGCTTGTAATATTTAAAAAAACGTTTTTCCTGCATCACAATGACAGAGTGTTGTTCAAACTTTTATTACGATTTAATCGAATTCAAAAAGAATTTTGTTCAAAAATAAAACAGCAGTCCGTTGTGATATCCATGCCTTTCTTTTTTACCCAATAATAAAGTATATCACATCAATTTAGCGAGGTGCTGCGTTAAAAGCTAAATAACGAGCCAACGGAATTTAATTATCTACGACTCATTTTTCTAGATTCCACCATTTTTTAATTCATGGAAAAACGCCTGCCTATATTAAAAAGGCCTCTGAAACCATTTATTTCGTGACCAGTCTTTGTCTTTCCCTTCCTACTGTTTTCCTGAATGATTGCAAGGATCATTTATTTTTTTGAGGAAGCTGGTAGAAAGCTTTTTGACCCGGAAAAAGACGGACGAAATCATGAAAATCCAAGTCGCCTTTTTGTTAAACCTACATAAAATAAACTCATGCCTTGTTCCCATGCCAAGTAGTGGTGGCCTAGTGGTTACGGCAGCGACTTATAGGTTGTCGATCGAGGTTCAAACCCAGACAGGCACTTTTCTGTGCGTAACTTATTTCATCACCAGTGGCACTCAAAATAGTGACGGTAAACATCGTGAGGGAACCGGCCTGTCTTAGAACCAAAAATTCGAAGAAATGTGACATCTACTTACCAACCCGCACTGGGCCCGCGTGGTATATTACATGCCAATCTGTGAGATAGAGGAGTGGACTGTAAGTATTGGCTGGTTGTTCTGTAGGAACTGAGTTCTGCTCGTTCGCCCAATCAAGGATGCAAATTCAACAGAGAAAAATCTAAGTACGACTCAGCTTTTTCCCGCTGCGGCCGCTTCTCAAGCGTGGTCGTTCCTGTGGGTGGAATGTTGATCACACAGTCCGCGGCACGAGTACAAAACACGGAAATGCACAATTTGTTCTGTTTTAGCAATTTGCACTCACGGAGTTCAAAATCAGATTGTCTTCAAGCGAGCAAAGGCGGCAGACTCCCTTGTCCTTTTTTCGCACACACTTTTTGATGATGGCGCGCGCGTCGCGGAATCATGTGTTTTGGCGGGAATGGGAACCAACCAATCGCGTGCCGCCTTGGCGAGCGTCCATAGATAATCAATATTGGATTTGACCAATCATGGGCTATATACAGAACACAATCCCTCTCATTGAGAAGAGGCCTGTGTCTCATCTGCCTACCCTCATGGGAAGAAGCATAATCAAGCTATAGCTTGATTATGCTTCTTCCCATGAGGGTAGGCAGATTTTTTTATTTTTTATTACAGAACGCTGTCTACTTACGTTCCTTACATACTCGTTTAAGTTAAGGCCCTGGTAACTTTAAATATTGTCGTTATGAGCGATAATAGTTCTTATTACAATCCGATACGGGTTAAAATCTGTTGTAATAAATTCTAATAATAAATGAGCAAGCATTGTCGTAAAAATGCAAATAAAATCGTATAAAATTAGATATTACCTATTTAATAATAAATAATCCATCACTGGATGCAGTTTAGTATTTGTAATTTTATGGTGTATTTTTAATTATAATTATTGTTATTGAAGGGTTAACCTGGTTTTAAAGATAATTAAGAGGTGACGTTGATTGTTTTTTTTTGCTGCATTAAAGTATGTTTAATTATGTTTTGAGTTCCATCACTCTATGCAAAAAAGACTTGAAAATATCATATATTTTTTTGCTTTGGTTTAAAAATCCACCTATTTGAGCGATTTCAAGAAATCACCCCCTTAATAGGTAAATCTCGTCATACGCGCTCGCTAGTTGCGAGTACTACGCACTTCCCTTCCCATCCTTAATACCTACGGAGTTTTTAAACCGGTGTGGATATAAAGTATTTGATATTGGAGTATCCAATGGAGTGACTTAGATTTGAAAGGTGTAAGTACCAACCAATAAATAACAGAGCCAGTAAAAGCTACATATTTGGAACCCTTTTAAAATAGTTACACACACAAATGTATATTGTAAGTTATATTTATGCAGTTATACCACAATGCTGCCTTGGTTCCCTTGGGTGTCATTAAAGGCGCTAGGGGTAATATATTATTTAACAAGACAATAGGAAACAAAAGTATCTTCCTTATGTGTTCGTGGCAGAAGGTTATTAGGCCCATGTTTGACCTCCAGAACCCCTGCTAGAGTAGACAGTAGGTATTGTAAAGTTCCTCGTAAAAAAGCAGTCGGTCTATTTTGTTCCTATCTGACCGTGATAGCTATAGGTGAGACAATTGAAATCCAGTGAGCTTGAAGTGAGTGTCATTCCTTAACTGCGTAACACACTTTCAATCACAATATGAAAGATTTTGGAGGATATAACTAATTCATTGCTTCATATTTTCGAAAAATTTGCCCGCTCCACAACTTTAATAACGCAATGAATAGGCCTTGTAGACTGTAGATTTGTAGACCACTTTCTATTTAATTTAGTACTTGGTACATGTTGTCAGGTCTACATTGTCCTCATATACCTATTATCACTGTTTATTGAAAACATTGTGAAAGCCAATTATTTTTAAAAGATTAACCGCGGACTTCTTGCCGGCTCTTCTCCATAGCAAGCGACAAATTGGAACCGTGCACTAGCTACTGACGTTTCATAAGTGCCCATGTAGGTTTATGTGAAATAAAATATTTTGATTTTGTGCAACTGTCAAATTCAGCTTCTTCCAATAATAAACAAATTATTTAATTAATGTTATGTCTCGTTATGTTATTTACTTTGCATACTTATGTATAGAATCAAGTCTAACTAAACAGACAGCTGTACTGCTGGGGAGTTTATTGCGCCACTTCTTTTTCCCAGCTTAGCACTAGGAAGTGGTGAAGGGCGGGCGTTTTGGGGGACTGTCATAGGTAGGTAATTAAGACATTCGAAAAGTGCTGATTCTCAGCCTAATTTAAATAAATATTTTTTGATTTTGAACACAATAAATAGTAAGTTCCGTGTGGTGCCGGACGTAAATGAATAGCACCAACCCATTTCTTCCCGTGGGTGTCGTAGAAGGCGACTAAGGGACTTACTAGAGAATGGGCAGCAGCGTTCTCTATGCATTTGACCACCATACTGTGATCGCCAACCCGCCTGCCAAGCGTGGCGATTATGCCAAACGACGTCTTTCGGCTGAAATGATGATGATGATGATGAAATAGTAAGTAACGAATCAACAAAAATCAACGCAAAATTAATGACATTACACTTACTCTAATGGGAAATAAATCCGGATAAAATGGAGTACCATAGCATTTTCGGTCAGACCCCCGGACGGATACGGGCGCGCGTGACGACGCATACAGAAACAGAGAGAAGGTTTTTATTTATTACGAGAAACTTTCAATGAATGTAAGTAGTTTAATGTAGGATATGTTTAGCCGACTTCAATTTTTATTAAATGTTTGTTACCTTCTTACCAGAATTTCGGTAACTAAAATGTTGTGTGGAAATCGGTTGTCATGGTATGGGCATGTGATACGGAGGAATTAGGAAAATCTCGTGAGGAAAGTTTGGAATATGAAGTCGATGGCTATAAGAGAAGGAGACCAAAAAAACGATGGATGGACTGTGTGCATGATGATATGGTTAGAAAGGGGGTGAGTACTTAGATGACGACTAATAGAGAAGTATGGGAGAAAAGGACATGTTGCGGGGACCACAAATAAATTGGAATGAGGACAGGAGAATAATGATCACCTCAGAATTCCATCATTTAAGTATGAACGTTGGTAGCTAAGCTTCACATTTTGGCTCATCTGCGTAATGTTGCTTGCCTGTCGATCTTCTATAGACTGTACTTCGGAGAGTGTGCGCAGGGGCTCCACGACCTGATCCCACCATCGCCCTTTTACTACCGGACTACTTGATGCACTGCAGGTTACCATCCACACTTGGTTGATATTCCGACCAGTCGTACTCAGCGCTTCTCCTTCACATTTATTATGCGCACAGCTAAACTGTGGAACTCTCTGCCTGCGTCTGTGTTCCCTACCACATTTAACCCGTCTACCTTCAAAACAAGAGCGAACAGGCATTTTCTGGGCACGCTCGATCCATCTTAGACCTCATCAATCGCTTTCCATCAGGCGTGATCGAGGTCAAGAGCTGGCCCATTTGCAAAAAATAAATAAAAAACTATGTTAAAAATTATTTTGTTTGAAAGGGTATAGATTCTTAGAGAGTGGTCCCATTTAAATTTGGTCAAGTTCTGATTAGTGATTTTTGAGTTAGCTTCAATAATACGTATTCTTATCATTTTATGTTTCTTTATTTCTTTCTAAAACGACTATGTATAGGGTAGGTACCAAAACTTAAAAGTGAAACAAAAAACGTAATAAAAAAAATACACTCCCTACTCTATCTACACTGAATCGAGTAGTTATCGAAGTTTTGTATGGATATGTAACATACCTACCTATCTATTTCATCGATATAAGTACTTACCTACCTATAATTATACACACTCCTTCAAAACAGTGTGTAATGTCAAGAGTGCACCTAAAATTGCTTAGGAACGTGTAACGAAACCTTTAATTTAAAACTAAAATTATGTCTAGAAATTCTTCAAGAAGAATTTAGAGAGCCTCTGATGTACCTATTTATTAGATACTTTGGTCACAATAATTGAGAAAGTAATGGTGAGTAAGTACTTTATAATAGACTGAAGCCAAATAAAAATTGTTTATTTTCATTTAAAGCACGTTTTTATCTTTTTTAACGTGCTTTTACTTAATGTAAGTACGTATTTACGAGAGAAAAAATGCTATGAATGTTTTTATGAAACTGCCTACATTCTATTATCTCCCACATTCTCGGCTGAGAGCGTGTTACAACTTCATGTAAAAACTACTGGCTGGTTTTAATGGACAAAACCCGGGAGAGCCAATAACTTTGATATATTAGAACGCGGACCGAAATGGCAAAAAATAAACCGTCGGCCGGCTAACTGCCTCGTCGGTATAGTATTTGCAAGTGCTACTTGCTGAGTGCGAGGTCTTCTTGGGTTCGATTTTGGGGCCGGGCAAAGAGCTATTTATTATGTTAAGAAAAAATCGGACCTCCCATGCAAAATCAATAGTCAGCTGATCGATTTTGTATGGGAGGTCCGTTTTTTTTATTCGACCCATGTTCCTAGAAGAAAGTTGTTCAATTTCACGGGTACTATTAACCTGAAAAATTTAAAAGGTGACTATAAATTTACCTTGTATATTAATAAGTAAAACTTTGTACCCTTTTTTACGAAAATTACGCTGACGGATGAGTATGAAATTTGGCACAGTTATAGTTTATATGAAGAAAAAGTGCAGAAAGTATTTTTTTTTATAAATTATGTATGATTTCCGACCGGTGGGCAACCACTAGCTATTATTATTAGCCATTAAGGGGCCTCTGCTGGGGTTCAGGGTTTCGGGCTTTCAAAGATGAACGAATGACAGCCGGAATACGTGCTTTCCCAGGCACGACGGGGTCTTGGTATATACATATGGTCACCCATCCATGGTCAACCGCGGCAAGCGTAGCTTAACCTGATCGATCGACCCGTTGAGGCTGTTATTCCAAACAAGTATATAGCCATCTGATCTATGATGAATTGAGTCCAACTCAAAAATTAGAAACAATTTAAATCACACCCCCATAACCTAACTTTTCAAAACTACATATTTACCATACAATGTTCTGCGAGAATGGTAGCTTTAACTCACTATAAAGTTACCGAGAACTTCTAACATTGAATACGGCACCGGGAGGTAATATAAATAGTTTATAAATTAATGAAGTATGATGCGGGCAATATCAATAGTGTATCGGCTGCGTGCCCGTGTGAACGGCAAAGTTTGCCACTCCGTGCCGTTCCCCGCCCGGCAGAGTATGCCGTGAATTTAATTTTAATTTTACAGAAAATGAAGTTTAGTTTTATGACCAATTATTGCCGTATTTGCGATCATGTTTTTTGAAGCTTTTTGAGCTTTTACAAAAGATGATTATTAAATGATTGTCTATAGTGTTTCTGGCTTACAATGTTATTTATTCAGTGGCTGTGCTAGTGACTATATACGCATAAAGCCTTTTGTTTTTCTTATGGACACAGGTAAAGTGATTTTTTTTAGATTTCGCTGATCTACGTGATTTTATAGATGTGTTTTTATGGTTAAAATACTGTATTTCTATCAGTTTTAATGCACCCTAGAAAAATCTAATGAATGAGCAACTTTTTTATTTATATCATTTGTTTTTAATTATTCGACCTCAAACCGGCGACTGTTTTCTGAATTTTGATGTAAGAGGTTTAGAATAACACCTATTTATGAATCGTTTTAACATCTACACGGTATGAAAAAAATACAATGTATTTTTGTGAAAGTCATGTATATGTTACCGGCCAAACCCGATTTCAGGCCAAACTAGTTTTTCTAGGCCAAACTGGTTTATTAAGCTGGGGCACGCCGATTAAATGGGTTAGGTTAGGTTAGGTTAGAACTGTGACCAAAAGCGCGCGAGCCGAGCGAGCGAAGCGAGCGGCGCCGCGGCAGCGGCCGGCGAGCGTTACTTCCAAAGGCTGTTAACGAAATGGCTACTTAAGCTAGTTGGCTGCCACATATCACGCGTAGGATAAGTCTGTTTGGCCTAGGACAAACTAATTCGGCCTGAAATTGGGTTTGGCCGGTAACATACTCTTATACAATGTATGAATCACTTTTTATCATTTTCTTATAAAAAACATAGTGAACTAATATTAAACTTAGTGAAATAGAAAATTGGCAATGTGTTGGTTTCGATTACGGCTACTCAAAACTCTCCTTCAAAAAAAAAATCACATTAACAAACTTAAATTCAAGATCAATTAATTTCCCGAAAAGAATATCCAAAAAATTTAAAAATAATTGGCAGTAAATAATCTTTCGAAACAAACTAAATCTAGCCAAAATAAAAAAGGAGCTCATTCATTAGATAATAATTGAAATGATTTTTCATATTGTGCATTATGACTTTTGGAAATGCAGTATTTTAACTGTAAAAATGCGCCCTTAAAATCAAGTAAATAAGCGAAATTTCGTATACGGCCTCTTAAGAAATACGAAAATTGTCATTATTGCTGCGACCTATAGACGTTGCTGTCAATATCAAATTGATAATTTAATTGTGCAATCGACAGTACTCATGTCTTTCACTAGCTGTGCTACATCAGATTTTGTAATTTGTTCATTTTGTCTCACACGTTCTAAAAAATATTTACCTAATATTTATCTAGTAAAATAAAATGCCTCTCAAGTTCAATCCAGTACCAACGAAGCACCTACTATCGCCCCCAGAATACGCAATAAACGTTTTCTTGGAACATTCAATCGCTAATTAATTAATTAATTAACACTTTACTTACCGTAAAGCTCCTTGAAACAGAAAATTAACTTAAGTCACGTGATTAAAATTGCCTGGTTATTTAAATCGAAATAGAATTAAATAATAATTGTAGAGGTTCTAGGTTCTTGGTAGTAATGAGTCTTCAATCAACTCAGCTTATTGCGGTCCACTTATGGACATAGGCCTCTCCTAGGCTACGCCACAACACCCTGTCATCCGCCATCAGCATCCAATCTGTCCAAGCCACGGTCTATATAGCTGGGTGGCGTCCCATACTATGCTTACCGATACGCGGTCTCTACTCCAGGGCTCATCTTCTCCACCGCCATCTGTACTGCGACAAACATGGCCAGCCCACTGCCACTACAGCTTGCTAACTATGCAAGCTTTGTCGGTATTGATTAGACTCATTACCGACAGATTGCAGAGTGTAACGGAAAAATGCTCGCACAGGCATCAGGCGAGCCTTCTCTGGCGGCAATTAAAACCAAGAGCTAACAAACCGCGAGCATGCGCGAGCTGACTGTGTCGATATTCATACAATTTTCTACTACAAGCTCTGTTAATACACTCCTATTTTCAATTGACCCAGTATTGTCCAATTGCTTGGACATTTTTCCGTTCTGTCTGAGCTGACCTTTAGCTGGTACATTTCATTAGCAGGCGCAGTGTCATTCTCATTGTAAGCCCGAGTAGATCCCGCCAGGCGAATTTGTTCGAAAGAGTTACCGTAGCCCTGGCACAGGCATTTGAAGGAACACGGGTGGGTTTTAGACAGGAAGAATCTGACACGCCCTCCCGCTCAGATCGGGAGAAGTCATTTGATGATTTCCCATCCAAGCCCGAGAAGATATGGTGATATGATAAGGTACTCTCAGTCTGTTTGTTTGTTATGTTATCATGACTAAACCGATATTGATGAAACTTGGTCCAAAAAATATAGCTTAAGCCAGAGCTTAAGCTATATTTTTTGGAACAAGTACTCAGAGAGTATAATAACCTATGTTATTGGACCTAGGTTACTTAGAACCTAGGGTATTAACAAAAAGGATGAATAGCAGAAGTTTGGGAAGGAATATTCGCAAACCACGCAGGCGGCCGGCGTTGCAGGCTAAACGCTAGTATAAATGTCTGCTAAAGTACCAGTTTTCTAAACTTCAATTAACCCAAAATGCTTAATTTTCAAAGTGAAACAAACAAAGGTAAGTAATTAATTTTCCAGTAGTATGTTTGTGCTAGTAACTCAGTTATTGGCTTCATAGCAACGTTGTAAACAACATTATAGTTTAGGTTAACTTAAAACTTGAATGTGTGCCAATTTTTAACTTTAAAACTCTATTCTTTTAATTAAAAGTATTGTTTTAACTGGATTTATTTGTTATTCAGAATTTTTGTTAAGGCTTTTTTAACTTTGACAGGTAAGTAACCTTTTCAAACCACACAAAGAATTTTTTAAACAATAACAAAACGTTGAAATAAATCTTCAATTTTAATATAACAATGGTCACAAACAAAATAACAGTTCAAAAAATTGCTGTATTGTTTTAAACTCTCTTTTATTTAATTTCCAAACAATGTTTACAAAACATCTTAAGAAAATCACACTGAATAACAGCGAAATTACGTCTAGACAAATGAATTTACGAGTAAAAGATAAGAGAAATCGTAAAAATGCAACTGCTCTTCACATTAATGAGCAAAAAAACATTGCAACAACATCTAATCAAACCGAGAAAGCTAAATAAATACAGGTAACACTGCTGCATTTTCTAAGGCCGTGTCTTAACCAAAAGCGACCGTTGGCGTCGTGCGAAGATGCAATCGTCGCATTCATTTTTCACTTCTTTTTCGGTAAACCGAAACGTGAGGTAATTTTTTTGGGTGGGCAACATCAAATGATTTCTCCCGCTCTGGGTGGAGCAGGAGGGTGTCAGACTTTTACTTACCAAAACCCACCCGTGTTCCCCCAGTTCCCTGTGTACTATGGGTCGCGGTATCTCTTTCGAACAACCCGCACCCCTGGCAGGCATCGGCCCTTGCGGGCCCCATCAGTTGATGCTGACATCTCTTTGAGGCGCGCGTGGAACACAACGCGCCATCGACCCGGGCTTAGTCCTTACCGACAGCGAGCTGTCCATTACTCGCCGCCCGCAAGCATAAGCCTACGGTGGCCGCCAATCAGCCTGGGATTCCCGACGCAACGAAGGCCGTGAGGGCGCATATACTGCCTCTCCCTCACGTGTGCCGCCTCCCTCTTCGCGAGCATTACTTCTTCGCAGAAGGAGGTGACGGCTACACATGCACTCTCGCTCCATACCATGACCTGGACCAGGGCCGGACGTGAGAGATCGCTGCCGCCGATCGCCTCCACGAAGAGGCGGTGCTCCGCCCAAGCCGGGCAGACCTCCACCGTGTCCTCAGGGCGATCTTCGCAGTGGAAACACCCGGACGTTTCCTCCCACCTTATCCGAAATAGGAACCTCCGGAAACAACCGTGTCTGGTGAGGACCTGCGTCAGGCGGAAGGTGAGGACGCCGTGCCGCCTCTTAAGCACTCCTCAAAGAGGGTACTTACCGCCGCTATCGTGGCGTGCCCAAACCGAAACCCGTGGCCGCTCCTACATACAGAAGACTTCTTCCGGTTTAGAACGCAGGAGTAATATGACGTACTAGCGCGGTCAATTAAGCCCTGTTTGACCTTTGATAAAAGAAAGAGATAAGCAACCAGGGCCATCGGAAATATGTGAAATTTTATAAGAAACCGATGGATGTTTTCGAATGAAATTCATTTTGTTAAATGAACTGATTGTTTATTTCTCTTATTAAACTTCAAGTATATCCGGCGACCCTGGTTACTTATCTCTTTTGGTGACCGTACGTCATAATTCGAATAATTACTTACACAACAACCACAACAACCGACACACGACAACCGCTTTCAGTTAGGACCCAGGGTTATAAAACGATAGTATAGTGTAACACACTTTAGCTGGTTTCAGGTCTACTATCAAACTTCGACAACGAAGATTCGGGACCATCCGAAAGTAGATTCCTGACAACAAGTATAAAATAAAATACATATCGGAAGTAGGTACAACTGTGAAGTGGTGTAGTCATTCGTTGTTAGCTCAACTGATCCTTTAAATCCGTAAGTGATACGGAGTAAGAAACCCCCGTAACTTTGGCCGAAACTTCACGGATCTTGATAGAGACTACTCCCTATGCACAAAATCCGTATGGAAAAAGGAGGGTTACTATTTTGACCAGTGTGTATGTGGGTAGGTAAATACATACCGGTTAAAATAGTAACCCCTTTTTGCGCTTCCCCGTAGTCGGGAAATAATTTAAAAAAACTTTTCTTCCGTTTGTAATCATTAGCAGGCCGAAAACTACGGTGCTGTCCTTTGAATAACTATACATCAGAAAATTCGCTTATCCGCGGCTTTCGCCAAACATTTATCAACCCAGCCTACCGTAGTCCACTGCTGGACATAGTCTGTCTCCCGAGTATTGCCACAAGCCTCTATTCTCCGCTTCCCGTTTCCAGTCTGTTCCAGACAGTTATTTTCGTCATTATTTTCTTTTGGCTTAGGTACTCAAGGACTTTGGGATAATAATATCGATTAATTGTATTTCTACTACTCAGTCTCCCCTTCTTATCCAGATAGCGATTAATGTAGGTAATTGGTATTTAATGCGCTTATAGGATAAAGCTTGAAAATATAATGTAGATACACTAACCGACTATTAACATGAATGTCGCATAATCACTAACATATAAATATTAATCCATTCATATTCTACTACCTACATGTGTATTTAGAAATACGACAAATTATTATCATCCTTAATACGAAATGTAATTAGTGGCAGATCTTACTTATATATTAATGTATTACTAGCCATATAAATGACCGTTAATACAGCTGTCATTGTGCCGATAGTCGTGTCGGCCAATGGCATTGTATCCAAGAGCCTTGACTAACTCCTTAGGAGGCTCCCGTTTTTTTTTTTTTTTTTTTTCAGGGTGGGAAATCATCTAATGACTTCTCCCGCTCTGGGTGGAGCAGGAGGGCGTGTCAGACTTTTACTGACTAAAACCCACCCGTGTTCCCTCAGTTGCCTGTGTGCCAGGGGCGACGGTATCTCTTTCGAACAACCCGCACCCCTGGCAGGCATCGGCCCTTGCGGACCCCACCAGTCCGGCGCACCAGGACACATGGCACGCCGTGACCACCCCAGGAACCAAGTAGCACAAGGGCCCTAGACTACCCTGGCACCCTTGGCACCCTTGGTCCCCCTGCGACGGGTCAGCGCAGTGGCCCCGCCGCCTACCACTTCTCGGCCGCAGAGGATAGGGAGAGCGGCCAACGCTATACCGACACTCCTCTTCCCCTGCGGCCCCACCGCGTCCGCCATCAAACGGTGGCGGCCCCGTCCAGGCCACGGAAGGGAAGAGCGCTACTCAAAAGTACCGGCACTCCTCCTCCGCCGCAGCCTGTAACCCTCAGCCGCGATGCCTCCCATTCGACATCGCGGCCCGCCTCAGTTGCGGTGCACCTCACCGCAACCTACCCATTGGCCGCTACGTCGTCGGCTTGGAGACCAAAGCCCTGACGAGCGGCCCCACCTGGGGGTTCCTCTTCGCTTCACCGTGGGAGCGGACCACGGCTACTGAGCCCCCCCGCAACGACAATGCGGGAACCCACTGGGGGGGAGGAGGCTCCCGTTAGGCAGCTGGATTAAAAGCTTGATCCAGAGGCGGTAAGTGCTTCTGGACATGGCGCGTATCGTTAGGAGGTTCCTCTTTCACGAGCCCTGACGACCGGTAGCTTGGACTCTGTTGCTGCTACCGATGGGCTACAATTTTTTTATTTTGTAATATTTAAAAACACCCGTTTTTATACATGTGAAAATTTTACTCAATCCCGCAAAAACGGCTGAATGGATTTGGATGAAAGGCACACAAATAATAATTAATAACCTGGGTTGACACTTAGGATACTTTTACCCAATTCTGAAGTCCACGCAGACGAGGACGCGAGCAGAATCTAATATTGATATAATTAAAATATTCATGAAAACTGGCTTATTGGTCTAGTGGTCGATAGCACGACTGTTCAGTGCGAAGTCCTGCTATAGAGCCATGGGTTGCATTCCTGAGACATACTCGTACTAAGTGTAATTGGGTAATTATTTAGAAGCAGCCAAATCAGGACAAAACTTGTGCTCGGTTAAAGGAAATTTAGACTCGTCCCCTCTTCTAATTATATGGGAATTTTAACACAAGTGGGTAAATAAGGTGTACAGTCACGGAAATTAATTATTTATGAAATTGACAACCTACCATTGTCTTTACATGATCTGACCAACATTATGTTTTGACTTTAAAAGAGACTGTGACCTCTCAGTTTGTTTCGGAGTTACTTCTCAGAGTAGTCAGATATGAAACGCCGACCGCATCTACATAGTTTTATAAATATGATTGACGGGTAAAAGTGTTTGTAAAATTAAATACTGCTTACAG
Organism: Antitype chi; assembly: GCA_947359405.1. Classification (NCBI taxonomy): domain Eukaryota; kingdom Metazoa; phylum Arthropoda; class Insecta; order Lepidoptera; family Noctuidae; genus Antitype; species Antitype chi. Next base: position 4,989,165 of record OX375815.1, on the reverse strand, counting down.
CAATTAAATCATTTATCATACGTAAATTTTCCGTGATACAGCCATTTCATACAACTATCAAGTTAGTTGTGCTATGAATAAAGATACGGACAATTTAAATAGAATATTTGACTGACAATTAATATCACTGATTTCACACAATACCTCTATTAGATCCTTTGTTATATATTCTTCCTATTACTTATTGAGGCGACCGTTTTTGATACTGTCTGATGTAATTTTGACGTCCAAAAAAGTGCTGACTCTCAGCCTAGTTTGAATAAAGGACTTTTGATTTTGTTTTGATATAATGTTGTCAAAACTTTCTAAATACAGTTTACTAAGGACTGTTTTCCTTCAGATACATACCTACATAAGTGGTAAGTGATTTACGTGCTATTTTTCTTCCCCTCCACGGAATAACTCGGCATGAACGTGAATTGATATCCAAATACTCCTTAATATTTTTTTAAGTATGATAACTGTCATTTCAGGAATCTACGAGATTTAGTTATGTGAGTAAGAACGCTCATGAATAATTGATTTTTACTTTTCCTTTGCAAACGACGGTTTTACTAGTTTTCGTGAAGTAGTGGTTCCGTCTTTGTGTTTAAAAGGAAATATTTACTCATCACTTCTTGGTATGTTAATATTTTTTTTGTGTAACAATGTATGTAAATATATCTATGTATTTTCCAAACACAAACAAAAGAAAGAGTCATTTGAATGTCAAATGGAATTTAATTAGCAAAATGGCTTCTAATCCTATATACTATCCTTACTAATATTAAAAACGCCTACGTTTGTATATTTGGATGTTTATTACTCAATCACGCAACAACGGCTGAACAGATTTAGTTCTGCTAACTACTAATGTAATTTTTCAGTTGTTTTTTTTTTAATTATTGAATTATTGATAAGTACCTATGCAAAATTTCGATTTAATCCGACGTTTTCAAGGAGGTCAAAATTATGTTCAAACTTTCCGTTACATAGGCACAATCTAACATACATAGGATGCTAATAAAAGCGTGTTAAAAAAAGCTTTATACAACTACCCCTATATGCATAGTGGGCCCAAAATACCGTGCAAGTCGGGACGCCTCGTATGCCACCGGGCCGCGGCAATTTTCAAAGGAAACGGTGGAATGAGCTTATTGGAACAAATAAGGACGACACTGACTCCGAGCCCTCGTGCGTATAATATATGTATTTATACGAGTATTTGTACCTCTTACACAACACTAGGGGTCTTGCAAGCAGTCAAATAAATTGAACTACGAATGCTTATATGGAACTAAACAAATGATTATCAGCGACGTTTGTTACCCACAACACTAATACAAATTAGTGTTGTGGGTAAAAAAATATTACAATTTTACAATCGGTCCGTTGTTAAATACTGGTATCCTGCTGTACCCGGTTAGACTGGAAGTTGACCCTAAAATATGTAGTTGGGAATATATTAGGCAGATAATGATAAAAACTTATAAATAGCTTTTGTTTTACATACAGTCAGGGGAATTAATTGTTTATCAAAACACACTACGTCAAGTTACCGTATTATAAGCACTTTAAACAATTGTCAATAAATGACAGTAGGATTCGAACGAACAGGTAATTTAAGTTGGTAGTCATTTTGCAAAAAAAAAAAATGCCTTTACACTGGCATGCATTGATTAAATCGTCTTCTACCTAATACAAATTGCCTCAAGAAGAAAATTTACAAAATTACTGAAGACTTCTATAGCATTGGACCAAGCTAAAAATGCATTTTCTTATGGTAATGCTCTGGAGTAAGATGCAAGAGTATCAGAAATACCTGCCCAAATAAGTGCCAGTACGGATAGTGGCATTAAATACTCTACATTGCACTGGGTCCCACCCAGATAGATGGCTCATAGATGGCTCAGATCTCTGGTATGTTCGCAGCGTCTCTTCATAGGCAATGGCTCACCTGCCATCTTGCACTGCATGCCCTGCCACCAGTACAAGTGAGGACCTAAGAGATACCGCGGCCCCTGGCACACGGGCAACTGAGGGAACACGGGTGGGTTTTTTGTCAGTAAGTCTGACACGCCCTCTTACTCCACCCAGAGCGGGAGGAGTTATTTGATGATTACCCACTCAAAAAAAAAATGGCCGCGTCAACGTACGGGATACGCGTTGCTAAATTTTGGGCCAATTTTTTTTTAAAACTTTGTTTATTTATACTTTTTTCATTTTGGATCTCTATCACAGACGGACAGTTTTATAAATTCTCTCAAAAAGATTAATTAAGTAGGAACTAGATCATTCACATAAATTTCTCACAATGTACAGGCTATCTGATTCGGACGGTTGCACCTTAAAGTGTACAGTCACGAGAATTATAATATTACCGGCAATCGAGTGCGCCATACTCGATATTATTATCTTATCTACATGAGTGTACTTGGAAGGTTATCGAGAGAGTGTTAAAAATTAATCAAATCCTTTGCTGCTAATGATTAATTTTCAAAGCAATTTCATAGATACCTATCTAACTGTAGTGATAGTTGTTCAACTAGAATATTAATATTCCTTCCTGGTTTTTCGTTAGGAAAACTGCCACTGACCTTTGACCACGAAAGTAAATGCTGGTATCATCATCATCATAATTATCTGCCTAGCCTTTTCCCAACTACTTTTCCCAGTATTTTACATGAAGCGACTGCCTATCTGACCTCCACAAGAGTAATGGTGGAGTTTCTTGCCCATTCTTCTCCATACGAAACTACATTTTGGAAGGGGCGACTAGAATCAATTCTATTTTAATGTAAATGTTGACGTTCAAAAGTGCCTTTTAAGTGCCTATTTGAAATAAATGCTTTGACTTTGACTTTAACAACCTAATTACTGAGTAATACGGTATTCTTTAATAAAACTGGTTGTCAGATTCGGGTTTCTGATGACCTGTAACGACTATCAAAGATCCACGAATGGTAGCATCTGCCTGCCAGGGGTACGGGTAAGAGATACCATCGCCCCTGGCACAAAGGCAACTGAGGGAATACGGGTGGGTTTTAGTCAGTTAAAGTCTAACACGCCCTTCCGCTCTACCCAGAGCGGGAGAAGTTATTTAATGATTTCCCGCACCAAAAAAAAAAACGGGGTTGGACCGTGGCAAGCGTAGCTTTTCCGGACGATCGAGCCATGTGGTTCTTATTTCTTAGCCACAATTCCCTCATAGGCTGCTACCACCGCGCCTGACCAATATTTTACCCATGGCATGTATAGGTAAATTTAGGAAAATTAAAAGCTAAGCAAATTAACTGAAATAAATAAAGAAAATACAGTTATTTAGCACAAACTAAAGGCAAACAATATACAGCAGGAAAGAGTGAAATAAAAATCAAATAAAACAGTGTAAGGTGCCAATTTATATTGTCCGTATATTCAAATCACAACTGTAATTCTTCGAGGGTTGTATGAAATTACTTCAACACTGTAAATTGTCGTACGGTGTCAATTAACAATTATTGCACGGACATCGATGCGCAAACTGTCACCATGAATTTATTCAGCTCATGATAATAGACCCCCTAGCGTCCCTAGATTATAAAAACAACTTCTTTCACAGAAAAGTACCTACAATACCTACGCAGTCAAAATGTACTAAACATATATTTTTTTCCTTTAACAACCGACAATAAATAATAATACAGGGACGCTCAGAATCATATACTTACTGAATCCATGGTAACATATGCATATATGTAGTTGCGTGCACGTATGAAAAAAGAAAATGAACCAACTAAACCACCACGATGCCCTTTCTCTACAATGCAGTTCCCTAAATCAACTTCCAGGACGTACCTAAGTGAAATGAAAACGGATGAAAATTCCACAGATTGATCGACAAAACTGTTGGAATATTAATCTTTGTCGCGATGCCGTATCGATCAAAAGTTGTCAGCAATTTCTGCTAGCGCAAAGATGAATGGAAAAGCCAGAGGGCTTTTGATCACACAGTCCTTTTCGTTGCACCATTTCGTAGCAACCAACATTTGTCAAAAAGTAACAAGTTCTTGGAATAAAAGAGGATTTTGTTAACTATTATACTATTCTGTATGGTTATTTGTTAACTATTATACTATTCTGTATGGTTATTTGTTAACTATTATACTATTCTGTATGGTTATTTGTTAACTATTATACTATTCTGTATGGTTATTTGTTAACTATTATACTATTCTGTATGGTTATTTGTTAACTATTATACTATTCTGTATGGTTATTTAAGAGTCATTAAGGGTAGTTGGAAGGGCAGTGGTGGCCTAGTGATAATAACGGTAGTAGGTCATGGGTTCAAACCCTGGCAGACGCGTTACTTTATATTATACACTAGCTTCCACCCGCGACTTCGCCCACATGAAAGTCGGAAATTATCCCGCGGGAACGTACTACCGGGATAAAAAGTATCCTATGTGTTAATCTAGGTTATAATATATCTGTGTGCCAAATTTAATCCAACTCCATTCAGTAGTTTTTGCGTGAAAGAGTAACAAACATCCATCCATCCATACTTACAAACTTTCGCGTTTATAATATTAGTTAGTAGGATATAATAGTATTCTTACCTGAATTGAGTTTATTTTTGTAATTGTAGTTTAACTGTCACCAATTTCAACTTTTATTTAAAAATAACCAAAATATTTTATATGTACAATGGTGCCCAAGATACAGGCTGTGCCTAGTTTAGGATCAACGATAACTCAATACTTTAATTTTAATGTTGAAATAAACGTTTTTTACTTTTTAAATAATATCATCACCATTGCTCTCAAAACGGTGAAGGGAAATATCGTGAGTAAACCAGAACGTCCTACAACCAAAAATTCGAAGTCATGTGGCATGTTAGATTGTAGCCTAATCCCTCTCAAAGAGAGGAGGCTCGTATCCCAGCAGAACATTATGGGCTGATTATACGGTAGTCAGAAGCCCAATTGTCTGACAGCAAATCTTGTCTGACAGCAAGTATAACCAAGAGGCATCGTGTTTTCCAGCAACTGGGTTGTGGAGGTCAGACAGCAGTCGTTCCATGTAAAGTACTGGTATTAAGCTGCATCCGGTTAGACTGGAAGCCAACCTCAACATAGTTAAAAAAAGTTAGGCAGCGGAAGCATGATCCCGTGGAATAATTTTCGAGATACACGCAGGCATACCGCTGGCACGGCTAGTTTATAACGTATGGAGCTTATGGAGCCTACTCCAGTTTATTGTGCAATAACTTTTTCCACACACTGATTTGGAACTTCCCGCTATAATAATAGTTGAAGTACATAAAAAAACCTTTCCAATGATATATCGCATGCTGCTATTGGTTCTTAGGCTAGATCGCCCGTTCTTCTTTAATAATTATTGTTTCACCTATCATTGATGGAAATTTACACAATACATAAGTCACCTTTTTACAATAATCTTAGAATATCCCTACGGTTGAATAAAAGAAAATCTGTAAGTCAAACAAGAAAATTCTCAAACAAAAACCATAAATTCCGAAAACTTCTAAAGAAAATCCTTATATCCGTGTTACTCGATACGCTCCACACTTCACGAAGGTACCAATAAAATTATCATAATTGAGTAGATATTCCTGAATCTTTCGCAGTAGGAGGTTTAACTTACTTGGTATTGAAAAAGCCTCCCCTTGTGGGCGCAACAGCTTGACTTTATTAAGTTTGTATTCCCTTCTTATTAATAAAAAAGATACAGACATTAAAAAGTTCCAAGAAGGCAGTCTATGAAAAACTCTAGACTGTTCCATTTATTTTTATTTTTGTTTATGATTTAAATTATTAATAACGGCTTAAAAATGTTAATTATGGTCGACGAATAATAAAAGTCTATGGTTGTTAATAATTCAAAAGATTTCACTCGAAATTAATGTAAATATACCAATTTTATGTTCTCGGAAAATACGATGCTTTGGTTAAACATGTAAAACCTAATACGCTACGATATCTCAATAAAATAATTTTCATAATCCACTGTTGTTTTTCGTTATCTGAACCCCAAAGATTAACCGTCGTGAAGGTTACATTTTGACGTTTGCGCGAATCCACGTTCGAAACTCAAATCGCGATCGGAGAGCGTCGGGTCAGCAGTGTCACTCCGGCGTAGCACTCACGTACACGGGTCGAGCGGTACGGCTGGCTGTACGCACTTATCGTAACAAAAGAAAAAGTTTAATTTAAAAAGGAACTCTTTATTATCTGTGGTATGTATAATGGCGTGAATTTAATTTACGAATAGTGAATGACAATGTGAAGAATTCATGTGACGAAAAGTTTTGTAAATTAGTTTCAAAGTGTTTTTAAAATTTATATTTCCACTTAAATATATAATTTTAGTATTATTTCGTTACTAAAATAAGGCAGTAGGTATTTTACAAATAATTCGCTGCTTAGTTGTTTAAAAAATGACTAACTTACAAGTTTTGTATGAAGACGTAGTGGCTGAAACTTAAAAGTGACAGTGAATTTGACAAAAGCAAGAGAAAATTGTGTTTCCACTTCAATACTGGTAAGATAAATGATTATTTAATTAAAATTATTTTTTAATTCATTAAGATGTCTAACTCCTTGCTGGTCCATTTTTAAGACGAAACGTATCTTGAACATAACAAAAGTGCTTAAAGTTTTAAAATAATTAATTATATGTGGTGTAAAAATAAAACCTTATATTTTCAGTTTTTAACAGACTATTTTCGTAAACATTTTCCGCCATTTATTACAAATTTGTAAAATTATTTTTTGAGACAAATCTACAGCACAGCATTATTCTAGCGGCAGCCTAAATAATCGTCTGATTTATTAATAATATAGAAGTTAATAGGCAATTAATTTTATCGTTTCTGTGATGCCGCAGTGTTATGAACTTATCAATATAAAAAAAAAACTAAAACGATAAAAAGTCATTTATTAAATTAAACTATGCTCACATTTCCTTAAATAAACGCAATAATTAATCGAGTACTCAATATATGGAAACAAGTCTACAACAGTTACTTCGCCTACAGTAGTCAAAGAAAATTCTGTTTGCAGAAGATGATTCTATGTAAAGACCGTTTACACACTCGGTTTTGCAATGAAATAAATTGTTTCAAGAAGGAAGTAACGTGGTTTAGAATTCGACTTCCATTTTTACGTAGACAGATGTTTCCCTCAAAAATATACCTACAAACCAGATTTTATATAGGCAACATAAAACAAAGGATTTATATCTAGCGAATAAAATACAGAGCTTCAGAAACGGGATTACCAAACCGGATTATTTCGGATTTAAGCAACATACGTCACTAAATGGAAGGGTTAATTCCCGTTTTCGCGTACGTATCTCACAAAGAGGTGGGGTGTGAACAATGAAAGTGAGACATTCAGGAAGATATGAGGAAAATGCAAGTCTAGGTCGAGATGAAAATGTTGCGCATGCAAGATTATGAGTGCTACTCTTTGAGGCATTTAGACCGTGAATGCTTTCGGCTTGTATTCCTTGTTCTTACCGTCTTGCAGCTGATATTTGTTAGCTTTTTCTTCTCGATCTTGAGACAAAAAAGTCACCGTCAAAATTGTAAAGACTCTTGTCTTAGTAACATAAAAAACATTGCATAAAACTGGATCTCGTTCAAATAATGGAGTTAGAACTGATTCGTGAATGGTTGATTTGATTTTATCAGTTCAAAATAGAGTTCGAAATGTGTCATCTATTTTGTTTCTAAAATTGGATATTTAGAATACAAACGCGAACACGTTCCTATCGCGATGTCACAGGCCTTTTTGTCAGCCCAGCTGCCTTTCGGACAGGTGATATTGTGCGTAGCAATGCGTACAAAAAATCGACGATCGACAGAAAATATTTTGCAATAGGTACTATTCTACAAAAGCTGGGCGAGTAAAACTGATGAAATACCGACGCCTTTTTAATTAGTCTCCGTTCTGTTCAATCATATTTGGAGATGAAATTCGTAAAAATTTAAGTATTACAGCTTTTTTATTTGAACTCCATATGACCAGTTACTGGGTCGTGGAGGTCAGATAGGCAGTCGCTTCATATAAAATACTGGTATTCAGCTGCATCCGGTTAGACTGGAAGCTGACTCCAACATAGTTGGGAAAAGCCTAGGCAGATGATGATGATGACTGCGTTTATCGATATAATAAACTAGCTTTTGCCAGCGGCTTTCATCCCCTATTTAACTCCCTTAGGGGTTGAATTTCATAAAATCCTTCCTTATTCCTTATCTACATTATAAAGGGAACCTCTGTGCAAAATTTCAGCTTTCTAGGTCCAAAATTTGGGCTGGGCGTTGATGAGTCAGTCAGTCATTCATGACTTTTATTTTTATTTATATAGATAGATAGATGTTTGTCATTCTTACTTTTGCGGAATGGACTTGATTTAAACAGTGTACGACTAAACGCCGAAAGACACTACGCCGACAGACTGAACACCGACAAGACTTTACTCCAACGGGACTCTTCGCCGACAGGACTCTTCGTTTACAGGGCTCATCAGGTAGGTAATAGGTAAGGTTAGGTTAGAATTGCGACCAACCGCGCGCGATCCGAGCAAGCGAAGCGAGCGGTGCCGAGCAGCGGCCGGCGAGCGCTACTTCCTTGTTAGTGGCAGTTACTTGACTATTTAGTAATAGCGCAAGGATGAGCCTTGTCGGCGAAGAGTCCTGTTGGCGAAGAGTCCCATCGAAGTAAAGTCTTGTCGGTGTTCAGTCTGTCGGCGTAGTTTCTGTCGGTGTTTAGTCGTACACTCTGATTTAACAGGCTAGATTTTTAATATTAAGTATAAAACATACCATCACATCACTCCTGTAATCAATCCCCTAAGCGTCGGGCAGTGGTGAACGTATTATACACCCACACTTCGCAAGTGATGTTCAAGTCTCATGCTATAGGGGGCGAGCCTAATGCTATCAACCGGGCACATTCGGGCGGCTATCATTATGTTTGCAATAACAGCCACTTTAAGGTACTAGTACATACCTAAATTGAATGAAGAATAACGACTCAGATACTTTAATCTTGTGAAAATGCTGAAATACAAATAATGGTGCCGATTCAAATTCCTAAAATCAGAGTATTACTATCACTTACTGACAGACCCAGTATGAAAAGGACAAGTGCCGCTTTAGAACTTTTAAACGAAATTAGGTCTTGATTGCCTTGAATTCGGCGTGATTTAAAGCATGATGAATTTAGTTTGTCGTAGTTGCTTCGAAGAAAATTTTAGTTTAGCTAAATTTGACAGGTGTTATTTATTCTCATCTCTTTCTAGTTTCGTTAGAAAGAAAAAGATAGTAATAGCCTATGTTAAGTTTAGTTGGTGAACAACAGAATCATCACGCATATTTTCTTTCGGGCATCAAAGCCATCAGTCATGACGTCACAACAAAACGGTACGACATCAAAAGCTGACATATTCGTCTCCACAAAGTTAAGCATCGGCTGATTTTTTCCAACATACGTCAGCAATATCATAAGTTATGAGTTGGCAGGAGTGACAGTTGAGTTATGAGACTTATGAACGTCTACTCCTTTGAGGCTTGCGGAGCGTGTATGCTTCCGTCACGCTGTTTTCCGCCATCTTTAATATAAGTATAGTGGATGATTGCTTACCACTAGTTCTGGTTAACAAAGCAATTAAATCCTATTATAATATTACCTATACTCCATTTGAAATAAGATTAGACATTTAACTAAACCTTTTTTACAGTCCGACCAACCGATTTTATCTTCTATTTCGTTGGTGGCATGACAAATGGCAGCTGTAATAAACAGTTGGTATTGTAACTACTTTTTTGCTTTCAATGCCATCCTTATCCCTACGGTATAGAAGTCAGAATCGGTTGAACTGACTGTAAAAAAGGTTTGTTTAAATGTCTAATCTTATTTTAAATGGAGTATATATAAATGTGAAAGTTTGTATGTTTGGATGATTGTTACCCAATCATGCAAAAACGACTACACAGATTTGGATAAAATTCGGCACAGTGATAGTTTATAATCAGGATTAACACATAGGACATTTTCTTTTAACCCGTGCGTTCCCGTGGGATCATTTGGCTACCTCCACGAGAGTGAAGCCGATGACAAAAGCAAGGAAAAATTAAACCATAGAATTAAAGGTGTAAAGCCATCTCAAAGCCGGACAGACTCTGTGCCAATAAGGCCTCGATGGACAAAACGTCTGCTTGGAATGCATAAGTAGGTATTATTTGATACTTTGTGTTTTGTGACTGATGATATTTTGTCCATTTTTCCAAAACAAAAATGCACCACAGATGCACCGTCTGCGTTAGGAGTTCAAGACTACATAAAATCAAACAAATTCACATCTATCTTCTAATCTGGACAAAATTTTAACCAGTGCGCAAACTGTAACCATGAATTCAGCATAATTATGAATCTAGACCAACGTAGATACTTTTCGCCTCTTAAAAAAAAATTGCTATTTCATACATTTTGACTGCTTAGGTATTGCACTTTTCTATGGGGAGTAGTTTTTTTTTTTTTTGATAACCGCACTGGTTAGAAATTCTTCCTTTATAAAAAAAATATTCGTTGGCAAGTGCATCGCTTCAGAACGGCTGGACCGATTTAGCTATGATTTCTTTGTAATTCGAATTTTCAAATCCGAGAAAACTGAACGTCCTTTTATCTTTTTTTGATCCTTAAATAATAAAAAAATATTCTATTCAAAGCAATTTCGAGTGTTTATAAAAAAATACCAGCAGAGAAAAACTTGTTCTTTTTGTTAGTTTGAATTGTTATGTAATTAGGACGAAAGTTCGTTGTGACATCGTGCTTATCCACTTGAGTTTTGTGAAACAGTTGTAAAATAAAACTTTGTTGGTCTGTTTTTTGCCTGTGCTACATTTTTTTATGTGGAAAAGTTTGTCAAAGGTCTTGACTTAAAAAAAAATATTTTAAAAGTCGTAGCTGAACTATTAAAATACTTTCGTTGACAAAATTAAAAATATATATGCGGCCGGGCAATTTTTTGCCCAGAGAATCAGTACTGCCATCATCATAATTTCAGCTGAAAGATGTCCACTGCTGGACATGGCGTCCCCCAAGCACCGCCACTTTGACAGCATTGCCATAAAACGTGGCATTGCTGGCAGCCTTTTGAGCACTTTGCCTGTTGACAGCGATCCGGACAATTTTATTGATACCATGATTCTTTCCCTTGTATATAACTACTTGTACATATACAAGACTACCAGCTTTTAAATTACGTAAATACTATCCTGGAAATTTTTATGAAAGAAAAATATGAAAAATGTTCCACTTTTTGTGCATGTTTTATTTCCAGTTCAGCAGTTATTTCTCTAACATTTTCATTGGTCTGATTTTGACATAGTTTTCTTATAATAAAACAAATCTCCATTGTCCTTACAAAATGTATATTATATTGTTATCTTGCACGAAATACATTTAATTAACTGTCAGTCATTGTGGTGTAGGATGTGTTCTTCCGTGTAACATCTGGCATTTGTGCCACAATGGGATTCGGCCCATTCAAATAAGGCCTTAAGAGAATGGAATAATAAACATATGCAAACGTAAACCCTGACTTAGTTGAATAACAAATTGTATGATACGGATTTAGCGCTTTTACACTGCAATTTCAGCAGCAAGACGGTTTATTTAAATTGTTAGCGTTATTGAATGGGATAATGATAGGATATGAAATAGTTATTTGTTATGCAAGGCTGAATTGTTGTTTTTTGGCGCGAGTACTTGTATTGAAAGCAGAGCAAGCAAAGGATTCTAGGATTGAACCATGAGCGAAGCCAGTGGTTCAAATATAGAATCCTGAGCGTAGCGAGGGTTTCAATGATACGAGACGCAGAATAACTTTGCTGCCGAGCGAAACACACAAGTTTTCACCTCACTACAGCGAGGAAAATGCTAGGTGCAAGAAAAACAGCCTATATAATATATTAAACTAGTGTAGTTCCATGAAGTATGATAGCATTGCATTGTAGTCTTCGAAAATGTTGTCACGCCTTAAGAATGTCTCCATGCATTGAATAAATTGTACGCTATAATGTACTTTTGGCGCGATTTTTCCGGAAAATAACTTAATTCGGCATTATGTACCCCTTGCTCTAACTCTGCAGGTTTTAAATTTATATCTTCGTCGCTGCTGGACTCGCTCAAATTTTATGATTTCTTACGATTTTATCAAAAAATAAACCAAAATTATCGAAAGCGAATTGAAAAGAGACGAAGTTTTTTTAAGTTTCTTTTTTTTCATACTATACGAGAGCGTACTGCTGGCCAGTGCCAATTATTAAAAAAAATGGGTTGGCGCACTGATATGGAATAAGTATTAATGCATTTTCAGTGGACTGGCTGTACAGAAAATTATTGAATAGAAAGGTTCGAATTTCAAAAACTCTTTCCACGCTAGTGGGTAAAATGCACTTTTTCGATTCGATTTCGATTTACAAACAGAATCTTTCCGAGCCTGTGAGGTGAAAAAGATATTTTTGTGAAACTCCAAAATCACGGACTACATCATTTTGATTCTAGTATGATACAGCAGGTATTTTTTTTGTGATTATCACAACGAGGTTGCAAAGAGAATATATATGTTTCGTGTGTGATGCTGTAGGATAGTAATTTTGCATTTTGAACAGACTTGCTTTCAACAAATTTTCTTTTTTTGTTAAGCCGATTCACATTTGAAACATCAAATCATTTATTCGCTTGAATATGGGTAGTTACGTGAGGTGCTTTTGAGTGCGTTCTGTTTCCATCAATCATTTTAAAATGACGGAGACAAAACGATGTTTTAATTATGTATGTTTAGCGTTAAACGCTTTTAGTGATTTGAGGTGCGATTGGGCCTAAGACTAATGTTTTGAATTTAAATATTAAGAATGATTTTTTTAGGATGCGTCAATAAACGTGACGGATCCTTGAAATGTTGTTACATGAGAGAGAAGAAAGGTATCTCTCTCTCTGTCTTTCACACTAAATCTCTCATAATCTTAATTGTTTAAAAAGTTTCAGTTCAGTTTAACGTGCAATTTTTGTAAATTTGTAAATTTTTGTCTACACACAGACAGTCAGTAACACAAAATACTTAGTGTCAGTTTTCCGATAAATAATTTCTTTAAATGTTTATGTACCGTAACTATTATCTGAGAAATAATTATCGAAGTTTGATAGATTATGAATAGGAAATATATTAAGCCTCCAAATTGTGCTTTAAGTATATAAAAATTAAATGACGATAAAAAAATCTGTCATTACTGAAGTTTGTTGGTAAGCATTAACATTGATTTTATACCTATTGTGGTAGTTAAAGCAATTTAATTCTCTTTATTAGGATTCTTACCTATTTATATAATTAAGATACACAGAAAAATCTAAAGCATTTTAAAACAGTAGCTTACTTTGTAGTTTCCAGCCCATTCTTTTGCATACAATACTGCCTTATGGAAGGCGTAACCAGAAATAATTTTATTTCCTTTAAATTTTGACAATCAAAAGTGTCTTTGACTTTGAACATTTTCGTTATTTTCAGGTTTATTTATTAGGTCAATGTCTAGAAGCTGACAGTATTAATTGGTTGTTGACAAGAAAATAAATATGATCGAGATATTTGGGGTAATGCCGGTTATTGGAACGCGCCTAACGAAGTTGTATTCATAATAGAAGGAAAAGGTCGTCCTTTAGTTTTTCCGAACAAATAGACTCAGCGAATAGGCCATAATAGAACTATTAAATAATATTAGTGCCTTTTTATGGACCACCTGTAGAGTTTAGGTATAACTGTGACTTTTATGTTGAACTACCTTCTTATTTGAATATGTAGCCGGAATTTTTAGAATAGTGTCAAAAAGGTAGAGGTTTTATAGGTGGACCTAAAAACTGAAGTCGTAAAGAAACAAATGGAAAATTAAGTTTTTTTTTTTATCTGGGACAGTATTATGGAAACTAGGTACGTAATTTTTCATACGCGATAATTTCACTTGGAAAGGCTACATATTTTTCATTAACTTATTGATTAAAAACTAATCCTGAATGAGGCATGTGCGCCTCACAGATGAACTAAATAGGTCCTCATTCATTATTTTTCTTATGATCACGAAAACCCTACCAAATCCATTCTTTCCACTTGCTGAATATCTCGAGGCTGGACATAAGTTGCCTTGCCTTTCCTGGGCCCCAATTCTGTATGGTTAAAATAATTCCCCGCAGAATCTTACTACGTTCAAACTACGTCAATATCGTGATTTTTAGAAAACAATGTAACGGTAAGGAATCGAAATGTCATATTCTGTATGTTCCATAACAATTTGTTGATATTAATAATACGATATTAGCAGATTTCGTGTGTGATTGAAGTGATGACGAGTAAGGAATCATTAAGTGATCATAGTGAATTCAGGCGCTGGAAGTCTTTAAATAGACCCCGGACTCAGGTAGGCCGAAGTAAAGAAAACCTGCTCAGGTGGAGATTCACGGATGACTCCGCCCTGGAGTGTAAATGTGGTGCTGTCCCACAAACAATGGGGCACTTGATTGTCTTATCCAGCTTGCCCTGTTACACGCTGTCTGCACGCTACAGGAGTTGATGCACGCTGCTGAAAGTGCCAAGCTCGTAGGCAAATTCTGGGCTGACTGTATTTAGATTGCTATCGACACGCTAAGTAGAATACGTAAATTATAATTTTCATCGAAAGTATGATTTATATGAACTGGGTAGGCTTTGTCTTAACTCTTAATAAATCTCCAGAGCCTGAAATACTATCAATTATCGTGTAATTGAGCTATTAATTCAGTCCAAAGATTTATTGTTGAAGTCGTACCTACGTTTCTTGTCTTATTTAGGTGAATTATGTGATATAAAACAGAAAAAAAAAACTAGCAGCACAATAACAACCTTAGGAATAACGTGTTATATGTAATATACATATAGATATATACCTACAAGGTGTAACAAAATGGACGCAAGACCTAAAATAAGTTTGTTCCTAATTGACTACCGAATCGATTACAAAAACTTTAAAGTTTCTGAAATCGATTATGGATATTTGTTTTAAATTATGTATTTTGCCATACCTACCGCTGATTAAGCAAAAAAAAACAATCTTATTTCAAGGCGATAAGGCTCAATTTTCAATGCATAAAGTAAAGATATTCTCAACACGATTTTCGTAATAATAACAGTTAGCTTCAAAAAAAAATGTGCTATTCTACAGTAAGCTTTAAAAAAAATGGTCATTGTATTAGGCTTTTAACTCAATACTCAGTGTATGAGGTCTTGCGTTAATTATGTTACACGTTAAGTAATAGATAAATAAGACTTCAGTAATAGGTTAAATGAGAATTCTCTTGTCACTGAAGTGATACTGACTTTTGATAATCTTGCAACGAGAACAATGGCTTGAATTGAAGACAATTAAATTAATTATTTAAAAAATAACACAGTATCAAAAAATGACTGATATCAATTCAGTAGTCGATTCAGCTATCAAGAATTGCGTTTTTTTATTCCTACGTTCTATATAACTAAGTTAAATTACGGTAACTACAACTCTGAAACAGAATAAAAATACCTATAGCTTAATGATAAATGCAGCTCACTCCTGCAAGCCGACATACGCATCCGGTATAAATGAAGCAAATTATAAAATATGTATATTTAAATGTACTCTGTGGTAAACAAACAAGAATAATCTTTGTAGTACAATATTTGCTTAAGTGTTGCCTTGACTTACAGCTATCTAGGTACATAGATCTAGTAAATTGATTTACTAATACAGACCTACTTAAATATCTATATTTTTCATATTCTCTCTACTTAATAAAAATCTTAAATTCACTGACACATAACGTACCTACTGCCTAAACCGCTCGGTCTGGTGTTGGGTGGCTTTATATAATAAAGGTAAGCATTTTTTAGAAGGATGTTTGAAAATTCATACCCTGGATGGCTTAAATATGGGATGAAAGTTTGTATGGAAGTTCGTCATTCTTGCCGACAAGAAATTCTATCGGTTGAACGGTACCTACAGCTTGTAAGAAGTGAAAATATTTTATTTCATGTATTTTTACCCCACGCTTGAAGCAAGGCTGATTTTCACCAACTCTTGAAAAAAATATGAACATAAATATACAATCGATAAACGAGTACTTGCTACAAAAATCTTCGCCTTCAGTTACTAAACTAATATAACTGGTTCTATTATTCCATTCAAACTATCTCGAAAACTTTTTCGCTGTAGATTTTTTTTTCATGATTTTTTAATCATATCTCGTTTCTGTGTTTTCTTTTCACCTCTGTAACCTCTTTGTTACTCTTTTGTGGTACCGTTTATCACTCTTGTATTATCTATGGCTATGTATGCTCTTTTAAAACACTGCCCTATCAAACCTATTATCACCTATAACTTGAAACCATTGTAAAAGTCAATTAAATTATTTTTAAACGAATAACCGTGGAATTTTTGCCGGCTCCATATGAAACGACCGATTGCTACCGTGCACCTAGCTTCTGACGTTTCATAAGTGCCCATGTAGGTTTATGGGTACTAAAAATGTAGATTTTAGAGTTTTGATCATCGTAAAATATAGTTTGCATTTAAATGCTCCTTACATACCTACCAACGAAGACTAAGGTATCTGAGCGTAATCTAATCTTAACGCCTCTTGGTATCTATATTTATTGCTGCAATATTTATATTCATTTATCTGTGTTTATTTCTGGTTGTATTATTTCAAATACCACAATGTTTGTTTAAACATAACATTACGCTTTTTTTCTCCGAAGGGTAGGCAGAGGTGTGTTTATAGTAGACCCACATTTCGCCAGTTATGTTAAGTCTCATGTTCTAAGGGGCGAGCCTACATCAACCGGGCAGTAATCCAGTCTCCAGGCTATTACTGATAAATTCTAGATAGAAAAACACAATAATACAATGCCCTTCTTAAAAATCGAATCACATACGTATGTATATCTAATAGCCGCAACAACTCGTATATCTGCACCCTAATTGCGTAACACAGGATTAATCATAATCTGTTTCGTTTTGAAGCAGATGGCTAAACCATTGATTCATATGTTCGAAAAATGTTTCTGCACAACAACGTAAATAACGCAATGAATATTGTTAACTGTCAAAATGAAACCGATTATGATTAATCGTGTGTAATTAGGGTGCTGGACGTTATAATAAATCTCTCTAGCTGAGGCTGATTAGAGAGACTTGAGGTCTGATCTACTGACAACTTTGCATGTATGATTCTCTTGTGTTCGTTGTTATGTCAGATGTAGATAATGATGGGACAGAATAGGTAAAGTGCTTCAAGAATCTTTAAGCGTTTGAATGACATTGACAGGGTTCTTGGTACCTACACAATTTTGCGCATTGTCACAGAGCAAGATGGTGCCGTGAGTTCCGATTTTGGCCACATGCCAGTGCATCCTCGTACCGTTTTATGTAACAATAACACTTTCCACGAAATAATTTTTAATCCATTTCAGTGTGGTGTGGGCTTGTGGCTACGTAATAACAGCCACACGAGTCGATCAATCAGGTTAAGCTACGCTTGCCACGGTTGAATGGGTGATCATATTTACATACCAAGACCCCCTGCCTGCCGGCTGTCATTCGTGGATCTTTGACAGTCGTTACCGTCGTCAAAAGCTAGAAACTCTGAAAAACCAGCCATACCCAGTAGGCACCTGCTATACTGTATTACCCGGTTGTAGAGGTCAGATGCAGCTACATCCGGTTAGACTGGAAGCCGACCCTAACAAACTCGGGAAAAGGCTAGGCAGATGATGATGATCAGTATGGTGTAAGTGTAAGAAATATATTATTGTCACTTACACAAAATAAAATGTTGCTGAGTTTATTGTGAAGAGGCACACTTTACTCTGTTGGAAGACTTTATCTACTCAAAAGTACATAGTTTCAATATAATTTATTTATGCTATAAATAATGATAATAGCTTGTTAGTGCTTTAAAATATCACAATTGCGTATACGCAAACAACTGATAAAAAAGTAATTATATAAAAACAAAAAGATTAAAGGCTATTATTGTTATAATTTATCACTGTTTTCATAAAGTACTTTAATACAGGGTGCCTGAATTTGGATATTGAGAAAGAAGTCAACAGAAGAATCAAGTTGAGTTGGGCAGCGTTTCGAAAACTCCTTCAAGTCTTCTCGTCGCCCATCCCGCAATGTTTGAAGACTAAGGTCTTCAACCCGTGCATCCTGCCTGTTATGGCATACGGTGCCGAAACGTGGACACTGACGGTCCACAAATTGAAGGTCGCTCAGCGTGCCATGGAGTGAGCTATGCTCGGAGTTTCTTTAAAAGATAAAATTAGGAATGAAGTTATCCAGAAAAGAACTGGAGTTACCGACATAGCTTTTGTAAGCTATGTCGGTAACTCCAGTTCTTTGTAGTAAGCAAGCTGAAGTGGCATTGGGCTGGCCATGTTTGTCGAAGGACCGATAGCCGATGGAGTAGACGAGTCCTGGAGTGGAGACGGCGTATCGGCAAAAGTAATGTGACGCCTGTATATGACAAATATGATAAATTTCTCAGACTGTTGTAAATACAATAAATTGTAAACTCTCATATCCTTGCTTTATTTTCTTGTTACCTCGGACATACTCACCTAGGTAAGTAAATGTATATTTTCATTGGATTTCTACCTCGGACACATTGTTTTTTTTTTAAAAAAAAAACGTTGCCCCACACTAGGAATTTCTCCTGTATCGTGGGTGCGTTTACAAACATTTAAACTGACATACACAAACAGCCAGACCCAGAACAACTACTTGCAGATCATACAAATATTTGTTCCGTGCGGGAATCGAACCCGCGACACGCAGCGCAGCAGTCGATCGCTGAACCACTGCGCCAACCGTGCCGTACATTGAACTTTGTGTTTTGAGAGAGGCTTCATTTTCTTACTACAACAAAGCTGTTATGGTCTCGGTATTCCATGTTTTGATACGCATAGCTCCGAGCTGTTTTCTTCAAAAGCAGTCAGATTTATATTGTATAATTCAAGGTGTATATCTTGTACATTAACTTAAAGATGTTATTATTAACACATGAGATATACGTATACACGAAATATATCACGCCTCAGTTCAAGGTGGAGACGCACGATTAATTTGTGCGCTTCATTGATAGGTTTATTGCCTTTAACAAACAGAATATACAAGATGCATCCAAACATTTAATCGAATAAATGGAAAAGTTTTGTCACTATAGCTAGTCAAAGATTGGCAAAATCCATAGTCTAAATAATAGTGAGATAGGCCCATAACTACCACTTTATTTATGAGATAAAAACACTTTTATATTTCACCATCATAATCATCATTTCAGCTGAAAGACGGTCACTGCTAGACATAGGCCTCAACCAAACACTGCCTCTACCTCTGCCGGTTCTGTGCTTTTCGCATCCACCAGATTCCAGTGGCCTCCACTAGGCCATTAGTCCATCTTGTGGGATGCCTTCGACGCTGAGTAGGTCTTCCAGTACGCCTTTTCCTAACCTAACCTTTCGGCTCCATCGGCCATCTGTTCTGCGAGCATTTTGCCCTGCCTACTGGCACTTAAGCCATTGCCACTAATAAGTAAATGTTAAAATCAAAAGTCATTTATTCAAACTAGGCTGAGAGTCAGCTCTTTTTGAACGTCAAAATTTTACATAAGACAGTCCCCCCAAAACGCCCACCCACCACCACTTCCTAGTACTTTAGCTGGGAAGAAGAAGTGGCGCAACAAACTCCCCAGCAGCACAGCTGTCTGTTAAGTTAGAAGAACTTGATTCTATACAATAGTAGGTAATTAACATTACGAAACACAAAAAAAAACATTAAATTGCCATACATCAGCTAACACACGCCAATATACCATCAAAACATTGAAAATAGGTACTCAAGTAGAAATAAATAATAAAAAATGAAAATAAAACATAAACAGAACTTCAATCTTCAAAAACAATCTAAATAAAAGCTTCCAGGCATAAAGGGCATGCCCGCTTACTTACTTATGCAATTTTGCAATGAGTAAATATAGCTATAATTATATATATTAGGAATGATTTCATAGTTTCTAAATACTCCTATGCATCAGTAATGCCAGTGTTTTCTTTTTTATTGCGTTTGTCATCTCCACGTTGTATAGCGTGAATTTTTGAAATGGGACTTCAGGGCAAACCTGAATCTGAGCCTTTTGGCCTCACACAGGACTTTCAGTTTTTATTTTAATCTCACTTATGTTTTTTTTTTTTTGTCTATGAAATGTGTGCGAGTCACAATTAATACTTTTTTTTTCTCTCTAACAACAATACGACAATAAACTATAAAAAATTCTGGAATAAAATTATCCGAATTAATGTTTTATTCTATTCAATATGCAGATAAACGTACAAAGGTACATACTTAAGTATTACTCACACATAAATCGCACACTGGGATGGGTACAACGATTTATGCAAACACACCAACCTTTTTTGTTTAGTAGGTCACTTTTTTTATATTCCAGTACCGTTCGAATTTGGCGATGGAATTAGGATTTAAAATAAAAATACTGGTTTTAAATTTACTCTCTAGAAAAATTATATTTTTTGAGTAGGTACCTACGTGTCATCAAAGTAGGTTTTTGAAGTAAGTATCGGGTAAGAACAGATAAAGATCAAGACTATATTCAAATTAGTATACGTTAAATACCATTATTTTTTAATCTAGTCAATTATTTCGAAAGAGATAAGAAAGAAAGAAAGTAAGCAAAATAGATTATTTTTTCACAGAAACACGTGCATACAAAAAGATCCTCTAACCAAACCTAAAATCAACACCAAAACTTAATCCATTTCTCCTAAGGCTTGGCTGTCTATCTGTCCATCCGTCTATCACAGTGTCTATCCACCTTCTAAACGGTAATAGGTATAGTCAATGTTCAGAGAGTGTGTTCTATAAACATACTCGATATAACCACAAACAATAAAAATAAAATAAAGTTAAAAATTAAAGGACTTACACATGCATCCATAAAAATATGTTTTACTCGTCCTTGTGGTACACAACCCCTCGTGTGCGTGTCCGATGGGTACAGGCTTCCACTCGGTGAGAGATTGTGGACCGCAATGTCCGCAATCCACCACGCGGGCTCGGCGCGGGTTGATAGACGTCACAATGTCTTAAAATTTTTGGTTCTGGAGTAAACTGGCATATTCAAACATGCCAGTTTCCTCACAATGTTTTCCCTCAGCGTTTGAGAGCACATCTACTAGTATCATCGAAAAAAACTTGAGAATAAATTGGTTAAATTAATAGTTGTAATTTCCGATCCAGAATTTTCGATTCAGTAAATTAATCCTCTCCACCACGATGCCACGAAACTGGGTGCTCTCCTAACATATTTGGCTTTTATTATTAAGTGGAATATGGCAACACTGTTAGAAATTGTTCTACTGAATAATGGACAAAGTTTGTCCCTATTTAGGGCGGATTTTATGACCCTATTATGAGGGGCAAGTATTGTTGAATTACAACCATTTTTTGCATGATGTCTGGCTCGGTAGATGACGTAATACGTTTTGTGAAAAAGTGCTAACTTATTTGAGAAATAATGGTTTTCATTTTCTTTTTCATTCAAAGACACTTTCTGTGGGTGTCATTTAATTAGGATGTTTTATCAACAACTAGCTATTACCAGCGACTTCACCCGCGTTGAGGTCGAAAATTATCCCACGGGTACGTGATCCAGGTTATAAACTATCTGTTTGCCTCATCCAGATCCGTTCGCTGTTTTGGCGTGATTAAGTAACAAACATCCAAACATACAACTTTCACATTTATATATATGTAATAGTAGGATAGTAAGATTAGTAGGATGACATAGAGGAGCTCATGGTTAAGTAATAGCAGACGCACGGATTAATTGAAGGTTAAGCCACGCTCGCCGCGGTCGGTTCGTGGATGGGTGACCATCCATAACTTTTAGAGCAAATATGATGATCAATGCTCCTGCCTTTCCTGTATGAGAAGAAACCTTTGCCTTACAGTAGGATAATAATTGGCCGGTATATTATTTATCAACATAGAAATATTACACTATTAACTTTACTGACGCCGTTACACAAACTAATACACTTCTTACATAATTAAGCTTCTACTACGTTATACCGTTCGTAGAAAATAACAAGGAAAACCAAGTATTTGGACAGACTCAAAATGTTTTCCGTTTGTCAAGGAGCGTTGAGATCGAGGGTATGTTGTCATTTCCATCTCATTGGCCTAATTCTTATTGCTACGTTTTTCGCTTCTCACGGATACAGAGCCAAAGAAAAGGTATGTTTAAGGAGATCTTAGTAGAAGATTTGTGTAATAGGAAAGTGTCAGGAAACGGAAAAAAGTTTTATTTAGTTTTCTAGCATACTTCTCAAGATCACCACATCACTGTGGCATACGAAAAAGATCTATTTATATCCAAGTAGCTACGGATGTCTGGCGGACATTCCTAAGGAATCCTTTAGGATTTATGGCCCGACTTTATGATACAGTTTTTATTATTCCCCTAAAAATACCCTTAATTTTATAAAAACCCCTACATTTATTATATCACCAATAACCTAGTGACTTGCAATAATATCTACCTAACATTTGCAGTAAGTAACCGACCTACGCCAAACAATTTACAGCAAGTATTCGAAGGAGTTCATCCCTCCCGGGACTGAACTCAGCAGTGCAGTGTATTCGCTTTTAATTAACGTTATTAACGTAAATTATGAGATCCCAACGTCACTAGCGTGTGTACAAGTTATGGGTTACATTCACATAGAAAACGACCATACATGTTGCTACTGAACGACGGAATAAATTTAATGTTTCCGCCTTGCGAACAAATTCTGCGACTGCAGTGCGAAGTGAATTCTGAAAGTAATGTTTCAGAAATTACCAGTATTTTACATGGAGCTATCGCCTACCTGACCTCCACAACCCAGTTACTGAGTTACACGATACCCCTCAGTAACAATGGTTGTCAAATTTTTGAGCTTCTTAAATTTGATAAACCTGACGTAACGACTGTCAAAGATCTACGAAAGACAGAACCAACGGCTTAAAATGTTTTTCTGAGACACGGAGGGGTCTGAATATGTAATGGCTGGTCACTCACCCACGAACCTACATAACAGTAAATAAACTAAATAAAATGCAAGTGGTGGTGGTGGTGGTGTAACATAAATAATGTAATTTTTTGCATGCCGAATGGTAAAATATGGTTTAGCTTTGATGTATCTTATCAACTATTGTGTACTAACCATATTTGCAAAATAAAATTCTATAATAATCTAGTACTAAAGGGTATATCTATTACCACGTGTGTTCTTACTATATGTGTGTGTGTGTGTAACATTAAAACGTTCTCGTCCCTAAAATACTTCGCACTCTGACAAAGTTATGTCATGGATAATAAACAAAACATTTCTCTTAGCATAATATGACAGATGGGTAAGGCCGCCAAAATTGTCAAATATATCACAAAAGTAACACAACAGATTTTGTGTTACTGTTACACAAATGTTACCCAATAGTAACACATCTTTTGGGTAAAGGTGGTTTCATAATGGTGAAATAAATAACGTAAAATAATACAAGATAAAAAATAAAAATTGGACGGACTGCAGTGCAGTGCTTAGGAGTAATGAAATACGATTTTTAAATGATGTACTTGCGTACCTACCTTTAATATTTAAATTAAAAATATAAAATAAAAACATCCTATGTACGTACGTATTTTTCTGTTCCTTTCTTCTTGACTGTTTATATGTGTGTGCATAAATAGTTAAATAAATAAATAACACTAAACTATCATAACACATGAGTTAAAAAAAATAAAAGAGTTCCCTAGAGGATGATTTTGTTTTTTTTGTTTGTTTTTTTTTTAATTAGTTCTTGATAGGCGAGTTTTGTTTTTCTATGGGGCCAACTTTGTAACTCGACAAAAAATCAGCTGTACCATACAAAACGAAATAGGTATTGCACCTATTCTATGGCCTTAGTGAAAGCCTACTAAATCTAATAGTAATACTTACACCTAAACCTAAATAACTTCACTTTTTCTCTTTTTATGTATATATTAACTTTTTATTTTTTTAAGTCGTTATTGAAATTTAAAAAAAGCACTAAATATAACCTAAAAGGCGGTAACTAAATCCTCATGGTTATCATCTCATCTATGAGTTTATCTTGCTCTCAACTTTGGTTTTACGTGCACCGTGTCCTCCTCAATACTACCCACTCCCACAAATGAAGTTAGTTAATGAAAGCAAAGTCGCGCAGAACCTCACTCGATCACTCCAGAAATAGAAAATACATTTAGGTTCACAAAATGTCATTGGATAAGACAGAAAGCTACTTATTTGATTTAAAAGGCCAAAGATAATTTGCTACAAGATATTTTTAAATTCAGCTTTTGTTAAAATGTCTGAATAAATATGATAAAAAAGGAAATTACTTAATGGAGCTTAAAGCAAAGACTTCGAAATCAGTTTTAGCAAATAGAACATCAAATGTATTGTGTAAAGCGTAGCAATTTTTTAATAATGTCAGCTTCATATTCCCCATGTAAATGATTCAATAACTAGGTAATTTTTCACTATTCAACTGGATTGCTGCTTGAAATCCAAAGACTAAGAAACGATATGGCATGTAGGTAGGTAGCTATGAGAAAACTCAATGATAAATCAAAAGAGGCAGCTGAAACACGGCTGAGAATACATAATATGTAGTGGTAAGATTTTCATACAAATTATACCTACTACAGTTATTAAACTACATAGGCAAGATTTGGAGTAGATATCTAGCCTAAATGGAATCGGTAAAGGAAAAGAGCGTGATGAAACCTGGACTTATCCTACTATAATATCATAAATGGGAAAGTTTGTACGCTTAGATGTTTGTTGTTCAATTGCACAAACCGGCTGAACGGATTAGTCTGAAATTTGGCATAAAGATAGTTTATAACTTGGCTACATAAGACACTTTTTATCTCTGTAGTACGTTGCCGTGCTATAAATACCATCGTTCACGCGGGCAGAGCCGCTGGAAAACTGGATATAAATCTGAAATCGCTGTCGTCTTCATCGTCTTGAGCAAGCCTGGTGATCAATGTTCGTGTCTTCTCTGTATGAGAAGAGGCTTTTTTCCTAGAGTGGGATAATAATTGGCTGGTATGTAATCTAATACCTTTAAACGAGCAATTCTTGTATATATGTATATGTATATATAATCTGAATCTCGGAAACGGCTCCAATGATTTTCATGAAATTTAGTATGCAGGAGGTTTCGGGGTCGATAAATCCATCTAGCTAGGTTTCATTTATAGAAAACAAAAAAAAAACCAGCAAAGCTCAGTCATCCAGATCTATAATATTTAGTCTAAAACCTAAACTAGAACAAGCAATGAAAGACGAAACGTAATTATAATGAAGAGTCAAAGTCTTTTCCAACATGAAAAACTCTCACAAATAAATCATAATTACTGGACACATATCTACCCTCGATACGTCCAGAGATTTCGATTTATTTGTATTGGTTCGTCATTGCAATCAAAATTTGTTACAAAGAGTATACAATACGGTCGTAGAGATTGAAAATTATTACAATAAATAAAGCGATTTCTGGTTTATTCGACGAACATTGTTTACTTAAATATCATTGTGTTGTACGTAGGCACACCGACGGATACGGAACATCCTGCCGACTCTGAAGCACAATATTTAATGAAGATATTTTTATTGAATTTTTGTATTCACACTTTGGAAGACTTCAATACGGAATGGGATTAGTTACAATGCGCGTTGTGGTGTAGCATGTTAGGCAATTAAAGAATACCTTTTTTGAATAATAATACCAACCTATTAGTGTCCCACTTCTGAGCAAAGGCCTCTTCTCATACAGAGAAGGCACGAGCATTGATCACCATGCTTGCTCAAGAGCTAGTGATTTTAAAAAAAAAATTCAATGTGTAGAACATTGAATTATGCTATTAATATTAATAAAAATGTATGCTATAGATTTTTTTTATATTAAATACAAGCTTTTGCCAGCGGCTTTGCTTTCGTTAACATATTTAAACAAAACCTTAACATACCACACAAAAACTTTTCTCATGAATTACTCTGTCTATTGGTGAAAACCGAATGAAACTCCGTTCAGTACTTTTTGAGTTTATCGCGAACAGACAGACAGATTCGGCGGGGGATTTTATTTTATAATATGTAGTGATGTATTTAAATTATATTCTTAAAATATCGGCGTTCGGTGCACTCATCTAAAGATAACGGCCTCTTCTAAAGATTTCCATCTCTTTCTGTTGCTCGACCGCTGAATTCACTCTGAACCAGCAACTCTTTAGATATCGTCTTCCCAACGTTTCGCTTGTCATCTTTTGCTCCTTTTTCCATTTCTTGGGTACGCACTGTGTTATTGTTATTTTATTTTTGTTTTAATTACGGACGCTTTTAATGTGCACGTCTTTTTACATCGTTCTCACATTGATAATTCCAACATAATGATGTAACCAGCTTTTTGTAACAATATCATGATTTTAAAAGAGTGTCCATGGAGTTTCTTGCCCGTTCTTATCCATAGGTACCTACGCTTTGGAATGGGCAACTAGCTTCATCTTTCTACCTCACCGACCTTGACAATTCAAAAGTGCCTGTAATTGGTTTATTTAAAATAAATGCTTTGAGTTTGAGTTGTTGAGTTTGAGTTATTAATTTGATCATATTCTCGTTTTCTTCTCATAACCAAATGTCATGTCCATTTTTATGTTTGACATACTTTTTGCGCATCTTTTAAGTTGGTTTTTCTTATTATCTCACTGTGTCTCTTCTCTTGAGTCCAACTGCACTTCTTTCTATACTATTTTGACAATGTTTTATTTTCTGATTAGTAAGTTTTAAAAATGGTTGAATACAATTAGCCACTCTGTTGTCCGGAGATTGGTTATCTTCTAACTTTAGAGTAAGTTAATGGGCTACCATAAATTTAAATCTAACCTACGCATTTCACGAAAAAGCTTTTTCGAAAGACTTTTAAAAAACACCTCCATTATCTTGATCGACATTTCTGTACGCTACACCGTAAAACTACGAAATGCGATGACGTTCAAAATTATTATATCAAAATTTAAAAAAATGATTTACAACGCACTTGTTTGAAATATTGTTATTATACGGAACCCACTGCGGCTGGGCATTGTATAAACATAATATATAAATAGATTTTGATACAAACGTGAGACGAAACTAAATGTTTTATGGGTTTATTAGTTTTAGATGATATACCTACAGAGTTCATACTTTGGTGATCGTGCACAAGAAACTTAAAAGGCCTTTAAGTCAATACAAAAGAGAGGCGAAACAATCTTAAGGCATCAAAAAATTCGTCCGCATCGCTGTCAAACGCGTTTTGAATTTTTCATTCGACTTTAATGTAGTAATACTTCATTTGTACTACGAGTATATGTATCAGTTATCCAACAGAACGGTACCCTAAGTGCTTTTAAAAATCGAACGTTGGAATTATTTATGGTGACATAATTTTCCGAGAGGACTTTGATGAGGAAATAATAAACAACGGTAAAAAAGTTTATTCTGAAAAGCAAATTTCAGAAAAATTATTGAAAAATATTAATGTAGGTATGGCTATACCGCTCATACTTACTCGCCTCTAGGCACTAAAAGCATTATTCCATTCCATTAAATCAAGCGTGAAAAAAAAAACTCATAATTTTAATTATTCATCCATCCTTTCTAGCTTTCATTGATATCTCCAGCAAGTCGCTGCTTTTCATAAAGAATCTAGTTTTTCAAAGCGACATCGAAAATAATGGCCCTAAATATTAGATATCATGACAAAAGGCTGCGTAGTAAATAGTAGTAGTATTTATTAGAAGAACAGAAAATTAGATTCTTGAAACTGTAGCGGCATCTACATGAGAACTATGCATCACACTGACGTCACCCAAAATCCTGCATCGCACACGCAGAGTCTACCGCACAAGTATCATATATACAACATCTCGACATCAATCGTCGGCAACACACAACACCCGTCTGTTCGGAGGATCCTTCCTTTTCTGCAGCGGATGAGTGAACTTTACACCCTGTTCCTGATGCCTTCATTAACCTGTCCAAATACAGAGTGTTTTTTGACATTTTAATATAAAATATTAAATGGCTGTTATAATATGACGGCAACCACTGTTCTAGGAAACCACAGCTTAGTATAACAAAAACGAAAAGGAAAGACGAAATCAATAAGTTCGATAAAAGGACATTGATCAAAAATGTAAGAGGCTTGGTCCAAATGCCCGCACTAACGACACGTATGTCACTGAATAACAACCAGTCATTCAGCCGCTGCACTGTTCGTGCTTTATTATTAATAATAGACTTGATTAAAATCATCTGACGAGCCGCGTTGGTTCTTATCAAGTAGGTATGTGATTAAATAGATATGACCGACGTCGTGCAGCTGCCGAATATTTGACTTATTAACCGATTCGGACGAATTATTGAAAGTGACGATTTGCCCCAATCGGGCGAGTTAATTCATGCGAATCGATTATTAAGCCGAACATTTTTGTGTGTGCTATTGATTACAGATCTATTTTGTTCAGAGGCTTCAGGAGCTAGTAAAAATCTTGGGGCTTATTCAATTAATCGACTCTGGTCAAACCGCACTGGGATCGGTGCACTTCGTTCATTCATTCTTGCTTTTCTTATTACTTGAGTTAATTATATTTTTATGTGCACGTGTTTTCTGTGACGAATAAACCTTTTATACTTTCTTTCTTTCCAACTACATATTTTTAAACATCCAAATGACATGACACGTGTTTGTTGATAAACGTTTTATAAACAGACATGATGATTTACATGACAGACGATAGACTAAACCGTTTTTTGTGCAAATGACGTCAAATTTTGATTCAAGTCCCTAATTCTGTGGAACTTGTCAGTTGCACTGTATGCAGAGGACGATTCCATCATCATAAACTGAACACTAGAAAACAGTGCATTTAAAAAGACAGAACTCTACATCCATTGTGAAACTGATGTCAGACGCTTAATTTGTTGCCTTTTATTCGACATCTTTCACTCGACATGAAACTGAACACAACATGAATCAAAAGTGGAAAATGTAATCATTAGTGAATCAATCCAACAATTTTGGATTTCTGCACTCAGTATGTTTCACTGGCCTACCTAATGATCGAAAATTTAGTGCAAAGAGCAGATGAACGTTCATTCATAATTTTCTTGGTATCGTGTGAACGAAGAATGAAACAAAAATTAACCTTCACTCGAGTGAACTGCCTGCTATCGGCTTTCCGTATAAGGGCATGAGGAACAGGGTGTTAAGGTCACTCAATCTGTATAGAAAAGGGAGGATCCTCATACCAGACGAGTATTGTGTCTGGTGGGCAACTGCCCGACGATTGATATCGGGTCTTTGTATGTATGCTAGTTGCATGTAAGCAGGATTTTGCGAGACGTCAGTGTAATGTGTTCGCTTGTAGCGTCCAAACACAATAAAATAATTTACGATTGAAATGTTCAAATGTTGTAGAAATACCAAATCTTTAGCAAATATTGGGAATTCGTAGGTTATAGGTAAGTACTTACTTGAGGCAACTTAGGGAACACGGGTGGGTTTTAGTCAGTAAAAGTCTGACACGCCTCCCGCTCCACCCAGAGCGGGAGAAGTTATTTGATGATTTCCCACACAAAAAAAAAAGCATCAAAATCGAAGCTGACGTCAGTGATATTTCTATCTATAAAACAGATAAAGATTGATCTAAAAAAATTAACACCTCTCTATCTTGAAATCTTAATCAGGCAGCTGATAGGAAGATTCGATTAAAAAAATAATTGTAGGACACTGAAACTCCCTCAAATTTTCGGTGGATAACATTTTCATCGATCATGGCAATTTTATTTTGACAGTCCGATAAAACTTTGAGTAGGTAGAGGCAATTATTTTGTTCTGAACACCGCATCAATCAGGAAGTTTTCCATAGCCATTTTTATGACAGATTATTTGGAACTTTGAAAAGCGGAATTATTTCATAAAAATGTGATTCATAAACAATGTCGACAGGCGTCGTGGGCCACCCGGTTGGGGCGAAGTTCTTATAGCTAGCTATAAACATTATTTAATTAATATCCGGCACAAAAAAAAAACAACGTTTGATAGATATTGACTATTAAAAAAACATGTGTAGGTCGGGATACCTTGCCCTTACCCTTTTGCTTCAACTCCAAATGTTACGTCATTTACTCTATCTCTTATTCATAAAAAGTTATCGAACATCTAAACAGTTGCTAAAGTCTGGTTTTCAAAGAGAAACCAGACTTTAGCAACTGTTTAGATGTTCGATAACTTTTTATGAATAAGAAAGTCTAACTTTACTTTGACCTCACTATCGGCTTCAGCACCCTCGAAAACCATAAAAACGACACCCATGATAATACATTCGATAATTTTCGCAGCTTGCAGCAGTCTTGGATATTCATTTTGACCTCACTATTGATTTACCACCCTCGAAAACCATGAAAACTATCTCACTCTCTCTGTCTCTTACTATTCTATATTATGCTGTTTCGTTACGTATTGCTTTTTTGTCACTTGACGATTTTTTCAATTTAACTCCTACCCCAAGCTGCTTCAATGAACTTCGTTCCAATAGAAAATAACACACATACTTATAGCAAAAGGCTCTTGGCTAGCTCTTATTCGCCAAGTGTACAGAGTTATAACATGCAATAAGGAACTTGGTTCCAAAAATCTCAACACAACACAACTAAAATGTTACGAAACAGGAAATTCAAACCCTACTGCTTACAAGATAATACTCGTATTATACATACAAAATGTAGTTTCGTCAAAACTTGTGCATTCATCTAATGTAGGTCTGCAATCACCGGCCCAGCCTGCCTCTTTGATGGCAAATGACGGAACTTGGGTCATCAGTTCATCACTAATCAAAGGTAAGATACCAAACTGGATAGAAATACCTTCGCATTTCCGGATGAATGAAAGAAAGACCGATGATATCATTCATTTGAGACGCGTAATGACGACTGGTGTTAAGATGGGGAGTAGAATGATTCAATCCTAATGGTTCTTATGAAAAGTTCTAATAACCCAAATCTTGTTAGTTGAGTCAATGTTACCGATTTGTTACGTATAGAAAGTGTATGTTGTATTATCATGTTATGACTAATTAATATCTGGAGCAAATAGGTAAATTACCGTTCAATGATCATTTCAGTATTCTTTACAAGAAATCAATTTTAGAACACATCAAAAGATAAGTTAAAGTAAATTAAATTATTGAAAAGTTTATTAGCAAAATATTTCACGGAGGACAACAAATAATGCAAAAGTATTTCGGTTTTTCGAAGGGTAGGCAGGTAGCATTTCAATAATCTAGGCTGTACCTAGGGTAGGTACAGATTATTGAAATGCTACCTACCTACAAGTTTTATGAAATAAAATATTATAAATATTAATAAAATGGACGACTTATTTTTCTACGAAGCTGTTATTGAAAATTTTATACCCATGACTTTAATACAGATGATTTTGAGAGCACAGATGAATACATATATCAAGTATGGAAAAAAATCTATTTAAGTATATACCTCAGTAAAAATACCTATATCGTGCATGTAGTTTTTAAGTGAGAACTTCTGAGGTCAACTATCAAATTATTAAAACCATTTCAATTGTTACCGAACTGAATCAGTTTGCCTAACAGACGAGGGGTCTTCAGTCGGTCTGTGATGCTAATCGGCACAGAATCACGTATAATCGGCTCCAATCGGAAGTTTTCACTATTGTATCGTGCAGTCATAAGCCCACACTTTATTTTGGTATTTGCGTATTATCAAATGCCTAAATTTGGGTAGGCGGCCTCTGGTAAGGTGTCTACTAATGGACATCTGCAATATTGGAGTTCCTCAGATCACCTTCACTATATGAGATTCTTTATGAAAAAATATATGAGATAGGATACATACAGGCTGATTTTTTAGTCACCGTCCAAATTTTTCAGGGTGATAGTACCCGTGAAATTGAACAACTTTCTCCAAGGAACATGAGTCGAAATATGAAAAAAAAAAATCGACCTCCCATGCAAAATCAATAGTTAGCTGGTCGATTTTGTATGGGAGGTCCGATTTTTTTTTCATATTTCGACCCATGTTCCTTGGAGAAAGTTGTTCAATTTCACGGGTACTATCACCCTGAAAAATTTGGAAGGTGACTAAAAAATAATTATGTATAAACATAGAAGACCTATTTTTAAACTACTTCTAATATAAACTCACAGCTTCTTCCCAGGGGTAGGCAGAAACTATAAAATGCCACTTGCTCCTAGGATCAGAGCATAAACAAATTTAAAAAAATTAATAGATTTACCTTTTTTTCAACAAGGTCAAATATGAAAAAGTTTCTTTTGTTCCACGTCCATTCAAATGCTTATTAATATAACACCTCTATAATTACACTGTCTGTACTTACTATAGAAATTATAACGTCAGATTTTCAACGCAAATAATATAAAAATTTAAGTATGTTTTAATGCTGACCGACACGCTTCGCGTGCTAGAACCCTCAGCTACCGAATATAACCAGCCACAAACATAAATGGTTACAGCGGGTACATGCGGTCTTTTATATGGCTTATATGTATAATGTTTATTTTGTATAATCATTATTTCAGTACTGTGGGCACATTTTATTGGCCTAGTAAACAAGATTTGAATTATTCGTTGAACATTGGATCGTAACTCATTCTGAAATATACTCTGCCTGAGGAACTACTTTGTATTATTTTCACCTTTTAAGAGAAAACGCATTCACGTGTTCATATTTTTTTCTCTAAAATGAATAAGTATAATTTCGCCAATAAAATAGAAAAAACCTTTTTCTCAAAAATAAAGAAACGACTTCCAAAACAACAAAAAAACACTACAAAGTAAAAAATATCTTTGAATTCGGAAGTTAGTGTCTTTGGATCTGTATTTTAGGTTTTTTTCACCGATTTCAGAAATAAAAATTATTTTCCACTTTGTTTGAATGTCGGTTGTTTTTCTGTGCAATGGTTTTAATTTTTTGTAATACGGTCTTAAATTATTTCAAGTTTTTAAAACAAATAACTCAAAAAATACTAACTGCATCAATAGGTATTTATTTAATACTTCATGGATATTTATACTTGTACGGAGGCGGACTTAATGACATAGAATGATTAAATTAATGAGCCTAAGTAAATTAAAACCCTACTAAAGAGACCAACCCTTCAACAATAACTCCAGTTTATTGCGATACCCTTGTTTCTAACCGCGGCCAATCTACAGGAGTATCTTATATCGCCTCTAACGACGAAGAGGTACTGTAGAGGTGTGATACTCTTGTGAAGTGTATGGGACACGAACTATTAAAAGAAACAACGATTGGAGCTTAAGTTCGTGTGACCACGTATAATTCCGATAAAAGGTACACGACAATGCTGCGCTAAAATTAATAATTGAATCTTTTAATGTTAAAGAAAATTATCCGTCACTGTGTTTTTATTTTAAATCTAATTAAATACTTTCTGGCTGTTCGAACAATAGCCATTATTAGCTGCCAGCAAACATAAGGTTTCATGCTGGGCATACAACCTTTACATGAGCTACGCCCACCCTTGAATAAATGGATGAATGCACTCCCATAATTGTGCAATCCTTTTATTCACAACGTTCGAACAATCAGAAGGTTCCTGCCTAGCCCTAAGAGAATTTAATTTATTGACTCGGGGGACGTTGAAACAAAATGAGGTACCTCCCTTACAAGGGAAGGCTCAAGGACAGGACAAACAAACCACAAGTTTGACATCATAATAAGTGTCAATGAAGTTAAATATTTAAGTGTGCCATAATGCACCTTATGCAAACTATATTTGTCATGCTTGAACCTCGTCACGCCAAAACCCGAGGAAAAGACGCGACGAGTCCTCAGACACAATCAAACAATCAATGTGAAAGTTCACATTGGTCCGGAAGGGTTAAATTGAAAAAGACCTAAACATCAAAAACTTTTGCTCCATCGGACGGCATTAAGTCAGAGGGAAGGAAAAGGTTAAGAAGTCAGACCACCCTATAAATTATGTTCACACTCCAGAGGTAAAATCTAAAAAAAATAATATAATCACTCCTCTCTAGTTATTAATAGTTACGATAAAAATCTGTGAGTCCATAATCAAAAGCTGTACCAGCAGTGTCTACTCAACACTATTTGCGAAGACTATGCTTCTTTAGCAAAGTTGGTCCCGGCTTGTGGTGCAGGTAGAGAGTTCCCAACTATAAGCTGAACCACTGGTGTCAACTCAACACCCTTTGCGAAGACTATGCTTCTATAGCAAAGTTGGTTGCGGCTTAGAGTGAGTATCCTCCTCCCTCTATGTGGAATCACAGATTTGAAGATTAATTAACTCGCGTAGTTACTAAACACACGTTATTATCTTCTGGAGTGCGTTCATACTAGTTCACCGTTGTGAACCCTAATTAAAGAAGACGTAGGGGTGGTGTCCTTCCCGCGGACTCTGCATGGCTGTGAGGAGTGACACCCGGTGACCCGGTGTGGCCTCACGTTGTCGTCCGATCTTGTCTCATGTAATAAATACAAAATAACAAATATTAATAAAATGTACAGTTAACCAAACTAAAATAATGGATTGATGTTTACATCTTGACATTGACAAATCAGTCATAAAAGCAGCAGAGAGAAAAAAAAAAATATTTACATTCTTACATGAAAGGCTTTTAATCTATTTACATGCACAATGTCCCTAAACCTTCTATTATTTAATTTCCTAATAGTATAATTTACATTGGAAATTCGTCTTATTATTTGAAAGGGGCCTTTATACAATCTACATAACTTAATACTTTTGTCAGTAACTCGCCTAGGCGTATAGAGCATGACCAATTGATTTGGCACAAAACTCCTGATCTTTGCCTTTTTATCAAAAATCTTTTTTTGTTTTAGTTGTGCTTTTTTTATGTTGTTAATTGCACAATTTATTCCACCAAGTGTAGAGGTGTGATACTCTTGTGAAGTGTATGGGACACGAACTATTAAAAGAAACAACGATTGGAGCTTAAGTTCGTGTGACCACGTATAATTCCGATAAAAGGTACACGACAATGCTGCGCTAAAATTAATAATTGAATCTTTTAATGTTAAAGAAAATTATCCGTCACTGTGTTTTTATTTTAAATCTAATTAAATACTTTCTGGCTGTTCGAACAATAGCCATTATTAGCTGCCAGCAAACATAAGGTTTCATGCTGGGCATACAACCTTTACAGTACCTACTTGATGTCGATTACACTTCGTACATAAACATATGAGCATCGTACAGACACTAATACATGGAGGCATTAGGTTCTAACTACTGAGAAATGTCGTCACAATACAGTAATAAGAGCTAGGTATTTTTATTAACCGACTTCAAAAAGGAGGGGGTTCTCAATTCGTCGGAACCTTTATTTTAATTTATTTTTTATGTATGATCCCCGATTACTCGAAGATGCCTGGACAGATTTGGATTTTTATTTTTTTAAAGGGTATACTTCCCAGGTGGTCCCATGATCATTAAGTCAAGATTTGATAATGGGATCCTGGAGAAATAGAGAGAACTCTTCAAATTTGATAGGTTTATAGGCACACGGGATAGGCAACGGAACTCCTCAATAAATGATAGTAAATGGACTGGGATTGCTGAAATCTCATGTCTGTCTATTGCTTACACCAGTTCATAATATAACATCACGCCGGTATGCCGTGAAGGGGTAAGCACATGTGAACCACTAAAAGTGAAACAAAAACTTTTTCCAAAAAAAAAACAACCGACTTCCAAACAAACATTACAAAGTGAAAAATAACTTTAATTTCAGAAGGCGGTGACAAAAAATTAAAATACAGCTCCAAAGACACCGAATTCCGAAATTACAGTTATTTTTCACTTTGTAGTGTTTTTTTGGAAGTCGGTTGTTTTTTTTTGAAAAATGTTTTTTTAAAGTACCTACGGTTGATTTTGGGAGTTAAAAAGATTTTTCAGGGAAGTTTCGTATTGTGCAGATTGATATGTAGGTACTTGTATATCATCATCTGCCTAGCCTTTTCGCAAATATGTTGGGGTCAGCTTCCAGTCTAACCGGATGCAACTGAATACTAGTATTTTACATGAAGCGACTGCCTATCTGACCTCCACAACCCAGTTACAGATTGACACGTACAGTCTATTCTAAAAGTATCTAATGAAAATGTAAACAAATCTGGTTCTGATAACGTACCTACATAACTGTTGATGCCAAGTTGAAGAGTCACTTTCTTAATAAATGAATGCTTTGACTTGATTATTTGAATAAATTCCCAAAATTCTTATTCTCCATTTCAAATCACCATAAAGATGTTTTATTTGACAAATGAGGGTATTTTTGTTACTTCAAAATTCAATTATGATTTTATTTTATAATTTTATTCAAACAATGATTTTTGCATAAACTAAGAAGTTATAAGTAAGGTTTGAAGTTAATAGCTTCATAATACAGATAAAATATATTATTACTAATTTCCTTTAGTAAGTGATTGCGCAAGAATATTACTTGAACAGGGTTTGCTTACAGTTTTATCATATTATGCTTTTAGAACGGAACATAACGTGTTTACCGCGCCATTCTTCTTTAATAGGCTATTACCAATATTTGGTTAAGGAAAATTCTCTCTTGACTCATAAATTGAGTTGATCAAAAAGGCTTGATCAAAACGTGAAAATATGGCGCAGCGGACTTCGATTCGATAAAATTGCAAAATCTGTAAGCCGCCTGCATTTTTTCTTTGACTATTTTCACTTCGTGATTGGAAAAGTTTTCAAATATACCAGGGAGTCTCGTTCATATTGCGGCTGATTGGTTGAGAGTCGACCACAAAAAGATCGTCACTGAAAAAGTAAATTAATATACCTCAATATTAAACAAAAATATAGTATTTAGATATCTATATATTTTTATTATTTTTATTTTCAATTTTTGATGGTATATTGGCGTGTGCTAGCTGACATATGGCAAATTTTATGTTTTTTTTTTGTGTTTCGTAATTTTTATTACCTATTATTGTATAGAATCAAGTTCTTCTAACGTAACAGACAGCTGTGCTGCTGGGGAGTTTGTTCCGCTACTTCTTCTTCCCAGCTAAAGCACTAGGAAGTGGTGAAGGGCGGGCGTTTTGGGGGGACTGTCTTATGTAATTTTATTTTGACGTTCAAAAAGAGCTGACTCTCAGCCTAGTTTGAATAAATGAGTTTTGATTTTGATTTTATTCTCTTCACTTTAATGAGCAAAACTAAATTACCTACCACTTAATTATCGCTGTATTAAAAGCTCGTCTTATACAATTAGCTAAGCTCCAGACTTAGATAATAAGCCCTACGTACGTAAATTACTTCATCATCATCATTTCAGCCGAAATACGTCCACTGCTGGACATAGGCCTCCCCAAGCTCCGCCACTTCGAAGGTTTCTGTGCTTCGCGCATTCAGCGGACTCTTGCGGCCCTCACAAGGTCATCGGTCCACCTTGTGGGAGACTTTCCAATTTTACGTCTTCCAGTACGCGGTCGCCACTCCAGAATCTTCCGACCCCATCGGCCATCTATTTGCGAGCAATATGCCCTACCCACTGGCACTTATGTTTGGCAATTCTTCGGGCTATGGCGGTTACCTTGGTTCTCTTGCGGATCTCTTCATTCCTGATTCGATCACGCAGGGAAAATCCAAGCATAGACCTCTCTGTAAATTACTTACGTAATAATTATTTCAATCTGCTTGGCCTTGTCGGTATAGCGTTGGCCGCTCTCCCTATCCCCTGCGGCCGAGAAGTGGTAGGCGGCAGGGCCACTGCGCTGACCCGTCGCAGGGGGCCAAGGGAGCCAAGGGTGCCAGGGTAGTCTGGGGCCCTTGTGCTACTTAGTTCCTGGGGTGGTCACGGCGTGCCATGTGTCCTGGTGCGCTGGACTGGTGGAGTCCGGAAGGGCCGATGCCTGCCAGGGGTGCGGGTTGTTCGAAAGAGATACCGTCGCCCCTGGCACACAGGCAACTGAGGGATCACGGGTGGGTTTTAGTCAGTAAAAGTCTGACACGCCCTCCTGCTCCACCCAGAGCGGGAGAAGTCATTTGATGATTTCCCACCCAGAAAAAAAAAACAATAATTTTTAATAGGCCAAAAAAGCACTTTTGAAAGTCAAAACTTACAAAAAATTTAATTGATTTTAAAGTTTATCATTAATATAATTTAGCCACAAACCCTTTTTCCAAGCTGCACAGTTATTAAAATTAATAAAAAACGTGTCCGGTCGGGGGAACCCCCGTTAGGAACGAAGTTCCTTCCGCAATCTCTCAAAACGGCACCCATAATGAAAAAAAGGTATTTTTTGTAACCATCATCATGAATTTTCATTTTGACTTAACTATTGGCTATAAGCACTCTCGAAAACCAATAAAATAATGCCCATTACCGAAAATTTCAAAATGATCGCAGCCGTTATCTTTGGTTTTCATTTTAAATTTAATATCGGCTATAGCATCCTCGAAAAACATGAAAACGACATCCATGACGAACATTTTATTTTTTTCATGAAAGAAAGTCGCATGTAGAGGATAACGCTTTTTCGTTAGGTTCGTGATGTTTTCTACCAGTTTACTCCTACCGCAAGCCGCGTTAAGAACTTTATTCCAATAATTATTATTAAAACGAATCACTAAAGGCGAAGAAACCCTACAAAAGAAGCGATATTTACGACAAACGAAGCTTCGCCTTTAACGTCAATAAAACGATCATATTATACCTACTTTAAGTGATGAAGTATGAACATAAAATGGCGGACGCGTATCCTCCAATTACCTTTTAATTTATTACTGAACGTAACGGGTGTATTGACGCACCCTTTAGCAGTATGCATTACCGTTTATCCATAATATTATGTTGCTAATGAGTTTGTGTGTTTGTTTGCGTGTTCCAATGTTACTGTGAATCTATCAAAGTGTATCAAATTGTATTTGATACTAACTGGCCCTGCGGCGTCGCCCGAGTGGATGTCGGAAATTAGCCAATTTGAACGAGATATCAGGACGCAAAGCCTATCTTACTTCTTATAACAGCAGCTATTTGCCAGTGAAATTAGCCAATTTGAACGAGATATCAGGACGCAAAGCCTATCTTACTTCTTATAACAGCAGCTATTTGCCAATGAAAGCCCTGTCAAAATCGGTCCAGCCGTTTCGAAGATTATCCGGAATAAACAGACAGACGGACAAAAATAATGGTTTTTTTGCTAAAGGTACCGTATATACTTACAAATACGTTTAGTAGAAAGCTGTTATTTTGACGTTACCAACAGACAATTTTCAGTAACATTTATTCGTATGGATAAAAAGTTTTTAAGCATTGTGTCTTGTGTGTGTGTAGGCATAGGGTCTTGGTAGGTAGGTACTCTGAAGTTGAAAGAAGTGTTGGTTATCGCATTTCATAATAAACTAGCTTTTGCCAACGGCTTCGCCCGCGTGAACCGCTTTAAAGAGAACCTTAAAAACCGCATGAAAATCCGTTCCCATTTTTTTGAGTTTTTCGCGATCAGACAGAGAGACAGACGCGGCGGGGTCTTTGTGTTATTATATGTAGTGAAGAAATTATGATAAAATTAATAAAAACTTTAAAAAAAACAACCGACTTCCAGAAAAACACTATAAAGTGAAAAATAACTTTAATTTCGGAAGTCAGTGACTTTGGATACGTATTAAAAAAAATAGCCACCGCCTTCCGTTTTTTTTTAAGTTTTTACTTTAGACTTTTTAGTACCTACCCCACGCCAATTCGAAATTTCATCACCCTTGGTTAATTAAAACAATGCATATTTATGCGATAGCAGCAATCGCGATTGATTTGGTGTAATTTTTTTAAGAGTTCCGATGTCTGTCTCCAAAACGCATCATCAGATCTATATGAAATTAGAATGGGACTATTTCGGAATAAACCCCTTTCGAAAAATAAATAATTTTGCAAATCTGTCAGAAAAATAAAAAATATAAAATATATGTCTAATTGATAACCTCCTTCTTTTTGAAGTCGGTTAAAAATGCAATAAAATGTTAATTTCATTTTCATTTCTTTAAAATAAAACGTTCCTCAGGAACTATCTCCCTTTTTATTAGGTCTATGTTATTATAAAACGTATTCTGTGAACTTAAATTGCTACCACCTATTACTGTTAAAAAGACACATAAAGATTTATGACTGTCAGACAGACAGACCCATGGCGATCGCAAAAACATACGAAAATGCTAGACGGCTACTGCTTTACGATTTATTTCAACACTATCGCCCCTAGACAAAAGAAGGATTTATGTCACGTCAACATCGCTTTATTATTAAAGGATGGCCCGCGTGTATTTTTTTTTTATAAGCCATAAAGCGCAAACGGTTTACGTAGGCATATGAAAGTGATACGGTAGAAATAAATGCGGTCGAAAATCTGAAAAAGCCGACTTACGTCGCTTTCATTCTCTTCATTTGATTGTATTTGAGTCATCATTTGTGCAGGCTTTTCCTCACCATGTTGGGGTCGGCTTCCAGTCAAATCGGATGTAACAAAATACCAGTACCTATGTTACATGGAGCGACTGTTTATTTGACCTCCACAACCCAGTAACTTGGTAACACTATACTCATTGATAAGACTAGATGTCAGACTTTCGGGCTTCTGACGACTCGTAACGATTGTCAAAGGTTCACGAATGATAGCCAGGACCTGTTATACCTAGTAACTGGGTTGTGGAGGTCAAATAGGTAGTCGCTCCACGTAAAAAACAGTAGCACTCCGGGAGTGCCGACAGAAGTGGAAACTTGAACAATTACGTGTGTATTTTTTTAACCGTCAATACAGGATTTCACATTGGGTTCTTGTGTCCTGACTCGGTAAAAAATTATAAACGAGCAATTGACTTCAGCCATTATAGGTAACAGCACAGATTTTTACGATAAAAATACAAAGGGAAAGAAGGGGGTAAAAGAATTAGAATTTCCTAATGAAAGAAAGGGACTTTTCCAAAAGACATCAACGCGCGACTCATCTGTATGCTCAAGCGTTCGGTGACGATGACGCGAGTTCCATGATTTATGTTCACCCAAAAAGTGCTCAACGCGCCTAAAGAAGTTTGCACTTCAAAAAATAGTATTCTTCTGCTTCCGATTAGTCTAAAATCCGTTCCCAAATATTGAAGGGTAAAGATTAGGCAGATGATAACCACTCTACTCCTTATGGAAATCAGGTGGGATGTGATATTATATTTTTTCGTATTCTATTTGCGGTTAAGTGGTTGTTTCTGTAGTTGGGCGGCTATTCGACAACCAATATTTCATGCTATTTTTAACCGGAGCCGTCTCCACGCTACACAACACGAGCGCCAGCTTAAATATCCGCTAACTTGGCAACAATAAAACATAAACACATGCATGAAATAAATTAATGTCGCTTTTTGTGCCTGTCTAAGCTACACAACGGATTTGGAAGCGGTTTTATCATAATTTCGAGAATTTATTCCGAAAGGTTTTTTGTGTTTATAAAACATTAAAGATTAAGTAGAAAGAAACATCGATGTTTCCATGTAGCTAGTAGCATAAATCAGTACATAAATCTTAGGCCTTTTCCACATGAAAGGACTCTAAAATAAACTAAACTGATTACTAACTAGTTAGAAACCAAACTTTGCGCACGACGCACGACGCTACCTAAATCACTAAGTTCTTGTCAACAAAATTTGTTCAGACCAGGCTGCTTGCTTGGTGAGTCTACTGATTCCTATTTACTGATAATTGGCTTTTGTCAGTGGCTGTTAATACTACTAGCGATCAGGTCTACACTTGCCGCAGTTGTTCGGTGGTTGGCATACGGAGTACTTGCTTTGGAACCCACCATACTTTATCTACTTTTCCTTCTTAATAGGAGGAAGCTTCAGAATAAAGCAGGACAGTGTCAGATAGTATGCTGAGCAAAATATGATTTGTGACTGAATTAATATGACTGTTTCATGAAAACCTTTTTCCAAAAAAAACAATAACCAACTTCCGGAAAAACACTACAAAGTGAAAAATAACTTTAAAGTTATTTATTTATGTTATATATATTTCAATTAATTTTGGAAGTCGGTGACTTTGGATATGTATTAAATAAAATTGTCACCGCCTTCCGAAATTAAAGTTATTTTTCACTTTGTAGTGTTTTTCCGGAAGTCAGTTGGTTTTTTTAAAGCTTTATTTTTCACTTTTCAATTATAGTACCTATCCCACCCACACCAATTCGAAATTTCATCATTCTTGGGGTCAAAACAATGAATATTTATGCGATAGCAGCAATCGCGGTTGATTTATTGTAATTTTTTAAGAGTTCCGTTGTCTCCGAAACACATCATCAGATCTATATGAAACTTTAATTAGACCATTTCTTAATAAACTTCTTTCAAACAAAAAAAGAATTTTACCTGTGTGACAGTATTTTTATTAAACTATAAGTGTCACATTAATTCTTGATTACTGTGCCTAATCATATTTTTGTTCTATTCAGTTCCACCATATTAAAAGTGCTAAGTTCCCTAAATATGCGGGAAGAAATGTAGGCATGTGACGTCAAACAGGTCTCTCATTATGCAATATATCTACGAAATTTGGGGCTGCCCCGCACATAAATAAATTATTTTGTATCACATTATGTTTATTGGGAATACATTTACATAACATTTCTTCAATATGTTGGCACTATTCTGTGCCATACTTGTGATAATCACCGCTTTCTGTAGCAGTAATTCGACCGTAGAGATCTTATTATTTACAGTCTGTTCCAAATGTATTTGATTACAGTGTAAACAAATGGAAAAGGTAACGTACCTGTTGATGTTAATCTGTAGTGCTACTTACAAATTGAGTGCTTTGATTTGATTATTTGAATATAACCCGAAATTCTTCTTTTTTTTTCATTTGACAATGAGGAAAGCATCATTCTGTCAAGATGGCGCCGTCATAGCTAGTTCCCAACACAAGCTAATAATAGAAGACGTGGGGTGGTTTTACAATTTTTTTCCGAAAATGACTGATTGTTGTGTTCTTGTATACTCCAAAATTGAAATCCGCCATTTTCAGAAAGACCCTAAAATAAAAAGATTGTGGCTTAAAGCTGTAGTGAGCTGTAGAGATTTTTTTTCATTAAATCGAGTTCCAGGTTGTTTCGGTCATATTTTGAAGAAAGTGATTACGAGGTAATAATATTATAAGGTTTAAAATTCTGACACTTTCCATGACAAATACTTGATTTAAAATATTGATATCACCGAAAATAATAAAATCACTATTTCACTAAATAAAACCAAGCTCATGAATGAACACGAACTAGAATGAATGTATGAAATTTCATTAAATTTGCTCGACCTTTCCCATTGAAATTAATTTTAAAACCACAATTTTCGAAGATGAGTTTT
Source organism: Antitype chi (assembly GCA_947359405.1). Taxonomy (NCBI): domain Eukaryota; kingdom Metazoa; phylum Arthropoda; class Insecta; order Lepidoptera; family Noctuidae; genus Antitype; species Antitype chi. The sequence goes on along the minus strand of OX375815.1, from coordinate 4,945,495 downwards.
CGATTTTTTTTTTTAACCTGTGTGATCGTGGGTCTTCCGTCAGGAACGGCTCCTTACGTTTTTTTCTTCAAATGCAAAAGTAACGTCGTTTACTCTATCTTTAAAATACTCAAACTATATTTTAACCTCATTATTGGCCTCATTATTCAGCACCCTCGAAAACCATGAAAACTTTAAAAAAAAATCGCAACCGCCAACTTGGAGTTAATTCGTGTAAGTCAAATAATAAGCCAGATGCTTGTTAACATAAAGCCATTTGTTCCAGTTATGTTATATCGGCAAATACCTTATATTTATTCCAGGCCAACATCAATGACTGCTGTCGAACTAGTCTAGTCAGTTTGGCATCCGCAAATATTTGTGAAGCCAGTCTATCTGATAGGTCAAATATCTATAAACTTGACCGCAAATATTTGACAAGACTATTATTGGGTACTTTCGAAGAATGAAAAGGTTAAGCATGTAATATTAGTTTTCTGACTACGTACTGCCAATGGGCTTGTGGCTAACTAATAACAGGCAACAGAAGTTTAAGCGATCGGTTCGTGGATTAGTTACCATCCATTACGTAGCGGGAAAGTCTGACAACCAATCTTACGAAGGGTATCGTGTTACCCAGTAACTGGGTTATGGACACCAGATAGGCAGTCGATTATTGGAAAGAACTGGCATTCAGCAGCATATGGTAAGTCTGGAAGCCGCCCCAACGTATTTGAGAAAAACTTTTTCCAAAAAAAAAAACAACCGACTTCCAAAAAAACATTACAAAGTGAAAAATAACTTTAATTTCGGAAGTCGGTGTCTTTGGAGCTGTATTTGAATTTTATGTCACCGCCTTCCGAAATTAAAGTTATTTTTCAATTTGTAGTGTATTTTTGGAAGTCAGTAGCTTTTATTTTAAAGTTTTTTTTTCACTTTTTTGTGGTTCACATGTGCTTACCCCTTCACAGCATACCGGCGTGATGTTATGTTATGAACTGGTGTAAGCCATAGACAGCCATGAGATTTCAGCAATCCCAATCCATTTATTGAGGAGTTCCGTTGCCTATCTCCAAAGTTCTTCATCAGATCTTCACCAAATTGAAAATTTGAAGAGTTCTCTCTATTTCTCCAGGACCCCATCATCAGATCCTGACTTTATGATCATGGGACCACCTGGGTAGTATACCCTTCCAAACAAACAAAAAAATGCAAATCGGTCCAGCCATCTTCGAGTAATCGGGGAACATACAAAAAAAAAGGTTCCGACGAATTGAGAACTTTCTCCTTTTTGAAGTCGGTTAAAAAGGCTAGGATCTACTGTAAACGGTATGAATAAAAGTTTCCAGTGTGAAAATCTGACGTACAAAGAAAGATATTTGAGGATTGTTTACATTTTTTCGTTTCGTGAGTGTCCATCATTTATTTTACGGAAAGAACTAGCTTTGAAATTCAGTGTGAAATATGAAAAAAATCTCCTCAACTTAAAAACTACTCGACTCGCAAGTTATGAATTTTGAAAGACATTGTTTACTTGGACGTTGTATAAGAAATCCTGACTGAACATATTATTATGTTTCATTAATAACTTTGAGAACTCTGACCACTGGTATAGTTTAATAAATATTATGTGAGAAATAGTTCCGTTTAATATTAAATTAATGAAAGCCAATCGAAACTCTGTTCGGTATCATAACATTATTTAATTCCAAAATTGGAACTGTAGTGTATTTGTGTACAGAGTCTATTTACTGAACATTTTTTAAAAAAAAAATGCTTTCATGTAGAAGGTAATTTAAACGAGAATTTTGGAACTCCTTGTTCCACCTTTATTAAATTCTTCAGTATTTAGTCATGTTAGAAGCTTTTATGTAAATTGTAATTTTCCACGATATTCCAATGCCAGACTAGTTTTATTAAAGAATTTTACTGCTCTCTTGTAATTGTTCTAAAAACACATTTTTTTTACATTTATTAATGTTGGTATTGTAATACTTATGGCTCTTCTTAGCGTGTCGATAGCAATCTATACAGGGTGTGGCGTAAATGATGGATAACCCTGAAACTGTCGATCGGCCAGATTATTGTCTATTATTTACCCCACTTATATCGCCATATGCCCGTGGATTTTTTTTTTGATACAGGGGCCCAAAATTGCTTAATTCCTTAGAAAAAAAAATTGAGAATAAGTATTTTTTGCAATGGTATCTTAGAATGTATTTAAAAATTCTTGATACTGATCTGATAATACAAGTATTCAACAGTGACATAAAAAAAAACGAGAAAAAATAACCAATTGTAGAAATGGCTTAAAACATCAATAATTTGGTCATCTGCACTGCTGTGGTATAAATGTGGTGCTCCACATTTACACCCCAGAGCGTAGTCATCTGTGAATCTCATTCAGCATTATTTATTGTTATTTATATAGATAGATAAGAAAATCATATAGAGCATTCATTTATAATAAAAGATCAAAACCTGACAAATAGAAAAGTAGATTTTATTTTTATTAGTAGGAAGTAATGTCCTTATTCCAAAATCAACCCTTAAACCCAATTCTTTATTATTTCATCAAAGTACTTTTGTACAAAATCTATTTAGAACTTGTGAGACTGTTTCAAACGAACGTAAAAATTAAGAGAATTTTAATTTTTACTCTCAAGTGGTTCGCTCACGCCGAGGGCAATTTGTCATTCTGTTATGTTGGTAGCCGTGGGCAAGTGACCTGTCATTACCTTCAGTTGGTACACGTCAACGTAAATGTGTTGACACAGGGAAGAGCTTACTTTTTTCGTCGTGAAAAAAGTGTGAAAAGAACGCTGAATTAATAATGAAGACAGGAGTCTTGAAGCTGAGGTTTTCATGAATTTTGAGACTGTATTTTTTTAAGTTACTTTACGTTTTAATTTTTTGTAAATATAATTTTTAAAGATACGTTGATTTACATAAGTTTGATTGATACATACAGTTTAATAAAACACTAGTAGCGATCAATCTCGTTATATCATCGGGTTATGATATTAACAAAGCTATAAAAAGAGGAACTGACTGACTAACTGATAGCACAGCTAAAACTACTAGGACTAAGAACGTGAAATTTTGCACAGGTTGTTTTTTATAATGTAGGGGAGCACTAAAAAGGGGTTGATAAACTTGAAACTTGGCGCAAATACTTAGCCAAGTAAATAATGCAGTTAGTATTTTTGCAGTTAGTTTACAACCGGGAGGGGTCTTGGTGTGTAAAGATACTCACCCATCCCCGGGCCAACTGCAGCAAGCGTAGCTTAACTTAATCGATTGACCTATGTGGCAGTAAATACTTAGCCATAAGTGCCACCCAACAGTAAAAATAATATAGCCAACAAATACTTCAACGAAATGCCCTACAAAAATTGCAACGCAAATAAAAACACAGAAAACACCACTTTGTTTCCCACTACAATGCAAATACCATTATTTAACCGCAAAAAGATAAATCACAGCATTCACTATCCCGCAACAGTAACACAATGCTCTTAATAAATAATACTCTGCAAAATATAACAGGAAACTTTGCCAACATTAAATCTAGTTCCACCTCAAGAAAATCTTCTAAGTCGCCCATTAAACATCGCTGGGACAGACAGTGACCACAGATTAATAGTGGAGGAGACACTTATTATAAGTAATGGTGGGAAGCCACCTGGGACCGCTATTAAGGACAGAAGATTGGATTCTTCGATGGGAGTAAGATCGGTGTACGGAGCGGCAGGAATATTGACGCACTGACTTTTACCATGGATTTATCAGCACATGATTCGAATCAGTTATGACGATGATATGATAGCTCCTAATTTATCTTCTGTGAGTTACTATTTTGATTGATTTAAATAATACTATTACCTCTGCACGTTCCTGCCAGGGGTGCGGGTTGTTCGAAAGAGATACTGTGGCTCCTGGCAAACAGGCAACTGAAGGAACACGGGTGGGTTTTAGTCAATAAAAGTCTGACACGCCTTTCCGCTCCACCCAGAGCGGAAGAAGTTATTTTATGATTTCCCAACCTCAAAAAAACAAAATCTCTGTACGTTATTGAGATTATATAAATAAATTATTTGTACCTAATTGTAAATAATTACCTACAGCGTAGACATTTCTCGTCGGTTTTTAAAAAACGTTAGCTGTTTTATAGAAATGTGCGATACCTACGCGGTCAAAATGTATAGACAACCATAAAAAAAATTATAACCGACAGTAAATTGCTATACCTACAGGTTTCAGAACATGAACTGAATCCATGGTAAAAGTTTGTGCGTCGATTTCCCTGCCATCATGTATAGTTAAAAGAAATCGATGGCAACTTACTAAGTTCATGGCGTAAGTTTTAGAATGACGTAACGTGTCTTTAAATGAAGTAAAACGTAGAAGAAAAATACAGTGGCACTCCGGGAGTGCCGACAGAAATGAAATCTTGAACAATTACGTGAATATTTTTTGAATCGTCAGATTATACAACGTTCAATATTGTTCGTTCGTACGTTCATGTTGTCAGTAGTGTCAGTAACAGTGTCACGAGTTCAATTGTTTTTCCCCCATCTCAAAAATGCCCAACGTGCCTAAAGAAGTTTTCACTTCAAAAATCACATTTCCAAAAAGGCGTCTTTATGAGTTGGGTAAACTCAATACTCTAACTTGAAGCATTTAGTTCGAATAAACCATTTATATGTACTTTTGAATTGCCAAGGAATCGGTCAGGCAAAAAGATGAAACTAGTTTGGGGGTTCTTGAGTTTCATATTATGGTTTTCAAACAAACTCACGATTCATTTAAAAGGCATAGAAAAACATAAGACGATCGCTGTGTGTGCTTACGCATAGTATTGGCTATGTAAGCAAATATTAATAGTTAGAGATAGGCAGTTAATTTTTTTCAGAAAGTAAATTTACACAGCAACAGTTGTCTACAATAAGACTATTAATTTGTAAACTAATGGTGGACCCGTCAACCGTCAAGCATCCGCCAATATTAATGATTGTACACCACAAGACGATAGGAGCGATGATGCCAAGAAGGTCACAAGATTTACTGTTGGTTAGATAGAAACCGATTCATATAGCTCTTCTACAAGATCTGCAGGGTGTAAGCGACAACCCTCCGTATAATGACAGGGTGCATTCAACTTCTTGCTCAGCTCACGTGGTGGTCGCAATTATTCCAGAGGAACGTACTACCGGGATAAGAGGTATCTTATGTGTTAATTCAGGTTTTAATCTATCTGGTTGCCTAATTTCATACAAATCTGTTCAGCTGTTTTTGCGTTATTGAGTAAAAAACATCCTAACATCTAGCATCCAAACATAAAAACTTTTACATTTACAATATTCGTAGGATCAGACTTTTCGGAAAATTTCTCAGGATTTTTAAAAAATATTTTTTTTAATCTAACCCAAAAAATATTAATTATGTCTTTATTTTCCTATCCCATGACCTAATGTTTGGTGTCTAAAGATTGTTTGCTGTAATAAATCATGTGATTAACGACCAAATGCGTTAATGACATTATCCTTGGTAATATTGTACAGAGTAAAAATATTATCAAATGAAAATGTGCGCACTAAAATCATTCCAAATATTGCATTAGTATAAAAACATTGACATGACATGACATTTTGTCAAAATAATTTTGGCAAAATGGCAGGCTCCCACTGAATTAACCCCATCAATCTGCGGAGGGCTGTCCCATACATACTGTATACAAAATAGATACTTAATACAGAAGGTTGACTTCAGACAATGAGCTAAAACAGGCGCACGCACATACAGACACGTGTACGTAAGAAGCCGACGATCTTAAAGAATGCCAGTCACTTGGAGCATGTCTAAGTGTGCGATCGTTTCCATTTGTTGCTCTGTACCTGACCTTCTGGGCCTATCTGTTTTGTGTCTTGTAGCTTTCCGATTATTTTATGCGGGAATGCACTCACATTATTCATAAAAAGTTCATATTGCGGTATGTGCGCCAATAAAAAGAATTTTCATAGGAATTTTGCGTGAAATTAAAATTGCGCTCTGCATTTGTGTGAAACTTATTTGTGACTTTTTCAATAACGTTCATACTAGTAGATACACAGCTCTGGTCATAGTAATGAAGATCTATTTAAACTGTACTTTGCTCTTGTGTGGCGTTAATAGTATATTTTATATCGAGGGCCTAAACGAAGCCATAATATACCAGAGGTGGTTTGACTCCCGAGCGTGCGAGGGAGTCAATGAAACCGAGGGTATATTATGTTGGCGTTTAGTATCGAGGTGCAAACTGTACTTTTCACTTTGAGTGCGAGAAAAATAGTCAATTTAGTACAAGAACATTTAATAAATATTACTTAATAAAATAAAAATCACAAAAGACGTATTTACTTGAAGCTAAATGTACAATTCGAATTATTTGAAAAACCATGGAACTAAAACTGTCAATATTTTCGTAATGAAGATGTTCCACACTCCACAGATAATAGTATATTTACTGGCTGTTTGAGTTTGTCTATGTCACATGAAGAAAATTAAAAATCGAATTACTTTTCACTCCCTAGAGACTAATGTGGTCACTTTAGTTTTTATATTGGCGTACTTTTAGAGCATGAGAAGTGAAAAATAATACTTTAGTACATTCTATGGATAGAATAGAATAGATATTTATTTTGAAAATATAAGTAATATATAATCGGTGTTCTGATACATTAAAGCTCAGCTATATTTCAAGACTATGCAAACAGTTTTATTATCGTTTACTTATGCTTAAACAAAAGCCAGATACAGCAATCCAGCAATTCTGCCAATGTTTTTCTCGAATAAAAACTCACATAAGTACTTTTTTTAATGGATAAAACTATCCATTAAGAAAAATACGTAATTAAGTCTTTCAGCTGTCTACCGAAGGCTATGATTGAAAAATAAAGTCAAAAAACTTGTAGTACTGTTTTCCTCTACTTATTTCAAAATTCATTGTGATTCAAGAAGAATAATGCTGTCATCGTTATCCTCTGAAATCGGCCGTTCTATAATCTAAGAGCACGTCCCAAAATAATAGTGGGCGGTGATAGCCTAGCATAGGGCTATTCCGGTCTCCCCATTTTGCCTAAATCTTCGTCACATTAAAGTTATAACTTTAGATTACGGCCCTCTAAAACGGTTTAACTATCTGATGACATTAGACAGGACCACCAAAAATCCGCGTAATGTATCTTAAATCACAGAAACAGTTAATCCTGGTAATTCTTTCCGTGCTGGTAATAAATGGTTTATGTATCGCATTAAGGAAAGAAATAAAAACAATATAAAGTAAGAGGAAATCGCTCCGTGGTTACATGTACTGGGAGTCGATTTATGTCGGAATGAAACACATTTTTATATTGATACAAATACAGCTTTTAACCTTGAACATCACACGCATGTGTTTCTCAATTGAAATTCAATTATGTCTCTATACAAACTTCATGCTAATGATGTTACTTCAGCCAATTCAATTAAAGACCTACGCTCCAACCTTCCGATCACTAATTATTGCCAATTGAATGATATTGTACACCCTTCCGGCACCTGATCTGCCCCACCGCATACGAGGAAGCGACTAGCTATCAATTTTCTCGCTCAACAAATACAACATTGTAGGTCCCGTGTAAGTGTAAAAAGTAAGTTCAAATTTTCATTTTAATGTTTAATTTTGATTCCAGTAATCATTTTAATTTTGTTTTTAATTTTTTATTCTTTTTCCTTTATGATTTTGTTTTTTGAATGTTTAATTTTTATTCTCATTGCGATTATTATTTTGTTTTTTGATGTTTAATTTTGATTCAAATAGTAACTTAAATGTATTTTTTTAATTCTTATTTTGATTATGATTTTGTTTTTTACTAAATGTTTTGTTCTTTGCTTCTAATTAACATCTCTATCCTCATTACGAGTAAAAAATCTTGTTAAAACGTATATTTAAGAAGCAATTTTTCATGCTGTGTACGCCTAAATGACAAATTCACCATAACTCTATCCATATGTGATTTCTCTTATGTTAATGTTTCTAGTGAACAAGTCGTTGGTGTACCTTTTAAATAAATAAAAAAAATAAAAACGAAAATCCGACTACTGAAAAATCACGCTGTAAAAAGTATGAAATAAGAAAATATTTATATCTTATCTGAAAGCCATGGTTGTATGCTACCTACCCTAACAAAACAATAGATCCCAACAGTAGTAAGCGATCACAAGCTTTAGGGAAAAGGGGCGTATGACCACACACATACCTACATATCAGTCTTTTCTTCGCCGTAGTCGGGTAATTCAGGTAATACCAACTCGAACACTGACTACTCGCTAGTACTGGTTTGTTGCAGCGACAAAAACTAGAAAAGAGATTACTCGCTCAGCAACGCTCGCTCGGTGGGCAGAACACTCGTTGAGAGACTCTCGCTTGGTACATAACTACGCATGCCAGTTATTAATCGCTCGTCGCCATCGCGCACTCGCTGCTCGCTAACTTGTTTTTACTTGCTAACTCTACTCGCTTCTCTTTAATCGGCGATAGGACAGTCTCATGGAAAATTTAAGCTTTCCGGAAATGCACACGACCAAAACAGTAGGCAGTCTAACTTTAAATGTTAAACTGTGGCTACACATTGTGCCTGACATGAATGAAAATTGGATTAAAACCGACATAATAGAAGTTATTCAATACTCACAATGAAATTGGAAATAGCGTGAATGTGGTGATGGAATTGTGTTAAAATTATTCTTTGTTGGTAAACGAAAGCTAACTGATGATCAGAGATGGGATATTCGGATGCATATTCACCTAAAGCTGAGATGTTGGATAACATGGAATGCGTTTTTATATCGAACAAGTCTTAATTTAGGTAATTAATTTGTTTATTTTTTGTTTTAACTAATACAAACCACCCGTCCTCCAGTTCATACACATATTTGTATCGGGTTAAACGTTAATTTTAAATTAATACACATCTGAATAGTTATGCAATCCAAGAATCCCGGGGTTTTTAATAAATCTTACAAATAATTTATAAAGCCGCTTCCATACTTTCATAGCTAAAAATTATCTTTGTGTAAATATGCATCCGAATATCCGATCTCTGCTGATGATCCAGCGGTGAATTTTGTGAATTTAACATTTTGATATGATTCAGTTCGGTTCTTTTTTTATTGACAATAAAAAAGAAACTACAGCAGTGGTGACCAAGACGCTACGGCCGACTCTTACGAATTGTAGGTCATTTTATCGAACCCAGACAAGCGCTTGCCTTCGTGTAAATTATTTCATCACCACTGCTTTCAAAGCTGTGAAGAAATCATCGTGTAGAAAGCGGCATGTCCTAGACCCAAAAATTCGAAGACATGTGACTTCTACCAAACTGCACTAGGCCCGCAGGGTGATTATGGCCTACTCCCGGTCTCCGAGATGAGAGCTATGTCCTAGCAGTTGAATACGTATAGGCTGATTGTCCTAAAGAGAACTAAGAAATGCTTCACAGTCAGGAGTGTAAGTAGTTCCTATTTCAAAAAATAAAAAATCCAAAGTACTGAAAATGGAATACCATGTTCTAAACCGACAACACCAATTAGGCTGATTAAAATACAAGCTTAGAGAAATCAAGATTTTTTTAAGGAAAACATTTAATTAACATGACATTCTGTCAGAGAAAAGTTTTGGACTAGTGAAAAATAAATAAAAACCGCGCCATTTATTATCCGAAGGAACTCTTAAAGATCTGTCAAGAAAAATAGGTCACAGTTAAATCTTAAACTTTTATAATAGAATATTCATGCCATGTTATTTTGGCATGCAAATAGCAATATTTGGATACAAAAAATTATGCAAACAGGAAAGAATACAAACTTGTCGTTTGAATTGTCGCAGTATACATGATGTAATTTTGAACTGTTGTGGAAGTTTTAAATAAAATGTTTTGCTACAACGTTTTGCCATATTCTTTAATTTTTGCTTTGATATAAATATTTTAGAGTCTAGTCTAATCACATAATTTGTCTACCCTTTTCCTAACTTTGTTGGGGTCGGCTTCCAGTCTAACTGGACACAGAAAATTTTCTTCATGGCGCGATTGCCTGACCACCACAACCCAGTTACTGGGTAATACGATATCCCTAGGGCAACTAGTTACGACTGTCAAAGATCCACGAATGATAGTCGGGACTAACAACGTTGAAGTTAACGTGGTTCTCCAACGGATCTCTTCATTTCTGATTTGATCACATATGGAATCTCAATATTAATTTTATTACACTTGCAATATTATTTAGCAAACTAAACTAGCTACATACTTAAAAAGAGTGCGGTACAATTATGGACGCAAATAATAAATTTTATTTTATTTCCGTAAGTATTCTTTTACACGTCAATCATATTTTTCAATCAATCTTTCTTCGTGAACACAAGGTTCACGAAGAAAGATAGATTGAAAAATATGATTGACAATATAGGTCTTATGTTTACATTTAAATCGAGCTCTATGTCCTACCAATGAAATTGGTGTACAAATATATATTAGTTTTTTTAGTAATAAGTCTAAATCTATACAATACAAAGTCATGTCAATTAAATGTATTATTAACAAATGATCAATCAATTATAAGTTACTTTTACATGCATTTTTTTTTTCAATTGTAAATTATATCATTTAACAATTCTTCGATAGAGTGATACGTCTTATCTATTAGAAATTAATACAATTTACTTTTTAATTTGCGGACACTATCTTCACTCGTTATACATTTTGGTAATTTATTATAGACCTTGGGGCCATCACAAAAATACTGTTTCTGTACAGTGCAGTACAAGATCCGACTGTTTGTAACTGGTCACAATGGCGCTGACTAGTTACTCGAGCAAATTCATGTAAATTAACGTGTGTGACGAACACCTTAAAGATTGGTGTTGTCGAGAAAAGCATCACACAGATTGAGTGGATCTGACTAGTCGCACGCATTTGTCAGTAAATGTGCTGCTCAACTCGGAACTTAAGGAGCTAAACGATTCGATGAAAAATACCAAACAAAAAGAATACTTTTTGTTTGGTATTTTTCATCGACACACAAATATGTGTAGGCCGCATAAACTACCCAAACTGAGAGACCATGATTAATAGTGAATTATAACTTCTGAATCATAACTTCAGGACTCAGAATTATAACTTCTGAATCTAGGCCCTCGTCAACGGCTGTTGTTGACCCACAATATATTATTATAAATTTATATTAATTAATACCCTGGGCCGTACGTTTCACACATACGATGTGATCATTTGTTTTGTACCTTAGTTAAAATCTATACTGTACCTACATTATTTAGTTTTTACTTACCAATTATAAATTAAAGTCGCTTTTCGTGTGTATCTGTGTGACCGCGATTTTCTTCTAAACAATGCACTGGATTTTGATGCGGTTTCCGCCATCTTGTATAGAGTTTTTGTAGATACATGCATCGAAATAGTCTGTCTGCTTAATATAAATTTGTTTCTTTGTCACGAATTGGATATCAGTTACATAATAAAAGTTATTTAGTATGACGGATAGAAGCACCCTCTTGACTGTTGCAAGTGGTTTATTTATAAACGTTGATTAAAGTTATGAGATGTTTAAACATCAACAATGTATGGTTAAACATTCGCTAATCATTACTTAAATTTAAGCAACGTTTATAAATAAAGGGGAAGATTAACCTGTATACATTTCGCAGGTACCGCCATAGTTGTCACCATGGAATATGTCCCAGAGTAAAGTAGCTCATAATCTTAAGAAGTATATTCATTCAATTTTTTTCGCATTCATCATAATTTCAGCCGAAAGATGTCCATTGCTGGACATAAGCCTCCCCAACCTCCACTACTTCGAGCGTTTCTGTTCTTCCCGCATCCAGCGGATTCCTGGCGGATTTCCGGGACGCGGTCGCCACTCCAGAATCTTTTTCGCATTACCTAGGTCAATTAATATCATCATTTGAAACTATTGTACCCACCCTGGGTGCAATAGTTACAAATGATAGATGTTCTGAGCCAGCACTTAGAAAAGTCACTGAAATTACGGAACTGACATATTCAAATTATTTGAAATCCACATCATCAAATACTTTATGCACTAACGATCGCTGAATGTGACTCTGTCAGGGGCAGCGCAATTGGATTGAAGTTGATTTAGCACCATTTCTATCTGCTGCTTGCGTGTACTTAGATCGGATAATTTTTATTTGGGTAGTTTTACAAAAATTCGTACAAAGAATTTTGTATATTGCTATAACAGATTAAATAACTTTGAAAATTACTTTAGTTATGATTTTGAATGATTAATATTTAACTGCATCTTTTTTTAACAATTAAATGCAACTTTGTTCTATTATGCATAAGTAGGAACTATATTTTAACTTAGCATGAATTTACTTTAGCCTCAAATTTTTATTCATAATATTCTTATCTACCAACCTCATTATTCACCAGCAACATAATAGAAGAAAGGCCGTAACTTCGAAACAAACTCAGAGGTCACAGTCCCTTTCAAAGTTCAGAAATAATCTCGGTCAGATCATGTGAAGAGTATGTAGATTGGTGTCTGAAATGGTCTTTTGAGGACAGCATCACACAGATTAAGTAGACCTGTTCAGTCAGCGCACGCGTTTGTCAGTAACCGTGCAACTCAACTCAAAACTTAAGAAGCTCAACGATTCGACGAACAATACCAAAGAAAGGGCATTTAGTAGGCCTACTTCAGAGCCATAACACGTTTGTCGCGGCTATACTCAAATGAGTACGGCAATACAATCGATTGTGATCACTGAGTTTTACAAACAATGTTTATTATTTTTCGTTTATACTATCAGTAAGTTATATTAGAAAGTGTTATCAAAACCTTAAAAGTAATTAAAAATCAGTTTATAAGCTGGCGCGTGCTCTATTGAAGCAGTTCAAGGTCTAACTGTTACCATTGACGTGCAGTCTACTATATCTATACCTAGCTCTTTTAACAGTAAAATTTCTCCACACAACCCAATTTCCTTAACTATTACATATTGTCTACGATGACAAGCTGCCAAATGTCTAGACCAGCAACAATGGCTATTCAAAATCGACATCATCGCGTAAAATCGAGACTCATTGGAATGGTTCTGTATCGAATGAAACCGTTTTAATTCTGAGCGACGAGTCGACATCGACACGTTTCGTGAATCAATTTGATGCCCGCAAAATGTAACGGACATGGTTTTTTTTTTTGCTTCAATTGCTATTCTGAATGTACAGCGACCTTACGGAATAAATGGAAGCCTTGAGCAGTCGCATTGTTCTTATTATTGTCGCCTTTCATTTGTTTTCTTCACCGTTCAGGTAGTTTTTCTTCACCGTTCAATTTGTTATACGGAGTAGCAGTAGAAAACAATGTGGAATACAATATTGCTCTTCGACAACTCGAGAAAGAAAACTATTTGTTTAAAAAGATACATGTATTACGGCGGACTTAATGCTAGAGGCATTTTCTATCAGTTAACCTTAGGGTAATGCAGATACAAAATATGGCAGATGCAACATAAGGGAAAGATAAATTAAAAAAAGAATAAACACTAATACATACATATCACGAAAATAAACTTTGGAGAAATGACGAAAGGTAGAGGAGTAAACGAATCCAGCAAATCGGCGCTGGGATGATTCTGCCAACTTCTTACGAAATATGCTCACGTGCTTTTATCTTAAAAGATAACCGACTGCTTACAGTGCATGTACAGAAGAAGTGCATTACAAAGAAAGACTGCCTGGACAAAGAGTTAATGAAACCAGAGCGATGAGAAATACATCGTAGGAGACGATGGTTGGTGGACCGAAGATTTTTAGAAGTGGGTTTGTCGAGTATAAAAAAAACAACATAGACACAGCCCTCAACTCTCTGCGCTGATGAATGGGATGAACTACTGTTCATCAATATAAAATCGCACTTGTTTTCGAATCAGTTGTAAAGTTGGTAATTTGAATACTAGCATCATATTTACACAGTAAATTGACGTTGAAAGAATTACATTTTTCAATGAAACCATTTATAATATTCTTAGAATCGAACTAAAAGATCGAACCGGATTCATTGTATCTCAATCTGACAGCTTTATATAAATTCACAGAACTGGCGGGTTACTATTAGGATATAGAAGCGTAGCTGTCTGTTACCATAATGTTTTTAACGTCAACACACATGTGATATCTCCAATTTAATCATTGAGCGTAACAAATTTTTCTAAAACTGTTACGTATTTAGTGCTGGGGGATTCAGAATAATCTACTGAATCCTTCGATCATCTCTAATTGCTTAACACATTATAAATCAGAATCTGAATAATTTTGATGGTTATTGCTAATCCATTATTTCATATGGTCGAAAAAATTGTCTGCTTAGCAACCTAAATAACGCCATGAATATTGTGGAACTTTCAAAATGAAAGCGAATCCTACTGGGATAGTGTATTATGCAGTTACCCCACTGTAAAGGTAATAAAGTAGAAAATCTATCAAATAAATTTTACAGATTGGGGTACTACGAGTATACTACAAGTAAAATAACGTCGTTCGCGAACCACTGGCACAGCAACACCTAACTGATTACACAGTTGTCTAGGCAACCAAGCTAAATATATGAAGAGTTTCGCGTTCCGCAATGGTATTGCGGTGAAAAAAGCGATGCGCAAACAACGTAAAACATCCTTTTTTATAGAACATATTCCATCCTCAAAATAACGAGGGATTAAAATTTAATTAAGTAGTACCTGGTGTGTGGTATTTCATACAATATTTAATTTCAGCACTCTTCTTCTTCCCACGGTGAAAATTGTTTTTTGTCTGTTTATTTGAGTTCATAAATTATAAACATTGTTTTTTCAACCGTACAAAAGTTGTTGTCTCGTGTTTACAAGAAATATGTATAGCAATAATACATTTGTTATGGTTTAAGTACTTTTGTATTTGTTCTACTAACCGTTTACGCTATCTTTTTGTGCCTTTCTCTCTGTTGTGAAACTTAGCGGCTTAAGTAAGAAAAATAAGATTTAAGTTTTATATAATTGAGCACTTCTTCATCTTACACTACTACTTATCCACCCTATTTGCTAAAATTATCCAAGATAAATGACTTATATTACACCAACTGTCATTGAATATTTCACTTAGGTAACAACATACATACTAAACTCACGCTTCTCATGGGGGTAGGCAGGCACTACAGAACACCACCTGTTACGATCCTAACAAAAACCTACCTACGTACAAATAAGTAATTATTACCAACTTCCTAGAAAAAAAAAGAATTATATCCATGCCAAATACACTCCAATTAACGCGAATAAAATACAGAATAATCTCCATTATAGATACGGGCCCTACTGAAACTGCAATTTGGCACTCCGCTGCAATTTCCCTGTAATATTTCACTGAGTTATTAAAAATTCAAAAGCAAATACCTTGTTGGCTTTAATTGAACATGGAGACGTACCGGCTAAAGTTTTACATACCTGCAATCTGCATTTCATTTTTAACTGTCTCTTTATTTATGCCTTTTTGGGTTAAAATGTGTTTGTGTTCAATGCAATGTTGCTCAAAAAAAGCGTAGAAATTTTTCGTTGGTTGACAATATAAATGTGCTGTTTCAGAGAAAAGTATAACACCTACGCGGTGTAAATGTATGGAACAGCTATTGTTTTTTTAAATAACCGACGAACATTTTCAGCTCAGGGTGCCCAGAACCATGTACTTAATCTGTGGTAGCAGGTTGCGCGTCAGTGTCCCTGCTACCCTATATTATCATCATCATCACCATTTCAGCCGAAAGACGTCCTCTGCTAGACATAGGCCTCTCCTAAGCTCCGCCACTGCGACCGGTTCTATGCTTCCCGCATCCAGCGGACTCCTGCGGCCCTCGCAAGGTCATCGATCCACCTTGTTGGAGGCCTTCCAACTTTACGTCTTCCGGTACGCGGTCCCCACTCCAGAACTTTTCGGCCCCATCGGCCATCTATTCTGCGAGCAATATGCCCTGCCCACTGCCACATAAGTTTGGCAATTCTTTGTGCCATGTCGGTTACCTTGGTTCTCCTGCGGATCTCTTCATTCCTGATTCGATCACGCAGGGAAACTCCAAGCATAGCCCTCTCCATTGCCCTTTGGGTGACTTAAACCCTTCTTATTAGTCCCATTTTGGGTGACTTCCCTGTATATTAAATCTCAAATAAAAAAATAAATTTATTTTAATTAAATCATTTAAGTACTTATAAGCATTTTTGAACTGTCTAGCAGTCGGTCAATCAACAATATGGCCAAAAAAAAATGCATGTATTGGCATTACAGCTTAAAAAACCTTTAGACTATTAAAAAATGGAAAAGAATGTTGATGTTGAGGCCTCAGCTCAGCATATCGTCAGATGAGAACACAAGGTGTAGGTACCAGCTGACGCTGATTTTCAGCTATGCAACCCACCCGGCAGATGATGATATATGCAGTCATTTAAAAAAGCAAATAGTATAGGACAACCAAATGTACTCATTTCTCACGCACATTTATCCAACAAATAAACGCGCAAACAAAACAAAAAAGAGACATTGTAAAAGCAAATAACATAATCGTTACCTTTGTCGAGTTACAATTCAAAGAAAAGAGGCCAATCTTCGTTCTCCACAAAGCTGAAATCCTCTAAAGTCCTACATTAAAACGTATTTGACGACGGCTTATTTCATCCCACTTTTACGCTCTTTTCCTTCGGCTTCATATTTAGTATTTAGGCATGTGAAAATTTTATGTAACGAGTATGACATTTGCTTAGGACTTCTCGACGGAGAGAAATAATGAAAAAGGTCATAACTAAAAGGTCTGTCTCGTATACTTTTTGATAAAAACCCTACGTAAAGAGACATTAATGAAGGTCTGGGATATGAACAAAATACATATTTAAATGTGTCCTTCATGCTGTGACTTCCAATACTTATTATTATTCAAAAAATATACTTAGAAGTGGCCATTATATTATGATTTTAAAGTGGCAGATAGGTAATCTTTGTTACTGGATATGTCCGAAGCTTAAGTCCGTTTCCAAACCAAAACCAAATGGTTCAAAACGTTTAAAACCGGTTGGTTTTAAACGTTTTGAAACATTTGGTTTTAACCGACTTTTTGGTTTAATACGATATAAAGCCACACTAAGCAGTTTTATAAAAAAATTAAATGGTTTTTTTTTAAGAATGCACTGATGCTGCACACGAATTTGTGTAGACTACACCTACTCCCTGATTTAGGATATATCAAGAACAATAAAAAAAAACCTACACTTTCTAAAAATATGCAATGTGTGAGTAAAAACCTAACCAGACTATTTTTTTTTATACTTAGCTACATAATATTTTGAAATGTACATTTTAATAAAATACACGTATCATGATTTTTTCAGTCTGTCTAATCTTAAAAAAAAGGAGTGAAGTCATATTTATTATATGACTTCACATATTTATTATAGTAATAAAATGGTGAATCATTAGCATTTTCAACCTTTTTTTTAAGGTATACATAATCAATGTACGGCCCACGTGGTCTTAATTTTAATTTTAAATCATGGAATTTGGATTACTACAATTTATTTATAACTATAGTCCAGAGACACGGTACAACATACAACATAGAGAGAAGAACACCACAAAAGTAATTAAATAATATCTATGACACTTTTTCTTGACATTTCCTATGACACTTTTTCTTGAGATTTTCTATGACACGTTTTCTTAACATTTTCTATGACACTGTAGTAACTACATATGTAGGCATATTGGGTGTGAGAATAATGATGCAAACATTTATTTTTGAGGGTACTGTTAGTTACCTGTTTGCTTATATTTCGTTAAGTGGTGCAAATCTTTTATTCTTTCATCAACAAGTTCTTTGAACTTGCAAACTATTATTAACAGAAAACACTTTCAATTCTGGCTTCATAGAAAAATAACAACTACGAAATAGAATATTTAAAAAATACTTTACTTAGGTATATAAACAATGACCTAAACAAAACTATACATTTTAGTACAAACCACTTAATTTTGCAGATCAAAGTAAATAATTAGGTATATATATATATCTACCTACGTAGGTACATTGCCCTTGTATATTTCTTAGCGAATGCCAACCACATTGCTTTAGGCCAATTCTGTTTATTTTCTCAACAAAATCTGTGAAACCGGTCTAACATTTTACAGTTTCAGTAACAATATATTAAATCCGTAGAGGTGATAAAAAAACAAACACGGTGACGTCATTTTAACAACTTCTTGTTTTCAGTTTTAAAAATAGAGCTGCGAACGTAGTTGAAATGTTTGTGGTGAAGATAAAATAAAGCTTTAAAGCTTGCACATTATTGCCAGATTTGGTTTTATCCGCAATGGATTGCCACAAAATGGATGCAATGAATGATGATTTTCGAGTGCTTAAGCAAAATTGAATTAAAACTGGGCTTTTTTGAGAGCATTTTTATTTTTCGCCACTTTTGTAGATCTATCAATATGTTTTGACTTTAGAGTCGGTAAAACATTCTTACTTGTCGTTTTTCTTCCGCTAAAGCAAGCTTATGAAGCCGATATGTTACATCTTCTAATCTATGTCTAGGAAAATGTCATCATCATTTCAGCCGAAAGACGTCCACTGCTGGACATAGGCCTCCCCCAAAAGGGGGGTTTTGCCATAATCGCCACGCTTAGCAAGCGGCTTGGCGATCGCAGTATGGTGGTAAAATGCATGGAGAACGCTGCTGCCCATTTTCTAGTAAGTCCCTTAGTCGCCTTCTACGACACCCACGGGAAGAAATGGGATGGTGCTATTCGTTTACGTCCGGCACTACACGGAACAATGAAAAAAAGAAAAATGAAAATTGTAGCAGTAAGAAAAGGTTTCAAAAAGATGGTCTCTTACAACTCTCTTACATCTTAAATTCGAATTTGTCGGGACAAAGGATATTTTACTTTATCCATAATAATTAGGATGTACTGCGTCATCAGTCTAGTGTTCGCAAGCGCTACTGCTGGACATGAGTTCCTAGGTTCGATTCTCGAGTCGGGCAAAGTGTTATTGAGTTTTTCCATCTTGGAATATATCGTTACAGCCCGGAGTCTAGATTAGTGCCCGGTTGATGGCAATAGGCTCGCCCCTATTACATAGGATTTAACCATAACTGGTGAAATGATGGTGTCAAGTATACCTCTGCCTTACCCGTCGGGGACAACAGGCGTGATGTTATATAATAAGGGTGTTAGTATAACCAAGTTATCACATAATAATCGACGCACAATAGCTCCGAAAATAATAAAAGATGTGACCGCACCGTTTTCTCGATACTAAACTATTATATACGGGCGGTACGAACGATTGCTATTATAGATTCAGAACACGTACCGTATTTGATTTCGCTAAGAGATATCTTCCTAGTCATATTAATGGATACTTCACTACTATCAAACACATAATATGTATCTAGTAAAATCGTCTTAGGGCTTTATGACAGTTTGACACATTTTAAAAGCTGTCAAACCGACATGTATGTATGTCATATACACAAATAACTCAAACATAAATCTATTAATTATTTTACGTACAAGAATGCAAGTGTTATTTATATTAAAAATTTAATCAACATTAATTAATTTTGTTTCTTTTATAACCTTTTTAATAAAATGTCAAAAAGACTTTAATCGTTTTTATTCTGAGATATTTGTAGTTTTTTAAGGTGAGTTTTGGCTAGCCTTCCCCATAGTTCAAAATGTGGTTTAACCATCGAGTATTTCAATTTCATTTAATTTAATTCCAATGACATGACCAGTAGATATTTTGGTAAATTCAATTAAACCACAAACACACACTATTGAACTTTCTAACAGCCAAATAGGTCACCTTCAAAAGCAATTCCGTACCAACATTTGTTCAGTCCGTGACGCCATAGCCGGTGTAATAGAGTACCTAGTGTCCTTTATTTGCAGGCCTGGTTCACACTATACGAAATTAACTGTTACTGTCGAACATTCAATGATGCGGGGGTTTCACACTTAATTGGATTCTGGTCACTTAATTGGTAAAGTGATGGATGGATATGACCGTCATAAGTTACCTTTTTTGTGTTTCTGCGCCAAATGTAGGAGGATTTTTGTACAGGATGAATTGATATTGGTCTGTTGGAAGTGCGAATTTTAACTGTACGAATTCACAATTTAGTGTGGGGCTCATGACTAAGTTGTAACTGCCGCACGGTCGATCAAAGGTTAAGATACGCTTACGTATCGAGGTCGTTTTGTGGATAATCCCTCATACCTCGGAAACTGACTTACTTACGCGTTAGTAACGAGTTATTATTTAAGTTATAAGAGTCTCGAAAAGCACGGTCAAGGTCTCATTACTAAATCTTTGACACTCGTTACTGTCAGAAGCCCACAAAACTGACAACCAGATAAGACTGGTTGTTGCTGTTGCTGACAGTTAACCCAGTTACTGGGTAGCACGATACCCTCTGGCTTACCAAGGGGTATCATGTTACATGGATTGTGGAGGTTAGATAGGCAGTCGGTAAATGTTCATCATCATAATTTCAGCCGAAAGACGTCCACTGCTGGACATAGGCCACCCCCGAGTTCCTCCACTTTGACCGGTTCTGTGCTTCCCGCATCCAGCGAATTCCTGGGGCCTTCACAAGGTCATCGCTCCAACTTGTGGGAGGCCTTCCAACGCTATGTCTTCCGATACGCGGTCGCCACTCCAGAACCTTTCGACCCCATCGGCCAACTGTTCTGCGAGCAATGTGCCCTGCCCATTGCCCCTTAAGTTTGGCAATTCTTCGGGCTATGTCGGTTGCCTTGGTTCTCCTGCGGATCTCTTCATTCCTGATTTGATCACGTAGGGAAACTCCATGTTAAATACTGGTGTTCAGCTGCAACCAGTTAGCCTGGCAACCGACCTAGAAAACTCTAGGCAGTTTGACTGGATGTTCAATTTATTGAAATTGCAAAATAGATATTGATATTAATGAAACTTTTTGCTAAAATAATCCTCAAAACTGTTTTAGGTACATAAGAAAATAGTAAAAGTACCGTACAATCTCCTACGTAAATTTCCATGTTATTCAAACCCCATTATTATTTTTCAACTTTATTTTTCGAAATACTTTTATGCGGACAGGCTGGACACGCGGTACGTCCAGCACTGGGTTAATACCCACATTAGGATTTAAATAATTATATAATTATACTAACACTAGTTTCATAAGTTGTACTCTACTAACATCTATGCATTATTTATCAGTTCGAAATAAAAGTTTTTATTTTATTTTATTTATTTTGAGTCCCGTTTTCAACGTAGTTTAAGAGTATATGACGTTCTTTTTTCAGCTTACACATTTAGCCTGTCGAACTAAAATAGATGATTTTTCTTTTCAGATTGGAGAATACGATAACAACTTCGTTGTTTAAAGAAACTATAAAAGGGTGAGTGATTTATAATATCTTAGTATCGTAAAATATAAACTGAGATAAAGAAAAAATGTAAAACGTGCCGAAACTTTAATGTTAGTCCTTGAATAAGGTGTTGATTCGTTTAGAGCTGAATTTTAAATGGCCATCTGTAAAATTGCTACCGCATGTTGCAGATTTATCCTATTGTGATGAGAGATATTGACGATCTCAGCTGGATATAAAACGATTATTCGGTACATACCTAAGGCCGCGGTTACACTAAACATTGACTGGGAAAATACATTTTCGCAGTCGCAGCACTGTTCACAGTGAACAGTCAGTCGGTCATATACATTTTGGATCGAATGCTCACTGTCGGCGGCCGCCTATAATTGGTTCGCCGACTTGGCTGCGTAGTGTGTGTTTTAAACAAAATTTCAATTTCGTTTCAGTCAGTTGAAGTATATGGGGAGGTATTTTATTGTTATATTTTTAACAGTAAGTACCCAATAAAAGATGAGTCTACTTTAGCCAGTCCAAAACCTGTTTGAACTAATTGTTCCCTATTTCTTTACCTTCTTTACTGTTGATCTGCTATATCGACACTAGGAGTGTGCAGACACCAGTCTCTCACAAACTAGTATCACATAGTTTTTAAGCTCGTCTAAATTAATATGATGCCATTGTTTGTAAAGAGAAAATGAACTAATTTAATTTGAATTTTACTTAAAATATTTAGATTTCTACATGATCTTTTCAAAGACATATTGACAAGGTGCCGTCATATTATAAATATATAAACAGCCCTATTATGATACCTACTAAAATATTGTATGTATTAAGCTTAGGCTAAGCTGCAGCTAACCACCAGCATGCGTAATGGAAACATTAGCTGCTACATAGTTTTCCATAATTATTCACATTGAATTGCTAACTGCGCTAATCGCTTTCAGTATACGGAGCCAAAGGCAGTTCGATTTGATTGGTCTTATAGTCAAATACCAAGCTAATATAGTAGGAATTGTTGCTGTTATTAAACCAATAACATCAGTTATTATGACATTTCATAGAGTTACTGGTCATAGACTTTGGTGTAACACACAAAAAATTTAATAGAACGAAGTAAGTTTTCAATTTACACTTTACCTTAAAAGATGGCTGGGATAGATTGGGTATGGAAGACGGAGGACAGGGTGGTGTGACACACACTGGGAGTGATCTTTGTCCAGCAGTGGACTGCGATAGTCGGAGTTGGAACTTCTTCTCTGAAGGAAACTGTTGTAAATCTACCACGTAACTACTTACCCTGGTCGACACTTCACGTGCTGGCTCGTTCTTTGGCCTTAGAATTAGTATTGCCATTCAACGTGGCAATGCTGCCAGTCTTTTGCGCATGTTTCCAGATGACAGCGATGCGGACCAGTACTTCGACGTCTAAGTGCCTTGGTTTTTGTATTTATTCGTATAGTTAGGTTGGGTTAGATATGGTTAGTTGTGTTATACAAAGTGACAGAGACATCAACGCGCAACCTTTTACCAAAGGATTCAGTATATGATTCTGAACCCCTCTGCGTTAGAAAATACGGCGGTTATTTTAAAAAATCTCTGTTTTATACATTTTGACACCTACGCAAGGTATTGCACTGTTCTATGAAACAGCAGATTTTGTTTTTGATAACTGACGAAAAGTATGAATACTGGGGGTCTATAATCGCCTGAATTCATGGTTCAGTTTGCGCGGCAATATCCCCAATGTAAAAACGAAACAAAACTCTACTTGGGTCCACTTGAATGAAATCTCACATTGCCATAGTTCCACTCATAAACAACAATACCCAGACAGTAAAAATCCAAATGTCTCCGTTTTCGTCTTCTTTTTACGTCACACTAATCTGTTTTGTATTGCGAAGCTTTGAAAGTAATCCAAACGAACATTTCGTCTTTATGCCGAATGAAAACGAAGAAAAAACCGTCGGTATTATGGCGACGAATAGCGCCTACCTACCTGATTGATACTACGAAAATCGTGTCGATAATAATATCCCTGAGGTTTTCAAATTTTATGAATATCGATATTGATACCCGATAAGATAAAGTATAAGACGTTATATTTTAATGGCGTATTTGTACGGTTTTAGTAGATTCTGACAAGTGGAATCAAAATTTCATGATGTTTGAGGTTATCTACCTAACAACTTTTTTTTCTTGCAGACCAGTTTCAAAATTTAACTGATTTAGGTGGGCTACATGTACGTGTATAGTGCTGCTACCTTTCCTCCATATTCCTAAAACACGTCAAAACAGTTTTTCAAGCCCATGGACAGCTCCCCTTTATCTTGTTTTTTCCACCAGAAATTTCTCCGTAGCATCCCGAGGTCTGGATTTGTGTCCGGTCATTGACAAAAGAAAGAAAGAAATAAAAGAAAAATGCGATTATTGGCATTACAGCTTATAAAACCTTAAAACTATAAATAAAACACAACAATGTTATTAATGCCAAAAGGGCCTCAGCTCAGCATAATGTCAGATGGCAACACAGTATGCACCACCTGACGCTGATTTTCAGATGTAACTCACGAGTACCATACGCTCAAATAATAAATACAAAGTGAAGTGAAAGGCCAGCCCTTTATTACATGGAACTTAAAAATAACTGGTGTAATATAAGTCTACTATATAAGGTAAGGTGCACCTTTGCCTAACCCTTCGAGAAATACTGGCGTGATGTCATGTCTACCTAGTTTTCTATAATTTAAAATAGCTAGTATAAGATAAGAAGATTATCGAAAACTAAACAGGTATTTTGGGAAAGCAATTAAACTGTTTTCTGAACCATGTTGTGGAACATAGAATAACATTTTAATCCGAAGAATTTCAGTTGGTCTGAGCATTCAATATTAAACATTCGTTTAGTTTATCTCTACATAGTATAAAACGAAGTCGCTTTTCGTGCCTGTACTCATAGATCTTTTAAACTACGCAACGGATTTTATGACGGCACGGTTGGCGCAGTGATTAAGCGATTGACTGCTGCGCTGCGTGTCGCGGGTTCGATTCCCGCACGGAACAAATATTTGTATGACCTACAAGTACTTGTTCCGGGTCTGGCTGTTTGTATATGTGATTTTAAAATGTTTGTAAACGCACCCACAGTATAGGAGAAATTCCTAGTGTGGGGCAACGCTTTTTATAAAATAAAAAATAATAATCAGTAGACAGAGTGATTCAAGAGGAAGGTTTATTTAAATCAACTGTCTAGTAATTAACTCAATTTACTTTTCTATTGCTATCAGACTCAATGAGTCTACCTAACACACGAGGAGGAAAAAAAAATACACCGACCTCCACGCGGGCCGCTGGCAAAAACTAGTTAAACCTAAAACTCTTTTGCGAATAGTGTTAATTACAGTCCGCAAAACAGAACGGGAAGGAAGAACAGAAGTTAAGTAGATATCTACAGGTACTAATAAAATCGTAATGAAATCAAAATTGTAAACTAAATAGTTATCTGCCCAGCTTTTTCCCAATTATGCTGGGGTCAGCTTCCAGTCAAACTGGATGCAGCTAGTAACCAGTATTTTACATGGAGCGACTGCCTATCCGACCTTCACAACCCAGTTACTGGGTAATACGATACCCGTTGGTAAGACTTATGAGGCCAAATCTATGAAGCGGAGGGGACTTGGCATGTAAAGATTGTCACCCATCCGATTGTATCAACCGTGGCAAGCGTACCTTAACCCGTTCGATCGACCCATGTACCTGTTATTACTTAGCCGATACGGTAAAAAACTGTACATTGAATATTGTTGAATAAAACGAATTCTTACGATGTGTGGGAACGAGACTGACGGAGAAAATATAGTTTTTAGATTTTTTTATGCCTTTGTCAGTTCGTCTGGCGCAAAAACGGCTGAATGAATTTCAATTAAACTTGGCACACAGATAATTTATTACCTTGATTGACATACATGGTGCTTTTAATCTTGGTAGTAGGTACGTTTCGTAAGATATTTTCGGCGAAGCCGCGGGCTTAAAGCTTGTTAGAAATAAAAGCGAAGGTTTAAAAAAATTAAAAAAATCTAGGTGAGTAGGTACACCAAACACTTGTAACATTTTGATTAAAAAAAATATGGCTTAAACCAGACTATTTTGTAAGAGACCGAAATGAGCCATCAAACATTTTTTTATACCACAGCGGTTTATTTTCATTAAGCCTTTTTATAAATATCCTATACCTACGTACATCAATAAATATTTTATTACCTTATTTCAAGCATGCAAGGTTAAATGGTATGTTATTTTATACCGTACCTACGCGCATGCGTGAATCTTGATACTGATGCGGCGGTAATAAATGTTAAATATATCATTAAATATTAGGTCTAATAAAAGTTATATCTTACCAATTTATATGATAACTAGCTGCGCCCTGCGGTTTCATTCGCTACGAGTTGGGCAACATCAGTAGTGTCCATCAACTCATATAGCGTGCAGGCAACAGGACAAGCTGGACACGAAACCCAGTGTTTGTGGGACAGCAACACCTTTACACACCAGGGCGAAGTCATCTTTGAATCTCAATCTGAGCAGATTTATTTTTTTCCGTTTAGTACTCTACTCTATTTAAAGTTTTCCGGCAAGCCAAGGCAACCCATAGCCAGGTCCGAGATTTTCAACAGGTGAAACGAGTGGTTTTGGTAGGGTAGCATATGTGTGAGCACTATGTCCTTACTATATAGGTAACATTTACAGGGTACGTCTTTCATTGACTTGAATGTGCCCTGGCAGCTGAGCGTATGTCATGCTCACTCAAATGTCTCGCTGGTGGTGGCGTGTGTGTTGGATCATTAAGTTTCCTTCAAAATGGTTTAGCTGAATGGTGCTGATCCATACGTCATGTTCGTGAACGGGCGCCGCCAGTAGGGACTGGTCATCTCTTAGCTCCCACGGCTTATTTTAATTTCTAAATTGTTATTTTATTTTTGTTTTAATTACGGACGCTTATAATGTGCACGTCTTTTTACATCGTTCTCACATTGATAATTTCAACATATTGGTGTAACCAACTTTTTGTAACAATATCATGATTTTAAAAGAGTGTCCATGGAGTTTCTTGCCCGTTCTTCTCCATAGGTACCTACGCTTTGGAATGGGCAACTAGCTTCATCTTTCTACTTCACCGACCTTGACAATTCAAAAGTGCCTGTAATTGGTTTATTTGAAATAAATGCTTTGAGTTGGAGTTGAGTTTGAGTTTGAAGCACCATCTTGCCACAGCTCATTCTAGTATTTACACCCGCTCTTTCTTGGTACACTTTATTTTGCTACGAGATCTAGACACGGAGATTAATTTTCTACAAACTTACCTGGCTAGCTTGCCAAGATTGAAGTATCTTGGTCCTAGATAACTGTGGCCAGGTAAACAAAGTTCTATAAATATCACATTACCGATACTAATTTTGATTAATGGGTTTGTTTTTGTCTTAAGTTTTTCTGTGCAGCTATTGTGTTGTGTCCGTGAGTGGTAAAATTGTTTCTATTTAGTTTTATTGGCTATCATTTAGGGTCATGGAATCAATAAAAATAAATTATAAAATAAAGATTTTTCTTTCAGAACCAAGAATCCACAGTGTTCTGTGTTAGTAGCTTAATATTAAAATAATTTCAGAATTATCATTATTAGTACCAAGTATGACACTCTGCACATATTGCTTTACAATTGGAGAGCTGAAACTCTCCACTGCAGTTCTCAGGATGAAGTTGCGTCTGTCTAAAAAACAACAATAAAACAATACAACGATGAAATGACTATACATTTCACCATCTAGTTGAAACAAAAATCAAATTGGAATTAATTTGAAAGCTTATTCTAAAAACGCTCATATGTTCGAATGCAACGAAAATTATTTTATCGCCAGCCTGTACAATTTAAGGTCGACTTTTGCAAATAACCTCTACAGTACTGTAAAGGTGCTATTAGCATGTATGGCGATTCCACGCAACCAAGCGCTCATCGCATAATGAGATAAACACTATTTCGTAATTGGAAGATTAGAAAAAATGGAGGATCAGCATAAAGAGCTGACCTAGGGCATCATCATGTAAAATTTGGTAGGATAGTTGGATTAAAATGATTCAACGTATATATTTTATAACGTGCCTTTCATTAACATCCCCGATACAGTACCTACAGTTATATCTACCAATTGACATTTGAAACCAAATGATTCAACACACAATAAACTTAATACTATAACACAAGGAGTGAGAAAATCCTACCATTATAATAGGATTTTCTCACCTACGGTTCTTCATTTTATTGACAGCTACAAGCTCCAGTCAAGCACAGCACCTTTTTCGGTCTTTTGAAGAAATAATAAATATAAAATTACATCAATAAATGATTCTATCAAAGGAAATGAAATTGCCATTCTTCACGCATGATTCAATCACAGAAAAATGTTATCAATAAAGGTACGAGAGAAATGTTAAGCATTGTCCTTTGACGAAAATAGCAGTAGCTTGCGATTTACCGTTTTCCATTCTCGTTCAATTGTTTGGGCGCTGACAGGCACGAGGCGCTCAGAAACGAAGCAAATATTTAGACACGGTTGCCCTTTGATTCTTGTTTACAATAATCAAAATTTTAAACCTTTGATATTCCGAAACTTTTAAAGCTTTATTTAACAAATAAACAAAAGCATTATAGACTTTTCGAAATTATCATTTCAATCGCGCAGCGTTTGAGGTATTCAACAATCTCTCGAAGATATTCGTCTTTCTCAAGATATTCCACGGTATAGTTCGGATGCGCCACAAAATTTGATCATTTCTCAAATCTTCCGTCCGGAACTCGCTTTGTTACAACATTTTCAAACGGATTCATATAAATTTTCGCTATAACATGGGTCCTGAAAAATTGTGAAAAGTTTGGTTTAGCGTCAGTCAGGGCACGCTTATTTTCCATAACTCTTTTTTGGAATGTTACACTGTCATTTGCAAGCAAGAATAAATTTTGGGATTATAGAAATTATGAGCCATAGAAAAACATTTCAATCCCAAACTTAACAATTAAGGCTTAAGTCTATCTAATCTAACTAGCCAAAAGCCGTCCTCTCTCTTTTTTCATGACAAAAACATCAATGTTTAATTAAGGTTAGCTAAGTCGTTAACAATAATGTAATTTCGATTAAAATTTCATCCTGGTAACACGAGAGACGATCGTTAGGAAGAAAAATAACCGCATTAACAGCGCTGTAATTGATCCTTGAACATAAAAACAGCCATAAAGCTCAATCTATCACGTAAAACAGAAAGAATCGCTAAGAGAATCGAGTGAAAAGCAAACAAATAGATTAGTGAAACAATTGTTTAACTTTTAAAAGCGCTTAAAGCGATGAAATGGTAGAAATCCTTCGGATTCCGCTAACGTAGCACAAAGTTTATTCTGCTTACACCTGTTTTCGATTAAATCAATCGCCTACGGGTTTGTAGTTGAAGGACCACCCAAACAAAGGGTTGTTAACTTTACTTACAAACTAAATATAGCATTAGTTAGAACAAACAAAATGTAGAACGCAACTTTAATAGTTCCTAGAATAATTTTGTGAATAAATAAGTTTTGTGAAACGTCTACAAGTCGATTACCCACCTCAAAAAAAAAAATGTGGGGCCGATTTTCGCGAAAAATTTCAGAATGTAGTTCTTAGAAAGTTATTTTTTTGATCAATTTGTTATTTTGGCAAATAGTTTTCAGGTTTACGTGTTTGGGTTTACGAAATTGTTCTTTACCCCGGAGACTTTCAACTTTTTTGAGAAATCAATTCGCAGTTTATTCTAACTTCAAAAAAGGATCATTTAAAAACTGATTTGAACGATTCTTGTGTTTGAAAGGTAAGTATTCCCATATAAATTTGGTTTGGTTTAGATGGTTGGGTTTAGATTAATTGATATCGCTGACTGTGAATTCATTTGCGCGCCATGTTATGGCAGGATATGCTGACACAAATTTACTGTAACACCTTATGTAACATATTCTAGCAAATAAATATTTTTGATTTTAAATTATTTGTACTTCTAAGGTTTTTATTTGAAAAAATCTGTGACAAAATAGGCCCGTTGATATAAACAAGAACGCGCGGAACAAACATAACAATTTTAATGATTTTTTAATTGAATCATCTCGGTACTCTGAGAGCTCGTAAAGCTCTCGCAGTACATAGCCTGGTATGATTTTATTTTGTTTCAGTTCCTTTGTAACAGATTCTAACTTTTTTTTTTAATGTAAGGTTAGCCATGATTTTGTTTCTATTTCCACACGCTGCTGAGTTAACATGAATCCATTCCTAAAGCTTACACATCATCACGCCTGTTTCCCAAAGGGTTTGGCAGAGGTGTACCTACGGTCTATAGTTCACCCACGTTTCACCAGATTTGTTCAAGTCCCATGTAATAAGACGCGAGCTTGTTGCCATCAGCCGGGCACAAATCCAGACTCCAGGCTTCTGCTGAGAAATTCTTGATGCTCAATCCCAAAAAACACTTTGACCCGACCTGGGAATCGAAACTAGGTCAGCAGTGACACTTACGGCCACTAGTCCAACAGCAGCCTCAATCTTCACTTAAGATTTAAAATTAAAAAAGAAAACTACTGTGTAAAATGGCTCTCCTATTAACTTTTTTTTTCTGAGTAACGTATAAATTACAGTTGAAGAACAATAAATGGCTCTCCATCGTAGATATTTTTTTTTGGTTTTACTGCGAAAACATACTGAGCGTGAAGTTAATTCGAAGTAGTTAACTGCCAATTTTCTTCGTTAATTCCCACTTAACTACCTACACGTGTCGATTGCCCCAGTCAATAAATGTGTTAACTCTAACTTGTTTTTTACTTTTTTCTTCCATAGCTCCTCCTGCTCCTCATGGTTTTTTTTTTGGGTGGGAAATCATCAAATAACTTCTCCCGCTCTGGATGGAGCGGGAGGGCGTGTCAGACTTTTACTGACTAAAACCCACCCGTGTTCCATCAGTTGCCCGTGTGCCAGGGGCCGCGGTATCTCTTTCGAACAATCCGCACCTCTGGCAGGCATCGGCCCTTGCGGACCCCACCATTTCTCCTCATGGTTACTTTAATAAATACATTTTATTGAATAGCGTAAACTTAGATCTCAGTTGTTTTTTTTTAGAAAGTAAAAAACCATCATATCTTCAGATTGAGGCTTTTGGCTAAGTTATAATGGATCTTAACATACCAAGACCTCTCCGTGCCTCGGAAAGCATGTAAACTGTTGGTACTGGATGTGATTCCAGGATCTTTGACAGTCCTTTTGGGAAAAGACTTGGCGATAATGATGATGAATATTTTCAGATTGAATTGATTGATCAAAGACATGTTGCTCCAACACCAAGTAAATTGGGTGAATGATGATGACCCTTTATGTTTTATAAAAAATATATTTTGAATGGTGAAAAATAATATAATATTTATCAATATTTTTATTTATAAATTTAAAAATAAGATTAAATTTATTTTGTAATTATGAAAAAATAATTATTTTTAATAAAATTTATAAACCATTTTATTTTTTATATATGTAAATATAAAAGCAGAATAACTAATAACATTTGTGAATCTTGGACAGTCGTTACGGGTCGTCAGAAGCCTGTAAGTTTGACAACCAGTCTTACCAAGGGGTATCGTATTACCCAGTAACTGGGTTGTGGAGCTCAGATATGCAGTCGCTCCATTTAAAATACTGGTATTTAGCAGCATCTGGTTAGACTGGAAGTCCACCCCAATATACTTGGGAAAACACATGATGAATGTTGATGACGATGATCTTCAGATTCAGTACCTTTCACATCTTGTTTTTGTTCAATAATGTTAAGGTTTTCAAAAGCTTTAAGTTATATAACTGTGTTAAAAAGTGAGTATCTAAAAACCTACCAGTACGATGTACAGAAACAACACTGAATTCTTAATTACCAAACTTATTTTATGTTAATTAGCAACTCCCAAAAAAGGACGACTAAAAGAAAATGTATTCCTTCGTTAAGCTTTGTGCGTGTTTACACCGTATGTTTGTCTATGAGAACCTTACAATACTTTATTTTCCTACTGTAGATATCAAAGCAAAACATGCCTCTGATTATAACACAACACAATTTGCGTATACCTACGTAATGTAACAGAATCATCTGCTTGACATCAACATGATAACATTGTAAACAGTTAATTACTTGCTTAAGTTATGCGTGACGCACTCGGCGGGAGCGACGAATCTTCATAAACGTTTGCTTATAAAAGACACGTTTAGTTCGCAATGAGATGAGAATAATTTAAGATGCAGGCGATTTGATGATAAAAATATGATGTATTATTAAAACAACTGAAGGAACGCGAGGCGAAAAAGATCGAAGGAAAATGTAACTCATCAAATGCCAAACCTTTTCCAAACTGCACATGTAGCTGAGTACAAATATTTTTCTCCACAACCCGGTTACTGGGTAATACAATATCCCTTGGTAAGACTGGTAGTCAGATTTTAGAGTTTATGACGACCCGTAACGAATGTCAAAGATTCAGTAATGACAGCCGGGACATTGGTCCGGAAAGCACCTTAAGCTTAACGTGCTTTCCGGGGCATGGAGGGGCTTAGTATGTAAAGATGGTCACCCATCCCCGAACCAAAAGCGGCAATTGTAGTTTAACCTAATACCGAAATAGCCGAAAGAAAATGTTACTGCTACTTATACAGGAAAAGTTTTTATTCAGTGCGCAAACTTTAGCCACGAATTCAGCATATCATTCTAGACCCCCCAGTGCAGAAATTTTTCGTCGGTTTTACAATAGAAATCAGCTGTTAGAAAAGTGCAATACCTACGCGGTCAAAATGTATGAAACAGCTGGTTTTATTTTGTATAACCGACGAAAAATTTCTGTGCTGGGGGTCTACAATGATATGCTGAATTCATGGTTACAGTTTGCGCAGGTTAAAAGCTTATCCTGTTTTATATTATTGCTGTTGGCAAGAATTAAATTGTAGTTTTCTATAACAACGAGCATAAAACAAAGTCGCTTTTCATGTCTGTCTGTGTGACTGCTTAGATCTTCTAAACTAAACGGATGTTAATTAAGTTTTTACGATAATTCGATTCGATTTGATTCTATTCTATTCTAAGGTTTATTTGTATTTATATTAAACTATTGTTTGTAAACGATATCTCAATGTGTTGTCAAGTCGTAAATAACCGTGCAAAGCAGGGACGGGTTGTTAGTTTAAATAAATAATCATCATCATTATATCAGCCGAAAGACGTCCACTGCTGGACATAAGCCTCCCCCAAAAGGGGGGTTTTGCCATAATCGCCACGCTTAGCAGGCGGCTTGGCGATCGCAGTATGGTGGCCAAATGCATTGAGAACGGTGCTGCCCATTCTCTAGTAAGTCCCTTAGTCGCCTTCTACGACACCCACGGGAAGAAATGGGATGGTGCTATTCTTTTACGTCTGGTACCACACGGAACCCCGGCACCACACGGAAAATAAATAATACTGTAGTGAATATAAATGTAAATGTTAGTCCACGCCATGTTCATTTAGCTTTTATGACTTTTTCGACTGCCCGTGCTTTATAATCCAACTAAGCACATTTATTAAATGAAATAAAACACGCAGAGAACATTAAACAATAAGGTGATATAATACACTACACACCTTAAAAAAAATAACTCGCTATCTCTTATAACTTAAAACCATCTTAATTATAGCACGTGACGTCAAACGCTATTGTTTTGTCTCTTGTCTCAAAAACCTCCATGGCGACAAGTATTGTTATCTTCCGCCTGACTACCATATAAGGTAGCCACAAAAGACAAAGGCACGATCTTTATAAAGATGCCGAGTTGCTGGCGTAGATGGTGAATATGAGACTCAGTATTACTTGCGACTTCGTTCAGATATGAATATGTACGGGTGACAGAGCACGCAGTGCAAGATGGAGGGTAAGCCATGGTCTACTGAGGGACGCCTCAAATACATTTATAGGATCGGAAGCATCCGAGAGACGACCTGCGGAGATTGTCTTCGCTGCGGCTGACCTGAGTGCGAAATCTGTTTAAATTTTTCCATGTCTAGCATGACAACGTGTATCCTGGTGAAAAAGTCAGGAGGTTTGAGCTCCTGTATGATTTCAAAACCACTCCGCTACTCTTAAATCAAAAGAGTCGTTTTAAATCACAAGCATATAAGTCTTACTACCTCATTACTGCCCACAGCTTGCAAAGGCCAGCCATCCTATTAGGCTCCTTTCATGTTTAATTTTGTTGCACGGAGCTCGTACTAATTGGCATCGAAGCAACTAATTTATAACTTTTGATTACATACGAGTTGGAAAAGACAACTTTTTGAATGTGAAACTTATGTTTAATTTATTTTTAAAATAAAATTTTTATTTTAAAACTCTGCGTATGTAGTCCACTTCTGGGAATGGACCTGTGTCCTAAATAACGCCACAAAAGCCTTGTAAACGCGCTCATTATAAACATTATCTGATTTGTCCATAATTATGTTTTATTCAGATACTGCTAATAACATAATTCTGCCTTAAAACTGGTCATAATCCTCGGGGAATAACCCTAAAAGCCGTCATTTTGATTAATGAACAGCAAAATATTACGTTAACTTAATAATGAAACCAAATATTTTAGCTTACATATTTTTTATAATAGCTACTTCATTAATGAGAAAATGAGGTTTCAGAGTCAAGATCGTGATAATATCCCTCGTGTATAATCACCTTGTTTAGGCATAGCTCCACGTTACCAAGGGCCTTAATCTGTAAATATTCTGGACCCCAAACTAATCGTGGCTAAGAGCCCGAACACACGTACCACAACAACACTAAATCGCAGCGAACAAATGTGGGCAAGCAGTGGTTACGTGTATCGGATATCTCAGAAATAACCACAGCTAACCTTCAAAACTTATTTATTAGTCTCACAACAACTTATTTTATCTAAACTTATTTCTTAAAAGCAATAACACAGAACAACAATGCCTTAACCGCTCGCTGCCAACTGCCATCGAAATGTGTCCAATCTTAGTAAAGTCACTGCAACTGTCACCACTAGTGTGGCCAGTGCAATAAATTAAATGTCCCGATTTTATTTAGATACGCGTTTCCAAATGTATTGGCCATACGGCCAATACATTTTTTTTAAACCGCAGATCGATTTTATTATTAAATTTAAACTTAGTAGTGTCAGTTATATTAAAAACACCTTACACGTGTGAATAGCAACGCTGCAAATTCTTGCAGTTGCGTTGTGGTTGGCGATATGGTGGTGGTGGTAGTGGTTGCGTTGGGGTCTGTGTGAATTCACTATTAATTTTTATTCAAATTAGCACCCGTCCACGTGTTGTCATTGTGGTATATTGTACGTGTGATTAGGCCTTAAGGCCGTCAGGGCTATTAAGTAATGTGGGACAACATAACAAATTAATTTATCGTTTCCAGAATCTCAAATATGCTGGAAACCAATAAAACCGACTGTTTAGATCATAGGATGTGATTTTATGTTCAGCCATAAGCCATAACCGAAATTCTTGGTATTCTGCCTTAATTTATATTAAGGTCATACCATCACGTCATGGAGTCCCTGGGGAGTAAATTATAACGGTATTGTTGCGCGCCCATATTTTCTAATCGAATCCATTCAGGGCATTGACGTGCAAACTGTAACCATGAATTCAGACCACCTAGCGTGAAACAGTTTGGCCGGTTATCAAAAAAGAAATCACTTTTTTCATAGAAAAGTGCAACCTACCTGGTCCAAATTTATAGAACAGCAAAATAGTGCATGATAGCATGGTTACTGTTTGTCCGTCGAAATCCCGGCCACCTATTACTTTCTTTCAACGTGGTTAAATCTCCTTAACTAAAACACCTTATTTTATTGCATTATCAGTTTCAGAGGTTTGTGGTTTGTAAAAAAAATCCTGCAAGTGTTTTTATAAGTGCTGTATAATAAGGACAGTTTTTGTTCAAACTTTTATCTTTATTTAATCAAATTAAAAATACTTCTGTTCCAAAGAAATCAGTGATACTCCAGAATAAGTACCAGCAGAGGGAATCTAGATTGCTAAAGTAACTCTAAACTGAACCAATCACACTGATCAGAATAATTATTTAAAAAAAGTTTTTCCAAAAGAAAACAACTGACTTCCGGAAAAACACTACAAAGTGAAAAATATCTTTAATTTCGGAAGGCAGTGACAAAAGATTTAAACTCATATCCAAAGTCACCGCCTTCCGAAATTAAAGTAATTTTTCACTTTATAGTGTTTTTCCGGAAGTAGGTTGTTTCTTTTTGGATTATTTTTCACTTTTTAGTTATAGTACCTACCCCACATAAATTCGAAATTTCATCATCCTTGGGGTCAAAACAATGCATATTTATGCGATACCAACAATCGCGATTGATTTACTGTAATTTTTTGAAGAGTTCCGTTGTCTGTCTATGAAACGCATCATCAGATCTATATGAAATTTTAATGGGACCATTTCGGCATAAACCCTTTCGAACAAAATAGTGATTAATGTTTGCATTTGCATTAAAAAAAATACCGTCATAAAATCGTTACTTTTAGCACCAACTAATGAACACATCACGTGCATTTTACAGTCGTAGCTATTGACGCATGACGCGCAAAAGTTTTATCTAAATCACACAAGATGAAACGATACGGAAAATCAATAAGCAGAATCAATTAGATACGATAAATCACCGCTGTTGTTAGTTCCCCGAATCAATTAAGACAAATGGATCACTCTGTCGATGATCATGCAACATCCTGCTACATCAGCACAACACAAACATAATAGGTACCTTTAATATCGTAAACCAATTGATGGAGATTGTTATTTGGCTTTTAGCAGTATTAATATGCAACCTGAAAGCTTCAGGTGCAAACCAATTTCGAACAACATTGTCGTATTTAATGGGTTTTTCATAAAGTTTCACAAAGTTTTGCTGTAAAACTTAACGTCGCAAAATAGATTAAAGTTTGTAATTTAAAAAGATGATCGGATACTGACTGACTAGTTTAATAAACCTTTTGTTTAACGGCATAATATCTTTCAGCAGGCTTAGCACGAGAACCGTAGACAAGCGTTGCGTCGACGGAAAAGTAGACAAAACAGACGTCTCCGTGTAGACAATTGACAGTTTTGTACCGAGAAATGTAATCAAGCGATTTCGATTCTACGGTAAAGTAGAGATAGAAAGCGTCATGCTAAGCCTGTGGAGAGATAAAGAAGCTACTGCTGAGATTAGGAAGGAAAAAAAGTAGACAAAAAAACGATGGATGGACTGTGTGAAAGATGATAAAGTTAGAGAGAGAGTCTCGGTATTCATCCCGAATACCGAGACATATAACATAAGACATACTATCACGCCTTATTTCTCCGAAGGGTTCTCTGCCCTCTGCCCAACCTAACTGGCGAAACGTGGGTATATTATAGGTACACCCACGCTTCGCCAGTTAGGTATGTTTAAGTCACATGGTATAGAGCGAGCGTTTTTGCAAAAACCGGCCACAAATCCTGACTCCGGTCTGCTACTGAAATATACCAGATATAGAAACCCAATATCGAGGTGGTGACTATTAGAGAAGTCAACATCTATCTAGCCTTATCACAACTATGTTAGGGTCGGCTTCCGGTTTCACCCGATGCAGCTAAGCACCAGTATTTTGCATGGAGCCTATCTCACCTCCACAACCAGTTACGGGGTAATACGACACCCCTTGGTAAGACTGGTTGAAAAAGATGGTTAAACATCATGTTGCGACGATCCCAAGTAAATAGGAACACGGGCAGGAGAATGATGAGAGATAAGGAAACTGCGCAATCACAAGGAATCTGTGTGGTTTCTTTTCAAACTGGGCTCGTGTATTACTTGAACACATCAACAACTGTTCAAACTCTTCTATACGGGTGAAAGTTTGCAGTGCCATAGAGCATATAGAACTTTGTCGGGAAATAGAACATGATCGTAACAAGTTGTCGGCAATTGAATTGTAAGGTAATGGGGTAAGATTTGAAAGGGCCACCGGCCTTCGCCGGGTTTCATAACTTTGTTAACGTTTGTCTGTTGGTGTTTGGGAGATACAGTTTGGGTGTTTTTGCTATTGGATGTGCCTGGGTGTTTTAAATAAAGAAAATAGCTGGGTATTGGCCTAAAACTCTTACTATGGCGATGCGTTTCATTTTGACAGTTCCAAACCATTCATTTCGTTAATTACCTTGTTGAGCTGACGACTCTTTCAAATATATGAAGCAATAGATACGGAACAAAACACACGCCTATATTCACTTAAGGGTAAGTAGAAGAAGACTTTAATTTAAGAACTGTATACATTACCTATGTTACACAAATAAAAACTATTGGATTTGATTTGATTTGAGGAGTCGCATCCATGGATATGTAATTTCCTTTCAAATCCTCCGGATGGTGATTGAAAGTATGATACCTATATACGCAAAAGGGGTATATATAAAAAAAAAATATGTTCTATCAGTTACCTAGCTATCGCACATCGGAAATAACGTGTTAAGTTCATAAAAAAGATTTTGGGGCAATTTTTTCAATTCATATTCTTCTTTGAACTGTCAAGATTTTTTTTATAATTGCGTTCGTAGTCAGTAAAAAATGTTAGCATTCATATTTTATTAATATCACCTTGGAAAGCATATTCGTGTAAATATTTAATAAAAATAGTGAAAGTGCTTGAATCCGTTCAGTTTAATATTAAAAGGACTAGACGCAGCTCAGACCTAGGCACGTTTTGGAACGCAGACTATATTGAATGTTGGGGAAGCTTCTATTTCTGGGCTTTATTCCTTCTTAATGAGAATACTTTTTATTCCTGCAGACGCGAACATAAGATTTTTTAATTCACATGCGTTTTGAGTTTGCTCCCTGGTTGGTCGTCGGTCGTGAGCGCATGGAAGCCTGAGCAACTCAGTCTGGATTTGTGGCGGTTGATGACAATAGACCTTTTGTTCCCATCCCAATAGGGGGCAATGTAATAGTATGAGACGTAAACATATCTGGCGAAATGTGGGTGTATGCCTCTGCCATCCCCACGGGGATTACAGCCTCAATGTTTTGTTATGACTGTTGTGTTATTTCTAGATTTATAAGACAAGATTATGTTTTGATTCCGAGCTTTTCGCTTCAAACATCCGTCGAGTAAGTGTGGAACAAAAAGCTACGAAGGATTAGGAAGGATCAGCTTCTGATCTGTCAGATATCTTAATAAAGCCTGCCTAATTTGTCATTTGTTATGTAGATTATGCTTACATGTCAATACATTAATTCTCATTAGGTATGTCACAATTTTTTTAAAGAACGTAAACTTCTACTCGTATTAGTGCTGGAAATAAGAAGGAGCAGATAAAAAGTATTACAGTATTTATATCACACGAAGCGATGCGCGTTTTACTTGTGGTAACCTTGTGTACAAACATGCCGTCAATGTGTGCGAGAAGACGAGTAGCGTCAGTACATACCACACACTTCCAACTTCGACATTGTCGCGGACAGTATCGATGGCTTCTGCGCTTACACACACATTCACAGCGGGTTTGCATACTTGGTAACCACAAGTAAAGCGCGCGTCGCTTCTTGATATAAAATACCATAATATTAAAGTAGAGGTTGACAAACTCTCAACTTCTTAATCTCAATTCAGAAAGTGGACGCTTAAATAGTTACCCATTCTTGAAAAACAGCCCGAAACCAACAGTTGAACATAACCTCGCACATTAAGCCAGTGTTCTATCAAAGGCTTCCCGACTCAGTTACTACTAACTAACTTAGTTACCGGTACGTGATAGGCAGGCAACATAGTTTCTTTGGAAGCTGTTGCATCTGCTACTTTGGCACAATTCCGTTTAGCATCCGATTTGGGTGCACTAAAATGGAAACAATATTGATTTATCTATGCTTAGATAGACATTCAAAAATGTATTTGTGCCTTACTACATATATTCATTAAAGTCTTATTGGGTTTTTCTATCTAAAATTTCTCAGTAGCAATCCAGAGTGTGGGGTTGTACCCGGTTTATGATAATCAAAATCAAAAATCAATAGTCATTTATTCAAACTAGGCTGAGAGTCAGCTCGTTTTGAACGTCGAAATTACATAAGACAGCCCCCCCAAAACACCCGCCCTTCACCACTTCCTAGTGCTTTAGCTGGGAAGAAGAATTGGCGCAACAAACTCCCCAGCAGCACAGCTGTCTATTAAGTTAGAAGAACTTGATTTTATACAATAGTAGGTAATTAACATTACGAAACACAAAACACATTAAATTTGCCATAAGTCAGCTAGCACACGCCAACTATACGAGTATAAAAAAAATAAACGTAAACAGAACTTACAATCTAAATAATAGCCTCCAGGCATAAACGGCGTACCCGCTTACATATGCAATTCTGTATTAAGTAAATATAGCTATAACGTGAAGTAACAAAAGTTAAACTAGGACCTTTGGACTAAAATTTATAAAAAATGAGTACAATTAACAATAACAAAACCATGGTCAGAAGGACGGCCAGTCACCACAAGCAGCATCCGTTCACGAGCATAACGCAAAGATGAGCCACTACCCCCCTCGCCATATTTGAGTAAAGGAGGCAACCCGACCCCCGACGCTATCGCAAGCAGTGACATCTAAGGGAGCATGACGAGCTTGCTGCTGGTTACACTGGCAAGAATGATATGAATTGTCGAGGTCGCTAGCTAACTAAGTAGTCGTTGATAGAATAGTATGCCTTTGAACAAAGGGTGGATTTTACTTTAGCATTTTGATTTTACAATAGGCTCGCCTCCTGTTAGATATACCGCGTTTCCACGACCCGTTAACCGACAGGAGTAAGTAGCAGTGTACAAACACTTTTACACGTTAATATTCTTTTAAAACTTAGATGAGGTCGTCGTTACCTATCTGACTACTCTGAAAAGAAAGGCCGAAACAAACACAGAGGTCACAGTCTCTTTTAAAGTCCAGACATGATCTTGGTGAGATCATGTGAGGACCGTGTAGATTGGCATCTGGAATGGTCGAAGTAAGAACTGAAAACGAATTCCCGTAATAAGAAACGTTTAAAGCGACGATCAATATCAAACACTAGAATTATAGGTATTTTTGATAGATTGAGACTGAGATCAGACTGTGATCGTAAAAATGACGATTGAAAATTACGAGAATTGCCTCTCTGTTATTGCATACTACGAATATCTAATGTTTGTTTACGTGAACTAACACTAGAATTTGTGTGTAGTTTGTGCCCTCTGTACGTGTGTGCACGCATGCATGTTATATCGTAAGTCTAGAGTTGCTTGAAGCAAATATCTGTAGGCCATGTTATGTTTGTCATGATAATATTTTGCACACCATAGATTTATGTAATTCCTTTTGAATATGATAGCATAATCAGCCTATAATGTTCCCACTGCTAGGACACAGGCCTCCTCTCTGTAAGAGGGAGTGGGCCGCAATTCACCACGCGGCCCAGTGCGGGTTGGTAGATGTCAAATGTCTTCGAATTTTTAGTTCTAGGACATGCCGGTTTCGTCACGATGTTTTCCTTCACCGTTTTTGAGAGCAGTGGTTATGAAATAATTTACCCAAATTAAAGTATAATATGATAATTATATAGGTTATATCTTAAATAGGAATCTCTGAACACTATTGCGCTATTTTCTTCGTTAGTAATATTCTGTAAGAAAATCCCGGCTTCAACAAAGGAAATCTGTTTATATTTGCGAAATAAAGAGCTAGAGATATTTAAAGAAATACATTTTAATCGCATTTTATTTTAGCGCTAAGTATAGCAAACAAATAAAATACGTATTTACTTTAAAAGCCTTAAACACTAATGATATATTTCAACTG
Organism: Antitype chi; assembly: GCA_947359405.1. NCBI lineage: Eukaryota > Metazoa > Arthropoda > Insecta > Lepidoptera > Noctuidae > Antitype > Antitype chi. The sequence goes on along the minus strand of OX375815.1, from coordinate 4,904,050 downwards.
CCTCGTTAGACTAGTGGTCTCATGCGTTACTGATTATCCCCCTACATACATATTTAAAACCAAAATTTTACCTCTTTAAAATAATTATTAGTAACTATAGATTAACAATTGAAAACTAATTCCAACTTAATTAGTGGTAACTTCACTAACAATCCTGGCTGAATCGAGTCATAAACAAAATACAATCATCTGTGTAGGTATAGAATCATCTGTGCAGGTACGATATCGTCTGTGCAGGTACAGTACCGCCTGCAGATGCTTGCTGTCGGCCCCGCATTGTTTCAAGAGATAAGACCCACCTGGACTTTCAATAACAGACATACCAAACTGGTATTAATGAAAATCGTATTGCTAAATTGCTATCTTGAATAGTGGAATGTGAATCGTGTATATTATTCAGTTTTAACTGCTTTGGAAAATGGCTTGTGAAGTTTGTTGGATATCGATTTAAACTGTTAAATTTAAACCTTGTCGTTTGCTAAGTGACACTTCCATTAATAACTCAGTTATTCTAAGAGACAAATATGACTAAGAGTTTACTTCATTATCGACTTCGCCGCCTCTAACAAACTTTACTTGGTTGTCAAATATAAGCGATTATGAAATTATTTCTTTAATTGAATTGTTGTCTTGCCAAAGAAGTTTGAAAGGTAACGACTGATAAATTAGTTACTTAAAATATGCAGGTACTTAGCACCTGTTGGTATATGTTTGATTTTTATCTTTTACAAATAATTACAAAATCAGGCACAAATCGTCAATGAGATGTTGTGTGTTTTAGCTAGACAATGATAAGTTGGTGGTTTAAGCAGATAAAAATTAACCCTACAATAAACTGCCCCAATAGAATAAAGCTGCGAATACACTACGGAACAATATATCCCGCAAAATGTCGCGTAACAACTTGAGACTCATTTACGTGACGCGGAACATGTTTCCAGCCCCCGCTACGAGATCAAACACACGCGTTGCACGCCAGTGTTTCGCTATTTCTCTCTTAAATTACCTATTAATTATTTTTTCTTGTTCTAGAAAGTAATTCCGCATCCAACACCTCAAATTATGTTTCGCTTAAATAGTTCGAAATAAATATATACGCAGTAATAATCGTCACAACCTCCTCGGGCGACTTTTCTATTAACACCAGGGTAGCCAGCACAATGTTCCGGGACATTATCTTGGGACAATCAGTAATAATACAGACAAACCACAATATTATATTTATAAATACTTACTCGTAATTAGGGAAAATACAAAAATGTCAAAATTGAAATTCTTAGAAGCTCAAACCAAAAATCTAAAATCATTATACTAAGTACGCACAAGCTCGGGCAAAACGGCTCCAACTGCTTTCCATTCAATTCAAGTCGTGTCTAAGGGAAATTTGATTATCTCAATAGTTACACCCACAGAGCAACCTGTCGCTTCTAGCACACTATTGCTGGGATTATGTATTATCTAGATAATATATCCTTTTTATGGACTTGCAAGATTGCGAATAAAGAGTTTACCAGCATTTTTTTGTCAAGTTTATCAACGGCTGATTTCGTATTAACTAAGAAAATCAGTTAGATACACTTATGTATACGTTTTATGTTATTGTAGATGAATTAATACCTTAAAATCATAGGTATCAAACAATATTGAATGTGGGCGCGTTACTAAATAGAGATTTTGCTAACTAATTTGGGCTCTGGGTAGATTATGTTCGGCATTTTTTCAATTTCAAATTATGGGCTAACCGCCTTAGTTATTACCAAAAATCAGAAACATTGACAAGGGAAGTCTCGAAATAACAATCATTCTCTACGCTTAAAATAAAAGTCTAATTTCTCCTTTCCTTCCCATCCCTTCAGTTTCTATAAATAAATGTAAGGAAATCCATTTAAAATAACAATCGTGTTTCCCCTTGTCGGGTTTTTACATTTAAATGCGGTGAATGTCGCGGTGGCGTGAGGAAAAAGGAATTTCATTCACTACCGTAAAAGCAATAAAAATTCTGAGCGGATAGAACGGTGGGCACATCTTCACTATTAATGTGAAAGTGAGACTGTTTGTTCAGTACCTAAGGTAGCTGTACTGTATTATTGTCTCATACCTCTTCTCAAACAGAGGAAATGGGAAATAGAGATAGAGATTGGGAATAATGGGCGTGCTGCGCTGACTCCAAATAAACTGGAAAATGACAAGAAGATCATGCTAAATCTAGTAAAATTATTTTAAATCCCCGTGCCGAGTTTTAGCTTCTAGATAAACTAGATGCTAGTTAATATCAGTATGTACCTATTTCCTAGTAGCCTAGTGAGAGAACTATCGATATTCTAATCCGGCGCTCAAAATTTGAAACTTCTGACTGCCTGGAGCCTGCCCCGTGCCGTGGTCGTGGAGCGGCGGCTTATGACATGTTCTGTGGAGCTTGGCATCCATTGTACCAAATTTGTAGCTTAATATAGGTAGTCATACCATATCGGTATATTTGGAACTAGCTTTTGCTAGCGGCTTCGCCCACGCGGAACTTTCATCCCCTATTTAACTCCCTTAGGGGTTGAATTTCGAAAAATCCTTCGTCTGTGCAAAATTTCAGCTTTATAGGTCCAAGGGTTTGGGCGTCTGGGCGTTGATGAGTCAGTCAGTCAGTCAGGACTTTTCTTTTTATTTATATAGATAAATAGATAGAATATTTTTATTTCAATTAAACTAACTACAGCGAATAAACTAAAACAAAGCGTCAAAAAACTCATCCGCATCGCTGTCGACTGGTAATGTACCCAAGAGACTGGCGGCATTACCACGTTGTATAGCAATGCTTAGCCTCTGGCCAAAGTAAAAACCAGCCCTTGGGTCACGGGAAGTGTCAACTAGCCGTTTGGAGATTTCCTTGTAAAGAGCATGAGCACTCGGACCCCACGGCCCGAGGGTTTCAACCCCAAACGGCTCGAAAATATAATTACCAATAATATTGTTATACTTTCGCCGCTTGAGGTTTTCCGCAGCCGCAGCGGCAACGCCAGCACAGCACACTGACCCAGGAAGATGGGATGGCGCAAGAGTATCGACACACGTTGCATCCCACACTAAAGGCCTACCCATCTTCCATGGAAATAAAGACATGCCGTCCGGTCTCTTGCCATCGTCGCGTGCCAAGCCAATGGGTTCTAATACAGCTGGAACGCCGACGGTGACAAGAGCTCGTCGGATGATGTCGTTAATGTTCGCGTGCCGCGCTAAGCGACCCGCACTTCGGCTGCAAGATAGGCCGTGGTGTCCGAGACTGTTGACAACTTCGCCACAGTGACAGCGATGAGGAGAACAACATGGTGCTCCTAATCGTAGGGAGGCAGCGAGGCGGAAAGTTGTGTCGTCGAACAAAGTGCCAATGTTCGACGACGGTAGTGCATGAAGCCACAGACCCGACTCCCATTTACCCACAGCCAGTAGTCGCGCACGCTCTGCAGTAGTAGTAGAAGTGTTCAGTAAATTCTCTTGTACAACTCTGCAGAGCGGCTCATCCCACTGTCTCTGGGAAAATGGATTATCAATAATTATTAGTAATAGATAGATGGATAAGAACAACTCCTGAACACGGGTTTGCCCGTACTTTATAGAGGCTAACCATGTTTGTTGGTAAACCTTATTAAAAAACATAAGCACAGAAGAATTTGGCCTGTAATATTTTATCACGAAATTATACCCATGGAAAAGTAAGACAAAATTGGAAAATACATATTTCATTCAGCCTTTACCTTAGTTACACTACACCACTAAGGCGTAAGATTTCCTGGAGTACGTGCGCCAGAAGACGAGGTACACGCCGAGGGTGCAAAAACAGGTGTCGCACTGCGCGTACCGAATTGTTACTTGCCTGGAAGAAGACTTTTGACCGCAGTACGTGGTGTTCCGTCGGTTCCGCGGACCAGTAGCATAAGACACGCACAATCTAATGAAATGAAGTGCTACTAACATATTTTAAACTAGGTATATTTACTAACACAAGTTTTGTTTAATCCTTCTTCTTCTTCTTCTTCTTCAACCCTTGGCCACCCAATGCTGAGTGTAGGTCTCTTCCAAATCTCTCCACTTTTGGCGGTTTTGTGTCGTGGCTATCCAGTTTCTTCCGTAAATGTTAGTTTAATCCTACTAGTACTTAAAATGTGAATGTTTCAGGATGTTGGGATATGTGTTACTTAATCACGCAAAATGGGCTAAACGGATTTAGATTAAATTTGCTACACAAATAGTTTATGACCTGAATTAACACGTAAGATACTTTGTATCCCGGTCGTACATTTCCGTATGATCATTTCCGACCTCCACGAGGGCGAAGCCCCTGTCGAAATCTAGTACTTAATATATTTTAGTTATAGCCTGAAATAAATGTTTTACTACTTTATCATCACGCTTGTAGGTATGCCCCGAAGCATTAGGCAGAAGTCTCCACTCACAGTATTCAGTGCTCAATACTGTAAAATAGTTCGTGAACGATTGATAAAAATCTGATGGATTGCCGAAATATAATGACATAAACATGATATCCGTTTTCTTATTTTAAAAATAATTTAGAAATACTGAATTCCAGAGAACTGCCAATGCACCATTTTGTATACACTTATCTAATAATAGAACTAACAATTTCGTAACTATACTAACGAAGTTAGAATTTGTTTTTTTCGAGGTCAACCATATGTTTTGCATATTACTACTGTGCTAGACTCATTTGCAGTGATATTTATTGGAAAGTAAACACATGAACTAGTCGATTTTATGTACTGAAAATGAGGCTAAACGATCTTTTTATGTGAATTGTTCTTTCTAGACCTATTGTGACAGTATTATCGGAATTGAGCAAAATAAACCTGCAGATTTAAGCCCATAAAAGTTGTCGATGAACTTTTAAAGGGAAGCAAAACTTGTACGTCCGTAGACAAGGCGAAAAAGGACCCAAAAAGTAAATAAATTCGTTAGTTAGTATTCAGGGACATTGCTAAATATACAGACGATATCATCTTCCATTATACCCATTAACTAGCCATCAATAAATGCCATAAACGAGGAATAAAACGATATTACTCTTTTATTACGTAGACGATAATATTGTCTTTGAGACGTTTTTTTTCTTGCAATACTTTTTCTGTTTTTCTTAAGTCGTGTCTGCCTATATCTGGGAAGGAGGAAGATCTAGCTTTTAAGCCCAATATGATATTTAAAGATATCGAATTGCTCTGATTTAATATCTACTGCGATCCAAAAGGGCTGTTTATATTTAATTATGTATCTTTAACTCCATCAACATATAATGAGAAGCGATTGAAAAGTTAGTTATTGCTTTTAAGAAGTTTGCAAGCATGGTTGAGCAGTGGTGCCCCAGTGGTGACCAGTGGTAGCATGGTCGTAACAGCCGCAACTTACGAGTTGGGTCATAGGTTCGAACCTAGACTGGCGCTCCAGTTTGTCAAAATTATTTCATCACCACTGCTCTCAAAACGGTGAAGGAAAACATCGTGAGAAAAATGATGTCCCAGAACCAAAAATTCGAAGACATTTGACATCTACCATCCTGCAATGGGCCCGCGTGATGGATAACACCCCACTTCCCCACGAAGATAGAAGACCTGTATCCCAGCAGTGGTAACATATATATTATATCTATCTGGTGATCAATACTCATTCCACGTCTACACGGAAAGAGGGTTGTGCTACAGTCGGTAAAGTACACGTCCATACTAGTTACTTAAAGGTATGGTATATATTTACCTATGTTTATTTAGATGTTTCTTTCGCATAATATTGTGATTCCTACAGTGAAGAAACAGCATGCTTACAAAAATTAAACAGAGACCACTGGTTATTGTTCTGTGTCGATTGCAAGAATCAACTATGTGTTCTTGAATAAACTCCGAATTCTGACACGAGGTGTCGTCACTTCTGGAGTTCGCAAAGAGATGTGAGAGACACAAACCATTATATTAACAATTTAACATGTTCATTATAAACACATCAAACGGTACACTGATTGTATCGTAACGTATCAGATTTGAATGTCGAAATGATGAAACAGCTCTGTGCTCTGCTTTTTATCTTATTGTAAATTCAAAGGCGTGTGGTATTGAATTAACGTGTGCTAGGGCAATGTTACATGGTTCAACCAAATTAGAAACGACAGTTGTTGCCGACATTCAATTATACACTTTTCTGTTTTTGTTTAGGGCAAATTAAGGGGCGACTAACGAAAGATATTAACAAGGCTTTGAGTGGATACGCCGCCGCTGGGAGAGGACGCCCTAGAAGGCCGTAATATGTCTTTAATATTATAGTATTGTAGTAATATTATAATATTATAGTGACCTTATTGGTGATCTTCTTCAGAAAGGTCAGGTGTATAGTACCCGCGACCGGCGTGTTTGTTTAACCAGATGACTATGAACGTAACCGAAGCAAAAAGGAGGTGGCGTTCTGGAGTATGTTTAGAAAATTCAGTTTGGTTGATTCATCCAAACTGAAAAGCGTAAGTGAACCGTGTAATGGCCTTTAATAATTCCTCGTAAACATTTTAATATGTAACTGAGATGTTCCACTATTGTTTTTCTTAACTAAAATAACTTCTGACCACGATTTGACGTTATAAATACATACACAATATATTTTTCTTTTGAATCAGTTTACACAAATAAGTATGCGTATCTAAAATATTTTGTTGTTTCATTAGTTCAGACTAAACGCCGGTATAAAAATATTTATGAAACGATCTCAGTGATCTTACGATAATATTCCTTGAATAAAGATAACATTTTTCTTTTAAATGAGATTAAATCATCATTTTGATGATTCCTGATATGTAACGGATATGCAGATTGTAGTTTCATTATTTGGGTAACTATGCGTATATCTTAGTAGACAGGGAAGGCTATCATAACGGAGTGTACGACTAAACGCCAGCAGACTGAACACCGACATGACTTTACTTCGACGGGACTCTTCGCCGACAGGACTCTTCGCCGATAAGGCTCATCCTTGCGCTATTACTAAATAGTCAAGTAACTGCCACTAACATGGAAGTAGCGCTCTCTTCACTCGCTCGGCTCGCGCGCGGTTTGTCGCAATTCTGATGAGCCCTGTCGGCGAAGAGTCCTGTCGGCGAAGTCTGCTGTCGGCGAAGAGTCCCGTCGAAGTACAGTCTTATCGGTGTTTAGTCTGTCGGCCTTCAGTCGTACACTGATCATAATGATAAAAGAATGTAACATCACGCCTTTATTCCCTGATGGGTTAGCCAGAGGTTTTGCTATAGTAAACCCGCATTTCGCCAGTTATGTTTAAGTCCCATGTAATGTACCTAATAGCGGGCGAAGCTATAGCCTATCAATAGGGAGCAGATCCAGACTTCAGGCTACGACTGGTAAATTCCGGATGATAAACTCAATATCACTATAATAGCGGCATGTACATCGACACATCGACTTTTGCGAGACATCAGTATGATGCGTAGTTCGCAACTACGCATCACACTATGTCATGAAAAAGTCCTTCATCGCACAAGCAGAGTTTGCCGCGCAACTAGCATAATTATGTAGAAAGAAAAAAAGAAAAATAGATTTATTTGTTAGATATAAATCTTCCCGACATCAATCGTCGGGCAGCTGCCCACCAAACAAAACACCCGTCTGGTCGGAGGATCCTCCCTTTTCTATAGAGTATGAATGAACTTTCCACCATGTTCCTCATGCCTCTATAACCCTTTGCCCGACACGGGAATCGAACCCACGAACCCTCGTGCTCAGTACTATCGCGACGATTTGACCACCGAGGCAGTCAATGATAGAATAGACATTTCTAAATATTTATACGTAACAAAAAATTACCATGAATCCATATTTAAAAAAAAAAATGCTTTCAGCATTTTGCTAGTGCATGACATCTGGCATTACCTTATAAAAAATGACCGCTGTGCAGAATAATCTGATATCCCGCGTTTAATATGTCCACACGTCACCAGAGTAGGTTAGCGACCTTCATTTTAGGGCATGACGTCAACCATATTCTTTTTCACATCGGCCATGTTATGGCAAACATAACGCTCATACAGCCAATAACGTTATGGTCTGTCAATACTGGCTCAGTTTCCAGAGTGCGTGCTGATTACATGAGAATGGTTATACCTACGTAACATGTTGCGTAGAATGTTTTTGTTTTTTTTTTCGGGGTTATTGGGTAGCAATCAAACAGGTAGGACTCCTAGTATCTACTAATGATGAATGATCATATTTTTGTTAGTAGGTTGTGTAAGGGCTTGTGCCTAAGTAATAACAGCCACACGGGTCCATCGGTCAGATTAAGCTACGCTTACCGCGGTTGGCCCGTGGATGGGTGACCATCTTTACATATCAAAACCTAAACCTAAGGCTCGCAAACACTGGTGCGACGCGACAGTGCGATGCGACTCCAGTAGAATAACTTATACAAGGTGAATTTTTAGTCACCGTTTAAATTTCTCAGGGTTAACTTTCTCCAAGGAACATGGGTCATAATATGAAAAAAAAAATCGGACTTCACATGCAAAATCGATCAGCTGACTATTGATTTTGCATGGGAGGACCGCTTTTTTTTTTGAAAAATTTGAACGGTGACTAAAAATTCACCTTGTATACAAACTTTATGGAAGTCGTTTTTTTTCTACTACAGTTCCGTCGGGCTATCATGTCGCGCCTGTCTACGGGAGCTTTGAAACTTTGTACTTACTAGTACCTTAATTAAAGTAGCTTTATTACATAACATAAAATCTCGAATGCTAAAGCGAAGATGGGAAGCAGACCTGTGTAGTACACCTTTATTTCGCCAGTTATGTTGTTGTCCCATGTAATAGGGGGCAAACCTATTGCTGTCAATCAGGCACAAATCCTTGGCCTGGGCTGCTATTGAGAAATTACTGATGAAAATTCAAATAACACTTTGCCGAGCTTGTAATAACTTTAAGTTTGATCTTAAACTTCGTGCTTACGTTCGCTTAAAGTGGGCGTTAAGTTATGTCAACGCTAAGTGCATCAGCGTCACTCGTGTCTGTAATAAGTTCACTTTAAGTTCTACATTTATTTTTAATTTGAATTTTAATAACGTTAACATGTTACCTGAAAGATTAGGTAGAGGCAGTGTTAGAGTATGAAATACCATTTTTACCTATAAACTACCACTTTTTATTACTTATGAGTACTTATACAGGTTCACAGACAGGGTGATATCGAACATCGACAAGCAAACTGTAACCATGAATTTAGTACCTAGGTACATGATTCTCGATCCTAGTGTAGAAATTTTACGTCGGTTATCAAATAAAAACTGCTGTTTCATAAAAAACGTACGCGATCAGCACTATTTTTTTACCACCAACGCGACGATTAATTTCTGCGCTGGTAGGATTTATGGTAACAGTTTGCGCGTGCTTCACTCCATCCCGTTTCTGTCGTAGTTGTATTAAATTTACTACACATCAGTTTTTAATTTCCATGGAAAATTCACTCAAAAAGCCAAATTAAATGGAATTAAAAAATATATCGAATTTCCAATCGGTGTCAATTTAATAATATATTTTATAAAATGTTTTTTTTTCTTCCGTATGTATACGGAAGAAAAATTTTTAAGTTTTGAACGAACACACTATTCGATTGATTCCCATCATTCGAAAATTTAAAATTAAAATTCGAACAAAAAAGCTATAAACGGTGAAGTTTCAAGCAGCTTTCCAAAAATAAAATTCTCTTTGCGCATGTTTTCATCTCATAACCTCTTTAGAGTTTATGAAGGCCGCAACAATATTCCCAGTGATGGGATATACGGTCAGTAACAGCCATGTCCCATGTCGTGGACATGATTAATGGCACATCGATCAGATCCTCCCACGCCCATACACTTCATTTAGCAAGGCTGGAATTTACTGTTCCGTTCTATCATTATGGAACTACTGTTTGTCATCGCTTCTCGACGATTTTCACGGATATTTGGTTACAAACGGTTGAAAAGATTTTTGTGGACATGATTAATCCTTTTGAATCAAGTATTTTTGTTGGTTCGATTAACTTATCATTTTTTCTTCCAAGTCAGTAATTTCACTATTCTAGCAATTCCTTTTGTTGCGATAAATGATAATATTATTAAAATTCTCAAGCCCATATTAATGACTTGAAGCTTCTTCGAAGGTTCATTCGCTCAATTGGGACTACCCTAATTACAGTTACCATGCAGAAACCCGAACCACAAACTACTATTGAATAACCTTAAAAGAAATAATCACTCAAGCTGATGATATCTTCGGGATTATTAAAATAAAACTACATTATATTGCTTCCTATCCACGAAAATATCCCTACCTACATAACAACGAAGTATTACAAACAAAATAGTATTCTCCCATCGTGATACGGCAGACAGGTGTCGATAAACCTACTATTCGATTGCCCAAATTCTTTTCAATAAGCAGTCACGTTCGCAATGTATATAACCCGGACAAACATGCTATTGAAAAAAAGAAAATTCTCTAGCAATAATATAAAGCCTTCTATACACCTGCGCACCGACGTTAGACTGACCAGATTGCGTGTGTCGTGTGAATTACAATCTGAATAATTTTGAAGGATATTGCTACCTAATCCATTGTTTCATATGATCGGAAAATTTGTCTGCTCAACAACGTGAATGACGCAGTAAATTATGTTGAACTGTCAAAATGAAAGCGTGTTAGTGTTTTACTACAATTTACCTCGCAGTGGTACTACATGAACCGGTGATACTTTCATATACGAATTTCGTCATTTATTTTCATCAATTTCTTCAGACATGTGTCGGAAATTTGTAAAATCATATAAAATTAAGCTTTTATTTAAATATGTTCTAAAAGAGTATTTCTACACGAAACCTGTGATACGTGAGTTCATCTAAATAAATACAAAAACTTATTTTACTTTCACCTTAATTCTACATTATTGCGATGTGTAAGTTGTTGATAATGAAATACAACAAAATAATATTTATCTTTACATTTCGAACTTCATTTCGTCAATGTTAAAGTTCTATTCTAAATGCAAAAACTGATTTTAAACCCACATTTACGTAAGTTGGCAATTTTTTATTTAGAACTTTATCGTTGTTGGTTATGTCAGTCCAAGTAAGGATCTTTGTACACGGCATGGTTTCTTTATGGTAAACATCGTGTGACCTTGTATATGACACGGTTCTATGATATACGGCGACGACCCCATGTGATCCGTAGTTTTTCACGGCAAGAAGAACATGTGTGTAAAGGGCATAAGGTTCGAAAAAAAAAAAAAAAAGACTTAACAGCAGTAAATAAGAACTCTTTTTGTAATTAGACTATGTTTAACAAACCAAAACAACGATCACACCGATACCAAGAAAAGGTTCAGATAAATACAAATACATAGATATAAATAGGTATCCAGGGAGCTATCAATTACCTAAGTGACGGGTACCTACCCTCCATCAAGCCCTAATCGATATTAAGTCTCGTAATTTGAACACTATTCACGTAAGGCGCCTGTGCCACCGCCGGCGATTAACGACAAGCGAGTTGAGCTAGCAAGTAAAAACGCGTTGGCGAGCAACGAGCCCTCCTGCTCCACCCAGACCGGGAGAAATTATTTGATGATTTCCCACCAAAAAAAAAAAATGAGCAGTGACTGAGTGCGCCACGGCGACGAGCAATTACTAGCTGGTACACACATGTATTAAGCGGGGGTCTCAGCGAGTGTTCTGCCTGTGGATAAACGCATGGATGGACAAGGAGACAAATACGTGCTAGCCTCCTTCTGTGTTTAGTCATCTTTTCTTGAGTTCTTCATGTGAACATCTTTGCTACCGACTTTCAAGTGCCGTAATTGTCGACACCACGGTTTTTCAATGCTCGTTTTGGGGTCGATCTTGGAGGTTATAAGTTACAAACTGGGAATTTAACTATGACAATCCGTCTGAACTCAAAATGTATACTTTAATTAATCGCAGTAAAGCAGGCTGATGAATTTGACGAAAGAAGACCAGATTGATTTGAATAAAAGGGATTTATTGGTTAATAGCCGCACACACAATTACAAGATAAGAGAACACAGTGCAAGAGAGAGAGAGACGATAAAATAAAGGTGACAAAAGACGATTGCGTTCCGTTTTCTAACACTGGCCGCTCCGCGAGCGTAGCTGAGCGAGTATTCTCTATGATAGCTCTTGTTGTTGCCAAAAACGAGCTCCTACTTGCAGGCGGTGTAAACGGTCATCGATCAACTATTAATATGTATGGTGCTGATGGTGCTGATCCACGCGTCAAGTTCGTGAACGGGCGCCGTCGGTTGAGACTGGTCATCTCCTAACTTCCATGGCTTATTTTAAATCTTATATTTAGAATTGTAAAGTTTTTCTTTTACATTGTTCTCACATATAAAAGCAACAAGAATAATGTTCCCAAGTTTTTGTAATACTTAACATGATTAAAAAGAGTGTCCATGGAGTTTCTTGCCCGTTCCTCTCCATAGAGATCTACGTTTTGGAATGGGCAACTAGCTTCAACTTTCCAACTGGTCGACATTTTGACAAATTCAAAAGTGCCTGTAAATGGTTTAATTGAAATAAATGCTTTGAGTTTGAGTTTTGTATCTCTTTTACTTACACGGAATCGTGTACGTTTCTTGAGCGAGAAAATCGTTGATAGCTAGTTGCTTGCTCGTCGACAGTGGGACAGCTGCCTTAATCTAGTAATTGTTTAGTCTCTAGCAAAAAGCAAGGACGAATATCTTATGTTAGAGTAAATCCCGGCCTAGATTAGAATTCAAGATGTTTGCCTGGATTTGGTAGACATTTTAATGTTGTATTAAGTTTTTGCTACCTGGGGGTGTTTTGTGTTCGTTGGCATACCTATTGTTCTGGTGATAACAGTCCTATGTTTCATGAAGCAGGGCACAGACGTTTTCATGTGTTGGGCACATTTCTAAACTCCGTTCTGGGACTAATTGGTGCGTAAAGGATACTATAATATTTAACAACTACGCATGTACTTGAGCCGCTTTATGAGTAAAACTTGCCTGCCGTATATATACCTCTGGGAAAATCCTGATTGCGTGTGCCTTTGAAGACTTAACGTTTGATGTAATGTATTACATAGTTTAGGGTTTTTCAATAGGGCCAGGTACATTAGAATAGAAGTAGAAATACAAACACTTCTTTTTGCTACCAAAGCGTGCGGCTGGTATTGCTTAGCCTCAAGTTCTTACAGAAGCCCTACATAGAAGGTACAGCACCCTGTCGTAAATAGTGCACAGTGAACTTGACGAAGTAACTCGCACATTTGACAGAAATGATATTTTACAAAACTGAACTTTCGTATCACACAGCAAAAGTCGTTACTGTGCACAGAGTAGTTATATAACGAATAAAATCCAAAAAAAAACTAAAGTAATTTTTCAAACTACGCTGAGAATCAGCACTTTCAAACGTTAGAATTACATAAGACAGCCCCCTAAAACGCCCGCCCTTCACCATTTCCAAGCGCTTTAGCTGGGAAGAACAAGTCTCGCAATAAACAGACACAGCTGTATATTAAGTTAGAAGAACTTGATTCTATACAATAGTATGCAAAGTAATTAACTTTACGAAACTAAACTTGCCGTGCCTTCTTAAGAGGAACCTAGTCGCGGGCTCGAACTCACTGGCTAAAAATCACGCTGTCTCACCAGGCTTCGTGTCCGACAGAGATAGTATTAGTGATGAGCAGTTAGACGCTAGTCTACACACACAACGTTATTGAGTGAGATGCAGGATCATTTATAGTAAAGAATTCGCGAAAAAATTAAGATAAGAAGATCGGGTTTTATGAAAAAGCCAATGCATAAATCAATGACCAATAAAGTTTATTGAACTTTTCGATAATTGAACTTTGTCGCTACCGACTTGGTTTTGGAGATTTTACACTTTTTTTATTACTTAAACACGCCCAAAGTTAAGTAAAATTAGCAAGAAAAACTAATATTTGTTGGCTCCTAACTTTTTAATGGGTTTTTATTTTAGAAGGTATTCTGTTTCCATACAGACAATATTAATAATAAGACAAAACGGTATCATATTTTACTTTGAATGTGCCATGTCAGACAGTGGAGTAAAACAACACTCACGAAGTTTGTATGCAAAAAATATGGACTAGGTTCACCTTAAGGACGGGTACTACACACATCTAAATACCCCATTTTATATTGCTATTCACAGACTATTTACATCTTACAATCAGTCTATAATGTTCCCAGTTCTGGGACACAGGCCCCCACTTTTTGAGAGGAAGTGGGCCATTATCCACCACCCGCTCCCAGTGCGCGTTGGTGGATGTCACATGTCTTCGAATTTTTGGTTTTAGGACTTGCTGGTTACCTTGGTTACCCTTCACGGTTTTGAGAGCACTGGTGATGAAATTAAATACACAAAGTGAAGTGTCTGCCTGGGTTTGATCTCACGACCTTATCTATTTACATCTAGTAATAATGAATAACATCGAACGTACCAGCAGATACCTATACTACTAAGTAAACTATTTTTAAAACGAATTCCGATGTTTATAGCCATCGGATAGAAAGAATTTTGCATAGCTTCACTGACTATAATATTATATGATTGAGATGATATTATACACGGAATCCTACTATCCTAATAATATTGTAATCCTACTAATAAGATAAATGTAAAAGTTTGTATGTCTGTTACTGAATTACGCGAAAATAGCTGAAGATAACCTGGATTTTAATCCAAAAGTTAAAAAAAGTAAGTATCCTATCCGTGTTAAATATTGCTGATAAGCACGTCAGGACGCGGCTAGTGTGCACGACGAACTCCTCTAAATAAATACAAGTGCGTTTTTTTTTCTTTGCTAAATCTTTGTCAAATAAATTAAGACAATACGTGGAACACTTAGAAAGTTTTTCGACAAAAACAAATTCTATAGGAATCTAAATATTTTTTTTGTTATCTTTACAAAGTACTCTCCACTAGCCTCTACACAAAGTTTCATGCGTCTGAACCCGCTTTTGAAACACTTTTTCCAGTCCGCCGCAGACATCTCGTTTACAGCCCGCTCGAACGCTTACAGCGCATCTTCCGGCGACGAAAATTGTATCCCATTGAGCTGTTTTTTTTATTCGGGAATAAAAAGAAGTCACACGGTGCTAGGTCAGGGCTGTATGTAGGGTAACCCAGGAGTTTGATCTACCTATTTTTACTTACAAATAATCATATTTTCAAAATAAATTATAACTCTCATACATAAAAACTTTTTTTCGCAATACTTTCTGAGTGGTCTGGTATAACCTTGAATGAACCCTTTTAACATCAAAAGAAGTGATAGTTATTATGTGGGTATCGAAACAAAGGCGCAACGGGCTAACTTTATATCATGACGTCAAAAGTTTTTAGTTAAGACACTTTAGAATTTCAAGCATTGTGTTTTTGTAAAAGCCAACATAGACTTATTTCCGTCACTGGCCAATATAAGAACACGTAATGGCCGCTTGAGATCCCAATACAAGAACTTGCTACATTCGGGTAATTACAAAACAGCACTGTTAAGGAAAAGTATTATGCCAATGGGACCTGTCATTTATAATAAAATACCTCATAATTTTAAGGATTATTCAGTAAACATTTTTAAATCTAAGGTTACTCCACTACTATTAGGCAAATATTATTACTCAGTGAAAGACTTTCTAAATGATATAAATTTACCCTGAATATGATTGTTATAATTAATTACTTTGACTAATTATGACATATGTACCTGACTATAATAAAATTAATTGACTTCACTTTAATTTCTGTTTTATTTTGCTGACATTATTTAATTTGTATTAATAGTTTAATTTATGTACCTAATAATTTGCATGTCGTAAGGTAAACTGTAGCCGATCTCATTAATTTATGTACAACATCTTATACCTGTACCTTCATTCACAGCAAATTTCTGTAACAAAGATTTTCATTCATTAAAACCTCTTATGATACCTGATCAGGTTTCCATATTATATCAAAATTGACAAGCTCCACAATATACGTCGGCTCATTGTGATCGGATATACAATACTTCTATTTTGAACTAACAAAGCTCACAATACTATTTTATTAAAGCCAACCTATTGTTGCCAAAACCTGACGTCTGAAGTTTGTTTATTATGAACGCTCATCGGAATTTATATGGGAAGATATAAACAAAATACATATGAATACGAGTATGTGGGCACTTGTTTGCTTTAAAGATTGTATGAACTGGTAACAATGGCGTTGCGCCTCAGCCTATCGCAGTCCATTATAGGACAAAGGCCTCTCCGAAGCTGCACCAAAACACCCTGTCCTCCGCCTTCGGCATCCAGTCTGTCTCAGTCACCTTTTTACGGTCTTCTGTACATCTAGCTGTGGGGCGCCTGAACTACGCTTGCCGATACACGGCCTCACTCCAGGAATCGTCTGCTCTATCGGCCACCGGTCCTTCGACAAACATGGCCAACCCAGTGCCACTTCAGCTTGCACGTTGGTTACAAGGTTATTTTGGCGTGTTGACAAAATTGTTTTTTTTTTTAAACGTTGCCCCACACTAGGAATTTCTCCTGTATTGTGGGTGCGTTTACAAACATTTAAACTCACATACACAAACAGCCAGACCCGGAACAACTACTTGTAGGTCATACAAATATTTGTTCCGTGCGGGGATCGAACCCGTGACACGCAGCGCAGCAGTCAATCGCTTAACCACTGCGCCAACCGTGCTGTCAAAAATGCCACCATCTTGGTTTTCGAATACCTTTCAAGTGACATTTCACAAATCAATAAGGAAAGTCAGGCAAAGCTAATTGTTGATGGCGTGATCATAGCTAGGTCTCTACGGCCTACAATAAATTTGATATTTCGCTCATTCATTCCATTTCGTGTTCATTCATGAGTTAGGTTTTATTTCAATATTTCGTTATTTCTAGAGATTTCCAGGGATTTTAAATGAAGTGTTATAATTTAAGACCTTAAACATTTTCCTCCAATCACTTTCTTGAAAATGTTTCCAACGTAATCTCGATCTCTGTTTTATTATAAATATCTGTAGACTGTATCTGTGTGCTTTAAACTACAATCTTCAAATTTTAGAGTCTTTCGGTAAATGGTAGACTCCAATTTCGGAGTATTTAGGAACACAACCACGCGACATTTTCGCAAAACATAATTAAAACCACCTCACGCCTTATATTGTTACTATTTACTAATACTTAACACAAAGCGTGAGGTGATCTTATTAAATTTTTAACTGTCAAAACGGTGCTCTACTGCTCTCACGGCGGCGGCGGCGGCGCGGCGTGCAGCTACTTACTAGTTATGTTCTGTGTTCGTAAGTAAGTGTACATCTGTTTTGTTTTTGTGCAATCTTATCTTTTTGTAAGCACGTGTTTCTGTGACAAATAAACCAATTTTTCTTTCTTTCCGTCGTAGCTATAGTTCCCAATCTAGCTATGACAGCGTCTATTTACCAGTTTATTTCCCCATTGCGTAAATGTCAACCAACAGCGCCCTCTGTTAACGTCATTGGAGCGCCAAAAGATCGCAGTAATTATTAGATTTTTTTTGTGTACACACACAAAATTTTAACGCAAGTTTCCTGACAGGTGGCCCCGTGACGCCATTAAAATTTAATATAAACACTGAAAATGTCAACACACCATCTATAAACACCAACGCTTCAAACTTTCTACGTAAATCAAATCATAAACGGTTGCTTTGATCAAAATTTTATTAGTTAATAATTTGGACAAGTTGAAAGAGTAAATTATTTTAATAATCAACACTCAGAATGTCAACTATTTATTGATGTCGGTTAGTTGGTGCCAAAAGTAAATTAGTCAAACTACATAATAAATCAAATATACATTCTACTGAAACTGTTTCACTCACTTTTTGGGCAGTTTTATATTTACTTTTAAAGCTATGGAACGACCTTTATTTTAAGAGCTACCCGAGCACCCACTCATGAATTTGGGTAATATGAGAACGTAATAATCTTAAATTAGTTTAGTTTAAGCGCCAGCAGGAAAAGAATTTCCCGACAAGCATTCTTGTTATTTTATCATCTAACAAAGAGACGTAATATAATCCACGTTGTGATGACCCGCGCGCTACGATAATATTATCTCTTTCTAGGAATCTATGTCCTAGAAAAGACTGTCTATCTGTTTAAAGAAAACTTCATTGCAGGCTATTATTTACATAATTTCTTTAAAACACTGAACATTTCAAAAATGCTTAATTATATACAATATTTACTAACTTAAATAACTAGGTACTAAATTAAATAACTAACTTACGAACTATACAAATAATTAGGCAAAAAAAGGACACTTAGTCGCCGAAGTACTCATCCGCGTCGCTGTCATCCGGAAACGTGCCCAAAAAACTGGCAGCATTGCCACGTTGAATAGCAATGCCAATTCTTTGGCCAAAAAGGACTGCATAAGCTTATGTAGATTAGAAAACCACATTATATTTCCTACTACTGTCAACATTTTTGAGTGTGTGTTTGTTACTCCATCACGCTTTAACGGCAGAACGGATTTGTATTGAACTTAGCACACATGTAGGCCATATTAAAATGTAATAAAAATATAATTTTCGAAAATATTAAGAAGCTCTTCTAGTAACCGAGTGAAACCGCAGGAAACAACTAGTATGAAAAATTCCAGAGAACTATTAACCTAGTTCTCTCAAATCAATGACTTCTGTAGGTAGTGAAACCATTAAAATAAACTAATGTTTAATATCGCACAAATGTAGAAGGAATCGATTGACACGTCAATAACGATATATAGCCCGATTTCCCCAGGGCATGTGGAGATCAAACGGCAATTTCATTTTTATAATTAAAAGTCTACAATCAAACACAAGAAGCCGGGGTTACGAACCTTTAAGACGCTTTGAAAAAAGAAGCACGAATAGAATTAGTTCACCACCTCTTTAGGAGAAACTTCCTTTGAATAAACATTATTGACTCACTTATTTGACATGGGTGCAGTCGTGGCCCAGTGGTAGGTTAGGTAAGGGCCGCGATTTATGAGTGGCAGGTCGTAGGTTGGAACCCTGACAGGCGGTATTCAACCTAACCTAACAGATTATAGGTATTTCACCTTTTTTTTTCGTTCCGGGTTGGAAAATCGGGTGGGTGGAGGGGTCTGTCAGACTCTTACTGACTAAAAACCACCCCGATGTTCTTTTCCAACACTTGCACTGGGGATCACGGGATGTTATGCGACTTCCGTGATTAGGTATTAACCTAACCTCTAACTATAATGTGTGTTAAAAAAAATTATCCAACATTAAATACTCATGTAAATGAATAGGTACGTTTGTACAGTCCCACGCAAAGGCTGACGTCAGCAACAAGTCAAGGGTTCGTTCTATTTTCATTATGAATGAATTTTTATGTTACGATGCCGCTTCACTGAGCTAATGTTTTGTTTAATCAGAGTTCCAACGAAACTCGGCCTAGTTAATTTTGTGGAATAATATCGCTTTGATTCTCGTTATCTCTACCATTTTCAAGGAGACTGTTGAATTTAGAATTGATATTTAAATTTATTTAGAGTTGGGATGAGTTCAAGTGAAAAGATTGTTCCGAATTCAAACGCTTCCATGGTCCGTGACGATTATAACTGACTTATGAAGGAAGAAGCAAAACAATTTGCCTGCAGAGAGGGATAGTCATGTACTAGACAATTTTCTAAAGACAAATTAATACAGTATAATTAAGAATTAGTATATAGACAATTCACGGACATACCTACCGCATTTTACCAAGACCCAAACTAAAATGATCAACTTTTTACTTAATGAGGATGCGCAAAGGTAACTCGCAAAATACGTAAAATAGTCATTTAATGGTATTATATGAAGTTAGAGGTCGGGGAAAGTGTAATTGGCTTTATCATCAGGAAAGGAATTTCTCAGTTGCAGCCCGGAAACTGAACTATTACCCAATTGAATAGGCTTGCCCCAATAAAATTGTACTAAAACCATTTTTAAAGAAAAATGGGTATATACAACGTTTTACGAAAAGGGTATATGTATACATGCCAAGGGCACGGCTTCTTTGGGTGATATCAAACGATATTGGAAGGGTTTTTTTAATCCTATCCATACATGTTCGGAATTTATGAGAATTTCAAATTCGAACCGAACTTTTAAAATTGAAATAAACACATCACTCAGAAGAGATTTAGCGTGATATTGGCAAGTAACGTGGAAAGTTATTGACCTGCCTAGTGCGGTGACACGCTTGTTATGATTTGAATTGAAGAAACATAATTATGAAACCAAAAATTTGGTATCAATTCTTAGAGTATTTTATTTTGAGCTGAAACTATGTATAGTGATTCTATACCAGCTGTTATCTTTAGTGCTTAAAGATAGCAATAGGGTTTCTGTTACACCCTGAATACACCTCTGACTAACTCTTTCGAGGAACAGTCGTAATAATAATATGTAATCGTATTTTCTAGTTTAAAACCGTATCTCGGATTTAGAAAAACACTGTGGAACTCAAACAAACATTGGAAGGCCGCTGAAGAATTCTAAACAGTTTATTGGCATTCGGCTTATCTTCGGCTATGCTTCCTTGAGCTCGTGGTATTTGTTTATTTGATTTTATTTAAACGCCTGGGGATTTATCGTTTTACACATAGTTAAAATTAAATTTTTGGCTATGAATGTGGCCATACGAGTACCTATGGAAAGGAAGACAAACGAAACGGCCGATGGACTGCGTAAAATATGAAATGGCTAGAAAGAGAGAAACTATCGAGATGATTGCGACCCCAAATAAATTTGAGGAATTGAGAGGCACCACTGCGTCCTCACCTTCCACCTGACGCAGGTCCTCACCGGACACGGTTATTTCAAGAGGTTCCTGTTTCGGATTAGGCGGGAGGAAACGCCCGGGTGTTACCACTGCGTATATTGCCCGGAGGACATGGTGGAGGTCTGCCCGGCTTGGGTGGAGCACCGCCGTGTCCTCGTGGAGGCAATCGGCGGCGGCGATCTCTCGCGTCCGGCCCTGATCCAGGCCATGGTACGGAGCGAGAGTGCATGGGAAATCGTCACCTCCTTCTGCGAAGCAGTAATGTTCGAGAAGAGGGAGGCGGCGCAGGTGAGGGAAAGGCAATTTATGCGCCCTCACGGCCCTAGTTGCCGCAGGACACGCCCTGGGCATCTGGAATCCCAGGTTGATTTCCGGCCACAGTAGGCGCGGGCTTGTGGACGGCGAGTCATGGGTAGCTCGTTGTAGCCCGGGTCGATGGCGCGTTGTGTTCTGGCCGATGCCTGCCAGGGTTGTGGGTTGTTTGAAAGAGATACCGTGGCCCTTGGTACACCAGCCACTGAAGGAACACGGGTGGGTTTTAGTCAGTAAAAGTCTGACACGCTCTCCCGCTCCACCCAGAGCAGGAGAAGTCATTTGATAATTACCGACCCTCAAAAAAAAATGGGTGAGTGATGATGACATTGTTTTTTACACAATCACTATTGTTACTAACACCAAAATATCCTTCTTTTTTTAATTTTTTTTTAATTGGGAAACTTATAGCTAACATAAATAATGTTATTAAACAATATGAAGCTGAAGGTCATTTACTCGTACAAGTTTCCACTGATTAACACTTAACTTAAACAACAACAAAAAAAGTCGGTAGGTACAAAAACTAATTATGACTTAACTTAAATCAAAAAAAGAATTGCTGTTTCATAGAAAAGTGCAATACCTACGCGGTCAAAATGTATGGAGCAGGTGATTTTTATTTTGTATAACCGACGAAAAATTTCTGCGCTGGGGGTTCTACAGTGATATTGTGAATTTATGATTACAGTTTGCGCAATGGTTAAAAACTTATCCTGTACGAGTCATCATAGATAGGTCAGATACAGGTCATCATAGGTAAGTCGTAATGTTACATAGCCTAGAAACTTCCTCAAAAATGGGGCTATCAAATGAAAACATTTTTTTTACAAATTTGACGTGTATGTTCCGGAGATTATACCCTCTAAAAACTTACAAACGAACAGAATTTGACCTGTTTATAATATTGGCTTATATTTATTGCAAGCAAGATTTTAGTTTAATAAAATACCTATTAGAAAAAAATAGGCCCCTAAGATATGACTATTCTTAGACAAATCTTGTACTAATCTTGCTAACATTCTAGTTTTCATTACTTTAAGCTACCAACGTGATCTGGTAAAGGGCAGAGTTTCGCAGGCTTACAATAAAAGTTGTATTCTAGCTAAATTTATAAAGTTTAAAATAGATTGCTTTTGTAGAGTGGGTGTGGAAAGATTTATACGAGGACTATCGGTAGCTGTAATTTATGAAAGCAGGTACTACGGACGTCAATGATTACATTTCAAAAATGGAATGTTGTTTCGCAGAAACTTTAACATGTGGCGGTTTTAATGATAAATTGTTTTATTTTTTTCCCTATAAGCGGTTACAAAGCTGATTTATGAAATACGCCTACTGAACAGACAATTTTATTTTAAAAAAACTTTACTATGCATACCTTGCTTGTGTGAATATTTTTTAGATTTATTATTACAGATTTTTTATAAATTAATTATTTAAATTTTTACCATTCTTCTACAAAAGGAACGAATGCTCACACTGAGTAATGTGAGCATTCGTTTCTCGAAACTGTCACGAATGAATGTTCGTTGCGTAATTCGAAACGGTCGGAACAAACGAGTTTTGCACATTCTAACCCTACTTTATCAAATTCCTTTCGTGTAAACAAGGATCAGTGGTGAGGCCAGTGGTGGCGTTTTGGTAACGGCCCCGACTTAGGTACGAGTTCGGTCGTGGGTTCGATCCCAATCAAGCACTTCACTTTGTCCTAGAACAAAAAATTCGAAGACATGTGACATCCACCAACCGGCACTGGGTCTGCGTGGTGGATGTTATAGCCCCAGTCTCTTTTGAAGAGAAGAGGCCTGTGTCCCAGGACCGAAACATTAAGTATAGGCTGATTATTTGAAACAGGTACAGAGCAACCCTTTGTTGGTATAACCGTACTTAAATGTAAAGAATATCAATAAAGGAATGCTACATCTTGCTCTTGTTTTTTTTTTAAGCTATTGGTCTAAACCAAGACTGCTCAACCTTTTGAGTTGAATTGGCCTGCCAAAAGCTATCAGATAGCGATAGTCTATTTAAAACAGATTTCAGGACTTCAAACCAGGTCTATAAAGTCTTACGACCCCATTCTCATTATTGACCTCAAATTTGTCGCCAAATATTGCTAAGTGAGCATAAAATCCTCTTCAAAGGTAAGGTGATGTTTTTTAGAATATTAAAACTATGAGTAACATAAAGTTTTGTTTAATTTTAATAGCTGTATCAACCATAACTGTAAGTTTTATTTACTAGATTATCGCTACACGGAGTCAAAATTATGGCCCTCTTTCAAAATTGGTTGTGCAGCCTTAGTCTAAGCCCACCCTGACAAAATCACGCGCAACGAATCTTTACGAAACAAATTCGTGAAGCGAATACTCGCGTTGAGTATCGTTCACGCAGCCTTTGGCAGACTAATACAAAAACATGAATGGCGAAGCATAATAATTACTAATCTCATTACTCTTTCATCATTTAATGATTATGTCATTTCCCGGCGACAAGGGAACACAAACAGTTAAACAACTGGTCGTTAATTTGTTTATTTACTGAAACTGGGAACAGCGTCAATTTACACATAATTTGCGCCAAGGTTGAAATAATTTCGCATTTTGTTATTAAAACGGCCGTGGTCTGGGTGTGTTGTTTTGTTTGTTTATGAATGATGCATTCAAAAGCTTGGCTTTTAAGTTATTTTATGTATGATGGTCGTATTTTCTTAAGTTTCACAGAGAGGGTGTATGAAGTCTTGCGTTAGTTATGGATAATTAAAGTATTGCGTTAATAGCATTATACAATGACCAAAACTTATTTTTTAAGCAAACTATTTTTATTTAGAAAATAGCGTAGACCCTAGTATTTCTTTATTCGTATTAAATTGAGTCTTATTGCCTTAAAATAAGTTTTTTTTTGGATATATCAGCCGCCATCGATATGGCATAATCCGTATTTTTTTTAAACCTACTTATATAGAAAAACCACTGAAATCGATTCAGTAGTGAATTATGAAAAAACTTCTTTCAGGACTTGCGGTTATTTTTATTCTATTGCAGGTAACTTGATGGTTGTTCGTCAATTGTTGCCGTTTTAAAGCCAGTTTACGACTGATGAAGAACGAAACGAAAAAGGACGCTAGGTACTTTCAGTGGTTTGTGTTGAATGACAATGTTCTTATTATAAATATTACTATCTTTTGCCCGCGGCTCCGCCCGCGTGGATGTCGGTTATCGCGTAAAAAACGTAGCATAATGTCGTTCTCCTTATACCAAGCTATACGTCTGCCAAATTTCATGACGATCGGTTCCGCGGTTCAGGCGTGAAAGCGTAACAGACAGACAGATAGACAGAGTTACTTTCGCATTTATAATATTAGTAGAGAGAAATATAGTAGGGATGATTAAGTAGGCATTCAATCGATCAATTATGTATATCAGAAGATATTTACAAAGATCTATTTACTTATGCCTCTTGATAGAGCTCTGTTTTCTTAAATAATGACAAACATTAGCGAAATCTAATCTTAATCAATCTTAAGTTTTCATTTGTTGTTCTTACTTAAACATTGGATTGTTTATGATTACACAACAAAAGGTAATTGACGCTAAACTTTATCTCTAGCTATAAACAAAGTTAGAAGATTACTCATTCACAAAATACCATTAAAGTAACAAATAAATAGGAATGTATTTATTTACATAAAATGTTTATAGTTGCCACAAAAGACGCACCATAGACGAAAACTTTGAACAAAGAATATAGCTTATTATTTTCCGAGTGACTAATAACTTAAAAGTCGACTAAATGTTTGCAACAAATAAAATAACTTGCCAGCGATTAAATATTTTCGCGACTATTAGATTATGTAAGGTTCAAAATTAAAGGTGTTATAAAAACTAAAAACTAGCAGCTGCGTTTAGGTAGCAAATAAACTATACCAGTCAAATAAAATATTAGGCGAGGAGCTATAAATAATGACTTGGCGACTAATAATGTTAGTAGGGTGGCAAAGATAATATATTACCAGTCTAGTTAGAGTAGGTTATTTTTTTTTTAATGGTTAGGTTAGGTTAGGTTAAAACTGTGACTTCCTACGCACGAGCCGAGCGAGCGAAGCGAGCGGTGCCGCGGTAGCGGCCGGCGAGTGCCAGAAACGACTAGATTATATAGAAAATCTAAACCTGCCCTAATAATACAATAATAATATATTATTTATGAATGCCCATTTTCTATTTTATTTTCGCCACTAAGTTTCCGCTTAGATATTAATTCTGTTCCCAAAAGAAAAACTTGAAACTAGTTTAAATTAAAACGGAGCTTATTATTGATATATTAATATGCTACCTATTACTTATTACGATACTCCTTATTAGCTGCCAACCCATTATATATGGTACCCACTCTATTTTTTTTTAAACCTATATTCATTTTACTTAGTTGCCGCATTAAATACATGCCAAAGAATATTACAAAATAAAAAATAAAACATTTGAAGTAATACATACTTTTTACGATCAACTATGATTTCTTACACAAAAATAAAATTAACTAATAAAGATAGCATAAAAAGTAAAATAAGTACCCTACTTTCTTCGGAGGTTTCAAAACAACTTATGTTCCTGCCAAATTGTGTTTAGTGATGCAAAATAATTAGTTCTTGAAAACAGAAGTCTGAGCAATTTTTTGCCGGAAAGCGCTTTTTGCCGATAAAAGGATCTTTTCCATGCCATAAAACTTACGCATCATTCTTAGTAATAGGTTTGTGAGACTTAACTAGTCTATCTCCTCAGCAGTTTTTCTTGGAAAAAATAATACTTATCATTACATAACGTCACGACCCCAAAGGGTTAAGCAGAGGTTTATAGGTACATACACTACTGACAGTACCTACACCTACATTTCGCTAGTTATGTTTCTTCCATTGCCACAAAGACCACGTATTTTACGCGCAAAACTATGATTCTTGTGAAATATGATTAATACTATCGTAATACGACTCGAATGCATGAAATTATGAATTATTGGTAATTTTTTACGTCATTACTAACACCACGAAGGTACTAATTCATAGCAATGATACACCTGTGTACCAGCGGTGATGGATAGTGATTTTATTTTTGGTACACATGTGAACCATGCGGATCAGGTCCAGTTAAATCACATCTAATAGAGGGTGAGGCTATTGCCATCACTCGGGTACAAATCCAGAGTCTGAGCTGCTAGAGAGAAATTCCTGATAGAAAAATCCAGTAACATTTTTGCCGACTCGGAAATGGAACCTAGTAACATTTTGCCGGACTCGGATATGGAACCTAGTAACATTTTGCCGGACTCGGATATGGAACCTAGTAACATTTTGCCGGACTCGGAAATGGAGCCTAGTAACATTTTGCCGGACTCGGAAATGGAACCTAGTAACATTTTGCCGGACTCGGAAATGGAACCTAGTATCATTTTGCCCGACTCGGAAATGGAACCTAGTAACATTTTGCCCGACTTAGAAATGGAACCTAGTAACATTTTGCCCGACTCGGAAATGGAACCTAGTATCATTTTGCCCGACTCGGAAATGGAACCTAGTAACATTTTGCCCGACTTAGAAATGGAACCTAGTAACATTTTGCCCGACTCGGAAATGGAACCTAGTAACATTTTGCCCGACTCAGAAATGGAACCCAGTAACATTTTGCCCGACTCGGAAATGGAACCTAGTAACATTTTGCCCGACTCAGAAATGGAACCCAAGACCTGCTCAACAGTAGTGCTTGAGATGAACGAGGCTGTAAAATGTAATCGTTTAAAAAAATACTTTCGTGGTGATGGGTCAGAATGCCAGATCATAACTTTGATCAGGAAGCTGAAAGCTTATTTAGTCAGCTATAATAGAAATACACTCTCTATGAAAATTTTAACTGTTTACTTATTACAGTTCATGAGATACAGTCCGCTGACAGGGAGACAGACGGACAACTGAGGCTTAGGAATAGGGTGCAGTTGGTACCGTTTACCTTTTGGGTACGGAACCCAAAAAAGCCATAAATATCACCGTTTCTGGTTGCTTTTATTCTGGTTGCTATCATATCATTTATCATGCTTGCCGAAGCAGTGACATAAAGAGCCGTCGTTACAAGATGAATGTTGCATGTTCTTGCAACTTTGCATTTGACTATTCAGATAAGTTCGTAAGTTAAGTCAGCTGAATTTATTATTGAATGAGATTGACTCTTTTTGGAACAGGGAAGTTGTTTGCCGTATAGCAAAATTCATACTAATATCGTAAATCTGGAAGTTTATCTGTTTGTTTGTAACTTCTTGACGTTAGCACACTTTTAGAATTGAACTATATTATGTAGGTAAAGTCAATTAATTGTTCAGTAAACCGACTAGGCAATTTAAATTGTTCGTATATTCAAATCCAGCGGACTCCTGCGGCCCTCACAAAATCAAAAAACCAAAATCAAAATATTTTATTTCACATAAGCCTGCATGGGCACTTATGAAACGTCAGAAGCTAGGTGCACGGTTCCAATTTTGTCGCTTCCTATGGAGAAGAGCCGGCAAGAAACTCCACGGTCATCGCTCCACCTTGTGGGAGGCCTTCCAACTTTACGTCTTCCGGTACGCTGGATGCGGGTAGCATAGAACCGGTCGAAGTGGCGGAGCTTGGGGGAGGCCCATGTCCAGCAGTGATGATGATATATATTCAAGTCATAACCTAAATTTTTTGACATTTTTATGAAATTGTTAAATTGGCCTTGGGTTTAAATATGCGTATCAATTAATTTCCTTGAACAAATTACGTAGAAATAAATTACGTGAAATTACTCACTCACCAGAATCAGTTCATTTAAGTTGTGCTTATACATCAATGTGATACGAAATTGTCAATTATTAGGTTCATTAGTATTTTACGGCACGTGTCAAAGTGTATGTGACCGAATGTCTTTGCTACGTACAAAAACAGTAGAAAATTATATACGACAGTTTAATTTCTCGGACCATGCAATATCAAGGTAATTCTATCGATATGTCATTGAATCGCAGGGCAAAAATTCTTTATTCGATTTTTGGTACATGTTTACACCAAAGTTCTAAAATAAATATGAAAGCTCAAATAATGGCTTCCTTTTCCCATAAATCTATCATTATCTATCTATTATTACCTAATCAATATTCTGAAAAGATCTACGACTTTTGTTGCAATTTTTTCCTTTCCACGTAAAGGTATAGGTGCAGACGCCAGCACATCAAGCTACCAACCTGTCAAATTTTCCCAATTGAACATGAACCTTATGCCTATGTCATATAGTTGACAATCTATCAAAGAAATTTGACAGATTGGGGTAGCTTGATGTGCTGGTGTCTGTACATCCTACTATCCTGCTTAATCTTATAAATGTGAAAGTTTGTATGTTTAGATGTTTGGCTGTTTGTTACTCAATCACGCAGAAACAGCTGAACGGATTTGGATGAAATTTGGCACACAGATAGTTTATAACCTGGATTAACATATAGGATACTTTCATCCCTTTAGACCCCAACCCCATTTCTATGTCCACGCAATCACTGTCTATTCCAAGGTTGCCTGGAAGAGATCGCAGAAAGCGATAAGGCCGCCCATTGTATGTTTTAGTTTTTAAATGTTTTATTTTTGTTATGAATTTTCTGGTGTACAATAAAGCTTATATAAACAAACTAGCTGACCCGACAGACGCTGTCCTGTCTTAACTATGAATATTGAGTTAGCATTATAAAAAAAAAAAAAATGGGGTGGACCACCCTTAATATTTAGGGGTATGAAAAATAGATGTTGGCCGATTCCCAGACCTACCCGATAAGCACACGAAATTTTATCAAAATCGGTTCAGCCGGTTCGGAGGAGTAAGGTAACTAACATTGTGACACGAGAATTTTATATACTGGGTGAAATTGAAAACATGCGACTAACCGAAATGGGAGATTGTACTCATCATTATGAACAACTTTTACTAAGGGACCAAAGATGCAATCGCGAAAAAAAAAACATCTGTTCCCTACATTTATGTTCGCATGACTCGTCAAAATGTAGGTAACAGCTGTTTTTTTTTTTGCGATTGCATCTTTGGTCCCTTAGTAAAAGTTGTTCATAATAATGAGTACAATCTCCCATTTCGGTTTGTCGCATGTTTTCAATTTCAACCTGTATAAGATAAATAAACGTGTGCGGGATAAATTCCAACCTCCAGCGGGCAAAGCCGATGCCAACAGCTAGTACGTACATAATTATGTTTTTGCTAGCTCATTCTTACGCACTTGTAGAGTACATTATAATGTATGGAGCCGCATGATTGCTTCCAGCTTTCATCGCGTCATAATTCTCTTAGCGATTAATAGGATCATCTTCATCATATCTCGATGATGTATTGATTAGCGCACTAACGCTGTACATCTGGTTAATTTCCTTCGCCAAATATATTACTATTTAAAATAGCTTTTTAAGTTTACTTTTGTCAAGCAATTTCCTATTCAGATGCTCTCCTTCATTGAGGTATTTTCTAAAGACGTCTTTGTACCTAATTAATATTTTTCTGGTTTCTTTGTATTTTTAAAAGAAGTAGAAATCTTTAAATAGCCATCCTATTATTTTAATAACCATTTCCTTCCTACATAATCTTTTTTTGTTAATTTGAACTTGACAGATTGTAACAATTTTTATTTTTAGTCTTGTCTAAGACGGATAAAAATATTGCCATCTTTAATGTATTTATTGTCTTTAACCATAAGAATATGGCAAAAAAATACAATATTAAGTAAGTATATAGCAATAACATCAGATCATCACGCCTGTTTTCCTCGAAAGCTTAGACAGCATATGTGCTCCTAAAAGTTCACTCTATTACGCCAGTTATATTTAAGACCCATGTTGTTACATGGGCGAGCCTATTGTCATCAATAAGCCACATATCCATACTCCGAGTTTTTACTAAGAAATTCTAGATGGAAAAATCCAATGACACTTTGCCCGACCCGGGACTCGAACCTAGGACCTATTGCTCAGCAGTAGCGTTTGCTACCACTAGACCAAAGACGCAGCAAGTGAAGCAATAAGTAAAGAAAAAAGCTAGAAATTATAATTTTCATGTGTTGTTTCATTTCTTTGGTTTTAATGACATCTTGACGTCTCGTGGAAGTAAAGCTTGTCGTAAAACCCTGAATGTGGCAGAACCATGCATCATACAAAACACAACGTAAACAAAACGAGCGCGCCCATCAAAAAGCCACAACTCCGCACGCGGTACAAACATATCTTATTCCTGAAATGCATCATTTCTACGTGTTTATCATAAAATCAATTCATATGAAATTATATTACTTGAAAGTGTTTCTGAAAGTTTTCAAAACCTTATCTAGTAGGAATTTTAAAAAAGCCATTAACTTAACTAGTTTTTTTTTTTCAATATTCCGGGTATGAACAGTGGTTCTTCAGATAGGTCCAGGTTCGTGGTACTTGCAACCGGCGTGCATGTATGAACGTAAATGAGGCAAAAGGAGTATGTAAAGATAGTAGCAGGTTGTGTTCCACGCGCGCCTCAAAGAGATGTCAGCACCAAAGGATGGGGTCCGCAAGGGCCGATGCCTGCCAGGGGTGCGGGTTGTTCGAAAGAGATACCGCGGCCCCTGGCACACAGGCAACTGAGGGAACACGGGTGGGTTTTAGTCAGTAAAAGTCTGACACGCCCCTCCTGCTCCACCCAGAGTGGGAGAAGTTATTTGATGATTTCCCACCCAAAAAAAAAAAAGATAGTAGCAGGTGACGTTCTGTAGTTTCCGCCTACCCCCATTGGAAGAAGGTGTGAGTTTATACAAGACTAGATTCCGCCCGCGGCTTCACTTCGGTCGGAAATTATCCCGCGGGAACGTACTACCGGGATAAGTGTGTTAATCTAGGTTATAATCTATCATTTGTGTGCCAAATTTCATCCAAATCCGTTCAGCCGTTTTTGCGTGAAAGAGTAACAAACATCCATCCATCCATACTTACAAACTTTCGTGTTTATAATATTAGTAAGGATGTTACAGAATAAACACAAGTCCTGAACCTGAATTTAGTTTGTTTATAATCGATTACTGAATCGATTTCAGTGAGTTAAGTTTTTTTTTTACTGTCTATTTTGCCATACTGACCGCCGACTGAGCCAAAGAAAATGAAATGCTAATTAAATGCAAAAATACTCAATTTTAAATACAGAAAATAATGCTGAGGTCTACACGATTTTCTTAATAATAACATGTTTTTAACTCAATACTTAATTGGGGTGCATGAGGGCTTGCGTTAATTATGTTACTTATTGTATGTGTGTATTATTTGTACAGTAACGTCAGCAACGTAACCTACCCAGTCAGCAATATTTTCCGGAAACCGGTTGCCGTTACAACTGCAACTGTACAAATAACCAACCACTATTCAAATATGTAATTCCCTAATTAATTACACATTCTACAAAACACTTATGTTAATTATTTTAGACACAGTGGGTAAATAGTATTGTTTTACTGTTTTACATGAATAAGGTAGGTAATTTTAATTGGCATGTATTTATTCGAACTTCAAAAATCATTCCTATTTTGCTTTCCGCAAAAATATCATTGAATCCTCTACCATAATGATTGCGCTTCTCTTTGTGAATCTCCAATTAATTCTACGAGTTTTTTCAGTTATTGCCATGTAACTGCGACCAGACTGGACATAGTATTTACTGAGTCGCTAAGCACGCATGGATGGAAGAATATCGTGGCGGGATTTAATCGCACACTGAATTTTCAACTCTCGGAGTTGAACCGAGCTTTGAGAATCCAACAGAGCGCGTCGAAAAAACAAACACTGTTCGATTTTCAAATGTCAGCGCTAGCATTGCGTTGCAGATCCAGTGCTCGAAAATTTCCCGCCGCGATATTTTTACGTTCATGCATACATGGACTTAGGGGGTGTCCATTAATTACGTGAGGCATTTAGGGGGGAGGGGCGGGAAGGAGGTCGTGCGAATCTCACCCAATCTCACGTGATGTTTTTTATCTTTTTTTAGTTCAATAAAAAAAAACCCATTTATTTCAGGTACTCCCATATTATCACAATCACAAGTTACAAATACGAAATAAATACAAATCACAATATATAAAAATAAATACAATGTCATCAAATCATAAATACAATGTGAAATAAAAATTAGCAAGTGAATGTCAAATAAAAAATTTAAATTTAAAAATAATCGGAAATTATTAATATGAAATACAAATGAAAATAAATGTTTAGAGCAAATTCTGGATCAAAATAATACCATAAATTAATAAAAACAGCAAATATCAAGTCGCTCGTTAACATGCCCTGGCTATATGCCTACTACAAGACTTCCTAATATAAGGGCAGTCCAATCGTCGTCTTCATTAAATAATGAAGGACAAAATGAACAAGCTGATAGGCACACTAATTCAATTGAGATAGATGGCGCGTTCCAGTTGCAACATGGCCTCGAACGTTTCCGGTCTAGTTTCGACTAGTTTCCAAACTTCTGCTGAATACGGCAGATAAAGTGATCGATGGAAACACCTGAAATTGATTTGTTGTATAAATATAACTACAATGAAATGCAAAAAATATAAAAGGAGACAAGATAAGACAAGACAGATTAGATAAATCACTCATCTGAAAAAGTGATGTGACAAAGAGTGATCAGCATCCAATATGTAAGCAGGCACCGCCTTTATGCCTGCAGGATTTTATACAGGTATTAAGTTCTGCTTACGTTTTCATTTTGTGTTATTTATTTCTGCTTGAGTTTAGTTTTCAATGTTTTTTTTTTATGGTATATTAGCGTGTGCTAGCTGACTTATGGCAAATATTTGAATTTAATGTTATGTGTTTCAAAATGTTAATTACTTACCTACTATTGTATAGAATCAAGTTCTTCAAACTTAACAGACAGCTGTGCTGCTGGGGAGTTTGTTGCGCCACTTCTTTTTCCCAGCTAAAGCACTAGGAAGTGGTGAAGGGCGAGCGTTTTGGGGGAATCTCTTATGTAATGTTGACGTTCTAAAAGTGCTGACTCTCAACTAGTTTTTAAATTACTTTTGATTTTGGTTTTGATCAATATAAATGATGGATGAAGACGGAGAAGTAACCCAACGAATAGATGGATTTATTGTGTGAGGAATAACATGAAACAAAAGGGAGTGATTGTTGACTGTGGACACTGGAAGACGAAAACGTTTTGAGCCGACCCCAAGGCACATAGGATGAGGACAGGAAAATAATGATGACTGTTCTGTAAAAGACAGTGAAGGTCGCGACATTATAAGAAGGTCCAGCAAAGGATCTGATAGTGTTGTACGAACAGAGCTGAAACTCTTATAAAGAAGAAAAAGATAGGGTTACAATTTTTTCAGAACAAACGCCGTAAGATTTTTAAAGTCACCCGTGTTGCCTGTGTGCCAGGGGCCGCGGTATCTCTTTCGAACAACCCGCACCCCTGGCAGGCATCAGCCCTTGCGGACCCCACCAGTTGGTGCTGACCACTTTGAGGCGCGCGTGGAACACAACTGACATTCCAACTATTCTCCGGCTGGCTGTGATCCAAAGCCCTGACCCTATTTGTTTACATACACTGCTGTTTACCTTTACTAAATGAAATAGTCCGTTGATAGATGGCAAGTGACGGACGTCGGCACGAAGTAACGGTTTGTCTGCGGGCCCTTTCATCATAGCCGAACCGGTGCAAATGTTTGCTCCAAAGGTAAACACCGCGAAGAGTTGTAACATGTCCCAGTTACAAACCTCGTACGATTTACTTTTTAATTCACAGTGAAGTAAACAAACTGGCGGTTAGTGAAACATTTCGTGGCATTGGAAAAACATTGGTCGTGAAATAGAGCGGTAAACACGACGGTTCTTAATTAGATTCGGAGATCGAATTATTATAGGCGGAAAGATTTAGTAGTAGAGAACATAAACCTTGAAGGAATTATAATATCATTCTACTAGCGTCCCCTCGCGGCTTCATCCGCGTGGAGGTCGGAAATTATTCCACGGGAACGTACTCCCGGGATAAATATCCTACCTACTAATACCTAATCTAGGTTGTAATCTATCTGTGTGCCAAATTTCATCCAAATTCGTTCAGCCGTTTTTGCGTTATTGAGTAACAAAGATCCAAACATCTTCATAAACTTTCACATTTATAATATTAGTAGGATCGGATTCATTCATTTCCGATGGTGTTATTTCAACTGCTATCTGCAATGATGTAATTGTTATGATGTAATTTTACTATTTATTTTTAGCCTATTTTGCCCCACTGCAGAGCGAAAGCCTCCCGTTTCGCCTTTCTACTCTTCTCTGTCTTTAGCTAGTCTAGACCTATCTTCCTATCACTATCTACTCCTAAGCCTACCACGATGTTGCCAGACGTTTTGTGGGACGTAATTTTGATGAACAAAAAAAAAACAAATCTGCGCATCAAAATAATAATCATGACGCACTTTTCTACAAATAAAACGCCAGACACGACAAGTCTACCTAAACAGGTTGAGCTGATTGTCTGGATACCTAAAATAACCCATAGGTAAGGCAAAGGTACAAAAACAATCCAAAACTTGTACAACACGTATCCTCCATTAGTCTAGCAACAAATAAAGCATTGTACCAGCTCCAATAACAGAGATTTGTTCGGCGTCCGGATCAATTTGTTAAACGCCTATCAGCTAAATTGTCTCGGCACGGCTCAGTTTACGCAACAAAATTGATACCATCACGAACAGTTAGGTATTGGGAACTGGGGGCAGAATGTAACAAGTCTGCGCGATATAGCGTCTTCTAGATCAATGTATGTAGGTTATGAAAATGCTTTTAGAAACTCGGAAACATGATGAGGGTAAACCCGACATGTAAACTAGTAACAGGTAGTTTAGACTGCGCCCCTTATTTATAAACGTTGCTTAAAGTTAAGTAATGATTAGCGACTATTTACACATACATTTTTGACGTTTAAACATCTCTTAACTTTAAGCAGCTTTTATGAATAAGGGGGGTTTAGTTTCAAATAAATGCTTGACTTAATTATTCATCATCATCATGCCTAATACCAGTAATAGACGCGAGCGACTGCCTATCTGACCTACACAACCCAGTTACTGATTACTGTAAAATTTCAATTTTACACATCATTTTTATTTCAAAATAGACGTGGTCGGTGTCGTATACGTACCTATATCTCTTATTTGTACATTTTCTATTACTTATTGATCGAAAGTCCGACGACAAGTCTTACCAAGGGGTATCGTGTTACCCAGTAACTGGGTTGTGGAGGTCAGATAGGCAATCGCTCCACGTAAAATACAGTATTCAGCTGCATCTGGTTAGACTGGAAGCCGACCCCAATATGGTTGGTAAAAGGCTAGCCAAATGATGATATTGGTCGAAACCTCTTATTAATTTTAATATCTGGATGACCGAGCCTTACCTACTCATTTTTTATTGTTTGAAGTTTTCTAAAAATGAAGCTAGATCGATTTATCGCCCCCGAAACCCCCTGCATACAAAATTTCATGAAAATCGTTGTAGCCGTTTCCGAGATTCAGATTACACATATACATTTATACAAGAATTTCTCGTTTAAAGGTATTAGATGAATAAAGTCTCAGTAGATACTTGAATTAGGACAACTGTTGCATTTACACTTTCTCTAATCTAAAGACATTAAATTAATATAGTCAGTTACCATTGCGCTATCTATTTTCAAACAGCTTAATTCCATTTACATCTGACCATCTCCTAGCTGCCGTAAGGCATCATAAAAGAGACTAAATCACTAGATTATACAGATCTAGCTATTGATAACAGTCAACTGCAAGCTCAGAGCTTCCAAGGCATAATGGTTATGATAATATGCTCCCGTGATTGTTAGCATCCAGTCATTTGCGGCACATATTGGTTCTGCTATGAACATTTATAGCCGGATAAGGTTTAATCTATCTATCAATACAGTCAAAGGTCACACATTGCTGATTCCCTGTGTCTGCTGTACTGTGATTATTCTATTAAACTTGTCGATGGTAATATACAGGGTGTAAAAAGACACAACACATCGACAACTACGGGCTGTACATCAAACTAAGTAACATTGCATAAACATAATTGCTGGGAAACGATTTTTATTTTTGTTGTCCAAAATTTCTGTTTACGGTATTGCGCAATATAAAGCAAAACATTGTGCTTATTGGTGCATGTAACGGTACAGGGGTCAAGGGATATTTAAAGTCGTGTTTTAACATTAAAAACTGGTTTTCGTAAAAAAATACAGTAATAGTTGGATTTTTGACCTTCAATATCTCCGTAACCAGAAGCTTCCCAAATATAGTCCAGTACAAAAAAAAGATACGACGGGGACGGCCTAATATATGACGGGGAGTACAAGTGATTCTTGGCTTCGTTAAGTGTCTTTTTACACCTGATATTTATATGCCATCGACGCACTTAGAAGAAGAAGTTATTTATATTTAATAAACGAGTTACAAATTACTCAAATATATTAGTAACAATATTTCTTAACAACTATTTAAGTAAACTTAACCTACATAGCACTGTAGCTGAACTTTACTTACATAGTTACTTACATAGGTACTTACAAGATTCGTTATAAGATCAATTTAAAAAAATGGCTTTTAAGAATTACAGAAGAGAAGGAATTCATCCTGCTCAGATGTGAAAGTCTATCTGACCAGCACCCTTATTGCGTAACTCACGATTAATCATAATCTGTTTCGTTTTGAAAAAGATGGCTAAACCATTGCTTCATATGTTCGAAAATGGTCTGCTCAACAACGTAAATAACGCAATGAATATTGTTGAACTGTCAAAATGAAACCGATTATGATTAATCGCGTGTTACGCAATTAGGGCGGTGGATGGATTCCTTCTCTTCTGTGATTCTTGAAAGCCATTTCTTTTGAGTGATTTTATGAACTTACAAAGAAAAACCTTTATGTAAAAAAAGACCTTATTGCAATTGGTTTCAAAAGTAGCTAATAACTTTAAAAGGATAGGTGGCAAGAATGCCTTTTGACCGAAAAAGTAAGAGTAAAAGTCAATTAAGCATTTATTTGAAGTGTCTTCTCATTCAAATCCAATATTCTGTGTAATTAAAGATTTTTGAGAGTCAATCGAGATGAAATGACCTTTGACTTATGGTATTTTAATTAGAATTGTAAAAAGTTTAACATTGTATGGCAAAATAGCGTTTTCTAGCGATGGTTGTAGTGGTTGTATTGTCTAAAGCTACAGATTCCTGATATGCGCTGGCCGCCACCTGACGGCTGCAGTAACGGCTGTCAAGAAAATGATAGCACCGGAGTTCGACTTAATGGTATCGAAAAACACTTTTTTTTTTTTTGGGTGGGAAATCATCAAATAACTTCTCCCGCTCTGGGTGGAGCGGGAGGGCGTGGCAGACTTTTACTGACTAAAACCCACCCGTGTTCCCTCAGTTGCCTGTGTGCCAGGGGCCGCGGTATCTCTTTCGAACAACCCGCACCCCTGGCAGATCGAAAAACACTTTCAAGGAAAACACACCAACTTACTTACATGAATAACGTTACAGTGACGTCATTCGCCAGTAAATTTCAGACGCTATGAGGCAGCCACCGCTCTTTCGGGAAACCACCTGACACCGCAGCGCAGACTATTTATGTCAAACAACGAATCCTATGTGTTAAGCCAGATTATAAACTATCTGTGTGCCAAATTTCATCCAAAGGACAATGGGCAATTTCGTATGGAGCGTGGGCGGTCCGCGGCCAAGAATGATATTGTCATTTATTGGTGTGCTTTAGTGCTACAATTATTGTGGACAAGTTTTATCACTGTGCTGTACTTCTAAAACGGATAAAAGACATTTTTGTTTTTGAACCTTCATATCGTTTTACTTACTATTCTGGCTTATATCCAATGCAAAAATACAAAAGGAGAGTGAAATAACAAATCTAGATAGTCTCAAAGATATTTATTATATGATAAATCACATATTGTATTATTAGTAAGCACAATTACCATACTATGTATTATAATGTACAGAAAACCTTTGTTTTAATTGATGAAAAATGATTATGTATAATAAACTATTATTATACCTAAATATTTATTACATACTTATTGTATTAGTAGGTATAGGTATGGTTTAGGACATAATGGTTTAAAAAAGGAATTAAGTGTGATTTAGAGCATGTGTAGCCTACTCATGCTCTAAAATCACACTTAATTCTGCTGCTGGTAATCGAATCTCTTCGGGTTGATTTCTTGCCCAGCCTATATACCATACTACGCACATAATATGTGCGCAGCATCCGACCGTGCGCCTACCACTCAGACACGAACAATAATAATGGGCGATAGCTTCTCTTCCGTTCCTTTGTCGGTCAATAATAATGTAAGAATAATAAGTGCAAGATCTTACGTGCCTTGACTGTATTCGAACACGTAACAACCAAACGTCTTGCTCTTCTATATATTCACTAAGACCCCTTATTTGTTGCTCTCGGTACACTTCAATATTATACAAGCCCTGTACTAGGTGTTCAGCATAATAACTGCGGGCTATCTTGATTTGATACGTACCGAGAGCAAACAATATGAGATCATCCTCTGACAGATTTGGAAAATCGTCAAAAATAAGGTAGTGACCAGTGAAGCTTTGAAATGTTGCTCTTTGTCTATTGATATTATTACGAACAACGTAGTCCGCCAGGTGATTGGGTCGATTCAAGCGATCATTTATAATGTCTACAAATGTAGCTGCATGTACGCTATCATGTATTGGCTCACGGAAAGCGTTAATTAATGCAGCTGCTATTTTAAAGTCTTCGAACATGTGGTTTAAAGCTCGATTAAAATAATCCTGGCGGAACAACTTAAAGTCACGCTTAAACCGACCATTTATTACTTCTACCACCCAGCGGCATATGGTGACCAATCTAGACTTATTCGCTTGTTCAGTTGTTAGTTGATCTACACCGCGTCTTTTACTTTCAGGCATGTAAGCAGAGTAATTAAATTGAGACAAATCGGGAAGGGCGTCTCTAAACCCACGATCTAGTATAAAAACACCGCCATGACGAAAAAACCAATGAAATGTACCTTCGGCATTATATATCATTCTTTGTAAAATAGTTGCGTCTGAGTCAGTAGCCACATATGGCCCACAAATATCTAAAATATAACCATCGCAGCTTACAATAATAAATGGTTTGACAAGGTTTGAGTATTTATGTAAGCTATACGTTTTCCTCTGAAAAGAATAATTCGAACTCTTCTGTATGTAGACGTATGTACCGTCCATTATTACAATTGCTTTTCTCTCTTCTAATGTTGAGTTTGGATTTCCAAATAAAGCATTCGGTACGTACAGGTTGCGTTCAGTAAGCGTTCTTCTGTCGACTTGATCGAAACCTAGGTGCCTAGGCACGAACTCAGCATATAAACAATCTCTTGCTTTTTTAAAATGTCGTTCCAGCGTTCTTCTACTCATTTGAAAGAGCGTGGCTAGTCTCTCGTTGCATTCACCGCTCCGCAACTTCATTAAATATATTGCTAGAGCGGTTTTGGGATGGGAATTAGCCAAGGAAGGCGTCTGTTCCAAGATGTCGGTGAATTGTTCTCGGCTAAGACCCAGTCGAATATATATTTCATTGGTGTCCATATTTTCAATATCGAAAATACATTTTCTTGACACAGCTGCTTTCATAAGACCCATCATGTGTACAAAATGAGTACTTTTAAAATCATGTCTTAGATTCGGACTGTCTATAATCTCATCCCAGTCATTGGATCTTAAATGTGTTTCACATACTCTGGCTTCTTCTGTTAAATACAAGTTGGAATCCAACAAAAGTGATATCCGAATATTTTCTGGAATCCGATGACGTGTAGTACTTCTGCATCTCTCAAACATACAGGTTGCTGCATTATTAGCCACTCGAGAATACTCTTCAATCTGCAGTACACATTCATGCGGAGCAGGGTTTGGATTAGGCTGTACAGCACGTTGAGCTCGCTGCCAGCATGGTCGACAAACGTATTCCAGACCGTTATATTCAATCTGAAAAAATATTAAATTCTTATGTAAATACCTAATAATAATCTATATATGTGATTTTACTGTACGTGTGTATGTCACTGAACTCCTCCTAAACGGCTGGACCGATTTGAATTAATTTTTTTGTATGATTTTGGGTGGCACCCTGGATGGTTTAGATTCACAAATCACCCCAACAGATGGCGCTGCAGTCGGTATCTAAGTTATTTATCTATACTGCAACTAAACGCGATGTACCACGTGGGTAAAACCGCGGACGGTAGCTAGTAATATATGAATAAATAGGTAATAATAGATGTTTTGGTCATGAAAACATAGTAGACGACAGAAGATTGACTAAAAAGGTATCTGACGCGGATGTATATGAGAATGCCAGGAGGGGACGCCCTAGACGGACATACACCGATCTTATTAGTAATGTCTTCCGAAAAGGTCTGAGAACTTTTCGGAAGTCGAAGTGCGTTGTACTCTTATGCAGCGAGCATGTATGACGAGATGCATGAACGTGGAAGAAGCAAAAGAAGTAAGTAAGGATCGTAACAATTGGTATTCCGTTGTCTCTACCTATCCCATAAGACAGAGGCGAGAATGCATGTATCATTAAAAATAAAAAGTGCCTCCTATACTTAAAAATAAAAACACCACGCAAAATAGGATTTTATTTTTATTAATAAACATACAATAAAAACTTACTTGCTGTGGGGCAATAGCTTCAATGATATATTGAGCATTTGCACCATTTTGCTCAAAAAATGCGTGA
Source organism: Antitype chi (assembly GCA_947359405.1). Classification (NCBI taxonomy): domain Eukaryota; kingdom Metazoa; phylum Arthropoda; class Insecta; order Lepidoptera; family Noctuidae; genus Antitype; species Antitype chi. The sequence goes on along the minus strand of OX375815.1, from coordinate 4,862,967 downwards.
GTTATCTCGAATCTTCTTCTGTTAACCACTGAACGATTGCGCAAAACACAGACTGGTCGATATTCTGCCATAGTCAACAAAATCCAGATCACAAAAATAGTATCAAAGTCCAAAAACGAAAGCCAAGTGATCAGGTTAGGAGTAAACAAAGTCCAGTATGCAACGCGGGGGTCAAAAGGTTTATAGACGCAAAAGATAAATCGATGAAGAATCGCACAGTACACAACGAAACAAGCGTAATCGAAGGACTGCACGAAGGAAGCGCACGCGCCGTCCGTCGCCCCACCCCGCCGCCGCCGCTTGCTTGCTTTGTTTACTCGAAGCTGATTGGTCCGCGTGAGCAGGTAGTCGAGTCGAACCGGTTTTGTTGTGTTGATGACCATGTTACCGTGTCATAAAGCGTTTAGAAGTTAGGGTATAAAACATTACATGCAATAATAACATAATTATTATATGATATTGCTCTATGCAATTAGGTTATATTGACATTCAAATATTTGTTTTCCTAAATGGAATACAGTGTAACGCCCATAGTAAAAAATATTCCTAAATAACAGTACTTTCATTTGACACTCAGTTATTTGATGGCCGCTGACCGCCCAGAGCTGCCCATTCTCCTTTATTTGGAAAACAGCGAGCAACAAACATCTAAACATACAAACTTTCACATTTATAATATTTAGTAGGGCAGCAGGAAGTCGAATGTATCAGAAAGATGTTATCAAATTTAAATACTGGTGAAATAGGTGTGCTATTTGATACACTCTTTATGTAGTTATATAAAAAACAAATAAGAATCATAGTTAAGTTCACTTGTTTTCTTTCATAGCCACATCTCGTCACATCTGCCCGGGAAATACACGAGAACAGTTTCAAAATGTATCAAAGCATGTTAGGAAAGTTGAAGAGCAGATAAACAGGCTGTTTGAGAGCGAAGTTTATTTCTAACTCAAGTTTATTCACCACCCCTGAGGCAGCTTTAGTATTAAGTACTTACCTACCGACCATTTCAAAATTATTAAGTGCTCTTCTCATCACACAAAATGTTAGGAACATACCTTAATCGTTTCTGTGACAAATAAAACTATTTTTGAAGCGAAAACTTATTTAGACGCGTTGAGCAATTTTTGGGTGAACAAAAATCATGGAACTCGCATCATCGTCACCGAACGCTTTCAAAACAATTGAAGTGAAAACTTAAAATGACTGCCCCGCATGTTTTTGTTTCCTTCTTTCTTTCTTTCTTTCTTAATACACACGCCTTCTTCCTATGGGGGTAAGCAGAAGGCATGGAACGCCAACCTGGTACGATCCTTACATACATACTCCCCTTGTTTAATTTACGTTTATACATCAGCACCCCAATTGCGTAACATACGATTTAGGTAAGGTAGGCAGTGATTTTCTGCCTTTATGGACTGCACGGCACTGGTGATCACTGCCGTTATTGAACCTGTTGATGACCGAGACATCTCTGAATAGGCAGTATATACGCCCTCATGGCCGCAGTCGCTGCGGGAGACGCCCTGGGCGTCAGGAATCCCAGGCTGATTCCCGGCCACCGTAGGCGTGGGCTTGCGGACGGCGAGTAATGGCTAGCTCACTGTCCGGTAAGGACCAAGCCCGGGTCAACTGCGCGTTATGTTCCACGCACGCCTTAAAGAGATGTCAGCACCAACTGGTGGGGTCCGCAAGGGCCGATGCCTGCCAGGGGTGCGGGTTGTTCGAAAGAGATACCGCGGCCCTTGGCACACAGACAACTAAGGGAACACGGGTGGGTTTTAGTCAGTAAAAGCCTGACACACCCTCCTGCTCCACCCAGAGCGGGAGAAGTTATTTGATGATTTCCCACCCAAAAAAAAAAAACATAATCTATTTCATTTTGACAGTTCAACAATATTCATTGCATTATAAACGTTGTTGAGCAGATTTTTTTTTCGAACACATAGAAGAAAGAAAGAAAGAAAATACATTTATTTAGCACAGACTAAAAAGGGCACACAATATACAGCAAAATAATTAAATTAAACAAACCAACAAAAAGTGTTAAGTGCGACAAACATGAAGAAATGGTTTAGCACTCTGTTTCAAAACGAAACAGATTATGATTAATCGTGAGTTACGCAATGAGGGTGCTGGTCTACCACGCCGGTTGCGAGTACTACATACCTGAGCTTTCTGAAGAAGGTCACCAATAAGGTCACTATTATGTATGCCTTCCTAGGGTGCCCACTCCCGGCATTTCCATTCACATGAGCTTGTAAATACCCTTTGTTAGTCACCTTTCATTCGTCCTCTCTACCCATAAGGAACTCTCGAAATAATATAATAAGCTCAAAGAAAAAGCTTTTGTTAACTTTCAATTAGATATTTATTTAATGGACAGCAATAACTACAAAGCTATAAAGGTAGTATGTCGTCATTATCAGAAGAGGTATTATTGTCTCATATGGGTATGCGGGCAAAGTAACTGTAAGTACAAAAGTCATTAATCAACATCTCTCTCCTTGAATTTGCAATATTATAGTAGATATGTATGCATGTATGTGTATTATAAGCTTATAACCATGTACCTATCTTATTTATAATTTATTATGATGTATTTTATAGTTTTTATTTTTTAATGTAATTGTTCCACTCATCCAAAGCACCTGCCATCTAATCTCTGCACAACCCTTGGTTGACTGGTAGCGAATGCCAAAGGCATTTAAGTCCGCCTTTGTACCTTTTTGTGTGCGAAGAAGTTTAAATAAATAAATAATAATCATTAGTCTCTGATCACATTATAAGGGTTTTGATTGCTCATAAATTATGAGAAATCAAAAACGATCTTTTCATAATCTATATTCACTCTAATAACATACCTACACGTTTAGGTAATCATCTATCAGCAATCGTTACAAGTAAGTATCTACCTACCACAAGTTTTTCATCAACAACTAAAAATAACTGATACTCGTGATGAGATATGACGGATAATCTTATTTCTGCCCTTGATAAATAATAAAGACGTGTCTAGACAGACACAATAAAGAACCAACTCTAATAATAACATAACAACTTTAATAATAATCTACGAAAGACAGAAATAATCATCATCGTAGCACTAAACGACAAGTGCTCTTAGTTTCATAGTAGGTACGGATCCAATTAATAGTTAGTAGGTAGTACAAAAATAAACTATGCCTACTACATTCTCGTAAGTAGAAACAGTTTTAGCAAAAAATGCAAGTCTCTTCAGGCATTATCGTTTGACGGCACGGTTGGCGCAGTGGTTAAGCGATCGACTGCTGCGCTGCGTGTCGCGGGTTCGATTCCCGCACGGAACAAATATTTGTATGATCTGCAAGTAGTTGTTCTGGGTCTGGCTGTTTGTGTACGTGAGTTTAAATGTTTGTAAACGCACTCACGATACAGGAGAAATTCCTAGTGCGGGGCAACGTTTTTAAAAAAAAAAAAATTAAAAAAAAAATTATCAGCTGTCATGAAAACATTTACTAAATATTTCTTTAGAATATTCCGCCTTTCTAGTTCCAAAATAAGTTTTTTTTTTTAAATTATGAATCAAAAGAACTAACCCAATTTCAGTGATAATTTTGTGAACATTTGAAACTGTAAAGACATCTAGTCGATGTAGATAAAAATCTTTCAAATGAGCTTAACGGTTGAAAACTCATCACTTTCTAAAGTAGGTCCAGGTTCTCACGAACGGACTGGAGCTTTGATGCACTGCTTAACGCCGAGAGTTGAAAATGGAAGTGTGTTTTTTCAACGTGTAATTTTTTTTTATGTTTGAAATCATCATGTCAGACTTTTACCGACTAACACCCACCCGTGTTCCTTCAGTTGCCTGTGTGCCAGGGGGACCACGGTATCTCTTTCGAACAACCCGCACCCCTGGCAGGCATCGGCCCTTGCGGACCCCACCAGTTGGCGCCAATATCTCTTTGAGGCGCGCGTGAAATACTACGTGCCGTCGACCCGGGCTTGGTCCTTACCCGACAGCGAGCTACCCATTCCTCACCATCCGCTAGCCGCAAGCCTGCGCCTACGGTGGCCGGGAATCAGCCTGGAATTCCAGTCGCCCAGGGCATCTCCTGCGGCGACAAGGCCCGGAGGACGCATATACTGCCTTTCCCTCACGTGAGCCACCTCCCTTTTCGCGAGCATTCGGCTACCCATGCATTCTCGCTCCGTACCATGGTCTGGACCAGGACCAAACGCGAGAAATCGGTGCCGCCGATCGCCTCCACAAGGACACGGGTGCGAAGGTGCTCCGCCCAAGCCGGGTAGACCTCCACCGTATGCTCCACCGTGTCCTCAGGGCGATCTACGCAGTGGAAACACCCGGGCGTTTCCTCCCGCCTTATCCAAAACAGGAACCTTCCGAAACAACCGTATCCGGTGAGGACCTGCGTCACGCAGAACCTGAGGATGCCGTGGTGCCACTCAATCCACTACGTGTTTGGATGCGCTCTGTTGGATTCCAAGTGCTCGATAAAATCCAACTGCGATAGTTTTACGTCTCCCATTCCTAATTTTTCCGCCATCAAATTGTACTAAAAAAAATAAAGCTAACAACCAAAAACTGTGTGTTTATATTTGAATACCCATGTAAACCTTAACAAGCTTAATCACATTTCGAAATCAAAAACGTATTTGCGCGGCCGCGGCCGTCATCGGTTGGTCATTTGAGCCCTCTCGTTAAGGGCCATTCTGTAAGACCCCAAGTAATTCAAAACACGGGTTTATAGGGTAAATGTTGCTACACAGTTCGGGCCAAGTCATTTTAACTAAACTTGAGATAAATTAGATTGGACCCCGTTTATGGAGTGTTTCAATATTGTGTGTCATTTTATAAACCTTCCTAATGAAGTAGGGTCAACATGACAAAAGCATTTTTTTGTGGAATGTTGAAAGCCGAAAAGCCATTGAAACTCAAACTCAAAGCCATTATTTCAAATAAACTAATTACAGGCACTTTTGAATTTTCAAGGGGTCGGCCAATCAGAAAGATGAAGCTAGTTGAACAACCCAAAGCGTAGTAGGTACCTATGGAAAAGAAACTCCACGGACACCCTTATAAATCAAAATATTGTAACAAAACATTGGCTACATAATTCATGTAGAAGTCATACATGTAAGAACGATGTAAAAAGACGTGCACGTAAAAAGCGTCCGCTAAAAAATACAATTAAGAAATGAAACCATGCCGCGGCAGCTAAGAGATGACCAGTCCTTACTAACGGCACCCATTCACGAATATAGCGTATGGATCAGCACCATTCATCTCAACCATAAGGGAACTTAATGATCCAACACATGCCACCATCAGCGAGACATTTGAATGAACATGACATACTCTCAGCCGCTAAGGCACATACAAATCAATGAAAGACGTACCCAGTAAATGGTAGCTTTACAATAGATACCTACATAGTGCTCACACATGTGCTTAGCAATTATACAATACTAAGAGATTGAATACCGGATGACGTACAATTGGAAGGCCACAAGGTGGACCGATGACCTTGTGAAGGCCGCAGGAATTGTCTCGATGCGGGAAGCACTGAACCGGTCGAAGTGGCGGAGTTTGGGAGAGGCCTATGTCCAGCAGTGGATGTCTTTTGGCTGAATTATAACGTACTCTGTAATTTACTTTTAGCCTCTCAAAAAAATGTAAATCAATTTAACCCGACTCAAATTAGAAACTTATATTTCAACGTTCACGTTTTATTATTAAAATCAGTCGATATAAGAAAAATACGAAAACCTCTGGCAACACCGAACTGACAGAGATACAAACTGTGCCATATATTCACCTAGAATACAAGAGTAAATTCTAATATACGATACTCATTCATCAGTTTTATTTGTGCCGAGAGCTTCATAAGAAAAACAAATCGCCTATCATTTTTCATTATTTATTTTAAGTAAAACGGTGACATGAGAATATAAAACTTATTCATGAAAAGAACCTTCATTAGTCTTACTTAGGCACTGCCTAGTTTTTTTGAGGAAACGGAGCGCTGATACCACAGGGACAGACATCAAGCTGATACCAATAAAAGGCTTACTGAAAGGTTTTATGTCAATGATGCAATTATCTCAAACGCTCAACTCATAATCCAATATATTTACAAGGTGAATTTTTTGTGACTGTTTATATTTTTCTGGGTGATAGTACCCGTGAAATTGTACAATTTTCTCCAAGGTACATGATGGGCCGAAACATAAAAAAAATCGGACCTCCCATACAAAATCGATCAGCTGACTATTGATTTTGCATGAGAGGTCCGATTTTTTTTTTCATATTTCGACCCATGTTCGTTGGAGAAAGTTATTAAATTTCACGAGTACTATCACCCTGAAAAATTTAAACGATGACTAAAAATTCACCTTGTATTTTTGACGGCACGGTTGGCTGCTGCGCTGCGTGTCGCGGGTTCGATTCCCGCGCGGAATAAATATTTTTATAACCTACAAGTAGATGTCCCAGATCTGGCTGTTTGTGTATGTGAGTTTAAATGTTTGTAAACGCACCCACAATACAGGAGAAATTCCTAGTGTGGGGCAACGTATAAAAAAAAGATTATTATTGAGCGTTGTAAAATGAAAAGACCCGAGAAGCAGCTTCTTCTTCTTCTACTTTTCGTGTCGATGGTATTCGTACACTTTTTTTTTTAATACAGTTTGAGCCCAATAGGTGGCCACGTTTATTGCGGCATCAGTGGCATTCTTTAGGTTATCCGAGGTGCAGGTGAACGGTCACTTAACACACACTTCAGCAAGTGGGGCATGGTCTGATCAGAAGCATCGCACTCACACTGGGTGTTGGATGAGTCAGTAATCCCCCACTTTGTTAAAATGGTGTCTGCAGTGGCCTACTTGGATACGTAATCGATTGCAAAAACAAATAAATAAAGAGTATATTATAACCTCCTCCTTTTTGAAGTCGGTTAAAAAGTGTCTTTAAAGTGTATACATACTACACTTCCCTCGCCAAACTATACAGTTTAAAAAGGATCGATCAAATTGAAGCGTTTGTGAACAAACTCCACTCAATTGTTTTTGAATTACCGAAGACGAAAGTTTTGAAAAGAAAATCTAGTCAAACTTTTCTTTTTGTAGAAAAGATATAAGAGTTTGGGTATGTAAGGATCGTAACTAGTGTCGTTCTGAAGTTTCTGCCTAGCCCTATGAGAAGATGGCGTGAATTGATGTATGGAGTATATAAAAATCAATAGAAAACTAATCTTGGAAACCAATTTCAGGCCTCAAAAACAGTTTTATCACGCATCATGTTTGGACCTATTTTATTCTTTAACTATTCCGTAAATTCTTTTCATAGAATATCTTGGAATCTCCAACATTGGTACAGATCCGATAGTAATTACTAACCTATGGATACACTCGAGAAAAAAAGATTTGTTCGAAACAATTGATTGAAATTACGTGTATTACCATAGATATAAGAAATACATTTTTATATTTTAATGACTATTAGGTACACAAGAAAATCGATTCTGTTTTTTTATAAGTCGATATTCCTTCGTTCGTTTTGAGACATCCTCGAGTAGATATAGCAGTGGTATTCGCCCCGACTTACCGAGTTATAGGTCCTGAGTTCGAACCCTGGCAGGGTACTAGGTGTATTTAATTTCATCACCACTGCTCTCAAAACGGTGAAGGAAAACATCGTGAGGAAACCGGCATGTCTTAGAACTAAAAATGTCCGCGTGGTGGATTATGGCCCACTCCATCTCAGAGAGGAGACCTGTGTCCCAGCAGTGAGCACATTAAAGGCTCATTATGAGTCGATAGATATCCGATCACATTCACTAATTAGGACCTTCTAAATAACAACATACTTTGTTATGAATAAAGCCAACATCTTGTCCCTTGACACACACGGAATCCCCGAAATTAGTATCACCTAATTACGAAGATCATTTATTATTAGTATTACGGTCTAATTATCATTTAATTAGATATGAAAGCGATTTTGTCTTCGTTTATACCTTTCTGCTTTTAAAAGTACCTAAAGTAGGTACTTTTTATACTAGTATGAAAAGTACCTAAAGTAGGTACTTTTTATACTAGTATGAAAAGGTAAAATTTGCTTGTTTGTAAGTTAGTATGCAGGGGGTAATCTCTGGAACGAGGAACCAGTCGGATTTGAAAAAATCTTTTTACATTTGATAGCTGAATTCTTGGTTACAACTATAGTAGCGTCGACTTCCAACCTAACCGAAGAATTTTATATGGAGTGATTGCCTATCTCACCTCCAAAACCCAGATACTAGGTAACTCGACAACTCTTGTTAAGACTGGTTGTCAGACTTTCGGGCTTTAGACGACCTGTAACGACTGTCCAAGATCCACGAATGACAGCCAATTGACCATTCAGAATATTCACAAAAAAGCGCTTTTTAGTTTCAGAAGTCATCATAAACTGTGATTTGCAATAGATTTTTAGTATGTTAAAAATCGTCTAAAATCTGACAAAACACGTAAATACAACGTAATTTAAATTCGAACAAAATTCCTTGTCAATGTCAAAGTTTTATTGGCTAGACCTTGGTTTTCCTATAGATTATAATGAGACCGCGACTAAGCATTTGTCTGCATTACAACGGTCGAGTGGGGCCCTCGAAATCCTCATTTGATAATTATTGGTTATAGGCTATTTAACACCACGGTTAGACCTTTAGATGCCGAACAAAAAGAAAAGAAAAGTCAGATAGAACGATGTAAAAGCGCGAGTGGGTGATGGGATGCGAAGGTGGGTTGGGGGACAAAATTTCATGTAGACGAAGTCACAAGCAGAAGCTAGTTACTTATAGATTGTTTTTTTTTATAGTTGTCCCTTGTCTTTTACCTTTTTCGCTTTTGGCCAACTAAATTTCAAAATGTGTCGTGTCATCGACACGAAGCAAAAGTACATTATAACGAATTCTATGTTTAAATATTTCCAGCGGTCATTTAAAAAATAAAAATAAATTCATTTATCTGTGCTGCTATCAAACCTCCTATAGAACTTATATTTAAAAATGGCCTTCAGTATTTTCAAATGAAGAATCTGGCATTATTTTTTTTATACTAGTGGTCGCCCAGTGTTCTAAATTCGACCTTAATGCATTTAAATTTTAATCAACAATAATAAAACAAAAGGGGTACAATTGGTTTTGCTTCACGTATAATAATAAATAGATAATCTGTTATTTATCAGAAACAATCCTATTCCTACTAATATTATAAATGTGAAAGTTTGGATGCTTGTTACTCAATCACGCAGAACGGATTTTGATGAAATTTGGCACACACATATTTTATAACATGGAATAACATAATATAGGATACTTTTTATTCCCGTAGTACGTTCCAGTGAGATAATTTTGTCACTCCGCGCGGGTGAAGCCGCTGGCAAAAGCTAGTTCCAAATAAATATGACAAAATCCCCTAATTCCCTAGCTTTAAGGATATATAAAAACGTTTTGGAATGATACATTTTACGAACACCCACATCACATAAAATTATCAAAGGTACAAAATACACCTACTTAATCACGTGTTTTATTATTGGCATAAGGTTGTATTTCTATATTTGGAACGTACCTCTGAACCTTTTTAAATGCTCATTTTGAATTTATAACTCCCTAGGCTACCAATATTCTACCTTTTAATTACTTTTACAGCCCTCCATAGGTTTCCGGGACATACAAAATGATCGAATCATTTTTTGCTGTTTACGTGTTGCTTTATCGATTGGCTACACCTGCTTTGTGGCACAACCTCCGATCTATACAACGTGTAACGGAATGGGTATATACATACCAAGGGCACGGCTTCTTTGGATGGTATCAAACGATATTGGAAGGGTTTTGTAATCCGATCTCTACATGTTCAGAAGTTATGAGAATTTTTAATACATTGAAACCAGAAACCGAACTTTTCAAATTGAAATATACACATCACTCGGAAGAGATTTATCGTGATATTGGCAAGTGACGTGGAAAGTTATTCACCTACGTAGTGTGGTGACACGTTTGTTATAATTTGAATTTAAGAAACATACGAAACCGAAAATTTGATATTTATCAATTCTTAGAGTATTTTATTTTGAGCTGAAACTATGTATAGTGTTTCTATACCAGCTGTAATCTTTAGTGCTTACGGATAGCAATAGGGTTTCTGTTACATCCTGTATACAACATTATTTTTAGTCATAAGCGAAACCTGAATATAGTTTGTTCAGAATAAGTAACTGAATCCATTCCAATAATTTTTACACCATGTATTTTTTTTTCCAAAAAAGTATTACCAGTGTGATGGAAAATGTTGTCACCTGGTAATTACAATACAATCGCCATACGGTTAAGTACTTACTGCCTAATTGTTATACGACGCTGGACGCGCGGGGGCGGCGCGGAGTGATGCGTGATAACCATGTTTGTGTAGACAACTATTTAGGTAACATAATAAGCTTATAACTTAGTGATTTTTCATGATACAGTTTTGAAATTTTGTACATAGATTTTTACATAAAAGTACTAGACATGTATTTCGGGTTTCGTATGTACTAAAACTAGAGTTATATACTATTCTAATAATGAAGCTGGAGAGTTTGTTTTTAGTTTTGTTTGTTAGTTTAAACGCTCAAATCTCTAAAACTACCTGTGGGATAAAAATAATCTTTTTGCTTTTGATGGCCCAGTTGTTGAGGAAGGGTATCGGTAAATTAACATCGCACTAGGAACAAAGTTAAAAGTCATATAGAACGCTAACCGAAAACGCAGTAAGAACGCGGGTAGACGTTACGATCCGACGAAGTGGGTCGGAGGGATAACAAATTTCACGCGGACGAAATCGAGGGCAGAAGCTAATTAAATAATTGACGGGTTTAGTATTTAAAAATAAAACAGGATTAGACGCTTGCGATTAGAACCTATTACGTGTAGACAACAGTTAACGATGTGTTTGATATTTTGTTGTAAATGTAGGACATAATGGGGTTGTTATTTTAAATACTTAAATATCTGGATGATCAAGCTTTGCCCGTTTTTTTTTTAAATGAAAATGAAACCTAGCTAGATCGATTTATCGTCCCCAAAACCCCCTGCATAGTTACTAAATCTCATGAAAATCGTTGGAGCCGTTTCCGAGATTCAGATTATAGTATATATTGTATACATAATATATAAGTATTGATCGTTTAAAGGTTTTAGATAAAGCTCAAAATGTATGAAATCGGAATTAAACGAAATCGTTTCGGTCTTGTGCTGTGTAACCTAACCTTCACGTGGTCGATGATGCGGGCACTTGTGGGTCTAGTATCATATTTGTGAAGAAAAGGAAGTTTTTAACACTAGTGCATATTATTATATTTGCACAAATTGATACTAATGATGAATAACATAAAAACCAATTTAGTATACAAAATGAGGATGTAACACATAAAATTTATGAACCACAATTAGTCCCCCCCTGACAGTAATTCCTCTATAAATAAACATTCATAATTTCCTGAGGTTACATATTTTAGTCGTAATAAAACGCCATAGTTGTTTTTTTTTAACACGCTTTTATTTTTACAAATGTCCTAGCCTTATGCTGAGATACGAGCCTTTTTGGCCTCGCACAGGTCTTTGTTTTTTATGTTTAATTGTTTTCATTATTTTGGTATATTATTCTTTGTATTCCGCAATTATGTCCTTCCTGTTAGTTTGTATTTCCTGTGCATGTCTCAAATAAAATATTTTTCTTTCTTTCTAAACGTAAATAAACAACAGAAAATATTATAATGAAACGGACGTATAGTGATCATAACTAGCGGAGATTTATGCGTGTTTGAAAGTCACACATGTTTGCCAATATCCTTTACAAAAACTTCGTTTTTACCGCCAAAATACCTGATGGTAAAATACTTTCTAAAGCAGTAAAAATTACGAATGGCCCAACTAACTTTAAGTTTGATGGGGCCATAAAGATTTGTCAGATTTACTGCCATACTTTACCATAAGTTTATATACAAAAACAAGCTGGCACAAACAGGCCCGTAATGCACACAAGAAAATATATTTTCAGGAAGTATCAGGAAGTTTCTAAAAAAAAATATATCTTTGAGTCAAAAGTTACAGGAAGCCCATTTAATATTTTCAAATATGATGTCTAAATTGCTACTTAGAACTTTCCGTAACACATCTGTGGCAGCGATGTCGAAGGTACCGTTAAGTGCTTCCAAACGTCATTTTGAATAGTGACAGAAATACTTCTCGGGTCTTTCTAAAGTTTCATTTAAGGTCCGCCATCAAAACATTGCTCTAAGAATTATTTCAAGTGTACACTGGTTCGTAAGAAACGCAGCAATTCATGAATACCTGGAAGATACCGATCGTACAGGAGGAAAACTATAAAATAAGCAAGAGATACAAAGAAAGAATCAATAAGAACACAATTAAGTTGGCTAAGAACCTATTAACTCGACAGGAAGATGTAACTCGCCTCCAACTCTTACGGTGCTTAATGGAATCGCACCCAATCCAAATAATCCCAGAAAACATCTGATTATGGCTAAAAGCCGATTGCAGATAAAAAGAGAGGACGCAGAAATAAAAAGGGCCGTCATACACGAAGCCTCCCAAAATTAACCAGTTCTAACTTAAATCGCTATTATATATAGCCAGAATGTCACAGCATTATTATTTCAATGGCGGTCGGTACTTTTGAGTAGCGTCGTAGATATTTTATTAAATAAACCTTGCATCTTCATCAAAATTGCTGACTAACCTCATCATCCAGATAACTGCTGACTAACCCTCTCCGAAAATAATATCCAAAATCAGCTGACAGATCATAAAATAACCCGAAAAATTGAATTCATGCAAAAAGAATCAATTTGTAGCAAACTTAATTTACGATTGTTCCATTCGGAGGCCTGTCGTGCTCATTACCAGTTCGCGGGACCCTAAGTGTGATTGACAGATGCTATTGGATAATTGGATCTGAATCCACTGGCCAGTCAATCTCAATGGAATACTTATTATGAGTGGCATTGGTATCACTTTTGTTGGACTCCTATTTCAAGGGTAGAACACGAAGCTACTGACTGCCTCGTTGGTTTAGTGGCCGCAAGCGCTACTGCTGCTAACGCCACCATCTTGTTTATTCAATCATCATCTGCCTAGTGACATGGCATTGGCGTGGTCAGTACCGGTACACGGTTGATTTTGACGATTTCATGTGGTCGTTGTAAATAAACTATTAATATTCATACAAATTGCCGCCCGACCACGTGTTGTCATTGTGGGTGTGGTGTGCTACCTACGTGAGATCGGGCCCTAAGCAGGTTTTGAAGATTTAAGTTAGGCTTGTTGTTCTGTCTAGGATGGATTTGATTGGTATCTTTTTTCGGTATTTTCTCCGCTGAAATTAGCAGAATTTATGGCAAGTCAAAAGCTAACTTCTGAGGTATAAGTTCCATTTTCGTACTTAACAAAAGCATGCCTACTTGAGACGCTAAAGATAGGTAATCAAACCAAAAAATATAATCCCAAAATAATTTGTATATTGTTGATGAATCACTGAAGTTCATCTTTACTTCAGTGATTCATTGTAAATCTAGTTCCAACGCACTAATTTCAACAAAAGATCGGTATTTAAAACTAGTACATGTATATTTAAATTTAATTATAAACAGTAAATTCCGTTTGTGCTATAAGTTTTTTTTTTTTTATCAGAGAAATTATATTTGTATTTAAGATGCTAAAACTTATAGTAAAATTAGAATTATTTGGGTGACTCTACCTTCCGGCTCGCTACAAGTCTGCGTCTGGGTGCTCCATGCGTGGCTCCGCATCGCTGTCAGTGCGGTGAAGCAGTTGATTGCCTCGGACACCATGGCCTTGCTTGCAGCAAGAGCGCTGGTCGGCTGGCACGGCACGCCAGCATTAATGACATCATCCGTCGGGCTCTCGTCACCGCCGGGGTGCCAGCTGTCTTAGAACCCAATGGCTTGGCACGCGACGATGGGAAGAGGCCAGACGGAATGACCATAATGCCTTGGAAGTTGGGTAGACCTTTGGTGTGGGATGCTACCTGTGTCGACACCCTCGCGCCATCCCATCTTCTGAGCACGGCGGGCTGTGCTGGTGCGGCTGCTGCAGGTGCAGAAAGCCTCAAACGGCGCAAATATAACAACATTATTGGGAGCTATATGTTTGAGCCGTTTGGGGTTGAAACACTAGGGCCGTGGGGTCCGAGTGCTCATCGAGTATTTCGAGACATCGCCAAGCGGTTGGTCGAATCTTCACGTGACCAAAGGGCTGGCCAATTCTTAGCTCAAAGAATCAGCGTTGCCATCCAACGTGGCAACGCTGCCAGCCTTTTGGGCACTTTTCCCACTGACAGCGATGCGGACGAATTCTTTGATGCCCTGTGAGCTTTTCCCTTTTTACTTTATATACTTGTTCATAATGCTATAAGTGGAAAATTTAATTAATTCTCATTACAGGCTAATTAATTTAGTATAGTACAATAACTCAATCAATTGATAGCGCAGTCAGTCGCATCAATAAGCAGATTATGGATAAAATTATAAATTGAATTTAGTATTCATTGTTACATGGTATAAATTAATTGTATTGATGGAAAATGACTATAGCAGAACAAAAATAACATCAAATAGTTAAAAATAGAAGTAAAGCTAGAACCGCATAGAATTTACATGGAAAATTAACATTTCCTTCAGCTTAGCTGTGTTTTCAAGAAAACTTACGACCATTAAAATTATTTTACTAAAAAATATATTTCTCTCTAAGCTTTTGGCTGCTTAAAATATTTTATGTATATTTTATAATGTACATTTTATTTGTACATAATTAACAATTCTTCTTTCTCCTTTATTTTCTTTTGCTTGCACAATGTTTATTCCGAACATCGGCTTCGCGGCCATTTTGATAAACCAAGGGATTGCCTATGCGTAGCCATCGACAACTATGTATTCAGGTGGTCAAAAGTGTATAGGTACCTACCATAATGAACATTAATTTCAAATACCTTTGTACCTCTAGCCGAAAACTTTTCAAACAATCCACTAAAATAACCAACCACTTAGTTAAGACAAAAGGATACCCACTTTATCTGTTCACAAAAGCCAAAGCTACATGCGAATACATGCACCTACATCTCTGCCCATTCAACAGGTGACCTGGTATTCGTGAACTCTCTACTTTATAAGCTCTTGCACTCCAAACTTTTTTGTTTTTTTGTTTTCATACGTAACATTAAAAGATTTCATGTAAAAAGTTTTCTTCACTAGCTATTTTATAAAACAAAGTCCCCCGCCGCTTCTGTCTGTCTATTTGCAATAAACTCAAAAACTGCTGAACAGATTTTCATGCTGTTTTAACCAATAGATAGAGTGATTCATGAGGAAGGTTTAAGTATATAATTTCTTAAGGTTTTCTTTAAGGCCGCTGGCAAAAGCTAGTGTAACGTGTGTAGTGTGTAAGTCAGAATGTTTATAGAACGACGATAAAAGGTGACAATTTCATGCAGGCTTTATTTAAAATAGATGACCATCACTACTTCACGTAGGTCAGACGCATATTAATATGTAGGTAATGATTCTTCACGAAAATGAAAGACCCAGTTCCTCAGTTTGAGATCACGTATTACGTACGTTTTACATTTCTAAGGTCCATTACAGTCTTCGTTCCCAATTGATGTTGTTTTCACTTAAACGAATATCAAATTTAAGTAACTGGAAATTAATGTAATTTCAGAATTACTTATTCTAGGTATTAGTAATGTCAAAAAAATCCAAAAAAACATCGATATTGTTACATGTTTGGAAAATAGAACGAGAACGCAGTCTATGTATTCGTGGGCCTGTTTTCGCTAGTTGTATGATGTAGCTGGCCTTCTGTGCCGATCTGTTCCGTGAGGTTGATCGGTCGAGTGATCGCACACCACCACTTCAGCTTGTTGCTCCTATTGAAGCAATTTGTTGCCAGTGACGCCTGCAACACAATGGGCTGGCTAATTACTCGTGTTTGGAAATAGGGATGTAATGACATAAGTGCTGATTGAATAGATGCAACATACTAGATAGAATATGGTGGAAGACCTTTAAGGTAAGCGAAAAGCTTCTTAGGTCGTATAGAGATGTGGTAGCCCTGTGGTAGCGGCCCCGGCTTACGAGTTGTAGGTAGTCGGTTCAAACTCAGACAGGCTTTAAATTTCATTTTTTTTAAAATTTCATCACCACTGCTCTCAAAACGGTGAAGGAAAACATCGTGAGAATACCGACACGTCCTAAAACCCAAAAGTTTGAAGACATGTGACGTGTACCAACCCGCACTGGGCCCGCGTTGTGGATTACGGCTTGCTCCCTCTTGAAGAGGCCTGTGTTCCAGCAGCGGGAACATTATAGGCTGATACTTAAAGCATTCAGCAGCTGATCACACGCCAGTTGGTCACACGCGACGTGACGGGGTGGTCACGTCACTTCTCCAATCATTTCTTCATCTTTCATCATCACCTGCCGGGCCTTTTCCCAACTATTATGGGGTCAGCTACCAGTCTAACCAGATGCAGCTGAATACCAGTATTTTACATGGAGAGACTGCCTATCTGACCTCCACCTCCCAGTTGCTGTGTTATACGATACCCATTGGTAAGACTGGTTGTCAGACTTTCGGGCTTCTGACGACCCCGTAACGACTGTCCAACAAATGATATTTCATTTCTTCATTTTTATCTGACAAAGCTCCTGCGAAGCGCTATCATCTTCAGCAGGCTTAGTATTGACTGGAACAATACCAATTATCTTTCTCAGAAAAATTTTCGATTAATCTTTTCTAAATAAAAGTCAATCATGCAAATTTACTTAAATAAAATTAAAACAATGCCAACCAAAGCCATTTCAGTAATGGTATTACTTTATGACATGTTTTGACTTCTTTGCTAACTCTATGAGTGATTCCTTCAGAATAGTTGCTTTTGTTGTTGTTCAAACTCAAACTGAAATCATTTATTTCAATTAAATCACTTACAGCCACTTTTGAATTGCCAAGGAACCGGTCAGTTTGTAGGAAAGTTGAAGCTAGTTGCCTACTACAGGAACACTAGATAGTGAGAGAGTGGAGAGATCTCCACTTTGTCATAATTGCTTATGTATTTATTAAGTAAATTACATTATAATTATACCTATATATTTTAGTGATATTTATTTTAGAAGTATGTATGTATGTTAGTATGTATGTATATTCTCATATTATGTGTGTATATTTAAATTAGAGGAGTTTAATTTGTAAATTTATGTTCGATAGATCGCAGGTGTGCTGGAAGAGATTTCTGTAGAAATAAGCATTACCTATGTACGTATTTTTCTCTTCCTTTCTTCTTGCCTTTATATATGTGTGTGCATAAATGGTTAAATAAATAAATAAATACAAAACGTAGATCTCTGTGAAGAATGACGGGCAAGAAATTCCAAGGACACTCTCTTAAATCGAGATATTACAAAATTCTGTGTACTTATTATTGTTACTTCTTTATGTAAAAAAACGATACTTTCTTTAGAACCTAACACTAAAAAAAAAGTAGATATATAAGCTCTTCTGTACAGTTATTTATTTACTTGTACGTAATTTTCTTCATCGAGGTTCAAGCGACTTACATTGTCACTCATTGTTGTGACTTTATTGTTTTTCTTTCTTCTTTTATTAATATGTTTGTATTTGTTTGTGTCTTCCGTTTCTTTTCTGTATTATATACGTGTAAGTCGTACAAACAACACATGTTTATGTAATGGAGTATATGCATTATTTTATACCAAACGTGATGCAATCTCATTCACGATTGCAATTAGCAGTTCTTTAACGTTTTACCCATGTATTTTCAAAACGTATTTTTTTTTAGAATTGACTTTATTTTTTGACTTATTTGCTTATTTATTTAAAACTAAACCCTTGGGTATCTCTTAGGACTTTCCTCTAAGTGAGATGGCAGATTAATCAACATTTTGGGAAAATAAATCATTCTCGGTCCATTTTCTATATCCTGCTATTGTTTTTTTTTAAACATTATATTTGTCCTTGATATGCAATGGTCTCTACTTATAGCACCACGATACATGAGGCTTCAAGGGATAACGCAAATCTTGGGGATTATTCGATTTATCGAGTCTGATCAAAACACGCATTTCATTCATACTCTAGCTAAGTCGCTCTTACAACAGCATAAAACGGCTGAACGGATTTGGATGAAATTTGGCACACAGATAGTTTATAACCTGGATTGACATACAATTTCGTTTATTTTATCTCGGTAGTACGTTCCTGAAGGATAATTTCCGAACTCCAAGCGGGCAAAGCCGCGGGCACATGCTAGTAGTGAATAAAACTTTCTGTTATCATAACAAAGGTCAGTATTTCAACTACACACACACTTCCATAAACAAAGTCATAGGCCTTTGTTAATAACATTATTTCCTAGAATGAATGTTAAACTGTAATTCAGCATATAATGTCGGGCTGTAACATTAACACATAACCTACTGACATATCGTGACATCGACCAACACGCAACTTGGCTTAGGGGAAATATGTCACCTTAACTTATTACAATCTATTTATAAATGGCGGCGGGTGTACTAAAAACACGAGTAGTTTATTTAACACTGGTTGTATTTTAGTGAACATTTTATGACGTGACACAACTTATCTACAAA
Source organism: Antitype chi (assembly GCA_947359405.1). Taxonomy (NCBI): domain Eukaryota; kingdom Metazoa; phylum Arthropoda; class Insecta; order Lepidoptera; family Noctuidae; genus Antitype; species Antitype chi. Next base: position 4,844,231 of record OX375815.1, on the reverse strand, counting down.
TAAAATATTAATTGATAGGTAAATACTGACATTACGGTATACTTCTACCAATTAAGACTAGGCTACGCTTTAGGGTGAGTACACTGAGTACGTAAGATAAGCTGGTTGAGTAGGTAACGCTACGCAAGAAGCGAAGCGTAGCAGCGCTATAGCTACGCTTCGCTTCTTGCGTAGAGTTTGCTACGAAGATTACGCGTCTTTGAAATTATGATAACCAACGCATAAACGAAAGTCATATAACTCATGACAAAATACATGGTGTTTGGAATATTATAGTGATGAAAACTAAAATAGTAGAGGAAACACATTCGATATAAATAAAAACAATGCATCAAAATTATTCACTACGCATTTAAAATGTAACTATAAATAATTTACTAATAAATAATTTAAAGAACAACCAAAGCAATTCACAAATCATTTAATTGTGGCTGTCATTTGTCATCTATGAACTCATAGTCGTTTATAATTTTGAATTCTACTTCATAAAAAAAATAGATTGCATAAAAAGATAGATTCAACTCTGGGACTGTGATGAACCACGGAAAAAAAATAACTTAACCAATATAAAAAGAAAGATTTTTAATATCCCTGAAGTATGAATTTCCTCCATACCTTTGAATTTCTTAGAACTAAAAGAAAGAGAAGATAAAGAAAATTACTCGTTCAGGAAAGTTTCAACGAGTAGTTGTTGACATAGTTTCAGAACTTATTTTCACGCTTTCACGAAGTATGTTAAAGTCTGAAGTTCCTACGCCTAGGCGGTATTTTCAGCAGGGAACAGAAAACTTTTTTAATATTTTTGATAGTAGCTGTAATTACGAGTTTTCCTGCATGTTATTATTTCTTTCTTTTTCTTCTTTTCGTGTCGATGGTACTCGTACACTTTTTTTTTATATAGTTGGAGCCCAGTACCGTGGCCACGGTTATTTATTTGTGTTTTTTTTTTTACTTTATCCTTTCTCGGATTTGAATCATCTTAATACTATCCTACTAATATAATAAATGTGACAGTTTGTATGTTTCGATTTTTTTATATTTGTTACTCAATAACGCATATCAGCTGGAGAGCAGAAGGGCATGTGGCTAGGTAGGCGTTATGCTCAAAGTATGGAAGGGTATGACGGATGCGCCTGACATCCACAATGAGCTGATTCGACTCTACACACCGAACAATTATCTTTGTAGCAGAAAATATCGACTGCTAGACGTGTCTTCGTGTCGGACAGCAGCCCGTGCTGCGTCTCCGTATTGACCGCACTAAACAAGCTCGTGGAGGCCAACCCAGACTGCGATCTGTTCGCGAATAAATTCGCCAATTTAACGGTTATGTGCCTTTTTTTTTAGTGAGAGTAATAGTATTTAATTTTTGTCGTTAGTTTAGTTGCTATGTTTGTACTTATATATACTATGCTTTATGTAATTGGTTTTTAAGCCATGTAAATCTAATAAATAAAAATAAATAAACGGCTGAATGGAAACAGATGACATTAGTCACACAGATATTTTACAACCTGGATTAACACATACGATACTTTTTATCCCGGTAGTTTACGTACGTACGTTGCCGAGGGATAATTTTTGACCTCCACGCGGGTGAAACCGCTGGCAAAAACTAGTATTTCATAAATTACTCAAAATCGGTTCGACATTTATATATGAGTCCCTTACTTTAATTTAAATGTGTATGTCGACGCTGTGCGTGTGCGTTACTCCTTAAACGCTAAAATCACGTAAAATTAACTACCTAAATATAACTTCACCCTTTCTCTCGTCTAAACCCATTTCAAAATCATTTTATCGTAATTTAGACAGACCTAAAAGACTTTCTTATTTAATAAAATACTGAAATTGTAAGTCAAGCACTGAGCAAAAGCAAACCCATTCGAGATAACGATTGCCAAATATAATAATGCTTTAAAAGGCCCGCATGGCAATATCAGTTTGGCTCTGAAACTACTTAACCCACTAGGTTCTGGATAATATAAAGCCAGGAATTATTTAAAACACCAGCTTCCGCCCGCGGCTTCACGCGCGTGGAAGGCGGAAATTACCCCGCGGGAACGTACTACCGGGATAAAAAGTATCCCTAGTGTTAATCTAGGTTATAATCAATCTGTGTGCCAAATGTCATCCAAATCCATTCAGCCATTTTTGCGTGAAAGAGTAACAAACATCCATACATACAACCTTTCGCGTTTATAATATTAGTAGGGATGTTGAAATTACTTTCAATAAGAGTTATCTGCCTAGCCTTTTCCTATCTACGTCGTGGTGGGCTTCCAGTTTAATTGGCTGCAGCTGAATACTAGTATTTTACATGGAGCGACTGTCTATCTGACCTTCACAACCCAGCCACTGGGTAATACGGTACCCCTTGGTAAGACTGGTTGTCAGACTTTCAGGCTTCTGACGACCCGTAACGACTGCCAAAGATCCACGAATAACACCCGGAACCAACAGCTTAGCATGCATTCCGAGGTACGGAGAGGTCTTGGTATTTAAAGATGGTCACCCATCCACGGACTAACCGTGGCAAGTGTAAGCGGAGACAGTACCTACTCATTAATATAAAACACTTTTACTATGAAACCAAGTCTGAAATATCGAAAGTAGATATTGTACGACGTTATTTGAATATTCAATTTGTTCAGGTGAATCTTGTTGTAACAATGCTATTGTACGGCTAAAACATTATTTTACTTTATATTTTTCTTTGAATAAACACAATAGCACCACGGAGTTGAATAACAGCCACAGTACTTACAAGTTTACAACTTCGCAGGTAAGTTGAATACCTGCTTAAATTTAAGATAAATTTCCAGAGTTTTTCGAAAAAAAAAAAACAGTTTGTTATAAGGATAACTTCGTTACAAATTATTTACTTAAGAACTTACTTGAATTTCAAGTGTTCTCTTTAATTTACCATCATTCGATATTTTACAAGATAAATAACAAGATATTATCTAAATATACAAAAGTTTATTTATAAGAGTTTGCAGCCGTGTTGTTAATGAATTTAAAACATAAAGAAGTATAGAAGTTTTTCAATCTAAATAGGTACCGTCAAACGTGGTGAATAGGGATTCAGGGGTGAATCGGAACGAAACTTTAAAACCGATTTTAACGTTGAAATAACATAGTTTGTTGCAAAAAAGTACTCTAATAGGTTTACTGTATTATAAATCAACGATTAAATGCCCTTGTTATCAACAAACTTTATTATTTCAAAGTTAAAATCCATTTTGAAGTTGTGTCCCGATTCACCCCTGCATCCGCATTCACCCCATTCGTAGGTAATTCTACCCAAAAAAACCAGCAACAAAACCATTTTTCTCGTAAATCAAAAATGTTTACAATACTTCGTTCTATCTTCTTTTTCTTTCCAAGCAGAATACCAATATTGTTCCTCAACAGACTTATTACTCTCATACACTTATTAAATGGATTTTCTGCATATATCTTTATCGGAGACATGGAAAACAATATGTACGGAATCTGATTTATATTACGTGGAGTAGGCGTTCGACGAATAAATTCCTCTTTAAGGCACATCGCAGAAGAAAATAGATTTACCTTCGCCTTGTCAGTACCGGGAGTGAAATTAGATCAACAAGTGTATTTTATCAACAGAACTTATTTGCTAAAGTTTCTATTAGCGTTTTAGTTAAAACTAAGGAGTAAATAACCTAACAAGCCTTATTTCCCCCTACAAATATCCAACAATACTAAAATACTGTATGAAATTGTTAGTTTGACCAAGAAACTGAATCCTTAGTAGGTTAATAATATTTTGATAATGTTGAAAGGTATATATTTAAATAAAGTATACTTAATTTGGTTTGAATAGTAGGAACTTGCTAGTTTATTCAATCAATCAAAATCATTTATTTGCAAATATGGGTAAACAATATACAGATGTTTAACATTCATGTAATAGTTGTATATCACATTATTAGTAACACCATATTTTACCTTTCGGCATGCAAACTAGATACCTACATAGAATAAAAACACAAAAAAGAAAAAAATGTTAATTCACAACGTGTTTGTTCATTAGTTATTAATGGAATATTAATAATAATCATGTATAAAATAATAGCCCATTTACCTAAACAAAATTGAATACTGTTAATACAATACTAAGCTAAACGAAAATTAATTATTCATTACAGTGCTAACGTGCGTATCAAAATAACACAATACTTAGTTTGAATTATTTAGTACTAGGTATACAATTGGGACTAAATAAATAACCGGTCGAAATTGTAACTCCAATAAAGTTGTAAGCTATACTTAAATACTGTAATTACTATATTTTTATAGCTAGTTTAATGTTACTTAATTAATTCGAGGCATAAAATAAATCCACCATTGAATATCTAATATTATATTTTCGAACGTATTAAAGGAATAAAGTCTCTTTACAAATTATGGTTCAAATAGAAATAGGACGAATGTAATAAATTGATTCTTGAAGGAGACATCCATTTTCTGATTAAGATACAAAATTACTACATAAACAAAGTTGGTACTTTCTGCTCATAATTTGTGTTTGATTGAGTTCATAAAAATTTCGAAAATATTCGTAATTTCTATTTATTTAGGTGTCTAAATAATTAGAAATTACGATTGATTTTTTTCGAAAAAATAAATTGCATTATAAAATGTTAACCTAGGTTGTGTAACCTAGGTGAACATTTTATAATGCAATTTATTTTTTATACAAATGTATCTATAATTTAATATGAGTGCAAAAAAATATTGTAGGTAGGTATTAAATGAATCTGCCAAGCTTTTTCCGAACCAGATGCAGCTGAATACCAGTATTTTGAATAGAGCATCTTCCTATCTTACCTCCACAATCCAATAACTGGAAAACACGATACACCTTAGTAAGATTGTTTGTCACTCTTTTGGGCTTCTGCTTACCCGTAATGACCGTTACAGACCTACGGCTGACAACATATTTTATAGGTAGATAAATATTCGTACAAAATAATAATGACATAGTATGCCAAAGTTCAGCAAAATCCTGTTGTCCTACGCTACATAGTTTAAATGTATACTCATCCTAGAAAGGCAAACAAGCTGGTAAAGGGAATGTGTGCACGTATTCAGATAACGTTCAACCCGTAGCTGTGCACTTAAGTACTAAGTTTAATAAGCCATCAGCATACCCATACGTATTATTAAACTACGAGTGGCTTACCTCACTGACTGCCTCGTTGGTCTAATGGTCGCAAGCGCACTGCTGAGCATAAGGTCCTTGGTTCGATTCCCAGGTCGGGCAAAATTTTATTGGATTTTTCTACCTGGAATTTCTCAGACCAGATCAGATCAGATCTCACCGGCTTCATAAAGTTCATAACTCATTTGTTGGGCTTGGTACCTATACCTTTTTATCAAGCTTCCCTCTTACTTTGGTAGATTTACATTTTAATGCGTTTAAAGCTAAAGTAAAATCCAACCTTTGTTCTAAGGCATACTATTCTATCAACGACTACTTAAACGATAAAAATTGTTGGTCGCTGTGATTAACTTAAGACAACGTTTGTGTTCTTTCACCAGAATCAGCTTACCTACTGACAGGTCATATGAGTTCCTTCATATCATTGTTTATTTTATTTGACTGTATAAACCATTTTTTTTTTTTCATTTTTTTTTTAATGTTAATTACGAGTACTTACCTATTATTGTATACAATCAAGTTCTTCCAACTTAACAGACAGCTGTGGGGTCCAGGGCATTTATAAACACCTAGCACCTAAGGCTTGAACGGAATAAAGCTTTTATTTATTTTAAAAAGGCGTGAGTTTATGTATGTGTGTACTTTTAGAAAGATATTAGGTACCTAATATTAGTTGTACCCACATATTCTCGTGACACCCACTTTATATCGACGGCCACAAAGGAAATGAGTTCAACAAACAATTAGTACGGGAACATATTTGCAACAAATTAATCGTCAGTATTAGCGAAACGACCGCAATCCGAGCGACACGACACGTGCGACAACTGTACGAGCATTTATTATGTTGACAGTTTAGCAACCCATATTTATCACTCCTATTGCTTAGGGGTTTAATAAGCAAATGTACCTCAACAATTATAAATCTTCATGCAAGACTGTTTTGTTTGACATTTTAATTAAACCTATAGACAGTTTTAGGACTAAAATGTGAATTCAGATGTTTATCAGCAATCACCAACTGCCTCGTCAATCAAGTGAGGCTTGGGTACTTTCTGGTGTTGAGTATTCCATTAGGATTTTGTCAGTAACAGGCTAGATTTAGAGTTGATGCTGGATTGATAGCAATAGGTTCGCCTCCTATTAGATGTGAGATGTCACGAAGAACATAACTTTCGAAAGATTGGTGTATTGTCACTCTGATTGGAAACTGATACGGATGTATAGTGATAAAGTATATTTTATATAGAGGGACTAAACGAAGCCATAATATACCAGAGGTGGTTTGACTCCCGAGCGTGCGAGGGAGTCAATGAAACCGAGGGTATATAAGTTGGCGTTTAGTCTCGAGGTGCAAACTGTACTTTTCACTTTGAGTGCGAGAAAAATAGTCAGTTTAGTACAAAAACATTTAATAAATATCACATAGTAAAATCAAAATCACAAAAGCTTTATTTACTTTAAGCTAAATGTACAATTCGAATTATTTGAAAAACCATGGAACTAAAGCTCTCAACATTTTCTCAATGAAGATGGTCCACACTCCACAGATAATAGTATATTTACTGGCTGTTTGAGTTTGTCTATGTCACATGAAGGAAATTAAAAAACTATTTACTTTTTACTTCCTAGAGACTAAAGTGGTCACTTTAGTCCCGCTTCGTAGGGCTATATTGGCGTACGTTTAGAGCATGAGAAGTGAAAAGTACTAATGTTTTAATATCCCACTATAATATAAAATCCAACTTAATATTATACATGTGAAAGTTTGTATAAACGGATTTGGTTGAAATTTAGCACACAGATAGTTTATAACCTGGAAAAACAATAGGACTTTTTATCCCGGTAGTACGTTCCCGTAGGATAATTTTCCACCTCCACGCAGACATTGCCGCTAGCAATAACTAGTAATTTAATCATTTTCAAGTTCGTTCCTAATGTTGGTTCCTACCTACACATTTTTATTACCCTGCGATACCCTACTTATCCCAAGGGATTAAATGGCTTCTCCGATAAATTGCGGTTGTACAACAATTCACTTGCTTGTGGTGGGTTGTACCCATTGATCTTGCACCTTTATAAAAACATATTTAACCTTCCTAATGGAACACTTGGGAGTGGCGCGAGGAGGCAAAACAGGGCGTAACTCCGCTGCCGTGAGAAATCGCGAACTAAAAGAACTCTCAGACTTAAGTCCTGACCTCTTTACAATATTAATGTAGATTAAGGTCATTGTCAGAAAAATCTCGTGAAGAAAAACGAACAAATTTAATTAAATAATTAATCAGTCTCTATCTCGTGGTAGTAAATTTACATTAAGATATTGGTTTAACTCTGAAGTTGTGGCACTTTTTGGATCTTCAGGCTGTTGTGGCGCTGCAGATGCTAATTCCTCGTAGCAAGAACTTGCATGGCATTTCCAGCGATTTCATAATATTTGAAGCGTTTTGCACTACGTCAATTAAACCGAGTTATTCGACTGAGTACTCGATTCAGTAAATAAAATACCGAGCAAAACTCGGTACTCCGTAACTCGGTAAAACTTATTCTCTCTACTTTCTAACCATTTGAGTATGGTGGCTTTATTATAGTTTATAATTAAATTATTAAGGCCTATGTCAAGCAGTAGACGTGTTTCAGCTGAAATTATGATGATCATGAAAATAATTAATGTATACAAAACATTGTAAAGAATTTTATAAGAGTAACTATGGAGTTTGTCGCCTATTCTTTTCGATTCAAAACTACCTTTTGGAAGTGGCGCCTAGAATCAAACATATTTTCTTGTACATTTTAACAAATGTGTCTTTAAATTGCCTATTTGACTATATTATTTGACGTAAAAGTAATACAAGACAAGACCGTAAATGACACATCGAGTTAAAAATAAAATACCACTTTTCACTCATATCTGTGTGACAATCTCCCTCTAATGCACGATGTGTTTTATTTATGCCCCAGGTACTGGCGATAAGCGATAGCGGCGGTAAGGCCCCTCTTTGAGGAGTGGCTTGAGAGGCGGCATGGCGTCCTCACCTTCCGCCTGACGCAGGTCCGGGGCGTTGGGAATCCCAGGCTGATTCCCGGCCACCGTTGGCGCGGGCTTGCGGACGGCGAGTAATGGGTAGCTCGCTGTCCGGTAAGGACCAAGCCCGGGTCGACGGCGCGTTGTGTTCCACGCGCGCCTCAAAGAGATATCAGCACCAACTGGTGGGGTCCGCAAGGGCCGATGCCTGCCAGGAGTGCGGGTTGTTCGAAAGAGATACCGCGGCCCCTGGCACACAGGCAACTGAGGGAACACGGGTGGGTTTTAGTCAGTAAAAGTCTGACACGCCCTCCTGCTCCACCCAGAGTGGGAGAGTTATTTGATGATTTCCCACCCAAAAAATAAAACCGTTCCAAAATACTGACAACCAGTCTAACCGAAGGATATCGTGTTACCCAGTAACTGCTTTGTGGAGGTCAGATAGGCAGTCGCTCTTTGCAAAAACAATATGCTGCATCCGGTTAAACTATAAAACGATCCAAACATAGTTGGGAAAAGGTTTAGCAGATTGATTTTAACTGGTCGTGGTGCGTCGTGGTCATATTAAATATTGGAAGAGACTATAACCAAGATTTGGGACTAGGAGGACGCAAATACAGCCGTTCATATCTCTCTCCGGTGTAAGGAAATTTATTTACGCTGCCACCTAATAAATTTTTATTTAACGCATGTATTCTGGGAGCTTCGATGGGTTTACCATCTGTCATCCCTACCAGGCGACAAACGTACATATTTTGAGTACCTACCACTTAAATATTCATTGGACAATACTCAAACAATGTAACCCTTTGTAAAGGTGCAATAGCAAACATCTGAATTATTAAAAGTTGAAGGCAGTCCAAAGAGATTTTGAAGCGACTGAGGCGTAGATGTACCTAATTATTAATGTCATCATTAAACTATACCCTATTTATAAAAGTCTAACATTGTGTTCTCGAACTTCCAGCAGGGCCAGCATGAGCTACGCGACAATTACTCACTTTGACGCCGAGATTTGTCAGCGCATAATCAGCCAATAATGTTTCCACTGCTGGGGCACAGGTCCACCACGCGGGCCCAGTGCGGGTTGGTAGATGTCACTCGTCTTCGATTTTTAAGTTCTAAGACATGCCAGTTTCGTTACGACGTTTTCCTTCACCGTTTTGCTACTCGATCTACCTAATCGATAAGTTTCGTGTGGTGCCGGACGTAAAATAATAACACTATCCCATTGTTTCCCGTGGGTATCGTAGAAGGCAACTAAGGGTCTTACTAGAGAATGGGAAGCAGCATTCTCTATACATTTTACCACCATACTGCAATCGCAAAACCCCCTTTTGAGGGAAGCTTATGTCCAGCAGTGGACGTCTTTCGGCTGAAATGATGATGATGATGATGATGACTCGATAAGCCACGGACGTTACCATTGGGTCACTACTGCTCTTTCCCGCCGAGCGTCCATACAAAATACTCGCCTGACTGGCCTCTCATTATTAAGGACCATCTCTTTGACTTACGAACAACTTGTCCTTCTTAAAACACATAATTATCAAAACTGCAAATAATTCACTCATCTTCAAAAACTACGAGTTCAATCCCGCAGCATAAAACACCTCACTTCAAATTAAGTACCTCACTCGGTCCACAAAGCGTTCCCATGTCGAAACGTACCAATATTGGCAATATTCCCAGCTGGTGAATATAGCTACCCAAACGTTTATAAAATATGACAGCAGTAGCCGGCAAGCACGGTCCAGTTTCATTGCAACCTCGTAAACTACCCACTCCATCCTATTGAATCAGAATTTTAAACTCTTATACGATGGGACATAAAAGTGGATCCGGACCGCTTTCACAGACAATTGTTTTCGTATTCCCAATGAATTGAATCCCACAACACGGCTCCAAATTGAAATAAAATTGTATTGTTCTCTGGTGAATGAATTTCAGCACTGATTTGAGGCGGCAGGAGCTCAATGGTTATAGCATACGTTGGTGGGTGAAATATTATGAGTAGGTACATAGAAAAGTTTATTGTTAACAGGTATTTATGCAACTTAATGATATATATGATTTGTCATAATCTATACTCCGTTTGGAATAAGATTAAACATTTGAATAAACCTTTTTACAGATCGTTCAACTGAATTTCACTTCTATTGCGTTGGTAGCATGATACATGGTATCTGCAGTAAACAGTTGGTAATGTAACCACTTTTTTGCTTATAATGCCATCCTTATGCCTATGGTATAGAAGTCAAAATTGGTTAAACGAACTGTAAAAAAGGTTTATGAAAATGTCTAATCTTATTTCAAATGGAGTATAGAGATCTACGTTTTGGATTGGGCGACTCTTTGACAAATCAATAGTCCTCAATTCGAATTAGTTTATCCTGCTTTCCTTTTAATACCATAAATGTGAAAGTTTGTATGTTTGGATGTTTGTTACTCAGTCACGCAAAAACGGACTAACGGATTTGGATAAAAAGAGACGGGCGAATCTGGGCCTAAACGTTACAGGAATGAAATATTCACCAATATTTTTATTTTTATTTTGTAGTTAATCACGAAATATTACGCAGTTTTATCATGGCCTAAAAAAATTCAAAAGAATACTGACTTCCCATATTTTCACTTCTAAAACGTTGCCAGATGAAATAAATTAATCGATTAATCGAATTCATAATAAGTTTTTTATACCAATTAGATATTAAAACAAATACAAACAAAAAACAATTAAAAGTGTTTTCTTCTGTAAACTTACTTTTTAAATAATGGTTACCCAGTGACACAAGAACGTTTCTAAAATGTCGTAAAAATAAATTGATTACTTATAACGATCGATCATTATATTTTATTAGATAGGCAACAAAATGGACTCATGTCAATGTCAGAACCCGTCAAACGTCAAACAAACAACTCATTCGCTCGTTTCGTTCGTTTGGCTCTGAACTTGCGGCACTGGATATTTTGTTGTTTTCTTGTGCTGTAATTGTTATTCGATTAGTATTCTTTAACGACTTTAGCTAAGTATATAAGATTTTGACGGTATTACTTTGACAAGCGTCACAGGCATTTCTTACAACGGACTTAGTTATCTTGCCTACTAGACTTACCTCATCTACCCCGAATTACGAAGTGAGATACAATGTACTCATTGTATTTTTAACGTCTACAATAATTTCTGATAACTATTTTTAAAGTACAACGTGAGAGCTCGGTGTAAGAATTATTATGAAGCACTAACGTTATTTTTGTATACACCAATCCTATATTTTTTATCTACCATGGATAAGTCTTAAACATTTTTTTTAAATGCTTTTAATATCTCAATGGAATAATACAGTAATCGTTACTGTAACGTCAGGCCCAACTTTCTATGAACTTGCGTCCGTCTCCTTTGGCACGAAGATTGTTTGTTACCTGGATTAACGCATACTGTACTTTTTATTTCGGTAGTACGTTCCCGTAGGATAACTTCCGAACTCCACGTGGGCGAAGCCTTATTGTACAAGACGGCAACGAAATAGGCTTTTAATTAAACAGTAGTATGTAAATATAACTTGCTAATACTGACCAAGACTTGAAGCTTTATGATAAAGCCTCTCGCCTTCGGATCTCTTCAAAAAGGAATCTCCAAGATTGATTTTTTAGTTCACTTAGGCTGAAAAGTTTTCCATAAGTTAATTGAAAAAACTTTGCAGTGTCGACTAGAAAAATATTGCTTATTATGTAAATTATACAATTAAAATGTTGATGTAGTTACCAAACTGTGATTAATAAGTGACACAGCGTTGTTGTAGGTACCTATATTTACAGTGTTATAGACATTAGACATTGCCTTAGGTAGGTCTTGTGGTAAAATACATATCTAAGTCTATTTACGTAACGTAAATATAATATATATCCGTACATATTTGTATTGAATACCAAAACCAAATTAGACGAGACGTTTCACCCATATTATGAAAATAATTTTGATACAAGAACTGTTTGTTTTCTATTAATTTTATTTTATTTAATTCGAAAACATTCATCAGTTTCTTAATAACATCAACTATATCTGACCTTGGTCACTTATCTCTTTCGGTGACTGTACATATCTAGTGTACCTCAACGGTTGCAAGCGCTACAACAGGCTTAGCATCACGCTTTATATTTCTACTAAGAATAGACAGTGCTTTTTCTATACAAAGTCACATTTAGTTTTTCCATTTTTGACATCACACCATAGATATCCTTCTACAATCTGTCATTATATCTTTCGTTTCTAACCGTCTTTGCCTAGGTCCTTTTAAATGTAAAGTATTTCAGAAGAATATTTCTTCCCAAACTGTCAAAATCACACTGACAACAAAACTTTTACTCGACGGCCACCAAGTATTTACGATTATCTACAAAATCATGATTCGTTTAAAACGCATAATTGTGATAATTAACAGGAAAACATAGCTATCTTCTCCTATACGTACATCATTTAGTTAATAATCATGCCTATTTGCCCTGGGTTCGATTCCGTTATCGGGCAAAGTTTTATTGGGTTTTTCCATAATAAATTTCTCCGTAGCAGCCCGAAGTCTGGAATTTGTGCTTGGTTAGTCGAGGATGTTGATTAGTCTCGCACCCTATTACTTGGAACTTAGACATAACTATATACTCCATTTGAAATAAGATTAGACATTTAAACAAACCTTTTTTACAGTCCGTTCAACCGATTCTGACTTCTATACCGTAGGCATATGGATGGCATTAAAAGCAAAAAACTAGTTACAATACCAACTGTTTACTGCAGCTGCCATTTGTCATGCCACCAACGCAATAGAAGTCAAAATCAGTTGATCGGACTGTAAAAAAGGTTTAGTTAAATGTCTAATCTTTTTTCAAATGGAGTATAGCAAAATGTTGGTGTACAATAGATACACCTCTGCCTAACCCTTTGGGACTACAGGATGATGTTATGTGTGTACGTTATATCAAGTCTTTAATTAGAAAAGTTGTGAACTAGAAGTAACCTTAATATTCTAAGAGGAACCTTAAAACCTTAAGGCTCCTAAACTCAAACAGTATAATTAAACACTTACAATAGGCTCCAAATAATCAACAGATTGCTAAGAGGAAGACTTGAGTCTAACTGTAATTATTTAGTTCAGAAACAAGTAGTAACTAAGCAATGTTTAATTACTCTGCTCTTAAACAATTTCTAATTACGAACTCACCCTAATTTACTACAAAGACAAGCAAAGAATTACGAGATTAGAAAGAATATCCATCATGAAATTAAATTAAAGTAATGAAAAAGCTCAACTTGTACGTAACTGAAGAATCCGCATAATAATCTTGAAAGATAACAAACAACTTTGAATCGAAATTTAGAAATCTTTATTCGGGAATCACGATCAAATAAACGAGAAGATTAGTTAGATAGACACTAAAATCTAGAGGAATATTTGGCAAAAACCCAACGTGGGCAGCATAAAGACTCATACTTTAACTGAAAAAGAATACTGAAACAAAATATCGGTTTCAGCTACTTATGATTGGCAATCTTCTATTTCAAAAGACACCGAGTTGACTGAGTCTCGTCCCAATTTGAATATCGATAAATTGTAATCACGAAGACGTCGATTTACACGAAAAACAGACGAGCCTAACTTATTTCATGAAAAATCGAGCATCCACATTTATTCAGAAGGTATTGCTTAATATAGCTTATTTTAGACAAGCATTTGCCCGCGACCTCGTCCGCCTGGAAATCCTATTTAACTAGCCAAACTTTAATGCCCCATTTCATATCAGAAGAGAGTGATTACAAAAAAAAAAGTATGTCCATGTACTTTTTCAAGGATATAGACATACATAGAGAAAGGCTCGTGGCTGAGTAATACAGCCGCATGGATCTAGAGATCAGTTCAAGGTACGCTTGCCGCGCTTGGTCTGTGGATGGGTGACAACCGTTTCATACCGAGACCCCTCCCTGCCTCGGAAAGCACGTTAAACCAATGGTCCCGGTTGTCATTCGTGGATCTTTGACAGTCTTTACGGGTCGTCAGAATCCCAGAAATCTGACAAGCAGTCTTACTAAGATCTGATTACCCAATAACTGAGTCTTGAACTTGTGAAGGTCAGATAGACAGTCGCTCCATATAAAATAGTGGTATTCAGCTGCACTGGTTTCGACTAGAACACGACCTGAATATATAAAGCAGATGATAATGATGTCCTTTTTCAAGGATCACTTTCCTACATTTCGTCAATATCAGTAATAAGAGATTAAGCCGTGAAAACGTAACATACTTACAAACAGATGATTCGCTTTCGTATTCAAAATTTTACCTACGTACAACAATCAGAAGGAGCATTATTGCGTGCATAGGAATGTTCTGCCCCCACGGAATGTTGAGATATTGAATTCTGTCAGCTCTTATTGTATAATAGGAGGTGTCGCTCGTTTTATGTAGGAATGTGGCTTCACGTAGTTGGAGGTCGGAAATACGAATATTCCCGAGTGTTTGTTTATTTAACGTAGTAGGAAGGAACTTCCTTGTAATTGTGGTGGGATTATTAAACAAGGCTCTTGAATAAAGGCGTGCAATGACATTGTAATATATTTTCTAAGAGACTACTTGAATTCAAAATGGAAATACATACATAAAATAAAACTTTTTTTTTACGAATCTGTTTTTTTTTTTAATTTTATGTTGAACAATAAATGAGTAACATACCTACTTACTTTAAAAAATATTTAAAATAAAAACATTTCGAAAATGATGATTCTGACGTTATTGTGTGTGAGATGAGTACGAGGATCATACATATTGTAGCGTAAAACCGCTACGGTTAAAAAACTTTTTTATATTTTTTTATCTTAGGTGTTTTTTTTTTATATATCTATTGCAAAATTAAACGTATTATGTGGCAAAGATGTGATTTTCTTCGATCATCACGCTAAACGCTAACGTTAGGTCACGTCATAATACACATACATAAAGTCACGCCTCCTTTCCATAAGGATAAGCAGAAACTAGAAAACGCTACCTGCTACGACCTTACATACTCCTTATGCTCCGTTTAGGTTCATACTATACACGCACGTATTAAAAATAACTATTACTACAAAATAATTTATCTACATTTTCCCTTTTACTAAAATCCAAAGGTATATCTCGCCTGGAAGTTATTAAAAACGACGCAAGCCCGGATATAAAAGAAATCTCCTAAAATTATCTAACACCGCCATTCAATATGCGCGTGGATTTAAGTACGCCATCACGAAGCAGCCGACCGCATTTTCTGTAAGTGGCTCAAAGAAAAGATCGCGGAAAACCTTTGTTTGCGGCCGAAAATTAAAATAAATATTTCACAGAAATATTTTTGTTTTCACACTTTCTTTGAGAAATATATTTGTACTCAATTATATAACACTGTGTATTTCACTGTGTGTACATAAATATATATACGTCGTTGAGAAATATAAATATACAAGTCGTGAGCCCGATGGGATTTCACATCGGCAATATTTACGAACTTATATATGAACTCTCAGCCCCTCTTTAACCCTTCGTGGTTGAATTTTCAAGAATCCTTCCTTAGTATTCATTTTCGCTACATTAGGAAGTCTTGTGCAAAATTTCATTTTTCTAGACCCAGCTGTTAGGCTGTACATTGTCTGTCAGAGAATGATTGAATTTAAGATTTGTATTATGTAAATAATGTCTATGATACACAAACTTATTGTTGCTGCCCAAAAAAAATTATTGCGCATATATAAATATTCATTCTGACTACTAACCCTTTCCTGGATAGGCCAGTTCTTAGCATCGACAGAAAAAAACATATTTCATTACCTAAAGATACCACACAGTTACAGAGTAAAATTGTAAGAAATGTATTTTCTCGCAGATTTTTTCAAGACACTAAACCGTGCTTCATTTATCAATGTCTGGATAAAACAGCATGTTTCTTTGAATTAGATTCAGTACTAGTGTATCCGTTGCAGTATTTTACTCTCTTGGAGTTTGTATTGTGTTGCCATCCGTTGTAGCTTTAGACAAATTGCAAAAAACCATAATTACTTTTCTGGACTGATTGGATGTTTTTTTCACAACTCGGTTGGATGATTTTTCAGGCAATCTTTTAACCGGTTTAAAGGTTATTAGGAAACTTAAATGGTGGGAGGATGATATGCCAAAAGGTTGGCGAAGAACAGCTTTGGACAGGAGGAATAAGTGGAGGGAAATAGAGGAAGCCTGTGCCACAAGAGAGCCTAATATTGGATAATCGATAATGTAAAGTTACAACCAGAAGACAAAATGTTATTAGTATTAAAAACTTGTTAATGTACGAACAAGGGTCGAAGGAAACTAAAACATTTTTTATTTTATTTATTAAACTTAAACCGTTCATGCGAAGCATAACTTACTTTAAAGATATTTATCTTTTATGATCCTGAATATGTCTGTTTATCTTTACGTATGGGATTCAAATCGTAAATACGGAAAATATTCACATGCATTTGTTTATTTTACTTGTGAAATAACAATTACTTACGACACTCGAGACTGATTTCAGTTTTTTATTAAAAGTAATCCTGCACCCTAATTGCGTAACTCACGACATCATAATATGTTTCGTTCTGAAACAGATGGCTAAACCATTGCTTCATATGTTTGAAAAATGTGTCTGCTCAACAACGTAAATAACGCAATGAATATTGTTGAACTGTCAAAATGAAACCGATTGTGATTAATCGCGTGTTACGCAATTAGGGTGCAGTTCAATGTAGTTTTAACCCAATTAATTATCCTTTGCCCGATAACGACATTCTCGAAATTATCTCCACGAATGTGTCCAAGATCGGTTTGAAATCGTAGTACTGACGAATTGCTACGATTAAATGTGAATCGGAAACGACTCGTAAAAATCTACGAATGGATAAGTGAAACTTTTTAATACATGCTGTCTTGCTCAGGCATTTTATAGTTCCGCGAAAGAATTATGTTTCGTCACTATATTATTGCAATCTATCTCGTTCTCACAAAAACGACGATGCAAAAAATAAGTTAAATTATAATTATCAACAAATGAATATTTTTAGCTGTGAAAAGCAATCCCGAAAGTTTATTTTTTCTGTATTGAGTGATTATAACACTTATTAAATACAGGAGAAGGCATTTTGATGCGTATTTACTAACAAAACTAAAAATATTGAGCACTATCGACATGCGCTGTTTAGACGATTGTTCGCGTGTGACTGAGTGCAACTGTGTCCATTGGACTTGGTTCAGTCGGACCTCGCGCTGCAACCAAGTCCCGCTTGTAAGTATATCATAAGTGATTACTTATTATGAAATTAATATAAAATAAGCCTTTTATTAATAATCGACCCAGTAATATAAGTGTGCGGAGCCCCTGATAATATTACCTAAGCCTGTCCATAAATGACGGTTAGATCTTAGAACTACGAGTAGATTACCTAGAGTATATTTTCTAAGGAGCCGTACTGTATTTAATAATGGTTCCCATAGACTATACTGTAATGATGATCCCCAAGTCCCGAGGCATATTCATGCAGAGCTCCGTATTTGCCAATCATTATACATTATTACTTTTATAAACCTCCCTTATAGCTTAAGCCTACATAATAAGAATATTCTGAACGCTTATTATCCCATCTAAAGAGTTTAGCTTCCTTATACTGTAATATTAATTAATTTCCTCGTATGGGGATTAACTAATAATCCTACATAACATATTAAAACATAACCGCATGTGTCGTTTCGGCCAAATTTCGGTGGATTACTACAGGTATCACATTGTAAGAATCTTGTTGTGAATTTGTGTTTTTAGGCGACTTAAAAAATGAACAGATTATGTATGCGTTTCAGATTTTTTTCATTTGTTTCTTTCGACTTGATAAAAGGTGGGATTGCAAGGAGAATAATAATAACAGTTTTCAAAATGTCGTTTGTGATCCAGGATGAAAAGTATGTCCTTACCTAGGTCCTAGTCTATCTATGTATTTGCCAAATTTCATCCAAATCTGTTTAGCCGTTTTAGCGTGAAAGCGTGACAAATAAACAAACTTATTGTCGCATTTATAACATAACAGTTAGGATTAGGATAATTTATGATTATACTAGCATATAGTAGTAACACAGTAGGCCAAAGGCTTCTGCTTATGCAGAGAATAATAAATAAATAAATCATTTATTGGACCAATACTTGTACAAATTTTATAAACCTGCCAAACTGCCTGACGCTGATTTAAAAGGACGCGCGGTAAGAATACCATGCTTAGAGCGTGGGCCGCCGCACCGCCGCCGCCGCCAGCACGCTCGTCGACGACGGCTAACACCGCTCATGCAAGAAGGAATCAAGACTAACCACAAGCTCAATATGAGTTGGCCATTTTAGACCATTTATAATAAATAGTCCCGATTTTCTCACGATGTTTTCCTAGGTTGTCAGTCGAGAGAAAAAATGTTATAAAGTGATAAAAAGACTTTCAGTAACATAAAAAAAATACTTAGTTGTATAGGTACTCAACCGTCAACTCGAAAATGTTATCATCGTGATTCGTATTATAATATTTTAAGGAGAAAAATACTTATAAAGCGGTGTCCAATCGTGCGGAAGCTTTCTGATAGCAAGTCCGTCACTGCTCCTTTTGTGAGGACACGACGTCATTCTTGTGACGACACCCTTCAATTAAATAACAGGGGCTACTAAGGAACAACCCAACGTAGAAAAAAAAATTGACAGGGTTTTTGGAGAAAGTAAAAAAAATAACGCTGAAAGGTGTCGAGGGACACCGGTTTGGAACGAAGTTCCTTTAGCTGTAGGTATATTAGGTCTTTACCTATGAAATTGCCGTTTTGCAGTACTGGCCATTTCAAATCAAAATAATTTTTGTTTGGGTAAGAATTCTATTTTCAAATTAATTTTATTTTAAAAACATGGATTTTTTTTTCCAAAAGTAGTCATTTGTTTATTGATTAGTGTTACATTTTCATCGCATTTCAATCTTTTTCGTCATCATGGATACGTTAAAAATTGGAGTAATTATGGAATATGAGTACCGTCGTGGCAGCAACGCGGCACAAGCGGCACGCAACATCAACGACGTTTACGGAGCTAACACTACAAACCAACGCACCACCTGTTATTGGTTTGCTCGCTTCCGTTCTGGAAATTTCGACCTGAAAAATGAACCTCGCGGTCGTCCGAAGACTTTGGTCGACAATGACGAATTAAAGGCGATTGTGGAAGCTGATGATACACAATCTACGGTTGAATTAGCAGCAGCTTTCGACGTTAGCGTCAAAACAATATTGGTCCATTTGCGTCAAATTGGCAAGGTAAAAAAGCTTGACAAATGGGTGCCCCACGAACTCAATGATCGTCAGCGCGAAGTACGCGTCGAGACGTGCCTTGCACTGCTCAACAGACACACAAATGAAGGAATTTTGAACCGCATTGTTACCTGCGATGAAAAATGGATTCTGTTTGATAACCGCAAGCGCTCAGCAAGTTGGTTGGATCCTGGTTCAGCACCTAAACAATGCCCTAAACGAAAACTTACCCCTAGAAAAGTGATGGTCACTGTTTGGTGGTCTAGCGCCGGTGTGATTCATCACAGCTTCTTACCAAACGGGGTGAGCATTACTGCAGATGTGTACTGTGAAGAACTGAACACAATGATGGAGAAGCTGGCACATCTCCAACCAGCATTGGTCAATCGCTCGTCTCCGCTGCTCCTGCACGACAACGCGCGACCTCATACTGCACAGCAGACGGTCTCCAAGTTGCAAGAACTGGGGTTGGAAGCTCTCCGTCATCCGCCCTACTCACCAGACCTTGCGCCTACAGACTACTACTTTTTCCAGAATTTGGATAACTTCTTGGCGGGAAAAAAATTCAATACCCGAGAGGCAGTACAAAATGCCTTTGAAGAATTTGTTGCCTCCCGTCCAGCTGATTTCTTTAAGAAGGGCATCAATAAACTGCCACTGCGATGGCAAAGATGCATTGATTGCATGGGTGATTACTTCGATTAATACAAATAAAAAATACATGAAAAAAATTCGTTTAAATTTTTTCATACAAAACGGCAATTTCATAGGTAAAGACCTATTATTATGTATTAAATAAATAATAGACAACAAAATAAATTAAAAAAAGTGGAATAAACTGGTTGTTGGAATAGGTAACATTTATTTTCTTTTGCAATTGTTGTACGAAAAAAAACTGATTCGTGAAAATATAATTGTAATATCTCATTATTTTACAAATCGAAGCAAAATATTCTTTGGTGAGCTTCATTAGTACAAAGGGCTACATTTAATAATATTTAAATTATCGTGAAAAGGGAAACATAATTTTTCCTTGTGACAGCACAACACTATTTCACATCCTACTAATATCCGACTTCCTACCCTATCTTCATCACCATCATCATTTCAGCCGAAAGACGTCCACTGCTGGACATAGCCCCCCCCCAAGCTCCGCCACTTCAACCGGTTCTGTGCTTCCCGCATCCAGCGGAGTCCTGCAGCCCTCACAAGGTCATCGGTCCACCTTGTGGGAGGCCTTCCAACTCTACGTCTTCCGGTACGCGGTCGCCACTCCAGAAGTTTCCGGCTCCATTGGCCATCTGTTCTGCGAGCAGCAGGGCAATGTGCCCTGCCCACTGCCTCTTAAGTTTGGCAATTCTTCGGGCTATGTCGGTTACCTTGGTTCTCCTGCGGATCTCTTCATTCCTAATTCGATCACGCAGGGAAACTCCAAGCATAGACCTCTCCATTGCCCTTTGGGTGACTTTAAGCCTTCTTATGAGGCCCATTGTGAGCCGTGGCCCATCCTATCCTACCCTACTTATATTATAAATTTGAAAGTTTTTACTAAGGTGTTTGTTACTCAATCACGCAAAAACTGCTATACAGATTTACATGAAATTTGGCTCACAGATAGATTATAACCAGGATTAACATCTAATCTTCTATCCCAGTTGTATGTTCCCGTGGGATAATTTCGGATCTCCACACGGGTAAAGCCGCTGGCAAAAGTTAATACAAAAATATTTAATTAATCATGAAAAAGGAAACATAATTTTTCCTTGTGACAACACAACTCTACTTTACATAAGAAATAATTCAAACAAAAATGAACATTTAAAAATATACACAAACGATTAATCAAAAAGCAACCCTCAGTCACATTAGTACGATACAGTTTGACCTACAAGTGTCGCCGGCCATCATTTATCAACGCAGACGACGTAACTGTTGTAGGATGTGTGTCAGCCGTGGCTATCGCGAACATGGTACGCTGTAGTGGGCGGACACCTTAAGATAATTAATTGTTTTATCACCGTTGTACCTCAATCTGCCTAGGACTTGTGAGCCTAGCATGGTTGAAAAAAAGCTAGCCCAACAATACTGGGGTTGGCTTCCAGACTAACGAGATGCAGCTAGATACCAGTATCAACATATCGTCTTACAATTTTACTCGTTAAGGTGAATGCGCAGTGGTAGAGCGCGAAATTCAAATTTTGTTACGTTTTTTGCAATTTTCAGGTGAGTGTCAGCTTGTTACTTGATCAAAATATGATTTGCGACTATAACATGTACGTATTTACAGATTTATAATCATTAGAATCAATAATACATCTTTCTAAGTTAGATTTGTTCCATAAGAACAAATTTCTTATGGAAAAGTGCTTGTGGAAGAAATCTAACTTATAAGAGATATATTAGATATTCTAATGACTAAATTCTGTAAACACGTACCTGTTATATTCGCAAATCACATTTTGATCAGGATACAACCTGATACTGACCTGAAAATTGCAAAAACGTAAGAAAATTTGAATTTCGCGGTCTACCACTGCGCATTCACCTTAAATAATAATAAAAAATCCGAGTCCGGGAGGGGTCACGATATTATGTAATACATCACCCATCTACGAACTGACCACGGAGCAGCATGCATTTTATCTCTTAAAATTATAAAAGCTACCCTTAATTGTATTAAGTGTTATGTAAGCGCTTGTAAGCACTTGGATACTTCGACAATATTTGGAGTCCTAGTCATGCTTAAATCCACTGATGTCATAACTCAATTTCATAAGTGTTTCTCACGAATTCAATATCCATTCAATCCGCTAGGGATTTCCTCGGCTGGATCAGCGACTTCACTTTGTGTCCCGTTATCACGAATCTACAACGTTCAGCCGCAAATGTATTGAGCTATGACTGGGGAAAATGGAGGGAACTAAACAATCTTGGGACCGCAACGAGCCCGGGGGAAAATTACGGGATTAGAAAGGGAAGAAACAAGACAGGACTTTCGCCAAATTGACCAAGATATACTTTTTGAAACAAGGCGTGAAGTTACGTAAAACGAATAAGACGTCTGGTTATTCAAACATTAATAAAATTAGTTGAACGTATATCCTGCAAAATGGTTATATTCAAGTGTCACCTCTGTTGTTCTCGTTATGAATATTATTATCAACATTGTTTCATTCTGCCATGTCTTCACGTAATACCTTCTGCAGTTAAACTTAATGCATGCTTTTGTTTGTATGGTAATATTACAGGAGGCGCTTACTTCAGCCAGTTTTATAGTTTGTGTTATGAACATAGTTACTTAATTGATTTTGTATGAGATTGTCTTACCAATATTGTACCTAAATATTGGCTATGTTTTTCATTGCGTAGCACTTATTTATACTCTAATTTACAGATTAAATAAGTGCTGCGTGTGTGCTTCGTGGCACACTAAGTTGTGAGGTCGAAGGCTTTTCTATGTACTTTAAATTTAAAACAAACCGTTTTGATTTTAACTTCAACTTTCCAACTGACCGACTTTTTGACAGTTGAAAAACGCCTGTAAATGGTCTAATTGAAATAAATACTTTGAGTTTGAGTTTTGTTTTACGGATCACACTATGTAGACTTAGAACTTTAAAGCTATTATTTGCTCTTAAAATAGGACTATTTTCTTTCTGTATTAAGGATTATTGACATTCTCAGTGTGCTGAATGTCTAAAATTAAACGCTTTATATTTTTATATATTTACGTTACCTTTTTTATTATATTGGACACGATGCAATAAGTTTGCGATCTCTGGCCTCATGTAAATACATTTAAATTATGCACTATAGGTGCCTCTAAAAGTCAAACGCGCGGTGTCAACTACGCGGTCAAAATGTATGGAACAGCAGATTTTTTTTTTGATAACCGACCAATAATTTATATGCTAGCGGGTCTAGAATGATATGCTAAATTCATGGTTACAGTTTACGCACTGATTAAAAAAATATCCTGTATAGCGCGCCCCCATAATACCTATAAGTCAATGCGCGCACCTAATTACGTTACCTTTTTTTTTTTTTTTGGGTGGATCATCAAATAACTTCTCCCGCACTGGGTGGAGCGGGAGGGCGTGTCAGACTTTTACTGACTAAAACCCACCCGTGTTCCCTCAGTTGCCTGTGTGCTAGGGGCCGCGGTATCTCTTTCGAACAACCCGCACCCCTAGCAGGCATCGGCCCTTGCGGACCCCCCCATTTGGTGCTGACATCTCTTTGAGGCGCGCGTGGAACACAACGCGCCGTCGACCCGGGCTTGGTCCTTACCGGACAGCGAGCTACCCATTACTCGCCGTCCGCAAGCCCGCGTCTACGGTGGCCGGGAATCAGCCTGGGATTCCCGACGCCCAGGGCGTCTCCCGCGGCGACTACGGCCGTGAGGGCGCATATACTGCCTCTCCCTCACGTGCGCCGCCTCCCTCTTCGCGAGCATTACTGCTTCGCAGAAGGAGGTGACGGCTAACCATTCACTCTCGCTCCGTACCATGGCCTGAACCAGGGCCGGACGCGAGAGATCGCCGCCGCCGATCGCCTCCTCGAGGACACGGCGGTGCTCCGCCCAAGCCGGGCAGACCGCCACCGTATGCTCCACCGTGTCCTCAGGGCGATCTTCGCAATGGAAACACCCGGGCGTTTCCTCCCGCCTTATGCGAAACAGGAACCTCCCGAAACAACCGTGTCCGGTGAGGACCTGCGTCAGGCGGAAGGTGAGGACGCCATGCCGCCTCTCAAGCCACTCCTCAAAGAGGGGACTTACCGCCGCTATCGTGGCGTGCCCAGCACTGGGTTGCGACAATCGCACTCTCCATGTCGCCATGAGATCCCGCCGGAGCTCTGTCCGCTGCACCTCGATTTCTCGCGGCAGCGGAGTAACGCCCCGGCGTTTGGCCTCCTCGCGCCACTCCCAGATGTGCGCGAGGACCTTTGCCTCCAGATCCCATGGCGGACGTTACCTTGGCACTATTATTTTTATGAAAAGCAACTTTGAAGTTTGAAGTTCACAACTTGTTCGCGTATTTCGCTCTAATTATTGATGCCATTCGATAGCGTGCAACAGCAGTTTATTATTTAATTTGCATCCCACCTCCTCAAGAATTAGGAACATTTAAAAGTAAAATATCATTCTTTACTTTTGTTCCCTTTCACAAAACATAAAAACTGGTTCCAAAGTAAGTCGAATATTTCTCTTGAGCATACAACCAACGCAAAAGCTGGATCAAGCAAAAACCATTAATTCTCGCGTTGAATGGAACATTTGCGAGTTACTTCAATATTTCATAAAAACCAATGAGCAGTGTTGGATTACCAATATGAGTACACTGTTAAGGGTATCTTATCTTATTTAAACCAAAGAATTTCAAAAGGTTCAGGTTTTTTTTTGTAAAGAATAGACTTCAGATGTTAGAGGTGTGTAACAATGAAACCTTTTAGCTGGATGGCGCATCCTATTGTTTATGTAATCTAATAGCCATCCCATTACATTATTTTCTAGTCACTTGTGACGTCTCAAAGTAACCTGCCTTCAGCACCTACCCACGTATGTCTGTAATTTAATCAAAAACTAGCTTTTTCCAGCGGCTTCACCCGCGTGAAGATCCGTAATCATTCCACGGGAACATATTACTGGGATATAAAGTATCCTATGTGCTAATCTAGGTTATAAACAATCTGTGTGCCAAATTCCATCCAAATCCATTCAGCCCATTTTGCGTGATTGAGTAACAAACATCTAAACATCCGAATGTAAACACTTTCACATTTATAATATTAGTAAGCTAAGGCAGATGTGAGTGGAAACGGCGGTAGGGGATGCCGTGGAGGCACATACAGTAGCCATTCACCTTATAGGTGATGTTCTTCAGAAAAGTCAGGTGCGTAGTAGGTACTCGCAACTGGCGTGCGTGTGTAACAAGATGTATGAACGTAATCGAAGCAATACGGGTATGTAGTAGGTATTCGCAACTGGCGTGCGTGTGTAACAAGATGTATGAACGTAATCGAAGCAATAGGGGTATGTAGTAGGTACTCGCAACTGGCGTGCGTGTGTAACAAGATGTATGAACGTAATCGAAGCAATAGGGGTATGTAGTAGGTACTCGCAACTGGCGTGCGTGTGTAACAAGATGTATGAACGTAATCGAAGCAATAGGGGTATGTAGTAGGTACTCGCAACTGGCGTGCGTGTGTAACAAGATGTATGAACGTAATCGAAGCAATAGGGGTATGTAGTAGGTACTCGCAACTGGCGTGCGTGTGTAACAAGATGTATGAACGTAATCGAAGCAATAGGGGTATGTAAGGATCGTAAGTAGCGGCGTTCTGTAGTTTCTGCCCACCTCCATTGGAAGAAGTCGCTGATCCATACGTCATGTTCGTGAACGGGCGCCGCCAGTAGGGACTGGCCATCTCTTAGCTCGCACGGCTTATTTTAATTTCTAAATTGTTATTTTATTTTTGGTTTAATTACGGACGCTTTTAATGTGCACGTCTTTTTACATCGTTCTCAGATTGATAATTTCAACATCATTATGTTCAATCATGATATTGTTACAAACAGTTGGTTACATCATTATGTAACCAACTGTTTGTAACAATATCATGATTTTAAAAGAGTGTCCATGGAGTTTCTTGCCCGTTCGTCTCCATAGGTGCCTATGCTTTGGAATGGGCAACTAGCTTCATCTTTCTACCTCACCGACCTTGACAATTCAAAAGTGCCTGTAATTGGTTTATTTGAAATAAATGCTTTGAGTTTGAGTCGTGAGTTTAATGTTTGTATATACATATGTTTAACAAAAATAGTTATAATCCTCGCCCTCCGCTCTCATACAATAAAGTCCGACTGATCATTTTCAACATATTTTTATTTAAAACTATCTCTTGCCCGCGGCTTCGCCCACGTGGAGGTTGAAAATTATCCCACGGGAACGTACTACCGGGATGATATCTATCGTATGTGTTAATCCAGGATATAAACTATCTGTGTGCCCAATTTCATCCAAATCCATTCAGCCCATTTTGCGTGATTGAGTAACAAACATTCAAACATCTTCAGAAGCTTTCACATTTATAATATTAGTAATAAGTAATTTAGTAGGATATCGAATCGTCACGTTACTCTTTTCGAGGTCAACATTAATTATCTAAAAATACGGAGTCTTAAAATATAAATGCCACAACGAAAATAAAGTTTTAAAACATTGTTTCAACTACACAATTTTATTTAGGTGCTGGAAAAATTCCAAATCTGTCATCGGCTTGTCTGTGACGGAATAAATTTTAATTAACATGTTTATGATGGATGACATTGACATTATTTTAGCCGCATTTCCGCAGTGTAATATAAAGTTCAAAATGCCATGGCAAGTCAGAGGTAGTGTTACTTACGGCACCTGTTTTTGTGCTTGACACAAGTAGGTATCTCTAACATTTTCTAGAGTGCCCTCTTATTGCATAGCAACACGGCTTTTGTCGGCAATGCTCTCAAATATCCGCACGAAATCCTACGAAAATATACTAAGCTATCCCGTACGAACATATTGATACCTCACTTATCCCTGTGTACCTAAATAAAACATCTGTAAACAGCCTCGGGCATTGAATTTAATCCAAAGCAAAAACAAAAGCAAATCTCAGGGAGAGAACCTACAGATTTACAAACAAAATATCGGTAAACATTCGTGCTGAGATAATTGAAATGGAGCCTAATCAAATTAAAAACAAAGGGCAAAGTAATAATAAGTAAATTAATATAACTGTGGTTTTATTTCTTTCGACTTTAAACTTTCGCGGTGTAAGCTTGTCTAATTATCTTACTCTCAAAGTTTCATTATTTTCCCCTTAGGAAACAAAGCGTTGATACAGACAGACCATCGTTTATTTTTTGTTAATGACATCTCGCAGTTCAACCTATGAGGTTGTCGTCTGGTTAACCGGACTTGCCTGTGATTATCTTAATAAATTAAGATTACCAGCCCGAGCTTAAAAAACTTAAAACTAGAGCGACTGCTTGCTAAGGGCACCCCCTGTGGGGTACTTCGGCTTAGGGCATTGCTGGTAGAGGGCAGAAAATGACAAACTGAATCGGACTGAACAGACCATCGTAATGAACCCTCATATTTTATGCTAAAAATATTCATACACTCGAAAACATTAGAAGTACTTGAAAGGAATAAACCAAGTGTATTACTACAAATTTTAATCTGGATAGTTTTCCCACCCAACTTTCACCAATATTTAAAAAGTTAATGGCATACTGTGGAAATTATTTCATACATGCTTCTGCCTCGTCCGCATGAATTTGTTTGTTCTCTGACCCACCTCGTCGCATCGTTTTGGCTTACCGTTCGCTCTTTTTGTCTTTTTTATTTTTGGTCGTCTCCTAATATGATGATCCAAACCAACTCTTTAGGTTCAATAATAGTTTATAGTTAAAAGAATTCGACAGTCAGATGAGAGCGGGGGCCTGGATGAATAATAAGTGGTATATTGTTATTCTTCCAAGAGGTATTCTTATGTATTTACATGTTCGATTCAAGTAGCTTTTTTATTATGACGATTCCTTACAATACTTAGGTATGTACCTTCTTTTAGTTGTAGTAAATTTATTTATTTTGTATACAGCAGGAAAGAACATTACATCCCTTTTTATCCTGCACGTCGGCCCATGCAAACGGTCTTGCCTGAAGCGATTCGTAAACTCGACTCCTGTGCCCAATTTTATAAAGAAGGTCTGTCAAAGATAAACACAAAAGGGCCAAGTTAACCTAACTTTACTGTGTCAATCTCTGTAGCCATGGATTTCCTGGCTGGTTATTTATTTTAATCCATACAAAAATTCTACTTGCATGAATAAACATTTCATTTCAATCGAGAAAAAAATATAGTCTCCACATGTTTATTTATTTGGGGTTCCGTACCCAAAGGCTACCAACCAATCCTATTAAGCCTCCGCTGTCGGTCCGTCCGTCCTTCCAGCTGTCTGTCTAATAGTGAGCTATAATGAACTGTAATACATAGACAATTGAAAACTTCAGAGTGTGTATTACTATTGCCGCTGTATTATCAAGTAGGGAAAATGACTTAAAGTAAAAAATCAAAGGGGGTCTCTATTAAAGAAACGTGTAATTTCTGCGTTTTTTGCCTTGTGGTACGGAATCCTTCCTGTGTCCGCAGGTCGGACTCGCCCTTGGCCGGTTTTTATAGAATTTGTTTTCCTAAATGATAAAATTTTTAAAGTATTTTAGATCCTGATTAAATATCATACGTATTTCTAATAATATTATGGTAAGCTGTATCCATGTACCATCGAGCAAATATCTAAGATGTAGCTCGATATTTTTTTAGTCATTTTAATCATATTAGTTACACAATATGAAATAACTAATTAACTTTTATCGGTACGTTCAAAGTACGTAGGTACTTTGTGATATCTTATCAAAGATTATTTTCATAGAACTAGCAATTGAATACTTGTCTATCATCAATGCGTATCTAGTTAATAAATTCCAGCGAGTTAATTAACTCATTGTAGCCACACAATTGTTTCGAGTTCAGACTGGACTGGTAATGTTTTAGGCCGTCGGTCCACAGCCCTTGTCGTGTCGCCTCAAATATATCAATTAAGCCTTAATAGGGTAGAGGCCCCTTGAACTTGTGTGATCATGTTACATTAACGAGTCTTATATGTTGTATAGACGATGTAACATGTCAGTAAATAGTTTCTTACACTTAATTATATACGTCTGGACTCATGAAGGCGTATCTAATATAAATTTGAAAACTCAAAACCAATCAGTGATAAGTTACAGATACTTTATGACGCACATTTTTTATTTTTGTTTGGTTTTTTTTTCTCATTTAGTTTTAATCATGGTCTGGCAGTTTGAGTAATTTATGCGGCCTACCCAAATGTCTTTTCTTTAGTATTGTTCGTCAAATCGTTGAGCTCATCAAGTTCTGAGTTGAGCTGCATGATTACTGATAAATGCGTGCACTGATTGGACAAGTCCACTCAATCTGTTTGATTCGTTCCTCAAAAGACCATTTCAGACACTAATCCACATCACATGATCTGACCAAGATTATGTCTGGACTTTTAAAGAGACTGTGACCTCTGAGTTTGTTTCGGCCTTTCTTCTCAGAATAGTCAGATAGAAAACGCCGACCTTATCTAATTTTAAAAATATGATTGACGTGTAAAAGTGTTTGTACAAACCTACTTACAGAAACAAAATCATTTATCATTTAAGCAAGAGTATAGCGATGTGCCAGTTAAGATTTCCCAAGCAGAAAAATTTATGAACTTCCTTTTAAACTTTCATCTCCTATTAAATCCTTTTAAAAGGATGAAGTTTAAGAATCCTTTTAAATTTATTTGCCTTTGCTCACTCAATGACAGCGTAGAACAACGGCTTAACCTGCTTTCCGGGGCACGGATGTGTTTTGGTATGTAATTAATGGTCACCGACCACGGCAAGCGTGCTGCGACCTTGAAGATCGACCCAGGCGGCTGTTATAATTTAAACCGAGTGAAATCAGTCAGTAGGTAAATAAACACAAAGCGTAACGTAACAAAACACACCTTAATAGCGACAATTTGAAAGCAAAGCGTCTTCACAGTTTATCGTCTGTTTGTATACGAATTACTTAAAAAATGCCGCGTTTAACGCGACTTTTACGACGCTTGCCTTTGCCTTGGACACTTGAAGAGGTAATAAGACTGTCTGGAGGACGTCTTCGCTTGCTTCGCTGATTTTGTTAATGAGAGTTCTTGTCAATTGTTTCTGTGACCCGGGGGTTCAGAGATTAGCTACAGTAACAGCGAGAGATTGAATTATCACTATTATTAAAAACATTCTCATTTATAATTTTAAACAAAATATTATAAACTATTATGTACGCCGAATATGGCAAAACATGTTGAACCAGCAATTTTAAACGAATTTCCATCCATATGTGCATATTTATGTATCATGTTACACATGTTTATACAAATAATATCTTTTATATTTTTATCTTTAAAGTTGATAGTAAGCTAAGTCTGCACATTGTACGTATACATTCAAAATATTTTATTTCACATAAACCTACATGGGCAGTTATGAAACATCAGAAGCTAAGGTGCATGGTTCCAATTGATCGTTTTCTATGGAGAAGAGCCGGGTAAAAACTCCACGGTTACTCTTTCAAAATAATTAATTATATTCAATTTTAACATGTTTTTATGAAGGTATCTTTACATATACCTATCTACTTAGGTATATCTACTTACACTAACTTAAGCTATTAATATAACATCAATAGGGAAAGAATAATGAGCGAATCTGCCCTATCTCCAAAAGCAATAAGATAAACGTACTCATATTCTATTGTTCGTATTATACCAATGGATAATAATAATTGATGGAAAATTGGGCCACATTCCCATACTTGGGTATTCTTCTTATATATATATTAAATTTGTTCCATAAGAAGCTTGTCTAGACAGCGTGTATTAGAATGTTGTGGTCATATTTAGGGTTGTTGTACAGGTCTGTACTGTATCAAACTTTGCAGCTTTCTTCATGAGACCAACATCGATATCGCGAAAAAAAATCAGCTGCATTTGGGTCGAGGAGGTATTTATCGAAGTGAAACAGTCAAATTGTAAACTGGTATCAAGACGGATAGTACCTTACGCTAATACTAAAGTCAAGTAACTGCCACTAACTTGGAAGTAGCTCTCGCCGGCCGCTACAATGGCACCACTCGCTTCGCTCGCTGGGCTCTCGCGCGGTTGGACGCAATTCTAACCTAACCTATCCGGTCGGTAGCTCGCTGTCTGGTAAGGACCAAGCCCGGATCGACGGCGCGTTGTGTTCCACGCGCGCCTCAAAGAAATGTCAGCACCAACTGGTGGGGTCCGCAAGGGCCGATGCCTGCCAGGGGTGTGGGTCGTTTGAAAGAGATACCGCAGCCCCTGGCACATAGGCAAGTCTGACACGCCCTCCTGCTCCACCCAGAGCGGAAGAAGTTATTTAATGATTTCCCACCCAAAAAAAAAACCTATTCGGTCGGTAAGCAGTTCACCATTTATCGACAGTTTATAATCGCGCGAGATAGATTATAAACTAAGGTTTTCGCAATTATACGGTGACATACTTACCACACCCCTACATATAACTACACTTTCCTGATTCATGCTTTATAGTTTCTTACGATCGGCGAGGTCGGCAATTTACCAGCTTCCATAGGGAAATTAAGAGAATCTTCGATCAAAAGTTGCAGACAAACCTTACATTACATAGGACTAAAACATTAGTTATTACTGCAAATTGACTGGTGCAGACCCACATCTTCATTTTCAGGGGAAACTGAGATAAAGTTAGTTTTTATAGTTTTTATACTTTTGACTGCTGCTGCTGCTTTTAACTTTTGGATCCTGAGTTCGAGTACCGAGACGCCCTGGGCGTCGGAATCCATAGCGGACTCCCGGCCGCAATAGGCGCGGGCTTGTGGAACAATGGGTAGCTCGTCGCCTGGTAAGGACCAGGCCCGGGTTGACGGCGCGAAAATTTGAGGGGTCCACTAGGGCCGATGCTTGCCAGGGTCGCGTATTTGTTCGAAAGAGTTACCGTGGCCCTGGCACAGGCAACTGAGGGAACACGGGTGGGTTTTAGTCAGTAAAAATCTGACACACGCTCCAGCTCCGCCCAGAACCGGAGAAGTTTATTTGACGATTTGCCATCCAAAAAAAAAATGGTCGGGCAAGATTTCAATGGGTTTTCCATTAGGAATGAAACAGAAACAGCCCGGAGTTTGAAAGTTTGTGATGTGGATACCCTCGTGGCTCGGAAATCACGTTAAGTCGGTCCTGCGCCTGATCTCTCCCCGGTCCGTCCCATCGGATTATGAGAATGAGGCCAGGGAGAGTGCACCTGTGTCTGTGCACACACTTGTGCATTATAATATCTCCCAGCCGAAGGCTAGTCTCCGTTAAGATTGGCCGCCATGACCGAAATACGCTTAAATATTAGCTTAAAAAATATAAGATTAAATATTTTCACTTACCGTTATCTCCGCTTATTCATACACAAAAAAACAAGGAGCGTCTTCGTTTCCTCATCATATTTTTTAATTAAATCTATCGACCGTTGGTAAATTGGATTTTGATAAACAAATCCTATTATCCTCATTTTTCCTTATTCCATTCCTAAGATGCAAAGACTTATAGAGTAAACCGACTTAAGTACATCTGGTTTTTGCCTGATATATAAAGACTGATCGGTAGTCTGCTGTTAAATTTTTTGTAAGCTATTGTAATTGATTTCCTTCAAATAATACGAACAGCCAATCAAATAACTTGTCAGAATTCACTGATCAGTTAAATATGGTTTCAGAAATGCTTACACGAAATATCAATAGAATCTTTACTTTTTATAAGATAAATATGATAAAACAGAATTAACATCCCAAAAGAAGATAAAAGGAAAAAACCCTAAAAATAAAACCAATTCAAAGTTTTGTTAGCTTACGGACCCGTAAAACCCGTGAAAGACAAACAGAAACTTTTACGGATCATTTACGCAATCGTCCAAACCCCATAGAGTTTCGTAGCCCGTAGAGGCCGTAGACTGTTTGTCGTAGCGCCGTAGCACTTGCTACGAAATGTAAATTGTCAGCCATATTTGACAAATTGAGTGGACCTCGTGGCTAAGACAGGAGCTCAGAGTTAATTAATAATAGTCGCACGGGTCGACGTCAGTCTTTGGATGGGTGACCATCTATTCCATGCCGAGACTCCTCATTGCCTCGGAAAGCACGGTAAGCTGTTGGTCCCAGCTGTCATTACTCGTTACTTGTCCTTTCTAGATGTACTACTACAGTATGATATTCAAGAAAAATTGGCTACAAAATGACTAATAATATGCAAATAAATGAATATGGTTTAACGCCCTACTTTCACGTTTTAACCACGTATTTACACAGGGTCGTATTTTGCCTTGACAAATGTGTGCGTTTCTTAGTTTTAAAGTGTAACGTAGTCTTTAGTTTGAACTACATTAAGCCTAAAATAATAAAACTGCTAAGCCTAACATTTGCAAAAAAAATGGTGGCTGAAAAACGGTAAAAACCACTTAAAAGGAGACAACATTGCTAAAACAATAAATTAGGTACGTAGCCTAACCTAGTAACAGAAGTTTACAGCCCAATAAAAGTAAGCAGAATTTGTCACAATTCAATATAGCCTCTTTTATACCAACCACCTTAATTCATTGAATTCTCAGAGGCCAAATAAAACTCGCCCTCGACCAGTTTTATTATTTGTCTCTTAAAGTCATATTATCAACATGACCACAATCCTCAAAAAGGGTCTAAAGGTACTAAAAATAAAACAGGACCTGAAAAAACTCGTTAACTTTGTTTTATTTTAATAAACATGCCTTTTGCTGTGTAAGTTCTGTTTACATAACTTCAAAAGAGAGCTCGCTTGACGACTACCCAGGATTGCGAATAATTTGAGGTCCACTACAATAATTTTACGGGGTCAATTAGTCCCATCGTTGACAAAATCAAACCAATTAATAAGAGGTGATAAGGAAAAGTGGGACTCTGTTCCTGATTACCTAATTTTTTAAACTTTTTATAGAAAGATTTCAACCGAAAGCTAAAGAGGCGCTAATTTTCCAAATCTGTGACTTTTGTGACTGAAATTTTATTATATTCTGTTGCAGCATTGTGATATTTCATCTATTTTTTGTAATACATTATGGGTTTTGCGTGAATCAAATTAATTTTAATTTATTTATTATCTAAACCGTAATAATTACGTATTTATCATTTTAGTTTCACGAGTAGGAAACAGGCGATATTTAAGTGAAAAAGTTAGAGATGAATTTAAACTACAATTAACAACAGGCCTACAAAACGTAAATATAACAGCGCTAATCAGCCCACAGAGGAAGCCCCAAGGGCTAGAAATAAACTTTTAGGGGCTTATACTGAAATAGAAAACAAAACCTTTTGAGCGAGAAAATAACTAATGAGCTTGCTGTAATCCAAACTAATATTATAAAGAGAAACGATTACATTTTCGTATGTTTGTTTGTGACACTTTCACGCTAAAACAACTGCACAGATTTGGGTGAAATTTAACACATGGGTAGACCATGACCTGGATTAGGTCATAAATATTTTTGCGGGTGAAACCGCGGAGCGCAGCTAGTTGCTTATACTTGCAGAATAGTTTTATTTATGGTACCAGGTATGGTGTATAACGACATAGTCGTTGAGGCAGCTACTATTGTCCTTTACGTAGAATTGCCCTTTAGTCATCTTTTACGAGTCCACAGGGAAAGAATACCCTTTTCCTTCGCACATGTGACGCACACATATCCATATACAGGAAAAGTTTTTATCCAGTGCGCAAACTGTAACCATAAATTCAGCATATATAGACCCCCAGCGCAGAAATTTTTCGTCTTTTATGCAAAAAAAAACAGCTGTTTCATACCTTTTGACCACGTAGGTATTGCACTTTTCTATGAAACATCTGATTTAATTTTTTTACCGACGAAACATTTCTTCGCTTGGAGATCTAGAATGGTTTACCATTTATTCACAAAACATAGTTGCCAGCTGCTCATGAGTTCCGCGATATATTTTAGTTTACAGAAAAAAATTGCCCGCAAAAAAGCTGGAAGGGACAAATTCAGGGATATACATAATTCATTTTACAGCTGAAATCTGAAATATTTATTTTCGCATGCATTTTTAAATGTTACCAACTTTATTTAAATGCTGTCTGACGACTAAGTGAGAACTTTAAAGGTCAGCATTAACCATTGCAGGCTACAGTTAAAATTGTAATTGCAGTAGTTGTGATGTCATCAAGCGGATAATTCTAATCCACGCTCAGCCACTACGGCATAACTGTGTGGAAATTACATAGTATTATATTAATATCACGCATAAATACCTATTCCACAAAGGGGTAGTCAAAGGTGTAGGTATAGTAAGCCCACATTTTGCCAAATGTATGATAAGCCACATGTAAGGTTAGATTCAAATGTACTTAATAATTAAAACTACGTTATACAAAATAAATACAAAAAACAAAAGGACACTTAGGCGTCGAAGTATTCCTCCGCATCGCTGTCATCAGGAAACGTGCCCAGAAGACTGGCAGCATTGCCACGTTGAATGGCAATGCTAATTCTTTGACCAAAGAACGACCCAGCCCTCTGGTCACGTGAAGTGTCGACCAGCCGGCGAGAAATTTCCTTAAAGAGGAGACGTGCACTCGGGCAGGTTAGATTAGATCGTTACGGGTCGATAGAAGCCAGAAAATCTGACAATCAGCCCTTCTATAATATAATATACAATGTGTCCGGACATGGACTATCGATATTATTAATACTTAAATATAAACTATTTTAAAGTACAATTACACTCTAACCTTGGGACACTACCCCGCAAAGTGGCAGCCATTTTGATTTTTTTGTTGAAATATTCTCTATGAGAATACAAAAACAATTATATCTCTCAAAGTTTTAGTCATACTGAGATAAAAATAGGCTCATTCGAAAGGCAATAATATTGTCTACCGTTTGCATTACAAAGCAATGTGTTCACAATTCCATAAGTTTTGAAAAAAAAATGAAAGTCGTAAAAAATAACGAAAGCGTTAGGTGTTTATCTTTAAAAGTGGGATAAAATATATTGTGTATTGGACCCAAGGTTAGAGTGAAATTGTACTTGAAATAAAATAGTTTATATTTAGAATATCGCTAGTCCATGTCCAGACACACTGTATTATGTAATCCTACTAATATTATAAATGTAAAAGTTTGTATGTTTGTTACATAATCACGCAAACACGGCTAAACGGATTTGGTTGAAATTTGGCACATAGATAGTTTGTAACCTGGAATAACTTATAGGGAACTTTTTATCCCGGTAGTACGTTTCCGCGGGATAATTTCCGACCTCCACGCGGGTGAAACCGCTGGCAAACGCTAGTACTAAAGGGGATCGTATTACCCAGTGGGTTCCTGGGTTGTGAAAGTCAGATAGGCTGTTGCTCCATGTAAAGTACTGGTATTCAGCTACATACGGTGAGACTGGAATCCGACCCCAATAGTTGGAAAAAGACTTAGCAGATTCATTGCTGATTGGGGTCAACCCCGAGTCCGGGCATGACCCGGGGATCGTACCCAGGACCCCGCCATCAGCAGTCGCGCTCCCGACCGCTAGACTAAGGAGACAATCAGATTTAACCTTATCTACCGATTAGTATCTCCAAAAAAACAAAACCATTAGTAGCTCTCTGTATCTCTCTCCTATTTTAATACATAAAGCATGCCAACGGAGGAAAATTAGTGTCGGCATTAATTAATGTTCAACAAGACGCTATAAGGGAAACATTTGCAAACTTTATACGTAGTTTAATTCACGCGATACCCACATCCCATACTAATAACTTAATAAGGCTTGAGTTTTAGAAGGAGAAATTTATACCATAGTATCTACCTACATATGTTAAAGTTGTACTTTTATTCATCATCATTTATGAAACTGGGGCTTGTGGTTATGTAATAACAGCCACACGGTTCGATCGATCAGGTGTAGCTTCACCTGCCGCGGTGGGTCCACGGATCCATCTTTACATACCAAGACCCACGCACATTAAGTCGTTGGTCTCGGCTGTCATACGTACATCTTTGACAGTCGTTACGAGTAGTTAGAAGCCCCGAAAGTCTGACAACCGGTCTTACCAAAGGGAATCGTACTACCCAATAACTGGGGTGTGAGGTCAGACAGGCAGTTGCTCCATGTAAAATGCTGGTATTCAGCTGCATCTGGTTAGACAGGAAGCCGATCCCAAAATTGTTGGGAAAATGCTAGATAGATGATGATGATTATTTAAAGAAAGGATGAGTAGTGCTGGTTATCTCCTGATATTTATTCTTTGAACAACAACTACCTAAGCTGGATTTGATAGCCAACAAAAGTACCTACATTTGAGCTACTCATAACTGACTATGACCAATATATTTACGTGGTGTAAGTATGTACTTGAGGACCTTGCCATAGAGCGATCCTTGCTAAAGCATAATTTGCCGTTTAAAAACAGATTTTAATTGCCCACAACAGACATTGTTCAAGCAAATAACGGATAGACTTCGATATTTTACAATTCCGTTGGGTCTTATGTTTGTGTATGACACGCCATTAATAAGTTAAATTCCCCGTTAAATCAATATTCTCTGAAGCAATGTTTTCTTAAGTGCGTGTAATTGAATAAAAACATCCAAAGCATGGCTTGAATAGCTTAAAATTGATCGAATTGATTATGAAGCAGAGCGTAAAGTATGTTTTGAGTTTCTATAGAAATATGCGGATTGTTTCAATAGACTTTTTACTTCTTAACTCTTGAGCACACATTCTGCGAAGCAGTAATGCTCGCGAATAGGGAGGCGGTGCACGTGAGGGAGAGGCAGTATATGCGACCTCACGGCCTTTGTCAACGCAGGAGACGCCATGGGCGTCGGAAATCCCAGGCTAATTCCCGGCCGCCGTAGGCGCGGGCTTGCGGACGGCGAGTAATGGGTAGCTCGCTGTCCGGTAAAGACCAAGCTCGGGTCGACGGCGCGTTGTGTTCCACGCGTGCCTCAAAGAGATGTCAGCACTAACTAGTGGGGTCCGCAAGGGCCGATGCCTGCCAGGGGTGCGGGCTGTTCGAAAGAGATACCGTGGCCCCTGGCACACAGGCAACTGAAGGAACACGGGTGGGTTTTAGTCATTAAAAGTCTGACATGCCCTCCTGGTCCACCCAGAGCGGGAGAAGTTATTTGATGATTTGCCAACCTAAAAAAACCCCCGTCAGGGACGAAGTTCCTTACACTTTTTCTTCAACTCTGAATTGATCGTCTTTTTTAAATTACTCAAACTTTATTTTGACTTCACTATCGGCTATAGCACTATCTCGCCTTTTCTCTGTCTCTTTCACAGTACCAAAACGTCGCAAGGACTTGTAGAAATTGTCACGTAACGAAAAGCGGTATGCGGGGGCATACCGATTTTAGTTACGTGACGAATTGACGATGACGATTTCAACAAGTTTACTTTTACCACAAGCTGCGTTAAAGACTTTCGGTCCAATAACAACGTATACCTAATTAATCAATTAAAATAACAATATCCTTTTTTTTTTTTTTTTTTTTTTTTTTTTTTTGTTTACGGGGGGAAATCCTCATGGATGTCCTCCGCCCTGGGGAGGGCGGAGGGGTCTGTCAGACTCTTACTGACTAAAACCACCCCGGTGTTCCGCCTCACACTTGCACCGGAGATCACGGGAACAAAAATGACTTCCGCGATCCCCGGCTAGTGCCGGCCCGCCTGTGCGGGCCACCTCGCGTTAGGGGGGGAGTGAGGTGTTAAACTCCCCCCTTACATCAAATAGAGGCGCGCGTGGAACACTACGCGCCGCCATCTCGGGTCCTAAGAAGTAGGGGGCGACGGATTTCCCCAGATCCGTCGCCCCTGGACCCATTTAGGGGGGCCGGAAGAGGGCGTTGTCCGCCCTCCGCCGACGCCCGGTGCGTCTGCTGCGGATCGGGTTAGCGGAAGAAATCTCCCGCTCCCTCTCCGCAGCCTCCTTCTGCGAAAGTACGATTTCGCAGAAGGATACCACCGCGTCCCAGGACTCCTCGCTGCCGACCATCGAGTCGACAACGGCCGGCAGCGACAGGTCACTGCCTACTCCTGAGATGAGGGCACGGCGCGGCTCCTCCCAAGCAGCACACTCTGCAAGCGTGTGCCACGCCGTATCCTCCCGACAGTCGACGCAGTGGTGACACCGAGCGTCCGGCTCCCTGTTTATGCGACACAGGTACTTCCCGAAGCAACCATGCCCCGAGAGCACCTGTGTCACCCGAAACGACAGGGAGCCGTGCCTCCTCCCGAGCCAGCGCTCGAGTACCGGCCGGACCGCCCCGATGGTGGCGGGGCCGGCGGTAGGGCGTGAAAGCCTGTCCCGCCATTCCGCCACCAGGGCTGCGCGAAGCTGTGACCGACGCAACTCCAAATGTCGCGGCGTCAGCCACTCGCCCCGCGCCCTCGAGTCCTCGCGCCACTGATACAATGACGCGAGTACCTTCGCCTCGAGGTCCCACGGCGGGGATCCGGCCAGTACGCAAGCCGCCTCGTAGGAGATCGTGCGATATCCCCTAATGACTCTGACGGCCATCGCTCGCTGTGGCCTTCGCAGGACAGCTATGCTGCCGGCCGTCAGGTCAGCCGCCCAGATCGGGGCCCCATACAGGGCCATCGATCGCACGATCCCCACGTAGAGCCGCCTACAGGCGGCGCTCGGGCCCCCCAGATTGGGAAGCAGCGTTGACAGCGCCCCAGCCGCGCCCAACAACTTGGGCGCGAGCCGCTGGAAGTGGGGGCCGAAATCCCACCGGCTGTCGAGCACCAATCCAAGATATTTCATGGTAAACTCGACAGCGATTCGAGACCCCCCGACCACGAACAATATCCTAACTTAACTAAAACTAACTGATAGTCTGTTCAAAGAAATCTACAAACGGCTGGTTGACACTTCTGTGACTCAAATACTGGCTTTTACCTAGGCCAGAGGCTAAGCATTGCCATTCCACGTGGCAATGCCGCCAGTATCTTCGATACTAGTACCAGTCAACAGCGATGAGGATGAATTTTTCGAAGCCGGTTTTTCTTAAATCCGATGCATTCATTCGTGTTTTTCCACGAGATAAAACAAGGAAAACATGTAGTTGGCACAAATATTTGTCTTCCAATATTTGTGGAAGATTGGATGTTTGCGCATTTAACGGAAAACTAAATATGACACTTTTTCTTGGTACCCATTGTAGGTATTATTTTCTAACTAGATTGCGTTCAAGACTATAATCATTATCACTATGCCTTATGTTTCTTTTTTAAATAAAACTAACAAAAACCTAGAAAATATATGTCACTGATTTAATCTTATATTATTGACATGATTTCCCAAATAAAGTAAATACCTAAATAAATGATGTTAAGGCAACTAACAAAAGGCCTTGAAAGACACAACGAGTTATTGATGAAGTTCTTAGAAAGGGCAGGTGCTTAGTACTCGCAACGCGGCATTCGTGACGACCCAGATATACAGGGTGGCAAGAACATCGATGATGATTCTAGAACCCCCACCCCCCCTTACTGTAGAAGTTTCTCGTCGCGTCGGTTATAAAAAGAAAATCTGCTGTTTATATTAAAATTCAATACCTACGCGGTCAAAATGCACAGCTAATGTACAGCTAATATTTTTTTAATAACCGACGAAATATTTTGACGCAGTGGGATTCAGATTCCTGTACTGAATTCATGGTACCAGATTGTGTGTCAATGCCACGGGTTGTATGAACGTAAGCGAAGCAAAATCAGTATGTGAGGATCATAGCAGGCGGCTTTTTGAAGTTTCTGCCTATCCCCCCATGAGAAGAAAGCTCCCAAATAACAATGTAAATTTTTATAATTTTAATTTTTTACAATGTGTGACATATTCTCGTCATTATTTGACATTATACATCAATTCTAATATCGACTATTTATTCAATAGAATTCATTTTATTTATGTAGATTCTTTTACTTGTTGTGAATAAGAGAACGTTGTAGGCCTTACAGACTGTACATTTGTAGACGATTTTCTTTTCTTTATTTTCATTCCTCTAAGTACTTGGTATTTATTGACATGCCTGCACTATCCTCCCATACCTATTATGACTGTAATTTAAAAACATTGTAAAAGCCAATTATTTTTAAAAGAGTAACCGTGGAGTTTCTTGCCGGCTCTTCTCCAAAGGAAGCGACAAATTGGAACCGTGCACCTAGCTTCTCACGTTTCATAAGTGCCCATGCAGGTTTATGTGAAATAAAATATTTTAAATTAAATTAAAAAAAAAGAAAAGAAGGCGTGAGTTTATTTATGTTATGTTGTCTATTAATGATAATTATAGTGCTCTACAAAAACTGTTTCGGTAAATATTTAATAGATACAAAACGCAAACTGGTATGTTTGTTTACCAAAGAGAATTCTGTATAGGTGAGAAATCAATACACACTAGAAGTCACATAGGTAGATGTTTGAGTTTATAGATGGATAGACAAGTGAGCTCATCGCTACCACCGCGGCAACCAATTTCCTTTGGTTTAAACGAGAAAATACGGAATACGGACGATATTCTGCACTGGTCGTGTTTTTAAACTTGCCTTTTTATATGGTAAATGAAGCGAATTGATATTTATTAAGAATCCGACTATAATATTATAAATGTGAAAGTTAGTATGTTTCGATATTTGTTCCTCAATCACGCAAAAACGGCTGAACGTTTTTAGATGTTTGGCACATAGATTTTTTTCAAAGTCAAAGTCAAAGTTTATTGCGAACTAAGTGTACAGTGTTGGTGTTATCGGGTGTTAGTGCTTATGACTTAGCAGCCTTTTACAAGCATTGCAATTCATCCTAAATTAGCATGCATTAAAGATTATTATTATATTATTATTTTCTTACAAATTATAGATTATAGCTAAGACCAGATTAATGTCAATAATAATGAATTTAATACAATTATTCAGCAATATTCGAGTCATTCTTTTCAGGTAGTATAAATTATAATTAAAGTATCATAGTTATGAAGTTAAATAGGATAGTATAGACTAAATCTTATGGTTTGTATAGGACAGATCGCCACTTTTGTACATTAGAGAAAAACGTTATTTTAAGCTAAATTCTAGAAATTCTTTCACTGAGTAGAAACATTTTTGAATTAGGTATAGTTTTAGCCTTTTTTGGAATATTGTTACTGATTTTTCAGTTTTAAACATGTTTGGCAACTTATTATATATTTTTATTGCCATATAATATGGGCTATCACTTAACATTTTTATTCTTGAGGATGGAGCGCATAACCTCTTTTTATGGCGAGTGTTGACGTTGTGCGTATCTTCTACTTTTGTGAACTTGTCGATATTTTTAAAAACAAATACGCAAATGTCAAGTATGTATATTGACGGCAGAGTTAGAATCTCATATTTTATAAACAAAGGTTTGCAGCTCTCCGTATTATCTATTTGGGCTAGAATTCTTACTAATTTCTTTTGCATTATGAATAGTTCATCTACATTAACACTATTTCCCCATAGCATGACGCCATATCGCAACCATGAGTATGCGTATGCGTAGTAAGCAGCCATAGCTGTTTGTGTGTTAGTGCTTTGTTTAATTTGAAAAAGAGCGTAGGAGAATCTGGAGAGTTTTGTTTTTATGTGGTCTATGTGTGACTTAATTCCAGTTAATGTGTGTGTCAATATTTATGCCAAGTAGGCTAAACGTATTAACTTCTTCTATTTGCGTGTTTTTGAATGTTGTTTTTACATTTAGAGGTGGTTTTTTGTATGATCTAAATTGTATTATTTTAGTTTTATTGATATTAATTTCTAAGTTGTGGATCTGGAGCCAAGTATCTACAGTTTGGAGGGTATCTTGTATTTGCAGACTAGGGTTATTTACATTTCCACACTTGATTAATATTGAAATATCGTCTGCAAATAATACTGGTAAAGCGTTATCTTTATCTAATATTTTGGGAAGGTCATTAATATAGATTAAAAATAGTGGGCATCCTAACACACTCCCTTGTGGGATTGAACAAGTTATTGGTTTTTCTTGTGACCTAATGGTTTTGATCTGATTTTTAGCATGGTCGTAATTTTCAATTTGTACTATTTGTGTCCTATTATGTAAATATGATTTGAACCACGAATAAGCTGGTCCTCGTACGCCACAACCATATAGTTAGTTTATAACCTGGATTACCACATGGTACTTTTTGTCCCAGTAGGTACTTGTTCCCGTGGGATCGCCTCCACTCGGGTGCAACTGCAAGCAAAAGCATAAAGAGAGAGCGTTTTGGATTTATTGTTTCCTCAAACTTGTACTCTTCTTGTTTTCTTTATCCATTCTACAAGGGCATAATTGTATGTAATAATTACAAGTTGTAGGATAATACTTTCGTTTTCCGCCTAAAAGCCATTTAATTGTCCAATAGTTTCCTCGAAATTCAAACACACTATACTATAGGTATAAAAAAAAAAAACAGGAATTTTTTTTTTTGAGCAAATTGACATTTGTCGTGTTTATACCATTGCATACAACAGTTGCGTTTTGAATTTACGGACAACTTAAGGTCAATCGGCTTAACAATTAATTTTCCGGAATTTACACAGGTAAATTAATATTTTGTAGTGGTCCATTTACTTTTTGCTATGTATTTTATGTTTTTTATGTATTTTATAGCAAAATATAATCAGGGTAATG
The DNA here is from genome assembly GCA_947359405.1 of Antitype chi. Lineage (NCBI taxonomy): Eukaryota > Metazoa > Arthropoda > Insecta > Lepidoptera > Noctuidae > Antitype > Antitype chi. Next base: position 4,800,276 of record OX375815.1, on the reverse strand, counting down.
TGTAACCATAATCAAAAGGCGATCAGTTGATACAGAATATGTTAACAAGAGATTATTTAAACACTCGGTTGGTTCAAACATTAAGCGGCCCACAAAGCCCGGCAAAACTAATCCCTGCTTAATTAACTAGAATCCCCCATACATTAAAATATTCAGTACAATTAACTTCCGCTTTGTACATGAACTGATGCGATTATAAAGGTAACAATTGAATGGCTTTAACTTGTAAAACATTTACTGTCACACTGCAAAATTGTGGCGAACAGTTGTACGCAGTAAACGTGGATTAATCACGTTCTGTTTCATGATTATGATATTAAACTCAGTTTTAGATTTTAACTAGAGTTGGAGAGAGATTAAATAGTCTGAAATCTGACAGTTTTGTATCGGAGAAAGGAATTGTAAAGCTATTATTAGTTAGTTATTTATTTTGTAAATTCCGTGTGGTCCTTCAGTTTACACGCATATATGTAAATATTTTATTTATTTGTACAGTTAGGTAGGTACATTAATTAGTTTTTAAGTCCAGCTTTTTATAATTAATAACAGCCACTTACAGAAATGTTCGCCACATTCATTTCGAACACCAAGAGTTTTTATTTTTTAAAGGCACCTAAAAAGTTAGTTTTCAGCGGTTCAGTCTTTCTCATAACGCTCAGGGCCCGAAAACATAACCGTCTGTCAAGTTAAAGTTAATTATCTAAGTTTTAATTGTATACACCTTTGCTACACACCTTTGTATGTGGCTAAGGAGATATACGATCGAATCTTGCGTCGTTGAATATTCCGAGAGACATTTGAACATGTCACAAAGAAATTCTCAGAAGCGCAGGTGTACAACTACTGTGGTAGATCGATACAAGCACTGGAACATATTTCCTTAATGAATTGGTAAATACATGCAATTACTTATGTATTAGCGTGCATAATAGTAGTTTATGAAAATGTTGCATGAGGGGTATTAAAACACTAGTGTGTGTTTTTAATAATACCACACGAGTGTTTTAATACCTATTCATGTGCAGTTTCATGCACTACTTTATCTACTCTGATACATTGGGATTAAACCTACATAAAAAATAAAAGATCAGGCTTAAAAGAGTAAGATATCGTTTTGTAATGGTATAGTAATGGCGCGCCCCGCATGCGTTCCATTAGAATAAAATTGTATTGATGGAAACTCCTTGGTGATATTAACTCTGTATGGTAAAATAAAGATTTTTAATATTATTTTGCAAGTGAAATATTACGATATCACAGTAGATAAATAAACAAACCACATCACTAACTCACTATGTGACATGATTTGATAATTTAGTATGATCTATTAAATTACTAATTCACAAATCTAATTACTTAATTGTTTTGGTCTATTCAAACTAATGTCTCTTTGGGCCTTTTCATTAATATAAGTCAGTACAAAATTTGTATTATTTATCATTCGAAATCATGACACATCATGAAATGAAATGTTTATTTTGTAAATAGACTTTTACACGTCAATAGCAGCTTTGAGCTGACCTGTACCAACAGACGACATAGATAATATAACAGAACTAACAACTGACAATTATGAAAATTGTCTGATCTATACAATGCACTCTCCTCAAATAGAACTATCCTCGTCTCAGTGGCGTGTAGTTCATACAGACAAAAGACACTGCAACCCCACCTAAATCAGATAAATATTTGTAACTCATATTATTTTATCACTAAACAAAAACAAAACTTTATTCATACATCAGCTCCACCTGTCGAGTGTGGGTGGTATCATTTAGTATCAATTCGACGAAACTTCGCATTGCGCTGCACTAGCGCTACCGAGTGCCTCTGGAAATTTACTAACTATTCGCGTCTAAATCAGGGGGTATCAACTTTGTATTGGCCAATGTAGGACAGGTACCCGGGGCAGAAATATGACATTGCCAACATTAAAAATATTGTGAAGGACCCAAAAAATTAGGTCCCTAATAATACTTTATTTTTAAGTTGTAACACGGCTGCATTGTGTTTGTCGCGTTTTTTTTCCTTTCTAAATAGTAGTTTTTAGACAGAAAATTTGCCAACGAAATATAAATATTTATTAGATAGTAAAAAAGTGAATGGCTGTTTGAAGTAATGCAAATTTTTTGTTAGTCCAAATTACGTAATATCATAGTAACATCGTCCTAAATTTAATGAAACCGAAAATATAGTAGTTATTTTTGATAATTCATAGTGGCAACTCAATGTCATGTCAGTCAGACGATAAATGTCCTTGAAATTGTGGTTTGTTATTGTTTTATTAATACATTCTTAGTAAAATCGAATCTACCATGTATCTTCAGGACTCGTTATATGTATAATAAACCTACTTAAGTACTGTACGTATCGTAAATAACTGAATAACTTCGTCACTATTTCTACTGATCTGTGTGTTGTGAAGTCCTGTGTACGCCTGTAAGTGAGAAATCCACCATAACTCAATGCATATGTTATTTTTATTATCTTATGTTTCTAGTGAATAAGTCGTTGGTGTACCTTTTAATTAATATTAGTACCTTATAAATAAATAAAATCTACTGTCGATTCTGTTTGAGTACATTTTGAAAATTGGGTTTTGTCAACTTTTGTCTAACCTTGTTGTATGATCTATGTAAATGTAGTTAAAACAAACTTATGGTTTAGTCTATACTCTGAGGCTACTGCAAACAGATGGTAATTAAACTTTTTGAATGTATTAATATGAACACAATAATAATAAATTGTAATGCAACTGTTGAAATAAATATGAAATTATTTATTTACACACTATTGTTTTATTTTGCCATATCCACTCTGTAGGTTTTTTGGTAGGTACATTCTCTTGTAAGAAACTCACATTTGAGTTTTCTTACAAGAGAATGAACCTACCAAAAACCATGTTCAATAGGCTGGGGATGCTAAGCAAACGTTTGAATTTACCGCCATACGAGGTTTTTTCCTAGGGGCGAATATAGATGGCGCTCACACAATCGTTCTACTAAATATTGTATGGAGTTGGCATTCTTCTCCGTTAGGAGTATGTGTTCTGTGGTCTAAATTTTTATATGTGTGCTCTCGTGGTCATGCCGATTTAATGGGTGTGTGTTCATATACTGACGTGGCACACAATATCACAAATGATGCATACAACCGTACAGAGTAGACTGTGGCTTTTTTAATAACACGACAAATTACGACGCTTACCAAAGTTTTACGAACCGAAGTTGGTTATGCAAATATTTTAAAAAGGAGCATTGTTTCATTTAATATCGCTACATAAGCCACCATTACTTTTATCGTATTATTTTGCCGCCATTGTTTGTTTCGTTAGTTTTGGTTGTGAGCTATGATAGCAGCAGGCTTAGCACGAGAACCGTAGAGAAGCGTTTTGTCGACGGAAGGGTAGATAAAAATATTGAGAAAATAAAAAATTATACGTTTTCAAATCTATCTTTCGGTGAAATGAAAAAAACAAGTGATCGTGGATAGTCGTTGTACACCGGATTTGCAATTAATACAAATTAAAGGTAAAGTCAATCGTAAATTCAATACAAAACAATATGATTCGATCAGTGGGTCGTCTTAGGGGCAGAGTTTATGACTTATACACACAGCCACTCACAGATTGCATACCTACGCAATCGGTTGTTCTGTGTTTTTTGCCCTTTTTACACGCTTTATATTAGCTTCACTTGTATGTTTGTTTGTATGTTTGTATGTAACCGACTCCTTTGAGCGCGATTTTGACCCACTTTAAACGGTCAGATTTCATTGAAACTTTGTAAACGTGTCGAGGACCAATGACAATTCAATAATTTAAAAAAAAATGAGAAAAAAAAAAGAAAAAAAAACACGTTTTTGTAGTTAGCAGAACTAAAAAAATTAAAATAAATAATAGTTAAAAAAAACGAAAAAACACGCTTTAAAAACCAAACTAAAAAAGGAGAAAATAATTTAATTCAATTAAAAAGCGTGGGGTGCTTGACATTAATTGATTATAAAAATACCTCAAAAAGCACCCCACGCTTTTTAATTGAATTAAATTATTTTCTCCTTTTTTAGTTTGGTTTTTAAAGCGTGTTTTTTAGTTTTTTAAACTATTATTTTTTCAATAATTTCTGCTTATCTTGTCTAAAAACTCTGTGCACGCCACTGACTCGACTAGCCAAAGCTAAAGTGAAATCATACCACAATAGCTTTACAAAATGTCAATCGTCAGTATTTTCAATATCTTTCAATCTTTAAAAGGAAACTACCAATCATCGAACTAGGCTTAATCATTTCAGTCTACTCTAAAAAAAGGCGAGACAAAAATAAATCTTCTTGACATTTCTAACGCCTACAGGAAATCATTTAGTTGGATAGTTATCTGGAATTGAAAAATGTGGCTACTGTGTGTCATCTTATACGCGATAGTGAATGTTAAATGGTGGATGGGAAAGTGAATTGTGGTTGTTTGTCATCTAGTTTGAGGACAAAGTAAATAAGGGAAAGTGTATTCTATCTCTCCTTGACACGTGTCTCCCACCCTTTTTAGGGTTCCATAGTCAATAAGGAACCCTTATAGATTCGCCATTCCTTCGCGTCCGTCTGTCCGCAGCTTATGTCAGAGACTCTTAGTACCTACTAGTACTTAATCTGTAATTTGGTATGAACAAACATTAGTCACGTTAACAAAATGGTAAAATAAAATCTTCGAAACAATTTTTTCATGATACTTCCTCTACACGTTTTCTCGTACTCTCTCCGACACACACTTTTCCGGTTTTTGACCAGCGACTACTTTGATTTCTTTGTTGTTAGCAGGGACCATAAGATTTAAGAGAAATAAACAGTGTAAGTCTAAATAAAAGCTATTAACTTATAAATAAGTAGTTAAACACAAAAATGTATAAATGTGACAGTTTGCATATTTAGATGTTTGTTACTTAATAACGCAAAAACGGCTGATCGGATGTGAATGAAAATTGGCACACAGATAGTTTGAAATCTGGAATAACACATAGGATACTTTTTATTCCCATAGTACGTTCCCATGGGATAATTTTCGGCGTCCACGCGGGTGAAACCGCTGGCAAAAGATAGTAGAAAATAAATTCGGTTGTTTCAATATGATTGGCGTAACTTCAAACCAATAAAACTGAGTTTTAGATCTTATGGGCTATTGGTTGGGACGAACTACAAGTATGAAATTTTATACCCCTTCTTTATCAAGTAGTAGTAGATACTGTTATACATTTAGACCTTTTGGAGGTTGTTTCAGTAACAGAAATAAAACTAGCAACCATTTCACTAATTAAATATCTACCTACTCTGTAACTGTCACAACGCAAGGTAAAATAAACATAGCAACACCAACAGACTTCTCCGTCACCTAATAACTAAATCGTCAGCTCCGTTATGTTGACAGCGCGGGTCGGACACGGCACACCCATCTATTTCATTACGGGCTTAAATTTCCTCCATTAGGTAATCTACACAAATCGACCCGTTTGTTTTATCCCAAAAAAGGCGAAATTAACGCGTGGGCGACTTAGGTACATTAAGTTAGATGTACTTGTGTAATAAGCCCTACGGGTCGATAGTTCAGTTTTTTACGCTTGCTGCGGCTGGTCCGTGGATGGGTGCCCATAATTACATAACAAGACCCGTTGGTCCCGGCTGTCATTGGTGGATCTTTGACAGTCGTTACGGGTCGTCAGTCTGACAACCAGCCTGACCAAGGGGTGTCGTATTACCCAGTAACTGGGTTGTGAAGGTCAGATAAGTCATGTAAAATACTGGTAATCAGCTGCATCTGTTTCACTGGAAGCGAACCCCAACAAGTTAGGAAAACGCTAGACGGATGATGACTTTAGCCGACATTGCGGAGTTAGGGACCAACTATGTATTATAATCATGAACGCCATGTTGGAAAAATTAAAAGGTACACTGTACTGACTAAACTTTTTTGTTAGCGCATTTTACATGAATAAAATGGTTCTAAACTTTGTTTGAATTTCACAGCTTGTTTCAACCGCTTTCGTTTGTGATCCAAAACCTTTGTTTCATTACCTTTGAGTCATTAACAAAAACCACTGAAAAATAACCATCTAATTAAAAGCTAATTAAAGGGACCCCGAAAAAATATTTATCCTCCAATTAAATTCATTTTGTGGCTGGCTAGTGACTATTAATTACCTAGACCCTCCGCTTGACGATGAAAAAGTTTGAAAACAAAATTAAGTGGAGAAAGTGAATAGAATGTAATTTTCTATTCATTCATACGATTTTTCATAACATTCTCGTCTAGACTGTCTGTGGTTTGATCGTGCGTGTAACATAATAGGATTTCTTTGATTATTGATGCCGATAAAGATTGTGAAGCCAAAAAACTTAAGGGGGAAACGCCGGGCTTTTTCATATAACCCTATTGAATGACTATTACATAAAATATTAGTATAACAAATACTTCTAACGATCGCGTGTCATACTTTGCTGAACATACAATCTGACGCTGATCTGAAAATTGCAAAAAAACCTCAATAAATTAGATTTTTGCGGGCATTTCTAGTGCTACCCCCTTAAGAAACAAATAGCTCAGGTAACATCAATCAAAAGTCTATACAAAAGAAGCGAAAAATTGGTAAACCACCTTGAAAGAAAACGAAGTAATGCCTACATGCAAGAAAAACATTACATTATAAGTACGTCGATAATCTTTCATTTGGCATCGCGATTTGAACAATAAAGAAGTCGTTAGTTGTTCCGTGGACGCACGCTAGATTACTGATAAAGAACATTTAGTTATTTTATTTCAGCCTTTCTAAAATAAGTCTGATTTTAAACCCAAAACACTGGTATATTGTTTAATGTCAGTAAATTGTATCCCAATAAATTGTTCGTCGTTAAGTACAATTTATCGCTCCCGTTACAATGGAAATATAGCTGAATTTTGGAATATAAAATAATAGTTATTATCTTCTATTCCAAAACACAGCTATATTAATTTTGAAATATATTTGATAGTTATATATTTAAGTTAGAAATATTTGTTAAAATTACCATCCACTCGCGAAGAAATAAATCAACAGCTCACTTTGGTTCCATAGTAACAGAGGAAGATAACATAGAGTAAAACATTATTTTTATTTGGCTGTCACTTTCAGATTTAGCCCAAAAATTTATGGAGGCAGAATGGATTACTGTGTTTTTACAGCTAAGCACTACAAAAATAAATAACTCATCACCCAATGATAGGTATGTCAATTTGCCATGCTGTAGGCATATGTGTATTATGCAAATCGATAGATTCTGCCTCTAAAGCATTTTAGCGACCAAAGCATGAAATAAACAGACAACGATAGAGAAATTTGGACCCAGTTTAAACAATAAAGTACCTAAGCAACATTAGCTAGGCTGTGGACGTTATGTGTCATAACGTTATTGTATATGAATTACGTTACGTTATTGTACCAAGTTATATATATGCTTATATAAATAGGCTTTGGAAACTCGTGTAGGTAAGTATCAGATACTTCCAATAAAAGTGATTGTAGCCATGACAGATACTTTCAACAACTGCTGTTATATATATCACAAAGAATATTTGCATAACGTCATATTAAGATCAATCATTGAAATATTTTAAAGTTTCCTGTTTATATTCTACACCTGGTAGATAGCAAGAAGGAATGCAAAAATTATCGTAAGTGTCGAATTCTTGATACATGAATTGATATTTGAAAACTTTGATCGTAGAAGTTTTAACGATTCTCAAGATTAAATTACGCCCATCAGTGGGTGAAATCAGTGGACTATGATGATGATTAGTAATGTAATTTTGATTGCACGTTGCCAATTATTTTGTTTGTATTTATTTGTAATTTACCACTACATCCAAAACTAACGCAATTACCAAGTTAACTGACTCATAGAAGACCAGTCAGCATAATAAACCTTAGTACACACAGGCTTTACCGAATTCTAAAGGAAACCGTACTCCATTCGGCTTTACATCGACAGAATCGAGGGCCCATTAGATTCAAAACACTTTCGATTTAGGCTACCTTCTGGAGATAATGGGAGCTTACCTTTGTCCGTTTATCTATTAAACGTCTCTGCCAGCTGGGACAGATGCTGTCCTAATGTATAACTATAGTTTTTATGTACCTAGGCGGGATTGCACTACCTAGCATGCACTAACGATGAATGACATTGACGAGCTACCTGCTCTGCTCGTGCTTATAACTGGGCATTGATCCAAACAGTAGTCTTGTGCCTGCTCGGTCATTTTTAAGATCGCTCCGTACTAGTTCATTCCGGGCAGTGAACTAGTTCCTTCTATTAGTTCTATTGACTCTATTCGGTCTTCGCTCTCAGTCAGTACTTCCATAGATCACAGAGCAAAAAAGTCTCATTGAAATCGTATCAGTCAAATCTGTCTGTTCTCGTACGGACATACGGTATGGCTCTTTGTAAATGTACGAAGCTATTAGAACTAATAGACCGATTACAAGTCAGCATTCGGAAACGTTTCTTTTAGTACAGTGCAAAGAAACGGTTCCAATTCGTTCATCGTTCACAAACTACACAAGCCTACGAAACAGAGTCGGAAACAATCTAGGTACAAGATGATCATGTATGAATCTATGGACATGGTTTTTCCATAGAAGCATCAAAAAACAACAAGAACAATTAAAATAACTGAAACTGTGATTATGTAACGAAACTATCATTACATAGAAATCATTAAAAAGATAACATTGTTGCGGTAGCTTCTATAAACCTACCACGTGTTGTAATTGCATAAACTACTCAGTGGGCCTAACACAAACGCGCGAAATAAATGTAACGGAAATCGGAGCGATTTTCAAATTGAAAATACTCGTTTAACACGCAATATTTGCTTCGTTTTTAATGACTTTATTCGTATATACGGGTGATACTAATTGTGTTCCTGTCAAAAATTTTAACTACAATTTTTTTAATCGTTCGTAATGAAATTAAGTTTGAAAACAATATAAATTCTTGCACACATACAAGCCTGGTATAAAGCAATATTCAACAAACTATTCAATTAAGTTCTCAACATAATATCAATATAGACTTCTTGAAGACGACCTTTTGATGTCGAAGCTCGAAGAGAACTAACCTAAAAAGTAAGCGATGCTCAAAACATCATGTTATCGTTTAACTGTCAAATAATATACCTCATAACTGCACTGATACAACAATCATTTGAGGCAAATACCTAACATACTTTCAATTTTATATTTAGCATTTAACCCTTAATTGGACTAAAGGAGAATACTTCCCACATCATTTTAAGTGTCTCTATGCCGTCAAAAGTTACATGAATCCCACAATATGTCAATTATTATACGAACAAACAATGTGTCTTCACCCTAACGTCGAAGTTGAAACGGAACGTAACAGAATTTTTTATCTGTGGGCAGTCAAAAAACCGGCTGTTTGTTTTCGTTGAGTTGTGAACTAAAAATTGTAGTGCAAATACAAAAAAAAATTATAATGTCGCGGAAAAATGTGGTAAGTTTATTTTATTTAGTATTATTTGTAGGTTTTGAGTTGTTTTATGGATATCAATGTTATTTTTTGTGATTGTTTCAATATCAGTGTAATTATTGTGCTTCAAAACTTGTGGGAATTATAATACTTTAGACCACAACTGACTCTAATTTTAGCTAATACGAAAATATACAACTAACATAATTATGTGTTTCAGAGAAAAATACTAGATCTCTCAAAGGGAGAAAATGTGGAAAGGGCACTGTCAATATTGATGTCTTCAGTAGACGACGAATCTGACCATCTTAGTGAAGATGAACATCCCATAGTAGATGATGTATCACATATGAATACAATGTTAGACCAAATTCAAAAATCATTTTCTCAAGACGACTTGATTGCTATTTTGAGTAGTAAGTAGATATTTATTGAACAATTAGGTAAGAATAGAATTTTTTCAGTGCTTAGTTTTATAGTACCTTTATTTTTCCAGGTGAAATAAATACAGACGCAGCTGAAACTGTACAATATGCAGATGAACAAGTACTTGTCAACAGGCCTGAATGTACCCCACGTGATTACTTTCCTGATGGAATGCCTGTTTCCAGTGCAAGCTCTCAAATAGTTATTCAGCCTCTTGATGAACAGTTTTCTACCAGGAGCTTAGATATAGATACTGTATTTCAACAAAATCAAATAAACAATGAAGCAATGGACATAACAGATACACAGTCCAATCAGCAGGAGCCTGTGTTGAATATGCCTCCTGAAAGTAGAAATGTTCCATCAAATACTCCGAGACCAAGTTATTCTGATATGCAAAATAGAGAACGTTTATGGACCACATTTGTTGGAGACTTGAATATCCCTTCATTTGACAAGCCATTGCAAGTAAGAACAATATATACTAATAGGAGTACCCCAAAAGATTACTTTTTGGACATGTTTCCGGAGTCTGTGCTAAACTTAATTGTAGAAAATACAAACATATATGCAAATGAAAAAAGATCACATGGATGGATAGAAGGTGTCGATTCTGTAGCACCCGGGCAAAAGAGCAGAGGACAAAATATTCTTGTTCCATATGTTTGGTATCCTTATGCGCTGCTCCATGCTTTGAGAATTATCATTCTACACCAGCACTCTCCAACATGTAGATTATTTCCCACATAGAGCTCCCTTCATTTAGCCCTACACTTGCAGTAGGAGTATATTTCCCACGTTGTTTTTTATTTAAATAATAAAAAAAAATAAAAACAAAAAAATGAATTTTAATCTTATTCCTAAATAAAAAATTCCCACTAGGTTTATAAAACCGAGTAGAACGCACACACGCCATGCCCAATTAAGGGTTAAAATCAAACCGGTCCGCCTTGTTGGTCTAGTCAAGTCTAGTAATCGCAAGCGCTACTGCTGAGCGCATGAGGAGAAGACCTGCAATGTGAATTAAACACATGAGGTCCTGGGTTCATTTCCCAGGTCGGGCAAAGTGTTATTAGGTGTCTCTATCCGAAATTTGTCAGAACCAGACCGGAGTCTGGATTCGCGAGTCCCCATTAAAAGGTACTTAAACATGACTGGCGAAATGTGTTATGTTACGGTACTTAAAATAACTACAAATCTGATTAATATTTTCGAAATCTTGGGAAATGTATCATCGCCCGTTCGTGCTAGGGCCTCCGATATTAAACATTTACAGTCGCCCCAAACGTTAAGGTTGTACTTCTAACAGCGCTAACAAGTGAACATTAAGCTTTATGTACCTTTCAATATTAAAACCAACCTTAAAGTTGTCAATGCATTTAAACTGGGACATTTCAGAAACTTGTTTTCGCTGCTTTTACGATAAAGGAAATAAGTGTCGCGTTAGGCACATGTTCCAACTCCGGCGAAAAGCGAGTCGATCTAGTAGGTATATATTAAAGGAGTCGGCGAGCAATGATCACTCGCTTAGTATGTAATTTTAGTTTTTAAACCCTGGCTGGAGGCGTTGAGTTAACTCTTAATGGCAGCCCCAGGAAAGCCCGGCTAAGCAGTCACGGCCTCTCAAGATCAACAGCGAGATGCCCGACAAAAAAAAAAAGCAACGATCAGTGAGTGCGCGACGGCGACGAGCTGGTATACACATGTAGCAAGCGTGGGTCTCTCAGTAAGTATTCAGCTCGTCGCTGAGCGAGTACTCTCTCTTATTATCTCTTGTCACTGCTAAAAAAAGTACTCGTCGATGTTGTGGATAGTCTGCGATTAACTTATATTAATAAATTTATCACATAATCCTACTTATATTATAAATGTGAAAACTTGGCTATGTTTAGATGTCAATAACGCAAAAATGGCTGAACGGATTTGGGAAACAGATAGTTTATAACCTGGATTAATATATTATTTGTTTTTATCCTGGTAGTACGTTCCAGTAGGATAATTATTGACCTCCATGCGGGCGAAGCCGCTGGGAAAAACTACTTATTCATAAATGTATCTCTGCCTAACCCTTCGGGGAATACAGACGTATGTTAAATGTATCTATTTTACTAACACAGACCAACACATTATTTTTTTTTGTGCGAGAAAATTGTTGATAGCTTCCTCGTCGGTGGCTGTAGAACAGGTGCCCTAAGAAGATTTCTTGCTAAACAATTGAGAACAATATTTAAAAACAAATGCAACTCAACAACTTTTTCTAGTCTTTTTTAAAACGAAGCAAATTCATATAAACTTAGGTACGCTTAGGCACGTACTACATTGAAATTCATTCTACAGTCAAAATACCTCTCAGTACAAACTAACAAACTGGGGTTCTATTTTGCAATCGTTATTTATTGAAGGTACAATACCTTGTTTGAATGAAACTTTTGTAAATAGACGCAATTAGTCTGTTTCTAACTAGAATTAGAATACAGATCGTGATTTTGTAACTTTGAAAACATTCATTCAAATACGTTTCATTTACACATCACTCTCTACATTTATTGTGATTGCTACAATAATCTATTTGAAACCAAATTTTATGTAAGTATAGAGACAAAACATAAATACCAAATCAAAAGTCATGTATTCAAACTATTTTGAGAAGCAGAATCTTCTGAACGTCAAAATTACGTGAGACAGTCCCCCAAAATGCCTGCCCTTTATCACTTCCTAGTGCTTTTGCTGGGAAGAAGAAGTGGCGGAACAAACTCCCGGGCAGCAAAGCTGTGTGTTCTGTTAGAGGAACTTGATTTATGCAATGTAATTACATTGCGAAACATAAAACATTAAATTAAATCATTTGCTGTTTGTCACCTAACACACGCCAAAAGACCAATTACACTATAATTATTATAATTTTTAATTAGGTATCTATATTTTACTTTGTCTGTTTAAATAATTTGAAAACTTGTATACAGGTTAAAATATTCGTCTATTGCAATTATGCTAAATTATGTAAATTAGAACACCTACATACCTATATTTTTATATTAAATATACGTATCTAATATCAAAATATTATGTAAATGGTCAAAGTCAAAGCATTTATTTCAAATAGGCACTTAAAAGGCACTTTTGAAATTGGTCTAAATTGTATGTAGGTAATGGTCTGCAAGATTGCACACACTTCCTATTTCGCCATTGTCACAGACGGTACCACGAGCTACTAACTCCTGCGCTTACACACATTCACAGCGTGTTTGTACACTTGGTAACCACAAGTAAAACGCGCGTCCCTTTTTTCCATAAAAATACTACTCATAAGAAAATAAATGAAGACCGTTCTGTTAGAGCGCATGAAATAATCCAATTTTATAACAAAGTATCGGAAAATATTTTGTTCAGTCACCAAAAACGGATGGATATTTGCGAATGGAATTAACAGAAAACAAACAGTTCATTTATCTTTTTTTTTACATGTTTGTTTAACAATAAAATACAATTATTTAACAATTTAGCAACACGAAGAAATCGTTTTAACTCTTCTGCTTTTCATAGCCATAAATTAACTAACACCCATTTCTATTGTTCTCAGGTACGGTCCCATGTTACCATGCTGGACGACCTGGTGCCCACACTAGCCACCAACAGATCCACTGCACCAGGCCATGATCATAACTACTACGTCACCTTTTTTGATGATGTCAACAACAGATATATCAACGATACCCACAATGCGACTGAGGTAAGCAAAATTTTCCCTTTTTGCCTTTAACTCATTTTTGTGTGGCAACCGACAAATGCTGGAATGATTTGATAAGAATGGGTCGTGTTTGCTTGTAACTGCGTAATGAAAGTCAGTTAGGCAGTTGCTCCATGTTAAATACTGGTATTCTGGTCAGACTGGAAGCCGAACTTAAAAATGTAGACAAAAAGGTTAGGCAGATGTTAATGGATGGATTCTTACTAGATACAGCGTTTATATTTTAGTCAATATTGGATAAACAAAATTAGTCGTGTTTTCGATGTATCTAGTAACCTTGAAAACCTTGATTTTGACGATATACCTATTTGCACAAACATTTAGATACGTGAATGATCATCATCGGGCATAAAAGAATTGTAATATAATATGGTGTTATGAACTTTCTGCCTAACCTCATGTAGGTACTTTTACCTTCCGCATCCATGCTCAACTGTGCTATGAAAATGTTTCCGATGTGCCACCCAAGTCCCTTACAAGGCAGCAATCAACTCTTATCTAACGGTTTTTATCTATGCTGACGCGGGAAAGTGTAAAAAAGCGCTGAATGAGAGTGGCTTACACCGAGCCTAGTTAATTCTAAGCGTTTTCTACACTTCTACTTTCAGATCTTAGTACCTATGTAGTTTGGCCAAACTATGATTGCACCGCTAAATGAAAACTTGTGTAAAAATGGTTGTAATGGTATGGGCATGTGATACGGAGGAATGAGGAAAATAGAAAGTTTTGAGTATGAATGTCGAATGCTATAAGAGTAGAGGGAGACCAAAAAACTGGATGGATGGACTGTGTGAAAGATGATATGGTTTATTTTTTTTGGGTGGGAAATCATCAAATATCTCTCTATGGAACCGTCTCCACACGGCGATATTATCGCCGCGATGCGATGAGTGGCAACGAGCGCGCGAAACGTCATTACATCGTCGCTAGCCCGCCGCGACTAGCAGCGCAGCGGGCCCGCCGCGCGCTCGCGCACCGGACCCGTCGCTCTCGCGACGAGCGCGCAGCGGGCGCGCTGTCAAACGCAGCGTCAGTCCACGTAAGAGCGAGGCCCCATTAGTGCGTTGCGCTGCGTTGCGTCGCGTCGTCGCAACGGAACAACGCATTGTATGCCACACCTGCGTTGCGTTGACGCTGCGACAACGCAACGCAAGAGGGTATGCACCCCGTATTTAACACTGTAGCGTTCGTGTGATTTATCCCATATAATGGGTCTTTCTTGGACCAAAGATATGAGATAATCTATATCAATATCCTGCTCACTCATGGTAAGATAAAAAATGACGTTACGTTCGTCTAGCTTCCTCTTCTAGCAGTGGATCACTGTCCGTCGTCGCAGCGGAGCGCCGACAACGCAGCGCATCACCCTCCCTCCCGCTTCGTCTCTTGTCCGTCGATCCATTGAAACGTCGCGCGCGACGACGCAACGGTCTAAAAAATATATGGAAAACGACGCAGCGACGACGCTGCGACGACGCAACGCAGCGCAACGCACTAATGGGGCCTCGCTCTTACATGTCCATGACTTTCACGACGTAGCAACATGGGATGTTTCCACCAACGGCGCTTTTTTTCCCTTCTTAACAATAACAATAACTGCATATTCACTAGCGTACTTGCAGAAGCGCCCCACAACACTATATCCATAATAAAGAATTATTTTATCGACTGAGACACTACTTATTTCGCTCTCGTCTGGCACGTAACTGAATTCTTTCTTTCGCAACGCGTCGTCAAGGAGACGCGGCGATACCGTTACGAGTCGCCGCGGAAACGCTGCGATTCCGTTACGACTCGCGACGATACGCGGCGGAATTATCGCTCGTTCGTGGAGATTATCCGACGATATAAGGGCGGACTCGTCGTGATTCTTTCGCTCGTGGAGACAGCCCCTGAAGTAAAAGAATAAGATATTGATTTTTTAACTATGCATAAAATGGACGTATTTTTACGTAGGTAGCAGGTAAAGTAACAAGTCTTATAAAAACAATGCCAAAAATTACAAAGCTGCTTCTATTTTCGAAAACGATCAAAATTATACAGAAGCAACAACCTACCCGATTCGCAATTCGTTCAGAAAATACATTTTACGCGAAACTTTTATTTTTCGTATTCAATTGTTCTGTTTTGATTGTTTCCAAAAAAATATCTCACACTACCGCCTGTCCGCAGTTTTAGCTAGACAGCGAATTTAATAACTGAAGTGAAATCATAACAATACGATAACTGACAATTTATTTTGAAAAGAAATGAAAATAATAACTTTAAACCGTCACCTTTGTTATCAGAGTGGAAGGACTTTTATATGAGGGACATATGAGGACAGAGTATATTTGAGAGTGGGGAGAGGTGGGGGGAGGGGCGGAGATCCCTCTCCGGCAAGGGGGAAGATTAGAAAATGTAGTTTTATTTTTAATGTTGACATAATTTATTGGAGAGATTGAGTGGGGGGAGGGAAGACCCCCCCTCTGAGGCGTAGTCGCCAGACTGACAGGTTCCCTATACATTTGCATACAATTTTAAGAAATAATATAACACGGCATACTTTTTTATCCATACTAGCTATGCATACGCATATTTTATTTTTTAATCGGGAACGTCACACTGTTATAACCTCATCTAATCCACCCAAATGGTTCACCAACAATAGAGAAGATCACCGCTGCCGCCGCGCATCAAAGGTTACTGTTCTTACCTAACCTAACCCAAATTCTTCACCAACAATCTTTTGCCAAAATCACGTCAAAAGCAATAAAATCGTACTAAGTTAAGGTTATTTAATCATGGTTTGATCACTTTTATTACAGAAAGTATTTATTTCCTGAGATTCGAAACTTCGTGAGATTGTTCAAGTTAATAAGTACCTACGTTGCACACAAAAAAAAAATAAGAATCTTCTACAAGTATATAAAAGACGAGCCGTCAAGGTTATATGAAATTGAAAAAACACTAACTTTTATGGCTTTAGCACCAACACCAGAAAAATACCAGATAACTGATTCTTTCCTAAAAATACTACTTCAGACACCAATCTACTTACATGTCCTCACATGATTTGAACAAGTTTATGTCTTGACTTTAAAAGAGACTATGATCTCTAACTTTGTTTCGGCCTTTCTTTTTAGAGTAATCAGATCGGAAACACCGACCTCTTGTTTTTTTTTATGGTTCCGTAAGAAACTGAACCCTTATAGGATCACTTTGTTGTCCGTCCGTCTGTCTGTTTGTCAAGACCCTTTATCTCGGGAACGCGTGAAAGTATCTAGTTGAAATTAAAACGATATACTCAAATCTATAGTCTCTTTAAGCTGTGAAAAAATCAAACTTCTAAGTTAACTTTAAAAAAAGATACGGCGTTTATGCCGCAAAAACCGTATATTTCGACACTCAAGGGAATCAAAATTTATAGGTTATTTTCCATTGACCTAGAACTATGAAATTTGGCAAGTAATACCGTCTTATAGTATAAGTATAGGAAAAAATCTGACAACTATACATTTGTAATTAAATCATTAAAAAACAGGGTCTTAATGCAAGGAGCAGTGGTCCAAATTTTTATAATATTTATCCACAAGTTTGTACGGAACCCTCGGTGGGCGAGTGCAACTCGCACTTGTCCGGTTTTTTTTAAATATGATTGACGTATTAAAGTGCTTGTACAAAACATTTATGATTACTATTGAGAAAGTCCATGTCTACCTACTGATAGCAATCTCAATGATCTCCCCTTCTTCTTAACTCCAATGCAGAGAAATCACAATCAACCTTCACTATCATCTTCTGCCTACCCTTTTCTCAACTATATTAGGGTTAACCGGATGCAGCTGAGGAACAGTATTTTAAGTGGAGCGACTGCCTATCTGACCACCACTACCCAGTTACTGGGACATACGAAACCCTTTGGTAAGACTAGTTATAAAAGGCTTTAGGGCTTCTGACAACCTGTAAAGACTGTCAAAGATCCACGAATGATAGACGCCGACGGGGGCCGGGGCTTAAAGTGCTTTCCGAGGCATGGAGGGATCTTGGTATGTAAAGGTCTACGGACCAACCGTGGTAAGCGTAGCTCAACCTGATCAATTGACCCCTCCGCCAGTTAATACTTAGCCACAAGCAACCTTTATCATGTTTTCAATTATTGTATCCAGGCGTACCAGTCCTTCATCCTGCCGTGGTGGCGGCAGGTGCTGTGGACGGTGTTGTTCGCAGGCATGGTGGTCGTGGCCACTGTCGGCAACCTCGTCGTCATCTGGATAGTACTCGCTAACAAACGTATGAGAAGCGTCACGAATTACTTCCTAGGTAAGTACCACAACGCAATCACTTACGTCTTCATTAATAAATTAATCACACACGAGGACTGTACTTGAATGTCAAATGAATACAGTTCTACTTAGAGTGAGTATCTACTCAAATGTGAGAAGTTTATTATTATCAAGCCGAACAAGTTAGTTATTAGAGAGATTTGAAAGGCACTCACTTACTTGAAGTCACTCAGTAAATAACAAAATTGAGCAGTGAACAAAATTATAAGAGCAATACAAAGCAAATAAATGCACGACGAGATTTTTCTATTAACATTTCGTCGCAAAAACAAACTGAAATACAGCAAGACAACTTCGTTTAAAACCCTGTATGTAAAATCTAGGCGCCGCGCCGCTTTTATAATGTATAAAATGTGAAGGCTGCATTCCCTCGCATCGCTTTTAATTACTGAAGCCCCTTTCCGGCTTTTAGTCCTAAATAAAACGAAGACAACGTTAAAGCGACATTTTACTTATAGGTCTTTACCTATGAAATTGCCGTTTTGCAGTACTGGCCATTTCAAATCAAAATAATTTTTGTTTGGGTAAGAATTCTAATTTCAAATTAATTTTATTTTTAAAACATGGATTTTTTTTTCCAAAAGTAGTCATTTGTTTATTGATTAGTGTTACATTTTCATCGCATTTCAATCTTTTTCGTCATCATGGATACGTTAAAAATTCGAGTAATTATGGAATATGAGTACCGTCGTGGCAGCAACGCGGCACAAACGGCACGCAACATCAACGACGTTTACGGAGCTAACACTACAAACCAACGCACCACCTGTTATTGGTTTGCTCGCTTCCGTTCTGGAAATTTCGACCTGAAAAATGAACCTCGCGGTCGTCCGAAGACTTTGGTCGACAATGACGAATTAAAGGCGATTGTGGAAGCTGATGATACACAATCTACGGCTGAATTAGCAGCAGCTTTCGACGTTAGCGTCAAAACAATATTGGTCCATTTGCGTCAAATTGGCAAGGTAAAAAAGCTTGACAAATGGGTGCCCCACGAACTCAATGATCGTCAGCGCGAAGTACGCGTCGAGACGTGCCTTGCACTGCTCGACAGACACACAAATGAAGGAATTTTGAACCGCATTGTTACCTGCGATGAAAAATGGATTCTGTTTGATAACCGCAAGCGCTCAGCAAGTTGGTTGGATCCTGGTTCAGCACCTAAACAATGCCCTAAACGAAAACTTACCCCTAGAAAAGTGATGGTCACTGTTTGGTGGTCTAGCGCCGGTGTGATTCATCACAGCTTCTTACCAAACGGGGTGAGCATTACTGCAGATGTGTACTGTGAAGAACTGAACACAACGATGGAGAAGCTGGCACATCTCCAACCAGCATTGGTCAATCGCTCGTCTCCGCTGCTCCTGCACGACAACGCGCGACCTCATACTGCACAGCAGACGGTCTCCAAGTTGCTAGAACTGGGGTTGGAAGCTCTCCGTCATCCGCCCTACTCACCAGACCTTGCGCCTACAGACTACTACTTTTTCCAGAATTTGGATAACTTCTTGGCGGGAAAAAAATTCAATACCCGAGAGGCAGTACAAAATGCCTTTGAAGAATTTGTTGCCTCCCGTCCAGCTGATTTCTTTAAGAAGGGCATCAATAAACTGCCACTGCGATGGCAAAGATGCATTGATTGCATGGGTGATTACTTCGATTAATACAAATAAAAAATACATGAAAAAAATTCGTTTAAATTTTTTCATACAAAACGGCAATTTCATAGGTAAAGACCTATTATTATTATGTTGATAATTTTAAAATTTCTTCTTCAGAAAATCTAGGAGAGATTATATTTATAAGCTCACGTTATTGTGCAGCTGATCTTGTTTTTGTCAACAATACTTTTGAACGGATTTCTATTCTTAAACCAATGATTTACCCTCACTGTACTAACCGTCACACTAAGAAGTAAGTAAGTCAGTGAGGCTAATAATAATAGCATTTCCATGAAAGCCAAGTCAACCTTCTGCATAATTCAGACCCCTCTGTCATGTGTCTTAGAGGTGTCTGAACGAAACTGAAACGCGACAATCTATTGAAGCGGGGGCGAATTTACGATTGAAATCGTTGTCTTAAGCATCTATATTTTCCTTCAAAATCTAACATGTACCCTTGTTTATGTTTACCAGTCAACCTGTCAGTGGCAGATGCGATGGTATCAACCCTCAACGTGACGTTCAACTTCACATACATGCTGAACTCTGATTGGCCGTTTGGACACTTCTACTGCAAGTTCTGCCAGTTTATAGCCGTGCTCAGCATATCTGCGTCAGTGTTCACGTTACTGGCCATCAGTGTGGACAGGTGAGTTATCAGCACCTACCTAATTTGTAACATTAGTAACGGTTAGTAATACAACCAGGCTAATTAAAGAAAATTGGGGAGTGGCTGTGTCATGGACACAGCCGTGTGTTGTACATGAATACGTTTATGTAACGGGTTAATTTTTTTGTATAAATTATTTTTATTTATGTATTTAGGATAAAAGCAAAGAAACAAATAATTATTGTGTTACAATATAAAACTTAAACGAACATCATAGCTTCTCCAAGTCAAAAGTTATACTAATTGCAAATCTCGATACGCAGCAAAATAACCTCAAAATGGCGGCGCTTCCCCCTCCACCGCGCGCGATGCGTCACTGTTCTCGTTTATAGTAATGAATTCTTTGATCCTTTAGCTATCCAGTGGTATAATTTAATTTTGGATGTATAGGATAGATTCGAAACTACAACGCCAAACTGTATACCCCGATTTTGTTATCATTAGGTTTTTGGATTGCCCCCGTATGGTAGCAAATTTAAAGACGTATTCACGTCAAAAAACCTGTGAGTGCGGGGGACCCCGAGAAACAAGAGTACCTACCTTATGCGATACTCGTATAATAATTGGAACATACAGAGAGAATGAGAAAGTTGCATGTAGAGGGCAGAACGCTTATTCCATAGAACATGACAATTTCTACCAACCTGAAACTGACCTGCAATAGGGTATTTTCCAATTTATTAAAAACTATTTTAATTTGAAGTTTGGGGCGAAATATTTAACAGAAAAATTAAAATAAATTGATTGATATCCATTTTCTCAATTGAATACGATTTAAATCAAATTTATTTTTGTTGTTTTGAATTTACCGCCAAAACCGACCGTGCGGTCAAAATGTATGGAACAGCTAATTTTTTTTTGTATAACCGAAGAAAAATTTCTGCGCTGGGGGGGGTCTAGAATGATATGCTGAATAATTCATGGTTACAGTTTGCGCAGTGAATAAAAACTTTTCCTGTATACTTTTTGCGGTCGCGAATTATATTTTGGTCAACACGCAGCCGGCGGAGGAACGTGTCTCCATATTTAATTAATAGGGAGGGCTAAATATGCGTTCCTAATTAATACTTACCACTGAGGTTATTAGCAACGAAGATTGCCAGGCTAGCAACAGAGATCGCGCCGCGCGTTAGGTGTAAGTAAGGCTAGCTTATTATCAACTGCCTACGGAGACGCGTACCTTGTCTATAATGTTAAGTTATCAATGGCAATTCCACAATTAGGTACGGTACCTTAATTTTAACAGGGCTAGGTATGCTAAATGTCTCAGGCTGGCAACAAATACTTAGAACGTACCTAAATTAAATGAATTCTATTTTCGTTTCACTTTATTTCCGCCATCGCAACAAAAATACCTAATTAAAGACAAATTGAAACAAATGGAGTGTCCTTTATTGAAAAGCATGTCTTAATACAAAATGTTTCTTTCTTTTTTTTCCATTTTATCTACAAAGCGGAAAATCTTCAAAGAAAAGAAATATAATTTGCCCATTTCCATAGGTATTTACATACAAAATCACCGAGTTATGAGTATAAAATTGAGCGAGAACACAAGGGCTTTTTTTCTGCCAACAATAATAATTTGCAATAAGTCACAGCTCTCGTGAGATATTTTCTTTATTATGTGACGTAGCGAGTTTTTCAATCTCAAATACCTTCGTAGAAATGAAAAATTCATCTTCTAGACAAGGTGTGACAGAATAGACGCATGTACTGAACGTAGATTGTTCATAATTGACTACTGAATCGATTTCAGTAATTTATACCATAGTTTTTTTTTTTCAAAAATTATGTAAGTATTTTGCCATACCAACCGCCGATCGAGCCAAAGAAAATTATTAATAGTAGATACCAGTTAGCTTTAAAAAGGTCTTTAAATAATGTTTTTAACTTAATACTCTAATTGGTCTTGCGTTTAATATGTTACACATTATAAAATAAATTTGCTTTTCGTGTCTGTTTGTGTGAACCCCGTTGTTCATCTAAACTATGCAACTGATTTTGATGCGGTTTTTTACCATCATAATTACAGGAAATTCCGGGAATTGTTTGTGTATCATCATAAAGAGTACATAAATACCGATGTTTTATCAAGTCGTGAAAATCGTGCAAGCAAAGGCGGGGTCGCTGGTATTATACGAAATGTGCTTGTTGCATTTCTAGCACTTTTTATTGAATACCTGTGTGGTAAGGACACTCTAGATTGTGTACACAATAACATAATAATACATACTTTGGCTCAAATTAAACGTTCTTGTTGATACAGTTAACAATATGAAGATAAGGTCGCAACGATGGAGTTTCATTTTCCCGTCTGTTTTCCGAACTATCCAAATAACTACTTTAACATACATTTTACGTAAAAACGTCGGTAACATTAAATATTTTCCTGACAACTATAAAAAACTTAATATCGCTGATACACGGTGTTCAAAGAATGAGCTCTAACATAGGAAATCCATTACCTACATTTATCGCTTGGGCTTTTACCGGCCCCCTCCTTGTCACCACACCTCGGTGGTAGCTTCTTCCTTCACTTATTAGGTATACCTATCACAATAATGGTCACCACTTTTAAATTCAAATAGAAAAGAAATTATGTTACGTACGTATTTTTTAGAGAGCTTCATAAAAAAGTTTGATAAGGAGGGTTTGGTGAATACCAACAGAACATTATAGGTTAATTATGATGATGATGATGACCATCATAATTAGTCTATAATGTTCTATAACTGCTGGGACACAGGCTACCTCTCTGTGAGAGAGAGTGGACTTTGATCTACCACGCTGGCCTAGTGCGGTCTGGTATTTTTTGTGAGATTCAATTTTGGTTCTAGGGTATGCCGGTTTCCTCACGATGTTTTCCTTCTCCGATTTAAGAGCAGTGGTTATGATTTTTTTTATAAAAAATGAAGCGTCTGACTGGGTGGAAACCCGCAACTTACAACCCGTTAATAGGAGCCGCCACTCACTGCTTTACTTTTACTTAAAATCAAATTCATATTTTTTTTTTGTGTAGATTTTATATTGGTAAACAAAAAGTAGAGATGTTATGAAATCTTTTCTAAAATGATAATATATAGTAATAGTAATACGAAATACTTGATTAATGTACTTTCAAATGTATGTTACATAATATTGTTTTATATGCAAACCATAGAAGCACTCAACATGAACAAGATTTACTTTATCGCGCTATAGTCGTTAGAATAAAGTATTAAAAATTATTGCTTTGAGTAGCTCAGAGATTTTCAAAGCTAGTCCTGAATCTCTGGTATTAGGTACTAAAATTTTCATACAAATTACCTACTCTCCTGGGATAATATTAAGCATACCTTCACTGAATAACGTATCTACTACACACTAAGCCTTGCTTTATAAAACTATTGACTAGATATACTTACCTAGATACCTAAACATAAAGCTAACTAATACCTACCAACTATATATCTTGAAAAAAGCCGAATAGTTTCATAAAATAATGGCAATAAAAATGTACACAACAATGCGTAGGTAGGTACTAATTTTTGTTTTCTGCATCATCCTCTCTTACTTACTAAACTAATTATAACTCTTCTGCCCATAGATACGTGGCCATCATGAGTCCTCTGCAGCCGAGGCTGGGCAAGCGAGCCACCCTGGGCATCACAGCTGCCATATGGCTGTGGAGTTCCGTCCTCAGCGCTCCCAACCTGATCTACTTCACCACAGACATGGACTATCTGCCTGATGGCACGATAAGGTGAAGCTGAGACACAAGTCTTAGACACTCACCACATAACCACACTCCACACATAACTGCTTTCATTGCAATAGTGTGCAGGCATCTTCTGGACACGCTCGTTTCACCGTAGACTCATCCATCGCTTTCCATCGGGTGAAATCGAAATCAAGAGCAGACGTAAAAATACAAAATCTTTGCCAAATATGTCTCGATAGAAGTATGAAAATCAATTGATAAATCTAATAATAAACTCATGTTTGTAGATCAAGGTATTACAGTACACAATGAATTGAATACTCAAGCCCGACAATAAATAATTCTGGAAAACTTTTTGAATTCACAACAAAAGTCTGAACCAACTGTACCGACATCAATTTAGAAAACACGATTGCTACAAAACAAGCCAATTTCCAAAGAGCTCTTCAATTTCGTGCCAATCATAAAATGTTTGACATAATTCAAAATAACAAGTAAAAAGTTTTGAGAGTTCAACTTGAAAGTACAAGAGAACTTCCTTGAAAGCTTTTAGTAAAATTTCACAATTAAACTCCCTGCCGCTGGATTCCGACTAAAATGGTGGCACTCACAAAAACTATTATCTGGAAGGCTGTAAAATGTTAGGCAGTAACTTCGTCGACTTAAACGCTATGTTTTACAGGCGGGTGTGCTTCTCCGAATGGCCTGACGGTATTACCACAAGGTCTCAGCTTGAATATTGGTAAGTGTCATTCAAAATGTTGGATTTATTTGATTCATAACCTAAATCTGGGGGAATCATTCTAGGACGAGTTATATGCAGGTATTGTCCTTTTAATCCAAGTATATATTTTCTTACATTACTATAATTTCCAGGTACAACGTAGCATTCATGGTGCTAACCTACTTCCTGCCCATAATGTCAATGACGTACACATACTCAAGAGTCGGCATAGAACTATGGGGCTCGCAGTCCATCGGAGAATGCACGCAGAGGCAACTGGACAACGTTAAAAGTAAACGCAGGGTGAGAACATAATTATGAAACTGCCGAAATCAATCAATCTTCTGAGCCTATGTTGGGGTCTGTTTCCAGTCCTCGCAAATGAACACTGGTACACAGCTGCATCCGGCTATGAGTATCAGTATTTTACATGCGAGCGACTGCCTATCTGACCTCCACAACCCAGTACAGTAGTAAGACTGGTTGTCAGACTTTCGTCTTCTGAAGACCAGTAACGACTGTCAAAGATCTACGAATGACAGCTGGGACCAACGGCTTAACGTGCTTTTCGAGGCATGGAGGGGTCTTGGTATGTGTAGATGGTCACACATCCACGAATCAGCCGTGGATGAGTGACAAATGTTGTCAATTCGATAGAGCTAACAATGTAGGAATCGTAATCAATGACGGTAATTACACTGAAATAGCTATCATTGCAAACGTTATTGGGTTTTAATACTTTGATCATAAGCAAGATTTTCTTATGTCATAAAGAACCGATTTTCTCACGAGTAATTTACCTTACACGTGCTTCTAAAATATACAGAAAAAAAACTCGATTTCGATCTCTCATTTTACAAACAAGTTAACTTTGTTAGAAATGCATGGGAATTTCATGAAAGCAATCTTGTCTAAGCTCACGATACGGACCCATATTCACCGCAATATTTCCATGTGTTTGACATGTAAATAGATAATTTGGTTGTACTAAAGAAAATGTCACAAGCTTTAAGTAATATAGCAACAAGATAGAAGGGAGAACTGTGTAGCTTTTACAAATTCTAATTTAATTCTCTATAATTATTTAACATTTAGGCAATCAAGCTAACTTAAAATCTTTCAAAGTTTATAATTTATAAATAAACCCCAGTTTCCAATACTCATCAACAATTCTAGCAATCCTCCAAACTTTCAAAGCTTATTAAAATGTCTTGGTGGAATACATTTCATCCTCGTTTGAATAAAATCTCTTCTAAACTCCTAAGCGGTTTCGGCGACCACATTTCGAGGGTCCAGTTGAGACTCATTTAAAACCGCATTGAGATATTACATCCCGAGTAAATTAAACATCCTATCTTCATCTATTGTCTTGCGTTCTTAATAATGGTTTCCGGATTCGTAATGGTTTCGGGATCCTTTTTAAAGAAATTGATTTCCCTCGGGTTGCCTGACCTTCCCTTGGCAATATGTGCCAGCCTAAACTTGTAATTCAAATGATTTGTTTATGTTTATGCGAAGACAAATTTGACAAGACTTTACTAAAATAATATGTGCTTCAGAATATTGTTATTAAAGTTGAAATACATAGCTTTTTTATGCAGTTACAGACACGATCTTAGATCAAACTGACAGGATAAAGTAATTGAATGAATTTTGGAATTCTTTACCTATATTTATATGTGACGCAGGAACTAGGTACGTAGGAACAGACATAATCAGGATCAGCTGACTTAGACACAGTATCTATTAAGGAATTAGCGAAGGCTGATGTAAACAAATATTACTTTTAATTTAAATTCAAAAGAAAAACTTATGAGACACGCGATCAAATTGTATGTTCCTTCAACAGGTAGTCAAAATGATGATTGTAGTGGTGGTCATATTCGCCGTCTGCTGGCTGCCATTCCACGTGTACTTCCTTGTGACGTCATACTACCCAGACGTTGTCAACTACCCTCACATCCAAGAAATATACCTGGGCATCTACTGGCTGGCCATGAGTAACTCCATGTACAATCCCATCATTTACTGTTGGATGAATTCCAAGTAAGTTTTTGGAGCTGTAAAACTTTTATTGCGTAAGAACGATTATGTTTCCTCGACCGTGAATAAACGCCTTGTGAACTCTTGAACTTATTGGGCGGAACGTTTATTGATATGCCTTTATAAATGCTAGATTCTACCCTCAATTTACTATCTATTCTTGTGTCAGCAGAATTCATTGGCCTGAAAATAAATCTATTTGAATCGCACAATATCAACCATTTAGGTAGAATACTTTGGAAAAATTGTCCACGATTTTTTTCCTCGAAACTTTTGTAAAAAGGGTCCAAATGTCAAAGTTTGCCAATAAAGATGCCTGCAAACCAGATTATATTTGAGACTCTTGAACGTTAATTAACCCAAACAAGGATTTTTGTTAGATTTCTTTTTCCAATGAATCTTATTAAATGGCACGATGTCATAAAAAGTTTCTTACACAGATTTAGAAGAGGATTCAAGCAATTCTTCTGGTGTTGCGGTGCGTTCGGAGGAGGAGGCCTGGATCGACGCAGAGGATTCGGAACTGAACGTTTGGACAGATCGGTTCGATCGTTATCGCCAAGCAGGAAGAATGGTACCAGTAAGCTGATGAAACCCTTTTCTTTGGTCGTTCTAGAGAATAGCTTGCTGTAGATGCTTCTCATTGAAATTTTGGTTGTATTGAAGATTTTTTGAACTTTGCCTACTTTGGGTTTTAAATTTCAACTACCTATGATCATCATCTCATGTACATAATTCATTTAATGTTGATAAATCTGATCAAATACACCATTGAACGAACAAAAAACATTACGATCTAATACTTTCGAAGTCAACTCATTTATTTCTCTAGTCATCCAACTCATTACTTTATTGGTACAGTTTCACAGTCCCCTTCAACCTGAAAACTAGTTTTCTCCATTTCTTCTCTAGCTAGAACGATTAATTTATTCAATGAATATAAAGTACAATTCATGGACGAGAATTTCTTCTTCATAGGTTTATTCAAGACGACAAAATTCATCAAAAACCCACCTGGCTCTCCCCACTTGCTCCATGCAAATAAAATACACAAGTAAGAAATACTGAGGAGCCAAGTTCAGTTATTTTATATCTGACCTTATCGATGTTATAATAGAACGATCTAACATGACACACTCGTGATAGCTTTGAAATCGTCAGTAGTTAAGCTCTTTTCTTTCGGTTGGTCATACCCTATTATCTTTGTTTGCTTTCCCATAGCTTTCTTCCTAAGATGTTTCACACGTTCCAGCGGCTTCATCATGTACAACTTGACTGTCATTTTGTTACTAACACTTGTCATAAGTTCTGTGAGCGAACGGGCGAAAAAAAACTGATATATCAGTAATTAATTTCGAAACGTTTCCAACAGGCACTATCCGAATTTCGATGCATAGCACTTACAACCAGACGATGGTGAGCACCGCCTGACAGCGGCGCGGCGCGGGCGGCGCGCACGACGCGACCAGCGCCGCGCCGCACGCGCCCACTGCCGCGCACCACGCGCCCACTGCCGCGCACCACGCGCCCGCGCACGCCGCCACCGAGCGCACGTGGATATGACGCGAGTGCCGCGCACCGCGACCGCCCCGCACGCCGCACGACCTCTACGCCTAAACTTAATACGGCGCGTGAGGAAACTGTCACTTCAGACTTGAGCGTTATAAACGTTTTCAAGTCGGTACAATTATGTGTAAAACTATCTTAACAATATGTATAAGTGGTATACTAGTCATTACTGAGTATTGCGCAGAAATTAAGGAGAATGATAACATACACGTAAATGTTTTATACATTTAAAAAAATGTTGACAGTCAACTGTAAAACTTATGAAAGAAATGGCGCAATCTTTGTACTGCAATTCTCTTGATTTTAATGTTAAATGGGATTTCTACGTCGTGATTGGTTCTGAAGGCTTAATGAATTTGTTGCGGTTTGTATTTATTTCAATATTTCTAAGCAAATTGCACAAATAAACGTACGTAATAGGTTTATTTTATAACAAAGACGATTTTCATACAATTTTCTGAGTTAATCGTTATTGGAAAGAGTTTGTATGCTCCGTCGATGACGATGACAACCTCAGAGTCTTCACTCGATTGCATTTTATTATCAAAGTCACAATTTATTGTTAGTTTAATAAGTATTTTATCAACGAGTATATTTTCTAATCACTCTAGGCTAATGCTATTAATTTTAAATGAAAAGGCCCGACAGATTTGATACTGAATAATTGCGTTACCAACTTTGTAGCTTGATTTATCTTGATTAAATAAAGATTAAACAAGAAAGATAAAAGGGTTTGAGGCTGGTGTAAAAATGAGCGAGAGGGTAAGATTTTTTTAATGAAATATAAGGGAAGATTGTATATTGTAAATAAAATATGATATGATATTATTATGTACGAGTAGATATTTAATTGAATGTACAGATTTTATATCTAAATAATACAATGTAGTGATAAATCTATATTTATGTTTGTAATGTCAATGGTATTAAATTACAAGACATCAGGCGGCCATGGTTAAAAATAGATTTTAATTATATGTGTAAACATAACATGTTACATTAATGCATAGGTACTTACAATGATGAGTTTAAGTCAATCTATTAATTTAATCATGAGAAACAACAAAATTTTGTTCATTGTGAGCGCCAAATTCAGTTAGGAAGCTGTTTACGTCATTCCATGAAGGCACAAGTGTTCCACAATCTATTCGGCTTACCAATACTGACTGAACAAAAAACACTTTGCATCTTATGATAAACCATTTCAGTTATGTTATTTAAACTTCACTTGCATAACTGCCGATCTATTCTGTTAAATTCTCACCGTGAGAAATTAGGTGAAGTGAGCTGTCATTTCATCGGACACTAGGGATTGATGCTAATGACAGCTCACTTTAAGCTCACTTCACCCAAATTATCACGGTGAGATTTTTACAGAATAGGAATGCTTTTCTCACATCTGTCTCTTACATTACTTCTTCACTTCCAAAAATAAATTTCGTCTGGATCCATAATTTAAATTACCTACCTACAACATTTTGTCGACCTATGCACGCGACAAAACTATGTCACTATAATTACGTCGCAAGATGCTTTTACGCTAAGAGTTATACCACGATTACTCTGAAAGTCATACCGCTATGCAGCTGCACAATTTAGCGGCAAAAGTAAAAACTTTTACCTCTAAGCTCTACCTTTTACCCGTCAGTTTAAAGAATAAAATGTTGGGAGCAAAGAATCTCGAATTTAAGTAGACAGTTTTTAAATTTTTCTAAATGGTTCAGTCACTTAACTTCTAGTGCACTTGACTGAAATGTTCCTGAATTCTTGCTTGAAACTTTTACCTTCTTACGTAAAATTAATATCTTTTTATAAAAAAATAAGTTTTTTAAGCTTAAAAACAAAGACACCGAAACTTGCATAGCAGATTTATATTTTCTTTTCATAGGTCTATCCATAGAATCTGACGCTGTGTTAAAAAAAATACCTCTCAAAATATAAAAATCAAATCAAAACAATATATTCCGTTCACTTCCGCATTGAGGCAAAAAATATTGAAACGCTGTTGACATTTCATTTGAACAAATAAATACACGCTTTTCAAACGTCAGTACCTACTACAGCCATGCATTTGACGACGTCAGTGCAAAACTCCGAGTGCATACGACCTTATGCAATATACGGAACGTATTGAAAACCGAGCACTGCACTACGAACAGTCAATATTAAAACGATCTAATATCTGATTTCAAGTCATTGTATTCCGATATATTTTTCCTCCAATATGTGGAAAACTATCTTTGTTTTCAATTTTAGACTACCACATCAAGCTACCCCAAACTGTCAAATTTTCCCAGTTGAACATGAACCTTACTCTTACATAATAAAGTTGAAAATCTATCAAAGAAACTTGACAGATTGGGGTAGATCGATGTGCTAGCGTCTGTACATTATCTCAGGAAACTTATCTTTTAAACTGTCAAGTGTCAAGTAATTAACACAATTACTTTTCTATTGTTATCAGACTCAATTAGTTTGCCTATCAGACGAGGGGTTAAGCAAATTGACTACCAACAATTTTCCGTATATCCAGATCACAACTGTAATTTTTTGACAGATTTATAAAATAGCTATAACACCGAAAATTTACGCAAAACATTCATTTTCTTAGCAACAATTTTCCCTAACTTTACTATTATAAGGTACAGTTACGTTTAATGTGCCCGAAAAGTCATACATAGCATACCATTTATAGATTAAACGTTTTTGGCAATGATACTCAACTATTTTTGGCGGTACGCAGATGAAAGTACGAATAGGTACTTGTTACGTTACGCGGGCCACATAGCTCCACAATATGTAAGCCTACGGGCCTCACTGTATTTCGGATGTTGGTCAAAGAAGGACGTTACACCACTCGGCACAAATTTTGATATAACTGAAAATGTGGTCCGAACAGAGAAGGTAAACTGTCGTTTTCCTAGCCCGTAATAAGCCCAATGATTGTATGTACAACTTTAAACGTTTCCGCTAGAAAAACTTTCTCGACTTTCGTGCTTGTTATAAAAAACTACTTACTTGTTGACAAGCTCTCTTTACTTTCTATAGGAAAAAGTTTTTTTTTTTTTTGTGGAAGTTTTACCTTATTTATTCCTGTGATTTTTCATTGCGCCACAGTTTCGAGATTTTCGTAAATACTATACCAGTATAAGTAATATTTAAGCTATTGTAATTGTAATAATATAATAACATCATAAGTTACTCGTATACGTACATTACATAATTATAACTATGTAAATATTACCACTATGTGTAAATATATTTTTTATGTAAAATGTAACGACATCTTGTATTTATTGAACGTTTAGAAACTCTATGTGAAATTGGAAAAAATAAAATTAATGAATATTTTATTTTGTCTTATTTGTTACCAACCACCAGCACCACCATTGTTATTGTCTCTTTGATGACGTCACGAGCTTTTCAGCTCATTTAATTTTTTTTCCTCTTTATTTATTTAGGGGTTTGTATCTAAACAGACACGCCAATGCCATCGTGCCTTTTAACATTTCATAAAATTAACACTTATACATATACTTATAATATTAATACATCTAAACTACCAACATTAGATAAAACACTTAGTGCCAAGATGAGAGCCACAGATGCAGGACTGTTTTAAACGACGTAAGTAGACGTTGGTTGAGATAAAATTGATTGAATTAATCCCATGTTCTTCCAACAAAGACTCCCTCTCGCGCCTGTTTAGGACACAATCCATCAGCAAATGTTGGACGTCCTCAATCTGATTACAAACTCTGCAATTCGGCGAATCAGCTTTTTTCGTAAGGAATGCAAACTTCGCTGATGGATAAAGCCCAGAGCGAAGTCTTAGTATTAACTTAACGTAATTCCTATCAAATTCATCAACATCAAACCAAGTTACATAAGAAGGCTCGCCTTGTATGGTCCTATACCTTACAATTTTTTGCTGACTGATATTAACAAAGTGTTGTTTCCAGGAGTTATAACAAGTTACTTTAAATTTAGATATGTATTCCCAATAATCAGGTAAGTATACTCAATACTCAATATCTTTATTGTTTTACCATAATGTGTACTTAGGTGGTAACTATATAATTGAGATCATTATGGACCCTGTAGGGCACAGTCAATTGTTGTACCCTGTATTGCTGCTAGTTTGGATAATCGGTTACCCTCCTCATTACCACGTAGTCTAATGTGAGCTGGAACCCATTGCAGCTTAATTTCTATATTATTCTTAAACAACATAATAATATTTTCAAGAACATCATATGCTTTCGATGCCCCTCTGAAACCAGAGGCACATCGAGCAATATGCTATAGTGCGCTTTTACTGTCTGAAAGAATAACGACTTTTTTTTAATTCTGATTTCGACTTGTATAGTCGAGTTCAGAATTTAAAAAAAGTCGCGAAGCGATCTTGTATAGATCGCTTGATAAATTGCAATGAGTTTCAGTGTCATTATTGATACATTAGAGTTTACTTTATCCCCGAGAGTAGTTCCTGAGCTTTGATCAAATACCCCAGCACCTAGGCCGGGAGTACCCTTTGAAACTGCTGTAATTTTTTTGTGCCAAATAACAATAGATAGAATTTAATTCAGCTAAAACATCGAATAAATTAGCATTATAATTGGATTTGTGTGTCTTCACACATTTTAGATCAACATTAATTACATCTTTAGTCTCAATAGCTGTTGTCCAAGTTTGTAAAGTATACATTTTATGAATATCTGTTGAAAGAACCTATTTGTGTTTCACTTCATATTTTTTTTTCCAATATTTGGTGCTACAAAGGGTACTTAGATCCATAATCAAGCTAACTGTCATACTATTTGACCATGACAATAATTTTAAACAATATTTATAAGCTATACTCTCTTCTTAAAAACAAAAGCGAAATACTCAAATCAGATTCCATTACCTACATGGATTGGGAAACTTCTGATATAGCCACCTACATACAATTCTCAGGGCTTGATTTGTAACTTATCTAACTTTGAAACATGAGATTTTGCACTAAAATCATACATAAAATACCACCATTGTCAATTCGACATCGAATCAGAGAAATTAATATACAACCTACGTATGTGTTTTGTGTGTACTCCCCATGAAAATTGAGACTCTTTGAAGAGTGGATTGAAAGGCACCACGGCGTCCTCACCTTCCGCCTGACGCAGGTCCTCACCGGACACACTTGTTTCGGGAGGTTCCTGTTACGGATAGGGCGGGAAGAAACGCCCGGGATTTCCACTGCGTAGATTGCTCGGAGAACACGGTGGAGCATACGTTGGACGTCTGCCCAGCTTGGGCAGAGCACCGCCATGTCCTCGTGGAGGCAATCGACGGCGGTGATCTCTCGCGTCCGGCCCTGGTCCAGGCCATGGTACGGAGCGAGAGTGCATGAGTAGCCGTCAACTCCTTCTGTGAAGCAGTAATGCTCGCAAAGAGGGAGGCGGTGCACGTGAGGGAGAGGCAGTATATGCGCCCTCAGTCCCTAGTCGCCACAGGAGACGCCCTGGGCTTCGGGAATCCAGGCTGATTCCTGTACACCGAAGGCACGGGCTTGCGGATGGCGAGTAATGGGTAGCTCGCTGTCCGGTAAGGAGCAAGCCTGGGTCGACGGCGCGTTGTGTTCCACGCGCACCTCAAAGAGATGTCAGCACCAACTGGTGGGGTCCGCAAGGGCCGATGCCTGCCAGGGGTGCGGGTTATTCGAAAGAGATTCCGTCACCCCTGGCACACCGGCAACTGAAGGAAAACGGGTGGGATTCAGTCAGTAAAAGTCTTACATGCCCTCCCGCACCACCCAGAGTGGGAGAAGTTATTTGATGATTTGCCACCTCAAAAAAAAAAACAATAACTACATGAATAAAAAAATCTGTAAGCTTACCAAGTGAAATAATCGTAGTCGTCTTCCAAAATTAAGTATCTTCTTTCCATAATACTGTACTAGATTAAAAAAAAAAACACAGTTTTCCCTTTGTTTACTTACGACTTCAGTTGTTAGGTCCGCCTATAAATTCTTTGATTCCGGATCCTATCTCTACCTTTTAGGCACTATCCATAATATTGCGTCTACATATTCAAATAAGAAATCTAACATAAAAGTTATAAACTCTACAGGTGGTCCATAACGAGGCAGTAATATTATTTAATAGTTCTATTATGGCCTATTCGCTGAATCTATTGGTTCGGAAAAACTAAAGGACGACCTTTTCCTTCATAAATAACTTCGTTAGGCGCGTTCCAAAAACTGGCATTGTCTCCACTATCTCGAGCATATTAATTTTCTTGTCAACAATCAATTTAATACTGTCTGCTACTAGGCATTGACCTAATAAATAAACCTGAAAACAATGAAAATGTTCAAAGTTATATTATTTCTCTAAAATTTCTCACTTTTGAACGTCAACATTTACAAGAACATAGAATTGATTCTAGTCGCGACCCAGAGCGGGATTTCCCAACCAAAAAGGGTGGCTGGGATATCGACGTGCAATCTATTACCATGGATTCAGTAGGTACATGATTCTGAAGGACTGCCTATAGAAGTGAAAACTAAGTAACTTTTGAATTTTTCACGATTTCAAAATAATTGAAGTTTTCTCTTCAATTGTTCGGTAACGATGACGCGAGTTCCATGATTTTTGTTCACCCAAAAAGTGCTCAATGTGCTTAAAGAAGTTTTCACTTCAAAAATTTGCTGTTTCATAGACAATAGCTACGCGTTCACAATGTATGGAACAGCTGATTTTTTTTATAATCGACGAAAACTCTATCATCTGCTGAATTCATGGTTACAATTTGCGCTTCGATGTCTCTGTCACCCTGTATAAAGTTCGTCACAATTTTCATTGAATCATTATTGAAACACCGATCTAATGCATTTAATTTTAGGAAGGCTATTGTTTGCGATTGAATATTCAGCTAATGAGGGTGTTCTGAAATGACGTTCACTAGGTGGCAGCACTGAGACGTCTGGTCCGGGCACCTGTCAAAAGTGTCAAAGCGCCTACGGACCTAATGGTGAATGAAACAAATGACATCAAATATTTTAAGTTCATTGTCGAACTGGAAGACCTCTTGTCAAAGTGGCGCTGACTGGTAGTTTGAATATTCATGAACACCCTCATTGAGTCTTGAATCCATTTTAATGACAGTATTTCTACACCAGCCCTGCAGGGTAAATGTGTAACACACTAACAGTCGGAATGGCTTTCATTTTGACAGTGTAGCAACATTAATTGCGTTGTTGAGCAACCTGCTCAGAACAGGCAAATTATTCGAACGTATGAAGCAAAGGATTAGCATTATCCTACAAACTCTCAGATGACTTTGCCTAGCAATGGGATGACATATCTATCACAGGCTAACAGTAACAGTATCAGTAATTCCCACCAAATATACATTTTCCATTCCCTACTTTACAAGGGGGCCTGTTGAAAGGTACTCTATAGTAGAAGGGACCCACTCGAGGCCCAAATAGTTTATGTAAAGTACCGTGAGAAAGCTCGTATGGTAACATCACCCACTCATACCGACTAAGAACAGCCTCGAAGGAAAATTGCTAATGTCTTGCAAACGACAAAGGACTCGTATTTCCCGCATCTGGTCAATCCACTTTACGTTATGTCGGGTTTCAAGATTCTCGGACATGAGGGTAATCAATTTTAACATACATAATGTCAATGCTACTCGTATTTTTAACCGACTTCAAAAAGGAGGAGGTTATCAATTCGTCGGAACCTTTTTTTTTTTTTTTTTATGTATGTTCCCCGATTACTCGAAGATGGCTGGACCGATTTGAATTTTGTTTTTTTTTGTTTGAAAGGGTATACTTCCCAGGTGGTCCCATGATCATCAAGTCAGGATCTGATGATGGGATCCTGGAGAAATGGAGAGAACTCTTCAAATTTTATAGGCACACAAAGCGATTTAGGTATTTTTTGGAAGAGTACTTTCTCAGAGTGGTTCCATTTCAATTTGGTGAAAATCTGATGAAGAACTTCGGAGATATGCAACGGAACTCCTCAATAAATGATAGCAAATGGACTGGGATTGCTGAAATCTCATCTCTGTCTATTGCTTACACCAGTTCATAACATAACATCACGCCAGTATGCTGTGAAGGTGTAAGCACATGTGAACCACTAAAAAGTGAAAAATAAAAACTTTTTCCAAAAAAAAAACAACCGACTTCCAAAAAAACACTACAAAGTGAAAAATAACTTTAATTTCGGAAGGCGGTGACAAAAAATTCAAATACAGCTCCAAAGACACCGACTTCCGAAATTAAAGTTATTTTTCACTTTGTAGTGTTTTTTTGGAAGTCGGTTGTTTTTTTTTTGGAAAAAGTTTTTATCTATTAGGTTCTTAATAATGAAAGTTTCTTATTCAGTTTTAAGAAGATCGAAGCCAACTTTGTATCTCACAGGGGCATCTAAACTAATATTACGAGTATAAAGAATAAAGGTTTAGATTTTTTGTATGTTTGTTTGTTACAGTTTCACGCTATAACGGCTGAACGGATTTGGATGAAAAAACATGGGTAGTATGACCTGGGCAAAGATATATGATTATTTTTATAGAAATATTCCAACGAGATCGAGACTTGTGCGTGTGAAACCGCGGAACGCAGCTAGTACTGCATATTGATGCTCGTTTTCCACTAATCTCATGATGATGAAGCGATGCATGTAAATTCAAACACGTACAGTTGACCCGCGTAATTAATGGATAACTGTAGCAGACGGTGGGCGCAATCAGCACCCGCACTCGCCCTGGGACTTCTCCCACTATTGCTGACATGCGCTCCCTACTTACTGAGTCTAACGGGTCTGCTGATGGCACACGTCACCACGCACTCCTGATACGTTGTTAGATACTGCGACCCCCAAGGTCCTCAGGGAAACGGAGACTTTAAGAGGAGGCAGAAAAAAGAAAAAGAAGGTTAATAAATTGTCTATTTATAAAAACATCTCTGTTTTACGTACAACAGATAAATATTTTTCTGGTATTTTTTTACAACTATTAGTCCTTCTATTTTCCGTTTCAAGGTTATCTATTCATTGCCGGGCACGCCCTGCTTACAAAATTTTAAGGAATCTTTACACGATATAGAGCTAATAAGTATACCAAATCTAAAATAAGTTATCAGCATTAACAGCTTAGATAAACCTTAAGAGAGACTGTAAGTACTGACTCGTCTGTTGTGGGTAATCATCTAACCATAATCGCAAATGGCATCGTTTCCCCCAATCAGCTGGTTATCTCTGCGATGATCCCACCATCTATCGCTCGTTTAATCAGGAGGCCGCAGGGCACCGCAAGCAAATGAGTAGCAGCTGCACAGATACTTCAGTCGTTCGACTAGTATCAGCTGTAAAATTAAAGGTTAATAACTTTGTCCCTAAAGATTTGTGGGCATTGTGGGTGGTTTTGAAGTTTTATTTATTTACTTGTCAAGGAAGAACAATTAGTAGTACATAAGAATACATCACCAGACCAGAGGGTAATTATATGCCAAAGATGCTGGCGATCGCGGTTGCTATCTCGACACCTCGATGTCGATACAACATATGGATAGCGGTGCGAACAGGTCAGTTCAGTCTCACCTGAAAACCCAGTTTCTCAGTCTTGCGTTTGTGCCTCCTCCGGAAGAACAAGTTGAAACGATTTGACCAATCACGAGCCAGATAACATAGACGCTTGCCATCGACCGCGATGTAAAAACCAATATTTTGTTTTCAATTAGCCATCGAGGTAAACCCCCAAACAGCCGGCGATGTATTGCAGGGAGGAATCCTTCGGCATGTGCGTGCGTGTCTATTATGCATTTGTTATAAAAACATGGAGGCAACATCGAGGAAGTGAGCTTAATTGCGATCGGGAGGTATCGCAGTGAGGCATCTTCGGCATGTAATTAAAATAACAAATAGGTATGCCCACTACGCTCTCCATAAATTTCTTCAAGTATTTATAGCCAGCTAGACAGATCATGCAGAGTGAAATAAAGTAAGACTTCTACAAAAACTGAAAATCAAGAGTTGAAGTGACCTTGATAACTTTCTCTCTAAAGCTACGGTTTTCTTAGAATTTGCAATGCGTCCGTAATTTACCGTCGGCGTCGAGAGACGTCACTGAACTGTTATTTATATTAGTAAGTTGATGTGTTTCCCTAGAGAGCGTTGTTTGACGGTGCTTAGTCAAACCCCAGTGCCCTCATTTTCATGTCTCTGCGTCCATTATCGGATGCAGCTGAGTACCAGTAATTTACATGGAGCGACTGCCTGATGATCTGACCTCCACAACCCAGTTACTGAGTAATACGATAACCCTTGGTAAGACTGATTGTCAGACTTTCGGACTTCAGAACCATCTCTGGTTTAATGATACAATTAAAAGAAATTGTATTAAGACTATAATCTACGAATAAATAAAAAAGAAGACCTGTAACGACTCAAATATCCCCGAATGACTGCCGGGACCAACGGCTTAACGTGCTTGCCGATGGTGGAAATCGTAACTTTAGGCCTTAAAATCAGGCAAGCCGTGGGCCACTTAGTTACAAATAAATCTTCACACTTTTTGTAGGAAACCATATCTCTGAAACCATTTGTAGAACATTTTTGTAGCATTGCACAGTCGTACTTGGGCGTAATATCTGAGCGCAGTCAACTTGTTAAGTTGTTAACAATGATAAACGCGATTGTTGAATCGCGGTGGAAACTTTTCTATCTGTACTTGTTCCCGTTTGTAACTCGAATTCAGCTGAATACTTTCAGAGAATAATTGTTTCTATATATTTTTTTGTGCTCCATAATTCATATTGTTTTCTACGATTTTGCTACGAGATAATGGCTACAACTGTGTTTGGTACAAAGTATTTTAGCTACGATATTTTACTAGTTTTGACTCTTATTTTTTTTTGTCGGGCATCTCGCAGTTGACCTTGAGAGGCCGTGACTGCTTAGCCGGGCTTTCCTGGGGCTGCCATTAAGAATAAACTTAACGCCTCCAGCCAGGGCTAAAAAACTACACTTAAATACTAGGCGACTGCACGCTGAGGGCACCCCGTGTGGGGTACGGACCTCGGCTCAGGGCGTCACTGATAGGGGGACAGCGAGTGGGGACAGGCTGGATCAAAATATTGGCATTATTATTTCGTTTATTTATTTATCTACATATTACAATACATTTTTAAATATTTTTATAAAATAACCTTATAAAAAACATTTAAAAATATAAAAAATAGTGATCCGCCGGTATCGGGAGCAGGGTCAGCATTATTATTATTATTAGGGGAATTTAAAGCTACTGGCTCAGCTGCAGCGCGGGCTGGCGTTTCAACGAGCAAGGGTCGGTCGGAGCTTTGACTCCAGCCTGTTACGAAATATATTTACTTATAGATATATTAACCTACACTTTGCCTCCAAGTATTTTAGCTCTACGAGTTTACTTAAGCTACAAGTATGTGCAAACTACGAGCGACCTAGCTACGAGCAATCTGTCTAGCCTTTTCCTATGTTCGGGTGGGCTTCCAGTCTACCCGGATGTAGCTGAATACCAGTATTTTACATGGAGCGACTACCTGCTATCTGACCTCCACCACTCAGTTACTGGGTAATATGATACCCTTTAGTAAGTGGTTGTGATGTGTATTATGTACCT
Source organism: Antitype chi (assembly GCA_947359405.1). Lineage (NCBI taxonomy): Eukaryota > Metazoa > Arthropoda > Insecta > Lepidoptera > Noctuidae > Antitype > Antitype chi. Next base: position 4,760,242 of record OX375815.1, on the reverse strand, counting down.
ACCTATGTGTGCGTGCCTGTACCATTTATGTTGTGTCGCCAGTAATAAACTAGCATTCAATCGCAACGGTGGTTTTACTTATTAGCCGACAGATCAGTTGTCAGACTTTCGGGCTTCTTATGACCCGTAACGAATGTCAAAGATCCACGAATGACAGCTGGGACCAACGTCCTACCGTGTTTTTCCGAGGCATGTAAGGGTCTTGTATGTGTCCCCATCCACGGACCAACCGCGGCAAGCGTAGCTTAACCTTTACTTAGCCACAAGAATTTCCGCAAGTGTTCTAGCTACGAGCATCTACGAGAGAAAAGTCTTGTAAATGCTACAGTGCCATAGGTTTGATTTAATAAATGTGAATATGTACTTTAGGCACATTATACTTTAAAATTTCGGTAATTTTTTTTGGTCATGAAGTCTACCTAGCAGGTGGTTGGCTGCTTAACCGGACTTGCCTGTGGCTGCCTCAATAAATTAAGGCCTCCGGCTAGGGCTTATAACTCAAAACTAAGCGACTACTCGCTAAGGGCACCTGTAGGGTACGGAGTTCGGCTTAGAGCTTTGCTGGAATAAGGCAGCCAGGGACGGGCTGGATGGGAATGACAACTTCAGTTATTGAGGTGAATAAGTTGATAAAGCACACGGATAAATTTTTACTAAGTAAGTATACAGGAAAAGTTTTTATCCAGTGCGCAAACTTTAACCATGAATTCAGCATAACGTTCTAGACCAGCGAAGAAATTTTTCGTCGGTTTTACAAAACAAAAACAGCTATTTCATAGAAAAGTGCAATACCTACGCGGTCAAAATGTATGGAACAGCTGTTTTTTTTTTTGTATAATCAACAAAAAGATTCTGCACTGGGGGGTCTAGAATGATATGCTGAATTCATGGTTACAGTTTGCGCACTGGATAAAAACTTTTTCTGTATAGTAGGTATAATAGGTACCCTTAAATATTAGGTCTTTACCTATGAAATTGCCGTTTTGCAGTACTGGCCATTTCAAATCAAAATAATTTTTGTTTGGGTAAGAATTCTAATTTCAAATTAATTTTATTTTAAAAACATGGATTTTTTTTTCCAAAAGTAGTCATTTGTTTATTGATTAGTGTTACATTTTCATCGCATTTCAATCTTTTTCGTCATCATGGATACGTTAAAAATTCGAGTAATTATGGAATATGAGTACCGTCGTGGCAGCAACGCGGCACAAGCGGCACGCAACATCAACGACGTTTACGGAGCTAACACTACAAACCAACGCACCACCTGTTATTGGTTTGCTCGCTTCCGTTCTGGAAATTTCGACCTGAAAAATGAACCTCGCGGTCGTCCGAAGACTTTGGTCGACAATGACGAATTAAAGGCGATTGTGGAAGCTGATGATACACAATCTACGGCTGAATTAGCAGCAGCTTTCGACGTTAGCGTCAAAACAATATTGGTCCATTTGCGTCAAATTGGCAAGGTAAAAAAGCTTGACAAATGGGTGCCCCACGAACTCAATGATCGTCAGCGCGAAGTACGCGTCGAGACGTGCATTGCACTGCTCAACAGACACACAAATGAAGGAATTTTGAACCGCATTGTTACCTGCGATGAAAAATGGATTCTGTTTGATAACCGCAAGCGCTCAGCAAGTTGGTTGGATCCTGGTTCAGCACCTAAACAATGCCCTAAACGAAAACTTACCCCTAGAAAAGTGATGGTCACTGTTTGGTGGTCTAGCGCCGGTGTGATTCATCACAGCTTCTTACCAAACGGGGTGAGCATTACTGCAGATGTGTACTGTGAAGAACTGAACACAATGATGGAGAAGCTGGCACATCTCCAACCAGCATTGGTCAATCGCTCGTCTCCGCTGCTCCTGCACGACAACGCGCGACCTCATACTGCACAGCAGACGGTCTCCAAGTTGCAAGAACTGGGGTTGGAAGCTCTCCGTCATCCGCCCTACTCACCAGACCTTGCGCTACTACTAGACTACTACTTTTTCCAGAATTTGGATAACTTCTTGGCGGGAAAAAAATTCAATACCCGAGAGGCAGTACAAAATGCCTTTGAAGAATTTGTTGCCTCCCGTCCAGCTGATTTCTTTAAGAAGGGCATCAATAAACTGCCACTGCGATGGCAAAGATGCATTGATTGCATGGGTGATTACTTCGATTAATACAAATAAAAAATACATGAAAAAAATTCGTTTAAATTTTTTCATACAAAACGGCAATTTCATAGGTAAAGACCTATTATAAAATACTCAAGCATATTGCCAGTATAGGACTAGCATTTTGCAAGAGTATTTTTCCTGTCCATCTTTTAGCATAGAGTAATAACTTAATCCGCTTAATGACAACGACGCGAGGACATGCCTGAAATAACACGACGATAACGTGCCAGCAAGCCATTCAGAAAATAAAACAAGTAGGTTAATTACCACATAGATACTTAGCCCGATTTTTGACGCTGATTTTTACACAGATAAGTAAACTTTCGTACTTGGATTACCGCAAGTCAGAAAGTTCAATATTCTTATCTTCTGCTGACTAAACTTTACCACGACTTTGGCAGGTGAGGTAAATATTTCGGAACATCTTCCTAACTGAACCATTTTATTTAGGAATTTGTGTGTACTTTTTTATAACTCATAAATATAAAATTGATAAAATGGAAAAGAAGACGAAAAAAATATCGCTTTGCGTTAAAAATAATATAATTCAGGCTTTAAAATACCATTATTTCTTTTCTGTGGTTCTACCCAACCCCCAAACCAGCCCCCCCCCCCCACCCCTTATATACTAATTATTTTAAAGACTGTTAGCTTTTAAATTATGTCAATATTATTTATTTATATACTATTAACACATACAATTGTTTTTACAGGTGGGAAACCCAATAAAACAATGTAGTCATAATTTTTCCACTTAGATACGTTACCCAAAAACTAATCCAATACCACCACCAACAAAAAAGAAATATTTTTAACTGTCCTGACTGACAGTGAATAATCACACAGAGGATTTACACAGAGGACAATGCGTTAAGTATTACCCTCTGGAATTCCATCAAAGAGCAAGTATAGATATCCAATCGCATACGCTGTTGAATATCTTTATTGCCCGCCCCGCTGGTGCAAATGTTAACAAGGTCGTACGGGCCACCGATTCCGGGATCGATTCCCTCATTGTACATGCTTTTTCCAAATTATTTATTTGAACCGTTAATTTTCCTCAATCAAGAATGTATCTATGACATATTATAATATTTTCAGGACCTAAAAAACTAATTTGACCATTTAAAATTGAATCTAAAACAGGCAAATTCGGATAACATCCCCGTAAAATTTTCTCAATGTCCAATTCCATAAGCTACAAATACAAATTACATGAATTAATCGTCATAACATCGCCTCACTTTTTCTCATATTACCACCTCTACTGAACAAAACACTACTAATAATTCATACTGAAACGTTCGTTTTCCTAAATGGTAATTTAGTGATCCATGAATGTTTTCCTTAACCAAATTGTCAGTATATGTATGCTCGACAAACGATGGAGTATCCACATCACACAGACGATTGTTTCTGCTCAATCGACCTAATGATCACCTATCACTGATTAATGAGCCATGTCTATTGAATATCCCATAATATTCAAGCTTCATTGGATTGGTAGGAGACGTATTAATGAGGAAGCTCATAAGGTCTGTAATGACGTAGATAGGTACTAAGTTACGGGCTGTTTAGCAAGGTACCGATTTATAAGTAGTTAAACCGTCATTAAAGGTTTTAAATAATAGGTCTTTACCTATGAAATTGCCGTTTTGTATGAAAAAATTTAAACGAATTTTTTTCATGTATTTTTTATTTGTATTAATCGAAGTAATCACCCATGCAATCAATGCATCTTTGCCATCGCAGTGGCAGTTTATTGATGCCCTTCTTAAAGAAATCAGCTGGACGGGAGGCAACAAATTCTTCAAAGGCATTTTGTACTGCCTCTCGGGTATTGAATTTTTTTCCCGCCAAGAAGTTATCCAAATTCTGGAAAAAGTAGTAGTCTGTAGGCGCAAGGTCTGGTGAGTAGGGCGGATGACGGAGAGCTTCCAACCCCAGTTCTTGCAACTTGGAGACCGTCTGTTATGCAGTATGAGGTCGCGCGTTGTCGTGCAGGAGCAGCGGAGACGAGCGATTGACCAATGCTGGTTGGAGATGTGCCAGCTTCTCCATCATTGTGTTCAGTTCTTCACAGTACACATCTGCAGTAATGCTCACCCCGTTTGGTAAGAAGCTGTGATGAATCACACCGGCGCTAGACCACCAAACAGTGACCATCACTTTTCTAGGGGTAAGTTTTCGTTTAGGGCATTGTTTAGGTGCTGAACCAGGATCCAACCAACTTGCTGAGCGCTTGCGGTTATCAAACAGAATCCATTTTTCATCGCAGGTAACAATGCGGTTCAAAATTCCTTCATTTGTGTGTCTGTTGAGCAGTGCAAGGCACGTCTCGACGCGTACTTCGCGCTGACGATCATTGAGTTCGTGGGGCACCCATTTGTCAAGCTTTTTTACCTTGCCAATTTGACGCAAATGGACCAATATTGTTTTGACGCTAACGTCGAAAGCTGCTGCTAATTCAGCCGTAGATTGTGTATCATCAGCTTCCACAATCGCCTTTAATTCGTCATTGTCGACCAAAGTCTTCGGACGACCGCGAGGTTCATTTTTCAGGTCGAAATTTCCAGAACGGAAGCGAGCAAACCAATAACAGGTGGTGCGTTGGTTTGTAGTGTTAGCTCCGTAAACGTCGTTGATGTTGCGTGCCGCTTGTGCCGCGTTGCTGCCACGACGGTACTCATATTCCATAATTACTCGAATTTTTAACGTTTCCATGATGACGAAAAAGATTGAAATGCGATGAAAATGTAACACTAATAAATAAACAAATGACTACTTTTGGGAAAAAAAATCCATGTTTTTAAAATAAAATTAATTTGAAATTAGAATTCTTACCCAAACAAAAATTATTTTGATTTGAAATGGCCAGTACTGCAAAACGGCAATTTCATAGGTAAAGACCTAATATATTCAAATGCTGTTTCACCGTCGCCAGCATATTAGGTTATTAAATATCGATATGAGCAGTGGTGGCCCAGTCGTAATGGCCGTAGGTCATAGGTTCAAACCCAGACTGGCGCCTTATTTTGTGTAAATTACTTCATCACCACTGATGTCAAAACGGTGAAGGAAAACATAGTGAGGAAACCGGCGTTTTCTAGAATCAAAAGAAGGAAAACATGTGACATCTGGCAAATCGCACTGGGACCGCACGTGGTGGATTGAAGCCCAGTCCCTCTCGTAGAGAGGAGGGCTGCGTCCCAGCAGTGGGAACATTACAGGCTGATTATGTTAAATACCGATACTTATAATAAACTTTTTTTTTTTGTAATTCACTCAGGTTTATCCGCGGCTTCACCTGCGTGGAGGTTGGAAATCATCCCACGGATTAAAAAGTATGGGACAGGTCCACTCAATCTATGTGGTTCTTTCCTCAAAAGACCATATCAGACACCAATCTACATGGTCCTCAAATGATCTGATCACGATTATTTTCGGGTTTTTGTTTATATAGGTACACATTGACATTGATGAATTATAATTAAACAATGACATGAATATTTACTTTTTAAAGTATTAGATATATTGCTTTAATTATTGTGAATGTGATGACTGTGTGGGTGTTTTTTTTTTGTTTGGTTTCTTTTTTTTCTCTCATTTAGTCATGGTTTGGCAGTTTCAGTAATTTATGTGGCCTACCCAAATGTCCTTTCTTTGGTATTATTCGTCAAATCGTTGAGCTCCTCAAGTTCTGAGTTGAGCTGCATGATTACTGATAAATGCGTGTGGTTCTTTTCTCAAAAGACCATTTCAGAGACCAATCCACACTGTCTTCACATGATTTGACCAAGATTATGTCTGGACGTTAAAAGAGACTGTGACCTCTGAGTTTGTTTCGGCCTTTCTTCTCAGAGTAGTCAAATAGGAAACGCCGACATCATCTAGTTCTAAAAATATGATTGACGTATAAAAGTGTTTGTACAAACCTACTTACAGAAATAAAATCATTTATCATTTATGCAACGCACCAAGTTTCATCGAAATAACCAGACAATTACCTAGAGTTTCATACATAGGTAGGTAGATAACATGATATCTGTAATCCCCAATGGGTTAGTTGATGGTGCCTTATAGTACACCCACATTTCCTTCAGCCTGTACCTTTTTTTTTTGGGTGGGAAATCATCAAATAACTTCTCCCGCTCTGGGTGGAGCAGGAGGGCGTGTCAGACTTTTACTGACTAAAACCTACCCGTGTTCCCTCAGTTGCCTGTGTGCCGGGGGCCGCGGTATCTCTTTCGAACAACCCGCACCCCTGGCAGATAGCTTATACCTAGACTTACTCTAACACTTATAATAGGTACCTATTAGTACGGATTAATCAGTTTTTACCGTTACCCATCTAGATAAAACATGCCTTACCCCTGCCTGGTCTTTTGCCTACCGTATTAAGAGCGACTTCTAGTGTAATCAGATGCAAAATTGATTTGGCTCGGGACGAATGCCTTCTGACCTCTGAATCCATACTGGGATATAATACCGATAATCTAAAGATAGCTCGTTAGTAGCTAAGCTCTCGATATCCCAGAATAAATAATGATTGCTTAACACAGAAGCTCTTCTATATTTAGAGTTGACTTCAAGTCCAGTCACCAATTTACGAGACTTGACTAATTAATGGAAACTATTTTAGGAGACAAATGGCTATTTATAGAATAGTAAAAATAATAAAACCAGCATGATTGCTTAACACAGAAGCCCTTCTATATTTAGAGTTGACCTCACGTCCAGTCACCAATTTATGAGACTTGACTAATCAATGGAAACTATTTTAGGAGACAAATGGCTATTTATAGAATAGTAAAAATAATAAAACCAACCTATTACTGTCGGTGTCTTTGGAGCTGTATTTGAATTTTTTGTCACCGCCTTCCGAAATTAAAGTTATTTTTCACTTTGTAGTGTTTTTTTGGAAGTCGGTTGTTTTTTTTTTGGAAAAAGTTTTTATTTTTCACTTTTTAGTGGTTCACATGTGCTTACCCCTTCACTGTATACCGGCATGATGTTATGTTATGAACTGGTGTAAGCAATAGACAGACATGAGATTTCAGCAATCCCAGTCCATTTGCTATCGTTTATTGAGGAGTTCTGTTACCTATCTCCAAAGTTCTTCATCAGATCTTCACCAAATTGAAATGAGGCCACTACGAGAAAGTACTCTTCCAAAGAATTGCTAAATCGTTTCGTGTGCCTATAAAATTTGAAGAGTTCTCTCTATTTCTCCAGGATCCCAACATCAGATCCTGACTTGATGATCATGGGACCACCTGGGAAGTATACCCTTTCAAACAAAAAAAAACAAAATTCAAATCGGTCCAGCCATCTTCGAGTAATCGGGGAAAACAAACTCAGAGATTAGTCTCTTTAGAAATTTCAGACTTAATATTGGTCAGACCATGTGATGAACATGTAGATTGATGCCTAAAATGGTAATTAGTTTAGGAAAGAATGAGTATTGCTCAAGAAAGGTTGACGATTTCAGACTTAAATCCATATATAGGCATGAAATCGTCAACCTGTCTTGAGCAATGCTCATTCTTTCTCTGTATGAGAAGAGGTCTTGCAGTGGGACAGTAATAGGCTGGTTTTTAAGCGACTTCAAAAAGGAGGAGGTTTTTTTTTTAAAAAGGAGGAGGTTTTTTTTTTAAAAAAAAAAACCTCCTCCTTTTTGAAGTCGCTTAAAAACCAGCCTATTACTGTCCCACTGCAAGACCTCTTCTCATACAGAGAAAGAATGAGCATTGCTCAAGACAGGTTGACGATTTCATGCCTATATATGGATTTAAGTCTGAAATCGTCAACCTTTCTTGAGCAATACTCATTCTTTCCTAAACTAATTACCATTTTAGGCATCAATCTACATGTTCATCACATGGTCTGACCAATATTAAGTCTGAAATTTCTAAAGAGACTAATCTCTGAGTTTGTTTTGGCCTTTCTTCTCAGAGTAGTCAGATAATAAAATGTCGACCTCAAATCTTATCTTCTTATTATATAAAAATGAATCCCTATTGGTCACGGCATCACACGAGAACGGCTGGACCAATTTTGCCAAATTTTTTTTTATTGTGTTTGTTATTGTCAGGAGAAGGTTCTTATGAAAGAAAAAAAATAAAAAGTTTCGAATTCAAAATTCATAGTTAAGACAGGACAACGTCTGGCGGATCAGCTAGTAGTTTATAAAAATAATTGACGTGTAAAAGTGTTTGTACAAACCTACTTACAGAAGTAAACTCAATTATCAATGTTATAAATGCAAAAGTAAGTTTATACGGTTGAATGAATTTCAATTAAACTTGGCACACAGGTAGACTATAGATAATCTCGTACATGAGCGGCGAGGTATTAACCACTGGAACATCACGATGCTACAGAATAAAAAGGCAAAAACATAGCGACGGAAAATTATTCAACAGATTCTGAATTTCTGATAGGTATTGGTTTATTATGTTCAGTCAAGCCTTTCAAAATTATTCAAAACGTAGTTACATTTTGGCTAGCAGAGACACAGAAAACCTACGTTTTTTGCTTTGATTATTTTTCTTTAAATACACACCTAGGTACCTACAAATTGTTAGTAAAGAAATCAGAGAATTTCGAACGACATAATTTTATAATTGTAGGCCGTGTGTGTATACTCGTATAATAAGGAAATATTTAACTGATCCTCTAAAACCATACCATGTTATGTACACTGTGTACTTCTAATGATATCTATCCACTTTAAAAAAAATGAGCCTCTTTTTGGCCTTTGCTCACAGTTGGCCGCAAAAACTTTGCTATTTAGTATATTTCGGAACCCAAAATAGGAATTATTTGAGGTTCACAAAAAGAGGCACAATCATTTTATTCTATTTTAGTCAATAAAATTTTTAGGAGCGCAAAATGGGTATTATTAGACGTTCTTTTAATAAGCCTACATAACAAACCTAATCCTTTAAAAAAGGAAGGTAATTCTCACATTACCAAAATTATATAAAGGTTATTAATTACATTAGGTAGTGGATTCTCACAAAATCACAGCCTCCAGGAGATTAATAATTCAACGATATTGCTTCACAGAAGCCGCAGCGGCAAAAAAATAATGTCCGCCACAAATATAAAATAAGCTGACTGGCGATATTATAAACGAGTTAGGAAAACTTTACAAAGTGCGCCCGAAACCCGATGTGAGAGAACTAATAGAAAAATGTGAAAATCTTAACTTACTCCGATGGAATATTCACTAGGTAGGTAGGAACTTGTCCAAGTTTGCCAATTTACTTGTAAAGCCGTTTGTCCACTGCCGCCGTCAATGCCACGTCAACGAGAACGAGATGATGGTGCCGAAGTAGCAATACATACATTCACTATGGCCGCGTGTCCACCGCATATCCGTCACCCGAGCAACGTCATCCTGGCCGCCAAAGTTTCGAGTAGTTCGGCGCGAACGCTAGAACTAGGCCCGAGATTGAGACGGGTGGATGTGCCGGTAATACAAAACACGTTTGACCTTGTTCGCACACTGCTGACTTTTGTTTTGTCTATCTTTTAAGATACTGAAACGCCGAGTTCGGTCGCTGTGTTTAAACGATCGCCATGACCGGGAAGTCACGCCAACGCCGGTTCAAATAATCTCGTTTCTCGTTGACGTCCCAGTTGACGGTGGCGATGGACAAACGGCCTAAGTCTGGCGGATATATCTGGGTGAAATTAAAACGGAGGTGCATAAGCAGTAGGTACTCGCAACCACTGCACGTGTATTTCGAGTTGAAAGAACGTGGAGTAAACAAAAGAATGGTATGTAAGAAGCGTAGCAGGTGGCATTATGTAAAAAGTAAGTATGAAGTTATGTTATCAAAAATAGTAATTTCTCTCAATCCTGTAGACCGAAATGAATTATAAACAAGCAACGAAACTGACTAGATATGGTATTAGCTGATGGACCAGAGCCTTAGCGAAATGGTGGCCGAGAAATGGCAGCAAGAGCGTTGGTAAATCAATAGCCAATAATGGGCGGGCGACCTACAGAAGATCGCGGGGGGAATGGCTTTCATCTTGACAGTACAAAACATTAATTGCGTTATTTACGATGTTGAGCATCAAATTTTCGAACATAATAATGAAGCGGTATCCTTTGAAATGATTCAGATTGTGATTGATAATGTGTTATGCAATTAGGGTGCTGATGGGACTCGCTCATACCAGGGGAAAATGGTACAAAAGGGTGTAGGCCTTTTATTTATTTTTTGAGGGTGGGAAATCATCAAACAACTTCTTCCGCTCTGGGTGGAGCAGGAGTCAAGACTTTTACTGACTAAAACCCACCCGTGTTCCTTCAGTTGCCTGTTTGCCAGGGGCCACGGTATCTTTTTCGAACAACCCGCACCCCTGGCAGGCATCGGCCCTTGCGGACCCCACCGGTTGATGTTGACATCTCTTTGAGGCGCGCGTGGAACATAACACGCCGTCGACCCGGGCTTGGTCCTTACCGGACAGCGAGCTACCCATTACTCGCCACCCGCAAGCAAGCGCCTACGGTGGCCGGGAATCAGCCTGGGGGTGTAGGTCTGTACTCAGCAGTAGGTGAAACAAGATGATGACGATGATGAACGTAACTGGCAAACCCAATGACTGAATATGATCATGTGACGATACAAACAACAATAACTATCGCTACTTTTTTCCTTCTCAGAGTGCACAATAATTCGTGAGCTTTTGAAAAGATATAAAACGTTTACCAATTACCGGTTGACTGTAGCGTCTGTAGCGGCTTTATCGTCATATCAAAAAAGCAAGAAACTATTGCATTTTCAGGCCAACAAAACCGGGCATTGCGTAGCCCATAGTGCTAAAGGTGTAAATAAATTCTGTAAAGAAAATATTTCTCTCTGACTTCGAAGGCACGTGGAAATCCGATTATTCAATGTCAAAGTGGATGTCGATTAAAGGCTTCAGAAGAATGATATAAATGGCTTAACATTTTTAAAGCTAATGGTAACGGACATTCTGATAATGAAATTGAGTTGGCTGAACTTATCGAGAAGTTTATAGGTACCGTCGTCGTCTAATTAAATACCTTAGAGACAGTGGTCATAACCAGAGATCGGATATTCGGATGCATATTCACCTAAAGTTGAGATGTTGGCTAACATGGAATGCGCATTTGTATCGAAAAAGTCTTAATTTAGGTAACTAATTTGTTTATTTTTTGTTTTAACTAATACAAACCAACCCTCCTACATACACATATTTGTATCGGGTTAAGCATTAATTTTATAGAGGTATGAGGAACAGGGTGTAAAGTTCACTCGTACCTATTGGTAAGGGAGGATCCTCCTACCAGACGGGTGTTGTGTCTGGTGGGCAACTGCCCGACGGTTGATGTCGGGATGTTGTACCTATGCCAATCGCGCGGTAAACTTTAACTGCGAGATCTAGGATTCCTATGACGTGCGTCTTTGCGTAATTCGCCTGTGGCGTTGTAGATGGCGCCACTTCTCTTTTTGTATTTCTACATATTTTTGCGAAGTGTTTTTTCTGTAGTGTCGCTACATCACTCCCCCCCGGAGACCGGAGGTCGATAGTGGGCGAAGTCCGTGCATATTATAATGCTTGCCAGTGCCAGTTGTGGTTCCAGTGAGTCGGAACCGGTGTCGCATAGTTCGCGGTGAGTCGGAACTGTCTGCGGTGGTGCGAACCCCAGTGAGTCGGGGCCGGCGCTGTTCCGGTGCGTCGTGGTACAGCGCCGCGATGCGGCTGACTGCTGTTGTCGACCGGGAGATTGAGCTCTCGACCGGCCGAAGAGCAGTAGTGCCGTGGTCGCTTGTAGAGGCTGAGGGTGCTGACCAGGAATGCGGTTCACTGCCTGCTGGTGGTCAGGATACCCGTTGACGTCGTGGTTGCTGGCTGGCTGTGTGGCTCGCTGCTCGAAAGCTTGAGGAAGTGGTCTTGATGATGATGACGTCACGTTGCTCGAAGGCTGCGCTGACGTCCATTTCGGGGTCACCAGTATAGAGGTATGAGGAACAGGGTGTAAAGTTCGCTCATACTCTACGGAAAAGGGAGGATCCTCCGACCAGACGGGTGTTGTGTCTGGTGGGCAACTGCCCAACGGTTGATGTCGGGATGTTGTACCTATCCAAATCGCGCGGTAAACTTTAACTGCGCGATCTAGGCTTTCTATGACGTGCGTCTTTGCGTAGTTCGCCTGTGGCGTTGTAGATGGCGCCACTTCTCTTTTTGTATTTCTACATATTTTTGCGAAGTGTTTTTTCTGTAGTGTCGCTACAATTTTAAATTAATACACATCTGAATAGTTATGCAATCAAGAATCCCGGGGTTTTTAATAAATATTACAAATAATTTATAAAGCCGCTTCCATACTTTCATAGCTAAAAATTATGTTTAGGTAAATATGCATCTGAATATCTGATCTCTGGTCATAACTTAATCCATCCTTTTCCTAATAGCTATAAAAAATACACTAATAGTAAAATTAAGTACCTAAGTACAGCTGCACGGCTAATTGATCAGGTTAAGCTACCCTTGCCGCGGTCGGTCCGTGGATGGGTGACCATCTTTACATACCGAGACCTCTCCGCGCCTCGGAAAGCACGTTAAGCCGTTGGTCCCGGCTGTCATTCGTGGAACATTGACAGTCTTTACGGGTCGTCAGAAGCCCGAAAGTCTGACAACCAGTCGTACCAAGGGGTATTATATTACCCAGTAACTGGGTCGCTCCACGCAAAATACTGGTATTCAGCTGCATTCGGTTAGACTGGAAGCCGTTCCCAACATAGATAGGACAAGGCTAGGCAGATAATGATGAGTGGAATTTTGAACAATGATAGTTAGCAACAAAAAAAATTCGGCTTGCGATTTGAGAGGCCTAAGCCCAACAGTGGACTGCTATGGGCTGATGAGGACGATGTGGATGTCATTTTGGAAGACAAAAATAAACTTGTTTATGTTATGGTTCCTTGTATCCTTCGCTTGCTTTACCAAGTTTATGAACACTACATAGCCAGTTCCTGTTATTGCAGGTAATTTAATATACATAAACTAATTCGTGCAGAAGCGCACAGTTGGGTAAACGTTACGGTTTCATTATGTTAACCTATCTGTTGATTTTGAGTTGAAATGAAATTAGGTAGGTTACGTTTAGATATTTCGATGATGTTGTAAGTAAATGAATAGTTTAGTTAGTCAAGCTAGTAATGAGTAACAGTAGTAAAGGCTGTCATTTTGACAGTTCAACAACATTCATTGCGTTATTTACATTGTTGAGTAGACAAGTTGGTCGAACATATGAAACAATGGATATGGAACCGAAACGTGGTCGCTAAGAATGGGCTTCATAAGAAGGCTTAAACTCACCCAAAAGGCAATGGAGAGGGCTATGTTTGGAGTTTCCCTGCGTGATCGAATCAGGAATGAAGAGATCCGCAGGAGAACCAAGGTAACCGATATAGCCCGAAGAATTGCCAAACTTAAGTGGCAGTGGGCAGGGCACATTGCTCGCAGAACATGTGTTTGTCTCGTCTGGCCGATGGGGCCGAAAAGTTTTGGAGTGGCGTTGGAAGGCCTCCCACAAGGTGGACCGATGACCTTGTGAGGGCTGCAGGAGTCCGCTGGATGCGGGAAGCACAGAACCGTTCGAAGTGGTGGAGCTTGGGGGAGGCCTATGTCCAGCAGTGGACGTCTTTCGGCTGAAATTATGATGATGAAACAATGGATTAGCAATAACCTTCAAAATTATTCAGATTCTGATTGATAGTATGTTACGAAATGATGGTGCTGGTTCCAATGGTTACAACCGATTTACGTAGTATTTAATTACAGAAGGAAGAAACAGTGTATCCTACTAATACTATAAATGTGAAAGTTTGTATGTTTGGATGTTTAGATTTTTGTTACTCAAACACGCAAAAAAGGCTGAATAGATTTGGAAGAAATTTTGCGAACAGATAGGTTGTAACCTGTACCTATTAACACATAAGATACGACGTTTGACGTTCAAAAGAGCTGACTCTCAGCCTAGTTTGAATAAATGACTTTTGATTTTGTTTTTTTTTTATACTTTTAATCCCGATTACGTTCCCGTAGAATCATTTTAGACCTCCACACGGGTGAAGCTGCTGGCAAAAGCTAGTTACAATACAGGATAAGATTTTATTCAGTGCGTAAACTGTAACCACGAATTCAGCAGATCATTCTAGAGCCCCAGCACGGTTTTTCGTCGGTTATACAAACAAAAATCAGCTGTTCCATACATTTTGACCGCGCAGGTATTGCACTTTCTATGAAACAGCTGATTTTTTTTTTGTAGAACCGACGAAAAATTTCTGCGCTGTGGGGTCTACAATGATATGCTGAATTCATGGTTACAGTTTGCGTACTGAATAAAAACTTTTCGTGTATAAGTCATGGCTTTATAGGGTTCAGAGCTATAACTGTAAAAATATACGCAGCATAACATCACACCTGTATTCCCGGGTTTCCCCGATGGGTGAGTAAAATGTGGGTGTGGGGGTACCCACATTTTACTAGCTATGTTTTAGTCCCATGTAATAGGGGGCGAGCCTTTTACCACCAGCCGGGCACAAATCCAAACTCAGGGCTACTACGACTCCGAAATTCCAGATGGAGATACCCAATAACACTTTGCCCTACCCGGGAATCGAATCCAGGGTCTCATGCTCAGTAGTAACGCTTGCAACTACTACACCATCATCATCATCATCTGCCCAGCCTTTTCCCAACTATGTTGGGGTCGGCTTCCAGTCTAACCGGATGCAGCTGAATACCAGTATTTTACATGGAGCGACTGCCTATCTGACCTCCACAACCCAGTTACTGGGTAATACGATACCCCTTGGTAAGACTGATTGTCAGACTTTCGGGCTTCTGACAACCCGTAACGACTGTCAAAGATCCACAAATGACAGCCGGGACCAACGGCTTAACGTGCTTTCCGAGGCACGGAGGGTTCTTGGTATGTAAATAGATAGTCACCCATCCACGGACTAACCGCGGCAAGCGTAGCTTAACCTGATCGATTGACCCGTGCAGCTATTGTTACTTAGCCACAAGCCCGAAGTAATTAAAAAGATACCCTATTAAGTACTTTTATTAATAGGTCTTTACCTATGAAATTGCCGTTTTGTATGAAAAAATTTAAACGAATTTTTTTCATGTATTTTTTATTTGTATTAATCGAAGTAATCACCCATGCAATCAATGCATCTTTGCCATCGCAGTGGCAGTTTATTGATGCCCTTCTTAAAGAAATCAGCTGGACGGGAGGCAACAAATTCTTCAAAGGCATTTTGTACTGCCTCTCGGGTATTGAATTTTTTTCCCGCCAAGAAGTTATCCAAATTCTGGAAAAAGTAGTAGTCTGTAGGCGCAAGGTCTGGTGAGTAGGGCGGATGACGGAGAGCTTCCAACCCCAGTTCTTGCAACTTGGAGACCGTCTGCTGTGCAGTATGAGGTCGCGCGTTGTCGTGCAGGAGCAGCGGAGACGAGCGATTGACCAATGCTGGTTGGAGATGTGCCAGCTTCTCCATCATTGTGTTCAGTTCTTCACAGTACACATCTGCAGTAATGCTCACCCCGTTTGGTAAGAAGCTGTGATGAATCACACCGGCGCTAGACCACCAAACAGTGACCATCACTTTTCTAGGGGTAAGTTTTCGTTTAGGGCATTGTTTAGGTGCTGAACCAGGATCCAACCAACTTGCTGAGCGCTTGCGGTTATCAAACAGAATCCATTTTTCATCGCAGGTAACAATGCGGTTCAAAATTCCTTCATTTGTGTGTCTGTTGAGCAGTGCAAGGCACGTCTCGACGCGTACTTCGCGCTGACGATCATTGAGTTCGTGGGGCACCCATTTGTCAAGCTTTTTTACCTTGCCAATTTGACGCAAATGGACCAATATTGTTTTGACGCTAACGCCGAAAGCTGCTGCTAATTCAGCCGTAGATTGTGTATCATCAGCTTCCACAATCGCCTTTAATTCGTCATTGTCGACCAAAGTCTTCGGACGACCGCGAGGTTCATTTTTCAGGTCGAAATTTCCAGAACGGAAGCGAGCAAACCAATGGTGCGTTGGTTTGTAGTGTTAGCTCCGTAAACGTCGTTGATGTTGCGTGCCGCTTGTGCCGCGTTACTGCCACGACGGTACTCATATTCCATAATTACTCGATTTTTTAACGTATCCATGATGACGAAAAAGATTGAAATGCGATGAAAATGTAACACTAATCAATAAACAAATGACTACTTTTGGAAAAAAAAACCATGTTTTTAAAATAAAATTAATTTGAAATTAGAATTCTTACCCAAACAAAAATTATTTTGATTTGAAATGGCCAGTACTGCAAAACGGCAATTTCATAGGTAAAGACCTAATATTTACCTCGTAGTTAGATTAAAAAGAGAGACCCACACCTACCCCTTTTCAAACACATTGAACCTCTAACATTCCTTTTCATGAATCACTAACTCCTTGATATAATGATAAGGCATAAAGTCATCTTAAGTACGGTATCAATTTTACATATTAAATTTAAATAAATAAATTAGGACGATAACAGACAATGTATGAGCCTTGCCAAGTCTGACTTGCAAGTATCGCGCTGTCACTTGCACACGTTACAGAGCATATTTGTAGAGTAATGTCCCTCGCATACATAGTCTGAAGAGTAGAATTTATCGGTAATAAAATCGTAGCAAGAACTCTTGAAATTACAATTTGTAGCCAGTATTCCATTTGTAGAACGTGCAGCCTGAAATACAGTGCTCATTGTCCTGAGCAAACAGCTCTTGGATTCCACGTTAATATTTAAATGAAATCAAGATAAAATTGTCGAGCTGTGTAAACTCTTCCACAAGAAAGTTTGCACGTGTAAGTACAATTCGATATCAGAACACAAACAAAGCCATCGCATTCTTAATAGGTTTTTTATCCGAAAATAATTTGTTCTTGCAACGATGACATAGTTGCAAAGGTTGCCTTGTGTAACCCCGAATAACAAAATCGTTAGCCGATACACGTGCTAGTAATTTCGGGTACCTAAAACATGAATTGTTATCATTCTAAAATGGTTCACACGATTTTTGCATCATTGCAAAAGGTGTAGCACCTCACTTGTAAAAAAAATGCAAGAAGCCCGGGACAGGTTTTTGATGAAATCGATTGGGAAGGTTTTTTTACAAGCTTCTGGAGTGTTTGGAGCTTTTTGAATATTTTTCGGGTCGTTTATTTAGCCAATTTTGGGAAAACAATCTGAAAAATCAAATATGTCATTCAGCTGAAGTCTTCTTCTGACTGTGCTGCTGGGGAGTTTGTTCCACTACTTCTTCTTCCCAGCTAAAGCACTAGGAAGTGGTGACGGGTGGGCGTTTTTGGGGGGACTGTCTTATGTATTTTGACGTTCGAAAAGTGCTGATCTCAGCCTAATTTGAATAAATGAATTTTGACTTTGATTGCCATCTGTCCTACGCTTCCCTAAACAATGTCATCAAATAAATGCTTCACATGATTGAAAAGCAAATTGATCTGTCAATCCCGGCTAATTAGACACAATTAATTTTCTACTGTATTGGAACCATTAGGTTCCGCGCTGGACATAACCGATAAGACAAACCTTTTCCGATGAAACATTTACGAATTTTAATTTAGTTACTTTTATTATGAACTAGCTTTTGTCAGTGGCTTCGCCCGCGGAAAATTATGCCACGGGAATGTGTTACCGGGATAAAAAGTATTATTTATGTGTCAATCTAGGTTATAATCTATCTGTGTGCCAAATTTCATCCAAATCCCTTCAGCCGTTGTTGCGTGTTTGAGTAATAAACATACAAACAATAGTAGGATTGGTATTGAATAATTTTTGTTTGTAACAGTAACATGTTAGTGAAATATGTAGGTATTATTTGAATGGGTAGGAGCTCGTTTTGAATGAAAATATCCCAGACACCCATCCCATCTCTCTGCCTGAAACACGTCTGTGTCTGTTATTAAGATTTTTAGTAACCAAGGTAGATATTCTAGATATATAAGTAGCCATAGGTAATAGTGTGAGCAGTGGTGGGCCAGTAGTAACGGCCGCGACTTAGGAATTAGAGGTCGTAGATTTGAGCCCAGCCAGGCGCATTTCTTTGTGTAAATTATTTCATCACCACTGCTCTCAAAACGGTGAAGGAAAACATCGAGACGAATCCGGCATGTCCTAGAACCAAAAATTCGAAGACATGTGACTCCTACCAACCCGCAGTGGGCCCGCGTGGTGGATTACGGCCCACTCCCTCTCAGCGAGAGGAGGCCTGTGTCCCAGCAGTGGGAACATAATAGGCTGATTATGATAGGTACCTAATAATAGAATAATAATTTCACGAAGCACATAGAGTCACTTCTTGGTTGCATTTTACCTAACCTGTGTCACTTTTTAAACGGTTTTATTTAGCTTGCCCTTTTTGTTGTTGCTGTTTTTTGTTTGGGTCAAATTTAGTAGGTACTTGAAATTTTCCCCCGTTCCTATTAGCAGATTGATCTGATATTTGGTACACACCTTTAGTTTTGACTAGTTTCCGCCCGCGGCTTCGCCCGCGTGGAAGTCGTAAATTATCCCGCGGGAATGTACTACCGGGATAAAACGTATCCTATGTGTTAATCTAGGTAATAATCTATCTGTGTGCAAAATTTCATCCAAATCCGTTCAGCCGTTTTTACGTGAAAGAGTAACAAACATCCATCCATCCATACTTACAAACTTTCGCGTTTACAATATTAGTAGGATAGTAGGTTAAAATACAATTTAATCATTTAAAAAAAAACTAAATAGAATTAGAAATATTAAGTAACGACATAAAAACTAAAAGCTTAGAAAATAAAATCTGTTTTTTATTTTTTAAACGCTTTTAACTAAAAGCTACAAATAATTCGGTAAAATAGAATCGTGGGGCGCGTGAAACATATTTACTCAGGTTACGCTACGCCCCACGATTTTATTTTACCGAATTATTGTTTAGCTTTTAGTTAAAACCGTTTAACTCAAAAAAAAAATTGCTTATTTTTTAGTTTGTAAATTGCTCTGTACATCGCATGCCTTGGAAATTGGAATACTATTGTTATGATGTGCACGTAAACTAAAATAAGTAAAAGTTTTCTGGAACTACAACAACTTGGTTCCATAAGATCGCTTACAAAGCTACAACTACGGCTTACCTACCCGAGATTTCGTGAGACCCCTAGCGATTTACCGTGAAGATACACTATCCCTTTTTCTTCCATTCATCTCTGTCAGCCCTCATATGTTTACTTTCGTTCTAGCCATGTCATCTTTCACATAATTCATCCATCTTTCGTTTTCCTTCCTCTTCTCTATGGCCAACTATTTTAGTTACTCTTTTGATTAGTTAACTTAAAACACCATAGACGTTATCTTTCGTTGAAGCAACAATGTACATTATGTACAGTGGGCCTGCTCACCGTACATTACGCATTAAAACAAAATACTTATTAGTAGATTCGCACATTTCGCACAAATTTACTCGCCCGAATCGCCTCTTTTAAGCAATGTTTTATTTTCTATACGCGACTCGCAAGAAGTTAATATATCTGTGCGCGAATCGATAATTGTGGGAGTTGTCAATTCGCTCACATTACGTAAAATTGTCGATTCGGAATAAAAAAACCGGGCGAATCGACTAATACATAAGCCGAAAGTGGCAGGGGCTAGGAATGATAAGGTAAAAACGGTTTAGAATTTTAAAAAGGCTCAAAATCCATGTTTTTCATGCATGAGCATGTAGCTTGCAGTAAGTACCTAAATCTGGTTGAGAGCAATAAAGCCCTTTGTTTCATTTGCAATCCGGTATTTAGGTACATAGACATACCTACGTATTTAACAAAATTTAAATTCACGAGTTGTGTTAATCCTCGTCTAGTGGTCGCAAGCACTATTGCTGAGCATGGGAGTTCGATTCCCGGATAGCGAAGGTTTATTGTTTTTTTTTTTATTTGGAATTTCTTAGGTTACCCGGAATATTGTTTTGTACCTGTTTGATGGTAAAAGGCTCGCCCCATATTACATGGGACAGAATCATATCTGGCGAAAGGTGTATTATAGGTGCATCTCTGCCTAAACCTTCAGGGAATACAGGCGACTTGTTATGTTATATAACTGCTAAAGATGAGGGTTCAACAAGGTCACTTTATGAGTTTCACCAGACATTGGTATTCTATACTAACTACAATTAAGTAACTTTAATCCTTGAAGTTAATCCAGATATATGTGTAAGTTTGCCAAACATCATGAACATGAGTTAATTTTTTTTTTGGTTGGGAAATCATCAAATAATTTCTCCTGCTCTGGGTGGAGCAGGAGGGCGTGTCAGACATTTACTGACTAAAACCCACCCGTGTTCCCTCAGTTGCCTGTGTGCCAGGAGCCGCGGTATCTCTTTCGAACAACCCGCACCCCTGGCAGGACATGGGTGGTTTGCTTATAGGTACAAATATAATAGTCCCACTTGGGCGCCAATTGACGACCCGCATTAATACTAATTTAGATGAAGCTTTATTCAGCAAATTGAGTCAAGGTCAGACAATGCCAACTTAAGCTATGCGGGCCGATTATAAGAATCCAGCTAGATCTACTGATTGTTATCTTCAGTAGAAAGAATAAGGCTTGATTAAACAAATAACGAAAAACACTGATATCTACTTTCACATCTAAACTGGCGCGACATGATTCATTACATTACTTTCAGCATTTCAAGTAAAAGCTTAAAGTAAATATTATTTTGCTATTTTTTTTAATTTACCTACTGCACAATAATTAAGATTAAAAAAAATGAAGTGATAATCAATATTTGTTGTTGATCATACATACTTAAATGTATAACGAATTAAATAGCTGAAATATTTATACATAAATTTATAAGCAATAATCGTAAATGTAGCTAGGTCCCTAGGTACAATACACCCACTCCCAAATCCAATTATCATTCAAGCACACTTTATTTCTAACAATTCCTACAACCAGGTCCAATCTCATTACAAAAACAAAAGCCCACTTTAAAATGGCGCGAGTAGGTATTTCGAAGCGGTCCTAACATTACGCTTAGTGCTTAGTAACGGGATACGGTAGGGCCGGTCCACTTCCTGTTCAATATTGACACCGGCGCAATTGACGCTGCCGGCAATTTGCATTTGTATTATTGGACCCGTCCACTCGGCACCGATCGCTGAATAAATGTTTATTTACAGAACAGTACAGATTGCGTTTTGTACGAATTTAGATAAATTAATACTGTAGAACACTCTGGGAAATGCATAAATATCGTAAGTAGTGTTTACAGCTTGGTAATAAAATTTCGAAAATATTGCGGTGCTACGATAACTGGATGGTACGAGGTTTTAAATTCGGCAAGACATCGCTATAAACTAGAAAAATCACGATATCCTACTAATATTATGTATTATAAATGTGAAAGTTTGTATGTTTGGACGTTTGTTACTCAATCGCGTAAAAACGGCCAAACGCATTTGAATGAAATTTGGCACACAGATAGTATAAAAACTGGACTAACACAGGATACTTTTCCGTGGGATAAACTCCGACCTCCAGTTGGTCGAAGCCGCTGAAAAAAGTTAGTAAGACGAACAAAATTGACCTCTCTTTTACAATACCAATGGGAACAAAACTTGCGTATTTTTTAAGCATTTGTAACTCTACAGAGCTTTTATAAAAATTCTAATCTCCTTGGAACTGCTGTAGGTAAAAAGAATAAAATGAGAAACGCAATAATGTTGCTGCCCCTTCGAGGTAGTCAGATTGAGTGACTCAAACGGATTCAGTGGGATTCAGATTGCCTGTTCGCTACTACAAATGTAAAACCGTAAGTAAGTAGGTACTTACCTACCTATGCATCTACTGATAACACTCAGGCTAAGCCACTGAAGATGAAACCATGTCTGGAAAAATAGTTGATAAGATGTCGAATTTTAGCATGAACGAATAATAGTTAGGCTCATGTAAAGTTTTATGATTACGGATTTTTAGAAAATGGTCACTTAATAAAAACTTTTTCCAAAAAAAAAACAACCGACTTCCAAAAAAACACTACAAAGTGAAAAATAACTTTAATTTCGGAAGTCGGTGTCTTTGGAGCTGTATTTGAATTTTTTGTCACCGCCTTCCGAAATTAAAGTTATTTTTCACTTTGTAGTGTTTTTTTGGAAGTCGGTTGTTTTTTTTTTGGAAAAAGTTTTTATTTTTCACTTTTTAGTGGTTCACATGTGCTTACCCCTTCACAGCGTACCGGCGTGATGTTATGTTATGAACTGGTGTAAACAATAGACAGACATGCGATTTCGGCAATCCCAGTCCATTTGCTATCATTTATTGAGGAGTTCCGTTGCCTATCTCCGAAGTTCTTCATCAGATCTTCACCAAATTGAAATGGGACCACTACGAGAAAGTACTCTTCCAAAAAATACCTAAATCGCTTTGTGTGCCTATAAAATTTGAAGAGTTCTCTCTACTTCTCCAGGATCCCATCATCAGATCCTGACTTGATGATCATGGGACCACCTGGGAAGTATACCCTTTCAAACAAAAAAAACAAAATCCAAATCGGTCCAGCCATCTTCGAGTAATCGGGGAACATACATAAAAAAAAAATAAAAAAAAAAAGGTTCCGACGAATTGATAACCTCCTCCTTTTTGAAGTCGGTTAAAAAAAAGGTTCCGACGAATTGATAACCTCCTCCTTTTTGAAGTCGGTTAAAAAAACAACCGACTTCCAAAAAAACACTACAAAGTGAAAAATAACTTTAATTTCGGAAGTCGGTGTCTTTGGAGCTGTATTTTAATTTTTTGTCACCGCCTTCCGAAATTAAAGTTATTTTTCACTTTGTAGTGTTTTTTTGGAAGTCGGTTGTTTTTTTTTTGGAAAAAGTTTTTATTTTTCACTTTTTAGTGGTCCACATGTGCTTACCCCTTCACAGCATACCGGCGTGATGTTATGTTATGAACTGGTGTAAGCAATAGACAGACATGAGATTTCAGCAATCCCAGTCCATTTGCTATCATTTATTGAGGAGTTCCGTTGCCTATCTCCAAAGTTCTTCATCAGATCTTCACCAAATTGAAATGAGACCACTCCGAGAAAGTACTCTTCCAAAAAATAGCTAAATCGCTTCGTGTGCCTATAAAATTTGAAGAGTTCTCTCTATTTCTCCAGGTTCCCATCATCAGATCCTGACTTGATGATCATGGGACCACCTGGGAAGTATACCCTTTCAAACAAAAAAAACAAAATCCAAATCGGTCCAGCAATCTTCGAGTAATCGGGGAACATACATAAAAAAAAAAAAAAAAAAAAAAAAAAAAAAAAAAAGGTTCCGACGAATTGATAACCTCCTCCTTTTTGAAGTCGGTTAAAAAAGAGGCAACAACAGTTTGAGTTTGTAGGTTTACGATCGAAATCACCGGCAACAGACTATTAATATGCCATCTCCCTTATAGGTACTTAAATATGTAGGTAGTTCCAACAAATGTGTACCGCCACATGCTAAAAATATTATTTCGCAAGAAAAACCGCACAATCATTTGATTAATGGCGCTTTCAGGAAAACTACTGCTGAAAAAATAATTAATCAAGTAGGTTCTCATAATGAGATTGTACACACAATCTTTGCGCACACATTTCATATAATCAATGCATTTTTGTTTTACTAAAAATATCTAGGCAAAAAGTATGAAAGGATCGTAATAGGTGGCGTTCTGTACTTCTTGCCTACCCCCATGAGATATGTTTTACAAATCATTCTCTGCCTTGTAATTCGAAGTACGTGTAAACGGTTAACAAATTAACAACGTGAAAGCTTAGTTAATAGGTTACGGATAACGCTACAATGAGTGACCCCTAGGGAATATTACCCTAATCACGACGCTACCTTGACAGACAGACAGATGGGTTATCGCAGTCAGTCGGTTATCGGTAACTACATACACTAGAGCTTAACAGCATGAATACATATCACTTTACACTTTAATATTGTATTCGTCTTTTATGACACACCCCAGAATTGCCAGTTCTTTCCCAAAGACTATTTAATGTTTGTAAATAAACTAGCGTTCAATATGTCCCGAGATTAACTTAGAGATGGCGCATATACGGGCTGATTTTTTAGTCACCTTCCAAATTTTTCAGGGTGATAGTACCCGTTAAATTGAACTACTTTCTCCAAGGAACATGGGTCGAAATATGAAAAAAAAAATCGGACCTCCCATACAAAATCGACCAGCTAACTATTGATTTTGCATGGGAGGTCGATTTTTTTTTTCATATTTCGACCCATGTTCCTTGGAGAAAGTTGTTCAATTTAACGGGTACTATCACCCTGAAAAATTTGGAAGGGTATAAAAATCACTAACTGTATATTAAAAACTCTTTTCTTTTTTTTTTAAGTACCTACTGGCTATCATAATAATATAATAGGTCTTTACCTATGAAATTGCCGTTTTGTATGAAAAAATTTAAACGAATTTTTTTCATGTATTTTTTATTTGTATTAATCGAAGTAATCACCCATGCAATCAATGCATCTTTGCCATCGCAGTGGCAGTTTATTGATGCCCTTCTTAAAGAAATCAGCTGGACGGGAGGCAACAAATTCTTCAAAGGCATTTTGTACTGCCTCTCGGGTATTGAATTTTTTTCCCGCCAAGAAGTTATCCAAATTCTGGAAAAAGTAGTAGTCTGTAGGCGCAAGGTCTGGTGAGTAGGGCGGATGACGGAGAGCTTCCAACCCCAGTTCTTGCAACTTGGAGACCGTCTGCTGTGCAGTATGAGGTCGCGCGTTGTCGTGCAGGAGCAGCGGAGACGAGCGATTGACCAATGCTGGTTGGAGATGTGCCAGCTTCTCCATCATTGTGTTCAGTTCTTCACAGTACACATCTGCAGTAATGCTCACCCCGTTTGGTAAGAAGCTGTGATGAATCACACCGGCGCTAGACCACCAAACAGTGACCATCACTTTTCTAGGGGTAAGTTTTCGTTTAGGGCATTGTTTAGGTGCTGAACCAGGATCCAACCAACTTGCTGAGCGCTTGCGGTTATCAAACAGAATCCATTTTTCATCGCAGGTAACAATGCGGTTCAAAATTCCTTCATTTGTGTGTCTGTTGAGCAGTGCAAGGCACGTCTCGACGCGTACTTCGCGCTGACGATCATTGAGTTCGTGGGGCACCCATTTGTCAAGCTTTTTTACCTTGCCAATTTGACGCAAATGGACCAATATTGTTTTGACGCTAACGTCGAAAGCTGCTGCTAATTCAGCCGTAGATTGTGTATCATCAGCTTCCACAATCGCCTTTAATTCGTCATTGTCGACCAAAGTCTTCGGACGACCGCGAGGTTCATTTTTCAGGTCGAAATTTCCAGAACGGAAGCGAGCAAACCAATAACAGGTGGTGCGTTGGTTTGTAGTGTTAGCTCCGTAAACGTCGTTGATGTTGCGTGCCGCTTGTGCCGCGTTGCTGCCACGACGGTACTCATATTCCATAATTACTCGAATTTTTAACGTATCCATGATGACGAAAAAGATTGAAATGCGATGAAAATGTAACACTAATCAATAAACAAATGACTACTTTTGGAAAAAAAAATCCATGTTTTTAAAATAAAATTAATTTGAAATTAGAATTCTTACCCAAACAAAAAATATTTTGATTTGAAATGGCCAGTACTGCAAAACGGCAATTTCATAGGTAAAGACCTAATATTTCATTTCTTTTTTTATTCAAAGATTAAGATATTGAGTTCCAGACATTTTAGTGGCGCTACTTTTGTAACTCTGAAATCAATGGAAAAAAACGAGTTTTGTGTGTTGATAAAACATTGTTTTTTAATAGGAAAAACACCGTTCAAGCACAGCAGTGGCTCACAAAGTGTTATCCGGAATCTGCTTCGTATAAACCAACAATTTGTCGGCGCTACGCCGATTTCAAACGCGGTCGTAAGGACACAAATAATGCTGAACGCTCTGGTCGACCAAATTAAGCAGTGACTGAACAAAACATCAACCAAGTCCTGGAAATTGTGAAGGAAGATCGGAACGTAAAAGTACGCGAGATAGCCGAAAGAGTAAAGGTTTAATTTTCAACAAGTTTTTTCACTACTTTACATCAATATTTGGGCATGAAGAAGGTTTTTTTCCAAATGGGTGCCGCATTCGTTTACAATAATGATCAAAGGCAACGTGTCAATGATTCAGAACGCTGTTTGGCACTGTTTCATAGAAATAAGAAAGGATTTTTTAGGTCCATATGTAACAATGGATGAAACATGGATTCACCATTTCGGAATCCAAACGGCAGTCAGCAGAGTGGAGAGCTGCCGGTGAAAGCCGCCCGAAGAGGCCTAAGACACAAAAATCTACCGGAAAGGTTTTGGCCTCTATTTTGGGAAGCGCATATAATAATCTTCATCGACTACCTTGATAAATGGGGAAAATATAAATAGCGAATATTACATGGGGCTATTGGAGCGATTTGTTACTAGTTTAGTTGTTATGTTTGTACTTATTTAAACTACGATTTATGTAATTGTTTTTTTTAAGCCGTATAAATCTAATAAATAAATGAAATCGCGGAAAAACGGCCTCAAATGTAGAAAAAAAAAGTGATCTTTCACCAGGACAATGCGCCGTGTCACAAGTCCTTGATAACGATGGCCAAACTAAACGATTTGGGTTTCGAATTACTTCCCCATCTACATGCATTTTTTTTGTTTTGGCCAATTAACGACCCAGACCTCTAGTCACGCGATGTGTCGGCCAATCGGTGAGAAATTTCCTTAAGGAGACACACACTCGGGCCCCCTGACCCGAGCGTTTCGACTCCAAACGGCTCAAAAACTGTAGTTACCCATAAGGTGACAGTATTTGCGTCACTTGAGGTTCATAACAGCCGCAGCAGCGGTGCCAGCACAGCCCGCCGTGCTAGGAATATGAGATGGCGCAAGGGTGTCAACACTGGTTGCCTCCCACACCAGAAGCCTACCCGCCTTCAAAGGCAACAACGTCATGCCGTCTGGTCTCTTCCCATCGTCACGTACCAAGCCGTTTGTTTCTAATAGCGGTGATATGCCGGCGGTGACAAGAGCTCGACGAATAATATCGTTGATGATGGCGTGCCGTGCTATGCGACCTGTGGTCCTGCAGCAGGGCAGACCATGGTGCCCGAGACTGTCGACAGCTACACCGCAGTGACACTGGTGCAGAGCAACACAAAATGCGCCCAAGCGGAGACACGTAGCGAGCCGAAACAATGAGTCATCCATATAGTTCCTATGGTGGATAACGGTAGAACCTGAAGCCATATGCCTGATCTCTATTCTCCCACAGCCAACAAACGGGCACGCTCAACAGTATTCGGTGACGTGTTAACCAACCAGGGTATTCCGTATAATGTTCTGCAGAGAGGCACGTACCCCACCCACTGTCTTTGGGACGACGAGTTGTAAATAATTAATTCTAAGCCCTGTTAATGCAATACAGAGGATACCTCGCATTAGGCCGCTAGCATCATATTGGTAGGTACCTACGTACTCCTACATACGTACATTTGAATTTCTAATCTACGTAACACAAGATAATGGAAATTAATGACCCGGCCGACTAAACTAGTTGCTAAGGATGTAACCAAATCTAAAGAATTTACTTTAGCTCTGTATACTTACAGCCTGTAAAAATACGTGTCGTGTCTAGATTCCTACAGAACACAGTAAGCTTAGATTTTAGACAGATATCTATCTGTGTGTACTGAATCCA
The DNA here is from genome assembly GCA_947359405.1 of Antitype chi. Taxonomy (NCBI): domain Eukaryota; kingdom Metazoa; phylum Arthropoda; class Insecta; order Lepidoptera; family Noctuidae; genus Antitype; species Antitype chi. Next base: position 4,732,236 of record OX375815.1, on the reverse strand, counting down.
TGGTAACAAGTTGTATATCTATACAACTTGTTAGTGTTACCATGGATTCAGTACACGGTTCTAAACTCCGTGTTGAAATGTCGGTTATTTAAAAATAAATGGCAAGTGTTGCAAGCATTTTGACCGCGTAGCTACTGTACTTTTCTATGAAACAGCTGATTTTTTTTGATGACCGATGAAACGTTTCTACGCTAAGGGTCTAGCATCAAGTGCTGCATTGACGGTTTCATTTCGCACAATTATAAGTAGGAAGGTAATAATATTACCTTCCTACTTATTATTCCACTAACAACCTTCAATTAAGATTTGCACACCAGATACCTACCTGATAGAAAATGGAGGTACCTTACTATGTATTACTTACTACCCACATAAAATATACCTATTTGTGAACCTGTTTAGCCTATTCCTACCTATTGTAATGACCTACTCGTATTCTTGCATCTAAGTAATAATATTTTAAGTAGGAGAATAGGAATGTATGTTTTTTAGGACCAAAACAATGAGTAATGTTATGATCCAGTTTACAAAATTTTTGAAACAAAGCAGGTACTGGTGGGTGGTCGTTCACAAAATTCTCTACGGACCAAATAAACCTACAAAATTCCGATCAGATGCCAGATGGCACAGTTGGGACGCAGTCCTAACGAAACATTTCCATACAATCAATAAATGCACACCGATTACCACACGGATTGAGAGCAAAATTCTCATGGAGCAGATTTGTAATGCCAATCTGCTTTGTTAACAGGCTTGAAGCTACGCTAACCGTAGCCCGTATTCCATCATCTACATCACTAACAATTCAACAAGGATTTACAACCTCAATTAAGGGTAGTAAAATCTCTTTTTAATTGCGTAGCAGCCTTCCTTCGTGGCGTCGTAAATTTCGAAGATGCTCGCGTCTCTTTGTTCTACATTCGAACAATCACAATAATGATCCCTTACAAATGGGGTTGAAGCAATTAAGGCCGACGAAAAATTATAAAGGAGGTACTTAGGTACTTACCTACTTATCCGTCATGATTTTCATTGTAAGTTCACTGACTGACTGCTTCTTTTGTTATGTGTCTCAAATATCCTTTAAAATCTGAGATAGGTAGGAAGCTTTTATTTTACCATTTTCTTTTTTTAGAACCGCGACCATTGACGCATTTAGAAAAGCTTGTAAATATCTAGTTTTGCTATACCTACTTACTTGGTAGACCTCTTCTCTTCTTTGCGTTTTCTTGGTAAAGACTGCAGATTACTTAACTTCCTTTAACTTCTGACCTCGGTTAAGTCCGGTTATTGAATAGATTTGGAAGTTTCGTTTACTATTACTTACTAGTAGATGCAATCTGGCACGACATAACGACCTAAAGCTAAGCGTCCACTGCGTCGGAATCGGCTCGTACGGAGTGAAAGGATTCGTTGCTTTGTATTGATTTTTATGATACAGCGTGCACTGGATGCATCAGCATAACTGCGCCAGAGATCAGTATTTCTGCCAATGACGACATCCGCGGTGAACTTTGTGTCTTGCTTATTTAGGTGCGGTTCGAGGATCTAATGAAGTTTAAAGAATTGGGTTCGAGACATATGAATATATCCAAAAAATCTTTTTTCAAATTCTAATAAATCAAAATATATGTAATTATATGAAATTCTTCGAAAATAGGCTTTTTTTAGGTTTATTTTATGAACCCACATCTTTCGTTTCCTTTTGTTTTTCTTCTCCTCTGCTGATAATAAACAACTAATGATTACAATATCCTCGTCACTATCCTCCATAATGTGAATACTCGTGCACAGGTGTAATCGATTGCTTTGAAAATACCGATATTGCCGATGCAAAATCCGAATGCAGTGGACGCACCCTATCGGCATTTTGTAAATACCGACGCCTCGCACACTCCGTACGCTCCGATACCGACGCAGTGGACGCTTAGCTTAAAGGGCAATAATACTCAAAATACCTACACCTAGTGTGTTATTTACACAAAACTAATAATGTGGGTAAACTAAGGTGTACCTACCTCAAAATTATTGTTGTATTTCTATTCATAGTTCAAAATCTGAATTCTGGCCCGCCAAACCAACCAGAAACAGTAGACTATGTATCCGGCACACATCCGGCAAGCAAAGTTGCAAATTCATTACCTAGTACTTTGAATTTTTTTTATCAATCTACAATCTACATTTTTACATCAGTTTCTTTTTTGTAATTTATTAATGGTTTCTCGGAGATAACTGGTTCTCAAATTACGAACGCACCTTTCATTTCATCTATGTTGTCTATGCTATACCACAAAGCGCATAGACAACCAACTCCAAAGTCGAAAATATATATATAAAATATAATATATAACCTGTGATAAAAACATTGCATACCATGCATTTTTTTATTTAATATTTTTATTGCTTGTTTTTTTTTGCTTTGTAGTATTGTCACAATACTCACAATTTTAATTATTTTTTTCCCAAATCCATAAACAAAATAGATCTAGGAAATCGAAGGACAGACCAGTGCCAGTGCCGCTTGAGGTATTTATATTCTGTGGACCAGTTCACCAGTGGAACAGTGTGGAACCAATAAAAAATGTACTCTGTGAGTGGGACAGAGGGACGTCGATCATCAATCAAATAAACCAATATGGCTGACTGTTTCCAATGGGGCTGTTCGCGGTTAAATTTTACAAATTTGCAGTTATAATTAAATAGTTGCGAAAGAGAATACATTGCCTTACATTATAATGTAAGTCAATGTACCTAATGAAGACTTATACGTAAGTAAAGCCAATGAGAAAGTGAGATTTTGGACGTTATCCTTGACATGCCATGGGAAAGTTGCGAAGTGGCCTCCGTATTTCACGTTTAATTGATACTTACAATCTCAATTTACAGGTATGCTGAAGATGCCAGTTAACTCTGTGACTGAAACGAAAAAAGGAGTAGACAAATCCAGATTTTCCCTGTCATTAAATAAGAATAATGCATATTTGAGCAACGAAAATAAGAAACCGACAGAGAACGCGAAGGAGAACACTGACCGTTTTAGGCAGTCTACTAATAGTAATAAAGAGAATAAGCCTTTAAAAAGGCCACTGAAGAGTGTGTATTCAAATACTTTATCAGCTGCAAAACGATTGAAGCCTCTTTCTGAGACAGCAAAGCCAGGTATTGTGTAACTTACCGGTACTTGAGGCCGCCGATGTGCAATACTTCAGTGATTTATTACAGTTGTGCTCGGTGTTATTGAAGAAAATCCTGTGTCGTGTAGTGTTTGTGCCTTATTATTTTAATTTTAATTGCTTTCTGTCAGTGTGGTGAGAAAATAAAGTTTTATTTTGATTTGATCCCACTAAATTCAATGAAAAATTGTCAACACTTCATGTTGACCTACAAACTAGCTCAAATATATTATAAAACTGGACCCAATTCGTATAGAAAGTGCCAACTACAACATACATCTAAGTATAAATTCAACATTTGCTGATATGAATTAAATTTGTGGCAAATTGTGAAACACCCACTGCCCAGATACCCTATAAGACACTAGCCAATAAAGATCTAACCAAATTTTTTATATGCCACTCATATCAGAATAATATTCCAGCAAAATCATCTGAGCTAGAGCTGATACTCTTGGAGCCTCCTTCAGCCAGCGCTGCCATGTTGAATGGCCACCATACAACGGACACTCAATATGCAGGGGGCACACAACAGCGCAAGACTCCCATTGCCACTTTATCTAACTTGGGGAACACTTGCTTCCTCAACAGTGTGCTTTACACTTTACGGTAATTATTTATTTAAATAGCGCTTTATAGTCTTGTGATAATATTCAGTTATGCTAAAATCAAAATCAGACCTAGTAGTTGATGTAAATGCTATGCTAATCATACAAAGAGAAACTGCTTTTTATCAGTCATGATTCCTATTCCAGCTGTTATGCCATTAAATAGTAAGTAATAGTCAAAACCAGTTGCAATTTTATCTAGTCTATGTTCAAGTTTAGTGGGTTTGTTTTCTGCATTTAGTCCTTCAAGTGAACTATTGTGCGTGGAAGTAGTTTAGTTCTCCAATCTTACTACATAGACATGACTTCCCATTATTTTTCTCATGTTTGTTGAATTATACATCAGTTGGAATGGGAAATATACCAACTGATGTAAAATATAAATAAAATAAAAGCTTACAATAGTCAAAATCATTTGCAATTTCATGTCCTGTAGTGTAAGATTCCCAAATCGTATTGTATTACCCATTAACTTGGCTGTGGAGACTAACTCGACTGGAACATCGTTTGGGAAAATTTTGGCAGATGTGGATGAGTATTAGATTTCCAAAAAATTCTTATTAGGCAGGCATGACTTCCCCATTATTGTTACAGATATGCACCACGTTTTCTGCACAACCTCCACCACCTAGTGTCGGACCTAGCAAGTGTTGAACAGAAGCTGGGCAGCATCAGGCTAAAGAGTTCCTCACTGGGCCGCAGTGCAGCTGGATTGGCATCTTCAGGGACCAGGTCATGGAGCAGTAAAGACCTACTGTCTTTGGGACAGTCTGATAGCAGTGCGGGGAAGAGTAAAATACAGGTAATAATACTAGAGGTAATGAAACTTGTTTTAACTCATGTAAATTCTTTATTCGTCTACAAAACTAGTCTTTTTACTTTTTTGTGTGTTCATTTTTGTAATTGGTTGTAAACCGTCTTAATTAAGGAAATAAAAAAATAGTAAATGGAGGATAGAAGAAAAAACAGATTTATTTTTATAGATTTTATCAAAATATTTAACTTTATCTTGGCATTGGGGATTTCCATCATATGATTATGTTCAAGCGGATGTCAGAAAGATAAGCGGATACAAATATTTCAGCAGTGTTAAATATTGCCAAAAATATGACAATGTTTACTGATTCACTGGTCTTTGATATCACAATATATATTATGCCTATCATTTTCCTCTACTTATTACAAGAACTGTCTTCTTAATCATATATTTGTTTCGTTTATCATAAGCAAGATGAGGGTCACAATTTATCTGATAAGAATGTATTGATAATGATTATACAATCAGGTGGATCCAATTTGTGAATACATACATTTTTAGGTCAATATTGATTACATGATTACAATATTTTGACTTGTATTGGATAGATAATGTATAATCACTATGCTAATTGAGAAATGAATTTGAAAAAACAAATTAATAAAAGACAGTTTCACTTTGATTTAAGTTATCTTGCTATCAGGGCAATAGCTATTTAGTCTCCCTGGAAAGTGTTAAACTGTTTCAATTAGGTATTACACCCATTTTTGAAAAGTGTCCTAATTAGGTTCTAAAGTGCTTATAAACCACTTAAAAACACATTTTTTTTATATAATCGATTAGTGCCGTCAAAATGCATTTAAATTTTACATTTTCAAATTTCGCTCGTAATTTGACGAAAACGCTGGACCTAGTGGACGCCATATTGCTCTGTGGATATGACGTCAGTTTGCTATATAGACAAATGTGCTGATATTGTACATGATAATTAGTTAATTATTTAAAAAAATAACCGACTTCCGGAAAAAAAAAATACCTTTAATTTCGGAAGTTGGTGACTTTGGATATGTATTTGAATTTTTTGTCGTTTTTCGCCTTTACAAAAATTAAAGTTATTTTTCTCTTTTTAGTGTTTTTCCGGAAGTCAGTTGATTTAAAAAAAAAAATATTTTTCACTTTTTAGTTATAATCATCCTTGGGGTCAAAACTATGCATATTTATGCGATCGCAGCAATCGCGGTTGATTTGCTGTAATTTCTTGAAGAATTCCGTTGTCTGTCTCCGAAACGCATCATCAGATCTATATGAAATTAAATGGGACCACTCGGGAAGCACCAGCTTTCAAATCAAAAAAGAATTATCAATATCGGTTTATCCAGTCGAAAGTTCTGAGCTAACAAACATGAAAAAAAGCAGTTGAATTGTGAACCTCCTCCTTTTTTGAACTCGGTCAAAAATGAGCTATTATTCTACTTATTGTTGGTTTGCTGTTCCTGAATGGAAAATATTATTTAAATAAAAATTACTTTGGTTACGAAATAAAAGTACAAAGTTCAATTGACACGCCATATGACGTAATAACATGGCGGCTACTATTTCATGGTATTCAAAAACAGATTAAATAAACTAAAATCTTTGAATTGAATTTTATTTTTTATTTCATGAACTTAAACTAACATTTTTCGACTGGATTTTGCTTAAGCTATCTCAATAATATATTTTTAGATTTTTTCTCATATGAGTACAATACCATAGTAAGAAAATAACATAACCAGCCTATAATATTCTCACTCCTGAGACACAGGCCTCCTCTTTTTGTGAGAGAGTATGCTGTAATCTACCATAGATGCCAATGCGGGTTGGTAGAATTTTTAATTCTAAAGCATCTCTTTGACTACAAACTTATTCCACACAAAATGTATGTCTAGTTCACTGCTCCAAGCAACTTACTATCTAAAATTTTCTAGTATAGCCATTGCTATGATCACAAAACAACAATTGCTTGATATTGGCGAAGATTATGTTATGTAAGTCCATTTAAACTGTGTCTTTGTTTTAAATAAATAAAATTTCTCCTGTCAGATAGCAACTGAGAAGCTCCACGAGACGTACTTCAACCTTCGGGCTGCGGAAAGCAAGTGCCTCAATAGTAGTTCTGCGGACGCCAGCCCGGAGCCCTATGCTGCTGACGCCTTCTTAGCCGCCCTGAGAGATGTCAACTCCACTTTCGAAGGTATAGTCAACGATGACCTTACAACTATTATGTAACAAGCTTCCACCGGGAACATTCATGTCCTTCTCTAGGATGGATTGAATGGTTTCACGTCTATATCATTGCCAAATTTTATCGAAATTTCGTTCAGTCAATGACCATTTCAAACACCAATCTACATGGTCTTCACATGATCTGACCAAGATTATGTCTGGACTTTAAAGGAGACTGACCTCTGAGTTTGCTTCGGTATTTCTTCTCAGAGTAGTCAGATAGGAAACGCCGACCTCATTTACCATAAAAATATGATTGACGTGTAAAAGTGTTTGTACAAACCTACTTACAGAAATAAAATCAGTTAGGCGTAAACAGGTAACATACAGAGTTCTTTTCGAATTTATAATATTACTATGGATTATTTTATCTCTCATCTTAAAAAGCAATTTGTTTTGTGGTCCCCAAACTAGATACCTACCTGTATCTTGGGGACCTGAGTTGTAATGGCATTAAATATTATTCACACTGTTATGCGGGCATGGATTAAATTGGTTAATAATATGCACTACATGAGCCTTGCCTACCATTTTATGTAATTACGAAAGCTTGTTATTGCCTTTTGTATCATTTCTATTTATAGCAAGTTCTACAAACCTTGAGAAAAATCCTTCTAGTACACTTCTATAGTTAAGCCTATAATGCATAAGAAAATTGCTTTTATGGATCTGAATCATGGTTTCACGAATGTCTATTTCTAGGCGTCAGTAGACGATATTCCTCGTGAAATGACGTCATCTGTTTACAAGCCCATTGATCTTGTAAATGATGATTGATGAACTCGCCCCCTATTACGTGGAACTAAAACATAACTGTTAAAATGTGGTTTTACTATAGATACATCTCCACAATCCTTCGGGGAAACATGACGCGATGTTATGTTTTGAGATCTTTAAATGATAAATTATTTTATTTCTGTAAGTAGGTTTGTAGTTTGTACAAACACTTTTAAACGTCAATCATATTTTTTAAACTAGATGAGGTCGGCGTTTCCTATGACTGCTCTGAGAAGAAAGGCCGAAGCAAACTCAGAGGTCACAGTCTCTTTTAAAGTCCAGACATAATCTTGGTCAGATCATGTGAAGACCATGTGGATCATCAATATACTGTATCACAAGCCTAAGCTTAAGGCCCTGGTCACTTTAAATATTGTCGTTATGAGCGATAATAGTTCTTATTGCAATCGGATACGGGTTAAAATCTGTTGTAATAAATTCGAATAATAAATGAGCAAGCATTGTCTTAAAAATGCAAATAAAATCGTATAAAATTAGATATTAACTATTTAATAATAAATAATCCGTCACTGGATGCAGTTTGGCATTTGGAATTTTATGGCATGTTTTAAATTATAATTATAATTGTTATTGAAGGGATAAACTGGTTTTAAAGATAATTAAGAGGTGACTTTGATGATTTTTTTGATGCATTAAAGTATATTTAATTATGTTTTGAATTACGTCACTGTATGCAAAAAAGACTTGAAAATATCATATATTTTTTTGCTTTCAAAATTATTTACATTGGTTTAAAAAACCACCTTTTTGAGCGTTTTCCAGAAATCACCGCCTTAATGCAGATATCGTAGCACTGCAGAAGGCTCATTTACGTGACGTATTGATCAAAATAAAATGTTTATGCATGTATTGATTGGTTTCAAAATAGTTTGCGGCAGTTTGCCTAGTATGACTCATGGATTCGTAACCCTCCACCCGGCCACACGACGAAACAACTAGAAAGTGGTGCATGACTAACTTTATCGAACATTTCATGTTGCGCCAGATAACTCTTTTCGATATTTTTGTTTTTGGTAGATACATGTAAATAATGAAACCTAGATTTTTTACATTTTTACAACAAAATGTAAGGAAATCATGTAAACTTCAACTGATTCTAAAATATATTATTTAGTAGGAAAGATCACGCTCTTAGCAAATTGTACTGTGATGGTACCTACAGTAAATAAACCACCCCTTTAGAAATATTGAAATATAAGTGGTACTTGTGAATGAGATTTTGACAAAAATTACGATAAAAATAAGTTTATATAAAACATTCTGCAAACAGCAAGTATCTCTGGCTAGTGTATGTAACCTTGCATAGTGCGATATCCTAGATCACTACATCAGACACTGATCACATTAAATTCAGACACTAATCTACACGGTCCTCACATGATCTGACCAAGATTATATCTGGACTGTAAAAGACACTGACCTCGGAGTTTGTTTCGGGTTTTTTTTTCAGAGTAGTTGAATTAGATAAAATAATTTCATCACCACTGCTCTCAAAACTGTGAAATAAAACATGAGGAAAACGACATGTCCTAGAACGGTCGAAGACATGTGACATCGAACTTTACCAAACTGGGCCTGCGTCATAGATTACGGCATGGCTGATTATCTATTATGTATCATTTTATCATAACTTACGACTGTACCGGAAACTAAACGCAATGCAAGTTAAAATAAAAAAACGCAATATTTGTCATTCGTATTTATTAAACTACCATACATCTAAATAACTATTTTATATTACTTTGTGCAGGGAACAGACAACAAGATGCCCATGAGCTGCTGGTCTGCATATTGGACAACATCCGGGAGACATGCAGAGCCCTCAGTGCACGCGCCAGTAGATTGCAGATTCATGAGAATGGTGACAGGTAACATAAGCTGTACTTACTTTTGCTGACGAGGGGGAAGGGGCGTCAATAATTGCAAAAAATCTGCTTACGTAATACTTGAATGGCCCCGTTATCAAAACTAAAGGTGTGTATCTAATAACAGATCAATCTGCCGATAGGAAGAGGGTAAAATTGCAAATACTAATTTTGACCCATAAAAACAAACGGCAAGCTAAATAAAACCGTTTAATAATCAAATTGTTTTACTCCAGTAATGGCATAGGCCGCCAACCTAGTTTAGAAGGAGATGGCGGGAAACCAACATTGGGAAACCTGCGCAAGTCCTGGAAGAAACGCAAAGAGGTGAAAGCTAGTGACAAGAGTCGAGCGTCGCCTACTGAAGACCGCCCTCCTTCGCCGGCTGACCCTGAGAGAGATGAGAGGTCGAGGCCTGGGTGGGATTTCATCGCTGATGACTTTGAAGGTATAAACTTTCTACTAAAACTGCGTGCCAGTGAAATAACAGCAACCATTTTAGTTGGAAAAGTCAAACCTGTGTGTGTGTTTGAAGTTTGTCATTTATAAATCTATTTGTCACACGAAATAATGTGGTGTTGGAACATCAGCAGGCTTAGCACGAGCACCGATTTGTCGACGGAAGAATAGACATGACTATTAACTAAATGATGTACAATAGGAGAAGATAGCTATGTTTTTCTATTAATTATCACAGTTATGCGTTCTAAACGAACCATGATTTTGTAGATAAACGTATATACTTTGTGGCCGTTAAGTAGAAAGTTTGTTGTCAGCGTGATTTTGACAGTTTGGGAAGAAATATTCTTCTGAAATAGTCTAAATTTTTATAGACCTAGACAAAGACCGTTAGAAACGAAAGACAAAATGACAGATTGTAGAAGGATATCTACAGTGCGATATCAAAAATGGAGGAACGAAATGTCACTTTGTATTGAAAAAGTCTATTCTTCGTTATTGTAGTTTTCATACATCTCCACAAAATAATTCCTTTTTTATTGTACAGGCACAATGGTAGTCCGCACGATGTGCTTAGAATGCGAAGCGGTGACGGAGAAGGCGCAAGCAGTTTGTGAGCTGTGTGTGCCTGTTACTGATGATGATGCGGACGATGAGCCGTTCCGTGCTGCCTGCCTCTCTACTGAGTACCTGCGTGATCAGAACAAGGTATGTGCATGACATATAGTCATAATGTCATCTCAGGAGTCAAAAATGTACGATTTCTTAGGTAAATTAGAGATATGTTTATATAGAATGAACTGTGATTAGAGAAAATATGAGAATTGCCCCTCGGGTCGTCAATATCTTGGGGAGGGTAATGAGAATCCGCTAGATACGAAAAGCGCAGTACTTTGTTGTTGTACACCATTAGTGTGGCGGTACTTTGGGGAGGCCTATGCCTTTTACTGGCCACCTTAGGTTGAATGACAATGTGGTTGTATAAATTTTCGATTTCTTATGTTAAATATTGTTAAAAATGCCTACTTAGTAAGCAGATCAACAGAATTTTTAACAATAATCACCAATCATTTGTAGACCTCCTGCCACCTGTTATACAAGATTATCCTATTTTAGTACAGGCATCTAACATTGCAATGCCTCATTAATTATATAAGATTATTATTGTATTTAACTAATTTGGATTCCGAATAAAGTAAATGATTGAAATCCAGTACTGGTGCGAGCGCTGCCTGCGCTACAACGAGGCGCGGCGCTCCGTGGCGTACTCGCGCCTGCCGCGCCTGCTGGTGCTGCAGCTCAAGCGCTTTAGCGGCGGCATGGAGAAGATCACGCGCCACGCGCCCACGCCGCTGCGCATGCCCTGCTTCTGCGAGCCTTGCGCCGCGCGCGCGCCCGACCAGTCGCCCGCGCACAGGTAGGCAGAGCACTGCTAACTTGCACATTATATAACCCGCTGTTCATAACTATGCACAGCTGCCAACATCAAAATATTGACATGGCTGCATTGGAGTGTCAGCAACAGTATTTTAAACGAAAACAACAGTGCAGACTACTGGTAGGTGGCAGCAGTGAGGTAGGAAGGGAAGCAGGCAAATGAATTCAGTCTTTCTAATCTTTTATGCACAGTTACAATAATCGACTTATACTCAACATCCTTATTTTATTTACAAACCGTGTGCCCGATGGGATTTCCCATCGCCAGAAGTAACGAAATTCCGTAAAACTTTCATTCCATATTGGGATATAAGTATAAATGGGATGAAAGTTTGTACGGAATTTCTCTGGGAGAATAGTTTATAGAAATAATTTATTAGTTCCTTTGTTATAAAAAAAAATATCTGTTTTAATATTTCAAGCTTTTAGACCCAGCCGATTGAACTGTCCATGTAAATAAATGGTTTCTAAGTGACTCTTAAGAGTTCTACATAAACCAAGACTACATTACGCTTTTAGTTTGACACAAAGATAACGTTGATATTTCAGATACATGTTATGGGGCGTGATAATGCACCTGGGCCAGACGCTGACGGGCGGGCACTACGTGGCCTACGCGCGCGCCAGCCCGGAGAGCGCGGCGGGCTGCGCGCGCGCGGGCGCGGGCGAGGCGCCGGCCAGCTTCATGCGCGCGCTGTTCTCGCGCCCGCGCGCGCCGCCCGCCTGCACGGCGCGGGACTGTTGCGTGGCGCGGGCGCATGCCGCCGCCTGGCTGGCCTGCGACGACGAGCTCGTCAAGCCCATCTCCAACGAGGAGTTCGAGGACCTGCTGTCGGCCGAGCCCGAGATGCGCTCGGCCGCGACCCCCTACCTGCTGTTCTACGTCAAGAGCGAGGTCGGCTAGTGCCCCGCGCCGCGTGTCGTCTGTAGTACTCTACGTGAGCCCCGTTTCAGGTTTACCCACCTTCTGATTCAGAAATTGGACAGTGTGACCTCTTCAAATAGGATACTCGGTAGTGTCGGAAGGTGTGTAGAACCATTTCGTTTACTAGTTCCGCTTCGGTTGCCGGACGCCCGGGGGTTGTCCGACGCGTCTTGTGAATGTGCCACGGCGTTTGACTGTCCAATTAGCGATCGTCCTGTGCGCCGTTTCTTTTGTTCGTTTAGATGCTTAAAAAGACATAGTATGTAGGTGCGGACCGCGTGTGTCGGCCTGACGTGATATTATGAGTGTAGCTAAAATATATTAGGATGTTATAGAAATCGATCAAAATATATTGTAAAGTATATAAATACATTCACAATATTTTCACTTGTTACAATTTGACAATATGGACTTGAGTAAGAATAAAATAGATTGAATGTACCTTCTAATGTATTCACACTGATTGTATATCAACGTTGATGCTATATTATCTGTATTTCAATATTATATAACTAACTGTGCAAATAGCGAAATTATTTATTGGCCTAAAAGTATAATTGTTCCCGAATTGAATTACCAGTTGCTAATTTGCTATATTCCCTTTTGAAATCATAGAATAACAATCCATGGTCCAAACTCACCGTGTGCCCGTCAATTATAACGTTACATATTTATTTAAAAACCATTTTACAAATAATTATACTACTAATAATAAGACAAAGTTCAGAATACGCGTTTTTTGATCGCAGCTTAACAAACCCGAGTAGGAGGCGTGATCAGACCAATGTGATTATCTAGTTTTCATATTATGTATGTTACAATTCCAATCCAATCATTGATAGTAAAAGAGTGATGCATGTTAACAAATGTAGAAAAATATATTTTTATGGCACTTTTTGTTAGACAAAGTAATGTAAGACGAGTGCAAAATATCATATGGAATGAACACATCGTCAAAAATACCAATATATAATTATCATACAATCCAGTTCAAAAGGACGTATTTTTTTTTACTGTGAATTTGTAAGTTGCAGCTTGGCAATGAAACAATGTCACAAAACTTTGAGTACCTACATAAGAGTGCCTCAGTAAAGTAGGCGTCAATTTTGGTAGTAAAATGGTCATTACTCATTAGTGTATAGAAAAGCATAGCATCCAAGTGAGACAGTAACAACTTCATTAGTCTAGTAATTCCAGAAACTTCTGGATCGTCGAACGTCTACTTGCTTGTACCATCTTAAACTTACGCACAGAGTAGTCACCTTTACTTAGCATTACAGTAACTTCGAGACTACAACGATCATAAATGCTTGCTACAAAATACGACTGCTTTCTTTTTACAAACTTTTAAATACTGTGCTATTGTTTTACGGCTAGCTCTTGCTACCATTGATAATACTGTGTATTTTTGTATGGCAGCTATAAATGAAATGTATCTAGTTTTATTTCTGTGTATATTCAAATAATATGTATAGTCTGTTCTCGATTTTAAACTGCAGTTGTCTTTGCATGGCTTGAAAGATTCTCGGATTTAAGAAATTGATGAATACAGGAATAAATAATGTGGTTATAGTGTTCATTGTAAAAGAGTTTGCAAAGACTGCTGCAGTAAATAATTACTTATGACTGTCTTGTGACTAATGTATGGATGCAAATTAATACAAATTATATATAAATATTATTTTGATTTAGTCATAATCGAGAAAGTCGACTATTGTAGTGGTGAAAAACTAACTTATCTTAAACTAAGTGTAAGTTTCAATGTATTTTTGTAAAACAGTTCAAATGTTTATAAACATAGTTCATTGCTACAGTCATCGACTTTTACCTACGCTCGACTTTTAAGTACTCGACCGAAACTAAATTACTTAATTTTTTATGTGTTAATGCGGATGCCATTCCAAAAACCTTTTAAAAAGGTAAAATTCTTGTCAGTAGCTATACGATTTTGTTTTTATTATCGGTCAAAATGTTAATTATTATCGTTCATTTTCATTGTAAATTCGTTTTGGATAATAAAAATAAGTTCAATGACCTTTGTTATTATTTTAAATGAATTGTGGATAGATAAGACTAACCCTTTTCAGGTAGCCAAAATGCATTTCACAAAACAAAACTTTAACCCCAATCACACTACCTCGCAGTCGCGTTGGTCATCGAGATCAATGCAGGCGGATCTGAAAGAGGTCGAGAAGGCTGTGGACCAAGACAACCTGAAAATCCGAACATGCTGTATCTTCAAGTTTCATACGTCTACAATTGAGGGACGGGTACAATATTATTACCAAGTAAATGCACGAAAATGTAACATGCTAAGTTAAAAAATTCAAACCTTTGAGGCGTGCTAAGTTAAAAATGATAAATGCGATTATCTACTTCACACATTAATTAAGTACATACCAATATTCTTTTTCGTTGCTTATATCATGTAAATCATCTTGGGATTAGTTGTTATCTTTATAGTGTTTTAAAGAAGATAAGGGCAACTATAAATAATGTAGCAAATAGTAAGGTCTAATTTATTGACAGCTGATGAAGATAAGGGTATAGGTAGAGATATCACTAACAAGATAAACCGACGGGTCAACGGGAACAGTTCAGTGACAGATTTCAGTGTGTTAACGTGTCTCTTGGTTAATTAATTCGATTTAAAATTACAAAATGAAGGCCGTTGAAACTAGGAGTAGGTTTGCAAAGGTAAGTTTTGTTATCTACCTATTCATACAAAAAATTCTTTTATGCAATTTTTTAACATACTATGAGCGCCTTTTATACCAAAATACCTATTAGAATCATTTTATTGAGGTTCTTAGCATCAAAAAATGTTATTACTTGAAAAATAATATGAAAACTTTTTATTTAGTTACTGTAAAAGAATATGAGAAAGAAATTCGTTCCGATTTCATTTTTGTTTAGGTTGTGTGCACAGGTTGTAAACATTTTGGTGGCATGTAAGTTTTCATGGCAATAAAGGTATTTTTAAATCAAAGTAGACATTTTAATTTTTAAGAATTATTATTTTGTCGAAAAGTGTACTCAGTTTGGGCTGCTTTATATAAATTTAGTATACAATCAGTGTTTTGATTTTCAAAATACGTTGCCAATTTTTGCCGGTAGGTCTGTTAAGAAATGACGTTTTAATGGCTACCTGATTACCTACTTGTCGTTGTCTATGACATTGAGTTGACCTCTAAAAGTCCTTGCATAGCTGCTGTCAAACTACAGAAAGTTGTGTGATAGTGATTGCGGAATTACATGTTTCATTGAATATTATAATTTTTAAATCATCATAACAATGGCATTTGTAAGTAAAAATATATTTATTAATACATTATAAGCTAGAAATCAAAGTTAGGTTAGTTTTCAAAGTATTTAACTTTTTTATTACCAAAAGATACCCAAAGTGACGAACTACGTAAAGTTGAATAGATGGCCAAGACGCCAAGACTATACATTTAGACAGTTTTACCCACAGAACACATAGTTTTACCACTGCACAATGGTACAATTAGTTTATAACTTTATAATACCATGAACACTGGCCGCAGGTCAAATTAATTAAAACAATTAGGTACCTATGTTGGTTAATATTTTTTCTACTAAAGACAGCCGGCATTTATTTTTTTCTTAAAATGAAAAATGTCACTGACGTATTAGAACTCACATTATCTACTTCTAGTGTTTACAAAATGAGGATATATCAGAAATGATCAATTAATCATTTTTCATGGATTGTATAACCTAAAAAGTTACATTGTTAGGTACCTACATACTGAATGTATTATTTATGAAGGTAGGTACCTACCAAATTTAATTTCGATAGAAAAGAAATACCTACATATTAAAATGATTACTTAGCCTGCAACTTGTATGAAATTGTGTAAGTAGTATGTCAGTTTATTTTTAAACCCTTTTTTAATTTACGTAGCAGTCCCAAAATAACTTTGGTTACCAACCGACCACATTAAACATTTTTTTGGCTATTCTATTAATACCTAGGCATGAATTAATTATGAGAAGAATAAATGAAAAGATTCAAACCACAGATAGGTTAACTAATAAATAGGTAGTACGATATTATTACTGAGGATCCACCTACACTAATCGCTAGTTACCTGTTCTTGTAGCAAATAAATCTGTGCATTAGGTGTAGGTGGGTTATTTTCTAAAAACTGGCAAATCGCAAGCATTACCATTTATCACTATAAATACCTGCGAATGAACAAAAGTTTATGCGATGGGTCGCGCAGTGTGCTGGATTGGAGGGTGGAAATACGATAGGACACTATGTCACTGTGAAGATGGATATTGGACCATGGAGGAAGTACATAAATGAATAAATAAGTATATTCCACTGTCAAAGGTAGTGATTACCGAAGTCTACTGCTACTCAGCCTACTGTCTTGTACCAGATCTGAATCGGAACTGACTATATTCCACGTTGTAGACGTCGCGACCGCCCCTTAAGGGGGCGTAACGAGCGGCTTCGGAGCTAGGCCCCCTGGCCACGGATGCAGCACGGTGGCCCGTTAACGGGCTCCTCATTTTCTTTGCCTATAAGCTGTTAGATATTTGTAGGCACGCGATTGTAAAAACGCCTACCTATGTGAGTGGTTGCTATTGTGGCTTGGTAATGTAGGCGCGCTACGACGTTGATACTGACTATTTGTTTTTTTTTTTAAATTGGGCATCTCGCAGTTGGCCTTGAGAGGCCGTGACTGCTCAACCGGGCTTTCCTGGGGCTGCCATTAAGAATTAACTTAACGCCTCCAGCCAGGGCTTACAAACTAAAATTTATAAACTAAGCGACTGCACGCTGAGGGCACCCCTGTGGGGTACGGGCCTCGGCTCAGGGTGTCACTGATAGGGGGACAGCTATCATTGGGGACAGGCTGGATCAAAATATGTATTGGCATTATTATTGATCGGGGAATTTAAAGCTACTGGCTCAGCTGCGGCGCGGGCTGGCGCTTCAACGAGCAAGGGTCGGTCGGGGAACTAACTATTTGGACAAGCAAGCCCCTTTTATTAGGCTCTGTGGCGTCGGTTTCCCCCTACCATTTCCCACGTTTCGGGTCGAGCAACAGTACTCGCTACGTTATTATTAATTTCAAACTATAGAAACACATGATGGGGATAACAATACCTGCACCAACTGTTATTACAAAGTATGTAAAGAACTAAAAAGGAAATACAAATATTTTTCTCAATAGGCGCCGACAATGATCTTCGTTTACACTAATAAAAAAACATTAAAGAAATAATTAAACAATGGATTCTATTACGATGCTCGGCAATAAAACCAACCCAAAATCTCGAGTCGCCGTGAGATCCTTAACTTCTGGCTACTTTGTAACATGCTTATTACCTAAATGGTACCGAAAAGTAAAAATAACACATGCCTAAAACTATCTTCACTCTAACTATCCGATGGCAAGAGACTTGACGGCATGTCTCTATTTCCATGGAAGATGGGTAGGCCTTTAGTGTGGAATGCAACGTGTGTCGATAGTCTTGCGCCATCCCATCTTCCTGGCTCGGTATGCTGTGCTGGCGCTACCGCTGCGGCTGCGGAACACCTCAAGCGGCGAAAGTATAACAACCTTATTGGTAATTATATTTTCGAGCCGTTTGGGGTTGAAACCCTCAGGCCGTGGGGTCCGAGTGCTCATACTCTCTATAAAGTAATCTCGAAACGGCTGGTTAACACTTCCGTGACCCAAGGGCTGGTTTTTACCTTGGCCAGAGGCTGAGCATTGCTATACAACGTGGCAATGCCGCCAGTCTCTTGGGTACATTACCAGTTGACAGCGATGCGGATGAGTTTTCGACGCTTTGTTTTAGTTTATTCGTTTTAGTTAAGTTAGGATATAGGATTTTTTTTTAAATTATTAAATAGAGGCTACCTGTAATCTTCATTCTAAAGCTTAAACTATAGGTAAGATCGGCTGTGCTACAAAAAGTTCAAACACTACGTACCTACTGTATCGACAATACAGAAACGTGTCACCGGTGACTCATCAACAGTTATTACCTGTTTGTCAGGGCATTTATTGTTATTATGTAAAGTATGTTTATACGATCAACAAAAAGTCGGTCAGAAACTCCGAACAGTGTAGCCTGCTTCCGATTTTTGACACTGATCACTGATATCATCATTATCATAGACTAGGGGATTTTTTACTATAAATGTTACAAAAAAATAATAGTTTAAAAAACTAAAAAACACGCTTTAAAAACCAAACTAAAAAAGGAGCAAATAATTTAATTCAATTAATTATTAAATTTAATTATTCAATTATTATTATTTAATTATTCAATTAATTTGACAAATTTGATTATAAAGATACCTCAAAAAGCACCCCACGCTTTTTAATTGAATTAAGTTATTAGCTCCTTTTTTAGTTTGGTTTTTAAAGCGTGTTTTTTCGTTTTTTAAACTATTAAGTATTTATTTTCTATTTTTTAGTTCTGCTAACTACAAAAACGTGATTTTTTTTTCTATTTTTTTTAAATTATTGAATTGTCATCGGTCCTTGACAAGTTTACAAAGTTCCAATAAAATCTGACAGTGGGTCAAAATCGCGCTCAAAGGAGTCGGTTACATACAAACATACAAACAAACATACAAGTGAAGCTAATATAAAGCGTGTAAAAAGCGGTGTTAAGAACAGAACGTAATGTGGAAGTTTTTCATAACCATCTGTTATTATATTAATATTATAAATAGTCTGTGTTTTGCCACTGCAGGATTTATCCTGCAGTGGCAAAACGAAACGAAGAAAAGCCTTTAGGCTTTTCTTCTCTGTTTCCACTTCTGTCTATCTGGCGTATTCACTTTAAAAGAAACAATCTGAATATGAAATAAGAATAAAATTACTAAAATAATAGTAAAAATATTTAATTAGCATGCAGTAAAATGCTTTTTACCCATAGATTTTTACCCCTGCTTTTGATTACGGAAATGAAAACTGTTACTATCCGGAAGTTGGGATTGTCAAGTTTGACAACAGACATCAAAAATAATGCGGTAAAAAATAAAAACAAGCAGAACAGCTTCAAAATACAATGTTGAAATAAATAACTTTGCTAATTTAACTATAATGATTAATTTAACAACTAGTGCTACAACTAACTATTCTAACCAAGAGACAATATTGGCAAGATTTCAAATGTGTAAATATAGAAGAAAACCGATCTTGCTCCTCACTGCACTGAAAGGATTTCTACAGTTAGTGGCAGCTTGGGCCAACTAATTCACTTTATGAACGAAATATGATGTAAATCAAGTAATAATAGGTGGTCTAGTTGGTTTTGGTGGTTTTACTCACCCCTCGGTGGTCGCGTCGTTCTGCGCGCGCCGCTCGCGTCTCGCAAAGTACGCAACTCCGTTCGCACGGCGCTGCGGGAATCCGATTTTCATTCGGAAGGGCAGTTCAAGATCACGAAAGCCGGCAGTCCGACCTCCCGCGTTGTTCAGTGAAAGATTTCTACATAAAAACAGTATCGCTATGGTTTTTACTACGGTCTACGATGGCAAAATCGAGGTAATGTCCCTTTTTAAGCTATTATTCTATTTTCGTCCCGGATTATGATTACGTGAGCCCGCGATTTGTTACGGCTGTTGCGGTTACCTTGGCGATCATTTTTCACGCCGGTTTTGTCGTTTTAATTGAAATATTGCTCTAGTTTTCATGTAGGTGTAATAGAAATGCATTTTCTGTGAAAACTGATAGAAAGCCTACCATGTGATTTATGAAATCTTCCGCTTCCTTAGCTATCTAAGCTATGTTATGGATACCTATAGCGTAGACATAATGTGCAGTTCAGAATAATTCAAGATTAGCTAGTATCAGATGTAATCACAATAGCAAGCAATCAACATTATCAGTGCTATGCATGTTTAAGTAGTTGCAATATTATTCTATTGATTTTCTGTAACTAATCAGATAGGTACCTATTTACTATTTAATTAATAGTAAAGAATGGTAAGTAATTTATTCAATTACTGTGGTACATAAATTAATTAAAAATCAACATTGTAACTGTTTTTTAGCTTATCATAGTATAATCAGCCTATAATGTTTCCACTTCTGGGTCACAGACCTCGTCTCGTTTTGAGGGAGTGGACTGTAACCCGCCAACGGTCCCAGTGTGGATGTGGGCTTAAAACTTTTGGTTCTAGAACATGACAGTTTCCTTCCTCACTATGTTTTCCTTCACCGGCTTAAGTCAGTAGATATTTTCATTCACTATTATTTCATTGTAAATTCATTTTTTTTTTATGGTATCTCAGTGTGCAATTTATTAAAACCATGAACTAGTCACTGCATTCCCTGAAATCCTTTTTTAAAATCTAGAACACACTCTAAATATTTTCTTTTCATAAACAAGCTTCAAGTTCTGATACACAATATTTCAATGTCCATGTTGTTGGGTTTGTAATAAGAACCATGCTCTATGGTGACATGATCTCATAAACAAGACAATAGTTTGATGCACATGACTACACTTGAATAGATTAGGAGTTTATGACTAAAACAAACCTATTGAAGTCATTTCCTGTTTGTGTATGGAAAAGTACTTAAAGTAACACTGATTTAAGGCTGGCATATGGTTGAATTTTGTTTGGAGTGGGTAGTTATACAAATGTCCTGCTGCCCTGGGGTTTGGAAAATTGTGCCTTTAGCCTTATCATCCCTTGACTGAATAAAACAGTAATTTCCAAATAATGATGCATTTAAATTCATTTTAAAATTCTACCTAACACATAATGATTATTATTTA
The DNA here is from genome assembly GCA_947359405.1 of Antitype chi. Lineage (NCBI taxonomy): Eukaryota > Metazoa > Arthropoda > Insecta > Lepidoptera > Noctuidae > Antitype > Antitype chi. The sequence goes on along the minus strand of OX375815.1, from coordinate 4,711,162 downwards.
TTTCATTAACTTTCTGTTAAATCACAAAAGGAATAATAATTTCTTTGGAAAAATTGTGTAATAAATCTTTAACAGATTGCCATAGAATAGAATAGAATTTGATTTTGCAAATATGGGTAATACACAATAATTGTTAAGATACATCAAAGGTCAGCCATATTTTACCATTCGGCATACAAACATTTACATTATTTCTGTCACTTGTCCTTACATTTTGAAAACCAGAGGCAATTAAAAAAGCTATAATTATCATTAAAGTTATCATTATCGTTACAATTATCATTACAATAATTATTCTAATTAAATATAACGATAACTGGAATGATGAATGATGATGTCATTACAATTATCGTTATATTTATTTAGAATTAGGTACCATTCATGAGATCAATTATTCAACAAATACATTTTTCTCTGTTAGAAACTCAGTTACACTGTAGTACATTTTATCTATAAAAATATTGCATTAGGCGTTCAAAAAGATTTGGATTTTGCATTACAAACAAAGCTGCTTTGAAAATAGAAATACAAGGAATTGTCAAGATATTGTATTGTTTGAAATATGGCTTGCAACTATCTGTTGTTTTAAGTTTAAACAATGATCTGAGACATCTTTTTTGGGCCTTAAATGCTGTGTAGGTATGCAATAGGTCAGTCCTACTGAAATATGATTTTAAATTGTTTGTTTTTGTAAAAAATCTTACAGATTTTAAAATCTACCCTCATTTGCACTCCCCTGGTTTCTAAATAAAAGCCAAATATTTATCTTGTTGTTTGATTGGTTGTTGGTATTTGGTTCAGCCAATCGTAAGAGGTAATTTCAGGTCACAAACTTTATTGGGGTCGCCACACCAAAAAAATGGCCAAAATTGCTTTTTAAAATAGTTATTTTGTACTTAATTAACAAAACAAGGTTTTTCTGAGCTTTCTTTGGGCACTCTAAATCAATTGTGTACACTTGAGCATGAAAGTGATTTTGGATGTTCTTTATTAGTGATCGATGTTTTGGCTACAGTTGTAAACGAGACCATTATATACTTTATACTGTATCAACTATTCCAGGGAAGATTAGGACAACTTAATGTAGAATATCTTCATTTTCTTCATACATAAAGATCGACTGGAAAATAAGTGATCCCCAGGCCCAGGTCATTGTGATCAGTATGATTGTGCATCAATGTCAATGCTATTAGAACTAGTTAGTACTTAGGGGAGTGGCTCTTTGCATCACTACTTGTGAATTGAAAAACATGTTTAATGTACTTGTAAATTAAATAAACATGTCTTCCTACTGTAAAAATTTACTCATATCAAGTGATCGGATCATGCCTTGTATTTCCAAACCTTTATAAGTAGGTAAGTAACAATATTATTCACTTAAGTACCAACGTTTTAAGCGAGGTAATAATCCCACGCTTCCCGGTGTTATCCCCAAATTTCGAACGCCTTTTAAAGGTTTCCTCAAGAAAAAAACGTTACTTACCAAAATAAAACTTAGGTAATATTTGGCCTATAAGAGCCCTTAGGAACTTATTGATTTCTCACAGCTTAGTGACGCACGGGCTTTCGATCGTCAGTTCATATTCCTCTTCTTAGCGTGTCGCAATCTATATACGGTCAGCCTAGAATTTGGCTACGAGCTTGGTACTTAGCAGTGTCCATCAACTCCTGTAGCGTGCAGACAACAGGACACGCTGGACACGATATTAATTGCCCCATTTTTTTTGGAACAGCACCACTCTAGGGCGGAATTTTCTTTGCCTACTGTCGGCCTAACTGAGTCACTCACTACTGAGGTATACAAGGCGTTGAATAACCTAATAACACAGCATAAATATGAATGTGCCAATAATTAAAGTCGCGAACTTTCGAACACTCGCAGGATTCATAGAATTAGCTTATATAACTGAAACCCTAGCTTAATATCAGGCAATACCAGCCATCAACGTTAAAATACCCTTCCAATTAGTCAATTAATGTGGGTATAAAATGTAGGGCTTCTATACATTATTTCAATGCGGCAAATTATGCCTGCAGCCTGCATTTCCTATCATGATTCGTGGAAAGTTAGGCAGGTGCCGTAGGTCTATATCAATCGTGAGTCCTACTCCTGACATAGTTGGGTAGGTCATACACTAGGCCATTAGGTCGCATTTAACGTTTTCATTGTGATGACTGATAACGCTTTAATTAGTTAATCATTATTAACTCGCAATTCTCAATTGCCACATTTCACTGTCGCAGTAAAACACAGGATTGCTGTATACTCTTAAAGCGGCCTTTTAGGACAAAAAAAAGTTTTTATCATATTTTTTGGTACACCCCTACGGTCGCTAAGTAGTAACAGCCGTTCCAGTTGAGATCGACCGCCAGGTTAAGCTACGCTTGCCGCGTTTGGTCCGTGGATGGGTGACCTTTACATACCACAACCCCTTCGCGCCTGAGAAAGCACGTTGGTCCCGGCGGACATTTATCTTTTCGAGTTTCGCTAGATAAATTAAATTAACCCTGTACTGTGGCTGGCCGGAAACTTCACGACAGAATAACAGTCATCCATAATAAGTCCTACATATTTGTTTCAAATGCCTTGAATAGCCACTTGCATGACAATCGTGATCTTTCTATTTGTGTTCAATAAATAGTGTCACTATGTACCTAGATTTATACCTAGGTAAATACTTCGCTCAGTATTTATTGAAGCACTCGTAAAGAATTGACGGAACATAAAGATGAAAAAGTTTTTTACAGTGCATCGTAGATTTATTCAAACTTGTATATACCAGGTACAGTAGCCAAGGACGTCACATTGGGTACCTAGGTATGTTAATATTTTGTAGGCAATACATAGGTCTATGTCGATAGGTCTAATGGGTTTTTTTTAAGGGTGGGACATCATCAAATCACTTCTCCCGCTCTGGGCGGAGGAAGGGCGTGTCAGACTTCTACTGACTGAAACCCACCCGTGTTCCTTCAGTTGCCTGTGTGCCAGGGGCCACGGTGTCTCTTTCGAACAACCCGCACCCCTGGCAGAGATCGAATAGGTGCCAGTAGGTTTTAGGTAAACTGGTTTAAACCTTGCCATCGCGTGTTCAAGATGAGTTCAGATAGTAAGTGACTCATCGCCGTAATTAGCGTACTAACAATTCAGCAGTAATATTGTCCCGACTGAGAAATTAAAAACTTCTTTAAATGTAGTGTCGTTTACGAATGGGGGTAACTTTGATGCACACCGCAGCCCGCCTGACTTTTTATAACAGGTAGGCTGGCGTCCGCCAGATATTATCGCCCATCTGGTGGTAGGGCTCTAGGGCAAGAAAATTGTGGTATTGACCTGCATTCGGTTAAACTGGAAGCCATAGTTGGGAACACGCTAGGCAGATGATGATTATGGCCGACGGATCCTCGTGTTCGTCACTCCTCAGTTCATAGTTTTAAGCATTATTTATTTTTCAGGCGGGTTCCAATGACAAGCCTGCGATGCAGATGGGGGCTGCCAACGCAGCATCCCACCTCCAGAACATGTGCAGCCTGGACATCGACTCCAAGTCGTCGTACGTACGTCTGTCCGGCATCATCTGTACCATCGGTAAGTCTACGGTCTATATGTAGAGCCAGTTTCCATGGTGTTTTGACGTGACTTGTATTATTTAAATGATTCATTTAACCACGGCACGATTATTACTATCGAAAACGGTTATTTTACTGTGTGTTTTGACATTTGCCTTTAGACAGAGCTATTTAAAAATAAAACCGTGTTGACACAGTGGGAACTGACTCTAAATATAGTTAATATACATTACTGGGTTCATTATTGGATTGTCATGGCGGCGCTAAAATAGCAAAAATTGGCAGGCGGTGAGACGCCCCTGCCAGGTGGTATGGCCGCATAGTATCCAGCCAAGCCAACTAGCATCTAAAAGCAAAACTATAGCGCAATCATAGTATATCCTCCAGATACCGGGGGATACTTGACTACATTTTAGGATATCTATCATAACTTGATTAGTTAATCGGGTTGACAATAACAATGTATCTTACGTTTGAGCTTCTGTAGCTTTTGAAAAAGAAAATACTAGAGGGGTAATTACGTTTTTACTAACAGTATCTAGGAATTACTTTCATATTGACAGTTTAACAACATTCATTTCGATAGTTAAGTACGTTGTTGAGCAGACTATTTTTAGAACATAATATGCAGCATTGGATTAACAATATCCTTGAAATGATTCAGATTTTGATTAATAGTGTGTTACGCAATTAGGGTGGCAAAATAATTGAAAAGTATGTTCATGGAATTTCTTGCCCGTATGAAGAAATTCACTATGGTTAGAAATGGGCAACTAGCTTCATCTACCTGAATGACCAACTCCTTTGACAATTCAAAGGTGCCAGTAAATGGTTTAATTGAAATTAATGGGAGTTTACCAATTAGGTACAGACTGATAGACCCAAAAGAAAACTGATATCCTATTCTCTATTTCAACATTTTCTTTCCAACCAGGGCCCGTATCTCGCGACCCTGCCATGCTAGAGCGCATGATGGAGACTGGCATGAACGTGGCCCGCATGAACTTCTCGCACGGCTCGCACGAGTACCATGCGGAGACCATCAAGAACTGCCGCATTGCTGAGAAGAACTACAGCGCCAAGCTCGGCACACCCTTCTCTCTGGCCATCGCTCTTGATACTAAGGGGCCGGAGATCAGGACTGGGCTGCTGGAAGGTGTAAGTAGCTAGGAATAAATTGTTCAGCTTATTCTGTTTATTTTTGCCATTTTTTTTTTACAAGTTTGAATCATTTAAGGTATTTTTTTTAGTTTTTTATGGTCTTATTTTCGCCATTTTATGAAATATGAGCCCTACAGGCTTTTAGCATGACGCTTTCTATTTCTACTCTACCGTAGAATATAAATCGCTGGTCTACATTTCTCGGTTCAAAACTGTCAACTGTCTACACGGAAATGTCATTTTTGTCTAGTCTTCCGTCGACAAAAAGCTTCTCTACGATTCTCGTGTTAAGCCTGCAGGAGGCCAGTAATGAAGACCAATGTTAAAATAACACCTAACTACCTAAAACGTAAACGTACCTATTTAAAAATTCTTCCGTAAGATTTGCTTCCACTTCGGGACTTATATAGGATCGAATTAAATTACCTCGCAATACATTTCCCACATGTGAGTATGTATACCTACTTACGACAAACAACAACAAAAAAAATTCGTCGTTCGATGGGCGTAGGTTTATGCCTGTAATCGGTCAGCGGACTGTGTAGAAAGGGCGCGCGTAGATCGCTCAGCTGTTTTTGTAATTTTTTGTGGAACTTGAGATATTTTTTACGTATTTACAAATCCAAAACATAACAGTCGTTTGTATGTACCATCGCGGAAACTTAGTTGTATTGGCTTGCCAGCTAATTTAATTTGACCCTGTATTATTAATCTCAATTAATAAATCTAATTGCTCTTATGGTAGACTATCATTAGCAGTTTTTAATACTTATGCACTTTAAGAATCCTAAATATCATAAATCAATATAATACTCAGGGTGGTTCCGCGGAAGTAGAACTGAAGAAAGGTGACACCATCAAGCTGACCACCGACCCTGGTTACGCTGAGCGCGGAACTGCCTCCGTCATCTACGTGGACTATAAGAACATCACCAATGTCGTCAAGCCTGGCAACAGGATCTTCATTGATGATGGTCTCATCTCCATCATCTGTGCGTCAGCCAGTGTCGATACTCTTGTCTGCACTATTGAGAATGGAGGTGAGTTCGTATATTATTATATTCTACGTGGACTACATCAGCATCGTCAATCATATCAACAGGATCTTCATCGATTATGGTCTCATCTCCACCATTGTTCCTCCTCCAATGTCTATACTCTTGATAATGGAGGTTAGTTGTTATGATATGATGTTCTACATAGCACTATCACCAATATTGTCAGGACTTTCAACAGGATCTACATCGATAATGGTCTCATCTCCATCGTCTGTTCCTCCTCTAGTGTCGAAACTCTGTATGCACCATTGAGAATGGAGGTAACAGTTACATACACACGTATGTACCTATTGGCAAAAAAGTTACCTGCAGTCTCGCTGCTCCATGAATTGCGTGCTTCGGTGGAACCTTAGAATGATACCTAAAAGAAGAAAATTTTACGCTTCATCAGACAAGCGTGACGCCACAGCGCGACGTCACACTTATAGAACAGTTTCCATGAAATTTCTATAGAAATTGTTCTACGAGGGTCGCGCTGCCGCGCCGCGCTTGTTTGTGTGAGCCTTTTGAATGCTACTTCAAAGAATACGTTAAAGATAACTAGCACAATCTGTTGATTGTTTTCAATATTTACTACAATCGAGATTATTCTGAATACGTGTTTATTCTATCGCAGCGTAAGCACTTAAATGCAAGCTAGAGCTGGCTTTAAAACTCGTAAGGCGTATGATGACTCATTATGAGTCACATTAGGCCGATTCGATACTCAGTTCTTTTTACGTACCTACGATTCAGTTGATTTAATTTCTCACTTTTAGTAAGCCTACGTAAAAATATCGCGCTGGGATTTTATCGCGATAAAATGGAGTTGGATTTTCAACTCTCGGCCCCAAGCAGACAGTTGAAAATCCAGTAGGTATGCAAAAAAAATATCACCGAAGGAAAAATTGCCCGTGCTTACATTTCTATGATAGTAGTGCACGTAATACTTCGGACGCACAAAAAAAAAAGAGTAGGTATACGTTAATAGGGTACTTCCAATATAATAAAAACTATTTTAATTTGAAGATTGGGACGATATATTTAACAGAAAAATATAAATAAATTTATTTATATCCATTATCTTAATTAAAACAAAATTTTTCGTTGTTTTGTATTTATCGCCAAAACGCTCCTTACCTTACTATGAATTTTTTATCACGTGACCACGCGTGACGTCAACTTTGTGTAAACTAAAGTAGTTAGTGTGTAAACAAGTAAATGTCGAGTTTATAATTAACAAGATTTTTAAATAGTACGTGATATTTCTGGTGTGGGGTGCCCCTGTGCACAAATACTTCTAACACTGCGTGCGCCAAACGAAGTATTTGTACCGGTGCCGTTTACACAAAGCTGACGTCACGATGTCACGTGATAAAAAGTCATCGTAAGAAGCGTTTTGGCGGTAAATTCAAAACAACGAAAAATAAATTTGTGTTTAATTGAGAAAATGGATATACTAAATATAAATAAATTTATTTATATTTTTCTGTTAAATATATCATCCCAATATTCAAATTTAAATAGTTTTTATTAAATTGGAAAATACCCTATTAGAAACGTTGGATTGAATGGGTGTGAATACCGAGATGACGACTAATACCGAAGTTTGGAAGAGAATGACTTAATTGGGATAAGGGGCAGGAGAATGAGTAACGATATTAAGTAGTTATACTGCACAGCTGTTTAATTCTTGAACGGACAATAAACCCGACAAAAAAACGAGTGTCAATGGTCCCCCTTGTCTGAAACTGTGAATGGTTTCCATTCAATCAAATCGTTTCCAATCCAGCGCACTATTGTGAACAGATTTCTTTTATGAAGCGAGATGTTGACGAATTCATCTTATAAAGTAAAGCATCTGGCGTACACCCAGATGTCTTTGTATTCTTTGGTAACTACCTAGTACCTATAATGAATACATGAAGCAACCAAACCCATTCACATGCTGTTCAAAGAAGTCTTACTTTGACTCTGATTTGTGCGTCTTCTGTTTAATCTCATGCCGACTGTTGTGATGGGTTAAAGGAAATAATAACAGACAATCAAGGCACTTGAAAACATATTACTTTCTAGAAGGCGTAAAAGTTTATCAACATTTAGAAATATCTACAACTTTTATAATTTATTTATTTACTAAATTTTGCCCGCGGGTCCGCCCTCGTGGATTTCGGTTATTGCGTAAAAAGCCTATGTTCTTCTCCATATCCCAGGCTATATCTCTGCCAAATTTCATGACGATCGGTTCAGCGGTTTAGGCGTGACAGCGTAACAGACACAGAGTTACTTTCGCATTTATAACATTAGTAGGGATTTTCACTTCAAGTCACAAACATCAGTGTAGACCTGGCTCTTGTGGTAGGAGTTTATGTATCACAAGATCGCTCTTAGGGCCACCAACCGCCAAGGCTCGCCTGGAAATCTCTACCGGCTCAACTTGTCAGGTGGGAGTACTCCGATGAGCAGCAGTACGACTGTGGAGCTACATCGCAAACTATGTCCCACATCTTGTCGTGCTCTCTGAACACTAACACCTGTGATATGGAAGACCTTTGCGAGGCCTAACGCTGTCGAAGTGGCTGAATTCTGGTCGAAGCTTATTTAAAACCAACAATTGGAATCATCGACACGACGAAGAATAAGACCCGTCAAAATTGACAGCTGTAAATACAGAGAATTTGATAAAGAAGATTGATAGCCAAATTAATCACTTTGCCAGAATGTGTCGTGTAACTGCCATTTCTTCAAAATTCTACCTTTTGCCTACCTTAACATAAACAATGATATCTCCCCGCCAGGTATGCTCGGTTCCCGCAAGGGTGTGAATCTGCCCGGTATTCCCGTGGACCTGCCCGCCGTCTCAGAGAAGGACAAGTCTGACCTGCTCTTCGGTGTTGAACAGGGCGTAAGTAAATATAACGTTAACTCACATTTAGTCGCCGTGCATTGAAAAGCGGTAGCTCAGTGGTAACGACCCCAGCTACCGTGGGCTCGAACCCGGGTAGGCACTTAGCGTAATTTATTTCGCCTGCGCGGTGGAGTACAGCTCACTCCCTCTCGAAAAAAGGAGGCCTGTGACCTAGCAGTGAGAACATTATAGGCTGCTTATCCTTACTAATATTATAAACGCGAAAGTTTGTATGTATCGATGTATGTATGAATGTTTGTTACTCTTTCACGCGAAAACGGCCGAACGGATTTGGATGAAATTTGGCATACAGATAGATTATAACCTAGATTAACACATACGAGTAGTATACTTTTTATCCCGGTAGTACGTTCCCGGGGGATAATAGTTTAAAATATAGAAACAAATTAGAAATGTTTACTTAAATAAGTAGATCTTTTGTAAATTGGTATTCTGAACGAAGTACCAGGTTGTCATAACTTGGTGGGAGCTCACCTAACATAGTTATGTCAGCTAGAAAACGCTTTATGCCTTCGAATTACCAGGTTGTCATAATTCTGTAGCAGCACACTTAACACAGTGTTGTGTCGGCTAGAAAACGCTTTATGCCTTCAAAGTACCAGGCTGTCATAACTTAGTAGGAGCAATTGTGTCACATAGCAGCGTTTCTTTCACTTATAGGAGACCACAGCATGCACAATAGAGTTAATAACTAAGCTAACAAAATAAACATATTAATTAGATCATCGAAGTATCATGTGTCATAAGCAGAGGTCGGAATTAGGTAGAGTTATTTAGGTACTTACACTGATTTCATACAACGAAAGAATAAAGTGGATATGTCCCAAATCCTGGGATTAATTTTTTAGAGCAGAAGAATCCCGTGATCTATTATATAAAAAGTTATTTACTTTTACACAATTTAAACCACTGCACGCGCGACGTTGCCAAATTTCTATCTGTGAGGTTTATATTATTATTTATTTGTAATATTGTTGGTCACACGGGATTGTGTATTAGAAATCCCGGGAAAATCAACATTTCGATGCAAATACATAAATAACTCTACCTAATTCAATTCCGACCTCTGGTCATAAGTATTATTTTACCGAACTATATTTCGCCGATTTACAAAATAACTTTTTGCTATTGGCCGAAGCATCTTTTGAACTTTTTTCATTTGCCAAACGATTTATTTTCGATATTTTCACCACACCGAAACAATTTTACGGAATATTATTTGGTCACAAATAGGATACTTTTTTATCCCGGTAGTAGTACGTTCTCTTGGGATAATTCCCGAGCTCCGCGCGGGCGAAGCCGCTTGCAAAAGCTAGTGAGGAATATAAATGACTACAATACCTGCCTATCTACAAACATCCTTTATTGTACCTATAGCTATATGGCGACATAAATCATGATAGGCACGAGCATCCTACCGTGTCGTGGTACCAGCGTGCTGCAGCGAACATCCGATAGTTATAATTAATTGATGTTATTTAACAACAATGATGAACACTATCGTGCGTGTTCCGATAGGGTCGTTGATGTTATTTATAGTTACAGATGTCACATATGGAAGGTCAGGAGTTACATATTTAGGTATGTAAGTAAGATACCTACATGAGACGTTGTAGCTATGTCTCTGGCATAGTAACTTTTATTATTCACCTGCAATACATCTAAAAGGTTTAAAACAATAGAATGTAGGCTTCTGCCGGAGACTTTGCTGGCGTGAATTTCGTATTATGTCCTACAAATTCCATTATTATTTTAAAAAAAAATCGACCCATCTACTAGGTAGGTATTACGTTTTCGCTTAGCTGATTTTGTTTTCTTTTTGCTCGGTTAAGTATCTTAGCGAGATGGCGTTTAACGTCGTAGCGAGATGCTTAATTACCTTCCCCAAGAATTGGCTATCAAATGCAATAAGATTTTTCCAATCCGACTGGTAGTTCCAGATATCAGCGCTTTCAAACAAAAAACTAACTCTTCAGCTACATTAAATCAAATAAATAACTGTATTTCTTGTGTCTATTTTTCCATAGCAAGTGTAGAACTGTGGGCACTTACTATACGGTCGGAAATGGCCCGATTATTTGCTACCCAACACTTAACATATTAACAAGTCCATATATAGTTTAAGAAACAAAACGATATTAATAATAAATAAATGTCCGTTTTTTGGTATTGTTCGCCAAATCGTTGAGCTCCTCAAGTTCTGAGGTCAGTACTGATAAATGCGTGCACTGATTGGACAAGTCCACTCGATCTGTGTGGTTCTTTCCTCAAAAGACCATTTCCGACAACAATCGACATGATCTGACCAAGATTATGTCTGGACTTTTTAAGAGACTGACCTCTGAGTTTGTTTCGGCGTTTCATCTCAGAGTAGTCAGATAGGAAACGCCGATCTCATCTAGTTTTAAAAATATGTTTGACGTGTAAAAGTGTTTGTACAAACCTACTTACAGAAATAAAGTTATTTATCAATAAATAATAGTACCTACCTAATTAGATGTTTAAAAATAAATTCGACCGGCTTACGGAATCACGCGCCGATTTGCTGATTAACTTTCTGTTGGCATGCGGTCCTTTTATAGAGATAATTCAAGTTAATCCAGTGTTATAATTAGATGGATGCTTTATCTTTAACAAATTTTATCATTTATAAAAGTTTTTATCAAAAAATAATCTAGAACCATACAATCTGATAGTCGTTTGCTATTCACGTGAATTTAACAAACATAAGTAATCGTCATCGAACACGCGATCCAAGCATGAAAATGACGTCATTTTTTTCCCCAAAACTGACCATTGACTGCCTCGTTAGTCGTAAGCGCTGCTGCTGGCTGGATCAGATTCCCGGGTCGGGCATTGTTATTGGGGTTTTCCATATGGATTTTCTCAGTAGCCCGGAGTCTGGATTTGCGCTCGATGGTGGTAATAGGGTCGCCCCTATTACATGGGACTTAAACATAGTGGGTTGGTAGGGAGTACAAGCGTGATGTAATGTTACCACCGTTAGATAATTTCCAAACAAAAAATATACAAAAGAGTCTAGAAGCATACAGTCTTACATCTATAATCAATAAAAATTCGTCATCAAACATGCAGTTTGGCCGTGTAAACGATCGTTATCTTTCCCCAAAACTGTTCATTTCACTGAAATCGAAAGACACTCATAAAACCGAGTCATTGTTAAAAAAAAACCAGACAGTACAAGATGACGTCACAAGCTCAGAAGTCAGTGATCGATGAGTGGTCTTGAAAAAAATGTGATGCACGTGCGAATATTGTGATATGTTATCAGAAGTGGCGATAAAAGACGTAAAAATTAAATAACTGTCTGTTGATAAGCATCCCCGCAAACAATGTTATCAGAACATTTTAATAGGTACCTATTTATTTAAAAAAAATGGTTTCTGGAAATAAACTTAATTAAGACAACAACATATCAAACGATTTATTATTGTTGCGTTAACCAGCGTGCGTGTATGATAGATGTATGGACGTAAGCGAAGCAAAATGAGTGGGTAGGGATTGTAGCAGTAGCATGTTGCGTTCTGTTGATTCTGCTAACCCCCATGGAAAAAAGGCGTGAGGTTTATGTATGTACTAGCTTCCGCCCGCGGCTTCACCCGCGTGGAAGGCGGAAATTATCCCGCGGGAACGTATTACCGGGATAAAAAGTATCCTAAATGTAGGTTATAATTTATCTCTGGTCCCCAAGATACAGGCACCGCCTAGTTTGGGGTCCGCCGTAAAGATTTTAGGCGCGATATGCGCCCGGTTTACGTAAATGAAACCATGTCCATAGTTGTAGTAGGTTTATATTCCTCTTTCACACAGTATACACATTATATCGTAACGAAGGAAATAGCACACACAATTGGCTATCATGGAATACGAAATATACACTAACTACGTTGCTGAGCTTTCAGCCTCTCTCAATATCATATTTCTACCTGTTCAAAAACTGTCAACCATCGACCTCTCGTCTAGAGACAAATAATAGTGTTGCCACCAAACAAAGAGTGGGAACCATAGATATTAATTTGGTTCGCCACACCACCCCCCTACGGAGAATAACAAGGTATCACACAAAAAATTAAATTAAAAACATATAAGATAAAACTATAAATCTAGAACATCCCTAAATTTGACCCGTCTGCCAGCTCTGGTGGTGACAGTGCGTGAAGGGAATGGAGTAGTTGACGTGGAGGGAGTTGGTTGAGGGCAAGGAGAATCTGGAACAGGAAATTCAACAGGTGGTGAGGAAACCACTTCAGAGTCCAGATATGCTGGCTTAACACGGTCTACGCTGACCGTAGCCTCTCTTCCGTTCATCTCCAAGGTAAGGGTTTTGTCCCTTCTCCTCAGGATGCGGTATGGGCCAGTGTATGGAGGTTGTAGAGGCCGTCGAACCGTGTCGTCGCGGAGTAAGACATGGGTCGACGTCGCCAAATCTTTGAAAATGAAGGTTGACGGTCGAGCGTGTCGTGAGGCTGGTATCGGACGGAAGATTTCCATCCTGCTCCTCAACTCCGTGACGAAATCTGTGATGTCATTTGGGCTCCTGGGTTCTTCAGCTGGAATGATAAATTCTCCAGGAAGTCGGAGAGGTTCTCCATAGACTAGCTCAGCGGATGAGGTGTTTAGGTCCTCTTTGAGAGCAGTTCTCATGCCAAGGAGTACCAATGGAAGTGCCTTGCTCCACGTTTCGGGATGACACATTAGGGAAGCTTTCAGTTGGCGGTGCATGCGTTCTACCATGCCATTTGCGCACGGGTGGTAACTGGTTGTGCGAATCCGCTTAGTTGCGCACACGTTCATAAGGCGCCGAAACAAGGCGGATTCAAACTGACGGCCCTGGTCGGTCGTCAAAGTACTTGGCACTCCGAAACGGGAGATCCAACCAGTCACCAGCGTGTCCGCTACTTCTTCTGCCGTGATAGATGTCATAGGCCACGCTTCGGGCCAGCGCGTAAATCTGTCAACCGCAGTCAGACAATATGTGAAATTGTTTGAAGGCGGCAGTGGTCCTATGATATCAATGTGGATATGACAGAATCTTTTTGATGCGATCGGAAAGGACATCAGCGGTGCAGATGTGTGCCTGGTAACCTTACTGCGCTGGCACTGTAAGCATGACTTCGCCCATTGTCGGCAGTCAGTGTTAATATTCGGCCAAACGTATCGCTCAGCCACCATTCGTAAGGTTGCTCTCACGCCAGGGTGACTGAGATTATGCAGTCGATCGAAAGCTGTTCGACGGAAAGGTAAGGTGAGGTATGGGCGAGGTTTACCTGTCGACGTGTCGCAGAGTATGGAGGTGTTAGTTCCTGGAACAACGAGTTTTCTCAATTTCAAAGAAGTAGATGAACCCGCCACTTTGAGTTCCTCGTCTCTCTCTTGCGACTCTGAAAGGGCCTGGTAGTCCTCCTCCAATGAAATGGTTTCAACCCGCGACATAGCATCTGCGACAACGTTGTCGGTGCCCTTAATATATCGTATGTCGGTGGTAAATTGGCTAATAAAAGTTAATTGGTTGAGTTGTGTTGGTGGAAGCTTGTCTCGACGCTGTGTGAAAGCATAAACCAGAGGCTTGTGGTCAGTAAAAACTGCTGCGTTTTGCACTTCTAGTATGTGCCGAAAGTGTTGAACGCTCTCGTACACGGCTAGAAGTTCCCTATAATAAGCAGGCCACTGAGATTGTTTCTCGGTTAGCTTTTTGCTAAAATATGCTAGGGGTTGCCAGTTATTATCAACTTGCTGCTGTAAACATGCACCTATGTGCATGCTGGATGCATCGGTAAAAAGGCCTAAAGGAGCCTCACAATTTGGGTGCGATAGAGTGGTAACATTGGCTAGGCTCTTCTTGCAGTCAATAAAACATTGTTCGAGCTCAGGCGTCCATGGAAATGGTTTTGCGCCTTTGCTATTAGTTGCAGCGACTGCGTCTATTAAAGGAGCCTGATACTTGGCGGCGTCGGGCAAAAACCTGCGGTAATAGTTAACCATACCCAAGAACCTACGCACGCCTTGCACGGTTTTAGGGGGAGGGAAATCCACTAACGCACGGATACGGTCTTCCGGAGGAAAAGTGCCTGCAGCATTGATACGGTAACCCAAAAACGTTACCTCAGCTGCCCCAAGTACACACTTCGCCGGGTTAATGACCACTCCATACTGGTGCAGTCGGTGAAACAAGAGTCTGAGGTGTTCAGCATGCTGCTGGGAGTCTTTCGAGTACACGAGGATGTCGTCAACGTATGCGAAACAGAAATTAAATCCCCGCACAACTTCGTCTATGAACCTTTGAAAGGTCTGTCCAGCATTTCTAAGACCAAAAGTCATATAGGGGAATTCAAAGAGCCCAAAAGGTGTGATTATAGCTGTTTTACAAATATCATCGGAATTTACTGGAATTTGTTGGTATGCTTTGACCAAATCCAGGGTACTAAAAACAGAGCATCCAGACAAGTTGTGGCCGAAATCCCCTATGTGGCGGACAGGGTAGCAGTCCGGAATTGTGCGGGCGTTAAGTGCGCGGTAGTCGCCGCACGGACGGTAAGTCTCGTCTTTTTTAAGCGCAAGATGAAGCGGAGAGGACCATGAGCTGCTAGAAGGTCGGGTGGTGCCTACGCGAATCATCTCCTCGAATTCTTTTTGTGCAGCTTGAAGCTTTAGAGGGGCAAGACGACGTGGTCGCGCTGTCACGGGTGGGCCGTCGGTAGTTTTGATAAAATGCACAGTGGTGTGCTTCACCTCTTTAGGCGCGCCAGGAGGTCGTGATATGCTCGGAAACTCGGTTAAAATGTGCGAGTATGGAGAATCAGGAGATTGAATTAGTTTAACACTGGGTTGGTCGATTGAGGAAAAATCAGTTTCAGCTGACAACCCTGTTTTGCCATCTCGCAACCTTCCATGGGCGCAGTCTGGTAAAAGGTGGTAATGGGCAAGGAAGTCGGAACCTATTATTGGAGTCCCTACTTCTGCGACTATGAATTTCCATGTAAAATCGCGTCTTAAGCCTAAGTTCAATTTGAGCTCGACCAGACCAAAAGTATTTATTTTAGTGCCATTGGCTGCTAAAAGTTCGTACGGAAGTGGCTTATTTTTACCCTGGGAGTAATGTCTAGGTAGGCACGAAAGATCGGATCCGGTGTCGATTAAAAATCGTCGGCCCGAATACCGATCGGTAACAAATAGACGGCGACTTGCTAGGGAGCAGTCGGTGGTCGCCTCTACTGACTGCTGCTTGAGTTTCCCTGGGGTACAGGACCAGACCAAGTGCATGGTTGTATGCACCTGGAAGCTTTCGCAGCGAATCGCCTGTGGTACCAGCACTGGCCGTTAGGAATGCGCGACCGTGAGCTTGAACGACTGCGGTTATTTCGGTCATTACTCACGGTGAGGCTGGTCACAAGCCTTGTTAGGTCCGCCACTTGCTGTTGTAGCAAATTTATTTGTGTCTTAGTGTCATCACTAGATGATGATGATCTACCTGCTGCATGGACATTCATTTGTTGCGGGCTGATTTCATGCAGCTTATCAGCAAGCTCGCCCAAGTCCTCGAGGGATGAATGTTTTTGGGCAACTAAAATAGGTATCATGTAATGAGGCAACCTATTTGTCCAGATACTTTGGAGTAGCTGCTCTGGAAAAGATGTGCCCGCCAGGGTCCTGAGGTGACGAAGGAATGATGAGGGCTTCCTATCCCCTATCTCCTCTTTCTCAAGAAGCCTCCTAATTTTCTCCTCATAGGACTCAGAGAAACGGGAGATGAGGGCTTTCTTCAGGAAAGTGTAAGGTTGCTCCTTAGGTGGCTCAATAATTATATCCTCAACCTCAGTTGCGGATTTTGTGTCGAGCTGACTTACGGCATAGTAGTACTTAGTCAATTCTTGTGTGATGCCGTTAATGTGGAACTGTGCTTCTAAGCTAGCAAACCAGAGACCGGGTCGGTCAGGCCAGAAGGGAGGAACGCGGATAGATACTCTACTGACCAATATAGGTTGAGATCTTGATGGGGATGGGTCTACGGACTGTTCACCACCAGTGCCAGGTTCAGGATCCAGAAAAATCTCTTTTCCCTCAGAGGCCATTGCGTTACTATTTAAGTTACAACAACAACCAAAAACACAATCCAAAAAAGGAACATGCAGCAAAAATTATACATATAACAGCAGCACAGCGGTTAATTCAAAGTGTTAAATAATCAGTATGAAAAAGAACATATAAAATAAAAAGAACACAATAGAAAAATAAAAAATGAAATATAATGCAACCACCGGCAAACAAAAGGCAAGCGTAAACAGTAAAATAAATAAAAAGGTTCTGCAAAAACCTCTATTAAAATAAAATTGTTTGTAGTATGTCTGTGCCCCAATGGACTATTTAAAACCAAAACATGCAGAATGCACAAAACATAACCAGAAATAAATTTTTGTTTTGATGAGGCATTTAGTTTAAAATTTAGCACTTAAAAGTTCTTAAGGAAACACCGTAGTATTTAGATAAGTTGTAGGTCTCCCTGTCGAGTTTGAGAAAAAGAAAAGAAATAACTTACAGCTTCCTGCTGTCGCACTATTTACTATGGAACACACACACTTTACGTTTCAAGTTTCTCTGGAACGCAGCCGGTTTACATTTGACGTTTGTAGACGGTGGTGACAGGCGACAGCTGTCAGGCTCTGTCACGTTTCGCGCGCTAACTCAGAAGTTTCCATGAAGATCCGTACAAGAAAAAATGGCGCTGCAATCGCGGAACTTGATGATTTTTCTTATTTCAGGTCGAAAAGTTCAAATACGTTGTAATTTTGAACAGAAAGTATGCCAGCCGAACACTATACCGTTGGTCAATGAAGTATTAGCTCGAAATTGCGAATATTCGTCGGTTTTCGTCGGTAATCTCGGGTAATGGCGGCAAGTAGGTATCGACCTCGGACTTGTTTACGAAGCCACTGCCTGGGATGAGTGTAAGCTCGTTGCGCTTCACAATCTGGATCCAAATTCTTCTCTATAAGCTGATAATTATGTTCTTCTATCGTCGGGGTCACCAATTTAGGCGCGATATGCGCCCGGTTTACGTAAATGAAACCATGTCCATAGTTGTAGTAGGTTTATATTCCTCTTTCACACAGTATACACATTATATCGTAACGAAGGAAATAGCACACACAATTGGCTATCATGGAATACGAAATATACACTAACTACGTTGCTGAGCTTTCAGCCTCTCTCAATATCATATTTCTACCTGTTCAAAAACTGTCAACCATCGACCTCTCGTCTAGAGACAAATAATAGTGTTGCCACCAAACAAAGAGTGGGAACCATAGATATTAATTTGGTTCGCCACAAGATCAAAACGAAAATCACTAATAGTTACGTACCAACATTAAGTTAAGTTAATCATAAGGTAATAATTGTAACATTGGTTCAATAAATTTATTCTTATTCTTATCTGTGTACCAAATTTCATCCCAATCCATTCAGCAGTTTTTGCTTGAAAGAGTAATAAACATCCATACATACAAACTTTCGCGTTTATAATATTAAAGTAAGGATTATATTTTTTTCTGTATATTTTATGTTCTGAAAGTTGGCTTCACTGCCGACTAATGGTGATGGGTCTTACTTGAACGATGGCTTTCCACAGTAGACTTAGCCAACACATTTCTACGTAGGTAAACATAATTTGCAATGTCTGTTGGTTGAAAATATATTAAAGAACTAGCTTTTGCCCGCGACTTCATACGTGTGGACTTTAGAATCAAGTAGATAATATTTTTTTTTGATAATATATAGCCTATTTTTTAAGTTAGACCTCTCGGAATACATCATTGAAAACTGCATTCAATTCCATGCAGTAGTTTTTGCGTGATGCGATAACAAACATACAGACAGACAAAAATTCTAAAAACCGTTGTTTTGGCTTCTGTTGCTCTAATAAAGACCCGCCATACTATTTTTTCTTCAATATCTTTAATGTACAGACATCGGCCTGTTACAATTTTATTATATGTATAGATTACCCATAATATAAATTGGTTGATACTATTTTCTTTAAATAAATGGTGGAAATCGGTTGCCATGGTATCCAGAGGTATGTGATGTGGATGAGGACGAATGAGGAAAGTTTTGAGTACTTAGGTATGCATGTGGAAGGCTATAAGAGTTGGGGAAGAGCAATGAAGCAGTGGATGGACTGTGTGAAAGATGATATGGCTGGAATGGCAGTGACTACCGAGATGACGTCTAGGTATCGCAGAAAAAGACGTGTCATGTTGCGGCCGACCCCAAATAAATTGGGTTGAGGGCAGGAAAATGATGATTTTCTTAAATTTTGAACACTTCATGCATTTTTTAAATTATGAGGAATTGTACCAGTTTACCTACTCGAAGTTAAAAAAATTATGTCAGTTACTAACTTGTTTGTATGTAGATATATGTTCATATTATCACCGCGTTATAACAATGACCATGAAACTGAGGAAAATTATTGACATTATCACTTAACGTAAATACGGTACTGTTATAATAAATAGCACAAAGCATGCACGTCAACGATGTCAATAATTTATAGTATGAAGGTAACACACGTTTTTACTGTCTTATTTTATCATTGAAGGTAATTGATAACATATCAATCATCGTCTAAAAAAAACTGAGCTTTTATTGATCAATATAGGAGTGTAAAGCATCCTTTTTGCTGTAAACTGGCGTGCAATTGAATCCCTGATAAAATTATAATTTACCATTATTTAATATTTTGCATTATTTACTAACTAGCTTGTACGCGCGACTTCGACCGCGATCGAAATTTCTTGTTTTAACGTAAACTATATCCTATTGCACACGGCAATGCTGTAGCTTCGCATTACTGAAATATTTTTCGGAATCTGATCACTAGTTCCGAAGAAGTAGGGACAAACTTAAAAAAAATACCTCTTTATTATAATATGAGTATAGACAAGCACGAAAGCTAAGGCTCATTTGAATATAGAGTGCATTAAAATGGCTTTTAGAGAGAGAGAGATACTTAAATATACTGCCACCGAACCCTGGGTATTAAACCCACTACCACGGACTTGCCAGTCTGGCTACTATCACCACAAAATGAACTATTATCATGTTTGTACCAATAGGAGAGAAGAAGTTGGTACTTTGGTGTGTGCTAGCCGACATTGTCAAATAATTTAATTTAATGTTCTGCGTTTCTTTGTTTTGTTAATTACTAGCTTTTACTATTGTATAGAATCAAGTTCTTCTAACTTACAGACAGTTTTGCTGTTGTAGTTTGTTGGGCTACTTCTTCCCAGTTAAAGCACTAGGAAGCGGTCAAGGACGGGCGTTTTAGGGGACTGTCTAATGTAATTTAGACGTTTAAAAAGTGCTGATTCTCAGCCTAATTGAAATAAATGACATTTTATTTTGAAAAATAAGAATGTTGCTTAACCATCATACTTTGTGTGATCCAGGTGGATATGATCTTCGCTTCATTCATCCGTAACGGCGCGGCGCTGACAGAGATCCGGGGCATCCTCGGGGACAAAGGCAAGAACATCAAGATCATCTCCAAGATCGAGAACCACCAGGGCATGGTCAACCTTGATGAGATTATTACCGTGAGTACACACTATTTTTTATAATTATAAGCCTTTATTTTGCAGCAATGGGTTGGGTTCTTCTTTTTCTAGTGGCAATTTTTTTTATATATTTAAACTTCAGAAAAATAGGTACAAAGGCGGACTTAATGCCTTAGGCATTCCAAGGGTGGTGAAGAGATTAGATGGCAGGTGCTTTGGTTGAGAGGAATAATGATTCAAAATAATATTTAAAATACAATCAACATAACATGGATTCACTAAAAAATAAATAGATTATAAACTTATAATATACATACATACATACATATTTACTAAAATATACTTATACTTAAAATATACATATATAAATACATATATACTGATTAAAAGGGTGAGGGGTCAGCCTTCTTAGAACTTCTGCGCCACACCATATGGTTGTTAGTTGTCTGTTTTGTAGTGTTGCTACTTGCTCGCTATCATGTCTTTTTGTACTGTCCGTAGCCAAGTTATTGGTGGTCGTTCACGGCCTCTTTTCCCCTCTTCTATATTCAAGACTGGTTTAGTCATGTGGTCATCATCTCGCCTCATCACATGACCGTAAGCAATGTGTTGGGTTGAAAATGAAAAATGGTACTGAAGAAGAGAAAAATGGCCGCTCATATCGCTTACGACGGCGTTTATTTATAAGGAACTTGAGAATGGAAAATGAAACAAACGCATGATAACTTCCTTAATGTAAGTAAATTAATCGATTTAAAAGGAAAAAAAAGAACCATAGACATAACTTAAATGAGAACTGATTTTAAAACTCCTTTGTGACAATTTAGCCAGATGTATGGCACTCTAAACATGGCATGGCCTAACGTAACTCATACTTAGGTAATCCTAGAATTACATGATCCTCACGCAAGTATGAAGTATATCAGGTCAGATTTACAACTCGATGAAATTGGCGGATGGCTGCAATTTCCATGTCGTGCGATACGTACTCCCACTTGCACTATGTAGGCTACAGTTAATAGAATGCAGTTATAACTAGATATGTAGTGGAAATGGTAGATCTGTGATAAAAGATGACTTTGATGAACTTTTGAGGTCAATTTAATGTAGTTTCGACCTTAAAGACACCTCTTAAAGTGCAATTCGGTAAATATTGTAATTTGTATGGTCGAGAATAGGCAGTCCCACCTGAATTATTGATTAAAGTACTTGGTATCCTGAAACGACAGTAGATTTTATGTCAATTATATAAAAGAATACCAGTAAAAACGGGGTGCCATCTACATCCCCAAAAATGGTAATTGAAGAGGATCCATATGGGTAAACTTTGCGATTAACCTAGAATAAATAACATTAATTTAATTTCTCATTTATTTATTTGGGACAACATACACAACATTACAGATATTGCACAGCAAAATTTTAATAAAAACAGACATGTTTATAAAAAAGAAGGAATTACAATAAGAATCATACATAAAATGCTAACTAAGTATAGTTGAAATTTGTCTCCAGGCTTCGGACGGTATCATGGTCGCCCGTGGTGATCTCGGTATTGAGATCCCGCCAGAGAAGGTGTTCCTCGCACAAAAGACAATGATCGCTCGTTGTAACAGGGTAAGTTCACAGTTCTATTTATTTATAAAAGTATCAAAATCTCCAGGACAGATAATACTTGAGCATGGCTTATGTAACTTGGGTGGTCAGCTGTGGACTAACTTAGTTCAAACTTTATATTCGGTTGTTCTCTAATATGCTTTCTGATAAAGCAAAGAAGAGAAGAGGCCTGTGTGTCAGAAGTGAGAACTTTTTTGGTTGATTATGCTATTCTCTGTTATAACTGGACGGGACTTTTGTTTTTCTTCCGTTAAGTATATTTTTATATTTCTTTCAAGGTTTGATATGTATATGTGAATGTGCAGTTAAAATTTGCGAAGAAATGATTAAATAATAAGCACTACACGCCAGTGGCGAGGGGTGGAATCATGGCCAGGGTAAGCCGTACAAAAAAAAAACACGGTGTGATACAAGCTTAAAGTTTACTTAGAAGATAAGGCCCCACTTTCACTGATACTGAGTTGGTATCAAAGAATTTTGTACAGAAGATTTGCTTTTCTTTGCGGGCAGGCGTTTTTTTAGTTAGAAACACTGTTAGGATTTCTTAAAGGTAAGCCGATGTGAATCGGCTTGTATTGAGCCGTCGCCACTGGTACACGCACATACTTTTAGGAAGCACATTAAGAATTGAAGCTTCATCATCATTTCAGCCGAAAGACGTCCACTGCTGGACATAGGCCTCCCCCAGGCTCCTCCACTTCGACCGGTCTTGTGCTTCCCACATCCGACGGATTCCCGCGGCCTTCACAAGGTCGTCGGCCCACCTTGTGGGAGGCCTTCCCACTCTACGTCTTCCGGTACGCGGTCGCCACTACAGAACCTTTGGGCCCCGAAATTGATGCTTACTTCAACAGAATATGTTGAACTGTAACACAGTTTTTAATACTGGGCTTAGCACCTGGGAGTATTCTTCATCAACATTTAATTTAGTAGTACACCACATAACCATCATCAATTTTAATTCCCAGGTCGGCAAACCAGTAATTTGCGCAACCCAGATGTTGGAATCCATGGTAAAGAAGCCACGACCGACACGTGCGGAGATTTCCGACGTCGCTAACGCCATCTTGGACGGCGCCGACTGCGTCATGCTGTCCGGAGAGACGGCCAAGGGAGACTACCCGCAGGAGTGTGTGCTGACCATGGCTAACATCTGTAAGGAGGCCGAGGCTGCTATCTGGCATAGACAGCTGTTCAACGATCTGGCTGTTGAGGTGAGTTCTGTCCATATTAAGGGGACCAGGGTAGACCATGAAATTCATTAAGTTCAAATCTGAGTTTCCAAAGTCGTCAGATTTAGGGAAAGGCCACAGTGCCTTCATCCGATAGAAAAATGTCAAGAAGAAATTGTGGGCATTCTGCGTTTATGTCATTATGGGTTAGGCCGCACACGATTATACAAAAATCAATAGCTGCGAAGATCACTTTATTTTGATCTAAATTAGAAATCGGACTCCTGACCACGGGGCTCCTATTTGAAACTTTTAAAATATATTTTCTGTGTTATTTCATCATGCCGCACTTACTCAACTATCAATATTTCGCCCTGCATATGCTCGCTCAAAAACACTCTTGAGTTCTTGCAGGGCAGAGTATGAAAATTAAATCAAATGAAATTAAAACGCATCGCTTCTTACTGGAAAGCTTCCAGTAATAAGCGATGCGTTTAATTTCATTTCATCTGTTCATTTTAAAACTTGAAAACTATTAAAGTAATATAAAAACTTCATTAATTTATGACAGGCAACACTTTTGCTCAAGAGTTCTTTATACCAGTTAACCGACCCGGTCCAGACGGTTAAAAATGTCAACCGGTATAGCAAAAGTGAGCTCAAAGGAAGCATTTTTGAAAATTCTCGCGCTAAAGGGGTTAAATAGGGTATAATGGGGAAGCAGATGCATTAAAAAAACACAGTTAACGCAACAAAAATGTTTGTAGGTTAAGCCCCCAATCGAGCCTGCCCACTCCACGGCCATCGCCGCCGTGGAGGCCTCCACCAAGTGCCTGGCGGCCGCCATCGTGGTGGTGACCACCAGCGGCAAGTCTGCGCACCTGCTCAGCAAGTACCGGCCGCGCTGCCCCATCATCGCCGTCACGCGCCATGCGCAGACGGCGCGGCAGGCGCATCTGTACCGCGGCGTGCTGCCCATTGTGTACCAGGGTATGTAGCACTGTACAACTGTCTTGTGGCACGTAGTCGGGTATTAATACACCTGAAACAAAAAAAAACAATATTTCATTAACAATTGACTACTTGTTTCCACAGAGAGCGCTGCCGGAGACTGGCTGAAGGACGTCGACAACCGCGTGCAGGCGGGCCTGCAGTTCGGTCGCGCGCGCGGCTTCGTCAAGACCGGCGACAGTGTGGTCGTCGTCACCGGGTGGAAGGCGGGATCCGGATACACCAACACCATGCGTGTCATGTTAGTATTGTATACCCTCGTCTGTTAGGCTGACTCATTGACACTTGACAGTATACACACATAAAAAAAGTCTGATTAGATATACCTGATTGAGCCGTGGTGGCCCAGTGGTAAAGGCCGCCACTTACCGAGTTGTAAGGTCGTGGGTTCGAACCCTGACAGGTGCTTTACTTTGTTAATAAAGTCAAATTATTTTATTCCTGCTCTCAAAACCGTGAAGCAAAACATCTTGACGAAACCAGCAATTCTTAGAATCAAAAATTCGGAGACAGGTGATGTCTACCAACCCGCACTGGGCCCGCTTGTTGGATTACTGTGGTTAATATGATGAAAATTATGATGGTAACTTCTTCAAGTTCCATGTATTAATAATTATATTTCTTACTTTTCAGCCAAGTGGAGTAAGAGTTGCAGCACAAAGCTACTGGCGTAACAAAATACAATAAAATATGTTTAAGTATTAGCTGAAAAGTGACATTATAGCGTGCAACATGGAGTTTCCCGTCATGAAAATACCATGCCTCATTTATTTAAATACTGCCATAGATTAAAAAATGATCAAAGAGGCAAAGAGGTAGATTCTCATTCCAGGGCAGTGCCCAGGTTTTTGTGACAACATGGAGACTCCTTGTACGTTAAGTGATATATACATATGTATAAAAGAATGTATCTCGAAATTTATACATTAGAGTTAGGCGTACATATTTATTATATAATAATTTATATGTTGCATGTTTGTGTAATGAAAATAAAGATTTGAACGTACGTTTACTGATGTTTACTTCATTATAATTCCCCAAAATAATTAAATGAAGTATTTATTCTACCCTTTTATTTGAACTAAGTTCTTTAACGCAGCTTGAAATTTGTAGAAATCATCGACTAACGAAAAAGCCCCCCAGGCTATTTTTAATTATAAAAATATTTTTGTTGAAAATTTAGCAATGTTAACTAAGTAGGTACTTACCATTATTTGAATTTGGGAAATCCATCTTTATATGACGGGAGTTATGCCCGAACATACATAAAAATAATATACATATACAGGAAAAGTTTTTATCCAGTGCGCAAACTGTAACCATGAATTCAGCATATCATTCTAGACCCCCCAACGAAGAAATTTTTCGTCGGTTTTACAAAAAAAAAAACGCTGTTCCATACATTTTGAACGCGTAGGTATTGCACTTTTCTATGAAACAGCTGATTTTGTAAAACTGATGAATTTTTTTATTTTGGATCGCGGATTTACAGACTACAGTATTGATGATATTCAGTTAGGGATTGGGCTACGAAATGTTACCTACCTTCAAAAGATCGGAATGGTATCTACCGAATTTTATCACCCGAATAGGCCAATGAGCTCGGTTGGTAACGATTTCCATAGAGATAACGAAAAAAATATTATTTCTATTGGATTTCAATGTGGAGAGCAATGGTGGCTCAGTGGTCAGGACCGTGATTTACGAATTGGAGATTGTAGGTTCGTGACCAGGCAGGCGCTTTACTTTAGAACCAACAAATCGAAGACATATTAGGTGATATCTACCGCATTGGGCCCGCGTGGTAGAATACAGCCCACTCCCTCTCGAAGAAAGGTCTGTGTGTCAGCAGTGGGAACACTATAGGCTGATTACGTTATAATAGGTCTTTACCTATGAAATTGCCGTTTTGTATGAACAAATTTAAACGAATTTTTTTCATGTATTTTTTATTTGTATTAATCGAAGTAATCACCCATGCAATCAATGCATCTTTGCCATCGCAGTGGCAGTTTATTGATGCCCTTCTTAAAGAAATCAGCTGGACGGGAGGCAACAAATTCTTCAAAGGCATTTTGTACTGCCTCTCGGGTATTCAATTTTTTTCCCGCCAAGAAGTTATCCAAATTCTGGAAAAAGTAGTAGTCTGTAGGCGCAAGGTCTGGTGAGTAGGGCGGATGACGGAGAGCTTCCAACCCCAGTTCTTGCAACTTGGAGACCGTCTGCTGTGCAGTATGAGGTCGCGCGTTGTCGTGCAGGAGCAGCGGAGACGAGCGATTGACCAATGCTGGTTGGAGATGTGCCAGCTTCTCCATCATTGTGTTCAGTTCTTCACAGTACACATCTGCAGTAATGCTCACCCCGTTTGGTAAGAAGCTGTGATGAATCACACCGGCGCTAGACCACCAAACAGTGACCATCACTTTTCTAGGGGTAAGTTTTCGTTTAGGGCATTGTTTAGGTGCTGAACCAGGATCCAACCAACTTGCTGAGCGCTTGCGGTTATCAAACAGAATCCATTTTTCATCGCAGGTAACAATGCGGTTCAAAATTCCTTCATTTGTGTGTCTGTTGAGCAGTGCAAGGCACGTCTCGACGCGTACTTCGCGCTGACGATCATTGAGTTCGTGGGGCACCCATTTGTCAAGCTTTTTTACCTTGCCAATTTGACGCAAATGGACCAATATTGTTTTGACGCTAACGTCGAAAGCTGCTGCTAATTCAGCCGTAGATTGTGTATCATCAGCTTCCACAATCGCCTTTAATTCGTCATTGTCGACCAAAGTCTTCGGACGACCGCGAGGTTCATTTTTCAGGTCGAAATTTCCAGAACGGAAGCGAGCAAACCAATAACAGGTGGTGCGTTGGTTTGTAGTGTTAGCTCCGTAAACGTCGTTGATGTTGCGTGCCGCTTGTGCCGCGTTGCTGCCACGACGGTACTCATATTCCATAATTACTCGAATTTTTAACGTATCCATGATGACGAAAAAGATTGAAATGCGATGAAAATGTAACACTAATCAATAAACAAATGACTACTTTTGGAAAAAAATATCCATGTTTTTAAAATAAAATTAATTTGAAATTAGAATTCTTACCCAAACAAAAATTATTTTGATTTGAAATGGCCAGTACTGCAAAACGGCAATTTCATAGGTAAAGACCTAATATTATGATTGGTCAAAGACTTTCGTCTTGAGACACTGCGGTATTTGGGACGAGAAGAATTGAAGAATTGCGAAGCTTCCCGAACGCTGCCCAGCCGAGTCGGATTCGACGATTGACCCCTTTCTCGAAGTTGGACCTACCTACCTAACTGGACAGTTTGTCCTCGGTAAACGTGAAGACGAAAGTCTTTGACCAGTGTGTGTTGCCAGTGATGACATGGCACAGAAACGTGGTCGCTCACAAAAGCTTAAAGTCTGAGTTTCCCTACGTGATCGGAATCAGGAATGAAGAGATCCGCAGGAGAACCAAGGCAACGGACATAGTCCGAATAATTGCCAAACTTAAGTGGCAGTGGGCAGGGCACATTGCTCGCAGAACAGATGGCCGATGGAGCCGAAAGGTTTTGGAGTGGCGACCGCGTACCGGAAGACATAGAGAGACGTATGGAAGGCCTCCCACAAGGTGGACCGATGACCTTGTGAAGGCCGCGGGAATCGGCTGGATGTGGGAAGCAAAAGACAGGTCGAAGTGGAGGAGCCTGGGGAAGGCCTATGTCCAGCAGTGGACGTCTTTCGGCCGAAATGATGTTGATGATGATACTATGATTGTGCATTGTTACCCTACAACTTTGGAAATGAAGCAAATAAAAAAACTTTAGGTAGAAGCATTGTGGTAATCTTATCGCTAGGCGCTCTGGTTACCAAACGAACATAGCACAAGAACAGGAGCATTCTTTACTTGATATTCCTCATTTTACGACGAACGAAAAAGATTAGACGAAAGAATGCTCTATCTCTGTTACACAAAAACGATTTGGTAGAATTAGGATAGAATGTGCATCACATCAAATCTTGATTGATGATGTTATCTTGCTCCCTGTGTATTGCACTGACCGTGTACTTGCCGAGTGCCGGTTTCTCTGTTAATCGATTCGCATGGAAATCTACAAACATCGTTTATAAATATCCTGTTTACGCATCGATCTAATGATTTGTTTATTACCTACCTACAAGTTGAGTCAAACCACGGCATTAACACCATGTTTTGTGCACGCCATTTAACGCCATCTAGTAGCAGTTTTCATTTTAGTTCTGTAGTTTCCTCTAGATGGCACTAGCAGTTTCATATTTGATTGTAGGGTAGTTTTAGTTAGGTATGTTTTTTTCAGTACGATAATCTTGTAACTGATCAATAGTGTAAAATTGATTGTAATTTACTGTTTCATAATCTGGGACCAAATGTTTCGTGATTATAATTTCGGTAGTCATTGACAGATTTTCTGGCTAATATTTCGCTATTTGGCTACCGTTCGTACTCACACCCACCCAAACAGCTGACTTTTGATAAAGTGAAACATCTTATTATAAACTGTTATCATTCTCTGAAAAATCTGGCTGTTCGCCGGCAAACGCCGGTTAATAGTGAAGTCGTGAGTGGAACATCAGCGAAGCAAATTATTTTAGTGGCAAAGTGTTATGAAGCCGTTTTAATGAGACAATAAACATTGTGTACAGCGTCATTGAGGCTCTTTGTCTGGAGGGGCACTGCGCGTGCAGCGTCACAACAGACGTGCCTGCGCCGCGTAAGTGGCGGCGCCCCTAGCCACCACCGCCTGCCCGGCAGTATCGCGCAGCCCGCCATCGGCATCGCCACCCCGATTCCCGAGTGCCAGTTACACCACTGTGAGCAACTGTGAGGCGGTCGAACCACGCCGCTGACTAAAAATAACCGCGCGCCGCTCAGTACCGGCGCAACTACCGCGCGCGTCGCCCGCTGCGCCCGCGACTCGCAACCATGGCGGAGACTATCGAGGAGACATACGAGAGCGCGGTCACCCGCAAGGTGGTCCGCACCAACCTCAAGATAGAGGAGGTGAGGATCGACACACGACAGTTTTATGTAACGACGCCCGCGCGACACAAATATAGCCGGCGCGCGCGCACGCCGCGACGCCAGCGCCACGCACCTGCTCACATAACAGATAACACGTTTGACAGTGAACACAACGTAAACACCAGATCCTGCCGCGGCGCGCACTCCGCACGCCGCGGCGCCGCTCCTTCGGGACGTCGCGTGCCATTCACGAACCACCAAACACCGCTGTCATAGCGCTTTTTCTCTTTTTGTACGGGCGATGACAGACAGCCGGATATCCAAAAGTATTCCGGGAACACATTAGACCAGGAGGCCCTGCTGACTCGTACCTTAGTATCTGTTATGGTGCGAGTGTATGGCACGCGAAGGTCTGATGTACCTACGTCAGTCTGGAGGAAGTGCGCGCGCGATGCGCCACTTACAATATTTGTGGCAATCGACGATGTAAATAGAACAGGCGGTTGAATGAAAATTTCCGTGCCCACCTTGACGCGTGTGCATCGACCTGTCTCGTACATGACCACTCCACGTGTGACCTTGCAAGACATACACAAACATGGGACACTGTACACAATGAACACACAGATAGGTACATACGCTTTCTATAACTCATTACACACCACACCCTCAGTCCTCACACGTTATCGACCGACACAAAGTAAAACTTAGAACAACAACAAGGCGACCAGTGTGCAACGTTCTCTTTTAGAAGAAAGTGTCGTCATTAGATATGTATTCTGGTACATGTAATGAATCTCAAGCGTGACTAATATATTATTCTGTGTACGTGCAGCATCCGACACCAGTACAAGTGATAGCAGCCGCTTGGTGTTATCACATTCCATCAGAGTAACAATGAATGTCTGTCGGTTCTGTCGCGACTACTGTTCGTTTCCAAAGCGCAAAATCCAATGGAAAAACGCGCCGTGGCATATTTTCGTCTTGGCTCCCATCCTAGTTTATCTGCTACATTACGATGTTTATTCACAATACGAATGCGAGCATTAATGTGTGCGTCCGAACCACTTGTGTTTAGGTCTTTACAGTTGCTTTGGGTACAAAACCTATGTACAGTAGGTACCTACCTGCCTGCATACATACACTCGTCAACAATTAATGGGACACTTTTAGAAACGAACTTCGGAACACCACGGGTGGGAAAAGCATCCTTGATGTTCCACTTTTTAAAGTGTGAAACAAATTTTACATGAGCGGTTGTTAAACAGTGGTCTGGCAGTATCGTGCGTGTGTTTATTTGACATCACTGTCCTTGCATACCTGACTCAAGACATCGAAAATATTTGGATGAATCTTTTTGGCAAACGGTTTTGTTTTTTTCTTGAAGATCAATTATGTTTAAGCGCATCAAAGGGACTCGGTATTAAACTGTAATGATGAATGACTAACAGCTGCGGCGTTGTCCAAAACCACCTCGCAAGTCACAAGCTACAAAAGTTAAGACACACATGTTTCAGTTAATTCTGTGAGCTCATTAGTGTATCAGTCTTAATAGTACTCTTATCTTCGCGTTCGCCCTACGTTTGTTGTTAGGAATGTGGAAAAAGTGGAATGGTTTGTAAAACTCTGAATGCACTCAGCATGCCAAAATATTTGCTGCTATATTTTCTCAGTATTTCGACAGAACGCAAAACATGCGCCTGCGTCACAGAAGACGTAGCTCCAGATATCCAAAACAATGTCGAAAAAAATCTACAAAAATATTTACTGGAAAACCCATTCTACCAAAGAATTTAATGCTTGCGTTTCCTACACTTCGTAAATTCTAAGAACTCTATTCGCTTGAATGAAATCTATTTTCCTTTGAAATCTAGAATTCAAAATATTGCTTCTCACTAGGCTAGCCTAGCTGTATCCAGAATATTCTACACATTATAGGACACAGACTAGGATGGAAATAACCTCGGACAAAAACATTTAAACGAATAACATCTGCGATGTAAAATAACATTGAGACCGCCAAACGTGGTTTGGCTCTAAAAAATAATAGAGATCTCTAACAAATGTTACAGAACATTTTGCTTCACATATTGTGTGAACTGTATGACCGGACCTAGTATTGAACCTTGTAGCACGCCTATTTCATAAGCAATTAATTAATTGCTTGAAATGGACAATTTAATTTTTCGTGTAATTATGGGTTGATAATTATCAACCCATAATTACACTGATCGGTTTCGTTGGTTTCTAAATGAAAGACAGGAAAGAAAAAGAAAGAAAGATATAGGTGTTTCATAATAATTGAAAAATTAAATTGTCCATTTCAATAAACAACTATGTAGGGTACCTACCTAATTTACTGTCTCATTGTATTATATTTAATCCCATTGAATGATTTCTTCATGAAATAGTAATTCAATGGGATTAGTTGAACTAGTATTGAAGATTTCAATAAATATATTTCTTGCCGATTGAAAAAATCCGAATCAAATTTTGAGCAACAACAAACCGACACCGACCAGCAAATTGCAAAGAACGTTAGAAAATTTGAATTTCGAGGGTTTATCTTGGCGCTTTCCTCCCAAACAGTAGCAGCAATAGAAAATATTACATATTGAATCATTAAATCGATTATTATAATGAGTTCAAACTAAAAATTGAGCAACATACGACACGTACATTGAGTATTTTGAATTTGTAACGTTTAATTAGTGCTGCACGGTCGAATTGCGTTTCTGAGAACACAGTGGGCGTTTATGAAAACATGTGGGTAATTATTTGGGGCCCGGCCGACATGTTTTGGTACCTACTCGTCGTATAAACCACAAGGCCTTAGCTTAGTAGTTACTACAGTATATACAGGCTAAAAACGTTAGTTACGTATTTGCAATAATGTTATTTTATACTGTTCGAAGTACAGAAATCACAAACAAAAATTAAGAAAGTCTCAAACACTTTTGTAGCACAAAATGTATGTTATGTCTGTATGTAACTTAGTTTAAGTACGTAATAATAAAATAAATAAAGTTCAAAGCTCGAAGAAACGCTCGCTTTCGCATTGAAATAGGTATTGATTTGTCAGATAGCAAGCAGTCAGATAAGAAGATACTGCAACTCTTCAGGCCCAGTTACTGGATAAAGCATAGTTATTAACAATCAGTCAGTAATTCTGTCAATAAATAGACTAGATGATAAAAAAAAAATTAAGACTGAAATCCTAGGCTCTTAGGACGAAATCTATAAACGTTACCTACTTAGCTCGCGCTTTGATTCGGACATCTTCCCGACTCCCCGTCTCGATCTTACATTTTTAGTTTGACAGTTTGAGCGACAGACAGTTATAACACGTATCCTGAGTACGTGCTAAGTATAGGGTGGTAGATACATTTGAGAGTGGCGCGAGGATGCCAAACGCCGGGGCGTTTTTTTTTTTTTTTTGGGTGGGAAATCATCAAATAACTTCTCCCGCTCTGGGTGGAGCGGGAGGGCGTGTCAGACTTTTACTGACTAAAACCCACCCGTGTTCCCTCAGTTGCCTGTGTGCCAGGGGCCGCGGTATCTCTTTCGAACAACCCGCACCCCTGGCAGGCATCGGTCCTTGCGAACCCCACCTATTGGTGCTGACATCTCTTTGAGGCGCGCGTGGAACACAACGCGCCGTCGACCCGGGCTTGGTCCTTACCGGACAGCGAGCTACCCATTACTCGCCATCCGCAAGCCCGCGCCTACGGTGGCCGGGAATCAGCCTGGGATTCCCGACGCCCAGGGCTTCTCCCGCGGCGACTACGGCCGTGAGGGCGCATATACTGCCTCTCCCTCACGTGCGCCGCCTCCCTCTTTGCGAGCATTACTGCTTCGCAGAAGGAGGTGACGGCTAACCATTCACTCTCGCTCCGTACCATGGCCTGCACCAGGGCCGGACGCGAGAGATCGACCACCTCGATTTCTCGCGGCAGCGGAGTAACGCCCCGGCGTTTGGCCTCCTCGCGCCACTCCCAGATACGCGTTACGCCGCTGCCGCGAGAAATCGCGGCACAGCGGACAGAGCTCCGGCGGGATCTCATGGCGACATGGAGAGTGCGATTGTCGCAACCCAGTGCTGGGCACGCCACGATAGCGGCGGTAAGTCCCCTCTTTGAGGAGTGGCTTGAGAGGCGGCACGGCGGCCTCACCTTCCGCCTGACGCAGGTCCTCACTGGACATGGTTGTTTCGGGAGGTTCCTGTTTCGGATAAGGCGGGAGGAAACACCCGGGGTGTTTCCATTGCGAAGATCGCCCTGAGGACACGGTGGAGCATACGGTGGAGGACAGCCCGGCTTGGGCGGAGCCCCGCCGTGTCCTCGTGGAGGCGATCGGCGGTGGCGATCTCTCGCGTCCGGCCCTGGTCCAGACCATGGTACAGAGCGAGAGTGCATGGGTAGCCGTCACCTCCTTCTGCGAAGCAGTACTGCTCGCGAAGAGGGGGGCGGCGCATGTGAGGGAGAGGCAGTATATACGCCCTCACGGCCGTAGCGTCCGCAGGAGACGCCCTGGGCGTCAGGAATCCCAGGCTGATTCCTGGCCTCCGTAGGCGCGGGCTTGCGGACGAGTAATGGGTAGCTCGCTGTCCGGTAAGGAAGGACCAAGCCCGGGTCGACGGTGCGTTGTGTTCCACGCGCGCCTCAAAGAGATGTCAGTATCAACTGATGGGCCCCGCAAGGGCCGATGCCTGCCAGGGGTGCGGGTTGTTCGAAAGAGATACCGTCGCCCCTGGCACACAGGCAACTGAGGGAACACGGGTGGGTTTTAGTCAGTAAAAGTCTGACACGCCCACCTGCTCCTCCCAGAGCGGGAGAAGTTATTTGATGCTTTCCCAGCCAAAAAAATAAATAAATGATTTTGGGGCTAAGTATCTAATGGGACGTGTCGAATCGTGGACAAAACCGAAACGCAGGATATTTGTGACTTTGTTAAAGGGATTCTTTCATATCAGTAAGTGACTGTGATCTTGCTCTGTTTTATTAGTATAGTGAGATACTTAATAGTACCACACCTCACCTCACCTTACCTCTTACCTAAAAAAATATGCGAACATTAAAAAAATATGCGAACATTTAATGAAAAACACGATGTAGGTAAAGCGACGCCAGTTGTAAGCGTAAAAAATGAGATTAGGTAGATCTTATTTACCGTATAAAATTGCCAAGCTTGAATACTATTACCACTACTATTAGCTATTTAATTTTAGAAAATTATCCGGTAATTTTCGTTTAAAAAATCAATATCTGAATTTAAAGTTGCATACTTCCGAACCTGTAGACAACATAATTATATATATAGATCTTTGCCTAAGTTAAATCCACTAACTAACTAATGTAAACTCTCAGTGTAACAAAGCCTCAATCATTCAGTCGTTCGTCATGCCCCATTTCGTGTTCAATTGCTACCATAACACCCAGTTATCTACTTGTCACGGTAAATGATTGCTGATGACTGGATTGTTACCTCAAATTAGTAAATAAGTGTGCTACGTTAATAACAAAATACACATAAAATCAGTTTCTAAATCAAAGTTAGAGAGTTAAATCAGATTCTTCGTGCAGGCTCGTGTAATAAATGTAGGAAAGCTTCAAAGTTATAGCCCAAAAATAACTTTAAAAATGCTCTTTCAAAGCAAATAAACACTGGAACAAACTGATGCACTGTAATACTCCATCTATAGGTTACAACAACAGAACAGTTAGAAGAAAAACTGATATTCATACTGGATAGTCCAAAAACAATTCTACGAAGTTTGATCAAATTGTAGGTATGTTTTTCCTGGCGATTTATCCAAAAGTAGATAGGTATAGCAATGAAAGGTATAAACAAACACTCGCGTGATACAGCTATTTTACGCGCCAAAATTTTGAAGCTTTGGGAGTACCAATCCATCAATTAGTAGGTACCACCTACGGTCACGAGCGTAAATACCTTTTAACTTTTAAGTACATACATAGTTACACAAAATTCAAAAGCTTTATTCTCGTGAAATAACAATTGCAACTTTTAGAAAACATTCATTTCAATAGTTTGCTTTCGAAAATACTGTTGGACACCATCAAATATTTATCAATAATTGTTGAGAAGAAAATCCGTAAATGGAAAGTATTTATGGTCGTGAACTCGTGACTATATATATCTACTAGTATCCCCACATATTTATAATATATGAACTGGGCTTCAATCCCACTAATGAATGGAAGGAAATACCCCTGAGTCACCATGCAGGGGACGCAGTCTGTCATATTGATCGCGGGCGCAGAGCCAGTCAACATTGTTACACTTGCACAGTTGACGCGTTGTCTTACTGTATTACAGAGTGCGTGACCTTTTCAAGTAGTATTTGGGAAAGCCGGCAGTTCTTTTTCCTATTAGTTGGTACTTTAGGTATCTATTACAAATATTGTACTAAAAATGCTGCTGTAAAAATATTTTTAGCTAAATACTCAACGACAGTAAACTGAAGATAATGTAGCTTATTGTTGTTATGTTTTGGGCACGGAATGATTGAAATACTGCCAATATTTTGATGGATACAAGAAATACCTATAAACAAAAAAAAAAAAACGTAAAAAATACGTATAGAATAGAATAGAATAGGTCTTTATTTGCTTAGAATGTAGGTACATAAAAAAAAGAAAAAAGAAAAATTATAAAACCATCCGTGAAAACCGTCTGTGCAACATGGCCATTGCGCCAGTGTGCACAGGAGGTACATATAGTGTAAAACTATGCCTTTTGTATTCCCTAGCTGTAAAAAGAAGTTAGGTATGCACAGACAGCTATTTCAATCATACATTAGAAAATATTTTGAAAATTCGTTTAGGTTATATTGAAGACAAGCTTCCGGCAATATCCATTCTAAGCCATCAAGGCGTCTATTTATTTTATTTATGACATTAAATAGTCTGAGTATTCGAACAAATGGCAATCCTCTCCAGTTTTCCGGGATTTTTGTCTGAATATTTTCTTTTCCACTTCTCTTCACGACGTCATTTATCGATTCTATTTCGATTCGTGAAGTTATTTGAGTTGCTCGGCAAGACATTTGTTTTCTTTAAAAGGATCATAGATTAGAAGGATTTATTCCTCTGTTGATGGGAGAACGGATGTAGTAAATGTAATATATTAATAGGCTTGTCATACAGCACCAACATATACATAGTAGACCGTTCCGTGGTCCAAGACCACGAAGTGCGTAAGTAAAGTTTATGCATGAATGCAATATGAGCTATGCCATGACTGTAATAAATATTTCCATCAACAAACAACTTTATATGGTACCTATTCAGTGTGACGTTTACTCTTGTTTCAAGTAGATCAAAGAATACAGCATAACTTTTCTGCCCTGTACCATTATGAACCCATGGTAGGTTCTCACTTCTACGGAATCGATCTTGAAACTTGAAACATTTTCTTTAGCTGTCCTAATACATATATTATTAAGATACAGTTAATTTAACCCCGAAAAACGTCGTCATCGATAGTATGCCTAAATATTGAATTTACTTTTCCTTGTAAAAACATAGATTTAACGAAAGTGGTTCAACAAATGAGGATTTCCACTACCGGCGCGGGCGCGTGGACTGTTGCGATGTTAACGATTTTAATGGTGTTTTTTATTCAGAACGACGACAGCTAATAATTTCTGCGGCACTTTTGTTCGCAGTAAGATAATTTTTCCTGACATTACGAAGTGACTACTTGCATTACGTTCAACATCGGGAATCGTTCGGAGTTAGGTGATTTTATTTCTAGAGAAGAAATATATCCATCAAATTTACCGCTTGTTCATTAGAGAATACGTCAAAATCAATCTGCTTGTAGGACATCGTTACTAATTAAAAGTGAACAGTTTTTTTTGACAAAAGCAATAAATCCCGCTTCGTTACGCCTAGCGTAATCTGTATCATCGTCTGCTACTTCACAAGAATATTTTTTTTTGTCTGTGTTCGTTTTACAAACAACACAATCACCTAAAAATGTCTAAGCAAATGAACCAAATAAAATCTACGAGATTTACAACTCTCGTGACACAAATACCTTGCGGCTAGTTTTTGCGAGTGCTCGTTTTAGGTCGCTCGACTCGGAAACTGTGCAAGTGTGCAATACCACCATAAATGGACATGGGCGCTCCTCGTTTCGCGAATCAAACTCTAAAATCTCGAGAGTGGAACAACTGTTCGGGAACATTGCCAAATGTGCGATTTTGCTTAATTGACGAGCACGGAACATCCCGTTCGTTTGATCGCGCTCCAGCGCACGCTTGTCCGCCATTACACCGGGTATAAAACATGCTTTACTGCGAAAACAAAATGTATGGCTTGTCATTGTGCATTACTGGACGTTCTAGAAGATTTTGATCACAAGTTAGGTTAGTTAGGGTTGTTGAGCGTAAATTGGCGTGGTGAGTTTAATTTTATCCATGCGTCCATCATGCATTCGACGGGCGATCGTCGATCGGGTCAACGTCAAGTCGCGGAAGCCATTGCGGCACGGTTGGGTCGCGAAGCGCGAAAATGGAACGCAGCGGATATAATTAAAACTGTACGGACAAATCGTTGGCGGGGGATTAACGCTCGAATTCGGTCAGCCATTGCTCGCCCAGCGATGTTTTCAACGTTTGTTGATGTTCAAGAGACACTAAATACTGCTGACTGGACGCGAAACAAGTCACAACTATAACGTGGCACAGCAAAAATATCGCACACACCGGAATTTTACGCAATGTATCCTACATACACACTAAACGATAACAATATTCCTGCGTGTGGTGAAATGTGTTATTTTGCCATTACCAGCAAGACGAAGTCTAGATGTTTTTAGAATACATTTGAAAATTGCTTATTCAACATGCCCATATACAGGGTGATTGGAAGATGGGTGCAAAGCTTTAAGGTGAAGATAGTATAGACAATTTAGAACCATTTAAGCCATGGTTGTCTTAGACGAAGTCTTACCAATTTTTTTTTTAATAAGGTTTAAAAGACGTATTGTACAAATTTTTTATTTTTTCTGAGCTTTAAATGTCTGTAAAAAAAATGTCTAATGACACAGAAGCCTAAAACATGTTTTGCTTGATTGCTTACACATTACTTTAATTAAATAAATAAAAAAATAATTCATTTATCATTCAATTTGGCCATAATTATGCAGTTTACATTAAATTTTGAGAATTTCCGAAAAGAAACTTAAAAATTTGGTTAAAAATATTTGGTAAGACTTCGTCTAAGACAACCATGGCTTAAATGGTTCTAAATTGTCTGTACTATCTTCGCCTTAAAGCTTTGCAACCATCTTCCAATCACCCTGTATACACCCAATCGAATCAGTGCGTGCACGTATCTATTTGTTCGCGCACGCTCCAATCTAGTTCTATCACTTCCAAACAACATGATATTACCAAATTACAAGTTAATTTACACACTTTTACTAATCTCGCAATCTATTAAGGCGTCAACTACACGAGAAAATTAAGAGAGAACTGAACGTAATTTGTCAAATTATTTTGCTCTAATAAACCGCTCT
This sequence comes from Antitype chi, assembly GCA_947359405.1. NCBI lineage: Eukaryota > Metazoa > Arthropoda > Insecta > Lepidoptera > Noctuidae > Antitype > Antitype chi. The sequence continues at coordinate 4,672,542 of OX375815.1, read as the reverse complement.
AGTTTCATTAAGGTCGACGCGGTTGTTAATAATCTGAAGTGCACACAATTTATTAGAAAAACTCCTGAAAGAGCTGACATTTGCTTGATATAAAAGAAAAGATCATGAGTATCTTGACACATTTATACAAACACGTTTTCCTCATGGTCAGTGGTAGCTTTGAAGAGTATTTACAAACATTATGATAGATACCTAGATTAATTGAATTATTTTGAATTAGCTTTTGCCGGGGGCTTCGCCCGCATGGATGTCGAAAATTATTCCACGGAAACGTAGGTAGGTACTACCGGGATAAAAAGTAGGTATCCTATGTGTTAATCCAGGTTATAAACTACCTGTGTGCTGAATTTCATGCAAATCTGTTAAGCCGATTTAGCGTGATTGAGTAAGAAACATGTAAACATAGAAACTTAGTAGGATATAGTAGCATGATCCTGATAAATAGAGAGACGTGGAAAATGAGTAGACTTTTGTCCTGTAGTGGCACATGACAGGCGATTATTATTCTGCTGCTGTCCCCAATTTACCAACATAAAATATTTGTTAGCTCCTATCAAGATAATGCCAGTGTCTTGGTTTCCAAGTAACAGCCGTTAAAACGCTATAAAACTCATTAAAACCCTGTTTTTGAAGTAGCTTCTTATCAACCACATCACATGTTGTTTCCATTGCAGCGGCATGATACAGAAAATCTCTACTGGATGTGTTTTTCCCAAAAACATCGTTATCAACATCATCGTCTTGTGACCCAAATATAAAAGAATTAATAGACTCAAAGCTCACCGACTCGCAATTTCGCTAAAATGTTAATAGGTTCTTTGACACCGATAAAACTTAATTCAATGTCAACATAGTGTCGGGCGAAGTCAGGACGCTTCTATTTCGAATTTTCACAGACACTATTTATAAATACAATGCGTTATCTATATTTGCGATTATCATCTTCATCCACAGCCCGACTTCACCCACTGTTGGATAGGCCGCTTTTTTCATCTGCTAATCCCCATGCTCCTGTGCCAGCCTCATCCAGGTTTTTCCCGCTATAGCAACAATTTCCTCCGTCATCCGACATCTCGTCTCCCAGTCCTTGGACGCCACTCGGTCACTGCTTTACTCCACCTGTCATCACTATGCCTTGGAAGGTGTGCTGCCTAACTCCACTTCAGTTTCTTTACGTTTTCCGAAGACCTTCGTACGTCTTCGGATCTTGACATTTGGAACTCGGACTATACCTGATGCCAAGCTTGGAACACTCCACGGCCATATTTGCGATAGACGTGTGCAATTTAAATTGAATATCGACATAACATAAACCATTAGATCGACGTGTGAATTTTTGAGTATTGCATTTGATGCCAAGTCGGGGTCAATGATATTTCATACATAGGTACAATTATTTACTCGTCTATAACCAACAAACAAGAATGAAGATGACTTCATGTTTCTCAATTATGGAAATCAAGTGCTGCCAGCACCTTAATATCGCAACACATTATTATCAACCACAATCTTACCTAATTAAATTGAAGGATATTGCTAATCCATTGCTTCATAAGTTCGAAAGATTTGTCTGCTCAACAACGTAAATAACGCAATGAATGTTGTTGAACTGTCAGAACAGATTAGTTGCCTCAAACAAAATGATTTAGTCATTTTGTTTGCACCATACCTACCAACAATTGGATGATCAAAGCAACATCATTGTATGAAGGTGGTGATGAGTGATGGCCTATTCATCGCTCACTAAAAGTAGGTAGGTAACTGAAATAAATTCAGTATTCATGATGTGCAAATCCATACAGAAGTGAGTCATAAAAATCCAAATCTTCCGCGTGGGATGCATTTAATATTTTGTTTCCTATTGTTTTTAGATTATCTATAGACGTTCGATATACACGAGTGAAAGTTTTTGGTAGTAACACTTTCTGTCAATAAATTATTTTGTTTTCCAGGTTTTATTTGTGATTTTTCACACAAAAATCACAAAATAAACAGTTATTTGCATGTTTTATTTCTCTACAGGCTTGTTCCACATTTCGGATAAATAAATAGGTCTGATATAATAACGTATCACCTAAATAGATCAAACAACGTCGACATACCTATTTTCTTGCCCACGGCTTTATTATTTTGAATCTGGATTTTAGATCACAATCACAATCTATGAATAGTTAAAAACATGTCTGAATGTTGTCTGCTCAGCTATCCTTAACTATAAGCAAATGTTCGAAGCCTTGAATTGATCATTAACATCATTCAAATTCTGAATTTGAACTCTGCAAATGTAAAATTCTCAAGGGTCTATTCTAGGTCCAAGTTCGTCACTAGTTTTTTCTTTTATATATTTAACTAGCTGACCCGATAGGCATTGTCCTGTCTTGACTATGAATACTGAATTCATGGTTACAGTTTTAGCACTGAATAAAAACTTTTCCTGTATATGTTACGCAACTTTCTTACTTTTTTCTTTCACAATAATGTTCTCCTGACAATAACAAACATAATAAAAAATTATTAGCAAAATTGGTCCAGCCGTTCACGTGTGATACCGTGACCAAGAGACATAGGGATTCATTACCTGACTGTGTTTTTAAAAGCTGTTGTTTTTATTTGTCGCAAAAGCTACTGTAAGTATGAAGTCCTGGATTTGATAGCCTATGGTTTTTCATTATAAAACAACTGGAAATTGATCATCTGTCTACCTTTTTCCCAATGTTGGGATCGACCTCCAGTCTAACCTGATACAGCAACATTTTACATAGAGCTGACCTGTCTGACCTCCACAACCCTCCACAACCCCCACAATAAAACTGAGTAATAAAATACCCCGAAAGTCTGAGAACCACTCTTGGTTGTTAAAGTTTCGGGCTTCTAAGGACCCGTACCGACTGTCAAAGATCACGAATAACAGGCAGAACAAATTATGATTCTATGAATTTATGATAAAAATAATAGTTTAAAAAACTAAAAAACACGCTTTAAAAACCAAACTAAAAAAGGAGAAAATAATTTAATTCAATTAAAAAGCGTGGGGTGCTTTTTGAGGTATTTTTATAATCAATTAATGTCAAGCACGCCACGCTTTTTAATTGAATTAAATTATTTTCTCCTTTTTTAGTTTGGTTTTCAAAGCGTGTTTTTTAGTTTTTGAAACTATAATTTATTTTCTATTTTTTAGTTCTACAAAAACTACAAAAACGTGTTTTTTTTTCCTCAATATTTTTAAAATGATTGAATTGTCATCGGTCCTCGACAAGTTTACAAAGTTTCAATGAAATTTGACCGTTTAAAGTGGGTCAAAATCGCGCTCAAAGGAGTCGGTTACATACAAACATACAAACAAACATACAAGTGAAGCTAATATAAAGCGTGTAAAAAAACTGTTGCTGCCAAAAGTGAATTCCTAACGAAATTGGTTGGAATAGTTTCCGCTCATCCGTTTATTTTCACGCGGTCAACACATGCTATTATGGCGTACTAAAATATTTGTCTAATAGAATTTATTAATGTTTTTATTTTCTTTATTACTTCTTAATGTGACTATGACGAAGGCACGGTTTTCTCAAAATATAATCATTTTGGCATGGAAATAAAATAAGATTGAGGATCGAAAGATAGCCAAGAAGAGGCACAACAGATGCTCGTAAAAAATCTATGTGATTTTTGGTTGAGTTGAGTCCCATGTGCAAAATTGCTAGGAAATTTTATCTATGGCACTAGTTGTTTCAAATGTTATAAGCATAACCAACCTATAATGTTCAATTCGACGACACGGTTGGCGCAGTGGTTAAGCGATTTACTGCTGCGCTGCGTGCCGCGGGTTCGATTCCTGCACGGAACAAATATTTGGTATGACCTACAAGTAGTTGTTCCGGGTCTGGCTATTTGTGTATGAGAGTTTAAATGTTTGTAAACGCACAATACAGGAGAAATTCCTAGTGTGCGGCAACGTATTAAAAAAAATATTGTATAAGAGCAAACAAAATTCATAACTATAATGTCCACTTTTTACACCATAATGGCGTTTTTAACAACATGGTAACCACTATAAAATATCGGCAACACATTTTTTTCTAGCATCCTTTATGCTGCTATACACTAGGTACTTCTCTTGTATTCATAATAATATAAATGTAGGTCTTAAACTCCATTTTGAAGGCTTCCTCACACTAGTTTATTTCAGGCGACTAAAAAGTTAAAATTAGAAAAGTACATTGACTTGATTCATTTACCAATCTATTTTGAATTTTTCACTTCAAATCGGCACGCCATTACCGAAGCTAAGTTCTCACAGCTGAAAATCATAAGATCTATCCATTTTCAGCTGACACAATCACAGAAACATAACAGTTGTTTATCTATTTCGTGTATTGCAATACGTTCACAATGTACGAAGATGAAAAACGAGCTCGGAGGGGTACAGAAATAGCCGCGCGACGCCGACGCTGCTCCAATGTCGAGGTGATATGCATTGTGCGTACGATCACGAGTGAAAGAATATTGTACGATACACTAAATATTCTTTTTTAACGACCTTAGAAAGTTCATTACGTCATTTTTACATGATTTTGAGCTAGGTTAGAAGTTCATGGGGATTGGGAGCTTTAGAGAGCTTTTTTGGACGAAGAAATTTGTTGTTATGTAATTTTTATATATGAACTGTGTTATGTGGCATTTAGCCTTGTTTTGTTTGCAAAACTGACGAAGTGACGTGACGACCATTTTGTTTCTAATGTTAGTTTCAACAAACACTGTTGAAGTCGAAAATTCACTAGCGCTTTTCCGGCCTTATAGATTTTCTTCGAGTTTTTGTTAATTTATGTTCTAAAACGTTTATTTTTCCTCGTATTTGAACATATTACGATGCCGTTAAATAAGGAGCTAAGTATCTATCTACACTACCACTTATCTCGAGACACGCCCGACCGCTTTCAAGCTTTATTTATTACAAAATTTACAAAGTTTCTGTTCGCACGGTAAGGTCATTGGCACGCGTGTTATATGCAGCCATCCATATATCGGCTTTTAAATCTTTATTGCCCATTTCCCCTAAAAAGTCTTAAAGCTAAACTAATTATGGTCATAGTAATCTTTGAAATATTGAAGCGTCTATCAAACGCGGAGAAATGTCATCGAGATAAACGTTTTGGGTTTTAGAAGCTCACGTTCAAATTAAATAAATTTATGTGCTTCGGATTATAACCAAGAATTGAAATGTGTCAATAAATATTCATTACGGATCGTCAGTCACCCCTAAGGTCATTGGCACGTGAGCAACGCTATCCCGAATACTTCTTCGCTTCCTTTAAAGTGTTCTAAACCGTTCACATATATAAATAGTTCGGCAATTCCGTACAAAAATAGCCTTAAACGTTAGTGTTAGTAATAAACAGTCTTTTTTTCTTTTGTTGTGTTCCGAAACTGGGACGATGACTTTAGAATATTTACGTTAAACTACTAGTTCGATAGTCGATTGATGACAAACGTTTCGCGGAATATACAGAAATGTTTCACTGGGTTATGTTGTCTCTGGCTGTTGTCGAGGGCTTCTAGAATAATAATATGTTAAACTTTTTATTGACACAGTAATTGCTGTACCTAACATTCGACTTTTAAATGAAAATTCTTTCGAAAGTCGAACGTTACAGCAATCTCTGTGCAACGTGCCAGTTTTCACAGAATCGTCAGACTGCACGTAAAAGTTCTTAGAGTCAAATATGGGCCACCAGCTTGCATGCATTGATCTAAAATTTACCCATCAATGACCATCGAAAATGTTTGTCCCTTTTCCTTACCCTCAACAAAGTTGCTCATAGGCAGATAGTGTATGACTACTATAACTATAACTTTTTGAAAACACAAAAAGAAATGAAAAAATTCACAATATAGTATTTCTTATTCTCAAAAAACTAATGGTACATTCAAGATTATTAATATCGTGGGAATATTCATTGCCTACTTTCCGATTCTCAGTAAAAAGGAGAAAGGACCACACATCACAGAACGAGTTTTAACACGTCGTTTGTTCTCACATCATCCATTGTCTGTGGTTTGAAACAATAGTAAAACCTGATGACTGTTTTATGATTTCCGTTTATTCGATGGGAGTGATATTCTATAACTTTCTTTATGACAAAGATGTGATTTTCCTATGGTATTGCCCATAAAATATCCGTAGGCGTTTGATAGGTATCTAGGTTTTAGGAAAGCAATTCTATTTATTACATACAATAATTTCAAGGAGATTAAAATATTACTGTCTATTCCTTGGTGACTTTTGTTGCTGTCCCGTTCTTCGGCAAATAAAATGAGCACTAGACTCCGACCGAAAATGTGTATTTATTGGGTAAAACGAAAAAAAATAGTTTGTTTGTTGTGATTTCGATGCGAAAGGCATTAACTTCACGCCTGTATTCCCTTTAGGGTTAGGCAGAAGTATACATATAGTACATTTCGCCCGTTAAGTATTAAACGAGCTGATATCACAGGCGAGCAAAAGCAATCAATTTTACTATGCATTTCTTCATAACTATTATTATTTATTTATTTAGCAGACAACTAGATCCAATATAATTATAATACAAAAAAATACTTACAATTTTAGATATTAGTAAACAATTTAACTTATTTGCTATGTTAGTAATTAAAATGCTGCTCTTTTTTATCAAGATGAATTTTCTTTTAAACAATTAATTCCAAGTAGGTTGTTTTGATTTGGCGGAACTATTTTTTTTCGGCCGATAATGCGTGTCTGCCGGAAATTTCAGAAAATGGAAGACGAAATTCGGTCGGACTCTAATTAATACCTAGGAACTATTTAAATGAAATTACCTACAACTAAGTATTTCATGAAGAAAGGAGATGATAATGATGATGTTGACTGGTCATTAAAATTAAAGAATGCCTACTAGCTAAAATATTTCGTATGAAAGTAAAATTTTTAACGCCGAGAGTAAAGAATCTAGAATAACACTAACATTTATTTTATTCACTGTCTGAGGAAAAATACACGTAACGCTCCAATTGAATCCCATTTATATTATAAATGTGTTTTATTTATAACTTATTTTATTTATCAACCTAGTTTATTTATATTTTTAACAGGTCTGATGTTGTAGGAAAATAATTTCTATTATTAAGCAGTTGAAGTCTATTTTAGCTTAAACAATGCTTACTTATCTGTTGTTTAATATCCTGTACAACCTGCGTAGGTATCCCTAACGCTAGCTATAATAATAAAATTATTAATGCAAAGTAAATATCGACCAAGTAAATTGTTTGTTATTTATTTACGTATTTTATACCTATATGCAAACTAAAAGCTCTAAGAACCGTATTGATAATTAATTTACAGCTTCTCAATCAGGGTAAATTTTTAACCATTGCGCAAACTGTTATCATGAATTCAGCATATCATTCTAATAACAAAAATGCAATTCAGCAATCGCATCGCTAGGGTCGCTACAGATATACAAAAGAAAATCAGCTGCTTCATAGAAATGCGTATTACCTACGCGGTCAAAATGTATGGAACAGCTGATTAATTTTTTGTATAACCGACGAAAAAAATTTACGGGTCAAGAATGATACGCTGGTAACTTTTTATCATGTATATTTAAAACTCTTCACAATTATTTATCTCGCTGTTACGTGTATTGAACATCCTACATAAAATAACATCACGCCTGTTTACCCGAAGGGTTGAGAGGATAGACTAGTACACCAACTGTTTATCATTTATGTTTAAGTCCCATGTAATAGGGGCGAGCCTATTGCCATCAACCACAAATCCAGACTCCGGGCTGCTACCTACTGAGAAATTCCAGATAGAAAAAACCCAGCAACACTTTGCCCAACCTGGAAATCGAACTCAGGCCCCAATTCAATTCAATTCACGTGATTAAATGTTCACTTCTTCAATGTCTTTGACATATTTCAGTCGTGTTCCAAAGAGTAACCGCTTAAAATTTCAGTTTAAAACCTGCTATTGCAAATTAGTGTAATACATAGTGCAATAAGTATAATATAGATGCTGTACGCAGCTTAACGAGAGCAGTTTGAGCAGTTGAAAGCAGTGGTGGCCCCGTGGTATCGGCTTACGAGTTCTAAGTCATGAGTTCGAACGCAGCCAGGGGGCCTACTCACTAAGCACGAAGTCGGGGGCGTACCAATAGAAAATGGCGCCTAGGGCACGCATCACATTTGCGCCCCTTCGTAAATTATTTTCTACACTGAGCAAAGCTAGGCCGCAAAACCTTTCTTCACCAATTATAGCCTTCAATAACGAAGGTATTCATTTCAATTTGCTAAAAAATCGCTTGCATTGCTGCAATTTTAAGAGAATTTGAATGGAAATAGGCGGTACTGCACAATATATTCAAGTAGCTCTTCAGATTTCTTAGATATACATAGGTGAAATGGTTTTTTGATGTTTTTTTTTTTCATTTAATATTTGGCGACTTTTTGCGCCCCTCTGCGATAGGCGCCCAGGGCTCTTGCCCTGCCTGCTCCACTTTAGGTACGCCACTGTACGAATTCCATCGCTTCGGTCGAAGTAACGGGCGTTTCCAACTCCGTATCACTTACGAATAGAAGATTAGTTCGGAGCCCGAACTAAGAATGAATGACAACACGATTTGACAGCTGTCCCTACTCCCGATATGTTTTTGCTCGTCCAAAAAAGTAAGTTAATTGTCTGTAGGATTCACTAAGAAATTTCGAATTACTTTCGGACGAGCCCGTATCTTCGTTGACGGAGTTAGAGAGTACGCCCCGTGGCACTTTGTGTAAATAATTTCATCACCACTACTCTTATAACGTTGAAGGAAAACATCGTGAGGAAACTGTCCTGGAACAAATAAATCGAAGATTTGTGACATCTACCAACCCGCATTGGGCCGCGTGGTAGATTGTAGCCACTTCCTCTCGGAGAGAGGAGGCTTGTAAGCTTGTATCCCAATAGCAGGCTTAGCATGACGGTTTCTATTTCTACTCTACCGTAGAATAGAAATCGCTTGTCTTCATTTCTCGGTAAAAAACTGTCAACAGTCTACACTGAAAGACATTTTTGTGTACTCTTCCGTCGACAAAACGCTTCTTCTTGGCCTGCAGTAGGAACATTATAGGCTGATTCTACGCACTTTAACGCTTCAATTTAAGTCTCTACTAATGAACGCTTAAAAGTCTCCTGCGCATGATGTTTACGTGCGACCTAATTGTGACAAGAGTCATGACTCGCGTCTGAGGTGTGAGGTGACGTGACTCACCCAGGTCGTTGGACTAGTCGTAAACGTATTAGGGGGAAGTGTGGAAACGCCGTAAAACCCATTAAAACTACCTGCAAGGAGGAATGGAAATATATACGTACAGACGGGGTTTTTCAAATAAGGACTATGCATTGAAGATTATAATGCCCTTGTAAATCGCTTTAACGAAACTATTTGCCAAATACGGTTATGCTTGACTAATAGTTTTGTAATTTCAATTTGTTGGTTTGTAGACAGAAGGACGTTACTTTCCAATGATTGAGATGGGTTTTCTACCACGAAATATTTTGTCACTATGATAATTTTATTTTATTTCTGTAAGTAGGTTTACACTTTTACAAGTCAATATTTTTTTTTAAACTAGATGAGGTTGGTGTTTCCTATCTGACTACTCTGAAAAGAAAGGCCGAAACAAACTCAGAGGTCACATTCTCTTTATTGTCCAGACATAATATTGATCAGATCATATGAAGACCGTGCTGATTGGTGTCTGAAACGGTCTTTTGAGGAAAGAACCACACAGGATGAGTGGACCTGTCCAGTCAGTGCACACATTTGTCAGTAATCATGCAGCTCAAAACTTTTAAGGATGATGAACAACGGAGAGTAGCATCATACATAGCATCTAATCTAGCTTCTCTAACTAAAAAGTCAACTGTAAAGCCCAATTTGGCATTCGTTTTTTTTTAAATTTAATTCAGATCTTTACAACCAATTAAAAAAAAACGTCTTTCATAATCAAAGTCGCTTTTCTGCACAATCTATAGGCATTCGAGTTCCCTATGTTCTCATTCCTCCATTAATTTGACAACAGCTGATGGATTCACGCGTGTTATAATCCAAAAACAAGAAGATTTTGTTTGTGTAATTTACTGGAAACTAGCTAGACTTAGGCATTCGAAGTAGATATTTTTGGCAGTCTTGTCTAGATTGGCGCATATTTCATAACGTTATTAATCACGCTGCGACAGGCGACACTGGTTTCTTAATGATCCGACGACAATATTATCGGTGTTACTTTAAAATAAGAATAATTTGTAGAATATTTAGAATTTAGAGCGCGCCAATAGTTAGTATTTCCACATATTTTGAAGTATTTCATTATAGGGACATTAGTTTACATTAGTCATAAGTAGTAGCCATAGTAAGATCGATTAATAAACGTAAAATAATATTGATTTTATCTTTTAACAGAGGATTTATGACCTCGCAATTACCACCTCATGTGGTAGCCGCGACTTACGAATTGTTGGTCGTGAGTTCGAAGTTATCACCACTGCTCTTAAAACGGCGAAGGCAAACATCGTGAAAAAACCGACATGTCCTAGAATCAAAAATTCGTAGACATTTGAGATCCATCTATCCGCACTGGGTCTGCGTGTTTGATTATGGCCCATTCTCTCTTGCAGAGAGGAGGCCTATATCCCAGCAGTTTTAGGGAACATTAGTCATACATATACATAATAAAGGGATCGATTAATAAAAGTAATAAAATATTGATTTTACCTTTTAATGTAGGATTGATGACCTCACGTTTACCAGTTCTCATAATGGACGTCAAAATAAAGAAAATCAATAAAGAGTCACTCTACACTATTTCAATCTAACGGCAAAATTAGATTAATCACTTGTCTTACAGATGTTTAAGGTAATAAAGCATTTCAATAGCAACTTAGCAAGTTACAGCTAAAATTAATTCAGGACAATATATCATACACGAATATGGGCATTGGGCAAACCTAAACGGGCAACGAAATAAAGTGCATTCGGCCAAAGTCGGTCACCACACACACGCGACCATAACGGTTTAAATATGGAAACTTTTGAACAATATATTATAATATCTTGTTACATTTAAAGCTTGCCTATTTCTCTACCGTTAGTCGGTATTTTATTTATCGAAACTTTTTATACAATAGCACCGTACTCAATAAAGACGCTAGGCATAATATCTATACTTTCTTATTTGCAATTCCTATTAACAATATTCATAATTCTATGACGAAAAGGCCTCTGAACAGCCGCGGGTGGAACACAGCTGCAAATAATGATGATTACTTATTCTGAACAAGACAGTTCACTGTTGCCGTCGTGGTGCAGCAGAATCTGGAAAATCCTATCTGGTATTCCTATTCCTATTCTATTCCTATGTTTAGCAGTGGACGTCTTTCGGCTGAAATGATGATGATGATTCCATTCTATGATCAGAGGCCTTAGTGTGAGTTTCATTTAACCATCTCGATCAAACGCATCGACCGCGTTGGGCGCTCCAATTGTCTCTGGATTGGTGACGGACCAATCGGAGCACCGAACGCGTTCGATGCGTTTGATCGAGATGGTTAAATGAAACTCACACTGGGGCCACAGAAGTGATAGTGATGATGCTAATCGGTTCCACTTCTGATGATATCACCTAGTAGATAAGGTGATATGATCACACGCAGCGCTAGATAGTGCATAAGTAGTCACAAGTAAAAATCTCACCGTGCTCTGTAGCTGTCATTCCACTAGATGCTTGGGATTGACATCTCAATTCAAGCTTACTTCACTTCACCAAAAAAATTACGAAAAGATTTTTACAGAATAGACTTGGGGCCAATTCCCGTAAATTTAAAAACATTCACGGTCTGCTCTCAGTCGCAATCTGGCAAAAATACCTCTAGTTTCCCTACATTTTGACAAGTTTTTGACATTGTCTCTGAGATGAGATCGCAACTGAGATGAGTTTTTAATAACAGGAATTGGTCTTCTGTTAGTCTTTGAAAATCTTTAAAATATTATTCGCAAAGCTACAATCAGGCACTTTCCTACTCTCCCTGTTATGTCCCCACAATTATTTATCACGTAGGCGGACCCTAAACCTTATAAATAAGATAGCCATCGTCGCCTACTGTTTTCACGATCTATTTTCATCTGGCTATCACTTGCATAATGTGGCAACGAGACCAATTAACGATTAAATATGAGACAACGCCCACTGGCCGTCCGTCACAGGGCCCAGAGTTGCGAAACGGGCGGAGATGGGCGCAATACTATATCAAAACGACTTTAGGAGATTACTTTTATTAGCTCGCCGTGCTGGCGTGTCGAAATTTAGTTCTAGATCAATATATTAATTCGTTTATTGTGGTCCTTTGAGTCGGTGCTATTTTAAAATTGATTTATGCGGCTATACAATTCTTTAAGAGTTGTACAATCTAGCCATAATCAGGTATAGAATAGTTGTGCGTTGTGCAAGTATTTGCACCTAAAATACTGGTTTTTAGAATTTGCTGAGCACTGTTACAAAAATACCCAAATCACACAGCCAAAATACGTTAAAACATGCCCGATTCTGAAAATCCAATAGAGATTTGTAGATAGAGCACAACGCAGCTGCTAGACAAGACACTATAGACAGACATAGGGCCATATGCACGCACTTTGAGGTCATTATCAGTAGCAAATTTACTGAATGTAATTGAAGATAGGTTCTTCAATTCATTCAGTAAATTAGAACTACACATTAAACATTAACATACCAACATTAAACGATAGCACTATGTCGAAATTAACATGTCAGATGGTACTCAGACAATGTAAAAAAAAATAACGAAAATGCTCATGCCAATCGTGTCAATGTTCCAAAATTATCTCATTTACAAAACAGACTATTCAGCAAACAGTCTGCCATCTATGAGTACTAGTCTCACCTCATCTAACAATGACGAGCTACAAATTAAATGAGTACATATACAAGAGAGATGAGATGAGATGTAAGAGTTGCAAGCCATTCAACAATTCCGCTCCCGCATGGCCGAGGTTGCATACTACCCTCCAATTTAAAGATGCACATATAAATAAACACCTGGCGAGTACTGTTTCCTAGAATCTTGGCACAGTGAACTTGTACAAGGTATTCTTAAGACTATTGTTTATTTATTTTAGAACTATGTTGTCCCAATGCAAGGTAAGGGCCAACCTTTTCCCTTTCTACTCCTCTCTGTCTTGAGACATTGATAAATCACAAATGATTTGGCCTTTTGTTCAAACACAATAACACGTCAATCGTATTATATTTAAAACTAGATGAGGTCGGCGTTTCCTATGACTACTCTGAGAAGAAAGGCCGAAACAAACTCAGAGGTCACAGTCTCTTAAAGTCCAGACATAATATTGGTCAGGTCATGTGAAGGTATATCATGGTGTCTGAAATTGTATTTTCTTTCGTGTGCACCATAGAAATATAAAAAAAACAGCACGATTAATCATAATCTGTTTCATTTTGACAGTTCAACAATATCCATTGTTGAGCAGACACATTTTTCGAATATATGAAGCAATGGTTTAGCAATCTGTTTTAAAATGAAACAGATTATGATTAATTGTGCGTTTCGCAATTAGGGTGCTGATATGGATGCTGTATGTAGGCGTCAAGCTCGCCCACTATCTTCTCCGGGGTCTGCCACGATGTCGCCAGACGTTTTCTGGGACCCACGTTGTGAGCTAAAGAAAACGACTTGTCATGCTTTCGTAACCGCCATGTTCGCCATATCACTTGTGGCTGTGATAGAAAATACAGCTATAAGAGTAATGTTAATTCTAACTGTCTCGATTAAACGCTGATTGCCGATGCGTGAAACGACTCGGTTGTGGTGATCTCGATTTTAGTTTAGTGTAGAGTTTTATGACTACAATCGGTTTTAAAATTCGGATTCTATACTGGCTTAACAAGTCACGTTTTAACACTTAACAGATCACGTTTGTGATCCTGATCTCATTTAAATACGATTGTTTATTTCTGTTTTCATTATGAAACGTAAGTTTATATTTTAATTTAGTTTAAATGCAGTATAAAAGCCTACATCAGCAGTCTGCTACTAAGATATGTAAGCCTCTTTCTTCAGGTGCCACTTATCTTAATTTCAACCTTTATCAGTATAGATACTTAAGTGTGACGGTTCTATTTCCAAATCATTTTTATTTCCTGCACGTTAAATGCGGCTGTTTAAAAAAACATTTTTCAAACGAAATATATAGTTCAATCGTTTCAAACAGTTGAACAATAAGATTAACTTATTTAATTCAACATAACTGGATCAGTTTTCACTTTTAACGTATCGTATCGTCACGAACGATAACAAAACACCTTATTTTAAAACGAATATCAATCTTTTTGCTAGAGCCTGTTCATGAAATCGATTTGAATCGGTTGAATGTCTCGATTTTCCCAGTCCGTGTGTAAATCGATAAGAACAAGAGTGAAATTGGTACCGCGCAAAAAATAACAAATGACAGCTGTTGTCGACGGTCGTCTAGACACAGTGGTCTTTTTATATGTCAACTTACGGTTTTTTTGGTGCATTTTGCTCACTTTCTCTTGATTTTTAGGGATAAATTTCTTTTATCGTGTTTCCAGTAGATTGCCTACTTTCATTGTCGACTGTCGAGTCTTCGTTTCAAAGTTTCTAAAATATTTAGCATGTAGCATTTCCTTGCTATTTCTAAACAAATTCATCAAAATAAATGTTCTAGACAGGATCACTTTTAATTTTTGTATGAAACCAACCCCGAAAATGGCAAAAAAGGGCAGGTTTTCTTCACAAATGTACAACACAATAGCAACCTTTCATAATTTAAATGTTCATGTCGATCTGAATGGTGCAAATTGGCATGCAAAATTAAATAGAGTAAGTAGTACACACAACGATTTATTTTTAAAGCCGACAGTCGATCAAACTCATTGACAGCCAGTTGTCATAGTTGTTTGTATTGACAAATCGGATTAGATTCTAGTTGATTGATATAGAAGATCAATATCATGGACGGTCTATTTGTGTGCAGAGGGTCATAATGGTTTAATTAATAGACTAATGGATGTGAATGATTTTATTTTAGATTCGACTTTTGCTTTTAAATAATAACTACCTATAGATTTGGTTGGTCTTGTACAGCTGGGCGATGTAGTCACTTGCATCCGTCAAGGGGGTGATTCTACCCGTCTTATCAAACAATTTAACTTTAGCTATGAAATGATAACAGATTCGTGAAAAAGAAAATCATACAAACAACAAAATAGTCTGTCTACTGTTGTATAGGTTTTTTTTCATGAGGCCTTTAAGAGTTTCATAGCAAAAGTGGTTCAGTATGACAGTTACAATCACCACCGTAACGGATTCAGATGGCTAGATCGCCACCGTTCTTATACAAGATAAACATGGCGAATTGAGTATCACCTGCGCAGTGCCCATGGTGCTCGCAGCAGTTTTAATATTAATATAAATTCCATTTCTCTGTACATACGACCCTGGTGATGACTATCAGCTGACTAAGTACTTTGATAATTATTTTGAATGACGACGACTTTTGCATAGGTCAAAGATAAGGCTTCCCATAACAACTTTTAGCGTTTGCAGCATCTTTCTTTTTGGAAGATTGTGTTGGATGCCAATGAGCTCTAAAAAACAAACTTAGGTACATCAATTATAAACTACCAGTATTTGTTTCTTCTATCTTTTCATTTGGCTTTTAGTGAAGTAAGATAATAAAATGAGATCAAATAAAATCAGAATGTCTTGTATGATGAGTAAACTCCAAAGAAACCCTTTCTTTGGAGTTTATCATGATGCATTGTGACTGAGTGTGTCATGATGAGTCAACTAAGAAGAAAATAAATGAAACAATGTCCACAAAAACTTTAAGACGATATACTAAATCAAAAGCAAGGAGCTTTTCTTAGGAAACATGAAAAATACACTTATTCAGAATCAGGTCAATGCACATTGGGAAGAACTTAACCCGATCGATGAATGTCTATAAAGACCATTAACTTTTAAACTATAAAACGGGATGACGAAGACTTCTAAATATATCTATCCACTAATGTTTTGTGTGTCTTGGGTATTTATTTATAAGCTTTTTTGTCTTAATGAGACGCAGCTTCATTCGTAGTTGTGTTCAAAGTTGGGAGTATTGATGGTATTTTGTGAAAAATTCGTCCTGTTAGAATTAGCTTTTGTCACTAACCGAATAGTCATTCTAGGCCAACTATAAGAATGATCTCTACAAATAAGACTTCACAATGATGCGGTTTGATCGAAAGAAGTCAATGTACCATTCCTTGTTGTCCTTTTGATCGTCTTCGACATAACATGCGCACGCGACCCTAAAATGAAGATGCTGATGATGTAAGGATCGAAGCAGGCGTTCTGTACTTTCTGCCTAACCTCATGGGAGGAAGACGTGAGTATAAGTAGGTGTGTATTTTTGTATTATAGATATTTGCACACCTATTATGGTAGCATATGGTTTAAAGAGTACCTACCCGTTTTCATGCATATACAGGGTGTCCCGAAACTCAACGTCAAGCACGGGTACGGGGCAATAAGCTAGGTTGTACCAGTTCTAGCAAAAATAAAAAATAAAATCCATGTTACTTGGTTAAGTGATAATAGGTATTCTTTTGAAAATGTTGAAAATCAACACCCTAGATCAGATATTTAGGTACTGTGATCACAAATTTCTAAATTGTTCAGTGTTTCTTTTTAAATGTAATCCTAAATAACTATGCTATTAATTGCAGTCACAAAACCAATTATTAATAAAGTGAGTCTAGTACAAAAAAATAAAGTTTAATTAAGTCATGGTTAAAAACGTTTTATCACGAAACTTTGACGCCTTGTCTTTAAAAAAAATTACTATATTTTTTTATTTTTACTAGAACTGATACAACCTAGCTTATTGCCCCGTACCCGCTTGACGTTGAGTTTCGGGACACCCTGTATATTATGATTTGATTTGAGTGATTCTGGTTAACTAAAGCCATGTCGTAGGAGTCTTATTTGTGTGATGAAGGATGACTGGTGGAAATAAGCTTTCCCACCTATGGGATTAAATCGTCCCATTGTCTTACCATCTAAACAAAGATTCCCTTTTTTCTCTTTCTCTTTAAGAATACTGATTCCTCCTCTTCCTCCACTATATTACTTATAAACAACGTAATATGTTTCGTCATATATTTCTTCGAAACAACCGACGTTTAGTCGACGTCTATCATCGCAGTCTTTGTTGGAACAGCACATGGCTTTTAGCGATTATATCTACATGAATCTATATGTGGTGTCTGTCGATATATTTAGCTATCTACGTATTGCTTTTGCATTGCCTTGGAAGATTGCTTGAAGGTCTAAATTAAATAGCACCCAAGAGACATTATAATCTTTTCTCGACGGTTATACCTGGTTGTCGGGAAGATTCACAGATATCATGACTCAGCTTCACTTGGTCCTTTTACTTAGAATTTATAAATAAGTACTTACCGGAATGACAATTTAAATTTATTCGGGTTCCCTTTTGTAAGTCAAGTAGACTTACAGAAGAGAACCAAAATAAAATTAAAGTCATTTAAATATCCATCAACTGAGAATATCTCCAGGACCAAAAAGAGGAATGTAAAGAAAAATCTTTCAGCCGTAAAACTACGCAAAATTTCTTCCAGAGGACGTAGACGCTGAAACTGGCAAACGCCACACTTTGTTACGTAGGCCGCCGTCGGAAACGCTAGTTCATTCCCCGTCGGATAGATGTCGCTGCCTGCATTAACCTACATCGATGAGTAGACACGCGTCACTTGCAGCTGTCCGAATATAATTTACCGGACAACAGCACAGTGAGACGACGCGTGGACAAAAATATATTATTATTTAGCTTTATATTCCCTTTAGGGCAAACAAAGATTTTTCGATGTTAGTCACTTCGTTAAATGTAAGCCTAAGAATGAATGAATGAATGTCGATGAGTTTTTTGACTAATGTCTTTCTAGAGAAAATGGTCTGAAGACGAAATTACATAATACATCCACTATTCCCTGTATACAACAAAACAAAATAGGAAAGCGTCCTATTGTTACAGAGATCTCTTCGGTTGTTATAAAAGTCGGAAAAAAAGAACATGAAGGGAGGAGGTACCTAAGATATGTTCTTAAGGGAAAACTTCTTTAGGCACGTTGGGCATTTTTTAAGATGGGAAAAAACAATTGAACTCGCGACACTGTTACCGACACCACTGACAACACGAACGTACGAACGAATAACGTTGAACGTACGTTGAACATTGTTTAATCTGACGGTTCAAATAATATTTCCTGACGATTCAAAAAATACACACGTAATTGTTCAAGTTTTCACTTCAGTCGGCATTCCCAGAATGCCACTGTTTTTTTTAAACAAAATGATACCTGCGAATAAGTAGATACTAACAACAAGATTCCTTTTCGTTAAATAATCCGAAATATTTTTATTGTGTCTTATTTTACTCTTGAAAGTGTGAACTTCAGGAATGTTGAAAAAAAGTTATTGACGTGGAAGGTGATGTGTCTCGTTTGGCAGAGTGTGGGTGCGCCAGAGCATTCCCCTTTGTATTTTGTTCTGTTCGACAATTTTATGAAGTTGTACACGGATTATTTTTTTTACAAAATCGGTGTACAGACGCCAGCACATCAAGCTACCCCAATCTCTCAATCTCCAATCTCTCTGTCAAAATGTTCAACTTTATAGCGTAAGCATAAGGTTCATGTTCAAATGGAAAAAAATACGTTTCGGGTAGCTTGATGTGCTAGCGTCTGTACACCGATTTTGTAAAAAAATAAATCCGTGTACAACTTCATAAAATTGTCGAACAGAAAGATTATTCTGTCTTATTCCTAATAAGGAGTTACAGAAAATAAATATTTAAAATACTTAACAATTTATCAATGTTTTTTTTTTGTTATTTTGATTGGTTGCCAAAAATGCAAATACTCCGACATTAATGCACATGCATTGTACGCAATACATTCACGTCTTAGCTGTATGTTTTTGTTTATAATACGGTTTCAGTAATAAAGCGTAAATAATTACCATTAAAATAACTCCGAGACTGAGTTCACGACCGCAAAACAACTCAAAAAATTTGACGAGAAGGCGATGAAAGTTATTTCAGTAATGATGGTATTATTTATAATATCTGACGTTGAGTTTGTACTTCCTTTGGAGTTATGACGAATATAATTTATTTTATTATAAGTAAATAAAGCAATAAACGAGGTGCCGTGAAGTGACATATTATTCGTATCCAAGGCATAAGGAGCCAAGGGCAATTTGTTAGTCATTTATTTTATAAATTTATGTTTTTGTTTCAATTATATCTTACTAGCTTCTGCCTGCGACCTGGTCCGCCTGCAATTTCTTGTTCCCCTTGCACACCACGTTGCATCGCATCTCCTGCCCACGCTATTTGTTATTTTTGGCTTGGCGTTCTTTCTGAGTTTTTTTTTCTCTGCTGCTAAGGGTTGTAGCCTAATGTTTAACCATCTATAATCTACCTCAAGAAGCTGGGCTAAGATTATTTGAAATCCAATGAGTCAGTCCAGATTTTAGCGCGTACAAACAAACTCTTCAGCTTTATTATTAGTAAGTATATAGTGTAGATTGATCCAAGATTTTCCTGGGACAGCGTTTCTAAAGGACCTTAAATACAAAGCAAAAGCATGAATTTTTTACCTTCTGAAGTTCGCAGCAGTAATAGAATCCAGGCCTCATAAAGCGTGATACTTCGTTTATTAATCAACCGAGTATATTTTATAGTATTCTGTTAATTCTCACTGTGACAACTCACGTGAAGAGAGCTGTTATTCCACCTGCCGGTCTATTCTGTACAAATATCACCGTGAAAACTCACGTGAAGTGATCTTGACGTGAGCTGTAAGTAGTGTCATTCCCTAGCATCAGGTGGAATGACAGGTCACTTTAAGCTCACTGCACCTATCATTTCAAGGTGAGATTTGACCAGAATAATTCGTCTGTTGAGGCTATGTATTAACACTACTGATTGTTTGCTTCAAGCTCACTAAGCGTTCACGTTGAGATTTTTACAGAATATAACTGCAGTTCTTTTTAATACACATTGGTACTAATACCTATTGTTTTAACGTTTCCCTTACAATTTTTTTAAGCCAAAAGTTATGACAAGATTAAAAATTAAAGTAAATTTTTAGAATATTTTACTTGGCCGAAGACAATAAAAAATATTAACCATATCAGAGTCATAATATATGTTTATGAAACTAATTTTAACGCCAACCGATATTTAAACATTTTATTATCTCTTCAGTTTTTTGATCGTGATCCATACGTCATGTTCGTGAACGGGCGCCGCCAGTAGGGACTGGTCATCTCTTAGCTCCCACGGCTTATTTTAATTTCTAAATTGTTATTTTATTTTTGTTTTAATTACGGACGCTTATAATGTGCACGTCTTTTTACATCGTTCTCACATTGATAATTTCAACATAATGATGTAACCAACTGTTTGTAACAAAATCATGATTTTAAAAGAGTGACCATGGAGTTTCTTGCCCGTTCTTCTCCATAGGTACCTACCTACGCTTTGGAATGGGCAAACTAGCTTCATCTTTCTATCTCACCGACCTTGACAATTCAAAAGTACCTGTAATTGGTTTATTTGAAATAAATGCTTTGAGTTTGAGTTTAAACAAAACGATATCTGTATGCTTATAATTTTATATAATTAAATATAAAGCGAACAAAAATAAAAAAAGACATCAAATTTAGTCCACATTATGCTTTCATGAGCCCACTATGCGCCCAGTGATTCATTCACGCCTACGATTGCCAAAACCGCTCCAGTGTTGCCTGTAAACACAATTATGAGATACAAGGAAACATTAATTATTTCATTTCGATGATAACTAACTATTTTACTGCCTATTCGTTGTATTTTCCGTGGCGGAAGAACATGCAGCTTATAATCTCAGATTACTAATATTGAGATCATTTTGAGGATTATAGTGACGTCTGTATTGCAATTAGGAAAGTAAAACAGACGTAACCTACTAACTATACCTATGGGCTTATTATGCATTGCGATTAGGTGTCTAAATAATATTTTTCTAAATACTCAAGTCGATATATTTTATTTTGGAAAATAGGGCCAAGATGATTCAGACGTTTGATTTGGACTTTGTAACGCTCTTTTCAATATTAAAAAAAAAGTAACAAATCATGTCGCTATATTGTTTACAGGGTTCCGTACCCAAAGGGTTTTTTTTTTGAGGGTGGGAAATCATCACTTAACTTCTCCCGCTCTGGGTGGAGCAGGAGGGTGTGTCAGACTTTTACTGACTAAAACCCACCCGCGTTCCCTCAGTTGCCTATGTGCCAGGGGCAACGGTATCTCTTTCGAACAACCCGCACCCCTGGCAGGCATCGGCCCTTGTGGACCCCACTAGTTCGGCACACCAGGATACATGGCATGTCGTGACCACCCCAAAAACCAAATAGCATAAGAACCCCAGGCGACCCCGTGTCTGGCACCCTTGGTCGCCCTGCGACGGGTCAGCGCAGTCACCCCCCCGCCTAACACTTTTCGGCCGCAGGGGATAGGGAGAGCGGCCAACGCTATACCGACACTCCTCTTCCCCTGCGGCCCCACCGCGTCCGCCATCAAACGGTGGCGGCCCCGTCCAGGCCACGGAAGGGAAGAGCGCTACTCAGAAGTACCGGCACTCCTCCTCCGCCGCAGCATGTAACCCTCAGCCGCGATGCCTCCCATTCGACATCGTGGCCCGCCTTAGTTGCGATGCACCTCACCGCAACTTACTTTTTGGTCGCTACGTCGTCGGCTTGGAGGCAAAAGCCCTGACGAGCGGCCCTACCTTGGCGTTCCTCTTCTCTTCGCTACTGAGCCCCCCCCGCAACGACAATGCGGGAACCCGCTGGGGGGTGGGGTACCCAGAGGGTGACGGCTCCGCGGTCCGTTGGTCCGCTCTATGTCATAGGGCTAATTTACGATATTTTAATATATTGTACGATGGTACGGAAACCTTCGTGAGCGAGCTCGACTCGCACATGGCCCCTTTTTAAAATAAATAAGGCAGTTAGTTTTAATTTGAGTAGCAAATTGACTGTAAATTTCACCGGTTTGTATTTACGGATTGACAGAAAGAAGTGAGAACGATTTCCGTGTTACATAATCAAATGCATAACTGTTAACACTAAACGTTCCCCGTGATATCTAATGATGTATTCATTAGAATTTATTAACACTGTAA
Source organism: Antitype chi (assembly GCA_947359405.1). Taxonomy (NCBI): domain Eukaryota; kingdom Metazoa; phylum Arthropoda; class Insecta; order Lepidoptera; family Noctuidae; genus Antitype; species Antitype chi. The sequence goes on along the minus strand of OX375815.1, from coordinate 4,650,189 downwards.
AAGTGTCGGCTAGAGCAATATGTTACATAACTTCACGCCTGTATTTCCTGAAGGATTAGGCAGAGGTGTACATTTAATACACTCACATTTCGAAAGTTATGTTTAGTTCCACATAACAGGGAGACAGCCTGTTGCCATCAACCGGGCACTTATTCAGCTTCCAGGCTCCTGATTAATTCCAGACGAAAAAAGCCAATAAGACTTTGCCCGACCCGGAAATCGAACCAAGGACCTCATGCTCAGCAGTAGCGCTTGTTATCACTAGAGTAAATGAGGCTGAAAAAAAAAACAAAATGTAAGTATTAGTATGAAGTAGCAGCAGTCTTCTAACATGTTTAATGGCCAACGTCGCCGCGTCGAAAAGAGCGCGATAAAATTAATCAAGCTTTAACTCAAAATAGCATTTAATTCAAAAAAACGTTAAGGCACTATTTAATTTACGTGTGCCGTGTGGTGCCGTGAGTAAAGAATAGCACCATCCCATTTCTTCCCGTGGGTGTCGTAGGAGGCGACTAAGGGACTTACTAGAGAATGGGCAGTGGCGTTCTCTATGCAATTTACCACCATACTGCGATCGCCAACCCGCCTGCCAAGCGTGGTGATTATGGCAACCCCCCCCCAAATTGGGGGAGGCCTATGTCCAATAGTGGACGTCTTTCGGCTGAAATGATGATCATGATGACTTTTTAGTTGTCAAGGGGTTTTTTTTTGGTTGGGAAATCATCAAATAACTTTTCCCGCTCTGGGTGAAGCAGGAGGGCGTGTCCGACTTTTACTGACTAAAACCCACTCGTGTTTCCTCAGTTACCCCTGGCAGGATTGTCAAGGGGGTTAATCAGTCAGAAAGATGAAGCTAGTTGCCCATTTCAAAGCGCAGTAGGAAGTCCCACTGGAGAAGAACGGGCAAGAAACTCCAAAACCAAACTAATAAAACGTAAACTTTACTCTCTAATTTCGCAGATATTTATTGAAGTAATAAGTTGCTTAATTACTACTAAAACAAGAATATTAAAACTAAATCTTAAAAATAGATAAATCTCCAGTAATGTTGTGTTAAAAGTTGGACAACTCTGCGAATTTGTGGTCGTATGTTGACCTGGATTGGATGACATGTCTTTTGCTTCCTGGTAACTAGGCTAAAAATGTATGAAATTTTTATTATGAGTTAAGTCTGGAGTTGAATGAAAGAGCAGGAAAAGTCGTGGAGTCAATCTATTTCGTCTCAACTAGAAAACGTTTTGTTCATTAAAAAAATAGTTGATTGTCAGTACCTATGTTGTTTCTGCTTTGTTTAGATACTGCCTGTTTCAGTGCGAGAAGCATGCAAAAAAAACAAACTCAAGAAAACGCCCTTCGTCATTTAGGATTTTTCAAATTTCGAATTTGACTAATAAATGCATTATCTGAAACTGTTTTTTGTTTAACCGCTTGGTGGCGCCACTAGCGTAGCGACTATTCAACGACTACACTTCTTCATAATAAAACCTTTTCGCTCCAATTCTTTTCAAACTGGGACCCTCTTTTACACGTGGGAGTCTAGTAAACGCCTTTATAAGTCATCTTGCATCACCCTGCCCCGTTGTTGGCTACAAAGCCGTTCTGAATACATCCATTGATGAAACTACTGAATATGTAAGAGCCATTCGAGCAGACGCAGCCACGCACGACGAGAAATGCTGATAAATATTCATTGGAATATCGTTATTGTAAACAGAGGAGGTCATAACTTACTTGTATCTGCGACGATTACTTGATTAAGTTATTAAGTGACTATACAGGATGGTAGGGATTTCGACGCGAAACCTGTTACCATGAATTCAGTACTTACATGATTCTGAAAGCCGTGTGTTGAAATTTTTAATCCGTTATTTTAGAAAAGGAATTACTTGTTCCATAGCTTTAGCAAGTTCACTTTGCTATGATACAGCTGATTTATTTTTTGAAAACCGACGAAAAATGTCTATGCTAGCGTCTAGAATTCTGTGCTGAATTTATGGTTGCAGTTTTGGCGTCAATGTTCCCAGCCACCCAGTATAGCACGTCAATATAATAATAACAACCCGTCTATTCTGTAAAAATGTCAAGGTGAAAACTTAAGTGAAGTGAGCTTAAAGTTAGCTGCCATTCTGTGTGATGCTAGAAATTGACACTATTGACAACTCACTTCAAGCTCACTGCACCTTAGTTTTCACGGTAAGATTTTTACAGAATAGCACTACTGTCTTTCCACCTGAAGGGATGGAGGGATTTACACTATATTGACAGCTCATTTCTCCTATATAAGTTTTCACGGTGAGATTTTAACAAAAAAGGTCGGCAGTAGTCCAAATGTTCACTACTGCCCGTTTTCTCTAACACGAAGCGACACCTAACTGAATGCCTAAATAAATTACCGCTGTTGAGTTTTCAACTTTAGACGTTGAGCCGAGCGTTGCAAATCCAACAGCGCGAGTAGGAAAACGTTGAGTAATTACTTTACATAACGTAGGTAATAGCAGTTTAGCATAATCAGCCTATAATGTTCCCACTGCTGGGACACGATGAGTGGGCCGTATTCCACCACGCAGGTCCAGTGCGGGTTGATAGACCAGATGACACATGTCTTTGAATTTTTGGTTCTAAGACATGCCGGTTTCCTCACGATGTTTTCCTTCGCCGGTTTGAAAGTAGTGGTGACGAAATAATTGACATAAAGTAAAGCGGCTGTCAGGGTATGAACCACTGGGCCACTGGTGCCACAGTTTGTTAAAGCAGTTTTCTTTAAGTAAATAGTCATCAATCTTATACACAGACAGAAGATCTCGACCTAATTTGCAGTTCTCGATTCCCACAGACTAAACACGCACGTACTGTATAGTTAGGATTCGCGCTTTGTTCACTAATGGAGCATTCAGTTTTCAGTATTGTAGCGTTAATGCGTCAAAGAACGTCACTTCTTTCGTTACCGATCGCGTATAGTTTGTGTAAACAGAAACAGATAGGCAGACAGACAAACCGATCGTGTTAGCGTAAACTTCAATTTGTATTTACAGCACTCTAGTGACAATAGTGGGGAACAATATTTTTCCATACAAATTGACGTAAGTGATCGGGTACAAAACCTCGCTTTGAGGCCACCGTAATTCTGACGCACGAATAATTTAGGGATCATAAAGTCCAATGTTTTCATCGGGTTGGGTACTACTGAATAATAAAACATTGGAATTTCTAAAATCCTAACTTAATTTTAAATAAATCGTTTTGTTTTAGCGTCTTTTGACCTACCACACCACAACAGAAATGAAAGTTAAAATGATCTCTTGACTCTATAGAAATGAATAATCCGATCATGTAGTGTACGGAACTACGGACTGTAGGTCCTTCTACGGTTTTTCGTAGTAATTTTGCCTACGGCGTAGCACAGAATAGACCATACATTACGAGAGTATGAAACTCGCGTATTACCTCTACGCTAGGGCTACGAATTAATTACCGTTTGAGAAAATATCAATACTGTGTTTTCTGTAATCTATCTAATAATTTTCCAAACCATTTTATTATGATATTTTTAATATCGTTTTTATTGTTAGATAATGTTTAAAAATGTATGTGTGTAGCTACTAGCCACACACCTAACACAATTCCCATTCATTAGCTGTTCAAAAACACACTTCCAAGAAATTCTTGTTTACAGTGCTCAGTTCACCTGCACAATGAGACAGCTGACGAAAGTTTAGAAATTGTGACGTCAGGCTATAAAGAGACGCGGAATCTGCAAGTAGCCTTGAGTGACGCAAATGTCATTATATAATGGGTTTAAAACGGATGTGTCCCGGTATTTATAGTGCGGGTCACGGGCGACGCCAGGTGAGGCGGTAGTGTCCTCGCCCAATGACAGGGACGTTTCCCGCGCTTTCTTTATCACCTGTCACTTTTATTTGTAGCTGTCTGGACTTTCCGTTGTCTATGATTCCGCGTTTTTATTTATTTTTGATTTGAAAAGCGAATGAAAAGAGTTCTAGTGAGTTCTTCTTTTGTTTTTGTTGAGATGAATTTACGCATAAATTACTGGTTGCCAAGTTTTCTATGTCGCACCGTTTGAAGCTACAAAAGCTTTGATAGTACCTATCTTTCATTGTTAGTCACAGTAATCATACTAGAACAGACAAGGAGTCGTTCTAAATATCAAATTGTCATTTATTAAAGGATGATGTGCCAAATGCCAATATCGGAATATACGACAGTTTATTGTCTATTTAGAGAGAAAGCAAATATCAAGTACAGACATTAACGGGCTGATTATGATAAAATTTATGATAAATGAACCAACAAACGTCAAAATACACCAACATTGGTTCAATATTTGAGCCAAACAATCACATGCCATCTCACGAGATTTTAATGACCCTTTTGACAAACCTAGCCATACATTACATTTAATTTGGACTATAATTGCAGGTAAGTGACATTGGCGGACGTCGCCATAATGGAGCGGGCGACAACATGTGAGTACCTACCTACTTCCTCTTGGGGAGGAAAATGTAAGTCATCATGAGATTATCACCTTCAGTGAATACTGTAATGTCATTAAATTATTCCAAGGTGGTGATAGCACGGCTGTAAAGTTGTGTCGTCATTGTAAACAAAAGTTGCGCAGAATGTTTTATATCAAACAGCCTCTGGTTTTTGTGTAGTTGGATACATGTTTTGGACATGTAGCACCTTTTGAACAGACGCCAGCACTTCAAGCTATCACAAACTGTCAAATTTTCCCAATTGAACATGAACTTCAGTCTTTTGTAATAAAGTTGAAAAACTATCAAAGAAATTTGACAGATTGTGGTAGCTTGATGTACTGGCCTCTGTACCTATGTAGGTAAATTTGTGCAACGTTTCAAGCAAGTCCAAAATATTTTGCACAACTTTTGTATACTATGAATCGTAAGTGGATTTGAGAAAAAAATTGTAATGAATTTTCTGTTTTCTTTTCATTCGTTCAAGTTCCGTGATTGATTCGTTAAAGGTGTTACGATGCCAATGTGTTTTATGCACAATAATGTTGAAGAATATAGGTATAGTTTTTGCTTGTTTTAAAAATAGTTTTAAGTACATTGCTCTTATGCAAAAAAAGAATTTTTTTTATGTATGCACCAGCGTCACAAGCGTTACCTATTTTGGTAATCACAAAAGTGTGTTCATTGTGGTAACTTATTGTTTACCAACCAAAATACCTAGTTCGGTCTGTACCTATAAGTAATATTCACCTATCTATGCATGATTGATATTATTCTGCCTCGTGTGTCGATGACACGACAGTGTGTTATAAGTATCGGCCCAAAACTTCGCCAAATCGGCACTTCCACGGCAATGTCGTCTGTAGCAACGTAGAGGTCAAATCCTACTTTATAATTTTATTATAAAAGTTTGTTTGTTTTTAGATGTTTGTAACTTAATCACACAAAAACGGCGGAACAGATTTGGAAGAAATTTGGCACACAGATAGTTTATATCCCGGTAGTACGTTCCTGTTTGATAATTTCCGACCCCTACGCAGGCGAAGGTACTAGGAAAAGCTAGTATGTCATAAATGTCATAAAAACCTATGACAAGTTGCGTCGATACACATAGAAATTCAAAAGGCACTGCACTATCTACCCTGACCTAGAAATTCACATTTTTCAGTACCTAACTGTTTTTATTACCTACTACAAGATGTAAAGTCCCTCGAGAATTCATTACAATCCCTTCCGTTGACATTTTACAAAGTGTTAACAGAAAAACGGTTTACCTCGTAGTTTTCAGGAGACATACAAAAAACGAATGTCACAGTAATTCCGTATTGGCATTTTGTCAAAATATTATATTGGTTAATGGGAAGTACCTACCCACTTATGTAGTAGAGAAGCTACGCAATAATGTAACCTTTTGTCCCTTTTTAATTGTATTGCATTTAGTCAACGTACGTGTCGAAGGTACAGACAGTAACAAACGTTGAAAAATAGACATTATTATATTTTCAAATGAAAGAAGCTAAACATAGAAAAACAAAAAACATTTTGCACCAGATTTCTTAAATTTACAACCCACTGTCTGTTGTGTTATCAATTTAAGAAATCAACACTACGTTTTAAAAAGCCTTGTGTTAAAACGATATAAAGATATAGCAATCGAATGTACAGGGTGGTAGGGACATCAAAGCGCAAACTGTAACCATGAATTTTATTCAACTTATGACTCTAGGAAAAAAAATTATTATAAAAAAAAACTGCTTTTTCCTACAAAAATACGACACCGACGACGCGATGAAAATGTGTGGAACAGCAATTTTTATTTTTTATAATTGACGAGAATTTTCAAAGCAGGAGCGTCCAGAATTATGTACTGAAGCGCGTCGATGAATGGCTGACTAAAAACAGGAGCCAAAATCACGTTACAGATTAACGAAAGCTGTGGTCCTTGTGGTTCATTATAAGTAAACTTTTTTGCCAACCGTACTTATGTAATTATTGTTCTCAGTATGTAGGTTATGTTAGTTATTCTAAATACTCTGTTTCGGAAGTACCCTATTATCCAATTGACAAATATCAGCGTGTGTATTGTTGGTGTGATAACATCGAACCATTGTAGGATGCTGTAGGTACGTATCTGTTAAAAGGCCAAAAGGGAGTCGTTATGAAGAATTATGTTTATTGCGCCACGCGTATGTCAGAGGCCATAAAATTAACTAGCTAACAATAGACATGAATGCTATTCGTGCCACAAGACCATCCCAGAGCATAAGCGTTGAGAGACAACTTAAAATGTGGGTATTATATTATGTTTGTGACGACGCCGCGAGGTCCGTATTGAAGGGGCCAATAATAGCTCTGGTCTATTCTGTAAAAATATCAGCGTGAAAAGGCATGTGAGGGCTTGAAGGGACCTGTCATTCCACCTGATGCTAGGGATTGACACTATTCTCTCCTTAGCGTGTCGATTGCAATCTAAATACAGTCCAGAATTCGGCTACGAGCATGGTGCTTTCAGCAGCGTCCATCAAGGCCTGTAGCGTACAGACATCGAGACACGCTGGACAAAATATTAAGTGCCTCATTGTTTGCGGGACAGCACCACATTTACAGTTCGAAGTCTATTTAAAGACTTCCTGGAAAGCCAAGGCAACTCATGAACAGTTGCGAGATTTTCAGCAGGTGGAACGGAAGGGTTTGGTAGGAAAGCACCTTCTCACCAGTCACAGGCATAGCCTTTCCTTAGACCGTTCGCCAATAAGTGGGAGGACTCCTTTTTGACACGAGGTTGTAATCGTGCAAAGAGTGTCGTGTGTCATTTTGACTCTTTCACTCCAGCTTGCCACCGCTCTGCAAATTTCTGGTGGCACTATAGATAGATCACTTCACCTATGCCGGGGGAGCGTGACGAATTGCGCAAGTTAAAGGAAGTGAGACATTCCTGTGAAAAACCAGGGTTCTACCTTTAGCTGAGGGGACAGACCCCTCAGCACGCCCCAGGGCGGAGAACACACATGAGAATTTCCAAAGTTTGTAGCAGCATCTACACCGCAACATGCATGAAATTGGGCTAAAAATTAAAACTGGGAAAACATAGGTCGATGTGTATAAATTAAACCTGTCTGCATTGTTTTTCTCAAAGACAACAAGCTCAATAAACATAATAACCTTACAATAACTTCTCTGTACGCCTAATTTAGTAGATATTATGCCTATAGGGCGCCAAGCGACGTCCATTGAGCCTTTGAAATGCCTCAACAAATTTAATTCTACATATTGCCATCACCATGACTTTGTTCCGCTTAAATTAATGAAACATCGTAAAAAAACAAGTATTCAAGGAATTTGCAATAAAACGTTTTATGTAACAATTTATTTTATAATCCACACGCCTATGCTTGGTTATTAAAACTTCAGTTCTAATCAAATCATAATACATTTGTGAGAGTTTTGTAATAAATAAGTGTTCACTCAAACAGTACTTATATTGGGTGGTACCTAGGAACATCGATGCGCAACTTGGTACTATGGATACTCAATACTCAATCATTTATTGCATTCCACAATGTATATGCTTAGGTGGTAAGTTAACATTTGTTGTACCAATCGTGGACCCTGTCGGGCAAAGCAACATATATTTTGGAAGAGCACTTATTTAGGTATACATGCAACTACTTATTCTAAGTATAGTCTAAGGTAACATTTTATTAATTATTAATTTAATCTAAAATTTTATTATTAAGTTATATAATCTTGTCAGTTCTATAGATTTAAAAATTAAATAAAAAATAATTATAAGTAAATTGGATTCAGTACAAGCGTTGAAATATTTGTTAGTTATCAAAAAAAAAAAGATTAGCTGTTCTATACATTTTTAACGCGTGGGTAGGCAACAATAGATCCATACTCCTAAAAATGTGAAAGTTTGTATGTTTAGATGTTTGTTAGAATTTGTGAATTAGATGAAAGTTGGCATATAGATATTTTATAACCTGGATTAACACATAAAATACTTTTTATTCCGGTAGTACGATTGCGTGGGATCATTTTCGACCTCCACGCGGACGAAACCGCTGGCAAAGCTAGTATTTTATAAATAGCCGACGAAAAATTCAACGTATGGGAGTCCAGAATCATGTACAGAATACATGGGACCAGGTCGTGCGTCGATGTCCCTGCTACCCCGTATAGTTACGTCCATTAAGATATTTCTGTAAACTAAAACACTACAATCCTAACCTATGTAGCCTCTGCCAGGGGTGCGGGTTGTTCGAAAGATATACCGTGGCCCCTGGCACACAAGCAACTGAAGGAACACGGGTGGGTTTTAGTCAGTAAACGTCTGACACGCCCTTCCGCTCAAACCAGAGCGGGAGAAGTTATTTGATGATTTCTCATCAACAAAAAATAAAAACCTATGTAACCTAGACTATTCCCAACTAATTAGGGGTTGCCTTCCAGTCTAGCCAGATGCAGCTGAATACCAGTAATTTTTCAAGGTGCGAGTGCCTATCTTACCTCCACAACCCCGTAACTTGGTAACATGATAGCGACGGTCCCTACGTGCAATCCCCTAAGATTTTTTTTAAAATCTTATATAATAATAATAATTTATTTATTTCAAAAAGTTTGTTACAATAAAATAATTTTTAAAATTTAGGGTTAAGTCGAATAGAAATAAAGTAATATAATTGAATCAGGCGTCCTAGCTAGGTTACATGGTAACCTGTATTAAGGTTCGCCATATTTAGAATATTATTCATATATTTAGAATTGTTTTTTTTTACATTGTTCTCACCTAAAGAAGCAACAAGAATAATGTTCCCAAGTTTTTGTAATACTTAACATGATTAAAAAGAGTGTCCTTGGAGTTTCTTGCCCGTTCTTCTCCATAGGTACCTACGCTTTGGAATGGGCAACTAGCTTCATCTTTCCAACTGGTCGACTTTTTGACAATTCAAAAGTGCCTGTAAATGGTTTAATTGAAATAAATGCTTTGAGTTTGAGTTTTAAGTGGTAGATACGTGATTTGCATGTTTTGTTTTCGTGACCTTCAGGCCAGCCTATACTATTGTTTAGTTTAACAAAAATAAGTCTAAGATGGCAAAATGCACTTTAGATCCATCATGACATTATATTAACTAGAACATGAACGCGTGTTTGAAATTTTGAAGCGCTCTCCTGTAAAATGTGTCCTTTGTAGTTAGGGGATTATACGTAGGGACCGTCGATAGTTACCACTTGTTATGACTGGTTGTCATACTTTTGGCCTTCCGACTACTCGTAACGACTGTCAAACATCTACGAATGACAGCCGGGGCCAACAGCTTAACGTGTTTTCCGAGCAAAGCGGGGTCTCAATATGTAATGTATGGTCACCCATCCAAGAAATGACCGCGGCAAGTGTAGCTTTACCTTCAATCGACCCGTGCGGCTGATAATGTTTACTCACGAGCGCCTTAAATCCAACACAACAATATTCGTCACAGTATAATAATAATGGTTAAAAAAAGCAAAACCAGGTTTAATGAAAAATTTAAATTTAAAACTTCACCTAGTCAATCAATCCTGATAACAGGAAATGGTTTATTGCGCAATGGATTTCTCTCTTTATGCGAATTTAATTTATAGTGACAAGCTTTCAGTCCTTAGACCTTGGTCACAGAATTTAATTTCTTTTCACGTTCCCAAGCGAGAAGCAATGTTTCTTGGCACAAAAATTCACAATACGATTAATTCTTCACATTTTCTCATTAACGTCTTAAGTTTCCGAACTGTTACCATCTGTTACAGCGAATTCGCAAATCACCGAGTGATCACTCCACATGAAAGAGATTTCGGTCCAATTACCAGTTCATGCATAAAAACCTGGAATATTTGTGGGATGACCCATAATTTGTCGCTACATTCGATTCTGAGCCATATTCTAATCTGTGTACGTTCTACACTGTTGTATCGTGTTGAGTCTAGTGATGCGACTACATTGGATAACGGACTTTATCGATAACGATATAGCTGCTAAAGTATCGTGTCGGACGTTAATCCCCGAAGCATGCTACAGATTTATCGCGCGCTGTTAGGGGAACCGCGTATTTATATTAAGTGGAGGAGCTGTCAGCGCCTACGCCGACGCCGCTCTGGATGGCTACATACAATAATGTATCCCACCACCAAACACTAGATTTTATTAACTTTTTGGTATTTAATTGTATGTAAATATTTACTGGAAATAACAGTCAGTCTGCAATTCTAAAGTATTTTTTCTCGACTGGGATTTCCACAAAAACTAGTTTTCTAAGTTTAAATCAAACTGGCACAACTTTAAAACAAAATTTTAAAAAATACGTTACGCACCAGTAGTTTATAACCTAAAATATCTAGGGGTTTAAATAAAGCTGAATATAACGAATTGCAGACATTTGGTTTGATATAAATACTTGTTTTTAATTTAGATATCATAAAAACTCTGATGCTGAGCCAATTCTCGTAATGTGTCGGAATCGCAATCGGAATTCCACCATAAAATACAAATACGACAAATAAGACAAAACCTGCAAGTCTGATAGGTGTTTCGAAAATCAACCAGTTAGTGAGCTTAACAAAGCGTTTAAAAGTGACATTAAGAGGCAGTTTGTGTCAAAGTAAATTCTGTGAAGCGTGCGCAGGCAACCGCGGTACATTAAATAGGTGGTATTTCACGTTGCAAAATAATAAATGCGGAAAATACCAATATCAATCTGGAATAATTGTAGCATAAGGCCGCCGCGACACTTAACTCTTTCGGCTAGATCGTCCAACTAATAATACGCCCGCACGTGAAATGTTTTGGCTGGTGCTTTTTGTTCGCGCCGGTTATTTCAGTTTTCCAGTAGGATTTTATACAACATCAACTCTGGCCGTCTCCGCAGAGCAGCGCCAGAAAACGCTCCTGTCGACGCTTTCCTAATATTGATCCGTGATTAAAGTTTATCACAGCTATGGGCACACCACCCAACGAACCTGAATTACACGACAATATCGAAGTTTAAAACGGTCCTCATAAGATAATCATTTTTGGATTAATGTGTGACAGCGACCACTTATTTGTGAACGTTCTGTGAAGTGCAGTGAATGTGTGTCAAAGGTCTTTCGGAGTTCAGTGCAGTGGGTGTAGAAGAATATAACGGCAAACATGTCGGAGTTCTTTGGACCATGGACCGACAAGGGAGAGGGCGATCACGAGACGACTATGGTGGAAGAGACTGTGGAGACTATCACCACGACCACCACGAGGAAACAGATACCTTCAGTAAGTAAATAGGATCCTCAGCTAATTGCCCTTGATCGAGACCCGGACCGCGGTTATATTTTTGCCACAACGACGTAATTAGCAGCTGACGACAGTTGCATTTAGGATCAGGTGAAACGCGGTGTGTCACTGGAGCATGACATCTTTTAATTCCAATATCACCTTGTTAACAAATGAGGGGACGGCGAATGGCGACACATATATTTTTATTGCGTCTCGCCTGTATCATTGTTAGAGGTGTTTATTTTGGACAAGTCCAGAGCGCGGGTGTCACGGGCGCTGTCAATGTAGAATCCCCTTGATATAAACCAGCTCCCACACCAAGGTGAAGGCGAGTTCCACCGTCAACTGTCACCGCTCTTATAAATCAACTGACGCACTAGTCTAAAATTATATCATTTTCGCTTCACGACCTGTAAAAAAGAAATTTGGAGTCAGTCTTAATTTTGCATCGTTAAGTGCAAATTAATTATTTCTGGGAAAACCGATAACACCAGTACTGAATTACCAGCGAAAGACCTATTAGTCCCCGTCAGTAGGACGTCAGTCCAAAAACTGCGCAAAAAATTAAGGTGAACATAAAATGAAGAAGCTTTTGATCTCCGCAGGTTTATGAAAAGTTATGTCAATAATTATCTTTTAATTGGTTCATAAATTCTCTTGCATTCAGCTCTAACCATGGACAACAAACTTGACTGCACTATATTTTTTCGCATATTTTTTTAAAAGTCAAAAATGTTATTTTATTTAATACTACTTACGTACCTAGTACTTGTTTTTGGCTCAAGCATCTAACAAAATTCTTGCTTTACTTTAACGTTTTCTTGTTTATGGCCCATGTAGCGCAAGTGTTTCGTGAACAGCTAATTAGGATGGCCGGAGTCGACCTTTGTGTTGACACTAATTTATATATGTTACGCAAACGTCTTTTTATCTAGAGTCTGGCGACTAAGGACTCTGTTCTCGTCTATTTTCCTGGGATCCCTTAATGCCATATTGATGAAGCGGAGAAAGCTACAATAATATTTCTGATAAATTGGTATCCATCCCTCTATTTTTTAAAGAAGGAAATGTGAAGGTTTAAACAACAAAAAAATATTGCAAGCGTAGTAGTGAAGTGCCTGAAAACGACCAAAACATCGATAAAGTGGTTCCAATCCACAGAAATTGTAAGTTCAGGATGTCGCAACACGAATCTAGACTTCTATAATGTCGAAGCGTGGAACCAGAATCGTGTGTCAAGGCAATGTGATACACATCAACATAATGCGCTTGCGCAGTGAATGGTCTTTTGTTTGGGAACAATGGATCATTTTGTAATTGGAAATGCTCGTGTCTTCACAGAAATGAAGAAATTATGATGGTCCGTGCCTTTTTGTCGCGACAATGTAAAATGATGTGGAATTGATGTATTGTCTGCTGTTTCAAATTATGGATTTGCTTTATGACAATAGAAAAGACTTTCAACAGGCTGATTTCAGACATTTGAAAATCCTTTGTTCCTACTTTATTAATGCTTCCATCATAAAATGACGTTTTTTGTGACGAATTTTGACTTCGAAATCTACCACTCCTAAACGCACTCAAAATGATTTTACATTTTCTAATTTTGGTCGGCGTACTAACAATGTTTAATTTAGAAAACACAGTGTAAACAATTGGCATGATTCATTGCATCCACTGCTCCACATACTGAAATATTAGTTTCCTTGAGACAATGTTGGAGCCTGCAACTGGAAATCAGGTAGGCTGTAACACGCAAATTGTTGTATTATAAGACGTATCGGACGTAATTATAATATATGGCCTAGTTTGAAAGACAGGAAAAATTGCCATAATCGTTCATGCTTTCTTTCGTCTCATTAATCTTAAGGCTACAGTGGTAACTGTTATTGTACAGAACATGTTTTTCCATCACTCCATTCATTATTAGTTGGTATAGTCTGTCTGTTAGTAGTCATTCATTCGCTGTAGTAAAAAGGTAAACAAAACAGCTGTCTGAAGCATTTCGTATGGGTACAGAAAAATTATGAGTTTCTCATGTTACAACAAGCCGTATTGGATCACAATGAGAGTGTATTAGATGAGAAAGCCCATTGTGTAATTGATATGATAATAACGACAATGGGTTCCCATAAAAAAAAGCATCATCTTGCAGACTTAGGCGTTCGCAAACAGAATACAATCGGGATCCAATTTTTTGTAGGAGCTAAATGAAACAATAGAAATCAAATGTATCAGCGCACAAGCCCTACAAAACATAGATCATACAAAAAAAACTGACCGATTGTAGAACCTACAAAATATATGCCGTGTGCGCTCCACACTCACCATAAAACTTTGCAAAAAAATCCCAAAGATTGAGTTAAGATTTCCCAGACGTTTATTGAGGTTGATCCGCTATAAATGTTTAGTTAACCTACTATTTGGTAAACAAACGATCAAAAAGGCGTTTGCACAAATTCGCCATAAAATCAAGACGTTGAAAAGTTTTGCACAAACACGCAAGGCCGTAAGTGACCCGGATAGATTTTTCCACGTCTAAAAATTTTTGGATGTGTCTGCAAACTGGCGATAAACTAATATAAAAAAGTGAAGAAAGTGGTTTGTGGTTTGTTATAAGAATCTGGGAAGTATCCGGTCATTGAACTCGGCCGGGTGAATTGTGTTTGTATTTGATTTAGGGATGACGTGACTCACTGGCTTATTCTGAAGCTAGATGAGTTCAGAACTGACTGAATATCTCGTATCTTGTTAGTCTTGGATATATCTTCTTGTTAGTTCATTTGAGTATTTGTGGAAGTCTTTGTTTATGATTTCTTCAGACGCATCTCCCTGTAGGATTGTCTTTGATTTGGAATCTGCTCAAATATGAATTTCTATTCAAAACTGATAGATGTTGAGATTTCTTACAAATCTCTGCTCGTAGGTTTGAATCGAGATCCATGTTTCAGAATTCATTTAGAATAGGTACCTACGGGTCAAGAGTTCTTTGAACTTTGAAAGATGTATTTACGTAACGTAGACTTTTTTTTAAAATTAAATGATTAGCATTATAATAAAGCCAATAAAAGCTAAGCTTTTTAATGTTGTGAGTATTAATATTTTAGTTATAATTGCGTTGTTTCTAGAGAGCGCTTTCGTAGCAGCGTAGGATTTCGTAGGCTATTTAAAGAATCATTTGCTACGCTGATTTAAAAAGCACTGCAATATTTGAAATGATTGTAATTAACTATCTAGAATTAATGTTTTTGCGAAAAAACATATACATATCATAAGCATGCATATTCATAAGTTTTAAAGCGTGCTGTTTCTTGATACATAAAGGCTTTGCACCAAACAAAGCTCTTTTCACATATCTGGAATTGTATTCTTTTAGCAGACTACGACAAAGCAAAAAGGAGGGTTCTGATTTTGACCGGCATGAATGTTTATATTTGTTCAGAAGTCAGCGGTCATAAGCTGTAGGGCTAAGTGGTATACAAAAGCCTTGGGCTTTCAAATGAGAGTATTTTCTGCTTTCCTACTTTTTATAGTGTGATTTTTCAGTAGTCGTTTTTTGACCTCATTATTTATTAGATACCATAATTTTAACTTTGAAATGCTACTAAACTAAACTAAATTCGCAATAAGTACTTACTGATTAGAATACTCTTTATTATATACCTACACCATAACAATTACAAATACAATGTGTAACAAAATTGATGCAAGAATTCATACACCCCAATTAAAGTATTGCGTTAAAAGCTTAATACAATGACCAAAACTTTTTTATTTGCTTTTTTTAACTATTTTTATTTAGAAAATAGCCTTGACCCCATTACTTTAGGCATTTAAATTGAGTCATATAGCCTTAAAACAAGTTTTTTTTTGCTCAATCGGCTAATAAACATAACCTGGTTCTAATACAGGCCATCAATCAGTAAATCATGGCAAATGACAAGCAATTTGACCGTAAAGTGTACCCAGGGGTGCGGGTTGTTCGAAAGAGATACCGCGGCCCCTGGCACACAGGCAACTGAGGGAACACGGGTGGGTTTTAGTCAGTAAAAGTCTGACACGCCCTCCCGCTCCACCCAGAGCGGGAGAAGTTATTTGATGATTTCCCACCCAAAAAAAAAACCGTAAAGTGTACGTTGTACAAATCAAGTAAATGGCTAAATAAACTGTTATTTATCGGCCGTAGCTGTACCTACGTCCTTTGTCTGGTCTGCATCGATATTCGTCGATTCAGTATTCAGAGTGATGTTCAATTTATTATTGCAGAGGGATTCGAGCATGTTTCAAGGGTATTTCTGTTGATATGTTGTATTCTAAATTAGGATTAATCAATATCAGCTCGTACACTGGTAAGGTTTCTTGAAACCTAGTTTGAGAGCGTGACTTTAATTTTGTTGAAAATACGGTGCCATTTAAGAACTAAAAGAAGTAGGTAATATACGTCGAATTGTAAATAGTACACGTTTATATCGGTCTACAGGACCTCATCAAATAAGTACACAACAATATAACGGCTTGAATACCACGATTAATACCCCCGTTGGGTCTTTCGCTTCTAATAGTGTCAATACACACAATAGGTTGAAAACACATTAATGTAATTGTTTAACACATAATGGAAGATACCACACCGTATGGCACCGTGTGGCAACTTCGTCAAATACAGGAAAACTTTTTATTCAGTGCGCAAACTGTAACCATGAGTTCAGCATATCATTCTAGACCCCACAGCATAGTAATTTTCGTCGGTTCTACAAAAAAAATCAACTGTTTCATAGAAAAGTGCAATACCTACGCGGTCAAAATGTACGGAACCGCTGATTTTTTTGTATAACCGACGAAAAATTTCTGCGCTGGGGGTCTAGAATGATACCTATGCTGAATTCATGGTTACAGTTTGCAAACTTATCCTGCATAGACGGGTTTGCAAAATTCTTTTTTTGTTCGAAAGGGATTTATTCCGAAATGGTCCCATTTAAATTTCATATAGATCTGATGATGAGTTTCGGAGACAGATAACGGAACTTTAAAAAAAATGATAGCTAATCAACCGCGGATGCTGCTATCGCATAAATATGCATTGTTTCAACCCCAAGTATGATGAAATTTCGAATTGGTACTAAAAAGTGAAATATAAAAACTTTTCGAAAAATAAAACCGACTTCCGGAAAAACACTACAAAGTGAAAAATACCTTTAATTTCGGAAGCCGGTGACAAAAAAAAATTATACATATCCAAGGTCACCGACTTCCGAAATTAAAGTTATTTTTCACTTTGTAGTGTTTTTCCGGAAGTCGGCTGTTTTTTTTTAGACATATTTTTCTAGAAGTTAAGCCACTATAATCATACTCCTGCCCTTATTGCATTGGAAGAACGGTGGCGTAGCAGTGGCGTAGCAGTGGCGTAGCAGTGGCGTAGCAGTGGCGTAGCAGTGGCGTAGCAGTTGCGTAACACTGACGTAGCAGTGGCATATTAGTTGCGTTATACGTGTTTGTCTTTCTTGCGCCTCTACTAGCTACCATCGGAAAATTCATTTCCATGTTGGCCATCTTCTGCAAGATGCCAAGATCATCTATGTTTTCTCCTTTCTTATAGCCATCGTATTTTGTTCAGCCAAAACCGAATATTCTAACTAATATGAACAATTTCGTAACAAAATGCACGTCGGCATTGTAAACAATTTCATCTGCCATCACGCGGATTCGATGACAGCCGCCGAAAAGTGCTAATTGCTCGACAGAACTAACTGAACTATAGCTAAATGAGCCAAATTCTAAACGCGAACAATACCACATTACGAGCTGCCTACGTATTGTCGACTTGCACGAACATGTAAACTCTTTGACAGTTTTTCTGAAGAATATCTTGTAAGAATGGAAACTGAAAAACTGAAGAGAAGGGTTTGATTGAGATTTCTCCTCTCCTTGGTTTAAAACAATTAATTTATGAATATATAAAACCATTTTATAGCTCATTTTTGTCTCATAAACAAGGGTACAGCGAAATGTAAAATTAAAAGTGAAACTTTTTTGTTTACATCCGACTGAAAACAAACAAAAGAGCGTCGTAACTATATCAAAATAAAGATGAAATTCGTTTGACGGAAACATTTCAGCATACGACGTTGTTGAATTGCGTACAGACGAATCTAAAATAGATCCAACTGCTTCGCCCCGCCGAGATACGTACATTTTTGGAAATCAAATAAAAGCAATGCGTTTAAAAATAAAATTAAAGCAAGGTTGTGTGTAAATAGAAAGCGCGGATGCGAAACGTATGAATCATAAAGGTCAACTTTACGTTTGTTTAGTGATAGAGCGGTACAAGGGTTAATAATCTCCTTTGACCGAGTCGAATGTGTCGAACTTACAATGAACGATCGAAATAGACGCGTGAACGGAACGGTTCCAGACCACGCCGGGTCGCCGATGTACGTCGAACTAAACAAAATCCACAGTTCGATGACAACGTGATATCACCCAAAATCACAACAACACATATAAAAATCTCGTAGTAACCCACACGTAACATCTATTTGTAATGATACGTCACAAAGAAATGTCACAGATTTTTCGAAATAATCTCGTCTGAACGAACGTAGGCAGGTTTGTTGTTAGTTCAAGGAGAACAGACTTGTATGAATCAGTCATGGAGTTGTAGGGTACAGTGAGAACAAAGATTGCTAATGATATTGCGCATACTGTCAGTGGATGAGTAAGTACACGTCATGACCACTAATACTGGGCTAATTTTGCATTTCAACAGCGTTCATGAAGTATATGCAGACCATAAACAATTTTACTGCAGTGGAGTTGTAACGACAGCTGTGTTACGATTTTTCTGAACGGACTTTACGTTTTTAATTCATGTTGGTTTAAAAATGGGGCCAGTACCTACCTACATTACACACTACATTGCACTAGCATTTTTTGTGAAAGACTGAAAACTTCTCAGGAACCCATATAGGTATACCTAGTAGCAGTCTCCTATCAAAACTTAGCATCGTTTCATTTCTTGTTTTTGTCAGGAAAGAAGCCAGTGTGCGAAGCATAAAGGCTTCTTCAGACAGGCGCGACGCGACGAACAATTTCCATGAAGTTTTCATAGAAATTGTTCTACGAGAGTCGCGCCGCGCCTGTTTGAAGAAGCTTTTAAGGGGGGACGGGGCCTGCGACGAATTTGAAAAATAGGTATTTGAAGAAACGAATGCCGTCGCACTGTCAGTAAGTCAGCCCCCGTAGTGTGTGATAGGGACAGCTGGAGCTCAGACCGAAACTATCACAAAATTTTTGACGAGATCGACGTTTCGTATTCCCGTTTTTTCTCCTCGAAAACTGAGCCGATTCAATTATTTTTTGCATTTACATTTTAAGAAAGAGTATGTTTAGGTTCCTATAATGTTTTTATGTAAAAAACCTTTTCTAATTTGTCTGGTAGTCGTAATCACGCCGGTAAAAATAATAACATTTTTTGTAACATTTAGAGGGTCATATTTTCTTTACTAATTAGTTGCTGAAAAAAGAAAACGACAGGGACGTGTTTACAGCAGACCTTGATTTTATGACAAAAACAAATATTCCTCTAGAGGAATTATTCAGGAAAGAAAGGGGAATACATTTGTATGGAGAATCACACGCCCTGTTCCTTTACAAATTACAAAAAATGCCCTATTTTTACCGCCGTGGTTAGAGGACTACCAGACAAATTAGAAAGATTATTACAATATAATTACATAAGACAGTCCCCCCAAAACGCCCGCCCTTCACCACTTCCTAGTGCTTTAGCTGAGAACAAGAAGTGGCGCAACAAACTCCCCAGCAGCACAGCTGTCTGTTAAGTTAGAAGAACTTGATTCTATACAATAATAGGTACTTAATTAAAATTACGAAACACAAAAAAAAAGAAAAAAACATTAAATTTGCCATATGTCAGCTAACACATATGGCAAATGATATAATTACGTTAATACATGCGTGTAACGGTTGCGAATCGTATTTTAATCAACATACAACCTGACTGACCCATACATTTCTAAAAACGTTAATAAAAATCGTGGTTTACCTTAGCGTTCCTCCTTAACTAAGTCTATCTTTGGACCCCGGACTATTAAATACACAACACGCACAGTCGTGGGAATAAAGACAAAATAATGATTATAAAGATGCACCCTCGACATGTCATGACTTCCGACCTCGCCATGACATTTCCTACTCCTATTATAACACATCCAAACAAACTATCAAGGGAAACAATTCAAAGAAGTTCACATGTTTATTTTAAGCTTGTCCTGGGAACGGTAACAGAAATGGATAGATAGTGCCTTCCGTGACGTCACGTGTGACATGTCTGCACGACTCACGACTAGTCTGTCGAGTCCCTTGCGATAAGCTCTACATATTCAGTAGGTATCACGATAACTGATACCCAATAAAGTATGTCTATTTACCATAAATATGTATAAGCTACTACATATTGATTGGTAACAATGAAATTCGTGATCGTTCTTTTCTTTATTGAAGCGTGAGCTAAGTAGTTCGGATATGGTTATTTCATTAAGAAAGAAAGAAAATACGTTTATTTGCGGTAAATATGACTCAAAGAAAGAACACATACAAACAGGACAAAAAATTAAAATACATATCCAAAGTCACCCCACTTCCGAAATTGAAGTTATTTTTCGCTTTGTAGTGATTTTCCGGAAGTAGATTGTTTTTTTTTTAAACGTTTTTATTTTTCGCTTTTAAGTTAAAGTACCTACCCCACATCAATTCGAAATTTCATCATCCTTGGGGTCAAAACAATACCTACATATTTATGCGATAGCAGCAATCGCGGTTGATTTGCTGTAATTTTTTGAAGAGTTCCGTTGTCTGTTTCGGAATAAACCCCTGACCATTTCGGAATAAACCCCTTTCAAACAAAAAAAGAATTTTGCAAATCCGTCTATATATGACGGAGTTATGCCCGAACATACATTTAAAAAAAACATGTCGAATTGATAACCTCCTTCGTTTTGAAGTCGGTTAGGAAAATATGCGTCCCATCCACGTAAAATGGCCATCGTTCAGCATAAAGCTACAACCCTATGCGAGACAGAGCTCCCGCAGTGGTTTTCAGCGACAGTCGGTATTGTCGAAATGACATCAACCGGTACGCGTGTACCAATTGATGTCATTTCGGCCTCGGGCATAAGTGACAGCCGTAAGAAACCTCATGACTGTTTCTCACTACCCTCTAAATTGTAAGCTTGTTCATAATAAATCCAAACTAAGTGCGAATTATTCATAATTAATTACGAATGAATTAGAGAAGTACATGTTTGCCAAATTGTCTACTAATGGGGTGTGAGCTAAGTACTGGAGAAACAAGGCTAGAATATAAATCATATGCAGGAAGGAGATTTGAATAAGTAGTAAATTAAGTCACGTGCCCCGGCTTTTATTAGAAATTATGATTATGACTGTCAGGAAATTCCAAGTCTGTGCGACTTATCCGGATAACGTACGTGTCTTTGTGCGTTTTTCCGGTTCAATGCCAGAAAGGAACGGAACAGAAACCGTATGATCATGCTTTGGTTAATTTGATGTTCTTTCCCTCTATAAGAAAAAATTGGTTGGTAGACGGGTTATACGCGCTCCACCCACTTAGCGAATTAGCCAAGTTATCTTCGTTTTGTCTCTTTTTCGCTCTCGATAATTAGGATCAAGCCGTCCTGCTTCCACGTGTCTTGTAGTAATGTGACATTATGACGTTTTCAAAAATCGAATGTTAGGTAGATAACCTTTCAAACTCTTTTTACATAGCTAGATATTAAGTATCATTGCTTATTCCCTCACTTCCGTACTTGCGCACTGTCCTTTGTTGATGTCACTGTCAAATCTCTGGTTGTCATAAAGAACAGTGCAAAACTGAAAATGCGTTTAAGACTTCTGTCACTTTGTTCTCACGACGTCCGTGGTCTGACTTCCGCACCAGAGCAGCCAAGTTTCGCAGCAGATTACATTATTAGCGCAGTTATGCATGTTTTTCATAGACGTAATTAATTTAAATTAACATTGTTCAGTGCTTTAGTTTACAAATAAACAATGCCGACAATTTAATGTATTAAATTATTCGAGATTAGATTTATGGCCGGAGAGGACCAGTGCCAAGGAAAATAAATTAGAAACAATGACATCTTGTCTACAGAAGACTAGGTGTAGGGCTTAGGTAAGGAAACGACAGAAGAAACGTTTTGTTATCTCTAAAATGCCTTTTGGCAGAGTCTTCCTCAACTTTGAAAATTAGAGTCTAAAATAGGATACCTTAAGACCTTGGGTGACGTTAACACAAACGTTTACGTTTACGTCGTTGTAATAAAGTCACGGCTTTACAGGTTTCTCAGAAATCCCAAATGTTTAATGATTCAAATGATCACTAAATGTTGGCAGCTAATTTATCTATGACTAAAGTTATGTCATATTTTCACACTTTTCTTTGGCGTCGCTATTAGAGAGAGTTGAGAGTTCTGTCATTTGTCTTGCTATGAAATATTCTGTGGAATCACACACCACGTTCCTAAATAAAAATATTGCAATAGTTAATTACCTACTATAGTTAGCACACTGTTAGGTACGTGTTAATAGTTTACACCGGCTTTTCCAATTTCCAATCTTTCCATTGATGTGGTAGGTAAGTAACTTTTTACGAAAGTTTTAAAAACAAACAATGGTTTCGACTAGCTTGCGAATTCAAACCACGAACTCAGAAAATCGCAAAAAAAATGCCTAATTCCAACTTTCTCTGATCTAATTCTTCTTATAAATCTTTTGATTAAAATGCCTAATGGTTGGCGTAAAAATGATAAAATACTGCATCAACAAGCGCTATCCAAGGGCGATGCGATGTGATGGCACGATTGCGTCAATCGGAATATTAGAATATATGGGCCAAACCTACGTATGCTGCCATTGACGCCGGATATCGAATACTTCGTAATTTAAATTTCGTATGTTCGGTGCGTTCTATTAGGTTTACGAAATTCGTGTTTAAATACGTTCAAATTGTTTGTGTTACGAACTGAATTAAAAAAAAAATGTGCAGTGGTTACTATGCGAAACGCTCTTTTGGTTGTTCACTAGGTATTTCATTTAGATCAGTGGGTCAGTAAGACCCGATACTTTTTGTTGGTTGAGACGATGATCAAAACTTTTCTAATCGTATCAGGTTGTACCATTTTCCTCTACAATGTGGCACAATTTAAATAAACAACACCAGATGCACGCATTCGTTCATACAAAATTTTATTAAATCTTTTGAAAGTGAAGGCATATTTTGATTATGTTGTAAATACAAAGTTTTCGTGCCTATTTTTGTATCTTGTGCTTTCCTACATTCTTGCAATGATTCCAAGTGATGATGATACACAAAATCTTATGTTTCCGGCATAAAGTTATAAACCCACCTAGACCTACTTGCGACTAGGAAATGAGTCAAAATATTATTGTTCAGGTGTGGGTGTATCATACGACCTTCGCCAGTAACGCGACCAAGGCAAGGAATGTCCACAGTCCAGTTCATCCTATTTATTATATTGCAGATAGAAATATCCAACCATCTCGAAATAGATTAACTACTTGGAATCCGTTCTAGAGGATGATTTATTTATTGTTTAGATTCACGATATTTTTAGACACAACCTGTTAAAAGAAAGGAAAAACAATAAAACCAGGAAATAAAAATAAAACTGAAGTAAAACGCCCGATAAATTCCAATTCACTTTATTGACTCTTTTATCTATGGGATTTAAAGCGTTTTTTAACATTTAATTTTGTTTTCATTATTTTTGTGTGTTGCCAAATTCATTTCTGAAATCACAAAACAAACAAAGCTTACGTCACGCCACGTGTGTATGACATTATGACGTGTTCTTTTGATATTGGTAGATACCTATTACCTACTACTATAAATATTTGGATTGGTACAGTATGTCACGGCGAAATTTATTGCATAACCATTTTAGTGCCATAATTTGTCACACACTATTATGCAGCCAAGATCATAGTTATAGCTTGATTGCATAAGTGTGTTTCTAAAGCGTTTAGATTTTTGTAAAGTAATAATAACTCACCATAACTACTTTTATATCTCGACTTAAACCTACAATGTTGTTGATACGTTGCTATTGCTAAGTAGTAAATATAACTGAAGTAAATAAGGCTGAAACTATGCCACTGGTCGCGATAAGCGTGTTTGAAGATTTAGTTCAGATTGCATGGTCCTCTACAGAATTAATAACCATTACTTCACCTACATCTGTAAGTGCTACTACCTAATTATTTGAGTCATTTTCGAGTAATTATACAGTATTACAACTCAAAACACTTTATTACGATAAATACTTTAGTTACTGTTGGGTATTGATTAATAATAACACTGTAGTGAAGCACCTTACGAGTTATGATATGAATAACATTAGGTACTGGTGCCTGTCTCTTAGGTAACTTGTAGAGTATACGCTTCTATAGTCTAAAAAGTTAATTTAATTTAGGTATGTAATATAATATGCCATGGCCCCATGAATTTTGTTTAAGAGGACTTATTTAACATGATAAATGTATGATTAGGACACCGCCCATGGAATTATGGGGTCAATGCTGCTGACGTCACTGAAATACCATACAATAACATGTGTTCAGTGTTATGGTAGCTTGAATTGCTGGGAAAAGTAGGTAAATAAGTATATACACTCCCGGACTACTAAATCGAGATTACATGCGTTTCCTGTCGAAAAGTCGAAACTAGTGTTAAGTTCTAGTGTTGAGGTTTCTTTAAACCTTACATGGAAATGCATATAACTTAACACTAGTTTCGACTTCTTTGATTACAATTAATCAAAATAATTCACAACGAAACGGTACATTGCGGAGGCACAGCAACAAAATGTTGGCAAGTCGAACCTTCCATTCACCTACTACTAAATATAGGAGTCTCTCACGCAATTGTTCACGGCGCTAAGCCGATAAAACTTTTCATTTCTACCAATAATGTGCGGTTATAGAGGCAAAATGAACCGTGAGAGCGTATCGTGAAATGTATCGAATCAAATTCGAAACATTTGATCGATTTACGATGGTCGCTTGTTCTAACTAAGGCCATTGTTATCGATTTTACTGGAGTACTTACTGGAGAGTTTACAGTGGTTTGAAAAATATTTACCTATTTGTTATTAGTCTAAACTCAGATTTTGAATTTGCTAGACTAGACAGCTACGATCGACCTTTTTTGTTAACATGATAGCTAAGCAATAATAGGTGTCATTTTAGTCTAGCAAATAAAAAATATATTTTAGTTACATAGTTTGCGCCTTAAGCTTCCCTTACCCAGTTTGATAAACCAGCAAAATATGTCTTGTAAATTAACAGCTGGTATCTATTATTGTTTTACACAATTTTACTGTTCACTAATAATGAAGTGATTATGCAAAAATTATATTAAAATCTTAACGACCGTCAGAGTTGAATGGCTTTTAAATTTATAACCGCTGCGCAAGCGCGGAGGTTAGACGCCAACTCTAGAATAATGTTGTTAAACGTTTATAAATAGAAACCGGGAATGTTTAGGTATCAGGAAACGCTTGTAAATCATAAGATTTGTTAGTGTAGGTTGAGATTTGCAGGTAGATATTTATAAAAAACTTTATACTAGTACGACTATGGTCGAAATAAAATAGATATACCTAATGTAGACTAACAGTTGCTCATACGCAAGTTGTAAAGATCCTAGTAAATGAGGGAAGTGGTTTATATCGGCTATATTGAAATAGCAACAGCCTGTCGTTTATCTTTATGTATGTAGATGAATGTATAGTTTATTGTGATCGCGAGTATTCGCGATCGCGAGCCAAAAGATTACAGCTGAAACTATCAGGGATTCGTTTTAGATTTTGGTAGGTTGGGTAATACAGTTTCATAAGTTATAAATATTATAAGTGTGTAAATGAGTATAAGTATTATCTAGAAATACTTGATAAAAAAGATATTACTAGTATTATATCTAAATAAAATCGAATAATAATAAAATATAATCTCGGAGCTGAAACTGCTATAAGCTGATGTTTTTGTTATTCAACTAAAATTTGTTGTTCTAGAATTTGTAACATCACCTGAATTTGTTTATTCATTGATTCTGAACTGTTGTTGTTTCCTAAACTGCCAAAACCTGTAAGTAGTAATTTTTGTTAAATAGTTGTCGACAAACGCTAGTCAATACATATAATAATATTGAGATTATTTAACAATAGTTATTAGGAAATATACATTTTGTTATTATCACGAAACTAGTACACCATGCCAACTACATCATATTTACTTAAGACGCAACAGTGCGTTGTTTAATATTTGTTAAGTTATAAATAGCATGTGATTATAAGGCTCTATGATGAAATAGCTTTATACAATACTTTTTCCATTTGATATATGATATATCAGACTTTGTTTTGTATATGTCTATTGTATTGGTTGTATCATAATCATACAATACTCTGAATCAATTATGAAACAGCTTTTAGAGCTTTCAATCTAACAAAAAGCTTATTCCCCAAAGGTTAATGTGTTCCTGAACTCAGAATGCTAGTTGTATAGGAAATACCTACTAAAACATGTTTTAAAGATGAATGATATTTGTAAAAATAAAGTTGTTTATTATAGAAATCAACTGGGGCATCATACTCTCAATATAACTGTCTATTACTTTACAATATTCTACGCTCTATAATTATCATTTCCGTTATATTATTCCCATCCAAGACATAAATGTTCTGCGCACGCAATATTGGTAACACATTGAGATACATTTAATTCGAAAACAACAAACTGTTGCAATCAGTGGCCTCTATATCCACTCCAGCTGATGTTCTGTATTATCTGATATCATACAATTGTGACGTTTGTTGCAACTAGCGTTCAGCGGAGGTATCTACTTACGGAGCCGTAAACTGCGACATTGTAAAATGGCGATGCGTATGCTATGTGTGTTTTGATCCTATTATGGGTCTTAATTTTTTTACGATGTGTAAATGTACTCTGCTGTGGAGTAAATTTAGGGTTATTTTAATGAATTGAGTGTTCGAAGTAGAATTTTATTATATCCTCCCTGATTAGCTTTACTTTGTAATAACCAATACTTTGTGTAAACCTGTAGGTAATTCAGAAACTCGTAAACATTGAATTTCATTAAGTCAGTCTGCCAATCCGTAACCGTGAATTACAATCGAATTAACACGTTTAGCTAGCAGCATTTCCGTTAAACTAATTTCTTTTTGTGACACATTTTTCCAATGTGCAAAAAGCTGTACTTAAATAGTGGCCCACAGTGGAACAAAACCGGCTGCAAGTAACGGAACACAAAGTTGGTCATGCAAAAAATTGCAAGTTTGCAAGCAGATAACAGATTAAAGACGTCGCCGCCTGCGCACAATTAAAACTTTAGTTCAGAAACGTTGGACATTTTGAAAACGATTATAATAATATAATATAAATTATGCATTTGGGTCACACTTTTAGATATAGGTATTAGTCGTTTTTTTAAATAATCCATCCTATTTACATTCTGATATCTACCTACCTACAATTTAGGTAGACCAAGGAGCATGCGCAACATTATTTTCTTACGTATTTGCAATTTGCAGGTCAGTCAGTGTCAGGCTGTAGGTTGTTGAACAAAATATTAGTGATGTATCGACTAGTCGGCCATATTTGTAGTCGGCTAAAACCGTCGATTAGTCGGCGCATTTTTTACTCGTATTAACATACCTACTTAAAAATGTAAAAGACGGTCATTGAAATGAAATTAAAATATTTACTGTTGTTATTTTTATTATAGAATCAGTTTTACAGTTTACTTTCAGTGCAATCTGGAATGGGATAGGAAGATACCCCCGGCACGCACGTACCTAAACAATGATAGAATAAATGCAAAGTAAACAAATACATGTCCCGACAATTCCACTTGATCGCCGAGCGCCGCGCGAACGGCACCTACGAGCCGAAAGCGTGGTCACGAACATTACCGATGTCACCCGAACTCAACCGAAAGCAATAATCAGCTTGGCCAACTAGTCGGCTTTTCGGCCAAAGTCATAGTCGGGCCATCTCTACTAAATACGATATTGCGAGCGTAGGTATAGAATTATAATCATAAGATCATCAATACAACTCTCAAGTTTATCCATTCCCATTGACTATTTCATGAAAAAGTCATTCATCATCTGCCTAGCCTTTTTCCAACTATGTTAGGGTCAGCTTCCAGTCTAACCGGATGCAGCTGAATACCAGTATTTTACATGGAGCGACTGCCTATCTGACCTCCACAACCCAGTTACTGGGTAATGCTATACCCCTTGGTAAGACTGGTTGTCAGACTTTCGGGCTTCTGACGACCCGTATCGACTGTCAAAGATACACGAATTATAGCCGGGACTAACGGCTTAACGTACTTTACGAGGCGCGGGGGGATCTTGGCACGGGCGGGCGTAGCCAGGTTTTAGTAAAAGGTTTCAAGAAAATAACACTACTAAAAGTACATAAACCATTACCGAATGCGATCCGATAATCGAAGGTGGCGGAGGAATCCAAACTACCGTATATTTTAATGTAGGTAATAGTTAGTAATCAATGAGATATACCGCACGCCTGTTCTTATTACTCGCTTTATTACACGCTTTATTTTAGCTTCACTTGTATGTTTGTTGGTTTGTTTGTTTGTATGTAACCGACTCCTTTGAGCGCGATTTTGACCCACTTTAAACGGTCAGATTTCATTGAAACTTTGTAAACTTGTCGAGGACCGATGACAATTCAATAATTTAAAAAAAAAATAGATAAAAAAAACACGTTTTTGTAGTTAGCAGAACTAAAAAATAGAAAATAAATAATAGTTTAAAAAACTAAAAAACACGCTTTAAAAACCTAACTAAAAAAGGAGAAAATAATTTAATTCAATTAAAAAGCGTGGGGTGCTTGACATTAATTGATTATAAAAATACCTCAAAAGCACCCCACGCTTTTTAATTGAATTAAATTATTTTCTCCTTTTTTAGTTAGGTTTTTAAAGCGTGTTTTTTAGTTTTTTAAACTATTATTTATTTTAATTCTATGAATGTTAATATCTGAACTTTTCGGGGGGGGGGGGGGGTTGAAGCCCCAGAACCCTCCCCCTGGCTGCGCCCGTGGATCATGGTATGTAAAGATGGTCACCCACCCACGGATCAACCGCATTAAGCGTAGCTTAACCTGATCAATCGAGTCATGGAGCTGTTAATACCTAGCCACAAGCCCCTCATATTCTACATGAAATACATTCAATGGGATTAAATTACCGTCAAGAAATTTTAAACTATAAGTAGGTACCTCTGTCTGACTAATAACTACCTAGGCTCGGTTTATGAAAGTTCTCCAGAACAACAACAAACAAGAGAACTTTCACGTGCAGGAAAAAATAGAGAAAACGAACTAAAGTGAACTGGTCGAGCGAGTGCACAAATATGGCAGTGTGGTCCATATCCGGAGGTATCCTTAACGGGAATAATAACTGGGGCCCGTTCCCGACACGCAAAAATGCTGCTCAATTATGTAGGTATTGACAAGACAACGGGCAACTTTGAAAATCAACTCTTTAAAAATAAAAAGTTTAAACCAAATAAGATTTTTCCAAATGGTCAATAATGACGGAGTTCTGATGTGAAGTCGGTTAAAAAGAGGGTTTGCGTTTATAACCACACGTGAAGGAAAAACTTACGACTGGAGCCGAATATACGCGATTCAACGTCACCGACCGTGACGGTTCCAGTTTCGGTCACTGTTCGGAAAGAGCGTAAAGGCTTCTTTAGACAGACAGGCACGACACGACACTTGTAGAACAATTTCCATGAACCGTTCATAGAAATTGTTCTGCGAGAGTTGCATCGCGCTGTTGCGTCGCACCTGTTTGAAGAAGAAGCCTAAATAAATGTTGTTTAAAAAACTATCCAAATGTTCTCTTTTAAAGGATCGCTTCATCATTGTATAGGTTTCTATTCTATGGTTCAAGCCGTTCAAGCATGATTCAAGCTCAGGGGGCCGATTCTACTAACAAATTTGTTAAAAAAACGCAATAGAACCGCAACCGAATCACCACTTTTAAGCGTTTTCGCATTCTACTAAAATGAACAACGGTCCAGCTGCGACACAGCTGCGGTTACGTTTTAGTTACGCCAACGATCGATTGAAACAATGTCAAAACCTATTCTACTAACAAAATCGAACATGAGCGTGACGTTTACTGTAGGACAAAGTTAATGATAAAATTATGATCATTATGTCTTTTAATTATAGAAAATACTTTTAGTGCCACATATTCGTGTTTAGTAACATTTTTAGATTCAACTTTTTTCTTTGTGGTATTAATAAAACATATTATTTTGGCATGTTGGTAACGCGAGTAATCAGCTGTGTTCCCGCTACAGTTCAGTTGCAATTCGTTTTAAGTTTAGTTTCCATTTTGCTTATGAAATAGTAGAATGACTTTTTATGTAACTATCGAACGGCGATCGAAATCGAACTGTTGTGGAAACACAATAGAACGTGTAACGTTGCAAATTAGTAGAATTGGCCCCCAGGGGGACGTTCTTTTCTTTGTTTTTTGTGTTTTGACTTCGTGCGGTTTGTGCATATTTAGCGGGATCGTTCTTTTCTTTACCATAAACACGGAACCTGTTCAAATTACGAACAACACTGCAACAAGTTTGCCGCAACAAAAAATATGTTGTCAAAACAATGTTGCGCAACTACGTGTGTTTCCCAATGAATACGGCATTAGATAATTAAAAAATGCAATTATTTGGCATTTGATTGCTCATGAATTATGTCAAATACTTACAGGAATAGGTACCTAGGTTTTTTACATAACTCATATGCATTCAAATGCCAATTAATTTAATTTTATCATCAAAAGTAGGTAAAGGTACAGTTAATTATAGGGACCTACGTATGAAATATTCCCTTAGGTACATATAATAATAAAATTACGAATGTCTTTTATTTATATTATATTATTATACCTATTGGTTTTTGGAGTAATTAAAGTAATTTGTTTCTAAGTTATATGAATTGACCGCAAATGATTTGTAATTATGTATTTGATTTAAGACTGTGTCTCTGCATGAGGAAAATGTTACCTAATAAACTTTGTTAGAACCTCGCTGATAAATAAATATTATATTAATACACCTATTTACCTACATAGCGCTTGGAATGTTAAATATTGTACCGATCTACCTACCATACATAGGTATATTTTTATTGTTTTCGAAAATCAGTACCTATGTATTATGATAAGCAATATACGTTATAATTTTAATAATAGGTTACCCTTGGCCTGAAATACCATTGTTTTTCTGAATCTTTATGGGAACTGTGTTTTTAATCATCTGCTATCGTTTCGTAGATCTTTGTCACCATGGCTTATCCGGCTGTCGCAAATCAGTTATTATTGCTTACCGATTTACTCCAATACACCTTCCTAAGGTCTACTTATAATATGAGGTCACCCTGTAAACTACTTTAATAGAGAAGTTTCTAACTAGCAAAAATAAAAATGAAATGCCTGTCGATCGATCGCATTAGCAAGTCAGCCACTTCGCCTGCTGGTGTCAATCAAATTCAACCAAATCCGTAGAAAATCTCGTTTTAAACAACTCTGTCGCTATTCATAAACAAATGTAGGTAATTAACTTAAGTATTATGAAGTAAGTACAGTTGGAATAAACTCAATTCCTTGTTCTGTTTCCTGCTGCTCAAGCTCAACGATGTGGAAACTAGAGGGGGAATACTTAACGGTATGATACTGTGCTAACGTATTCCTATCTTAAATCTCAACTAGATACTTACCTACCTATTTAACGAACTTTCTTTAAAAAATGAACTTAACAAAATCTATGGTGTGACGTTATGTTAGGTCATTGGTCATAGGCGGAACGTAAATATGTTGGCCCAGAATTGAATTAGTGGGATACTTTGAATAAGAAGTATCTACCTATTTAACATTTGAATTTATTATGTAGGCAGATAGGCAGTCGCTCCATGTAAAATATTGGTAGGTATTCAGCTGCATCCGGTTAGACTGGAAGCCGACCCCAAGATAGTTGGGAAAAGGCTAGGCGGATGATGATTTATTATGTAGGCAACACAATACATACAAAAACAGTGTACGACTGAACGCCGACAGACTGAACACCGACAAGACTTTACTTCGACGGGACTCTTCGCCGACAGGACACTCCGCCGACGGGACTCTTCGCCGACAAAATGACTGCCTGTGTATGTGTCTGTGTCTATATAGTTTTGATTTCCATTCGTTTTCGATGTCAATAATTCAATACCCATCACGTGGGTAAAGTATTGCCAGCTAATTTAATTTGATCCTGTATATGTTACCGATGTTGTACATGTTTAAAAAGTCAACATTATTCAATTGCTAAGTATTCGTTGTTAGGTAAGTACCTACCAATGTTTTCTAAAAGTTTCACTACGCAATCACTGAACGAAATCATTAGAAAAGTTTATTAGTGGATTCAATTAGAGCAAATCACATAACTATTTAAAGGCGCGATACTGCGTAAAAACTGTATGCACGAATTGCTGCGGTTAGGTAATAGGAAAAATAATGCAATCGCGTGTCCATGTGAGTTCACCCTACCTATTCGATCGATATTGCAATACATATGTAACTAATGAGCTCGACCGCTTGAATTTCCATTGAACGAACGCGGCGTAATGAACGCAGGCTGACAGGCCCAATAACGGCGGCGGGAAGAAAAAAAATGGCGTCGTTTTTTTTCTCTTTGCAATCACAACATTCGCAACGGAACTCGTCAAAGCATGACGATAAGTTGTAATAATTTAATGATAAAATCTTGGGTTTCACTGACCCTTATTTCAATAAGTACGTACCGACCTACTTTTAAATGTTGAACGACATAAAATATCACAAAAGGCTTGCTAAAGTACCGACGCGGACGCGGTGACAATTTTATAGATAAAAAAGCTACCTACCTTTTATAGCGATAAAAGAAAAGTTCTATGTTAGTTAGCATGCCTGACAATAGGTTTGTTAAATTAGAGCTACGTATGGTATTCCGAAATACCGCTTACCGAAAGGACGGTTTTCCGATAACACTCTACTCCGACGGTTAGTTGAACGAAAAAATAATTGGCCGATGAAACGTTTCGCCGAAAATATTATTTATCGACGGTTGGTAGTCCGAATGAATCCTTCACCGATGTAACGGTTCACCGAAAACACTCTTCAACGACGATTGGTTAAACGTTTCATCGGCCAATTATTTTTTCGTTCAACTAACCGTCGGACTCGTAGAGTGTTATCGGAAAACCGTCCTTTCGGTGAGCGGTATTTCGGAATACCATACGTAGCACGTTAAATTATCGTTATCGACCAAAGTCCGTCCGAAAGCGTACACACTACGAATATTACTCATAGACCACATCACAGATGCACCAATAAATACAGAATACTTATTATTTAGAGGCAGTTCGTCCTTTCACCAACATAAAATGGAGAGGATCCCACCGTCATTTGTATGTAATGGCACACACCGCGATAGAAACATGGCGTGCATGACCACTGCATGTAGAATTACAAATTAATTAGGAATTCAGCGAGCATAATATCCGATTGAGATGCTGTGACACAGGATATTGCATTCTATATTTGAACTGACCATCTATTTGAGTCCAGCACGCATTAATGCTAATCCAAGTCACTTTTTTAATGACATAACTAACCAACCTTACGTGCCCAAAGTTAAATTGGACGAGAATGCCTACGTGCTGTCTTTTGACCTATAGATTAGGAGCCAAAGGACTTTTATTTCTTATTCCAAGTGTTCGAAGGCAAAATCCAAAACTACAACAAAATCAAATGCGAAAAATGCTCAAAGGAGTCTCGGGGCCGAGTTCGTACACGTTTATTTAGGATGTTTTATTATTCACAGGAAGGTAGGTAGGTACCTATTAATTAAAATTAAAATTTACCTTTTGGGTACGGAACCCTAAAAACAGTGCGGCATAGAGTCAGAAGTGATGTGAACGAAGAAGGTCGGTACCTAGTTAGGTCATTATTATTGATTCCTCAGTTCATGTGAATCTGTCTCGCTATCACCGACTCACCGTATATCAATATTTTAAGCTTTTCTCAAAAACTAAAAATAGAGTCATCAACAGAAGAATAGTTTCTTCGTCCGAAAATAATGCTAACCTGTTACCCGGGCGCAGACACACACCACTGTGCATACTACCTACTCGATATTAGAAATATTTTTATTATTATATGGTAGTCTAGTCAGTAGCTACCTATGTCCAATAAACACAGCGCAAAGCACAATATATTAATATTCATTCATGTCATTGAAGAAAAAACTTTCGCCGAGTCTTTATTGATTGAACGCACAAGAACCGGTAACGCTGCGACAACAACCGGTAAATAAAGCTCTATTTGCGTTCTGCTGCAGTAACCGGAAACAGAGTTAGCATACACTCATACACGTTGTTTGCAAAACACACCAACATTTCTGCGCTACGAATACATGAACATAGATATAGGTAGGTAGGTATACAGTATATAATTTGAGTTTACAAAGTTACAAGAAGACTCCAACCACTTTCTTATAATAATATGGATAAAATAAATATGTACCTACCTGCCTACTGTCAGATTAACAAAACTATTAGAAATAATGACTTCTACATTCTGTTTCCGTTTCAACAATCACCTTGTTGGAAAGGCGATTTACTCCGAGTCACGTAGCATTGTGTAACTCAATACAGACAACTATCGTAAATATACCTATCTTCATATTGTTTTGTTAGATCTTTATAACTGTTTTACGAATGTCACGATATCGCGACAATTTAGCCCTAGCATGAGAGACATACATTTTGGAGGGTCTAGCATGGTCTAGCCTTCTAAATGTCTCTTGATGTCACGAACACACTCGTGGGTAGCTATTTGTCTCTAATAACAAAATAAATAATAATAATTTGTCTCTAACTGTTTGGACAAGACAACTTGTTTAGCGTAATAACGCTAAACAAGTTGTCTTGTCCAAACAGTTTTACCTACATCCGTAGAAAGTGTTGCAATCTCGTGTGAATGTTAAATACACCTAACACGTGGTGTTACAATGGCGCGAATGTGTTATAGATCAGTGAAAAATAGATAATTAGCTTTTCTTAAACTTTCCCACAGTGGAAAGTTAAAAAGTTATTTGCATTAGGTATGTAGGTACTGCTAGGCTAGGCTATATGGGCACAGGTTAAAAGTTTCGCTTAGTTGTTCGGCATACTATACAGTATACTTACATCTATGTCTTGTGCAGCACAGATATTTTAGTTTTACAAGAAAGGCACATATCGTATTTATCATGAAGATACTATGAGCTTTAAATAGCTATACCCAGTGGCCTATGACCGTGGTATGTAAGTAAGTACCCATTTCGTTAAAAAAATATTTTTTTTTATTTCAATATTACACTATAATCTAAACTAAACTGATTAAGTATTATTTATTAATCCTGTTCGCACGGTTTCTTCTTTCCGCTCGGATGACCTGATCCTAAAAGTTTTTTAGATCCTTTCTCCTCCTGCGCTATTTTCGCTCTCAGAATAGCATTTTCCTTGTCACGAATTATCTTTCTTTTTGCTTCTTCTTCGCGCCATAGTTTCTCCTCGGCCTCGTACCTTTTTTGTTTGATCTTCCCATATATTATTCCAGCAAAGAGAAAAGCAAACCTTGCACCCCTTATTATTGGGGATACTGGATATGGTGGACCAAATGGCAAATAATTCATCGCAAGGAATAATTTAATCAACTTCTAGTCTTGATCTGAGACTTTCATTATTTTATACAACTATTTCCTATACCATTTCCATCCATTACATGTCGAAGACTGACACTGACATTTTGAATTTTATTTGTTTTCTTTTCAGAATACCAAAATGCCGTAGTTATAATATTTTTAACTGCTCAAAAAGGTTGTTTACCTGAGTTCTTAAAACGTTTGACAATATTGTGTTATTGGTGTTCAGGACCACAGACATATAACAGTTTTATATGTCTGTGTTCAGGACATCCCTATCAAGTACTAGGTCAAGTGCAAATCGGAAATTATTATTTATTTTTCATGGGAATAACATTTGTATCAGTAGGAAGGCCAGTGGCCGAATGGGCAGCTAAGAATACCGCTTGTCTCTGGTGTGGCGACCACCAATTATAGCGGACTGGCGTGACGCCAGCGGTCGACGGCGACGCGTGGTCAACAGGAACAAACGTTTATCGATTCAGATCAATCACAACAGTCTGTTTTTCTGTGCAACAATACAAAATTGCATATTAGGTACCTACTGTTGCCTAACTAAAATGTTGAGTTGCAAATGAAATATATTTTTTTCAGCAATAAGTATTATAAAAGTATGTTCATTGACTTTACATTCCCACTTTCCCTCGTTTTTGCAGCATACATAAGACTTATACCTAATATACAGCGCTATTGCATTGTACGTTCTACTAACGACTGCAAATTAACACACTGAATGATCCTATTGTTTTTAGAACGATCTATGATGATAGATAGCAATGCCTTCCGTTATTGCGAAAATTTATGCTGAATCGTATAATTAGAGGTGAAAATCATTTCATAATTTGATTTAATTTTCGAGCCAAGTGACCAAGAATGTAAAATTTTAAATTTAGATAGGTTTGGTGCTGGTTTTCACATTTTTGCAAGTAAAGGTAGTTAGCTAGAAATTATATTTGCATCTTTTAGGTATAATAAGAATTGATAGACAGAAATGTAAACTTGCATATGCATGATGATTTTTTCTAGACTAGATTTTTCTACACTTAATCTCACAGAAGACTGTGTCCCAGCAGTGGGAACATTATAGGCTGATTATGCATGCATGATTAATTTTTGCTTGATGATGCATAATGTAAATGTTTCCAGTAAGAGCAGTGGTGTGGTAGCCGAGTGGTCACGGCCACGGCTTACGATTTGTAGTTCGTACGTTCCAACCCTGAAAGGCGCTTTATTTTGTGTAATTACACCACTGCGCACTGCTCTAAAAATCATGACAGAAAACTTCGTCAGGAAGCCGGCATGTCCTAGAACCAAAAATGTTTGAAGACATGTGACATCTACCAAACCTGGCCTGTGTCCCAGCAGTTTGAAGTTTGTACTGTTGGGACACAGGCCTCAGGAACATTATAGGCTGATTATCTATGAATATTAATAAGTATTGTTCCGTGAAGAATAGCACCATGCCATTTCTTCCTGTGGGTGTCGTAGGAGGCGACTAAAGGACTTACTAGAGAATGGGCAGCAGCGTTCTCTATGCATTTTACCACCATACTACGATGGCCAACCCGCCTGCCCAGCGTGGCGATTATGGCAAAACCCCCCAAAAAATGGGAAGCACCAAAGTTTTGGAGGAGGCCTATGTCCAGCACGCTTAGCATCGCTTCCTATTTCTACTCTACCGTAGAATAGAAATCGCTTATCTACCTTTCTCGGTTAAAAACTGTCAACTGTCTACATGGAAACGTCCGACCCTTGCTCGTTGAAGCGCCAGCCCGCGCCGCAGCTGAGCCAGTAGCTTTAAATTCCCCCTATAATAATAATATGCCAATTTCGATCCAGCCTGTCCCCAATAGTGATAGCTGTCCCCCTATCAGTGACGCCCTGAGCCGAGGTCCGTACCCCACAGGGGGTGCCCTCAGCGTGCAGTCGCTTAGTATATAAATTTAGTTTGTAAGCCCTGGCTGGAGGCGTTAAGATTAGTTTCTTAATGGCAGCCCCAGGAATGACCGGTTAAGCAGTCACGGCCTCTCACGGCCAACTGCGAGATGCCCAACAAAAAAAAAAAAAAAACATGGAAACGTCATTTTTGTCTACGCTTCCGTCGACAAAACACTTCTCTACGGTTCTTGTGCTAAGCCTGCAGGAGTGGACGATGATGATTAATAAGTAATAACAGCAGGAGCTGATGATTAACTAAACCTTATCATTTAATTACTTTGAAACTAGCACTTTAGCTAGCTAACTAATAGAAAAATATTTTTCAGTCAGAATAAAAGACCTCGAGATAACAATCTGGGTATTTTGACAACGTGACGTTGAATATAATTACAATTAAGTATTGCCCCCACGCATGATTGAATAACAAAACAATACCTATCCTTTCTATTATATAATCGTGCGTTTTGAGACCTTAACCTTAAAATGATTGTATCAAAACAAATCTGTTCATACAAATTATATTGCTAGACTTTATTTCAAATAACAGTTTCGTGACAATAAGTTCATCAAAATGTTCCTAAGTCACGCTTTGTTGATATCTTATTTGACTTTTAAAAGTGTCTAAAGCTTATGTAGCTACTTCGTTTGATGAACATGTCCAAAAGTTAAATAGAGCATGAATCCATGTCAAACTCCAGATTGATTGAACATCATAAAAAGGCAACAACAGTGATCCTTTTGATGCTTTTGCAATAAATTATTTGGCCTACTTATTAAATGATTACCAACTTGTCATGGTGTATCGTTGCACTCACCTACTATCTAAGCTTTTCATGTAGGTACCTATTTCTGCTCAATCTGAAAAAAACTAGCGCTACAATATAGACAGAACTAATTAGCACCGATGATGCTAGACGTCGAGTTCGTTGTTTGCATACGTTGACCTTCATAAACTTATCAGTTTCCAATTTAGTGTGTTGCATAATCATAATAATACAACAGCTCGCAACTAGTTCACCCTGTACATAATAATGCGGTTGCCACAAAGTATGCTATAATTACAAAGGTCGCGAGTTCAATAACTAGTGGGATAGGCTTGGTATGGCGAGTACACTATGTGACGTAATCATTTCATTATAGTTGGGAATATTTTTAGCTCACCGTCACGAAATAACTTGGTCACATTAGTGTTGGACGGATAAACACACTACTGTAAATAACGGATTTGCCCGCTTGTTTACAATTTGAGTTTGATATAATCCTACGTGTTACAGTTGCATATTACTTAGTAAGGAAGGTATGTACTTATTTAAATAAAAACAGCTTTATTTGATAAGACCGGCTGGCGATTTTTTTATGCCTTAAATGTGAGTTGGTTGGCTCCAGTTGGTTCGCTGGATGTAGGTAGTGATGATGTATCTTTTCCAGTGCAATGAGGATGTGTCCAGTATCATCGGGTGTTATAATTATGACGTATTCGATTAAGAACCTAACAGCACATTATCATAAGGTAGACTAAGATGAAATAAAAACAAGTGTTAGGTATTTTATTCCTGAAACTACAAGATTGTTTGATCATGCAACGTATGATACCTAAATAGCGGACCGCTGTATAACGTACAACATAATTATTTTGGCTGCCGTACGTCTGTATGTGCACCCAACGGCGATGGGACGAATGCCGCCGTACTTCTTGCGCAGGGCACAAAGCTTGGCACCGTACAGGACATCAATGACGGCATCGTTCACCCCGCCGGTGAGCATGAGGTTGATCAAGGCCACAAGCTCCTCCAAAAGCGACTCACCAGTTCCCCGGCGCCTGAACTCAAAAGATCCTTTAAATGTTGTGGAGTCAGGCCGTCAGTCGAGGCCGGCAGCGGAAACACTTCTGAAGGAGTTCACGGTTGCAATCAACTGGGGGGCCGAAACGTTCAAGAAGGTAGTTACCTTATCTGATCAATTCGCGTTGCATGTTGGCTAAATTGAACCCTTACCCTACCCTGTACTGTCGTGTTTTTGCAAAATAATCATGATAAGATTTCAGAAATCAATATTTTAGACCAGTCCAAAACGTAGCCTTAGGGATGATTCTCATTATACCATTAGGACACGGACTGGTGTAATGAGAATCATCCCTATAAACTGCTTTATACAAAATTGCCCCGTCCGCGACACGGAAATGCTCTAAGCACGGACACGGCACGGCCCGGGCGCGGCCCGGTCCAATGAGAATCATCCCTTATAGAATGGAAACACAGTTTTTTTGTAACCTTTAAGAAATGTACTTTATTTAACTTTAATAGATACATTTTTTTTTTGGGTGGGAAACCATCAAATAACTTCCCCCGCTCTGGGTGGAGCGGGAGGGCGTGTCAGACTTTTACTGTAGGTGACTCTTATTTCCTTTTTTATAGAAAATTACTTAAAACTTAT
The DNA here is from genome assembly GCA_947359405.1 of Antitype chi. NCBI lineage: Eukaryota > Metazoa > Arthropoda > Insecta > Lepidoptera > Noctuidae > Antitype > Antitype chi. The sequence goes on along the minus strand of OX375815.1, from coordinate 4,610,149 downwards.
TACAATAAACACAAAATAAGTTACTGCGTATGTATTTTTGCTGCACTGCACACCCGTCTTTGTGTGATCTATATTTACAGATATAACAATAGAATATTGTGATATTTCTTCATTATTTTTGTTACTTTTTGTGCTCAGCGCTTTGATAAGAAACCGGTATCGAATCGTATCATTTTTGTTTTCTCCATGCATCAATCCCTTGACCCTTCCCTATGGCCGTAGTTCATTAATCTCCATCTCTTTCTAACCTCATCGAAGAGCGCCAACAATTACTTATTTCTATCTCGGTCTAACTTAAACTTCTTTTCACTTTAGTGTAAAATTGTCATTGGAAGAGGGCGCTTGTGACGTTGGCTGTATTTACCATCGATTTAAAAAGTTTTATTTACTCGTAAAATGTAAGAAAATGTAAATTTTTATTCGACCACTACATAAACAATGAATAACTAAACTTTATTATAAAATATCAGCTTTGTGAAGTGTTGAAAATGTCGTCATTCATTAATTTGTGGGTGTGGTGAACGCCGAAAGTGTCTTGTCAAATATTGATGTTTTATCTTGAATTTCTCTGTTTGATTGTGTTCCTTACGTAACTTAGCCGATAATGTTTTTCATGGTTACTGTTCAGTGCAGCCTCTGCGGAAAGTAACCTCAAATAGTGCGAAACAGTTTGCTAAAGGAAGTGTTTTGGTGTTTTTAGAAATCGTCATCGACGAAGACTACGACGATGACGACGCCTGCGAAGCTGTTCGGACGAGAGCTGTCCGCCTACGACGAGGTGGACGTCGACGATCTGCTATCCAAGCTGTCGCAGGAAGAACTTACCATGCTGGCCAAGGAGGTTGATCCAGATGTGAGTAAACTCTTTTCATTTCTGCAGTCTGCCTATTAAAAAGAATGCATCCCTATCTTGTTGGATTTCTAGTTGGTAAAAATATCCTGGCATAATATTTTAAATACAGAATTTACAAATTAAACTAATTGTATCTTTATCAGTCAATGAACTTTACCAACTGTTGGCCATAGATACTGAAAAGCCAGGTGTTGTGGTGACTACACCTGGCTTTTAGTCTCCTATTTCTGAAAAGTAATGCCTTCTCAATCATTTTTCATAACAAAGTAGGTATCGTAGTAGGTATGTTTCTCATATAATGTTCTACCCACATTCACAATCTGCTCACATCATCAGCCAAGTCAATTGATATTGAAGGCCACACAGTATTATGTTGGATAATGACACGAACATTCACACAAATTACAAGCCTCATTGTTAAACCATAGTCTTCTCACAACTCACCTTGGAGGTTTTATCAGAAGTGTTCGCCTTGAAAAAATATGTGTTTGTTTATGGACAAAGTGGAATATTTTCTTTTATCAGAATTATTGAATGGATATCTTAAAGTTTGGCTGGTTTCCAACTATGTGGGGAACTGTGTCCTGAGAGATTATTTCCTGTTTATAATTTTTACTTAGACAAATATTGTAGCTATGCTTTCATAAACTTTGATTCAGTAATTAAATTAATCATTCGTTAGTTAGCACCTCAAGAGATCTAACAATAATGATTTTTTCTTGATAGGGTGTCAAAAAGGCGTCACTGACAAGTTTGTGAGAATACCTTCAAAAATTTTACTGTACCTATAGGAATGATTTTTGAAACACTTTAATTAACACCAAAAATAATATACTAAAAATGCAAACAGTACAGGTGTTTCAAATTAACCTACTGAAGAATAATAATATATGGTTTTTGTAGTAGTTAATGCTTCATAAAACTTAAATTTTAATTACCAGTTCTAAATTATTTTACATAGCCATCAATTTGTCTTGCTTCCTTGCATTTAAGTGTGCTGAATGCTTCTTTGCATATTATTTGAATATGCAAATTGTAATACTCAACATTTTATTGTATTAGCTATTATTGTTCTATCTGCAACTAATTTCTATGCTAGTCTATTTTTACCTGACTGCTCAAAAAGAGGGTATTGTAGTTTTTCCTCTGTCATAACCAGTACTTAAAGTCCAACCAACGAGAGAATGCATACTTGAAACCCGTCAGTTTCATACAAACAAATAGGTGTTTTGTCAATTTGATCCTTAATTGTTGCACTGACTGACTTAAAAAAATAAGGTTTGCATTCTCTCAATGGCTAGACTGTACATACTTACCAAATGCTTATAAAAAACTAGAAAATGAAATTTTTGCAGAGATTTGCCTACCTGCCTATTGCTTAACTCACAAACACTGACATTATTTTAATCAATTTTGCTACTAACATTTAAAAAGATTGTAAATTAATTATTGTAATTGTTGACGGATAGATCCTCCTCTAAAGTGGGATCAAAAACAGGACAAATTAATTGTATGAGGGAACATATACGGGAAAGTATTGAGTAATAGGGTGAATGAAAGAGTAGTTAAACATAGAATAGAATATCTTTATTTTGCATGAAATATGGTACATAAAAGTCTCAAATATCATATTTTATAGACCACCAGTAACATTATTATAGCTAGTTTTACTGTAAGGCAAACACATCAAAGTTCCAAAATTCATGCTACTGTTTAATCAACCGTGTTTGTAAGTATTATCAAGTTAGTTTATCACACTTGTGTACATAAGTAATCATTTAATACTAACAATATTAAGTACAAGGTAACCAAAAGTCAATTATTATTGGTTTACATTAATATCAGGAGACATTATTGGAAACAGATTATGATATAGAAGTTATCAGGTGCAACTACAGGGCAGGTCTACCTATCAGTGGACTGATAAACAAATTCATTAAATAGCTATTTACCTGTTCATTTATAATGAAAAAGGGATATGAATCATTTTTGTATAGAAGTGATTTATAAATAATGGGTGCAGTCTATTATCTTTTGATAATTTTTATCCTATATTTGAAAATAATAAAGTTTATCTTGTTATTTAGAAATAATGAGACCTTTACGATTTGAATTACATTCACTATTCAGCATTGACTTTTAACATTTTCCTATCATCAATTCTTATAATAAATTGCATGCATTTATGTAAATGTTAAGAATAATTTCAACCAATGGAAGCTCCTAAAATCTCCATAGTATATTGTTATGTTTGGTATAATTTCTGGTTATTTAAAACCCTTTCATAGTAATTACCCGAGTCATACTTGTGAATTAAGGTCACCGGTTCAAACCCAGTAAGCACAATTTATGTCCAATTTTAACTTTAAACAAATGTTCTTGACTTTCTGTTATTCTTGTTACACCTTTTAATAGTATAAAAAAAAAACAATATTTAACTATCAGAAACATGACTGATTTAAACCTGATACAACAGCAGCAGACCATTTAGCAATCTAACTCCAATGAATAATACTCTAATATAACCTCTATACACATTCCAGGACAACTTCCTGCCACCAGACCAACGTAACAACTATGATTGCGATAAGGGTCCCACTGGGCCCTTGAACCGCAAGAAGCTGATAGAACACATCAACAAACAAGCCCTGGAGACGCCAGACCGGCCTGAAATTAAGCCCTTTGTCGCTGGTGTGGTTCGTGGAAAGAAGGTATGTAGCAGATATTACAAAAAACCGGCAAAGTGCTTGTCAGACCCCACACAGAGGGCTCCCGTAGACGCGATGAATATTTACGCATGTACATTATTGATTTTATTTATTTCATAGTATTTCTCGAATAAAGTTATGAAAAACAAAGTTATATTGGTGTGTGCAACCGAAAATTTTTATTTATCTCAAAAACTATTGACCAGTATGGGATCCACCAATAATGCACATGGTTATGTGCATTTAACTTATTCATTTTCAAATGAATATCATCCGAAGAAAACAACAAAGATTCACAACTTGAGTAAAAAAAAAACACGCCGTGGAGATGGGTGACGGGGGCCCAATTTCGTCTTTGCTGGCTCTGATCTGAAGTTAACGCCGTTGTCAAACCAATCCAAACAGTAGGGACATTATAGCCTGATTTTGAATGATGGACACTATGCAACCAACAGGGAAATCTGGTAACACATTCCCAATTTGTTGTTCCTATGTAAAAAATAAAACAAGTATGTCCTTGCCTGTTCTTTTAAAATCAAGAGTTTTGATTAAGTAGGTATGTCACTTTAGGAAACCATCACTTTTTTTCCAAAGTGTACCATGTAGCTCATCATCATCATAATCAGCCTATAACGTTCCCACTGCTGGGACACAAGCCTCCTCTCTGTGGCAGGAATTGGGCCGTAATCCCCCACGCGGGCCCAGTGCGGGTTGGTAGATGTCACGTATCTTCGAATTTTTGGTTCTAAGACATGCCGGGTTTCCTCACGATGTTTTCCTTCACCGTTTTGAGAGCAGTGTTGATGAAATAATTTACACAGAGAAAAGTGCTTGTCTGGGTTTGAATCTACGACCTACATCTCGTAAGTCGCGTCAGTTACCACTGCGCCAACACTGCTCTCCGGTGTAAAGTTAGCTATTTCCTGTTAATATTGATATAGCGCCTGCCTAACGTATTGACACACCGTTTTAGGAAAGATACATTTCCCAACAAAAAAAAAAAAACCAACCGACTCCCGGAAAAACACTACAAAGTGAAAAAATACTTTAATTTCGGAAGTCGGTGACTTTGGATAGGTATGTATTTTGATTTTTTGTCGCCGCCTTCCGAAATTAAAGCTATTTTTTCACTTTGTAGTGTTTTTCCGGGAGTCGGTTAGTTTTTTTTTTGTTTTTTTGGAAAAAGTGATTTTTTTTTTGTTGAAAATAACGACAATACGAACTGCCACAAGTTATAATTTTATTAATTTATTACCTATGAATCACAAGACCTCGTTATGATAGTCGAGCGAGACCGACAAAAGGCACGTAGGTTGAGGTCCGTAGTTCAAGGATTATTTACATATTGATAAGTGTAAGTGATTAGTGAATTAATTAGTTATCACGGGGCTATGAGGGTTGTTCGAAAGAGATACCGCGGCCCCGAGGTAACACGTGTGGGTTTTAGTCAGTAAAAGTCTGACGCGCCCTCCCGCTCCACCCAGAGCGGGAGAAGTTATTTGATGATTTCCCACCCAAAAAAAAAAACGGCTCTGGTGCATTTGTTGCATTACAAACATATTGCAGCACATTCATGATTCCGAATCAATTAATTATTCTATGGGCTTATATAAGCTTCAGTAGAATTACTAGAATCCGTAAGAGCCATAGAGAGAAAGCAACATATTATATTAAAATGTCTAGTTTCTATCAGCCATACTGCGACTGAACCATAGACCCCGCGCACACATTTTGATAATTAAACAGCTCAGTTATTTAGTGAGGTCTTGACATCTGTTGAACTCGGCTCGATGCTTAATAGTTTTACCGCGATTGAACTGAAATATCACTATTTAAGTGATCACAGTATGTGAACCGCAACATTAAATGCACTATACGTTGAAACGAATTCGCCTTGTTGTGTTACATTGTATTTTAACTGGCTTCCAAAAGGAGGAGGTTCTCAATTCCTCTGTATATTTTTCTTGTATTTCATGTATGTGTCGCGTAATATTTTTTTTGCTTAACTTGCATAGTTGTCGTAATTTCCGAAGTCAGTGGCAAAAAACTAAAATAAATTTCTGAAATTAAAGTTATTTTTATTAGTAAGAGGGTTCAAACCCTCTTACTAATAAACACATAATAAAGTTATAAGTACTAGGAATTACCATACCTTTTCATAGGTTTAAACTTGGAATAACTTTATTCTGTGTTTAGGTAGTAAGAAGAGTAGTGTTTATTTGTTTGTTTTTTGCAAAATTATTTTTATGCATTGCATATATTTGGAAAACGCAGCGCAGACGAAGACTCCGATCGTCCGTCGTCGCAAAAATCATCTCTGCTAATAAATGCCAATAAATCTAATCAAAAGTCGTTTATTCAAACTGGCCTTGAGAGGCAGCACTTTTATACGTCAAAATTAAATAAGACAGTCCCCCGAAACGCCCGCCATTCAACTACCTGGATACTTATTTATTTTGTTGTCTGTTGCTCAAATATTTGTGCCAAGCCGTACTAACAATATCTCCTACTGTTTCCAGTGGATCCCGCCACCAGTGCCTGAGAAGCAGCGAGATGCGGACGAGCAGATCTCCATCGACCTCGGCGACGAGTACGAGCAGGCGCTCACTGATGCCTCGCAGGAGGAGATCATTGACCTGGCTGGTACGTCACTACTACTTCAATACTGCCCTACTTAAGTCCTTACTAGACTATTGAAGTTCTATTTCTTGTCTACGAGATTGTGTCATGACGAATCATCACCGTTGGAGTGTCGAGACGATAGAGAATAAGTAACAAGAAAAATTATATGAAAATTGGGCCTTTATCAGGCCATAGTGTATGTGACTAGCTCCATTTAAATACACAGGCACATACACAGACAGACACATATGGCAGGGATATCTGGGGTCTAAAGATCTAGGGGGTCTAGAATCATCTGCTGAATTCATGGTTTCAGTTTGCCCGTTATTTTCCCAGCCACCCAGTATATTTGCCATGAAAGTTGCCTCTATAGAACAGGATTTCTATCTGTTATCACGTTATAGTTAGGGCGAGCACTCCCTTACATGGGCTTCTCCCAAAAAGGTACTATCTTTTGATACCTCTTGCTTAAAAAACTGCCATAAACAAAATGATGACGTGTAAATCTATATAAATAAAAAGAAAAGTCCTGACTGACTGACTGACTCATTAACGCCCAGCCCAAATCCTTGGACCTAGAAAGCTGAAATTTTGCACAGAGGTTCCCTTTATAATTTAGACAAGGAAAAAGGAAGGATTTTTTGAAATTCAACCCCTAAGAGAGTTAAATAGGGGATGAAAGTTCCGCGCGGGCGAAGCCGCTGGCAAAAGTTAGTGTGTAATAATCTACTTACAAAAATACACTTGATTTCACCAAGCTAAGGAAGCCATAGGTACCCGCCCCGCTACTTAAATCAACCAAACAACTCAGCTTATTTCAGTCCACTGCAACCAATGGGCTTCATCCAAGTTGTGTAACACCACTAAATCCCCGTTCCTTAACGAATTTATCACAATCAGCTATACATTATACTAGATTGCTACTTACATAAGAAAATCGTTTACTTATCCATCTAAAAATACTCAACTAAAATATATTGTTTTGGATACTATAAAAGTAAATATTCATGAATTCAAATATTGACAGAAAATGCATGCGATGTTTACGCCACTACATTCTGGCAGTACTCACGAAAACGAAATATTAACTCGCTAACCTAGTACCACATATTGTAATACTGTTCGTGCCGTCTGAATACCGCGGCTGACACGGTTACCGTATAACGAGTTACTCTTACGACAGATGTATGACACTTCATATTATTTATGATAGCTGAAATCAGGAAATTTTCTTTTGTAATGACAATATGTACCCGTCGTGATGCCCTGGCGTTGGGCCAGCATTGTCTTGAGTTCATTACAACTCGTAGTTGCGAACGAAATAGTTTTTATTTCGTAGCGTACATCTTTACAACATTTACAGCTTTTAATATTAAAAATTACATAATTTATTGCATTGCTTCTGGAATTTGTTCGAAGAATGATGCATTACATTTCTTTTAATGCTTTATTTTATTTTGTGAGGATTCGTTTATTTCTAGACTTCAGTGGCAGTGTTAGCGGATAATTTACGTCTTCATATTAAAAGTAAAATGATCTGATGTGGCAAAAAGTGCTGTAGTGTTGTCAAAACAATTATCTCTAAAACTTCACTTTGTTACCGACGTGTTAATGGTTTTAGGAAATGAGGCGCCTTGTTCACTGTTCAATGTCTCGAATGCAGTATTTATTGTTTTTATTCTAGAATAAACTTCTATTCGCCATTGCAAATAGATATGACACCTACATTCTCATGTGGCTAAGTATATCCGCCGCATGGGGCGATCGGTCAGGTTAAGCTACGCTTGCCGTGGTTGGTCCATGGATGGGTGACCATCTTTACATCACAAGACCCCCTCCGTGCCTAGGGAAATACGTTAAGTCGTTGGTCTCGGCTGTCATTCGTGGATTTTTGACAGTCGTTACGGTACGTCAGAAACCCGAAAGTCTGACAAACAGCCTTACCAAGGGGTATCGTATTTTGGCCGAAGTTACGGGCGTTTCCTACTACAGATTTAGGATTAGTTCGGGGCTCCAACTAAAAACGATTTTACACACGATTTCACAGTTGTGCATACTGGTGAAATGTATTTCATCATCATCATCATCAGCCTACAGCAGTCCACTGCTGGACATAGGCCTCTCCAATTTCACGCCATTTAACTCGATTCTCGGCAACTCTCATCCAGTTACTACCATATTAGTCGTAGAACCGATGACCGGTGGGGTAGACGTGTTCTTGAGTGGAGACCGCGAATCGGAAAACGTAAGGTAGGATGCCCTCAAGCTAGGTGGAGTGACGATCTTCGCAGGGTTACTGGTAGTAACTGGATGAAATGTATTTACCTGTCCGAAAAATTTAATTCGACATTGGTTTTAAGGGATCTTACTTACTACATTCGGATGGACCCGTACCTATATTCGTTGACAGTGTTAGAGAGTAGACTCCGGTCGAAGCTAAAGTTTTCACGAAAGACCATGAATCTAAAATTATGATTAGTTTTTTATTCTGTTTCCTCAACGTTTATCCTTCATTCTCACTACAATAGGCCTGTTCAACGCCTGTCGGTCGTAACTACGACGTTGAATTCAAACATCAAAATAAATTATAAATCATGTAAAGGAACATTTGGCACGCTACGTAAGCGTACTAGATGTCACGAGCATTATTGGCGCCATCCTCACCTATATTTTGACAATGTTTTATACAATAAATGTCACTGCTCCACTTTATGATCAAGGAACGGCCATTTTGAAATGTTTTCTTATCGTTACATATTACTGAATTGTCTGAAAATTTGATTGTTGCATGGTGTCGAACAACGATTCTGTATGTAATGATACGAGTACCTACTGCTAATCTACACTTAACAGTATAAAGAGGAAAGATTTGTATGTTTGTAACGAATAAACTCAAAAACGACTGGATCGATTTCAAAAATTCTTTCACCATTCGTATGCTACATTATCCCTGTGTAACAGAGGCTATATTTATTACTACCAAAAAATAGGTATCCCACCCGTGCCAAGCTGGGATGGGCCGCTATCTATATAAATAAAAAGAAAAGTCCTGACTGACTGACTCATCAATGCCCGCTCAAACTCTTGGACCTAGAAAGCTGAAACTTTTCCCCAGAGGTTCCCTTTATAATGTAGACAAGGAATAAGGAAGGATTTTTAGAAATTCAACCCATAAGGGAGTTCAGAGATGAAAGTATCGCGCGGGCGAAGCCGCTGGCAAAAGCTAGAATATTATAAAACTCAAAAATAATTATGGAAACGGTGGCATGACGTTCTGGACTCGTTCTTACTAGATCGGGCGTAGAAGGAAAAAGCTAAAGAGAACCGAAAAAGCAGGAAATGTTTGCCCAATAGTGGGATAACATTCGTAACAATCCGGCCGTCGAGAGAATGTGTTCTTGACAACCGTCACTTTCATACAAATGATCTTAATTCGTTACTGTAACTAAAAAAAGGTGTCCGTTTTTAGTAGATTATAAACATTCCGTTCTTGGTACAAGAAGTTCGGATCCTCTTTTTCTCCAATTCTCGTAATATTTTAAAAACCTAGTTGCAATCTCATCCCAGCGACGATCAATGTCAAGAACTTATCGAAAATGCAGGGAAATTATAGGTATTTTTGACAGATTGAGTCTGAGATCAGACTGCGAAAGTTCTTAAAATTACGGGAATTACCCCTGCTATATGACCACTATCGATTTGTTACATAGATTTATCTATAAGTCACCGTGAAATTGTAAATACCGTTTGATTAAAATCTATCTCGCGAAATTCTGAACCGTAACATACTGCTTACAATTTAACGCATTATTTTTCGGTAGATTATAATCTATCGAAGTGAAACCGTCAAATTGTGAACTGGTATAGTACCTTGCGCTAATACTAAAGTCAAGTAACTGCCACTAACTTGGAAGTAGCGCTCACCGACCGCTGCCGCGGCACCGCTCCCTGGGTCGCGCGCGGTTGGTCGCAATTCTAACCTAACCTACTTATTCGGTCGGTAAGCAGTACGGTGCAGTTCGCAATTTATCGACAGTTTACAATCTCGCGAGATAGATTATAATCTAATGGTATTTACAATTTTACGGTGACATATATAATCAAAAATATTTTATTTCACATCAAAATCCATATGTTGTTAGTAAAAGTCTTAACCTAATGTTAGTAAAATTCTATTTACAAAATTGAAACGACTGACACCTACGTGTGCAGCCGTATCCAGTGAGCCAGCATGGGGCTGTCCCACCTATCACACAATACACTCAGGATGCTGGGGGAGCTAGCAAGCATTCTACTGAGAATAGAAGCGCACCGTTTCCCCATAATGGCATCGAAACCATCAACTCTGGCCTCGGTGAACATCCCGGAAGCGCTATAAAAGCGCTATATTTATTTAAAAAACTTTTTGCTTTTGTTTCCAGCTATCCTCGGCTTCCACTCGATGATGAATCAGGATCAGTACCACGCGTCGCTGCTGAACAAGGGGCAGCCCGTCGGACTGGGCTGGGACGGCATCACTAAAGCCACCAAATCTAAGGTACACATCTTACTATGTACATTAAAAGCGTACAGACTAACTTTGCAAATTCGCAGATGCAAACCAACCTGTTTTAATTAATTTGTTAAGGGGAAGCGCCAAGGTCGCGCGATTTTTAAGTTTTCTTAGGTTTTTTGCGGGTATAGTGACCTGCTGTTGCTAAGTTCATAAAATAATCACATTGAATAACTATTTGACGAATTAAATGTAAATGCGATTATATGTACGAACTTAGACGATTTTATTATCGCGAATCATATTTAAATAAAATATCGAAATTGCAAAAAAATCCAAGAAAATTTCAATTTCGGTGTTTACCTTCGCGTATTCCATATTTCTGTATGGTAATAAGAAATATCTATCTATAATACAGCAAGGTAGGCAGGTCGTTTTGGCCGCCATGGAAGACGAAAATCATAATTCCAAGTTTTGAAGCTTTTAGCATAGTTATCTAATAGAATGACTCCTTTGAAAATTTTTCTTACTAAATATAAATGTTGAACGTGAATGTGTAATATTGGTACAACACATAGTATTTAGCGTTTCTACAATGACAAGATATTGTGGTTGCAGGTGTACCCCATGGACCCCCCCAACGACACAGACCCCGACGACACCATCACGCGCGTGCAACAGAACGACCAGAAGCTCACTGATCTCAATTGGAATAATATTAAGGTAAGGGAATAAAAAACTGGATTGATTTAGAAGTGGGATAGACTAACCTAGGCTTGAGATAAAAATCATCTGCCTAGCCTTTTCCTAACTATGGGAATCGGCTTCCAGTCTAACCGGATTGGGCTGAATACTCGTTTTTTGCCTGGAGTGCCTATATGACCTTCACAACCCAGTTACTGGGTGAACAGGCTTCGGGATGCTATTCCCAATCCTTTCCTTTTCCTCCCTGTTTAAATTCACCGCCACTCGCACTCGCCTATCACTGTGAGTGCGAGAAGGACAACGCATCGCTCCCGCCATCTGCCGGCGTGGAGAGAAAATCAGGGTTCGAAAAACGAAACGAAGATTGCCGGCCGGCGACAACGCGTGCGTTGAAAAAACACCAAAATATCGTGAAATACGACTGCTAGTGATACAGTGTGGTGATCTCCTGGCTCCCAGCATCCCGTGAGTACCTGACCTCTTCAATTTACCATCTTTTAGCCTGTTTACCTGAGTAGGAAACTTCAAAAGCGTCCTTGGCAATACGCGAAACTCATTCATATTTGTGGTCCATTTCGAGCGCGAATACCTGTAGATTACAGTTTTTTCAGGCATTCTCAGGTTCAATTTCAATAAAAAACTCTGAGAATTGCTAGATTTTCGCATTTTAAAAGTATTATCCTACAAAATTGTGTTGTCACACTCGCAGTATGCGACTATGCGGATTCAGAGGTCGTCTTAATTTTAGTCGGGTTATATCACAATAATTCACGTAATTTACGTGACTAATTGCTGGTAATCTTATTATCTATAACTATTCACGATATTTATACACTAACAAACATTATTACAATTTAACCTAACCTAATAAATCTCAACTTAGGTTCGTATTTTCATAATCATTATTTTACATACGAAACATAATGGAGGAGGGTAAACTTAAACTTCTTCAATCTCAACGCGAATATGTTTATCGTGATATCCAAATCCTTTACGACTTATCAAAATCTATGATTCAAGATCGTTCAAAGGTATCGTCGTTCAAGGCGAGATATACTCGAATACATTCAATTCGCGAAGAATTTGTTGCGTTATGTAGTAAAATACAAACTGTGGAGTTAGCCATGAAACCTGATGCACAAGTGTGTCAAAAGTCTTTGAGTTCGTTTGATGATTTGTACTATGCCGTAATCAGTGCAGCGGCTGACTTGCAGATCGCTGATAAGAGCGGAAACGTCGACGGGACGTCACAGGCGACGGCGCCGCCCGCGTGTGCGGAGGCGTCCGACTCCATGCAAACGGGACGTAACGCGCGGCTACCGAAACTTGAGTTACCTAAATTCGATAGTAACATAGAAAACTGGCAAACATTTTATGATATTTACAAAACTTTAATTCACGATAATAATTCGATTTCGCAAATAGAAAAATTTCATTATTTAGCGTCTTGTTTACAAGGCCCGGCTTTGTCCATTATCAAAGGAGTTCCGATGACCGCCGATAATTACGAAGTAGTTTTTAATAGTTTAATCGAGCGTTATCAAAACAAGCGTATTATAGCTTTAACATATCTAGACAAATTCTTTAACCAGCCAGTTTTAAAATCGGGTAACTTCCAAGATCTACAAACTTTAACAAACGTAATTTATGAGGCATACCATGCACTCCAAGCTTTAAAAATTGAAAATTTGGGTGATTTTATCTTATTTTGTTTAACTTCGCGCGCGTTGGACTCGGACTCGCGTAATCGTTTCGAATCTCAGAGAAACATTTCACAATTACCTACTTTTTGTGAATTGTTAAAGTTTCTTCAAGATTATGTTAAAATCTTAGAAACTAGTCATTTATCTTCTAAATCTCATCTCAATAACAATCCTAACTCTCGTAACCTTGAAGGGAAAAAACCTTCGCCCGCTACTAGTAGGCAAAATAGCAGCGGATCCAAACGCTCATCTTATCTCGCAAAATCTATCTCACCTGCAAATGTGACTTGTGCTCATTGCAGTGATGCACACTTGATTTATCGGTGCCCTACCTTTCAATCCTTAGATTCTCGTGCTAGACTCGCGTTAGTACAAGGTAAAAACAATATGTGTACAAATTGTTTACGTACAAATCACGTCATAGAAAAATGCATATCTAAAATGTCTTGTACGGTGTGTGGATTACGTCATCATACCTTATTGCATATTGACCCAGCGCCATCCAGCGCCGGCGCAACTACTGGAGCGAACGTTACAGCTCATTCTCACGCCGCCGTTCCCAACCGCGATATGGTTTTACTAGGGACATGTCAGGCGCGCGTGTTCAACACCGCCGCCGGCACTCAATGTACCGTGCGTGCACTCCTGGACAGTGGGGCGCAGGATTGTTTTATCACCGCTGCGTGCGCGCGAACACTCGGGTTAAAACTCCGCCGCTGTAATCTTAGCATAGCCGGACTAGGACAAAACTCAGTCACACAAGTAAAGGGGGTGACGGAATGTACTATACGACCTGTACATGGTGATGCTCCACACTTTAATATCAAGCCAGTCGTATTAGATAACATTACTGCTCTAATACCTAGCGTTAAAGTACCATCAGTCGTTCGAGAACGTTGCAAACATCTAGTGTTAGCCGATCGCGACTATGATGTTCCCGCCAAAATCGATTTATTAATTGGGGCGGAGCTATTCCACGAAATCTATGACGGTCAACGAATCAATCTGGGGTCCGGTTTACCTACCGCTCTGCATAGCGTTTTCGGGTGGATTCTGTCAGGGGCAGTAAACTCCAATTCTGCACCTTTAAACACCGCGTGCTCTTTAGTGGCCACCACATTTAAATTAGATGAGCAAATTCAAAAATTTTGGGAAGTGGAGGAACCACCGCGCGCTGTTATCACCGTACCCGAGAATAATACCTGTGAACGCATGTACACTGATTTAACCTATCGCGAACCTAACGGACGATACGTCGTACCTATCCTCTTAAAGGATGGCGATCGTTCTTTGGGTGAATCTTACAATAGTACCTTGTCGCGTTTAACTCATCTTGAAAAGAAACTTAATCGTCAGACTGAACTTAAATCCGATTATGTTAATTTTATGCGCGAGTACGAGAATCTAAATCATATGTATCCCGTACCTAACCCTGAGGTACCTACTCTCAATCGTTATCTTATCCCTCATAGTTGCGTCGTTCGCCCAGAGAGCACGACCACTAAATTGAGAGTAGTTTTCGATGCTAGTTCTAGAACTACTAACGGTCTATCTTTAAATGATATTGTATTCACTGGCCCTAAGCTTCAAGTGGATATTGTAGACATCATAACCGGTTTCAGATTACACACAGTAGTTTTAACTTGTGACATCTCAAAGATGTATAGAGGAATCTTGCTTAGACCGGAGGATCGGAACTTTCAACACATACTATGGCGAGAATCTCCTAGTGATCCAGTTAAAGAGTACGAACTTGCGACTGTCACCTACGGAGTTAGAAGTTCACCTTATCTGGCCATCCGCACCCTCCATCAATTAGCAGCCGATCATGGCGCCGCGTATCCCCGTGCAGCTGAAGCTCTTCTTCACGAGACATATGTCGATGATATTACGACCGGCGCGCCATCTGTACGCGAAGCCATAGAACTAAAAGATCAACTTATCAATTTATTAGGTTGTGCTCAACTTGAGCTCCGAAAATGGAGTAGCAATTCACAATCCTTTCTTAAAACTTTGCCTGTAGATCATTGTCAATCACCTAAACTTTTCTCTGAAGAAAGTGATAAATCAACGTTAAAAATCTTAGGAGTCCAATATGATCCTGTGAGTGACAATTTCAGTTACTCACAGTCCCCAATCGAGGACAATAAATGTAACAAGCGTTCCATCTTATCTAGCATCGCGCGTATTTACGATCCTCTTGGGTGGCTCACACCTTTTATTTTAAAAGCCAAATTGCTCCTTCAAGATTTGTGGCGTCTTAATCTTTCATGGGACGAACCTGTGCCCAGAGACATAGCTCTAGAATGGCAAGGTTTTATAGCGGATCTTCATAATTTAAAATTAATAGAAATCCCTCGTAGGATTATACCTTCTCAGTCTAAGGAATCTCAACTCATCGGATTTTGTGATGGATCTACTAAAGCATATGGATGTTGTGTTTATCTTCGTGTCGTTACCTCTCACGATGTACAAGTTTATCTGTTAATTGCCAAGTCCAAAGTAGCACCTCTAAAAGTGTTGACTGTCAACCGCTTAGAGCTTTGCAGTGCTGTATTACTGTCCAAAGTAATAAATCGCATTCATTCCTTGCTTAGTTCAAAAATCATATTGAATCAATCTATCTTGTTCACAGACAGCTCGACTGTATTGTCATGGTTGAATACTGAGCCACACAAGCTTAAGACATTCGTTGCCCACAGAGTGGTCCTAATTAACGACAGTCCTGTGCCAACTGAGTGGCGACATGTGTCCACTCATGACAACCCAGCCGACATCTGTAGTCGTGGCTTATCATGCTTATCTTTATCTTCTTCTCAAATCTGGTGGTCTGGTCCTCAGTGGCTGTCCAACGAACCATTCAACTGGCCTGTTTCAGCAGTTGAAGTGTCCGATAACGTGCCAGAACTTAAGCCCGCATCACGCGCGGGTCATACGGGTGTGACACGTGACGCTGACTTGCTTGATTCCATCCTGGAACGCCACTCCTCTCTTTCCCGAGTGGAAAGAGTAGTTGCATGGATCTACCGTTTCATCAACAACGCGAAAACTAAACGTTCTGACCGTAACTTATTATCTTATCTGACAGCCACTGAATTAATCCAATCTTTAGATCATTTAACAAAACATGTTCAACATCAAAGTTTTAATAATGTCATATCTTTAATAGCATCCAAGAAACCTTTACCCAAACATTTATCTAAACTCTCTCCTTTTCTTGACACTCGCGGAATCTTGCGAGTGGGGGGACGTCTCAAGCACGCGTCATTACCAGGTCGCGTCAAACATCCATACCTCTTACCTAAGATTTCTCAATTGAGTACTCTTCTTATTGACCACTATCATACAACTTATCTTCATTGTGGGCCTCGCCTACTCCAATCTTTAATTATGCGTCGATTTTGGATACTCGGCATTAGAAATCTTATCAGATCGCGGTTATCTAAATGCGTGACCTGTTTTAAAATCAAACCTATTCCACTTCAACCTTTACAAGGTGACCTTCCATCTTCTCGATTACAACCGGGTCATTGTTTTAAAACAATCGGGATCGACTTCGGAGGTCCTTTTATGATAAAAGAAAGTAGACGTCGTAACGCTAAAACTTACAAAGCGTATCTTTGCCTCATAGTCTGCCACGCGACCAAGGCTGTTCATCTCGAGCTGGTTACTGAGCTCACATCTGAAGCATTCATAGCGGCCTTGGATCGTTTTGTATCGCGGAGAGGACTTTGTCACTCCATAGTCACAGATGGTGGTACTAACTTCGTGGGTGCCAGGCGTTACTTGTCGGAAGTTAGCGAAATGCTCAACCGCGAAAGCGATAGTATTTCCAGTCACCTCGCTTCTCGTGAAATCACGTGGAAGCTCAATCCTCCTTCCGGTCCTCACTTCGGAGGCATTTTCGAGAGCGGTATAAAATCGACAAAATACCATCTCAAACGTATTATCGGATCCCAGATTCTTACCTTTGAAGAATTTTATACTATCTTAACGAAGGTGGAAGCCATGTTAAACTCTAGACCCTTAGTAGAACTATCTTCCGATCCCGGCGAGGTTGACGCTCTTACAGCTGGTCACTTCCTCATCGGTCGACCTTTAGTATCGCTGCCTGAACCGATGTATGCCGAAAACGAGACATTACGTACTCGTTGGCAGCTATTACAGCGCCTATCACAGAGCTTTTGGCGCACTTGGCAAAGGGACTATTTGCACACCTTACAACAGCGAATGAAATGGTTAAAACACGGCAACCGTCAGCCAAAACTGAACGATCTTGTAACCATTTATGAACCCAACTTACCTGCTAACGAATGGAGGTTGGGTCGCGTTGTACAGCTGCATCCGGGTAAGGATGACATTACTCGGGTTGTGACAGTCAAAACATCTAAAGGCTTACTTGTAAGACCTGCTGTCAAAATTTGTCCTCTTCCAATTGAACAAACTAATTAATCTATCTACATATATTTCCATACTTATAATTTAACGCACTTATAACACTTAAACATTTTCAAGTATCTATTATATATCAAAATTGTATATTACATTTAAACTTATTTTAATCTTATCACCTTGATGACAAATGAATCCGCATAGGCCTTAAGTCTCGAACTTCATCTATCTTATCTTGTGAAATCCCTGGTTGATTTCAAGTGGGGGGATATGAACAGGCTTCGGGATGCTATTCCCAATCCTTTCCTTTTCCTCCCTGTTTAAATTCACCGCCACTCGCACTCGCCTATCACTGTGAGTGCGAGAAGGACAACGCATCGCTCCCGCCATCTGCCGGCGTGGAGAGAAAATCAGGGTTCGAAAAACGAAACGAAGATTGCCGGCCGGCGACAACGCGTGCGTTGAAATAAACACCAAAATATCGTGAAATACGACTGCTAGTGATACAGTGTGGTGATCTCCTGGCTCCCAGCATCCCGTGAGTACCTGACCTCTTCAATTTACCATCTTTTAGCCTGTTTACCTGAGTAGGAAACTTCAAAAGCGTCCTTGGCAATACGCGAAACTCATTCACTGGGTAATACGATATACCAGCACCCTAATTGCGTAACACGCGATTAATCATAATCGGTTTCATTTTGACAGTTCAACAATATTCATTGCGTTATTTACGTTGTTGAACAGACACATTTTTCGAACATATGAAGCAATGGTTTAGCCATCTGTTTCAAAACGAAACAAATTATGATGAATCGTGAGTTACGCAATTAGGGTGCTGGTTGTCAGATTTTAGTGGCTTCTGACGCCCGTAAAGACTGTTTAAGATCCAAGAATGACAGCTGTGACCAACGGCTTAACGTGCTTTTCGATCAGTAAATTAGTAGGCATGTGTTATGACATTTGACGAAAAGTCGTCTTATTATTAATGTTTGTGTCAATAACAAGTTTTCAGTATATTTAAATATTTCACTACAAACATAGTCCGATGAACTTTGAATGCAAAGAGGAACGGCATTTAAGGACTGAAAGTCCACAATAAAAATTAACCTCCCCTTCTCTCTCCCAAGAACATAAGCGACGAGAAATTCGAGAAGCTATTCGAGGCACTAAAGGGCAACACTCACCTGGAGGTGCTATCGCTGGTCAACGTGGGCCTCAACGACCGCACGGCCGCGTTGCTGGCCGACGCGCTGCGGGTCAACACCGCGCTGCGGGTGGTCAGCGTAGAGACCAACTTCATCAGCCCGGGGGGAGTGCTGCAGCTTGTGAAGGCCCTGCTTGACACTAATACTGTGGAGGAGTTCCGGGCTTCCAATCAGGTAAATCACACATATTTTTTCTGGAGGAGAACAAATATAACTGAGTTTTTGTCCTGACCAAGCAGCAACTCTTTTTTTGCACATTTCTAACTAACAACTAGCTACAGGTCGGAGTTGATGGACGCTGCTGAAAGTGCCAAGCTCGTAGACAAAATTTGGCTAAGAAGAAGAACCATAACTAGCTATAACTTTCTAACTGGTTGACTTTTTGAAAAGTTCCTGTAAATGGTTTAATTTAAATAAATGCTTCGAGTTTGAGTTGAATTATACAGGGCATATTGCAGTGTCACGTACTGCCAAAGAAAAACCGTTACTCTAACTTTAAGATCGAGGTAATGTTTGCGCTGCCATAACTTCGATAAATCTAAAATCAAGCTGCAGGTCTCTTGTTAAAAAATATGTTTTATAAATTGACCTGATGAAATAAACTCATAGCATTTATTTCAATAAAACCATTTACAGACACTTTTGAACTGTCAAAAAGTCGGTCAAGCAGTGGGAAATTTGAAGCTAGTTGGCCCATCTCAAAACGTAGATCTCTTTGGAGAAGAACTGGCAAGAAACTCTTAGGGCACTCTTTCAAACTAAGATTTTACAAATCCTGGTTACGTATACCTTCTACAACACCTATGTGATAGTAGCGTGATTTTTGCTCAATCCTAAATTCGTACTTTTCTCCGCAGCGGTCGCAAGTACTAGGCAACAAGATCGAGATGGAGATAACGTCGCTGGTGGAACAGAACCCCACGCTGCTGCGGCTGGGCCTGCACCTGGAGTACAGCGACGCGCGGCACCGCGTCGCCAGCCATCTGCAGAGGAACATCGACAGAAGTGAGTGCTATGTGCCACGCAGATACTGGATTTGTTCGTTGGAAGGGACCTACATATGCAATGCTCTGTAAACTTGACATATTGTTTGGGAATGGCAGACGTTGCCAGCGTTGAGATATCGAAAACTATCGTCAGAAACAGATAGTTCATGAAGTCTACTTTTTGACAGCATAAAGGTACCCTAAAGTAAAGTAGGACTATGCTCGACAGAATTTATAAAGACCAGGGAGAATGTGAGTGAATGAAGGTTATATGATCGAGCAGGTCTTTAGATTTGATCCCGCACTAGATTTTCAACTCCTGCGGGGTGATTACCTAACACACTACCAGTAAGAATGGCTTTCATTTTGACAGTCCAAAAACATTAATTGCGTTATTTACGTTGTTGAGCAGACAAATCTTTAGAACGTAGAAGCAAAGAATTAGAAATATCCTTCAAAATGATTCAGATTGTGATTGATAGTGTGTTACGTAATTTAGGTGTCGGTGTTGAGAATTCAACAAAGTAACTCCCAGCGTGTCGAAAAAATGCTCTTTTGGATTTTTAACTCTCAGACGTAAGCAGAGCGTTGAAGATTCAGTACGCGATAAAATCCTGCTACGATATTTGTACTTCTATGCTAAGACTTGCAGATGCAAAAGGCAGTTTTGACGAAATGAGCATTGCATATGTTTGTGCTAAGCGACGGTTGAAACGAGTATCTGTTTAGTAAGGAATCTATGCTCAATAGGAAAATGGTGCAAAGACGATTTGGTTAGTTATTATTATTTCGCTTGGGGTAGATGTAAACTCCTAATATTTATAAATTCACTTTAAATTTTGATATAAATGATAGTTGATTCTATTGAATAGTATGTTATTCTTGTTAAAAACTAATACTATTTAACATGGTAAAAGTATTTTACGTATAATGACACTATTGTAGCAATCTTCTTTACACCACTATCTAGCTATCAATTTACAGTGCAAATAAATCAAATTCTTCGTAAACAGTAGAAAATGTCTAAATACTTAGCAAAATAATGGCTAAAAATATATAGGTTATATTACATATAAGCACATAAACATCTTAACAGAGAAGTTATTTTAAGATGGTTATTTAATAGTTTTATTACAGGTTCTTACGCATATTGTGAGATGATGACGTTCAATACATTTCAAATCGCAATAAATGTTACTGCCATGTTCAAACAACATCATCTTACATCTATTTTATGATATATAAAAAATGTATTAGCACATAATGTTATCTTGCATAGAACTTTCACTCATAACTCTGAACATTAAAGCTCACTGTACCGTGCAAATATCTCAAGTGTCAAGTAACACGATTCATGGAGAACGTCACTATAACATCATTTGATTGTATCACCTGGAAAACATTACTTTCTAGGCGAGTTCAGACACATGCAGTTATGTAATAGTTATTGGCTATTATTTTCTATCATAGTTACTATTAAATATAATGATTTATGTAATGTTTAATGTATTATGAAAAGACAAAAAGAAACTCAAATATAAACTCCAATCGTTGCAATGCAGAAAGCCACAATTTTTAACATCTGACCATTAAAAATTTAAAAAGAAAAGTCATTTATAAGCTCGAGAAAATATTTGTAATATTTTTGTTTAATGGCATTTTAACGTTTTTAAACAAAATACAGTAGAAGTTATTATAGCCCTCATCAACAGCCGTCGTGTCTGAACTAGCCACTCTTAGGGCACAGTATCTAACGTTCGCGGTATGTACAGATGGCGCGGCCCGCACTACCGCCCGGCGCCTGCGCAATATGTCGTAAACATTCACATTTCGATTATATCCTCAAATGTATCGTCGTGGTGGTTGACGTACTATCTGTTGGCCTGTAGTGATAAGTCAAGGGGTTATTAAATTACTTTGGTTGGTCACTTTCTGATCGTATCGAAATATATAGAAAGGAATTATGGATGATTTTTCTACAACATCGTGACTGTTTTGTGCCTGAAGGGTTCCAGCAGAGGTGTACCTATAATGCACACACATTTTACCCTCTGAAATTCTATAAACAGATTTATAAATATTGCTTACTGTTAAAAAACAAAACGCGGAAAATTGGCTGAATTCTCAATAATATCTGTGCCAACATGAAGTAGTCAACACACCACGACACTAACACACACACACCCACGCCTACAAAGCACGTATGGCGCATTTGAACAGCAGCCCATCCTTAGCTTGCATTAACAGTCAGGACACGAAAACCACTGAAGAAAACCAATACCTGTACATAGAGAGTATTTTTGTTCTTGTGTCTAATGCGAGTCAGCGATAAAGCTGCTTGAAACTGCAGTTAGTAGTCAACAAGGTTTTAATTAAGCGGTTCAAGCTACACTGTAGAGAAACAACGTATGTAAAGTAGTAAAAATAAAAGGCAAAATAATTATTATTTATGTATATTGCCAGTCATTCTGTCAGCGCAGTCTGGCAACATTGTCAGATTTTTTCGATAAATATTTTTGGAATTTTGAATAACTTGAAAATGAAGTTTGAATTGTATTCATTGAGAAAATCATTCTGGTAACTGACATTTAAATCATAAACTGTAAATTTGTGCTAAAACTTCGATTATGAACAGAACATTTGTAAAAAGATCAAACATTGCCTACTCACAACGAAATATCGATTACCCATTAGACACAAGCAAACATCGATATACAAAATCGATTATCGCACTCAGATTGCCGAGTGCTAAAGAAGGCTAGCGTGTCGCTGAGCATGCGCAGACCACGCGGCCGTCCTCCGGCTGTCGGCATCGACAGCAGCTTCTTCAACCTGACGCCGCCTAGCGCAGAAGCCGTCACACCCACCAAGGAAGAACCAAAACCGGTAATCTCCGAAACAGTAGATACCGAGACCTCACTTACCGTC
Organism: Antitype chi; assembly: GCA_947359405.1. Taxonomy (NCBI): domain Eukaryota; kingdom Metazoa; phylum Arthropoda; class Insecta; order Lepidoptera; family Noctuidae; genus Antitype; species Antitype chi. The sequence goes on along the minus strand of OX375815.1, from coordinate 4,587,555 downwards.
AAAGCTAAGGCGCAACCAGACGACAGACCTACCTCAATAACGATAGGCGATGGACCATTGTTACCGGACAGACCTTTGACTAATGGTATTCAAGCGCCAGTTGCTACTCAACTGGAAAAGCCTATAACTGAAATTGAAAACCCCATAACCACCAACACAGAGAAACCGATAACTACCGAAAATGTACAACCAGTGCCTTCCGAAAATGTACAACCGTTGCCTTCCGAAAATGTACAACCGGTGCCTACAGAAAACGTACAACCGGTGCCTACCGAAAACGTACAACCGGTGCCTACCGAAAACGTACAACCGGTGCCTACCGAAGACCGTCTAACTGGCGAGCCGGTAGCTCCAGTAACAGAGGAAGGAAAATCAGAAGAGAGTACTGATAAAATACCTCTACCGACGGGCGAACAAGTGGATCGGTTCGTCCTAGCGGCCCCACCTGATGTTAACCCCAACCCGCACTCGTGAGTAGTGACGAACTCATTGCAACTCACACCACACCGCGTGCCCCCCCCTATAATTTATATTTTTGTAGATGTTTATACACGGTTTTATGTGAATTCGAACAATATAACATACAAATTAATATTTAAATAAAAACTATCACTCATTTATGTACAGAAGGGGGGAGTAATACCAAGTCTGAAGTGCATAGATCTGTCAGGCGTAGGTCTTTGAACGACTGTGTGTTATGACAGCGTACCGATTTCTATGTTACTTCAGATTATCCTCTCTTCTGTGTTTTTGTAGGGAGAGAGCAAGTTGCACACCGGTCTAATTGAATCAATCATGAATACGTTTCATACTTGACCAGTTGAAGCGGAATTGTTTTTGTAATGTATAACATATATGAATAAATTTTCACAATCCACGTCCATAATTCGTATCTTATACACCTTTTTTAAGAGCAATGTTACACACTATATTTCTAACCGACTTCAAAAAGGCGGTTATCAATTTTACTAAATATTTTTGTTAATTACTCGCAATTTTTGTAAGAGCAAGATTAATGTGGAAATTCTTATAATATTTTTGTAATTGAATTGGATTCAAAATTGTTCTAATTCACATGACGAGACATAAGACACATGTGTGATACAGTAGTTGAGAGATATGTTGTTCCATTCCAGTACGGAAAGACCTAACGCTGCGACTTCAGTTCAGATTCTTTAACCAACTGGCAAAGGGGGCGCGTAGCCAATAGGCGAGGAGGTCAGGCCCACGGTACATTGTTGGCACGGCATTAACAACACTACGCTTTTGTTACAGCTTATTTACAATGCCGGCTGATTGAGTGACCACTTACACATACACACAAACGTGCAGTTTTATTGTAGGGATTCTCTTGTGACTGAATAAAAATATTGAGGGATTGTAAAGCCTCATAAAACAAACATAAAAAAGGTTAAGAAATAAATTCAGTAAAGTCTAGATAGACCAAAATGGGATCACAAATTCTGTGGCCTGGTGCTAATAGGGCCAAAGTACGTTATTATTGGCTTAAGTACACTGCAGCCCTTTTATCCAACATTTTTTATTTATATATTTTATTTATTAATGATTTATTAGTATATTTACTAAACGGTATGAAAGCGCACACTACACTGGCCTTCTTTTACATAACTTGAAAGATTGTCGATACACTAACTCCCTTTAGCACAAAAAAAATATCGTACTTTTCAATGAACTAGCATTACAATTTCATTTCATATAAAAACGTACTTTGGCCCTTTTAGCACCAGGCCACAGAATTAATTTTCAAATTTTATCATGTTACAAGATTTTTTTTTATGTTCAAATACTATTTACATATTTCACATCTGAAAAATGTCAGTTATCCATTTTATTATAAAACTGCACTACAAATCTATCTCTAGTCGATATGACATGAATGGCGACAAAAAACGCACAAGTGCCATATTTCTAGTGTAACAATTTGTTTACTCTTTATAACTCTGAAATACTCTCTACATTAATTCCTTAAAATCTCTTTCCTTTAAAATTTCAATATAAAACGAAACTAATATATTGGATGTGTTTTCTACTACAAACTTTAACAGTTAACAATTTAATTTAATTTCTAGCAGCGAGGGGAACGTAGAACAGACCGATAATAAATAGAAATGGCCGCAAAAATTGGTAAACTGTCATCTGTTTTGGCGCGAATGTAAATGGCCAATTACGATAGTGCCGTGCTATTTTTTCGGGTAATAACGGTTTTTCACAGCGCAAAGGCTTAGCTAATCAAGATTTTTCGCTTAGTGAGCCTACGTCGAAGCTATGGGGTCCCAGATGCGACAGGATAGTCATAAGCGTTTGTTTAGCATCTATTAACTAGAACCATAAATAATAAAAGATATTTTTTTGTCCTCAACTCAATGACACGCATGGTTGTGACTACTAACAATTGTATGCGGAATGAAGTTCTGATACTAAACTTCATAGAAACAAAGACTATGATGAGCATGGATTTGAATTTCCAACTTTGTATTTGTGTTATGAAACAGTTTCAAATGATCGATTGTTAATATATGTGTATCCTTTGTCATGATTTATTTCTAAATGAACCTGCTACGTTACCGATGTTCGCTATACGAAAATGGCCGCTCGAGTGGGCTAAAAATAAATTTTACTACCGTTTGAGTTGAAGACTCCTTGATCTGATACAAATTGGATTTAGATTTGTTATTGCGGATTTTACTGCTTCTATTGAGATCTAACATTAGCTATTAACTACCAATATACAAAACACTTTTTGAACATTCAATTTATCCCGAGACGCAAAATTAGAATTCAAGTCCCTTAAAGCATTAGATTAAACACTCAATTAATTAAAAAAGGTTCTATGTCCTACTAAAGTGTAAAATTATCCCTTATGTCCTTTAACGCAAGTCTTAATTTAGCGAGCATCGGTGATGTGATATATGTGTATAAATGTGTGACACGTGTCGGTGTGTGTGCATTTCAGTACGCCAGCAGCGACGGAGCCAGAACAGCGCTTAGAGCCTTGAACTGTCGCATGTGGTAAGTTTTATACTCTTATACTCTAAGTTTTGACGTCATCGCATTGAATATAAGAGTCATTTTCGGCAGATATGAAAGGTTGTTGGATATTGTAATAGCCTTGAGTACCTAATGTGTTAAAAAAAATATTTGAAGACGAAATCAATAATTATGGTGGCTGCGCAATGGTAAACCGCGAAATTAAAATTTTCTTCAGTTTTTTATTGCAATTTGCAGTTGTATGTTGATTAAAATATGATTCGCGATCGTAACAAACATGGCTTTCCAGAATTATAATCATTAAAATCATCAATACTTAGAGGGATTGATGATTCTTAGAGGTATGTAGGTATAAGAAAATTTTAATATCGCGGGGTTACCCTGGATTTTCTACCTTAAGAACAAGATGAAGAAGATGAGACAAGCAAAAGCCTTGAATAAGCTTTTCTGTCTGTCTCACTTGTTTTGTTTGTGTCTGTTGAAATTGACTCATTTATCATGTCATCATTAGACAAGTCATTGGAATTTTCAAATTCATATACATAAATCTTCATTCATAATTCTCTTGAAATGAATGACGCCTAGTAATATACCACTGCTTCCCCAGCTTTAAATGTTACGGGTAATGTAAAACAATTGGAAAAAACATAACGGAATCTGTTTTTAGTCACGGGAACAAAAACGCACGTATATTTAATTAATCAGAGAATCTTTTTCACTATACTTATTACTTTGCCCGCAACATAAATGCTATTTGCCAGCAATAGTTTTAGCAGTGGAAAGCTGGAAGGTCAGTTAAACTTATTTGAGATATTTTATGCAAAAGACGCATCTTGTGTATTTGCAAGCATATTTCCCCCCGTATAGCATGTTTGCACCATTCCATGCGTATTATACCCATTTATGTATGCCATTCCTATTCCCTTAATTAATATGATTAAAAAAACAGGGACATTTAAAGAAAAAAAAATAAACCTTATTTGTAGAATATATCTTAAAACATTCTATTTTGTAAACATTAGAAATATTTATTTTAATTCTAACAATTCAGTACATACAAATGCTTCGCAACATACCTTAATAACTTATTTATATTTTTTCTGAATTTATATATATATGGAAAATCTTTTATTTATATTATATTGACTATGTATTTATTTAATTTCTTTAATTATTAAATTTTTTACCTCCTTTTAATTGCTTTGTAATCAAATATGCTTTATTATTCTGTGTAATCATTGTAGGCATATTAATTATACAAGAATAAAATTATACAGTGCATAAACTGTATCCATGAATTCTTCGTCGTCCGAATATTTCATCAGTTATTAAGACAAAAAAATGCTGTTTCATACAATTTCAACGCGTTGATATTGATTGCACTTTTCTACTTAAAAGCAGTTTTTAGGGTTCCGTACCCAAAGGGTAAAACGGGACCCTATTACTAAGACTCCGCTGTCCGTCCGTCTGTCACCAGGCTGTATCTCATGAACCGTGATAGTTGGACGGTTGAAGTTTCCACAGATGATGTATGTTACCGCTATAACAACAAATACTAAAAAACAGAATAAAATAAATATTTAAGGGGGCTCCCATACAACAAACGTGATTTTTTTGCTCGTTTTTGCTCGATGTTGATAACGGAAACAGGTAGAAATATTCACAGAATATTTAGTTATATATTCACTTTAAAAATAAATAATTAATTTAAAATAAAACAAATATGTATTTAAGGATTGCTCCCATACAACAGACATGATTTTTTTGCCGTTTTTATAGATAATGGTACAGAACCCTTCGTGCGCGAATCCGACTCGCACTTGGCCGGTTTTTGTAAACTGACGATCAATTTCTACGCCAGACGTTCTAGAATCATATGCTGAATTTATGGTTAACTACAGTTTACGCACTGTTTTTATTTCTATATTATATTAACTAATATATTCACTTGTTTCTATGCTATTCGCACATACCTACTCGCATTAGTTAAGGTTTTCTAAGCATAACATTGTAACATCTTTACATAGATTTAGAATTAGTCATTCAACATAAGTTTTTTAATAGTAAAGGTGAGTATCAGGAGATTGTAAATAGGTTAGCAATACCAAAACAAAAGTTGAAGCTAATAATATTTTATTTAGGCATTACTTACGATGTATAGTGTATTATACTGGCACCTAATCACATCAATCAGTTTATTTAGAGCCAAGTCCAAGTCGAGAATATAAAGTTTCGGAAAAAATATACTGTTCAGAAAAACAGCATCGTCACGAGGGTCGTTTTTCTCGATCCAGAATTTCTTTCATGCAGGTCAAGGGTACCATTTCATTCTTCGACCAGGAACCATCAAAAGATTAGCTACAGCCACAACTGTTCCAAAGTAAAAAGAAGATAAAGCTATAGGTAGCTTTCTCTTTTTGCAACAGAACAGTGAGAATTAGAATTTCAACACTTCATCCAGATGCCGCAGTATAGCAAGTCAGTCATCATTGTTCCAGTGCAAAATAGATGGAGCTATACATCCTTAGCGCCATCCTTTTAATGCACTGAAACAATGATGACTTCGATCGTTTAAAAACTGTAAACTGTAGTAACAGCACATTTCCACCTTGCAGGCGGTCGCATCCGGCGGGTGAACCAGTTCACGCGTAGCCGCAGCTACGTAGTGGGCTGGATCCCGTGAGCGACCCCCACTCGCCCTTCACCACGCACGCGCTCGCTGGCAACGCACTACGTGCATCACGATACGGACTTTGTGATTGAGTATTTTGAATTGTATACTTTGGAAATGGAACTGTTCATCTATGGTTTTTTAAGCTCGCTTGCACCATCAATCACTGACTGCATTTAGCGGTAAACGAATTAAGGGTGTTTCCAGACCTGGCGAATGCGCCGCTCGCGACCCGCTTGCGCACTGCGCGCGAGCGGCGCAGGGACTGCGTACGAACATTAAATTCACGCGCGCAGTTCGCAAGCGGGTCGCGAACGGCGAATTCGCCAGGTCTGGACACACCCTAAAACATCACTTGATCGTTTGAATTTGACAGAGACAGCATGATGTTTTTATTCGGGTAGTGTTAAATATATAGCGATTTGTGGTGTATGCGGGCCTTCGTAGCTAGAAAGTCTTTATTAGTGAAAACTACTCGTTAGGAAAACAACTATAGTTCTATGACTTTTGGAAACAAGAAAATATCTTCATATAAAGCGAACGATTATTTGAACGAGTTTGTATGGAGTCATGTTTTTATGTCCAAATGTATTACAAAAGTTGTCTGTTAAGACTAGTAAATTCACTAGTAATGATTATCTATCCATAAAACCAGAATATATGTTTTGGAAATGTATTAATTACTTTTTCAACTAAGCCGGGAAATTGTCGTGTATGAAATTCTGAACTGTTCCTGTTTAGTAGTAACTTCGTCTTGTCTTATTATGTCGTAAGTTACATATTATTGGCCCAAAATTACGCAATTAGCAACTTAATGTTATTCTTGTGTGTAGTTTATACTAAGCTGGTGCTTCAATGTTAGGCATAATTTTATTATGAAATTATTTACTTTTAACTTGCTATTTAAGAACCCCTAAGTCATTACAACTATTTAAAGCTTAACTTTTCCAGAAAATTGATTGTATTTAAATATAACTAAAGACGCTTTAAAACACAACTTACTTATTATTATTCAAAATACGCAATCACAACGAACACGTACGAACAGAAAAAATGGTACATTTGAAGACGAATGTTGTGTGCAAACAAGAATTGATATTTTATTATAGTTTTAATTCGTGGACAACAATGATGTAAATCGACTAACATCACTAGCACGATGGCAGGCCCATCACTAGTTACAAGTAAATATTTCTAATAAAATCACAATTCTTGTATTCAGTGTGAACGATGGACGTTTTACTATTAATTCTTACTATAGTGTGCTAATGAATTCGTATTAATTTTATTATGATATTAAATTGTAATATATTTTATAGATGTGCACATTCCATTAATGCGAAACATGCTTCTCTTATATTGACGCTTTTTTAGTGTATAACAAACTTTTTATTTAATACTGACTAAAGTAGTCGATAAATTTTAATAAATAATACAATTTATGATGTTATTTGGGGTAGCTAGATCGGAAGATCCATTTCTTCTGCTGACATACTTAACCTCCCTACCTCGACAAATGCCGTAGAAGTGAGTCGACCAGCGTTTTAAAGTTCCTTCATGTGTTATATTTGTGACTTGACGATGTATTAATTTTCTTGACTAATAAGACACATCAATGGATTAATTTATGACAGCTCAAATTTAAATAACATTTGAAAATGACTGATTAATTATGACTTGCCAACTACGTTTGATTATAAGGATGATGAATATACAAGTCAAACTGATAAAGAGAAGCTATGTTCTGCGTCAATGGAGGGTAACTTTTAATATTTCAATAAAGCACTAGGTTTTGTTCGCAGTGTCTCGTAAACTTTCGATATACGCCTTCGATGGGATTTTGTAATTTTGGTATTCGATTGTAGCTAAGCGCGACTAGCGATGTACTGAGGCTTTGATATGAAGAATAGCTTTTATAACGTAACCTCTTGCTTTCTTGAAACAAAAAAAAAAATGCTTAAAAATGTAACTTTATGTATATTTAGTGAATCTACTGGGGAACTAAGTGTCCATAACATTGTGATACAGACATCATATTTTCCATTAAAAATCAACTTCGATTTTTTCGTCTGTTAGTTTCAATAAGAGAGATTATTTGTATATGATTTTAGATTTTTAAAATGTAATATTCTTTTATTGTGACGATTTATGAAAACATTAAATTAATATAAATCATAATTTAATTGTAATGTTAGTTTTATTTATGTTGATATATTACGGTTCAGGAGCATTTTGATCCAACGAAATACCTTGACTAGTAGAGTCGCAGTTCTGTAGTTTGTGACAACTGTAAAAAATATTAATAAAGTACATAAACATTATTCAGTGTTTTATTCAACTGGCTTCACGAAAACACTATTAATCATGTACAAATACACATTCAGCTGCGAATTCTATTCTATTTACGTTGCCTTCAAACAACTAAAATACACTACCTACTCATTCAAAAATTCAACATCGATTTGAAATGTTATAAAACAAAACAGTTTTGCGAAGCGCAAACGCTTGGCTGACATATGAACCGTTTCGGCAAAGTGATGTTATGAGATAAAAACTTCATTTGAAAACCATAATAATTAGTGGTTAGGTCGCATCGCAACAATGAAAAAATATTTTGCCGATGAACATTCTGGAAATGGATTACACTGTTAACACATATATTTATGATCATAGAAATAGTTGATATTGAATTTTTCGCTCAACTACGGCTGACGATTGGCACAAAGCCACTCTAGGTCGCGACGGTGCGCTAAAAATAAAACGACTGTTCATTCACACAAAGCTTTATTTTTGATCCGTTAGATATGTTTCGATGACAGTTTCGGTAAAAGGATCCGTTACTACTTAAACGTACTTATATTTATGAGGAAAACGTACGGGAAAACTACCGCTTAGAGGGCTCCAATTTTATAACAGAGTCTGTGAAACATAACTGCTTTTTAACGCTCATGGAAAAGCGTGGACTGAGCGGTAATTTTCATTTTTAAATTTCCTGCCAGATCTAGAGGGGACACCATTTACTAATTAAACTTAAATAAGCACCATTAATTGTTTGTATGAAGCTACTAGCCGCCATCATGAAAAGAGAAGGTTCGAATAATTTAAAATGCCTGAGACTTATAAGCGAGATAATAAACATAGCATAATATGCCTATAATGTTCCCACTGCTGGGACACAGGCCTCATCTCTCTGCGATGGAATGGGCCGTAATCCACCACGCCGGCCTAGTGCGGGTTAGTAGTTGTCACGTCTTGATTTTTTGGTTCTAGGACATGCCAAGCAAGATAATACTCAGGGATAAATCAAAGACCCAATTTATTTATTTGAAACTAGCTGAATCGGCTTTTCGGACCCTCTCAGAATCAATAAAAGTTGTGGTAACTTATTAAACCGCATTAAAATTCAGTTTTTTATTAAGATTAAACGATTACGTGATCTCCTACCAAGTTATGACAACCTGGTAGTTCGAAGGCATAAAGCGTTATCCAGCTGAAACACCAATGTTAGGTGAGCTCCTACTAAGTTATGACAACCTAGTATTTCGAAAGCTTATAGCGTTTTCTAGCTGTCACACGTATGTTAGGTGAGCTACTACTAAGTTATGATAACCTGGTACTACGAAAGTCACATGCGCGAAGTTAAAAATTCGTTAAGTTTTCTGAAATTGTCCAGTTATCTGCGCAATTTTCTTAATTTTTCGTTCCGTAAGAACCAAAGTATTAGAAGACATTTAAAAAAAAGATGAACGGAATCGGTTATGGCGTCAGTAGGGATTCATTTTTATTTATACTTATTATAGACTATAGATAAAGGTGAGTAACTTAACACGCAGAATTCTACGATCACTCTCATGAGATAACTAGTAAGTAAAACCTACCTACTTTTTGTGAAATTGGTGCGTATTTCCCTTTTTGGGTTCAATTCGTGATTACCAGTTACGTGAAATCACCACACTCACCAAAACGGTGTTCATTTTGCGTCAATTTAACCTTTGTCAAAAATTGTGGGATTTACAGTTGACGCAAACTGAAAACGGTTTCGGTATATAATATCTAGTACCAAGTGTGCTACAAAAGCGCGGTGATTTCGTGCAACGAACGTACAAAAGGGAAATACGCGTAGTTGGTGGTGTCCCCTCTGACACAATAGTAGGTACAGGTAATCGAAACACGAATGAAGAAATCGAAGGTTTATGAATTTTTCCTTTAAAACTAATATTATAAATAGGTAAGCATATTTATTGTCACATTTTGGAAGACAAAGCGATTCAAATTAACAATGTAAAGAATTATGAAATGGAAAAAAAAAAAGCTCGGGAGTATTTAACATTCGTTATTTTTTGACATGGAGCGATCTAACTAGTGAATAATAATAACAAAACGAATGCAATACTGCTATTTCGAGCAAGATTATGAGCTAAGTACATTGCTGTGACAACTTGTTCAGTAGGTTAATTAAGAGACCAATCTTAGGCCAGATAATAAAATGAGAAAATAAATAAAAATAAAAACCAAAGTCACTCGAAAAAAAGTATATTTATAAAAAAACAACACAATTTCTAACAAAACGTTAAATTAAACGCAATAATAACCAACAACATTTTACGTTTGAAAAAACAGTTAATGAGTTCTGTACAATTAGGGAAACAAAACAACTTACTTAATATTATAAATTGTCCTGTTAATATTATTACCTAATTGCAAAACATTTATGTCTGCGACGAGTTCAACCTACAGCTGAGTAAATATATATAATTTCTACAGCCAACAATTCTGATTTCTTTACCGTAAAACGGGATGTCTCCCTCAAATACCACTACGCCAAAACTATTATTATTTTTATGTATTTCAATACAAATTGTTCTAAAACTTTGTATGAAGCTATTATTGTCATTATTGGCTAGCCTTAAGTACATCTTTAGGCCTAGGTTCTAGCTAGAATATCTTAGTTTATCAACCAGTAATATAAAATAGACAAGAGCAAATTTCAATCTTTTGGTTAGTTTAAAAAGGGCAAATGTCTAATTTAGTGGAATGTGCAAGTGATTTGTCTAACTTGAAACACTATTAATACCTACAAAGCTAAAACGTGATGGCACTTAACTCAAAATGTCAACCAAAATTAGAAAATAGCCAAAAAAAATATATTATGAAAAAATAAAATACAGTTTCTAATACTTATTATACAATTTCTAAGTACATCATCAATTATTCACATAAAATTATATACAAAATAAATACTTTTCAAGGTTTAAAAATATTGCAGGAATTATTATGTAGTCAAGGCATGATTCATTAACGTTTTTTAGGCTACACACAATGATAAAATATGTGGAAGTTGTGTAAATGACCACAGCAAAAAAAAACTCCTAATATTGTCATAGATGCATTGGTGTTACTGTATTGGCTGAAAGCGATTATTTTAACTGTTTTTTTTTCTTATTATGTTTTTGTTCTACAAAGCGTATAATCAGAAGATATTTGTTACAAATATTAATCTATATATATCTTATAAGGTGCACAACTCGGCTGCCTTTAATAAGAATTAAATATAGAAATATTAAAATACACCAAACTCCGAAAGATCTAGCCAAGTTAAATACCAACAAGCAACTCCCTAAATATTCATTTAGCTGTTTATTTAATTTTGCGACAGCTGACTAGCAAATACAAAGATAAAGATAGAAACAATGCAACAATTAATTAAAGAGAATATAATTTGGTCGACTTTGTTCTATTTAATTCTTAAAATATGGCCGCTTTCAAATTGCCAACAAACAATAGGTTATAAATTGTTATAATAGGCCGTTTATATTAAAAATAAATAAAAGGTCTGACTTTTTCCAAATAACAGCAAAAATAACTAGGTTTGTTGCATAAACATCTGTTTCTGAACTCTACTGGAGGAAAATAACTTAATAAATAACGTCACTTTATGTAATATTTCTCTTCATTTACTTACTACTGTAACATCGCTAAATATTCGAAAAAGCTAATAAACATTTTAATTTCTAAATCTATTATTTGCGTACATTGGTCGATTTCATTTATAGGCATTTGCGTTTAATATTTAAAATTGAGAGGTTTCTGACCACTTAAATATAACGATTCATAACATTCTGAATTAAATATAAAACAATTACCACGGTTCTAGAGATTCCAACCGCATTTTTTTAAACTTTGATAAACCTTTTTATTATATTTAAAATAAAACCATTGCTACGGATTATTAATATTTTTTTGAATATTGAAAACATTTTCCTAGAAAAGGGTGAAATAAATAAAAACAATAATCCATAACGATTGTTTTATTTTAATACAAAATTAACAAAGTTCGTCTATTTAAGCATTTATTGCGCATAAGTACAAAGCGATTTAAGTAATAAGAATTAACGCGTAAATAATATATGTTACAAAGCAAAAATAATCTATTCGCGAACTGATATGACTAAAGATGGCAGTGTGTTCGCATGGCCAGAGTAACTGGCAACTGGAACTGTTAATCTGTGGTATTATTATGAACTCCATGAGATATTTTTGATACCACAAACTTGTTATTTAATACTAGGTAGAACTATGGAGTCCGCAAATAGGCCAATACCCTTACTTTTAGGGAATGATATCACTTCAAGTGTATTTCAGCTTTCGAAAATAATTTTAGCAACCAATTAGACGCCTACATTGATTTATAAACATTTTATACATAAGAAAATTTAGAGGCTTCGCATCAAACTGAAGATAGAAGAATTTAAACGTTTTTTGAAGAACATAAGGTACAAATTACTTTAAAACGTGTCTTTTAACTAAATTGTCTACTCTACTTTTACTCCTTCCACCTTCTAATTAAAACATTCGGAATGTAAAATGCATCATAATGACTGAATAAATTTATAATAATAATATGTACACATAAACATATCGTCTTAACATCGTTGCTTGAAGATTAACCAGTGATAATTATAAAAAAAATGGATGGTCATTCTAACTACAATCTAATTAGATACAAAAAAAATACGATATATAAAATAATTTAAATCACTGGGGATGTTTTTTTTTCTTTTCATTGCAGTTATTTGCATAATGTGGTATTTATTTAATTAATACTACAAGTGTCAATTGTATGACAATTATAAAACGAGAAATATATTTGGATTTCTTTGATAACTTTAAAATGTGGGTCGTAAAAAGCACTTTTACACTATTATTAGTACCAGATAACTGTAATGAAAGTAAAACAAAATAAAAATGTCTTTCGTACTAATATTGAACCTACTGTTTTTTACTTGTAGGCGTAACTAGGGTGAAGCTGAGGTTTTAAAGTCTAACCTGAGAACTTTATTATGCGGCTTGAACATTTGGTCATTTTAATTCATTTAATGACTTGAATAGTTCCCATGGTGTTTTCTTCCTTCATGGATTTTTCTAAACTTATTTATTGCAGCCATCCCAAACAATCATAAATTCATAACTCGTTCTCAAGCTAGTAATATTGTTGAACTACCTTCTAGTTACGCATACAAGTGAACGTACTGGTGATTACACGTTGTTCTCAAGTTTGTCGAGCGACATGTCTCGTCTCCAGCTCAGCAGGTCATCCAGAAGGGCTTCTAATTGAGGGTTGCCACCGAGTCTGGCCACCTGGAAAAGAGATGGAAGATTGTACATTTTGATGCGAGCTTTACTTCTTCTTTCTTCGCAGAAGACATAGGCCAGTCCACATCTAGTTATTGTACCAAGGCCCGTCTTAATAAAGAAGTTCATATCTCGCAACTGTTTAAGCAAGTAAACTGTGGGAACGAGAGATTCTTCTGATTTCGGCCGTCATTGCTGGCTGCACTTAGCTTATAAGTAAAGTAATTTGAAAAAGGATTTGGGTTGGCCCTAAAAGATGGATTTATAAGCCAGCACGTTATTATTAACCTTAAGTAACAGGTTAAAGAGCTTTTCAATAGGTAAAATTTTATTATACTAAGATCTAACTCCAGGTCTCGCAATTCGCTTCTGTATCGGGTCCTTTGACGTAGTATGTCTAGAGATTGGTATATAAGGGGCTACAATATAACATATATTAATATCTGACCTCTCTCCGGGCCTCCTCGTCGAGACTCTGCAGCGTGTTCCTCGTGTACTCGAAGCTACCGATTCGCTCCAGTATCGTGATGCAGTACCTCTTCACCTCCAGGTCTCGAGTCCTTTGACGTAATATATCTACACATGGGGCTAAGGAAATGTACTCATTTCTGTGGTTGGTCAAAAGACGCTTCTGTCTTTTATAGCCTTGAAAGTTTTATGTATACAGTTTCAATAATTATTCAGTTATCTGCAGACAGATTGCGCTACGCAAAATGTATAAAGAAACTCGAAGGGTAGGTACTGGAAAAAAAGCTCGACTTCTTTTTCTATTTCAACATGAAACCGGAATCATCTTCTTGTCCAATGATGAATTAGTGATAAATAAAGAAATACGAATGTCTCTACCTGACATGTTACATGTCGCAGGAAGTCATTGCAAGACTGTCAAAAAGCCAATGTTACAAAGACGCATTATTTAGTTCAATCAGAAGGGTCAATACGTAACCCATGCAACAAGAAGTCCTAGAATACAAAGTAAGCTATATTTGTAAAGGATACGAAGCACTTGGTTGTCTCCCTGCCTGATGGCGTGTATGATGGGGAAGCTGAACTTGCCCTCCGTGAGGTCCTCGCAGTAACTCTTGTTCTCTGTATACTGAAGACAAAACATATCCCTTACATGTGATATTTAACAATTGTGCATTTCACATAGTATAAAACCTAAGGCTGATGACACTCAGGGCGTGTCATCATCTGCGTAGCCTTTTCCCAACCATGTTGGGGTCGCCTTCCAGTCTAATGTAATTTTTTTTTTTTGCAAATCCGTCTATATATGACGGAGTTATGCCCGAACATACATATATAAAAAAAATAAAAACCAACATGTCGACTTGATAACCTCCTTCTTTTTGAAATCGGTTAGTAAATAAATAAATTACCTCTGTCAGCCTCAGGTTGCAGTAGTCGTCCCTGATCTGGAAGTACAAGCCTAGTATTCCGGACAACTTGCTGAAGTCGGACTTGTTGTCACTGAACAGCTGCATCAGGCGGATGGCCAACATGAATAGCCCACCCGTCTCTGGAAAATTAAGGGAATATTATTAGTTGTTTAAAATACTTTTGATGAATCTGAGACTGCTAGACAAATGGAAAGCCACAAAAATTTGGAACATCACCAAAGTGGCAGATATAAAAGTAAAAACTAGAACCCTTAAATGGAAATGGACAGGTCATATGATGTGAGCTAAGATGGAAAAATAGACCAAAAAGGTCACCGAATTACTCAAGGAACGGGAAAAGACGTAGACACAACCTTTGTTTCTTAAATATACGGCTGAAATGAGCGTAAGAAAAATTATTCTCAGCGAGATTCTCGTTCAATTAGGTACCTAATTTTCTAATGATATGGGGTGGCCTTTGCCCAAGAGTTAATAGAGCTAATATTCTTCAGTAATTAATTTTGTTACAAAATTCTAGAATAAAATATTAATCAACTTTACACAATATCTCACTTTTGATGGTCATCTCCTTGTACTCCTCCTCAGACGGACACTGGAAGTTGTCCCTCCAGTAGATCTCGATGCCCTGCCCTCTGTGCAACTCTAGTAGCTGCTCTGTATATACTGTTGTTGCCTGAAACAAGAATGATTAATTAGTCTATTCAAATACTTGTTTCCAATTGTTGCTATTTAAACAAGTATCGACCTAATGCTAATGTAAATAAAGTGGATTTCCATTACTAGTACTGTTGAAAAAGCCATAACAAAGTTGGAAGTTTGAGCCCAAACTGAACTTTGTGTTGAATGTTATGTTTCCAAAATCATAATTATATTTGTTTACTAAACTACGAACGCAGTAGTCTATTTTTGTTTGGAGGTCGGTTTCCAGTCTAACCGGTTGCAGCTGTACTTTACATAGAGCGACTGCTTATCTGACCTCCACTACTGTGACCGGGTAACACGATACCTCTTGGCTTACCAAGCTGACAACGAGACTTGACTGGTTGTCATACTTTCGGGCTTCTAACTTCCCGTAACGACTGCCAAAGATCTACAAGACACCCGAAGACCAATGTGATAGTTATATTATGACTTGCTGGGAGTTTTACAAATGTCCAAAAGTAGTAGAGAAATTACGTGGTCGAATACAAATAAGTACGTACTTTAAAAACCCCAGGGCTCTCCATCTAGGAATCTCTCAGATCTCTGAGCAAGCAAGTTAGCGTCCTGTTTTTTCATGGCCGCAAATTTTCTTGAAATAATTAGTTACAATGTCGTGATGGCCGAGTGGTTAAGAACTCGTATCATATCTCTTCCACGAAGTTGTGGGTTTTCAAATTCGGGCAAGTAGACCACTGTGATATTTTCATTTATTTCATATGTACATTATAAATGTGAATATTTACATGTTTGTTACTGAATTACGCAACAACGGCCGAACGGATTTGGATGAAATTTGAGCACACAGATTATAACCTGGATTAACACATAGGATACGTTTTATCCCGGTAGTACGTTCCCGTGGGATAATTTTCGACCATCACGCGAGCGAAGCCGCTGGCAAAAGCTAGTAAATAAGTCTGAGATCCAACTCATCTTGAGCAAGCGTGGTGATCAATGCTCGTGCCTTCTCTGTATGAGAAGAGGACTTTTACTTGAAGCGGGAGAGTAATAGACTGCTTTTATATTAATTACTTACCATAGGATGCCCCAACTCTTGCGTCTTCTCTAGCGCCACGATCATGGTGTAGTTGGCCGCGTTGATGGTGCTGGCGACGCCATAGATGGAGTGCGCCACCGGAATACCGCGACGGAGGATCGAGTTGTCTTGAATATCGTCAATCCTGGGTGAAAAATATTGATGTTCAAAAAAGAGGGTTAAAATATCAATGGCACACATTGATATACAAAACACCCAAGATACAAAATCAGCGTCTGAAAAACGTCTGCATAAATGTGTGCAATGTGCGCTGGTGTCAATAGTATCGTCAGTCATCTTTCAGTCAGTCTTTTAGTACATTGCTTTCTAAAAACCACTTTAAGTCATGCTTGTTAGGTTAATTTGCACGAGAAGTCACGGCACAGCGGACAGAGCTCCGGTGGGATCTCGTGGCGACATGGAGGGTGCGATTATCGCAACCCAGTGCTGGGCACGCCACGATTGCGGCGTTAACGCCCCTCTTTGAGGTGTGACTGGATAGGCGCCACGGCGTCCTCACCTTCCGCCTTACGCAGTTCCTCACCAGAGTTTTAGTCAGTAAAAGTCTGAAGTCTCCCGCTCCGCCCAGAGTGAGAGAAGTCATTTGATAAATTCCCATCAAAAAAAAAGTTTGAATTTGCATAAAAATGTGTTTTATTATAACCAGTTTTGAGTGCTCCTGCACGGTTTATTTTGGAATGGCAACCTATGGGGAGCGGTGGCTAGGTGGTTGACTTTCTGATAGCCGTTCGGCACGTGTATGCTAGTAAATTACCTATATGGAACGAATACGAGTGGGTTTGGTTGTTAATCCAAGCAAAGACCAACGACATTGAAATAAAAAATTGTTGACTCATTAAATATTTCGGAGAAATAGATTCAAAAAAGGAAATCTAGTTCGGCTAATTCATTTGTAACTCACTATCGCTATCTTACGTGATCATGGTCACGATAGTCTTAAAATCTTTCATAATATAAATGCGTTAAATTTCGAGTGTCATCCTCATCTCGCACGTATTCCCCATGTGAGTCACAGTTTTATTTTTAACCCTCGCTACTAAATACTTCAATTAACAGATGTGAGATAGGGAATACTATCCCATCATACCAATTGAACCAGTCACACATTTTCACAGAATGTGTAGTTCTGTATTTCCCGTACGTAATTAACAATGTGTCTTACATGGGAGTATCAGCCATAACATCTAATCTAAATTGTATCTGAAGTCTGAATACCGTTTCAAACGAGTGAGTCGAGACTCGAGACCTTAACCTCTTTTATGGTATTTACATGGGTACATACTATACGAAGCACTTCTAAACCAATCATTAATCAGAGACCGAAGTAAACCTGCACACTTTCAATTTGGCGCCCAACTACCAACGTAACTGCTAAAAAGCAGGCACAGTTTCGTCCCTACCAGGAAACCTGATCGACGCGAAGCCCGTTGGCAGGATACCTTTCCTCAATGATTCGGTTCCTTGCCATATAACCACATTTTTAAACATGCATGATGTAACCAATATTTTGATTTAAATGAGTGTCCATAGAGTTTCTTCCCTGTTCTTCTTTTAAGAAACCTATTACTTTTGTAAATGGGCAGCTAGTTTCATCTTTCTGGTTGACTATGCAAAATTACTTTAACTGAAATAAATGAATTGTTATTTGAGTGTTAATAAAAAAAACAAAAATTGCAGCACTTATTTTTATTTTATTTTTCGCTAATATGTAGCATATGGTGTGAAATAACACTTAAAGTACAATTAAGAAGACAAGACTCGGAGCTGTTAATTTGCAATATCAGTAGAGTTGCTAATTTATATTTTCGAAGTGGATAGGGATGTAAGACCAGATGTAAAAACATAAACGTGCAAGATGAATATGTATGATTGTAGCAGGTGGCATTCAGTAGTTTCTGCCTACACCCATGGGAAAAAGGCGTGAGTTTACGAGTATGTATAGGGAAATGCCCCAGCTTTAGGCAGTTAGGCCACCGGGCCTAACTGCCTAAAGCTGGGGCAAATCCCAAAACCGTGCCGTGTACACCGGTATACGGCACGGCGGTTTCTTTACAGTGTCAACAGCGTCACAGAATAATCCTGAGCTTGTATATGCGCATACGGCAACGGCGCCGTGCCTGTCAACAAGCTTCCATAATGATCCATACAAAACTGATGACCGTGCATACAACACGGCGAATAAACCGTCGTTTTCGCGGCAAGAAAAACGTGTTTGTACAACTGGCCTTAGCGTACCTACGAGTTGTCTTATCATCACCTTTATCAAAATGAGTAATTTAAAAGTATGCGCCAACATTAAAGAACAATTCATCTTCATTAATATGACACATTTAATTTGCTAGTCTTCAAACTAATGCATTACGCAACAACAGTCGCTATTAAGTCAACAATGCATTTACATTAACATGAATACTTAAATAGAAAAGGCCATGAAAATAGCTTATCCTAATGGCATTGTCTATGATGTACAGGAAATATACTAAACGTATATTTAATTTGATGGTGACGTAATAGACAATATAACCATGCATAATTATGTTTCAGGAATAAAAACGTCTCTCTCAAGATGGAGTTCGGTACTGCCTACTGATACCTATCAGTTGTAAATCTTGATTTATTTGCCACTAGTTTCTGCCCGGGTGAAAAATACCGAAATACGGAGACGAACGAGACTCACAGACATAGCGGAAGTGATAGCAAAAAGAAAGTGGAAGTGGGCGGGCCATATATGCCGTAGACTGGATGGGAGATGGGGGAAAAAAGTGCTGGAGTGGAGACCACGAACAGGACGGAGGAATGTGGGAAGACAACCGACTAGGTGGACAGACGATATCATTAAAGTGGCCGGAAGAAACTGGATAGCCACGACACAAAACCGCCAAAAGTGGAGAGATTTGGAAGAGACCTACACTCAGCATTGGGTGGCCAAGGGTTGAAGAGAGAGAGAGAGTTTCTGCCCACGACTTCGCCCGCGTGTATATCGGAAATGAAACCGGCAGATAAAGTATCGGGTTATAGTATAAGGTTTGGAAGATAGGATACTATTTATCCCGGTTGCACGTTCCCAAGGGATAATTTCCGCCAACCACACGGGCGTAGCCGGGGGAAGAAGCTAGTATTATACAGGAAAAGTTTTTATTCAGTGCGCAAACTTTAACCATGAATTCAGCATACCATTCTAGACCCCCCAGCGAAGAAATTTTTCGTCAATCTGCTGTTTCATAGAAAAGTGCAATACCTACCTACGCGGTCTAAATGTATGGAACAGCTGTTTTTTTTTTGTATAACCGACGAAAAATTTCTGCGCTGGGGGTTTAGAATCATATGCTGAATTCCTGGTTACAGTTTCCGCACTGGGTAAAAACTTTTCCTGTACAGTATCTTTTGCCAGAGCGGCTTCGCCCGCGTGGAGGTTGAAAATTATGCCGCGGGAATGTACAACCGGTAATGTAATGGTTTGTAAAAGGTAATGGTAACCGCTAGTTTGTCCGATGTCTATTCCCAAGATGCCATCTATCAGCCAAATTTTATCGAAATCCGTTCCGATATCGAGACTCCTCCAAAACACGTTATGTCGTTGGTCCCGGCTGTCATTTGTTGATCTTTAAAAAGCGTTACGGGTAGTCAGACATTTACCCGAAATCCTGACAGCCAGTGACACCAAAGGGTGCTACCCAGTAGTCCATGTAAAATAGTGGTATTGAGCTGCAACCGGTTAGACTCCTACCAGGGGTGCGGGTTGTTCGAAAGAGATACCGCGGCCTCTGGCACACAGGCAACTGAGGGAACACGGGTGGGTTTTAGTCAGCAAAAGTCTGACACGCCCTCCTGCTCCACTCAGAGCGGGAGAAGTTATTTGATGATTTCCCACCCAAAAAAAAAACTGGTTAGAATGGAAGTCGACCCCAAGTTCCCAACATAGTTGGGAAAAGGCTAGGGGCCAGGCAGATTAATGGAGTGATGGGTTTTCATAAATTCCTTTCTCAGTGAATGCCTGCCGACGCCCTAAGTAGTGATTCGCTTATAGGTGTAATAAGTTTACAAATAGACGCCAAACCAGAAACCGTTTCAGTACCGATTAAAAACCCAAAATAGAATAAAAAGTCCATTCGATGACCAAATCAGAAGACCACACCACCAACCAATGACCACACCCAGCAGGACAAAAGTGACCAATCACCGATAACCAATTTAATGAATATTGTTTCACTCACGCGTTAAAGAAAGTTATATCAATCGTGTCCTGCTGGGCTGATGGTACTTTGTGTTTGACGCTGTAACAAGATCAAGGCATATTTGAGCCAATGCCTAATCTAGCAAAAAAAAACAAGAATTGGCTATGAGATAATAAGTAAAAGGTACATAAGGGCATTGTTGTTCTTCCAGATTCGCCCCCAATTTTTTTTTGGGACAGCTTCACTCGCCATAAATAGATGAGTCTTCGAGTGGAGATCGCGTAACGTGTAACGCTCTCCAGATTGACTCCGACGACCTTAAAAAGCGGGTAGAAAAGACTGGATGCGGAAGCGTAACATTGGGTGGGTGTGGCACAGCTTGGGAGAGGTCTAGAGAAATCGCAGTCCACTGCTGGTCTTAGCCAGCAGTGGACTGCGATAGGCTAAGTTATTCGATTGATTCTAATAAAGGTAAGGTTTTAAGATAGCCTAGAATTAACGATCCACATCCAGCCACTGACTTCGTTTCGATTAGATCTATTAGCAATTTGTTTAGTTAACTTGTGGTGCAGTCATTCTGTTTTAAACTTCTTGGAAAATTTGCATTTAATCACGACTACCTGAAATATTCCGAGTTATAAAAAAACTAGCTTCCGCCCGCGGCTTTGCCCGCGTGAATGTCGGAAATTATCGCACAGGAACGTACTACCCAGATAAAAATTATAGTATGTGTTATCCTAGGTTATAATTAATCAGTCATCACGATGTAAAAAAAAATATAATAACGCCCTAAAAACACTTTCAAGTCAGTTTTGAAAAATGTATGATTCCATCTTTAATATTTACCTAGGTAATTTTATGCCACGTTTTCTAAACCAAACGAATAAGATCTTTCATACAAACTATATCCCCTCCTCCTCCCACACTCAAAGGGGTTAATTTTTTTAAAGTATTTTGTTTCTTTTACGTTATTTGACTTATAGGTTATTTATACCAATTTTCGAGTTAATCAAGACACGCAGTAAAATCATCCCTTGTAAAATTAACTACCCTTTTTTTGCCCCTTTAGGGGTAGATTTTAGAAAAAACCCTGATACACGTTATTCTTTAGTTTTAGTTTTAGGTATAAAACTGAGTTTCAAGTTAATCAGACCGCGCGTTAAAATTCTTCCACACAAACTTTGACACCCCCTAATACCCCTTTACTTTATAATTTACTTAGATAAATCTTAGTGCCAAGTTTCAAGTTTATTAACTCAAGGAATAAGATTTTTCATACAAACAAAATGCCCCCTTTCACCCCCTTAAAGGCCGAATTTCCAAAAACCCCTTCTTAGTGCTCCCCTAAATTATAAAATGAAGCCGTGCGCAAAATTTCACGTTCCTAGTCCTAGTAGTTTCGGCTGTGCGTTGATATGTCAGTCAGTTAGTTTCTCCTTTTATATAATATATAGATTACGAAAGAGAATTGCATTGTTTTATGAGAAACTGTGTTCATTCGCATACATTAGCAAATTATTATTACTATTTCCTTTATTCCATTAAATACATATGAATTACATTTTTAAATATTAGAATATAAAACATAAAAACATTTAAAAATATAAAAAAATTGTACCCCCCCCCCCCCATATCGGGAACAGGGTCCAAGCTACCGGCGGTCAGGGCTCCAGAGAGAGGAACCTCCTAACAATGCAAGCCGTGTCCAGGAGTACCGCTTTCTGGATCAAGCCCTTGACCCAGCTGCCCAACGAGAGCCTCCTCAGGTGCTGGTCGAGGCTCTTGGCTATCAAGCCATTGGCTGTAACGACTATCGGTGCAAAAATCGCTGAGTCCACATCCTACATGTCGACAACCTCGCGAGCCAAGTCAAGATACTTGATTTGTTTATCTTTCTCAGTTTCACGAGGTTCCCGTCATGCGGGACCGTTATATCAATTGTATCTATGCAAGTAGTTCTCGTTAGCTAGACGAGAACACCCGGAGATAATGTGTCTGATTGATTCACCCGGACGGTGGCATTGCCGACAGATGTCAACCGTGCCGTCTTTCACAATAAATCTCGGGTAATTGTTCGTCATCATAACTTCGTCCATAATTGCACAGACAAAACCTTCGGTTTCCCTAAAAGGGTCACCGAAACGCAGCCAGGCTACGGACGCTAGTAGGTCTACATCGGGTCCATGTAGGGCCCGGAAAAAGCGTCCATGATGCTCCTTATGCTACCATACCTCCATGTGATCTTTAGTGTCCAGCACTACAGGCTTGCGCCAGTCGTCTTTACCCAAGGAGAGCGCGGTGAGGCTCTTGTCCACCGCGACCACATCTCGATGCATCCCCACGTCGGCTTTTAGGAAATATTCCCTGAGACTGCATATCTCGCGATTGTGGAGGGTCTTAGCGTTTAAGAACCCTCGACCTCCACACTTTCGCGGGATTTACGGTCTCATTACCGATGATCGTGAGTGATACATTCGATATGCAAAAAAAAAATCCCTGGTGCTTCCACCTTTAACAGAGAGCGCACGGAGTGTAGCTCGATTTATCGCAACATGTCGTGATGTGGGAAGGGGCTTATGGCTAAGTAATAACAGCCGCACGGGTCGATCGATCAGGTTAAGCTATGTTTGCTGCGGTTAGTCTGTGGATGGGTGACCATCTTTACATACCAAGACCCCTCCGTGCCTCGGAAAGCACGTTAAACTGTTGGTCCCGGCTGTCATTCGTGGATCTTTGACAGTCGTTACGGGTCGTCAGAAGCCGAAAGTCTGACAACCAGTTTACCAATGGGTATCGTGTTACCCAGTAACTGGGTTGTGGAGGTCAGATAGGCAGTCGCTCTATGTAGAATACTGGTATTCAGCAGCATCCGGTTAGACTGGAAGCCGACCTCAACATTATTGGGAAAAGGCTGGGTAGATGATGACATTGTCGTGATAAATCGAGCCGTAGCATGACTGCCGAATGATACAGTCGGTCTAATAAAAGTGTAACCTTACATGGGAGTAGGCCTAATGGTTTTAGTGACAATACCTACGCACGCATAATTTTACATATATACAATTCCAATCACCGAAATTATGAGGTGTGCGGGGGGAAGGAAAACGTTGTTGTACGATCGGTAGTGCAGCGACTTAAAGCTCATTTTAGATTGCAGATTCTAGCAATATACAAAGTGCGTAATCTGATTTTTGGTTCGGGATTACCATTCATTGACATTCCATACTCATATTACTTATAGTACCTTCATACTAACTTTATAAAGAGGTAAAATTGTTTTAGTAGTAAGTTTGTATGTATAAGATGTATAAGTAATCTCTGAATTACCAGTCCGAATTGAAAAATTCTTTTTGCATTGATAGCCCAATTATTGAGGAAGATTACAAGCTATTTCACATCACGCTACGACCCTAAGGGTGAGCCGAGTAAAAAGAAAAATAAGTCAGAAAGAACGGTAAGAGAAAACGAAGCAATATCGCTGGCGATGCGATGCGATGCTATATGATATATTTTATGTTAAAACAAGAAATTTCGCTCGTCGAAGTCGAGGACCGAAGCTAGTTATTTCTAAAAACGGATGCTATACTACATTACGCAGAATGGATAATTCTCTATTCTTTTTCCCGTAAATGTCCTTGCTACTACTTGTTTTGCGGGGTCTATCACCCAGAATTATACTATGGCTGTACACCGCAGTGATCCGCCCCATGATCACCTACAGGGCCGTGGTCTGGTGGCCCCGCACCAACCTAGCTACAGCCACCAACAAACTACAGCGCATGCAAAGACTAGCCTGCATGGCGACCACGGGCTGCATGAAGACTACTCCGACTGCAGCGATCGAAGCCATGCTGGGGCTACCGCCGCACCTGTTCATTCAGCAGGAAGCGACGATGGCGGCGGCGCATCTAAAGGCAATAAATCTCTGGAGTAAGAGAGACACACAACACACCGCGCTGCTTAAGGAACTCAACTGTGAGTTCCCCATTACGAAGGCAATAAATGACCGGGTGCCCAAACAATTTATCTTCGATAAAAAATACAGAATCCAACTGCATGAGGATCGACGATGCGAAGGCTTGCGCCCCGCAGAGCTGCGTATCTTCACGGACAGATCAAAAACAGGTAGTGACACAGGGGCTGGAGTCTTGAACATCCACATAACCACACCAGTGGGAGTCCATAACACAGTGTTCCAGAACGAATGCATGGGCATCTCCGTTGCCGCGTCTGCTATCATGGCCAGGGAAGTTAAGGGCCACTCGATCCGCATACTCTCAGACAGCATGGCCGTTCTGCAAGGGCTGAACAGTCACACAGTTGACTCTGGGATGATATACGAGTGCCACAAGCGCCTCAACGAGGTACGTAGCCTTAATAATATTACCATTCAGTGGATCAAAGGACACAGCGGTTCTCTAGGCAACGATGGAGCCGATGAACTTGCCAGGCCCCTCCTGGCAAGTTCATCGGCATCGGCATCGACTCGGTAACCTACGTGGGATTGTCAGCAACACCAAGGCGTTGCTGGCCTTTCTCGAGGAGCTGGGATAGATCGAATAACTGATTCTCCCACCCGTACGCAACAGCCCGTTTAACCTATTATTTACTTGTTTTGCGAGAATAACAAGGTGTTAGATGAATAGCAAATATAACTCTTCAAAATAACTGGAACAAGCCAATGTCAAACAATAGTAATGAATGCGGAGTACATTCACTGCATACAAATCATTTTATCATACTTACATCATTTGTAAAGTTACATTTAAATATTATCTACACATTTAAAATATATTTTCCTCAAATGATTTCAGACAGATGTAATCTTTATCTTACTGTGTACATGCACATTTTTATTATTCCATTGTACTTTTTATCAGCGTTAAACATATTTATATTTTAACTTAGTGTTGCCTGCTTGGAGCATACTTTTTACATAACAAGCTGACAAACTTTTGTTTCTGCTATTTTCGTAACAGTAGTAGCAAATAAGATATGAGATTTTAATTGAATATTATTAAATAATTTTAAACTTTTTATTTTAGGTATTTTGACTGTCATAGACTCACAACCACAGCATTAGCCTCTTCTCTTTTTTATAATAACAATTTACCACCAACTTTATAATAATATCTGAGCAATGGGTGTGGCTGCCGTCATCCCAGTGGCTACTATTATTGCTGCATTGTAAGAACTCTAAAAGGTAAAAAAATTGGCTACTACTATTACTTACAGTAAGCTAGAGTTGTGCAGCATCTGCACAATCTCACCCACGGCTCGCAGCTTCTCGTCTGAGATCTTGAGCCAGTAGTTGAAGGCAGATGCAAGCTTCTGTCGTATCTGCTTGCCTGGTACTTGCTGGATGTATGTGTATGGCATCAAGATTTTCTGAAAATAATTTCACGTGCATAATTATCAATAATATTTTTTTTGTATCTTAATAGGTGGTGGGATTTTTAGAGATCACTTTTGACTAAGCTATTAAAAATTAAACCACCCTCTGGCCACAGCTGTTCAGATTTTAAACAATAAGCAGTTGTGTATAATATTAAATATCACTTTATTTTTTTATTTTCTAGTAAGTCCCAAGTTCCAATTTAAAATAATGAATTAAATAAATTATTATTTATTATTTGCTATTCCTGTGCAAGTCCAATAAATACTTTTTCTTTCTTTCTTGCTTTCTTTTCTTTAAGTAAGTTTCTTGTTCATAATGGTTTGTTTTAACACGCTTTATATTAGCTTCACTTGTATGTTTGTAACGGACTCCTTAGGGCGCGATTTTGACCCACTTTAAACAGTCAGATTTCATTGAAACTTTGTAAATTTATCGAGGACCGATGACAATTCAATAATTAAAAAAATAATAGACAAAAATAGAAAAAAAGGGAAAAAAAACTGAAAAAATCACGCTTTTGTAGTTAGCAGAACTAAAAAATAGAAAATAAATAATAGTTTAAAAAACTAAAAAACACGCTTTAAAAAACAAAATAAAAAGTAGAAAATAATTTAATTTTATTAAAAAGCGTGGGGTGCTTGACATTAATTGATTATAAAAATACCTCAAAAAGCACCCCACGCTTTTTATTTGAATTTAATTATTTTCTACTTTTTTAGTTTGGTTTTAAAGCGTGTTTTTTAGTTTTTTCAACTATTATTTTTAACTATGAGTAAACTAAGTATTTATTTATTTAGTTTTACTTTATTTTCCAATAAGATTGTGACTCGATTTTTTGGTAGGTATCCTTATACATAATAATATAGAAATGGAATTTATTCATTTAAATTATACAAAGGTTATAATATTAACTTAATTAGCAGGCTAACATAATGCCTAAGTATTGATATGCCTGTTGATGTTATTTCTTTGTTTGGGATATACTTTTTATCTATAGCAGTTTTAAAAGATCCCACACATTCAGTTATTTATAAAAATATAAGTAGCACAGTCATCACCTCGCAGTTTGGCGCATTGCGTCATTTTAATGATTTACTAAACGCCGTTAACACCACAATATAACACATATTTAATGCTTTTCCATCTAATCGAAAAAGCATACAAAATAACGAAACCTTTACTACATCAAAATATAGTTTTGTTCTACGATAGATAAAGGCGGCAAACGTGTAGAAAATCAAAATAGTATGCGAAATAAAATAAGGTATTAGTATTTACCTCATCTTGAGTGTTATCACCAGTATTTGTAGTAACTTTAGACATTTTAAGTCTTTGTTTTAATTCCTAAATATTAACAAAAGTTCACACTACACACCGATCGATTTTGCTATGACAGAATTGACTGACACTGACAGCCGACCAGCTGACAGTGCGGGCGGAAACAGAATAAATGCGTTCATAGAACGCGTCGATTTTAAATAGGTTTTGCGTCATCTTTGTGCCACGAAAATTATTTTCATGACTAGCTGACCCAACAGACTTTGTCCTGTCTACTATGAATATTAAAGTTAATCTGGTCGTTAAGTTTTCTTAAATTTTCTAATGTTACGAGGAAACTTTCTTATTTGTTTCTTTCCTAAGAACCTTCTCCTGACAATAACAAACAACAAAAAAAGAATTACCAAAATTGGTCCAGTGTGATGCCGTGAACAAAGGAAATAGGAATTCATCTATCTATCTATCTACATATATAAATAAAAATAAAAGTCTTGACTGACTGACTGACTGACTCATCAACGTCCAGCCCAAACCCTTGGACCTAGAAAGCTTGCACAGAGGTTCCCTTTATAATACAGACAAGGAATATGGAAGGATTTTTCGAAATTCAACCCCTAAGGGAGTTAACACATAGGGTACTTTTAATCCCTTTGGTTTGTTCCCGTGGGCTATTTTCCGACATCCATGCGGGTGAAGCCGCGCACAAAAGCTAGTTTATTATAGTTATAGAAGATATAGACATGATAATAATATTACAGCAGCCAGACAAGCAAAACAAGCAAGTAAATCCAAGCTAGCTTTAACTTCTCCCACTCTGGGTGAAGCGGGAGGTCGTGTCAGATTTTTACTGACTAAAACCCACCCGTATTCCTTCAGTTGCCTGTGTGCCAGGGGCCATGGTATCTCTTTCGAACAACCCGCACCCCTGGAAGGTATCGGCCCTTACAGGCCCCACCAACAGACGATAATTATGTCGTCTGTAACTATATTTTATTGAACTTAGCTCTTTTCTGCAATCAATCAATCAATTTTTCTTTTAATATCCCAACGCTTAAATACTGTATTCTTTATTAATAATGTAACTATTTCTCAATTTATGTAATTTACCTGGCGCGCTGGCCTCCTACACATTCCCTACCTAAGTAGAAGTGTGTCGGAGGTCAGACGCACATACCTTGTAATTGTGTTTTATTTTTATTTTTTTATTGTTGTTGTTTTTTTTTTGGACTAACCTCTTACAGTAGTTTTATCATCGCCATTATTATTATTTTTGCTGGTCATGTTGTGCGATTACGCTTTGGGTGATAATCAGGTCGAAACCTACAATGTTAAATTAGTGACATTATGTGATTGTTACCTGTTGTAGTTGCCTTGTGAATAAATAAATAAATAAATAAAACGGTCTCTCTACTCCAGATAAATACAAGATAGCGCTGTTGTGAAGACACCCACTTTGAAATTGAAGTTCTAGTTTAGGCTGGTCGCATACGTACGGTTTCCTGATAAGGATTTCTGATTCGGAATTCCGTGAGACTATTCCGTGAGATTTTTGTATTAGGAATTTACACTGCCTATATGTAGAGTGGCGTTTTTATGCAAGCACGTATAATAAGGACGATGACGAATTGATCGCCATTACACTTTTACTGGCGCTAAGCAAGAATTAAAGGGAAATATTGCTATCGGGTACACCCTCTTAATAATAATATAATAAAAGAAAAAACATTAAAAAATTTAAAAAATAGTTTCCACTGGTATCGGGAACAGGGTCCAAGCTGCCGGCGGTCATAACTCAAGAGAGAGGAACCTCCTAACAATGCGAACCGTGTCCAGTATTACCGCTTTCTGGATCAAGTTCTTGATCCAGTTGCCCAACGAGACCCTCCTTAGGTGTTGGTCGAGGCTCTTAGCTACAAAACCATTGGCTGTTACGACAATCGGAATGATCGTTGAGTCCACATCCCACATGTCGACAACCGCACACACACACAAGGCACACACTGTTGTAGTTATTTATTTAGGGTCAATTCTCACCGAGACGCGGCGCGACGCGCACTTTTTAAGATCACGATACAAAATAGATCTTATTTACTTCACAATAAGGTATACGGGCTGCACAACGCGGTGCACCTTAGCGTTCTTCGACACGCTTTCGCGCTCGTAGTGAAATTATACCTTTTCGTGTTGTAAATAAGTTAGATATTCTGTTGCTATCTTAAAAAGTGCGCGTCGCGCCGCGTCTCAGTGAGAATTGACCCTTATAGTCACTTTTCTATTTGTTATTGTATTTTGTGTTTCACGGACTGTGTCCAAATAAACGGTATTCTTTCTTTCTATTATTATTATAATCCTGATCAGAAAGGCCGATAGCCGATGAAATGCATAGAGTTCTTCAAATCCAACAGGTATTTCCAGAGATTAGCACGTTCAAACACACAAACAAATAAACTCTTCAGCTTTATTTTTAACCGACTTCAAAAAGGAGGAGGTTCTCAATTCGTCGGAACTTTTTTTTTTTGTATGTTCTCCGATTACTCTAAGATGGCTCGACCGATTTGGATTATTATTTTTTTATTTGAAAGGGTATACTTCCCAGGTGGTCCCATGATCATCAAGTCAGGATCTGATGATGGGATCCTGGAGAAATAGAGAGAACTCTTCAAATTTTATAGGCACACTTGAAGCGATTTGGGTAGTTTTTGGAAGAGTAATTTCTCGGAGTGGTCTCATTTCAATTTGGTGAAGATCTGATGAAGAACTTTGGAGATAAGCAACGGAACTCCTCAATAAATGATAACAAATGGACTGGGATTGCTGAAATCTCATGTCTGTCTATTGTTTACACCAGTTCATAACATAATATCACGCCGGTACGCTGTGAACGGGTAAGCACATGTGAACCACTAAAAAGTGAAAAATAAAAACTTTTTCCAAAAAAAAAACAACCGACTTCCAAAAAAACACTACAAAGTGAAAAATTACTTTAATTTCGGAAGGCGGTGACAAAAAATTCAAATACAGCTCCAAAGACACCGACTTCCGAAATTAAAGTTATTTTTCACTTTGTAGTGTTTTTTTGGAAGTTGGTTGTTTTTTTAATAGATAATATTTACACGCCGCGAGGGCTGGTTCCTGATAGAGCGGGAAAGAGGTTCTGGAAGAACTTGAGGGAGGCCCAGCTGTGGGACAGTATGACTATCTCGTTCGGATTTCGTATTTTTGTGTCAAACTGTCACTGTCAATGTCAAAGTGTCAGACTAAAAACTTTATTGACATTTACAATCTTTCTTCTGTTGTGTTGTTGATTTATTTCCAAACAAAATAAATATTTTCAATAAATTAATCTGTAAATGAAATTACAGTGAAGCAAATTTGAAATTGTGTAGCAAAGAGGAACAATTATGGGCTTAGAACACCTATCCGTCTTCAATTCGTTTTGATTATGTCTGCACGAAACTATTTATCGGCACGGGAGAAAAATATAAGTAAACTAATCGATTGTTTGCCAAATATAAACCAGCAGAAGTTTGGTTACCGTTCTGGACAGGAGCTGCCGCCTTTGTCAGCAAACACGAGTAATTTTGTGAATCGGAATTTGAATTATTCATTTGAGGTCCAACCATATATGGTGAACAGTTTGGAGAGGGCCGGGACGCCTTTTTCGGACTTTTTCTCGGAAAGTGAGACAGGTTGGTAAAGGTTTATGAATTAATTGAGATTTAAATTTACAAAATAAGTCAATTTATGAGGAAATGTACTCTGTAAGAAAGTTTAAATTTGTTTTGTTTAAACTGAAATTGAAATGAATTGGATGGAGTACCAATTTTCAAACTTTTAAGTAACACTGGGCTTAATAACAACTTATGCTTCATAATGCATTGTTAAAGGCTACATTAAAATTGCGGTATTGGGCAAAATTTTAGCCTAGCCACTTGCTGTTAAAAGTTATAAACTATCGGTGTGAATATCCAAATTTCATGAAAATCCATTCAGCTGTTTTTGCATGATTGAGTAACAAACATCTAAACATACAAACTTTCACATTTATAATATTATTGGGATTGTAGGATGAGATTTGCTTGAGATAGGTATTTATTTTCTTAAGGCTATGCGCTTGTTATACAGGATATTAGAAATTGACAGATCCAGAGTAAAGAAAAATAGTCCAAATAGTAAATCAATTCTAATATAATATTGCAGGAACTCCAGACTTCCACAGTGAAGAAAGTGACAGTAGTTCAGGGTCAGCATTGCGCCGGAACACAGCTGAGGCTACTAAGACGTTAGCCGCTGAATGGGACCGCATTGAGAGAACCCTGTACAATGAGGATGGAGAGAAGTGCACTCGGCCTAACATTCTTGACGAGTGCAAACAATGGAGACAGCTGCATCCACAACTCAGGTAAGGAAGACATCATCTCTTGTATTGGCACATACTGTAAAGAGAATCTCTTTGTAAAATTATTAGCCAGTCAGCAAGGTGTCATGGTTAGTGTAAATCCGGCAAGGCGTAGCCAGCACCAATGGCGGATCCAGGGGGTGGACCCAGGGGCACAGGCCCTTGCGGTTTAAGTAAAATAAAATCGAATCATCTGGCCTGAATGCATATCCATCAAGATGTTACGTCAATAAGGAATGCTGACGAAGCACCTACTACATCTTCATCTGCAGTGGCAAAACTATTATGGTTCAAATTTGCAGTCAGTTCTTACTCAGGCACAGAGGTCTGCTGTGCCAAAAATGCACCGGCTGATGTGACAGGGTCAAAAAGATAGAGCGGTCGGAGAGGTCTTGCACAACCAAACTTTATACAGCTTTCCTCAATCATGAAAAAAAAAATGCTACTACTATGAATGGGCAAAAGAATAAGTGACAGTGCTAGGCTGTTTTTTTTCTTAGTTACTTCTCAACTGTCTCGCCCATGTGTCCCTCCCAGAAACAAATCTTGGATCCACCCTTGGCCAGCACGGGTGCCACTGCCAAATGAATGTGCTTTGTATGAATTGTTATAAAGTTGAAAATAAATAAAATTCTATAAGCCCAACAGTGTGACAAAACTGACCACGGAAGTGAGACTCATGTTAGAATCAGGATGTTTATTTTATACTTTATTATAAGGAGCGCAATGTTAATATTCGTTGAACAGTTAAAACCATGCTGTGCTACGCCTCGCTAAATATGCGCCAGCTGTCAAGGTTCGACAACAGTAGGCTCAAAAACGGGCCGTGCATAACCCCACTACTTTCTACCCTTATACTATGGTGGGGTGGTTACCATTTACGTAGCTGGAGTTGATCAGCAACTTGCTCAACATTTTAAGTATTCACATACTTTTGCGGTCGAGGGGCTTCTGGCTAAGTTATAATAACCGCACGGGTCGATCGATCAGGTTAGGCTACGCTTGTCGCGGTTGGTCCGTGGATGTGTCACCATGTTTACATATAGAGACCCCTTCGCGCCTCGTAAAGCTCGTTAAGCCGTTGGTCTCGGCTGCCATTCGTGGATCTTTGACTGTCATTATGGGTCGTCAGAAGCCCGAAAGTTTTTTTTTGTTTGAGGGGAAATCATCAAATAACTTCTCCCGCTCTGGGTGGAGCTTGAGGGCGTGTCAGACTTTTACTGACTAAAACCCAGCCGTGTTCCCTCTGTTGCCTGTGTCCCAGGGGCGACGGTATCTCTTTCTTCTCTTTCTTGCGGACCCCTTCCATTGGTGCTGACATTTTTTTGAGGCGCGCGTGGAACACAACATGCCGCCGACCCGCGCTTGGTCCTTACTAGACAGCGAGCTACCCATTACTCGCCGTCTGCAAGCCCGCGCCTACGGTGACCGGGAATCAGCCTGGGATTCCCGACGCCCAGGGCGTCACCTGCGGAGGCTAGGGCCGTAAGGGCGCATATACTGCCTCTCCCTTACGTGCGCCGCGAGCATCACTGCTTCGCAGGAGGAGGTGACGGCTAACCGTGCACGCTCGCTCCGTACCATGGCCTGGACCAGGGCCAGACGCGAGAGATCGCCGCCGCCGATCGCCTCCACAATGGCACGGCGGCGGCGGTGTTCCGCCCAAGCCGGGCAGACCTCCACCGTATGCTCTACCGTGTCCTCAGGACGATCTTCGCAGTGGAAACACCCGGCCGTTTCCTCCCGCCTTATGCGAAACAGAAACCTCCCGAAATAATCATATCCGGTGAGGACCTGCTTCAGGCGGAACGTGAGGACGCCGTGGCGCCTCTCAATCCAAAGCCCGATAGTTTGACAACCAGTCTAACCTAGGAGTATCGTATTACATATGAATAGGGTAACTGGGTTGTGGAGGTCAGATAGGCAGTTGCTCTATGTAAAATAGTAGTATTCAGATGCATCCAGTAAATCTAGAAGCCCCAACCTAGTTCAACCTAGTTGGGAAAACGCTATGCAGATGATGATGTAATTTTGCGATCGACTGTACCTACATAATGTTTGTTCTCCGAAGGACCCTACTACCGCATCTCGCATACAAATTCGAATTGGTTGTGTTTTCGCTTTTCGATCAATACAACATCAACATCGCAGCTTCATAGTTTTCGCTGTGCTGTAGGTAGCCACAGTTTTTTGTGGCAGTTCATTAGGTCAAGGCGTCGCCTGCCATGTACTCTT
The DNA here is from genome assembly GCA_947359405.1 of Antitype chi. Lineage (NCBI taxonomy): Eukaryota > Metazoa > Arthropoda > Insecta > Lepidoptera > Noctuidae > Antitype > Antitype chi. Next base: position 4,553,599 of record OX375815.1, on the reverse strand, counting down.
TCGCCTTGCGCATGGCATACTGACCCAAGTCCGACTATGCAAATAGCTAAACGTACTGTAATAATAAATATGTGACGTTAATTCTGGTAATTTACATATTTTGAGAATTATAGGACACAGTTTTTATGAAATAATGTGGCCAAGGCCGCAATTTAGGCGAAAATAATTCGGACTTAGCATACATTTTCAGAAATTTATTCCTTTAAACACGGTCTTTGTTATGATTATTAATAGTAGTGGTTGTACCTTTGACCCGTTCAGATCAAAACGAACTCAGCTTTCGGGGTATTTTATTTGTCTAAGCAGCTTTTTATGAGGCTTTAAAATTAGAAAGGTATCTACAAATTCAAATTGCACAACTACATTTGTTTTATTTTGTATTCTGTGAAAAATATTGTGAAACAGTGTATTTTGAATGAAATAGATACCACAATGGTAATAAATAATGTCTAGTCATTCGAATTAAAAGGAATCGTTCGTGGCACTTTTACCATGGCACGACATTAAACTAATAACAGGCAACATGACCTTCAAGATATGAATATCTAAATAGCAATTATTGATTTCCAGAATCGTCGGCAAAGGTATACAATTGCCCGAAAAACGTTTGTCGTACAGACAGATGGAGCACGACGAAGTCATCGCGATGCATTACAGCGACTACGAGGAGTTCAGTGAGAGTGAGGAGCGGCTGTCGCAGAGCAGCACTGACGTCACGCCACAGAACTCACCCAGGGTCTCGGTCGCAGAGGACCTGGGCGAGCACAGACTATCTAGAGAAAAGGTATCCTTTTACCCCATGTATAATGACGAAACAGACATACCCGACGCGTTCTGCTCCCTCCTCCAAATCACACCAATACAAATTCACAGCCCCTATAGAAAGAGACAGAATCCGTCCATTCTGAGATCTGAACTAGCATCCTCTCGGTGGATGAGAAATCTCAGACCAGACTCATCTGTAAATTGTGATAGAAATAGTGCTAAGTCTTTTGTTTCTTTGGATACTAGAAATTACGGGAACATGGCTTTGAGTGCGTCGGAAAGAAATGCGTTGATGAATAATAGAGTTGTAACTGCAAGGCATAGAGATTTGGCAAGATTAGAACCTATATGCACGCCGGAGATACCGCATAGTGACGTCACGAGGCTACCCAATAGTATTTCATCTCAGTATAGTATTAGAAAAGTTTCTTTGCCACCACTGCTTTTAGAGGAAGAGAAGAAGAAAGTTTCGATTGGCTCAGCTAAGAAACATAATGTGAGAACTAGACGATCTGTTTCTAAAGGTACGTTCCAGTTAGACCGGGTGAAATATAATTGACTCAATTTTAAACCTTTTGTATCTCAACTAAGAATTCTGATTTTGTTGGTACCAAAAAAGTTCAATTTTTATGAGTGAAAGAATCTCAACAATACTTGAACTGACGATGTCTTAACTAAAAACAGAACATTAACGCGTATTTATAAACGTTGCTTAAAGTTAAGTAATGATTAGCGACGATACGTTTTTGACGTTTCAAACTCAAACAGTTAGAAAGTTGAAGCTAGTTGCCCATTCCAAAACGTAGATCTCTATGGAGAAGAACGGGCAAGAAACTCCAAGGATACTCTTTTAAATCAAGATAGGTATTACAACACTCTGGGTATATTATTCTTGTTGGTCCTATATGTGAGAACACTTAAAGGAGGTTTCTTCTAAATATAAGATTAAAATAACCCCTGGAAGTTAGGAGATGACCAGTTTCAACCGACGGCGGCCCTTCACGATCTTGACGCGTGGATCAGCACCATCTAGCTTAACCAGTTTGTAGGGAACCGAATGATCCAACACACGCGTTTAAACATCTCTTAACTTTAATCAACGTTTATAAATAAACCCATAACCATTGTAATCATACTAATCACGTTCATTTCATATTATATTAGATTTCGACTTTCGTGTGTTTAGAAGTTAGTATGCTTACAATAAGGTTAATTAATTTCCGTATACCCAAAATTGTGATTTTGAAACTATTTTTGCGATGTAGTTCCTGGAGAAAAAAGGATTCCCTCATTTCATCCATACGAACTTGTGTTAAAGATTTTTTTCTTTACCTTTCATTAGTTTAACAATTTACTGCTGGTAGTACTGAAATGAACCTTATCTCTGTTACATAAGGTCGACATTTCCATGTGACGGTGAGATGGCAGAACTCTTGGATTGTAATGTTAAATGCACAATAAATACATGTTTTGCAATATTTATGTCAGTCAGGTATGTCTATTATTAATTTAGAACTTATTTAATGTATGGAATGTTTGATAAAATCACGTATTGTCACCAAATGTTGTACATATACAAATTTCACTATTTTTGTAAAATAATCTCACCGACGACGGAAGGTAAGTAGGGTTGTACTTTTGTTATTATTAATTTCTAGTCTTTTTACTAGTCTTTAGAGGTATAAAATGTATTTGTGATCAATTCTTGTGTTGTAAAGCACAATTTTCGAGTGTACATAAATATTTCGTTCGTAGTTACTTGAGATTGAATGCTATGCCACATTATGAATATATATTTTCTTTATAAAATACCTTGTGTTTTGATGGACCACTTCCCTATGTCTGGGGCTGATGAGCTTTTGAAATTGTCCGCATCTTCAGGCCCCATGATTGGGCGATTTTTTGCTCCAAAATTCTCCAAAATTCTTGGAAATCAATTATTAAGGGTAACGGTTGCCTTTCTGGAATAAGTCATGTGAATGTAGGATGCTGCTGCTCGTCCGATTGATATCATCTATGTGTTATATTATATAATACAAATATTTTAGAGGAACATTACCAGGGGTATCAGTAAAACCAAATATTCAAATACAAATACAGAATTTATTTTGATATTTACATTATTTGCATTTTATTAACAATCAACATCAACAATATTAAATAATTTGTTTTCGTGGTGTGATACATGAACAGTCTGATAATGTTACATGGCCCGTGGTGGGCGCCATCTTGTTTAGGTAGGTGCACAAAATGTCGCTCGAGTCCATGCGATATGTAACATCATATGTCATATGGTGGTTTGTAAATGGTTACCTAGAAGCGGTGAAATATGGGGTTATTATGCTGAGAATTTGAGCAACTGCGGAGAAAGCTGTGAGCTTGATTTTTGGGTTGCCATTAGAAAATATAAACCAATCGATCGCGCAAAATTGTATTAATTTTTAATAATTTACTAGACAATTTCTAAAGACATTTATTTAAATTTAGAATGAAGAGTAGGATTCATTTTTAGAATTTACTTAATTTGGCAACCCGTTGTATCGAGGCGTATTTTGCGCCAAAATCATCAAAACGTTTAATTTGTTTTTATTTGGCACTGTGTAGGATGCATGTGATAGTAATCATGGACATTTTGTTCATTGTTAGATTGTTAATATCTGTTGTTTGTTTTGTGATGCCTGTTTGATTTACTGATCTAAGAAAAAAAAAGCAATATGCATAAGTATCAGGTATATACCTACTATTTAACCATAAACTTGAAATAAAGATCTACCATACTGTACCTTGCATAGTAACTATATCATGCATGATTATACAGTGCCAAAATAATACAGGCCCGATTATCAGGTATCAATAACATTTGGTTCAAATTCAAACCATATGCACTAACAAAGGTTTCAATGAAAACCAATCTGATAAAGGGACTGGAAAACCCATAGTTTGAGACCAGACTCGTTGCGATAGAGCATTCAGTTATGTTGCTATTTAATATCTTCTCAATTTACACAATATAAATTTAAATCGTTACAATATTTTATCTCACAGCCATCATTAATATATTGATACTACTTTAATAAGAGAGGACTAGTGTAACAACACGTTAGATGGCGTCAGCTTACAAAAAGGGTCTAGCGAACATTCGTTATAGAGCGTAAGATTTATATATACGTATATATAATACATGAAAAATTCACCTTGTCCGTTCTAAAAACGATAACAACCTCAAGCTATTAGCAATAGTCAACAATGTTGTTAATTCTAGAATTTAATGCACACAGAACATGGATTTACTAAGTATGCTTAGTAGGCATTTTTTTAGTTAGTGTTTTTTGTATAATTATCGATCTAGTAAGTGATTTCGTAGGTAAGATATCGTTGAATCGTAGAGAGAAATTTCAGGGGCGGAAATATCTAAATTACCTTCGTCTCAATTCGTTTTGCAAACGCAAGTGCCCACTGAGTGCTTTCGATGAAATATGTTGTTAGTTTTTTGTTAAATAGGTACCATATTAATAATAGATGCTTATCTGTATTCGCATAATTCTTTCGTGAGTTTTATACATTTATAAAGTGAAATTCAGAACCTAAGGTACTGACTTTGGCTCACTAAAAGGATTCAAAACTAAAAATCGAATGTTACATTCTATTTATTTTATAACTGGATGAAGTTATAGAGCCAATTAATATTCTTCCGCGTTATGTTTATCCATCAAAACTTCAGTGGACACATGCTTTGTAAAGTTATATTTTAATTATAATATAAGAAATGTTGTTTTCGTGCCATTTGTCGAGATCCGATACATTTTATTCTAATCCGAAGAGCTAAGACGATTAGATCACCACCACTAAATACTTGCGCACGTCAAATTGTCGTATAAATCTGGTTTTAAATATAAATTGCGTTATTATCTAATAAAATATTGCATAAAACAAACTAACAGTGATAATTTGTGTGATAAATAGGTTTATACAGAAGTGAATTAACATATTTTCACCAACATCCAACGTTCCTTTTTAAATTTATTTTCATAAGTTACATCCGCTTACGTTCAATAAATCCTGCTTCGTCAAACAATGTAATATTTTAGTTTACTTCTGTTTAATAATAAATTATAATCGCTTTTAGAATATAACGTGATCGTATGGCGAACGCGCGTTCGTCGGCGCCTTGCCTACGACAGTTCGGCCACTAAGTATCACCTAGCAACAAGTTTCGTCGAGAACATGCATACGGTACATACACATTGCACATAAACAATAATGGTAACATTAGACGTCAAGCAAACACACGCAGAAGGACTCAGCTATATTCTCTCTCGTTAAGGCGATTATACAATTTTAAACACTATTTTTATTTTTTAAATTGCACACTGACCCACCTCTATAAACTTTTAATTGCGATAAATATATTGTAATGCTGTATAAAAATATTAAAGGAAAAATCGTCATTTAATATTAATACTTATTTAACATTCATATTTTAATCCCAAATCAATAGCGTGTATTTTACATTTTTACAATGAGACGTCCGAACTCTATACCTAACTAGCATACAGTGACATCGAAGCCTAATTCACAACAAACTACACACGATAGTATTTGAATATAAACTTTTTAATGTAACCGTAGCCTTCTATTTTAATGCAAAGGAGACGTATATTGGAAAATTCTTATGTAACATACAAAATTACATTTGACTATTTACAACATTCTAGCTAAAAACTTTAAAAATTGAGTGTCGAATGCAGCTCGCGGCGGTACTCTAAATATTAGGTACCTAGTTTGGCTAGGGCTCCATCCATAGGTCACTACTTACCGATATATCAAGCTCAAATTACAACTAACCCACTATACTCGGCTGTGTGCGGTGGCCAGTATGCCGCCCCGTCGCCCGTCGCTGGCGCCCGACTCGTCCCCTACCTTGGCAGACATATTGGCGATGCCAACTCGGCCGAATAAGCCAATATGATCATTTTAATTAAATATTTTGGACAGACCGATTAGTTTTAATTACATAAATAATATTCTATCGTGCACAACCATCTCATAAACTTTACAATTTTCTTTACGCCCGGTGAGTTATTATGTGTAATATTATATTTGATATTTTTTGGTTAGCCCCTTGCATAAAGGTAGAAAATTCTCCTTTGTTTAGCACAGATACGGGTGTGTTATTAAAGTACAATTTGTACTTTGGAGTAATATTAATACACTTTATATTTTAAACATTAATGTCGCAGGAATCTTCGTTCATTACAGGGCCTAATTTTTTGTACTTTTTCGTTCGGGTACTTTGCTCTATGGATAATGTAGGTACTTAGTGATTTTACAAAAATATGGCAGTATGTTTGCATTCAATTCCTTTACGAACTAGGGTAGCTGTGCTATTTCCGTTATTGGACCGAAATGAGCGCAGGTTGAATACTTAGGACTTTACATGTGTCCGGATATCCGTAGAGCGCATACTTTGGAATATTCTCGAAGACACAATATCGAATATTCAGTACAAGAGCACACATTCGAATATTCGTGAAAGTTTACACATTAACCTATGATCTGTACTGTAATTAAGGCCGGTTTTGCCTATTCTATTCAAATGAATGATATCTATATGATTGTGATAAAGATATCTATGTACAGGATGTTTGATAAAACTTTAAATACTTTCAAATACTAACTATCAGTAAAATTGAGGTATTTATTAATTATTAGGTATTATATAAATGAACTTAGTGCTTTTGCGTGCGTGCGACGCGTAGCGGGCTTCGTGGGGTACTCATACTTTATATATTCATCAAACATCTTGTATTTTAGTAATAATTATTGCATTACGTTGTATTTGCTATTCGACGTTCTGTAATGATTCTAATTGGTGAGGCAATGTTAACTAATGCCTAATAAATTCTAAAAAAAGGACCTCTAACCAGCTGCACTGCCGAATGCCTGTTTGTCGGTGAGCGCGAGGTGAGTGCAGCCGGCTACAGCATCTTATCTAATACAATCAACATAGTAAACTATGAGAGTCCACAATCGTCAAAGCACCCGGAGTTAACACTAAATACATCGCAGGCTTCAGAAGCCTATCTATTTTAACAACGATTCGAAAATAATATCACACATTTACATCAAAATTACACTTCGCACTCGGTGTCCCTGGCAAACAAAAAACCATCTTCGAATTTGAACTAATCTCGCAATGGCATCGTTTCGTAGTTTATTAATTATTTCAGTTCATTGGTTTTTCATGTGCAGCGCCATGTTTCACGTCCACTTTGACAATCCCCCCGCCAAATATCAGGAAAAAAATAAAGAAAACAAAAAGAAAAAAAAATAGCATAATATAATTTTATTAAAATAAAAATAAAACAAAAACGTGGTACTATAAGGTGAGGCTGGAAGTTACTATGTTCTTGTAACAGTTGAGCATACTTTTATGCAGATTTGAAGATGAAAAACGCGTCATATTAGTTTGATTACTTCTCTCTCGAGTTTATGGAAAGAATATGTATTCGATTCTGCATGAAAATATTCAACTAGTAGTCTAACCTTAGTAATATAAAGATTTAGTAAAAAAGAAGATAAATAATGAGCAATGGAACTGTATGCATACTACTACCATACGTGCAATTTGAATATGGCAGTGTCTTAAAACTAAATAAAGAATTCAATGTGAATCCATAGAAAAAAAATTAACATCTAAAAACTTAAAAATAGTGACTAAAAATAACTTCGTTCAATCACAAAGTAACGATGATGATATGATGTGCTTAACAATCAGTCGATGAATAACATTAAATGCTTATAATATGTCTATATTTCAGCTTTAAAAATAGCACTTAATTACGTGAAACGTGACAGAAAAAAACTACAGAATAAGGAATGGATATTCTAAGAAAAGCGATAGCCTACACCTATGTCCATTTACACGTGAAACCAACATGCAATTAAAAGTTTAAAAGGTTCCTTTCCTTGAGCATTGTTTACAAATAATTGAAGAGACCTTTGGAAACAAATAGAAGAAGATTTTAGCTGAAAAAAGACAACAGAGAAACTGTCTTTTTAAAGAAATTCACAACAGTTTGTTGAAGAAACTGTCAGAAGTTGTTCAACGCGAACATTTGGTATCCAATATTACAACAGTGGTTCTTTGATTTTTATATTGGAACCAGTTCTACATTTTTAGACTCATCCATTTCGATCCAATCTTAGCTCCTAAATAGTTAAACTCACTGTATCGGATGCTTCCTGGCTAATACCAAGAACTACTGTTGTAGGAAGAAAAAGAGGTGTGTCAGGACTCTGCCCATAATGTGTATGCATGTGTGTATGTAATCTCCAACACCTTTATAAACAAGCCTAAAACTAAACCACCACCGCATAATATGAGTTAAAATTATTAAAATATTGAAAGTCGTTGTTTAGCAATTTTATTGTGAGTCAAACGTGCAGTGTGTACCGCTGTAGTCAGTACGTTAGAGGATGTCACAGCTTCCTACCTGACGTCTCTCATTATGCGATCTGTTGTAAACCTGCCGCTCTCGCGATCGGTTTGCAACAGATTGGGAGCCCATGTTGTTAATCAGCAACTTCCTCATATAAGTCCTGATATCAGCGGTATACTACTAGTTAACACGGATAAATACAGCTGGTGTAACGTGCCATAACATTAAAATTTCCAACTCTCTACTGTTTCCTTAAATTACGTCCGTATCTTTAAAATGTATATACTCGTTAATAACAGCGTTTTACTGAACTCCGTCTAAAGTTTTATCCTAGACATCGAAAGCTTTTCTAAATTCTTAAAGCGCTTTCTATAAATTCTGCCTTGTTAACTATCCTCTGTTGTGGCTCCTATAGACTGTTTTTCTCGTGACATATAAGATCCAGTTACTGTTCTGAACTGATGGAGGTGCTATAGACTGCGAGACCAGTGGCTATAGGATTCTATATCCATACGTTTTAATTTTCATTATAATAATGCTTCAAGTTTTAGTAGGTAGATACAGCTAAACAAACGAATGCTAGTCTATACAAGAGTGCGTTTGAGGAGTGTAGATTGCTGTGCAGGAAGTGTTCAACTTAGAATACTAACATATACAGTTGATAAAAATAAAATAAAACGGGGCAGTGGAGATAGCAGCACTCCCATTCACGACTAAATAAGTCAAGACAAAATCTAGTAATACGTGGACGTTTACCCGAGAGTCGGGTTAAGAGTGCGGGAGTGATGCTTTGGGATTAGTCAGGGACGGATGTATCCCACGCCGCGCCACGCCACGCGTGTGTCGCGCCACGTCACGCTACGTGGCGCGGCGTGCGCGTCCCGGGTGTCGGGCGGGGTGGTGCAGGATTGTCGGAGTGGGGGCCTACAGCCTAGATGTAGGAGTAGGGCCCGTCCGTGAGGGCGCTGCACAGCAATAGTCAGGAGGCGTCGTCCTTGCCGCCCGAACCCGCCGCCGCGCGCCGCGACGACCGGTACTCCACGCCCGGGTCGAACTGCATCAGCACGAACACCTGCGCACACAGATGACAACATTTTCAACTAGTTTCTAGGATATTTTTGATTTAAAAGAGTGCCATAGAGTTTCTTGCCTGTTCTTCTTTCTAGTTTGAATTTGTCAGATTCTAAAGATTTTGCGAGTACCTATACTAAATGTTTCCAAAGGAAAAATAAATGATTAAGTATAAAATTGGAGTCCTCAATACACAACAATGTGAACATAATCACCTGGTCGGTAGGTAACAATGAGAAGTCATCAGGCGGGTTGGTGATGACGTATCGCTTGCTGCTGGCGTCACACGAGGAGGACGTATCCCGGAACCGGTAGAGTCCGATACACAGCATCCCGTAGGTGCTGAGCGCGGCAGCAAATAGGTCGCCGTACTTGCCGGCTTCGCCGAACTGCGCCAGCGGACCGTCGTACAACGAGATTTGGCCTACTCTACACCGGTCCCTGAGAACAAACACATTTTGGCACTTCACTACCGCGACCTTGACAAGAAGACATTAAGAGGTCTCAAAGTCAAAAAGTACTACGGTTGCTCAAGTTTTCCAGCAAATGTAGGTACACATTCAACAGCTCAGGATGTGGAAAGATAGTAACTAAAGAGTATGTTTATGTTACCTATTAGCTAAGCTTTCTGGCGTGGAGTATCCGCCCCGCAGGCCGGCTCCCTCAGCCAGGATCAGCTCTAACTCAGGCGTCGCACCGCCCGTGATCAGCGAGCGGATCAGCGTTAAGGCATTTTGGTTGAAATAAGTCTGGAACAGATTATTAACCATTAGTTACTTTGAAAGCTCAAGACGAGTAAATTCTGGCGCAAGTTACAAAAAAGCCATCGTAGCTATACAGCACATCGATCTTTATTCACACTAGAAAAATATTGTACTTATCAGAACCGTGAGTATAAGGTAGTTGTCGCAATGAAAATCTCCAGTGCAGTCCAATGTAAGAGTCCTTGCATTCCGATTCGTGGCACTCCTGATGCACCTAATATAAACAGACACTCATAATGGGGTACTGATACTTACGGTGGACATAAGTGAGTCAAGCACGCTGACGGCGAAAGCGGTGCCGCACGCAAAGGGCTGCGTCAGGTACAGCTCCGTGTCCGGGTCGTCATCGTCGTCTTGGTCCAGGAACTGCACGTTACTGTCGTTCACCAACTCTGCAGGCAACAAGATTATGAGACTAGAGCGTCAGTTATTGTAGAGGCATGATTGACGAAGAATGTAGAACTCGAACTAAAAGTAATTGTGAAAATGAAGATGGTTAACGCGTTAATTTGATCATACTGAAATTACAGTCGAATTACTGTTTCGTCTCTTTCCCGTTTGGTACTCTTCACGAGTAAGAAAGTAAACCTGCTTAACGTCACCATAATAGTCCCGATTCTCTTTGACTTTGAGAGCCAGATAAAGAGGCGTAAGAAGACAGACTCACCAGTAATCATAGGCACATTGGCACCATACACGGAGCCCCGTCTCTGCAGCAGTACCGGCGCCGGTGGCTGTCCAGGCGGCGGCGGCGCCGTACTGTTTCCATTCGTCCCCACTCCTGCACTCAGCACCCCTATCGTGTCGTCGAATGTCATAGCCTTGATGTTCAACGAAGCCAAGATAGCTTCCTTGTCTGCCAGCGTGGGATCATCGTTGGATGGCACCTTCGCTGATAGGATGCAGCACATGTCACACAAGTTTACATTAACTGCACGCAAGTCGGCCCGGCTTAGCGGTGAACCCTGAGGAAGAAAACAATTGATTCAAAAGACGCAGAAACAGATAGTAATGTTGGTTATGACATAAATCTAGTATGTTGAAAAAATGTCGCATGTTGAATCAGCATAAAGATGCCAATTGTTATATTCTTTATAATCGGCCAACAATGATCCAGTGGTCCATGACCAATAACGAGTCCAAAATAACGTTGCTCACATTCAAAACAGAAATCTTGGGTAGATTCTGCAACATCTTCCATTCTCTTCTAATATAGTCAACGCTTCCCACGATGACCACGTGCTTGAGCTCGTGGTAATGAAAATTGGAGGCCCTCAGCGGCATCACCAGGTTCCGAAGCCCGATAAGTGGTGAGTCAGGGTCCGCGAACAAACACACTACCACGTGTCCGTTCAGAACTGTCATGGCCGCTTGATTCCTGTCCTGTAAAAGATATATGTTTGTTGAGATTGAATATTGGATAATGTTAGATGGACTGAAGTTCACATTGGAATAGAAACAATTAAAACATTCGTTATTTTGGTATTATATCTACTTACTAATATACAATCTTCCAAGTTCCTTGCGGGGCTCCAATGGAACATCCCAGTGGAGTCGTATTTCATTTCAGTCTTTTCGAAGTCGAAATCTTTCGACTGGTCGTCAGCCAGGCCCGCAGGTAGGCTGACGCCATTGCTGTTTTGATTACCACCACTGCTTCTACTCGTTGGCCTGTACAAAAGTTGGATCTCAGTAAAGGTTTCCATCAAATTATACTTTCGTGCGACTAAACAAAATGTGTTTATGTAGATGATTTTATAGTTTTTGTTTATTGTTTCCAATTTAATCTAGTAGAGGAAATTAAAAGGTTTCGGGCTAATAGTTAGATCATTGTTACTAGAAATGGGGAATATGAAGAGATAAGAATAGCCACTACAGAAGATAGCGTCTAATTCACTACTGTGGATTCTGGGGCAGTAGAACATTTGACTCCATTGATTTAAAATTGGATTCTTGAGTAGAACCAAGTTATTTCTGAGTGTAGTTTATTTTACAAGTGATGCAATCTAAAGCTACTGATTGCGTTGTAGGTATTGAACATAATAATAACTAAACTACTTTTTATACAGGAATCCGCATCGCAGACATTAAATATTAAACTGTGTATAAACATATAGTGGACATAAACATGCTGTAGTTGTGTGTCGTGCGGAATTCAAGTGCAGTACACGGTAAAATATTAAAATAAACTCCTAAACGTTATCGAACTAAAATATTTGACTAGTGAGGCAAGCACTACTTACTCTACGAACTTAATCGAGAAAAGTCTGCGCAGTCGTCTGCACTGCTAAGTCCGAAGACTGTGCAATACACACCCAATGTAGGCAACATTGACACATGGCTGACTTAACTCGTGTAAAAGAATTCAATTACTTTGCAAATATCAAAACTACTGATAAAATGATCTAGCTGAATAATTTTCAATTACATGAGTTTTTTCACTTCGTAGGCAAGGTGATAGGCCTGGTAATTGGTATCTTGATCCTGGGGATTCCTGTAACACAGGTTCAAAGAGTCGTCTCCGTTTCTTTTTTTAGGAAAACAAATGTGCAAACAGGTAATAATATCAATTTAGTGCTTTGTGCACGTCGTGCTCAAATAAAATACTCGAATAACAAGCCGCGATAGAAAGATAAATCAAGGATAGAAGAAGAGACTTTATGGAATGTATTTAGATTCATTATTTTAATTTTCATATTTATAAGTTGGACCATGTTTTGGAGTTTAGATCGGCTGGTTTCTATAATTTTCTGAAGCCGATGCATGATGTCGACAAGATCAAAATATTAGACTTAAATAAATTAATACACGGATTGTGTTGCTTGGCTCCAGAGAAAGCTCCAATTATAGCGTTATTTAACTGGGAGTGATGATACATGACTGAAAGAAGATTTTTTTCAAGAGATAGATCATAGAAAGAAAATGATTCTTCAACACTAATTCTCTCATGTGTATGAAAAGGAAATAGAAAACAGTTTCCCAAATACAGAAATGTATTTTGATTCAACTTCTGAAATTCTAAGTATCATGAATTTGTAACACCAACTGATATACTCTAAGCTACACCATGTACCACCACTCGTTAACATTTAGTAATTAAAACGGTATAAGTATTGTTTCTGTGGTAGACTCACGTATCTGGCGGGGCCCTGTTGACGTTGGGTTTGACCTTGTTGACTTGTCTTGTGGTGGTGGTATTCATCAGCTGATTCGCCATCGGGGACAACAGCGTTGTCGGCGCTGCGTTCCGGTGATTGCGATTTATTACTAGAGGAATAAAACCTTGATCAGTTTCGTATTTCCTTTCTGTGTTGATCTGTAGGTACGATAAAACCAGCCGTAAATATGATACATCGAGTTTTAGAGCGTCGCGGTCGGCTCTGTCACTAATACCTCCGTGACTATCTCTTTCTAAAGCTCAATGTGTGGGTGACCCCAACAAGGTTCTTTTGGCGCTTGAATGACATTGCCAGGGGGCGCTATTGGTAAACATTTGTGCAATTTGTTTTGAGAAATTGTAGCGCTATTAGCACCCCGGTACGGTAGTCTTCTGTCTTTGATATCGATAGAAGTAGGTTATTTCCACAGAGTTATTTATTATTTTTCGGTTTCGTTTTGGCTACCCTGTGGCCTCAGGTTTCAAGTTTTCTTTGTTGTTTTCAGTCCATAGCATCGTTTGTTGTTGTTAGGGCTTCTGAAGATAGCATTGTGTGTAGTTTCCGGCCCTAGGTATAATCTTTTTCGTGATTAACATAAAGATGAACGATAAATGATACAAAATAATCTGAGTAAATCAATCATTGATGAATCAATGTTGGAAAATAAGTAAGTACCTACTGCAGATAAAAGAGCACATAATATATGTTCAGTAGTCTTTGTTACAACAAAAAATAATACAATACCCTGTGTCTTCTAATTTATATACTGATGATAAACTCTGGAATGATGGTGTCTTGTTATATTGCAAATACTTACAACTAGTATCCTCCCCTCTTTCCCTCGCAATTTCACCTGAAAGGCAATAAGAACAATTTACGCGAAAGTGTTACTCAATTATGTTGTAAAAGCAGCAAAGCTGTGTGAGATCTGTGAGTTTTTGATTTTAATTTACTTTAAATATTGCATTTTTTTGGTACAACAAAATTTACAGGTACTGAATTTATTCAAAAATCTATTTTAATTCAATTTCTTTTTTATTTGAAAGTTACTTGGGTTAAGTTTAAATATAATTACTTTTTTTACTGTATTCTTAATCAATATTCTACAACAAAAGCATAGATGTAGGTACCCACATAGCATTCACTTTAGCGTTGCCAATTTTGGACAAAATTTGATATAAGTAGATCTATGTATTAAATTCGCAAAATTATCGGTTTTAAGCTATCATTCAAATTGTAAATCAATCAGGGCGGCTGCAGTCGCTGTTTCCTTGATCTGCATTACAATCGGATGTGTGTCATACTAGTTCATAATATTATCCATGAATTGGCAACTCTTTTAATTAACATGGTAGGTATTAAATCATTCAGACAGATAAATGCGATGCCATGAATATATATTTGCAATGCGCGGCAGAGGGGTACAAACCACAAATGATAATACATCCGCTTTAGAGTTTACCAAGAAGCACAGATCGATGGAAACAATTCAATCGACGTTGACTCATTACTCATTGAAATAGTGAATGCAAAAGTAAAATAAAAACAAAATGATTTTGATTCGTGTTAATTACAATTTTGTTAGTCGGGAAACTTTTGTGGAATTTAGTGTGAGGCTGTTAGTTTAGCACTGCCGCTCGGCGGAGCGGCAGCGGGTCGTGTCACTACAGGTCAGCCGGGTACATGCGAGAGAAGCGCATAACCCCGCGGCATCCCGCCAGTTGTCAGTGCTCGCTATGAGATAATGCGTGACAAAGCAACTAGGTGCACGGTACCTTCCGGTAACCTAGGACGAAGCATATTGCCGGTCAAATGGTTCAGTGGGCCGATGATTAAAAGAATAAACGAAAAAAAAACACTCGGCTCGGAGCCTGAGATGTACCTCGAACATGGACCTTCTTGGGCAACTCTGGCGGCGTGAAGGTGGGGGGAGGATGGTGATCATCTGCAAAACATCAGCACAAGTTCGCATTCCACTCCACTCAGTAAATACAGTTCCTACAGCACATCGCGATATAGTACAGCGTGTGGCCAGGTCTGTCAATATTGACTCAGATCACTTCAATATTAAAAAAATCGGTTTCATCTTGTCAAGTATATTGAAAGCAATTAGCATTTTAAATATTGGAACGTAAATATTAATATAATAGGTGTTTTTGACTCTATAGTGTTAGATAAAAAAAAGTTAGCACAAAGTTACGGTACGTGTACGTCCAGAGAGAAGCTCCAAAGAAAGCTGAAGATGAAACCGATACATAATCAATTTACTTATAAAAAAATCAAAGTTATACTCACAACTAATTAATGCTACAGTTATCAAAACATACCTACCACCACACATGCAACAAACATAAAGCTACGAATACAAACGACACACAAAACGAAAGAAACTAACTATTAGACAAGCTCTACGTGCTATAATATGATGTTCCACATCTTGAATTAAATGAATTTAAAACCCTAGATATTACCATGACTAATGCAAAGGGTATGAGGGTATGAAAAAATGGAGTGATTAGAATGACGTTGAGCGTACTAAGAACTGATGGCTCAAATGAAATTACAGAATTGTAAATATTACAGGGATGTGATAACAGTTAGGTGAGTATACCAAATCGTTCGGCAGATCGGACGCAGCAGCTAACCACTGCTGAGTCCTCGCGGTTCTATCGAGGCGGGAGCATCTAAACGTTCCCTATGCAGGGGATCATTTAATCATCTTTTCAACTTTTAAAGCATAAAAAAATTACAAATTAACTTCTTGTAAAATCTATTACTTCACAACATCAATATCAGTGGGACTATGTCGATGCAGAAAATCAGGGATCAAAATACTCCTAGAAAAATATTTTGAGATATAATAATATAATAACAACAACACCAAAATAAATAAACGACATCACATAATGTCTCTCGATGTTTTAAATATCGGCTAATAGAGAGGCAAACATCTAACTGCTGTATAAATGCACATATAGAAACGTATAAGACAAGACAATGATAAACAGGACACGTTTGCTATGCGATCGGTGGTCGGGAGTCACCCGCCCCACATGTCGCGTATAAAACATCACATTGACATGTACACTGAATCTTAACATTGAGGTTACGTACTTGCCCTGCCAACCATCTGGACGGCTCGTACGCCCTTCCTGAACGTAGCCACTGAACCGAGAAACAATACTTTTAGCTCACTTGTTACACAATTCATTTTAACCTGTTTTAAATTGTGGGTGTTACAGAAGATACGCAAATAATAGATCTTAATGCAGACAGAGATGAAGGCTGATAGTTATCTTTGAGTAGGAAGTAGTTGATGACGACGCTGTTATGTTCAACTTCTCATTACTACCGCCCAAACTGGAATCTTCGGCAAGGACTTGGAAAATGTGTATGCGAGAGTGTATGCGAGACTGATCAGTTTGGGCTGGATAGTAATTAAGAGGTCAGTCACCTAAATATTGGGGTTGCAGACGTGAACAGTGTTTTACTCTGGAATATTCTCTACCTATATCTTTCGTATATTAAGCGAGCTGTAGTTAATATAGTGTCTTAGCCTAGCTGTACTATACTAGTTGCGTGTGTCGTTTTTTCGTGTATTAGCATAGGTATATTGTAGCCCAGTTTCAATTCGTCCATAGCAATGGTTAGTTGATGCAAACAAACTATACGTGTGTAAGGTACGGTAATACGGTATATTTGTCATTTCGTGTCCGTACCGTCGAGACAAGCACGGTACGTATTAACACTTTGTTTCACCATTCCAGTCTGCATCATCATCATTCCAACATCTGTAAAAATCCAAACACTGACAATACGAATGTACGCTCCTAACATTTATGATTTAATTTGTTATATGAGTTTGGTAGAATCAAATTCTGTGCAGTGAAGGCTGGATGTTGGAGCGGTAGAATTTGATTCCGTCAAAAGCGTGGATGAATGTGATGGGTCGTGACTGTATTTAGTTCCTCCCTGTGTTAGTTTCTGTCGCGGTCGTTAGCACAGACAAGCCGGAACTGTCGTCATAAGTCTTTGTCCTCCAAAGCTCACTCTCGATGGGCAATTTTATCAGCAGTTTGAGATCTTCACTCCTTTCGTTCTGAGACATGCTTTCGTGGATTCATATTTATATTATTATATCTAAGTGTTCGGGGATATGACGGTGCACTTGCAGTTTGCGATATTTAGTTCTACATATTATTAATGTTCACATGCATTGTACTGTCTGTGCTGGGCTCAGAAGTGCATCATAGCAATGTGTTCAACTCTCGTTGATTCCCACCGCACTGCGTGTCCTAATATAATTTTGACAAGTGACTGCTGTGTGATACTATGTACAAGTCCTGATTAGTTATGTGAATGTTAAGCGGTATTGTATGATGCACTAAATCATCTCAATTGATACAGAAACAGAGCGAGTAATATCTCAAAAGGCGGAAAAATGGTGAAGTGTCGGAGTGCTTCATCTTGTGGCGCAATCCATTCACGAGCGAGCGGACATACACAATGATCGCTAAATTATAGGGTGTGAACGAGCACGGGTCAAGATAATGCCTTGCAGCCGATCCAGTCAGTGAGGTACGGACGCAACACCACTAAAGCAACTCAACAAAATTATAGACACGAAAAATAAATATCGGAAAACGTCAAGTTGTGAGGTTAGGTGTGGTGCAAGTTACCTATGTCGGCTCCAACCTTCCGCTGGTGCGCGGTCACTAAAAGTTTAGCCGAACAATATATTCATTAATGTCGCACAAATAGAAAGAAAACAGTGTGAGGTCGAGCGAGTCTGTGTCGACGGTGCCACCAGGGCTCCCCTACTTCCTACGTGTACGGCGAACACCTTGTGCTCACACTTGTGTAAGTGACACACACATTACGGGACACAGTTCAATACAACATTAATTATTTCCAGAAAGAATGTCACAGAATAGTATAAAGATAAGAAGTTAGCTTAAAGTATTATATGTAGAGAATTCTGTACAGATTGTCTCGCTAAGTTTGGTAATGTGTTAGTAATGATAGCAATACAGTGATCTTACAGTTTTTGCATTTGCACTTCTTGATGAGCGTTTCGTCTTTGATGTCCTCGTGGCAGGCCTTGCAATAATACCAAGCTCTGGAATGATAATAGTTGAAGTAAGTTCGATGGAGATAAAACTGACACTACATTTGCCAACACCAGTTAAAATGGAAGAAAGTGGCCAACGACTGAAGTATGCTAGCCAGAAGACATTCTTGTTTTTGGAAATATACTATATAAGAGGAGCTAAGTTCCTTACCAGGCGAAGAAATATCAGACTACCAGCATTTTACAATTCAAGAAGAAAACAAAGCCCATGAGCCTCACCTTTTAACCTCATCAGCGGACTGTGCGATAAAGAACCCCTGTGTGTTGGCATGAATCTTGGCACTGCGCGGGTTGATGGATATCTTGCTGTCCGCCCCCTCCTCACCTTTGATCTCGATCGCCAGCAGGAGCAGCTTGAGCTTCGTGAAGCACAACCTGGAGGATATACATGATGTACCGGCTTGTTTTCGTGTTCCTTTCAGATTAAATAGTTCGTTTTGGATGATACATGTGAGTAGTTTTACTTCAAAACAGATATCAGAAACGAGACCAAATGTCCCAATAAGTTGGTGTTTGTTTGCAGTTGCTTTTAAACTTATCAATATGGATAGTTTGATTATAATATACCTACTTACAAAAATAGTGAATCTAATTAAAGCATAATTTTCACTTGGATTCCCACTAAGAACTACTATGAAATGTAGAATCGTATTCAAATTAGTTCAAGTTCAAATTGATTTATTTTGAAAATGACTAGTGACTAATGATTAATGACCTTTTGAATTTTTTTGCTTCTGGTAAGAAATTTTCGAATGTTATTTGAGTCTAACATTCATATTTTTTGTACTTACACATTAATTATTAGGAAATAATATGGGCAGTAGAATATTTTAGGTTCTATTTCATGCTACAGACGACAACTATATAGGATTCTACAGTTTAAGTTTTAGCTAATTTAAGTTCTACAACGATACATACTACAGAATTCAGATACATACATACGAATACCTACGTACATTATAATATATCGCATAGTAAAATATTCATGCAGTTCTATTAGTGCATTTTATACATAGTGTGTTGTGCTCAGCGAATACGGTGTGTACGACAGAGAAAGCGATAGTAGGAGGAAGAAGCTAAAAACCATGTTGTTTCCAAACCTGTGAATAACTCACTTCAAGAAGATGATAGTTTTAATAAAGTTAATAGAAAAGTGTGCAATGAAGCCCAAGACCAAGTGCGTCAAGACAATGATTCACATCAATTACAGAATATTTACAATTTCCGCTTTTACTGCACTGAAGTCATTTTATGGAATTGTGAGACTAACCAAAATTAAAATGAATCAATACTACCCTGAGTGATATAAAATGTCAATGTGTGTGTAATTAAAAAGTAAAAATCGTTGATAAAATTAAGTAACTTGAAAAGGTGCCGTCATTAGATGACCAACACAATTCTCAATCGGTTCGAACAGTACCTAGTCTAAAATACATACCACTAATAAATTGACTAATACCCATTCAACATGCACAATCTATTCTGAAAAATCAGAAAGACATTTTAGTTCTAAACATATCCAGCCTACTCGTGACTAGGTTATATCAGTTATCAGTGCACACTCAGGTAGCTAGGGGTTAGCAAGTTGGCACACAGTCTACGGTGCGGTGCAGGCGGCCCAAGGATCGAGGGGAGTCTTACTCGCTCGCTTGCGGGAAGCTCATTCCCGTGAAGGATGTCGACAGTGTTTCGGTGTACATCTCGCAGCCAGTACCCTGCAGGTAATCGTTCTGCCAAGCTTGTGTGTCGGGGGACTGCAATCAACCAATAGGAGACGCTAAAGCTCGTGCCATGTTAGTCATAGCCACCTCGACAGGGCTATCGCGTCCGTGCTTCGGCCACACTCCTCGCTGCTCGCCGGCTATATTACACAACTATTCACAATTAGTATAACATAATCCTATATTATTTGTATCTGTATTTAGATGTTACCGGCTAAAACGTTATTCAGTGCAGTACCTATGACAATTAAATCGAAAAAAAAACACATTGATATTTATTCAAAACCACAGACGGTAAGCTGGCAAACAAAATGAACAAAAACACTAAAATGATAAGCTATGCGATTCGTAGTTGGTTAGTATTGATTGTCCTGTAATCACGGTATGGAATGCTCAAACACTTGTAAAGTATAAAAGTTTGTGTGTGACGTTTGTCTCGTGTCACGTTATTGAAAGCATCTCGTTCCTTGCCCACTTACTCTGCGGCCTGTTTGAACGGCATCCCGATAAACGTTGAGCTTAGTGTCTCGGTGTACATCTCCATGCCGGTACCTCGCATGTAGTCATTAGTCCATATAGCCATTTCTTGTGACTGTGGAAATGCCGCATAGTATCGTTAGAACTTATGGTACGTTCAGAGAGCGACAAGCTGTATCCGGCGGAAGGTCGAGGGTCGGTCTCTGAAAGTACTTGAGGAGCATGTTTACATGTGTGGGGTGTAGTAAGTAAGAAGAAGGCTGACCGTCTTGAAGCTGCGCATGGCGAAGAGGTTGGCCATCATGGTGGAGAAGCCGGGCGCGAGGCAGCTCTGTGCGATGAAACCGAGCTTCAGCTCCGCCAGGCAGATCACGTCGTCGCCCTGCTTCCAGTCCCACGATGGAATGTTCAGGAGATAGGCCTGTAAAAACATCATTTTGCCTTGTCATTAAAATGCAGGATCAGTTTTCAGAGTCAAGACATTTAATAGAGAGACACGTGAAGTCGGAAGCAACTGATACCAACTCTCATTATCCAGCCTATAGCAGTCTACTACTGGAGAAAGGCCTCTGCAATCGCCTATTTAATTGATCTCTGCCTACTCTCAACCAGCTGCTACCAGCCACTCCACGAAGATCGTCGCTCCACCTAGCGTACGAGCTTCCTATTTAATTGATCTTTGCCTACTCTCAACCAGCTGCTACCAGCCACTCCACGAAGATCGTCGCTCCACCTAGCGTACGAGCTTCCTATTTAATTGATCTTTGCCTACTCTCAACCAGCTGCTACCAGCCATTCCACGAAGATCGTCGCTCCACCTAGCGTACGAGCTTCCTATTTAATTGATCTTTGCCTACTCTCAACCAGCTGCTACCAGCCACTCCACGAAGATCGTCGCTCCACCTAGCGTACGAGCTTCCTATTTTAGCCTTAAGTTTTCCGATTCGCAGTTTTATTACATCACTTCTAACCTAACTATCACCGGTTCGACGACTTGTTAGTCGTGGAACCGATGATAGTTGGGTTTTATGCCAATGCATACTTTTACGTCTTTTTTCTCTAAACCCACCTTGTTATGGTACTGCATCAGCTGGATGATGACCCGGATGTCGTCGGAGTAGTTCTTGATGGAGATGACCCTCATGATGTTGGCGGCATCTTCCGCGTCAGGGTCCTGGCAGTATTTGTTGGCTAGCACCAGACACGCATCTGCTTCATGTACCTAGGTTTAAAATTTATTATACTTTCCTGTCGGAAAGCGCGTGTCAAGTAGATGGTGGAGCCGAGGTTTCAATAGTGATGGTGGATTTTCTTAAGTTGATTAGCTTTTGTTTTTGAGGATGGACGTGAAGTCCAGTAATGCACAGGTATCCACGATCGCTCTTAGTTACTCTCTTGGTACCAGATGTATGACACGCTTACAGTTTTAGAATTAAGCTGTAGCTCAGGGTATTGCTTCTTTCCAATTTGTTTTACAAGAATTTGGTTCAAATCGGAATACTAAACATATCTGGGTATACTTGATACGAATTTTAGGTTGTATTGGACATTTTCCAAGCAAGTTACTCGTACATCAATGCAAATTTTGGGGAATTTCGATTTGCAGTAAGCAATAAAACACTTATAGGGTCACAACACTTACCAATCAAACTTAAACACACTAAGTTACCGAATAGTTAGTTTTACACATCTATTATTAGTTTTACACATCTATTATTAGGAGGAAAGACATAGAACATTTTAGAAGACACTAATCTAATATTCACTTAAATTAGTTCTACTTTCTATTCAAGCGGAGGTTTACAAAAGCGTGAACATTGCGCATGCAGATTTTTGGCCGAAAATACAAAAATGAGCACCACTTCTCCATTTACATTTAATAAATTTTGAGTAAGAATTTCATAAACCAATTGGGTTCGAATTGCATGAGTTTCTTTCGGTGGTATCCATTTTATAAGAAGCAGGTGGGGTTGAAAGAAGAGAGAACATGCAGACAAGCGCAGCATTCCATAAGCCATGCCAACTTACCCAACAATATCGACAATCGATAACTGTACTCGACTACTTATAAAAATGTTAAATTTTGAAATGGAAACCCTTTCTTCGGCAGCCATTAATGCCAATATTGCCATCGGAACGTACAGAAAATCGATATCGAAGTGACAAACGGGCCAGCATTGCAACAACACCCAATCAGACACATGGTGGGCGGGCAGAGCGCGGCGACGGCGACGCACAACCGGCGGCCGCCGCGCTGCCGACAACACTCAATAGCACGCAGCTTCAGGCACGCGGCGCTCAGCACGGTGAAGGGTACCGAGCGCCGCGCCGACAACGCGCGATAGGTTAGTCAACGAGCATCGCTCTACACTAGACAATATGTTACATCGTCAAACCGACACCACGCCCATTTTGATTATTCTCGTGTTTGCATTGCTACTTACTTTCACCCTCTGAAGGTCGATTGGGTTCATAATGGTGCCTTGAAAGAATTCCACAGTGGTAAAGTGTCTCTTGAACAGGCCTTCGAGCTCCAGGTCGGGCGGTTTCCTGTCATGAACGCTCAGTTAACACCGCTGGCCATGGTTACCGGACAGTCCGCCGCCTGGCGTGGCCTTACCATGCAACTCTATGTACCAAAATACGCAGTCGTGTGGTGGTGCGGGGTCGCTCTGCAGAGCTCCGCGAACGACCTCGCAGCACCGTGAGAAGCAATGATTGCATCAAAATAATCACAAGATAAACGTTACCAAAGTGATCAATACCTACTGTGACTATGAAACAGCATCTTTACAGAAGAAAGAGTTCTGTTTTATGCACATATAAATAAATAATAAAAAAAGTACTGATTCACGTAGACGCGTCAATGAGAATTACGGCCGTGCGTTAATCTAATGCCTGCTCTATGGTTGTATTCTAACCTTGACTCGTTCAAGGTCGACGGCATTCATCATTGTACCCTGAAAAAACTCGACGGTGGTGTAGTGACGCTTGAGGAGACCTTCCAGCTCAAGGTCGGGCTCTTTTCTGAAAGCGTCGTCATCACACATGACACACCACGTCTCGACAGTGCCACAAGCTATGTCACACACCCACAGTCACACAGTGATGCGTGACTTTGGTTCCACAGTACACATTTATCTTTGCCAGCGAGTTCCATAACTTGTTCAGTATTTATATTTATTTACTTGTTATCATGAATCTCAATAATTATAATTTTCGGTATTTATATTTTGATGTCTATATTATTTTCTCAGACTTACAATACTTATCAATAACTTCTTAAATTACTTATTTGAGGTATTGCGCAAAATGGCAGGTAGGAGAATATTTTAGAATTTGGTTTTCATATTATATAATTAATTAACAACTTTAACAATACTCTTCTACCGCATAACCAATATACGCTTCTTTATTTTTAGAATAACTCGTACGGATCAATCGTTCATCATTATCTTCTCATGGACGACGATCAGAAAAATAGTCTAGTTGAATCAAGTTTTAGAGAACGAATCAATTTTAATTTGTGATGTAGCATTGAATATTTATGTAGTCACAATTGGGCCTACCCAAAAATTAAAAACTAACTTATTCTTAACATACATACCTGTGTAAAAAAACAACTTCGACGTCCACATCCTCTCTGTCCTCATGGAGGAAGTCTTTTAAAAAATGGCTTACTGATTCGTATGTTATGTGTCCACAGACCACTATATGCCTGAAAACGTACAACTTTATTATACCACCAGTCCACTCAGCTACGCTAAAGGTGCATCTACCAAATTAATTTGCATTTTGGAAAACAAAGAAAGAAGCTTCAGAAGCGAGTTCTCAGAAAGTCTCAAAGCTTGTTAAGTTGGAAAAAAACTTAGTGGCAAATTGCAAAATTGACATTTATTTTTAAGCTTCGTGTTGTTAAAACTTGAAAATACTTTACATTGGCTTGTTTTTTTTTAAGAAGCAAATTTTCAAAAAGCTCGTCTTATAAGTAAGGAAAAGATAGA
Organism: Antitype chi; assembly: GCA_947359405.1. Lineage (NCBI taxonomy): Eukaryota > Metazoa > Arthropoda > Insecta > Lepidoptera > Noctuidae > Antitype > Antitype chi. Next base: position 4,529,066 of record OX375815.1, on the reverse strand, counting down.
AGTAACAGCAATTTGAAGTCTTATTTAACACCTGGGACCAGATGGAAGTAACTAACTTATAATAAAATTGAAAGAAAAAGGTCACGACAGGGTTAAACAAAACAGTAAGTGATAGAAGCGTGAAGAGAAGCTACACTAATATTAACCACGCCATTGTTTTGTTGCGCCAATCGTTCATAGTGTAACATATTTTAAAATGACGTAAGTTGCAGTCCAAATTTCAAGAGTTTTTTTTTATAAAACAATGACGTGGCTTGCTAATTAAAACGTCCATAATTACTTTACGCTCATTAGTTTGCGGCTTGTAGTAGTCAATAAATAAAAATTACTTTTGAAAAATATGACTATGCTTAAAAGCTTCAACATTAAAATAACAAAGGAGAAATTTTGTTACAGCCTCAAATAAATGAACATTGTTCTAGAAAGCTCAGTTTCGTTCAGGATTTGTGTAACTATCTACCACACTATAAAAAATAAAATAAAATAAATGAGACGACGACTATTGGGTAGGGGGTTGTTTTGGTGGCAGGACATTATATGTAGTGTCTTTAGGGGGGGATATACAACAATAATAGCATACATTGCATGGAGTAGAATACTTTGGTGCTGTGATGATTTGGATAACTAGATGTTAACACACTGACTATTTAGTAGTCTTACAAACAGCATTTAATCTATTCACACTGTAAAATCAATTAATAATCCACGTATTCAAATAAAATTAGTATGAGCTGTGTTAATTTTATAATGACGTTTGTAAGTAATCGCAACTTTTCTAGAAGGTTTTTATTACTTTAAAAAATGTATCATGTATGGACCAGAGAAATTCAATTTATGATTCAATCAGACACCGTTTCAGAAACTCCAAAACAGTCAGCGTGTGTAATTCTTATCTAGACACAGCAAAATATATATAAATATTTCAATCTGTTCTGTTACATATAAATTGTGATCTAGTTACTTTGTCATACTTCGTGGTTTATATCAATATAGGTACTATGAATTAGTGTAAGTACGGCGCGTGTTTCTCTAAGTATTACAGTTTACTTTGTACTCTACGCTATAGCATCTATGAATACGCCTTTTGTACTGTGTTTAGATAAAAATCCTATATAAACAGTAAAAGCTTGCGTCTCAGTACAGTTTATGTATTTGGGAATCATGTAATCATTTGAACAGATATATGTTTGTATAATATATAATCTTGTATATTGTTTTGGAGCCAGAGTCGCAATTCTTAATAAGTTCACATCGACACTGTTAGGTGGACACTTCGTTTGTTGAAATGTGACAGTTGACAGTCCGTATAATTATGAAGGTTAATGTTGTTAAAATAAAAGATAAAGAAGTCTCAGAATCAGAAAAATCATTACAGAGCAGAACATAAGAAAGTTAAATAAACCAAGGGATGCAAACAGCTCATGTCTACACGATCATGCAACTAGTATTCATCTAAGGTGTGGCAAAGGAACTGATTTCATTTTTATTCATATAAACATTAAATCTGTCTACCTTTGTATTTTTAATACGATCCATAAACATTGCAAACAATTTTCAAAATCAATCCAAAAGTTTCTCATAAAATGATTGGTGTATCGTTGCTAGGATGATGTCAATCATGTCAATGATATGTTCAATAAAACTAAACTAATTTTGCGTTAAAAATGTCCTCAATGCACACAGCCTTGCCACGCTCTATGAATATATTTACGAAAATACATTACACTAAAATAACCGAGGGGGTCGATTCAAAATTACATTACAGATCAAAAACATTAAAGAGGGTCAACATTAAGAGTACAAGTACAAGTAACAGTAAGACGTGCAGGCAGGAGAACAGTCGGAGCGGAGCGGACTGCAGGAGGGGCGGGGTAGCGGACGGCGCGGGGGCGAGGGCGGGGCGGGGGCGGGGGTGGACAGGCAGGGTGGTGCGCGTGCGTCCACAGCGCCGCCCGGGGCCGGCGCGGGCGCAGCGCCCGCCGCCCACAGGCAGGAGCTGTCGACGCCTCGCTTCGCAACGCACACCAGAACTCCAACAACGCACTACAGTACGGTACCACTCAACATTTAACTCTTCGTAACTAAGCTTTACGTTAACATTCCTTTACTTTACGTACGTATACTAACAGAACATAATCATGATACCTATAATGACGAGCGATAACACTAGCCACTATCTGCTGTTCACTATTCAACTGAACTCAAATCAAGTCAAAGGTAATTTACAATCAATATCGACTCATAAAAACAAAGACAACTCGCGGGACTTGCGTCCCGCCAAGATAAGTGAGAACACAGAAGCGTGCTAAGAGAGGAAAAGGAAGAATAGATGTCACAACACGGAACACATTCAACGGAACGGAGTGAAGACAGCGGCTCACCTGCGTCCCCGCTCATTCTTGAGGGTGCCGCCATACTTGGGTCTAGTGCCGATTAAGTCAATTATCTCTGGGATACAACTGGCAAATATCGCCTAAACGCCGACAGACAAAACAAGACGTTCACATTCATTCAATCGAGGACGGGGGGCGAGTCGCCGGCGCGCGGCCGGGCGGCGGCGCGGCGGCGAGTCGCCCCGCCAAGCGACGCGCGGCGGTGGCGGGACGGCGGCGCGGGCCGGCGCGGGCGCGGCACTGGCTGTGTGTCGCGGGACTGTGGCGAGTGCCGGAGCTAGCGCTACAGCGTGGCGACAGGCATCGTGTGCAAGCGAACAAACCAAACACTACTTCATCGACAGCATTACAAAACTTTACATCGGCTCTCTCCAGATCTAGTCTCGTTAGAAAGGATTAAAAAGCTCAACGGTATCTCGAGTAAAATTTACGAAAAAAGGCATGTAGTAGTGCGTCGGTCGACCGCGCGCCTGTCTCTCTAGTTCGGGGAGAGGGGCGCGGCCGCCGGGAGCTAACTCTTCGAGCATGCGCCACGGCACCGAGAGACCGATTCTAGTGAAGGATTAATAAATTTCATTAGCAAACTCCGCATTCAATCAACCAAGATCGAAACCGTGAGAGGTAGGAAGGCAGGAAGCCGCGTGGAGCGGGGGCGTGAGAGCAGGGTACCTGCGGCGGACGTCCTTGTTGTACCGGCCGCCGTATTTGTTCCGCTGCGCCGCCAGCTCCGTGATCTCGGGGATCCAGCTGGCGAACACAGCCTACGATACACAGCAACACCGTGAGGTGAGTGGCCGCGCCCCCGGCCCGCCCCCGCGCGCCCGCCCCGCCCCGCCCCGCCCGCCCGGCCCGCCCCCTCGCGCACGAGGCTGTGTGCGGTGAGTGTCGTCTGTCTGCGTGTGGCTGTGGCTGTGTGTGGGTGTGCGGGACTTGGGTGCCGTGCCGAGCTACGCTAGCGGCGGGAGCCGTGACGGGACTCGTGACCGGGTGCATGCAAAGCCTAAGGATACATACGCTAACTAATCGATGATCAGAACTTAAAAAGAAATCGGTTCGACCGGTACCTAAACTAAAAACGGTGGGCATTCGGTATAGACGCTTGGTAGACGCGAGCACGGGCGGGCCGAGTCGGCAAACCGCGCGGCGGCGCTCGCCCCGGCGGTACGACACACGCTCGTAACACCGGGGCGACACGCCGCCCGCCGCGTGCCGACGGACTCGCGCGTGAACACGAGTAGATAACACAATACATCTGACGGCACTGAGCAAGCTTTCTTATAAGGTGATGATTCCACATGGTCGCCGAAAGCTTGGGCGATTCATTCCGAGCGTGGCGCGAGATGAACCGCCTTCACTTTCGCCGACCATTTTATATTATCAAACGGATACCTCTTTCCATGTTCACGCTTCAGCTCGCCACTGTACTTGGACCTACTTCCTACCAGCTCTATAATTTCGGGAATGCTACTAGCGAACATTGCCTGCAACAGACCACGGTGTCGATCGAACATGCAGTCCGACCCACGCGGACACCAGCGAGTGGTGCACGACAATGTCCACATTGAGATCGGTATAGTCTCTCTATGGTGACGCTGAGTCGTAAAGTGTAGCCGGTAGCGGAGCGAAATAAAAATAAAAGGAAGTAGTGTGTGTCTACCGGTGATGTGAGCAACTGAACACAGCCAGGCGTGGTGCGGCATGCATCGCGAGTGGGAGGGGTGGGACGCGGCACCGGGTCGCCGAGGCGGCGGGCGCCACATGACGCGACATAACGCAACATGACGCGACATAACGCGCAACACACGCGCTCGCTCGCGCAACGTATCTCGTTCGGACCAGTCCCCAGTACACTCCGTACTCTAAGCGCGGCGAGACAGATCCTCCGGCACGTTCGTGGTGACTATCACGTAACAAAGCAAAAGAAAAAACAAAATACACCCATGCAGCCGCTCGAAGAAAAGCGTATTAAAATTGAATAGTCGGCGATAGTCGAAGAATAGTCCTCCGAAGCCGGGAAGTTAGAAAATGACACATGAGGGCGGTGAGGAGTCCGCCCGGGCGGGGCGCCGCTCGGCGTCTCGCGAGCCTCATCGTAACGTCATGCTGTCTATACATGGTGCACTAGTCAGGCTTACAATCATTCAACGAGCTGTGCGATAAACCACTTGTCTAGCAAGTCCCATGTGAACTATATGTAACCGTTACACTGCAAATGTTTGTTATATTTCCTTTTGCTTTGTTATTAGTAATTTAGCATCGTACAAGGAACCGCAAGCTTGTCGCAACGACTTAGTAGCCGTGAGAAAATATGAAACTACTTTTAATAACTTGAAAATTAAGAAATGTTGTGTTTCAACTGCCACTACAGAAAAAAATTAGAGACTTGCGTCTCCTTGCAAAGACAACTCAGATATTTGAATTTATAGGTATTTCATTTCATTTAATTAAATATTTAATTCATAGAGATTTAGATAGAACAGTTGAAAGTGAAACTTACCAAGCCGACGAGGAGAAAAAAAACTAAAAATGTTCTTCCAAGTACTGTGTGACAGAACACGTCACCGTAACCTACGGTGGACATGGTGACTATAAGGAAGTACACACACGTCCAATATGAGAGCTTCTGTGAATTCTCGAAGTCAAATGGATCACCAGAGTTTTCCAGCTGAAACACGACAAATTAGAGTGAAAGTCTGAAACAATGTCTGATATTGATTATCAAGAAAATAGTTGTACTTGTAATAATAATATATAGACTAGCTTTTGCCTCGCGGCTTCGCCAACGTGGATAAAGTACGAGAACTATCGGTATTAAAAGTACCCTATGTGTTAAATCCGGGTTATAAACTCAAAATCTGTACATAATTATGCCTAATTATTTTAACACGTCAATGGACATATAAACAACTACTTGTTTATGCCTAATTAGATCTAAATATAAATGTAGATACCTATAGGTTTACTCGGCGCACGCCGCCATTAAAGCTTCCCGGTCACCTTGATTTTTTCCGTCGTATTCCACAATCATCGTCATATTTTAATAAATTTATACAAAATTTAAAAAAGCCTTCAATTAATTATACACTTAAACCTTCCTCATGAATCACTCCGTCGATTGGTGAACACCGTATGAAAATCCGTTCGGTAGTTATTGAGTTTATCACGTTCAGACAAACAGACAGACGCGGTGGAGGGACTTTGTTTTTATAATATGTGGTTGTTAGGTTCTTTAAGAATTCTGGTATTTAATTTGATTTTAAAAGTCTTTTTTATGGCAACATTTGAACACGTGCTAGTTCGGAAATAATATTATAAACAACGTTTATAATTTTAAGACGAATAATGTCCCCAACATTATTTGTGGCATCGGAGACTAGCATTCTGAGTTGACCTCTTGTCGAGTTCGGACGTAAGGCCTCGAGTGCTTCATAAGTGTGCTGTACATAGTTTTGGACTGTGGTTAGCGAATAAGTTATAATTATTAAGATATAAACAAAGAGGGATTATTTGAAGAATTAAACGATGTGTGATTTTTTAAGTGTTTTATTATTGCTCCTTTAGTAGTTTTTTCGCAATTTGCCGTATGATTTTATTTGCCTACTTGTATTTTATTTGGTCCAGTTCTTTTTGGTATTTTTGTATATCCTAACATAGTGATGATATAGGACTAATAAATTCGAAGACATGGAAACAAAGCTAATGCATACCTATGTGATATCGAACCCAGAGAAAACATTTTACGGGAACCGATCACTTTTCCGATTTTTTTTGTTCGAATTTCATTTTACCGAAAACAATTGACCGACATTTTTTTTGCGATATGCATTACTTGACATATTTTTAGATCATCGAAGTATCATGTGTAGGTTTTTTTTGTCGGGTATCTCGCAGTTGACCTTGAGAGGCCGTGACTGCTTAGCCGGGCTTTCCTAGGGCTGCCATTAAGAGTTAACTTAACGCCTCCAGCCAGGGCTTAAAAACTAAAAACTTACATACAAAACGACTGCACGCTGAGGGCACCCCCTCTGGGGTACGAACCTCGGCTCAGGGCGTCACTGTTAGGGGGGCAGCTAGTGGGGACAGGCTGGATCAAAATATTGGCATTATTATTATTAGTCGGGGAATTTAAAGCTACTGGCTCAGCTGCGGTGCGGGCTGGCGCTTTAATGATAAATTAAAATAGAATCATAAAAAGTCAATATATTGTGCTACAAAATTTAGTGAAAAACGAATCGCAGCAAAACCGACTTCACGCAGTGTTGTCTGCCGTACCCCTAGAGTGTAATTTAAGCCCGCGTAGGTGAGGAGGGGTGGGGCGACCCGCGAGCTGACGAGTAGGTGGTTTGGAGGACCTCCACCGCGGCTGCGCTTGGCCGGCCAAGCCAGCCAACAAGCCGAAGCTGCGGTGGTGAGCGTTAAAACCATCTACGACGATAAGTTTGCGTGGGGCCGCCCAAACCCCGCAGCGCCGGAGCCGTGACAGAAACAATGCTTGCTGCTTGTTTGCACGCTGCATGCTTGCTTGCACGCTGCATGCCTGCTTGCAAGCTGCATGCCTGCTGCATTCCTGCTTGCATGCCTGCTTGCATGCCGCATGCTTGAAGCAAGCATCCTTGTTTGTATGCTTCTTACTGGGACCACTTAAAACCACTTTTGTTTATAATTAACTGTTTTATTAAGTGCCATTACATTTAAATAATTAATTAAACAAAAAAGTGGTATAATTAATGTTCGGAAATATAATACTTCGAACAAATGTTATTTCGGCTAAGTGTAACATCGGTAAAAAGTTTTTCGGCCAAATGAAACGTCGGAGTAACGAAAAAAATCTAATTGATAATACGTCAACTGATATAGTGTATGTCTACCTAGGGCAAATCATCCAGGTTGGTAGACACAACTTTGAGAAAGAAGCCGACAGGAGGATCCGGTTGGCAGCGTTTGGGAAACTACGTCAAGTCTTTTTGTCGCCTATTCCGCAATGCTTGAAGACTAAGGTCTTCAACCAGTGCGTCCTGCCCGTAATGACATACGGTGCCGAAACGTGGACACTGACAGTTGGGCTGGTCCACAAATTTAAGGTTGCTCAGCGCGCTATGGAGCGGGCTATGCTCGGAGTTTCTTTGAAGGATAAAATCCGGAATTTATAATTTAAAATTTAGGAATTTAAAATTTAGGAATTTATAATTTATATAATTTAAAATTATCCGGAAAAGAACCGGACTCACCGACATAACTTGTAAGTTATGTCGGTGAGTCCGGTTCTTTTCCGGATAATTTTACCGCTCTACAGAGTGAGCAAGCTGAAGTGGCAGTGGGCTGGCCATGTTTGTCGAAGTACCGATGAACGGTGGAGCAGACGAGTCCTGGAGTGGAGACCGCGTATCGGCAAACGTAGTGTGGGACGCCCGCCAGCAAGATGGACCGACGACCTTAAAAAGGTGGCTGGGACAGACTGGATGCGGAAGGCGGAGGATAGAGTGTTGAGGCGCAGCCTGCGAGAGGCATATGTCCAGCAGTGGACTGCGATAGGCTGAGTTGATTGATACAGTGGCAGATGTGACTTCGACGAAGTAAAAAAATACGAAACAATAATAGTTGAAAAGTTTTAGGTGAAATGAAATTCGGTCAAATATTTTTCGAACTTATGATAGGTAACCATATTTTACACTTGAACTTAGTCTGTGTCGAGATCAACTACAATAATATGGATCTATGTTAATAAAGGTTTATTTTTGAGACTCTTCTTTGTTTTACGCATTTCTAGCTCAGTTCACGGTTCACTAATGTTGTGATTATGCCACTTCTATTGGACTCATTCAGTATGGCTATACGAAAAAATGCCATTATTAATGACGACACGCCCACTATCGCGTCGCACACACGTGCTTTTGAGTTCTCCATTTATTCTTCACTCCATTGTTCTTACGCACATTAAAAGGTTAAAATACATTTTGTAATTGGTTTGGCTGAACACCATGATTTTCATGTCGGGACAGGCAAAAAGGCCAATGTTTTCTGAGTGTACAATTACATACATAGTAAGTTTTTATTATAATACGCATTACGAACTTATAATATCCTCAAATCTTTTCCATTGCGTTTTTGAAAACACAACAAGTGAAAATTACGTCATTTTGCATCCTATTTGTTTCGTCTTTCTTGCAGTCATGTTTTGCCATATGGCCCTTCTGATACGCAAAATATTATTGGTTCAGCGTTGAGTCATAAACCTCAAAAATCCCCTAATCCATCCATGATTCACCTTCACATTTGACGTTGAACACTTACCAAATGAATAATGCCGGCAGCGGTCAGCCACACTGATATAAATATAGAAACTAATTGCGCCAACCGAATTGAGCTCGATGTTTTTAATATATTGAGGTATTGCAAAATATCAGGCACGGTCATTAAGCGTAGAGCTCTGAGAAATCTCAGCCCTGGAACAGAGGAAAGCTTGTGTTTAATACAAATATAAAACAAACAAACATTTTATTAACTATAAATATTTTAAGAATGACGAGGGATAAAGAAGTACTGCTTTAATTGATTTATAAACCGGAATGTTACTCTCTGATTTAAAGTTTAATTCCAGTTAAGATAAATATGGTTTACAACATTTTCTAATTGACTCTTAATTCTGCCTACTCAAAACATTAACTTTAAAATTAAAATAAGCAGCTGTATCCTCTTAAAATTGATCTCAGATTTACTGCCAAAAGTAGGAACCTTATTTTTTTGGAACTAAAGTCTAAATGCCTAAAAGATATTTGGATATTCTGGCATTTCCACTGACATTTAAACTGTCATAATGAGATATCGAAAATCAATTAACCAATCCATACATCGTACCTTCGCCTTTCTTAAACAGCTGACACACAGATTGCGTTAAGAGATTCAAATGGATTGATAAACGTGGTGAGTCAGTCAGAACATACATAATGCCACGATTGCTTGCCTTAAAGTGGTACGTAGCAGTTTATCTCGGTATATGTAGTACCTACATCCATATTTCGCCTGTTTTGGGTAAGTCTCTTGTAATCAGGGGTGAGCTTATTACCATTAATTACTACAAGCTACAACTGCGAAATATCTTATGCAAAATGTCAACAACACCTCTCGCACCGGGAATCAAACCCAGCGTTCACTTGCGACCACTAAACAAGCGAGGCAGTGGCATCCACGAGTATATTAAATGAAAAAGTTTCTGATGTACTCACCTATCCACGTTCTATCCAGGTATATTGATACAAAGGATGGGGGTATCGTGAAATAATCTACAAATGAATACATCTCGACCATGAACCACAGTTTGTCACTAGCTGCTATAAACTGAAACAGAAATAAACACACACGATATAAAATTGGTAATAAGAGCATATTAACCAATATAAAATTGGTAATAAGAGCATATTAAACAATATAAAATTGGTAATGCGACCATATTAACCAATATAAAATTGGTTAAAAGAGCATATTAAACAATATAAAATTGGTAACAAAAGCATATTATACAATATAAAATAACCATAGAAAAGGAATAGAGATAGCATAATTAGCCTATAATGTTCCCACTGCTGGGACACAGACTTCCTCTTCGAGAGGGAGTGGGCCATAATCCACCACACTTGCGCAGTGCGTGTTGGTAAATGTCACATGTCTTCGAATTGTTGGTTCTAGGAAATGCCGGTTTCCTCTCGATGTTTTCCTTCACCGATTTGAGAGCAGAGATGAACAGAGATAGGGCAAGACTTAATTAAAGAGCCAAAGATAAAGAAAAGCATCGCTCTGCTATGTATATTTGTTTTGTTTTCAGAAAGTTTTTCGTTAACGTAACCGTACGACTTGTGCGATGTGTCTCAACTTCAACAATGTCACAACACATAAGTTTCTGCCATTTTAAATGAGTTCCTCGTCATGTGACATAATAATATGTACATTAGAAGATGTTAAATTACGACAAGAAACTCGAACGGTTAATTGAGAAAAGTTAATGATATCGATGTAAAAAGAAAATTGATAGTTTAACTTACTCGTATAAAAAAGTAGACCATAAAAAATATGTTAAAGGCAAGGTCGATTTGCTGAGTAATATTGTCGCTCCATTTCTGGCATCGCTCAACCTCTTCACTGAAATCAAATACGCTGTATATAGCACATGCACCACGCTCTAGGACAACAACAGTTAGGAACAGGTTCACTTGAAGCTATTTCACTAATATATCACAGCTGACAAATAAACAGAAGCTACATATAGGACTATATTCAGCAAACAGTTTCGACCACATTTATTATGAGCATTGACTCACGTACCTATTCCTTGAATTCAGCATTATCAAGATTAGTAAGTTATTAATAATGTTAGCGATGCAATGTATTCGAAGGGTATATGGAACGTTTGTTACCTGGACGCGTCAATGAAGTAGATGATGAGCGATGCTATACTCAGGATGAAGACCAACACTACCTGGAATAGAAAACAATTGTTGTTTTAGTACAATGTAACAGAAGTACGTAAATTTGAAATGAATAAATTATGTCCTCGTTCAATTCTTTCGTATGGGGGTAGAAAGCGTAGCCAGCGTAGCGCTATGAAGGCTACGGTGGCGTAGTCCGTAGCACAAGGGCTACAGGGTCTACGTTATTTACTTTCTTTATGTCCTCGTTCAATTCTTTTGTATGGGGGTAGAAAGCGTAGCTAGCGTAGCGCTACGAAGGCTACGGTGGCGTAGCCCGTAGCACGGTGGTTACAGGGTCTACGCTGTTCAGTTTCTTAGTGATGTTTACAAACTTTTAAACTATGATTTTAATTTATAATAGTGGATAAAAGCCAAAAGCGTTGGAATTATAAAATGTTGCGGTAGCTATGGTGTAGCAGACCTTTTTAAGCTACGCCACTGTGTTTTTTTTTTTTTTTTTTGAGGATGGGAAATCATCAAATAACTTCTCCCGCTCTGGGTGGAGCAGGAGGGCGTGTCAGACTTTTACTGACTAAAACCCACCCGTGTTCCCTCAGTTGCCTGTGTGCCAGGGGCGACGGTATCTCTTTCGAACAACCCGCACCCCTGGCAGGCATCGGCCCTTGCGGACCCCACCCTTTGGTGCTGACATCTCTTTGAGGCGCGCGTGGAACACAACGCGCCGTCGACCCGGGCTTGGTCCTTGCCGGACAGCGAGCTACCCATTACTCGCCGTCCGCAAGCCCGCGCCTACGGTGGCCGGGAATCAGCCTGGGATTCCCGACGCCCAGGGCTTCTCCCGCGGCGACTACGGCCGTGAGGGCGCATATACTGCCTCTCCCTCACGTGCGCCGCCTCCCTCTTCGCGAGCATTACTGCTTCGCAGAAGGAGGTGACGGCTAACCATTCACTCTCGCTCCGTACCATGGCCTGCACCAGGGCCGGACGCGAGAGATCGCCGCCGCCGATCGCCTCCACGAGGACACGGCGGTGCTCCGCCCAAGCCGGGCAGACCGCCACCGTATGCTCCACCGTGTCCTCAGGGCGATCTTCGCAATGGAAGCACCCGGGCGTTTCCTCCCGCCTTATACGAAACAGGAATCTCCCGAAACAACCGTGTCCGGTGAGGACCTGCGTCAGGCGGAAGGTGAGGACGCCATGCCGCCTCTCAAGCCACTCCTCAAAGAGGGGACTTACCGCCGCTATCGTGGCGTGCCCATACGCCACTGGTTTTGACTGTGTATTTGCCAGAACTAATGTTTATTTATTTTGGTTAGATTATTTTTTCATTTCAAGTTATTAATGAAGTTAGAGGACAAGTACGTATTATATGGCTTTTGCAATAACATGAATTACACCAAAGTATTAAATTTTCTTGGTTCAATTTACCTGTCCAATACCTAATCATCTGATCGAATGGAAATAAATTACGTTATGAAAGACATTGATGGATGACCCATTAGCAAAGGAGGCATTACTGGATATCGGTTACAAAATACCGGGTGGCAGTAGACATCGACGCGGAACCTGTTATACCATAGATTTAGTACATGGTTCCGAAACTCCTCACGTTGCGCTTTTTTGTCAGTTATTTAAAAACTAATTAGCTGTCCCATATATTTGACCGCGTAGGTATTAGATTTTCTATGAAATAGTAATTTTTACACGCTAGCTTCACTTGTATGTTTGTTTGTATGTTTGTAACCGACTCCTTAGGGCGCGATTTTGACCCACTTTAAACGGTCAGATTTCATTTAAACTTTGTAAACTTATCGAGGACCGATGACAATTCAATAATTTAAAAAAAAATAGAGAAAAAAAGGAAAAAATACTGAAAAAATCACGCTTTTATAGTTAGCAGAACTAAAAAATAGAAAATAAATACTAGTTTAAAAAACTAAAAAACACGCTTTAAAAACCAAACTAAAAAAGTAGGAAATAATTTAATTCAATTAAAAAGCGTGGGGTGCTTGACATTAAGTGATTATAAAAATACCTCAAAAAGCACCCCACGCATTTTAAATGAATTAAATTATTTCCTACTTTTTTAGTTTGGTTTTTAAAGCGTGTTTTTTAGTTTTTTAAACTATTATTTTTACTACGCTACGCCATGGGCTTAGAATCTTGTGCTGAATTCACGGTGACAGTTAGCGCGTGGATGTCCCTGCCGCCCTCTTGATTGATAAACTTTTCATTGCCTATACATTCGCATCAAACAATCATTGTACAATAAAAATTTTGATGGTTGGGAATGTGGCGAGGCTTTATTTTATGAAGATTTCAATCAAATCTGCTAATCTGACGAGTTTGATTTGACAATCGCCCAAGTTAGCTTATGACATTGTTTTTTATTGTTTCTGTAATTTTGACAAGTTGAGATTAGTTCTTATTATTCAGTAAGCGTACTTAGTCCTAGTAAATATTCTTTTAGAACAATGCAAATTTTGATCCTCCCTTTTAGGGCTGCAACAATTAATGGCTGTCTCCCCATAAATTACCATAAATCGCTTAATAAACTAAATTAGTATTCCAAGGTTTGGGTGTAGACATCGTATATTAGTACTTAAATCATATTGTATAGTTTATGAGTTCATGCACGCTCATTAATATTCATGTTATGGCACGATTAGGCACATGAATCAGCTGTGGTAGCATCCTTGGCACCCTGAGCTTGTCTATTAGTAATGTGATGACTAATTATGATTTGTGGATTCGCTCATATGACGTCACTATTTTGTTTTTGTGCATGCTTGCTAATGGCTGCTAAGCCGTAAGTACCAACATAATAAAATACCAATATTCGTACATTTAGTTTGCAATAAACGTTTCAACTTTGACTTTTTAATGGCATAGTTTAGGAGCAAACTGTTGAAAGAAAGAATTTGAGTTCGATCCCTACTCGCTCTTTGCACTATAATAATAGGTCTTTACCTATGAAATTGCCGTTTTGTATGAAAAAATTTAAACGAATTTTTTTCATGTATTTTTTATTTGTATTAATCGAAGTAATCACCCATGCAATCAATGCATCTTTGCCATCGCAGTGGCAGTTTATTGATGCCCTTCTTAAAGAAATCAGCTGGACGGGAGGCAACAAATTCTTCAAAGGCATTTGTACTGCCTCTCGGGTATTGAATTTTTTTCCCGCCAAGAAGTTATCCAAATTCTGGAAAAAGTAGTAGTCTGTAGGCGCAAGGTCTGGTGAGTAGGGCGGATGACGGAGAGCTTCCAACCCCAGTTCTTGCAACTTGGAGACCGTCTGCTGTGCAGTATGAGGTCGCGCGTTGTCGTGCAGGAGCAGCGGAGACGAGCGATTGACCAATGCTGGTTGGAGATGTGCCAGCTTCTCCATCATTGTGTTCAGTTCTTCACAGTACACATCTGCAGTAATGCTCACCCCGTTTGGTAAGAAGCTGTGATGAATCACACCGGCGCTAGACCACCAAACAGTGACCATCACTTTTCTAGGGGTAAGTTTTCGTTTAGGGCATTGTTTAGGTGCTGAACCAGGATCCAACCAACTTGCTGAGCGCTTGCGGTTATCAAACAGAATCCATTTTTCATCGCAGGTAACAATGCGGTTCAAAATTCCTTCATTTGTGTGTCTGTTGAGCAGTGCAAGGCACGTCTCGACGCGTACTTCGCGCTGACGATCATTGAGTTCGTGGGGCACCCATTTGTCAAGCTTTTTTACCTTGCCAATTTGACGCAAATGGACCAATATTGTTTTGACGCTAACGTCGAAAGCTGCTGCTAATTCAGCCGTAGATTGTGTATCATCAGCTTCCACAATCGCCTTTAATTCGTCATTGTCGACCAAAGTCTTCGGACGACCGCGAGGTTCATTTTTCAGGTCGAAATTTCCAGAACGGAAGCGAGCAAACCAATAACAGGTGGTGCGTTGGTTTGTAGTGTTAGCTCCGTAAACGTCGTTGATGTTGCGTGCCGCTTGTGCCGCGTTGCTGCCACGACGGTACTCATATTCCATAATTACTCGAATTTTTAACGTATCCATGATGACGAAAAAGATTGAAATGCGATGAAAATGTAACACTAATCAATAAACAAATGACTACTTTTGGAAAAAAAAATCCATGTTTTTAAAATAAAATTAATTTTAAATTAGAATTCTTACCCAAACAAAAATTATTTTGATTTGAAATGGCCAGTACTGCAAAACGGCAATTTCATAGGTAAAGACCTAATATTAAAAGATGGACGTGATCCCACTCCCATAAAAGAAAAGCTTATTTGGATATTTATATAGGCAGACTAGTTACTAGTCGTTGTGGAGGTCTTATAGGCAGTCGCTCCATGTAAAATACTGGTATTCAGCTGCATCCGATCAGACTGGAAGCCAACCCCAACGTAGTTGGGAAAAGGCTGGGCAGACCATGATGATGATGATATAGGCAGACTAGTTGTTGCAACTATATTTATTAGTAAGATCTCTAAAGTTACGCTCACTGGCCGTGCATCATCTGCCTAATGGGAAGAAAGTACAGCGCTAGTAACAAATAAAAAATACAGCGCTAGTAACAGACAAAAAATACAGCGCTAGTAACAAAAAAAATACAGCGCTAGTAACAAACAAAAAATACAGCGCTTGTAGCAAACAATAAATATATATAAGGTGGTGTGGATGACCGAAATAAACACTCTTGACTTTTTATTAACTTCTTTTATTATTTTTTATACTTCTTACTAATTGAAAAACGCCTCGCTCGCCTCTCCCTTCTCCCTTCCACACATACTCTCTCAAAACTAAGCTACTTTAACAATCTTTACAGTTTACAACTAAAATGACGACAGATGTTTCTGAACAAAAATAAAAGAAGTTAATAAGAAGTCAAGAGTGTTTATGTCGGTCATCCACACCACCCTACATATTATGAATCTCCGAAAAAAGAAAATCAGTAGCTACAAAGAGCTACTGTGATACAATCCTCTAACACTGTACACAAAGGTTTCCACATCATTATAAATAAAAATATATTCCGATATTCAAAGAAGTCTGTAAATTGAGTTCATATTTCCATTCTAAGCCAGAAAATAGGACGTCGTGTAATAAAAGAGGATGTTGTTATTATAACAAGTGAGCATCGGAGGGAAATGGATGTAAATTGTATTCTTCGTCGCGATACTTCGATGCATACAAAAGGATGCATCTTTAATATTGATGATGTACAAGACTTGATGCTATTGTTTTCATTTAAGTGAAGAATATTTGTATTTGTAATAGGTTCATGAGATATTGCGTGCGAGTGATTTTTAAATCTCAGTTTCAATTACTTTACTTCCGATTTTGTCGACTATCGGATCATAACTAGCTGTTCAACCATAATGAAATCCACTAATGTTAAAGATTTCTTGAATGATGTAAAATAAGTAGGTAATTCTTTATTTTATAGCGCTGACTCACAACGTGTCGCATTCCTTGCTGTTTTAACTTTTCATTATTCTGCTCCATCGACGTTATCAAGGCAAATTCCAATATTGAACCAGCGCGGCAGCGCCATTTTGAGTAAAAGAGCCCACAGAATATAACAATACACCAAGTATGTATTAGCCGCGTTACATACATTTACATAATCTGATCCTATTGTATACACCGTGTTTACAAGGGAATAACTTCATGACTTCATATAGTAAATTTAGTGAAATATGTGTAGGTATGTACAAAATATGTTGCTTCCTTAATCTACATAAATATTACGTACGGCAGAGATTTTCATCAAGTAGCCTTTTTTATGGAAGAAACAGTCGGTTTTACCATGCTGTTCTATTACAGAAACAAATATCCTAACCTTGGAGTTCCGTAGTTTATTCTGTTATTAAAATATGGATAACAGCCTGCATCTAATACATGTTTCATGCCGCGACGAGGTTCATCCCGTAAGAGCAAAAAGCGTGACTTGACGCGACGTGACGTGCCTGCCAACGTGTCCATCCTTCTAGATAAATCATTCTGTATTAGCATAGGAATAGCTTCCGACATATTGTTTTACGTCGTAAAGCTGAGTATGTTTTTGTTTTTCTAATTTTCCCTGATATTTAGATATTTTGTGTAAGTACATAATAAATTATGATTGAATGAGTAGAGTGGTGCTTAAAGCGAAAACAGTGTTTTGTAGAAGGTCGTTTGTGTGTCTAATAGAGTCTAGAGATGTGTTGACCAGGAGTTCTTGTTATTGCCTGTATATGTCTATTTATAACAATTTTGAAACTTTTGCCTATATTAGGGTAACATATCATAAATCAAACTGTTCTATCCGTGCACGAGAAGCATACTTGTATCTGATACTATAAAAACAACATAACTCTTTAAATGAAATAAAAAAGAATTTGAAATAAGTTTAGAATCATCAAGACCTTTCGAAAATAAGTAAAAGAACCACACTGAAATTCACTTTGCTATCTTGTAGACTCAGAGTAAGTTGAAAAATGTTCTCTGTAAATAATTTCCGCCATTGCATCAAAGCTTTGAAGTGTGAGAGGCCAAGTTTAAAATTGCATCAACTTGTCACTTAAGTGGTCAGACTTGGCAACTTGCCAATAACTTGGCACTTGGAGAAACTGCCGCTCGTGGGGTATACAACCTCATAAAAGGTTTTTAAATTGATTTCTATCGGTAAACATTAGGTTTGGGAGCAACGAACTTTTCATGAAACTTTTACATGAAAATGTTTTCACTAACGAGACTTGCAGGCCCTAAAAGTTTGGTTTATGAGCCACAGTAACTACGTGTTATATTAGTAAGTAGCTAATACATCACAGTTAGGTACTACGTAAGTACTGGGTACTGGTCTTGGCTAAATTATTTATTTTCGTAGCACGAAATATAACATCTCTTATGTTTAACTGGGACCACCTAACCTCCGTCAGTCGTTCAAGTTACTTGGGTAGGTACCTTATTCAGCGTGAAACAATTGTTCTTGTTTCACGATGAATAAAGTACCTACCTAAGTAACTTCAATTTAGAAATTATTGATTGCCCGTAGCACGCGTAGCACGTGGTGCCTTCGCGGCGTAGCTGATACAACATTGAAAATTCATATCTGAATGAATGAATGTGTTTGTTGTCACAGGTTTGCAGGCTCACTTCTTATCGCAAGTACTTACTATTGTGGTTTTTTAAAATATTGCATAATAAATGGTAACCATCCGGTCTAATGGTCCCCGTTGTTAATCGTAGATCTTTGATAGTCGTTACGGGTCGTCAGAAGCTCGAAAGTCTGACCCCCAGTTTTACCAAGGGGTATCGTACCCAGTAACTGGGTTGCGGAGGTCAGATAGCTAAACGTTTCATGTAAAATACTGGTGCTGCAAGTCCCAAGTCTAACCTCCAGTAAGGCTAGGCATGTGATGAATAAATGGTAACTTACCATAAGGTAAGAAAATATTGCACAGATACAAAAATATTCAAAACTCCAACGCTTTGGCTAGGTGATTAACTACCCTGAATTAGGACAGATACCAATCGCTACTTAAATTCTAAGTTTAGTCAAAGTAGCTATTACACAATAAAAGAGGATATAAGGAAATGTGTCGAGTTATGAATGTTATTAGATTACAAGGGTCGCGGTGCACGCAGCAGGCTAATCTTGTTTGTGGTCGATATCCAATTACGGACACACTGGCGTACCAGCAAGGTTGCCGCCTTGACTTGAGAAAGTTATTGAGATTTAAACTGTTTTGTAGGAGCAGCCTTCCTTGTCTCTCACCCTGGGTGCGGTGGAAGGTAAGTGAGGGATTAGTTATGTATGTCAATGGGAGGGTAGTTGACTTACGATTAAAATATTTAATTCACTTGCAAAGGGTGGCGAATAACATTATTGAATCTATGAGGTTAGCCTTCGAGAAATGTCTTTGTTAATCTTTCAAGTGGTCACCTGCTTCCTCAAGTTCAATAAACAAAACATAACGGAGTCTTCGGTATCCGAACTACTTACTCGTACATTCCTACCGATTCGTCATTCCTACCGATGGCCGTGACCCGGTTCAGGGCAGGCATGAACAATACACATTAAACTTATTTATAAGCAAGATTATGCCGCCATAAATTATACCTATTTAACTCAAAATCGTAGGCTTTAGTTTTTCCTAAAGAAAGGGGAAATTTATACATTCGCATTTAAGTGGCAATTATTACGGCATATTAATAGGTCGTTGACCCTTAGTTACCGCACCGTGGTTTCATAGGGTTTATAGGCAACATTGTTAAGCGTTGTAACGAGTATATTAAATGCTTTTCTGGCGGGTGGGTTTATTGCTTGGTGTTATAATGACTTACAGTTTACAGTTACTAATAATGAATTTGCCATTATACGTGCTGGTGCTGGCATACAAAGAGATTAATTACATGTATTTTTATACTAATTCCCTACGCAAAGGCAGATCTTTCCCAAGCCATATTTAGTACTAAAGGTGCATGTGGTGATATAGATGCGCCTACAGGGTCCAATTAAATTAGCTAGTATTGTGTACCAATATTTAAGCCCGATAAATAAAATTGAAAATAAATATTGAAGTAATTTTGGGGTTCAACGGCCGCTGATAGTGTTTTTATGTTGTTTGAGAGCTGAAAAGATCTATTTCCTTTGTTATAGGCACCGTAATTAGGTCTATCCATGTGTGTGAAGTTATTTTTTATTTTATTTTAAACTGATATTTCAAGTGATTAAAGTAATAGCGGTCGATGATCCGAAAACGAAAATCATCAATTTAATTTTGTTTTATCATGTTTTTTTTTTGGGTAGGAAATCATCAAATAACTTCTCCCGCTCTGGGTGGAGCAGGAGGGCGTGTCAGACTTTTACTGGCCAAAACCCACCCGTGTTCCTGAGGGAACACGGGTGGGTTTTAGTCAGTAAAAGTCTAGATATCGATTACCCCTCACGTGCGCGGAGTTTCGCTAGTTAACTTAATTGGACACTGTATACATAAAGTCAATAAAAAAACAAGTTGTCCCATGTGCTGTCATTAATGTAGCTTTGAACTTTGAGCACGAGACGACAGCAAATATTTTCTTTATGTCATATTTTTGTCGCAACAAAAGCAAAATACATACCTACATCTAATATATTTTATGGAGAGAACACGGGTGGGTTTTAGTCAGTAAAAGTCTGACACGCCCTCCTGCTCTATCCAGAGCGGGAGAAGTTATTTGATGATTTCCTACCATAAAAAAAAACAAAAAAAAACTTCTTACGATTTTACCTGGTCTTTTTAGACCAAAATGGTCGTACTTTTCCCTTATTTCTAATGAAACCACGCAAATAAGTATATCTGATATATTCAATCCAATTCAAACCAGCGGAGCATGCGATTTTTTCAGGCCACTGAAAATGCTTCTTTTATCTTAGCGTCTAATGGAAATTTCAACCCGTGTAAGTATGAACGAGCTTAGGAATACGGGGCGAGTCAGCCGGGTGGAAACTGAATGCTTGGCGTAACGTTATTCGGACTTTTCCATTTTCTCCAGGAGTAAGGAAGTACTTAGGAGTATTGTGTACTTAAAGCGAGGCGGTAAGCCGCAGTAGGAGCGGAATTTAGGAGTTTTCCTTTTTAGACAGCTTATTAGACGCAGTAAAGAACCCATAGCGTGAGCCCTTTCTTTTTACTTATTTTCATTAAAGATAAACAAATGGGTTGACAAAATGTTACGAAATATTTTAGGTTTTTTTTAATGGTAACTGTAGAATATTTTTTACGGTTGGAAGGTTGATATTAACATTAATATGAGTACCTATATTCAAACTGACAGGTCTTATAGCCTTTAAAATATGTAGGTCTATATTCTGAAGTAGCTACCTTATATGAAAACATAAGTTAAACATCACGTAGCACCAATGTCTCTTAGTAAAAAAGTTCTTATATTACAAGGAGCAAAATGCGGTTACCCGGATGCACAAATTGCCTATTTGCCGCTGACAAAAATGTTGAGTGAGGGGCTCACTTGAGGATTAATGAATGTGATAAGAAAAATTATGAAGGGACAGCTGGGAAGGATGACAATATTTTCCTCGAGGAGTAGCAAAAAAGGTTTTTCCTTCCATTTTGATTTTCAACTTTCAATGTAAAGAAAAATAGTGGAAAAAACTACGCGCAATACCTATTATTTGATCTTTGAACGTGAAGTAAAGAAATACAAAATTAAAAAAGTTCAACAAGCTAGTATTTATTTGGCACATTAACTTCGTCCAACGCGCACGGCGCCGGCGCCGCCGCCGGTGCCTCTAACATATCTTGGACGTACGACCATATTACGGTCGGAAAAAGCCGTAAAACACCCGCGAACTTTGCTAGTATACCGCTATTTATGTGCAAAGTTCCCGACGGTGCTCGCAATTAGCCGACAGATAGAACTCTCCTAATGCCCCCGTGACACGCCACTAACTTTCACAAATAAAACCATAAAAAAATGTAATGACAAACTTGATGGGACGTAGCCTGGGGTTGATTTAAAACGGGCATTTTTCTTATACTTATACTACTTTATGCTTCTCTTTTAGGGCGATTTGCTACTATTTGGGACACATTTGTAGACATTTATAATACAACCAGTCTTAAAGCATTTCTAAAAAAGATTCAGCATGAAATATTCTTATCGTACTACGTTATGATACCAACGATTTACCTACCCTCGGAGTCGCAGCTCTTATAACCTACTTGCCAACTCATTTTACAGTCCAATTCCTACGAAGTTCCTATTTCAAAGAAACTTGCTGCTTCAAGGATTTTCTATCTGTA
Organism: Antitype chi; assembly: GCA_947359405.1. Taxonomy (NCBI): domain Eukaryota; kingdom Metazoa; phylum Arthropoda; class Insecta; order Lepidoptera; family Noctuidae; genus Antitype; species Antitype chi. The sequence goes on along the minus strand of OX375815.1, from coordinate 4,507,459 downwards.
AAATATAAAGTTCCGATAAAAGCTCGGACCTAGATATTTGTCTCAAGAAAGTTTGCGGACCATTGTCGGATCAGATCCGACGATTTGACGACGATCTCTTTTCCCAACAACCGACCTTTTTTCCGGAAAGACGTCTTGGGAGAAGTTCTAGAATTATAGCGGGTAGATACTTGTTTAGAAAGATATGTGTGTCTGTGTGTGAGAGGGTAACTTGCATGAATTGGGTCAGTATTTTATGTAGTTTTCGTATTGAACGCATTTTTAGCAGATATTTTTGGGTTCAAATGAATGTTATATTTTTAGGGTTCAGATGATTGTAATATTTAAGAGTGCTGTGTTGGTATCTGGTAATCTTGATTGGCGGTAAAAATAACAATTCAGACTGAAACCGATGTTCTGCACCCACACGATGATATCAATGTATCTATCTACATCAATGTCTAATCTATATAGATAACCGACAACTTAAAGCATAAAGCCACATTTAGCAATACCCAGTAAATGTTGTTTGTGGCTTCCAGAGTTACTTTAATCTGGACGTTACCATTTCGCTACACCTAAACATAGTTCCCTGCGGTCCACATCGGTAATTTACAAAAATGAAACAATTTTGAGTAAATATATACTTATGAATTAATTGAAACAATTTTCTTCCATCATTCATGAACTTGATTACGTATCTAGCAATTTATAATTTTCCATTAAATGTTTCCAACAATCATTAGCCCATTTTACTGATTGAGTTTTCGTTTCGCAGGCTGCAGATCAAAGAATACGCTCAACTCATTTAGTCATTCTGTTTATTCGTTCAGTAATTATTATGTGACAAATGGACGAATCTCTTATTTGATATATCTGTTTGGTAGATTGGAAAATTATCTTTTAATACCTACTGTTTTATTCCGGTTTTTATTCACGCTTTGAAAGGGAATTGTATAACAGCTATCGCTTCAGTAGCGCACACCACTCTAAAATAACCCTTACATGATTAATGACAATATAAGAGTCCTGAATTGTGTTGCAAGGAGAAAGTTGTGGGTCACTAGGAACTAGGGGATTAAGTTGTAGCCAACAAAGTCCCACAAGTAAACAAAACTAATCATCGTAGTTTGTTTTGACATAATGGATAGATATGATGTTGTCAACATTAGTAGCGAGTTTGTAATAGAAATATCATTTAATAGACAACTTGTTGCCTTCACAATGTATAAAAGCCAGATAATAACAATGTATTTAAGGAAAAGAGAGCTTGGTGTTGTGTAAATAGAGCACATAAGATTCCTGCTTCAGGTGAATTTAATATTTTTTGCGAAACTCTTCAAACATATTTACGTTAAACGAATGTTCAACTTACGTAAACCATGGGCCACAACATATGCGGTTGTTTAGAAAAACAGAATAAAATGTTGAAACACAATACACAACGTGATCATATGCCGTGAAACAACTCAAAAATCTTGCTTTAAACCGTAGACATTGATCCATTGCCGATAAATGTCGAGAAGGCAATAATACCGCCCAGCTATAAAAGTGTCAAAGTATTCTTACGAATTAAAATCCACTCGAACGCAGCCGGCCCAGAAATACGAGCGTAATGAAACGTGGACTGAAATTGAAGGCCATAAATCAGGCCACGGTATGGCCCCACTATAACGAGGTGTCGTACAGGCTTGATTAGGCAGGGGACCTAAACTGCAGATATTTGCAGATTCGGATATGATCACAGAATTAAAGGTACCTTGTTTTCCTTAACGGAGCATACATCTTCGTCAAAATAAACATTAGAGAAAAACAGACTTAAAAGTTATCATAAAAACTTTTTAGGTGTTTGTAAATCCGCGTAAAAATGTAGTAAATACTTCTGAGTAATTAGGTATTTCACCAAAGTTATTTATCGAATGCCAACATAAATAACATATAATAGGTATAGTTCATTGTATTGTCATTTTAACCAAAGGTGTTAGGTCAAACGACGAATTAGACATTACTAGTGTCACGATATGTGTTGCATATGCAACCAGTCATTAATCTTCCGGTGTTGAAGACTACTTGAACGTGCTCAAATTAAATGGTAACACTAATTGCTCTAACTAGCTCTATTAGGTGTATATAAGCGGTGTCAGATTGCCTGTTACTATTTGCGAGTATCATGCATGCTTCTGTTAATAAATTGGTTATACAGATGTGGGTATGATAAAAAAACGTAAAAACTTTTTGCATGTTCGTTTTCTTTTTACTAACTCAACTTGAGGAATACATTTACTGATTTTTAATCAATTCTTCAGTAAATAGAACGATTTACGAATTTTAAATTAGCTCCAATTCTTTACATTTTCTCCCACGCTCGCTGGTATATCCGACATTTGCGGAACTTGCGGATACGCGACAGTAACATCCCTACCAATGATTAGTGGCTGTTTAATCTCTTTAGAGCTACGTATGGCTTACAGTAATGACTGCTGGGACTAGTAAAGGTATCGGTTGACTTCCGTGTAGGGAGGGACGGCAGTTAAGACCTTGTTTATAGTGATGGATGGCACTTTCCCTTATATACGCTCGCTGGGCAGATTGCCAAAAGATAGTGTAGAATTTGAACTTTGTTGTTGGGGAGTTTGTAAAGGTCACAAAGTTCTATGATTTGCCAAAATTGGACGTCCACACATTAAAAAAAGCTTGCTATCACTTTGAAAAATCGAAATCTTTTTTGTTAAGGTAGATTATATTATGATTTCTTCTTCTTTTTAGATTCTTTATTTTAAAAAAAATATAGATTTAGAATATAAAACAATAAAACAGTTCAATTGATTTTCCATATAAAAAGGCTTTCAGTTTTAACGGATTTAAAATACTTTTTCGCGGACAGTTGTGATTGAAAAAATGCCAAGAGGATTATCAGAAGTTTTACGAGCAAGAATAGTATATTTGAGGGAAGAAGGATACACCACGAGAGAAATAGCACGCAGAGTTACTATATCCCAATCCTGTGTTGTGACCACGTTGCAGAGGTACCACGGGATGGGTAATTTTGCTGACCGACCCCGCAGCGGTCGCCTAACTGTTTTGACTGCTGCCCAAAAGCGCTATATTAGATTGTTGGCAGCCCGTGACCCAATTATCAACGCTACTAAAATAAAAGCAGAAGTTCGGGCCGCCTCTGGGCTTGAAGTTAGCACTCAGACTATTCGGAATTGCTTGCACCAGGCTGGGTTACGAGCACGGAGGTCTTGGCGAGCTCCTCTGAATTCCCGGCAACGAGAACGATGGAGATTTCAGTGGGCTAGGCTTCGGCAAAATGAAAAAGAAAACATTTGGCAAAACTGTCTCTTCGTTGACGAATCGCGAATCAGTACTCATCCAGATAACTGACGTGTCCGTGTCTGGAGAAGTCCAGGAGACCGTGAAAGACAAAGAACTGCCACTGGAACAGTTCAGCAAGGCGGGAAATAGGTGTCCTTTTTGGGTGCTTTTTTGGAGCTAGAACGCCTTTGATCCCGTATCGTGGCTTTATGACAGTAGACATGTATAGAGTAGTTGCTATTGATGTAATTGTCAGACCATTCCAAGTAAACCATGGGCACCAATTTGTACTGGTCGATGATAATGCGCCCGCCCATCGAGCTCAACGAGTCAATGCTGCTCTCCGAGAATACGACATCACAAGGTTAGACTGGCCTGCTGGCTCGCCTGACTTAAACCTAATAGAGCACGCTTGGGATGCTCTTAAGCAAGCTGTTTGGAACCGTCAGCCACGTCCCCAAACAATGCCAGAGCTCAGGGAAGCTGCTATTCAAGAATGGGACAAGTTACCCCAAGAAATGCTGGATAACTTGATTCTCAGCATGCCCAGGAGGATCACCGCATGTGTTCAAGCCAGGGAAGGAGTTATACTATATTGAATATGAACCTTTTATTAATAAATTGTTGTTTAAGTTTGATTAAACAGTCTTTTTCTTTCTATCAAATTTCTGTTACATTATGATTACTCATTTATTTTAATAAAAAATAGTTTTATTTTTTAATTTCAAACAGGGTATTTCTGTTTAAAGAAAACACACAACAAATATTTTTTCTTGATAAATGTTCAATTTAAAAAATTATGTCGGCTTATGCTAGTGATCACAAACATTTTTTGATGTGTGTATGTGGTGGTTATACTATTGTGACAGAAATCATGGCCGTATTTCATTAATTCGAGTTGTGAAAATTGTATGAATTAATACAGTTGGACTCATAAAAATCTGACGGTCTTCTGTTTACAAATGTAATCATCTCTGAAAACTCGTAATAAACTACGAAAGATTTAACATGGTTTAATTAAAAACTGGCACTTTTTTTATAGTCCTCCGCTTCCCGGCCCGTGGTAAACAAAATTTCTTACGTTTCCTCAGGAAAAAAAATAAAACTCTTAAATTCGCAAGATTAATCTTAAGAACTCCACTCAGGCCCCACCGCAGTTCGACGCTAGTATCTAACAAAAATAGATTTACGAGCGTCGGTCAACTATTAAGTCATACTGAACAAGATTACACGGCCAGATTTTATAACGTTTTCACAAGCAATTAAACAAAACGCACACTTTCGCTTTATGACGCTGAACTCGGCAATCCGGGATCCAGAATGAACAAAAATACAGGTCAACAGTGACCCGACCACATGTGTAATGGGTTCCGTTAAAATATTTATAGGTGTATTTTTGCAAGCTCTGTTTTGTCACACTCTGAGTGGACGGCAGATTTAATCGTTTAATACCCTACACTGTGATGGTAAGCCAACAGGGTACGCTGATATTGACATTCTTTTTGTATTTGGTCACAGATTTCCATTAGCTGAAATACCTAACATCGTTTCACGCTATAATATACAAAACAGGTCAAGGTCTTTTGAAATAAATGATAAAGATAGAAGAATATGGAACAATAAGACTTCGTCCATAAATTGCTTAGCGTGTTTGTAAAGTTGTGTGGCGTCTTCATGTCTAAAGTTTTAACGATGAGTTTTAAAATCTGGCACGATACGGAGTTATAATTAAATTAAATACGCATTCATAAAACCGACGTAAACACGAACATGTGTTTTGATTGATAACCAATAAAAATTGTATCATTGATAATATTATTTGTCCAAACACGATTTTGATAAACGACGGCCTATTTATAATAATTTTAGAATAACATGTGCCTAGAAAAAAGAGAAACCTTGGATGAATAACTGAAGTAAAATTTTGGATAAATGGTATCATGAAATTGGTCTATTGCTTGGTTTCTATAAAGTAGGAATACACACCGTTCTTGGGTCAACAGCCGTTAAGAAAGTAAGATAGACAATTTATAAATAGCCTTAACATTTGTCATTCTGGTGGGGAGAAGTGGTTTTTGTGCCACTATCAAAATAGAAGCGTTTCTCCTCGTGCTCATGAAAATATTCTATAAAGACGATATATTTAGTTTGTTGGTAATCTAAACGTAAACAAACTTGATAATTCTGAATTGAACTCTAGTTATAAATAATACAATGCTTTAGATGCTTCTTCGTTTTGTGATGAAGTAATGAAAGACCGACAAAGTGATGATAGGATTGAAGTAGGTCAAGATCGAATGAACATGAACGGTAAAGACGAAGCTGTATTGAAAACGTCAATACCTACTAAGATTTATAAAAGCAGTGTAAAAAGTGTACAGGAACGAGAATGTTTCATGTATCAAGAGAGGATATTCTTCAATTGTAATAAATAAATAAAAACTGCTACTGCGGCAAAAACGGATTATGTTCGTCTTCGCTTACCTCGTACGGTCAGCATATTGAATAAAAGGTTACACATATTTACTCCTACACGTTTCCCCATATCGATAAACGGATTTTTACTTCCATGATTTATAACCGCTGCAGGTGGCCATAAGCTGCGGGCCGTCGGCTTGTTTGCGTTTTTGCTTCATGTAAAAAATACGGAATTCGGGAAAGCTTTTTGGGCTTATTTGCTACAATGTACATTGACGTAAATGTTGATGAAAAATTCGGGAAAATGCCTTTAAGAAAGAATCAACCATAGGTTCAACATTTTTCAAACGGCTAGCTATAGTATACCTACTTATTATATCACAAGAAGAATACGACGAGTTGCACTTCCCATTAAATTGTTAGAGAATTAAAACTCGAGGGTAGGTAATTAAAAAATTTGGCAAACAACAGCAACATTAACAAAAATTCTGAATTCTGTACACCCCGGAATTGCACATTTCAGTTTTAATGTGTCTACAGGAAGTGTGGTATGGCTGCTATTGTCCTCACATAATGCAACTGTGTATCTTTTGTTAGCTGCTTCATATGAATGCTGTTTGCAACTGTTATGCTTAATACCCAATTTGGGTGTAGCTTTATTGTTGTTTTCATTTGCTTTTATACTTATTCATAATGAAGTTCGTATGGATTTTTAGATTTCTACAATGTCTTGTATTTTAACCTTATGATTCTAAATTAGCTTTTGCCACCGGCTTCGCTCACGTGGAGGTTGAAAATTATCCCACGGGAATGTACTACCGGGATAAAAAGTATCTTATGTAATCCAGGTTATAAACTATCTGTGTGACAAATTTAATCAAAATCCGTTTGGATTATTTTGTTTGATTGAGTAACAAACATACAAACACATTTATAATATTAGTAGGATATGTTTGTAACTGCTTTCTTTCAATCTTATTTAGAACTTGGACGTTATCAAACAACAACACCATTTGCCAACCAACGTACACAAAGCTATTACGTTTGGCTTCGCTTGCGACAACATCTCGGCATCGTGTTTGATATCTTCAACCCTCAAACACCGAGCGATCTCTGATTCAATTGCAATATTGTCAATGCTTTTACCGGGAATTCAATAGCGAAATTGGAAATCTATGCCTCCTACACAATGTAGGCAAACACATTGTTGAGTACAGTAACCTTTAAAAATAGGTATATATGAATACCTACATAAGATTTCCCTTTCGCGCCGAACGATTTTGTTTTATCATACTGCTTAAAAAAAAAACACGCACGTGATGTGTGCACTCTAGACAAGTAGTAGATAATAATTTATTTCTATTCACACATGTTAGTTTAGATAAAACTGTTAAAATCATAAAATAGTTTCAACAAACTTCGTCTTTGCACGTTTCTTAAAATAAATATAATTATAGCTTTGACTGAAAATAAGCGTACCTGAGCTATACCCACGTAAACTTCTTAATTATATGCTAATTTACACTTGTATCCAACCAAAAGAAAACAAATATTTTGCTAGCAGCTCCGGTAAACATCTTCAAAGCATTTGACATTTGCACTTCATTTGTAATGAACGTTTATATTAGAAACGATGTTAGTATTCCTCTTGTAAAATCTAAACGAAAACTCTGCAGTCAGTTTCTCCGCAAATATTTAGAAAAGTTAGGTTTGCAAGCTTTCTTTGCGATAGTAGGTACGACCTGAGGATTAAGATTGCAATACTTTTTAAACTACTTTTCTGTGTTTTTGATGATGATACATTATATGCCTTATGTATTAAAACGTACGGGATCAATACAATGTTATTTAATTTATGTTCTAGTTACACAAATTGAACAAAAGATGAGTCCCTAAATTGACAAAACCAGAAATTCCTTAAAAACAAGAAAAAATATCACTTTGACCTGACACAGAAACAAGTCGATAAAACCGTTTCTATCAAAATCGGCATCAAATAAAGTATTTTTTTCCTGTGTCAATAAAGCCTAAAGTCGCATATCCAATTATACTGAAGCAATAACGAGACGATGTCGCGCTCTGTGACACGACCGTTTCAAATATAGCTCGGTAAATATAGAATGTACGTGGTACGGGTTAGCCGAGTTTTGGTTTTGATGATACGCAGAGTATCTGCTATTGATTTATTAGTCACAATGGTGATCATGGTCGTGAGAATGTTAATGAGGATGAAGCTGAAATTAAATTTATTGATACATGTCTTAATAATATCTTTAAATGTGTATATTTAGCAAAAAACAAGAATATAGATGCTTAGGTATATGCAAGGTTATGGTATGAGATCTTTTTGGAAATAAAGAAAATGAATCCTTTTTTCATCGAAAACAAAGGTTTGGTTTAAAAAAAAAAACTATTAAAATCCACTCTCCCATTTTCATTCCTTCATTTCCGTCCAATCCTCCTCTCTTCATTCTTTCTTTAATTTCATATTATTCTCTCATGCATCTTCTCTTTAAAGACCTCTTTCATTCTCTCTTCTTTATTTACTGAATCCTATGAAAACTCTTCAGTCTATCGCTAGACATACTTATTCATTGGATGCTTCAGTTCAGATTATTTGCATTTAATTTCAGCGATGGGATAAACAGCTTATGTGACACGCAGTTGCGGCATAACATTTATTGAGTTAACGTTGTTGTTAATTGGAAGCTCATTTCATTAATTAGGATAATATCGGGTAACGGTCGTGTATATCAGCTGTATGTTGTGGTGTTTATTATTTTCAAAGACAGTAGCAATTTTCGCGTAGAACAACATTGAATGGTTCCATGGATAAGCTACGTCATGTTTTGATTAGCTTTTGCCATTTCAGGCAAAAAATTGCCAATCACAGTTGTTGATGATGATGTCAGTTGTTGTGTTTGGGTAATGTTTACCTTGATTTAATTTTTCTTTTTGACACCGGAGGAAGAAAGCCAGATAAAGTAATTTGCAGTCGTCTTCTAAATTCGTTCACTAGATATGTTAAATGGAACACTTGTAAATGTGCCACAAAAACAAGCGTGAGGCGACAAAATACCATTATTATCTAATCCTATTAGTAGATCCAACATCATTGGCCTTGACGATCACTTTAAATAAACCTATGATCACTTTCTTAACGAATTTCTGGCGTATTATCGTAATGTATCTGCGAAAAACAAATGCGGATGGGAAGAGAATAACATGCCGTATCGGTTGAGTCTTTATCTTAAAGAAGACGGAAAAGTGTTTTGGAAAATTTTGCAAAACTCCGATTCCGAGCAGAAGACTGGGTAATTTTTATTGATGACACTAACATAAAAATTTGTCCTTATCCGTGCGATAAAAGACGGAAGCTTAGAAGTCAGAAAGCTTTTCAACTTTTTCTAGTAGAAACTTTTTCATTGAAGTAAAAATATTACTAATTCATTACTCATGGGCAAAGCGTTATTGGGTTTTTCTATGTGAAATTTCTCAGTAGCAGCCGGTCTGAGTTTATGCCCCGTTGATGGCAGCAGGCTCGCCCTATTACATGGGACTTAAACATTATTGGCGAAATGTGGATATATGTACTCTAGGTACACGTCTGCCCAGCCATTCGGGGAAACAAGGCGTGTTAGTATTATGTTTAATTTGCGGAAAAGTAACAACATCTGAACGTGCTAAAGAGCGACACCTTTCTAGATATTCTGATTGTTTACCTAGAACATAGCGGGTGACTGACACTAGATCAATATTGGACTTACTCAGTAGCTGGGTGTGAGTCTCTCGCTGCCAATGGGAATGACCTTTTATGATTACGTCAGCTGTGCCAAAGTTTGAACAATGTCGCCAAATCTGAGGTTTTAGCGTACAGAGACGTACGATACGTAAATATGTGGAATATTTCAGGCAGGTTGAGATTGTTAAACTACTTAGTTCCTATATTTTATATTCTTAGTCATTCTCAATGTGGCAACTTTGAACCTCGGAAACTCAATAGACCACAAATGGTTCTAAAAAAATTACGAATAATGCCTGTAAAATTAGTGTCAAATTTTCTGTTTTAGTTTTGTCAAAGTCCGTTTTTTACGAATTTGGCTATGGAAAATGTTTTGCCCAGATACCACGAAGTTTTATTTACCTGTCCATCAAACTATTTTCGCCGAAGCGTAGGTATTTCTAGTAACCAGGCCACGGATGTGACATTCCGGCCACGACAATAGTTTCCCTAATTTTGCGAGGCAGACAGCGTCGGATAACTTAATAAAAATAGCTGGGAACAGTGGCCTATACGTTCTGGTCTAGACAATAAACTGAGTCAGACTACGGAGCCGTAATTTGGATTTATTTCCATACGAGGACAGACTTGTTAGAATTTTCCCTCTTGTGTAGGTATGGGATATATGTATGTGGCGTATAAAAATATGGGATGAAAATGGAGAAATATACCTACATATATTATTGTTTATGTGTCTATTTGTCTTTGTAAATGAGACGGATGTTCTGGTTTCAGGACAAACAAGTATATGTGGGATGTGGATAAGATAAGTAAAAGATTTAAATGAAATTCAGAGCAGTTTTTATATGAAAATGGCTACTTTCGGGAATTACCTATCAGAAAATATTCTAACAAAAAAAATTGTATACATAAACACGGAAGTAAATTGTATAAAAGATGTTGCCACGAATAAAATGAATAAAATTTTATGACGATTCGTTTTCAATGATAGGCTATAAACCACTAAGTAATGTGTTGAGCAATAATAACATTTCGAGGCACACGTTATTGCTCTACGTGACGCCGAGTCGTAGTGACACATACCATATGGGGTTAGGCAGGGAGCGTGGCAACACATAACAAAATATTTGGCAACATCCGATATTACATGTTTAGTATGCACGAATAAAAACTAGTTATGAATAATACATAGTTAATAATATCGCTATCACATTGTTCTCCTAAACGGATTTAACAGTGCCGATTGCTGAAGGACTGCTGAAGAATATGTTTGGCAAAGCGTGGTTTGAAAATGAATAAAAATATATGGCATTAGAATTTTGCTAATGAATTTTCTTTGTAAGGATCTAAAGGACCCCAATCTAAGTAAAGTACACTTTGATTCTTTTCTACATTTTAATGCCATGTAACCACATGTTGATTGAAGTGTTTTTATAACTCACGTCATTTCAAGCACTTTCTCTAGAAGATATTAAATTCTATTAAAAGGCATTCTTCCTCAGTCGCTAGCTCCTGATCTAAGCTCACTCAGTGCCTCATCCTCATCCCTCACCCTGAAGCGTACAATAATCGCCCACTAGTGACGTCATCTGGCGCCCCATTTCTGACGTCATGAACAGGTCTAATATCTAATGGCGGATAAAGACGTCGTAGGCTTTGACTTAAGTGGTTTCCAAGCTGTGGAAACTGCCAGTCTTCATGTGTGACTTATATCAATAGCGTTGGTATTCGATCTTCATTTAATCCTAAAGGCTTTACTAACTAGCATCTTGTTTCCAAACTAACCCTTACGTCATTTGACACAGCCTTACAACACAATGTATGTATGTACGTACCTAGACTATCATTCTGTAGAAATGCTATTGATATAAGTCACACATGAAGACTGGCAGTTTCCACAGCTTGGAAACTGCCAGTCTTCATGTGTGACTTATATCAATAGCATTTCTACAGAATGATAGTCTAGGTACGTACATACATACATTGTGTTGTAAGGCTGTGTCAAATGACGTAAGGGTTAGTTTGGAAACAAGATGCTAGTTAGTAAAGCCTTTAGGATTAAATGAAGATCGAATACCAATTTATCGGCTTCTAGCAATGTTTTTTTATTAAGAACGTATTATGAATCATTATTATAATTCTGAATCTGTTTTCGCCTGTTTTGTCTCATGTTTATAAATGTTTTGCATTTTCTAAAAACACATACTCGAATCGGATAATTTCTAACGTAAGTTATTATGCAGTCAAACACAAAATGAGTTTTACTTACATTCCATTTCCTTTGATTAGTAGTTTCTTGTACGCATCATGCAACACATTTAAATACTAGATAAGCGATTGGTTTGATGTCAAGGTAAGTATTATTGTGTAGCTATCATCAAATTACAGGATTGTTGACATGTGGTCGACGTAAATTGCATAATTGAACATAATAGGGAAGATTGCAGACATGAATGAGAGAAAAAAATGTTTTATAAAGAGTACATCGAAGTAAAAAGAAGAAGAGTACTAAATCATGTAACAGAGTTTCAGAAATAATTGAAATTATATTATTATTCATTTATAACAGTCTTTAGTATGCAATTAATTGGCAGTTAGTCCAAAACTACTTAGCCAAAAAAATTGGCACGTCCTGTGTTGTGAAAGCTCCAAAACACATGCCATAAATGGATGAAATTAGGAACTTAGTATTCATAAAATAACCAATTGATTATGAATCCTAACTCATTGCATTTTAACACTTTCGATGCCAGCACCCAGGGTATGGGTCGAAAAATCATTCGTTCATGTGCATACAACTCCATCCGAGTCGTCGCTTTAAGTAGCTATTGATGACTTCTGTTCATGCCCAGCACCCTAATTGCGTAACACGCGATTAATCATAATCGGTTTCATTTTGACAGTTCAACAATATTCATTGCGTTATTACGTAGTTGAGCAGACACATTTTTCGAACATATGAAGCAATGGTTTAGCAATCTGTTTTAAAACGAAACAATTTATGATGAATCGTGAGTTACACAATTAGGGTGCTGGACCCGACTAGCGAGACTACTTATAGCGACGACTCGGATGCGAGTTGTGGGCACACGAACGAATTATTTTTCGTATATGGCATCGAAAGTGTTAATAACAGATAAGTATTACTAACACAGTTCCTTAGGTTGAGCAATAATCTTGCTGAGAATAATAAGTAAGTATGTAATAGGTAGTAGGTACATAATAGGTAACTACAAAAGTAGGTAAGTACTAACCAGTTTTTCAGCATCTACCCTCCAAATCCAAAAGCTCTAATAATTTTCATTTTTGTAAATGTTACGGCCATAGCCTGAAACTATCCTAAATTTATGGTAATCTAGGTTATTGTGTCGACTCCTTTGCGTTCGTTTTATTTTGAGTTTCCATCCTACTATCCTAACTAACTTTCACATTTATGATATTAGATCATAAATGTGAAAGTTTGCATGTTTGAACATTTAGATGTTTGGATGTTTGTTACTCAATCACGCTACAGCGACTGAAAATGAATTGAATTGAATTTGGATTAAATCTGGCACACAGATAGAAAATAACCTGGATTAATACATAGCAGATTCTTCATCCCAGTAATACGTTCCCGTGAAATAATTCTCGACGTCCACGCGGGCGAAGCCGCTGGCATAAGCTTGTCTTATTATAAAACAAAAACAATAAGATCACTTTTACTTTTTCAGTAAAGATGAAATGGTTACACTTTTCACAAACTGTTGAAGTCAGTAATGTATGAAAATTGCTTCTCTTTCAGTGAGTGAACTTACAGCCGATAGGGACCGTAGTTAATAATAGAAGTTGATGGAAGTCAAAAGTGGGATCCACGAGTAATTCGTAAACTGATAAACACATTATTTGGCGAAAACACAGCTTAGTTCCTGACATTGAGTGATTGTGAGTAATGTACCATGTTCGATGCTCGACTGTAAACATGTTTTCAGCGGGCCTCATAATTCAGTTTTCGAGTAAATAAAAATATTGATGAAAACTTTAACGAACTGTGATTCGCTTCTTTGTTCGGTGGCTTATTTTCGCGAGAGAAACACATATAACACACACAAACATTGTGGAAGCGAAAAAAAATCGGTTGGCATTTTCAGACAGCTAGAATTTATACATTTTTATGAGCCCGATTTGTATTCTAAAACCAGTTTAGAACAAAATAACTACTTCCATTATCTTATTTAGCAGTGACGGAAAACATCGTGAGGAAACCGGCATGCTCTAAAACCATAAATTGGAAGACATGTGACATCTACCAACCCGCACTGGGCCCGCGTGGCGGATTACAGCACACTCTCTTTCACCGAGAGGATGCCTGTGCCCAAGTACTGGGAACCTTATAGTATGATTATGTAAACAGTACATTGTCATGAAGGACGTATCCTTGAGTACCAAGTTTATGTTATCATGAAAAATCTAGCTTAGCCATATATATATATAATTGCAAGCACTATAATACAACAGGATGTAGGTAGATATTGATTGACTATTATACACATTACTAAGCTAACGCCTACACCAAACGCTACATCGAAATCAAGCTGATAATTAAGCATACCTAGGTATCACTTAGAACCTAGACATGTGGATATTTACTGATCATGCAATTAAGGTTGATTTACAGACATTCTTGACTGTCCGCCAAAGAGACAGAGAATGGCCATGTATTTCTCGTATTTCGATTATTGTATTCGAATATTTATACCTAAACGAGATATAAAAACTCGCCAACAATGATGTCATTCGAGACTCTACTGGCGATTTTCTCTGACTTGTGGTTCAAATTACGATTTGATGTTTGCACAGAATTATTCCAATTTCAATTCAAACCGTAGGTACGTAAAAAAAGTATAGGAAAAGACGTGTAAGCATTGCCGCTTCCACGTCGTTTCTTATACTTCTTTTAGCTTTTATTTTTCTTTATACTCTCCTTGTGTAAATGAGGTATGTTACTGGCCACAAATAACTTCAAGATATGTTTAGTGCTAATTGGAATTCAGCGTTCTAGGTAATTGATAGGTACACAATCTGATATCACCGATGAAATCTTAATAATCATCATGAACGTTTGATTAATATCTACCTACATACCTGCCTACCTACCTACATACGTTGTACTTTGGAAATTATTTCAATCAGTCAATAAACGAATGTATTTTACATTTTGTTCGGGCAATTATGCGCCGTATTTATTACAAAATTTTGGTTTTACTAAAATATTATAGTAGGTAGTCATGAATTAATTACGTTGATCGGTATGCTTGGCTTTCTGTGATGGGTCATTCATTTGGTTGATTGAAATGCGTTTACTATAAATTCATGTTTTAATTGATTATTGTAAACACATGCCTGCAATAAATACACATTCATGTGTACTAAAGCTTTACACGTATCACGATGTTTGTACCATGTTTGTAGGTATCTATAAATTGGCATAGTAATGTAACATATGCTTTTTTTTACAGAACACTGAGATTTTTTTACTTGTGTTTTCATTTTTGTCCAGAGTAAAAAAAGCGCATTATAAGATAAAAGACTACGTTGAAGTCAAGGAAGTTTGTCAATAATTTCTTCTGCACATGTTGCTTCCCTGGTACCTCATAACATCGTTATTTGGGAACAGTAACTGTTCCCAAATGACGATGTTAATTTATTATTTATTTTTACACACCTACTTCTTTGACATTGTGACATAATAAAATGCCTACAATTCTAATTTCAACCATTTTGTAGGCCATTTTCTATTTTAAGTACTTGTTAACAAAAAGTATCCCTAGATTTTTTTGCCGGTACTTCTCCATAGGAAACGATCAATTGGAACCGTGCACCTAGCCTACCTAGCTTGTGACGATTCATAAGTACCCATTATAGAAAGTACTCTGTGGTGCTCGTGCAGGTTTGTGTGAAAAAAAAATGGTTTTAGTACAAACTGAGAACTTAAATTAAAAACGAAAGAGTTTTGATTTTTCTTGTGCTTCTTGCATAAAGTTGAAGATTTTACGGTTCACAATATTAGCTTGGCTTAAACGTAAGTGAACGTGCTCCACTGATTTTGTAGACTTGTGTGAGATTGAACGAAAAATGTATACTTATCGCAATACAAATAAAAAATCCGGAAAGCACACAAAAAAGTAATAAATAGACTTTATTCAAGTGACTCACACATTTCTACTCACGACTAGATATATTCCTAAGATATAGAAATGACTCACACACGATTAATATTTTGGCATACTAGCTTTTGTCTGTGGCTTCGCCCTCGTGAAGGTCGGAATTTATCCCAGGAGAACGTACGTTACGGTACGTACGGAGTAGTACTACTGGGATAACAAGTATCCAATGTCCTAACCAAGGTCATGATCTACCTGTGTGCCTTTCATCGAAATCAGTTCAGCCATTAAGGCGTGAAAAGGTAACAGATAAACAGCTAGAGTTACGCATTATTCTACACTAGCTGCGCCCGCGGTTTCACCCGCATATGTCTCGCTCTCGCGTGAATATCGGAATATCGAAAAAGTATATTTTATCCTAATCTAGGTCATGGTCTACCCATGCGCCAAATTTCATCCAAATCCATTCAGCTGTTTAGCGTGAAAGTGTAACAAACAAATATACAAAAAATCTAATCTTTTCACGTTATAATATTAGTTTAGATAAAATATTAAAATCTGCTGCAGTATTCAGTTGCATATATCGTATACCAATCGCAACATAGCTGAGAAAAAACTAGGCAAATGAAATCATGGTAGAAGCCTTACCGAAGTAATAGGTCAGGGCTCAGGGCCTCTCCGCTGAATATTAGATGGATTGCGTTGCCTGACGCGGGTAAGTAATGTATGGGTATACAGATTGAAAACTGCAGGGAAAGCACTACTGCTATAAATGGTCTTGCCAAATTTGAAATCTTTTCTTGAAAAAACTACTTCGGGAGCTCAGTAGTTGGCTCCTGTAGCACAGGTTTTTTTACCTAGCTGAGGAGTCAGGGCTTCACTTTGTTCGTATTTACACATTTTTTATACAATGAAGGTGTTTCTTTTTTAAATCTAGGGCGCAAAAAAAAAACCATAGACAACGACTACTAGGTTTTCTTTTAAGTTTGATGCCTTAATAAGTCCTTACAAATATTACAGTGACATCTTCCTTTATCGAAGTCAGTGTACCAGTTACCAAGCTATTTTATAAGATATCTCTTGGCCTAACAACAGCCCAATAACCTTCTTTCTATACTCTCTCATAAAACTCTGGAAAGAGCACCTGACATACTCTATTTTGCGATCCAAATACCGTCATCAGCATTACAAGTTGATGTAGTGGATAGTCACGTGAAACCAGATTATGATTAAAAACAAATACAATTTTATAAATAATATCCTCTGTTAATAACTGAGGCGACATTCGGAGACAGCTGTGGTGGCTTTCTGCCAGAGAGTGTACTATGCCATTTGCCAACGTACGTCTGTGACGTCAGACGGCCTTTTGTCTCTTTCTTACAGGCTGACACGTCATGTGTGCTTGTCATTAAAGTGGGAGTGTCGATGATCTGCGGTTGAAGTGTTTAATTTTTATATTTTATGTCTTAATTTTTCAGGTTTGCCCGTGAAATGGGGCGTTTTAATGACTTACGTTTTAGTTTATCCTAAAATAATTATTATATATTTTGTTTGATTCACCAAGGTTGAGCTAATTTCCCGAAATTGCAAAGCATGTCTGTAATTATCTACATTTTAAAACCTTTATACGAGGCACCTTAACACCTTTCACACATCTTAATCTACTTACCAATGTTATTTTTTAAACACTTTCGTTGGTAATTAACATACTAAAGCTATCAGCAAGCAGACGCACGTGGTGCCTTGTTCTCCCTGCCAACACCGCGAGGAATCCTGCGGGAATGCACGCATGTACCAACACCAGTAGGTATATTACAGAGCAAGTTGTGGTGTCATCCGAGTGCAATGGTTTACTTACTGTGCTCCAAGGCAATGGGCCAAAAACTATCATTATTTACGTCTCGAAAATGTGTATCCCAAAAGTTTACTGTATTTTAAAGTACCCATAACTTGTCTACAATATAAGAATTGTTAAGACTGGGTCTTTTTCAGGATATAATAGTTTTTATTGTACACCAGATAAATAAATATAAGTTATAAGTGAAAATCCTACATCTGTATTCTAAGCCGTAACCCAGTATCAACGACTTACTCAAACGTAGCATAATATTATATTCGTAAGTGCATCATTAACTCACGCTCAGTCACGGGGTATAAACGAAATTATGCGATGATGATGCGGAACAAGACTTCGACATACTTCATCATTTTAGTACCCATAATCTAACTTTGCTTCTATGCGTATAAATCTAAATCATTTAATGGCATGAGGCACATATCGCGTGCCTACAATAGATTACTGAAAAAACTATGCAAAAGTGTTGAGTCCTTATTCAGCAAAATCTACGCGCAGTGGTATAGAACGAGCTCGACAACTGATGTCATACAGCCTGATCATCACAAACTAAACCATGAAAGAAAATATTCCCCTTAAAAAATGTTCGAAGAAAGAATCAACAAAAAAGGAAAGCTAATACAGGTAGGTACATTAGCTATTAGCTAAAACATTTTTTATCGCGGCCAATCTAAACAATGACAAACCCGGCTGTTAGCACCACACCATTGCCTGCTTTCGCGCCAGAGGCAGGTCTACAGTAGGGTATTGATTACCTAGTACAAACATTTAGCTGCTAAGGCCACATTCCGAGTTAAAGCTTCGCACTTTGTCCTTCGACCATCTGTTTTGTGACATCGATATCTGATTGCCAAGGGTGCGTCAAATTCAGGCTAAGGGATAAGTGATTCTGCTAGACTTGTAATGTATACTCAATAATGTGGAGATGCTTTTAAAGAGTTTGTTTAGTATGAACCTCTAATGGGGCCTTCGCATAGACCATTAAAAAGCTACGATCCTTGAGTACATCTCACCCAGTTTGCTAGATGGTTAGTGTTTGTATGATGTCATTAGTGCAGTCCCTAGTCGCCAGTTACGATCGTCTGATCTTCTAGGCGGATCCATATACATAGATCAAATTTCCATCGCATCGCATCGCCTACCCCCGCTATTTCGTCGCTTGGTGTTCTTCCTGGCTTTTTTTCTGTTTGCTCGGCTCCTAAGGGTCATAGTAAGTAAATAGCCGATAGCCCCCCTCAATAATTAGTTTATCATGTGTAAAAAGATTTTTGTTAATCCGACCGGTAGTTTCAGAAATTAGCGTGTTCAAACAAACAATAAAATGTACAAAACTCTTCAGCTTTATTATTAGTACCTACAGATATAGATTGATACACATATTAACCTACAAATAGTAAACTGAAATACTGGCTTGACTATTGATACCATGATTGTCTTAAATTCTTTTTTCACTTTAATCAAACTCAATTCAACAACTTGAATTCTAATTTCTAAACGAGAAAGGGATTTCTGTATTTGACTAAATTATATAGACTTTCGAATGCAGTCTAATAATATTAAATTCAACGTTCATTATGTTATTGGTGTTTAATCAATAAGATCCTAAAATAAACGTCCACTTGGGTGTAGAAAAGAACTAAGAAGACTTTATAGGCGATTTTTGCTAAAAACCTTGGTTATATTATTATGAGTTCAAAAAAATGTTGAAGCACTTAGACCAGCCATAAGATGGCGTCGTCTGATAGCATTTCAATGGCACCGACGAGACTAATGTCTAGCCGCTCGATTGATCCATACCCGCCAATGTCTCAGGGGGTAGGGGCGCTGACGTCACATATCAGCGGCATTGCTCTGGAACTGACATGTGCTGGCTATTTTTACCCGACTGAGCTAAAGCCAAGATAGGGTTATGTTTAAAAAATAAAGTGGAACAAATTGAGGAGATTAATCTGTTAATGTGGTCATGGTCTTTTGTTGTTAAGGTAATTTCAAATGACAATGATTTAGTACTGTCGTTTCTAAAAGATCTATTGTGTTTGGTAAAACTAAAACGCGCGTCTAATTAGGTAATGTTGTTTATTGTTTGATTGAAAAATACTTTCTTTCACATAAATTGTCGTTACGTTATTCATTTTCAACCCTTCATGAATTTATTTTGAGTTGTTTCTATTTCCAATTCCTAATTAAGTTACTCCTATAGTAGGTACCTAATCAAAGATAACCGTTCGCTTATAAAGACCGCACCCAGCGCTCTTAAGTAAGTACTCCACTCAAGTAGTCTCTCAAGTAAACTCGCACTTCAAGTAGATACCAACACTACAAACGGTACAACTGCAGCATACAAACTACTCCACAATACAGAACTACCAATAAATAATATATAAATAATTCAACATCTCCAGCTAAGGCCGGCTACAAACTTAACGACAAAACGAACGTTCCTGCGAACGCACAAGTGCTGGCAATCGATAGGCCCCGCCCACTGACCTATATAGCAGAGATTAGGAAGAGGCCAGCCCGCCCGAGATGTCTTGTTTTTGTCTCGTGTCAGGAAGGCTTTATTTCCCAGATAAGGAATAGACGTTCAGAATTGTATGGGTTTAGTACAATGAATTATTTTGCTTGGTTATCCCTCAGTTGGGGATAAAACAGACGTCTTATCGAGAAGAAAGGATTATTTCAGACGAGTTTTCTTTCTGAGGGTTTTATTGTACTCTCTGAGTTAAACTGTTATTTACCATGAACCTACTTACAGTGTAAGCGGCCATTGGTGGCAGTGTGTCACGCGACATAAGTAAGGGTGTCCTAAATGGGGAAACCTCAGAAGCCTTGTAACCGCGGCTGGAAAGCCGCATTGTGCGTGTGAGTGATGAACGACATTACCACCTCACCTAGATCTGTCTTTGCTTTGCATAAAGTCGCTGAATGTAATTAGTTGCTGACGGTTGGCTTTCAAGATGTTGACAGGTATTTATTTCCATTTTGTGTTCGATAGCGGAGAATAGTGTGAAGAAATATGGTGCTTGTCGTATTTGTTGGAGAGTTTTACTTAAAGTATTTTAAAGTAGGCTATTAAAAGGCATCTTCAAGAAAATTTTACGGATTCTAGTTAGCCCTCTAAAAGGTAGTTTTGTATGGATAGAGAAGAATGAGCAAAGCACTCCATAATTACTCTTTTAAATTTGTTGTATACAGTAATTATATAATTATGTGAGATGACGATGTACCAGGTAAAATGGGTAAAAAATTAATTCAATATCCGAAGTATCTCGTTCATTTAGCCACAGTATACCGAATTCAATCGATCACCGACAGTACAATCTGGCAGTGTCCCGTATTTAGAGCATTGATCAACTGGGAGCCAACTGGAGTGGAAATGGTCAAACAGGTGACCCACAAAGCTACTGTTTAGTGTACATTTTAACGATGAGCAAGGTTTTTCCCTCTACGTTATAATGACAGGGTATCTAGCCTACCTGGTACCTACGCGTGTGGCGTATAGGTAGACACGTAGCGTGTGTGTAGCCGGGGTTATGTGCCATGTCTAGTGTGTAGTAGGCACGTCTTTCATCATCATCACTCTCCTGACCTTACCTCAATTTATTTGGTGTCGACGCAA
Source organism: Antitype chi (assembly GCA_947359405.1). Lineage (NCBI taxonomy): Eukaryota > Metazoa > Arthropoda > Insecta > Lepidoptera > Noctuidae > Antitype > Antitype chi. The sequence goes on along the minus strand of OX375815.1, from coordinate 4,486,385 downwards.
CACGTCCTTTTCTTTTTCTTCCATTCTTCTCTATTACTCGTCATCTCGGTAGTAACTTTCTAGCAATATCATCTTTCATACAGTCTAAGCATAGTTTCTTTGGTCATTGTTTTTTTGTCTCAGTTTTAATCATGGTCTGGCAGTTTGAGTAGTTTATGCGGCCTAAGAAAATGTCCTTTCTTTGGTATTGCTCGTAGAATCGTTGAGCTCCATCCTGAGTCATCGGAATCGTCCAGCTGCACGATTACTGACAAACGCGTGCACTGACTGGACAGGTCCACTCAAAGTGTGTGTGTATCCACAAAATGTGTGTGTGTGTCCACAAAAGGCTATTTCAGACACCAATCTACATGGTCTTCACATAATCTGACCAAGATTATGTCTGGACTTTGAAATAGACAAACCTCTGAGTTTATTTCAGCCTTTCTTCTCAGAGTAGTCATATAGGAAACATCCTCTATCTAGTTTTAAAACTATGATTGACGTGTAATAGTGTTTTTACAAACCTACTTATAGAAATAAAATCATTTAACGTTTGTTATTATTAAATAGCTATGTTTGGCAAACCAAGGAGGTTGTAATAAAGTATATTCTATAATGGTCCTCGAGATTTCATACTCCATGGCTACTAGAACAGGCAGCAAGGCTTGGCGGCAAAATGCTTAACCTACGTATGGAAAAACGTGAGTTGAGTGCCAAACGGGTCGCTCCGTATTACGCACTATTTCCCACTTCCTCTCTTCCATGAAAAATATAGCCTTAAACATAAAAGCTATCGTAGAAATAACGTTTGCAATAAAGTTACAAACCACTGACATATTTCTTTTGAACATTAAAAGCAGAATAATATCGCAACGATTCGGTTCATGCCTCTAAAGGGCATGAATCCACAAAATTAAGACATTAACATAAACCGACTATCTTTCATTTTAAAATACATTTGACCTTTACTCAGGAAATCTTGATAACAGTGGCTCATTTGAATTTGTTTAATAATTTTATTTAGAAGGTGCTATTGTTACCTGTTTCGGGGAGATGACAGTATTTTACACTAAGTAATTCTTAAGACCTGAAGACAAACAAAATATTAATGTCTAGAACGCAGGATTTTGTAATTCTTTTGTTTCTACCCAAAATTAGAACCTTGAATACCTACTCCATAACAGAAACAAACAAGAACGCCTGAACAGTGCAAATACATATAAGTGCACACGCAGAAATATGGGGACATTCCCAAATATTGGCCGACTACGGTAGCCGATTTTGCAGATTCAGACTTTCCACAAACACCGAACTTTGCGACCGAAATAAAGGCTTTTATCGCCATTGGAATGCGTAATAGCCCGCTGGGGCAGAACGTTGTCATACGTAGGCTATGGGCTATGTGTCCTCTTTGTTTTAGGTCCGTGATTTTGGCTCTCTCCTGCAGAATACCCGAGTGATAGATGGCGGAATTTAGGTTATTGATTGATCGCCGTATGCCCTGGTGAGATGAGTGCTTCTGAATATCCCACTGAGAAAACGTTGAAAGTAAAACGACGACGATATTTAAAGATTATTTACAACTATGATTGGAAATGATATCCTCCTTGGCAGTGATTATCATACCTAGACATTCTAATAACAGAATTGCTAGAAAATTTCGAATTTAAAACTTGTTAACCTGACAAGTTTAAAAAAAGTGTAGAACCCTTAGAATTTGCTTAAAATAAATGAATAACAAAGGCTTTAATAAAATAGAAACCTATTACACATTTTCTATAATTGCTAAGTTCTGCAGACAACAGACATTTTTATAAATGGTTCAATCTGAAAATAAGTTAAGCATCGAGCCATGTCAAAGTAAAATAATAATCGAGTGAACTCTTCACAGTAACGTTTCATCTTGAGTAAAATATTCAAAGCTCCGAGACACCTCAATTCTCTCAACCTTCCACTCGAGACAAAATCGATTTCAAACAACTCCAGGAATAAACAATAAGTCCCGCTCTCAAAGGTCAGACCACCGACAGTTGACCAAAAATGGCGTCACAAACGGGATATTTTAAAATAAATACGGAGACAGGCGGAGGGCAGGTCTGACGTGGCTATATCAGGAATACAAGACCCAATTTTCGCGATGCAGAGGTCGATTTCTATTCGAGCTACATCTGACTTATGTAACTTTAGATGCAACCGAGTGACGTGGAATGTTTAGAAAAGTATGAGACAAGGCTTCTGGGAATGTTAAGGTCAAATCTAAATCGATAGCAAATACTTATTTCGCCCTAGCACTGCGCGAACAGCCTCCATGTGTGTCTATAAATTGGACAGTATTTTGTGCTTTGCCTATATTTTTTAAGAGCTACTAACATTTTTATTTATCTACTTAATATACATACAAACACGAACGAATAACAAGGCCGAACTCACCTAACATACTCGTCTGTATATAAAGGCTCTTCCGAAAATGAAGGGAATGCCATCGTTGACATAAATTCGAACAAGTTTGTTGTTTTCCTGCTTTTCCTAGCAATATCGCCTCTTTGTTACCCTTTCAACTCGTTTAGAGTATTCCACTTAGGTTGGTATACGTACCTACAGGGTGTGTTCATATGTAAAATATGAAACATTCTTACATTCTTGGCTTATATCCTAGGTACCTACAACATAAACATTCGCCTTTTTGCCAGAGGGCTAAGCAGATACTACCGAATGCCACGTGCTGACACGTACTGTTATTGTTACGCTCATACATTTGATGATACCTAATACATTGTAGTAGAGTTTTAATAAATGAAGTATATTAGCAAATATTCTCATTACATCACGCCCTGTGTCCCCGAAGAGCAGAGGTGTACCTATAGCACATCCACACCATCACATTTCGCCATTTATGTGTAAGTCCCATGTAATAGAGGGCGAGCCTATTGCCATCAACCGGGCACGAATCCCGGCTGCTACTGAAAAAATCCTTATAGAAATAGCCACTTTGCCCGACCAGGGAATCGAACCCAGGAGCACATGCTCAACAATATCACTTGCGACCACTAGACCAACGGACTGCCTCGATACTACCTACATTCTATGCAAATAACTGTATTTGCAGGAGAGTTGTTACTAAACAAATGTTTGGTGAATGAATGAATGTAAGATTTTTATTAAGTACCTAGATTAATATTTAAAAAAAATAACTAAGCCAAGTCTATTCATACAAAAGTCTACTTATACTTAGTGAAAAATAGAAAGAATATATTAATCCTTTCTGCGTGGAGGTACATGGCTGTTCGCCAGGATTTTCACGTAACATTACCCGTAAGTTGCGTCTTATGTTCTAGTGGGTAGGACTGTGTGGAATGTAGTCGGTATACTATCAAAGATGTCGTTTGAGAACATTTCGCTCCATTCTATTTGTACAGTCAAGTGCAAAACTTGAACAACGAAATCCGCCTTTACTGCAACTACATAAAGGCGCTATTCATGTGAAGTTGTTACAAAGCTCGTGCGTTTGACAGTATACTAGACGCCCAGTTTAAAGTTTAATGGGTCACGTTGAAGGTATTGTGTGCAATGCTATTTTAGATGCATTTTTGCATGCGCGTTTTTAGCGATAGCGTTTAGTTTGTGCTGGTGGTAGTAGGTACTTACTAGTTTAACGGTGTCATTTTAAACTGTAAAACCTATTGGGTTTTGTGAAATGTTTTCTAAAATACCTACATAATAATTGTTTATTCTGTTTTCATGGGTTGGATTCCACAAAATAAAATTACAGGGGTATATTTTTAGGGTCGCATACCTAAAGGGTACCAACGGGACCCTTTTTACTAAGCCTCCACTGTCCGTTTGTCGGTCTGTCTGTCAGCGGGGTGTATCTCATGACTTGTAATAGGTAGACAGTTGAAATTTTCACAGAGTGTGTAATTCTATTGCCGCTATGACAACAGATAAAATAAAATAAACATTTAAAGGAGATCTCCATACAATACACGTGATTTTTTCCGCGTTTTGTGGTTTTTGGTATGGAACCCTTCGTATGCAAGTATTGGGCGATTTTTTAATAAAATGCCAACAACATTAATAAGATTATGTTCTCACTTCTCGCTAATAAATAACATGCACTTTAGCAACCTTACCTTGAAAGGAAATCACACAACCCTTAGGCAACCATTTTTCCCCAGAACAGAACATACCTATTACCAGGTACCTGCATATTTTATTTCATTCACTTCCGACAAAAATCAATACGATACAATACGGCGACGGACGTGGCGAAGAGTAATGTGTAACCTTATTAAATATATAAAAGACTGCAGTGGCGTGTGTTTATCATAAATAAATAGGTATCGTACACACGAGGACAAGTGTGGGGCGGCACGCGATGTTTCCTACGTAGGTTTGAGTAAGAAAACGAAAGTAAGTATTTGAGTTCGTGGTAAAAGGTTCGTTTTTAGGGTTTCGTACCCAAAGGGTGCCAACGGGGGTTCTGGGTAGTACTAAGCCTCCGCTGTCTGTGTGTATTTCTATTGCCGCTCTAGTAACAAAAAATAAAATAAAAAAGGGTTTCCATAAAAGCTATGCGATTAGCGCTACAGTTGAACATGAGATCTTGGGCTTTAAGGTTTTTTTATCTGAATTCTGGAGTCTGGATTTTTGCCCGGTTGATGGCAATAGGCTCGCCCCCTATTAAATGGGACATCAACATAACTGGCCAAATGTGGGCGCATATTATAAGTACAACTCTGCCCAATCCTTCGTGGAAACAAGGCGTGATGGTATGTTATGAAAGATAGTGATGTGATAGGTGGTGCTGATCCATACGTCATGTTCGTGAACGGGCGCCGCCAGTAGGGACTGGTCATCTCTTAGCTGCCACGGCTTAATTTAATTTCTAAATTGTCATTTGATTTTTGTTTTTAATTACGGACGCTTTTAATGTGCACGTCTTTTTACATCGTTCTCACATTGATAATTTGAACATAAATGATGTATACAACTTTCTATCAAATTGTTAATAACAATATCATGATTTAAAAAAAGTATCCATGGAGTTTCTTGCCCGTTCTTCTCCATAGGTACCTACTACGCTTTGGAATAGGCAACTAGCTTCATCTTTCCGACTCTTTGACAATTCAAAAGTGCCTGTAATTGGTTTATTTGATATCAATGCTTTGAGTTTGAGTTTGATAATCAGAATAAATTCAGTTCACAAAAAATCGTTGAACCTTAGTGCCAAATTATAAGGTGTTTAGTCGAGTTTGCATCAGATTTTTGCTAAATTAACGGTGCTGCGAATACCTAACACTTTATTTATCTTATATAGAAGGTATTCATGTAAATTGTAAACTAAGCAAAATAATCTGAAACTACCTCCTACGTGTATTGATTAGAACCAAAGCCAAACTCATACAAAGTTATTTCAGTATACCTACCACAAAAAAAGCTATTGTGATTCAATGAACAGACGAAAGAAAAAAATAAGCAAAAACAAGTTAGTACGCATGCGTTGATATCTTTTCAAGGATAGTCGGTTAATAACTTGGTAACTTAGAGTTTTTGTTGTAAGTAAGACAGTTACGTGGTCATCGTTGAATATTGGTAAGTGAAGAATTGAAGATGTACTGTAACTCAAGTGAGAAGAAACAAAATATATGGCCAAGTAAATACATTTTTGGGGAGATTAGCGGAATAACAGGAACCCACATAATAAGTTCACCTAATTAGGAGACAAAATATAATCTATAAAAGCAGACAGGCAACACGTGACGGTGCGCGCGAATTTGGTAAAATAATTTTCTAGAAGTTTACATAGAAATCGTTTAGGAGTCGCGGCGCGGCGCGCTGTCCCGTCGCGCGTCGTGCCTGTTTGCTGGAGCCTTAATGATATCACTGGTTCGTACTGAAAGGTTTTAGGAGAATATTTGGCAACGAGATGCGTTTTTTTAAACTCAGGAGTTAGACTAGAGCTGATCGTAATTTTCAGTAAACTGTTGTAATCGTTCTAATGAGTAAACGATACGCGTTATTTGTTCATATTTTGCAAAGTAAACTTACACTTTATGTTCCACGAGTAGGTATATGGCAGTCAAGTTTTTGCCATTTTTGCCTAGTAAACATTGAATCTCAGTCTTTGTCAATTACTTAAATATTTGTAGCAGCAGGCTGACATAACACGTAAAAGCTTCTAAAGGGTCTATGGGAGGATCTATTATGCTAAGCCTATGTTTACTATAGTCAGCATTCTTCTAAGTTATGGTATAATTCAGAATTCAAAGAGTCATCAAAAATGAAATACGATTCCACCCTTTCTAAATAACTCTCATTCATCCCCAGATCTCATCGAGTTCAAACGTCATCCGGGACATTTACCCTCAATCTTCACAAAACATACCTACCCATATAACTTGATAAGAAAAACGTTTAAACGACGCCATATCCCGTACACGCACACCATTACCCGTAAATTCTTTGTGTAGTAATGAAGCATGAGACAGAACGCATCAATGGATGGTGAAAGGGAAAACGTACTTGAACTAGGTACAGGGCGGAGCGCATCGATAGCGGAAAGTGGGTCACGGTCTGCCATCGCGTGATGGATTCCGGGCCGATTCCGGGCCGGTCCGGGCGGAGCTGTGAACGTTACCAAAATCGGGACCGTAACGTTAGAGGGAGTAGGGCTAGAGCGTGTTGGAGTATACTTAGCAAAAGCTCGGATGATTACGTACTACGATTAGGCTTAATTATTATTGGAGGTTTTTGGGTTCACTTAGTACAGTGGCATGTTACATGTTTTAATACGCGGATTTGACGCATTGTTACTTAACATTTCAAAGAAAAGTAAGGCCCTTGCGGTAACATAGGTAGAGAATGAAAGAATTGTGTTTTCCCGGAAAACCAATCAATACATGGTTAAACATTGCATTGAAAAACGCTCGAAATAGCAAACTAAGGTTTTTAAAAGCAAAATATGAATTTATTTAAACCAAAGATTTTAGAGCACCAATATATCATCCTATGTCCTGCGGGAACTATCCATCTGTCGTGATAGAAATAGGCTTTTTTGCGAAATATTTTCAGTACAAAGATTCATTGTGATCCGTTGTACGTGAGTCAGTTACATGATGACCAGTATGACCTAGTTCCAGTAACTGACTTTTTTAATATTATAAATATAATATGAATTTAACTTCTTGTATTTTAGACAGAATGACAGAATACCGTCACACTTTGCATCGCATATTCAAGTTTATACAGTGTGAAATTATCTTCGAAATGGAGCTCATTTCACTTGTTTTGCTACCCATACAAAAAAATACTGCCTGCCTATAATTGTCTGCCTAATAGTGAGTCTATTGTTACTTGATGATAAATAAATAATAAAAAAGTGAAAAAAAGAAAATATGCATGGTTTTTTTTTTGGTTGGGACATCTTCAAATAAGTTCTCTGGCTCTGGGTCGAGCATGTCAGACTTTTACTGACTAAAACCCACCCGTTTTCCTTCAGTTGCTTGTGTACCAGGGGCCACGGTATCTCTTTCGAACAACCCGCACCCCCGGCAGGCATCGGCCCTTGCGGACCCCACCAGTTGGTGCTGACATCTCATTGAGGCGCGCGTGGAACACAACGCGCCGTCGACCCGGGCTTAGTCCTTACCGGACATCGAGCTACCCATTACTCGCCGACCGCAAGCCCGCGCCTACGCTGACCGGGAATCAGCCTGGGAAATATGCAGGGTGGCCGGGACAACGGCACACGACCTGTTACCATGGTTTCAGCACATGACTCTGAAAGCCCAGCGTTCAAATGTTGTCAGTAATAAAAAAATAAAAAATCTGTTCCACTCATTTTGACCGCGAAATTCCCATACACTTTCTATGAAACAACAGCTTTTTTTATAACTAACGAAACATTTCTATAACCCCAGCACAGATTTTTTTCTGCGATCTAGAATCATCTGCTGAATAAATGGTTACAGTTTGTGCGTAGATATCGCTGCCAGCCTGTATTTATCCAGCCAAAGAAGACCGAAGAAACAATGGATCGACTGTGCAAAACATGGCATAGCCCTGTGCTAGAAACGGGATGTCCACAGATATGAGAACTAATAGAGAAGTATGGAAGAAGCTGCGCCGCCGACCTTCAATAAATTGGGATGCTTAATCAAAGCATAGCCAGCCTATATCGTTTCCACTGCTGGGACACAGGCCTCCTCTCGGCAATTGGGAGCGGGCCGTAATCCACCGCGCGGGCACAGTGCGGGTTGGTAGATGTCACATGTCTTCGAAGTATTGGTTCTAAGACATGCCGGTTTCCTCACGATGTAATCCTTCACCGTTTTGAGAGCAGTGGTGATGAAATAATTTTCATTCAGTTTTTTTTCACAACTCGTATGTTGTGGCCGTTACCACTGAGCCAACACTGCTCTGCAAATTGAGATAAGGGCAAGAGAATTATGAACACAGGCCCAACCACGTAGTATCTAAATAATAATAATAAAAAATCATTTACCACAACTTCAGTTGACACCTTGAAATCTTAATAAAACTCAACCAGTATATAATATGCATGAGCAAGTATTTCAAAATCTTCTACTGAATGTTGGAGTCGAAGTAAATCTTTGTCAGGATATCCGCTTGTGTGTGATGCTCTTCAAATAGGGTGGGCGTACCTCCTATTGGCGCTACTTGGATGCATCGGATGCCAGCTCCGAGGTTGTGAATGACATGCGACTAATATTGTACATACACTTGGCTACTAACCTGTCCTAGTTATTTTATTTACTGGGAAGAAGGTACCTACGTTGCATTTTTAAATCTATATGTATTATAAATTAAAGTCGCTTCTCGTGTCTGCCAGTGTTGTTCTTCTGAACTACGCAACGGATTTGAATGCGGTTTTCAAGACCATCTCGTTAGAGAATTTATTCCGAAAGTCAGTTAAGTGTATAATTTAAAGAAAGATATAATTGAGAAATCTCGTGGTTTTAGGCTGCTGGTGTACAATAAATTGGTCGAAGACACTTATGAATGAGGCTAGTTTTGAACAATGGAACAGTGCGTTGCATTTTATAGGTGTGTGCTTGATTAGAGTTTTCCATTAAAGTCTAGTAAATTAATATATTCCATTAGGGAAAGTAAAACCAGTGTTTAAAGATAATTTGCCTCAAATAATTGTACTCATATCTATTACCAGTGTAGTAATTGCGTAACAAACTAACGGTAGGAATGGCTTTAATTTTGACAATTCAGCAACATTCATTGCGTTATCAACGTTGTTGGACAGACAAATTTTTCGAACGTATGAAGCAATGGATTCTTCAAAATGATTCAGATTGTGATTGATGCAGGGAATTTTCACTATTTTGGCACTTGGAAAGAGAAATGCTTATCTATAACATTCATTTTTAAAATTTTAAATTTTGTAGGTAACATTGCACTAAGTTTGTTGATATAACACCGGAATCGGCGAAATCTAGTTGACGAATACCTACATATGAGAAACAGAGCCCCTTCGATTTACCTTATTGGCAATGCAGAGGCGATAACATGCAAATGTAGACAAAACCATCTTACGGAAGTGAACCTCGTGCCTTTAAGAGTTCTGAACAGTTTCACTCAATTCAATGCTAGTTATTTCCTTTATTACAAATTTCCTCGAACATCCCGATCTACTTCTTATGCTAACAGATTAAGAGTGTGAGCAACGTGTACCGCGATGCGTCCATAGCAACAGTAGGTATACTTAACACTTGTTATTCGTCTACAGAACTATAATCTAATTACGTGGAGTTCTTACGGGTATTAGGTCATTGGTGTGATTCATATTGCGTTAGTTTCATCATTCTGTAAGACGTTCGCTTGTTTGGAGTGTTGAAGAAGTGTCACAAGTGTTTTGATCATATTTATAATATTTCTGATAAAAAAAATAAGTCAAAGAAGACTGAGGAAGGACAGTTAGTAGTTACACTTAGGCTATTATACAATCAAGACAGATTTAGATTATGAGATTCTCATTTAGTCCTCAATATAGCCTTAGTAGTTTAGGAATAAACTAACAGTACCTATTAACAAATTATTAAAGTAATGAGTAGCCAATTAATAAAATAGAAACAATAAAAGTAAAGTTACAACTATTTTTCAAGTGCCATTATAACCTCGATTGTCGTTAGTATATATAACGCGAACAGTTTTATCGTATTTGTGAATATGAAAATCAATCTTGATTGATGGAAGTAATTTTCGAGAAAATTCATTGTTTGGTACACATGTAGTTTTTTCGCAATGGTTTTGTTTTGGGTCGATGGAGTAATGCTTGCTACGATGATTACTGATTTACCTATACCTACTTACATTTATATCCGCGGTAATATTTGACCAAGCAAAAAACTAGAAGATTTTTACTATCATTCGTTATTTGCTTTCGGTTGGTACTCAAAAGTTCTTTGGGGCATTTCCAGTTTTTGTCTCAAGGTTTCATGTGGTTTTATTGACGTTGTACATTTAAACACTCAATTACCTAATAAAAGCTACACCAGTAGCTAAATGGTGCGGTAAAATAAATGAGCTAACTATTTAGCAATTTTTAAACAGATATTTCGGCCTCCCCAAGCTCCGCCACCAACCCGTTCTGTGCTTGGGGGAGGCCTATGTCCAGCATCGGAGGTATTTCGGCTGATATGATGATAACGATGATGTAACAGATATTTAACACTATCCGTTTCTGAGACAACTAAATACTTGAACATGTCCCTAATAACCGATTCATGTGCCAAACCCGTACCTAGTAAATAAATCATAGCGTAGCAGAGGACCCTTTTTTCTTTTAGATGCGCGTTAACACGATAACTGGCAACCTTCGGAATCCTTCCAAAGGATCAGTAGGGTTTACTGAAGGTTCCCATCGATTGGTAAACCAAACGATCTATTTTGGACAGAGGAACTTGGTGAAATCGTATCAAATTAGTTGGGTAAGTCGTTTTTGGAAGCCGATTTTACTGTGGCAGTATTTCAATTTATGTATAATTTGATAAAAGGTACATAACTCGTGAGTCGGGTCCTATACCACTGCTGCAAGGTACATTATGTTTCCTTAAAATAATTTCCATATTTCTTGAAATTTAAAATATTTCAAGCTTGTGAAATATTATCTATCTTACATTTAAGGGGCTTATTTATAAACGTTGCCGTTGTAACGTCATCGTTTTGACGTTAAAGATTATGAAAAAACAAAAAAAGTTTTAACGTCAAAACATGTTAAAACAGTCGCTGATCATTCCTTAAGGGCCTACGTCCCTTTTGGTAGCGTAACACGGTCACTTTATGAACCGTACTGCTCATTAACGGCTTGTCTTGAAGATTGGAAAAATATATGATTTTGCTATAGATTCATATAGATCATTTTGCCCGAAGTACTTTTTTTGTATGGTTAATACTTTTGCTGTAAAAAATATTTTCCAACACGCAATATTTTGGCTTCTATTCCATACTCCTACTAAACGGCTTCGTTATTTGGAAAAAAAAATACACTGAAAAATAGATAGTTAGAGGTACCACAGAATCGCCGAAGCACAATTGTAAATTAATCAAAGGAATATCCCCATTTTGAGATAAAGGCTCAGAGGGGCCCTGCGCGGGCGCGGGCGGCAGTCGTGCTTTAGCATACAAACGGGAGATGAGGATACTATGGGCCTTAAGAGCATTTATGCCACGCGGGCTGGCAACAGCGCACTTATTAGCGGTTTTTCGTGATTATTTCATTAAATACAAACAAAAGTAAACATTTTTTCACCCATGCACTTGATCGTTGGTATTCTAAGTACGATTAAATGTTTTTACTAAAGAGTAAATGTTAAAAATAATTATAAATACCTACGATCTAGTGCATGGCTGAAAAAAACTGTACTTTTGGTTGTATTTAATGAAATAATCACGAAAAACTACTATAAATGCGTTGTTGCCAGCCCGTGTGGAATTAACGCTCTTAACTGTAAGCAACGATTACAATTAAAGGGGCTTATCCCTAAATACCTGATAGCATAATTACATGATTTTAATGTTGCTAAAATGAGGTGTTAAATATTGCAGCATATAAACACTGTACGGGACACGGTATTTTATGTAGGTTGACGGTTATGTAGTTGGAAAATTGTTTCAACATGTGTGTTTGTTCCCTTAAAGCTTTAGAGCTAGCAAAACGTTTGTAATCTAGTTTCCATCGTGCTGTCCTGGAAGACTGCATATACGTAGGTACCTACGTAGTAGTAATTATGCAGCGTCATCTTTTAAGGTGGATCTTGTAGATATTTTTCCATATAAACTTCGGGTGTGTATTACTCCACTGTTCGACAATGTACATCAAAAACGAATCATGGTACAGTTTTGTCTCATTATTAATATTGTATGTACAGAAACAGAATACTAAAATAAAAAGCCATTTAAAAGTTATGAGCTAACAAAGATTAGTTTTTCTTGCTAATTTGACCTAACTTTGGGCGTGTTTAAGTAATAAAAGACGTGTGAAATCTCCAAAACCAAGTCGGTAACGACAAGGCTCACATATCGAAAAGTTCAATAAACTTTATCGGTCATTGATTTATGCAGTGGTTTTTTCATAAAACCCGATCTTCCGAAAGACTTTTCTCAATTTTTTACGCGCCTCTTTTACTATTACTGATCCTGCATCTCACTCAATAATGTTGTGCGTGTAGACTAGAGTCTAACTGCTCATCACGGGTACTACCTCTGTCGAACACGAAGCCTGGTGAGACAGCGTGCTTTTTAGCCAGGCCCACCAGTGAGTTCGAGCCCGCGACTAGATTCCCCTTAAGGTGGTCTTACACGGGCAATTTTTTGAGCAATCATTGCTCGGCAACACTAATGAATCAATCTGGATCAATTAAGTGGAGCAATCTGGAGCAACACCAATATGTTGCCGATGTGTTTCGGCAATATTGCTTCTGATTGCTCCATATATTTCATGAGTTGCCGAATATCCAATCGGTTTGGAAAATTTTAGTCAGTTTTCGTTCTATCTCGTTTGTACGTATAACTACGTCTCGGTTTTGCGGGAGGAACCAGCCGGCAGCGGAGGCAGCGGGGGAGGCGCATTGCCTAGTTTTTTAAGTTGCTCCATATTGTGTGGCCGTATCTCTGGCAACAGGTTGCTACATGTTGGAATTGTCCTAAATTGCTGGATGTAGTCGTGACGTCATATTTGACGAGAATTGCCCAATATGGAGCAATTTTAGTTGCTTGTGTAAGCGCACTTTAAGCGCACCTTTAGTTGCCTATGTCTTTAGTCTAGTGGTTGCAAGCGCTACTGCTGAGCATGAGGTCCTGGGTTCGATTTCCAGGTCGGGCATAATGTTATTGGGTTTTCCATCTGGAATTTCTCAGTAGCAGCCCAGAGTCTGGATTTGTGCTCGTTGATGGGAATAGGCTCGCCTCTATTACATGGGACTCATACATAACTGGAGAAATGTTCCCAACCCTTCGGGAAAACAAGGCGTGATGTTATGTTACGTTATCTCCAATCCAATTGTTTTATTTAAAGTAACAAAAACAATACAAATACTTAATTTGTAATCAAACTAAACATCTAAAATTTTTACATATACTATGTGAGTTTACGCTGCTACCTGCAAAGTAAAAAAACAAGTAAACAACCGTTTGAATATATGATTGTGGTACAGTTTACCCACATTTTGCTTTGTATTATTGTAAAAGTAGGAATATCTAATTATTCTCTCTCAAATCGGCTTAATAAAATAATGTCAACTGAGAACGGCGAAAACTGTCTCACCGTAATACAGTTTATAACTAGTACGGGGGTCAGAGTGAAGCGGTTTCGTAATAACGTGAATGTAATTGTGCACTGAGATACTAATTCGTTATATCTTTTTAGATTCGTCGAACGTAAGTAATAGTGTAATGTTTTATAAGGTTATAATTCTTTTGGCAAAAATAAAGATTCATTTATTTATTTATATTTTATTTATGCAGCGTATTAGTAAATAATAAACATAGCAGGTTTAGATATATGAAGAACTAATGTTAACTATATGAAAACTTGCTTTTTATTGGATAGTTGGATATATATAGATACCTAGTACTTTTCGAACTTACTTTTTATTTACATTATTTTGTTTAAATTGTTTGAAGGTCAATACTTGGCAATAGCGCAATGGTTAAGGTGTTAGGCTCGAGAGCGATATGTTGCGACTTCAAACCCCACCCGATATACTTTTGATGAGTAATACTCAAAAAAATTGCTTAGTTTGAGTAACAAGACTAGGTAGGTACAATGTGTGATGCACATTGCAAATGGTATTTTTATCTAAAATAAATATCTTACGATCTTTTACGAAAACAATGGATTTCTAACTAATATCTTTAGGCCTGTAAATTCAGTGAAAATACCGTTGTGAAAATGCCGCCTTACAATCACTTTATTCCTTACTTTGTAGTTCACATTATAAAATATGAATAAAACTGCTTTGCACGAAGTAAACGGGCACTAGATTAAAGATTAATGGAGCAGTAAATATTAAACGGCCAATATTGGTACAAACTACTGGACAATCTACAAGGTTGGCTATATGACGTCATGACATTGGTGATCACTGGCCGTAGGGGTGTGGGCCAATGGGCTAGGGAACAGATTTGGGTTAACGTTCAACGTTATTTTTATATTGCCACTTAACGGGGGTGGGATGAAAAATGTGCCCGCTACGTCCATCAACAAGAAGTTTTATGATTCAACTAATTTTGGAAATTGATTTGCTGAAATTGAGGTTTATGTTTGCGAATAAAACTGGAATTATTGGACTGTGAATCTAGAATGTACTTACGTTAAATACCATCTACCCGCATGTTATGATAAGTATGCACACGATAGAACATCGTTCCGAATGATATAAATGAACATACTAATCTTCTACCTGCCTTTCTATATAGATTCACAACATCAATAATGTGTAACTATCTATAGTAAAAACGATTCGTTTCAAAATACTCGCTTACGTTTAATTTCTATAACGACTGGGGCTTCTAATCTTACGATGAAAGCAATCGATGGCCCTCGTTAATGACACGGCCATCTCAACTAATTTGTACTAAAATATCTCGTTATATTCTATCAAAAGTCACAAGGTGGGTATCACAAGAATTTTAATGTACCAGTACCACGCGAATTAGTAATTAGGTACCCACCCTAGCGAACATTTGTATGAAATATTCAGAGGGAACTTCTGAACTAGCTAACTTGCGACATTAAGCCTGAGAAGTCGGTGACTTAAGAAGCAGTACTTACCAGTATTCGTCCGGTGGTGGTCTGACCGGATATGAGTTCGCCGGCCCAGTCTTTCGCTTCGGTCATGAACGTGCCCTCGAACTCTTGTTTGCCCTGCCGTGCCGCCTTCTGCTCCTTCTGCTTGGGGTCGTTGGGCGCCAGCTCCGGCTCCTTGTGGCAGCAGAAGTACGTGCAACCGCGCCATAATGCCACCACGAATAACCCGCATAAGAAGGTGACAATCGACGACAGCAGAAAGCACCACCATTTTCGTACACTGAGGCAGTCATCATCTTCAGGATAAGAGTCGGTCGACGCTGTAGTCGCCTCTTCCTCGGACGAAGCCATTCCCCGAGGGCGCGAGGCATCCAGTCAGGCGCGCCATGCACGTGCAGCGATGCGCGCGCCCGCACGCCGTGACCGCGCGCGACTGAGGGAGCACCGCGCCCCGCAGTCGGACGAGTGCGATCGATCCGCGCCGGCGCGGCGCGAGCCGCACTGCACTACCGACCCGACGGAACCATGACCATCCTTCCACCCCGTTCACCACCTTCTCGCCTCCGATCCTCGACGCCAACTGATTCAGCCTCAGTGAGCCAGAGTGAGCATCGCCGAAACCGATACGACAGCTTTTATGACTGCAGATGTTTCCGTAAAGATTTTTATTGATGCCATAACAGAACTGCTCCTACATTACGTCCGACGCCACGCGTTGCCGACACACGAGTACTTTTATTTCTCTTCTAACTGTATAACGTACCTAATTGAAACTGCATTTCGGCGATTTTAACAAAGGTCAATGTATTCAGCCTGTGTCCCGATAAGCGTAGTGCTACGCCGCCCTACTGCGTCAGCGGGCGCTACGAAACTCGTAGACGTCTACGAACGCTACAATTTGGTCGAGCGAAAAGCGAGCGAAGATGTGTTCGGTTTCGTTCCAAAAGTACCCATTTGTCTTTTCTTTGTTACACACGGTCAATGTTTTATGTACGTTTCCAGTTAATATATATGAGGCAATTAGTAGATAATGTAACAGAGATGTATTACAGTTACACAAGTGAACCAGTAAGAAACTTTAATACTGTCACATATTTTAAATTAGGTAAATGTTTTGACATTGAACAGAACACTTTGCTCAACCGTGGAGGTAGTTTTTTCGAAAGATTTAATATGTTGTTTGGTTTTATTTTACGATTTTTGTGTGTATTGCGACTAAATCATGTTTTTTACACTAAAACTATATCGATATATAAAATAAAACGTTGCGTCTGTTGGTTTTGGAGTACCTACGTACTTAAGTAAGTCCTATTAAGAAATCCGATAAAAAGTTCATACAATGTCTTGTCTAAATACTTATTATATTTTTTTACGTTGATGATAATGTTTAACTTTTGAAAGGAATAATATACCTATTTAATTATTTATAGTATGAGATACAAAGATTATCGTATAGTAAGTTAGGTAAATAATTATACCAGAAACTTACAAAAACGACAAAATTACTTTTCCTTGATGGTGTGGGTGGAACATTTATTAAATTCGCGTTCCATTTGAAGACTATTTATGTAGATAGGTTTACTAGTAACAGCAAACACTTTACTTAATGTTAACTAAATAAAAGAATGGCCAAAACTATTCTAAAACCAATAAGTAGGCATACCTAAACTGCGAATAAAAATCAACAAACTAAAAATACCAAACTAAGAATAGTTTCAACCAAAACTCGCTAGCAAAAAGTGATATTTTAGTTGTAATTACGTACATTATCATAGGGTAAAGCACCCACAGTTTGGCACAACGCCAAATAGGCAAAAACTTCAAAACTAGTACACAGTACATGTGACCTTTACAGCGGTCTACTATGCTCTGAATATGTACCTACAATGGCAAGTTGGGGGGCCACATCGTTTATTAATATCGTTGCCAAATGGGTGGCATAAATATTGCATATGGATTGGTACTTCCCCATGAGGAAGAAATATTTGCTGAATGCGTGCTCCAATGCCAAGTTAATGTACTACTTTCTACTATGGTAACAAACCGTAGTTTACTACTAATGATGTTTGCAAATGAGATTATACCTTGTGTAGATAAACTGGGTTGAGAACGGCTAATTTAAAATTGCATGCCTCGCCACTAAAATTTATACAGGAAAAGTTTTTATTCAGTGCTCAAACTGTAACCATGAATTCAGCATATCATTCTAGACCCCCAGCACAGAAATTTTGCACCGCAACTGAGGCGGGCCGCGATGTCGAATGGGAGGCATCGCAGCGGAGGGTTACAGGCTGCGGCGGAGGAGAGCCGGTGTTTCTGAGTAGCGCTCTTCTCTTCCGTGGCCTTGACGGGGCCGCCACCGTTTGATGGCGGACACGGTGGGGCCGCAGTGGAGGAGGAGTGTCGGTATAGCGTTGGCCGCTCTCCCTATCCCTTGCGGCCGAAAAGTGGTAGGTGGCGGGGCCACTGTGCTGACCCGTCGCAGGAGGACCAAGGGTGCCATACACGGGATCGTCTGTTGCCCTTATGCAAATTGTTCCCTGGGATGGTCACGGCGTGCCATGTGTTCTATTGCGCCGGTGATGGGGGTTATTCCCCTACGAGGAGGCTCCGGCAACGGACAGCCGCGGCGGGTTTGCGGATGGCTTCCGCTTTCCCGTATTCCCGCCACAAGCGGCACTGGAGGACACCGTGGAGTTTTAGTGGGTAAGAGTCCCACATAACTGCGTAATCTCCGCGTGGTAGCGCAGTATGCATGAGCATTTCTCCACGTAAAAAAAGGACACAGTGCGGCAAGTTACCGATATAATCGAAGTCCCGCCGCCGCCAGAGTCAGGCAAGTACGTAGCATTGAAAAAGCGATAATTGGCAATTTATGAGGAAAGCGCGACCAGCAATTCCAGAGGCTGATTGGAGAGATGGACTTGGGAACACAGAAACCATCGCAGCTGTATAGGGCGATGGCGGCCCTAGCCAAGAATTGGAACGTGACGGACGAGCTACTAAAAAGGTTATGGTTGAATCGTTTACCCCCGGGCGTGCGAGCGGTCCTGACAGTGACCGGAGACACGAAATTGGAGGACCTCGCTACAACGGCAGACAGAGTGATGGAGAACATAGGCACCGGTAAGGTCGCGTCAATAGCACCGAGCACATCGGATTTGACATGCGACATGAAGATGGATTTGGTCAAGCATCTCAGCGCTCTATTTGTGGAAATGAAGGAGTTGATGATCAATTAATCAGCCACGACGCTGTGATAGTTTTCTGTCGTCCATGAGGATTTAATTTTGTGTTTGGGACATTCTCACTTACCTCAGCAGTTACTCGATACAATTGTTGTACCTATTGTGAAGAATAGGACAGGGGACATAGCAGACAAAGGTAACTACAGGCCTATTTCACTGGCAACTGTGATAGCCAAAGTGTTTGACAGTGTGCTCGACTCACACCTCGTAAGTAACTACACCCAGTTACATGACACAGTTTGGTTTTCGTGCTGGGCTATCTGCTGAAAGTACTATACTTGCGTTGAAGCATACTGTCAAATATCATACTGAAAGGAAAACATCTGTGTATGCTTGTTTCCTGGACCTTTCTAAGGCCTTCGACACGGTTTCCTATAATGTCTTATGGGAGAAGCTTCTGGAGGCGGGCGTTAGTACTGCATTAGTGTCTACATTATCTTTTTAGTATGACTTAGAACTTAGCTCAGACTTAGGAACTTCGTCAAATGGTCTAATGCGTTGTCTGACCCGTACAAACTCGAATGCGGCGTTAGGCAGGGGGTCTGACTTCCCCGAGGCTTTTTAATTTACACGTCAATAAACTGCTTGTTGAGTTCAGCACCACTCATGTCGGATGCCATATAAATGGAGTATGCTTAAATAACTTAAGTTATGCTGATGACATGGTGCTGCTGAGCCCTACTGTCAGTGGAATTAGAAATCGCTCTCCATTTGTGAAGGATATGCCGAACAGCATGGGCTAAAATATAATCCTACAAAAAGTGAGCTGTTGGTGTTTCGAGGTAGGAATAAAAATCTCAACATTTGTTCCTCCTGTAGAAATAAAAGGTACACTTTTGCGGAGAGTTTCCCACTTTAAATATTTGGGCCACATTGTTACTGAAGAATTAAAAGACGACTTGGATATGGAAAGGGAGCGCAGGGCACTGGCTGTGAGGTGAAATATGATAAGCAGAAGGTTTCAAGGTTGTTCAGTTCCTGGAACACTAACTCTTTTTAAGGCTTACTGCCAAATTATTACACCAGAAGCCTTTGGGATAACCATACCCTAAAAGCAGCCAATGCCCTGCGCATTCAATATAACAATGCCTTCAGGGTGCTGTTGAGACTTCCACATTACTGTAGCGCGTCACGTATGTTCGCTGATGCGCACACTGACGACTACTTTGCGATAACGCGGAAGAAAGTTGCCTCAGTAATATCCCGAGTGAGGAGAAGCAGCAACAGCATTCTGAGGGTGTTTGCAGAAAGGCTGGATGGGTTTATCAAGCTACATGTTGGCAACAAAGCTTATTAAGTCTTCCTTTTTTTTGTGATTTTCTTTTTCTTTCTTTTGTTAATGTTCTAGCATGTTACTAATATAGTTTTTAAGATGTAATACTAACACCCTATGGGCCTTGCTGCCTGACAATAAATCATTATTTTATTTTTATTTAAAACATAGCTTTAACTCTTCGAGTGGATTGTATTCATATGTGGTTAAGGTACCCACGTACCTTTGCCAGTGCATAGCACACAATACAAATTGGTTTATTGTACCACTACAATAAACCAATTTGTATTGTGTGCGATGCACTGGCAAAGGAATTATTTGATTAAAACAATAACATCATCGGTCAGGAGATACCCCGCAGTGATTCTATTAACTGATATTGATTGGTCGGCCATGAACCATTATTGGATAATATCTTTGAATAAATTTTAACTGTTGACCGACGGATCCTTTCGGGATCTTGCTGTCTTCGGACCTCCTGAGTTATATTTCTTTTTAACCTTTGGGGAATACGTACAGGAGTGATGACATCAATGTGTTCGACTATGGTTTTGTTGACGTCCATTTTGATAAGTGATGAAAATGAATGAGTGACAGAAAATGAACTATACTCCATTTACAATAGCATTAGACAGAAGTTAAAAAAGGTTCTTTTTAATGTACACTTCGTAGCAAAATTACATTAAACGTGTTGCAGTTACGATTAATGCCAAAAAAATTAAAGTGTCAATGCTAAAAACCTAAAAGAAGCAGGAGTGAACAACACTGAGTAACTAAATTGACTGATGACGACGAAGTTTTACTCACGTATAGTGGATCTTAAGTTGTTATTTAAAATTAAATATTGTAAAAAAAAATCCTTTTAATCTTAATTAGATTTAAATTATCATGTGATTGTTTGTTTCATTCAATCGTTTTGTTGTAGGTTTGTAAGTATGGTGAAGATGTTATTTTAAAATAGAACATTATTTAAAATAAAAATTACTTTTACTTCGTTTATCTCAGTATTTAGTGGTCTTAAATCTACCTAAAAAAGTTAGAACTTAACTTTGAAATAAAATGTTTTGCACTCCTGCTTCTACGAGCCTCTTTTTTCTAAAGCTATAATAAATGGGGTATAGTAGGGGCGTGGGGGTACCCATACCTACTGCTAACTCATTTTATGTGCAAAAATGTTTAGTCAAGCTCGTAACTGCAGCTTTATCACCCTTTAATTCAATTCATAATATGACTATAGGTACTCCATTTGAAATAAGATTAGACATTTAACTAAACCTTTTTTACAGTCCGATCAACCGATTTTGACTTCTATTGCGTTGGTGGCATGACAATTGGCCGCTGCAGTAAACAGTTGGTATTGTAACTACTTTTTTGCTTTTAATGCAATCGTTATGCCTACGGTATAGAAGTCAGAATCGGTTGAACTGACTGTAAAAAAGGTTGTTTAGATGTCTAATCTTATTTCAAATCCCCCCCAGTGGGTTCCCGCATTGTCGTTGCGGGGGGGCTCAGTAGCCGTGGTCCACTCCCACGGTGAAGCGAAGAGGAACCCCAAGGTGGGGCCGCTCGTCAGGGCTTTGGTCTCCAAGCCGACGACGTAGCGGCCAAAAAGTAGGTTGCGGTGAGGTGCACCGCAACTGAGGCGGGCCGCGATGTCGAATGGGAGGCATCGCGGCTGAGGGTTACAGGCTGCGGCAGAGGAGGAGTGCCGGTACTTTTGAGTAGCGCTCTTCCCTTCCGTGGCCTGGACGGGGCCGCCACCGTTTGATGGCGGACGCGGTGGGGCCGCAGGGGAAGAGGAGTGTCGGTATAGCGTTGGCCGCTCTCCCTATCCCCTGCGGCCGAGAAGTGGTAGGCGGCGGGGCCACTGAGCTGACCCGTCGCAGGGGACCAAGGGAGCCAAGGGTGCCAGGGTAGTCTGGGGCCCTTGTGCTACTTGGTTCCTGGGGTGGTCACGGCGTGCCATGTGTCCTGGTGCGCCGGACTGGTGGGGTCCGCAAGGGCCGATGCCTGCCAGGGGTGCGGGTTGTTCGAAAGAGATACCGTCGCCCCTGGCACACAGGCAACTGAGGGATCACGGGTGGGTTTTAGTCAGTAAAAGTCTGACACGCCCTCCTGCTCCACCCAGAGCGGGAGAAGTCATTTGATGATTTCCCACCCTGAAAAAAAAAAAAAAAAAACTTATTTCAAATGGAGTATAGGTATAGCACGTGTCTAAGTGACAGTCAGATAATTTCAAATAGGTAAATAGGTACTTTTAATGGAGTTCCAATTTACCGGGGATTGTTGCCAAAAATGATAACGCATACGAGGTCAGCGTACCTATAGCTAGGTATTATACTTAGATACCTACCTACTAAGTTATATGCATTGTGAACCAATAAAGTGCCAATAGGTCCCTACAATACATTCTTATTTACTAAATTCCTTACCTGGCTTTTCTTGGAAAATCCGCAAAAATAATACGGAAAATTTAAGAACGGTACCTAGGTAAGTAAGTAGCACTAGAGTAGGTAGTATGTACCGTAAGTACTTACGTACTGGATCATACTTTGTGACGGTAACAGGTGTCTGGCTCATTTCCAACAACCACCACAGGTAATATATTTGCCGCAGTTAAATCTTACTAACACCACCTGAAGATAAATTAATAGAAACGTATTTTAAAATTGGAATTAATCTTAACACCTTTTTGGAAACTTCGGTTCTTGTTATTTAAGTAATTGACTTTGCCGGCAGCAGTTTTGGTAATCTGTGTTCTATTAGGTAGGTACCTACTTACTACGAGTATGTAAGTACAGTACTTACCTACCCACATAATGTGGTAGGTATAGTGCAACGTCTTGTAGGTCTCGTCCACATTAGGTATGTTGAATAGAATAACGTTTTATTAAGAGAAACAATATTAGTACACAATTATCAATTTATTAATACAAGATGTAGATATTTTAAATGTGATTCACTATAATTAATCTTGAGCAAATAAATCAAACTATTAGATAAACTTAAAACAAAACCTTTCAGAATAAATAATAATTAAATGTTCCAAAAATAATGGAGGTTAATTGGTGAGTGTTCCGTCCGGCGGCCCCGGTAAGAAAAAAGAAAAGGCCGGGCGCGCCGAGCGAGCCGGTCTCCTCCCCACCACGAGCCACGATGGTCCGATGTCGACGTCACGGCTAGCTGCGCCAGCGCTTGTAATTTCGGTCGCCAATAACAGATGGCGCTCGCTCCACGAAATTGCCAACAGTTTATTGTCTCCAGTATTACAGCTAGTAGTGCGTAATAGACATGGGCGAAGTAGCTCACTGAAAAGAAAAAGAGCGATTAGCTCTTTCACTCTAAAGAGCTATATCACTCTTCTAGCTCACTAGCTCTTCTATAGCTCAGTGACACAGACGCCGAGACGCCGACTGATAGCTCAATTGACTCACGCCGCACGCGCGTCGAAGGAGACAGATCGGCTCGCTCAATAGTGAGTAGCTCTTTGGAAGTTTGGACTCTTTATTACTCACTAGCTCTTCTATAGCTCAGTGATTCAGACGCCGACTGTTAGTTCATTTGACTCACGGTGCACGCGTGTCGTTGAAAACGGATCGGCCCGCTCAGTAATCATTGTCAATAGCTCTTTGGAAGTTTGGAGTTAAGTTAAATAAGCTTTTCTGTTTGTTTATATAATGTTATGACTTTACGTAAATAATACGCAAAAAAATAAACAATGCAATGCCAAAGTATTTTCTACTTTAAAGCTATGGATATAAAGATAGATTTACAGTGATTTATGTCGTCTACAATGACGTATTTATTTATTTATTTAACGAACTATGCGATCCGAAATATTCCAAAGCGAACCGAATGAGCCGTTCGGCCGCTGACTTCGGTCGGTCATCGGTGTCTCGCTGAAGTAGGTACTGAGAATCTAAGAGCTAACTGAGCTAGTGAGCTACTTAGCGAACGAGTGAGTGAGCGAGAGCGACGTCCGTCAAAAAGAGCTAGCTCTTTTCTATCACTCGCTCACGAGCTACCCATGTCTAGTGCGTAATACTTCGCTTACCAAAGTAGATAAATGCATTTTAGGCAAATATTCATTTATAAGATGCTATAAAAGATTGCTAATAATAATACCGCCGTATCTCTAAATTGACGTCGTGTCGGGGTTTGCGCGCTCAAAACTCTAGGTTTGTGCTGGTAGGGTTTACTTTGCCGAAACAAGTCTAGGGTAAGGAGCCAGACCAAGAGAGATAGAGAAACCCGCAGGGCAGCATGTGGCCAGTAGTTGAGCAGTAGCAACCGCTATTGAGACCTTATCTCCCAGGAGAAGCCTTGTTCCTCATCCCTGCCTTGCCTTTATTGGCCGGCTGGAGTAAACATGACGAGGTTCAGACCTTCCACCTCTTTCTTGTCTTCGCAAGAGCTAATGTGCTCGGGAAAATGAAGTATTTAAGGCAGTGCTGGTAGGGATTTTGCCATCGACCAGGCTCTGGGATTGTTCTGATATCCTGAGACTAACCGAGGGTGGTCCTTGGCTGCACTTGCATTATGCATACAGCGATAATCGTCAGTTAGTGCCTAATTTCATTTAAATTGTCTAAAGCCTCTGCGAGTTGGCTTCGACCCCTCGTATGCCTTCCAAAAGACCGGGACCTCATGGTCCCCAGCTATGTTAACATATAAAATGGAAATAATAATAAAGATTTTATTTCGGAACAAAGAACCCACGCGTTATTGCGGGTGCGTTAATGCGTTAATTAATGCGTTAATGCGGGTGGCGCTGAAATAAAGTCTAACGAGTTTGATAATGCCTGGATGAATTGCCAGTTTACGGGACGGTGATGCAACTTAGGTATAACTAGATTTTACCAGTGGATTCGCCCGCGTTATGCAATTTAAACAAAACGATAACAAATTATACATCGAA
This sequence comes from Antitype chi, assembly GCA_947359405.1. Classification (NCBI taxonomy): domain Eukaryota; kingdom Metazoa; phylum Arthropoda; class Insecta; order Lepidoptera; family Noctuidae; genus Antitype; species Antitype chi. The sequence continues at coordinate 4,461,684 of OX375815.1, read as the reverse complement.
ACCTTCCTCATGAATCACTCTGACTATTGGTGAAAACAGCATGAAAATCCGTTCAGTACTTTAGTACACAGCAATTACCTAGTGATATTGATTTCAAGGATTATCTACTAACTTCTTAGAAATGTCTAATAACATGACTGTACCTATGTAGCCTCAGCATAAACATTTGAATCGTCTCCAGTAAACGTTACACACAGTTTATTTGGGCACCACTGGTTTTTATACAACAAAAAATAACATCTGTTTAATTTAAATAGTTTATTTCTTACACAAAACGTATTTGGCTTAACAATTTACTTAGATTTCGATTTAAGTTTACTTACAGAAATTTAATGATTAAATTACAATAATAGTAATTACTTATGTAGTTGTTTATCAAACCAGTGTAATTTTCAACACATGAGCCACTCAAAAATGACCATAAATTTTTCTGTTTTCCAAAGGAATGAAAGCATTCAGTAATAATGCCAATTAATAGATAAATGCCTCAGTTTTAGTAGGTTTGTACACTTAAATAAAAAAAAAGTTCTAAGTATTATATAATACTGATGTGGAGAGAGAGCTATTTGCACAGTATTAATTAATTATTTACAAAAAAGTGATCTAACAATGGCTGTGTACTAATTTGAGGTTTTCTCCCTTTTACAATTATATCTATGTCATGCAATGGGAAAGGTCTCCTTCTAAAAACCAGTACCAAAGAAGTTAAAAATTAAAGGTTTCAGTAGAATTTCATTGATGATCAGACATTCACATAATGATTTTAAAAACAAATTAGTCTATTTGGGATCGAATCCAAAATACGCAGGGCAACAACTTTGATTCAGATGCACAATCAATTCTGAACATCAAACCGAGATGTTTTACCTTTTACTTAAACCTATGTAGCAAGTGCTCAGATTTAATCTGATCCTGACGTAGCTATTTCCAGCTGTAAAGTTTAATTATTGCTAACTGATTGTACCACACTATTTCTCAGGCACGCTCTCCCCAATCCACTTCAAATATGGAGGGTTACCATTCTTGATTGGTAGTGAGATCACCTCACAGACGGTGTATGGATGGTTGCTGCGCACAAACTCAGTTAGCTTGTCCACTTGGGATGTTCTTGTTTTGATCATCAACAGAGCCTGGAAATTGAGAGAAGATGATGTTGAATATTGGTGTATGTTTAAAAAGTAATAAACTAATTGAGAAAAATCCTTCTTGGGGTTCAGCAAACTTTTGAAAGATATTCTATCCATTTTCTAAGACTAATACTATTGTTCAGTCTTTTAAAAGGAATGAATTTGCTGCTCAAGGAGAGCAGGTGAACCTCCACACCAGGGCTGCAGGCAGTCCAGGGAAGATGCCGACCGGATGTTTATTATGCCTGGACAGACACAGCCTGGTGACGGGACCATCATGGGTCTCGCTAAACAAACTTTTTCACACAATATGTATATCAGGCAGTCCTCTATGCAGGGCTTGTATGCAGGCTGAGGAAACCGCTGCGCATGTGCTCTTTGAAGGCATAGGTGTTACCCAGATTACAACAGAAACCCTCGGAACACCCAGATCTTACACTGATGATTTTAACAGACCAGGAGCCATAATCAACTCCTGGAGGGAGATGGGCTGGTTAACATAACCACTAACCGCCCTCATGGCCCATGCACAATGGTCCACCTGAAGGACTAAGCGCAGAAACCAAACCCCTTAACATAGAACATATTGCATCACCGTCGGTTAACTTTGGATTATCTTTGCTGTTTGAATTAACTTAAGCTAATATATCAATTGTTAAATATAATATACCTCACTATCCTCATTGATTTTGCCTTCCCACTCATAAATGGATGTGACTTGTGGTATCACATTGACACAAGCAGCTAACTTGTTCTTCACTAGACCGTGTCCAATAGTCTTGCCTACGTCTGTGTTGGGAACTGTCACATATGCCACGGAGTATTTGTCTGGAAATTTTATAAAAAATACGAATTAACCATCGATTTTAAGAGAGTTATTGTGGGGTCGCTATGATGCAGCCGTAGAATGACTAGTGGCAGTCTTACAAGATAATGTGGAAAGTAATTGAAATAAGTTGTATAGTTTCAACAGGTCACAATTGTTCTTACATTTACCAACTTTTTAAAACCAATGTTATCATAGAAATCGGTACTATAGCGTAGAATAAAGCTATTGAAATAGTTGTACAAAATTAATTCACTCACAATATTTACTTACCCGCATCCCCAATACCAGAAGACATGTTAGCTTGAGCAAGTACTAAACAAGGCCTTAGAAATGAAAAATATAATGCTACTAATGACTTTTTATTTAAATAAAATTGCATTTTATGCCCAGCTGACTAAACGATTTTTGTTTTGAGATTTGACAATGCTAAGACATCAGTGTTGCCAACTGTAAAAGTTTAAATTATCGAGTTCCCGCCTGAAAATTATCGTATTCCGGGCAAAATTATCGTCCAAAAGCAAAATCACAAAAAAAACCTATTTAATTCATTTCAATTGATAACAAATGACAAGATTAGAGTCAAAGGAGAGTATGTACCAAGTTTCAGCAGCAGATCAAACCGTAACCGTGTTTTGTCGTAGTGTTTACGGTTATATTGTGCTTAATGCGGATGGAAATATAAGAATATTTTCAAAATTGTGCGCTAATTAATGTAAGGGAAAGAGAGAGAGAGAGACATTTACTTGTTGAAAGGGTCATTCTTCACATTTGCCATTCAGATTTTGATGATATTTTTTGCGTTTATTTTTTCTGGCAACTACAGAAGAGTATGTAGAGCCAAAGTACAAAATTATCGCACGTTAGGCATTCATTATCGTACGCCCCCATAATTATCGTACGGGTTGGCAACATTGCAAGACATTGACAAGAATGACAGTCTTGACATTTTGATTTGACAACAATATCTACTTCTGTTTTACTAGAGTTTGTAACTTTGGACGGCACGGTTGGCGCAGTGGTTCAGCGATCGACTGCTGCGCTGCGTGTCGCGGGTTCGATTCCCGCACGGAACAAATATTTGTATGATCTGCAAGTAGTTGTTCTGGGTCTGGCTGTTTGTGTATGTGAGTTTAAATGTTTGTAAACGCACCCACGATACAGGAGAAATTCCTAGTGTGGGGCAACGTTTTATAAAAAAAAAAAAAAAAAACTTGATCTTTTCAGCAGTAGTATAGTTTTGTGATTATCAGGACACATAAAAAATAAATGTATAAATAAAACTCTCCTTGTATGCTATGCTTCGCCTCAGTCGGGTATAATTACATACTTAATTACTTTTTATAATTTTTCAATGTTTTAGAAAAAGAAATGTTATCACTGGCTGTTGATACAATTAGCATAATAATTACCTTACTGTTATGAAAAAAAAAAGATTTTGTCTTTTGTTTCATAATAGCGATCATTGCCGCGCGTTTTCTTGAACATAAATATCAGTCATCCTAAATATGTCGAGAATCTGTTTGAGTTCAAGTTATTTTTTACGAGTGAAGTGAAAATCGAGACGGAGATATAATTAGGTACGTAAAATACTTGCTAGTTCGGTACCAAATAACATTAACGAAGGTGAATGCACCCAGCGTCGTTTGCAGTAGGTAAATACAGTGTAGGTAGTCATTTGTTTTTGCAAAAATGCATATTGTTTTTCAGATTTAGCTACCTATGTAATTAGTCGCGTACAGACGCGTAGATGTAATCTAAGCTGTAATAGGTACTTAGTCTGTGGTATAATTTATGCAAATTCTGCGTTAGAACGACACTACAAGCTACAAAATATGAATGTAACCACAACCACTCATGTGCCGTCCCGTCCACACCATCCGCGTTCCATAACATGAATATTTACCTACAAAACAATACGCGTCCGTACGCGGCATTTTAAAAGAAAGAAAGAAAGAACCATTCGCAACCCGTTAACTACGTCCTCTAAACGATCTTTTGCTAGTAGTAATATTGTCAATCGTCAAATTATATTTGGTAGACCATAAATTTGCGCATCAATGTGTATCATTCACATAGGTACCTACATCATCATCTGCCTAGCCTTTTCCCAACTATGTTGGGGTCGGCTTCCAGTCTAACCGGATGCAGCTGAATACCAGTATTTTACATGGAGCGACTGCCTATCTGACCTCCACAAACCAGTTACTGCGGGTAACACGATACCCCTTGGTAAGACTGGTTGTCAGACTTTCGGGCTTCTGACGACCCGTAACGACAATATGTAGGTACGTAGGTGTATCATTCACATACCCACCTAGGTACCTACATATTGACAATCGCAATTGATCGTTTCGGGGACCCTTCATACTCACAGCCATAGACTAATATTCATTTATAAACTGAGACTCACAGCTACATCTACTGCCCCTACGAAAAATCGCTCAACGTGCACGAAGAAGTTTTAACTTCAAAAAGAGGTTATTAGGTACTTATTTGGGATAAGCGCAGAAAATACCGAGTTTTTGTACAGACGCCAGCAGGTCAAGCTATCCCAAACTGTCAAATTTTCTCAATTGAACATGAACCTTATATTATTGTGATAAAGTTGAAAATCTATCAAAGAAATTTGACAGACTGGGCTAGCTTGATGTGCTGGCGTCTGTACCTAGTTTTAACAAATCATACTTTTTTTAGGACTGCAGACTGGTGGTCCTCAGCCGTTCTTCACCTCAGATAATAGACAGGCAGCGTGTAGCGTCGAGCTCCAACAGTCATAGCTGAAAAGGCTTCACGGCCCAATATCGTCAGGTAAGTCAATAGGATTAAATAGCGTTACAACGTTTAGCGATCAAATTGTTGCTTATTCCGTTGACTAACAGCTTCGGTAATGTTCGCGATAACCTAAGCGTTAAGGCTTCTACAAACAAGCGCGACGCGACGGCAGCGCGACGAAACTTCATGGAAATGGTTCTACAAGTGTCGCGTCGTGCTGAAGAAACCTTTATCGCGAACGTCACTTCGCCCGCTCTCCCTCGCACACAGGTCGACGTCTTGCTGACAACAGAGAGAGCGCTACTTTGAAGTTCACTTTAACGGGACAACGGACTTTAGGTAAATATAGACGAATTACTTATTCCAAATAACACATTTTTTTAAATGTATTTAAGTGTTGTCTCGAAATTTCGAGACAGATGTGCCGGAAATAATTTAGTCCTAAGGAAGTCTCCGTTTCTTGTCTCTGTTCTTCGAAGTTTAGGCTAATAGGCACTACCTATTCCTATCACTGCTCATGATGCCTGCGCTATAACTTCGTTTTCGTGTTCGGCGTTCTTTCTGACTTTTTAATTTTGCTCAGCTCCTATGTGATGATGCTATGCTCCTATCCTAGCGTGATGTAAAAAGTCTATAACCTTCTATCTATCCAAATGCAAGAAGATTTTTTCAAATCCCACTGGTAGTTCCAGAGATTAGCGCTTTCAATCAACAAACTCTTCAGCTTTATTATTAGTATATATTAGTTTTTCATGATACAAAGTAGGTGTACCTACTTCACTACGTCGCGTCAGCCTCAAAAACATGTTAACATCGCCAAAATTAATTTGATTGTCCATTTGTGTTCCATAATCTTGTATCAATATTCCCCCATATTTATAAACGTTGCTACCGGTCAACTACCGCTAATGAGACACAATTAATTATCTATTGTACTGGCCCATATAGCTGGCCACACCGCGCCGTACTGTACCGGAGTTAAGTAATGATCAGCGTCTGTTTAACCATACATTTTTGACGTATAAACATCTCTTAACTTTAATCAACGTTTATGAATATACCCTATTAAGTTTAGCTACAATTAAATAGCCAAAGACACAAATCTTAGACGTACCCAAAAAGCAGCCACGCTCAAATGGGACTGGGCCGGACACGTTTGCTGCATGTCGGATGCATTGTAAGCTAAGACCACCACAGCACGCTCGTTGAAAACGTCGAACGGCATCGCGGAAGACAGCCGTAGATCACGAGACAAATTAGCCGCTTATAATTATGAGGGATTGGTCCATATTGACTCAGGATCGAGTTCACTGGAAAAAGGAATGGAGAGGGCTTTGCGCTGCTGTGGGACAATACAGACTGATAATATCATATAATGTGTAATATATTTTGTTGCTGACATTGATGCAATAATAAGGAACAAAGATTGTACAGAGGCCAGCACATCAAGCTACCCCAATCTGTCAAATTTCTTTGATAGATTTTCAACTTTATTGCAAAAGCATTAGGTTCATGTTCAATTGGGAAAATTTTACAGCTTGGAATAGCTTGATGTGCTGGCGTCTGTACATAAATAAACGAATTCTTAATGTCGATATACATTTTTTCGAGGCTGACTGTATCTAACCAGTAGCTAGGTAGGTATTAACAATATTCAAATGAGCATCCGGATTATCTAATAATTCTTGCGGTAGGTACGATATCAATACACAGTCATAATTATAGCGCAACGAGTAGAGCTGTGTGTAATTAAATCTTTAATAGCATAGGTAGGTAAGCAATAAAATTGAGTAAGTATATTTACCTGTCGGCGCTAAGCCGTAGTAAATAAATGTGAAGGTCATTACATAATCTACTTAATACGTTCAAGTAACATTAAAAAACCAGTTTAAATTGATATTCTTTTATTATTTTTAATCTAGACAATGTTTATTCTTAGAAATGACTAAGTATCTGTCCTGTGGGTAGGTATATTTTTCTACCTTTTTTATACCGATAACGCCTTGATCAGTATCTAGGTGTTATAATTATAACTAAACAATAAAACCTACCCTCTTTCTGGGTCGGTCGAGTAAAAAGATAAATCCTTCTTCACCCATAAAGACAGATGATTTCATCGATTGGAAGGTTAACAGAAAACATAATAAATCTGCACTTGCATGATATAAAGAACAGTGGTGTCCCATAGTAACGGCCTCGACTTGTAGGTCGTGGGTCAACCCAGGTAGATAGGCGTTTTACTTTGTGTGAATTATTTCATCACCACCGCTCTCAAAACAGTGAAGGAAGACATCGTAGACCCAAAAATTCGAAGACATGTGACATTCTACACCCCTGCACAGGGCCCGCGTGGTGGATTATGGCCCACTCCAACTCACAGAAAGGACGCCTGTGTCTGTGCAGTGGGAAAATTATAAGCGATTACGCTTATTATGCATGGTATATTTGTCATTATTTACAAAACTGATACAAAATTATGTGTTAGGTTACTGCCAAGTCTTCTAAAATCTTAAAATCAATATAATTAGGTATATTGATATCGTCAGACATGATTAAATTATAATCATGTCCAACCCTTATGAAGGTTGTACATATGCATTAGTATAATAAATTGTAATGACTAATTAAATAGCCTCTTAGCGAAGTTTGAGTATCAGAATAAAGTTTTGAGATAGAGATGTGATGTCTTCAAAACGAATATTTTGAAAATGCAACCGTAAAAAGAACAAGTATTTTTTTATGGCATATTAGTCTATTAGCACCAGATTTATTCGCCCGAATCGGGTGAATCTACACTATTAAATAATGTATTATTTTCTATAGAAGACTTCGCGTTTCGGGCGAATCGACTAAAAAGCCTTTTTATATTGGTCTGAGAAAGCCGGGTTATTAAAGCTTTTTTTTAAATTTCGAATTTGAAATAAGTAAGACCCAGCATTCGTAGAAGGCAGCACTTGCTAGTACAGTGAAGTTAAAAATCACCAAGTAGTGCACACCTAATCAATCATAACAATCAAGTTTGACAAACTGATTATTTAGATTCGGCTACTACGGTTACTTGCTATGTTTTATTTACTAATATTAGTAAAGTGAAGAGTAGTAAATGTTCTTTTTAACGATAAATAGGTACTATTCAGCTAATAAACACACTTAACACAGGTTCACAGCTTATATTAGGACTACCAACACTACAGAAGACTTACATGAGTAAGGCATTTAAATACAATTTACAATAATTCGTAATCGACTAGGGATTGTAATAGTTTACAACAGATAAAAGGTGTTAATAGTGGTTTACAATTTTCGTTCCCGCTGTAAATCGTCCAAAGGTGTAGGACTACTGAAACCGTAAGCTCACCAATCCTCATTCTTATAAATTAGTCATGATTCACACAACACACATTTAATAAACTTTTCGATATTTAACTTAAGACAGCTCTGGCTACGCACGAGCAACAACTGGGCACTTTGAGCGACCTCACCAAATTGGTACCATCTTCGAGCAGCACCGTCATTTTGCGGTACACGAACTTTTGTTTGCATCGGCCTTGGTATCCGTCTACGAATACAGCAACTCCAGAACATGAGGATAAGTCTTTCCTGAAACAAAACAAGTCATACCTTGAATAATTTGGAAATCACAGATGAGTTTTGTTCAGAGATTTCAGGTACCTAGTCGTACAATTAACTTCACTTCCAAGGACTCATTCATACGGACGTAATAAAATGGCGGCGGAAGTTTTCATACACTATATTTTCAACTGTCGGGTGTTGAATCGGGCCTAGAGAATCAAACAGAATGCATCTCAGCGCGTCGAAAATCGAACAGCGTGTTTTACTGTTCGATTTTGAACTTTCGGCGCTAAGCAGTGCGTTCAAGATACAGCGCGCGTCGCGTCGCGACGTCGACTACTAGCAGCCCGGTTTTTGAAGTTTAATTCAGACGTGTGGTTTACCTTTACACATGGTAATTTGTAGTAGCAATGTTTTTAGGGTTTCGTACTAAACTGGCCAAAAAGAGACCCTTATCGTGCCACACTGTTCGTCTACCTTAGTGTCACAGCTGTTTATTTAAATAACTGAAAACAAACAGTACCTACATTGCAACAGGGGCCGTAATGGGGGATTGTTTTAGAGTTACTAGGTAAAGGGTTATATTCATATAACATACTTATTGTGCACTATCTCACTGATCCTACTATGATTATAAATGTGAAAGTGTGTCTGTTTGTTACACAATCACTCAACAACGGCCGGACGGATTTGGATGAAATTAGGCACGGAGTTGTTTATAATAACCTGGATTAACACATAGGATACTTTGATCCTGGTAGTACGTTCTTGTGGGATAATTTCTGACGCCCACGCGGGCGAAGCTGCTGGCTAAAGCTAGTTTTTATTATATTTTATGCCGCATAGATTTTGACTTAAATATGATGAATAATGTATGTACAAATACCATTCCCCCTCCCTTATCTTCAATTCCGAAGATTGCCCCTCGTTGTTGCTCACATTTCTGTAATAAATCGAGTTGAAAGAAGTTAAGGTAAATTATAACAAAGAAAACAAAGCAATGGATATAACTAATACATTTTTTTAAATCAGCAAAACTCCTATAACTAACGTGTGCGATCGTTGCTTGGAAGCTCGTTGTTAATTGAAAAAAAAACTTAGAAACCCCACTTACTTGCAAATCTCCACTTTGAATCCCTGTACTGGGTTGTCATCTTGATTTAGCACGATGTGCCATTTTCCACTGGAATCGATTGCTGCTTTTGGGAACACCAACTGGAAAAAACAACCGGTTTTATAATTTATAACATCGTTTATTTACCGACATGAGTTTCACCTTCTGTAAAAACCTTTCAAAACCTTACCTTAGCTTTCTCAAAACTATGTTGGTGTCGGCTTTCAATGTATCCGGTTTTTTGCTAGCTACCAACATTTTACATGGAGCGGGCTGCCTATCAGACCCCCACTCTCACTCACTCAACTCAGTGTAACCAGTTAACGAAGGACAATATAATATTAGGGTTAAAGTATGAAATTGCCGATTTGTACTGAAAAATGGAAACTCGTTTTTTTCTAAGATATAACATATTTATTTAATCAAAATATTTACCCTCATTATCTATATATTGCTGCCATCTAAACGGAAAATCATTTATGCCTTTACGATAGAACTCTGAGGATCTAGATTCAACAAACTGTGTGAAAGCATTTTGTACTGCCTCCTGGGAAGACAATTTTTTATCACGTACAAAATTGTCCAAATCACGAATCAAACGGTTTGTCCGTTGGAGCAAAGTCTGGCGAGTACGGAGGATGACGTATAGTTTCTAACTGCAGCTCCTATAGGGTAAGAACGGTTTCTCGTGCAGTGTGAGGTCTTTCGTTAGCATGGAGCAATAATGGTGAAGATCCATTCACGAGTCGGGGCTGTTTCACTGCCAGTTTCACCATCATTGTTAGAAGTTCGGCACAGTAAACATCTGCTGTTATTGCCTGACCAGATCTGAGAAAGCTATAATAGTGAATAACACCATGAAGAGACCACAAAACAGTTACCATAAACTTTTTATTGGTAAGCTTTGCTTTAGGGCACCGTTGCGGCGTTTGACCTGGGGTGAGCCATTGCATTTTTCGCTTACGGTTACCGTAAACAATCCACTTTTCGTCAGATGTCACAATTCGATCCAATATTCCTTCATTTTTGTACCGATTCAACAATGCAATACAAGTTTCAACACGCATTTCTTTCTGTAGATCAGGGGGCCGATTCTACTAACAAATTTGTTAAAAAAACGCAATAGAACCGCAACCGAATCACCACTTTTAAGCGTTTTCGCATTCTACTAAATTGAACAACCGTCCAGCTGCGACACAGCTGCGGTTACGTTTTAGTTACGCCAACGATCGATTGAAACAATGTCAAAACCTATTCTACTAACAAAATCGAACATGAGCGTGACGTTTACTATAGGACAAAGTTAATGATAAAATTATGATCATTATGTCTTTTAATTATAGAAAATACTTTTAGTGCCACATATTCGTGTTTAGTAACATTTTTAGATTCAACTTTTTTCTTTTTGGTATTAATAAAACATATTATTTTGGCATGTTGGTAACGCGGGTTACCCGCTGTGTTCCCGCTACAGTTCAGTTGCAATTCGTTTTAAGTTTAGTTTCCATTTTGCTTATAAAATAGTAGAATGACTTTTTATGTAACTATCGAACGGCGATCGAAATCGAACTGTTGTGGAAACACAGTTTAACGTGTAACGTTGCAAATTAGTAGAATCGGCCCCCAGTCAAATCATGAGGGACCCATTTTTCATATTTTTTTATCTTATTGATTTGATGCAAATTTGTCAATATTGTAGGTAGGGTAACGGTAAACCATGCCGCTAATTCCGGGGTAGTTTGACTTGGATCGGCTTCTACCGTCTCCTTCAATTCAGCGTTATTCACCTGTGTGGGCGGACTACCACGTGGTTCGTTCTTCAAGTCGAAGTTCCCATTACGAAAGCATTTAAACCTAAAAGACACGGTGTGTTCATTAGCAGTCCCCTCTCCAAATGCAACGTTGATATAGCGAGCCGTTTCTGCCGCGTTAGTTCCACGCCTGAACTCGTAGAAGAACCTCATAGGTATCACGTGAAAAAAGTTTTACACGAAAATCTCACACCATGAAGATTTTATGTCAATTCGAAGTGTCTATTACTATACAACGGCAATTTCATACTTTAACCCCTATTAATAGTCAGCAAAAGGTATTTGAAATTTTTCAGTTTTATAAAAATTACAGCTAGGTCTAGATACTTAGCTGTACGAGTGATAAAAACGGGCTAAGTAATAACAGCCGCACGGGTGTATCGCTTGCCCCGGTTGGCCCGTGGATAGGTGACCATCTTTACATACCAAGACCCCTCCGTGCCTGGGAAAGCAAGTTAAGCCGTTGGTCCCGGCTGTCATTCATCGTTGACAGTTGATACGGGTCGTCAGAAGCCCGAAAGTCTGACTACCAGTCTTACAAGGGCTATCGTGCTACCCAGTATCTGGGTTGTCAAGTCAAATAAGCAGTTGCTCCATGTATAATACTACTATACTACTATTCAGCTGCATCCGGTTAGACTGGAAGCCGACCTCAACATAGTTGGGAAAAGGCTAAGCATTTGACGAGTGATGAAAAGGGGAATAAGGATTTAGCTATGCAGGTAGTCAGGTGATTACAGCATTTCACTTTCCAAACACATTCCCCCTTATTTATAAACGGTCGTTAAAGTTAAAAAACGTACAAAAATGTATGGTTCAACAGCCGCTAATCATTAGTTAACTTTAAGCAACTATATAATAAGGGGATTTATGTTTAAATACTTTCCTATTTAGCAGTGTAGTTTCCAACAGATGCATGCAGTTATAGTAAGGCTTGTGTTTTTAAAAGAGTTGTAGACTTATGTGAACTATTGCTACACGCATGAGTGCCATAAAATATTTGGATTTGAATTTGTAAGCGGCATAATTCAGTATTTCAGTACGGACTAAGATACAAGGACTGTTTAGGAAATACTATTGTGTGTGGTGTTGCACGCGACTTCGCCTGCGTATATTTTATATTTCACTATTGGTGAAAACTGCATTAAAATCTGTTCACTAGTTTTTGAGTTTATTGCGAACAGCAAACAAACAGATCGACGCGGCGGGGGACTTTGTTTTATAATATGTAGTAGGTAAGTATTAATTTTACACAAAACGAGTTAATTGAACATACCTTTTCCTCAAATTGGCACAACTCTATATTTTCTTCTTGAGGCCCTACCCTCTGGGTGATGTCTGGTACGTCTGGCAAGTCCAGTTTGTCATCTTGGAACGCGCCTAAGTTGGATAGCTGGAAATATTAAGGGAAAACGATGTTATAATTAGGTATTGCATACATAACTTTCATTGCAACAAAGATACATTATGCTTGTAAAATCAAATCAAAATCAAAAGTCACTTATTCAAACTAGGCTGAGAGTCAGCACTTTTTGAACGCCAAAATTACATAAGACAGTCCCCAAAAAACGCCCACCCTTCGCCATCACTGTTTGTGATGAAGAGCTTGATTACCTTTCACGAAGAGTTATGTGATCTTCTAATATAGGTATGTATAACCTTAAGTACATGAGAGACCTTCCTGCATAATTGACAAACTTTAGAACTACACTCCGTTTTATGCTTGTATTCTTACAAGCATATCCTATCACCATTATTTTGGTGGTATCGTTTGTTGCAAAATGCACAGATGTTTATATGTTACCGGCAATCTGTATAATCCGGTATTCTATACAATACCTAGGCAATGTATAGAATACCTAAAAAGTTTAGGTAATGTATGAAATATTATTTTTTTATGCTTTGCCTAGGCATTCTATACAGTACCGAATGCGCAGCTGGCAATGTGTGAAAACTTATCCTACGCGTGATATGTCGCAGCCAACTAGCTTAATTAGCCGTTTCGCTAACAGCCTTAGAAGTAATGCTCAGCGGCCGCTACCGCGGCACCGCTTTCTACGCTCGCTCGGCTCCGCGCTTTTGGTCACAGTTCTAACCTAACCTTTTTTTTTTTTAACGTGGAGAAATGCTCATGCATACTGCGCTACCACGGGGAGATAGCGCAGTTATGTGGGACTCTAACCCACTAACACTCCACGGTTTCCTCCAGTGCCGCTTATGGCGGGAACACGGGAACGCGGAAGCCATCCGCGAACCCGCCGCGGCTGACCGTCAACGGACCCTCCTCTTAGGGGAATGACCCCCAACACCGGCGCACCAGAACACACGGCACGCCGTGACCACCCCAGGGACCAAACAGCGCATGGGTGCCAAACAACCCCGTGTATGGCACCCTTGGTCCCCCTGCGGCGGGTCGGGAAAGTGGCCCCGCCGCCAACCACCCTTCGGCCGCAAGGGATAGGGAGAGTGGCCTACGCAATACCAACACTCCTCCTCCCCTGCGGCCCCACCGCGTCCGCCATCCAACGATGGCGACTCCGTCTAGGCCGCGGAAGGTGAGGAAAGTGGCGCTATCGTTACACCACTACTCTCTCGCCGCGGCCCGCAACCCCCAGCCGCGATGCCTCCCATATGACATCGCGGCCCGCCTCAGTTGCGATGCCACACCGCAGCACTGCAACTGGTTGGCCGCTACGTCGTCGGCTTAGCGGACAAGGCCCTGACGAGCGGCCCCTCCTCGGGTTCCTCTTCGCTTCACCGTGGGTGGGGAAAACCACGGCTACTGAGCCCCCCCGCAACGACAATGCAGGAACCTACCCTAACCCAACCCATTTAACCAGGGTGCCCCGGCTTAATAAACCAATTTGGCCTAGGACAAACTAGTTTGGCCTGAAATCGGGTTTGGCCGGTAACGTAATCAATCTATTTTTTTACACATTGCCGGCTGCGTAACATTGATAAATATAGACCAAATCTATTTACTTTACACATTGCCGGTGAACCAGCAGGTATTCTATACAATCCCTGGGAAATGTATACATTACCTAGGCAAAGTATGTAACGGACAATAATATTCATAATATTTCATACATTGCCTGGACGCCTCAGGTATTCTATACATTGCCTAGGTATTGTATAGAATATCTGAATTATACAGATTACCGGTACCATATACAAAAAATGCAGGGTGGCTCAATTTAGGAGTACGAGAGTGTATTTTTATACTAAAGAAAGACTGGTCAATTGAAGAAGTCGAATAAACTTGCCTCCGATATAACTTTTTTCGCTTGTTCTGTTGGGTAGTTGGGAACATCTTCGCAAAACCCAAGTCTCTTGCAATGTTCTGGTATCTCCAGCTGGAATTGTTCAGCCGATGGCCCGGGAAATACAATTTTGTCGGTATTTTGACCTGAAAAGTTAAAGATTAATTTTAGTCGGAATATCACGTTAGCAATGCAGATCATAATAACCAGTCACGAAAGAAAGGCAGACAGTTGCTCCTTGGAAAACATTCGTTTTCAGCTGCATCCGACCAGATTGGAAGCCAACTTCAACATCATTCGAAGGAGGCTAGGCAGATGATGATGTCACGTAAGAAATTGCAAAACTTCTACAGAGTAGATTCCAAAAGAATGAGACCTAAGTAAAACAATGCAATGTTTTTCTAAGTACCTATGTTAAGAAAAAGTGTATGGAATGATTATCTCAATGTAATCAATGCGAAGAAAAAAAATAAAACAATTACACATCCGTGTTAGAATAGCCGTTTTTTTATGAACCAAGTAGGTACTATTTAACCTTAAAACCGGAGACAATGTGGTCATAAGGTAATTTGCAAGCGTGTAATATCGTTTTTTATATTCAAATAGATGAGTTTGTTGCTTTTTGGATGTCTAAGTAATATATGTGTGGTACTTTAGTTCCCTGTTTTTATTTTCAATTAAATACGTCATTTTTATTGCATGGGTGTAAGTACCTACCTACCTACACGTGTAAAATAAAACTCATAGCTTAGTCCATTCAAAAACAAGTCAGTCTATTTATAGATTGACTTCGTTTTGAAAGGACAAACCATTCAATTGATTGCATGCTTCACAGATTTGACAGAAATAATAGACACAATATAGTGTACCCTTTAAAAGTATTGCTAAATTACTTATCTCTTTTATTTGATTACAAGCAGTTTGTTAACTGACGTGTTTTTTTTTAACCTACGCCAGTTGGCCCGCAACTATGTATACCTGCGGGTACGGGGGTACCTATATGTTTTAAACCTAGGTACTTCCTGCACCAATATACATAATGTAAAATAGCACCACAATAGTAATTTCTTTTTTTTTATTCTAAACGGGTATGTTTAATGAAAATGATTGTGTAAGCTAGCTATTTTGCATTGCTATTGTTACGTGTTTAATTTGCTAACTGACCACAATTCGTTAACTGGTCAACTATCGGCTAATAAGACATCATTAATTATCTATTGTGGGCCAGCGGTACTGTACCGGTGGTGGCTGTAAATTGTGAACTTTACGGGGTTTATTTATAAACGTTGATTCAAGTTAAGATATGGTTAAACGTCACAAATGTATGGTTAAATATTTACTAATAATTACTTAACTTAAAGTTAGCAGCGTTTATAAATATAGGGATAAATCACTAACTTACATATTGTTAATAACATTACATTATTAAATGTTGCATGGTGATGGTGTTAGAGGAAAACGTGTTTCAATTAAAATTTACGCCATCGAATTATCGGAACACTTGTCGATACAGTGCGTAAAAGGAGAATTACCGATAATGACGCCAGTGCTAAAATAATCTTTGTATTGCATTACCAGCGGTGTAAATGGCCGACCTTGTATGGTGCAGTTAGATTTAAATGAGGTTTACTGAAAGGTGAACTTCGGTTCTATGCAGAATTAAACCTAGCTATGTGATGTGTCCAATATGTACGAAGACATTCAATACCTAATTCATAGTGCCTGTGTCTAATATTGTTTTTAGGTCAATGTCTTTTGTAAGTAGGTATGCAGCTTCACAGTTTTTGGCAAATGTAATTAGGGCATTTATTTGTTTAATTCTATAAACTGTTAAAATCTATACACCACCTTACCTTAGTTTACCTTAGTAAAATCCATTATAAAGAAGAAAAGAGAAGAAGAAACATTGTCTTACCTCGTCTACTCTCTGCATAAGGCTTCCAACTTAAAACTTTAGATTCATTTTCAGTCCTCGTCGCCGTTTGCTCCCCTACTCTCAGCTGAGCGATTTTGACATCATCTGGAACAGTTGCCGAGTAGCTGGCGGGCGATATGTTAGCTGATCGAGTATTCATACGATCGTAGGCGCGGTTGTCAGGGATTCCTATAGGTTCCTGGCTCGGATAGTCATAATGGAGCCTGGAATCACTGTCTGAACTCGTGTAAGCAGTATTCTTGCATTTGTAAGCTGATGCTGTCATCTGAAATTGAGAAAGGCATTGCTTAAGATATGTTTTATTTCGGTAAGTACCCTATTGTCACTGTATGGGGTTTATCGATTTGGTCGCTATAGCATGTTTAGGTTAGGCTACTTCCTTTTACCTTTGAAAGACCAAGACAACTTCTCAAGAGAGACATTAATTTGCTTGAACTTTGAAAGTTCGTGGTAAAGTAAAGGATGTCCTCAAAAATATGTAAAAAAAGAACTATACAGGTTGAAATTGAAAACATGCGACAAACCGTAATGGGAGATTGTACTCATCATTATGAACAACTTTTACTAAGGGACCAAAGATGCAATCGCAAAAAAAAAAACAGCTGTTCCCTACATTTTGACGAGTCATGCGAACATAAATGTAGGGAACAGATGTTTTTTTTTTTCGCGATTGCATCTTTGGTCCCTTAGTAAAAGTTGTTCATAATGATGAGTACAATCTCCCATTTCGGTTTGTCGCATGTTTTCAATTTCACCCTGTATTGTTGAAGTAATAGGTGTGGAAGTAATGTAGGCCTTACTTAAAACGTTATTCAACTTTAATCTACAGGTAACTGACCATGAAAGTTAACGATTGTAGTCTTAAACGTACACAGCAGGTAGGTGCTAGTTATTTATGGATTCCACGTACTTACAATAATAACTGCTACAAAATATGAATACCTTCCTATATTCTAATTAAATATACGTACTTCTACTAATGCTAAAGACGTATGTAAATTGTGTTAATCATGACGACTACGAGCTAAATAGTAATTTAATTATTTTTCAAATTTCTAGCGGTGTAGAAATTCAATTCCACTTTAAATGTTAATTTAAAAATAAAACTATATGCTCTTAGCCTTTTCTTTTACAGCTTTCAATTTTGTATGCTAATTTTCGTATGTTTGTCTGTGCTCATTTTTTATAATGTTTGCAATGTGCAGCGCAAATCGAATTCAAAGAACTCGCCCAAGGTTGATTTTGACAGCGGCAAATCTTTATGAGCGTAGTAAATAACGAAAGCAGGTAAATATAGATGTAAAATAATACGTTTAATTAAAACTGACGTCATGAGTGTATGTTTGTATGAGGAGAAATCCGAAACTGGTATTGCTTCCGCGTGATTCTTGTTTTTCGACAGGACTTCTGGACTTTTGTGTGTTCGATGCAACAAAGAGTGGCAATTAGCTGGTAAATTCTGAGATATCAAAATACAAGGAAATTAAAAAAGTCGGTCCGGCCTTTCAAGCGGGCGAACATGAGTTGCAGCTCTTTCAAATCTTATCTGATGGGATGCAAGTTAGTTCGGAAGCTGAACCTGGCTGGAACGTTACTTTTTTGCAAGGGTTTTGATCGACTCCAAGTTACATGGAATCGAGGCATAGAGAAGAAGTAAAAGGTGGTGCCTTAATAGAGTGGTACAGAAACTACACATATTTTAGTTAGAACTAAGCTTTGCCTGTACAACTACAGCCAAAGCTTGATGTGCAAATAAAAAAAAGAGAATTTTATTGTTGTAATTGTAAGATCTTATATCTGTTCAGTATTATCTGAATAATTATCCAGAGTGCAAAGAGCAAGACGAAGGACTTGGACATAAATAGTTCTTCGATAGCGAACTGCCCTACTTCTTAAAACAACTAAAACCGGGACAAGGACAACAAGGAGGCACTTTCTTCAGAACGGCGGAATCCTTCTGGTTAATAATTATTTGTTTCAAGTCTTACAAAAAAAGTAGGTTCTTAAATTATGATAAATATATGTCTTTTTATATACGTATTTATATAATTCTTCTGTGCGTGTTTATGCGACTGAACTCCTCCTGAACGGCTAGACAGATTTTGATGTTTTTTTTTGTGTGTGTTCAAGTGGATTCGAGAATGGTTTTGATTTACACTTTTTCCCTGTAGGTTTGTCACTGTTCGGGCAGGACAACGTCTGTCCGGTCAGCTGGTATATTTATGAAAAATCATCAATTCAATTGAACGTTGCATTTAAAGGCGTGGCAAATTATATTGAGCTAACAATTCGTCATATCGCTGTGGGTGAACTCGAAGCGAATAGTTTTTTATTTCATTTTGTTTACTTACGTTTTCATTTCCAACCTACCTATAAATTATACCAAGGAGAGAAAATTATCAGCTTACGTTTACCTTACCTTGATGGCAATAAGTTCTAAGTACCTACACCTGATGCCGCAAAAATGTACATTATTTATGGCGTAAGGACAACTGTGAATTCACACATATTATTATTTTGTGAATGCTATGGATGGGTACCTCAACGAATTTGTAACGATTTTGATAATGTACCATAATGTTTCCGGTCTAATATATAACAAGTGTCCCACCATCATAGCTATACAGTTCATTATGTTACAATTGAAAAAATAAAAATAATAAGTGTCACTAAAACACACTATCAATTGATTTATCAGCACATGGCCTCGGTCAAATTACTGTAAATATGTAGGGGAACGTACAAATAATTACTTTGATTTGTTTCTGCCTTTTTATAATAATTAATAGGGTCATTGTGTTTTTTTTTATCTTTACGGTCATTAGACTTACATTATACAAGTAAGTTCTAAGTTCTGAAAGGTCCTAACAACATACAACGCAGTCAGCCTATAATAAGTCTATAGTTCCCACTGCTTTGACGTAGGCCTCCTCTCTTCACCCCACGGGCCCAGTGCGGGTTGGTAAATGTCACATGTCTTCGAATTGTTGGTTCTAGGACATACCGGTTTCCTCATTTTTTTTCTTCACCGTTATGAGAGCAGTGGTGATGAAATATTTTACAGAAAGTAAAGCGCCTGACTGGGTCCGAATTTTACGACTTACAGCTCGAGTCACATTCGGTACTACTGTGCCACCTCTGCTAGGTTGGTCCTACCACTTTTTATTAAAATAGAACTGGATTCTTAAAAAAAAAAAAATAGATTTTATTAGTGCCTAGTTGCCGACTCTAAGTATACTTCAAGTTCGTTGAGAATTCGGTTAGGCAGTTAAAATGCAAATTTCAAAAATGCATTAGTAAAATGATTTGGAGGGCAATTGTGCAAAAACTTTACGATACCTGAGTTCAGCCTTATTTTCTACTTATTGGGGTCACTAAATTGCATGCATCTTGCGGTTAACAAATCATGGAAGTTCTGCGAACTTGTATGATTGATATATACCTACTTAACGACGGTGCATCCCTTGTGTGGTAGGTATAAACTTAGGTGTAATCGGACTACCTCCACGAATATTATATGTTTATTTTTAGACTGACTAGTAAAATAATATATATAATATGTAGGTAGCCTGTTTAGCATTGTTAAACGGCGTAGTTTTCCGTACAGGCTGGTTTATCCAATTCATTTTAAAATTATTTACCAAACACCATGAAAACATAGTAGATAGGTAACTACCTATCTATTATGTTTTCATGGTGTTTGGTAATACCTAGTCTACATAATCTGTATTTTTATACAAACAACTGTTTTAGTAAATTCAAGCCCATTGTTCTATTATTTCGTCAAAATGAATGAAACACAAACGACCGCTTTGGAATTACGAAACAACCTTTTACTGAAATACCTTTAGCTTTATTTTCGCCTAAAAGTATAATGCTGCGTGAAACTGTGAAAGTTCTTAGAAAACCTATAGGTACAGTAAAAAATACCTTTATGGGTCAACTATGATGATTTAATACAGTAGGTCCGTATCTACGCACGCAAACGTCGAATCAAAGACAGTCAACTGTTAAACATTGGCAATATTCATAACCGAAGTTATTATTTTTTATTATGTCTTTATGGCAGTTACTATCATGGTTTAGTAAAAGTTTATTTTTATCATAAAGATAATAACGAAATTATGTAATAGTGAATTAATAGCTTCACGTATAAAAACGAGTAAATTGATTACTCTGACCCATTAATGATCTTTTACTTGATTTGAGTAAACAAATGTCTTTGATGGTTCGTATGATAAAGTCGAAATTAGTTTTTGTGAATTTTTGTGGATACCTCCAAAGAAAATTGTGAAATTCATAAGTAGTAGGTACCCGGAGTCCTGAACTGGATTTTCTTGCGAAGATTACTATAATCTAAACATACTAGCCTACTGCAAGGACTGCTTTTTAGTGTTCAGGGACTAACAAGCATACTTAAAATGAGCTAAGTAATTAAAATGCATGTTCGAGGACACAGTGTCTGCTAGACTATAAATATTTACAATGACACCTTTTTCTAAGTAGTGGAGAGGCGATAGATAAGTACGTACCTGGGTAATTAACAGTAACTTTTGGCCGAGTCATATTCGGTACTTTCAAAAGCTAAAGTTCGATTAAACGAAGTTGAACAATTATTAAGTAAACCCTTGATAATTTATATTTAAATACCCACATCGATACAAAACAAAATTGTTTTGAGACCTCTAAGCAAAACCATGTTACTGGTGGGCCAAATACTATTCAATATCCAGGAAAAGAACGCGTTAGACTTGTATCGGATCTAACCAAAGCTTATATTGCTTAATCGAAACATCTCAAAAACAATTTATGTAATGCAAGCATTAATTTAAATCGCTAATGACATAAAACGTTACTATAATTACGACATGTTTCAAACTAGTGACCAGCAGCCGGACGTCGTTCGGACATAACGGCTTTGGATATTTTATTTAGCTTATACAAATTTAATCACGGATGTCATTCATATTCATTGGAGATAGCTCCTTATGTCAACTATTTTTTAAGTGTATCTCATCGCGTTGTAAACCAAGTCCAGTCAAACTTTCGGACTTACCGAAGGTTTGTAAGTTGGCAGGTACCTGCTTTCAGAGAGTATGCAGCAGTTCGAGTGTTATTACCCGAAAACTTGGAGAAATTTAGGGCTCCCGCAGATAGGCATGACACGACGGCGTGACACGATTCCTGTAGAAGAACTTCCACGAAGTTTTGAAGAAATAGTTCCAACAGAGTCGCGTCGCGCCTTAGCGTCGTGCCTTCGTGTCGTGGCTGTCTGCGAGAGCCATAATGGCTGACCATTATCCATTATGGCTGTCGCACTTTTCGCTGACGAAAAGATAGCAAGAGAGGCCAAGGCGACATACTCCTATACGATGGTTGGCAAAAGTGAAGTCACAGTTAGATACCAAGAACTCTGACGCACTAGAACAGACCAAAGATCTTCACAAATGGAGAGAGATCGTCTAAAAGCTTGGTTGAGCAGATCAAGATGCTCAGCAGTGAACCAAACGACTACCAGGAGGGAGTAGTTTCTCGTGTTGCCTTTTGCCTTGTCTAGTATATCTACTTGCGTGAAGTTTGCAGGATATATAAAATACTTACTAACATGTGAAATCTACAGATGGCGTAATAAACAATTTGCTTGCCAACCAATATGATAAGCATTAGGATGAATATGAATGAGTTACTGAATAATGCGTCAATTTTAAGAGCAAATATAATAAAAATAATACATGGCAAACGTACTATGGTCTCAGTTTATTGTTTATTTAATACCTTATTGTTGGTATGTGTGGATCGTTGAGCTGCTGTAGATATTTGAATTGCTAAGACTTTGTGACACCTACCTACATCCTGTAGAATTTAGTGGTGAGACATCACTGTATAAGTACCTGTTTAATGGTAATTATAAGTTTATAGGGAAGTATTGCTCAATTTGGTAAAATATAGATAAAAGTACCTATTTTATGAAAATGGGATATGACAATGGTGTTGACGTCATTACAAACAATATGGACGTAACTGTAGTAAGGTATTATTCATGTTATTATCTGTACTATTGTATTTAAAAAGAAGGGAAAATTAATTTAATATATTCTAAGTAGGTAATATGCGGTTTCATGATTATGTACCTACTATCATAATTAATGATAGCCACATACCACAACACCTACCATAATGAAAAGTATTGTACACAAATTGAATATTAAGACAGACCAATGAACTAGAATTTTACATAAATTGTAATGAACGTTTGATTTTTGTAGAAAATGTATGTTTCAGAAAACGTACATAAAAGTCATCGTTCTATGGCATGATACATGCATATACCTACGCCATTTATGATTATATAGCGGCATATGACTGAGGAAAACGTCACTGGGAAACCCGAATGTATGAACTAAATAATAACGATGCCTCAAGCTGAAGTGCGACAATTACAAGTCAATCTACTGTTTTTGTGCTCTACAGCCAACTTTTAAATCAATGATGGAAGGTCTCAATTCTACAGGAGGAACCATGAAACAAAATAACACGGTGTAGGCGCCAGGCTTTATGCTAAAAACACCATAGTCGCATTTGTTACGTAAAATAGTGCCAACTAACGTAATTAGGTGCGGCCTATCGAATGGTATCAATATCAAAGCGTAATAAGATAAACAGACAACAGTTATTATCAAGAGAGCAGTCACAGGCAGGGCAGGACACTGTCAGCCAGTAGGTACTTAGCTACGTTTGTCAAACATAGCTAGGATGAGCTGAAGAAGGAAATATAAAACACGACGTTTTATCATAATAAAATTAAACACGAAGCATGATTAGCTGTGCATGATAATACAATAATTAATTACTATACCAAACGTCTTTGTTTCTACGCCATCCAGGTTATAAATAACGAAGGTAAATAACCAAGATTATTATCACAACAACGATTCTAATAATTCAATTGAATATGATTTCATAAACCTACGTTAACTTTGTCATGTTAATGTATGTTTAACATAGATCTGCAAATATTGATGTTTTAAATTGACGTTTGGCACACCCATGGATTTTTATACACGCCAACACGCAGTAGCGAAATATATGTGATACCTGCTTTTGCCCACGGCTTCACCCGCGTGGTATGTCGATAAAAAGTATCCCCATACCAAATTTCATCAAAGTTGGTCCCGCCAAATTGGTCTGGCGAAATGTGGGTGTACTATAGGTAGGTACACCTACCCAATCCTTCTGCGAAACAAGGCGTGATGTTATTTTAATGTCCAGCCGTTTCGGTGATTAGCCAGAGACAGACACACAAAATTAAAGACAATATTAATTTGATGTAAGTACCGTATTCATCTACTTTGACATGCTGTTTTTGACATTACACACAGACACTTTAATTTTATTATATGTACATATGTAATATGTGATCATAATACAATCAGATATTCTGGTTTCACTCATTGCTGAGTACAAAGGTATGTGTAGTACATTCCCCTTTTGAACCTAGCTGTTCAGTTTCGGAGTCCGATATTTATTCATCGACCTAATAAATAGTCTTCTAGACTTTTGTTCAATCTCATCTTGGCTAGGCATTATGTAAGGACGCTACACCCTCTGTTACTACGTCTTACTAAGTATTCTGTGACTGTCCTGTTTTTTACGCGCTTTATATTAGCTTCACTTGTATGTTTGTATGTAACCGACTCCTTAGAGCGCGATTTTGACCCATTTTAAACGGTCAGATTTCATTGAAACTTTGTAAACTTATCGAGGACCGATGACAATTCAATAATTTAAAAAAAAAATGAGAAAAATGAAAAAATAATAATAAAAAAATTACGTTTTTGTAGTTAGCAGAACTAAAAAATAGAAAATAAATAATAGTTTAAAAAACTAAAAAACTAAAAAAGCGTGGGGTGCTTGACATAAATTGATTATAAAATACCTCAAAAAGCACCCCACGCTTTTTAATTGAATTAAATTATTTTCTCCTTTTTTAGTTTGGTTTTTAAAGCGTGTTTTTTAGTTTTTTTTTCACCATTATTTATTTAGTTGTACAACATCCAAAATTATGTGAAAAATCTCTACATTGCATAAAATTTGAACAGAGTTTCGTATAAACTTTGGTCACAAATAAGATGTTGCCCTTCGCCTACTCTACTAGCACCTCAGATACATGCTTTGCTTCCCTCAGTTGATTGACTCTCGCAGTTCGCGTAGGAAGATAACCTCGTTGAATTATATATTTACATAATTATGTACATAGGTTAAACAAGTTTCAACTTCCTTTTTGGCTTCGATCTAGACGAGCAATGATTGAACATCTCGACACTATTAACAATTTGACACCCGCTGCCGTTTCAAGTAAATTTAATATCTAAATACGTTGACTCATTTATTAAGATGTTGTAATTGTGTAACATGCCTAATACGCCTTTGACAGTTCTAAATTTTTCAGAGGGTGGGTAATCATCAAATAAGTAAATAACTTCTCCCGCTCTGGGTGGAGCGGGAGGGCGTATCAGACTTTTACTGGCTAAAACCCACCCGTGTTCCCTCAGTTGCCTGTGTGCCAGGGGCCACGGTATCTCTTTCGAACAACCCGCACCAGTTCTACAACATTCATTGCGTTATTAACGTTAATGAGCAGATTTTTTTTGGAACATTGAATTGGAATTGTTCGTTCCGTGTGGTACCGGACGACGTAAAGAATAGCACCATCCCATCTCTTCCCGTGGGTGTCGTAGGAGGCGATTAAGGGACTTACTAGAGAATGGGCAGTAGCGCTCTCTATGCATTTTACCACCATACTGCGATCGCCAACCCGCCTGCCAAGCGTGGCGATAATGGCGAACCCCCCAAATTGGGGGAGGCCTATATCCAGCAGTGGACGTCTTTCGGCTGAAATGATGATGATGATGTGAATTGATAGAGTGTTACTCAATTAGGATGCTTTTCAAAACAACTAAGTATGTCCACAATTATGTACTCTCACGGTGTACTCCTCCTGCCTGGAGGTTTTTATTAATTTGTTTAATACACAGAAATGTACAAAGGCCAAAATGACTTATGCCATAGGCATTTTCCACCAGTCAACCTTTAGGTGAAGCAAAAACAGCAGTGGTAGGTGCAATTATGAAAAATTGGTTTTTCACCTCACAGGCTCGGAAAGATTCTGTTTGTCATTCGAAATCTGCCAGCAAAAGTGCATTTAGCCCGCTAGCATGGAAAGAGTTTTTGAAATTCGAACCTTTCTATTCAATAATTTTCTGTACAGCCAGTCCACTGAAAATGCATTAATACTTATTTCATGTCAGTGCGCCAACCCAATTTTTAGAATAATCGTAGATACTGGCCAACAGGACGCTCTCGTGCAGTTTTAAAAAAAAAACTTTAAAAAAACTTCGTGTCTTTTCAATTCGCTTTCGATAATTTTGGTTTATTTTTTGATAAAATAGTAAGAAATCATAAAATTTGAGCGAGTCCAGCAGCGAAGAAGATATAAATTTAAGATCTGCAGAGTTGGTACAAGCAGTACTTACATAATGCCGAATAAGTTATTTTCCGAAATCGCGCGAAAAGTACATTATAGCGTACAATTTATTCAATATAAATGGAGACAATCTAAAGGCGTGAAAACGTTTTCGAAGACTGCAATGCAATGCTATCATTCTTCATGGAACTACAGTAATTTAATAAGTATATCATATAGGTGGTTTTTCTTGTACCTAGGATTTTCCTCGCTGTAGGTGTGAGGTGAAAAATTGTGTGTTTCGCTCGGCAGCAAAGTTATTCCGCGTCTCGTATCTTTGAAACACTCGCTACGCTCAGGATTCTATATTTGCTATCCTAGAATCCTTCGCTTGCTCGGCTTTCAATACAAGTACTCGCGCCAAAAAACAACACTGCAGCCTTGCATAACACATAACTATTGTTTACGTTGTGTTTGGTATATTTTGTTGGTATATTGGCGTTAGCTAGTTGACTTAGCAAATAATTTATTTGAATGTTTGGTGTTTCATTGTTTCATAAAAATTATTACTTTGCATAATATTAGGTCTTTACCTATGAAATTGCCGTTTTGCAGTACTGGCCATTTCAAATCAAAATAATTTTTGTTTGGGTAAGAATTCTAATTTCAAATTAATTTTATTTTAAAAACATGGATTTTTTTTTCCAAAAGTTGTCATTTGTTTATTGATTAGTGTTACATTTTCATCGCATTTCAATCTTTTTCGTCATCATGGATACGTTAAAAATTCGAGTAATTATGGAATATGAGTACCGTCGTGGCAGCAACGCGGCACAAGCGGCACGCAACATCAACGACGTTTACGGAGCTAACACTACAAACCAACGCACCACCTGTTATTGGTTTGCTCGCTTCCGTTCTGGAAATTTCGACCTGAAAAATGAACCTCACGGTCGTCCGAAGACTTTGGTCGACAATGACGAATTAAACGCGATTGTGGAAGCTGATGATACACAATCTACGGCTGAATTAGCAGCAGCTTTCGACGTTAGCGTCAAAACAATATTGGTCCATTTGCGTCAAATTGGCAAGGTAAAAAAGCTTGACAAATGGGTGCCCCACGAACTCAATGATCGTCAGCGCGAAGTACGCGTCGAGACGTGCCTTGCACTGCTCAACAGACACACAAATGAAGGAATTTTGAACCGCATTGTTACCTGCGATGAAAAATGGATTCTGTTTGATAACCGCAAGCGCTCAGCAAGTTGGTTGGATCCTGGTTCAGCACCTAAACAATGCCCTAAACGAAAACTTACCCCTAGAAAAGTGATGGTCACTGTTTGGTGGTCTAGCGCCGGTGTGATTCATCACAGCTTCTTACCAAACGGGGTGAGCATTACTGCAGATGTGTACTGTGAAGAACTGAATACAATGATGGAGAAGCTGGCACATCTCCAACCAGCATTGGTCAATCGCTCGTCTCCGCTGCTCCTGCACGACAACGCGCGACCACATACTGCACAGCAGACGGTCTCCAAGTTGCAAGAACTGGGGTTGGAAGCTCTCCGTCATCCGCCCTACTCACCAGACCTTGCGCCTACAGACTACTACTTTTTCCAGAATTTGGATAACTTCTTGGCGGGAAAAAAATTCAATACCCGAGAGGCAGTACAAAATGCCTTTGAAGAATTTGTTGCCTCCCGTCCAGCTGATTTCTTTAAGAAGGGCATCAATAAACTGCCACTGCGATGGCAAAGATGCATTGATTGCATGGGTGATTACTTCGATTAATACAAATAAAAAATACATGAAAAAAATTCGTTTAAATTTTTTCATACAAAACGGCAATTTCATAGGTAAAGACCTATTATATAGAATCAAGTTTTTCTAACTGTTGGGGAGTTCCGCTTTTCCTTCCTTGCGAAATCACAAAGATAGGAAGAGGAGAAGGGCGGGTGGTTTTTCTGGGATTGCCTTACGTAATTTTGACGTACAAAAAGTGCTGATCACGATGAAGATTTATGGAGTAGGTACCTACCTACCTCCTGAACCGCTATGTAACATGTCATGTGTCAAAATCAAAACCTGCTTATCATGGGTATTACCTCTCATACAGATCTTGTCTCGAACAACTTATTTATAGATTGATAATGTTATTGATACTGATACTATTTAACATTTTATTTATAGGTTTTTCCAAATATAGCTTTTATGGCGTTTGTATTTTCCATTCAAGTTTTGCTATGTATAACTATTTTATAGCCTACTGACATCAAATTTAGATGGTGTACAGCTGGTACCCACATCAAAATGGGTTTTTTATAAATGCTAATTTAAAGATAACTAATTGTTAGTCCTGATACCATTATTACAGAACTACCTAATAACAGAATTTGGGAAATTTTGCCAATAACAAAATTTCCCAAATTTGTTTGGTGTTTATTATTTTTTTATTATAAGAGGGCTAGCTAGGTAAATATAGATAGACAATTAACCTATGTAAATTAGCATGGTAAACACATAACACTTTATAAATGTGGATTAACATTAACATTTCGACTGCAGTCGTGGAAGACTATAAATGGCGTAGGTACTGAAATTTATTAAGAGCATTTTTAAATAAATGTATTTGTCACGTCGAAATTGTCTATAGCTATGCGACAGGATAATTACAAAGTGAAAACAAAAAGTTTATTACAACGGAGGTATCTACAGATACGATTAAAACAATGGAATCTACGTTCAAAGATATTTATAGCGATTTGTTAGGAAAAGCAAGCAGAAAATACGTCAAGTATTTGCATAATAACTGTTTCTATTATAAATGTCGATGTCGTGCTTGAAATGCCTCTATTATATGAAACGGTCGACGTAGGTCTAATAGGCGATAACAAATACGAGTTTTTACGATAAACAATTTGAGACCTAGTCTTAAATTCATATACGGTTATCAATTTAGTAGTCTGTCATCATCATCTGCCTAGCCTTTTCCCAATTATGTAAGGGTTGGATTCCAGTCTAACCAGGTGCAGCTGAATACCCGTATTTTTCATGGAGCGACTGTCTGTCTGACCTCCACAACACAGTTACTCAGCAACACGATACCCCTTGGTAAGACTGGTTGTCAAATTTTTGGGCTTCTGACGACCCGTTACGACAGCCAAAGATCCACGAATGACAGCCGGGACCAACGTTTAATGTACTTTCCAAAGCACGGGGGGAGCTGGGTATGTAGAGGTCACTCATCCACAGACCTACCGCGGCAAGCGTAGCTTACCCTGGTCGATCGTCCCGTGCGGCTGTTATTACTTATCCACAAGCCTCTCGTCAATTTGTGAGGTACTCATTATTTTAATAACATCAGTTTTAGTTCATGTATTTTTGAGCTCAGTACTTGTTCTGTTTTTCCGTTCTTACAATCTATTTACGTTGGCAAAAACGTAACGAAATAAACTCGCATGTAAACTGCATCTATTTTACATAGGTACTTAGTTCCTAATTTTCCAATAAAACTGACTTCCTTGTCTCGCTAATTTATTCAGCGTTTTCGACATCAATTTAATTTATCTGCTAATGATTCATAATTATGTCTGATTGATATTATTGGTTTAAATTAAAACTTTTGCAACCATATTGCTAAATAAATATCGGGTAGGTTACCATTTAATCTTGACGAATATTTGTGGAAATAAGAATAAACATTTGATTTCTTTGTTGAAACGTTTCATAAATGGCTCCAAAGTTCAAAGTACACTCGAGAGCAATGAATCCGGGTCACTTAAAGAATCCTAAAAATCTCGGAAACTAAAAATGCTAGGTTAATGCAATAAATTGTATTTAATAGACAATGTAATACTCCTTAAATGAAGGTATTAAAACTTCATAGTTATTGTAAAGTTATATCATAAAAAAATCTAATTTGAAAAAGGGCCACTTTCGAAGATGGAACTACGAAATTACAGCATTTGGTTTTGCTTTTGTTTGTAATCTGTCATTTATGTGGGTACATAAACCATGTTGATAGTGCTCTATATTCATTATTCAAGCTGAAATTATGTCGAATGCACCAGAATACTTACAATGCTGGAAACCGGCCGGAGTCAGCGCGATACAGCCAGGACTGTCGGTGTGTCGCTGTCAACAGTACAAAGAGTTCTCCGACGTTACGAAGAAACTGGTTCTAACCTACGCAGACCAGGAACGGGCAGAACCAGGTGTACCACAGCACGAGAAGACCGATACTTGGTGAACACCATGCTTCGAAATCGCTTTCTCACAGGAACTGAACTCACAAATCAGTTTCGACGCCTCGGAGGAAGTAACCCAAGTGCATGGACAGTAAGACGTCGGCTTGCTGAATCTAACTTAAAACCCCTTAGACCTGCAAACGGCCCTAAACTGGAGCGTGGGCATCGTATTTCAAGACTAAGATATGCCCAGAGCCACGTAAATTGGAGTATTGAAGATTGGTCAAAAGTTATGTTCTCCGACGAATCAAAATTTATGCTCTACAAGCACGATGGAAGACACAGAGTGTATCGAAGACCAGGGGAAAGATTCAAGCAAGCATGCATCGAAGAAAAAGTAGCCTACGGTGGTGGGTCTGTACTTGTGTGGGCCGGAATTTCTTCTGAAAGTCGCACAGAGCTGGTGATCATAGAAAACGGCTCTTTAACTAGCGTAAGATATGTGGAAGAAATCCTCAATGATCACGTTGGTCCATTTATGGTCAATTTAGGTGAGGATGCTATATTTATGCATGACAATGCCCGACCTCATACAGGTAGGATTGTGAATGACTACCTTCAAGAGATGAACATTACTCGTATGGAGTGGCCAGCGCGCAGCCCGGATATCAACCCGATCGAGCATGCTTGGGACGAGCTAGGCAGATGCGTAAAACAACGAAACCCTCCCCCAATCACGCTTCGTGAGCTCAAAATTGCTCTCACAGAGGAATGGGAGAATATTCCCCAAAATCGTATAAGGAACTTGGTGTACAGCATGCCAAACCGCGTAAACGCAGTAATGGAAGCACGAGGAGGCAATACGAAGTATTAAAATTCAAGAAAATCGTAATAAAGTTCAAAAATTTCATGTTTCCTATTTTTGTTTTAAGGAGAGATCAGCAGTTTTTTTCTTTATGTAATTTTGTGTTAATAAAATGTATGGTGACTCATATTTTTTTTACTTTCATTTAAGGAGTATTACATTGTCTATTAAATACAATTTATTGCATTAACCTATCATTTTTAGTTTCCGAGATTTTTAACATTCTTTAAGTGACCCGGATTCATTGCTCTCGAGTGTATTTTCAAGGGACTCCGTATGATTTTAGTCAGCATAGGTACCTTATAATGAGTAACATAAAGGTCAGTTTTTGGACTTGAACAGCACATTATGTATGAACGTTGTTAAAACTGTTGTAGGCCATGTAAAATTGTATAGCAGACAAACAATTCCATAAATATTTAGAATTGTTTGCTTTTAAAGAACGTTTCATGTTACGCTAAAACATGTAGTTCCCTCTATTATCGAGTACAAATCATGTTTGTGTTTATCTAACCTCACTTAGCCGCAATATTCGAATGCGCATTATAAAGCAATTAATTTAGATTGCACTCATTATCACCGTTCATGCGCCATGATATACCTACGCGCGGTAAAATAGACTACACTTTTACTTTCATGACATTGCCGTTATGAACACACTAAACTAAAAGTATAAGTGAATCGTTCTGCGTCGATGTGTTTTATTGTCATTGAAACGAAATTGGATATCTAAAAAGCTTTCTTTTTACGTTATGTTTATGTTAAATTATGTCATTGAAATATCATAAATATCAACTACGGTAAAAAATAGTTTGAAATGTGGTGAGACTGATGAGTGAGAACCCAGAGGAGTGAGTTTCGTTTGATTGGCTGACGATTTTGTTTTCATGAAGTGATTCTTGCCTTTAAAATCATTCAAGTTTGATGGCAAAAGTACCTTTAAGAATAACAAAGTTGCAACTTGCTAGCTAATTTGAATACTCAATAAAATATTATAATAACCGACGTATATAAATAGTTTGTTGACACATCTTAATAAATGTATAAAAGTAAAATAAACTTACAACAGTTATCCAAACGAGGAAATGTAGTGTCCTGGCCATTGCTATGCACTTGTAGCACTCAAAACATTATTTTGTATAAATCCGGCCTCAACGGGTAGTGGTCACTCAATAATTACATATCGAACGGCGACACTATTTGTGTTGGTATGACGTAGGCATGCGGTTTGAGCGAAACACCGATATTGATTATAGCGGCACACGTACACCTGTTTTCGCGGACAGATGTCAACTGCCGTGCACAGCTGAACTGACCGGCCTGGTTCAAGACGCGTCGCAGTGCTGTCATTCGACCACTGTCTTGAGAACTTTCCACTCACTGTTCAAGTTCCCCCCATGATATAAAAATTTGAACGTATCAAGAGACAGGGGAGACCTTCATATATTGGTCGCTCGTAAGGACATCCCACTGTTCGATTTTAATGTTACATGTTGACCTATTCACTTTCCAAGTTCAAAGGTCGGTAATGACTTTATATAAGTATCTTTATCGTTTCTTTTATGCAATTTAGGAAATTTTAGACAATGTTTTGAAATGTAAACATATTGTACATAAATGTAATCACACTGGTATAGGTACCGATGTGCTTACAATAAAATAGACGCGTTTTTAATGAGACTAGTTCTTAGTAATAGGCTGAATTAATTAAAGAAAGGTATTGATTTTGCCAATTTTTAATCAACGTTTCAGCGACGACCTTGTTCGCTTTTCATCGTCAGCCGTACTTGAACGGGTGCTTCTAGAATTCAATGATGCATGCCTTGAGATTTGACTGAAGATCAATATGTATTCATCTTCTAAGAATTGATCTTCGAAGACCAAGTTATGTGCACCGAAACACCTGGAAGCATAAAAGTCGACGGGGAGACAATTTAACATGTCCAGGAATACCTTTACTTGGGCCAAATAGTCTCTTTCCAGGCGAGCCAAGATAAGGAAATCGAACTGAGACCACTTGAAGAGCTATGAGTTGCCTATGCCACTAAAACGTAGGCTCATGGACATGTGTATTCTTCCAGTCTTAACCTGTGGTGCACAGACTTAGTCTTTGACTAACATCCAGAAGTCCAAACTCAGGGTCTGCCAGCGAGCAATGGAGCGCAGTATACTAGGCGTTAATTTAAAGGATCGTGGTCGAAACACAATGCTGCGCTCCAAAACAAAGATAGCTGACGTAGCTCAAAACGCTGCCTAATTTAAATAGGACTGGGCAGGACATGTCTGCCGCATGCGGGATAAACTGTGCTGTGGGCTCAAATAGTATAGAACTGGCGCCCTGAAACAGTGAGACGGAGTCGCGGAAGATCACATAGGAGATGGCGGGACGAGCTGGATCCGCGCCTGCTATCCAGCTCTGAAAAAAGGTTGTGGGCACAACTACCCAGAAAACGGCCAAGTGCGAGTCAGAGTATTAACTCGCTCATGATCGATATAGTGCATTCCTACAAAGGAGATGTTTACAAAATAGTAGGTCTTTACCTATGTAGATAATTGGAGATTTTATAACTAGCATTTTCAGATTGAATTACCTCCTATGTGGAAATACCGCTGCACAAACAACACGAAACATTAACGACGTGTACGGGCCTAACACTGCTTGCTTTAAACACGGTCCATTATTGGTTCAATCGTTTTAAATCTGGAATTTTTGAGTTGAAAACGAGCCTCGCAGCCGGCCGGTAACCATTGTCGACAACGACATTCGAAGATTTGCGCAGATTGTCTTTTGGTTTTGGGTTCGTAACGATATATCCAGCTTTCATCATCTGTGACGATTTCTTATACAGCATTTGAGTCACCTCTGTCGTATTTTTCAAGCAACGATCGGCACTAATTTGAGCGACCACATCTTTGATGTTCCGTCAAATTAGTAGTGGTAGTCGATCGTAGCGTGTTTACTATTACTATATTATGTTTAAAAACAGAAAATGGCATCTATCTAGTATATTAAATTATGAATTTATTACTAATCTACAGATTCCCAAAGAGTTCCTTAATCGAAATTTAAATAAATTTTTCATTGGCTGCTTTTCTTACTGGCCTGTTCTAAAAACTTTCAGTGTGACCTCCGTTTGAGGACAACAGTTTTCCAACGGCAAAGTTAAGTTTGTCCATCAGTACAGTTTATATTTTCGTTAGAGGAATGTTCGGTACTTTAATTAGTTATCTAATAATAATTTTGGTGCTATTTAACTGTATAAATTTGTACGGAGCGCGAGTTCGTTTTTTTTCCAGAAACTTGCAAAAATGTTATCATCTCATCAACAATATTTGTCTAGTTTGGTCGTGGGCAAACAAAAAATCCGGGAGCCCCAATTATAATATGTACTTAAGAATAGGAAAAGACAAAAAAATCGATCTAATAAAAAAATGCAGATCTAAATATTCAGTCGAGGTACCTATTAATTTAATTAGTGGGCTATTATTATATTAGCCAAGCGAATAGTCATCTCGTTTTTCCAATACAAGTACCTATTTATCCAACAAGAAACAGATATGTTGTCAATAATGCAACAAAACGTGTGAGTACCGCACGCAGAATCACGCACGATTCAGTGTTTTTAATTTTTTTATTACGGTATTTGATATAATATCGTCAGCCTATCGATCTCAATAGACCGTGAAAGTGTAACGTCACAAGTCTATTAGGATTGTGGGCATGGGCATGCCCATCGTGCCACCTACGGTGGACCCGCGGTTGCTGGATAGGTTCCGTCAAAACTGGAAATAGGACGCGCGGGCTTGTGAAAGATGGAAGGAGTTGAAGGAAGCCTTCTTCACCCAGGAGTGGGAACATTATAATTATGCTGATGAAGCAATAATTTTGCCTACATTACCATAGGTACCTACCTAGTAGAAAACCTAATTTATTTCAGTAATGATCATAACTACATACATACATACATTTTGACCGCGTAGGTATTGCACTTTTCTATGAAACGACGAAAAATTTGTGCGCTGGCGGTCTAGAATAATATATGCTGAATTCATGGTTACAGTTTGCGCACTGGGTAAAAATTCATCCTGTATAGACAGATTTATAAAATTCTCTCTCGCACACCAAAAAGGTAAAAAAGGCGGACTTAATGCCTTAGGCATTCTCTACCATTTTTGAATATACGTAATCATGCGATTCTCTAACCACGCGGTAATATTTTCTGGAAAAGTTCGATAAACTGTTCACAATTCAAAGATCGTTTAAAGTACCAAAAATATATTTTGGCTGGGTAGGTAGGTAGTGGAATTAAATGAACTTGGAAGACACGGTTATAATTCTGTAAAGCCATATTTATTACGGTGGCGAATCATATTTTAATCAACATAGGCATAACCACCCATGACACTGACCTGCAAAAACTAGACTGACCGAGAGACTGACTGACCAAGCCTAGACAAACTGAAATTCTATCAGCGATATCAATGATGGAAAAGTCAAAAATGTATTGAATTATAAGCTACCGAAAAGCTGTTGAAAATCGTTTAAAAAAAAGGAAATACTTTGAAAGCGAATTCCATTTTTCTATACCCTCATGTCAGACTGGTATTGAAAATCCACTGCAAATTTCTTCTGTCTCAAGAATTTCCAGTCGAATTATGGTGGTAGTTTTTAAGGTTCCGTACGTCTGAACGATCAAAACGGGACCTGTACCTAAGGGTACAGGATAACTCGTGTGTCTGTCTGACCGATTAAGTTGAAATTTGGGGCACATAATATGATTTGTAGGTACATGTAAAGTAGACAAATTATTTTTAATATGGGACTCACTTTTGGAAAGCAATGAGAAAATAAAATATATAATTTTGCAGCCCGTTTAATGACATATTGAGTGAACGGGCTTGGGATAAGACAAAACCCAGTTATTGGTTAATACGATACCCCTTGGAAAGACTGGTTGTCAGGCTTCTGGGTTTCTGACGACCCATAACGACAGTCAAAAATCCACGAACTACAGCCGGGACCAATGGCTTAACGTGTTTTCCGAGGCACCGAGTAGTCATAGTAAGTAAAGATGGTCACCCATCTTCGGACCAACCGCGGCAAGCGTAGCTTAACCTGATCGATCGACCCCACCCGCTGTTATTACTTAACCACAAGCCATTGGCTTCCTTTAAAATACTGATATTTAACAGCATTTGGTTAGACTGGAAGCCTACCCCATAGATAGATGATAGAAATAGGAAAAATTACTATGCGTGTACGCACTACTATAAGGATGTGAGTCATTCAAGTTTCAAATTTATGTTATTTGTCGATAAAACGTAATTTGAAATGTTTTAAAATGAAACATTAGTGTTAATGTATCATTTTAAAAACATTCTAGGAAGTGCTTCATAAATTAAAATAAATTTTATATGTTAAAAAATTAAATAATCGGTGAAAAATTCCACAAGATCATGAAAAATGCAAAGTTGCAAAATCTCGAATTGTAGGTATTCAGTCTTTTTTTTTGTAATGTGAGCGCTAGCTCCGACTTAGCTACTGTTAAATTGTTCTATAGGAATCCCAGTATTCCGAACTTTTTGTTCGTCTGCAGTTAAGATAATTATTTAGTTTATTAGTTAATATAATTACAGGATAACATTAGTTCCTCGACATGCAATCCAACATAATAGAGCACATAGTGCCTAAGGCGCTTCTGTCATTACAATTGCGTGTTATTATCCGGAAGTGCTTTGCCTATTTTAGTAAAACTTGTTGCATCAGTAATTCGATACATCTAAGATTGTTGATGCTGATTAGTAAAGTATGATGTTTTGATAGAAACTAGTTTCGTTATGCTAAGGCTACATTGTCGCGATAACGCGAACTAGATCTCGCGCGCTCTCTGTTGTACGAGAGTCGAGACGTCGAGCGGTGTGCGAGAGAGAGCGCGCGAAGTGCAGCAAGCGGTAATGTAGCCGTAGCATTACTGGAATAGGCTATTTCTACCTCTTTAGTATGGAAACTTGTAAACATAGTTAGTTAGCTTGTTTATCTTTTATCGTAAATCAGAACGGCGGCGGCGTCGAGATAAGAGGAGAGACTCCTCTACTTACTGCGGTTAAATTGACTTGCAGTGAAATTATACGACCGTTGCGTATTTATCGTAGCACTTATCAAAACATTAAGTCAATAAGGTTGCTCGTTACCACTTATCTGGGTGAAAGTTTCGCAAATTGCCTGGTGACCAGAACCAGTTCTAAGACAAACTGTGGTAAAAGCTGCCCTCCTTCGCTTTTGCTACTTTGTGCAAAATCGCTTGGTGTCGTGCAATAGAAAAACACAAGTGTTTTGTGATACTGTTTTGTAGACCAAGACTGGCAGAGTCTCAGAAATCCTTTGGAATTTCTGGTAATCAAGCAGTGATGACAAACAAACTTGACGCCTAAATAATCCCACCAAAAATATTTCATGTAAAGGAGGCTGCCAAGACTTAAATAACGCTTTCACTGTCAAAAAGTTATCAGATCCGATGTAGATCCAAGCCCCTAACTCTACAAATCTCACATCTCGGTCAAAATGTATGTCTTGGTCGTTTCGCGGCACAAATACACATATGGACTTATGGTTAGAATGTAGACCACTAGGTCTTTAATGTCGTGGGATAGTTCAATGGAACGGCCAAGCCATATCTAACTAAGCAGACAGCTGTGCTGCCGGGGAGTTTGTTGCGCCACTACTTCTTCCCAGCTAAAGCACTAGTAGAAGTGGTGAAGGGCGGACGTTTTGGGGGACTGTATTATGTAATTATGACGTTCGAAAATTGCTGATTCTCAGACTAACGTGAACAAATGACTTTTGATTTTGATCTATTTTAACCAAGACGTAGGTTGGGCTAGGCTCTAGATTAGATCCCCCCCGGTGGGTTCCCGCATTGTCGTTGCGGGGGGGCTCAGTAGCCGTGATTTCCCCATCCACGATGAAGCGAAGAGGAACCCGCGGAGGAGCCGCTCGTCAGGGTTTTTTCCGCTAAGCCGACGACGTAGCGGTCAACGGCGACGCGGGGCGGCATCGCAACTGGTGCTGGGGTTTGCGGGCCGTGGCGGGAGAAGAGTGGTGTATGGAAAGCGCCACTTTCCTCACCCTCCGTGGCCTGGACGGAGCCTCCATCGTTAGATGGCCGACGCAGTGGGGCCGCAGGTGAGGAGGAGTGTCGGTATTGCGTAGGCCGCTCTCCCTATCCCCTGCGGCCGAAAAGCGGTAGGTGGCGGGGCCACTATCCCGACCCGCCGCAGGAGGACCATATACGGGTGCCATATACGGGGTCGTTTGGCACCCATGCGCTGTTTGGTCCCTGGGGTGGTCACGGCGTGCCGTGTGTTCTGGTGCGCCGGTGATGGGGGTCATTCCCCTAAGAGGAGGGTCCGGTGACGGACACCCGCGGTGGGTTCGCGGATGGCATTCGCGTTCCCGTGTTCCCGCCATAAGCGGCACTGGAGGACACCGTGGAGTTTTAGTGGTTTAGAGTCCCACATAACTGCGCTATCTCCCCGTGGTAGCGCAGTATGCATGAGCATTTCTCCACGTAAAAAAAAAGGCTCTAGATTAGATCTGATAACTGTTTAACAGCGAACAACCTACTTTACATGAAATGTTTTTGGTGGGATTTCATTTATTTTTATAGCGTGCTCTATTTCTTTTAATTTTAGCGCTGATATTTTACTGACCTATTATCCGTAAGAAATTCCCTAGAGGCTTTGTTTGATTCGTGAGTCAGTCAGTGACGAAATTGACGTTTTTAGGTGTTTATTAAATCCAAATTATAAAAGCTAGACAAATAAAACTTAGTGCGTTTCTTAAATCTGCTACCTAGATCTTCTGAGAATTTGGGCTCTCTAGCATTGTCCAGGCCGAATCGTCTTTTGGTATAAGTAGATATAATAGGTAGAATTAGGTTCTGGCACTCGCCGGCCGCTGCCGGGGCACCGCTCACTACGCTCGCTCGTGTCGTGCGCAGGGGTTCGCAGTTCTAACCTTTTTTTTATTACTGGGGGAAATTCTCATGGATGTCCTCCGCCCTAGGGAAGGCGGAGGACATCCATGAGGTCCATGGGTCTGTCAGACTCTTACTGACTAAAACCACCCCGGTGTTCCGTCTCACACTTGCACCGGAGATCACGGGAACAAGAGTGACTTCCGCGATCCCCGGCTAGTGCCGGCCCGCCTCTGCGGGCCACCTCGCGTTAGACGGGGAGTGAGGTGTTAAACTCCCCCCTTACATCATAGAGAGGCGCGCGTGGAACACTACGCGCCGCCATCTCGGGTCCTAAGAAGTAGGGGGCGACGGATTTCCCCAGATCCGTCGCCCCTGGACCCATTTAGGGGGGCTGGAAGAGGGCGTTATCCGTCTTCCGCCGACGCCCGGTGCGTCTGCTGCGGATCGGGTTAGCGGAAGCAATCTCCCTCTCCCTCTCCGCAGCCTCCTTCTACGAAAGTATTGTTTCGCAGAAGGATACCACTGCGTCCCAGGACTCCTCGCAGCCGACCATCGATTCGACTACGGCCGGCAGCGGTAGGCTGAGATGAGGGCACGGCGCAGCTCCTTCCAAGCGGCACACTCTGCCAGCGAGTGCCAAGCCGTGTCCTCCCGACAGTCGACGCAGTGGTGACACCGAGCGTCCGGCTACCTGATTATGCGACACAGGTACTTTTCAAAACAACCATGCCCCGAGAGCATTTGTTTTACCCGAAACGACAGGGAGCCGTGCCTCCTCCCGAGCCAGCGCTCGAGTACCGGCCGGACCGCCCCGATGGTGACGGGGCCGGCGGCGGTAGGGCATGAGAGACTTCGTCCGCCATTCCACCACCAGGGTTGCGCGAAGCCCCATATGTCGCTGCGTCAGCCACTCGGCCCGGGCCCGCGAGTCCTCGCGCCACCGATGCAGTGACGCAAGTACCTTCGCTTCGAAGTCCCAGGGCGGGGATCCGGCCAGTACACAAGCCGCCTCGTAGGAGATCGTGCGATATCCCTTGATGACTCTGACGGCCATCGCTCGCTGTGGCCTTCGCAGGACGGCCGTCAGGTCAGCCGCCCAGATCGGGGCCCCATACAGGGCCATCGATCGCACGATCCCCATGTAGAGCCGCCTACAGGCGGCGCTCGGGTCCCCCATATTGGGAAGCAGCGTTGACAGCGCCCCAGCCGCGCCTAACAACTTGGGCACGAGCAGCTGGAGGTGGGGGCCGAAATCCCACCGGCTGTCGATCACCATTCCAAGATACTTCATGGTGGACTCGACAGCGATTCGAGATCCCCCGATCACGATGTGTGATCCCAGCGGCGGCGCCCGCCGAGGGCCATGAAAGACCATGGCCGCCGACTTGTTGAGGGCCACCTCCAGGCCTAGGCGCCGAATGTGGGCACGACCTGTGACACAGCAGCCGTCGCCAGCAACGCTGCCTCCCTGTACGAGCTCCCTCGGGCCGTGACCAGCGTGTCATCTGCATAACACATCAAGTCCGCGCCCGGTTGGAGTTCGCCCCTCAGCACCCAGTCGTACCCGATGTTTCACAGGAGCGGTCCCACGACCGAACCCTGTGGAACACCGCACGACATGCGGCGCTGGTTTCCGCCATCACGTCCCATGTAGGTGACACACCTATCCGCCAGATAGGCCCCAACGATGCTGCGGGGGGAGGCCTATGTCTAGCAGTGGACGTCTATCGGCTGAAATGATGATGAGGAACATTTTAGCATTTTTCTTTCCGCAGCCTACACAGCTAAGTATTTGTGTAGACGGCAAATAAATAAAAAATAAAATTTAAAATAAATTTTGTTTGGAATTCCATACAAAATTTATTTTGTAATAATGATCCAGGCGCAAGTTTTCTTGAATATCTACTAAACTATTCCAATTTATTCACAAAATACATGCATGTAAATTAGAATTACATAAAAACACAACATTTAGCATTACAAAGCCAGAGAAATACCGCAATAAACATATCACGCATATTTTAGGAGAACAACGCGGTCACTCAGATAGACAAAAAAGCGCTTTTATTTTTTATAATATTTTGAGATAGATAAAGAGAAGAGAAGGGATTAGAGATAAATATAAGAGAATATAGAGATAGAGATAATGTTTAGAAATTAGAGATTTTAAAAAAGGTCATTTGGGATAATCCGCGTTTAGTTTATTTTTCTTTTTTTATTATTTGTGTTTAATATATTGTGTTCTTTATTTAAGTATTGAACGGTGAAGAATGATTCATGCGTAAATGAAGTTCTGTTTATGAACACAGTCTGAATGATTTATGGTCACCCCTTATACAAAATTGTCAAGGAAAATTTAAATTATTCATATCTTTTGAAATACTGAATGTAGCGGAAGTTTTATTACGCCAATATTTAGTAGAAATTTCTACTAGATATTGTTAATTAAAGTTCGATTTCATCTTCTACTTTACTTTTCATCTTCTCTTAGGTATATTTGTTTTTTATAGACCGTCAGGATTGAGGAGCCACAAAAAACTTACTGTAACTTTGAAAGGGTTTTACTACAAATTCCAGGATCGGGACTACTAATTCGGGTAACTACTACGGGTTTACTACTAAATATTGGAAGTACCCGCGTTTAAATATGAGACATGGCTCCTCAATCCATACGGACACAAGAGCTGGCCTGGTGTGTTCCGTTCTGGCCCGGCCACGATGCCAAAGAAGGTCATGGTTATGGCAGTAGACTGTACGGATATGTACCTTTTGGTACTAGAAGAAAAAGTACCAATTTATTTCATGACATATACACCATTTTTAGTGGCTGGGCCTACAGCGCATCCGTCCTAGCACGGCCACGCTTAGATCGGCTGAAATCCACAACTTTAATGGGTGATTCGTGTCTGCGATAAATGTACGTGCTATGTGTACTATAAAATAGACCTACTTATATTTAAAAGAAAACCTTTCAAATCTATCTAATAGTGATTTCAATTTTTCAGGTAGAATATGCCTGACAATAATTCAATAGCAATAGTATAACTTGACAACTTACAAAAACTATTCAAGTGTCGTAGGCGCCTAATACGCAATAGGAGGATTCCATCTTTACCTATTTACTTGCTCGAATTCATTATAGTTCTGTTATGATGCACGCCACGATAGCGGCGGTAAGTCCCCTCTTTTAGGAGTGGCTTGAGAGGCGGCACGGCGTCCTCACCTTCCGCCTGACGCAGGTCCTCACCGGACATGCTTGTTTCGGGAGGGTCCTGTTTCGGATAAGGCGGTATGAAACGCCCGGGTGTTACCACTGCGAAGCAGTAATGCTCGCGAAGAAGGAGGCGTCTCACGTGAGGGAGAGGCAGTATATGCACCCTCACGGCCGTAGTCGCCGCGGGAGACGCCCTGGGCGTCGGGAATTCCAGGCTGATTCCCAGCCACCGTAGGCGCGGGCTTGCGGACGGCGAGTAATGGGTAGCTCGCTGTCTGGTAAGGACCAAACCCGGGCGACGGCGCGTTGTGTTTAGGGGTGAGGCGTATATACTGGTACAGGTATATATACCAAGTATGTGCTTCCCAGTACGCAGCCCGGGTACAGACCCAAATACTGGGTATTACCTTGAAGGTATGACGTCATACGTATATAGGCTAACGTACGATACGAACCGCTACCACAAGGTAGCGGCCAGTACGTGCGGGATCGGCACGCCGTAGCCACCCGAAGCTTACGGCAGGACCCGAAGCGTCATTTGTGCTTTAGGAACGTTCGGACGATCTAATTCAGTTAGAAAAAAATATACGAGTCCATATGTCTTCGTTCTTTCAGAAACATAATTGCGTAATAATGTGATTACTTAACAATATTTTTTTGCCATACCAAAGAATTCCTTTTTATTGCGTGTATAAAGTAAATTCACGATGTTTAGTGTAAGTACGTACGTAGGTCGACAATATTTTGATTTTTTACGTCAGTTGTAGATTCCTGGATATCTCATAACGCATTTATTATATACTTGGAACGTCGTACCTACAATAAATTGAAGGCATACCATACTTATCGCAAACACACCCAAATACTTACAAGTATTTTGAAACCTGGTTTTTGTATCAGGTATTAAGCGATACCCATACCTTGAAGGCCGGGTATGGAGATTGGCAGGTAAGTATATCTCATCTCTAGTTGTGTTCCACGCGTGCCTCAAAGATATGTCAGCACCAACTGTTGGTGCCCGCAAGGGCCGATGCCTACCAGGGGTGCAGGTTGTTCGAAAGAGATACCGCGGCCCCCGGCTTATAGGCAACTGAGGGAACACGGGTGGGTTTTAGTCAGTAAAAGTCTG
Organism: Antitype chi; assembly: GCA_947359405.1. Lineage (NCBI taxonomy): Eukaryota > Metazoa > Arthropoda > Insecta > Lepidoptera > Noctuidae > Antitype > Antitype chi. The sequence goes on along the minus strand of OX375815.1, from coordinate 4,418,422 downwards.
ACACGACCTCCTGCTCCACCCAGAGCGGGAGAAGTTATTTGATGATTTCCAAAAAAAAAAAACCTATTTACTTACTGAAACTTATTATAGTTCTGTTATGATGAATACATATTAAGATAAAAGTGCACAAAGGCAATAAATGATGTTTTGATATTCAAGAAAAACTTCTCGTACAATTTCTCAATACTTGTAAAATTTGAACTACCCACAATAATTATGATTTTACTCGTGTTATTTTCCGGAGAAACACTCCACCTACTATCTCAATCACAAACAGTTATTTTCAAAATGAAATCTTCGGAAAATAATACGAGTAAAATCACAGATATTGTGGGTAGTTTAAATTTTACAAGTATTGAGAAATAGTACGAGAAGTTTTTTTTTATTCGGACGAGTAAATTCGTGCGAATCTGTTAAAAAGCCTTTTTTATTGGTCTCTGAATCAGTCGGTTTATCAAAGCTTTGTTGTTTTTTTAATTACGAATTACAAATAAGTAAGTACCAAGCATTCGTAGAAAGCAGCATTTGCTCGTACAGTGAAGTTAAAAATCACCAAGTAGTGCACACATAATCATAACAATCAAGTTTGACAAACGGATTAATTAGGTACGGCTACTACGGTTACCCACTGTTTTATTTACTAATATTAGTAAAGTGAAGAGTAGTAAATGTTCTGTTTAACGATAAATAGGTACTATTCAGCTAATAAATACACTTAACATAGGTTCACAGCTTATATTAGGACTATCAACACTACAGAAGACTTACATAAGTAAGGCATTAAAATACAATTTACAATAATTCGTAATCGACTAGGGATTGTAATAGTTTACAACAGATAAAAGGTGGTTTACATTTTCGTTCCCGCTGTAAATCGTCCAAAGGTGTAGGACTGAGGAACCCGTAAGCTCACCAATCCTCATGCTTATAAATTAGTCATGATTCACAAAACACAATTTCATAAACTATTCTATATTACATTTTGTACAGCTCTGGCTACGCACGAGCAACAACTGGGCACTTTGAGCGACCTCACCAAATTGGTACCATCTTCTAGCGTCATCGTAATTTTGCGGTACACGAACTTTTGTTTGCATCGGCCTTGGTAGTCGTCTAGGAATACAACGAATCCAGCACATGAGGATAAGTCTTTCCTGAAAAAAAAAGTCATAACGTGAATAATTTGGAAATCACAGACGAATTTTTGTTCAGAGATTTCAGGTTCCTAGTCGTACAATTAACTTTCACTTCCAAGGACTTAGTCAGCATTCATACGGACGTTATAAATTGGCGGCGGGAGTTTTCGCACCCTAGATATTCAACTGTCGGGTGTTAAATCGGGCCTAGAGAATCAAACAGAATGCATCTCAGCGCGTCGAAAATAGAACAGTGTGTTTTATTGTTCGATTTTGAACTCTCGACGCTAAGCAGTACGTTCAAGATACAGCGCGCATCGCGTCGCTACGTCGACTACTAGCAGCCCGGTTTTCGAAGTTCAATTCTGACGTGTGGTTTACCTTGACACGTGGTAATTAGTAGTAGCAATGTTTTTAGGGTTTCGTACTAAACTGGCCAAAAAGAGACCCTTATGGTGTCACTCTATTCGTCTCCCTTTGTGTCACAGCTGCTTATTTCAATGACTAAAATAACTGAAAACAAACAGTAGGTACTACCTACAGTGCAACAGGGGCCGTAATGGCGGATTGTTTTGAAGTAGAGGTACTAGATAAAGGGTTATATCCATATAACATATTATTATTGTACACTATCCCACTGATCCTACTATGTTTATAAATGTGAAAATGTGTCTGCTTGTTACTCAATCACGCAAGAACGGCCGGACGGATTTGGATGAAATTTGACACGGAAATAGTTTATAACCTGGATTAACACATAGGATACTTTTATCCTGGTAGTACGTTCTCGTAGGATAATTTCTGACGTCCACGCGGGGAAGCCGCTGTCTAAAGCTAGTTATGCCGAATGAATGGATTTTGACTTAAATATGATGAATAATGTATGTACAAATACCAGTCTTCCTCCCTTATTTTCAATTCCGATGATTGCTCCTCGTTGTTGCTCACATTTCTGAAATAAATCGAGTTGAACGAAGTTAAGGTAAATACCTATAACAAAGAAAACAAAGCAATGTATAAATCGTCGTGATAATGGGAAAACCGACTATGCATAAATTTTTGCAATACTGAGATAAAAATAAAAAATTTCTAAAAAAAAACAAGAGCTATCTAAAACCCACTTTATAATATAGTGCATAGTTAAAAAGAACCACTAAATTGGGACTTTTCCTAAAAATTGATTCTGAAAAGCAATTATTAAAACATAATTCTCGTTTTAAATTTAAATCTTCGAATAAAAGGTATTAACCTAATATATCTCTTTTTCATGCGTAACGTTTCTTTGGTACACATTTTGTTGATCTACGCGCGAAATATACTAACAGGAGCTAATGGTTTTTTACTTTAGTGAAAATTTCTAAGCATAACTCAAATATAGAATAAAATCGTACCTACTTAATCGAAATAGTACTTTTTACTCGACGATAATTTAGATAATGCTATAAAATATATTACAATGGTAATTCATATTATCTTGTATTAGCAGTTTTTACCGTTAAAATCGAAAAATAGCGGATTTGCTATAACTATGTTCCAAAGGAGTAATCCCACAGAGGAGTACCATGACTGGTATGAGAAAATTGAGACCGAAGATGGTATCGCCGATCGATTACCAGATGCTACTGTATCTGATGAAGATACCACGGATGAAGAGCAAGAATAAAATGTTCAAGGTGAAAGGAAATTCAATTTTATAGGAGAAAGATAATATTATAATTTTTTCGCATCTAAGAACGTTGATTAAGATTGTTTTATTCTCTTTCTTTCTTAAATTGAAGTAAGAACGTTGATTTAGTTTTTTTTACAAATCAAATCATTAATCTTTTATTTTTGCAGAAAACACTGTTACAATGGTGTTATAAAAATTTACATGTTTCAAGTGATTCTACCGCATAAAGCATGCAAAATGTATACTATCAACAAATAAATAAAAACAATTATAAAATACTTTAAGATATTAAATGAATACAATGTCATACAGATTAATTATTTATTTAATAATAGTTATATTTAAATTATTTCAATGTCGTTCCTAGAATTATTAAAATATTTAACATACATACATAATAATTGTTATTACTTGATGTCACTGTGAGGTCTTAAGTTTAGAAAAATTATCGTTAAAGAAGTCGTTCAAGTTATAGTAACATTTAATAACTAAAAGGCTCTTGAGGCTTTTCTTAAATAAGGCAGTATTTATTGCCCTTATTTATTTAGGTAATTTATTGAAAATTACAGGAGCTATGTGAAACACACTTTTGTGCATTAAAGCGGACACAGAGGTGAAATGCGTCACGTTATTGCCTATTACTTACTTTACCTTTATTCTGAGGCTAATTTAATTTTTTTTTTATTAGTTTTAACAAATACTGAGACCTCATAGATATATATGCTTGGGAGAGTAAAAATTTTGTACTCCTGTTGAAACGGTTCACAGGTTTCGATCATTGGAACCCCAAACATAGCCCTTATGCACCGTTTTTGTGCTTTAAAAATTAAATTAATATCAGCCGAATTTCCCCAAAAAACCACACCACACCTCAGAACTGAAGCAACTTAACTATGATATGCAGTTAACAAGGTATTAATATTTACAATCTGCTTGAGCTCATGTAACGCATATACTGATTTATTAATTATTTTGTATACCTAGTGTTTCAATCTAGGATTTCCATTTTAATTTGTTATCCACAGTAGACCAAGAAATTTTGTTGTTTGCACTTCAGGTACAGGTTCACTCTTATAGTTAATCTGAGTCATAATTGCATTCATACGATGATTAAAATGGATTTTTTTAATTTTTGCAATGTTTGCCTTCAGATTATTGCTGTCTAGCCATTGAAAGATTGCATTTAGGCTCCTGCTTATATAATGCTCATAAGATATTCTGTCATTACACTTAATTGCAACAGTGTTGTCGTCAGCAAAGAGTGTCATTTGGTTTGAGTTCGCATTTAGAAGGTCATTAATGTAAATTATAAAGAGTAGTGAACTCAATATGTCTCCTTGTGTGACAACATATTGTATTTTACGTCCCTTTGATAGGTATGTCTCCTCCATCTTAGTTCTAATATTAAGTCTATTAATTTGTGTGTACGAGTGCGGTTTTTGAGGCAAGTTTCAATAAATTTTAAGATGTTGCCTCTTATGCCATAAGTCTCAAGCTTATACAGGATGTCCGGTATTTAATGGATAACCTTGAAATGGTTCATGGTAAAACTAAAGGCCATTCAGAAAAAAACATTTTTTATTTGTATTTAATCTGTTATAAAAAAATGTTCAAAATCAACAGACTTCCGAAAAAACACTACGAAGTGAATTTCTCCTGTATTGTGGGGCGTTTACAAACATTTAAACTCACATACACAAACAACCAAACCCAGAACAACTAGTTGTAGGTCAATGACTTTAGTGCAGGTACCGTCATAACCTACACTATTAGTGTTTTTTAACCCTTTTATGATTTGTTTTACATCTTCTCGCAGACATGGCTTCATAAACATTGTGTAAAGTGTAGATGTTAGGACTTGCTTATGCTGATCTTTGTGCATAGTACTCATGGGTGTTATCATAACTACAAAATAACCATTAATGGCCTTATTCATAAAAAGTTATCGAACATCTAAACAGTTGCTAATGTCTGGTTTTCAAATACGGCCTTATTCATAAAAAGTTATCGAACACCTAAACAATTGCTAATGTCTGGTATCTCTTTGAAAACCAGACATTAGCAACTGTTTAGATGTTCGATAACTTTTTATGAATAAGGCCATAAATGCATTTGATATGTCGCACGGATTTGTCACGATATTATTCACTTTAATACAAGGGATAGATTCTAATGGTCTGTTTTGCTTTGCAGCATTAATTGTTTGCCATACAGCGATTGCTTTATTATTTGAATTTATAATATTGTAATTGTTTTGCGCTCGTTGGGTCAAAGATACAATCATTTTTAGTCTTTTGGTGTATTGCCTCAATTTTGATTTGTTGTCTACACTTGGGGTTTTTCCATATTTCCACATTTGTTTTCTTTTTCTTTAATTTTAAGTTTGACATGCTGTTAATTGTTTAATTGTACGTTTTTGCGAATGCTGCTGTGCACACAACTTAAAAAAAAAACTTAAATATTAAACGTTTATGCAGTTTGCGTTTTATTTCTGAGCAGGGGGCCGATTCTACTAACAAATTTGTTAAAAAAACGCAATAGAACCGCAACCGAATCACCACTTTTAAGCGTTTTCGCATTCTACTAAAATGAACAACGGTCCAGCTGCGACACAGCTGCGGTTACGTTTTAGTTACGCCAACGATCGATTGAAACAATGTCAAAACCTATTCTACTAACAAAATCGAACATGAGCGTGACGTTTACTATAGGACAAAGTTAATGATAAAATTATGATCATTATGTCTTTTAATTATAGAAAATACTTTTAGTGCCACATATTCGTGTTTAGTAACATTTTTAGATTCAACTTTTTTCTTTTTGGTATTAATAAAACATATTATTTTGGCATGTTGGTAACGCGGGTTACCCGCTGTGTTCCCGCTACAGTTCAGTTGCAATTCGTTTTAAGTTTAGTTTCCATTTTGCTTATAAAATAGTAGAATGACTTTTTATGTAACTATCGAACGGCGATCGAAATCGAACTGTTGTGGAAACACAATTTAACGTGTAACGTTGCAAATTAGTAGAATCGGCCCCCAGTTAGTAGGTAGGTACTAAACTATAAAGTATACACATTGCACTAACAGGAAACAGACTAATGTTATACATTAATTAGTAAAAGGTCAAGAAATAGTAAAATCGACGTTTTTGCTCAGTAATTTTAGTAATATTAGTTAAACTGTAACTTAATATATTCTTATTAATAGACGGGTAAAACCAACTAACATTTTCGTTTTTTACAATTATTTAGATTTGTAACGGTTTTACAGAATGTAACCCAATATGAACCAACAAATAATTATTCTAAACCAATAAAAACAAACATAACACTTTGACAGTAGCCTTATTTAATTAAATATTCATGTTTTTAGGTTATACAGGTAAAACCAACTCGGGGTTCTACGACATTTTTCCCGTTTTCTGATTTTGTCATAGACTTGCGGAACACAAGATTTTGTGATTTGAAATAATTTATAATTGTTCTAAATATAATTTTTGATGCAACTTACATTATAATTTATTTCATCAGAGATTTTCTGTATCTAACTTTCAAAACGAAATATCTCGTTTTGATAATTTGGGCATTTAGTCGGTTTTCCCATAAATACGACAAAACTTATCCTGTATAACTAATTCATTTTTTTAAATTAGTAAAACTCCTGTAACTAACTTGTGCGATCGTTGCTTGAAAGCTCGTTGTTAATTGAAAATAAAACTTAGAAACGCCACTTACGCGCAAACCTCCACTTTGAATCCCTGTACTGGGTTGTCATCTTGATATAGCACGATGTCCCATTTTCCACTGGAATCGATTACTGGTTTTGGGTAGACCCACTGGAAAAAACAACCAGTTTTATAATTTAAAATATCGTTTATTTACAGGCATGAGTTAACCTTCTGTCAAAACCTTTGCCTTATCAAAACTATGTTGGTGTCGGCTTTCAGTGTATCAGGTTTGTTGCTAGCTACCAAAATTTTACATGGAGCGGGCTGTCTATCAGTCCCCACTTTCACTCACTCAACTCAGTGTGACCAGTTAACGAAGGACAATATAAATAATATTAGTCAGCAGTATTTGAAATTTTTCAGATTCATTAAAATTACAGCTAGGTATAGATACTTAGCTATACGAGTGATGAAAAGGGGCTTCTGGCTAAGTAATAATAGCCGCACGGGTCGATCGATCAGGTTAAGCTACGCTTGCCACGGTTGGTCCGTAGATGGGTGACCATCTTTACATACCAAGACCCCTCCGTGCCTCGGAAAGCACGTTAAGCCGTTGATCCCGGCTGTCATTCGTGGATCGTTGACAGTCGTTACGGGTCGTCAGAAGCCCGATAGTCTGACAACCAGTCTTACCAAGGGGTAGGTATACCCAGTAACTGGGTTGTGGAGGTCAGATAGGCAGTCGCTCCATGTAAAATACTGGTATTCAGCAGCGGTTAGACTGGAAGCCGACCCCAACATAGTTGGGAAAAGGCTAGGCAGATTGATTGACGAGTGATGAAAATGGGAATAAGGATTTAACTATGCAGGTACTCCGGTGATTACAGCATTTTACTTTTCAAACACATTATAGTTCCTAGTTCCTACCTATTTAGCAGTGTAGTTCCCAAAAGTTCATGCAGTTATAGTAGGTAAGGCTTGTGTTTTAAAAAGAGTTGTTGACTTATTTTTCCTGTGTTATTGTATTCAATATACGAACTATTTACTTCATGCGTGAGTGCCATAAAATATTTTAATTTGAATTTGTTAGCGGCATAATTTAGTATTTCAGTACGGACTAAGATACAAATACTATCTAGGAAATACAAGGTGGTGCACGCGACTTCGTGTGCGTGTATTTTATATTTTACTAGCTTTTGCCAGCGGCTTCGCCCGCGTTAACCAATTTAAACCAAACCATTAAAAAATTATACACCTAAACCTTCCTCATGAATCACTCTGTCTATTGGTGAAAGCCGCATGAAATTCCGTTCAGTCGTTTTCGAGTTTATTGTGAACAGACAGACAGACGGAGTGACGCGCCGGGGGACTTTGTTTTATAATACTATGTATTGATTAGTATTACTTTTAAGCAGAACTGGAGTTTTATTGAACATACCTTTTCATCAAATGTGCACAATTCTTTATTGTCCTCTTCAGGTCCTACCCTCTGGGCGATGTCTGGTACGTCTGGTAAGTCCAGGTTGTCATCTAGGAACGCGCCTAAGTTGGATAGCTGGAAATGTTAATGGAAAACGATGTTATAATTAGGTATTGCATACGTAACTTTAATTGCAACACAGATACATTATGATTGTATCACTGTTTGTGATGAAGAGTTGAGATCTTCTCATATAGGTAGGTATAACATTAAGTAAATGAGAGACCTTACTCCATATTTGACCAACTTTAGAACTACACTCCGTTAGGAATACAAGCTTAAAACTTGAAAATAATGATGAGTCAAACTAAAAGTTTTCATGTAGTTTTTGAAGCCGAAATACAATCACTATTATTTTGGTGTTATCATAGTTGCAAAATGTACAGATGTTCATACAAAAAATGCAGGGTGGCTCCATTTAGGAGTCAGGGAGTGTATTTTTGTATACTAAAGAAAAATACTGGTAAATTGAAGAAGTCGAATAAACTTGCCTCCGATGTAACTTTTTTCGCTTGTTGTGTTGGGTAGTTGGGAACATCTTCACAAAACCCAAGTCTCTTGCAATGTTCTGGTATCTCCAGCTGGAATTGTTCAGCCGTTGGTTCGGGGAATACAATCTTATCGGTATTTTGACCTGAAAAGTTATAGACAATTTTAGTCGGAATAGCACGTTAGCAATGCAGATCATAATGATCAGTCACATAAAAAAGTCAGGCAGTCGCTCCTTGGAAAATACTAGTTTTCAGCTGCATCCGACCAGATTGGAAGCCAACTCCGACATCATTCGAAGGAGGCTAGGCAAGATGATGATGTCACGTAAGAAATTGCAAAACTTCTACAGCGTAGATTCCAAAATATTTAGACCTAAGTAAGACAATGCAATGTTTTTCTAAGTACCTATGTTTAGAAAAAGTGTATGGAATGATTATCTCAATGTAATCAATGCGAAGAAAAAAATTTAAACAATTACGCATCCGTGTTAGAATAGCCGTTTATTATGAAACAAGTAGGTACAATTTAACCTTAAACCGGAGACAATGTGGTCATAAGGTGATTTGCAAGCGTGTAATATCGTTTTGTATATTCAAAAAGACGACTTTGTTGTTTTTTTATGTCTAAGTAATATGTAACGGTACTTTTTTTTGGGTGGGAAATCATTAAATAACTTCTCCCGCTCTGGGTCGAGCAGGAGGGCGTGTCAGACTTTTACTGACTAAAACCCACCCGTGTTTCCTCAGTTACCTGTGTGCCAGAGGTCTCGGTATCTCTTTCGAACAACCCGCACCCCTGGCAGGCATCGGCCCTTGCGGACCCCACCAGTTGGTGCTGACATCTCTGAGAGGCGCGCGTGGAACACAACGCGCCGTCGACCCGGGCTTGGTCCTTACCGGACAGCGAGCTACCCATTACTCGCCGTCCGCAAGCCCGCGCCTACGGTGGCCGGGAATCATCCTGGGATTCCCGACGCCCAGGGCGTCTCCCGCGGCGGCCACGGCCGTGAGGACGCATATACTGCCTCTCCTTCACGTGCGCCGCCTCCCTCTTCGCGAACATTACTACTTCGCAGAAGGAGGTGACGGCTAACCATTCACTCTCGCTCCGTACCATGGCCTGGACCAGGGGAGCTACTCTCTAACTCCGTCAACGAAAATACGGGCCCGTCCGAAAATAGTTTGAAACTTCAAAGTGACTCCTACAGCTGATTAATTAATATTTTGGACGGGTGAAACCACGGTGAAACCATATAGGGAGTAGGGACAAGTGTCAAATCGTGTAGTAATTCATTCTTAGTTTGGCCCCCAAACTAATCATAGGTCCGTAAGTGATACGGAGTAGGAAACGCCCGTAACTTCGACCGAGATTACGGATTTCGTGCTTAGAGAGTAGGCCCCTAGGGCCGGACGCGAGAGATCGCCGCCGCCGATCGCCTCCACTAGGACACGGCGGTGTTCCGCCCAATGGCCGGAGAGAATGTGGTCATAAGGTAATTTGCAAGCGTGTAATATCGTTTTGTATATTCAAGACTTTGATAATACACTCGAGAGCAATGAATCCGGGTCACTTAAAGAATCCTAAAAATCTCGGAAACTAAAAATGCTAGGTTAATGCAATAAATTGTATTTAATAGACAATGTAATACTCCTTAAATGAAGGTATTAAAACTTCATAGTTATTGTAAAGTTATATCATAAAAAAATCTAATTTGAAAAAGGGCCACTTTCGAAGATGGAACTACGAAATTACAGCATTTGGTTTTGCTTTTGTTTGTAATCTGTCATTTATGTGGGTACATAAACCATGTTGATAGTGCTCTATATTCATTATTCAAGCTGAAATTATGTCGAATGCACCAGAATACTTACAATGCTGGAAACCGGCCGGAGTCAGCGCGATACAGCCAGGACTGTCGGTGTGTCGCTGTCAACAGTACAAAGAGTTCTCCGACGTTACGAAGAAACTGGTTCTAACCTACGCAGACCAGGAACGGGCAGAACCAGGTGTACCACAGCACGAGAAGACCGATACTTGGTGAACACCATGCTTCGAAATCGCTTTCTCACAGGAACTGAACTCACAAATCAGTTTCGACGCCTCGGAGGAAGTAACCCAAGTGCATGGACAGTAAGACGTCGGCTTGCTGAATCTAACTTAAAACCCCTTAGACCTGCAAACGGCCCTAAACTGGAGCGTGGGCATCGTATTTCAAGACTAAGATATGCCCAGAGCCACGTAAATTGGAGTATTGAAGATTGGTCAAAAGTTATGTTCTCCGACGAATCAAAATTTATGCTCTACAAGCACGATGGAAGACACAGAGTGTATCGAAGACCAGGGGAAAGATTCAAGCAAGCATGCATCGAAGAAAAAGTAGCCTACGGTGGTGGGTCTGTACTTGTGTGGGCCGGAATTTCTTCTGAAAGTCGCACAGAGCTGGTGATCATAGAAAACGGCTCTTTAACTAGCGTAAGATATGTGGAAGAAATCCTCAATGATCACGTTGGTCCATTTATGGTCAATTTAGGTGAGGATGCTATATTTATGCATGACAATGCCCGACCTCATACAGGTAGGATTGTGAATGACTACCTTCAAGAGATGAACATTACTCGTATGGAGTGGCCAGCGCGCAGCCCGGATATCAACCCGATCGAGCATGCTTGGGACGAGCTAGGCAGATGCGTAAAACAACGAAACCCTCCCCCAATCACGCTTCGTGAGCTCAAAATTGCTCTCACAGAGGAATGGGAGAATATTCCCCAAAATCGTATAAGGAACTTGGTGTACAGCATGCCAAACCGCGTAAACGCAGTAATGGAAGCACGAGGAGGCAATACGAAGTATTAAAATTCAAGAAAATCGTAATAAAGTTCAAAAATTTCATGTTTCCTATTTTTGTTTTAAGGAGAGATCAGCAGTTTTTTTCTTTATGTAATTTTGTGTTAATAAAATGTATGGTGACTCATATTTTTTTTACTTTCATTTAAGGAGTATTACATTGTCTATTAAATACAATTTATTGCATTAACCTATCATTTTTAGTTTCCGAGATTTTTAACATTCTTTAAGTGACCCGGATTCATTGCTCTCGAGTGTATATTGAGATATTGAGTAATATGTAATTACTTAGACATAAAAAAAACAACAAAGTCGCCTATGGTACTTTGGTTCCCTGTTTCTTTTTTCAATTTAATGCGTCATTTTTATTGCATGGGTGTAAGTACCTACCTCATCATTATCATCATTTCAGCCGAAAGACGTCCACTGTTGGACATAGGCCTCCCCTGCCATAATCGCCACGCTTGGCAGGCGGGTTGGCATTATGGTGGTAAAATGCATAGAGAACGCTGCTGCCCATTCTCTAGTAAGTCCCTTTGTCGCCTTCTACGACACCCACGGGAAGAGATGGGATGCTGCTATTCTTTACGTCCGGCACCACACGGAACCTACCTACACGTGTAAAATAAAACTAATAGCTTAGTCCATTCAAAAAGAAGTCAGTCCATTCAATTGATGGCATGCTTTACAGATTTGACAGAAATAGTAGAAACAATATAGTTACAAGATATAGAAACAATATAGTAGGTACCCTTTAAAAGTATTGCGGAACCACTTATCGATTTTATTTGACTAGAAGTTGTTTGGTAACTGACGCGTTTTTTTAACCTACGCCACTTGGCCCACAACTTTGTGTACCTACTTGCGGGTGCGGGTATATACTTTAAACCTTGGTACTTCCTGCATCAATATACATAATGTAAAATAGCACCACAATAGTAATTTCTTTTATTCAATTCTAAACGGGTATGTTTAATAAAAATGATTGTGTACGCTAGCTATTTTCCATAACTATTGTTACCTACGTATTTAATGCGCTAATTGACCACAATTCGTTAAATAAATTGTGAACTTTACGTGGTTTATTTATAAACGTTGATTATAGTTAAATATGATTTTTTAAACGTCACAAATGTATGGTTATACATTTACTAATCATTACTTAACTTAGTGTAGCAGCGTTTAGAAATATAGAGATACAATTCCAACTTAAATATTGTTAATAACATTACATTATTAAATGTCGCATGGTGATGGTGTTAGAGGAAAACGCGTTACAATTAAAATTTACGCCATCGAATTATCGGAACACTTGTCGATAAGCCGGCGGCAGGTTGACCACATACAGTGCGTAAAAGGAGAATTACCGATAATGACACGAGTGCTAAAAAAAGCTTGTATGGTGCAGTTAGATTTTAATGAGGTTTACTGAAAGGTGATTTTCGGTTCTATGCAGAGTTGAACCTAACTGTTTGATGAGTTCAAAATGTGCGAAGGCATTCAGTTCCTAATACATGGTACCTATATCTAATGTTGTTTGTATCCAATGTCTTATGTACCTACACAGTTTTATAGTTTTTGGCAAACCTAAGCGTTATATTTTGAGCAGGTGTACCTTCAAGCTTCTGATGGCTATTTATTTATGCCATTATACACATTTGAAGTCTAAACACCACCTTATTTTACTGTAAGTACCTCTGCATTTTAATCGAAAAAAAAAAACAATTTATAAAGCCCATTTTAAAGGAGAAACATTGTCATACCTCGTCTACTCTCTGCGTAAGGCTTCCAATTTAAAACTTTAGATTCATTTTCAGTCCTCGTCACCGTTTGCTCCCCTACTCTCAGCTGAGTGATTTTGACATCATCTGGAACATTTGCCGAGTAGCTGGCGGGCGATATGTTAGCTGATCGAGTATTCATCCGGTCGTAGGCGTGGTTGTCAGGGATTCCTATAGGTTCCTGGCTCGGATAGTCATAATGGAGGCTAGAGTCACTGTCTGAACTCGTGTAAGCGGTATGCTTGCATTTGTAAGTTGATGCTGTCATCTAAAATTGAGAAAGAGGTATTGCTTAAGATATGTTTTATTTCGGTACCCTATTGTCACTGTATGGGGTTTATCGATTTGGTCGCTATAGCATGTTTAGTTAAGGCTACTTCCTTTTACCTTTGAAAGACCAAGACAACTTCTCAAGGACCAGACATTAATTTGCTTGAACTTTGAAAGTTCGTGGTAAGTAAAGGATGTCCCCAAAAATATGTAAAAAGAACTATATTGTTGTAGCAATAGGTGTGGAAATAATGAAGGCCTTACTTAAAACGTTATTCAACCTTAACCTACAAATGATAAATGATTTTATTTCTGTAAGTAGGTTTGTACAAACACTTTTACACGTCAAACATATTTTTTTTTAAACTAGATGAGGTCGGCGTTTCCTATCTGACTACTCTGAGAAAAAGGCCGAAACAAACTCAGAGGTCACAGTCTTTTTTAAAGTCCAGACATAATCTTGGCCAGATCATGTGAAGAACATTTGGATTGGTGTCTGAAATGGTCTTTTGAGGAAAGAACCACACAGATTGAGTGGACCTGTCCAATCAGTGCACGCATTTATCAGTAATCATACAGCTCAACTCAGAACTTGATGAGCTCAATGATCCGACGAACAATACCAAAGAAAGAACATCTCGGTAGGCCGCATAAAGTACTCAAACTGCCAGATTAACATTAAAAATTAACTGAAAAGAGATGAAAAACAAAAAAGAAAACATGATCTACACAGTCCTCACATGCACGATAATTGAAACAATAATAATATTATACTTCTCCAAGTAAATACTCATGTCAAATTGTATATATATTAAATAAAAGTTAAAAAAATAGTCGCAGTATGATTCCGAAGTTATAGCTATGTGTTGGTGAGGATTGTGGGGTGCATGTATCCACACAATCCTCACCTCAGTGCAAGCAAACGGCTGGGAATATCGACTTGGTTTATATTCCAAAAAATTGTCATTAAATAGTCGTAACGCTGTCTGTGCCAAATCTCAAAAATAGTCATTAAGGGATTCCAGAGATATAAAGGTGTCTTGGTGCAGATTACGTGGTGAGCCTTTCTCGCCACAATCCTCACCTGATTACCGCGGAACGCTTACGTTTTTGAATTTGAATTTTGTGTCAAAAAATAGTCAAGAAATAGTCGTCTCCAACCATGATAATTTCGACCTGGTTTACTATGAAGAAGTATGTTAAAGTTCCATGTAAACTTCTACATACATTTTCTTCAATAATTAATTACTACTTCTTCAATACTACTTACTTCAATAATTAATGTTTGTTAAATATTGCACTCAAAACATTTTAAAAGAGTACCTAATGGTGGAGTTTCTTGCCCATTCTTCTCCATACGAAACTACGTTTTGGAAGGGGGCGACTAGAATAAATTCTATTTTAATGTAAATGTTGACGTTCAAAAGTGCCTTTTAAGTGGGTGTGTAATGTATGATATAATAACAAATGCTCTAATTTCACCTGAAATAACGTTCATATAATATAATTTTCATATGCTATAAAATCTTATAACCTAATTTCATATGACCTAATGTTTCATATGATATAATTTTCATTTAATATAAAACATTTAGTATAACGTTCATTTTATATAATTTTCAATATGTATAATATTCTTTTTATATAACATTCATTTGACCTAATGTTCTTTTGACCTAATTTTCATGTTTAATGGTCACAGTTCTAACCCAACTCAAATGGCACCTAACCAAATCTTAAAATATTCAATGCATGGCCGAGGGTGGGCTTGGTCGACGGAGCCCTGCTTCGCGGGGCTCCTACTTCTGGATGGTTTATAAAAAAATAACCATTCTAACCTAACCTGTCCGAGTCGGGGTGCCCTAAATAATAATAATAATTTCTTTATTCAGCAAGTAACATGACTCAACTGTGTTAGTAACAATATTCCTTACCCCTATGTTAGTATTCCTATTCTAATCACTTAACCTAAAACCATGAATACATGCGAATCACTGCCACACGCGTAACACCGAGTTGGAAAGCTTGCAGCAGCGACCCACATATAAACAATCTAGTCTGCTTGCCACACAGCGCAAAATAAGGTTGGGGCTGGCCCGCACGCGGCGCACCAGGGAGGCGCATCGTTTTCTCATCGTTGTATAAAAACAGTCGACTCGAGCTTCAGCAAACATCCCTGACGCACTACAGAAGCGGGGCAACCCCATCAATATCCTGAACGCATTCTTATATTGAACGCCAAACTAAAGTCCAGATTGTAACTGCGTCTCCATGTTCACTGTTGTTATGGCACGACACATACATTTTTTTTCACGTTGTCGTTCACAAATCCAATAAACTTTATTCTTCACTTCCCTGTTTTTGTTATAAATGTACCTATCCATTTACAGCAAGTTTTAGTCCACCTTTAGAACTTTTGAATGTACTATAATTAATAGTAGTCATTTTAAAATCTAAAACAAATATCGAGATTGCAATAGCCACACAATGAATAATTTCGCTGTAACTGTATGACAGTAAGAAAAATAATAAATTCGTGTATAGTCTACCCACCTCACGCATAAAAGCAAACTTTTGTAGCAATTAATGCTTATGCGATGCATTTTTGCTAGCACCATACTAGCAGGCGTTTAAAATCGTATCAGATTTTCTAAATTATATTAAAAGTTATTAGAGATTATGAATATTATAGTAAATGAATAATATACTACATGAATATTATGTCAAATGTGCATTATAGGAAATGTTTATTATATCATAAGAAATTAGATAAAATGAAATTATATCAACAATTCATTACCTATCTCAACTGATCGTTATATTAAACAAAAGTATATTAACTGAAATTAGGTCAAGTGAACGTTAGATTTTTTGTTATTATATCAACCGTTACACACCCCTTTTAAGTGCCTATTTGAAATAAATGCTTTGACTTTGACTTTAAAATCTTACCTAACGGGATGCAAGTAGGTTCGGAAACTGAAACTGGTTGGAACATTACATTTTTGCAAGGATTTTGAAGGACTCCAAGTTACATGGAATCGAGGCATAGAGAAGAAGTAAAAGGTGGTGCCTCAGTAGAGTGGTACAGAAACTACACATATTTTAGAGCTAAGCTTTGTCTGTACAACTACAGCCAAAGCTAGATATGCCAATAAAAAAATAAAAAAAAATTGTTGTTGTAATTGTAAAATCTTATCTCTGTTTAGTATTATCTGGATACCCAGAGTGCAATAGTTTGTTGACACATCTTAATAAATGAATAAAAGTAAAATAAACTCACAAGAGCTATCCAAACGAAAAAAAGTAATGTCCTGGCCATTGCTTATGCACTTGTAGAACTTAAAACATTATTTTGTATAAATCCGGCCTCATAGGGCAGTGGTCACTTATTAATTACATATCGAACGCCGACACTATTTATGTGTTGATATGACATAGGCATGCGGTTTGAGCGAAACACCGATATCGATTATAGCGCCACACGTACACCTGTTTTCGCGAACAGATGTCGACTGCCGTGCACAGCTGAACTGACCGGCCTGGTTCAAGACGCGTCGCAGCGCGGTCAGTCGGCACTGTCTTGAGAACTTTCCACTCACTGCTCAAGTTCCCCCCATGATATAAAACTTTGAACATATCAAAGACAGGGGAGACTTTCATACGTTGGTTGCTCGTAAGGACATCCTACTTTTCGATTTGAATGCTACATGTGGACCTATTCACTTTCTAAGTTCAAAGGTCGGTAATCAATTTATGTGAGTATCTTTATCGTTATCTTTTATACAATTCAGGAAATTTTAGACAATGTTTTGAAATGTAAACATATTGTACATAAATAGAACACTGGTAAAGGTACCGCGGTGTGCTTACTTGCTACGATATGCTGCTTTATAGTAAACGCGTTTTTTAATGAGACTAAAAATGCGACCTTATTTTCTAATCAGGTCGCATTATTTGCTGGATTTTCGGGTGGATTAATTTGATGATTGAATTGGTAATGATTTTGCCAATTTTTTATCTACGTTTCATCGACGACTTTGTTCGCTTTTAATCGTCAGCCACTGTACTTGAACGGGCGCTCCTAGAACTCAGTGATGCAAGCCTTGAATTTGACTGAAGATCAATATGTATTCATCTTCTAAGAATTGATCTTTGAAGACCAAGTAGTCTCATTCCTGGCGAGGCAAGATAAGACAGTCGAACGGAGACCGCTTGAAGAGCTATGAGTTACCTATGCCTCTAAAACGTAGGCTCATGGACATGTGTATTCTTCCAGTCTTAACCTATGGTGCACAGGCTTAGTCTTTGACTAACATCCAGAAGTCCAAACTCAGGGTCTGCCAACGAGCAATGGAGCGCAGTATACTAGGCGTTAATTTAAAGGATCGTGTTCGAAACACAATACTGCGCTCCAAAACAGGGATTGCTGACGTGACTCAAAAGGCTGTCGAAGGCGGGATAAACTGTGCTGTGGGCTCAAATAGTATAGAACTGGCGCCCTGAGACAGTGACACGGAGTCGCGGATGACCACATAGGAGATAGCAGGACAGGTTTTTTTTTGGTTGGGTAATCACTAAATAACTTCTCCCGCTCTGGGTGAAGCAGGAATGCGTGTCAGACTTTTACTGACTATAACCCACCCGTGGTCCCTCAGTTGCCTATGTACCAGGGGCCGCCGTTTCTCTTTCGAACAACCCGCACCCCTGGCAAGCATCGGCCCTTGCGCGCCCCATCAGTTGATGCTGACATGTTTTTGAGGCGCGCGTGGAACACAACGCGCCGTCGACCCGGGCTTGGTGCTTACTGTACAGCGAGCTACACATTACTCGCCGTCCGCAAGCCCTCGCCAACGGTGGCCGGGAATCAGCCTGGGATTTCCGACGCCCAGGGCATCTCCCGCGGCGACTACAGCTGTGAGGGCGCATATACTGCCTCTCACGTGCGCCACCTCCCCTCTTCGCGAGCATTACTGCTTCGCAGAAGGAGGTGAAGGCTACCCATACACTCTCGCTCCGTACCATGGCCTGGACCAGGGCCGGACGCGAAAACGTCTCCTTTGCAGAAGCTCACTAAAAGAGACTTCATCAGCATGTGAACGTCGAGGCAATCCAGCTTCTCGACCACACTAACATTATTAGAAGACAAAAAGAAACAAAACCGTTCGAGTTAGTTTTTAGTGTTACTGAATAGTGTAAAGTACAAAAGTGCCAAACAAACACAATAACGAAATGTATTCGCATTAATAAAGACAATAAGAAAAATGTAATTGGACACCTTAGTAAAGATATTTTAATAATTTAGGTTATATTTAAAATACTTATTAAGTCTATCTAATTATAAGAAGATTAGAGTCCATCCTGTTGATGAACCCTAGGACAAGGGAAGAAAAAATAGGCACCTACCCAGTCGAAAACTTAATTTATTTCAGTTATGATCGTTACAATATTTGCAATGTAGTGAATAGTAATTTTAGCAATTATGGATGCACCACATATAACTATTTAGCTATTTACCACACATAACTATTTACCACATTTATCTATTAACTACTTGGATGATTAAATTATAATAAAGTTTCTAATCCTATTCACATACGTTGAGCTGAGGCAATCGTTTTGAGTTTCGTTTTCGTAGGTATTTCTACAACGAGTTTAAACATGATTGAATAAGCTTTTCGGTAGCTTATGTCAGTCCCGTACATTTTGCCGTCTTTGTTACCGCTCATAGAAAGTCACATTGTATAAGGGCTCGCTCTGATTACTTACCTATAATCTAAAAACAGGCGCAATCACCGACACAATCAGCACCCTAATTGCGTAACTCACGATTAATCATAATCTGCTTCGTTTTGAAACAGATGGCTAAACCATCGCTTCATATGTTCGAAAAATGTGCCCGCTTAACAACGTAAATAACGCAATGAATATTGTTGAACTGTCAAAATGAAACCGATTATGATTAGTCGCGTGTTACGCAATTAGGGTGCCGATCTGGGATCGTTTACGTAGGTTTTGGAAGTATATTTCACATCGATATTATTATAAGTGTATCACATCCCTACTCGTCAGGTTAATTTTCCTTAAATTACTATATCACAATTTATTATAATGAAATAACGTAGCGACAAACTAAATTGTATTATTCTTATTTCCATAGGCGTAAGCATAATTACGTATCCATTAATTAGTTACGTACACGTGATAAATTAACTGAGTACGTAACTAAGGTGGGTTTTTTTTTCTACCTAACTATCTAGTGATAAGGTTCCATTATGGGGTTTACCGTGAAATATGGAGCTAATTTGATAAAAGGCAAAATTCCTGAGCTTATCAAAGTGAACAAAACTAATTAGTAGAGCTACCTACGTTACAAATGTTTTAATACACGTAATCATGGGTTTCGCTAATCACATGTTAATGTTTTTTGTAAATTTCGCGCGATTTTCGGTGTCCTTCACCACACAATCCTCATATTTGAAAACTTCATGAAAATCAATTTTGAGAACGCCAAAAAATAGTCAATAAATAGTCATAAATAGTCACCAAGGTTAAAAAAATAGTCGCATTATGATTCCGAAGTTATTGATATTTAATAGGGGCTCGTAGCCAAGTTCTAACAGCCGCACGGGTCGATCGATTAGGATAAACTAAGCTTACTGCGGTCGGTCCGAAAGTCGAAACGAACGAGACTGACAGAAGTGACAGACTGATGTGATGTCATACAAACCTAGGTTAGAATTTTTCGTCCAGAAATACCTACAAATATAGAATCCACAAAAGTAGTTTTTTTTTAACCATGAATTAAGTCGTCACACTTTCGTGTGATTAGTCAAAAAAGTTGTTTAAGATAGATGTATTACTATCTTATCATAATAACAAAGAAAATACACTACACACACTATACATTTTATACCTAAATAAATAACGTCTACGTGATATTAGTTTTAATGTACCTAACATGATTTCTGGACGAAAGCAGTATGCAAGTAAGAAGACGCTATGTACAATGAATTATGGCAATAGATTCAAAAACTATTATTTTTTGTGCCGAAGTAATCAGGGGAATATTCAGAAAAGAATATTTTTCCACAGTTCGTGGAATTATTTCCTATTTTTTCATTACCGTACAGTTTATGGCAGAAAATGAAACATCTCCTTTCTGGCAATCTCGTTTTGATTTGCACCATCAAGGCTCTGCCAGGTCCATTTTCTGTGTTCACGCTTTCTGAAGGAGTAGTTCATCATAAAGAGGTCTTCCTTCTCCATAAAACTGGCAAGTAAGTGGTTCCGACGTCCAACTCTAAATTGCCCCACTCTCAGCTCATCAACGTCTCGTTTGGCTAGTTTTGCGTTGAAATTATATATCGCTAGTCGCTATGACAACGGTGAAATGAGATAAGAGCATGATTTTGGATATACAGGGTGGAAACTTTCAGCGGGGCAGTAAGGGGAAGTACCTTATCCGTTGCAGCTACGCGAAAATGGTCTTAAGAGACTATCCATAATTTTTTATGGAATTTTGATCCCCATTCACAGATAAAAAGAAATAATACAGTTAGCAAGAAAATAGCCATTATACACAAAAACAATTTTTGATGCCAATCGATCCTGTTTCTAATACTGATCAAAAACTTTTATGGGACCAACCATCGTTGGAGTACTCAAAAAGTCACAAATTGCAAAAAAACTTTTCCCTTACATTTTGTAAAGAATTTGTGTAACTGAAATACAAAAAATAAAACAAAAGACAAATGATCACGTAGAATTTTACACATATCAAAAAGATGGCGTATGAAGTTTGTTTTTTTATTAACTAACTTGATGATGTTATTCTTATTTAAAATCTTGCTGTTTCTTGCCCTACGATATCAAGTGCTCGAAATGACCGCCATTTTGACGAATACATAAATTTATTCGTTTCTGTACCGACCTAGTGGCTGCTGACAATTTATTTGTATGAATTCCATACAAAATTGTGGTTACTGAGTCTTTAAGTTCTTGAACACTGTCGTATTGCTTTTTGTAAACCTCAGTTTTTAGGTAGCCCCACAAAAAGAAATCAAGAGGCGTCAGATCTGGACTACGCGCTGACCAAGAAATAGGACCATGACATGTGTTCCCATTCATTGATCACCAAACTGTCGGTTCAAAGTCGAACGCGTACTGCGGCTGTTGTGAGGTGGAGCGCCATCTTGTTGAAAAAACATTCTTCTTGATTCCGACAGTGGTAAATCATCGACGAGGTTTTCAAGATTCTCTAATATTCTGTTGTTATAAATGTTGGGATTCAAGGTGCCTTCATAAAATTTCACCATTACCACTCGGTTCCTCATTATACCACACCAACAATTAAAAGAAAATCGCACTTGATTATGTGTTTCGCGAAACCTGAGAGGATTTTCTTTACACCAATAAAGGTGATTTCGCCGGTTGTACATTCCATTATTAGAAAAATTTGTTTCATCAGACCATAATAAGAAATTCAGAAAATGGTAATCTCTGCTTATTTTTCCTCTTAACCACCTGCAAAAAGTAAGTCTTCGAGCGGCATCCCCTGAATGTAAGGCTTGAACTAGTCGCCCCTGTCGGTAACATTTATAACCATACTTCTTCCATATCTTTAGTACAAAACGATGTGAGACACCTACTTCTTCAGCGACTGCTCTTGATGATATTTCGGGATAAGCTTCGACAAGTGTAAGAACAGAAATGATCAAATTTTCATCTAGTATAAATGGGTGGCGTACAGATTTTTTTTTGAAAGAGCCACCTTGTGCAAGATTTCTTAAAAGATTTGTAATAACCTTTCTGGTTGGCACATGACGATTTGGATATTTGATCCTATCCCATTCTAATGCAGCCGAGGTATTTTTATTATTTACGTAATATGCTTCTAGCAAGTCTAAACGTTCTAAATTGGAAGTCATTTTTCCCTTATCAATAGTTGTCCAATTATGCACTTAATGTAAAATCCACAACACACTCAGAGCTTTTCTGACGCAACAAACTGTCAAGATTGTTTTTTATTTAATAATAACGAGTTCGAAATTTGAATTGTTTTTAAACTTTATCTTTTTATTCATTCAACAAAAAGATCTCAACCGTCACTAAAAAAGCTTTTGCGTAAAATTTTCATACAAAATGTACGGGAAAAGTTTTTTGCAATTTGTGACTTTTTGAGTAGTCCAACGATGGTTGGTCCCATAAAAGTTTTTGATCTGTATTAGAAACAGGGTCGATTGTAGACATGGGCGAAGTAGCTCACTGAAAAGAAAAAGAGCGATTAGCTCTTTCACTCTAAAGAGCTATATCACTCTTCTAGCTCACTAGCTCTTCTATAGCTCAGTGACGCAGACGCCGAGACGCCGACTGTTAGCTCAATTGGCTCACGCCGCACGCGCGTTGAAGGCGACACGGGTCGGCTCGCTCAGTAGTGAGTAGCTCTTTGGAAGTTTGGACTCTTTATTACTCACTAGCTCTTCTATAGCTCAGTGATTGAGACGCCGACTGTTAGCTCAATTGACTCACGCCGCACGCGCGTCGAAGGCGACGGGTCGGGTCGCTCAATAGTGAGTAGCTCTTTGGAAGTTTGGACTCTTTATTACTCACTAGCTCTTCTATAGCTCAGTGATTGAGACGCCGACTATTAGTTCATTTGACTCACGCTGCACGCGTGTCGAAGGAAACGGCTCGGCCCGCTCAGTAGTCATTGTCAATAAATAGCTCTTTGGAAGACTGGAGTTAAGTTAAATAAGTTTTTCTGTTTTTTTTTTATATTAATGTTATGACTTTACGTAAATAACACGCAAAAAAATAAACAACGCAGAAAATACTTTGGCACATTATAAAAAGGAACCTTTTATAATGTGCCAAAGTATTTTCTACTTTAAAGCTGTGGTCATAAAGATAGATTTACAGTGATTTATGTCGTATGATAGTCTACAATGACGTATTGTATCGAAGAGCTATTGTTGGAAGAACGATCGGCCGCTGACTTCGGTCGGTCATCGGTGTCTCGCTGAAGTGCTGAGAATCTGAGAGCTAACTGAGCTAGTGAGCTGCTTAGCGAACGAGTGAGTGAGCGAGAGCGACGTCCATCAAAAAGAGCTAGCTCTTTTCTATCACTCGCTCACGAGCTACCCATGTCTAGTCGATTGGCATCAAAAAATGTTTTTGTGTAAAATGGCTACTTTCTTCCTAACTGTAATTTTTTTTTTAAATGTGTGAATGGGGATCAAAATTCCATCAAAAATTATGGATAGTCTCTTAAGACCATTTTCGCGTAGCTGCAACGGATAAGGTACTTCCCCTTACTGTCCCGCTGAAAGTTTCCACCCTGTATACTCAAACATTGTCTGCTACTCATGGTTGGGGTGTGACGAGGTCCCCCGACCTCGTAGACCTGTATGACCTTCAACGAATATCTTCCGAATATTTTGAGTATAAGATACGCCACCCTGGTCGACACACTCTCGATTTTCACCACGCTGCTCACAAGGGACTTATGGACAATAAACCCGACACCGCCTTGGGACTGCTGATGGCCCTCCCGGAAATATAGGAAGTTACCGGATTTGAGGATTATCGAGCCCGTCTTCTCCAGGTTCTTTGGACTTCTCATAACCCAACTATTTCCCATTGTAACACGCTTAATTCTTACTTTCTGCCGTTATAGTAGTAGTCAATATTGTACTTCCTAGTACTTGCCCTTTATCAAATTAGCTCCATATTTCACGGTAAACCCCATAATGGAACCTTATCACTAGATAGTTAGGTAGAAAAAAAAACCCACCTTAGTTACGTACTCAGTTAATTTATCACGTGTACGTAACTAATTAATGAATAAGTAATTATGCCTACGCTTATGGAAATAGGAATAATACAATTTAGTTTGTCGCTACGTTATTTCATTATAATAAATTATGATATAGTCTCAACACCTCTGGCCCTTGAATTTATATATGTATATATGTCGGAGAATCTATTCAGAATAGAGTTGATTGTTGATTTCCACAATAATGATTACTAAAAATATTTGTTAAATCCTAATTAAATTTAATTTTTTTTCATACATTTTGATATTGTGTAAAATTGAATTAATATCTTTAAAAGTTAATGTTTTGTAATAAGTTTTACGTAGCAGAGGTACGCCTCGAGCGGGGTCGAGGCGCCATCTTGACAGATTGCGCGCATGCGCGGCAGACGTGATCGGAGCGGGAATTTATGACGTTTTGGAAAATCGAGTTGGATTCTCCATCATTTTGAAGGAGTATTGTTTTTATGTGGCGAAGTAAGGTTGGTGTCGCGAACCCGCTGCTTTAACGTAATTGTTTTAAATAATAACGTTTAATTGCAAAGTTCAGTGGATTAAATACTGTAAAACTTTTAATTACATTATAAGCAACAGTGAATACGTACTTTGTTTTGTGCTAGCATTTACCCCAATGACGCCCACTATACCTGTGACCACTAATGATGATGTCGAGATGAATATTGCCTCTCCGACATATATATACAATATATATATTTTAAGTATATATTATAGTAGATATGTATGCATGTATGTGTATTATTAGTTAATAACCTATTTATGTAATATTATTTATAATTCATTATGATATATTTTATAGGTTTTTTCATCATTCCTCTCATCCAAAGCACCTGCCATCTAATCTCTGCACCACCTTTGGTTGACTGATAGAGAATGCCTGAGGCATTAAGTCCGCCTTTGTACCTTTTTTGTGTGCGAGAAGTTTAAATAAATAAATATAGTAATTTAAGGAAAATTAACCTGACGAGTAGGGATGTGGTACACAATAATATCGACAGTCAAATATACTTCCATAACCTACGTAAACGATCACAGATCGGATTTTGCCGGTGATTGCGCTTGTTTTTAGATTATAGGTAAGTAATCAGAGCGAGCCCTTATACAATATGACTTTCTAAGATAGACATCATCACAGACACCATCACAATAGACACAGAAGTATAATATTACAAATATTTACGAAATCAAACGCCTTGGAGAGGTCGCAAAAGATTCCAATGGCATCTTTTGCTTCTTCCCAGGCGTTAAAAATGTTCTTTATTAGGGTGACACCAGCGTCAGTGGTACAACGCCCATTGGTGAAACCGTACTGCTGTTTATGAAAGATGGCATTTTTATTAAAGTGACATAACATTTGATTGAAAATCAACTTTTCAAACACTTTACTTGATGTTAAATATGAAAGCTAAATAGTGTATTTAAATTATTGTAACTCAGAACTAAAACAGTTAGATTTCCCATCAGAGTTTACTTATTTTGCGGATCAAATGTGTGATAATGAGTCCCACAAATTAATAATAAATGAAATGTACAAGACTATTGTGAATGTTTTGACTGAAGCCGCTAAGCGCAGCCGTAAGAAACATTTACCTAAACGTAAGAAGCATAGACATATACCGGGCTGGAATAAGTTTGTCAGTGATGCTCACAGGAGGGCGCGACTTTGTTTTCAGACATGGATAAACAATGGTAAACCTAGTTTTGGACCTGTGTACAGAGACATGTGTGAATCCAGGAAAATATTTAAATCTAAATTGAAATATTGCCAAAATAATGAACTACAGATTAAAATGAATATTATTGCTGAGCATCATGCTAATAACGACTTTAGCAATTTCTGGAAAAATACGAGAAACATGAACGCTGAATCGAGCCGCCCTGTGAGTGTAGGGGGTGCGCATGAGCCCCGGGACATAGCCTGTGCCTTTCAGCGCCACTTCAAGGTCGAATCGCTGCTCGTCGCTGTGAATCGCCCCGGTGACTTTGCCGTTAGATACACCGCCAAAGATGTGGCGATAAAGCGAATGGTTAGAGGTAAGTCTCCGGGTCACGATGGGCTCAGCATCGAGCATCTGAAGTACGCGGGTGTACATCTACCTAGAGTTCTCGCTTTGTTCTACAATCTATGTGTGAGTCACAGTTACTTGCCTGATGACTTAATGTACTCCGTAGTAGTTCCTATTGTTAAAAATAAAACTGGTGATTCGTCTGACATTTCAAATTATAGACCCATCTCGCTAGCAAGTCATAAGTAAGGTACTGGATAGTTTGCTTGACCAACAGTTGGAAGAGCACCTACTTCTGAACGACGCCCAATTTGGCTTTAGGCCTGGCCTTTCAACAGAGAGTGCTATCCTCTGTCTCAAGCAAACTGTTCAGTACTACACAGACAGGAATACGCCTGTATATGCTTGCTACTTAGATCTGTCAAAAGCATTCGATACAGTGAATTATGACAAGTTGTGGCGTAAGTTGTGATGCGAGACAAAGTTGTCACATGACATTATAGCACTATTTGAATATTGGTATAGTCACCAGCAAAATAGTGTCAGATGGGCAGGGTCGCATTCGGACATATACGGGTTGGACTGTGGGGTAAGACAGGGGGGAATAACCTCCCCGCGTCTCTTCAACCTGTATATGAACCAATTGATCGAGGAGCTCAGCAGCACTAAGGTTGGTTGTTCCGTTGATGGGGTGTGTATAAACAACATAAGTTACGCGGATGACATGGTGTTGCTGAGCCCGTCTCTTTCTCCGATGCGCAGGCTTTTGAATATTTGTGAGACATACGCGGAGGCCCATGGGCTCAGATATAACCTAAAGAAGAGTGAATACATGATCTTCAAAGCTGGTACTAAAAGCTACTTAACTGGACCACCTGTCACTCTCTGCGGGTCACATTTGAATAGAGTGGATCGATTCAAGTATCTGGGTCACTGGGTCTCTGATGATCTGTCTGACAATGCAGACATCGAGAGGGAGCGTTTTCTGTCCGGTGCAACATGTTGGTTCGCAGGTTTACACGTTGTTCTTCACAGGTAAAAATAACCTTGTTCAAGGCATACTGCCAGACTTTATACACGTGCAGCCTGTGGACCAATTTCACCCTGCGGGCGTAAAACGCGCTTCGTGTCCAGTACAACAACGCGTTCAGAATTCTGTTGGGGCGGCCCCGATTTTGTAGCGCATCGGCGATGTTCGCTGATGCTACTACCGATGACTTTTACGGAATAATCCGGAAAAGGAGTGCATCGATTCTGCGTCGCTATAGGGGCAGCTCGAACGGGATCCTGAGCGTGTTGCCCGAGCGGTGGGATTCTCCTTTCTTGCGGAGATGGCTGCAGCTGCATGCCAGTGCCAGCACATATATATATATTTTTGACTTTGGACATTATATATATTTTTTGACTTTAATTCTGTGAACGTTCAATTTGACATTATATTGAAATTTCAATTCTGTGACATATTATTTTATTCCAATTCTGTGATTTTATTTTATTGAATTTTCTGTTAATGACATTTTATTGTTTTCTGTGGCAGCATTTTGAAATTTTATTTTATTTTATTCTAATTAAATTTTATTTTATTTTGATTTATAATATGGGTTTAGCCTGAAATAAATGAATTTTATTTTATTTATTTTTTTTATTTTTAAATAGGGCGTAATGGTTTCGATAATAGCACTACAGACTTTTACAGACATTCCCCAAAGATCTTCTGTTGATTTAATTTTAAGATCTTTCAAAGCTTTTATAACAGCTTGGAGGTTGGTATGCTGAAACCTGAACTCCAAGGAGCATGCCCTTACATTCTTTCTGAGTAAGTCAGCAGAAAGCGCGGGTGAGGAATTTAAAGCTTCAGTAGTTTTTACAGGATTATTAACGAAAAAGTTTTCAAATTCCTGAGCTATTTCTACATCTGAGTTGATGGAGCCTTTTGCAGTCTCTCAAATTCAGTATTACGCTGTTTTTTTCTACCTGTTTCATTATGTATTATTTGCCAGGTCGTTTTTATTTTATCATCAGCCGATTTTATTTTATTGCTAATATAAAGCGCTTTAGCTAATTTGCACACAATTTTGAAAGTTTTTGAATATTTTGAAACATTCTGATCAAAGCTTGTATTATTCATTTGTTGCTTTAGGCCATAAATTTCAAAAAGTTTTTCCCTGCTTTTACTAATACCTGGAGTAGCCCAATCATCTAAAGTATTTGAGAAGATTATTTATGAATCATTATACACATTTTTAAACAAACATAATATATTGTGCAATGAACAAATGGGGTTTAGAAAAAATAGAAATATTAATATGGCTATATAAAATTTCTTGTGCAATATAATGCCAAGTGTAGATAATAAGACTCCTGTATGTGCTATATATACCGACATGACCAAGGCTTTTGACTACGTTAACCATGACGTCCTTCTTAAAAAAACTAAATAGTTATGGTATAAGGGGAAATGTCCTGGACTTAATAAGCTCCTATCTTACTGGACGAACTCAACATACAGAAATGTCCAGAATATGCCTTGAAACCAAATGTGAGCTTAGATATACATCAGCCGGTAGGGAGGTCAAATACGGTGTACCGCAGGGGAGTGTCTTGGGACCTCCTCTATTTCTCTTATATACAGGGTGAAATTGAAGACATGCGACAAACCGAAATGGGAGATTGTACTCATCATTATGAACAACTTTTACTAAGGGACCAATGATGCAATCGCGAAAAAAAAAAACATCTGTTCCCTACATTTAAGTTCGCAATAAACTTGTCAAAATGTAGGGAACAGCTGTTTTTTTTTTGCGATTGCATCTTTGGTCCCTCAGTAAAAGTTGTTCATAATGATGAGTACAATCTTCCATTTCCGTTTGTCGCATGTTTTCAATTTCAACCTGTATAAATGTCTTACCACGACAGACACGACAACCCATGGTACTATTTGCAGACGATAGTACAGCGATTGTTAAGTGTACCAATAAAGAAAACTACGAAAGGGAAATTAATGGCACGTTAGAAACAATTATAGGCTGGTTTGATACAAATAACTTAATAATAAATATAAAAAAGACAAAAGTAATGCACTTCTACCAAAGGATACGCGCTGATGATATTAATGTTAGTTATAATGGTCAAAAAGTGGATACAACTTGTGAAGCGAAATTTCTAGGCATCCTGATTGACAACAATTTGACTTGGAAACCACATGCCGATGACGTGTGTAAGAAGATATATAAATCAGCCTACGTACTGTATAACCTATCACACAAAGTTAGCAATAATACACTTCTACTAGCTTATCAATGGGCTGGTTGCGTCAGTCTTAAGATTTGGGGTCATGTTTTGGGGTAACTGTAGTGAGAGGGAGGAGATTTTTAAGGCCCAGAAAAGGTGTATTAGATCTATGTCAAACCTTAAAAGCACAAACAGCTGTGAACCTGTGTTTCGGTATCTGAGGATACTAACTTTTCCATGTTTGTACATATTGGAAGTGGCAATTTTTGTAAAAGCCAACATAGACTTATTTCCGTCACTGGCCAATATAAGAACACGTAATGGCCCCTTGAGATCCCAATACAATAACTTGCTACATTCGGGTAATAACAAAACAGCACTGTTAAGGAAAAGTATTATGACAATAGGACCTGTCATTTATAATAAAATACCTCATAATTTTAAGGATTATTCAGTAAACATTTTTAAATCTAAGGTTACTGCACTACTATTAGGTAAATATTATTAATCAGTGAAAGACTTTCTAAATGATAAAAAAATATCCTGATTATGATTGTTATAATTAATTACAAATTTGACCAATTATGACTTATGTACCTGACTATAATAATATTAATTGACTTCACTTTAATTTCTGTTTTGTTTTGCTGACATTATTTAATTTGTATTAATAGTTTAATTTATATACCTAATAATTTGCACGCCGTAAGGTAGACTGTAGCCGATCTCATTTATTTATGTACAACATCTTATACCTGTACCTACATTCATAGCAAATAAAGTTCTGATTTTGATTCTGATCATTAAATAAGAACGTTGTGCAAATAGTTTTAGTCTTTAGTGGGAAAGTGTCATTAAATTGCGTGTTAAATAGTGAGAAGAACTCTGCGTAGAACTCATTTGGATCACATACATTATTAAAACTCTGAACACATAATGTACTGGCCAAAGAATTATAAAATTTCGTGGTTCCCTTCAAATATGGTCAAGTTCTGATTCCCGGTTTTTGAGTTAGCTTTGTTTGTTTCTTCTTGGAAGTCGGTTGTTTTTTTTTAGTCTTTGGGGCATAGGAGGACCGCAACCTTTCTTATATCTATGACCTCAACTATATCCCATGGAACTATAACCAGCCTAGCTAATTCACTGGTAGAAAAAAAAAGCAAAATGTCAAATAAATGTTAGATCAACATCAGATTATTTTCTAAAAATACCCTAATGTATCTCCGTATTCGGATTTGTAAAAGTAAAAAATAAACACGCCCTTTCAGTTGAAAGAACTAAGTTTTCATAACCTTTATTTGACTAGTAGCAAACCATTTTCAGAATCAGACACAATCGAGGTTTATACTTATCTTAATTTACTATTGTGCCTAAAGTTAAGTTATTGTAAATAAAGTAGAATATAAGCTAATGTTGTGTGAAATAAAACTAAATAAATTATAGACTGCAATTTTTTAAATTAAAAGCACATCTGAGTAAATGCCTCTTGCGTACAGCTACGTTGTAACTGTTCCATTATTGTCGAACATTCGTTTCCATGTTGGCGTTTACCAAAATTGAGAATAATTGCTTCTAAGTGCTAAATAAGTTTTATAAAACAATTTTCAGTCTTGTTGCTTGAAATTAAGTAAATAATAATAATGATAAAAATGGCGTCCTCGTTCAGGGCAACAATACATGCTACCTAAAGCCAGACTTATTTTAATTCGTCTTTTAGTTTTTGTTAGATCCCTAATGTTAGTGAATTTTCAGCCTTTCAAAGTCCTGTCTGCTTGTAATGGCAGGAACAGCAGACAGGCAAGTCAACCTTGACTTTTCTGGTACTATCTCCACCATCGTGAACGAGGAACTCCCATACGATGTATTTCTGTTTGCAAAGTGTTTCTTTAGTCAGAGGCGCTCTGAATTCCGTGAAACAGGAACTTCCAATATTCCTGTAAAAAAGAGACGGCATATTAACTTTTGTTTCATCTTCCTCAAAGGGTTGGGTATAGAGGTATTTAGTAGACCCACATTTCGTGTAGTGAATAGTTGTGGAGGAATAAAGTGTATTACGAAATAATTTTGTTCGACGCGCAAGATCCTACGGCTCAAGCTACTAACGAACTTTCTCCGAATAGAAAGCTCCTGCTATGCATCTTCACAGTGCAGTTGGTATAAACAATAATACGAAAACCTGTACTGGGCTTTATTAGCGTGCAACAAAACACAGTTTTCTATGGTTCAAATTATGAAGAGCAATCCGATCCGATAATATCATCGGTAAACATCTTGCAGCCCTTATTCCATGATACTTGAGGTCCGCGCAACACATTTTCTTCTTCCATTCTCCCCGTGAACCGTCACGCTGTCATTTACTCCCTTCTCTTTCATATTATTCCTCACAAAAAATAAAACTTAATTTATTTTTCTGGACTTCACATTTTTGTCTACCTGTGCTTTTTGGCAAGTAAGCAACAGTATACACAGTACATGTTCAAAAGCTCTTTGCAAATAAGGTAGAGTAATAGTATCGTGATTGATGTCTGTATACTCACTTGCATGACTCTATTCGCACCATCTGCACATAATTCTCCTCAGGAGCTTGGACGACTATTCGCCAATCACCTTCCTTAGTCTTTACATTGAAGAGAGGTTCGTACTGTAAAGAAAGTATTACTTTGTGTTAATTAATTTTGTGTGAAAATCACCTGTCAAGGTGGTATTGTGATGTGAACGAATGACGAACACGTCCTGAAAAATGTTTTGAGCATAAATGTGGATGGCTCAGAAGTAAGGGAATACCAGCAACGATGTATATCATAATCAGCCTATAATGTTCCCACAGCTGGGACACAGGCCTCCTTCCTTGGAGTGAGAGTGGGCTATAATGCCTACTAATGGTTACTAGCAGTGCCACACGCACGAACCAACTTTCTCAACAAAACGCTATTGACGCGCGCCTTGCACGCACTGAATGACACGGCTGACAGGATCGATTTATTTACGTGTTCTCTGAATGAATTCACAAAAATAATGTTGTATGTGTTATGTTATTTAAGATAGTTTAATTAGGGACTACGCTACCGCATTAGGAATTTCCTGTAATGATAGCAGTGTTTGTGATGAATAAATAAATAAATAATCTACCACGCGGGCCCAGATTGGTAGATGCTACATGTATTCAAATTTTTGGTTCAAGGACATGCATTTCCTCACAATGTTTTCCTTCAATATTTTAAGAGCAGTAGTTATAAAAAACTTAACAGAAAGTAAAGCGCCTGCCTGCGTTCGAACTCATGATTACAACTCGTAAGTTGGGGCCACTACCATTCGGCCACCATCACTGCTCTTACGAGTATGGATTGTGTGAAAGTTGATCTGGCTAAAAAGGATGAATACTGTGATCATGGTGAATAATAATATTAGGATGAAAATTTTATGAGGACGACGCCAAATAAATTGGGTAGGTTATGGGCTAGGAAAATTCATTGTGAAATCATCTGTTCAAATTCAGATGAAGTTGACTATAGGTACATTTGAAAATGTCCAAATTGTCCAACGTGCAAGCTTCTGTTCTAATGTTTGGGTCTAAAGCTACTAAACGGCTCAACAATAGTCATTACAGGAAACAGCACTCCGCAGTCCGCTGTGTCATGTTTTATTTCAAACGCGTGATTTCATTTTTGTCAACGTTCCTACCTACTTAGTTATATTAAAAGGCTACGGCATGGTTCATGGCCAAATTGCTCCCACGTGCTGTCGGACAAACATTTTCTTAGTAGCACAGATATTTTTCAAACATGTTCACGTACAAAAAAATATTTTCATTTTGTCTAGATGGAAGACGTGACTGTTGTTATACAAGATATCTATAATATCTATCTCCACTGGCTCCGTAGTAAACCGTCTTAACTCAACTGTAAAAGAAAACACCTCGGTAACCTTGTCGCGAGCTCATATAATATTATGTATTTCTAATTATTTATGTATTTCTTATAAAATAAATGTCCATTTAATCACAGTTTAAAGGTCTAGACTTATAACAATAGGAACCTCTAACGCTGATAAGAAAGATATGCAAATGAAAAGAATTTACCGTGACAATAGATTCACAGTTGTCCACATCGTCAGGGTCGCCTTGGCGATCATCTGTCATTACGTAGGTTGGCTGGAATGGTTGTTCCTGAAATCACACAATTTTAATTATTAAAGAAGGTAATCTTACCCTTTATTTATAAACGTTGCTTGAAGTTAAGTAGTGATTAACGATTGTGTAACCATAATTGTTTAAACGTCTCTTAACTTTGAGCAATGTGTATATACGTAAAGAAACCTCTTTATTTTTACAAGCAGGCTTCAAAAACAGGATTCCAAAAATATTAAATAAATACTAAGACCCACACTCGAGACTTAACCATTACTTCAAACATTTTATAGCCATTTGATTGGCTCAAAGTTGAAAGTAGTTTTAAGTATTGCTTCGGTAGTAATGCCTTAGGCGTAAGTGAGGTTCTGTAACATGGGCCTGGTTCATTATTTTGTGGGCTTATAATGATGCATCTAAAAGATTGGTCACTTTTGTGAAATGTTGCATTATCGAATAAATAATGAGGCCGATTCGTCAAAAGTTGTAATTGCAGTGGATTAGTATCACAGGGTTTCGAAAGCTTACCTTAAACTTTCCTTTAAACATCTCATTGAATAGCGCTTGAGGGTAGTCAGGAGGTTTGACTGTGCAGAAGTTTTGGTTCTTGCACTTTTCAGGCACGTCCGCGGTTCCGTGACGATTGCTCACGTCTTGTACTGGTCCCGGGAATGTGATCTTCGATTCATCAACTGGAAATAATAACGCAACAGATAGTTACAATCTTGCTGTTTTATGATCATAAGGCTTTGTCAATGGTGGCTGTATGTTCATTCTCAGAACGGTTTGAGGCGATTTAGAGCGCTTTTCATTGACCTTCACAGTATCAGGTAATGGACTTATTATTTCAAAGACCACAGGTCAAAGAATTGAAGGAGAAAGGCCTTGGAATTGTTAGGTCTACGTACTTGTATCCGAAGTAACTTTGTTCAAAAATAGAAAATACTTACGGTCACATGGTTCGATTTAAGTTGACCAGGCGAAGCGATTTTAGCCGTCTGAGCAGACTTTCAATCAAATACAAATTAAAAGTATTTTATGTTGAACAATAAAAGTTGTTCAACTACATAGAATCGAACCGTGTGTACCCAGTAATATTCGATCTTCATGTAAAAATGATGTTAGAAAATATCGGGACAACAAACTGTAGCTATAAAATAATGTATGTTTAGATGACTTCAACAATTGGCGTACGTACGAATACCTACACCCAATTAAATTAAATTACATAGCTTATCGGGGTCGCATCAATGTGCGCGGTAATTGCCTTCTCTGATGACTGAGATGCATAATATCTTGAGATAACACTCTACGATTTGTTATTTAGCCCTGAGTAGGTAATATAAGCAGAAGACGTGCACTGCTGGAAATAGGTTTCCCCCACGCGTCGCTATATCGACCGGTCCTGAAAGTCATCGGTTCACTTTGTGGGAAATCTTTCAACGGTTAGCATTCTGCTACGCAATCACCAATCTAGAACTTCCGTTCTGCGAGCAATGTCCACTGCCACTTAAGTGGAAACTTTTGAGACTTGGTTCTACTTTTCTGATTCGTGGGAATTTCCAAGCCTTTCAGGTGACTTTCAGACTTCTATTGAGGCCGCAAATCAAAGTCGGAGGCTAGTATTGGCGTTGTCTTTATATTATGAATTTATGACGTACATCTAGAGAAATTTGCGTGTTTTGTAAGCTCGAGCAATAATAGTTGTCTACTCACTTTTTTTGGTACTTGCCCCATATGTTAGCTGCAGACTGCTGAGCGCACACTGAAAACAGAGTAATGACGATGTTATTAAACTGTCTTAAGTACTTGTTTGTACTACCTGTATATCGGGATAAAGTCAATGATGTAATGTTTGATAAGAAAGAGCAGGCAAATAAATATCCGTATAATATTAAACGTGGGCAAGCTTTTTAAGGCTACTCTAAACGTGCCATGAATTGTTTTCTTTAGTTGGTGTCTAGACTAAAGAAAATAAATATTAACTTTGGGATTATTATTTCAAACACGTGTAATTAAAAATTAAACTGAAGTCAATAAGATTCAAACAAGCCATTATTCATTTAAAAAGATTGACGTATGCCCAATTTTTCCTGACATAATTATCATTCACTCTCATAGATTAGCTGATCCTAGTGGCAAGGCAATCGTTCTCCTAAGACCGATTCGCCATTGGACTGTTCGTCGACAGGATGATTCATTTATTTCCGTTTCCCCAGCAGGGTCTTTCACCTATGGACATTTCGCCGACAGAACCTTTCATATGCGTCACTTTCGACGACAGCCCTTTCCAGCTACTAAATGTTTCACCGACACGACGATACACCTATAACTCTTTTAACTACTACCTTTCCATCTACGACGAAGAATTCGCCGCCGGTGCCGCGGCAGCGGCCGGCGAGCGTTACTTCCAAAGGCTGTTAACGAAACGGCTAATTAAGCTAGTTGGCTGCGACATATCACGCGTAGGATTAAGTCTGTTTGGCCTAGGACAAACTAGTTTGGCCTGAAATTGGGTTTGGCCGGTAACACTCGGCTCGCGCCCTTTTGGCCACAGTTCTAACCTAACCTAACCCATTTAATCGGGGTGCCCCGGCTTAATAAACCAGTTTGGCCTAGGACAAACTAGTTTGGCCTGAAATCGGGTTTGGCCGGTAACTAAGCTGTAGATAGATATGTGCATTTTTTGTAATATTGTTTATCTTAAGATTGACGGCGAATTCTTCGTCGTAGATGGAAAGGTCTGTAGTTAAAAGAGTTATAGGTGTATCGTCGTGTCGGTGAAACATTTAGTGATGTTAAATTGTTAATAATAATAATTAATTTTGCATGAAGAAAATAAAATAATGGCAATCATTAATAATAATAGAATTATGCGAATAATTTTACGTTCTTAATATTCTTAATATAATAATAAATTAAATTAAAAATTGCATGATGAAACTCTTATAAAATAATGCTGCATGAAGAAACAAATGTACTATGTTATTTTAAATAATTGTAATTGTTAATAATAATAAATTCTATTGACTTTATAGCACGATGGAATAAAATATGTAATAAATTAATATAAATTATCAACAGTCAATTAGGCATAATATTAACTTCATTGAATTACCAAAAACAAATAATATAAATAATTGATTGATGTACACACAATGTAAGGAATTAATAAAGCTATTTTTATTTTATTTTTATTTTATTTTATGAAAAGATAGCCGATCATCTGCAATGCTCAAAAACGATGGTTTTCTACGCTGTGATGCATTTTGCCACGTATCAAACTACAAATGTTCCGCGTGAACCTAAACAGAGAAAGTCATCTCGTTGAGATGTTTGAAATATCGTTCGTTTGGCAGAACAAATCTTCTTTAGACGAATATTTTTAAGGAATAAAAATTATTTAGTTAATTATTGTTTGGCCGAATGTTTAAATATCCGAATTTACAATGGCATACTACATAAGATAGCAGAATTTTATTTGGAATAATTTTATTATGCATATTGCCATTTCTATAAAATAGCATTTTTAACCTTTCATTGACAGAAACGAATCGCTGCAAAACCTACTCCACGTAGTCATGTCTGCCCTACCCCTAGAGTGTAATTTAAGCCCGCGTAGGCGCGGAGGGGCGAGGTGGCCTGCGGGTTGAGGAGCAGGTGATTGTAACGCTCGCCGCCGTGGCTGAGGCTGGCCGCCGAAGCCGTGACAGAAGCCATGCCTGCTGCATGCTTGCTTGCATGCTGCATGCTTGCTGCATGCATGGTGTATGCTAGTTTGAATGTTTGATTGCTGCATTCTTGCTTGCGTGCTGCATGATTGCTTGTATGCTGCTTGCATGGTGTATGCTTGTTTGCATGTTTGCATGCTGCATGCTTGCTGCATGCATGGTGTCTGTTTGTTTTGCGCGCTTCTTACAGGGAAATAAAAACCACATAATAATAACTTTTGATGAAAAAAAAAATAGTATTAAGTCAATTTTATTAATAAGGTAAGAAATACAAAATTATTCTGACTATGAATTTTCTGTAATGTGATAAATGAGTCTTTCAGATATTATGAATACAAAATGTATGCCACAAGATGATTCTAACTGTGAATTTTCTGAGATATGATGGTTCTACTTTTTAATCATTATGGATATTAAATTTATGCCTATAGATGATTCTGACTTACATAATTATGAGTTTTGAATGTATGCCAAATGAGTGTATGCCAAACTATTTTTACGCGAAATGAAGTTTATGCTATCCGCTATTATGCAAAATAATATTATGACATAGTTCTGCTATAAAGGGTAGACCTGCCATGGACATGCTACTGACTATTAATTTTAGTTTAACATGTATGCAATTGCTTTTTTCTGTACGTACTTCACATTAATGTGTTTTATTTAATCTAATTTTCATATAAAACAACTCTCGAGTAGTTTAATAAATCGTTTTTAATTAAATAATTAATCAATACTAATAAATACTATAGAGAATATAGAAAATTTGTAAAAAAAAGTTTGCAATTTCATTCTACATTCCTAATCCCGTTTGCTCTATATTCATGTGGCTATTTCATAACATAACTAGTTACTTCTAAGAAGGAACACATAATTACACATGACGTGATTTAGAGAAAATTTCTGGAACATCAAATGCTTCTTAATTATATGACCACAACTATATATACTTATCAATTATTTCACGAAGCTAACGTTGTAATAACATAAGAAACAAACAAACATCATATGAGATTGTGCGAAAATAACAAACTGAAGACAGAAAACTCAAAAAATGCAGACACGTGTTTGCTCTACACAAAATATACCTCATTAAGTTACACGTTTCTCAATGCCTTGTGTTGCACCAACCATAGAAACTGTATGTTCTTGATGCTGAAAAGAAGGCGTTGCATGGCTTTCTTCGTTAGGAGTTGCCTAGAATTTAAAATGAGGTAGGGACGAGGTAGGTAAGTACAAAACAACGAAACTTAGGATCTTTTACGTGTTTGGAAGCATTTTTATCTTGCATGGCCAAATAAAGACAAAATGTGTCGTAATAACCGCTTGGATTATTTGTCTTAATAAATATAATAAAGCGAGCAGAGGTTTTTAATAATCAGACAATGTTGTCATATCTCGCAAAATAAGAGGAACGTGATATCGTATAAAACACAAAAGGTATGGTACACATAGCAAAATCATCTGCTTACGTAGACTACGACGTATCCACAGATGTCTTAATATATTTGGATAACTACCTAAATCCTACTCCGACAACTTGTTTTAAACATATGTAATGAAATGACCTAAGAATTTAATTTGTGTAATTATAAACAAGTAGAGCAATGGTGGCCCAGTGGTAACGGCCGCGACTTACGAGTTGTAGGTCGTGCGTTCGAACCCAGACAGGCGCTTTACTTTGTGTAAATATTTCAATCACTGCTGCTCTCAAAACGGTGAAGAAAACATCGTGAAGAAACCGGCATGTCCTAGAACCAAAAATTTGAAGACATGTGACATATATCAACCCGCACTGGGCCCGCGTGGTGGATTACGGCCCACGGCCCAGCAATGGGAACGTTATAGACTGAGTCTGTAATGATAAACAACTGGGAGCAAAGTCCTCCTTGTAGATTGGCTGGGTGGGAAATCATCAAATAACTTCTCCCGCTCTGGGTGGAGCAGGAGGGCGTGTCAGACTTTTACTGACTAAAACCACCCGTGTTCCCTCAGTTGCCTGTGTGCCAGGGGCGACGGTATCTCTTTCGAACAACCCGCACTCCTGGCAGGCATCGGCCCTTGCGGATCCCACCAGTTCGGCGCACCAGGATACATGGCACGCATTGACCACCCCAGGAACCAAGTAACATAAGGGCCAGATGACCCCGTGTCTGGCATCCTTGGTCCCCCTGCGACGGGTCAGCGCAGTGGCCCCGTCGCCTACCACTTTTCGGCCACAGGGGATACGGAGAGCGGCCAACGCTATACCGACACTCCTCTTTCCCTGCGGCCCCACCGCGTCCGCCATCAAACGCTGGTGGCCCCGTCCAGGCCACGGAAGGGAAGAGCGCTACTCAGAAGTACCGGCACTCCTCCTCCGCCGCAGTCTGTAACTCTCAGCCGCGATGCCTCCCATTCGACATCGCGGCCTGCCTCAGCTGCAGTGCACCTCACCGCAACCTACTTTTTGGCCGCTACGTCGTCGGCTTGGAGGCAAAGCCCTGACGAGCGGCCCCACCTTGGGGTTCCTCTTCGCTTCACCGTGGGAGCGGACCACGGCCACTGAGCCCTCCCGCAACGACAATGCGGGAACCCACTGGGGTGGGGGGGTTGGCTAGTACTCTTGAGATACAAGATAGATTTAGCATAGACTCGCCGAACACTAAATTATCTTACTATAAATAAAACATGATAGGTATCTATAAATATTGATATATTGTAGATCATTGTCATGTTGTTCATGAACTGCATTAGTGATGCGGATGCGTCGGGTGATATGTGATATACATTGTGACATCGTTAAGCAACTAGATACATTACGTATGTAGGTATGTTACATACAAGACTTAAGGCTGTTCCCCGAGCAAAACACCTTGAGCATTCGTTCCCTCTTTGCCGCCTCCCTCTACAATACTTCGTAAACTTTATTGGCGACATCTGGCGAACAACTTATGAATGCACGTAAAAATTACATGCACTTCACAGAATATTAGAATTCACAAACAAGGCATTCAATAAAATAACTTTTATAAGAAAGAAACGTAACTGTCTAAACGGAAAAGTGATTTTTATTTTTAAATAAAAAAAAATGTTACCTAAATGTTAAGTTGCAGAAGTTTGTGGCGTTTAATAAAGGGGGTCAAAATTTTAATTATTTTTGCAATAGGACACACCATTTTCGAGATAACAGCAAATAAAGAAAAAAAAGATACAGTACTGTTTTTGCACGTCTACAGGCTTAGCCTGACGCTTTCTATTTCTACTTTACCGTAGAATAGAAATCGCTTGTCTACATTTCTCTGTTAAAAACTGTCAACTGTCTACACGGAAACGTCATTTTAGTCTACTCTTCCGTTGACAAAACGCTTCTCTACGGTTCTTGTGCTAAGCCTGCAGAAGTCGAGGTGTGGTGTGAATTTTAGTTCTTGACATAGGATATTTTATATCGAGGGACTAAACGAAGCCATAATATACCAGAGCTGGTTTGACTCCCGAGCGTGTGAGGGAGTCAATTAAACCGAGGGTATATTATGTTGGCGTTTAGTCTCGAGGTGCAAACCGTACTTTTCACTTTGAGTGCGAGAAAAATAGTAAATAGTCCATTTAGTACACAAACATTTAATAAATATTACTTCATAAAATAAAAATCACAATATCTATTATGTATTTTGCTATACGTTTTCGTTGCTGTTATTCTCGTGGCCGCAGAACATAAACAGAAACATGATAATTTTAGAACAGGTCTTGTCTGCAACCAGTCTCTAACTAAGTACTTGTACAGAAAGCTAGTAAATAGTACTGTATAAGATAGTCAGTAACTATTATTACAAAGACGACAGGTAATCTGAATTGTAGACATATTTTTTTTGCCATTTTAACTCAGCAAGGATCACGAGAACCAGGTTATCTCAAAATTGTTGGTCAGACATTTGTATATTATAGGTTTATGTCTACTTAAATGTAGATTTATATGTAGGTAGTTATTTGAAAGTATTCTTACGCTATCTGTTTGAATATGTATGCATCAGTACACATTCACTGACCTTATTCAAAATATGAATAATTGACATTATTCATATTTTGTAAAATGTGCTAATGTACCAAATAATAATTGATAAATATGATAAAAAAATTGTATCATCTGCTCCATATTATGTTGTGATATTTTTTATGGATCTGTCTAAATTATTTCTAGATTGTATAATTAAATTTTAATAGCATTAATGTGTTAATAACGGTCACGTGCTGTGTCTATAATCACCCTCTTATTGTTAACAGTGTTTATTACTTACCAAGTAGGAAGCTAAAACATTTTTTCGGGGCACGTAAAACTTGGAAAATTCGGAAGAACATTTTGC
This sequence comes from Antitype chi, assembly GCA_947359405.1. NCBI lineage: Eukaryota > Metazoa > Arthropoda > Insecta > Lepidoptera > Noctuidae > Antitype > Antitype chi. The sequence continues at coordinate 4,376,813 of OX375815.1, read as the reverse complement.
GACAATACCTATCTACTTATAGAATTGATGGGGCGAGTATACAAGAAAATTTGAAGAAAATGCCTCTTCCCGTTGCTGTTAAAACATTTAATTACTTAATTAAAACACAAGGAGTTGGATTTTATCATGGGATAAGAAGCATTACTTTATGAAACTAAAATTCATTGAAAAAATTTGAGTTAAGGCAAATTGCGTAATTATTGAATCAAATATCTATGATAAGCTGAATATTGCTCTAATTAGGCAGATTGTAATGAAAGAAAGAGGTTATTTTTGTAAAAAGTGGCTTGAGATAGTATTATTGGCTTTAAATGTTTATTATGATAAATCATAGTCTAAAATTTCATTGATTGCAACTTGCCCATTTATGGTGTAGAATCATTTCATTATTCTTTTTACTTTAACGCAAGATAGAGAATAATGTCTTGTTATAATATCTTGTAGGGGTAAAATATGATACACTTATAGAATCAGTATACTACTTAAGAACTGATATTAGTGTTGGCACAAATTCTGCTGATAATCTATCTGTTTATAGTCAAATCGCCATAGAATACCAATAGACACCACCATGGACTTTTCAGGATCCACTCGTGGCTTTAGATGTGCCAAAACTAATGTTGGTTCTTATGTAGTGTACCGACTCTATCATCTCAATTGTATTTTTTCTTTACATTTAAAACATAGATTGCTTTTGTTTCCTATTCTTTAACTTTGTTATTAATATTGATGTTTCCGTAAGCTTGACAACAAAGAGATTTATTTTTTGTTATCAAACAAAACAGGTACTTAAATCCAAAACGGAAGACGCAATAAATGCGTGTCCATGGAATTAAATAGGAACCGTTATTAATATATTATATGTAGGTACATAAATACAACATAAAAGCCAACTTAATTATGCAGTACTCACAAAAACAAAATAAAGTCCCACGAACATGTTTCACACGACTACAAGAGACACGCGCTCCAGTCTCTGTCTCGACAGGTACTAAGTAATACTGATACGCCCAACAAATATACACTATTTGTGTCACTTATTATTTACTTAAAGGACTTCGTACACTGGCGTTTAAGCCGATTTTGCGTTTCGTGAAAATGCTACGAAATCAAAGATGTCGAAAGTTCCAGTCTGTTGTTGCCGGAATCTATTTTTTACCCAAGAAGGGTTTGAGCTAATGCTTGTAAACAACAAGGGCATAGTAAAGGTCAAGTTCACATTATACAAAAAAAGTTAGTTATGAAACAATAATTTTAGGAATAAATAGAACAGTAATATTCCCATGTAAAGTCATTAAAGTCGTTTGAAAATTGTTAAATTAGAAATATTTCACATAATTTATCCACCTCAAACGACTTTTGTAACTTAACATGGGAAATATTACTGTTTTTAGTAAAATACCTGATCAACAATTTTTTTTTTGCAATTTATGTATATATATCTTTATTTGTGTTTAATTAATTTGACAATTTGAAATTATACATTTTATTTTTATATAGTTCTGACATTTTTATAAGATTTTGACAATTTCTATTATAATTTTTCGAGTTGGTGAATATTTTAAATTTAGTTAATCAAAAATTTATTTTTATCTGTTCTATATTTTAAAAATAGTTTATGATTGAAGTGTATAAGTTTTGAAACAATGGCCTATTTTTATGTCTGAAATAAATAAATAAATTAAAATTAAATTAAATTAAAAATGACAAATTAATCGAACATTATTATTTGAATTGTGTCATTTGAAATGCATTATAGAAATAAAAAATATCCGAAGGCGTTCTTGTGTCTCACCATGAATTGACCTTCCAATATTCCTAATATATTTTTTAACGTTGCTTAAAGTTAAGTAATGATTAGCGACTGTTTAACCATACCTACATTTTTGACGTTTAAACATCTCTTAACTTTAAGCAACGATTATAAATAAGAGGGTCAATCGCTACGTAACTCATTGTTCAGCATTAATCTATATAAATAAATAGAAAAGTCCTGACGGACTGGCTGACTCATCAACACCCAGCCCAAACCCTTGGACGTAGAAAGCTGAAATTTTGCACAGAAGTTCCCTTTATAATCTAGACAAGGAATAAGGAAGGTTTTTTCGGATTTCAACCCCTAAGGGAGTTCAATAGGGGATGAAAGATCCGCGCGGGCGAAGCCGCTGGCAAAAGCTAGTTAGGTATATAAATACGGATAATATTTTGGCGAATTTTATACTATCCGCTTCGGTTTTCCTTACCTTTTTTCTAAAAAGTGTTCTTCTTGGTCGCTTCCTTATTGCTTCGGATGGCGACCGCATACATCACGTCTCCAAATTATGCGGTTCGAATGGGGAAGCCGGTGATTTTATTGACGGGATGTGAAAAATTTAATAATTAATTATCTTTCTTGGAAAGATCATAATCCGAAGTTGACAATCTAATGAATATGTCACTGAGATCTTTGTCAAAGTTTTGAAACTGTTACGCGATTCGTAATTCCAAGTTATATGGTGGGCAAAACGCTTAACAAAGAAGGAACGAAAATCTTACAAAATATATTTGTTCAGATATAGGAGAAAATGCAGGAGAGGATACGCATGTGAAAATGTTGGTATTATGACCATAATTAAGCCTATGCTAACAGGAAAATTAAAATTTAGTACGTCACTCTGGTATTGACGTCATATCGTCGCCTGGATGCAAAGCTTTTTCCTTTTACGTACCTTGTTGCGATGACGTAACTGCAATGTTTGAACTACTTTTCGTGTTGGTCGAGGCATATTATTATTTCACTAGCAATATAAAATTATACAGCAAACTTAAACAATTATTATTTTGTTAATTTTAGAAGATACCATAGGAATTAACTAATTTTCCGAAATATTTATTTATATACTAGCTGCTGCCCGCGGCTCAGCCGTTTCGGAGATTAGCCAGAACAAGCAGATAGACAGACAAACAAAAATATTTTTTTTTTTTTTTGTTTGCCATTACAAACAGACGCTACCGCTACCGCACCAGTAACAAGCTATGTCAGTAGGTACTGTGAGAGCTATGACTAGCCTCCAAAGTACCAGGATTTAATATAGCTATGAATTAAACACTAGGTGACCTTTAAATAGTAAGACTCCGCGTTTATTTCAAGAATTAGAAGTTTACAAATCCGCGGTGGTGCATGTTGGCACGCTTTAAGGTTTAACTCTGCTGACACTGGTCATAGTGTCACAGATTTGTTTGTCCTGACTTGAGTTAAGTTGTTGGGATTATTGATGAGTTAGGAGGCGTTATTGGGATATTCGTCCCTTCAGCTCGGGTCTTCTCGAATATTTCTTTGATTTGGTTGAGGGTTGCCTTGAGCTCTGCTTTAGATGGGTATCATTTTGTTCCCAATTTAAGCTTATAATCAGGTGTGACCCCGTTAAGGAACTTTTTATAAAGATTCTTTCATCTGTTACGTTAGCCTTTGAGGCTAGGTCTCCCTACGTACGAAAAAATTCCATAATGTCTTCATTTGGTTCTTGACCTGCGTTGTAGAATTGTTCAACGAAATCAATATTAGCAGGGAATTCTGCACTTAAGGTGAACCTAGTCCACATTTTTTGCAAACAAACTTTGGGAGTGTTTTACTCCACTGTCTGACATGGTATATCTAAAGTAAAATATGATATCGTTTTGTCTCATTATTAATATTGTTTGTACGGAAAGAATACTAAAATAAAAACCCATTAAAAAGTTAGAAGCCAACAAAGATTCGTTTTTCTTGCTAATTTTACTTAACTTTGGGCATGTTTAAATAATAAAAGACGTGTAAAATCTCCAAAACCAAGTCGGTACCGACAAAGTTCAATTATCGAAAAGTTCAATAAATTTTATTGGTCATTGATTTATGCATTGGATTTTTCATAAAATTCGATCTTCCAAAGGACTTTTCTTAATTTTTTCACGAATTTTTAACTATAAATGATCATGCATCTCACTTAATAACGTTTTGCGTGTAGACTAGCGTCTAACTGCTCATCACTGATACTATCTCTGTCGGACACGAAGCCTGGTGAGACAGCGTGATTTTCAGTCAGGCCCACCAGTGAGTTCGAGCCCGCGACTAGGTTCTAGATTGATTTAAAGTCTAAATTTTCTTTGTAAATGCATTTAAAGTATGCGAGTGCGGGTCCTTGCAGGTAGGCTCCTAATATGAGGCCTAGGCTGCTATCCGGCCATTGGTTTATGGCCACTACAAGGCGAAATTGCGCGATAAAATTGTTAAAGCAATTTGCACCGGTACCAGAGAAATAATAGGTCTTTACCTATGAAATTGCCGTTTTGTATGAAAAAATTTAAACGAATTTTTTTCATGTATTTTTTATTTGTATTAATCGAAGTAATCACCCATGCAATCAATGCATCTTTGCCATCGCAGTGGCAGTTTATTGATGCCCTTCTTAAAGAAATCAGCTGGACGGGAGGCAACAAATTCTTCAAAGGCATTTTGTACTGCCTCTCGGGTATTGAATTTTTTTCCCGCCAAGAAGTTATCCAAATTCTGGAAAAAGTAGTAGTCTGTAGGCGCAAGGTCTGGTGAGTAGGGCGGATGACGGAGAGCTTCCAACCCCAGTTCTTGCAACTTGGAGACCGTCTGCTGTGCAGTATGAGGTCGCGCGTTGTCGTGCAGGAGCAGCGGAGACGAGCGATTGACCAATGCTGGTTGGAGATGTGCCAGCTTCTCCATCATTGTGTTCAGTTCTTCACAGTACACATCTGCAGTAATGCTCACCCCGTTTGGTAAGAAGCTGTGATGAATCACACCGGCGCTAGACCACCAAACAGTGACCATCACTTTTCTAGGGGTAAGTTTTCGTTTAGGGCATTGTTTAGGTGCTGAACCAGGATCCAACCAACTTGCTGAGCGCTTGCGGTTATCAAACAGAATCCATTTTTCATCGCAGGTAACAATGCGGTTCAAAATTCCTTCATTTGTGTGTCTGTTGAGCAGTGCAAGGCACGTCTCGACGCGTACTTCGCGCTGACGATCATTGAGTTCGTGGGGCACCCATTTGTCAAGCTTTTTTACCTTGCCAATTTGACGCAAATGGACCAATATTGTTTTGACGCTAACGTCGAAAGCTGCTGCTAATTCAGCCGTAGATTGTGTATCATCAGCTTCCACAATCGCCTTTAATTCGTCATTGTCGACCAAAGTCTTCGGACGACCGCGAGGTTCATTTTTCAGGTCGAAATTTCCAGAACGGAAGCGAGCAAACCAATAACAGGTGGTGCGTTGGTTTGTAGTGTTAGCTCCGTAAACGTCGTTGATGTTGCGTGCCGCTTGTGCCGCGTTGCTGCCACGACGGTACTCATATTCCATAATTACTCGAATTTTTAACGTATCCATGATGACGAAAAAGATTGAAATGGGATGAAAATGTAACACTAATCAATAAACAAATGACTACTTTTGGAAAAAAAAATCCATGTTTTTAAAATAAAATTAATTTGAAATTAGAATTCTTACCCAAACAAAAATTATTTTGATTTGAAATGGCCAGTACTGCAAAACGGCAATTTCATAGGTAAAGACCTAATATATGTTCGACATGACGGTCGCAATTTCGCCTTAACCACATAACTTTGTGTGTCCACTTCTTGGTGCGATAGGCTTCGCCTTATCGTATAATTCTTATGTATTCTGAAATTTCTAAAATTTGTGGAGTATTTAGGCTCTGCACAATATCTACTTTGTGCACGCAGCGTATTATTATAAAACGTCTTAAGGGAGTTTCAGCGGCGGCGCCTCCACCAAATGCTATGACTAGCTATGCTAGTCTAGCCCCCAAAGTACCAGGATTTAATATAGCTATGAATAAAACACTAAGTGATCTTTTTTATGTGCCTCTCGATAATAGCAATCCATGAGTATTAATGTAATACGCTTTTCACCATCTGGTAATACCACCCATGGACTCCACGAGACAGGCTTGACCTAGTGTGGAGTTCATATGCAAAATGTTTCCTTTGCGTCTTATTCCTGTTTTTATTTTTTCCTTGTTAACTAATGTACTAATGTAGACTTTAAGGAATTGTAAAGCACTGTTTTTGGTACAATAAAAATTATCTTATCTTTAAATAGTAATACTCCACGTTTATTTCAAGAATTAGAAGGTTACAAGTCCGCGCCTGTCAGTAGAATGAATGTTCCCGGAACAAAACCAATGTAAAATTATTTTAAATGCTAAAACTAAAGCTTCCTGACTGTTCGAACATAGACACAGCCCAATGATTGGCTGCCAGTCACGTAAGGTTTTACGATGAGCATACAACCTTTACAGTACTTTGTAACGGACTCGGCATACGTAGAATGGAATTAAAGTACATAGTGGGGTTTTCCTGAATGTATGAGGTATTTAAATGACGGCAAAAAAGTACTTCCTGTGGACATCAATTGTAATGACACAGTTACGAATTCCCAAGAATAGTGGTACAAACATATGAAAAGAGGCTTTTTAGGTAGGAGTTTGCAAAATGTATCATGCTCCAGAGCTGCTTTTACCTTTTAATTTCCACATCACAAACATACTGTCAGGAATGAGCTTCGTTAAAAATTTGCCTGAGTATATCTGATTAGAACAGGGGTCGAATTAGTTTTTTCAGGTAACGAATCTCATCATAATCATAAAATAATTTATTTGTTTTCTCTTTAAGACATAAACTCTAGGCTCTTGTATAAGGATTTCCACAAGTATCTCTTCTGATAAGAGGTGAGACGATGATATCATCTGGTCTCAAAAGAACCAGATCGTAACAATGTATATGCTGCAGTGTGTATGTTCTGTGTGAGTGTTGCTCAGGCTATCGTAGCTAGCATGCGGTCTTTCCAAAATAACTTTTTAGTTCTTATGCTGAGGATTGCTTAGGTACAGTAGACACCAACAAAGTAATAATACTATGGCACGTAGTAGCTACTTTAGATTAAAGATTGCAATCTTAATTGATGCGAATTCTTAGCCGTTTTACTGTCGAGGAAGATTGTTAAAACGATGGTGAATTATTGTTTTCACTGACCAACATTTACGTCATTGTAGATTATCTCACAATTTTATTATGTGCGTCATGCAATTATTATGAAATCCCGTTGTTAAAAGGCACCATGAGTAATATCCCATTAAATTTTTCCTTAAACCGATACTGCTTAGACGTTTCCTTAAAGTCCCTATATTATAATAATGATGGTGTAAACCCAAACCGTACGTCTGCGGGTGCGGGTTGTTCGAAAAAGATACCATGGCCCCTGGCAAACAGGCAACTGAAGGAACACTGGTGGGTTTTAGTCAGTAAAAGTCTGACACGCCTTCCTGCTCCACCCAGAGCGGGAGAAGTTATTTGATGTTTTGCCCACCCAAAAATAAAAAAATCCCTTACCGTACGTCAGGCGACCAATGAGTCAAACTGTCAACCCAATGGGTCCCTCTTATCTTAATATCTAGATAGGTATATCACGGTTGGCCAAGACCCAAATGATGAGACCAGCTGGACTCGTATAATACTACGGGTCCTAAGCAACTATACAGAGTAGCAGGGACATCGACGCGCAAACTAACCATTATTAAAAAAGGAATTAGTTGTGCTATACATTTTGACCGCGTATGTATTGCACTTTTTTTATGAAACAGCATTTTTATTATAGCCGACGAAAAACTTTTAATTTTAGGGAAAATTGATTCTTTTTTTGCTAACTGTACTTTTTTAAGATCTGTGAGTCTGGGTGCAATTTTTTCAAAAGGTTTCCTAAGACCGTTTTCTTGCAGCGACAATGGTTAACGTCTGTCCCATCTCAAACAACTCATCATCATCATCGTCATGATTGGCTACAACGCTCCATAAAGGTGTATCTGGAATTTCCTACCCTTTTGGCTCGTCTTTTTACACTTTGCGGCAAACTATAGAACAATATGAACTAAAAGCAATATTGCTCATCCCACATAGCACATACATAAGGGTGGTCCCTTATGTAACGAAAGTGAGCAATTTACCTATATGAGTATCCGTGCCCAGTTTCTAAACCTAAGGAATGCGATTTTTCATACTAACTGTATCCTTTCTCCCTTTTGCTTTTAGAAAATTATTTTATTTTGCTCCATAGTTTGGCGCAAAATTTATTTAAACCAGTTTTCTATACATGTCCTTAACACACCTTTAGGGGTAGAATTTCCAAAACTGGTTCCTTGCAGTGCTCACTTTTGTTATTTATGGAAACTCTTGCGCAATATTTCATGCTAAGTGTTTTATATCAGTGAGTGAATTTAAGATTTTTATTGTGTAAATAGAAGATAGGTATTTGTCATTCAAAACTGCAATATTTTTTAATAAGATATTTTGATTCTCATGAACCCATTGTCAAGTAGCCAATAATAAAACACGTTTTCAGACTGAATTTTATTGACGACTTCAGATTTGTCGCCAAATGTGAACTTTTTTTTAGATTATTCGAGCTATGTGTAACCTAAAGTTTTGTGTAATTTTAATAGCTAGGAATACTTCAACTATAGGCAAGTTTTGTTAACTAGATACCCCGCCGGCTGATACGGAATCAAATTTCATGGTCATCTTCAAAATGGGTTGGGCAGACTTGTCACAACATAAGTATGCTTAATATAGTAAAAACTGTATCAAAATCCATTGGTTTAGAGGAACTAAGCGGTCACACAAAAAGACAAAAACAATAGTATTTGTAGATGTAGAATGAACTTGTGCAACATTATCGGCCTGTTTAGTTTCTTTGTCCTTAAAAATAATGGCGAATGGTATTATGTGCTGGTCGTAAGCTTCATAGCCTGTATTTTAACTAATAAAACGAATGTTTAAATTGTTATGGTTATCAGTCTATCCCTTTTTAGTTTCGTAAACCATAAATAATCTGTTCACTCAGGTAAATATTGTGTTTTGCGGCATCATATCCAGTTACTCGCGGACTTTGGCCCGACATCTGCAGCACACAGGAATGCCTCCCATAGCCGAGGCGATCTCCATCTTGGGTTCCTGGCTAACGGGATCCACCTCATCACTCAGCACGAAGAAGTCGAAGTCCATTTTTTGGGTGACACATTCGATTTTGTACTTGTCCAGCATTCTGCTGCCCTTGATGAAGTGAGGCGTATTCCTTGTGATGAGCCCCTCGTTACTGTAATAAGACAATACAAAGCATAATAATTTTACCTAGTTTCAAAAAAACTATGGACCATGCTTGAATTTTGAAGCAGAGCACTAAGCACATTACCGCCCTAAGGAGTTTTACCGCATTAGGGTAAAAAAAGAAAACTACACGTTACGCCAAATCTAATGAGCACAAACGATAGCTGTACTAGTGACCATTAGGAGTTCAGATATACACCTTCCGTGTAACTACATTTCCTACATTTCCACTCCATCATCAAACCACCTAGTAGCACTATCTTATTGTACTGTTTACACAATTAAATACATCGCCTAAGTTTGAAATGAATACGACTCCTAGAAGTGAGTGAAAATTGGATTCCTGAAAGCTAGGGAAAATTCGACCTTATATTAAGCGTGTTACATATATTTCAATACGTTATTTGATCTTCTAGATAAGTATTTATGTTTGCCTTTGTGATGAGAATCAATGTAAACTAAAATTGGAGCCGGTATTTGACATTTAATCTGTCAAGTGCCTTTGCTTTCGATAGTAGCAACACTTGTGAGGCAAACGCATTGCTAGTGTGTTCATAGACCTACTACTACAGTAATACCTACTTTTCTGATCATTTTATTCGCAATCATAGAAAGAGCTATTTCAACGTTTTCAATTCAAAACCTTGCCATTTATCTTTAGGTATAAACTATTTGATGAGAAATGCATTAATAAAATTGCATCATTAGATAGTAAACACTCCAGGACAACTATCCTAACGTCCTATCTATCCCTAATAGTTGTTAAATAAATCAATCCTCACCGGCACCACTTAACACTGTAGATCTGCTGGAACTTTTCAGGTGACTGCACAACTACTCTCAGTTTTCCTTGCTTATCAATGATGTAGAAGATAGGCTTGTCCTGAAAACAAAAAGTAGAGATTGTGTTGTAAACCGGTTCATTAGTTGGTGTTTATTACTTCAAGGATTGTAATATTGGTTTTTGTCAGTGTTGTGTAGTTTTGAAGATTGTTATTTATAAAACTCAAAAATAAACACTGCACATAGTACCTACATACTTTATCCGTAATAATGGTTGTTAGAAGAAGTCGAGTAGCAAGACTTTCGTGTTTCTGAAGTAAGTAATGGTATCGATTATTTTGCATTATTTAGCTAAAATAAGTTAAATGACGTCATAGGTAGGTACTTACAGTAGAGTCAGAAGGACAGTCGGGCTCATCATAAGTTGCTCCGTTACGGGAATCAATGTCGGTTCGTGGTTCTGGATTTTCCACCTTCTGTAATAATCATCAATACAAAAAGTTTGACAAATTAAAGCAATAATCTTTGTAGGTACAAGTTCTATACTTATAATGGATTTAAAGATACAGTAATACTATTTTAAATGAATTGATTATTTGCTTGACTAATATGTAAAACCTTGTCAAAAATATTACATTACCTATACATAAATATGAGTTTTCTTACCAATTCACTCATATCTGCGAGAAGCGCAGCAATCTTTTCCTTAGGGTAGTTCTCACCCTCCTCGAAGCAGTAAGACTGCCCTTGGCAGGGACCTGGCATCTCCACTGTAATAATAACGCAAGTGATAATTTGAATATGTACGATTCTTATGTTGTTCACTACTTAAAAGGTTCGTGGACTTTCCACAATATAAAATCACATGAATTACATAATATCTTAGCGTTAACTGATTTTCAATCACTAGTGTAAAAAGTACACGGATGCTCGGTGGTAGTTGGGTTTTATTAGGTCACAGATTAGATAAACAACATTCTTAGTTAAAAGTTTTACTTATTCTGGTCATACGTACCTACCTACAAACTGAATTGAGAAGAATTATATGATTTGCGTGTTATTTCCAATCAGTGATGACTTGATGATAGGTAGGTAAATAGTTCTCCTTTGTATGTCTAAACATACAAAGGACAACTATACAAATATTGCAGGCTTTCTTAAATTAGATATATCTTAAATAAGAATGTCATAAATGAGTGTAAATAAAATATTTATAGTTACATTCTACAAGAGAACTGGAGTCGAACAATACGGCTCCATCGTCGGGATATGCTTTCACTTGATTTGAGCCCATGTGAAGACCAACCTACAAATAAATAATAAACGCTATCAATAAAACATTAGGTTACCCCCCTATATAATGGAAATCTTGTACTTTATGCATTTTCATAATTCGCGAGGAAGCATTTGTGTTTTTCAGCAGGGACACAAAATAATCAAAATTCTGTTTCCAATAAAGTACGTCAATCTGAATTCATCTTAAATGTTGGCAACGGTATCATTGATGAGATTAAGTGTTGTTGGGTTTTTCTAGTGGAAATTTCTCAGTAGCTGAACGAAGTTCGAAATTATGCGAGGCAAAGATGCTTGGCTATTTTTTTTTTTTTTAAACACAGGCTGTAATAATAATCATCCTGCATAGTCCTTCTGCAGGGCAAAGGCGTCTAGGTATTGCTAAAATAATAAGTATTGTTTTTTTACTAAGTAAATATTAAAAGTGTAAAATAAGACTTACCAGAACTGCAAACACCAGGGAGAAACACATTTTTGCCATTTTTATTTATTAATAAAATGGTTAATTATTTTGCAAAATGTTAACAAGCAAAAACTTGTAGTATAAACATTTAAGAAATGTTTCTTGTCAACTGTACTCTCCGTTTCAAACCCAAGGGAAGAATGATATGGGTGTGCAACTCATCCAGTTATTTATACAGAGGCGCACAGTTAAGGAAAACGGTAAGTTAAAGCAAAATAACATAAATAATAGTGTTTCAAAAACACAGTTATGTTTTCCTCCTTGATAATGCAATAATTAATCATTTAGTATTACGTCGGAAAATCCAGGATTTGATTTTGTGGCGTAATATTTTCTTTAATTTGTTAATGTCCTTCCTATGCCGAAGAACCGAATAAGACCGAAATTTATCCCTATGAAGACTGAAAGTTTTATGAGTAGGTTTTATGAGTAGTACCTACATGTGTTCGGAGGTGTTTTAAAAATGTTTTATTTTATATCATTAATTTAAAAAAATTATGACAACCACCCAAAGGGAATCACCAATTTGAGCTAAGCGTGGACAAAACGCCCCGGTAATAATTATTTTTACCAAACAATATAACTAATTCTGAAAGAAATATTTTTGCACATCACATAGTAGCCAGGTACACTCACAAAATGTCGAAATAAAGAGTAAATGAACTGTATCCACCAGTTAAAAAGCATAGCCATTTGTTTGACGCAGTGATACCAGCACGGAAAAAAAACATCAATTTCAGTCTGTAATCAATTATGTTAACCAAAAAAAAGTGTTTGTCTGCATAACAAGTACCTACCGATCAATACCGTATGAGAAAATTATACTCATTTATTAAAGTAAAACAATCATAAACGTTATTAGTTTTTGAACATATTTTTTTGATTAGAACGGTTCTTTAAATCTATTATTGTCATATGATTATTATTTTTACTATTGTATCGCTTATAGAGATGATCAAACGCGCGGCTGTTTAGCAACATCGATGCAGCTGAAAGAAAAAAGAAGCCTAATAAGATCGCGACTGAAGCGCGACAGCATCGCGATAGTAGCGATATAGAATCTAAGCGAAGGTACACAGCCAGCGACAGCATCGTAGCTGTATCGATACACATGCGTGACAGCATCGCTAAAAAGTCGCCGTGGGCGAGGTCTCTTAGGATACCGCGGCATCGTTGCCGTCAGTATGCACTTGCATGTAGTGTTGCCAAAAGATCCCCTGCATTGCCGTGCCGCAAGTAGGCGCCGGCCCTTAGTCATACAGTTGCCGACAACTTGGTTTGTTTACTTAGTAGTCAGACGTGAGTCAGACCAAATATTTTAAGGCTGGTACAGGCCCGCTCGGACCAGCACCCTAATTGCGTAACACGCGATTAATCATAATCGGTTACATTTTGACAGTTCAAAAATATTCATTGCGTTATTTACGTTGTTGAGCAGACACATTTTTCGAACACATGAAGCAATGGTTTAGCCATCTGTTTAAAAACGAAACAAATCGTGACGAATCGTGAGTTACGCAATTAGGGTGCTGCTCTGTATGCTCAACAGACATGGTCAACACAAGCTCGTTACACACAAAATAGATATTCAAGTAAAACCTTCCTCTTTTCTGCTTATTTGCTGTGCTCCATTATGATCTCATTATTATTATGAATACACATTCCATAAAAGTTTACATTTTAGTCTATTCGAAATGTACTACTTATTACACATTTGTACATACTTGCATAACTCACGCCATCTTCTCATTGGAGAAGGCAGATACGATAGAACGCAACGTATTGTGAATGTAATGATTACAAAGAAAACTTTAACCCTTAATTGGGCATGGCGTGTGTGCGTTCTACTCGGTTTTATAAACCTAGTGGGAATTTTTTATTTAGGAATAAGATTAAAATTCATTTTTTTGTTTTTATTTTTTTTTATTATTTAAATAAAAAAACAACGTGGGAAATATACTCCTACTGCAAGTGTAGGGCTAAATGAAGGGAGCTCTATGTGGGAAATAATCTACACGTTGGAGAGTGCTGGTGTAGAATGATAATTCTCAAAGCATGGAGCAGCGCATAAGGATACCAAACATATGGAACAAGAATATTTTGTCCTCTGCTCTTTTGCCCGGGTGCTACAGAATCGACACCTTCTATATTTACTAATGCGTGGCATATGTAGTCCAACATTTGATAAACGGGTCTCATCTGGCACACCATAACAGCCTCCTTTTTTCGTTTTGAATACTGCAGCCTGCTTCTTTCTGCTACTAAAATTATCAATAAGTGCACGTGCAAGTCGTAAACGGAATTCTTTATGGGTGTTTCTTCGTATTGAATGAGTAGTCATATATACTATATATGAATTTATAATGGCAGCTTCCAGTAAAAACCAGAATATTCGGTGCCAATTTTTTCTGGATTTTCGACCTACAGGATAGGAAGATCTGTAATGGTCAAAAAGGTCAACTCCACCCATGAACTCTGTATATTTTTTTATGGCCAACGGACAAAACATATTTTTCTTTGAACCATCTTTTTGAGTCCTCTTTATTTCAATAATATCTTTGGGATTGAAAGCAGTTGTACACACAAATACATCTTTCGTGTCTCTCCATTTGATAACTGAAAGCGGCGCCGAATATTGGTAAATAAATTCACCAGGTTTTAGTGTTGTCTCTCTAGATTTCTTGGTAATCAATTCTGGTAAGCCCTTTCTGTTTATGCGAACAGTGCCAATTGAAAATATTTTTTTTTCAAACAAAGCTGTCATTAGCCCCAAACTCGTAAAAAAATTGTCAAATACCAAGAGAGTATTTTCTGGCACATCATCTGCAAGATCTAATACCACCCGGTAACCTAAGTTTTCTTCAGATGCATTACCAACTTTACCTGTGTAAAATTGGAACTGGAACAGATAGCCGCTTTTGGAGTCGCACCTGGCCCAACACTTGTACCCCCTTTTTATGGGTTTTTTGGGCATATATTGCTTCATGGTACTCTTACCTTTAAATTTGATCATAGATTCATCTATGGACTGTGTTTGAGATGATGTGCAAGCTTCAGCAAAGGTCTGATTTAGTTTTTGAATGAGTGGTTGTATTTTACACAGTTTGTCATAGTTGGGGGATGTTTTCGGTAATTCTGTTCTTACGTCAGATATATGAAAATTTTCAGTGATTTTTTTGAACCGTCTTAGGGTCATGACACTAGAAATAACTGGGTTTTTATAAAACACATCTGTGGACCAATATAGCTGGCTATCAGAAATTGGATTGATTGACATCAGTATCATCATACCTAAATATGCAGAGATCTCTTCCTTTGTGACATCTTGCCATCCATGTGATCTTTTTTCATTTGCATATATGTTTGTATTTTCTACAATTAAGTTTAGCATAGACTCCGGAAACATGTCCAAAAAGTAATCTTTTGGGGTACTCCTATTAGTATATATTGTTCTTACTTGCAATGGCTTGTCAAATGAAGGGATATTCAAGTCTCCAACAAATGTGGTCCATAAACGTTCTCTATTTTGCATATCAGAATAACTTGGTCTCGGAGTATTTGATGGAACATTTCTACTTTCAGGAGGCATATTCAACACAGGCTCCTGCTGATTGGACTGTGTATCTGTTATGTCCATTGCTTCATTGTTTATTTGATTTTGTTGAAATACAGTATCTATATCTAAGCTCCTGGTAGAAAACTGTTCATCAAGAGGCTGAATAACTATTTGAGAGCTTGCACTGGAAACAGGCATTCTATCAGGAAAGTAATCACGTGGGGTACATTCAGGCCTGTTGACAAGTACTTGTTCATCTGCATATTGCACAGTTTCAGCTGCGTCTGTATTTATTTCACCTGGAAAAATAAAGGTACTATAAAACTAAGCACTGAAAAAATTCTATTCTTACCTAATTGTTCAATAAATATCTACTTACCACTCAAAATAGCAATCAAGTCGTCTTGAGAAAATGATTTTTGAATTTGGTCTAACATTGTATTCATATGTGATACATCATCTACTATGGGATGTTCATCTTCACTAAGATGGTCAGATTCGTCGTCTTCTGAAGACATCAATATTGACAGTGCCCTTTCCACATTTTCTCCCTTTGAGAGATCTAGTATTTTTCTCTGAAACACATAATTATGTTAGTTGTATATTTTCGTATTAGCTAAAATTAGAGT
This sequence comes from Antitype chi, assembly GCA_947359405.1. NCBI lineage: Eukaryota > Metazoa > Arthropoda > Insecta > Lepidoptera > Noctuidae > Antitype > Antitype chi. The sequence continues at coordinate 4,360,921 of OX375815.1, read as the reverse complement.
CAGTTGTGGTCTAAAGTATTATAATTCCCACAAGTTTTGAAGCACAATAATTACACTGATATTGAAACAATCACAAAAAATAACATTGATATCCATAAAACAACTCAAAACCTACAAATAATACTAAATAAAATAAACTTACCACATTTTTCCGCGACATTATAATTTTTTTTTGTATTTGCACTACAATTTTTAGTTCACAACTCAACGAAAACAAACAGCCGGTTTTTTGACTGCCCACAGATAAAAAATTCTGTTACGTTCCGTTTCAACTTCGACGTTAGGGTGAAGACACATTGTTTGTTCGTATAATAATTGACATATTGTGGGATTCATGTAACTTTTGACGGCATAGAGACACTTAAAATGATGTGGGAAGTATTCTCCTTTAGTCCAATTAAGGGTTAAATATACGTATAATAAAATCATAAGCTCATACTCATGTCCATACTTACTAAGTACCTACGTTGTCTTTTTTCACAAAAATTGGAAGGTTACTTCCATGTAAATATTCATTTAATAATATTTAGTTATGTTTTTATTGAAATTCAAAATCTTTACCTTATAAATACATTTAGATTTTTCATTCGATTCAATCATCATTCAACATAAAACATGTCATGAATCAAGTAGTTTCCTAACACCGCTTTTATTATGATAAAAGCGGTGTGAGGAACTACTTGACACCAAATCTCGCTACTCCTCGTTTCTGTGTTGATACAAATACTTTTGTTTTGCAAAATGATAGCGAAACTACCTTAGGGTTTTTTTTTGGGTGGGAAATCATCAAATAAGAAGCATTTAAGAGTTAATCGCGCTCTACGCTTTTCCATGTAGAGATTCGATCATATTATCGATCGCTGCCATACAAAGTTTTCTTGGTCTACTTTAAGAAGATATATTACTATTTAATATTAGTATTATTACAGAAGGTGAAGAAGGTGCTTAGTAGGTAGCCATTCAAAACTTTGTTCGTGACCAGAACTTTGATCGTCATCACCAGAAGCTACTTCAATTTCCTACTAAGGACTTGTCTAACGAAATCTTGTCATATAGGTAAGATAGTCTTCGTTGAAGGCTGATGTTATTTGTAGATGACACATAATTGATGTTTAAAATAGACTGACGTTCACAAAATCTTGACGACGTGAATAACTCTATTCTTCAGGTCTAAGATTGGTATACGGTAAATAATTTGGTACTAAATGGCACAAAAACCAAATACATTAGGTTTAAATTACCAAATTTTAGAAGTAGCGAATGTGACTTCATGTTGAACGGAGAAAAGCTGTAATTTGTTAATCAAACAGTATTCCTAGAAATCACGCTAGACGAGAAATTACAATGGGGACCTCATATAAAATCTCTTGCGGGGCGGCTAAGCTCGGCCGTTTATGCTATTAGAAAGATCAGACGGTTAACAGATGTAGAAACCGCGCGTTTGGTCTATTTTAGCTACTTCCACAGCATTATGTCGTATGGCATTTTACTGTGGAGTCGGGCTGCTGACATTGAATCCATCTTTATTTTGCAAAAGAGAGCTGTCAGAGCCATTTAAAATCTACGTCGCCGCCAATCTCTCAGAGAACGGTTTAAAAGGATTAATATTATGACGGTACCTTGCCAATTCGTTGATGAAAAACTCAAGTATGTAAGAAAACATCTACATCTTTTTAGGAAAATAAGTGATAGATATAATTTTAATACTAGAAACAAAGACAAAATAGATTAACTATTATTCAGATTAGCTAAACTAGATACATCTTTTATGAGGTACTGTGTTAAATGTTTTAACAAAATACCTTGTGATATATTGCAATTCAATGAAAATAAATTTAACACTCATATTAAAAGTAAAATTTGGAAACATGCTGGTCCTGCTCCATAGTACAATCTAGAGTCAAAAAATCAAACTGGTTGCTTATTGAATTGTTTACACACATTGAAACAATTACCTAATTATATTTATGACATTGAGTTACACTCAGTGATTACTTTAACTCACACACTGACTTATTACTTCTTAATATTCTAGGAAAATCGTATACTTACTTTTACAATGTTTGTAAATGTGTGAGCACCATGTATCTATCATAGAATTAATTTATCTGTATTGCTTTTATTCTGGGTGCATCGTTTTCACACATATTCATATAATGAATGTACTATGTTAAATACTGTACTTAAAAAAAATAAAAGAGTAACGGTGGAGTTTCTTGACCATTCTTCTCCATACGAAACTACATTTTGGATGGGACGAATAGAATCAATTCTATTTTAATGTAAATGTTGACGTTCAAAAGTGCCTTTTAAGTGCCTATTTGAAATAAATGCCTTGACTTTGACTTTGATGGTGATGAAATGATGATTTATGAAATGCAGGCACAATAAATTAACTATTTAATAATAAAATTAATGTTTAAATTATCATGGTTTTCAGTCTATCCCTTTTTGGTTTCGTAAACCACAAATCATCTCTGTTCACTCAGGTAAATTTTTTTTTTTTCGGCAGCATATTCAGTTAGTTGCGGGCTTTGGCCTGACATCTGCAGCACACAGGAATGCCTCCCATAGCCGAGGTGATCTCCATCTTGGGTTTCTGGCTGACGGGATCCACCTCATCACTCAGCACGAAGAAGTCGAAGTCCATTTTTTGGGTGACACATTCGATTTTGTACTTGTCCAGCATCCTGCTGCCCTTGATGAAGTGAGGCGTATTTCTTGTGATGAGCCCCTCGTTACTGTAATAAGACAATACAAAGCATAATAATTTTACCATGCTTGAATTTTGAAGCGGAGCACTAAGCACATTACCGCCCTATGGAGTTTTACCGCATTAGAGTAAAAAAAGAAAACTACACGTTACGCCAAATCTAATGAGCACAAACTCGATAGCTGTACTAGTGACCATAGGGAGTTTATATATACACCTTCTGTATAACTGAATTCTATATGCCCTACCCTACATTTCCACTCCATCATCAAGCCACCTAGTGGCACCATGTTATTGTACTGTTAACAGAATTAAATACGTGGCCTAAATTTGAAACGAATAGGTACGATTACTCGAAGCGAATGAAAATCGGATTCGTAGATTTGCATAGCACACATTCAGGATGGCCTTAAATTACGCGTTTTACAAATATTGCGTTATATTATTTGATCTTCTATAAGTATTATGTTTGCCTTTGTGATGAGAATCAAAGTGAATTAAAATTAGAGCCAGTATTCGAGTTTTAATTTGTCAAGTGCCTCTACTTTTGATAGTAGCTACACTTGTGAGGCAAACGCATTGCAAGTGCGTTCTTAGACCTACTACTACAGCAGTACCTACTTTTCTGATAATTTCATTCGCAATCATAGAAAGAGCTGTCACAACGTTTTCAATTCAAAACCATTGTCATTTATCCTTAGGTATTAACTAGTTGATGAGAAATACACTAATAAAGTTACATCATTAGATAGTAAACACTCCAGGATAACGATTTATCCTGTCGTCCTATCTAGACCTATTTATGGACCTTATGGTAATAATTGTTAAATAAATCAATCCTCACCGGCACCACTTAACACTGTAGATCTGCTGGAACTTTTCAGGTGACTGCACAACTACTCTCAGTTTTCCTTGCTTATCAATGATGTAAAAGATAGGCTTGTCCTGGAAACAAAAAGTAGAGATTGTGTTGTAAACCGGTTCTTTAGTTGGTGCTTATTACTTCAAGGATTTTAATATTGGTTTTTGTCAATGTTGTGTAGTTTCGAAGATTGTTATTTATAAAACTCAAAAATAAACACTGCACCTAGTACCTACATACTTTATCCGTAACAATGGTTGTTACAAGAAGTTGCAAGATTTTCGTGTTTCTGAAGTTAGTTTCATTATTTCGCTGAAATAAATCAAGTGACGTCGTAGGTACTTACAGTAGAGTCAGAAGGGCAGTCGTCTCCATTATTTCCGAGGCGGGAATCAAAATCGGTTCGTGGTTCCGGATTTTCCACCTTCTGTAATAATCAAAACAAAACGTTAGACAATTTAGAGCAATTAGCTTTGTTGGTACTAGTTTGTTTTGTTTATAATGGATTGAAAGATATACCAATGCAAATAGCATAAGTGAATTGAATTAATATCTGAAACAAGGCTTAAATATTTGATTACCTATATGAGTTTTCTTACCAATTCACGCATATCTGCGAGAAGCTCAGCAATCTTTTCTTTCGGGTAGTTCTCACCCTCCTCGAAGCAGTAAGACTGCCCTTGACAGGGACCTGGCATCTCCACTGTAATAATAACGCAATTATTATGTAAAAATCTATTTAGAAAACTCACAAAATTGAATATGTACGATCCTTACGTTGTTTACTATGAAAAGTTCGTGAAATGATGGCCACAACAGAACATCATTTGTGAACAACATAATATCTTCTTAGTGGTAACTGATTTTCAATCACTAGTGTAAAAAGCGCTCGGATGCTTGGTGGTAGTTGGATTTTATCGGGTCACACAATAGGTAAACTACGTGCTTGGTAATTTTTTTACTTACTCTGTTCATACATACCTACCTACAAACTTTATTGAGAATTTAAATCTCAATCGTTTATTACAATCCATCAAATACCCTTACAGGTGGTAAATAAAAATTGTAGAAACAATAGCGTATTTTCCAATTTAATATAAACTATTTTCATTTGAAGATTGGGACGGTATATTTAACACAAAAATCAAAATAAATTTATTTATATAATTTTTCGTTGTTTTGAATTTACCGCCAAAACGCTTATTACGATGACTTTTTATCACCTGACATCGTGACGTCAGTTTTGTGTAAATGGAACTGGTGTAAATACTTAGTTTGGCGCAGTTTTACAAGTATTTGTAAGAGGCACCGCACATCAGTAATATCACTATCTTTCCATTAAAAATCTTGTTAATTATAAACTCGGCATTCACTTTAATAACTACTTTAGTTTACGCAAAGTTTACGTCACGTGTCGTCACGTGGTAAAGAGTCAACGAAAAATAAATTGTATTTAAATCGTTTTTATTTAAAAAAATGGATATAAATCAATTTAATTTTATTTTTCTGTTAATTATTTCGTTCCAATCTTCAGTTCGAATAGTTTTTTAATAAATTAAAAAATACCCTAATATGGGCCCTGTCGGGCACAGCAAATTTTTAAATAAGTAGAGAGAGGAAGAGCGCTTTATTAATTTTCCTTGTTTTTAAGTTTGAATTATTTTGTATCCTGTTAAGTATTTTATATTTCTATTCAATATATTATTTAAATGATTGCGTGTTACTTCCAATCAGGGTGTCTTGATGACACTAATGCGTGTCATGATAGATAGGTAAGTAGTTCTAAACATAAAGGGATCTGATGGCGAGACAGTTTCTGCGCAGTTAAGATTAGAGTTTACTCGTAGTTACCACTTATAAGCTCGATTATACACAAATTGCAGGCTTTCTTTGAATTGATATATTTTAATGTTAAATAGGAATAACGTAAATGATTGTAAATAAAGATTTATAGTTACATTGTACTAGATTACTGGAGTCGAACAATATGGCTCCATCGTCGGGATATGCTTTCACTTCATTTGAGCCCATGTGAAGACCAACCTACAAATAAATAAAAAACGCTATCAATACAACATTGCATTGCATTTCCATAATTCGTGAGAAAGCAGTGTGTGTTTCAGCAGGAACACAAAATAATCAAAATTCTGTTTCCAATAAAGTACGTCAATCTGAAGTCATCTTAAATGTTGGCAACGGTATCATTGATGAAATTAAGTGTTGTTGGGTTTTTCTATAAGTTCGACTTCTAAATTGTATTCAGTTACTTGACAGTTGGAGGGCAGATTTTGACAAAAAAAAAATAGTGAGGTGGTGTAAGAACGAACGAAATTGAATGAACTTTAAATAATGTACTTGCTAGTATTTTTTTTTATTTTAAATTTAATAACTTGTCTTAAAAACGTGACATGCAATATTAAAAATTGAAAAAATTGTTATATATATTTTGTGTCTCAGTAGTAAGGTAATTTAAAATAAAACAACTTAGAGATGTGTATTTAGAAATGTGAAAGTTTGTATGTTTGTATATTTAGATGTTTGGATGTTTGTTACTCAATCACGCTAATACAGCCTAACGGATTAGGGTGAATTTTGGCAAACAGATAGTTTATAGCCTGGATTAACATATAGAATACTTTTTACCCCGGTAACACGCTCCCGTGGGATAATTTCCGACCTCCACGAGGACGAAGCCGCTGGTAAAAGCTAGTATATATTATAAAGGTATCCGTGAATGTTATCAATATCATTGTTCATACGACACATATCATCTTCTACTTTTAATACGTTAGATATGCAAGCACTCCATGACGAAGGGGTCCCATTACTAACCCCTTCTTCAAATATTTTTTTAACTTCTTTCATCTTTAAATATTTATTATTTTTTGCGACATGCCCAAATTAAACCATTTTTATCATTCATTCTTTAAGCAAAATCGTTCACTACACCGACACTATTAGTGTTAGCATGGTAACATTATTTTTCTTTGAATTGTCAAGTTACTGAAAACAATTAAAAGTAGAACTATAGTGGGAATTTCTCGGTAGCTGAACGAAGTTCAAAATTATGCGAGCCAAAGACGTTTGGCTAGTTTAAATTTTAAATTTCTTGAAATAAAGGCTTTAATAATAATGTAATATTGATCAGCCTGTGTAGTCCCACTGCTGGGCAAAGGCCTGTAGGCATTGCTTAAATAATAAGTTTTTTTTTCTACTAAATAAATATTATAAGTGTAAAATAAGACTTACCAGAACTGCAAATACCAGGGAGAAACACATTTTTGCCGTTTTTATTTATTACTAACAAAGGCTAATTATTTGGCAAAATGTTGACAAGCAGAAACTTGCGCTATAAACAATTAAAAAATGTTTCTTGTCAACTGTACTCTCCGTTTCAAACTCAAGGGAAGAATGATGTGGTTGTGCAACGCATCCTGTTATTTATACGCAGATTTCAAGAAAACGGTTAGTTAAGCATAATAACAGAAATTTTATAATGTTTCAAAAACACAGTTACTTTTTTCCTCCTTGATAATGCAATCATTAATCATTTAGTATTACGTCAGAAAATCCAGGATTCGATTTTATGGCGTAATATTTTCGTTAAATGTTTAATACCTGCTTATCCTAAAGAACCGCTGTTTATCCTGATGAAGACCTGAGTCAAAAACTTGGGTATATTCATTGACAAGAACTTCTCTTGGACTGCCCAGCTACAGGAAGTTAGCCGCAAGCTGCATCTTTGAAAAGGCTGCGTAATTTTCTGCCGACTGCCACCAAGATTGCGCTTGCACAATCACTTCTTTTACCCATCATTGATTATGCTGATGCCAGCTATCTTGATCTTACCCAAGACCAACTCAATAAACTTGAGCGGCTTCAAAATGTCTGTATTAGGTTCATATTTGGTTTGCGCAAATATGACCGTGTTTCCGAATTTCGAGTGAAGCTCAAGTGGTTACCAATTCGCCTTCGCCGGAATGCCCATATTCTTTCCCTTTTGTATAATGTGCTCTTCTCCTCTTTCACCCCTATCTATCTTAACAAACGTTTCCAGTATCTTTGCGACTCCCACACGAAATCTTTGAGGTCATCAGACAACTTAAAGCTTGAAATGCCAATGCATTCCACAACTTTCTTAGACAAATCTTTTTCTGTTCAGGCTGCTCGTTTGTTGAATGCATTGTCAGTTCAAATAAAACGTGCGCAATCTTTACCTATGTTCAAGAGACTCGTGAAGGAGCATTACTTGTTGTTGTGATTTTGATGTAGCTGTGATAATCTGTAGTTGTCATTTATTTTCTTTGCTTTTATATTTAGTATGTATGTATATAAGTATCTACTATACAGCATATATATCTACGTATATAGATACGTAATATAGGCACAACTTACTATAATAGTATAGTAAGTTGTGCCTATATTATGCACCAATTACAACCCCATTTTTAAGTCCATGCAATCACTGTTCATTCCAAGGTTGCCTGGAAGAGATCGCAGAGAGGAGCGATAAGGCTGCCCATTGTATGTTTTAGTTTTTAAATGTTTTATTTTTGTTATGTATTTTCTGGTGTACAATAAAGCTTATATAAATAAATAAGACATTAAGTTTGACCACAAAATAATCATGTATGAGTAGGAACATACATGATTATTTTGTGGTCTTTTATAAACGTATCAAACATTATTTTATATATTTTTTTATTGGATGACAACTACCCAAATTCTTCATCAGTTCATGTGGTTAATAGCGGTCAACTGTACTTAAATACCTAGTCAATAATTGTCAGACACCATACTAGACAGATGAATAACTATTCATTTATTTGTCTAATGTGGTGTCTAGCAATTATTGACTAGGTATTGGCACGGGGCCTGCGTTTCAGAATTGTATCGTGCTTAAAGCATGATCCGTTGAAAAAGCGATAAGTTGAACCTAATTTTTACTGTCAGCCTTTGCCACGACATTGGTACTGACCATAACAATTAGCTGTGCCTATTAGGGTGTGTCCAGACCTAGTGAATGCGCCGCTCGCGAGCCGCTTGTGAACTGCGCGCGTGGTGCTCGCGTACGGTTACGGTTACAGCCGACGTTTGGTGCGCCGCGCCGCTCTAGTGCAGCTCTGGCAGTGCTCGAGTGAGGCGCGCGTGCAGCGCGCACATAGCTCGTACGCACATAGCTTCTTTTGCGTTTGAACTAAATATGAGCCTTAGTTTGCGAATTTGCTTCCGAAGATGTCGCACCATACGACTGCCGTTAGCATAATTGCTGCAGCATCGGCTATTTTAATACCAACAAACACTAACAGGAAAACCAGAAGACGTTGGTGGCAGGTTCCGTTTTTTTTTAAATAAGACACAATATAAGTACCAAAGTTGAAAGGCCATGAATTAAGCGGCCACTAAGCAAACCGCGGACGGCACGCGCGCACTACCTGCGCTGCTCGAGTACGGCGCGTAGCTTGCGCGCCAGGGGCGCGCGGACGGCGCAGAGGCTGCGTACGAACATGAAATGCACGCGCGCAGTTCGCAAGCGGGTCGCCCTTGGGGATAAATATATTTATTAGGCTTATGTATGTTGGACAATTCTCAACACCATCCTTCAAAAAGTAAGTTGCACGTTGTAAAAAGTAAGTATGAAACAAGAAAATATTCTCATCTGAAAGCCGTGATCATATCCCATTTTGCTCTCATGTTTGTCAATGTTTTCAAAAATACTTTCGTACAACCTATACACAAGAGCGAAGTCAAAGGCAGTATATCGATACTGCCTTTGACTTCGCTCTTGTGTATAGGGAGATGTTATCGAACTATAGACCTATATCCGTTTTAACTACCCTGTCAAAGATGCTTGAAAAACTCCAATAGACTCTTCAATGTACTCGGCCTATCGCAGTCCATTGCTGGAAATAGGCCTCCCCCGGCCTGCGCCACAGCACCCTGTCCTCCGCCTTCCGCATCCAGTTTGTCCCAGTCAAAAATATGTCCAAAATATTCGTTGACATTTGCACGTGACATCATGTGGCAAACATGTCAGTGACACATGTTTGTGCAAATAAATGTGGGATCAGGTGGTGAAATAAAATGGTGAATTTTACTTGTATTGCTATATTTTTTCGAAATTAAGTATAAATTTAAAATAAAACTTAAGCACATCGTCCGTGTCCGTTCATCGTTCCGTACAACGTCTCTCAAACCGCCATTTCTCTCTTTTTTCACTCTCTCTCATAACCTTTCAGTCGCACATCTGCATACGTTCCCTTTTACTCAAAATTCATTCCACACTCGGTCATCCTACACACTGTCTGGCCTCAGACACAACGTAAATCCCATACAATCCTAACACTTAACATAAAGAATCTTGAATTACATTTAATACTTTAAATTAAGTCTTATTTGAATTACAAAAACATAATGAAGTTGCAATCTTAAGCAATATTTATTTATTTAAACTTCTCGCACACAAAAAAGGTACAAAGGCGGACTTAATGCCTTAGGCATTCTCTACCAGTCAACCAAGGGTGATGCAGAGATTAGATGGCAGGTGCTTTGGATGAGAGGAATGATGAAAAAACCTATAAAATATATCATAATGAATTATAAATAATATTACATAAATAGGTTATTAACTAATAATACACAAACATGCATACATATCTACTATAATATATACTTAATATATATATATATATATAAATATATATATATATCCCTTTGATTCCAACTTTAAAAAAAAACAAAGAAAATCTTTTTTCAATTCAAATTCAATTCAATTTATTTCAGGAACAATTCACATTGTGTTTGAAAACATACATAATTAATAAATAAACAGGCTCATTAAAATTACAAACTAAAAACTAAAAGAAAACTAAAATTAAAAGAAAGAAAAACTTTTTTTTAAATAAGCTTTTATTATTACTTTTTAATACATATTTAAACATACTCAGCCTATAATGTTCCCAATGCTGGGACACGGGCCTCCTCTTCGTGAGAGGGAGTGGGCCGTAATCCACCACGCGGGCCCAGTGCGGGTTGGTAGATGTCACATGTCTTCGAATTTTTGTTTTTCGGACATGCCGGTTTCCTCACGATGTTTTCCTTTACCGTTTGAGAGAAGTGGTCATGAAGGTATACAAAGTAATAATGCACCTGGCTGGGTTCGAACGCCCGACCTTACAACTCGTGAGTCGCGGCCGTTACCACTGGGCCACCACTGCTCTCCTTACTATTTAAATAATTGACATTGTGAGAAAATATATTTTTAACTTTTTAGTTCGTTTTATTAGACAAGTAATAATAAAAGCTTGTTTAAAAAAAAGTTTTTCTTTCTTTTAATTTTATTTATAACTTTTTAGTATTTATGATGCGGGATTTAGTACGGCGTAGTTCGTAGAAGCGTTTTTCCGTTATGTAGCTCGTAATAATTCGTAGAACCCACACATATTGTTTTGAGCATTTAAAGTGTTAATTATTTAATATTTAAATAAAAGCTTGTAATAACTTACATCTATTTTATTTGTAGGATTTTTAGGTTTTGGTAAAATAATGTTTAAATTAGTTATGTGATTGTTGATGTGATTACTGGTTAGTTATTTGTAGCGTTTCTCATTGGATCCATTTCGTTCACGAACATATTTTCACAATTTTGATGGGTTTGCACTGGTTTGCATACGAACATTATCTAGGACCAAAGTACTCATCAAGTCGAATCAAACGAGCCTAAACTGGATGGGGTTGTGTCGTCTTATTGCAGAGTTCCTATGGCCACCTTCCAGAATGTATGCTATGTTATCATAATATTCCATTTTCCCGGGAACTGGGTCTAATTTAATTTGTAAGATTTAATTACAGACACCGGGACAGGTGAAAGTAAATAATAGCTTGTAAATAGGAGGAGGTTCTCAATTCGGTTGTATTTTTTACCTCAGATCAGTCATTTTTAAACCGATTTGTTTTTTTTTCATTTGTTTGATAGGGTACACAATATAGAGTGGTTCTCTATAAATATGGTCAAGTTCTGATTCGCGGTTTTTCAGTTAGCTTCAATTATACGTATTTTTTCCACTTTGTTTTTCTTGGAAGTCTGTTGTTTTTTTTTAAGTCTTTGGGGCACAGGAGGACCGTAACCTTTCTTATATCTATGACCGCAACTATAACCCATGGAACTATAACAAGCCTAATTCGCTAGTAGAAAAAAAATTCTAAATGTCAAATATGTTATATCAACATCAGATTATTATCTAAAAATATCCTAATGTATCTCCGTATCCGGATTTGTAAAAGTAAAAAAATCAAAACAGACCCTTTCAGTTGAAAGTACTAAATTTTCATAACCTTTAATTGACTAGTAGCAAACAATTTTCAGAATCAGACACAATCGAGGTTTAAACTTATCTTAATTTACTATTGTGCCTAAAGTTAAATTATTATAAATAAAGTAGAATATAAGCTAATGTTGTGCGAAATAAAACTAAATAAATTATAGACTGCGAGTTTAAATTAAAAACACATTTGAGTAAATGCCTCTTGCGTACAGCTACGTTGTAACTGTTCCATTATTGTCGAACATTCGTTTCTATGTTAGCGTTTATCAAAATTGAGAATAATTGCTTCTAAGCGCTAAATAAGTTTTATAAAACAATTTTCAGTCTTGTTACTTGAAATTAAGTAAATAATGATAAAAATGGCGTCTTCGTTTAGGGCAACAATGCATGCTACCAAGAGCAAGACTTATTTTAATTCGTCTTTTAGTTTTTGTTAGATCCCTAATGTTAGTGAATGTTCAGCCTTTCAAAGTCCTGTCCGCTTGTAATGGCAGACACAGCAGACGGGCAAGTCAACCTTGACTTTTTCGGTACCATCTTTACCATCGTGAACGAGGAACTCCCATACGATGTATTTCTGTTTGCAAAATGATTCTACACTCACAGGTGCTTTGAATTCCGTGAAACAGGAACTTCCAATATCCCTGTAAAAAAGAGACGGCATATTAACTGGTGTTTCATCTTCCTCAAAGGGTTGGGTATAGAGGTATTTAGTAGACTCACATTTCGTGTAGTGAATAATTGTGGAGGAATAAAGTGTATTACAAATAGTTTTGCTCGACGCGCAAGATCCTACGGCTCAAGTTACTAACGAACTTTCTCCGAATAGAAAGCTCCTGCTATGCATCTTCACAGTGCAATTGGTATAAACAATAATACGAAAACCTGTACTGGGCTTTATTAGCGTGCAACAAAACACAGTTTTCTATGAGTTCAAATTATGAAGAGAAAACAAATATGATAATATATCTTGCGGCCCTTGTCCCATGATACTTGAGGTCCGCGCAACACATTTTCTTCTTCCATTCTCCCCATGAGCCGTCACGCTGTCATTCACTCCCATCTCTTTCATATTATTCCTCACACAAGATTAAATTAAATGTATTTTTCTGGACTTCACATTTTTGTCTACCTGTGCTTTTTGGCAAGCAAGCAACAGTACACACAGTACATCTTCAAAAGATCTTTGGAAATAAGGTAGAGTAATAGTATCGTGATTGATGTCTGTATACTCACTTGCATGACTCTAGTCGTACCATCTGCACATAATTCACCTCAGGAGCTTGGACGACTGTTCGCCAATCACCTTCCTTAGTCTTTACTTTGTAAAGAGGTTCGTACTGTAAAGAAACAATTACTTTGTGTTAATTAATTTTATGTAAAAATTAGATGTCTAGGTGGTATTGTGATGTGAACGAATGACGAACACATCCTGAAAAAAGTTTTGAGCATATTTGTGGATGGCTCAGAAGTACGGGAATACCAGCAACGATGTAGGTATATCATAATCAGCCTATAATGTTCCCACTGCTGGAACAGGCCTCCTTCGTTGGAGTAAGAGTGGGCTATAATCTACCACGCAGGGCCAGACTGGTAGATGCTACCTACATGTTTTCCAATTTTTTGTTCAAGGAAATACATTTCCTCACGATGTTTTCCTTCACTATTTTAATAGCAGTGGTTATAAAAAAAATAACAGAAAATAAAGCGTCTGCCTGCGTTCGAACTCATGAACTACAACTCATAAGTTGGGACCACTACCATTTGGCCACCATCACTGCTCTTACGAGTATGGATTGTGTGAAAGTCGATCTGGTTAAAAAGGATGAATACTGTGATCATGGTGAATAATAATATTAGGATGAAAATTTTATGTCGAGTACGCCAAATAAATTGGGTAGGTTATGGGCTAGCAAAATTCATTGTGAAATCATCTGTTCAAATTCAGATGAAGTTGACTATACATTTGAAAATGTCCAAACTGTGCAACGTGCAAGCTTCTGTTCTAATGTTTGGGTCTAAAGCTACTAAACGGCTCAACAATAGTCAATACAGGAAACAGCACTCCGCAGTCTGCTGTGTCATGTTTTATTTCAAACGCGTGATTTCATTTTTGTCAACGTTTCTACCTACTTAGTTGTTTTAAAAGGCTACGGCATAGTTCATGGCCAAATTATTACCACGTGTTAGCTGTTCGACAAATATTTGCTTACTAGCACAGATATTTTTCAAACATGTTCACGTACAAAAAAATATTTTCATGATGTCTGGATGAAAGGCGTGACTGTTGTTATACAAGATATCTATAACATCTATCACCACTGACTCCGTAGTAACCCGTCTGTAACTCAAGTGTAAAGGAAAACACCTCGGTAACCTTGTCGCGAGCTCATATAATATTATGTAATTCCAATAATGTGTTTCTTATAAAATAAATGTCCATTTAATCACAGTTTATAGGTATAGACTTCTAACAATAGGAACCTCTAACGCTGATAAGAAAGATATGCAAATGAAAAGAATTTACCGTGACGGTAGATTCACAGTCGTCCACAGCGTCAGGGTCGCCTTGGCGATCATCTGTCATTATGTAGGTCGGCTGGAATGCCTGTTCCTGAAATCAGAGAATTTTAATTATTAAAGAAGGTAATCTTCTCCTTTATTTATAAATGTTGTTCGAAGTTAAGTAGTGATTCATCATTTCAGCCGAAAGACATCCACTGTTGGACATAGCCCCCCCCCCCCCAAAGGGGGGTTTTGCCATAATCACCACGCTTGGCAGGCGGGTTGGCGATCGCAGTATGGTGGTAAAATGCATAGAGAACGCTGCTGCCCATTCTCTGGTAAGTCCCTTAGTCGCCTTCTACGACACCCACGGGTAGAAATGGGATGTTGCTATTCTTTTACGTTCGACACCACACGGATAGTGATTAACGACTGTGTAACCATAATTGTTTAAACGTCTCTTAACTGTGAGCAATGTGTATATACGTAAAGAAACCCCATTATTTTTACAAGCAGGCTTTGAAAACAGGATTCCAAAATCTTAAATAAATACTAAGACCCGTATTACAGACCCTCACTCAAGACTCAACGATTACTTCAAACATTTTATAGCCATTTGATTGGCTGAAAGTTGAAGTAGTGCTTGAGTAGTAATGCTTTAGTCGTGAATGAGGTTCTATAACATGGGCCTGGTTCATTGTTTTGTGGGCTTATAATGATGCATCTAAAAGTTTGGTCACTTTTGTGAAATGTTGCATAATCGGATCAATAATGAGGCTGATTTGTCAAAAGTTTTAATTGCAGTGGATTAGTATCACACAGTTTCGAAAGCTTACCTTAAATTTTCCTTTAAACATCTCATTGAATAGCGCTTGAGGGTAGTCAGGAGGTTTAAATGTGCAGAAGTTTATGTCCTTACACTTTTTAGGCACGTCCGCGGTTCCGTGACGATTGCTCACGTCTTGTACTGGTCCCGGGAACGTGATCTTCGATTCATCAACTGGAAATAATAACGCAACAGATAGTTACAATCTTGCTGTTTTATGATCATAAGGCTTTGTCAATGGTGGCTGTATGTTCATTCTCAGAACGGTTTGAGGCGATTTAAGAGTGCTTTTCATTGACCTTCACAGTATCAGGTAATGGACTTATTATTTCAAAGACCACAGGTCAAAGAATTGAAGGAGACATGCCTTGGAATTGTTAGGTCTACGTCCTTGTATCCGAAGTAACTTTGTTCAACAAAAATAGAATATACTTACCGGTCACATGGTTCGATTTAAGTTGACCAGGCGAAAGCGATTTGAGCCGTCTGCACAGACTTTCAATCAAATTGAAATTAAAAGTATTTTATGTTGAACAATAAAAGTGGTTCAACTACATAGAATCGAACCGTGTGTACCCAGTAATATTAAAAATTCATGTAAAAGTCATAAAATATGATGACAACAAACCGTAGTTATAAAATAATTTATGTTTAGATGACTTCAACGATTGGCGTACGTACGAATACATAAAATAAAATAAATTAGGTAGGTACATAGGTTATCGGGGTCGCATCAAAGTGCGCGGTAATTGCCTTCTCTGATGACTGAGATGCATAACATATTGAGATAGCACTCTACGATTCGTTATTTAGCCCTGTGTACTAATAAGCACAAGACGTCCACTGCTGGAAATAGGCTTTCCCCACGCGTAGCTTAATCGACCGGTCTTGAAAGTCATCGGTCCACTTTGTGGGAAATCTTTCAACGGCTAGCCTTTTGCTACGCAATCACTAATCCAGAACGTCCGTTCTGCGAGCATTGAGCCCTGCCCACTGCCACTTAAGTTTGGAAATTTTTGAGACTTGGTTCTACTTTTCTGATTCTTTGGAATTTCCAAGCCTTTCAGGTGACTTTCAGACTTCTATTGAGGCCACAAATCAAACTCGTAGGCTAGTATTGGCGTTGTCTATATAATTATTATGACGTACGTCTAGAGAAATCTGCGTGTTTTTAATCGACTTCAAAAAGGAGGAGGTTCTCAATTCGTCGGAACCTTTTTTTTATGTATGTTCCCCGATTACTCGAAGATAGCTGGACCAATTTGGATTTTTTTTTTTGTTTGAAAGGTTATACTTTCCAGGTGGTCCCATGATCATCAAGTCAGGATCTGATGATGGGATCCTGGAGAAATAGAGAGAACTCTTCAAATTTTATAGGTACACGAAGCGATTTGGGTGTTTTGTAGAAGAGTACTTTCTCGGAGTGTGGTACCATTTCAATTTGGTGAAGATCTGATGAAGAACTTCGGAGATAGTCAACGGAACTCCTCAATAAATGATAGCAAATGGACTGGTATTGCTGAAATTTCATGTCTGTCTTTGCTTACACCAGTTCATAACATAACATCACGCCGGTATGATGCGAAGGGGTAAGCACATGTGAACCACTAAAAAGTGAAAAAAAAAACTTTCCCCAAAAAAAGAACAACCGACTTCCAAAAAAACACTACAAAGCGTAAAATAAATTTAATTTCGGAAGTCAGTGTCTTTGGAGCTGTATTTTAATTTTTTGTCACCGCCTTCCGAAATATTTTTTATTTCACTTAGTAGTGTTTTTTTGGAAGTCGGTTGTTCTTTTTTTGGGAAAAGTTTTTATTTCACTTTTTAGTGGTTCACATGTGCTTACCCCTTCGCATCATACCGGCGTGATTTTATGTTATGAACTGGTGTAAGCAAAAGACAGACATGAGATTTCTGCAATACCAGTCCATTTGCTATCATTTATTGAGGAGTTCCGTTGCCTATCTCCGAAGTTCTTCATCAGATCTTCACCAAATTGAAGTCGATTGTTTTTATTTTGGAAAAAGTTTTGTATGCTCAAGTCAATAATAGTTGTCTACTCACTTTTTTTGGTACTTGCCCCATTTGTTAGCTGCAGACTGCCGAGCGCACACTGAAAACAGAGTAATGACGATGTTATTAAACTGTCTTAAGATTGTACTGCCTGTATATCGGGATAATGTTAATGATGTAATGCTGCAGCAAATTTTGTTAAGAAAGAGCAGGCAAAAAATATCCTTATAATATTAAATGTGGGCACCCTTTTTAGGGCCACTCTTAACGTGCCATGAATTGTTTTCTTTGGTTGGTTTCAGAACTAAAGAAAATAACTATTAACTTTGTGATCATTATCTTAAACTAAAGTCAATAAGATACAAACAAGCCATTATTAATGCATGACGAGTTTCTAAAGTGTCAATTGATTTAGATGACTCGCATGCTGTACGATGGTGTGCGTAGTCCCAGCGGAAAAGTATCGAATTTATTAGATAGATATTTAGTGTATGACGTCGTGTAATTGTGTATGGTAAATAAAAATGTGTGCATCCAACCATTGAGGAGTTATTCAACAAAAACTGTTTCCGCTGGGACTACGTCATCCCAGCGGCACTTTTTTTTTTAAATGGACGTACAAGAAAAAAAAAATCAATAATTAGTGTATAACGAGAGGTAAATGTGTATGTTTAAATGAAATTTGTGTGTCAATACACTGCGGAGATAATCAAGTTTCCGCTGCGCTGACGAACGTGATAACGTTTAAAACGCAAAAGGTATGGTACACATAGAAAAATCATCTGCTAACGTACACTACGACGTATCCACAGATGTCTTAATATATTTGGATAACTACCTAAATCCTACTCCGACAACTTGTATTAAACATATCTAATGAAATGACCTAAGAATTTAATTTGTGTAATTATAAACAAGTAGAGCAATGGTGGCCCAGTGGTAACGGCCGCGACTTACGAGTTGTAGGTCGTGCGTTCGAACCCAGACAGGCGCTTTACTTTGTGTAAATATTTCAATCACTGCTGCTCTCAAAACGGTGAAGAAAACATCGTGAAGAAACCGGCATGTCCTAGCACCAAAAATTTGAATACATGTGACATCTACCAACCCACACTGGGCCCGCGTGGAGGATTACGGCCCACGGCCCAGCAATGGGAACGTTATAGGCTTAGTCTGTAATGAAAAACAACTGGGAGCAAAGTCCTCCTTGTAGATTGAATAGGACTCTTGAGATACAAGATAGATTTAGCATAGACTTGCCGAACACTAAATTACCTAACTATAAATAAAACATGATAGGTATCTATAAATATTGATTTATTGTAGATCATTGTCATGTTGTTCATGAACTGCATTAGTGATGCGGATGCATCGGGAGATATGTGATATACATTGTGACATCGTTAAGCAACTAGATACATTACGTATGTAGGTATGTTACGTACAAGACATAAGGGATAAAGAAATATCTTCGTCCCATATAAATTTTATTAAGTTTGCTTGGATAGTTTTTAAGATAGCTTTAATAATACGTACTTTTTTGCATATTGATGATGTTATAATAACTTCCTGTCACTATTATTTACATATCAAGTAGGAGTATACGTATTTTTTGGAGTAAAACTGAAAAAATTGGATCATCGCCGGCGCTGTATCTTCGTTTCCGCTTAGCGTTCTTTATAACACGCTGTTATCGGTCCTAGTGTGATTTAAAATATCCTATAACTTTCCCTAAGAACTGGGCTATCAAATGCAAAAAAGGCCTGGTAGTTCCAGAGATTAGCGCGCATTAGGATTCAAACAAATAAACAGACTCTTCCGATTTATAACTAGTTTGAGTATAGTATAGAAGTAACTTGGTAATAAAATCTTATCAGTCGCTTAGATGTTAACAGCATTGCTGTTATTCTCGTGGCCGCAGAACTTAAACAGAAACATGATAATTTTAAAACAGGTCTTGTCTACAACCAGTGTCTAACTAAGTACTTGTACAGAAAGCTAGTAAATAGTACATAAGATAGAAAACTAGTCTGTAACTATAATTACAAAGTCGACAGGTAATCTGAATTGCAGACATATTTGAATAAATTTATGCCATTTTAACTCAGCAAGGATCACGACAACCAGGTTATCTCAAAATTGTTTGTCAGACATTCGTATACTCGTATAGGTTTATGTCTACTTAAATGTAGGTTTATTTGTAGGTAGTTATTTGAAAGTATTGGTACGCTATTTGAATATTTATGCATCAGTACACATTCACTGACCTTATTCAAAATATGAATAATGTCAAATGTTCCAAATAATAATTGATAAATATGATTGTATCAGAAAATTGTATCAGCTGCTCCATATTATGTTGTAATATTTTTTATGCATCTGTCTAAATAATTTCTAGATTGTATTATAAAATTTTAATACAAAATGTGTTTATAACGGTCACGTGCTTTGTCTAATCACCCTCATAATGTTTTATAGTGTTTATCACTTGCAAAGTCTGAAAAACGGAAAACTCTGAAGAACATTAATACGTACATATAGAATTAATGGCGACTACACAAGAAACTTTGAAGAAAATGCCTCTTCCGGTTCCTGTTAAAATATTTAACCATTGCATTGCATTTGTTTTTGCTATATAAAACGAAAATACATTGAAAAAATTTGAGTTAAGGCAAATTGCGTAATTACTGAAACAAGTACTTATGATAAGCTGAATATTGCTCTAATTAGGCAGAAGTGGCTTGAGATAGTATTATTGGCTTTAAATGTTTATCATGATAAATCAGAGTCTAAAACTTCATTGATTGCAACTTGCCCATTTATGGTGTAGAATAATTTCATTATTCTTTTTACTATAACGCAAGATACAGAATAATGTCTTGTTATAATATCTTGTAGGGTGAAAATATGATACACTTATAGAATCAGTATACTACTTAAGAACTGATATTAGTGTTAGCACAAATTCTGCTGATCATCGATGTTTATAGCTCGATCCATAAAATACCAAAAGACACCACCATGGACTTTTCAGGATCCACTCGTGGCTTTAGATGTGCCAAAACTAATGTTGGTTCTTATGTAGTGTAACGACTCTATCATCTCAATTATATTTTTTCTTAAAATTTTGAACAAATAGATTGCTTTTGTTTCCTATCCTTTAACTTTGTTTTTCATATTAATGTTTCCGTAAGCTTGACAACAGAGAGATTTACTTTTTGTTATCAAACAAAACAGGTAGGTACTTAAATCCAAAACGGAAGACGCAATAAATGCGTGTCCATGGAATTAAATAAGAACCGTTATTAATATAATACATGTACATAAATACAACATAAAAGCCAACTTAATTATGCAGTAGGTACTCACAAAAACAAAATAAAGTCCCACGAACATGTTTCACACGACTACAAGAGACATGCGCTCCAGTCTCTGTCTCGACAGGTACTAAGTAATACTGATACGCACAACAAATATACACTCTTTGTGTCACTTATTATTTACTTAAAGGACTTCGTACACTGGCGTTTAAGCCGATTTTGCGTTTCGTGAAAGCGCTACGAAATCAAAGATGTCGAAAGTTCCAGTCTCTTTGTTGTTGCCGGAACCTATTTTTCACCCAAAAAGGGTTTGAGCTAATGCTTGTAAACAACTATGGCATAGGTCACGTTCACATTATACAAAAAAAAGTTAGTTAAGAAACAATAATTTTAAGAATAAATAGAACAGTAATATTCCCATGTAAAGTCATTAAATTCGTTTGAGAGAAGTGGAAAAAATTTGTTAAAATATAAATATTTCACATTTTGCTCCACCTGAAACGACATTTGTGACTTTACATGGGAAATATTAAAAATTTTAGTAAATATCTGATCAACAAAATGACCAATTAATCGAACATTATTATTTGAATTGTGTCATTTGAAATGCATTATAGAAATAAAACACATCCGAAGGCGTTCTTGTACCATGAATTGGCCTTACAATAGCCCTTATTGAATAACGTTTTTTTTTTTTTTTTTTTTTTTTTTTTTTTTTTTTTTTTTTTTTTCAGGGTGGGAAATCATCAAATGACTTCTCCCGCTCTGGGTGGAGCAGGAGGGCGTGTCAGACTTTTACTGACTAAAACCCACCCGTGATCCCTCAGTTGCCTGTGTGCTAGGGGCGACGGTATCTCTTTCGAACAACCCGCACCCCTGGCAGGCATCGGCCCTTGCGGACCCCACCAGTCCGGCGCACCAGGACACATGGCACGCCGTGACCACCCCAGGAACCAAGTAGCACAAGGGCCCCCGACTACCCTGGCACCCTTGGCTCCCTTGGCCCCCTGCGACGGGTCAGCGCAGTGGCCCCGCCGCCTACCACTTCTCGGCCGCAGGGGATAGGGAGAGCGGCCAACGCTATACCGACACTCCTCTTCCCCTGCGGCCCCACCGCGTCCGCCATCAAACGGTGGCGGCCCCGTCCAAGCCACGGAAGGGAAGAGCGCTACTCAAAAGTACCGGCACTCCTCCTCCGTCGCAGCCTGTAACCCTCAGCCGCGATGCCTCCCATTCGACATCGCGGCCCGCCTCAGTTGCGGTGCACCTCACCGCAACCTACTTTTTGGCCGCTACGTCGTCGGCTTGGAGACCAAAGCCCTGACGAGCAGCCCCACCTTTGGGTTCCTCTTCGCTTCACCGTGGGAGCGGACCACGGCTACTGAGCCCCCCCGCAACGACAATGCGGGAACCCACTGGGGGGGTTATTTAATAACGTTGCTTAAAGTTAAATAACGATTAGCGACTGTTTAACCATAAATTTTTGACGTTTAAACATCTCATAACTTTAAGCAACGTTTATAAATAAGAGGGTCAATCGCTACTTAACTCATTGTTCACCATAATAATTAGGTATATTAATACGGATAATATTTTGGCGAATTTTATGCTATCCGCTTCGGTTTTCTTTACCTTTTTGTAAAAAGTGTTCTTCTTGGTCGCTCTCTTATTGTTTCGAATGGCGACCGCATACATCACGTCTCTAAATTATGCGGTTCGAATGGGGAAGCCGGTGATTTTATTGACGGGATGTAAAAAATTGATTACCTATTTAATATCTTTCTTGGAAAGATCATAATCCGAAATTGACAATCTAATGAAAATGTCACTGAGATCTTTGTCAAAGTTTTGAAACTGTTATGTGATTCGTAATTCCAAGTTAAATGGTGGGTAAAACGCTTAAGAAAGAAGGAACGAAAATCTTACAAAATACATTTGTTCAGATATAGGAGAAAATGCAGGAGAGGATACGCATGTGAAAATGTTGGTATTATGACCATAATTAAGCCTATGCTAACAGAAAAATTAAAATTTAGTACGTCATTCTGGTATTGACGTCATATCGTCGCCTAGATTCAAAGCTTTTTCCTTTTACGTACCTTGTTGCGATGACGTAACTACAATGTTTGAAGTACTTTTCGTGTTGGTCGAGGCACATTATCTATTATTTAACTAGCAATATAAAATTATACAGCAAACTTTAACAATTATTATTTTGTTAATTTTAGAAGATACCATAGGAATTAACTAATTTTCCGAAATATTTATTTATATACTAGCTGCTGCCCGCGGCTCAGCCGTTTCGGAGATTTAATCAGAACAAGCAGATAGACAGAAAAACAAAAATAAATTAAAATGTTTTTTTTTTTGTTTGACATTACAAACAGACGCTAGAATTTTATATATTTTTAATTAAATTTGCACCTGTAACAAGCTATGTCAGTAGGTTCTTTGTGACGGACTCGGCATACGTAGAATGGAATTAATGTACATAGTGGGGTTTTCCTGAATTTATGAGGTATTGAAATGACGGCAAAAAAGTATTTCCTGTGGACATCAATTGTAATGACACAGTTACGAATTCCCAAGAATAGCGGTAGTATTGTAGGTACAAACATATGAAAAGAGGCTTTTTAGGTACGAGTTTTCAAATGTATCATGCTCCAGAGCTGCTGTTACCTTTTAATTTCCACTTCACAAACATACTGTCAGGAATGAGTTTCGTTAAAAATTTACCTAAGTATATCTGATCAGAACAGGGGTCGAATTAGTTTATTCAGTAAATGAATCTTATCATAATCATAAAATAATTTATTTGTTTTCTCTTCAAGACACAAACTCTAGGCTCTTGTACAAGGATTTCCACAAGTATCTCTTCTGATAAGAGGTGAGACGATGATATCATGTGATCGTAACAATGTAATATGCTGCAGTGTGTATGTTCTGAGTGAGTGTCTGATCAGGCTATCGTAGCTAGCATACGGTCTTTTCGAAATAACTTATTAGTTCTTATATTGAGGACATTGTCGTCGAGGTTGGCCACGGCAAAGGTGATGTGATGATCTAGTAAGGTTTGCAGGGCCAACGTGGCCAGGGAACGCACAAGACGGAAGTTTAGACGGAAAAAGGAGAGGCCTTTGCCTAGCAGTGGGACACAGACTAGGCTATAAAAAAAAAATGTTTTCCCAGGATTGCTTAGGTACAATAGACACCAACAAAGTAATAATACTATGGCACGTAGTAGCTACTTTAGATTAAAGATTGCAATCTTAATTGTTGCGAATTCTTAGCCGTTTTATTGTCGAGGAAGATTGCCAAAACGATGGTGAATTATTGTTTTCACTGACCAACATTTACGTCATTGTAGATTATCTCACAATTTTATTATGTGCGTCATGCAATTATTATGAAATCCCGTTGTTAAAAGGCACCATGCGTAATATCGCATTAAATTTTTCCTTAAACCGATACCTACTGCTTAGCCGTTTCCTTAAAGTCCCTATATTATAATAATGATGGTGTAAACCCAAACCGTACGTCTGCCAGGGGTGCGGGTTGTTCGAAAGAGATACCATGGCCCCTGGCACACAGGCAACTGAAGGAACACTGGTGGGTTATAGTCAGTAAAAGTCTGACACGCCCTCCTGCTCCACCCAGAGCGGGAGAAGTTATTTGATATTTTGCCTACCCAAAAATAAAAAAATCCCTTACCGTACGTCAGGCGACCAATGAGTCAAACTGTCAACCCAATGGGTCCCTCTTATCTTAATATCTAGATAGGTATATCACGGTTGGCAAAGACCCAAATGATGAGACCAGCTGCAACTATACAGAGTAGCAGGGACATCGACGCGCAAACTGTAACCATGGTGTACATGATTCTGAAACGCCCTCCCCCCCGCGTTGTTATTTTTGTCCGTTATTGAAAAAGGAATTAGTTGTGCTATACATTTTGACCGCGTATGTATTGCACTTTTTTTTTATGAAACAGCATTTTTATTATAGCCGACGAAAAATTTTAGGGGCCTAGAATCATGTACCGAATTCATGCCGTCCGCGTCCGAAAGAATCTATCAATAGTATAAAACACAGTCGCGTCGAGTGTTCTTGGGAGCTACTCCCTGAGCACGAAGTCCGTCGTATCGGTCGAAGCAACGGGCGTTTCCAACTCCGTATGACTTACGGACAGAAGATTAGTTTGGAGCCCGAACTAAGAATGAATGACCACACGATTCGATAGCTGTCCCTACTCCCGATATGTTTTTGCCCGTCAAAAAACTAAGTTACTTGGCTGTAGGATTCACTAAGAAGTTGCGAATTACTTTCGGACGGGCCCGTACCTTCGTTGACAGAGTTAGAGAGTAGACCCCCAGACACGAAAAGCGACTTTGTTTGTTTTTGAGTGTCTATCTTTATTTAATGAAATACAGAATAGATTATGATGCGGTTTTCACCCTAATTTTGAGAAATTATTCCGGGCTACAATATAGGTACTAGGAGGCCTACGCCCGCCGCAGACGCGACTTCCATAAATAAATAATTTTAAGTGCATGCTTACACTAATTAATATTTTAATCCTTCCATATTTGAATTCAATCTAAACTTTAAAATATTTATAACTTAATACGAATATAAATTTTAAATGAACTATTATTTATAAACAACAATTTTAAACGGCTTTTTTATTTCATTTTACAATATACTAAAATAACTGACACATTGAAATAAAAATCCCTGTATACAACTTTTTTAGTTTTGGTCTCCACAGCCGCGTTTCGTTAATTTTAGTGAATTAATGAACGCCTGCGGTCTTGCAAATACTACCTAGTGGCACAACGCTGATATACTAATTGTTGCATTTTTACAGATTTATTAGTAATGAACAGCTATCACTAAAATAATATAAGAGTTTATTTATAATATTTATAAACACATGGGATTCCTCATTAGCCACCTCAGCACCGAATCCTATTTATTTTTATTATAACCATATATGACAAAACTTATTCTTCTCTGCGAACTTTATCAAATATAAGTATTATAATCAAATATAAGTATGACAAAATGTTAAAAAAGAAGCAGCGTATTATATCAGCGTATTATATCAACCGTTGGAACCTTGGGTCGCAAAGCAGTCGCCGAATCGCTAAGTTTTTTGCTTTGCAAAAAGTCGAATAAAGTAGCTGTTCTTATGTATATTTCATCATTGACTGCTTAGCTTCATACAGGGATGGTTGAAATTTCATTAAGGTACATAATCATTTTTAAAAGCTTAAATCTGGAACCATGGTAAGTTCGTTTCTTATTCAACCCAATCCAGCATTTTATTTTGCGTTTTCGGACTTTTGTAGTATTCAAACATCAGTGGTCCAATGGAGATTTTTTATCCTTTTTAGAAACATGATTGTCACCAAAAAAAAAGCTTCCTATGAAAATTAATTCTTTTTTTGCTGACTGTACTTTTTTAAGATCTGTGAGTCTGGGTGCAATTTTTTCAAAAGGTTTCCTAAGACCGTTTTCTTGCAGCGACAATGGTTAACGTCTGCCCCATCTCAAACAACTCATCATCATCATCGTCATGATTGGCTACAACGCTCCATAAAGAAGGTGTATCTGGAATTTCCTACCCTTTTGGCTCGTCTTTTTACACTTTGCGGCAAACTATAGAACAATATGAACTAAAAGCAATATTGCTCATCCCACATAGCACATACATAAGGGTGGTCCCTTATGTAACGAAAGTGAGCAATTTACCTATATGAGTATCCGTGCCCAGTTTCTAAACCTAAGGAATGCGATTTTTCATACTAACTGTATCCTTTCTCCCTTTTGCTTTTAGAAAATTATTTTATTTTGCTCCATAGTTTGGCGCAAAATTCATTTAAACCAGTTTTCTATACATGTCCTTAACACACCTTTAGGGGTAGAATTTCCAAAACTGCTTCCTTGCAGTGCTCACTTTTGTTATTTATGGAAACTCTTGCGCAATATTTCATGCTAAGTGTTTTATATCAGTGAGTGAATTTAAGATTTTTATTGTGTAAATAGAAGATAGGTATTTGACATTCAAAACTGCAATATTTTTAATAAGATATTTTGATTCTCATGAACCCATTGTCAAGTAGCCAATAATAAAACACGTTTTCAGACTGAATTTTATTGAGGACTTCAGATTTGTCGCCAAATGTGAACTTTTTTTTAGATTATTCGACCTATGTGTAACTTAAAGTTTTGTGTAATTTTAATTGCTAGGAATACTTCAACTATAGGCAAGTTTTATTAACTATATACCCCGCCGGCTGATACGGAATCAAATTTCATGGCCATCTTCAAAATGGGTTGGGCAGACTTGTCACAACATAAGTATGCTTAATAAAGTAAAAACTGTATCAAAATTCATTGCGTGGTTTAGAGGAACTAAGCGGTCACACAAAGAGACAAAAACAATAGTATTTGTAGATGTAGAATGAACTTGTGCAACATTATCGGCCTGTTTAGTTTCTTTGTCCTTAAAAATAATGGCGACTGGTATTAAGTGCTGGTCGTAAGCTTCATAGCCTGTATTTTAATAGCGTTGCATCATTGGATAGAAAAATTATGAGAATAAAACTCTGTTATTTCATCAATACATTTTATTAATATAATCAGATTCAACTTAATATAAGAATTTATGTACTGTAACACTGCATTGATAAGAAAATATGATCTAAAAAAACAATCAATCATCAAAGTTATTGAGAAGTATTTATGAGTTAATCGCGCTCTACTCCTTTCCATTTAGATTCGATTTATCGATTATTTTATCGATCGCTGCCATGCTAAGTATTATTGATCTACTTTCAGAAGACACATTACTATACAATCTTTAGGATTATTACGGAAGGCGGAAAGGGTGCTTGGTAGCCCATCAAAAGTTTTTTCATGACTAGAATTTTGATTGCCATCACAACAAGCTACTTCAATTTCCCACTAAGGACTTGTGTAATGAAATCTCGTCATATAGGTAAGATAGTCCCCGTTGAAGGCTGATGGTGATGAATTGATGATTGATGAAATACAGGCATAATAAATTAACTATTTACTAATAAAATGAATGTTTAAATTGTTATGGTTTTCAGTCTATCCCTTTTTAGTTTCGTAAACCACAAATAATCTCTGTTCACTAAGGTAAATATTGTGTTTTTCGGCAGCATATTCAGTTAGTCGCGGGCTTTGGCCCTACATTTGCAGCACACGGGAATGCCTCCCATAGCCGAGGCGACCTCCATCTTGGGTTTCTGGCTGACGGGATCCACCTCATCACTCAGCACGAAGAATTCGAAATCCAGATTTGTTGTGACACATTCAATTTTGTACTTGTTCAACATCCTGCTGCCCTTCAGGAAGTGAGGCGTATTCCTGGTAATGAGCCCCTCGTAACTGTAATAAGACAATACGAAGCATGATAATTTTACCTAGTTTCAAAAATTATGAAACATGCTTGAATTTTAAAACGAGCATTAAGCTTGTTATGGGGTTTTACCGCATTAGAGTAAATTAACTAATAGTTTAAAAAACTAAAAAACACGCTTTAAAAACCAAACTAAAAAAGGAGAAAATAATTTAATCCAATTAAAAAGCGTGGGGTGCTTTTTGAGGTATTTTTATAATCAATTAATGTCAAGCACCCCACGCTTTTTAATTGAATTAAATTATTTTCTCCTTTTTTAGTTTGGTTTTTAAAGCGTGTTTTTTGGTATTTTAAACTATTATTTATTTTCTATTTTTTAGTTCTGCTAGTTAGCACGTTTAAGTGCACGTTAAAAACACGTTTATGTAGTTACATAAACGTGTTATTTTTTTTTTTTAATTATTGAATTGTCATCGGTCCTCGACAAGTTTACAAAGTTTCAATGAAATCTGACCGTTTAAAGTGTGTCAAAATCGCGCTCAAAGGAGTCGGTTACATACAAACATACAAGTGAAGCTAATATAAAGCGTGTAAAAAGAAAACTACACGTTACGCCAAATCTAATGAGCACAAACTCGATAGCTGTACTAGTGACCATTAGGAGTTCATATATACACCTTCTGTATAACTGAATTCTATATGCCCTAACATTTCCACTCAATCATCAAGCCGCCTAGTGGCACCATGTATTGTACTGTTAACAGAATTAAATACGTGGCCTAAATTTGAAAAGAATAGGTACGATTACTCGAAGAAAATGAAAATCGGATTCGTAGATTTGCTTAACACACATTCAGGACGACCTTACATTACGCGTTTTACAAATATTGCGTTATATTATTTGATCTTCTTTAATTAACCTGTCAAGTGCCTTTGCTTTCGATAGTAGCAACACTTGTGAGGCGAACGCATTGCAAGTGTGTTCATAGAGCTACTACTACAGCAGTACATACTTTTCTGATCATTTCATTCGCAATCATAGAAAGAGCTGTTTCAACGTTTTCAATTCAAAACCTTGCCATTTATCCTTAGGTATAAACTAGTTGATGAGAAATACATTAATAAAATTACGTCGTTAGATACACACACCAAAAAAAGTTTGCGATCACTTTGAAGAATCGAAATCTTTTTTGTTACAGTAGATTTTATTATGATTTCTTCTTCTTTTTAGATTCTTTATTTAAAAATATAGATTTAGAATACAAAACAATAAAAAAGTTCACTTGTTTTTCCATATAAAAAGGCTTTCAGTCCTAGGTTACGCTCATTTAGAAATCTGATTTAGTCGATTTTAACGGATTTAAAATACTTTTTCGCGGAAAGTTATGATTGAAGAAATGCCAAGACGATTATCAGAAGTTTTACGAGCAAAAATAGTAACTTTGAGGGAAGAAGGATACACCACGAAATAAATATCAGGCAGAGTTGCTATATCCCAATCCTGTGTTGTGACCACGTTGCAGAGGTACCACGGAATGGGTAATTTTGCTGACCGACCCCGCAGTGGTCGCCAAACTGTTTTGACTGCTCCCAAAAGCGTTATATTAGATTGCTGGCAGCCCGTGACCCAACAATCAACGCTACTAAAATAAAAGCAGAAGTTCGGGCCACCTCTGGGCTTGAAGTTAGCACTCAGACCATTCGGAATTGCTTGCACCAGGCTGGATTGCGAGCACAGAGGTTTTGGCGAGCTCCTCTGAATTCCCGGCAATGACAACGACGGAGATTGCAGTGGGCTAGGCTTCGGCAAAATGAAGAAGAAAACATTTGGCAAAACTGTCTCTTCGTTGAAGAATCGCGAATTAGTACCTACTCATCCAGATAACCGACGTATCCGTATCTGGAGAAGGCCAGGATACCGTGAAAGGCAAAGCACTTCCACTGGAACAGTTCAGCAAGGCGGGAAATCGGTGTCTGTTTGGGGTGGTATTATGATTGGAGCTAGAACGCCTATGATCCCGTATCGAGGCTTCATGACAGCAGACAATTGTATAGAGCAGTTGCTTTTGATGTAATTATCAGGACATTCCGAGTAAACCATGGGCACCAATTTGTACTGGTCAATGATAATGCGCCCGCCCATCGAGCTCAACGAGTCAATGCTGCTCTCCGAGAATACGACATCACAAGGTTAGACTGGCCTGCCGGCTCACTTGACTTAAACCCAATAGAGCACGCTTGGGATGCTCTTAAGCATGCTGTTTGGAACCGTCAGCCACGTCCCCAGACAGTGCCAGCTCAGGAAAGCCGCTATTCAAGAATGGGACAGGTTACCCAAAGAAATGTTGCATAACTTGATGGTCAGCATGCCCGGGAGGATCACCGCACGTGTTCGAGCCAGGGGAGGAGTTATGCAACAGTTATCATAATTGTCATGAACGGTATTTTGGATGCTACGCGTTCGGATAATATGGGTATGAGTTTTTCCGATGTCGAAATGACTAATCATAACGTTACTATCGCTACGCTAAAAGAATTGTCGCTAGATTACGGTTGCTAGCCCTGCAATTGGTTGACTTTGGGTCGTCACTCTGGACTATGTACGAGTATAACCGACTAAACCCGATTTGCATTACATGGCTCAAATAGGAACTGTGGCACGTGGCTTATCAATTAAAGTCCGTGACTGTACTTGTACATTCTAGATGCTTCTACAGTAGAAGGTTCTGGAACTATCCGAGGGCCCTATAAAAGGTCGGAACGGATCGCGACTCAGGACCCGACCGACCCTTGCTCGTTGAAGCGCTAGCCCGCGCCGCAGCTGAGCCAGTAGGGTTAAATTCCCCGATTAATAATAATAATGCAAATATTTTGATCCAGCCTGTCCCCACTTGCTGTCCCCCTACCAGTGACGCCCTGAGCCGAGGCCCGTACCCCGCAGGGGGTGCCCTCAGCGTGCAGTCGCCTAGTAATTTATGTAGTTTTTAAGCCTTGGCTGGAGGCGTAAAGTTAATTCTTAATGGCAGCCCCAGGAAAGACCGGCTAGGCAGTCACGTCCTCTCAAGGCCAACTGCGAGATGCCCGAAAAAAAAAAAGCGACTCGACAAGCGATACATGCGAGAACATCGAAAGCGATCTTCAAGTGCGAATTAGAGTGATCAGTAGTGCAATTGTGTTTTGTAATTAGGCTGTTTAATTAAAGTGTCATTTTTGGTAATTTATATTGCCAGTTTTTAATAGTCACGAACCCCAAGCTCGTAACAATACTAAAACCTACAATATCACGTTCTACAAAGTATGAAACAAGAATATATTATCCCATTTTGCTCTCATGTTAGGGGTCTTCCCCACTGTTTTTAAAAATACTTTCGTATACCCTATACACAAGAGTGAAGTCAAAGGTAGTATCGATAACTATAGACCTATATCCGTTTTAACGACCCTGTCAAAGATTCTTGAAAAAGTCCATAACAATAGACTCTTCAATCTACTCAGCCTATCGGAGTCCACGCTGGACATAGGCCACCCCCAGCCTGCGCCACAATACCCTGTCCTTCGCCTTCCGCATCCAGTCTGTCCCAGTCACATTTTTAGGTCGTCGTCCCATCTAGCTGGGGGGCGTCTCACGCTATGCCTCTCAATACGCGGTCTCCATTCCAGGACTCGTCTACTCCACCGGCTATCGGTTCTTCGACAAACATGGCCAGCCTACTTCCACTTCAACCTGCTTACTCTGCAAGATATGTCGGTAACTCTGGTTCAGTTCCGAATTACTTCTGATTTTATCCTTCAAAGAGACTTCGAGCATAGCCCGCGCCATAGCGCGTTGAGCGACCTTTAATTAGTGGATCAGTTTAATTGTCAGTGTTCACGTTTCGGCACCGTAGGTCACTACAGGCAGGATGCACTGATTGTAGACCTTAGTCTTCAGACATTGCAATAGACGACGAGAATACTAAGGAAGCATTTTACTTATGAACTTCACACTAGGTCGAGTCTGTCTCGTGGAGTCCATAGGTGGTATTACCATAAAATGCAATTATTATCATTTTAAAGAAATTAAAACATTGTAATAATTGTCTAGATTTAGAACAGTGAAATTAAAACAATAAAGTTGTTAGAGGAAATTTTGATAGCAATGTGCACTATGTGTAGGGAAGAGAGAGAGTGTGTGTGTATATGCGTGTGTGAGGGCTAGTGTGTGTGTGCTTGCGTAAGAGTGTGTATGTGTGAGTGGGTGTAGGTATGAATATGTGATGGTGTGTTACGAAATTACCTTTAAAAGAGATTCGGATTCACTGTATGATTGGTCTAGCAGCCATTTAAGAACAATCATTTTGAGTTGGCTTGTTCTAGAGTTACTGATGCCACACATTCTTACAGCTTTATTGTAAATGTGACTTTGTAATTGTAATTCTTGCATGTATTGTGCGAAAGTTGTACGCATCCTAATCGAAGCACACTTGAAAATTTGACGCTTGAGAAGTTGCTAGTATTCCGGGGTCTGTATCATCAACTGTATGCTATTTCAGTACCATTTTGAAGATGTACAACTGTCGGACATTGACTAATGGCTTCTATATATAAAAGTGCTGTCGGTAATTTAAAGGGTTTTTTGAACATGACTTTCAAAACCGATCTTTGTGCTCGTTCGCTTTGGATTACGGTGGTGATTCCAACTCTACCCCATACTGTTATAGAATAACACAGAAACGACTCCCATTGTGCCACATATACCATGTTAAGAGTTGTTTTATTGGTAGAAATACGCAAGAGTTTAATTATTGTTATTATACTACGTATACTGATATGCAAGGTTTATAAATAAGGAGTAGATTTGTACCTACAGCCTCTTTACAGCAATCTGATATGTTCACGTATTCAGCTTCTGTTCTGGATAAACCACAGTAGCCTGGTTTTTGGTTTCTAATGACGTTACTGGCCTAGTCTACATCTAAATATACATTATATAACTATTACCTTTTGCAGAAAAAGTCAAATAAACTGATTTGCTTTTTTTTAGATACTTTAGAACTGTCTTTGCATAAGCCCAGTGTTCGATATTATAGCAGGTATAAAACTGATTCAAGAATCTGTGTTCCTTCCACATTTAACCCTTCTTCCTTTAAAACAAGAGTGAAACCATATCAGGGCCCTAATTCACTGTGACCTCTTAACGATTCCTTACTTCGAAACCACTTCAATTCCTTAGATCACACACGACCTCTGCTAATAAATATCGACATATTGTCTTGGAACATACAGAATATGACATTTCGATTCCTTACCGTTACATTGGTTTCTACTAAACACGATATTGACGTAGTTTGAACGTGGTTAGATTCCGCGGGGAATCATTATAACCATACCGAATTGGGGACGAGGTCGGGTAAGTACTGTGATGTGATATGCATAAGATTACCAATAATTGCTGATGGGTCTCAGTCTCCTATCACATGTTTCACTTTTCGTTTTATTTACTTTGGATTATATCTTATCAGCATTTACAGTCAGGAATATTAAATTCTAATAACAACATTTCAATATAAACTTGATCTATAGTTATAATACCCTCCTGTTTATAGATAACTACTCTCACTCCTAAACAATGAATACTAGCATAATCAGCCTATAATGTTCCCACTGCTGGGTCACAGGCCTACTCTCTGTGAGGAGTGGGCTGTACTGTAATCCACCACACGGGCCCAGTGCGAGGTAGTAGATATCACATGTCTTCGAATTTTTGGACATGCCTGTTTCCGCACGATGTTCTCTTTAACCGTTTTGAGAGCAGTGGTGATGAAATAATTTACACAAAGTGAAGCGCCTGTCTGGGTTCGAATCTCGTAAGTCGCGGTTGTTACACCTCTAGGCCATTACTGCTCCGTGTTATTCTAATCCTCTTACCATAAAATTCACAAAACGGTCGCCGGTTTGAGGTCGATTAATCAAAATCAAATGATAAAAAAGTGGCTCATTCATTAGATCATAATTATAATGATCATATATGTTTTTTTTTTGGGTTGGAAATCATCAAATAACTTCTCCCGCTCTGGTTAGACCAGAGCGGGAGAAGTTATTTGATGATTATTGATATTTGAAACCCCGGGTGGGTTTTAGTCAGTAAAGTCTGACACGCCCTCCTGCTCCAACCAGAGCGGGAGAAATCATTTGATGGTTTCCCACCCAAAAAAAAGGCTTTTATTTTGGTTTTATGCTTTATTTATTTTATTTTATTCTTTGTGCTCGAGTTAAGTTTTCATTTTATTTGTTGGTATACTGGCATGGCTAGCTGACATGTATGACTAATTATTTAATTAATGTTTTGTGTGTAATTATTTGTTAATAACTCCTGAAATGCACCATGCCAATGGTCAAGCCGAGCGCTATGTGCAAACTTTATTAAATTTAATTCGTGTTGAAAGTCGTAATAATAATGTATCTTGGTCTGATTCATTATGGAAAATTCAACTGGTTTTAAACATAACGAAACAAAAAACTACCCAATTGTCAGCATTAAAGGAGAATGCCAGGAACTCTATAGAGCTTTGACCCATAACATAAAAGTTGGTTTACAGGCATGCCAAATGTAGCATTCTATTGCTGCATTATTAGTGATAACTAAAACATGTTTAAATGCCTTTAGAACTTGCTGTTTTCGTTTAAATCTATAAACAATTATTACATTTCATTTACCTTAAGTGTAGGTTATAATAATTGTAGAAATATTTAATGAGTGCTGTATATTATTACAATGCTATTCTAGTGTTAGGTCGTATATCAAATAATGTTAGTCTATTGCAGGAGTAATAGTGTTCTGTGGTCTATGGTATTGATGTGTCAGGATGTCATGCATTTTTTTCGGGCCATGACGGACGCCAATAAGGGCTACCGTTGTGAAAAGAACATATAATATAAATAAATGTGATGTAACACGGAGCGAAGTTGCCAGAGAAAATTGTATTGCGGTGGGTATATAAAAATTATAAGTTGGTTATGTTACGTGTTTCATTCCTGCCCAAAAGGTCAGAAGCGGGATATCCAAGAAAATTTCACATTTTCTTGTCACGCCCACGGCTCGGAGAAACGTAACTAACGCACTCCGAATATTTTTTTTTTTTCTTGGATTTTGGTAATTATAGGACATACAGAATTGGGACCTTTGGGGATTTTTTTTCCATACTTTTCAAAATGGCGGCTACAGTTGTAGTTAAAAATCTATTTTGTTGAAGATGTTTGAAAAGACCTAAAAGGTTTTTTTTTTCCTAAAAAAATTCAGACAGGATAAACGCGTAAAAGTATGCCCGGTTAGTGGCAATAGGTTCGTCCCATTACATGGAATAGAAACATGTCGATATGTGGGATTACCACAACACTATTGGGTTGTGGAGGTTAGATAGGCAGTCGCTCCATGTAGAGTGCTGGTATTTGGCTGCATTCGGTTGGACTGGGAGCCGACTCCACCACCTGGATGGTGGAAAGTCTACGCAGATTGTATGTATGATGTATTGGGTTGGGCAAAAAAAACTAAGCTCGTATTTTAAGTTTCAGAGCTCGCTGAGATGGATGGATATGAAGGAAATGCTCGAGGTAAAGAGCCTTATAAAGAGGGAACCCGAGGTAAGGGCCCTGTTGGAAACAAAACCCGAGGTAAAGGGTATTATGGAGAGGGAACCCGAGGTAAGGGCCCTGTTGGAAACAAAACCCGAGGTAAAGGGTGTTATGAGGAGGGTACCCGAGGTAAGGGCCCTGTAGGAAACAATACCCGAGGTAAAGGGTTAAGGAATACTTATCATGTAACCAGTCGTGGGGAAGGGCTGGCACATGCGGAGGAAGAAGAACCCGAGGCAACGGGTCAAAAGCAGATCGTGGACGATTTGGACTTGGAAAGGAATTCACACTGCTCGAGGGAAGAGCAAGAGCACATAAACTCGGATACAAACCAAAGTATTATTTTGGGGACGAAGTATCAAGCGGAAAATGTGGACTGGAACGAAAGAAGAGAAAGACAAAGAACGGACGTTGCAAAACTATCATCATGGCGACGAAGGAGGCGCTGCTACTCTACTACGTCTTCGGAGTCGGCAGGTGAATCGCCATCACCAAAAAAAAGAAGGAGATCAAAAGGAAAAGAATCTGATAGTCGGTTAATGGACCAGGTTTTAGCTATTTTAGAAAAATGTAAGGGTTCTGATAAGCCTAAAATGTCTTTTAACACTAATGTTATACCGGAGTTCGACCCTTTATCTAAAGAACAGACCATATTGACTTGGTTGACCAAAATTGAGGAATGTGCCGAAATTTACGGCTGGGAAGATAAAGAAATAATTCATTACTCTCTGCCAAAGCTAACCGGTGTAGCAAAGACATGGTATCAGGGTCTAACTTCGATATTGCATACATGGTCAGAATGGAAAAGAAAGCTGATTGAATCTTTCCCGTGTAGGGAAGATTACGCAGAGCTTTTAACGGAAATGCTAGCTAAAAAAGCAAAATATGGAGATTCACTCGAGCATTATTATTATGCGAAGGTAAACCTATTAAATAGATGTAATATATATGGCAGGCAAGCAGTAGATTGTCTTCTATACGGAATAGACGACCGTGCGGTGAAGATTGGCGCTCAGGCAGCTCAGTTTAATGAACCAGAACAGGTACTAAAATATTTTAGAACCGTTAAAAGTTGTCCTAGTAGAGATTCGCAAGACTATATGCGGAAACCAACTGAGCGACGATTTCCAAGCAACTCAAATAGACCAGGTCCATCTAAACCAGGTGCGTATATTAATTATAGTATAAAATGTTTTAATTGTAACGAGGTGGGTCACCCAAGCTTTAAATGTGAAAAAGCTACTGTGAAATGTACAAATTGTGACCGGCTAGGCCATCAGACCACTAACTGTCTTAGGAATAAGAGGACAACAAATGAAACGGATAAAAACAAAACACCAGGTAATGACCAGACGCTAAGACAGGTTTCAGAAGTCACAACAGATGCTTCTGGTTTAAACAAGTACGTCTTGGATATCAAGGTGAATGAATTGACAATCTTGTGCCACATTGACCTGGGGAGTCAATGTTCTCTTATTAAGATAAGTGATGCAAAATCTCTAAATCTTCAGATCATTAATCGCCCGAATCTACCGATACTCAGAGGCATAGGCGGTAACTTGATATGTCCGCTAGGAGTTGCCGTAACTTCCGTTGAAGTTCAAGGATTGCGAGAAATAATAGATTTATACGTTGTAGAAGATTATGTACTGATACATCCTGTTTTATTAGGCCACTCATTTACAGAAAGACCTGATATACTTATTATTAAAACTCCAAATGAGATCAAATTCCAGAGACTTCCACCAAACAAATTAGATGTTATGGTGTCTACTGAAACTGAAATTCCTAGCAATACATTACAAGCGGTAAAAATCTGTACGCATGCGCAGCTGAATTGTGATGTTTATATAAATGGTACTTTACGAGGTACTGAAGGTCATGAGTATTATTTACTTCCTGGGCAGTATGAGATCAAAAACGGTAGTGGAGCAGTCTTAATTTATAACATATCAGCGTCTCCTATGCACATCACTAACGGCACCCTTTTAACTCGTTCTTTGCAAAGAAACTCGGTCTCATCGAGTAATACACTAAATACGTTTAGCGTAACGTTTGGCGATATTGAAATGGAAACCACAGTAAAATGTAATCCTCATTTAAATGAAGCCCAGTCCAAGGAACTACAAAGTTTACTTGCAAGGTATAGTAATTGTTTTTCTAGTGGACTACATGACTTGGGTTACACGCCAGTTACCGAGATGACCATCGAACTCAACGACGCCGACCCGGTAGTTTACCGCCCGTATCGCATGTCGTTTACTGAAAGGTCAATGGTAAGAAACATGGTACAGGAGATGCTAGACAATGATATAATCAGGGAATCATCATCGCCCTACGCGAGTCCTATCGTCATGGTTCAGAAGAAAACAGGTGATAAAAGATTATGCGTCGATTACAGGGCTCTTAATAGAAAGACCAAGAAAGACCACTACCCTTTACCCAGGGTAGAAGATCAACTGGATCTACTTGCAGGTAATACTTTGTTCACGTCCTTAGATTTAGCTTCTGGCTATTATCAGATTGCAGTATCTGAAGAATCCCGTTTTAAAACCGCCTTTGTGACTCCTGATGGGCAATATGAATATAATCGCATGCCCTTTGGGCTAGTCAATGCACCATCGGTTTTTCAGCGTACCATCAACAAAATACTAATGGAAGCTAAATTAAAATATGCTATTATTTATATGGATGACATTCTCATTCCATCCAAGGATTTCAAAGAGGGACTACAACGGCTGGAAGAGGTACTGCAGCTAATCAAAAATGGTGGACTAACTTTAAAACTCAGCAAATGTAATTTCTTTATGAAATCCATAGATTTCCTGGGTTTCGAAGTGAGTGCTAGTGGTATCAGGCCGGGTAGTAGAAAAACTGATGCAGTCTCCAATTTCCCAACACCTAAAAATCAGCATGATGTCCGGCAGTTTCTTGGACTTTCTGGGTTTTTCAGACGATTTATCAAAGGATATGCTGTTATTACCGCACCTTTGACGGATTTACTGAAAAAAAATACCAGGTGGGCTTGGAGTGACGAACAAGAAAAAGCGTTTACTGAAGTAAAAGAGTTGCTTATAAGTCGCCCGATAATTGCTTTATACGATCCGAAGGCCGTGACAGAATTGCATACAGACGCCTGTAAGGATGGCTTGGCAGGTATATTACTTCAACGAAACACGAACGACGTACTCCAACCAGTATCGTACTTCAGCCGTAAAACAAATATTGATGAACGTAAGATGCATTCGTATGAACTAGAAACGCTGGCGGTAATCTCATCGTTAAATCGTTTCAGAGTTTATCTGGTGGGCATACCATTTAAAATCCTGACTGATTGCAATGCACTTAGGTCAACGTTAGTGAAACGGGACCTCATACCTCGAATCGCACGTTGGTGGGTTATACTTCAGGAGTACGACTGCACTATAGAATATCGTCCCGGAGTCCGAATGGCGCACGCAGATGCATTAAGTAGAAATCCAGTGGATAACCCAGTAAGTGAACCACATATTTTGGACATCTTACCAATACAGCAATCTGACCAAAACTGGATCTCAACTGTGCAATCCGCTGATGATGAAGTTAAGAAAATTAGAGAAATTCTGTTGGACCCGTCTGCTGAAGAGGCCGTTGACGTGCGTAAAAATTATAAACTAAAGAACGATAGAGTTTTTCGTATTGTTGGAAAAGACTTGAAATGGCTTGTACCTAGAGGCGTGCGCTGGCAAATCCTCAAGATGAATCATGATGATGTTGGTCATTGTGGGTTCGAGAAGACATTACATCGAATTCAGGAGCATTACTGGTTCAGGAAAATGCGCAGGTTTGTAAAAAAATACGTTTCCTCTTGTCTCGAATGCGCTCACCATAAGGCTCCTGGCGGTAAACGGGAAGGTGAATTACACCCTATCGAAAAAGTCAGTACACCCTTTCATACCATTCACGCAGATCACCTAGGACCATTCGTAAAGAGCAAGGCAGGAAATTGTTATCTACTGGTAATTGTAGACGGTTTCACAAAATACGTTAGTATAAATCCAGTCAGAAATACCAAAGCCATAACTTCAGTAAGGGTGATCAGGCAATTTGTAAGTTACTTTGGAGTTCCAGCACGTCTTATTACTGACAAAGGTACGAGCTTTACCAGCAAACATTTTCGGGACTTTGTTGAATCCTATGGCATAAAGCACGTCCAAAATGCCGTTGCTACACCCAGGGCAAATGGGCAGGTGGAGAGGTTTAATAGGACCATTTTGGATGCTTTATCAACCTTTAGTCATGGTGGAGATGATAAGTCATGGGATGACCACATTACCGACATACAGGTAGGCATTAACACAACAAAACATAAAACGACTCAGAGGAGCCCGTCGGAATTGTTATTCGGATTTAATGTGACTAGCAGAACTGAAGGTAAGTTAAACGAAATTATCAAAGAAACTCTCCATCGAACACCTGTGGAAGAATTAGATGTGTTAAGACAACACGTAGGCGAAAAGATAAGAGAGCAACAGGTAAAAGATGCTACTAATTATAATAAACACAGAAAACCTTCAACCCAGTATAAAGAGGGTGACTTAGTAAGAGTAGAGAGACAGGTGCCACATGATGGTAAGTCACAGAAACTTACTGTTAAATACCAGGGTCCCTACCGCATAATAAAAGTGCTCCCTAATGATAGGTTCCTAGTTGAGGACACACCTCTGACTCATAAACGAGGGAGAAAGTATGAAAATGTTATAGCAATCGACAAGATTCAACCCTGGATGAATTTCACTAGAGACTTAGAATCCGATTCATCTGGAAATGATTGCTCCAGTGAAAACGAACAGATGTGTGTCGAAAACATGGAATAGGTAACCAAAATATTAAAGTAATCATTTAGCATACCTTTTTATTTTTAATGTTTTAAGTTGGTTTTAGTTCGTTTTAAGTTGGGTAAACTATTAAACTAAGTATTATGTTTATTTAAAACAGGCTTCGAGGCTTTTTGACAGTCAGAATTCTTGACTGATAAATATTTTAAGATTTATACTGTATTTGTTGTTGTTTTATGTTGTTTTCTTTTTGTTAAAGTTTAGGTAGTGGCCTACTTAGATTCGTTTAGTGGAATAGTTTATAATTTAATAACTTTTGCATGATAATAATAACCGTAAAATATGACGGAACTTATTATTTATATCACCCACATCCGAGAAATAAAATGACTACTGATGGTTGCAAATAAAATAAAAAGCGATGGGACTCGCTTGAAACAGGATGGCCGAGCTGTTAGGTCGTATATCAAATAATGTTAGTCTATTGCAGGAGTAATAGTGTTCTGTGGTCTATGGTATTGATGTGTCAGGATGTCATGCATTTTTTTCGGGCCATGACGGACGCCAATAAGGGCTACCGTTGTGAAAAGAACATATAATATAAATAAATGTGATGTAACACGGAGCGAAGTTGCCAGAGAAAATTGTATTGCGGTGGGTAAATAAAAATTATAAGTTGGTTATGTTACGTGTTTCATTCCTGGCCAAAACTAGGATGTGATGTCCGTGTACAAAAGTAAAAATCGTCGTGAAAATATAACTGTAGGTAATAATTGTGATCGCGAAGAGATTAGGGAGCGTAAAATATAAACAAAAATGCAAAGGTAAACAGAACAGAGGAAATGTCAATGAATGATTTTTTGACATTGCTACGAGTATTAGCTCGTCAATGACGTTTCGTTACACCTAATGACCTATCTACTAATGCTCAAATGCGAAAGATTTATTAAAACATACATTCATAATAATATTACATAGTTACATTATTTTATTTAACTGTGTGTATTTAAATCAAATACATATAAAATCCGTACATAATAAATTAATAGATGTCGTTTTTAAATAAAATAACACGTTTTGTTCCGTGTGTATGCGCGTTGCTAAGTAACGCGGATGGTTGCGACAAACACAGGAAATAGGCTTTGGGTTTTTAAATTCCTTTTTATCACAAACTTTTTATCCGCAAGTGTAACATAATAACAGTTAAGTAACAAAAAGTCATAATTTCATGCGATAATTTTGATTAAGGTAGGTACATTTCCTGTAAATTGATAAAAGGTGGGGCAGGATCTGGCATTGTCTTTTACTAATTGGCACTGATGCGACCACTTCTGTAATCCGTGCATTGAGCCGAGACGTGGCAGTCGAAAATTCACACCCTAATCGCGAAGCATGGCGAGAAATTTGCAGGAGTAGAGCAAAGGACCTGCTTAAGGCAAATCAAGCTAGACAAGATTCCCATGTCAATCGTCACCGACACCCTCCTACAGTTTTCAAGACTGAAGATCTGGTATTCGTTATAAAGTACTCCAAATCAAAGGGAAAACTGGCCTCTGGAATGTAGAGGCCCTTACCGTGTGATAAAAGTTTTGCCGAGTAATCGCTATGAGCTCAAACTGTTGGGTGGTGCTCGTGGCAAAACCACACAAGCGACAGCCCAATATATGGTGCCATGGAAGGGAGAGTGGTGTCCTGAGAGTTGTACTGCTTTCTTTGAGAGTAAGTAAACTGTCTAACTGTTGTTTATGTTTCAACTATATAATAACGCATACCTGGTGTGTATCTGGCTGGCGATGAAAAGCTTGTTCTGAGTGGTTACTGGTTATGCCACTCAAGTGGAAAGGCCAAACGGATATGTTGTTCACTGGAGTACACAACGTGAGTCCCGCAGATACCCACTGAGTATGTGTATTGGACGTTGGTCTTGCAGACACATGTTATGTATGTGTAGTGGACATTAGTCCTGCAGACACATTATGTATGTGTGTTAGACATTGGTCTTGCAGACACATATTATGTATGTGTATTGGACATCGGTCCTGCAGACACATATTGTGTATGTGTATTGGACGTTTAGGTCCTGCAGACACGAGTGTTTTGGACAATAGTCCTGCAGACACTTATTGTGTATGTGTATCTGAACACTAATTCTGTAGACACATAGTGTACCTATGTGTGACTGGAGTCCTATAGAAACATAAATGTGTGAACCTGTTTTTGTACGCTAACATTATAGGAGAGAAGAATGATCAAAAGGATGTTAATATGTGATGAAGAGTGGTTTAATGAGGAGTGATTAGAAGTACAATAAGAAAAATGAGTGTGTTTCACTTGAATGAGGGCCTTGACTGTGAAATGAATGAAAGAATAGGAATTTACTCATTAACATAAATCCTAATGAATATCTACTTTTCCTATTAGATACTGACGAAGATGACATGGATGATGCTGAAGCAGGGCCTTCCTCAGCTCCTCCTGAGAACTCCATGGCTAATCGCGGTGAAGATGCAAACGAAGATGTACCCGAGGACGGCGCACGGTTAGGAGAGGCCGTATTAGGATAGATGCCATGACAGATAGCATTTTGTGTCATCATCTGACAGCCACACTATAAAAAGACCGTTCTGCGAGTAGACGGCGTTTTTCATCGGTCGGCTCTCGAACAGAAAGGTTGTCAGGTGATCATCGCTATTTGCTATGTCATTATTTTTGATTTTGTACATGTGTATTAAAATTAACGGTTGTTTGGTAATGTGATTTTGATGTGTTTATTTTAAAATTAATTAATGTTGAGAAACTTGTTATAATCTGCGTGGTTATTGTTTTTTTTTTACTTCTGGTTCCTAAAAATATTATGATTTATTATTTGGTCCAACGATACCCACACGCTTTTGTGCATTAAATTTTTATTCCTTGAACCCTCCCATAAACCGAATTGAAAAATTATTTTAGAGAATATCATATACATTTAGTCGATGATGATGATGTTGTGTTGTTGTTATAATTATTTCCTGTCGCTTAACATGTGAAAGTATATGAATTTGTGAGGGGTAGGTAGGAAGCACAATTAAAAATTAATGTGAGATAGAAGGTATTCTCATTACCAGCCTGGACGCTGGATTTCTGCAATCTGTGGTTTGTCGGTTGATGGCAAAAAGCTGTTTTAAGACCCTATGTTATCAAACTCAAACTTATAGCATTTATGAATTTTTAGCACTTTCACACTGTCAAAGAGTCGGAAAGATGAAGCTATTTGCCCATTCTAAAGCGTAGTAGTTACCTATGGAGAAGAACGGGCAAGAAATCCATGGACACTCTTTTTAAATCATAATATTCTTACAGAAAGATGGTTGCATCATTTATATTCAAATTTTGAATGTGAGAACGGTGTAAAAGACGTGCACATTAAAAGCGTCCGGAGTTAAAAACAGAAATCAAATAACAATTTATAAATTAAATTAGTCCCTACTGGCGGCGCCCGTTCATGAACATGACGTATGGAACAGGACCATTCAGCTCAACCATTTTGAAGGGAACTTAATGATGCAACACACACGCGTGGTGCCAGCGAGACATTTGAGTGAGCATGACAAACTCTCAGTTGCCAGGGCACATTCAAGTCAATTTAAGACGTACCCAGTAAATGGTAGCTTTATGGTAGGAACATAGTGCTCACACATCATGTGCTATGCAATTTTTTAATACTAAAAGATTGAGTTTATACAATGCAAATAAAACTAGTCTTACAATCTTTAGCAGCTTCAACAATATGTTAGAATGCTAATCAAATTAGTTCTTTAGCGACCTTGTGGAGCAGGACAAACAGCGTTTAGCCAGGCATTCTTGTCAGCGATGTAATCGCCAAACTTATAATATGCTTGGCTACAAGTGTGCGTTTTATACAAGATGGTAAAATCTAAATTGTTTGTGAAAAATTAAACCAAGAAGAGAACCGG
The DNA here is from genome assembly GCA_947359405.1 of Antitype chi. Classification (NCBI taxonomy): domain Eukaryota; kingdom Metazoa; phylum Arthropoda; class Insecta; order Lepidoptera; family Noctuidae; genus Antitype; species Antitype chi. Next base: position 4,316,584 of record OX375815.1, on the reverse strand, counting down.
TAAGAATGAGGTAAAAAAAAAATGCTATCGTAATGTGTACCTATTAAGTAAAATCTGTTACTTATCACTGATAGAGTAGAGTTATATTGCAGTTCAATGAAAAACGCCTATTTAAATGTACAATTCTTATATATTTTGTAACGAAATTTACAAATAACATTTTATTGAAATAGTACACTAACTTAGGTCCCATTGTAATTTCTGGCAACGACCATTCTGCGCAGTATAGCCGTTTGTAATGGCAGATTCACAAATAGATTAACACTATGCTGGTACCTATGGGTCAGAACTGTGTGTGATATACCCATACCTATCTAATCTACAAAGAATGTATTACTTTTAACGAAACAAATACGTGCAGACTTTTTTCATTTGGCATGGTTTTCATTGATTGAAAATGATTAAAAATATTTTATATAAAATATTACTACACATTAGAGAGAATTCGAGCCATGTCTGATCTTATTAGGATTGAGTGATGTCAAAGGTTTTTTCATTTTAATAATCATCCATGGTGGAGTATCTGCATCTGCAGCATACAGGAATGCCACCCTTAGGCCTAGCGAGTTGCAGGTTTAGGTCACCGTCTTCGTCCGATAATACAAAGAATTCGGCTTCCATATATTGGTTGACACACTCGATTCTGTACTTTTGCAGTGTTCGGGATCCCTTCAAGAAATGTGGCGTATGGTCAGTAATTTGTCCCGGACGTCTGAAATATAAATATGAATATTATTGAAAATGAATGTGTTACTTACATATGCTCCATAACTCAGTTTTGTAGAGTATTTTTTTTTATCTAGTGAGGGAGTATCAATTTGAGATATTGTTTACTGGACGGACAGAATACTTTTAATTCTGAAGGCTCCAATCGTGGTTAAACCAATTATATTATTTCACGAACAAGGGAAACGTGAGTGTACTACGTGAGCTCGACAAATATTGCATTTTTGCATTCCTACCCACTTTAGGGTATGACTAACAGGTTTCAGTCTCGAAGAATGTCCGAGGATAACATGAGTGCATGCTTGTTCGCCCTCAAAAACATTCAATACTGTAACCCTGTTGCTTAGTACGACATTTATTTAATATCTACTTACTGGCACCACTTAGCACCGTGGATCTGCTGGAATTTAGGTGATTGTGCTACCGCTCTGACTTGATCATTTTGATCGCGGATGTAGTAAATGGGTTTGTTCTGAAAAGCAAAAACCATAGGTTTTGTTAGCGTTTTTTTAATAATCTGTATCTGCTCGTGTAGCTCCCGGGCGATAGATAAATAGATCGGTTGACGCATGCATTGGCTTGTTGCACCCTTCCAAAATTAAAAATCATTCAAATCCGGAACTATGCGACCAAACTTCTAATGATGATAATTGATTAATGTTCTTCAGATTATAGAATATTGTGAAACCGAGACATCTGTTGCCTTATATTGTGCTTTATCTATTGTTTGGTATCTTGGGACATCATAAGTGAAGAACGTGCGAAAAATTGTGGTTGCCGATAAAAACGTGAAAATACTCACAATAAATGTAGTGTTGGCTGGGCAGTCAGGATTGCTTTTTACGCTAAGTCGTAAGATTGTCGCAATTCTAGCATTTGAAAACTGAAATAAGTGAGTTGCTTGTTACATATTATGGCGATCATCTACACATTGTCATATTTGATTTAAACAAAAAACATAGGAAATCAGAATAGCTGGAAATACGTATAAGACTGCCGACAGTGCCGACATACATTGAGAGTTCCATTTTCTCCTTTGGGTACGGAACCCAAAAAAAGGGTTTCACCTAACGGTCTGGGACTTTAATGAATAGTCATGCTCACCGAGGGTATTTGATCTAACAGCTTCTCAAATGTGCTTTCAGGGTAATCATCACCCTTTTCAAAACAGTAGCTCAACCCTTTGCATGATAACGGCATTTTAACTGTAAAAAAAACAGGTTATAAAATAGCAGCATTATAAAGGTGCGATAGCTAGCGATGACCGCGTTAGTAAAAACTTGGTTATTGTGAATTTAGTAAAAAGCTGTGCATTGTGTAAAAAAAACTGGCAAAGAGCGAGTCGGCTCCGCGTACTGAGGGTTCCATACCTTGGTAGAAAAATGTTTTACCATTTCCAAACTATTTATTGTTTGAGACCGGCTGAGTCATCGTAAAATGTTTATCTAATATTCACATTAACCTCCATCAAATAGATTTATTACAGATTTTTCGCTTTGCAAAATTCAAGTAAAGAAGAGGGCGGAATTAATATTTTTAATTTTATGGACATTTTTATCATAAGTTACAAATTATGAAGCCTTTTTCACCAACCAAATGAAGTCTTTTTGTATACCTTATACCCATTTGACCTAGTTCACTTCACTTTAAATACAGGAAAAGTTTTTATTCAGCGCGTAAACTTTAACCATAAATTCAGCATACCATTCTAGCCCCCCAGCGAAGAAATTTTTCGTCGGTTTTACAAAAAAAAAACCAGCTGTTTCATAGAAAAGTGCAATGCCGTTGCGGTCAAAATGTATGGAACAGCTGTTTTTTTTTGTATAACCGATGAATAATTTCTGCGCTGGGGGGTCTACAATGATATACTGAATTCATGGTTACAGTTTGCGCACTGGATAAAAACTTTTCCTGTATATATCAACCCTATAGCAATTAAACTATAATATTAAATAATATTTAATATATATTTTGAATTATTTCAGTTGCAATATGGATGGATTACTTATAACTAATCCAAATAAGTCAATAGCATTAGTAGTTGTGACAGACAGACGAAGTCGCACCATAAAGGTTCCTTTTAACCATTTTGGTACGGAACCCTAAAAAGATGACAACGTAAATTATGTACTTAGGTAAATCAAGAAAGATAATTACAATGAATGAGAAAGCTGGAGTCGAATAATAATTCTCCATCGACGGGTGACGCTTCCACTGAATTTGAGCCCATGTGAAGAGCGACCTGAAAATGTGTACGTAAAATCACTGTAAATTTTATTATGAATACAAATCGTTTGAAGACAGAGACAGAATGTGTGTTAAATATAACATTACATCACGCCTTGTTTCCTCAGAGGGTTTTTTTTTTGAGGGTGGGAAATCATCAAATAACTTCTTCCGTTCTGGGTCGAGCAGGAGGGCGTGTCAGACTTTTACTGACTAAAACCCACCCGTGTTCCCTCAGTTGCCTGTGTGTCATAGGCCGCGGTATCTTTTTCGAACAACCCGCACCCCTGGCAGGCATCGGTCCTTGCGGACCTCACCAGTTGGTGTTGACATATCTTTGAGGCGCGCGTGGAACACAACGCGCCGTCGACCCGGGCTTGGTTCTTACAGGAAAGCGAGCTACCCATAACTCACCATCCGCAAGCCCGCGCCTAGGGTGGCCGGGAATCAGCCTGGGATTCCCGACGCCCAGGGCGTCTCCTGCGGCGACTAAGGCCGTGAAGGCGCATATAATGCCTCTCCTTCACGTGCGCCACGTCCCTCTTCGCGAGCATTACTGCTTCGCAGAAGGAGATAACGGCCACCCATGCACTCTCGCTCCGTACCATGGCCTGAACTAGGGCCGGACGCGAGACATCGCCGCCACCGATCGCTTCCATGAGGGCACGGCGGTGCTCCGCCCAAGCCGGGCAGACCTCTACCGTATGCTCACAATATTATGAACGTTCATAAATTTTTGAAGCCTGAAAGGGCCAATATATAGGGTGACTGGTAATAACTGACCGATATTTAAACACATGATTGTACTCATCATAACAAACAACTTTCCCAAAAAAACGTTTTTTTTTCATCTATTTTCTTGACCCCAATTTTATAACCCTAATAGAAAATTGCGTACTTAGCTTATCAAGAATAATACACCATCAGCTGTAATTTAATTTAGTTACCTACAAACAAAAAACAAAATCCATTTTTACCATGCGTTATTATTCCTTTGTCATTCATTTAACCACCGTACTGATCGCTCGCGCGCATTAGTTTTGAGTTGCTTGACCCCGGGATCAGATGATGCGCGCGCGTGATTCGTTGTTAAATTAATGAAAAAAAAAATAATACAGGGTAAAAGCGTTTTTTTTTGTTTATAGGTAAATAATTAAAACTCTAAACTCAACTCAAAGCATTTATTTCAATTAAACCATTTAAAGGCACTTTTGAATTGTCAAAAAGTCGACCAGTTGAAAAGTTGAAGCTAGTTGCCCATTCCAAAACGTAGATCTCTATGGAGAAGAACGGGCAAGAAATTACAGCTGATGGTGTATTATTCTTGTTAGGTACTCAATATTCTATTGGGGTAACAAAATTGGGGTCAAGAAAATAGATTAAAAAAAAAACGTTTTTTTGGGAAAGTTGTTTGTTATGATGAGTACAATCATGTGTTTAAATATCGGTCACTAATTACCAGTCACCCTATAATGAACTTGACTGTACCTGTGTGGCGATTTTGATTTATGCTAAAAAGTAACAACTTCTGGTCTACCCTGGAAGAGACAGGCAATGTAGGCAGTAGTAGATACACACACATTTCGGCAGTTATTTTATAATAGGCGACGAGCCTATTGCAATTAATCGCGTATAAGCTATGCCAAGCAACAATTCGACCGTCCTGATAATCGAAACCTGGACACCATGTTCACTAGACCAACGGGGCAGTAAAAATGAGAACCCGTTGTAACATATACCATAATTACCGTTAAGGGGAATTAGTCGCGGGCTCGAACTCACTGGTGGGCCTGGCTAAAAATCACGCTGTCTCACCAGGCTTCGTGTCCGACAGAGGTAGTATCAGTGATGAGCAGTTAGACGCTAGTCTACACGCACAACGTTATTGAGTGAGATGCAAGATCATTTATAGTAAAAAAATCGCGCCAAAATTAAGAAAAGTCTTTTGGATGATCGGGTTTTATGAAAAAGCCAGTGCATAAATCAATGACCAATAAAGTTTATTGAACTTTTCTATAATTGAACTTTGACGGTACCGACTTGGTTTTGGAGATTTTACACTTCTTTTATTACTTAAACACGCTCAAAGTTAAGTAAAATTAGAAAGAAAAACGAATCTTTGTTGGCTCCTAACTTTTTAATGGGTTTTTTATTTTAGTATTCTGTTTCCGTGCCGACAATATTAAAAATGAAACAAAAGGATATCATATTTTACTTTGGATGTGCCATGTCAGGCAGTGGAGTAAAACACTCCCGAAGTTTGTAGGTATGCAAAAAATGTGGACTAGGTTTACCATATTGTTTAGTAATTTTAATTCGCCGCCATTAATATGAATGCTAACGCAGGTATAAGAGAAACGACAGCTAGCTAGTAGTAGCACACTGAGTTTATTTGGCAAGTGTCACGAGTTATATATGGTTTGCAACCACCCTCATATTCATTAATAACAAAATAACAAATTCTCATTGATAAATATGTCCCACACAGTCAGAGTAGACCTTCACAATCAGAAAACACAAAATGTGTGAATAGTGGCTTTAAAAGCCAGCTGTTAAAAGGTTTTAGCGTAGACAAATAATTATTGTATTATTCATTATATTACAATTAAACAAAGACTTACCAAACACACACTAAGCAAAAACCGATACATTTTGATTTGATTTTAAAATTATTTAAGACAACCGTAAAATATAACGTAGAGAAAAAAACTATTATTATTGAAAACGTTAACACGGCCGACAAATGAGTACTGTGTATTTTTGAATAAAATCAGTCAATTTATATATAATTATGTGAGCTTAATAGGAAAATTCTGAAACAGAAACTCGAATACAGTTAATTTACCTACAGTTGACAGCAGTACCTTCCATACCTATTCTTGTTAAAGTAGTAGGGATCTAAGTATGAAAGGTAAACAAGGAAGAGACAAGATTATCCTGCCTAACTGTAATGTAGAAACTAACAGTACGACTGTTCCGGGAGCCAAACATAAACTGAAAACCTAGATTAGCACAGTCATTCTTAGTATTTTTATTCTCATCTGAGAAAATCGGCATCTCCTAGAATCAAAAATTCGAAGACATAATGTGACATCTAAGAACCCGCACTAGGCCCCGTGTGGTGGATTATGGCCCACTCTCTTTTACCGAGAGGAGGCCTGTGTTCCAGCATTGGAAATATTATAGGCTCATTATGATTCTCATTTGCTCATAGCCTATACTCACTGATTTTAAATACAAGCCAACGCAAAGTGAAGGGTTCCGTAGATAGGTTGAATATTTACGCATGTACAGCATTGATAATGGGTAGGTTTACCTGCCTCCTGGCCTCTGGCTTTAACCATACCCCCTCTATCTGTCTGCATTTTTCTGCAGACCACACGCAAAGAACACAACTGTTTTATCTTGAAAGTTGAAATATTAATTTGCAGATTTTAGTAATGTTGCGATTCAATTTTGTTTTTTTTTATCTAAAATATGTGGGAATGTACTTCGAAACAGTAAATATAGATGAAGTTCTTACGCCAAGTCTGCAATTTTGTTTAATTTTCTCCTAATACCTAGGTACTTTTTACTTAAGACAAAATTAAAAACATCCTAAATTCTGAATCTTTCCAAATCCAAAGTATTGATGGTTAAATTCATTAAATCAAATAGACCTACCAAACTAAAATATGGCTTGACACTAAAGATCGCATGGAGGTATGGCAGAGTAAGGAGCTTCACAGACGCTTTTTCCAGGCCCTACATGGACCCGATGTAGACCTTCTAGCATCCGTAGCCTGGCTACGTTTCGGTGAACTCTTTGGGGAAACCGAAGGTTTTGTCTGTGCAATTATAAACGAAGTTATGATGACCAACAATTACCGGAGATTTATTGTAAAAGATGGCACGGTTGACATCTGTCGGGCATGCCACCGTCCGGGAGAATCAATCAGACACATAATCTCCGGGTGTTCTCGTCTGGCTAACGAGGAGTACTTGCATAGACACAACCTAGTAGCCAGGATTATCCACCAGCAACTTGCTCTGAAATACAGCCTTGTGGAATCAGAAGTGCCGTACTACAGGTATGTGCCCGACCCAGTTCTCAAAAATGGACATGTCACACTGTACTGGGATCGCTCCATCATCCCTGACAAGAATATTGTTGCCAATAAACCTGATATAGTGGTGGTGGATCGACTAGAGCGGCGTGCAATGATCGTTGATATAACGGTCCCGCATGACGGGAACCTCGTGAAAGCCGAGAAAGATAAACAAATAAAGTATCTTGATTTGGCTCACGAGGTTGTCGACATGTGGGATGTGGACTCTGCGATCATTGTACCGATAGTTGTTACAGCCAATGGCTTTATAGCCAAGAGCCTCGACCAACATCTGAGGAGGCTCTCGTTGGGCAGCTGGGTCAAGGGCTTCATTCAGAAAGCGGTACTCCTGGACACGGCTCGCATTGTTAGGAGGTTCCTCTCTCTGGAGCCCTGACCGCCGGTAGCTTGGACCTTGTTCCCGATACCGGTGGGCTACTATTTTTTATATTTTTAAATGTTTTTATATTTGTATACTCATATTTAAAAATATAATTTATATGTGTATTTAATTGAATAAAGGAAAATTATAACTACTTGAAGTAATAATTTCGACTTAAATTATATGTAATTTATTTATCCAATTGCTTTGCTTCAACAATCTTAGAGGTGGTAATTACATGAAGAATGGGAAGCAAAAACGATCAGACCTAATGCAAATGTTGAATTTGTTAAGTATTTAGTATTCCCAACATTTGAACATGTTGCAACCGGAATTCCCTTTCGAGTTTGTATGTAGTGATAATTGCTTTATCTTTTTGCTTGATGTAGTATTCATTAAATGTGTCGATATGACGTTACTTGGGATACCCAAATATAAACTATATTTTACCACATGTTGTGCGAACCTGCAGCAGATGTTAAACAAGTCACAAACCAGTAATTCATTAATATTAGGTAAATATCCCACTTACTCATTCTTTGATATTTTACACTAAATACAAAACCTATAAAACAATTTAAAACGAGTGCTTACGTACTTTTTTCCTGAACTATGAATGCGCAGTTACCGAGAATTCTGCACGTTAAAATTGAATTTAGACAAATATGTCAGCATCGTCATCATTTCAGCTGAAAGACGGCCACTCCTGGACACAGGCCTCCCGGCCACGCTTGACAGGCGGGTTGGCGATCGCAGTATGGTGGTAAAATGCATACAGAACGCTGCTGCCTATTCTCTGATAAGTCCCTTAGTCGCCCTCTACAACACCCACGGGAAGAAAACGTGCGGCACCACACGAAACTATTCATGAACAATTTTATGAATCTTGGTTTTCGAATCATTTGTGAAATAGGTGCTGTAGACAGTAGTAAATTTAAACCCGAAGACTGAAATGTACTTACAATCAAATACATTTAAATAAATATACTCTACAACGCTGCTAGTGACTTGTTATGGGGCCTTCAATGCCAAAGTAGGAGTACAAGAATGCAGCGAATCGAAAGTCGGACCCTTCGGTTTGAGGCGCAGGAATCACAGGGGCAAATTCTGGTCAACTTCTTAGAGTCACAGGGGCTCTTTTTGATGAATTCGTTCTTCGAAAAGAAACCCCAAAGGAAGTGGACCTGGTAGAGCCCCAATAACGTGACGAGGAACGAGATCGACTTCATCATGATGGATAAGAAGCACATATTTATGTTCTCGAGGGTCGTCACGAATCGTCTCGCCCGAAGACTTGACGAATTCTAGCTGCCAGAACTAACCCGTTTTCGAAAAGGCTTCAGTACCGTAGATTACATCCATACTGTTCGGCAAATTGTACAGAAGACTGAAGAGTACAACCAACTGATGTGTATAGCATTTGTGGACTTCGAGAAAGCGTTCGACTCCATTGAAATATGGGCAGTTCTGGCCTCTCTGCAACGTTGTCGAATTGACTGGCGCTATATCGAGGTATTGAGATGTTTGTATGACACTGCTACCAAATCCAGGATAAGGAAACAAGCCCCATCCAACTGCTCAGAGGGGTGCGACAGGGGGATGTTATATCCCCGAAACTGTTCACCAATGCGTTAGAGGACATCTTTAGGACGTTGGACTGGACTAGACAGGGTAACAATATTAACGGCGAATACATCTCACACCTTCGCTATGCCGATGACATCGTCATAATAGCAGAGACACTGGAACAGTTCGACTAGATGCTGCACAGCCTAAACGGAGCCTCTCGGCTGGTTGGCCTCGGCATGAATTTGGACAAGACGAAAGTCATGTGCAATTCTCACGTCTTGCCGAGTCCAATCCACATCGAAGGGTCGCTTCTCGACGTTGTGAAAGAGTATGTCTACCTAAGGCAAGTTATCCAGCTCGGTAGACACAACTTTGAGAAAGAAGCCGACAGGAGGATCCTTTTGGGCTGGCCAGAGTTCGGAAAACTACGTCAAGTCTTTTCGTTGCCTATTCTGCAATGCTTGAAGCATATGTCTCCCATTAGACATCGCGGACCGCCTCAGTTGCGGTGCACCTCACCGCAACCTAGTTTTTGGCTGCTACGTCGTCGGCTTGGAAGCAAAAGCCCTGACGAGCGGCCCCATCTTGGGGTTCCTCTTCGCTTCACTGTGGGAGCGGACCACGGCTACTGAGCCCCCCCGCAACGACAATGCGGGAACCCACTGGGAGGGTTGCTTCATACCTCTGGCTGCTTTTAATATTACAGGCATGATGCTAAGCTACATTAAAAATGAGCATCTTGGTTGTAATTATATCGGTCACAGAATCATAAAATGGAATCAATGAAAGATTGAGTTAATGCACATAATTTTATTTATTTGATTTTACCGTAGGTATTTACATAGTTTTAAATAATATTTTAACTTAAATATCTACTTAATAATGTTTATAATTTAACTTATTCTACTAATAATACTTTACAAATGGCAGTTTAGTGTTTAAAATCTTTATACAATGTCACACAAGGAAACGCAAATCTAACACAACGGTAATGTACTTTTGAAAAAGGCTTTGTCTTGAGTTTACTTCTGTTACATTGTATAAAAGGCATTTAACTGGTGTGATTGTTCTTCACTTTTCACATTTTCCTGATTACGCATGAGCAGCAGACCGGAACTGTGTAATCCTTCAAGTAAATTTGGCCCGCCACCGGATCGAACACCCACAGCTTCCTCGTTGCGTAGGATTCTTCGCACCTGGACTCCATGTTGAATGCGCTGAGCCCTAACTTCCTAAAGCACTGCGAGTCGCCTTCTTCGAAATTATCAGTATATTTTTTCGAGTGCCTATAGAATGGAAAAATAAAGCATTACGTATATACTTAATGATTTAGTTACATATTACGAATGTTAATACATGTGGTAGGTATATACTTGCTAAACCTGGAAAATTGTCTAATCTAATATTTAAACTATAACAGTTAGGTTTCATGGTTTTTCCCGGAGCCAAATTGGTAATGTTATCTGAACTAAAATTTTAGGGGAATCTATACTGAAATTACTTACTTGCAATACACTAAGGCGATTGTTTGGGGAAACATCTTAGTTTGAATAATGATGTCGATTTTCTTTCCTTCGGGATCGTCGATAGTGTAAATTGACTCCCACTGAAACACAATAGTTCAAAAATTAGATTAAATTCACATCATTTTGAGGAAAAATTAAGATAGCAAGTAAAAATGACGTTTACATGCAAAATATAATATCTGTTTATTAATTAATGCTTATTAATTATCAGATTATTGCGCTAAGAAAGCAATTTCTTGCCTATACCATAAGTGTGACAACGTACTATTCTCGTAGGTACACATTTAGGTACCTACTTCAAAGTGTTGACGCTCAAAATCTTACCTGAGTATAGCTTGGACAGTTATCGTCATCCTGCTCAGACTGCTCCACGATAAGGCCACCGCCGGTTCTGCTGCCAACGTCCTGTAATAAAAACAGAGATCACTTGTTAAACAAAAATATCTGTTTAAATTTAAGAAAAAATGTTTTTAATGTTTTCAAAATCCAGTTACATCTGGAAAACGTTTTAAACGTTTAGGATGCATACAAAATTAAAATAAATGCATTCGCTTATATATCCAAAAATAAAATTTGATTATTGGCATAAGCAACAAGGCACGGGCCCGAAAAGGACTGTAGATAATAAAATTATTTTTAGATTCAATAATGCAATGAGTTTCTTACAAGCTTGTGTAGTGGAAGGAGGTCGTTGATCTGAGCCTCGATTTCGTCGTAACCGTCGGGTCTGATGGAGCAAAAACCTTTTCCCCTACACTTCTCGGGAATCGTAATGCCAAGCTTGGTATCTGTGGAAATTAAAAATTATCTTTATGCTATGTCGATAAGTCGAACTGTTTGAAATACTAACCCTCATATTTATAAACCTTACTTAAAGTTAAGAGATGTTTAAACGTAGCATTAAATTGACGCTAAACATTACTTAACTTTGGGCACCGTTTGTAAATAAGGGGCATGTTAAATATATTTTCATTTTAAATATAAATGCTCACGAATAGGTACTGTCACCATTAGGTACTTACTTTGTGGGGCAGCACTGCTGGTTGCCACGAGTAGGCACACCTGAAAAAAAAAACACAATAAGTATTTTTTGTTTCATTCACAAACTACATTTATCTATACGGTGTAATAACGAAAGAACAATCTAACTATCTTTTTTACTTACATAAAAAAACGCAAAACAATAACACTAGATCCTATTTTTACTTTATACTATGTAATACATTTTAAGGTTAAAATGATAATGAATAAGAATAAAAAGAGGGTTCCATTTTATGAAAAGTTCAAAGTTTAAAATATTTACCGCTAATAGAATAAATGTGAAAGATGTCATTTTAATCGCAGCTAAAATCACTCCTGCCGAACTTGATTTTTCACACAATTTGTGTTGACACCGTCGTCGTAATCAATTATTAGAATAATTTTATTAATTTACGTAATACAAATATTTACTACACGATGTTGCTTCAATACATGGCAGCTTACAACTGTTTTAGTTATTACCCAACTCGGTTTATATACATTTGTAATGCAAAAAAAAATCATTATATTTTCCTTATACGTATTACTTGGGATAATAATTTTGTGAATCAATCTATGTTGAGGCATTCATCCATCTATGGGCCGTTTAGCCTATTGATTTTATAATGTATTTCTGTTTACATAAAATCTATACATAACTTTTAAGAAATATGCATTGAATATTGCATGTGACATGTCATAAGAGACAGATTTTGCATCACATTACTTAAGTAGAAACAGAACCCTCAGTGGGTATTGGGTGACGCTGTGTTCAAATCGATTGCATGCTTACAAAAATTTAACCTACAAAGTGTCATCATATCATATCTGATATCATATCATCAACATATATATATATCAGATAACTAAAACCATTTCGAAGCAAATCAATTACAAGATTTTTGGAATTGTCCAAACTTAAAGGCTTCTTTTATTTATTAGGTACAATTAATTAAAACGTTCCTACTAATTTACGGAAGCCATAAATAATGATTATTCAATGGATTTTCCTTTTTCTGTGAGCTTAAGCTGATTGTGGCAACCTGTTGACTCCTGTCCTTAACATGTACCAACCTAGGTACCTTAGTAATAAGTTATTTAATTGTATTGACATAGTGCAAGGCAATGACATTTTTTAATAGAAAATTATGACTGTAACTTCGAGGGCAATTCCCGCATTTAAAATCATTCAAAATCTAGACAGATTGACACTGAAAAAATAATCTCCTTCCCAGAAAACTACGTCATAAGATTAAAATGTTTACTACTTGATATGAGGGCTGTTTAAATAAGCCAGAAACAAATATTCGAATCATCATCATCAATATCATCATTTCAGCCGTAAGACGTCCACTGCTGGCCATAAGTCTCCCTCAAAAAAATGGCGGGTTTGGCATAATCACCACGCTTGACAGGCGGGTTGGCGATCGCAGTATGGTGGTAAAATGCATAGAGAACGCTGCTGCACATTCTCTAGTAATTTCCTTAACGTGAACCTAGTCCACATTTTTTGCATACAAATTTCGGGAGTGTTTTACTCCACTGTCTGACATGGCACATCCTAAGTAAAATATGATATCGTTTTGTCTCATTATTATTCTTGTCGGTACGGAAACAGAATACTAAAATAAAAACCTATTAAAAAGTTAGGAGCCAACAAAGATTTGTTTTTCTTGCAAATTTAACTTAACTTTGGGTGTGTTTAAGTAATAAAAGAAGTGTAAAATCTCGAAAACCAAGTCGGTACCGACAAAGTTCATTTATAGAAAAGTTCAATAAACTTTATTGGTTACTGATTTATGCACTGGCTTTTTCATAAAACCAGATCTTCCAAAGGACTTTTCTTAATTTTGTTCCCGATTTTTTTACTATAAATGATCCTGAATCTCACTCAATAACGTCATGCGTGTAGACTAGCGGCTAACTGCTCATCACTGATACTACCTCTGTCGGACACGAAGCCTGGTGAGACAGCGTGATTTTTAGCCAGGCCCACCAGTGAGTTCGAGCCCGCGACTAGGTTCCCCTTAATCGCCTTTTACGACACCCACGGGAAGAAATGGGATGGTGCTATTCTTTACGTCGGGCATCACACGGATATTGAATATTCGAATAGATGGTGCAAAATTACGCGTGATATGAAGAAAACATCTAGTTTCGAGTAATGGTGCTACTCTATAGCGCAAACAAAAACACATACTCTTACAATCCATAACTAGGTATTTAATAGATTTATGTGTTGCGTTGCCTGCAGCTTACCTAATCATCTCAATATGTGGCTTTATATTTCAGAAAATGTCTCAATTAAAGTTTTGCTACACATGTAATAGATGCGTTAAACTTTATAGGCATTTTATTTTGACGATAAAGGTTATTTGGTACCGACCGCAGACTGGATGATAGACATTAAAATTTGTAACCGTAACATTTTATTGTATACTAGCTTTTGCCTGCAGCCCCGCCCGCTTGGATGTCGGTTATCCCGTAAAGAACAGACCGTGTTACTTCCGCTTTTATAATATTAGTAGTGATCACTAGCTTTTATAATATTAGTAGTGATTAGTAGCTTTATAATATTAGTAGTGATTACTTGCTTTTATAATATTAGTAGTGATTGCTAGCTTTTATAATATTAGTAATGATTACTTGCTTTTATAATATTAGTAGTGATCACTAGCTTTTATAATATTAGTAGTGATTACTTGCTTTTATAATATTAGTAGTGATCACTAGCTTTTATAATATTAGTAGTGATTACTTGCTTTTATAATATTAGTAGTGATTGCTAGCTTTTATAATATTAGTAGTGATCCCTAGCTTTTTTAATATTAGTAGTGATTACTTGCTTTTATAATATTAGTAGTGATCACTAGCTTTTATAATATTAGTAGTGATCCCTAGCTTTTATAATATTAGTAGTGATTACTTGCTTTTATAATATTAGTAGTGATTGCTAGCTTTTATAATATTAGTAGTGATTACTTGCTTTTATAATATTAATAGTGATCACTAGCTTTTATAATATTAGTAGTGATTACTTGCTTTTATAATATTAGTAGTGATCACTAGCTTTTATAATATTAGTAGTGATTACTTGCTTTTATAATATTAGTAGTGATTGCTAGCTTTTATAATATTAGTAGTGATCCCTAGCTTTTTTAATATTAGTAGTGATTACTTGCTTTTATAATATTAGTAGTGATTACTAGCTTTTATAATATTAGTAGTGATTACTAGCTTTTATAATATTAGTAGTGATTAGTATCTTTTGCCAGCGGCTTTGCCTACGTGGAGGTCAAAAATTAACCCACGGAAACGTATTATTGGGAAAAAGTGTCCTGTGTGTGTTTGGCAAACTATCTGTTTGCCAAATTACTATCTTTAAATCTATTCAGCCGTTTTTGCGTGATGGAGTAACAAACATCTAAACATACAAACTTTTACATTTATAAATAGGATAATAGGATTATAATCACCAGTTTGCTAAGTTGGACCCACGGAGTAAATACAAAGGTTTTTTTTTTTTTTTTTTTTTTTTTTTTTTTTTTTTTTTTTTTTTTTTTTTTTTTTTTTTTTTTTTTTTTTTTTTTTTGGGTGGGAAATCATCAAAGCTACCCATTACTCGCCGTCCGCAAGCCCGCGCCTACGGTGGCCGGGAATCAGCCTGGGATTCCCGACGCCCAGGGCTTCTCCCGCGGCGACTACGGCCGTGAGGGCGCATATAGTGCCTCTCCCTCACGTGCGCCGCCTCCCTCTTTGCGAGCATTACTGCTTCGCAGAAGGAGGTGACGGCTAACCATTCACTCTCGCTCCGTACCATGGCCTGCACCAGGGCCGGACGCGAGAGATCGCCGCCGCCGATCGCCTCCACGAGGACACGGCGGTGCTCCGCCCAAGCCGGGCAGACCGCCACCGTATGCTCCACCGTGTCCTCAGGGCGATCTTCGCAATGGAAGCACCCGGGCGTTTCCTCCCGCCTTATACGAAACAGGAACCTCCCGAAACAACCGTGTCCGGTGAGGACCTGCGTCAGGCGGAAGGTGAGGACGCCATGCCGCCTCTCAAGCCACTCCTCAAAGAGGGGACTTACCGCCGCTATCGTGGCGTGCCCAGCACTGGGTTGCGACAATCGCACTCTCCATGTCGCCATGAGATCCCGCCGGAGCTCTGTCCGCTGCACCTCGATTTCTCGCGGCAGCGGAGTAACGCCCCGGCGTTTGGCCTCCTCGCGCCACTCCCAGATATGCGCGAGGACCTTTGCCTCCAGATCCCATGGCGGTAATCCGGCAAGGAGGCCCGCCGCCTCACCTGAGATCGTGCGGTATCCCCGGATCATCCTGATCGCCATGACCCTATGGGACGCCTTCAGCTTTCGCGCTGGTTGGCGCCTCAATGTAGGCGCCCACACCGGCGCCCCGTATAGGGCCATGGACCGCACGACCCCCGCGTAGAGCCTCCGGCAGGAGGCGTTTGGCCCCCCTAGATTGGGCAAGAGCCGCTTCAAAGCAGCCCCGGCCCGCTCCAGTCTGGGAGCCAAACGTCGGAAGTGTTCCGCGAAGTTCCACCGGCTGTCGAGGACGAGTCCCAGGTACTTCATCGTCGACTCGACGCCGATGTGAACCCCTCCCGCCGTTATCTGGGAACCCGCCGGTGGCGCATTCCGAGGACCATGAAAACACATGGCGAGTAAATACAAAGGTTGGACCCTCTATTTCGTTCTAGTATAAATCTAGTTGATTCACATCTATACAGGGTCAAATTAAATTAGCTGGCGATACTTTACCCATGTGTGATATGCCAGCTAATTTAATTTGACCCTTGTTCCCCTTTTTACAAAAATGATGAGGACGGAGGAGTAAGAAATTTGGTAGTACATAGTAAGTTAAAGTTTGTATGCAGAAGGAGTGCAATAAAATATTTTTAAAAAAGCTAATTATAAATATTTTATTACGAAATATTGCATTATAAATACATCCAAGTTTTAAATGAATTTTGGCCGGATGTCGACCACTGGCCGACCGCTACTATAAATAAATATACGTAGAGTAAAATAATGTAAGTTATGATGTAGGTAGGCACCATTTCTCATACTTTATTCTTAGAGTACTGTGTTCATAAAGATCAAAATGATTGAATTCTTTTGATCATCAGCAAAATTGATTTGCACTGGACATGCAATAGAGCATTACACAAATTTTTGAAAAGTGTCTTAATTAGATTCTAGAGTGCTAATAAACTACTAAAAAATACATAACATTTAAATTTTAAATTTTCAAATTTCGCGCGTAATTTGACGAAAACGCTGGACGCAGTACACGCCATATTGCTCTGTGGGTATGACGTAACAGTTTGCTTAAAACAAATGCGCAGATATTTAGTATGACAAATATTTATAATTTATAAAAAAAATAACTATTTTTCTACTTATCGTTGGTTTGCTGTACCTGAATGCAAAATATTATTAAAATAAAAATTACTTAGGTTACTAATAATAAAAGTACAAAGTTGCTCAATTGACACGCCGTATGACAAAACAACATGGCGGCTACTATTTCATGGTGTTCAAAATAAGGTTTAAAAAACTGAAATCTTTAAATTGTATTTTAAAAATTTATTTTGTTGTTTCATGAACTAAAACTAACATTTTCCGAATGCATTTTGCCTAAGCTATCTCAATAATATATTTTTAGTTTTTTCTCGTATAGAGTAAAATACCCTATTTATCTATTCGAGTAAAAATGTTAATGAGACTACCGAAAGGTTAGGTCATAATAATTGTAACCAAAATTGACTTGCCGATAATTTATTCATACGAATTAGTAAATTTAGTTGCATAAAATATGATTTTTTAATGTCAATGTTTTATATTTCCATTATTTAGTTTTTAGTTATGGAGATTATTATCCATTTTGTTACTTTTATTTAATTCTAGATATACTAACATAAAAAATAACTATTTTATGCATCAGCTGTTTTATTTTATGGATTCAGTCAAAATTACGAATGAATATTATTATTGTTAAAAATATTGATGGTAAGGACTCCTCTTTCTGGGCAAGGAACTGTTTTTTTTTTTGTAGTTACGGCGTCCTCGCCATGTGACAGACTTCCAGTGTATTATTTGCTAAGCTTCCATTCCTAAACCAAAATAATTCTCAGAAAATCAGAATGAACAAACATACTTAATGACGATTCAGAATGTTCAGTAGGTATCTAGTATCTAAACCGCACGCTTGAATAATTCGTGAAACAAAATCATTTTCTGAAAATTAGGACCAACAAACATAATGACGATTCAGAATATTCAGCTTCTAATATGTACTGTTAGCTCTCGGTGAGCTTACGGTACCGTAATAAATAAAACCCGGGTCCATCAATCACCTTGTCAATGGGGTTCATAGTATCACATGGATTATTACCTCTAGAATCAGAATTAGCGCTTGTCTCATATTTATGCCGTCAACTTATCAAATAATCATAAAGGTTGTATACGAAGCACCAAATCGTATCCTACTAATATCTAAATGTGAAAGTTTAGATGTTCGGATGTTTGTTACTCAATCACGCAACAACGGCTGAACTGATTTGGATGAAATTTGGCAAACAGATAGATTGTAACCTGGATTAACACAAAAGATTCTTTTTATCCCGGGAATACGTTCGCGTGGGATAATTTTGAACTCCACCCGGGCGAAGTCGCTGGCAAAAGTTAGTAGACTATAAATGTTTACAGTATCTACAGAAGATACAAGTAACCTATTGACCACTGTTTGCTAGCAGTCTCTACAAGAGTCTTGTGTTATTTATTTAACCATGTATGCACACATATATAAACAGACAAGGAGAAAGGAACAGAAAAATACGTACATAGGTACCTAATGCTTATTTCTACAGAAAAATCTTCCAGCACACCTGCGATAGGAGAGAAGTTATCAGAGATGTAGACAACGCGTGTAATAACATTAGAAGGGAAATCATAAATTTACAAATTACACTCTAATTTAAATATACACATAATATGAGAATATACATACATACTAACATTACTTACGTTACTACTTTATAAAACTAATACCTATACCCACAGAATAGAGGAAAGAGATTAGAAGGGCCTTGTGGGCGGGGCAAGCGCGCCGCACTTATGAGCAAACGCTCGTATGTCAACCGAAATTTGGTTCACCGGACAACAGCCGCGCTCATACTGTGACAACGTGCGAAGCTCCGCGAAAAAAATAGAATTATGCCGTCTTGCGCTATTATAACGTGTCGGAAAAGAAGCCAGGAGTGTAGTGTAGCCCGGGAAGGGATTTCTTTTCACCGGTAAGTCCAAAATCCTTAAAATACAAGCGATATTTATAATTTTTACAATTGTATTATGTCATTTGTAGACAAAAACTATACAATCGCAGACAGATGCTAAATTATACATTGCTTGTAATGCATGGGTACCATCTTGTACTAGATGAGCAATCGCGCAATGTATTGCGTTCACTGCGAACGTCGCGGGCGCCCAGCCAATCTGAAATTCTGCGAAATCCATGCGTATCGATAGTGTTGTACCAAGTTGTAAACAATGTCGATATTAAGTATGTGTGTTTGATATAAGTGATAATTATCAGTAATATTATAATTAAAATAACTTTGTTTACTACCATCAATTGTTGTTTATTATGGGTTATTAATTTAGTTTCAGAGTCGGTTTTTCGTCTACAATTTGGTTTAAAGTTAACCATTTATAATGAAAACACACATTATAAATTTTATTTTCAGGTTTCCAAAAGATCCTGGTGCAAGAAGACTGTGGATTGAAGCAACTGGTAGAATTGGTAGCAACTGGTCGGGTTGCCTCCTTCCCTCAAATATGGCGAGGGGGGTAATGGCTGATCTTTGCGTTATGCTCGTGAACGGGTGCTGCTCGTGGTGACTGGTCGTCTTGCTGACCATGGTTTTGTTATTGTTAATTGTATTAAGTTTTTAATAATTTTAGTCCAGAGGTCCTAGTTTAACTTTTGTTATAAGTTACTTATAGCTATATTTGCATAATGCAGAATTACATATGTAAGCGGGCATGCCCTTTATGCCTAGAGGCTTTTATTTAGATTGGAAGTTCTGTTGTGTTTTAATTTTCTATTATTTTTAGTTTTCAATTTTTGATGGTATATTGGCGTGTGCTAGCTGACATGGCAAATTTTATGTTTTTTTTTTTGTGTTTCGTAATTTTTATTACGTATTATTGTATAGAAACAAGTTCTTCTAACTTAACAGACAGCTGTGCTGCTGGGGAGTTTGTTCCGCTACTTCTTCTTCCCAGCTAAAGCACTAGGAAGTGGTGAAGGGCGGGCGTTTTTGGGGGGACTGTCTTATGTAATTTTATTTTGACGTTCAAAAAGAGCTGACTCTCAGCCTAGTTTGAATAAATGACTTTTGATTTTGATTTTGATTGAATGGATACCTACTAAATGTAGATGAATGTAAGATAAAGGGGGCTCTTGTACCCTTCGAAAGATCTAATACTAATATGTAAAACGTCGGAAGCAGTTATCAAGATTTATACCGACAATCTCCGGAATGTTAACAAACATACGCACCTTTAGAAGTATAGAGACCTAATGCGAAATTAGCCGCAACCAAAATAGGTCTCTATAATTCTAATAACTCTAATAATACTAAATAATTTTGCTTGCGGCTAATTTCGCATTAGGTCTCTATACTTCTAAAGGTGCGATATGTTGACAACAAAGATTTTGTGCAGCTTCGTTGGAACTGAATTATTTAGCAACGTTAGTAATCATCAGATTGGATTATATCCTACTGCGAGCCATGTTACAGACCTAACTAAGGCTATTATCGGAAAATATATTATTTTAAGATTGCACTTTATTTTGAAAAATTCGAATTTAAAAGATAGCAAGCGCATGTTACTTAATAAATTCGTATTATTTCAAGGACAATAATAAAATCAGCATTGAAATGGAGTTTAAATTGTTTTTCATAATTAAAATGGTATTGTATTTTTTACTTGTGTCATTTATTTACTTACTAGCCGTAGCCCATTACCTTAATTGCGTAATGCACGATCAAACACAATCTGAATCATTTTGAAGCAGATTATTTCAAAACGATTCAGATTCTGATTGATCAAGCTAACTCATTGTTTCGTAAGTTCGATAAGAAAATCTCCTCAACAACGTAAATAACTCAATGATTGTTATTTAACTGTCAAAATGAAACATTAGTCGTAATCGTTTACGGAAATGTGTTACGTACCTAATTAAATAGCATGTCTTTATACGCATAAATGACGTAAAACAGAGCTGCAGTTAGCATAAACATTATTATTTATATGTACTTAGGAAGACCACACTAATTGCCACCCTTTCCAGAAATTATAGCGAAAAATTGCAAAACTTAAAAATTACACTAATTTTATCGATGTAAATAATCGACCTTTTAGTCGCCGTAACATGTATGAGAATATGGGCGTGTCAAATGCATTGTTTTGCGTTAGTGTGACAACTAATAGCAAGCTCGCGATCTATGTGCGTGTGGTTCAATTGTGTGCGTAATCCATGTACGTACTAGTCTCTTGCTTGTAGTAGAGTTAAAGAGTGGGAGACATGCGGCGACACGCGTTGTAATACAAATCAGGAACTATTTCCTTTCTAATCTCTTTCCTCTGTTCTGTGCCTATACCCTTTACGCACCCGTTGTAGACGTTGCGGTCGTTTATAAGATAGTAAGAATGACCCGTAGCATCTTTCAGTCACCTCAGTCTGCTGATAACAACAATCCGTCTGACAAGTGTCAAATTGTGACAATTTTCCCTATCAATGTTTTGGTTACGTCACACTTAAAGCATTTATTTCAAATAGGCACATAAAAAAATACCAAAAGAAAAACAACCGACTTCCGAAAAACTACAAAGTGAAAAATAAGTTTAATTTCGGAAGTCGGTGTTTTTGGATATGTATTTGAATTTTTTGTCATCGCCCGAAATTAAAGTTTTTTTAACTTTGGTAGTGTTTTTACGGAAGTCGGGTGTTTTTTTTTTTAGTTTTTTATTATTCACTTTTAAGTTTTAGTACCTACCAATTCGAAATATTCTCATCCTTGGGGTATTCTCGAAGTCAATCAAATCAAAACACTGCATATTTATGCGATAGCAGCAATCGCGGTTGATTAGCTGTGTTTTTAGAAGAGTTCCGGTGTCTGTCTCCGAAATTCATCATCAGATCTCTATAAAATTTAAATGGGACCATTTCGGGATAAACCCATTTTTGACAAGAATTTTGCAAATCCGTCTATATAATATGATGGAGTTATGCATAAAAAAATGGAAACATACCGAATTGGTAACCTCCTCCTTTTTGAAGTTGGTTAAAAAGCACGTTTGAACGTTAGTTCAGACGTGCTATTTACATTCACATTAAAATAGAATTGATTCTCGTCGCCCGTTCGACAAATCTAATCCGTGAATGTTATCATTCACATTCTGAATTCATGAAATAGTGCTTGTTTACTGTAACAACAACATATTTAATACGTCATACCACACTTTCACAATGAAGTAACTACATTTCCTCTTTAATTAATTTATCTCATTGCTGAAATTCAGTAAACAACTAAAAAACTAGAATCATGTTGGAGTTACATATTGAGATGTGACATTTATAGTTTCCTCATTGGAAAGTCCATAGCTACATTTTGTAACTAAAAGATCGCTCCTGTAATTATGTTACAAAACGTTGATATTTTTATAAAACTACGTATCAAGCTTCGATGTCGGTTTGTAACCATTGTAAAGTATCTACATATTTCTGTTGAAGTATTTGTATTGCATGTGAAAATTGCCAGTGCATGTCATGGGCATTGTACTTACACAGCAATGACGAATATTTCTTAAAGTTTAATTATATGTAATGATACTGATTTCATGTAGAACTGTCACGTTATGTCATTAAAATGTGAAAATAGACTCTATACTAAAACCTCGTCATGGAAAAACGTTTTTGTTTTTGCAACCACTGATCTGCTAACTTATAAGCTTTTGACTCTATATATGTCGAGTAAGGTAGATTTTTCTTTGATAAAAGGCTTGAGACTAGCCATACGCGTTGCGCCCTGTTTCCTTTTCAAATTGTCAAGATAACAATTGGATATGTAATGTTTAAAAATTCCTCGGCCTGCAATATGTGTACGACTTTATAAGTTGTGAGTTACTCAATGTTATTCAATTTGCCTACATATTTAAGTGTTGATATCACTGTTCAACCACGCACATAGACCCCCCTTATTCTTAAACGTTGCTTAAAGCTAAGTAATAATTGGCGTCTGTTTAAACATCATATAATTTTTTTTTTTTTTGGATCGGAAATCATCAAATAACTTCTCCCGCTTGGGTGGAGCAGGAGGGCGTGTCAGACTTTTACTGACTAAAACCCACCCGTGTTCTCTCAGTTGACTGTGTGCCAGGGGCCGAGGTATCTCTTTCGAACAACCCGCACCCCTGGCAGGCGTCGGCCCTTGCGGACCCCACTAGTTGGTGCTGAAATCTTTTTGAGGCGCGCGTGGAACACAACGCACCGTCGACCCGGGCTTGGTCCTTACCGGACAGCGAGCTACCCATTACTCGCCGTCCGCAAGCCCGCGCCTATGGTGGCCGGGAATCAGCCTGGGATTCCCGACGCCCAGGACATCTCCCGCGGCGGCTGTGGCCGTGAGGGCGCATATACTGCCTCTCCCTCACGTACGCCGCCCCCCGCCTTCGCGAGTATTACTGCTTCGCAGAAGGAGGTGACGGATACCCATGCACTCTCGCTCTGTACCATGGCCTAGACCAGGGCCGGACGCGAGAGATCGCCGCCACCGATCGCCTCAACAAGGACACGGCCGTATGCTCCACTGTGTCCTCAGGGCGATCTTTGCAGTGGAAAAATGTACATGGTGAATTTTATTCTCCAACCGAAAATGTGTTTGTTGATCAAACTACAAATTAACGATTTTTGGATATTTTGCTTTACTTGTGCTATACCTTTTACCTTGTTTCTTGTCAAAGAAGATCACGCATTATTAGCGGAGAGTTTCGGTTCTCCAATTGTGAAGCAGTTTGTGCAGCGGGTGATTGGTACTAACACTAGATAATAAGTTGTTTTAATATTATGTTACTAACACTCTATGGATTCTTTTTCCGAAATAAAAATAATAATTATTATTATTATATATTATTATTTTTTTCTTGGCAGAAATCAATAATAATTACTTTGGTGCTGATCCCCGCGTCATATTCGTGAATGATTTTGATTCTCTTAACTGCCGGGGCTATATTTCGAACTGCTTTATATTTGTTTTCATTTATATTGCTGTCATTTAAAGAAGGAAAAATAACAATGTACCCAGGACTTTTGCAATATAAAGTGTCCTTCAAGTTTCTTGCCCGTTCTTCTCCATAGAATCTACGTTTTGGGTATGGGCAACTAGCTTGAATTTTTTGATCAACTGACCGACTCTTTATCAGTTCAAAAGTGCCTGTAAATGTACTAATTTAAATAACTGATTGAGTTTAAATTATATTAGCATGCTAGGGCATTTCACTATTGCCACCATAAACGCAATTATCGCAAAACACCGTTCTAGTATTTAAGTAGGTACGACAGTACGAGTGTACGATTTTTTCCGAAACTTGAATGAATGATGATAAGAGTAATCTCGAGTCACATATTTTGAAAGCGTGACGTCATAGCTACGTCATTTACAAACAGGCTTATGGAGTAACACCGGATACAGCGGAGCGGTTGGTGCGTCCCGGATAGGAGACTGGGGTTTTATTTGGTTTTCCCACCAGTAGTAACTCTGTAGGATCTATGTCATTAGGCAACTTGCTGTTGCATTTGCGTTTTTTAAAGCGTTGCTCTTTGGTAAAAAAAAAATGACCGATGCACCGTGCTTATCTGCACATTTCTGGAAATTCTACTTCTAGTTTTCATGTCAATAGAGCGACTCAATTTTTTTCCGAGTGGTTGCGTGGGGAACCCATATTATTTATGCATTTGTTGTTGAAAAAACTTTTTAAACATTATAAAACAATTTCATGTAATAAAAATGGTTGTACGTTGTTTTATATATAATAGTTTTATAGAATTTCGTTTCACATAAGAAAATCTCATATTTTTAAACGACTTCAAAAAAGGAGGAGTTTCTGTGTTCGACTGTATGTATTTTTTTTATGTTTACCGATTTCTGCTAGATTTGTGGACCGATTCTCAAAATTATTTTTTTACTTAATCGAGTATACTACTAAGGTGGTCCCATTGGCACCAAGTCAGGATCTGATGATGGAATCCCAGGGAAATCGAGGGCAACCCTCAAATGTTATAAGTATTAACAATGTTTTTCATATATTTTCTAAAGCTATTGAGTTATTTGCGTATGGTCATCATTATCTTATGACGCTGAAATGATGAAGGAAGGCACAATTTTCTTTTTTTATCTATGCCCGAGCATAACTCCGTCATAAATATACGGATTTGCAAAATTCTTTTTTGTTCGCAAGGGGTTTATACCGGAATTTTCCCATTTAAATTTCATATAGATCTGATAATGTGTTTCGCAGACAGACAACGGAACTCTTAAAAAAATTACAGCAAATCAACCACGATTGCTGCTATCGCATAAATATGCATTGTTTTGACCCTAAAGATGATGAAATTTCGAATTGGTGTGGGGTAGGTACTATAGGTAGCTAAAAAGTGAAAAATAACTTTAATTTCGGAAGTCGGTGATAAAAAATTAAAATACATATCCAAAGTCGGTGACTTCCGAAATTATAGTGATTTTGCACTATGTAGTATTTTTCCGGAAGTCAGTTTTTGTTTTTTTTGGAAAAAGTTTTTCGTTTCATAGAATAATCAATACGCAGAATACTTTGAAGATTTTTAAATCATTGATGTTTGTTTCACATAAAGATTAATGTTGGAATAATCATATCATAGAATAACAAATCAAATATTCTTTATCCTTATATTGTTTATTTAATATAAAACTTATTACCAAGAATATCATTTTATCAAGTGACAGTTTCTATACGTTTCAATTTAAGCGAACATACAGCATACAGCATGCAAGCAAGCATGCAGCATGCAAGCGAGCATGCAACATGCAGCAGGCATGGTTTCTGTTACGGCTCCGGCACTGCAGGGCTCCGGTGGTCTTGCGCGTGCTTATCGTCGCAGATGGTATTCACGCTCACAATCGCAGCTTCGGCTTGCTGGCCGGCTTCGCCGTCTAGCCTCAGTCGCGGCGGCAAGCTTTAAAATCACCTGCTCCTCAGCTCGCGGGCCGCCTTGCCCCTCCGCACCTACGCGGATTTAAATTACACTCTAGAGGTAAGGCAGACCAGCCTACGTGGAGTCAAATTGCAGCGATTCGTTTTTGTCACTAACTTTTGTACAACATATTGACTTTAGAACGTCTATTTTCTACATTTTTGTTGAAACAAAATACCATGGAAAAATACACCGAACTAACAATATTCGTTCAAAAAGAATTCTACTGTTTGATAAGTTTGTTAAACAAAAAAATGTGATAAAAAATTCATTGAATTGTGTTTCTGTGAAATATCATTCATTGAAGTAAATAGTCTTTGAAACAATAATATTCAAAATAAAAATACAAGGACCGAATATTATATGAAACATTTTCTGGGAAACGAAATTCTATGAAATTTCTGTCTGTGAAACAAGGGGACACCAATAAAAATATTTGTAAAAGCTATATTAATTCTAATAATTTTCATAAATCACAGACATAATTGCTTTATCTTTAAGAAAATTGCTTACTTTTTCGGATCCTTTTTGTCCAAATCTACTTAAATATAAAAAAAAAATACTGAACTGTGAAATTAAAAAAATGTTTTTACCATCTCTGGCAAACCAGCCTATAACTGGCCTACAGATTTAACCTGTCTTACAGATTTACTGCTACTGATTATCTACTCTGCTCGTTCATAGATTTTATCCATCGCTTTCCATCCGGCGCGCGGCGTGATCGAGTTCAAGAGCAGCTTTAAAAAATAAAAGTAAAGTCCAAGTTTCCTCACAATGTCTTTCCTTCACCGATGTCAATAATGTCCAAGACAAACTCACTACAGGGTACTTAAAAAATATAACTGGCGAAATATGGGTGTGCCTACGAGTAGTATAGGTACACCTTTGCCTAACCCACCCTTCGGGGAAATAAGGCGTAATGTTACGTTATGTTTCATAAAAATTATACTAAACGTGAATAGTCGCACAGTGAGCACTTTGCCGCCGCACGCAACTTGTAGAAAGAAATCCTTTTCTTCCACAGTCGCTTGCGCATTGATTGTACTCAAATTTAAAATACAGGTAGATGTGGGAAGGTCGGGCAACTGCTGGGACGCTTGATCTTGACGCGTGATAAGTAAAAAGGCAAAATGTTCAAAGCGCGAGCACTCTAGGGTTAAATCCTGAAAGGTGAAGAATGAGCAGGAAAGCTTTGACATATTCTGTGAAGAACACTCAAAACTTTGTTGGGAAGGCACGAATTTGCCCCATTTGGTCCCATTTGGTTTGGTTGGGTTTATTTAATTTTTTGTTTTATTAACTGTTAGATGTTGTACTTGTTGGTGTTAATAAATAAATAAATGTTTCTGCAGCGGCAAACCTTACCCCATAATCTATGGATATTCATGAGGATGCTCATGGATTTTGGTTTATTGAAAATGAATGGGAAAGGCAAGATCTGCGGTTATGATTCATGATTGCCAGACTGTTTTCAGGCACCAATAGTTACTATTATAGGGTTAGGTGAGGTCAAACGCGTTACGATCTCGTGTAGTAAAAATGAGTTAAATCACGTACACAGCCGTAGTAAATAGTAATGAATCAATTTTAAAACCGCAATATTAAAGCCGAGGAAGTAGGTACTACAGGATACTGATTCTCTGCCGGGGACAGACGTATAGGTAGGTACCTAATTTCAACAATACTTTTAGGGAAATACTTAGTTTTTTCCGAAAACATCGACTTATTAGTAACATTTTCCAAACCGGACGTGACAATAAAATACCTACCTACCACAATCCAATGGCGAACCCATGTATCATATTTTATGACTATCCCTATGAAACCTCTTAACTATATTGACTATAATCACAGGCTATCAATGAGCATTTTCCTTAACACGAAATCTCATTGCACACAGTCGATTAAGTTTTACAATGAAATTCGCACTCGGTCCGCTCTTGCGCAGACCTGCGGACTCACACTAGGATGTCGGGTTAGATAACGATGAATGTAGGGCGTTGTGCAATCGCGGTAAACACCCTGCGTCAAGTGGACCCGAACCAACTGTATCAGGTTTTGCCTACTGAAATATGAGCTTTGGTGCTTAATTTCATAAGCAAGCTTATTTTCCTTGAAGGTCAAATAGTCTAAATAAGCCAGATGGAAACACTGTCATTAATTACACTTGTGACCACTATCCTCATCAAGCCTTGTTATAACTTGGTTTTAACCACATCAATCCACTCCATAGAAAACAATACTTAAATAAAATATTAATAAATACGAGGGTAGGTAACTTACCAAATAAAATCGTATAGCCATTGTGTTTTCAGTGGAAATTGGTGTTGTTATATTTGTCATGACTTCACAATAGTTCTGTGTTCCAGGAATAATAAGAACCTTAGGTAAAAATTACTGTATTCAATTGACATGATTGAATCAAGGACTTTGTTATACATAGTGTGTAACCACATTTGTAGAACCATGATCTCTCCCAATAGTCAGTGTTTGGGAAAGGTGGGGTACATACCTACATCAACCACTTCGCCCTAAGTCGACGTTCAGACGGACGTAATAAAATCGCAGCGAGATTTTTTCACGCTCTGGTTTTACACATCTCGGTGTTGAACCGAGCAGTGGGATCTGCCAGGGGTGCGGGTTGGCACACAGGCAACTGAATGAACACGGGTGGGTTTTAGTCAGTAAAAGTCAGACACGCCCTTCCGCTCCGCCGCAGAGCGGGAGAAGTTATTTGATCTCCAATCCTCGAAAAAAAAAACCTGAGCTTTGGGAATCCAACAGTGCATCTCACCAAAATCGAAGTGTGTTTTACTGTTCGATTTTCAACTCTCGGCCAGTGCGCAAAAAAATCCATCCGCGATTTTATGAAATCCGTGGAAACGTCGGCTATAAGTGTAGCAATGTTCTATTGACTGTAGCTCTCAGTTCCTAAAATCATATTCAATTTGATCTATTGTAAACATGCATTATTTTAAGTAACTTTACAGTGTGTGTGCCCGGGAGTTACTCTTTCAAAACTGTCCGATGGTCGGCGGCAGACGGTACCAATGTTTATCTAAGTACCTACGGGTTATTGGAATGCCAAGGAATCATTGATCCTTTCCTTTCCCCAAGGTTCTCCCTGAAAGGAGATGAGTAGGAATGCACTTCACGACAGTACAACGTACTGCGACCAACTTAAGCTTGGTGGCAATGAGCTCATTGTTAGCAATAAATTGCGAGGAGAAGCATCCATTTAAAGTTTTCGTGTTGCTCGACATAACCCTTACAATTTACTCGATTTGCTTGGTTATCACATAACCGTTTCTGATGTAACAGTATAAAAGTATATAAAAACCTACATGGTATAATTCCTAAAAAAACAGTGCTACATATTTGCTGGATCTTGGCAATTGTATGACTCTGTATTATGTAACACAATCAAACCTAGATATTTATCGATCATGTAATTACAAAAAAAGATGATTTTAATTCATTTTGTGAGCAAAAAATTATGTTTTTTGACTATCACGTGATGTTTGTTGTTTTTAGAGTGGTCCTTAAAATTCTACAGTCAAAACAGATTTAGATACTTACAAGTAGGTACATAATACTTAGCTTATCTATATAGGTGTTAATACGTGAAGCAAACACTTTGTACCCTTGTTTTTACGAAAATTTCGCAAATGGAGTATGAAATTGGGCACAGTTAAAGTTTTTATGAAGAAGGAGTGCGAAAGCTATTTTTTTATTTATTAATGCATTAGAAATATATTCAGTTTTAAATGAAATATGGTGAAATTTCGACCACACGGCGAACACTCGTGTATGTAGGTAATTGCTGTCACTTTTAGCAAAAGATCGTGGCTGTTTAGGTTCGCTACAAAAATTAGGCCATATCGATTCATACTATTACTACAAATAAATAACTATTAGTATCACGAGCACTTAGTATCACACCCACAGACACCCCAAATCACTTTCCCTCTCTACACACACACGACACACATCACACGCTCAAACACATCACACACTCATACATACACCACACATCACTCACATCACACACTCATACACTTTCCCCATTACACCACATCACATGCGCTTACTCACACACTATTGCTGCTGTTTCACGTCTTAGCTTCCCTAATCTTGTAAAATAAACTTAGCGGACGAATGGATGCCCCCTATAACAGAGGTAATTATTTACAATTTTTTTTCACAAATGTGAAATTTATTTTATTTATTTAGTTAACTTCTTAAGTTCATAGGCGCCAACCTGCGAAGTGGTACTACACCATATTTTTGTGAAACAACAGCATAACAACTGTTATGTAAAATGTTTATTCAGGTTGCTTCATCGTAATATTATGATATCTTCATAATCAGCCTATAATCTTCCCACTGCTGGGACACAGGCCTCCTCTGTAAGAGATTCTCTATTATGATCATAAATTAATTTATTTACAGGACTATTCCACAATAGTTCGTTAGATAATTTACCAACTTCCTAAATCAAGATTCTGAGACTTTCTCCGTAAACAAAAATATAAAACATTATCTAATAAAAACTATCTAGTAAATATAAAATGTCGAAACGAACCATGTATCCGAGCGCATATATTGTAACATCAGTCAACATCCCTTCTCTGCATGTTGCAAGTGGTAGTTGACCGACAATCGCCAATCACGCGCAATGATTAGTGCACAACTTATATGAGAAGCAATAAATGTGATTGGGGTCATTATGTGCATACATCTTAGAGCTTCCTGCATCGTTTTTTGACTGGTCTACGTAATATTGCATGTAGTACAATAAATCATTCATGGCAACGTCGACTGATTCGATCATGATTGGAAGCCGCAATACATAATATAAAGTATTTTCTTAGTGGCATGGTAGAGGACTAAACTGGGCCTGACATAGCTTTTAGAAAGAAAGAAAGAAAAAGTATTTATTGTTTTTTTTTTTGGTATTTTTTTAGGTATTTTATATCCAAAGTGTGCCAACGAAACTCCATTACATTGCTTCCGCTGTCCGTTCGTTCGTTTGTCTAGTAGCTAGCTTTAACTCTGGAAACATGATGCCTAGGTAGACAGTTGAAATTTTCACAGAGTGTATTTCTATTGCTGGCGTAACAACAAATTATAAAAATGATTTTTTTTTAAGGGAAGTGAGGCCTTTTAATTTTAGCTTACGATAAACGCATATTATCCCTTGTGGTACTAAACCACTCCTGTACGAGTCGGAGTCACACTCATCCGGTTTTTTTTTTTCGTATAAGATGGGCACATACTTTGATAGGCAAAAAGTTTTATGTTTTTGATAGATTGATTAAATAGAACGAAAAAAAATGTATATATCATAATGATCAATTTTTTGAGTAACCAATCTGACTTCTACATGTTTTGAATGGTTTAATAAATTGTCTTGCATCAATAGTTTACCATTTTATCCTCGTTAATTGAATAAAAGACAATACTTTATCACAAATCGTTTGATCAACTCTGTTGTTTACATGAAAAAGTGTCCTAAAGAAAAAAGTAAAAAGGCCATTCCCGATGACGTTACAACTCTCCTTCAGGAGAGTAGCAAGTTCACCAGTACGCACAAGATTCACCGTCGCAGACCGCCGTCTTTCCCTCCTTGACACCGAGGCCCATCGCGACGTCTCAATCCATGTCCGCCCCGACCCTTGCTTGAGCCTATATCATTAAATTCGTCCCTAAATAATAATCATTCCGATCCAGCCCATCCCTTGCTGCCTCACAGCGACACGCAACGCCCTAATCCGAGGTCCGTACCCCACAGGGGATGCCCTTAGCGTGAAGTCGCTTCAGTTTTAAGTTCTTAAGCCTTGGCTGTAGGCCTTAATTTATTAAGGTAGCCACAGGCAAGTCTGGTTAACCAGCCGACAACCTCATAGGTTGACCAACGAGATGTCATTTCCAAAAAAAAGAGTAAAAAGGGAATGTCCCGCATAGGTACAGTATATGTTTCCAATTTTTACTCTGGAATTTCCAAATGAGGAATTTTATAACAATGTACTTTATAAAATAAATAACAGCACGTTATAAAAATAACATTATTTAGGTTATTTCATCATTATGAATATTAGTTTGCATTCATATGACACATTAGCTACCATTATTGGTATTTACCTGGAGAAACATGCTGGCTGAACTCATACAGTTCATAGAAACTGGTAACGTTGCGATAGTTTTCATAAAAGGACAGCTCGTCCTTTTAAAAAGTTAACGTTTCAGTTATTTTTCAAAAGAACACATATAAGATGTACAATAATAATAATAATAAGCCCCCTAAACAACCACACGTCCTGATTGACCATCTAATCACGTAGGGGGCGGACACACGATAGAAAAACTACTGGCGTGGCTAACGTGGCTCTGGAAAACCCATTTGAAATGGAGACTAGATCGAAGAAAATACGTATAGGACCGCTACCCGAGGGCAATCGTCGGGGCGCACCCGGGGCCGATGCTGGGTGTCTCAGCATGCGACCCATCGGCGGTGGGGGACTGAGCAGGCGGGTTCTCCCCGATAAAAATACTACAGCCGAACCGACAGACAGACTAGACAATAGTGATAACAGTAGAGCAGTTACATCCGCCTTGGATGTTTCGCAGGCGGCGTCAGCTACTCAGCCTGCGACCACCAAAGCGGGAAAACCCAGAGTGCGCATGAAATGGACTGAAGATATGAACATATTCATCATGCGCACTTATTATCATATTACCAAACTTGAAGAGGACAGAACCATGTACTGCACACAATTATTTGATAAATTTAAATTACAATACCCAGACATTAATGTAACAGAACAGAGAATAGCAGACCAAAGACGGGTTATTATCAGAAACAAGCTATTATCAGATGACATTTTAAATAGAATTAGATCTGAAATAGGAGAACAACTAAAAATGGAAGAAGAAAGTATGAATCTCACACAACCAACAAACACCTTACAGATAACCCAATCGCTTACAACATATAATCCTTCTTTAGAACATGACATTAGGTCAGAGACTGAATACTATACCACAGAACTAACCACGTCCACACAGCACAGCAATCAATCTACGACAGATAATCTCACACCAACACAGAATAATATTGAGCTTGACCCTTCCATAGTAGAATCATTAAGTAGCGAATTAGAAACTAATATGTTAAAATACAACGGAATGGATCCTGCGTGTAGACCTTTATTACCAAAATTTAGACCATCTTGCCAGTTGTCAGATATCGTTAGTATGTTTAATCAGAAAATTATTCCTCCTAAACTATCATCGCTGGAAAATTTAAGCGACACGCATTCTTTAATCTATGCTGTCGCTATAACAGTTGCAATTCACTTTAAGCTAAAAATTAATATAGACAGGACTAGTAATCATAACAAAATAATAAACGACCCACCATGGCAAAAAAGATTAGAAACGGACATAGATCAGTTAAGAAAAGACATAAACAGACTAACACAATATAAAAATGGCAACACATCAAGAAAACTTTTTAGAAAAGTAGAGCTGATTATTAAAAATACTAAACAACACAGTTCACATGACAACTTTAATAAGAGAATAGAAGATCACTTAGATACATTAAAACAAAAACTTCTAGTGAAGAGTCATAGACTAGCACGCTACAAAAAAGCCAAAGAAAGAAAGGATAACAACAGATTGTTTAAAACAAGTGAGAAACAATTTTATAGAAAGCTTAAAGGCAATAATACGACAATCCTTGACCCTCCACCTCGAGATTCTTTAAAAGAATTCTGGCAAGGAATCTGGTCAGACAGCACTGAACATAACAAAGAAGCTGGATGGATACAAGAAGAAATAGGCCGATCAGAAACAATAGACGAAATGCCGTTTGAAGATATAGATGCTCTTGAAATAAGCACAATTATAAATAAAACACATAATTGGAAAGCAGCAGGAATAGATGGCATTCACAATTTTTGGATAAAACGACTTCATTCACTTCACAGCACGCTAGCAGAACAAATAAATGATATTTTAAAAGGCAATCAAAATATTCCAGAATTTTTGACTAAAGGAATCACATACATGATCCCAAAATCAAGTAGAACCCAGGATCCTTCACAGTATAGACCAATAACTTGCCTGCCTACCTTATATAAAATCATAACGTCATGTATAACTAACAAAATTATTAAACACACTGAACAATATAATATCCTGACTGAAGAACAAAAAGGATGTAGGCGCGGTCATATGGGGTGTAAAGAGCAATTAGTTATAGATTCCACAATTTTAAAATACGTCCAGAGATCTAGAAAGAACTTATACATAGCATACATAGACTATAAGAAAGCATTCGATAGCGTTCCGCACTTATGGTTGATCGAAGTTTTAAACATTTATAAAATCAACCCATTAATTATAAATTTTCTTAAGAATACAATGGAATCCTGGAGAACTACGCTAAAGTTACAAACTAAAACAACAAACTTATCCGTAGACGAAATAGCGATTAAAAAGGGTATTTTCCAAGGGGACTCATTAAGCCCTCTATGGTTTTGTCTAGCCGTCAATCCACTCTCTCGAGCATTAATTGAATCGAAATTAGGCTTTGATATTAAGAACGGAAGGTCGACAATGCACCAAATTACACATTTATTATATATGGATGACTTAAAACTATATGCTAATAAAAATAAAGATTTGCACGATTTATTAAACATAACAACAACATTTTCAAAAGACATAAGAATGGATTTTGGACTAGATAAATGTCGAAAACTTAATATAGAGAAGGGTAAGATTAGAGAAGGAAACTACTCAACAGACACCGAAGAAGTAATAGAAGCGATGAAAGACGAAGAAATGTATAAATATTTAGGTTACAATCAAGCACGATTATTAGAACATAGGACTATTAAGGATAAACTAAAAACAGAATATAATATTAGAATTCATTCGTTATGTAAAATGCACCTATCTAGTAAAAATTTATTCAAATCCATAAATACATACGCGATTCCTGTACTAACTTATTCTTTCGGTGTAATAAAATGGTCTAACACAGAATTACATGCGCTCGAAGTAAAAACAAGAACCATACTAACACAACATAGATATCACCATCCCAAATCAGCAATAGAAAGAGTTATAATGACCAGAAAATAAGGTGGTAGGGGCCTTATCGAAATATCACATCTTCATAAAAGACAAGTCATAAATTTAAAACAATTCTTTATGCGAAAGAAAAACTGCAGTCAATTACACAAAACAATTATAGAGATAGACAAACAGTACACACCACTAAACCTTAGCGATGATAGCAATATTGAGACAGTAGATAAAGCGAGACATACAGAAGAGATACACAAGAAGTGGAGGCAAAAAGAACTACATGGAAGACATCCCAACGATTTATACCAAACATACATAGATAAAGAGGCCTCTAACAAATGGTTAGACTTAAGTGAGTTGTTTCCTGAAACAGAAGGGTTTATGTTAGCCATTCAAGATCAAGTCATTAATACAAAAAATTATAGAAAATACATAATAAAAGATAGTACAGTAAGAAATGATTTATGTAGAAAATGTCACAGCAAACCCGAAACAATACAACATATTGCAGGAGCTTGTATCACTCTTACGCAAAACGACTATACGCATAGACATAATCAACTTGTTAATATCATACACCAAAAACTCGCAACTAAACTCAAACTCATGCAGGATCCCTACACACCGTATTACAAATACACGCCTAGAGCTGTATTAGAAAACCAGTTATACAAAATATATTATGACCGCACTATAATTACAGACCACACCATATATAACAACAGACCTGATATCACACTAGTTGATAAAGTAAGCAAACACACATTTATAATAGACATAGCAGTCCCAAATACTAATAACATACAAAAAACTATCACAGAAAAAATCAGGAAGTATACAGAATTACAAGAGGAAATTACCAGAGTTTGGAAAATGAATAGAGTCACTATAGTCCCAATAGTAATATCTACGACGGGTGTTATCCCGAAACAAATATTCAATAGTTTCAATGCACTAAATTTATCCAAATACACATACATAACACTACAAAAAGCTGCCATATTAAACACTTGCCGCATAGTAAGAAAATTTCTACAACTAGACTTAGAAAATAATTTAACTGCAGTACAGAACAATTTACCGTCTCAGAATTATAACTAGAATCTCACCTTGGTTCACACCCGTGAGATTCTAAAAATGCCAGGTACTAACCTGAGAAAATTCAATGAAAAACAAAAATAATAATAATGTACACATATACAATTTATTAATTGGGAAACAAAGGTGAGCAAGATTGTTTCATCAACATATTTTTATGTTCCGGTAAGCATATAAGGTTGAGTTTTGCTGACAACATGTTAAAGAAAATTAAAAATAAGTAAGAACGAGGGGTGCGATCTCTGAATTTGACTATTTTAAAGAGCAGCAGTGAACAACGTTGGAGAAATTCCAAAAAAAAATATTTGTATGAATTATTGTAACTAAATTGGTTTAGCAAGTTTCAATAAAATACAGGAGTAATTGAACGAAGCGTTAATTTTGATGCATGCTTTAATCATTGCAACTAAACACCCAAAACCAAATCAACTAAATGTGCAATCGCAAGTTTCTCTAGTTGAACAGACTAAAATCAAAAGGGTCGATAATTTTGAGCAGAGAATGCTATGCGGCTACAGCATCTTAAAATGTAATACCCTGTAAAAAGTAAGCGACTAACGATACGGGGTAAGGACCCTGTATTTGTTGGTCGATCGGTTTCCATCTAATATGTTTTGCGAGAATGGCTTAGGAGAGTCGCGCGTTGATGTCTTTTCTTAAAAAGTAAGTTAAAAAAATCGTTGCTGGTAAAAGTCGATATGTTTGAGTCTGACCCATTTTACTAGTTTATACTGGTGTTGTTTGCTCAGAATGACAACGAATTTCTATAAAGCCTACTTGAGTAGGTACTTAATTTCTATGAAGTACATCTTCCCTGTACGAATTCCTAAAATTATTTACAGTTTTGACACGTTCACTTGGGAATAGTAAGATAGAAACGAATCCATACTTAATTATGTAAATTACGTAGCTCTTAGGTTTTAGCACTAATTAATGTAACTAGATCCTTAAACGAGAGGTATCCGTCCGTCCCGAATAGCGAATTGATAACACAAGATATTATGCGATAATTCACAATCGCTAGAGGGGATTGCAAGTTTAAATAAAAAGAAAACACAGCACTGTGGCCAGTGAGAGTGAGACGTCTTAGCGAACGCGCGCGAAAGTTGCATTCAAACTCGCGCCAATACAAACGTCATCCCGGCCGCCATTTATTTATTCCAGGAACGGGATACCATAAACGTGTCAGACCATTTATTTGTGCATTTTTTTTATAATTAAGTGTTCGGTGGTTTGCTTGTGGGGTGACAGTGCAAGTGTTAAGTGACTTTCGCCGTCTGTTTGTGTAGTATGATGAACACACGTAATATAAAGGTAAGTTAATACCTTCGTTATTCATTATTGTAAGAGGTATTATTTATACATAGATGTTCCATGACTGGTTTTTTTTTAATGGAAAGTAATTTCCCTAATGGTAAAACAATACTCAGGTAGGTATTGTGTTTTCCCTGCAATGTATTGTTTAAAATCAGACGTAATTTTTCATGGAAACGAAATTTAATAAGCTTTTTTATAATAGTCTAGAAAACGAATACACTCCCGGACTCCTAAATTAAGTCAGCGTGCTTTACCATGTAATGTATAAATGCCAAAAACATTAAAAATAAGTGTTAAGGACCACAATTTTAATTCGCGATCATTTAAAAATAGAAAGACAGACCTTGCAATGTACGGTGGCTCGATTCAGGACTCCGAGAGTGTATTTTGGAGGAATTAAAACCAATATCGTGATTACAGTGGTACTTAGTAGGTGATGTTTGATTGTATTTTAGTTCAAGTGTATTTTGAGAAATACTGATGGTAGTATTGCGCAATGAAAAGCCTTTTCAACCAT
Source organism: Antitype chi (assembly GCA_947359405.1). Taxonomy (NCBI): domain Eukaryota; kingdom Metazoa; phylum Arthropoda; class Insecta; order Lepidoptera; family Noctuidae; genus Antitype; species Antitype chi. The sequence goes on along the minus strand of OX375815.1, from coordinate 4,278,692 downwards.
TGACAAATTTCACCTTTTCGCACAATGCCAATAAACAAAAAGGTGTGAATTTGTCATTGTTGAGCTACGAAGAAAAGAAGTAAAAATGTAATTGATAGAAGGTAGAAATATTCTCACCGTATAATTGAGTATTTAAATAAATAAAAAAATAGTCATAGTAATTTATCTTGGATCAATAAATAAATAACCAAACGACACGCGTTATAGTTGCGTGTCAATTTGTTATTTACGCTCATTCGTGGATGTTGTCGTTTCAATGTGTTATTTGGTTGTTTCGTATTTATTTGTAGCTGCAGAATTAAATATTGATTTTAATAAACTGGATTTAAAATATCTACTATAAGATAAACCCGAGCTATCAACAAATATATGATTAGGAAAATTCTCACCATAAGATAAAGTAGGTAGCAGTAAAACCAAAACAGAAACATGGCGGTGTTACTATTTGCACAAACATTTCAATATTTTTCAATTCTTTAAAAAATAAGTTTTCATTTCACAATAGGATGTTTGGTTAGACGATTTCTGATAAATTGTAATGAACAAGTATTATCTTTGTTTTACAAATCTATATTGACGGTTCTATTACAGCTAAAAAATTGTATGTTCCAGTATATAGTTTTATACTAGTTACAAACCGTAGTAAATAAATTTATTTCTTGTTAATTATTAATTTTACTACTTCTCAGTTTCCCTTGGAAGGAACACCAACACATATTAATATGTCGTTATAGGTATCCGCAGGCAAAGATAAAACTCTTATGAACTCTTACTCTTCGCTTACTCATGTCGTTGTTTTTTATAGGGATATTTTATGAAATTTGACCACAATATTTTATGTGTCCTGATACACCCTGGTCGTAACAAAAACCTTTCAGGAATATAATCACGGCCTTGGACACGGAAGTCAGGACTGCGATAACGAATTGAATTATATCCGCCATTGATTTAGCATACTTCCTTTTACTTCTGTTGATCTGTCAGTTCTGTTACACACAAAGAACATCGAAAACTATTTTACTTTAACGTGGGTCAAATTAGGAAAAGCCAAATTTAGATTCAAAAGAATTGCAAATGTTATCTACCTACTTACAGGGTAGTCTTTGAAACTTGCCATCAATACCGTTTTAGGAAAGATAAGATATTGAGTGTTTCTATTTCTTAAGATAGTAGCGGTAGGGTCCGGTCTAGAAATTATCGCAGACCCAATCATCATCACAAACAGCTTATATTGTTCACACATCTGGAACACAGGCCTCTTCACAACGAGAGCGAGTGCGGGTTGATAGATGTCACATGTCTTCAAAGTTTTGGTTCTAAGACATGCGGATTTCCTCACGATGTTTTCCTTCACCGTTTTGTGAGCAGTAGAGATAAAATTAAATACGCAAAGGAAAAGTGCCTGTCTGGGTTCAAACTCACGATCTAGTCGGGGCTGATACCACCGGGCCATCACTGCCCTCCTATACCCAATACTTTGGCTAAATACTTGGGATTTAATTACGAAATAGCTTAGAAGGAGGTAATCATTTACAAATTTATTGTGTTTTTATTATAATTGTGATAAACATTGATTGGATTTAACTTTCTAGATAGTTGATAATATGAGGTTCACAAAGTATAATTAGCAAAAGATTATAGCAACAAAGATTGTGACGCAGGAACTGTTGATAAAACTGCACAAGAAACCGATGCGTTTGCAGATGCATTAATTGATTAGATGATACAATTAGATATTTACTGAAAGAGCACAATAAGATAAATAAATAAGTGCTGTTCTTAACACACTTTTCACGGTTCGCTACTTGCTATTAATTACTACAAACTGCTCTAAAAAGTGCAAAATAACTATAACGATGACTATGACTTCTTCCGGACGAGATGGTCAGGTTATGCAAGTTATACGTATAAACATGTCTTAATATCTCCTCTTACTTTTAAGACTGTTTGTGGTTAATTACGTACCTATGTGTTTTTGGAGATTCACAGGAACTTCAGTACAATATCTATCAATATTATCACTGCTGGATATCTAAACATTTTCCAAGTAACAGCAAACTATTCACCGCCATATATTGAGATTTCCATTGTAATTCCTGCAAAGATCACTTTTGACTACATATTTTATACAGGATGGCAGGGACATCGATGTTTCTATAGATTCAGTTCATAATTCTGAACAACCCTGCGTTAAAATTTTTCGTCGATTATTAAAAATAAAACAATGTTCCATACAATTAATGTTTAATACATTTTTACGGCGTAGGTGTTGCACTTTTCTATGAAACAGCAGTTTTTTTTGATAACCGACGAAAAATTACGACGCTATTGGGGGTCGAGAAACGTACTGAATTCCTGGTTGCAGTTTGAGCGTCGATGTGTCCTGTATTTTTCATATGACACGCAAAATCGATGCAGACCATTCTGCCAATGCCTAAAGTGAATTTTAAAATATCTTGACTAGTCTTAAACATAACGCAAACCTAGGTATACCTATGTATAATAAGTTCTTAAATATAAGTTCTTAAAGACTGCCATAAAATGCCTGGATACGTGGATAGGCATATTAAAATGATCATAAAGCCGTGTGATATTATTAAATATTTTCAGATTTTGTGCCAAGGCTTGAAGTTCAAATCTCAGGTCTCATACATATTCTCATAAATTTTATTGTTACTTAGTCTTAAAGTATAAGATACTGTAATTAGGTACCTACTAGTAAGATACCCATCTGAAGTTAAGTTAATCATAGTGTAACGCATGGTTAATGAATACCAAATTCAATGGAAAACTAAGATACTACTCACGCGAAGCTTTACAAATTAAAGTAATTATTGATTAAGAAGACAATTCATTTGTTATTGTAAGTTGTGAGGTTAGGGGCTGTGACCTCAATAGACAAAGGAAGTTTAGGTCTAGACAATTTGCATTCAAAATAAACACATGTTAGAGTTATGTCTATGTCGACTATACAGTCTAACCATATAAAATACTGGTATTCAGCTACACCCAGTCAGAATGGAAGCCGATCCTTACAAATTTGGGAAAAGGCTGGGTAGATTGATTTTACGCGGACTGTCATTTCTAGGCAATTTTTTAGGGAACGTTACTATTAGGTCAAAGGAACATTTCTGTAGTCATGTCCAAGAAAATTCCGAATTGATGCCTACAAGAGTTCGATTTACGGAACCAGTACATGTACAATAAAGACATCAGTATTTTCTTCAGCGGTCATATTTATGCAATAGCAGTGAATGTATCATTTATTTCGTTTTATTTATAAGTACTACCTATTAGCTATGTAATGTTTCGATGTGGCAACCGTAGTGCCATTTAAATACATAAAGTAAATTGTTTTGTACGTTCTTATCAATATCTTTAAACCTTTACCTTTAATGTAATTAATATAATAATTATTAAATAACATTTAACTAAAATAGCTCAAGAGTAGGTGCTTAAATGGGTGTAAACAACTGATAATAAGTACGCCTTATTAGTAAAACAACAGTAGCCCATATTAAACTACCTAATAAATAGATTAATTACTACTATAAAACTTTTACTTAGTGTTTTCTCATTTGCTCTACAAAACCTGGTGCTCTGCCTTCCGCTTCGGTTTATCCTCACCATCCGCGCCAATTTAATAGTTATAGCTTCTAATATTTTTTAATTACTATCGACGCGTTAGCCATCTCATTTTCTTCGCTCTGTGTCACCGGGCTGTTACTTATCCCTATTTTATTTTACAGAATACGTGTTCGATAGTATGTATAATATGTAATCTGCTAAGAAAACTATTAAAAAGTTGGTAAACTGTAGATACGAGTATTCATGTTACAGAACCCTTAGTGCGCCATTTTAATTACATTTTAGAACAATCCAGTGGAATCAAAAGGTAGACAAGTTTCCCTTTCTTTAAATGCTTCGGCACACTTGTGTACCTGTCTCCAGTTTTTTCTCTGTGTTACATAATGTTATGAGGATGGGTTGAACAACCTTTTTTACGTGCCGTTGCGACCAGTAAGTAGGTACAAAACTTAACTCGTGTGACTTTCTGTAATTGCAATAATTATGGTGTGGACTATAGATCCCGCGATTATACTTTTCTCATTTACCTAAATGTCAAAAATACACTTACGGTAAGTAATTATTTTAATTTCGTGTAATACCTTTACCCTTAAATAAGGTTATGGATATGTACTGAAGAGATTAAAAGCCTATTTGGTGTTCAAATGCAACCTTTATGAATACTCTGATTTATATAAGAAATAGGAGAAAACAACGGTAGGAGTCAGATGAACGATGAACTGACCTGCGAGGAGGACAAGATCAAACATAATGCACACAGAGTGATTTCAGGGAATAATTTTTGAACTAAGGCAAACTGTTGTTTTTATTGATTCCTCCAGGTACGGAGAGCTCGGACTAACACAGAATCAAAGTAATAACTATCACCATCATCACAGAGAACACTTTTTATTTGAGACATGAAATCACACGTTAAATCTATATTTCAATGCCAGCTCAGGTCGGAATATTCCAGAAGTTATGGTATAGCAACTATTCTGCCTCTGTATTATACCTTCTTAATCTATTGCTTACCAATGTTATACAAACTAGGCCAAAGAAGGCACGAGAAAACCACAATAAAATCTGTTATAATGAGTTTCAAAATGGCTACTATCTTAAAAGTGCCAAGTAATGTATTCAAAGCTTTCACTTTTTCAAATTCGGTGTTTTAAAACACACACATTGTATCTACAGAAATTATTATAATACTAACGTGTATCTTTATTACAAACCTAAGGGTGACTTCTTGCTTTTTTTAATACAAAGATGACTTTTAAATGATAAACAACCCCAATAAGCGATTTTTCAACAGTTCTGTAGCGTTTATCACAAAAGTTGCCAGAGTGCAAGAGTCGTCTAGGATTCGAAATGAATAAACTTAGGCCATAAAAACATTGGTGCCTAAGGTGTACTGCGCTAATCAAGATCTCCAAATTGACCCGAATCCAACAGTATTTGACACGAAAGAGTTATAGCTGAGGTCATCGCTACAAGCAACCTGCGCAAAGGCTCTATAATCTCGATCACGTTCGGACATTGACATGTAAGTGTAACGTAATACCACATTGAAAGTGAAGTCGTTTTGCTTTCTGACTACCACCGTCCGGTGTCGATCAAATTATAAACATTACTATATTTAGTCTGGACCGAGTTATCGATAGAAAGTGCCCCTTTTATATATTTGTGTGAGAATGATTTACTTTGTATTTTTATAGTATTTGAGCGTAATAAGACCGGTACATACCTGCATAATTATTGTGATATTTCCCAATAGGGATTGGCTACTATAAAACTTCCCAGAGAAATATTACACGATAGTTTTGTACCTTACTACAGTAAATACTGAATTTGGGTCGCCCCTATTCACACACTTAAATATTATACCACTGCCCGGTCAGCCCAGTCTAAATAAAAGAGTGATGAAAAGTTACATATGTATTGTTATTAGTTGTAAGGAAACAGTCACTTAATTCCATAATATTGTTAAGTAAACAAGGCATTTTGCAACTGCATTGTAAACATTGAACCTATTAGGAATTTTTCTCAGCTATTTTCTACGTAACAGTAGCGAATTCGTTGACCCACTAAATAATGGTGACATGAATAGGGTCTAATCTGCTCTTATGTGCAAGATCGGAACTGATTACTTCCTTGCTCACCTGAATTTTAAAAGACAGAACAGAACTATCAGAAAATGTTCCCAAATAGGTCCTCTATTTGGGAAAATTTTCTGATAGTTATGAGTATGACCATGGAGAAGTATGTCAATCAGTTATTGTCTTCTCTCGAATGCTATAATAAAGCTATAACTATCTTGATCATCAATTGGACACTAGGTCGACGATAAAACTTTCGTAATACGCAATAAAATGTTGTAACCATTCCTTAACTTGCTGACACTAAAAGTAAAAACAATGGCTCATGTGCACTGCCATTAAAGGCTCTATTACTTCATATTATTTTACGGGATATAATCTGCAATTACAAAAGAATCTATCTAAAAGAAGATGCTGAAGGCTAGTATTTATTTATCAAGCCTCATAATGAGGGGTCAGCGCCTTATACTGTTAATCCAGCCTCCAAGCTGTTGCTGAAACTTTATCACATTATTCTTTGCATCATTAAAACAAAAGATATGTTTGTTATAAGCTATTCATACCTCACTAATTTCCTTGCACACAAAAAAATACCCACGTATGTATTACTTCACTCTGAATTAAGTAATCATATGACTCAGTGATAGTCTACTGGAACTGTTTTGCTTACCGGATCTCCGCCTGATCCACAACGCGCCACTAAAAGTCAACTTGCCTTTTGACACGGTTTTGGTTAGACAGACACAAATCGTCTGTGTCTAAAGGAAAGTGTACACAAATGGTTGTGTGTACGGGTCCGGTTAAACCATACTCGTATTCTAGTATAACGAAATAGGTAGCTTTGGTTTTCTGTAGAATCACATTTAGCAGCATCCACGTATATTCTACGGCCATGCAAAAATGGATTGCGGAACTCGGTACTTGACCGTATTAATGAAAAAATTAACAGCTTGTGATGAAACTGGTCACAACATTATAACAAAGATAGTCCTTTCTACAGCTAATGATACTTATGGCTGCTTGACCTACAAGAAAACGAGCATGAAGATAAACAAACACATTCACATGTTCTCAAGTTATTATCACAACGAACGCGGCAGTGCACTGTAGCTGCGTATGTTTGACTTGCACTCTAACTTTCACCGCAAAGAGCTAAAATTCAGACAGATACTCCTGCGCAGATAAAATGCATCAAGGAAACGACCGTTCCTAATATTAATTTAAAATGGCTGTTATTAATGTGTGATTATCTATTGAAAATATAATTGGATTTTCCTGCAACGGTAAAACAATTACTATTAATGTCATCGTTCCTAATAAACCCTAATGAGTTTTCGTATTTTGAAAAGTTTAATGGGCTTGTAATTTCACCGCCACATAAATCGTTCAAACCAGATCTCTCTAACTTCTGAAAATGGTAGGGACAAGCGTTATTTAGAAGTATTCGGGCCTGTCCCATAGCACTTACTTGCTTACCCGTTGTCATGGGACCAAGTAGCTGTTACTTATGGCATCCGAATACACGTATGTTACCTACATTACATTCATATAAAACTGCACTTAAAGTAAATTGATTGAAAACTGAGATAAACTTGCCGACTTGCCTTTATAATCTACATTCGGTAACATTCGATTGTAAGATTCAATTTAATGACGTTCACTATTGCGATATAAATCTGTAACGATGGCACTTCATGTTACGTATTCGTGATGGCACATTCACTGTATTTGGGTGTTGACGATATAATCGAGTTCACCATCTACACAATGGCGCCTAAGTATGAGACTCTATTCGTTTTTTTTATTCCCTATTGTTGTCAAAAAGGTTTCAATTATTTTAAAGCTAAAATCGTGCTGAGGTTACAATAATTTCAGAAAAAAACAGAAAATTCTCAACTTAACCATCTTGATAGAGCTAGTTTAAGATTCATCTCATATTGGCTTAAAAGTTCTACATGTGGCGTGATGCTAGCTTTTCATAGAGCACCTAGGCCATGTCACTAGGTGAAACGATGATTTAATAAACACAATGCATTCATTAGTCATCTGTACATAGTATAATGCAAACCGATTGACAAATGATTATATCATTTTAAAACATTTTGGTGAACTGGTTTATACAGACTGCATTGACTGATACAATATAACAAAATAAACAATGCAATATTGTGTATACAAAACAATAGTGGAGAACTTGTAACCGGCAGGGAAGGGACAAAATTACAGCATACCTACATATTGCTGGGTTATTAAAACATTTTTTTTAGATTGTTTCACACTATGTTACATTGTTTCTGAAATAGCCTGAAGCAAAGAACTGACTTTTAACGTAAAAATAGCACCACATTTTCTTGACAGCATCCAAATTTATCCAGATATTGTGAAATAAAATTTCTAAGCATTAATAAGGTTCATCCGTTTCTTGATGAAAATGGGGCCAATATTTTATTTAGTTAAGCAATAAATCATGGATAATAAAGTGATTGCATAAACTATAACAAAATGAGTATTTATCGAATGACCTGAGTGCTTATAAATTATTCGACAAACTACAAAGTTAAGGTTGTCATCATAAACGAGGAAAAGTTTAAAATAAATATTAATATTACATGTGTGCAGGCCAGACTCAAGAGGGAAAGAAAGTAGTCTACGTTTTTCTGACAGACAATCCGGTTTGCGATACACGCCCGTTAATGACAGCAGTGTTGCCGAAGCCGCCATCGGAAGGTGCTTCCTTAAGATCGCGAATGTGACCGTTGCTGCAGCATTTTTGCTAGTGAATGTTAAATGGGATAAAAGCGAAAGCTGATTGTATTGGTAAAAACTGTCACCGTTGCAGCGCCAGGAGTAGCTAAATTTTTTGGCCTTTTGATTCGCGCCACTAAATGTAGGTCGCTCCCAATTCTCGCTATCGCTTGTTTGGGTGCGGGTTGTTCGAAAGAGATACCGCGGCACCTGACACACAGGCAACTAAGGGAACACTGGTGGGTTTTAGTCAGTAAAAGTCTGACACGCCCTCCTGCTCCACCTAGAGCGGGAGAAGTTATTTGATGATTTCCCATCCAAAAAAAAGGTACACGTAAGTCGACCTATTTTAATTTCGTGGCTCTTATAATGATTACGCAGCTACCTACATGGAAGCGGAGACCAGATAGCGAAGCGTCAACTGTAACTCCTCCAACAGATTGTGACTGAAGATTACACGATGTGATGTTCGTAGATTATAATGTAACAATCCTTCAAATACGTAACATAACTACATTGTTTAAGCCACTTACGTTCATTACTTAACAGCTAACAAGTTTTTAGTGCTAACGGATTCGACAGACCTACTTGCGTCACCTTATAAGGAAAAGAGTGTCAAATTGGTGAAGATGGATAAAAAATGTATGTTATGTAAGCACTTAGCCTGAATATTGTAATAGGAAATGTCATCTGTATTAGTTAATTCGAGGTCATTACATTCACGGATATCCGACTGGCAATTAATTAAGATTACCAATTGGAACCCACTCTCTATTTTCTTGAACTATAGGAAAAACGTGTTATAAACATATTAATAAAAACAAGACTGTTATTGAAAGGTACCAAGAAAGTAACTGCGTAATTGTGAACAAGAATAATTGCACAAAAAGCTCAGCATGCATAAAATAATTGCACAGTTAGGGACTATAAGAATATAAAAAGGATCTTAGAGAAAAAAATACAGCTTTGTTTTTTAGTAATTCCTAAATAGGTCATGTGGTGATGATTCACAAATCACATCGCATATTGGATCTAGGTATAAAGGATCTTAGTATTTAGGATACAGTTAGTTACTATTAACAAATTTTTCTTTAAGTACTTTATTTATTTCAGATAAACTCGCTGTGAGCAACGAGAGAATTCTTACTTTGTTTATTACTTATCCTGTATTGCCATAAGAGGCAACTGGTTTAATGTGATTACGAAACACTGCCGAACATCCGTATGTGCATTGAACCTTTTCTACAACCAACTTAAGGACAGGTTTTCTATTCAAATTATAATAAAGTTGTAACATTCTGACCAGGTCCGAACACTCGCTAATATTTTAATGCTGACTAAACAAACAGCCTTAATAACAGTCGTAAAATTTTAATCCTACTAATATTATAAATGTGAAAGTTTGGATGTTTGGATGTTTGTTACTCAATCATGCTAAAACGGCTGAACGAATGTGAATGAAATTTGTAACACAGATATTTTAAAGTCTGAATTATCACAGGATACTTTTTATCCCGGTAGTACGTTTCCGTGCGATAATTTTCAACTTCCAAGCGGGCGAAGCCGCGGGCAAAATCTAGTTTTTAAATAAAGCAATTGTTTATAATGTTATATACTACATGATCACTCTCAGTTTCATTTATTTTTATTTGTGTCACGACATAATCAAGGAAAATAAAATTGGTAATAGCTTCGGTTGATTCATAGAGACAATGACTATAAGTAACTGTCATCAATTAAACAATAGTTGCTTATAACAATATGACATGGTGGGCAAGTCGTCACTATCTTTGTATTCATCTCATTCATACTATGTTATAGGAGGAGAGCAAAGATCAAACATTGACATCAGTCACGGACTTTCCACAACCTTTACTCGTTTACTACGACAATGTTACCAACGCGCAAGCTGCGACCGCATTCCTATATATTTTTCTTTTTTCCAAATCCCTGAAATAGTAAACATTTTATGTAAGTGATGCGATATTACGACATAATAATCATTCTTTCATTCTTTGACGCCCACTGTTTGAAATAAAAAATGTCTTAAAAGGAAATGGTTGGTACCGATATGCTATTACGACGCTCCACTGCATTCAAATTGCCGTGTATGACACTTTTATTGGCACTCTATGGCCTGTAACCTGTAATTGAACAGTTTCCTTTAAAGTCGCTAATTCTTTAAGTACGTACACCATGAATTGGTTTATTGGCCTAATTGGCAGATGGAAGATTGTGGCAAAGATTTTATAATGTGTATTTTACGTTACGATGGTTACCTGTATCGTAGTCAGATGTTGAACCAAAATCGAATACTTGAAAGCTTTAATTAACGTTCGTTAAGTAATACCACTGACACACAGATTTGAATGTAAACTTTTACATTATACACAAGAAGAGAGTGGGGTATTCACATTTTTAAATTTTCATCGTTCACCAAAATGCAGGGCTGTTTAATTTTTGTTTTGCCTAAATAAAACCGTCAATCATTAATTCTACTCATAATACCGCTAATCCAATAGACACTTTTATGGTTTTATGCAAAAAATACTTTCTTCGTTATGGTCTAATGTATAAGACCTACATACCAAGATTTCTCTAAGTGTCTACAGCCAGCAAACAGGAAATTAAATGTTGGTAATTATCGCCATTAAGTCTCAAAGAATGTCGTATTGTTACACGTAGTAAAGCAAAGTTGAATTTTTCACTTTTAGGGTTCCATACTATGGTGCTACTGGAATCCTATTACTAAGCCTCCGTTGTCCGTCCGTCCGTCTGTCTGTCAGCGGGCTGTATTGCCTGTATCTCATGCGTCGTAATGTTGCAAGTTTCAACACGGCAACAAATAATAAAAATAAAATAAAGAAAAAAATAAAGCGGTCTTCACACAAGAAACGTAGTTTTACGATGTTTTTTGACAAGTGGTAGGTACCCTTTGTATGGAACCCTTTGTTTGCGAGTCCGACTCGTACTTGGCCGGTTCTTTTATTATTATTGCGTATCGATAGGTTACCTACGTGTTACTATCTAACACCCGGAAATTGAAATGTTGATTTTAGCACGTTATTATTCCGCCTTGTGCCACGTTGTGGAATAAAATACTTTTGAATTTAGGATTAATCTTGAAAATTGGAGCTGTGGCTTGGCGCACGTATTTTGTGCTACTACAGCACGATTTATTTTAAAAATGTATTCAGCCTCTACAGTGTTATGTGAATCTAAAGCTATTTTAAAAGTTGATTTCCATGCACCAGTATGTTTTAACTCAACACCCATAACTCTAGACCATTTATATGTTTCGGTTGGCGAAGCAGTGGCAGCAATTTTCCACATCGACGCCGACGACGCCACTTTAAAAAATAAACTTCCGTTATGCAGTTTTATTCATTACTTAGCATCACACTGAGACTGGGCATCTTTTGGGGTAGGAAGAAGTAGGTACAAATAAAACAGTTAGAAGCAGGACGACCGGTGGTCAATGTGGCGAAACATGACAGAAGCATTTGCTTTGAGTTAGCGGGGGATATTGAAACGTGTTTATTGAGGTATTCTCTTTTAGAGATAGGTTTTTTAAAAGTAATAATATATTTATTTCTCTGCCTGCAGCATTCGTTATTTAAATCCATAATTGTTAAGGTTTTAACTGCTATACTTATACTCGACTTTAGGATTTGGAAAGTAACCTAGTTTTAATCAGCCATTCAAATTTACACAGGTGTGGGATATTCAAATTCTCTGATAAATTAAACCTATTAATGGGTAGAGAAATTTTTGTTTACCTACAACCTACGCAATACATTTTCTTTTCGCCTTGACACAAGAACTTAAGAATTAATATATTATGTCAATAACCACGAGGCAAATAAACAAGCGGTTTAGAAATCGCGTAGTCGAAACGGAAGTGGGTGAATGTTAGATATGGGGTTTTCAAAGTTAATTCAATTTACTGAGAGTGCAGATTTACATACGGTAAGCAAAAATAAAATCAAAATTATAATATTTACTTACTTAAAATCTTCCATATTACAAAACAATCAATTGTTTAACAAAAATGTGTCTCCAGCTGATCGCTTCCGCCGCGCGCAACGCCGAGGCCCCACCAAGCGGAACCATGCAGGATGACGTCAGAGCGGCGCACGCGCATAAAAACTTTCACTTTTCTTTCACTGCCAAGGCTCGGCCCGCGGCTGCGCACTGTCGTCATAATCATATCATGTTTATAACAATATAGCTATTGTTTTAAATTACCTATTACTTAAATTGTACGGGAAATGTGGAAACGATAACGAGCCGTATGGAGTAAAATAATGTACCTAATGTTACTGTTTCCTACGTAATGTATTGTTAAGACTTGTTATGTCGCAAGGAGCGGTTATTATTAAACGTGTTGCCGAGCACAATTATTTAAAGTATCTTAACATGCTGTTGACAATGCTCTTAAGCGCTTTGTTCAACAAGTCGTCTGCCCTCTCTGCCACTGAACGTGATGTAAGATTTAGACATAGCAGCGCCATTTGTTTTCTGTACATGCAGGGATGCAATGATGTCTTAGGATACAATCCTATATACACCTAGGGCATGAAAATAAATCACATTTAAAAGATGAAAGGATACCAAACTAAACAAATACGCTTAAAAATTGCCAAAAACACTTTCACCAATATCGGTCGCTAAGTTAATCAGAGTATTTTGGATATTACCAGTAGAGGTCAGATAGGCAGTCGCTGCATGTCAAATACAAGTATTTAGCTGCATCTGGTTACACTGGAAGCCGACCCCAACATGATTGGGAAAAGGCTAGGCAGATGATGGTGATGATGGTCGCTAAGTTCATCCAATCAATAGTTTTCAAAAGTATTATGTTAAACACTAAAGTTCACGCATCCATTCACTAACCCCGACTTCCTTCCCCAGCTATGGATCTGCGTGGCATTCCTGGCGTCCTCGCTGGCTGCCCCGGCGCCGGCACAGGGTCCGCAGCTATACCTGGACATCATCGACATGGCCGCTATCAGCAGGATGTCGCCGCAGCAGCTCGAAGCGCTTGCTGAAGGTCTAGCAGCTGAAGAGATTATGAGGTATAGCGATAAAAAAAAACTTCGATCTTTCGCAAGGCCTATAGGCATAACAAATTTAGAGACTGGAGAATTCCGACCAATCTAGTCAAAAACCCGCATTACCTATGTCATTATTTGTTTTCACTGAGATGAAATAAAATGAGCACAATAGAGTAGGTACTGCTTCGATCAATAAAACACATTATTTTCGGATGACTAATAATTTTTCATAGGTACTTACTATGTATTTTTGTAAAAGACGACTCTTTTAAATGCATAGAGAAAGGTTACTATTGGAACATTTTTATTACAGTAGTGTGCTTTTTGAATCCAATTCTGAGCCAATAACCAACATTTCTCTTAAAGCTACATTTTTTATTTCCTTAACCAGGACAAAGCGGTCGTCAGCCCAAGCGCTAACGTCAGTGGTGTCTAAAGCATCGTCAGGGCTACAAAGCAAGGTGGGGCTGCTGGGTCAGGCGTCTGCCTTCCTCTCGTCAGCATCCAGTAAGACCAGTGGACATGAGGACGAAGGCCACGGGTACAATTATGAACCGGTAAGATATCGAAAATATGTATATGTATTCGTTTTTAATAGTGGCCTAAAGCTTGAAGTTTATAATGTCATCAGAAACCACGTCGAACGTTACAGCTTTTTAAAAATACGGTTGTAACTTAGAACGCCTTTTAGTAATTGATTTTATTTGAGGACAAAAACAAGTCAGCCAGCAACGGATGACTGGTACAATTTCTATTACATTCAAAGAGAGATTTCATAAGAGTTCTTTTTCGTCACATTGTTGATAGTTATTACCTCCTACCAACTAAAACGAACCAAATACTTACCCCTCAATTTAACCACACATTTCCTTTCAGCATCAGCAAGATGAAAAATACGACTATTGGGGGCTCAAGAAGTCAATCCTCTACACTCTGTTCCAAGCCGTGAAGGCCATCACCGGTGGAGTGACGATCCTGAAGGGGCAGCTCATCAAGGGAGGCGGAGCGTTGGCCGCCACGCTCGGCAAGGTCATCTCGGTAAAGGGAGACGCCGTCAGCAACCTCGGCAAGAAGATCGTCAGCTCCGCTGCGCTTAGCAACAAGAAGCCACATTGTGAGTACTGTAGTTAACGTTTGGGTGCCGAAGCCGCTGTCGGTCTGTCTGACTAATTTGGACTTCATTTTTGAAAAAAGTCTGGCCATTTGTTGCGCGATTGATTATAATCTCCTGTTGTTAAGTAAATAGCCATAAGAGTACTTTTGTCATTACTCTAAATCAATTCATCATCATCATGTTACTATGAGAACGACGTTTATTTAAAGATTTCTTAATGCTTTTTCGAATCGCGAGTAAGCTTCTAGGAGCTTTCTTGCGCTTGCGCTTGTCAAAATAGTAACTAGGTATAAGTTATTTTTAAGTCATTAAGTTATCTATGCAGCTTATGAAGATGCAGCAGAAGGGGCTTGAAAGGACGGTTGGCCATAAGATAATAATCAAAACTTATTAAATCCTAATAATAAAGGTTTTTGTGTCACGATCTACAAGCTACTCAACGGGACTAATGAAGAGGCTCAACGTAAAAGTACGAATTAATTATAATTAGAACTATAAATAGTATTACATATTTTATTATTTTGTATCTGTTAGTTCAATTGATTGTTATGTCATCTATATGTAATAGTTAATTAAACTTCCTAAATAGATAGCAATTATCTTTATTTACATACTAACTTTATGTAACATTTGTGTTAGTGGGTTGTAACATATTTATCTAATCAATAAATGTTACTACACTAAAAGCTACTTGCGTAATAAGTAAGTCAAAGATTGCCATTGATGCACAAACTATCATAAGTGAAAGGGTTCTGCTAACACAAATTGATTGCCAAACAAATGTTTATTACAAAGAAATGAATAACTTCAAGAACACACCATTCACAATGAATGGAGGAATTGAGAAGGATGGCTGTAGGCTGTCAAACATATAGGAGATAAAGCAAGACCCTCGAAGACGTTAAAGTTTATTTTCTACCTCTGTAGCTCTAACTTATAGGTTAAGCCTATCACTAGCTGTTGGTCAATGCAATATTTTCGAGATGTTTTGGCTTTGTATACTTAAAAGAGTTTTCAATAGCCAAACCTAAAAAGGAAAATGTATAAATGGAAAGAGCCAGTGAAATAAATGAGTTGAAATTCTATTATTGCAGAGTAGTATTATTCTTTTTATTTTACGCTGCTATGGATAGGTACTTATTATTAAAACCGAATTAAAAAAATCAAAAACAAATAATGGTACGTTCAAACACATTTCATGTCACTCATGATATTAATTATTGATTTATTTCACATTATAACCCAGCCTTATAGTATTAAATCCGCTTTATTTACAATAATTGTGCTTAGACATAATACATAAATAATAGGTACCTAATAGAAAATTATGAACCAATTTAGTGAATAAAAATATTTAAATATTACTGTTTGATAAGTGGTTTATTTCCTTTGTTTATTTATGATTAGGTACCTAATAATTCAATTGGTTTAATTGGGCATATTTTTTTTTCTAAAATGTACCTACACATTATGTAAATAATACTGCTAAGGTTAAGTAACATTTTGAGTCACTGAGACAATTTCAAGGCATATAATAAAATTTAAAAGACAATTTTATAATTCTTCCATTACAATTAATCCTAACGTAATTATATCATGTATTGAATTGACATAAAAAATCATGACATACTGCTTAGGTACCAATTTACCTCAGTACCGCACTTTACATTAAAGGCTAATCACCTCAATTATTCTTTCAATTAACACACAGTGACGTATTTTGACGCCGCGTTATGTTGTAAATGAATGGGAAGAATCCTCCGATACGCTTATCTAAATAACGTGTTTTTCAAAGTATTCCCCATCAAGCCAGACCACAGTTATGTTAATTACCTACTCGTTTGACTAAAAAATTATACGTCATATTTTTCCCGTGAAACTGTTAGGTATGTAAAATGTGGTAATTAAATCAGTTTCCCTGGGGAAAACGAGATGATATCTGATGATGTCTGTGAGGTCATGTCGAAATATTGATTAAGTACCTAAATCAATAGGTAATTTGCCTTGGGAAACTACTTGATTAATTAAAAAATATAGTTTAAAAACCGAACTAGGTCAAAGTAAAATTTTTTTTTAGAATGAGGCTGTTTATTTTTCTTTTTAGTTATGGTACCTTCCTCACACACCAATTCGTAAATCACTACTTGTTATGTAGGCACCTACATAACAGTGACAGGAAGTATTAGAACATGATCAAGATACACAAACTGGTATAAATACCTTTTATCAAAGCCAACGCAAAACCTACCCAACCGAAGTTAAAAATACATATTTTTTTCGGAAGTCAGTAGTTTTTTTTTTTGGAAAATGTATTTTTCACTTTTTATATATAGTACCTACCCCAGACCAATTCGAAATTTCATCATCCTTAGGATATTCTGAGTCAATCAAATCAAAACAACGCATACCAGCAATCGCGTTTGATTTGCTGTCATTTTTTGAAGAGTTCCGTTGTCTGTCTCCGAAACTCATCATCAGATCTATACGAAATTAATATGGGAACAAAAAAATAATTTTGCAAATCCGTCCATATATGACGGAGTTATGCCCGAAAATACATAAAAAAAACCGGAACCGAAAGTTGAAAATTAAGGAACATTTTGGTACTTACAAGTTTTCGCGAAAATCTAAATTTGCCCATATCTTTTTATCTTGTTGATTCAGGATCTGGATTTTTATACACCTAAGTACCTGGTATAAATTTCAACTTGCTAGGTCCACCCGTTCCTGAGAAAATCGGTGGTGACAAACAGACAGACGGACGGCCAGACGGACAAGAGAGTGATCTTATAAGGGTAACTTTTTTACCTTTTGAGTTACGGAACCCTAAAAACATATATACCGAATTGATAACCTCCTCCTTTTCGAAGTCGGCTAGTAAAATTTCTTGGGAATAACACCTGACGCACATCCATTAAAAAAAAAAACGATAAAAAATTTCTGCAGATATCACAAAACACAAATACAAAAACAAACATATAGACGAATTGAGAATCTCCTCCTTTTGAAGTCGGTTAAATAGAAGTAAATAGTAAAAGTCTACTTCATTATTTATTGTTACAGTAATTGTAGGAGCATACGGGCATCGATTAAGGCTCTCATTTTCTTAATTCGACAACGCGGTCGATTCACCGTCAGCAAGAAATTCCCGTAACGGGTGTAGCGACCAATGAAATTCATCGATCGAAAAAAGCGTACGGAGACTCACACCAAATAACAATGAGCCTTCAAAGCAAATGCCAAACGTGCGTTGCAGGTTCGCCGTATACCGCAATCGTTCCCTATTGGCTAATGAAAACGGTTTTCCGAGTATGGGCCTTATGGCATGCTTTACAGAAATCTCCATCACCCCTTATCGACCAATGAAAATGAGCCATTAGGTACAATAGAAAAAATAAATAAATACCTAAGTTATTTAAAAATAGTGTTGGTTTGGTGTGGTGGTACACATTCGTCCGCCGCATTCGCAATAGATAATACGCCCTCTACAACATCTACCCAACCTTTCGGGGAATATGTGATGTTCTGCTATGACGTAAATGTTTGTTAGGTACTCCCGCACCCCGCATACGAGCCCTATCGACCAATGAAAATGAGCCGTTAGCTACAATAGACAAAAAAAAGAAAAAGCAAAGTTATTTAAAAATAGTGTTGGTTTGGCGTGGTGGTACACATTCGTCTGAATATAATACGCTACACATGTGCCCAATCTTTCGGGGAATACGTGATGTTATGCTTTGACGTAAATGTTTGATAGGCACATATACAGGCAATATTACCTAATAGGCAATAGTATCTACTACATTATATTTTAGAAAAGTGTTACCTATGTTAACTACGAACCATTATTATTATATTTTAAGTAGGTACTTACTGTCATTTATATTTTTCCTGATATTGTATGATGTTTTCTAAGCATATTAGTACCCACCTTAACGATTTTTTGCCTACATACGCTAATTCACGTCTTTGTCCCATGGGGATAATTGGGTACTAGCTTTTGCTAGCGGCTTCGCCCGCGTCGTGGACGGAAATCATCCCGCGGGAACGTACTACCGGGATAAAAAGTATTCTATGTGTTATTGAAGGTTGTAAACTATCTGTTTGCTAAATTTCATCTACATCAGTTCTGCCGTTTTTGCGTGATTGAGTAACAAACATCCAAACAAACATCTTCAGAGACTTTAACATTTATAATATAGGTATATTGTTAAAGCAGTATTATTACTAGGTAGGAAATAGGAAGGTACCTAAGACATTAAGATACCTATACTTAGTACACAAAAAATAATTAAATAGAATCACGGTCCAAGAATTTCCTTCCGAATTTTCCATGAGGATTAGAAAAGCGGAGTGACGGACCAAACACTAAAAGCGTTCCCCTTAATGTTCCAGCGACAGCAGTATACGGGCCCCCTCCGACGTCGCACCTGGAGTACGGGCCGCCCAGCGCGTACGGCGCGCCCACTGCGCCCGCGCACTTCACCGCGCCCTCCTCGCCCACAGGCTACGCCGCACACAAGTACCCGTCGCAGCTAGACGGTAAGGAGACGCACTTGTTATGTTACGAGGGTACGACGAATAGTAATGGTATCGGGTAGGCCGTGTCCTAACCGATAGCGACTGTTGCGCGAGTATGCGATCGTCGCGCTCGTTTTAAGTAGGACATACTCGTGAGATCGATCAAGTCGCGTATGTACGTCATTACCTAAGTAAACCATCGCATAATCGCGCGACAATAGCTTTCGGTTAGGACGCAGGGCCCACTCCCATCCCATCAGATTAGGTTTTTATTTGATACAGTCGTTGATGCTGAATAGGTAGTGAATTTGGTTTTAAAGAATCAGGGAAAAGGTTTTGGGTTAATAAAGTTGAGACAGTTTGAAAACAACAACATGAACAATTAATAAATAATGAATATTTGCTTTATTCGCCGATGACTTTATTAAGTTTTAGTTTACATAATCCTAGCTCAGACGATAAAAACTGCAATTTATACGACATAGCTCTTACACTAAGGGCAAACAATTTTAAAATATTGTTTACAAATTTAGGTCAAAAAACAAGAACAAAAGTGACATGGTTTAATCTTTTAATCATTCATCCAAAAAAAATACTGACTGTGCCTACCGGTTATGTTTATGAAGAAAAAAACCAGAATGTCAACAAAAACAACTACTTTTTACAAGTGCTCCGTATTATGTTATGTAAGCTAATAATCTAGGAGCTTGTACGCATTATCGTAAAAGTTGTTTGCGCAACAACTTTTACAACATTCGTTATTTTTGGAAAAAACATCGAACGATTTTCAAGAAAAGATTTAATTAGGTTGTCACAATACTGTTATTAGTGTCATTATATTTATTTATGGGTGGAGTGACTGGCACTCATATTTCAATTAATTTAATAGATCATAAAACGTCTTAATAACAAAATCGTTTCGTATCAATTGGTCTTTTTTTTACTAATAGCAAAACAACATTAATAGGAACATGAAACGACACTTTGGCATAATTATCTATTGAACGATTAAAACATTTATGTGTACCTACTGCATTTAAGGAAGTATCTCCGGTCCAAAAGATAAAGTAGCAAGCTGGCCTTTCCTGGCGCCTAAATCTGTAATGTTACCTAACGTAGTCAAGAAATGGTCACAAAATCGATACTTCATAAATTTAAGCACACAAATAAAAATACGCAAAGTAGAACATATCTATTATCTTCAATCTATTGCGCAATGTGACCGGTCAGAAGTCCCGATTCACCGGAACTGAGGGGTTACGTAAGAATCATACAAAACGCATCATGCTTACACAACTCGACCGGTAGTAGTAATGAATACTATCGTGGGAGCAACGTGCTGTAATTATAATGTTTTGTACGCAGTGTGGGATTAAATAGAGAGTAACAAAGGCTAGACAAGACTTGGGATTTTGCTACCATTTAACTACAATTTATCAGTGACAGGACAACAAAACGAAACAGGTCAAAAAATTGGTTCATAAAAGTGAGCGTTCGTAGAACAAACGATCAGAATGAACATCGTTTAAATTGATAGGATAAAAGCAAAAGAAAGAATTTTGCAGCAGATTGAATATGACTTGTTGTTAATAAATATGTCATATAAAGCAGATACTCAATCTTAACACGTTAACACCAAGCGCCAACTAAATATTAATAACTAAACTATCGTAAAACAGTTACAATAACTTTAGTAGCTATTACGTTGACTTATTTTCAAACACGAACGATTTGACGATGCATTTATTTTCGTCGTATAGACAAAAGTTTATTATGCCGAGGACATAAATTAGCATTAAACTCGCTACCTCAGTTTAGC
Organism: Antitype chi; assembly: GCA_947359405.1. Lineage (NCBI taxonomy): Eukaryota > Metazoa > Arthropoda > Insecta > Lepidoptera > Noctuidae > Antitype > Antitype chi. The sequence goes on along the minus strand of OX375815.1, from coordinate 4,257,770 downwards.
TCAACTACAGAAAATATGTAAGTGAATGTGTGAAAATATGACTTGCTAATTCAGTCACTGACGCAATAAAATGTCAATATCTGCTACATAAGGTTCACGTAGGATAGTAGCCTAATTGAATCGATACTAAAAAATGAAATTGAAAAAAAAAAACTTTACGTCTTAACGCAAAATAAATATTCACTTGTATTGTTAAGTTACTGCAATGAATTGGTTGTCTCTATATATTCTATATTATGTCTCTACATGTTCTTCCGTATGGTGCCAGACTTAGAGAATAGCACCATCCCACCATCCATTTCTTCCCGTGGGTGTCGTAGAAGGCGACTAAGGGACTTACTAGAGAATGTGCAGCAGCGTTCTCTATGCATTTTACCACCATACTGCGATCGCCGACCCACCTGCCAAGCGTGGCGATTATGGCAAGCCCCCCCAAATTGGAGGAGGCCTATGTCCAGCAGTGGATGTCTTCCGGCTGAAATGATGATGATGATATAATGTACAAAAATTGGAGCGTAAATTTGTAGACTTCTTTTTTGGAGTTTTTGACCTGACTGAAGATGTTCATAATTAAATCGGTAGGTCAAATAGAATCATTGAAAATTGAGCAGGAAGGCTTACAAAAAATTTGGAGGCCGTTTTACATCAGTACCATTATGTGGTTTAATTTGCAGTATTCTTGGCAATATTTTAACCTAATTGAACTCTAAGTCACGATCTTCCAATTTCGAACCTCTTACTGCCTAGTTCTTATCACTTGTTATATCAACATTTAGTGTTTCATCTAGGTCATTATTACATAAATTCTATTTCCTAGGCTTGTTGCGTAAAGTTTGACATTTATCGCCTGGTTACCTATTATCCTACTATTAAATTTTATTGGTTTTGTTCATGCCCAATCGAACTTTTACATTTATGGTCCTAATATTATAATATTAATTGTGTCCTGATATGCAAATTCAGCCGACATTTTTTTATATATCTAATAAACGATTTCTCTTCCGGGAATTTGATAATACTGATGAAAACCAATGTTATTTCTGTCTGTCTACAGTCAGTAAAACTAAATTAAATGCATTTTCTAATTATAACGTTAACAGACTATTACCTACAGTCTTATAGGAAAACTCTCTTTAAGGCTTATTACCTAGACACTGCGTCGAATAAACCTATCACTTTACTCGCTTTTCAAAACCCCCTCAAGTATTTCCCCAATACCGCCCATAATCCTGGTAAGGAAGTAGGTATACTTTGCTTTAAAATTAATTCTGATTTATGGGATTTTCAATAATATATATTTTCAATATATATGGAAATGCGGTTAATTATAGTAAATAAGGTATAAGACAAAATCACAACTTAATTTTTGTATTTGTAGGTTACTCTTCGAGCTTGCCTTATGAATTTATTATCAATACATTGAGCGTATGTTGGTTAATACATGAATTACTCAATTAAGAGAACATGAGGTAATTCTAAGCAATAAATTACAATTTGTCGATACCCAATTTATCATGACTGAGTTATTTACGGTTCCTGTTCCTTACGTAACTGACACCTAACGTGAATCATCCGCAGTCGGTTAAACTGCCAAAGAGGTCGCGTTCATTCGGTCACCTATTGTTTATTGAGCGGACTTTTACTTTTGGCAACAATTTGTACCTACTTGAATATTTTTAAATACCATAACTTTTGTGCTGAATACGTAATTAGGTACGTATTTGGTATGGTAAAGGAGTGTTAAAATTGCAGTTATTTAGGTTGGGTCATGTAGATGTTGTTATTCGTTTCAAGTCCTAAATCTTGTGTAATAGTTTAATAAAACTAACTATACATTTTATAAAATACAGTATTGGAAGATCTAACAATGATTCCACAAGTTAATTCAAGAAACAATAGAAGTGAACAAATGGTGTTTGTACGCGTATTGTAACAGATTCATTTGATTGAAATGATCTGGGAATCCGATTCGATTTCTCGTGATTGGTTGATCTTTTAGAAACGTTTGAGCACGTCGAACTGAATTTGATGCTAATATGCAAATAATTAATCACGATCAGAACAAAATTGTCTAAAATGTTGGGAGAGCTAGAAGGTGAAAGATCATCGTACTTTTGAATAGGTTTTTGTACATAGGTTATCGACGTAAAATGGCGACTGTCATTGGTTCGCCAATTAGAGAAAGTATGACTTTGTAGTTTAATACAATTTTATTTTCAGACTGATTGCAGTATTTCCTTCGATGCACGATGAAATCGATATAAAAAAGTATAATTGGTAATTTCAGCTTCAATGTTTTGTAATTTGATTCATCAAATTATTTTGTGACATCCACTCCAATAAAAACTAACTTAACTACAATAATTGTATTGGAATCGCGTTTTAATTTTTTTATAATTTTAATGACGACTTCTTATCGTACAGATACTGTTGGGTCAACGCTGAAGACGGCTATGATGGGGACATTAATTGTTTTGCCACTTAATCAAGAAGTCAGTGTGTTGATATTTGAATTTCTTTTTTCAGAAATGATAGTGATGTCTTCAGTAGTAGATGCTGTTTCAGAGGAGCCGATGCCCATGCCCTCAGAGGAGCTATTGTATCGCTATTATGACCTAGTCAATGAATTGTGGTAAGAGTAAGATCCAGTCTTCTTGCCAGTTGGCACTGTATTTCACTACTTAAGCTTCATTTCGCTTTGCATTCTTCAAGACAGTTTGGTAGGCGTCTAGCCGGGTTGTGTTTTCAAGCTTATTTTTGAGTATTATTATCTATTGGGATCGTTTATTTTAAAAGTAATGATACTAATTCTCTGAAAATTTAGAAGTTTATAAAGTAAACTCTATTCAGTGAGCAATTTGGATTCTTCTTTTAGCTATGTATTATTATAGCAAATCTTCTCTTGTTTTATCTTCTTAATAGAATTGTCTTCTAGCAGGCTCGCACACATTTTCTCTTTTGGCACTCTCAAGCAGAACAGATTTCCTGACATTGTCGCAAAGTGTTCTGCAACTATAAAACTGTATTATAGATTATGATGAGCATCCTGCACCTCGTCGACCAAGTGGCATTTATACAAGACTGGGATGTGACGACGTCATCAGTTTTGGAAAGTAAGCAATCAATTTATTAATCTGCACCAAGAGCGACGATTGATCGACAAAACTCGTCTGCTCCTGCATACCTTTTAGTTTTCGTTTTATATTTTATCAGTCGACTCGTAAACTGCAAATATTTTTAAACTGACTCTATTTCTTACACACGTAGCCTTTTTGATTCTCATTGTCCTTGATTTCAAACAAAATTTTATCTTTACCTTGAGCCTATTTTCAAACCTAGTATTATGCTTATTACCTACAAAACGTTTGGCATTCATTGGTCCATTTCCATGCCCAAAAACCGCAGCAACGTCCTCACCTCATTTACATAAGACTTTCCCTTTCAAACGGAAATAGACGTTTTACATGACGAAATAACTCAAAACACTTGACAGACAAATAACTGTGTATGTGATTTTGTAATTCAGCTAATAATGTTCAGACTGATGGCTATTGCAATATCACTCTGAACATAAGAAATATTGCAACCATTTTCAATTTCGTATTTTCCCATACTTTGAGGAAACAATCTTCTTTCATTGTTTGGCTGTCTCAACTTTTTACCAAATTATTTGTGTATCAAATTTCTTCCGGGTTAAAAGAGGTTAACATATTTCTCTAGCCTGTATCATCTTGTTACTTCAATGTTGCCATAATAAGGAAGAACAAATTGCTACATACTCTATTTCGTGAAGTTAAATTACACCGTTTTATTACATCTAAACACCTCTTTACTTTAGAATGTATTTTCAAGCATTACTTTCCAACGTTATTTTCAACACTATAATTACAATAGAAGTTATCTTCAAAACTATTGACCTGGATAAATTCCGAGGTAAATATAGAATGGCTAAATGTCAACAAAAGACCTATTTAGAAACTAGGTATCTGTGTTCGAAGATCAGGGAAGTGCAAGATGTAATAGTGTAATATTCCGTAACATTTAAGGAAGGCATACAATGCCCGTAACAGTCGCTAAGATTTAGTAAGGCGCGCCTTTGGGTGCCTTTCAGTGAAAGTGTATTATGTCACGGATCAAGCCGGGCCGGTTATAAGTGTAACTGTATGATCATAATATATGATACATGAGCGCCACATGAATTTTCTCAAGTTATCCGATCCTTGCATTCCACCCGTGCAATACTTGTTGCAACTTCGGAAAATGATACATTAGACTTACGGAAATATAATGTTGCACAAGTGGGACATGACTGTTGCACAATATTATTCATTGTGCAGTGGTGTGAATTATGTCTATTAATAACCTGGGGATAATATATTTTTAGGGTCCCAGAAATTCAAATCTTGATTCTAAACTAGTCAAGTTAATATGACCAATTAGGCGTTTATTGTATCATATCTAAGTACGGCTGAGAATTTCATAGTGTTGTACAGAATAATTATTATAACATTGTTTATCGACCTGGTTAAGTAAGTACCTACCGTCGACGGATAGCTGATGTAGTTTTTTTTTTTGGGTGGGAAATCATCAAATAACTTCTCCCGCTGTGGGTGGAGCAGGAGGGCGTGTCAGACTTTTACTGACTTAAACCCACCCGTGTTCCCTCAGTTTCCTGTGTGCTAGAGGCCGCGGTATCTCTTTCGAACAACCCGCACTCCTGGCAGGCATCGGCCCTTGCGGGCCCCATCAGTTGATGCTGACATCTCTTTAAGGCGCGCGTGGAACACAACGCGCCGTACAACCCGGGTTTGGTCCTTACCGGGCAACGAGCCACCCATTACTCGCCGTCCGCAAGCCCACGCCTGCGGTGGCCGGGAATCAGCCTGGAATTCCCGACGCCCAGGGCGTCTCCCGCGGTGACTACGGCCGTGAGGGCGCATATACAAGCAGTATATGCGCCCTCACGTGGGCCGCTTCCCTCTTCGCGAGCATTACTGCTTCGCAGAAGGAGATGACGGCTACCCATTCACTTTCGCCCCGTACCATGGCCGGACCAGAGCCGGACGCGAGAGATCGCCGCCGCCGATCGCCTCCATCAGAACACGGCGGTGCTCCGCCCAAGCCGGGCAGACCTACACCGTATCCTCCATCGTGTCCTCAGGGCGATCTTCGCAGTGGAAACACCCGGGCGTTTCCTCCCGCCTTATCCAAAACAGGAACCTCCCGAAACAACCGTGTCCGGTGAAGACCTGCATCAGGCGGAAGGTGAGGACGCCATGCCGCCTCTCAAGCCACTCCTCAAAGAGGGGACTTACCGCCGCTATCGTGGCGTGCCCAAAGCTGATGTCATCTTAAATAAAAATCTCTTAGATATTTGTTATTGAAAAACGGGATTTAATACACATAGACATACATTACATCATTGTGTCATCATTATACTCCTGTCTTTATCCTAATTTATTTGGGATCAGCGCAACGTGTTTTTTTCTACCGTAGATCTCTATTAGTCGTAATCTCATTTTATTACATCGTAACACGATTTTTTTGCTTTAAATTTACAAACACATTATTTTTAAGTACTATTTTTTATGTTTACTTCCGCTTTTCAATCATCAAAAATCAAAATCATGAAATGAAAAAATCAATGAACAACATTTTTACTTCCATCTAAATATTACGTATTAAATTAACTCTAGATAGTGCTTATTCATTACCGTACATAAAATAAAAATTAAATAATCAATCATCAACGCAGTCATTGCGTAACACCTTTCAAACAACATTAACTTGAACGTCTAAAAAGTTATGCTCTTTTCGTCTAACCGACCGTTTTGCGACTAAACAGATTATGCAATAGCGAGCAAAGAAAAAAATGGCCGAAATAATTAGGTGTCTGACAGACTATCCATCATTTTTTTAAACGGTAACTGTATCTTCACAGGATGTTACATTAAACGTTTAAGGTTCTTGCGTTACTTGACAAATTATATAGAAATTTGGAAAAATAATACCCTTGTCTAATGAAACATGATGCATGAGTAGATTTGTAGTACAAATAAGTGCATAGCACTTATAAGTGTGCAATTGTACCTACACATATCCACGTATCCTTTATAATTAAAATATTATAGTTAATTATTAAAAGTCTCGGATGCAACTCTTATAAGGCAACACCTTTTTCTTCAAGATTACTTACATTTTGTAACTTTTACATCAAATAGACAATCAGTGGTCTAATTCGCCAAATCCCTTCCTGCATTCAAACCAGGACCTCGCCATTGACATTTCATTGCGTAGACTACAAATACGCGCATAGCAATAAATACCCAATTTTAGCGACCTTCCGTGGTCACGGGCGTAAGAATCGAGCCCACAGAACTAGACCTGCCACATTCTGTACAACTTTCAACCCATGTAGGGCTTCACATTTTACAATATCGACTGTTGACGCAAATCAGTCATCACTTTCACGCATCACGTATGAAAGTAGCTACACTGTGAGAGGGGCACATCACGCGGTGTATGGATGTGATCATCTGTGACATTATTGAGAAGTTCTCTATTCCTCTTTTCATATCATCAGTTTTCGGTAAGTAGTAGTAGATCGAATTCCTGCATCTCAGTCTATTTTTCAGTTCAAACATAGTTTCTAATGTAGGATGTGTAGGATATCTTTAATATCCTCATTACTGTGTGGTAATCAAATGACGTAGTTTCAGTGATTATTTCTCAATATTTCATAACAGGATAACAGTTACAAGCTATGACCAATTTGAACCTTATTGTCAACTGTATTGACTAATGTTGTTATTACCATACGCACAATTTAAACATTACAAAATAACACGCTTGCTTTTCGCGAATGACTAGGCAGAGAGGTACCTACCTAATAGTGCATCCACATTTCGCCAGTTAATTTTATTTAAGGCCCATGTAACAGGGGTGAGCCAACGCGAATTTAAAGATTTTTATAATAATATGATTATCTTAATGAGATATTGTGCGGTAATAATAAAGCTTTTGCATATTCATGTCTATAAGAGTAATAGTATTTTAAGTAAAAACTAAGCATTTCCGTATACTCATTCATTTTTAGTCAGAAAAATTATACAGACATGTTTTTGGGCCATTTAATTTGTTAATTTGTTGTTGCCCATTCCAGTGAGAGTTAGTTTGGGAGTCCGCTAATATTTAATTAATAATAATTTAAAAGTAAACAGTTGCCATAATTATGACGTAGTGAGTATAATTAAACTATTATTTACGATAACATTATTCGTACGTAACTTGTGGTTGATTTATTATCGTATGTGGTTTATGTTACATCGAGGGAAAAATATTGATACCTAAATAATTGTACCTACGTAATCCTGCATAAAATTTGCTTAAAAGTTACTCAAATAAGTTTGTAATTAAAGATCCTGGTCCGTTATTTTCGAATCTGTTGCAACGTGACCTAACAAACCGACAAGGACCCAGACACTAAAATGTTTACAGATGGTGTTACACACAAAATATGACGACAAAAATAAAATTCATTGCGATTTACGGCAGATGTTTTGTTAAAAAAACTGCAACATGACAAATTACACTCATTACAGTTGTTTAAAAAAAAAACTCTTTACCAAGTCATGTCGCGGACGACTCGTCAATGCCAAAGAATTTCGGTAAGAAATCCAAATGCATTACTATTGTATTCTTGTCACGTTATTGCATAACTCCCAGTGCAATTTCTACTGCAGTGTCAGAGAAAAATCTCGTTATTAGTTCTTTATTAGGGTTGTTATTGAACTCATCGGATGTAAAAAGTTGCGTCATTTTACTGCAATATAAACTTTGAGTTGCAAAATTAAATTGGTCACCATTATTTAGTGCGTTGTAAATATAAATGGAATGTGACTGCTTATTTTTTTTATTGCAAGACACCGATGAAGCTTGACATTTTTTTCAGATAGTTTGTTGAAACTTACTTGCTTATTTCGTTTTCTGCTATTAGCGACGTAGTAAGATAAGAACACCCAGATCTGGAGATTTTACGAACTAACCATAAAATTCATATCAACGCCTACAAAGTATCTCTACTTGAGATTGAAGACACAATCCTCAGATTGCTTTACGCTTCGAATGGGAATAATTATTATCAGCCTGTGAAATTGTCAAATTACAGGGCAAGATAGGGTCTCTGGTCATGTAGATAATGAATATCTTCCACCCAACTTCAGGCCGTTATGTCCAAGTTTCGTCGTGATGCTTTTGAGGATACGCAAGTGCCTAAGCTTTTTAGGTCCATATTACACAATTTATTAGAGAATTAACCAGTTAATTATCTTTCGCTGTTCATCCACAAACACAACCTGAGGAAGAGAAACGACTGTCAAGTTTTAGCAAGTTTTTCCTGAAGCATACTTACAATGTTGTAAATATTACACTTACGTAATTTACTCATTGGGTATACTTAGTTTAATGCAAGCTCTTTGAACTAGGAACCAGCAAACATTATGCAAATAGCTATTATAGAGAATTTTCTCTTGACACTACACGTTGGTAGTTAGGTTTTATAATTTGACCTAGGTACCTAAGCTGCATCTGAAAGTTTCTTTAAGATTCTTCAAAGTTTGTATACCTAGTAAAATTATGACTAAGGCTCAGAAGGTAACTTTAAGTTTCATTACAATCGGTCTGTTAAGCGCAGGACACACTGAGAATGAAGCTAAGTTCGTTTAGTTTCGCTCATGTAGTTACCGCGTGTTTGCATACTTCGGTTCACACCGCGAACTATGAATCGAAGTATGTAAAACAACCGACTTCCAAAAAAACACTACAAAGTGAAAAATAACTTTAATTTTAGAAGTCGGTGACTTTGGATAATTATGTATTTTATTAAAAAAATTGTCACCGCCTTCCGAAATTAAAGTTTTTAGTTTTTTATTTTTCACTTTTTTGTTATCGTACCTACCCCACACAATTCGAAATTTCATCATCCTTGGGGTCAAAAAAATGCATATTTATGCGATAGCAGCAATCGCGTTTTGTTTGCTGTAATTTTTTGAAGAGTACCGTTGTCTGTCTTCGAACCGCATCATCAGATCTATATGAAATTTAAATGGGACTATTTCGGAATAAACTTCTTTCGAACAAAAAAATAATTTTGCAAATCCGTCTAATGACGGCGTTATGCCCGAACATACCTACATAAAAAAATAAAAAATGTAAACATGTCGAATTGATAACCTCTATCTTTTTTAAGTCGGTTAAAAAGACGCGGTAGTTTATTTATTTAGGATCTGCAACAAAAAATGTACCCAATACATGACACATAAATAAAGGGCAACATCAGGTATTAGGTAGGTGTAGGTACTCCTTCATTTATAGGAGACCCCAGCAAGCACAATAGAGTTAAACAACTAAGTTAAAATATTGATTACCTACTAGCTTTTGCCAGCGGCTTCACCCGCGCGGAACTTTCATCCCCTATTTAACTCCCTTAGGGATTGAGTTTCGAAAAATCCTTCCTTATTCCTTGTCTACACTATAAAGGGAACCTCTGTGCAAAATTTCAGCTTTCTAGGTCTAAGAGTTTGGGCTGGGCGTTGATGAGTCAGTCAGTCAGTCAGGACTTTTCTTTTATTTAAGTATATAGATAGATAGATACGTAAAATTTGAAAACAGGTAAAAAATGTCATAAATTAAATGCATAATCAGCCATCACACACCCACTTCTGGGACACAGGCCTCGTCTCTGCCACAGGGACTGGGCCGTAATCCACCACGTGGGCCCAGTGTGAGTTGGTAGAGGTCATGTGTCTTCGAATTTTTGTTTTTAGGACATGGGGCTTTCCTCACGATGTCTTTCTCCTCATCATAGTTACATGAGCGAACGAACTTAGCTTTGTTCCCAGAGTGTGGCCTGCGCTTAAGAAATAAAAGAGGTATCTCCATGAAAGTCTTGAACGTTGGTTGAACTTGCATGGAATAGGATATTTCTATAAATAAGAAATAAACACTATAGACCGTAGTGCTAGTATTTACACGCGCAAGTTATCACGTGCGCCAAAGTTCATTAGGCTTATTAATTTTACAAATAGTAACTATGAATCAGTTGGCCATTGTTAAATTTTCACTTGAATGGTGTCTCATATTTAATTATTAGAATTAAATATTATTAGCCGTTTTACCGGTATGTCTGTAAACAAATACGTGACGAGGCAGGTTTCTACATGGGAAGGTATTTGTAGACACCATAATAACTTCCTTATGAAGATGAAAAGTTCCACCTATACAGGAAATATTGCTTTTATCGGTTATACAAAAAAAAAATCAGGTGTTCCTTACATTTTGACCGCGTACGTATTGCACTTTTCTATGAAACAGCAGATTTTGTTTTTGTATAAGCGACGAATTTCTGCGCTGTGGGGTCTAGAATGATATCCTGAATTCATGGTTACAGTTTGCGCACTGAATAAAAACTTTTCCTGTGTAAACAGCTTTCGGAAAATATGTAGTTCTCTCAGCAATTGCACTATTCTCGATCTATTTGATTCGTAAAGCTATCTTTGAAACAAATATAATCAAGAGATCCGCATTCAATTGAGATGTTTATAGTAAGACAGTCGACGAAACGGCACTTAATTTTAAAAAGCGACGCACCGTACCGTTACACATTGTCCTACTAAGTAATGAAGATATACAAAAATAAGTTTTGCTCTGTAGGTACGTCTGCAACTTATTTTGCTAGCGCAACTACAAAAATAAAGTCTTGTATCGTCTGAGGAATAGGTAGTCTGTCTCCTGTGATAACCGAAAACAAACGGTTTCTTCAAAGGATCATGTGCAAATGAATTTCTTCTAGCCTTGGATCTGTCAAGTTTTTAGTCCGTTTGTTGTTGGAAGCCGTACCTACTGCATTTAAATATCTTTGCACTGAACATCCAGAGTGATTTTTTAAGTTCTTCTTCTTCTCCTTTTAGACGAACTAATTATTGCTGTTGTTAAAATTACCTAGTTTTAAACAGAAGGTACGTACAATTTATTGCTAATTAAATTGTGCCCACCATCGAATCGATTCGAAAATCATCGAATCGTCAAATTGTGCCCATTCGAATTCATCGTAAGGCAGACCCTACGATGAATTCTATGCGAATAAGGGACTTTCCTGGAAAGTCCCTAATTAAAGTAAGTATGATTGTGATTTTTGGTGGACCTGTAATTTTCAGATTTGCTGTATCAAGTCAGTAATTTTGGTGTACAATAAGGCATTGAATATGCTTTTCTATCTATCTATCAGACTCCCACATAGATACTAAATAAAACTAGGTACATTAAAACATAATACGTACTTTAATATTGTGACAATTTCTTCGTAATTTTTTCGATTTTTGATACCAACTTATTATTTTTATTCTTGCCTCTTTCATATAGATTTAATCATTGAAAGGGTTTTAATGATAAAATCTAGAAACCAGAACTAGTTCCTGCGCTCATATCACCAGCAATCTTTCTACTTGAATACGTAAATGGGCGACAATTACCTATTATATTAAAACCCGGGAAAAACACATTCCAATACTATAAAATTCCCTTCACATACAGTAAAGTGGGATTCCCTATAAAGTAACCATTGTTTTTAAAGAAACAGCACACGACACAACCACCTACGGTAATTCCATGTCCAATTGATTCTATTGGAGCCAATATTTTAGACAAATACGCATTAAAAAAAAAATACGCACCACGTTATTTTTATAAGCAACAATAAATTAGGATTATCTACAATGCTTAAACGCCAAATAAACTGATAGGAATTGCAGTTTTCTTTATATACTGATACTATCTGAAGAGGAACATGCAGTGGTGCAAATCTAATATCAAAAGATGCCTGCAAATTGAAACTGGTCTGAGTTTGGAAACTAGTAGCGAGTCATCGGCGAATAAAACATAACGTATATTTGTCGTTGGAGAATAGATAGAAGAATTTGCATCGCGTATTTCAGCATCAATATAAAATTTGGACCAATCATTATCTAACTAAATTACATTCATTTTAGGAAACCGCGAACCGCAACCACAGCCTCCCCGAGATGTACCACAGTTTTACAACCGTTTAGGTACTATGATAATATGACGATAATATGACGGAGGTTCTGTATACTTGGCGGGATGAAACCTCGTTGTAGTGTAGTTTTAACTAATGCTACGAGTAGTACATAGCGTAGCATCATATTATGTATGGTCATAAAAGTAGCTTTAAAGGTAACAAATAGGCACAATATACAAACAGGCACTGATGAGATGAATTTAAATACTTTATAGTGTAGAAGCTTTAGCAGTTGCTAAGAGTTAAAAACGCCATGAAATATATGTCAAGACCTGGTTGATGAGTTGATGACCCATAAAAGAGATAATTCATTTTATAGACTAAGCATAAAATATAAATTACTGAGAAATAAGTAAGCAATGCTGAAGTTTCAAAAGGGGTTAAAATTCGTAATCATATATAATAATGAAGTATATTTTATTTATTTATTTACTTTGAATAGCACATCATAAACCAATAGCATTACGACACCACCATCAACACTAACAACATATCACCTAAGACCGACACATTTTTGAGACAGGCCGGAATAAACTGAACGGCGTCCACGCTGGCCTCGTCATACTGACCCCGCTGGGCGAGGTGGCGCCGCACGACAGCCTGCACATGGCGCCCTCCGAGCACGCCGGCCACACGCCCCTCGACCCGCCCCCCTCCATCCTCCACACTGTCTACAGCGCCATCAAGAACGCGTTCAGTTCCACCGTTCCCTCTCTTATTGAACCTTCTCATGCTCCTGCTCCTTCGTACGACGCTCCTTCTTACGATGCTCCTTCGTACCCCGGCCCTGCGTATCCAACGTCCTACGCTGAAGTACCGACCGCTCCCGCGGCACCGGTCTCCTATCAACCTCCTCCTCCCCCACAGCCCTTCCCGACCTTCAAGCCCATGTCGTGGGGAGCAGTCAACTCATACGGTCTACCTGCCGCCGCAGAATATTACTCCGATTACGACCCTAGAGTGCCCGCTCCGAGCTTCGACTACGCGGCACCCAAACACTCAGTCACCCCCAAAGTTAAAACGACAGGCTTAACGTCAGAAAAAATACAGAAAATCAACAATAACTTAAAAAAAGTCACAGCCTACATTAACCAACAACAAAGATCCTCTGAGTCGTTCAAGTTAGCCGATCTAGATGCCTACCGGGAAATGTTAGTGAAAGGCGAAATCCCCTTCTTGCCCACTCCTGTAGTTTCTGACAATGAGCTTGGCGTGCTTCCCGCGGAAATCCTCGACCCTATCACCACCACCACTAGCACCACCACCACATCAACCACAACTACAACCACAGAAAAGCCAAAGACTACCACAGAACAGAACAGAAGACAAGACGTGAAATACTATCTACGAGGCAACAAGATTGTTCAAGTGCGATAACTCTGACTCTTGACTGACTGAAGGTATGTGACGATGACTGACACCTCCGCTCTATAGACTGCGACTATCTCCTCTTGACTGTGAGTGGTTAGTCTTCTGTACCAAGTAACAAAACTTAACGACTACATGACTAACTTTCTCGTGACATCATATCATGTGCATGTAGTATTTGTTAGTACAACCGCTTACATAAGTCAATAACTGTCAAATATATAATTTTATTTCGACAATTAAGGTAGATATAAGTTGTTATGTTACAACTTAGGACTTTAAAATGTGCAAAAAATATAATTTCCAGAACTTGATTGACATACTACTAAGTATGTGAAAATAATTTTAATTTACGATGGCTATGCATTTAACGAACTAGTGATTTCTCAATAAATTCCAAGCGATTGGATATATGCTCTAAGATGCATAATAAATCATCTTAATGCCGATCAAGTTTTGACAGATATTGATATTACATTTGTAGCAATCTATGTAGAAAGTAGTTTTAATACAAAAAGCCTTTCAGAACTATGTATTTCAAACACTGTAGTTGTAAATACAAATGCAAGCTAAATGCAAACTAATTGTCAACTAGTGTAATAATTTATATTATTTTTGTGTTCCAGATTTCCCTGTCCAGCATACATTGCTCAATGCTGAGGAGCTGCAGCATTATTACCATCACTTCTGATTATTTTTCATAGTAATTGTTTGGTGGTAACAACTTTAGTTTTTAGCTGATTTTCTTTTTAATAACTCATATTTACTAAGCCAAAAATGTTGATAAAGTTGCAATTGGTCTCGAAGACTGCTTAGTTTCAGAACAAGGCTTTGAGAGCCAGGGTATTTTTTAAACTAATAATGTTTGGTACATTATTTTGTGAAATAATTTAGTGATTGGATTACCCAGTGATGAAAATGTTAGTGACAATATGAATATTCTACCGAGGAATACCAAAAAATTGTGTTAACGATCTGAAAACAGACGCCGAGTGAAATAACCCAATTCGAAACACGATTATACATACATTATTATTATTATTGAAAACTTTAGCAAAATTAAGTACAGAGAGTGAAAAATTATGCAAACTACATAAAATGAACGCACTTAGCAGCTGGTCTGGGCATGCAGATTGAATGACACAGCTGGGCTGTGCTTCAATCTTTGGATTTGTTTATGTTCCTAACTGTGAGCCTAGTCAGGTTGCTCAGTGCGGTTTCCAATTTACTTTAGTAGGTTTTAGAAAGTTTGAACAGAAGACGGCTTACTGAACTTTATGACAAAATCAACTATTTGCGCCGAATGGAGCTTATAACTTTTGTCCATCAATTGTTCCTTAGTACCACATTTGGCCGGATTAAAATAATTGTATGAACCTGCCAATATTTAGTGAAGTTTTTCATACGACCTTTGCGTGTGTTTCTACTCCACTCATTTCTTATTAAAGAGCCATAAAATAAATTCGCTGCCTTCCAGTTTATATGCTGTAAGATAATAACATGTAATTATATATATGTACATTGTTCGCAGTATTAAAGTAGGAAATTTGAAAACAATGTGAAGTACACTTTCGTACCTACTAGTAGGTACCACTTTTGTACTTAATTTATTAAGCCACTTATTTGAAGAATTGGTGTTACCTATAAGTACGTAGGAAGATTGAAATTTATTTTGTAAATAATGCTCAAATAAGTAATATTTAGATACTATTTATACTTTAAATAATGTAATAAATATAATTTACAATTTTTGTAAATAAATGATGAAGGGTGTGTGATACATAATCATTGTTTTGTGAACCTACTTACAATTACACAAGATCATTATTTCCCAATTCTGAGGCCTGAGAAATGCTAGGTTGCTCGAAATTATAGTATGTAGGTACATTCTCATAAAGATAATTTTTCAGCGCAAGTACCCGTAGGAAGCATAATTATATTAGCTGCTCATAGGCTAGATACAGCGAACAAAGACCTCACCAAAATCTCCTTTCTCAGGGGGGCGACATGGGTCAAATTTTGTGGTTTTCTTTTCAAAACAAGGAAGTAAATTTCAACTGGTTCCTACTCTACCAGATACTCACATATTTACTCATTACTGACAGCTTACAGGTTTTGAGCGTGAAGTAGAGTTCATACCAGCATTTTACATGGAGCGACTGCCTATCTGACCTCCACAACCCAGTAAGTGGGTAACACGATACACCTTGGTAAGACTGGTTGTCAGACTTGCGGGCTTTTGACGACCCATAACGACTGTCAAAGATCCACAAATGACGATTCGAAACGTTCAGGTACAATACGATATTTGGGAGTCCTAAATATTTTATATGAGCCTTCTACTGGACTCGTATAACACTCACAATCAATAATATTATCAATGATGTCGGCATAATACAAAACGCCTGAAGAAAAGGTGGTAGTTAAATGTGCTGCTTAGACACATAAGTCAGTACCTAAATAAATAACTTTACCCACTCTATTATAGCAGCTATCTAGGTTATCAATCATGATCATGTGCATGTTCTGATTCCTTCTAACATAATAGGGTATTTTCCAATTTGTTAAAAGCTATTTTAATTTGAAGATTGGGACGAAATATTTAACAGAAAATTAAAAATAAATTGTTTGATATCCATTTTCTCAATTAAAAACGATTTAAATTAAATTAATTTTTCGTAGTTTTGAATTTACCGCCAAAACGCTCTTTACGATGACATTTTATCACGTGACCACACTTGACGTCAACTTTGTGTAAACTAAAATATAAAGTTATTATGTGAATGTCGAGTTTATAATTTAACAAGATTTTTAATGGATAGAAAGTGGTATTACTGGTGTGCGGTGCCTCTGTGCACAAATACTTCTAAAACTGCGCCACACAAAGTATTTGTACCGGTGCCGTTTACACAAAGCTGACGTCACGTGTGGTCACGTGATAAAAAGTCATCGAAAGGAGCGTTTTGGCGGTAAATTCAAAACAACGAAAAATTTATTTGATTTTAATTGAGAAAATCGATATAAATATTTTATTATTATTTTTCTGTTGAATATTTCGTCCCAATCTTCAAATTAGAATAGTTTTTAATAAATTGGAAAATACCCTATTCCATAAATAACTAGGTAGATATCAATATCTTCGAGGAACTACAGATAATTGGTCGCGTGCTCTGACACCACGATCGTTACTCTGATAGAACCAAGTCATCCGGTATCATGGAGGAAATTAACCATGATCACGAATTAATAATAATCAAGCGTTGTGGCTTACTTCCTTTTAGCCGCAGATTGAATTTATGATAAATTTCTTGAGACGTGACTTAGAAATTGACTTGTTAAAATACAGTAACAACACAAAACAGCAAATTTTTATTTGAATAACCGACGAAAAATTTCAACACGTGAGTTAAGAATCATGTGTGTACTGAAACCATGATAACAGGATGCGCGTCTATGTCCCTGCTGTGTATTGTTCTTATTGTTCGCTTATCGATTGGAAACGCAATATTTTGCAATAAACCTAAGTTAAAATTGTGGGCCTGCAAATGCAACAAGATTATTGGTTGAAACCACGAAAGTTGGTAAAGCAAATGTAGGTAGCAAAACAACAGTAACACACTTTTGCTTTACATCTGCTTGAAGGCGCTTCATGCGGGAAGCACGCACCAGAGGGGTAATTGTGTGATACACTATGCATAGGAATGGCTTTCGTTTTGACAATTCCAAAACATTCATGGCGTTGTTTACGTTGCTAGACAGACAATTTTTTCGAACGACTCGGCTGGGCAGCGTAAGCTTCGCAATATCTTTTCGTCCCACATACCGCAGTGTCTCAAGACCAGTTTTTGACCAGTGCGTGTTGCCAGTGATGACATATGGACCAGAAACGTGGTCGCTCACAATGGGCCTCATAAGATGGCTTAAAGTCACCCAAAGGGCAGGGGAGAGGGCTATGCTTGGAGTTTCCCTGCGTCATCGAATCAGGAATGAAGAGATCCGCAGGAGAACCAAGGTAACCGACATAGCCCGAAGAATTGCCAAACTTAAGTGGCAGTGGGCAGGGCACATTGCACGCAGAACAGATGGCCGATGGGGTCGAAAAGTTCTGGAGTGGCGACCGCGCACCGGAAGACGTAAAGTTGGAAGGCCTCCCACAAGGTGGACCGATGACCTTGTGAGGGCCGCAGGAGTCCGCTGGATGCGGAAAGCACATAACCGGTCGAAGTGGCGGAGCTTGGGGGAGGCCTATGTCCAGCAGTGGACGTCTTTCGGCTGAAATGATGATGATATGAAATAATGGATTAGCAATAACCCTTCAAAATGATTCAGATTCTGATTAATAGTGCGTTGCGCAGTTAGGGTGACAGTCAGAGTGGCGGTACTTGGGGTCGCCATGTCAAGCAGTGGACGTTCCCGGCTAAAATGATGATGATGGTGAAGGCGCTACTTGCGTCAATATTGTTACCTATTCTGTGGCGCTAGCTACAAAGTTAAAAAGCACTCACCAAGTACCTACCTACGAATGGCAATTTCAGTTATAATATTTTGTAATTGTTACCTACAAGGTATGACCTACTTGATTACCACATGTCCCAAAACGCATAAAAAGGAATCCGTCAGATGCTTACCTACACCTAAACTTGACGCTGGCCCTATTGAAACAAAATTAACTGGTGCGTAATCCATCTGAAAAACTAACAACTTCGAAGAGGTTAATAGTCCATTGGTGGACACAAAACTCCTTTTCAAAAACATTCAACTTAATAACTGAAGCTTTCGATTTAGTCTCTTCCTCGATAGTCGAAGTGGCAGAATTCTGGTGGAAGTTTATTTGAGCTTAATTGGAATTATCGCCACGACGAAGAAAAAGAAGAAGAAGTCTATTCTTGCTGTACACTACAAAATTGTCCGGCAAAGCACTAAGTTTAATGACATGCCGTTTCACTTTGTTTTGACGGTGCAATAATCACAAAATATTACAAGATAATAACAGTCAAGCCTCGTATTTTTCTGTCGCTCCCACATCTGCAGACATTTCATCTGACTTAGCTCCTTCCACAGTTAACACCTTCACAATGGTAATGACGGAAGAGGAACCCCTTTAAATGAAATAAAACGCCATAAGTTTACATAAGGCTGAGCACTCGCCTTCCTTGTACGTCGAGCTTCATTACGCTCACTTTCAGAATGATTGAGGTGCTGGAGCAGCAATTAAAGGAGGTTGGTGACCTTAAGATCGATTGACACTTTCTGTTGGAGTTTGAACTGATAGATAAAGGCGAATATTTAATGGAAAGCCCCTGTAAAAAAAAAATTTGAATCTCCCTTTTTGGGACATTATATTTTTTATAAAGAAACCTAACAGGCTGGCAAGTATATTGATAAAATGCTTTTATTGAAGGAATAATAATTTTCATTTATTATTGTGCCGGACGGGCGTGATCGCTTGGACGCGAAGGGTGTGTAGGGAGGGTGTATACCTATCCAGGTTTTATCCCGGTGTGTGTGTAGGTCTCCCAGTCCACGCGGCGCTGACGTCCTGCACCTATAGATTCCAGAAATCTTCAGGACGGCTACTATCTTCCGTTCTTCATGACGTCATCAGATGTACCAATGTTTTTGACAATATCTCAAAGAAACAGTTTCCAGACTTTCGTCTAGGAAGGGGGTGTTTTTAACGACGTCTGGTTAGGGGTACCTTACCTGATTAATAACACAAGTTTCTTAAAAGTCTTCAGGAAGCAATTTCGGAACACTACTTGGACTATATCTATATATGAATTAAATTTGAGATTTAAATAAGAACCTTGCCGATAGCCAAAAATTTTACAAAATTACACGTTTGCTTACCTACCATCAATCTTTACCGTAACGAGAGCCGCTAATTGCGTCCTGTTTTAAAGTTTTATTTAATCTATATTTCATACTAGCTTTTGCCCGCGACTTCATACGGGTGGACATTAGAATCAAGTAGATAATCATTTTTTTTGATAATATATAGCCTATTTTTTTAAATTAGACCTCTCGGAATACATAATTGCAAACTGCATTCAATTCCATGCAGTGGTTTTTGCGTGATGCGGTAACAAACATACAGACAGACAAAAATTCTAAAAACCGTTGTTTTGGCTTCTGTTGCTCTAATAAAGACCCCCCATACTATTTTTTCTTCAATATCTTTAATGTACAGACATCGGCCTGTTACAATTTTATTATATGTATAGATCACAGTTACATTGGAATTATGCGTCATCATCATCATCATCATTTCAGCCGAAAGACGTCCACTGCTGGACATAAGCCTCCCCCAAGCCACTTCCACTTCGACCGGTTCTGTGCTTCCCGCATCCAGCGGACTCCTGCGGCCCTCACAAGGTCATCGGTCCACCTTGTGGGAGGCTTTCCAACTTTACGTCTTCCGGTGCGCGGTCGCCACTCCAGAACTTTTCGACCCCATCGGCCATCTGTTCTGCGTGCAATGTGCCCTGCCCACTGCCACTTAAGTTTGGCAATTCTTCGGGCTATGTCGGTTACCTTGGTTCTCCTGCGGATCTCTTCATTCCTGATTCGATGACGCAGGGAAACTCCAAGCATAGCCCTCTCCCCTGCACTTTGGGTGACTTTAAGCCTTCTTATGAGGCCCAATGTGAGCGACCACGTTTCGGAATTACGAATTATGCGTATAACACATCAATTTATTAAAACACATAAGGCATGCTACGTATCGTTGTATTTCCCATGAAGTTCCCCATCTCCTATATCTCCTGTTCTTAGCTATATCTTTCCATACTGAAAGAATATTTTGAGAAAAACCGAAAAATTCTGTTTTTTTTAGTAAAAATTACTTTTTAAGTTGATTTCCTCGAATCGATTTCGAATCTAATTAATACTAGATTTTTTTAGGTCTATAGACCTAATCTGGTGGATTTAAAACTTTACAACTATAATTTTCAGGGCGTGACGTGCCCTGAAAGCGGATTAGTAAAAACATAAATCTTAAAAATCACTTAACTAAAGCAACACGACACACAAACTTAATTAAATGGGCTTTATCTTAGGTTTAAAATATTAAAAATTAGGTTCAAGGCTAGGTCTCGGTACTAGGTTACCTGGACGCACTAAAAATTATAAATTACGGTTATATAGCCCACTTAAGTGAGGTTTGTAGGGGTGGTACGGTTTTCTATACTAAGCACTTATTCACCACTGTTTATTGGTTTAACTATCACTATGAATTTATGTTATTGTCAGAAACAAACTATACAGGGTGATTGGAAGATGGGTGCAAAGCTTTAAGGCGAAGATAGTACAGACAATTTAGAACCATTTAAGCCATGGTTGTCTTAGACGAAGTCTTACCAAATATTTTTAACCAAATTTTTAAGTTTTTTTTCGGAAATTCTCAAAATTTAATGTAAACTGCATAATTATGGCCAAATTGAATGATAAATGAATTCATTTTTTATTTATTTAATTAAAGTAATGTGTAAGCAATCAAGCAAAACATGTTTTAGGCTTCTGTGTCATTAGACATTTTTTTTACAGACATTTAAATCTCAGAAAAAATAAAAAAAATTGTACAATACGTCTTTTAAACCTTATAAAAAAAAAATTGGTAAGACTTCGTCTAAGACAACCATGGCTTAAATGGTTCTAAAATGTCTATACTATCTTCACCTTAAAGCTTTGCACCCATCTTCCAATCACCCTGTTTAACTATGTAGTGACGCATAGTCGCGAACAAATATTTATTGTTATGTGGTATGTTGTACGGACGTGTGGCTAAGTACTAACACCCGCACGGGTCGATCGATCAGGTTGTGTTGTGCTACTCTTGCCACGGTTGGTCCGTGGATGGAACCATCTTTACATACCACGTGCACCTCGGAAAGCACGTTAAGCCATTGCATTTGGTAGCCGTAACCGTAGCCAGTACAGGTCGCTAGAGGCCCGAAAGTTTGACAACCAGACTTACCAATAGGTACCCAGTAACTGGGTTGTGGTGATCAGATAGGCAGTCACTCCTTGTAAAATACTGCTATTCAGTTGTATCCGGTTAGACTAGAAGCCGAGCCCAACATAGGTGTGAAATGGCTAGGCAGATTGATATTTATGTATTGTTAAACATTCGCTGTACACTCGGAAATGTTGGAAGCCTCAGAGACATAAATTATTTGAAGTTATGCGACAAATAACCACAAGCGACCGCTCTCGTAGGCTTTAATCAACGTCTTTTAGACATGAACACGGTTAGCGAGCTGCAGACAGGTTACCACTCCGAACATTGCCACAAATCATTACCATCAAATAACTTTTCCAGCTGCACGGAAGTTGTAAAAGCCGTCTCGCGAAGGGAAGCATTTAATACACTCGTGGTTTATAATATTTCCTTAAGTCTACTGGTGCAACTATGCGCTTTATTGATTCCTCTTCCACCGTTATCGAGTGGAAAGAAAATGTCTGCAGATAAAAAGAGACACTGACTGATAAATAATATAGAAAAAATAAGCAAGACGGAGTGCCACATAATAGTTACTGCAATGCGAAGGGGTTTAGCTTAACAAATATAATAGACAGTGCCTAGACCTGGTGCTCTGCTGGACCCCTTTCGTAACTCGTTAGTGACAAGAAACCAAAAAAAGTATAAATTAATACGTGTAAATTGTATTGTGTGGCTACACCTCAGCCTAACCCTTCGAGAGTTACAGGCGTGATGATATGTTGTGGTATGTATCTTGCAAAAGCAATGTATAGTTTATGTCTGCAGGTATTGTGTTAGATCTCAGTTACTTAACATTATAATTATTTAAAAAAACAATGAACTATTTTATTAATATACAGAAATAACATAACAAATATCCTAGATTTTCACAACATTTTCAACAGATTAGGTACAACTTACATATTTACAAACTGATGGCAAACGTATCTAACTGTAGTCAGGGTGAAATTAATTAAATGAACAAAGGAAACTAAAAATAACAAAACAAGACTCTTATGTACGTTTTTAGGTTCTAAAATTATAATAATAATTTGTTAAAGCCTACGGAATCTGCTGGTCCTTGAAAATTACATGAAATTTTCAGGATTTGTAAACTATTTTCGGTCCACATGTTAAGCGGGTTTCACTATCTATTCTATACTGGGTATTTTAAGTTTTTGAACTGGAATCACAATGCCCTTAATTTGTCCTAAAAGTTAAAAAAAACATACTGACACTTATATACTTGCACCTCTGCCCACCCAATACATAAAGAGTCTTAGGTATCTAAACCTGAACAACCTATTTGCAACAAAAGTAAAAACTAGTGTGAAAATACTGCGTGCTGTCACCGGTCAGCGGCGACGATTTCCAGTTGGCGTGCGCAAGAGTCGCTGACTCGCGCGCCGATGAAAAACGCGCTCTCTAATACATCGATGATATAATTTGTTAATACTTGGTTAATGTACTCCTATTTATTATACATCATTAATTCCTCCACTGAATAAAAATGTATTAAGTATTAAATCACAAAAGCTTAATAAAGAATCAAATGTCTCGCTATCGTTTTATCGCCTGCTGATAATAATCTTGTTTAATTTGACACAAAGTGTTTAATTACACACGAAGTTTAACTGCATGACTGAAATTGATATGAATGAAAAATTACACGAGAAATTATTACTTACTTATTATTATTGGATCAAAATTATTTATTTCTTTTCCAAAATGTTTTAGAAAGTGCATGGGTGTCTTTTCTATATGTTTTTTGCCAAATTGAGCTTACATGGCAAAGTTCCATAATAGCCTAATATATTGTAGAGGCTACCAATGATTTTTATTAACAGAAGAACCTATATGCAAGCAGAATATATAGAACTTAAAGATAAAGATATTTTCATTTCCTAATATGGGTACTGAACATATACCCTATATCATGCATTGATGGTATAGGGCATATGCCCTATAAAATATGGCCGACCATATGGTCGGCCATATTTTACTAGTAGGTAGACATACAACATTTACAAAATAATTTACTTAACTTCAACAAAGAAAACAAAAAGCCACACAAAACGTTATTCTTATTTTAAACTTGAAAACTAAATTGTTTTCAAAATAATTGTACGAAAAGTGTAAAAAGCTCGAGGATACCTTATGGTTATGGTATGTACGAGACTAACGTTACGAAGATTAAGTTACGAGATTAACGTTACGTTAATGTTACGTTAATTAACGCAGAACTGCAATTAACGCAGTTCTGCGTTAATTCCATGGGCTGACTCTGAATTCAAGAACAAATTAGGGTGGGCCGATTACAGTAGGCCAAAACGATTTTTTTGGAGCTTATCGCTAAGTGCACCTTATGTTTTAACTTACATAACGATTATTTATAGTTAACGAGAAAACTAAGCTCAAATAGAACCATTTTGTTCGACAACCGTTCCAGTTTTCCTGTCCCCAAAGATTTAATAAAGAGATTGTGGCGGTGTGTTTCAGTAGTTTTAAAAACTCTTACGGGTCGTGGCGTTGCTAAAACCACTAAAAGATTCAAAGTGAACTCAAAATGTATTAAACGACCTTATATCACATTTTTTGTGGGTGCAATTTAGGCAAAATCTTTAATGTTTTATTAATAATTTAAGGAAATGAAAATACGCTATAGGCAAACCATAAGAAAAATCGGAATTCTTCATAACATAAAGCTCTTTATTAATTTTAGGGACTGAAAACCTGGAACGGATTTCGTCAAACAAAATGTTTTCCTTTGAACTAAGTTTTCTCCTAAACTATAAATAATCGTTGAACATGGAAGCAATTCGGAACAACTCTTGGAAACAATTTGTACCACTGTTAACTGGCCAGCCTGTACAGTAATTATAACTATTAATATGTTATTAGATAATCACTTAACAACATTACAACTTACAAACACTTTCCCACGCCCAATTTACAAAACATTTCCCAACTTTGATAACAGTTATCATTCATGAATCGAGTTTTCTTCCTTCTATACCTCTTTTTAATAGATTCTTAACAAATATTTATAAGTCCGTATAAGCCCCATGATCGAGGAAGTATAGCAACTAGTAATTTACTACGACTATTTTACTAACTGTTCAAGATAGCAAGCCGAAGTAACCGCTAGTGGGGGTTGGTATAAAGACTAGAGGTGACCTATTTCGCGTTCCACTACCAACTGACGGCAGACCAGAGCTGTTGGTACTATTATGCCAATTAAACCCAGTGTTGCAAGTTGAAAATCGTGGGTTTTGATTTAGTGAAAAAGATATTGTGATCGTAATTGCATAGTTAGTGCTTGGACGAAGTGTTTTGTGTGACTTGTGAAAAACTTCGATATTATGAAGGTTTGTATTTTTTGTAATTACATGGTCTTAGTTTTTTTAGCTTATTTAAGTATACAGGTATGAATCTAGGGCTGCAAAATGTTAGGCGTAAACAACGAGTGCCTAATTCTTAACTTCAGTTTCCCTCGAGTTTATCAAGACGGTTTTACAAAAAGTTTTTTACGTTACATTTTGCGGTTTTTGTAAGTAAACAGGTACCTACCTGTGCAGCGGTGTAATAGGTGGTGGTTGCTGATAGGTGCTGGTAGCGTTGGTGCCGAGGAAAATAAATGAAAAGGCGGACTGGTCCAATACACATGTGAAACTGAATCAGTCCGCCTTTTCATTTATTTTCCTCGGCACCAACGCTACCAGCACCTATCAGCAACCACCACCTATTACACCGCTGCACACTACCTGTTTAGTTACAAAAACCGCAAAATACCTAGGTACCTACCTAGGTGTCTATCTACTATTTTGGATCGTTGTCGATATCAACACATAGGAATTATAAATTATATAGAGCATATTATATCGTTTCATTTCTTCGAGATCTATGTTATGATTAAAGAAAATTGTCGATACTATCAGTAATCTATCAGTAACTTACTCAGCAGCGCTACTGGAAAAACTATGTCAGATCATTTTTAATTAAAGACAAACAAAATTGAGAGTTTTAGGACAAATCATTATCAATCTAACATGCCATTTCTTATACTTTGACTTATGTTTATGTAAAATGTAAAACACGTTCACAATTTCCCTAACCAATAGCAGGATTTCAGACAAGAATCCGCTTACGGACACAGCTTCATAATCTGTCAATTACAACGCAATGTATATCTGAACAGGAGAAAATTGTATTAGCATAGCTCTGATAGCAGGATCGACAGGTTCATTACCAAGGCCAGACTGTGGCCTTGGAGACGTGCCTAGTACCTATGTTTATCATGCTTCAAATCGACGCAGGCGCTTATTTTCGGGCGAATTTCCTGCAAGTTAGTTGGTTAAGCTTGTTTTTTATTTATATTAGGTCCTGTTTTAATGGGTTTCTGAAAGACTTAAAACGAACTTATCAGGCTGTTTCATAGCCACTGCTATGATTGATTGAGTGAAATAACAACAGCCAATCGAATCACTTTGCCTTGATTTTTGACTACTGACTAATTTCAATAGCTACAGGAACCGAACTCAAGTCGGTTAGGGGACTGACGGAATAAAGAGTTGGCGGCAGATCTATACGGTGATTGGCGATACCCTATACCTACTGCAATTATTATTGTAAACATTAGACAAACCACGAACTTAGACACACAAACAAAAAATTAGAACCCGTCCATTTTTTTTCGTAAATATCAGCTATCTAGAAAATCCGGAAATCGAAAGAGCTTCTTATATATCAGTTCACTAGGATCATGCCCTTTGTTGAATTGCAATGAGCACGTGATTGCCAATTTGTCAACAAAACTGCCAACAATAATTTCAAAGGAATATAATTTAATTTTTAGAAGAGCGACCCAATGTGGGAAAGCGAAGAGCTACCCCGAGCAAACGATGCCCACACAACTACCATTGCGCTATTTTTCTCTTCAATTAAGTTTGTATAAGATAGTAGTAATCTGCTCTTACGCCTTACAATTTAACACATAAGTACATACTCAGCGTTAGAAAGAAGTAGTACTGTGACTAGACCGGCCAGTCAAGATTTCACATCGGGCGGTAATGACAGTCGTCAATGGCTAGCGGGTGTCATCCGCGCATTCAAACTGAACATTATTGCTTCTTTGTCGCTTTTACTTTTGTTAATCAAAGAATTGAAGTTGGTATTGTTATTTAAAAAACACTTGTCTCGTGCGGTGGCGTGCTTGCGTGGGGTGCTTTTTGAGGTATTTTTATAATCAATTAGTATCAAGCACCCCACGCTTTTTATACAGAATTAAATTATTTTCTACTTTTTTAGTTTGGTTTTTAAAGCGTGTTTTACCCGATTAGCGAGACTACTTATAGCGACGACTTGGATGCGAGTTGTGGGCACACGAACGAATTATTTTTCATATATGGCATCGAATGTGATCTATGTTAACGCACCCCCAGAGAACAGCGAGGTTACAATTTAAATGGCACACTAGGGAAGAAGAGGGGCTGGTGGCTAACTAATAACAGCCGCACGGGTCGATCGATCAGGTTAAGCAACACTTGATGCGGTTGGTCCGTGGATGGGTGACCCTGTTTACATACTAAGAACCTTCCATATCTCAGAGATCACGTAAACTGTTGGTCCCGGCTGTCATTCGTGGATTTATGATCTTCGTTACGAGTCGTAAGATGCTCGAAAGTCTGACAACCAGTCTTACCAAAGGGTCTCGTAATACCCAGTAACTGGGTTGTGAAGATCAGATAGGCAGTAGCTCCATGTAAATATAAATGGAAGCCGACCCTAACATCGTTGGGAAAAGGCTGGGCAGATGAGGACTAGGAAAACGCTCAAAGAAACGTCGAGATTTATTTAATTAAAAGGGAAGATTTAAGGTTAGATTTAATGTCTATTTAAGTACAAGAATTCTCTACAAACCGAAAAAGAGCCCAAAAGTTCTTACAGAAGTTATGTTTGTGGGGTCTTGCAGAGAATCTCGAGTGCCTAGATATCGCCGACCTACAGGATATAATATAATCTCAAAATCTTGCTTGAGCTTAAAAACTTAATCGAGGGAAAGGTAAGATAAATGAGGTTATCGTTCCCACATGTAATGGCGACATAAATTACCTGCATCGCGGTAAATTAATTTAATAACCTATTAGTGCAAATAGCCATTAAAATACCCACTAGTTACTCCAGTCTTAGTGCTGCTTTTTCTCGACATTTTAGTTGGATAAACAAACTTCTTGTTTAATTAAACTTTTATTACCCTCTTATTTATAAATGTTGCTTAAAGTTGCGAGATGTTTCAACGTCAAAAATGTATGGTTAAACAGTCGCTAATCATTACTTTAATTGAGTAGGATAGCCTACTCAAAAATGCATAGGGATTTTGTCATTTTTTATTTTCTCTCTTACATTTTTATTTAAAGGGTAACATATTGTGATAGAGTACTAAAAACGTTATAGGTACAGGTACATTGGTTATCGATTGCCCAATCAAATATAGCAAGATAGGCTAGTAAGTTACGGAAGCATGATGGCTCTGAAATCCATTATTTATTTTTTGATAGTTAAACACACTTAAAATGACTGTGGTCGTTTCAGCATCGGTTCTGAATAAACCACTTTCAATACCAGTGTTAAAACACTAACTCTTATTTATACTGAAATCTTCCAGATTACATATCGCACTATGTTATTATGAAAATGATCCCTAAACTACGAAAGAAAACCGTAATTACTATGACAAATCATGCTTCATAAAACTTGCATAGCTCTACAATTTCTGTACCACATCTCCAATTAACTACATTTACATTCTCCTATTAGTAGGTAGGTATTTAGAGACAGAGCTACTATTAAAGAGTGGATGGTAATCATTGAGATGATTATAAGAATAATTCCACATTGAAAGCAACACTTGAGTACAACATAATGTTAACATTAGCGGCCACTTTTCTCCAAGTGTAGCGGCTCCGTGGCTATTAGACTGTGGACACTGCATACTGCACACCGTTAGCGTTCTGCTTTATTTACTGCACCTCACTTGCAGGAGCTCTGTTATTGTTCTATTACCACCTAACACTACAACGCACTGCTGAAAAATTTAAAACTATACCTAATTAGAAGCCACACGTGTTATATTTCTGAAGAGTGTTTAGTCTCGTAGACAATTAGGTAGAAAGATTCATTTGAAATACTTCTAGAAACCATTTTCCGAATGAAAATCGACACAAAAATTTATAACTTTGAGTGACTGTTGTTAATAGGTATCAGTCGGTCAATTGCAGTAGTTAACGGTATTTTAAAACTCTGATTAGTACCATTTTATGTTGATTAGCCTCTATGCAAGCTATTAGGACTATAACAAGTGGTTTCAGAAAATAAGAATTGCAAGTAAGTATACCATTAAAGTTGTGTGGGATACGAGAATCGGAACTAAACAACCATTTGCATTTGTTTGTTTTCTATTTGATAAGATTTTGTATTCTTTGTCACTTGTTAGATTCTTAATCTCATGTGTTGGATGCCTAATTGGCACTCAAGTGTTTGAAGCGCTATCTTTCTTTACTAGATTACTAAACAGACCTAGTCGTAGTTTAGATGGCGACTAGCCCAACTTGGCTACTACCAACGTTGTAAAATAGCAAGTGTTCCGTGTTGTGCTGGAAGTGAAAGAATAGCACCATCCCATTTCTTCTTGTGGGTGTCGACTAAGGGACTTACCTACCAGGGAATGGGCAGTAGCGTTCTCTATGCATTTTACCACCATACTGCGATCGCTAACCCGCCTGCCAAGTGTGGCGATTATGGCAAAACCCCCCTTTTGGGGAAGGCCTATGTCCAGCAGTGGACGTCTTTTAGCTGAAATGATGATGATAATGATGCATGCAGAAACCCACCGAAGCCGAGCAGCATAGTTGGGAAAAATTGTAGGCAGATGGTGATAATGATGATGCACGCTGAAATAACAAGATAAGAAACGTTCATAAATCTACTGGTTACTTTGCCATCAGTCATTTAACTTTAATCTCACCACACCTCTAAATGAACGCTAATAAACCTTAAGGAAACACCGTGCGATAGTGGTTCTACCGTTACAAGACTTAAATCTCATTGATTTACCCCAGAAACGAGCAATTCGCCCATTATCGAGAAAGCATCGGAACAAAATGATAGATTGTGAACACCACAACCTTGCATTAGGTATGTTTAGATAATCATAGGAAGCTGGTAGGTAGGGTTTCCTTGAGTTCTTGACATTTGAGACATGATTGATGTTTATCGTCTGATAAGATAGATAGAAGGTATTTAGCAGTAATAACCCAGAGGTTAGGTTAGGGCGACGAAATAGCGAGCGTGAAGCGTGAGATCGAAACCCCACGCTACATTATTGATATCCCGTTATAGAAATATAACTTGCTTCAAAATATAACTTGCTTCAAAATATAACTTGCTTCAAAATATAACTTGCTTCAAAATATAACTTGCTTCAAAATATAACTTGCTTCAAAACCACTTCACCGTTGGTAGTATTTAATCTACACTAATTATAAAGAGGTTAAGTTTGTATGTTTGTAGGAAGTAATCTCGGGAAATACCAGTCTGATTTGAAAAAATATTTTTCCATTTGATAGCGCAAGTTTTGAGGAGGGTTATAACCTATTTCACATCACGTTACGACTGTTAGGAGCTGAGCTAGGTAACTATAAAAAACTCCAAACAAATAGGTATGATATTTGGAGCTAAGCTCAAAGTTTTCGGGAAAAGATGATCTTATTTGGAAAAGACTGTAGGTACAGTTATTTAAAAGCGTGTATTCTATAGAAGCAAAAAGCAAATAGATTATTGACACGAATGACGATTGTCTTTTAAAAACTTTAAGTTTTCCTATTTCCTATTGGAATGATTTAGTTGTTTGCAAGTATGTATCATAATATCAATTTCTACCGTTGTAACTTTGCTTTCGGAATGCTGTTATAAAATAAATCTAGCGGCTAAACCAGCCACATTTATGCCCTTCCCTGTATTAATATAGGTACCTAAGATCGTGTTCTCAACATTACAATAATGTAGCTATGACCGGTCTTATAACAAGATACCTTGGTTCCTGGACAACTCTAACGGTTCGGAAGTAAGAGGTCCATATTTTGTAGTTGACTTTTATAGAATGAGCTTGTATACAGTGTGTCCCTGGATAAAGTGCACAAACGAAAATGGGTGAAACTAGACCAACTAATCATCAAAAAGAAATATAATAAATAATTGTCATCGATTCTTTTACCAAGTCAGACCAAAATTTCAAAAACATGTTTTTCTTGATGAGTGTTTGTTATCGGCTTCGTTTTATTTTCCGTGCAACATTGATAATTCGATAATTCAGCCATCATTATTGTTTTTATTTTAACTAAATTCACTCAATTAATTTTAAGTTATTATGTTTTAAATATTATGTATTTAGTAGGCAATTAAAAGAAAAAACTTGAGAGGTGTCAAGGGACACCCGGATGGAACGAAGTTAAAAAAAAATCTAAATAATAAAAAAAAAAGACGAAATGAAAATATCTGGCTTTCTTTCTATAAGAGAGAGAGAGAGGGACAGACAGAAACATGCGCACGCCGCACGGCTTACAATAGCTTACTATAGCAAAAAGTGTCGTTACAAGTTTTCGTGAGAATTTTATCCGTCTAGCCCCCTTTCACAACGCGCGATAAGGAACTTCGTTCCAAAAAAATATGATAATTAATTATTAAGTAATATTTTCCCAATATTTTGTCGTTGAATAATGGTCTAGTTTCACCCATTTTCGTTTGTGCACTTTATTCAGGAACATACCCGATTTTCTCTAAAGAGAGCCAATTCTAACTTTAGCTTATTGATATTATTTAAAACTATTTTTAAGTACTCCTACCGGATATAAGTATTTTCATTGACAGGTTATGTAACCGGAAAAGAAACCCAGACCGAAAATATTTAGTTTTGGGAATCGCATACACACTCGACTGGATTCCTAGTGCAATAAAACAAAAATGTTCGTTACGGTTAAGGAGTTATAACTTCAATGTCAATGATTTAGTAGCTAGGAAAAATAGCCACACAAAACGCTATGATGCAATAACTAATAAAGTTATATTAACATGTCCAGACGATCACAAATTGCGTGCTGTCACGCTTGAGGACTGTTTCACGCGAATTTTCCTAAGTTTTTTTTAAATGTAGGCTTCAGACGTTTGCCGGATTCCTAATATCATCGTTAGTAAAGTTTCAGTCGTAATTAAACATGTTAATGCACTTTTCTGCTAAATGGATGCTAATCATGTTATTGGACAATATTTAGAGCTTAAAAAAGTGGTTACTCAGGTAGGTAATATTAATTCTGTATGATTGATTTAACAGTAAAGTGGTACCTCCACTTGAGAATTTAGGCATAATTCTAATTTGAATCATTTATTTGTAAAATTATTATTAGCCACTTAGCCAGTATATTCCCACCACTCCATGGCATATCGGACTATCAATATCTAAGCTATTATCATAAACTTACTGCTCTATGTGACTTAGTGGAGAGGTACCAAAAATTTTACTAAAGACCACAGAATTCGTTGTAATCCAATCTGGATTGTAACCAACTAACCAGCTATTAGATAATAGAAGAAACGTGGAAATTAGGACGAAAACAAGACTCACTGGGCTGTATGTAGGTAGCTAAAGCGTCATTATTGTGGGGAATGTACCTATTTATGGAACTAAAATACATAATATGTTCACTACTTAGCAAGGTAGGTACTACGAGATAAATAGGTAGGTACCTAATTTACATGGGTGGGTCACCTTAGTCAGCTACGCTAATTTTGTTTTTCAGTGTCAAGATTCACTGCAATAGATTCACGGTTAAGGCCATTATGCACTATGTACGGGGTTTAACCACCATTAAATAAAAAACAAATAAATACTATACCTATTACTGTACTCATAATAATATTTCGTCATCTATAAATATTGTAGGTACAGACGCCAGCACATCAAGCTATCACAAACTGTCAGATTTTCGCAATTGAACATGTACCTTATACTTTTGTAATAAAATTGAAAATCTATCAAAGAGATTGACAGATTGGGGTAGCGTGATGTACTGGCGTCTGTACATAAAAATCGCATTTCGTGTCTGTCTGTGTGACCGCATTGCTTTTCTAAACTACACAGCGGTTTTTATGCAGTTTCTCCCGCAATTTAGATACCTAATTTATTTCAGAAGGTTTATGTGTAAAATACATTAACATTAAAATAACACATACCTAATAATGAAATATCGATGTTTTGTTAAGTCGTAAACCATGTGAAGCTGGGGCGGCTCGCTATTAGTATAATAAGTACCTACTTAGAGATATGTAGAGCCAAGAATCTTTCAGTTTCATGTTAAAATATAAATAAAGTATCGCTCATTTTCGCGCGCATCCAGCCGTGACAGTTTCACTGCAAACATTTGTGCACGTAGCCGAGATACGCGAGCACGTTGATAAACTACGGGTGAAGTGATTGCATACATTATGCCTGGGAAACTTGAAGATTATGGGACGATCTTGAGTCCTGTTGTAAGTAAACCTCCATATATTATTTTTTCAAACATAGCCTCAAGAATGAATTGTTTTGGTACCAAAACTTTAGCTGATCTTTCTAAACCGAAAAGTCAGGATTATTTTAACAAACCTTTCTTTTGTCTTTTACTTTGTTGGGATTACCAGGACTTTTGCGTATGTTAGCCACCAAACCTGACTGTCCGGGTGTCTCCATTCGCCATCGGGCAAATATACCGTGGACGAATGGAGTACAATCTTGTTGAAATTTCTGAATTGGTTCCTTTCTACCTAGAAATAACCTACATAGAGACAAGAGGGATTTGTTTGTGTGTTAGGTACCTATAAAAATACAAGACATGATGAGCGGTATCACAGTTCTGTTTAGTGGCAATTTCCGGCAAACACTTCCTGTGGTGATGCGAAGAATCAGGACTGACGAGGTGAACGCTACGTTGAAAAGCTTGACCATCAACATGCAACCATGAACATCACGTCGTCAAGAATTCTCTGATTTCCTTCTAAGTTGGTGAAGGCACTCTACCAGAGTACAGGGGGGCTCTTGGTAGTGTACCTAGTTACCACTTTAGAAGATCTGATTCGTTTAGCGTACGGAGACATCAATCGAATATCGTACCAAGAAAATTCTTGGGTGTGTGAACGGGCCATTTTAACGCCCAAAAATGATCAAACTGCAGCGATCACCCGCGCTATTCTCTCAAAAATGCTATAAGGCCATTGGGCGGGTGTTGACCTCAGGACAAGCTGCTTCTCACACGGACAACTGTACTATAACCAAAACTACAAACGTAGTATACCTACAGGATTTTTTTATAAAATGTGTCTGTCATTTTAGTAAATTGCGGTGTCTTACGACTTCCACGCGAACAACGTTGCGGGCAGAACCTAGTATAAAATAAAAATGTGTAGGTATATCTTTTTGCCAAAGTCCGTTTTAAAATACCTTATTCACCAAGCTTCACTTCTGCTCATACCACAATATCTTATCGTAATGACCTGTTAGGTACCACAGGACCTGTGTTTACTGTCGGAATTTCTTTTATTTGACCGCCATATCGTTAACCTTACCACTTACCAAGTAAACGTTTACTGGGAACAATTTTCACGTCTTGTAACCGGACATCTTTCCCCAGTGCCTTACATATACGGAATGTCGCCTCGTTGCTTGTAACTGAGTAATTGCGTATATTTATATACTGATGTGTGTGGCACCGTATTGTAGGCGTGTTGCTTTAACAGCTACTTAGGTACCGAAGAAAACGTTTAGATGAAATTCGAACGAACGTCTCATATACCTAGAGGTAGAAAATACCTAGGCTGTTTTTCTCCCAATTACTCCTGACTTATTGCCTTTACCTAAGCCTTTTCAAAAGAAATAAAGAACGGCAGAGCAACACCCAGTTGCATTGACTGAAATCTAACTAGGTACAATTCGAACTGAACGCTTTCGGTGTTTTCCAACAGATAGGAAATTCTAACGACGCGACGACACTCCGCACCGTCAGTTTACATTCAATCTTTTCTTAATGACAAACATTATTTATTTCAGATCTGCATAATTTACCTGGCTCTCTGCACCCTGACGCAGGCAGTATACATCAGCCGCATGTCTTCGGTCAACAGACTGCGACAACCCACGCCGTTCAGACCGGGGGTAAACCTGCAGAGGCCGTGGTCTCACACCAGACTCGTCCAGGCTGCCTCGCATCGCGCACCGTATGTGCTGTATAGAAAATCCCCTCAAAGGTAAGCAAGACAAATGAAAGAAAAACCAGGACGGACAAAACCATCTTGAAGCAACAAATTAATCAAAAACAAACGAAATCTCTCAAAGTAATTAAAAAAATAGTAACTTGGTAGGTACCTACACCATAAATCAACACTATCTAGAACTACCGCCTACCGGTTATAGCTACATTCTTCAAAAAATGGACCTTTCAACGATTCTAGTTTTACAAACTTGCACTCTTTTTTTTTTAGTCGGGAATCATCAAATAACTTCTCCCGCTCTGGGTGGAGCAAGAGAGCGTGTCAGACTTTTACTGACTTAAACCCACCCATGTTCCCTCAGTTGCTTGTGTGCCAGGGGCCGCGGTATCTCTTTCGAACAACCCGCACCCCTAGCAGGCATCGGCTCTTGCGGACCCCACCAGTTGGTGCTGACATCTCCTTGAGGCGCGCGTGGAACACAACGCGGTGTCGACCCGGGCTTGGTCCTTACCGGACAGCGAGCTACCCATTACGCGCCGTCCGCAAGCCCGCGCCTACGGTGGCCGGGAATCAGCCTGGGATTCCCGACGCCCAGAGTGAGGCCGCATATATTGCCTCTCCTTCACGTGCGCCACCTCCCTCTTCGCGAGCATTACTGGTTCGCAGAAGGAGGTGACGGCTACCCATGCACTCTCGCTCCGTACCATGGTTTGGACCAGGGCCGGACGCGAGAGATCGCCGCCGCCGATCGCCTCCACAAGGACACAGCGGTGCTCCGCCCAAGCCGGGCAGGTCCTCAGGGCGATCCTCGCAGTGGAAACACCCGGGCGTTTCCTCCCGCCTTATCCGAAACAGGAACCTCCCGGAACAACCGTGTCCGGTGAGGACCTGCAAACTGGCACTCTTCAAAGTTTAGTGTGAAAACAAACGTAGTCAATTTGGCAGTAATGAGGTCAAATCCTCATCTGCTCATCTGCAAGAAAACTAAGCTTTTTGAAAGCGAAGACCAGCTTTTCTTAAAGGAATACGCAAATGGACAGCTTAAAATTATTGATAATCCTTATAATTGGCCACTGTTTCCTTTACCTACATGGTCAGGCAAGTGCTTATAGGCAGGAAGAAAACATTTACCGACTGTTAGTCGGTTAGTAGGTAGACCTACCCAAATAGGATCTTTTGTTTAATTGTCAACTAAATATGGAGAATATTGATATGTGATTGCACTCAAAGTAGAATTTAGTAAATAAACCTACTCAGTACCTTGCCAGACGGAAACCTATAACATTTTGAGTGTAGCTACTTCATCTACACCTGGGTTCCCCAACCTTTTACTACTTCATCTACACCTGGGTTCCCCAACCTTTTACTACTTCATCTACACCTGGGTTCCCCAACCTTGTACCACAGAATATACACATATAAAATCTATGTCATTCTTCAATAAACAAAATATAAAGGTGCAAGCACCTTTATAATTTGTCTACATGACACTTTTGTACACTTCGCAAACCAATTTTAAGAAAACCTTCCAATAAAAACTCCATGGAACTTAGATGAAGCTTTGGAGCTAGTCGAAACTTAAATGTAATTTTTTTATTTAATCAATATTTCTAATTTTAAGAGTTTATTTAGTATTAATTATAAAATTTTAGGCCACATTATATAAAGATAGTCGTAAAATTCAAATAATTTTTCAATATTTCATGTTTTGTATTTTTTTTAAGACTAATAAATATATTTTTATATCCATAAACTGTATATAATTTTAAACTATATTTATTTTAGATTATCTTAAACAAAAATTAGCTGTTTATCTATAAAAAAAAACATGGAAGTTATGGATTTATGACCCGAAACCGACTCAATCTCCACAGTGCGGCGCAAACGTTGAAGCGGGTATTAACAAATTGCGATTATTGTGACAGCGTGACATTTCTCCGCTGTCCGCGATTAGCGTGACATTTCTCCACTTTTGATTTAAGGCATAAAAATAAATTCAAAATTCTTAATTTTTTTATTCAAATGAACTGCAATCAATTTGTTTGTACCTATTCCGTGGGGCACGGTTAGTCCACCTCCAAATATGCACACCGCCTCTGATGAGTTCGGTTTTTCTTTGGATCATTCATACAGAAATATAGGTAAATTATTTTGTCGACTTAGATAAGCAGAAATGCAAAAGTTCTTTTTGCAACACCTAACTATAGATTAAATATCTGGGTTTGGAGTCTAGTCTTAACCTTTTCTAGAACATACAATTTTAGTTTGTTTGGAACCGCTTCGCCCCCCTCTTGTGTCACTTTACGCCACCCAAGTAGGGTGCGCCCCACTAGTTAGAAACTTACAGCACACAATCCTTTCAATTAAATTGGCGATTATTTATTTATTTAACCATTTATGCACACACATACCTAGACAAGAAGAAAGAAACAGAAAAATACGTACATAATGCTTATTTCTACAGAAATCTCTTCCAGCACACCTGCGATAGGAGAGAAGATAACAGAGATGTAGACAACGCGTGTAATAACAGTAGAAGGGAAATCATAAATTTACAAATTACACTCTAATTTAAATATAGGTACACACATAATATGAGAATATACATACATACATACTTCTAAAATATATATAATGATAATGTAATAAAGAAAGAAAGAAAATACGAAGAACGAATTGGGGGTAAATATACTTATATGTTTTTATTCAGTGCGCAAATTTTAACCATGAGTTCAGCATACCATTCTAGACAATGAAAAAAAAATAAAAACAGGTGTTTCATAGAAAAGTGCAATACCTACAGCTACACGGTCAAAATGTATGGAACAGCTGTTTTTTTTTGTATAACCGACGAAAAATGTCTGCGCTGGGGGGTCTAAAATGATATGCTGAATTCATGGTTACAGTTTGCGCACTGGATAAAAACTTTTCCTGTATAAATATTTTCCCCCAACTCGTTCTTCGTATTTTATCCATATGCGGTTGACGTCATCGCTCTAGCTGATATTTAGATCAGCTAGAGCGATGACGGGATGAGCGTGATGACGTGAACCGCATACGGATGAGCTAAAATAACCAAATATGAAATAAAAAATACACAAAACTTAGTTCCAAATGTATACTCATTTAAACTCCCCTTCATACCATCCGAAGACACCTTACGAAGTCCTCAACGTTTTACAGCCACCTTATCACCATCCAGGTACGCAGTGAAGCATTTCGCTCCATCAGCAACCCGCAACTTGTTCGCGGGGGGACCCTGGAAGACCACCGGCCGCCTGCCCCTGTCGCCCGTCACCCCGGAGTACGAGTTCGTGAAGGCAGCATCCAACGCGCCCGTGGTGCACACTGACGGTGGTACAGGTTGACTGGCTATGTGCACTGCACTTACTATTTTTATTCTCTTACTTTGGATGAAGGTATCTAAGAGTAGGTACTTCAGTTATGTATGAACGTTTCCTATTACGAACTGACTTGATTCTACACTTTTCTTATTGGATCTTTAATTTTCGTTGTGCATGGTATCATTCCACATGACTCTACGTTACTTCATAGGTTGCATCTTATACTTTAACACACCAAGTTAATTGAAATTGTAATTAGGTACAGACGCCAGCAGGTCAAACTATCCCAAACTGTCAAAGTTTCCCAATTGTACATGAACCTTATCCCAACTTATAATTAATCATTGTGGTTTCTTGTTGGTGCGTTGCTTTAAATTTTCTGTTTCGTTGAGAAAAATGTAGTGGTGGAAGTCTAAGATCATCCAAATTTATTTATTTTCTTCCAGTGCAGGTAGGTATATCTACTCTTCTCTATCTATTATGACAATATGCTTTTCTTAGGTACTGATTGGTTTGTATTTCTACTTCGTGCACTAAGCGCACAAAATTAATGAAGAATTCGTCCACGGCAAAAAGTTACCGATACAATATTTATAAAATCTGATAAGTTTATTAGTTGAAATCTATGGAATCCCCTTCTTCGTCCTCCCTTTTAATCGTCTATATTACCAGTCGTTAGAAGACCGAGTAGGATCTCCTGGTCTTTTCTTATGCATGTATTGTGACGTAACACATCGCTGTGGTCGAAAGCATTTTGTCTCAGGCCTGTGTGACCATCAGGTGCCATCCACACGATACCAGCACCCAACCTCAGCCTGTCAGAGAAGCCGATTGTGGTCATCGAATCGTCTGACAATCCTGTTTCGGAACTGGTGAGTTGGACTTTGATTTATAGTATAGAGAAGATATTGATACCTAATTGAAATTAGGCCAGAGGCCACGTCGTCTTATCGCATAGTCTGCTGTGAATAAAACGATAGATGATTAAAGCAAAACAATCAAGCCTGTGAAGAACGAAGAACGAGACAGTACAAGGTACTTTAAAGATCCCTGTTAAGTTCTAACTAAAGTAGAATATGGTGCAATTTTCACTTCAAAGTTACCGAATTGTTTGGGGATTGATAAACAGTTTCTGAACCATGACGAACCGTTAAGCCTGAGGGCCTCCAAATTGGAAGGTTCCGTTACACTTATCTACACTACATTAGGCAGTAATTTTTGATAAAATGGGGATTGCCCAAAATTACGCATAACTTTTTGGAAGAATTGGTAAAAACTACGGTTTTGTGATTCCAATTTCGAAAACAACTTAACTGCTACTAATAACCTAATATCGAGACAAAAATATTATTATTCGACCTATGTTTTCAGCCTAGACCATCATATGAAGTAACAGAAAAATATCCAGAGGCTGAATACAGTGTGGCCAAAATAGAGTCGCCCATAGGATTTTCCAAAGTAACAGTAAGTTTAAGAAACGAGTTATTTGTATCAAACAACCATCTATCACACAAACCGTTTATTCTTTTCCAGTCCTTCACAACACCAGAGCTACAGACACTGATAAGAAACGGAGCAGCTTTGCAGTTCGCATCCGAGTATTCTGTGCCAGCTATTATCAATCAACAGCAAAACTTACAGCACCAAGTCATACAACATCAAGGTTTACAACACCAAGCTATACAGCATCAAGCCGTGCAGCATCAGTATCCTTTGCAGGTAATTAAAAAAAAAAAATTAGCTTGAGTGCGACCCGGCGAGCAATGTTAGCGGCACTCAAAATCAATTGTTGACTCAATTAGAATTATTTAATTTTGATTATAAATATTTAGCAATGAATAACGGGAAATATGAATAAGCCTTATTTATTGCAGGGTTTGCAGAACGCCTTGCCAACACAGCAAGACTTAATAAACACAGGAGCCGACGGCTTATTTATTCCACCGAATGCCTTATACCAACATGATCCAATGTTCTTGCAAAAACTACAAAACCAACTTCTACAACGTTTTCCTTCCGTGGAATTTATTCCTTATGCAGCTGAAGCCCCTAATCAAGTCCATTTACAGCCAGAAGCTTCGCAGCTTCATGCCCATGTGGTCCATCCGCAGATGATGCATCCGCAAGTAGTTCACACGCAAGTCATTCATCCGCAAGAACTTCATCATCAAATGATACTTCTTCAAAATGAACAGTTGGACAAACCATTATCACCACAACAGAATGAGCCGAAGACGGTAGTGCAAAGAGAAACACACGAAAATACGGTTGTGACGTTAGTACCTCAATCCTTCGTCGTAGCAAATACAACGGAGAACCAAGTGAAAGATACTCCACCTCCTCAACCGGAAAATATTACAGAAGAATTAGTAGCAGCTGAAACAGAGCCACCGACAACGACGGTTAAATACATAATTGAAAGTAACACAGAACAAAATACAACCCCAATATACTACGCACAAATCGGTCAAAGCGTGGGTAATGTTATCGCCAATGGATTTTACTCCGCCATCAATGACGTGAGAGCTGCAGCAGCACTAGCCCAAGTAGATGAAAACTCCCCAGTCTATAAGCCAGAAAATGTGACGACTACCAGCAGCTCAGATATGAAAGCATACTTTTTGCAAAACGAAGAAAAACCTGTGAATAAAACAGCACCTGAAGTGAAGCCACTGCGAGGAGTTCCGTTTTCAAAATCAACGGATTCTGTGAACGTAGCTTATACGTTGGTAAGGGCGGATGATAAACAAGCCAAAATGAATCAAGAAGGCGCTGTGTATGCAGGACAAATTGTAGAAGCAACTATTACCGAAGATCAAGATTTCAATAAAGAAAAAGCTACTTTGATATCTCGAAGGGCTCCAATTAGACTATTTGCTGTAGCAGACACTAAAAACATTGTCAGTTCAGTGAACACATTGCCCCAAGTGGCTGTGGTGAAGGCAAAGATTCCTCCCAAAAGCAAATTAACGTTTGACGACAAAACTGGGGAACCAATTCTAAGGATATATGCTAGTTATGTTGACAGTCCAAAACAGGTTAGCGATTAATATTTCACATACCAAATAAAAATAATTTTCAACAGTGTTTTTTGTTGCCAAATAGCTACTCTAATTCTAAGAATTTCGAGATTTATATCGACTACACCGTTTAGATTCCAAACAAACAAAAAAAAAAATGCAAGATATTCTAGAGATAATTATCTTGCAAGAGGGCAAGAGGCCAAAATTCTGCATTTTTTTTTAAACTTGCGATCACCTATACTCCATTTGAAATAAGTTTAGACATTTAAATAAACCTTTTTTACAGTCCGTTCAACCGATTCTGACTTCTATACTGTAGGCATAAGGATGGCATTAAAAGCCAAAAAGTAGTTACGATACCAACTGTTTACTGCAGCTGCCATTTGTCATGCCACCAACGCAATAGAAGTCAAAATTGGTTGACCGGACTGTAAAAAAGTTTTAGTTAAATGTCTAATCTTATTTCAAATGGAGTAAGTCTGTACAACCTTAAAATTATCTTCTTCCAGAAAGATGCAATAGTATCAAAGCTGTCGAGCCTGAAGCAAGTAAAAGACGCTGCAGCTAGGAAAGATGCAGTAGACAATTGGAAGGCGGCGACCATCAAGACTGTTGACAAAACTCAGGGCGTCGATACTAACCAGGTCACACAGTTCGGGCTCAAGCTAAAAGATAAGAATGACTACTATAGTGAACTTATTTTTGAAGAATATGAAGATTTGTGATTTTTGTATGGTAGCCCATATTTATAATACCTACACCTCATGCTAGACAGGATCGTTCGATATGATGTTTATTTTTGAACACACACGCCCGTTTTCAGTAACACTCAGCACTAACAGCAAACGAAGTATTGGATTTCCAACGTTCCGACTAGCGCCAAGAGTTCAAAAACTAACAGTTCACACTAGCTGATGCCCGTAAAAAAGGAAAACGTTCTCATGTCGACGCATTTTTTTTTAAAGATGTATGTATGACTACCTACGCACAACTTTCTTTATTTTTTTTATTAGGAACCTTCTCCGAAGCGCATACAAGATACCACCACTTTACCTTTCGAAGTTTCATCACAAACGGTTGCGCCATTTTCGAGTTTTTGCAAGACTTTACTCACGGCAATTGATTTATAAAATATATAGATACAAGATAAATTTAGTTTTAGGTGTCTCGCGTAGTGTTAGTAAAAACGGGCCTAAAACTCTGGCACCGGGTTAAGGCGCTAGGTAACACCAATGATGAATTTGGTACTGATGAGGTGGCAATTTTTGTAAAGATGTGTGCTGTGTAGAGATGGGTCGTCGACGTATTTGGCGTCAACGAAACTAGACCGTCCAATTTCGTTTCTCGACTAGTCGATCAACTAGTCGAATTCATCGACTAGTTTACGCGAAACTACCTTATCTGCATCCTTTCCTTTACATAACAATAATTTTATTTGACCCGTACAAAAATCAACAACCTGTTACTAGATTTAAAGTTCAAACTTGTTTGCACAATTATCTTTATTCACGGGCGCGCGGACGAATGAATCGACTACGTTCTCGCGACGGTCGTCGCGTTCCGCGTTTCAGTTACGCCGTCAGAGGCGTCTACGGATTCGACTAGTCCATCGAATAACGGTGAATCGTCGATTCGTTCACAGGACGTCGACGGTTGAATGAACTAGTCCGTTGATTCAACGCCCATCGCTAGTGCTGTGTAAAGTATTGGAAATTCATTCAGATATGGCGCTTATCTACAAAATGTTGTCTGTTTGCTAACTAATCATATTTTGGTGATTTTTAACTGTGAAGAAAATCATATGTGTTGACTAGAGCTAGTATTA
This sequence comes from Antitype chi, assembly GCA_947359405.1. NCBI lineage: Eukaryota > Metazoa > Arthropoda > Insecta > Lepidoptera > Noctuidae > Antitype > Antitype chi. The sequence goes on along the minus strand of OX375815.1, from coordinate 4,214,842 downwards.
AATATACCGGATATATTGATTACTAACTTCTGCCAATGGACATGTACATAAATTCTATAGATTTTCCAAACATAATTACAACAAAGTGATAAGAAATATTAGCAGACATGATATCTTAAATTATTATAATTTATCTTTTGTATTCGTAATTCGTGTAAATATGCATTTTTTCCTCCAATAAATAGTTTTAGACAGTAGTTGATAAACGTAAGATTTATTACGGGTTATTTTATCACTTCTTTGGGTAATTTCAGTAGTTTACATAGAATCCAATGCAAAGTTGGTGTCATAAATTAAATGTAAACGAAACTTGTCCCATAGGTCAAGTTTACATTTAAATTCATTAAACTACACAGATTAAAATGTTCTTTTCACTTTGTTAAAATAAAATGAGTCAACTATAGTTATTGTGCTTTAATAAAAAATGTATCATTTATTAATTCATAATCACTGAGTTGTATTCTTATCCAGATAGTTTTTACTCCTGAAGTGATGAAATAAACCCTAATGTTTAACTTAGCTGCATTTAGGATAATTGTTATTTATTGATATAAATGCCAAATTGTTATTCAAATAAAAACTATAAAACAGTTTATCTTTATGTTTATTTATTTTTCATCGCTATTACAATTTACAAAATCCTATTACTCATAAATTTTATTGTATTTTGGTTTAACGACGTTCCTCGTCTCGTTTCTGGTCTTAATGTACCTACAAAATGTATAAAATTATGCAAATAATAATTGGACAAAGTTGTAAAGGTTAAAACAATATAAAGTAGGAACCTAAACATTTTAATATAGAAGTGTTAAGGAAAACTATAACCTAATTACAATAATATTTAATTTAGACAAATGGTTCTTATTTTTTTTTTGGCGAATAAAATGTGTGTTCAACTGTGAGTTGGGAGCCAAGCAGTCTTGCTGGCAAACCTAAATGAAAGCATCATTGACATGCAGCCAGTTTCTCGACTGGTGAGTTAGTTTCGGCTGCAAAATACGGTATTGTCAGTTTTCATCCGTCTTCTAAAAATGGTGGAGGTTATGCAGCTTTAATAAATACTGACACAATAAAGACAGGAAATTGTCGAGAGACTGCCTACAAGTAAATTATGATATTATTTTATTTGAGCACTGTATCTTGAATGGAAACCATAATCTCCATAACATTGAGTATTCAAAGACTTACTGCTGCTTTGGTTACAATGTCATCTAAATCTTCCTCATTTTAGGCATTATACATAAATAAAAAAAATATCATCTTCATACACAGTCTATGTCAACCAATCATAGCAAGTTAAGATAAATATGAATCGCTTAAAAACAAAACAAAGGATATTCTTGAAAAATTAGCCCAAAGACATCCAATTAGAAATACCTACTCCCATTTTATAATGGACAGTCTTAGTATTTGAGACATGTATAATAAATATTAACACCATCTCAGACATGTGTCTGAAATATATATTTGAGAACAATAATTGGTCCAAAACTGACCCTAAACTGCTGTTCAATAAGTGCACTTTTCGAATGTCTGTCATAAGGTACGATATATGAACAGCGCATCAGGTTAGGAAGCCCCACTACCAGGGGCCTATCTCAACTAATTTATGAATGTTGCAATATGTATTATAATTGATTGACAGATTAGGACAACAAAAATACCATAGTCATTGCAAAGTAGCCTTAGAAGAGCCCATGCTCCTTTCTTATAGTTCGGGGGTAGGAAACGACAAGAGAAATTTCCATTAAGCCGGAAACCACGAGTGATGTTCTTATCGTTTGAACACTTCATCTTATTGTGCGTTTGTTAATAGACAAAATTCGAGCCTAGCTAACTGACTCAAAATTGACAAAATATTTATGTGTTGTATGAGAATTAAAAATTATCATGTCTCAAATTCTAAAACAGGTTCATGAAAGAAACTATAACAATAAAAAGTTTCTTATTTCATTATTTTTAATTAACCTACATTATGCTTCCACTGAGGTGGAATTCTTGTATATTGCACATTATGATTAAATATGTTAGGAATCTTTTAATAGCTTGGCTTGATAATAGTCTTATCTCCTCTACACTTTTACCGCCACTGTATCATATTTCCACACGAATGTGTAAAATGTGTATATAACAAATACAGCGTGTATCAAAAATCGTGCCCATTGCGTCAAGTTGAACATGGCGATATTCATATTTTTGATATGCAAAAAAAAAAACTGTCCTCAGATATTTTTCCGTGTGGAAAATATAATCATTTGGCAGTGACGGTGTATACAACATTATGAAATCTAGCATCTCTATTGATGATCTTCATATGAAATTGAAGCTACATAAATGTATGAAAATTACTATAGTAATACATATTTAGTTCATCTGTAACTTTTATATTAATTTAAGTCTGTTGGACAATTAGATCTCGATAATGCCATTAAAAAATTAAGCAATGTAGATTATTATCAGAACACTCCACAATAAAGCTTGTTTTAAAATTTACAATAACTCTCTAGCAGTCTTAATTCAGAAAATAAAACGTTAGTACTCCACCGGTGCAAAATATTCATGTTTTTTTTTTATAAGAGCCGTCCTGAGACATTTCCAATTTTAATGTACTGTTAATAGGTTTATGTTCACCTCAGTGGATGAGCTGTGGTGTGGTCCCTACGCATTTAGCTTCTCCAATTGGTCCATGAACCAAGGCCGGCCCGTGGCGCGTTTTGTGAGTATGTCGCAACCAGTCTCCGTCACCAGCAGTGTTTGTTCGAACTGGAAAATAAAAACTCAACTTATTAATACCAATAAGTGGGACAAAAAAAAAATCCATCTAAATTCCGTATTTGGGGTTCTTATTGTTGCAAGACTTTCTTTAAGTGTAAAGTATGCATATACTTGTTTTTGACATGCAATAAGAGGCCGAATACAAAAGGGAATTGCTCATTTAGTTAGGGTGATCTGGCTAAGTGTGGACAAAATCTTTATTAATAAAAGACTTGCATTTTATATACTACTGTAAGAAAGCAAATATTATAATTAAGTTGTAGCAAGATGCAGGAATATGCTTAATCTGGCATGTGAAAGATTAAAACCTTGCAGGGTAAAATCTTTGTATTATGCATATTTTTTCAGCGTGAGGTGCAGATTCACTGTCCGAGGGTAGGGCCGGGTCATCATGAGGAGCGGTCTCAGAGTTCATTATAAGAAAACAAACGTTTGAAGCAACGAGTAAACACAATTATTCATTGTGGTCAGATGTGACATTCCTAACGTCAAGTGAAATGACTCAAGAAGGCCAATTCTCGTAATTAAAAATGTTCAAAATCTAGTCGCAGTCTCATCTCAGCGACAAGCAAATGTCAAAAATGTATAAAAAATCTTGTTATTTTTGACAGATTGACACTGAGATCAGACTGTGAACGTTCTTAAAATTACGAGAATTGCCCCTTAGATCTCATTTCACTTGAAGTTAGGAACGTGCGATATGTATCGATACTCAAGTGGGTCGGTATAACGGGATTTGATTGATTTAACATCGATTCAACAATATACGATCCACTACTGCAAATTGATAAAGGTAGTGAGGATCGTATCAAAAATCGTATTACTCTAAAAATTTTGTGGTCAGATCTATGTACATGTGTTTAGTTAAATGAGAAAAAATTAAATCTCAAGAAAAATACTATTAAGGAGGGCCGTTATTTTACACCTGACAATGGCAGAATTGTTCGGGCAAAACCGGGACTTGTTTGCCATAGTAAAAAATTGAATTTAATTAAAGGCAAACATATTAAAAATGATTAGTCAAAAGCGATTTTATTTCGATACTCGAATCGAAAAGATCCATTTCGAAGCAGGATATCGATACAAAGCAACCGGATCAACCATCTCTAAGCGATACAGTAGGAGTTGCCAGAAAAAATATGTTAAAATACTAATAACGTTTTTCATTGTTTTATTTTAAGACAATGTAAATTAGTATAATCTTCTCATACAGTATTGATCGGTACTCGTTTTGTAGACTAAAACTTTTTTTTGGTTACCGTAATTGATTATCTGATCGATTACAGACTGAAATTGATGTTTTATTTTTGTGCTGGTAACACTGCGTCAAACAAACGGCTATGCTTTTTAACCAATGGATGTGATGTGCAAAAATATTTATTTCAGAATTAATAATATTGTTTAGTAAAAATCATTTTTACCCGGCATCTACGCTTAGCCGAAACTGGTGATTTCCTTTGTCGAATTCGCTTATTTATTTGATTTTAAAGACGTACTTTTATGGTTAAAATAGTACATTTCCATAAGTTTTAATGCACAACATAAAAGATCGTTTCCATTATTATCTAATGAATGAGCTCCTTGTTTATTTTTGTCGTGAATTATAATGCGAGATTCAGGTTGTTTTGAAAGATTATTATTCACTGCGAACTTTTTTTACTTGGCTGAATTAAAAAAGGGTTACTTACCAGAAATTTATCATTTTATGTGGCAGTGCTATAGGCACCCATCAAAATGATTATATTAAGACATCGTTTTGGAATCTGCAGTCGGATGCCAACAAGGTGATCCTCTCGGGCCAGTCATTTTCAGTTTGGCTATCCATCCCATAATCATCATCGTCATCATAGCGGCCGAAAGACGTCCACTGCTGAACATAAGCCTCCCCCAAAAGGGGGGAATTTGCCATCCCATAATACAACAACTAAATTCCAAATTTAATGTGTGTTATAGATGATGGATATTATAACATAGAAACAAAAGATATTTATAGAAAGGTGAACAAGTTAATAACGAACAAAAATACACTGAGCTCGAAGACAATAGATTTCATTCAAAAAAGGAAAGAACTGCTTAAAAATAGAAGAAATAAAACAACTTTACATGAAATCACTGAACTAAGTAAGGAAATAAGTCGCGACATAAAACAAGATAAGTCGAAGGAAAGAATCAAATGTATCCAAAAGCACATTACTAAAACAGGAGGTATTAATAAAGCACTCAAAGAATTAAAAGAAGCGACGCCATAGGTCCCAAAAATGAAAATCAAAAACAACAAGGAAGAAACAAGGAGACAGCCAATTTTAAAAATAGCAACAGACTACTAGAGGAAAGTATACTCTACCGGAAACACCTTAAAACGCAACATAAACCTTGAAGACGGGACAGAAGAAATCCCTCAGATTCTTGAAAGGGATGGGAGGGGTTCCAACATGCGATAGAAACACAGAAAAATGATAAAGCTCCTGGACCTGACCAAATAGTCAACGAGATGATGAAAGCTATATTTCCAGAAACAACAAAAAAAAACTTACCAACTTGTTTGATCTTATCCTAAACACGGAATCCATACCTTCACAGTGGACAATAAGCACTATAATACTCATCTAAGGAGATAGATCAGAATAGGAAACTATCGCCCAATAAGTCTCATTTCGAACTTATACAAGGTGTTCTCAAAAATAATACTGAAACGTATCACCAAAAAACTTGACGCTCCACAATCAAGAGAACAGGCTGGATTCCGGTCGAGATTCGCAACAATAGATCACACACATGCGGTAAAACAGCTCATTGAAAAATATCAAGAATATCGGCATTTGTGGACTATAATAAAGCATTTGACTGCCTGGAACATCAGTACATTTGGGAAGCCCTGAAAAATCAAGGAATAGAAAATAAAAATATAAGGCTAATAAAAAATATATATTCCAAAAGCAAGGCACGAATAAAACTAGAAGCGGAGGGGGGAATTTTCCCAATACACAGGCAAGTGAGGCAGGGAGACCCACTTTCACCAAAGCTTTTTTCGTCCGTGCTAAAGGAAGTTATCAGGAAGATGGAGTGGGACAACATAGGGATTAACATAAATGGAACACGTTTAAATCATTTGAGATTCGCAGATGACATAATACTTGTAACAGATAACCCGGAAAGCCTTAAAAACATGCTACAAGATTTGTCACGTGAAAGCAAAAAAGTGGGACTAACAATAAACAAAACAAAGACCAAGATGGACGAATCCCAAAGAAGACAAACGAATCCCAAATAAGTATCACAGTAGATGAGGAAGAAATAGAATATGTTAATTCCTATATATACTTGGGCCATCTGATTGCCTTCAACAAACAAATGGATTCAGCAATAGAAAGACGGGTAGCCAATGCCTGGAAGAGATTCTGGTCCCTCAATGAAATGCTAAATGGTAATCAATATAATATTGCAATAAAAAGGTAGGTATACAATACATGCAAATTACCAATTCTTACCTATGGGTGCCAGACCTGGGCAAACACACTAAAACAAAACCAAAAACTGATAAGAGCAATGGAGAGGAGTATACTGGGTTACACAAAAAGGGACAGAAAAAGAGCGGTAGAGCTAAGAAAAATTAATAAAATGGAAGATGTGATCAAAACGCAAAAACTCAAATGGTAAAAAACTCAAGTGGGTAGGCCACAGGATGAGAGAGGACAGTAATAAATGGACGAACGCAATAACAGAATGGACCCCTAGATTCCAAACAAAAAGGAAACGCGGAAGGCAAAAAAAACATGGTCTGATGACATAAAAAGGCACGCGGGTCCTATATGGCACAGGTTAACCCAAACAAGAGCAAAATGGAAAGAGCTGGAGGAGGCCTTCGTGTCGCAAAGACACACCGACGCCCAATCTAATAATAATATAATATCCAAAATTAATGGTAGTACCTAATAATATTTAATGATAATAATTGCAATTGTAATAATGATGAATTTATTATTAATGCCAAATTAAAATCTAATGAATTTTAATAATAATTGCAATTGTAATATAATAATGAATTTAATGTTAATGTAAATTTAAAATTTAATCCTTACTTAATATTATAAATGCGAAAGTAACTGTCTGTCTGTCGCGCTTTCACGCCAAAAGTACTGAACCGATTTAAATGAAATTTGGTACACAGATAGTCTAGAGCCTGAGAAAGGACATAGGCTTTTTAATGCGAAAAAGGGTTGTAAGGGGGTTGAAAGGGGTGGAATGAAACGTCGTATGGAAGTATCGTCATTTTTAGAGCTAGAAGCTTGAAACTTATTTTCTAGGCTGTTGATTCGATATTAAATAAATATGACATTCAAAGTTTGTGAAAGTTTTACCCTCAAGGGTGTAAAATAACAATAGGGAATAGGGGATGAAAGTTTGTATGGAAATATTTTAGGTTTATGTGAATGTTTTACAAGTTTGCGACAAGAGACAAAGACCCAAAGACACTATTCCACGCGGACGAAGTCGCAGGCACAGCTAGTGTTATATATACTAGGAACAATGTGTTTAATTGCATGTTTAACATAATTAACAATGAGATTTTAAATTATGTAGGTATTTTGTGTTGGCAATAAAGGCTTAATAATAAAATAATAGATGATGGAACACTAGGTGCCGAAGATACCGTTTCTAAAAGATTTTCAATTCTTAAAGCAGCAATTCCAATCCATCGGCCTTGACCTCAACTACTCAAAATGCGAAATTTACCTTACCTAGTGACAATACCGACAGAAAACCGACTATACACAAATTTAATTCAATCGCTGCAGAAATCAATGTTTTGGAAAAAAGTTCACTGCATCTCCTAAGTTACCCAATTCTAGAAGACAGTTTTTCACGACAAAAATTAAACATTTCAACGATATTTCGGATATCAAAATCAAAATCAAAATATTTTATTTCACATAAGCCTGCATGGGCACTTATGAAACGTCAGAAGCTAGGTGCACGGTTCCAATTTGTCGTTTCCTATGGAGAAGAGCCGGCAAGAAACTCCACGGTTACTCTTTTATCAATAATTGGCTTTTACAAATTACAGTTATAATAGGTATGGGAGGACAGTGCAGGCCAGTCAATAAGTACCAGGTACTTAGAGGAATGAAAATACAGAATAGAAAAACGTCTACAAATCTAGTCTCTAAGGCCTACAACGTTCTCTCATTCACAATATGTAAAAGAATCTACCTATATAAAATTAATCTATTTGAACCAAGTGACATGATTTCGATGACAATCACTGAAAATAAATAGTAGGTAGTAAAATTGATGTATAATGTCAAATAATGACGAGAATATGTCAGACATTGTAAAAAATAAAAATAATAAAAATTAACATTGCAATTTGGGAGCAGTTAATAGACTTTCACACGGTTTTGCTGTTAATGAGGTACCAGGGAAGCCACATGTGCAGAAGGAATTAATGCCAAACTTCCCTGTCTTCAACGTAGTCTTTTATCTTATAATATGCTTTTTTGATAAGGACACGTTTGATGTGAGTTTTAAACTTTCCATCGCTAAGTTCTGTAACCGACTTTGGCAACTTGTTATAGAAGCGGATACTGTTTATTAGAAATGACTTGCTAGTTTTAGTTAATCTAAATTTTGGAATCACAATTTCATCTTTACTACGTGTATTTAGATTATGGAAATCGCATCTTTTTTTGAAAAGACCTAAGTTTTTGCGAACATACAAGATATTTTCTAGAATATAAAGAGAAGGCAGAGTAAGTATATCAATTTCGTTGAATTTGTTTCTAAGAGACTCGCGAGGCCCCATTTTATAGATTGCGCGGATTGCCCTCTTTTGTAAAATAAAAATTGAATCTACGTCCGCTGCCGATCCCCACAGCAGAACGCCATAAGACATAATACTGTGAAAATAAGTAAAGTATACTAACCTAGCTGTGGCTACATCAGTCAACTGCCTTATTTTTCTTACTGCGTAAGCAGCTGAGCTTAATCTGCTTGAAAGCGCTCTAATGTGGGCACCCCATTGCAATTTTGAGTCTAAAGTAATTCCCAAAAATACAGTTTCCGAAATAGCATCTAGTTTCTTGCCATCAAGTTTTAAATTTAGACCTACTTGGGGTACATTTGGTAGCGAGAACTTAAGACATTTAGTTTTGTTCGCATTGAGTAAAAGATTATTAGCAGCAAACCATTTCGATAGAACAGCTAGGCTTTCGTTGACATGTAAGACATCCGTATCTTTTCTATCTATTCTAAAAATAAGAGAAGTGTCATCAGCGAATAAAATTATATCCGAGAAGTTAGCCATCAGATAGGGAAGGTCATTAATATAAACTAGAAATAAAAAAGGACCAAGAATTGAACCTTGAGGCACGCCCATCCTAACTAGAGACCCCGAGGATGTCGCCCCGTTAACGTTTACTTTTTGCTGCCTGTTTGATAAGTAGGAAAGTACAAGATCAGCAGCTTGTCCACGAATTCCGTAGTGGTGTAATTTACAGATCAGTGTATTGTGGTCAACGCAGTCAAACGCTTTTGAGAGGTCACAGAAAATGCCAATCGCATCCTGAGAACTCTCCCAGGATTCCAAAATGTGACTGATGAGTTTTACTCCCGCGTCAGTCGTCGACCTACCTTTCGTGAAACCAAACTGTCGACTATGTAAAATCCCATTTGAGTTAAAATGTGACAACATCTGGTCCAGCATGATTTTTTCATAAATTTTGCTCAAAGCTGGAAGCACAGATATAGGTCTATAATTAGAGGGATCACTCTTACTACCCGATTTGAAAATTGGTACTACTTTACTGTTTCATTAAGTCAGGAAACGTACCGCTGTCTAAACATTGATTAAATATGCCTGTTAGGACAGGGGCAATTGTGTCAATGATATTTTCAATAACCTTAACGGAAATCCCCCATAAGTCTTCAGTGTTTTTTATGTTAAGACTTTTAAATGCTGTTTTAATTGTGGCAATAGAGATGGGTTTGAATTCAAAACTTGGAATGTCCTTACTGAAGTTTTCTTTAAGAAGAGATTCAGCTAATACAGATGATGAGGGGAGACATTTCGTAACCTCTATTGGGATGTTGGTAAAGAAATTTTCAAGAGTCTCCGCAACTTTTAACTTATCTGAAATGGTTTCATTGTCAATTTTCAGAGCTAACTCATTCTGATCTCGTTGTTTTGTGTTTCCAGTTTCTTTGTTAATTACCTGCCACACAGCTTTTATTTTATTTTTAGAAATACTAATTTTGTTACTTATTAATCTAGATTTAGCTTTAGACTTTCTGATAGACTAGAGATAGACTTTCTAAAATTAATTTACATTCGGCATTCACCCATATCAGATATTGCTGTTTCGAGACAGTGGGATGAGCCGTCTGCAGGTTGATACGGAATAATCTCATTAATACGTCCACCAATACTGCTGAGCGCGCCCGCCTACTGGCTGTGGGAGAATAGGAGTCGGGCCTATGGCTTCAGGCGCTACCGTCAACTAACACAGGAACTATGCTGGGTGACTACCTTCCGGCTCGCTACAAGACTGCGTCTGGGTGCTCCTTGCGTGGCTCCACATCGCTGTCAGTGCGGTGGAGCAGTTGATTGCCCCGGACACCATGGCTTTGCTTACAGCAAGAGCGCTGGTCGGCTGGCACGGCACGCTAGCATTAATGACATCATCCATCGGGCTCTTGTCACGGCCGGAATGCCAGCTGTCTTAGAACCCAATGGCTTGGCACGCGACGATGGGAAGAGGCCAGACGGAATGACCATAATACCTTGGAAGTTGGGCACGCCTTTGGTGTGGGATGCTACCTGTGTCAACACCCTCGCGCCATCCCATCTTCTGAGCACGGCGGGCTGTGCTGTGCGGCAGCTGCAGGTGCAGAAAGCCTCAAACGGCGCAAATATAGCAACCTTATTGGGAGCTATATATGTTTGAGCCGTTTGGGCTTGAAACACTAGGGCCGTGGGGTCCGAATGCTAATCGAGTATTTTGAGACATCGCCAAGCGGTTAGCCGAGTCTTCACGTGACCAAAGGGCTGGCCTATTCTTAGCTCAAAGAATCAGCATTGCCATCCAACGTGGCAACGCTGCCAGCCTTTTGGGCACTTTTCCCACTGACAGCGATGCGGGCGAATTATGTGCCCAGTGAGCTCTTCCCTTTTTTACTTTTTATACTTGTTCATAATTTCTAATGATTTAATTTGAATAAATACAAATTTCTTTAAAAAGATTAAAAAAAATGACTGCTAACTCTTTAATTTTTTGCATTTCTATTCGGGAAATGGATTGACCTTGAATTGAAGTTTACTAGTGTAGTTTCTTTTTTTTTAACGAGTGTTCTGAGTAGCCGAAATCAAAAACAATTAATTGCCCATGTTCTTTAAAATTTGATTTGTTTAATATTTTACTAAGTTTTTTAATACTTATGAAAGTGGTAAGAAGTACACACATACATACATACACATACATTGTAATTTTTTCATACTGTGTGTGTTAGGGTAAGTTCACATGACAACACTGTATGCGGGCCAGTCTGGCATCAACATTGATTGAGAATGTATGTGGAGGAGGCAATTTGCTTATTGATGAAATATAACTTACCCAAGTTTTTTTTCTTCAGTACTCCCCATTATTACAGAAAATTAAAACGAATTCTTCCCAAGACCTTCTTTTTATTATTTTATTAAGATTCCAAATGACATCTCTTTTTTCAATTTAATCAAGCAAATCAATAGATACACCGCTCTTGTACCGCGCGTTACGACGCGGTACAAGATCTTGCGTACGAGACGGAGCGTGCCGCGCTGTGCCGCGCGGTAATGTAGACGATAAACACTGTTTAGTTTGATCTTGCACCGCGCGGTTACATGAACTTAGCCTTATTCTAAACCTCTTATCTTACCGCAACATTCACAGGTAAATCGCAGGTTTGAGGTCGATTGATCAAAATCAAATAATAATAAAAAAGTAGCTCATTTGATCACAATTGGTGCATTAAAACTTATAGAAATACAGTATCTTAACTGTAAAATCGCGTCTATAAGTCACGTAAATCATCGAAATCGGAAAATTTTTGTTTAAGCCTCTTAAATGGCTCACTAAAATTCTTGTGACAATGAAACCAGCTGTTGTTAAAAGAGCAGGTGACGACAAGAAAAGCTCTTCGTAGATTTTTTTGTAGTCACCTGCTCTACTCAATAAGATAACACAATAAAATGAATTTCAGAGTTTTCTAACTGAATAGCTTTTACTAATATCAGTCAAGTGAAGAGTCCATACCTGAGCAGACCGACTGCCATCAGCAGTGACTGCAGTCCAGTGATCCGGCCACTGTTCGTCGCGCCAACCTCCCTCGTTAATCATCGGCTCAATGGTGAAGCAGTGGCCTGGTTTCATCACTCCAATTGCTTTGTTTTCTGAAAGATAATAGTGTTTTCTTACTTTTTGTTTAAAATCAACCAATATAACATGTAGCACACAAATTTCTACAGTAGCATATTATAGGTACTACAAGATACTTTTTGTTGTTTTTCAAAGCACAGAACAGACCTATAAGAGGATCAGTAGCTTGATATAATAGGGTCATATAAATACAACAATTTTAAATGAAAGTTACCAATACTCACTGGCATAATGTGGCACATTAGGTGTGGTGTGGAACAGCCTATGAATTCCATGTCCACAGTAGGACCTTACAACGCTGAATCCACTCGCCTGAGCATGTTTCTGAATAACATTCCCAATTTCTCGGTACTTCTCACCAGGCTTCACAATCTCAATAGCTTTTGATAAGCATTCATATGTAACTTGAACAAGCTTCCGGGTAGATTCTGGTACGTTACCAACAAAAAAAGTCTCATTGAGATCACCGTGGAATTCTCGGTGATAGACTGTTACGTCTACATTGCAGATGTCACCGTCCTGTAAAAAAGGTACCTTCATTAAATTACTTGTAAACTATGAGATTGTAAAAATAATGTCTTTTTTATGAAGTACTTACATGCTATTATAATCAATGTTATTGTCGGCATATCTTGTGAGTTAACAAATAAAAATGTATGTTTATGTGATAACTGGTAATAAAAATTAATGAGATGTATATTACCAAGTTTTGCAAAGAAAACATAACACAGGCAACTTGTATTAAGGTCAATAAGCTCAAGTCTTTGTCAGTACCAGTAACAGCATCTTGAGCTTATTCTATAGAGCAACAGTTTATTCACCCTGACACATTCCATATACTTTTAGACATTCCATAAACAACCAGAAATGGCAAGCTTTTTGGTTATAGTGTAATATAATACAAACTTCTAAAGTGGCTCATCATACTTATGTCCAACACATAGTGATGAGAAATTTGTGAAGGGTAAAATCGTACAAACCTCCAAAGGACGTAAATCTGGTATTCCATGGCAGATCACCTCGTTGACTGAGGTGCAGCAGCTGTTGGGAAAGTTGTGATAGTTCAGGGGGCTCGGGTAGCACTCCCGCTCAATGCACGCCTCGTGGACAACACGGTCAATCTCTTCTGTTGTCACTCCCACATCACATGCTCTAGAAACAAAGTTAGTTATAATGAGTTTCTTCTTACCAAAAGAATTGCAACTATGCAACCATTGAATTTTGTTTTTTTATTATGAGATTGGGTATGTTGACATTGAAAATATTTTTATGTATTTCCAAGAACTTGTTTACAAAGTATAAATTTAAATAATTACTCCCCCTCAACGTCAAGGATTATCTACAAATTTTAAAAAAACAGTTTTCTAAGAACAAAACAAAAATCTAACATAAAAACATGTACTTACTTGGCAGCCTCATCCAGGACTTCTCTTCCGAGGCGACAAGCAACGCGCATGCCTTCGATCTCTTCATCATCGAGCACCTTGATCTGCCCAGAACCCTTCGCGGCATGTTCCGATGCTGGGAACCCGGTCGGGTGATCAGCATAGTCTGGACGCCCGATATGCGGCGGTACCGTACGCTTTGGCCCCGCCGGGAACGGTCTCAATTTCCCAGTAAAACTGAACGATGGCCAAGGGTTGTACTCCACATTAGACACATCTGTACTTTCACCCTCTAAAACAAAATTCACATTGTCATAACGACTTGTAAGTTGTAACCTAACACCGCAACATAACCTACAATGGACTTACTCGCTAACGAATGAATTATTTTGTGATTCTTCCAAGATTTCTTGAAGCAGTCCTGATTACAGAAAAATGAGCCTTGTATTCCGAGTTTTATGCATGTTGGACATTGTAATTGTGCAATGGATTTGCAGCCGGGTGTTTCACACATTCCAATCGCCGCCATTTTTTTGGAACAACTGTCAAACTAGTGTCATGATGTCAATTTAACTGTCACATTTTTTAAAAGACATTTGTCACAAGTGTTACCAGCATTGCCCTTGTAAGCCAAAAAGTGATATCTCATAAAAATCGAAAATTCTGTATACAAAAAATAAAGTATTATATCATTAAGGCAACGAAAATTTTCACTTATGTAGGAAGAACTTACCTGATCCCTGTTCTTAGGTTTATACCAGAGATGGGCCGAATGTGGTTTGAACCGAATCCGAACTTCGGCCGAAAATTCGGTTAAAATGAAAAGTTCGGCCGAACTTCGGCCGAACTTCAATACCATTTAATTGTAACAAAAGTACTTGATGTAAACGAATGTTTAGTTTGTGAACCAAAAACGTGATTATTTTTTCAATTTACGAATTGTATTCAGATGTTTGTAAGAATACTAAGCTTATTTCACTTTTGTAATAGTATCTCTAATTAATTAGGCAGAGATTTTCAAGAATAATAAGAAGAACTGATTTAATTTAAGGTTTACATTTACAATGTTCCTAACTAAAATAAATGACCATGGGTTAGTAAAAGAAAATTTTATTTTACAGTATACTCTAATTCTATTAAGTTTCAGTCAAAATAGTGCAAATAGGTATTATTTTTCTTGTGCCGAAAGTTCGGCACCTGAACCGAATTTCGGCCGAATGCCGAAGTTCTGTTCAAGCTGCCAAAATTCGGTTGAACCGAATGTGAACCGAATTTCGGCCCATCCCTAGTAAATACCGCTTTTTGGTTTACGGGGTCAGAGCATGATTCGAAAGAATAAGAAACGTTCCAAACCTGCCTTTTTCGTACTACAGACGACTCCAAAAACATAAAAACACCAACTTCCAAAAAGTGATAAAATACCTACTATCTACACGTTTTTTTTTTTGTCACTTAGGTTATGATAACGTGCATCCAAAAAAGTTACCGTGAATGTCTGGTTCATTCAAAGGTACGATAACCTCAGTCACGGGTAACTCCACGTCGACCATCATTGGACTTCTATAAAAGATTCTGTAACTGTAAGACAGAGCTAAGCTATTATAAATTACAATGATTAGCGACCAACGTATTTACCTACAGCCTCTAAAATTGGTTAAATAACTGGATATACAAAAGTAAAACAGTTAGCATAGGTAGGTACGGCATACGGTAGGTACTTACTGAATGGTGTACGAATGCCATGCAACCAACCGTCTGGGAGGTCCCAGGAGCGAATTATAGCGTTCCTAGATTTACAGTAGAAAAAATTGCACGATACGATGAAGTCACTGTCCATTGCACGCTATCAAACAACACAATTTCGCACAATAACTAAAACTGTTCAGTATTTTATAAACATCCTGGATTTTGGGAAGACATTATTACCGTCAATTTTAGTTTAGTTTTTCCGTATTACAAAATGTCATTACCTACTAAAGAAATCTTGAAATATGCCAGTCGATACGTTGCGATTGACGTACCTATTTGCTTTTAAAACTACGTGCTCTATTTTTAAATCGTTTATTTTCTTACTGCTTCCAGGCGTCTTCCAGCGCTGTCCAGAGCGTATTCCAGTAATTTCAGTCGGACTGGCAATATTTTTATTGGCGTTCCACGTTCCTCACTTGATTGAAAGAGTTCGCCGCAGAAAGTTCTCATTTAGAAAAAAGTAAAACCGCTTAACCTTTTTTGTTGGTTTCCGTTTAGATGTTGTACGGATGCATACTCAGGACGTCGTAAACATATTAAGGACTAGCTGTGCCCGCGACTTCGTCCGCGTGGAATAGTGACTTTTTGGGCAGCATATTTTGAATTACATAATAATATACCGTCGTTTGGGTAGCAAAAAATTTACTTTACAGTAATGCTTCTCTGTATACGATATTTGACGTATGGCCATCGGGGATGAAAGCATACAGGCTCCTAGGATTGCTAACCCGTGACAGAGCCACATACAACTGACCGTGCGAGAAACAGCTGATACTCAGATCTACACCCACAACTTTCAGCGTCTGACCTTGGGCTTTATTAATTGTCATCGCAAAACATAGGCTGACTGGAAACTGGACTCGTTTAAAACTAAATGGAAAATTGTTTGGAATGAGAGGAATCCGAGGAATTAAAACACTTTCACCTTTTCCACACCCTGTTAAAATCTCTGGTTCTATCAGATTTCGTTGTAAATTGGTCGCTTAAATTTCTAAGAAGCATTATGGGTACGCCTACTTTTAATTTTATTTTATGTGCTGGTAGTCCAGGAGCATTGAGGGATTCTAAAAATTCTACTGGGTAGCTTGTAGATTCTCCTTCTTCCATGACTCTGTTAATGGAGATATACTCAACATAATCCCCCAGAACATAGCTGAAAATTTCAGCGTTATATAACTGATAGAATACTTTAACAAATGTTCGCCGTGATTCTTTAAATTGACATAACTTTTTTATTTATGAACCGATTGACATGAAATAAACACTAAATGTTAAGTGAAGCTTACTACAATATATTAGTGAAAACCGCATCTAAATCGAATAAGCCGTTTCTGATATTAGCGTGCACAAACACACAGACAAACAGACAAACCGACAAACAGACAAAAAAAAAATTAATTACAATCTCGGGTTCGGCATCGATATAATAACAACCCCTGCTACTTTTTTTTATATATTTCGATTGTACAGACACCACTTTTCTACAATTTTATTATATGTATAGATATAGATGAGATTTTTATGGCCATGATTTATCCTAAGTTACGGCGTTATGATGACAAAAAGTAGTTGAAAGTTTAACGAACTCTAAAGAGGGTAAGAGTAGCTTACCTACGCTTCTAAATTAGGCCAATGTTTGCCGTAATGCGGTTTACCTAATGGGTCTAAAACACGGTTGTTTGCGTCTTTTAAGATACAACAAAATTAGGTTTTGCCTACTGCTGAGGCTTGAAGGCCTTCCCAACACTCAGGTAATGAAATAAGGCTAAATGTAACGGCCGTGGAACAAAGCCTGAAAAATTCCTACTCACGCGAACTTGATTGATAAAGAATGAGCGCTTTCGTTTATGAAAAACAATAGGTAAGGTAGGTAAGCAGACAGGTGAACTAAGTTATAAGTATAATCGTACGTACCTGACTACTGCACATTTTTTTTTTGAGAACTAGGTAAGTTACATATTACGAGTACGTTCGTACCTATGTCCGCCATACAACCTAAGTCGGGCGCACTTAGATCATTCGTATTGTTTTGTAGGTAGACATAATTATGCATAAAACGTTTCCAAACTAAGTAGATACTGGGTCTTTTAAAGAATAATAGTTTGTGTGAGTCTACGACTTAGGATACCAGCTTATAGGCTCGGTACCTACCTAAAGGATCGTTTACAAAGAAAGCATGTTTTGTTGAAGGCGATGTAAGACTTCATTAAAACAGAATTAAAACAGTAATCGCCCTTGAGGTTTTTAGCGGGGTGGTTTCGTGTAAAGCCGATTAATTATTAAAAGGCGAGGCAAATGAACCCAAATTAATTTAATTTTCGCAGAATACGTCGATACAGTGTAGTCGCTAGAATTGGGTGAGGTATTAAAATAATTGCCCCGTTATTTTAGCTTTAACTAGCCTGTCTAGAAAAGTTTTGGGTGATTTCGGTTGGACACTAGTTTTAGGTTAGTTTTTAAGTACTTTTAGTGAACAGCTTAACTTAGGTAGGTATCTACGTATAAGTACGAGAAAAAGTTTAAAAATTCTGAAATCCATGTGCCTAATGAATTTAGGTATTAACTCAGTACTTATCCATTACTAGCCACTTCGTCCAGCACTTACGTAGGCTGAGATCTATAAACGTTAATTAGCTCGGACTTAATTATTTATGTCACTGTCGTACAACTTTCAAACTTCAAGTGCAAAATAAATTATATGGAAATATGTCTAAGTCAAGTCAAGAGTTAAGTAACGTTTATAGATTTCGACCTTAACTCATCGCCCAATGATGGCAGTGCCACGAACGCTAGACCAAAACGAAGAAACAGTAATGAGTATTTTTCACTGAAGCTTGTTTACCTCGTACAAATTAGATATTTCGGGCCTGATCGGTTTAAATGAATGGACGCACACACCGAATGTCGAATTTATTTTTATAACACCGCTCGTAAAAATAAAAATAGAGCCATCAACACATTATTCATGCAAATTTGAATGTATATTCA
The DNA here is from genome assembly GCA_947359405.1 of Antitype chi. Classification (NCBI taxonomy): domain Eukaryota; kingdom Metazoa; phylum Arthropoda; class Insecta; order Lepidoptera; family Noctuidae; genus Antitype; species Antitype chi. The sequence goes on along the minus strand of OX375815.1, from coordinate 4,196,535 downwards.
GCAGAATTTACTCAAAGGTCGGGGACTGAAATAAACACTATTATCCATACAAATCGGGAAGATTACAATACAAATGTATACTTAGGTATAATCTAGGGGATTAGGAATATTTATTGTCCGCTTTCTTCTTTTGCTAATCCCCGGACATTTTCGGGGGTAGTGAAGGGATTCGTAGTGCGTTGCCCGCTTGAGTTCGTTAATTGTCGGGATTAACGTAAATGCATCAGAAGGACGGCCAAGCGTGGCTTTGCAGGCAGCGAGGGTGGAATTCTTATTATTTGTAGCCACACTTAAATAACCTTTTTTATTGAACGCACCTTATGCCTGAAACTTACTACTGAAACATCCCTGAAAAAGACTATTTTAAGACATTTTGAGCGTAATAAGTAGGTATTCAATTATTATAACAGCAAACGCTAAAGCAAAAGGAGCTAAAGGAGTATGTAAAGCCGCGTACGCACGTACGAACAAATTTGTTGCGTTACATGATACGCAACAACTTGGTTCGCACGTGCGTACCACTATCGAACATCGAACACTCTGTTCGTCAAACATGTTCGCGGCGATCCTTGTAGTGTGTTCGGTATGGACGGTGTTCGAAGAGCTTTAATAAATGTTACGCAACAAAACTGTTCGTATACCTAGACATTTTTAGCAGAGTTTTGTAGTGTCCACTTATTTCTTGTGATTTTAAGTCTAAAAGTAATGTATTTTCATTTCGTTTTTTGTACAATACTGTTTCCCACCATCTAGGATCCGCTTTAGGAAACAACATTTCGTGAATCACTGCGAACATCAAAAAATTCTCCGCTACTTCACAATCGACCACTTCCAACGGCGCCGTCATGGCTACTAAGATAGAGTTCACGACTGTTGTTCGCGAACTCGACTCGAACTATGTTTGCGTTCGTGTTCGAATATGCCGTCCATACGTACGAACCAAATGTTCGGGTCTGGTGTTTGTGTTCGCTATGTTCGTGTTCGTACGTGCGTACGCGCCTTAAGGCTCGTAGCAGGTGTCGTTCTGTAGTTTCTGCCTACCCCCATGGAGAAGGCGTGAGTCTATGTATTTGTAATAATAATAATCAGCGATCATTGGTACCGATAGTCGTTACAGCCAATGTCTTGATAGCCAAGAGCCTCGACTAACATCTGAGGAGGCTCTCGTTGGGCAGCTGGGTCAAGGGCTTGATCCAGAAAGCGGTACTCCTGGACACGGCTCGCATTGTCAGGAGGTTCCTCTCTCTGGAGCCCTGACCGCCGGTAGCTTGGACCTTGTTCTCGATACCGGTGGGCTACTATTTTTTATATTTTTAAATGTTTTTAACTGCTGGGCAAAATCTTCTTCTCTTTTAGAGAAGGCACGAGCATTGATTATTACCTACACTCAGTTCAAATTTTCTGCGATATTACGTTCCTTTGTAATTAGTTACAGGTTTATTATCTGCGAAACAACAACGATAATTAAAATATGCTTATAGTTTTGAATATTACATGTACCTAGTTCTGTATAAGTTAAAAATCGTGCTAAGAATCCGCTAACTTTCAAGCCTTGCTCTGTAACTGTTAAGACAAAGACGAAATAAAAAAACGCCTTTATCTTGGATTTTGCTTTGTTATACCCACTTCTAATTTACACCAGACTGTAGGATATGTATGGTTTATCGTGTAGCCGTAGGATCCTATTTATGAAATACTTGAGAGCAGTGGTGGCCCAGTGACGGCCGCGACTTACGAGATGAAGGTCGTAGGTTCGAACCTAGACAGGCGCTTAGATTGTATTAATTATTTCATCACCACTGCTCTCAAAATGATGAAGGAAAACATCGTAAGGAAGCCGGCATGTCCTACAACCAAAAATTTGAAGACATGTGACATCTACCAACCCGCACTGGGCACGCGTGGTGGCTTTAAGGCCCGCTCTCTCTCACAGAGAGAGGCCTGTGTCCCAGCACGTTTATATGGGTTTTATATCTATATAAATTTATAATTCTTCTGAAGTTGGTCCCAATTTGTGTGTATGTGTGGTATTCGAAAGAGAGTACCCTTTTTTCGATCAAATAATTTGACGTGTTTCAGAGTAATCTAGGTTTCTGCAGTTCTCAAACTTCTCAACAACTTGCACTTCCAATAAATGGCAAACTAATGACATAAAAGTAATTAATTTTTATACCACGATTACATAATTACATGCATGCAAAACTCACGCCTTTTTCTCATGGGGGTAGGCATAAACTACAGAACGCCACCTGCGTTGATCTTTACTAGTGATGTTCCGGATATCCGTACCCGTATCCGTGGATATCCGCGTGAGAAAAAAGATCCGTATCCGTATCCCTATACGTTACACTTTTGACGGATCTTTTACCTTATTAATAATTCAATTTTTTTACTCGTACAACAAACACAAACGTTATCTATGTTGCCCAGTGTCACACTAAACTATAAACAAAACAAAAGAAAGACCCGCGCAACGCAAGTCGAAACATGTTCTGTCACGCAAAGCGTCAAGCGGCGTAAACTATCGTTTCAAGGTCACGCGCACCGACACCGATTCATTAAGAAAGTTAAGATCCGTATCCGCGGATCTTGACGCCAATTATCCGTATCCGGTTCCGGATCTACGAATCTACATTTTTAATGATCCGGCACATCACTAATCTTTACATACCTTTTGCTTCGTCTAAGTTCACACATCTGGTCATACACGCACGCTAGTTGCGAGCACTACGCTCCTGACCTTTCTGTAGAACATCACCAATAAGGTCACTATATTATTATGTCCTAGGGCATCCCATCCCGGCGTATCCACTCACATCTCACGGTTACTCGCATTATATTTCTATTAGGGCAAAAAAATAATTCCCCGACAAATAAAATGTCGTCAGCATAAAAGTTTCAATAGACTTGAAGGTGATAAAAATATATAATATTTTCACCTCCGCGATGGCAGCCGTGAATGGAGGGACCAAATAAAGGCTCTTTTTCTAAGGCGTCATGAAACTGCTGTTTATTTATTCAACAGCCTTAATATTTTGTCTGCTGATTGCGATGATAAGTAAAAATGTCCGAGGGAATGAGAGATACATTTTTTTGGCTGAAATTAGAATTGATTTTCTACTGGTTGCGTTATTTCATATTGGTGTGAAGAGAATAAATTGGAATACTCTACCATATAAATTACTTAAAACATGTGAAAGTTACATAGGACATTTATCATTTTCAAGCTCAGAAGCAATAGGCTTTAAAGAGCCTTAGTCAGCTGCTAAAGATGACTTATATAGAATGGTAACTGCCGGCGAAGTTTTGTTTAAAGCCCGGGTGGTCTTGTAGTTCGGATTCAAGAGCAGGCATGGCTTTCAATTTGACAGTTCAAGAACATTCATTGGGTTATTTACGTTGTTAAGCGGACAATTTTTTTGTACATATGAAGTAATGGATTAGCAATATCCATCAAAATAGTTCAGATTATTGTGGATAGTGTATTACGCAATTAAGGTGCTGTTCATAGCAATCTCTGTAAATACCTCTAGTGATGAGTCCATCCTTTTATAATGCTTGTGTACGCTTTTCCACTTCTTGGCAAAGGCCTCCATCAATTCTTTCCATATTTCGCGAGCCGCACGTCCTCGTTCAAGGTTTGACCGCTATCTCTTTTGTTTATATTTCACTAAAAGTCTCATCAGTTTGCACTCGATAAACCATTGGGTCCCTCAAATACCTACTCTAAACCAGTATCGACTGGGATTCAATCCAAGCTAACACACACATCATTTTGACCATCTATCTGGTGTAGGTTGCAAAGTAAAAACGATTTCCTTTTGAACGTTTTCATCGTGTTCTTTATTATCTTCAGTTTTTGTACTTCTTTTGCAAAAACGGGAATCCTATTTATATAATTATAGAAATAATAGAAATAGAAATAATATTTATTTGCATAAAACATGGTATATATAGTTGTTTTAAGGTACATTATAGAGCATACATGTTTAGCTTATATCATAGCATGCAAATATTGTTGGTTATAATATTATAAATATGAAAGTTTGTGAAGATGTTTGGATTTTTGTTACTCAATCACGCAAAAACGGTTGAGCAGATGAAATCTGGCACACAGATAGTTTATACCTGGATTAATACAAATAATAGTTTTTATCCCGGTAGTACGTTCCCGTAGGATAATTTTCAACCTAGACGCGTGCGAAGCCGCGGGCAACAGCTAAAGCAATATAAATAATAACAGACTACTACAGTCCTACTGCAGAGCCTCTTCTCATACACAAAAGGCACGAGCATTGATCACCACGCTTGCTCAAGACGAGTTGGCGATTTCAGACTTTATTAACTAAAAGTCCAGGGTTCCTCGCGATGTTTTCCTTAACCGATGTCAGCAATGTCCAAGATATACGCAGAAAATACCTATATATGAATTGAAAAACGTCACAACGGTACTTGCCCGGATTTTAATACACAGCCTCGTGCGTGAGAGGCGATGCCTTAAGCACTGGGCCATCTGGGGGCAAGAGGAAAGTTTAAAATAGACAGCATCCATCTTTCCTAAATAACTACGACCTGCACGATTTATTACTGAAAAGCACTTAATAAAGGTCACAATTATTTATGCTTTGACTATAATACAATTAAATACAGTGCACACTAGAAAAGTTTATAACAGGAAAGGTCACCTTGGACGTTATGACGTAAATAAAAACAATTATGAGTCCTTTTATCTAATTACAAAGAAGGTCCACCTTGACCTTAAACAATATACAAAAAATAACAACACATTTATTAGATAAAGTAACAAATAAAAAAACAAAAAGTGCTGAAGAGCCAGCTACGTTCGTAGCACCGTAGCGTCGTAGCACTGTCGTAGCGGGGCGGGCGGCCAGTCGTAGCGCGTAGCCAGGCCCGAGCGCTTGTCCGCGGGGCGACAAACTCGCGATCTAAGTTGTATCGTGCTTTGTGCTTTTGTATCGGTAAGTACTTAACTGATGTATTCAGTTTTTTTTTTGGATTATGGAGATTTTTTCTTGTAGTTGCAGTTTAATGAAAGGGAGCTTTTTTTGCCAAGGGTGTTTGAGTTTTTTTTAATTACGAATGTTTTGGTGAAAAGCAATTAACATACTATTATTTAAAAAGATTTGGACTGGATTATTATCTTAGAAACTTTTATTTTCATACGGTTTTTGTTATTGTACACTTTAGTGCGAAGGTTTAGAAAAAAATTGCTTAGATACCTTGGTCCACACTACATTTGTTACCTTCTATGTTGATATTTTTGATTATCCAGTTTACGCTAAGTACAATAAATGTGAAAGAATTTAAATACTTCAATCAAAGAAAGTATAAATTAAATGTTCTTATGGTAGTACATGATTCTATTTTACAGATTTTAAATAACGCGTTTCTTATTAATTACACATAATTAATGTGGATATTATTTTAACTTCAGAACTTAGAGAAAGGAAAGTGAACAACACCTAACATTTCAGTTTATTGTTAGTAATTAACGATTACCCACTTACCCCACTGTAAAAATTACCTGCCATAACGAATTACCCACATAAGTGGCAAGAGCAATGTGTTTTCTTTCCCTCCCTTACATCATGGAAGTTAATGGTATAATGTGCCTCCTTCCTTATGGGCAGGGAGCCAAGAGGTCGTTACTGGGCACCCGCCTGACCTTTATGGAGGGTGTCGTGTGATGCATGCGGGGCTAATATTTGGACATGGAATAATGAGGTTGAATATAGTTTACTATGGCATAGCATCCCCGGATTTAGCAGAGAAGCGTAGTGCAACTACTTTTTAGGTTTCGGTATCCAAAGGGTTCCAACAGGACCAGATTACGAAGTCTCCGCAGTCCGTCCCTGTCCGTTCGCCCCAGCGGGGTATCTCAGGAACCGTAATAGGTAGACATTTGCAATTTTTACAGAGTGTGAATTACCAAAATATTATTAAAAAAAAATGTTCAAAATTAAAGGGAGAAACTTGTTTTTTCCAGCGTGGTATGAAACCTCTTTGTGTGCGAGTCCGACTATTATTTGGCCGATTTTTACAGTTAAAGTTTAAGTCCCATAAAAATAAAATGAAGATAGCTTGTTTAAAAAAAAAAAAAAATCCAGTATGTCGTAAGAACAATGTACATTTTGAGACAGGCCATTTTGTCATAATATGTTGAGTAAAAGTCTCTATAATTAAATGAAAGGAATAGCATCAAGTCGATAAGACAACCGCCTGCATTTGCCGCATTACAAACAAACAACATTTTTAACGGACTTTTGAATTACGTTATAAATGTTGTTTGTTTACGAAACCGCATGTGATTTTGTGAGGAGAAGGTTCATGGAAGGAGATAATATCTCCAATGTCATATGGGTGTCATCTATATTATATATAAATAAAAAGAAAAGTCCTGACTGACTGACTGACTGACTCATCAACGCCCAGCCCAAACCCTTGGACCTAGAAAGCTGAAATTTTGCACAGAGGTTCCCTTTATAACGTAGACAAGGAATAAGGAAGGATTTTTTGAAATTCAACCCCTAAGGGAGTTAAATACGGGATGAAAGTTCCGCGCGGGCGAAGCCGCTAGCAAAAGCTAATTAGTAATAATTAAATTATTTACGGGGATTATTATCTACTGTGCTTTTATGAGAATTTTGCCCAAGTCATTATATTCAGTGCAAAAGATTAAAACCTGGGTAGTTTTATTGTGAGACGAGTATGTAGCTTCTATATTCCTCTCCACTAATATAAAAATACGTAGGTATTACCATAATTAAACCCTAATCTAATTACAAAACTCTTATAAAGTAAGCCTCCTCAAAATCTCCAAACCCAAAAAGCCGTGTTACCTCCGCAAAAAATTAATTCACCCATTAAATTAATATACCCTATTAAATTCTAATCTCCCGCGATCGAGGTAAATTCCACCCACTTTGTAATGGAAAAAACTGATCCTATCTATCCTGATTCAATTTCCAAGACTTGAAGATTGCTCACAAGAAATTAATATCATCCGGTAATCCTGATTCTGAAGCAAACAGCATTCCCTTTGTTGAGCACTGTTTTATTGGCATACTACTGCTTTGTAGTGTGTTTGTTTGGGAATTTATTAGGATTGATAACATATAGCATAACACCACGCCTGTATTCCTCGAAGGGTTAGGCAGAGGTATACTTATTGTAGAAGCTGGATGAGAATTCTCGAGAATCAAGCAGAATAGCGTGCAATTGGAGAGTCCTTTATCCAGCAGTGGACTGTTGTAGGCTGATGATCATGATGATGATGATACTCAAACTCAAAGCATTTATTTCAATTAAACCATTTACAGGCACTTTTGAATTGTCAAAAAGTCGACCAGTTGGAAAGTTGAAGCTAGGTGCCCATTCCAAAACGTAGATCTCTATGGAGAAGAACGGGCAAGAAACTCCAAATTACACGTGCACATGCACATGTATTTATTGTACAACAACATTTTGCCAGTTATGTTCGGGTTCTGACTAGTAGGGGGCGTGCCTATTGCCATCAACCGGTTACAAATCCGGACTCCAGGTTGTTCCTGAGAAGTTCCAGATGAAAAGCCTAAAACAAACAAACAAAAAACACATTGTCGGATTCGGGAATCGAAACCAGGATCTCATGATCAGTAGTGCTTGCGACCTCTAGAATAACGACGCAGCAGGGATGATATTATATTATTTTGTATATGCGTAGTACTTTGAATATGTAAGTTCTTTGAACAGTTATTCAAAAGAGTCAGTCGTAGATGAAACTCTGCTGCCTTTTAATAGAATAAGGATATGTTACATTATGCTTTGACTTCATGTCATAACAAAAACGTCTGTCTCTGAGTACATACTGATTGATAACATTTTATATCTATCATAATAAATACTTCCAAAATCTTTGACTGACTTGGCTAGTTTAAAAACTTCTCCGTCAAGACTATTTTCAATACATACTTAATATTGATTGCGCACTAGGCTAGAAACTATGCTAAAACTTTGACAAACGAAAATTGCATTAGATAGACCTGTCTACCTACTGTACAAATTACATTTTAATTGCTTGATTCTCTTAATCCTATCCTAAATCCATTAGTGTATAATAAACTAAAGTGCTGCTGTCAAACTAAAGTAAAACCAAGCAAGTTTTTATATTAATTTTATTTATAAACAAACTGCTAAACATTGTTCACAACATCCTAAGAATTAAATTAAGTTAAGACGTCCAGAATCCGCTTTTAAATAACGAAAGTTCCTTTACACTCCAAATTAAGGCGGTAGATTGGGCCAATAAAAAAGTGCTTGATCTCAAATTGAGTGTTTTGTTCAGCCGAATGGTCCAGAGAAATTCAATCTCGCAAGCCTGTACTTTTGTGTGACCCCACAGTCGTGTACCATTTTAGACTTTATTGGTTTAGGATTTTATACGTTGGGGACGAACGGGGAATGCTAATTTCTGAACGGATTGTGAGCAAATACGTTCCATAGGATAGGATGCTTTATATGTCGTTACGATTCCTGAAGGTTGGGAAAATTCCAAGTGGGTATAGGTACCTATTGATTGATATCGTTTGAGTGAAATGTATCGGTAATGTGCTCACGGTTTGATAAAATTTCGTTACGATTTCAATGGAATGCCAGACGTTATTATCATTATTATAGGGAGTCAATCATGTGGATTGGTACGAAAAGATTTTTAGAAATTAATCGACTGAGAATCAAGAAGCACGATTGCTTCTGAAATTTTCTTTATGATAAAATTTTTGGGAAAACTAGAACAAAAATCCTATTCATCAACTCCTCCGAATTAAGTTAAAGAAAACGAACTCCAAGTGTTGCAGATTCCTAACTCAAATTAGCAAAATATTGGCCCCAATGAATTGCAAACAACTTGTATTGGTCAGCGTCCCTCTCAAACTTTAAAGTCCGGAAGTTGTGCCAACTGTATCGATTGGGCCAACATTAATCGCAAATCAAAAAGCCGGTGGGCGGAAGTTGCACAAATTAATGGGACGTCAAAGCCAGCCAGATTTCCGAATGCAAAGGTCCACTGTTTGAAAGTCCGCGCTGCCCTAATACTGTGGTCTAGTCAGAAGAACTAAGCGTTTTAGATCAAATTATTATTTTTTCCTCACAAACAATTTCAAAATATTACTGATTAGAATAAGTAGCATATAAATATATAGCTTAAGCATAAACAGCCTATAATATTCCCACTGCTAAGACACAGGCCTCCTCTCTGTGAGATGGAGTGGGCTGTAATATACCATCCGGACCCAGTGCCAGTGCGGGTTGGCAGATATATTATACAACGTGGGACACTCAGAAAGTTTTGCGAAAAAATAATGTTCTTTAAGTAAATATTTTTTGATTATTTTTTTTCAAAGTACTCTCTACTAGCCTCTATACAAAGTTTCATGTGTCTGAACCAGTTTTCGAAACACTTTTTCCAGTCCGCCGCAGACACCTCGTTTACAGCCTGCTCGAACACTGACAGCGCATTTTCCGGCGACGAAAATTGTATCCCTTTGAGCAGATTTTTTATTTTCGGGAATAAAAAGAAGTCATACAGTGCTAGGTCAGGGCTATATGGAGGGTGACCCAGGGGTTTGATCAGCGTGCTGTCCAGGAAGTCCCTCGTATTGTGCGCAGTGTGCGAAGGCGCGTTGCCGCGGAGCCCTGTGTTTGGTCGCTTGTTTCTCACCACAGAGAAAACTTCTGCCAATCATTTGGTAGTATACCATCCAGCGTTGATGCTTCTTTGATTTCGTACAGGAATTGACACCAAGTAGCCAGTCAAATTGAAAAAGCTCGCGATTAAAATCTTGCCCCCGCTTCTAGATCGCTTCTCTTTGGTAGGCGTTGATTCGTTTTGAAACACCTAAACCGTCGACTAGCGCTTCGTTTCTGGATCGTAGTGCACCATTCCACCCGGGCTTGCTTCTGAGCATCACATCGGTGAGGTTGTACGGCACCCAGCGTGAAACTATCCTTCTCACGCGAAGATGCACGTGTAGAATTTCGTGAAGGTTTGCTGATCCTACCTGCAGTATGTGCTAAATCTCTTGATATATAACTCGCCTATTGTCATGGATTAAATTATTCACGGCTAGCACGTTTTCTTCCGTAACAGCCGTCAAAGGGCGACCACTTCTCTCTTCATCCCCCCAAGTTAGTCGACCGCGCTTGAATTCATTATACCAAAGATACACGGTTGCCTTAGAAGGGCCTTCATTCATGAATGTCATTTGAAGTCTATCGTAGGATTCGTCCGGTTTCAGGCGACACTTGAAATCGTACAAAATCATAGCGCGAAAATGTTCCCGGCGCAGATCCATTTTTTTAATGAGACACGATAATTTAAATAAGCTCGCAAACAATGTGGAGGTAAATTTTGAAATTACAGCATACCTATTTTTACTTACATATAATCATACTTTCAAAATAGATCATAACTGGCCAGTCTCTCATATTTTTTTGTATGCAATAACTTTCTGAGTGGCCTGGTATCTTCGAATTTAAAGTAAGAAAGAAAGGGGAAAAGATCTCCCCTTTCTTTCTTACTTTAAATTCTTTCTTTCTTTAGTTGAGTAGTAACTTACTCACGGCCGTCACAGCTTTGAGCGCTAGTGTAGCTAGTCGCAGCTTAGTGTATACCACACCGTTTCAGCACAACACTTTCAGCAGAGAATAGCACTGCTCGATCTCATAACACAGCCAGCCGTAACAAAATAACAAACAGGATCAATGATTTAATTTTCTTAAGCGAGATGAAATCAGAACATAACCGCAGCAAGTATGTAAGAGCTCTCTATCAAGCTATGAAGTTTTCTTAGAAAATCTACTTGATTGTTTGGTTATCTCTTCTGATTTACACCACATTTCGCTCCGCTGTGGGCGGCTAGTGAAATATTATTGGAATTCCTATATCCAAGATAATCCAGGGCTGGTAGTCGCGCGTCGGCGTCGCGTCTCTGTGCGACCTTTAGTGACGATGCCTTGTAATAATGGAATCTGGGTGCTGTTTTATTTGTGTTTGTCAATCGTTCAGGATATGTAGGCTCTATTTTATATAAACACTTTTTTGTAGGCTCAGTAGATACTGGATATAAGGGAACGGAGATGATAATTTTCTTTTCGAAGTTTTTCTGTTTTGTATCAGATGCTCTTCTCTCTTGTGGTTGAAATTAAAATGTTTAACTTTTTTAAAGAGATCGTATTTTTTATTAAACCTATAGGTTTAATAAAAAATACGATCTCTTTAAAAAAGGAAAACTTTCAGGACGAAGAAGAAATGCATAGATGCATTTCTTCTTCGTCCTGAAAGTTTTCCTAGTTTAGAATGGTTGAATGTCAAGGAAAAAGGTAACATTATTATAGAGTCAGGTAACATTATTATAGAGTAGATGACAAAACTAAATATACAACAATCGGTTTTGGTAACAGTCCAGATAACCTCGACTGAAATTAAATCTGTTCTGGTTAAAGGTTTCAGGCCATTGTTACACAATTTTAACGATGGTGGAGCCTATATACACGTTAGCTTCAGTACATATTAATAAACTTTACTACAGGTACATAAACATCAAGCATCGATTAACATTTCCAAAAAGCAAAAGTGAAATGTTTTTACTTTTGGCAAGCCCATCTAGCTCTTAGCTAAATAAAAAATCGTCAAAGCGGGGTGCGAACCGGACCGAGTGAGCCGTATTGCGATACATTTCTTTTTTAAATTGTATTTTTTCTACCGCTTTTTCGGACAGTCGTACTTTTTAAACCTTTGCTTCGTTCGAATTTGAGCTTCCTCAGTGGTCAGATGGGTTGTGGTTTAGATCTTTTTGGTATTATTTTGGTAAAAAATGCCTTACCGCTTTTACAGCTATGTTTCAATGTATTGCTGGGTATGGTGTAGTTTAGGCTAAGGCATTTGGAGCGTTCTGGAGCGAGGGTTCATGGGAAGCCGTCACCTCCTTCTGAAAAGCAGTAATGTTCGCGAAGAGTTAGGCTGCGCACGTGAGGGAACGGCAATCTATGCGCCCTCACGGCCCTAGTCGCCACAGCAGACACCCACGGCATCGGGAACCCCAGGGCGATTCCCGGCCACCGTAGGCGCGGGCTTGCGGACGGTAAGTAATGGGTAGCTCGCTGTCCGGTAAGGACCAAGCCCGGATCGATGGCGATTTGTGTTCCACACGCGTCTCAAAGAGATGTAAGGTGGGGTCCAAAAAGGCCGATACCTGCCAGGGGTGCGGGTTGTTCGAAAGAGATACCGTGGCCCCTGGCACACAGGCAAATGAAGGAAAACAAGTGGGTTTTAGTCAGTAACAGTCTGACACGCCCTCCCGCTCCGCCTCGTCAATATTATGACTTGTACAAACCAATGTGTAACGGCAAGGATTCGAAATGTCATATTCTGTATGCTCCAAGACAAATTGTCAATGGCATATTATGAAATCACGGGTGCGTTTTGAAATTTAATTCGGCAGTATTTGATCCTAATGCTAGTAATTGCAAAATACTCCAATTTGTACATCAATAATTCTTAAAGTATTGTTTTTATTTTATTTATCATTATTTTTGCCATTTAAAACCTTATTTTTAATCAACAAATAAATGACTTGACAATTACTCTTTTAACAGCAGTGTTAAGAAGTATTGTGATTATTGTTTTTGAACATACGTCTCTTGAGCTCTTGAGTATATGTGTTCTGTGACATACGTGCTTCTATCTGTCCGGGTTACCTATCATAAGTTCGAAAAATAGTTGACTGAATTTCATTTCACCTAAAACTTTTCAACTATTATCGTTTCGTTTTTTTTTTTACTTCATCGAAGTCACGTCTGCCACTGTATCAGTTGACCTATTATCAAATAAAATTTTTTCGTTACCTACTCCGACGTTTCATTGAAGTAGCTTTCGCTCTTTGTTGCTGCATCATCATCATCATTTCAGCTAAAAGACGTCGCGTTGCTGCATATTTTCTACAAAATATGGAAAACGTTTAGAAAAGTGAATAAAACCATGAGATAGTAGTAATTAGTGTGGTCATGTGACCACACTAATTGGTACCATCTCATCACGTAGGTATACACTATTGTCAAACATGCTATATATATGTATATCAATCACAATACAACAACTAGTGACAATAGTGTATAGGTACGTTAATAAAGCTACACTGTCCCTTGAGTATGTATACACGAAAAGAAATAGTTTCTGACATTCTTCAATTTAAGATTTGATGAATTTCACACGAATTACATCGATTTCGTACGATTCTCAAGTGTGGAATTTTGACAGTTCAAACTACGCTAACTATGCATTCATTTCGCGCGGTTTCGTTCATTGTGTCATAGAGAATACCATAATAGCAGATGTCGTGAGAGTGATCTAATGAATTGAACGTAAGGAATCATTAAGTGGTCATTGTGAATTAGGGCCCAGAGCGGGAGAAGCTATTTGATGATTTCCCAACCCTAAAAAAAAAACGAAAAGCAATTACTTATAGTAACATTATAAATAGCTAGATGACTTCATGAAATCAGAGCTTTAATTAACCATTATTTGATGACAATAATAAGGTAATTTTATGTTCAATTATAGTAGATTCACTCATCAATTACTCAAGCTAACGTTTAAAAATTATAGATGCAGTTGATACATTTATTAAAATCTGGTAATGCGAGGACATAATAATATCACAAATCTAGTTCCTTAAAAATTATCACGTTGCTGCATAGTATTAACAGCAGCTTGTTTTTATAATATAGGGTCGCTTAAAAAGCTTTAATTAGACGCTAAAAGTTTCTCGCTGACCTATTAATTAATTAGACAACTAAATATATTTGAAGACGACAATGACATATAAAAGAAGCTGCGTTAATTAGCACCCTTTTATATTACGTAATCGCATTAATTTTACTATAGGTACGTTTTTGACAAAAAGATTCCTTCTAATTGGTGTTTTCGACCACATAGTTTGTCTCCTAATTTCCGTGCAAACAAAATTAGCACAAATATATAGGTACCTATAAAATTAATCAACTTAATAAATAGGTCATCTAATCTATGGTCATTTTGTTTCCAAAATCTAGGTTAAAAACATTTTTGTTACTGTAATGAAAGAAACCCTAAAAGCATTTGTTTTATGTCCACTTTAGTCTAGGTTGCGGATTTCTCATAAAAGTGCCTTTTATTTTTAGAGTCCAAGCTTGACGTAAATTGTGTTTACAGTACTTATGTACATACAAACACAATACTCGTAAAAGATAAGTAGGTATTTGTGTAGAATTATTCTTAAACATTCTTTTAAGGGTTATTTTAGTTTTTATTTACGCAAAAGTATGTTACATAGAGAGTACACTCTACACTGAAATTGGAAAAAAGATCAACTTTATTATAACATCATTATTTACACAAAATAGAGTCCGAAAATATAACAAAATTCACATATCATCCATTAAAACATTATGCTAACGTCTATTAAGTTTCGGCCCATCTATGGATCGCCCTAATAGCCCCACATTACCGTCACTAATGTCAGCTAATAGTTTGACCGGTGCCTTAATATTAGTTTACTTTCACTGAAAAGGATGCTTCGTGTATATAATGTGAGCCTGGTACATGAATCGCGGGGGAGTTAGCTTTATGAGGTTAAGTTACATGGGTTATGAGTTAACATAACTTTGTTATTTAGGTATGTGGGGATAAAATCAAACTATTTGAGAAAGATAGAGAGAGCGTTTATTTTTAAACGCTTTATATTAGCTTCACTTGTATGTTTGTTTGTAACCGACTCCTTAGGGCGCGATTTTGACCCACTTTAAACGGTCAGATTTCATTTAAACTTTGTAAACTTATCGAAGACCGATGAAAATTCAATAATTTAAAAAAAAAAAAAAACTAGAAAAAAATAGAAGAAAATTAAGGAAAAAGAAACTGAAAAAATCATCAATAGTTAGCAGAACTAAAAAATATAAATTAAATAATAGTTTAAAAAACGAAAAAACACGCTTTAAAAACCAAGCTAAAAAAGTATTTAATTAAAAAGTAATTAAAAAGTAGTAAGTAATTAAAAAGCGCGGGGTGCTTGACATTAATTGATTATAAAAATACCTCAAAAAGCACCCCACGCTTTTTAATTGAATTAAATTATTTTCTACATTTTAGTTTGGTTTATAAAGCGTGTTTTTTTAGTTTTAACACTATTATTTTGCATAAAATCTTAGGTGAAACAAAAACAGTTTTGAGTGAACAGTTGCTTTTGAAATTAAAAGAGCCTTCAATTCAATTTTAAGTACGCCTGAGTTGATCCATACGCTATCAACCACGCCCTCCACCTTGATATCTACTAAACCCCTCATTTTATTAAAACAGCTATTCATGAATAGCGCGTTTGTAGAAGCATTGAAAAGTTAAGATGCCAAAAAGGCTTTTCCTAACTTTAACCTTGGATTTTTACTTTCTAGTTTCGTGATCAGATAAAGTTTCTAAAGGGTCTAATCGTTTTTAGGATAAAACGTACATAGTTATATAATGTAGTTCATTTGATTTATATTTTAGGGCCATAATACTCTGGGTTGTTATGTCATTCAAGCAAATGGATGTGTCGACACCGATACCTTCTCGCCTGCCCATTTTCTTAGTAGGCTGTCCTGGGGTGGCTGCTGCAGATGCAGTAAACCTCAAGTCGCAAAAATATTTCAATCTTATTGCGAGTTAAATATTCGAGTCGTTTGCGATTGAAACACTAGGGCCATAGGGTCCGAGTGCCCACTGGGTTTTTCGAGACATCATCAAACGGTTGGTCGATTCTGCACGAGACCAAAGAGCTGGACAATTTTTTGGTCAAAGAATCAGCATCGCTATACAACGTTGCAATGCCGCCAGCCTTTTGGGCAATTTTCCTGTTGACAGCGATGTCGACGAATTTTTTGATGTCCTTTGATTCTTTTCCCTCTTTGTTATATACATTTTCATATTACAAATATAATTTTACTATTATAGTCTTTAATAAAGTTTATTTGAATGGATTCAAACCGTTCATATGAACGCCTCGACCTTGTCAGCGGTTAGTTTTCCTCATAAGCTGTATGACCTTGATCTCGACCTTATCAGTCATGAACTTGAAGCGACATGGGTTCATAAATAACATGCCATTAGTTTAGGTTACTGTTATATCTTGGATAACAATGGGAATTGTTTTCGAACTAAAGAGTAGCATGCCGGATACATAATTATTAATAGGTACTTACGTTTATTTAGTGTAACAACACTAAATAAACGTGATGATGTTTTAAAGTTTTTTAAATGTTAAAATGTATTTTTATCAATTGAAATTAGATTTTGATCAACGTCTACTTAATAATAATCACAAAGTTCTATATTTCATGTCCAGCAAGTGTCAGTTTGTTTATAATCCGGGCATAAAGAGACTTTTTTATTGAGGAAATAATAATGAGGAGAAAATAATATGTCATAAATAACTTATCATTTTCTCAGCGGTGTCAAAAATGTTCTAAATCTGTGATGAGATTTCGACTAGATTTTGAACATTTTTAACACGCTTTTATTAGCTTGGTATATATATATGGAATCTTTAAACGTGATATTCACCCCCTTCAAAACGTCGGATTGATTTTAAACTTTGCACACCTATCTGGGCCCGATAACAATTGAATCATTTGTTCCATTATGCTGGCCAAAAAAATTTTAAAAAAAAACACGCTTTAAAAACCAAACTAAAAAGTAGAATATAATTTGGACAGCAAAAACGTGGGGTGCTTTTTGAGTTCTTTTTATTTTTGATATTAAGCTAGCAAAAAGCTTACGTCAAATTGTTCAAAGTCGTCCTATAAATGGAAAACTCTTTAAAAGATTGTGCCCACTTGTGCCCTCTACTTTATAAGAATTATCTACCAGTTAGCGAGCCCAAAAAAGAACTAAAAATAAAACAACTAATTGAGTGACAATCGTAATGGAACAAATCTAAGGGCTGTTACAGAAGAAAGCCCTATTCCAAATTCCGGACGTTGTGTCTGATTCAGTCCTATTAATTGAATAATGTATACGAAAAGCTTTCTCTTCGAAACCTTTTGAATTTATTATCGAAGCTAAACGAACTATTAACTCGGAGATATACCCTAATTGGACCACTTGGCTACATTTTTGGGGCCATTTTGCGTAGCGTAAGAAATTACTGTTACGGGTCGGTTGATTCAATCTTTTGGTAAAAAATGAAAATGGGATAAATTGAACTTTTAATATTAATATAATACATGTACCTATATAATTCGTCCTCATCGCTATCAATGGGAAAAGTGCCCAAAACGCTGGCAATATTTCCACGTTGTATGGCGATGCTGATTCTTTGGCCAAAAAATAGGCCAGCTGTCTGGTCACGTGAAGAGTCGACTAACCGCTTTATTTTATGCCTAATAAACAAGAGATACATGGAAAAAAAGTAAGCGTATACACTTTTAATAAATCCAGCTGTGTAAAAATTAAAATAATCTATTATCAGAAACAGATCCGGTTATTCCCATCAGCAGAGGGTGAAGTCGGGCTGTGAATGGTGATTATAAACCGGATTATTATCTTTTCCCCATAGGAATAATAAGTGATTTGTAAACATATAGTTGCGGTCGTTGGCATTCTTTCCATACTAACGTATTCCTCCGTTTTCTGCCTGGGGAATGATACTAGTCGAAAATAATAATTATTTACGATATATTGTATCCTAACTTTTACCAGCATCATCACCCGCATCGAGTTCGGAAATTATACCACGAGAACTTACTACTGGAATAAAACGTTTCTGGAAACAGGTTATAAACTATCTGTGTGTCAAATTTCATGCAAATCCGTTCAGCCGTTTTTGCGTGATTGGGTAACAAACATCTAAACACACAAACTTTCACATTTTATAGTAATAGTAGGATAGGATCTACCACTGCCATTTCTCTGTTGTTAATGTTTTATTTTGAGGCATAAATATATAAATTTTTGACAAAAAAAAGAACGCCGTCGACTATGTGACCGCATTTCCTTTTAAGGCCAGGCTTTGCTCACTTATTTTACTATATTTGCCACCGTCTCGCCAAAAGGAAGTAGAAAACAGTATCTTCAAACAAAAAAAAAACACTGGCAGTAAGCCAGACAAACTAAAGCCTGAACATGAAGCACAAATGCGTTCTTTAAATCTAGCAGCAACTGCAGGTCGACTGAGGAAAATGATTCATAAATCAGCTTTATAAAAAGGAAAAATAAATTACACTTTTTCGCGGACAGTCACAAAAACTGAGAGATAATTAGTGCAATTAGTGAAGTGACCCAAGTAAAAATTTTTTGTTCCTTTTACCGAGTTCATAAAGAACGTTTTTTAGAATTTATATTAAGTCGACGTTGGTGGAGGGATGGACGGAGCTGCCATGAGGGCTGGTAGGAGGTGGACTTGGGGCGACCTTTGCCCAGCTGTGGGACAGTATACATAATCGGCTTATAATGTTCCCACTACTGGGACACAGGCCTCTTGGTGAGTGGGAGCCATATGTTGGATCTCACATGTATTCGAATTTTTGGTTCTGGGTTCTTTACCGGTTTCCTCATGATGTTTTCCTTTACCATTTTTGAGAGCAGTGGTGATGGAATTTAATTTACAAAGTAAAGCGCCTGTCTGGGTTCGAACTCACGACCTATAGACTTGTAAGTCTAAGCCGATTCCACTGGCCCACCACTGCTGTCTGGTGGTAGAGCATAGGCATAAAAAAAGACGCAAGTGTTTTAAGAGGTAGTTGTTTAAATAAGCTACAGCTATTAAGTAATCTAGTTTCTATCCTAGAAAGATGATGATGATCATCATCATCATCATCATTTCAGCCGAAAGACGTCCACTGCTGGACATAGACCTCCCCTAAGCTCCGCCACTTTGACCGGTTCTGTGCTTCCCGCATCCAGCGGACTCCTGCGGCCCTCACAAGGTCATCGGTCTACCTTGTGAGAGGCCTTCCAACTTTATGTCTTCCGGTACGTGGTCGCCACTCCAGAATTTTTGGCCCCATCGGCCATCTATTCTGGGAGCAATGTGCCCTGCCCACTGCCACTTAAATTTGGCAATTCTTCGGGCTATGTCGGTTACCTTGGTTCTCCTGCGGATCTCTTCATTCCTGATTCAATCACGCAGGGAAACTCCAAGCATAGCCCTCTCCGTTGCCTTTTGAAGAAAGATGATATTATGATTAATTTCTTCATCCCGTGCCATCACGTTTTTCCAAATCGTGCTAAGTTTGCAAAGATTATAAACAATGGCTTGGTAAAAGTATACCACCTCCTGAACTGAACTTAGACATTCCAACGAGTTCCCATAAAGTGAAGTTTAAGTTGGTTTTAAGTTTACTTGGAAAATTACAGAAATCGCTTTTCAGGTTCTGATTTAA
The DNA here is from genome assembly GCA_947359405.1 of Antitype chi. Taxonomy (NCBI): domain Eukaryota; kingdom Metazoa; phylum Arthropoda; class Insecta; order Lepidoptera; family Noctuidae; genus Antitype; species Antitype chi. The sequence continues at coordinate 4,177,086 of OX375815.1, read as the reverse complement.
ATGCGAATAAAAACAAAATGACGTGTTTACTAAGCAAGAAAAGAATACTGCCTGTTGCCATGTTCAGTTTAGATAAAACGCTATATTGGTTAAGTAACGCAACTGCAACAATGTAACGAAGTAATTGCAGCGTGGCCTCTGCTACAAATTGGCGGGAAATAGCTTTAGTTTCAACGTCGATGCGCATTGCTCTGACCTTACTAGTGTGGCCATGGCCTGTGTAGCTTCGATGAAATAGTCAGAATAGCACATACAGTTGAAAAATCAAGTCTAAGAAGAGGAAAAAGAGACTAAGAAGGAAGGGGTAAAATAATTTAGAAGTGCATGAAAAATTCAGTTCCTAAGGTAATTCAGTTTACCTCACGATACACGTATGTATGTTTCCCTTGGAAATTACCTGCGAGTTTCAACAAAAACATGTCTTTTTAATTACTTCATGTCTTCTTTAAGGCGCCATTTTTTATTTAATGTGACGTCACATACTGAGGTACCTACTATAACCAGCGGACAGATCAAGACGCTTCCAAGGATACCTCATTAGTCAAATTATTATAAGAAGTCTGAAAGTTATGAGGGAACAGATGAACATACATACCGGTCAAAATTGTAACCGTCCTTTTTACTTCGCCGTAGTCGGGTTATTACTCCTCAACGATATTTCAATCATACTGAAATACTGAAGTTTATACATAACTTTCAGCATAAACTTTACTGTGAAACACGATGTCATTACCCTTATATTAGAGGGGGGTTAATTAAAAATTTCCACTGTGTTAACACTGTGCACGGGAGCACCGTGCTTGTGAACAAATGTACACAGTGTACAAACTGTGCATACACAGATGATAGTACAGTATATTTACTATACTGTACATTCGCCACTTGCAGTAATGTGGTCATCAGAGGCAAGTGAAAAAAGTGAATGGAAAAATGCAGTAAAACTGTATTTTTTTTCAATCTTTTAAGGCTTTGGGCTTGTATTTTTGCATTTTACTACGAGTTCAAGCAGAAGGAGGGCAACAAAAACAATGTTTAGTCACTCACCAGTCACCTAGTATCGAAAGCCTAAAGGGATTTTATATTAATTCTTCCATAGTCACCTACATTTGTTGTTTTTTTTTTTGGGTGGAAAATCATCAAATACCTTCTCCCGCTCTTGGTGGAGCGGGAGGGCGTGTCAGACTTTTACTGACCCACCCGAGTTCCCTCAGTTGCCTGTGTGCCAGGGGCCGCGTTATCTCTTTCGAACAACCCGCACCCTTGGCAGGCATCGGCCCTTGCGGACCCCACCATTTGGTGCTGACATCTCTTTGAGGCGCGCGTGGAACACAACGCGCCGTCTACCCGGGCTTGGTCATTACCAGACAGCGAGCTACCCATTACTCGCCGTCCGCAAGCCCGCGCCTACGGTGGCCGGGAATCAGCCTGGAATTCCCGACGCCCAGGGCGTCTCCCGCGGCGACTACGGCCGTGAGGGCGCATATACTGCCTCTCCCTCACGTGCGCCGCCTCCCTCTTCGCGAGCATTACTGCTTCGCAGAAGGAAGTGACGGCTACCCATGCACTCGCGCTCCGTACCATGGCCTGCACCAGGGCTGGACGCGAGAGATCGCCGCCGCCGATTGCCTCCACGAGGACACGGCGGTGCTCCGCCCAAGCCGGGCAGACCGCCACCGTATGTTCCACAGTGTCCTCAGGGCGATCTTCGCAATGGAAACACCCGGACGTTTCCTCCCGCCTTATGCGAAACAGGAACCTCCCGAAACAACCGTGTCCTGTGAGGACCTGCGTCAGGTGGAAGATGAGGACGCCATGCCGCCTCTCAAGCCACTCCTCAAAGAGGGAACTTACCGCCGCTATCGTGGCGTGCCCAACCTACATTTGTTTCAGTATGTATAACGAAGATTAAGCCATCCACTCAACCAAACAAAATATAACACAGCCCATCATCCACAAAACAGGGTTAACCTTGTATGTAACAGCACAAAGCCTGAAATATCGTATTCAACTGAATGTGAAACCCCTAACCCGCCTGCCGCTGACAGCCCATTAATTTATATCGATTATATACCGATATATCGATGTTACATCGATTTTGGAGCGCTCAACCTGAGAATGCTCGTGGCAGGTTGATATTTTGTTGTTTAACTGTTTAGACGGTACGTTAGTTCGCTACCAAGTCGGCTTTTAGCCCCGATTGCTCGATAATGTTGCCAGTATAGAAATAGAAGGTCAGGCTAGATTGCGTGTTTATTTGGTTTCGTTGGCTTTCCTTTGAACTAGAAATGGCGAAATAACTGTGTAAGTGTTTTTGACGTCAGACATAGAAATGGGTAGTAACCCAGGCAGTATAATCCCCTAATAGTAGGCACTAGTTTAATAAAATTATTAGGTATCGTATGGTGTAATAAGGAAACAAAACTTTCAGTAGAGAATGTGTTGCGATTTTATTTTACTTTTGGAAAAAGTGCTCGGAGAAATGCGACCTAGGTTTGCAAATTCATGGCGACAAAAACAATTGAAATTCTAAAACATTTTACTCATGTATATATACTCAAAATAATGTGAACTTAGCTAGATACTTGATTCAATAGGTACCGCAAACTTTTTTTCTGCCATACTTAATAAAGCATCATAATTATTATGATTTCAAGTTCAGCCGTCTAAATCTTTATATACTCAAAAAACCTGGATCAAACTTTGTTAGACCTAAAAAATCTCTAATTGAATCTGCAAAACAAGAACTCGAATATGCTATTTAGCGAGAATTCGCAAAGAAACTTATAACGAGAAACTGCGGAAATTCTCCAATAAAAGTTATTTGATATGCGCTAAGCCAACTTAAACCGTTCCTTAGTAGGGCTGTGTTTATTACATAACTGATTTATTTTGCTCTTAATTTTTGGCTGAGCCGCTGAAGGGTTATTAAGGTAATTATATCAGGCTGACGCGTCAGGAAGTTCGTCAGGAGTAATTAATTGTAATCTACGCAGACGAGGCATGACAGGAGCGAGCGATGAAAGAATTAGGTTTACTTTGAAGCAACATTTTGGTAAGATCGGGAGGTTGTGTGTGTTACCGGCTGTGTTTTGTATTGTTTGTAAAAAACATGATGACATTCTTTTTGTAATAATTGAAAGGGTTCATTGTCAAATTACAGGGATAGGACCTACCGGTGTTTCCTTTATTAAAAAGGAAACTTTTCCCAAATACGAGACTATGTTGATATTTAAAACATGGTTTCTTAAACGTCCCGTATAATCTCTATCACAGATTTATATGACTGTGTTTCTGTTAAATATTCTAAAGATCAGCTAACAGCCTTTCTTTGAACCTATAATACAGATTGGAAAAAAGTGACAAAAGAGACTGGAGAAACCAATTCACGTAAGCTTTGAATTGAAAGCCTTTTCCTTGTCGATTGTCATTCTATAGGTATATGCAAATAGGAACACACCTGTGTCTACTTACATCGAATACGTACCTACACACTTTTTCACTTCCCCTCGGCTAGGGCTGCCATGTCACCATCAAATGCACCTGATTATTTGAAACAAATTAATGGGCAGGGATGACAACGCTCCGTCCGGTGGCAACCCTTGAAAATTGCCAAGTTTACTTCTAGCAGAGGTGGGAGAAAGTATGCTAGAGACAGTGACAAATTAATTTGAATTTATATACGAAACAGTTTCAATAAAGGAGGTGTAGGGCGGTTTGTTTTTAATTAAAGGGCTATGTTGTGGTCTTTATTCCGATTAAATCTTTGAAGTCTTACCTTTGAGATGGTTCCGTAAACTTGTGTAATTATTTTAGCTGAAACTATGTATTGCATAATTACGAAATAATTGGACGAGAAGACCAAATATACAGTTATAATAATCGAAACAAACATTTCACACATACACGCATCAAAAAAAGTTTGCGATCACTTTGAAAAATCGAAATCAATCGAAAAAATAGTTTTATTTTTTAATTTCAAACAGGGTATTTGTATTTAAAGAAAACACACAACAAATATTTTTTCTTGATAAAGTTCAATTTGGGCCAGCGGTACTGTACCGGTTAAAAAAATAAAATCAGCTGCTAGTGATCACAAACTTTTTTTGATGTGTGTATTTCTCTTTCCGCCATTTTCCAAATTTGTAACCGCTATCGCTCTAAAACGACGAAACGGATTTGGATGAAATCAGTCCTGGGTTCGATTCCCAGGTCGGGCAAAGTGTTATTGGGTTTTAACCTCCGGAATTTCTCAGTAGCAGCCCAGAGTCTGAATTTGTGCCCCTTTGATGACAATAGGCTCGCCCCCTATTACGTAGTACCTATAGACATAATTGCCGAAATGTGGGAGTACAGAGTCTATGCGGAGGGTTAGGCAAAGACATACATAAATTTTAAAAACGTAGTAATTTAGATATTAAATTACTTCGTCAGAAACCAGATATTCCCAGATTAATTATGATACGACAGGTCTTCAAACAGTCGCTACATAAATATCCATTAACATAGGCAGAATCTTTTCATAAGCAGCCGTCTTATTTTGAACGAAGACAAGTTTTTAAGTGTTCACTTTGACTCGCATTTTATGCTCCGTTCAATATCTTAATGGCATAACTTGGAATTTTATTATACAGAAGTTACTCTTTAGGTTGAATTTTGTTGTACCTATTTGTTATTTTTCTTTTAGACACACAATGTTAATATTATTTTCCTAGATTTGCCTGAAATTTACTGTTTTATTGTGTCGTGTTGATTAGAGTAAGGTATACACACTGCTTTTTACCTGAAGGAAGAATCATAACCCTCTTTGGGTTATGACTTTTAACAGACTATATGTATGTATGGTCATCCGTTCCCTCATAATTCCTAAACTCCTGGTCGTATTTGGACAAATGAGGTATCGTTAGAAACGTCATTCTGTTAATTACATGACATGTAACTCTGGATTTTTATTTTGTCTGTCTATGATGACCTACCGTTTACCGTTTATACTATCGTAGTTGACATTAGTTTTCCCATTTTGAACAACCGTTCCACACACATAATAATATGCGCTAAACGCAAGTACACACATACATGATAATTTAGGTAGAAACCCTTAATAATCTTCTGTGTAGCTATACGTACTAAAATCATATTTTTAATGACCTTCGTAGTTTCTGATGCTCGTATCCCAATTACGCCGACGGACGTTTTCACCTTTCCGTTACAATTTCAAACAAACATGGCACCAATTAGCTTAATCTTTTAAAAACGCAAAGCGAACGAACCGGCGCGGGAGGCGCTATCAGCATCACTGTCCAATTAATGGGGGATTGCTATCGGGATCAAAGCGATTGGTATCTCTCTCGTGATACGACACGTTGTGCTTTGTACTGCACTTTGATATTGTCGGGTATGCATTTTGTGTCAGTGATGTTGCAAATATTAATTCGCTGTTTTGTAAAAGAGTGGCCTGAGTCGTATATTAATTTCTTACCGTGGCCACAATGTATATAGACCTTTTCGCCTAGATTTACGTACCTTCGTTCTAATTCTTATTTATTTAACCATGTATGCACACACATATAAACAGACAAGAAGAAAGGAACAGTAAAATACGTACCTACGTCTTTTCTCGGGGAAACCTTTTAAATTTTTATCTCACCAACCCCACCCTGGTGGCCTGGTGGTCAACATCATTCTGCACATGCACAGTTCTTCTCTCGTCTCAAAAACCGGTTTACGTACCTACTTCGTTTGTTTTTAATTAAAGTGTGTTAATATATATAAATACTATGAAGTAATTAGAGGTATGAGGAACGGGGTATGAATTTCGCTCATCCTTTATAGAAAAGGGAGTCTCCTCCAACCAGACGGGTGTTGAGTCTGTTGGGTAACTGCCCGACGATTGACGACGGGCCATTGTATATATGCTAGTAAACTCTGCTTGCGCGATGCAGGATTTTGCGTGACATCAGTATGCTGCGTAGTTCGTTTCACAGTATCAAGGAGGATTTTCAGTTCCCAAAACTACCTGTAAGATTAGATCATTCAAAATTACCCAAGCCTACTTTGCCTTTCCACAAGAATTCGCCTGTTGCTTTCATCCTCCAATGACCGTGATACCTCAAGTCTCGTGGTCATTTTAATTTAAATCGTGTCTACACCAACAAGCGTTTTGACGGATGTTGCTAATCCATTGCTTCATATGTTCGAAAAAATTGTCATCTCAATAACGTAAATTACGCAATGAATGTTGTTGAACTGTCAAAATGAAAGCCATTCGTACTGTTAGTGTGTTACGCAATTACCCCTCTGGTAGACGTTAAAACACACTTACAGTATATCCTCACGAACATACGAACGTTATTACACGCCTTGAACGTTTTTCTCATTATTTTATCGAAGACATCTAGGTAAGTGCCCAGTCTTAAATGTTGTCTCTTCTCGCCCTTACTTTATTTATTTATTTATTTCGTTTGGGAAAACAAACAGTAGTATATTAAAAAATAGACAGAAAAATCCCGACTTACCGGAGACTTTTTCCGAGTAATTTCAGAAATGGAATGCGTTTACGGTTTTTTGACTTTGATCGTCGCGTCTCATGGTATATTTACATAAAAGATTGGGTATGGTTAGGAGAATGATTTTAACCTTCATACTTAAGTAGGTACGTACCTATCATAAAGCACCAAGATGCTTCGGCAGCCCCCGAATTAAAAAAAAATCTGTTGTTTCATAGAAATGTGCAACCTACACGGTCCAAATATTATGGCAGAGCTATTTTTTTTAAGTAATCAACGAAAAATCCACGGTTTCAGCTTGTGCATCGATATCCCTGCTACTCTGCAGAAACCAACTGCTTCATAAGGCAGACTTTCGTCGTCATGAATTTTATAAGTAAGCTCTGCTGTCTCTTATAATCTATCGATTTCATCAATCAACTTTACGTAGCGACGTACTTAGGTAGGTACTTTCATAAATTAGTCTCGAAACAAATTTCAACAGCTATGGCGGTAGGTATAACGCCATGTTGAATTAAAATTGAACACGAAATTAGCAACAACTAGGTCGACACCATAAGTTAGGCACGAAAGCCGAACTGAAGCTACAATAACTTCGCATAATTAAATTCGTTTTCCAAAAAGAACAATATAGTCAAAGCTTAAAAAGGATTTGGGGGAACACTTGACAAATGCTAAGATAAACTGCTGAGAGGGAATGGTATTGTATACAAGGACTTTTTCCTTTTTAATGTAATACAGTTAAAAGCTTTGAAATAATGCAGGGATTAAAATAATGGGTAGGCTGGAATAGGTTTTGATACATTAGAGGATTTAATTGAATGTCGTAAATTTTCTTTTACAAAACGGACACAAAGCAATGTATACCGTCTTAGAGAATAAAACCCGAAATAGGCAAAACCTTCAATTTCATCCCCAAATATGAAATCATAATATATTACCTCAAAAAATGCAACTTCCCCCTTCATAATCAAATCAACAGGAAACTAACATCAATAACTCAGCGGAATCCCCCGACGCTCCAAAAAACAGAAATTTAACTTTCAACAAGAAATGAAATCACTGCGCAAATAGCCAGGAAATAAAAAGGCAGGGTTCTGCAAGGGGTGACTCATTATTCGGGGATGAAAGAACGGCAGACGTCTAAACACGCTCGTCTCGACATAGATTTACATTTTTATTAAGATACCCCTCGTAACAAAATTCAGGTTGAAAAAATGTTTACCTAAGTATCGCTTTTGTTCAATGTTGGTGTTGATCTGAAAATGAAAATAGATTTTCCTTTTAAAGGTCTTGGAATTTTAAAATTACGTAATTTCCGTCCTATAAGGCTGTAACCTTTCTGCTCTTGGTTCTATTTTTATCTACCGCTGCGTAGGTACCCAAAGGTCTCTTTGTAAGCACAATTTAACAACACCGTAAATTATATTCTCCTCACTTGACCTGCTTACACAAGAGATTTTTTTGTATGAGTACCTGTAAAAATTTAGTTCAGTTTCTTTGTAATATACTAGCTTTTGCTAGCGGTATCGCCCCCGTGGAGGTCGAAAATTATCCCACGGGAAAGTTCTATCGGGATGAAAAGTATCCTGTGTTAATCCAGGTTACAAACTATTTCATTATTTCATTTAGCCATTTTTGCGTGATTGAGTAACAATCTTCCGAATATCTAAATATAGAAACTTTCACATTTATAATATAAGTGGGATTATATATTATATTATATTATAGTAGGAAGTAGGATAAATCAGTTATATTTTCAGGACTATAAGCTAGATTTAAAAAATATAAACCGTAGCGTTAGATAAGAGTTATATGCAAACTGAGTTATAAATTACATAGACAACCTCTAACTACTAATCACATTTTTTTACCTTTATTTATTCCTTTGAAGATAGTGCCTTTTTGAGTAGGCTTCTAACATAAATTGGCTCAGCTTAGCTAATCTAAATATTATGTATATTCTTCGCAAAGATAATGAACTTATGATTACAATGTAAATAGTCCATCTTCAGAGGAAAATTCTAAAAATTACCTAAGTCGTTTTTTGCTTACCAAATTATAGAAAGCTCACATTTGAAAGACTCTTTCATTTCTGTAACTTTTGTTTTACAAAAACAAGCATTAAAATATTCTTAAGCTTTTGTATATTAAATCCCTGATCTAAAAAGATATATTGTTAATTAGTGCATTTAACCAGAACTGTGTTAATAAAAGCAAAGTAAGCGCTGCAAGCGATGACAATCGCTCGAATTTAAATGGCGGCTGCCTTGCAATTTGTTTCGTCTGCTTTATATAGGTCGAAATTGTTGTAAGGCCTGCATCGTTTTACAAAATCTGAGTGGCTCAAAATAAATACTTAATTAAGTATTAGAATTATACAAGGCTCCAAATTGGTTAGCTTTATAATTAAGGTATTTATTACTCTTCCAATAAAAACATATCTTTTAGGAATTTCCTTCTTCTTATACGTGTCGATGGCTTGACAGTTTATTAAATTTTGATGGCCCATAACTTTGCCACTTCCACGGGATCGACAGTAGCAGCGCAAAGGTTGGCTTGACAGCCTTTTTTAGGGCACATAGGGCAAGATAGGAGTTGGGGCATAGTTTCCGACACTGTTCCACATTCACACCGTTGCTGTTCGGCCGGGAAATCGCTAGATACTTTCAAAACCAACATAATAACTAGACAATTATGTTCAGAATTATTTGCTAAGCTGTCGGTAATTAGCTTGCTTATGGATATTCTAAACGACTCTCTTTCTTCTGTGGCCATTTATCCTACTCGTATCGACACAGCTTGTCTTAGGTTTAAAAATAACATAATCACATTGCCAACACTTAGTTATGGCCAATTCCTGGCTATATTCATAGCACTTAAGTCGTTATGTTAAGCCGTTCGTCCCGGCTGTCATTCGTAGATCTTTGACACTCATTACGGGTACTCAGAAGCCCAATAGTCTGACAAACAGTCTACCAGAGGGGTATCGTGATACCAGGTAATTTGGCTGTAAGAGTTAGATAGGCATTCGCTCCATGTATTCAGCTGTATCCAGTTAGACTGGAAGTCTACACTAGTTGAGAAAAGGCTCGGCAGATAGATGGATATTAACAGCATTTTACCAAAATAGATACTTTCACTATGACTAAAATTATTTGTTATAGTGAGTGCCCTTTAGGGCAAGGTGAACATGGAGGCCGCATACACAACAAAACGAAAGAGTTACTAAACACGTAAGTATGATCGTATTTTTAACCGACTTCAAAAAGGAGGAGGTTCTCAATTCCTCGGAAACTTTTTTTTTTTATGTATGTTCCCCGATTTTTTTTTTTGTTTGAAAGGGTATACTTCCCAGGTGGTCCCATGATCATCAAATCAGGATCTGATGATGGGATCCTGGAGAAATAGAGAGAACTCTTCAAATTTTATAGGCACACGAAGCGATTTAGGTATTTTTTGGAAAAGTACTTTCTCGGAGTGGTCTCATTTCAATTTGGTGAAGATCTGATGAAGACCTCGGAACTCCTCAATAAATGATAGCAAATAGACTGGAATTGCTGAAATCTCATGTCTGTCTATTGCTTACATAACATCACGCCGGTATGCTATGAAGGGGTAAGCACATGTGAACCACTAAAAAGTGAAAAAAAATCTTTTTCCAAAAAAAAACCAACCGACTTCCAAAAAAACAGTACAAAGTGAAAAAAAAACTTTTTCAAAAAAAAAAACAACCGACTTCCAAAAAAAACACTACAAAGTAAAAACCGGTTGTTTTTTTTTGGAAAAAGTTTTATTTTACAGCCTCTTTGGTTATTTAATATACTTACGTGAATATTTTAACATCCAAAATTAATTGCATGAAAATTGACTCATTCATTTTAATGCTGCCCAGATGTTGTCAACACACATAATTAACTTTAATGTCCACTTTTTGATGGATGGCCGACATAACTGAATCACCGACTTAAATTATGTATAAGCACTTATAAAACTTTTAATTTCATCGTGAATTACGTGACGTCACTTAGCCAGCTGATGACGTCATTTATCAACACGAAAATTGTAAGTCAAGTGAATAATGAGAGACTGAGTTGAGTGAGTGAGAGGAAGAAATCTCTCGTAATTCATTAATGAAATATTGATTTATTTATTTACTTAACCATTTATGTACACACATATAAATAGACAAGAAGAAAAGAACAGAAAAATAGGTACAGAGGTGATGCTTATTTCTAAAGAAATCTCTTCCAGCATACCTGTGATAGGAGAGAAGATAAAGAGATGTAGACAGCGTGTGTAAGGGTAAAAGAGAATATAAAATATATTTATAACCAAAACAATAATACACTTAGTAAAATCAAACAAATAATATGTAAATGTGTGTGTATGTACGTGTATGTGTATCTTTTACACGTCAATATTTTGTTGGTCAATATTTTAGAAAAAGATGGCGCTGACATTTCCTAGCTGATCCCTGAGAAGAAATGTCGAAACAAACTCAGAGGTCATGGTCTCTTTTAAAGTCCAAACATTATATTATTAAGATTTCACGTATGTCGAACAATGCAGGGCCATGTCGGGAAGGGCCTTTTGAAGGAATATAACATGTATGTAAGAAAAAATCTACATCTTTTTAATAAAATAAGTGATAGACATAATTATAATACTAGAAACAAAGACAAAATAGATCAACCATTTTTCAGATTAGCTAAAGTACATACATCTTTTATGGGGTACTGTGTTAAATGTTACAACAAAATACCTTGTGATATATTGCAATTAAATGAAAGGAAATATAAAGCTCACATTAAAAGTAAACTTTGTAAACTAGCGTATTACAAATTAGAGGATTATATCCAAGATAAGAATGCTTGGAAACATTGCTCCATAGGACAATCTAGAGTCTAGACAAAATCAAACTGGTTGCTAATTGAATTGTATAATTAATTATATTTATGACATTGATTTACACTCATTGATTACTTTAACTCACACACTGACTCATTACTTGTTAATATTGTAGGAAAATCTACCTATACTTACTTTTACAATGTTTGTAAATAAGTGAACACTATGTATCTATCACAGAATTAATTTATCTGTTTTGCTTCAATTTGATTCTGTTTACCTATTTTGGTATGGTAATTTTATTCTGGGTGCATCGTTTTCACACATAATCATATAATGAATGTAAATATTGTACTTGAAACATTTTAAAAGAGTAACGGTGGAGTTTCTTGCCCATTCTTCTCCATACGAAACTACATTTTGGAAGGGGCGACTAGAATCAATTCTATTTTAATGTAAATGTTGACGTTCAAAAGTGCCTTTTAAGTGCCTATTTGAAATAAATACTTTGACTTTGACTTTGGAAGAGCCAAGCAGCATTGCCCTAACTGACGGTATGATTAAATCCTTATTTAAGTGAGATCTCCCATAATGTTAAGGTATAAACAATTTGAATTGTTCAAGAAAGATGACAGGCACATAAAAAATTACCTATCTGGATTCCATAGAGAGTAGCAGCCGGTACATATTGGGCGCAGTGACGGTCGTCATGAAAATGATGTTAGCAGCGTTTGAATTTACGCTGTCTGAACTTAGTTTCATAAATATCAGCTTCAGTGACGTCATTCGACAATAAACGGCAGACACTGTGGTGGCTATCGATGTTGTAGAAAACCGTAGCTTTCATAATTAGCCTATAATGTTCCCACTGCTGGGATACAGGTCTCCCCTTGTTGAGATGGAGTGGACCGTAATCGACTACGCAGGCCCAGTGCGGGTTGGTAGATGTCACATGTCTTCGAAGTTTTAAGACATGCCGGTTTCCACACGATGTTTTCCTTCACCGTTTTGAGAGCAATGGTGATGAAATAATTTACACAATGTAAAGCGCTCTGGGTTCGAACCCAAGACCTATAACTCGTAAGTCGCGGCCGTAACCACTGGGCCACCACTGTCCTCATACCGTAGTCCTTATAAAATCACAAAAACTTGTTAATCCATAATAGTCTCTTAGAGCTCTTAACAAAATCCTAGCTACCATTAAACCTTATCAGTTAACAGCTTAAACTATTTAAAACAATGAGACCAACACCCTTATCACCAATTACTCCGTTCACGTTCATTTGAACAATCACAAAGCGTGTACATTACTGAAACTGAAAACAACACTTATTTTATCATGAAACTGTTTTATGTCACTCTCTTTATTTTCACTCCATTAAAGCCACCAATCCACTGTGAGTTGAGATATTTCTGCTATTCATTTTATGTTGGTACCCGTCTCGGGTTTATAGCCATCGTTAGACGGTGGGTCCATGGCTTGGTATTGAAAGATATGGGATTAGCTTGGCTACGTTTCTAGACAGTTGATTTGAAATAAATAATACTTATTTATTTTGTACGTACGATCATTTCTGGTGGAACATGTCAGCTACTGTTTGCAGTCAGGATAATTTTTCAGTCATATTGACACCCTACGCCATTTTGCCGTGTTATAGGCATTTCATACAACTGTCAAAGCATTACAGTTGTTATTTGCAAGAAAAATTAAAATGGTCGTACTCAATTAACTGTCCAGTTTTTCTTCTAAACGAAGTATTGCTTTGTTTCTGTCATAAATGGAAACAACGGACATAGTGGTTTTGTTGACTATCAACGTATAGTTATTGAAATTCAGTAAAGACAGAACATAATTCAATTGCTTTTGGGGAAAGCTTTTCGACAGCTGTTGCATGGAACAGATCAACTGGACTTAATTCAATTTCGAATCTCTGGTATTGTGAGAATATTCTCGGTAATTTACAACGTGCGCAGAGATCTAAATGATTTCAATAACCATGATCTAGGTTTACTGAAAGTATTTAATTCTCTGTCAGATAAGGCTCACGTTCTGTGTTCTCATATTCTGTGTTACCTAATTTCTATTAATTGGACATTTTTGGAACCAATTTGTTCTTTATCAACATTGTCAAAGCTATACAACAATAACATTGTACAGTGTAACTCAGTGAATTCGAAAGGTACCAAAATGCCTGAAAACCAAACTTCATGAACGTGTTTTGCCTACATTGACGTACTGAACCGAAACATGGACGCTCACTGAAGAGAATATGTTAAGATTGCACAAAGAGCTAAGGAACGCGCAATATTAGGCCTGTCGTGGAAAGACCGAGTGCGAAACTCTGAAATCCGACGAAGGACGTAAGTCCAAAATGTCCGAATACGGTAGCGGTACTGGGATGGAGGTGGGTTGGACAGTTAGCTAGACGTTGTGATGGTAGGTGGTGTAGAGTCCCCACTGATTGGTTGCCGAGAAACAGTAAAAGGAGCCTTGGCAGACCAATAGCCAGACTGGTGAATCAATTTCAGTAGATCGCGCGTAAGGAATTTCGGAAGATCGCGGGTAGAACCAGAGGGGTAATTACGTAATACACTATCAGTAGCAATCGCTTTTATTTTGACAATTCCACAACGTTCATGACATTATTGTTTACGTTCCTCTTCTTAGCGTGTCGATAGCAAAATTAAAACGAAAAAAATGTACCTACATGTACAGTTATTTAAATTTATTTGGCCCAAAATTCAACAACGCGAATACCGTTCGCTGATGCACCCATTAGGTCCGCACGTGTGCAGGTAATAGGGCATGCGGTGCAAGATGGGAGGTGAGCCATTGTGTGTAGAGACGCTGCACACACACTGGAGATCTGAGCCGTCCATGAATCGCCACTTGTAGAGGTTGTCCTTGCTGCGACCTACTTGAGTTCGAAGTCTATTTAAGGTTTTCCAAGTAGGGCACGGTAACTTGTGGCCGAATAGGAGGCTCTCTGATGGTTCAATTAAGAAATCAGGAGGCTTAAGTAGTTCTTCTAAGTAGTTCTTGTTGTTTACGTTGCTAAGCAGACAACTTTTTAGATTATATGAAATAATGGATCAGCAATAACCTTCAAAACGATTCAGATTCTGATTAACAGTGTGTTACGGTGCTGGATGACTCACATAGACTAGGGAAGCAAGACAGAAAAGGGAGTGAGTGGAACCAAGCTGTCAATGATGATGAACCCAGTACATAAGGACAATTTCACATTTCATAAGATTTTACTCAGGATGACATAAGTCCTCATTGATCTACAGTTAACGCGTATAGAACTACAAATCATAGCTACAGGTGTACTATCATCCTAAGCACACTATTCACTTTAACGATTATTTTTGGAGCGAGAAGATCTGTGTAATGGGCTTAATTAAAAATACTCGCGCGAATGACTCCGTGACGGGCTGTCAGTTTTATAGCGCCGGGGCCAAATGACGAGATACGGGGTGAGGTGGAAATACGACCAGATAAAATGATTATGTACCTGGTTCATTTAATTTCATTTTTATTTAGGCTTAGAGGTTATGAATTCGTTTTGATAGTAAAGTTCAAGTTGAAAATTAACTTTATTTACTTTTAGGATCTTTTATAAGAAACAGTGTATCAAAAGCAGTATTTATAGGTTTTTCCTACAAATATTATGTTGTGTTTTTTGATGTTTGCTCAATCACGCAAAAACGGTTGAAAGAGTTTAGATGAAATTTGGCAGATTGATAATTTATAACTAGATTTTTACAGTGTGCGGCGGTTACGGCTTCAAGATACATCTTCACGCGGTGTACACACCGCTTTGATAACTCAAACTCAAAGCATTTATTTCAATTAAACCAATTACAGGCACTTTTGACAATTTTTCTTTCTTTCTTTCTTTCTTTCTTTTGAACTGTCAAAAAGTCGATCAGCTGGAAAGTAGAAGCTAGTTGCCCATTCCAAAACGTAGATCTTTATGGAGAAGAACGGGCAAGAAACTCCACGGACACTCTTTTAAATCAAGTTCAACTTGATTTAAAAGAGTGTCCGTGGAGTTCACAAAATCTTGGGAACATTATTCTTGTTGCTTCTTTATGTGGGAACAATTAAAAATAAATTATAAACAATTCTAAATATAAGTTTAAAAATAAGGCCTGGAATTTAGGAGATGACCAGTCTCAACCGACAGCGCCCGTTCACGACTGGACTACTGGAACAATCTCTGAAGCGAATTGTTTCCACTGATGACATTGTTTCTTGAATGTGCACGCACCCTTTCATACCGACGTGGTGCAGTTTTCTCTGTTACACGCTAGTCGTAGACAGATGAATTTATTGGATTTCCTTTGATGGCGGTCAACGAAAAACCAATAAATTCATCGGTCTATCTATATAATACCATCAAACCTTAATCGGCCGTTTCGCGAACTACAAAACTCCCTGTAAGTAATATAAAAGGTACAAAATTCGTATTACTTCCGAGTTTCGAGTCCTCATGTCCGTCCTATGACGAGGGTCGCGTATTATTCAGTATTTATATAGAAATAAATCTTCGTGCTATCGAGAAATGTAGCCGTTTAGATATTATTTTGTATTAATGGTCGACAGTTTAGGGTTTTGGTATACTTTTTTTTTCTTTAAAAAAACGTTGCCCCACTCTAGGAATTTCTCCTGTATTGTGGGTGCGTTTACAAACATTTAAACTCACATAAACAAACAGCCAGACCTGGAACAACTACTTGTAGGTCATACAAATATTTGTTCCGTGAGGGAATCGAATTCGCGACACGCAGCGCAGCAGTCAATCGCCACACCGTGTCGTCACTCGCTCACACGCCTCGCTTTATTTTTCATGTTGTCTTCCCCTGTTCCTTTTGCCATATCTAGGGTACCATTCAACCGCAACCTTAAAGGAAGACAACATAAAATATGGGAAGATGAATTAAAGCTCACAGCAGGCCCAAATTGGAGAAGAGTTACTAAAGATAGGATTCAGTGGAAATTGTTAGAGGCCTTTGCCAAAAGGCACACTGAACTAAGGGACATTTTATAAGCTACTGAGAAAATACTGTATCGCGAAGATGTTCAAAATGAAAAGGGCTTGTTGTTACTATACAGGGTGAAATTGAAAACATGCGACAAACCGAAATGGGAGATTGTACTCATCATTATGAACAACTTTTACTGAGGGACCAAAGATGCAATCGCAAAAAAAAAACAGCTGTTCCCTACATTTTGACGAGTTATGCGAACATAAATGTAGGGAACAGATGTTTTTTTTTTCGGGATTGCATCATTGGTCCCTTAGTAAAAGTTGTTCATAATGATGAGTACAATCTCCCATTTTGGTTTGTCGCATGTTTTCAATTTCACCCTGTATACCTTTATCTTTATTTAGGTACCTCGATTGGATTTATACCCGGTTGGTGGGAATAGGCTCGCCTACTGTCACATGGGGCTTAAACATAACTGGCAAAATATGATTATAGTATTACTACTTCTCTGCCCAGCCCTTTGTAGGATACAAGCTTGGTGTTATGTTATGTTTTGTTCATTTACCTGCATAAGAAAGGGGTTAGAAACTGCACTTCAGCACTTTTTTAGCACTCCTAAAGGTCGGCTAGAGCTCACCTACGGAAATAGTAAACTATATTGTGGTTTACAGATTAGCCAGTCAGCAGGATTTAGCTTCCCGGAGTCCTTGCCAAATGATTTGAATTACAGGTATAGTTTGAGAAGTCGTATGTACGGAGTAAAATGAAAATTATTTTCTCAGTGTGTCGATAGCATAGATATACAGTCAGCCCAGAATTTGGTTACGAGCTTGGCGCCTTCAGTAGCATCCATCAACTCAACAGGATTTGCAGACATCAGGACACGCTGAATACGAAGTTATGTGCTCCATTGTTTGTGGGACAGCACCACATTTACATTCCAAGGCGGAGTCATCTGTGAATCTCCACATGAGCAGGTTTTCTTTGGCCTACCTGAGTCCGAAGTCTATATAAGTCAGTATAGCAGTTGGTGTCATACTGATAAAACGTGTGGATCATAGGTTTGATTCTGATATTGAACAAAGTTTTAATCTGAGAGATTAATTTATTAGTAAGCCTGGACCCAGGATAAGTGCACAGTAGGTACCAAAATGGTGTAAGCATCGATTACAGCGGGCCTAAATGAAAACAGGTACAAAAAAATAAAAAAAAGTTGTGCCCAAAATAAGTGGCATTTCTACGAGACGTGACGAATATTCTTCTTGAAGTTGTATCTAACAAATCAGACAAATATTTAAGTGCAAAACAATGGATGAAATGCGTCGTCTGTCCGTCAAGCGGAATTTATTCCGTGTTGAGTGACGGCTGCGAAATAAATCTGGCTGAAAAGCGGCGGTATTCAGTCGCGGGGAAACCGTCTCACATTTTATGTGGCGCTTTTTATATTCAAGTGTTTTTGTAACGAGTAAATAAATGCCGAGGATTTCTGGTGATGCATTAGTGAAGGTTTTGGAAATATATACAAAGCTGTTAGAAAGTATGCCTACTAGGTATAACGACAGCTGTCCGGGAGAGGCATCATCATCATTTCAACCGAAAGACGTCCACTGCTGGACATAGGCCTCCTCCAAGCATCGCCACTTCGACCTGTTCTGTGCTTCTCGCATCCAACGAATTCCTGCGGCCTTCACAAGGTCATCGGTCAACCTTATAGGAGGGTTTCCAACGCTATGTCTTCCAGTACGTAGTCGCGACTGCAGAACCTTCTGGCACCATCGGCTATTGTGTTCTGCGAGCACTGTGTCCTGCCCATTGCCACGTAAGTTTGGAAATTCCTCGGACTACATCGGTTACAATCGTTCTCCAATGGATCTTTTAATTTTTTATTCTAGAGTATGGTAAGTAATTGGGACTAGAAATAGTGATTACTTTGACAGTCCATAATTAATTAATTCGCAAGTTTTGTATCCAAACTAGCAACTTTAGTAAATAAGTAATTAACTTCGTAAATTTTCGTGAGAGCTTAGAAACTAATGGTATTAGCATTAATCAAAATGTGTATGAGAGCTTCAAGTTTATGATGCGTTAAGTTAGTATCCAAATAATAATCATATTAAGCGCAAAGTCTTTGCTAAAGGTTTGTAAAAGTACAGCCAAAGAAAAAACTTTTAAGTAAATTGTCACCCTTCGTGTTTGTAGGGTGTCAATTTGCTTGATTGCTTCTCTATCAGTGTTAAAGCCATTTAATTCTGCCTTTTAGAGCAGTTGTGGCCCAGTGGTAACGGCCCCGGCTTACGAGTTGAAGGTTCTGGGTACAAACCATGGCAGGCACTTTCCTTTGTATAAATAATTTTATCACCACTTCTCTCAAAACGGTACAGAAAAACATCGTGAAGAAACTGGCTAGTCCTAGGACCAAAAATTGGAAGACATGTGACATCTACCAACCCACACGGGGCATGCGTTGTCGATTATAGGCCACTCCGACTTGAAGAGAGGCCTGTGTGGGAAGTAGTGGGGTCAATAGAGATTAGTCACGGTTATGCTTTATATGGTACCCGCTAACTCTAACCCTTTTTTACCACTTATTTTTTTACAACTGCCCTACGACAAATTGACTGACTTAAGTTGTGGGTCAGTCTATAATGACAGTTATAATTTGAATATACGGACAACTTCAGTCTGCAGTCAATTTGCTTAACGATTAATTTCCCTGAATTTATGATTCATCATGATTTTATGGAGGTTAACCCCTAAGAGGATTATGGTACTCAAAACACAATTAGATTGAAAATTGTGTAGTCCACCTAATTGCCTCTACGTTCAACAAGACGATACTTTGTCGGTACATTTAATGAGTGCTTCATTAGATGTAATAATTACTTAACTAGCTAGCAGTTAAATGAAAACGGTGTTTACAAAGCGAGATAAACTTTAACACAGGAATGAATCGTCTGTTGTGAGCGCTTTTGACAGATGGTTAAATAAAGGACAACTGATGTACAGGCGGCGATAGAAGTCGAATAGTGATACTAGTGATGTTTTATTTTATTTTATTTGGAGAGTGTTTTTTACTGTTCCTTGGTTGTATAATCGTCTGAAATTACTACACTTCTGTGTGATATTCATGTGTGGTTAATGTGGTTATAGTCAGTTGTGTTTTTTTTTAATTTTGTCTAACTAAGACAAATGAGATTTTGAAACCCAAATGTTTTCCTCCGAATAGCATCAACGGGGGAAGGGTTTCCAGTGAATAAATATCTTTAAAAAAATTAGAAAAACCAACTTACAGAAATTAAATTGAAATAAAAGGGCAATAGAATGCAGCACAATTTTCGTGAGAACACATTTATGATTAGGTATGAAAATTCTCACCAAGCAGTGCATTTGCTACAATAAGCATGAAATATGAGAAAAGGATGTCACTGAAGAAATCCACAAAAAAAACAAGTATTAAAAAAAATTAAAACAATTTATTGACAGTTCCGACTTCAAAAACTGCACAACACTTGTCTTATCAGGAGTACCGTCTCCCGAGTGTGACGTGCTCAGTTGCCCTCGGGAGCCCGCCGTGATCGTGTGTCTGTAAGTGATAAGTGATAGTGATACCGACGAGTGCACTGTGGTCGTGGTCTGTGTGTTATGTTACGGTGGGTACTTTGAATTTTATTTTTAAGTTTGGAGTTTGTTTTTTTTTGGTTGAGCGGGTAGATACAAAAAGTCTGTTGTTTTCTTGTTTGTTGAAAAGAATATGACTTAGATAATCTTTAGAATTAAAGTATGGAAGTATCTAATTTAACTGTTTTTTTTTTTAAATTAGGTTCTTTTAGTAAGAAAATATCTGGATTTTTTTTAACATAATTATAGTATGTATGCTAACAGACTTAAAATAATATGAACATGAATAAAAAAAGACTGAAGTAAAAAATCTGGATAAATGAATTAACACTATGTGCAGTCACGCAGTGAACATAATACCTACTTATAAAATAAAATTATATTTGGAATCGAACTTAGATAAAAGAAAATCAAGTGCTGACTACCCACATATTAATTCCGGGTTCCAAACTCAAATAAACCTCCAGCTGTTTACATTGCCGTGTAAATTGAAACTCGTCTAGTGCAAGTAGATTACTACTACAGTCTACTACAACGAGCTACCTGTGTTATAGTGTAGTATTACATAATACACGTTTTATGGAGCGACGTCAATTTTCTCATTCATAGCTCAGTGACAGAGAAATGAGACGGGGAGCTGATTATTAGATTGTTGATTCATCTCGTGGGTTCTTGTTTTTCGGCTGAATTTAGTAGTGTGTTACTGTGTTAGTCATAGATTCTAGATCTTGTCACGAAAATTGACCAACATTCCTGGCCATAGTTCAACGATGAAAACGTAGATCGGCGTTTTTGCTACGTCGTCGAGAGTTTTATTCTTAACAGATGCACCATTAACACAAACGTAAAGTGGCATCACGCCTATATTCTTCGTAGGAAAATTTTGCCAGTTAAGTAAGACTCAAGTCTCATACAAACTATGGGCGAAAAATCATAACGAAAAACCCAGAACTTTTTAGCCGACCTGGGAGTCGATCTCAAGACTCCACGCTCAGCTGTCGCGTTGTCGACCAATGCACTAACGAGTCAGTTATGTTGCTAGATCCAAAAAGAAAAAGGAATTGGAATAGTATTATCTCACTTGGGAAACAGATTTGCGATCTCAATACGTGGTCATTAAACATTACACAAAGGAGGAAGGGTCCTGCCAACCCTCTCGAGACCCCCAAAACAATTAGTTCCGTACCCTATTAATAGCCACAAAAGCGTATAAATAGTTAGTTAATATAATAGGAAGGTAAACAAACGTTTGTAGTAATTAATGGCTCGGTCTCAGGTGTCAAAACATGTATTATATTATGTTCAATGTAATTACCAACACATGGGTACATTGTTTGTTTTGGTGGTCGGTCGTCTATTGTTTTTGGTGGACATAGGAACCTTTTTAATGTAAATGGGACAGGATGTTAGTTTGTATGTGATCCAGCGGCCAGCAAGAATAATAGTTGTAAGTGATGTGGAATTAATTGACACGTTTTCAGCATGGACTATATTAACTTGTAACATTTGCCCTTGGCAAAAATACTCGGAAATTATCTTCCTTAAATTAGACGGAAAGAAAGAAATAAATTAAATACTTTTATTCTCTGTAAACATGACGCAGGGAAAGAACACAAACACAAAGAAGAACAAGGTGGGGGAAATATGCGTCACATCCACGCAAATCGACCATCGCTCAGCATAATGCTAGGATCTTATACGAGACCGAGCCTCGGCGCTGGTGTTTTTATTTATTGTTATTTAGGTTAATTATATTATTTAATAACCTATATCTATATCCAAACATAACGGGTAAAGAGGTAACTGAACTTTTACCGTAGTCCGATAAAATTTAACTAGCTTTAAGGCTTAAATTACAGTAAACGCAGCTACAGGAAATAATTTTAATTTTCTGCCTATCAGACCGTGCCACCCACAGACGATGTTTTACCTTGCACTTTTGACTTTAAATTAAACCTATTCCTGAAATCACAGCAACAACAACTTAATCTTCAGTTCGTTATAGTGAATTTTTCCTTGACACAACAAATTGAACATTCTTAAGACGGGTAAAATCATACACAGAATTGTTAACGCCTTCCTTGATTTAATTATAAATAAACATAATGTTTAGAGTAGGGGAATAAATTGTCTTATCTTATTTTCAGTACGACGGGAGTATTTGTTTAATGTATTAATTATTAATTTAACACTGAGTTATTATAATGTAAGGTGTCATAGAGCAGAGGTGGCCAAGTGGTAGCACACTCGCTTTACGAGTTCGTACCCAGGCAGGGAGTTTAATTCGTGTATTTAATTTCATTACTACTGCTTTCAAAACAGTGAAGAAAAACATCGAGACGGAACCCGCGGTTATCACGAATCCGCACTCGGCCCTCGTGATAGATTTTAGCCCACTCCCAGAGAGGAGGCCTGTGTGCCAGCAGTTTTTTTTTGAGGGTAGGAAATCATCAAATAACTTCTCCCGCTCTGGATGGAGCAGGAGGGCGTGTCAGACTTTTACTGACTAAAACCCACCCGTGTCCTCAGTTGTCTGTGTGCCAGGGTCGACGGTATCTCTTTCGAACAACCCGCACCCCTACCACGCATCGGCCCTTGCGGACCCCACCAGTTGTTGCTGACATCTATGACGGCGCGCGTGGAACACAACGCTCCGTCGACCCGGGCATTTTTTTTTGTTTAACGTGGAGAAATGCCTACTGCACTACCACGGGGTGATAGAGCAGTTATATGGGACTGTAACCCACTAAAACTCCACAGTGTCCTCCAGTGCCGCTTAAGGCGGGACCACGGAAACGCTCAAGCCATCCGCGAACCCGCCGTCCGTCCGTCACCGGACCCTCCTCGGAGGGGAATAATTCCTATCACCGACGCACCAGGACACATGGCATGCCGTGACCACCCGAGGAACCAAATAGCATAAGGGCCTCAGACGACCCCGTGTCTGGCATCCTTGGTCCCCCTGCGACACTACCGACACTCCTCTTCCCCTGCGGCCCCACCGCGTCCGTCACCAAACGGTGGCGGCCCCGTCCAGGCCACGGAAGGGAAGAGCGCTACTCAGAAGTACCGCCACACCTCCTCCGCCGCGGCCTGTAAACCTCAGCCGCGATGCCTCCCATTCGACATCGTGGCCCGCCTCTGTTGCGATGCACCTCACTGCAACCTACTTTTTAGCCGCTACGTCGTCGGCTTGTAGGTAAAAGCCCTGACGAGTGGCCCCACCTTGGGGTTCCTCTTCGCTTCACAGTGGGAGGGTAACCACGGCTTCTGAGCTCCCCCGCTACGACAATGCGGGAACCCACGGGGGTGTCCCAGCAGTGGAAACATTGTAGGCTGATTTTGATGAAATGATTATGAAGGTGCTATAGAGTGCCAAAATATTTGACACTTACTTAATAAGCTGTATAGACAAATGATATTACCCTAAACGAAGCTATATTTTATTGTATGACATTGACAACCTGTCAAGCTGTACAGCTCAGTATAAATATGTATTTATATTTTTACTATTTTACAAAAACAAAACATGTTCCTAAAACACGTTTCAGCGCTACAATAGAAAATCATATCGGTTTATAAATATTCATACAGAACACTGTAATTAAGTTTTATGCACGAATAGGTGAACAAACCTATGTTACATTTGGAATTTAATTCCACTCTGAACGGAACTACAATATTTGTATTTCGCAGTCCTATAGTGAAAATAACAGTTACAGTGTTTTGCCTCACTAGTTAGTTTTACTGATCAAACGGAACATTAGCAAACATTACTTTGAACACGGAAACTAAACGTTCTTGAAAGCTTCACGTTTTTGCTGCTTTACGCTAAAGTTACGTTCAATTACGTTGCTATGCAAGCAATTTTTACATTAACCATAACGTACAATTTTGAACAAGATCCTATTATAATGTTAAATGTTTATTTAGTGTGCCCCAAGTTATGTTTTGAGCTGTAAGTTTAATTTTGGAGAGTTTATGAGAGCACTTCAACTTTTTAAATAATCCTACTAATATTTTAGATGTGAACATTTGTATGTTTTTTTTTTAAACCTTGCCCCACACTAGGAATTTCCCCTGTATTGTGGGTGCGTTTGCGAACATTTAAACTCACATACAGAAACAGCCAGACCCGGAACAACTAATTGTAGTTCATACGAATATTTGTTCCATGTGGAAATCGAACCCGCGACATGTAGTGCAGCAGTCGATCGCTTAACCACTGCGTCAACCGTCCCGTCGAATCGATATGGATCGATATTTGTTATTCAAGAACGCTAAAAAGGCAGAACGAATTTGGATAAAATTTGGCACACAGATAGTTTATAACCTGGATTAACACATAGGAGTTTTTATCCCGGTAGTACATTCTTGTGGGATAATTTCCGTTCTCCACGTGGGCGAAACCTATAGCAAAAGTTAGCATAAAATAGTTATTGAAAAGTGTGTTCATTACCGTTATGTTAGTATTGCAGAGGGCAACACGGCGACACGTGGCCATCGCTTTCAAAGCGTTTCGTATTTCTACAGCGATTTTCAACAGGATTAACATAAGCTTTTCGGTAGCTTCCAATACTTGTTTGACATTTCCATCATAGATATAATGTAACCAAGATAAAGTTACATTATATCTATGATGGAAAACTCAAAGGCCTTTTTGACTCTTAAATTAACTACATATATTATCTATAATTTTGCTAAAATAATTCATTTAATTTCAGAAACAATTCTACTAAAGATTGAAATATCAGTTGACAATAATTTCAGAGCTGTTTCATTATTAAGTTAATTGTACACAGTCACGTACAAATAACAGTTAAGCCCGTAACTTGACAGTTTAATTTATGTTTTGTCAAAATTGATACAAATATCTGCGGCTTGGTGACGTCATGATGTAAAGGGCTTAGCTTTGAGTACCTACGTCACGGTTAGCTGTGATGACAGTAATGCGTAGGCTAACGAACGTGGTTTCATTGTGAACGAATGAAGCAGATTAATTGGATATTATTTAACGTAAAATAATTATAGGTAGACTGCGTCATTGGTCTAGTGGTTGCAACTGCTACAGCTAAGGATGAGGTCATAGGTTCGATTCCCGGGCCGGGTAAAGATTTATTGGGTTTTTCGATCTGGAATTTCTCAGTAGCAGCCTGGAGTCTGGATTTGTACCCGGTTGATGGCAATAGGCTCGCCCCTATTACATGGGACTTCAGCACAACTGGCAATATGTGGGCGTGCAATAGGTACACCTCTGTCTATCCCTTCGGGGGCCGTCGTGATGTAATGCTATTTTAATGTTATCAGCTAAGTATTTTTAAGTTATCCTAAAGATTGGGGAGCAAAGAAGCTTCCTGGTCTATCTTTTCTACCTATACGAGAAAAATGTATACTGTGTTGAAAATACTAGCCCGTTAGTGGCATCAGTTATATAAGCAGTCTAAGCAAATTGAATACCAACATAAATTGTCTGTATATTCAAATAACTTCTGTCAAATAGGACAGTTATATGAAACGGTAAAAACACGGCAAATTGACGTAGGAGTTACCGTCGGTGAAATTTCTAATCAAAATGGTAGTATTTTTGCTTAGCACTTGATTTTTCCGACTTTACTTACATTAGTTCATAGAGACGGAATTATGATGACCTACTAAAATTCACATCTGCAATTAATCAATTAAAAGGGCTTATTAGTCAATTCACACGAATTTATTCGGCCGGAACGGAGGAATCGACACTTTCATCAATATAGTTACGAAAAAAATATATGTGTTTCTTACTAGATAATAGGAAATAACCGAACTAATGCAACTTTATTGCTTAAAACTCCAAATGTGCCGGTTTCTTAATACATACCTACTTCTGGAACTGTCGTTTACTTCGTGCGAATCGCCAACAGAAAAAAATATATTATGTATAAGTGTCGATTTGTCCGTTTCGAGCGAGTTAATTCGTGCTAACCGACTGATAAGCCATTAAAAGTGAAGTTTCCTTATATAGGTATTTTTCTTGAACAACACGATGTTCTCGCTACTGTATGAATAATATCACCATAGGTAGGCTCAATAAGCTAGGCTTATTTCATTCTCTTTGTGTTTCCCTTTTAAGTGTCAGCTAAGTCGTCATAATATGTAATTATATCAAAAATAAATAAGATCAGGTTTAGTTTTGAGGTAAAACAAGTATTTTCCTTCATCATCATCCAGTTTATTTGTTACTAAATAATCTGACATTTTAAATGTATTACAAAGAATTGATCCTAAATCCCCAACTACGCTTGTATTTTGAGGGTCAGTGTTTAGGCATGGGATCTGTTAGAACATAACAGCATTTTTTTATTGTAGTATTATAGATACTTATAGGTAGGCACTGGATATTTAATAAATATTTGAAGCCTTATAGGAAAACAGAAGAAAATATTTTTTTATACTATAATAGCGGTTCTACACTGCATCCAAACCGAATTCAAGATCGGAGTTTAATCCAATTTGTAGTCCAATTAATCAATCAATCCAATTCCTTCCATAAATGGGAAGCGCGAAGGAAGTATGTTAAATACTTCCTTCGCGCTTCCGATTTATGGAAGCACACTCACCTATGAATGACAGAATGGACCAAATTTTCCGGCACACACTAACTTCGATCTTAAATGGGGCCATGGATGACCGAGCTTGGGCACAAGCTACTCTTCCCATTCGTATGTCCTAGCCTCCACACTGATTAATTTTGACGTACCGGGCTTCACCCAGGCTATGGATGCCTGGAGAGTCACTTGTCCGAACTCTGATCTACCCGATAATCCATTTTCCCAGAGACGGTGGGATGAGCCGCTCTGCAGAGTAGTGCAAGACAATCTACTTAACATGTCTGCTACTACTGTGGAGCGTGCGCGCCTGCTGGCTGTGGGTATGTGGGAGTCGGGTCTGTGGCTTCATGCACTACTTTCCACCTCACTGCTTCCCTACAATTGGGAGCTCCTTGTTGTTCTCCTCATCGCTGCCACTGCAGCGAAGTTATCAACAGTCTAGGACACCATGGCCTGTCTTGCAGCCGAAGCGCGGGTCGCTTAGCGCGGCACGCGAACATTAATGACATCATCCGACGAGCTCTTGTCACCGTCGGCGTTCCAGCTGTATTAGAAGTCAATGGCTTGGCACGCGACGACGGCAAGAGAACGGACGGCATGTCTTTCTTTCCATGGAAGGTGGGTAGGCCTTTAGTGTGGGATGCAACGTGTGTCGATACTCTTGCGCCATACCATCTTCCTGGCTCGGTGTGCTGCTCTGGCGCTGCTGCTGCGGCTGCGGAAAACCTGAAGCTGCGAAAGTATAACCTTATTGGTAATTATATTTTCGAGCCGTTTGGGGTTGAAACCCTCGGGCCGTGGGGTTCGAGTGCTCATAGTCTCTGCAAAGAAATATCGAAACGGCTGGTTGACACTTCCCGTGACCCAAGGGCTGGTTTCTACCTTGGCCAGCGGCTAAGTATTGCCATACAACGTGGTAATGCCGCCAGTCTCTTGGGAACACTACCAGTCGTCAGCGATGTGGATGAATTTTTCGACGCCATTTTTAAATTTGTGAATAGGTTTAGTTAAGCTAGGATTATTTTTGTTTTTTTTTTTCTTGTACATACTTTAAGACTGTTAGTTTCTACTAAATTGTGTAAATAATAATTATTATAAATATTTTAAATTCGGACGGACAGAGTTCAGGTCTAGTACGCAATCCCACATACAAATAGTACTATGGCTACTTTGGACCCACATTTAGGCTCCTGCAGACACCCGCGACGACGCGACGCGACGCGCGATTTTGCGACGCGATTCTGGTAGAGTAATTTCATGAAGTTTTCATAGAAATTGTTCTACTAGCGTCGCGTTGCGCCTGTCTGTGGTTTAGCCTTACCATTTACTCGGATTCGGATCGGATGCAGTGAATACCCGCTCTAATTGTTCCACTTTATATTTGTGTACGTCAAGATGACGATCATGAGCTGTTTAACTACGCTTAATCTCCGACCAACGAAACGTTTAGGTATAGGTATTTATTTATATCTATGAATATTCTCATATGTTTTGACAAAGCCACCGGTATCTCCACAAATTATTAATATATATTATTAAAAAATATGATGTCAACACAACACAGACTGTTCAATCCAACAATTACTTAAAAACATAATTACAGGCATAACAACAATCTTATCAAATAACTTTGGAATTATACGCAATTTGAAAAGTTTTTGTGCTAAATAGGACTGAAATTGGTTTAGTGATTGATTAGTTGATTACTTCTGTAGGCGATTGTTTACTTCAACTGTAAAATTTGAATCAGAAGGCGAGCTTATGCTGTCTGAAATTGTAATATCAACATTTTTCCAACCAAAAACTGTTGTTTTCCTCAAAACAACTGCACAAAATAGTTTCCAATCTCACTAACTGCCATAGTACAAAGAAAGCGTCCACTTTATTATTGGAATGTATCACTCTTATCACCCTCTGATAGCGGTGACCAATGCCCCACGTTATGCTATGCGTCATTAGGTCCTATGTACCATCGATACACAAACCAAATTCAACCTAACCAACATGACATAAGGTTTGTTCTTTCGTGGAGTGTAGCGAGGATATGTTTGAATGAACACAAGCTTAGAGGTCAAAGAACATTGGCTGATTAGGCATGCCGATTGCTGGTACTTAGAACAAACGTGCGGTTTCGATGATAATGTATTTACGAGACTGCTTCAATACTTTCAGGGTAGTTTGTACTTTGTGGCAGTTTGTTATTAAAAATAAGGTTGGGATTCACGTGAAATCACGTCGGCGCAAATGTACATGTTATATTATCTTTGTTCGGATATAAACACTATAACACGTAGATGAGAGACGAGAGAGAAAGACCAGACGCAGTCCCGGACGGCTGCGTCTGTAGGAGAGTCGAGTGGTGATTCTTAAAAGTACCTACGTCCGGTACAGTCTATAGACGCTACTTTTTTGCTGACTAGCTAACATTTTTATCATAGCAACAAAGCTATACTTAAAAAAGAGATTATTTTAAAGGCAGTAAATTTAATTTACATACATAACATCACGCCTTATTTCCCCAGTGGGTAGGCAGAGATGTACCTACCTATAGTAACCCCACATTTCGCCAGTTAATTATGTTTAAATCCCATGTTTTAGGGGGCGAGCCTATTGCTATCATCCGGGCACATATCCAGACTCCGAGCTGCTACTGAAAACTTCCAGATTGAAAATAAAATTGTGTTAAGGTGAATGCGCAGTGGTAGAGCGCGAAATTCAAATTTTGTTACGTTTTTTGCAATTTTCAGGTGAGTGTCAGCTTGTTACTTGATCAAAATATGATTTGCGACTATAACATGTACGTATTTACAGATTTATAATCATTAGAATCAATAATACATCTTTCTAAGTTAGATTTGTTCCATAAGAACAAATTTCTTATGGAAAAGTGCTTGTGGAAGAAATCTAACTTATAAGAGATTATTAGACATTCTAATGACTATAATTCTGTAAACACGTACCTGTTATATTCGCAAATCACATTTTGATCAGGATACAACCTGATACTGACCTGAAAATTGCAAAAACGTAAGAAAATTTGAATTTCGCGGTCTACCACTGCGCATTCACCTTAATCAAATTAACTATCAACTTATTTGTTATTTGTATGAAATACCTATATAATACGATAAATTGACGTAGAGTTTCAATTAGTTTCACAAATTATATTCCTAACTGTATTTTAAAAGAATTTTCTCTAACTTTTCGTTTGTGTTTAATGCATTGTTCCTTAGCTATTAATGAAGTCAGTATTCGGTAAATCTGTAAGCAAATCTCAAGTAAACCGTTGTGATTGTCTGACCGCAATATCCATCCAATCAAATCACCTAACATGAAAATTAACAAGAGGTTAAATTGAATAGGCTTTCAGACACCGAGGGTTAGAGTTGCGCAATTCGTGTTCAATAGAATCTACATCCCTCTCCCACACATACACACACACACACACATACACTCCACCCACAAAACACACTCCACGCACAAAATATAGACAATTCTTCCATACAAACACACAATCTCACATAAAATTACGCAATGAAAATATTGTTTAGTTTTAATAAGCCAATGCGCAAAAAATATATTTATCCATCATTTTGAGTAAGTATCGGATAAAAATAAGTAAAAATGAGTATTTACTCGAGTATTTATCCACTGCCCATCACTACTCGTTCGTGATCGGTTGCGTCACCATTGCGTAGGTACGGACTGCTATTGAAATACTAGTGCTGTCATTCTGACTACTCATTATTGATTTCAGTGTTTATCTGGTTACTGGACGATAGGCCTAAGCAATCACTAAGCTGGAATGATTAAGGTCTGACGTCATTGAAGGCATTCAATCTCCAAAATAAATGCCCAGCAAAAACCTATCAGTAAACAGTCATTAGACTCATCCATAACGCCCATAAGCAAACATTTCTGGCCAAAAACAAAAATAAAATAAAATAAAAAGCCGTCCATCAGCCGGATTGCCGGACAGCCGTATCGTCCGACCCTGACCTCCGGCTTATCGCCGAAGTTCATAACACTCTTTATCCTGTATCGTGGATGAACAAATTTTTTGTAAGTACGTCAAACTTTTCGATAAACCAACCTCCGAGCCGTATTCAGGAAAGTGGGGAGGGTGGGGAATTCCGTTTTCTTGATTTAGGGAAGCTAGGGAATGTTCCTGGTACTTCTTTTTATTCCATTCTAAATTCTGATATTATATTTTAATGTTTTGATTCAAACAAAGGTTTCTTAATTTCTCTCTCTCGTAATTAAAAGATTTCTATTATGAGGTTGATTTTCAAAGAATTGCTTCTGATCTAGAAATAACAACGTGAGAATTGCTAAAAACGTTGTAAGGTTGTCTTTAAAAAAAAAACAGAAAATT
Source organism: Antitype chi (assembly GCA_947359405.1). Lineage (NCBI taxonomy): Eukaryota > Metazoa > Arthropoda > Insecta > Lepidoptera > Noctuidae > Antitype > Antitype chi. Next base: position 4,146,154 of record OX375815.1, on the reverse strand, counting down.
TTGCCCCCCAAGCAACAACCTTCTTTTCTCAGCATTTTTTTACCACTATCGTAAGTACATTACCAATTCTACCTCAAATCAAAATAAAATACAATACAAACAGGACATATTTTAACGTAAATCTCATTTAATTAGACAGAGAAGTAAGCTTTGTGTAGCCTTACATGCTTCGCAGGCAACATAGGGTCTATGAAGCAGTGCACATCTATGAAAGCGACTCTTTTCTTTGATATAGGCAAAAATCCTCTTCATAAAAAAATTGTGTAGCTTTGACGTAAAATCGTGTTCCAAAAACGTAAGTAACTAACTAAAAATGTCTAGCAAATTAAGATCAGTTCTGTAAAAATACATTTTATGATCTAATGTATAGGTATAGTAGGTACTCGTATAATTAGCCTTTGATGTTCCCACAGCTGGGCCGTAATCCGCAAGCGGGACCAGTGGGGGTTTGCAGATGTCACATGTCTTCAATTTATTTTATTTTGGAGACGTTTCATCACGATTTTCCTTCTCCGTTTTAATTTACATAAAGTTAAGCACCTGCTCTGAAAATACTTTTTTCATTTTATTTAGATAAGTACTGATGTTTCATTCTAATTGTATTTCACCTGTAGGTATCGGATTTCGTGGCGAAGGAGCTGAGTAAACTGCCCCCCGTCACATTCGATCACGTCGACGTTACACGGCTGCTAAAGGACATCACTACCTTGAAAGCGGAGATGACCAAGATGCAGTCCAGAATGGAGGTTTCAGACAAGAAAAATATTGAACTACGTTCAGAAATAGCATTATTGCGCAACGTTAGTTCGGTAATTGGGTCACCAGAGGCCTCAAAGGTGAACACGCGTCGAGGAGCGCAAAATGCATCTATCGGCAGTTTTGGATCGGCGAACACAGGTGCGTCACCCGCTGCCGATAACGCTGAGCAAGCGCCGCCCGCCGCTGCCGTCGCCCGCACCACAACACCGGCTGTGGGAACGTCACACGTAGGTACGTCGACCCCTCGTGCCTACGCTGCTATTGTCGCCACCGGCAAATCTGATGCGTCGCAGCAACAGCGAAAAACCAGAAAAGGGGATAATCTGAAAAAGGGTACTCAACCTGCCCTGACTGCGGTCCGCAACTCTGTGCCAAGATTGGGCCTGGTTGATGAGGAAGGTTTTACTAAGGTAGAAAGGAAGAAGAAGCCTTGCCCTCGTAACTTGTACGGTACCGCACCGAGTGGACCCAGCATGCTGCTGCGCCCTGCTGTGCCTACGACGCAGCTGTACATTTCACGTCTGCATCATTCCACGAAGATTGAGGAAGTCGTGCAGTACTTGAAAGTGAAGACCAACTGGACTCTGAGGGTCGAAAGGTTGGAATCGCGCCACGACGTCAACTTTAAGTCGTTCGTGGTCCGAGTTCCAACCCAGCATCTACAGACCTGCTTGAAAGAGGACTTTTGGCCGAAAGGTGTCGTTTATCGGCGTTTCCGAGGACGGTTACGCGACACCTCACAGCGATACACGACGCCGACCACTTTACGTGTATAGTTATAGTTTTGATAAGTTTCATAATATGTATTAGTTTATTAATATTTTTAAGATTATTTTGTGTATTTTATCTATGGGCCTCAGCTGCCTGATAATAAAATGATTGATTGATTGATATCCAAAGAACTGGGTTGGAGGTCAGATAGGCAGACGCTCCATGTACAAAAATACAGGTATTCAGCTGTATCCGGTGAAGCCGACCCAACATGTTAGGAAAAGACTTGGCAGGTGATGATGACAAGTGGATACTTATGGGTTTTATGTAAACAAAACACACTCATAATCAACCGTGCTTACCTAAATCTATATCCTCATTAATATATCATAATCACTGAACCTATGGTGGCCTCTCTAGAGAGAGGCAGGCCCCCTCTATGCTTTGCCATTAACACTCTATTCTAAAACCTCTCGACTTAGCAGAAGTTTGGACCATATACAACCATACACACCCAGCCTTAACTCCTTAGACTAAAACAATAAACACGTTCCAAAACAATACGGAGGGAAACTTCCAACCCTCCGTAATCGCTGGGGTATTGTTTCCCTATTAAAAAACATTGGTAGCACCGCCGCTACAAAGCACCGAACTATCTTAAGCGAAACTTCACTAACTTTGAAACTTCACAGCGAGTTGTTTCAATAGTTTGCAGCCGCTAATCAGTGCTACAAAGGGATATTCTGTGTTGCATTAATTTTGATTGGTTTATAAAGCTTTTTCGGACCATAGACTTCAGCGGCGAAGTGCCAATTTTTCTAAGAGAGAAGACTAAGCGAAGTCAGTTTTAACTTGACTTATCAATAAAGAATACTTACTATCATTCTAAAGTTTATATAGGAATGTAGAGAATTAAATACAGTAAAATTGAGCAGCTAAAAAACCAAATTAATGTGCAATATTCCTCCATATCGTTCTCGTTGATGCATTTTTCTATATCTGTCTCTGTCATAACCTGTTGTTCAGCGACTTGCTCTCGTCATATCAAGCGATGCCACGTGACCTAACGTGACATCATTTCAATACAGAGCTAAAAATTACCGTTTTTGTTGTTTGAATGTTATGGTGAATTAAATACCCGTAGTGTAACTATATTTTTTGATAATAGTAGACACTATTGACGTGCCATTTTTTAATAGCGATAGAGTTGCCGATGCGAATCCCCGAAGGGATGCCGGTAGGAATCGTGTTATATGGTGCCTTCGCCACTGACAGACTTTGATGATTACAAAATGCGGTCTTTGTTTAGTTCTAGCCTAAATCTCGAAGCTAGTTTTTGTATTTCCAACTGTATTTCAATTTGGGTAAAATTCGTAATACAAGAAAGACAACAGCACCGGACTAAGTTGTCAGTTTCGTAAAAGGAACTGCATTTCTATACGTATTGAGTTCTTAACTCCAAAACTGGCTTTATGGTTTGAACCTGATCCAAATAAAAACCTTGTTTTGTAGAAACCATTAAGTCTTTAAATGTTTCTAATTTAGTTGTATTCCAAATAAAAGGAATATAGTTTTACAGTATAATTATAAGAAACAGTCGATTGATGTGGTGGCGGAAAAATACTGGATACTTTTCGCAAGTTGCTGGTTTTGATAAAGAAAACATTGTGAAAACGATTCAAACGCGAAAAACTAATATCATGCCTTTGTCAAAAGAATACTTTGAAATAGATAGATACATAGGTAATCACGTAGGGTAGTTATTCAAAAATTACATCAAGATCTCAATAAATACTCACTACAGCATAGCTACTCACAACCAAGTATGATGAGTATCAATACAAACCATCTCTGGCTTAATGATACAAATAAACGAACTTGTTTTAAGACAATATCTACGAATAAATAAAAAAAAAAAAAAAAAAAAACATTCAATACACTTCAAAACACAATGTTATCCAAGGAGTCCTTCTATATGCCGTTCACATATCCAAAACCTGAGAGTTATTGACAGTTTAAACCAAATATACGACTACTAGGTATTCTTCCTACGGTTACTTGCTGTCGGGGATTAGGCAAATCACGTAATCGAAAATCTGTCATTTTCGACTCGGAAGTCTAGGTATCGACTGGTCGTGAATAGCTATGCAGATCGAAAAATAAATCGCTGTAACCAAAACTCCCGTACAAGAACAGCTGACCATTTACATCCGAACATTCTTCCCGTAGCTACCCATTGCTTTTATGTATGGTCACTACATTACTGGGGTAGGGTGCTCCCTCAATTCCGTCCACGCTGAGTCAAGGCGGTGCCTTGGCACGATTCTATGAAATTATGATATGCAGCCACTTTAATGTGATTGCGCTCACATTAGCAAGATGGCCTGAAATTGTGGTCGCTTGTTTGTGGCGTTATTTAAGTTAGGTTGTGTTTTTCGGGAAGGAAATGTACAGGTCCTTAATCGTATTTAAATGTTTTCTTTATTTAGAAGTTATCAGTAGGATTCCCTGGATCCGTGTAATAGTAATGGGTACATATACCCCATGAATTGGGGTTCATAACATAACCAACAAGATGGGGTAAACCAACAACTCACCTCTGCCTATCCCTGCCGGGAATACGTGTGACGTTATGTATTTCATGAAATAGGTTACAATCTAAATTGGTTTTATTTATTTAATTGGTATTCATACACCTCCTGTTTATGTATATACACTATGACATACTACTACATACTGAATGACTGTATATGTATATACAGGGTAAATTTTTAACCAGTGCGCAAACTATAACCATGAATTCAGAATATCATTCTAGACCCTCTAGCGTAGACATTTTTCGTCGATTAAACAAAATAAAATCAGCTGATTCATAGAAAAGTGCAATACCTACGCGGTCAAAATGTATGGAATAGCGGTTTTTTTATAGGTAACTCAATTACAGGAATTGTGAATTCTTTAATAATTATTATTTGACTAGTGGAGGTCGGAATTTATCCCACGGAAACATACTACTACGTTCAATAGAACTATGTAATATTTAACACTATCTCTAGCTCCTAGTCGGCATGATTTTTTCCAATATAATTTTCGCAACAATATTTTAGCCAATTTACACAAAACCAATACTTTCCTCATAAAAAGCCCGGCTATTAGTAAAAACTGTATGGAAAACCGTTCTGTATAGTTTTGAATTTTTCGTGTTCAGAGAGACAGACAAACGCGGCACTGTCCTTTTATTCCTAAACAAATATTATTTATTCATAAGGAATACTCACACTATTTACCTGTTCTTTATTTCAGTGTAAATTGCGCTGTGGGTTTTGGTAAGAAAGTAATTGAATCTCCTACCTAAAGGTAGTTTATTCCTGTCGACTACAGGCTGAAATGTAAACAAACAACTAGGTACATATTTACCATGTAATTATTTTGTAGACAAAATAATTACACGAAACACAACAGAGACAATTTTGATAGACTCAACTCTAACTCAAACTATTTACCTATTTCAATTAAAATACTTACAGATACTCTTTAAATTGTCAAAAAGTCGTTCAGTTAGTAAGAAAGTAGAAGTTGAACTATACAGTGTGGCAGAGACATCTACGCATAAATTGAAATCATGAATCTATATAAATAAAAAGAATAGTCCTGACTGACTGACTCATCAACGCCCAGCCCAAACCCTTGGACCTAGAAAGCTGAAATTTTGCACAAAGGTTCCCTTCATATTGTAGACAAGGAATAAGGATTTTTAGAAATTCAACCCCTAAGGTAGTTAAATAGGGGATTAAAGTTCTGCGCGGGCGAAGCCGCTGGCAAAAGCTAGTTCAGCTTAAATATGATTCTAGACCCCCTTTTTTTTGGACGTGATATCATCAAATGACTTCTTTCACTCTGGGCGGACCGGGAGGGCGTGTCAGACTTTTAGGTACTGACTAAAACCCACCCGTGTTCCTTCAGTTGCCTGAGCGCAGAAACTTTTCGTCGGTTACCAAAAAAAAAAATCTACAGTTTCATAGAAGAAAGCAATACCTACGCGGTCAAAATGTATGGCAGAGCTAATTTTTATTAACTGACGAAAAATATCAACGATTCAGAATCATGTATCAATGCCTCCATAGTAACAGCCTATGCGTCGATGTCCCTGCTACACTGTATTGTAGGTATATGTTAGGCAGAATACCTTCAATCAATCAAGTAAGATAAGAGACAGCAAAACCTAAGGCTAGGCTTATCAATTGAGGTCTAGCGTCAATCACAGAAGTACTTACCAGCCATAACGCTTTTTGTTAGGTGGGCCACTGCCCTAAATGAGACCAACGGGATGATGACCAATGTTCTAGATGACTATAGATATGTACAACCTACATATCTCGTACCTAAATGGATGAAGTTTTGTTATGCTTGTTGTTAGCGTAGTTATTCGTTTTACCGCTGATCAAAATAGTTAGATTGACTACCTCGTTCGTTGGTCTAGTAGTCGCAAGTGTTACTGCAGAGCATGAGGTCCAGCGGTTCGATTCCCTGGTCAGGCAAAGTGTTATTGGATTTTTCTATCTAGAATTTATCAGTAGGCGTCCGGAGTCTGGATTTATGCCTGTTTGATGGCAATTGGCTCGCCCCCTATTACATAGAATTTAAACAAAACTGGCGAAATGTGGGTGTACAATGCTGCACAACCCTTCGGGGAAACAAGCCGTGATGTTTTATTAAATTAGTTAGATGGGGGATAATTTGTCAGCGGTAAAACTAATTTCGTGTTTAAAAATCCAGAAAGCTGAATAGAATTTAGAAATACGTTAAAATAGTACTCAAAAGAGTGAAGAGAATTGCCATATTTAAGGTACACACACAGTACATAGTACTTTCAAATATGGCAATTCTAAGAGAAACTAAGCAGTCTGTTAGGTATAATGTGTTAAAGAGGGAAGAAAAAGTGAATAAATACTACTATAACACGAATTAAATACCAACCAATTCTTATTGGTGGGATTCCCATCATAGTTTTAAGATATTCATCACACAACGGAATGACATAATCGTGTTATATACCTCAAACATTACTAGTAAACCACTTAATTTATCTCAAATGCTTATTCATTACCAAGTTAACTGAGACTGATTTTACACACACAATTGATCGGATGGCAACATCATAAAAGTTTGACCCTCGCAACAAAAAGTAGCCGAAATTCGTCATGTCCAATTTAAAGGCCCTACTGCGATAAACTTTGTCGAAGCAATTTGTTTTACAGGGATGAAAACATTAGTCTGTCTGGTTTTTTTTGTCCTCTCCCGTATCGAGCTGAGGTCTCCAAGGTCTATTTTTTGTAGCTCGGTATTATATTACTATGATAATAAAGAATGATTTGAAAGTGACATATTTTTTGTCTTCAAACAACCGAAATAAAATCTAACTAAGCATAATCAGCCTAGAGGTAATGGTCTCATTGGTGGGACACACGACTCCTTGCTTTGATTGAGAGTGGGGTAAAATCCACCACGCAGGCCCGGTGCGGGTTATTGGATGTCATATGTCTTCTAAGTTTTAGTTCTAGTACATGCCGGTTTCCTAATGATGTTATCCTTCACTAATCTGACTAAGAATGAGCCACAATCAGACGCAGTTTCACTGACGCCAGAGCTGACTCAAGCAGTTAATTATATAAGAAAAATTAATTAAAGAAACCACACAAAGTGCTCTCGAAAATGAGGTCAGAATCGAAAACGACAAAAAAACCCAAAAGTCTTCTTCACTTTTCCCTTTTCATTCGTCTTTCCTGTATTAAATATAAAGTAACCGTTTTTCTAACCTCAAGAGGGGCATGTCGTGATGATAAGTACGGAGGGGGAGGCCTCTTCAGCCACGTGGATAGGTTAGGGGTGGCCCTGCTTTGAGCCGGGCCCCTGGGCCCCTTGACCCCGTGAGAGATAAAAGCATCATGATAGACTTATACGTTACATGTAGGTATGTACAGACGTCTTGAGTGGACCTCGATGTTATTTATTAAGGTTTGCTTCCTTTTAAGGGGTCAGCGCCTTATGGAATGGACATTAAGGTCACAAATTGCTGGAATATGCGAAGTTTATAAAAACACCATTTAGAAAATATTTTCACTTTAATGTTTTAAAGATGACGTACCTTAAATTATTCCCACTGTATCGAATAAGGGTGTGTTCTGAATGATGTCTTAAAGATTATGAAAAACAATTCGAATGGTACAAAATCTTTCTAACTTGAGTGAAATTGGAAATATCTTAGATAGTCGATTTCCCTACGTTACCTACAAAAGTTAGACCATCATGTTCTTAAGAAGCTTGGGATAGGTACCTATTATTTTCTTAATAAGATATTTTCGCACTGCCGGAACCCAGACCTCCTCTCGGCGAGAGAAAGTGGGCCGTAATCTACCACGCGGGCCCAGTGCGGGCTGGTAGAAGTCACATGTCTTCGAACTGTTGGTTCTAGGACATGCCGGTTTCCTCATGATGTTTTCTTTTACCGTTTTGAGAGCAACTGGTCTCACCAGTGGGTACAGCTGGTCTTACTAGTGGGCTACAACTGGTCTCACCAGTGGGCTACAATTGGTCTCACCAGTGAGCTACAACTGGTCTCACCAGTGGGCTACAACTGGTCTTACCAGTGGGCTACAACTGGTCTCACCAGTGGGCTACAACTGGTCTCACCAGTGGGCTACAACTGGTCTCACCAGTGGGCTACAACTGCTCTAAAAAATTACGTGTATTATTTCTAATTCGTTCGTAGCCTAATAAAACGTTGATAGCTCATTGATTTCTGTACTAAATGAGTAACTTTTGTGTGACTAATGTTTCCATTGTTATGTTCTTAGATAAGGTCCGGTTATTTCGCTATAAGTATGAGTAAGTACGGACAGAATACATTGATGTAATTTCATGATTTCATTATTTTGTATGTACTAGAAATATTTTTACGACTAATAAGTCGGATATAGTGGACTAAAATTATTTTACCATGTTACTATGTAAGTACCTATATTCTCGCAATTTCTTTTTTAAATTTCAATACTTATGGATGCAGAGTCATAAATTATCAGCAGCAGTTCCAAAATGTTTTGTCTTTACTGATACGTTTCAAATCGACCGAAATGACTGTTTTAGGTGTTGTTTCGACTTTCATGAACGTACATACCTATCTCATTTGCCTAGCAAGTGGAGTTTGTCTCCACAAATAAATTAAATTAAAATCCTCGTCTCGATTTATTTGCACGTGTAGGTGATTGAACCACGATTGAACGAGCTTGTAAATGTCAGCAGAAATAAAAATAGGCATATTTATTCACAAAATTCTGTAATCAGGTGCCTATAAATTTTTAATATATTTCATGTGTTTTTTTGTTTGAAAAAATATGTTGTGATAGTTCATGTTAATCAAACGTTTATTCTCAGAATGTATCTTTCACAAAATGTTTAAGTATTAGTACTTAGCTATCTACTAAATTAAATTTAACAAGACGCAAAAAAACACTTTCCACCAAGGCCAATACCAAGACCATAAGCAGAATGTCTTTTTCATAACTTAATTTTGAAGATTCTTTACTTAGAATAAGATACACTATTCCAAGAAATCATAATATCGCAAGGGACTTTTGGCAAGCGGTCAAGTACCTCAGTCGTTAAAATTAATTGATATGAAAAAGATAAATCACGCACAGCTCCCCGTTAGAAGAAACACAATTTCAATTACAGAACGTTCAAAATTAAATGAGACGACTAAACTGTGACAAAAGAAAGAAAATCACCGACCAGTTCTATTTCTATTTAGCTTGCTATCACTGGAACTTGTATGGAGTAAATGCAAACTAGAAAAACAAATATTTGCTAGCGAGTATCTGTGGTTAGTTCCGCTAATGGTAGACACTGTCTTGTGGTGCCGAACCACTTTATTTGTTTACTACGGTTTAAATGTACGGACATTTACTGGATTTACAGTTCTGTTCAGGATGGTTTTAGATGTAAGAAGCGATTTGTGTGATTGCTCTTTGATTGCTGGTTAAAAGAAAAAGAAAAATGTAGCGACGAAGGAACACATTGAATTTCGAATGACTAAACAACTTTTAGAAAGAAATAAAAAGCAGTGTAGACCTAAAACACATAATTTTGCAATCCGGTACAAGATAGGGAACTTTAGATATATAGTTAACTAGCTTTTTCCCACGACTTCACCCACGTGGAGGTCGAAAATTATCCCAAGGGAACGTATTACGGCGATAAAAAGTATCCTATGTGTTAATCTAGGTTATAATCTATCTGTGTGCCAGATTTCATCCAAATCTGTTAGGCCGCATATGCGTGATTGAGTAACAAACATCCTAACATACAAACTTACAAGTTTATTGACTCCAGTATTACAGCCAGTAGTAGTAGGTACACTTATACACAAAACTATAATACCTGAAGCAAAAGGTTTAAGCGTCAGCATTATGCTTAGGCCCCGCGGGTTGCTAAGCGCTGGTTTTCGGCTTAAACCCTTGACTCCTGTTTACAAAAAAAAAGAGTAATTAGTTTTATTCTTTACAAATCCTTACTTGCATCTTGTTGCTTATGTGGAAAAGGGAGAAATCAGTCAGTGCCTTTCATCTTTGATAAATAAAAGTCCTTGGTTTAAAAGATAACATGTTTATGCTATGTAGGTATTGATTCATTTGCCCTTTGCTTTTACATCATCAACGGTTTCCTCTAAATATTCAGAGTGTATTTGCTTCAATTTGGAAGTTTAACAAATTAGGTCCCGTTTCATGTATTTGAATTGCTTTTGAATAGGAATAGCAATTTATGTACTTACCTACTTTCGCATTAATTAAAGTGTAATGCTTTGTGTGAAACGTAATTTATCCATTGAACGGAATCTGATTAATGTATTACTCGTCATGCTATTTGCTTTTTGAATATTGATTACTTTCTTTAAACTGTATGGTATATAAGGAGTCCATTTTATGAAAACTATTTATATACCTATTAAAAAGAAAACAGTTACTAACTCTATTTTAAAATTGTTATTTCTTTGTTCCAGATAATTTCACAAATTAACAATAATATGCCATAGTGTTCAACACAGTGTATATAAAAATGTTTCTCATAATGACTTTACGGCATAATCGTGCAACCGCTGCGGCAGTCAGCGCGTTACTGACGATATTAGTGTGTGCGGTGTTTGAAGGAAGCTTGGTGGAGGGGAGAGAAGAACCACATAAGTACACGATAGACGAATTATTGTCTATGGATTTTGAGCACAAAGACTCTGGAGACCTTGGAATGGACCCTTGTAAAGCTGGTAAGACATTATTCTATTTATTTTTTTACAAATTAAATAATTTAACATACCTACTAGCATGCAAGCGGATACTAACGGTGTACGAATAAGTATTACCAACAGTATTAAGATGATATAGCAGAAATAAGAATCCTAAAAAGTAAAAATATACTGACATCATACATAAACTCACAAATCACAAACAGATAAACTCGTTAAAGATCGTCCCTTTGACGAGCAACAAAGATCTCTTTCAATAAAAATCAGTAGGTGTTGAACTTTTTACGTCTGTTCTCGTAAAATGACAGTTTCAGACCCTCATTTTTTCTTTGTCGATCATATAAATCCGTAGTATGGGCACGAGGCAGATATCAAATGTAGACAAATTCCTCGCTGACGTTTTATGAGGAAAAAAGGTGGGGAAATGTGAGAATAAATGTAATTGAAAACCTTACCGGTTCAGTGACTGCGCTTTGGTCTTTAAACTCAGGGTTGCCAATTCTGTTTTTGATACCAAAACATTATTTTAGCACAATCAGCATATAATGTTCCCACTGTTGGGACTCAAGCCTCCACTAGGAGGAGAGAGTTAGCCGTCAACCACCACTCATGCCCAGTGCGGGTTGATAGATGCCACATGTCTTCGATTTTTTTTTGTAAGTTTCCTCACGATGTTTTCTTCACCGCTTTAAGAGAAGTGGTGAAGAAATGGGTTCAAACCAACGACCTACTACTCGGTAAGCCGCAGCCGTTATATTATCTTACAATTTGTCCACCAGTTCACCAACAAAATAAATTAAAGATCACATAACATATATAATACATTACAGAAAACTCGAATTCAATTTAATATGTCAATGATTTGTGTGTGTTATCATACATACTGTTATTAATAAATAATAGTTTAAAAAACTAAAACACACGCTTTAAAAACCAATCTAAAAAAGGAGAAAATAATTTAATTCAATTAAAAAGCGTGGGGTGCTTTTTGAGGTATTTTTATAATCAATTAATGTCAAGCACCCCACGCTTTTTAATTGAATTAAATTATTTTCTCCTTTTTTAGTTTGGTTTTTAAAGCGGGTTTTTTAGTTTTTTAAACTATTATTTATTTTCTATTTTTTAGTTCTGCTAACTACAAAAACGTTTTTTTTTTTGGTTTCACATTTTTTTTTAAATTATTGAATTGTCATCGGTCCTCGACAAGTTTACAAAGTTTCAATGAAATCTGACCGATTAAAGTGGGTCAAAATCGCGCTCAAAGGAGTCGGTTACATATAAACAAACTAACAAACAACAAACATACAAGTGAAGCTAATATAAAGCGTGTAAAAACATGAGTGCACTTAACCTTCGTTGTTAGTTTAGTGATTTCAAGTTAATATTATTGGAAAAGTTTCATTAAGAATGAAACTTCATCAGACAAAAATGAGAAACAAAACACATATAAAATTCTTTTTTTATTTAATACTAGCTTTTGCTAGCGGCTTCGCACTCGTGGTGGTCGAAAATTATCCCACGGGAACGTATTGCCGGGATAAAAAGTATCATAAGTGTTAATCCAGTTTATAATAACGTGATTGAGTAAGAAATATCCAAACATCTAAATATCCAAACATTTATTTTCACATTTATTTATTTAACTGTTTATGTACACACATATATAAACAGACAAGAAGATTAAAACAGAAAAATAGGAACAGAGGTGATGCTTATTTCTAAAGAATACTCTTCCAGCATACCTGCGATAGGAGAGAAGATAAAGAGATGTAGACAGCGTGTGTAAGGGTAAAAGGGAAAATGAACTACATTTATAATAAAAAACAATAAATCACTAAATTAATTAAACCAATAACATGGGAATATACAACATACATAATTACAAACATACATACTTCTAAAATAAATATCACTAAAATATTAATAATAATAATGTAAATAAAATAATACATACACAACTATGACGATGTGTCCACATCGTCATAGTTGTGTATGTAGATAGTGTTCTTTCACTATTCTTTTAAAAACTGCAACAGTTTGGCAGTCCCTAATGTCGGGCGGAATATTAAGTAGGATATATAGTGGGATTAAAAGCTTTTTTACCATCAAATGTCACAACATAATACAATACAATACAAGGGCATTTCATTCAATTACGTAATAGCAGCAACAAAAACCATTTTACGAAACATTTGCTTATATCTTTACTCTCACCAGCCTTTCCGTTTGACCGTTTGTATAGACGATCGCGTTAAACTGTGCCTCCCTAACAATATTGCCACCACGGCACGGGCATCGGGCAATGTCGGGCAACGCCGGGCAATTGGAACAAACAAACCGTGAAAGGACCGTTGGCAGATAGCCCGGATTTACGTCATGGACAGCTTATAATTCTCGCTGATTACCTCCGCACGGAATTTGACACAATTCCGACCGCGGTGTGGTGCGAAGGATGAGTAACAGCGATTAAGGCCGTGGTAACTTTAAATAGTATCGTTATGCGCAATAATAGTTCTAATTGCAAACCGATACGGGTTAAAATCTGTTGTAATAAATTTGAATAATAAATGAGCAAGCGTATGTCGTAAAAATGCAAATAAAATCGCATAAAATTAGGTGGCCCAAAGGCTAAGGTGTTGAACATCAAGACGTTACGGCAGCTACCATTTATTAACTTGATGTAACGTGCTTACATCAAGTTAATGTTTGTAGGGGATTCATTGTTATTTGGTTATAGTTTTTGCTACTGATTGGTACGTCTTGTGTCATCTAAATTCGATCTATGCTCTCTAAAAACAACAGGATCTTGCTATAATATTATGTATGTAGTGTTTATTCCGAACCTACGTCACATTATGTTACAATAACAACTTTTGACTAAAGGCATATAAAGGGATATATTTATATACGTTACTTATCACAAAAAAGTAATTTTTAAAATGTTTGTCTGTCTGTTTGTTACGGCTAATCTAAGAAACAGCTGGATTAATTTTGACAAGTAGTTTAACTGGCAGACAGTTGATGTTATAAGGAGTGACGGAAAGCTTTTATTTTATAAAAATAATGAGTAAAGAGACACATTAATGTTTTCGACATCCACGCGATCGAAGTCGTGGGCACAGCTAGTAATACATATAAACTTCATCATCATCTGCCTCGCCTTTTCTCAACTATGTTGGGGTTGGCTTCCAGTCTGACCGGATGCATCTAAATAGCAGTATTTTACATATAAACTTATTTGTTAATAAAATAAAACTAAGACCACAGACAATAAAACGTCACCTGCCTATAATTTTTTTTACTTGCACCATCTTCTGAGGCGAGCTGAGAGGGTCTGTTTTTATCGTCCACCGTTGATTTCTGTTTTAGCACTTTTTAATGGTACCTCTCTCTCTGGTCGAGATTTAAATACCCGACATTGTCCGCCTTTAGTCGCGGGAATAGTTTCCACAGCCTTTTCGAAACGGTTAAAAGTTTTAAATTTCGCTTTTGTGTGTTTAAAATGTGGCGTTAAAAGGATTTTTTTTTAATTTATGTCGAAAGTGGGTTAGTATGGTTTTTTAAAATAATTTGTACACGTTTTTATTTTATACTAGCTTTTGCCAGTGGGTTCACTCGCGTGGAGGTTGGGATTTATCCCACAGCAACGTACTACCGGGATAAAAAGTACCCTAAGTGTTAATCCAGGTAATAATCTATTTGTGTCCCAAATGTCATCCAAATCCGTTCTGCCGTTGTTGCGTGATTGAGTAACAAACATCCAAACATCTAATTATCCAAACATACAAACTTTTACATGTATAATATTATAGTAGGACGTAGGCTATATTCACTTGAGGATAGCACAAGTTGGATGAGTTTTGACATCGCTTTTTGATTGAATCAATTGGCGCACTTAGAACCAATAGGTACAATACTTCTGTGCTTAGAATAAATACTAACTGACGACGGTTAAAACACACATCTTACATTATACAGGTTGAAATTGAAAACATGCGACAAACCGAAATGAGAGATTGTACTCATCATTATGAACAACTTTTACTAAGGGACCAAAGATGCAATCGCAAAAAAAAAACAGCTGTTCCCTACATTTTGACGAGTCATGCGAACATAAATGTAGGGAACAGATGTTTTTTTTTTCGCGATTGCATCTTTGGTCCCTTAGTAAAAGTTGTTCATAATGATGAGTACAATCTCCCATTACGGTTTGTCGCATGTTTTCAATTTCAACCTGTATATAATACACAGATTTGTATTTGAACATGCAAGAATGCAACCCGCTACCTTGATGTTGGGGCAGCACATTCCACCACGTATTGTGGGACACCACATCTCTGTGTTTTGGTGTAACTAGTAATGTGGCAATTTCAGTGTATTGTGAAGGTTTATGAACAGTGGTGGTGGTGGATAATTAGAAATGGCCGTGCACGGTGCTTTAATTTGTGTAAATTATTTATCACCACTGCTATTTAAACGGTAACAGGAAAACATAGTCAGGACCGGCATGTCCTGGAACTAAAATTCGAAGACATGTGATAGCGTAGTGGATTACTGCCCACTACCACTCACAGAGTGGTTACTGTGCCCCAGCAGTGGAAACATTATACGGCTAATTATTCTATGAAGTAAATAACTGCGGAAGGCAGGCTTGGGACAAATCACAATTGTGACGTTGATAATTTTATATGGAGTAACAAAACGACCATAATATTTTTTCCTCACAAAAAGCAGCCATTGTATTTTTACAGTCGTTTCAGTCAGTGTAAACATTTTAAATCGAAACCCACTCCATCTGGCGAGCAAATAAATAACTAGGGCTGCCCGTTGGCATTTTAAAATAAAATAAACAATTAACGCATCCCAGACCGACAGATGATGGAAAAACCGTCAAAGTTTATCGGCACGAAACGGTCGCACGGCACTAAATTGGAATCTGGCACTCTATAAACCTTTAATGTCAATAAAGCGGTCCCTCATCAAGTGAACCGTAAAAATCGGTGGAATGCCGGTTTTTACACCCGACACCACGACCGACGAAAAAATCGTTTTTTTTTACTTTTTTCAATGCTTTTGATTGTTGTCGGCTGCAGCGCTGCCGCAGGTTTTGTGAAAAATATTTAATACTTTTTCCCAATATGTGGAATTCAATAGAACTGTCGATATATTCAGCCGGTTTTTTACCAAAGCCAAAATAATGAAGGTGTAAATAAACCCTTATTAATGCAGATTTTATGTAGTTTTTGTGTCCCAAAACAACTTTGAAGTGAGATTAGAAACATTTAAATGACTATTTTACATAAAATTAATGAAGCGTAAAATGTAAGTCAAAGAATGTTTCGTATTTCGTAGACGGTGGCGCTACGCTACGCCTGAATAGCTACGCGATTAAAACTCGTAGCACGTCGTAGCGTCGCGTAGCTCAACTTTCATTTTGCTTTGCAATAATTTTTGTATCAATTTCTGTATCTTGTCAGTGGAACGGTTTTTATTTGAAATTACTAAATAAAAAATCGTATAATTCAAATTACCTAATGTATAGAATTTATCTCAATAAATTCAACAAAAACTTAAACTTAATTAAA
This sequence comes from Antitype chi, assembly GCA_947359405.1. Taxonomy (NCBI): domain Eukaryota; kingdom Metazoa; phylum Arthropoda; class Insecta; order Lepidoptera; family Noctuidae; genus Antitype; species Antitype chi. The sequence goes on along the minus strand of OX375815.1, from coordinate 4,129,804 downwards.
CATTAGCAAAAGTATATTAAATCACATCTAAAAGCTTGTAGTGAACAAGAATAAACAAGTTTTTTTTGTGTAATAATTTAAATCAGAAACGCTAAAAAAAAACAAAGTCCTGTAGTCATCACATGCATAATTATCCACTTTGCCCACCTTCCTAGTTTACGAGTGGGCGTTTCATAAAAACCATTCACTACAATATTTAGTGGTATCGTTCGCGACCAGACCCTGGCACAATTAATAGCTACTGGATTTACCACTTAAGTTCCGTATTGTTGGAGTTTGAGTTCCATTGGAGCGAAGTTTTCAACAAGCATTTAGTATTACCTCAGTAGGGAAGAAGTTGTATTTTTTTGCTCAAGGATCTCGTAGACTATTAAGGTCAAACCTTAGCTGTAGTTGGTCTTTCGTAGGTAGGAATAAAGATGTCATATTTGAACTACATTTCTTTCACAGATAATTACCCTCTTATATTGCATTACTGTCAAAATAACAATGAACTTTAACTTAGTTGTAATAAGGTTGCTGTTGGTTTGCTAGTATGTGAAGTTCAATAACTGAACAAGGAGTATGCAGCTTTTTTTTTATTGGGAAGCACAGTAAGTTGCGCAACTTGTTTTTGTGTTGAGGATGTACTGTGGGCTGCATCAATTGGGTACCCCATTAGTATTAAAATTTTAATAAATTTGGGGTTCCCAATTGATGCAGCCCACTGTACATATCTGGCTGGCATGAATGATTGGAGAGGTCTATGTCCAGCGGTGGACTGCTGTAGGCTGATGACGATGTAGCAGGCAACATGGAATGTTCATATGTTACTGGCAACAAGTTTCTGTTTCGTATTCATGGTGCGACATTATTGCGAGCAGCATTTGATATTACAGCAACAACTTTGTGCTACTGTTTCTCAACTTTGTTCTCGTGGTTAACTTGGTTTGCTGAGGACTGTCCTTACCCTGAATAATATGAGGAAATATTTAAAAGTTCAAAATAAAAAATCTATTCTTAATATTCATATTACTTATGAAAACAATTCTTTATTAATACAAACAATAAAATCCATATCATCTGCAATTTGTACGCCATGAGGAAAAAAAAAGCGTGCCTCCATCACGACGCTCGTTACATTTGCAATCCCGCGCCGTGACGCTCATACTAAAAGATATCCGTCACGTCTGATATGAATGGTGGTGTACCTATGTACGTATGGTATGGCGGGTATCTACGTATGTAGGGATTGCACTACGTGAATGGCGGTTTTACTTTGTGGCATAACGTCAACTGAAAAAGAAACGGTACTGTATTCAGCTAACGGCGCACGTGTTTTTTTTAGGAAAGGCGTGCTATCAGTAAGTTTCTTCTCAGAGTAGGCAGATAGGAAACGCCGGCCTCATCTAGTTTAAAACAAATATGTTTGACGTGTAAAAGTGTTTGTACAAACCTACTTACAGAAATAAAATCATTTATCATTTATCATAAACTTGCACTAACAATTTTGAATGACCTTACTTTTTATCGTTGTAGACTGTGGCTTGGAAATAAATAAGTTCTTACATGACAGTCATTGAATGTCAATGTAAGAACTCACTTATTTCCAAACGGAAAGTCAATCTACATAATAATACCTTTTTGGCGTTTCTTAAATTCCATGTGTAAGTTAATTATGTTTGTAATGTAGGCTTAAATTAGCTACCTCATAACACAGGGTGGCAGGGACATCGACGCGAAACCTATTACCATGGATTCAGTAGGTAGGTAAATGATTCTGCACCAGCGTTAAAAAAATTCGAGGATTATAAAACAAAATAGGTGTTCCAAACATTTTAACTGCTTAGGTATTGCATTTTGCGTCGGGAATCCAGGCTAATTCCCGGCCAGAGTAGGCGCGGGCTTGCGCATGGCGAGTACTGGGTAGGTCGCTGTCCAGTAAGGGCCAAGCCCGGGTTGACGGCGCGTTGTGCTCCACGCGCGCCTCAAAGAGATGTCAGCATGAATTGGTGGGGTCCGCAAGGGCCGATGCCTGCCAGGGGTGCGGGTTGTTCGACCGAGATACCACGGCCCCTGGCACACAAGCAACTGAAGGAACACGGGTGGGTTTTTTTTCAGCCGATTTTTTTTTATAATAACCGGCGAACAATTAATCATGTGCTGAATTCATAGTTACAGTTTGCACGTGGATGTCCCTGCCACCCTGTTTAAACAATTACCATCAGTAGGGATTTTTGGTCGATTCCTATAATTTACGGACAGTTGTTGGTTAAAATTAATACTCCTGTATCTTTACCAATTATGAAGTAAATACCTTATGGCTTTGCATAGTAGACGCTCCCATATGGAAGTAGCTATCACAGGTAAAATTAGCTTTGGAAACTATATATATGCCCAGTTTGGCAATAAAAAATGCTACCAATGGTATGCAAAACGATCCATGTTTGTTTATAAGAACCGAGTATTTATTAACCTAATTAAAAACCAAACAATGACAACCAAATAAATAAATATAACCCACAGTATTGTTAGCAATAAAAATAACACAAACATTGTACCCGCTTGTAATGTATGAGAACAAATTAATCTTCGTCGTTTACGACTAGCTTTTTATGTTTCTAAGTACAAGGGTATAAAATATTTAGGGGTTAGAATTTGTCCCTGCTCGAGAAATGCCTCGGTTTTCGGAATATGTATTGCGGGTATTCCAGCCTTTGGCGTAGGAATGTTTCTGTAGCCACAATGTGTTGTATTTTTATGTAAATCAACTGTTGTCATTGTGAAGATTAAAATGTTTTCATACCGAAAGTGGTTTAGATTTCTTATGGCCGATTAATTTACGGACAGTTATACATTGCAATACCTTAATACCTTCTCATAGTAGACCCTCCCTATTTAGAAGTAGCTATCACAGGTAAAATTTGCTTACGAAACTATTTATTTGCCCAGTTTGGAAATAAAAAATAAAAAAAATCAATTAAAAAGCGTGGGGTGCTTTTTGAGGTTTTATATAATCAATTAATGTCAAGCACGCCACGCTTTTTAATTGAATTAAATTATTTTCTCCTTTTTTAGTTTGGTTTTTAAAGCGTGTTGTTTAGTTTTTTAAACTATTATTTATTTTAAAATTTTTAGTTCTGCTAACTACAAAAACGTATTTTTTTTTAAATTATTGAATTGTCATCGGTCCTCGACAAGTTTACAAAGTTTCAATGAAATCTGACCGTTTAAAGTGGGTCAAAATCGCGCTCAAAGGAGTCGGTTACATACAAACATACAAGTGAAGCTAATATAAAGCGTGTAAAAATGCTACCATTGGTAAGCAAACCGATTCGTTTTTGTCTATAGGAACTGAGCATAAATTAGTAAAACTCAACAGACATGATGAATATCAAGTTTATTTTTGTTTTATCATATTAAGAAATCGATACCACATCCCTTCTGCGGGGTTGCGCTTACTAATTTAATTTGACAGTATATTATGTGGTAAGATTTAATTAAGGTTTATTTTATAATTAATTCCTGTGGGTTTGGCCTATGACGTGCGAGATGATCTCGTGCTAGCGACGTTAACAACATGTTTACGCGGCGTGACGACAAACCAAACACTGTAGTATCATATCAGTTTATCGAGAATACTGTTATTTCCGTAGTTTGAACAGAATACTAAACAGATATCCACATGTGACATCACCAGGGGTGCGGGTTGTCCAGGGGTGCGGGTTGTTCGAAAGAGATACCGCGGCTTCTGGCACACAGGCAACTGAGGGAACACAGGTGGGTTTTAGTCAGTAAAAGTCTGACACGCCCTCCCGCTCCACCCAGAGCGGGAGAAGTTATTTGACGATTTCCCACCCCAAAAAAAAAAGCATCCATACATTTTGTAGGTATTGCACTTTTCTATGAAACTGCTTTTTTTTGTGTAACTGACGAAAAATTTCTGCGCTGGGGTTCTAGAATGATATGCTGAATTAATGGTTACAGTTTGCGCATTAGTTAAAAACTTATCCTGTATAAACACGTCGAATGGATAACCTCCTGTTTTTTGAAGTCGGTTTAAAATATCGCGGCGGGATTTTTCCGCGCACTGCATGTTCAACGCATTGCTTAGCGTCAAGAGTTGAAAATGTAATGTTTTTTCGATACGCTGAGATGCACCCTGTGGGATTCTCAATGCTAGGTTTAACACCGAGAGTTCAAAATCCAGTGCGCTATTAAATCCCGCTGCTATATTTTTACGACCTTGTGAACTTCGATTTCGGAGTAGTTTTTTACATTATTTACAGCATATATTCCGGAAGGTTTATGTGTAGATACATGACATTGATACAGCTAGCAGAGTAATCTTGATGTTTTGACATGCCGTCTAGACTTTATTATTATAAAGTATTCTGTAAGTTTGTATGTAGGGGATACTCTTTGGGAATACTGATCCGATTCCGAAAATTATTTCACTAATGTGAAGCTATAGTATTGTCAAGTGTGATGGAATATATTTTATGTTAAAACAAGAAACACACGGACTAAGTCGCAGGCAAAAGCTAGCTCATTATAAAAGTGTTTTAACAAAATCATTATTTTGCCTATTTATTTATAGGTAATAATAATACCTACTCCTGTTTAGCCTATATATGTATAGGTAATAATAATACGTACTCCTGTTTTGGCTATTTATGTACAGGTAATAATAATACCTACTCCTTTTTTGCGTATACATATATGTATAGGTAATAATAATACCTACTCCTTTTTTGCCTATATATGTATAGATAATAATAATACCTACTCCTTGTTTGCCTATATATGTATAGGTAATAATAATACCTACTCCTGTTTAGTCTATATATGTATAGGTAATAATAATACCTACTCCTGTTTTGGCTATATAAGTACAGGTAATAATAATACCTACTCCTTTTTGCATATACATATATGTATAGGTAATAATAATACCTACTCCTGTTTTGCCTGTACATGTTTATGTAATAATAATACCTACTCCTGTTTTGCCTATATATGTATAGGTAATAATAATACCTACTCCTGTTTTGCCTATATATGTATAGGTAATAATAATACCTACTCCTGTTTCAAAATTTACATCAAAAATGTTCAGTTTGAAGCCTGCTGTTACCTAAACAACGCCTTTAATTTTCAATTCATCGGAACTCCGCTTAATATTCAAAGTGTCAACATTCAGAAGTTTATAGGTATTGTGTAATATTGAGGCATGTTCTATCTTTTATCTGAAAATGTTTCAGTTTAGGAGCAACGTGTTTTGATGTTGGTTAGGACCAACATATTATTCAGAAAGATTATAGAATGAAGGTTTTCTTATGAGCTTTTTCTATGACACCTTCCTTCCTTATAGAAGGAAGGTGTCATAGAAAAAGCTTAATACAAACAGGGCTATTGAAATCAGCATAAATAATAGATAGATAAATCGTTTATTTGGTGCACACACAAGACATCATACAACAAATAAAGCACGATTAAATAATAACGAATTACATGAATATTATGAAATAGCCAAGTACAATAACAAAAAAAAGAACGTGCGATGGAATACAAAGTACGGTGTGCGTATAAAGGCGGCACCAAATGGCAGTCCAGCTCAGCATGTATCAGCTACTCCACTATGGTTAATTAATCAGGCGGTGAGCCTACATCTAGATTTAATTAATACTGAGATGATGTGTGAAAATGAAAAGCGAAAATATCGAATTGTGGCACTGTACACCTTCAGGATATATTTGCGACATCATGTTATCTGATTCCATGTTTTATTTATAGTTTATTGAAACGGCACAGTTGGTATTTCCACATATTTTAACCCGACTGCCTTCAAAGCAAGAGTGAACGACCGAAGAGTCAAGAGCAGGTCCCATTCGGTAATCAAAATTTAAAAACACTAATTACATTAATTATCTAACATAGAAACTGTAATAGTATATTATTGCAAAGGCCGTGAAAAAGGCAATTGCAGGTCGAGTATAAGTTTGAAGGCCGAGCCGTAGGCGAAGACTTCACTTATGCGAGACAGGCAACTGTCATTTCCGCCGAGGCATATGTAGTGCTTTTCTCAAAAGAATGCAGGGAAATAAAACATACTTTTATATTATACATTTAATTGAATTAATATTAAAATTTACATTAGTCATATTGGGGTAATTACTAAAAGAAAATGTTATTGATTTCCCCGGTACATTTATGTTTGTATGTCAAAAATACTGTTTCGGAGAAAGTGTTCACTTTTTTCTAGTTTTTCCAAATCATAAAATTTTCATATACTTTCATGTATTTTCTTTTGAATTCGCTGTAAGCAGGTTTTCCATTGCTAATTTAGCTTCTGATCTTAAATCTGGTGGTGTACAATCAATCTCCATTTCACTCTCTGAACCGTTGAAACTCATTTTAATTATTACATTTATATTTCTTTCTTTTTGTTCGGTTGTGGCTTCGCACGGTTTGTGCATTTAGCCAGTGTCAAGTAATTTTTCTTTTCGATCTAGTAAATGGCCCGATATCGGGCACAAAGTTACAAAACAGTCATAGTCGTCTTTAGTCAGTCAAGTCAAAGTTAATGTAAAGCGGTAGTAACTTTACAACAACCTAATATGAGTTTTTGGGGGGAACACGAAAAGTCCACGTTAGTCACTTATTTTCACCTTCACTACACTTGTGCACTCACATGTAACTAAATTGAATAATTCACTACCAAAATTATACAATTTAATTCGCTATTTCACTAAATTTCATGAAAATGAAAATTCGTGCGATATGTTCCAACCGGATCCCGCCAAAAACTCCATTTATATTTAGGATATAAATAACAAATCAAGACGAATTTTCAGCTTTGCCGCCAATTTTCTATTTATCATCTGTTCCGAAAGGCAAACGCATTTATGGCTATACAGCCACATGAACGCAATTTGTACTAAGCAAAGAGACTTACTTTTGTATGGCAAGAATGATAAAAGAGATCCAATCAAAGAGTATTAAAATAACCCCAGCACCCTGCCAGGGGTGCGGGTTGTTCGAAAGAGATACCGCGGCCCCTGGCACACAGGCAACTGAGGGAACACGGGTGGGTTTTAGTCAGTAAAAGTCTGACACGCCCTCCCGCTCCACCCAGAGCGGGAGAAGTTATTTGATGATTTCCCAACCAAAAAAAAAAAAAAAACCCAGCACGCCGTTTCATACAACATTGCTGGAGCGTTGTAATGTTCCAAATTCAAAAAACGCTCCTGCAATGGATTTGATTTTCTTTGTCCGTCAATTCGATACTTCGCGTGTTCTTTTTTCGTAAATAATGACACAATATTTCCATGCATGTTTGAGAAAACAATATTAATACCTATTGCCAGTTTTGTTGTATGTAGATAATTTAATTAAAACTAACATAGAACAGTGCTTAGTACTCCCTTGCATAACTTCTTTCACTGAACACCAGAAAATCCAGACATCCTATATCCTACTATTATTATAAATGTGAAAGTTTGTATGTTTGGATGTTAAGATGTTTGCTATTCAATCACCCAAAATCGGTAGAAAGGATTTGGGTGAAGTTTGCCACACAGAGATTTTATAACCTAGACAGACAGGATACTTTCATCCTGGTGGAACATTCCCGTGGGATAATTATCCTCCTCCACGCGGGTGAAGCTGCTGGCAAAAGCTAGTGGGTATACGTATAATTTTATTCCATTCATCCGCAAACGCATCACATTCCTTGTTACAGTAGCTTAGCTAAAAATAAATAAGAAGCACTAAGCAACGCCGCCTTATAACCATTTCTTGAACAGCGATATCTCCCCATCCACACATAGTTTGTTACACGCAACTTAACAATTATAAACTTGTCAGAAGTTTAATTAAAACCGGGTCAGTAGTTCCGAAGATTATCGCGCACAAATATGCTAACTTCGCTAAATAGTTTCCATCAAGTCTGCGCCACTTGTACTTGAGCGAATTTATGAGAAAATCGAGTTTCTCCAGAGGAATTAGGCCCATCGTCCACGACGCTACCTACTCAAAAGTAACATCTCTGAAGCTCATCAACATTAGCCTAGCTTTGTCCCGATTATGTTGCGATTGGCTTCCAATTTAACCGAATGCGGCTGGATACCAGTATTTTACATGGATAAATGGAGCGACTGCCCACGTGACCTCCACAGCCCAGTTACTGAGTAATACGATACCCTTTGATGAGATTGGTTGTCAGACTTTCGGGCTTCTGACGACACGTAACGACTGACAAAAATACATTAAGGACAGCCGGGACAACATCTTAACGTGCTTTACGAGGCATGGAGGGGTCTTGGTATGTAAAGATAGTCACTCATCCACGGACCAACCGCGGCAAGCGTAGCTTAACCTGATCCATCGACCTGTGCTGCTGTTATAACTTATCCACAAGTCCTCTCAAGTTAACATGTTACAAACTCAAAGCATTTATGGGTAGCCAGAATGACCCCGCACTAGTATTTCAATAGTGGTCCGTACCCGAAGAGACTTATATTATACTAACGTGTTATTTACTAGTTTGAGTACCGAGTGATTGGTTGCGATCTGGCTACTCATTGGTGATTTGTGCTAGCAGCTACCATTTAGCTAGCAGTTACTATTGAGTAGCGTCGTGGACTTTAAAAAAAATCGTGACGGAAAATTTCTTTATAAGTCGGTTGTTAGAAGTTGTCTCTTGTCTTGTTATATAATTTCATTGTGTTTATCTTTTTGGTGTACTTGCAGCTTAGAACGCGTTACTTGATCAATTCTCCGCATCCACGGAGGTTGTAAACATTTCGTTTTCGATTAATATTTACCTACAAAAATTTCAATCCATACAACTAAAGGGCTATGAAGTGGGATCCAACTTTCTTCACATATTTTCGATATAGTTTTGTTGGAATTTCGAAGCTTTTTTTGTAAATCTAAACTGGTTTGGAATTTTATGCCTAAAATCCGTTAACAATATTAGATGATAAAGCTACATTATGTAGTTTGTGGAAAACTAACAACGTACCAGTCTTCTGCCTATCCTATCTGCAACAATGCCTGTCGTGATGGATGGCGTTGTCTGACATCGTTTGCGTGAATGTTCAACTTATATTGGAAAAAGTTCAGAACGCTTTTATTCACAATTTAAACTTTGTGTTCAATTTACAAATTGATAAGTTTTGAATACGTTTAAAAAAAACATTATTATTTGGTATAGAGTATGTACGTCACGATATAACACAACACACGCTACATATTAAGAGGCATGCTACATTGAACCTTATTTTATGAAAACTAATTCAATAAATCATGTCAAAAAAAATATAGTGGTACGAATTAAGTTGTATAAGAAATATCACCGTCACACTGAATATAAATAAAACTATGTCAGTATTAAGTGGTAATTGCATTTTTGTACAATTGTTGATGGAGTTTGTCCAGTTTCAGTCAGATAGACACTGCTAGACACGGGCTGATTGGAGCTTTATGTCCTAACTACAAACTGGAACAGTTGCTGGTAATCTACTTCGCCCAAATTATGAAAATGCTTGCCTTGACCTACTCCCTTTTAGCCGAAAAGAAGAAAAAGTCGATTCGGACAATCATTGTTTATATCTCGTTCAAACTGACCAGAATAAAAGCATCATGTTCCACCATTTACCTGGACATGAAAACCAGCTTTTTATCCCTACACGCAATCCTACCGTCCGATACACGTAAAGGTAGAACGTTTAAAAGTAATAACATCTCTTATCACCGTATCATTTCGTTGCGAATGACACGCAGGCATCCCGCTCAGGATATGAGCTCTTTCAAATGACAGATAAATGTCTGACACACTCCTGGACAGATTGGCGAATAAATAAATTAAATAATTTTTGACGAAACGGTTTGCGTAATGGCTGAGCGATCGACTGCTGCGCAGCGTGTCGCGGGTTCGATCCCCGCACGGAACAAATATTTCTATGATCTGCAAGTAATTGTTCCGGGTCTGGGTGTTTGTGTTTGTGAGTTTCTGTTTGTAAACGCACCCACGATACAGGAAGAAATTCCTAGTGTAGCGCAACGTTTTTTTTTTTTAAATATATACTACAACTTAGTTGGAAAAAGGCTATGCAGATAATGATAATGACTTTGGCACTTATGCTATCGAATCGAAGTCTTTTGCCGTATCAAAAATAATACCTACTGTTGCGATACTCAGTATACTGCCAACTCGTACATTGTATACGTACTAAGTAATTTGATATGCGAGGACGTGCGTCTCGGCGACACGCAGTCTGCGGATTATAATTAAATTAATCGAGAGACACACCGAGTTGTGAGCCCGGGATGGTGGAAGTCAATCTTTGGGAGAGTCACACTTATGTTAGTAATCTTACTTGCAGTTCGAGATAGACATATTCACATTATGAGCAGTAGCCTGGCGTGTTACTTATGGAATACATCTACCTATGCAAATAAATAAAATTGAAATATCTGTTTGTAATGTAAAAATAACAGCTTTTTTACTTAATGTATATGAAAGTATATACGGTAGATTATATACTTATAACAAAAAAAAATCTTAACTTTTGTCTGTCTGTTTCTGTTTGTTTCAGCTGATCTCCGAAACGGCTTATCCGTGGTTTACGGCAGATAGCTGATGTTATAATGAGTAGTATTTTAGGCTACTTTTTGTCCCCGTAACAACGTTCCCGAGGGATAATTTCCGAAGTCCACGCGGGCGAAGACGCGGGCACAGCTAGTAAGAAATACCTAAAGAAAATAAATGCTTAGTGTTTTTTTTTTTGGATGGGCAATCATCAAACAAATTCTCCCGCTCTGGGTGGAGCGGGAGGGCGTGTCAGACTTTTACTGACTAAAACCCACCCGTGTTCCCTCAGTTGCCTGTGTGCCAGGGGCCACTGTATCTCTTTCGAACAACCCGCACCCCTGGAAATGCTTAGTGTTGTATTTTAAATCATATCACGTGATTCTTATAATATTATTTATATAAAATTCAGTCCATTTTTTGGAGAAGTCTATGACGTTTTCGGGTTACGAAAATATATGTCTGCCATACTTTATGATGCTATGTAGTTAAATTATGGTGAAAATAACTAAGGTTGGCTGAAGCGAGAATTTGAAGCATTTTAACAACAGCTACACAACATGCAAAAAATATTGACACTGTTGGACTTATTAACAGTAAGTTAATCCTGCAAAAGGACAGCAGCATCACAAATAGCATCATTGTTTTGCTGCAAACGCGGTAGTTAGTCGCAATTGTGTCAGTCCAATTTTCAAATAATATAGTCAACTCAGGATTAGTACCATTGTTATTTATTTTCATAAAACAGTACGTTAGTCCATCAAGCTTTATCCCAAATACTCCCTCTAATTTTATATTTAGACTGACCCACTTAAAAGTTTAAAGTGCCAATCGAATCTAAATTGATTTCATCTTGGCTTTCAAACTTCCTAATTGGTTTAAGGGCTGGTATTTCTATAATTGTATTTTTACATCACGTTTTTATTGCCACGAAATACTTCCCGGCGTAAAAATCTGTGTTTCAAACAAGTTACCAATATTCCTCTGATAATATTTGATTGCACAATCAATTAAAAAGCTAGAAAGTTATTAAATAACTAGCGACCAGCCCCTGTTTCGTACGGTTTTTTGAGACAAAACATCGAAGTTTCTTTATTCTATGTAAGTTTCTTTATTCTATGTAAGTTTAATATAATCATATAACTTACATAGAATAAAGATTATTATGCACATCAAATTTCCGAAATAAAATCTCTAAACAATGGTGAAACTGCATGAAAATCTGTTGCGTAGTTTAGCGTGAATTTCACCAATGAAACGAAACGTGATCAGCAATTGCGTTTAAGAGCTGACAGTATCATCATTTTTGTAGAATGTTGACACCGACAATTCTTGAAAGTGGTTTAGATGTGTTTAACTCGTTCTGTTTCTTTGGTGAAATTATTTCCTACTTATTTTCATAAATCACGCAATGGTAAAAAGTATTAGCCTGTCAGAAAGTTAGCATTCAAAACGATGAAGGTAAACATCGTGAGGATGGCATGACTTAGATACAAAAATTGGAAGACATGTGACATCTACCAACCCGCACTGGATCCTGGTGGTGGATTGCGGGCCACTACCTCTTACCGTGAAGCGGCCTGTGTCGCAACAGTGAAAACATTATTTATTATTTATAGATTACTCACTGTGTACATTTTTATGCTATTTTATGCCTCTTCAATAATTTACCAAAATATCAGCTAGCCATTCTGTCTGCCCGTATGTATTTTCTCTTATTTACACAAAAAATGCTAAACAGACATCTTGACAAGCACCTACGGGTGACAGTTTGAACGCGTATTTTTTGCTGGCAGTCCCAGCCGAGACGTGTGTCGTGATTTACTGCTTATAGCGTTTATATATATGAGCGTGAATATATTAAGGAAAAGGTGATGGCGTAATGTCTTGGCTTGATTTGATGTGTTTTTGTTTATTCTCCTAATTTTTTCCTTTTTTAAAAAGAAACGTGAAAATGTTTTATTTAAAGCGATGTCATTCATGGTGATATAAATAAAACTTTAGATTTTTGTATGTTTGTCTTTCACGCTTAAACGATAGAACGGCTTTGGATGAAATTTGTCACATGAGAAGACCAGGACCTGGATGAGGACATAGGATACTTTAATCCTTTAATAAATTGGGTTACTGTTTCACAGCGCCCATGGTACTAATCATTATAGTCAAACTTTAAGCATTTATTACAATTATACCTTTTTGAATAGTCTTTTGAGTCGGTCAGTGAAAAACATGAAGTTACTCATTCCAAAGCGTATTAAGTTCCTATGGAGGGAGAGGGGCAAGAAACTCCACGGACACTCTTCTAAAATTACAAAATCCCTTCCAAATATTTATTTTTATTCTGAGTCCTAAGAAGATAATACAGACTTTATCAAGCCCAAAGCTACGGCGAAGGTATTGACGCACTTTCTCCGAACAGAACCAATAAAAAACTTAATAAAAAGTTCCATAAGCACTCCATATCTAGGGTTAAAAGCCGGTGTAGCTGGTAGTAGGTGGTAATCAGCGAAGTAAAACGCGAAGATGACTTTAAAACTTATATTTTGAAGATAGCACGGATATTTTTTAACAGAACAAGATTCACATACAAACGCACCCGCTTGCGGTGCTCGCACGGACCGAACTACCGGCGTGTTTTGGTGGGGGTCCAGTGGCCCATACATTTGTACTTAGGTATACATAGGTATTTGTTATTATTACTAATCTATAAATCTAAAACATGAGCGCGTCGCTAACATTCTCCCCCCAGTGCTGGCTCAGCACTCCTCACCGAGTGAAATACGCGCGACGCGGGCTGCAGGTCGCTTCCAGACACCAGTCTTAGTCTTCACTTCGACCAGTCTGATTCGTCCATCCTTACCTGGACATGTCTTCTGGATAACACCCTTCGGCCAGGTACTACGAAGACTGTTAGGATCAGCCACTACAACTACGTCACCTACCTGCAAAGGTTTCACCTCCTCGTTCCATTTTCTTCGTGGTAGTAAGTCAGGGAGAACCTCTTTCACCCATCTACGCCAAAACATATCCGCTAACGCCTGTGACCTTCGCCATTGTTTGCGTAAAAACATGTCGGAATCGTCGAAAGTCCCAATGATAGGTGTGTTGGATGAGCTACCTAAAAGAAAATGGTTAGGAGTTAAAGTTTCCAAGCTTTCAGGGTCGACGGACACGTGTGTCAGCGGACGACCGTTAACCATGTTCTCCACTTCCGCCATCAGGGTAAGCAGCACTTCTTCGCGTGGAGCGCGTTCGTTCATTATGACTCGAAGTGATGTTTTAACGCTCCGAATTAGCCTCTCCCAGGCTCCACCCCAGTGAGGACTGGAGGGGGGTATAAAATGCCACTGCATGGCGTTGTTCACACCGACGGCCCTGAGAGCATCTATATTAAGTGCCTGCTCCGACTGCTTCAGCTCCTTATCGCTTGCTCTTAGGTTGGTGCCATTGTCAGAGTATAGATGACAGGGCCAACCTCGCCGTGCTGCCATGCGTCGCAGCGCCATAATCAAAGAGTCTGACGTGAGTGACGGAACAAGCTCGATATGAATCGCTCGTATAGTTAGGCAGGTGAACAAAACGCCATACCTCTTCTGCCTGCCCCTGCCTACAGTCACTTCCATTGGACCAAACAAGTCCAGACCACAAAATGAAAATGGTCGGTGGTGATGTGCTACTCGGGCATGAGGTAAGTCACCCATTCTGGGCACTTGAGGCTTACATTTCCTTAAGCGGCATAGCATGCAATTCGAAACCACCCTTTTAACTGTTGGCCTTATTCTAACAATCCAATATTTCTGTTTTAGGTTATTAACGACCATTTCCTGGTTCCCGTGTGCTGCCTTAACGTAAAAGAACCGGACAAGAAGACGCGTTATGTCGTGTTTTCCATCTAGTATGATTGGTCTCTTCATTTCTAGGTCCACGTCTGATGCAACATCGATGCGGCCACCGAGTCGAAGTAAACCAGTTTCGTCTAAATACGGTGACAAGGTAAGTAACTTACTATCTCGTGATATGTGCTTTCCATTTTTAATTGCAGATATTTCGGCGGAGAATGAGTCCACCTGCGCCTTCTTCAGTAACAGGATTTCAGCTCGAGCCATCGCATCGCAGTCAACCTCTCCGGTAAGTCTCTTGCATCTGTCAATAAATTTCAGAATGACGGCCGTGGCTCGCAGCAAGTGAAGCCAGGAAGAAAACCGCTGCGGCTCAGGAACAGGTAAGTTACATGTAGGCTTATGTATCATAGCTACACACTCTAAACTCCCTTCGTCTCCGTCGATGTCGGGGTTCACGACGTCAGCAGGCCATAAGGACTCGTCTTTGTATAAAAAATCGGGCCCTGTGAACCATTCACTGTGAAACAATGCGTGGTTAAATTCATCACGAGTACCAAGATCTGCTACATTTAATTTGGTAGGTACATATCTCCATTCGGAAATACGCGTAAGTTCATCGATTTCTCCTAATCGGTTCGCTTCGAACGTTTTATACCTACGTGTGTTATTTCTAATCCACTGTAAAACGGTTGTGGAGTCACACCAAAAATATCGTCGGCCAGGCGCTAATCTGTGTTCCTTCAGCACGGTATCAGCCAATCGTGCAGCTAACAGCGCCGCCTGTAGCTCGGCTCGGGGCACAGTCATGGGCTTAACAGGTAAAACACGACATTTACTTGCTATAAATGCAACGTTAACTTTCCCATTGACTATCCATCGCCAGTACGCTACACAACACATGGCTTGAACAGATGCGTCGCATAATAAATGCAGCTGTAAGCATGTATAATTATTACTTGCCGGCGTAGCACACGTAGCGGTTGTCGTAGGCGGTCTACACGTCTCGTAGCAGCTTCTCGTAGCAGATAACTCCAGCGCGGGGTCCGTGGGTGCGGTGGCGGGAGGAGGTGGTCTTATCATCACTGGCTCGGCGACCGGTTTTCGTCCCGTCTCGCTCCCACCTTGTAACACAATAGGTTTATTATAGCACCTAGGTATACGTATTTGCTTTATATCTTTTAATAACTCGATCCATTTACACCATTTATTGAAGATACTATCGGGTACTACGTCATCCCAGCCTATATTTAGGCGCCAAGTATCTTGCAACATAATTTTGCCCTGAATAGTGAATGGTGCTAAGAATCCCAATACATCAAAAATCGACATAACTATTCGCAACATCATTCTTTTAGTCGGCCTATCCTTATTTAAAATAATATTTTCAGGTATTCGTTTCAGAGATACGTCGAAACCTAATTCATCTTCTCCAGGATACCAAATGAGTCCCAAGGTGCGCTCGCCATGGTACTCCTGTTCAAATTTGAACCTAACGCTAGCGGTACCTAAAGTATCCCTTGGAACACTTTCCAAAACGGCAATGCTATTACTTGTCCAGTTACGCATTTCGAAACCACCACTGCTATGAATCTTACTAATATTTTCAACCATTTCTACCGCCGTCGTTTCATCCGGCAGGCTATCAATATAGTCGTCCATATAGTGCGATTTGTATATCGCATTAACAGCGGCTGGAAATGTCGAGTCGTAACGACGCGCATTTACATTTTTAACAAACTGAGCTACAAACGGAGAACAGTTAGCGCCGAAAATAAGTGACGTCATAATGTAAATATCAACTGGTTCGTCAGGGCTGTTCCGCCAAAGGAACCTAAACGCGTGTTGATCTTCAGGGCGAATTTTGACCCTAAGGAACATGTCCTTGATGTCACCGGTTACTGCAATTGAATATTCCCTAAACCGCAGCATTATACCAAACAGGGATGACAACAAGTCTGGCCCTGTGAGTAAATAATCATTGAGACATTTATCACCAACTGGAGCGGCGGAATCGAACACTAACCTAAGCGACCTTTTGTTGGGATTATCTACCCCGAAGTGGGGTAGATACCACGTCCTGGGTGCCGGCAGTTGCTTTTCCATCTTGTGAGCGTAATCATTTTGTAATAAATGATTTATACGCTCTCGGTATCTGTCGGCGAAACCATCGTCACGTGCCATTTTCCTTTCTATCCCCTTTAACCTTTTGAAAGCGTTAGGATAGGTGTCGGGCATAGCGCAGGCCTCATCCTTCCAGGGCAGACCCACACGCCAGCGACCGTTGACGAGTTCGACAGACTTCTCCAGCTGAGCGACGGCACAAGTATCATTAATATTTTGTCTCGGCTTACCTGACACTCCCAGGGCATCTACAGCAAATGAGCGCCTCACCTCCTCGTGGAGTTCCCGTAGCAAGCACTCATCCCTGTCCGCGGCGATGGTAGCTGACGAACTCAACAGCAGTGTGGCGTGCGCCTCGACAGTGCAGGCAGCGACCTGCGCGTGCCGAGCGTGCGGCCTTCGCATCATTCCGTGTATGCACCAACCTAGGGGAGTCAACGTAGCGGACGGCTCATATAATTTACCTACCATAACTTTAAGAGGTAACAATAAATGACAGTTATCTTGACCTATTAAAATCTCAGGTTTTACATTATATTTACATAACTTATCATTTATCCCAAACAGGTTTTTATAATTATTACAATCGACAACAGAAAGTTGTTGCAAAGGTAAGTTTAATTTATCAACACACCGAACTGTCACATTATGCATCTTATTGTCCATACCCGATAGTGTAACATTCGCGATGGTCGTTTCACATACCAGTTCATCGTCAGACCAGGCTCCGCGGATTCGCATCGTCTTTGAGCGGCCACGAAGCC
This sequence comes from Antitype chi, assembly GCA_947359405.1. Taxonomy (NCBI): domain Eukaryota; kingdom Metazoa; phylum Arthropoda; class Insecta; order Lepidoptera; family Noctuidae; genus Antitype; species Antitype chi. Next base: position 4,112,501 of record OX375815.1, on the reverse strand, counting down.
CCGCGCGCTCCGCTAGCCCCGCACTGATAAGCGAGACGGTCGATCCGTCATCAAGTAGGGCATTTGCACTGAACACACCGTTAGCACTATGTATACGTATAGGTACGACTTTAAGCAACACTTTGTTTTCACTCGCGTTTATGTGCGTCACTGTTTGTGTACTATCAGCGGAGGACATTAGCGACGTCGTCGGCGTCTGCACAGGCGTCGGCTTCGGCTCCGGAACCTGACTACTTCCAGCGTCAGTTTTGGGCTTGTTTCCGACGTAATGAAGTAGATTGTGATGCCCCTCGCCACAGCTGTTCTTATCGCAAGGCGGTGCCGAGCATGTATCACGCGCGTGGCGCGACAGTAGGCATTTATAACATATCCCGTTACGTTTTACGAATTCCCATCTGGTTTTACGTAATGCCTTCTTGAATTGTTTACATTCAGTTAGCTTATGTTTTGAGGTACGGCAGAATTTGCAGTGATCATTATCATCATCTGTTTGCAATAATATAGTTTGAGATCGATTGCCGGAACCATCTTTGTTTTTATGATGATTGTTTTTATATTGGTCAGTGCGAGAACTCGTAAAATAAATATTTGATGTAACTGATATCTTTACGGCCTCATCGTGCAAGAAATCAGATAAAATGACCATACGGGATTTCTGTCCTTCGGTGATGAGTGGGTAACTATAATCAGACCATTTAGATAACAGTGTTGTAGGCAGCTTGGATAATATAATTGAAACTATGCTCATACCTTGTAAGTACTCTTCGCGTTCAACGGCTCGCACTGCTTGTATAAGGTTTTGCACCTTCACTGAAAATGGCACGATCTCATTGTGATAGCTTTGTGACATTGGGGGCAATTTCTTGATATCCTGCACTATTTTTGATATTATTAAATCAGCATTTCCAAAACGTAACTCCAAGGTTGACATGATTTTGCACGGTGGACTCGCAGAAATAAGTAAGGCTGCGACTGCATCTTTGGCAGCTCCTCGGAGACATTTTCTCAACCTCCACAGGTTTTCTTGAGCAGAAAATTTACAAAGCTCGGTTGACTCTTTATAGGCTTGTTTGAATTGTAGAAATTCCAGTGGGTCTCCTGAAAAGTCTGGAAGATCCTTCGGCGTGCTTAATCGAGTTATAAGGTTAGTATTCGGTGCACTCGTAGAAGCCAGGTCTTTCAACGCGCCAGCTAGCATCTGAATAGTCACTTGCATACACGTGGCCTCCGCCGCTGGTGGCGGTGCGGGTACAGTGTGTGGGTGCGACTCCATCGGCAGATGTGGCACTGAAAGTGGCGGATTCTCAGGTGACGTAGGTAGCCCTGGTGGTGCTGCTGGTGCCGTAAAAGGAACGGCATTTACAGGCGCGGCTGGTTCTGTGTCAGGCGGATGCAACTTGCCCAGGGGGTCGCCATGATCGGGGGCCGATTGCATCAAATCGTGATGACTCCGTTCCAGCCATTGCTCCACGTCGTGAGCGCATTCTTCGTGTGGACTGTATTTTTCTTCTTCCTCTAGTTCAGCTAAGTCCGCTTCTAGCTGTCTGTCTATGAGTTCCAGTCGTATCTGTGCCTTTTGCTTAGCAGCATCCAAAACCAACTGCGCCTTTCGAGCTTTTACAGATGATGTGTCGGAATGACCTTTCGACCTTGGCAACGTGTTTTCTGTTTTGATGCTCGGCGATGCCGCAGGTGTTTTGAATACCATATTTTTAGCTGCTGCGCTAGTTGAAGACTTACGCTCTTCAGTATCTGAGTCTTGAGCAGCCTTTTGTTCTTCAAAAAGTTTGCGTTGCGCGCGCTCGCGTCGCACCGTACTTCGCGTGCCCACCATTTTGCTTTTCACTGGTGGCGTGACAAACATTAGTTTTAGTTGATCTGGCTTGATGGACCACTTTGTAGCTGGTAGTAGGTGGTAATCAGCGAAGTAAAACGCGAAGATGACTTTAAAACTTATATTTTGAAGATAGCACGGATATTTTTTAACAGAACAAGATTCACAAACAAACGCACCCGCTTGCGGTGCTCGCACGGACCGAACTACCGGCGTGTTTTGGTGGGGGTCCAGTGGCCCATACATTTGTACTTAGGTATACATAGGTATTTGTTATTATTACTAATCTATAAATCTAAAACATGAGCGCGTCGCTAACAGCCGGGTTCTCTTAAGCCTGATTGGTGTGGGTCATTTGTTAACCCTTCCTCCGTCTGACCCCGACCGGAGTGCATGATAAACGGCCGAACTTAACACTCCATTTAATTTTAACTGCCGTTTGTCTGGTGATGGGCTAATATTTTAATTGACAGCTCTCTGTAGTACTTTTGGATGTTTAAAATTAAGAAGGGGGTTTGGGTATCTGTTTTAAACAAAATATGAGTTACCTACATTATAAGGACTTGGTCGTTACTTTGCGAGTCTGAGTACAATGTCGATTGTCTCAGTTAACAAAAAAAAAAAAACTTATCTAGTTGATGGGAAATTACGACTGATTTAAAACATTTGAATATTGTTGGTAGTGGTGTGTAACATATATGGTTTGTCTTTGTGTGACAGGTGTATTTGATAATAAATAGTAAATAAAACTTTAATAAAAATAAAAAAATGCATAGTTAGGTATCCGACTAATTCCAGGTGAAGCTGCAGTATCAGTTCAAGGCTACTCTGTTTTTCTATTATCATTAAAGTAATAGAATACCAAATTTCAACTCGATCAGACCTGTAGAATATGCTCAATAGCTAAGAACACTCTCGATTAAGTCACCATTCAGACAACAAAAAATAAAATCGTATCAGCCGTTTGGGAGCTACGATGTCTCAGGCAAACACACAGCAAGTTAAACTAATAACACCCCTTTGTTTCCCTCGGGGGTTAAAATGACTCCATCTTATGCAAGTAAGTCAACACACAATAACTTAATAATTACGTCACTTAATGTAACTGTCCAGTGTTCATATCGCGTGACTGCCATTTTTTATGTAAAACAATTTATTTATAAAGTGCTATCTTTCATTTATTGTTAATTAGCTTGTTTGTGTACAGTGATAAGTTAGTTTATTATATTATTACAGTTGCATCAATATCATGTCAAAGATTCTCGCTGGGGACTTAACAACATCGATGTAGGCATTTGTTAATTTGTATTAAAAACCCAGGATAAAAAAGATAGTTGGGTTAATTTAGCATGAAATATTTTTATCAGTACTTTGTTTATTCCAACTTCCCAGTGTTTTTCCAAACATTTATCCATTGGGTGATTCCAGAATTCAGGTTTTTATTTTTGTTGTATATCATAAGATATCAATCACAGTGGTTTTTCAAGGCTTGTCATCAATTGTCTTCGTTTTTCCGGTCAGCCCGAGGGACAGATTAAACGTCCAGATTTTCTACCAAATCTTCAAGTTCAATTCAAAAAACAAGTTTATATCGCGGTATAAACTGTCATTTTTCTTTTTTTTTATATCTTTCTTAACTGTTATTATTTATTTCCCCTCTAAAAGATGTTAATGATCCACCGCACACTGATGTCGCCAAATAAACTATGCCTTTTTTCTTTCTTTCTTTCCCTTTTATCTAAGCTAAGCGAACAGGAGGCTGCCTGTTCCCCTCCCGACGTCCCTTTGTAAAAACTATATTTTTTCACATCCTTTCAGCCACGACTTACCTACTTACCTCACTACGTCATATTCAAAAACATGTTGTCACCTAGCTCTTACTAAACTTATGCAATCAGTAAACTGCACGTCAAAACAACCATTCACACAGTGCGAGTGTACTTAGAGTCCTGGCACAGCTCACTTTCGGGCTAAGGCTTAAACGGGTCAGAACTCAAACGCACGCGAGCAATTCATTACTGCACCGCCAACCAATTAGAGCCAAGCAAAAATTATTGCAACACCGCTTTCATATTTTATTGCCAGAGCAAAAAAATCAGAGGGATAGCGCGAATCAGAGTGCTTGCTCAGTCATTGTGTTTCGAAAAATTATGAACGAAATATTTCGAGAGGAAAACCCTTTTAAATGAAATTACAGAGCTTTGTTCGAGTGCGTATGTTGTTTTTATTTATTTCGATTTATTCTTGTTTGCTATTTAATCTGTGTGACACTTGATGAGGGTTGGCTCACTACAAGGCTATGTGTGCCTCTGCTCTGTGTAAGCGTTTGTTTGGCGATTGGCCGCGAAAGATATTGGGTTCTATGTCTCTTTTAATAAATGTTAATGTTGATTTATTGGATAGGACTCAGGGTATTATGCCACACTCCACACTTCATTATTGCAAATAACAAATAAGTACCTAAGTACTTACAATTGCTGGCTTTTCGGAGTGAAACTGTTGACTGTCGATGTGTGACTGGGTGTGGAACTATGAACTGTGTGTATTTGTGTAAGACAGATGTCTACTTATAATGCAGCCTATAACGTTCCCACTGCTGGGACACCGGCGTCCTCTTTGTGAGAGGGAGGGAACCGTAATCTATCACGCTGGCCCATTGTGGGTTGGTAAATGTCACATGTTTTCGAATTTTTGGTTCTAGAACACGCCATCATGAACATGGTCTCCTGACAATGTTTTCCTTCACCGTTTAGAGAATTTACAAAAAGTAAAATACCTAACTGGATTCGAACCTACGACCTACAACTCGTATGTCGCAGTTGTTAACACTGGGCCACCACTGCTGTCTGTAGTAGTATAGTAGGTATGTATTACATACATAAATTCACGCTTTATTCCTATAGGGTTAGTCTGAAATATTATTATCATAATAATATATTATAAACTGAAACATACTAAATAATAATAACATTTTAAAAAATGACATAAAGAAGGTGTTGAAGGTGTTTCAAATAAAGCCCTGACTCCTGAGCTTGTTGGTACCTGTGTTACAGGAGACAGTGTCTCCACCCATTTGTGGGACAATAACAGTGGCACTCTGAGAGTGCCGACTGAAGTGAAAACTTGAACAATTACGTGTGTATTTTTTTAATCGTCAATACAAGATTTCACATTGGGTCCTTGGGTCCTGATTGCTCTCGATAAAAAATGATAAACGAGCGATCGACTTCAGCCATTAAAGGTAACAGCACAGATTTTTACGATAAAAATACAAAGGGAAAGAAAGGTATAAAAGAATTAGAATTTCCTAATGAAAGAAAGGGACTTTTCCAAAAGACATCAACGCCTGACTCATCAGTGAGCTCAAGCATTCGGTGTCGATGACGCGAGTTCTATGATTTTTGTTCACCCTAAAAGTGCTCAACGTACCTAAAGAAGTTTTCACTTAAAAAAATATGAAATACAAACTAAATAACGCTACGATATTATACCACATGCACACCTTTCCTAAATAAAATCACATCAAACATTCGCATGTCAGAACTCCTCGTTAAGGTCCACGCTCTATTGACAAAGTAATACAAATATTTACTCTTTATAATGACTGTTAGCTCAAATTAATTAAATAATTTCACATTTATTTGGTGTTCAATGTTGTTCGTCACGCGTTATTTGTTTTCGGGCTGACTACTTAAATATTTTCGATTAATTTGATTGCAATGTGTTTTATCAACTGTTATTTAAAATAGTTTTTTCTGGATTGAATATTAATTTTCTTTTGATGCATTATTAAAAATTACATTTAATTAATCAGACGCAACGTTAAATATTAAAATGATTGGGTTTTGAATTGAAATTTAATATGGGCTTTTACTCGTAGGTACTTAAATAAATACTAAATAAGTTTTTCTAAATACATTGTTTTTTTAAGTTGTAACTCTGTTAATAAAGTGTGCTCAGAAACGTCAACAGTCCCCTCGAACGAATTTCTTCATTGGCTAGGGTCACCTATAACTTTGATCGCAGTTCAGATATCGCCAACCTTTTTCCCCTATCCATTGAGGGGCACTTCCAGACTAAATTATTAGATGGCAGTTTCAAACCTGTCTTGAATCTTAAGTTTCATTGTAGTTTGTTTTCTTGGCTGTAGATTCGGTCTGGTAGATAGAAAGGCCTTGACATTATACTTTTTAATTTTATATGAAACTAGCTTTTTCCAGTGGCTTCGCCCGCGTTAACCAAACCTTAACAAATTGTACACCTAGACCTTCCTCATGAATCACTAGTTTTTGAGTTTATCGCAAACAGACAGACAGACGCGGCGACGGACTTCGTTTTATAACATATAGTGATATTTTAAATAGGTTAAAAAATAATTATCTGCTCCCTGATAACCGATATACAGGGTGATTGGAAGATGGGTGCAAAGCTTTAAGGTGAAGATAGTATAGACAATTTAGAACCATTTAAGCCATGGTTGTCTTAGACGAAGTCTTACCAAATTTTAAGCTTAATAATAAGGTTTAAAAGACGTATTGTACAATTTTTTTATTTTTTCTGAGCTTTAAATGTCTGTAAAAAAAATGTCTAATGACACAGAAGCCTAAAACATGTTTTGCTTGAATGCTTACACATTACTTTAATTAAATAAATAAAAAATGAATTCATTTATCATTCAATTTGGCCATAATTATGCAGTTTACATGAAATTTTGAGAATTTCCGAAAAACAACTTAAAAATTTGGTTAAAAATATTTGGTAAGACTTCGTCTAAGACAACCATGGCTTAAATGGTTCTAAATTGTCTGTACTATCTTCGCCTTAAAGCTTTGCACCCATCTTCCAATCACCCTGTATAAACGATATATTGCGGCAATTCTGGAGAAATATTACCTTTGCAAACCTAGAACATTAACTTGGCATACACCTTTATTTAAATGCATCGGATCAGTTATTAAGTTGATAAGATGTTATGTATTTGCTTAAGACGCCTGTTGTCATTTTCCCAGTTTATACAGCATGTATCAGAATGGTGAGGCTCAGTTCATAATCAGCCTATAAAGTTATATCTGTGAGAGGGATGGGCATAATCTACATAGTGCGGATGGATGTCTTCGATTCGATAATTTTTTGGTTCTAGGACATGCTGGTTTCCTCACGATGTTTTCCTTCACCGTTTTGACAGCAGTGGTGATGAAATTAAATACGCAAAGTAAAGTGCCTGCCTGGGTTCGAACTCATGGGCGTCGAGGTTCCTCAACCTACGACTCGTAATTTTGGGGTCGATACCTCTAGGCTACCACTGATCCTAGAGATTCAGTTTGATGGTCAGTTAATTGAGACCATACCTTTTTGATACACGCTGTATTATTTTTGTTACATAGTCTTAAACTCGTGAATTAGTGTATAAAAATAAAACGAGCTAATAAATCTCACAGACAAATCGCGATGGAATTTCGCACGTCAAATATCGCTCCACCGAAAGTGTCAAAGCGCTTTTCACTGACACTTTTTTCATCAAACATTTTTGATCGGTCTTGTGTTTAACACCTCTGCTAAATCCTTTGAGGATTATACGCGTGATCGTTATAAAATCCATGAACAAAAAATACTATTTTTTGTTCAAACTGTCATAACAAAGCGATATATGTTTATTTATTTTACTCTGTGCCTGGAGGGTTTTACGTGGGACACTCAGAAAGTTTTGCGAAAATAAAAATAAAATGGGTAAATATTTTTTTTTAAATCTTTTCAGAGTACTCTCCACTAGCCTCTATACAAAGTTTCATGCGTCTAAACCAGTTTTCGAAACAATTTTTCCAGTCCGCCGCAGACACCTCGATTACAGCCGGCTCGAACGCTGACGGCGCATCTTCCGGCGACGAAAATTGTATCCCTTTGAGCTGATTTTTAATTTTCGGGAATAAAAAGAAGTCACACGGTGCTATGTCAAGGCTGTACAGAAAGTGACCCTGGAGTTTGACCGGCGTGCTGTCCAGGAAGTCCCTTGTTTTGAGCGCGGTGTGCGAAGGCGCGTTGTCGTGGTGGAGTAGTTGCCCGCGAAGCCCTGTGTTTGGTCGCTTGTTGCTCACAACAGAGGTAAATTCTGCCAAGCAATTGGTAGTATACCAATCAGCGTTGATGCTTCTTTGGTTCCGTAAAGGAATTGACACCAAGTAGCCAGTCAAATTGAAAAAGCTCGCGATCAAAATCTTCCCCCGGCTTCTAGATCGCTTCACTTTGGTAGGCATTGATTCGTTTTGAAACAGCCAAACCGTCTACTGGTGTTTCGTTTCTGGATCGTATTGATAAATCCAAGACTCATCACCTGTAATCAACACACCGAGACGAGCCGGCTTCTTTGTTTATCATATCACGGCACCATTCCACCCGGGCCTGCTTCTGAGTATCGACGAGGTTGAGCGGCACCCATCATGAAACTATCCTCCTCAAGCGAAGATGCACGTGTAGAATTTCATGAAGGCTTCCACGGTTGCCTTATAAGAACCTTCATTCATTAATGATAATTGAAGTCTATAATACGATTCGTCCGGTTTCAGGCGATACTTGAAATCGTGAATACTGAGACACGATAATTTAAATTAGCTCGCAAACAATGTGAATTGAAGGGAAATTTTGAAATTGGAACGTACCTATTTTTACTTACAAATAATCATATTTTCAAAATAGATTATAACTGTTAGAGTTCAGCATCTATTTTGATAACTAATAGCTTTCAAATTAATTTAGTCACAAATCTACGTGTATACTTGATTATAACTGGCCAATCTCTCATGCATAAAAACTTTTTTTCGCAATACTTTCTGAGTAGCCTGGTATGTGGGTATTGATTTATTTTTACGTTTATTGTTTTGTTTTTATTATTTATACCTGCTTGAGTTTAGTTACTATGTTTTGTTGGTATATTGACGTGTGCTAGACATATGGCAAATAATTTAATTCTATTGTTTAATAATGTTAATTACTTACCCGTTATTGTATAGAATCAAGTTCTTCTAACTTAACAGACACCTCTGTTGCTGGGGAGTTGGTTGCGCCACTTCTTCTTCCCAGCTAAAGCACTAAGAAGTGGTGAAGGGCGGGCGTTTTGAGGGGACTCTCTTACGTGATTTTGACGTTCGAAAAGTGCTGACTCTAGCCTAATATAAATAAATGACTTTTGATTTTGATACAATTACGCGATAAAAACTCCTTTATAGGGTTCCGCACACAAAGGTGCCAACGGTAGCCTGTTAGAAAGCCTAGGTAGATAATTCCGTTGTCTGTCCGTGATCTAACTACCATAGGGCTGTATTATTTTAACCGTAATAGATAGCTAAATATATAAAGATTTCACAGCATAAAAGCTTTTTTTAACATACAAGTAATGTAAGTTTGTTTTCATAAGACCTTCTTTTAAGTATGGATAGATACCTGTCACAAAAAGAGAACGGAGAGGTCCTCTTCCATATCTATATTTAGAACATACAAAGCCTTGTTAATAACAGAATTGTAATAAAATATTACAACGTCCTTTATTATGGAAAACTATAAACAAAAGTTAAAATACAATAGTTTTGGCGATAAAGAACACTTAGTGCTCGAGTGCGATTCCCACTTGGCCGTTTTGTTTCATTTTAAATTGTCGATCTATCGATTTAACAATGTCAACATCACAAAGAGAAATCTAAAATGGGATAAAGTGAATATTTTTTTTTAACTGCCCATTACTGTGGATATCATATTAAATGTCAAAGGTTTTAAACACAGTTGCAAGTAACAAAGGACATTGGATCCATGTTTGAACCTTTCTTCTAAAAGGTTGCGGTCGGTCATCAAATAGGTAGAATTTTCAATTTTCTACTCAAATTAAAAGTGTCGAGATTTTTTACAAGGAATCTTCTTTCAACTTGCTTTGATGTGGTTGTTAGGGAAATTAGACCTTTGCGTGTTACATTTTGGATAAATTAATTCCTAATAAAAGTCTGGGGAGGTAAATGGAACTGTGTTCTAGAAGTCTATAATGGTATTTTCACTGATATTTTCCTGAAACGGGTTTTTCAAAATTTCAGACGTAACTAGACAGAAAACAGAGCAATTCTGTAATACATCTGAAATAGATACTTTAACAAAGATCTTGAAGCAGTCCCCCACCAGAAGTCTGTTGACACACTCGTAACGCAGAAGCCGCCTGAAGCTGACATGGACACACCCCATATATCACGATCTATCGAAACTCAACTTTACGCAAAAGAAATAAAGACTACTCTGCTCGCAAAGAAAAAATTGCTCTTCAATCTAACAAACCAAAACGAAACCTAACTGACGTAAGCAATATTGAGCTTTATGTCGTAGCTATAGACGTGATATTGAGTGCACTGTTAAAGTTGTATGGAGACACAATAGCATCAAATGTGGACATGGCCACGCAAAGCTGTACCTCATTTATCGATATTGTATCTACCTTAGGATGGGCGATCATGTCAAGCGAATAGAGTTGGGTATAGAATACGATAAAAGGACTTGTAGATCTTTTATAGGTGGAAATTATGATGATCCTTGATAGATTTCTGAAATAATTGTATTCTTGCTTCTTGTTTAAATGCCATGATTCCTGAATGATTGTGAAAATTCGATTTCAGCAGTCTATTATTTTTTATTTAGGTGTTCAGTTCTGTTTACGTTTTTAATTTTTATTTTTGCTTGAGTATAGTCTTCAATGGTTTTGATGCTATATTGCTAACATATGAAATAAAAAACATGATTTGTGCTTCGTAATGTTAATTACTTACAATTGTATATAATCCAGTTCTTTTATTTAACTGAACAGACAGCTGTGCTGCTGGAGAGTTTGTTGCGCCACTTCTTCTTCCTAGCTAAAGCACTACCAAGTGGTGGAGGGTGGGCATTTTGTGTGACTGTCTTCTGTAATTTCGCCGTTCAAACAATGCTGATTTTCAGCCTAGGTTGAATAAATGACTTTTTATTTTGATTTGATAAGATTGCAATTTATTGTATAGAAAATAGCAAAATATTTATTGTCCAGGTAATACAGTAAGTATACTGTTAACAACAATTTGAGATTGCACATATTGAGTAGCTTAAATATTACCTACAGCTAGTTACATACATATTATTTACCAGTGAACCCCAAACTAGACAGTTAGTCTGTATCTTTGGGTTCAGATTACGAATTCTCGAGTGGAGACTAGAGAGGTAAAAAAAAAATCAAAATCAAAATATTTTATTTCACATAAATCTGCATGGGCACTTATGAAACGTCAGAAGCTAGGTGCACATTTCTAATTGTGCTTTCAACTATGGTATTTTATGAGTGTATGTGTAATGTTTGTGTGGTGTCTGGCGTGTGTGTGTGTGTGTGTGTATATTGTTGACTTCTCAATATTTATTGGTTTTTTGACGCAAGCTACTGAATATAAGCATAATAAACCTATAATTTTCCCACTGTTGGGACACAGTCGTCCTCTTTTCGAGAGGAAGTGGGCTGTAATCCACCACGCGGCCCAAGTGCGTCTTGGTAGATGTCACATGTCTTCGAATTTCTGCTTCTAAGACATGCCGGTTTCCTCACGATGTTTTATTTTATTTTTTCACCGTTTTGGGAGCAGTGCTGATGAAATTATTTTCTTAAAGTAAAGCGCCTGCCTGTGTGCGAACTCACGATCGACAACTCGTAAGTCGGCCCTCTACCACTGGACCACCATGACTGCTCTCAGCTACTGAATACGGTGACATATTTTTGGTAAATATTGCTTGAAATTGGATTGGTTCAATTTGAGATCAATTGAGTTGACAATAATCTTATTTGTTGATTTCTTTCGACTGAGCATGGTAAATTGACAATATCAGTCACATTCCAAATTGGTTTTGAATTATATTTTCCTAACATTGTCTCGTTTCATGAAAAATTTAAGGGAAAAATTCCCGAAATTTCGGTTTGTGATTTGTATATTTGCCTCACCAACAAAAATCAATGACTCAACTATAGACATCCGTCTGATTAAATACAAATTAAATTGTCAAGGGCCATTTAAATTTTCTATTAACAAACAGTCGTAAAAATCTATCGATATAATAACAACACTATAGTAGCCGGAAGCGAGTGGCATTTTACGATCAGTGCAACTGTCCGCTAATGTACAGGCAACCACACGTCTATGATACCAGTTTAAGTAAATCAAGTGCCCCAACTAGCTGTACGTGACTGTCCCTGATACTCGCCACTGTGAGAACACGGCAGCTTGTCTTCGCATATCAAATGTATGGGAAGTACTGTCGCGCGCTACTTCTTTTGTGATGGCATTTCTGAAATGACGGTGGCATCGTGTAGGTATCAAATATTGTATATGTAGGACAGTCGTGCACTAAAGTGTTCCCGAATCAAAGCAACTGTTTGACACTGATACCGATCGTAAATGTTGCGTTCTTTTTGTGATAGAAGAGTGACAAAAGCTTTGTGCTACTGTATCAAATTTTTTTACTGGAACAGTCGTGCGCTAAAGTGTTATTGATAATTTAACTCTGACACGCTACTTTTTACAGCCCTCTGGAACTTGTCAGCTTTCTGTTCCCATGTAACAAAGTATGTATTTTATGTAGATACGATTGCATAAGTAAAATCTACGCATTTTTTTATGTGTTGTTTTTCATACAAAACTATCTGATACAGTCACGAGCAAAACTGATTACTTATTTACAATTCTATTAAGGTGTTATGTAACTGCAGTTATAGATAAGTGACCCCCTATCATACGCTCTATTTAATGTCACATAGACGATCACAAAATAGGGTGTTATAATGTTCTACTGGAACAGTCACGCGCTCATATTTTCTTGATGATAGGGCCCTGCATCTAATACGCTTCTGTTAATTTTTGTCATCTGGCATCTTGTGCCCATTTTACAAAATGTACGGAGGGAATTTTGCGTACTACCGGTTTAGGTCACTTTAAATTTTTTGCACAATACAAAAACATTTCGAAGATCCATGAAATAGCAGTTGTTTTTTTTTATAACCGACGAGTAATTTCTACGGATTTAGAATCATGTTCGCGCTTCGATGTCTCTGCCATCCGGTATAGTCGAGCACAGTAAGGACGGCACTACACTGACTTTATGTAACTACAGCAATTTCACGGACAGGAGACCCTTAAGTCCATTGTGGTAATGCACCTATGAGGCTTCGTGTGCCGAAACGTGCTGGTAAGCCGCTCACACGTGGAACATGCTTTGTCTAGGGGTTGTTTAGTAAGCATTTAAGCTATTACACGTCGCAGAACACAATGATGTCATGCAGGGTGTAGGTAAATGGTGCGGTCACCTACTAAGACACTGTGTTATAAACTTCTGTTTAAGCTTTACTTAGCGTAGAGAAGTTTACACCAGTTTTTTTACTATAGCAGCGTGTGAAAATAAAATGATTTATATCATTTCTTTAGATACTTCTAAAGAAATTAAAGTATTTTATTTTCTTTTAGATATATATTTTAAAACCTTTTCACAATTTTACTAACTTACGATTATGATAGGGGGACGCGCAGGCTCGCGAAAGATGAAAGGGATGAAGCGAGGCATTTGCCCAAAAGTGGGACAACACAGGGGGGTTAAAAAAATTATAACTTAAGATTTAGTATTACATTTTTGATAAAAAAAAATGAATGTGAGCACGAAGTTTATTTTAGCAAATTAACTGCCTATGGTAAATATCTTCTAGAATTTACTTACCTTATTCCACATTAGTAAGTTGATAAATTAAGTAAATTTATTCATTGGTAAGAGTTATGTGTGTGCATCACTATACATTAAATTTATTGGAAATCCTTGAGTTAAAAACTTAAACTATCTTCAATTGTTTGGATATGGAAAATAGTATCAGTTTTTGACTGTGACAGTAATTGTTATGTGTGTCTCTACAGATTATGTAAACACAATAACTGTCAGAGTCAGACGTTAGTATATCAGTTAGCAGTACCTAATGTTTAGCGGCATTAAGCGGGAACGCCGACTCGGATTGCAAAACAATTCAGGAATTTGGAATTTCAATGTCAAACGCTCCAGCCTAACTGTGTGTACGGTAGAGATATTGAGGTATAATTTACATACATTCATCTGGGTAGACAGAGACACTGTTCTTTGCAAAGGCTTTTAGATGCTGAAGACTATTTATAAATGAAGGCTTTAAATAATGATGTTGTAATATTACTTACAGAAATCAATGGTTTTATTAGGTTATTTTACTAAGTTTGTCGGCAAAGCATAACTTAATATTAAAAAAAAATTAAATCAGAGAGGTACATGTTTACCTGTCCCTTAAATTATGCAACTCCTGTGTAGTTTATTATGGTGCACAAATACTAGCCATTGAACAACAAAAAGTTATCATAATTAATTAATTATCGGTATATTTTCTGTAGTAGATTTCTGTAGTAAATACAAAATGGGTAACTAGCAAGACGGTTGTACGCGTCTGTACCTTAGCAACAATCAATCGATGGTGCCTCTATTCATCAATTCAAAGTGTTGATGCACTGCGGTTGTACACTCGCGTACAGTTACCAGAATATTGATAGAAATCGGTTTACAACAGTATGATGAGCCGATAAAACACTACCAAATAGTTTATACCTACTCTACATTATTTTAAATGTTAGTTATAAAACGTATTACCCACTATTAAGTAGTGCTTAGACATTGACTTCAATGATTTTTATCATCATCATCGCCTAGCCTCTTCCCAACTACATTGGGGTCGGCTTTTAATCTAACCGAATGCAACTCAATAATGGAGCGACTGCCTATCTGACCTCCACATCTCACTTACAGGGAAATACAATAACCTCTTGGTGACTGGTTGTCAGACTTTCGAGATTCCGACGGTCGTCGGAAGCCCGAAAGTCTAACTGTCAAAGATCCATGAATGACAGCCGGGACCAATGGCTTAACGCGCTGTCCGAGGCACGGAGGGGTCTTGGTATGTAAAGATGGTCACCCATCTACGGACCAAGTGTAGCAAGCGTAGCTTAAGCTGATCGATGCCATGTGACTGTTATTACTCAGCAACAAGGTCCTCTGTCTATCCATAATGAAAATCCTTTAAATTTGTATGTTTATTTGTTTGGATGTTTGTTACTCAATAACGCCTAAACGGCCGAACGGATTTGGATGAAATTTGGCACACAAATAGTTTATAACCTGGATTAACACAAAGGATCCTTTTTATCCCAGTAGTACGTTCCCGTGGTATGATTTCCGACCTCCGCGCGCGCGGAGCCACTGGAAAAAGCTAGTGAATAATAAAAATATGCGTTTTTCACCTTTACGCTATAAGTAGAAAAGTACCAACACCGCACTACCTTAACATATCAACATCACATTACCCCACTTACGTAGTTAAGTGAACTGTGCAATGTTACCTGTATTGTACGACTTTATTCAGCGATCAGATTCAATGGCGGCGGGTAGAGGTCGCCGCCCGCCATTGTCAGGCACCTACTCGTGTTATTACTGTAATAAGAGGAATGGTGAAGTTTTTCACTTCAATGGACATATTGAAAATCTTTTCATGTATTTTTTTCGTGTAATCCTCGTAAGGATGGGACTAATGCCGGTTCAAATCCTCGTTTCGAAACGTTACTCACGTGTAAATTAAGGTGATTTTAGAATGACTAGTACTATTTAATTGAAAATGACATAAAAATGTTTGAAGTTTAAGCACAATCTGAGCTTTCCATGTTAGATTTAAAGTTACAAAACGACATTTGTTTACATGTTTGGAAAGTAAATCCGGAACGCAGTATATTTCGATGTGTTGTTGTGTAGGTGCATCCACTTTTTGCCTGAGGGTGAAACTTATGCCTCTATGGCCGTAGTTCAAAAGTCCGGACGGCTATTGAGAATTTCTAAAAAAACTTTGATGGAATGCCGGAACAAAGGTTCGAACCTGAACGTTTGAAAACTATGCTTCCTACCACCAAAAACAAACCAACATGACGGCATTGATACTCACAAAGAAAGACTAGTATTTCATACAACTTATTAGTCGATTGGCACGAAAATACGAAATAAATTAATTTGTGGGCGAATCGCCACTCCAGAAATACATAAGTATTAGCCATTTCTCTTGTTTTGAATTTTATACAATACTAGCAGCGCTCCGCGGTTTCACCCACGTAGTTCCCGTTCCCGTGGGAATACGGGGATAAAATATAGCCTATGTCACCCGGGGATAGTGTAACTTCCCAACAGTGAAGCCTATTCAACGCAAACAAACAATCAAATCTTTCCTCTTTGTTAAATTAGTATAGAATAATTATGAGAAAAGGTCACTGCAAGTAGTGTCAATAAAGTGTCCACTATGTCCAGTAGCCATATTCGTGCAAAACGACTAATAAACCTTTTATACAGGTAGGCAAATTGAGGTAGAGGGATCAATGGTGTTCACTTGTTAGTATGGAAATCATAATGTTATTAAAAACTTCTAGGAAGGTATTCAGTTCAAATAGATAAATAAGTACAATGAAATATGAAATTAATGGTCACAGAGATATATTAAAATAAAAGCCAAGTGCGTCACTTTTGATCACTAACACCTACTGATGCATGACATACTCGTACTAGCTTTCACCAATGCATTTACGCATTTGCGTGGAGGTCAAAAATTATCCCACGGGAACGCATTATCTGGATGAAAAGTATCCTATGTATTATTCTAGGTTACAAACTATCTGTGTGCCAAATTTCATCCAAATCCGTTTAGCCGTTTTTTCGTGATTGAGTAACAACCATCCAAACATCTAAATATCCAAAGTTTCAAACTTTCACATTTATAGTAGGTTCAATTCCTTAATTCAGGAGCTTAATAACTGCCTACATAACGACATCGCAGACGCCAAAAATATTTTGATCAAAAACCGTATTTATTGATAACAGCTGACAAATTGATATCAATTATTTTTTGATCCGGATGAAACCGGATTAACTTCTCAATGGGGGACCAGTTTACGTCAATTAGCATCAAAGTGGCTGGTGACGGCTGAAGGGTGGTTATTTGGACATAAGAGAATTTTGGTTATAAAGAATATTTTGCGGAAACCGGTATTTTAAAATTCAAGCCATCTGTTTACTGTCAATAAGATCAAACATCAACATAAGGAGAAAACTAAGTACTTACTGTTAGAGTATTTTTGTCTTTAAAAAAAACTGGTAATTTTGGCTAGGACTTCACACAGTGAAGGATTCCGTAGACTGAATGCCTAAGTTTACATAAACTTCATGTTATTTCTCCAAGTCCATAACAGACATAGTTATTTATGCGATCTCTGAGCTCAAAATAACGTGCAACTAAAAATAAAATTACCGACACAGCATAAGTATTATATTGAAACTAATTATTTTATTAAATTAAATTAAATATGGCGACGGTTGGGGGAGCCCCGATGTCTAGCAATGGACGTTCTTTGGCTGAAATAATGATATGATAAAAAAAATACCCTTAGAAGGTAGAAAAGACGATGTTTTTCTACATAGAAGCGTTGTCTAGTAACATTAACAACAGAACAAATGGCGAGTGTGGTCAATGTATCCGCGTCACATCGATACTTTATGGCGCACAGGACAGTGCTCTATCGCCGTTTCAGGACATTACACACGTCCCACTGTGCATCTAACTTATAGGCTCTTCCTCCTATATTTTTTCGCCTTTAGTACCTTCATTGTTCTTTCTGAGTTTATCTAGGATATTACTAACATTGGCGAAGGAAAAATATCGCGAAGAAACGGGCCCGTCCGAAAATAGTACGTCAAGCAAAGCTCAAATTCTTATTTTCAGCGGGCGAATACTTCAGGAGTAGGGAAAACTGTCAAACCGTGTTGTCATTCATTCTTAGTTCAGGCCTAGATTAGAACTAATCAAAGTCCGTAGGTGATACGTAGATAGTAAGAATTGCTCGGAAACTCGACCAAAACTACGAATTTCGTGCTTACGGAGTCGACCCGCAGGACTTTTAATTAACGTCGGGAAGTATGAAATCACCAAACCGTGGTGATCAATGCTCGTGCTTTCTCTCTATGAGAAGAGGCTTTTGACCTGCAGTGGGGCAGTAATCGACTGGTGTAGTTTGTTATTACCTATTTATTATTAGTAGTACCTCCGAGAATATTATTATTAGTCGAACCTCCGAGAATATTATTATTAGTAATACCTCCGAGAATATTATTATTAGTAGTACCTCCGAGAATATTATTATTAGTCGTACCTCCGAGAATATTATTATTAGTCGAACCTCCGAGAATAGTATTATTAGTAGTACCTCCGAGAATATTATTATTAGTAGTACCTCCGAGAATATTATTATTAGTAGTACCTCCGAGAATATTATTATTAGTCGTAACCTCCGAGAATATTATTATTAGTCGTAACCTCCGAGAATATTATTATTAGTAGTACCTGAGAATATTTTGGTGTCTATAGTAATAGTTATTGAAATTACAAATGGCCCAATAAGTATAGCATAAAACCAGACCTTTAAACTGGAACATTATGCAGGATTATGCTAAATGCAAACGACATTACATTAAATTATTTGATCTACAGAAAGCTGTTTACTCAAATCTGTTGATTATGTGTGGGAGAAAATTTAGCATAAATCCATATTTTACAGACTGCTTGGGGAACTATCTTGTTAACTGTACTATTTGCTCACTCCGCATCGTGCTAAAATGCTTCCGTCTAATCCTATTCGAAGTTGGATTAGAATAACAAACATGCTACCTCTTAAAAAGCTGTTTGTTTTTGTAATGGAGGATAACTTCACAAAGAGAGACAAACATAATGACACAAAGAAATTTCTCAAAGGCTGCCTCAATTTGTGTTTGACCTGATGAGTTGGTATGTTCTTCGCTGAGCCGCATTTTTATTTATGTCTACAAATAGAACAAAGAAATGTGCTTTATTGACCTAACTAATCATAATGCGGTAAAATTGTTTCTTTACACGTAAGGGAAAAGTTTAAGTGAACAGCGGACTAATTGCGTACCACACAATGACAATGCCTTTCTTTAGACAATTCATAAAAACTTATAGCATCATTCGGATCAGGGGAGCAGTAATGAGTCAGTGGTATCAGCCTGGAGTAGAGTTGTAGGTCGTGAGTTCGAACCCAGACTTTACCTTGTGTGTTAAAATTCATCACCACTGCGCTGAAAACGGTGAAGAAAAACACCGTGTGGAAACCGACATGTCCTAGAACCAAAAATTCGAAGAAAAGTGACATCCAGTCTCAGTGCGGATTGAGCCCGCGTGGTGGATTATGGCCCTTTTATGAGTACCTCTCGGTAGAGAGGAGGCCTGTGTCCCAGCAGTGAGAATATTGTCGGCTAATTATGCATTGTATCATTTACGTTGGAGAGACGAATTTTTCAAATTTATGAAGCAATGCTTTAGCAATTTCCTTTGGATTGCGATTGAAAGTGTGTTCCATGATATTGAGGTGCTGATCCTATTTTACAAAAATTATTTCACTGTTGTGGAGAGCCATAGGTTACGTTTTATGGTATAGTTCACATCCACACGAACGATGTCGCAGCCAGAATCCAGTATTTCATATTTTCATCTTGAGTCTTTGAATCGCTTAGTTTGTCTTCTTATTACACACAAGAGTTAACTCCGAACAAAACTTTTTGACAGCATTACACAAACATCGGTCATAGCAGTGAAGTTCCTTGGAATAATAATCAGCATTTAAGGTGCATTGAACATTGAAACGACGGGAACAAAGGATGTGCTTGCAGCCAGCCGTACGCGCTTTTGTATGACTCCAACGTAGACCTAGGCATCTAGACTAGGGATAGTAATGCTCAGGCATAAGTATTAGTTTGTGTGTGTAATTTTATTAAGTAACTGTCTATCTGGTTGGTGTAGTCGCAAGCACGACTGCTGAGTGTGGGGTTCTGGTTTTGATCCTCAGGTTAGACAATGCGTTTTAGTCTCACTATGAACTAGAATGGAGTCCGGTTTGTATCTGGTTGATGGCAATCTGACTCAAAACTCAAACTCAAAGCATTTATTTCAAATTAACCATTTACAGGCACTTTTAAATTGTCAAGGGGTTGGTCTGTCAGAATCAGAAAGATGAAGCTATTTGGCAATTCCAAACCGTAGTAGGTATCTATGGAGAAGAACAGGCAAGAAACTCCACGGACATTCTTTTAAATCAAAACATTTCTTTTTTTAAATTGGTTACATCATTCTTGTTGAAATTATACCTACATGTGAGAACGATGTGAAAAGACGTGCACATTAAAAGCGTCCGTAATAAAAACTAAACAAAAATAAAACAATTCAGAAATCAAAATAAGCCCTGGCAGTTAAAATATGACCACTGACCAGCACCCTTATTGCGTAACACGCGATTAATCATAATCGGTTTCATTTTGACAGTTCAACTAGATTCACTGCGTTATTTACGTTGTTGAGCAGACACATTTTTCGAACATAGGAAGCAATGGTTTAGCCATCTCTGTTTCAAAACGAAACCAATTATGATGAATCGTGAGTTACGCAATTAGGGTACAGTCCCCACTGACAGCTCCCGTTCACAGACAAGACGTATGAATCAGCACCATTCAGCTCAAACATTTTGAAGGGAATATGCTCGCCGCCTTATTATGTGAGACGTAAGTATAACTGGCGAATTGTGGGTTAACAAAACACCTCTGATTATACCTTCGGCAAATACAGGCGTGGTACTAAATATATCCTTACGTTATAATCCTTGGACACACCACGATTGCGGTGGTAAGTTCCCTCTTTGAGGAGTGGCTTGAGCGGCGCCACGGCGTCCTCACCTTCCTCCTGACGTAGGTCTTCACCGGATACGGTTATTTCGGGAGGTTCCTGTTTCGGATAAGGTGGTGGACACGGTGGAGCATACGGTGGAGGTCTGCCCGGCTTGGGCGGAGAACAACCGTGTTCTTGTGGAGGTAATCGGCGGCGCCGATCTCTCACGTCCGGCCCTGGTCCAGGCCACTGTTCGGAGCGAGAGTGCATGGGTAGCCGTCACCTCCTTCTGCGAAGCAGTAATGCTCGCGAAGAGGGAGGCGGCGCACGTGAGGGAGAGGCAGTATAAGCGCTCTTACGGCCCTAGTCGCCGCAGGAGACGCCCTGGGCGTCGGGAATCCTAGGCTGCTTCCCGGCCACCGTAGGCGCGGGCTTGCGTACGGCGAGTAATGGGTAGCTCGCTGTTGCTGTTGTGTTCCATGCGCGCCTTAAAGAGATGTCAGCACCAACTGGTGGGGTCGGCAAGGGCCGATACTTGCCAGGGGTGCGGGTTGATCGAAAGAGATACCGTGGCCCCTGGCACACAGGTAACTGAGGGAACACGGGTGGGTTTTAGTCAGTAAAAGTCTGACACGCCCTCCTGCTCCACCCAGAGCAGTTGAAGTTATTTGATGAGTTCCCACCCTCAAGAGAAAAAAAAATGTTATAATCCTACTTAATATTATAAATGTGAAAGTTTGTAAGTTTAGATGTTTGGATGTTTGTTACTCATTCACGCAAAAACGGCTGAACGGATTTGGATTGAATTCGGCACACAGATAGTTTGTAACCTGGATCAACACATTCGATACTTTATTCCGATATTACGTTCCCGTGGGATAATTTTAGAGCTACACGCGGGCGAAGCCGCTGGCAAAAGTTAGTTAATAATATATCCATAGACCATAATTATGTCATAATAAACAAATATAATAAACCGAGCCAAGGACCCTTCCATTTTTGATATCCTCTTCATTAATATCGAAAATATTCATGAAACATTTCAGTTAATTCAATCATTCCTTTATCAAAGGATTATTACTATATTGCAGCACAAAGGATGACCAAATAAAAAGAAAATGTTAAATTCGTCTGTATTCAATTATTTACTGTGATCTCCGGAACGGTTTCATGATGCCAACTTAATTAAATATTAACCTTTAATTAGCGTTTGTCGGTGATATGTGAAAAGAATCCTTTTATTAATGGATCTGGAGTCCTCATTGTAATCTTGTTTGGTGGCAGGTAGACTTTGACAAAGCATTTGTTTAAAAAAAATTGTTAGGTAGGTACGTACCTACTTAAGCATTTTTTCGTATGAAACTGAAGTTATTTATCATTTCAAAGTTATTTGACTTAGTAAAACTTGTTTGTTATGATAAGTATCTATGTATTTATAATTTGCTTATATAGATATAGATAGTATCTAGTATTATCGGTGAATTCAAAATCAAACTTATAATGTTCCGACTGCCGTTTGGAGAGCAGTGGTGGTGAAATAATTTACACAAAGTAAAACGCCTGTCGGGGTTCGAACCTGCGACCCACAATTCGTAAGTCGCGGCAGTTACCTATCACTGGACCACCACTGCTGAAATCAATTTAAAATCATTCAGCTGAATTCAAAATCATCCTGTAATTATTATTATTAGTGGTCACCCAGTGGTCAAAATACACCCATAATTCATAAAAAAATAACGTATTTCGAATGCATTATTATATAAAATATTATCTTTCTAAACTCCTTCTCCCCAAACGTTCCGTCCGCGTAATTTTCATAAAAAGTTGTACAAAGTTTTTGCTGATAGATAATGTAGGTATAACGCCACTTAAACACTAGAAACAAAGTTATTAACTCATTAAACTGCGTCCGATGAGAACACTATGATAATATAGGTATCATTTAAAGTTTAAGCGATCCAACAAACTTAGATACTTTACCTAAAGTACTTTATAGTACCTACTCCCAGAACCACTTACGTTTGATACACAACACACAAGTGAATAGCGCCACATTTATTTTGTATACCGTCTACGATATTCTGTGTCAATACAAATACGCGTCACAAAAGAATCTCCAATCATAGACATCTTTGTGACGAAAATAACAACCATTATACTGAGACCTGTGCCACACAACTACATTCCTCCCCCTTATTCGCAATCTAAATGAGAATGGGGTCGCTGGCAGCTCATCTTACACTGGCGCCGTTTATTTTGCGACAGATATTTTCTATACGAAAGTACACTCTATATGTGTTAAGAAAATAGAGAAAGGTGTACGAAACACGTCACAAAAAGGTTTAGCCACGTAAAGTCGGAGAACAAACATCTATGAGAGGATTTTCATTTTCATCTTGTATCTATTTCTAAGTCTAATGTAATGTATGTTCACACACATAAAATGTTTCAATGTTGCAAATCAAACTATAAATATTGAGTACCTTTATGTACCTACCCTTCTTATTTCGTCAGTAAACGTGCCCACGACCGTAATCAATAATAGTTTAAAAAGCTAAAAATCACGCTTTAAAACCAAACTAAAAAAGTAGAAATTAATTTAATTCTATTAAAAAGCGTGGGGTGCTTTTTGAGGTATTTTTATAATCAATTAATATCAACTTTTTTAGTTTGATTTTTAAAGCGTGTTTTTTAGTTTTTTAAACAATTTTTTCTTTTCTATTTTTTTGTTCTGCTAATTCTATAAATACTAATATGTCGTTTATAAATCAAAATGTTGTCATTTTAATGAAGTCATCTAACAAATTGACCAACACATCGAATCGTCAAACGAGAATGTCTGCCTACACACCGAATAATTTGTGACCATAGACGTTATTACGTACTGGCAGCTATTTAATTGTCTTTATTTAAATATGACAAATAATTTGCAATTGTAACTGTCAACTGATTGCTTGTAAATTGACATTTGGTGAAACACAATAGAATCAATCAGCTGCTGTAGAACCGGCCATTTTTTCCGCAAAACACAGTTATAGTAGGGTTCTGGCTTTTATAACTTCATAGTAGATTTATAGAACGCTTTGGTGCTAAAATGCATTTATGAATTACAATTTTTGAAAACCAGACTTTAGCAACTGTTTAGATGTTCGATAACTTTTTATGAATAAGACCGTAATGTTCAACACTCTCTGGGAGTAAAAAATTCAGAGTACGATAAAATCCCGCTGCGATATTTCTACGTCCAGGCGAACGTGGTCTAAGGGAATGAAAATACACTACCAGAACTAAAATCACTTTGTTCTTCTGTGCAAGGCTTGGACGCCCCATCGATGTAGGCCCGCCGTTATGTATGCTGCGCTATTTATTCCCGCACAATAGACAAGCAACGTCCTGGCGTTCGTGTCCACTCTGTCCTTGTCCATAGTTTGCGTCCCGTAGCCTTTGTGTGTACCGCGCTTTATCATGTCAAAATGGACATTACTGTTTTGCCACGCGTCGCTGACACATTCACGGTGTTCCGTGCTTTTAAATCTCAAAAATGTGGACACAGCTTTACACCTGGCTTTTGTATTGTGAATTTGAAGGTGAAAACTTGTCAAGCTCTACTTTAACATTACTTAAGGTCTGCAAAGTCTCCAGTCTGCAAAGTTCATTTTGCAAATAACGTAAGTTAGGACCCTTTCTGAGGTTTTTTGCAAACAAATCAGGTTAGATAGACGTAGATGTTTATAAACCATATTAAATTATTGGAACTTATTGTGATTGCATTTTGTTTATTTTTTTGCAGTAACTGTAACATAAATCATCTTTCGAACTTCGTTATTAAAATGGCTATAAATCGAAAACTGGTCATTATTTAAGGTTGCGCCCATTTAGACTTTCAATCAGCATCTAACAGGCTATATTGTTTCAAAATTTCAGCCAAATTGGCCTAACAGTTTACCCTAACATTTTGTGTGGGGCGCTTTTGAATCACGGGCCACATTGAAGGAATCACCGGCAATAATGCATGGCCTGGACCGGGGCCGGACACGAGAGATCGCTGCCACCAATCGCCGCAACAAGGATACGGCGGTGCTCCGCCCAAGCCGAGCAGACCTCCAGGAGCTAGTCTTAGACATAAAAAAGAGTGTTTAGCAAGACAACAACCTAAAAATAAACGCAAAGAAGCATTATCCGACTCAACAAAAGCGTTTAAACTACTCAGAAACTGTGCAAGAAATTCATTGAGCTGCCAACTACAATAGCTCCGTGAGTAATGCACTCCACAACTAGTTTGTCCAAGTTTTACATGCGAGAACATGCTGAGAACAAGTTTTGTTCCAACATTTGTTTCTTTATTCTCTTGTTGATTCGGAACTTTTATTTTGTGTTACATTATTCACAGATAGTTCCATATTTTTGAAGTGGATTGTAGCTAAGTAATAAAAGCTGCACGGGTCGATCGTTTAGGTTAAGCTACGCTTGCCGAGGTTGGTCCGTGGCTGGGTGAACATACCAAGACCCCTCCGTGCCTCCGACATTGCGTTAAGCCGTTAGTCTCGGCTGTTAATCTAAAATCTTTGACAGTCGTTACGGGTCGTCAGAAGCCCGAAAGTCTGACAACCAGTATTATCAAGGGATATTGTGTTACCCGGTAAGGGTTGTGGCGGTCAGATAGGCAGCTACTCCATGCCGTCAACTTGCCACTTCAGCTTGCTTATTCTGCGAGTTATGTCGACATCTTCGGCTAACGTGCCTCTCTAATCTCTGCCTACTTAAACAATTGTTCTATTGACAGTATTTGGAATGGTAACAAGTAAATAATATTGGTTTTCTTAAAATAGTGGAAGTATACACCCATGAAATAATATTTAATTGAGTCTATAACATAGGTAATATAGGTATATAGTGTAACGTGACTTTGTCCAACGCTCTAAGCTTAGAACGTAAGTTCCTGAAAGTTAGGCAGCCTGTAGGCGTCCCCGCAGGCTGCTCAACTTTAGGACTTATGTATTGAAGTGGATGCTTTATCTATCTATCTATCTTATCTGATGTGTTGAAGTGGATGCGTTGCGCCTTGGTAATACGATACCCCTTGAAAAGACTGGCTGTCAGACTTTCGGGCTAAATGACAGCTGGGACCAACGGCTTGACGTGCTTTCCGAGACACGGTCTTGGCATTTAAAGATGATATTGGTATGTAAAGATGGTCACCCATCCACGGAGCAACCGCTGCAAGCATAGCTTAACCTGATTGATCGAACCGTCTGGCTGTTATTGCTTAGCCACAAGGAGACTAGGTAACATAGGTAACTAGGTTAGATGTAACAGTTTTGAACCTTAAGGTTCTTAATTCAAAGGGCATTTACGAATTCAGCAGTTTGAAAACAAAGATATAATTAAGCTTTAAAACGAAAACACTATCCTATTTTACACACAATGATAAACCCAAGAATAAAACCCCGAGGCAACCTCAATACTCATTCACGCAAAGCAGTACTCATTTTCAGGCACATCTCTACGTTGAAAAGACGTGTTCCTACGCTTTGTGCTCGTAGTTCCGTTGAGACAAAGCTATTACATACTGCTTGATGAATCCGGGATACCTCACAGTTAGCTTTGCAGTTTGTACTAACGTTTCTATGTAGCGTGCAAGGGAGGTTAGCTAGTGTTTAAAGTAGGCAGGATGTATACGATATTTACTGAAAAGAGTTTTTGTATAAATAGTTGGATTGCTACTTTCTAGAGTAGGTACACTTTTGAAATAGAATATTGGTGCTTAAATATATATGGAACTTCATACGAACAAAATCAATTTTCAAAGGTGCGTTCTCTATTTAAACTAAGCTAAGAGTTAGGACTCAGCCTAGTTTGAATATAGCCTCTCTTTTTTTGAACGTCTTAATATATTTTTTATTAAAACGTGGGCAAGACAAGAAATTTCCCCTGTATTATGGGTGCGTTTACAAAGATTTAACCTCACATACATAAACAGCCAGACCCAGAACAACTACTTGTAGGTCATACAAATATTTGTTCCGTGCAATTACATAAGACGGTCCCCCAAAACGCCCACCCTTCACCACTTACTAGTGCTTTAGCTGGGAAGAAGAAGTGGCGCAACACTGCTGCACAGCTGACTGTTAGGTTTGAAAAGCTTGATTCTATACAATAGTAGGTAAGTAATTAATATTACGAAACAACATATTAAATTAAACTATTTGCCATAGGTCAGCTAGCACACGCCAATATACCAACAAATTATTGAAATCTATATCTACTCAAGCATAAATAAAAAAGTAAAATGTAAACATAATTTAAAATCTAAATAAGTAAAAGCCTCCAGGCATGAAGGGCATGCCCACTTACATAATAATGCAATGCTGCATTATGTTCATCCCTACTATTATTATTAATGCGAAAGTAACTCCGTCTGTCTGTCTGTATGTTACACTTTCACGCCTAAACCGCTCAACCGATCGTCATAACATTTGGCAGAGATATAGCTTGGGGTATGGAGAAGGACATAGGCTACTTTTTTACGCGATAACCGATATCCACAAGGGCGGAGACGCGGTCATAAGCTAGTTAATTAAAATTATAAATGCGAAAGTAACTCTTTCTGTATGTTACGCATTCACGCCTAAACCCCTTAATCGATCGTCATGAAACTTGGCAGAGATATAGCCTAGGATATAGAGAAGGACATAGGCGACTTTAGATTTTTGATAACCGACATGCACGCAGGCGGAGTCGTGGGTAAAATCTAGTATAGCTATAATTTGAAGTAATTTTTTTTTAAGAAAGTAAACTCTATATAGGAACCTGTGTCCCATTGGGCAAAGATTATTAAAGTAAAACTTAGTCACCAAAATTAACAAGTTCGATACCTCTCCTAATCTAAATTTTGCACCAACATTGCCAAAATTACACCTGTCTACCAACTTAACATTACCTTAACTAACATAACCTGATATATTATCTAGTCTCGAGAATCCTTTGAGAAAGGCCCCGAAATCACGTCGCCAGGGAAACCTTACACAAAACACGGTCGCCACTTATATGCACATTACCGGTTCTAAGCGGTTCATACCGGATTAAACTAGCTCAAACTGGCGCAGGCAGTTCATAGTTAACGAGATTTGAATAATGTGAGACTTGTGTACTTATAAAATTGTCTGATTTTCTCCTCCCCTATATACTCCAATCTTTCTTTTTTGTTTCAAACTAAGCAGGAAAAGTCAAGTTTTAGCTTTCGACTAACTTTTGTCTGTCTGAAACGCGTGTATCGTGTCCCAATGTCCCTCTTCCTATTAGTATTAAGACCACTCTAATCTAAGTTTAGTTTGCGGTAGAAAGAAAGTTAGTGCCTAAGTAGAATTAACAGTAACACTGAAATTTTGTGTTCGACCCCTAGGTTGAGTATAGTGTTATTGGGTTTTCTATCAGGAATTTCTCAGTAGCAGCCCGGAGCCTGGATTTGCCCAGTTGATGGCAATAGGCTTGCCCCCTATTACATGGGGCTTAAACAGAACTGGCGAAATATGTACCTACTAGGTATAGGTGCACCACTGCCTAACTTTTCTGAAAAACACACGTTTATGTTATGCTATGAATGTAACTTTAATTATTGTTATGTTTGTCTGTAAAGTCAACGTATGCCAAAATAAAAGGTAGGAATCAAGGAGTACCTACTTCATTGATCCAGAGAGAATGAAGAAAATAAGCTACTAAAAACAAAACATCATGGCGTCGATCAATTACTTATCTTCTTGCATTTTTTATTTTCATATCAAAAATATGCCACATACTGAATATCAAATAAAACATATTTTGCGGTGTATACGTTTAAAAATTGGCATCATTTCTTCGATATATACGATATATCACCTGCGACCTACCGGCGTCGGGACGCAGATCGGCTGGCTTACCACCTCGTGAATGGTGAAATGTGGCTAGGGCTGGTGAGAAAGTAAAACTTTATTTGGTATTACATTTCAGCCTTGTGGCTAGGCACTGGCAGCTGGGTCGATTGACCAGGTTAAAGTATACTTGCCGCGGTTGATCCGTAGCATTTTTGATTTGATTGATCCGCAACGTACCATTTTTATATGCAAAACTCCTCCGTGCCTCAGAAATCACGTTAAGGCGTTGGTGCCAAACATTTATCTCACCCTGTTCAAAGATAAAATCACAAAACGTTAAACACTCCTTTTTTAAGAATTTACATTACCTGTTTATAAATACTGAAAACCATTTTTCACAGTTATCTTAAAAGGTTGTACAAGAATAACACTGTTTACAATCATGACTAATCGACGGCACGGTTGGCGCAGTGATTGACTGCTGCGCTGCGTGTCGCGGGTTCGGTTCCCGCACGAAACAAATATTTGTATGACCTACAAGTATTTGTTCTGGGTCTGGCTGTTTGTGTATGTGAGTTTAAAATGTTTGTAAACGCACCCACAATACAGGAGAAATTCTTAGTGTGAGGCAACGTTTTTTTTTTTTTAACAAAAAAGATTTTTTCTTTTCTTTACTTTTATTCAAATCTGTTCATGTTTTATCCTAACCTTTTTCTTCAATCTATCTTTCTTTACTGAGGATCGTGGTCACTGTACCTCTTTAAGCGGACAATCTGCCCCCATCGACCTCGTTTAAAAGTTACCATCACCACTTGCTGAAATTTGCGTGAGGAGCTTTTACTTGATCAGACCAAGTTCATTAATTACAATGTTTTTGTTGTTATAAACCCAACACACTAAAGAAATAAAAATAATTTACACTGTATAAAATAAAATACATAAATAAACATCGTATTTTTGTTTTGTGTCAGCCCTATAACCGCCAAGGATCGCTTACCGATCCCGGGCTATTCGGAATAAATATCCGTCATATTGAAATATTTTAAAATCGAAATAAGAAAAATATAGTGGCGGCTTATATTTCAGCCTCCTATAATTTACACAGGGTGTTTCACCTGGGAAATACATAACAGATAACGATAAAGTATCACTTGTTATTGAGTTCTGTCAAGTTCTTTTGTAAAAGTGTTTACGTCAAAGTTCACAAGGTATATTTATACCCTAATGTTTTTTGGGGCCCTTACAATGGAAACGGAACCGTTACTCCACGTCCTATTAGAAAGCAATTCCTACTGATAGTGTGTTATCCAGTTATTCCTTAAGGTATGAACGCGGCAATCGCTTTTATAGAGTTATATAGAACTTGGACGCGACCTCTTAAGATCAGTTGCTTGTCCGTTTGTCACAGAGGTTTTCTTGGGATCTACAACGTGTAACGGAACGGGTATATAAATACCAACGGCACGGCTTCTTTGGATGATATCAAACGATATTGGGAGGGTTTTTTTAATTCTATCTCTACATGTTTAAAAATGGTGAGCATTTTTAATACATTGATACTAGAAACCGAACTTTTCAAATTGAAATAAACACATAACTCGGAAGAGATCTATCGTGATATTGGCAAGTAACGTGGAAAATTATTAACGTAGTGCGGTGACACGTTTGTTATGATTTGAATTTACGAAACAAATGAAACCGAAAATTTGGTATCAATTCTTAGAGTATTTAATTTTGAGCTGAAACTATGTATACCTAGTGATTCTATACCAGCTGTTATCTTTAGTGCTTAAGGATAGCAATAGGGTTTTTGTTACATCTTGTATATACAACTTAGCAATTTGAATTTTAGCACTATTAGGTGGCATTGTCAGAATACCAGGGCTGCGAAACTTTGTAAATGTTGCAGCATCATGCTGAGATAGTGGCCTTTCGGCTTCGTACAGGACTTTGTTTTCTGTTTACTTTTTTTTTGTTTAAATCTAATTTTAATTTTGTTAAGTAGCGTAGCGTAGTAGTGTTTAGTTTTTTTTTGTGTGCTTAATAATTGTATTGTGTTGTAGTTAAGTTTGTGATATTCCTGTGCGAGTCCAATTAATCCTTTTTTTTTCTTTCTCATTATGTTACGTGTTTAACCAATGTGAACTCTCAATCTACATGTCAGTCAAAGACCATTTTTGGAAGGAACCGCTTTAACGCAGCTTGCGGTAGGAATAAACATGTAGAAATCATCACATAACGAAAATTTTAGAAATCGCCACGTTACGAAAAGCGATGTACTCCATGCGACTTTTATGTGAAAAATATGTAGTGGCAGAGAGAGAGAGAGAAATCGTTTTCATGGTTTTCGAGGGTGTTGAAGCCGATATTGAGGTTAAAATTAAAGAAGGCGGCTGCAAATTTTTTCAAATTTTTCCTGATTGGTGTAATTTTATTGGTAAATTTCAAATTGGTAAATTTCCATATCACATTGCATTCGGAGTGGCATAATCCCGACCTCACACGTTTTTTATTGTCTGTTTTACTGGAAGTTATTTCCATTTTTTAATTTCACGCATAAACTTTTATATTAATAATTCAATCTGTCGCATATACTTTGAAGTCAAAGTGACTGTGAAACTGATAAACTAAACTAAGGTCTACTTAAGGTCTCAATATATTTAAGTACATATATTGAGACCTTAAGTTACTCCAAATACAAAAGTCCAAAATGATCACAGTTTATCAAGTTCGCAATTTAACTTTGTTTCCCAAACAGCCCCTCAGAGCACAGCCATATCAATCCCACACAATTTCCCTTAAACGGAACAACACAACAATATGTAGCGAGCGCAATCGATTGCATTCAGATTGCATGCAATGCGGCGCCCCGATTAAATTATACAACGCGTTACGGTCCCTTTTCACTATACCGTGCGATACCACTGCGGGCGGAGTGCGTTATTCAGACGATTACAGAACGCTTGTGCTGTAGGTTATTATTGCAATGGTCCATGTTTAGGATATTTGAGCGGCGAATAATTAACTTGACGGCCTTATTGATCTAGTGGTCGCAAGTGACCACGAGGTCTTAGGGTCTGTTCCCAGGTTGGACATATTGTTATTGGGTTTTTAATCAGGATTTTGTCATTAGCAGCCCGGGATCTAGCTTCGTGCCTGGTTGATGGTAATAGGCTGGCCCTTTACTGAGTACATAGGACTTAAACATAACTGTGGGTGTACTATTGGTACGCCTCTGCCTTCCCTTCCCTTCGGGGATTACAGACGTGATGTTATGCTTTGTATGAAATGATTGATATTATAAAGAGGCAAAATTTGTCTGGTTGTAAGTTTATATCATGTAGGGGATAATCTCTGGAACTACCAGTCTATACAGGCTATTTAACATCACGCTAAGACCATTAGGAGACGAGCAAAAAAATTAAATAAAAAACGCTAAGTGAAAAGGAAGTAACAGCGCGGGCGATGCAATGCGATCAATCGCGGCGGGTCGGGGCCAAAATTTCACGTGCATGAAGTCGCGGGCAAAATGCTAATAGTCATTAATTAGTAGGATGTAGGCAATTTACATCGATGATAGCTCGACTAAAAGATTAACTTTGAGTTATCAAAAACAATTCTTCTGCTTCTAACAATCTTCTTTTACTCTGTCGTTCTCATACTTCTGACTTTGTTCATTCTTCCATTTCACTTTGTTCATATTCAGTCCATTTTTCTTTGGAACGCGCTTCCTCTCGATATCAGGACGGCCACCAGTCGGTATGCATTTAAGCGGAAATTGCAGATGCATTTTCATAACGAATAGCGTAGAGTCATCTAAACTCCTCTTTCCCTTGAGAATTTATATATATTATAAGTAAGTATATATTATAGTAGATATGTATGCTGGTGTGTGTATTATAAGTTTATAACCTATTTATGTACCAATCTTATTATATGATATAATTTGTATAGTTTTCTTTTCAATCATTGTTCCTCTCAACATAAGCACCTGCCATCTAATCTCTGCACCACCCTTGGTTGACTGGTAGAGAATGCCTTAGGCATTAAGTCCGCCTTTGTACCTTTTTTGCGTGCGAGAAGTTTAAATAAATAAACAATGAATACAAACCTTATTTTGTAATTTGTAGCTTTAACAGCTTCCATAATCCGTTATTTTGTACGCAAAATATTTCATTATGAACACACCTGACTGCAGTTAGAGCCCCTGCTGAGAACCTGTTACAAGGCGGCATGTTCAATGTTCACAAATCACAGGGAACTTGCTCGCCGAAAACTCGGTTAGTGTAGACGGGCCTTAACAACTCCGATGAGCAGTCGCCGGATAATGCATAATACAATGAAATGTATTTTAACTGTGACACTTTAGACTGCGCAACAAATTGCTATGCTAATGTCCTACAATTATGTCCAAGCTTTTGTGTGCACACTTGAATTAATTTTGAGAGAAAATTATTCACAAAGTTTGTTTTCTTACTTAACCAGCTTGGCTTCGCCCACGTGGAGGTCGGATGGGAACTTACTATCGGGTTCAAAAGTATCCTATGTATTGTACCAGGTTACAAACAATCTGTGTGTCAATTTTTATCCAAATCTGTTTAGGCGTTTTTGCGTGATTGTTACAAAACATACAAACTTTCACATTTATCTTAATATATATAAATCTCGTGTCACAATGTTTAAGCTCAATGGACTCCTAAACCACTTAACCGATTATAATAAAATTCGCACACCATGTGCAGTTCGATCCAACTTGAGAGATAGGATAGTTTAAATCTCAAATTATAGTCGCAATTTTAATTTATTGCTAATTATTTGTCTGTTATTATTTGACAGTCACAATTATCTGTTAACTCCAAATGATTCTAACAGATGTCGATACCTTTCGACTGGGTTCAGTAAGTAATCAATAGATGGCGCTGTGTTAAAAGTACCAACGTTTCACATAAGCTACAATTTAATGGCATAACCAGCACGTGTTGAATGCGAATTAAATCTTAATATATATGACAGGACAACGTCTGTCGGGACAGCTAGTAATATTATAAGTAAGAAAGTAGGATAGAATTATTACCGTCACCTTTCACTACTGATATTAAAAATGTTGTTTAGAAATTAGTAGGAAATTGACAAATAGGTAGAGAAAATAAATAAAAACTCGTCACTCCTTAGTATGTACAGGGTCAAATTAAATTAGCCAGTTAAACTCCGCAGATGGGATAGGTATCAATTTGGGGCCAACGACCGGTCGTGTTGTTACTTGAAGTATGAATTGAGAGAAGCTGTATTTTTTTGTTTTATTGTATTTAGATATCGATATTCATCACTTTTATAAAATTTACACGAAGTAAACTGATTTTATAAAGGGACATTTCAAATGACTATCCTAACTGCGGTTGAAGACCCCAAAAAAAACTGACTAAATTAATTTATTTTTGATTTTAGATATCACATCATGACTGTGAAGTGCGCCAGCTAATTAAAATTGACCTTGTAGGAACTTGTTTACAAATTGCTCTAGTTTCAATCAGAATCGGTTAAATCTGACCCGATTACAATTATAATTGGATCAAATTCGATTCAAGCCCTTGATTACTAGTAATCCTAGAGTTAGGCTAGATCTCAGGTTTTCAGGATCAATACATACCACACAATCATAGTATCTGTCTTTTGTTCTAAAGTTCAATACTACATTTTAATAATATTTGGACTGCGGACTACACGCGAAGCATTACATCGTAGTCTCGTAGCACTACGTTACACGTGTCGAGTGCTACGAGGTGTTGGCGTAGCGGTTTCGTAGCGAATTGCTGTAGCATGATTTTATGGTGTAGCGCAAAATGTCGGTTGGTGGAAATTGATTTTAGAAATAGCCAAGATTTTAATGCGAGTTTGAATTAATATTTAACTGTAATTTGAAAAGTATAATTTATTTTTTATATTTTTATTTAGGAAATAAAGAAATACTTAAGAGTAATAAAAACATATTACATGATAGAAGAATTCGATGATAGTCTCATTGTAAGTAGTTTTAAGATACATTGAAAGTGTCAACATTTCCTTATTTCACTAAAATAACTCGCGAAATAAATGCAAGTGTATCCTCATTGCATTTATCAGTTCGTTCTTAAGCAATATTAATATTCTAGTGTTATTATAAGTAACAGCCAAAGAAACATCTGACCTGTTTTATCAGTACATAAACTATTTCTGCAAGTTACACATAACTGAATTTAACAACAACTCTCCAACTCAATAACCACAATTAAAACAACATTAAATCCGTGACAAACGTTAATTAAATTAACAGCTGATTTGAACAACCTACACGAAACCTCTACCATAATCAAATTCAATCCTCAAACACGGCCGCACATGAATATTCATGTTGCCGTACTATCGTAAACCGTCATGTCCAATACGCGCCGTGTAAGCATACATACGCAATTAATTAATTGCCAGCCAGCGTTAGGCAACATCTGGGACATAGACACGGGTCGGCGATTAAATTTTATGATCGCAGCAGATGTACGGTGTTGTTAATGGCCGCATGCAATCGGTGACGCGTTTCGGTAAATTTCGAATTTGGAACGTTCTGAATTTGAATGCAACGTGGTTGTGTTCTGAGATTTGAAGGGGCTTCGTATGTACGAGAAAAGGAGTTTTAATGCAGTTTCATAAATGGTTTTGTATTTATAATCTGTGGCATAGATAAGTACATGTAATTGTATTAACGAGTTACCTACGCGAAATTATGTGCATTTGTAAGATAATAATAAAATGAAGAATGTTAATAATAATAAGTAATTTAAGAACAAACAGCATCAGTTTAGAAAACGTACACTAACTTTTTAAATAAGCCTTGGTATGAGGTAGGTATACGAGTACATCATTCTTGCAAATATTTGAGACTCATTGCGTCATTTACATTATGTAACATGGAATATTTGACCAAATCCACAAAAACAATTACCAACCAAGACAATCTTTTAAAAATCCCTTACTATTATAACTATGTATATTATGCATACAATTGGAGCGATATTCGTCAGTAATTGGATGACAACGGCTCGGCGCAGTGCGGTGCAACTAATGGCCTAACTTAATAGCTGCCACATACCATTTAGATTAAATTGATCGATAATTACTGTATCTTGTGTAATTGCGTGTTCTAAACGTGTTCTAGTTGCAGTTCCCACTACATCAACAACATACTTATGCTGTTGATATACTGGAACTGTGGAAGATTAGTTCATACAATATTATTGTAATCTGATAGAAATCTAGACAATAATTATTATGATAAAGACTGAACATGCATTGTTCAGTCGTTTAGAGTTTTATGCTCGATATCCATGTCGTGTGACTTAATTACACATCATTTCAAATCCAATCAATTTAATTCGTAAATGTAGGTTTCTTTACAATAG
This sequence comes from Antitype chi, assembly GCA_947359405.1. Classification (NCBI taxonomy): domain Eukaryota; kingdom Metazoa; phylum Arthropoda; class Insecta; order Lepidoptera; family Noctuidae; genus Antitype; species Antitype chi. The sequence goes on along the minus strand of OX375815.1, from coordinate 4,076,591 downwards.
GATGTCATAATAAAATGGTCAGCTCGCTACATTTTACTCGAGAGCATACAAGTAATAATAAAGTTAGTTGTGTCGAAACCACAGACACACATTTAAAATAAAATAACTCAATTACTTACATACTAACACACAATTCCTGACGTACTAACACACAATTACCAATGTAAACATAATAATAATCTAAATGTAAGAACAAGAACATAAGACATTTACACAATATTAGGTAAACATTTCTTGACTATGCAAACCTTTGTTTCTAATGGAGTAGATTGTGTAGCTCTTGCTTAGTTTTGAGACCTAGACAATGACTTTTTAAGTATTAATATAATAACTCCTTGAGATTGTAAGTATAATATACGTGATAATATTTTATGTTTCTCAGCATTCATTATCATTTTGTCGAAATATCATTTAGGTATCACTTACAAATAAATATTTTTATAACCTTGGCCCGAATACTTGTTTTGATTAAACGCAGCTATGAGTGAAACTACTTGTTTATTGTTTTTTTTTTTAAAGATGGTTTTGGAATGAAGTATGACAATACATAGCATGCACAATAATGCATTATGTTACTGACGTGAAAGAGCTTTATACGATTATCATTAATAGGTATTTATTTACTGTTATCGCCGCGTTATTATTCTGTCCAGGTAAACGTCGAATAACATATTGAAAACACCCAACATAAACATATGTTTCTGGCAAGATGGTTGTTGATGAACAATTTCCATCCTGGTTCTTAGCTAATAAGAATACCCTATAGATGAAATACATATAAAAATCTCGTTTCTTTACAGAAAACTTCCAAGGCGACATCGCGATACCTAACATAGACTACTTCAAGCCACCAACGAGTGCGCCAGTCAACAAAATAAACAAGTCCCTTCAGGAGGAAGTAGAGAGGTTGAAGAAAGAGGTGCTATTAGAAGGACTGCAAGTAGAAGAGGAAGGACTGCCAGATATATTGAGGAAGAGGACGAAACAACCACTGCCACTGTCGCAAGAAAAGCCCAAGAAGTACAACGATGCTGTACTGATGACAAAGGTAAGGAAGTAGAAATGTATGTCGGTTTAGCATGAAAACAAACAGAATGTGGTGGTAAATAAAATCAGTATTTTCGGTATAAAAAGTCTTTGAATAACATAATTAGAATAACATCTGTTTTATAAACGGTAATCTCGAAAGATGAAAGGACTTCATTACTTACAAAACTTCTGCACGCCATCAAATGTTTTTGATAGATCCTCTGAAGTTTATGCCGTCAAGAACATTAGGAAAGCAATTGCCTGTCTTTCACAGCCACAAACTTCAATTACCACCTGTTGCGAACGAAATTGATAAGGAATATAAATATCGTAAATTCTGAGAAATGTGAATATGCCAAAAACACTTGATTTCCTCGTGTTGGTATTATGGTTTACTGCTTCTGTTTTAAGCCTTAACCCACAGTAGAAGGTACACCTTCACCGTTAAGATATACTTTCTACTGTAAATTCACAGTAGAAGATACACCTTTAGTCTGTTTTATACATTTAAGAACACGCATTGCTCTTACTGGTATGACCGTGACCGCCGCACGAAAAACACTTCACAGATTTTTTATCACATACTTTAGTGCTACGGCTTCTATTACCACGCACAATTATTGCAAACAAAAGGTCACTATTTAGTCCTTTAAGATATGCAAATTGCACAAATTATTTAACATCATGGACAAAGCCCCTACTAAATGAACCACTCAACTTAACAAGACATTTTCCATTCCAGATTCTACCTTCAGGATTAGACAAATCGCTGCTGTTAAAAAACGGCAAATTACCTCCGGAAGAAATGTTAGACAATTACACTAATGCAGCCAATCAAACTAAAACGGACCATTTAAACCAAACTACAGTACAGGATAACTTGACCGAATCAGAAAGTTTAGAACAAGACGGAGTTCTAGTAGTAAACGTTTCAACGAACCACATTCTTAATTTAGAAGAGTTCTACCCTCATATACAAATCACTAATGTTTCCAACAAAATGGACGAGATTACAAACAAAATTCAGAGTAATAGTAGAGAGATTACTGGAGATTCCAAAAATAATCTAAAATTTAAGGGTATTCCTGATAATATAACTGTAGCTCCCGCTCCAACTAATGGTGTCCTGCCTTCTAATGAACAAGAAGAAGAGAAAATCATAAACAAGACAGACTTGGATGTGAATGCGAAGCTATCTGAACCTAACTTGCTGAGACCAACGGAGAGTCTGCAGAATTTGATGGATGAGACTGGCGGAAGGAGGAACAGACGAAGAAGACGGAGACACGGTAATGGAAGACGGTATGGCTTTAACTTTCCTATCTGCTTTTCACTTTGCATCTACTAAACTCTATACTCAATTACCAGTTACTTATATTCTTCTTTAGTCTTGGTAACTAAGTCTATTACTATTTGATAGGTAGGAAATCTTCAAATTGTTTCATCAGTCGTCTATTATGTAAAAAGAAAAGCTTGGTAACTGCCGAAGATTTTATAGGATCAACTATATATAGTTATGTTAGCAGACAATTCACGGTTAGTCCCTAGATGGGTGACCATCTGTACATGCCAAGACCGCTGCGTGCCTCGGAAAAAACGTTAAGAACCACTGGGTTCCGGCTGTCATTAGAGGATCTTTGACAGTAGTTACGGGCCATCAGGGCCCGAAAGTCTGACAAAACTGTACCTATTACCACTAGTAACTAAATTGTGGAGGTCAGATAGACAGCTCAGATATTCAGCTGCATCCGGTTATACTGGAAGCTGACCAGAATACAGTTGGGAAAAGGCTAGGCAGATGATGATGTTAGCAGACAATTAAATGTCGGGTTGCGGTCGCAAATCAATAAAAATAAAACAAGTATGTGTCAAAGCTACGAAATATAGTACTCCTCTATTTATTTCGATTTTTTTATTAATATCCAGCAAAACATTCCCATTAATAAAATACAGAATTAGAATTCTCAAGTATCTTGGTTGCCTTCATTTATTATTGAGTGCAGCAGAAAGAAAAATGATGAGATAGAATAAAATTCCTCTTTATGAAACGGTCTACGATTTAATTCATTAATTTATTTTAAATAAATAAACGAGTTCTTAAGTCGACGGCCATAATTATTCCATTAGAGATCAGTGACGTTGACGTACTCAAACTACAAGACAAGATCTAGGAGACTTACGTGGGATACTCAGAAAGTTTTGCGAACATAAAAAAAATGTTCTATAGGCAAATATTTGTTCATTAAATCTTTTCAATGTACTCTCCACTAGCCTCTATACAAAGTTTCATGCGTCTAAACCAGTTTTCGAAACATTTTTTCAAGTCCGCCGCAGACACCTCTTTTACAGCCTGCTAGAAACGCTGACAGCGCATTTTCCGGCGACGAAAATTGTATCCCTTTGAGCAAATTTTTTATTTTCGGGAATAAAAAGAAGTCACACAGTGCTAGGTCAGGGCTTTAAGGAGGGTGACCCAGGAGTTTGACCGGCGTGCTGTCGAGAAAGTCCCCCGTTTTGAGCGCGGTGTGCTAAGGCGCGTTGTCGTGGTGGAGCAGTAGCCCGCGGTGCCCTGTGTTTGGTCGCTTGTTACTCACAACAGAGAAAACTTCTGCCAAGCATTTGGTAGTATACCAGTCAGCGTTCCTGCGTCTTTGGTTCCGTAAAGGAGCTGACACCAAGTAGCCAGTCAAATTGAAAAAGCTCGCGATCAAAATCTTCCCCCGGCTTCTAGATCGCTTCACTTTGGTAGGCTTTGATTCATTTTGAGACCGGCGCGTCGTTTCTGGATCGCCAGTCTCAAAATGAATCAACGCTTACCAAAGTGAAGATTCGTTTCTGGATTGTATCGATAAATCCAAGACTCATCACCTGTAATGATGTCGTAAACACGCCGAGGCGAGGCTGCTTCAAATTTGTTTATCATATCACGGCACGATTCCACCCGGCCCTGCTTCTCAGCATCGGTTAGGTTGTGCGGCACCTCGCGAAGATGCACGAGTAGAATTTTGTGAAGGCTTCCCGATCCAACCTGCAGTATGTGTTGAACCTCTTGGTACGTAACTCGTCTATTGTCATGGATTACATTTTTCACTGCTACCACGTTTTCTTCCGTAACAGCCGTCAAAGGGCGACCACTTCTTTCTTCATCCCCCAAAGTTAGTCGACCGCGCTTGAATTCGTTATACCAACGATACATGATTGCCTTAGAAGGGCCTTCATCCATGAATGCCATTTGAAGTCTATCGTACGATTCGCCCAGTTTCAGGCGACACTTGAAATCGTAAACCTACCTACAACTTAAAAGGCCAATAAGTTTACTTTTCTACTTTTTTAAGTTTTTGTTTGAGTTTAGGGTTTTTTTTAATTTTAAATTTTACTGTTCAGTTACATTTTATCGCATGTTTTGGCCAGACTGCAATCAATAGGTTGATGAATATATTTAAGTACCACGTTTAATAAAGTATTGACTGCGACATGAGGTTCTGGTTTCGATTCCCTGGCAGGGTCAACTGTTCTTGGGTTTTTTACCAGTAACTTCTCAGTAGCAGCCTGGAGTCTCGATTTGTGCCCGGTTGATGGCAATAGGCTCGCCCCCTATTACATTGGAACAGAACCGGTCAAAGTTGCAGTGCTTGAGGTAGGCCTATGTCTAGCAGTAGAAGTCTTTCGGCCAAAACTATAATGATGATGATGTTTTCAACTTAGCGTCTGATTGACCAAAATAGTGACTGAATCTATTCCACTGACTATGATCAAGATCAGAGATGTATTACTCATTTTTCTTATACTTTTTCAACAGTTCTATCACGTTAGTATCAAATAGATTATTTAGCCACAAGACTCCATAAATGAAAATACTTCTGTCTCTAAATCAATCAAATCATGATACAATTCGATTTGATCCAATTTTCCTTGTATTGGATGTCATAAACAATTTATTGTCATTTTCCTATTTCCCACAATAAAACGTTTGGATGACAACAAAATTTACCTCTTGGGTTTCAATGTGTTCTTATTTTAATGTCACAAAAGACTTTTTTACTGTCACAAACTAGTCTGACCCGATGGCTTTAATTGGAACTTAATAAATCACTTTGAAAAGTGAAATCACTTTAATTTCCATGATAATATTTACATAACATAAAAGCGAACAGTCTTAAAATAATAATAATACTTATGTACAATTATATTAAAAAGGGAGGGTAGATAATCATAGGGCATCAAAAAATTCGTCTGCATCGCTGTCAACAAGACAACTGCCCTAAAGGGTGGCAGAATTACCACGTTTTTTGGTCATGCTGATTCTTTGGCCAAAAAATAGGCCGGACTTCTGGGCACGTGAAGAGTCGACCAACCGCTTGGCAATGTCTCGGAAAACTCAAATCAAACGTCATTTATTCAAACTAGGCTGAGAGTCAGCACTTTTTGAACGTCAAAATTACATAAGACAGTTCCCCCAAAACGCCTGCCCTTCACTAAGTGGGCATTTGAAGAGAGGAGAATACTCATCGGTATCGATATATAAGCTACCAAAGGTCTTATTAAAACCTTGAGGGGCTTATGGCTAGGCTAAGTAATAATAGCCGCATGGGTCGATCGATCCGGTTTAGCTACGATAGCCACGGTTGATCCGTGTTAAAGTCAAAGTCAAAGCATTTATCTCAAATAGGCACTTAAAAAGGCACTTTTGAACGTCAACATTTACATTAAAATAGAATTGATTCTAGTCGCCCCTTCCAAAATGTAGTTTCGTATGGAGAAGAATGGGCAAGAAACTCCACCGTTATTTTTTTTATGTTTTAAGTATAAAATTTAACATACATTCATTTTATAAATATGTGTGAAAACAATGCACCCAGAATAAAATTACCATACCAAAATAGGTAAAAAGAATGAAAGTGAAGCAATGACAGACAAAAAATCATCTTATGATAGATACATGATGCTGACATATTTACAGACCTTGTAAATATGTGAGCACGCCGTGGATAGGTAACCATCTTTACATACCAAGACTCTGCGCCTCAGAAAGCATGTTAAGCTGTTAGTCACGTCTGTCATTCATGAATCTTTGACAGTCGTTACGGGTCATTAGTAGCCCGAAAGTAATCGGCAATCGGTCATAGCAATCGGTGTCGAATTACGCAGTAACCTGGATTTGGAGGTCAGATATGCATTCGCTCCATGTGAAATTTTGGTGTTCAGCTGCATCTGGTTAAACTTTAAGCTGACCCCAATATAGTTGGGAAAGGTCTAGGACGATGAGATGAAGTCTTATTAAACCTCTTTACAATCCAAATCGTTCAAACTCTGCACCCAACTTTCTTCATCTCTAATATTATTCTCGATCCAGTGCTGGTGTTCTAATAAAGACTCATTAGTGTCTGTTCACTGCGCACTTTTTACTTCGCCGTCGAGCAAAGGATCGGCTCTATTGAATCCTGTGAATAACCCTCGTACCGTAATTGCGACTCCGACTCCTTCCTTTACTATGAATTCGGAATCTAGAGTTATGCTCGGATTTTAAGTTGTTCTTTTTAAGCGTTTTTCTGTGTAATTTTGTCTGTGACTTTTCTGGTTTTGAAGTTTGTTGATTCAGTTAGTTCACAGTTCACCTAAATAATAGCACGGCCTACAGTGAACTCTGAATCTATCATTATTACTATTAAAATAGTTGTGTGTCCGATCAATGACTTAAATTTAACGATAGATGAACAACTACGAGATTTTCTTATTTCTACAGGGCATGTATTTAATCAAACCTCTAATAATTTCCATTTTGTGCTCCTTGAAATATTATTGAACACTCTATTATAATGATTAAATTTTATGAACCTCGAATAATACCAATTTTGGGGTCATAAAAATACTAAATAGTCCAGTAACTGCGTCCAACTTCTTAGGGGTCTTAAATGTACGCTAATAATCACAGTTCTAACCTAACCTTTTTGATCCGGGTACCGGTTTAGAGTAGTCAGATAAGAAACGCCGACCTCACCTAGTTTTAAAAATATGATTGACGTGTTATTACATACAAACCTACTTACAGAAATAAAATAATTTATCATTTACCCTAACTTCGTTACTGCGACCAACTGTGAGAATAGGCCAATAATTTAAAAAGAACCACACAATTTAAAAAGAAAGATGAATTTATTTAAAAAAGTGTGCATTATTAGAAGCGCAAAAAGTTTCAATTTTTTATTTCTGTTTTCTATAGTAAAGGTCTCTTAAAATACAGATGGCACAGTTAGATATGCAGTGCATTTAGCTTTGCAATCTACATAGCTTTAATACCTCCATTCATTAACCGTACTTAAACGAGACTCGGCTTGACCTGCGAAGTGCTTGGCTCATTTATTTGCTTTTTTTTCTAATGTTTAATGAGCTTGTGTATGAGGTTTTTTTCTGTCTCCAAATAATAATGGCGGAAGAATAATAATAAAAAATGAGATATTATATACCCTGAGTGAAAATAATAAAGATCATCTTCTTTTTAGGCTTCGAAACATTCACTCGGGCGAGAGAGTAAGCCAGAACACCCTAAATACAGCAGAGAACAAAACAGTGTCCCAATTTGTGAGAAAGAAGTTTTTTCGTCACCACAAGAAGCACAACAGTGGGGAACATAGAACGGAGAAGAAGTTTGAAATACCTGTACACGAATTTGAAGAGAGATTTGAAGCGAAACCACCGCCAAAAAACTTAAATAAGACACAGACACAAAATTTTGATAACTGGTTTTTTCGTGACGACATGGAAGACTTAGAAGCCGCTGAAACTAATTCCTTTAACAATACTGAGGTAAGCCACTACTTTAATGAAGCGTTTAAACTTAATGGCTTTAAACAACAAAAGCTTTACTTTAAAGACCCACATTAAGATCGTGATTGTTGTTCTCAACATTATTATACATTCGAAGCATCGCTACATAATTCATCAGATTAAATATTTCATCAACAGAAAAAAAAATCGAATAGCATCAAATGTTTCCTTAATTTCGAAAACCAACCTCTAATCACAGCAGACGTATCTCCCCAGGCTATCATTTAGCTCCCCAATATAATTAAACTGCATGTAGATGACAAAGATATTCCAATTCGGGCTCTGCTACCGCATTGTCAGCGATTAAATCAATTACCGTCTATTATGGTAATCCGTTAATTGGAGCCCTAGCTTAAAGGCATTCTCATTGAAGTCATCTGCATAATAACGGATTATAGAATTACCTAAATGAGTGATTTGCGTAATTTCGGACGAGATTTAGTTGATTACATCGTATTTGATATAGTAGACCATAATTTGATAAGAGAAAATGATTAGGATAAAAAACATAATGCTTTGAATAAAGCAATATTACAGGAGCAGCGAAAAAATTTAATCATCTTTGTGTGTAATAATGAAGTACGAAATTCTAATAAAGTTATAATGGAGGGGAATGTCTGTTAATACATTTTCAACGCGATATTCAAGCTTATTTAATTACCAAGTGGTATTTAGATCGTCCCACGTCGATAGTTAAGGTTTATTTATAGATATTCAATTAAACTATTTGTAGTTTGTTACTTTCTAAAGAGATACTCTAACTGACGCAGATGTTTGATACAAAATAGACTCAATGGGTTTTGTCTCTGACATTAATTCTTACTTAGATGGCAAGGTATGTTATATATAGGTCTTGCGTATGGAAAAATGCTTTGTTTTCTGCTCGGCGTGTTTATTCTTGAAAAAATAAATTAAAAAGATCTAGAGAGAAAGTTTAGAATCTGTAACAGAGTGCCCAATCAGAAAAAAAATAACACAATTTGTTTGAAATTATCTTCAGAAGTTAACGGCAATACAATAACAAATGATACAGAAACTAGATAGACCATAACTCATCATTCAATTATAGAGTTGTAAACAAAACTGGCGAAAAATCTTTTCACAAACTATTTGGTGACAAAATATTTACGCCTTCATATGTCAATACCTTATCTTACATCCTGTTACAGGCAAAAAAGCGTCACCGCTCAATACGAGCGGCGACGAACAGGAAGGAAAGAATTTGGGAGAACGGCGTGATTCCCTATGAGATCGACGGAAACTTCAGTGGGGCACATAAGTCCTTGTTCAAGCAGGCTATGCGGCATTGGGAAAATTTCACTTGTGTTAAGTTTGTGGAAAGGGACGCTGATCTGCATAAAGATTATATTGTTTTTACTGAGAGGCCTTGTGGGTAAGTTTATGTATTAGCTTTACTTATTGCAAGGTTTGTACTATCTAGAAAAAATTATGACATATTTTTTTTATTTTGTTGCTGAATGGGCCTGTTTTTGACCTCTAGTACGCTTGGTGGATACTGATGAATGAGGTCTATGATGGAACGAGTGTGCATAGAAGATGCCAGTTCAATCTTGCTTTCAAGGCAGACCAGTTAAATTTCAACAGATCCTCAATTTTGAAGCCCTATAAAGTTTTATTTGATTATTCTAACAATCTCTTATATCTTATACTGAGCATGGATTGGTCCTGTAAATACTACCTAAGAGGCTCGTTATCGTTGTTCACACTTCGCTTTTTCTCATAGGAACACAGACTGGTCCATTTGGTTTATACATTGTTATATTTCTGGTCATGACTGGTGATGATCGCAGATACTGTGTTGTCACCAACTCATAATCCGTATAACGACGGAGGATATAAGCAGGATTTATTTGTTTGATAGAATTAATAGAACATGGCATCACAGTTTTATGATGTCAGATCTAGCGAATAGAAATGAGGTGCGTCTTTGCAGTTAGCAAATGAAACAAGATATTTCGAGCCATGCTCGACTTGTGTCTGGTGCCTATTTCTATTTGCATCTTTAAAAAAACATTCAATTGTATTTATGACTTCTTCCGCGCATAAAATATATACCATAGTATCGCATCGCCCACTGGTCTTAGGGTTTTCTCTGGTTTTTTATTACACGACTTCTTAGGGTCATAGCGTGATGATAAATAACCAATAACTTTCTTCAAGAATTCCAGAGAGTAACCCCAGAAGTACACTACGTACGACTGTCTGAAAAATATGATCTGTTAGGTACACATGCTTATTTAAATTTTTGTTAACCTATATTTTTCTCCATAGTTGCTGCTCTTTCGTCGGCAAACGCGGCAGTGGTGCTCAAGCCATCTCCATCGGAAAGAACTGCGACAAGTTCGGCATCGTTGTCCATGAGCTAGGGCACGTGGTCGGCTTCTGGCACGAGCACACCAGGCCCGACAGAGACCGACACGTGCAGATCATCAGGGACAATATTATGCTTGGTAAGTTTTGCTATAGGTTTTATACTTATGTCTATTTTCACCGACACTGGGTGTCACCTAAACGAATGCTTAAATAAAAGTACGCGGTTGGATTTTCAACGCTCGACTCAACAAGACCATCCGTCTAGTCTTTTCTCAACTATATTGAGGACGATGCCAGTCTAACTGAATGCAGTTGAATACATATCGCACCTTTAGAAGTATAGAGACCTAATGCGAAATTAGCCGCAACCAAAATTATTTAGAATTATTAGAATTATAAAGACCTATTTTGGTTGCGGCTAATTTCGCATTAGGTCTCTATACTTCTAAAGGTGCGATATATTTAGCATCGAGCGACGCTCAGCTAAGCGACGACAGTAATGATGCTTTTGAAAACGAACATAACTCTTGGATTTCAAACCCTTGAATTATGTCTACCAAACTTAGACTATAGTTGTTCTAGTAAGTAACTGCAAGGAACCGTCGATAACACTTTCAAAAGCACCACATTAGACAAACTGAATTCATTTAAAATAAATATCAAATTTACCTAAAACGAGCTAAAATAAAGGGTCGAAAAATTCATCCGCATCGCTGTCGACTGGTAATGTACCCAAGAAACTGGTGGCTTTGCCACGCTGTATAGCAATGCTCAGCCTCTGGCCAAGGTAAAAACCAGCCCTTGGGTCACGGGAAGTGTCAACCAGCCGTTTTGAGATTTCCTTAAAGATACCATGAACACTTGAACCCCACGGCCCGAGGGTTTCGACCCCAAACAGCTGGAATATATAATTACCAATAAGGTTGTTATACTTTCGCCGCTTGAGGTTTTCCGCAGCCGCAGCGGCAGCGCCAGCACAGCAGACCGAGCCAGGAAGATGGGATGGCGCAAAAGTATCGACGCACGTTGCATCCTACACTAAAGGCCTACCCATCTTCCATGGAAATAAAGACATGCCGTCCGGTCTCTTGCCATCGTCGCGTGCACAGGCATTGGGTTCTAATACAGCTGGAACGCCGACGGTGCCATGAGCTCGTCGGTTGATGTCGTTAATGTTCACGTGCCAAACTGATACATGATCGTACTCTTCCGATTTGTGTAACACAATACTACAACTAACCCTCTCATTCCAAATTGATAGAATTTACAACTTTTTTTTATCACTAGTCATCTGTTTTTATACCCCAGGGTATAATGAAAAGCGGATTATTACAGGAGAGACACGAAATTCTTGCGTGTCCATATGGAACATTTTTTTAAGGTACTGTGGAAAGCAATAATATTGAAATGATAGCCTAAAACTCGCATGGTCAAGTTCACGAGTGTATCAGACCAAAACATGGTCGTGGCATACGGGACAATGTCACGGTTGCTTGTTTAACTGTGGTTGACCTCCATTGTCACTGCTTACCAACGGAATGAGTAACTGCAAGATAGGTTACGTGTTTATTCTTTTACTATGTGCCTACAGATTCTTTTCGTCAGTAAAAAATCTAAAGGCACACAATGTAATTAAATCAAATCAAAGCATTTTTAATTCAGGTAAGTATACACCCAAATTATGTTTTAAATTTCAGTAGTAGGTCTTCTCTTCATTTTTGGATCAATTTCTTAAAAGTAATGGCGCTGGGATAAAAAATAAAGACTTATCAAAACTCAGTCAAACTCATCTTCAATCAGTTTTATTAAAGACCTAAATCAAGATTCATAATCCACTTCAATCCATAAGAGTATTTCTATTTAGCCATCTAACGCCTACATAAAAGTTTCCTCAGTCTTAAACTAGTTATGTTTTATGTCAAATACATGAACAATACAATGGCAATAAGCGGGTTAGGTATATCTGTTTCTAAACTGAAACAGTTGGGATTCATGATTACTGAAATTAGATAGATAGTGTAGGAAGCAATGACGGTTTCTTCAGTTCCATCGGCTTTGAACTAAAATGCTTCTTTCTTGGTAATAGAATTTCTAACGATTGAATTCAATCTGTATTTAGCACAGCCAACTATACATATAAATAAATCAAATTAAAATATATCTTTGTAATGTCAACATAACAGCTTTTTACTAAATGCTTAGGTATGAAATTATAAACGATACCTACTGTAAACAAAAACTTTATTTAAAATTTTGTCGTTCTGTCTGTTTGTCCAATCTAATCTCCGGTTCTGACGGGACTTTCACTGACCGATAAGCAATGTTATAAGGAGTAGCATAGGCATTATATTTTTTGTCCCGGTAGCACATTCCCTAGGGATATTTTCCGACAACCACGCGGACGAAGCAGCGAGGAGCAGCTAGTTCAGTACAAAACAAGAAACCTACCATATTATAATACACATTGGAGTACGGAAATGAAGTCTTTTGCTACTGTGAAAAAAGATTAAAGACACTAAGCACAAAAAATAAGACGCAAAAACATAAATTAACCCAAATATTCCATCACACAATACTGAACTTAATGAACGACTCCCTTTCAATAACATTCACGTTTCTGATTATAATCCGGTATGAGCTCTTAAGCACTTTACGAGTGCCTAGCCCTGAACAATACGCACGCACTTAAAGTACGCAGACTACGCAGTGTACGCATACTTGACCCGAATACATTGCGAACATCTTTCAGCAAATCTTTACACGGGGTGGTCTGTTACACCGTTTTGCCGAAAATTAATAAACAAAAATGACTGAATTACTGGAAACAAAAAATTACTTTATCTATCATTTTGCTGCGCAATTTAGAAGGCCAATTCTCGTAATTAAAAATGTTCAAAATCTAGTCGCAGTCTCATCTCAGCGACAAGCAAATGTCAAAAATGTATTAAAATATTAAGGTATTTTTGACAGATTAACACTGAGATCAGACTGTGAATGTTCTTAAAATTACCAGAATTGTCCCTCAGAAAATGGATTCCAAACGGTGGTTTTTTTCATGATGGACCTTTTTAAAGGTCATAAAATGAAACATATTATCTTTTGGCGTAAAGGAGCTATCTAGAAGTAATAGTAGTAGTAAATAAATAGCTATTTTGTAATAAAGTTTAACATCATTTTGGTTCTGAATTTAAAAACATCGAATTCAAATTATGCACACCCACGTTTTGAAACCTCAGGCTTATTCTGTTTACAAGTGAAGCCCATTGATTACCAACGCAAACTTAAAAAGATTTTCACTTGAAAAGTTGCACAAACTCCAAATCAAATTACATTTTATTTAATCTTGTTTTATTACGTAAACAGAAAAACATTTTTTTCGTGTGATTGGATTTTGATAAATAGTTTACCAAGTATTTGGTCGTAAAAACGTTAATTTATCAAACCGTCAGAATTTTTTCTCAAAGTGACTTTGATGTCAAAATAAGTTTATGAAAGAAGTTATTGACGTGTAATAATATTAACGATTTATAAAAAAATATAAATTGCTGTCAATGGAATATATTTGCAGACATTTATAAAGCGAAATATGAAGCTTTTTTTTAAATAATTGTCTATCTATCATTCGAAATTCGTTTGATGAAAAATTTAGACAGTTTTTGTGAAAGAAGAAACTTAAAATACATAAACTGAAATATAAATTATTTGGTGAACAATAAAACCATGCTATAGTGCTCCATTTTCTGCATAAAATTGGGACCACAGCAAACCAGATAGAATCGCCACCATTCAGGAATTGTACCTATTCGAACGAACCGGGTGCCAAATTACAGATTCAAGCCTGCAGTATAATACCTTCTGTGATAGGTTTCCAGACAAGAATAACGTAATTTAACGCTAACGTTGCACTGAAATCGATAGTCAAATATTTTGGACATTCGAATCTCGGTGAATTAAAACTCCTTTGAAGCAGTATACCGCTGGAATTTTCCAGTCTCCAGCTTCCGTAGTTTCATCCATCTAGCCAGAGGGCTGGACTTGCCCTGCTTATGCCACTTCAGCTCGCTAACTCTGCAAGCCATGTCACTGACTCTACTTATTTAAAGTTCATTCCGGAAAAAAATACTAATGTCACTTGCCGACAAACACAACATTTCTTAGCCAAGACTTCCGCTCACACCAAAAATTAAATCAAAACAATCATCATAACATTAATTCCATCCTTATTTCTAAAACGGTTACGCTTCGGTGTGACAGGCCCCCTCATGACACTGACACACACGTCCCACATTGAGCTCGTCACGTCATCGCACATCTGACACATAATCAGTCGCTCCGGAACCAAAACATGATCCTCCTTCCTGTTTATTATATTATCTGCTGAGTACTGAGTACTGAGGATTGATTTATTTCTTAAAGTAATGAGGTCAATGTTTGGAGAGGACAGTTTTGTTCGGAGATGTTGATGTACCCAATTAATAGACGGGTTATCAAGGTTATTTTAGAGTTACCATTTCTTATTTTCATATAAACAGATAAGTTGCATTCAGGAGCAGAAAGTATCTATTCACAGTGGTTAGAACACGGTAAGTCTCACTCCTGTCAGTACCAAATATTTAAAAATATTCTACAAAAACCGCTGAAATTAATTTCGCTTGGCTATATGAATTCAGCTATTATTTCGGATTAACTTCGAAAAGGCAAAACTATTGTTAGAAAGTAAGTACCACTTGTACCCATTATCCACTTCCTTCTTTCCTGTTGAAAACATAACCATGTCAATTACAAAATAAGGTCCATAATCGTTTCAACTTTAAACTACCTATTGAGACCGTTTAATATAGGTCGTTTGTCCAATTTCACAATTCGAAATGGCGCGGTAATCGCGTTATCAACTGGACTATCACGGTATTACCCGACTGTGTTATGGTCATTACACAATTATATTAATCTCAACTATGTGCCCTACATCGCAAATATGCAGGGTTATAGCTATGGTAAGGTCCCGGCGTTCCAATTAGAAGGTAATGTGTTACTAGCTAAATATATTTTTAAGTGTCCCTGGTCCTATTCGGCGCTTTGTCCGTACAATGTGTTCGTACGTACTAACCGATACGACATTAATTTAAATTTTGTATATCTAATGCCGTTCTCTAATAAGATAATCGTTTAGTCCCTATAACTAGTTAAAGATCGGCAAAATCAATAAGCGGCTCATTGCTTTTTACACGCTTTATATTAGCTTCACTTGTATGTTTGTTAGTTTGTTTGTTTGTATGTAACCGACTCCTTTGAGCGCGATTTTGACCCACTTTAAACGGTCAGATTTCATTGAAACTTTGTAAACTTGTCAAGGACCGATGACAATTCAATAATAATAAAAAAAAATGAGAAAAAAAAACATGTTTTTGTAGTTAGGAGAACTAAAAAATAGAAAATAAATAATAGTTTAAAAAACTAAAAAACACGCTTTAAAAACCAAACTAAAAAAGGGGAAAATAATTTTTATAGCGTGTTTTTTAGATTTTTTTATCTATTATTTTTAATTTAAAAAAAATAAGTTCTGCTAACTACAAAAGCGTGATTTTTCAGTTTTTTGTTTTTAATTATTGAATTGTCATCGGTCTTCGATATGTCTACAAAGTTTAAATGAAATTTGACCGTTTGAATTGGGTCAAAATCAAGTCCAAAGAAGTCGGTTACAAACATGCTTACAAACAAACAATCATACAGGTGAAGCTAATAAAAGCGTGTTAAAAACATTTCAATTCGATGGAAATACATTTATTTTGCAAATGTAGGTAATACTCGTACTTCGTAAGTGTTTATTTTTACTATCCTTTGTTGTCTCACTCCTGGGCATAGGCCACCCTTCACTTCTTCCATTATAGGTGTTACGATAGGTCCAGTACGGAGTCCATTAAAGTTCAGCCATATTTCACTATTCAACATCCAAACATTTATACTAACATCACGCTTTGTTTTCCTGAAGGGTGGGTGGTCGTTCAGTTAAATTTAAACAAAAGCGAAAAAAAATGCTGAATCGATGGAACCAATTCTGCTTTTTTTTTCTCTGATAAAATCTCAGTCTTACAAGTAATGTAGTAGGTATGCTTTATGCATTAAAAGTTTACGTAGTCCGTAGACTACATATTTTTTTCCAACATTGGTAATGTATTATAAATAATTCGGGACATATAGAAGACACTTCTGGGCACTAAAGTATATAGTATCACACGAAAATTGACATAATTTACCATTGTCACGCCTATTTATGATAGTTTCGAAATAGGTACTCTTCAGCACTAGTATTCCCAGGGCTGGTACTGTTACTGAGTGTCGTATTTTTGTCTCCACGTTGAATAGTCTATTTCTATTATAATATTCTTCTTAGATATTACTGATGTCTTTGCGCTAAGATTATTATTGTGAGTTATATTTAGACTGGGACATGAATAGATAACCCCAGAAGAGGTCCTAAGTGCAAATAAATGGTTGCGTGTGGAGTCCAAAGTTAATTGATTACGTTTATGCGCTGTTTACACAGGCTACGTACCTATCTTTTACTAGTAGGTAATTAATTATTTATGCTGACATGTAGAATAGATTTTGCAAGTAGGGCAAATGGTGAAAGGCAGACAAAATTTCCTCGATGTTAAGACTAGGTAAAATATTGAGTATTCCAAACTTCTTATCACACATAATTCTCTCTGTGAGTGAGCATTGATGGCCCAGTGGTATCGGCCCCGACTTCGAGCTGTAGGTCATGAGTTCGATCCTGGGCAGGCACTTTACTTTGTGTAATTAATTTCATCACCACCGCTCTAAAAACGGTGAAGGAAAACATCGTGAGGAAACCGAAATGTCCTTGAACCAAAAAATTCAAAGACATGTGACATCTATCCACAAGGAGCCCGCGTGATGGATTAGGGACATTCCCACTCACCTATACTCCATTTACAATAGCATTAGGCAGAAGTTAAAAAAGGTTATTTTTGATGTACAGACGCCAGCACATCAAGCTGCCCCAATCTGTCAAATTTCTTTGATAGATTTTCAACTTAATTACGTAAAAATAAGGTTCATGTTCAATTGGAAAAATTAGTCAGTTTGGGGTAGCTTTATGTGCTGGCGTCTGTACACTTCGTAACAAAATTACATTAAACGTGTTGCAGTTACGATTAATGCCGAATTTATTATAATTTATTTAAATATTAGCTGTCACACTTTATTGTAATCCTGTGTAACTATTTAGCTTATGAAATTATGTGGCTTTCATTTATATAATTATTTCATTTCAATTTAAAATTAAAGTGTCAATGCTAAAAACCTAAAAGAAGCAGGAGTGAACAATACCGAGTGAGTAAATAAGCTGATGACGACGAAGTTTTACCAACGTATTGTGGGTCGTAAGTTGTTATTTAAATAACAACTAATAAAGTATCGTAAAAAAAATCCTTTAATCTTAATTAGATTTAAATCATCATGTGATTGTTTGTTTCATTCATTCGTTTTGTTGTAGGTTTGTAATGTGTGATGAAGATGTTATTATAAATAGAACATTATTTAAAATAAAATCACTTTTACTTCGTTTATCTCAGTATTTAGTACTGTCTTAAATCTACCTAAAAATGTTAGAACTTACGTTTGAAATAAAATGTTTTGCACTCCTGCTTTTACGAGCCTCTTTTTTCTAAAGCTATAATAAATGGAGTATAGAGAATTCCTATGTCCCAGCAGAGGAAACATTATAAGCTGATTATGTAATTACCTAGTTTTTGTCGATCTAAGACTCTAAGGCAGTGAACAACAGGGTGATATTTCCACTGTAATGCCTTTCTTACTTAAACTATGATAAGTAAAGTGAAAAGTCTTCATTTTATCTTAAAGAAACGTTAGCGCCTGATAAATTAGGTTCTTATACCAACAGAGGACTAAAGCGTAGACAACTAAAATACCAAGTTAGCGTGCCAAAATCTCAGACATTCTGCCCCGAACATAATAACCTATTACAATCAAAATTGAACTTTACAACAACTACGGATAGTTAAAATTCAATTCAGCAGGCAAACATTTAGAAGTTATACAAAATTGCACTATAAAGTTGAAGAGGTAGAGTCGAATTTTAAATGAGGTTGTTGCTGTTAAAGGTTGCTCGAATAGTTTTAGTTGTTCAGTCTTAAATTCGAAGTGAATCTCTGGCGTGCTTTGCGATAGCTACTTGAATATAATTCTCTAACAATGTTGGCCGTAACATTTTGTTCTCGTGGCAGCTTTCGGTGATCAGACTATTGGCAAGTTAGGTATTACCTTATGACGTACCTACCAAGTTAAAAATAAACGAATTGTTGAACTCAAACTCAAAGCATTTATTTCAATCAAAGCATTTAGGCACAGGCACTTTAGAATTGGCAAAGGAGTCGGTCCATTCAAAAGCCTGTATTAGGTTTCTATGGGGAAGAATGGGCAAGAAACTCCATGGACACTCTTTTCAGTTATATTGTTACAAAATATTACTTGGTCTTTAACAGCATAAAAGGCTTTTTGACATAGTTTCTGTTCTATAAAATATTTGAGCCCAAATAAAATGCTTAGTTACATGTTGAATAAAGAAATAGGGCTTCCGTAATCCTGCATTTACTTTGTGTTTGTGCGACATAACTCTATCTTCAACTTTTGATTACCGGCTTTTGTAAAGGATTCACCACAATTATGCTAATGTCACACACCAACACAATGAGTGTGAAATGTTTGGTTAAGATAGTGGAGTACGTATTTGGTAGGCCTATTATCTTGACATGTTAATTGGCCTGTCAAACACATACCTTATATACACATAAGTAGTAATTATAGTTACAATAGTAGTAATTTATTGTATGTTATTATATCTGCGCATAATGTAGTGCATGCGGCGCTTTTCTTTAAGTAATGATGTGCTTAGACTTAACATCGTAATGTTTAAACTATAAAGTAACAGTGTATTAATTGTTGAGAAGCCTAATAAATAAATACATATACCTCATTTTTTTTTGAGGGTGAGAAATCATCAAATAACTTCTCCCGCTTTGGGTGGAGCAGTGTCAGACTTTTACTGACTAAGACCCACCCGTGTTCCCTCAGTTGCCTGTGTGCCAGGGGCCGCGGTATCTCTTTCGAACAACCCGCACCCCTGGCAGATCTGTCAAGTGGTTATGTCTTAGCAATTAGCCTCTATATCACTTTTCCTGAGTAGGTCCCCCGTATCCTAAGAGTCTGAGAGGCTACTAAGATTAAATTAGGGCGATAGGAACTAGTATCGATACAGGCTAATAACGTTATAAGGCGATGACTGCAATATCGAATTTTGTGTGAAAGCTTTAACCTTAACAGGGATCTAGATTTTGGAAGTAATAGATGCACCAATAGGCTGTTAGTCTACGTTCGTAAAGCCGTAATAAAATATCGCAGTGGGATCTTTCCGTGCACAGGATTTTCGACGCACTGCTTAACATTAGGAAGTGGTGAACTGCGGGCGTTTTGGGGGACTGTCATTTTTATTTATTATATTATTCACTAGTTCTTGCCAGCAGCTTCGTCCGCGTATACCAATTTAAAAAAAAAAACATAACAAATTATACACTTATACCTTCCTCATGAATCACTCTGTCTATTGGTGAAAACCGCATAAAAATCCGTTCAGTAGTTTTTGAGATTATCGCGAATAGACAGACAGATGCGGCGGGGGACTTTCTTTTATAAGGCTTAGTGATGTACATACAGTTAAATATACAGAGATACACCATAATTTTAGAGTGCAAAGGTATGTCATTTTGACATTAAAATTTTTGACTTAGAGGGAGTGGGCCGTAATCCACCACGCGGGCCCAGTGCGGGTTGGTAGATGACACATGTCTTCGAATTTTTTGGTTCTAGGACATGCCGGTTTCCTCACGATGTTTTCATTCACCGTTTTTGAGAGCAGGGGTGATTAAATGGATTTACACAGAGTAAAACGCCTGTCTGGGTTCGAACCTACGACCTACAACTCGGAAGACGCAGCAGTTACCACTGGGCCATCACTGCTCCCTACCCACATAAACCTCTATCTTCTTTTATTCTAAGTAAAAATACTCACAGGAATAAACTGCCCGACACACAACAGATTTCTTTGAAGTTTATAGATGTGAAAAGAATTGGACCGTTTAGTGTCATTACTTTTTACGAATCTTGAATTTTGATGTTTGGGTAACTGACAGCCGCACGGTTCGATCGATTTGGTGAAGCTACGCTTGCTGCGGTTGGTCCGTAGATGGGTGATTTTTACATATTGAGACCCCTCTATAAAAAATTGGCTGTCAATTTTAAAATAGATGAAGAAAGTGTTACGACTGTAACATCAAAAAATAAATAAATATTCAATATCTTTAGCGAAAAACTTGAATCAAATTGTGAAAGTTTCGCAAAAATTCATCAAAATTCCAATTTCCTCTTTACTCGACGTTGAAATAATTTGATTCAAGACAGACTTAATATCTGATACTCGTACCTATAATAATCCTTTGCAAAGATCTTTTGCCTGTTCAAGTTATGTTCCCTTGATTACAAGTTGTAGACATGTTTGATTGTCAGTGTTATTTATACTTACGAAGTTACGAGTTCTTAGATCTTTATTAAAATCCTCTACTTTAAGTATGGTCTTGTCGCATGCTGACACATCAGGTTATTCTAAGTGGAATTTAACTTTAACTTAACTGTCGTCTATTTGGTTCCTTCATCCAACTATTTTTCTAATGCAACAAAATGTTAACATCAATATTTTTAATGTTAGGTACCTAACATTAAAAATATTGATGTTAACATCTCAACGCTGTTATAGGTACTTGCTAAATACATAAAAGGCCTAAATATTTGGTAAATATGAAAAAAACAAATGTACAGCTGAATCCTTTTAAACAATGTCTCCTTGTTCTGTTTACCAATTACATTAAGAATTATGATAAGAGTAATTTTCTAGATTAATCTACACTGGCACACGATGCATATATTAACCAAGCCAATTGCAGTTCTCTGCTGGACATAGGCCTCTCCTAATCTGTGCCACCCTCCTGCATCCAGTCTGTCGCCGCCACGATCCATCTAGCTATGTGGTGTCCCACACTACACTTACTGCCAAGCTGTCTCCACTATTTTAATACTAAGCGTGATCAATTTAAATGACATAACCAACATTAATTCCTTCCACAGGCCAAGAATACAACTTCAACAAGTTAACAGAAGAAGAAGTGAACTCCCTAGGCCAAACCTACGACTATGACTCCATCATGCACTATGCAAGAAACACCTTCAGCAAGGGCACCTATCTGGACACCATCCTACCATTGGAGGTCCACGGCAAGAAGAGGCCGGAGATCGGTCAGCGAGTGAGGCTGAGTGCCAGTGATATCGCACAAACTAATCTGCTGTATAAGTGTGCAAGTAAGTGTTTTCCATTAAGAAAAACAAAATCAAAAGTCATTTATTCAAACTAGGCTGGCGTCAGTACTTTTTGAACGTCAAAATTACATAAGACAGTCCACCAAAAACACCCGCCCTTAACCACTTCCTAGTGCTTTAGCGGGAAAGAAGAAGTGGCGCAACAAACTCTCCAGCAGCACAGCTGTCTGTTGTGTTAGAAGAGCTTGATTCTATACAATGGTAGGTGCATAATTAACATTGCGAAACATAAAATTAAAATATTTGCCATTTATGTCAGCTAGCACACGCCAATATACCAAAAAAAATATTTAAAAAAATACTCAAGCTGAAATAAATAATAAAAACAAAAACATAAAAACAACTTAAAACCTAAATTAAAGCCTCCGGGCATACAGGGCGTGCCCACTTACTAAACTATTAACAATAATAAAACCACGGCCAGCAGGACGACCAGTCACCACAAGCAGCACCCGTTCACGAGCATAACGCAAAGACCAGCCATAACCCAGAGCGGGAGAAGTTATTTGATGATTTCCCACCCAAAAAAAACCACCCCTCGCTATATTTGAGGGAAGGAGGCAACCCGATCCCCGACGCTACCGCAAGCAGTGACATCTATACCCATTCCCAATCCGCGTCATCTGCCAAGCCTTATTCTAACTGAGTTGTAAGTTACTGGGTGGCAGGGAGATCGACGCGCAAACTGTCACCATGAATTCAGCACATGATTCTAGACCCCTAGCGTGGGCATTTTTCGTCGGTTATCAGAAATAGAATCTGCTGTTTCATAGAAAAGTGCAATACCTACACGGTCAAAGTGTACTGAAAGATTTTTTTTTTTAAATAATCGATACATTTTAACGCCATGTTTCAAAGTTTCAAAATCATGTGTAGGTGCCAGCCTGCATAAAAATAATTCGTATTACCCTTTTTTCTGAAAATTCTGACTCGTCAAAAATCCACTCTAGTAGTTCATTTACAATAAAATTAAATTAAGAGTCTACATTATATTCAAACTGTAAGTAATTGAATTGTGCCTTGAGAAAATCTAATATCGTAAGTCAATACGAATAAAGCCGACTGATATTTCGAAAATCAAATTACAAAACTGCTGTTCCAATAACCAATATTCCTGTGATCAAAAACCCCATTAAACTAACGGATGGTTTGATTACGAAAATTCATTCCCCATTTAAAGACACAGTGACCGTACTAAATTAGCTCGTATGGGTGTTTATAAGTTATTGTAATTATTTAATATTGCAAACAGAATGCGGAAGGACATTGCTGGGCAACTCTGGGTGGTTCAACTCACCTGGATGGGGTAGCGAGACTCCCCCTACGACCCCGGAACGGTGTGAGTGGAGGATTGTGGCTACGCACGGTGAAAGAGTCGTTCTGAATATTACAGGTGAGTTTTATTTATTAAACCATTTATGTACATGCATATAAACAGACAAGAAGAAAGGAACGGAAAAATACGTATAAATGTGATGCTTATTTTTTAGAGAAATCTCTTGCAGCATGCCTGCGATAGGACAGAAGATAAAAAGAGATGTAGACAGTGTGTGTATTAGTAGAAGGGAAAACAAAGTACAACACAATACTCTAGTAAATACATGACAATATGAGTATAGGTTTTGTTGACAACATTAGCAGAATGAACTTAATATTGGGATTGAGGGAACCATGTCATCTACAACAGTTTCTGGTGAACTTTATTGGAAGCAACCCCAACCTAAGTCCTTTGAGTTACAGTCCTCCTACACAGATTTCTGCGTTAATGTTTTTGAATAAATACCCGTTCGTTTATGCCAGATTTGAGAAACTTCTGAAGTGGTGACTTGAAAAACAAAAAATAATAATCGTTATGATTAAGATTGATAGACTATTACCTAAATATAAAATTGACACTTCATCAATTTTCCGTTCGATTTTCATACAACTGTTAAAGACTGCCATTAAATTAGTACCTAATCAATTTGATAAACATTTACATAATTCATTTCTCTGACTTTACCTATCATCATCGTGACATTAAAATCTAATCTCCTTTCAAAATGGTTTAATATATTGTGTAATACATTCAGCCCCCACAGCCTTAAATGTCAAGTGCTCATCAACTTACGCAAATCGTCTTCCATCTCATCGGGACGTACTTCGCTAAATTCTAATTGATTGAATTCATTTCCAAGAGGAAATTGCATGGTGAGAATATGCAATTTCCATTTGATTCGTCTACATTGCTAAATACATTTTACTTTTGACTATAAATACTCTAATGATCTCTTCCTAGGTTAATTTAAACAACAATTTGACAAAGTTTTAGACCGTCAAACCGAAATTTCATGCTGTGGCAAAGGACATACATACATAAACTCATACCTTTCCATGCGGGGAGGCAGAAATTATAGACTGCCCCGATCCTTATATACCCCTTTTGCCTTCTTTACGTTCATACATCCGGTCATACATGGACGCCGCTTGCGAGTACTTCGCACTTGACCTTTCTGAAAAACATTACCAATAAAGTCACTAAAGGGACCTATAATTAAATATATTTAATTGAAGACTTTATTTCAAAAACCACCTATGCCAATTCCATGTTATGAATTAGTTACGCCATCTTGTAGGGGAATTCGTAAGTTTTTTGATTATATTTCTTCAAAAACAAGTTTAAGTCATGAGAAATTTGCTTTTATTCGTTGGAAGAATCGGTACAACGAATAAAATCAAATCGCGTGGCGTAACTAACTCATAACATGAAATTAACAAAGGTGGTTTTTGAAATAAGGTCTTCGATTTATGTTTTGACACACCTCTCCAATAACCATTTGAGAATGTTGTGCTAAACAACACAAAGAAAATAATGAACAGAACAGAGATTAATAGTACTTTTCGGAAGAATCATTCGTACAATTTAAAACCAAAGTATTAATTCACTAGAGCAGTAGACACAGCTCTGCAGAATACTAATGCAGACCCACAGTCTGCCAAAGACAGTACTTATATCGACTTAGTACTGTTATACTGTCCGACACAATTTTCCGCACTCGGAGCATAATTTCATTTTCAAAGACAAAGTCAAAGCATTTATTTCAATTAGACAATTTACTGGCACTCTTAAATTGTCAAGACTGGCAACGTTCCAGATTTATAGGGTAGAGGATTCTATAAAAGTCCCTCTAGAGTCATACCTCGTATTGGGAAGCCACTTTTACGACTCTACATATTTTAGTCTTCATTTCATGTTATTTGAGTTATCTATTAAAACGGCATCAGGTGCCCAATTTCACCAACTACGGAAGCATTTTCATAGACAGTCGTGTTGTTGCGGCCTGTCATAGCGATTTGGCGGCTTTACCACAGCGGTTTGCAATTGCAGTCGCCTTCAGAACTGTAACTTTATGTACCTTCTAACTATTTTATTAGCATACTAGCTTTTGCCCGCGACTTCATACACGTGGACTTTAGAATCAAGTAGATAATCATTTTTTTAATAATATATAGCCTATTTTTTAAGTTAGACCTCTCGGAATACATCACTGAAAACTGCATTCAATTCCATGCAGTGGTTTTTGCGTGATGCGGTAACAAACATACAGACAGACAAAAATTCTAAAAACCGTTGTTTTGGCTTCTGTTGCTCTAATAAAGACCCCCCATACTATTTTTTCTTCAATATCTTTAATGTACAAACATCGGCCTGTTACAATTTTATTATATGTATAGATATGGCCCTTTTTCTCTACGCAGGAGAAAAACAAGTTGTGCGTCTGTGTTTACGC
Source organism: Antitype chi (assembly GCA_947359405.1). NCBI lineage: Eukaryota > Metazoa > Arthropoda > Insecta > Lepidoptera > Noctuidae > Antitype > Antitype chi. Next base: position 4,051,164 of record OX375815.1, on the reverse strand, counting down.
TTGAGACTTTTGAACTTTTTCAAGGATTTTAAAGCAGTTATCACCATCAGTAGTAGTATTTACGGTTTATGTGTTACATTTATACTTCACCCATTCAAAGCCAACGAAGGGTCTCAAGATGACATATATGAGACATCACTCGAACATCCCTATTCTTAGCTCCATCTTCTTTTCTATTGTCTCGGTATTGTATCCAAAAATCCATACAGCACTGCTTACTCCTCAATACATATAAAGGAGCTCTCTCCAGGAAGGCTGTGAAGTGTTTGCAGAGAGCCTTGGCAGCCCAATTTTGTTGGAGAGCCCACTCGAGACGACCCTCGGCTGTTAGCGAATCGTTAATTTTTATAAATGCACGCAAATGGGCGTTTTACATCGTCATGTTCTAAAATCTTAATGATAGTATGAACTATACTTATGCTTTAATACATGTCTACCAAACTGCGGAACCTGGTTAAGGATAATCTGCCATTGGTATTCATTAGGTGTCAAAAAAATGCGTGGGTATATCGAACGAATTTATTTTTTAGATACGTGACATGCCTAATCAAGAGGGGCTTGTGGCTAAGTTATTACAGCCGCACGGGTCGATCGACCAGGTTTACCTACGCTTGCCGCGGTTGGTCCGTGCGTGGATGACCATCTTTACATACCAAGACCCCTCCGTGCCTCTGAAATCCCGGCTGTCATTCGTAGATGTTTTACAGTCGTTACGGGTTGTCAAAAACCCGTAATTTTGACAACCAGGTCTTACCAGGGGGTATCGTATTACCCAGTTAGGTTGTGGAGGGCAGATTAGCAGTCGCTCCATGTAAAATACGGGTATTCAGCTGCATCCGGTTATACTGGAAACCGAACCCATGATAGTTGGGAAAGGCGAGACATATGACTTGACACACCTAAACATACGAAGGTGATAATGCAATATTTCTGAAAGAAACCGCCTTTCAAGTTACAGCACATAAACACATAAACAGTCCCCCCCCAGTAGGTTCCCGCATTGTCGTTGCGGGGGGGGGGGCTCAGTAGCCGTGGTCTGCTCCCACGGTGAAGCCAAGAGGAACCCCAAGGTGGGGCCGCTCGTCAGGGCTTTTGTCTCCAAGCCGACGACGTAGCAGCCAAAAAGTAGGTTGCGGTGAGGAGCACCGCAACTGAGGCGCGCCGCGATGTCGAATGGGAGGCATCGCGGCTGAGGGTTACAGGCTGCGGTGGAGGAGGAGTGCCGGTACTTCTGAGTAGCGCTCTTCCCTTCCGTTGCCTGGACGGGGCCGCCACCGTTTGATGGCGGACGCGGTGGGGCCGCAGGGGAAGAGGAGTGTCGGTGTAGCGTTGGCCGCTCTCCCTATCCCCTGCGGCCGAGAAGTGGTAGGCGGCGGGGCCACTGCGTTGACCCGTCGCAGGGGGACCAAGGGTGCCAAGGGTGCCAGGGTAGTCTGGGGCCCTTGTGCTACTTGGTTCCTGGGGTGGTCACGGCGTGCCATGTGTCCTGGTAGGCCGGACTGGTGTGGTCCGCAAGGGCCGATGCCTGCCAGGGGTGCGGGTTGTTCGAAAGAGATACCGTCGCCCATGGCACACAGGCTACTGAGGGAACACGGGTGGGTTTTAGTCAGTAAAAGTCTGACACGCCCTCCTGCTCCACCTAGAGCGGGAGAAGTTATTTTATGATTTCCCACCCTCAAAAATAAAAAACACAAACAGTTGTCACTTCTTACGTTCTCACCCACATGCTTACATAAACAAGGAAACCAATTTACCATGAATTTTTAAGGCTCCATAAAACCAAACAGCTAAATACAACATAAACCTGAATCCGCCCTAAAATATTGTAACCCAGGCATAACATCTTAGCGTTTTCCCACCGAATCGATGGACCATTACATTCTGTCCATAATTTCCGTTTGACTTGTTACAGCACCCACGAACTCAAACCACTCACAGGAATCTTCAGTACGATTCTGGCGAAAATCTATACAAGCTTCCTTTATTAAACAACCAGCTTTTGTCTGTGGTTTCGCTCGCGATAATTTAGTTTTTTTTCCTTTATAAAATACCATAATAGATGATAGTTTATTCACATTACAATCTAGCCCATTAGCTAATAAGTAATTTAAATATAACTTAAACTGCTAAGTAACTATAAAACTAATAAATCGTCCAAAAACGTCTTTCTTATTGCCTGAAATTAAATGAAAGAAATGTTTATTTATGTAAGTAGATCTTTTATGACACTTTTACACGTCAATATTTTGCTGATCAATATTTTAAAAACTAGATGGCGCCAGCATTTCCTAGCTAACTGTTCCCTGAGAAGAAAAGCCGAAACAAACTCAGAGGTCATCAATATTGACAATCAATTCGGGCTGCTTGTAATAATATAACTCAATAATGTATAATAGCTAATCATCCGACCGGCAAAACCCATAGTCGGCCCATCATGACCTACTATTTAGTTAATTTGCTAAACTCTTTTTTTTTATTGCCAAGAATGAGGTTCTAGGATCGAATCCCAGGTCGGGTAAATTGGTTTCGAGTTTTCTATCTAGAATTTCTCAGTAGCAGCCCGAAGTCTGGATTTATGTCCGATTGGTGGCATTAGGGTCGCTCCCTATTACACGGTCCTTAAAAATAACTAGCGAAATGTGGGTGTACCTACTATAGGTACAACTCTGCCCAACCCTTCAGGGGAACTAGGCGTGATGTTATGGTATGTTTTATGATTTATCTGATAGTTTCAATATGCTTTATTGCCAGTGTTTTCATATCGTATCCTCCTTATTGTATATCGATAAATTATGCCCTCAACAATAATCCTTCTTAGTCATACCAGTAGAAATACTTTGACGGCCGTATCTCGTTAAGCCGTATCTAGCAGACAAATGGGTGTTTGGACAAGCGGTTATAATCCAGTTTATATTGTTAGTAAGCTCCTGTCAAAGGAAGTTATATTTTTGTGGAAAACTGGTAGACAGATGCGTAGAGAGTAAAGATTTGGTTGGATTAAAACCGGGACGGATAGCGAAATATAATGTCATAGAAGTTGAATGATTTTAAGTATGCATCTTAACAGTAACAACTTCTGCAGACGTGCCGACGTGCCGCTGTCAATTGCCCATTTTATTTGTAGAATGATTGAATGATCAGTAGAATTGCAACTGTTATTAATTTTATATGCAACTAGTAAGGCTACGGTCTGTTTGAAACGTCTACGCTAACAACATTGTTTGATGACGTCATGACGGACGACGGACACGTAGTCGTCGGTTGCCAAAACCTACTTTGTCGCCGTCGCACCTCGCCGTAGAGGGCGTGTGAGCGAAACCGCGCCCGTGTATTTACGAACACAGCATTCGGCCATCGTCGGTGACGGACACGATCAGCGAGTAATCAGATAGACTGTAGCCTAAAGAAAACGTGAGCAGTGATGGTCCAGTGGTGACAGCCCCGAAGTTGTAGGTGGTGGGCGTGCTCTCAGGCGGGCGCTTTACTGTATGTTAATAATTTCATAATCACTGCTCTCAGAACGGTGAAGGAAAACATCGTCGGGAAACTGGCATGTCCTAGAACCAAAAACTGTGACATCTACCAACCCGCACTGGGTCCGCGTGGTACATTATAGCCCCCGAAGAAAGGAAGCCTGTGTCCCACCCGTACATTATAGGCTGATTATGTTTTTTCTTAGGCTAGTAAAGAAAATCCTGTCCAGTTATTAAGGCTACTAAATAGTAGTTAAGCCATAGTATAACTTTACTAAACATTGGGGCCGATTCTACTAACAAAAATGTTGTAAAATCGCAATAGAACCGCAACCGAATCACAAGTTTTAAGCGTTTTCTCACTTCTACTAATGAACAACGGTCCAGCTGCGGTTACGTTTTAGTTACGCCAACGATCGATTGAAATAATGTCAAAACCTATTCTACTAACAAAATCGAACGTGAGCGTAACATGAGCGTGACGTTTTGTCGTATTCTACTAATATTTTGACACTCGTTAGAATCGAAACAAAGCTAAACTTCAGCCGTTAATCTGTCAAAATTAGCGGTTGAACATAAGTTGGTAAATTGCAACTTTTGCCGCATCGATCTAGGATTGCTTGCTAAAAATATGATAATTTTACATGGATTTCGTGAACTTACCCATGAGGTTAACATTGGAATGGGAAGAGGGAGAAATGTTGCCTCAAGTGTAGGTACCTATGCAATAATGCTTTTGGCCTGACGCATCGTCAGGTTGTTATGACGTAGCGACTCTTCAAAGACCTCGTAAAAGCTTTGATTGAGGAGATCAATCCTCATATGCCCGTCAATTTTTGTTCTGACTATATTGATACGGAAACAAAGGTAAGTACACAATAGAACGTGTAACGTTGCAAATTAGTAGAATCGGCCCCCTGATACTAAACACTACTTGCAACAGGTCATTCCCGCTTAAGCTAACCGCTCCGGTCTCCAACATACACATTGCCTTTACATTCTTTACGAAACAATTATTCTACACAATAGGTACTATCCTCAAGAAAATTCTTTTCCCACCTTTAGTAAGCAATATTTCAACATAATGAAGAATTACTCCCAAAAGAAAGTATATTTCTTTCAACTTGACACTCATTTCTTAACAAATGGGCTCAGTAATTGGTGTAATTAAAATAAATTTGCTTAAGAAACTTATCTGGACGATTGGGACAACTTAATAACGAATTATGGCGTCGTTCCTTTTCTTTTAAATTTTTATGCTGTGGTCTTGTATTGTGGACTAAGAAGTTTTGATTTATGGTAAAAATACCAGACAGATATTTTCATAAAAATCGGAGAATGTTCGGTAAGTTCATAATTACGTTAGATAGGTACATTGCGATTTATGTTACCTACAGCAGGGAGTAACAACTAACACACGTGATTAAAAATATATATTTTCAGAAACATTTAGTATGATCGACGCAAACTTGGAAGAGAATTTTGTGCTTGTGGACGTTGAGAATTTTGACTTTAAAGTAGATAAGGAGCATCCATTAATTACTTGAGGCATTTAGGGGGGAGGGAGTCGAGTCGAATCTCACTCAATCTCACGTAGGGGTGAGGGGGGGTCTCGGCAAATATCACGACTTCAGGGTCGAAAAATCGCCAAAATTGCCTCACGTAATTAATGGACACCCCCTAATACGAAATTTATTATCTAGGTACCAATAATAAAAATCTTGGTCTTGAGGTCTCAGATTGAATTTCGAAGTACCTACTTACCTACTTAATTCAGGAAACCACTTTTCATCCATGACTGCTCATCTAACCAAGATGAAAATCGATCAAATGATTATTTATCGCGATTTCACAAATATTGATTGAGTATAAAAATTACTTTGTATCGAATGCCATTATATCATTGAGCAAAGCATCTTAAAACCTTATTTCCGTCTTATTTATTAAAGATTTTTGTAAAGGACCTTTCAAGCAAAAGAAAACGCATTATGTATAAATAGCAACGACCAAAATATTACCTTTTTTATAGCTCTCGTCCAAAATTTTAAGGGATTTGATACGGGTATTTGATCCTAAATACCAAATTAACGTTCGCGTTACAGAAAAAAATATTCCTTTAAAAGATCTTTTAAGCGTCCTTTATCAAGTACCGTGAAATAGGATCCTTTACACACACGGTTACTACGTAGGCACACATAATATATGTGTAGGGTGTATCTGGGGTGTGTGTGTGTGTGTGTGGGGGTGTGCCTGTCTGTGTAGAATAAGGTCCAATACATGCAAATAAATTTACCATTTCGTTTGTCCGTTACGAATATAAATGGATTCCGGTGAATTAATGAATTTATTACCAGCTTTTATTTTAAGTAGCCTACGCCCCGTCACTTGCGACCATAAATCTTTGTGGAGGTACCACTGGCTCCAGGGACTGTTTCTGTAAAATACAGTTACAATTATGTATGTTCTAAATACCTAGGTTAGAAGTAATGTTGTCGAAAGCAAAGGAATGGATGTGAAAGTAGTTTGGTGCTAAAAACTATTCCTACTAATATTATTAATGTGAAACTTTGGATGTTTTTATGTTTGTTACTCAATCACGCAACAACGGCTGAGCGGATTTTGGTGAAATTTGGCACAAAGATGGATTATAACCTGGATTAACACATAGGATACTTTTTATCCCGGTAATACGTTCCCGTAGAATCATTTTTGACCTCCACCACTGGCAAAAGCTAGTACTTAATATTTCTTTATTAAATAATTTGTTGATCAACGATCCAATTGTTCTAACAAAGATAGTTTATTGAGCCAATTAAACAAATAATTAAAATCTTCAGATTGAAATCTTGTCAGAACTTTCTTCATTATTATATGGCATCTTACATAATCCAATAACCGGTGTTTGTATTAAGTTTTGATTGAAATCTCACTAACCTGAAATCTAGCTATATTGTGAGAGGTAAAGGTAGAAATGTGATATTTTCATACTGTAGGTACTTAATATACGTGCCTAATATTGTATCCGATGTCATCCAGAAACCCGCTCAACTTAAGTCGGACTGGGCCGGACATTTTTGTTGCATGTCAGACAACAAATAGGCTAAGAAAACTGATTGGGTCCCATTAAACGCACAAAGCCATCGCGGCAGGCCGAGACAAACATGGCGGAACGAGCTCGATTCTTACCGAAAGGACTGGTCAGCACTAGCAACACATAATTCTGTGAAAAAGGGAGAGGAAAATACAGGCTAGTTAGGTAGATTAGATTGAAATATTGTGTCTTGTATACCTACAAAAACACTAACACAATTGTGAAGATTAAAAGGGAAGATTGACAAACAAAAATAAGACGAGATATGAAATAGAGTACACTAATAGAACATAGCAATCGTGATTTGTAGTAAAAATAGCAGACAATAAAATATTTTTGTGATTTTTCGTCAAAGATCTGAGAGGTTATGGAACCTAACTGTTTTGTGTTTGTTTTTCAACATTTTCAGAAGAGTACCTATTAGGTATTGTCCGAACTTGAAAATAATCTAGCTGCAAAGGCAGAGAAGGTATTATTAGCCTAAACTTATTCAATGACGTTATCTGAATATTGAAATCCTTATGACTTTGATAAGACATTTATTTCAATCCTCTACAAAAGATTTACCAGAGCACCATCACAGTAACTCTTTTCAATGCCTGCTCACCTGAATCGACTGCACAATTTTAGTGGCCAAAGTCTGTACATGCACTGAAATTTTCATAGCCAAAATAAGGAATGCGCATGTTATACCAACAATGCCTTTAATTCCAACTATGCTACTGTATCCATCGGTACAATTTGTACCTACAGGCTTCAACCAAAATACTGTTTCGCAGTGAATTCACATAATTTCAAACTAATTAGGTGATGTTTACTCCCCATTGGATGAATATTCAGCATTCAAATGATTCCTGTAAACATTATTTGCTGCAGCAAGAATTCATGACAAATTATATTAATTTTGTGAACACTAATTGAAATAAACCACTGAACTACTGTTTGGTTTCATATTTGATATCGTTGATGTATGTGGTAGAGCTGATCATTATTTTATAGCTAGCAATACATTTGGGCTGGATTTTCGTGGAATAAATATCTACCTCCAGCATGAAATAGATTTGAATTTTTCAACAGCTATTCATAACTGAACTGTATAAGTACATAAGTTAAGTATTGAAACATTTAAATCAACTAAAAACAGAATCAGAATAAATGTATCAAACTCAAACTCAAACTCAAAGCATTTATTTCAAATAAACCATACAGGCACTTTTGAATTGTCAAAAAGTCGACCAGTTGGAAAGTTGAAGCTAGTTGCCCATTCCAAAACGTAGATCTCTATGGAGAAGAACGGGCAAGAAACTCCATGGACACTCTTTTTAATCATGTTAAGTATTCACATATATCACAACAATAATTAAAAATATAAGTAAGTAGGTATCTACAATTTATTTCCTGGAATACCTACTTTAAACATGGAGTAAGATGGTGACAATTTCACGCAGTTTTAACTGAAATAGTTCTCCGGACTGAATTTCGTTCATAACGGCCATCGATGCGGGAAATATTATACTGCCCAAGTGTGTGCGGAGACACAGGTGAACTCTGTCTTCCCTGACTCGTTTAGCCCGATGGGACGACTACTTGTCACGACTGGAGAGGACCAACGACTTAACGTGCTTTCCGAAGCACGGGGGTACAGTTTAGCTGAAATACCTGTATCCCAGAAACGATCAGTGTTTCATAGTTCTATGTAGAAAAAATAATGTCCTACAAACAAATACTTACAGCAGTGAAGAAGTCCAAACATGTCAAACAGCACCCGTATCTACTTTATTACCCACTAGTTGGGAGCTGAGATTCAGATTTATTCAGACACACCTGGATTGACTAGATACAAACCATACAATGGCATCTTTACCAAAATGGTCGTATAAAGGAAATAGAGTTTTTATAATTTAGTCATCATTTGCCTATAGCCTAACTTTTCCCAACCTTGTCAAGGTCAGCTTACAGTCCAAACTGATATATTCTATCTGACCTCCACAACCCATTGACGACTACCCGTAACGACTGTCAAAGATCAAATCCCAATGTAGGGGGAAGTTCTGAATTACAATTTATGACAAAACTTATCAAATAATCGTCGATAAAACCTTCTAACTTTGCCCGAAACCCTTTAATTTTAAAATAAAGGTATATCGCAGACTCAGACTCACAAAAACATCATCCATTACGTGTAGAGAAGTGACAAATGCAGCAAAACAAAGGCGAGACTTGAGATTTATTGTGGTTCGAATTGGACGGAGCGGGCTACGGGTGAGAGCGGTCCGTAGGTACGTAATACCACAGAGTAAGAAAACTTTATTGAAGAATATACGAGTGTAATTCAATACGAGGTATAGGACATTAAAAGAAGAATCAAAAGAGGAAAGCGAAGTTTATGTCTTTCTATCTACTGTCCGTTGTGGGTGCACCGATGCCATTGTAATAATCGCCTAACACCTCGCCTCGCCTTGTACTGCACCACATCGAGTCCCGTTTATCCAAGATGAATAGGTTTTTCAATTTGTCGTCAATCGAAGCATGTACGCCGTACGGCATTTAGAAAGTGATCGGCATTTAGGAAGTAGATCGGGAATTTCATTTCTATACATTCTTAATCTATGGGAGACCTACCTATACATGACGGTTTGAGTGCTCGGTAGCCTTAACTGATTCCATAATTATACTGAAAAGAGTTTCCTTGTACATGGAATTGTGCCTTTGATGTCTGAAAAAACCGATTTCTTGGATGAAATGTTGGCATGCTGGTTTAGCATGTTTCAATCTTTTACCATCACATTTGCACCTCATGAAATCTTCTGTCAGAGACCATATAGCAGTCTAGTTCTGTTTTTAATTGAATAGGAAATAGCTTAAATACTTTACTTAATTTTATTTTGATGAGCAAGTTTTGTTATTAAATGCATAGTCCAGAAAATTTTGGAAACCAAAATTTTGGTTCAGTCAGCTATAGCCGCATCTTCGTTTCGACTATTTGGCCAGCAATTAACTGATGAACTACCACGTTGATTGATTGCTCGCGTCATCAGCCAGAAGGGTCCAAATGAACATAGAAGGGAACTCTACTTATTACGCCGAAAATGCCGATATTAGTACTTAAATGTAGCTTTTTCACGGGTTTACTAGAAACTTACAGGGTGAAATGAATGAGACAAAAAAAGCCTTGCGTAGCTTTTTTATGATTATACTGTTTAAGCCTGAAAAAATTAAGTATTTGTCAACATGATATTTATTTAGATTTGAGCCAAAATTGGCTAGATCTTTATGCTTATCTCGGAGTTTATGTTTGTTAAAAGTGATTGATTTTTTTGCAATAAAAATAAACTTTCTCTAAATTGAATTTCACATTACGATGCTAAGTTATGTTCTAATCTCTAAATCATTATCGAAAAAAAGTTTAAAATTACCAAATTCCCCAGACGCGCGTCTAAATGAATCCACAAAAAAACGGTTCTATTTCGATACCCACAAAGTCAACTGGAGTCGGCCCAATATCCTGCAACTTTTAATATTCGTTGGGGCCGCCAAACATCGCAACATCAAACGGTATGTAACATACGCGTAAATAGAACCATAAGGGAAACCAATAGACTGAAATATAAAGCAAAGCGCACTTATAACTTTGAAGTTGTTTGTACCGATAAATAAAATACAATTGAAAATAGGTCGCATATGTTTAAAGGTTGTATGAGCGAAGATTTGCTGCATATACTCGTATACATATTATATATTACGAAATGACAGGAAAAGCTAAAGTATTCAATAACATTTAATATCACATGTAAATAACGTTTAATATATTTTAAGTCTCCAAGGAAATCTATGCACTTTTAATTTTCATCTTTCGCCACTTCCATTTATCAAGCATTAATAGTATTTAAGTAGGTAAAAGTCATCACACAACTGAAAACCTCAAACTCAGAATAAGGCCACCAAAAACAATAAAGTTTCCACTTCAACTCGCAGCGTTTAGTGGCCCCAATCTTATTCAACATAAAGCTTCCAACGTAATATGACGTCCGCGCTTCACAACCTTGTCCGAATACCTGAACAAATTTAACTAATGAAGGAAATTCCCCTGGTCACTACCCAAGTTTACGATTGCGGTTGTACTGCTGAACGCCATTAATTTAGAGGCTTGAATATAGAAATAAATTGGTTACGAATACAGTTTAAATTGAATCAGTGAGTTGAATTTGTCGACTATTATTTCAGCAAGAGTGTCCTGAACCGCTTCAGTTTCGAATTTGGCACGAAAAGTATTTTGTATTTTGCATCAGGTTATTTAATTTGGTCTGGAAATTCAATTTCCATATTGTAGTATAGCTTAGTTATAAACATTTGAACTTTGTATGCATCGTAACCTTCTCGAGTGAAATTACTTTTGCATATAAACGAAAGTAGTAGCAGAGGATACAGATAGATAGTCAATTAATCATTTTCAAGTTCTATCAGCCAGTACAATAGTACTCAGTTCTGTAGGTACCGTTTCATTTTAGGTCATATTTATCTTGATATAATGTTTTTGTGCAATGTGGTTTCACATTTTTAACATGACGCCAGATTATCGGCTTGATGTCACAGTCCGTTGTCGTGGGTTCCCACGAGACAAATCATCGATGCAGTTATCGATAAATTACACGTCCAATTAAAAGCAAGAAATTCATAACAACTTAGAAATAATAACCTGAGATCACCATTCAATGTTATAGATTATAGGTAACCTCTATTGGACACATCAGAATCCAATCGTTTGCCACTTTCATCATTGTCACTACCATTTCACTACCTACTTGATTGCGGAGACGTTATCTATAACCAAAAATGTTTTCTTACAGAAATCGACATTCACAAGTCAGAAGATTGCCGATCTGAATGGGTTGAAGTGAGGGATGGGTACATGCCGGACGCTCCCGTGCTTGGCAGGATTTGTGGCTCCGGGAAAGGTCCCATGATGAGGTCGACAGGCTCAAGACTGACGGTTGTATATCAACCTGGACCGAGGCCCAAACCTCATAGAGGTTTCAGGGCGTTTTACGAGGGTAAGTTGGAAAACCATGCAGAATATACAGGGTGGCAATTGCTGTTGCTTTGCCATACATTTTGACCGCGTAGGTATTACCAACTATTATACCACAGCAGATTTGTTTATTAACCGGCGCAAATATTCTACGACAGGGCCTAGGAATCATGTTCTGAATTCATGGTTACAAGTTGTTTGAGCTTTCGTGTATTAAAATCTTAAACTTTTCATTAAAAACATTAGGTTATATCATTTATCTTTTGGCACCAAACATTTTTGACTCATGAGCCTGAATAATGACTAGATTATGTACCTATATTTACTTATATTTGAATAAATATTCAAAACACGAGTAATTGCACCTACCACTGTTTGTCTCTGCATCACCCAAAGGTCGACTGGTAGAAAATGCCTTTGGCATTAAGTCCGCCTCTGTACATTTCTGTGCGTGAAGTATTAAATAAATAAATAAATTATGTTACCATTTCTAATAATATTATGAAAGCCAGGCAGATTGATTGGGTGATCGTAATATCACTATTGTGGGATGCGTAACAATATATATTTTTCTAGCTGTGTGTGGTGGAGACATTGAAGTTGACAGCACAGGACATCTAGAATCACCGAACTATCCTGATGATTATCAGCCTAATAAGCTCTGTATTTGGAGACTTTCAGTACCTCAGGTAAAATAATCTATGCTAATTTCCATTATTGTACAGACGCCAGCACATCAAGCTACCCCAATCTGTCAAATTTTCCCAATTGAACATGAACTTTATGCTTATGTAATAACGATGGAAATCTATCAAAGAAATTTGACAGATTGGAGTAGCTTGATGTGCTGGCGTCTGTACGTAGCAAAATGGTGTTTAAAAATAAGTCCATTAAATTTTTAGTCTCGTTCTATCAAGTTTTCATATATTCTATGGTCAAGTTATTTTTCTTCCAGGATTACCAAGTAGCTCTTCGATTCCACTCGTTCGAAGTGGAGAACCATGACACGTGTTCATATGATAAGGTCAAAGTCAGAGATGGTGACTCCATAGACAGTCCTCTCATCGGAATGTTCTGCGGTCACAAGATACCTCCTGACATTAGGTTAGTATATTTGTAGAACAGTGCCTTTTTCAGTACTTAGTAGACTAAAAACGAATCTTCTAATTTTATTCCTTATCCAAAATTCTTTCAGTAAATCCCGACTTTCAATTGTTGCATAGTCCCAAAAATCTCACAGAAACTGATGCTTCTGATCCAGACCAATCTTTTCCTACTCAATTTCTGAACAACTCAACACCTTCTAAAATTCCAGGTCTACATCCAACAAGTTGCTCGTCATCTTTGAGTCTGACAGCACAGTCCAGAAGGCTGGTTTCTCCGCGACCTTCATGAAGGAGTTCGATGAGTGTGCCTCCATAGAGCATGGTTGTAGCCACTCCTGTGTCAACACCCTCGGAGGCTATGAGTGTGCGTGTGATATTGGATATGAACTGCATTCTGATGGGAAGAAGTGTGAGAGTAAGTAGACTTTGTGCTTCCATTTAGTTGGTAATTTTTTGCTAGGGGTAAATCGACCACTACTCGATTGAATAAACTCTGAACACGTACGCTACGCAAAGATGTCGTCTCGTACTAAACGAAATAATTGGGGTAATGGCCACTGATTGGGGCATTCTTTGCTACATCAAATTTGTAGCAGAGAAAAGTACTGAAAATTTGCCAATATAAATTACCAACTGACTAATCGCACATTTTTAAAATATCCTGAAAACTCTTAGGTATTTATCACCTAAAAAACTCCTTCAAAATTTCAAATACATGATTTTATAATAATACTTTTTCTGCATCAGATGCTTGTGGTGGCTCCCTATACGCGCCGAATGGGACTATCACGTCACCGTCATTCCCTGATTTGTACCCGCCATCAAAGAACTGTCTTTGGGAGATAGTAGCTCCACCACAGCACAGGATCACACTCAACTTTACACACTTCGACTTGGAAGGAAACAATATGTATCAGCAGGTAAGAAACCCGCAACTAATCAATTTATCTTTAAAATGTAGGTAGAGAGGATAGATACACCTCATTTAGAATTCTCTTCCATCATCTGTTTGTAATTTTTTCCAACAACTATCGCCATTATTTTAAATTTTTCTATCCTTATTATTCCAATACCCTAAGATTCATAATATTTAATGCCATAAGAGACTAGTTCTCACATGGCATTAAATCTTAGCTACCTCAATCAAGTGAAAATCATTGACGCTGTACATGATCCCTTGAAAGTTATAACTGAAAGAATCAGTTTTGTTTTACAATAGCCCCGTTCCAAAAGCAAAGGTCCTGCTTATAGTCACCACGGAAAGTTTATGTATTTCCAGGAGTGTGAGTACGACAGCGTGACGGTACACTCGAAGCTCGGAGCTGACGTATTGAGGAGACATGGCGTGTTCTGCGGGTCTGCACTACCACCGCCTGTCACGTCTGATGGATCGGTGCTGAGAGTTCAGGTTTGTTCATCATTAAATTAATAAGCTCACTTTAAACTGCTGTTCTACACACATATTTTTTAATTATTCAGTCCAGTATAAGAAAAATTGCAATGAAAAGCAGTCTCAAGATTAATAAATACACTTGGACGTAAAATTGGAGCCTTAACTGCTTTATAGTGTCATAGCCCATAGATAGAAGAAAGTTCATGCAGTGCGCGGTCGCCTGAGTAAGCCTAGTAAGAAAAAGCTCCATGTACCTACATATCCAGAAACCCTCCTTTAATTGCACAGTTCACATCGGACGGCTCAGTCCACCGCTCGGGCTTTGCAGCAGCATACTACATCGACGTGGACGAGTGCGCCGACAACAACGGAGGCTGCCAACACGAGTGCCGCAACACGCTCGGCGGCTACGAGTGCGCCTGCTACAGCGGCTTCACGCTGCACCCCAACACGCACGACTGCAAGGAGGGCGGCTGCAAGCATGACGTCACGCAGCCACACGGCACCATATTCAGGTAACACGAGTGCCGCAACACGCTCGGCGGCTACGAGTGCGCCTGCTACAGCGGCTTCACGCTGCACCCCAACACGCACGACTGCAAGGAGGGCGGCTGCAAGCATGACGTCACGCAGCCACACGGCACCATATTCAGGTAACACGAGTGCCGCAACACGCTCGGCGGCTACGAGTGCGCCTGCTACAGCGGCTTCACGCTGCACCCCAACACGCACGACTGCAAGGAGGGCGGCTGCAAGCATGACGTCACGCAGCCACACGGCACCATATTCAGGTAACACGAGTGCCGCAACACGCTCGGCGGCTACGAGTGCGCCTGCTACAGCGGCTTCACGCTGCACCCCAACACGCACGACTGCAAGGAGGGCGGCTGCAAGCATGACGTCACGCAGCCACACGGCACCATATTCAGGTAACACGAGTGCCGCAACACGCTCGGCGGCTACGAGTGCGCCTGCTACAGCGGCTTCACGCTGCACCCCAACACGCACGACTGCAAGGAGGGCGGCTGCAAGCATGACGTCACGCAGCCACACGGCACCATATTCAGGTAACACGAGTGCCGCAACACGCTCGGCGGCTACGAGTGCGCCTGCTACAGCGGCTTCACGCTGCACCCCAACACGCACGACTGCAAGGAGGGCGGCTGCAAGCATGACGTCACGCAGCCACACGGCACCATATTCAGGTAACACGAGTGCCGCAACACGCTCGGCGGCTACGAGTGCGCCTGCTACAGCGGCTTCACGCTGCACCCCAACACGCACGACTGCAAGGAGGGCGGCTGCAAGCATGACGTCACGCAGCCACACGGCACCATATTCAGGTAACACGAGTGCCGCAACACGCTCGGCGGCTACGAGTGCGCCTGCTACAGCGGCTTCACGCTGCACCCCAACACGCACGACTGCAAGGAGGGCGGCTGCAAGCATGACGTCACGCAGCCACACGGCACCATATTCAGGTAACACGAGTGCCGCAACACGCTCGGCGGCTACGAGTGCGCCTGCTACAGCGGCTTCACGCTGCACCCCAACACGCACGACTGCAAGGAGGGCGGCTGCAAGCATGACGTCACGCAGCCACACGGCACCATATTCAGGTAACACGAGTGCCGCAACACGCTCGGCGGCTACGAGTGCGCCTGCTACAGCGGCTTCACGCTGCACCCCAACACGCACGACTGCAAGGAGGGCGGCTGCAAGCATGACGTCACGCAGCCACACGGCACCATATTCAGGTAACACGAGTGCCGCAACACGCTCGGCGGCTACGAGTGCGCCTGCTACAGCGGCTTCACGCTGCACCCCAACACGCACGACTGCAAGGAGGGCGGCTGCAAGCATGACGTCACGCAGCCACACGGCACCATATTCAGGTAACACGAGTGCCGCAACACGCTCGGCGGCTACGAGTGCGCCTGCTACAGCGGCTTCACGCTGCACCCCAACACGCACGACTGCAAGGAGGGCGGCTGCAAGCATGACGTCACGCAGCCACACGGCACCATATTCAGGTAACACGAGTGCCGCAACACGCTCGGCGGCTACGAGTGCGCCTGCTACAGCGGCTTCACGCTGCACCCCAACACGCACGACTGCAAGGAGGGCGGCTGCAAGCATGACGTCACGCAGCCACACGGCACCATATTCAGGTAACACGAGTGCCGCAACACGCTCGGCGGCTACGAGTGCGCCTGCTACAGCGGCTTCACGCTGCACCCCAACACGCACGACTGCAAGGAGGGCGGCTGCAAGCATGACGTCACGCAGCCACACGGCACCATATTCAGGTAACACGAGTGCCGCAACACGCTCGGCGGCTACGAGTGCGCCTGCTACAGCGGCTTCACGCTGCACCCCAACACGCACGACTGCAAGGAGGGCGGCTGCAAGCATGACGTCACGCAGCCACACGGCACCATATTCAGGTAACACGAGTGCCGCACCACCAGTGATCGCATCTATTGGGTACTTAATTGTGGGATATTACAGAATCATCTCGTACATTTTATGGAATATTCTTACAAAACTAAGCTCAGTTGCCCCTCCCTTAATCTAAGATGATAATGATGCTGGACTTTGAAGCTTTTAAGTTTTTTCATTTTGTTTTTCACAGTCCAAACTACCCTGCCACATACCCGCCCCGAAAAGACTGCGTTTGGCAGTTCTCCACGACACCTGGACACCGAATCAAGCTCATCTTCCAGAAGTTTGAATTGGAGCCACATCCAGTAAGTACCCCTCTTTTTAAACAAACTTCATCTTTTAGGATGTAAAATTATTCTAAATCTCTTATCCGAGAGTTGCCGGACGTAAAAGAATAGCACCATCCCATTTCTTCCCGTAGGTGGAAGGAACGGAGGACTTACCAGAAAATGGGCAGTAGCTACTTTTTTCGTTTTCTATCAACTTTTATATATCCATGTATGTACAGACGCCAGCACATCAAGCTCCCAATCTGTCAAATTTCTTTGATAGATTTTCAACTTTATTGCATAGTACTAAGGTTCATGTTCAATTAAGAAAATTTGACAGTTTGGGGTAGATCGATGTGCTGGCGTCTGTACCTACACTGCCGACTTGCCAAGTGCAATATAACTTGCTAAACTTACAGCTCCTCATTATCTTTCCCAGGAATGTGCATACGATTACGTCACAATCTACGATGGAGCTTCAGCAGACGAGAAGACTCTGGGTCTATTCTGCGGCAACAGACTGCCTCACCCGATCGTCGCGTCGCAGAACCAGATGTACGTGGTGTTCAAGTCTGACGGCTCCGTGCAGAGGAGCGGGTTCTTGGCCAACCATTCTACTGGTGAGTTGGGTTTCATCTAAGCCTAGAAATTTGTCCAGTACCAAATAGCCATCCATCTAACAGTCAAAATCAATACAGTATTAGCTTAACTTTATCAGTCTTACCACCTTGTAATACTGCTCTCTTTCAATGTTTAATACTCTCAACCCAGGAAAGCCATCCTTATCTGTAACATACTCTTATCTCTTATTTTTTCCTTAGCTTGTGGTGGCTACCTAGCAGCAACCGAAGCAGTTCAGCACCTGTACTCGCACGCTCGGTATGGGGACAACGCGTACGAATCCAGAGCCAACTGCGACTGGAACATCGAGGCTCCCAGGAACCACTTCGTGAAGTTGACCTTCCTGACCTTCGAGCTGGAACCTGAGTCTAACTGTCATTATGACTATGTCCAAGTGTTTGGAGGTTTGGACGGCAGTGGAGGGAACTATGGTACCTTCTGTGGAACTAAGGTAATTAATACAAAAGAAATAAAATATCATTTGACCGACATAATCGAAAAATTAAATGGTCAGTAAGCTACAGTATTAATCTCACAAAAAGGCAGGATAACGCCTACCCAGGGCAGGCATCACACAGCGTATTTTTTAGGTCTACACCTCGTTCTTATTAGGATAAAAGAAGTACCGGTTTTATATTGAAAATGACTTTACTCAGCACATATCCCTTATTCCAGATGCCGCCTGAAATAGTCTCAACATCTGAAGCACTTCTCATCAGATTCCGAACCGACGATTCTCTAGTTTTCAAGGGTTTCTCAGCCTCATATCAGATGGTTAAGCCAGTGTGGAGCGAAGAAGACAGTTCAGAAGGCGCAGAATATGACGAAGAAGAAGACGAGAGGATGCCCCCTTTAGTGGTCGGCAGGAGGGGCTTGCGGGCGTCCATGCCGCGCTTCGTGCGTCGCCCCACGTGACGTTGGCCGCTTCCCCGACACCCGCGTCATCGCCGACCTCACCGCAATAGCCGGATCTAATCGGTTTTACGGTTTTCTCTTTTTGTAATCTAGCAGCACTGACGTTGAACTAGAACAGTGTGGCCGTTATCATATTCTTTATGTTCAGGAATTTTTGTTGCCATATTAAAATTTGAGTACAATTTGTAATCAGTTTGAAAAAAAAACACAGTGCTGAAAGGATATTTTGGCTCTTAACTGAGACAAAGGTAAACATCAGTGAACATGTTTTGTGAAAGTATTGAAAAACCAGATCCACCATCTTATTTTTCAATATATTTTTGTTAGTTCCAATTAAAGCCGCGTGCCAAAAGATCCTTGTGCACCGTTACTGTAACTTTTTTTTATTAAAAGCATAATTCCTGTTACAGAAATGTAGTGAAATGCGGTCAGTTGCTTTTAAATAGTTGCGATAAAGACACTATTTGAAAAATGTTATTTTTTACGACTGAATAAAAACTGTAAATAAATTAATATTCCTAGTCTAATTTAGGTCTATTACTTAAATAGTGGTTACCATTACAATACTCGTACGAGAAATGTATGAATCACGTAATTTAATATACAAATAAGTGATTTTACTTATTATTGTTGTAATAGCCTATTACCAAAGAAATGTTCATAGTCTCATTTTAGTCACAATATTAAGATATTTTTTACTTTATTTACCCGTTTTACTACGTATTCTCAATTATTGTATCAGCTAATAAATGTTAGACACGCGCACATAGAAGGATTTTGCCATTTACATGCATTAATCTAATTTAAATTAGTGATAGAATTTGAGACAATATATAAATTTAAGAGATTTTAGGTAATATAAGATGTAAAAAGTTATTTTATAATAGGTGTTCAATTCATATCAATATTTGAATACATTTACTGTATATTGTATACCTACTGGTAGATAAGCATTTTTCTTAACGAACGTAAGTAGGCATTTGTCTATTTTGGCAGTCAGAAATCAATACTCGTTTTTTTAACAATGTAAGTACATGACACCAAATACATGTAAAATTAATTTAGTTATAGTTAAATATTAATAATAAAATGTTATTTTCGTCATCTGATGTTTTCGTAACAGATTTTTTTTTCTACTACTTTTTGTATTTTTTTTCTCACACTGAAAGGCCATTATACTCGTTACTTGCACTATTTGATTTATATGATTTTTGTACTTAATTATTAAGAACCCAGCTACGATCAAAATGCAGTTACAGAAAATTATTTTCCACAAACATGTTAATAAAATGTGAAATGTAGTTACTTACGTAATAAAAGTCGGTTCCAAAGTTATAATTACCTATCATTGTGCCAATTTCGAATACTTAGCTGTAATTAATGCCATACAGTTAAATAGGCTAGCGTTTTGTAACTTAATTATGAATATTTATACGTAGGAATGTTATTTTTATTAAAATGCAATGAAATGTAAATTTGTTTGATTATTCATTATACATAATATTCCTGAATTCTTTAAAACCATAGAAAAACTACCACCAAACCTCACGAGTAGACTAGTACCTCACGAGTATTAGGTAGTAGTAGACGAGTTTTAGTGCTAAATTATATTGCTACAAATAACATTGCCAGAAAAATACAGGTGTTATTTTTTCGCATTTGAGTTGGTTCGATTCCCAGTTCAGGCAAGCAAATTAACAAGAATATTTGAATTTAGGTTCTTACTTTTGATAAAAATCCTACTTACCTATATTTCCGTTGATTGAAAATTGCTAGGGTCGATTGTAGTGTTTAGCAGCCTGGCAAGAAAGATTTATATTTTGGGAATAACATACCTTGTGCTACCATACAGGCGTGCTACGGTTTAAGTTGGATTTAGTTTGTTTGTTACCCTGATGTTGGTCGCATATCGTCGGTCACGCACCGTGCGTCGGTCACGCGTCCTAGACGTAGGAGTGGGCGATACAAATCGTATATAGATATAATAATCTATGTATCGGCACAATATCCAATACCTATATATCGGACGGCCCTGAATATCAAAAATTATCAACACAAAAAATACATCACTGATTTCGAGTATACAGTTACCTACAAATAAAATACAATGATTTACACAGCTACACATCAAGCTGTATATTTCCAGCATAAGCTGATCTCGCATTGTATAGGATTTCCGTACAGTGCGAGATCACTGTAAACTGGAAATGTATAGCTTGATCTGTAGCCGTGTTTACATGAATCGAACAAAACCGAAACCTAAAAATCACAATACCACTTTCGTTTCCGAGTTCCACACTGATTCAGCCAATATAATTATAAGTATTGAAATATATTAATAAACATTTATTTTCTGTTCCACAAAGGCACCTTAAATATATGAAGATTACTTAAGTGAATAAAACCTTTGTGGGAGACTGGTATCTGCACTAGGAAAACCTGTCACACAGATTACCAGGCCCCCCCCAAAAACAATGTATGAGTATAACTTAAATCTTAAAGATAGTAACAATAATTTTAACCTTTGGTCGGACCCCCCCAGTGGGTTCCCGCATTGTCGTTGCGGGGGGGCTCAGTAGCCGTGGTCCGCTCCCACGGTGAAGCGAAGAGGAACCCCAAGGTGGGGCCGCTCGTCAGGGCTTTTGTCTCCAAGCCGACGACGTAGCGGCCAGAATGTAGGTTGCGGTGAGGTGCACCGCAACTGAGGCGGGCCGCGGTGTCGAATGGGAGGCATCGCGGCTGAAGATTACAGGCTGCGGAAGAGGAGGAGTGCCGGTACTTCTGAGTAGCGCTCTTCCCTTCCGTGGCCTGGACGGGGCCGCCACCGTTTGATGGCGGACGCGGTGGGGCCGCAGGGGAAGAGGAGTGTCGGTATAGCGTTGGCCGCTCTCCCTATCCCCTGCGGCCGAAAAGTGGTAGGCGGCGGGGCCACTGTGCTGACCCGTCGCAGGGGGACCAAGGGCACCAGACACGGGTACGTCTGGGGCCCTTTTGTTACTTGGTTCCTGGGGTGGTCACGGCGTGCCACGTGTCCTGGTGCGCCGAACTGGTGGGGTCCGCAAGGGCCGATGCCTGCCAGGGTTGCGGGTTGTTCGAAAGAGATACCGCGGCCCCTGGCACACAGGCAACTGAGGGAACACGGGTGGGTTTTAGTCAGTAAAAGTCTGACACGCCCTCCTGCTCCACCCAGAGCAGGAGAAGTTATTTGATGATTTCCCACCCTCAAAAAAAAAAAAAAAAACCTTTGGTCGGAAACATTTTCGAAACTAAATTAAATAAATATATAGATGCGATATCCGATATTCTAAACCGATACATAGATACGATTTGATATAGTGTAAAAGCGATATTACCCATGCCTACCAAGATACTGAAGATTAATGTTTGTGTATAGCACAGACATATAAACTATAGTGTAGCACGGATGGTCAACGAGGGCGAGTTCATATACTTAAATCGGTAAGCAACCGATGACAGCGTTGACCGTCGGTCGAGAACGACAGTAACTTTACGACTAGGTACTCAAATCAAAAGTCATATATTCAAACTAGGCTGAGAACTCTTTTTGAATGTCAAAATTACTGCTGATGCTGCTGCGCAGCATACCTGTCGATTAAGTTAAAGAACTTGATTCTATACAATAGTAGGTAAGTAACTAATTAACATTAAGAAACACAAAACATTGAATTAATTATTTTCCCTATGTCAGCTAGCACACGCCAATTATATATAATTGGCGTGTGTAGTAATGTAGCATTGCTGCATTATGTTCATAAGCTGCGGGCACGCCGTATAAGTCTAGAGGCTTATATTGAGGTTTGCAGTACTGTTTACGTTTTTGTTTTTTATTATTTTTGTAATACAAAACGTAGCAGCTATATGAACATAATGCAGCAATGCTACATTATGTTCATATAGATAAAACTTGAAGTAACAAATGTTAAATTAGGACCTTCACAGTAAAATAAATAAACAGTTTTAACAAAACCAGTGTCAGCAAGACGACCAGTCTAGAATGGGCTATGAACAACCCCTGCTTAGAAGGTTTGTGTTTGTGGGGTATTTACTCATAGTACTTCATTCGCAACCATCATCCCACGCATAGATAAAACACAAACCCCCTTATTTATAAACGCTGCTTAAAAGTTAATAGAAGTTTAAACGTTAAAAATGTATGGTTAAACAGACGCCAAGCAACTTTTATAAATATGGAGATAAATGTACAGACGCTAGCAGGTCAAGCTATCCCAAACTGTCAAATTTTCCCAATTGAACATGAACCTTATCATATTGTTATAAAGTTGAAAATCTATCAAAGATCTCTGACAGAATGGGATAGGTTGATGTGCTGGCGTCTGTACATGCCACGCACGCTCGAGTATACCCAAGTCAACGGTTCGATTGCAAAACAGCCAAGTATTTTAGAAAGTACTCTGTGCAGCCAAGCGACTACAATTTGTTTTAATTGCGGTGCGTTTTTTTTTCCTTTTTGGCAATTGAGCCGATGTCGACTATTCTGCCAGCGTCATGTAGAGACGGCAACTCAGCAAGATGAGCCGTCGAACTTTGCACTTTGTGATAGTTGTTATTTGTTAGGGTTAATAACTGAAAGGACAAGGCAAGTTTTGTTAGTTGATTACAAAATATTAATAATTGTTACACTATTATACAACGACACAGATATTTCATCATTATCATCATCATTTCAGCCGAAAGACGTCCACTGCTGGACATAGGCCTTCCCCAGAAGGAGGTGCTTTGCCATAATCACCACGCTTGGCAGGCGGGTTGGCGATCGCAGTATGGTGGTAAAATGTATAGAGTAAGTCCCTTAGTAGCCTTCTACGACACCCACGGGAAGAAATGGGATGCTGCTATTCTTTACGTCCGGCAACACACTGATATTTTTACAAATTTATACCTAATTAGTATTCTAATTATAGGTACTCACCAAACTAAATTTTTATATCATTGTCATTTAATCAATTTGATAGGACTTGTATAAGTTTAGGGGAAAGTTAGTCAAGAGTAAATGCAAGTTAGCAGGAAGCGTTATTTTAATTTTAGGATGCATAATGTACAAATCAAAAGATTGGAAGTTTGAAGGACATGAAAGAAAGCTATGGTCCAGAGTACCATCATCAAGACCGCATTCATACAAGGAACTGTCACGAATACGGATCTTGTTCAAGAATACTGCGGACTGCAGCAGTGACCGAGTCTCAGTCTACAAAAGGATGATTTTCAGTTCTTTTCGATAATTTAGAGCATATAAAAAACCTAGGTTTCCGCTGGATATCGGGTTCAATACTGGAGTAATACGCCCCTTTGAGCTTTGAGCCTTCTACACTGTGGACCACGAGTTAAACATTTTCAATTTGGTATCAGCCCGTAAGTCGTAGCTAGGGACAACATATTTTTTGTGGTCAACTAGGTTGGGTATACTACCTAGTAGAACGTTACTGTATGTACGATGTCCACCGCGCACGAATGCAGCACTTGAAGTAATTTTTTGCTCCGTTGGTGTAATTGCTGTATGGCGTTCCAGTGTGAGGATAAATAAAATAAATAAATAAATAAATGTACTTAGTTATATTTTAAAACATTCTGGGTGCAGAACAGTTAGTACCTGGGGTCTGCCCATCCTTCAAAGAAAAATGTACAACGTAGGGTGGGTTGTCCCATAAAGTATATGATTGTCTTCCAAGTTCTTTTTTCAGTAACTTTGGAGGGTTCACTATAGTATTTGGAGAAGTGATTAATCTTTTTCTACTAGCCGATTTGGAGTCCATTGCACAGTTTAGTACATTTTCGTCGAGATGAGAGACCGTTAACACCAGAGTGTAGTCATATAGATCGGGGGGTCAGGGGGTTTTTTGGCATCCATTATGTATGGATACCGGGTAAAATATTAAAAGCATTGAAAACAGGATTAAAACTTAGGTTAGGATTAAAACTGACCTTAGGCTAAAACACAAAGAATAGTTACGATTGAAGTTCACACTTGTAAAATTCACTCAATCGAAAAAAAAAATACAAACAAAAGCACGCATTATTCCTTCACCACTTCCACGAAAGTCCTCCAGTGCGTTTGCTCTTTTAGTTAATTTTTTAACCGTCTCTTACCGAAAACAACAAAATGATTGTTATCTGCCATTTATGAAAAAATGCTATGGCAACATTATTCTAAACGTCATCTTGTTGTTTTGTCATTTCAAAAAGAAGAAGTCAAATCTAGTAATTTATTTATTTCATCTTTAGTAGCGTCTTTTTGACCTAATTACGACAAACTTAACTGAACACGTATTAGATTACTTACGGAGCGTATATTTTGTTAAAATGACTGCGTTAGCGTTTAAAGTTAAAAGTAAAAATGGTCAACAAATACTTAAAGATTTGACCTCTGATAGCACCGTGGGCGAATTGAAGATGTTTTTATCGAGTATATCGGACGTGAGCGCTGAGAGAGTTGGTGTGCTGTGTGGGTATCCTCCGAAGCCTTTGGACATTAGTAATGACAATCAGAAACTCAGTGACATTGGTTTGAAAACTGGCGAAACTCTGATAGTGGAGGAGAAGCCAGCACTCACGATCGTTCCAAGCAAGTCTCGCGAATCCAAACCACTAGAAAATGGTATTGCGTCACACGAATCTTTAGTACCCATTAGACCAGGAATTTTAATGAAGAAGGTGGTCCCTTCTGATAATTCCTGTTTATTTACTAGTATAGGTAAGTTTTCATGACATTTCTGAATGACAATGTATTTTTTTATTACTTAGTTTATTAGTTTCAGTCATTATTAAGTAGGAGGCATCCATGTCTAGCTACCATTATTGGTATTATTGTAGGGGTATATATAAATGGGGCATTTTAAGGTCATGCAGATTGTAACCAAAGTAACTGTGGTTGTCTTGGTATCTAAATATAGCTATGTGTTTCTAATTAACAGTTGTTATGTGATGTTCAGTGGTTGTAGAGTACATTATTAAACGTCATATGGTGTAACAATGGACCATAAAAGTTTAGTGCTCAAACTAGCCTCATATACTACACACATGTAAAACAAAATTTATGTTTTCATAATAGATAATAGCATTGAATATGGTACTTTGGTATAAAAACACTAGATTTCAGAGAATGTAGTGTTTTTAAATTTTTTAGAGTCAATCAGTCATAATTATCTAGATTTTATTTACACAAGTTAATTAAATATTTCATACTTTACAAAATTCTTAGTTTTTTTTTAAATCACACACATACTAAAACATTTTTTTTTATAAAGCTTGCACACTGTTTGAACATATACTCGAAGTTAATTTAATCCCAATGAATGAATTTTAATAAATATAATTCTATTAAGCCCTATTTGTAATGGTATCAAATCATATTGACATTAAAAAATTACTAACCAGCCTAGTTTAAATAAATTACTTTTGATTTGATTTATTGCATCAACATACATCCTACAGCTACCTTAGTGCATCTTACTTAAGATGACTTATTAATTATAATTTTAAAATAAAGATCCAGCTCATTAATTAATTATATTTTATGTTTATATTAGTAGTTTAGTTTTAACATAAAATGTATTTTATGTCCAGGTTTTGTATTAAATGGAAATGTAGACACTACAGTACATACTCTAATGCGAGAGATAATCGCGATGGAGGTAGCTAGCGACTTAGATACTTACAATGAAGCGGTGCTCGGTAAACCAAATGCTGAATACTGTGTGTGGATCCAACAGCCGAGTTCATGGGGTGGTGCTATAGAGGTACTAATCTTTCTTTGCTAAATATTTGCATGGCCCACAGATAGTTTTTAGTCATGCCGGAGGAGCTGTCAGCTAAAATTTCCACACATTCCCAAACAGTAGCAAACGGCCATGCCAGGGG
The DNA here is from genome assembly GCA_947359405.1 of Antitype chi. Classification (NCBI taxonomy): domain Eukaryota; kingdom Metazoa; phylum Arthropoda; class Insecta; order Lepidoptera; family Noctuidae; genus Antitype; species Antitype chi. The sequence continues at coordinate 4,024,926 of OX375815.1, read as the reverse complement.
CCCAGAAGATGGCAGGATGAACTCAACTCTTTCTTAAAGATTGAATTGATCCAAAGTTGTGGTTATTTTAACCCACAGCTCCCTGGCATGAGAAAAAAAGTATCTCATATATTTCAGTTCATTGTGTCATACTGCAGGCAAAGACCTCCCTTCCCTTGATCCTTGCCTACCGCTGTAGATGAGGATAAATGGGAGAAGGGATGGAGGCCTTTGCCCTGCAGTGGGGCACAAATTCCTGCTAACACATCTTCCACAAGCGCCCAATACCTCCTATCTGACTCCGGGTGGATTTTACATAGTAAAAGATCCCAAGTAAGAACGATCTCCACCAATTTGATAACCAGGTGAAAATTATATTTTAACAATATAATTTTTTATAATTTTAATTTAAATATAATTTTCACCTGGTTATCAAATTGGTGAAGCTCGTTCTTACTTGGGATCCTCTACTATGTAAAATCCACCCAGAGTCAGATAGGAGGTATTGGGTGCTTGTGGACGACATATAATAAAGAATGGTCATATTGGGTAAGGGTCATATTGTCATAGGCCAACACATTTACCTGATGTGGTGACTGAAATAACAGTAACCCGTAAAATAGACTGCTTAAACAACTGAATAAGTTTTGTTAACAAAGTAACAAGAAGTAATAATCTTATTTGAATAAATAAATAAATTAAACAGTTGCATGAATTATGCCTTGCAATAAAATTGTAATGAAGTTTATTGTTACAGTTGCTCATTATACTTTTTATTACTCATGCAATGCAATATCATTTATAACAGAACATCACTCTTACACAGGAGTGATGAGAAAAATAACCGAAATTCAAATCCAACTTACAGTACAATTTTTTAGGATCATTGCACACTATTGTTGAAAATATAAACACTTCAATTCCATTATGCTGGGGCCACACTAACGGTCAACATCAATGCCCAACATAGCGATAAGCAACGCGGTAAAGATTCCGATAGTTAAAGCGATAAAATCAGTGGTCACACTTGAACGGTCATCGTCAATGCCCACCGAGTTATCGCCTTCAAATGGCAATGTGAATGCCGTTGTCAAATTATCGCGATAAGTTGTGGCTACACCTACGGTTAACGTCCATCATCGCGATAATCTACGGCGTTTCTCGTTGGTGTGGCCCCGGCATTAGAAAGTATGCATAGTTACAATTAATTTTGTAGATTTAATTCGGTTCCATTTCATTTTACTATTCAAATGATTCCATCACAATTTTATGGTCAGATAGCAGTTTGGTATGTCACAAATACTTACATAACGTTGATTAATTGTAGGTAGCGATCCTATCTCGTTTCTATGGGCTTGAGATGGCTGTTGTAGACACATTGAATGCAATAATAAATAGATTTGGAGAAGACAAGAACTATGGACAACGAGTCTTCTTACTTTTTGATGGTGTGCACTACGATCCCTTGTATTTGGAACAGGTTGACGTGAGTTCTATTTATATTTATTTAGTTAGTATTATTTTTCCATTTAAGGCACCTGACCTACCGCCGGCAATTAACGAAAGCTATTAGAGCTAGCAACTAAAACGAGTTGGCCAGCAACTAGCAGCAAGTGCATGACGGCGACAAACGATTACTCCCTGGTATGCGTACCAAGCGTGAGTCTCTCAGCGAGTGTTCTGCTCGTCAAGCGAGCGTTGCTGAGCGAGTACATACTCTCTTTGACAGCTCTTGTTGTTGCGACATACGAGTTCGCCGGCGGGCGGGCAGCGATCCACTATATATAAATGTATCTCGTTTTATTACCCGGGATCTTCTACAATCTTTTGTACGTTTCTTGAGCAAAAAATCTTTGTTCATGGTGTTGTAGGGGAGATCGGGCTGCATAATGCCTATAAGCTGCAATAAGGAGCAAAGCGTTATTTTTAGGCGTGAGAGGGAGGGAGTGGGTCGTATTTCTTCACGCGGGTCCAGTGCGGGTTGGGAGATGCCACATGTCTTCGAATGTTTTGTTTCTAAGACATGGCGGTTTCCTCACGATGTTTTCCTTCACCCTTTTTTGAGTTTGCAGTGTTGATGAAATAATTTAGACCAAGTAAAGCGCCTGTCTGGGTTCGGACCTTCGACCTACTACAACTCGTAAGTCTGGGCCGTTACCACTGGGTCACCACTAGGCTAATTTTAGCGCGAAAATTCAACAGCGAATGGGACGGCCCATTTCAAAGTTTCTCCTCTACTATAGTACCTAATAATAAATAACTTACTCAAATTATACTACTGATTGTAGATTGTCATACTAAAAACATAACAGCAAATCAAAACAAAACAAAACATTTTTCTTTCTCTATTATCCTCGCAAAAAAAACATCATTTACTGACAAGTAAATCGTTGTTTCACAGGGTGGTATCCAAACGATATTCCCAACGGAAGACCTGGAGGTGTACAGAGAAGCTGAGCAGTTGGCACACGAAGCCAAGTCGTCCAGACAGTTCACTGACGTCAACAAGTTCACCCTCCGGTGTAACGTGTGTGATAAGTTAATAACTGGCTATGTTGAGGCACAGAAACATGCCAAAGAAACTACACACACGAATTTTGGTGAAGTTTAGCGAAGATTCAGTTTTTAAGGTGAACGTATGTGTAAATGATTGTGTCTGCTTGTTGGAATTGTTGGTGATGACAGTTATTTATTAATAAAGCTTTTAACGAGACGATGTTATGTATTTATGTTCTTTGATTTCAGTGAGTTTTATTGACTGATTCTTGACTATCGTAGCGTCTATCTTCTAACTTTCATACTTCTTTGTGTTGTCAACTTCGTGTTGACTATGGTTATTTAGTTTTTTTCTAGTTTGAATTCCATTTTGGTCATCCTTACAACAAAATAACCTCATTTTACGTAGTATCAAGTGCACTTATACTAGAAGAAATATTCTTATTAAAATAATATAATTGTCAAGCAGACACAATCACATAAATTAGCTTAATTTTGTTAGGATTTTTAATAGTTTTCCAATTCCCGAAGACCTTTATCCTAAATGACATTAATGAACTTACATTATGTAGTTCAATTCGAGATGAATGTTATTTGTTTATAATCTCAAATATTAATTGTTAAAGCGAGATATATTAGATGAGATAATGCACATATCCTAGTAAAATCTATGTTTTGTACGAAATAGACATTGTTTGCGAGTGAGGTCTCGGGTGAAATAAAACCATTATTTTTACATCATCACAAGCCCGTTCGAGTCTAATATTGTTAGGAACGGCGCCTTTTTAAATAATAATGAATATTTATTTTTATGTTGTTTATTTAATAGACGCTCAATGTTATTTTCACTAAAGTAGATTGAACGCAACACACAAAATAAAGTCAATTATTAGTAACCGCTAGACAGATGAATGTATCGCGAAGGCAGTAATTAAGGGGATGTGCTGACGTAATCTGCGACCTTCAAATTTACTTACTTACGTTTTTTTTTGCAATCTGCAAATCAGTGTCACGTTGTATACCTATGATTCAAATGTGGTTTTACATAATTATAATCATTAGAATCAGCAATACTACTCCTTATGTTAAAATTGGCCTCGAATGTCATTATTTTCATGAAATAGTCATTCAATAGGGCAATGTGAACAAAGTAAGATGTATTTATGATTTTAATTCTATAAAAAAAAAAAACGGCCGCAAATCATACTTGGGAAAATTTGAATTTTGCGGGCAGCGCTTTCGCCTTAATAGTGCTAATTCATAATATAAGGAAATGTAAATTTTAATATAAATTGTATGCAGTGTTACAAAGATATATTTCTCAATTTTCAGCTATTTCTTAAACAATTTCATTATTACATCTAGATAAATACGAGTATTGTCTCGAATGTAAGGTACCTAATTATAACAACGAAATGCTTCGTGTACTAATTTTATGATTTTAAAATCGATTGAAAACGAAATGTATACTGTGCATTTACAAAACAGACAAAAAACATGAATGTTATATTTATTGAAGCTTGTCAGACTTTTTGGTATAGTTCGCTTCATTGTGAGTTATTTCGTCAGATGGTTTATTAAATTGTGCATAGTAATGCAAATAACGGGTACCGTCGAAGCATGCAACATGATGGACGTGACCGACGGCGGGATTTTACCGCGTATTGGATTTTTAACTCTCGGTATTGAGACGAGCGTTGAGTATCTAACAGATTGCATCCGAGCGCGACGAAAAAACTTAGATTTTCAACTCCTGGCGCCTAGGAGAGCTTTGAAAACCTAGTGCGTGATAAAATCCCAGCGTAATTTTCTTACGTCGGTGCGTACGTGGTTCTGGTCTGGTCTGGATACTGACCTATGCAACCTGCAACGTTACTAATAGGGGTGTATTGCAACATGGTTCTGCGCGTTGCATTACACACTTGATAATTTAATTTGGCTTAAGACTACCTTTGTACAAATACATTTAAAAAAATACCAAGACTAAAATATTCTCGTTCTACAATGAACCAAGGAACGAAATGTTAGTAAAAACTTTCTTCATAATTATGTTTTAACCTACCACCCTATTTTATCTCATGCCTCTAAGATTTATGAATTGGCAAGAAAAGAGTTATTTTGTAATAAAGCTCATTGGCGGCTTAAAAACGTAGAGGCGTACGCTATTTATTTTTTTGTGTCACGTTGTTGAGTCGCTAATGTAAAACTTTACTTGTAAATTGTAAGATAAGGCTCAAAATGGCATAAATAAAACTTATTAAATTAAATATTTAATTCAGTTTACGGTGAAAACGAATTGCGTTTTATTCGATTCCTTGTGAACTGTTTGATGATTTGATTTGGTGGGAGTGGAACATTTATAAGAAAAGTCCTGAACAGGTTTTATTCGATTTATTTTTAACACAAATGTACAATATCAATAAATATAGTCACATCGGCTTTCTATCACCTGTCGTTACACTATGATTCACTTTATACAATGTTGTTATACAACATTAACTTATCTTTACGCTCAAAATAACAAAATTGTGCATTAGAAATTGGGCCGCCCTTACTTTGTTCCATTTCAAAGCAAAATGTATCTCTTTTGGAGATAGAGATAATTAGATTACAGAATATAATTGTTATTCATCATTGTACGATTAGCTGTGATATTTAAAATCAAATATATTTCAAAAGTCAAGCCAAGGTTGCCTGGAAGAGATCGCAGAAAGCGATAAGGCCGCCCATTGGTTGTTTTTAGTGTTAAATGTTTTATTTTTGTCATGTATTTTCTGGTGTACAATAAAGCATAATAAATAAATATCAAATATATCGGTTCATTGGAAAACTTGAAATTACAGTATCACAAAAAGGCATACGTCTTGCCTTAAAATGAACATTTCGATACAGTTTTAGGAACCAAACGGCGTTAACTTATGTTTAAGCGTATACACAGCTTTTATTGCTAAATAGGTGAAGATACAAGACGTGCCCAAGCTAGCTCGCGATTATAATTAGAATATTTTAATTTCTCGCCTTGTTCATGCAAATCTTATTTCTTTCAAGGTTTGTCAAAACATGGCGGTTCTATTCTAAATAATCTCAGTATTAAAACTGATAATTTTTTTACGATTTGTCCTATATGCTTATCTGTACATTTTTTTATTAGTTTCTACAAGTTGATTACTTTTAATCATTTTATTTTGAACTTTGTTAAACATTTCTTAGGGACATTCTATCTAGTTTTTTTTTACTTATTCGCACTAAGTATTTGCTTTTAAATATTTAAACAGCTTAAAAAAAGAGTGTTTGGTAGGTTAATCTATAACTTAATTAGAAAAATATATATTATTATATTGAAAGCAAACGTTAAGATATTTAAAAGCTCTATGAGATGTGGACATTTCGGATAAGTTTAAGCCGATTCATATGAATAATAATTTCAAAAACCGCCGGTTTCCGCCTCAAATTCTTCAAAACACAATTTTAGTTAGCAATCAAGCCAAATTGATTGACCATTTCTTTTAACAAATAAAAAATAACAATAAAAAGTTCGCATTTCGATTTTTGCTTAAAACTAAAGGCATTCTGATATGTTACAAATATCAAGTTAATAAATGTTATTTTTTAACATATACGTACATAATATGTAAACAAATACAAAAGGTTATCATTACAAGATCTGTTCAAAAATATTATTTTTATTTAATATTCTAAATGCAAATATCGAAAAGGTTTTCGTAAAAATATAGTGTTCATTGTATAGTAACATCTTAAAACAAATAATCGTGGATCTAAAAACACGGCGTTGTATAAAATAAAAAATGCACAAGTAATTGCAATTGGAAAAAATGATAAGTAAGTTATAAAAACCTTAAAGCAAGTAAATAAATAGAAAATAAAAGCATAATGTGATTCTTATATTTATAAATCTCTAATTCTTAATTGCTAGCTGTAACATATCAAATGCAAAAAAAAAACAAATCTAAAAATCTGGCCTTCTATGTGAAGTCCTCTTTATTAAAATGCTATTAGGTGCGAGTTGACTACGCAGTAGGGTATTTTCCAATTTAATAAAAACTATTTTAATTTGAAGATTGGGACGACATTTTTAGCAGAAGAATAAAAATAAATTTATTTATATCTATTTTCTCAATTAAAAACGATTAAAATCAAATGTATGTTTCGTTTTTTTTTAATTTACCGCCAAACCGCTCCTTACGAACACTTTTTTATCACGTGATATCGTGACGTCACCTTTGTGCAAACGGCACTGGTACAAATACATCGTTTGGCGCAGTTTTAGAAGTATTTGTGCAGAGGCACCGCGCACCAGTATTATCACTTTCTATCCGTTAAAAATCTTGTTAATTATAAACTCGACATTCACTTGTTTACATAATAACTACTTTAGCCACGTGATAAAGTCAATGCAAAGAGTGTTTTGGCGGTAAATTTAAAACAACGAAAAATAAATTTGATTTAAATATTTTTTTATTGAGAAAATGGATATAAATCAATTTACTTTTATTTTTCTGTTACATATTTCGCCCCAATCTTCAAATTAGAATAGTTTTTAATAAATTGGAAAATACCCAATTGTTGTCTATATCTATGTTATGGCCTATATAACAATATGTGCTAGAACAACGTTGTACGAAAACCCCTAAAATGAAAGTTTGTTCAATCAAAATAAAGGTTCGCCTTTTCATTATGACTGATGCCTTAACTAGAATGGGTTCATTTAATTAAAATTTTAGTCCCCAAAGAGAGCGTCAAGCATAATTATCAAATAATGTTAATAATCTCTTTAAAATAAATTACTTAATAAAAGAATTGTAACAAGAATAATTTCATTCCTGTTATGGGTTACACAGCCAATTACGAACCCATTTGTATTGAACTTTACAAACTAATTGTACCAAAATCTCTTATATTTATTAACACCGCGGGATGTTTATTACAAGAGTTCTATATTTTCTTGTCGCTCTTGTCTCTCACTTACACGGTTATAAGGGTTTTCATGCTACGCTGACTAGCAAATACAGCAGGTCTTTAATGTTGGAGCGGCTTTAGTTATGGACACAACTGCTTTGGAGCTTTAAAAGTAAGCAGATTATTTACTTATTCATTTTAAATCGTGACGCGTTTCAGGGCTTAAAGTTTTTAAATATTCTGAAGATATTAACACAACCCACTGTAAGCTCTTTTTTATCTTTTGGTAAAGAAAACTTTTCATTTTGGAGTTGCATATTATGCGCGGCGATAAATTAGCATCATAACTACATTGCGATATAATATGAACCCTACGGAATATAATTTTGTGTGTTATAAAATGTATAGTGTTATTTAAGTATTCCTTAATCTCACTTGTTATGTCTTATCTTCAAATATTGTTACAAGCTTACATTTTTATTAGATACGGTTCAATTTGAGGGGGCAGGACATCTTTCAAGGGTTAATGTTGGTTGTAACAAACTTTTTGATGTAAGAAAATACAGCTAGCTATCCAGTTAAACTGGATCATGATAATCTCATGTATTTTTTCTTATTTCCAAAAGTTTGCGCTTTAAAGTATTTCGGGTTATTGACACGTCATCATCTCTGTGCCGGCGAGGCCGCGTTCAAATGTCTTGCTGTCTTGCTTGTACAGCCACGACAACCTATAAGCGAGCGAGACAAAGTCATGTTTATCATAAAGGTGCTCTTCCGCAGGCGCCCCTTCCCGCAGACCGACCGCAGCCTTGCGCCACGCTGCTGTGGATTTCATTCCAATCGTGACGCCCATACTTTGACCGCAACTGCATTTCGTTTCTCCAGTTTCACGAAAGTCATTTGTCTAACAAATTAATACGTCATGTCGCTCGTTTAGTGACAGCCAGTGATATCACTACTTGTATGTTTTCGGTCGATACTAATGTCAGGCGGCAACGTAGCCGTTTACTGATGCACTAGCACCTAGCTTCTGACGTTTCATATGTGCCCATATAGGTTTATGTGAAATAAATTATTTTGATTTTGAATCATTTTCATAGAGTTTTCCTTCGGCAGAGCACCTTTATCGATGTTCACACGGTCGCAAGTATATCCAACGATCGATTTTCAACTCTCGGCTAGCAGTGCGCGAAAAAAATCCGCCGCAATATTATTACGTCCGTGTGAGCGTCAACTAATCCTTGAAAGACTTCCTACCCACAAAACCGCCAGTATTGAATGCCTCACTCCTCACTCCATCCCCTCCCCCTACTGCCCCGCAGGCTTGCCCGCCGACCACCTGGGCAGCGAGATGCCGAACTTGGTCTCCAGCCCCGTCAGCACGGGCAGCGCCACCTGGTACCCGCCGATGTGTTGCGGCTTCTTCATTGTTTCTTCTATGGGAGTAGCCACGTGTAATTCTGAACCGGCTGGGCGACTGTCAAGGGAATGTTAGGGTTAAATTATGTTCGAAAATTAGATAAGTGTTGAACATAAATAATTAGCGATGTAATCAATTAGTTTCGTGAGAGAGAAATCGTGTCTTGCTTTGGCAAAAAAAAAAAACAGTCTTAACCTACAGGCTTAGCACGAGAACCGTAGAGAAGCGTTTTGTCGACGGAAGAGTAGACAAAAATGACATTTCCGTGTAGGCAATTGACAGTTTTGCATCGAGAAAAGTAGACAACCGATTTGTATTCTAAAGCGTCATGCTCAGCCTGCTGATGCCGCTACACCTCAGCGTTAACTATCACGTAAGTGCAATTTTTCCAGGGACATGAAAGGAGATCAGCCATATTGGGGCCAAAAACCAAAATACCGAACAAAAAGTGTCATCTAAGTCAAGTCCACCCAAAAAATGTAATTCTATTCATTGACAGGGTCTTACCCAGGAGCAGTTTGGAGATTTACTTAAAAAACAGCACTGAACAGAACAAAAAAAAATTGACGAAGAGATATGGTGCCATAGTGAAAAATAATAAGGAGAATGTCCCCGACCAGAGTAACAGTTTTTTCACTTTGGTGTTTGGGCCCTACTTTGTATAAAACGTGACTGGTTTCCTTTATAGTTGAAATTTCAAATCAAAACCGTTGCCATTGATGGTGTTGACAACCACTAGTTTGGTCGTAGTATTTTTCCCTAAAAGCTCCTCCACAATGTTAAAAGTTACTTACGATCCTCCGAAGTCAACAAAGAACAGTCTCTGCAGTATCTCGTACGTGACCAGCGTGACCCCGAACTGTGGCGACGAGCGCATGACGCGCGCGACTGCCCCCTTCCAGAATGCTCGCGCACCTTCCTCCGCGTATATCTTGCGCGTGGCGTCTATCACTCCGTTGTACGTCGTCTGGCCCGAGCGGGCTACCACCTGGAGGGAAGGCAGAAAAACAGCAAGAATTAATATTTATGATAGGCATTTGGGAGCAATAACTGATATGTATACTTAGGGACCCCATAGCTACACAGGAAACGATCTACGTGACCCTCTCTCTAGCCGGAGCGGGTTACCACCAGGGCCGTTTAATAATCGTTACAATCCGACAATTTTGTAAATAAGTGACATATTTGTAAAGTGCTGTTTAATAAACCTTACAATTTTACATTACCATTACAAATGCTGTTTAAACCTGGAAATGCAAAAACTGCTCAGAGCTTTAGGATAGAAGTAAAGTTAGATCGCGATCGAAGGCACCCTAAACAGTAAAACGGTCGACAAAATCTTTTCAAAATTTCTTAACCAAGAACGAAGCTAAGATCGTTTAGCTTTGCTCATGTAGCTACCGCGTTTTTGCATACTTTGTTGCCAATGTGGAGAAGTTGTTGGTTTACACCAAATAAGAACTTCACGTACTTAAGAAGGTTTAAATGTTACCTGTAAGCGCGTCTTGATGACGTCAGCGGGTGTGACTAGGGAGGCGGCGGGTATACCAGCGATGGCACCAGCAGCTAGCAGTGTCAGTGGGTGATTGTAGCCGTTCTCGTCCGCGAACTTAGCCTAGAATGTTTATTTATACTGTTATTTTTCTATCGAATCGCTATTCGCTTTTGTCAGCGTTATTTAGTTCAGGCAAACAGGGTAAGGTCTGTAATGGGCCATGATTTCAATTCACAACTTCTGAACAGTCTACAACCTCAAATGAACGAAGTCTTCAGCTGACTTCCGAGTACGGAGTCGCTTGATAAGTTTCAGATAAACTTCATCAGACGAAAAGTTTAATGTAAAATTAGAAACATATTGTTTTACTCAAAAATCATCATTAATATGAACTTATTCAAATTGATGGGTACGAAGTACGAAGTAGCATGTTTTCTTTAAATTTTAGTATATTTTCTACATTTTACATACTTTAAGATTAAAGCTAAAAAAAGACAAGTATCACAAAAAACTCATACTAACCTTAACATGAGCATAAGCAGGGAAGTAAATAGCACTGAAAGGCACATCTCGTAGCAGACACGCCTTCGCTCCCTTATACAGTCCAAACAGACCTAAGTCTTTGACAACGGACCAGGCCCGTACTTTGGTACCACCCGCAATCTCTCCCGCCACTTGTAGACGGATCTTTACTATTTCTAACGGGTTTGTGAATACTACTTGCGAACCACCGGCCTGTGGAAAAGAAATAGGAAATAATAGCAACCGGCGCGCGCGTATCACCAGAGGTGCTAGTGTGGGCGTCACACTAGGACCACTAATGTAAGAACGTAAATGAGGCAAAAGGAGTATGTTAGGATCGTAGCAGGTGGCGTTTTGTGGTTTCTGTCTATCGCCTATGGAAAGAAGATGTGAGTTTTAGTATTTATGAATGACGCTTAAATGCCCCGACATCGTAGACAGGTTCTCAAAAATACCAAAAAAATTGGGTACTAACTTAATTTTTTTAAGTATTTTTCCGGACTGCCACTGAAAAAATCCATCTGCTACACCCACACTGAGCTCGACCTGGGGACCGAACCTAGGACCCAGGTCCTAAATTCGATCCCCAGGACTCTAATTATTCATCGCGCTAGAGGCATTCAAGTTATTACAAATAGTAAGTCTGGTGATGCAGGTTTTTGAAATAGAGACTACTTTCTTAGCAAATATGAAATTGGTATTCTGGGAGTAGGATTTATCTTACATAAATAATATTAAAATATGTATTTTAATAAATTTTACTTACACATCCACCAGCCAAGATTTCAGCGTATAAAGATATATTGCCCTTTTTGTCTGTGAATTTGTCACGAACTAAGTCGTTCATCTGGAAAAGTAAATGCATTGCGTGCGTTAAATAATAAAAAAAATAGTTTCTTTGGGAAAGTTGTTTGTTATGATGAATACAATCACGTGTTTAAATATCGGTCATTAATTACCAGTCACCTATTTATTACTAACCGTCAATTTAATAGCCTTCTCAGGGGCCACTCCTATCAACTGCGGCACCAGTCCTCTATACAGGCCGAACATGCCCTCGTGCCGGATGACCTTCTTGAAGCAATCCCAAGAGTTCCTATACGCCACCTCTCCGATGAAGGAGCCAGTGCGTTGGTTCTGCATGCGAGTCTTTACTAAGTCGATGGGGTACACTGCTGATGCTCCGACGGCTGGGAAAGACAGATTGGGGTGAACAACAACATATATAACATCACGCCTCTAATCCCTGAAGAGTGGAGCAGAGGTGTAGGTACCTACATTATTCGCCAGATTGGGGTGAATGAGTTTTCAAACAGGGATGTTTATGGGAGCTATGTGAACATAGCTATGTGGGTTCATTATTATGTGAGGTTAGCCTCGCATAATAATGATATAATTAATGTACAAACAATACATTTTAAAAGAGTAACCGGTGGGTTTCTTGCCCATTATTTTCCATAAAAAAAAACTACCTTTAGGAATGGGGGAATAGAATCAATTCTATTATTTTGTAAATTTTGAACTACAAAAGTGCATTTTAAGTGCCTATTTGAAATAAATTATTTGACTTTGTAGAGTTTGTTTGAGCAAAAAGATTTTTTTCCTTTATTCGATTCTGTAGATCGTGCCTTGTGTGTTTAAAAGTACCTATATATCTTTCTATGGAAGTACAAACTTCGGAAGGTTCCGCAAATAAAATATGTACGTTAATAGTATTGTGACGGAGCTTGAAAGAGTGCTATCGGCATCTCAACCTATTGTGGTCCAATACTGGACAGTATTGGACCACAATAGGTTGAGATGCCGATTAAATTGGCTACCTTATGTTATACGTTATTCTGATAAATATTACAGAACATAACATCACGCCTGCAATCCCAAATGAAAGGTTAAACAGAGGTGTAAATATAGCACACCCACATTTAGCCAGTTATGTTTTAGTTCCAGGTAACAGGGGTAGGCCTATTTCCATTAACTGGACACAAATCTAGACTCCACGCTGCTAGTGAGAAATTCAAAATGGGAAAACCAAATAACATTTTGCCCGATCTGAGTACTGAACCCAGAACCTTAAAATAATAAACATTATGTTTTACAAATATGAGATCTTCAATTAAAGTACATTCCTGAAAAGATATTAAAATAAAATAAAACTTACCACCAGCAATAGACCCGAGTACAAATCTGTAAGTGCTCTCCAGTATCTGAATCACCACGCCTCTTTCCTCTGGACTCTGTAACAAGCATACACGAGTATTTACCGACACTCTTTGTCACATAGCACAGCTACCTATAAGAAATTTAAGAATTGTTGAATGGTTTTTTGGTACAATACTGAGACGAGGCCTAGATGTTTAAAGTTTCCTGTGCAAAGAATTGTAGTCCAGTCAAAGAAAGAGGTGTACAGTGCGTGGGTAGGGACCTAAGCGTCCCTTGTGGGACATTCGTTGACTAAACTATTGTTTATATTGTTCTCAATACGATAGAAATTGCGTTTCAAAACGGGTATTATATGGTGGTTAGGTGTAGTTTTTTTTTAAGGCTGGTTGATTTTGACAAAAATAGCAAAGCAAATGATCACTTAGCTCAGGTGCGCACGGGCAACTCTCGGTGTTGGAAATCCAATAGAGTGCGTCACGAAAATATGTTGTCAGATTTTCAATTCTCAGCGCTAAGCAGTGCGTTTAAGAGCTTTCATTCCACGCGGGCTGGCAACAACGCATTTATATTCGTTTTTCGTGATTATTTCGTTAAATACAAACAAAAGTACATTTTTTTTTCCAGCTAATCACTAGATCGTTGGTATTTATAATCATTTTTAACATTTACTCTTTAATAAAAACAGTTAATAGTATTAAGTAATGCAAATAGAAAATAATGGACGGTATGTCGATTTTTATAAATAAATACAAAATAACTGTAAAAATAGCATACAAACTTGAAAATACCAATGATCTAGTGCATGGCTGAAAAAAATGTTAACTTTTGTATGTATTTAATGAAATATTCACGAAAAACCGCTATAAATGCGCCGATGCCAGTCCGTGTGGAATAAACGCTCTTAAAATTGCCCGTGAGTTCAAGGGCTTAGGCAAAGTAAAATACACCGTTTCTTATATGTCCAGTATAAACATTATTCTACACAAGTATACGTACATTTTAATCTTGTCATTCTTCCGAATTAGATTAAAATGTACTGCGTAAAATAATGTTTCTATATTTATATTGTCTCGCCTCAGTATTGTTATGCATATCGAAGTGATGCTGGCTTAGTTGATAGATTATGTATTGTGGAGTAGCCTAGCATATTATACTTAGATTTATATATATATGGGTGTGGCAGTGACAATGTTTGGATAATTTAATTTGATAAGGTTGAACATGCTGTAAAATGACCTAGGTAAAGTAGGATATTCACGATCGACGTAAGACCTGTACTAATTAATTGCATTGAGTCTTATCTCGGTAAGGTAAAGTATACATTAGAATGATTGCCGAGGTCTTCATCGAACTCACGGCAATCATTCTAATTTTTACTTTAAGTCATTGAGGTAAGAGTTAAATTGCAGTGACTTAGTGATAGTTTTTCGTCATTCTTTGATCGTGAATTTGCTACTTTAACGGAATAATAATTTAGTCAAATTCGTTTGAGGCACTTGGCGATTATTTTTAATATTAGTTAGGTTGGAATTTTAGTACGATTTTATGTTTTGGTTTGATAGATTGTTACAAAGTCAATTGTGTAGCCACCAGTGCCAAAATTGTTCAAAAAGGCTTAGTCGTGAAATATGTAGGTTAGATTTTTTAAGAGTTTGATAATAAGTAAAACTAAAGAATTAAGTGTTTTGATTGAATAGAGGCAGTGAACTTTTGGTGGTTCGCACAAATTGGTTACGTGCAATTTTTTTTAAGGTGCGTTTACAAACAGAAATATCACACGCACAAACACTCAGACGCTATACATTTATTTGTTGAAGCGGCGATCGAAACCAAGATCTTTAGATAAAAAAAGCCTAGTGTTTAGCCATTGCGCACATACGGACGTCTTTTGTTTAGCTATATATGTGCAATCTAGGCTAGATTAGGACGTCACAGAATAGGACGTATGGGCACATGAATAAAAAACGGAGCAAAATTAAGGCTTCAAACAAATGCCGTGCGCGGGTACACTACTACGCGCACAGCTATGTGTGCGTGACCTGTGACCGATAAAAATAAGTTTGTTTTAAATATTATTAAAAAAAAATTGTATTAGGTTTAGAATTCATCACACGATAAAACGAAATAATAAACCGTGCAAAATAGAGAAAAAAAATCTTTTGATAGTTGCAAATCTGTAGAACCAAACCATATAAGATTCTGGTCATAAAATATTCTGAATATAATTAAAAAAAAGAAAACTAACTATAAAAGTACCTACTTTTTGAACATACTGTTAACTTATTAAACCATTTTGTCTTTCAAAGCTACATTATTGTTTGTGTCCTGTACCAAAATTAGAAAACTTATGGGATCACTTCAGTCACATTGACCTCTTCGTCCAGCTATCCGTTCGTCCGTGCTCATTGCCGAATCGCGGTTTTGTATTTTCAATAACCGAGTGCCAGCCCTATGTAAGTAGGTAAGAATTTTGAACTCTGTTAGGAAGCTTTCATTCTGCTCGGTTTTTTATTAATGTGGTATGGATTCACACAATTTTTTTTTGTCGTGTGTAATTTGGAGGCAGTCTTCCAAAGTAGGTCTGGACTGTGGAATTCATGATAAATAATGCAGTATCATGTCACATCACACCTACCAAAAATCCACTGTCCCAAGAAATATAAAAGACAGAAACATCATAAACTCCGCCGGCCTTACTTACCAGTATTCGTTCCAAACAGTTAACAAATTCACAAGGCTCTAACATAGTTACCTCCTCCTTTAATAAGCATTGAAAGAAAGAGAACAATATACCTGTCAGTTAGTGATGTTTCCAAACAAAACACAACTCTTATGTCATTAACATTAGGTCTAAATTACACTAAACATACATTTGAATACGAAGGCTGCTCCTGCAAGTTTAACGAGACAGCGTTATGTCGGTTAGTATGAGTGTGAAAGAGAGGGCGATACTCACGGAGACTGCTTTGATTTCGGCGACGCGGCGGGTGACTTGTTTGAAGTATTGCTCTGGTGTGATGGAGTTGAGATCGTTGTAGACGATTCGGCTGAAATGAGAAAAGATGTGAGATCGAAATTCGTTCACAAAACATAAGAAAAAGGACCTTTTGGCTCGTTGCTAAACTCGGGACTAACGCCGCCATTTAGAATTTTTCAATATAATGTTAAAAATGTTTGAATTATTGAGGTGCCAAAAGATTCTTGTTAAAATCTCGTGATTATTTGAATTTTGTTCGTAAAAAAATACCAGATTAATTAAACCAAAATTAAGTAAAGCGCCCGGGTTCGAACCCAAGACCTACGACTCGTAAGTCATTGGACCACCACTTTTCCACTGGGTCACCACTTCTCGATTAGGTAATATCAACCTTTTTTTTATAACCTGGGTCGTTGTACTTTCAAATCATTTAATGTGTTAAGTAAAATCCGTAAAAACTCATCAAACTCTCAAGAAAAAAGAAGAGAAGAGAAGACAAGTTAAGTGGGCAAATAGAAAATGTAAAAAAAAATCAGAAATCGAAGATTTTTCTCCAATGCAAATAGTGAAACGACAAAACTGTCTACAGGTTGAAATTGAAAACATGCGACAAACCGTAATGGGAGATTGTACTCATCATTATGAACAACTTTTACTGACGGACCAAAGATACAATCGCAAAAAAAAACAGCTGTTCCCTACATTTTGACGAGTTATGCGAACATAAATGTAGGGAACAGGTGTTTTTTTTTCGCGATTGCATCATTGGTCCCTTAGTAAAAGTTGTTCATAATGATGAGTACAATCTCCCATTTCGGTTTGTCGCATGTTTTCAATTTCACCCTGTATAAAAGTTTTCGAGCCTCGTATAGAAGAAAGTTTTGTGTTTTAATAAAACCTATCGTATATAGGTGTTCATTTTTATATAAATTTTATTTTAAAACACACGCATTCTTCCCAAAATCATAATAATGTATGACCAACCCTCTACCGCCAGGACTC
Organism: Antitype chi; assembly: GCA_947359405.1. Classification (NCBI taxonomy): domain Eukaryota; kingdom Metazoa; phylum Arthropoda; class Insecta; order Lepidoptera; family Noctuidae; genus Antitype; species Antitype chi. The sequence goes on along the minus strand of OX375815.1, from coordinate 4,007,958 downwards.
GAATTCGCTTCCCCACTGTCGTCGGCAATGTAATAAAACTACAATTAGAATACAATGGATTTTATTTCCCTATTAAATAAAGTTAATTGATATTCGCATGACACTGGATATTCAATGCACTGCTAAGCGCCGAGAGTTGAAAATCGAACAGTGTGTTTTTTCGATTCTTTGGGAAGCACTCTGTTGGATTCTCAATGCTCGATTCAACACGTATAGTTCAAAATTAAGTGCGCGATTCCCGCCGCGATAAGTTCAAAATTAAGTGCGCGATTCCCGCCGCGATATTTTTCCGTCCGTGCGTGGTATAAGTGTTTAATTAAAATCAAAATATTTTATTTCACATAAGCCTGCGTGGGCACTTATGAAACGTCAGAAGCTAGGTGCACGGTAACAATTTGTCGCTTCCTATGGAGAAGAACCGGCATGAAACTCAACGGTTACTCTTCTTAAAATAATTGGCTTTTACAATGTTTTCAAATTACAGTGATAATAGGTATGGGAGGACAGTGCAGGCCTGTCAATACGTACCAGGTACTTAGAGGAATGAAAATAAATAATAGAAAATCGTCTACAAATGTAGAGTCTGCAAGGTCTACAACGTATCTAATGAATCATACAGACGCCAGCACATAAAGGTGGATCCCAATCTGTTAAATTTATTTGATAGATTTTCAACTTTATTACGTAAGTTTAAGGTTCATGTTCAATTGGGAAAATTTGACAGTTTGGGGTAGCTTGATGCGCTGACGTCTGTACTATACAGGGTGACAAGGACCTCGACGCCCAAACCATGAATAATCCATGAATTCAACACATTATTAGACTAGACCTAGAAAAGTACCGTGGGTTATTTAAAAAAAATCTGCTGTTAGAAAACTGCGATACCTACCTACGCGGTCAAAGTGTATTGAACATATTTTTTTTTTAATAACCGACGAATAATTTTAATCTACATTCTGTTAGTTATCATTCCCAGTATTACTTAGAATATATAATTCTTGTAAATACATAGTTTAGTTTTCTATGTGTGATGAATTAATTGATGAATTTAGTGGATGGGTGATCTTCCTAACATACCAAGACGAGGGTCTCGGAAAGCACGTTAAGCCGTTGGTCCGGCTGTCATATGTGGATTTTTGACAGTCGTTACGGGTCGTCAAAAGCCCGAGAGTCTGACAACCAGTCTTACCAGTGGATATCGTGTTACCCAGTAACTGGGTTGTGGAGGTCAGATAGGCAGTCGCTCCATGTAAAATACTGGTATTCAGCTGCATCTGGTTAGACTGGAAGCCGACCCCAACATTGTTAGGAAAAGGCTGGGCAGATAACGATTAGTTTTCTCTGTATGTGTTGTGTATCCTATCCATGTCAGAATATTCTATATAACTGACTGCGGCAAAGTCAACGGAGGGATCATTTTGTCATGCTATGTACGTATAGAACATATCCCGGAATTAATGCACACCACCAAACAACCCAATTTGTTATAATCACAATACGTACATTGAATTTTTGCTATTATGTATAAAATCATTGTTTTTTTATTAAATACGTTATTTATTTATTTTATTTTGCTCACCAACAATTGAATACACTGATACAAAAATATGAGATGCATCCAATTTACTTATAGACTAGTGTACCAATTTCTTACAGGTAAGCACATCATGCATTACTTGTTTGTCGATTGATTCTGAGGTGAGTTCATATACTCACCGAACATAGTTATTATACTTAGGATTAAAAAATAACAATGTTTTCGACCGAATTCTAAATTGAAATCGAAACACTGCCAAAATTACGGATACGGATTCTAGGGAAAATTTGTGGTCACATTACAAATCTACGCAAGCACAGTCGTGCACTTTTAAGGGTCTAGCGTAGTAGGTAAGTTTGTTTTAACTGTACAGCGAAAGTGTGACTTTGGTATTCGTAGTTTTAATTAGTTTTGGGATACAAAAAATACCTATATTTAAAATGACAAAAAATCGATTCAGTAAACAATTTTGAACCAACTACTTTCATAATGTGCATTAATTCAGTTACACATGTCATTATGTGTGTTTATCAGTTTTCTCATAAGTCTTGTAACTCCTAAATTAACCATAAAATTTTGACAAACGAGGATAGTTAGTAGCGTCATGTTTCACACGTCACGCCTCGTTACTAATTAATATGTGATGTAATTAATGCATAATCGTATCGTGTGACGCCGCCACTCCGGTTATACGAAAATCTGTTTTTTTTTGCTATCTGTATTTTGTTGGCGTTTTTGTCGTAGTCGGGTTTTAGATTTTAAATAACTCCTAGACTCTAGAACTATGTTGCTGAGTTTTTTTTTTTTTGGAACCATCTGCAGTAACAATTAATTAATATTCTATTTAATCTAGAAACTGGCTTTGAAGGCTATATTATAATGATTCCGAGCTAATCAATTCTATCGGTAATAATTTCTGTCGTATTTGATTAACACAATTGCGTCACATTATTTACGAGCGTTTAAACTGACTGAAAAGAGTATCAAAATGGCTAATTTACACGAAGAGTTTGTATAACCCGACTAGCGTCTACGCATATTCTCGCCACAAAACAGACAATAAATTCTCTCCCTGTAAATGGGCTTGCTACACTTTGCAAGCGGTCTATCAGAACCTTGGCAAAAACCAAGGAAACTGTCTCCACGAAGAGGTAAAGATAACCAATTGATAACAGGTTGGTGTTGTATTTCGTAGTAAAGTTAAAGGAGATAAGATTGTAACGGCGTATGTTCTGTATCATTTTTACTATGACATTGACATATTTTGGAGGTCGAAATAACACGTGGGACAGGTAATTAGTGCATAACTGCAGTGCCAAAATAATATGAAGGTCGAAGTGTTATGACAAAAGTAATTAGCGGGGGAATGTCGAGACTGAGTGCTGCCGCTGCATATCATTGTATAGCCCACAATCAGCCTATAAAGTTCCCACTGCTGGGAAACTACGCGGGCCCAGTACAGGTTGGTAGATGTCACATGTCTTGGGATTATTGGTTCTAGGACATGACAGTATTCTGACAATGTTTTCCTTCACCGTTTTGAGAGCAGCGGTGATTAAATCATTCACACAAAGTAACTCTTAAGGGTCAATTCTCACCGAGACGCGGCGCGACGCGCACTTTTTAAGATAGCAACAGAATATCTAACTTATTTACAACACGAAAAGGTATAATTTCACTACGAGCGCGAAAGCGTGTCGAAGAACGCTAAGGTGCACCGCGTTGTGCAGCCCGCATACCTTATTGTGAAGTAAATAAGATCTATTTTGTATCGTGATCTTAAAAAGTGCGCGTCGCGCCGCGTCTCGGTGAGAATTGACCCTAAGTCGAAGCCATTACTACTGGGCCAGCTGCTCTTTGGTCTTTACTTTTATATTATTGATTGGCAACCAAGCCGAAGATCAAGGTCACATCAAGGTGATTAGCGATGTATTACTCAATAAAGACACGAAGTTTAAAACTCTCATTATTATGCCAATAATTGAACAAACAGACGACATAGAACTTGCCATCACGGGTGCAACCTGGATGAGGCTGACATAGGAACGCGGAAATTGCCCCATCAGTGGGTGAAGTAGATGCTGATGATGATTAACTATTTCAAGGACATGCATATATATGTCAGTTACTAAGATAGTCTGCATTCTGTTGAAGGATATCCGACCACAGGATATAAATCCACGTATTGCATAGTGACAAGGTTTTTTTTTTTTTTTTGAGGAAGGGAAATTATCAAATAACTTCTCCCGCTCTGGGTGGAGCAGGAGGGCGTGTCAGACTTTTACTGACTAAAACCCACCCGTGTTCCCTCAGTTGCCTGTGTGCCAGGGGCGACGGTATCTCTTTCGAACAACCCGCACCCCTGGCAGATAGTGACAAGGTTGTGTGCTGACTGGATTGAAAGCCGATACTAACAAGGTTAAGGTAAAGGCTGGTATAGATTGTATGCAGAAGGAACCGGACCGGGTGTTGTGGCACGGCTTGGGAGAGAGGTCTATGTCCAACGGTGGTCTGGAATAGGCTCAGTTCATTGACTAGCATAGTTAGGTAATAGGTTACATACAGAAATAGGGACAAATACCGTTTTGACTAAGCAACGAATAGTTGAAATAAACATATTGGTGTCAGTATATCCCCAAACGAAATCTTTCAATAGGAGCTCGAAACTATTCAAAATTAGGACAGCTAGAAAATAAATGAGACAATAGGGTAAACCCACTAATCCTTTAGTCGTCAACGCCTTATCGCTTCTTACCTAATTATGTTCTTTATTGATCTTTTTGTGGTTCTTATGTCATACAACATAAGGTGCAATTTAAAGTGATTTAGGTACCGACCATCGTAAATTTTAACAGTAAATCGCGGGCATTTGCAGTTAGGGGAAAATTAATATTATTATAATATGTTGTTTTGTAAATTATGGTAGGTATGTAATTCCCCCAACTTACTTGACTACGCATTAGTCTCATTTATATTGTCGTCAATGGCAACTAACATTATAACAGGATAATTATATATTAATTTTAATTAATAAATTACATAATAAAATGGTTTCGCTTACGTAGTTAAAAAGTATTGTCAAATGATTACGTAGCATGCTTTAACGTCATAAATTAATAATACTAGGTACAAAGGCAAATAATACGCGGCACAATTGTTTTATCGTTGACGACAATATTATTAATATGATGACAGTGCAATAATGAGGATAAATAGGTATATAATACAATATGATTTGTGGTCATTAATTATTACCAAATGTATCTAGGTAACGTACGAAATGAAAGAGAATATTTGAGGAAGGATATGACGTCGTATGGTACGATGAAAAGGTTTTGTTTGAATTACATTTACTATGACGACTTCGAATCTATACGATTGAAGGCATGACGCTTGCCCTCGTTTTAATATTCTGTCATAATTCCTGGGATATGATGATGACATTTTCAGAATACACGGTGGCAGGGTCATCGACGCGCATGCTGAAGTGAAAACATCTTTAGGCGCTTGGACTACTTTTTGGATGATCAAAAATCATGGAACTCGCGTCATCGTCACCGAACGCTTTCCATGAGCTATATGTATACTATGTATATAATTATGTGTACTTTTTGGGTGAACAAAAAGCGGGAAACTCGCGTCATATCAGATTATGAGCCACCGCAGGGCTCTATTTAAAATGGTGGTTGGATGAACGAGCACACGAATGAGTCGCGCGTTGATGTCTTTTGGAAAAGTCCCTTTCTTGTATTAGGAAATTCTAATTCTTGTATCCCTTTATTTCTCTTTGTATTTCTATCGTAAAAATCTGTGCTGTTACCTTTAATGGCTGAAGTCGATCGCTCGTTTATCATTTTTTATCGAGAGCAATCAGGACTCAAGGACCCAATGTGAAATCCTGTATTGACGATTAAGAAAATACACACGTAATTGTTCAAGTTTTCACTTCAGTCGGCACTCCTGGAGTGCTACTGTTATTTGTTTTTTTTTTTTAAGTTCCGCTCTGGGTGGAACAGGAGGGCGTGTCAGACTTTTACTGACTAAAACCCACCCGTGTTGCCTCAGTTGCCTGTGTGCCAGGTGTCGTGGTATCTCTTTCGAACAACCCGCACCCGTGATAGACGCGCCAGCTATTACCATGGATTCTGATCCTCTGTCTTGAAAATGTTCGTCGACTATTCTACTAATATTATAAATGTGAAAGTTTTTATGTTTAGATGTTAGGATATTTACATGAATGGATGTTTGTTACTCAATCACGCAAAAACGGCTGAACGGATTAGAATGAAATTTGGCACACAGATAGTTTATAACCTGGCATAACATATAGGGTACGTTTTCATCATGATAGTACGTTCCCGTGGGAGAATTTCCGCCCTCCACGCTGGCGAAACCGCTGGCAAAAGTTAGTTTGAAATAAATTGCTGTTCCTTACATTTTGACCGCGTAGGTACCAATTGCACTTTTGGGCAATTGTGGTTTGTGAAACAGCAATTATTTTTTTGTATACTGTTACTTATTTAAAAAAATCGACGCAGGTGGTTAAGGTTCAGAATCTTATACTGAATCCATGGAAGCAGGTCGTACGTCGATTGTCCGTGTCACCCTGTTTATTATATTACATATATAATATTCCGTGTGGTGCCGAACGTAAAGAATTGCACCATCCCATCTCTTCCCGTGGGTGTCGTAGGAGGCAACTAAGGGACTTACTAGATAAAGGGCAGCAGCGTTCCCTATGCATTTTACTACCATACTGCGATCGCCAACCCGCCTGCCAAGCGTGGCGATTATGGCAAGCTCCCCCAAATTGGGGGAGGCTTATGTCCAGCAGTGGACGTCTTCCGGCTGAAATGATGATGATGATGATATAATATTATTTCGACCAACTCACCCATTAGTATGATGTATCATATCACACAAAGTGAACAATATATCGACTTCGAGCGGCGTGATCTGTGACATCATTTGCGCCGAGTGTAGGAACTCTTCCTTGGTGACCTCCTGGGTCCTAGTGCCGTTGGTCGCGTTGAGGTACACTCGCTTTATCAGCTCCATGTTGTTGAGGAGCGAGTTGAACGCCATGTAGTACGGGAAGCTGATCTTACGCTCGCCTTGGGGGAAGCCTGAAGCCTGAAATTGTGGGTTAAATAAGTATTAATAGCCTCATTTATTTAAGTATTTCTTTTATCATAAAACGGCTAAGACCAATTACATTAGTTAAAGATAGAAACTACTTAATAAGTTAATTACACAAATACTCGATAGTCATACGCTCATTTCATCATACTCCAGATAAACTGACAAGATCTTCTTCCATTCATTCGCAAACACATCACAGTCAGGGTTAGTTTTCAAGAGTGTTGAGCGCAGAAAGTGTGCAATGGACAGAAGACTGCTCGAACGACGGATCCAGTCCGAGACACGGCGAACGATCGGTGCTTCCTGCTACGGCTATAATTTATCGGAGCAAAAAGATTTGCGAGTTCGTCGTGCAGTTCAGGAGCATCTATTTTTCCGTGAAGTATGTTACACATATTAATCATTTGTCAATTTTTTCTTCTGACCTCTCGGCGTTAGAAGAAAATATATATTATTTACATACATACATCCATTCAAACGTTTATATAGATACCTACCTGATGGGATTAGTCCTAAGAGTCGGGGATGAAAAAGAAACGATGTATGCGCTGTGTGGAAGATAATATGGCTAGAAAGGGGACCGAGATGACGAAGAATAGAGAAGTATGGAACAAAAGACACGTAGAGCCGACCCCCAAATAAACTAAAATCCAATTCAAAAGCTTGCGAATATGTTACTTAGCCTCTACGATAGTATTCAAGTCATTATCTGCATAAAAAATTTCATTTACATTACTAATCGATTTTTTTTATAATAAATGAAGCTAGCGGGAAAGTGTCTTTATTTTGTGCCGAAGACAACGAGTGACCAGATAATTTGAACGTTTGAGTTAATGCATTGGGTCGGCTCATCGGGGCACATCACATTATAGTATGTTTTGAAAAGAGGCCCCAATCTGTCAAATTTCTTTGATAGGTTTTCAACTTTAAGACATGATTATAAGGTTCATGTTCAATTGGGAAAATTTGACAGTTTGGGGTAGCTTGATGTGCTGGCGTCTGTACCTATGCTCCAGTGTTTTACGTATACATATTTCTAAACATTTGGTTTATGCCAGAGGTAAATGTAAAATCACCACAACGAAATAATAGCAATATCTTAAGCAAATCTCTTCGTACAATGGTATAATGGCAAGAATGATAGTCAGTAGTAGTATTGTTTACCGACTATATTTTGCCTAAACTGACCGTAAAAACAAAAAACAAACTTTCCATTATTATTTAATTTTATTGTCACCAACCATATTGGTGGTATCATCAATTTATTGCGTCATCAACATTGTGGTTTGTTGTCACTTTATTGAAATTCACTTATTATTGTCTGTGCAACAGAAGAAGCAAAATAAAATTGCCATAATTTGTTTAATAAATCAATCCGTCTTGACACTGCATCGTCTATTTAATGTTATACCTAGTGTAAATACTTGTGTTATAATAATTTACATAGGTAAGCAATTTTATGTTAATAATAAAGTATCCCAGCATTGGTAAAACCTTTTTTTTAAACTTTCTTAAGTACAGGAAAACTCAATGACAAACTTGTGTCGGTAAACTTGCCGAATTGCTTGTGCAACAAATGATCAAAATAAAATGGCATCGTAGTTAGTTTACAAAATTATATAATTTCATATTCTATTTACTAGAATAATAACGAAATCTTTGCTAATACACAAACTTTCTTACAGGAAAAGCCTATGACAGCATTTTATTGTACAAACTTGCCTGACTTGAAAGCTATGCTAAAATAATGAGAGCAAAAAAAATGGAGCAACAACGAAATAAAAAAATGTATACCGAACATCATAAATTCATAACACAACATTCCCCGAAGGGTAAGGCCGAGGTGTTCCTACCTATAGAATATCTACATTGGGCGAGCCTATTGGCATTAGCATTTGTGCTAGTATTCTTGGGTTGCGTGAGAAATTCCTGATGAGAAACCAAATATTAGCCCGACCCGGGAATCTAACCCAGGCTGACCCCAATGCTCAGCAGTTGTACTTGCGACAATGACCAATGAGGCAGTAAAAAATACGAAAGAAAAATAAGTTCTACTTACATTAATAACCTTCGAATTCAAATCCTTCGTCAGGAGATGCTTCTTGACTGACAACATGATATCCCTAAAGTCGCCTGCACTGATGAACCCAGATCCATCGCTATCACACTTCTTAAAGGCTTCTACTCCATACTCCTCGTGGAAGTCATGGAGGAACTGGCTGAACTCAGGGTACGTTACCAGTCTCTTCTTGTCTTTACCAAAGTATAGACGGACGAAGGTGCTCTCCATGTTAAATGGGAGTTTTTGATGGAGCGCTGTTTTTCGCATGACTTCGGCGAATTCGTCTGGAATGAGATGGAGATAATTTTTTTACTGAACCACTTTTTTAACGAATTGAAGAATCGAATGCTGCCGAAGGAGCTAAAACATTAAAGCATTTAAAGTATTTTTTTTCTTTAACGTTTTCGCTTAATGCCTCTGACATATCTCTAGAATCTTTTTCTTCTTTTCATCATCTCCGAATAAGTTCTGGTTATCCAATTTGTCGTTTTTTTTAAAATCACATATGTTTATTAACTGCTGGATAGTCTTTTCTTAAGGCCTTGTGACTTCCAAGCAAAGACCGCCTCACAAGGTTGTAAGGTCCTTAAACAAATTCCGTGCTGAATATTGAGCGCCATTTATAACGCTATGTTTACAAAGTTTAGCTGTTAATTTACATGGTAAACAAACAGAAAAATCTCTGAAACTTACCAAAAGCGACAAGTCCATTGCCATTAGTATCGAACAGCTGGAAGGCGGTCTTGTACAGCGCATCGGGAACACACAGCAGCCCCTCAAACGCCTGGAACTCCGAGAACGAGATGAACCCGTCCTTGTCCATGTCCACGATGCCCGCGATGAGCTTGACTGATTCCGCATTGTAGTCATCTGGAAGATTACGAAATAGACACGTAAAATTCTGAACGAAGTATGGTTGGACGCTAAAACGTTTCACGAGAATATCAGCCCATTTCTATGCCTCGCTTTCTTGTCTTTTCTGTGTATGCGCCACTGTGAGTGCGTTACGTACAGTCGGTTCAGTGATTTTACTGACAGCAGCAAAATGTAACAAGAATAAAGATCACTATGACATTAACAGACTTTTCAGTGGCAGCAGCCCAAAAGCAACCTTATTGTAATGAAAACTAAGATCACTTTGATTTTTTGTGACGCAAAATCAGAGATGAACGGACAGTAGTGAAATAAATAATACTTTCAGTGAATCCGATCGTTCTTTATTTCTTCAAATATCAGTACTACAGGTACAGGCACTAAATACTGATAGTATTTAGTGCCCTAATGCAAGCAAAAGGGTTTCTAGTGAGACATCTCTGGGCGATACACAGGGTGAGATCAGGATTTTGTCTCTTGAGAAGATGCGGAGTAAAAGTCGTACGAGGATTTAATGTGCCGATGGTGACCACCAGGGTAGATTTGATGAGGTTAGGTTAGGTTACACTCCTCAGTCACTTACCTGAAGCCCTGGCAAGGAAGGTTCCTAAGAAAAGAGCAGACCGGCAGGGCAGCTTAAAAAGGGCATGCTTGCTTAATGTGTGTTGGACATTTTAGCGCAGAATTGATGTTGAAAGGTTATTGGATCTAGCCGGTTTCGTTATGGCAATTTGGAGCTGACAGCCCCAGGGTTTAAACGCCGTTTCTTAGGTCATAATGATTCTGCATTATTATGCAGGAATGCGTTTTGTATAAACACAATGCGAGTTAATTTCGCTAGTAACCTAATGGAGAAACCCAGAATGAATTAAGGTAGATATTATTAAATACAAGGTATTATTAAAATAATACCAATTCCAATTACCAATTCTTTTTATTGCAATCGTATGGCATGAATAGTGACAAAATTTCTATTGAATTATTGCTTTGAAGAATTATTAAGGAAAATATGTACTAATACTGAATTACGAATAAAAGGATAAATATATAGGTAAAAGTATGTTTGTCGCACTTTAAAGGAAGCGTCAATAAATTCTCGTAGAAGCAAAGTCCATAGTCGATATAGCCTTTTCTTTAACTACGTATGCTGTAAAGGGGATGATAAAAACAGGAACGTAACATACTTTCCGAAACCATTACACTAATAATGGCGAGAGTCATAATTATTATGCTCAAAGTTTGTTGCTTTTGATTTCAGCAGCTATGCTATGCAAAGAGCTGTCTTGATATCATTATATTCATCATCATCCTCATTTCAGCCCAACGATGTCATGTTCCCTGCTGGACATAGGCCTCCCCTAAGCTCCACTACTTCGTTCGGTTCTGTGTTTTCCGCATCCAGCGGATGCCTGCGGCCTTCAGAAGGTCATCGGTCTACCTTGTGGGAGGCCTTCCAACTCTACGTCTTCCGGTACGCGGTCGCCACTCCAGAACAAACCTGGCTCCTTCGGCCATCTGTTCTGCGAGCTATGTGCCCTGCCCACTGCCACTTAAGTCGTCCTTTTATACAATGTGGTAACTCATACAACCTAGATATAGCATTTGATTTTAAAACAGAAGACTCATACACAGTATAATTTTCTCCTAGAGGATCCCAAGCGATTGTGTGTGGCTTCAAAAACAATGGACACATCATGTGATTTTCTACTACGAGACGATAGAAGTTAATATCGTACCGTTATTGAACTACATAACACAAGACAACTTCGCAGTGGCTAACACATGATGGTAAACATATTAATAAGCCAAGAGTTAGCGGTCTCAGTTGTAACAATTATCCTTGCTTACATTTGCAGTTTAAACAGCAGATTTTCTAATCTGTCACCTTATAAAAACCCGGTCAAATTGTCATTATCAAATTAATTAATTAAAATCTAGGTATTCCATTTGCTGATTCATCGTAATATACTAAAATAATTGTATCTGATTACAAATCTTCGTGATAAGTCAGTCTACTATTATTTACAAGTACATATTACTTTTAATAGTAAGTAATTTACTTTACATTCAGCGTACACGATGCGCACACGCATGGTTGGGCCGTGACGTCATAATTAAGATATCGTGGTCGATAAGGTAATCATATTTTTTTTTCTTATTACAATGATTATGGCATCACCTTCTATACGACTTCTGCATAGGATTGTGAATTATAATATTTTTTCTTTCGTACTGTAATACTATTTATTTTATCACGATTAATGGGTGATTTTTCATAATCGTATGATATGCTTTTAAATTGCACTATCCTGTTATCTGTTGCCATTTGATACCGATATAAGAATTTATCTGTTAAATTTAGGACATCTGTGTCATTTGTTTTCGCCGACCAGAGGAAATTTTGTACCAATTGTGGATAACATTGTTTTTCAGCTTAATTTTAAGTATGAAGTTCGATGGCAATAAGGCTTTCCCTAGTAGGAAAGCCCAAAGAAACTATGTATATTGGATGGGTCGAGTGAAATAAGAAACAGAGAGGGAGGTGATATCATATTTCAAGCCAGCCAGTTTTGCAATACCATAAAGTTAAATAAGTAATTTATACTAACCTTCTTCGAATAATCCTAAGAATTTGCGTACAAAATCTTCACTGGTGATGTATTTCTCACCGTTCTTGTTAACGGTGGCGTATTTCAGGAATATCTCATGAAGACGGTCTCGGTCCGCCCGCTTAAGATAACCAGCCCCCTGTGGAAAAATTAACTAATAAGAAAAGTATTTATTAAAATAATAGGCAGCTTATTTTTGTTTTTACAGCAGGCTTAACACGAGCACGAAGAGTAGACAATAATGACGGTCCGTGTAGAGTGTTTAGACAGTAGAAAGTTTTCTATTGTCAAAATCAAAAGTCATTTATTCAAAATGTACTGAGAGCCAGCTCTTTTTGAACGTCAAAATTACATATGACAGTCTCCCAAAACGCCCGCCCTTCACATTCATGTCTTTAGCATGGCGTTGTTCTGTCAGTTGTCATTTTGACAGTTTGGGATAGAAAACTTTCTTCTGAAATAGTCATAATAAAAAATAAATAGACAAAGATCGTTAGAAACGAAAGACAAAATGACAGATTGTAGAAGGAATTTTACGGTCCGATGTCAAAAATGGAGAAACGAAATGGCACTTTGTATAGAAAGAGCTGTGTCTATTCTTTGTAGAAATAGAAAGCTTCATCCTAAGTCTGCTATTGGTAAAGTCCGTTCACACTTAGTCTACCTCTGTTTTTCTGTCACTAACAAGACTGTCAATATCACAGTGATCTTTATTCTCCTTACAATATTGACACTATTGACAGCTCGCTTCACCATTTTTTTACGATGAGATTTTTTAGAGAATAGACCGGGTGGATCACAGGTGCATTGACAACGCAACGTTGCCATCGAGGAGACAATGCTGTAATGTCTCGTGTGCCTTCTTCACCTCATGAATTTGAAAACCCCAAAATTTATTAAATGCGATGTGATTGTTAAATAAAATAAATTCTTAACTATTCTATGAAATCAAATCTAGGATACTTAATTTATTTTTGTTAATAACAAGGATTGTGCTGAACTTTAACGAAGAGTTAACGGTAACTTAAGGTAGGATAACTATCATACAAGGTGGCAGGGACATCGACGCGCAAACTGTAACCATGAATTCGACACTTGATTCTAGACCCCCCCTAGTGTAGAAATTATCCGTCGTTTATCAAAACAATCAGCAGTTACATACAAAACTGCAACACCTACGCGCTCAAAATTAATGGTACTTACAGCATTTTTATTTTTACTCACGTAAAATTTTAACGCCCCCTGCGTTAAAAAAAATTTTTTATGCTTCAGAATCATTACGGAATTCATAGTTAGATACTGTCATGGCTCAGACCTCCGTTAACAGCAGAATCAGAATCAGAACTTTATTTGCTATGAATGTAGGTACAGGTATAAGATGTTGTACATAAATAAATGAGATCGGCTACAGTCTACCTTACGGCGTGCAAATTATTAGGTACATAAATTAAACTATTAATACAAATTAAATAATGTCAGCAAAACAAAACAAAAATTAAAGTGAAGTCAATTAATATTATTATAGTCAGGTACATAAGTCATAATGGGTCAAATTTGTAATTAATTATAACAATCATAATCAGGATAAATTTTTATCATTTAGAAAGTCTTTCACTGAGTAATAATATTTGCCTAATAGTAGTGCAGTAACCTTAGATTTAAAAATGTTTACTGAATAATCCTTAAAATTATGAGGTATTTTATTATAAATGAGAGGTCCCATTGTCATAATACTTTTTCTTAACAGTGCTGTTTTGTAATTACCCGTATGTAGCAAGTTCTTGTATTGGGATCTGCATTGTGAGAACTCCTGACATAATTACTATTACCTAGCGCAGTATTCATCTCTGACCAATTACTTCGCCCGCGATAACCAATTTTAACAAAACCTTAACAAATTATACACCTAAATCTTCCTCATGAATAACTCCTGTCTTTTGGTGAAAACCGCATGAAATTCCGTCCTGCAGTTTTTGAGTTTATCGCGCAGACAGACAGACGCGGCGGGGGACTTTGTGCAGTGATACTAGATGTGGGCTCCTACTTTCCACGATGTCTCAAGGTAATAACGGGGATCAAATTGGCTATTATTACAGTATAAAATTATGTAGTAGGCACCTATGTTAAAACTGTTTTGTACTCCTCGTCACTTGTCCCTATAGGTTCATTACAAAACCAGCGTAAGACAGCATCAGTCTGTCTGGCATTAATGCTGAAATGAATCTTTTTGACGTAGTCGTGAGGCACACACTTGTAGTTATTTATTTATTTTCACTTTTTATTTGTTATTGTATTTTGTGTTTCACGAACTGTGTCCAAATAAACGGTTTTCTTTCTAAAAATCTCACCCTGAAAGTATCGGTGAGAGTAAGCTGTCATTGTATCTGATGCTAGAAATTGACACTATTTACATCTCACTTCACCTTAGTATTCACGGTGAGATTTTTAAAGAATAGCACTACAGATCCCAAATGCTTCCAACATACAATTATAAAGACCTATGAATTGTGTTTTCTGCCACCCTGTATAGTGGTCTAATCCTAGAAATGGCAAAACGTGCAAACACGACATCATCTGGTTTGCAAGAAAATGCAGTAAATGTTCATTCCTTTCATACATATAATGTAAATATGTGTTTTGCGCTCAAGAATAGTTGCAAATTATGAAAACGTACTTGATCTACTTTACTCTGATACGTCTTGTTTGTCATGTCTGATAATGGAATTAAATGTATTTGTAATACTTTTGTTTTACTGGTGCAGTTTTCTTTTATTTAATAAAAAAGCCAAGTCCGAGTCGGAGTCGCACACGTAGGGTTCCGTACCACAAGGTAAAAACGTTTCTTGTATGGAGACCCCCTTAAATTTTGATTATTTGTTGTTATAACAGAAATACACATTCTGTGAAAATTTCAACTGTCTACTTATTACGGATCATGAGATACAGCCGGGTGACAGACAGACATACAGACGGACGGACGGGCGGACAGACGGACGGACAGCGGAGGCTTAGTAATACCCGAAGGGTAACCAACGGGACCGGTTAGTTACTCTTCGGGTACGGAACCCTTAAAAATTAGGCATTATTACTTACCCACATGGCTATATTTAAGGGTGGTATAGTCGTCTGTTTATGTCAATTGATTAATTTATGGTAAGTAATGATATAAAATTATGAAAACTACATGGGATTTCACATGATATCATGTAAATTTCCTGAACCATCATTGATTTGTAGTTACAGTAAAATATGATAACATTATTGCAATATCAACATTTGTAGGCAAACATTATTTATTGCATTACATCTAGAAAACCCATGATTTACAAAAAAAAATACTTTTATCCCGATATTCCTACGGAATCGAAACTTACGCAGGTGAAACCGCGGGGCGCAGCTAGTAAATATAATAATAACATGTAATGTTTGCAGGTGTATTATTTTTATTGCATTTAAATCAATTCTACCAACGATGTATGTATGTCAGTAATTCATCTTTATTTCAACGGCTAAATGTCACGTGAGTGTGCGCAGTAAATATGGTCAAAGGTTCAAAAAAACCAGACATTTGCTAAGTACACTCGACGGTCGTGATGACTTCCACAAACCGGTATGTATGTATGACTACATGGTGTATGACGAAGAAACTTCAACGGATATGGCCTATTAGGGGGTATCGTATTATGAATAGGTACTGCAAGTACATCAGTAGTACCTACAAGTTTCATACGTCAACTAAACTATATTTTTACAGACTCCATGGTAGCAAGTGCAACAGCTGAGCGATCCTGCGGGGTGATTGTGTAATACACTTACGATGGCAATGCCATTTGATAGTTTTTTTTTGCGTGCCTAAGGTGCGGGCCACCAGGGACACCAGGCGACGATGGGACGCACACGCAGCAATAGTATGCAGATGAATCGGTATTTTTTCGCGCACAGATTCTTAAACGCACTAGGCTGCTTAGCGCTGAGAGTTGAAAATCGAATAATTGTTTTTATGACATTGACGAATTTATGGAGTATTGTAAAAATCCAGGATGACAAGTAGTAAATTTTTACATTTATTTTAAAGTAACAATTACCTAATTATAATATTATTAATTAAAAATTATTATTGTAAATCACCAAGCTTGAAATGAATTGTACTAAGCTGTGTAATAATGACATTTGTACACCACATGTTGTGGTAGAATGTACAGAACTTATAAAAAATATTAACACCATACTATGTAAAACTACATTCTTACAAATACATAAATAAATAAAATAATGATTTTTTTTACTCTGTTAATTTTTCAATGCTCGGTTCATCATCGAGAGTTTAAAATCCAGTGCGCGATAAAATCCTGCTACGATTTTTTTACGTCCGGGCGAACGTGGCCTAAGCATTAAAGGGCATCCTTTAGGTCCTCATTAGGTATGTGACTTTATGCGTATGCCCATCTGCTTATGCCTTAAGGCGCTCCCTCACCGGGAGCCATACCATAATCAGCCTATAATATTCCCATTGCTGGGACATAGGCCTGCTCTCTGTGAGCGGGAGTGGGCCATAATTCACCGCGCGGGCCGAGTGCGGGTTGGTGGATGTCACGTTCCCACATTGTCGTTGCGGGGGGGGTTCAGTAGTAACCCTCCCACGGTGAAGCGAAGAGGAACCCCAAGGTGGGGCCACTCGTCAGGGCTTTTGCCTCCAAGCCGATGACGTAGCGGCCAGAAAGTAGGTTGCAGTGAGGTGCATCGCAACTGAGGCGGGCCGCGATGTCGAATGGGAGGCATCGCGGCTGAGGGTCACAGGCTGCGGCGAAGGAGGAGTGCCGGTACTTCTCAGTAGCGCTCTTCCCTTCCGTGGCCTGGACGGGGCCGTCGCCGTTTGATGGCGGACGCGGTGGGCCGCAGGGGAAGAAGAGTGTCGGTATAGCGTTGGCCGCTCTCCCTATCCCCTGCGGCCAAAAAGTGGTAGGCGACGGGGCCACTGCACAGGGGGACCAAGGGTGCCAAACACGGGCTCATCTGGGGCCCTTATGCTACTTGGTTCCTGGGGTGGTCACGGCGTGCCATGTGTCCTGGTGCGCCGAACTGGTGGGGTCCGCAAGGGCTGATGCCTGCCAGGGGTGCGGGTTGTTCGAAAGAGATACCGTCGCCCCTGGCACAAAAGCAACTGAGGGTACACGGGTAGGTTTTAGTCAGTAAAAGTCTGACACGCCCTCCTGCTCCACCCAGAGCGCGAGAAGATATTTGATGATTTCCCACACTAAAAAAAAAAGCATGACGCTTTCTGTTTCTACTCTACCGTAGAATAGAAATCGCTTGTCTATATTTCTCGGTTCAAAACTGTCAACTATCTAAACCAAAACGTCATTTTTGTCTACTCTTGCGTCGACAAAACGCTTCTCTACGGTTCTCGTGCTAAGCCTGCAGCAGGCTAGACATGACTATATTGACTATTAACTTAATGATGTACAAAAGGAGAAGATAGCTATGTTTTCTATTAATTATCACAGTTATGCGTTCTAAACGAATTATGATTTTGTAGATAATCGTAGGTAAATACTTTGTGGCCGTCGAGCAAAGTTTGTTGTCAGTGAGATTTTGACAGTTTGGGAAGAAATATTCTTCTGAAATAGTCTACATTTATAAGGACCTAGACATAGATCGTTAGAAACGAAAGACAAAATGACAGATAGTACAAGGATATCTACGGTGCGATGTCAAAAATGGAGAAACGAAATGTCACTTTGTATTGAAAAAGCACTGTCTATTTGTTCGTAGAAATAGAAAGCGTCATGCGAAGCCTGCAGGTGACCGCTAGCTAGTGTAGACGGATAATTATAACAGTAGGCTATGTTAATACAGTCTTACCGACAGGCGTGATGTAACCAATATTTATTTATTTTCTGATTTGGAAACTACAAATCCCCCACTGCTTGTTATTGTTTTGATTATTACCACATACTGAACACATTCCTGAATAATAATAAAAAACTACCTACAATAACAAGTTCATTAAACTGGGAATTTCCGGATCGAAAAAGTCCTAAGCTAATCTATCTCTCTGTAGCACCTATTGGTACCAATGAAGGCCGGCTTTCCCTGTCCAGGGGCACTGGGAAACACGGCGTCCGAAAGTAGTTACAAGAAAAATGATTTATCTGATTCGTCATGTTAAGATCCTGATGTGTGTCTACCTAAAGCAATTTACTTTTATTACCTGATGTTAAGTGGGTACTTTTATATTACTTTTTACACGCTTTAATTAGCTTCACTTGTATGTTTGTTTGTTTGTATGTAACCGACTCCTTTGAGCGCAATTTTGACCCACTTTAAACGGTCAGATTTCATTGAAACTTTGTAAACTTGTCGAGGACCGATGATAATTCAATAATTTAAAAAAAAATAGTTAGCAGAACTAAAAAATTGAAAATAAATAATAGTTTAAAAAACTAAAAAACACGCTTTAAAAACCAATCTAAAAAAGGAGAAATTAATCTAATTCAATTAAAAAGCGTGTTTTTTAGTTTTTTAAACTATTTTAATTTTATAAGTGGGGCAGAGAAAGAGGTTCCAAGAAATATGAATCAATTCCTACCCAAAGCTTTTACTTTTAGGGTTGCCAAAATGTTGTGGGTTAATACTTTGAAAAATAATAAAACAAATTGGGCAATTTATTATTCGATGACTCTGTTAACATTGAGCAGTGGTGGCCCAGTGGTAACGGCCGCGACTTACGAGTTATAGGTCGTAGGTTCGAAACCAGATGCCTATTGACTTTACTTGGTGTAAATTATTTAATCACCACTGCTCTTAAAACAGTGAAGGAAAATATCGTGCGGAAATCGGCATTTTCTAGAATAAAAAACTCAGACAACCCGCACTGGGCCCGCATGGTAATCTACGGCCAACTCCCTCTCACCGAGCGGAGGCCTGTGTCCCAGCAGTGGGAACCTTATAGGCTGATTACGTCTGTTATTGTCTGCTGCATGTATGCAACAGTATAATATTACAAGTAGATATAATTCATAACAACAATAAAAACTGCAATTATTAAAAACATACATAAGTTATAATATTTATAATAACAAAAACCGGGCTTATTTTAGTTTTTTTTTTAAATATATTATTTGGTTTCAAAACGTAATTTATTATATTTTATGAAATAAAGTTTATAAGTAAATAATTATAAACGAAAACTAAACTAACTAAATATTTTTCGATATTTCTCTCTTGATAAATAAACATGTTTTTGTAATCATAAATATATTGTTAAGTATCTTTTATTCTTTTCTTTTATTCTATTATTGCAGTTTTTTATTCTAATTATTGATATCCACTTGTAACATTATATTGGCTACCATAGCCATACCATACCATAGCCGTAGGGCATGGGGGCATTCATTATAATTATATGTATTTATGAAATAAAGTTTATAATTATAAACATTTCGATATTTCATTCTTGATTGCTCCAAAGATGCGCTTGGGCATCAGGGTATGTGGACATGGCTATGGTATACTAAGGGTCATGTTATTGAAGCTACTCATAACCTACGTAATAAAATTAATATGCAACAATAACAAAAACGTCATAATTAAACTGACGTTACAGGGAATATTAAATACGTAGGTATCTTGTACATGTACGTCCGTCCTGTGACGCTGCTATTGATGCCAATGTAAATCGATTAATTTTCCCTCAAACAGGTAAACGGTGAATGCAGTATAAATAAGCCGGTAGCCCAACGACTTGTCATTCGTTATATAGAACTGCCATCAAGGCAGTCATAACAATAATTCAATTATTAAATTAATAATTGTTATTAATCCTTCCATTGTGCTTTTACGGCCTTTGGTTTAATAGTAAAAGTTTGAGTTGCAAATAATTGTCTTGACTACAATGGCGACTTTCACATCAGTTTTATTATCGGTACTTAAAGTTTTAAGTGTACATAATATAATTTTATATCGATGACATTTTCATCATCGAATTACTTATTGATAATTAATAGTTACTAAACCGTGTTTTTTTTTAAACAGGTGACGATCTTTTTGGCTGCTAGCAACGCCGCCCCTAGTAATAATACGAGTAAGTTTTCTTATTGTTTTACTTTTTATTTCCTCCGTTCTAAATCTGTTTTTAGTATTTTATAAATAAAAAAAAATCTAACGGCCTTATTCATAAAAAGTTATCGAACATCTAAACAGTTGCTAAAGTCTGGTTTTCAAAGAGAAACCAGACTTTAGCAACTGGTTAGATGTTCGATAACTTTTTAGAGAAACCAGACTTTAGCAACTGGTTAGATGTTCGATAACTTTTTATGAATAAGGCCGTAAGTATTTAATAGACGTTCTAAGCGTCTTTTAAATACTTAGACATTTATTTTTTTGTTATTTTAATGAACATTTTCCGAAATAGGTACGCGATATTCCTTAAGTCTTCATATGTAACAATTAATAACACTCTATGAGTAATTATTATTCACACACTCACATCACTTCAGCCGAAAGACGTCCACTGCTAGACATAGGCCTCCCCCAAAAGGGAGGTTTTGCCATAATCGCCACGCTTGGCAGGCGGGTTGGCGATGAAACTTAGAATATTATGTTAAGTCATAAATCTTTTTTTTTTGTTGCAGACTTTGGTCTGAAAATTCCTGATGCATGTAAAGGCAAAGGCTTCTGTGCCATCAAGCCGGAAGGATATGACGAATTGCAGGAACTGGTCAGCAGCCTCCTGACACCCAAGATTATAGCAGTAAGTTATTTTATGGTTTTTATGATCTTCTGAGCAGTAATTTTTTTTAAATATTGCTGCAACTGTGCATATTTCGAATTCCTTCAAATTCTTAGTTTTTTGTTTGTAAGTTAATTTACATATTCCTAACAATTCGATACTTATATTTTTTTCAGCAAAACATGGGAGAGCGGTCCGGAGACAAAAAGCAAGAGACGCTTTCTCCTAAGGCGGACTGGCATAACTGTCCTTACATTACAAAGGTAAGATTTCATTGCAAAAGTAAATTAATTCATAATTATCATAACGCGAGATGAAAACGATCCTACTGTTTATACATAATATAAACAGCTGATCGGATTTAGAAGAAATTTGGCACACAGATTATAATCTGGATTAACACATTGGATACTTATCCCGGTAGTACGTACCCGTGGGATAATTTTCGACCTCCATGCGGGTGAAGACGCTGGAAAAAGCTAGTTATTTCGAGCTGAGTATAAAGTATTGTGCAATAATGTTATTGCGCAATATAGCTTTCCATCCCAACTGTAATACCTACTAACTCTTAATCACCATATAGCTTCATAATGTGTCGAATCCACTTTAGACAGTATAATATTAGTCTAGCACTTTCTCAAGTTACTTTAAATATAGAAGCTTATTTAGTTTTTACTTTTTCAGACTGAGGAATCGTTGTGGGCGTATAGTCACGCGGACAATTCTGACCCAGACTATATCATCCAACACGATCTGCTCCGTCAACCCATCGAAATGGTCACTTGCGCGTGAGTATATTATTCATTTGTTTTTGTACCTTGTCAATGATCCATCTATGGGTATTTATAGTTTACGAACTTTTTAAATGAATTGTCAGTGCGTATGTTTTGAGTCTGATGGACCCGGTGTTGTGGCCCAGCTTGGGATAGGTCTATGTCCAGCAGTGGACTGCGATAGGCTGAGTTGATTGATTTTCCGCGTTACCGTTCTACCATACAACACGGACATCATTTTGCTAGAGACCCCTGACTTCAATTGTCTAACTTCATCAAATAACTCTCAATGACCATTTAAATTACACAATAATTTATACGTGTTTAAGTTAAGCCTTACGGATCCTTGTTCGTACATCAGTGTCGTAATCAAGACAATTGCGAGTAACATAATAAACAATGTTTTCTTTTCCTACAGGTTCGCTGAAATCGACACCACTTCCTCTCAACAGTGCTTCCAGCATTTAGGCTTGGGAGCCTACCAGTTGAATACCAGTTGCAAGTCCACGTCAGCTAAGCGCAGACTACTAGTGCTCGATTATAAAACGAAGCAACTTAAAACTAAGTCCTACGATGTACCTTGCTGTTGTTCTTGCCAGATTAATAGGTCCGATGAATGAGTTCAATTTCAGCGATCCAAATGGTGTTAATAATATAATTATTTAGCATTATGAAAAAAAAAAACCAAATTATTAAGCGTGATCATATTTATTTATGGTCTTACAATTGTGCCTTGAGGCAGTCCTTGATAAAAATCAAGGTTAGTGCTTTAGCTGACATAAAATCTGTTTAATCTGGTCAAGAATAGTTCTCATAACAATAATACCTATTATATGACTGGGCTTTACCAGTTATTCTGACTGAAGCACCACGGCTCATCGACACCAAACGGCTACGAATAGTATAGTTTTAAAGACTGATTTAACTATTTATTTTTAGTCTTACTTAGATAGTTTAACTTGGTTAGATAATTACTTTACAGCATTTTTTTTTTGATCTTAATATTCAATTGTATTTTTTTAATATAAGTCAATATTTATTCAAAGTTATTTATTATGCATAATGTTAATCAAAGTATTATTTTGTATTTAATTATGATAATATCTTAAGACCAATTATTTTATACATAATAAACATATATTAATGATTGAATACTCTTCTAATTGAAAAAAATGCTCTATTAGTTAAGTACTTAGGTACGTAAAATTGTTTTCTACGGTAAATTCACTACAAGAATGCTAACTTGTTTTCAAAAATTAACTATATTAGGTTTACCGAAAGGACGTACCTAAGTACGTCCTTTCGGTAAACTGCTTGAAATTTATGTTTTCCTGTTAATTATATACACAATTATACAGGTATGTATCTGACTGAAAACTTCCTTATGTGGCAGGATTTTATAGATTGAGGTTCTTAGAATAAAGAGAGAATAATTATTATTTAAAAAATATTATGCGATTATAATATTTTTAAGTAAATGTTTAACAATTCAAACATAGCTAGTTCAGTGTAGTGGAATAAATCAGCCAATTATCTAATGACAAAGAATTGACTGACCGATAGATGGATTAATTGCGCGGTAAGACTGTGCGGCATTTTGCCTATTTAGTAAATGAACCCTTTATCGTCATTATAAAACAAACAGATAATTATCCAATTTACATCGCCCGTATGCACTATTACTTCGTTTTCGCTTAGGTATCTTTCTTTTTATTTGCTCCGCTCCTAAGAGTCTTAAGATGCTCTTACACGGGCATTTTTTTGAGCAATTATTGCTCTGCAACACTAATTGATCAATCTGGATCAATCTGAAGCAACAGCAATAAATTGCGGATACGTTTTGGGAATATTGCTTCTCATTGCTCCATATATTTCATTCGTTGCCAAATATCAAATCGGTTTGGATTTTTTTGTAAATTTTCTTTCATCTCGTTTGTACGTATTGAGTTGGGCTATCAAATGCAAGAAGCATTTTTGAAACATGACTGGTAGTTCCAGAGATTAGAACGTTAAAAAAAAAAAAAAACTAACTAACTTCAACTTTATCACATTTTTAGAAGAATTAACCTATCCTGCTGGATTCAATTATCTCTATAAACTACCTATCCAGCATGTACGGCTTGCACAGCTTACTTTCAACGCCCTAGCAGTTACAGTAGAATCTAGGATTGTGACATGTTACATTACAGGCAAATGCTCCCGGTAAAGTACCTAGCGCCTTTGGTGAAACACAGGCGTGATGTGACGAGTACCTATTTATTTATTTTCTGGTTTGGAAAGTACAAATCCCCTAAGTGCTTGTCATTGTTTTGATTCTATTACCACAGACTGAATACATTCCTGAATAATAATAAAAACTACTTACAATAACAAGTTCATTAAACTAAGACTTTCTGGATTCAAAAAGCCCCAAGCTCATCTATCTCTCTGTAGTACCTACCTATTGGAACCAATGAAGGCCAGTTTTCCCTGCCCAGGGGCTTCGGGAAACACGACTTCCGAAAGCAGACCCTATTTCGAAGAAATATTAATTATATGATTCGCCATGTTAAGATATATGTGTCTACCTATAGCAATTTACTTTTATTACGAAATATTATGTGGGTATTTTTATATTACATATTAATTAAATAAGTAGGGCGGGGAACGAGGTTCCAAGAAATATGAATCAATGTTTACCTACAGCTTTTACTTTTAGGGTTATCAAATTGTTGTGGGTTCCTACATTGAAAACTAATTCGATTTATGGGGCAATTTATTATTCGATTATTGATTATGTTAACGTCTGCTGCAAGTAGGTATGCTACAGTTTAACATTACAAGTTGATATCATTCATTAGAATAAAAACTGCAATAATTTAAAAGATACGTAACAATATTTATCAGCATACAAACATTTTTTTATTTAAAAGCGTAATGAATTACATAATATGTATTTATGAAATAAAATTTATAATTATAAACATTTCGATATTTCATTCTTGATTGCTCCAAAGATGCGCTTGGGCATCAGGGCATGGGGACATGGCAAAAGGGTCATGTTATTTACTCTTTTCATAACCTACAAAATTAAATAAACATACAACAAAAACAACGCCGTCATAATTAAACCGACGACGTTACAAGGGAATATTGAATACGTATCTTTTACATAGTAGGTACGACCATCCGACTACGCTGCTAGGGATACCCATATAAATGGATTTATTTCCCCTTAAACAGGAAAACGTAAAGCAGTATAAATAAGCCGGTAGCCCAACAACTTGTTATTCGTTATTTAGAACTGCCATCAAGGCAGTCATAACGATATTCAATTATTACATTAATAATTATTGTTATTAATCCTTTCATTGTGCTCAACCAAAGCAAACTAATTGTCGTGGCTAGAATGGCGAGTTTCACATCAGTTTTATTGACGGTATTTAAGGTTTTTTTTTTTAAATTTTATGTATACCTACATACGATAACTATACAGGAAAAGTTTTTACCCAGTGCGCAAACTGTAACCATGAATTCAGCATATCATTCTAGACCCCCAGCGCAGAAATTTTTGGTCTTTTATACGTTCTAGAATGGTATGCTGAATTTAAAATGGAATTGAATTTTGAATGGTTAAAATTTGCGCACTGAATAAAAACTTTTCCTGTATATCGATGACATTTTCAGCATCGAGTTATTAAATTAATGTTTTTTTTTTGGGCTTTGGCTTCGCACGGTTTGTGCATTTAGCCAGCGTCAAGTAATTTTTCTTTTCGATCAAGTAAATGGCCCGATATCGGGCACGAAGTTACAAAAAAGTCATAGTCATCTTTAGTCAGTCAAGTCCAGTCAAGTCAAAGTTATTGTAAAGCGTTAGCAACTTTACAACAACCTAACATGAGTTTTTGGCGGAACACGAAAATACCACGTTAGTCACTTATTTTCACCTTCACTACACTTGTGCACACACATGTAACTAAATTGAATAATTTACTACCAAAATTATACAATTTAATTCGCTATTTCACTAAATTTCATGAAAATGAAAATTCGTGCGACATGTTCCAACCCGATCCCGCCAAAAACTCTCAAATTAATATTTACTAAACAGTGTTTTTCTTTTGACAGGTGACGATCTTAGTGGCTGCCAGCAACGCCGCCCCTAATAATAATAAGAGTATGTTTTCTTTTACTTTTTATTTCCTCCTCTTTTTACGAAAACAAAAAACTCTTTTTACTTGTTCATAAAATAAAATCTCTTTTTACTTAAAAAATATTGTGTAATTATTTAAAAGACGTTCTAATTATTTTTATGAAGATTTTCCGAAAATAGAACAAGAAATAAGTACGCGATTTTGCTTAAGTCTTCATAAGTAACAATTAACGAAACTCTATGAGTAATTATTAACCTTAGAATATTATATTTATTAATAAATCCATTTATTTTTCGCAGAGCTTGGCCTGAAAATTCCTGATGCATGTAAAGGCAAAGGCTTTTGTGCTATCAAGCCGGAAGGATATGACGAATTACAGGAACTGGTCAGCAGCCTCCTGACACCCAAGATTATCGCAGTAAGTTATTTTATGGTTTTTATGATCTTCTGAGCTGTATTTTTTTTTAAATATTGCTGCAACTGAGCATATTTCGAATTCCTTCAAATTCTTAATTTATTGTTTGTAAGTTAATTTACATATTCCTAACAATTCGATATTTTTTTTCAGCAAAACATGGGAGACCGAATTGGAGAAACAAAGAAAGAGATACTTTCTCCTAAGGCGGACTGGCATAACTGTCCTTACATTACAAAGGTAAGATTTCATTGCAAAAGTAAATTAATTCATAATTATTATCACATCACAAGATGATACATATTATACATCCTACTAATATTATAAATGTGAAAGTTTGTATGCTTGGATGTTTGGATACATGTTATTCACAGCTGAACGGATTTGGATGTTTGGCACACAGAAAGATTATAACCTGGATTAACACATTGGATACTTACCCCGGTAGTACGTACCCGTGGGATAATTTATGACCCAAAAGCTAGTTATTTCGAGCTGAGTAGAAAGTATTGTGCAATACTGTTAAATTGCGTAATATAACCACCCAAACCAACTGTAATACCTACTAACTCTTATTCGCCATATAGTTTCATAATGTGTCGAATCCACTTTAGACAGTATTGGTCTAGAACTTTCTCATGTTACTTTAAATACAGAAGCTTATCTAGTTTTTACTTTTTCAGACTGAGGAATCGTTGTGGGCGTATAGTCACGCGGACAATTCAGACCCAGACTATATTATCCAACATGATCTGCTTCGTCAACCCATCGAAATGGTCACTTGCGCGTGAGTAAGATTATTCATTTGTTTTTGTACCTCTTCATTGATCCATCTATGGGTATTTATAGTTAATGAACTTTTTAAATGAATTGTCAGTACCTACGTATATTTTGAGTCTGATGGACCCGGTGTTGCGGTGATAGGCCCATGTCCAGCTGTTGACTGCGATTGATTGATGTTCTGCGTTACCGTTCTACCATTCTACAACACAGACATAATTTTGCTACCCCTGAAACGTTGTCTAACTTCCTCAAATATCTCTCAATAGAGACCATTTAAGGATACAATTGTTTAGCTATTTCCTTGTTAGTAGGTACATTAATGTCGTTATCAAGACAATTGCGAGTAACATAGTAATAAATCTTTTCTTTTGCTACAGGATCGATAAAATCGACACCAACTCCTCTCAACAGTGCTTCCAGCACATAGGCCTGGGACCCTCCATGAAGTCCAGTTGCAAGACCACGACAGCTAAGCGCAGTCTTCTAGTGCTCGATATTAAGGCGAAGGAACTTAAGCCAACGACTTACGATGTACCTTGCTGTTGTTCTTGCCAAATTATTTGGTAAATAATAAATATTCCCCTTTTTTAAGCGTGATCATATTTATGGTCTTACAATGGTGCCTAAATCAAGGTTGATAAAATCAAGGTTTGTGCTTTAGCTGACATAAAATCAGTTCAATGACTGGTCAAGAATAGTTCACACAACTGGTAAAGCCCAAAATAAAATAATACCTTTCCGACAGAAGTACCACGGCTCAATGCAAGCTATCATGTAAAGAATCAAACGGCTAAGTAAAACTATTATTTTAAAGACTGATTTAACTACATATTTATTTTTAGTCGTAGCTACTTAGAAAATTTCATTTGTTCAATTATTTGACAGCATTTTTTTTTGTTGATCTTGTTAACAAAATAAAATTGCTGAAAAACAAATATTGACTTTATTAAAAAATTACGATTGAATATTATTATTCAATCGTATATTTTTTTTCAAATAAGACCATTTTTAAATAAAATATACCAATGGTTAAATCCTCTTTTTTATTTGAGAAAAAAACAAAATGAGTTAATTAACTCAAAATAAAATCACGCCTTGGTTCCCCGAAGGGTTGGGCAGAGGTGTACTTCTGCCCAACCTCTGATGTACTATAGATAGGACACCCCACGGATATCTATAGTACACCCACATTTCGCCAGTTATTTTTAAGTCTATGTGGGTTCGAGCATATGGTGGCAAGTGGCAACCATTAGCAATTAGTTATGTACTAACGTCAATTTGTTTCCTACGGTAAATTCATTACATGATTCAAAATAAAATGTTAACATGTTTTCAAACTTAGCATATGTGGCTAAGTAATAAACAGCTGGACGGGTCGATCGATCAGGTTAAGCTACGCATGCCGCGGTTGGTGCGTGGATGGGTGACCATCTTTACATACCAAGACCCCTCCGTGCCTC
The DNA here is from genome assembly GCA_947359405.1 of Antitype chi. Taxonomy (NCBI): domain Eukaryota; kingdom Metazoa; phylum Arthropoda; class Insecta; order Lepidoptera; family Noctuidae; genus Antitype; species Antitype chi. The sequence continues at coordinate 3,979,440 of OX375815.1, read as the reverse complement.
AGAAAGCACGTTAAGCCGTTGGTCTCGGCCGTCATTTGTGGATCTTTGACTGTCGTTACGGGTCGTTAGAAGCCCGAAAATCTGACAACCAGTCTTACCAAGTGGTACCTAGTATTACCCAGTAACTGGGTTGTGGAGGTAAGATAGGCAGTCGCTCTATGTAAAATACTGGTATTCACCTGAATCCAGTTAGACTGAAAACCAACCCCAACATAGTTGGGAAAAGGCTAGGCAGATGATGACGTCAATATCTAGGAATTATAAATTATACAGGTTGAAATCGAAAACATGCGACAAACCGTAATGGGAGATTGTACTCATCATTATGAACAACTTTTACTGAGGGACCAAAGATGCAATCGCAAAAAAAAAAACAGCTGTTCCCTACATTTTGACGAGTTATGCGAACATAAATGTAGGGAACAGATGAATTTTTTTTTCGCGATTGCATCATTGGTCCCTTAGTAAAAGTTGTTCATAATGATGAGTCCAATCTCCCATTTCGGTTTGTCGCATGTTTTCAATTTCACCCTGTATAGGTATGTATCTGACTAAAAACTTGCATAAGAGCTGGTGATGTTACTCAAATGACTAAATATTGTTTTGTGATTTGGTTTGATTTTAGAATAAAGATTTCTTTAATAGAGACGAGAGAACATACAATCATTTTTGAAAAAAATTAAGTTAACTATAAGTATAATAAGTACTTAATAATAATTATGAGAAAATGTTCAACAGTTCAAACATTGCTAGTTCAGTGTAGTGGAATAAATCAGCCAATTACCTACCTAATGACAATGAATTGACTGACCGACTGATGGATCAATTGCGCGGTAAGACTGTGTGGCTTTTTGCACTTATCACTATTTAATAAAAGAACCCTTTATCCTCATTATAAAACCAATTGATAATTATTCCGTTACGTATTTTGATTAAACACGCAACTCATAGAGACATCTATCCGAGTGAAAAAATTGAATGTATTCATACAATTTTGAACGTTGTTTCAATAACAATATTTATTACCCCTTACAGAAAATACGTTGGTATCAGATAAGGAAGCGTAGTTATATCGATAGATTTAAGTTCGCAAGGAACTTCAACCTTATTTAGAGGATGCAAGGCTCAGATTTGGGTGTTCTTTTAAGGAAAACGTAGATCAGTTTTATGTTTTCATTATTTGCTCAATGCTCGGGTTACGTTTGAATTAAGTGATAGAAATTCTTGAAAGACTTGATTATCTCGGTAATTTAGGTCTGAGGGCAATTCTCGTAATTTTAAGAACGGTCACAGTTGGCCTCACCTCGAGTTTCCAGACATTTTTGACAAGTAGGTATTTAACATTTGTTTGTCCCCGAGGTGTTGCGACTTGCGGCTAGATTTTTAACAGTTTTAATTACGAGAGTTAGCCTTCTGATGTCCTCCTTCATTCTTAATTATTATAAGCGATATGGTACTTCTCACGAGCGTAGCCATGTAATAGTATTAGGGGGTATTAGGGGTGTTTAAGAAAATAAAACGACCAAGAGTACATAAACCATTACTGAACGCGATCCGATAATCGGCGGTGGCGGAGGAATCCGAACCACCGTGTATTTTAATGTAGGTAATAGTTAGTAATCAATGAGATATGCCGCACGCCTGTTCTTATTTTAATTCTATGAATGTTATTAAGTATCTGAAGTTTTCGGGGGTTAACCCCCAAAACCCTCCCCCTGGCTACGCCCGTGGTACTTCTGATAGCAATACTGTCGAAGCCTCCATTGATGTAATTTAGAAATCATTCCGAATTTAAGTCGACATAAAATTGCGGCGTGAGTATTTCATAGCGCGAGTAGAAAATCGAAAATGGTGTTTTACCGACGCGCTGAGAATCACTCGCGCTGCACTCTAGTTGGATTCTCAATGCTAGGTTGAACGCCGAGGATTGAAAATGCAGTACGCGAAAAAGACCCGCTGCGTTTTTATTACGTAAGTACCTACGTGTGTATGTCGATGTTGAGTTGTAGACACCGCAAAATTTAAGTAGGAAGGTAAGTGCACCTAATTAAGTTTCTAGGTATTTAAAAGAAAGATCCTCAATACGATCTTTAGTTAATTGAATAAACTCACGATGAAATTGGAATAAGTAAAGGATTCTTATCAGCGATCGCGTGTTTTATCACTATATTTTTTTACTCCTCCCTCTTTGTTTGTTACCGTTGGCAGTGATTAAGTATAGACAACAAGGTTGTCGTTGCAAGGTGAAGGCCAAATAATATTCATTCTATAGGACATGCAACCGACATTACGTAAAAATCTAAACTTACCTACATCTATACATAGCTAAATCTAATTACATATACAAAAATATTATATGTATTACAAATAAATAAAACTGAAATGTTTGTTTTGAATGGCAAAATAATAGCTTTTTCTTTACTAAAGCATGTCAAATTATTCATATAAGTGCACTAAATTTTATTTATTTTTTATTTTTGTCTGTCCATTCCAGATAATCTCCGAAACGACTAGACCGATTTCGATGACATTTGGTATGGGCAGGACATAGACTACTTATTATCGACATACCATATGGGCGTAGCCGAGCTACTGACCCGCCCGCTGTCCGCCCTCGTGAATGTCGGAAATTATCCCAAGGAAACGTGCTACCGGGACAAAATATCGAAATCAGTCCAGTCGTTTCGGAGATTAGCCGGAACAAAGACAGTTAAACACAATTTTAAAATTGTTTTCTTTTTTATATAAGTAGGTACCGTACCCATAATATGTATACCTACTTTCAAATGCATGTGGTAAAAAGTTGTTATTTTGATATTGCAAACGGACACTTAGTTTAATTTATCTACTATGTATGTGTATGTATACTATACCATGTATGTATAGATTGTATAACAAAACCAACTGAAATTGATTAATATAAAATAATACAGAAGATACTCATCTTTTTACATTATACTTCTGTTGATTGTGCATAGCTGCATATACCTAATATGTTAAATTTTATGAGGGTATAATCCATTGTAATGCATTGCCCCCAGTACGATAAATTATTAAATTATAGTAGAATCATTTCTACTAATTCTCAGATTGATTATTATTTACCATATTATATTAAAGATTAAGTTAATTGGGGACTATAAAGCACGTACAAAATTAATTTAACAATAGTCAGTATTTTATTTTATTAATGCAAGTCTAGACTTTATCTAGTGTGCATCAGATTTTTATAAATATTGCCTCCTAAATATCGTGCCACAAGTAATTTGCTCGGAACGGTTCCTAGTTTCACTATCATGGTATCTTAACCGACCCAATAAGGGCTTGTTACAAAGGCAATGGTGCCGATTCTGTTGTACACCGAACTAAACTAACTAAATTATCACTAAAATTCCTTACTTTTGACTATGAGAATCTTAAAGCTATTCTGCAAAAAATAATCTCTAAACTAAAAAATAATTTTGACACAACTAAAATCGAATTTGACAATCGCGATTCCTGCAGGCTTAGCATGACGCTTTCTATTTCTACTCTACTGTAGAATAGAAATCGCTTGTCTACGTTTCTCGGTGAAAAATTGACAACTGTCTACACGGAAACGTCATTTTTGTCTAGTCTTCCGTCGACAAAACGCATCTCTACGGTTGTCGTGCCAAGCCTGCAGGTGGTGTTTTTTTTTCTTTTGGCTTCGCAACGTGGTACTTGTGTGCCCTACGCAATGATTTTTTTTAAGAGCTGAATGAAGCGTGCGCAGGGGGGCAGCCTCGACGTTTTTTATATGGAATTTTTAACTTATTGTTTGGAAAATAAAAAAAAATATTACCAACATGTTGTGATTATGGGGTTTGCGAGTTTATTAAAGGGGGTCGAAATTATCATCATTTTTGCGATAGGACACACCATTTTCGAGATATAAACAAACGAAAAGAAAAAAAGATCAGTACTGTTTTTGCACCTCAAGTCGAAGTGTTGGTGTGAATTTTAGTTTATGACCACTAGTTTTATTCCACACGTTTTTAATCGCGATTAAAAATAGTCAGATTTAGTTAGAAAAATTAATATAGTCAAAATTTTTAGTGAAAAATGGCAAACTCAGAATAGCAAAATTACCATCTTCACTAAACTAATAATTCAGTGCAATCTTAGTGCTGTCAAACTAAATTATAGTTAAGTTGTGTCACTTTAGTCAATTTCAGAATAGGAAATCGTCGTTTGACAGGAATAAACTAAATTTTGGTGATTTTTAGTTTAGTTTAGAGAATTTTGTGCCAACAGAATCGGCACCAATAGCTCCCACATGCAAATTCATCATCATCTGCATAACCAATTTCCAATTAAGTTCAGGTCGCCTTCATGCTAAACCGGATGCAGCTGGTTACCAGTATTTTACATGGAGCAAGTGCCTTTCGAACCCCCATAACTCAGTTACTGGGTAGTATGATACCCTTAGTAAGACTGGTTGATAATAACTATAGGTAAGCACCAATGCCTTTAACATAACATCATTGATCAAAATCTATTTATTCAAACTAGGCTGAGAGTCAGCACTTTTTGAATGGCAAAATTACACAAGACAACCCCCCCAAAATGGCCGCACTTTGCTTCCTATTGTTTTAGCTGGGAAGAAGTGGCGCAACAAACTCCCATAAAGGTATGACTGCATGATGATCACAATTTTTTACCGGGAATATAATATTGGTCTTGAAAAACCCTCTGGGCGTTTATATTTATTGCCTTAATCTGATTCTGAAATTTTAGCCGGGATAGAGCTGCAGTACGAGTATTGGAGTCCTCAGGTATCCAAGACATAATATGCCATTGACTGATAAGCCATTATTTGCCTAAATAGAATATTTTGATGGAAAAATTGTACACATTTGGATAGCATGAGCATATTATATCATCATTGATTACATATCTATACACTGTGTAGATAACAATACATTTTAGTTTAAACAATGTTGAGCCATGATAGATGGTTTTGACGAAAATCTTAAGGTCAAGGAAGGTGACTTTAAACATATTTTTGTCAAAGAATTTGAATTTTAATAGCGTGTACGGTACTTAATTATTTGAGTAAAAATAAAATTCACTAATGACTATCTATTATTTTAGTCTAGGTTTGCATGCAGCAGTAGATGCTTACACACAAGACTTATATGAAACATGGCCATTTCGAAAAGTGACATAAAAATAAATGAGTGCTAAGTAGTTACATAGAATCAAGTAGGTAAATACCAACAGAAAACATGTTTTAGGTTAATCAATTAGGATAAACAGGTTCTTCCTATTATGTAAGAGTATAAATAGAAGTGTTTATATCTCAAGGTTTCATCAGCTTGTTAGTGAGTGATATTATCCACACATCTAAAATAATACTTGTAACATAAAGGACCAATAAGGTAATTCTGCATTCAATATTATTCATAGATAATTTAAAATCAATGGCCGGTTTATTGCAAAGAGGTTGTATTGATATTTTCCATAAGTTAAAATCACTGCCAATAAAAAAGATGAATTGCCAATAAGTGTTGTAATAAAAATCATATAAGAGTAAACTTATTCCAAACCATGTGACGCTGCCGTTAGGACACATTTTTCATTAACAAAATCACATAACAATAAACACTATTGGAACACAATCACAGGCACATTTGAAAAAAGAACTGCATTTAATTACTGTTTCATTCTTGAATTAGTGGGATGCACAAGTATAAATTAAAAAATTAAGTTACCCGACGAGTTGACATTTTGTTGTGAAGAATCCTACTGAACTGAACTAAGGCCATCACCACGTTGACGTAACTGATAAGAATAATATTATCTTGTGTACTTAAGTAATATAAAATATTTCACATGCTCTTATCTTACATTTAGCAAGTTTCTTCATTCAAGATTGACATGTTTTACTGTAAATATTGTAAATAAATGAAAGTTTTTGGATTCCATGAATACTAGGTAAGTGATATACATAATTAGTATTTTTCTTTTAGTAAATTAAGTTTTTTTATTTCTAAATCCGAAAATCCAAGTTCGTGTGAATTTTTATCTGCAAGAAGTGTTGTAATACCATATTTATTTTTTATTTCCTCACAAAAGGTTGAAGAGGTTAGGTTGGTTATCTAATAATGTTTGAACTTGGACATTGTTTTTCAGTTTGAATATGGAAAGTAATGCAAGATGTTTATCTCGATCATTGTTTAGAACTTATCAGGTGTTTTGGGTATGCGAAGGTCGCAGAGACGCAGTGACGTACCGCTGCAGTTCAAGGGCGGACAAATCAAGGGCATTCATTTAAAAATATAGCGCATTGACAACACCACTCTTGTCAACAACGATACGCACTAATAAGTAACTCAATTAAACCTTTTTAATTATAATCAAAAACTTACCCACCTCTTGACAGCTGGCCTGAGTGATTACAGAGCTCAACAAAGATTTAAACATTACAGTGTTTTTTTGTCACAATACAATTTTTTTGAAAGAATACTGTAATATTTAACTCGGCAACAATTGTATAAACTACGGTAGCCCTGATAACACGTCACGATACATAAAAATGTACAAAAGTCTATTTTTGTTAGACACGCACTGTGCTCATGATAGTCTTAGCCGCCCGGCTGTGATAATGCGATAATATTTAAAAGGTCTTTTGTTTATTGGCTAACCTAAAATAGTTTTGCGCTCTTCAACTTGGCCGCACAGTTCGACGTTTTTTTTTGCAAATTTTGACGTAATAGTGATGTATACTGATGTCGTTTTATGCTTTTTGTAGTGATGTGATTGCACGTGTTATTGTAACGGTGTTATTTGTACCGAAATTTTTTCACAAGTTATGTTAATGAGATCAATATTTTTTGCAGTAGGAGTTACGGGATGGTTTAAAAATATTTAGTTGCTATAGTGAAGATGTTTGGAATAACTTGATTTTGATGCAATAATATTCCAAATAGGTGCAGCTACAAAAACTTATTTTAAGCTCCTGTTTCAGTTTGAAATATTAATTCATTATAAGCATTTTACACTTCAATTTTGCATTCTAAATATTAAGTAAACAACTATTTAATTAATTAAGTATAAAGTTTGACATAACCTACATAATTATCATACCTAAATCATTCATTCGTTTTAAGACAAATGTTTTAACCAACTACAACCCTACCAAAAGTAATTTTTAATGTTGAATCGTTCATAAAACTTGGCTTAAAATTGATTATGATTAAAATATTTTTATGGCACTTTCCCCGATTTACGTGATGCATAAATTATATGAATCGGTGATTCTGTGTACATAACTCATACCTACCTAACGTTCCTAACTTTTTTTTGGACAGACTTCAGCTCTTTCGAAGCTATCTCTTGCTCTTAGTAGAACAAGGTATAAAACATAGATGTCACTAGTTGTGCAGAGAAAATTAAATGATGATTTTATTTTTTTGCTATACTTTTGTTTGTTGATCCATTTTGTTTGTCGTTTATTACCGTTAAGATTTATTGAACCGCGAAGTTTCTACAACATATTGCGCGTGATCAAGCATTGTGTAGCTACATATTTGACAAAGTTTTTCTTTACCCAAGGACCAAGTAAAAAAAGAATACCTAGGAATAACATAATAGTTTTTACTCGACCTCGGAAAGGCAGGGTAATGAGTTTAATGTCATTCACTTTACTCATCACTTTAAAAAGAAGGCCAATACAATTATTTTTACTGCCCCACAGAAAGTAAAAATATGCACACCTAGACATTTACTTAATCATTTGAATGTAATCAAACAGAAACGCCGAAGCTCAGCCTCAGTTTTGGTTATTAGTTCTTTAATAGACTTCTATTAAAGAACTAATAACCAAAACTACATTATTATTACTATTATCTGCATGTTTACTGTATCTCATTAGTAATGCCGACACTAGACTTGCCATTAAACACTTTTAGTGACACGAAGAAAGTTTTGTATGATCATTTATAACTGCTTGAGCTCCATAAATTCTAAGTGGAGCTACACGATTATGGACTGACAAATGCGTGCACTGACTGGACAGGTTTAGATACTCGAATCCGTTTGCGTGTTTTCTCAAAATACCATCTTAGACAATCTGCATGGTCCTCATAAAAACTGACTATGATTATGTCTGGATTTTAAAAGACTTAGACTTAAGCACCTATTTTATGTCTAGAAAATAGAAATAGGTCTTGTCTAGGATCCCTTTTTTTCTTTTTCTTTTTTTTGGGTGGGAAATCATCAAAAAAAATCTCCTGCTCTGGGTGGAGCCGAAGGGCGTGTCAGACTTTTACTGACTAAAACCCACCCGTGTTCCCTCAGTTGCCTATGTGCCAGGGGCCGCGGTATCTCTTTTGAACAACCCGCACCCCTGGAACAACCCGTACCCCTAGATGTGTGTAGGATCCCTCTCGTTGAAATTCTAGTAAATTTGAGTTGAACAGTTTATTCAGGTGTAGTAGGTACCCCCAGCTTGGCTTTCTTCAGTACACCTACCTACTTACTATAAAATATTCCTGGAGGTTCCATGGGATGCCATGGAGGCTAAATCCTCCGCAGTAACTAGTTAACTACCTACGCCCCGATTATTCTATATATACCTAGGTACTTACCTACCATTTTATCTAGGTGACAAACAACTATTTTGAAACTGAACTGTTGCCCAAAGTTGCTCGTTTGAATAGGCAATCGCTACACAAACGTAGGAACATTACCTGCCAGTCCACATTGTACTTTCCACCTCCAGTTTTGCGGATTACAATTCGAATTTCGAATAATAAGTTCGTTAGCGAATTTGCTGTTGCGCTGGCGACTGCAAACAAATGCATGTCACTATTTCGGTTTGGGCCTGCGGAATATCCCTGCAATCTATTTCAAACCCCATTTCTAATGGGTTAAGGGTCTTTAGTACCTATGTTTTCGTTGTTTATAAAGGCATTCGTATTTTATCGGTAGATACCTACTGTACGTTTGGTGCTACTACATTGTAAATCAGACTTGGTTACGACTACAGCCTGAATTTGAATTTGCAATACTTTAGTCCGTGTTAATGTGTTTTTCTAGTATGTTTCTGCTTTTTATTTGATAGTGACACACTTATAGCGCATTGCATAACTTCGTTCAATTTATTGGCTTGTTTTTCTCTACATCGACTAGGTATTTGTCTAGTTGTTCTCTGATATTTTCAAAGATATCAGACGTTTTATCAATCAGCATTGTCACTTTAGCATGATAGACTTAAGTACTTAGGCCCATTGACCCTTTTCTACTGTTTCAATAATATTGTTTCAATTTCACACAGTCACAGATTTTCAATCAATCATTTTGCATTTACATAAGCTATGCACCTCGCTGCTGTCCCTGTTGGGATATAAAGCGTGATGAAGAAGGTTATAGGTTACGATACAAGAATAGTTTGTCGTGACGCATTTGCGATTGTAATGTATCTTCAAGTTTGCTACCAATTAAGATAAGAACAACAAACAAGAAAAACATTAACAAAATAAATTTCAGTCCGAAATAATCTTTATGTAGAAGACAAAATAAAAGATCATTTTATAACTAACGAAACGATCATTTAATATTTTTTTTTAATATTGATTGTGCTATTCGGTTGTCGATGATCACCAAGTTTGGCAAACTTTCGGTTATTGTATTTTTTTTTACCTAGTAAAAAAAAAAATTGCTATGCTTTACATTTTTACCGCGTATTATTACACTTTTCAATGAAACAAGCGAAAAATTTATACGCTAAGGTGTCTAGAATCATGTGCTGAGTATGAACTCAGCACATGATTCTAGACACCTTAGCGTATAAATTTTAATTTGCGCGTCGATGTCCCTTGCGACCCTGTACCTATACCTACATATATTTAGGTACTTAAGTACTTAGGTATTTATTAGCTTTATTTTATCTCTTACATGTAGTTCTTATCTTATATCAGTTTTGTGTTGTGTACATATTTATTTGTTAGTAATGTTAGTTTTGTACTTAAAATAAGGTAGGTGTAAAGGCCGCCTTTAACGGTAAATCCTGCTCCAAACCTATACATACCTACATACTTAGATATTAATAAATGTTCTCATTCTATAGATACCTACATAAAATCCAATGTGAGCCTCGGACAGACAATGAAGCAAGTCCTTTCATTATAAAGCGTATCAAAGCACTACAACTTACAGCTGGTTAACAACAAATATTACCTAATCGTGACTGGCAACACTACTCACAATGTGACCTCTTTATTCTCCAAGGAGTATGTACGTATACCGGGCATAGACAACCGCAGTTATGTCATAAAGGTCTGAAAGCTTATTCGGAAAGTCCCCTTACAGCGTTTATTGAATATTATTATGGAAATAGCGTACAGGCAAGCCCAACTCATAGCGTTTGAGCCCCTACAGCTGAATGCACTTAGGCATCTATGCATCTATAAAATATTTAATGTCCTACACACAGTACTTTCCTGTGTACCGTAATAGAATTTCTGAAGACCTCACTGCATAAAAATCTTTGTGAAATTGTTTTATACTTTGTGTTTACTTGTTCTCAATGTATGGGAGCTAGGTTGGTTTCTACCTATTTACTTCTTTGTTTAAAAAATAAACAGCACCCTAATTGCGTAACTCACAATTAATCATAATCTGCTTCGTTTTGAAACAGAGTGCTAAACCGTTGCTTCATATGTTCGAAAAATGTGTCTGCTCAACAACGTTAATAACGCAATGAATATTGTCGAACTGTCAAAATTAAACAGATTATAATTAATCGTATGTTACGCAATTAGGGTGCAGTTCTGTTATTTCTAGCTTTTTGTAGCGGTAGCTAGTACAATAAATTATCATTTATGAAACTACGTAGGTACCTACTGTGAGAACCTGAGGTTGTCCTTGTACCGGGATCTAATAATGAAACGTGGTGGGGAATTTCGCTAATTATTTCTAGAATCGTTCCGCGAGTCTTATGTATGTTTATTTTCTTCCTTCAGCTTGTCGGCCCAATCTCTCCCTTACTGTGTTTTTTTAGTATTTTTAAATAAAGTATGACTGTTCGAATGTCATTAAAGTTGTTTAGCCAGCTTTTACAAAGTAAGGTCGTCTTCAGAAGACCACCGTTTACACTACTTATGTGTAACCTACATAGGTTATTTAATTGCTCGTCTGTTTTAAATACTGACTAGCTGTAATGTAGTTTTGGTTATTAGTTCTCTAATAGACTTGGCTAAGCTTCGGCGTTTCTGTTTGGTTACAATCAAATGATTAAGTAAGTAGATGTCTAGGTGTCCATATTTTTACTTTCTGTGGGTCAGTAAAAATAATTGCATTGACTAATTCGCATTCAGTAAAGTCAAAGTCAAAGTCAAAGCATTTATTTCAAATAGGCACTTAAAGGCACTTTTGAACGTTAACATTTACATTAAAATAGAATTGATTCTAGTCGCCCCTTCCAAAATGTAGTTTCGTATGGAGAAGAATGGGCAAGAAACTCCACCGTTACTCTTTTAAAATGTTTCCAGTACAATATTTAACATAGTACATTCATTATATGATTATGTGTGAAAACGATGCACCCAGAATAAAATTACCATACCAAAATAGGTAAACAGAATCAAATTGAAGCAATACAGATAAATTAATTCTGTGATAGATACATGGTGCTCACACATTTACAAACATTGTAAAAGTAAGTATACGATTTTCCTATAATATTAACAAGTAATGAGTCAGTGTTAATCGAGTTACTTATTTCTATTTACTATAACCTCATGTGAGCTGAAGATTAATTCTAAACAAGATAGACAACATAGAAATTACTTCTAAAGGCCCGCTCTATATTTTTTATTTATTTATAAAATGTACACTAACAGCTTCTGTATAAAGGGTGGCAGGTACACCGTACCGTACACGTCAACCTGTTATTATGGATACAGTACGAGACTCTAAGACCCCAGCGTTTAAAAAAAAACTACTGTTCCATTCAATCATTCAGGCTCAATAATTTTGAAATTATGTTTTTTTTTTTTACTTTAGTTTACCTATAACGTTTAGGAGTAACAGGATAAAAGATAATTTCGCCCACTTACTTAAAGCTATGGCATATAGCAATATAAATTGAAATAAAAATGAGACCACTCTATAAGCTTCACACTGCATCCTAATTGCGTAACACACTATCAATCCCAATCTGAATCATTTTGAAGGATATTCCTAATCCATTGCTTCATACGTTCGAAAAATATTTGACAGAATTTAATTTCACCTAAAACTTTTCAACTATTAGCGTTTCGTTTGTTTTTACATCATCGAAGTCACGTCTGACACTGTATCAGTTGACCTATTATCAATTCGATTTTTTTTGTAACTCCGACGTTTCATTTGGTCGAAAAACTTTTTACCGAAGTTACACTTAGCCGAAATAACATTTGTTCGAAGTATTGTTTCCGAACATTCATTATAACACTGTTTTAAGTACCATATTTTCATTTTACCAAACGCCTAGAAAGTTTGTGCACATTATTAGCATGCAACATGCAAGCAGGCATGCAACATGCAGCAAGCATTGTTTCTGTTACGGCTCCGGCGCTGCGGGGTTTGGGTGGCCCCACGCGAGCTTATTGTCGCTGATGGTTTTAACGCTCACCACCGCAGCTTCGGCTTGCTGGCCGGCTAGGCCAGTCAGTCTTAGCCGGAGCGGCGGGCCTTCAAACCACCTGCTCCTCAGCTCGCGGACCACCCCACCCCTCCGCGCTTACGCGGGCTTAAATTACACTCTAGGGGTACGGCAGACAAGATTGCATGAAGTCGGTTTTGCAGCGATTTGTTTCTCACTAAATTTTGTAGCACAACATACCTATTGACTTTTTATGAGAATATTTTATTTAAAAAATGCTACCAAGTAACCGGCTATATAATTGTGACCAAATAATATTACGTAAAATGTTGTTTCGGTGTGGTGAAAATATGGCAAATAGGTACCTAAATCATTTGGCAAATGAAAAAAGTTCAAAAGAGGCTTCGGCCAATAGCAAAAAGTAATTTTGTAAATCGGCAAAATTTCGTTCGGTAAAATAATAACTATGACACATGATACTTACTTCGATGATCTAAAAATATGTTAAATAATGCATATAGCAAAAAAGACGTCGGTCAATAGTTTTCGATAAAATTAAATTCGAACAAAAAAAAATCTGAAAAGTGATCGGTTCCCGTAAATAACGCAAACTAAGAATGTTGTTGAACTGTCGAAATAAAAGCGAATGATAGTGTGTTACAAAGTTACCCCGATTCAAACACAAATTACAATAGGAAATGAAAAGAGAAACTGTGTTTAAACATCGGCATCGGTTAGTATTTAACACTCGCTACGAAAGTGGTTCCAACTTAACATCTATTTCAAAACTATCCCCAGTACGGAAAATAAGGATATCTTCGAAACTAATCTAACAGGACGGTCAGAGACGTTTCTCTTTTGGAACAGACCCATTTATACTAAAACTGGATTGCTTTTAGAGGCTTTCAGTTCAACTTGTGAGGTACTAAAGCCATTCATAGAGATATAATCTGGACATTGACTATTTCACGTACGATTTTAGTTGTTTAATGTTATGTTAGATACGCATTATTTAGTGTTATTATGTTGAAACCAATGGACTATTCCGTAAAAAAGGCGTATGTTTGTGATCCTGTCCCAAATACTATAAAGTGTTAAGTGTTCGTGCGTACTACTAGTACATACGAACACAAGAATAAATCAACAGTTTAAGTAAAAGTACAACATTTCACTTCTTTCTCAATCCGGTTGTATTTATATCCAGGGCATACTAGACGAGTGTATATTTGCCAAACTTCACCCAAATTAAAACAAGTGTAGCTGCTTCATTGTAGCAAATAAGCTCATAGAAACAGATTTCAATTTTGTTTTTTTTACAAATCTATTGAAACAGAATAAAAGGTATGCGAATCCAGTCGTAAAATGTATAGATTTAAGCCCCGTATCCACTGATGCGTAACGTCATACGCCTGTATATTTACAGCACTACACTCACTGTTCACCCGATTAGAGAAGGATACAACATACAAAACAAAAGCATTTCACTTCTCTTTCATACTTGGGTACTTCAAAATAAAGTGCGTCATACGGAGATTGGTCACAATGGATAACTATTGATGCACGCTCAAATGATGTCATTTTTCCAACGATACGCTAAATCTATGTTGTTACGGTACAGTGGACAGTGGGTTTTACATAGAGGGTTGATTTGACGTTTAGAGGGATATGTCAATACTATACAACATAATTTTTAGTATATGCGAAACCTAAATATAGTTTGTTCAGAATAAGTAACTGAATCGATTCCAATCATTTTTACACCATGTTATAATTTTTCCCAAAATGGTTTTTGTTTTTTTTTTCGGATTTCGCATATCTACACTAAAACTAGGTTTGTATAATGTTTTTAGAAAAGGGACTGTCATTTGTCTTTATTGTTGCGAGTAATCCGACTAACCACCACTTGAGCAGTGATGGCCAGTGGCCAATGGCCGCGACTTATGCCGGCGCCACACCAACGGGAAACGCCGTTGATTATCACGATGATGGACGTAAACCATAGGTGTAGCCACAATTTATCTCGATAATTTGACAACAGCATTCACATTGCCATTTGACGTTAGGCGATAACTCGGTGGGCATTGACGTTGACCGTTCAAGTGTGGCCACTGAACGTATCGCTTTATTAATCGGAATCTTTACCGCATTGCTTATCGCGATGCTGGGTATTGACGTTGACCGTTAGTGTGGCCCCAGCGTAACGAGTTGTAGGTCGTCGATTAAAATCAAATGTTATATCTCCTATAAAACCATAAGATGATGAGCCCAAAAACTGCATGTGGTCGATACAATAAAGTTCACTCACCCATTGCACCTAGTCAGGCGATTTTATCTGTAGATTATTTCATCACCGCACTGCTCTCAAAATGGTGAAGGAAAACATCGTGAGGAAACCGGCATGCCCTAGAAGACGTGTGACATCTACAAACGCGGACTGGGCTCACGTGGTGGATTACAGCATCCTCTCTCTCTCATAGAGAGGAGGCCTTTTTCCCAGCAGTGGGAAAATTATATGCTGATGATGATGAATCCGACTAAACGCAGTGAGCAGCATGGTAACCAATGTATGTTCAATCTCTTTTGCACTAAAAGGGCTTCTTACAGAGAGTAGTATCATATTAAAAGGCTGTCTTAATTTTTTATAACATCCCGTCAGAAAGCTCCTAAGTACGAAATAAATCCAAAACGTATTCATTATTGAACGAAGCGCACGTAAGCGGTTTACATACGATCAGTCAAGTGTACCTATTTATAGGTAGGTAATATAGTATTATGGTATGAGAAACCGTAGTCGTCGGAACACTTAATCCCTATTTACGGTAAATCGCGAGAGGTATTCGGAAATCTCGGAGTAACGACGTAACATAAGACGAGATAGACTATTTGGCTAGTATTAGTCGATTCGCCCGAATTAACGTGCCCGGATGGGGCGAAACGACACTTTCAAACCTTGTACCTATTATTTTTTTATACGCTTTATATTAGCTTCACTTGTATGTCAGTATGTCAGTATGTAACCGACTCCTTTGAGCGCGATTTTGACCCACTTTAAACGGTCAGATTTCATTGAAACTTTGTAAACTTGTCGAGGACCGATGACAATTTAATAATTTAAAAAAAAATTTAGAAAAAAAAACACGTTTTGTAGTTAGCAGAACTAAAAAATAGAAAATAAATAATAGTTTAAAAAACTAAAAAATACGCTTTAAAAACCAAACTAAAAAGGAGAAAATAATTTAATTCAATTAAAAAGCGTGGGGTGCTTGACATTAATTGATTATAAAAAAATACCTCCAAAAGCACCCCACGCTTTTTAATTGAATTAAATTATTTTCTCCTTTTTAGTTTGGTTTTTAAAGCGTATTTTTTAGTTTTTTAAACTATTATTTATTTATCTAGGCGATTAGCACGAAGTTAATTTCTTTGTAGACGAATCGATCACTTCAGAAATATGTATTATAAAATAGGAATATTTTGAATTCTATACATGCAACAAGGTCACTGCAAGTACCAACAAAGTGCAAAAGATTCAAACCGTGCCAATTGACTTACTTATATGTATTTCTGGTGCTATCGAGTCCCCCACTATTAGGTGTAGGACCAGCGCGACACAAATAAATACCTACCTACACTGTCTTCACATGACCAGTCCATCCCCTAACACAACTCGTTCCAGCCACTAAAAGTACCAAGACAAAGACCAAACAAAGGTCGCTAGTGACACTAGGACTCCAGTAGGTTCGTAAAGTTAATAAATTGAATTTAGTCGTCTCGGAGCCCAAAGTTTCTTTCCACAAAGGTTGAGATATGAAGTTAGTGGAGTTTCTATTATTCTGTACCAGGAGTACAGATCTTGCTTCGTACCAAACGCTGTGTACAATTTAAATGGAAATTGGTTTTACATACTTAATTTTAGTTGTTGAGATTTTCGTCGCCTGAGATTTATGTTTACCTGGTTATGGTTTTGTTTCATGATTTCTGGGCTGTGATAATTGTTTGAGAACTATAAATTGTCTTTGTTTAGAGATATCGGGATGTAAAGTACCTAATGTAAAGGACTTTGGTCTGAAGGCAGTGTTTGCAAAACAATAAGGTTTTTAACGTTTTTTTGTGGCTTTGCTGATTGCGGGCTACTTAAAACTAATGGAACTTCAAAGCTACATAATGTAGGATTAGACTCTTGAAATTTTGGATCTACCTACACACGCACATTTAAAAAAAAATCTACGGATATACCTACATTTCGTAGAGACTTTTTTATTAAAACATTTATCAGTTCTCTTCAGTTTGTCAATACTTTTGTAGCTTGTCAACCCTCAAACAAAAGCTCACCATATCACAGACAACACGAATATAAAAGAAACAAATGTCAAAAATATCGTCATAACATAAGCGTAGGAGTCAACCCGTCACCCGCCGCGTTATTCTGTCGTCACTGGCCATAAACCCTTCAATGCATACAAAAAGCTTCATTTTCAATATCGTGCCGGTTCGTTGGCCGGCAATATGTCGGTCGGGTACGGTTCTAAAACATATTTTACGCGTTCGCTTCGAGATCGTGAAGGGTTTACTATGGTTTACGGTCTGACTATCGCTTTAGATGTGCGGATGACCTAATTCGGTTATTTTTACGTAGCTGGATATAAGTTCGTTTGAAATGTTGTTATGGTATGAGATTGCTTCTAAGGTTGATTTTGTTGTGGTATTATTGAAAAAAAATATATCGACGTTTAAAAGTAACTGAACAAGATGTAGATCATGATAATATACTGGCACTCTATTTATTTAAACTACAGTAGAACTAGCTTTGGCCAGGTGGCTTCACCCGCGTTGAGGTCGGAAATTATACCACAGGAACGTACTACCCGGATAAAATGTATCACATATCATACTATTCATCATACTATTAATCCAGGTTATAAACTATTTGTGTGCCAAATTTCATCTAAATTCGTTCGACCGGTTTTGCTTGATTGAATAAAAACATCCAAGCATACAAACATCCAAACATAAAAACTTTCACATTTGTTTTTTTTTTTTTTTACTTAAAATATGTAGTAGAATACTTTTCTAATAATTATTTATAATAATTCTTACCCTATTGCGAATAACATAGCCAACAAAAACCTGTAATTACGAACACGGGAAGAAACCAGGAAACCCTATAACCTCCGACGAAAAAATTATTACACCCCGAAGGCATATTAATACACACGAAGCAATCTATTACAGTCATTCTAATCTTTATTACAATGTATTATATCAGAGTATCGACATCATTTTATGGCGTCTCGTATCCTCGGGGTGTAATTTTCGTAACACCCTGTAGCTATTTACGAGGGACAGGCTTAAAAGCTATCTGGACGTTAAAATTTATATTATAGACGTCTACGCCTCCCATTTTTTGTTTTCACAGCACTTTTTTAAGATGTTCTTCGTGTTCTCACACTTGAATGTTAATAGGATCGTAAATAGAGCTTGTTTTCTTTTTAAATGCCCTGTTAACTTTCACCGATGGCTAAGCTGACAAGAAAAATAATATTTCGTAATTTTTATGTTACAGGTAATCTTGACAAGCTGAAGAAACAACAAACACAATGGAAAGCAATATAGCTCCTAACTGCATGGTGGTGACACCCCATCACTTGGCTACACAGAGTGCCGTAGCAATTCTCAGAGAAGGAGGCACTGCTATCGAAGCAATGGTGTCAGCAGCCGCAACAATAGCTGTAGTGTACCCACATATGAACAGTATTGGAGGCGATTCATTTTGGCTCATTGTGCCACCCAGCGGTGACCCTGTAGTAATCGAAGCTTGTGGAGCAGCCGGCTCTTTAGCTACACCAGAATTTTATGAGCATTACCATAAAATTCCAAGTAAAGGCCCAAAGGTTGCCAATACAGTTGCAGGCACCGTCGGTGGTTGGGAAGAAGCTCTAGAATATGTCTCTGAATGTGGCTACCAAAGAATTTCATTAAACAAGTTACTAGCAGATGCCATTAGGTATGCAGAAGAAGGGTTCCCAGTTACAAAATCTCATCACGTGAGCTTAAAAAATTTACAAGCCGCAGGAAATCTCCCATCTGAATTTGAAAGTGTTTTTATGCCAGACGGAGAAATTCCAAAAGTTGGGGAGACATTCTGTCAAAAGCAACTCGCTGAGACTCTGCAACTTCTAGCTGAGAATGGTCTAAACAGTTTCTATAACGGTGACTTGGCGAATTTGATTGCTGAAGACATAGCTTTGTTAGGCATGCCTATCACGAAATCAGATCTTGCAAACTACGCGCCGGTTAGGAAAGAACCTCTACGATTATTGCACAGTCACGGCGAGGTATTCAACGTTCCTCCGCCGACTCAAGGCTTAGTTTCGCTTGCTATTCTTGGACTCTTGGACAAGTTGGGCATTAACGGTGAAGATGAGGGGCAATTTGTTCACACTGCAGTAGAAGCTACTAAACAATGTTTTAAGATGCGAGACCAGTACATTACTGATCCAGCGTTCATGAAAATTGATCCCAATTCATTGTTGACGAGCCAAAGTTTGTTTAAAATGGCAAGGGGTATTGATTTTGAACAAGCATCAAGTGCTGATGTGACCAAAGGTCCCGGGGACACAATTTGGATGGGGGCAATGGATAGTAAAGGCTTTTCTGTTTCTTTTATTCAGAGCACTTATCATCAGTTTGGAAGTAATGTGGTGCTGCCCCAAACAGGTATCTTATGGCACAATAGAGGCATATCATTTACTTTGGAGAGAGACCACATTCTATGTATAAAGCCTGGAAAGAAGCCTTTTCATACATTGAATCCGGCTGCAGCACGCCTTCATGATGGTCGTGTTTTGGTTTATGGGACCAGAGGAGGTGATGGACAGTCCCAAACGCAAGCAGCTATCTTCCACAGATACGTTGTGCAAGGCAAAAACTTGCAGCAAGCAATATCAGAACCTAGATGGCTTTATGGAAGAATTTCTGGTGATCTACAGACTACTTTGAAGTTAGAAGGCAGGTTTTCAGAGGAGACTGTGGAATCTTTAAAAGAACTGGGTCATGAGATTGTTATGTTACCGGATTATAGTGAGGATGTTGGTCAAGCTGGGGCTTTGGTCAGACATCCTGATGGGAATATGGAAGGGGCTTTCGATCCTCGAAGCAATGGAAGTGCTGCTGGATTTTAACTATAAGTGACAAACTTTTATATGTGTATGTAAAAACTATAAGGTGTTTGCAATAGTTTAAAATATATTTTGTACTTTAGACTAAAATAGCCAAGGAATTAGACTTTGTGCGCCTATTTACAAGCGACTCTATCGAATGATTGAATTCCAAAATCTTTAGTTGTGTTTAGTTTTAATCAAAAGAGTCACTTATAGGGAGGTGTAAAAAAACGGTATTTAATTAGTTCCAGGTCAACCAAGCCCAGGTTTGCACGGGCGATATTTTCCCACAGCGATTATTTTTCGCTCACTGGATCATCAACGTACTGCTTAGTGCCGTGAATTGGAAATCCAACAATGTGTTTTTCCGAAAAACTCTGTTGGATTCTGAACGTTCGGCTCTACACCAAGAGTTGAAAATCCAGTGCAGAATTGAATCTTGCCACGACATTTTACGCCCGTGGTTAACTGGTAAACGTATAAAATCTTAGAGAGTGACAACAGACAGCTCTTAAACTTATCATTCTAGTTTTGATGTTGGTATGATCAGCACCCTAATTGCGTAACACGCGATTAATCATAATCGGTTTCATTTTGACAGTTCAACAACATTCATTGCGTTATTTACGTTGTTGAGCAGACACATTTTTCGAACATATGAAGCAATGGTTTAGCCGTCTGTTTCAAAACGAAACAAATTATGATTAATCGTGAGTTACGCAATTAGGGTGCAGGTAAACAGGGTTGATCATATAGGCGGGTTTGTTTTAACAGCATTTATTGGCATTTATATCTAGGGTAGAAATGGTATAGATAGTGGTACATATAGTTACTTGTTAAAACTTCCAGAACTTATTTTACTGTCTTAATTAGTTTTTAATTGCGTACTTAGTTAATATTTAATCAACCGAGAGATAAAAGGAACGAACAAACTCTTCTAGTTACTCTTAGACTGTGAAAATTATTAAGTCCTATTATTAAAACTTTTTTTAATTCATCGCTCAAAGACACAAGCGTTCCCGGAAACTTCCTTGGACATTTTTGGAACTGTCAGAACCAAAAGAAAAATTTGCAAACTCGCAAGACTTATTTTCAGTGAAACTTGGAACGCCTTTGTCTTTTAAAAAATGGACCGAAAGTGGAGCTTAAAATTAACAGTCTAGGAACAGTTTTAAATTAGACAATCTCTTTGAAATATATGGTTCGTTTCCTGAACAGTGGTCGACGATAATTCACATTTATTGGAAAGATAAGGGAACGAACAAAGAATGGATGTAAATCAAAAAACGATGCTTTAAAATAATATCGGAGTTTGGCTTGACGTGGTATTGGTACGCACTGCAGATTTTTTTTTGATAAACGAAGCAATAAATAAAAATTAATGGGAATGCTATGGAAGGAATCTCATCAAAAAGGGATGTTTTTTTAATTTTTTTTGGTTTCTGTGTCCTTGTTTTGAAGCTTTCCGTTCAATTTGTCAAACAATCACATCAGCCTTAGGATAGAGATATTTTGATAACGTAAATACCTTTTACCTACGATAACAGAGAGGATGAGGATCAAGTATCAAATTACCAATAATATCGCTAATCTCTAATAATGTAATTATAACCTATATAATGATTGTATTATTTTCATAAACGTCATTTAAAATACTTACAGGCTTAAAAATTTGTTCATCTATGCTCAAATGGATCAGTCAGTAAGCTTTTTTTTAGTTTTTATAGGAACTTATATAAATAATCCGAATTTATGTATAAATTAATTGAATATAAGTACAATCATTTGATTGTTAGAAATGTTGTTAAGGTCTCTACAAAAGTTTATTTACGTAAATAAAAATATTTTTATAACTTACATTTTTTATTTTCAGAAGAAAGAGGCATTTCTTTTTATTTTTTGCGTGTGGAAAATTATCAAATAACTTCTCCCGCTCTGGGTGGATTAAGAGGGCGTGTCAGACTTTTACTGACTAAAACCTACCCGTGTGGTCAGTTGGCTGTATGCCAGGGGCCAGGGTAAATCTTTCAAACAACCCGCACCCCTGGCAGAAGAACCAGGCATTACAATATACTTTTCTCATTACAATAGATTAAAGTATAACTGTTGTTATACAAAATAAATTCTAGAGGGAATATTTGAAAACCTATGAGAACAAAATTACGAAAACAGCAAATAAAAATAAATAATACTCGCTCGAATTAAAACAGAAGCCCTAATTCGTTTTGTAAATTAAATATCTACCCTCGCTTACAAACTAAGAACAGACAAGCAACTCCAAACTTAATATATCTACCTAAAATTTCACCAACATTCACTGGGCGTATTGGCCCGAGTCCTGAAATTAGCCATGCCACAAGTAGCACGCACAATACCCACAGACAACAATAAATCTCTATACGATTCGTATCAGTTACATTGTCCATTGTCTACCCGTCGGCCCTATAGATTCAGTTCATTGAAGTGATCTTAGGGATCTATCGATCTATTGTGAAGTCAAAAGGATATGATTGGATAGAGATATCAACCTTCTATGGATGTTATGTAGATATTTTTGGAACAATCGGGATTATTCTATGTGTTTGGTTTACAGATCGTGTTTTGTCTCGTTTGAGGTGGATTGATTTGATTTCGGAACAATGTGAGATGTCGAAATTAGGTGTATGTTTTGGTTGTTCCTTGTAATTTATTTGTGAGTAGGTATTCCATAGATTTTTAACGGACTCCGAAACAATTGCGATTGATCAATTGCCATCAATCGTAATTTTAGTAATATTGCCAATCGTGTCAATTGCATTTGGTAGACGATTGCACATTGATGTGTAACAATATCAATCACGCAAAAATTTACGAATGCGATGGATGTTTTCAAGGATTCTAAGATTTGGATTAGGGAAACTTTATTGAAGCCCATTGAAGATTATTGATGCGTGTTTTACTAACATGTTATGCCACAGGTATGCTCAGAGTATGGTTTAGACTTAAGTTGGCAGTAGGTACGCATGGCGACATATCAAACTATACGTTTCCTGTATAAGCTAAGCTATACAATTGCGAGGTCAGCTAAAACTGGAAATGTATAGCTTGATAAGTTGTTGTGTGACATACCTACAATTCAAGCGTTCGTCATGTAAAGCTCTTGTAAGTGAACTCTTTCATTTATTTGTAACTAGCTGACCCGACAGACGTTGTCCTGCCTTAACTATTAATATTGTATTCGAATTGGTATAATTAATTTGCAACTTTCTTGTTTTTTTTCTTTCATAAGAACCTTCTCCTGACAATAACAAACACAACAAAAGAAGAATTAGCAAAATTGGTTCAGCCGTTCACGTGTGATGCCGTGACCAAGGGAAATAGGGATTCATTTTTATACGAGTATATAAGATAATAATCATATGGATGTCCACGGCAATGAAAAATATCATGAAGAAGGAAACACACCTACCTACTCATTTTTACGATATTGTTCTTTAACTTTAGAGCATGCCTTTTAGGATCTTTGAATCATTTTAAAGGCATTTCTGAACTAATCCATTGCTTTATTATTATCTCCTTTATTCCTTTCAATATACATATAAATTACATTTTTAAATATTAGTATAAAATTATATAAAAACATTTAAAAATATAAAAAATAGTGGCCCACCGGTATCGGGAACAAGGTCCAAGCTACCGGCGGTCAGGGCTCCAGAGAGAGGAACCTCCTGACAATGCGAGCCGTGTCCAGGAGTACTGCTTTCTGGATCAAGCCCTTGACCCAGCTGCCCAACGAGAGCCTCCTCAGATGTTGGTCGAGGCTCTTGGCTATCAAGCCATTGGCTGTAACAACTATCGGTACAATGATCGCTGAGTCCACATCCCACATGTCGACAACCTCGCGAGCCAAGTCAAGATACTTTATTTGTTTATCTTTCTCGGCTTTCACGAGGTTCCCGTCATGCGGGACCGTTATATCAACGATCATTGCACGCCGTTCTAGTCGATCCACCACCACTATATCAGGTTTATTGGCAACAATAGTCCTGTCAGTGATGATGGATCGATCCCAGTACAGTGTGACATGTCCATTTTCGAGAACTGGGTCGGGCACATACCTGTAGTACGGCACTTCTGATTCCACAAGGCTGTATTTCAGAGCAAGTTGCTGGTGGATAATCCTGGCTACTAGGTTGTGTCTATGCAAGTACTCCTCGTTAGCTAGACGAGAACACCCGGAGATTATGTGTCTGATTGATTCTCCTGGACGGTGGCATGCCCGACAGATGTCAACCGTGCCATCTTTCACAATAAATCTCCGGTAATTGTTCGTCATCATAACTTCGTCCATAATTGCACAGACAAAACCTTCGGTTTCCCCAAATAGGTCACCGAAACGTAGCCAGGCTACGGACGCTAGAAAGTCTACATCGGGTCCATGTAGGGCCCGGAAAAAGCGTCCGTGAAGCTCCTTACTCTGCCATACCTCCATGCGATCTTTAGTGTCAAGTACTACAGGCTTGCGCCAGTTCTCTTTACCCAAGGAGAGCGGGGTGAGGCCCTTGTCCACCGCAACCACATCTCGATGCATCCCCACGTCGGTTTCTAGGAAATAATCCCTGAGACTGCATATCTCGCGATTGTGGAGAGTCTTAGCATTTAAAAAGCCTCGACCTCCACATTTTCGCGGGATATACAGTCTCATTACCGATGACCGTGGGTGATGCATTCGATATGCAGTCAGCAGCGTACGGACCCTCCTATCTATGGCGTCGAGTTCGGTTTGAGTCCATTTGAGTATGCCGAAAGAGTACATCAAGACCGGCATGACCCAACCGTTGAAGGCACGCACCTTGTTTCCGCCTGATAAAAGACTATTAAATACTTTTTTCAGGCGGCCAAAGAAGCGTTCCTTCAACGATTGTTTCATGTCAGTAACATTGATGCCCAAAGCTTCCGACATACCCAAATACTTATAGGTTTCGGCTGCGGAGAGGGCTCGAAGTTTTATGGAATCCGAGAGTTGGGTTCCCACGGATTCCACAATCTCCCCTCGCTTTACATGCATGACCGCACATTTGTCCACACCAAAATCCATCCTAATGGCGCTACTGAAAGTTTCAGTTACTTTCAGTAGCTCCATCAGTTGCAAATTGTTGGGGGCAAAGAGTTTTAGGTCATCCATGTAGAGGAGGTGAGATATAACCTGACCACCTCTCCTCAGTCGATAGCCTATACCTGAATCCTCCAGCAGTGTGCTTAGAGGATTCAGGGCTAGGCAGAACCAAAGCGGACTCAAACTGTCGCCCTGAAATATGCCTCGCTCGATCCTTATCGGTTCGCTATTCCTCTGAATATTTCGACATCCTGGATATCGAAGGACCGTCCTCCATTGCCCCATACATGACATCAGGAAGGTGCGCAGAGTTGTATCTACTTTATACAATTCCAGCACCCTCATGAGCCATGTATGTGGCACCGAGTCATAGGCCTTCTTGTAGTCTATCCAACATGTCGAAAGATCCTTTCTGGAACGACTAACCTGTTGGCTAATGGCCATATCAATGAGGAGCAGCTCCTTAGTACCGCGGGATCCGTTCCGACACCCATTTTGAGAGACAGACATGATGGAATTGGTGTCTACATGATTGTAAATTTTAGCTCTCAAAATGGATGTAAGAACCTTATAGACCGTCGGTAAACACGTGATCGGTCTATAATTTTTGGGTTCCGCGGTACTACCAGATTTATGGAGCAGGTGGGTAACTCCTGTCGTTAGGAACTGGGGTAGCGAACCAGACTCCAAAGCAGTCTGGTACTGAGCCGCCAAGCGAGCGTGCGATCCAATGAACCATTTGATCCAGAAGTTGTGCAGCCCGTCCGGCCCTGGAGATTTCCAATTTGGCAGCGGACGGACTGCACGAGCTACATCTTGGGGGCAGATGGTAATAGCCCCCATTTCTGGTATTGGATCGCAGGCTCGCTCGACTTCCCGAGCCCAATCACCTTCGGTGTGACTGACAGGCATCGACCAGATACTACGCCAAAAAGAACACATAGCATCATCGTCTGGTAGGCGCGTGTCAGCCACACTTTGATCCGGTCGCTCCCAAGCCCTATATACCCACCTTTCATCACTTTGAAAAGTGCGGTTCTGGGTGTATCGATCCACTCGCCGCTTATACCTACGAATACGGTTTGCCCATGCATACACTTTCTGCTTCAGGAAGTCGATGCGCTCCGTGACACAAGATGTATAGTCTTGAGGACTGATATCAGTCCCCGAGAACGCCCGTCTCACAAAGCGCATCACTCTAGGGCGAGTATTGCCCTCCCTGAAGCAGATTAGTTTTCCGATGAGGGCTCTGGCCCCACCAATACGGCGTTCAATTCTGCACTGCCAAGCTGGTACGGCTGGTTTCGGTCGTGTAGCTCTTGAGTCATTGGCAAATTTGACGTGAGCTACACGACATGCCGCTACAGCCGCGCAGTACAAAATCGAATGAGTATCGGCGAGGTCTTCGCAGTCATCAAAAAAGTTTGACAACTGCGAATCCAGAGCCGCCACCAGCGCCCTATTTTTATTATGCATGGGCAAACGAGGTAAGCGTGGTCTAAGTTCGGGCGACATGAATCGATATTCCCGAATCGCACCGTCCAAAGCACTCCTCAATTCCTCATTGCACTGGGTACTTACGTTAGTAACCCTATCATCAGTCCCCTCGTCAGCTTGAGGCGCGTGGCTTGTGGTGAACCGTGTTGGAACCACAACTGTCTGCGGCGGCGGCGGGGGGACGATGACATGGCTACTCTGCATTTCAATTCGCAAGCGATCAAGTACAGTGTCATCCAACATATGGTTACGCTGGATGACCCGCACCTGATCCGATAGTCGTTGTGTCGAAACGTTGACAGTTGGTTCAAGCACCTGAAAAAGAGAGAGCATCCGAACACGGTACGCGGTCAGATTGTTTCCTCCCTCTGTAGCCCCATAGTATGAGCGCATGACGTTTTCGTTGATGGATCGTGTCCATCTCATGCGCTGCACACTTCCGCCGGGAGCTGGGACCCTATCAGAGGCCGGTGGGCCTCGAGGTCCTAAACCGTCCGGCGGCCGGCGTCCTCTTCGTCGACGAGCAGGTGGTGGCGTCGTGGGCGGAGAGAAATACTCGTCGCTCGAGCTCGACGCAACTACCGCGGCCGGTGTCATCACAGCGCCCGCAGTGGGGCTGGGTACCGGCGGCGGCGAGGCGGAGCTGAGCGACGAGTCCGGAGGTGGTGGGCGTGCATTTCGGGCGGCAGATCTTGTCAACATTTTACCTTAATTTCTTAATCTTCTTCATAGTTGTTCGGAGGTGACATCTGTCATGTCACCTCCGATTCGGTATTTTTGATTATGCTTATTACATTTTTATATTTTACGGTCTTGTTTTTGGTTTTTCGATGTAATTTAGGTTTCTGGTTTGATTTGAAATTAAAAAACTCTTGTGAAATTGAGTAAAAATAACTTTAACTATTGAAATTGCAGAAAATTTAAAATCATGAGGTTTTGTTGACACGGTGTTGCCATTATTATTATTATTATCTCCTTTATTCCTTTCAATATACATATAAATTACATTTTTAAATATTAGTATAAAATTATATAAAAACATTTAAAAATATAAAAAATAGTGGCCCACCGGTATCGGGAACAAGGTCCAAGCTACCGGCGGTCAGGGCTCCAGAGAGAGGAACCTCCTGACAATGCGAGCCGTGTCCAGGAGTACTGCTTTCTGGATCAAGCCCTTGATCCAGCTGCCGAACGAGAGCCTCCTCAGATGTTGGTCGAGGCTCTTGGCTATCAAGCCATTGGCTGTAACAACTATCGGTACAATGATCGCTGAGTCCACATCCCACATGTCGACAACCTCGCGAGCCAAGTCAAGATACTTTATTTGTTTATCTTTCTCGGCTTTCACGAGGTTCCCGTCATGCGGGACCGTTATATCAACGATCATTGCACGCCGTTCTAGTCGATCCACCACCACTATATCAGGTTTATTGGCAACAATGGTCCTGTCAGTGATGATGGATCGATCCCAGTACAGTGTGACATGTCCATTTTCGAGAACTGGGTCGGGCACATACCTGTAGTACGGCACTTCTGATTCCACAAGGCTGTATTTCAGAGTAAGTTGCTGGTGGATAATCCTGGCTACTAGGTTGTGTCTATGCAAGTACTCCTCGTTAGCTAGACGAGAACACCCGGAGATTATGTGTCTGATTGATTCTCCTGGACGGTGGCATGCCCGACAGATGTCAACCGTGCCATCTTTCACAATAAATCTCCGGTAATTGTTCGTCATCATAACTTCGTCCATAATTGCACAGAAAAAACCTTCGGTTTCCCCAAATAGGTCACCGAAACGTAGCCAGGCTACGGACGCTAGAAAGTCTACATCGGGTCCATGTAGGGCCCGGAAAAAGCGTCCGTGAAGCTCCTTACTCTGCCATACCTCCATGCGATCTTTAGTGTCAAGTACTACAGGCTTGCGCCAGTTCTCTTTACCCAAGGAGAGCGGGGTGAGGCCTTTGTCCACCGCAACCACATCTCGATGCATCCCCACGTCGGTTTCTAGGAAATAATCCCTGAGACTGCATATCTCGCGGTTGTGGAGAGTCTTAGCATTTAAAAAGCCTCGACCTCCACATTTTCGCGGGATATACAGTCTCATTACCGATGACCGTGGGTGATGCATTCGATATGCAGTCAGCAGCGTACGGACCCTCCTATCTATGGCGTCGAGTTCGGTCTGAGTCCATTTGAGTATGCCGAAAGAGTACATCAAGACCGGCATGACCCAACCATTGAAGGCACGCACCTTGTTTCCGCCTGATAAAAGACTATTAAATACTTTTTTCAGGCGGCCAAAGAAGCGTTCCTTCAACGATTGTTTCATGTCAGTAACATTGATGCCCAAAGCTTCCGACATACCCAAATACTTATAGGTTTCGGCTGCGGAGAGGGCTCGAAGTTTTATGGAATCCGAGAGTTGGGTTCCCACGGATTCCACAATCTCCCCTCGCTTTACATGCATGACCGCACATTTGTCCACACCAAAATCCATCCTAATGGCGCTACTGAAAGTTTCAGTTACTTTCAGTAGCTCCATTAGTTGCAAATTGTTGGGGGCAAAGAGTTTTAGGTCATCCATGTAGAGGAGGTGAGATATAACCTGACCACCTCTCCTCAGTCGATAGCCTATACCTGAATCCTCCAGCAGTGTGCTTAGAGGATTCAGGGCTAGGCAGAACCAAAGCGGACTCAAACTGTCGCCCTGAAATATGCCTCGCTCGATCCTTATCGGTTCGCTATTCCTCTGGATATTTCGACATCCTGGATATCGAAGGACCGTCCTCCATTGCCCCATACATGACATCAGGAAGGTGCGCAGAGTTGTATCTACTTTATACAATTCCAGCACCCTCGTGAGCCATGTATGTGGCACCGAGTCATAGGCCTTCTTGTAGTCTATCCAACATGTCGAAAGATCCTTTCGGGAACGACGAACCTGTTGGCTAATGGCCATATC
The DNA here is from genome assembly GCA_947359405.1 of Antitype chi. Taxonomy (NCBI): domain Eukaryota; kingdom Metazoa; phylum Arthropoda; class Insecta; order Lepidoptera; family Noctuidae; genus Antitype; species Antitype chi. The sequence goes on along the minus strand of OX375815.1, from coordinate 3,950,116 downwards.
AATGAGGAGCAGCTCCTTAGTACCGCGGGATCCGTTCCGACATCCATTTTGAGAGACAGACATGATTGAATTAGTGTCTACATGATTGTAAATCTTAGCTCTCAAAATGGATGTAAGAACCTTATAGACCGTCGGTAAACACGTGATCGGTCTATAATTTTTGGGTTCCGCGGTACTACCTGATTTATGGAGCAGGTGGGTAACTCCTATCGTTAGGAACTGGGGTAGCGAACCAGACTCCAAAGCAGTCTGGTACTGAGCCGCCAAGCGAGCGTGCGACCTTTGCAACCATTTAATCCAGAAGTTGTGCAGCCCGTCCGGCCCTGGAGACTTCCAATTGGGTAACGGACGGACTGCACGAGCTACATCTTGGGGGCAGATGGTAATAGCCCCCATTTCTGGTATTAGATCGCAGGCTCGCTCGACTTCCCGAGCCCAATCACCTTCGGTGTGACTGACAGGCACCGACCAGATACTACGCCAAAAAGAACACATAGCATCATCGTCTGGTAGGCGCGTGTCAGCCACACTTTGGTCCGGTCGCTCCCAAGCCCTATATACCCACCTTTCATCACTTTGAAAAGTGCGGTTCTGGGTGTATCGATCCACTCGCCGCTTATACCTACGAATACGGTTTGCCCATGCATACACTTTCTGCTTCAGGAAGTCGATGCGCTCCGTGACACAAGACGTATAGTCTTGAGGACTGATATCAGTCCCCGAGAACGCCCGTCTCACAAAGCGCATCACTCTAGGGCGAGTATTGCCCTCCCTGAAGCAGATTAGTTTTCCGATGAGGGCTCTGGCCCCACCAATACGGCGTTCAATTCTGCACTGCCAAGCTGGTACGGCTGGTTTCGGTCGTGTAGCTCGTGAGTCATTGGCAAATTTGACGTGAGCTACACGACATGCCGCTACAGCCGCGCAGTACAAAATCGAATGAGTATCGGCGAGGTCTTCGCAGTCATCAAAAAAGTTTGACAACTGCGAATCCAGAGCTGCCACCAGCGCCCTATTTTTATTATGCATGGGCAAACGAGGTAAGCGTGGTCTAAGTTCGGGCGACATGAATCGATATTCCCGAATCGCACCGTCCAAAGCACTCCTCAATTCCTCATTGCACTGGGTACTTACGTTAGTAACCCTATCATCAGTCCCCTCGTCAGCTTGAGGCGCGTGGCTTGTGGTGAACCGTGGTGGTACCACAACTGTCTGCGGCGGCGGCGGGGGGACGATGACATGGCTACTCTGCATTTCAATTCGCAAGCGATCAAGTACAGTGTCATCCAACATATGTTTACGCTGGATGACCCGCACCTGATCCGATAGTCGTTGTGTCGAAACGTTGACAGTTGGTTCAAGCACCTGAAAAAGAGAGAGCATCCGAACACGGTACGCCGTCAGATTGTTTCCTCCCTCTGTAGCCCCATAGTATGAGCGCATGACGTTTTCGTTGATGGATCGTGTCCATCTCATGCGCTGCACACTTCCGCCGGGAGCTGGGACCCTATCAGAGGCCGGTGGGCCTCGAGGTCCTAAACCGTCCGGCGGCCGGCGTCCTCTTCGTCGACGAGCAGGTGGTGGCGTCGTGGGCGGAGAGAAATACTCGTCGCTCGAGCTCGACGCAACTACCGCGGCCGGTGTCATCACAGCGCCCGCAGTGGGGCTGGGTACCGGCAGCGGCGAGGCGGAGCTGAGCGACGAGTCCGGAGGTGGTGGGCGTGCATTTCGGGCGGCAGATCTTGTCAACATTTTACCATATTTTCTTAATCTTCTTCATAGTTGTTCGGAGGTGACATCTGTCATGTCACCTCCGATTCGGTATTTTTGATTATGCTTATTACATTTTTATATTTTACGGTCTTGTTTTTGGTTTTTCGATGTAATTTAGGTTTCTGGTTTGATTTGAAATTAAAATTATTATTATTTCCTTTATTCAATTAAATATACATATAAATTATATTTTTAAATATTAGTATAAAAATATAAAAACATTTAAAAATATAAAAAATAGTAGCCCACCGGTATCGGGAACAAGGTCCAAGCTACCGGCGGTCAGGGCTACAGAGAGAGGAACCTCCTAACAATGCGAGCCGTGTCCAGGAGTACCGCTTTCTGAATCAAGCCCTTGACCCAGCTGCCCAACGAGAGCCTCCTCAGATGTTGGTCGAGGCTCTTGGCTATCAAGCCATTGGCTGTAACAACTATCGGTACAATGATCGCTGAGTCCACATCCCACATGTCGACAACCTCGTGAGCCAAGTCAAGATACTTGATTTGTTTATCTTTCTCGGCTTTCACGAGGTTCCCGTCATGCGGGACCGTTATATCAACGATCATTGCACGCCGCTCTAGTCGATCCACCACCACTATATCAGGTTTATTGGCGACAATAGTCCTGTCAGTGATGATGGATCGATCCCAGTACAGTGTGACATGTCCATTTTCGAGAACTGGGTCGGGCACATACCTGTAGTACGGCACTTCTGATTCTACAAGATTGTATTTCAGAGCAAGTTGCTGGTGGATAATCCTGGCTACTAGGTTATGTCTATGCAAGTATTCTTCGTTAGCTAGACGAGAACACCCGGAGATTATGTGTCTGATTGATTCTCCCGGACGGTGACATGCCCGACAGATGTCAACCGTGCCATCTTTCACAATAAATCTCCGGTAATTGTTCGTCATCATAACTTCGTCCATAATTGCACAGACAAAACCTTCGGTTTCCCCAAATAGGTCACCGAAACGTAGCCAGGCTACGGACGCTAGAAGGTCTACATCGGGTCCATGTAGGGCCTGAAAAAAGCGTCCGTGAAGCTCCTTACTCTGCCATACCTCCATGCGATCTTTAGTGTCAAGCACTACAGGCTTGCGCCAGTTCTCTTTACCCAAGGAGAGCGGGGTGAGGCCCTTATCCACCGCGACCACATCTCGATGCATCCCCACGTCGGTTTCTAGGAAATAATCCCTGAGACTGCATATCTCGCGGTTGTGGAGAGTCTTAGCATTTAAAAAGCCTCGACCTCCACATTTTCGCGGGATATACAATCTCATTACCGATGACCGTGGGTGATGCATTCGATATGCAGTCAGCAGCGTACGGACCCTCCTATCTATGGTGTCGAGTTCGGTCTGAGTCCATTTGAGTATGCCGAAAGAGTACATCAAGACCGGCATGACCCAACCGTTGAAGGCACGCACCTTGTTTCCGCCTGATAAAAGACTATTAAATACTTTTTTCAGGCGGCCAAAGAAGCGTTCCTTCAACGATTGTTTCATGTCAGTAACATTGATGCCCAAAGCTTCCGACATACCCAAATACTTATAGGTTTCGGCTGCGGAGAGGGCTCGAAGTTTTATGGAATCCGAGAGTTGGGTTCCCACGGATTCCACAATCTCCCCTCTCTTTACATGCATGACCGCACATTTGTCCACACCAAAATCCATCCTGATGGCGCTACTGAAAGTTTCAGTTACTTTCAGTAGCTCCATCAGTTGCAAATTGTTGGGGGCAAAGAGTTGTAGGTCATCCATGTAGAGGAGGTGAGATATAACCTGACCACCTCTCCTCAGTTGATAGCCTATACCTGAATCCTCCAACAGTGTGCTTAGAGGATTCAGGGCTAGGCAGAACCAAAGCGGACTCAAACTGTCGCCCTGAAATATGCCTCGCTCGATCCTTATCGGCTCGCTATTCCTCTGGATATTTCGACATCCTGGATATTGAAGGACCGTCCTCCATTGTCCCATACATGATATCAGGAAGGTGCGCAGAGTTGTATCTACTTTATACAACTCCAACACCTTCATGAGCCATGTATGTGGCACCGAGTCATAGGCCTTCTTGTAATCTATCCAACATGTCGAAAGATCCTTTCGGAAACGACGAACCTGTTGGCTAATGGCCATATCAATGAGGAGCAGCTCCTTAGTACCGCGGGACCCGTTCCGACATCCATTTTGAGAGACAGACATGATGGAATTACTGTCTATATGATTGTAAATCTTAGCTCTCAAAATGGATGTAAGAACTTTATAGACCGTCGGTAAACACGTGATCGGCCTATAATTTTTGGGTTCCGCGGTACTACCTGATTTATGGAGCAGGTGGGTTACTCCTGTCGTGAGAAACTGGGGTAGCGAACTAGACTCTAAAGCAACCTGGAACTGAGCCGCCAAGCGAGCGTGCGATCTTTGAAACCATTTAATCCAAAAGTTGTGCAGCCCATCCGGCCCTGGAGATTTCCAGTTGGGTAACGGACGGACTGCACGAGCTACATCTTGGGGGCAGATGGTAATAGCCCCCATTTCTGGTATTGGATCGCAGGCTCGCTCGACTTCCCGAACCCAATCACCTTCGGTGTGACTGACAGGCACCGACCAGATACTACGCCAAAAAGAACACATGGCATCATCATCCGGGAGGCGCGTGTCAGCCACACCTTGGTCTGATCGCTCCCAAGCTCTATATACCCACCTTTCATCACTTTGGAAAGTGCGGTTCTGGGTGTATCGATCCACTCGCCGCTCATACCTACGAATACGGTTTGCCCATGCATACACTTTCTGCTTCAGGAAGTCGATGCGCTCTGTGACACAGGACATATAGTCTTGAGGACTGATATTAGTCCCCGAGAACGCCCGTCTCACAAAGCGCATCACTCGAGGGCGAGTATTGCCCTCCCTGAAGGAGATTAGTTTGCCGATGAGGGCTCTGGCACCACCAATACGGCGTTCAATTCTGCACTGCCAAGCTGGTGCGGCTGGTTTCGGTCGTGTAGCTCTTGAATCACTTGCGAATTTGACGTGAGCTACACGACATGCCGCTACAGCCGCACAGTACAAAATCGAATGAGTATCGGTGAGGTCTTCGCAGTCATCAAAATAGTTTGACAACTGCGAATCCAGAGCCGCCACCAGCGCTCTATTTTTGTTATGCATGGGCAAACGAGGTAAGCGTGGTCTAAGTTCGGGTGACATGAACCGATATTCCCGAATCGCACCATCCAAAGCACTCCTCAATTCCTCACTGCACTGGGTACTTACGTTTGTAGCCCTATCATCAGTCCCCTCGTCAGTTTGATCTGTATTTAACTGTGGTGGTATTTGTGATACCACCACATTCTGTAACGGGGGAGCGATGACATGGCTACTCTGCATTTCATTGCGTAGGCGATCAAGTACTGTGTCATCCAACATATGGTTACGCTGGATGACCCGCACCTGATCCGATAGTCGTTGTGATGAAACGTTGATAGCTGGCTCAAGCACCTGAAACAGAGAGAGCATCCGAACACGGTACGCGGTCAGGTTGTTTTCTCCCTCTGTAGCCCCATAGTATGAGCGCATGACATTCTCATTAATGGATCGTGTCCATCTCATGCGCTGCACACTTCCGCCGAGAGCTGGGACCCTATCAGAGGCCGGTGGGCCTCGAGGTCCTAAACATGTCGGCGGCCGGCGTCCTCCCCGTCGGCGAGCAGGTGGTGGCGTCGTGGGCGGAGAGAAATACTCGTCGCTCGAGCTCGACGCAACTACCGCGGCCGGTGTCGTCACAGCGCCCACAGTGGGGCTGGGTACCGGCGGCGGCGAGGCGGAGCTGAGCGACGAGTCCGGAGGTGGTAGGCGTGCACTTCGAGCTTTTGATCTCGTCAACATTGCATGTTTTTTACGTTTTTCATATTCCAAATTTTTGTTCCTTCATAGAAGTCTAAATTTGACAGCCGTCATTCTTCGGTTTTCTGTATTTTCTTTTAGTTTTTTCATGATAATGATGCTTTTTATTGTCGATTTATTTATGGTTTTATGATTTGTTGTGATTCTTGTGCTATGTAGCTCACAGGAATTAATAAAAACGGAAAATAGGAGATAAGATTTTTTATTACGTGTTGACGTATCAGTGTTGCTATTATTATTATTATCTCCTTTATTCCTTTCAATATACATATAAATTACATTTTTAAATATTAGTATAAAATTATATAAAAACATTTAAAAATATAAAAAATAGTGGCCCACCGGTATCGGGAACAAGGTCCAAGCTACCGGCGGTCAGGGCTCCAGAGAGAGGAACCTCCTGACAATGCGAGCCGTGTCCAGGAGTACTGCTTTCTGGATCAAGCCCTTGACCCAGCTGCCCAACGAGAGCCTCCTCAGATGTTGGTCGAGGCTCTTGGCTATCAAGCCATTGGCTGTAACAACTATCGGTACAATGATCGCTGAGTCCACATCCCACATGTCGACAACCTCGCGAGCCAAGTCAAGATACTTTATTTGTTTATCTTTCTCGGCTTTCACGAGGTTCCCGTCATGCGGGACCGTTATATCAACGATCATTGCACGCCGTTCTAGTCGATCCACCACCACTATATCAGGTTTATTGGCAACAATGGTCCTGTCAGTGATGATGGATCGATCCCAGTACAGTGTGACATGTCCATTTTCGAGAACTGGGTCGGGCACATACCTGTAGTACGGCACTTCTGATTCCACAAGGCTGTATTTCAGAGCAAGTTGCTGGTGGATAATCCTGGCTACTAGGTTGTGTCTATGCAAGTACTCCTCGTTAGCTAGACGAGAACACCCGGAGATTATGTGTCTGATTGATTCTCCTGGACGGTGGCATGCCCGACAGATGTCAACCGTGCCATCTTTCACAATAAATCTCCGGTAATTGTTCGTCATCATAACTTCGTCCATAATTGCACAGACAAAACCTTCGGTTTCCCCAAATAGGTCACCGAAACGTAGCCAGGCTACGGACGCTAGAAAGTCTACATCGGGTCCATGTAGGGCCCGGAAAAAGCGTCCGTGAAGCTCCTTACTCTGCCATACCTCCATGCGATCTTTAGTGTCAAGTACTACAGGCTTGCGCCAGTTCTCTTTACCCAAGGAGAGCGGGGTGAGGCCCTTGTCCACCGCAACCACATCTCGATGCATCCCCACGTCGGTTTCTAGGAAATAATCTCTGAGACTGCATATCTCGCGATTGTGGAGAATCTTAGCATTTAAAAAGCCTCGACCTCCACATTTTCGCGGGATATACAGTCTCATTACCGATGACCGTGGGTGATGCATTCGATATGCAGTCAGCAGCGTACGGACCCTCCTATCTATGGCGTCGAGTTCGGTCTGAGTCCATTTGAGTATGCCGAAAGAGTACATCAAGACCGGCATGACCCAACCGTTGAAGGCACGCACCTTGTTTCCGCCTGATAAAAGACTATTAAATACTTTTTTCAGGCGGCCAAAGAAGCGTTCCTTCAACGATTGTTTCATGTCAGTAACATTGATGCCCAAAGCTTCCGACATACCCAAATACTTATAGGTTTCGGCTGCGGAGAGGGCTCGAAGTTTTATGGAATCCGAGAGTTGGGTTCCCACGGATTCCACAATCTCCCCTCGCTTTACATGCATGACCGCACATTTGTCCACACCAAAATCCATCCTAATGGCGCTACTGAAAGTTTCAGTTACTTTCAGTAGCTCCATTAGTTGCAAATTGTTGGGGGCAAAGAGTTTTAGGTCATCCATGTAGAGGAGGTGAGATATAACCTGACCACCTCTCCTCAGTCGATAGCCTATACCTGAATCCTCCAGCAGTGTGCTTAGAGGATTCAGGGCTAGGCAGAACCAAAGCGGACTCAAACTGTCGCCCTGAAATATGCCTCGCTCGATCCTTATCGGTTCGCTATTCCTCTGGATATTTCGACATCCTGGATATCGAAGGACCGTCCTCCAATGCCCCATACATGACATCAGGAAGGTGCGCAGAGTTGTATCTACTTTATACAATTCCAGCACCCTCATGAGCCATGTATGTGGCACCGAGTCATAGGCCTTCTTGTAGTCTATCCAACATGTCGAAAGATCCTTTCGGGAACGACGAACCTGTTGGCTAATGGCCATATCAATGAGGAGCAGCTCCTTAGTACCGCGGGATCCGTTCCGACATCCATTTTGAGAGACAGACATGATTGAATTAGTGTCTACATGATTGTAAATCTTAGCTCTCAAAATGGATGTAAGAACCTTATAGACCGTCGGTAAACACGTGATCGGTCTATAATTTTTGGGTTCCGCGGTACTACCTGATTTATGGAGCAGGTGGGTAACTCCTGTCGTTAGGAACTGGGGTAGCGAACCAGACTCCAAAGCAGTCTGGTACTGAGCCGCCAAGCGAGCGTGCGACCTTTGCAACCATTTAATCCAGAAGTTGTGCAGCCCGTCCGGCCCTGGAGACTTCCAATTGGGTAACGGACGGACTGCACGAGCTACATCTTGGGGGCAGATGGTAATAGCCCCCATTTCTGGTATTAGATCGCAGGCTCGCTCGACTTCCCGAGCCCAATCACCTTCGGTGTGACTGACAGGCACCGACCAGATACTACGCCAAAAAGAACACATAGCATCATCGTCTGGTAGGCGCGTGTCAGCCACACTTTGGTCCGGTCGCTCCCAAGCCCTATATACCCACCTTTCATCACTTTGAAAAGTGCGGTTCTGGGTGTATCGATCCACTCGCCGCTTATACCTACGAATACGGTTTGCCCATGCATACACTTTCTGCTTCAGGAAGTCGATGCGCTCCGTGACACAAGACGTATAGTCTTGAGGACTGATATCAGTCCCCGAGAACGCCCGTCTCACAAAGCGCATCACTCTAGGGCGAGTATTGCCCTCCCTGAAGCAGATTAGTTTTAGCAGATTATTATTATTATTATTATTAAAAGCCTGTGATGTCCCACTGCAGGGCAAAGGCCTCTCTACTCTCTATCCATTGCTTTATATGTTCGAAAAATGTGTGTAGGTAGTAAACAACGGAAATAACTAAATGCATGTTAGTGAACAGTCAGAATGAAAGCCATTCCTACTGTTTGTGTGCTATGCAATTACCTTTCGGTATTTGCTGACTTTCAATAAACGTTTTTTATGGTAGAACTTTCTATTAAAATGCAAATGATTACCTAGTCATAACTCACTAACCCCTCGTCGTATAACAATAATTTTCCCCATATTAAGTCCTAAACCAGAACTATAATATTACCAACAAGCCAGTACTTTCAGGGTCTAATAAATACCGCGCTTAATACAGCGTCTTGGCCCAAAACTGTCAAAGAGTCTCATTGGGGGCTGAACTGTGGCCTGCGAAGTTCAGCGATACAACTTAATACGACACTAGGAAAGTTTCCCTTACTACGGTACGGTCATAAGACTTGCCTTTATGGTAAGATTTTTCTTAGGTGAGGAGAATGAGAATGTAAACAAAATTTTTGCGCGTTTAGTAGCAGGGATCGGTGGATTTGTTTTTAATTTGAGTGTTGTTTAATTCACTCAACAGTTTTCAGTAGTATTACATAAAGTAGTAAGAAGTAAGCGAGAAGCAAGTACGACCGATAGATGTGGTGACATTTTTGGGAGATAAGTCCAGCATTGGACGTCTTTCGGCTGAACTGATGATGATGATAACAGCAAAGCGCTTCGTGATGCAAAAAGCAGTGGAAACAGAAAAAATGCGTATGTATTATTATTCGTATGTATAAAGTGATGGAACTCAAAACATAATTAAACATAGTTTATTGCATCAAAAAAAAAAAAACATCAAAGTCACCTCTAAATTATCTTTAAAACCAGTTCATCCCTTCACTATCAATTATAATTATAATTAAAAATATACCATAAAATGTCAAATGCCAAACTGCATCCAGTGATGGATTACTTATTATTAAATAGTTAATTTCTAATTTTATACGATTTTATTACAATTTTTACGACACTGCTTGCTCATTTATTATTCGAATTTATTACAACAGATTTTAACCCGTATCGGATTGCAATGAGAACTATTATCGCTCATAACGACAATATCTAAAGTTACCAGGGCCTTAATAAATAAGTACGAGGCCAGTGGTGGCCTGGCTGGAAACTGCTGGCGCTGTACTTTTTGTGAGTAATTTCATTGCCCCACTGCTATAGAAACTGTGAAGGAAAACTTCGTGAGGAAACCGGCATGTTCTAGAAGCAAACATACGAGGACATGTGACATCTGCCAACCCACACTGGGCCCACGTGGTAGATTACGGCCCACGGAGAGGCCAGTGTCCCAGCAGTGGGAACGTTATAGGCCGATAATGCTAAAGAAGTACGATGTGATGGTGAACGAATTTTCAGAAGACTTTACGCTCTTCATATGAGACTTATGAGAGAACATGAGGTTAGTGGGTAATGCTAATCATAGTAAGACCGTCAGAGGTAAGGAAACGACTATGATGAAGAATAGAATCACAGCTTATTAATGACTAGCAGCGCTCTGCGGTTTCACCCACGTAATTCCCGTTCCCGTGGGAATACGGGGATAGTGCCTGTCATCATATAGCCTGTCATCCGGGGATAGTGTAGCTTCCCAATAGTGAAAGAATTTCTCAAATCGGTTCAGTAGTTTCGGAGCCAATTCAATGTAAACAAACAAACAATCAAATCTTTCCTCAGTATAATATTAGTATAGATAAAAGCAAAGTAGTTACTCTACAGTCGTATCTTCTACAATAATGTTTCTATAAATACCTACTGCCAACGCCTAAAATGTACCTATCTACACTGTTGGTAGAACATAAGCTTGCAAGCACCTAATGCACTCCGAGCCATAACCAGCAAGACACCATAAATTACATGAATACTGGGCAGGGTGCAGCAAAATCTTTATTATTAACATTTGTTATTTAATAGTAGGCGCATCCTTGTCACTTCATAGGTCATAGGTACAGAAGAACAGTTCCATACAATGAGCGAAAACAAGCAAACATAGACTGCGATTTAAAAATCGCCGTACACAATGGACGTATAACAAAAACATGGCGGAATTCATTCGCGCATTGGATCTTAAACGCAGTGTTTGGCGCCGAGAGCTGAAAATCGATCAGTGTGTTTTTTCAACGTGCTGGGATGCCGTCTGTTGGATTTTTAATGCTCGGTTCGATACAGAGAGTTGACAATCTTTAGGTACTGTTTCAAGCGAATACCAACCGTATTCTGTAACAATCTCACTGTGAAATCTTAGGTGATGTGAGTTTGACGTAAGATATCATTACAACTGATGCTCAGGATTGACACTATATTGATGCAGCTCACTTCAACCTCACTTCACATAAATTTTCAGGATGACTTTTTGAAAGAAAAGACTGACAGTTGCGCGACTTTACTCGCATTTTGTTCGTGAGTTATGCCTATGTGTGCGTGCATTTTCGCTCGATGTATGAAACCAGTCTTCTGTACCTTTTTGTTTTGTGGTACAGGTTAAATTAAGATGAATGGGGTCACTTCATTATTCTGTAAGTTTAATTTCGCAATGTTTAGACCATTTGTTCAAATTAGTAGGGAGCGTGACAAATAAGGAATCATTGCCTTTTTATACACGCAAGTTGAGTTTGTTTTCGGGTTTCGGCAATGAATGTCTCTGATATACGTATTGCATTTTGTTTCGTATAAAAGACATTCGAATCAACTGTCAAAAATGCTATTCTATGTCTAAATATCGGTATGCATTTTCACAATAGTGATTCACACAATTTTGATTTGGGAACTCCTCGGTAAACTGTCCCTTCAGATAACTTGTTTGCGCACTTGCTTGATTGAATAAGTTGAGAATTCGAGATCAATGCGGAATTAAAGTTCTTTGTTTTCTAGAGAAAGCTGGAATTAAATAATTGTGGAAGTTTAAATCGATTTGATGTCATTTTGCAATAGACTTGAAGTTCTAAGTTACGCTTGCTTAGCTTAAAACGTCAAGTCTATTGCAAAATGTTTTAAACGTCAGAAATGTATGGCTAAGCCACCGTTAATCATTACTTAACTTTAAGCAGCGTTTGTTAATTAACTCCCTTTTGTGTAACTAGTGGTATCACGAATCTACGTAAATGCTGCGTAAACTAGCATAAAGTAACAATGGACCGTGCCTAAACATGAATTACTACATTCCAAAAACCCAAAAATTTCATTCTTCGCCCTTTTCAAATTAGGAAGGCACTCGAAATTCAGAAAAGATTTTTTAGCGCCAGAATGACGTCGATTTCGCGGAGAATCGACTAACGAGGTCAATTGCAGCAATGGAACGCTCGCATGATGTAAAAGGCAGAAAAAAATAACGCTTTTGCCAATTTTCTTCTTATGAAACGTTTCCCGCGTAATGCTATCTTTTATCTTCTTTTCGCTCTGTAAGCTTTGTTATGCGAAGATGGAAATAACGTGTTTAAATGTTTTTTTGTAAATAAACGTATTATGTAATAATAGGTTTGATGTTTTGTGTTGCTGGGGGGCTTGTGGCTAAATAATGACAGCTGCACGGTTAATATTTTCAAAGTTACGCAACACTTGCCGAGGTCAGTCTGTAGATGGGTGAACAATATGAACATCAATTATATACTGAGGCCGTTCCGTGCCTCGGAAAGCACTTTAAGAAGTTGGTAGATCTTTTTTGACAGTCAGAATCCTAAAACCCAGTCTTGCTTTTGGGCATCGTGTTGTCCAATTGTTGTGGATTGTGGAGGTCAGATAGGCAGTCGATCCATGTATATTACTGGTATTTAGCTGCATCTGGTTAGACTGGAAGCACACCAACCTAGGAATAGGCTAAGCAGATGACGAGGCAACGCAAATGCCTGTATCAAGTACAGCAGTAGTGTTGTGTAGTGTTGCTATGTATTGATAATAAGTAAAGGAATATGACGATGTATAACCTAATTATGTGTTAATAAATAAAAGCGAACCTAAGTCAAAAAAGCTTTCACCTAATTAAAATTAAGCCACCAAAATTAGGAGTAAAAACCTCTCAACACCTTATAAATGCATTTCCCCGTTATAAGTCACGTACTTAAAACTCTAGTTGAGCTCTAGTTAGTTGCAGGTAAGTTGTATCACATTTTAACTAACGTTAATGAGTTCTCGTTTATGAATAACTGAGCATCGCTCCTCTTGGTTTGTTTACGCTGCATCTAAAGTATGTTATTCCTGTTTGTTTTTTCATGAATGTTTAATTAAATAGAAGGTCTTTTGTTAGTGTTCAATCTACATAATTAGTCATTGGTGTATTATGTGCTTATGAATTTTGCCTAGCTTCAACTTATATCCTTACTAGCTGACCCGTGCCCACTTCGTTGGGCGGTAAACATTTTTACTTCTGATTAAATTATGAGTGTGGTTTTTTCTCCGATTTACTTTGCATACCCGACTACCATTTTTCGGGTTAATATATAGCCTATAACACTCACAAATAACGTGGCTTTCGATTGGTAAAAGAATTTTCATAATCGGTTCAGTGGATCCAGAGATTACACCTACCCTGCCAGGGGTGCCAGGTAAAAGTCTGACACGCCCTCCTGCTCCACCCAGAGCGGGAGAAGTTATTTGATAATTGCCCATCCTCAAAAAAAAAAAACAAAAAAAAAACCCCTACCACCTTACAAACTCAGAAACTGTACCTACCTCTATATAATATTAGTATAGATAATTGTTACCTAGATTTAATAGGTTATTTAAAATCACGGCTATATTTCCTTTTTAGGGTTCCGTAACCGAAGGTTAGCCAACGGGACAATATTACTAAGCCTCCACTGTCCGTCAGTCCGTCCATCAATACGTCCGTCCGACCGCTGTCATTTGTCTGTCAGCGGGCTGTATGTCATCATGATCCGTACCTAATAGGTAAACAGTTGAAATTTTCACAGAATGGGTATTTTTTGTTGCCGTTATAACAACAAATAATAAACATAAAATAAAGTAAAAAATTAAAGGGAGACTATAGAGTATTTGTAATGCAAAATCCCACAAACAATTTTCCTTATCCAGATATCGAATACAGTATAAGATTTGAAGCTGGCCGAAAAAAAAAATAGCTTGTCTTATAAGGAGTTTGTTTCGCCACTTCTTCTTCCATGCTAAAGCACTAGGAAGTGGTGAAGTGCGGGCATTTAACTAATGTACTTTTAACGTTCGAAAAGTGCTGATTCTTAACAATAAATGACTTTCTATTTTGAGTTTAAAAAAAAATCATTCCGATCCAGCCCGTCCCGTGGTACCCTCTACCGGCGAAGCTTAGCCGAGGTCCGTATCAAACAGCGGATGCCCTTAGCGAGTAGCCACTCTAGTTTTAAGTTTTTAAGCCCTGTTTGGAGGCCTTAATTTATTAAGGTAGCCACAGGTAAATCCAGTTAAGCGGCCGACAACCTCATAGGTTAACCCGCGAGTCATTCCCAAAAAAAATATAAATATAAAAGATCACTTTTAGCGATAAAACCGCCCTTTGTGTTACTCTGTGTAAAATTTCTACATTCGAATCTGTAATGTGTATGGTGTACATAATGAAGAGCAGATAGGTATTCTATATGGTGTCCACACTAAGTTCGAGGCTGATATCGCAGAAACCGATGAGCTATGACAAAAAGTTTTACATACATAAGTATCCCATAGCCAAAGGACACAAGTATAGTATAACAAGATTTGATATATCCCTAAGCGGTTGGTCGACTCTTCACGAAACCAGAGGGCTGGCTTAGTTTTTGCCCAAAGAATCAGCGCCACGATGTTGATAGGGATGTATACAATTTTTTTGTAATGTACTTATTATTTTTAGACTTATATTAGCTTATGTATTTTAAAAGCTTTGTTTGGTGTACGTTGCAGCCACTACACCAACCATTTATTACCACTCTTCTACCTCTGAATACCAAAACATAAATAAAATTCTTACCAAAAACAAAACACATTTCTATCTGTCACAAAATTTTCAGACGTCCATTTCTCATTCCTCGTTACCAATTAGATGTTGAAGTTTGTCTCGAAGCTGCGGTCTTGTCTTGTGATATACAATCTGAAGTTACGCACATTTATCACTTGTACCTTGTAGCTTTTATGGTATTCTGTGAAAAACTCATACGGGAAAATGTACTTAAATAAAATAGGCTTTGTTTATCTTCGTTTGAATCGCGGTAACTTAAGACTATTAAGGGAATTATAGGGTGTTACAGCATTGCTATTCTGTAACCATCTTACCGTGAAATCTAAGGTGAAGTGAGGTGGAAGCGAGCTGTCATTCCACTTGATGCTAGGGATTGACACTATTAACCATTCAGTTCACCTAAGCTTTCATGGTGAGGTTTTTACAGAATCGACATACAGCTATGTTATTCTGTAACCATCTCACCGGGCGAAATCAAGAGATGCGTAGGAGGACCAACGTAACCGACATAGCCCGAAGAAATGCCAAACTTAAGTGGCAGTGGGCAAAGCACATTGCATTCTGGAGTGGTGACCGCGTACAGGAAGACATAGCGTTGCAAGCCGTCCCGCAAGATGTACTGATGACCTGGTGAAGGCTGCAGGAATCTGGTGGATGCAAGAAATACTAAACCAATCGAAGTGGCCATGCTTCAGGGATACCTATGTCCAGCTAGGCGGCTTTCGGCTGAAAAAAGAAGACGTTATGATTAAAGAAACACGTTATGATTGATTTACGAAAAACACGGTACGGTTACGGTAAACAATAACAATCACGTCGGATCTTGTAACTGAAGTCTTGGCTCCTATTGGTCAATCAGAATGTGCACGGCAAGTACCACTCGCCGGTTCCACCCAATTTCTTAATTGTAGCAACCTGCGCTACATCTGCTTCCCCATAGATGATTGCGGATTTGTATGCGGATCTAGATGTTCCAATGTCAGAAGCTCCGCAATGGCGGATCCGAATGCGATTATCTGAAAAATCCCTGGTAGAAATCTTCTAATTTCAAATTGCACCCCATTCTCTGCTTGTAATGGGTACCTACACAACACATAGTCTTAAATGATTGTGTAGAAATGTCAGTGAAGGGGCGTGTAGTTTTAAATTAGACGATTTCTAACGACATTGTTATGATCAGAGATCGGATATTCGAATGCATATTCACCTAAAGTTGAGCTGTTGGCTAACATGGAATGTGCTTTTGTATCGAAAAAGTCTTAATTTAGGTAAGTAATTTGTTTATTTTTTGTTTTAACTAATACAAACCACCCCTCCTCCAGTACATACCCATATTTGTATCGGGTTAAACATTAATTTTAAATTAAAACACGTCTGAATAGTTATGCAATCCAAGAATCCCGGGGTTTTTAATAATATTACAAATCATTTATAAAGCTGCTTCCATGCTTTCGTAGCTAAAAAATATCTTTAGGTAAATATGCATCCGAATATCCGATCTCTGGTTATGATTCTCGCTTGCCAGTTTTATGAATTTTACAGGATCATGTGACATTCAAAAACCTGCACTGGGCCTACGTGGTGTATTATGGCCCACTCCTCATAGAGAGGGTGGGCATAATATTGGCTGATTATGCTATAATTTCGTTCCTAATATGATTATATGAGGCTGTTACAATTTGTATACGGAAAATATATGACAGCAAAATCAGCAGAAATCTCAAAGCAACTGATGTGCAATAGGTACATAAAAATACATGAAATACAGAATAACCTCTTTTTTAACCTGTCAAAAAGCTTAACTTTAAAATCAGAACCAGAAATGTTACGTTTCCGTAAATCCTAATTAAAGTATCCATTACAACTAACTGTATGCTGAAACAAACTTCGATTCGTAGTGTATTTGGCAAAACATTACCTCACTAAGCCCTCGTGGAAGTTGGCTAACTAACATAATTGAACTAAAGGAGCTTTTGTTTGTACTAACTTACTTTTTCCTCGCTTTGTTGTCTAGAAAACGTTGGCAAGTTTAAATCTCAGCTCTTTTTAATGTTATGTTCCGTTTGTGGATGATATGGTTTTGTTTGTATTTGATTTTATGTATTTTTAACGGATTATTGCCAGTATTGATCGAGTTTTATTTTTATATAATTATACCATTGAATCACTTCCTATACGAGTACTTACTACCCATTAGCGCCAGGGTACCTAAATTGTGCGAAATTTGTGAGGGCGGTAATTATCTAGCAATACAACAATTTGTTCCACGAATAGTGTGGTTTGCCAGATTTAACGACGATATTATTATTGGTTGGTTAGAATTTCTTAGAATGTCTTCCACAGTGAAACTTCAAAAGCTGGCATTTAAACCATTTTCTTTCATCCAAACCTCCTAAATCAAAACCATGACTTAATTTACTTTGCCTGTTTTAGACACCGATAATGGCCTGGAACTTAAAATAATGAGGTAAAGATAATTGGTTATCGTAAAAGATAGGGCAATTTATGACTCATCACAAAGTTATCTTGCAATTTTCTTAGTTTGCGCAAAATGCTTTAGCAAAATAATAACTTAACATTATTCACTTCCCTGAGGACACGGTGGAGCATACGGTAGCGGTTTGCTCGGCTTGGGCGGAGCACCACCGTGTCCTCGTGGAGGCGATCGGCAGCGGCGATCTCTCGCGTCCGTCCCTGGTGCAGGCCATGGTACGGAGCGAGAGTGAATGGTTAGCTGACACCTCCTTCTGCGAAGAAGTAATGCTCGCGAAGAGGGAGGCGGCGCACGTGAGGGAGAGGCAGTATATGCGCCCTCACGGCCGTAGTCGCTGCGGGAGACGCCCTGGGGGTCGGGAATCCCAGGCTGATTCCCGGCCACCGTAGGCGCGGGCTTGCGGATGGCGAGTAATAGGTAGCTTGCTGTCCGGTAAAGACCAAGGCCGGGTCGACGGCGCGTTGTTTTCCACGTGCGCCTCAAAGAGATGTCAGCACCAACTGGTGGGGTCCGCAAGGGCCGATGCCTGCCAGGGGTGCGGGTTGTTCGAAAGAGATACCGCGGCACCTGGCACACAGGCAACTGAGGGAACACGGGTGGGTTTTATTCAGTAAAAGTCTGACACGCCCTTCCGCTCCACCCAGAGCGGGAGAAGTTATTTGATGATATCCCACCCAAAAAAAAAAAAAAATTCACTTTTTGGAAAGTTTGATGTACAATCTGATTACATATACAAAAACCTAACTAAAAAAGGAGAAAATAATTTAATTCAATTAAAAAGCGTGGGGTGCTTTTTGAGGTATTTTTATAATCAATTAATGTCAAGCACCCCACGCTTTTTAATTGAATTAAATTATTTTCTCCTTTTTTAGTTAGGTTTTTAAAGCGTGTTTTTTAGTTTTTTAAACTATTATTTATTTTCTATTTTTTAGTTCTGCTAACTACAAAAACGTGTTTTTTTATCAATTTTTTTTTAAATTATTGAATTGTCATCGGTCCTCGACAAGTTTACAAAGTTTCAATGAAATCTGACCGTTTAAAGTGGGTCAAAATCGCGCTCAAAGGAGTCGGTTACATACAAACATACAAACAAACAAACCAACAAACATACAAGTGAAGCTAATATAAAGCGTGTAAAATAAACCAATACGTACATCATTACAAATAATTCTGGTCTCATATGCCCAGTATCTACGGGTCCGTTTAAACCTAAACATTAACCCTCTGGTTTATAATTATAAACGTTGCTTAAAGTTAAGAGATGTTTAAACTTCAATAATGTATGGTTAATCAGTCGCTAATCATTACTTAACTTAAAGCAAAGTTTATAAAAAACGGCTACCAGAACCAAGGAAGGCCGCAGGCGCGCAAATTACCCACGGAGAGTTACATACTGACATACTGACATACAAGTGAAGCTAATATAAAGCGTGTAAAAATACACTCATGCCTTCTTCATATGGGTGGGCCTGGGCAGAAACTACATAACGCCATGTGCTACGATCCTAACATACTCCTTTTGCTTCGTACCTGAGGGACAATTCCCGTAATTTTAAGAACGTTCACAGTCTGATCTTAGTCTCAATCTGTTAAAAATACTTCTAGTTTCTCTAAATTTTGGACATTTGATTGTCGCCGAGATAAGATTGTGACTAGACTTTGAACGTTTGACCTTCTGGTTAAACACACGCCGGGTGCGAGTACTACCTGACCTCGAATCTGCGTTTCGAATTTGATTAGTACCTACCCAAAACAGTTGTTAAACTAATTGTTCTGAATTGTTCCATTGAATGACATTGGTTATGACCCGATCGAAACATTGAATCAAAACCCAGCCGCTACAAGATCACCAGAAAAAGGACTTAGATACAACTTAGTACTCAATTGTTAAGCTAAGCTAAATTATTCTACCAATACCAAAGTCTAGTTAAACTGTGGTTATACAGTGCATCCGGTGCAAGTAGCTTAAGTGGCAGCCTCTCAAACTTATTCCTATGTGTCGCTTCGTCCATACACAAAGAAGGTAAGTACAGAAGGCCGGCACCATATGACGACTAAGGACAAGAGCTCGCTCACATTCACGCCTATTCAGGTGTATGTCATTATCATCCACAGCGCAACTTCATTCACTGCTAGCCATAGGCCTCTCTTTTTTTTTGTTCTATTCCCCACGCTCCTGAGCCGGCCTCATCTAGGTTCTAGGTAACAATGTTGTCCGGCCATCTCGCTGCCAGACAACCGACACTGTGCGTATGGCGCGCGCGGCGATCTAAAGGAGCTCTTACACGGGCAATTTTTTGAGCAATTATTGCTCGGCAACACTAATGGAGCAATCTGGATCAATTAAGTGGAGCAATCTGGAGCAACATCAATTAATTGTTGATATGTTTCGGGAATATTGCTTCTGATTGCTTCATATATTTCATGAGTTGCTGATCCAATCGGTTTGGAAATTTTTAGTCAATTTTCTTTCTATCTCGTTTGTACGTATAACTATGTCTCGTTTTTGAGAGAGGAACCGGCCGGCGGCGGAAGCGGCGGGGGTTGGGGTATTGCCTAGTTTTGTAAATTGCTCCATATTGCATGATATTGTGTGGCCGTATCTTGGGCAACAGTTTGCTACATGTTACCATTACTCTAAATTGCTGGATGTAGTCGTGACGTCATAGTTGATGAGAATTGACCACGATGGAGCAATTTTAGTTGCTCGTGTAAGCGCTCCTTTATACGTTGTCAAACGAATACGACAGTCGACGAGAGTGCGGTTGCAGTTGCTGTTTAAAGATGCGTGTGAAACCTAGCAAGCACAGAAGTAAGATTTTTTTGTTCAATTTGTTAATGTTACAGTGGAAAATAAACTGCCATTAACTAGACCTTAGATGTAAATATTGCTACAATCAAGTAAAAGTAAACCTGACATTGCGCAGCTCCGCACCAACGATGAGCCTTCGACCCGATGTACCCACACACTGTGTGTAGACAGGGTCGTCAGTGTTGTATGAATCACTATAGAAGCTTGTTGACAGACACGGCGGTGGCAGCTCTACGGCACGGTGCCGTCGCCGTATGTCCATATACAAGGTGGCTAGCGTGCCGTATCGTATAGAATCCCTGCCGTATACAACCACCAACCTTAGGACATCCCAAGAGCGTGTACGTGCATTTTCGCTTGTTGTATCGAGCCAGCCTTCTGCGCTCATCAACATTGTCGTCGATAACTCGCATTACCATCCAGTTGGGAACTTTGGATTCGATTCCTATGTTCCTAGACTTAGTAGCTTCGACTATATAAGCGACCCTATTCAGGTCATCAAAGGAGTCTGTGGTATTATAACGTGGTTGTTAGTATCATCGGTTTTGTATTGGGTTATGCTCTGACGTTCTTGCATGTTCTGTGCGATTATAGCTGGAGTAATGTTATTAAATCCTAGTGTATAATCAAAATGTTTTTCTTTTATGCAGATACAAATTCTATAAGGCTTACTGAAAGTCTGATAAGTAAATCTTGAAATCGCTTGGGGGAAATAACAGTACCTAAAACACTTGACATAAGATTTAATTTGAATTGGCTTGAAAAAGTAAAGTTTGGATGCATAAAATAAAATAACACAACTACTTACATAAATACTATAAATTAAAAACTTGACCAATATTTAGGTTTAAGCTGTTTTTTATACTCATTAATTAACATATTATAACCTGGATGAAACTGGTACAGCAGCGTGTTGGCACAAACAAAGAAAGGACTTTGAACTAAATTGCTGTAGATGATACTAAATAGATAGATGGAAATATTATTTATTATATACAGTCATTTTTGCAACGTTGAGAGAACCTAGATATTTCATTTTAGTGTGGGTTCCAAAATATTATTTTCATAATATAAAAAAACTACAATCAGTACAAAATGAGAAAATCACTTTTAAAAGTTGGTAAGCGTATACCTACATATTAGTGCTCGTGACTGTAGGTACAGACGTACCTACAGCATAAAAGTTGATGGTTTGCCGAAAAGTGTGACCATACCAGCATTCAGAATCATCATCATTCTTTGGCCCGTATCCCAATTTATTTGGGTTCGGCGCAATATGTCTTCGTCTTCATCATCATCATAATTTCAGCCGAAAGACGTCCACTGCTGGACATAGCCCTCCCTCAATTTGGGGGGGTTTGCCATAATCGCCCCGCTTGGCAGGCGGGTTGGCGATCGCAGTATGGTGGTAAATTGCATAGAGAACACTGCTGCCCATTCTCTGTCTCCATTCTTAGTTAGATATTTTTAAGATACTATAATTTTTATATACCTTTTTACATAGGCACCAAGACTAATATGCTATGTGATTATTTAATCAATTAAGGTTACCTCCAATCGCCTGAGACACAGGATTACCTAGTTCAGGCACAAATCATGAGTGAACTTGACGTAGATTAAAGAAAAACTGTAAACATTGTACCTTATGTTTTTGAATAAAAAAATTTATTTATTTATTTATTTGTCTTACATAAGTACTAATCTGTTAGACCATATCAGCATTATTGTAATAAATCTATTATTATGTTAAATATAAAGAATAAAATATCAATAAATAGCGACTCCCCGGTAACGGAAGCATTCAAGTAGTGCGTCCTGAGAGACTTCACAGTTCACGCCGAGCAATAGCGGGAATACTTTGACGTAGAATGTAACTTGACTCAGTACTATAAATATATTTTCTCATATATTCTGTCATTTCTGGTCATATCAGAGTGATAACTTATCACTAGAAATAAATGAGACGAGCGAGAAACCACTATACAGCATGGCATACTGTTTAATGAAGTTAAAAACTATATTAAACAAAAACAAGAGAGGCTTACCTCCCTTAAGTTTTTAAAGGGGTTTTAGTAATATTAGTGTGGACTTTATACTACTGAACAATCCTCCTAGCTAATCATAGCCTATAATATTCCCACTGCTGGGCTACTAATCTACTACGCAGTAATCTACCACGCGGGCCCAGTGCGGGTTGGTAGATATCACATATCTTTGAAGTTTTCATTCTATGACATACCGATTTCCTCACGATGTATTCCTTCACCTTTTTGAGAGCAGTAGTCATGAAATTATTGACATATTAAGCGGCTACCTGGGTCCGAAATCACGACCTACATACAACTCGTAAATCGGGGCTGTAACCACTAGGCCACTAGTGCATGCCACTACTGCAACTGTTGCTGCCTTTTTACTTGACAAAATCTCCAGTCAAAAAGCCAAAAGAAGGAACACGTGACCTCTGATATGGGAAGTTTGACACCATCTGTCTATTCGAAAATAGTCCCTTTTGTGGTCACCAGTTATACATTAATGCTATTGTAAATTACTCCTAGAAGTGGAAGTTGAACTGAGTACCTCTAAAGTAAATTATAAGTTTAAAACTCCTATCGAGTTTAACAAAATCATATAAAACATTATCCTAGTTTTTCGCATTCGTTTACGTTCTCTATGCCATAGTTCGGTGACGTATCGTACAGGGTCCATATTCCCACGTCTCATTTCGACGTTATACTTTATTTCGCAAAAATGTTTAAATAATATCTTCACTTCGTAATCTGCGATATTTAGTTTGCTGTTGAATATGAAGCAGATATTCCTGTTATAAAAGATTTCTTAAATAATCTTAAGGGATTTTAAAAGCGGAAAATGTTAAGTTTTTCTGAGAGAATTTAGAAAGGATTTATTTACATTGGATAGAACTTTTTTTTTATTTACTTACATCTTGAACCTTTCGTGATTTCGAGATCATGATAGCCTTCGCCCTTTAAGCAGATGGTTACTGACTATTTCTTTCAACCTTAGAGTTTCGATGTCCCCCATTAGTTCGATTATTGAGATCAGATAGCACTCGTAATATGTAAAAGGGTTAACCCTGGGCCCTGATTCACCATGACCACTTAACGATTCCTTACCTCGAAACCATGTCAATTCCTTAGATCACACACGACATCTGATAATAAATATCGACAAATTGTCTTGGAACATACAGAATATGACATTTCGATTCCTTACCGTTTTATTTTTTTTTTTGGGTGGGAAATCATCAAATAACTTCTCCCGCTCTGGGTGGAGCGGGAGGGCGTGTCAGACTTTTACTGACTAAAACCCACCCGTATTCCCTCAGTTGCCTGTGTGCCAGGGGCCGCGGTATCTCTTTCGAACAACCAGCACCCCTGGCAGGCATCGGCCCTTGCGGACTCCCCCATTTGGTGCTGACATCTCTTTGAGGCGCGCGTGGAACACAACGCGCCGTCGACCCGGGCTTGAAACTTACCGGACAGCGAGCTACCCATTACTCGCCGTCCGCAAGCCCTTGATTCCTTACCGTTACATTGATTTCTACAAAACACGATATTGACGTAGTTAAGTAGGTAAGTTAGTAAGATTCCGCGGGGAATCATTATAACCATAAAGAATTGGGGCCCTTGCTTATAATCTTGCATAACATTTTTTTGATTTGAGGGCCTATTCACAGAACAGTCAATTTGTACCTACATAGGTACTTCAAGAACGAGATCCAAAAGTGTTGACAGTAGGTAGTCGATTTAATTTAAAATAAAATCTTAGCACAAACTAAAGATACTGTAAAACTCGTTGCACATCCCAATGAGTGCAGACAAAGCCAGCAATAAATGTGCCAAGAAAATGTGAAGAAGAAGAACAAAAGCTTCGCAGACTACCCTCATTCCTGTTTACGAGTGTGAAGTTACATGGAATCTATTACTCCCCAACAAACGATAATCACTGCCTTATTCGTTGCACGAAACGGTAGCAACTTTCTTTGCCATTAGTAGATTAGTTCACTTCGGCGTCGCAAGAAACTTACCTATTGTCGTTAGCCAAATTACATTTAACACACAAGCACATAACAATCAACCTTATGTTAAAAACAATAAGGGGTTTCATAAGGCAGGTTTAAATTGGTATCGTGAGGTATCAAATAAGCAAACTTGGGTCTGTGAAACCACAAAAACAGGTGTTTCTGTTCGCGGCTGGTGTAAATTTGTCAGGGATAGATTACAATGTTTAAACTGTGCCTATGTCTGTTTTACACAAGTTTGTTTGAAAGTTTTGAGAACTATAGGGATGATATATAATTTTAGAGCTTAGACAAGAATTACTTTGACAGCAGAAAATTTCAACACTTACCTCCAACGCGAATGAATATGTGTATGTGTGTGTGTATGCCTCCGTAACTTTTAAAATTATGTTTATATTTAATGAAATCTCTAAACGGTTAGTTGACATAGTTGAGTAGTCCAAGGACTAGCTTTTATCTTGGCCAGAAGCTAAACATTGTCATACAACATGGGAATGCCGCCATACTTTCGGGTACATTACCAGAGATGCGAAGGATTTTCGACGCCTTATTTTAGTTGGTTATACGTTTTTGTAGTTTTTACTTATTACTTCGGTATAAGTAGTTCATCATCATCATTTCAGACGAAAGACTTCCACTGCTGGGATTCAGACAATCAGGTTGACTCTTTGTATATTAATGATTCTGGATAAACATAATCATTTAACTATTTTAAAAGGATTGGAGAAGACGAAACTTGCAGGAGGACTATAATGCGATCACTAATTTATTTGCCAAATGTGGTGATTTTTTTCTATAAGGTCATATTAAATTAGCTAGCAAAACTTTAGTAATCATGAGTATCGATATCCAAATGTGATGAAAGTCGAAGTGAAGTAGCTTAAAAACCACAATGATTTGATGGTTCTTTTGGAGTCAATGATCCATCACATCACATCTGTAGAGTTTCAATAGCTACATGTAACTCTGAATAATTATGATTTTCAATACCTATTTAATCTTTTATTTCAGAGTAAGTAAGTCTTTCAGTTGACGTTTGGTCTTAATGTAACTATAAACATAAACAGCCAACAACATTATACCAAACTAAGCTAAATCTAAGTGGCCATAAGCTTGCTGTACCTAATTCAATAGTTAGGTTACTTAGTACGTAAACTAACTATGATTAACGCCGCTTTGAGTACATTCTGTGCGATGAACTCTCAGCTCTTGCGAATGAGCCACTGAGGCGTTAACGGTATCGGGGAAGTGGTTTTGTTACCCAGTTGAACCACTAACAAAGTGTGATTGTCTTTTGTTTTCGGTGTCAGCCTTTTAAGTAACGTGCTGATATTAGCTTGACCAGCCGAGCTATTCTGTTCAAATCTCACCGTTTAAAATGTAGGTGAAGTGAGCTTAAGGTGACCTGTCATTCCACTTGATGCCAGGGATTGAAACTTATAGAGTTATGAGGAACAGGATGTAAAGTTCACTCATAAAAAAAAAATTAAAAAAAAAAAGGGAGGATCCTCCGACCAGACGGGCGTTGTGTCTGGTGAGCTACTGCCCGACGGTTGATGTCATTGTCAGGATGTTGTACCTATGCGAGTCACTCGGTAAACTCTGATTGCGCGATGCAGGATTTGTGTGACGTGAGTCTTGCGTAGTTTGCCTGTGGCATTGTAGATGGCGCCACTTATCTTTTTGTGTTTTTAGATATTTGTTGCGAAGTATTTTTCTGTAGTGCCGCTACACACTATTGACAGCTTACTACAAGCTCACTTCACCTAAGTTTTCACGGTGAGATTGTGTACAGAATAGATCGGCTGTAGGTGTATGAATTTTTCAACGTATTTTATCAACTTTAAGACGTCCGATCAATTTGAAAATTTGCAAAAGTGCATCGAAGACCAATTTAGGTATAATTATGTGACAAAGACAAGGACCGATGTGACTGATCGTGTTACCCAGGACCTAACTAGAATGTGGAGGTCAGATAGGCAGTAGCTCCATAAGAATAATGGTATTTAGCTGCTTCTGGTTAGACTGGAAGCCAACCCCAACACTGTTGGGAAAAGGCGAGATAGATAAAAAAAAAACAATTAAGTACCTATTGTAAACCTCGTTATTAAAAAAAACAATACTAATTTTATTAAAAAAAGAAATGTTTCTATTGCTCCTAATACCACTTAAAACAGTCCATAAACTTCAAAAATAAAAATAACTATTTTCTAAACTACCCATTTATATGTAACTACCCATTCGCGTGCGCATTAGCAAATAACATCAAAACAGTCCGTTTAATAGGGCATTATTGTGGTCAGCGTATCGATTGCATGCTCTCTTTTATGACCACACACCAACAACCATCCCTGCAAAGTTCAGACAACACTTCCAGTAGAACAGAAAGGTTATATGAGATTTTTGTAGGCTGTGGCGCCAGTTTGATATGGAACGGACCACGCGTTCGCAATACGTTTTTACGAGTGACATTGGCGACGGTAACTGTTATTAGAATTGTTTCCATAGTCTCTGTATGTTTACTGCATGCACTTATGGGATGCAATCCACACATTTTGATTTTGCTGCCCCAATAAGATACGCGTGAGTCGGCTTTACACCAGTTATTTGTTTTGTTTACCCGATTTTAGGATTATTTTCGTTGCGGGTGTATATTTTTTCGGATTTTATGTGTTGGACAAAAGTTTTGTTAATACAATACTGATACATTTTATTTTTTAGCTTACTGGAGTGTAAATTACCTGTGAGCTGTGCCAAATTTTCATGGCCCAGTTTTGGTAGAGCGGGCCATATTGCCTTGCAGCTTTTGAACAGACAGGCCGACATACAGTCAGAAATAATAAAATTATAAGTAACTAGCTTACGCCAGCGGCTTCAACCGCGTAGAAATTGAAAATTATTCCACGGGAACGTACTACTGAGTTGAATAGTATCCAATGTGTTAATCCAGGTTATAAACTATCTATGTGCCAAATTTTATCCAAATACTTTCTGTAGTTTTTGCATAAAAGAGTAACAAACATTCATCCATCCTCACAAACTTTCACGTTTATAATATTACAAGCTTCCGCCCGCGGCTTCGCCCGCGTGGAGGTCGGAAATTATCCCGCGGGAACGTACTACCGGGATAAAAAGTATTCTATGTGTTAATCTAGATTATAATCTATCTGTGTGCCAAATTTCATCCAAATCCGTTCAGCCGTTTTTGCGTGAAAGAGTAACAAACATCCATCCATCCATCCATCCATACTTACAAACTTTCGCGTTTATAATATTAGTAAGGATTAAAATTGCAATACTTTACCCTGGAACAACACTAAAAAGTACTCAAATAAATAAAAGTGCATTTCAGCACATAATTGGTATTTCGCATCAGTGCCGCAGAGATCGCCAACACTACATTAATTATTCACGCAACACACAGACACTTTCGATATAAATAAAACACGTGAAAAATATTTGTTTTTCACCGTGCTGTGTCGGACATCGGAATTGCGTTATTTACATACTTTGTGACATGTATGTATGTTGAGCTTCCATTCTTCTCGTCAGGTGTTTTTAACCTATTTTATTTGGGTGGTATTTAAATGGTCTTTTGCTGTTGTACAGTTTCAGACAGATGTGGGATGTAATTTGAAAACAGAAAACGTGTGGGACGACGTCAGGAGCGAAGTTCCTAGACGCCTTTTCTCCTATCCGAATACAACCTCGTTTACTATATCTTTAAAATACTAAAACTATATGTTGACCATACTATCAGCTTCAGCACCGTCAAAACCCATGAAAATAACAGCCATAACAAAAAAAAATCCGTACAGTTGGCAGATCTATGATGGTCATTTTAACCTCAGTATTGGCTTTACCACCCTCAAAAACCATGAAAACTATCTCACTCTCTTTCTTTGTCTCTTTATATTATTTATAAAAAAAGGATAGCAAGTCTCATGGGTATGGGCAAGTGTTATGGGCATAACCTATTTTTGTATTAGAATTTTAGTCCTACCGCCAACTGCGTTAAAGAACTCGTTCCAAAAACGTGTTTCGTATTAAACACATACAACTTGGCTAAACCTGGACAGCAGTTCCAGTTGACATTGCTTTCCATTTCCATAATAAAAAGACGAGAATTCCCTCAATTTTCTCTTTATGAGGCAGAAGTACGAAGGTTATTCTTACCCCCGCCCAAACATAATATGGTATCACACTTGTATACCATGAAGGATTAGGTAGAGGTCCTAAATCCCGTCATTTCTAACTTCAATTAAAAACTTCATGTTAATTTCATGTTACGCCACATTTTGAGCTTAACCGCAAGCCAGTGTGAAACTGTCCATATGTCGTCATACTTAACTATTTAAATGTATATATACCTACCATATACTATACCAAACAGGTACGATGTATATACTTACTTGATGAAATCCTGCGTAATTCGGACAGATCGCGGTCATGTCGCTGGCATCAGTGATGAGGTTTCCGGACGTTTAAGCTTTTACTTTTAACTAGAATTTTCCAGCGAGTTAGCCCACATGTAGGTCGAAAGTTATCCTACAGGAACGAACTACCGAGATAAAATCTATCCTTTGTGTTAATACTGGTTATATTCTACGTGTGTGCTAAATTTCATAAAAATCCGTTCCACTGTTTTTGCGTGATTGAGTAACAAACGACCAAACTTTCACATGTATAATATTAGTATAGGATAGTAAGATGAACTTTGACATTGTTACACACCTACTTAGATGCAAAATCAATACACTTTTATCATTTCTAACGTCACGGTTTATCGTGAACGTCGTCTACGTCCATTTAATGTATGGATACACGAGTATGTCTTCATACATTTTATTTCCCTGTGTTACCGTGATGCCGTGACGAGGACGCCCACGATAATATCTTTACGTAAAAAAATATAACAGCTCACTATCACCATCATCATCAGCCTACAGACTACAAAACGAATTTATAAAAATTATATGCAACTAGCTGTGCCCGCGACTTCGTCCGCGTGGAATAGTGTCTTTGGATCTTTGTCTCTTGTCGCAAACTTCTAAAACATTCACATTAACCTTACATATTTCCATACAAACTTTCATCCCCTACTCTCTATTGTTATTTTACACCCTTGAGGGTAAATTTTTTAGAAAATTTGAATGTCATATTTATTTATATCGAATCAACAGCCTAGAAAATAAGTTTCAAGCTAAAAATTACGATACTTCCATACATCTTTTCATCCCCCCCTTTCAACCCCTTACAACCCTTTTTTCGCATTAAAAAGTAGCCTATGTCCTTTCTCAGGCTCAAGACTATCTGTGTATTTCATTTAATTTAAATCGGTTCAGTAGTTTTGGCGTGAAAGCGCGACAGACAGACAGACAGAGTTACTTTCGCATTTGTAATATTAGTAAGGATATGTTGGTATTAAAATTTTATAAATTAAATCACTGTCCATGGACATCACTCTGCACAAACTAAGTACTCTACGACAAAGCTCGAAGGCCATTCACCAAGTTTACCTTCAATATTCAGCTCAACCCCGTCACAGGGTTGCACGGGTTGCACCTCAACTTAAAATAAATATAAACATTAGCGAGATGAATCAGTGTCCTCACAGTACAGGGAACTTCACTTATCTCCACAGAATACAGAAGTAACTAGAAGGTTAGGCACCAATAATTATAATTCAATGCCGCGTATAACATAATCGACACACGGGTCCAGTGCAGGTTGTTAGATGTCACATGTCTTAGAATTTTTGGTTCTGGGATATGCCTTTTTAGTCACGTTGTTTTCCTGCTGCGAATGATCAGCCTATAATGTTCCTATTGCTGGGTCACAGGCCTCCTTTATGTGTGAGAGATGCCATACCACACTATGTTCAAAATAAAAATAATCAAACGTTTGTACCAAAAAAAAAAAAAAGCAGTCTTTACTATCATTTTTGCCTATGAGAACCTGGGCTGGCGAACCTTAATACAGGTTTGACAGTTCAACAATATTCATTGTGTTATTTACGTTGTTGAGCAGACACATTTTTCAAACATATGAAGCACTGGTTGAGCCATCTGTTTCAAAACCAAACAGTTACGCAATTAGGGTGCTGGTTACCATGTAACCTAGCTAGAACGCCAAATTCAATTAAGTTACTGTAAAATTATATTAATTGTAACAGACTGAACCAACGTTTTGAAATAAATAAATAATTATTGTAAGTATAAAACTGTGTAGACATCAGGGTGCCTGCCTTTTTTCCTACCCACGGTATATGTTTGTATTGGGGCATAATACTTCTTTATTTTTTTTTTCTCCTTTTTGTTACTTGTAGAGAAAAATACCGGACAGGTGCGAGTCGGACTCGCCCACCGAGGGTTCCGTACAAATTTAATTGGCATTAACTATGTATGTATGGGGATACCCTTTCATTTTCAACTTTTTTTATTTTTTGGAATTTTTCCTTTATTTGTGCTGTACCTTACTTTTTGGCCTTTCGTGATTCTAGGTCAACGGGAACTACCATATTGGTTTTCGATCCAAAACCTATAGGGTACTTCCGGTTGACCTAGAATTGTCAATTTT
The DNA here is from genome assembly GCA_947359405.1 of Antitype chi. Classification (NCBI taxonomy): domain Eukaryota; kingdom Metazoa; phylum Arthropoda; class Insecta; order Lepidoptera; family Noctuidae; genus Antitype; species Antitype chi. The sequence goes on along the minus strand of OX375815.1, from coordinate 3,919,458 downwards.
GGTTAAAAGCAAGGTCTTATACTTAGCACAAGTAAAGGGATAATTCTGAAAAATTAAAAAAGTTGAAAATTAAGGTAAATTTTGGTACTTACAAGTTTTCGCGAAAATCTTAATTTGCCCATATCTTTTTATCGTGTTAACTCAGGACCTTGATTTTTATACACCAAATTTCAAAGGTCCACCCATTCCTGAGAAAATCGGTGGTGACTCAAGGACAGACAGACAGACGGACAAGAGAGTGATCTTATAAGGGTTCCTTTCTTTACCTTTTGAGGTACGAAACCCTAAAAATGCTAAAAGAGCTGGTTTTGATGTTACGGTTGCATCAGTTCTATTTGCGCCTTCTAGTTTGTTTTATACCCTGTGCTTATCTCTAACTTCGCTGGCACTGCATCAGCACTCATGAATAACGGAGTTGAAGTCGTTTGAAAGTGAATCAACGTTTACTTTTTACGGCTGAACGGCATACAGCTTACATAATAGTGCTTTATGCAGCTTTATTTATCGGGCGTTTAAGATTTAAAGCGCTCTTTATGATTGAATTGCTTGCTTGGGTGCTTACACTTGATTGTCTTAGCTCGAGAAATGGGCTAATTCAAAATGATAAATTTAATAAAAACTTTTTCCAAAAAAAAACAACCGACTTCCAAAAAAACACTACAAAGTGAAAAATAACTTTAATTTCGGAAGTCGGTGTCTTTGGAGCTGTATTTGAATTTTTTGTCACCGCCTTCCGAAATTAAAGTTATTTTTCACTTTGTAGTGTTTTTTTGGAAGTCGGTTGTTTTTTTTTGGAAAAAGTTTTTATTTTTCACTTTTTAGTGGTTCACATGTGCTTACCCCTTCACAGCATACCGGCGTGATGTTATGTTATGAACTGGTGTAAGCAATAGATAGACATGAGATTTCAGCAATCCCAGTCCATTTGCTATCATTTATTGAGGAGTTCCGTTGCCTATCTCCAAAGTTCTTCATCAGATCTTCACCAAATTGAAATGAGACCACTACGAGAAAGTACTCTTCCAAAATATACCTAAATCGGTTCGTGTGCCTATAAAATTTGAAGAGTTCTCTCTATTTCTCCAGGATCCCATCATCAGATCCTGACTTGATGATCATGGGACCATCTGGAAAGTATACCCTTTCAAACAAAAAAAACAAAATCCAAATCGGTCCAGCCATCTTCGAGTAATCGGGGAACATACATAAAAAAAAAAAAAAAAAAAAAAAAAAAAAAAAAAAAAAAAAAGGTCCCGACGAATTGATAACCTCCTCCTTTTTGAAGTCGGTTAAAAAGAGATCTGAGTAATCTTTGATTTATTTTAGTCATTCGTTCTTTTAAATCATTTCTCGTTGGCTTCATCATCATTCGTTGGCGTATGTGAAAATCACTACAAGTAAAACCCTACTTAAAATCTGATGAATTGGTAAACAAAACAGTAATCGAGTCGCTCGCAACAATAAATCAATTATAATTTGATCATCACAATATTTAAGGATTAATTATAATTGTTGAATTATTGGTGAACTGGTAGTTAATCATAAAAGTAAAATCAGTTACGACTTCCACAGAATGATTCCAATATTCAATTCATCGAATTCTCTGAAGTTTCAAGTGGATTTCAGTTAATTCGTTTTAAACAATGGTGATACAACAATGGGGCATGATCATTGTAATTAAAATGTTCAATTAAAATAATAAAACGTGGTCTTGATCGAAAGTAGACGAGAGTAACATCAGGCAGTACTCTCCTACTCATATTTCTTTAAAAGACAACATAATGTTAAGTAACAAAAAATAATTTACAGCTTCTCTTGGTAAAAGAGCCAGTTTATACAGCAACTAGTTGCGCCCCGTGGTTTAACCCGTATAAGTCTCGATCCCTTAAAATTAACGAAGTAAAAAGTATTTTATGTCCTAACCCAGGTCATGATCTATCTCTCTGCCAAATTTCATCTAAAAGCGTTCAGCTGTTTTAGCGTGAAAGCGTAACAAATAAACATACAAAAATCTAAACTTTTGTCTTCATAATTAAACTAGCCGTTGCTTGCGACATCGTCTGCTATTCAGAATAAGAAGTAGCCAGGGTCCTTACCCAGGTCATGGTCTATCTGTGTGCCAAATTTCATCCGCTCAGCCGTTTGAGCTTGAAAGCATAACATCATCATCATCATTGCAGCCGAAAGGCGTCCACTGCTGGACATAGGCCTCCCTAAATGGGAGCGTTTTGCCATAATCACCACACTTGGCAGGCGGATTAGCGATCGCAGTATGGTGGTAAAATGAATGACAACCGAAGGCCGCCATGGCTCACGCACAATGGTCCACTTGAAGGACTAAGTGCGGAAACCAAACCCATAACATAGAACATAGAACATGGTGGTAAAATGCGTAGAGAACGCTGCTGCCCATTCTCTGGCGAAACCCTTAGTCGCCTCTTACGACACCCACGGGAAGAAATGGGATGGTGCTATTCTTTTACGTCCGGCACCACACGGTACGGAAAGCATAAGAAACAAACAAACTTACTTTCGCATTTATAATATTTATAAGGATTAAAATATTAGTTTACATAAAACGAAACTATCATAAATATCTTACTTTCTACAATCATCATGATCATTATTGACAGCCCTCAATTTCTCACAGTTATGTGGCAATTACTTAAAGATTACAATGGCGATGCAATGCTATTCCTTTTGATAGTTTAACAACATTAAGTTACATACGTTTTTTTAAAGAAAGCAATGGATTACGAATTTCCTTCAAAATCCTTCGGATTGAGGTACTCTTCATTAGTGAAATTCTCTCCTTTAAACGTACGTAATGCAAAGAAAAGATGTTACAATAGACATCAAATAATAACACTAAATACTCTACACCCTTTATAAAGGTCTTGTTAGTGAAGCCGTATCATAAAAAAAAAAACGAATGAAATAACATTCAATTAGCATTACTTTATGCTCCTAAAATGCGTTATGATTTATGTAATAAAAGCAAGGTTCATCATCATCATCATTTCAGGCGAAAGACGTCCACTGCTGGGCATCGGCATCCCCCAAGCTCCGCCACTTCGATCGGTTCTGTGCTTCCCGCATCCAGCGGACTCCGTCGGTCCTCACAAGGTCATCGGTTGATACGAAAAAAATATATCGCCTTTTTGGATTCACAAAAAAACAGCTATTTCGATACCAATCATAGAAAACTAAATCACAAAAAAAAATACCATAGTGCAACCATCATGATCTACAGTCCTAAATTTCTCAAAGCCGTTCAACCTTTAAGTGACGTACGTTTTAAGAGAAATGAACTCGAAGCTGCAAAAAAGAGAACCTAAAAGAGAATAGACGTCCAATAACAACATTAAATACTCTACAGCCTGTACAAAGGACTAGTTAGTGAAGCTTTAACTCCATTGTTACATTAAAATCAATTTGCAGTCGTCGGCGCGAGCAGGGCCGATAATTCACGTATAGCTAATTGTACGCGACAACGCGAAAACAAACGAAATGGTCTGTAGGGACGATTGTGTGGGACGATAGTATTACGATATTTATTTTTTGATACGATAATAGAATAGACCAGACACGATAAACATTTTTCCTCATTAGCCTCATAAGGTTAGCCCCCACATTTGAGTAGTCCTGTTCCACCCCCATATCTTATTCGCCTCAGTTTTGTTGTAATGAGTTTTAATGCATTTATACAGGTTGAAATTGAAAACATGCGACAAACCGTAATGGGAGATTGTACTCATCATTATGAACAACTTTTACTAAGGGACCAATGATGCAATCGCGAAAAAAAAAACATCTGTTCCCTACATTTATGTTCGCATAACTCGTCAAAATGTAGGGAACAGCTGTTTTTTTTTTGCGATTGCATCTTTGGTCCCTCAGTAAAAGTTGTTCATAATGATGAGTACAATCTCCCATTTCGGTTTGTCGCATGTTTTCAATTTCAACCTGTATACTCAAACATAAGGAAAATACACACAATACAAAATTATCAGCATGCAAGAAAGGTTAAAATCAAAATAAAACAAATCATCATGTCTGGCAATGCACGGCGTTAAAAAACTAAGCTCTTAATTATCGACTGCTTACCATATTTTTTCGATTCATGTTATTTTTGGTAACAAAGAAGAGTCATATCGAATAAGTACGACGTCTAATTTTTATCCAGGATCCAAATAGCGGCTATGAAAGGCTGCAATAGAAACTAAACCAAGCCAAACCAAAGTTTGTACTTAGCCATAGTTTGTTTTTACAAAAAGAGCATTAAAGTTTTCTGTATGCTATGGCATTAAGAAAACTTGAATCTGAAAATGGTAATCTTGCTGCAACCCCGAACCCAGGAAATGACGTCTTTCGAGCCAGATGTTTCAAAGCTCCGAACCTTGATCAAATTCAATATAACAATCCCCCTCTCTCCAATCAAGCCCGCTTTTGTCTCATTTCATTTCCAAAACGTTTTCCCATCACTTAATTATCGTCCCCCAACATACATCCCTTCGTCTCCTGAAAATGTTTTACAATTCAATCGGGCGTCGCTCCCAGCTGTTAATTGGGGGCGTTTTAATGAATATCAATTGACCATGAAGGCTGCGCACATCCCAAAACTCCCAGGTTTTTAATACTCATGTGGCACGAGTTTGATTGTCTGCGAATATTGTGATTGCGAATGTTGTCGCTCACAATGGGCCTTAGTAAAAGGCTAAAAGTCACCTAAAGGGCAATGGAGAGGTTATGCTTGGAGATTCCCTACAAGATCAAAATCAAAACATTTTATTTCACATAAACCTGCATGGGCACTTATGATACGTCAGATGCTAGGTGCACGGTTCCAATTTGTCGCTTCCTATGGAGAAGAGCCGGCAAGAAACTCCACGTGTTACTCTTAAAAAAAAAAATAGTTTAAAAAACTAAAAACACGCTTTAAAAACCAAACTAAAAAGAAGAAAATAATTTAATTCAATTAAAAAGCGTGGGGTGCTTTTTGATGTATTTTTATTATCAATTAATGTCAAGCACCCCACGCTTTTTAATTGAATTAAATTATTTTCTTCTTTTTAGTTTGGTTTTTAAAGCGTGTTTTTAGAACTATTATTTATTTTCAATTTTTTAGTTCTGCTAACTACAAAATCGTGTTTTTTTATATATTTTTTCCTTTTTTATTAAATTATTGAATTGTCATCGGTCCTCGATAAGTTTACAAAGTTTCAATGAAATCTGACTGTTTAGGGTGGGTCAAAATCGCGCTCTAAGGAGTCGGTTACATACAAAAAAACAAACAAACATACAAGTGAAGCTAATAACAAAAAAAATACCCACGGAGAGTTACATACTGACATACTGACATACAAGTGAAGCTAATATAAAGCGTGTAATAATTGGCTTTTACAATGTTTTCAAATTACAGTGTTAATAGGTATGCGAGGACAGTGCAGATCGAATCAGGAATGAAGAGATCCGCAGAAAAACTAAAGTAACCGACATATCCCGAAGAATTGGTAAACTTAAGTGGCAGTACGTATGCAAGGCTCAATGCTAGCAGAACAGATAGCCGATGGGGCCTAAAGGCTCTGGAGTGGCGACTGCGTACCGGAAGACGTATAATTAGAAGGCCTCCCACAAGGTGGATCGATGACCTCTTGAAGGCCGCAGGAATCCACTGGCTGCGGGAAGCACAGAACTGGTCGAAGTGGCTGAATTTTGGAGAGGCCTATGTCCAGCAGTGAACGTCTTTCAGATGAAATTATGATAATTGTGATTTGTGATGCATTTCAGTTTGAAGTGCTATCAGTTAAAATATTTGTTCGATATTTAATTTGTTGATGTTTGCTATTTTAATTTCAGTTCAGCTGGACTGAATATAGTTTGCTTTGTCCAGTTTAAATTCTGTACAACAAAACAATAAGATAAAGAATAACATTTGTTTTAACACAGATTGTTTTTTGCATAATTATTGATTGCGTTCTACTCAAACTCAAACTCAAAGCATTTATTTCAATTAAACCATTTACAGGCACTTTTGAATTGTCAAAAAGTCGACCAGTTGGAAAGTTGAAGCTAGTTGCCCATTCCAAAACGTAGATCTCTATGGAGAAGAACGGGCAAGAAACTCCATGGACACTCTTTTTAATCATGTTATGTATTACAAAAACTTGGGAACATTATTCTTGTTGCTTCTATATGTGAGACAATGTAAAAAAAAAACAATTCTAAATATAAAATTTAAAATTAGCCATGGAAGTTAGGAGATGACCAGTCTCAACCGACGGCGCCCGTTCACGAACTTGACGCGTGGATCAGCACCATCCAGCTCAACCATTTTGTAGGGAACCGAATGATCCAACACACGCGCCACCATCAGCGAGACATTTATGTGAGCATGACATACTCTCAACTGCCACGCTTTTTCAAGTCAACGTACATCAAAACAATATAATTATTATACGGATGCATGGTACTCACATTTACAAAGTTTAAACAAAATGCTTCTAAATTATACAAAAATATAGTTTGCAATGTATTTGAGAAATTAATCAAATTTGATTTCCAAAAAGAAAGAAAAATATTTAATATCTTTTGCATTTTTTTATAAATAATACTTGATTCAGTCAAAATAAAAACTTATTCGTAATGTCAGAAAATAAAAATAATAGGAACAGAAATGTTCATAATGTCAGAAAACAAAAAAGGGAAGCATCTCTTCCAAATATGAAAATTTTAAATAGGAAGCCCAGGTACCTGTGGAGTCGGACCAGCATTATTCTCTATGCATTTTACCAACATACTGCGCCAACCCGCCTGCCAAGCGTGGCGATTATGGCAAAAGCACAGAACTGGTCGAAGTGGCAGAATTTGGGAGATGCCTAAGTCCAGCTGTGGACGTCTTTCGGCTGAAATGATGATGATGATTGATTACACTTACTCATTTGTTATCACCGGTATATTTTTCGTAATTTAGGACTAATATTAATAAAGACAAAATATTCTGGAACCGTTCTAGGTTAGGTAAAAGCATCATTTAGTAAAACACCTGCTTTCGTAAAAGTCAGTAACGAATCCAACTTGCTTCAACAAAATATGTGGTTAAGATAAACCCACGTATATCCACTCTATTACGCAGAATCTTGTAATCTCATAGAGCCAAGACGCAGCTTTATTAAAATATTTGAACAGTTTATTAAATACTTTATTTGAGATGCCCAACGCGAGCATGCAAAAAGTGGGGAGAAGAGTATGCAAAAAAGTAAAGAAAAATTGACAGTAATTTATGTGACAAGCGACGTCTACATTGTTTTACTGTAGAGAAGGTCTTAATAAAACGATATTTTTCATTTTTGCATGTTGTCTTAATAAAAGTATCTTAAGTATCTGTTATTATTGACGCATATGCATACAAAGCATGGGTGTCTAGACTTCTACGATCGTAAGAGAATGATGTAGAAGCGTTAATAAGAAAGCATGTTGTTAAAAATAGATAACATGTAAACAATGAAATTCCTTGACGATACATGATCGGACGGCGAGTAATGGGTAGCTCGCTGTCCGGTAAGGACCAAGCCCGGGTCGACGGCGCGTTGTGTTCCACGCGCGCCTCATAGAGATGTCAGCACCAAATGAGGGGGTCCGCAAGGGCCGATGCCTGCTAGGGGTGCGGTTGTTCGAAAGAGATACCGCGGCCCCTAGCACACAGGCAACTGAAGGAACACGGGTGGGTTTTAGTCAGTAAAAGTCTGACACGCTACCCCGCTCCACCCAGAGCGGGAGAAGTTATTTGATGATTTCCCACCCAAAAAAAAAACAAACAAACTCATGCTTTCTTCCCAGGGGGGTGGGCAGAAACTGCAGAACGCCTACTACGATTACGACATCCTCCTTGTAATTCGTTTATGTTTAAATATCTGATCACACACGCAAGCCGGATGCGGCCTGACCTGACCTTTCTGAAGAACATCACCTATAAGGTGACTCCTGCCATTTCCACTCTCATCTTAATGTCAATAAATAAATTCTTAACTAGATTAAACACAAGGCACAAAGAATCCAGAGCTAGGTTTTAATAGCTGTATTTCAGGAGACAATGACTTCTTTCAAAGAGGTTACAATTAAGCAAGTTTATACAGCAAAGTTATTAAATGTCAACCACCTTTGACGATACAAGAGCATAAAGGATGGACTATTAATTTCCTGGAAACAAGTACGGTCTATTTTCCGGAAGAGCTAAATAAATCTAAGTCTCACATGTGTCATGGCGGCCGGGACCGGTCTCATTTGCAAAAGCAAACGTCAATAATGTGTCCAATTGTGCCGTCTACCGATGTACTCTAAAGTCGTCTCTAATGGCATTTTATAAAATAAATCGTTCTGCAACTATACATAATCCACCACCATTTATTGACTGTCTTTTTAGTCTAGTAGTTGCAAACGCGACTGCTCAGCATCGCCTCCTGGATTCTACCACCAGGTCGGTTAAAGTGTTATTGAATGTTTACATTAGAATTTGTCTGTCTATTTTATGTTTATTTTATAACAACATACATAACATCACGCCTTGATTCCCCAAAGGGTAGGAACGGTGTACATAAAGTACACCTACATTTCGCGTTTTCTTTTGTTCGTTGTTACTGTTAACAGTTCTTTTTATACTATGTATTTTATTTGTGATGATTTAACAATTAACCTTTCTTTCCTTGTTTTCAGAGTAGCGGCTCGGTTGTGCCCATGCGCAAGCAATGGTTTTGCCCCCTAAACTAAGTACATGGTATTTGCACGTGTCTATCTCGTATACTCTTTCGAATCGATGAACTGGCGTAGAGTTATGTTATTTCCACTATTATAATAAAAACATTTCATATTTCAAACACAAACAATAAAAATACATACAGTATTCGCTCAATTAACGCCCTCGCTCCCCAGATAAAGCGGGTCTTAAGCGTCCAGGCAAGATAAGACCGACCCATTATTTTTCTCATTAGTCCGGGACCCAAGATAACATTGCCTATTACTGACGGTGGAGAGGTGTGAATTGCTTGACTAATCTTTTCCCTTATTGCTTGCGATTAAAAGATAACACATATAATGGACCGTGCCTTATTTTTTCCTACTTTTGTTGATGATTTATTGGTGAATGTGTCTGAAATGTATGGGAGGATAAGTCAGTTATCTTTTATTGGCAAGTTATTCGGAATTTTGGTCCCAAGTAGAACTTGTGATAAGGAAGATGGGTTATTTTTAAGCTCAAAAACAATAAAACCCATCTCTTGTATTGGTAAAATAAATAAAACAATATATTTCTTGGCGTGAAACAATTCAAAATTGTTCACCATCATCATCATTGGTAATTTGGCTGGCTACTTCTACCCACTGCTGTAGGCCTGAGTATAGGGATTATATTTTGCGCCATTAGCTAGTCAAAGTAGAAATATACAGATACAAAATACACGTCAACAAGACATGAATCGCTCACATTCCTTAAGAATAATTGTTTCCGGGTCGCCATCTTTCGTTTTGGCGATTGCACTGGCCGGTAAGATCGCCTGATTTAACCGTTCCAGACTTCTTTTTGTGGGGTTTTGAAGCCACATATGTCGTTAACCCTCAGACTTTTGAATCCCTCAAAGAGAATATCCGTCAAGAATGCGAGGACCTTATTCCCTCGAAGTTCTAGCAAGCGTGATGGAACTAGTCATAAATCGGGCGCGAATGGCCATTAATTCTGGCGGCGGCCACTTTGCCAATATCATCTTTACAATTGAATGGAAAAAAAAATACATCAAATAAACATACCTAATCCAAAAAATAACCAAAGTTTTTAATTCAAAATTAAAATTAAGACAAAGAACATGGTTGAAAACTTTTACGTCATCTTGTAGGTTTTTCCAAAAATATCGCTTTAAAAAGGAAATTCAAAAGCCTTTTGGTATCAATAAATTATTTTATGCACATTTTCGAAGCACACGACTTTGCGAGCGTCTGTGCTGATACAAAGTTCGGCCACGTACGAGAATGCATGCTTTAAGGGAAAATTCTTCATTGAAACACATAATGAAATTGTTCAACGTGTTCTGGACAAAGACTGGCGATAAAGCTAGGCTATCTAAAATGAGTGATGACATAAGTAGGTACGTTGTTTGTGTTTTCTGTGCTAAGAATGAGCGTTTTCATAATATACCTACGACCCGCTGCTTTGCACAGTTCTTACAACTTGACAAAACACAGAGAATTCTTTTAGTTCCTTCCGGAATACAAAATCGCCCCAAAATCTGTTGTGAAGTTTAGAAGAATAATGCTTTTACATAGACAGACACGAAATTTGACTTTGATTTATACTATGTATCGATAAAGATGTATACAGTAAGGCAGATTAAATTTTAATAAGGAATATACATGATATGCTGGTGCAGCTTAGGTACTCATAAAAATTTACTAGAAATTTTGAAATGTGATAAAAATAATCAGCTGTCCCATACATTTGGGTCGAGTAGGTATTGAAGTTTGAGACTGTGACTGTCGGTCCTTCTGTCTAATGGCGAAGTGTTGTTGTACAATTGGTTTGAAATCGTCACACGGTTTCGGGCCTCTTAGGAACACATTAAATCTCAACTTTATGATCTGACAGCTCGACCTTAATAAATAATCCCATTCCTTTAAAATTCTAAAAACAATGTCGAACTCTTTAGAAACATATTGGGGCACTTTGCTAGTTATTAACAATCAAAAGCAATAAATTACGTCACTCAAGGATGCAATAATTCTTGCAAATTCTAAGCAGCGGACGGATTGACCGCATCTGGATACTATAACTTGAGCTCAAGCGTACCCTTAGAGTCCATTAAGAAATAAAACAAAAAAACCAGAGTTAAAGCGATTCTGGGAATTGGCGTGGGAACGACGCGAGGTGATTTTTAGGATGTGGATTTGGAAAGTCTTGAAAGTCAGGGCAGTGGGTTTGAGAGACGGAAGAGAGCGGTCGTTTAGCTAGGCTTGGAGAAGTGTAAACTTAGGTTAGCAATGAAATTTATATCTCTGTGAGTGTTATTTAATACATTGCAAAGTTGATAAGTGTTGTAGCTTTAGACTAAACTATATTAGTCGAGAATGGATGTAATTGGCATGTAAGGCGCGTGAATCTCAGAGAGCGAGTTTGTGAACGAGTTAGTTTTGGAGCGCGAAAGACGACGGACGGAGTTGATAGTCCAGGGTTAAGTTAGCCGAGTTATTCTAAGGGAGATAAAATAGTGTTGTGAGCTGTGAGGGATGGTGCAGGGAGAAACTGGTAATAGACGCAGTATTTCGTAAGTATGTTGTACCTACTCTAATTCACCCCAAGGAATTACCTGGTAAGTTTCAACTTCAATCTTTAGTAATAGTGTGTAATAACGGAGATCTCTCGTTTTAATATTCTCGCAGGTTGATTGTATATGGTGAATTATACATAACAGATTGGTGATATCGCAATGGAGCTATTAATATGATCATTTATTACAGTATGGCGTAACTACTTTTATGTGCTAACTGACTTTATAATTAATGTCATTTTCTCATGTATTGAGTGTCAACTTCCTAATCCAGTACCTCAGGCAGCTATTTGTCGTCGTCACTATTTAACGAAACACGAAATCTGGATGCACTGCATCCTCTAAGTGGGGAAGATTAAGGAGATCTGAAGTGACGAAATTCCATTTCGGCAGGCACCAAGAACGATAGCAATGAGTTCTGCTAGAGACTGAGTCTACGGAGCGCTTGTGCGAGTCTTGTGATATCTTAGAAAGGGGATAGGCAGTCACAAGGGTGACATTCATATGAGTACGTGATTAAAACTACTCAAAACTTGTCTTCCTCAATAACGGTGGACTTCTCAGTACGCTGTCTTAGGATTGAGTAAGACATTTTATTGCTGCTTAGGGAACGTGCTCTGTTAGAATCGTATAGTGTCCGCAGAGGTTCTATGCGTTAGGTCTAACGGTGCACGTACAATGAGACAAACGTTGTAAAACGGTTCCCCGTCTCACTAAAGTGGGTGAACAGTAAACTGATAAAGTAACGTAGCTATGAATAATGAATTTAAGCGCAAGCGCAACGATCCCTTCACCCCTCCACATAATTAAGACTTTATTGCAGATAGCCTTCACCTGTGAAGGGAGGAGAATTATTATGTGTGTGTATGTGTAGTTATTGTTATGACTGGGTGAGCCTATTCTAACAATATGTTATAATATAATATAATATAATATCTTAGGTTGAGAGTGCTACTAAAGTTCTTATAACTTATTAGACAGTTGTGTTGCTGGGGAGTTTGTTACGCCACTTCTTCTCCCCAGCTCAAACACTAGGAAGTGGTGACGGGTGGGCTCTTTGGGGGCTGTCTATAGGCTGTCATGAGAGTTGATCCACAATTCTATTTAAATAATGATTTTTAGGGTTTGATTCTCTAACTTTATCTACTTGGTACTAAATCTAGAATCTAGATTTTCAACTCTATTACTAGTCATTCGTGACTATTATATTCTTGATCTCAGATTGATAATTCGGTCAGATTGACATGAACACGTGTCTTACAGATATGCTTGTTGTGCAACGGGTGAACTTCCAGGGGTTTGGGTGACCACATCTATCTCATAATTATTATTCAGTCCAAGGACTGATAGGGACCATGTCTCCAAAAAGAGCATGATGACGACGATTTGCCGCATGAACTAGCCGCTCCGTTGTTAGACAAGGACGGTCGCACGGTTGCCGCAGGGAAAGCCGCTTCGTCACGTTTTCAGTTCGAAAGAGCTGCTAGGGAACTTGTCTCGAAAGACCATGAAGACGCGAAGTAGCTATCATAAAAATCATAAAAATCACAATGTACATAGATAGGGGTATTAAAAAGATAGAGTAAACGACGATGTCTGTGCTAGTATAAACTGTGTGACAGACACCGGCGCCTTCCTCCTACAGCCTTAAGTAACAAGCTAAACCGAGACATAATGTCTTCATATACCTAGTAACAATACAAAGAAACATATATTTCTGGTACAAATAAGCATAGATACCTATTGGAATAAAAACTGAATTGAGTTGAATATAATTTAGATTGAAAAAATAATAATATTAATTTTAATTTTTATTTTTATGGCATGCAAGGAAATGTGTGTGGTGTGTGTGTGTGTGTGTGTGTGTGTGTGTGTGTGTGTGTTTTGCGCTTACTATTTATGATACCCTGGCGAACAGTCTTTCAGTTTCGTCGTAAGTAAGACCCTGAAGGTATTGTTTTACTGCAATCTTACACTTGAATTTTGGAAGGGGGTATATGTTACATGCTTTGTTAATTGCATTATAAAGCCGGCCACTCAGGTGCAGATAGTTTCGACTTGCCAGGGCAGTTTTAATTCTGACAGAACGACAAACCAGGTCTTTACGTCGTTTATTTGTAAACAGTTTTGGGTCATAATTTAGGGAGGCATGCTTACGTAGGATTATATTGAGTGCACAGAGTTGCCTGCAAGTGAGAACAGACATATCCTTGTATAGTTGGGTTGTACAGTAACGATACGGTTTGTGAAGCATTACTTTCAAAACGGCCCTCTGAGCCCTCTCAAGGCGAAGCATAAGGGTCTTAAAGGTGCCACCCCAAACTGAAATGCAGTAAGTTAGGAGTGACTGAGCTAATGCAAAATAAATCGTTTTCAACAGTGGGAAGGTAACTACATTTCTGAGCTTTTTCATTGGAAACAGCAGCTTTCGAACGCGAGACACTGTTACTTCTACATGTTTGTTCCAACTTAGTGTGGAATCAATGTGTACTCCTAGATACTTTACACAAGATGTTCTTTGAATAGGAGAGCAATTACAGGTGTTAAGTACAGGATGAGAGCATCTATGAACCCTTATATCCGGAAGGGTAGGCTGAGAAGATGAGTTCGCTGAGAAAGCAACATAGTGGGTTTTGGAGACATTTAATGTTAGTAGATTACAGGAAAGCCAGTCCATCACTATACCAAGAGCAATTTCAGCCGAGCGGTGAGCAGACGCCCAAGTATCTCCACTTATTATAAGGGCAGTGTCATCAGCGTAGACAAGAATTTTGCAGTCCGGTATAGCGAGTTGGCATAGCCTGTTAACGTAAACAAGAAAGAGGGTAGGGCCCAGCACGCTGCCCTGCGGGACTCCGAAAGATAACTTCTCATCGTCGCTGATGTAGTTCTCTACCTTAACACGCTGACTACGATCAGTGAGATAGTCGCAAAAAATCCTCAGAGCAGTATCTCTTATTCCCAGTTCCTCCAATCCTTGTAAAAGGATGGGAGTAGAGACCGTATCAAAGGCTTTGGCCAAATCTAAGAATATGCCTATCGTTTTGGTCCTGGTGTCGAGATTCTGAGTGATGTGATTTGATAGGTCTAGTACAGCATCCTCTGTTGATTTGCCTTTCCTAAAGCCGTATTGGTTTGGGGCAATTGCTCTATTGTGCTCTAAATAATTCAGAAGTCTCTTATTTAGGATTTTTTCTAAGATTTTGGATAGGGTCGTAAGCACCGATATAGGCCTATAGTTTTCGACACGGTCTCCATCCCCACCCTTAAATATAGGTGAAACTAATGCCTTTTTGAAGGCGTTTGGGAAGGCGCCCTTTGACAAGCACAGATTGCACACATGAGTAATTGAGGGGATGAGAAGATGCCTAGCAGCTTTAATGACTGAAGCAGGTATACCATCGTAGCCAACAGCACAGTTATGTTTTAAATCCGTGATTATGCTGCTTACCTCAGCATAGTCGGTCTCAAGCATAACCAATGAGTTTCCTTGCGGGTTGGATGAAGAATTAAAATTGAAGTTTGTCCTGTGTTGAGCCTGCTGTATATTCTGAGCAAGATTACTTCCAACATTTGCGAAGTAGTTGTTTATACATTTGACAGATGCATCGGGATCACTGCAGGTATTAAGGAGATCCCCCGACTTACTTGTGGGAGTGGTGTTTTTGTAACTTATGGACTTTATGATGTCCCAAGTTGCTTTGGGATTTCCACTGGCCTTTTGGAGCTCATTCTGATCATATTGGCACCTAATTGTCTTTAGCAGGTTATTGCAGTAATTTCGGTATCTTGAATATGTCAATTTATCTACGAGATTTTCAGGATCCTGCATTGACTTTAAGTGTAGCTTTTCACGATTCCGAATGCATCTCAAGTGACCAGGAGTGATCCATGGCTTAATAATTCTCTTTCGGTGCGGTACTTTCTTTAATTTGCTGTGTACGTTTACTGCATCAGATAAAATGGAGACAAGTAGCTCCGCACTTTGATTGGGGTCTGTGCTATCCAGAAAGCTAGAGAAGTCCGAGCTTTCTAAGTGGCTAACAACACCTGGAAGATTAATTTGGCGGATAATGCTTTTAGGTTTCTCACCCAAAGAGACAGATTCAAGGCAAAACAAAACAGGTGCATGGTCAGTAAAGAATGAGTCTAGAACTAGTGCTGTCGAACACTTGTCTGATTTAAAAAAGACGTGGTCCAGACAGTTGTCTATACGTGTTGGAAGTAGGTGGGCCGGGAGAAGCCCATGAAATGCCATTATATTTAAATACTCTTCAGAGTTTGGATCACTATTACCTGGCCGAATATTAATGTTCAAATCGCCAATCACTGCTACTGTTCTCATCGATGAAAGGGAAGTCAGTGCGTCATTTAAGGAGCCAACGAAATGTTCAATATTTCTGACTGAGGGTGATCGGTACAGTGCCACAATTGCAACGTCTGGGTCCAGCCTTAGAATAAGACAGTTAGCATCCCGAAATAACGGTTCAGTAATCGTATACTTTAACTCGGAACGAATATAGATTAGAACACCGTCATTTTGGTTACTAAACGAAGACCTCGCTGAGGAAAAGCCATCCAAAATAGGAATGTCAGAAACCTTACTCAACCAGCACTCCGAAAGAATAACTATATCACACTTTACATCCATGGAGCTTATGAGGACATTTAGGCCATCGAAGTTTCGGTTCAAACTTCGAATATTTACATGCAGAGTGTTTAGCGTTTGCTTGGAAGATTGCAAGTGCTGTAAGCATTGGTCTGGCGAGCACACGAAGGATCGAGAAACATTCAGAGATTCTACAGAATCCATAAACTTATTCATATTATCCACGAGTGTGGCAAAAGACAATTATGGTGCTTATAAAAGGGACAGTGACTGGACACTGATAGCAGTTGCGGCTATATAAAATAAGGGATTTACTTGTAATTTGAGAAACTGTTTTTTCCAGACAGAGAATATTAGTGACAGCAGTGTAAGTTGATGTATGTTGGGTACGCCGTGTGTAAGCTTTGTGTGTTAAAGTGACAAGAGCGCTAGATGTGTATTTCCATAGACATATATAAAATAAAGTGAGGCATGCATATTTTAAAAATATAATTACTAATAAAATGAGTGGAAGATAATGATTATTACTGAAAAATAGTCAGTCTTCAACATTTAGGGTCTTCAAGTCCGATTCATTATTAATGCAATGTGCAGATTCCCCTTCCTTCTTGCGTACAAAGATCTTTCCATGTGCGGTCCAGCAGAAGGTGTATCCGTTTGTTTTTGAGAAATCTCGAGCTAAAAAGTACAGGCGTTTAGCCTTGTAAGTGAGATATTCGGATATATATACAGGGACATCAGGCCCATTTATTTGTATTTTAGTGGTTGATAGCTTATTGTCTTTGTTGGCTCGATTGAAAGACTTAATGGAGCTAATTATCTTTTCCTTCAAGATTATTGTTGAAAAGTTGACCAAGATGGGCTTGTTTGCTTCATTCTTTGTATTTAAGCGGTACACATCTCGTATGTCGGAGGTGTTGATCGAAAGATTTAAGGCAAGACCAGTGTCGATTACAATTTTTGACAGATCGTCTTTTGTTTCTCGTGATTTAGCGGGTATGTTCCTCAATTCAAGGCAAGAAGATCTTTGAAGCCTTTCTAGGTTTTCGACCTTTTCTTCCAGTATCTGAATATAAGCTAAGTTCTCTTTACGCTCTGATGTCAGCTTATTAAATTCTTTCATCAAATCATCATATCTTCCAGTCACAAACTCACATGATTTTTTTATTGATGCGTTCAGCTCTCTAATGTCATTCATAGATGCCAGCAGAGCATTGTATTTATCATTTTGTTGCTTTTCAAATTTAGAGAAAAGGGTCTTCATTTCGGACATAACGACATTCATATCGTCTACCTGGTCATATTTGCGCTTTTTGCTTTGTACAACTTTACACTCCGGGTCCACCTTTTCTGTTGGTATATCAGGTTCCGATTCGTAATTTACAACGGTGGGTGGTGGAGTCCGGTTTAACGGCATGATTTTTCACTTTAATAACGATTGGTCAAGTTAAGACACAAATATGGAAAACACAAAAAGAATTCCTTCTTGTGAGATTCGAACTCGGGCTTTATAGTTGGTGTTCTCAATCCTTAAGTAATGGGCCACTTGAACACATACAAATACGTTTGAAAATCCTTTTCTCGTAGTGCTAGTAAAATGTAAAATGTCTTGCGTGATTATGCGACCCTAGTACTTTTGTTTTGGAGACAGTATTTAACTTGCGGTTTTTTTTTCTCACTCACCCGTTCGTACTCTTTTCTCAAGGAATCGTCTCAGCTTATGGTAACCTGGTAGCAGTTGTTGATGAGGTTTCTTCCAGAGGCTTCCCGACTTGACTCGGGAACACTTCTTGACTTGTTTTATTATTGAATTGACGACTATATATTTATCAAAGGACGTTTTAATAAATAAATAAATTTAAATTGAATTACTATTAAATTGATAATATGTCAAAACTAATTATTTTTAAGAATTTAAGGTAGCTTAACAGACTCAAGGAGACAACAAATAACACGTCTGCTTTCAAGCAATGTTCGGACGGAAGGGAAGCTGCAAAGCAGCTTGCGTCACTTTATGGAAGTGTTGCCCTGAGTACTCTGAGTGTTGACGTGAGGTATCGTGTGAGTAACGATTGACCAGATACCTGATACGCTAGCGTATGGGTTACTCGTACATTTATATAATAATACAAGTACTTTGAGTATCTCTGATATTTATTAGCTTTCTGAAACCACATCCAATGTGTTTCCATACATATGAATTCTTAAGTATAATTTAAGGCTATTTGGAATTCATTTAAATTAAATGGTGGGAGAGTGACCAGTCCGGTGACGAGCTCTACAGGGCCGTACGGGGAGGAGTACGGCCCTTCCCCCTTAGGGGGAACCGATCTAAGGACTGATATTAACATAATTAGGAAAAACGAAAATTTTATCGGCCTGGGGTCAATTTAGGTACAGTCACAAGACAATTGATTATTTTTTCACGTTTACGATATGGGTCCCATGGAGAAAGATAAGATGTTCAGTTTGATGGTCTGTACCACCCCCTTTACAATTTTATTCTATTCGGGAAACTTACAGCTAACTAATACAGTGTTCTTAAACAGTATGAAAACTGAAGGCAATTTACAAGTTTCCACTGATAAACACTAAAAATAATTACAAAAAAGGTCGGTAGTTATACATAACCTATAACTTATAAATTGAGAAAGTTGACGATCGACTAATCTATATAAAAATACTGACTGACTGACTCATCAACGCCCAGCCCAAACTCTTCGATCTAGAAAGCTGAAATTTTGCACAGGGTTCCCTTCATAATGTAGACAAGGAATAAGGAAGGATTTTTCGAAATTCAACCCCTAAAGGGAGTTAAATAGGGGATGAAAGTTCCGCGCGAGCGATGCCGCTGGCAGAAGCTAGTTCAAACTAAAACTCATTTAGATGCATAAAAATTGCTTTTCCAATCACATATTTTTGATATACCTACCCGAATTTCTGTATATCGCTGCGCCAAACGCTGCCGCTTATCGCTCTGCTCTTCACCCTAACCTTACCTCTACAACACAAGCTACATTGCATGGACCTTTGTTCGCATCAAAGCGGATGAATATTTGAAGAGACCACTCAAATTCAGTTCGACCAGATGCGTGTCGCGCTTTATTGTCATGTATGTTTGTACGTTTTACGGGTAAGCAGAGAACGGAGTTGTAGAAATATTAAAGATTTTTATAGTTCTTGAAGTGCAATATCGATGTTATAACTTATTGCATGCTGGGACCCGAAAGATGGTGAACTATGCCTGGTCAGGTCGAAGTCATTGGTCAACATCAAATCATTGGAGGACCGTAGCGATTTCGACAATTCGATCTTCGGAACTGTGTACGAAGCTTAAGCGAAAATAAGGAATCTTGACGAAAATTTCATCAGAAGGGATAATAACAACATCAAGATTTGTATTCAAATTCCATTAAGTGTAAGTGTAGTGTCTTTAAAGGTATTAATAGATTTGTAAACACCGTCTCATACAAGAGGAGGCAGCTGCTGTCACTAGTGTCATCTGTCAGTCACGAAGATTAGCGGGAAACATAAAGTGAAGCAGCACCCTAATTGCGTAACACGCGATTAATCATAATCGGTTTCATTTTGACAGTTCAACAATATTCATTGCGTTATTTACGTTGTTGAGCAGACACATTTTCCGAACATTTGAAGCAATGGTTTAGCCATCTGCTGTTTCAAAACGAATCAGATTATGATTATAATCATGAGTTACGCAATTAGGGTGCAGGTCTGCATGGTGGCGCTTGGTGTTGGAGTGAGCCAGGAAATTTATATATTCAACTTAAATACGGAATCAATAGGATTCTATAGTTTGTTTGTTTGTTACACGGTCACGCTAAAATGGCTGAACAGATTTGGATGAAATTTGGCCCATGGGTAGCCTATGACCTGGATTAGTACAAAGAATACTTTTTATTCTGATATTCCGACGGGATCGGGAAGGAGACCTATGCGGGTGAAACCACGGGGCGCAGCTACTTAATGTTTAAATACCATTTTTAGACAATTTGCGAAATTATTTAACAATTTATTAACCCTCCCTCCACAATAACCCCCTCTCACTTATATACACCCCCCCACTTACATGCACCCCTCATACATGGAACTTAAAAATAACTGGAAAAATGTCTCTGCCTAAACTTTTTTGGAATATAGGCGTAATGTTATGTTTATTAACTACATGAAGATTGTTAAATATTACGAATCCCATTCAATATAGGTATCAATGGTACCTTTTCAAGTTCTTCTACTCCCAACGTACCAATAACAGTTCATACATGTCTGTACACATTATTACTTTATACCCCACAAAAATATAATATCCAAAGGCACTCAAATTTTCTTTGACTGTTAAGACTGCGTACGCACGAGTTTTATTACAGCGCTGTAGCGGCTGGATGTGGAAATACCTAGTTATGGCTCCGTCGGTAAACGGTACGGGAATACTAATGTTACAACTTACTAAAGACGGTTTTAAGAAAATACTCGTTGAATTATTAGCTTGGCGAGAATTAATTTTACACTATCTGAGTTGGTTAGTGATTTATTTTGTTAGGTAAAATCATTTAATTAAACAAGTAGTAAGTGAATATTTGCAGCAACTTAAGGGCCTACGTCCCATTCGGTAGCGTAACACGGTCACTTTATGAACCCTACTGCTCATTAACGGCTTGTCTTGAAGATTTGAAAAATATATGATTTTGCTATAAATTCATATAGATCATTTTGCCCGAAGTACTTTTTTTGTATGGTTAATACTTTTGCTGTAAAAATATATTTTCCAACACGCAATATTTTGGCTTCTATTCCATACTCCTACTAAACGGCTTCGTTATTAGAAAAAAAAAAATACATTGAAAAATAGATAGTTAGAGGTACCACAGAATCGCCGAAGCACAATTGTAAATTAATCAAAGGAATATCCCCATTTTGAGATAAAGGCTCAGAGGGGCCCTGCGCGGGCGCGGGCGGCAGTCGTGCTTTAGCATACAAACGGGAGATGAGGATACTATGGCCCTTAATTATGAAGCAACAGAGTTATTACTTACTGACCGTTATACAGTAGAATGTTATGTTTTAATTACTAAAACAATCTCGGATAAACCACGCTCATGCACTCACAATCATACACACTCACCCTCTCACACCACCATACACCATCACACACCCGCACCTACATCACTCAAACTCCACATGAATCACCTACTAGTCTTCACACACTTACAAACACTTCACTCACGTATATTATGTACATTATTTAATTATTATAATTTTATATAAAGTAACATTTAATTTAGCTATACCTAAGTTATCCAAAATTAATTAGTACGAGTAGTACAACCTACCATATTTGCTTTGTTGGCATTTTATTGTTAAAATGTCAGGGGAAAAGGCACGGAAAACCGAAATACAGGCTTTGCCTGGTTCGATTGCAGTGGCTACATACATTTATTAGAAATTAATATTGTCAAACTATGTTTGTGTAAAATATTACTAAGTTTTTGGAGAAACAAATTTACTTACTTGCATAAATGATGATGATGCGGCTGCCTCGCTATTGTAGTGCGTCCGGAATGTTTACGGAGGCGCGAACGGACGGCTTTCATGCGGTTGTACGGAAGAACGTAGCGTCTTTGTTGCAGCGCGTGCGAGGCAGTAGCAACAGTATCCTGCAGATTGTTGTATCTCGTGCAGATTGCCCTATCCAAAACAAATGGATGCATATTGTGATGGGAATTGACTAACTTAATGTATAAGATTTGACTAACACAATATTTAATTAATTGAATTGAATTTATTTCTGTTTTATAATTTGTATGGATTATTTTTTTTATCTGAAATAAACTGATTAATAATAATAATAAATGAACTAGTTTCATTATAAAGAGAATTTTTTTTATATTAACATTCTACTGCCTTGTTGTGTAGTGGTCGCAAGCGCTACTGCTGAGTGTGAGGTCCTGGGCTCGATTCCCAGGTCGGGCAAATAATTGTTATTGGGATTTTCTATCTGGAATTTCTCAGTAGCAGCCCGGAGTCTGGATTTGTGGCCAGTTGATGGGAAAAGCCCCCCCCCCCCCCCCTATTACATGGGACTTAAACATAACTGGCGAAATGTGGCTGTACTGTAGCTACACCTCTGCTCAACCCTTCGGAAAAAAAGGCGTGATGTTATGTATGTTATTAGCATTCTAATTTACTACTAAGCTGAAGCCGAATAAAGCTAGGTCAATAAAGGACATTGCCAAAATCAGCATTTTTGCAAGATCATCACCACGCATAACTAGTGGATTGGTGATCTCAGTTTGTTTTTATTAAAAAACTCAAAATATTTTTATTTCATATAAACCTACCTACACGGGCTAGAAGCTAGGTGCGCGGTTCCAATTTATCGTTTCCTATGGAGAAGAGCCGGCAAGAAACTCCACGGTTATTCTTTTAAAAATAATTGGCTTTCAAAATGGTTTAAAATTACAGTGTTATGGTATGGGAGGGTACACTGGTAGGCCTGTCAAAAACTACCAGTAATAGTAGTACTACTTACAAAAATAAAAAAGGTCTAGTCTCAAAGACTAACGAACGCTACCTACTGTACTCCATTGGCTGCACAACTTTGCATTGTAACTTTATTCAGTTACCCCAAAATCACCCGTAGTTGTGAAAGTGGTGAAATATTTGCCAGTAACCTCATGCAAAAATATGATAGCAGCTAAAGACTTAAGTTTCACCGACTCCAATAGCATTATCACTTAAAAACTTTTCCCACAGGACCCAAGAAAATGGCGAAAAAATGTAGGCTGCACCCATTTATCACTATTAACACGGGGGCAGATTAGTCCACAAATAAGAGCTTTATCCTCTGCCTGATAGCTCTTAACGAGGGCGGGGCCTTAGGCTGTGAATACACTATAGATATATATCCTAGAAGTAAGGTTAGGCTGGTTATCTCGACTACCGAGTGGTAGTAGTTTTTTTTTAGGAGAGATAGGTAAAATAAATTATTGACGGATTGTGTAAGGAATTTTCCTTTTTATTTCATGAGCCTAATAAAATAACGTGAGAAAAGGTGTAAAACAAATCTATTACTTAAATAACTATACCTATCCTTATACTAATAGGCTTTGTACTTACTCTTTACGTGAAACTCCTGACACATAAACTAGGACATGTCCTGTATCTCAGGTGTCAGCGTTCCTCCCCGGCAGTCATCTTTGTGAAGCCTAGATTGCAGTTGCGTAAAAATAAAAATAAATAAAACTAATTAAATTACAATCCAAGTTTAGGTTTAACAAGACAAAATAGAAGAAATAACTAACCTAATTTATCACTGCTATATTATGGGCGTGGGGAGAAATGAGTGTAGTTTATAGGTGAGTGTAATGTGAACGAGTGGAAATGATATGAAAAATAATAGTTTAAAAAAATAAAAAACACGCTTTGAAAACCAAACTAAAAAAAGAGAAAATAATTTAATTCAATTAAAAAGCGTGGGGTGCTTAACATTAAGTGATTATAAAAATACCTCAAAAAGCACCCCACGCTTTTTAATTGAATTAAATTATTTTCTCCTTTTTTAGTTTGGTTTTTAAAGCGTGTTTTTTAGTTTTTTGAACTGTTATTTATTTTCTATTTTTTAGTTCTGCACTACAATTCAACTTCACACAAACATTGAACATAGTTTGACTGCTATACACAAATATGTCAACATCTGGCCTCTGAGCAGACAAATCAGGGCGTTCAGCAGATTGATCGCCTGGGTTGTGGGAGCATATCGAGCAGTATGAGTGCGCACTGGCAGAGCTGCGAACAGGCACCTTGAGGCACAGGCAAATCACGACTGCCGCTGCCGGTCCGGAACAAACAATGAACAGCGAGCCAGGGTAGTCGCGTCATTGATCTTTTTATTCAGTAATAGGTAGTATTGCATCACACTAACGTCTCAGTTCCAATGTGTTAATGACCACCTTTCCCGAAACAAACAGAGACGGATACAAATAGGACAGGGGGTGGGACATGTCTGATAATGTGACCCTGACCATGAAATCCTCTTTCAGACCTCCCATCACTACTGAATGACAGTCCAAGTTTGAGCAAACACAAATAAAATATTTGAAATTCATGTAACTATCACAGGACACTGAGTTTTGGTGACAACACTAACCGTCACCAAACACAAAGAAAATAATTTTCACAGAAAAACTAATTACTTACACTTCTTATTTCCCAGGATAGTGTACAAAAAAAATAAAAAATAAACCTGACTGCCTAAAAAGTGAAACTTAATTAAAAAAGATGGAAACGAGAAACTTGTTTTAAAAGGATGATTATTAGCCTGAATACTATAAGCAATCTCATGCAGTCGGAGGCAATAAAGGTTATTGTTAAATTTAAGAAGATGCCTCCGACTGCATGATTTACGCTTATTTTTTTCAATTTTGATATACCCAGTGTCACATTCACAATTAAGACAAATCTAACGGCACCTCTCAAGCTAAAATCGATCAAGCCGTTTAGGCTACAGAGCGTGCCAAAGAAATATACATACATACATACACTCGAAAAACATAACCCTCCTTCTGGCGCAGTCGGGTAATAAGGCGGCCCAGGTGCTGATCATTAATATTTCCTAATAACATTATATACTTTTCGCCAGTCTGTCCTCAGCCGAGGTCCCTCCGTCATCTTTAATCGCCGCCGACAGCTCTGCACTAATGAGAAAAATAATGATGAGCTACAGACTCAAAGGAAGCTTTAATCAACACCTACGTAAGCTCTCAGTACTCTTTTTTCGGCTCTAGACTCGGAAAATTGTGTAATTAAATTAGGTACGCTGTTATTTTGTGTATTAAGTTCGTAATTTTCATTTGGTTTAAAGTTCATCTATGATAAATAATAATCACATTACATAATTATGTTCATCTTGTTTTTTTTTATCGCTAGTTTTGATCTGGCTGGCAACATACCTACTTATCCAATTAAAGGAGAGTGTCAGTAAGCGCGCCAAATTAAAATTTTCTTAGGTATTTTTTTGCAATTTGCAGGTCTGTTCCAGGTTGTATAATGATTAAAATATGATTCGTGACCGTTACATGTATCACGGTGGAGCATAAGGTGGAGGTCTGCCCGGCTTGGGCGAAGCACCACCGTGTCCTCGTGGAGACGATCGGCGGCTGCGATCTCTCGCGTCCGGTCCTGGTCCAAGCCATGGTACGGAGCGAGAGTGCATGGGTAGCCATCACCTCCTTCTGCGAAGCAGTAATGCTCGGGAAGAGGGAGGCGGGGCACGTGAGGAAGAGGCAGTATATACGCCCTCACGGCCCTAGCCTCCGCAGGAGACATCCTGGGCGTCGGTAATCCCAGGCTGATTCCCGGCCACCGTAGGCGCGGGCTTGCGGACGGCGAGTAATGGGTAGCTCTCTGTCTGGTAAGAACCAAGCCCGGGTCGACGGCGCGTTGTGTTCCACGCGCCCCTCAAAGAGATGTCAGCAGCATCAACTGATGGGGCCCGCAAGGGCCAATGCCTGCCAGGGGTGCGGGTCGTTCGAAAGAGATACCGCGGCCCTGGCACACATGCAACTGAGGGAACACGGGTGGGTTTTAGTCAGTAAAAGTCTGACACGTCCTCCTGCTCCACCCAGAGCGGGAGAAGTTATTTGATGATTTCCCAACATAAAAAAAAAACCGTTACACGTATGTATTTACAGAATTAAAATCATTAAAGTCATCAATACAACCATCTAAGGTCATCAAATTAATGATCTTAGCGCATCCTGAAGGCTCCCTGGAGGCAATTACTGATGACAGTTTATTACACCTGAGTCCTGTCCATCCCTAAGAACTCCCCACCCCACAACAAACCATGCTGACTGGGTCTTCTCTATAATAAAAACAGATTACACATGATAAATGAGAATGAGCCACACGGGTCGAGCGTTCAGGTTTAGCTACGCTTGCCGCGGTTGGTCCGTGGATGGGTGACTATCTTTACACACCAAGATCCTCCGCTGGCTCGGCTGTCCTTCGTAGATCTTTGACAGTCGTTAGGGGTCTAAAGTCTGAAAACCAGTATTGAGAAAGGGGTATTGTATTACCCAGTAGGTAACTGAGTTTCAGAGGTCAGATAGGCAGTCGCTCCATGTAAAATATTGGTACTCAGATGCATCTAGTTAGACTGTAAGCATTTTCTAAGATAGGAAAAAGATGAGATTACACATGAGAAACAAAGAATTTAATTCTGCATTTCTACGTACCAACTGCTGCACTATGCTGTCACAGCACCAATTTCCTTCAAACCAGAAAACAGTTAGACTAAGAAAGTTTAGCTCTTTAGAGCAAGGTAACACGCTCTGTTTTGCGTCAGTTTAGTCTATCAGTATGGATTGACTTGACTGAAGCCAGAATGATGTATGATTTTCACGGTTACATGGTCAATCTAGACTGACAGCAGACTGATGAAAAGTACGCCAGTGGCCATTAGACTTCGGAACTGACCGTCGGTTGTCAATTTAAATCAGTGCTTAGTCATGGATATTTTAAGGAAAAAGAAAGCGTGCGCTATGATAATATTTATTACTATAATTTGTGTGTGTTTTGTCCCACAAAACAGGCAAGGACTCTAAAGTTATGATAAAATCTGTTTCGGTCTCAATTGGTGGCGGCGGGGGTAGGGGCAGCGGTGTTGGGACCGGCGCGGCGGCGACGGCGCTTGCGGCGCACTAATTATGTCGCATGACTCGTCCTTCTGCATTACGTCGCCGACGGTGACTGACGCGAGAATGATACGAGTGGTTTACACGATAATTCTCCCATCAGTCATTCATCATTCAAAACGGACTGACAAAATTATTTAAAATATTTAATTTTCATCAGTCTGGACCATCAGTCTGTCAATCCGTAGGTTACACGATCATTCTCCGATCATTCTGACTAGACTGAGGGACCAGACTGACGCCAAACTGAGCGTGTAACCTTGCTCTTACAGTGACCTACAATCATCATCTTCATCATCATCTGCCAAGCCATTTCCAACAATGTTGGGGTTAGCTTCACAGTGACCTACAAATAGAAAGGAAAAAGAGATTGATAAGTTTGTAATTCACACGGAAATAAATCTAATCGCACGAGATTATTGGCTAAAGGGTTCAGACAAATTGGGTATCATTTGATTTATTTAGGTGGAAAGTATTACCGCAGTTTAGTGTTGAAACGTAGGTGGACGGATTTAGTAACATTAATAATGTTAATTGTGATAAATGTGAGTTGTGATCAGGTTATTTTACGTATCGGTGCGTTGATGAGAAGGGTATTTTGTGTTCGTCTACGTGCGCACGAACATAAAAACATCGCAGCAGGATTTTGAACACATTGGATCTTACGCACCAGTGGCGAAAGCATCTTATACCACGATTCCTACGGGATTCCTTTAGGGGATTCGCATCGGAAACAGCATCATAGAGATGCCGCTATTATTGCTACTATTGTCAAAAAATATTGTTAAACTACGGGTATTTAATTCACCATAACAATCAAATAACAAAGACGGCTATTTAAAAAAAAAATGTTCTAAATTAACCCGGCGCCAAAACGTTATAATCGGGAACTAAAAATTCACACAACAGTGATCCCGTAACGTCACTTTAAGTCACGTGGCACCGCTTGATGTGGAAGAGAGCAAGCCGCTGAACAACGGGTTATGACGGAGACAGATAAAGCAAATGTGTCATTAAAAACAAGATGGATTAATATTGCACATTTTATTTGGTTATATGCTGTTCATTTTTATTGTATTTAATTATTTACATTCCTATATTAATTTTAGAATGATAGTAAGTACTCTTTATTGATAAGTCAGTAAGTTAAAGCCGCCTTCGCTACGGCTTCTCTGTTACAAAAATTGACACTTCGCCGCTGTTACGCACTGGTTAGCGCCGAAAGATGAAAATCAAAGAGTGTATTTTTCGACGCGCTGGGGTTTACTCTATTCACACCAAGAGATGAAAATTATGTGCGCAAAGAAAATCCCACCGTGATGGTTTTACTTCCTTGCGAACGTGGTCTACTGGTTGGTGATAGCTGGTTTCACAAAATAGTACTAAAATGTAATTACTAATACTGAAATAACAGCAGGCATAAAGGACCGCTTAGTGAAAATAAAAGCGCCCTAATTGCGTAAAACACTACCAATCCGAATCTGAATATTTTTTTAAGGATATTGGTAATCAATTGCGTCATAGCATAGCATAATCGGCCTATAATGTTCCCACTGCTGGGACACAGGCCCCCTCTCGGTGAGAGGGAGTGGGTTGTAATCCACCGCGCGGGCCCAGCGCGAGTTGGCCATTAATTGCGTCATATGTTAGTAAAAAACTGCTGCTCAACAACATAAATAATGCAATGAATGTGGTTGAA
Source organism: Antitype chi (assembly GCA_947359405.1). Classification (NCBI taxonomy): domain Eukaryota; kingdom Metazoa; phylum Arthropoda; class Insecta; order Lepidoptera; family Noctuidae; genus Antitype; species Antitype chi. The sequence continues at coordinate 3,891,126 of OX375815.1, read as the reverse complement.
CCGTCACAATGAAAGTCATGCCTACTGTAAGTGTTTTACATAATTACCCCACTGGGTGTATTTGACATTTATACTTCATCACCAGAGATCGGATATTCGGATGCATATTCACCTAAAGTTGAGATGTTGGCTAACATGGAATGCGCTTTTGTATCGAAAAAGTCTTAATTTAGGTAAATAATTTGTTTATTTTTTGTTTTAACTAATATAAACCACCCCTCCTCCAGTACATATACATATTTGTATCGGGTTAAACATTAATTTTAAATTAATACACATCTGAATAGTTATACAATCAAGAATCCTGGGGTTTTAATAAATATTACAAATAATTTATAAAGCTGCTTCCATACTTTCATAGCAAAAAATTTACCTTTAGGTAAATATGCATCCGAATATCCGATCTCTGTTCATTACCCTTGTTACACGTGGAGGCTGGTTTAAAATTAGAAAGCTGATCACATAACTACATAAAGCTAATATTTGAAAGACAATCAAGAACATCTTCTTGTACTACAAAAGAATATAAGTACTTACATAGTAAAATTAAGTAAATACCTGAGAACAAAAGAGGCAATCATTTTATTACAGTAAATTCTTTCTTATTAGATTCCAGCAAGCTTTCTTACTTTAAAAACTTACCACAAATGTTCAAATTCAATTACCATTATGAACCTTTTAACTGTTTTAGCTATCTCTAAAATCTTATTCTGAGGATTACTAAATAACCAGACGAAAAGAAAAAAATATTATCCTATGGTAAATGTAAAGATTAGACAATTTGGTCCATTCTTATTCTTCTACGAGAGAGGTAAAAATAGCGCATAAAAATAAGATAATGTGTACCTTTGCTCCATTTGAGCTTTTGACTCTACTCTGTGAGACCATTGACTTGTACTTTGGTGTAAGTCATAAACTTTTATTGTTTAACCTTTTGCAATTTAAAGTACATCTGTGGTAAGTATGTTTAGTTTTAGTCAGCCTTTACTTATAAAATCAGTGTCTATTTACTCTCTTTAGGTAAATCTAAACTGTTTAGTGATAAGACTGAAACAGAATTATTAGGAAAGTCTGCTTCTTTGCTAGTCTATCATCATCATCATCATCATCATTTCAGCCGAAAGACGTCCACTGCTGGATATAGGCCCCTTCAAAGCTCCACCACTTCAACCGATCTGTACTTTTCACATCCCGCAGGACATCAGCCCAGACATCCGGGCATCGCAGGATTCAGGTCCTGCGGCCTACAAGTCATCCGTCAACCTTGTGGGAGGCCTTCTAACCCGGTACGCGGTCGCTACTCCAGGACCTTACGGTCCCATCGCCTACCTGTTCTGCGAGCACTATGCCCTGCCCACTGCCACTTAAGTTTGGCAATTGTTCGGGCTATATCGATTACCGAGGCTAGTAAGCTGCTTAATATGCTTGTTTATAGCATGCACTCTGTATGAGCAAAGTGATCATACTCTTTTTGTATAAACATGCTAATGTGTCCTACAAGGTAGATAGCATCGGCTCAAATAAACGAAGAAACGATAGATGGATTGTGTGAAAGATGATATGGCTAGAAAGGGGCCCATCTTTCACACAATCTCTCAAGTCACTACCGAGATGACGACTAATAGAGAAGTAAGGGAGAAAATGAATGTATGAAAATAAATTGGGATAATGGTTGGAGAGTAATGATGTGGTAGCATCTGCTCTAAATTAACATGCTTTTATGCTGTTACATAGCATAGTATACCAGGTTATAATCATATCCAGATTTGCCGACCTTCCTTTAACAAATGTTTGCCCGTTCAACCCATTCTGAAAACACACTTTTTCCAGTGTGTTCTTTCCTTAATCATCATCTTCCTAGCCGTTTCCTAACTATGTTGGGGTCAGCTTCCTGTCCAACCTGTAGATGATTACCAGTATTTTACATGAAACGACTGCCTATCTGATCTCTACAACCCAGTTACCGGATAATACGAAACCCTTTAGTAAGACTGGTGGTTAGACTTTCAGGCATCTGATGACCTATGACTGTAAAAGGTCTACGAATGTCAGCCGGTACTAACGTGCTCTCTGAGGCACGGAAGGGTCTTGGCTTGTAAAGATGGTCACCCATCCAGGGACCAACCCCGGCAAGTGTAGCTTAACCTGACCTATCGACCCGTCCGGCTTAGCCATAAGCTAAACAAAACCAGTTAACAAAAAAAAATAACAAAAGACTGACAATACGACACACCATAATTCCCGCTTCACACTTGAGGACAGACCCAAACCCAAGCAGGCGTACGTCACGACCTCCCGAATCCCGTTGTAAATCTCGTAAAAAGGATTTGCCCCGTTGTATTCGACGCCGATTTACCGCGATACATACTCGTATATAATTCAAACGTGTTTAGTTTCGGTGTTGGCTCGTAATGGCTCACTTTTAGAGGGCCTGTCTTGTTTTTGTTTTTAGTTTGGCATAGTTTTTTGGACGTGTTTCGGAGATGTTTGGGTCCATTTAACGAAGTTAGTACTTTTCAAAGAGTAGAAATACTCTATGTATTTTTTTATCCATAATGATATAAACTTAGGTACATACTTAATGATTTGACTATGCCATGCACTAGCATCCTTACTCCTTAAACCTCAACCTTATACTAATAAGGTTGAGGTCTTAATACTTTTATTTCAACTTCATTCAATTCAAGAAGGCCACGTAAATCCGTTACACAATGTCCAGGGGCCTTAGTCTGCTGTTTTTATAAATTCGTCATTCCAACACGATCCCATCGTCATTCATTTGTCATTTTGCTAAAAGTTCGTAATCTGCTAAATTCATAATGGTCGATCATTGGTCGGTCAATGGTCTCGTAATAGAATTGTGTCATAATGGCATTTTCGTATTGCCATTAATAAAAAAACTCGTTAGTAGAAATGTTTTTCGAAAAACTACTACTAAATTTGAACATTTATTCATGCCAGATTTCATTTATATATATTTTTACATATTATTTATTAGTGTTCTAAGCAATCTAAAGTAGCAGGAAGTTCGCAAATTATGTCAGTCATTCATTTGTCATGATGTACGAGATTACCAATAAATGTCATTTCTTTCATTGGAGTCTCAGTGGCTGACCATTGGAAAGTCATAATGACGCCATTTTATTAGTAGATTACCAAACTTGTCAAAATCAACAATTATGAAATCAATGATAGACCATTCTGACACTATTGTAATAGCAGACTTGAGGCCCTGATCTTCTGGAGTTTTAAAGAATTTGTTAACTAGTGTCCTTGTGTGCGCTTAAAGTTATTCAGATGTATCTTAAAAGTGGACAAATAATGATTATCAATTACATTTCCGACTAGTTTCTAGGTATGTTTGGCCAAATGTTACGGTTGCGAATCATATTTTAATCAACATAGCTTCCAACATGGACCGAAAGATTGCAAAAACTGTTAGAAAAATTGAATTTCGCGGGCTACTTTAGCGCATCTACATAAAACTTTTAAATAAATCTGGTATTCAGAACATAATACCTAATATGTCACATGATGCTGCACACAGCTCTGCATACATATTCAAGTCCGATAGTAAACCAATTTATTATTCAAATCCAATACATTATCTCTAATGCCCATTTGGACATAGACGGCTCGATGCTAAGCCACGGCCATGTTATCATTAGAACTGCAATTCAAAAAGGGAACGATAATGAAATCATGAAATAGGTATCCTCATACCTATTTCATGATTTCATAGCTCTGGAATTCGGTAAACTAAAGTACAAGTTAATGAGTTTAAGGATAATGGTATATTATGTACCTTCATGCGTCACATGTCTGATTAAAAGTGACCAGTTACGTTCCATACAAGGTTGGCCCCAAAACCCATAGTGCTGGTCATAGAAGAAAAATGTGTTACCCTGGTCCGGGAAGTCATCCTTATCATTTTTTAGTTTTTATCTTTGGCCTGCACTTTGAGTTTTCGGCCCACTAAGGCTGATCTCTTTAATTATGTGGTGAACTTTTCTTTAGAGGATTAGATTACAATATTCTAGATGCCTTTACTTACTCGGCTTTGCGTTCTACAGTAAATTAACGTGTTGCTTTATATGTGTCACTTCACTACTGCTGGCTTTCGCTACTTTTCAGCTGTTTTTTTTTTGTAACACACAGTAATAAGAAACTATGTTAAAGGAAGCTACTTTCTCTCCCTCAAGATGTGCTGAAGGACAGGTACCGTTTCAACGTAGTTCCTGGAGCCACTATCTTTATGGTAAGTACTGTCGACCCTTCGGTTAAGTCGGTAGCCTTCCATAGTAGGCGAGTATCTAGCAAAAACTTACCTATGCTAAATTGTTAATTGTAAAGTCATTCCTCAAATCCTATTACTCGTACAAAAATAAAACAAAAGCAATTACCTCAAATCCCACTTGAAGAACCAACAAACTTCAAAAGACCAACTTATTTATAGAAAACGGAGCAAAACCAAAAACAATACAAACAAAAAGTTTTCAACAACAACCCTACCTATTGATCTCGGAGTTAATTTCCCTTAAACTATGACAAGCGAGAGTTTAAACACGATTCGCGGATTAGCGGCGAGATGAAACGCCTCCGGTTGGAGGCCTCCGAACTTGCGGTTAAGACTAGTTTACTCGTAATTGATTAATTTCTATTTTCGAAGTGTTGATGTGAATTATGGGGCGGTTTTGGTTAACGTTGGGGCACTTGGGGAAAGACGGTTGTATGAGGAAGAGGTATCGGTGGATTACGTCAACAGAAATTAAGGCTGTGTGCAGACTTTATCTAGACTGGCTAACTATGACAGTTTGTCGCTTTATTAAAACAAAGATGTGCACTGCACTTGCAGTCGCAAGAAAACGGTCTCACTCTCATCTGTATTTTCTATTTTAGTTTTAGTGCTGAATAAGTTTGCTCCTTGACCTCGAGCATGCCTGATGCAAAGCTATTGATGAAGTCTATGATGGAACGAGCGTGCCCAGAAGACACAGACGCTGGCAGAGAGTTCCACACTTTGGCTGTGCGCATAATGAACGTGGAGTAGAAGCTTTGAATCCGACTGGTGTTTTAACCAGTCAGTTGGTATCAACCAAGTCCGTTTTGTTTATTGATAAGTTGTGTAATCTTAACTAGTTGTATCATTTTAACATGTTATGGTGATGATGGTGTATGTTTAAGTTTGAATATCTGTTTGATGTGTGTTTATTAATATTTTGTGTAATATGTTAATGTAAGTGTGTACCTGTCCGTGGTGTCACTTTTAAAAATGTTGCAATTTCACATAGATTTGTACATTATCTACTAGCGCGGCCTGCAATAAAAGAATTGATGATCAAACGTGAATATGTGGGTCGAAGCGAAACCGAGACACAAATCAAATCAAATCAAATCAAAATATTTTATTTCACATAAACCTGCATGGGCACTTACGAAACGTCAGAAGCTAGGTGCACGGTTCCAATTTGTCGCTTCCTATGGAGAAGAGCTGGCAAGAAACTCCACGGTTACTCTTTTAAAAATAATTGGCTTTTACAATGTTTTCAAATTATTGTGATAATAGGTATGGGAGGACAGTGCAGGCCTGTCAATAAGTACCAGGTACTTAGAGGAATGAAAATACAGAATAGAAAATCGTCTACATATCTAGTCTGTAAGGCCTACAACGTTCCCTCATTTACAATATGTTAAAGAATGTACCTATATAAAATGAATCTATTTGAACCAAGTGACATGATATCCGTGACAATCACTAATATTAAATAGTCGAAATTAAAATTGATGTATAATGTCAAATAATGACGAGAATATGTCAGACATTGTAAAACATAAAAAGAATAAATATTAACATTGTAATTTGGGAGCAGTTAATAGACTTTTACATAGTTATGCTGTTAATGAGGTACCCAGGGAAGCCACATGTGCAGAAGGAATTAATGCCAAACTTCCCTGTCTTCAACGTAGTCTTTTATCAAAATCAAAATCAAAATATTTTATTTCACATAAACCTGCATGGGCACTTACGAAACGTCAGAAGCTAGGTGCACGGTTCCAATTTGTCGCTTCCTATGGAGAAGAGCTGGCAAGAAACTCCACGGTTACTCTTTTAAAAATAATTGGCTTTTACAATGTTTTCAAATTATTGTGATAATAGGTATGGGAGGACAGTGCAGGCCTGTCAATAAGTACCAGGTACTTAGAGGAATGAAAATACAGAATAGAAAATCGTCTACAAATCTAGTCTCTAAGGCCTACAACGTTCTATCATTCACAATATGTAAAAGAATCTATTTGAACCAAGTGACATGATTTCGATGACAATCACTAATAATAAATAGTAGTAAAATTGATGTATAATGTCAAATAATGACGAGAATATGTCAGACATTGTAAAAAAAAATTAAAAGAATAAAAATTAACATTGCAATTTGGGAGCAGTTAATAGACTTTCACAGTTTTGCTGTTAATGAGGTACCAGGGAAGCCACATGTGCAGATGGATTTAATGCCAAACTTCCCTGTCTTCAACGTAGTCTTTTATCTTATAATATGCTTTTTTGATAAGGACACGTTTGATGTGAGTTTTAAACTTTCCATCGCTAAGTTCTGTAACCGACTTTGGCAACTTGTTATAGAAGCGGATACTGTTTATTAGAAATGACTTGCTAGTTTTAGTTAATCTAAATTTTGGAATCACAATTTCATCTTTACTACGTGTATTTAGATTATGGAAATCGCATCTTTTTTTGAAAAGACCTAAGTTTTTGCGAACATACAAGATATTTTCTAGAATATAAAGAGAAGGCAGAGTAAGTATATCAATTTCGTTGAATTAGTTTCTAAGAGACTCGCGCGGCCCCATTTTATAGATTGCGCGGATTGCCCTCTTTTGTAAAATAAAAATTGAATCTACGTCCGCTGACGATCCCCACAGCAGAACGCCATAAGACATAATACTGTGAAAATAAGCAAAGTATACTAACCTTACGTTACGTACACACTTACGTTAGTCTATCAATGCCTGGTTGCGGTCAGTACTTTTTTCAAATAATGCGCGGAAATTCAAAACTATTGACATTAACAACAAATTCTAGAATCAATGACGAGCAACGGTAATTTTTCACGCCAATATGTTCTTTTGTTTCTTTTTTACTTAATAAAATCTTTGTTAAGTTACCTCTTTGGTTGCCATGACTGTATCGAAGTAAAAAGCTCGTTCCATCTTTAAATTACCTGCCAGATAGCCGCTAAAAATTACAGATGTGGATTTTCTTTGTCATTGCCGGCTGCATGCGCGCATTTATTTGACCAGTACAGCATTTTGCAAAATTCTCAAAAAAGGTTGTCAAATTAATGCTCGAATTTCTAAGCATGTTTGAGAAATAAGATCAAACCTGTTTTGAAACTTTTTTATGCTATATTATACAAGTATTATAGCTGAATATAAATCATGTACCTACTGCAATCGTTACGGATCGTCAGAAGCCCGAAAGTCTGATAAACCAGTCTAACCAAGGGTATTGTATAACCCTGTAAATGGGTTGTGGAGGTCAGATATGTAGTCGGTCCATGTAAAATATTGGTATTCAGCTGAATCCAGTTACACTGGAAGCCGATCCAACATAGTTGGGAAAAAGCTAGGCAGATTGATTGATGTACTGCACTAAAAGTATCTGTAACATCCTTTAATATATCTCATTTAATGCAAATAAAGATACTTAGTTTACTTACTTCACTGTCAAAGCTTTTTCAAGAATTGTGCTTGTTGAAATGAACTTTCCCAAAATTACACTAGTCTACAGCCAAAATGCAACTGAGGGGTTATTGGTGTTTTTATGTTGATTAATGTGTACTTAATGCCAATTCATAGTTACAAATTCTGTACCACGTAAGGTTTTTGAGATTTTCTAACTTTTTTTTAAACAAAATATCAGTAATTTTGTTTTTCTATTTGCAACGAATCGGTATATTATTTAATGTTATCTGTTATTTGGGGGTACTTATATCAAATTACACATGTGTAGTCTGTTTTCTTTGATTTTCATTAATTCAACACTTGAAAGTAGTTGTAAAATTGTTGTGATAGCTTCGGAAAGTGAGATTTTTTGATAAACTAAAATAAATAAACGTGGTTGTAAAACATTAGCAGACTCATTTTCTTATGTTTGTGACTCGTATACACCTAAATCACAAGCTAGAACAATAATCTCAAGTGACTAGATAAGCATATCTCAAGTATTTTGCTTTTCCTATTGGAATTCGGGTTAAAATGTTTTTACATTTTAACCAAAATTTTTGGTTAACTTTTGTTAACCAAAAATTTTGGTTCTGTTAGTGATGAGCAGGGAGAGAGGTTCCACCAAGATATTTTAACGATGGAACAGAGATATCAAGGACGCTGGGATCCTGCAATGATGGCGGATTATTGTTGGTTCCTAATAAGGGAAAGCAACACAGAATACAAGAAAAAATCGCCATTTGCTAAAAAAAATCTACAAAACAGTTACAATAGTTACATGTACATATCATTGCCTCAAAAATAAACACTTTAAATTAAAAACAACCTCTATTTATTTTAAAATTGTATCGTTATATTAGCCAGTAGGAAATTATTCATAATTTTTTTTTAAATATAATTTTCGTATAACTCGAAATTTATACGGATTGTCATTTTTTGCTTTCTATTTTATATTCAAACTTAGGACCCTTAAAAGATAACGATGCACAGCTATTTGCTATTTCATTTCAGCCGAAGGCCGTCCGTAGCTGAACATACCTCCCCCAAGCTCCACCACTATGACCGGTTCTGTGCTTCCCGCATCCAGCTGATTCCTGCGGCCTTCAAAAGGTTATCGGTCCACCTTGTTCCAGGCATTCCAACTTTCCGGCCCCATCGGCCATCTGTTCTGCGTGCAATGTGCCCTGCCGGCTGCCACTTAAATCTGGTAATTCTTCGGGCTATGTCGGTTGCCTTGGTTCTCCTGTGGATCTCTTCATTCCTGATTTTGTATGAGAGGCAAAACTATTTTGTTTATACTATTGTGTGCACTGTCTTACGCCCTGGATTTGTTAAGCCACAAACCGCAACTAAACGAATATAGATTAAGAACAGAGAGATAGTACTAGAAAATTACTGCACGGAATTTAAAAAAAAAAACATTCGACGTCCTGTGAATCCTTGTTTAATCCTGCGCTCTGCGGTGTTGAAGATTTAATTAAGGCGAATGAGGAAATGTTCAGAGGAAGTAACGTTTTTCTTTTAGATTTAGTGTGGAAAGGCATTTTACTCACTTTTTAGTACTGCATTTTATGTGGTAACTGGTTGAGGTTATATAAATGGTCAACTTGCAGTAGTTAAGATAAGATTTTTGGAAATTAGTACTTAGTAGAAGTTATCGAGAAATATTAATTTAACTGCTCCTCTAAACACTTATTGACCTTTTAACGATGAAAAATCCTTTAAAGGCATTAACCTCTAAAAAAAAATGCGCTTCTAATGATGCATACTTTTTTAAATAATTGAGTTTTTTGACCTTTCTGACCTTTTCTCACAGTAAACGGGTTTAGCTAGGTTGGAATAGTGACCAACTAAGCGCGATCCGAGTTGGTCACATAATTAAGCTAAAGCACCCCGACCGAATAGGTTAGGTTAATTAGAACTGTGATCAACCAGACGCGATTGAGCAAGCACTACATCCAAGTTGGTCGTACTGACTTGGACTTTAGATATAGTCCATAGAGAGCTCCATACTCAGTGCTGGAGAATAAATGGCTACTTAAATAAAAAAAATAATAAAAACCTTTTAAAAACAAAATGTGTTTTTTCAATGTCAACACCACGCGATTTTTCTTCCACCTCTAAAATGGTACCGTCAGTTTGCTGTCGACAATTTCACGAGGTTCTCTCTACATTACCGTATTTGCTTAGATAGTGGCTCGACTCAGTCAGCGAGACGACGCCCCGTAATGGATTTCTGACGTTGAAATAAATGATAGATCGCCGCCACACGATGCATTACCTGTGGACAAGTAGCTGAGCTACGAATGTGGTTGGAGGACGCCGATTTAAAAAAGGAACCAGAAATGTCAACATGGCTTGGTGAATTAGAAGTTGATAACCTAGCTAGCAGAATATGCTTTGTTTTTTTTTTCAAAAATAACTCTTTGAAGATTATAGGTATGACATCATTTTGTTAGAGTGAGGCACACAATACTATGTCAAATGTTTTGTTTTTTCTTTTGTCTTTGTGTGAAGACCGCATGAAGACCGCGTGTCTCAACCTGGGCCAAATAAAATTATTAAAGGGTGAGGAAATATCCACGTGGTTTTAGTTTTGTTTTTGCAGGGGTAAAACACATCTTCTTTTCAAGTAGATGTAGGTAGTACATGCAGGTGACCAAATTAAGAGCAGCGTCACACGTAATAATAGCTAATTCACATTCCCTTAAAAATATGTTCTGATGATTTTGACCAAAAATTAACATGGGTACCATCCAAATTCTTAACTCCACACCAGATTGAACGTTCTCCCACATTTTTTTCAAAATAAATATTAAAATGCCTCCTCTACCCGAACTCAACACACGTCCCGCATAACGAAATGATCTGTATTCGAAATAAATCCATTGGAATAAACTTTTCCGTCGCACGTAGACATTTGACTGGCTCTGATCGATTGTAGTATCCCAGTTTATTGATATGGGCTCCCGATAAATAATGGCCTGGCCACTTCAGATGTTTGTGTTGCTTATGCTGTAGTGCTGAGGGCGATTTTAAGTGTCAAAAGGTCTGGGTATGAGAAATAGTGTTGCGAAAATAGAAAGGAAATGTTTTGGAGGAGAGTAGAATTATTTAGAGGCAAGGTTTCTATGTAAGTAAAAATATAGTTAGTGTTTAAAAAAGTACTGTTAATTTTAAGATTTAGTACACTTCGGGTGACATTCTTCTTACTATCCGACTTCAAAAAGGAGAAGGTTCTAAATTTGTCAGTTTTTATCTTAGTTTTATTTTATTGTATGTATGATCCAGGGTATCTCTGGCAATTATGGATCGATATGGAAATTTATTAACATTGCTTAGGTCGTTTTTGTGTCAGCTTTGATAATACGTATTTAATCCACTTTGTGTATCTTAGATGACGATGAAATCTTTAATTCTTCCTAAAACTGTTTTTTTTTTCATAGCAAGTAGTACTGTGGCGTAGGCACCGTAACTAAAAGTGAAGAATTAAAAACTTTTTACAAAAACTTGTTTTTTTTTGTTGTTGTTGTAAAACAGTTTTTAATATAGCTATACTTCAAGATATCTGGAACAAGTGATGATGAGCGAGTCACCTATATTATCAGACCCTAGTTGCATTATTTCAACTACCAACCTAACAAAATGCAGCTGAATACCAACATTTAACATGAAGCCGCGGACCATCTGACCTCCACAACCCATAGTAACTTAGCAGCGCCAGTATATTGACTAGGTAACAAGAAAACGTAAAACTAGTTGGTAGACTTTCAGGCTTCTGATTACCCGTAACGACTGTTAAAGATCTGCGACAGCCGCAACGTCCTTGCAAAAGCAAAAAAGTATTGCAACTAATTACGTCACTTCCTCAGTATTCAGTGTGCCAGCTAGAGAACAAATGGCAAGCCCGGGGTCGGGTCGCACCCGTGATATAACACGGAGTTGTTGTAACGATGCAACCGGGAGCGAAGTTTGTCGCTGCCAATTAATTAGTATTTACCGCGAGCCGGGCGAAATTTATATTTTAAAGTAACCTATGCGCTTGATTATGAGGGTTTATTTTAGAGATACGAAGGGATTGGCTACGTGGTAACGGTCATACGGGTAGATCGATTAGGCTAAGCTACGCTTACCACGGTTGGTCCGTGGATGGATGATCATCCTTACATACCAAGACCCGACTGTCTTATATCTTACACAAGATTCAAAAGCAATTTTCTTCAAAAGTATTCATGGATATTTTATGGTGTTACTAATACGGTATTATAGAAACCATAGGTACTGTTATGAAATACTTAGGTCTTTTCTCAAAGATACAATTATAATTTCACGCGGTGAACGCTACTTTTTTTAATTTTTTTTTTGCCTTTCATCCCTTTCTCGGTTACTTTTAATGTTAATCTGGCAGTTTGAGTAATTTATGCGGCCTACCCAAATGTCCTTTCTTTGGTATTGTTCGTCAAATCTTTGAGCTGCTCACGTTCTGAGTTGAGCTACATGATTACTGATACATGCGTGCACTGATTGGACAGGTCCACTCAATCTGTGTGGTTCTGTCTTCAAAAGACCATTTCACCACATGGTCTTCACATGATCTGACCAAGATTATGTCTGGACTTTAAAAGAGACTGTGACCTCTGAGTTTGTTTCGGCCTTTCTTCTCAGAGTAGTCAGATAGGAAACGCCGACCTCATTTGGTTTAAAAAAATATGATTGACGTGTAAAATTGTTTGTACAAACCTACTTACAGAAATAAAATCATTTATCATTAAATTTACGTAACTTTAAGGTAATACTTGTGACTGTAATAGTTTCTTGTCATATTCGTACTGAGTACACAACTCTCATATCGCATGTTTCATATCTCCCAAATCAGGGTCTCCCTTGTTTTACCGAAAAGAAATTGCCAAATTATCCATATAATCCCAAACAAATTTTCGCATAATTTCATTTGCCAAATTATTACTTACCAAAAAATCTCTTTACAAATAATTGTTACGAAAACCTATGTTTGGCAAGTGAACGTTTGAACAATAACTTGTTCACCAACTAGTACTTTTACCATTTTTTATCTAGTCAAATATTTCAGTTGGTATAACATATTTTACGCAAAATTAAATAAGCCAAATATTTGGTGTCGTCAATTTTAAACTTACCATTTCTGTTTAGTCGATTGCGTAGCTAATGACAAAAATTTTGCATATATGTTAGTTGCACAAAAGTCTGTATATTAGATTTCGAAAAGGCAGCCATTTCAAGCATAAGATCTAACTTTGAAGACGTTTTATTACAAGGGTGCTTTTTCCACTTGGGACAAATTCTAAACAGGTAATAATAATGTTATTTCTCTCGATAGCCTCCTAAACATGATTATGTTTAGGAGGCTATCGAGAGAAATAACAAATACAACAAAAAAAATATGGAAAAAAGAGATTTCTTTTTTCCATATTTTTTTTAATATAATCTAGTCGTTTCTGGCACTCGCCGGCCGCTGCCGCGGCACCAGTCGCTTCGCTCGCTCGGCTCGTGCGTAGGTGGTCACAGTTTTATCCTAACCTAACCTACCCATTTAAAAAAAATTAATAACCTACTGTAACTAGTTTCATAAATAACCTTGAAATTGCATTTTTAATTATACAATTCCCAAAAAAATCTTATTTTTGCCTTTATATTTTTTGTCATAACAAATCATTTGACTAAACGTTTATTGTCTAAATATTGTTTGCTGTAATAAATCATTTGATTAAAGACCAAAAGCCTTAATGACATTATCCTTGGTAACAATCTGCCAAGTAAACATTTGACCAAATGAAAATGGGCGTACTAAAATTATTCCAAATATTACATTGGTATAAAAAAAGGTTGCTAAAATTTGTTTGGGTAATGAAAATTTGGCAAAATCTTTTCGGCAAAACGGCAGGATCCCCCCAAATCACCATCAGTCTACCCTTTTAACAACTATGTTGGGGTCGGATTCCTTCCTAACCAGATGCAGCTCACTACCAGAATTTTACATGGTGCGACTGCCTTTCTGGCCTCCACAACCCAGTTACTGGGTAACACGATATCCCTTGGTTGGTTGTCTGGTTGTCAGACTGTCGGGATCCGTAACGACTGTCAAAGATCCACGAATGATGGCTTAACATGATTTTCGAGACACGGAGGGGTCTTGGTATGTTAAAATGTATGTAAAGATGGTCACCCATCCACGGATCAACCGCTAAAAGCGTAGCTTAACTTCATCGTGCGGTTGGTATTACTCGAAGAGTAGGAATATAATATATAAATTGAAAAATCAGCCAAAACTTTGCAACCTCTGTCACTAACTGACTTTAAACCTTACACACTTGAAAGAAGTTTGATTATGTTATATTTTGATGGTAAAATATATTTCCGACAAGCTTTTGAATTAGTTAATCACCATGAATATTGTTTCGTCTCCCCGTGGGTGTCGTAAAACCAGATTATGTAAGACTAGCCGTGTTTGTGACTCTACCTGAGTGATGTTTTATTTTTGTTCGTTTTATTATTTATGTTATGTTTTATCTTTTATGGATCAAGGGCTTGTTCCAGAAATTAGTACTACTGGACACGGCGCGTATCGTGAGGAGGTACCTCTCTCAGCAGCCCTGACCACCGGTAGCTTGGACCCTGTTCCCGATACCGGGGGGCTACTATTTTTTATATTTTTAAATGTTTTTATATATTTATTTTTAAAAATATAACTTATATGTAATTCAAATGAAATAAAGAAAATGATAAGATAATGAAAAATATATGTAGACGATAGTGTGTGAGAACAAGAAGAGAAAAATATGTACTTAATGTGAAGTTGTAGAATCTATGGTTGTGTGGGTAACTACTCTGCATTCACATACGGAGTGTTTGCTTACAGAGCCATGGTTTTAGTCTGGATTTTGGTTATAAGTTTAACCAAGCAAAGATCCGTGATAAATCCACGAGAACCTATTGCCGAGAAATTTCTTTGCAGTTTGGCAGGTGATGTGTAAAAATAAAACTGTAACATATACATATATAATAAAATAAAAAAAAAACATTTAATTACATTTAAGCTAAAATACATATATCTAAAGGTATACATGTATAAATAAACTAGCTTCTATCCGTGTCTTTGTCCACGTGAAACTTGTTCTCCCTTGATCCCAGAATGATGTTGAAATAATTGTACAAGTCCGACTAGTATTTCCAGACGTTAGCGCGATCAAACAAACTAACAAACTCTTTAGCTATATAATTAGTATAATATAGATACCTACCTATATATAAATTGTCACAATAAAGAAGATTTTTTTTTGTTGAGAAATCGTGGGTTGGCTGGATTCTACAGAACTAAACCGATTAAATCTCTTGGGAATCACATATTGAAAACATATTTCAGCTTCCCAATGAGTTAGACTGCCAATTTTTCGGACAGAAAGTTAAAGATAATTATGATATTTAATGGAACTTCATTCCAGTAAAATATCACAATTTTCGCACATCACTCGTAAGTACATAATTGACAAATTTAATGAAGATGTAATGAAAAATTATGCAGCTGGATTTTACTGGTAATTTTACATTTGATCGTGTTTTCTGAGTGATTTGGCATTTAAACTACAGTGGGTTACAATGATTTAATTCTTTGATTAATTTATAAACTGTATTTTTTTTATTTATGGTAAACTGCAGCGCAACAGTGAAACTGAGGCTGTAGTGTGAGTTTTTTTTAACCATCTCGACTTTACGCATCGAGCGCGATCGGCGCTCTGATTGGCCCTGGATTGGTGACGGACCAATCGGAGCGCCGAACGCAGTCGATGCGTTAGATCGAGATGGTTAAAAGAAACTCACACTAGGGCCACTGGTCATACAAGCACGCCGGTTGTGAATACTACGCACCTGACCTTCGTGTATTTTTTGATGTAGCAAAAAAGATTGCGGTCATAGTTCTCGCAATTAAGGCTTAGTGGTAAGAAGTTCTTTTATTTTTTTCTCAGACTGTTTTCAGGAAGCGAGAGATTTCCACATAAGTAACGGAAAAGTCTTTCTTTTTCCTTTTGTAATCCTCAAACCTTGGTGTAGGGTCAAACCAGGATAGTTGCCCCGATTGTAATTTATCTAGTTCACGGATGAATCTATCGAAATATTCTCCAACTACGCCTAAGTTGACCGTGTCGCAAGCCTCTGTGCGATTGCATGGGAAGGCAAAATGCGAGTCAAAGAGGTACTGTGTCTCTGCGCGGGACATCTATTCTAAACGTTATTTATATGGGTTAGGCAACTATCCTCTATGTGGAAAAGATGTCTTAAAATAAAGAGCTCCGCAGAAATGGCGAATACTCTGGAAATATTAAAGATAATGTTATATTATATCTATACATATAATAAAATTGTAACAGGCCGATGTCTGTACATTAAAGATATTGAAGAAAAAATAGTATGGGGGGTCTTTATTAGAGCAACAGAAGCCAAAACAACGGTTTTTAGAATTTTTGTCTGTCTGTATGTTTGTTACCGCATCACGCAAAAACCACTGCATGGAATTGAATGCAGTTTTCAATGATGTATTCCGAGAGGTCTAACTTAAAAAATAGGCTATATATTATCAAAAAAATGATTATCTACTTGATTCTAAAGTCCACGCGTATGAAGTCGCGGGCAAAAGCTAGTACTTTCATAAATTTGTAGATAAGAAAACAAAGTATCGGCCAGTTTTACAAATGAAGTACATATTTTGCTTTTTGTACCGAGAGATGTGTATACAGTGATTTTAAAAAAGTGTGGCAAATCTGGCTCTTACCCTATATATTTAATACCAACGTCCATAAATAACAGTTGATTTTTATGAACGTTTTATAGTGCAATGTGCAAAGTTGGGGTCTAATGAGAAAATAATGAATTTTCAGCATCGCGTCGTCATAAGCTGTGCCTTAGATACTGCCGGTGGCAGGCAAAGATGAATAAATTGTGTAAGAGTAGATATGGTGTAATTCTACTTATAGAATAGTTTGTATGCATATATTTTTACTGACGAATTTATTTAATGACTACTTTGACATTGTATTGTTTATAAAAAATATGCTTTTTGAATTGTAATAACACACGCACACACACATTGTGTGCTTTAATTAATAATAATGTTTTCAATGTCTTCAATGTAATTTTGATTAATGTTATCGCGGTTTATGCACCATCTCTTCCTACCAATTTGTACGCCACTATATGCGGCTGAACATGTTAGAACTTTATTTATGACATAGTAATTATCTTGCATGTAATGTATCATGTACACCATGCAAAAACAAATAAAAAAATCTTATCTTATCTTATCTTACTCAATTATGCAACAACGGTCGAAGGGATTTGAATATTTAGGGATAAGATATTTTTTATTCCGTTAGTACATTCCCGTGGGTTAATTTCCGACTTCCATGCGGACAAAGCTGCTGGCAAAAGCTAGTATTAGATATAATGATATTAACATTATATTACCGCTTAGTCGACACATACAATACGCATTTTGGTGTAATAGACATATTATTCCTAAGCAGATATAAATTTAATAAATAATACTTTAAAAAACTAAAAAACACGCTTTAAAAACCAAACTAAAAAAGGAGAAAATAATTAAATTCAATTAAAAAAAGCGTGGGGTGCTTTTTGAGGTATTTTTATAATCAATTAATGTCAAGCACCCCACGCTTTTTAATTGAATTAATTTATTTTCTCCTTTTTTAGTTTGGTTTTTAAAGCGTGTTTTTTAGTTTTTTTAAACTATTATTTATTTTCTATTTTTTAGTTCTGCTAACTAAAAAAACGTGTTTTTTTTTCTCAATTTTTTTTAAATTATTGTTTTGTCATCGGTCCTCGACAAGTTTACAAAGTTTCAATGAAATTTGACCGTTTAAAGTGGGTCAAAATCGCGCTCAAAGGAGTCGGTTACATACAAACATACAAACAAACATACAAGTGAAGCTAATATAAAGCGTGTAAAAAGGATATAATTAAAATTCTAAAGGAACGGCAGTAGGCCCCATAGGTTTTACGCAATTTAGGTATCATTATTAATTGGCTAGGATCCTGTGTTTTTGTTTTTCATTATTGTTTTGTTTTTTTTTTTGTATTTTTGTGTTTGTTACATCTTATAATTATAGAATATTGTTTATGTTTTTTTTTCTTTTTCATTAAGTTAACCCTGCTACAGTTAACGTTTGCTAACAGCTTGTTTATATTATATAATAGTAATCTGTGAAAAATATTGTGGGTAGTATATTTGTTAAGTTTAATTTTAAGATTTACTGTTTATGCTTAATATACTACTGTTTGTTTTTCCAAATGTAATAAATAAATAAACATAACGCCTGTATTCCCCGAAGGTTTCCACAGAGGTGTACTTACAGTACAACCACATTTCACAGGATTTCCACGTAACAGGAGGTCAGCCTATTGCTTCAAGTCCAGACTTTGGGTTGCTACTGAGAAGTTCCAGGCACCGTCTCACTGCGGTAGGCCTATTTATACCTACGTCACATTGTTTAACATTGACATTTTGTGTTAATGAAAATTTATCGGTAATTTTTAAATATACACTATTTATTTGTACCCCATACTATGTGGTTTATTGTACATCTGTAACTAAGTGCATCAGCATTGATTTTTTAAAACAGATTTAACATTTAACCTCGCTTTCATCATTATAATAATCAACGGATACCACATCCATTGACTTAACCTCGTATCGTTGTAAGTTTTCTCTCATTACGCCTACGGTCCACGGTCTACCTTGAGAATTCCTAAAGCCTAGGAATTCTTATGATAACCGAGACGAGTCTCAATATCTAAGAAATGGTTACCTACCTACCAATCGTGGGAAACCACTGTAATTAAAATACTGAAATATATCTGGAGATGTTGTAAAAAACATACCTATTGATCTTTTTAATGACCTTTATCACCGTCTGAAAATAAAAAAAATATCATTAAAGGCTGACTCAGATTTGACCGCTTTGCAAAAGTCCTTATAGAGATGCCTCTGTGGCACCGAAAGCCGTTGGTTCCGGCTGTCATGTCCATCTTGTAGTCAGGAGCTCAAAAGTCTGTCAACCACTCTTACTAAGAGGTATTGTGTTACCCAGTTACTGAGTTGTGAAGGTCAGAAAAGCAGTAGCTCCATGTGTAGTCAACGCCGGTTAGACTAGAAGCTAAACCCGACACCTTTGGGAAAGGGCTAGGCAGACACACATCAAACGATACAGGCACATCAC
Source organism: Antitype chi (assembly GCA_947359405.1). Lineage (NCBI taxonomy): Eukaryota > Metazoa > Arthropoda > Insecta > Lepidoptera > Noctuidae > Antitype > Antitype chi. Next base: position 3,872,119 of record OX375815.1, on the reverse strand, counting down.
GCACTTTTTGGTACTAAAATACGATGCACTGCCGCCCGTTGCAGCTGAAATAGCATAATCAACATAAAATTTTATGATCCCATAGCTAGGATACAGGCTTCTTCTGTTCGAGAGGGAGTGGGTTGTAGTCTAACATGCGGGCCCAGTGCGGGTTAGTAGATGACACCAGGATTTCGAATTTTTGGTTGTAGGATATTTCGGTTTCCTCACGATGTTTTAGTTCACCGTGTTGAGAGCAGTGGTGATGAAATAATTTGACTGCCTGGGTTCGAACCCACGACCAGTCAACCCTATCGAAAGTCGAGACCGATACCACTGGGCCACCTCCGCTCCACTAAAATGTGCGCTTAAGGTGGAAGCGCCAAGGTAGCCCGCGAAATTCAAATTTTGTTACGTTTTTTGCAATTTCCAGGTCACTGTCAGGTTGTATGGTGATCTAAATATGATTCGCGACCGTATCAAATATGGTTTTACAGAATCATAATCATTAGAATCAGCAATACATCTCTATAAGTTCATATTACTCTAAAGAATGACTATTTCATGAAATTATGACATTTGAGGGCAATTCTAACTTATGGAGTTGTATTGCTGATTCTAATGATTATGATTCTGAAAAACCTTATTTGATACGGTCGCGAATCATATTTAGATCACCATACAACCTGATACTGACCTGCAAATTGCAAAAAACGTAACAAAATTTGAATTTCGCAGGCTACCCTGGCGCTTCGACCTTAACTTAAATACTGCAATTTTAAGAATAGGAATACAGTTTTTATCACTCCTTTCCCTAACCTAAGCCATAGATAATTCTTCAGTTTCTAAACCCTACCGTCGTCAGTTAGTCGTTAAGCTCCTCGCCTGGGTAACACCGGGCTCCTACTAATCTGTCGCTTTTGCTGCCTTTGTCAACGTCTACCCTAAGAACTGCCATTAACTACGCCAAATTGTCTAGTCTATAGTTAACATTGTGTATCTAGATTTTAGTCTTGAATGTAAGGTTTGGTTGAGGTTTTGAACTTTGAAAGGTGAGAAATATTTCAATGGTGATCGAGGGACGTCGTTTTTGGAAAGAAACATACCTACAGACCTACTGATGGGTCAAATACTGAACCTCCTTTTTAAAGACAGTTAATAAAGGATGCAACCTAAAGAAAAACACCTTTCTCAGTATAAATATTCGTGCATTTAAACTTATACCCACTAACGAACCTGGTGTATTCAACATAATAACAATATAGACTTCTTGAGACAACCTTGTCATTTCGAAGCTCGGAGAGAACTAACTTAGAAATTAGGCGAATCCCCCAACATTTATACTATTTTGCTTTGTTAAAAACCAGTGTCTACTTTTTCGATAACTGTCAAATGAGACTTTTTAAACGTCATTACACTAATAAAAAATAATTTGAGGCAAATTAGTAACTTTAATTAAAAAAAAATATTATTGAAAATCACTGCAAATCTTATTAATAATAAAAATCATGACACAATGTAGACAGCAAATAGGTTTAATTTTTACGAACTTTTTTTGTATTGAAGCTTTGTTACTGAAATGCTGAAACTACTTACCAAGCAGTCGTCACAGGTAATTACTTCACAGACACAATTTATATGTAGTATTTTGAATACCTACAGAAGATAATCTTCCTATTTTTATTAAAATGTATTTAGGACGAGATCGAAGATGTGAAGATTTATTTCAGAACACATCACCTTAAATCTAGATATTGATATCACCACGTGTAGTAGCTGACCCGTCACCTATTGGTGCTCCATCATGGGCGTCTGCGTGCAGATAGTTGGAAAATAATACTCGTAAAATAACGAACTTAATTTACTACCAAATATCGCAACAAAACTTAACCATAACAATGGATTTGTGTGTGAGCATTGCGTGACGTTCGCATCAAAAGTGATCGCCACCGCCCCACCATGACACTCACAACCCCATTCTGTGTTGCCTGGTAATAAATCGACGAAATCATCGCGTGCCGTCATAAATGAATAAAAATGTAATGCCGTTCGTTGGTAATCGCATCACTTAGGAGGTTTTTATTGGAAGAAAAATTGGAAAAGATGTCCGAAAAGAATTCAAATTCAGGAAAACTGACGCTCTGTTCTGGTGTGATTTTTGTATGAACTATTAAGAGGACAGAGCAATGTCAGTCGAGTCAGCCAGTTACATATTAAATCTATTTACAACTAAAATACCCACACAACTCACTAAATTACCTAAAACGTTGGAGTCAACAAACTTCAAAGTTCTGAACACTTGAAAGTTCTGCCTATATAGGCTTATAAGAAATTACTGTGCTAACTGCTAAGTTGCCGCGACTTAATCTAGACCCTAGCTATTCTGAATAATATACAGCCTTCAAACTCGACGAGTAATTTGTGTCTAAATTCATAACGAGATACTTACAACTTCACAATAATAATTATTTATTACAGAAGCTAATTTAAGTTTCTCCAGACAAGCGAAGAGGGTCTGGCATATGCCCTTTTCATTATTTATTATAGACTAACATAACATCACGCCTTGTTTCCGCGAAGGAATGCGCAGAGGTGTACCTACAGTACAGCCACATTTCACCAGTTATGTTTAAGTCCCATGTTATAGGGGGCGAGCCTATTGCCATCATACCCAGATCCAGATAGAAAAACCCATTAAAACTTCTCCCGACCCGGGAATCTAACCCAGGACCTTTTATGTTCACCAGTAGCGCTGGCGACCACTAGACCCACGAAGCTATCAAGAATTTATAGAATAACTGAAGCAGTAATTGACATAGAAGTTGTACAAATACATTTTCGCACAAAGAAACATATTTCTTATTATTTTGTAGCCTACTCTCACAATGTCTATCATATTTTTATCCTATTAGTAATACAATAGGTACTCACTAAAATAAATAGGTACAATATCTAAGAAAAATACACAATTACCTTTTAAATTCCGAAAGTTGTTTTATTCTGTGGTAATAATACAATAATAAGTATTAAACTTACATAAAATAATAAAGAAATATCGATGTTTTGTCAAATCGTAAATACTGCGAAGCAATGCTGGGTCGCTAGTAATCTACGATTTTAATTTAGATTTTTCCTTTTTATGTCTAATTGACGGTCACGGGGGCTTACTTAGAATTATGAAAAATATACATTATGTACACGGAATTAATATCTTAGTACTTTTTTTTCACAGATATTTACTTATTATAGAAATTACGTTATGTACGAGAAGGCTAGGCAATTAATGAAGAATCTTAACCCACGTCCCCAACCAAAAGTTACTGACTTTTTTGTTCATGGAATGAAGCGCGTTTCAAGTCCATAGGATGGTCCAATACAATAATATACATACCAAAGTTTTTTTTTTACAATAAAATACACCGTTTTAGTCGATAGTCAACATTCCCGACTATCGATTGACTCGACCCTCATCACTAGTCGGTGGTAATGGTAACACGCCGTGCTTTGGTAGGGTCATCGTCTCTTTTGAACTCCAGACATAATCTTAGTCAGATCATGTGAAGACAATGTAGATTCGTGTCTGAAAACGTCTTTTGAAGAAAGAACCACACAGATTTGAGTGGATCAGTGTAGTCAGTGCAAACATTTTTGTCAGTAATCGTGAAGCTCAAATCAGAACTTGAGGAGTTCACCGTCTCACACAAGTACTCATTAAAAACCAATGATATATTAGATGCGTTACTGGTTCAATATTGGCAAGATAAATGCAAGGTAATTGCCTGTCATGTTATTAGTCACGTACCATCCAGTGACGCGGCGCAATGCTAGTGACGTAACTAAATATGTATGTTTATCACTTTCTAACAACAGGAATCGGTATGGATTTTTCCTTTTCTTCGCGCATTGTATAATTGTATGTACTAATTGGTAGCTACATTCATGGTTTACACTATTTTTGAGTGGTCTAATTTTCGTGTATGAGGCGTCTATTTATAATACGTCATTGTTAAAAACCGGTAAAATAAGAAAACAAAGTTTCAAAAACAAATGACGCAGACTAATCACGTACAGAGTACGTACATGTAGGTACACAAATCTTCTGTACAATTTTTCCCGCTCCCTGAAAGCACAGGTGTTATTCCAACAATGAAATATAACAGTTGGCCAGAGTTGCCGTGAAACTGAAATTAACTAAACTCAGCGGGGACTGTTAATTTCATTAGCTGGCTAACGCAGCGAACACTTTTTGTTGGATAAAATTCCTGCTTGCTTCATGCTTTTGGGGTTCTTCGTAGACTTCTTCATATATATTATAAGTAGTAAAAAAGTAGGTATATAATTACGGAATGGTAATGAAAATTACTAGTTTATTTCGTACCATAACATATTTGTAGGTTTTTTGACATTGAAAAACGACTTAAGGTTATCAAAACACCAGATTTGTATTAATAAACCCTCGCCTGCCTGTGCGTATAATAGTAGGTAACAACTGACGTTTTTACTTACAAAACTTAGTTATGTATGCAATAAATAATATCGTAAATATGGCCAGCATTTTAAATGAGGAAGGTCAGGTTCAGGTCCTTAGGAATGTTTTTAAATAATAAAAATATAAAATGGCTCAGCAATTGAACTAGTTAAAACCATTGCATAATTTTAAGGAGACAAATAAAAAAGAGAACCTAATGACATCTGTACGATAAAAAAAAATTTTGGACAACATTTTTCATATTAGGTCTCTTATAATTCCACAGAGATATTGTTTTATTAATGAGAACTTCGCAATATACAGATTTAAATTAATAACAACAGAAGTTTATTATTTAAAACTTCCTGCGGTTTCACCCACATAAGTCCGTGAGACTATTGGGATATAAGTATTCTTTATCCTAATTCAGGTCATTGTTTACCCATGTGCCAACTTTCATTCAAATCCGTTCAGTCGTTTTAGCATGAAAGCGTAAAAAACTAACAAACAAAAATTAAATATTTTCTTTGTAAATATTGGTTTAGGTAGCCACAAGAATATGACTCGATTTCATACTCGTCTTTAATGGAAATTACTTAATTGAAAAAGGTCAGGTTGAGGTCCTATAAATTAATTTCTAAATAAAAAATAATAATCGCTGTCCCGTGTTAGGTCTTACATAATAGGTACCCATAATTGTCCTGGCCACAGCGAGTGAAAAACTCGATCATACCATTAATTATTTTTAAGAAGATAAGTGAAAACTAAAACCTATTGGCATCCGCATTTTTTTCTAAAGATATTGCCCAGCAATTTTGCATTTTAGGTCTTACATAATTCCACATTAGTTAACAACTTCCCTGTACAACAACATACAACTCATTTAGACAAGGCCCCACGTCCACTGTTTTAGCTAAATAACATGAATATATATGTAACTAAAATATATTTTTTATAAAATATTTTTAATAAATTAATCTAAATTCCGATATTTTATTTTGTGAGTCACATGACAATTTTGCATTTAGGGCTTACATAATTCGACATTAGTTAAATCCCTCGAAAATAATTAATTCAGGTTTCTCATAGAACTCGAAAAAAAATGACTTTCTACGGATATTAAACAAAGGATCTGGGAAAATAAAGCCATTTTTTGTTGAATCAGACAATGCTGGTTGAAAATAAAATAAAGGCGAAATGGAATGCGTCATAATTGTGCAGATTATGCAACTTTTCTGTCTGAAAATATTAAAAGAGAGGTCCTGTGCTTTTTGTACCTGCCGTATATACGTATGTTTTAAAATCCCTATTGGCCAATTATACACCCACGTAGTCCCTAATAAAGAACAAAAACAGGCCTAATTTTGAAATCTCTATAAGAGGTCAAACTAATTAGGTACCTATACGTTTATCACAGTCAATAAAGATTTCTTCAGCAGTAAAATAAAACACTGCGGAACCTTCCTAACTTTTATTTGCAACATCTTCAGCTCCTAACGAACTGCAGGTAATCGTCGAGAAATAAAAAGTGTCCCTCTTTCTCTTACTTTTTAATATATTGTGCACACTCAAATTTTATATTTCGTAATTTTCTTGCAGTATTTAAATTATAGAATTTTTTCCTTTTGGATGAACTGAGCGAAATTGCTTCACAGTAAATTTTGTGAGTGTGCAATGTAATTCATTAATAATACACAACCCAATCGGTAAAATCATAATTTATAAGAAGTAAGTAGCCTTAAGTACTATATATCTTTAAAATACAAACACAATTTACTGAGGTAGGGCCAATCTATTATGAAATTACAAACAATACAAATTTGAATGTCAATTTGTAATGTCAAGATGCATATGCAAGTATAGACGGTACTTATGATTTTCTTGTTCTGTCTGTTTGTTCCGACTAATCTCCGATACGGCTAGACCAATTTTCACTGGCAGATCAGATAGCTTATATGATAAGGAGTAACATAGTCTACTTTGTGTCCCGGAAAGAAAGTGTCATTATGGTACTTTTTTAACACGCTTTTTTTAGCTTGGTATGTCTATGTAACGAAATCTTTGAACGTGATTTTCACCGCCTTCAAAACGTCGTATTGATTTGAAACATTGCACACTTATCAAGGACCGATGACAATTCAATAATTTCATAAATGTTTTACTTAATGCTGCCCAAAAAAAACACGCTTTTGTAGCTAGCCGAACTAAAAAATAGAAAAAAAAAATTAAAACTAAAAGAAACACGCTTTAAAAACCAAACTAAAAAGTAAAAAATAGTTTAAAAACACCAAAAATAAGGATAGTCATTATTAGGTATATGACATAATTTTAATGTAAAATAATAGTTTAAAAAACTAAAAAACATGCTATATAAACCAAACTAAAAAAGGAGAAAATAATTTAATTCAATTAAAAAGCGTGGGGTGCTTTTTGAGGTATTTTTTATAATCAATTAATGTCAAGCATCCCACGCTTTTTAATTGAATTAAATTATTTTCTCCTTTTTTAGTTTGGTTTTTAAAGCGTGTTTTTTAAACTATTATTTATTTTCTATTTTTTAGTTCTGCTAACTACAAAAACGTGTTGTTTTTTTTTTCCTTTTTTTTTCATTTTACTCATTTTTTTTTTGATTATTGAATTGTCACCGGTCCTCGATAAGTTTACAAACTTTCAATGAAATCAGACCGTTTAAAGTGGGTCAAAATCGCGCTCTAAGGTGTCGGTTACATACAAACAAACATACAAGAGAAGCTAATATAAAGCGTGTAAAAAAGCGTAAGGTGTTTTTTGAGGTATTTTTATGTTCAATTAAATTGGCGAGTGCTTCTTCTTCTTCTTCTTTCTGTGTTATCTTTGGGAATTGATCGAAACACTTTAAAAATTAAAATGTATTTATAGTAGAGCTACTTGCGTAGGTAAGTTTGTCAGTGAAAGATAAACCTTCACCACACTAACGCAGCTGAGTAATAGCTGCAATGAGCTTTGCATTGGGTGCGTCAATGTGACAAAACTTTGTACTTTTCATCAAGACGCGATACGAAGCAAGATTTTAGGAATTTGATAATAGCGTATCGCGTTAACAAATAAGGTTCAAAACAGCGCAGCAGCGATGTGTTTGATGTAATTTTGCAGTTTTGATTAAATTAAAATTAAATGCATGGCAAAGTCGATTAAGGTTTAGGTATTTCTTTAGTTGATTGAATTCCCTTTATTATTATTACATCAAATATGACGCTCATCATTTTGAGAATTATTGGACGTAATATATATTTCTTCTAGCTCTGTTTTACGATTGGTTTATCAAGATACAATATTATTTTCTGAAATATTTTTGGATGTCTTTTCTTTGAACATTTGACAATACACATATGGCTAACAGTGTCACAAAAAACTGACATATTTACGGTGTCCTACGTTTGGCCAGCGCGTCAAATAGAAGTACGCCTCTTAAGTCTTCTAAACACTTCACATTCAAAAAGCGAACTTGCCTTAACACACTCTCTACCAGCCCGTTTTTGGGTTAAAAGAAACACATGGCCACATGACTAACCTGCATTTTAGAATCCCACCAGTGACCCAAATCTTTACCGGAATATCTAACATGGAATTTACCCAATTTCAAACTTCACATGCTTATCACACCTCGTAGTTTTTCACACAAAACGGTTTTCTTCCCCAAAGAAAACTCCCCGAGAAAAGTTCTCAGGGTTTTAAAATAACGTCGTACAATGGCGAACTATTTTATTTCGAGCTACGCCACGTCGCGGAGTTCAATCATCACATGTATGGTCTCCGAGGGGGCGGAGGGGGGAAAGAGTTTGAATTACCTCACGGGATTACTGGACCACTACCACTTGCTACTAAGAAGGTAAGCCTGTTTTTTTTCTCTTTAGTAAGACACTGGCTGGTGAGAATATGACCTCCTTTTGGAAGACTTTTCCAGAATGATAGGAACTGCTACCAATACAATTTCCAACATTTGCCTCTACTTTCTCGCCAAATTGAGGAGCAAACCCACTTGAAGCATATGCGCAACGATATTTTGACTAGAAGAGAAATAAAAGAGCCAATCACCAAAGCTTCTCTGTATTTGTTAACGTCAATTCCTCAATGAATGCCAAAAAAAAATATTACAAAGGTGAATGCGAATACTCATAGTAAGCCAAAGTAGAATACGGTCCGTGAGAATTTTAACTCGGCTATAAATGCTCCGTGGCAATGATCGTAAAGCATTTTCACGGTATTGCGCAACGAACACTGATCCAGATCAAACTGGTCTGAATCGGTTCAGACCAGTTGAAAGCGGTTCAAAGCGCTTCCCAGTAACTGACGAGTATTTAAATGGACTTTGAGCGAGAAGTCACGTTCAAAATCAGTTTGGTTTTGGCATATTTTGCTACGTTTCTAACTCAATAGCTTATTCAATGGCTTTGACGTTGACGTAGACGTTTTTAGAAATGTTTGAATATATATTAATTATAACTTGCTTCTGTCACTTTTAGAGGCATGCTTTGTTTATCCGTAAAGTTCCAGGAAAAACTCAAACGACTTTATTAGAAAAACAATATTAAAATAAAGTTAATGAGGAAAATAAAACATTTGAATAGGCTCAATGTGTTTAATGCTGCGCTTGATAGGTATATTACGAAGCGGTCCTTTGGAAATAAAACGAAAATCCAAAGAAGAAAGACGAAAATCTATTAACTAAATTACTAACCCACCCACAATGTACTTCCGTCCTTTACCTCAACTCTCAAGTGATTCGTACAATATCAGTCGAAAAAATTAGGACGCCGCGTGAAAAATGTCCGAACCGCAGATTTGTACCATCTGATATACTCCACCTTTTTCAATGTCCGATTTCTATAATACACTTCTTTTTTCCTTCAATCGGAGCGTGCAAATGCCATCTGATTGGTGGTAAATCGGTTTCAGTAAAAAAATAAAAGACTCTCTATTTTTTTACGTTCACCTTTTTTTTGTAATTGGTGCTTTGTCAGAGTGCTTCGAATTTTTTCATATATTATGTGCAAGTTGCGTGTTTGATTTTGCTTAAATGGGTTATGATATATACTCGTAGATTGAGCTTTAAGTTTCCATAGTTCGAAGCATAGTAAAGCATTGATAGCTCGATTTGAACACCTGAAACAATAGACAAGAAATTCTCAGTATTGGCTGCTCTGAGTTTGGATTTGTTCCCGGGAAATGGCTGTAGTCTCAACACTAATTGCCATTTCTTGGAACACTTATTTTTGGAACTTAATATGTAACTGGTTTAATAATTTTGGATGTAGCTGTTGGCAATGAGTAGGAAGGTTTATATAGTTTTCTTTATTGTATCCAAACCGGAGCGAGCGAATAGGAAGCTTTATTTATATTTTATTATGATAAGTTCAAGAACTTTTTTTTGTAGAATGTTGAAAATCCAAGACAGTTGTTTTTTTTTCACTTTACTGTTTTATGTATTTTCCTTTTTCTGTGGAATAAATGATATAGTTACATACCTAATAGTTATACAGATAAAGATCTCTACTTAATCTTATAGATAATACAGGCGTGATATAATTGTATGTTAAAAAGTAAGATTGTCTTACCGAGGTCATCGTCACAAGAGACAGATCGTTTCCCAATGCCGTCTTTATCTTGAATTCTTTGTTAATGTAACTGATTATAATGAAGTACTTCTTTTTATCTTTGAGATGCATGCTTGACCAATCGAACTCAAGGAGGGCCATGTAAAATGCTTCTCCCTACGTGAAAGTAACAAAGTATGGAATAATAAATGTTATAATCTCTATTAAAGAACAAAAATATAAATGCACATTATGAAAGTGGTTTGTTCAGAATTATTTACTGAATTGATTTCTATCATTTTTGTAATAGGTTTTTTTTATCTTAAAAATAATTAAAACTACGTTAATAACAGCCACATTACCACTGTAGGTAAAGTCAAAACAAATCTAAATAAACGAAGTACTTTCACAATCGGTATGTAACTTATTTTATAAATAAAAAATGTTTTATACATTTTTTTTTATTTTTTATTATTGTAAAGGTACTAAATCTAATTGGGGTGCTAGGCCATAACAATTGCACGGGTCGATCAATCAGGTTAAGCTACGCTTGCCGAGGTTTGTCCGTGGATAGGCGACCATGGTACGTGCAAGTCATTCGTGGTTCTTTGAGAGTCGTTACGGATCGTCAGAAGCCTGAAAGTCTGGCTACCAATATAACCAAGGGGTACCGTATTACCCAGTCACTGGGTTGTGGAGGTGAGCTAGGCAGTCACTCCAAATAAAATACTGGTGCATTCCCATTAGACTGACAAGGCTAGGCAGATTGATTGTTCTAATCTGGGTGTTTGGTAGTGTGCGTTAATTCCGGGACATGCTGTATATTGAAAAATAATAATCATAACTTAAATTGAGAGAGGTCTAGAGTTTGATACCCACGAGTTTAAATATTGACATGAACAATTTTTTAGAATAGGTACAGTCACATCCGAAATGTGTTCGTCACGTTTAGGTGCAGCGCAGACGACAGACTATATATGTGACCCACTTTTAAGTCTGAGAAAATAGCACCTAAGCAATTATATGCAGTAATGCATACGACGCGCAAAAAGTCCAGCGCACAAAAAATCCGCGTCATTCTGGCAGATCGCGCTGCGCCCTAAGCCGCACAAAAAGTGTTTAAAAAAAATAGAATGTTTGCTTCAACGCGCGCTAACGCAGACGGCGCACACTTTTAGTATCTATGCAATCTGCACTCGTTAGTGGGGGACGTAACGTACGTAGTAAATATAATACCAAGGCGCTAGAGATCGATGTTAATACAAGAAATACAAAACAAACTAGCAATTTTGTCTTGGGAACTTTCAGTAATCTCTCTGAAAGTAGGTATAGGATGTACCCAAAAATTCTCTATTTCTTCTTCTGTACTTCAAGTATACAATAATACATAGCAATCTTTGCATTTCCATAGAACGCAGTACTGTAGAGTTCTGCCGACATAATGATCGAAGATGTGCGTCGTGTGCGTTGAGTCTGCGTAAAATCCGCGATGGACTTTTTGTATGCCATGCAGACATTTTATGCGCCACAGACTCGATCGCACAAAAAGTGTGTCGTCTGCGCTGCACCTTAGGGTTAATTTTGTCTGCTCATTGCACGATATCATCTGCTTTACCGACTCATCATTATGCAGGCTGTAAAAAAACCCTTCACATAGCCGTTATTTACATATTCTGGTACATCAAACTAAGTAACATTGAGTATTAATTGTTGCTAAGAAACGACTTTTATTTGTGGTGTAAAAAATCACTGTTTACACACGCATAAAATTGTGCTTTTGGGTTCATGCATACAGAAGTTTTGGGGGTATTAAAAGCAAAGTTTAGAAAACTTAAAACATGCGTGAAAAAACAATTGTAACAGAAGTACCTAAGCTCGTACAAAAAAAACGGCTTGGCTTAAGCATCTTTAAATACCCCATAAATTGCGACGTAATGTCAGTACTGCAGAATGACATCCAGCCATCTTTTTTAAATGTCAAATCGAATTAAAAATGTTACTTTTAAGACTTAGAAAAAAAATCTAACTCAAGGACAAATCTAATGAATCCATTTAAAGTCGATGCCATCTCGACATCGGTCGAAGATGTTTCATATTTATTATCAGTAATATTTGTTTTAAATATAATTATATATAAGTATAGCTGTCTATGCAATAGTCCGCCCGCTGAGATAGCATCAAATGTTATAAAGGAAATAATTTGAAAACTGACTATTTAAAAGACTTGACTGTACCTTTAACTTTTAACTGTAGGACGTGTTATCCAGAACTTAAACTTTAAATAAAGTAGAAAATCTCGTTATTACGAAATGGTTTAAAATTACTTGCAGTTGTAATAGGGAAATCACGATTGTTTTTATACTACACACATTTTAAGAACATTAGAAAGACAAAACTATTTGGCTCACCTTACTTTTTACTTGTTCACCTAGAATGTTGTAGGCAAATATTTCCATTATTGTTGGAACTAAGTTAGTCAAAAACATCCATTGAATTTCCTAGAAAAAAAATATATCTCTGGGTCGAATTTAATTTAAAAGATATAATCTTAAATAGTGACTAATGCTGTGAATGAAATAATACATAGGTACCTCAGCCATACAAAGTAGTAATAAGCAAAATGCGCATAGAACGCTCACGAGAGGGATGACAGTCGGCCACTTGAACATATCGCTCGTAATATTAAAATAACTGAAATAAAAACAGAGCATATTATATCGGACAAGTAATCAAGATTATATTGACAAATAACCCTCGATAATTACAATAATGGCTTGAAAATCAGCCATATCTTTCAAAAGATTTCCACTGACCCTTCAAACTACCAGTTAAATACGGTTCTTGGTGAAAACCAGCAAAATATTTAATACAAAGATGAATATTTAACATGTTAATAGGATGAGACTTACTCCATCAAAACAGAATGATTCTTATAAAACACCCTGAGCGTATTGTTCAGACGATCCATATATTCCAGGTCGGTTTCATCAGATCCTTTTCTCTCCACCTTCAACCCATTTACCAAACTGTCACTGGCCATACAGAAAGTAAACATCAGTACAGCAAACCACAAATCTATCACGCAATAAGTAAATGCCATTTCGACCAAATAAATCGTATGCAGGATCAACCCAATCTCGTAGTAAGGGCTCGTCATGGGCATCAAAATCGACGTTGTCTTCGACAAAGTCACCCTTGTACCCAGAATATAATTCCACAACGCATACACAAGGTACATCGTTACTGGGCAAAGGACCCCAGCAAACAAAATTCTGACGACAATCGTCACTTTTGCCAACAAGTCGTTTGATTTCTCAATAGAATCTTCCCTTATCATGTAGAGCAACGATGTTTTCGCAAGCAAATATGATTTTCGAAAAGTTTCTCGGCTCTTAATGAAACACAAGTATTTTAGCGAAAAAAATAAGGTTATTTGGAAAGTGTAATAAGCTTCGCCTTTGTCTGTGATGTTTTTTGCATCTTTGAGGAACTCCTTGGTGCCGAACATCACGTAAATGATTAAGGAGATAATGAATATGTGCTTCGCCATTCTGGTTTTAAAATTCCAACTAGGATCCAAGACATTTTGGCCGAGGATTTCTTGGACAAATAGGGGTAATGTCATAACCTTGTCAAATTCGTTCCTTTCTCCTACGGTTTTAAAATAATCTTTTATGATGTTGGAAAATATTTTCATTTTTGCAAAAACGTTTTTTACGCGCGGTGAAGTTAAGAATTGTGATTCAAGTCAGTCGGTGTTAAAGTACTGTCGTCGCGCGAAGTGGAATGAAATATATTATTTGAGAACGTGAAGTTTAGCGCCGTTGAGTATTTGTATGATATGCAAGTTATGTAGATTTATTGCATTGTGTTCTGGTATTTACTTCAAGTACCTCCTGGCCGCTAGTTCAGATACAAATAGAGAGTTATTAGTTTATTTGTCAAACATGTCCTTAAGCCATGGTTTATGATCCCCATGGGTTGTGATTCGAACCATACCAATTCCTGAGTTTTGAAAAGTTGTAACTCTGAATTAATATGTACGGAGCGGTGTGACGTAGCTTAATGAAGAATTATTAAACCTAGGTAATCAAATCATTTTCATTTATAAAATTCACTAGATTACAAATTATTTATTAATGATTACAAAACAATCAGTAGTAAAGGTAATCAATAATTGGGAGGTAATATGTAGGTTTCTGAATATAATGTATTTTAATCAGAATTGTTGATAGGTTTTAAAATGAATAAACTTCATTTTTCTATTTCACTTTTATAAGTAAGCGTACCACAGATAATAAGTGGCGTTATTATTCAATTAGTCTAATTAATCTTTTGCCGCCTTAGTTCTGTAACGTAACCATTCTATGCAATTTATGACAGTTTAGTTAGAAATTATCGCAATCATGACGGAGTGAATAATATAAAGTCGTTTATTAAATAAATTGACACCTTATCACCAGCAGTTAAGGTGTAGTTTCAAGTGAAATATGGTGCAATTTTACAGTTAATTATAGTGAACCAAAAGCCATTTCTCTAATTAGGCTGGGAACTTCAAAATTGTACAATAATAGTTTTCCTTGGCAATAAAATGGCTATTAAAAGTAAGATTTATGTGCTGAAGGCGCAGTTCCAAGAGTTTTCTATTTTGTAATTACTTAAATCATTTTTGGTCTTTAGTCGTTTTAATTTTATGATCGTCGTTAATAGTGTCCTAAATTGCGCACACGCCATTGTCGATTGAAACTGCTGACTTAATCAAATTGTTTTTTATAATAGTCGTTGTCACTAATATAGTTAATACAATGCACTTTTCTTATCAGTTGGTTTCGTAAACCGAAATTTAAGCGAAAACAAAACTAACACATCTTTACAGCGTCATTACAATGCTGCTGAAGCAGCGCGATGGTGCAATCTTCAGTAACGCATTTCACATTTTCTTCTAGCTCTTTTTTAACGAAGTTATTCGTGCCGGAACAACTTACCCCCGTTACTTTGAATCCCAGCCACTACATAAACCCGGAAGCATACCTGAACTATTAATTATT
Source organism: Antitype chi (assembly GCA_947359405.1). NCBI lineage: Eukaryota > Metazoa > Arthropoda > Insecta > Lepidoptera > Noctuidae > Antitype > Antitype chi. The sequence goes on along the minus strand of OX375815.1, from coordinate 3,857,051 downwards.
AATAATTTGTCATATTAACATTAAAATGTTATAATATCAACCCAATAATTACCCTAAAGCTAAACTTCAACAACCTACGTGATTAAAAATGCTACTAAAGCACGCGACTGCTACACGACTGCGATTGTTCGACAATCGGTCGCATGCTAACGGTTGCGTGTTAATTAAGAGGACCATAAAACTCTCAAATGGGTATGACGTCACGAAACAATCGTTAAAAGTTGTAATTAAAAATAGGTAGTAAAGAGCACGGTTTAAACTTTTCATGAAGCTTATTTACTTTTAAAATGGATTTTAAGTGACTCGAAACTATATTTTTATTTTGCAGTTATAATACAAATTTTCACATTTCAAATTTTTACATTTAGTTTATATGCGAACATAAGCTCTCTATTTCAAAGTGCTTATCCCCCCGTGCTACACATGGATTCGGTAGGAAACTATATTTATGTTTGTGTCGTTGAGTTTTAAAAATCCTTTTTGTCGCACCTCCACCCACAGCCTCTAAGAAGGTTTTACAACTTTTGAAGTACAGTGTTTTATTTTCACTGTTTTAAGCAACTAGCAAAAGTTTCCACCATTTTTGTGTCATTGTGTCCTTGTTTTAAAAATAGCTTTATGATCTCTTTCAAAATTAAAAATGGCGATATTTAAACATAAAGTCGAAAGTCAATTTTGCATTAACAACTTAAAACTCTCCAAGTACATAATATTTGATGTTGTACTCATATAAGTGTCGTTTATGAGTGGTCGAGGTAGCGTGCAACACAATTTCATTACTGGGTCCTTTACGGTGTCGTTAAGTCATAATACGAGGCACTGCAAACATTACTCGTTAGTGGAAGTCTCCGTAATGCTTCAGAGAAAACTCCTTCGTGCGTCAGTAAAGAGAAAATGTCAATCAGGTAAGTTGACATTAGCTTGACAAGTATGGTGGTTAGGCACTTGTTTTATGGTAAATGAGTGGTAAGTAGTTTTCTTTGTAGCTTTATGGTGCCCTTCGAAGGTGCCTGTCATTTTAGTTTTAGTTGTGTGCTTCGGTGTTTTGTGCAAAAATATATTTGTTTAAATATTTATGTATTTCTTTGCTTAAATGTACAACACTTATCTATTTATTAATTTGTCAATAGGTACCTTCGGAACCTCATCTGTCTTAAATACGTATTTTTGCGAGTTAGTAGGGTAGTAGGGATTAGACTCTGGAGTATTATGCATAGGTACTTATGGCATGATCCGCCTAATGTAACTACTTCTGGGACGCAGGCCTCCTGTCTGTGAAAGGAAGTGGGCCTTAACCCACCACGCGGGCTCAGTACTAGACTAAGGCCTCCCCAAAATAGACCGAAGACGATAGTGATAAGTCATTAGCAATTTATTCATTTATTTAACAATGGTATACAAATAGTGCGCTGTCATGCCAGAGGGCGTACAAATGTTTGTACTTAATCAATTAATCAAGCCAGCCAAGTCTCAATAATTAAAATAATTAAGCCTAGATGTTTTTTTTTTTGTGTGGGAAATCATCAAACTTCTCCCGCTCTGGGTGGAGCAAAGAGGGCGTGTCAGAGACTTTTACTGACTAAAACCCACCCGTGTTCCCTCAGTTGCCTGTGTGCCAGGGGCCGCGGTATCTCTCTCGAACAACCCGCACCCCTGGCAGGCATCAGCCTTTGCGGACCCCACCAGTCGGTGCTGACATCTCTTTAAGGCGCGCGTGGAACACAACGCGCCGTCGAACCGGGCTTGGTCCTAACCGGACAGCGACCTACCCATTACTCGCCGTCCGCAAGCCCGTGCCTATGGTGGCCGGGAATCAACCTGGGATTTCCGACCCCCAGGGCGTCTCCCGCGGCGGCTACGGCCGTGAGGACGCATATACTGCCTCTCCCTCACGTGCGCTGCCTAAACCTAGATGGTGATGGTCGCAGTAATCTGCTGGTTGCAAGCAGCGCCGCTTATGCAGGCGATGCTTGTGGATGACTGGATGCCTGTGACCATACACAGCAATATGCATAGTGAAAGGAGGCTGGAGCAGACTTGATGCGGAGGCGGAACAGGGTGTTGTGGTGGAGCCTGAGAGAGGCCTAAGTGTAGCAATGGACTGCAATAGCCTGAGTTGATTGATTTGATACACAGCTAGACAAGAAATAGTGCTGTTATTCCAAAAAGGATGATGCTTTTGTTGGGTTTAAAACGAACGAAAAATGACAACAAGTTTTCAAAATAAACGGATCCCAGCGCTAACCCTAGTATACTGACCGCTAGTTTATAAACTAGCGGCCAGTATCGTCCGCTGTTTACCGCCGCAGTATACTTAATCGTGGCTCCTATTAAACTGGACCTTTCAATTATGACTGCAATAACCCTAACAACTCAGGCAAGCACCGTTAAAGTTTTATTAAAAGTTTCATTATTTTCTTTGTAGTTTTATAGCTTCATACACTGATTAAGAAATTGGCAGTCTTCTTACTCTCAGAGAATCACGGTTTTTGGTAATATAAAATTTTATAGAGACAGTAGGAGCCTAGCTACCAAAATGAGATTATTTTTATACTGTTTGGAGTTATACAGGGTCCGTTATAGAAGACTAGCCAGAATATATTCGTTGACAGATAGACGGATAGACGGACGGACAGCAGAGGCTTAAGATTAGGCTTCCGTTAGCACCCTTTATTTATTTATTCATATAACAATTCGCATTATGCCTGAAATATTTTGTACATTAATTAACATAATAGATATAGCTAAAAAGAATAAATTATGAATTACAAACAGTAGTTTCACCAATAAATCTATTCTCTATAATGTATAAAATCTAATAGTATTGCATATACGAGTATTTAATGTCATAAACTAATTAATTAATATTAAAACTATCTACTATAATTCGTCACCAATTCAGATACAGAGTATAAACATTTATTTAAGAGGAATGCTTTAAGTTTAGCTTTGAATAGAGTACTAATTAGCAGAGTAATAATTCTACTGCTTGGTATTTAGAGCAATGTTCAGTAATGTTAAGTTTAGGTGCAACCCTAAAAATGCCCAAAAAAGGTGTGATCAATGAAGAATGGCAGGACTCCACGTAATCTAGGTGTCGCATCTAGACTTCGCGTCATCATTATGATCATCGTTTGAGCCGAAAGACGTCCACTGCTGGATGTAGGTCTCCCCCAAGCTCCGCCACTTGAACCGGTCCTGTGCTTTGTGAATCGGATACCAGCGGACTCGGACTTCGTGTATATTCGTACAAACACTCTCAAAAGATACATCTCGGTCAAATAAACATAAAAGGTAAAAACAGCATATTTTTTTATATTGGGTTTCGTCAGGCAAATGTTGTTTAAAAAGCAGGTAGCTTCGTTTATACAGACCCATGACAATAAACCAAAGAGTAGCAATATGCAGTAAACAGTATATGGCATTCAAAGATTGCGGAAATGAATAGCTCCAATAATGGCTATTGAAGAGAAATTGGCACTAGTAGCTGACTTTGTATGTATAATATTAAGCCCTCTAAATATTTGAAATCTAGGAAAACGTTATATCCTTTTGTGCTTTTTGCACTTCTTTGTTTCTTCATGAGCGACAACATGTCTTTTGTTATACTATTAATATCGTAAAAGTGAAAGTTTGTACCTATGTTTTTTACTCAATCACGCAAAAACGGCTGTATAGATTTGAATGCAATTTGCAAACACATACTGTTACGTTTTTCCCGTTAGATAGTAAGTTCTTGTAGGAAAATTTACGACTCCCACGCGGGCAAAGCCGCAGGAAAAAGCTAATTACTAATTAATAACTTTAACATCATGATAAGGGCAAATAAAGCAGCGCTTTTGGATGAAAAGCTTCAAGCTTTTTTAATGGGAATTGTACTTTAATTGAAAAATACACCGGCAACGGTAGTTTATGTGAAGCTTTTTAATAATATTGGGATCATAATGTATCATATACTCAGAAATAAATATACTATCCATTCCAAAAAAAAAAACAAAAGCTAATGCATACATAGTAAAAGCCCTGTAACATTTCATAAAATGTACGTGGATAGTTTCATCAACGAGTCTAAAATTAAGAGACACCAAAACTGCCATTCTTCTTTATGGTTGAGGAGGTACTGACTATCAAACTGAACAACTTTCTCCATGGGTTGTGCTTAATGGTCAGCACATTATATAAACGGCCTATAAATCCCACAGCTGGGACATGGATTGGGGGCTCTCTTTGAGAGGGAGTAAGCCATAATACACCACGCGGGCCCAGTGTGGGTTGGTAAATGTCACATGTCTTAGAATTTTTGGTTCTAGGACATGCCAGTTTCTACTGGCAGATGGTCTGTACCACAGCCTTCAGTTTGATCGTACTTTTTGATACATGCTATTGAATTTACTTTTCATTTGACACAAAATAACAGATTTTTTTGCATACGTATGTCAAAATAATTGAAAAAAATATTGAACACGGTGTTGACTATTCTTTTTGAAGATTTTTTTTTTGTTGTTTCATATTTAGAATTACAAGTTTATTTTTAAAGTTGGTTTATTTTGTACTAAAATCATTTCGTAACTAGACTAATTAAGGCGAATACTACGTTCAACGTTGTAATTAGTGTGGTCAGAAACAGCTCTTAAATTAACGCATCTAGTAACATTAGCTCTAATTATTATGACCGTCTGACCTGGCCACCTTTGTGACTTTCAAGTTAATATATTTAAAAGTTGCTAAGTAAGGGTCTCTCCGCAAGGGCCGATGCCTGCCAGGGTTGCGGGTTGTTCGAAAGAGATACCGTTGCTCCTGGCACACAGGCAACTGGGTGGGTTTTAGTCAGTAAAAGTCTGACACGCCCTCCTGCTCCACCCAGAGCGGGAGCAGTTATTTGATGATGTCCCAACCTCAAAAAAAAATGGGTAAGAGTAGGGTCTCATAAATATTTTGATATAAAGTCCCCCAAACCTTCACTGTTGAAAAAAAGCTTTTCGAAAACCATAAATGAAAACAGTGACTGACATAAGACGGAGTACTTAAACAGTTTTTATTACCTTAACAAAACTTCTGAGATATACTACTAAAATTATAAATGTGAAAGTTTATATGTTTAGATGTTAGGATATTTAGATGTTTGGATGTTTGTTACTCAATCACGCAAAAACGGCTGAACGGATTTAGATGAAATTTGGCACACAGATAGTTTGTAATTTGGAATAACACATAGGATCATTTTTATCCTTGTCATACGTTCCCGTGGGATTATTTTCAACCTCCACGAGGGCGAATCCACTGACAAAAACTAGTTTTAAAATATATATTAACTAGATTTTGCCAGGAGCTTAGCGCGCTTGAAGGTCGGAAGGTCGTATATTATCCCATCGGAAAGTATTACCGTGATAAAAAGTATTGTGTTAATCCAGGTTATAAATTATCTGTGTGCCACATTTCAAACAAATCCGTTGGGTCGTTTAGCGTAATTAAGTAACAAAAATCTAAATATCCAAACACACAAACTTTCACATGTAAAGTTATAGTAGGATTTATAATATCAGTAGGATTTCCGAACCCTCGAAGAAACCAGGTCTATGTGGGGAGAAAATTCTGCTGTCTATTAGCTCGCCAAGGTCCATAATGGTGCTCGCTTGATCAAAGGAATGACAGTTACAGGGTGTTAGACGACCACAAATATTGAAGTGAGCCAAACTGAATTCTGAATTACTATCAATCGATTGTGTGACATTTTGGAGAAAAAACTAAAAAAAAAAACTCTTAATGTTCAGTAGTACATTGTTATAATATAATCCTCCTAGCTATTCTTATTTAATACAAAGTCTAAAATAGTTCGGAATTATAATACACTAGCTTCAGCCCGTGACTTCGTCCGCATAAAAATTCTCGTTTTAACATAAAAATGTTTCGCCGGACCCACCGCATAGCATCGCATCGCCGTTTGCACTTAGCGTTTTCTCTAACTTTTTTATCGTTTTGCTCGGCTCCTAAGGCTTATAGCATTTTAAACCCGCGATGGTTTGTGTGGTATGATTTAACAAATAAATGTATTTTTTTTGTATTTGATTAATAAAAGCTAAAAAAAAAAATATAGATGTTAAATAGGTTATAAACTTTGTCAAGGATTGAGCCATAAAATGAAAAAAAAGACTGTTAGTGCCAGCGATAAACACGTTCAAACAAACAAACCAACACATTAGTTTTATTATAAGATAATGAAACAAACAAGCTTAGCCGCAGCTCAGACAGACTTATAATTCAAAATAAATTAACACTTATAACAAAAAAAATATTCAAAATCTATGAAAACGTTTGCGCTTTCATAAACCTGTTGAAATAGTTAACCTGAATATACCTGAAATCTGTCTCGTCTTGAATCTCAGGTTCAATTTCCGAATGAAAAGTGTTTCCGACTCGATCTCTTTGACAAAATCACAATGGAGGACAAATTCTGCGTCGTCCATGATTTATAGCAGTTTTATTAAAAACTTTTGTATGAAATTTCAATTAAAGTACTTCAACAGAAATTATGATTTTTATTTTGCGTAAATTAGTAATTATTTTATTGCTTTTGGATCGTTGCGTAATAGACATAATTCTTAAAAGGGAGCAGGGCTTGCGATTCTCCATACAAAGGTTTACCCCTTTTTTTTCCTGAATAATGCCTCTAGGGCAAGATTTTTTGTCCATAAAATCAAGGTCTGCTGTAAACACGTCCCTGTCATTTTCTTTTTTTCAGCAACTACTAACTAAAGTTAAAATTACAAAAAATGCCCTATTTTTACCGCCGCGATTAAAGGACTACCAAACAATTTAGAAAAGTTTTTAACATAAAAACAACCTAAACATACTCTTTCTTAAAATGTTAATGTAAAAAATAATTGAATTGGTTCTGTTTTCGAGGAGAAAAAAGGGGAATACGAAACGTCGATAAAGTTAATTTTTTTGTGATAATTTCGGTCTGAGCTGCAGCTGTCCCTAACACACACTACGGGGGCAGACTTAATGACAGCGCGACGGAAATAGTTTCTTCAAATACCTATTTTTCAAATTCCTCGCAGGCCCCGTCCCCTCTTAACATAGCATAATTTCGCGCCTGTATGTCCTTTAGGCAAAAGTGTACCTGTAGTAAGAATAGATACATCCACATTTTATCGGTTATGTTTGAGTCCCATGTACTTAATAGGGGGCGAGCCTATTGCCATCAGGCATGAATGCAGACTCCGGGCTGCCACTGAGACATTATTGAAAGAAACCTCCACATGATTCTTTACATGGAGCCGCTGCCCATCTCCACAACCCAGTTACTGAATAATAAGATACCCTTTGGTAAGACTGATTGACAGACTTGGACTTCTCGTAACGCCTATCAAAGATCTACAAATGTCAGACGGGACCAACAGCTCAACGTGCCTTCCGAAGCACAGACGGGTCTCGATATGTTTAAGGATGGTCACTCATTCACAAACCGACCGTGGCAGGCGTAGCTTAACCTTCAATCAACCCGTACGGCTTCTATTATGTGCTCACGAGATGTGCCCAGATTAAAATATCTGAATAGACTCGGTGAAAAAATAAAGTTTGCCAAACCCAAGATACTGATTTTATACCTATCCAGCCTCAGCACTCTACTTTACCTACACCTGTACCTAAAATATAGCTTACCTAAACAATCAGAACCAAATAATACAATTCCAAGATAAACCTGCCATTCATCATGCGACTGAGCCACACCTCAGCTATCCGTACAATAGTTGCAGCAACCAGTCGCAGTCGCTAACAATGCTTGCGGAATGTTAATTGCTGTCGTTTGTCGCAAGACACTGATAAATGTTGACGCTTGTCACTTGGAGATTTGGGTTGTACGCACTGGGTTGGATAAACGTGGTGGTTTTTGTGATAACTTCTTGCAGTAATCCCAGTATTTTTTTTTTAAGTTCTCAGGATAAAATGGTTTCAGGATTTCTTGATTAATTTGAAGCTACAATGAAATGTTAATTTTAAAAGTAACAAGCTCAAGTTAACGCGTTGTAAACAGTTAATTGATACTAAAAATATTGGCTTACAGTATATCTTGTAAAACAGTCGAAACGAAAGTCTGACAACCAGTCTTACCAAGGGGTATTGTATTACCCAATGACTGGATTGCGGAGGTCAGATAGGCCGTTGCTCCATGGAAAATACTGGTTAATACTGGCATGTGGTTAGACTGGAAGCCGACCCCGGCTGATGATGATCGTCTTATAAAACATATAATAAACTAGCTTTTTTCCCACGGTTCCGCCCGCGTGGATGTCGGTTATCGCATAAAAAAGTAACATATTATGTCCTTCCAGTCCTTCTGTCCATATCCCAAGCTATATATTTGCCGAATTTCATGACGATCGATTCAGCAGTTTAAGCGCGAAAGTGTAACAGACAGACAGAGTTACTTTTGTAGGGATAGGGATTGTACACATTATTACAGAGTTCACATACTCGTGTTGAAGGTAATATAATTGTATTAGTAATTCTACGTTCCGTTAGTGAGAGAATTTTATTTTTATTACCTTAATATATCGCGTCGAAGTACATTGCCCTCTTTTTCATTGATAAGGGTAAGTACTCAACGATCATTTTCATGATAAGTTCAGGTAGGTCCTATTTATAAAGCGTTTATAAATAGAGATAGCTAAAGGTCCGGTCAACCACTGACCAATTATGTTTGTGAATTTTGTGTAATCCATTAGGAAATGGGTTATTTTGAACGGTGGCGGTCATTGAGAATTGTACTTTATACTGGTCACTTCGTCGTTTTTTCAGGACTTGCAGAGTACTTTTACCTTTCATCAGCTGAATAATAGTAGATCTCATGTAATAGAGAGTTAGCTTATTGTTATATTTACTGGACACATTTCCAAACTATTTTCCGTGCCTGGGAGAGCACGTTAAGCTATTGGTCCGGGCTTTCATTCGTAGATATTTGACAGCGGTTTCGGGTCGTCAGAAGCCCGAAAGTCTGACAGCCAGTCTTATTAAGGGGTATCGTATTACCCAGTAACTGGGTTGTGGGAGTCAGATAGGCAGTTGCTCCATGTAAATCACTGGTATTCTGCGGCATCCGGTTTGACTGTAAGCTGACCCCAAAATGGTTGGAAAAGGTCCAGGCAGATGATGAAATTTTTCAAACACTGTCAAGAGAATTTCTTGTCAGAAATACTACTACCACAATGTCCTACTACTTTGCTTAATTACTTTATTTAAACTCATTAGGTTTAGTTTACGGAATAGAACAAATATAAATATTTTTTTTTTAAGTAAAAACTTCTTTAGGCGCTGTGACTGTCGGTCATTCTGTCATGTGGCGAAGTGTTGTTGTACAATTGGTTTGAAATCGTCACACGGTTTCGGGCCTCTTAGGAACACATTAAATCTCAACTTTATGATCTGACAGCTCGACCCTAATAAATAATCCCATTCCTTTAAAATTCTAAAAACAATGTCGAACTCCTTAGAAACATATTGGGGCACTTTGCTAGTTATTAACAATCAAAAGCAATAAATTACGTCACTCAAGGATGCAATAATTCTTGCAAATTCTAAGCAGCGGACGGATTGCCCGCATCTGGATACTATAACTTGAGCTCAAGCGTACCCTTAGAGTCCATTAAGAAATAAAACAAAAAACCCAGAGATTAAACGGTTCTGGGAATTGGCGTGGGAACGACGCGTGGTGATTTTTAGGATGTGGAAAGTCTTGAAAGTCACTGGCAGTCGTTTTGAGAGACGGAAGAGAGCGGTCGTTTAGCTAGGCTTGGAGAAGTGAAGACTTAGGTTAAATCTCGGAGAGTGAATTTTAGAGACGGAAGAGAGCGGTCGTTTAACTAGGCTTGGATAAGTGAAGACTTAGGTTAAATCCCGGGGAGTCAGTTTTGGACACGGAAGAGAGCAGTCGCTTTAGCTAAGCTTGGAGAAGTTAAAACTAGGTTAGGATTGAGATTTATAGCTCTGTGAGAGTATTATTTAATACATTGAAAAGTTGATAAGTGTTGTAGCTTTAGACTAAACTATATTAGTCTAGAATGAATGTAACTAGCATGTAAGGCGCGTGAATCTCAGAGAGCGAGTTTATGAACGAGTTGGTATGGGAGCGCGAAAGACGACGGAGGGAGTTGAGAGTCTAGGCTAGTTAAGTTAGGCGAGATATGCTAAGCGAGATAAAATAGTGTTGTGAGCTGTGATGGATGGTGCAGGGAGAAACTGGTAATAGACGCAGTATTTCGTAAGTGAGTTGTACCTACTTTAATTCACCCCAAGGAATTTCCTGGTAAGTTCCAACTTCAATATTTAATAATAGTGTGTAATAACGGAGATCTCTCGTTTTAATATTCTCGCAGGTTGATTGTATATGGTGAATTATACCTACATAACAGATTGGTGGTATCGCAATGGAGCTATTAATATGATCATTTATTACAGTATGGCGTAACTACTTCTATGTGCTAACTGACTGTATAATTAATGTAATTTTCTCTTGTATTGAGTGTCAACTTCCTAATCCAGTACCTCGGCAGATATTTGTCACTTGCAGTTGGTTATAGGGAGACGGGGAAGGCCCCCCGCTAAACTTGACACTGAGCGAAAAGCTCTGACTTTTGACGACTGTTGACATATTAACATACGACATTGGGAAGGCAGAACCGTAAATAACTCATTTCAAATAAACTAGGCTATAAAGCCGTTCTATTATTGCATTATAAACCAACCAAAGGTTAGTGATGATTTCTGTTTCCAAAAAGGTCTCGCCACAGAACGCGTTGCATAAGGCTTGTGGCGTGCAGGTCTCTGGGAGCGGGGGTAGGCATCACACACGTTCACTAAAATGAATTGGTAGCCGTTCTAAGAACGCTAGGGACCGTGTCTCGTTAAAACCACCACCCGGCCGTTTTGTAGGCCTATTTCTGAATCGTCACTATTTAACGAAACACGAAATCTGGATGCACTGCATCCTCTAAATGGGGAAGATTAAGGAGATCTGAAGTGACGATATTCCACTTCGGCAGGCACCAAGAACGATCGCAATGAGTTCTGCTAGAGACTGAGTCTACGGAGCGCTTGTGCGAGTCTTGTGATATCTTAGAAAGGGGATAGGCAGTCACAAGGGTGACATTCATATGAGTACGTGATTAAAACTACTCAAAACTTGTCTTCCTCAATAACGGTGGACTTCTCAGTACGCTGTCTTAGGATTGAGTAAGACATTTTATTGCTGCTTAGGGAGCGTGCTCTGTTAGAATCGTATAGTGTCCGCAGAGGTTCTATGCGTTAGGTCTAACGGTGCACGTACAAAGAGACAAACGTTGTAAAACGGTTCCCCGTCTCACTAAAGTGGGTGAACAGTAAACAGATAAAGTAACGTAGCTATGAATAATGAATATATGCGCAAGCGCAACGATCCCTTCACCCCTCCACATAATTAAGACTTTATTGCAGATAGCCTTCACCTGTGAAAGGAGGAGAATTATTATGTGTGTGTATGTGTAGTTGTTGGTATGACTGAGTGAGCCTATTCTAACAATATGTAGTTATCTTAGGTTGAGAGTGCTACTAAAGTTCTTATAACTAATTAGACAGTTGTGTTGCTGGGGAGTTTGTTGCGCCACTTCTTCTCCTCAGCTCAAACACTAGGAAGTGGTGACGGGTGGGCTCTTTGGGGGCTGTCTATAGGCTGTCATGAGAGTTGATCCACAATTCTATTTAAATAATGATTTTTAGGGTTTGATTCTCTAACTTTACCTACTTGGTACTAAATCTAGAATCTAGATTTTCAACTCTATTACTAGTCATCCGTGACTATTATATTCTTGATCTCAGATTGATAATTCGGTCAGATTGACATGAACACGTGTCTTACAGATATGCTTGTTGTGCAACGGGTGAACTTCCAGGGGTTTGGGTTACCACATCTATCTCATAATTATTCAGTCCAAGGACTGATAGGGACCATGTCTCCAAAAAGAGCATGATGACGACGATTTGCCGCATGAACTAGCCGCTCCGTTGCTAGACAAGGACGGTCGCACGGTTGCCGCAGGGAAAGCCGCTTCGTCACGTTTCAGTTCGAAAGAGCTGCTAGGAAACTTGTCTCGAAAGAGCATGACGGCGCGAAATAGCTGCAAAGCAGCTTGCGTCACTTTATGGAAGTGTTGCCCTGAGTACTCTGAGTGTTGACGTGAGGTATCGTGTGAGTAACGATTGACCAGATACCTGATACGCTAGCGTATAGGTTACTCGTACATTTATATAATAATACAAGTACTTTGAGTATCTCTGATATTTATTAGCTTTCTAAAACCACATCCAATGTGTTTCCATACATATGAATTCTTAAGTATAATTTAAGGCTATTTGGAATTCATTTAAATTAAATGGTGGGAGAGTGACCAGTCCGGCGACGAGCTCTACAGGGCCGTACGGGGAGGAGTACGGCCCTTCCCCCTTAGGGGGAACCGATCTAAGGACTGATATTAACATAATTAGGAAAAACGAAAATTTTATCGGCCTGGGGTCATTTCAGGTACAGTCACAGCGCGTTGAGCACTTTTTTGGGTGAATAAAAATCGTGAAACTCGCGTCATCGTCACCGCACGCTTTCCATGAGCTATATGTATACTGTGTATATATTACATATAGGAGTGTAAAAGCGTCAAAAATAATAATCTAATAGCGACGAAACAATTCACAAGTTACTTCGTTTATTTTTATTTTATTTAATCAGATTAAGAGCCACTGCAGGGGTCTATTTAAAATGGTGGTTGGGTGAACGGTTTCCTAGTGAAAAAGTCCCTTTCTTTCACTAGGAAATTCTAATGCTTTTATCCCTTTCTTTCCCTCTGTTTTTTTATCGTAAAAATCTGTGCTGTTACCTTTAATGGCTGAAGTCGATCGCTCGTTTATATTTTTTTACAGAAAGCAATAAGGAACCAAGGACCCAATGTGAAATCCTGTATTGACGATTAAAAATATACACACGTAATTGTTCAAGTTTTCACTTCTGCCGGAGTGACACTGTTTTTTTTTTGATTGACTTCGAAATTTTTATTTTTAAACTGCCACGTTAAAAACTCCCAGTGCGTATCACATTCCGCGATTCTGCCTCGAATATCATCTTGTGAATAGAGCAAGATTCGCCACAAACATCTTGCAGGCATCTCTACAATTTGATAAAGCAGGCGAGACGATATTTTTAATAGAGTTAGCCTCCCTGTGGGATATATTGAAGTAATTTCACCATTTTATTGTTGTTTGACGAAATTTTGTTGAAATAAAAGTAAGAGATTGCGCCGAGGTAGAGCAGTTTTATAGCAGAGTTTGAAGTTTTGTGTCTTTTTCTTTGGTTCTTTTTGAGATGTGAGCTGAAAACTGTGGCCTGAGAGTGTAGTGTTGTTTTATAAATTTATGTTTTTGGTTTGTATGGCTTAGCTGTTGGTACATTGTATCATTACGAAAAAAGAATATTGAATGAAGAGATTTATAGGAATTATGGTTTTTTTAGTAACACACAACACACACAGGTTTTAGTACTGTTGTTGTTTACGTTTAATTTTGCTTTTGTAAGTTTATGTGTGTGTACTTGTTTATTTATAAGTATAAAATTATGTATTAGGTTAAAACTGTTTTGTACTCTTCGTCACTTTTCCCTAAAGGTTCATTAGAAAACCAGCGTCAGATAGCATCAGTCTGTCTGGCATCAATGCTGAAATGAACCTTTTTGGCGCAGCCGTGAGGCACACACTGTTGTAGTTATTTATTTATTGTACGCTTTTTTTTATTTTGTTATTGTATTTTGTGTTTTACGGCCTGTGACCAAATAAACGGTATTCTTTCTTTCTTTCTTTTCCTTAGATTCATGAATTAATTTGGCGACCCACTGCGGATACCTTATGGCCACCTGCGGAGTAATTCTGTAACACACTATCGGAAGCAATGGCTTTCATTTTGACAGTTCAACAACATTAATTGCTTTATTGACGTTGATGAGCAGACATTTTTTCAAACATATGAAGCAATGGATTAGCAGTATCCTTCAAACCGATACAGATTGAGATTAATAGTGTGTTACGCAAGAGTGCAGGTGCTTGATATAATATAGTAGATGATTTCGACGGTTCCTACGTACAATCCTCTAAGTGGTAGATACGTGATTTGCATGTTTTGTTTTCGTGACCTTCAGGCCAGCCTAGACTATCGTTTAGTTTAACAAAAATAAGTCTAAGATTGCAAAATGCACTTTAAATCCATCATGACATTACATTAAGAAGAACATGAAATATATGTGTTTGAAGCTTTGAAGCGCTCTCCTGCAAAATTTGTCATTTGTAGTTAGGGGATTATACGTAGCGACCGTCGATATGTTCTAGTAAAAATCAATAATCATTATTACATTTGGCAATACTCGTAAATCAATTTTTTATTTTGTTAACACCGAAATAAAATGTATTCAGAAGTTACGGAGATAGCACGGGCTGGCAGATGCGGCGAGTGACTTTGTTTTCATTATGTAATTTTTTTTTTTAATTAAGACCGATCTCTTTTTGGTCTTGTTCGTGTAAGTGTACCTAGCTATCTATAGATAACCATATTCTACTCGTCCATACTTTATCCTACGTATAGGTAGGTACTTTGCCTGCGGCTTTGTCCGCGTTGAGGTCGAAAATTATTCCAGGGGAACGTGCTGCTAGTATAAAAAGTATCCTATGTGTTAATCCAGGTTACATATTATGTTTGCCAAACTTCATTCAAATCCGTTCAGCTGTATTTTCGTGATTTACAAACAAACATTCAAAAACCTCCAAACATAGAAATGTTCACATTTATAATATTAAGCATTAAAAGGCACTTTTGAACGTAAAAATGAACAAGAAAATAGAACTAATTCAAGTTGCCCCTCCAACTTCGTATGAAGAAGAATGGGCAAGAAACTCCAATCATTTTCAACACCCGTCACAACAAGCAATTTCATTCAGCAAGATTTCCGAAATATGTCAGCCGCCTAACAATTGGTTTACTCAGCTTACATATCTAATATATTTCACTCCTACGCACCCCGCTATGTGAACGCTAGTTCTAAATATAGAACAAAAGTGATGTGTGAGAGTTTGACATCGTTAGTGCCAGAATTCTGTGAACGTTGTCGGGCTCGTTGCTATGTTATTTTCTTGCCGGTCAATGGAGCATGCCTGTAAGATTAGGTTTTGTTCTTGGAATAGTGACCCTTCTTTAGACTACGGGCTCTTTAGGACGTCAGACGCTACTGACAGCGTGTGGTGACGTCACGATGGACGACCGACACGGCGCATATTGCCAAAACGTTCGCTGCCGCCGCGCCGTTGTAATTAGGGGTCGCGAGCGAGTACGTGCTCGTGTATTTACGAACACAGCATTCGGCTACACGTCGTCGGACGTGGTTGGCGTATGGTTGGATAGAGCCCACCCTTACAAAGCCATCAGTCAGTCTAGTTTTTAAATAGACATTTGGCATTCCCGATGGCCATTATATATAGGGTGTACGGGATACGCTTCCGAAAACGAAGACAGGTGATAGGGCTAGTGATTCTCGATACAGTACCATAAAAATATCTAGATATTCTTTCACAATTTTTACCTATATTTTTTTGAGTTTTTTGTGCACTATGCTGTGAGAACAGGTAAATTAACCATTATTTGAGATTAAACACATTTAAATACGACCCCAAGTCCAGGTGGTGGCTGTAGGTTTAGGCATCCTTTGTAAAGGAGCGCCAAAATAAAATAATTAGAAACATTACAGAAGTGTCAGACGTTTTAAATTGATGCAAAATAATCAATTTAAGGCGAAAGGTTATTGGTATCCGTTTGCATTTAGGTTGTATAATATATAAACTACGTTATGGCTTCGGAAGCGTTTCCCTTAAATCCCGTATAGTCTAAACATGTGGTGTGATATTGTGCATAATTAAGTAGGTAGGTACAGCTTGATTCCCTCAATATTTCAGGTTCTATATTACACTTACCATCACATCGGTTCTTCCCGAAGCTTTAAGCAGAAGTACACCGACGTTCCACCAGGTATGTTTAAGTTCAATGTAATAGGGGCAAATCTGTGCCGACAACCGGGCATAGATCCTAAAGTCCGGGCTACTACTGAGAAATTCTACAAAGATAAACCCAATAACACGAATGGGGAATGGGAATCGAGCCCAGGAGCGCTTGCGTCCACTATATCAACGAGTCTAGATTACTAAGCTCTATATTATTCAACTAGAAACATCTCTGGCACGAACCTTTTCATTGAAGTTGAAAAGACACCTTTTGAAAATTCAAATTCTAATCATCATCATCATTTCAACCGATAGACGTCCACTGCCCTCACGGCCCTAGCCGCCGCAGGAGACGCCCTGGGCGTCGGGAATCCCAGGCTGATGCCCGGCCACCGTAGGCGCGGGCTTGCGGACGGCGAGTAATGGGTAGCTCGCTGTCCGGTAAGGACCAAGCCCGGGTCGACGGCGCGTTGTGTTCCACGCGAAGAGATACCGCGGCCCCTGGCACACAGGCAACTGAGGGAACACTGGTGGGTTTTAGTCAGTAAAAGTCTGACCCACCCAGAGCGGGAGAAGTTATTTGATGATTTCCCCCCCCCCCCAAAAAAAAACAGTATACAACGTGTTACGGAAAGGGTATATACATACCAAGGTCACGGCTTCTTTGGATGATATCAAACGATATTGGAAGGGTTTTTTAATCATATCGATACATGTTCGGAAGTTATGAGAATTTGTAATACATTGATACCAGAAACCAAATCATCAAATTGAAATAAACACATCACTCGTAAGAGATTTATCGTGATATTGGCAAGTAACGTGGAAAGTTATTGACCTATGTAGTGCGGTGACACGTTTGTTATGAAACATATGAAACCGAAAATTTGGTATCAATTTTTAGAGTATTTTATTTTGTGCTGAAACTATGCATACTGATTGTAGACCAGCTGTTATCTTTAGTACTTAAGAATAGCAATAGAGTTTCTGTTACACCCTGTATAAGTACCCTCACCGTAATACACAAGAGACACCAAAACCCTCCACGGGGCATTAACTATAAAACTAGCATATTATCCTACATAGTTCGACATAATGTAGCATGTAACGCGCTGAAGAGGTAATGTCTCCGCAAGGGAACTTTTTCACTGCTTTTTCCTAAAGACTAAAGTGTGGTTGGAAACTTTTTAGAATAGTTGCCCGGGAGATAGGATCGATTGTACGGAATTTATGTATAGGCATACTTCGTCGGAACTAGGTATACAGGTTGACTTGTTATAATAGGTAGGTAGTAATAGGATGGTGTACCCATTGGTAACATTTAAGCACCACATAAGACCTAGGTAAAAATTCATGGGATTCGAGAGAAGCGAACTTTGATGTATGAGATGAATGGGCAAGAAACTCCACCGGTATAAAGTCAACCTCATTTAAAATGTTTTGCAATCTTTTGTACGTATACAAACAATGGAACGCTGTTCGTTGGTAAACGCATCACTTAAGAACTGATGGACGGATTTGTCTTGGAATATTCGTAATACATATGTCCGAACCAGGTTGTAAAATGCGGGGAAAGTGAAAGTCCATGTTCTAGGGGAATTTTGTATGAATTAACTATAGAAATTTGGACAGGACAAATTTAGCGCGAAGAGCATTATAAGAAGTGGACTGTATTTATAAATAGGCAATGGTTTAATCACGTTAGATCGTACAATAAATATAAACTTTCCCGGACAAACAGTTAATCATTCAATTAGAGTTACAGGAATATCGCGGTGGAGTCCGTTGAAGCGAGTGATTAAAGGGCTGAGTCGTCTTGCGCCTTAGCTTGCCTATGACGCTTTGCTCACGTAGCCTGCTCATGTAGACCACGTGCAAGCTCTTAGGTTCGATTCCTAACAACAATGTATGTGGGTTAGCTAGTATTTAATAAACTACCTTGTCCAAAAAAGTTATGTTTTTATTTCAAGGTAAGAATTAGTTACACACATTACAGTTCTTTTGGTAAATCGTGCCCCTAACCTCCAGCTATTTAAAAGGTCAATCACAACCGGTTTCCGCTTCGTATCACGTAACGACACCGACTGTTCCCCGACAGTCAACAGATGGTAATTAAGAGCCATTTCGTTCAGCAACTGCAAGTAATAGTAGGGTAACAAATGCGCACCAGTATGGTGCTAGTTAGATCAACTAAAAAACACTTTTAAAATGGGAATATTTGGAAGTAAATTTATTATAATTTACAAATAAATGCTATGAACAGAATTATGTAAACAAAAAGTTTTACCATCTGGAGCCAAACTAGGAGGAACCTGTAAAATAGGCTTGTATGCCAGAAATTATCCGACGGGAACGTGCTACTAAGACAAGTGGCCTAAAACTATCAGTGAAAGTCCCATCAAAATCGGTCCAGGCGTTTCGAGGCGTAGCCAGAACCAACAGACAGACGAACAAAATATTTTTTTTTAATTTGTTTATAAATACCGTTTATACTTCCTTGTTAATTTAGTAAATAGCTGTTAATTTGACATTACAAAACTAATACACTAAAATTTTATTTGTTCGTGTGTATGTATGTATAGGTTTATTTATAGAAGTACACCAATAGATTCTGTGTATATATTTATCTTAAGTGCTGTAGGAAATAGCTTCAGACTTACACGGTCACCGGCAACAGCAGGTACAGGTTAACCAGCAATTTCAGAAATATATGATAACACACAATAATAATAGAACTAAAGGCTCTAGATTTTAGAAATTATGGCAAAATACTGACACTTTACAGAAATGAATCAATAGGGTATTTTCCAATTTATTAAAAACTATTTTAATTTGAAGATTTAGACGAAATATGTAACAGAAAAAATAAAAATAAATTCATTTATATCCCTTTTCTCAATTAAAAACGATTAAAATCAAATAAATTTTTCGTTGTTTCGAATTTACCGCCAAAACGCTTCTTACGATGACTTTATTATCACGTGACCACACGTGACGTCAGCTTTGTGTAAACGGCACCGGTACAAATACCTTACGTGGCGCACTTTTAGAAATATTTGTGCACAGAGGCACAGCACACCAGTAAGAACACTTTTTATCCATTAAAAATCTTGTTAATTATAAACTCGACATTCACTTGCTTACAACTACTTTAGTTTACACAAAGCTGACGTCACGTGATACAAAAGTCATCGTAAGAACCGTTTTGGCGGTAAATTCAAAACAACGAAAAATTTATTTGATTTTAATTGAGAAAATGGATATAAATCTATTTATTTTTATTTTTCTGTTACTTATTCCGTCCCAATCTTCAAATTTAAATAGTTTTTGAAAAATTGGAAAATACCCTATTAGATCCATTCCATTCCTCTCCACAGTTCAGACTTTATCAACTCGTACCAAGAGACTTACATAATCCCCATAATATATCCATCATTTTACATGACCGGCAAAAGAAAAATACAAACAAAAAAATGTCCCAAAAATATTGGTACATTTATTTTCGTTCCGACTCCCGTCCCAAATGTTTTATGTAATGCCGTCAAGGGGTTGGGACATCCAAACTCCTCGGCTCGCGACGTACAACAGAACTCCATTACTTGGCCCACCTTGGTCTGTCCCTGGACCTTTTTAAGAGATTAATGGCCATATAGCATTATTTTTCACGTCAACCTTTTTAGGCAAATATTTTGATTAAAAATGCTGATTTTCCGTTAATGGGTGGTGGACTTACCGAGTTGGGTTGGGTTGGGGTTGCTAATTATTTTGTTCGAGATTGTTGTATGTCATGCATGAGATTTTTTTTTAATCTATTTAACATGCCTCATAGTATTGGATGGAGAAATTGTAAGAACTGTAAAGATTATACCTATTTGGTGCGTGCAACCTGCGTGAGTACGCTGAAACGTTCATAGCGGAATTACGAGATAAATATTATTTCATAAATCCCCACCCAAACAGGCACACTCACACGCGCACAACCACGCACACACCCGCCACCAAACGCACTCCCAGACATACACACACAAAACACATCTATTTACTTACGCTCTCACTACAAATGTTTACTAACACTAAACCAAAACATACTGATTTCGTTTTTTTTTTTAATTTTAAACATTTTTTTTTGAGCTACATAGGTACTGACTCTAAAACCTATTATACCAACTACTAATTCAAAATTGTTAAATCACATTTTTTTTTAATGTATCCAACTGCTAGAGGGTGGAGACCTGGTACCTGAAACACAGGTCCTTAAAGCATAGCTTAGGCACCACTCTCCCACAGTAAACCAAACCATATAATGTACCGTAAGTGTAATAATGTCTGCAATGTTTATTGTGGTGAGAAAAATATATAGTTAATCTTATAAAGATAATAAAATAAAGAATAGTAGGCGTCAGATCTGGCTGATAAGCCAAGACAAAAGAAAACGAATCAATTAAACAACAGTTAGTCGTATAACTTCAATAAAATACACACATACACACATAAACTCACGCGTTTTTCGCATGGGGGTAGGTAGAAATTACAGAACGCCACCTGCTACGAACCTACTAACCACGTACTCCTGTTGCCTCGTTCATGTTCATACATCAGAGTGGCAATTCCCGTTATTTTAAGAACGTTCACAGTCTGATCTCTGTCTAAACTTCGGACTTCGATAAATGATTGACAACTTTTTGACATTTGATTGTCACCGAGACGAGACCTTTTTTTTTGGGTCTAAAATCATTAAATAACTTGTCCCGCTCTGGGTGGAGCAGGATGGTGTGTCAGACTTTCACTGACAAAAACACACCTGTTTTCCTTCAGTTGCTTGTGTGCCAGGGGCCGCGGTATCTCTTTCGAACAACCCGCACCCCTGGCAGGCAACGGCCCTTGCGGGCCCCATCAGTTGGTGCTGACATCTCTTTGAAGCGCGCGTAGAACACAACGTGCCGTCGACTCGGGCTTGGTCCTTACCGGACAGCGAGCTACCTATTACTCGCCGTCCACAAACCTGCACCGAAATGAGACTGCGACTAGATTAACGGACGAACGAACGTTTTTGATTACCAGAATTGGACTTCTGGTCTTTCTGAAGAACATCACCAATAAAGTCACTATAATAAGTTCTCCCAGGGCATCCCCTTCCATCATCAGCCTTGTAAATACCTTTTGTTAACCGCCCTCCATTCATCCTCTCACTTACTAACTTCAATAACAATTCTTAGAAATCGTTCTACTTGTAATTCATTTTTGTCTTTTGCTTGGCTTATCAGCCAAATCTGACGCCTTCTGTTATTTCTCGTATTGTGTATATAAATTCATGTTTGTCTCGTAAGCTTACTTTCTTTTAAAAACTGGCCAAGTGTGAGTCGCAAAGCAAAACTCGCCGCAAAAAGACACGTTTCTTGTATGGAGTCCCTTTGTATTTTTTTTATATTACTTGTTGTAATACCAGCAATAGAAATACACATTATCATCTGCCTAGCCATTTCCCAAACTCTGTTGTTGTCGGCTTCCAGTCTGACTGGATGCAGCTGAATACCAGTATTTTACATGGAACGACTGCCTATCTGACCTCCACCACTCAGTTACTGGGTAATAAGATACCCCTTGGTAAGACTGGTTGCAGACTTTCGGGCTTCTGAGGACCCGTAACTACTGTCTGGCAATAGAAATACACATTGTGAAAATTTCAACTGTGTAGGTAGGTACCTATTACGGTTCATGAGATACAGCCCGCTGCTTCTGACGACCCGTAACGACTGTCTGGCAATAGAAATACACACTGTGAAAATTTCAACTGTGTAGGTACCTATTACGGTTCAGTTCGGTTACAGACAGTTGGACGGACGGACGGACAGCAAAGGTTTAGTAATAGGGACCCGTTGCCACCCTCTGGGTACGAAGCACTAAAAATATTAAATTCTATTGAAGAGAAATGGCTTTACACCACCGGTGAAAAAATACAAACTGATTTCGTAATTTCTGCAGATACTATCATTGATTACTGAAAGTACCATAATTATGGTACTTTAATACAACCACCAAAAACACTCCAAAATGAATAGTTTCACTAGAAACTCGCTCACTGCTACAAACCGGGTTTTATCAAAGGACTCTGAATTCTGAGTTGTCAAGCCACAACATACTGAGATAACTCTGTCCATTACAAAGCAGTTGCTGCGACATTATACAAAGAAAATAGTTGACGGTCGTGGCGCCCTCTGGCAGTGGCGTGATTCGCCTAGTTTGGCTTGCATTTAAAGTAAGAGGATTTCGATTTACGTTTATTTTTGCGGATAAAAGAGATATTGTACTCGTTATTTGATTTGGTTAAAAAAATTATGTATTTATTTACTAGTTTTTGCCAGCGACTACACTTGGAGTTTGGAAACTATCCCATGGGAAAATACTACTGAGATAAAAAGTACCTATCCAGGTTTTAAACTATCTTTGTTCCAAATTTGTTCGGCCGTTATTACGTGAACTAGTAACAAACATAGGTACAAAATTTAACATTTATAATGTAGGATAGTAGGTTTGGATGTCCAACAGACGCTACACAATTACATGCAAGTGTACATAGAACAGGGACAAATATAAGTGTTTGTTCTAATTATAGGAGATCACTTCATTTACTTATAATATAGGAACAGTAAGTTTGACAGTGTAAAAATATTCAAATAAATAGAAGAAAGAAAGTACATTTATTTAGCACAGACTAAAAAGGCACACAATATAATATATAGCAAAAAAATAAAACTAAAATAAAAAATTAAAACCAACAAAAAGTGTAAAGTGCGATGTCAGAAGTTAGCATTAAGTGTGCCTCTGCTGCGCTAAAAAGGCCCAGTTCAGCAAAAATGCCAGACAACTTGTATCTGACGCTGGTTTTCAACTGGACCTGAATGTGAGGTGACGGATTTAAATCAGCTGTATACCAATACTGCAACATGGCGTGTGTATGCTTAAATAAAATAAATTTGTGTCAGTTACAAATAAATAAATAGCAACGAGTAGTACATAAATAGTGAGATGTTGATATTGATATAGGTAGTTTGTTAGCTAGTAATTAGATTTAGTACCTAGTGTTAACAATAACAGTTTATGTTAAATGTTGTAAAAGATAAGTCAACTTACTTACCGATTTAACTTTGAATATTTGAGTACCTACGAAATTTAATAAAATTTCAAAACAGAACAAATAGGCTGGTGAATAAATAAATGACATAACGCGAAAATCATGTAAGGGATACAAAATGATATACTTATGAGATGAATAATAATTCATCTTTCTCCTATATACTACCCTTATCCCAATTTATTTGGCGTCGGCGCTACATGATGTCATTTTCTTTCAAATTTCTCTTTATTAGTCGTCATCTCGGTATTCCCTTTCTAACCATATCATCAAGGATGAGTAATAATTATTACAAAAGAAAAACAACAGACTTCCAAAAAAACACTACAAAGTGAAAAATAACTTTAATTTCGGAAGTTGGTGACTTTGGACATGTATTTTATAAAAAAAATTGTCACCGCCTTCCGAAATTAAAGTAATTTTTCACTTAGTAGTGTTTTTTTGGATGGCGGTTGTTTTTTTTTTTGGAAAATTGTTTTTATTTTTCACTTTTCAGTTATACTTACACACAATTCGAAATGTCATCATCCTTTTGGTCAAAACAATGCGATAGCAGCAATCGCGGTTTGTTTGCTGTTATTTTTTGAAGAGTTCCGTTGTCTGTCTTCAAAACATATTATCAGATCTATATAAAACCCCTTTAGAACAAAAAAATAATTTTGTAAATCCGTCTATATATGACGGAGTTATGCCCGAACATCCATAAAAAAAGAAAAAATATAAACATGTCGAATTGATAACCTCCTTCTTTTTGAAGTCGGTTAAAAAAGAAAGAATAACCATTTAAGACACATACATCATTATTAAAGCACCAATACGTTTTCTATGAATAAATGCTAGATTTTTGTACGAAAAATCTTGATGCCCTTGCCAAAAGGCAAAAGCAAAGCAAAACAGACTATATATCTAGTTCTCCACGAGGTAGACAGCGATAACTTTCCAAAGAATTGACATCATAATTGACAAAGTGGTGCCGAAAATAACAGATAACACTATCCTTTTGGATAAGAATAAGAAAGTAGCTTTTAAATTTTCATGATGATTTCCCGGCGCTTTATGTACCTAGGTGGAAACTTGGTTTGTAAATAAAATCTTATGAGAAATATATTTTTCAGTATACTCAAGCTTGTTCGAGGGACGCGTAGTAGATGGAGATGTGAGGGTGCAGGCGGTAGGGTCAGTGACCCTGCCCGCTGACGTCACAAGCCTGTCCCTTGAATTGCATGCAGTAGGTACCAGAGCTGTGCTGCTTCTAGAAGTCTTAGAATCAGGTACTTGGACTAAATGTAATGCAAATTTCATTTCACACACAAATGTATTACAATCTAATCATTTCAGAATCTAATTATCCTTTTTAAAATGTTTTATTGCTTTCGCAAGACTCTTAAAAGCTTTGACATTATATTAGGTACTCTTTGACATTATATTAGGTACTCTTTATCCCAGTCTATCGCACAGCTGAACATAGGCTACCAATTTATATTTTTAGCCATCTGGCTCAAGTTAAAACTTTTATGATTAACCTACCAACAAAGGCACCTACTCATACATATTTCATTAGTCTTCTGAGCTTCTAGAATGAAATTACCAAAGTGAAATCGAGTGTAACATTACATACTCAAAATTAAGCCAAAACGGGGCATAGCATTACAACTTGAAGCGGGACCTACGGAACTATGTTTACGGTCAATTTGTAACATGGGCTGGCACTAAGGGGCATCACGTCACGGTGGCTGACACAGGCACAAGTTAAATTGTGCGGCCGCGCTGCCGCTGTAAGCTCGTATGTACATTATGAGCAGAGTGCTCGCGTTGTTGTTGTCGAGTTAGAGTTGTTTGAAATTGTGCTCATTGATTTTTTATATAATGTACAGTCTACAGGTCCTGTTGTACTATGAGAAACCAGCTTAATCTTTCTGACTCTTTAAGTGACTTTAAATAAATAATAGTTTAAAAAACTAAAAACACGCTTTAAAAACCAAACTAAAAAAGGAGAAAATAATTGAATTCAATTAAAAAGCGTGGGGTGCTTTTTCAGGTATTTTTATAATCACTTAATGTCAAGCACCCCACGCTTTTTAATTGAATTAAATTATTTTCTCCTTTTTTAGTTTGATTTTTAAAGCGTGTTTTTTAGTTTTTTAAACTATTAGTTATTTTCTATATTTTAGTTCTGCTAACTACAAAAACGTGTTTTTTTTCCTTTTTCTCTCAATTTTTTTTTAAATTATTGAATAGTCATCGGTCCTCGATAAGTTTACAAAGTTTCAATTAAATCTGACCGTTTAAAGTGGGTCAAAATAGCGTCCAAAGGAGTCGGTTACAAACAAACAAACATACAAGTGAAGCTAATATAAAGCGTGTATAACAAAAAGAAGGAGGTTCTATATTCGACTGTATGTTTTTTATGTATGTTCAGCGATTTCTCCCACATTTGTGGACCGATTCTCAAAATTCTTTTATTATTTGAAAGAGTATACTCCTGAGGTGGTTCGAGTGGCACCAAGTCAGGATCTGATGATGGAATCCCCAGGAAATCGAGGGCAACCCTCAAATGTAATAGTTATTAACAATGTTTTTCATATGTTTTCTAAAGTTATTGAGATATTTTTTGACTATTCAAAAGTGCCTGTAAATGGTTTAATTTAATTAGATGCTTTGAGTTTGAGTGTCATCATAAAAACCAAGCTACTACTCCTAGATCCTGACAAACTTGAAAGCCATTGAGTAGGAAACGCTTTGCTCTAAGCGCAGAATAAGAATTATCTCCTGTCACATACCTACCTAGCTTTCCCGGACTCATAACATGACCCAGAGAGAGCTGCAACACGTAAGGGCAAGTTTTATACAGCGAAAAAGTTTTAAGAAACAAGTATACATCTCCAGGTGACATTGAGGAACCGTTGTCGTTGATATGCCTTGAAGAAGAAGAAGCCTTTACACTGCATTAGTACATTCATCCATAATCACCCTATACTGTTCCCACTGTTGGGATATTTTGCTGGTTTGCTGTAATCTAGCACGCGGGCTCAGTGCGGGTTGGTAGGTGTCACGTGCCTTCGAATTTTTTGTTCTAGGACATGCCGGTTTTCTGACGATTTTATCTTTCACCACTTTGAGAGTCCATTCATAGGCTATGAATTATGGTCGAATTTTAACCACTGGGCGGCCACTAATTAATATAATTTGTAAATTCATCATAATTTCAGCCGAAAGACGTCTACTGCTGGACGTAGGCCTCCCCCAAGCTCCGCCACTTCGACCGGTTATGTGTGTCCCGCATCCAGCAAACTCCTGCGGCCCTCACAAGGTCATCGGTCCACCTTGTGGCAGGCCTTCCAACTTTACATCTTCCGGTGCGCGGTCGCCACTCCAGAACTTTCGGCCCCATCGGCCATCTGTTCTGCAAGCAATGCGCCCTGCCCACTGCCACTTAAGTTTGGCAATTCTTCGGGCTATTTCGGTTACCTTGGTTCTCCTGCGAATCTCTTCATTCCTGATTCGATCACGCAGGGGAACTTTAAGCATAGCCCTCTCCATTGCCCTTTGGGTGACTATAAGCCTTCTTATGAGGCCTATTATTGTAAGTATAAATTAAACAAATTGGTACCTATATAAGCCACATCTAATTTCCTGATGTTTTTCAACTAAACAACAACAATAGCTTCGTGTAGTTAATCTCTTGTCCTTTATGGGAATAACTAACAAGTAATAATTAAAGACGCGGTACCTACGTCAAAATGATGACTGAAGTATAGCGTAATATATTAAATTATCTCTCTGACCATAATATATGCTCAGCAATGTAACCGGCGAAATGTAATTGAGTTTTTAGTAATTTGCCATTTCACGTTGATGAAATGAGTGAGTTGGGTTGTTTCGGCTTACTCTTGTCTTTCTGGGTAGTGTTTTAAACATGAGCTCACGGCTGTTTGCATTGTAGGGGTTGGCAGAGGTATTTTCGCTTACGTTACCTAGTTATGTTTAAGACACATGTAATACTTACATACAGAGCGGCTTGTGGATGAGTAACAATAGCTGCACAGGTAGATCGATCAGGTTAAGCTACGCTTGTAACGGTTGGTCCGTGGATGGGTGACCATCTTTACATGCCAAGACCCCTCCGTGCCTCGGAAAGCACGTTAAGGCGTTGGTCCCGGCTGTCATTTGTGTATCTTTGACAGTCGTAACGGGTCCTAGAAGCCCGAAAGTCCACCTAACCATACCAGTCTTACCAAGGGGTATCTTATTACCCAGTAACTGGGTTGTGAAGGTCAGTTGAAGGTTTCCATGTAAAATACTGGTATTCAGCTGCATCCGGTTAGACTGGAAGCCAACCCCAACATAGTTGGGAAAAGGCTAGGCAGATGATGTTTAAGACACATGTAATACAAGGTCAACGCAGGGGATTCAGAATCGTGGACCGAATCCATGATTATAGTAAGTAGCAAGTCGATATCCTTGCCAGCCATACAAGGCGTCTTGAAGTAACTGAAAATGTTTGCAGTGTTTATTATCAAAATATGTTTTATTCAACTATTCATCAAAATAATATACACGGCGACTCATACATTCATGCTGGAGAAGGTACAGAAAACTGTCCTAAGATTTCTGTATAAAAAACGTTTTACTTCTTTCGTTTCTTGTACCCTACTAATTTCCTAATTTTCTAATTTTGGAGGTTAGAGGAGGTTTTCCACAGCTCACAGTAGCCTGCAAAACTCTCAGAGGACGCATCGACAGTCCCGAACTCCTCGATATTTTCTGTTGACTATTTGTTCCTGACAAATTCATCGGTCATCGTCAAAGCCGTCGACGCAATCTGTTTACGCCGCCGTTATCTAAAACTGTCGCCAGAGATGAGTCCCCTGTGTGTCGTAATTTAAGGATGCTTATCGCCCTCCTGTCCACCTATCCTGAATGTGATCTGTTTGCTGATGAATGGAGCAAAATGATGCGTGTATGTCTGATGTTTTGCGAGATTAAGTATGCTAGGTTGTCCTATATTATATGTTAGTATTTGTAATATGTTTGTTATTTAGGTATACCTGTTATGATCTCTATGTTAATTAATGTAATTGGTGTTACCGTTTTAATTAACAATAAATAAAAACCGGCTTCCTGTTGTGCCTATTGCCACCAAACAGGCACAAATCCCGACTCCGCGTTGAGAAATTTCAGATAGAAAAACCGAATTACACTTTATCCGCCCTAGAAATCGAACCCAGTACCTCAAGGTCAGCAGTAGCGCTTGCGACCTAGTAGACCAAGAAGGCAGGTAGGTACATTATTTTTATGTCACGAAGCGACCAGCGCCTTACTTGTGGTAACCAAGTCTACAAACACACTATGAATGTGTGCGTGAAGATGAGTGACATCTGCACACATCACATACACACACACTACAAACTTCGACTTCCAGATGGTACCGAGCGATACAAGTGCAGGATCTCACTCGGCCTCCTAATAACGAGCTAATCTTCATTGCGAATGTTTACCTGTCATCTGCAATGTTCAGTCACATTTTTAATTTAAATGCCTTTAATTAGATTTGTTTCTGATCTAGATTTTTAAGCGACCGAGAACTTATTGCAAGATATTACACAAACACAGACTGCTCGAATTTCGCACGAAACATCTTATTGTATTTGAAAGATGACATTTGGCCAGTGTTTTTTTTTAATAGTTTCACGTATTGGCTTTGCAACAATGGTAGTCGAATTTAATAATAAAATCTCCGGGTGATAGATTTTTTTATCTAATCTTCTGTCGTCTACAAGTGACGCTGGGAAATGAAGAGTTAATATCGTATCCAGCGTGTCCGGTTTTCTGCACGCTTCAGGAGTTGATGGACGCTACTGAAGGCGCCAAACTCGTAGCCAAATTCTGGGCTGACTGTATACAGATTGCTATCGAAATGCTAAGAAGAACTCGTACTAAATGCATGTAAATTAAACACGTAACTAAACATTGCATACATTGCATATAAAGCAAATATGTAGATATCTGCATGGATTAGTTATTAGTCATTCACAGTAAATTGTAGCTCGTTACTAGGATGACAATATTATAAGCTAGTTTAAGGCTATTTGTTTCACCCATTCTGCCCACCCTGTCCAATGAGAGGTACTTTAATCACATCATTCTATATTTAAAATAATTATGCTCGTTATAATCAAAGTATAGACGGTATAATGCGCGCCACGAAAGATGAGACTTGACACACCATGTAAACTTTATTATTTCGTAATAAATATTATAATATTGTAAAGAATTTTAATCTAAATGTCATCGAAAAATCCCTGAATAGTTAGAAAAATTATGGGTAATTATTTCGTACACGAATGTACCCCCCAAGCTCCCCACTACTGACGCTCGTCAAGTCTCATCTTTCGTGGCGCGTATTGTACAGAATATTAATTTTAGCTGGACATGTAGCAAATGATAACATTTTTCCACTGAAATTAATTAAATAACTTACCGGCATTTGTACAGTCAACAAAATAGATAACAAATCAGCTAACCATATGTTCTTTTTTTAATTCAATTTGTAGATGAGCTACTTGTAAAATATATGCCA
The DNA here is from genome assembly GCA_947359405.1 of Antitype chi. Lineage (NCBI taxonomy): Eukaryota > Metazoa > Arthropoda > Insecta > Lepidoptera > Noctuidae > Antitype > Antitype chi. The sequence continues at coordinate 3,827,281 of OX375815.1, read as the reverse complement.
TTGTGTTTTGTGCGTCCTTATAAGGTTTCAAAAGTTTATTTAGGCGTAAAAAAAGTAATTTCTTGGTTGGATTAACTTTTTCACTATCTATCTGGAAAAGTCTAAGCTTTTAGTTCGAAGAAAACTATACGTAACTACAAAAAAGTCTCCTTCAATAACAACTAGGCCAACCCGTGAAAACCTATTAGGACCTAAACTTCTCACGAAAGTGCTTATTCATGCAAAATTAATGTAGCAAAATGAATTGGACGTAGGTGTCGGTGGAAATCTCGAATGGCAACACATTACTCCACAAACATCATCCAAGTCGGCCTGGAGCGAGATTTATTGACGTTTCATGAAACGTGTGCGTAAGTCCGAAAGTTTTGAGGAACCCTATGAGGTGGTGTTAGGGAGGAACAGACGCGGTTTGGAACAGGGCCCCACGATCAGAACTGAATTGGATTTGTGGGACACACGCTTCCACATACTTACGACAGCGCCCCATGCAAACATTCGCCGCGCGAACAGACGACATGCCAGCCTGGACAACAGATGCGTACTGAGCTCGTGCGCGAGCGCCCATAATATTTATAGTGTGCGTACAGGCGACGCTATACGTCGCGATCGTGCGAGAGTGAGATGGGTGCCCGTTCATTGTGGAACATTAAGTTTTATTTTAGATTTAAGTATTTTAATCAAGTGATTTCCTATTGGTTGGCTGACTTTTTACATACAAAGCATAGGAACAAAATGTACGATGAAATATTATAATATAAGATAGGCAAATTAAATCAATAAATGAAGCAATTATTCTCTAATACCACTCGTATCTTTTAATAGTCCTTTTGAACCCCAACAACTGGTGACTCCGACAACCAAGAAAATCGAACATGTCGCAAGAAAACCAAGGCGAAGCAAGCAAGACAATTAAGCCCGAAGTCGACTTGGCTGCAGTCTCCATCCAGTCAAGACTGTTACCTTTTTGGCGAGAGATCCCACGAGCCTGGTTCATTCAATTTGAAGCCGTTGTGGATGCGTTGAAAACCTCGGATGACCAAAAGTTCCGATATGTGTTGCAGCAACTACAGTCCACCGATCTACAGCACATCACGGACATATTGTACAATCCGCCAGCCACGAACAAATACGGAGCTGTGAAAGATCGTCTGCTAACGGTTTATGACAAATCCGATGTGAAGAACTTCCAAAAGCTCATCAGCGGCTTGGAACTGGGTGACCAGAAGCCCACACAGCTGCTACGCAAGATGCGGGAGCTAGGAAGCGGCATGATTACGGATGAAGGACTTAAGATTGAGTGGCTTAACCATCTACCCACACAAGTGCGCGTCGTGCTGTCGATCAACACAGAATCGTCACTCGACACACTCGCCGCGATGGCCGACAAGATGGCAGAATATTCAGAACCCGCAGCAACAACTGTCGCCGCAGTGGCCACAACGTCACAAGATCCCGTGATGACAACGCAGCTAGAAGTTCTGTCAAAACAAATGGAGAAACTGTGCCTAGAAGTAGCCGAGCTACGTGGACGCTCAACCCATCGCTATCGACGCCCGTTTCGTTCCCGGTCGCGTTCACAATCACGGTCGCGGCAGGGAAGCAAGTCGTCAGTCAAACCCGGTGATCAAACGTGGGAATGCAGATACCACCATCGCTACGGTGACAAGGCAAGGCGCTGCGAATCACCGTGTTGTAGAAGGAAGAAGTCACAGCCGTCGTTAAACTAGCTCCGACATCGACGGTGGCGGACGTCGGTGTCCCGTGTACTACCAACCGCCTGTGTGTTTTTGATCGAGATACCAGAGAACGTTTTCTTGTGGACACAGGCGCCGATATTTCGGTATTAGCCGCCACAAACAGAAGGAAAGCAAAGACTGCCAGCACATACAAATTGTATGCGGCCAACAATACGCCCATACATACCTATGGTGAAAAGACGCTACGACTAAATCTTGGTCTTCGTCGTAGTTTTCTGTGGCAGTTTATCGTGGCAGATGTTAAAACTTCAATCCTGGGAGCCGATTTCCTACGACACTTCAAGATACTGGTAGATCTCCACAGGAAAAAGCTCATCGACAATCTGACGGAATTATCGATCGATGCGTTTGAAATAACGACCGGCGAAGAAACAGTACACGTCATTAGCTCGGATCAAATATACTACGATATCTTGAAGCAGTATCCAGAGGTTCTACGGCCAATGTCCCTGAAAGAACCAACGAAACACGACGTCGTTCACCACATCGAAACAACAAGCCCCCCGCTCTTCGCCCGACCCCGCCCGCTGCCGCCCGATAAGTATAAGGCCGCGAAGGAAGAATTTGACCACATGCTGGAAATAGGCATCTGCAGGCCTTCAAAAAGTCCATGGGCGAGCCCACTACATGTAGTGAAGAAAAAGGACGGAGGACTACGGGTTTGCGGTGACTATCGCAGACTAAATGCAGTCACTCAACCCGACCGATATCCGATACCTCGCATACAAGACTTTACTTACCAGCTGCGAAACATGAAGATATTTTCTAAACTCGATCTCAAAATGGCATACTACTGGATACCGATCAATGAAGAAGATGCTCAGAAAACAGCTATCACCACACCATTTGGGCTGTTCGAATTTAAATGCATGACGTTTGGATTACGGAACGCTAGCCAAACGTTCCAAAGATTTATGCACGAAGTACTACGAGGTATAGACAACTGCTTTTGTTACATCGACGATATTTTGATCTTCTCGCAGAGTGAAGAAGAACACAAGCTTCACTTACGTCGAGTGCTAGATCGTCTCAAGGAGTATGGCGTCATGTTGAAAGTAGAAAAGTGCGAGTTTGGCAAAGAAAAGATCAACTTCCTGGGCTACGAGGTATCAACAAACGGCATCAAGCCCACAGAAGAGCGAACACAAGTCATAACTAACTACCCGAAACCGAACACTGTCGCCGAATTACGACGCTTCCTGGGCATGCTCAATTTTTATCGGAGCTGCTTACCCCGTCAAGCCGAATTACAAACAGAACTCAACAAGTTTCTACACAACCGGAAGCGAAATGACAAGACACCCATCGAGTGGAACCTGGCAGCAGATATAGCTTTTGAAAAGTGCCGCCAAAGCATTTTAGAAGCAACTGAACTAACGCATCCAGTACCCGGCTGTGCCCTCGCCATCATGACAGACGCTTCAGACTACAGCCTCGGCGCAGTACTACAACAGAAAATCGATAACGAGTGGAGACCACTCGCTTATTACTCAAAAACGATGAGTATGACGCAGCGACGCTACAGTGTATATGATCGCGAGTTATTAGCGATCTATACAGCTGTAAAGCATTTTCGACCGCTCATTGAAGGAGGCGACGTAACGGTGTATACAGACCACAAGCCACTTGCCCACGCACTGACACGCCCAGCAAGTACCAGCGACACACCGCGTCGAGAGCGACAATTGCATTTTATCAGTCAGTTCTGCACCGGCATACAGTACGTACAGGGAGAAAACAACACAGTAGCCGATGCCCTGTCACGCATACAAGACATACAATGCCCAACTACTATTGACTACAATAACTTAGCGAGCGAACAAGAAAGCGATCCCGTGTTAAAACAACTGAGAAGCCAACCAAACTTGAAGTTCACTGATGTCACAATGCCAGGGATAAACCGACCAATCACGTGCGAAACATCGACTGGGACGCCTCGACCATACCTACCGAATACATATCGTTTTGTTGCATTCAAAGCACAACATGATTTATGTCATCCGGGTATCAGAACGACACGGAAGCAGGCAACCTCAAGATTCTTTTGGCCGAACATGAACAAAGATGTCAGCAAGTGGACCAGAGCGTGCATTGATTGCCAGCGAGCAAAAGTACATCGCCACGTCGTAACTCCATTGAGCGAGTTCCCATCATCTGAACGCTTTGAACACATACATATGGATATCGTCGGCCCGCTTCAAATATCGAATGATTGCCGTTACTGCGTGACCATCATCGATCGTTGCACCAAGTGGCCCGAAGCTGTTCCGGTGATCGATATAACCGCTGAACAGGTTGCAAAAGCCCTATACGAGAATTGGATCTCAAGATTTGGATGTCCACTGCGAATATCAACGGACCAAGGCCGCCAGTTCGAATCCCAGCTTTTCCGATCACTGATGCAGAAATTTGGCATAACACGAATACGCACAACGGCATATCATCCTCAGTCAAACGGCCAGATTGAAAGATGGCATCGGACGCTGAAGGCAGCATTAATGGCTCGCGGTACGACCAATCAGTGGACAGAAGAGCTACCCACTGTGCTATTAGGACTGCGCACAGCATTACGCAACAATAACCTCAGTCCGGCAATTATGACGTACGGAACGACACTTCGCTTGCCATCAGACTTAATAGTTACAACAAAAACGAGTATCAATGAAAGCGACTACGTACGTCGCCTGATGGAAACAATGGCATCAATAAAAAGTGCGCCGCGCTCGAACAGCAGTCATACTGGGTCATTCATACACAAGGACCTCCCGACGTGCACACATGTTTTCGTGCGGAACGACACCGTACGATCGCCGCTAACACCGCCATACGAGGGACCTTATGAAGTTATCAAGCGCTATGACAAGTACTACAAGATCAAGTTACCGCTACGCACATCAGTCATATCTTTAGATAGACTCAAACCCGCATACATGTGCGACGAGCCGAGCGAAGCAATGAATCCGCACCAACGTAAAGCACCAGCGCCAGCACCAGCATCCTCATCAGCACCAGCATCAGCACCTACTCAGCCCTACACCACCAAATCCGGCAGAGTTGTGAAGCCTGTTGTACGCTTTACTTAGAGGGGAGTGATGTGGGACACACGCTTCCACATACTTACGACAGCGCCCCATGCAAACATTCGCCGCGCGAACAGACGACATGCCAGCCTGGACAACAGATGCGTACTGAGCTCGTGCGCGAGCGCCCATAATATTTATAGTGTGCGTACAGGCGACGCTATACGTCGCGATCGTGCGAGAGTGAGATGGGTGCCCGTTCATTGTGGAACATTAAGTTTTATTTTAGATTTAAGTATTTTAATCAAGTGATTTCCTATTGGTTGGCTGACTTTTTACATACAAAGCATAGGAACAAAATGTACGATGAAATATTATAATATAAGATAGGCAAATTAAATCAATAAATGAAGCAATTATTCTCTAATACCACTCGTATCTTTTAATAGTCCTTTTGAACCCCAACAGATTTAAAGTTCTCTCATAATAATATGGCCTAGTTTTTTCAGTTGCATATTGCAGTGTGGGCGTATCTCTGGCAACAGGTTGCTACATGTTGCTATTGCTCTAAATTGCTGGATGTAGTCGTGACGTCATTGTTGACGAGAATTGACCAGGATGGAGCAATTTTAGTTGCACACGAGCAACTTAATAAAGACTACAACGTTTTAAATCTGTATTGATTTCAATTTCATTAATCGATGTCGAACGATACTGTCTACCCTGTTTATTACTTAATTCGTCGGTTAGTAAAATATGAGTGAATTTAAATGGAAAAGACCCCGTTATTTTGTGACTAGCGAATTTTACCCAGAAAATTCTTCTATCTTAGACCAACCACCTAAGGTCTTAAGGGACCTTCATACATTATAGTTGCGTATAAACAGCGTCGGTTGCTGAAATTTTGAGTACTACGTCACCGTTCGCCGAGGTCATAATTTAATTTGTTTCGTGACGTCATGAGTGAAGCATCTACATAATAAATTGTATGGAGATGAAGACTAATTTATGGACAAGGGACGTATTGTTATGCGCCATATACAATACGTTATTGCTATTATCTTAGGGATCATGATAAAGGGTCGCTTGGTATTTCGTTTGATGGATGTATGAGGGTTGGGATGAATTTGTTATAAGCTTATTGTTTTAAATGCCGGCTATTGATAGGGTTAGTTTTCGAGAAAGCGTAAAAGGAGATTAATTTTTATGTATTTTTTGACGAAACTGCAGAATTGTTTGCTAGGTTTGTGTAATGTTGTTTAATAATCTTTACAGTGTAGGGTACTGTAAAGATTTTCTGCTGAAGACAACCTTACGTTATACGGTTTTTTTTTTGGGTGGGAAATCATCAAATAACTTCTCCCGCTCTGGGTGGAGCGGGAGGGCGTGTCAGACTTTTACTAACTAAAACCCACCCGTGTTCCCTCAGTTGCCTGTGTACCAGGGGCCGCGGTATCTCTTTCGAACAACCCGTTCTCCAAGTCCTACTAATGTTATAAATGCGAAAGTTTGGATGTTTGTTACTCAATCACGCAAAAAACGGCGGAACGGATTTTGATGAAATTTGGCACAGAGATAGTTTGTAACCTGGATTAACATATAGGGTACTTTTTATCCCGGTTCCCGTGGGATAATTTTCAACGTACACGTGGGCAAAGCCGCTGGCAAAAGTTAGTAGTAAATAAATAAGACGATGTGTGACTGCCTCGTTGGTCTAGTGCTCGCAAGCGCTACTGCTGAGCCAGAGGTCCTAGTTTCGATACCCTGATAGGGCATAATGATAATGGGTGTTTCTATGTGGAATTTCAATACCCTGTTAAGGCATAATGATAATGGGTGTTTCTATGTGGAATTTCGATACCCTGATAGGGCATAATGTTATTGGGTGTTTCTATGTGGAATTTCAATACCCTGTTAAGGCATAATGTTATTGGGTGTTTCTATGTGGAATTTCGATACCCTGATAGGGCATAATGTTATTGGGTGTTTCTATGTGGAATTTCGATACCCTGATAGGGCATAATGTTATTGGGTGTTTCTATGTGGAATTTCGATACCCTGATAGGGCATAATGTTATTGGGTGTTTCTATGTGGAATTTCAATACCCTGTTAAGGCATAATGTTATTGGGTGTTTCTATGTGGAATTTCGATACCCTGATAGGGCATAATGTTATTGGGTGTTTCTACCTGGAATTTCTCAGTAGCAGCCTGGAGTATGGAATTATGCCTGGTTGATGCCAATAGATTTGCGCCATCTTACATGGGATTTTAAGAAAACTAACGAAATGTGTGTGTACTGAAAGGTTTCGCAGAGATGTACTCTGCCAAACCCTTTGGGAAAACAAGGCGTGATGATATGCGTTATGTCATGTAAATAAATAAGTAGTGCCGATCCGGGAACTGTCAAAAATGCCCTTAATATTTATCAAACAGTTATCACCGTCGTTATTCGGATGATATCGGTCGGGTTCGCTATACTTGCAGATAAGTTAGGGTCCCTACAAATTGATACATGTGGGGAAAGGTTACATGTTGGGTTCAGCTAGGGAATTGCTCCAGATTATGATAAACGTGTTCTATCATGTTGTTTACTTCCTACTCAGTTTGGAGGTCAGTCTGTAATATTTATTTGGATTAGAACTTTGGTGAATACCATTCAACTAATATGAAAGTTATTAAATATACTACCTAGCGGCGTCGCCCGCGTGTAGCTTGAAAATTATCCCGCGGGAACGTGTTACCAGGAAAAAAGTATCCTATGTGTTAATCCAGGATTTAAACTGTCTGTGTGCCAAATATCATCCATATCCGTTCAGCCGGTTTAGCGTGATTGAAAGAAAGAAAGAAAGAAAAAGTATTTATTGTGACTCGCACTGGCAGATCACCTAGGTACTAAACTAAACACATAATCGTACAAAAATTATAATAAACAAACTTATAAGTAAAAAAAAAAACAGAAAGTCCTGCACGAGGCCAAAGGGCTCCTACCTCAGCATGATGTTGTGATGTCAGCATGATCTCAGCATAACTGGACAAAATGTACATAGGGTAGGTACAGTTGATTTTTTGATATTTTGGTGTCCACTCCATATTAAAAGTTGTATATTTTCATGAGTACCACACCCCCTTAAAGTATGTCCCTCGTTTAACCTAAAATACTGTATAGGTAAACCATTAATTGGTCAAACTTATTAACTACATTAAGACTGAGTTATAAGCAATAGCCTGCTTTGCCTAGACATAAAGACCTTTTGCTAGCCCAAAAATAAATGACCCGTTGATTCATATTCAAGAATGTAAACCATTCAATTCATCTGCCATCATCTGCCTAACCTTTTCCCAACTATGTTAGGGTTGGCTTCCAGTCTTACCAGATGCAGCTGAATACCAGAATTTCACATGGAGCGACTGCCTATCTGACCTCCAAAACTCAACTACTGGGTAATACGATACCCCTTGATAAGACTGGTTGTCAGACTTTCGGGCTTCTGTCGACCCGTAACGACTGTCAAAGATCCACAAATGACAGCCGGGACCAACGGCTTAAAGTGCTTTCCGAGGCACGGAGGAGTCTTGGTATGTAAAGATGTCATCCACGGACCAACCGTGGCAAGCGCAGCTTAATCTGAACGATCGACCTGTGTGGCTTATATTACTTAGCCACAAGCCCCTTCTCCTGAAGAAGGCTATTTAACATCTCGATATGAGCCTTAAGAGCAGAGCTAACGGAAAACGAAGTTGATAGCGTGGGCAGGTGATGCAAAGCGACAGGGCGGGTTGGGGAGGTGATGCAAAGCGACAGGGCGGGTTGGGGAGGTGATGCAATGTGACAGGGCGGGTTGGGGAGGTGATGCAATGTGACAGGGTGGGTTGGGGAGGTGATGCAATGTGACAGGGTGGGTTGGGGAGGTGATGCAATGTGACAGGGTGGGTTGGGGAGGTGATGCAATGTGACAGGGTGGGTTGGGAGGTAATGCAATGTGACAGGGTGGGTTGGGGAGATGATGCAATGCAACAGAGTGGGTTGGGGAGGTGATGTAATGCGACAGGGTGGATTGGGAGGTGATGCAATACAACAAGGTGGGTTGGGGAGGTGATGCAATGCGACCGAGTTAGTTGGAGAACAAGAAATTTCACGCAAACGAAATCGCTGGGTGATAGTAGCTGTAGGTATATGATATTTAATCATAAATAACGGCTAACCGGTTTTTTCTTGTGGATGGGCAATCATCAAATAACTTCTCCTGCTCTGAGTGAAAAGGGCGTGTCAGACTTATACTGACTTAAAGAAAGAAAGAAAATACATTCATTTAGCACAGACTAAAAATGCCACCCGTGTTCCTTCAGTTGCCTGTGTGCCAGGGGCCACGGTATCTCTTTCGAACAACCCGCACCCCTGGCAGACGACTAACCGGGTTACATTGTGATTTAGCATAAAGATACTCCATATAACCCTGTCTACATGACATTGTTCCTAGCGGTGCTAAACGCAAAGTATAGCAGCATCCTATTTCTTTCCGTGGGCGTTGTAAGAGGAGAATAAAGAACTTATCAGAGCATGGGCAGCAGCGTTCTCTATGGATTTTACCACTATACTGCGATCGCTAATCCACCTGCCATACGTGGTGAATATGGCCAACCCCTCAAAATGCTTGGGAGAGGCATGTGTTCAGCTGTGGATGTCTTTCAACTGAAATGATGACATGACATTGGTTACTTATTATTTTGGAATATGACGAATACTATCCAGTATTCCCCCAGTAGGTACCTACTGGTTTAAAAACTCGAGGATAATTATTATTATTTATTATTCGAGGACAGAAAAAACTTCAACAATACTATAAGTAGAACTACCTAGCTATATCATGACTGTCAATAGCAGACGTACGTAACAAAAGACCTTGAAGTCACGTGACTTGTTCGTTGGTTGTCTTTGACGGCTTGTCTATTCACTGTCTTGGTATAGACAATCGGATGGTCACATCTTCGTTATATGTCAATAGAATACATTTCAATAATGTTGATTTGCTTGAGAGATTTGAGATTGTCATTATTTTGTTTATTGAGTACATAATTGAATGGTTACACGGGGCTTGTGAATAAGTAATATTGGCTGCACGGATCGATCGATCAGGTAAGGCTACGCTTGCCGCCGTTGGTCCGTGGATGGGTGAACTGACCATCTATACACACCAAGACCCCTCCGTGCCTCGGAAACCACGTTAAGCCGCTGGTCCCGGCTGCCATTTGTGGATCTTTGACAGTATTTTCTGGTCGTCAGAAGCCCGAAAGTCTGACCACTAGTCTTACCGAGGTTATCGTTTTGCCTAGTAACTGGGTTGTGGAAGTCAGATAGGAAGTCGCTCCATGTAAAATACTGTTATTCAGCTGCATCCGGTAAGACTGGAAGCTGACCCCAACATCGAAGGTTAGGCGGATGATGATGAATTGAATGCTTTACTTTCTTTAGGGGCTAAAAAAAGGTCTTTATGTCTAGGCAAAGCAGGCTATTGCTTATAACTCTATCTTAATGTAGTTAATAAGTTTGACCAATTAATGGTTTACCTATACAGTATTTTAGGTTAAACGAGGGACATACTTTAAGAGGGTGTGGTACTCATGAAAATATACAACTTTTAATATGGAGTGGACACAAAAAATCAGCTGTACCCTACATTTTGTCCAGTTATGCGAACATAAATGTATAGAGTGGCTGGTTTTATTTTTGCGATTTTAGTGTTGTTCCCTTAGTAAGATTTTCATTTTCATGAGTACTACACTCCTTTAAAGTATGTCCCTCTTTTAACATAACACACTATATTTAGGACTCGAATTTCAACAATAGAATAAGTTTGTTAGTAACTAAAAAAGCCTACATAATTTCAACCGTAGAAAAGTTGGTTAGTAAATAAAAATGCCTACATAATTTCTTATGCTAGTTTGCTTCTAGAGTAATTTCCAATGACGTATACTACGACCTAACTATAATAACGGGGAGAGGAACTGCGCGTGACATCTCAGAGACAAAGCCCCGTGACCAGTTGTGTTCGACAGTTGTCCTATTTTAGTGCTTTGTTTAATGACGTAAACTATTAATAATATCTTGTGTTATATAGCTATCGTCAAGCTTTTTAAATCTTTGTAATATTATCTTGGAAGGTTGGTGGAGCTAATGCTCTAGTTCCTATATGTAAGAATATAATTAGTATCTTGTTTAGTACTTACAAAGCTACTAGTTCCTTACAAAAGCTAGTGGTTTTGCCAGTGGCTTCGCCCACGTTAAACAATTTACACGAAACCTTAACAAATTATACACTTAAACCTTCCACATGAATCACTCTGTCTATTGGTGAAAACCACATGAAAAACCGTTTAGTAATTTTTGAGTTTATCGCGAACAGACAGTTAGACAGACAGACGCGGCGGACTTTGTATTTTAATATGTAGTGATAATTGATCACAAACAGTAGTCACCGAGGCCAGAATAGGACGGAATTCTACGCAAGGATTGATTACTATTTGCTTAGACTGGTATACACTCAAGGGATAAAAATACAACATATAAGGCTGCTTATTCAGTTTCATAGAAGTAACTAAAGAAATACGTTTCAACACTCGTAAAACACTTTCATCTATTTCGGAGCCCTAAAAGTTTTAAACTCAAAAAACTCAAACTCAATGGCATTTATTTCAATTTGACCATTTACAGGCACTTTTGAATTGTTAAAAAGTTGGTCAGTTAGTTAGAAAGATGAAGCTAGTTGCCCATTCCAAAACGTAGATCTCTATGGAGAAGAACGGGCAAGAAACTCCAAGGACACCCTTTTAAATCAAGATATTACAAAATCCTGGGAATATTATTTTTGTTAGGAGTGTTAAGAGATGACCAGCCTGAACCGATGGTGGCCGTTTAAAACCATGACGCGTGGATCAGCGCCATCCAGCCCAACATTTTTTAGAGAACCGAATGATGCAACATACGCCCCACCATAAGTGATACATTTAAGTGAGCATTTCAAAACCAGAAGACAACTACGTACCTTCATCTAATAGGTACATTGTTTCAATCATAACCTAACCATTACTCATTTCTTTACATCGTACTATACTATATATTCTACTAATACTATATTATAAGTATACTAATACTTATATACTCAGATTATAAAACAAAGGCTGATAGACCGCGCAGAACACCAAAGTGAGGCCAAAAAACCAAATACCAAAGCATCGCATGGTTATGTTACATTCCATGCGACACTTTAATATTTGTTTTTTTGGCCTTAATTCGGTGTTCCGCGTGGTCTATCTGGCTTTGTTTTATAATCCAAACAAAAAAAAAAAACAAATACTAAAGCGTCGCATTGTATGTTATATACAATGCGATGCTTAGTTGTTGGTTTTTTGGCTTCACTCTTGGTGTTCCGCGCGGTCTATCTGCCTTTGTTTTATAATCTGAGACTATAAACTATACAATTTTTTTTTTTAAATGTGGAAGTTTGTATGTTTGGATGTTAAGATGGTTGGATGTTTGTTACTCAATCACGCAAAAACGATGTAACGAATTTGGATACACGCGAATTTGGCACACAGATAGATTATAACTTTGATTAACACATAGGATACTATTTAGCTCGGTAGTACGTTCCTCTGGGATAATTTTCGACCTCTCTCTGGAAAAAACTTGTCAACAATATAATGCAAGCTGACATCATCAAACTCCATATTTATTTCAACACCAACTTTCAAGTTCGAAGTACAAGAACGACTTCCCAAAACTTTAAAGCTAAATTAGCATATACGGAATAGACAGTAGTGCAAACATTTAGATGCTGAAGTTAGACGCCAGCGCTTTATACCCAGTCACCCACCTATGCACGAACTAAAGTGGCCTCCATAAATTCAGACGGTGTAAGTTTAAACGGCAATTCAGGAGTTAGGGAGAATGGAAATGGTTTCGGTGCACAACTAATAAGGTTTTTCTTGAGGTCAAGACATGACTGTGTCTGATGGGATTCCTCATCTGTAAAAATAATGAACTTAAAAAAAGTTATAACTTTTTAAGTTAAACGGTTTTTTGAAAAGAATTTTAATTATATTGTAGATAATGTACCTACTAAAATCTAGAAAATATTTAGTTAGGGCCTAGGTACCAGTCATTGCACCACTTTCCTCGTCAATCTAGGGCATTAAAATAAAATCGTGAGGCGTAATGAAACAGGTTTCATTAATTACGCGTCACGATTTTATTTTAATGAACAATGAATAATATGAACTGCTTGCTATTTACATATTTACTCCTGAGTAAACAAGCAAGCAGTTCATATATATGAGCGGTTGATTGTGTTGTTAATAGAAATCCCACGCGCCCCACGATTTTATATTTAAGTCTAATCAATGCCCTAGATTGATCAGGAGAATGGTGTTATGACTGGTACCTAACACCTAAGTGACTGATTATTTTTAACAGACTTCAAAAAGGAGGAGGTTCTCAATTCGTCGGAACCTTTTTTTATTTTATTTTATGTATGTTCCCCGATTACTCGAAGATGGCTGGACCGATATGGATTATTATTTTTTTGTTTGAAAGGGTATACTTCCCAAGTAGTCCCATGACCATCAAGTCAGGATCTGATGATGGGATCCTGGAGAAATAGAGAGAACTCTTCAAATTTTATAAGCATACGAAGCGATTTAGGTATTTTTTGGAATAGTACTTTCTCGGAGTGGTCTCATTTCAATTTGGTGAAGATCTGACGAAGAACTTTGGAGATAGGCAACGGAACTCCTCAATAAATGATAGCAAATGGACTGGGATTGCTGAAATCTCATGTCTGTCTATTGCTTACACCAGTTCATAACATAACATCACGCCGGTATGCTGTGAAGGGGTAAGCACATGTGAAGCACTAAAAAGTGAAAAATAAAAACTTTTTCCAAAAAAAAAACAACCGACTTCCAAAAAAACACTACAAAGTGAAAAATAACTTTCATTTCGGAAGGCGGTGACAAAAAAATTAAATACAGCTCCAAAGACACCGACTTCCGAAATTAAAGTTATTTTTCACTTTGTAGTGTTTTTTTAGAAGTCGGTTGTTTTTTTTTTCTAGATTTTAATACATTATCTACATCATAATGATCTTTCTTTATAACCGACTTCTCAATAAAACCTTATAACTTTAAAAAAATTATAATGTAAAACAAAGAGTGGCAAGCATGAGACCAGTAGTCATGCTTCCTTTATGTCATTGAATTATGTCAAGATGTTTATAATTACATGGTGCAAACTGTGGTCACCTTTTTCTCTTAGAAATTATCGTAATTTCTCCGTCTTTGTAACGGTCATTGGAAGTCCCATGTTCAGTAGTGAATGTTCACGTAGTCAAACTTTATTATATTGGTGGTTATGGATATTCCTTTACCTATCCCAATTACGATACCTACGTGATATAGGTCTACCAGTGGACGTCGGTTGAAATGATGATGATCCCAATTACTGTACTCAAAAAGACAGCATCTGAACTAACCTATGCTTTAAAGAATAACTTAACTCCACAATTTTACACAAAACTGTGCTAGCCACATCCAGTAACCCGACATCTTCACCGTAAATTTTCCCCGAAGGCGTATATTTCTCTATACACGGGTGTCTGTGTCTAATAAAGTGGTCACAGTCGAAGCAAGATTAACAGCGTCTCTTTATTATTGTTTGCGTTCGGGCGCGCGCATAATGGAACCATGAAAAGTATGGCGGATTGGGAATCGAAGAGTATTGGTATTATTATGATGTATGAGCGTTTTGTGGTCTTTTGATGTAGAAAAGGTTTTGGTTTGTACTGGGAATTGAATTTTGTTTTGAGTGAATTATGGTTTATTTTATGGTAATAAAGTTCAGTTGTTGGGATTAAAGATTGCAGTACCTCTATTTTATCATAATATAAGTCATTTTTTTGATCTGATGCCTTTGATTTTTGTCATTGTATTCTAAATTATGCAAGCGAACCAACATTTTGCTAGCTTTGTTTTAAAACCCGTGTAATAGGGCCGAACCTATTGCCACTGATCGGGCACAAATTCAGATCGCGGGCTGCTAATGAGAGAGCACTGTACTCAGATACACGAGCGGCACATTTTCGTCGGCGGACGTCAAAGTCAAAGTCAAATAATTTATTTCAAATAGGCACATAAAGGCATTTTTGAACATCAAAACAAAAAAAAAAATGAACAGTTTTTAGTTGCTCCTTCCAAAAGGTAGTTTCATATGGAGAAGAATCGCAATCGAAAGTTTCGCAATCTTAAGTAGGTATTCATTACTTATATCATTATACTTGGTACGATGCACCTAGAATAAAATTACTATACTAGGTACAATAGGTAAAAAGAACGACGGGTATCGACGGCTGCCATCAAAGGCCGTCGACGGGTGTAGTTGCCTCTGCCGTTGACGCGTGTCGCTCGTGTGTATGCACGCTTAGCGTCCCTATGGCCATCTAAATAGAGTCGACCCAGAATTTGGCTAATGGTATTTCTAATTAAATACCGTTGAGTAAACAAGCATTGTTGTCTCGATCAATTACAAACTGGAAATTGAAAATTATTTTTCAAAGCCTATCAACGTGGAGACCCAATCGAAAAGATATCCCTTTTTTCAATTTAACAAAAGGAATCGATTTACCACTTAATATCATCGCCATGAAACATTGTAAAATAAATTTGGACCATCACAAAACAGGCTTCTATTTCCTGTCTGTTATCTCACCATCGGGGGCTATTATCCGATGCCTTTCCAAATTATATTCGTGAATAGGGACAAAGAGACATGTTCAAATTTGTTATTAGGTGTTTGTAAAGAGGTGGGTATATGTTTGTGTTCAGGTACAGTTATGCCTCTGGAATTGTGGATGAATTTGTGTTGATTTTGATAACAATGTCCTTAGACAACGTCTTGGAATAGAATTTATATTGCGGAGCGAGAGTCTAGTAAAAATATAACCGTATCAAAACTATCTTTTCTTTTCATAGGTAGGTACTTAATCAGTTTATTACCATAATCAACCGTATAATTAGGAAAAGCCAATCTCTTAGCTTAATGTTTATTAAGAAAATGTTCCTAGCTATAATTATGGCTGACTGACAATCAGTCATAGTAATAACTTGGAACATTTTACAACCCTCGAAATTCCTAAATAATATTTTGAAAAAATCACGGGGATTAATTCGAAAAACTTAGCAATCTAGCAGATTCCTGCCAGTATCTTTACCAATGGAGCCATCCAATGTCCTGAATAAAAAACAATAGGTACTGCCATTATCGGCCACTATGTGCACACCTTAACCAGGGCACCACTTGGGAGGAAATTTGTATAAATTAAATGAAAACGGTACAAATGAAAGAATTTATCATTTTGTACGTGTCCCGACTTATATTGAGTATCGCTTTCCTTTATTTAATTTGTGCTTGTCTGTCCTGGGGAATTTCATTTTCTTTACATATACGTGACAAGTTATTGGCTCCGTGTGACGTTTCGGCATATTTAAATTGGAACCGTGACACGAGTTTTTTGAAGGCGGTGTTATAGACGAGTGTAATATTCGTCTCGTTTTGTTGGCTCTTAATATTTGGTAAAGGAAATATTTGGCGTGCCAGCTGATTATTACTTGGCATTTTTTCTGTGGACTCAATATACAAGATATATGGGGAAGCTCAAGGACGTATTTTGGCAATACAAAGGCTGTGTGAATATAGGTAATATACCGCGTGTTTCATGAATCGTATTTAAGGATGTAGTACAGATCATCAAACTAAATTAATTTCTCTATTGTAGCTATATCATCATCAGCCTAGATCAGTCCACTGCTGGATATAGGCCTCTCCTATTGCACGCCATTCAGCTCGATTCTTGGAAACTCTCATTCAGGGCCCGAGCGATGTGATGTCACAGGCAGTTATAGTATAATCAGTAATAAATTTCTGATTATATAAAAATGAATCCCTATTTCCCTTGGTCATGGCATCACACGTGAACGGCTGGACCAATTTAGCTAATTCTTTTTTTGTTGTGTTCTTTATTGTCAGGAGAAGGTTCTTATGAAAGAAAAAAAAAGAAAGTTGCGATTTCAATATTCATAGTTAAGACAGGACAACGTCTGTCAGGTCAGCTAGTCTATTATATAAAAATTAATCCCTATTTCCCTTGGTCACGGCATCACACGTGAACGGCTGGATCAATTTTTCTAATTCTTTTTTGTTGTGTTTATTATTGTCAGGAGAAAGTTCACATGAAAAAAAAAATTGTGCGTAATATTATACTCATATTAAAGACAGGACAACGTCTGTCGGGTCAGCTATTAAGTAATAAAGGTAGATATAATGTAATGCGTTAGCGAATAAAACAAACCATCAGCGCTAAACGTGACCTCATTATTTGTCAATGTCTGAAGTGTAGTCAGCTGAATCCCGTTAGACTGGAAGCCGAGCTCAACATAGTTGGGACTAACATTATTTCAAATGTTTGTGAAAGTTCTCACTATACCATGAACACTCCATGACCTGTCAATCCCGGCTAATGAGATAACAATTAATCTAATGTCTTTAAACGAGTAATTATTGTATATATGTCGTGGCCATATCGCAGATTTGTTCACTTCATGAAATGCTCGAGAATTTTTTCTCGAGGAAACGGTCGACGTCAGGGGCACTCCGAGGTTTGGTTTGGTTAGGTCTCTTTAAACCCTGCAGACAAAAATAGGAGCCCAACTCAATGGGGCTGCGTCAACCTGACGTCGACCGTCTTCTTCTGTAATATAAGAACCAGAAGAAGACGAGAATTTCATGAAATGCGACCATTTCATGAAATTCTTGAGCATTTCATGAAGTGAGCAAATCTACGATATGGCCCCGACATATACACCGAGGAATTTTAAGGGTTGTTTTCCCGTAGCGAAATGGTTTTGTCTTGGTAATACAAGCGTTTTATAAACAAATAAAATATTAGAAATAAAAAATAACCACGTGCGAGAGTTTATTTTGCTTTGATCATTTATGCATCGCTGTTCCCTTTGTCGGCGGTGCGTGCGCGTCGAGTAATACCTACAAGTTACCACTAGTGTTACTATTGATTCTCACTTTTTCGAGTTAATGAATATTTTTTATTTATTTTAAAACAAAAACATCTTTATTTTTATACTTTTGCTGTATGCTTCGAAAGTACTCCTTATGGCAAGTTATTCTGCCGCGGAAAAACAACCTTTATTTATCGGTGTACTTATATATCTGAATCTCGGAAATGGCTCCAACGATTTTCATGAAATTTAGTATGCAGGTTTCGAGGGCGATAAATCGATCTGGCTAGGTTTAATTTTGAGAAAACGAACAAAAAAAACCGTGCAAAGCTCGGTCACCCAGATATTTTTCTATTGTGTGGGCACGCACGCGATACGGACGGACGTTAGAGGTTAAGAGGGATCAGGGCGTGCGATTCTCCATACAAATGTATTCACCTTTTTTCTTCCTGAATAATGCCTCTAGAGCTTTTTTTTTTCATATAATCAAGGTCTGCTGTAAAGACGTCCCTGTAATTTTTGTAAACTAAATATGACAGTTTAAAAATAACAAAAAATGCCGTATTTTTATCGCCGCGATTAGAGGACTACCAGACAAATTAGAAAAGATTTTAACATAAAAAAATGATAGGAACCTAAACATATTCTTTCTTAAAATGTTAATGTAAAAAAACATTGAATCGGCTCAGTTTTCGAGGAGAAAAAAGGGGAATACGAAACGTCGATAACGTTAATTTTTTTGTGATAATTTCGGTCTGGGCTGCAGCTGTTCCTTTCACACTAGGAGGGCAGTCTTACTGACAGCGCGACGGCAATAGTTTCTTCAAATACCTATTTTTCAAATTCCTCGCAGGCCCAGTCCCCTCTTAAACATCTCAAAAACAGAACCAAACGCGAGTAAATATAAAAAGAAATACAAATTCCCCACCGACCTTTTCCCCGTCTCTTTTAAAACGAAAATATCAAAACAATGTCGTGGACGATGGGTTTCTTATTAATTTACTTTAATTAAAACTGACTTTTGCTAAAATAACTTGATTACAACGCTGGGGAACGTTATAAAAAACGTTATTACAAAACACTTTGGCACAAAAGGAATTCTCATTCTTTCGATTATACTGAGTTTCAGTGAAATGTTTTTTATTGTATTAAATTGCTTGAAATAGTGGACTGTTTTAGTTGTATTGTCTTTTCTTCTAGATATTATGAAGACGCTTGTTTTAATTGCTTAGGTAAGTTTGAAATGTTTTTATTTTCACTCTGACTAATAAAAAATCTATTTACTATGTGAGTAAGTAAGTAAGTGTCCTTTTATTTTTGTACAGTTACTCATTATATTTAGCATTATCAGACTATTATGTTCCCACTGATGGGACACAGGCGAGCAGACCCGTGGCTTATGAGAGGGAGTAATCTGTAATCTACCACGCAGGCCCAGTGCGGGTTGGTACATGTGTGTCTTCGATTTTTTGGTTGTAGAACCTGCAGGTTTCCGCACGATGTTTTCCTTCACCATTTTGAGAGTAGAATTAATGAAGTGATGAAATTATTAACACAAAGTAAAATGCCCGTTATGGTATGTTATACCTAAATCATCGTTGGCAGTAATTATAGACGGTTTTTGTTTTGAGGATGGGAAATCATCAAATAACTTCTCCCGTTGTGGGCGGAGCGGGAGGGTGTGTCAGACTTTTACTCTATTCCTTCAGTTGCCTGCGTACCAGGGACCATGGTATCTCTTTTTGCTCTTTTGAACAACCCGTACCCCTAGCAGCCATCGGCTCTTGCGGACCCCATCAGTTTGTGTTGACATCTCTTTGAGGCGCGCGTGGAACACAACGCGCCTTCGACCATGGCTTTTCTTATAGATTACTTCACCGTCCGCAAACCCGCGCCTACGTTGGCCGGGAATCGGCCTGGGATTACCGACGCCCAGGGTGTTTCCTGCGGCGACTAGGGCCGTGAGGGCGCATATAATGCCTCTCCCTCGCGTGTGCCGCCTCCATCTTCGCGAACATTACTGGTTTGCAGAGGGGGGTGACAGCTACCCATGCACTCTCGCTCCATACCATGGCCTCGACCAGGGCTGGACGCGAGAGATCGCCACCACCGATCGCCTCCACGAGGACACGGCGGTGCACCGCCCAACCCGGGTAGACCTCCACCGTATGCTCCGCTGTATCCTCCAGGCGATCTATACAGTGGAAACACCCGGGTGTTTCCTCCCGCCTTATCTGAAACAGGAACCTCCCGAAACAACCGTGTTCGGTGAGGACCTGCATCAGACGGAATGTGGGGACGCCATGGCGCCTCTCAATCGACTCCTCAAAGAGGGGACTTACCGCCACAATTGTGACGTGCCCAGCACTGGGTTGCGACAATCGCAATCTCCACGTTGCCATGAGATCCCGCCGGAACTCTGTCCGCTGTGCCGCGATACCTCGCGGCAGCGGAGATACGCCCGGCGTTATGCATCCTCGCGCCACTCCCATATGTGCGCGAGGTCCTTTTCCTCCAAATTCCATGGTGGCAGTCCGGCAAGGAGGCCCGCGGTGTCACCGGAGATCGTGCGCTATCCCCGGATCATCCGGTTGGCAATGACACTATGGAACGCGTTCAACCCGCGGGCTGGTCGGCGCCTCAATAAATGAATTATGAGGAGCAATCAATTCAGAATATTTCCACCAATGAATCTCAAACATAGAATTTATTGAAAGAAAAATGCGTTTATTAGCAGTACAGCAAAAAAAAAATGAAGAAAACAATTATTATTATAATGCCAAAAGTGCCTCAGCTCAGCATAATGTCAAATGGCAACACAAGGTGAACCACCTGACGCTGCTTTTCAGGTTTTTGCTACGAAACGGATTTTCATGCGGATATCTACTATTGTTATCGCGTTTTAGCATGACAATTGTCCTTTCCCTAATATCTCACCTGAGCGATCCACACAATAAACTTGTATGTATGGTTTCCCATCATTGGAACAGGTTGAAGATCACGACAGATACTGCTTCAGGACGTTACCGTTAAAAAAAAAAAAACAAACAAAGCTTAATGCCAAAAAAAAGCCCCCAGGCATAAAGGGTGAGACACAACTCGAGGTCACAAATGATAAACTAGGATTATTGATGTAAAATAAATGAACAAGTAGGTTATCATGAATAACAATAACAAAACCATGGTCAGAAAAATGACCAGTCACAACACGCAGGATCCGTTCACGAGCTTAACTCAAAGGTCAGCCATTAGATGGGTCAATGACCGCTATTGCCATGCTAAAACGCAACAACTATAGTATTTGATCCCTAACATTATTATCTCCTGTACTTTCATTTTGAGCAGGCATTCTAACCTGACCTTTTCATCCATATAAGACCATCCTTCAGGATCCTCGTATAACCGGAGATCTAAGAGCGGCATCACACATTGGCTATATCGTTCTGAAATAAGGTCCGATCAACATACTCCTGCTAGGTGGGACACATGTTTTACATGAAAAAGGAACGGTCCTATATGGGAAAAAGCAATATCGTGTTAGTGCCTGTGTTTTGTTTTTGGTCCAAGTTTTGAGAATATAGTGACTTGGGAATACAGTTTTTTTTTTCAAAAATATTCCAGATTCGCATAATAACTTTAAATAACTGAATTTATCTCGTAGAGAGAAACAAAGTACTCAGTTACTTCGTCTAATCACTTTATTTAATCTTGTGATCTTCCTAAAATAAATATAGTTAAGCAAAACATATTCCGTTGAACTTAGTTAAA
Source organism: Antitype chi (assembly GCA_947359405.1). Classification (NCBI taxonomy): domain Eukaryota; kingdom Metazoa; phylum Arthropoda; class Insecta; order Lepidoptera; family Noctuidae; genus Antitype; species Antitype chi. Next base: position 3,805,672 of record OX375815.1, on the reverse strand, counting down.
TGCTTCAAAAGCGTAGCACACGTCGTAGCAAATGCGTAGCGTGGCTTATTCAAATGATTATTTTTGCAGCGAAAAATCTTTCTCTTTCATTAAGATACCCTATGACATTCATCAGCATAATTTATGATAAATCTTTACAGAAATGTCCAAAGATTTATTTTACTTTATTGGAGTATGCATATTCGACGAGAAAAATTATTTAGGTACGTTGAGCGATTTTTGGTGTGAGTAAATCTAATGGGTTAGCATCACCGACACGATAATGTTAACAGTATAACTGTAGCTATATAATTATGACGAGTTGTGGTTGGCCAGCAGATAGTTTTAAAGTTTTCACTTCTAGGGGCCGGCTCAATGACTGCCCCACCGTTGACGCGGGCTTGCGGTCGGCGAGTAATGAGTAGCTCGCTGTCCGGTAAGGACCAAGCCCGGGTCGACAGCGCGTTGTGTTCCACGCACGCCTCAAAGAGATGTCAGAACCAACTGAAGGACCGAGGCCTGCCTGGGGTGCGGGTTGTTCAAAAGAGATACCGTGGCACACAGGCAACTGAGGGAACGCGGGTGGGTTTTAGTCAGTAAAAGTCTGACATGCCCTTCTGCTCCACCCAGAGCAGGAGAAGTTATTTGATGATTTCTTACCCTCAAAAAGAAAAAAAAAAACAACGGCCTATACAACATGTAACGAAATTAACACAAGTCCTAATACACCCTAATAGAGTATTGAGTTAAAAGCATAATACAATGACAAAAACTTTTTTTAAAGCCGACTGTTACTACCCTAGCATTACTTTATACATTTAAAATTTAAGCATATTGCGTTGAAATAAGATTTAATTTTCTTTGGCTCAATCGGCAGTGGGTATGGAAAAAAAAATCCCATTTTAAAAGTTACTGAAATCGATTCTCTGGTCTAATCTGAACCCTACTTTAAGGTCTTGCTTTTATTATGTTACACCTTATAATTTTTTTCGTTACTCCCTTTTCTTATCCGTGGTTCCCTAAAAACTACACCACCACCCAAATGCACTTGTGATAAAACGACACTATGTTCAGTAAGGTCATTGTGAAAGTATACCAACAATGCGCGGCGCGAACTAGCGTACCGCATGTTAACACTGCTAATGGGTAACGAAATATTTTGGGCAACCGCCTTTTTCTATTGAAAATCTAACTTTGACTTGTCAAAATCTTAGTTTACATTACAACATAACATAACGCCTGTATTGTCTGAAGCATAATCATAATTAGCTTATAATGTTCCCACTGCTGGGATACAGGCTTCCTCTGGCTGGTGATCCTCGGAGAGAGGGAATAGGCTATCCATCCACTACGTGGGCCCAGTGCGTCTTGGTAGATGCCACATGTCTTCGACCTACCACGTAATGGTGTACCACCAGTTATTTTGTTTGCAATCTTAGTTTAGCTGATGATAATGTTCCTTCGGAATGCAGTGGTTAATCTTCTAGTTGTTGGGCTATTATTATTAAGCTAAGCTTTTAACAAATGTTTAAAGTCAACTTCTAGTCGATACAGATACCTACTACTGAAAAACCGATTGGGATCCGGAATACAGGACATTTAGGATCCCGATCAAGGTCCTGTGACTACTCTCATAAATTATATTAAGTGTGTTACCCAAGATCAGAGTGGTTAATCGTGCTCTCTGAAGCACATAGAGTATCTGTATAAAATTGCAATGCTTGTAAAACGCTGCCAAGTCATAAGTACTAACATAGGATAACACCAACATTGTACACTAAGTTCGCAATAAACGTATTGACTTTTTGACTTATCGTAATGTGTAAAATTGTAGTCGGTTATCCACAAGTTTTTCTGTTAAAATTAACTACAAAATCGTGTCTCTTTTTCATTAACGCAACTCTGTATCACATTGTATGTCCCAATCTCTAACACGTGTCCCTTTTCAATCCTTTCCCTAAAACAAAGCAAACTTTCAGAGTTATCTCAGTTTCGCCTGACAGTCGCACGCTGTACCGAATGTTACGTCTCATAGTAATTCCTAATCTAATTTAGTGACGTCACAATAGCAGAAAGATAATGTCCCGTCATTTCCATTATTCACTCTCTTTTGGAAGTGAGTTAGGGCTGTTACATAAAAGCGGTTATATTTGACAAGTGTACAGATTTTGCGTGTTTAATTTTAATTTTAATAAATCCATTGGATGGCCGTGGCTTTTGGTAAAGATAATCAAATCGAATCAAAAGTCATTTATTAAAACTAGGCTAAGAGTCTGCACTTTTTGAACGTCAAAATTACATAAGACCTCCTAAACGCCCGCCCTTCACCACTTCTTAGTGCTTTAGCTGGGAAGATAGAAGGGAAAGAAGATCATGTTTACAACGTTCTCGAATAACTATGTTTTAAAGATATAACTAATTATATTTTCATAGTATAAATGCTGTCTTAAAATATTAATATGTACAAGTATATAAAAAAGAAAAGAATCATAAGGCACTGGAAGATGACTTTCTTTAAACCTTATTATAAATGATGAAGCTGGGGATGATAAGTAAAACCGCCAATGTTGACTGTGGTAATATCAGTAATAACATAATTTTACTTGCTAGTTACATTAAACGACTGCGCGTATGTAAACGCTGAGGTTGCTTAACTTACATAATTATAACAAGTAATATGATGAATGTCCGGGTTCACCGTACAGGCACCAAAAAATTCGTCCGCATCATTTTCAACCGGAATAGTACCCACATTGCCACGTTTCACAGCAATGCTGATTCTTTGGGCAAATAAGGTAAGCCAATTTTTTTAAGGCCAGTCTCATAAAGAAGCATATTTAAAACGTTGATTAGGTACAAGTAATATTGAATTGGCAACCAAATTCCTGGAAAGAATCTCTTTGATTTAACACTTAGAGAAACCTTAAGTAGAATATGGTTAACATTACCATAATTATTCGCAAAACTGTTTAACATTAATAATTTATACACTTGAAATATACTCCCTCGATTTCGAAATAAATACAATTATTTAGTCATCTCTTTATAACTCACGTAGATACTTAATAAGGCTATTACTTAAATTAAATACCTAAAATAAGACGTTTTTTGTAGGAAATCGCGACCTATAGTCGTCATAAAAAATCAGCCTTATTTCGTTATCAAAAATTACGTTAGTACGCCTGGGGGACTTCTCTCATTTGACTGACATCGAGAATTGTAGCAAATTATTTATTTTGACCTCTAAAAGATAGAAACTGGTACTCCCACTGCGACTTAATATTACAAATACAGACAATGTTATATTTCTGTGCTTATGATAAAAAAAATGGTTGTATTGTTTTTGTTGTGACTATTTGCTCGTTTATAAATTTTATTCACAGCAATGGTGGCTCAGTCGTATTGGTTTAAACCCAGGCAGGCGTTTTAGTTTGTGTAAATAATTTCATCATCACTGCTCTCAAAACGGTGTAAGAAAACATCGTGAGGAAACCGGCATGTCCTAGAACCTAAGAATCGGAGACATGTGACATCTACCAAACCACACTTATTTGGCCCGCGTGGTGGATTACGGACCACTCTTTCTCGAAGAGAGGAGGCCTAAGTCATATTATAGACAAATTATGATTGTTATATTGTGAGGAGTGTAAGATTCAGTAGCTAACTAAGTTTTTCAGTGAATTATACGAAAACCATTTAGGGCGTAATCTAGACATGAATATGTAACCTGTGGCGGTAGCTGTATAAACCCCCTGATAACTTTATCGAACCTTCTGAGAGCATTCCGCCTGGGCACGCATTACCGTGACCGACTTGGAAATCTCTAAATAGACTTCGAACCCAAGTCGGCTTGGGCACGCCACGATAGCGGCGGTAAGTCCCCTCTTTGAGGAGTGGCTTGAGAGGCGGCATGGCGTCCTCACCTTCCGCCTGACGCAGGTCCTCACCGGACACGGTTGTTTCGGGAGGTTCCTGTTTCGCATAAGGCGGGAGGAAACGCCCGGGTATTTCCATTGTGAAGATCGCCCTGAGGACCAGGTGGAGCATACGGTGGCGGTCTGCCCGGCTTGGGCGGAGCACCGCCGTGTCCTCGTGGAGGCGATCAGCGGCGGCGATCTCTCGCGTCCGGCCCTGGTGCAGGCCATGGTACGGAGCGAGAGTGAATGGTTAGCCGTCACCTCCTTCTGCGAAGCAGTAATGCTCGCGAAGAGGGAGGCGGTGCACGTGAGGGAGAGGCAGTATATGCGCCTTCACGGCCGTAGTCACCGCGGGAGACGCCCTGGGCGTCGGGAATCCTAGGCTGATTCCCGGCCACCGTAGGCGCGGGCTTGCGGACGGCGAGTAATGGGTAGCTCGCTGTCCGGTAAGGACCAAGCCCGGGTCGATGGCGCGTGATGTCAGCACCAAATGGGGGGGTCCGTAAGGGCCTATGCCTGCCAGGGGTGCGGGTTGTTCGAAAGAGATACCGCGGCCCCTGGCACACAGGCGACTGAGGGAACACGGGTGGGGTTTAGTCAGTAAAAGTCTGACACGCCCTCCCGCTCCACCCAGAGCGGGAGAAGTTATTTGATGATTTCCCACCCAAAAAAAAAACCCAAGTCGGCCGGAGCAAAGGCAAACTCCACAGATGGGGGTTCACGAACGGCTCAGGAGGCCTACTCTCTAACTCCGTCAACGAAGATACGGGCCAGTTCGAAAGGAGTTAGAAACTTCTTAGTGAATCCTACAGCCAATTAACTAACTTTTTTGGACTGGCAAAAACATATCGGGAGTAGGGACAGCTGTCAAATCGTGTTGTCATTAATTCTTAGTTCGGAGTCCAAACTAATCTTCTGTTCGTAAGTGATACGGAGTTGGAAACGTTCGTTACTTCAACCGAAACGACGGATTTCGTGCTTAGAGAGTAGGCCCCCTGATCTTGAGTGCGTATGCGGCACCTCCCCACAGACAATGGCTCACCTTGCATACTGCGCCGCATGTTACTTGTGTATTTGATGATCTTATGACTGCGTCAGCGAGCGAAGTTTGCGCAGCCGAATTTTGGGCCAAAGATATTTGTTTTCTTTTTGCCATCGATACTCTAAGAAAAATAACTAACAAACAGACGAAATAAAATATTTATAGTCAAGATTTTTATACGTAAAATAATACTAGATGTCAAAACAGCACTGTTATTTCAAATGATCTATGTTACGACCTAAAAACATAGGAAAACTAACTTCTAAAACCAATTAAAACTAAAACCTAGAAACAGTTTTAGTGTCACTTAAACCTCAATTTAAAGCATCCCAAAATATACATATTTTAGTAGGACCCAAACTAAATTATATCAACAAACTAAATAAGCGGCCATTACTAAGCCGAAAGCAAAATTACTAAAGGCCGGAGCTAATCAAGATCTATTGGACTCATTAGTGGCTAACGAGAACTTAACTAGGGTCATCCCTATGGGCCTCTACCCTAAAAGCTGAGGTAAGTAATTCTTATTATAGACCCACACTTAGTGATGCACGCAATGTTACTTTTGTTTTTTGTCTTTTGGTTAAATGGACTTGTCTGTTTATCCAGTAACTGGGTTGTGGACGTCAGTTACGCAGTCTCTCTATGTAAAATACTGGTATTCAGCTGCATCTGGTTAGTCCGGATGCAGACCCCAACATAATTGGATAAACCCTAGGTAGATTGATTGAACTTTTCTATTTGTTTGTACAAAAATTTGCCACCACCACCACAGGAGATCCCAAAAATATGTCAAGCTGAAATGATTATTATCTCATGGAAGTCAAAGATTAAAATCGTTCGATTTGCTGCCACCCCTACTTAAGTCGGGCAAAAACTGAAAATACTAAGAAGATCAATGAGAACATTTGGTATATCGCGTATCCAAGGTAGCATGCGATATTGTGTGTAGAGGTATCAAAACGAAACAAAACATGACCGTATGTTACCGCGATACAGCGAATGTAGCGATTGAAATCTTTGATGGAAGTGACGTTCGTTCGTTAGAAACTTTTCGGCTAGAACCATGTTTATGTTGCAGGCATCTAACAATATGCGTAAAAGTAAAGTAAAAGTCGTAAAGTTGGAAGGCCTCCCACAAGGTGGACCGATGACCTTGTGAGGGCCGCAGGAGTCCGCTGGATGCGGGAATCACAGAACCGGTCGGAGCTTGGGGGAGGCCTATGTCCAGCAGTGGACGTCTTTCGGCTGAAATGATGATGATCTAACAATATAAATACCTTTGTAAATCATTTCTAAGACTTCCATATTAAGAATAAATCCATAACGAGAAGCAAAAACTTTGTAGGTATTTTTACGAAAAATTACGAGGACATTTGCCATGAAATTTGACAGCGTTTAAGTTTATATGGAGGAAGAGTGCAGACAGCTAATAATTTTGTAATAGTTACCTACTTAAAATTTTCATAAATCAAAATCAAAATCAAAAGTCATTTATTCAAACTAGGCTGAGAGTCAGCTCTTTTTGAACGTCAAAATAAAATTACATAAGACAGTCCCCCCAAAACGCCCGCCTTTCACCACTTCCTAGTGCTTTAGCTGGGAAGAAGAAGTAGCGCAATTATGGTCGAGTTTCGACCAGTGCGTCACCACTAGTTATTATTAATATATTATGAAAGTCCAGGGATTGTCAGGATAAAGTCAAGGTCAAAGTCAAAATCAAAACATTTATTTCAAATAGGCACTTAAAAGGCACTTTTGAACTTCAACATTTACATTAAAATAGAAATATTTCTAGTCGCCCCTTCCAAAATGTAGTTTCGTATGGAGAAGAATGGGCAAGAAACTCCGTCGCGTGTCGTTACTCTTTTAAAATGTTTTATATCACTCACAATATTTATAAAGTTTTCTACAAAATCACTTTATACTTGTGTACACTTTACCTGTTCGACGTCGACTGGCTAACGACCGTGCGCACTACTTCCCACCACGTGTTATTTTTTTTACCGGAAACAGGCTAGGTTGGCATTTAAAATAAAACATGGTGGTATAATCGGAAGTAGTGCGTGCGGTAACACTTAATTTTATTATTAATGTAAACAGTATTCAAATACAGATAATAATTTAAGCATAATAATGTCTATGATTGATCAAATTAAATTTCTAAAAATGATTAATCGATTCCGGAAATCTGACTATCGAAGAAAGAGTTTCTAACAATATTATGTTGTCAAATATTCGCAATGGCAAAACCTATATGAAGATTTAGTAACTATTTAAAGTACTATCTTTCTTTCTATACACTATCCACAAACTCAAGCGGAACGGTTCAACCTTACAATTATAACCTCAAAATTAATCGGCAAATTATGTATACCACTACTGAGTATTGCAATGAGCAGAAAATGAGTAACGAATTCAAATTTGCGGGCGTGCGGCCGGCGACCGCGTCATTTGCAGTGGGTTCCGTACGTATTTGTGCGGTTCTCTATTTACGCCCAACGAACCCTGATTACGTGTAGTGCTAATGGTAGGTGGTCTATGCGGTATATAGATGGTATTTTGATTTGTTTATCTGGCATTCGTATGGTATAGATTACATCAGTTTTAAAGGTCGCGCGTCGCTAATTATTGAAATGTGTTAGTGTGTTTATCTGTTTGAAAGCCTAATTAACTAAGGATTATGTTGATGATATATTTTTCGTCTCAGAGTAGTCAGATAGGAAACGCCGGCCTCATCTAGTTTAAAAAAAAAAATGTTTGACGTGTAAAAGTGTTTGTACAAACCTACTTAAAGAAATAAAATCATTTATCATTTATGAAATAGGGTGAGTTAAAGCTAGAACAACCATATAAGCTGCATTGCATACAAACATAAACTCAGACCTTCTTCCTATCGGGATAGGCAGGAACTACAGAGGGCTACGATTCTTACATACTCCTTTTGCCTCCTTTACGTTCATACATCTGAAGGCCAATTCTCGTAATTTAAAACGTTAAAAATCTAGTCGCAGTCTCATCTCAGCGACAAGCAATTGTCAAAAATGTATGAAAAATCGAGGTATTTTTGACAGATTGACACTGAGATCAGACTGTGAACGTTCTTAAAATTACGAGAATTGCCCCTCTGGTCATACACGCATGCCGGTTGCGCGAACGAATAATCAGACCTTTCTAAAGAATAGCACCAATAAGGTCACTATATGTGTCTATACTTGTGTCTATATATCTGTGAACTACGCCTCACACTGACGTCACGCCAAAATCCTGCATCGCGCAAGCAGGGTTTGCCGCGCAACTAGCATATACAATGAGTAACATAATTAACGCAAGACCTCATACAACCCAATTAGAGTATTGAGTTAAAAGCATAATACGATGACCAAAACTGATTTTTTTTATAACTAACTGATATTATTAAGAAAAACCTGTCGAGCCAAGTATTACTTTATGCATTTAAAATTGAGTCTTATTTCTTCTGACGTTAGATTGAATTTTCTTTGGCTCAATCAGTAGGTATGACAAAATACATAATTAAAAAAAAATACTTATACTAAAAGTTTCTGAAATCGATTCAGTAGTCAATTAGGAACAAACTACTTTCAGGTCTTGCGTCTATTCTGTTACACCTTGTATACAAGTGTGCAGTGGCCCACCAAACGCAACACCTGTATGATCGAAAGAACCTCCCTTTTTATGCAGGTTGGTTGTGTAGGGCGTCCCCTTCTGGCGTTTTTAGTCACATCTGCCTTGTAAATACCAATTGTTAGCCATCCTTCATCATCCTTATAACATGACCAAACCATCTAAGCATGCTCTTTGAAATTTTGGTCACTATATATTCATTTGAACTGCACCGTTGTCTTGTCACATCATTCCTCAGTCTATCATGCATAGTCACACCACACAAGCTTCGCAAGGAACGCATTTCCACAGCATTTATCCTACTTTCATGCTTCTTTAGCCACACCCAACATTCACTTCCATACATAAGCGTGGGCACCAGCATACCATCGAGCCTTTTTGGACATCAACAGCTATATTATTCTGTAACCATCATACCGGGTGAAGTGAGTGTGGAGTGAGCTGTCAGTGTCATTCCACCTGATGCTAGGGATGACCAAGCATTACATTTACAATCAGAATCGAGATTAAATATGCTAATTCTATTGATCATTCTATTACGACTCCAAAGCTAGTGTGCATTACATTTTGGGACGTTTTTCAAATAAAGTAGCAAAACAAAATCTCAGTCAGAAATTCAATGTTGTTTCGGTCTATTTTTTCCTAGACTAGTCCTTATATTGCCTGAGGCGCGAGTGCGCGTATAATGTAATGTAATGTATGATGCACACTTAAACACTAGCTTTGTAATCGTAATAAAATGATCAATAGAATTAGCATACAATCATAATCGAGATTTAATCTCGAATAAGTTTGTAAAAGTAATGCTAGTGGGATGACACTGACAGCTCACTCCACAGTCACTCGGCTCACTTCACCTGGTGAGATGGTTACAGAATAGCACGGCTGGTTGGTCACAATTCTGTTATTTTACATCTGATAGCAGGAACCGAACAGCAACCTTATTGCAACGAAAATAAAGCTTATTGTGATTTTGACAGTGACGATCAGAGGTAAATTATCTGTGAAAGAACTGTCTTACCTACAAATGTGACGTCTTTATCTCTACCTACGAAGGACCAACTACAGCTAAGGTTTGACCTTAATACTCTACAAGATCCTTGAACAAAAAATACAACCTCTTCCCCACTGAGGTAAAACTAAATGCTTGTTGAAATCTTCATTTATAGTCTCAACATGACCAAATCATCATTATATTACATTCAACAAATAATGACGAGGAGCCATGTATTGCCCTAGAGAAAATACAAACGATTTCTGTAGTCCACTTACATTTGGCCGAAAACGTGAACATGATTCTACCTAACGACCAACTGACTGGCTTACTGTAAATTTCCAGGTTTATTGCTAAACCTAGGGTCGTTTCTGAGAACTACTCTATCAGACAGGTATAAGCCTAGCTACTCCACTACTAACACAAGTGGCTATGAGGGACGTAAAGCCCAGGAATCGAACTCTGTATTTCACGTTGGGTACCTAGTTGCCCTTTTGTCTCAAAGTTAAAAGGAAGCTTATGCATGAATTGATGAGTAGATAGTCTATACATATGTAGTATCAAACAAGGTCGCTTCATGTTATTTGATGTGTTTTATTTCCATAATATAGAGTACTAGGTCCTGCCCGTGACTTCTTCCTAACTCAAACACGTGAAGTTTATTGTTCCCCGATCCAACCGGTCGCATCGCGCTATTACTTAGTTTTCTTTCTGACGTTTTTTTCCTTTTTCGTGGCTCTAAAAGGTCTTACCGTGATGTATAGCCTTCCCCAAAAAAAAATCGATCACATGCACGACGATTATTTCAAAGCCGACTGGTACTTCCAAATATTGGCGCATTCAAACAAACAAACGACCACAAAAATACAAACAAACTCTTCAGCTTCATTATTAATAAATATACAAAGGTTTATTCCAGAAGGGTAATACATTAAAATTAAACAAACATTTAGCACGAAACCTTGATGTTCTGGCAATTCGTCATTGCACCCTTGCATAGCAGGAATCCATGTGAGTATAGATAGAATGGAATGCTAATATGAAGGTTTTTGAATGTTTACCATTAACTATTTAATAGTTAATTGTTTTATCAAACTAGAACTTTGCTTCAGTGTACATAGGTACATATGGTACGTACTCTATTATGTTACGTAACAATAACGAAATACATAACAGAAACTAACAGAACCACTTTGGTTGTTGAATATTGGTTTTCCCTGTGTAATTTGGAAGTGAAAATTGTACAGGGGCACAGGCATACTAAACTCTCTTTGGAAAATAAGGCATTCATCATCATTTTAAGCCGAAAGACGTCCACTGCTGGACATAGGCCTCCCCCAGGCTTCTCCACTTCGACCGGTTTTGTGCTTCCCACATCCAGCGGATTCCCGCGGCCTTCACAAGGTCATCGGTCCACCTTGTGGGAGGCCTTCCCGCTCTACGTCTTCCGGTACGCAGTCGCCACTCCAGAACCTTTCAACCCCATTGGCCATCTGTTCTGCGAGCAATGTTCCCTCCCCACTGCCACTTAAGTTTGGCAATTCTTCGGGCTATTTCGGTTGTCTTGGGTCTGGCTTCATTTCTTTGAATTTTTTTTTTCATAGGATTACCTAAACACTATGCCATAATGAAAAATCTTAGAACCATTTACCGGGCACTTCAGGAAATCCCGGACTACTATTGAACACTATTTAACAGGAATAACAAATAGGACTTTGCCTGATTTCAGTTGAAGATAAACTTAGCACTCAGTCATAACAACAATACAGACTGAATCACTAACTGATTGACATGCTATTATTCCATTTGATATTTTTAATTACTGCATTCTTGATAGTCTAGGATTTTTTTTTAAATTACTGTAAACTTATTGTCATTTTTGTATTTTAGTAATATTTTTACTGGAATTTAAACGGATTTGTATTGTGTAATATTTTATTTTCCTAATTGTTATTAAAAATGATAAAATCTTTAAATTTGCGTACCTATTTTCAATAACAATATGATTTGCATGCCCATGTGACGGTAGGACATGGAGAACTCTGATAATAAAAGATCTATGTTCTAAATACCCATATTTGCAAACCAAAAAATGATTTATTTAACAACAATAAACTCCAAACTATAATTAAAAGATATGTCACTTCTATAGAGACATGTCAGTACCAGTTGGTGCGGAAAAATGGCCCCGTATACTTACTTTATGAGCTCAGGCATAAAGAATCGTGTAAAACATTGCAACCGCCTGTTTCCGTAGATCATCCTGCATCTGTACCGGATAACCTTTATGTCAGTAGGTACCACATTGTATTTGGAAGTAGTCAGAAACAGTGATTCTGTCATTCAAACAAGCCTTGACTGTTGAAACAGGTTGATATCGTGTACTATTAAAGATGTTAGGACTATTAAAAATTAAACAGTCTTGATTGTTATATAACTTTGACTAGGATTTGACCGTAGCTCCGCCTGCGTGGATGTCAGTTATCGCGTAAAAAAGTAGCCTATGTCCTTCTCCATATCCCAGGCTATATCTCTTCCAACTTTCGTGATGATCGGTTTAGCGGTTTAGACATGCAAGCGTAAAAGACAGACAGACAGATTTACTTTCGTATTTGTAATATTAGTAGAGTTTAAAGTTTTTTTTAAATTATATAAGAATGATAAAGGTTATTTAATTATATAATAATAATACATAGCGGTCTAATTTATTCGCGGATCACCTCATTTCCATAACAGTTAACCCTATTCAACGAAAAAACAAAAATAAACCGAAAAACTCTAAAAGAGGCTTCATCAATATTCACATACAATGTTTTCAATAAATACATACGACTCTGTATCATTTACATTGGGACAATGAAAACGTGGACTTTTTACGGGAGCTTTTAATTTCAACTTTTTCAGAGCATGGGAGCACTGAAGGTTATTGATCATCGGACCGTATTAAAACGCAAACACGAGGGTCTTAATTTGCATGTCTCTGTAGGGTTGGTGATGCAGAGCTTTTTGCTTTTGTTCTTTTTTTTTTGTGAAAATCGATGGTCGTGTGGCTGTGTGTAGCATGCTGGCTTTTTTCAGTTTATGACGGAAGTGGGAAGACGAAATAAATTGACAACAGGACCAAACTGGAGAAGGGTCGCTAAAGAAAGGCAAGGCCTGCCAAGCGAGGCGATTATGGCAAACCCCCCATTTTGTTGGGGGAGGCCTATTTTCAGCAGTGGACGTCTATCGGCTGAAATGATGATGATGATGATGACATTGCTCGGAATTTTTGGTTCTAGAACGTTCGTTCAATAACGTTTCCTCACGATGTTTCCTTTAAACTGTTTTGAGAGCAGTGGTGATGAAATAATTCACACAAAGTAAGCATCCCTCGGTTTCTTCCTAAATTTAAATGATATCCAACGACCCTGGTTACTTATTCGTGACCGTACATTTCATTGTCAACGTCACTCAACCATGCAAATGCAAATCAAGGTCACGCAACTCACAAACATCAACAACAAAACCAATTGTAATTACGTAATCCGATTGTTACAACGGCTAATTTTTGTAACAAAATTATTCATGTAAGCCCCTAGCAAAGCGGGAACCCTGTGAAATGAATATGTAACGAGTAGATATTAAAATATCAAGTGTTATTTACAGCGGGGCAGAGCTGTGCGTGTAGGTAAATTATTCCGTGTCTGCTGTCGACGACGGCTTAGTGGGTCGTGAAGTTTATTATAAACTGTTTACTATGGGTAGGGTTTTTTAACTCATTGTCTGTTAGATTGCCAATTATCTATTGTAACTGGCCTCGGTTGTCAACGGACCGATGGCCGGTTGTACGAACGAGTCCTGGAGTGGTGATCACGTATCGACAAGCGTAGCGTCGGTTCCCAGGTATATGGACTGAAGAAAAACTTATTACAGAAGGCGCTTTGAAGAGCCCTATGTTCAGCAGTGGACTGTGATAGATTGAGTTGATTGTTGGGAGTAATTACGTTACGACTCAATTTGGACGAAAACGAAGCGTAGATACATGAGCTGGTCAACTTGATCAAACTCTAATCGTGGAGAATTCCACAATAATTTAAACAAATACTTGTTCATAAACATGAGTGTATTGGAAATCCAGACAGGTAGCGATAAAAGACAAGATTTATTGCCGTGTCTTTTTTACATTTCAGAATAAGAATTACATTGAAGTTTTTACGTAAAGAAATTTATTTTTTGATTAGAATATAATGGAGCCGACACCTTAGCACAGCTTTTTAGTGACACTTCAGTACATGATTACGCTGGACAGACATATACTGTAAAAAAGTCTCACTAATGTTCACCAAAATTACGCCTTCTTTCCTCGAATGGTTGAGCAGAGATGTACCATATAGTACATGCACATGTTGACAGTTGTGTTTTTGATAAATTAAATAGTATTTTTTTTTAGCTTCTAACGTCCCACAGCTGGGCAAAGGCCTCATAATAATCATTTATTTCAGGAAATTACTCCCACTAAAAATAACATAGAAATATACATAAAAAATCAACATTAGTACATTAAAACATTACACATTAAAATCATTGCGTTAAAAATAAATTATAAATTAAAGTTAATAAAAAATAATGATAAATTAAAGTTACAGCACAATTATAGTCATTAGGTCCTTAGCCTATTGCCATCGATCGGGCACAAAAGGCCAGATTCCGTACTGCTACTTAAAATTTCCAGATAGAAAAACCCAATCAATCTTTGCCCGACCATGGAATCGAACCCAAAACCTCATTCTCAGCAGTAGCACTAGTAACTATACTAACGAAGCAGTAACCTTCACCAAAAGTCCTAAAACTCATAGAGTAATTTCCCAACACTGGAATAGTAAAATACAAAAACAGCATCAACATTTGACATCTCTACCCCAAAATACAATAAAACCCTGTTTAATATTAATAAGTTTTCCATCAGAATACCGGTACATATTTAAGTCTGTCCCCACTTCGAGTTCTATTTACAAGTTCTCCTCATCAATTCCAAGTATTTAAGATTTAGTCTGTGGTAAGGCAACTTGACTCAACAGCTCAGCTCAACAACTCAACTTGGTAACTTCTAAAGCTCAACAACACCTGTAATGTGGGTATTGTTGTAAATTATGTTTACTTGTTACTAAATATTGTGGGAGTTAGAAGTCTATGTAAAGTACTTCGAAATAACTTAGGGCACTAAGTATGTTTGTTCTGTACCTAAAGTACTTACTCAGTTTCATAAACTGATGAACGATTAATCGGAGTATACAATTTGACGAGTGTTCAGTTTGGGTCTACGAGATTGCTACGACGTAGCTGCCGTCTACGCTGCTACGTTGTCGTAGCCGATTATCGGGTCAAGTCAATCCTTTGCTTTTCGTGGGTGGTACTTTATTACTAAGGTGCAAAATATCAACGTCTTTAAGCCGTAATGAATCCATAAGAATAATAAATAACAAAATATCTCGACTTAGCACACGAGGTTGTTGACATGTGGAATGTGAACTCGGCTGTCATTTTGCCGATTGGCGTATCAGCCAATGGACTGATGGCCGAAAACCTCGATCAACATCTCTCGAGGCTATCGTTAGGCGGTTGGGTCAAAGGCCTGATTCAGAAGGCAGGAGGCATCATGAGGAGGTTCCTGTCTCTGGAGCCCTAACCACCGGTAGCTTGGACCCTGCTCCCGATACCGGCGGATCTCTATTTTAAATATTTTTAAATGTTTTTTTTTTAATCTTTGTTTTATAAAAATATTTAAAAAATTATTACAATAAGAAGCAAAGTGAATAAAGGAATAAATAAGAATAAATCTACCCAATCAAATATAGTGACTTATAAAGTAATATTTTATCTTAAAAAATACTATTTAATCCACACCGAAATCTAATGTGAGCACGTTTTCCTTATGTGCTTAAGAGGTTGGTTATATTCTACGTGGCCTGGTCACAAGTAGCCGTGCATGCAAACCGCACGGGACCATTAGTTGTGACAATTTGTGGGAGGCTTACGTCCTATTCCTTGGTACACATCTTAACTAACGGCATAAGGTAGCATGCATGTGAAAATGGGAAATTTGGGACGTGGGGGAAACTCAGGGATTACGTCATAAGAGTGGGAAGCAGTGTTCTGCTGTGTTATATATAATTAAAACAATCTACGATCATCTATGCAAGAGTTCCTTGTTCATAAAATTCACTTTTCATTTGTTTTGAAAATGTTTTCTGTGAATTCTGTGCTTACGGGATTTCGAACTACCTCTTTATTTTAAACAAAATTAATAAATTGTTAATTTTAATAAACCCAAAAAAGTAGTGTTGTAGAAATGAGAACACACGCAATTGATTTATGAACTTAAAAATGTATTGCGAATAAAAATAAACTAACCAAACATGATTTTATTTATATATTTATTTGGAAAAATAACGGTTAAACATTACAGTATTATATAAAATTTTTGCTACAAAGTGAGTAAATATAGTACCAACGACGCGTTCCACATGCTATAAAGACAAGTTATAAAACGAATGCGATGTGCCTTAAAATTTGATAGGTACAATAAAATTATTATTGCGCAGAAATAATTCGCCTGTTTTATCAATGCAGCACATTAACTCATTACCAAAAAATACGTATAACGGTACATTAGTGGAACAAACCACGTAACATAATCCCAAAAACCAATACATTAAGTTTTAACGAGATATTAATAAAAAACCCGTTCGCTGTAAAACGAGAACCCAATTATTTATCAAGATGAAATGGATTATTGGAACATAATTATCGTGCTCGCTGTTTGATGGGATTTATTGACTTTAACACTATTAATTTTATGTGGATGTGGGAATTAATGTTCATTGTGGGTGTCCGTATGGATTGAGGAGCCATGTCTCATATTTAAACGCGAGTACTACCAATATTTAGTAGTAAATGACCCGAATTTGTAGGCCTGATCCTGGAATTTGTAGTAAAACCCTTTCAAAGTTACAGGATGTTTTATGTGGCTCCTCAATCCTGACGGTCTATAAAAAACAAACATACGTAGCTACTAAAGTAGTTGATGAAATCGAAGTTTAATTACGCCAATATTTAGTAGAAATTTCTACTAAATATTGGCGTAATCAAACTTCCTCTACATTCAGTATTTCAAAAGATATGAATTATTTAAATTTTCCTTAACAATTTTGTGTATGGGGTGACCATAAATAATTCAAACTGTGTTCATAAACAGAACTTTATTTACACATGAATCATTATTCACCAATCAGTCCTCAAATAAGGAACACAATATATTAAACACAAATACCTAATAAAAAATGATGTAATACCTAATAAAAATGAGGAGAAATGGACGACACACCTACAAGCTTAGCATGACGCTTCCTATTTCTACTCTACCGGAGAATATGACGCTCGCTTGTCTACCTTTCTCGGTTAAAAACTGTCAACTGTCAACACGGAAACGTCATTTTTGTCTACTTTTCCGTCGACAAAACGCTTCTCTACGGTTCTTGTGCTAAGCCTGCTGGTTATGAGAAATGGAAATTGTAGTTTTATAACCTAGTAAGGGTTATTGTCAGCCACATGTAGAGTAGAGTGTAGCGTAGACCAAGTTTTGTTGCATCGTCTTCATCTGCTTAGCCTTCTTTCCAACAATGTTGGGGCTGGCTTTCCAGTCTCACCGGATGCAGCTGAATACCAGTATTTTACATGGAGTGACTGCCTATCTGACTTCCACAACCCAGTTGCTGGGTAATCCGACACCTCTATACCAAGAGCTAAGACTGGTTGTCAGATTTTATTTTGGGTGGGAAATCATCAAATAACTTCTCCCGCTCTGTGTGGAGCAGGAGGGCGTGTCAGACTCTTTCTGACTAAAACCCACCCGTGTTCCCTCAGTTGCCGGTGTACCAGGGGCCACGGTAGCTCTTTCGAACAACCCGCACCCCTGGCAGGCATCGGCCCTTGCGGACCCCACCAGTTCAGCGCACCAGAACACATGGAACACCGTGACTACCGCAGGAATCCACAAATGACAGACGGGACCAACTGATAAACGTGCTTTCTGAGGCACGGAGGGGTCTTGGTATGTTAAGATGGTCACCCATCCACGGAACAACCGCGGCAAGCGTAACTTAACCTGATCTATCGACCCATGCGGCTGTTAAATAAATCTATACTAATATTGTAAAGAGGAAAGATTTGATTGTTTGTTTGCATTGAATAGGCTCCGAAACTTGAAAAATTATTTCACTGTTGGGAAGCTACACTATCCCCGGGTGACATAGGCTATATTTTATTCCCGTATTCCCACGGGAACGGGTACTACGCGGGTGAAACTGTGGACCGCTGCTAGTAAATTATAATTAGTTAGCCACAAGCTCTTCGTCTTCTGGCATACAGCACAAGCAAAAATATGTTGTTACCTACATCATTGAAGTTTTTACCTTCGAAGCAAGTCTTGTCTAACCGAGTTGTTACAGCATGAAATAGGCTTCCGGAAAATGGTCGACGACTTTCACATTGAACTGTTTCAAGAATCGACTGGACAGATTCAATATTTCCAAGCTTTTTGATACATACGCATCAACTAATTAGCAGCATCAATCAATTAGTGTGTATAACCAAATCCTACTAATATTATAAATGTGAAAGTATGTGAAGATGTTTGGATGTTTGTTACTCAATTACGCAAAAACGGCTAAACGGATTTGGATGAAATTTGGTACACAGATAGATTATAACATAAATTAACACATAGGATACATTGTATCCTGGTAGTACGTTTCCGTGGATTAATTTCCGACCTCTACGCGGTTTGCCGCGGGCGGAAGCTAGTAATATTAATAAATCATAATCAGCCTGAAAGTTCCCACTGCTGGGATACACCCCTGCTCTCAGTGAGAGGGAGTGGGCCATAATCCACCACGCACCACAAATTTACACGTCTTCGACTGTTTGGTTCTAGGACATGCCGATTTCCTCACGATGTTTTCCTTCACCGTTTTGAGAGCAGTGGCGAGGAAACAAATTACTCATTGTAATGTGCCAAGACCTACGATAAACCCGCTGTGATTTAAACTGAACCACCACTGTTCTCAACCTACATGCTTTTAAAATATATTTTTAACTCATTCATAACGTGTTCCATTACTGAATAATCTATCTTGGTTCAACAAACGCTATAATATCAACATTTCTTTATTTTTCGAGACGATTTGCTAACAAATAGTTCGATCCTAGTGACTTATTGATAACCTAAAAATATAAAATTACTTATAATCCCACGCATCTGATTTCAACATAAATAAGTAAAAATATCATAATCTAAATCTGTTACAAAGGGATGAATAAATATTTCTGTTTACCTGAGCATACCGTATGATAACTTTATCATCTCATAACATATGATAAAGATTAGGTTCACCAAGGCAACTGGGTAAAACCCACATCGCTGAACTACCGCATCAGATTTTCACTCATAAATAACACTTGGAATACTTCCCACCACCGTTCTCCGAGGAATATTAATAACAAAGACTTTAGTATGGCTTTCATTACTAGACTAGACCAGACTCTAGTTATGTCTGGAACTGGTCTGCGCATGCCCTGTACTTAATGTTTTCATTAACTGAAAACAGTTTTCAGATAATATCTAGCGTTAGGGAATGAGTTTGGGTTTAAGGAAAGTTGTGGGGGTTTTTAAATGTATAGATGTAATAATTTGTGTGTGTATACTGTAAAATTATTAATGAATTTGGTTGGAAGCTGTATTCTAGTTAAATGATCATGGTTGTTTGACTAACAATGTGCGGTATAAGACAATTTATTTAACTCAAAAATAATACAATTAGTCACTCCTATGAGGCAAAACATAATAATTGATCTATGCGACGGTTTCGCTGAGTTAAAAACTAGAATTAAATTATAAAATCAAAGTATTAAGATACAATTGAAACACAGGGATCCTGCCGTTTTGCCAAAATTTTATCATACAAACAAATTTTAGCAGCCTTTGTTTTATAGCAATGCAATATTTGGAATGATTTTAGTACGCACATTTTAGTACGCACATTTTCAATTGGTCAAATTTTTACTCGGAAAAATATTACCAAGCGTAATGTCATTAAGGCATTTGGTCTTTAATCAAATGATTTATTAGGGAAAAAATCTTTAGACACTAAACATTTAGTGAAATGACTTGTTATGAAATAGCTAGGTTAAGTTAGGTAAGAACTGTGACCACACAACATATGCCAGAAACATATTTTTGAATGTAAAACATGGAATAGTTGATGGAATGGGTATAAAACTCGTACTACGCCCACTGACCGCTCTTTGATGCATTTTCTGCAAACAATTTTTTAGTTTTATACTGAAAATTTACGAGCAGAATTCTCAGTGCAAAATTATCTAGAACTAAGACAATTACTTGCAGACAATTACTGATCATTCAGTGCAGGGATTGCACCAGTCGCAGAGAAAACTTAACACTCTTTTCGCCAAAACTTATCATCTTTTATGCATAACTGGGTTTAACATTCACGGATCATTCTTATTCTTAAACTTGAACATGCAAGCTACCAAAACATTAATTCACTTACTATTTGATATAATAATTTAGCTTTTGAATAAAGTCTAACTTATAATGGGTTTGCCCACTTTATTCCTAATAGAATAGACCAGCAGCCAAACGGTCTTAATTAAGAAAATAAATTATTCTTATTAATAATCGGCTCATTGCACCCGTAATGTTGAACTCAAAAGTATTACCGAGGATTAAACGAACACAGTACGTTATACTACCATATTATATTATAAAGATTCTAGCAAGTCTTAGAGAATATTATATTTCTTTGCAAATAGTTTTAGGTAAGAAAATACATAACTGAACCTGCTACAATCTCTTAATTCTGTATCAAGTTGAAGTAGACACTTAACTAGATGAGTAGATAGTAGTAGTTAATTATAAGATTACGTATTCTATTCTAGCTATCAAAAGGAAATAACAATACGGTTTTCAAAAGGGAAAGTCTACAACATTGGCATTTTTTAACTTTACTCACACAATCGTTACGAATTTAAATAAGGGAATTCAGACAACAGGCATATTTTTTGACCTATCAAAGGCCTTCGACTTCGTATCACACAAATTAATTAACGACAAACTGGAAAACTATGGAATCCAGAGTCTACTTCAATGGATAGAAAGTAAATTAAGTTCCAGAAAGCAGTGTTGTCGCCACCGACGGTAGTCGCCCTGTACAGTGAACACCTAGCAATGTCGTACCAAGTATTCTGACGGATCAGAATCCTTTGGAGCCGGGCTACATCACCTTTGTCACGAAGGACGAAAAGCGAGGCTTGGACGCGGGTGTCGGACTTTGAGTACTGTCAGTGCAAAGTCGGAGTCTGTGAGTTTTATTAGGGGTATGTTCTGGGTCAGCCAAGACACGGCATAGTCGTCCTCGCACCACATCTGCACGGTACCTTCCGCTACTCGTGGGTATCCGCGGAAGGCCGGGAGTGGTGGCGTCGGGTTTGTGTCAATTAGTCGGGCTTCCAGATCTGTATTTACTTGTTCTGCCTCTTCCTTAGTCAGGTCTCTGGAGGGGGGAGGGAAGCAGATCGCTACGGCCAACCTCGCAGGAAATGTCTTACGTGGCTCGCACGTAGGTTCTCTGCTCCCGCTGAGCGGAGTGGACCCTCACACGTTTAGCGTCCCCCTGGAGAGTGCCCGGCGAAGCCGTGTAGTCATGGCGCACCCTCTTCGCCGACCCTGTACCACTTGGTCTGGATGGCGGCTTGAGGTGCACAGCAGGGTGTTAGTTGCCGGTTGCGTCTGTGCGTGTGTTAGTCTATACGCCTACCTCTGTTCTGTCTAGGTCAAGGTCGGTCGAGGGTGTTGCCGGAGTTCTAGGGTCGACTGGCGGTCCCGGCAGACTTTGTTGCATCCGGATGCGTTCGCGCTGGGTTTCGCTTTCTCGAACTAATGGCCGGTCGCGCGGCTCTGCGTCCGGGCGCTTTTTGCGCTGGGTTACTCCTTCATGGACTAACGGCTGATTGCGTACTGCCTAGGCCTCTGCTTTTTCGGCGGCCGATCGCGCCTCGCGTTGGCTACTGCCTCCACGGGTAGCTTTCGGTCACTGACTGTCCTTTCCCGGGCAGGGATTTTTCCGTACCTGTTCAGCAGGTGTATCTACTTCATCAACCGGGAAAGTGTTTGAGCTGCCAGGCTTGTCATCCTTCCCCGTCCCTCTTTGTCTGTGTCAGTCATATTTTTGTAGAGGTTTGTGCAGACTTTAACATAACCTTTATTTAATCGAAATAGGTAGGTAAGAATTATTTATTTACTTATTTCAGACATAACAGTAGTCCATAGTTTCACACTCATACAATACAATTATATACTAAAAATAAATAAATATTCAACATCTCATTAAAATAATAATAAAAATTGTCAAAAACTTATAAAAATATTAGAATCGTATAAAATAAATAAAATTTAAAATATCTATTAAAAAAAAAACATAAGACTTTGTTGGTATTACAAAATAAATTTCAAAAATAATAATATTTTCTGCTTACCGTAAATATAATATTTAATTAACATAGTTATTTGAACAGTGGCAGTCTTCAAACGTGTGGCCTAATTTGCGTTTTCTTAAATTTTTATTTGAGACATGTTTGCATTAAATGGAATTTAAATTCAGAATGTAATATTTAAATAAATATGGGTCTATACACTACAATTAAGTTAAATAAAATAATTTGAGCCAAATATGGTAAGCCAAGTTATGTCTCAGTATATAAAGTACATCTTACTTACATTCTTTGTATGTGTTAGAAGGACGAAACTATATGTGTTGTCGAAATTTTAATTAGCATAATTATTACACAAGCGTAGTGCACTTATACATTAAAACCTCATTTCAGATAGTTCATTAATTAAGCTTATAAGTTTTAATATTGTAAACAGCTGTTTTTGAATTGATATTTTCAATTGAACGAATTTACGAGGGAAGACTTGAAACGGACTTGTTTTCACGAAACGAATAGACATAAACCGTATGGCCCTGAAAATATGGTCCATATCGAGTGGGACTGGGATTTAATGTGCATCAGAGCAACGGCTTCTTGTGTCGTCACTGTGAGAACAAGATTTTTTTGAGTGGTTTATCTTTGCCATCATCGAGCAGTACAACAAACCGTTCGCATATTTTAAATTAAATAATCCGCGAGGAAGGACGTAAGTCAGTTTTTTATTCACAAGACAACTAGAAATACTTCCTTATTGCCCTCAACATAATAAAATATGATCCATAACGAGCCAGATTTATTGTGCATCAGAGCAACGGCATCTTGCGCCCTTTCTATTCCGTTTTCTATGTCTGTCCCTATCTGATTTTTTTTTTACAAAATGTAGCTGCTTTTAGTAATTTCAACGATTTTAAAATTGAGAAAACTGGTTTTGAATTTAATATTAACAATAATTATATTTACTTCATTCATATTTACGAGTATGTGTGATGCCTATTGAACTTGTCACAAATTAACCTTTTGACCGCCACATCAAAAACTAAAAATCGTGCCCTCGGCGCCCAAGCGGCTTTATTTACATAATTATGTAAGACTAACACTATTATTATATTCACGGTTTGAGATATCCTATTGTTTTTATATGTACCAGTGGCGAGTATCTGTCAGCTGTCATAGACACGGTAAACGGTGTAACATTGACAGAATCCCGTTACTAGAGTAGTCATCGATTAATGTAATGAGTATTGTTTGGCTGTTTGACGTTTGACACTTGTCCCACTATTATTTGAATGCTGTCAGTTGTTGACTGGCACGGCACTTGATATCGAACCGTTGAACAGAGCGTTGATATTTTGCGGTTAGAAATAAATCCAAGAATATCTTTACAATCGTTGTTTCATTTCTGAGTTTAGGTTGAGTTCCTACTCATATAAATCTGTCATGTAGTCGAGACCGTGGCATGCTGGTCATATTTTGGTTTGTCATCTATACATGACTGTGGCGGTCAAAAGGTTAAAACCCATGCTACAGGATAGTTGTATTTTACATTCTGAAAGCATTCGAATTTACGTTTCGTTTACTTCTCGTATTCGTGCTAGGTCTCAGTTTGTACCATTTCATGATCATAAATCTCATACATTGCATAAAAACTCAAAAAATGCGTCTGTGACCAGGGGAACTCCGTCAGAAACAATAGAAAGAGACAGAAAGAGAAAAAGTCGCATGGAGGGGGCAAAACGGGTTTTTTTTTTTTGGGTGGGAAGCCATCAAATAACTTCTCCCGCTCTGGGTGGAGCAGGAGGGCGTGTCAGACTTTTACTGACTAAAACCCAGCCGTGTTCCCTCAGTTGCCTGTGTGCCAGGGGCCCGCACCCCTGGCAGGCATCGGCCCTTGCGGACCCCACCAGTTAATTACGTGACGATTTCTACCACTCCACTCCTACCGCATGACGAGCTCAGGACCTTAGTTTAAAAAATACATTGGAAAAAAGGCGTTTCTTGCCCCCATAAAGTGAATACAGCCCTGCTTCTCTCCATTATACTTCTGACGTTTATAAATCCAGTGCGAATTGCAGAGGTTTCTTTGATGCCTCTGATTAGTTCCTTTGATCTCCAAGCTGTGAAATTTTAACAGATGTTCAAGTTTCTTCTGAAAGTTACTAAAGTTAGTTGCATTGGAATAATCTGTGAAGGTAATATTTAGATTTCAAGTAGACTGGTTTATTTTCTTTGATATTTTTAGTCGATTAAGTTTTCTGTTTTGTTCGATTGTTTTTATTTGCCTACAAAATTTCTACTTTTAAACATTGATACACAATATCACTGCGCGTTGGTGATTTAAAAAGTTAAAGTCCATACGCCAAAAGTCATGTGTAAACACAGATCTTTAAACACGATTTTTGCGTTTAGACTTTTGGTGTCACATTTTCTTTGCACGTGCCACATGCAAAAATGAAAATAGTGTAATGTGTTTCGAAAAATTACATTGAACAAATTGTGTTTATTTAACAAAAAATTGCTCATTTGTTCTCTTTTTCATTTGTCAGACAATCACAACGAAATTGACAAAATGTCTTATTATTACTTTTCTATTATGTGAACTTCTTCAGTTGCTATATTCCTAATTTACTCGAAACCTCATCAGAGTATTCTTCCTCCCGGAGTCATACTAACTTGCAGATAACCGACGCTAACCGGTTCCTTGCGGAGTGCAGTATTTGTCAACGTCTGGCTTCAAATAGCTCACATTAACATCCGCCACTGAGACGTTGTGACGATTGCAGTGGAACACGGGTTGGAGAGATGTCGAGCGGTTTTTGTAGAATGGCGTATAATAGTTATTATCTTATTTTAGTTGCTGAGTGTGCCAGCTTTTGACCTCAATAATGTCTGATGGAAAGCGATGACGAAAACGAACGAACGTGCCCAAAAGATGTTAAGCTCATATCTATAACCCAGAAAGAGTTTATCCATTTCTGGTCTGCAATATTTATCTAAGCAACATTTCATACCTTTGGGACGATGGTTACTTAATAAAAATTAAAAAATATAGGCTTTTATGACTTTAACCCTTATATTATTAAGCGAATATTATTGAGTTACCTGAATACAAATAATATATATTATGATGGCAATTGAATTCGCATATTATCATATTACTACACAAAAAAAAAAAATAGCCAGTTGCTGGGACAGACTGGATGCGGAAGGTGGAGGACAGGGTTTTTAGGCGCAGCCTGGGACAGGCCTATGTCTAGGAGTGGACTGCGATAGGCTGAATTTTAGGCGCAGCCTGGGACAGGCCTATGTCTAGGAGTGGACTGCGATAGGCTGAATTTTAGGCGCAGCCTGGGACAGGCCTATGTCTAGGAGTGGACTGCGATAGGCTGAATTTATTGAAACAATTAGCGTCTAAGGATACCATCAACAGATACTGCGAAGTAGTTTCCCAACTGCGACTTTTTCATTATTTACGGCTTGACTTAGCTCATGGAGCTCGAAAAAAAAAAACCTACATGGACATTTATGAAATGTCAGAAGCTAGATGCACGGTTTCAAATAGCGTTTCTTATGGAGAAGAGCTGGCAAGAAACTTGTTTTCAAATAACAGTGTTAATAGGTATGGAAGTTTGTTGCGCTACTTCTTCTTCCCAGCTAAAGCACTAGGAAGTGGTGAAGGGCGGCCGTTTTGGGTATTATGTAATTTTTGACGTTCAAAAAGAGCTTATACTCTCAGCCTAGTTTGAATAAATGACTTTTGATTTTGATTTTATTTGTATGCTCTCGTGTAAAATGTAGCGAACTGACCAACTTATTTTAACATCCTATTGTAATGAAACCTACATTTATGAATAAATTTGATTTGATTTGATTAGAGGACAGTGTTCGCCTCTCAACAAGTATCAGGTTCTTAATGACATATACCTATAATGGTCTAGAAATCTATTGTGAACAAGACCTTACAACGTTCTCACATTCACAAAATAAAAATGTTAAGGTTTAAACCTCATAGTTTTTTAACCTACTTTTTGATACTTACTTTACTTATAATCTTAGTTTTAATTTTAAGTTGTTTTCAAAAGTAAACAACTGGAGAAAATATAGTTTTGTTTGTGAAACATAAAAAGCATTTTTATCAAGTGTTAAAAGTGGTAATAGTTTCCGCAATAGGGTTTTCAGTGACCCATAAATTTGAACAATAAAATAATCTACATAACCATGTATGTATAAAAGAAGAACAAGCGTCGTCGAAATGCCATCTATGATAATGATAAATGCTACTCAATCTTCAAGTCCGTATGTCCCTCTTCTGTATAATGTGCGTAGCAGTGCGTTATACAGTCGTGATCCCATTGAAATGATTGCCTCCTTATATAGAATTATGTGTTTGTGATGTCTACACTTTTTTGTTTCTACCACTTCGCGTTTGATTCGCACATTTACCCTGATTTAAGTGTTTGGAATTGCTTTTAATGGGTTTAACCTTCGTTGTTTTTGGGGAGCAAGATGTGTTTGTGAGTTGGTTTATTTATTGATTGTTTTCGTTTATAACAGCAGCCGGATTCAGTATTAACTAGAATGTCTTTTACTTTTAACCGACTTAAAAAGGAGGTGGTTCTGGATTCGATTTTTTCGAACTCCGTGATTTAATAAACTGATTTAGAAAATTCTTATTTTGTTTGAAAGGATAGTAATCGAGTGCTCCCATATTTTGGTCAAGTTTTGATTAGTGGTTTTTGAGTAAGCTTCAATAACACTTATTTTTTCTACTTATTGTATTTTGATACTTAATGTTATAAAAACTTTCTGTCACTAATGCTTTCTTAGCAAGTCAAGGTATATATGAATTTGTGTGCGATTGGTGCCACAGGTAAAATATGAAAACAAAATTTTATTTGAAAAAAAAATAACCGACTTAAAAAAAACACTAAAGTTAAAACTCGGAAGACATTAGCAAAAAAAAAGGAAAATACAAAACCTGACCCCGAAATTAAAGTTATTTTTCACCTTGCTTGTTGCTTTTTCATTGAAAAATGTTAGGTATATACTGTAATAATTGATCCTGAGCTAAATGTTCTCAAATCGCCATTGGACCTAATATTTGAAATGTGTGCAAATTTAACTAACCTAACAAAGAGCTTTAATGCTTCAAAGCTCCCGGCTCTTTACTGCTTTTATTCAAACTGCAATTTCTTTGAATACATATGAAATCACAATTACGGATAATTATGTTTTAGAATATGCACAAGATAATAAGCTGCAGCTAAAATGAGTAATACAAACAGAACATAATCTCATTATAATCCTTACTTCTTTGTTTCTTTCTAAACTCAAATCTGCCAGAAGGGAAATAAAGAAAAAACTGTACCGTATAACACAAAGGAAAAAAAACCGATTCCCTACCCTAACTAACTTAAACAATGATGAGATAAAACCTCTATCGCATTTCGGCAGGCCTTAATACCTATTCAAACCAAAAAAAGAAAAGAAAAACGTTCTTATTATCCTAAGAAACGAGTTTGTTGCTTTACTACGCGATAATGTTGGGTGGATTAGCGCGAAAAACTGAATTTTTGTGGCCCTCTTTATGTCCGTCATAAAAAACAACGATTTAATTTAGAACTTAGTTTCGTTCAGGCGTTAATTCCGGCTTTTTGAATCAATGCTCGCTCCAAACCGAGTTATACTTTTCAACTTTAACGGGCAACTTTTAGCTCGTAAAAATTGGAGTAGTTTTATGCGCCAATAAACTAGCCCATAGGGGCTTTATTTTTATTCGAGTTATTTTGGATGGAAAATGGAACAGAATGGCCAGGTGATTAGGTAGAAAGTGGAGTTTAATTTTGAATAGTGGACTGCCTTTATGGTAAGTTAACCAGGAGGAGAAAGCGAGTGACTTAGTAATTCAAATAGCACTCACTGAACAACATTTTCAACCAGTTTTCTTTTTAAACCCCGACAGAAAAAGAGGGGTTTTATTAGTTTAACGTCTGTATCTGTGTATCTGTCTATGGCATCGTAGCTCCCAAACGACAGAACTGGTTTTTTATTGTTTTATTTGTCTGAACGGTGACTTAATCAAGAGTGTTCTTAGCTATGATTCAAGAAAACCTTTCCAGCAGCTCTTTTCTGATTGCTGAAGGGGTTTGAGCATCTTCCACAGGTCAGATCCAGTATTTTTTTTGTATTGTATTACTTAAATGATATTTGAAGAACTAAGTAGCCTTGAACTAATGCCGCAGCATCACTTGGAATTTACAGGATACCCAACTACCTCACCAACAAACAGCAGAAGTACAGTATTTGCGCTCATTAGAAAAATCTCAATGAATAGGTTATAAATAAAGAGGGATGGGTCTGATGATGGAGTACAAAACAGGAATCAAACAAGCTTCCCTGTCGGCAAGAAATGTAAAGCTGCGCAGATTTCAGCGAGGCATGTGTCAATCGTAGTTTGTTTACTGTTACTATATACAATTTTAAAAGCAGGAAATTTAAGACAAAAATAAAAAAAATTGTGTCGGTGGTTTTACTCATTTTTAATTTACCTTATTTTATTATAACACCGTCTACTTGTAGGATTACCTAGGGTCTTTTGACCATTATGTATAATCTTCATGAGTGGTTGCAATAGTTGGCCACTTGGTACGAACGGTTTTAAACAACCATCATCATCATCTAATTATAAAATTGTGTTTTCTTAGTCACTAATACTAACTGCTTCGTTAATACTCAATACTTTAGTGCATTCCACAATGTATATGCTTAGGTGGTAAAAATTAGCTACAGGACACAATCGTGGACCCTGTCGGGCACAGCAAAAGAAATTTAGAAGGTAGAGATGAAGATCTATACTTTATCTTATAATCTAACTTATTCTAAACACAATAAAAAATAACAATATAAAGACATTTTTGGGTATTCTAAATTAGTTTTAGGGATTTATCATTTAAATATTCGTGTACACTCTAATAACATTTATTTAGCAACAGATTTTTTAATTTTTTAGTGAATAGATTGAGTTTTTTTTCTTTTCTAATTGATTCTGGTAACTTATTGTATATTTTTATTGACATAACCAGGGGGCTTGTTGAATGTTTTTTTAGGCGGGATGTTAGTAAGTTCAGTCGTGTTTTGTATCGGAGTGTGTATTTTGTTTGTATGTCTTCTCGTTTGGTGTAAAAACTTGGTGTTTATGAGCGAATTTGCATTTTTCAAGTATATATATACATAGCAGAGTTAGGATATTTAGGTTTATAAAATGGGGTTTGCAGCTATCTAAGATCTGTTGTATATTTACTAAGATACGGATAAATTTCTTTTGTAATGTAAACAGTGTTGGCGCTTCCGTGCTGTTACTCCACATTATTATGCCGGGGGTTTCTAACGGTACTACTAAGCATGAGGTCCTAGGTTTGATTCCCAGGTTGGGCAAAGTGTTACTGAGTTTTTATATTTGGAATTTCTCAGAAGCAGCCTGGAGTCCAGATTGGTGACCGGTTGATGGCAACAGGGTCGCCCCTTTTACATGGGACTTAACATAACTGGCGAAATGTGGGTGAACTATTATTGGTACACCTCTGCCTATCGCTTCGAGGTAGCAAGGCGTGGTGTTATGTATGTTCAAATCAAATCAAATCATTTATTGGTTTGCAAACATCGGTAATATAGCACATAGATGTTTTATTTTATGAGTCCTCCATGTTCTACGATCACATGGGCATGCAAATCATATATTATTATTATTATTAAATTTACACAAATTTAAGATATTTTAATTTTAAAATAAGGAAAATTAAATACTACAAGATACAAAAAAATGTCTAATCGTTTGAATTTCAGTAAAAATGTCATAATAATACGAAAATGGGGTTACAGTAACACAAAAAAAAATATGTCAGAGGTCACTTAGGATACATTAATAAAATTGCTTAAAAAATTGCTGCATTAAAAAAAATATCATACGAAGGCCTAAAATAACTTCCAAACAAAGTCACGTGTAACATCTCGCTATATTCTAATATACATACGGACTTATCATCTGCCTGCCTCCAATTTCACAGCATATTTCACGCGTATGTTTGAGCCTGATAGATAAGGTTTCGTCTCTCATATTTTCATTTATACCTGCGACATATTACTGTCATATATCAGACATCATCAAAAGCAGGAAGTTGAAAACTGAGAAACGTATGTTGTGAGAGATAGAAAGGGAGGGAGCAGAGTTGTCAGTTAAGATACGGTGACATCAGACATGGTTTATAAACTTACTAGTGGCAGAGTGTTGTTGTTACCAGTGGTCGAAACTCGATCATTATTCGTTTAAATAGAAACACATCCTACTAATATTATAAATGTGAAAGTTTGGACGTTTGGATGTTTGTTTCTGGCACACATATCGTTTATAGCCTGGATTAATATATAGGGTACTCTATATCCCGGTAGAAGGTACGGTCCCGTAGGATATTTTCAAACCGCCACGCGGGCGACAGCGGACACCGCTGGAAAAAGCTAGTTATTATATAAAAATATTGGCTTGATTAAGTGGCAGTTATGATTAAGTGGCAGTGGGCAGAGCACATTGCACGCAGGACAGATGGCCGATGGGGCCGAAAAGTTCTAGAGTGGCGACCGCGCACCGGAAGACGTAAAGTTGGAAGGCCTCCCACAAGGTGGACCGATGACCTTGTGAGGGCCGCAGGAGTCCGCTGGATGCGGGAAGCACAGAACCGGTCGAAGTGGCGGAGCTTGGGGGAGGCCTATGTCCAGCAGTGGACGTCTTTCGGCTGAAATGATGATGATGATTGGCTTTGTGCACTTCTCCTCCATATAACCACAAATTTTCGTAAAAAGGAGTACCTACAAAGTTTTTGCTTCACGTACTATAACGTTTAACGGAAAGGCTATAATTATACATACCAAGGGCACGGCTTCTTTGGATGATATCAAACGATATTGGAAGGTTTTTTTAATCCTATCTCTATATGTTCGGAAGTTATGAGAATTTTTAATACATTGATACCAGAAACCGATCTTTCCAAATTGAAATAAACACATCACTCGGAAGAGATTTATTTTTATATTGGCAAGTAACGTGGAAAGTTATTGACCAACGTAGTGCGGTGACACGTTTGTTATGATTTGAATTGAAGAAACATATGAAACCGAAAATTTGGTATTCATTCTTAGAGTATTTTATTTTGAGCTGAAATTATCTATAGTGATTCTATACCAGCTGTTATCTGGATAGCAACAGGGTTTCTGTTACACCCTATATAGACAATTTTAATTGTAATTTGTAAGCCCTGGCTAGGGCCTTAATTTATTGACGCAGCCGCAGGCAACTCCAGTTAAGCAGCCGAAAACCGCCGAGGTTGCCTGCAAGATGTGATTGAAAAAAAAAGATTGTTGACTGCCTCCTTGGTCTAGTGGTCGGAAGCACTACTGCTAAGCATGAGGTCCTGGATTCGATTCTTAGGTCAGGCAAAGTGTTATTGCGAATTACCATGTAGAATTTCTCAGTAACAGCTCGTAGTCTGGATTTTTGTCCAGTTGATGGCTCACCAAAATTACATGGGAGTTTTTATTAATGTAGTTAATTCGTTGATAATGGGTAGGTATTTTAATTTTTCAGTAAACAGCCCAGAGTCACACATATATGTATGTTACAGCATTTTATTTTATTTGTATTAGATATTTTTTTATATTGTTAACTTTAGTTTATATTCTTAATTTATTGTTACGGACACACACTTTCCCTTTTTTTTTTGGGTGGTAAATCATCAAATAACTTCTCCCGCTCTGGGTGGAGCAGGAAGGCGTGTTAGACTTTTACTGACTAAAACCCACCCGTGTTCCCTCAGTTACCTGTGTGCCAGGGGCCACGGTATCTCCTTCGAACAACCCGCACCCCTGGCAGGCATAGGCCCTTGCGGGCCCCACCTGTTGATGCTAACATCTTTTTGAGGTGCGCGTGGAACACAACGCGCCGTCGACCCGGGCTTGGTCCTTACCGGACAGCGAGCTTCCCATTACACACTTCCCCTTGTGTTTAATAACTGTCTAGCGTTATGGGTGGCACTCGTGGGCACTCGTGGGTTGCAGCTGAAAATCAACGTCAGGTGGTACAACTTGTGTTGTCATCACACATTATGCTGAGCTGTGGCCCTTTTTGAATTATTTATTTATACAAATTTCTCGCACACAGAAATGGTAAAACGGTACAAAGACAGACTTAATGCCTTAGGCATTACAATCATTGCTTTCTTTTTGCCATAAGGTGCATATTTTAATGCCCATAAACCCACTTTTCATTTTTTCTTCATAACTAGTGAAACGTGGGTAGGTACTGTGCTTAAGCCTACAGGTTTTGTATAAAATTAAAGGTTGGTGTGAAAATAAACTTCAAAATCAGCTTATTGCTATGAATCTTATGACGACATATAAAGTAATACCTTCAAAAGTGCTTTTTATTTCAAAATATTGCTATTTTTGATTGTTGACTTTGACCTCAGACCATTCACGAAATTGTATTTACTAGACTAAGCCCAAAAAGGGGGTAATGTTTTACCATGTTTTGAAGTAAAAGATTGCGCATTCTCTCCTTAAAACCGTTCGAATTTCGAAGATGTTTATGAAATAAAACATTTGCAAAAACAAAAACGTTTCACATGACCGAGATCGAGTTATGCATCATAGTAGTAGTAGATGGGTAATTAGCGGATCTACAAAAAACAGTTAAAATTTTGCAATTATCCATTAACAAACAGCATAGACAGGTAAGACAAAGTTCGGCGCATTTCACTAGCACTCAACGCGTTTTTATTCGCGTGTTTGGAGTCATCTAAACAAGCTCTTAAAGTCTTCCGACTGGATGATACAGTTCACAAGAACTACAAGTAGATACTGCTACTATCTGCTAGCAACCTGTTACAGCAGGCTATTGAGCTTTAAATCCAACAAGTTACTATGTTCTTCACATTACTTTGTGGTTCATGGATTAGTGTTTGATTCCACATGGGACTTCAAAAAGCTAGGCAAATAAGGTTGCGTTTAGATAGGGATAGTTTGCTTGTATAGTGTGTGCGTGGTTTTATAAAAGGAGGCAGTACAAATGAAATTTCTGCAGTTCGCATTGTGGTCTCTACACAGCGAAAATGTATTTTTTTGTGAATGAATCGTATTGAAATAAACGTTGGTACTTTGCTCTATTATATTAGAATGATTTACAGTTTCATACAGTACAAATCCTGAAAACATAACACTCCTTTTTTATCAATGATGATAAAAAACATTAAATTAACTGTCGATACATAAAACCTACTTATTTTTTATTATAAAATAAACACAGAGTTAAAACTGTAAACAAAATAAAGGTATACTGTGTATATTAAACACAACATGCAAGAAATTTTCTGCGTACTTGTATATAGTTGCTGGGTGCACACGTGGCTAGGCAATAGTAGATAATTATTTGATATAATGTGACTATAGCAAACTAATAGGTATCTATTATGACTACATTACATACTAATAGCCTAACTGTGCTTTCCGACCAGTGAGCCGCAATCGTCTCGAAAACTATTCAACGGTTTAGTAATTTGGCAAATACCGCCCATACAATGGCTTTGAAACGCAAATAAAAATAGCCATAACATCGGGGTATAAGTACTACTTACCTATCGAGCTGTTAGTACTATTTACTATCGAACTGTA
Source organism: Antitype chi (assembly GCA_947359405.1). Taxonomy (NCBI): domain Eukaryota; kingdom Metazoa; phylum Arthropoda; class Insecta; order Lepidoptera; family Noctuidae; genus Antitype; species Antitype chi. The sequence goes on along the minus strand of OX375815.1, from coordinate 3,771,834 downwards.
AGATACACTTACCATCGAGCTGTTAGAAATACTTTCCATCGAGCTGTAAGAAATAATTACCATCGTCGAGCTGTACGAAATACTTACCATCGTCGAGCTGTAAGAAATACTTACCATCGTCGAGCTGTAAGAAATACTTACCATCGTCGAGCTGTAAGAAATATTTACCATCGTCGAGCTGTAAGAAATACTTACCATCGTCGAGCTGTAAGAAATACTTACCATCGTCGAGCTGTAAGAAATATTTACCATCGTCGAGCTGTAAGAAATACTTACCATCGTCGAGCTGTAAGAAATATTTACCATCGTCGAGCTGTAAGAAATACTTACCATCGTCGAGCTGTAAGAAATACTTACCATCGTCGAGCTGTAAGAAATACTTACCATCGAGCTGTAAGAAATGGTATTGTCTAGTTTTCCATAAAATAATTTTTACTATTATTGTTTTCCATAATCGTCCCCACTTATAATATTTACTTGCACTATTATCATTTATACTAATAACGCTTGTTATATCAACTTATTAGTCATAACTTGTCCATAATAACATGTGTTATAATCATTAGTTTCAATAAGTAACAAATTACATTTTCGATACTTGACATAAGCAACATTTAATGTAATTTAGAAACGATTATTGTTTTGTACAAAAAATAATTTCATTAAGGCATTTGGTCTGTAATCAAATGATTTATTATAACAAACAATATTTAGACAATAAACAGTTTGTCAAATTTGAAACGTCTTGGTTAGGTTAGAACTGTGACCACATAACGCGCGAAGGCGAGCGAGCGAAGCAAGCATGCCGCGGTAGCGGCCGCTGAGCGCTAGATTTCTTCTTTTGCAATGCAAGCATGCAACATGATCATAACATCTAAATTGCAGGCGCTTGTACTGAACTAGCATTGTTGTGCTAGTATGGGCATTTATGAGTATTTTAGTAAACCATACTTACCGTTGAGCTGTAAGTAATAGTTACCATCGAGCTGTAAGAAATACTTACCATCGAGCTATAAGAAATACTTAAATTCGAGCTGTAAGTAAAACTTACTAGAGTAGTAAAATTAGGGATCAAGTAATCAGCAATCAAGTTTGCCAGCGTTCTGAACAGACAGGATTTTTTCATGATATAAGCTCATACCATTCTAATAATAAATAATAATATCTTCCTTAGTTTCCAATAATGCGGTCTTTTGTGTGGTCTTAAAAGAAACGATATTTACAATTATCCTGTAACATATACAAATACAAACTCATCTCTTTTCCTCCTTGCATGAGTACCAGTATACTTGAGTATATCTACTAGTAGGTATACATAATGTAACACGCGGTCTCTCCGAGGCAAGCTAAATCTCTTGTAATAAATGACGCAAGTTTTAATTGTTCGGTACGAAGGAGACCGGTCGCTTCTGTTGAAACACTGTCCCATGATTTGTTCGACGATTTGTTGGACCAAATGTTTGTTCCATTGTTTGACAGTTTGCGTCATATATTTGTCATGCGTTATGATGTAAGGGGGGATTAATTACAGTATGAAGAAAACGATTTTTCATGTGCGACTGTTTTTAGGCGGTGTCATTTGAACGTTTGAACGGTGTGATTATGCTTAGGTCTGTTTACATGGGAGTAAATATGCGTGATAGATTGATGAAACATTACGAATAGTACATAAAAGACTTTGACAGTTGAAATAAATAAGTTTTGAATAATAATTCTAAGTGAAGGAAATTAATAAAATACATGGAAATACATTTAAGTAAGTAGATGAAAATCCCAAAAAAAAAAATTCACTTTCCATGTAGCTAAGTTTAGAAAAAACTACGAAATATACTGCACGTTATGTTGTAATTACAGTTGCTTTACGATAACAGTATAATGAGCAAAACTACACTAACATTTCTGACGACATTTTCCCTCGTAACCTACATTTCAACCAGCAAATCTTATTTTGAGCAAGAAAAAAAACTGCAAGCCAGGAAAACCCCTTAAATCCATAAAAAAATATCTACAAAATAATAAAAATCCACGTACAAGCTGATGTAGAAATTCTTTTCTAGCAAAAATATAGTAAGTAAGCTTCCGCTTGGCTCCAAGATGGGACTAATTTATTTAATGAGCGTAGCCGCCGGCTCCCACTCCAGTTGGGATTTAGGCTAGGAAACTTTATTTTGTGTTGAAAAGTTTTCTGTTAATAATTCTTGCTTTATATTGTGAAAACAGCAATTACCTGCCGACGGGGATTTATGCTCGGAAAATTTAATTTTTTGAGGTTAGGGGATACAATTGATGTTGGTCATTTTTTTGGAATAATATTTGGAAATATTTTTTTAACTTGTTAGATACCCAATTGTTTTTGTGACTAGTGATTAAAATATACCTACGTATGTAGCTGTTAAAGGTAAACACACTGATTGTCTACCGTCTCTCAATAAATTATTTCCAGAACGATGGGATTAGATATAATTAAACGATGGATTGGGAGTGTTAGTACAGTTTAAGTACACACTATAGCGCGTAGTTGGACCCAAAAAGCTCAGTACTGCTGCTGTTGCTGAGCTTTTTGGGTAAGTAATAATTAGTAAAGTAACCGTCCAACTTTGACAAAAAAGAAGACAAAAGAAGTTGAATTTTATTTAGTAGGTAATCAACATTATCATTATTTGTTCATTTCTGAGTATATGGTAGGTACATTAAAATTTTACCGTACCCGGTGTAGAAATATTAAAATTAAAATAAAAATAATACCCCCCGTACAATAATTATAAATTAGTTGAAATGAAAACGGGTAATTTATTATTTTAGTACAAAGTCACGTTTCATAAGTACATTTTTTTAAAGGCAACTAGAACAAATCAAAACAATACCAAGACACACGATAAATAAATGAAATTTAATAATATCATCCTTTAAAAACTAATAACCTACTAGAAACACACTCATTGCACTCTTAATTGTAAAATAATCTAGCTCTCTGCTCTGCTATAAATCCGAGAGTGCTCAGATTAATGAGGCGAGATAAAGGGAAGGAGGTATCCAGAAAATGGCCGCCATCGCCTTTGTCTGTTACTAAAACGATGTACTTACGTGTGGGGAGTTTTTAACGTGTTCGTTAGGAGTATTTTTACAGTACTAAACTTATATTAGAGAACGTGCTACAGAATATGGTACGTCCTCTTTTGCATCGGCTGTCTTAAACAGCTGGTTGGTGAACCAAATAGTTGATGTCCAGAGACCTGAAGACCAATTATCGTAATTAAAAACGTTCAAAATCTAGTCGCATTTTCATCTCGGCAACAATCAAATGTCAAAAACTTGTTAAAAGTGTATATATGGAAACTCTAGCTACTTTTGACAGATTGAGATCAGACTGTGAACGTTCTTAAAATTACGATAATTGCCCCTTTGACTGCTGCTTCATTAATTTTTTAGAGTACTTAATTTATATCAGAGAATGTGCTACAGCATAAATCATGTCCTCTTTTTCATCGGCTATCTTAAACAGCTGGTTGATGACTCAAATGTGGAGTCAAAAGACCTGACTACTGCTTCATTCATTTTTAGAGTACTTCATTTACGTAAATTACAGAACGTGCTACAGAATAAACCATGTCCTTTTTTACATCGGCTGTCTTAAACAGCTGGTCGGTGATACAAATGTGGTGTCAAGAGTTCGTCGTGTCTGTCATGTACGCTGATTTTTTTTTTGTTGGGTAATCATCAATATTTCTCTCGCTCTGGGTGGAGTAGGAAGGCGTGTCAGAATTTTACTGACTAAAACCCACCCGTGATCCAGGGGCCGCGGTATCTCTTTCGAACAACCCGCACCCCTGGCAGGCATCGGCCCTTGCGGGCCCCACCAGTTGAAGCTGACATCTCTTTGAGGCGCGCGTGGAACACAACGCGCCGTTGACCCGGGCTTAGTGCTTACCGGATAGCGAGCTACCCATAACTCGCCGTCCGCAAGCCCGCGCCTACGGTGGCCGGGAATTAGCCTAGGATTCCCGACGCCCAGGGCGTGTTCCGCGGAGACTAAGGCCGTGAGGGCGCATATACTGCCACTCTTTCTCTCACGTGTGCCACCTCCCTCTTTGCGAGCATTACTGCATCGCAGAAGGAGGTGACGGCTACCCATGCACTCTCGCCCCGTACCATGGCCTGGACCAGGGCCGGACGCGAGAGATCGCCGCCACCGATCGCTTTGCGGTTCATCACACGGCGTTGCTCTGCCCAAGCTGGGCTGATCTCCACCGTATGCTCTACCGTGTCCTCAGGAGATGCACAACTCTGCGCGAGGCGTGCATTGTTGCGAGGCACCGGTACACCAGCCACTACAGGCTCCGTATCCACCCTCCGGATAAGAAAGCCATTCAGATGGAGCTATACGCGGGGTGGGCGAAGACCACTCTTCGAGCGGAGATCCTGCGGGCCAGGGGATTGGCCTGCGAGGAATCGCTGGAGACTCTGAACTGAGACCCGTGGGGACGCCCCTACAAAACGTTGCGGGATAAAATCCGCCCGTGGGCTTCCCCGCTGACGCAGTCTCCGGCCCCAGCTCGTGCATGATGTGATAAGCGCTCTGTTAACTTCACGGGGGGCGCATATGCCCCCACCGATGGTTCCACCTGCTGCGGTGCCCGATGCGGAACAAAAAACCTTGGGCAGTTGCCCACCAGACACAAACCCGTCTGGTCGGAAGATCCTCCCTTTTCCATAAGGTATGAGTGAACTTTGCACCCTGTTCCTCATAATTATCTAGGTATCTATACACTATATAAAAAAAATGTTTTGGGGGTCAACAATTGCTGGTAATGTTGTTACTTGAAGTATGAGTAGAGAAAATCTGTTTTATTTGGTTTCATCGTAAAATATAGATAATTATCACGTATGTGAAGTTTACACACAAAAACATATGTATTAAACTGATATTTCAAGTGACTACACTAACTGCGGTCAAAGACCCTACAAAAATCTTCTTTTTTTTGTGTACTAATTTTTGCCAGCGGATTTGCCCGCGTTCACGAGAACATACTACTGGGATAAAAAGTATCCTATGTGTTCTATCTAGGTTTTAAACTATCTGTGTGCTAAATTTTATCCACATCCATTGAGCCTTTTTAGCGTGATTGAGTAACAAATGTCCAAACATGTAAGCATACAAACGTACAAAATTTTATGATATTATTAGGCTTATGGTGTTTAGCGGACTTCTGCTAACTAATTTGATTTGACCTTGTATCTACAATGTTCTTTTTTTTTTTTTTTTTTTTTTTTAGCTTATAACGTCCCACTGCTGGGCAAAGGCCTCCCTACTCTCTTTCCACCTCGTTCTAATGTATCATTAATTTAAGAGAGTCGCAGATTGTGGCCCAAAGTATAATTTATTTGAAAAGTAATCGTATAATTCGCTCACCCACCGCAGGCATTGCATCGCATACCATCTGATACAAGGCCTTACAATTCCATACATGAGACCGCATACAATCTCAAAGGCTTACCTCATACATCCATACTAATATTATGAAGCAGCTCTAACTATCTGCCTTTCTGTCTGTCTGTTACTATTTAGATAAAAGTCACAGATGAAGACCATGACCTGTGATGGAACATAGGTCTTTTTCCTGAAAGTACGTTCCTGTGGGTTAATTTCCGACTACTAAGCAGGCGTAGCCGCTGGCAAAAGCTTGTATTCTAAACATGGGGCCACCCACAGTCCCATACAAGGCCTTACATATTCTATACATGAAGCCGCTGCTAATAGTCCATTAAGTTGCCACGGCACGCGATGCCACAGATCGGTTTGTGTTCATATTTATTGTTGGCGACGAAGGATTGGGGTTCGGAAACCAGCGGGTTGAAATTAGTGAGCTAAATTTCCTTACTTTATTTTTCCTTACTGATGTGAAGGCATGTGAGCATGTTCAAACGAAATTGGCAGATCGTCCCAGCGCTGATTTGTTGAATTCCTTTCCTTTTCTTCCTATTTTTATTTCTCCAGACAAAGTTTATTTTCGTTATATATATGAATGTATGTATCTATTAGAATAATATATTCTTTTCAAATAATCTATCCCTTATATTGCACTTGATATGTTTTGTCTCTGCATCTCCCTAAGGTTGACTGGTAAAAAATGGCTCAGGCATTAAGTCCGCCTTTGTGCAGTATTTTTTAAATTAGTATTCCAGTATTAGTATAAATACTTATATAAAAATAAAATAATTTTATAGAGAGGTTTTTTGGGTTCTGGCAGTCATGCTAGGTACTTTCATAATCATGATCTGTGGTTTGCAAGTTAGTGATACAAGATAACCAACGACTGAAATGTAAACACGACTAGACTTTTTTTTACGATACTGTCATTTCTGTAATTAAAACGTTCAAAATCTAGTCGCATTTCATTTTAGCGACAAAAAATTTCAAAAACTTGTCTAAAATGGAGATAAATAAGAGGTTTCGTTGTCAGATCCAGAGCGAGATAAGAATGCAAATGTTCTCAAACATACGGGATTCCTCCACAGTTATTCAAACCTTCTATCAAAATGGTCCCTCACTTTGTTAATAGGAAAATGCTTTGAACAATGTAAGTGACACATTTTTCACATGAATGAAGGGAGAAATCTGTTTCTTTTCGTTAGACAACAGCTGTACAATTTTAATTATAATGATTCTATCTACTAAGCATATATATCATTGATGACATTACCTACTATTCATAAAAAATATTGACATAATTTTCTCATTACGATGTTTTAATAATTATACAGAATAATTATACAGAGCTGTAATGCAATATGGTAAATCATTTAGTTTATTTTTTGTTTTTCTTTATTTTATAGTTTGAATTACTTTGTAAACTATTTGACAGATACCAAAATATAGTAGGATATAGTTGAAGTTTACTATTTAATTTAATAAATGAACTGTTTGTTTTCTATTAATCAACTATATCCAACGACCCTGGGGGCCTAATCTCTAAGCACGAAATCCGTAATCTCGGTCGAAGTTACGGACGTTTCCTACTCCGTATCACTTACGGACCTATTATTAGTTTGGGGCTCAAACTAAGAATTAATTACTACACGTTTTGACAGTTGTACCAACTCCCTGTATGGTTTCACTCATGCAAAAAAGTTAATTAATCAGTTGTAGGAGTCACTTCGAAGTTTCGAACTATTTTCGGACGGGCCCGTATTTTCGTTGACGGAGTTAGAGTGTAGCCCCCCAGGTTACGTATCTCTTTTGGTGACTGTACATAATCAAGTCTTTCTCACTTATCAGACAGCAGTGATTTTGGGGAGTCTTCATCCCAGCTATAGCACTACGAAATGGTGAAAGCCGGCCGTTTTGGAGGACTGTCTCATGTAATTTAGTCGTCCAAAAAGGGCTGATTCTCAACTTTGTAGCCCTTTTTACAAGAAATACGCGGAAGGAGGAGAATGAAATTTGGCTTATATTTAGGAGCGTAAAAAAGCTAATATTTATATATTTTACCGGCCAAACCCAATTTCAGGCCAAACTAGTTTGTCCTAGGCCAAACAGACTTATCCTACGCGTGATATGTCGCAGCCAACTAGCTTAATTAGCCATTTCGTTAACAGCCTTTGGAAGTAACCCTCGCCGGCCGCTGCCGCGGCACCGCTCGCTTCGCTCGCTCGGCTCGCGCGCTTTTGGTCACAGTTCTAACCTAACCTAACCCATTTAATCGGCGTGCCCCGGCTTAATAAACCAATTTGGCCTAGGACAAACTAGTTTGGCCTGAAATTGGGTTTGGCCGGTAACATATACAATAATGTATTAGAAATACATTAAGATTTAAAAAAAAATGGTTTCATTGTGAAAATTCACCATCCGCTCGGCTCCTGGCCCTACACCGAAGATTTACGCAGTATCGGAACACGAAGCATGTTGACCTAGCATTTGAAATCTGTAGTTATGTGTGTACCCACACGTAGGTACCTACGTATTGTTCGTGCGATTCCGTGATTTGCCGCAAGTTACCGATGTGCCATAGGATTTGGTGTTCCATCACTGTTGGCTTTACTTTGTTATGTTAGATAATGTGTTTTGCTGCATGTCTGGATTTGCATGCGTCTATTATTGGTAATGTAATTTCTATATTGTAGTCTGTGGCGTTATGACATTGACGTATTTGGTAGGTGTTGGAAAGATAGACGAATTTCGACGCAGACAAATAAAAACATTCACTTTTGTTCTAGAATAAAGCACTCAAAATAATAAGTAATGCACCTCATGACTATTGACGTTGTTTACAAAAAAAAACCTTAATAAGAGACAGCTTCTTTATTTATTTATGTATTTGTAAGAATGTAGTTTTACATAGTATGGCGTTAATATTTTTTATAAGTTCTGTACATTCTACCACAACATGTAGTGTACAAATGTCATTATTACACAGCTTAGTACAATTCATTTCAAGCTTGGCGATTTACAATAATAATTTTTAATTAATTATATTAAAATAAGGTAATTGTTACTTTAAAATAAATGTAAAAATTTAGTACTTGTCATCTTGGATTTTTACAATACTCCATAAATTCGTCAATGTCATAAAAACAATTATCTAATAGCCAATTTGTCAGCTTTTTCTTGAACATGGGGATAGGAAGTTCCTTAAACAAATTAGGCAGCCTGTTATACACCTGAATGGCATTAACATATACATTCCTCCTAAATATTTGCAATCTACATTGAGGTACATTTAATTCGTATTTATATTTATTTCTAGCAGAAGCCCTTTTGTGGTTCACCGGAGGAATAGTTCTTTCCTTTAAATACTACCATAACAAATAGGGCTTGTCAAGCCCGTCGTAATAAGTATGTTTAAAAATATATATTCATTTAAACTTTGACGCCTAAGACTCTTTTTGTTTTTGTATTTATTTGTTTAGTTAGTTAGTTTAATTTTTTTATTCTTACTCAAATACATTCTTTTATTCATATAAAAAATCTGCCAAATATGAAAGAAAAATATCAGAGAAATAAACATACGTTTGTTAAGTATGGTGGAATCTCGTGGCTAATTAATAATAGCCACACAGTTCAATCAATCAGTTTAAGCTACCCTTGTCACGATTTTTTTTTTGCGTGGGTAATCATTAAATAACTTCTCCCGCTCTGGGTTGAGCGGTGTCAGACTTTTACTGACTAAAACCCACCCGTGTTCCCTCAGCTGCCTGTGTGCCAGGGGCCGCGGTATCTTTCGAACAACCCGCACCCCCGGCAGGCATCGACCCTTGGGGCCTCATCAGTTGATGCTGACATCTCTTTGAGGCGCGCGTGGAACACAACGCGCCGTCGACCTGGGCTTGGTCCTTACCGGACAGCGAGCTACCCATTACTCGCCATCCGCAAGCCCGCGTCTACGATGACCGGGAATCACCCTGGGATTCTCAACGCCCAGGGCGTCTCCCGCGGTGACTACGGCCGTGAGGGTGCATATACTGCCTACTCTTGTCACGGTTGGTCCGTAAATGAGTGACTATCTTGACAAACCAAAACTCCGCCGTGCGTTGTTACGGGTAGTCAGAAGCCAGAAAGTCTGGCAACCAGTCCTACCAAGGAGTAAAGTAACTAAGTGTTACTAAGTAACGGGTTGTAGAGGTCAGTTAAGGAGCTGCTCCATTTAAAATACTGGTATTTAGCTGCAGCCGGTTAGAAGCTGGAAGCTGACCCCAATATACAGTTGGGAAAAGTGTACGCAGATTGATTGTTTGTTGAGTACGATGGATTACTTAGCTGAATACGGTCCTGTACTTTTTCGTCACGTAATAATCTGCATACTTGGCGACGGACCGCTAGAACGAAAAAAGTGTACCATTTTGACAGTCACTTTTGTTACGTAACAAAGTGTCGTGGCGGTTAAAATGTTACGCTTTTTTCAGTCTTGCTCTCACTCGCCAAGTATGCAAAAGCGAAAAGAACATCGCCCCAACAGGGTCTTCCACGACATCTTTACGTTGTTTTTAATCTCTTGACTACACAGAATTGTTTATCACAAAATGAATACAGACTAAGTCACGTTCATGACACTTTATGAACCATCTTAAAAAGTTTTCGAAACCCAAACACCTGCAGCAAAACACACAAAAATTCCTCGAACGAACGAACACAAACTCTTACAATCAGTCCGTCAGTTTGAAAGGCTTTTCTTTGAAACTTTATTCATTAAATTTTGTCAGAGATGTAATCTATTTGACACACCTGACGGCTGGTGGTGCTTTATACTGATCTGCTATTAATTGTGGAACGAATAATTTATGAGATGTAGCGATCATCGGTGCGGATTATTCGGTATCTCGCCATTAGGACGCCTGTCGTTAGGGGAGACTGGTGGTAAGTTCCATGTACGGTGAGAAGATTTGATGCTATGAACTTATTTTTACTTTTTCTGGATATTGCACTGACAAATAAATAAAATGTGAAATAGCTGTTAAGGTAGTTACGCCAAGGTAGCTCACGAGATTCAAATTTACTTCCGTTTTTTTTTGTTGCAATTTGCATGTGAGTGTCAGGTCTCTTTTGTATGAAATATAACTATTTACTTACTTTACTTTTATTTATTTATTTGCTCTCATACACATCACACATTTTAGAGTAAATAAGGTCTATCTATTCATACACGAATTATCTGAAGGGGTCATTGTACTCATCATTATGAACAACTTTTACTATGGGGCCAAACCTGAAATCGCGAATAAAAAAATCAGCTGTTCCCTATATTTTGACGAGTTATGCGAACATAAATGTAGAGAACAGCTGATTTTTTTCCATACATAAGCTGATCCTATTGAAATAACTATACAAAGTCATTTTTGTTACATTTTCTACCAGAATATATAAATACAAGCAAAAATATTTACGTTTAAAAATACGCCATTTGTAAATAAGAATCTGTTTCAGTTTCATAAAATCATGTTTGCAGATTTTTGTTTGCATAAAAATATGTATTATACGTGTTCATACGTATTTAACTTCTCTCTTTTTAAATAGAGCTAAGCACACAAAAGCGTTTGTATTTTCTAAAGCAAATGCTTTACTTTGTAAAATAATTTATTATTTAACACTTAGGTACCGTGTTGAATAATAAATAAAGGTTGTACACAAAATGGACGGTGTCTTTGAAAGATAGTTTAACAGTTTAAGTTTTAGATACGTTATTTTGTCAAACTCAATGAAACATCGAAAGAAATTAAATTATGATAGAGTATTTTAATGTAAGTAATGCGGGTGTACATGCTAAGGCCTCGTGTTTATGTGCCTCTGCCTAACTCTTAGAGGAACTACAGGTGTGTTGTTATATTATGTCATAAAGTAAGTCTCAAGTAACTCTTATACCCTTTTTTACAACGATACTTTAGTGAAAACGGGCATTGGTAAATGATTGTATTTCTGTAAATAGGTTTGTACGAACACTTTTACACGTTAGTCATATTTTTAAAATTTAAACTAGAGGAGGTCGGCGTTTCCTATCTGACGACTCTGGGAAGAAACCCCAAAACAAACTCAGAGGTCACAGTCTCTTTTAAAGTCCAAACATAATCTTGTTCAGATCATGTGAAGATAATGTAGATTGGTGTCTGAAATGGTCTTTTGAGGAAAGAACCGCACAGATTGAGTGGATGTGTCCAGTATGTGAACGCAAACAAAAAAAAAATAGCTTTATTATTAGCATAGGTTATAAAAATATTATCTGTAGTAATAATTAAGCTAAAGCTAATCGTCTTCTTTAACTGTGAAACAACAAAAATTACTCCCAAAAGCTTGCTAAGACGAAACAGTATCATATGCCACCTTCCATAATACGAGTCCATTTCGAAACCGTTTGATGGTTTACGCTAAATTTGCCAATGAGATATCGCATCGGATTCATGGCTTGTAAAACCAATGAAAGGATACCCCGTCTCAGTGGGAACTGAAAAATGATATCTTCATACATTGGTTTCAATGATCGTTGTGGGGTGATCGGTTCGGGTGGTATCTACTTACAGTTTTATGTTATTTTAAAGGTGTGTTTTGAATTTGGGGTAGGTAGACAGATTAGGGTTAAGGAATACAGGTTTTCTTCAATAACTAGACAGGGTGGAAACGGTGGATCCGTGGAAGGAAAAGTACAACCCTAAATAATTGTCAAGGAATACTCGGAATCAATATTACTTTTTTTATTAAGTAGGCTTACTTCATATAAATTGGATAAATCAAAATTAAAATCAAAAGTCATTTATTCAAACTAGGCTGAGAGTCAGAACTTTTTGAACGTCAAAATTACATAAGACAGTCCCCCTAAAACGCTCGTCCTTCACCACTTCCTAGCTATATCTCAGCTGGCAATTGAAACAATTAAAATAATAACCGGTCAAGTGCATGTTGGACCATGCACAATGAAGAGTTCCGTAGTTCGAATGAATTTATCCTAAGAACAAACTTAACGTTGTAGTTCAAAAATATATTCTCCTATACATTCCATTTGAAAATGTAACTTGGTCGAGTATTACTTGTTATCTTGTAAAGCCTGCTTAGCTATGATAGTTTTCCTTTTAAATTCCTTATATACAGGTTGAAATTGAAAACATGCGACAAACCGAAATGGGAGATTGTACTCATCATTATGAACAACTTTTACTAAGGGACCAATGATGCAATCGCGAAAAAAAAACATCTGTTCCCTACATTTATGTTCGCATAACTCGTCAAAATGTAGGGAACAGCTGTTTTTTTTTTCGCGATTGCATCTTTGGTCCCTCAGTAAAAGTTGTTCATAATGATGAGTACAATCTCCCATTACGGTTTGTCGCATGTTTTCAATTTCAACCTGTAGGTATAATAACGACACAATTTTTATGTTATAATGCCACAATTTAGCTGGCAGGCCAAACTTGACTCCAACAAAAATTGGCACTTTGAAGCTTAATATTTTACTAACGTATTCCTTATTCAAAAGTTACACATAAACCCGCAATTTTTTTTAGAAAGACACATCCAACAACACCCTACACCTTGGGGTAGACAATAAAAACTCATATTCCCACTTTACGTGTAGAGGAGGTACCCTAAAAATTATGTTTTTCAAGATTTTATTTCATTAATCCATGCCAACTTACAACTTTCTAGTACTAAAAGTATCTGAGTTTCTTTCTTCTTTCTTTATTTATAATACTTTGCTGATGAGGATCAAAATTCTACGGGGAAAATTGTTTCCTAATACGCTGAAAATAACACCAAAAGATTTTCAATATCCCTAACCAAAATTCAAATCCCATGCATGCACATAATAATATAACCTCATGTTTAAACACCATCATACCCATACTTTCTTATGGTGCAGTTATGGGAGCGCCTAACGGCCCTAATAATGTCCTAAGGGCGAAAGCTACTCTGTAATATTAGGCTCGTTCCAAGATTTAATATACTTATAGCCGTTCTAAAGATCATCGATTTTTATGCTGATCCTACGGGATCCCGCATAATTTTATAACTTACTGGTATGGGGTCATGGTAGCCCAGTATTAAGTTTTTTTCCAAAATAAAGGTCGCCTGCTGGTCTTCCTTTATGTGTAAGTTATGGTTAAAATGGAAAAGTTCAAACAAGAAATGTATTACATTTCTATTGTTGGGAAAGCAGACTTCACAAAAATGTAACATGTTTTCTTTTATAAACCTATTGAAGTTAACTCAAAATCTACAAGTATTGAAATGGATCCACAATTGCCGGAGATATCATGTAACACACATTAAAAAAAAGCACTAAAATTGAGAACCCCTTCTTTTTAAAGTTGGTAATAAAAATCATGTGACTGTCGCGAAAATTGTGCCAAGATTGATAAACAGTTTACTCTTCCTTGTACAAAATCGAGAAGTTTGACAATTTTATAGGCAGTGGGAGTGTTGCGCATAAAGAAAAGCGCAAGTGATTAATACCACAACAACGACACAACATTGACGCACAACCTATTACCACAAGTTCTGAACATGATTTGAACGTCTGTACTTCGTTGTATAAACCGGTTCTCGGCCGATTCATCACCATCATCATCATCATCATTTCAGCCGAAAGACGTCCACTGCTGGACTAGGCCTCTCCCAGGCTCTTCCACTTCAACCGGTCTTGTGCTTCCTACATCCAGCGGATTCCCGCGGTCTTTACAAGGTCATCGGTCCACCTTGTGGGAGGCCTTCCCACTCTGCGTCTTCCGGTACGCGGTCGCCATTCCAGATTCTTTCGGCCCCATCGGCCATCTGTTCTGCGAGCAATGTGCCCTGCCCATTGCCACTTAAGCTTGGCAATTCTTCGGGCTATGTCGGTTGCCTTGGTTCTCCTGCGGATTACGGAAGTTTAATTAACATTGACCGTGGTCATTGGATGCAGCGTAGAATGGGCGCCCCTAGCTAGATGGACCGATGACCTGAAAAAGGTGGCTGGGGCAGATTGGATGAGAAAAGTGGAGGATAGTGTTGTGGGCAGTGCAGTGGACTGCGAGTTGAATAATTGGATTGGTGACCGCTTGGGAACACCACGCTACGTCGTTTTTTTATATCTCGAAACCACTTTTTAGGGTTCCGTAGTCAACAAGAAACACTTACAATTTCGCCATGTGAGTCCATCCGTCTATCCGCTGCTTGGCTCAAATACTATTAGTACTAGAACGCTGCGAACCTCTACACGTAAAGTTATAATGTTGTTAATGTAAAAATATTCATTTAAAAACAATTTTTAGATTAAGGGATCGGTTTGTAAAATATTAAGCTGCTCATTTTTAAGCGTCAAACTGATCCTTCTGCTAGCTAAATGGTTGTTTTTGGATATGTGAAAAAAATATCAGAGTTATGTAGGCTTCACTAGTTAACGAGTACTAGTCAACAACAACACAACACGACTAAACGTGTTACATCTGCCAGGGGTGCGGGTTGTTCGAAAGAGATACCGTGGCCCCTGGCACACAGGCAACTGAGGGAACACGGGTGGGTTTTACTCAGTAAAAGTCTGACACGCCCTCCTGCTCCACCCAGAGCGGGAGAAGTTATTTGATGATTTCCCACCCTCAAAAAAAACCCTTCATTGTGCGATATATATCTTTAACCTTATGTATACTTTTTGAAACAAAAAAATATACAATGTTAAAACTCTAGTTCTAACTTAAATACCTAAAAACTTCAGACATAACCCCGATTCTCAGTTATAGGTACCAGAAGATTGACAGTCTAATACACGTGGAAGCCTCGAATTTCTGCCGGGAAATAATTAATTACAATCGTGAGACGGAAAACTGGCACGTAAATGTTTGTAAGGTTTCGAGAAGAAATTATTTGTCAAATGTGGCAGTGGTAAATGATTTAGTGAATTATTTTACGTAAGAAAGGGAGTTTTGGGAACGTAGAAAGTCAGACAAGAAGATGTGAGTTGAGTTTTTCTGGGAGGATTTTTTTATTAATTTAACTTGGATAAGAATTTACTAGGAATAACAATTCTGATGTCGTGTAAACAAGTTTATGAAAGAAAGAAAGGAAATTGAGAGTCAGCACAACGAAAAACCGACCAAGTATGTGTTGGACGGTGCGGGTTGTTCGAAAGAGATACCGCGGCCCCTGGCACACAGGCAACTGAGGGAACACGGGTGGGTTTTAGTCAGTAAAAGTCTGACACGGGCTCCTGCTCCACCCAGAGCGGGAGAAGTTATTTGATGATTTCCCAACCATAAAAAAGGATGTGTTGGACCACCCAAAATTAAGGGTTCCGTTGTTGGGATGAAAATGGAAGTTTGAAAAGAAATCCGTTGAAAATATTTACTCCCATTCTTGGATATACGTCACGGTCAGTTCTACAACTGCATATGTAAGTAAATCTACAAATGTACGATATTTTTTTGACGTTTTCGTTTACTTGTGCTGTGAGACCTTACTTCTCGCCAAATTCCATGATTTGAACAGAACGGTTTTGATTTATTTACGAATATCAAATTATGTCGCATAAATGACCGTATTTATATTACGTTTTTTGAGTTCCAAGGGACAGTTGACGTACGTATTTGATATTAATTTCAACTTGAAACCTCCGCGCGTTCCTAAGAAAAAGGGTCTTGACAAATAGACATACTGTCAGGCAACGAGCTGATACTATTAGGGTCCGTTTTTACCTTTTGAGGTACGGAACCCTGAAAAATAAGAATATAACACTTTATAAACATTAACAAAAATATACAAATTATGCTTGACCGCCAAATACGCTTTACTACTAAAGATATTCCAACATAGTGTACCTATTATAAACTGACAATTTAATAACGCAACTACTACTTTTTCAAAAAGTATCAGTTTTACTACTTAATATATTTACATAGGTACATCTCTAATCTTGTAATAATCATAGGAACAATTACGGGTCATAACCCCCTTAACAAACATCTTTATAATATAGGCGCCACAGACAGCCCGCTTTGCAGGGGCTGCCTTGACGCCGAGGAATCAGCTGCCCACGTCATCCTGGAATGCGAGGCCGTGGCTTCCCAATGTGAAGAAATTAGAACAGTGAGGTCACGCCGCGAAGCCTGTGAAGCTTCCAGGAACCTTCTGTGCTTTTGGGCGGACCTAGGCTGGCTTTGTTAGCCAGAATCCCCACGCACAACGGACCGAATGGGAGTCTACGTGCGGAAAAGGGAGTCCCATCAACATCATAGGTACATCTCTAAGGCATGATGAAGATGTAAGTGGAAACACCGGGAAGGATGCCCTGGAAGGACATATAGTTTAATGATATGTTACCGGTGATCTTCTTTAGAAAGGTCAGATGCATAGTACCCACAACCGTGTGCGTCTATGACCAGCATAGCTGTTCTCAAGCATTCGGCAGGCTATCGTATCGAAAATGACACATTTCGATAACCTAAATTGCCTTTCCCCCGACAGCATACAGCTGTCGAAAGAACAGCGGTCGTCTATTTATTTAAACTGACAAAAATTTCGGGATTTCGACTGTGAACAGCGTTTATAGGAATCCTATGATAACATTAACAATGATGTTCGGTTCCGTACGGAGGCGTATTGAATGGTAGTGAATAGCTGCTATGCAGATGTATCAACGTAAACGAAGCCTATGGTGGCGTTCTGTACTTTCTGCATAGCCTCATGGGATGAGGGCGTGAATTTATGTATGCATGGAACCTATCTCTATAGCAAATTGCCACCGATTCATTACCGAAATTACCCGAAACCAAGTCCACTCAATTATTCATACCATCACACATACCTAAACGTCATTATCCATCCACACATTATAATCCGGGATAATAATAAAGTAGACAATGTTCCATTAACAATGTCCTATACTGTCACAGTCGTGTATTATTTAGGCTTTAAAGCAGTGGACATTTTAATTTGGTTATATTATTCAGTGTAACTTAGTTATAAGTTATGATAAAGGGATGTAGTTAATATTTTAGAGGTAGGGTTAGCACATGCTTTTGTTTGAATTGTTAACAAATTTTTGGTTTAATATGTATAGTTTATATGGTACGGTGGTACGTAAATAAAGTTAGGTAACAATAGAAAAACATGTGTCGTTTGTTCGGTTATGTAACACAAGAGCGCTTGACGCGCTTTAAATCATTGTTTTTGTACAAAAAAGAATAATTAACAAATGTTGCCAATATGTTCGTCAACATTTTGAACAAAGAGTCCCAGAGAGTCTATTGTCGTTCGATGGCTTCATTAGTAATTTTTGTTATTCTTTGGCTTAAATAACTCCATTTTTTTGGCTTCTTATTCGACTCGACACGGGCACGAAGTTAATTTATTTTCAAGTGAATCCAGAATTCCAGAAATTCGTATTAGGCAAGTGGCACGTTTTGAATAAAACGTTGAGGAAACAACGAAAAGTTAAGGAGGAAAAAGTACACTAACTTTATAACATAATATACAACTCCTTCCCTCTTCACTCAGATACCTATCGCAAGAATCAACTTAGGAGAAATCGTCTGCTTAGGTTTTTCGCAGCTTTGTTGGCGTCGGTCACCATTCTAACCCGATGCAGCTGAATACGAGAGATCTTACATAGAGTAACTGCCCATCTGACCTCCACAACCCAGTTACTGAGTAATACGACACCCTTTTGTAACAATAGTTGTCAGACTTTCGGGCTTCCGACGTCTCGTAACGACTGTCAAAGATCCACGAATGACAGCCGTAATCAACGACTTAAGAGGGCTATTACAAATTTAAGTATTTAGTTTTAGATAAATTTAAAAGCGCGTGGTAGCTGATCGTGCGTGCGTGTATAGTGAAGTATGCTACTCAGATATGCTAACCATTATGATCCGGACGCCCAGGAACAAACTGGCGCGGACTTATAGCTAAAGCCCGCGCGTCCCGAGATATATAACTGATTCATAGCGTTGCATTCAAAAATTATTTAAAAAAATATTTTACTTATAAATAGACTGTTTCTTTTTTTCAATCAAGTCGACTTAGTAACCTTAGTTATTAAATACGTTTTTTGTTTAAATTTCTATTAAACATACATAGGTAAAAAATATGATTTCAGACGAAAAATTATCATTAATTCTCTGTTTTATGAAACATAAAATAATTATTTGAGCATTCTAAATAACAAGCTACAGTCCTACCACAGACATTTTTATAAATTACTAAACTAGTATAAATGTTCCATGTAACAGAGCATCAAAAGATGCCCGAAAGTAATATTTTACGAAACATTCTTTGCCGAGACAAGGTTTTTACTGACATAAATAAACAAATTGAAAAATTTGTTCAGAGCGCTCCCTAGACAAATAATGAAATTTTCCTGGACATATTTTTTATTTTTTGCCTATATCTAACCCATAATCACTCATCAAATCTCGAGTCAAACGCTCAAATTCAAGAAAAAATGTGAAACCGCCCTTAACGTGCTTTCCGCTGCACGGAGGGTTCTTAATATGTAAAGATAGTCACCCATCGACGGACCAACTGCTGTTATTACACAGCCCAAACTAGGAGAAATTAATGAGAAAAACATGAGCAAAGACGTTCGTTCTACTGTCTGCTAATAAAAACTAAAAGCTATCATGAAACTCGTTTAAAAGTTACCACGATTACGTTTTTCAGTATTGTAGCTGTTTTAAACTAACAGGATGACTAAGAACACATGTTGAACTAACTTAAATTACACTGTTACCACTTAATTAAAGCTGCGTTTAGTTACGATGCAGTTGTGTTTTTGTGTAAATGAGTACTGGCAGTTTACAGGATTTTTTAAACTACAAATTATTAAGGCTAGTTCTGATAACAGATTCATTTGAAAGAGAATATTTTAGTGCTGACATCCACTGCCTGATAAATAAATAAATAAATGTTTTATTGACATAAAAAGGTGTGACAATCAATTGAAACCCTGACTCCTGAGCTAGGTGGTACCTGTGTTACAGGAGTTAGTGTCTTCATCCGTTCATCCGTTTGTGGAACATTAATAATTTATGTGATAAAGTAAAATAAATTAAAATAACATTAATAGAATTTAGTGCATGCTTGCTCTAGTGTGGGTTTGTGTATGTTTGCGTTTTTTGTGTTTATGTATGAGTGTGTTGTATTATGTGTGTGTGTGTGTTTCTGAGTGACTGTTGTACTTTGTGCTATATCAAAGACTTTGTTTGCTTACATTACTATTTAGTGGTTACGTGTATTGTTCTTGAACTATTTTTTTCGTCTGTGAGTAATCCAGTGTTTCAAGCCATGTGTTAAGTTTCATTTTAGTTTCCTTTTTTTTAAGTGGGTTGAATTTGAGAATTTTATTTAATTTACAATAAATATATATACTTACTTATACATATATACTTATATATGGTGATATAGACCTAATGCCACATTTGTAGCTACATGTAAAAATATTTAAAGTATCTATTTGAATTAAATTACGTAACATTACACCTGTTATACCCGAATTGTAAGGCAGATGACAATGTGTTCCCATAGTACAACCCACATTTCGCAAATTATGATTAAGTCATTTGTAATAGGGGGCGAGTCTCTTAGTAGTTGGTATAAAATGATTTAATATTAATAATGCCCGTCACAATCCATTTATGCTTATTGTAATGAGTAAACAACTTCCCTATAGACATATACGGGTTTAACACCTACCAACAAGATATTTTTTAAATTTCGTTTTTTTTTGGGAAATTCTAT
The DNA here is from genome assembly GCA_947359405.1 of Antitype chi. Classification (NCBI taxonomy): domain Eukaryota; kingdom Metazoa; phylum Arthropoda; class Insecta; order Lepidoptera; family Noctuidae; genus Antitype; species Antitype chi. The sequence continues at coordinate 3,751,646 of OX375815.1, read as the reverse complement.
TTACTTCGACAATAATATTACTGCTGGACACAAGGTCCTGGATTTAATTCCCAGGATGGGCAAAAGGTTGGGTGTTTCCTTCAAGGATTTCTTAGTACCAGCCAGGAGTCTGGATTTATGCCCCATTGATGGCAATAAACTGGCCTCCTATTACATCGGACTTTAAAATAAGTACCCAAATGTGGATGTACTACATGTATATAATTATGTACTTATTTTATTTTATGGGTCTCAGTTGCGTGAAATAAAGGAAAAATAATAAAAAATAATAAGGCATGTTGTGGTTTTTTTTTTTTTTTTTGAGGGTGCGAAATCATCAAATAACTTCTCCCGCTCTGGGTGGAGCAGGAGGGCGTGTCAGACTTTTACTGACTAAAACCCACCCATGTTCCCTCAGTTGCTTGTGTATCAGGGGCCACGGTATCTATTTCGAACAACCCGCAACCCTGGCAGATGAAGTTATGGTGAGGATGTACTCACTACTTTGTCTGTGTAAAGGCTTCTTCAAACAGGCCCAACGCAACACTTGTAGAACAATATCCATGAAGTTTTCATAGAAATTGTTCTACGTGAGTCGTCGCGCCTGTTTGCAGGAGCCTTATTTCGTCCAGCATTCAATTTCAGGTTCTCATGCCCACAACCGCTAAATTTCAATCAATTACAGTTCTTAAACAGACTCACTTAACAATCTGTTATTGTCACACACATTCGTTGATTAATTTAGCAGAAATAGCGGTACAATACCGTTATAATAATGGTATTACCGGAGCTGTGTGTAATGTAACAAATCGACGCCGTTATAATCGCAACCGCGATTTATAGCTGGTCACAGTGCGGGGGTAACAGAGAATCAGTTTGGTTTTATTTTTGTAAGTTGTTACAGTGAAAAACTGGCCTATTTTCTAAATAACAGAAAAGCTGCAATTTGAACTAAAAAGTGCTTTTCATAGTTAATATTAAAAAAAAATCAAGAACAAATCCAACTAATATTGTAAATGTGAAAGTTTGTGTGTTTGGATATTTAGATGTTTGGATGTTTGTTACTCAATCACGCAGAAATGGCTGAACAGATTTAGATGAAATTTGGCACACAGATAGTTTATGACCTATATTAATATATATGATAGTTTTTATCCCGATAGTACGTTTCCTTGGGATAATTTTCAGCCACCACGCGGGCGAAGCCGCTAGGAAAAGCTAGTTCTAATATAATTTCATTATTTTTATGGCATGACAATCAAATCACTGAAACAGTTGACACATGAATTCCTTTACAGAGGTGCTAAGTTTTAAATAGTTTCTTTATAAGGTTGGGTTCTTAAATAGATAGACCAATTTCATTGTTATTTTCATCAATTAATATTATTCAATAAATGTATGTTGTAAGCTACACGGAAACAAGATTATCCTTAAAAATGTTGCTGTCATTCGCTAATTATGAGCGCCAAAATATTCTTAAAAGCTCTTGTGAATCAAGTCATAATAACTGAGACGAAACCCTTTGTCATTAAATATTATATTCTCTTCGCAAATACCAACACAGGATATTCCACGTAACATGCTCAAATTGAGAGCTAAGCTAGACGCCTGCATAATTGATACTCGATCAAATGTCTATGTGCTGAGCAAGCAAAGCATGCAAGTGTAATGATAGCCTTTATTTAGAGGAACTGGATCGTTTGGTATATAATACTATTGTTTAAAATATGAGCTGGTTTGATATACAAGTTGTTTAGATTAAACAGGGCTTAATATTAGGTTTCATTATTCAAGGAAAAATTGGAAAAATTCCCGTAACGACTGCCAAGATAACTAAATGATAGCCGAGGCTAATGGCTTAACAAGCTTTCCGAGGCATGGACCCATCTACGGACCAACCACGGCAAACGTAGCTTAACCGGATCGATCGACCCGTGCGGCTGTTATTGTTTAACCACAAGCAATAATTGGGTTTACTATAATTAAATATTGTATACACTTTCATTTACTAACCAATTCAACAGAATTGGTTAGTTAAAAGTGTAACATACACTGAATGCAGTCTAGCAGAACTTGCTACTAAATTTGTGGTTTGAACTTATTTACTACGCTGCTATGACGCAACAAGCGCAGTCATGATGTCAGCTACGCTGTCGCAAACGTGATTTGAGTTTATTTTTACTACGCTGCCGACGCAACAAGCGCAGTCGTAGCAGACGTGATTTGAACGTATTTCTACTATGCTGCTATGACGCAACAAGCGCAGTCGTGATGTCAGCTACGCCGTAGCAGACGTTATTTGCATTTATTTCTACTATGCTGCTATGACGCAACAAGCACAGTCATGATGTCAGCTACGCCGTAGCAGACGTGATTTGAACTTATTTCTACTACGCTGCTACGACGCAACAAGCGAAGTCGTGATGTTAGCTACGCCGTAGCAGACGTGATTTGAACTTATTTCTACTATGCTGCTATGACGCAACAAGCGAAGTTGTGATGTCAGCTACGCCGTATCAGACGTGATAAGAGCTTATTTCTACTACGCTGCTACGACGCAACAAGCGCAGTCATGATGTCAGCTACGCCGTCGCAAACGTGATTTGAGTTTATTTTTACTACGCTGCTAGGACGCAACAAGCGAAGTCGTGATGTCAGAGCAGACGTGATATGAGCTTATTTCTACTATGCTGCTATGACGCAGCAAGCGCAGTCATGATGTCAGCTACGCCGTCGCAAACGTGATTTGAGTTTATTTTTACTACGCTGCTACGACGCAACAAGCGAAGTCGTGATGTCAGAGCAGACGTGATATGAGCTTATTTCTACTACGCTGCTACGACGCAACAAGCGCAGTCGTGACGTGATTTAGTCGTGAAGTCAGCTACGCCGTAGTAAACGCTGAATGGTTTATTTTTACTAATATTTAATAAAATGTAGACATAAATAATTGTCTATGTTTGATCCCAGAATATCCAGATTCCTGGTAAAGGGGTACTATCGGATACTTTGACACATCTTAAGGGGTAATGTGACAAGGGCTAAGTGGTTCTCTATCTGATACGTATTCCACTTTCTGCTTATTAGTAATACTTGACGTGCGCTGAAATTAAAGCCTTTGTGATACAGCAGCAAATTAAACAATTTTATGTGTGCATATTTGGTTAAAACCTTGATTTAAATCAGAGCCTAGACAAAGTGGTAATCGTTTTCAAAGCGTTTCGTATTTCCACAACGATGTCAACAGAATTGATATAAGCTTTTTGGTAGCTTTGCCATCCAATACAGTTTTGACTTTCCATCATCGCTTCTGATATGTCATTGTCTGACTGATAGAATGTCACTTTGTCTAGTACAAAATGAAAGGAGAATGCTGTATCCTCGTATGTTTTCACCATAGGATACGCTAAGAAGAAAAACTTGTATGTTGATTATTTCTTAATGTAACTTATTATAATGCCTACAATACTCGAAGATTTAGCCAAGAGTGTGCCTAATAGTACACACATTTCACCAGTTATGTTCAACTCCCATGTTATAGGGGGCGAGCCTATTGCCATCATTCGGGCACAAAGCCAGACTCCCGACTGCTACTGAGAAATTCCTAATGAAAAAAAAATCCAATATCACTTTGCCCGACCTGAGAATCGACCTCAGAACCTGATACTCAGCACTTGCAAACACGACACACGATCAACGATTTCGTCATTTGATATTTCTTATTATTATTTTTATTCTTGATCTTGATCTACTGTTTACACTGCACTATATCCAAGATTTATAGCGTTATAAGCGTTATGAAGGTCCAAAAAGTTAAATTAGCGCAATCTGGTGCTGCGGTGCACCCGATTATTTTTCATTCTTCAGACCGCTCTCCGTTTAACCTCAATTTTGGACCGTTTTGCTTATGAAAGCCTTAATCATATCTAGTTTTTTTTGGAACGAGAGAACCAAGTGTAAAATTGAAACGGCATGAAATAAGTGGCGGTAGTTTTCGTGTTATTCAAAGATTTTGTGTGTTGGTATAGGGATGAATAAAATGGTTTAAATTTACCGTACGTCCTTAATTTTTTCTACATTTCATGGGGCTAATCTTAACTAATGTTATAAATGCTAAAGTAAGTTTGTTTCTAACGTTTTCACGCCAAAACGACTAAAAGGAATTGGATTAAATTTTGCGCACAGATAAACCATGACCTGGGTAAGGACGTAGTCTACTTTTCATCCTGGATCGAAGACTAAGTCGCTACCAACATCTAGTAATTTTATACTTTTAAAATTATATCTTAATCTCATGCCAAACCTTTAAAAAATTTCCTTACTCAAACATTTTTTCAAAATTCTCTTTTTAAAACATAAACTTAATGGAAAATATCACTTCATTTATTCAAATCAAGAGATAACAACGACCTAAAATGGAGCCCTCAAACGACAGTGATTTATTAATATAGCGCTCGAAGACAACAATCTTAATTAAAATCGTTTCCAACTAAATATAATAATATTACGAACATTATATTAATGAATATTCTGAAACAAAAAAATGAGAAATTCAGGCTTCAGGCAGTCGTTAGTTATCACTGATATCCAAGTTATTATTACAATACGAATTCCCGGGTGACGTCGGGTGACATGGGTAGTGAAGTCCCGAATATCAGCCCGCTTTGGGAATACTTTAGCTCCAAAATCCATGGTTTATGTAGTAATAGGGGAGAATGGTGATGTGGTTGCAAGGATGGAGCGTTTTGGGGCTTTTGAATGTTATTTGAATATGTTTTGTTTTTTAAAGGAGCAAAAGGAGTATGTAGGTAAGTTTCTGCATACCTGTATGAAGCGCGAGCTTGTTTATTTATACAGCTTTTTACGAATGCTAGGTATTTTATTTAGGTAAACAAGAGTTCGCCAAGTCTTCCCATCGCCTATATCGGTTTGTCTGAAGACTAATGTCTTCAACCAGTGCGTCCTGCCCGTAATAACATACGGTGCCGAAACATGGACACTGACAGTTGGGGTGGTCTACAAATTCAAGGTTGCTCAGTGCGCTTTGGAGCAGGCTATACTCGTAGTTTTAGGGATAAAATGAGAAATGAAATTATCCGGAGTTACCGACATTGCTTGCAGAGTGAGCAAACTGAAGTGGCAGTGGGCTGGCCGTGTCTGTCGAAGGACCGGTGAAGCAGAGGAGTCCTGGAGTGGAGACCGCGTAGCGTGAGACGGCCCTTAGTTAGATGGACCAAGGACTTATAGAAAGTGGCTAGGACAGACTGGATGCGGAAGGTGGAGGGCAAGATTTTGTGGTGCAGCTTGCAAGAGGCCTATGTCGAGCAGTGGACTGCAATATGACGATACGATAGACAATATGATAGCCTCCGAGGTATAACGTTTAAGTTCAAACGCCTGATGCAGTCAATGATCAATTGATTTATCTTTTTACCACGACGTAAGCTAGTCTTGAACGCTGTTTCTCCTACTGCTAGCCCGTATTATCCCACTGCTGGCCAAAGGCCTCTCCCCGTGACTTCCAGCTATTTTAATCCACGGCTAAATTGTACCACTGGTCGTGTGTTTTCTTCAGCTAGTCCTGCTATCTTCTATGGGGTCTGAACGTACGTCTGTATGCATTCTTGAATAAATCATGTCAATATCTAAAGAGAAAACTAAAGTACCGTAATTTTTATCAGCTGGTTAGAAAAACCACTTTTACAAAAACAGTTTAAACAATGAATCAGCTATCAAGAACCAAATCAAACTACGTTTTTCCAAGAAAGCCAGAGCCGAGGATGGAAGGTATTTAAGTAATTCAGCTAAGCTGTAAATAATTAAAACCCCATTCTCCGAACCTATTCATTATACTTACGTTACATTATTATAAATACCAGTATTCTGTTTACTGCGAATAACAACGAATTTTCCAATATCATGTATGTACATAGAAATACGAGACAAAGTAATAAATACCGATACAGTTACCCGTATAGTTTTCGCAAAAAAAAGGTCTCATTCCAACGAATAAAATGGTCCTAACAAAAAAAAAAGGAAAATACCGCAGCCCGGAAATGCGCGCGTGACCGGTATACCGCGCCGTATATTTTTTTGTGTATTTTTTGCAAATTTTTACTTCGTTTTTGACTACAGTTTGTTTAAAATACGCGATATCAAATTTGCATATTACGTTTTATGTCAATTTTACTGCAAGTTAATCATTCGGTTTCGTTGAAGTTATTTTAATTTTGTGGTGAAATGTTTCTTTCAAAAAAGATTATCCGGAATATTGACATTTTATTCGCGACATTGTCAATGAACAAAAAATGCTGCCTATTTTTCTTTTTTGATGCGTTGTCGAATTCCGCTTTAGGTTTCAAATTCAATGTAGTCCTCCAATATTGACCAACTACAAAAAAGTTACACATGTTCTACATACTGGAAAACGTTAAAGTTAAACATTTACAGTATCAATTCAATATTTTAACATTGATCTGTAACCTATCAGCGAAAGAAGTATCGTAAATACTACACCCGAAAAATTTAATTACGCACACAGCATGCTCACAAAACGGTGAAGAAAAATATCGTGAGAAAACCGGCATGCCTTAGAACCAAAAAATTGGCAGACATGTGTCATCTCCCAACTCCCTCACAGAGAGGAGGTATGTGGCCCAGCACTGCACACAACTTACAAAACTGGAATCGTAACCTGAAAAAAAACGCAAGCACGCGTCCAGTAATCCATTCTACGCTAAAAAAGTTAGTGCGGGCGTGCACCACAATTCGGCCATATTAAATTGGCTGGTAAAAGCGGATTGCTTTTGGTTTATTAGCGGGCTAATTTGATTTTATGTCCGACCACTGCGGTCTTGCCCCGTGACTGGAAAAGTAAACAAATGAAGCACGCTTACGGACCTGCCAACCTACATTCGACTTTATTCTATACCTTGAAACACTCCGTTGAAAAAGTATTTCCGTGTCGGGTGTATTTTTAAACTTCGATCGGCGTGCATGTATTGTTTTTTTTTTATGGGTAAGCGGTACTTAAAACGGTACTAATGTGTGGTTTTGAATACAGGTAGTCTCGGTCCATTTCCGGGCTGGGTTTTAAATAACTTATGATTGTGACTACATGTAGTCAAAAATGCATTTATAGGCTGTTTTTATTTTAAATATTTTTTACGAACTAAGTTTTATGTGTCTAAAACTCTACATCTATACAGGGCGTCTGACGACTTTGCTACTTGGAGGGAAAGTATGTACCTTAAATACTGCAGAAAGGAAAATTTACTGAATGAAGACGTCATTTTAATTTTAACAACAATACGAACTGCATTAATTTTTTTTTAATAATCGCCTGTCTGAACCGAGAGTTCTCAATCATATTCATTTATTTCTTCTTAAACAATTGATCAAAACAATAGGCATTTTTAACCGACTTCAGAAAGGAGGAGGTTATCAATTCGATATGTTTAAATATATCGCACTAATAATACAATACTGTTGTAACTCAAAATATGTAAAATTTGAGTTATCATCATATTCAAACGTAAAATTTAATTCCCTACGCGTCAATAATACCGTCGTTAGAATAGAGTAAGAAACAAATAAGAGATGGCGCCTTGAGTCATTATTCATGATGACTGACTGTCAAAATCCGCCATCCAATATTGCATCATCTTTAGTTACGATCAAAATGCAACTTGGAAGGACGTGCGCTTTACGTGTAAGACCGCATTTATTCGAATTGGAACATTATTACTGAATCAGGTATGTAAAAGATAAACTATTATTTCGAGTTAATACATTATATTTGATTTAAACCTAAAGGTGAATTTGGAGTATTTCTAGTTGTTACACTATTATTGATTCGCAAAAATGCGATTTTAAATAATATTTTTACTTACATCATTCTTGGTGGTTTAATAAGTAATTTTAGACATAATACAGTATTGTTGAAGTACTTTCATTATCTGGTTTATTGTGATTATTTCTTAATATTGAAACAAATACTTATTTGTTGATCCCGGCTTTTAAAATCACGCATTCGAACATGTTAAAGTAAACATTAGAATACTTTCATTACCCATTTTTTTTTAATAATTTAGAGTTACTACATTCTAGATGACAAAGGTACAATATTTAAGGTATTTTACTCAATAAATAATAATATTGCTATTTTTTCGTAAGTTAAGTATGCACCGTGGGCGATTGCTTGTTGATATGGCGACAAAAACAACGTCAAACAATCACCAGGAGAAAGAAAATGACGAACCTATTAAAGAAACCCCGCCTTTGAATTCTTCACCTTCATTATTGAAACCGGTGAGTACAAACAATGAAAGGTCCCAGAATTATGACTACGAAGCTGTGAAAGAACAACCGGAAAACTCAATACCTTCACCTTCTACAAGAAATGTAGTTCTTCAAGAAATTGAAGTGAGCAATGCACTTAGTAGGTACGTGTAGTAATGTTGAAACGACTGAATCCAACCAAAGGAAATATTACATTTCACCACTGCACACCGATCAGAGTGATTTTGATGATCCCGACTGTGACCCTCATTTTATACCTGGTTAAACTAGTAAAACCCCGAGTTTCCTTCAAAGTGGAGCAACATAATCGTCAAGTAGCTCTTCTACAAGTAGCTATTCTTCCAGTAGCTCCTCGTCAAAGAGCTCAGATTATGAAGCTGAGATAAACCTCGTTGCTTCAACTAACGAAATTGAAATGCAAGTAAAGCGCTTCTTTAAATCTAGACCAATCTATGTCCCACAAAAATATGTCACCTTAATTCAGACCGCTAAAAGACAGGACAACCTTATAGAGTCAATGAAATTACTAATGATAAATTTTATGATCTTAAATTACTTCAAGAACAGTGGGGTAATAATTTTAATATGAACACGAATAGAAACCAAGTAAAATGGCACGACATTAAAGTGCTTCGTATTCGTAACTCAATGGATGTTATTGAGTTTTTTCTACAAGAATTCTTACGAAGGTGACAATTACCAAAATGTTTTCGTACGTAATACACGACGAGCTGGAAACCAAACGTTATTATTTTCTGTTGGTTTGACACAAGCATACACTAGTAAGTTAACTTTAAATCCAAATAAAAAAAGAGACATTAAAGAACTGCTGGACAAAAATATAATTCCCAGGACCTATTATGATTCATACTTTACTGATTAATTTTAACGAAATAAAAAGTGTTTGTATTATTATTGTGATTTTTAAGTATTTTAAATAATTATTAATAAAAAATGCTCCATACTTATTACAATTTAATTGTGATTTTCAGACTGATGTAAAACAAGTTGTACTTAAATATACTTACCTATAATTATTCTGACTGATTTTTTGTGATTATCTAGTTTTATTTATTACCTAATTTCATAACTTTAAATTGAAAATGATTGTGTGAACTTACAACTAAATAAATAAATAAACATAAAAATTGTTGTAACTAAAAAAATGTTACACAAAACGATAAAAAAAACATCTTAAAATTTGTAGTAACTCAAAATGTTTCAACAATAACTACGCAACTAAAAATAATTCATCTTTCTGAAAACTTTATTCAAGGCAATATAGTCTTAACTCAAAAATTGGAAATTAATTCACTATCTGTATTTTTTTCAATGATTGGTAAATACATAAATCTGTTAATTTCATTAATAAACATAATAAAGTATTCATTTTTTTATAAACTATAACAGGAAGTGAATAATCAGTTTTTAGTCGATTCTCAAAAAAGTAAAATTTTGAGTTACAACAGTATTGTATTATTAGTGCGATATATTTTTTTATGTATTTTTTTGATTTGCAAAATTATTTTTTTCGAAAGGTGTTTATGCCGAAATGGTACCATTTAAATTTTATAAAGATCTGATGAGGAGTTTTGGATACCGACAACGGAACTCCCCAAAAAATTACAGAAAATCAACCGCGATTGCTGCTATTGCATAAATGTGCATATCTTTGATTTGAGTGACTTTGAGAATACCCCTAGGATGATGAAATTTCGAATTGGTGTGGGGTACTATACTAAAAAGTGAAAAATAAAAACGTTTTTTCCAAAAAAAAAACAGACTTCCGAAAAAACACTACGAAGTGAAAAATTACTTTAATTTCAGAAGGCGGTCACTGAAAATTAAAATACAGATCCAAAGACACCGACTTACGAAATTATTTTTCACTTAGTAGTGTTTTTTCGGAAGTCGGTTGTTTTTTATACTAGTACTTTCGCAGATAAAGGTGGAAAGGGGATGGTTAATTTTCATTAATTTTTAAAAACAGCTTTAAAACTTTTTTCTTTTAAAATTATCAAATAAAAAGATTGGAAACCCTCACAATAGGTAAGCACTTTATTTTGATATGTACAATTACGTACACATACCATACTACGGTACAATTTGTATTTTTTTTGTTCCAATATTCATTTAATTATGTTACACGTCCGTGTTTGGGTCACCAAAATTCCAAATATAATGGATTTAGAACTAAATGACACGATATTAAATTTAGAACAAAATGGCTGTCACTGTAATTGGGAACCTTTTTTTATCTATTTTTCTACGTAAGCAACCCGGAAGAAACGATTAAATAGTAACATAATGTCGATTTGTTTAAACTGCTTTCTACAATCAATACCTCCAATATTAATCCAAAGCCTTAAATATGTCACAAAACCACTTCACATCGCAAGAAACCAACCTTAAACAACACCACATTCTAGGTCAAACTCAACAACAGCAGCAAAAATAAAAAGATAGCTCAAATAGCTACGCTGAGCTCCGATGAAAATGCCAGGGAACATGAAATATCGTCAAAAGACCTCTAGAGGTCATTGTCGGCACAATAGACGATACGACGTACTGCATTCTGCTGCAAGGCAAGTTATTCCAGATATTTTTGGAGTTATTATAGTGTAAATCTTCGCTTTATTTTATGGAAAGTTTCGCAAAGAATTTGAGAAGTTTAAACTGTGGATGCAGGTCTTAGAGTTCATTTTATGGTTGGATTGTAGAATAGTTATGCAACAACAAGCGATTTTCTCAATCCACTTAGGTTTTTTCTTCATCAGATTTGTCAACCGTTGTAGTTAAACTAAGTTAGACAGAATACTCTTTGTTATGTACACATTGTACACCATATCAATGGTTTATTTCTATTTCATTCAATGGTAATATACTGAACTAGCTGCTGCCCGCGGCTTCACTCACGTGGAGATCGGAAATTATTCCACGGAAACGTACTAACGAGATAAAAACTATACTTTGTATTAATCCAGATTATAATCTATCTGTGTGCCAAATTTCATCCAAATCCATTCAGACATTTTTGCGTGATTGAGTAACAAACATCCCAACATCTTCACAAACTTTCACATTTATAATATCACTATAGGGGGATAACTTAAAATCCGTGGTTAAAGTAATTTTTCACGTTAAGTATAGTGTTTTTTTTTAATTTTAATTAAAGTAATTTTTTTTGTAAAAATGTTTTTTTTACACTTTTCAGTTATGTTAGCTGCTCCCAATCAATTCATTTACCACTACTTCCGTTGTAACTAACAGTTTGTGTATCTTGGTGATATTCTAATACTTCCTGTAAGATACACAAAGCTAACGCAAGAACTACCCAAGCAAAGTTATAAAAAATTATAAGACAACTCCTGAGGCATACACCATATGCATTAAAAAATAAATTTCGAAATCGATTCACAATTTCCGGATATACCATAGAACATACATATATTTTTTTTGAAAAATACAGTTTAAATGAGAACCTGCTACTTTTTGAAGTCGAATTAAAATAACCACAACAATCACAAAATAATTAGCTTATCCTAACTCAGTAATCTCATAACCGTCATTTGCGACATAAAAATATATTTCATGACTGGTCCAAAAATAATCAGAGAATTTAACGAACGCTTAATCCCTACATCTTTATCTTTTTATTATCTTTTCCTTTTTCCCGCCTACCGTTTACATTGTACGACAATAATGTAAAAAAAATAATTGTCAAGTGGAATTCTTAAGGGGACATTTTAGGAAGAAAGCTTTAAGAAATAATGTTGGAGAATTTCTAAATTACGGTCTGTATTCTTTTAAACTGTGGTGGGTTTTGTTGGGTAAGGCTCTGATTTGCGTAAGCCATTGGATCAAAGTTAAATGCTATTAAATGAAAAGGAGTCCTGACTAGATACAATATCTTCAGTGATACTGATATCGCTTTGTAAGCATTTATCGCTTATTTAATAAACTTGAAAAAGTTTTCTTCTGCGGGTTTTGGTATTATGCCAAAGGTGGTGATATACAAAGTGTAATGTACAGTGCAATGTGTAATGTACAGTGCAATATACAATGAAATGGTGTTATACAAAGTACCTACATCTAAATGTTTCAGCTCTATACGAATATACAATGTGTTTTTTTTTTACATCCCATAAACTCTAGGGTTATATTTTATAAGTAAAAAAATATGTGGTCCAAAATTCATAGTTTTGAAGATATCATCAATCATAATCAATTTAGGTCAAACATTTTGACCCGTATGACGATTTTTTTTACTTTTGTGACATTGCCAAATTTCGGAGTAGTGAGGTAAAGATTAGACTCTCGATGTGTGTAGATATCTAAGTTTCATTGATAAATACGAGTAATTCATTCAAAGGAATCATTCATATTTAAAGCTAAGAAAACGCGATGTTGTTATGCCAGTTGATTCTTTGATATGGTCTCATTCATACTTAGAGTTATGGGATATAAAAAAACTTTGTATAAAACTTTTGGACTTCTGGGGGCCTACTCGTCCGTCTACGAAGATACGCCCCGTTCGAAAGTAATTCGAAACTGCGGAGTGAACCCTAGACACAATCAATTAACTTTATTGGACGGGCTAAAATATATCGGGAGTAAGGACAACTGTCAAATTGTGTTGTCATTCATTATAATTGAACAGGCTTCGGGATGCTATTCCCAATCCTTTCCTTTTCCTCCCTGTTTAAATTCACCGCCACTCGCACTCGCCTATCACTGTGAGTGCGAGAAGGACAACGCATCGCTCCCGCCATCTGCCGGCGTGGAGAGAAAATAGGAGTTCGAAAAACGAAACGAAGATTGCCGGCCGGCGACAACGCGTGCGTTGAAAAAACACCAAAATATCGCGAAATACGACTGCTAGTGATACAGTGTGGTGATCTCCTGGCTCCCAGCATCCCGTGAGTACCTGACCTCTTCAATTTACCATCTTTTAGCCTGTTTACCTGAGTAGGAAACTTCAAAAGCGTCCTTGGCAATACGCGATACTCATTCATATTTGTGGTCCATTTCGAGCGCGAATACCTGTAGATTACAGTTTTTTCAGGCATTCTCAGGTTCAATCTCAATAAAAAACTCTGAGAATTGCTAGATTTTCGCATTTTAAAAGTATTATCCTACAAAATTGTGTTGTCATACTCGCAGTATGCGACTATGCGGATTCAGAGGTCGTCTTAATTTTAGTCGGGTTATATCACAATAATTCACGTAATTTACGTGACTAATTGTTGGTAATCTTATTATCTATAACTATTCACGATATTTATACACTAACAAACATTATTACAATTTAACCTAACCTAATAAATCTCAACTTAGGTTCGTATTTTCATAATCATTATTTTACATACGAAACATAATGGAGGAGGGTAAACTTAGACTTCTTCAATCTCAACGCGAATATGTTTATCGTGATATCCAAATCCTTTACGACTTATCAAAATCTATGATTCAAGATCGTTCAAAGGTATCGTCGTTCAAGGCGAGATATACTCGAATACATTCAATTCGCGAAGAATTTGTTGCGTTATGTAGTAAAATACAAACTGTGGAGTTAGCCATGAAACCTGATGCACAAGTGTGTCAAAAGTCTTTGAGTTCGTTTGATGATTTGTACTATGCCGTAATCAGTGCAGCGGCTGACTTGCAGATCGCTGATAAGAGCGGAAACGTCGACGGGACGTCACAGGCGACGGCGGCGCCGCCCGCGTGTGCGGAGGCGTCTGACTCCATGCAAACGGGACGTAACGCGCGGCTACCGAAACTTGAGTTACCTAAATTCGATAGTAACATAGAAAACTGGCAAACATTTTATGATATTTACAAAACTTTAATTCACGATAATAATTCGATTTCGCAAATAGAAAAATTTCATTATTTAGCGTCTTGTTTACAAGGCCCGGCTTTGTCCATTATCAAAGGAGTTCCGATGACCGCCGATAATTACGAAGTAGTTTTTAATAGTTTGATCGAGCGTTATCAAAACAAGCGTATTATAGCTTTAACATATCTAGACAAATTCTTTAACCAGCCAGTTTTAAAATCGGGTAACTTCCAAGATCTACAAACTTTAACAAACGTAATTTATGAGGCATACCATGCACTCCAAGCTTTAAAAATTGAAAATTTGGGTGATTTTATCTTATTTTGTTTAACTTCGCGCGCCTTGGACTCGGACTCGCGTAATCGTTTCGAATCTCAGAGAAACATTTCACAATTACCTACTTTTTGTGAATTGTTAAAGTTTCTTCAAGATTATGTTAAAATCTTAGAAACTAGTCATTTATCTTCTAAATCTCATCTCAATAACAATCCTAACTCTCGTAACCTTGAAGGGAAAAAACCTTCGCCCGCTACTAGTAGGCAAAATAGCAGCGGATCCAAACGCTCATCTTATCTCGCAAAATCTATCTCACCTGCAAATGTGACTTGTGCTCATTGCAGTGATGCACACTTGATTTATCGGTGCCCTACCTTTCAATCCTTAGATTCTCGTGCTAGACTCGCGTTAGTACAAGGTAAAAACAATATGTGTACAAATTGTTTACGTACAAATCACGTCATAGAAAAATGCATATCTAAAATGTCTTGTACGGTGTGTGGATTACGTCATCATACCTTATTGCATATTGACCCAGCGCCATCCAGCGCCGGCGCAACTACTGGAGCGAACGTTACAGCTCATTCTCACGCCGCCGTTCCCAACCGCGATATGGTTTTACTAGGGACATGTCAGGCGCGCGTGTTCAACACCGCCGCCGGCACTCAATGTACCGTGCGTGCACTCGTGGACAGTGGGGCGCAGGATTGTTTTATCACCGCTGCGTGCACGCGAACACTCGGGTTAAAACTCCGCCGCTGTAATCTTAGCATAGCCGGACTAGGACAAAACTCAGTCACACAAGTAAAGGGGGTGACGGAATGTACTATACGACCTGTACATGGTGATGCTCCACACTTTAATATCAAGCCAGTCGTATTAGATAACATTACTGCTCTAATACCTAGCGTTAAAGTACCATCAGTCGTTCGAGAACGTTGCAAACATCTAGTGTTAGCCGATCGCGACTATGATGTTCCCGCCAAAATCGATTTATTAATTGGGGCGGAGCTATTCCACGAAATCTATGACGGTCAACGAATCAATCTGGGGTCCGGTTTACCTACCGCTCTGCATAGCGTTTTCGGGTGGATTCTGTCAGGGGCAGTAAACTCCAATTCTGCACCTTTAAACACCGCGTGCTCTTTAGTGGCCACCACATTTAAATTAGATGAGCAAATTCAAAAATTTTGGGAAGTGGAGGAACCACCGCGCGCTGTTATCACCGTACCCGAGAATAATACCTGTGAACGCATGTACACTGATTTAACCTATCGCGAACCTAACGGACGATACGTCGTACCTATCCTCTTAAAGGATGGCGATCGTTCTTTGGGTGAATCTTACAATAGTACCTTGTCGCGTTTAACTCATCTTGAAAAGAAACTTAATCGTCAGACTGAACTTAAATCCGATTATGTTAATTTTATGCGCGAGTACGAGAATCTAAATCATATGTATCCCGTACCTAACCCTGAGGTACCTACTCTCAATCGTTATCTTATCCCTCATAGTTGCGTCGTTCGCCCAGAGAGCACGACCACTAAATTGAGAGTAGTTTTCGATGCTAGTTCTAGAACTACTAACGGTCTATCTTTAAATGATATTGTATTCACTGGCCCTAAGCTTCAAGTGGATATTGTAGACATCATAACCGGTTTCAGATTACACACAGTAGTTTTAACTTGTGACATCTCAAAGATGTATAGAGGAATCTTGCTTAGACCGGAGGATCGGAACTTTCAACACATACTATGGCGAGAATCTCCTAGTGATCCAGTTAAAGAGTACGAACTTGCGACTGTCACCTACGGAGTTAGAAGTTCACCTTATCTGGCCATCCGCACCCTCCATCAATTAGCAGCCGATCATGGCGCCGCGTATCCCCGTGCAGCTGAAGCTCTTCTTCACGAGACATATGTCGATGATATTACGACCGGCGCGCCATCTGTACGCGAAGCCATAGAACTAAAAGATCAACTTATCAATTTATTAGGTTGTGCTCAACTTGAGCTCCGAAAATGGAGTAGCAATTCACAATCCTTTCTTAAAACTTTGCCTGTAGATCATTGTCAATCACCTAAACTTTTCTCTGAAGAAAGTGATAAATCAACGTTAAAAATCTTAGGAGTCCAATATGATCCTGTGAGTGACAATTTCAGTTACTCACAGTCCCCAATCGAGGACAATAAATGTACCAAGCGTTCCATCTTATCTAGCATCGCGCGTATTTACGATCCTCTTGGGTGGCTCACACCTTTTATTTTAAAAGCCAAATTGCTCCTTCAAGATTTGTGGCGTCTTAATCTTTCATGGGACGAACCTGTGCCCAGAGACATAGCTCTAGAATGGCAGGGTTTTATAGCGGATCTTCATAATTTAAAATTAATAGAAATCCCTCGTAGGATTATACCTTCTCAGTCTAAGGAATCTCAACTCATCGGATTTTGTGATGGATCTACTAAAGCATATGGATGTTGTGTTTATCTTCGTGTCGTTACCTCTCACGATGTACAAGTTTATCTGTTAATTGCCAAGTCCAAAGTAGCACCTCTAAAAGTGTTGACTGTCAACCGCTTAGAGCTTTGCAGTGCTGTATTACTGTCCAAAGTAATAAATCGCATTCATTCCTTGCTTAGTTCAAAAATCATATTGAATCAATCTATCTTGTTCACAGACAGCTCGACTGTATTGTCATGGTTGAATACTGAGCCACACAAGCTTAAGACATTCGTTGCCCACAGAGTGGTCCTAATTAACGACAGTCCTGTGCCAACTGAGTGGCGACATGTGTCCACTCATGACAACCCAGCCGACATCTGTAGTCGTGGCTTATCATGCTTATCTTTATCTTCTTCTCAAATCTGGTGGTCTGGTCCTCAGTGGCTGTCCAACGAACCATTCAACTGGCCTGTTTCAGCAGTTGAAGTGTCCGATAACGTGCCAGAACTTAAGCCCGCATCACGCGCGGGTCATACGGGTGTGACACGTGACGCTGACTTGCTTGATTCCATCCTGGAACGCCACTCCTCTCTTTCCCGAGTGGAAAGAGTAGTTGCATGGATCTACCGTTTCATCAACAACGCGAAAACTAAACGTTCTGACCGTAACTTATTATCTTATCTGACAGCCACTGAATTAATCCAATCTTTAGATCATTTAACAAAACATGTTCAACATCAAAGTTTTAATGATGTCATATCTTTAATAGCATCCAAGAAACCTTTACCCAAACATTTATCTAAACTCTCTCCTTTTCTTGACACTCGCGGAATCTTGCGAGTGGGGGGACGTCTCAAGCACGCGTCATTACCAGGTCGCGTCAAACATCCATACCTCTTACCTAAGATTTCTCAATTGAGTACTCTTCTTATTGACCACTATCATACAACTTATCTTCATTGTGGGCCTCGCCTACTCCAATCTTTAATTATGCGTCGATTTTGGATACTCGGCATTAGAAATCTTATCAGATCGCGGTTATCTAAATGCGTGACCTGTTTTAAAATCAAACCTATTCCACTTCAACCTTTACAAGGTGACCTTCCATCTTCTCGATTACAACCGGGTCATTGTTTTAAAACAATCGGGATCGACTTCGGAGGTCCTTTTATGATAAAAGAAAGTAGACGTCGTAACGCTAAAACTTACAAAGCGTATCTTTGCCTCATAGTCTGCCACGCGACCAAGGCTGTTCATCTCGAGCTGGTTACTGAGCTCACATCTGAAGCATTCATAGCGGCCTTGGATCGTTTTGTATCGCGGAGAGGACTTTGTCACTCCATAGTCACAGATGGTGGTACTAACTTCGTGGGTGCCAGGCGTTACTTGTCGGAAGTTAGCGAAATGCTCAACCGCGAAAGCGATAGTATTTCCAGTCACCTCGCTTCTCGTGAAATCACGTGGAAGCTCAATCCTCCTTCCGGTCCTCACTTCGGAGGCATTTTCGAGAGCGGTATAAAATCGACAAAATACCATCTCAAACGTATTATCGGATCCCAGATTCTTACCTTTGAAGAATTTTATACTATCTTAACGAAGGTGGAAGCCATGTTAAACTCTAGACCCTTAGTAGAACTATCTTCCGATCCCGGCGAGGTTGACGCTCTTACAGCTGGTCACTTCCTCATCGGTCGACCTTTAGTATCGCTGCCTGAACCGATGTATGCCGAAAACGAGACATTACGTACTCGTTGGCAGCTATTACAGCGCCTATCACAGAGCTTTTGGCGCACTTGGCAAAGGGACTATTTGCATACCTTACAACAGCGAATGAAATGGTTAAAACACGGCAACCGTCAGCCAAAACTGAACGATCTTGTAACCATTTATGAACCCAACTTACCTGCTAACGAATGGAGGTTGGGTCGCGTTGTACAGCTGCATCCGGGTAAGGATGACATTACTCGGGTTGTGACAGTCAAAACATCTAAAGGCTTACTTGTAAGACCTGCTGTCAAAATTTGTCCTCTTCCAATTGAACAAACTAATTAATCTATCTACTTATATTTCCATACTTATAATTTAACGCACTTATAACACTTAAACATTTTCAAGTATCTATTATATATCAAAATTGTATATTACATTTAAACTTATTTTAATCTTATCAGCTTGATGACAAATGAATCCGCATAGGCCTTAAGTCTCGAACTTCATCTATCTTATCTTGTGAAATCCCTGGTTGATTTCAAGTGGGGGGATATGAACAGGCTTCGGGATGCTATTCCCAATCCTTTCCTTTTCCTCCCTGTTTAAATTCACCGCCACTCGCACTCGCCTATCACTGTGAGTGCGAGAAGGACAACGCATCGCTCCCGCCATCTGCCGGCGTGGAGAGAAAATAGGAGTTCGAAAAACGAAACGAAGATTGCCGGCCGGCGACAACGCGTGCGTTGAAAAAACACCAAAATATCGCGAAATACGACTGCTAGTGATACAGTGTGGTGATCTCCTGGCTCCCAGCATCCCGTGAGTACCTGACCTCTTCAATTTACCATCTTTTAGCCTGTTTACCTGAGTAGGAAACTTCAAAAGCGTCCTTGGCAATACGCGATACTCATTCAATAATATTGAGCCCTAAACTAATATTTTTATCAAATCAAATCAAATCAAATCAAATCATTTATTTTTGCAAACATGGGTAATTGGTACATAGATGTTTTCTTAAAAAATTAGTCCTCCATATTCTACCGTGTCATGGGCATGCAAATAATATTCCTTTCCAAAATTATACAGAAATTCTATTGAATAATTATAAATGTCAAATCATTAGAATTCCAAAAAATAAATAAAAGAAGAAACAAAAAACAGATTAATATCATTAGTGACATTTCTACAGTAATAGGTATGTCAAAAAAAAAAAAAAATTGTATGTCAAAGTGTAAATCTGAATAAAAAGTGTCAGAATAGGAACATGTATGTCAATCATAATAATAGTTTAACAATCAGTGCAGAGATTTATCATTAAGGAAGTCGTCAATTGTGTAATAGCTTTTCTCAATTAATATTTGGTTTAGTGCCCTTTTAAATTGTATTACAGTCATATTTTTTATCAGATCAGGTACTTTATTATAAATACGTGGGGCAATACCAAAAAAACTTTTCTGCATAAGTGCGGTTTTACATTTCACTTGGCATAGTTTGTTTGCATATTGAGTCCGTATCGGATTTTTTCGAACTGCTGACAGTTTTTCAAATAATTGTGGATTGTTTTTTACAAATAGAGCTGTTTCCAAAATGTATAAAGAAGGAAAAGTTAAAATTTTTAAAGACTGAAAATAGGAAAGACAGCTATCTGTTGTTTTAAGACCGCACATTGACCTTATACATCGCTTCTGCATTCTAAATACCTGTTCCCTATCGGTAGACTGCCCCCAGAAAATAATGCCATACTGCAAAACCGTGGCAACCAGTCCATGGTATGCTGATAACAGAGCCTGACGGTTGACTTTTTTAGAAAGTTGATGAAGAGCATACGCGGATTTGCTAAGTTTTTTGCACACAACTTCAACATGAGGTTTCCAAGTGAGTTTGCTGTCAATCACTATACCTAAAAACTTTGCCTGACTCTCTTCCTCAATATTACAGCCTTTGTAAGTAATACTAACAGTTGGGTTTTCGGTGCGTTGATGAAATTGCATTATTTTCGTTTTACTTAGGTTTATTACTAAATTATTATCACTTAACCAGTTAATTATGTCATGCAAACAAGTATTTATTTCGTGCTCGTAATTATTAAGATTTGTACACTTAATTACAGCTGTACTGTCATCCGCAAAGAGAACCATTTTGTTCGATGTTACTTTCGGGAGATCGTTAATGTATATTAAAAAAAGTGGCGGCCCCAATACGCTACCCTGTGGAACACCATATTTTACATGCCTTGGTTTAGATGTATATATGGTTTCTATTTTAGTTTTCGGACAAATTCTAGAAATTTCTGTGTATTGCAGTCTATCACTTAAGTACGATTCTAGTAACTGGAGGATGTTCCCTCTGATACCGTAACTATGCAACTTGAGCAGCAGAATTTTATGGTCCACATAGTCAAAGGCCTTGGTCATGTCAGTATAAATAGCACATACTGGATTTCTCCTATCTACTGATGACATGATGTTTGATAATAGGTCGAAGAGTGCCATATTAGCGGTAGAATTCTTACGGAATCCCCTTTGTTCGTGACAAAATAATTGAAATTTTTCGAAATAAGTATAAAGAGAGTTATAGATAACTTTCTCAAAAATTTTGGAAAAAATGGGAATTTTCGCTATAGGTCTATAGCTTTTTAACTCTGTTTTATCATCTTTTTTGTGTAAGGGTTTTATTATAACTATTTTGAGCCTGTTTGGGAATGTGCCATTAGCAATACACAGGTTAATTATATAAGCTAATGGAGGTGCTATCACTTCTTTTGTGAATTTTATGACTTTTGTAGAAACGGCATCGTAGCCAACAGTGGTTGTGTTTTTTAGGCTAGAAATTATTTTTATAATGTCATTAGTTGTAACAGGTTGCATGAACAGGGAATTTAATGTCTGATTGTTTAAATTAATATTATTTAACGTGATGTCAGTTTTAGTATTATTTTCAATTTCGTCAATAAAATAATTGTTAAATTCATTTGCAATGTCTGTGGGGTGTGTAAACGACAGATTACCTCTATTTACGCACATGATTGACTCCTGTGGCAAGCACAGTTTGGTTTTATTTATTATTTGCCAGGTAGCTTTCGATTTGTTTTCAGCGGTGTTTATAAAATGATTATTTTGTGCTTTTTGTGTTAGCTTGATAATTTTTCTATAAAGTTTTGTATAGTTTTTAAGAACTTTTTTATTCGGTGAGTCCGAATTTAACCTATATACCCAAAGCAACTGCCTTTGCTTTTTGCTACATATTTTTATTCCTCGAGATATCCATTTTGTTTCTTTATTGGTTTTGATGGTTATCATTTTTTCCGGAAAACATAATCTATAAAAAAGAGAAAAATCATCCATGAAATTATCAAAAGCTTTATTTGCGTCTTGTGCATCAAAAACTTGAACAAAAGACAAACAACTGAGATGTGTTTTAAAAGTTATTAAATTATTCATGCTTATGTCCTGTTTTTTAGTTTTCCAATGCTGAAGTTTACATGTTTTTTTAATAGGTATTTTGATTATTTGACATGTATGATCCGAAAGTACCAGATCTACAACTTCAGCCTCGCAGTCTTTCCAATAGTTGTGTGCGAAATTATCAATACAGGTGTGACTACTTAACCTTGTGGGAGTATAAAGAGCTAGTTTTAGATTGTACTTCATAAGAAAAAATTCTAAGTCTAACGTGGCCTTGTTTCTTTTTAAAACATCGATATTAAAATCTCCACACAAGATAACTTTTTTATTTGATGAAATACAAACTTTTGTCAATATATAGTCCAATTTTTCATAAAATATTTCGTAATTAGGCTTAGGAATTCTGTATATACAAATAATAATAATTTTATGAGCTATTATCTCTACAACGCAGCATTCAAAAATCCCCGAAACTGATTGTTTCGATATGTCCGGTATTTCTTTGAACTGCAATCCTACTCTAACGAAAATACACGCTCCTCCTCTCTTTGCATTTCTAGAGAAGAAAGCAGCTGGACAAAAATTTGGAATGTGTAATAAATCCTCATAACCAGTTTGTATGAAGTGCTCTGTAATACAAATAACATCTATTATTGTTCCTTTGTCAGACAATTCCACCAGCTTTACAGTCAGACTGTCTGCTTTATTCATCAGCCCAGCTATGTTCTGATGTAGAATGGTAAGATATTTAAAGAAAAAACTGAGAATTTAGTTGTTGCGAATCTGTAGATAAACTATTTTTATTTTGCGGGTGGCAACTGACTTTTAAGTACGTAGTAGTGTGGTTGCTTAAGCCAAATATAAGGTCTCGCAAATCTGATACAACAGTCTTTAAACCAGAGTTATTTAAAGTTCCATATTTTTTATTATAGTTTTCGTAATCATAAGGTAGATTAAGATTTGAGTCCAGTAAGAATGCATAATTACATGTATTTATATCTAAATAAAGAAGGTTATTAAACGTTTCTATACGGCTGTTAAACATTATGTTGGAATCTGTCATATATTTAAAGGTGGGTAAACAAATAATAAAGTTTGTGTGATTCAATGGTAACAATTTTTCCCTCACAAACATGACAAGTTCTAAATAGTTATTCGTTTTACGAAAGTCTTCCTCGCCAATATAGATAACACAATAGTCCGAGTGCGTAAAGTTTTGTACTTTTCTTTCAATTTTGTCAAGAATTTGCCCTAATCCACATGTAGGTTTGCGATAGTGACAGATTTCAAAGTTACACAGATTAGTTCTTTCGGCAATTGTATACAGTCTGTTTGACGTTTCGCTGCTTATTAGGCATATTTTATCGTGGGTGATACGGAGTAGGAATCGCCCGTAAATAGGGTTCAAACTACGAAAGTCGTGCTTTGGAAGTAGACCTGCTGGTCTTTAAAAATAACATCTCATATTACATCCTTTACGTTAGAATGTCTCGCAGGTCAACCTACTCTACGCAGGTTGTCGGCTGCTTCAACCGACAACCGGACAACCGACTGGTAACCGGAGTTACCTGTGGTAACCTTAATAAATGAAGGTTTCCAGACAGGGCTTAAAACTAAAGCGATAGCTCGCTAAGGGCATCCTCTGTGGGGTCTGAAACTCGCCATAGAGCATCGCATTGTACAGGGCAGCAAAGGCCAAGCTGAATCGAACTGAACTCTTTTCTTTAATATTGTAACGCTTTAAATACTGTTTTGTTTATATGTACATATAAGGAACTTAGTGCCAATTATGTACTTTACTTGGCGAGTTTAGGTTCCTACACATTCTAACTAAGTAGAAGTGTGTCGGAGGGCAGACGATCAGACCACAAGGCTGTAATTTTGTGAACTAAGCTTTTTACTGTAGCTGTCATCCTTACTATTGTTGCTGCTAGTCATGTACATAATCAGGTCTAACCCTATAATGTGAACCTAGTGATATTCTGTGATTGTTCGTTACCCGTCTAGTTGCTATGTGAATAAATCAATAAATAATAAGAGTCTCATCATTTTAATTATCTTATAGTCATAATTACTTAGTAATACCAGCCTATTATTGTAATGCGACTAAATATTAGGCTGGTATGTATAATTAACTAACTACAGGGCAAAGACCTCAGAAAAGCTTTGAAATCTCTGTGCGTATTAAGGCCCAGAGATTGAACAACGCGTGTTAAAGACAGGTTGGCGATTTCAGACTTAAAGCAGGTTTACACGAAGCCAGCGCGCTAGCGCTAGTTGTGCAGAATTTGCTTGCGCTGGCATTGCCCGTGTTATGTACACCTTTTTTTATGTGGTGTAAGAAAGTTCGTCTCGATAAAATTTTAATTTTGGACCCATCCGGCTGTTTGAAAGAGATGTCTTCAGAAATTAACTGCCAGCGACTGGCCCGATGCGTTTACATGGATCCAACCGCTGGCCCGGGGATGAGGGGAATGCACGGTTTGGTGGATAAGGGAACGCACAAAAAATTCATGCCAGTGCTGGTTGCTATAGTTGGCCTGGGAAGAATTATTTATACCAAGCTAATACTGAGCCCGCTAGTCCAACTGGTTATTTCCAATTGGTTCATGTTTTTAAATTAGCTATAATCTTGAATAAGCCAATGATTAAATTATTTTGGTGCGAATGAGTTTGTCAGTATTTTGTGATTGTTAATTGTTACAAATTGTAACCTATTTTCGAAATGCTGATAAAGACGGAAAGTACACGTAGAATTGTTTTATGTATAGAAATATTTTCAATGAATTTATTAACATTTATTGTCTGTTATCGCCCTTTGTGTGGCTCGGCCAAAACACTTCATAAACAGCCTCGTCCTACTTGTTATAAATATTTCTTTTTACGATGTTTTCTTGCCCTCTTTAAGCAAGGTTAGTGAAATCGCTAGACCTTACCAGAGGTCCCTTTCTTACATCATTAGGCACCTAATTTAATTGCACGTTGAATCCAGGGGTTCAACCGCTTCCTTAGGCATAAATCTCATTAATTCTGTAAATAATTGGATTACAAATAGGTTTCTTGTAGAGGTAATTTTATAAATATGGGAGGTTATGGTTGGGGTATAAGGGTTATAGAGTCTATTGTAATATTGTTTTGTATACGTATTAATAATGTAATATTGTTATGTTGATACTTTATTAATAAATTAAAACTATAAAATTTAAGCAACCTACCTACATAATTAAAACTACGATATAGAAAATAAATATTGAGACCCTCAAGCGGCGTAAATACTGTAACCTTATGGGTAACTACAGTTTTGAGCCGTTTGGGGTCGAAACGCTCGGGTCATGGGGCCCGAGTGCACGTCTCCTCTTTAAGGAAATTTCTCGCCGGCTGGTCGACACTTCACGTGACCAGAGGGGCTGGGTCGTTCTTTGGCCAAACAATTAGCATTGCCATTCAACGTGGCAATGCTGCCAGTCTTCTGGGTCCTGATGACAGCGATGCGGAGGAATACTTCGACGCCTAAGTGTCCTCTTGTTTTTTGTATTTATTTTGTTATGTTAGGTATTGGGTTTTTCTATATGGAATTTCTTCATTAGCAGCCCGGGTTTTCGATGTATAGCCCGGTGGATGGCAACAGGCTTGCCCTATTCTAAGGGACTTAAACATAACTGGCGAACACATATCTTGTTCAACCTTTCAGTAAATTAAGACATCTGTAATGTTTCCAGCATCAATAATTTGGCTTGAATTAAAAATAAACGTTCGTATTTTTTTAAGCAGAACATTATTAAATCAAGTATCTATATATTGGCATAGTTTATTTATTTATGTCCCAGCCTAGGATAATAAGAACAGTAATAAAATTCTAAATTACTTCCAGAAACTTATTTATGAGTTTTAATTAAAGTGAGAACAGGCTCGGACGAAATCATACAATTACCTTATTCTGTATTTTATTTTATCTTTGAACAAAGTTAATAAAGAAAAAGCAACAACGCTAATACGTATTGTATAGTTCCTTTGTCTGTGTAGATTCATTAGTCCATTTTATTATTAGCTCACAATACGTTTTGTACTTTTTGTATTACATCTATGCACCATAAATACGTACGCCAGTTAATTTTGTCGCAAAGAATAAAGAAGAAAATTGTAGCTAAAATTATCTTCAGCATACTTTATTTTCCACTATCCAACAGTTATTTTCTTATTGATGTCATTTGTGGATCTATACTTAATAATAATGTTATAAAGAGGTAAACTTTGTATTTTTGTAGTTTGCAGTCGGATTTGAAAAATTCTTGAGAAATGTTAGATGTATTTAAGTTATTTAAAACTACGCTTTGACCCTAAGGGCCCTATTTCATTAGGATATCATGGTGGCACGACCATGGTGGCGGTGCCAGCAAAATATATACAGCTTTGTGGTGGGTATCTCAGCAAGCGTTCGATCGGTTGCGCAACCAACCATACATTTTTGACAGCGCGACTATGGTTGCGCCGCTACTGGTGTCCTAGTGAAATAGGGCCCTTAGGAGCCGAGTGATAAGAAAAAGGTGGAAAGAACTCTAATTTTACATGGACGAAGTCACGGGCGAAGTGCTAGTGCCTAATATAATATGTACTTAAATGATCAATTAAAGTTGATATTTCTTGTTTGCGTACCATTTTGTTACAGACGGGATACATCGTCGAAATCTACCCATAGCCACTTTGGTGGCAATGCCCTTGAGCCATTTATTGCTACAAAAATGGGGCAAAGAAAAATAAGTATCTTCATGTTCCCGCACAATATACTCATCATTATACGCACCAAATGTCAGTCAACACGACAAAGGGGCTCCGAACTAACGCCTCCCTTTCATACCCCTTTTTTCAACACATAAATGCTTACTACCATTTTACCACTTTTTTCTACACGAACTTCACCCTTCGGTACATCGAGATGTATTCATATGGCATAAACTACGTATACGTGACCAGGTTACACTGGTCTCCGAAACAATACAACTACAATGAAAAGAAGGATTATTTTATACTGGCTGTTAAAGCTTTCAAGGAAAGGTAGAGATGACCCATTTTTCTCGGTCGTTTTAGGGCCGCCCCTAAAGATTAGTAATACTAGGACGGTCCTTAGAAATATATTCATATGGATACGAGGATATGAATGTTAAGATCGGTTATTGCTCGGATATTTGGTTCAATAATGTACGTATTTATAGAAATGCGAATATTTTTGTAGGCTCGTTTACAACAATGGGTTGCCTTGTACTTTAGTATTCGTATTTATAGGATGACTTTCAGCTTTTGTGCCTTTGTTATCAAATACGCTATTTATTAAAGGAATTCGCTATTGGGTATTACGGCGACGAATTTATTAAGCTTATTTGATCTGAGGACAATGGCAAGTATTGTATGATGATTAGGCCAAAATTAAATTGGAGTGTACAAAAGTATTAATTAAATATTCGCTGGTGATAGATAGTATTTACATTTTGCAATGATTATCTGAACCAAAGAACTTCATTTAATTATGTTGACATCCCACTGCTAGAAAGAGGCCGCCCTTCCATCTTTGCACTTGTAGCTGTTTACTGCTGTCACGGGCCATTCGGTTGAATAAAACTTGAGGGTATTCAACCATCATTTATTAATATTTGCAGAAACAACTACTTACGGTTTTGAACTTAATGCATTTATTTATGTTTTGGTTATGGTGGATACACAAATATGAAACGTTAATGTAATATACGTCGAAACGAACATGCTGACCAAATAAACAGGTTGTAAAATGACCTATTACATTGTTATGTAATAGGTCATTTTACTTAGTTCTTAGGCCAGTCTACTTAGTTTGATGTACAGAATGTTTTCTGTACGTCAAACTAAGTAACATTGCACAAAAATAATTGCTGGGAACGACTATTTTTTTTTGGTGAGATAGTTTTCAGTTTGCGGTAGTGCGCAATGCATTAAGAACGCAAAACATTGTTCTTATGAGTGAATGCAACGGTACAGGGGCTGGGACATAACAAAAAGCTTGTATTCGTTAAAAAAATACAGTAAAATTTGGAACTTTGACTATCTCCGTAATCGGAGGGGTCCCAGATATGGTCCAGTATAAAAAAATACTACAATAATACAAAGAGGTCGCAGTAAGGACAACCTCAACAAGTGGGAGTTCATAGAGGGTCACTCCACAGACAATGGCTCACCTCTTATCTTGCACCGCATGCCCTGTACACGTGAGTAGGTACTTAATTTTTGCGTCAGCGAACGGTATTCGCATTGCTCAATTTTGGCCCAAACAAATTGAGAAAACTACCTATAACAATGACGACACACTAATTAGAAGATTACAATGATGGGGAATAAAAAATAAATAATAGTTTAAAAAACTAAAAAACACGCTTTAAAAACCAAACTAAAAAAGGAGAAAATAATTTAATTCAATTAAAAAGCGTGGGGTGCTTGACATTAATTGATTACAAAAATACCTCAAAAAGCACCCCAAGCTTTTTAATTGAATTAAATTATTTTCTCCTTTTTTAGTTTGGTTTTTAAAGCGTGTTTTTTTGGCTTTTTAAACTATTATTTATTTTCTATTTTTTAGTTCTGCTAACTACAAAAACGTGATTTTGTTTTCTCATTTTTTTTTAAATTATTGAATTGTCATCGGCCCTCGACAAGTTTACAAAGTTTCAATGAAATCTGACCGTTTAAAGTGGGTCAAAATCGCGCTCAAAGGAGTCGGTTACATACAAACAAACAAACAAACATACAAGTGAAGCTAATGTAAAGCGTGTAATGAGTCTCGGCTTCGTAAAATGACTTTACACCCGTTATGCAATGCAACATGAAATGTAACGCACTCTTAGAATAAAGGTTTTCATATAAATCATGTATCTCCAAGTTCTTACGAAATGCCAAACTACTTGAGTGCTTCTAAATATATAGGTCTAATGAGTAAACTACCTAGACGATATTAGAAATTACATATTCTGTATGTATACTCGTGGTTTCAGTTCCAAGAAGTTGAGTAAAACGAAACAGCTGATGAGTCTGCGTTTCTCAGTAACTGGTATTTAATGGTTCCAAGTGCACTTTGAACGAAAATCTCTTTAATAAAATGCAGGAGTGAGTTCGCGGGATAAGAACCTGCAACTGTATTTATGAGGTCGTAGTGCAGTGGAGAGTATATTGATTTAAATTAACGTAAATCAGAGATTTTTTGCTTATTTTAATAATTATATTGCAGACACTGTCGTAAATATGTGGTGATGGCGTTTTTGCTCTATTTTCTGTGTGATATTTTAAAACCTGTTAATTCGCTGAAAGGCTTGTTGCTTTCGATGTTTTTCAACTTTTTGATTTTTATCTATTCGTACAGACATAAAATTTTTGTTTTATACTAAATGCATATGAAATTATATACGATACCTCTTACAAAAACACACTTTTTTTTTTGTAATTTGGTCTGTCATTCTGTCTAACTGTCTGTTCCGGCTACGACGTTTCTGTTTGACGGGACTTTCACTGGCAGATAGCTGATTTTATAAGAAGTAACATACTTGCTGTCGCACGTTGCCGTGGTATAAATTCCGACGTCCATGCGGGCAAAGCTGCGGGCTGTAGCTAGTTATACCTAAATAAAGAAAGTATACCGTTTAAAGCTGAAGACTCTACTTTATTTATTATATGACAATTCTTTCTCACAATCATATTACATGTAAGATCATCATCAGCCCTGAGTCTTCAGCATCACCGTCGCTGCTTGTTCTCGTTAAGCGTCCAAGAATGATTATAGAGGCTCTTCGCTTCATTAGTATAACCAGCCAGTAACGTTTCCACTGCTGGGACACAGGCCTCTTCACTCTGAGTGGGAGTGGGCTCTAATACTCGTATACCACGCTGGCCCAGTGCGGGTTGTTAGATGTCACATGCCTTCGAATTTTTTGGTTCCAGGACATGCCAGTTTCCGCACGATGTTGTCTTTCACCGTTTTGAGAGCAGTTGTTTTGAAATTATTTACACAGAGTTGAAGCTCCC
The DNA here is from genome assembly GCA_947359405.1 of Antitype chi. Lineage (NCBI taxonomy): Eukaryota > Metazoa > Arthropoda > Insecta > Lepidoptera > Noctuidae > Antitype > Antitype chi. Next base: position 3,721,655 of record OX375815.1, on the reverse strand, counting down.
GCAAACAGGTACGACGCAACAGCGCGATGTGAGAGCGACGCGATTCTTGTAGAACAATTTCCATGAAGTTTTCACAGAAATTGTTTCACGAGAGTCGCGTCGCGCTGTCGCGTAATGCCCGCTTGCAAGAGACTTAAAGCCCCTGCCTGGGTTTGAATCCATGACTTACAGTCGAAAGTTTATGGCGATACCACTGGGTCACCACTGCTGCACTGAGCCGTCACTGCTCCTGCTTCTCCTCACTGTACAGTTTAAATTGAATGGACTACGATTTCGATTGATCGGTTAAAATACACACAGCATGTTTTGCATAATAGGTATTATTAATCCTGCATGATCATAGTATAAGAATGATTGAAAAGTATGTACATGTAGTTTCTCGCCCGTTTTTATCTTTCTGACTGACTTAATCCTTGACTGTTCAAAACTGCCTGTTATTGGTTCAATTTAAATACATGCATGTATGTATGTGGAGCAACTAATTATGATTTAATTCATGGTTAATCATATATTTTCGGAGTTATAATAACGGCTTAGACATTACGGGTATTATAGCATAGTAGGTATATTTCATTAATTTAGTTCCGTGTGTTGCCGGACGTAAAAGAGCACCATCCCATTTCTTCCCATGGGTGTCGTAGAAGGTGACTACGGGACTTACTAGAGAATGGGCAGCAGCGTTCTGTATGCATTTGACCACCATACTGCGATCGCCAACCCGCCTACCAAGCGTGGCGATTATGGCAAATCCCCTCCCCTTTTGGGGGAGGCTTATGTCCATATATATGTGATACGATGATGATGATGAGGTATATTTCATGGATTTGAATTTAAGAAAAACAAAGCATTTTTTTTTTCAAATGTTTTAATTTCATTTACTTACACTGATTCAGTTCACTTATCATTATATACAAAAATGTCAATTATCACAATCAAATTAGCGACGAAGATCACAATAAACAATTTCTAATTACACTCAATAATTATGATTTTTAATCCATTTTTACTTTTATATAAATTAAAGCGATCGTTAATGTATTTTACAATAATCAAGAAACAATGCTTTCAGGTGAAACAATTGATAACCCTTGGCTAAGTTTTCCAATTAATCTTGTCACTTTGAAAGTAAAATGATTTAGGAAAATGACTGTTATGATTAATGAGAATTTGGTAATAAATATTATTAGTCAAACTAATATTTTTGATATAATTGAATACAAAGATTAAATATGTACAGACTGTCTTATCTCGCCATAATAATTTAAGAATGTAAAACTGAACATTGATACTACTGCAGACAAAAGGCCATTTGAGAAACACAGAAGCTTTCACACGAAATATTACGATTTCAGTAAAATCAAGATGGCGTAAAGTAATATGGCGGCTGAATTGTGAGCGGCGCGCGACGCTAGCGCCGACGCGGGGTTGCGGACGCACGCACGAAACTCGTGATAGTCGGCGCGCGTTATTGCACAGAAGTGGACGTGTACGCACGCCGAGTCACATTCTGCAACGTCTGCTGCATGTCGAACACGGAGTGCTGTTAGATACCTGGACAAATATAAAAAAACAAATTACACAATCGTCGCGTACTTGTTAACTTACCGCAAGGCAATGATTTCAAAGGATCGTCGTTATCGAAATCGATGAGCTGGTTTTAAGCCTTTGTTGTGAAGCATGATATAAGACAAATAAATAAGTTGGCTAAGAACTCCTCTTGAGAAAAAGTACAATATTTATGGTATTTCTTTAAAAAACAATCCTGAAAGGAAGATAACTAAAAAAAAAACTCACTTAGTAAATACACCACGGTCGTGATGGTTCCGTATCCTCTCAGCCAGGGCATCGAGTGACGCCGGGCTCACTTCTCTAAGTCCATAGTATTGAGTAAGGTTGTACTCTATCGCCCAGTGGGCCTCCCCTCTAATGTTATTTACATCTAAGTAATACTGAGTGTAGTCCAAAACCTGAAGCAAAATATATTTTCTGTTAGAATATTGATGAAGATAGTAGTTGTACCATACATCTGCCTAGCCTTATCCCAACTATATTGGGGTCGGCTTCCAGTCTAACTCGATGTAGCTGAATACCAGTATTTACATGGAGCGACTGCCTATCTGACCTCCATAGCCCAGTAACTGGGAAATACGATACCCCTTGGCCAGACTGGTTGTCAGACTTTCAGGATTCTGGCGACCCGTAACGACTGTCAGAGATCCACAAACGACAGCCGGGACTAACGGGTTAACGTGCTTTCTGAGGCACGGAGGGGTCTTGGTATGTAAAGATGTTCACCCATCTATGGACCAACCGCGGCAATGGTAGCTTAACCTGGTCGATCAACCTGTGCGGCTAATATTACTTAGCCACAAGCCCCCCAAAAAGAAGAGAGTAGTTGTGATTGGTCAATAAATGCAATTAAAAGTAGATAAAAACTTTTTTCACAACAAACAAACATTGCTAATTGTAGAATGTTATCAAAAGGCACCCAGTTATTTAAGAGCAGCAGTCGTTATCTGTTCCCAATTATTATACAAGATAAACTAATCCTTACCTTTCCGGTATTAGAGTCAAACTTATAAAGTCTTAATCCTGGATTTGAAGTGCTGCCAGCACCTCTTGGAGTGACCGAAGGGGCCAATAATGCCCAAGATACTGGTCGACCTGTGGACAACATTTTGAAAATAATTTAAGAAATCATAGCGAAAATTGGTAGAGGCTATGTTCAGCAGTTGACCAAATATAGGCTGACTTGATGGATGGTAAAGAGAAATATGTATTACTTGAAGGTGAACACTAATTTAAAACTGTTGCATATCTATACTATTAATTCAGTCCAGAATTTATAATTAAAAAAAAATACTTTTTATAATAAAAACAAAGTTTCCAAAAAAAAAAACACTACAAAAAGAAAAATATCTTTAATTTCGGAACTCGGTGGCTTTAATTTTGTATTTTTGGTTTTTATGCCCCACTTGCGAATTTTATAGTTGGTTTTTTTTGTACAAGGTTTTAGTTTTTTACTTTTACTTTTTACGACAGCTAAAAGAAAATCGCAGACATACAGACATACGGGTCGATTACAGAACCTCCATTTTTTGAAGTAGGCTTAACATAATTGATGCCATAGTAGTCAATGGCTTTGTAATTCGATGACTGTATGATTGAGTATCTATACTGTTTATAGACCGAACTGCTTTTTGTGTAGAGTCCGTATTTAGTCTGTTACCAGCTTTTACGAATTTCTTTTTTTGTAAAATTCTGTTGAATTCTATCTATCAATAGGAAACAGACTGTAATATATTGTACATCCGTTTCTGAGACGTATAACTAATCTCAATTCAGCTTTTCCGCTCGTTCACTAAACAACAAAGAGCTTTCAAAAATGGAGCCGATGCCCTAGATTCGTACAGCACTGAGAAAAGGTTATGAAAGCTTCTAGCAGATAGGAAAGAGATAAATAACATCATAATATTTTTTACGGCACAAAAGAACGACTTTTTATTATTCATATCTATTGTAGCACAAACGTTGCTGGTAACTCGTGGAAATGTTATTTCTCGTACTCTTTTTACGTCAAAGGGGATAGTTGTTTCAATATTACTCAAGGAAAGTTAAATAATATTATGTTATGTTAACTATAATAGTTCTGAGTATCTTTATTGCATCAAAGATAGCAATTTTATTACCATTTATAAATGAAGAAACGTATTCATATTATTATGTGTTTCATACTGTATTTATGTATGTGACATTTATCGTTTAATATGATAAACAAATGCTTAAATATAACACGTTTCTATTGTATAAATATCCACGCATATGATAAACGTGAGCGTCATCATCATCATTATTCCAGCCGGAAGACGTCCACTGCTGGACATAGGCCTCCCCCAAAGGAGAGTTTGCCATAATCGCGACGCTTGGCATGGCAGATAAAATGCATAGAAAACGCTGCTGCCCATTCTCTAGTAAGTCCCTTAGTCGCCTTTTACATCCGGCACCACACAGAACATGGACTTGAGTGTCAATAAAACGAAATGCTGTCTATTTTTACCTAATAAAAAAATCTTAGCTCTTAAAATATCTATAGTTTAACAAAAGAATTCCCTGCGCCGTAATGTTGGCTGCCCTGTCTGTAGAGTGAAAATACCTGTTAAAACACTGAATTTTCGCGATACCAACATTACGGTGAAGGAAATTCTTTCATGGAACGCGCTCTAGTACCTAACCATAGATTTGGTACGACATTTTTTTTAACTTGGCAAGCCTAAAACTAATACCGAGTGAGGCTCTGGGGCACACTAAACAACTACAAAGAGATATTGCCATAAACACAACGCCACGAACGTGTATGTGTAATAGCAGTTAATTTCTATTAGCCCACAAGGTAGATAATGCTATTAATCCTCATAATCCCTTAGTCCTTTTACGATGCTCCGGGGAAGTATAAGGAAAGGGTTTTCTTTAGTGAGAACCACCACACACACACTTACGTCATGGGAAATGGACATACTAGTCTTCCTGACTGCTAATAACAATATACTGAGGTTGCCAATTTAACTGTTGGGCGTCTCAATTAATTTCTTGTTGTTCTTATTGATCAGTTTCTCTTAAATTTAATTAAAATAGCCTCCACGAGTCGCGCCTCGGAGGCGGGTCGCTAGTATCTATATATTTATATTTTGTGCTATGTCTTGAAACTCCTTAGAATTCGTGATCTTGACTTTTGACTAGATTTTGTAAAGATCAGGTAACACGCACCTTCACTATAAATAAGTCTGAATGTGTCAGCGTGTCGATGCCCGTAGAACTGGCCAGCGATCACATCGCTGAATGCCCGGATGACGTGCACCAGGTGCGCGTTGGCAGTAGGAGTCAGTTCCCCCCCACCGGCCGCTAAAGAACTACCTGCGTTGTGCCGCTCCTCCACTCCTGGGCCAGCGTGGGCAACTAGGTAGACCTTTGAAATAAGATAGGTTATTAAGACACTATGTGAAAAATTGGATCTTCTAGTCTGTTTTAGAGGTTCAGGAATCGACATTGATGATTTTTTTTGGGCGCAAAATTGTTTATGCTTGACGAAAGTTGTATATAAAATCAAGAGTGACAAAAACCTTCAATAAGCTTTTTTTGTTGATATCCTCTCAATGAATTGCCCTTTACATATAATAATCATTTAAATTAGAACCTTCCAGTAATGGGCTAAAATCATACCATTTCATTTCTTCTCCTAGCTTTGCTGAGGACCTGCTCTAGCCACTCCCATTGCTGCCTGCCTCTGTGAGGACCATCAGTCCTGGCAGCACCACCTGCCCACAGCACGCTGTTCAGTACTACGATCCTCAACCTGCTATGGGACTGTTCTATCGTGTAATATCCACCTGGAAACAAACTTAACATCAGTATCAAGGGTTCTATTAGCCCAAACTGGATGAACAAGATGAAGACTTCAAGGAAGTTTTCGATAATAAGTGGGTGAAAATAGGTTAACGAAGAAAGAACCTTTCTGAAAAAAGATCAGGAATTATTTTATAAGTCCAGGACTTCCTTGGCCACTAGTTACAAAATCTGACTTATGTGTCATTTGGTCCTTTCACCTCTGCACTTTGCTCGTACATTTCACACTATCACGAGAGAAAAGAAGTAACAATATTATACTTACTAGTTTCAAAAGTTTGTAATGCTTCCGTGGGTAACCACTGCATCCACATGTCGACCAGTTTCTTGGAAGGTGCAGGGTCATTGTGTCCTAATGCTGGGAAGACGAACTGACTGCTAAATGTCCTGCTCAGGATGTCTGTGACGTTTCTCACTGCTTCCAGCTTTATTTCTTCGCTTAGGTGCTCCATTGATGAGGAGAGGATGTCCCTGGTGGAGGAAATATATTGAGGTCTGCTTCTCTGTCACTCCTATCATCCAATAATATTAATAACTAGCTTTTGCCAGCGGCTTGGCCCGCGTAGTGTTCGGAAATTATCCCACAGGAACGTAAAACCGGGATAAAAATATCTTATGTGTTAATCCAGGTTATAGTATATCTGTATGCCAAATTTCATCCAAATCCGTTCAGCCGTTTCTGCGTGATTAAGTAAAAAACATCCAAAGAAAAAACTTTCACATTTATTTATTTAAATTTCGTACATAACACCCTAACTGCTATGCGCCAATGCGATGTTACTACTATAAAAAAAAGTTTCAAAAGTCATCTTACTTACGTTAATGAACAAAATAAACAAAAATCAACATGAAAAACAACACAACATTAAATATTTTCAATGCACTTCAGTGCTACTTCTGTGAACCTCTACAGGCTGCACTGAAATATATCAACTTCCATAGTAATAATATTGACTAATCTTATGGCTCGTGACAAGGGGGAAAACTTGTTCAGGTTTGTCCTAGAGAATGGCTGGATGGAATCTGGGAAGAATGGGGGGGAACTGGGTCTAGCCACCTCAAACGTGTTCTTTATGAGATGTGTTCACTAAGTACATAGTCAGCTCATAATGTTTCTATTGCTGGGAGACAGGCCTCCTCTCAGTGCGAAGGAGTAGGTGGTAATCCACTACGCGGGCCTAGTGCGGGTTGGTAGGTGTCACATATATCAGACTCTTTTAACGGCATACGATGGACTAGTTGCCTCTGTTTTGCGGTATGGTGTTATTTTTTGGGGGCAGTCTACTGATAAAGAGCTTGTATTTAGGATGCAAAACGATGCATAAGATCCACATAAAACCAGATTCTTATTTTTTATTCAGTCTTCCTTATTTTAAATCGTTAAAAATACTAGCGTTTCCGTCGTTATATACGAGTATATTGGACACAGCTTTATTTGTAAAAAATAATCCAAATTTATTAAAAAAATTGTCAGCAGTCAGAAGGAATCCTATACGGACTCAATATATGTATAAATCAATTGTTTCAAGTTAAATGTAAAACAGCACAAATGCAAAAAAGCTTTTTTGGCATTGCCCCACGCATTTATAATAAAGGATTTAATATTATTAAAACTACCTTCATCTTTCTAACTCAACGACCTTGACAATTCAAAAGTGCCTGTAATTTGTTTAATTGAAATAAATGCTTTGAGTTTGAGTTATGAAAATTTTCAAACATAAAAGGGCAATAAACGAAACATTTATTTAAAAAAAGTTATTATGCAATTGACGACTTCCTTAATGATGAATCACTGACCGATTGACATGCTATTATTCGTTTTTACATTTTATTTAAATTTTATAAGTGTTTCCTTAGTGACGTTTGAATTTTTTTTGTATTACTGTAACATGGTTGACATTTGACATTTTCGTATTATTGTGACATTTTCGTATTATTCTTACATTTTTACTGTAATTCAAACGATTTGACATGAATTTGTATCTTGTATTATTTAACTTTCCTTACTGTTATTTTAAAATTATAAAATCTTAAATTTGTAAAAATTCAACAATAATAATAATATTATTATTGTTGAATTTGCTTGATTCAGAAAGCAGTACTCCTAGACACGGCACGCATAGTCAGGAGGTTCCTTTCTCTAGAGCCCTGACCACCGACATCTTGGACCCTGTTCCTGATGCCGATGGGCCACTATTTTTTATATTTTTAAATGTTTTTTTATGAGGTTATTTTAGAAAAATATTTAAAAATGTAATTTAATATGTATTCAAATGAATAAACGAGAAAAATATTATTATTGTTGAATTTATACAAATTTAAGATATATGCTTTGCATGTCCATGTGACGGTAGAACATGGATGATATAAAAAATAAAATATCTATGTATTATATTACCCATGTTTGCAAACCAATAAATGATTGGATTTGAAATAATATCAATTTTATAGAAAATATAATTATGATGGAAATATTAAAAAGTATGCATAGGTTTTGCGTGACAAAGTATGTATTTCACAAGGTTGGGCCGTTACAATAAAAAATAAGTAAAATAGATACCCAGTCCACAGCACGAATTCCAAGGTGTCAGGATGCCGCTCCGCCATTAGAGCGGCGGCGCTTTGTATCAAAGGCCAGGAGCTGTCGCACGTGTGGTCTCTATGGCGGCCGTTCCGGTGACTGTGCTCGTTGTTGCCGCGATTGTGGCGGCAACCTGGTGAGAAGGTGGAAAATTATAGAGGATGGGCATAATTTGACATTGATATAAGTTTAGTGGAGATTTTAGGTCCGAAAAAATTCACGGATTTTCGTCACCCGTCTTCTGTCACAGATACCCTGGTCGGTATACAGACAGCTCACACCGTACTCGTTCACCCAAAGATGTGTAACTACCAAAGCGAATCTTATGTTACGACAGAGGATCAGCGATGTAAATTATGTTGGAAGATTTGCCCTTGGCTCTTAGTCTAGCCAGAAACAAACGTAAAAGCATGCAAATTATGGTACGGCAACTAATCTTTTCAATAGCATTGGATATAATGTCATTAGTGAATTTTCGTATGAAAGTATAGTGTCAAATAAAATAACGTCAATATGACACATTGCATCATAATATGGCTACTCATTTCCCAACTATTTAGTGGTCAGGTTCCAGAGTACCTAGATGCAGCTTACCAATACCAATTACTTACTTGGAGCGATTGCCTATCTGACCTTCACAGCCCAGTTATCGGGTAATATGACACATTCATGATTAATTAATTATTCTCCTTGATTACTCTCACACCGAGCATCAATAAATAATTCATGCGCGAAAATAAAACATGCAGCGTTGACATTCATCAGAAATAATTCGAAATAATTCACTATAACGTTCACTATCGCATGTTTTATGAACGCTCACGGCTCTATGTCAGCAAACAAAAATATTAAAGTCATCGGAATAAAACAACGGAATACGTTTCATAAATTACCTCTATGTAACTCCTGGGAGTTGTGAAACGGGTCATAATGAAGATCTGTGATGTGCCAAAAGTACCCTGGAACAAAATTATTGGTTAGTTTTTCTAGGAAGGCTGTAAAAAGAAGTTTTGCTTCCGTTAAAGTTGGTGATAGTTTTTGTGTTGTTGCTTTTTAGTTTGGAGGAAAAAATATATATACGGCTTTTTTTTTATTCAAGAGAAAAGGGCTTTATCGCACATGCGATTATGCCACCCTGGTTGGCTTAACAAAATCATACTTATCTCTATTTAACAAAACCTTAGCATAGCCAGTTTGTAAAGTAAAGCGCGTCAGAAAGTGTCACAGCTAGAACACTATTACAGTAACATATCTCTCTAATCCTACAATCTAATTTATTTCTAAATTCCTCATTGCGGACACACTCGATTAATATGTGATAAACATCATCTATGGAATTAATACAAAACTCACAATTAGTCGTCGTTGATTTCGCCATTAGATTTATGAACTTATTACACGGAATATGTCCGGGACGAAGTCTTAGCGCGATAACAGTATCACATCTATTCAAAAACACAACTTTATTTTTAGTATTAATTTGGCTAGGTTCTATGTAGCAGCATGGTCGTTTAATTATGCTTCGTTTATTTACAATCCACTTCAAAAAAAGGATGTGGTCTATACAACGTGTACTTTTCACTCAAGTTATCTTTGGTTTTAATGTTACATCAAGCGTTGTTGATTGGTGGGTGCAGATTATTTTGTAAACTTGTTATTTAATTACTTAAGACGTTGTGGAACCGACTTCGGGTACTGTAAATAGCGTCTCCAGTAAGTGAACGCAACTCGATTGCAAACTTAATTAAAATAATATTGAATATCCGGAAGTTGCTGGGTACGTCATCTATTTGCAGGTTTTAGATGCAGAGCTAGCCAAGCTAATTAACGATAGTTAGTAGTCTCTCAATTGATTTTTGTAGTACTAAAGTGAGGGTAACGCCATAACGCGCTCGCTGGAGGGAGCGGCACGTGGATAGACTTGGGTGAGGGGAAGTGACTGCAAGATGAAGCAGTCTTGTGAGGAAAACCAACGAAGGCAGACTTCCACTTCTTCTATGCGAAACTGTCGGTTTTCCCAAACTTAGAAAATAGTTCGTCAACGTTATTAGGATTGCACTGTGTTAATTATTCTGAAAGTCAAATAATGACTGATTTGCTGTATCATCGTATTTTATTGTAAACCTGCACTATGGATTCCGTACCACCAAATCGAGAGGATGATGGCGCTATCGCTCAGCCATCGCGGACGCCGACTTATATAACATCCAAATGTCCAATTTCAAGCGTCAATATAATAAACGATATAATATCCTTTGAAAATACAGCATGAAATTGAAATTGCAATTACAACAAAAAATCATTCCGTCCCAGAAAATAGGCTTTATCCATTTATTCCTTACAAGTTTTTTAGCCCATAAGTTTTATCCCGAAAAAATGTCTCGTCACGAGAGAATAGAAAGCTGACAAGCCAGACAGATTGGACGGATATAAATGATTGATAGATATTACCCAGTTTTGATATTATGATGAAATATTATTGCAGTGCCTCGTTGGGCTAGTGACAGCAAGCGAGACTGCTGAGCTTAGGGTCCTAGATTTAATCCCCTGGCCGAGCATATGTGCTTGGATTTTTCACTCTATAAAAGTTTTCAATAATAGCCTGAAGTTCAGATTTGTGCCCTGATAGGTAATAGACGGCACGGCATGGAAATGGGATTCGTATAACCATTTCCACTACACACACACCGCTTCACTGATTTCCAAGATACTGGTTCTTATCTAGTTTGGAAGTCAGGAGGTTTTAGCCGTCTACTCATCTGCTTTATTTGTATCCTAGTTTTTAGGAATATTACTATATTAGGCTATATTTCAAAGTCCAAATAAACACTAATACATGACGACCGATGCGGACATCTAAATAAAGGACAAAATGCTGCTGGGTTTTAACTTTCAGCGCTGAATCAAGCGTTAACAACTCGCATTAATTTACAAGTCGCCTAGTGTTCATGAAAATTAATAAAATAACTAATGTTTTAGTTCCACTATACATCTCGTACCAGGGGGTGGGGGGTGTATAGTACAACCACCTACTCTTTCCGAGAATGCAGGCTTGAAACTGCGTATTATTTAATACTGAATAAACACAGCTGAAAATATGAGAAAAGCTTGGTAAATCCAGTGGGTTGAACCCCTTGATTGATAGCCATGGCCCAAGTGAAGGAAAATTAATTTATAATATGAAAATTAAATTAGAATTGTCCAATTTGTTTCGATTGTAGTAGAACATAATGACATGTAAAGTTATTACTTTGACAGTCGACCTTGAGAATTTCAAAACGTTTTTCGAACAAACGTAAAGACTGATTAATTTCAATTATTTTCTCTTCAAAATTATTTAATTTATTTTGTCAGAAAAGGCATTGAATAAGATAAAAATAATGAAGAAGATTAATTTCAATTAATTTTAGTGAATGAAGTTAATTGAAGTTGGCGGAGAGGGCATGACCCTTTCACTTCGAAATGATCCGAATAAGCTTCTACTAAATAGAAATTCAGCCTTAACAAATCCCTTCTTCTGCTAAAAAAGGATTGTAAGGATGGAGTTGAATTTGATTTTCAATTCAAATGTCCTTTAATATTTGTGTATTTTGCCGTTTTTGAGGTAATGCGTATTAAAAGTAGTCCGAGTTGGAATATTGATTTGTACCTTTCTGCTAGGTAATGGAGTTACTAATTTGATTAAAAAACAGGACAGTTTCTACTCATGTATTCATGAGTAAAACTATGTTTTATACGACATACTGCGGAATACGGCAGTATGTCGTATAAAATATAGTTTTCACTTAGTAGTTTTCACTCGAATCAAATTTCACGCGATGTTAAGTGGAAATCCATAAAAATACACATACATACATTTACAGACTACGAGTAGCTTGCCTACTACGTTGTAATATTTGTAGCAACCATGCCGATTATAGTTGTAACCCATGTAAAGTTTGGGCACGCCACGATTGCGGTGGAATGTCCCCTCTTTGAGGAGTGGATTGAGAGGCACGACGGCGTCCTCTCCTGCCGCCTGCTGCAGGTCCTCACCGGACACGGTTGTTTCGGAAGGTTCTTGTTTCGCATAAGGCGGGAGGAAATGCCCGGGTGTTTCCACTGCGTAGATTACCCGGAGGACACGGTGGAGCATACGGTGGATAATGCTCGCAAAGAGGGAGGTAGCGCACGTGAGGGAAAGGCAGTATATGCGCCCTCACGTCTCTAGCCTCCACAGGAGACGTCTTGGGCGTCGAGAACCCCAGGTTGATTCCCGGCCATCGTAGGCGCGGGCTTGGGGATGGCGAGTAATGAAGCTCGCCGTCCGGTAAGGGCCAATCGCGGGTCGACGACGGCGCGTTGTGTTCCACGCGCGCCTCAAAGAGATGTCAGTACCAACTGATAGGGTCTGCAAGGGCCGATGCCTGCCAGAGGTGCGGGTTGTTCGAAAGAGATACCGCGGCCCCTGGCACACAAGCAACTGAGAGAACACGGGTGGGTTTTAGTCAGTAAAAGTCTGACACGCCCTCGCGGCGAAGTTATTTGATGATTACCCACCCAAAAAAAAAGCCACGCAAAGTTCATGAAGCCCATTTTGGTTTGATTTCACATCTTTTTGGACAAGATCATGTACCAAGCTCATGAATGATTTTTTTCAGTCTCTTTCCCTCATCCCAATTTATTTGGGGTCGGCACAACATGTCTGTTTCTCCACACTTCTCTATTAGTCGTCATCTCCGTAATCACACCCATTCTAACTATATCATCATTCACACAGTCCATCCATCGTTCCTTTGGTCTCCCTCTACTCCTATTGCCATCGACATTCATACTCAAAACTTTCTTCACGACGCCGACGTTTTCCTCATTCCTCCGTATCACATACAATGACAATCAATTTCCACATAACTTTTCAGTCATCAGTGCCACTTTCAGGCTTCCTCATGAATGAACGAAATCTTTTAAAATTTTGGATGAAAATTATCCAGCAGCATCGGTGAAGTAATTCTGCCAACATATTGAAATGTTTTCCGGAACCCATAACAGATTCAGTAAAACGAAACCGTACGTAATATTTTACTTGTTTGGGAGATGAATCGCTTCGTTAAGAATTATTTGATTTTTTTATAATGAAACTGTTTTTTCTCGGAAAAAATAATATGTTTTTTGGAAAATATTAATGTAAACTTTAATTATTATAGTTTTATTTGTTATTGTACGAAAGTAGCAACCAACCTTTGATTTGCTTGGTTTTTACGACTTAGATAAATTAAAACTTTAAAACATAGATAAATTTATTAATGTATTAAAAAGAAATTAAATGAAAAAGAGATAATTTTTTAATGTTGTTTTCCCGCAGCAAAATGGTTTTGTCCTGGTAAAACAATCGTTTTATTAACAAATAAAATATTAGAAACAAAAAATGGTAGATTAACCATTGTAACAAATCACCACGTGCGAGAGTTTATTTTGCTTTGAACATTTATGCATAGCTGTTCCCTTTGTCGGCGGCGCGTGCGATTCCAGTAGTACCTACAAGTTACCTCTAGTGTTACTATTGATTCTCACGTTTTCGATTTGATGAATATTTTTTTAATTATTTTAAAACAGAATCTTTTTTTATTTTTTACTTTTACTCTCTATGCTTCGAAAGTACTCATTATGGCAAGTTTTTCTGCCACGGGAAAACAACCATGAAAAATTATCGGTGTTTATATAAACTTTTTGAAATAAATTCTCTAAATAAGGGCGAAAAACGCATCTAAACCATTGTGTAGTTAAGAGGAACTACGCAGTCATAGAGACCGACTTGACAAACGACTTTTACTTATTTGCCCTCTTATTTAGAAGCGCTGCTAAAAGTAAAGAGATGTTTAAACGTCAAAAATGTATGGTTAAACAGTTGCTAATCATTACTTAATTTTAAGGAATGTTAATAAATACGGGGGTATATGTTTATATATAAATCATTAATAACGATAAATATTAAAGTTTTTAAAGTATGATCGACTATTTCAGACTTACCAATCTTAGCATCGGTGAGGTTCAGCCATAGCAGGCTCGTGATGTAAATGACGAAGTTACTTAGATTCATATTACAGAGTTACATGACGCCGGTCGGCTGCACTGTGTGTTCGCTCTGATTGACTCCGTCCATCACATCGCCTGCGGAAGAGAAATTATATTTAGTAGGGGTAGTTTTCATTTAAAACGATACATAACGACAAGAGGTAGTAGGCAGTCTACCGACAAAAGCCAAACATAGATATTACACCTATTTTCTGAATGTCCCGCGGCAAACTTCGTGTTTCGTCAGTCATCGGATTTCTATCAGTTGCCCTTTGCACTTGGTGCAGACCGGACGCTCTCAATCGACTTGGAAGTATATATGTTATCGGCCAAACCCGATTTCAGGCCAAACTTGTTTGTCCTAGGCCAAACTGGTTTATTAAGCCGGGGCACGCCGATTAAATGGGTTAGGTTAGGTTAGGTTAGAACTGTGACCAAAAGCGCGCGAGCCGAGCGAGCGAAGCGAGCGGCGCCGCGGCAGCGGCCGGCGAGCGTTACTTCCAAAGGCTGTTAACGAAATGGCTAATTAAGCTAGAAACCAGTTTGACCTAGGACAAACTAGTTTGGTCTGAAATCGGGTTTGCCCGGTAACATATATAATTGTAAATACTCTTTTAACTTAATGTAATTTATTTTGAAAATGAGAAGAAAGCTTGTTTTTATTCGGAAATGCGATGATTCCTGAGGGACTTATAACGATGATAAGAAAATAGTTGTACTGTATATAAACTAACGCCTTCTTCTCATGGGGATTGGCTGAAACCACAGAACGCCACATGCTACAATACTTATAAACTCTTTTTGCCTTGTCTACGGTCATATACCAGCACCCTAATTGCGTAACTCGCGATTCATCAGAATTTGTTTCGTTTTGAAACAGATGGCTAAACCATTACTTTATATGTTCGAAAAATGTGTCTGCTCAACAACGTAAATAACGCAATGAATATTGTTGAACTGTCAAAATGAAACCGATTATGATTAATCGCGTGTTACGCAATTAGGGTGCTGGTCATACACGCACGGCCATTACGCACGCTACTCATACTCGTACCACACACCTGTGTGTAGTCCTCATAACGGGCTGAAGATGTTTCGGCTAGTGATGTTTTTCAGAAAGATCAGGACCTTTCTGAAAAACATCACAATAAGGTCACTATAATATGCCCTTCTAGGGCGGCCCCTCCCAGTGTTTCCACTCAAATATAACTTGTAAATACCTTTTGTTAGTCGCCCTTAATTTTTAACCGACTTCAAAAAAGAAGGAGGTTCTCAATTCGACTGTTTTTTATGTTTGTTAGCGCAGAACTTTCAACTGGGTGAATCGATTTGGATACTTCTTTTTTTATTTGAAAGTTGGTGCTTCCCGTGTGGTCCCATTTAAAAAAAACAACCGACTTCTGGGGAAACACTGTAAAGTGAATATTAACTTTAATTTCGGAAGGCGGTGACAAACAATTAAAATACATATCCAACGTTTTTTTTTCACTTTGTAGTGTTTTTCCGGAATCGGTTGTTTTTTTTTGGAAAAAGTTTTTTTCCTCTTAATATGACCAAACCACCCAAGCATACTCTCGGCAGTAGAAGTCATTTGCCTGGCCCTTTCTAAATTATGTTGGAGTCAGTATCCAGTCAAACCAGATGCAGCTGAATAGCAATATTTTATAAGAAGTGACTGCCTACCTAGTCTCCAGCAGGCTTAGCACGAGCACCGATTTGTCGACGGAAGAATAGACATGACTAAATGATGTACAATCGGAGAAGATAGCTATTTCTATTAATTATCATAGTTAAATGCGTTCTAAACGAATCATGATTTTGTAGATAATCGTAAACACTTTGTGGCCGTCGAGTAGAAAGTTTGTTGTCAGTGTGATTTTGACAGTTTGGGAAGAAATATTCTTCTGAAATAGTCTACATTTAAAAGGACCTAGACAAAGATTGTTAGAAACGAAAGACAAAATGACAGATTGTAGAAGGATATCTACGGTGCAATGTCAAAAATGGATAAACGAAATGTGTGTAATTTGTATTGAAAAAGCACTGTCTATTCTTCGTAGAAATAGAAAGCCTCATGCTATAAGCTTGCAGTTACTAGGTAAGAAGAAGTCATAACTTAAAACTATGAAATAACAGATCAAAGTCAAATTGAGTTCATAAAAATCACCATTCAGTATGTCAAAATGGAGCAGCTCAAATCCCAAGCCTTTTTGTCTTCAATATAATCTTTAACGGTAAGGTTTTCTGGCACAACTTACGTTTTATGAATGATTTTGAATTTATTTAGGCTTAGATCTTGAATGTGGCTTGAAAGTCTATTAAAAAGCGTAAATATTGAAATCTGACAAGTGGTTTATAGCCTTGACTGTTTGCGTTTGAGGTACTTTTATTTCTCACAAGAAAAACAATACATTTTCAAAAACAACATCAGTAGTACTGGCAACCTCAGTGGTAACAATTAAACTTTGACTGCGCCTTTATGACGCAGCAGTAAGGGTTATTTTAGTTTGTGTTCGTTTTGTCACTGCTGTGTGGTACGCTGTAAAGTAAAAAAAAATCTCATCATAATATAAAATCTCTCATAAAATATAAAAAAAATACTTTTGGAAGTTATTACTCTAATTATAGGCAAGGGTTGTGAAGGTTAGCTATCCAGGTCAAAGCATAAAGTACTTTTCTATTATGAAACTTTTTAATGATAGTCTGGCTTATAGTAATTGTGGTCTAGAAAATAAATTAAAATCATTTTTTTTTACTCTATTACTTTCAGCGGTTTCCAATCTGTCTGTTACTCATGCCCGGTAACTTTACGGTCAATGGTAACGGGCAAAAGTGGGTGTCTAGACTGTACTGCGTCATTGGGTTAATAGAGCTGGTTAAAGCTACCCGTATTAACCACCTCTATTATTGTGATAAAATCATTCTGAAATGATCGTTGCTCTATTATTATTTTCTAAAAGGGTTTTCTAGTTATTTATATTGAAACTAACTTTTTCCAGCGACTTCGCCCGTACGGAGGTCGAAAATGATTCCACGGAAACGTATTTACTCAAACTCAAACTCAAAGCATTTATTTAAAATAAACCAATTACAGGCACTTTTGAATTGTCGAGGTCGGTGAGGTAGAAAGATGAAGCTAGTTGCCCATTCCAAAGCGTAGGTACCTATGGAGAAGAACGGGCAAGAAACTCCATGGACACTCTTTTAAAATGATGATAATGTTACAAAAAGTTGGTTACATCATTATGTTGAAATTATCAATGTGAGTACGATGTAAAAAGACGTGCACATTAAAAGTGTCCGTAATTAAGACAAAAATAAAATAACAATTCAGAAATTAAAATAAGCCATGGGAGCTAAGAGATGACCAGTCCCTACTGGCGGTGCCTGTTCACGAACATGACGTATGGATCAGCACCATTCAGCTCAACCATTTTGAAGGGAACTTAATGATCCAACAATTACAGATTATAAACTAATTGTGTGGCATATTTCATTTAAATCCGTTGAGGTGTTTAAGCGTGATTGAGCAACAAACATCCTACCATTTAAACACTAAAACATACTAACTTTCACTTTTTTAATATAAGTAGGATAGTAGGATTCTCTCATCGGTTGATTTTGTTTTGAAAAACGCTATATTTTTGTTCTGTTTTTTAAATGCTTTGATGAACACAAAAGTTTACAGGTACATACCAACACGCCTTTTCTATTGTTCTGAGCTGGAAAATTTCCGCTGGTCGCTCACAATGGGCCTTATCAGAAGCTTTAAAGTCACCTAAAGGGCAATAGAGAGGGCTATGCTCGGAGTTTCTCTACGCAATCGAATCAGAAATGAAGAGATCCGCAGGAGAACCAAGGCAACCGACATAGCCCGAAGAATTGCCAAACTTAAGTGGCAGTGGGCAGGGCCAATTGCTCGCACAACAGATGGCCGATGGGGCTGAAAGGTTCTGGAGTGGCGACCACGTACCGGAAGACGTAGAGTGGGAAGGCCTCCCACAAGGTAGACCGATGACCTTGTGAAGGCCGCGGAAATCCGCTGGATATGGGAAGCACAAGACCGGTTGAAGTGGAGGAGCCTGGGGGAGGCCCGTATCCAGCAATGGACGTCTTTCGCCTGAAATGATGATGATGATGGAAAATTCCCATGGATGTCCTCCGCCTTGGGGCGGGTGGAGAGGTCTGTCAGACTCTTACTGACCAAAAACCGATACCGTGTTCTCTTCCCAAGGTGGGACCGGAGATCATGGGAATTTTAAATCAAATACGCTTGGAACAACTGATATTTAAGTATTTGTTTAGTTCTGTGTTGTTGTGTTAATTTATTAACGTATTGACGGCATGGTTGGCGCAGTGGTTAAGTAGCTAATTACTATAGCGCTGCAGGGAACAAATATTTGTAAGACCTACAAGTAGTTGTTCTGGGTCTGACTGTTTGTGTATGTGAGCTTAAATGTTTGTAAACGCACCCTCAATACAGGAGAAATTCCTAGTGTGGGGCTACGTTTAAAAAAAAAACCACTTTCGGGAGACAGGCCTCCTATCAGTAAATAGGAATGGGCTATTTATAACACATCACGAGGGCCCAGTGCGGGTTTGTAGGTATTCTACGACATACTGGTTTCCTCACGATGTTTTTCTTCAGCGTTTTGAGAGCTGTAGTGATGAAATAATTTACACAAAGTAAAGTGCCTGCCTGGCTTCAGACTACTCGTAAGTCACCACTGGGCCACTCCTACAACTCGTAAGTCACCACTGGGCCACCACTGCTTTCAGCTTAAATATGGGCCCACGTTTATTTTACTTTCGGTCCAACCTCCGATCAATGAAGATTCGGTCAGGATCACTTAGTAAAACATTAATAACAAACTGTTTTACCTTACTCCCACAAAGTCACTAACTAATCGTTTGTAAAAGGAAAATGTATAAATGTTCTTCCCAAAGCAAAAACAAAGAAAATTATATACCAAAGAATATCTGACGGTAAGAAAAATAAAATTCCTGGCCCTTGTTTTTTTACCTTTTTATGTTTAATAGAAACCGAACTACGTATTTACTGAAGTAACCGCGGTTAAAGTCAACAATGACCGGCCGAGGTTCTTTTATTTGAACAGCTGGGTAATGCTGGTTAAGAGTGGAAATGGTTGTAAGTCGTGGTTTGTTTAGTTGGGACTTTTTTTTTGGGAAATTACAACTAAGTAGGTTGTATGTAATCCGACTTGATTTTCTTTTTTTTCGACTCGATAATTCTCTGAATTTATAGCCTGCCTTTTATATTTTTTGGAAATGCAGTTCGCGCGGTGATCATTACTCAACAAAAAAAAATATGAATGTTTTGTGTCGGTAATGGGCTAACTTTGTAATACTATAAAGGTATTTCCTTCTAGAAGTTCGAGACTTAGAAATAACAGCCGCAACGGTCGTCCAATCAGGTTAAGCTACGCTAGCTGCGGTTTCTTCGTGAATACCAAGATCCCTCCGTGCCTCGGAAAGCACGTTAAACCGTTGGTTCCGGTTGTCATTCGTGGATCTTTGACAGCCGTTACGGGTTACTAGAAGCCCGAAAGTCTGGCACCCATTCTTACCAAGGGGTATCGTATTGCTTAAGTTGTGGAGGTCAGATAGGCAGTCGCTTCATGTAAAATACGGGTATTCAGATACGGTATTTTGTTTACTTATTTTCCTTAGTCAAACATTTTAATTCAAACACTACCTTAACGCAAGATTAATATTATTTCATTCTACACCCCTCACTTCTGCACCTCCAGAATAAATACAAGGCAATCTTAAAACAGCAAACATGAACCCTTACCGGTTCCTCCTTGCGTAGTACGTCGGTATCTTAAACAACCCTTCTTACCCCAACCCTTAACATTCTACACATATAAGTATACAGCTATACTTTTAATTAATTTGGTGAAGCCGCATTAATTTTACAAAGGTCGTATGCCGTCCGTGTCTGGCCTTCCTGCTTGCCCACATGGGACTTAAATGGGGATAGGTATACCCTTTCTTCGTTAGTGGTTCAGATGAAGATGTGTCTTTTACGGCAGTTTCCAGTCCATTTATGTGACGCTAGAGCTGATGCAGTACCTTCCTTGCTTAATTCCGGTTGTATATTTTGGAATATACACATTCTACCTATAATATTCCCACAGCTGGAGCACAGGTCAACACTCTGTGAGATGGACTGACATTCCGGTTTCCTCACGATGTTTTCCTTCATCGCTTTGAGAGCAGTGGTGATGAAGTAATTTACATAAAGTAAGGCGCCTGTTAGGCTTTGAACCTACGACCTAACAACTTGCAATTCGTTGCCTTTTACACTAACCTACCACTACTGTCGAATATATTCCCTTTTAAATTACGTCACAGCTGGTGCAGTACCTTGCTTTGTTTCGATTTGTGTATTCTAGTGAATATCCTCTTTAAATTGGAAAATGTTCTCTCCACAACATGCAGGTTTGTTGTAGTATGAAACTAACGCGTATTTGTTTTAAAGAACTGGGTTGTATCTATATGGATTTTTAACCAGATATTTCATCTATATTTGCGAATGGTTTAACGTTGGATACCTACACCAGCAAAAGCAAAGCCTTGTAGACTTTGATCAGAGCTGTAGTAAAACCGATATTTAATGTTGACGAAGTAAATTTTTATGTGATATTAAAATGGAAATGTTTTATCTATTGACCCTAAAGCCTCTCTAGAAATGATGAATAGAAAAGTCTGCTTAGTAAATAACTAGGCTTATTAAATTTTCTATCACATAATTTTATAGATGTTATTTTTGTTTGTAAAATTTTTCGTAGCCATTTTAATTAAATAACATTATATGTAGATATACCTACAGCAAAATATTAGATCCATATTAATTTGTAGATAGTATAACGATATCTTCAAAACAAAAGGAAAACGTAGATTTTATTCAAAGCTTTATTACCAAGGTTTGAATATGACGATGTATGTTTTCATGTGATAATCAAATGGAAATGTAAATCTATTGACCTAGAAGCCTCTTTGGAAGTGATTAATGGAATTGGACGGCTAGGTATAGAACTAGGCTAATTCAATTTTTACATTACAAAGCCTTAATGTTATTTTCATCTGTGAACTTTCGCCTAGTAATTCAAAGTGACATTGTGTATAAGTTGAGCAAGTAATTCAGGTAATTATATTAATAAAGTTTAAGTTTAATTCCTTATGGAAAACCAAGTAACGATTTATGCGATATACTTGGTGATCGCAGTATGGTGGTAAAATGCATAGAGAACGCTGCTGCCCATTCTCTGATAAGTCCATTCGTTGCTTTCTACGACACCTACGGGAAGAAATGGGATGGTGATGTAGCGGCACTACAGAAAAATACTTAGCAACAAATATGTAAAACGACAAAAAGAAAAGTGGTGCCATCTACAATGCCTCAGGCGAACTACGCAAGACTCACGTCACACAAATCCTGCACCACGCAATCAGAGTTTACCGCGCGACTCGCAAAGGTACAACATCCCGACATCAACCGTCAGGCAGTTGCCCACCAGACACAACACCCGTCTGGTCGGAGGATCCTCATTTTTCAATAGAGTATGAGTGAGGTTTACACCCTGTTCCTCATACCTCTATTCTTTATCTTCCTCTATAGTGCTATTCTTTTACGTCCAACACGACACAAAACGCAATTAGGTTATCGGACCCAAAACCCCAGTTTTGACAATTTCAGTTAAAAAAAATAAAATTGTATCTATCTAAATGATGACAAAATGTTTTGATTAATTACTGTTTTAAAAATTCGTGACACAGAGCCATAACTTACCTGTTTGGTATCTAAACAAGTTTTTTTACGCGTCAACAAGAGTTATGATATTTTGAAACTGTTTTGGAACATTCCTCGTGAATCGTAGCACTTTGTGACAGTATATGGTGACATATTGTTTGCACATACGTCAATCTTTTGTTTATTATAAATGCCTATACTCCATTTGCAATAGCATTAGACAGAAGTTAAAAAAGGTTCTTTTTAATATACACTTCGTAACATTACATGTGTTGCAGTTACGATTAATGACAAAAAAAATAAAGTGTCAATGCTAAAAACCTAAAAGAAGCAGGAGTGAACAACACCGAGTAACTAAATTAGCTGATGACGACGAAGTTTTACCAACGAATTGTGGGTAGTAAGTTGTTACTTAAAATAAAGTATTGTAAAAAAAAAAAATATTACTTCCATAAAATCTTAATTAGATTTAAATCATCATGTGATTGTTTGTTTCATTCATTCGTTTTGTTGTAGGTTTGTAATGTGTGATGAAGATGTTATTGTAATTAGAACATTATTAAAATAAACATTACTTTTACTTCGTTTATCTCAGTATTTAGTACTGTCTTAAATCTACCTAAAAAAGTTAGAACTTAACTTTGAAATAAAATGTTTTGCACTCCTGCTTCTACGAGCCTCTTTTTTCTAAAGCTATAATAAATGGGGTATAGCTTTATTAGAAGTAAACCCGTCTACTACGAGTAGATGCTAGAGAAAGGGGAAAATTAGATAAGCTTTTTTGATGATCATAACATCAATCCTGTTTTCCTACAGGGTTATACAAAAGTGCACCCGTATTAAGCCAATTATGTTAAAGTCCCATGTAACATGG
This sequence comes from Antitype chi, assembly GCA_947359405.1. Classification (NCBI taxonomy): domain Eukaryota; kingdom Metazoa; phylum Arthropoda; class Insecta; order Lepidoptera; family Noctuidae; genus Antitype; species Antitype chi. The sequence continues at coordinate 3,698,972 of OX375815.1, read as the reverse complement.
GGCCCTTGGAAATAGGCCGGCCACCTGGCCTGTTGTACTGACATGAGATGGACTAAAGAGGAACCGAGGTAAGAGACGACAAGGGCGGCATAGGAACCGCTGGATAGATGACAAAATTGCAGTAGCAGGAAAACAATTAAAAATAAGTTTTTTTTAGTTTAACGGTTTTAATGAAAATAATGATGTAGATAATATAAATCCTCCACTTCGACTGGTCTTGTGCTTCCCACATCCAGCTGATTTTGGGGGGGTTTTGCCATAATCGCTACGCTTTGCAGGCCGGTTGGTGATCGCATTATGGTGGTAAAATGCATAGAGAACGCTGCTGCCCATTCTCTGGTAAGTCTCTTAGTTGCCTTCTACGACACCCACGGGAAGAGATGGGATGGAGCTATTCTTTTTACGTCTGGCATCACACGGAACCACCGTAACATTACACCTTGTTGAACCAAAGGGTTTTGCAGAGGTGTACCTATAATACGTACACACATTTCGCCAGTTATGTTTAAGTCCCATGTAATAAGGCGAGCCTGTTGCCACCAACCAGGCTCAAATCCAGACTCTGGGCTGCTATTGAAGAAATTACAGATAAAAAAACAATAAAGAATTAAATTAATTATTGTTTTTGATTATAAATGTAGTTTATATTCCCTTGTACCCTTACACACGCTGTCTACATCTCTTTATCTTCTCTCCTATCACAGGTATGCTGGAAGAGATTTCTTTAGAAATAAGCATCACCTCTGTACCAATTTTTCTGTTCTAATCTTCTTGTCTGTATAAATATGTATGTACATAAATGGTTAAATAAATAACGCTTTGCCCGACCTGTGAACCGTACTCAGCACCTCATGCTCACCAGTAGCACTTGTGACCACTAGACCGACGAAGCAGTCAATATATCTTAATTTATTGACTGTAAGTACGCTAACAAAGAAATTGCCTCGTAAACATAATTAATATACTTTATTGCCTAGATCGTAAAGTTGACTGATGGTGACAAGAAGAAAGACAGTATTAGTATCTTGTCTGCTAATGAAAAAATGTGGTACTTAATCCTCATTGAACTGCTTATGAAGAAAAACCTTTTTTGCTAAAAATAACAACCGACTTCTAAACAAAAACACTACAAAGTGAAAAATAACTTTAATTTCGGAAGTCGGTGAAAAAAATCTGAAATACAGATCCAAAGATCAACTGACGAGATTAAAGTTAATTTTCACTATGTAGTGTTTTTTTTTGGTAGTCGGTGGTTTTTATAAAGTGGATTAAATACGTATTATCGAAGATAACTCAAAAACTATCCAAGCAAAGTCAATACAATGTATAAATATGGGACCACCCCTGAAGCATAACCTATCCATTAAAAAAAGATTTTTCGAAATAGTCTCAAAATTGCTGGAGATGTCGCGGAACAGACACACAAAAAATACAGACGAATTAAGAAGCTCGTCCTTTATGAAGTTGGTTAAAAATACGACTTAACAACATTCAGAGTTCATAAAGCTAGATGGAATTGACGAAGTGAGAGACAAGATGTAGTCTGACCGGTAGGATACCAAAAAAAAAACCTGTAAAAAAATAATAATTGCAAACCAGCTTGAACAGCCGGGATGCTTATGAAGATCACATACTTAGTACTACAGATGTTCACAAACATGAAACTCGATTTTTATTACATGGAAAACCAAGCTCTCTTGCTAATAAATATTAGTTTAAAAAACTAAAAAACACGCTTTAAAAACCAAACTAAAAAAGTAGAAACCATTTAATTGTATTAAAAAGCGTGGGGTGCTTATTGAGGTATTTTTAATCAATTAATATCAAGCACCCAACGCTTTTTAATAGAATTAAATTATTGGAACGAAGTTCCTTATCGCGCGTTGTGAAAGGGGGCTAGACGGAATTTTTTTTTACGAAAAGTTGTCACGACACTTTTTGCTATAGTAAGCTATTGTAAGCTGTGCGGCGTGCGCATGTTTCTCTGTCTGTCGGTCTGTCTCTCTCTCTCTCTCTCTCCCTCACGGCAAGTACTGGCGGCGAGTACTGGCGGCGAGTACTGGCGGCAAGCACTGGCGGCAAGCACTGGCGGCAAGCACTGGCGGCAAGCACTGGCGGCAAGCACTGGCGGCAAGCACTGGCGGCAAGTGCTAGAGGCAAGTACTGCCAGGAACTACTAGCGGCAAGTGCTAGAGGCAAGTACTGGCAGGAACTACTGGCGGCAAGTACTGGTGGCAAGTACTGGCAGTAACTACTGGCGGCCAGTACTGGCGGCAAGTACTGGAACTTCGTTCCATCCGGGTGTCCCTTGACTCCTCTCAAGTTTTTTTCTACTTTTTTAGTTTGGTTTTTAAAGCGTGTTTTTTTTTGTTTTTAAACTATTATTTATTTTCTATTTTTTAGTTCTGCTAACTACAAAAGCGTGATTTTTCTTTTTTTTCTGTTTTTGTTTTGAAATTATTGAATTGTCATCGGGCCTTGATATGTATGCAAATTTTCGCAAGGAGGTCAAAATCATGTTCAAAGTTTCCATTACATAGGCACACACTATCATATGTATGAAGCTAATAGAAGCGTGTTTAAAAGGTGCCATGATGCCTTGCAGGGTTAAATAAACTTTTGGTTTCTAATGTATTACAAAGGACAGTAGGGGAAGGTAGGCCGGCAGGGCGTAAAACATAGTTGATGTAGTTCTATCTTCTGTCCTAGGACATTCTACGCTACAGGTGCATGGCGTTTTCTGTTTAAATAGATCAAGTTGTGAATTATCAGACATTTTTCGTTAGAATAGAAGTGATTACACTAAGATAATTTTCTTATAATTTACAAAATAAATTGTACGAGTATGTTTTACTAATTTAAATTACACACAAATAAAATTGAAGAGTTTGTTTGTAATGTCAAAATAACAGCTTTTCATTAAGGTGAATGCGCAGTGGTAGACCGCGAAATTCAAATTTACATACGTTTTTGCAATTTTCAGGTCAGTATCAGGTTGTATCCTGATAAAAATGTGATTTGCGAATATAACAGGTACGTGTTTACAGAATTTAGTCATTAGAATGTCTAATATATCTCATAAATGTTAGATTTCTTCCACAAGCACTTTTCCATAAGAAATTTGTTCTTATGGAACAAATCTAACTTAGAAAGATGTATTATTGATTCTAATGATTATAAATCTGTAAATACGTACATGTTATAGTCGCAAATCATATTTTGATCAAGTAACAAGCTGACACTCACCTGAAAATTGCAAAAAACGTAACAAAATTTGAATTTCGCGCTCTACCACTGCGCATTCACCTTAAATGCATGAAAGTATTTAGTAATCTAGTTTTTTTTTCCTCTTTGTTCCGGCTTATTTCTATCTCTCACTTGTCTCCGTAACGGCTGGACCGATTTTGACGGGATTTTCACTGGCAGATAGCTAATGTTATAAGAAATAACTAGGTTTTTTCCCAGTAGCGGAACGTCCCCGTGGGATGTGGGATGGTACACCTAGTCTTTCATAAATGACTGTGGACTTTACAAAGTACGCGCCTATGCGCATAATAATTGTACATATTTACAAAAGACACCATCGGATTAAATTAAAACATGATGTATCAACGTAACATTTTAATTAAATACACTGTCATAATCAAATAACAACGAAACGAGATATTTTCATTAGCAAAATACCTGAAACTCGCTGAAATGTCTTCATTATTTAACTGAAATTGACGACTTTCCCTAACGTACAATTTAACTGCGAATTAATTAAAATAAAACTAATTACTTTAGGTCAGTATCAAGTACGGTTAGCGAGTTACTGTACCAATTATGTGCTGGAAGGGGGAGTAGAAATTTTACACGCGCCCAAGAGTTGGCTGAACAACGCAAATATACGGGACAACACTCTGTAGGCACTCCAAACGGTCAGTGACGGACAAATGGGCACTCGAAGCGAGTTACTCGAGCCACTACTACGAGCTTAAGGCTCAAGTTGTCTGAAAAAAGCGGGTATTTTTTTTTTGGGTGTACAGTCACCAAAAGAAATAAGTAACCAGGTTCGTCGAAAATAGTTCAAGTTTAGTACGAAACCAATGGCTATTTTCGAATGAAATTTAATTTAATAAATGAACTCTTTATTTTCTTTCAATTAAATTAAATTGTAATTGGAAACATCATATAAAGATAGATACTTAATCATTCTGCTTTTGCATTGACAATGTGATGATAATACATTATTATATGGTGGGATGAGCTGGACTCCTGTATTAAAGATTGATGAGACAGAGAGAGGTGGAAACAAAGTAGTGATGCCTTTGCCCAGCTGGGGATCATAATAATTATACATTCATGATAATTGATTGACTTAACCTTGGTATCCTGACATTCCTAAATTACCTACTTTATAAAATATTGTAGATTTTTGCGTAAAATAAAGAATTATAAATCGCGAATTTTTTCGCTACAAAAGTAAACCCCTATTTCTCTTACGTAAAAACACGCCATCGCCTATGACCTACACCGTCCCTAACATACCGATCGTCGTTCTGAGAGATTGACGCGCCGCCGTACAACAGTTGTAGTGTGTTTGAGTGCAAATGAGTTTTTTTGTTAACTGTACCTAGTTGATGTACTCAAATGTAGGTCGATTCACACGTTCACACGTCGCAGCGTTTTGCATGTTTTATTTAGAAAGGTGATCCGTTTGTCACGTGTATTTTTCCTGTTTATTTTCCTTTTACTTTGAAGTTTAGTATTTTTTCTTGTATGTCTTTGAGTAGAATCGTACGTTTAAAAGGATTGTTTGACGTTTGATGTTTAGTATGAATGTGAATTGTGGCCCTTAGAGAAAACGATAATTATCGGTTAATATCGGAGTAAAAAAATTGGCTTTGGATTGCTCTTGGTTGATGGGTCTGGCTTCTATTTAAAATAATTGTACTATAAAGTAAATGTTTGCATGCCGAATACTGGAATATTGCTGAGCTTTAATGTATCATAACACCTATTATGTATTATTTGCAAAATAAAAATCTATTCTATTTTATAGTAGGTACCTAATTTGTTTCTTGTAGGGACCTAATGAAGGCCTATAATACAGAATTTATTAACAAAACAATAGCACAAGTATGAATGCCAGTCCTGAAAAAAGAAAATAATTTTCTTTAACACAAATATTAAGGCGCACTAAAACTCCGTTTATTCCCTCCGTCAAAAACCAAGAAAACACAAGCACAGCAAAATCAATATTCAATACAACTTTGCGTTTCACACCGCCTTTAAAACAAAACAAAACTAATACAAACACATCCGAATGGTACCAAAAAGAGAAACAACTATCGCCAAGGGAATAGACAGTAAACATCCCGGAAACTCGTAAAACAATTCCATTCAGCGAAACTGAAAACCAGGGCTATAAAAATAATCGTATTCTTAGAAAAGTCACAGAAAAACTTTGAATAGAACACAAACTTTTAATTGGATAGACAAAAAGAATTATTCCCTTTCAATTTTCAATTAAGATGTTCTCTATTTAACAATAGAACGCCTTTTAATAGAACGTTGCTGATTTTCTATTTGATAGAAAAAGATATTTATTTTGCTGAAAAAATTGTGATGTGATTTCTGTATTTGTGTCTGGTTGATGGGAAGATCGCCCCCTGTTATATGGTACTTAAATATCTTTAAAATCTGCCAGTCTCCACATAGTTGGGAAAAGGCTAGGTTTACCCAACTATCTTGGGGTCGGCTTTCAGTCTAACCGGATGCAGCTGAACACCAGTATTCTACATGAAGCGAATGCCTATCTGAACTGCAAAACCCGGTCACTGGGTAATACGATACCCCTGATAAGACTGGTTGTCAGAATTTCGGGCTTTTAAAATCCGTAACGACTGTGAAAGCTCCACAAATGACAGCCGGGACCAACGGCTTAACATGCTTTCCGGGTCACAGAGGGGTCTTGGTATGTAAAGATAGTCATCCATCCACGGACCAACCGCGGCAAGCGACACTTAAATGAGGGTGTACAATAGGAACATGTCTGCCCAACCCTTCACAGAACTTGTTTCTGCGCGATGCGCGATGTAATGTTATGATTGCCTGCGTGTGAAATCGTTTTGGTGAAACCACTTCGGGCCATCAATTTGCACCTAATTGGTGGGGTCAATTTTCTCCACTAAAATGAGATTATTTATCCGCGTGCCGTGGACAAGGCGCACCGTAATAACTCTAACGAGGAAATAGCGGTATGTCTGTAGTTGATCATCTTCAATTTCTTGCGAACTAAACAGGCGGGCAGGGACATCGAAACACAACATGTTACTTTTGATTCAGTAGATGAATATGAAACCTCCTGCGACGAAAAAAATAAAATAATCTCCATACATTTTGACCGCGTAGGTATTGCACTTTTCTATTAAAAAGATGTTTTTTTTACTGACGGATTCTACGCTGAGCTCTAAAATCATATGTTGAATTAATGGTTACAGTTTTCGCGTGTCAGGGACACTGCCATCCTGCATAAATGGTAGGTACAGCACGCCGCAACTGTGCACTTGACCTTGAGCTGGCCAAGTGTATGTTTTTCACTTATTGATGATGTTCTGATAATAATAATAATTTCCTGTCACTGTTCCAGTATACAAATTTATTTGGAGAAGGTACCACAACTAAAAAGTGAAAACAAAAATACTTTATTCATAACGAAAAATAAGAACACCGACTTCCAAAGAAAAAAGTACAAAGTGACTTTCGAAATTAAAGTTAATTTTCACTTTGATGTTTTTTTAGGAAGTAGGTTGGTTTTTGTTCTTATAGATTTTTTTTTAAAACTAATTATATTTTCAGTTCTATACGTTCTGTTCCTGAACTGATAAAATGACATGAATATTTTGCCATGAAGCAATTGATTCATTTGCAAGTATTTAGACTAAATTATTTAGAAACTTCCAAAATTATGACTGTTATATCTGGGCCACCACCCCTCTTCAGGAACGGTGAGTGGGTTGAATGTCAGTTGTTAAACACAAATGAAATAGGTACCTACTTAACCGTGTTAACGTATTTCCTTAAACAAGGTTGCCATTTTACAAAGAGTTTTAGACCCGTTATCGAATCTCAGAAACCAATCACTACCCTCAACCTTTGGTAAGTAGTGTAGCGCATTGATTTCTAACGAATGAGGGTAGTTAACATTTATGAGAGCCGGCCTATCACGCGAGGCGTTGACGTTTGATGCTAGTTAGTTTTGTATTAGCTCTCTGATTATTCACACGCTATTTTTGTTGTTATGAAAGAATAATAAAATTGGTACAAGTCGTCGCCCAGCGGTCGAAATTCAACCATGTTTTTTAATTAGTATAGTGTATTCCTAATGCATTATCTTAATATATAAAAATCCAGAGTCATGATGTATGTTCCTAGTGAACTCTTCACTAAGTCAACCGATTGTGATGAAAATTGGCATTTATATCCAACTTGAGAGACAGGATAGTTTTTTTTTTGTCTAAATAATTTATAATTAACAATAAACTGATTATCAATGTCGATTTTTGTTATTAATCGTAAGTTTCATAAGTATCAAACAGATGTCGCCTCAATAATATTATAAATGTGAAAGTTTGGATGTTTTTTACTCAAGCACGCAAAAACGGCTGAACGGATTTGGATGAAATTTGGCATACAGATAGTTTGTAACTTCAAATAACATATAATATTTTAAATGTGAAAGTTTGTGAAGATGTTTGGATGTTTGTTACTCAATTACGCAAAAACGGCAGAACGGATTTGGATGAAATTTGGCAAAAAGATCGTTTATAACCTATATAACACATATGATACTTTTTATCCCGGTAGTATGTTCCCGTGGGATGATTCCCGACCTTGTTGAAAAATGCCTTCTGTCCTTATTCTGCATATAAACTTTAACTGTACCAAATGTTATATTGTAATTTTTGTAAAATGGAGTAGAACGTTTCTTATTCACGTATTAATATTAAGATTACCTTAAAACTGAGATAAACTACAAAAGTGTAAGTGTACCTTAATTATTATTAATAAACAATTTACAATTAAACCTAGTTATTTTAGATTTTTAACCGACTTCAAAAAGGAGGAGGTTATCAATTCTTCGGAACCTTTTTTTTTTTTTTATTTTTTTTTTATGTATGTTCCCCGATTACTCGAAGATGGCTGGACCGATTTGGATTTTGTTTTTTTTTTTTTTGTAAGGGTATACTTTCCAGGTGGTCCCATGATCATGAAGTCAGGATCTGATGATGGGATCCTGGAGAAATAGAGAGAACTCTTCAAATTTTATAGGCACACGAACCGATTTAGCTATTTTTTGGAAGATTACTTTCTCGTAGTGGTCTCATTTCAATTTGGTGAAGATCTGATGAAGAACTTTGGAGATAGGCAACGGAACTCCTCAATAAATGATAGCAAATGGACTGGGATTGCTGAAATCTCATGTCTGTCTATTGTTTACACCAGTTCATAACATAACATCACGCCGGTATGCTGTGAAGGGGTAAGCACATGTGAACCACTAAAAAGTGAAAAATAAAAACTTTTTCCAAAAAAAAAAACAACCGACTTCCAAAAAAACACTACAAAGTGAAAAATAACTTTAATTTCGGAAGGCAGTGACAAAAAATCCAAATACAGCTCCAAAGACACCGACTTCCGAAATTAAAGTTATTTTTCACTTTGTAGTGTTTTTTTGGAAGTCGGTTGTTTTTTTTTTGGAAAAAGTTTTTATTGTCTTTTTATATTGGCTTTACTAGAAAAGTTTCTTACCTCTATTTTTCGTCCTGTAATTTAGTAGTAACGACGCATAATGGGTATTGAAGTGGGAGTACAAGACAAAAATGATTTATTTCAACATATTCTGTCTACACTCCCACTTCGCCCTACCAAGATTTAATACAATTATGGAGTAGCATATTTTCAAACGAAAACCTGTATGTAGACGTCATTGTCCTTTTGTCCTACTAATATTATAAACGCGAAAGTTTGTATGGATGGATGGATGGATGTTTGTTACTCTTTCACGTAAAAACGGCTAAACGGATTTGGATGAAATTTGGCACACAGATAGATTATTACCTAGATTAACACATAGAATGCTTTTTATCCCGGTAGTACGTTCTCGCGGAATAATTTCAGACATTCACGCATGCGAAGCTGCGGGCGGAAGCTAGTGCTTCATAATGAAGACAAAGTAATGCGTTTAAAACAAAATAATAATGCTTCATTCTGTATTTTATACTGTCTTAAACCAACAGCTTACTTATTCTTCTTTAAATTAAGAATGCCAGGGGTATTTCTCCCTTTAACGGTACTTACTTTCTACCCTTTGCAGAAAAAATTCTCTACCATAAAAAAAGACTGGAAACTTCTCTTAGTGTCTAGTTTGTTTTATGTTAGAGCAATTTTTCTATTTGAAGTAACTTTTCTCTCAATTTGTTGCCTATACATATAGGATAAAACTAAGCATAAGTTAATCGATCGACTTTTAGTATTGTATAATTGCATAGTATATGTGTGAGCACTATGTTCCTACTATATAGCTAACATTTACAGGGCACGTCTTTCATTGACTTGAATGTGCCCTGGCAGCTGAGAGTATGTCGTGCTCACTCAAATGTCTCGCTGGTGGTGGCGTGTGTCACATTGTTACTAGCCCGGATTTAAACCCACAACCTTGTGATGGTAGGTGAGGCCCAAACCACTGAGCCATCACGACATTTATAACATTATGCTTCAAAGTATCGTGAACAGATTAGGTTATCTTTAAAAGCAGTAGCAACATAATACTCGAAGGCTTTGATTTTACTCAGAAAGGAACGCAGTCGTGTTTGATTAGAACTTTTTCTTTAATTGGAATCCTTTTCTTTTTGAAGTTTTTGTTGCTTACTGCAATACACGAATTACAAGGTGAGGCATACATGGATGTAAAGACTATGACGGCTGAGTAAATGTGTTTATTTAAAACAAAAATATCCATAACTATTTCGTTTTGTAATGGTAGAGAAGAGAGCTTTTTTTATAGATTTATAAAAAAGCGGACAAGTGTGAGTCTACCTTACAATATTTAACACTACATTTTTTTTTCCGTTTCTTATAGGTATATCGACCACCCTCATTTTTTTTTTGTTAACCCAGCTCACACTGTGAAAAACTCAAGTGTCTACCTATTACTGTCCAAAATATATAGTCCCGTTAGGACTCTTTAGGTTGGTTGGTAGGAATCCCAAAAATTAAATTTAGAATGTGATCTGGAACTGTTACCGGATTAAGTACTTAATCTCTTTTGTTTCCAATCAAAGAAAATGACAAGACATTTTTATATAAACAAAAGAACTAGCCAAAAACTCTCCCTAGATAGGGAGAGTAACAAAACACAATCAAAGCCTTTCATTACTCTTTTTCTATCCATCCAAACGAAGGAACTTGGAAGAAATCCACTGCGAGAACTAGTCTTAACCACTAATCCAGGGGGACTTAATGTCTTCGTAAAAATAAACATGAGCATTACTCCAGTAGGTCCGGTGTCCCAGGTGGGCTAGTGTCCGCTTCGTTTATAATTTAAGCTGGGTTGGCAGGTGAACGGGATGAGAGGAAGCGGACAGTGGGTTACTTTTGATAGGTAAAGTTTCTCGACGTTTGTTGGTTTAGTTTTGGAGGGTCGGTTTTGTTTTATAGTGAGGATGCTAATGATTCTATTGCTGTTTATTACTATACAATGGTTTATAAGTGACATATGATACGTTTAAGTTCTTGAATATGCATAATTGATATTACGAGAAAGATTTTTTACCATGGAAGACAGGCCAGTTAATTGCACAAAACTTAAAATCCTTTCGATGAGAAAGAAAGAATAGAGGTGGGCACAAACTGCAGGTAAGTAGGATTTTATTACACTAACAAACTTTTTATGACACATCAGGTCATTCCCTTGACAGAACCGGTTGTCGCCTCCAGCGGGCAAAAAGGCTTTTACTTGAGTATATTTTGGTAAAAGCCGGTAAACATAGTCACGTAACTACATACTAAAATGCACTGTTATTCTCACAACCCTCGCTCACATCTTAAAACTTCAGCCGCACGCAAAAAGGATCTCCCTGGGGCACTTTCAAAATAATCGTAAAAATGTGAAGTCCCTAAACAGGGCGGCTACCTAATAGATAAAAGTGTTATATTCACTTTGTCTTGTTTACATAATTTTCTCGATGTTTGCACAAAGAAATACAAATTCCTTTTTGAAAAGATCCGACGGAATAAAGTCGGTTTAAAAGTTACCCGATGTAAAGTTGCGAGGATTTTGATCAAAAGGTTTTAGAGTTATGATTTCTTGAGTGAAGACCATGAATTGGAAAAGGTAATGTTGGTTCTGAGCAACATTGCTTTTTCCTTTTTGTGGTTCTGTAAAGATTGTTGCCCTCGGGCTAGTTAGAGCAACAATCTTTCCATAATTACTGGTAATAAATATAGATGGGTGAAAGAGGGTGAGGTTTATTATAAGTGATTCACACACTAACTTATTACTTGTCCAAATTTTAAGAAAATCGTATACCTAATTACTTTTACAATGTGATGTGTATATCATAGATGTTAAGAATTTGTCAGTCATTAATTCATTTTTATTCTGTTTACCAATTTTGATATGGTCATTTTATTCTAGGTGCATCGTTTTTACGTATAATTTTATTATTTTAAATGAATGCAAATATTGTAAAACATTAATTAAAAGAGTAACAGTGGAGTTTCTTGTCCATTAATCTCCATATGAAACTAACTTATGGATAGGGCGACTAGAATCAATGATATTTTAGTGTAAATTTTGACATTCAAAAGTGCCTTTTATGTGCTTATTTGAATTACGAGTAAATGCTTTGACTTTGACTTTGAGCAATTAGAGGAGCCCAGCAGTAGACAGCTATAAGGTAATGGTGATGTTATGTGTTTGTTTCGTAAAGTGACGTTCTCAAAGCACGGTTTCATACGGAATTTGCATATCTATTATGATGCGTAATACGTGCACGGGGAAAGGGGTTTCCTTTGGGGTTATATTTCACGTAACACAGAGTAATCCTGCGTTCGTAAACAAAAGGCTTTAAAAATACCCTAATTATTTAACATGCAGACAATTTTCTAGGTTATAATAATGCCGGTTACCTTCACCGTACCTAAATGAATATACTTCTTTTCGGGTTTTAAACCCGCAATCTGGTATTAAAAAAACCTTGATATAACATAATATAACGCCTGTAATACCCAAAGGGTTAAGCAGAGGTTTAGGTTAGTACCTAAAGTAGGTGCACCCACATTTCGCCATTTTGTTACAGTGTCTAAATCGATGGAACCACCACCACAGTTACTCCAAATTTGAAATAGTATATAACTTATCTAAAAACGCATAATCAGCCTATATCGTTCCCACTATTGGGACACAGACCACCTCTTGGTGACAGGGAGTGGGCCGTAATCCACCACGCGGGCCCAGTGCGGGTTGCTAGATGTCACAAGTATTCGATTTTTTTGGTTCTGGAACATGGTTTCCTCATGATGTTTGCCTTCACCGTTTTGAGAGCAGTAGTGATGAAATTATTAACAAAAAGTAAAACGCCTGCCTGGTCTGAACCCACGAACTACAACTCGTAAGTCGATCGGGGCCATTACTACTGGGTCACCACTGCTTTATAAATACGACTATTTCATAAATAGCCCGACGAGTACTTTACCTAACCTTGTTCTTTGAGAAGTCGGTTAAAAATACAGACTTCAGTAAAAAGAGCTTAAAACTAAGAATATGAAAGCATTTGTAACGTGAGAACCTCCGTGAATGGAGTCATGAATGTCGGGGAATGCAAAAAGAGGTGACTTGAGGGCTGTTCATATTGCAGTTTAGGCATCGCGCGGCTATTTAGAGGAGCGCTATTTGGGGTGTATTTTATTAATGGCACTATGATGTTTTTAAACGTAAAATCCTGTAGAGCCTGTCTTGCTAGTCGGTCTAGTTGTCGCGAAGTTTTCTTTATCTGGAATTTCTCAGTAGCAGCCCAGAGTTTGGGTTTGTGCCCGGATAATGGCAATACGCTCGCCCCTATAACTAACCATACGAGTATGTACCCTCTGAAATAAAAGTTTTCTATTCTATTGTATACGGTTGTCCCGTACGGTTGTTACTAGAGAACGGGCCGCAGCGTTCTCTATGCATTTTACCACCATACTGCGATCGCCAGCCCGCCTGCCAAACGTGGCTATTATGGCAAATCCACCCAAATCGGGGGAGGCCTATGTCCAGCAGTGGACGTCTTTCGGCTGAAATGATGATGATGATGATGATTCTATTGTATTACAAAGGGACTTTACATAACTGGTGAAACGGGGGTGTACAGTAGGCCTGATGTTATGGTTTTTTACTAAATAGTTTCTCGTGAAAAGTTTCTGTGTTATCCTTACATGCAAAAACGTTACGTTTGCATTGTAGTTTTTGAGATGGGTTTTTGCTGAAGTGTTGAAACTGGACCATGATTTCTTCATTCTGATGTTTTTTGCCTACAAGTTTATTTATCTAGCCTCAACAGTCTTTTTAATTTTACCGAATATTACTAGCCTAGATCTTCAACAACAATAAAGACCATGAGTAAATTAGGCTTAGCACGTTTTGAAAATCGTTCTCTCTCCAGTCGTCCCACTCTGCATTAAAATAAGTTAAGTGTAGTGCTACCCTAAAAGGGGTATAAAGTTCCATTCTTATTATATTCAGCAACCAACTCAGCGTGAACGTATACGTATGGCCGTACAAAATTCTATGCAAATTCAGTTTCCACAATTTAAATTTTGACTTAAGCCGACCATCGAGTGCAAAACCCGACCCTAATGTAGCTATGAAGTCAGTAAGCCTTAACATTAAGAATAAAACCGAGATGATCGATTCTCAACCTTATTAGCATACCCACTAGGCCTTTAATGGTTTATTGCTCGAGTACTGCATTGATGACGCTTTTAAGGCGACTACGGGTTAAATCTTTTACGATCAACATAAAAATGTCGTTATTTTTTCCGGACCACCAGAATGTGAAATTTTTTGGACGAAAAAAAAATCGTTATTACTTTTTATCAACGTAGGCATCGGATTGCAATGTATAATAGTTTATATATATTCGTTTGAAACTGTGAATATCATATTCATAAAGGTCGCTCACAATGGGCCTCATAAGAAGATTTAAAGTCACCCAAAGGGCAATGGAGAGGGCTATGCTTGGAGTTTCCCTGCGTGATCGAATCAGGAATGGGGAGATCCGCAGGAGAACCAAGGTAACCGACATAGCCCGAAGAATTGCCAAACTTAAGTGGCAGTGGGCAGGGCACATTGCACGCAGAACAGATGGCCGATGGGGTCGAAAAGTTCTGGAGTGGCGACCGCGCACCGGAAGACGTAAAGTTGGAAGGCCTCCCACAAGGTGGACCGATGACCTTGTGAGGGCCGCAGGAGTCCGCTGGATGCGGGAAGCACAGAACCGGTCGAAGTGGCGGAGCTTGGGGGAGGCCTATGTCCAGCAGTGGACGTCTTTCGGCTGAAATGATGAAAGGCTTATAATATATATTATATTGCATGCTCGGATTGGTGTCAGAGCTATCGATTCGGTAGAAACGGCTTTTAACTGGACAAACGATATAAAACGTAACCATTATTGAGTTGTCTTTAGGCCACAGCACAACAAAAAAAGTTAAAATGTGGGTACAATTGGAACATTTTTACAGCCGGAGACTATTTTATGGCTTATTTCACCTATGAATAAGTATCGGTTCACTTGTCTAGAAAATAATGTAATAAAATAAAATATATTAGTGTCGAAGTCAAAACTGTACATTTAATAGTTTTGACAAAAGTAATTTTTACCTTTAATCAGATACCGAAAATATTGTTTTTTGAATTTATGTCCGTTTGTCTGAACTTATGTTCCGGTGGCAACCTCGTACCGGAAGACGTATAGGTGGAAGACCTCCCGCAAGCTGGACTGATGACCTTATGAATGCCACAGGAATCCGCTGGATGCGGGAGGCACAGAACCGGTCGAACAGTCGGAGCTTGGGGAAGACCTATGTCCAGCAGTCAGTGGACGTCTTTCGGCTGAAATGATGATGATGTTCTGGATCGGCGCAAAAACGGCTAGACAGATTTGGATAAAAATTGGTGATATACTTTTAATCCCGGTATTACGCTACCGTGGGATATTTCCCTACAACCATGCGGGAGAAGCTGCGGGCAAAAGCTAGTTTTATAATATTACTATCCCATTTTTCATATTTAAAAATACTTAGATAAACTCACATCTTGCTATATGGGTATGCAGACACTACAGAAGGATACCTGCTACATCCTTACATTCTCCTTTTGCTTAATTTACGTTTAGCACGCCGTTTAAAAAATAATATGAAAAACTTAATGCAAAGTTACTTACAAGAGCAAAGTTTACTACTAATGATAAAAAAAAATGGACAATAAACCCATAATTTGGCCTAAAAATCCGGCATAAGAATGTTTAAACGAAACATTCTACAGGCTGGTCTTAAAAAGACAATGTATCCTTAAGAGAGTTCAACAAACATTATGTAAAGGTATGTACATAAGCTAAAAGTATTTACGTAACGACAGCATAATGGGTTCAAGCTGTTAAAAGTGCTGTGGCAAGGCACTATGATGTTTTACTTTAAACATACGGGAGTAGAATGAGGGCGGGCACGTGGCGCTTGTGGCAAAAGAAAAAAGTAGGTCAGTGGGTCGTTGTTTCTATAACATTTTTGTTGTGATTAATACCGGCTAATTAAAGAAACAATAATACTTATTTTAGTAAAAACAAGAAGCATAGCTTCTTTTTGACCTACTTAATTGATATCTTACGTAATAATTTCCACTTTTAAGTGGTAACATGGTGGTATGGACTGATTTTCTCCATGTTACACTTGTCAGAGAAGTTGTTGAGTTTCTTACGAACTATGTCTATAGAGCTGGTCTTTTTATTTTTTAGGGTGGAAAATCATCAAATAACTTCTCCCGCTCTGGGTGGAGCAGGAGGGCGTGTCAGACTTTTACTGACTAAAACCCACCCGTGTTGCCTGTGTGCCAGGAGCCGCGGTATCTCTTTTGAACAAACCGCACCCTTGGCAGGCATCGGCCCTTGCGGACCCCACCAGTTGGTGCTGACATCTCTTTGAGGTATAGAGCTGGTCTCCAGGTTAAAGGTTTGTGAATGAATGAATTCAGGACGTTCCAAGGCCGCCTAGCGCAGAATTTCTTTGTTGTTTATCTAAAAATATACCAGCTGTTTATAGAAAAGGGCAATACCTACGCGGTCAAAATGTATGATTTTAGTTAGCGCGTCGATGTCCATGCTACAATGTATATTAAAATTAAGTATCCTCAATCCAATTTTCTTACCAAACTTGCTGTGTCCGACAGGTTTCATTTAGAACACATTAGATAAGATAGGATTTTTTATTTGTTTGAACATAGTGTACATGATACATTACATGCAAAATAACTTTGAGATAAAGAAAGTTATAAAATGTTCAGCCGCATATAGTGGTGTACAAATTGGTACGAAGAGATGGTGCATAAACCGTGATAATATTAATCAAAATTACATTGAAGACATTGTGTAGGTACTTATTAGATCATCATTATTAATTAACTATTAGATATCATGTCAATTCAAAAAACATATTATTTAGATACAACACAATGTCAAAGTATGTCATTAAATAAATTTGTCAATCAAAATACGAATTTCTGTCATTAAAATGTCCATTTCAAACAATAATAAAAAAATACAATACTTTACAACACATTGTCGATAGCAATAGGTATAAGTATTGTGAAACAAATGAATAGTCCATAAGGAGCAGACACGCTCCTATTGCAAAACCGTATGTTTACAAACCCGAGACCCGCAGAGAAATACTATTATATCTTTTGTTAGAACATGAAAACTGACAAAAACAGAATGAATTCTCATTGGTACAATGCGTACTAAAGGGGCTAGTCGTAAGGGCAGAACAAGGAAGCGATTTAATTTAATCTCGGCCGGGGAACGTAGAATTAATTTCGTTATTTGGACATTTTTCAGTCTCCCCTCCTGAAAAATGAGCGAAAAAAATATAAAGCTACAATTTTTCAGCGTCAAATTTCGCCTTTGGAAAGTTAAATTATAAAAAATTTGGTATTTTTTGGCGGGTGACGCCCAATGTGAATATTTTATTCCTGATGTTTTACGTTTTTTGAATCGTTAATCTATTATCCACTGGTTTCGGGTATAGAATCGCAATAACACGGTTATTGGTTTTTCGAACGCCGGGACGATTAAAAATAGATGTTTATAGTAATGTTCCCGGGGATAGAATATCTACATAGCTACCCTATTTTGCATCGTGGTTATCTTAAAACGACTGAAACATTAATATACGTCAGTATATTATATTATGTGCCACGTATTTTAATATTTACTTGTTAAGGTAGATAACAAGTCGCAAGCAAAAATCTCAGGTCTTAGAATCAAACGTCACAAGACAGACATTTTTCATGAAAAACGCCCTCAAGAGCCGTCGCTTGCGGACGGCGAGTAATGGGTAGCTCGCTGTCCGGTAAGCACCAAGCCCGGGTCGACGGCGCGTTGTGTTCCACGCGCGCCTCAAAGAGATGTCAGCACCAAATGGTGGATTCCGCAAGGGCCGATGCCTGCCAGGGGCGCGGGTTGTTCGAAGGAGATACCGCGGCCCCTGGCACACAGGCAACTGAGGGAACACGGGTGGGTTTTAGTCAGTAAAAGTCTGACACGCCCTCCTACTCCACCCGGAGCGGGAGAAGTTATTTGACGATTTCCCAACCAAAAAAAAAAAAAGAGAGCCGTCACTCATGGGTCTTTTTTATTAAAAGAGCATGACATCGTACTACGCCCGTCGTACTGCTACGTAAGTACGGCCCACAACAGTCAGAGCGTCCCGCAGCTCCTACCTTATTAAAGGTTCAATCTCGTATCCAGGGATCGTATTTAAACTAATAAGAAACTGAATTTATAATAAGCAGACACTTAAATATGTGTTTATACACTCTCATCAAAGCTGAAATTTCAAAAACTCATGTTACCTAAGTCAAGGATCTTGTGGCTATTACCTACCCTCTGACGAACACATTAGAACCAGGTTTGCAGACGCTCTAGTACCACTCAATTACCACGGATAGTGGGCGGAAGAACGCTTTTGATCGCTAGGCTCTACGGGCAAAATTGCCAGGTTGCTATGCCAAGTATTTGGGTACCTACCCTACTAACAATGCATAGTCGGAAAGTTACTGCGAGACAATGACGGATGTTGAAAGGTTTATGTAGGCACAGTATTGCTCAACCAGGTGCATGTTTGAGTCATAAAATAAAGGTTTTTATGTTGACGGTTCTGCATAACTAGTAACTGAGTCTGTCTGTCAACCTGTCACGCCCAAATTACTGAAAGGATTTAGATTAAATTCGGATCAGAGGGGCGATACTCGTAATTTTAAGAACGTTCACAGTCTGATCTCATTCTCAATCTGTCAAAAACATAACCATCCTTCTGGCGCAGTCGGGTAAAAATACGTTGAGTTTTGGCAAGTTTTTGACATTTTATTGTTGCCGAAATGAGATTGCGACTAGATTTTGAACGATTTTAATTAGTATTGGCCTTTTGGTATACCATGACTAGGGTACTTTATATTATTGCAGTACATACGTTCCCGAGGGATAATTTTTGATCTCCACGTGGTTGATGCCGCGTACAAAAACTAGAAAAAGTCCGATGTCCTTGAGCTACCGTCCTGAATTATTAGGTAAGAAAAAAAAAATTTATCGCTCTCCGACTCGATGCCTTCTTCCAGTTGTCAGGACACTCTGTTTCTTGAGTCTTTGGTTTACAACCACACCTAAGAGTAGTTAGCAATACAGGCTATTTAAAGCACGTTGATTAAGACAGACTTTACAGACTTGATATAGGAGTAAGTTGGGTTAAAATAACATGTCTTGTACCTGCCCCTTCCCTGTAAGGATATGCCAGCCTAAACACACAACGTGTATAATTATTTTCAAGCTCTGTTCCTTCACAAGTCTCCAAACAAGTACTCTATTCGTCTCATTCCATCATACTACATTTTAAATGCCATATTTCAGTGTCTTGTTTCTTAATTAAAACTTTAAATATCGTTCATTTCAAAGTACTCACAGAACTCCTTAACCTAACAATAGCGGTGACCTCTAATAATAATTAACCTAATTTTCTTCTGTTATTCGAATTTCAACTATTTGCCGTTGGGTTAAGTTTTATAGTTGCAATTATGTGGCCTAAGTTAATAATGACAAAGCGTTGAGGAGACGCCAAATTACAGGCAGACGTATTTAATACGTGTGTATACTCTTCCTGTTAGTTAATTAGGGTTTTTAAATTGTACTACTATTTTCTTTGCCCTGATTTTCGTGTAGTTTGTCGTGGAGCACAGTAAAAGTTTAATTAGTGTTTCAGTTTTTTGTTAGAGTGGGCAAACGGGTATGCGGGTTCATCTGTTGTTGACTACTGCTATTCACTCGGTGGATAAACAAAGCTTACGCTATGGCCAAAATGTTTCGTAAAGGGTAGTGAAGCCCCAGGGCATGACGGACGTACTCAAGACTAACAAAATGTTAATCTGACTTATGGGAAGCCTCTCTGTAAAGAAGGAGTGGGTTATAACCCACAACGAAGGTCCAATGTGGGTGTATTCTGATGAATATACCTAATGGTGACCAATATTAACGCAGTCCTTAAAAATTACTAGACGAATAACTTATCTGTTGGCTAGTAACCACCTGTTGTCCTTGTTTATTGAAGACCCCTTAATGGACCAGGAGAAATAATCAAGTTCTGGAAAGAGCCCCAGGAACAGTCGTCCACCTGAAGGGCTAAATGTGCAAACCAAAAACTCTAACATTGGAACATAGAGACCCAAATACCTTTGAAAAATCTTCTGATGAAAATCGACTTATACTTTCCGTCTAAATAACATATGAAACGGGTACAAACATACCTATATACCGTTGACGTCGACCACGTCGATAGAAACTTAACCAGTACACGCTGGCCTCTTATTCTATTGAAACTCCGTACTATGCACGGTCAGGTTAAGGTGGATACGGGTGAAGACCAACTGGACCTTGAGGGTGGAGAAATTGGAGGCACGCCGCAACACCAACTTCAAGTCCTTCTTTGGTGACCTTCCTCAAGGAAGAGTTTTGGCCGAAAGGTGTGCTGTATCGGCGTTTCCGCGGCCAGATACGCGACACCTCGCAGCGTAACACGACGCCGTAACTTCGTGTGCAGTAGTTTTTAAGATTGTTTTATAAAATATGCATTAGTTTATAGTTATTGTTTTATACTTATATATGTATTGTGTTTTATGGGCATCAGTTGCCTGAAATAAAGGATAAATAAAGTAGCTGTGAAATTCAAAGTTTCTTATGTTTTTTTTTATTTGCTGTCTGCATCAGATCTGTATCTTGATTAAAATATGATTCACCACCGTTACCAATATAGCTTTAAAGGATTACCATTATTCAAATTATCAATACAATCCTCTAAGTTTATACACTGAGAAATTCTTGGTAAAACAATAGTTTTATAAACAAATTAGAAACAAAAAATGGCAGATTAACCATTGATAAAAATCACCACATGCTAAAGTTTATTTTGCTTTGAACATTTAAGCATCGCTGTTCCCTTTGTCGGCGGCGCGTGCGATTCGAGTAGTACCTACCTATAAGTTAAGTACCTCTAGTGTTCCTATTGATTCTCACGTTTTCAACAAAAACATCTTATTTTTTTATTTTTACTCTATGGTTCGAAAGTACTCCTTATGGCAAGTTGTTCTGCCGCGGTAAAACAACCGTTAAAATTTCTCGGTGTATAATCCCATCGACACATTGAATAATGATTTTTTAATATGAAATAGTCATTCAATGGGATAATACGAACGAAAGAGGGTTTTTTTATGTGTGGGAATCATCAAATAACTTCTGGCTCTGGGTGGAGCAGAAGGGCGTGTCAGACTTTTACTGACTAAAACCCACCCGTGTTCCCACAGTTGCCTGTGTGCCAGGGGGCGCTGTGTCTTTCGAACAGTTGGTGCTTACATCTCTTAAAGGCGCGCGTGGAACACAACGCGCCGTCGACCCGTCTTGGTCCTTCTTACCGTACAGCGAGCTACCCATTACTCGCCGTCCGCTAGCCCGCACCTACGGTTGCCGGGAATCAGCCTCGGGTTCCCGGAGCCTAGGGCGCCTCCCGCGGTGACTATGGCCGTGAGGGCGCATATATTGCCTATCCCTCACATGCGCCGCCTCCCTCTTCGCGAGCATTACCGCTTCGCAGAAGGAGGTGACGGCTACCCATGCACTCTCGCTCCGTACGTGGTACGGAGCGAGAGTGCATGGCCTGGACCAGGGCCTGACGCGAAAGATCGCCACCGCCGAGTATTGATGATTGTAACGATTATAATTCTGTAAATACATACGTGTTACAGTCGCGCATCATATTTAATTTAACATAAATACCCTGACACTGACCTACAAATTGCAATAAAGGTAAATAAAAAGGGATCGAACTTTTTTGTATGGAGCAGTCTCCATACAAAAAAGTTAAAAAAAAGAAAATTAATCAAAATGGCTATTCGGGGAGAGGCCAGTGCCTCGCCCCGAATAGTTAATTTTCAAAATGGCGTCGTGCGATACTACCTATGTAAATGGATAGGGGGCATATAATACAAAATGTAATGTGATTTAATGTAAGAAAATTTGTATTTTGCGGGCCACACTGGCGCTTCCCTTTTAAGGCTTAATTGTAACAACTGTCGTGCGGCAGACTGTACCTATTTATTTATTCTACGTAGGTATGTTCATGATCTCATTTTGGTTTGATTAGTGTGTTTAGCCACTATTACGGTCAAACCTTGGCCCACTAACGTGCCGTGTTTTCTTGACCAATTTCTGTACCCCACTCCGCTCTCAAACAACACTAAACTAAATTTATATTACTTCGTTCCAGATTTTTGAAAGGTTTTATTAAGAAGAAGGGAAATATCACATACTAGTAAATCTGTAATTTTATACTTTTTAAAATTAATATGACGAAAATCTGTGCGCAATGGTCGTGTCTGTGTAAATGTGTACTATAGATATATCTCTGCCGAACCTTTCACGGAAACTAGGCGTGATGTTATGTGTAATTTAAATATTTCAATTATCTTCCATTCTACAATTTATGTTGACTAGTGTAATTTAAAGTTCGATTTTACCAATAAAGATTGACCTTAAAGTTAGACTTTTCGGGGGCTGTATAAATTCAGTTTTTACCCTATAAAGGGTAATACTAGATTTTAGAGAAGCTAATTAAAAAGGAAATTAAATTAATAAGTGCTTTAACATTACATAAACATAATTATTTCCATTCGCATCATCATCATTAGGGTAGGGAGTTAACTTCCGAGATTCCTTCCCACAAGTGACACACGCACACATCCATACAACCATGTCCGTTTTAATCTCATCCTTGCACACATGTAGGGAATTAAACAACAATTAATCATATACGTGGTCGCATTCCGTTGCCAGTTGGCACAAATCCAAGCGTGCCAGCATTGCCCCTGGATGCCATTGCTGATTCCAGATTAATAAAGAAAAAAGTAGTAAAATTTGTCAAGCACCCGACCAACGCTTGGCAAAACTTAGTGGTAAAAAGATTTCAATCTGGCAGGTTTAAATTTTAATTCATAAATCTAGTTGAGAAGTTGAACCTGTTTAATGAATGAAAATTGTACTTTATTCTTGTTCAGAATAATTGGATATCGTATAATTTCTCGTTTGAAAAGGAGTTGTAAGTTTGGTTGGATAGTAACGGAGATTGGTTGTAATTTATTACGATGGTTATCTTA
The DNA here is from genome assembly GCA_947359405.1 of Antitype chi. Taxonomy (NCBI): domain Eukaryota; kingdom Metazoa; phylum Arthropoda; class Insecta; order Lepidoptera; family Noctuidae; genus Antitype; species Antitype chi. Next base: position 3,675,982 of record OX375815.1, on the reverse strand, counting down.
TTTCAATGAAATGTTTTGGTTTAAAATAGTACCAAAATACTATTCAATTAATTCAATTACACGCTGTTGGTCAAAACCTCAATCTATTTACATTTCTACAAAAAGATGTAAATAAGATTTATTTAACACTTTGAGCGGAGCATCCGAGTATTCAAACATTTGTTGAGTCGCGCACTATTTTCCCATCTACACTAACAACAAATAATATCATAAAAAGGAAGATTTGATTAAATGTAATGGATAAACTCAAAAACCACTCAATGAATTTTAAACATTATTTCACCTATGGAAAACTACATTATTCCGGAGTAACATGAACGATAAATTTCACGCGGAAGAAGTCACGGGCGAAGTGCTAGTACAAAATAAATGACGATTAGTGACGTTCCAATTTTCAGACAAGCAATGAAGCGCAGCATTCTTGGAATCAGATTAACGGACCGTGTCAGGAACACTGTGCTGCACTCCAAAACAATAAACGCCGACGTCACCCAAAAAGCAGCCAAGCTTTAGTGGGATTAGGCCAGTTACGGTAACCGCATGTCGAACGAGTCATGGGACAAATCTACCACCATATGGTCCCAGGAATCGTGTGGCAACCCAGGAGAAGATGGTGGGTCAAACTCAACCCCTACAGATAGGATTGGTACACACTAGCTCAAAACAGAGAGAAGTAGAAATGAGAAAGGGAGGCATCATCATCATTTCAGCCGAAAGTCGTCCACTGCTGGACATAGGCCTCCCCTAAGCTCCGCCATTTCGACCGGTTCTGTGCTTCTCGCATCCAGCGGACTCCTGCGGCCCTCACAAGGTCATCGGTCCTCCTTGCGGGAGGACTTTCAACTTTACTTTTCCCGGTACGTGGTCACCACTCCAAAACTTTTCAGCCCCATCGGCCATATGTTCTGCGAGTAATATGCTTGCCTACTTCCACTTACATAAGTTTGGCAATTCTTCGGGCTATGTCGGTTACCTTGGTTCTCCTGCGGATCTCTTCATTCCTGATTCGATTACCCAGGGAAACTCCAAGCATAGCCCTCTCCATTGCCCTTTGGGTGACTTTAATCCTTCTTATGAGGTCCATTGTGAGTGACCACGTTTCGGTTCCTAAGGGAGGCATACATTGAGACAATATAGGTTAAAAATAAAATAAGTAAACATAATATGAAACGTGACACTACCTTTACTTCATGTCGCGACGTCGTGTACGTAGAACTTTGTGAATGAATTCGTAACTACAATGCATGGCTCTGTGCGAATATACGTGTGTGTTGATAAAAGTGACGTGGAGTGGCGCTAACAATCTGAAGGTCTAAAGTAACGTAGCTTAAAGGAATTCGCATAAGCCACAGCAGTTTAAAAACATATGGAAATTAAAGACCATTTTTTTGTTCACGTGATGTAACGTTGCGTCAACTAGCGTTTATCAAATTTATTGTATTAAGGCTTTTTCAGACCGGCGCGACTCGACACTTGTAGAACAATTTCCATGAAGTTTTCGTAGAAATCGTTCTACGTGTGTCGCGTCACGCCTGTTTGCAGGAGCCTTTATAGCGTTGCTTCTCTCAAAGTGTTAAGAAATCAAGTACCTGAATACGTCCAACGCGTAAAACTATACTTAGTTCTTTCACACGACATGTGCCTTTGTAAACGACAACAATGGGCACAATTTCTGTGAACAGAATCAAGAAAGCAAGCTTGATTATCACTTAAGGGCGTCATTGTGTGAGTACACATGTTCTTACTACCCTTAGATAAAATAGCGCCATCATTTTTCACACACTGTCGAGAAAGAATGCGCTATTTTTATCCGGAACTTCGCAACAACAATGTGGAGGTACTTTATGTGATAATGTAGAACTACATATATAGGTTACCTTTGATTTCCTCGTAATAAGATAAATAAAGATACAATTTAAATGAGAACAAAAATAAATAAGTACTGTTCGGAATTCTGTACTTCTTTCTCCCTTACTTTTAGGTAGAGTTTTTGTTGGAAAATTACCAGTATTTAGCTGGGTTCGGAATTGACCTAGGCAATTGAAATAAGTGTCGTATACTATTAAATAAATAATGATTAACCCTGACTGACCTTCCTATAGAACAAATCTATAAGAAAATCTATTTCCAGAAATGGGCGTATCAAAGCTGTTTAAATAACTAAAATATTGAGCAGTAAACCTTGCTCCTACTACTATTTTAGCCATACATTTATTCGATGATTCATTTAAAAAATAAAATAATTACATGAATCTAATAAAAAGTTTAATTTATTTAAATATTAGAAGGTTTAAAAATAACTAGCTGCAGCCCGCGGTTTCATCCGCATAAGTCTCGATTGCGTGACATTATCGAGATAAAGTATACCTTTTAATTTCATTTAGATCATGGTCTACTCATTTGCCAAATTTCATATAAATCCGTTCAGCCATTTTAGCGTGAAAGCGTAACAAACAAACATCCAAAAAATCAAATAGTTTCTGTTTACAATACTATGTTCAGATAACTGGTTTGTTAAAATAATGACGATCGAATACGACATTTTATATTATAAACAAGCTTGCTGTTACATAAATATAAATCTTTGAGATAAAGATAACTTAGACAAAAGAGAGTAACAAGACTTCTCGACTTTGGAGTTGAACGCCCTCGCAAATCCACAAATCTCCGACGCGTGGGAGTAACGTACATAAATGTAGCTATACGAACCACTGTTATATGGGTGTTACATTAAATTTTAGAGAGAGTATACAGCATGGTAGGGGGACATCGACGGCAAAATTTTCCATGGAATCAGTACATGAAATTTCTCGTCGGTTATTTAAAAAAAAATCGGTTGAATACAGGTTGAATACATTGTTAGTAACAGTTGATATTTTAATTGATAACCGACGAAAATTTTCTACGTTCGGGGTTTAGAATCATTGGTGCATTCATTGGTTCAGTTTTTTTATTGTGTCAATTTATTTCATCTTAAGTGCCAATGTTTCGTTTATGATGATCATTATAAAAAATCGTTTCCATCTAAATCTGTACAAATAAATAAAATACATACAAATAAATAAACATGAAGTGCCTGTTAGTAATGTTGAAATAACAGCTTTTTGCCTGATGCTTAACATACTTACGACAGTATTTTTTTTTATTGTTGTCTGTCTATCAGTTGGTTTGTCCCGGCTTATCTCCGAAATGGCTGAACCCGATTTTGACGGGACTTCACTGGCAGATGGCTGATTTTAGAAGGAGTAACAAAGGCTACATTTTATCCAGGGAGAACGTTCCCGTGGAAAAATTTACGACACGTAAGCGGACGAAGCCGCGGGCACGGCTAGCTCAGCTAGTTACGTTTGAGCAGTGATGGCGAAGTGGTACCGGCCGCGACTTACAAGTTGTAGGTCGTAAGTTTGAACCCAGACAGGCGCTTTACTCTGTGTAAATTATTTCATCACCACTGCTCTCAAAACGGTGAAGGCAAACATCCTGAGGAAAACCGTCATGTCCCAGAACCAAAAATTTTAAGACATGTGACATCTACCAACCCGCACTGGACCCGCGTGGTGGATTACGGCCCGTTCCTTCTCACCGAGGAGACCTGTGTCCCAGCAGTGGGAACATTACAGGCTGATAATGCTAGACAGTTACACCCTATGTAACACCTAGCTAAAAATTACAGGAACTCTTCAAACTCAAACTTCACACGTCTGTGCTTTAGTAGTTTTGAATGAACACTGAAACTAAACTTATTGTTCAGCGTGAGCTTTATATGAAACTTGTGTTTGGAATTCAAAGGATGGGAATGTGTTGAAACATAAATAATTATGCTCGTAGAAAGCTTATTATTTGCTTTATTTAATACTAGGTTTTGACAGTGGTGTCGCTTCATAGGAACGTACTACCGGAATTAAAAGTATCCTTTGTGTAAATCCAGGTTGCAAACTATATGTGTGTCAAGTTTCATCCAAATCCATTCAACCGTTTTTGCGTGATTGAATTACAAACATTGAAACTTTCACATTATAATATTAGTAGGATTTAGCTACAAAATAATATCGTATTATTCATCTAATATATACATTTCTCGTGTCACAGTGTTTGTAACAAAACTTCTCTGAAACGGCTTTACCGATTCTCATGAAATTTTGTGTGTGTATTCAATAGGTCTGAGAATAGGACGTAAATAATTTTTTATACCCTTAAGTGATAAGGGTGGTCCACCTCAAATTCTTTTTTTAATTTTTTGGACAATTTTTGTACGGTTTACGTACATTCCGTCAGGCTGCAAACGCAGCAACCTACTTTTCTCTTTGGTATTTAAAACAATGTTTAATATGATTTTAAGTTAGTTGACGAATTACATACTTACGCGAACACCGCGGATTAGCATCCAACCCACTTTTACTTTGTTGTGATCGGTACTCTAATAAACCTTTAGTGTTACCAAATCTGTGTGTGTTTACATCAACTCGCCTAACTCCAAGTACTGACTTACCACTTCTTACTTAAAGCTACAAGTGTAAGGTACCAACTACTACGGGACCTTACATTTAATGGTCCTTCGAGTATTTCACAGTTTGGGGTAATTGTATCTCTTGGAACGACAGCGAATCGGCTTGGCTGGCCTTCCACAAGCGGATCTCACCAGTCAAGTTGAGAAAGCGCGCATATTCGTAAAAAGAGTACAAGAGCTCTGAGCAATCAACGAAGAGGGGATACTTTGGAACTTCTTCGTGAATCAAGCGGAAAAACAAGACTCAACTGCGGCAACAAGCCAACTACTACTACGACTACTGCTACTACAGCTTCCGGACTACAACGTGAACTGCGGGTAATACGAGGCCTACAAACTAGAAGACACCGAACTACGTGTTCTTCAATACCTACTTTACTACTACATCTTACTACTACTACTACTTTCGATTACCGAAACGACTACATCAAGATGAGCGAAATCACTGCACAAAACGAAGTCTTCGAGTCAATCAAACGTCTCTGTACTAACTACCAAAAGGACAGCGCGTCTCGGAAAGGAAAGGAGTACCTGACTCAAAGGTTAGTGTCATTGGAAAACCTCTGGCAAGACTTTGGCAATAGACACAATGTATTACTTGAACGAGAGGACAAAGAAATCCAATATTTTACTGGAAACATTTATGAAAAGACGAAACATATGTATGAATCCACCAGGATTGATATACTGCAGCGGTTGTTGGTCTGGGAAGGAAAACAGGCTGAAGTTGTCATTCCTCATCCTACGGGAGTAGATACCAAGACCAAGGAACTGCTTGATCGACAAGAATGTCACATTAAAGCACTAGAACGGGCGATGTCCAAAATAGAAATTGACTCCATAACTGAAAAATGGGAGTTAGAGGATCACCTGAGCGTCCTGAAAACCAAGTGGGACACTGTAGAGAAATGTCACTGGGAGCTAGAAGCTATTTTGAAAGGGTCAAACGAAATATACAACGACTTGTTCGCCAACAAAGAACGTCAGTACGATGTCATGAAAAGATCTCTCAACTCGAAACTATGGACAAGCGTAAACCACCAAAACTATGCACCGAGGATTCAACTACCGGAATTCACTGGAAACTACAGTCAGTGGATTACGTTCAAGGATATGTTTCTGGAGACAATCCACAACAATGCAAATTCTTCGAAAGCGCAGAAAATGCAACACTTAAAATCTAAGCTTAAAGGAGAGCCGGAACGATTAGTTCAACATTTGGTCGGCGCTGAAAACTATGAAACTTGTTGGGATATTCTTATTCAGCGATACGACAACAAGAGACTCCAATTTACGAACTTGATGAATACTTTGATGGAGTTACCATCCATCCAGCAGGTCAATGCTGCTGTCTTGAAGAGAATGCATGACGTAATCAACGAATGCATGAATGGCCTACATAACATCGGTCTAAATACATCAAGCTGGGATCCAATAATCGTGTACTTGATGGCACAGAAGTTGGACTCAACATCATATACTGAATACACTAGAGAATTAGAGCATCCAAAGCAAGTCCCGGAGCTGAGTGAATTTTTGGGGTTCTTGGAGACCAAATTCATGGCGTTGGAAGCAGCAAAGGGTTACCAAAAAGATGCATCTAACCAACATAAACAAATATTCAGCAACAAAACGAAATTCAACTCCAATAAACCATCATATGAACCACATAGAAAAGAAACATCAAGAATATACCATGCGTCATACGGTAAATGCCTTCTGTGCAGCGGTTTTCACGTGATCATGCAGTGTCCAAAGTTCATTGAAATGGACACACGGCAACGGAATGACACAGTAAGGAAATTACAAATATGCAAAAACTGTTTGTATAAGCATGGAGACACAGAATGCACGTCGAACAAAACTTGCAAAGAGTGCAATAAACCACATCATACGATGTTACACTATTCAGCGCAAAAACTGTCGCCAAGTTCCAATATGAACAATATGGGTCAACGTTCTCAACAACGGGAACATCAACCTTCAACATCAACAAACCAACATAGTTCGAACCATTTATCAAACAACTACATTATGGAAATATTACTTACTACAGTAGAACTTCAAGTAAAGACATCAACAGGAGACTTTATAACGTTACGAGCTTTACTGGACCAAGGATCTCAAGTAAACCTCATCACGGAGAACGCGGCTCAACGACTGAAACTACCTAGAAAAAGGATGAACGCTACAATTTCCGGCGTGGGTACGATTTCGGGAGATTGTAAAGGACGACTAGAATTAGAGTGTAAATCAAGATGCACTGACTTTGCATTTTCAGTCAGCACTCTAACAATGAAAAGGATCACGAACAACTTACCTAACAAAACATTTAAAAAAGAAAACTGGCCTCAGCTACAAGGTCTGAAACTAGCGGATCCTGACTTCAACTTATCAAGGAGCGTGGATTTGCTGCTGGGAGCGGATATCTATTCGCAAGTTATATTAGAGGGGGTCCTAAAGGGAGATGCCCAAACGCCGACAGCTCAGCAAACCCGTTTAGGATGGATTTTATGCGGCAAGCTAGAAACTTTTAACTGCCATGTCGCTCTTGTCGACCTGAACGACTTAAAGAGATTCTGGGAGACAGAAGACATCATTCAGAATACTGAGGACACATCTAAAGACGACTGGTGCGAAAACTACTACAAAATGACTACTGAAAGAGATCGCGACGGAAAATACATTGTAAAGATGCCACTGATTCCTCGTTATGAAGAAAAATTGGGAAACTCAAAGTCGATCGCAATCTCTCAATTCTTACAACTGGAAAGAAAATTCGACAGAAACCCTAAACTTGCATCAATGTACAAAGATTTCATCCGCGAGTACATTGATTTAGGTCACATGAAGCTTTCAAACACGACACCCGCCAAAGATGCAATCTTCTTACCGCATCATGGAGTACTGAGAGAACAATCAACAACAACTACGAGCTGTTTTTAATGCTTCCCAGAAGACCATGGGTGGATGTAGCCTAAATGACGTAATGGAAAAAGGTCCTAACCTGCAAAAGGACATCCAAGCATTGATATTACAATGGCGTGGCTATAAATACGTCTACACAGCGGACATTGAAAAAATGTACCGTTCCATATGGTGTCATCCGGATCAACAACATCTACAGAAGATCCTATGGAGAAAGCAACCAAAAGACAATTTACAAGAATATCAACTGCAAACATTAACATATGGGACAAAAAGTGCTCCATGGCTAGCAATGCGAACACTCAAACAGCTTGCTATCGATGACGGCCACAAATACCCAAAGGCCGCTGAAATATTGCTAAATCAGTTCTACGTCGATGACCTAATCAGCGGCCACAACTCTACAAAACAAGCAAAGGAAATTCAAACATCGATCATAAAACTACTGAAGGGAGGCGGAATGAATCTGCGAAAATGGTCAAGCAACGATCCTGAGCTTCTACGACACTTAGACGAAGATCAAATATCGAAAAGTACATTTGATTTTAGAGGCGACGAATCAATGAAAACGTTGGGGTTGAGTTGGAATCCAAAAGATGACGTTTTCATATTCAACTGGTCCATAGACGACTACAACAACGAACCAGTAACTAAAAGAAACCTGCTATCACAAATATCCAAACTATACGACCCCTTGGGTTGGCTGGCGCCTATAACTGTGTCAGCTAAACTACTATTCCAAAGGGTGTGGCTAACTAAAATAAACTGGGATGCTGAACTACCTACTGAGTTACAAGACGAATGGCGGCATCTAAACAAAGAACTACATCTAATTAAAAACATTAAAATAAACAGATGGATTGGCAGTACGCAGAAAAATATCCAACTACATGGATTTTGTGACGCAAGCGAAAAGGCATACGCTTGCGTCATATACAGCCGAGTAATCGACGAAAAGGGCGACCCAAGGATCACATTACTAGTATCAAAAACTAGGGTAGTGCCGATTACTCAAAAAACTTCATTGCCCAGACTTGAGCTATGCGGAGCACTACTACTCTCCCAACTCATGGAAAAAGTGAAGAAATCACTAACGGAGCATGAGATATCAGCTTATGGTTGGTGTGACTCCAAGGTGGTCCTAGCTTGGATTCAGGGAGACCTCTCAAGATGGGAAAGATACGTAGCTAACAGAGTGGGGAAAATAAAAGACGTAATTCCACCTCAACAATGGTGTTATGTACGATCGGAACTTAATCCAGCTGACTGCGCTTCGAGAGGCTTGCTACCGAGCAAAGTAGTCAAGTTCAACTTATGGTGGAACGGACCTATGTTTCTGAAAAACTTTGCAGAAACAGAAACACCTCATAATGTGAATTGCCACTTTACTACAAGCGAAGCAAACAGGGTCGAACCCAATGACGTCAGTTCGAAAAACTACAACACTGAAAATATTGTTTACAAGTTGTTGAAGAACCACAGTTCGCTGACTTCAGTAATAAGAATTACTGCTCGAATTGTGCGATATATTGCATCACTAAAGCAAAAATTACGACCAAGCGCTACTTACCTAACAACAACTGACCTACAATACGCAGCAGAATATATAATAAAATATGTTCAACAAAGCGAGTTTGCGCAAGAACACAAACAGTTGAAACAAAATAAAACTGTGTCACCAAAAAGCAACATTTACAAACTCAAACCTTATCTGGATAGCAAGGGAATCATTCGCGTAGGCGGAAGACTACAGCACTCTGATCTTCCTGCAAATATGAAGAATCCCGCAGTGGTACCCTACTCCAGCCGCTTCACTGAACTACTGATCGACCAAGCACATTCGATGACGCTTCATGGAGGAGCCCGTCTGACCCTTACTTACATACGGCAACGATACTGGATAGTCTCTGGAAATCGGGCGGTAAAGGGAAGAATACGACGCTGTGTGAAATGTCATCGTTACAATTCTACGGACAATGCTCAACTAATGGCCGATCTGCCAAAACAAAGAGTAACACCAAGCCGTCCATTCACTCACACTGGTGTTGACTTTACTGGTCACGTAGACGTGAAACTTAACAAAGGAAGAGGAGTGAAGACCTCAAAAGCATACATCGCGGTCTTCGTCTGTATGGCTACGAAAGCTGTACATATCGAATTAGTCTCAGAACTAAGCACGGAAGCGTTTATTGCGGCCCTTCAGAGAATGTGCGCGAGGCGCGGAACGCCTGCTCACATGTACTCAGACAACGGCACGAACTTCGTTGGAGCATCCAAAGTACTGAGAGAGGATTTCAGTAACTTCAAGAAGCTACTCTCTCCTGAGTTCTTTGACGAGATTGGGAAACTAGAAATTCATTGGCACTTCAACGCCCCTGCTTGGCCTAGTGCGGGGGGGATATTCGAAGCAGCCGTCAAATCATTAAAACACCACTTGAAGCGGGTTCTTGGGGATCAAAAACTGACCTGGGAAGAATTCACTACGTTACTAGCGAAAATAGAAGCCTGCCTAAACTCGAGGCCTCTATGTCAGCTAACAGAAGATCCGGAGGAATTTTACAGCACTCTCACTCCTGGCCACTTTCTAACTGGCAGTGCTACGTTGTCTCTACCTCAACCGGAGCCTGACAACAGAAAGATGGATCTGAGAAAACGTTGGCAACTAACGGAGCACATGCTGGATCAATTCTGGAAAGCTTGGTCCAATGACTACCTGAACACCTTACAGTCTAGAAGCAAGTGGAACAGAACTGTACAAAACCTCAAACTAAACGACGTGGTCCTAATCAAGGAAACAAACTTACCTCCTGGCAAATGGGCCATGGGACGAGTGATGGAAACTCATCCCGGTAAGGATGGTCTAGTACGAGTGGCCACCCTTAAAACAAAAACTGGAGTGATAAAACGACCCACTGTTAAACTGACTCCATTACCACAGCAAGAAACACTGCTACCTACCGAAGAAACAACAAATAACAAAAGAGAAGAAGATACAATAACTGAAAACCAAAGAAGAAAAAGGAGCACGCGAACCAACAAGTACAGTTTCCTGACTTTCGCTCTTATAACTTTAATAGGAATGTTAGGAACTGCACAATCGTCACCAGTAACAAACAACTATAAGGTGACCTCTATAACCAACAATCAACCTATTTATTTCGATGAAGCCGGAAAACTGCAACTTATACATGATGAATGGACTCTACTGATCTATTACAGCCTAACGTCCTACTGGCAAGCTGCGAATAACATGAACGACTACATAAACCAAATTGATAAACTCTGTCAAAGAATCGCGCACGAGTTTACACCATGCGAAGCAGTTGTCAGACATCTACGTCATGAAATGCATCACCTTGAGAATTATAACACTATGTTACTTTCTCAGCATTCGCGACAAAAACGAGGCTACTTTGATGGAATCGGAAAATTAGCCAGAACACTTTTCGGGGTTTTGGATGAAGACTTTGCGCAAAAGTACGAGAAGGATATCCAAAACTTGCAAATCAACGATAATTACTTGTTACAGTTGATGAAGAATCAAACTTTGATCATAGAGGCTGAAAACAATGTAATTAAAAACAATACGGAATTTATGGACAAACAATTTCACGCAATACAAACCTACATAAATCAGACTTGCAACATAATCACAAAAATTGAGAACAGAGCACAAATTTTATACACAGCAAATGACGTGAACTCTGCCGCTTTATCATCAACTTTAATTTTGAGCGACTTGCATAGAATTCAAGAAATGCTAATGAATGCTCTCGCCAACATTTATCGAGGTCATTTGGATACACACTTGTTTCCTGCATCTCAAATAATAGAACAGCTGAACATCATCTCTGGAAAACTGCCACAGGGACTAGCCTTACCGATAAAGGACATACAAAAAGATTTCCGTGACATCTACGAACTAATCCATGTCAAGGCTCGGAATACAAACAACTTTCTACTTTTCGAATTGCATATTCCACTTTTGAGCGATGAGGACTACAAAATATACCGGGTAATACCTATACCATTCCAGAAACAAGGACAATTGAGAATCGTGCAGCCTTTCTCCAATTATATCGCCATAAACTTCGTGAAAAAAAATGAAAAAAAAAAAAAAAAAAAAAAAAAAAAAAAAAAAAAAAAAAAAAAAAAATCGTGAAAAATTCGTACATCACTATGGAAGAGCAAGATATGCGCCAATGCACGCCATACGGAGAAGACGAGTACACATGCATTTCACGTCAGCCGGTATTTAGCTTACAAGACAAGGACGCACCTTGCGAGGCCAAGGTATTCAGTCAACAAACTTCATTATCCTGTGTCATCAATGATGTAACTTGCAAAGAAACTTGGATCCAATTACATAAACCTAACTGGTGGTTGTTTACATTATGCGACAGACAGCTGATGCGCGTCATATGTAGCGATCAAGTTACGCCAGCAGTCATCAACGGTACTGGGGTGATTGCCTTGAAACCAAAATGCATACTACAAAAGAAAGATGCGACAATATTCACCTATAACCACTTAGGAAGCAAATTTCACATGGAGGCGGATATTGAAGTACCTACACTTAACACGACTATCAACAATTTATTTGATCTAAGTTGGAAAAACGCACAGCTGAATATGACAGAACTGGATACATCTGCAATAAATATCAGAAACATAGATAAGCAAATAATTCAGCAGAAAGAGCAGGAAAGACTACCACAAGGGATAGATATATCGAGTCACGACATATATCTCTACTCTGTGACTTCTCTGCTGTTGGGAGGAGCTGCTTCGTTTGCTGTCTACATTTGGATTAGGAGACTATGGCATAAGAAAACTAAAAGGCCACCTACAAGACAACCTACAGGAATCAACAACAAAGTCGAAATCGAGATGCAAGAAATACGCCATTCGACACCGCCGGAGCCACTATACAGCGACGCGAGGCCGAAACAACTGTTTCACTTTGAGGAGCAGTAAAGCTTATTGTTTTTATGTGTACATGTTTAATTTTACTTACTTACTAATGTTTACTTTACTGTCTTTACTTTTTATTGTGACGTTCTGGGATGTCTTACTTTTATATTTTTACTTACTTAACCTACTTTTATACGGTCTATACTTTTTTATTATTGCGTTTTGGAATTTTTACTTTAAAACGTTTTATGTACTGGATGCTCATCCCGCCTTTTCCCTCGGGAGCATGTACGGTTTACGTACATTCCGTCAGGCTGCAAACGCAGCAACCTACTTTTCTCTTTGGTATTTAAAACAATGTTTAATATGATTTTAAGTTAGTTGACGAATTACATACTTACGCGAACACCGCGGATTAGCATCCAACCCACTTTTACTTTGTTGTGATCGGTACTCTAATAAACCTTTAGTGTTACCAAATCTGTGTGTGTTTACATCAACTCGCCTAACTCCAAGTACTGACTTACCACTTCTTACTTAAAGCTACAAGTGTAAGGTACCAACTACTACGGGACCTTACAATTTTTTTAATTTCTTTTTTTTATGATTTGTCATTAAAAATGACATACAATCCAAAATTTTCACCCTTCTACCACCAACTCCTTATTTTTTATAGTGATATTAGTAATTTAATAATTTTATACTCTCGGCGGTCGATAAAATTTATCAGTTACCACTTGATCAGTTATTCCCGCCAGGCGTCTACCGGTCACTTCTCATCGCGTAAATAGCACAGAGTAGGGATGAGAACGAAAGACCGGACAACGTCGGTCGGGTCAGCTAGTATTATTATATTATTTCTGAACAGATGGCCGATGGCCGTCAAACTGTTCTGGAGTAGCGATCGCGTACCGGAAGACGTAGCGTTGGAAAGCCTCTCAAAAAGTAGACCAATGACCTCGATGTCCCTCCCTGTGACCCTGTATTGCAGTTTTTCCAAGCAACTATATTCCATTATCAATTTAAAAATTACACTTAAATAAAGTTACGAGCCCTGACACTAATGTACACAAATAGTTCTAAAAAAACATTGACCAAACAAAATCTTTTTAAAAATCTCCAAGCAAGCCTCCAAGGTTTTCTTTCCTTAAAAAACTGCCAAGAATTATAATTAAGTATGCAAAAATAACGACAATCACCATTGGGACCCTCACAATGACAGCCAAAGCGTTTAGCGTAATCTTCAGAGGTGGAGAGGTCCAAAACGAGGATAATATAATATAATGGACCTCAACTTGTTTAGCCTAAAATATCTTAAGGGGCATCCTCCTTAAGATATTTTAATTTTTCTCTAACGTGGCTTGCGATTTTTTTTTCACACGGGCGAAACCGCGGGCGGAAGCTAGTATAATATATATTAATATTATAAATGTGAAATTTTGGATGTTTGTCACTCAATCACGTAACAACGGCTGAACAGATTTAGATGAAATTTGGAACACAGATAGATTATAATCTAGATTAACACATAGAATATTTTTATCCCGGTAATATGCTCCCGTGGGATAGTAAAATTTTCGAAATCCACGCGGGAGTAGTTGCTGACTTATGCTAGTTACAAAATAATCGAAGAAAATTTGAATATCACGGACTACTTAGCGCATTCGCCTTTATGGAATGACCTTTTTGACATTAAGGTCTAGTTACAATATAGACTGTTATTACATAGGCCTTTGGGACCTATTTTTGAGTAAGAATGGTTTGATAGTGTGTTTAACCTTTTAAGGCTTAAAATACTTTATGTATTATATATAACCTGCGACTATGACCTAACAAAAAAACTGCGCATCGTAGGATAGGCTAAGGTAGCCCACAAAATTCGTTTTTGTTACGTTTCTTTGTATAAAGTTATTTTTGCCGTCCAGGGTTTGACGTACAGTTAAATGCACGTCAATGGTAACACATTCACCTTGAGCTATCCTAACGTCGTACTAAATTACAATCGAATGCGAGGCTAGCATAAACTGGTTTTGTTACCACTGAAACTGACGTGCAATCGACTTAACCAATACTATTTTTGTTTAATAATAAAATGAATTAAATTTCAATCTAAATTACGCTTTATGTCTATAATAAAACTTAAATCCCATTGTACGCTTTATTCGCTTTTTATGAGTCCAAATAATCCAAAACAAAACCGTACTAAGGCAATTTGAATATCACGGACTACTTAGCGCGTTCGCCTTAATGGAATGACCTTTTTGACCTTAAGGTCTAGTTACAATATAGACTGTTATTATGTAGTCACTTGGGACCTATTTTGGGGTAAGAATGGTTTGATAGTGTTTAATCTTATAAGGCTTATACTGTATGTATTGTGGTAGTCATATGAGATTTATTAAACTAAAATTCAACATATTTAAACGATTTTCGTTTCTTACTTTTTATACAACGTGTAAAGCAAAGGGTATTTACATACCAAGGGTACGGCTTCTTTGGATGATATCAAACGATATTGGAAGAGTTTTTAAATCCTATCTTTACATGTTCCGAAGTTATTTGAATTTTTAATACATTGATACCAGAAACCGTGCTTTTCAAATTGAAATAAACACATCACTCGGAAGAGATTTATCGTGATATTGGCAAGTAACGTGGAAAGTTATTGACCTACGTAGTGCGGTGACACGTTTGTTATGATTTGAATTTAAGAAACAAATGAAGCCGAAAATTTTATATCGATTTTTAGAGTACTTATTTTATTTTAACCTGAAACTGTGTATAGTTATTCTCTACCAGCTGTTATCTTTAGTGCTTAAGGATAGCAATAGGGTTTCTGTTACACTCTGTAGATTACTATAAGTTTATAATTTATTGCGTATACCCATAGAATGCACGTGATTACTTTGGAAATTATTCTTCAGACTTCCGGCAGTCACTGCATGTAAAATACGGATATTCAGGTGTATTTAGTAAGACAAGAATCCAACCCCAACATAGTTGAGAAAAAGATAAGTGGATGAGTTTCTTGAGACTAAATCCCTAAATGCGTTAGATTTCCAAGTAAACACTTTCTTTTAATGGGTGACCTCCTGAGACTGTAATTCTTGGTCTCACGCCCAGCAATCACACTTAGAGTAATAAGTAAAGTAACTCAGTTTTATTAGAGACAATAATCGTGGAGACTACAAAATTAAATTGAAAATATACTGAAACGGAATTATTCTCGGAGATTAAACCGTTCAGTTTTAATCCAACTCCGTTCCGTTTCTTAGTCCAAAAGATATTCTATTTAATAAATAACAACATTTTATTTCACAAGAACAGCAATCTAATTAGTTTCTATAAAACTTTAAAATTAAAACTGAAAACGGTCGGCTACGTATTAAAACTCGTAGAGTGCTACGAGAGCTACAATACTACGGCGTAGCAATGCTACGAAGTGTACTTAGTAACTTTGTAATGCGCTTACCACCGGAACTCAAATAGCTTGTAACCGGTTCAAATGAAAAACCGCTGGTAAACTATAAATTAAATTGTGAACTGTTTTTATTTTCTTTCTTTGTGATAGTGTAGACAGTGTTATTATTTGTAAAAGAATTTTCTTAGAAATAAATACAGAGTTTACTCGTACAGTTCATAAGTTTAGCAGTCAGCTATGTGAAATGAAACTTTTGTTCAGTTGGTATTATGGGTCGAGTGCTGAGTTTATTTTCTTGTTTGTTGTAAGTGGGATCTGACACTATCTGTAACATTATTTACCTTTTTAAAAATGATAATACAATTTTATTTTTCATAAATGTCTCAAATTCTGGGAAGTTGACAGCACAGCACAGTTGGCGCAGTGGTTAAGCGATTGACTGCTGCGCTGCGTGTCGCGGGTTCGATTCCCGCACGGAACAAATATTTGTATGACCTACAAGTAGTTGTTCCGGGTCTGGCTGTTTGTGTATGTGAGTTTAAATGTTTGTAAACGCACCCACAATACAGGAGGAATTCCTAGTGTGGGGCAATGTTTAAAAAAAAAAAGTTACGTTGTAGTTACGGTGTGAATCTAGTCGTATACAGGGCAACACATTCTGCCACCATTTTTCTGAGAGAAAATACATCCCTACATAAAAAGTAGCGATCACTCTGGACCGCGAATGTGACCTACTTTTCGTCAGCCAGCAGTAAAGAAGGACTCGCAGTACTTTATTCAAACGAATGTCAATTGGTTCACCTATAAATACTCACTGTTAGAAATATCAACAGACCACCTACACATAAAAACATGCTTACCTTAGTATTCTTAAAAAAATAATGGGATGTCGGTGTCATAAATTAATTAGAGAAAAGCCAACGCAAACATTAAGGCTTTCAGCACGTTTTTAAAAACATTACGAGATGTGAACACAATCATACATCCCTAATACCCTAATTTACATAGACACAGTCAAACATGTTACACATTTATATCTCTTTCATACAATATTTGCTGAAACGTGGTCAACGTATGAAAGAAAAATGTAAAGACAAATATTATGAGTTTTGTTTCGGACCTTTGCAGAAGGGTTGGTGTAGTAAAATATAATTATATTTTTTACGTCATGGGTAGACAAAGTGTCAAAAACAGCACTGAAAGGAATTTGAGGATTGAAACAGTTTTTATGTATACAGGAAAAGTTTTATCCAGTGCGCAAACTGTGACCATGAACTCAGCATATCATTCTAGACCCAGAAATTTTGCGTCGGTTGTACAAAAAAAAAAAAACAGTATATACTGTATAGAACAGGAAATTATTATTTATATTTTATGAGTGGGAAAAATTTGATATATTTTTCCTTAAAACAAATTACTTACTTTTCAAAATTAGATCTTTTTGGCAAATCAAATTTGACATCGTGTCAAAAAAGTATTTTTTTATTTACCATTAGAATTGCGAATTAAAAAATATTATGGCTGTCACTTTTGACATTAGATTTGAATTGCTTATGAATATCTACTATTTCTCATAATGTAGATAGCATTATAAATATCACCCTACTTTTACGTTTCTTTACATAACCTTCTTTCTTCCAAAAGCAAGCACAAAGAAGTATCGAAGAATCCCTTATTAATCCCTTAATCGTGTTCTTTATCCCATCTTATACAAACCATAAAGGTTTGTACTGACATGCTCCCAAGCATGTAGTAGGTACAGTCACGAGCATTAATACGTTTACACATAGCCAAATTCAAAAGCGATTTTCTTTTAAATAACGATTACAACCTTGAGATAACCTGGGTATTCATTATAGTGTGGGTTCCAAAATATTATTTTCATAAAAACATGAAATTACAATCAGTACAAGACGAAAAAATCACTATTAAAAGGTGGTAGGCGTGTATTAGTGCTCATGACTGTACTTATTGGCCTGTTACGCAGTATCGTGTAAAGTTCGGGTCCGAATAAATTTTTTATTACCACGTTTTTCTAGTACATAGATTTACAGTGAGCACAACAAGACTACTTATACAATTTGTAATGTAGTATTTAGAAAAATAACCTTTTTCTTTTTTCATAAAATGAAGCAATAGTCTAGCAGTCATTACAATAATAAAATCTTCATGATATTGAACTTAAAGCCTATTGTCTCATACGCAAATGATAGCATTATATTTGACTTCGAATTGTTACTGAAGCAATTCTCCATTTATTACATTGAGCATTACACCAAAGAAATACTAATGCCAAAACTAAAATACAAATACAATTCCGAATATTACATTACAATCACATACAGTTAGTTCATACCCTTACATCTTTTCAAACCGACTGAGTGATGCGAGTCACAAGCCCCACAAAGGTATTTCCTATTGCTCTCTAGAGGATTTTTTCGTATATAAAAAGAGGTAATAAAGTAATATTACGGATGTAATATATAGTAAGGCAATATAACTATAGTAGAACGGTTGAAGGTAAAAAAGGTTCTATTGAAATGTGTGAGCGTATGTTGTGTTTTGTACGTATATAACGAAAATTACGAACTAGCAACAAATAGGAAGGTTTTTCTAATTTGCCTTCTTATAATGAGAAGTTGATGCTAGTTCTACGTCCAAAGCAAAAATTAGCCAACTATGTTGGTGTTGGTTTCTAGTCAATGAAATGAATAGTCAAAATGAAACCAGTATTTTACATGGAACGGCAGCCTATCTGCCCTACACAGTTCAGTTACTGTGTAACATGATACCCCTTTAATAAGACTGGTTGTCAGTGTTGACCTTCTGACTACCCGTAACGGCTATCAAAGATCTACGAATGATAACCGAGACCAACGGCATTTAACAGGAACAAAAAAAAAGACTGCAAATGAATCCTTCCTGCACTGCATACTCCATACGTTCATGTACAAAAGGTCCATCAAAGTAATTTATCGGCCATTATGTTCGGCAATTGCCATTACAGTCAAAAGGCCATAGCTTTTGTCATTGGATTTTTAGCTCCACATTTTCAGCCAGTATTAAGACGTAGGTACATATTTGTACCGCAGTTCAACCCGATCACGTCGCACATAATAGTACCAACATAATGGCATGCAAAGTTGGCTCTAAACAGCTCGAATACACCCCGTATGTGTAATACTTTGAGCTTTACCTTGTTTGAGAGAAAGAATAAAAGCAATACATACAACGGTAAGGGAACATACCACAATTTCACAGCCAATTTGCAATAAAGGATCTTTGCAGTACGCCCTCCGTTCTTTTGAGATATATTTACGCAAATTGAGTAAAATGGTGAAATATTTGAGGGATTTGCGTACCTCATTAGCGGGTTATATTGCAGGTGAGATGCTATGTTATGTGTGTAGAGGAAACTAGTGAAATAAATTTGGTAGACATTACATAACACTGCTGAGAACTGCAGATGTAAGTTCGATTAGAGAAATGATGAGTTGGGTTTATTGAATTTTTGGTGATGGAAAATACCACATAGTTGGTTTTAGATAGGTTAAGTGTTAAAACATTTTTTGTGAACCAGATCAGGCGCAGAGATAGGGAGAGTTCTTACATTTACGGTATGCCAGTTCAGATTCCAGACGAAGAGAACAGTGTCATCTGTTTAGGTGAATATTTTGGTATATAAGAAATACATTGCGCAGAGGTCATATAAATACAGCAGAAAGAGAGTTGAGCCCAGGATGCCCCCTTGCAGAACGCCATAAAAGACTGTATTTTCGTCACTGATGTGTTCATCTATTCGAACTTTTTGCTTTCTATTATTAAATTAATCTCTAAAGGGATTATGAGAGAAACTTTGTATTTCAAGCTTTTCTAATTTTGCTAAGAGAATGGAGACGGAAACGTATCAAATGCCAAAATATAAAGAAATGTTCTTTACTAGCTTTTTGCCAGTGGCTTCGCCCATGCGGAGGTTGAAAATGATCCCACAGGAAAGTACTACCGGGATGTGTGTATGTATCCGGGTAATAAACTATCCGTGTTTCAAATTTCATCCAAATCCGTTCAGCCATTTTGGCGTGATTGTGTAACAAACATCCTAACTTTCATATTTATAATGTGAGTAGGATGTCTAAATTGAAAATGATGAAAATATTTATGTGGGAAGTAGGTACTTACTTATGTTATTAGATAGACGTAAAATTTTCCAAAGTAAGATATTTATATTTCTTAGAAGCTAATAAAGGGGTGTGGGTGGGATATTTTTAGAATGTATCGAGAAGCAGTGGGAGAAAAGCAGGAAAACCTCGGATAAGACAATTTCATTTTTTTTTTAATGATTGGCTCAATAAAGTAATGGTGTTGTAGAATTTGCAAAAGGTCTTTGCCCAACCACTCACAATCGTATTGCAAATACTTTTCCAAACCGTGCAAAATACTCACGTCCGAAAATATAATTTTTTGACAATTCAAACTGCCAAACTAAAAGAAAACCTTTTCCGAAAGTAATGGATATACCAGCATACACTCAAGACCAAAAATAGATGTCAGCATCTTTGGGTGTGATAAGCTCAACCAACTGGAATCATCCATTTATTTTTGAAAGAAAATATATTTTTTAGAAAGGTCCAAATGAATTATTTGGAAGTTTGAAGATACGAAAAAAGGTAGAGAATACCCCATACATTATTTTAATATAAACCCATACATAATCCTACATACACATATCCTAAACCCGCTGATATCTTGTTTTCTTGGCTGTTAACAAACAAGTTTGCGAAACCGAGGCGGACTCTATTTGTCTTGCGTTAAAATTCAGTGTGGGTACAAAGAAACGTTGCCTTCCTCTGACTGACCGGGATTTATCGCTTAAAGCTAATGTGTGGTCAACTTTGTGGGTTGCTTCGAACTGCTGAAATTTGAGTTCGAAAGAATATTTTTTTTAATAAGTAATATGTTTGTTATTTCTCTTTGTCAACGTTTTAGCCTAGTGACTCATCAGTCGAAAAAACGAGACGGGAATTCCACGTGCTTAGGTTTGTTTTCTAAGGAAATTACGTGACATAATTTCTGCTTGATGATTAATTAATAGCATATAACATAACATCACGCCTGTCATTCCCGAAGGGTTAGTTAGAGGTGTACACTCAGTACTACCCATATTTTGCCTATTATGAAATAGTAGTGTGTTAGTAATTTTTCTTTAAAAGCCTTTAAGACGTAAGCAAGCCGTTTTTTCCGTCCCGTATTCACTTAAAAGTCACTGAAGGCTTAGCACGCATGAATGTGACTGCGGTGAAAAATATCAGTCGATGTCTTGCTGTTTTTTTCACTGTCCATAAAAACGAGTATAACAGAAGATGGGACCATGACCTTCACCTAGTGTTGTTAGTTGATCACTGTTACGTAGTTATTACCTATCGCATTTAATCATAGGAATTTTGGATAGTTTTTCACCCCCACAACGGGTACACAAGCATTTGTGTGTGCTAGAAAGGGTGTGATTTGATTAAGTTACCAACTTGCTTCTCGCCCATTTCGCTGAAGCAATCTCATTGGTCAACGACGGGCGATAGTGGCGCCGCGCGTCCGTGTGTTTTTATACTAAAACTGATCGTACACGAACTAAACAATGTGCACCTCATGATAAACCCTTTTTTCTCATACGAGATGGTCCTTCTGTGATTTGGTGCTACACCCTTTCAAGATACGAACACGAACATAATTAGCACCTGTGGAAATATATGTACAGTGAAGTTATAGCTGGATTTAGGACGCCTGACCAAGACGCTGATCCCATCGGTGGGTGAAGCAATGGCAGAAGTTCGCAGGTAAGCTTAATACAAATCCACACTATCACTTTCCTACCCATTCACACTTTACATCATCTGCCTAGCCTTTTCCCAACCATCTTGGGGTAGGCTTTCAGTCCATCTGGATGCAATTGAGTACCAATATGTTATATGGAGCTACTGCCTATCTAAGTTACCGGGAAATACGATACCACTTGACGATCCATAACGACTATTAAAGATGTACGAATGACAATCGGGACCAACGGCTTAACGTGCACGGTCACGGTCTTATTATGTGAAGATAGTCACCCATCCACGGACCAACCACGGCAAGCATAGCTTAACCTGATCGATCGACCCTTTTTTTATTTTTTGTCGGGCATCTCGTAGTTGACCTTGAGAGGCCGTGACTACTTAACCGGGCTTTTCTGGGGCTGCCATTAAGAATGAACTTAACGCCTCCAGCCAGGGCATAAAAACTACTTAAATATACTAGGCGACTGCACGCTGAGGGCACCCCCTGCAGGGTACGGGCCTCGGCTCAGGGTGTCACTGTTAGGAGGACAGCAAGTAGGGACAGGCTGGATCAAAATATTGGCATTATTATTAGTAGGGGAATTTAACTCTACTGGCTCAGCTGCGGCGCGGGCTGGCACTTCAACGAGCAAGGGTCGGTCGGGGGTCTCGACGTTATGCGCCGTTACTCGGGGTCTTCGCGGGGCGCGAGGCCCTCGGCGGCGAGGTCGGAATGATCGATCGACCCGAGTGGCTAATACTTTACACTATAATACAAATTTTCCTGTATATTGAACTATTTGACACGAAAGGAGAAGACATGAAAAATATCATTACCATTATACAAATTACAGTAACAAAACACATCGTAGAGACATATCCGCGCATTGATATCGTATGTCACCGCAACATTCGCGGCAAATGTAGGTATAGCAGGGTTTACAAATTAATTTATCATCGTAGGGTTTACCGTATGAATACATTAATCATCGTGGAATATCATAGAAGTTTTGTTTGTTAGGGTTACGCTAAAACGGCTTATTGTATTAGTTTTAAAACTTTTAGTATTGGTTGTCTGCGTTTGAAATTGCTAGGGAATAAACTTTTTCTTCTAATTTAGGCTTCAGGTTTGTACTTATTACGCACCAGATTGAAAAAGTCTCGTACTCTTGTTATTGAACTCATTGTCTCAAGAGACCATATTAAACAACTCACTGACTAGGTAGTATTTGATTGTCATGGGCGCTTGGTGGTTGTTCGGTGGTCTGCTCTCACCAAGAACTGAAAAAGAGGTAAATATAATCGCGTCCATAAAAACACATTCATAAGAATCAAATATAGAATCTCCTTTTTTGAAGCCAACTAACAGATAGGTGTTATGGCAAGAGAAGAAGAAATAAGACGAAAGTGTGATAAAAACTTGGAAAGTGAGGTAATAGTTTGAGGTGTAACCAGCAACGTATTTGAACAAAACGGATGAGAACATGATAACATTTAAGAGGTAAATTAAATTACAAAAAATATGACAGTTCATTTCTACTAGGTATGAAACACGAGTGCCTTCTTTCTTGGCATGCATACCCACCTTTTACGCCCATTCTAATTGTTAACGCCAAGAGCCAACTATAAAACTTTTAAATGCTAACATGAGGGGGATCTGGAAATTTACCAAGAAATGGATAGAACTGTCTAAACAGCTCTTTCCAGGCTTCTAAAAGCCTGGAGCGGTGATTCAAAGCCTTGCTATGAGAATCGGCGGTTTCGTGGACTGTAATAAACTTTATGTGGCGGCATACACTGACTTGGAAAGAGGCTATTTTTTGGTATGGAGAAACAGGAATAAGAGAAGGACACAGAATGCAGCGCCTTACCTTTCTAGAAGTCTGGAGTCGCCTTCCTGCTGCTAGGACTTTGCACGTCCTCGATGTGTAGGTTAAAACCACGCGGCCAGCCGGCGTGGTTTCACGGATAAACGATTCCTATTTCTTCCACAGCACTTCAAATCAGTATAAATTAATATGTAGGAAGGTCTAGTTTTATATATAGACCGGAAAATCTGGATTTATCGCGAAATCCAGCTATATTATCGGTAAAGCTCTGGAGAGATGCTTTCGCGGCAGCGGAATAGAACGAACTTGCTTCCTTTCAAAAAATGGCGTCCGTTAAGGTCAATCTTCTTCCAGCCTGGTATTGCTGTCTCGCTCTGGCCTATGGTAGACGCTGCAGGAATGAATAGGAAGGAAGGTGATTGATGGGAAACGTACCTACTACCGCCACATTCTAATATAACTAAAAGACTAAAGATTTGAAGTAGGTAGATTTGGATATCAGCGATGTATATGGCGGTAACATTCTCCCGACCTTAAAGGGTTGCCTTTAAAGATATGAACCTTTAAAATTTACAAGTTTACCACTGTACAATTATGCTATAGGATCTGATCCTGACGGACTCAGTCCCCAACAATTTATTTGCGGGATCGTTTGCTCTAAAAAGAGTCAAAGAATATAACATAAATTTACCTATTTGCAATATACCTATCTCTAAACTAACCTAAGGTAAATGAGCTACACTCTCACTGGCTCGGTAAAAGGCACACACGGACAACTGGGCGGACCAGGCTACCCTTAGCAGTTCTAACGGTAAGAGACCGCGTTGTGCCATCCTTCGAGGTATGAACAGCCTCCACCACACCTAGTGGCCACGCGAATGTTGGAGCGTTATCGACAATCAGTATAACTACTGATCTCAGTGGGATCGGAGTGGATGGAATATTCCACTTGGATCTAGATTGCAATTGATGCAAATACTCTACTCGCCATCGCTGCCAGAAAGACTGTACCATCTTGTGCAAAATCGAATGCCTGTCCAGCAGACTCACGTTCTCTACCTGGGGAGCAGGCAAAGAGCGAAGGGGCGCTGTGTTAAGAAAATGAGCCGGCGTGAGAGCCGATGGCTCTGAAGGGTCGCTACTCATAGCGGTCAGCGGACGTGAGTTTACAAGTGCCTCGATTTGCGTTAGCACCGTCAACAGCTCTTCATAAGATAAAATTTGTTGACCGATAATCTTGAATAAATGAGATTTTACCACCTTTACCATGCTCTCCCAGCAACCTCCCATGTGAGGCGACTGGGGTGTTATGCGTTTCATCTCTATGCGACTTTCTGAAAGCTCATATTCAAGTTGCGGGCGATGCTCATCGAGGAACTTATATAGATCGCGAAGGTAGGAACTACATCCGACAAAATTAGTACCATTGTCGGTGTAAATACACTGCACAGGACCGTGACGTGCTAGAAATCGTTTCAGAGCAGCAAGGAAATTGGCGGTACTTAACTCCGAAGCGATTTCTATGTGCAAACATCTGGTTGTCAGACACGTGAAAATACAGAGCCAAGCCTTGCGGCATCTAATGCCTCTTCCACGAACTGGTGTATACTGAAGAGGACCAGCATAATCACAACCAGTATGCGTGAATGGCTTGTCAACTTGGGTGACGCGGAACTCGGGCAGATCAGACATGATTGGAAAAGATGGACGCGGTTTTGCTCTGAAGCACGTATTGCACCTGTGGATACGATGACGAATAACGCGTCGCGCTGCCAGTATCCAATACTGATTCCTAAGTAAGGACATAAGCAATTCGGGGCCGGCGTGTAAATGCTTCCGATGGTAATAATCGATTAAGATATCAATCACGTGATCGTGCCTAGGTAGTACATAAGGGTGTTTCTGTGCGTAATTGATTTTTGCGTACGTCAACCTACCGCCAACGCGGATAACACCGTTCGCGTCTAAAAACGGTTTAAGTTTTTGCATAGCGGAGGAACAGTTCTCACTGTTTTTTAATTTATTTATATCGTCAATAAAGTAAACTTGTTGTAATGCGGATATTATTTTAATTTCGGCAAAATCTAGATCAGATTTGTTCATGTAGGATCTGCGCGGTAATAATTTTGAAAAGCGGTATATATAGACAATTATGCGAAGTAACTTTGACCATGACGAAACACGTTGAGCGAGCTCATAAATAAGCGATTTTGATCCACCCACTGTTATAGCGTGCGCAGAGGGCTTCAGTTCCGGTACTTCACTAACGTCTTCGCGATCGAATTCAAAAATAGGCCATTCTGATGTATGCCTAGATGCCCATGGGGGTCCGGTAAACCACAGAGGGTGATTGACAAGCTGCGCGGGTGATAAACCTCGCGATAAACAATCAGCAGGGTTCTCAATGCCTGCCACGTGATGAAAACAACTTGCGGGAATGTTATCGACAACCTTTGCGACGCGATTTGCCACAAAAGTTTGCCAGCGGTGCGGAGACGAATTGATCCAACAAAGAACGATTTTCGAGTCGGTAAACGCGAAGACATTTGAAATTTTGTACCTAGGCTCAAAATTGTTCAGCACATTACGCATAAGCGTGGATAATAAAACAGTAGCACACAATTCTAAGCGAGCAATCGAAATAGTTTTAAGCGGCGAAACTTTCGATTTTGAACACACAAGCCTAACAGTCGTATTAGCGTCGTTATCTTTGACTTGTAAGTAAACAACGCCGCCGTAAGCACGCTCACTTGCATCAGCGAATCCTAAGAGGTTTGCTACACAACCCTGCACTACCCCGAGATGCCGCGGAACGCGTACCTCGTTGAGTGCGGGAAGTTCGCTACAGAATTGCTTCCAAAGGATTACAATGCGTTGCGGGGGGGCATCGTCCCAGTCGCACTTCAACAACCAAAGCTCCTGTATCAGGAGCTTGGCATAAAGTATGACCGGTGCCACCAGCCCTAGATTGTCCCATAAGCGCGCTACGACGGACAAGATACTGCGCTTAGTACAGCTTGGGTCAGGACTTGCGACCTTGAATTTGAAAACGTCATCGGATTTGTCCCAATGTGTACCTAAAACTTTGTCAGGTATATTTTTATCAATCTCGAGATCTGACGAAGCTCGATGCGAGACGGGAATAGCGCGAAGGACAGCAGCCGAGTTAGTCGTCCACTTCACGAGGTCGAACTGACCGCATTTAAATAATTGTATAAGTTCGATACATGACTTGATAGCGACGTTCTCGTTTTCCTGCGCTGTATCATTTGACATAATGCTGTAGCAGACGTCATCCATGTACGTGGAAGTGGATGCTATGGCAGCTGCAATTGGGAATCTCTCACCTTCATCAGCAATCAGCTGATGAACAACACGGATTGCGTGAAATACGGACGACTTCATACCGAACGCAACACGAGCCAGTTCAAAAACGGTCAATTTATCTTCCGGATGAAAGCGATAAATGAACCTTTGATATTTGCGGTCTCGCTCTAACATTCCCAGTTGAAGAAACATTTGTCTACAATCTGCTGAAACTGCGATTTTGAATAGCCGAAAGTTCAAAATAATGTTGTTCAAGTCACCCTGTAAATTAGGGCCTGAATGAAGAACATCATTCAAGGACAAACCTGTGCTAGTTTTACAACTAGCGTCTAAAACCATGCGGACCTTTGTGGAAGTCTTATCTAGACGCTGAACACAATGATGAGGTACGAAGTAGGAAGCGGCGGCGGTGGATATTACACTATTACTGTCAATAGGCCCTACTTCGGTTACATAACCCTTCTCAATATATTCACGAATGATATCGTCATAGGCAGTGCGTAGAAAACTTGATGACTCCAACTTCTTTTCTAAGCACAAAAAACGTCGACGCGCTGTGGAGAAAGAATCTCCCAATTTATAAACATCGTCGCGAAATGGAAACGCAACGGTGTACCTACCACTGGAATCACGCGTAGTAGTAGTGCGGAAATGAATTTCACATTCAATGTCATCTTGACTGGTCGGGGTTGGAGCGGAAATTTCCTCGAGTTCCCAAAAACGCTTCAGGAGGTGGCCTAAATCGTCTTTTACGATAGCGCAACATGCGGCCGTAGACTTATAGGGGAGCAGTGCGGGCGCAGAGCCCATTATAATATACCCTAACACAGTTTGTATGGCGGGCGGTATTCCATGCATGCTGCTATGTACCGTATCAGGCATCAACAGGTGCGGAAAAATGGATGCCCCAAGCAGAACATCAACGGCGGTGGGAGCGGCGAACGTACTATCCGCGAGCGGCAATGATACGATGTGGGTAAAGGCAGCCTCGTCCACGGGAACTGTGGGCAGGTCATCCGTGATGCGATCCACGACAAATCCCGATACATCGAAAGAAATGTTTTTGTCAAAGCGAGAAAATATTTTAAAGTCAGTGGAACCTTTGATAGGTTTTTCCGAGCCACCAAACCCTCGAACAATCATTCGCGTATTCATGTTATAACTCAAACCTAACCGGTTACAGCATTCTGTACTTATAAAATTGCTCTGCGATCCAGAATCTAAAAGGCATTTTACAATATGCTTTTGTCCGTTTCGATCGAAGATAACAACTTGCGCGGTCGATAGTAATATCGTTGTGTGACGAATACATCGCGCGGCGCGGTCGGTGTCATGAGCACTAAACTGCAATGGCGCAGCAATGGATGTGTGCAAGGACGATACTCTCGGCTCGCTCGTAATAGGCGCCGGCGCCGCCGGTACGGGTGCACTGATTAACGGTGCAGGCGGCGACGGCTGCGGCGGCGTGGCGCGCTCGCTAAGGATCGTAGGTTCGGATCTGGACACAGGCACCGATCCACTGTTTTGAGCCGTATTGAAATGCAATAAAGAATGGTGTTTTTGATGACAGTTGCGGCATTTGAGCGTTGAATTACAATCTCGAGACTTATGTTTAATGCTTAAACAATTAATACATGTACCTTTATCTTTCACACATTTGAAGCGTGCGGACGGTGTCATCTCAATGAACTTTTGGCACTTGAAAAAGTGATCATGCACAATATTGTCACATAGACATTTCCTGTTAGCAGTCGCGATGGCTACATAACTCTGCGGGTTTGGTACATTATTGCGAGATTTAACAGAACTACGCGTGGAAACGCCAGGTGTGCTGGGCTGTGTGTTTTGATAAATCCTATGTTGACTCCTAATGAATTCGGCCAGCTGACTAAAAGTGGGCAACGAAACATCACGATATTGTGACTCGAAAGCACGTATCGTTTCTCCGTCCAACTTTTTGAGTGCTATATGCAAAAATACAAAGTCTGTCAAGTCATCTATTCCAAGAATTTTTATTGCGTTTGCGGCAGTGACATACTGGTCCATAAATGTTTGCATATTAGATGCAGAAGCGGGACCATTTATTTTAAGATTAATCATCTGATCTAGATACGTAGAAGCGAGTATGCGGTTATCTTGATACCTATCCACAAGACACTTTACTATTATTTGATAATTTCCAGGACACGGCGCGATGCCTGAAAATACCGCTTGTGCTTTAGTGGAAAGCTTTCCTATCAAATAGTACAGTCTCTCAGCGTCTGTCAACGATGGATTTTCGTGTATGGTGGATTTATAGCTTTCATAGAATAAGGGCCAATTGCGAACGTCTCCGTCAAATGACACAATTTCGATTGGCGCTAAAGTAGGCCGTTTAGACCTAATGACTTTCTGATCATCGTCAGCGTTCACCCTCGAAGGCACAGGCTCAACCTGTTTCAACACACGTTTGATACGACAGTAAAGATCATCAAACGAAATCAATGATTGATAGTTAGGCTTCGCGGATGGATTAATTTCTAAAAGTAGCCTATTGTGTTCGTTGACGAGATCTCTAAATTCAGATCGAGTTTCATCAATAGTCGCGACTGAATCCAGAAAACTTTCCACCATCTCGCTGTCAATGTGAGCCCTTTTCGCCTTTTCGAACACTATTTGAATTGATTCGAAAAGGGCATTTCGTTTTGCTTCTACGAGAATTATTTCTGAACTTAAACGCGATGAGGTGTGTTCATCAGTTTTCTCATCCCTAGCGTCAGCTGCAGGTCGAGGCATCTTGATTTATTATAAAGAACTATGTAGGTATGTATCGAATCTGTTCAAGTAATTAGATCGGAATGCACTGAATGAATTCTCAAAGCAGTCTTAGTTCTTGCGTAAACAACCTATATTCAATAGCTATATATAATGCGCGCGGTAACCAGTACTTAGCTAATGTAGAAAACTGATAATATTAAACTGCGGGTATTCTTTAATGTGGAATGTGTAGGTACTTTTTACTACGATGCAACGAAGTCGATGTATGACTGGATATTAGATACAATTGAAACGTATTGTTAAACGTATTTATGATTTTGAATTAGATGAATTTAATGACACGAATGTAATTAATTACATAACTGAATCTGAACGAATTCTGATCCAAATGCGGGGTTCCATAAGGAATGAAATGAAGATCGTCCAATATAAAGTACTTATATAGGTAGTGGATTGTATATAGGAAATAAATCCGGCTTACGAAGGACCAAAATGTTAACGCCAAGAGCCAACTATAAAACTTTTAAACGCTAACATGAGGGGGATCTGGAAATTTACCAAGAAATGGATAGAACTGTCTAAACAGCTCTTTCCAGGCTTCTAAAAGCCTGGAGCGGTGATTCAAAGCCTTGCTATGAGAATCGGCGGTTTTGTGGACTGTAATAAACTTTATGTGGCGGCATACACTGACTTGGAAAGAGGCTATTTTTTGGTATGGAGAAACAGGAATAAGAGAAGGACACAGAATGCAGCGCCTTACCTTTCTAGAAGTCTGGAGTCGCCTTCCTGCTGCTAGGACTTTGCACGTCCTCGATGTGTAGGTTAAAACCACGCGGCCAGCCGGCGTGGTTTCACGGATAAACGATTCCTATTTCTTCCACAGCACTTCAAATCAGTATAAATTAATATGTAGGAAGGTCTAGTTTTATATATAGACCGGAAAATCTGGATTTATCGCGAAA
Organism: Antitype chi; assembly: GCA_947359405.1. Classification (NCBI taxonomy): domain Eukaryota; kingdom Metazoa; phylum Arthropoda; class Insecta; order Lepidoptera; family Noctuidae; genus Antitype; species Antitype chi. The sequence goes on along the minus strand of OX375815.1, from coordinate 3,645,527 downwards.
TCCAGCTATATTATCGGTAAAGCTCTGGAGAGATGCTTTCGCGGCAGCGGAATAGAACGAACTTGCTTCCTTTCAAAAAATGGCGTCCGTTAAGGTCAATCTTCTTCCAGCCTGGTATTGCTGTCTCGCTCTGGCCTATGGTAGACGCTGCAGGAATGAATAGGAAGGAAGGTGATTGATGGGAAACGTACCTACTACCGCCACATTCTAATATAACTAAAAGTCTAAAGATTTGAAGTAGGTAGATTTGGATATCAGCGATGTATATGGCGGTAACACTAATAGTAATATAAAGAATATTTTTTTAAACGTAAAATATTATCCTAATAAATGCAAGCGGAGTGCTGTTTAAACATTTATTTTTACGTATGCATGAAAGTACTAGCCTAAAAGCCTCAGATAAAAATACCTAAATATACGATCATATCGTGGACCACCACGAACATCTTTATTAAGACAGGGAACTTAGCAACCGGCACGGATGCAGCTTGAGCGGTCGCTGCGCGGCTTATGAGCATTTTATATTATTTGTACGAGGAACTTTCATGTATGTTATATATTTTTAAGTATAAGTGGAATGTGAGCTGAGCTTCTTCAAGAAGGATTGAAAATAAAAAAGCTCTTATTAATATAATCCTCCCGACAGAATTTCAATTACAGCGCCCAATCTCAACGGAGATTATGTACGCAGTAAATACTATAGTGCACAAGTATGTGTTCAAACACAGGTGCACTCTCTATTCCCTAACTGTCATAGTCCGATGGGACGGCAACCCGACATGACCAGGGAGTGAGCAGGCTCAGGACACAAGGCACGAGGATTGTTACACAACGAACTTCCAAATTCCGGGCTGTTAATGAGTTTTGTCCGACCTGGGGGTCTAGACAAAACACATTTCTGTTAGCGTTTACGCCAAACGCTACGTTAAAATGTATGGAAATTACATTACCTGCGGAAAGGTTACGTCGTGTCCTTTCCGCAGGTAATGGCATTCCCATACATTTTGGCGTAGCGTTTGGCGTGAACGGTAACAGAAATGTGTTTTGTCTAGACCCCCTGGGCACCGAACCCATGACCTCTGTAATAGTACTTGAGACCAAGAAACAAAACAGGGCGGTTGGTAACTCCTTTGTCAATATCCTTTCAGTGTCTTTGCAGGAAGGTAATTAGGAAACTGATTTAGGGGAAGAACTGAAGGCATATTTGTATTAAATAAATCTTGGACAATACTGACTTTCAACAGAGATGGAAATGATCGCGAAGAAATTGTGTAACGTCCAGCCTTAAAGTTTAAAATCACTAGCATGCAAACAGAAAGCTTAGATAATGCTCAACTTTGCTTGTCCAAACCGTTATTATGAATAGTTCAAATTGTTTGTTTATGCGGTTTCTGTTTACCGACCTCATCTAGTCTTAAAACACGTAGGTACGTAACTTATATATTAAACGTGTAAAGAGTTAAATTTTATGTTGTCTCATGAAAATAGTTTCCATATTTGTTTTACAAATTGCTTTTTCTCATATCGATAAAGCAGCATTTTAATTAATATTTTATCGAAGCTATAAGCTTGACGGCTCTATAATGTAAATTGTGCCTTAATTGAGGCAATACCACTGACGGATTATTTCGCTTTCATACAATTTTAATTTTGTGATGTGTTGAGTGTTGTTCGTTGAAATTGCTGAGTGTGCGCGTCATGTAAATATGTTGTGGTTACTCAAATATTGTGTATATTTTTTATAAAATGCTAACTTTTGCCAAAGGCTTCGCCCGCATGGGTATAGAAAATTATTCCACGAGAAAGTATTATCGAGATAAAAGTATCCTATTGTTATTCGAGGTTACAAATTATCTGTATACCAAACTTAATCCAAAAATCCGTTCAGCCGCTTTTGCGTGATTGAGTAACAAACATCCACACATCTAAATATACAAGCTTTTACGTTTATAATATTATAGTAGGACTAGCTTTTGCTCCCGGCTTCATCCGCCTGAAATTTCTTGTTTTAACATAAACATTTTCTTATAGCATCGCATTGCCCGCCCGGCATATTAATTGTTTTGTCTTGGCGTTATTTCTGTCTTTTTTGTCTTTTTACTCGGCTCCTAACGGTTGTAGCGTAATGTTAAGTATATAATGGCTTCCATGGGCATAGGACTCTCAAATGTAAAAATATTTTTTCAAATCCAACTGGTATTTCCAGACACACAATACACACACACACACATACACACACACATACATTCTTACGAACAAACTTTCACCTATTTATAATACTAGTATGTGTTTTATCTGTGTAAGGATTAATCTTATTTAAATTATAATATTATTATTTGCTTTGATTGTTTTTCATTTGCAAGTAAACTTATCGGAGCCCAGAGTTTCATCGAACAAAAAACATTTTTTTTAACGATTTATTATTGCTATGGCATTTTTTTTTTGAGGATGCGTAATCATCAAATAACTTCTCCTGCTCTGAGTGGAGCAGGAGGGCGTGTCAGACTTTTACTGACTAAAACCCACCCGTGTTCCTTCAGTTGCCTATGTGTCAGGGGCCACGGTATCTCTTTCGAACACCCCTAGCAGGATTTCTATGGAATGACAAAGCTAATCAACACCCTAACTGCGTAACAAACTGTCAGTGAAAAATTTAATATTTTTGAAAGAGATTGCTAATCCATTGCCTTATATTAGGTATGTTAAAAAAATTGTTTGCTCAACAACAAATGTTATTGAACTATCAAAATGAAAGCTATTCCTACTGTCAGTATGTTATGCAATTATTTCTCTGCTTTGAGGTATTAAAAAGTTAAAGTTCGTCATACCTTTTATTCAAATAAATATTTTTTAGATTCGAATGAATCTTGACATAAACAAGTACATAAGATTATTAAAAACAAAAAGATAATTAGTTCTAACATTTGTCATACAGTCTTAGAACTTAAATATTTAACTAGGTTTAATAAAACATCTAGGTTCGCACAAAATGACACTCCATTTGTATAAGTCAGGTTTCTACTTAGGAAGGATCTTATTACATGTTAGACAGACGTGGTAATAAATAGCTTAGATATACGTCAGAGGAAAAACAACAAATGCTCATACTTAATCTTATTTTGTAAAGTCAGCTTTGGGAAATGGATCAAATGATAGTAGTCGTTTTATTTACAGGTAAACGTATTGTGGCCACAGTTTCATTAAGCAAAATATATGATCAAAGTAAATTTGTTGCCATGGAAAAATAAATTGCATTATTTTTCCATTGCAATTAATTTTCTATAAAACATTTTTATCAGACAGACATGGTAATAAATAGTATATATATACGAGGGAAAAAAATGCTGGAGTGGAGACCACGAACGGGACGGAGAAATGTGGGAAGACAACCGACTAGGTGGACAAACGATATCATTAAAGTGGACAGAAGAAACTGGATAGCCATGACACAAAACCGCCAAAAGTGGAGAGATTTGGAAGAGACCTACACTCAGCATTGGGTGGCCAAGGGTTGAAGAAGAGAGAGAGAGAGAGAGGGATATACGAGGGGCTTGTGGCTAAATAATAAAAGTCGCGTGGGTTTATCGATCAGAATAAGCTACGGTCGCCGCGGTTGGTCCATGGATGGGTGACCATCTTTTCATACCAAGATCTCCGTGCCTCTGAAAGCACGTTAAGCCGTTGATCCCGAGGGCATTCCGTGGATTTTTGACATTCGTTACGGGTCGTCTGAAGCCCGAAAGTCTGATCAAGGAGTATCGTGTTACCTAGTAACTGGATTGTGGAGGTCAGACAGGCAGTCGATCCATGTAAAATATTAGTATTCAGCTGCATCTGGTTAGACTGGAAGCCAACCCCAAAACAGTTGGGAAAAAGCTAGGCATATGATGATACGTTACAGCAGAAAAACAAATATCTGTGGTACTAAATCTAATTTTGTCATATTAACTACGTGAAATGGATCAAATGATTTCATTGTGTAATTGAAGTTCAAATGTCAAAAGAAGTGAAAGTTTGCTATATAATATTTTTTATAATGTACGTGTTTCTGGAACACTAAAACAAATTTTCTTTGTCGCCATTACAAAATCTTAGTTACCTTAGTTTCATTATGAAATTCTAACTTCTCATTTAAAAAAAAAACACATATTGTAATACTAGTGCAATTGTAAACACACATATTGTAGTGTAGTACATATTGTAGATTGTCTCGTTTTTAGAAAGTTTGACAACCAGGATTACCCAGTTACTGGGTCGTGGAGGTCAGTTAGGCAGTCGCTCCTTATTCGAATGATACTGATATTCAGCTGAATATAGTTTGACTGACGCTGACCTCAACGTACTTGGGAAAAGGCAGATGATAATAAGACTGTAGTTTCTGATGCTAGCAAAAACAGGCATTATATTAAAAAGATACTGCAGATTACCTACAAAAACAGCAAAAATAAAATACATATTTTCTCCTAAAACTGACACGAACCAAAAAGTTAAGTCCTGACTCCTTATAACAAGGGATGGCATCCCTTCCGTGTAAAAGGCTGCGAAAATTGCAAAACGGCGACATTACAAGAAAACACCACGTTTATACCTCCATTTCAAAACACTAAGGGCCGCCATTTCAATTACATCAGCCCGTAGTTTTCAGCCAAAATAAACGATTTCACAAAATATCCTTTGATTACGAGGAAATTATTTCGTGTTCTTGGCGTAATTAGTTTTCTATTACAAATAGGCGGAAAAGTAAATTGGTTTGTAGGAACCCAATGTAAGGTTTCTTAGTTTCGATGGTTTAAGCCACGATTGAAACGTCAAATAAATTAGGTGAACTTTAATTTTGATTAGATTTTCTAAGAATTGATCGAATTGGATTTGCAAAAGCCAATACTAAAATGAGAATTTTTTGTATATTTAATCTATGCGACATAACTTTGCCGCTAGTAAGTTCAAGGAAATTTTTTGTTAAGCTAAGTGGCAAGGTAACAACTTCAATTGTCCGTATATAAAAAAAAAATGAAATTGAAATTGAATTGAAATTGAAATTGATTGCAAATAGTTTCGTTTCGTGCCGGACGTAAAAGAATAGCACCATCCCATTTCTTCCCGTGGGTGTCGTAGAAGGCGACTAAGCGACTTACTAAAGAATGGGCAGCAGCGTTCTCTATGCATTTTACCACCATACTGCGATCGCCAACCCGCTTGCCAAGCGTGGCGATTATAGCAAAACCCCCTTTTGGGGGAGGCCTATGTCCAGCAGTGGACATCTTTCGGCTGAAATGATGATGACGATGACGATTAAAAAATTAGAAGACAAACCCGAACTGGCCCGCGTGGTGGATGACGGCCCACTCCCTGTCAAAGAGAAGAAGCCAGGGTCCCAGCAGTGGGAACGGTGATTTTTATGCATGCATGTTATGCATTTTGATTACATTTTGTTTTATTTTTATTAGTTTTTGTTATAGCGTCAACAAAATACACACTCAGTGAAAATTTCAACTGTCCGCCTATTACAGTTCTTGAATTTCAGCCCGCTGACAGACAGACGGAAACGAATAGACAGCTGAGGCTTAGTAATAGGTTTCCGTTGGCATGTCATGGGTTGTCTATCTGTTTGCTAACCTATCACATGACATAATATTGGATCCTCTTACTGCCAGGGGTGCGGGTTGTTCGAAAGATATACCGCGGCCCCTGGCACACAGGCAACTGAAGGAACACGGGTGGGTTTTAGTCAGTAAAAGTCTGACACGCCCGCCTGCTCCACCCGGAGCGAGAGAGAAGTTATTTGAGGATATTAACCAAGTTTTTAGTTTTACATACCTATTCGCTTATTAACTAAATTATAAAGCAAGGTATGTTCTTGTTGAAGCTCCGACGAGTAAATATGTTAACTTGCACTCTTGCCAACATACTCATAGATAAATACATAACTATATAGTATGGTACATTCGTTTACTACATTAGAATAATTACGTTATGAGAACATAATGTTGATAACGTGTTATTTAAGTACCTCCGGGCGAAATACATTTTCTAGTTTGTACTGAAATTGTTAGTAGGGACGTTATTGGGAATACAAGGCGGTTAAAATCTTTTTATTCACGTCATACACATTCTAAATGTTTATTTTAGCATCTCATATTTACCTAAAAAAATGTGTGATGATCGGTTGTCATAGTATGGGTATGTAATGCGGAGGAGTGAGAAAATAGTCGTGAGGAAAGCTTTGAGGATGAAAGTGGATGATTATAAGAGTAGGGCAAACCAAAGACACGATGGATGTTCTGTGTGAAAGATGATATGGCTAAGAGTGGGGTGATTATCGAGATAACGAGTAATAAAGAAGCAGAAGATAAAGACATGTTCTATCTACATTGTTCTATGTTATGGGTTTGGTTTCCGCACTTAGTCCTTCAAGTGGACCATTGTGCGTGAGCCATGGCGGCCTTCGGTTGTTATTCCAGCCAGCCCACCTCCCTCCAGAAGTTGGCTATAACTCCTGGTCTGTTGAGAATATCCGTGTAACATTTGGGTTCCCCGAGGGTTTCTGTTCTAATCTGGGCTTCGCCTGTGCATTCGAAAAGCACATTCACAACGGTTTCCTCAAAGACATGTTGCGCCGATCCCAAATAAGTTGGGATAAAAGTGTTTGCGATACCAAAATATAAACAAAAATACCAATTCTATCAGAATATCAAAGACATAGTTATCGGTAATTAAATTCATAGTTACTGGTTAGATAAATATTATACAGAGTGTAACAGAAACCCTATTGCTATCCTTAAGCATTAAAGATAACAGTTGGTATAAAATCACTATACATAGTTCCAGCTCAAAATAAAATACTCTAAGAATTTATACCAAATTCTCGGTTTCATATGTTTTTAAATGAAAATCATAACAAACGTGTCACCGCACTACGTAGGTCAAAAACTTTCCACGCTACTTGCCAAAATCACGATAAAACTCTTCCAATTGATGTATTTATTTCAATTTGAAAAGCTCGGTATCAATGTCTTAAAAATTCTCATAACTTCCGAACATGTAGAGATAGGATTAAAAAACCCTTCTAATATCGTTCGATATCATCCAAAGAAGCCGTGCCCTTGGTATGTATATACCCTTTCCTTTACACGTTGTATAACAACTGAATTGTAAAAGGATCTAACAAAATGAATGAATTTGTCTATTTATGTCCCTAGCTTAACCAAAATTAATTTCAACAGACCGGTTTCCTAAAACCGAAGAACCATAAGCGATTATTTACCATCACAAAACAATATTAATCAAGCGAACCTTATATGTATTGATTCTTCAAACTTCGATATTAAAATAAAACGAACACAAACAATTTCAAACATATTTATACTGGGAAAACTTTAATACACGAACACGATCGGGGCCTAGCAAACTTTATAGAAGATCATAACATACCATTACCAACACAACAAAGTAAACAACGAAAATGATTGTGCCAACATAAGAAAACGTAACTTGAACAAGCTTCCTTGGAAATTCAATATTGGAGTTGGTACAGAAATCAAATTATACTAACAATAATGTCGAACTTTGACTTGCTTGGCGCCAACTTTTTGTTTCATCCTGACACGCGTAGATATCAGACATAAATCTGAATTTATTTACTTTTATTTTGTTGTTTTTCGCTTTTATGTACGTTTTATAGAACTTCGGAATCGGAGTGATCGTTTAAAGTGAAGTTCTGATATTTGTGCGTACTCTTTTTTTGATGATTTGATTTGGCCTTTGATTTTTAATGTTTTCTTTTCACGACTGTCTATAGAAGATTCTAGTATTTTGTGGTAGTTGACCATTAATCTTATTCATTCTTTATTGGAAGAGTTTTGAATTTATATTGTTTAGCCCCATAAATGGTTCGATCGATTAGGTTAAATTAAGATTGCCGCGGTTGGTCCGTAGATGGCTGGCCATCTTTACATACTAAGACCGCTCCGTGTTTTGGAAAGCACGTTAAGCTGTTGGTCTCGGCTGTCATTCATGGATTTTTGACAGTCGTTACGGGTCGTCAGAAGCCTGAAAGTCTGACAACCAGTTTTATCAAAGGGTATCGTGGTACCCAGTTACTAGTTTGTGGAGGTCAGATAGGTAGACGTTCTATGTAAAATACTGGTATTTAGCTGCATCTGGTTACACTGGAAGCTGACCCCAACGTATTTGGATAAATTCTAGGCAGATGATAATCATGTTTAGCCCACACGGTACCTTTACTTCGAACTAATCGAACCGAATATCAGGCATTTTTTCCCGTACCGTAACAATGCAATACGCACAAATCCACAGTTTTAAATATACATAACCAAAAACACCTATCTCATGACATAGCTAACGGGTACCCTTATGTCGAACAACCTTCAGTTGACTTCACAAGAAAAGACTGCTTTTATCATATTTTTCCTTATATCCAAAAAAAGGTGAAAATTATTATTTTTCCATAGTAACCGTAACAAAGAACTATGCAAAGGTATGGTAATAATAATAATACAAATAAGGATCAAGTGCCTGATTCAGAAGGCAGTACTCATAGATCCGGCTCGCATTGTGAGGAGATTCCTGTCTCTGGAGCCCTAACCACCGTTATCTAGAACCCTGCTTCCGATACCAGCGGACTACTATTTTATATATTTTTTAATGTTTTTCAAATGTTTATTTTATAAAAATGTACTATAATACGTAAGAAAATAAATAAAATAATATTAATTTACATAGTGCATACAGGGATTATAGTCCGTTGGTGCCTTATTTAATTTAAAACGTATAACGGACCATTGAGTTGGCTTCAGCCCCTCGCAACCTTCTAAAGGACCGAGATTCATATTCGCGAGATTTGCCCTAATATGAATTATAATAAAGCTATTTATTCACTGTCAAAATACAGTACAGTTTCAACAAAAGTAAATTAATAATTCTAAATCTAGTTTAATAAGGAAAAAATAAATCATTCGATTAGGTAAGTAAATACATTCATTACAACAAGTATGGTGGTCCAGTTCGATTTAAGCCTACCCTAGTTTCCGCCAATCATTTCTGTCACGAGATAATCTTTTCCATCCTTTTGATAAGTTATCTTCCCATCTCTTGATTTGACGTCCCTTTTTTATTTTTCCAAAGTAAAGTAAACATCAAAAATAAATCACAATCGTACTAATTGATATTAAGATGTTGTAAGTGATTTTTATTTAAGTTTTCCCGATTTCCATATTCTAGGTACTAAATTTATTAATAAATGATCCAAAAATTGGACAAAATATAAGTCTAAAATCCAAAAATATAATCCAAGTTTGTAAAAACACAGTTTTGAAACATTCCCATTGTCTTACCCTGTACCCGACACTAAAACAATTCTGTGACTGAGGTACCTACATCCTACGGTGAGGACAAAGAGTTACATAAACCCTGTGGGAGTAGTAAAAGACGTTACTAGAGGACAATAGTACCATCTTACTTAGCACTAGTTACAATTTATTGCGATCACCGATCCTTTAACCCTAGTAGCGAGTTTCAAAGAAACCCATGCTTTTTATTGTCTTTGTCGTTAACGTTAAAAAAAAGCTACCCTTTTGCCTTGACTTAGGTGTAATAACTTCAAAAAGAAAAATAAAAAAGTGATATTTAAGTCTAAGATATACAACAGCAATTTCCTATTTCAACATTATACTTGCAAAGCGTAGTGATTATAGCAATAACTGTTTAAACAGGCCATAGAACGGAAAATGATGAAATCTCATCGTCAGCTAAACATTTGAATTAGTAGAGTGTATTAATAGTGATTAATGACATTGATGTGCTATACATGTAACACATGAACAAAGTGTTTTTATTAATTATCAGACCCTAAGTAAAAGTGCAAAATGACTACTACTACTACGACTATGTTACTATTCTTAGTAATAACGTAATCTACCACGTAAAATATTAAGTTACAGTTAAATTGCTTATTAGTCTATTATGCTAGATTGTAATAAATTACTAAGAACATTAGTTCTTATCAATACAGTAATATATAAAAATAAAATAAACGGGTTGTGCAGATTCCAAATGAAACATGGATTTGTTGGTATGATTACAAACCTCGGACATTAAATTAAATATCTCCAAATCCACAATTACCGTCGCTGCCCAGCAACAAAATTTTAGCACAAACAGCCCTAATCTAATTTTAATGGAGACCTCTCAGATAACCCAAGAAACCGCTTAAGTGCCTCAAACACAAAGTAATCATTTTTTCATTGTAAGCAACCCTAATCAACCTGGGCTATTTAATTACTTGGAAGCAAAACATTCGAGGCTACATACCCTTACATTTAAATGCCTAACCCGCTTAAATACCCTAAAAATGTCGGAGATAATTACACAATTCATCATTGTCATGTGGCTTGAATATATATCCGGATGAATATATATCCGGCTTTTTGTATTAGTAACCTTTTTGTATCTCTGGTTATTAGGAGAAGAAATAAATCGGAAAAGTAATGTTGTATGGTGATATTATAAATGTTTTGCTTTGTGTTTCTTGTTATTTTATAAGTCCTTTTGTTTTTATTTTTCTGTGATCGCTTATTGTCAGCACATTTAAGTAAGTGTTGTTTCAAATTGCATTTCATTTGGTATTTTTTTGTAAATTATCTGTGCTGTTTGTAATTCAATGTCTTTTGTTTTTTTTAATCTAAACTAGTTACTGTGTAAGCCAGTTAAAACATTGTTTAAAATTGCATTGCTAATTCACATCGCGTTGTCATTACTATAAGGAATAACGTTCAGTGGAAATAGAATACGGAAATTGGATGGAATTTCAGGTTTATGGGGATGGCACCTGTGTAGGCTTTCGTGGAAACGAAGTCGCAATTTTGCCTTTTATTAAATCATGTTGTTACTAGTCACTGAAATGAAATTTACGAACAAGCTTGTTCCACATCACGAGATAATTAATAAATTCATGAAATGAAACAGCTTAATATACTTCAATTATTGTAATTATTAGCTGAAGTTTTTGATAAAATATGGAAATGCTATGTCAAAAATATATCACAGTATTGTGGCAGTTTTATAATGCTTTATCAAAGTGATAAATTATTTCACAAGTCTAGAAAATATCTTCGTAGCTGTCGTAGCAATGCTACGGCGTAGGCAGCTACGAATGCTACGAATGCTAATAGTCAAATCTATGTTTATGGAAATATTAAAACGCTTCATCATTTTAATGTAACATGAAGAAGAACTTAGTTCCTGATGAGGTAATAAGGCCACACACACGTCGAAAACCGTCTAGTAAATAAAATATCAAAGTGATTGTCATTCAGCTTACCTACCGCAAATAAAAAAAATCACAAACCCACTTTAGTAGCCGTTACCTCGCAGTAACACCGACCTTCGACCCAAATGCTTATTCCACAACGCAAAAAAAACAAAGCTTTTATCGTGATAGAGAAACTCACGTTTAACAATTCCCATCGGCTGTGTATATCGCTGAGCAAAATTCCAGGATAACAAAAAAAGTCACAAATCACGAAATTGGAACGTAAACACCGTTCGACATTCACTCGCGAGTCGCGACCGATCGCGTTCGGGTGAGATCGGAGAGGTTCGGGAATGCGTCCGTTCAGCTCGGCGGTCGGACGTCGAATGTCTGGCCTGCAGGTGTGAAGCGCGACGCGGATACGACGATAGGGACGCCGCTTCATGATATATTCGGATATCGAGGATGCTATCCATAAAATATTTAGGTACTTAAAAAAATACCTTAAAATAGTTGTTTGTTTTTTATTTAAGTTAGCTTTTCTGTATTATTTCGTCTAGCATTATTGGAATAACAAGAATTTATTTAAAATACTTTTTGTGCTACACAAATAATTTAGATTAACGTAAACAATTTAATATGTTTAGCTGCGTGGGAGCGGGTGGGCTCATTACGTTTTACTTTTAGGTATGTAATCGCGTAAATATATTATATTGTATATGTATAATATTTTTATCATGTTTGTTGAAAGTTTAGGCTTTAGGTCGTAAGTTCGAACCCAGACAGGCGTTTTACTTTGTGTAAATTATTTCTTCACCACTGCTCTCAGAACGGTGAAGGAAAACATCGTGAGGAAACCCGGCATGTCCTAGAAGCAAAAAATTGAACATGTGGCATCTACTAATCCACACTGGGCCCACTCACTCTCACAGATAGGAAGCCTGTGTCCCAGCAGTGGGAACATTATAGGCTGATTATGAGGCTGTCTCTAACCGTTATGATCGTTCATTTTGAATTATTATCTTTTTATTCACCATATTGGTAGGGTCTCAATTTATCCACAGTCAAATGGAATAATGGTCGTCCATCCATTTTAATAGAAGATGCATTTGTCTTGAAGAACAAGCTGATATAATAAAAAATCCATTTAATTTTAAATCCATTTTTTTTATTTCGTTTTTATTCCATTTTACAAAATGGATTAAAAAACTTTATTCACCTAATGTTCAAAAAAAATCACCTGCACAAATGGAGATAAATAATACTGTTTATCCCATGAACCTTATAAAACCCCCTTAAAGCTACTAAAATAAATCTTGATGTTTAATACTAACAAGCCCCATATTTAATATTTTGGATGTACAGTGACCACGAGCTTGAATATTTTATAGACTTTTACAAAGTTACTTTTAAGGTTTTAGTTTTAGAAATTAGAATAGTCATTAACACTAATCTTTTTAGTGGTTTTAGAGTGGACACTTAATAAAATAATAATGAATGTACATAGAACAGTAGATTTAAGTGTTGCCAGAATATAATGTTTTTAAGGATGTTAATTGTAGAAGTTGGACCTACCTAACTGGATAGTTTGTTCTAGGTAAACATAATTCCACTACTTCAAGTATAGTCTCCAATCTTCATGAGGATGGATGTGATATGGGCATTAGACATGACCTTCGTTTTCGACCACTCTTTCGGAAGCTCTACTAAGGTCATCGTCCATTGCACTGAGGACCTCCATAGTCTCATCCATGACTTTACTATCGTCGAAAAATCTAAGGAGAGTGATGTACTCGTAATTGATGTTCAATTACATCACGTTATGTTCATTGGTTCGTCGGCTGGGCAGCGTTTGGAAAGCTACGCAATATCGTCTCGTCCCACATACCGCAGTGAAGTCTTTGACCAGTGCGTGTTGCCATTAATCAAAAACTCATTTGAGGAGCGTCTGTTCAAAAGGTCGTATTTCACTTTTCAACTTTTATTTTTTTTAATTTTTTTTTGAACTCATAGCAGAAAACTCCATCGAATGAGCGTAAAAACTTGTTCAAAAGGAGCGTATTTCCCATATAATAAAATCCAAAAAACTTGGATTCCAATCAAAACGGATGTATTTCTGCATTAAAATGTTCCCTTGGGTTGTTTTAAACAAAACAGGCATATTTCTTCTACAAATAGCATCTTTTATTTATTTTTCTGTTCAAAAGGTCATATTTTTTTCCATACATAACAACTTTAATAAAAATCGTTTCGTTCGAGTAAATAACGGTATCGAGTCAAAAGATGACGGCTGTACGTTGAATATCATTATCAATAGCAAGCCTATAAAAAAAAAAATATGACTGCATATCTCTATAACGACGTCGAGAAATGACACTGACAGATGTTATTCTTGACGTTCTGTCTTTCGATGCGAGTAGATGAAATTTGTGAAATTTGACAGCGAATGCATTTGCATGGAACCTGACATTGGGCACATTAGAGTTTAAGGGATTGAATAATATTTTGTAATGATTAATCATAAAAAATAAATGATGTGAAAAATAATTTTGTATGTTTCAACTCAAAGTAGAGGTAGATAATAAACATGAAAGTATTGCTTATAGGATTTTTTCTTCTGACAGAATGCCAAAAAACTTCACTAGCATTTCTCATTATTTTGTATTTCCAAAAAGTCCATTCATAAAGCCATATTTCTAGAAGTGACAAATCAAAAGGTCGTGTTTCTGATTTTTCCGATCAATGAGTCTTATTTCTGAACTAAAATTAAATAAAAAAAAAGTTATGGTGTATTTTTTTTATTTTTAAAAATGCATGTAATATTGTAGTCTTAATCTTCACAATGATCTAAATTTAATTTAATTTTAGAATTTTTATAATAGGAATTAGATGTTTTTTTTCTGTTTTTGTAAAGTTTGTTTATCATAGAAATACGACCTTTTGAACAGATGCTCCTCATTTGTATTCTATTTTTTACACATACCACATAACATAATGCCTGTAATTTCTGAAGTTTAAGGCAGAGGTCTGTGAGGTATCTGTGTCTGTGTGTGTCAATTTTTATGTTGTTTCTAAAGCAAAATAAACCTTGACTTTACGCAAAAGTAACCCTAGGTTGTATTAGCGTATTTGACGAGAGCTTGTCTCAATATTTTCTCCACCGCAAGGTCACCCTACGCTAGGGTTAATTAATCTTTTCAATCAACTAGGTTAATTAGAAATCTTGAGCATATTTATTGGGTTTCTTGATCATTGAGACTATTATGTATAAGAAAACTGTTTTTATTAACTTCGTACTTAAATTTAATGAAATTAAAAGTTAATTAATATAAATTCAAATAATGTTCGAATGACAGTGAATTTAATTCTGTTATAATTGCCGTTATTGATATATTCGAATTGAAAGCAAATAAATTTATTTTAATGTAAAGTTAATGTTAAAATAATGTCGTTTATAATTGTTATTAATTGCAGTTGTAATTAAACTTTTGTATGTTAATATTTATATAACTAACACGTAAAACAGTATTGGAAAATTATTATTCGTACAATTATACGTCAATAAAGTTAGAAAATACTTTTAACAGTATGAAAATTTACATAATAACTACAGAATTTGAAGTACGTCGTTCACAAGGTGATAACTCTACCTATAATTGGCAAGTAAAGGCTAGTATCAGTGCTGTAACCTAAATTCTATTAGTAATAGGTTGGCAAACAACCCGACGGCCCACCTGATGGAAAGTAGTTACAGCTGCCTATACGAGTATATGCCTGTAAACCCTAGTACTTTGCTGGTGTGTTGCCAACCTTATAGGCAAAGTTTTTTGCTCGTTATTTTAAGGCGCTGCCCAAACGTGAGACACCGTATAACGCTTAGTTTTTTGTAGCAAGGTTTGGCGTATTGGCACATATTACAAGCCAGAATAAAATTTAGTGTATTGCTGGGCAGCCTAATGTAAGATATGTGGTCACTACTGCCTATGGTTATCTGCAATTTATTGATAACAGAGATAAATAAAGAATAGAATAG
Source organism: Antitype chi (assembly GCA_947359405.1). Taxonomy (NCBI): domain Eukaryota; kingdom Metazoa; phylum Arthropoda; class Insecta; order Lepidoptera; family Noctuidae; genus Antitype; species Antitype chi. The sequence goes on along the minus strand of OX375815.1, from coordinate 3,630,225 downwards.
AACCGAATACAATACAATTTATTATGTACACCGCAAAAAAATTAAGATAATTATAATTGCGGAAATTTTACAAAGGGGACACAATAGGTGGTCTTATCACTAAATGCGACACTTATCCTATAGGTATACCTATCTACCAACACATCTGCCTTTAAAGCAAGAACGAAAAAGCATATTCTGGTCATACTCGTTCCATCATAGACTTCATCCATCTTTCAGGAGTGCATCAAGATCAAGAGCAGGCCCATTTAACAATAAAAATAAAATAAAAATGTATAAACAATGATATTCGCGAAATAAAAGCAAAGATTAGAAAATAACGTTTAAGACATATAGTGTAAAGTGTATTTCAATAGCATTCCTATTCAATAAATCAAAGTTAAATGTGTCATTCAAACTGGAACGCAACAATCGAGACTAAACATAGCTATCAATGGACGAATTTCCCGAAAAACAGTTATGTTTTTAGTTTTGTAGCATTGATAAATGTTAATTTATGTAGCTCTACTAAAATTAAATACACACTGTATTAAAATACCGCATTTCAATCAATCTGTTAAGCATTGCCAAGTCAGTGCCAAGCATTTGGAATTTACGCAGTAATTAATCAGCGAATTAACGAGAGATCAATATCTAGATAGATTGTTGATCACCCTCAATGGCTGTAGGAGCCGGCTCCGCACGTAAAACTCGGATTTATGGACTACTAAACTAAGTTTTGCTTTATATCCATAAAATAGTAATGGTTTAAAGTTTGTGAACGGAATAGGTACTAAAGTTTTAATAAAGGATTTTAATATTTCTGATTGTGTTTTATTACTATAAACAATTTGTAAGTTATACACAGTTATGACTTGTTAGTGATCACAGTAGCAATGTGAAAAGTGGGTTAACCTTGTTTCATAAAAAATTAAAAAAATACAAATTATCACTATTCCCAAACAATTTTCCGCATAATTTCATTTGCCAAATTATTACTAATATGATAAACTCCAAAATAAAATAAGCCAAATATTTAGTACCGTCTATTTTCAATTTATCATTTCTATTCGATCAACGACAACGTATTACTACAAGGGTGTTTTTTTCCACTTGGGACAAATTCTAAACAGGTTATAATAATATTAATATACTACTAGAAAATAAACTCTCTGGTTTTACATTCAGACATATATTGGTCACAGTTCTAACCTAACCTAACTGTTTCATAAAAAATAATTTGACTAAATATTTACTGTATAAAGATTGTTTGCCGCAATACATCATTTGATTAAATACCAAATGCCTTAATGACATTATGCTTGGTGATATTCTGCCGATAAAAAATTTGACCAAATGAAAATGTACGTACTAAAATCATTCCAATGATTGCATTGGTATAAGAAAGGTTGCTAAAGTTTGCATTATGAAATATTGTCAAAATAATTTTGACATAACGGTAGGATCCCGTGAAAAATACATAGATTTTGTCTGTTAGCCTTTAGTTTAACTTTTAACCTAATTTTGTTTAATATACAGGGTTGAAAGAACATTGACGCGCAAACTATAACAATAAATTCAGCACACGATTCTAAACCCCCTACCGTAGAAACTTTTCGTCGATTATCAAAAAATAAAACCAGATGTTTCATAGAAAAGTGAAATACCTACACGGCCTAAATATATGAACTAGCAATTTTTTTTTTAATAGCTGGCGAATATTCTCAACGCTCGCACTCGAGGTTTCAGAATCATGTACTAAAGCCATTGTAACAGCCAACCATGTTGGGGTCAGCTTCCAGTCTAACCGAATGCAGCTGAATACCAGTATTTTACATAGAGCTATTGCCTATCTGATCTCCACAACCCAGTTATTGGGTAACAGGATACCCCTTGGTAAGACTGGTTGTTACACTTACCAAGGAATGACATACCTTGTATTGTACTACATGGAATGTATCGATTCAATAATACTAAGGCCATAATATGTTTAAAAAAAAAACATTTTAGTTTAGAAAATCCATAATAATTAGAAAACTTAATCGTTGGGCAGCTGGGTCAAGGGCTTGATCCATAAAGCGGTACTCCTGGACACGGCTCACATTGTTAGGAGGTTCCTCACTCTGGAGCCCTGACCGCCGGTAGCTTGGACCTTGTTCCCGCTGTCGGTGGGCTACTATTTTTTATATTTTTAAATGTTTTTATATTTTTATAATTATTTAAAAATATAATTTATATGTGTATTTAATTGAATAAAGGAGAAAACTAATATAAAAAAAAAACATCCACATAATGTTAAAGTTAGTTCAAAATACGATACCTACCTAGTTAAAAGTGTCTCAGTGTCTGAGGGTAAGAAGAAATATATTATATTACTAAATAAACTTTAGTTTTATCTCGATCTAGACAATTCCAAACAAAATTACAGATATAATGTCGCTGTAACTTAGTAAGAAGTGCTAAAGAATGTTTTTATCTCGTGTCAATGTCAAGCAATTGTGACACTTATTACTTGAAGACAAAAGTCAGCATGTAGGAGACGTAGTAGGAGGGTGACATGTCTCACTAACAACCTACCAAGGATAAAAGTCATGACTGTCGTTTTCTTTTTTCGTTTTTCTTACCTAGTATTGTGGTGTCTACGTTGTACAGATATTATGTTACTATTGTTATCTTAAAAATCAGAAATGTAAGTAGTGGTTTATCTTATATCTGAGGTTTTCACTAATATTATAAAGAGGTCAAGTTCGTGAGTTTGGATGTAAAAGGTAATCTCTGGAAGTGCCTACTAATTCCGCTGCGAAAATTCTTTCTTTGGCAGAAAGCTATACAATCGACTTCCTGTTACTGTTATTTACTTAGCAAGTAAAGGTATATAACTTTTTGTGGACAAGTAGCTACTACAAATTAAAAACAGAAAATAAAAACGTTGTTTAAAAAAATAACCGTATTCCGCAGGCGGTTATTTTAACTTTTTAGAGAATTTTTTTGACTACAACGCGGGTGAAGGCTGATAGAATAGGCACGCTACGATTACGGCGGTATGTCCCCTCTTTGAGGAGTGGATTAGGAGGCGCCACGGCGTCCTCACCTTCCGCCTGATGCAGGTCCTCACCCGGACACGTATATAGCGCTGAGGACACGTTGGAGCATACGGTGGAGGTCTGCCCGGCTTGGGCGGAGCACCGCCGTATCCTCGTGGAGGCGATCGGTGGTGGCAATGTCTCGCGTTCGGCCCTGGTCCAGGCCATGGTACGAAGCGAGAGTGCATGGGTAGCCGTCACCTCCTTCTGCGAAGCAGTAATACTCGGGAAGAGAGAGGCGGCGCACGTGAGGGAGAGGCAGTTTCTGAGTTTAAATAGAAACATGAAACCTTATTAAATTGAACTTCGGGTGCAATTAAGTACTGACTGAACAGAATCGAGCTTAACTTCCTTATTAAATAAAAACGCGAAATGTAACATAATTAAAACTCAACTCAGGAATATTAAAATACGTTACTTAACCATTCCTTCCTTGCTGCGAAGTGAAATCGTGGTACAAAGGAATAGTTTGCCATAGCCCACGCTCCGTAACTCCATAACATTGTTTTATATTTTTTGTTCATATTTTGCCCACCCCTAAACTTTCTCCCCGAGATGAAAAAGTATGATTAGGTGGAAAGTTTCCTTGGCTACCTTTTTTATTATTAATGTCGACCGGACGAGCTCCGAAATCTTAGTTTTGAATAGTTTTTGACATGGTTTTGCTTTTTTATTTTCGTTACGCGGAAAAGAATTTGTGGTTGGATTTTCTTTCGTATATTTCCTGATACATAATTATATGAAAGCCAATATTAAAATCATTACGCAATTTTTCAACATTATGTATTTATTTAGCAAGGCACAGCAATGATATATTTACATGGATAGTTAATATAGAAATAGGAGATAATCACGAATCTTCATGAATGTGTAAATACGTCACATATTGGCATAAGTTTTAAGATCATTACGATATGAGTAATCAACACCGAATTGATACATAATAAAATTAAGTTGAAATAAAATAATATTAAGATATAAATTTCTTCACATTGCATGAAATAGTACAATCATACAACATCACACATCATTATTTTAAAATGATTTATACATCACAGATAATAAAACCACTGGCACACAGCAATGACCCAATTTTAAATAAAAAATAAAACAACGAACAAGCAAAAACAAGGTAGGATAGTGGAAAAAAATTAAAAAGTCGTGTAGAGTAAAAAGTAGTCAGCCACACTAACCCGTGCTTATGGTGTGATAATCAATTCGGTCACGCTATGAAACTGGCTTTTTGAACCCAATATGTTGGTTGTTTTTGTCAAAACTTTACTTGACGTACAAAATATAACCTGGAAATTATACAGAGCAAATGATTTTAAAATGTTTCCATTCTGCAGAATAAATAGTGTACCCTTTACATTACCTGCTTTCTATGTAACCAGTCAGTTTACATTATTGAAAAAGTATAGATGGTTTTGGTCGGAGCAAAAGATAATTTAATATGCAATGGAAGATTGAAGGAAACCTCACTATAATGCAAGAGACCGTCAGAAAAAAAAAGTTGGTACCTATTTCTTCTAGATATATAAACACAATTTACTTAAAGATATTTAGTACATTTATCTATGTTCTATACCTATGCTAATATTTTTTATTATTTTTTTATTTGCTAATATTTTACATTATATCTTTTTTAATGATTATTATTTATTGATTTCTGTAACTGCCCATGACATCACGGCGGGCCCTATACCAGCGCTCTGACACTTATTTTAAATTTCGCAGTATCATGCTGAGGGAGGAGCCTTTTAGCGTCGTAAAGGATTTTCTATTTTTTACTTTCCTTTCCGATGCAATTGTTTTTAGTTTTCGATTTTTATGATTGTCTTTAGTTTAGTTTTGTGATTTTTCTATGCGAGGCACAAGGAACACTTTTTATTGAATTATTCCTTCTTTGTACACAAATATAAGTTTGTCACCAATTAGCACCTATAACTTTTACTGTAAATATTTTAACTATAGATTTATGCCTAATTGATACCCAAAAACCTAAATAAAAAATGGTTGTTTGACCTTGGAGTGTCTCCCTTCAATAACACTATAGTGTCGTTAATATAAAGTTATCTACTGATGTGTGGAGCATTTTATTAATTATTTTAGGGACATATTCAACTAGTCTCCTAAAAACTTTCTGAACTACTAATCATGAACACTTTTTTAAATAATTGAGCCGCTTATTGACTTTCTGGCTTTTACTCACAGTTAGTCGCAGTAACTAAGTGAGGAGCTTGTGGCTAAGTAATAACAGTCACACGGGTTGATTGGTCAGGTTAAGCTACAGTTGTCGCGGTCGGTCCGTGGATGGGTGACCGTCTTAACATACCAAGACCCCACAGTAGCTCGGAAAGTACGTCAAGTCTTTGGTCCCGGTTGTCCTTCGTGGATTTTTGACAGTCGTTACGGGTCGTCAGAAGTCGCTGGAACAAAGGGAAAGCGAGGCTAGAAAAGTATATAGACAACTGGAGGAAGCCTATCTCCAGAAAAATACCTTAGCAACATCGCAACCTACATATCTTAGAACTGAAATACAGGATAAGTTTTTAACGAGTGCGCAAACTGTAACCATTAATTCAGCATATCATTCTAGACCCCCCAGCGCAGAAATTTTTGAAACAGCAGATTTTTTTTTGTATAACCGATGAATGATTTCTGGGGGTTTAGAATGATAATATGCTGAATTCATGGTTACAGTTTGCACATTAGTTAAAAACTTATCCTGATTTTGTTATTTGTGAAGTTTAGGAAATAAAGGCTTATTATTACTACATGAATGGGAATCATTAGAGGTTCGATTAAATACATGCTATTTTTTTACTCCGTGTTAATTATAATGTCAAATTTCCACAATTACTTACAGTTTTTAAAATATACAAGCTAAAAGGTTAACAGATTGTTAGTCATGTAGAAACGTAATTTTTCAGCGCTACCGTTTCATTTAGTACATTTGTAACAACTACAGGTTCCCAATTATTTTTATCAGTAAAAATTAGCATACATATAACGACTCTTGAGAGGCAACTAATAATTAATTGTTAGCAAAGTATATGTAAGGGACTTAAAAAAAACTTTGAAATAAAAGCAGTGGACTGTATAAACTGTTATGGTATATCCAAAATAAATGAACAGTATCAGAAATAGAAGGCCGTGTGTCGTCGGTTGTTCTCGCTAGTGAAGTTTGCTAGGCCCTCGGCCCCTCTCCTTGACCCGCGCAGCCGCCCGCGCCTTCGGCCACGCAGCCATCGACGCCGACGCCTAACGAAGAAAGCCGACGGCGCTCGAACAGTATATTATTATGTTGCGTCTATCGTCTATTAATATATACGAAATGCAAACAGGGTTAGTAGTCAGTTGATGCCTCATCATTTCAAATTTTCTTAAGAGTTTTTTTTTAACTTTAGTGGCAGTGGTTAGGGCACAATGGTCACAGAACTGATGGACGATGGGGCTGAAAAGTTTTGGAGTGTTGGTGATGGCGACGTACCGGAGGACGTAGCGTTGGAAAGCCTCTCATAAGACGGAACGATGACCTGGTGAAGGCGCCAGGAATCCGCTGGACGCGAGAAGTACAAAACTAAGTCTATTTGCCAATGCTTGTGGACGAGTTTCGGCTGAAATGATGATGATGATGACGAAGGGGTTTCTGCACTACATGAGTTGGCTTCGGCCATGGGCCCTCAAACGACTTCCAAAGTTCCGGGACCCCAGGGTCCCATGATAATATATGGCAAATCATTTATGATGATATTATGTTGGCTCTATACTCTATACAGGGTGTAACAGAAACCCTATTGCTATCCTTAAGCACTAAAAAACTTTTTCCAAAAAAAAACAACCGACTTCCAAAAAAACACTACAAAGTGAAAAATAACTTTAATTTCGGAAGTCGGTGTCTTTGGAGCTGTATTTGAATTTTTTGTCACCACCTTCCGAAATTAAAGTTATTTTTCACTTTGTAGTGTTTTTTTGGAAGTCGGTTGTTTTTTTTTGGAAAAAGTTTTTATTTTTCACTTTTTAGTGGTTCACATGTGCTTACCCCTTCACAGCATACCGGCGTGATGTTATGTTATGAACTGGTGTAAGCATTAGACAGACATGAGATTTCAGCAATCCCGGTCCATTTGCTATCATTTATTGAGGAGTTCCGTTGCCTATCTCCAAAGTTCTTCATCAGATCTTCACCAAATTGAAATGAGACCACTACGAGAAAGTACTCTTCCAAAAAATACCTAAATCGCTTCGTGTGCCTATAAAATTTGAAGAGTTCTCTCTATTTCTCCAGGATCCCATCATCAGATCCTGACTTGATGATCATGGGACCATCTGGGAAGCTCCTCCTTTTTGAAGTCGGTTAAAGATAACAGCTGGAATAGAATAACTATCCATAATTTCAGCTCAAAATACTCTAAGAATTGATACCAAATTTTCGGTTTCATATGTTTCTTAAATTCAAATCATAACAAACGTGTCACCGCACTACGTAAGTCAATAACTTTCCACGTTACTTTCCAATATCACGATAAATCTCTTTCGAGTGATGTGTTTGTTTCAATTTGTTCTGGTATCAATTTATTAAAAATTCTCATAACTTCCGAACATGTAGAGATAGGATTAAAAACTCTTCCAATATCGTTTGCTATCATCCAAAGAAGCCGAGCCCTTGGGCTTGGTAAGTATATACCCTTTCCGTTACACGTTGTATACCTACCACAAGCGAATTTTGGCAGAACAAGTAGTTTAAAAAAAGCTTAATCTTACAACGCAATAATATTCATGCGAATAAAACCTTCTTCACAAAAATCTTTGATCGTAAAATAATAATTGGTGGCACACAAATAAAGGAAAAATCTTTAGGTGCCGCAAGGACACGACGAAAATTGAAAACGTGACGTTTTGCCTCCAGAAATTATAACATAGTGTTTATATTGAAATATGGCCGCAAATTCCTATTACATTTAATTCGTACTAAATTGGAAGTTTGTACTTTTATTTGGTAAACAATAACGGGAACAATTTCGAATTTGGTTTTCGAATAACGTTGGAATAATTTTGTGGTTAGCGTTCTGTTTATTGTGGTGTACCGATGGTTTGATAACAAGTATGGCTTGTGGGGTGCAAAATTTTCATTAAACAGAAATATCTAAGCTGTTTATAGTGGAATAAAATCGTGTTCGGGCGCCTCCGACCATTCGGCATTCTTCGGCTGCTGTCGTAAGACAGCGGAAGGCGGCGGGCAGCGGAGCCACTTCGCTACCGATCTCCATTCTAATGTACTCTGTGCCGATCTCCGACGATGGCACGCGCGCGCACTCCATACGCTTACCAGCATCGAATAAATTTTGTACCTATTTGGATTATATCTATTTAAACTACAGTTAACCTGCCTTTGAGTTTAGTCCATAGTTAGGTCCCTAACAATCGATGTGACAAAAGAATAATCATTAATTACCTTACACCAACAGCCTGTGTATCCATCACTGTCATCAGCCGGTTGACAGTGACCTGTTACCAGAGATTCAGTTCATACTTCTGAATGACATTTTCCCCTGCGTTGACATGTTTCGGCGGTTATAAAAAATATATGCTGACCCATATATTTTGACCGCGTAGGCATTGAACTGTTATATAAAACTACAGATATTTTTTTGTTGACCGTCGAAAGATTTTTACGCTAGCTGAATTCATAGCACTTGACACTTCCTCGCTTTAACATTATGAACCCTGATGAAGACGCAGTGACTGCATTTTATAGGACTGTGGTAGATAACTCCTGGTATCGCTTTCCAGCAGGCAAGATCGGAAGCTTCTTCCTTTTCAAAGGCGAAGTGGTACCTACACCAGACAGATTGTTGTTTTCCGAAATCCACACGACTGATGTCGCGGTCACAGCTAGTAATTTAATCATTGTTTTGGTATTTCGATAAATAATCAAATAATAATACCAGGCTATTATTGTGCCTGTGCTAGGCTCTTCACATGTGGAGAAGGCATGAGCATTGACCACCACGATTGCTTAATACTTCACCGATAGAAACGAAATGACACAATATAAATACTTTCATATTTGTTGGTAACAATGTAGACTTACAAACTAGTGTTCGTAACATTAATAAACTTATGGCCCTGGTAACTTTAAATATTGTCGTTATGAGCGATAATAGCTCTTATTGCAATCCGATACGGGTTAAAGTCTGTTGTAATAAATTCGATTAATAAATGAGCAAGCATTGTCATAAAAATTAAAATTAAATCGTATAAAATTAGATATTAAGTATTTAATAATAAATATTCCATCACTGGATGCAGTTTGGCATTTGGAATTTAAGATATATTTTTATTTATTAAGGATAGTTAAGAGGTGACTTTGATAATTTTTTTGATACATTAAAGTATGTTTAATTACGTTTTGAGTTCCATCACTGTATGCAAAATGACTTGAAAATATCATATATTTTTTTACTTTCAAAATTATTTACGGTTAAAGAGATACACTGGTTTAAAAAACCACCTTTTTGAGCATCTTCAAGAAATCACCGCCTTAAGAAGCAGCTGCGCGAGGCACGCCGACCCTGGGGACTGTTTACTTGATTGCATGCAATCGTATCCATCGCCCCAAGATCGGTGAGTCCAACCTGTCAGTCAACGTTCTAAGAATGATATTGGTAAAACCTAAAACAAGCAGCGTCATTCATTTTACCGTAACTCCCAAAATAAACGTTAAAACTCGCCCAAAAAGTCGATGCAATCGACTTTCCAATGCACATTACATGCAAATTCTTTCTAACACTCCGGCTATAAATAATTCTGTAACCCAGTTTATTCTGCCAACATAAACGGTACGTTACGCGAACGATCTTGCACGAAACTGTTTAATGTGATTTATTTTTAACGTTTTTCAGTCTGAAATGCAGCTGTTTGTGGGTGGGCTTTTCCTTTTGTAGACGTTTTTTCGATTCGGTTATGATTTCTGGAATGGGGCGGATTTTTTTGAAGTGTTTTTGTTCGTAAAGGTTTAGCAGTAAGTACACTTATCATAGCAAGTAATAGGATTATGTTTGTGTTCTATCTTACGTGATGATAATGAGTAATTTGGTTCCACTGCAAGGCAAAGTCCTTCTTTTCTCCTTTCCAATTATTTCTGTCTTGAGTTGTAAGGACCTGTCTTTAAGCGTCAAGCTCGTTTCGTCATGTTCTCGTGGGTCTGTTTTAATGTTGCCGGAAATTTGCCACGAAAACCTACTACCAGGATCAAAAGACTCTGTTAATCCAGGTTATAGACTATCCGTTTGCCACATTTCAACCAAATTCAGTAGTTTTGTCGTCAATCCGGATAATACATCCAGACAAACAGTCAAACGGACAAAAATTCTTCGTTCCTATTTTATAATGTGTAATGAAATCAGAATCCTTATACCTTACTTATATTATAAATTGGAAAGTTTGTATGTTTGGATGTTTGTTACTCAATCACGCTAAAACAGTCAAATGGATTTTGATAAAATTTGGCAATCAGATAGTATAACCTGGATTAACACATCGAATAATTTTTATTTCGGTATTACGTTCCCTTGGGATAATTTCCGACCTCTACACGGGCAAAGCCGCTGCAAAAACTAGTATCATATTAAGTTTTAGGCTTTAGAAAGAAAGACTTAGCTCGATCTTGCACGAAAATATTATATTGACCCTTTTTAACTTATTTTAATTCAATTCACCAAAGTAGCTACATCATCAGCGGGGAACAGTTGTGTTTTGAACTCACGTCCTCCAGCCTATCGATCCAGGCTTCCCATTGAGCTATTTCCTCTTTTAAACTTGATTTATCAAACTCACGTTTTGCCCACAAGTTAAGCAGTACCCTGACGTGGACTGATCGAACTAAGCATGCAATAATAATGTGATTGATTTAGATCCTTTGCATAACTCAGGGAAATGCAAACCATTACCTGCTTTAAAAGATTGGACTCCATAAATAATAAAAGCTTTTCAATTGCTTAAGGACGGAGTAGAATGGTTAAGTTCTGTTGTTTGTTTGTGTCAGTTTATTTGTGTAGGTAATAGAAGATTGTTATTTAAATAGTCACATTTATGAAGAGAGAGTTTAATTTCTTTGAGGTCCTGCCTCGTTGGCTCATGAGGTCTTGGGTTCGGTTCCGAGGTCGGGCAAAGTGTAATTGGGATTTTGTGTCAGGAAATTCCCAGAATTTGTATTTTTTTTTCTTAAAAAAAAAAAACTTTGGCACACACTAGGAATTTCTCTTGTACTGTGGGTGCGTTTACAAACATTTAAACTCATATACACGAACAAACAGCCAGACCCGAAACAACTACTTGTAGGTCATACAAATATTTGTTCCGTGCGGGAATCTAACCCGCGACACGTAGCGCAGTAGTCAATCGCTTAACCACTGCGCCAACGTGCCGTCAATGCCCGGTCAGTGGGAATAGGCTCGCCCCTATTAAATAGGACTTAAACATAAAAGGCGGAATGTGGATGTACTATTGTTAGACCTCTGCCTAACTCTTCGGGGAGTACAGGACTGATGTTATGTGAGGTGCAAAAGTGTCCCCTCTTATCTCAACTTATTTCTGATTTTTCTTTCACTGGCCTTAAGTTTCTTTAAAGGATAAAATTGAAAATTATCCGGAAAATAACCGGAGTTACCTGTACAGCTTGCAGAGTAAGTAAGCTGAAGTGGCGGTGGGCTGGCCATGTTTGTCGAAGAACCGTTGGCCGGTTGAGTAGATGAGTCCTGGAGTGATGGCCACGAAGTGAAAAGAGTAATGTGGGATCCCCCTCAGTGAAACCGGCTGGATGCAGAAGGCGATGGACAGGGTGTTGTTGTGCCTATGTCCAGAAGTGGACTGTGATGGGCTGAGCTGATGATGGGCTGAGCTGAACCCCTAATTTCTCAAACGTTTAACTATCTGTTACTACAAGACACTTTAAGAGCGTACATTCCACGCGGGCTGCCAACAGCGCATTTATGCCTTTTAAGTTGTAGGTTATTTAAATCAAGGCATTGTCAAGTCCTGTTTGGCATTTTCATGGACCGGGCCCCCGACTTTACAATGCCTTGATCAAAATATTACTTGCAACTTATAAGGCCTAATTAAAAAAAAAATACTGTTTAGAGTTTTTGTATGGGGAGGGGGTTTAAAAAAAATAATTTGACTTTTTTGTAAACTGAAACACCAGAAACATTTTCATGTAAAATGTTGCCAAGTCAAGCCCATATGACCCGCACTGTCAAAAAGTTATCAGATCTCATGTAGAGCCAAGCTTCTAACTCTACACGCCCTAACTCTACAAGGCCTAACTTCACAAACTCAACGCCTTGTCAAAATATGTGGCTTGACCATTTCGCTACATTCACATGGACGTTAGGTGAAAAATGTATCCACTGTTCATTACTTTTCTGTTATACAATACTTCTTGTAGTAATACTACCTTAGTAGCACTACCTTTCCCCCAGATATAATTCGTCATCATCATCATCATTTCAGCCGAAAGACGACCACTGCTGGACATAGGCCTCCCCCGATTTGGGGGGGTTTGCCATAATCGCCACGCTTGGCAGGCGGGTTGGCGATCGCAGTATGGTGGTAAAATGCATAGAGAACGCTGCTGCCCATTCTCTAGTAAGTCCCTTAGTCGCCTCCTACAACACCCACGGGAAGAGATCGGATGGTGCTATTCTTTTCTTTACGTCCAGCACCACACGGAACAGATAAAAAAAAGAACAGATATAATTATTGATATTTACTTTCATCAGATATTCTCTGTTTAACTAAGGGCTGATTTTTCAATAGTCGGCTAACTTTTATCTAAGGAATAAATATGTAGCTTTGATAGCTTTTGTATAGAAAATATCAGATTTATTCTTCAGATCAAAGTTATGTGTCTATTGAAAAAATAGCCCTAAGTGGTGCTTAAAAAATTGCACTATGTTGTAAGAGACGGAACATAAGATTTCGCTTTAACATAAAATAAATAATAGTTTAAAAAACTAAAAACACGCTTTAAAAACCAAACTAAAAAAGGAGAAAATAATTTAATTCAATTAAAAAGCGTGGGGTGCTTGACATAAAGTGATTATAGAAATACCTTGTTTTATTAATTATTGAATTGTTGTCGGTCCTCGATAAGTTTACAAAGTTTCAATGAAATCTGACCGTTTAAAGTGGGTCAAAATCGCGCTCTAAGGAGTCGGTTACATACAAACAAACAAACATACAAGTGAAGCTAATATAAAGCGTGTAAAATCAATTGCTTGCTATCAACCTATAATGTTCCCACCGCTTGGATACAGGCCTATTCTCGGTAAAAAGGAGTGAGCCGTAATCTACCACACAGGCCCAGTGCAGGTTTGTAGATGTCACATGTCTTCGAAATTTTTGGTTCTAGGATATGCCGGATTCGACGCGATGTTTTTCTTCACCGTTTTACACAAAGTAAAACACCTGTCTGGGTTACCGCTGGGCCAACCCTGCTCAAAATTGCGTCAAGTAGAGACAGATAATACATCTTTCAAACCTTCACAATGCCCCATTAATAATTAAGCTATCATTTTCAGTTATCAAAACCAATGTCCACCCTCCATTCATGGGCGGAGAATCCCAACATAAATTACGTTCTTAATTATGAATTTCATAAACGTTTTCAGAAGTTTTGATTTTGATTCCAGACTTTAATGGCTCTCGCCTAGTTTCAGCAATATAATTATAATGCCTAGTTTTAGTCTTTGCCGTGATTAAATTGGGCTTCCAGTGATAATAAACCGGGCTTGTATCCTAGTGAACGTTTTCATTAATTAATTTCCGAACGTAAATATCCAGCGCTGAATATGGGACTCACCCTAGCCGGTTCAACTAGCTATACTGTGTGGATATCGCTATAATGAACGGACAGGTGACTGAAATCTGTTATTAGATCAGGTTATATTGTCGGCAAGACATGTGATTACCCGGTGGTTGTTTGGCTTAGGGCTGATTTTTCAATAGTCACATAACTAACTTTTATCTGAGGAATAAATATGTCAGTTTGACAGTTTGTGTTTAGAAAATATGCCAAACTGCCAGATTAAATATTTACATAAAAGTTATCTGACTTTTGAAGAATCAGCCTTAAGTCTTGAAAATCTATTCAGTTTATTTGACGAACCAAAAATCAAACTGTTTGTTAATACAAGCATTTTTTTGTGATCGTTTCGCATATTTTAAGTAGGAAAATCCTCAACTTATTTCATTAATTTTCATGGGAATGATTTGCTTAACATTTAGTTAGATGCGTAAAATAATTCCATTGGCTTTGTTTTTGGGCTTTTTTTTCTACACTAAAACGACATCACCATTACATTTGGTCACTCTGCTAACCTCTCTTTTCATAGCATATCGTCAAACTCAGAAAATTTTGGTCAAAAATCGTGGTCATTGTTAACATTCACGTTACGTCTGACCTATTATTTTTCAGCCACGACACGTGCCATAAAATCCCCACAATAAAGAAGCGTGTTCTAAAAAGGTCAGGACACATGTGACGTCATATTCTCAAGTAAAGCCTTTATACCGTAATCCTGACTTCAATGGAGTAGTGTTGGCCTAATTCACTCAAGCGAATTGATATACTCGACTACCCAATTGAATTTGTACCGACGATTTAGATATATTATTGAAGGAAATAAGCGTAGCGTGTCGGGTATATCCTGTGATGGTAAGGTAATGATTGTATTGATATAATGTAGTGTAATTTTGTGAGTAGTCGTTAATTCGATGATTTCATCGATTGAACATGTTCATAAAAGTAAATGCATCAATTTTGTAATCCTTTAGAAAGTTGTCATTGGATTTTTTGAGTAGATCTAAGTGCATGTCATGATCATTATTACAAACGTACCTGATAGTGACTCAAAAGCGGTTTGGGTACCAATCTAATTTCCTAACGCAAGCGACAGAAAATATAATGAAAATTCAGCAATCTCGAAATAAACCCAAGTATTTTTATTTTCTGTAAAAAAATACTCATAATTTTGCTAAAACTAAAATAACCAACTCACATCACTAATCTCGCGCTCACCGGAAACTCGCGCCGCCCCTTATTAACAATGTGCCGGCGTACATTCAGCACTTCCGGCGCCGCGCAACCTACATCCCGGTACTTCTTCAGGTATGTGGTCATATAGCTGAACATTTTCTTTTTCCAAAAAATAGTAAAAGATTGCATTTTTCATTGTGACTCTATTTTTAGCTGTTGGTATAATGTATTTTAATCAATGTTTATTTCATGAAGGAAAGTATTTTTCTAGTATACATCCTTGCAAATCCATTAATCTGTAAACTTACTGTGTTTACTGCAGTTTATGAGTCCCGTAAATTCGTTCAAAAGTGAGTTCCTGGATTGTATAAATTATTTCGATGACATCACATCACACGACCACATTTTACTCGTCTGCCTTCAAATCAAGGGTGAATAGGCATCTTCTGGCCACGCTCGTTTCCATCATAGGCTTTGTCGTTACTCATATTTGCTTTCCATCAGGCGTGATCGTGGTCAAGAGCAGGCGCAATCTTCATCATTCATCATCATCATTTCAGGTGAAAGACGTCCACTGCTGGACATAGGCCTCCCCCTGGCTCCTCCACTTCGACCGGTCTTGTGCTTCCCACATCCAGCGGATTCCCGCGTCCTTCACAAGGTCATCGAACAAGGTCATCGGGCCCAATCATCAATAGCAAAAAACATCGCCGCTATCCATCAGGTGAGCTATCAATGAAATAAATATTTTGGATTTTCGAAAACATTAAAGAGCATGGATTTGCCTCGGCAGCCGCGGGTAGAGGCGGTATTGGTAACACTCGTGACTGCCTCGTTGGTCTAGTGGTTGCAAACGCTATTGCTTAAAATTACGTCCTGGGTTCGATTCCCGGGTTGGGAAAAATGATAATGCGTTATCTTAAGGCAGTTTAGTATGCTCATTATCGTGGCAGTTTTTTTTAGTATAACACTGTGTAACTACAGTTAATGAGTCTCGTAAATTCTTTAAAATATACGCGTCGAGATAAGAACCACTTCCTTTTTTTGTCGGTTTTTAAATGATTGCGACTACATCATCGCTAACTATTTACGCATCAGAGTGACGTCACGTAAATTTCCGCGCAACTAGCACATATATACAATGTCCTGGCAGTTGCCCGCCAGAGACAACTTCTGTCTGGGTGGAGGATCCTTTTCTACGAAGGATGATTGTACTTAAACCCTATTCCACCTGCGTCTACAGAAGTGTAGGAACTGACGGCTTAGAAAAGTGGCCGTGACAGAAGCAATGAGCGCAACTTAGTATCGACGCAATGAATTTTATTAGAAATAACTGGCGTGACAATTCTATGTTCTGTGAAAAACATGATAAATAATATACCATCCTAGAACGCAAGTAATAACATGAAGCTAGCAATAAACTAACAATAAATATTTTAGCATGAAGTCTAGTACCTTCAAGTACCTATTGTATGCGACATTGAATCCTTCATAATACCACTTCCATTTCAACTTACATATGAAACAAATACTATATAATAATTGCCTGTTAAAGTTGTCGGGAGCCGAGTTCAATGGTTTGCTTCCAAGAAGTGAGATGGGAATATTACTAGTCGTATCTCAGTTTCACTGCGAAGTTAGGTGATACTTGTTTGAAGAACCTTTGTAGGTTCTCTGTGGCGATAAATTAAAGTCAGGTCTGACTGGTTGATACAGTAAAATGTTTAATTAAAAAAAAATACAGCAGACTGCCCAACTCTACCGTGAATCAAGGTGTGATGTTATGTTAAATGAATTTGTAGTAAGTATCGTTTGAATTCTCAGGTAACATTCATGATTGATGAATTTTTGGCGCGACAGTTGGGAAAAAGTAGCATCAACCTACGCAAAATACAGGGTTTTTTTATTGGTGGGTAATCATCAAATAACTTCTCCCGCTCTGGGTGGAGCAGGAGGGCGTGTCAGACTTTTACTGACTAAAACCCACCCGTGTTCCCTCAGTTGCCTGTATGCCAGGGGCTGCGGTATATACGCACAATACAGGTCAAGTCACAAAAATGTACCTACCTACATTTTTGTATGGATTAGGAATATTTACGTAGCATAAATTTCATTCAGCGTTTACCTCCAAGTTAGTCCTCATTTCTCTTAATACAGCATGGCCTTAAGTTTCTACATCACTACATAAGCCTTTAAATCTAAACAAACAAAAATAAAACACCAATTTGTTTCTTACGTATAAAAAGGGGGGTGTTGTGTTTACCCCGTAAAACCAAGTTAAATGGCCAATGAAACACCATGTACATTTTAAGTTGGACAATAGAATGTAATTCTGTGGTATATTGGCCTCAATGATTTAGCATAAAGTCTAAGGTAAGTGGCTGAGTGGATAAGATAAGCGGTTTTACTATCAAGAAAGAATTTCTTGTAAAGCAGATAATCTCTTTGACGCCCCCCCCAGTGGGTTCCCACATTGTCGTTGCGGGGGGGCTCAGTAGCCGTGGTCCGCTCCCACGGTGAAGCGAAGAGGAACCCCAAGGTGGGGCCGCTCGTCAGGGCTTTTGTCTCCAAGCCGACGACGTAGCGGCCAGAATGTAGGTTGCGGTGAGGTGCACCGCAACTGAGGCGGGCCGCGGTGTCGAATGGGAGGCATCGCGGCTGAAGATTACAGGCTGCGGAAGAGGAGGAGTGCCGGTACTTCTGAGTAGCGCTCTTCCCTTCCGTGGCCTGGACGGGGCCGCCACCGTTTGATGGCGGACGCGGTGGGGCCGCAGGGGAAGAGGAGTGTCGGTATAGCGTTGGCCGCTCTCCCTATCCCCTGCGGCCGAAAAGTGGTAGGCGGCGGGGCCACTGTGCTGACCCGTCGCAGGGGGACCAAGGGCACCAGACACGGGTACGTCTGGGGCCCTTTTGTTACTTGGTTCCTGGGGTGGTCACGGCGTGCCACGTGTCCTGGTGCGCCGAACTGGTGGGGTCTGCAAGGGCCGATGCCTGCCAGGGTTGCGGGTTGTTCGAAAGAGATACCGCGGCCCCTGGCACACAGGCAGGTGAGGGAACACGGGTGGGTTTTAGTCAGTAAAAGTCTGACACGCCCTCCTGCTCCACCCAGAGCAGGAGAAGTTATTTGATGATTTCCCACAAAAAAAAAAAAAAAAAAAAAAAAAAAAAAAAAAAAAAAAAAAAAAAAAAAAAAAAAAAAAAAAAAAAAAAAAATCTCTTTGACGCAGCTGTTAGGCATACGTTTCTGCTATGTCATCGCACTTTACACTTTCGTTTGATTTTTTTATGTGCTTTATAATGTGTGCCTTTTACTCGGTGCTAAATAAATGTATTTTCTTTCTTTGTATGTAAGTGCTTTTAAAAAGAATATTTGTGCCCTAAATATTTCATTGAATAATTATCACACCAAGCGTACCTTAACCTTCAATCGGCCCGTGTGTCAGTTATCATTTAGCCACGGGCTCTATTAAATACATCCTGTTTGTTTCAGTTTTTCTTCTCAGAGTAGTTACTCTGAGAAGAAAAACTGAAACAAACTCTCTGAGTTCCCAGTTTCTTTTAAAATCTAGACATAATCTTGGTCACATCATGTGAAGACCAAGTAGATTGATGTCTGAAATAGTCTTTTGAGGAAATAACCACACAGATTTATTAGACCCGTCCAGTCAGTGCACGCATTTGTCACTAATCGTGCAGTTCATGTCCCCGGCGGGTTAGCCAAAGGTGTACTTACAAAAAACCCTTTTAAATGCAATTCATACTAATGGAAAATTTTAAATGGTAAATCTTGCTATAACACAACATTATAAAACTTTCGCAAAGCTTTGAAACAATAAACAGTATTTCCTTTTAAGATTTATTTTTAAAAGCTCAAAGTATCCTTTAACCGAGACAAACAAACTGAAAAATAACGAATAATAACATAGGATGTACCTAACTAGGTAGAAAACGCTGACCTCATCTAGTTTAAAAAAATATGATTGACGTGTAAGTTTTTGTACAAACCTACTTACAGAAATAAAATAGTTTTTCATAAAAGAGGCGTGAGTTATTGTGTTTTATGTGTGGTTTTAAAACAAGTTAGTATCTAACTTTTGGTGTCTTCTTAGTACGGATTTCACTAATGCAACTGAACGCGATCAGCACTTCTAAACCGCGTTCAAGGGAAGATTTACTTTTTAATACTAATAACGCCAACTAAACTGAATAAGTTCAGAAAATCTAAAGCGTATTCGAGAGCTGTCAGTTGATGGACGATGCTGAAAGTGCCAAGCTCGTATTCAAATTTTGGCCTGACAGTATTTAGATTGCTATCGACACCCTTAGAAGAAGGCGGTCAGTGTCAAAATAGTGGTGAAATATTGACACTGACACCTTTTGAGCGCGATTTGGAAGTGTAACGCTTTTAGTTTCTTTTGTAAAATACTGCCTTATCAGCCTTCTTTCAAATCAAATAAAACTCTGGACCAAATGCTCAAAAGCCACGCTGGCATTAGGAAGCCAAGAATTACCAACCAATTACCTACTGCAGCGCCAAAATTTTAATCAAATCTTTACCTGCTCAGATGAAGAAAAATATCTAAACAAAAATCTTCCCGCGAATCTTCCCACCACATCGTCAGTCTAATCCAAGGTAGAAGGCAAAAACCGCTAGGGTGACCATAAACTTTGATTAGATTTTGTAACACGCGGCTCCGTCCTACATTAGAATGCGTGAATTGGCGCCGAGTAATTGGATTTTTCGCGTCATCGCGTCTGATCTCCTGTATCTTGGTTACCCTAAAGTTCTGGAGTAAGGGGTGCTTCATACCGACGTGGTACTGACATGTTTTGACCTATAAGTCAGACATACCGTATTCAAAATACCTTCACGTATTAAGAAATTACACTAATTCAAAACTCAACTAATAGCTGCATATTTAAAGACAAATAACACCTTTCCAAAAAGCTGAATGCATTGGATGAGTTTATCATAATTACTACAATGACGTCTGTGACGAACTTTTTATGTAAATAATTGATCTTTTTTAAGCATTGTTTTCATGTAAGTGACTTTGTGTTTTATTTTTAGAATAAAATAGTTACGTGCTTGATCCTTATCAAGCACGTAGATAATTTATTCTAAAAAAAAAATAGTTTAAAAAACTAAAAAACACGCTTTAAAAACCAAACTAAAAAAGGAAAAATAATTTAATTCAATTAAAAAGCGTGGGGTGCTTGACATTAATTGATTATAAAAATACCTCAAAAAGCACCCCACGCTTTTTAATTGAATTAAATTATTTTCTCCTTTTTTAGTTTGGTTTTTAAAGCGTGTTTTTCAGTTTTTTAAACTATTATTTATTTTCTATTTTTTAGTTCTGCTAACTACAAAACGTGTTTTTTTTCCCATTTTTTTTTTATAAATATTATAAATACGGGGAATCAGAGTTCGATTTCGGAGAGGGAGCCTGAGAAACGGCTACCAGAACCAAGGAAGGCCGCAGGCGCGCAAATTACCCACGGAGAGTTACGTACTGACATACAAGTGAAGCTAATATAAAGCGTGTAAAAACACAAAGTCACTTACATGAGAACAATGCTAACAACTCCACAGTTGTGGATACCAGTCTGTTTACTAATTATATCAATGCGAATTTAAACATTCCTACATCTATTGAGTATAACTATGATCTCTTTGCCTAAAACAAGAAAACTGGCGATAAAAAAATTACAAAGAAAAGGCAGAAAATACATTTTATTTAACACAATTTAAAAGGCTCACTTCATATTCTGTAAATAAAGAAAAAAGTAGGTTATAACCCTACTATATTAATAAGGTGTGTGCTTAGATTTTATCTAAATTGGTCTCTGCTAACGTAAAATGCATGGATCCCTACAGTAACAATCACCACTTGGTAGGCGGGTTGGCGAGCGCAGTATGGTGGTAAAATGTATAGAGAACGCTGCTGCCCATTCGCTAGTACTTAGTCGCCTTCTACGACACCCACGGAAAGAAATGGGAAATCTTTTAAAATGTTTCGCAATAATTTGTGCAGAGATTTCAAGTTTTATACAGAGAGTTCTATGTAAACTTTGCCTTACATTGTGAGTCTCAAACTCAAGACTTTTTGCATTCGTACTTAGGTATCATTTAGAAGGTTTTTTTGAAGGGATTATGAAGGTGAGAGGTGCGGATTTTTTATTTAAATTTAGACGCTTAGTAAGGAGAATAGAATTGTTTTTCTTATGAGATCTTGTCTTAACACAGATCTAAGTTTTGTTTTTAAAGTTTTTGCATAATAAGCCTGAATTGAATAGATGAGGTTTAAGATTAGTTTCAATTTGTTCAAATAATCAGAACACCTGTTTTCTTAGAAAATTTACCACAGTAAAGATTGTAATTGATTCTGAAACATTGCAACAGGAAAATCAACAATTTGGGATGAACTTTACAAACGAAATCAATAAAGCAAATACAATCTCCAAAGAACACCAATTAACTGCTTCACGTAGGTCCGTATTGACGTACCATTATACGTTAAATTGAAGTAAAAAGGTCACCGTTTTTAAACATACTTTCCTAATTAAATTGCAAAACCAAAGATAAAAATCAAGTTATTTATTCAAAATGGTCTGAGAACCAGCACTTTTTGAACGTCAAAATTACTTAAGACAGTCCCCTTAAACGTCCAACTATCACCACTTTGTAGTGTTTTAGTTAGGTAGAAGTGGCGAAAGAAACTCCTCAGCAGCACAGCTGTTTGTTACATTTTTTTAAATTTTATTTTTATACGATTCTGGCATTTTCATATTTTTTGACAATTATTATTATTTTCAATCAGTTGTTGAATATGACGGCGCCAGCGATGGCTGAGCGATAGCGTCATCATCATCTTGATTAGGTGGTACAGGGTTCATTGCGTAGGTAATAGAGAATAATAACTCTAATGCAATACTTGAATAACAATATCACTTTAATAATCACTTTTAATTATTATCTGACAAATCACTAAATTAACTGGGTAAACCGACAGTTTCGTTTTGGACGAGTGACCCGGTTGGTGTCTGAACTCAAAGTGAACTCTGCATCAACCCCACTCTCCAACACGACTCTGTCCACGTGCCGCCATTACAATAAAAACTGACGTCACGGTGTTTACCACTACCTTGGTACTACAATAATCAAATGAGCAACTATTTAATTAAACAATATCGTTTTCCACGACACGGCCAGCCTGACGAGTTACACGTCCTCGTGTACACCTGTAACAAATTAGCCAAATTTAAGGTATCATTGCGATCTCGGCCAACCTGACCGTGACAGTGAAGAACCATAATTAACAACCAAAAATAACTAAACTTCTAAATCATCTTAACAATTCTAAGACAAAAGGTTCCTCTAAGCCTCAAAAACAATCAAACTTTAGTTAACACAATAACACATACAACGCTCATGGCCCCGCTGCCTCAGCAGCTAGTGACAACTTTACCATTGCCACCCATATCGTCATCATCTCACATGACACGACCAACATGATAAGAGTCTGCGACTCCCGGGCCAATACATGACCAACACATCAATAGTCTCCCTTGAGACCCGGGTCCTCCCTACACCACTAGCTGCCCATCGCGCCCTGAACAACTCATGAATGAATTGCAGTTACGACTACAGACTAGTGCGTGCAGTGTGACCAAATTGCCATGGTATGTGCTCTATTTACTGGTAGAGGTACCGTCCTCACCATCTTCAACTTCAGACAAATCTAACTCAGCAGGTACATCACTTAGAGGAATCTTACGTATGCGATCGTGAGCGTACTTATAGGTCCTATTACCATTTAAAGATTTTAACAAATAACGGTCACCATCAAACAATTCTACAATTTTAAACGGTCCCTTATATTTTGGGTCTAATTTCGTTTGATTTCTTTCCTCATTTTGAATCAAAACTAAGTCACCAATATTAAATTTTACTAATTTAGCTTTATCTTTATCGAATCTAGATTTTTCATAACTAGCACTCGCTTCTATATTCCTTGCCGCTTGCTCTCTTGTCTTGCTAATGTCTATTTCCGGTTCTGTATCATTAAAAGGTAAAAGATTTAACGGCCTGGCTACGCGCCCTATCAAAAGCTCAAGTGGGCTTGCCCCTGTTACACGGTGAACAGAACAATTTAAAGCAAGTTGTACATCTTCTAAGGCTTCTTGCCAAGACCTATCAGATGTTTCCACGGAAGTGAGCATACCTTTTAATGTGCTCATCACCCTTTCTACTTGGCCATTGGCACGACTAGATCCCGTAGCGATCAAGTGTAAGGAAATACTATGAGACTCACAAAAGTCTTTAAAGTCTTTGCTGGCAAAGCATCGACCTTGGTCTGCAATAACTCGAGTCGGTGCTCCAAATAGCGACACACTAGATTTAAGGGCTTTAATAGCGCTAGCTGAATCGATACGAAGAGTATGGTACATGAGAACAAACTTAGTAAAAGCATCGATTAAAACTATGACATATTCTTTAGAATCACTTTTGCCACTAAGCTTGCCAGTTACATCAACATGTACCGTGTGCCATGGAACACTAATCTTGGGGATCGGATGAAGCTCAGCCTGCACACGACCTGAATGCGATTTTGACACTTTGCACGTTATACATCCATCGACAAACTTACGAACATACTTAGCCATATGCTCGAACCAATAAAGTTCGTATACCCTTTCAAGCGTCTTCTCCCACCCAAGGTGCATAAGTGATTCATGCACGTGGTTAATAACTGACCAACGAAAAGCTCGTGGAACAATCGGAGTACAACGGGTACGATGGTTCCTCTGCACCTTGCGATACAAAACACCCGAGCGCATCTCATAAGTCTTGGCAATATCGGGTGGGAATCCACCTTCCTTTAGTTTAGTTACCAATGATTGAATTTCCTGATCACGCAACTGTTCTGCCAATAACCAGTTTTCTGACAGGGTTGAGAGATCAACACGCTTTTGTTCGACCTTTGGAAAACTAGTAGAATTTGAAAGGGATGGTAAAGGATTACGCGAAAGGAAGTCAACATGAGCCATACGACGACCCTCACGATAGTTGATTTGAAAATCAAAAGCTTGAAGAAAAGCCCACCAACGATGCACACGTGGTGTAATATCGATTTTGTTTCGCGAAGCTTTTAACGAATTGCAGTCGGTCATGACCTCAAAATATCTACCCTGCAAGTAGTGTCTGAAATGCTTTACAGCGTTTACCACAGCTAAAGTCTCCAACTCGTAGGAGTGGTACTTAGACTCTGCTTTCGTAGTTCGTTTACTAAAGTACTCAACAACAAAAAGTTCGGCATCTATTTTTTGGAATAAAATAGCGTCATACCCATCGGCACTTGCGTCGGTATGTAACTCAATTGGAAGGTCAGGATTAAAAATAGTCAACACTGGTTTAGTCGTCAAGATCGAAATTATCTGCTGTCTTATCTGCTCGTGTTCTGATTTCCAAGTGAAATGCTTAGCGGTGGTTAGGAAAAATAATGGAGTCATAACTTGAGAGAAGCTTTTAATAAACTTGCGAAAGTATGAGGCAAGGCCAATGAACTGTCTTAGTTGATGAATGTTTTCAGGGGGCGGTAGTTTAGTCAGAGCTTCTATTTTTCTAGGGTTCGGTCTTAGTTCTCCAGCAGTGATATCATAGCCTAGGAATTCAACATGGCGCTTCAGGAAGGAACACTTTGAAATGTTCAAAGAAAATCCAGCTTTAGTCAGTGCCTCCAACACCTCCTGCAACCTATATAGGCCCTGGTCCACAGATACTGCTGGGATTAAAATATCATCCAGGTACAAGATAACATATGAGAAAATTAGGTCTCCCAAGGCATTAGACACTGCTCTTTGGAACACACTAGGTGCGTTTCGTAGTCCAAAAGGCATTGCAAGATATTCGAATTGCCCATCGGGCGTAATGAAGGCAGTACGCTCAATACTATCGGGATCCCGAATAGGTATTTGGTTAAATCCACTAGCGCAGTCTAAACATGTGTAATAGCTCGCTCCTGACAACCTGGCCACTTGATCTGCTATGAGAGGCAAAGGAAACCTATCAGGCACAGTATTAGAGTTCAATTCGCGATAGTCTACCACCATACGGTCAGAGCCATCACGCTTCTTAACAAGTAGGATAGGACTCGCAAATGGGGACTGACTAGGACGAATGATGTTAGCTTCCATGAGCTCCTTAACCTTAGAACGCACTACCTGCCTATCGTCAGGACTAAGCCTATAGGGCCTACGATACACAGTTCGATTCGGGTCTTGAAGCCTAATTTTAAGCTCACCAGATGTGACACGACTGCGGGGTAAACTATCAATAAAAGCATGAGAAAATTCATTGAGCAAGGACAACAGAAGTTCTCTATTTTGCATGTCCGTGTCAATATCATTAAAATTATACACGGATTTGGGTTTGTAACTACAGGCAGCAACGGACTTTTGTTTTGAAATGATTAGAGACGAATCAGACATGTTAACTGTAAAACCTAGTTTTAAAATTTCTCGACCAATCATCGCATCATATTTCAAACAATAATCGGGCAACACATGAAATAAAATGCGTAAAAGATTACCGCCAATAAATATGTCACAAAGAATTTGTTCAGTGCAGTCTACATTAGCAAAACCGATACCCTGTATACGAACAATTGCAAATGTACGGTCACCTATGAAGTTACGACTGACAGATTGCTTAACAAGAGAGTATTCGGCACCAGAATCGAAATAAAAATAGTACGACTCACCAGATTGTTGTAGTTGACCACTAACACCAGCTACTTCGCAAATATCGATGCGTCGCTCGGCTACCACACTGCCTCCGCTGCTGGAGCCAGCACGGTCCACCGAAGGCGCGCCAACCGCGCCCGTATTGTGACGTTGACAGTTAGAGGCTATGTGCCCCTTCTCACCGCAACGAAAACAAATCACTTGTTTACTGGAGCCAGGCGTAAGTGTCGATGTCAGCTGCTCCTTATTGCCGGTGGACACAGCAGGTTTTGAGGAGCGACAGTTAGCCGCCTTATGCCCCGGTTTACCGCAGTTGTGACACTTAAATGTGGTAACAGTGTGCGGTTTTAAACGTTTCACATCCGGTCCGTCCAATTGTAAGCCAGTTCCGTTGTTTCGATCAAACTTTCGTTTCAGACTTGCACTTGCCTTCACTTCTTGCAGTAATTTGGTGCGTGTTGTAATTTCACTGGTATATGCTAGGCGATGCAGACGCGAATCAAACTGAGCAATATGGGCCAGAACATATGACGTAGCGATTTCTTCGTGATTCAAATTCTTCCACCTAGTCAACAGTGACGTCAGCAAACGGCTTGCATATGCTGCGAGACATTCACCATCTTTTGGCTTGCCATTATTGACACTGATTAGCGTCGCCGCAAGTGTTTCTGTAGAATCATAACGCGCTAGGAACAGATCACGAAAATGCTTCCACGTCATACCCACAATCATGTGAAATTTGCGCTAGCCACGACGAGGCGCTGCCCTTAAGTGCTTTACTGAGAGCTATGATGAGTGATCCTCCCTCCAGGGGACGTTCATCAAGGCAAATATCAACTGTAGCACACCAGGCACGTGGATCAGAATCTGGTTGCTCTGGGTTGATTTCCGGCAGAGAGATCTTCGGTGATGATACGGGTGTTCTAATAGCTTCGATCAACTGCATCATATTCCGTTGCTGCATCTCGAACATTGTGCGCCAGTGAGATTCAGATCCCACTTCTGATGACGGCGCCAGCGATGGCTGAGCGATAGCGTCATCATCATCTTGATTAGGTGGTACAGGGTTCATTGCGTAGGTAATAGAGAATAATAACTCTAATGCAATACTTGAATAACAATATCACTTTAATAATCACTTTTAATTATTATCTGACAAATCACTAAATTAACTGGGTAAACCGACAGTTTCGTTTTGGACGAGTGACCCGGTTGGTGTCTGAACTCAAAGTGAACTCTGCATCAACCCCACTCTCCAACACGACTCTGTCCACGTGCCGCCATTACAATAAAAACTGACGTCACGGTGTTTACCACTACCATGGTACTACAATAATCAAATGAGCAACTATTTAATTAAACAATATCGTTTTCCACGACAAATATTTAAATTTAATTAGTCGCAATTTTATTCTGGGTTTTTATCTGTTTTAGATTTTAAAACAATTTATAATTTTAATTTATGAGTGTGAAACTATGGACTGCAATGATGTCTGAAATAAATAAGTTAGAAGAACTTGATTCTTGACTCCTGCAAAACGTACCACCCTACTTATTTCCACATCTACCTTTCACACAAACCCCAAAAAATCCTCAGATAAAGACATGCCAATGAAGACAGCTCATGATAAACCGACCTCGCCGCCATCCCTTCCGATGTAAACCTTCATAAATACCCCAAAAACATATAGTTTCCCATAAATCTCAGCAAGGCGTTCGCACGATTTTCTTATATTTCTCTCTCATACATCAAATTACAGGTGAAACAAATTGCTAGCCACCACTATAACGCGACGTATATTTATTTATAAAGGGCGCTGAACGTGACACGACTCCTTAGTTTTGGGGTGAATATTTCTTTATTGTATTTATGTAGGACGTGTTATTGATTTAGTGCGGTTGTTTTGTAGGTGAGAAAGTTTTGGTTTTGAAGCTGGTTATGGTTATTTTACGTTGTACGAGTTTAAATTGATTGTTATGGGCGCAATCACGACACATGGTAATCGAAATCAGTTGTTGGGATTTATCTATACAGACGTTTTGGAAGGAAGATAAATAGAAACTCACGCATTCTTTCCATTAGGGTGGGAAAACGGTACACAGAACGCTACCTGCCACGATCTTTGCCTACGCCTTGCTTCGTTTACGGTTACACGTCAGTGGCCCTAGTGTAAGTTTCTTTAAACCACCTCAATCAAACACATCGACCGCGAGCCCTTCACCAATTCAGAGCCAATCGGAGCGCCGAACACGGTCGATGCGTTTCACACTGGTCATACACGCACGTCAGTTGCAAGTACCTGATCTTTCTGGAGAACATCAATAATAATAGTCATCAGATTCATATCTTTCCCCCATCTTGCAAATACGCATTTATGAGAATAACCATGTATTTGCAAGAAGTTTCGTGATTCTAGAATAGAGGGGAAACATACTGGAATTGACCTCCAAACCCTCATGGGAGGAAGGTGTGAGTTTATGTAGTCAAGAGCTATCTTTATATATTTCGACTTATTCTAGAATTATAGATTAAGCTTAGTTGCCAAGCTTGCTGTTGCCATGGTAACATCACTTACTTATTCTTAATTATGTAAGTTCTGCTCTAATCAGCGTCAAAGAATTCAGTAAGTTCATTTACTCCTGGCGTATCTCTAAGGCTATGCGATAGCGTGTTCAAGTGACGTCAATACGCATCCATTACGCTGTATTTACACTGGCGTGAATGTAACCCAGTTCATAGGATTCTTGGAAATTATGTCGAAGGTCCATTAGCTGTATTTTGCGTTTAAATTTTTAATAGCTACTAATATTAACAACGTTTTTAGTGCGCCGTTCCCGCACGCAAACGGGACCCCATTACTATGGTTCCACTGTCCGACCATTCATCTGTGACAGCAGGGTTGTTTCTTTTGCACCATAATATATAGACTTTTGAAATTTTCTCAATATGTACCTACTACTATGGCCGCTAAAACAATAGATAATAAAAATAATGTAAAGTAAAAAAAGGGATGAAAAACGCCTAAAAAACATTTTCTTGTATCTTGTACGGATCCCCATACAAGAAAAGGGTTTTCTTGGCGTTTTTTGTTTTACTAAAGTATTTAAAAAATGTAGTGGTAGGTACCTATGTATTAATCGGTGGTACGGAACCTTTCGTGTCGCACTTAGCCGCTAAATTACTGGTTCAATTTTTTTATTTTTTTTATTAAAAGATTGGTAGCATCACTAATTCTTGGAACTCCTTTGTTTTAAGGTGATATAAAACTTTCAGAATTTCTGACTTTCCAGAATTTAATTTGCAACATAATAATAATATGGTGTCACTCTTATAGTGAATTAAAATAATTTACGTACCAATTTGTTGTTTGAACTGCTGGTTGACACTTCTCGTGGCTATGGTCTGGCTTTTACCTTGGACAGACGCTAACTATTGCCATACAACGTGGCAATGCCACAAGCAGTCTCTTGGGTACATTACCAGTCGACAGCGATGCCGAGCGTTCATCGACGCCATATTAGTTTTGTCTCAAAGTTAAGGCTCAAATTTGAACTATCAAATCTTTCTTGACAATCGACTAGTCGGGTTTTTTTTTGGGGTGGGAAATCATCAAATAACTTCTCCCGCTCTGGGTGGAGCAGGAGGGGCGTGTCAGACTTTTACTGACTAAAACCCACCCGTGTTCCCTCAGTCGCCTGTGTGGCAGGGGCCGCGGTATCTCTTTCGAACAACCCCGACTAATAAGATTAACGACATCAGGATAAGCTACTTCTCACACGGAAATGAAACAATCACAAGAATCACAGGATGTGCTTCCTAGCACATGTCTTCAGACGGGATGATCCACACCTATTGCATGCAGCAATGCGGTACAAGGCCAAATATAAGAAGGTCGGATACATGGAACGATAATCTAAAACAGGACATGAAATACTTCGACATGGGAATCAAGTTTTGGATAGACACGGCTAGATGGACATTCTGTATATTTTGGCTGCTGATACTGAAAATACAACTATAATATAGGGCAGTTTTATGAAAATGTGGCTGTTATTGTCATACATATATTGTGGTGTCTCACGGCTTCAAGATAACAAGATAAACAAGAAATTATGATGTAAACCTACGTTTTCTGACACCTTGTTAAAACTACTACCTAAGATTTGAATGTCTCCCAAACTCCAGTTAATATTAACTAAGCGAAACAAAGTTTAGAGAATCCAGTGCTTACAAGCAATGCTCGGACCGGACACTAAGTCCATTGTTACAGGTGCTTTAAACAGCAATACAACTAGTTTAAGTCCACTTAGAACTCCGTTCAACTCTGAAGGAATTATACATGAACAATGTAGGTAAAGCAGAGATGTATAGTCACATGCACTATTATGTACCAACCCATGAACTGAACTTATTTAAAAACAGATATTTTTATAGTGTACTGATCATCATATTATGTTGTTATGAACATAGTATTTCGAAAATCTTAGCTCATAAACACCAATCCACTCATAAATACCAAGACTTTTACACTAAACGAGAAGACAAATACAAACAAGATACACACTGCGGTTCAAAACATGACTAAACTTACCAACATCCCGCCTAAATATACATTCAACAAGCCCCCTGATTATTTCAATAAAAATATATAATAAGTTACCAGAATTAATCAGAAAAGAAAAAAAAACTCCATCTATTCACTAACAAAAAAAAACAGTTACAAGTAAATGTTATTACAGTGTACACGAATATTTAAATGATAAATCCCTTATAGAGGTATGAGGGAACAGGGTGTAAAGTTCACTCATACTCTATTGAGGGAGGATCCTCCGACCAGACGGGTGTTGTGTCTGGTGGGCAACTGCCCGACGGTTGATGTCGGGATGTTGTACCTATCCAAATCGCGCGGTAAACTTTAACTGCGCGATCTAGGCTTTCTATGACGTGCGTCTTTGCGTAGTTCGCCTGTGGCGTTGTAGATGGCGCCACTTTTCTTTTTGTATTTCTACATATTGTTGCGAAGTGTATTTCTGTAGTGTCGCTACATCACTCCCCCCCGGAGACCGGAGGTCGATAGTGGGCGAAGTCCGTGCATATTTTATGCTTGCCAGTGCCAGTTGTGGTTCCAGTGAGTCGGAACCGGTGTCGCATAGTTCGCGGTGAGTCGGAACTGTCTGCGGTGGTGCGAACCCCAGTGAGTCGGGGCCGGCGCTGCTCCGGTGCGTCGTGGTACAGCGCCGCGATGCGGCTGACTGCTGTTGTCGACCGGGAGATTGAGCTCTCGACCAGCCGAAGAGCAGTAGTGCCGTGGTCGCTTGTAGAGGCTGAGGGTGCTGACCAGGAATGCGGTTCGCTGCATGCTGGTGGTCAGGATACCCGTTGAGGCCGTGGTTGCTGGCTGGCTGTGTGGCTCGCTGCTCGAAAGCTTGAGGAAGTGGTCTTGATGATGATGATGACGTCACGCTGAATTGTTGCACGAAAGCTGCGCTGACGTTCTTTCTCGGGGTCACCAGTATAGAGGTAAGAGGAACAGGGTGTAAAGTTCACTCATACTCTATTGAAAAGGGAGGATCCTCCGACCAGACGGGTGTTGTGTCTGGTGGGCAACTGCCCGACGGTTGATGTCAGGATGTTGTACCTATCCAAATCGCGCGGTAAACTTTAACTGCGCGATCTAGGCTTTCTATGACGTGCGTCTTTGCGTAGTTCGCCTGTGGCGTTATAGATGGCGCCACTTTTCTTTTTGTATTTCTACATATTGTTGCGAAGTGTATTTCTGTAGTGTCGCTACACCCTAAAACTAATTTAGAATACCCAAAAATTTCTTTCTATTTTTATTTTTTATTGTATTTAGAATAAGTTAGATTTATCTTATAATCTAACTTATTCTAAAAACAATAAAAAATGCTTACGTCCTCATCTCTACCTTCCACGATTCACACTTCACAATCACGATTCACAATCGGTCCACGATTGTGTCATAAAGACAATGTTTACCACTTAAGCAAATACATTTTGGAATGCAATAAAGTATTGAGTATTGAAATATTGAGCATAATCAGCCTATAATGTTCCTACTGCTTGGACATAGGTTTGTGAGGGAGAGCGGGCCGTAATCCACTACGCGGGCATAGTGTAGGTTGGTAGATGTCACATGTCTTCGAATTTTTGGTTCTATGGCAAGTTAATTTCCTCTCGATGTTTGCCTTCACCGTTTTGAGAGTAGTGGTGATGAATTAATTTACACAAAGTAAAGTGCACGTCAGAGAACCTATGACCTCTGACTCGTAAGTGTTAGCCGTTACCACTGCTGCACTGCTCACGCAAACGCTGAGCTCTAGGTTTCAATCTAAAATTCCTAATAGAAAAACCTATTAGCACGTTGCCCGTCCTGGGATCGATGTCACAGGACCGAAAGCTCAACAGTCTCGCTTGCAACCACTACCCGTATATCAGTCACCACTTCACCATTAGTACTAGTACTTACATCCCTGCCCACCCCTCCGGGAATACAAGCGTGTTGCGACTTTATGTAAAGTAGGTAAATAAGTAAGAAGCACGAAGTTAAATTTAATTAGTCCACAAGTTTTGTGTATCTTAACAAAATCAAATTCAAGTTTGCACCTCCATTCAGGAACGCCGCGAAATAATCAAACTATGATTATGTAAATTTTGTAATACAATTTTCCTGAAAACTGAAATGTTGCCTGTAATATAGGGTAGATATAAACGTAAGATAGTAGTTTCTACAGTATGTGATATTGTTACGTCATTACAACTTTCACATAGAGGAGGTCTGTGTTCCAGCAGGCGGGACCTCATAGGCTAAGTATGCAAGGATCGATCTTTGTGAATAGAACCATAGGACAATCTGAAATGAAGCAAAGGCTGGAGAAGGGATGAGTTTCCTCTGCCTCTCACTGTACATGAAGAAAACATTAGGTTTGTACAAAATTTACGTTCTTATTACAATGCCTTTAATATAAAAAAAAAAATCTAGAGACACTAAAAACATAATTCCGAAAAACTTATGAATAAAATTATTAGTAAAATTTGGTTATGAAATATTGTAATTTCAAACGATTATAATTTTCAGTAAAATGCTTGGGGGCATGAAATAAGTTATTTAGGTAAATGCTTACAATATTGACTCCGTTCATCATCTGCCTAAACTTTTCCCAAGTACGATGGGGAGGCTTCCAGTCTAACCCGAAGCAGCTGATGGACACGACCGCCTATCTGACCTCCACAACACTGGATGACACAATACCCCATGGTAAGACTGGTTGTTATTATTTTGGGCTTCTGACTACCTGTTATGACTGTCAAAAATCTATGAATGACAACCAAAATCCACAGCTTAACGCACTTTCTGAGGTACGGAGGAATCTCGGTATGTAATGGATGGTCAACCATTCATGGATTGACCGGAGCAAGCGTACCTTTGGTCGACCCGCGCAGCCATTATTACTTAGCCAGAGCTCCTCACAATAGTGAAAACGTGATTAGACATATTAAAAAAAAACCGACCAAGTGCGAGTCGGACTCGCACACGAAGGGTTCCGTACCATTATCTATAAAAACAGCGAAAAAATCATGTCTGTTGTATGGGATTTAATATTTGTTTTATTTTAATTTAAGTATTTATTTTTAATGTGAATATATAACGAAATATTAGGTGAATATTACAAGCATCTACCTGTAGCTGTTATCAATTTAAAGAAAACATGAGCAAAAAAATCACGTTTGTTGTATGGGACCTTCCTTAAATATTTGTTATTTATTATTAATTTATTAAAAGCCTGTGATGTCCCACTGCAGGGCAAAGGCCTCTCTACCCTCCTTCCACTTCTCTCGGTTTAATCCTGCTAGTGACCAGTTCTTGTTGAAGGAGTCCAGCTCATCCCGCCATCTCCGTCTGGGCCTACCGCGACGTCGCTTGCCATTAGGAGGGACCCATTGGGTCGTAAGTTTGGCCCATTGGTCGTCTGACATGCGGCAGATGTGTCCAGCCCAATTCCATTTTAGTGTGGCAGCTTTCCAAGTGACATCAGTTATCTTTGTCATTGAACGGATGGTCGTATTCCTAACCCGGTCTGTTAGTTTGATGCCCAGAATACTTCGTTCCATAGCCCTCTGGCAAACCTCTTAAATATTTGTTATATTCTGTTTTTTTTTTGTATTTGTTGTTATAGCGGCAACAGAAATACATCATTTGTGAAAATTTCAACTGTCTAACTATCACGGTTCATGAGATACAGCCTGGTAAAAGACGGACAGACAAACGGACGGACAGCGGAGTCTTAGTAATAGGGTCCCGTTTTACCCTTTGAGTACGAACCCTATACACATCAAAATTATGCGTGCCTTATAATCTTTTTCAGCAAGTGATCTAAATTGATATTCACCCTGTAGTTTCTATAATAGAGTTGAAAGTTGCCCTACCAGAAGGGATTAAAGTTTTATCATAATCCTGATGAGTATTGGAGCGGAAAGTGTTGAAATTTCACATAAACTTAATAAAATATAGCAATTCGCTGACGACACGTTCGGGTGGGCAACTGGGCACAAATTTGATAATCGCGGGGTTGTTAAGGTACGGATTTTGTGAGGTCCGGTAATTCCTAATGCGTGTTAGAGACAGCCCAGCGGAAGGATGGAACGGTAGGGAGAAGTTAAATTAAGATTATATTGTAACTGCGAAATTCGCAATTCCTTGTAACTTCGATAGACATGGACTGGACCTGGTCCATTCCATCTGTGTGGCTCTTTCACATGATAGGACCAAGATTATATTTGGATTTTCAAAAGAGACAATTGACCTCTTAATTTGTTTCGGCCTTTTTTCTTAGAGTAGTAAGATAGGAAACGCCGGACCCATCTAGTTTTTTAAAATATGATGGACGTGTAAAAGTGTTTGTACAAACCTGCTCACAGAAATAAAATATTTGATAGACACGGTTGTTGATTGGCAATTCACAACCACCACCCCAATTGCGTAAAACACGTTTTTTTTTCACAACTCGAAGGATTTGACGGGAAGTCCTAATCGATCGCTTCATAAGTTTGCAAAATTCGTCTGCTCGCCAACGTACACAACGCAATGAATGTTCTCAAATTGTCAGAATGAAAGGCGTTGCAATTGTTAGTATGTTACGCAATTGTCCCGCTGTTTCATTATTGCCGGAAAGTTTCCAGAGAACTTTTCAAAATCCGTTTATAATTTTTTACTTGTCTGATTAGTACCCTTCTTTTCATGTATTTTCGTGTGTAGCTGTTTCCTTTAAAGTACAGTGTAAGATCATACAATATCGGGAAACTAGCTCTAAAAGTTTTGAGTAGGTTCTTTTTGTATGATCACTAATATAGTCCAACCCATATTTATTTTTAACACATAAAAATAAATAGACAAGGAGGAAGGAACAAAAAATACGTAGAAACTGTATGAGTATTGTTTGTACTGTTACGAGCTTGGGGTTCGTGACGGTTAAAAACTGCCAATATTAATTATTAAAAATGACACTTTCAGTAAACAGACAAATTACAACACACAATTTTATTGCACTACTGATCACTCTAAATCGCACTTGAAGATCGCTTGTGATGTTTTCGCTTGTACCGCTTGTTCAATACTGCCGGGTCTTGATCCATTTCGGCCTTTTATAGGGCCCTAGGAACATTCAAGAAACATCTACTGTAGAGGCATCTAGAATGTTTGTGTACATACCGGCCCCGACTGAACAGATGTTGATAGTTCTAGAAGATTCTGGTATCGAAATTTCGAGAAAGATCTTGACTCAATTAATTCTGCTACTCGATACTAGATGGCATTAGTGGTAACTAATTACTTTAGCTTTAGCACGTAACAGTACTTACATTATGTATTTTCTCACATTCAATAATATTGCTATTGCCGTAGTGTCAAAACTTCAGAGTATTCTAAGTTCTGGAATACCTAATAGATCACGTGCCTAATACGCATTCGAATCCCAGAGGCGCGTAAGTATGATTTTTCCCTTTCCTCTCTAGTTTTATTATTACACGAACACATTACATTCCCGGATAATTTCGCGATTGATTTAACATTATTTCAAGGCATTCCCGTGAGATTGAGCGCTGTAAATTCGAGTCCTTTTTATATATATACCTGCCCTAGTTCTTTGTGGAAGTTTTTATATATCTATAGATATTATTATCATAATTGATATGATATTGGGTTATCGTATTACCCAGTAACTGGATTGTGGAGGTCAGATAGGCAGTCGCTCCATGTAAAATACTGGTATTCCGCTGCATCCGGTTAGACTGGAACCCGACCCCAATTTAGATGGAAAAAGGCTGGGCAGATGATGAATTGGTATGATATGATTTTCTTTTACGAGAAATGGTAGAAGTAGCGTTGGGAGACCATTGAGCAGGTGGGTTCAGGTCTCCTCTGCGATAGACCAGGATGAGACTCACACAGACCAAGGAAGCATGGCACAGAAGGATAAAGGCCAATACTTAGCAGTGGGTGAAAGAAGGCTGACAATTATCATGATGATAATATAAATATTGAAGTATATATATTGTTTCTTCAAACAAACTAGTAGTTATCCATCTCCATTGAAACTTTTACCAACACATTACAACATCACGTATTGTATTCGCTGAAGGAGCAAGGGAATTGCTTTAACTATTTCTTGAAAGCGACCTGCGGGCTTAGCATGACGCTTTCTATGTCTACTAAGAATAGACAGTGCTTTTTCTATACAAAGTCACATTTCATTTCTCCATTTTTGACGTAGACAGAAAACCTGTCTACGATTTTTGACATCGCACTGTAGATATCCTACTACAATCTGTAATTTTGTCTTTCGTTTGTCTAGGACCTTTTTATATCTACACAATTTCAGAAGAATATTTCTTCTCAAACTATCAAAATCACACTGCTACCAAACTTTCTACTCGAAGGCCACAAAGTATATACGATTATCTACAAAATCATTTCTTCTCAGAGTAGTCAGATAGGAAACGCCGGCCTCATCTAGTTTAAAAAAATATGTTGGACGTGTAAAAGTGTTTGTACAAACCTACTTACAGAAATAAAATCATTTATCATTTTCATTTATCATTATTTGTTTAGAACGCATAACTGTGCATAATAAATAGAAGAACAAGACTATCTTCTCCTAGTATACATCATTTAGTTAATAGTCATGTCTATT
The DNA here is from genome assembly GCA_947359405.1 of Antitype chi. Classification (NCBI taxonomy): domain Eukaryota; kingdom Metazoa; phylum Arthropoda; class Insecta; order Lepidoptera; family Noctuidae; genus Antitype; species Antitype chi. Next base: position 3,593,163 of record OX375815.1, on the reverse strand, counting down.
CTTCTGTCGACAAATCGGTGCTCGTACTAAGCCTCAGTAGGCTTAGTACGAGCACCGATTTGTCGAGCACCGAGCACCAGCACCAGTGTGAAGGCCGCAGGAATCCGCTGTATGCGGGAAACAGAACCGCTGCCCGTGCTTGGGGGAGGCCTATGTCCAGCTGTGGACGTCTTTCGACTCGGAAATAATGAAGATGATTTCATTAGACATTCAATAGGATTAAATGTACTTAGAGGGCGCAAAGATGATTTATATGAAGCCATGTATGTTACGGTCGCAAATCACATTTCAATCTACATACAAGCTGACACTGACCTGCAAATTGCAAAATGTAAGAAAATTTAATTTCGCGAAGTACCTTAGCGCACCCGACTAATATCTGTTTCGTATAAGGCGGGAAAAAACGCCCGGGTATTTCCACTGCGTATATAGCACTGAGGACGCGGTGGAGCATACGGTGGCGGCATATTTTGTAAGTTTGTGTTACTAACACTATGAGTCTTGTTGCTTGAAATTAAATAAATAATCCTCCTACTATAACATTATAAATGTGAAAGTTTGTGAAGATGTTTGGATGTTTGTTACTCAATCACGAATAAACGGCTGTACGGATTTGGACGAAATTTGGCACACAGATAGTTTATAACCTGGATGAATACAAAGGGTAGTTTTCATCCCGGCAGTATGTTCCCGTGGGATAATTTTCAAACTCCACGCGGGCGAAGCCGTGAGCGACATCATCATCATCATTTCAGCTGAAAGACGTTCACTGCTGGACATAGGCCTCCCCCAAAAGGGGGGTTTTACCATCATTGCCACGCTTGGCAGGCAGGTTGGCGATCCCAGTATGGTGGTAAAATGCATAGAGAATGCTGCTGCCCATTCTCCATTAAGTCCCTTAGTCGCCTTCTACGACACCCACGGGACGCAATGGGATGGTGCTATTCTTTACGTCCGGCACCACACGGACTGACTGCGACAGCTAATTTTAATATAATAATAAGGTTTTATGCTGTGTGAAAAAGCGTAACCATCCCCCATAGCACGGCATCATTCTGAAAGGAGGCCTTCCTGTCACAATCATGGCGCGCACCTGACGATAATTTCTGTAGTGCTTTTAGACATGTTTTGAAAAAAAAAACAAAATTACACGTGCTTCTGTAACAAATAAACAAACAAACGACTTTTCGACATATCTTTTCTCAAAAAATTTGCTCTAAAAAAATTGAATATTGGACATATAAAATGAATTAAAGCTATTTTTTTCTTCTCAATTTGTTAAACACAAAAATAGCTTGCATTTAAAAATATCGATGAATAAAAAACCACGGATTTCGGGTCAGCACGAAATGTAATTGGAACGAAGAGCAAAACCCAAATAGGGTCTATGTTTGTGTTTTAGGATCTAACAAATAACTGATAGGTTTACATGGAACCTATTATTTGGAATGGGCAACGAGTTTCAACTTTCTGACTTCTTGACATTTCAAAAGCGCCTGTAAATGGTTTCGCGCGCTCACACACGACACAATTTTTGTGTAGGTCCTACAATTGGTCAGGTTATTTCAAACCGAGTCCTATAACCGACGTTTTTAGGAAAAAGGTGTATTTATAAATTTGATATCCACCGTTTCATCCAGCTCCTTCACAAAAATTTGCTACCTATTGCCTTCTGCGAACGCTCTAAATAGAAATAAATTATTTGAGTTTGAAGCTAAAGTTCAAAGCATTTAGCACGCAATAAATTAATATCACAATTAACAATATCTGGATGACCGAGCTTAGCTCGTTTTTTTTTTGTTTGACGTTTTCTAATAATGAAACCTAGCTAGATCGATTTATCGCCCCCGAAACCCCCTGCATACTAAATTTCATGATAATCTTTGGAGCCGTTTCCGAGATTCAGATTATACAGGGTGATTGGAAGATGGGTGCAAAGCTTTAAGGTGAAGATAGTATAGACAATTTAGAACCATTTAAGCCATGGTTGTTTTAGACGAAGTCTTACCAATTTTTTTTTTTTTTAATAAGGTTTAAAAGACGTATTGTACAATTTTTTTATTTTTTCTGAGCTTTAAATGTCTGTAAAAAAATGTCTAATGACACAGAAGCCTAAAACATGTTTTGCTTGATTGCTTACACATTACTTTAATTAAATAAATAAAAAATGAATTCATTTATCATTCAATTTGGCTATAATTATGCAGTTTACATTAAATATTGAGAATTTCCGAAAAAAAACTTAAAAATTTGGTTAAAAATATTTGGTAAGACTTCGTCAAAGACAACCATGGCTTAAATGGTTCTAAATTGTCTGTACTATCTTCACCTTAAAGCTTTGCACCCATCTTCCAATCACCCTGTATATAATTATACATATATACAAGAATTGCTCGTTTAAAGGTATTAGATTAGTTCTATCTTCATTCACTGCAGGAAATAAGCCTCCCTAAAAATGCCACAGCGGTCAGTAGGTACCTAAGTACTGCTTTGGCCACTTCCGAAGTCCGCGACGATTGATCTTTGATGGGTGTATGTATAACGACGCAGGACAGTCTATACCAGACATGGTCATCGTCTCAGCGGTTTAGCAACTTCAATGTCATTAGCTCAGATTATAAAACAAAGGCAGATATACCGCGCGGAACACCAAAGTAAGGCCAAAAAACCAAATACTAAAGCGTCGCATTGTATGTTACATTCCATACGACACTTTAGTATTTGGTTTTTTGGCATTACTTTGGTGTTCCGCGCGGCGTATCTGCCTTTGTTTTATAATCTGAGGTCATTAGGATTACGCCGAAATATAGCAGTTTGTCGTGGACGTGGTACGACAACCGCTATCCTGCCATGATTTGTCATCAACGAAACCATCGTCAAGACAGCGTCAACGCAACCATCGACGCGACGCTCTGCTAGAGTAACAGTTATCAGCCAGTGAAACTCTTAGCCTACCTCTTTGGTGGTTTCTAGTAAGTTCGTAACACAGCGAGATGGCGTCACTTACGTGGTCTTCCTTGAAGACTGCTACCATAATACTAGTGGTCGAACAAACCTATCTTGTATACAATCCCAGTTCAAGACAAAATAACCATCAGCACATAAATATTCAAGCAACATATACAAAAACTTGAAACGAAAATATAGTTGCTTGTTTTTTTGGCAGCCGTTCGCAACTTACGCTTTTTACACCCACTTCCTACCCTGCCGATTCGTATGAAATGCAAATGAGGCGGTCGTTACTTGTTTGTCATTTTGTTTATACAAAAAATACTGGAGAACGAGTAGCTACGAGTATGTAGGATAAACATTCGTTCTGTGTTTCTGCGAATATTATTATGTGGAGTTGTTTTACAATTCTGTAGCATTGTTATTTTTTTTTAAACGTTGCCCCACACTAGGATTTTTTCCTGAATTTTGGGTGCATTTACAAACATTTAAACTCACATACACAAAAAGCCAGACCCGGAACCACTACTTGTAGGTCATACAAATATGTTCCGTGCGAGAATCGAACCCGCGACACGCAGCGCAGCAGTCAATCGCTTAACCACTGCGCCAACCGTGCCGTCATGTTAAAGCTCCAGAATTGTATTTCTGTTTGATATTGACTGATCTTGGGAACCAAATAACTAGAGCTACATTTTGAAAGTGTATGTGGATATGGCTAATGTCCATCAGAATTATAAAAACCACTAACAACCAAAAATACACAATACTTTGCTGAACTTCGTTTCAAAGCTTTTGGAAACTGCCCAGAAAAATCCCAGAAAAATCTCTTTCATCGGTTTTCTATAACGCTATTGTGATTTCTGAGGGGCAATTCTCGTAATTTTAATAACGTTCACAGTCTGATCTTAGTGTAAATCTGTCAAAAATACCCATTGTTTGTACACATTTTTGACAAGTTTATGACATTTGACTGTTGCCGAGATGAGACTACGACAAAATTTTGAACGTTTTTAATTACGCGAATTGGCCTTCTGATGTCTTCACCTCAAATAAGACTATCTCAAATCTCCAACACATTTTCAAAACAGACAAATACAGAAGCCTTCCTCTAATAAACCTGCCTCTACAAGGGATTCAGGTAAAACAACAAATAATTTCGAAATATTCGCTCGACTGAATACCAGGTTCCAGTTGACGGCGCCCGGCGCACGTTACACTGCAGTAGACACCACAAATCGATGCTTAGTTTTGTGTTCTGTTCTTTGATGTCTATTTTAGCTCACCGTCTCGTGCTAGTCAAGCGAACACGGAAACTTTAAGATGTAAATGGTTTTTAACCGACTTCAAAAAGGAGGAGGTTATCCGTATGTTTATTTAAAAAAAAATGTATGTTCGGGCATAACTCCGTCATATACAGGGAGTAACAGAAACCCTATTGCTTAAGATAACAGCTGGTATAGAATCATTATACATAGTTTCAGCTCAAAATAAAATACTCGTAAGAATTGATATACCAAATTTTCGGTTTCATAATAATATGTTTCTTAAATTCAAATCATAATAAACGTGTCACCGCACTACGTAAGTCAATAACTTTCCACGTTATTTGCCAATATCACGATAAATCTCTTCCGAGTGATGTGTTTGTTTAAATTTGTTCTGGTAACAATGTATTAAAAATTCTCATAACTTCCAAACATGTAGAGATAGGATTCAAAACCTTTCCAATATCGTTTGATATCATCCAAAGAAGCCGTGTCCTTGGTATGCATATACCCTTTCCGTTACACGTTGTATAGACAGACAGATTTGTAAAATTCTTTTTTTTTCGAAAGGGGTTTATTCCGAAATGGTCCCATTTAAATACAGATCTGATAGTGAATTTTGGAGACAAACAACGGAACTCTTAAAAAAATAACAGCAAATCAACCGCGATTGCTGCTATGGCATAAATATGCATTGTTTTGATTTGATTGACTTTGAAAATACCCCAAGGATGATGTAATTTCGAATTGGTGTGGGGTAGGTACTATAAGTAAAAAGTGAATAATAAAAACTTAAAAAAAAAATGACTGACTTCCGAAAAAAAACTACAAAGTGAAAAATAACTTTAATTTGGGAAGGCGGTGAAAAAAAATTCAAAAACATGTCCAAAGACACTGACTTCCGTAATTAAATTTATTTTTCACTGTAGGTTTTTTTCGAAATTCGGTTGTTTTTTTTTTGGAAATAGTTTTATTATTCACATTTTAGTTATAGTCGGTTGTTTTTTTTTTTCGGATGTAATAGTTGGTTTTGTAGGGTATGAGCTGTTCATTGTTGTTACCTACTTGAAGTTTCTTCAAATGATTGGATAGCCACAATATTTGCATTTTCAAATCGAATTTTAATTTGCATAGACGGGTGTCGATTTATAGGCACGATTAACCAAAAAAAGCGTGTTAATCTATGTTTCCAATAAATTAATATAAATTCAATTAAACAATCCTGTCAAAAAAAAAATTACAATCAAGTCATTCGTGAAATCATTGGCATTTCGCGTTATCAAGTGTTCACTTAATATCATTATTATTGTTTTTAGCTTTTTGATTGGTGATGTAACATTAACAATTATTTTGCTTGTATCAACAAGGTACTGAGTCAATGTTAGTATGCATTTAGCCAACTCAAACGCCTGTCTAATCTTGCAATATAATTTCAGTACCTAGAGTTTATAGAGCAACTATTTTTTCAACTCCAAACACCCGTTTCTCATCTAGCCCATCACAAAAACTTAAAGAAAAATATTTTTCAAGATTTACTTACTACTTACCTCTTAAGATTTTCCATAAGAAACTGCATTTCTTAATAAAGAATCTTCTAACTCCCTAAGAACTTGCGCTAAAGTTTTAACTCCTTCCTTTTAATCTTTCATACCCTGTTCTGGTTTGTTGTTGATTAAGTCTTCTATTTACATCGCTATAGTGAGCGTTTTAACGAGCATAATTCCTTAATCAACATGCCTTGCAGAAGGCTTAGTATCGCAGTACAATATCATCAGTGTAGCGCTGTTTATCACGTCTGTTTGTCAGTCGGTTATCTATCTCGTTCGTAATCCTTTAGGCGTGCTTCTTGTGGTACACTTAGTAACCTGCTTAAAAATAAGTAACAGGCATCTTATACCTGTTATTAATTTAATCAAGCATAGTTACCATAATTTAAAACAAATCGTTGATCTTTCTTGAATTTCACTTACAACCAATTATAAAATAATATTTATTAAAAAAACAGAGATAACCTTAAACAAAATTCATTGACTGTGAGACCTTTTTTGTGGCCTCATAATGGCAATAGGCTCGCCCGCTGTTACATGCTACTAATTTTATATATTTATGTGAAAGTTTGTATGTTTGCTACTCAATCACGAAAGAACGACCTAACGAATTTGAATGAAGTTTGGCACACAGATAGTTTTTATCCTGGATTAATAAATAAAATACTTTATAACCCGGTAATACGTCCCCGTGGGTTATTTTTCGACCTACATGCGGGCGAAGCCGCGCACAGAAGCTAGTGGCACATAAACATATCTGGCGTAATGTGTGTGATTGTACACCTATGCATCACCCTTCAGAATAAACAGGCGTGATGTTTTGTTATGTGAATCATGATTAGTTTCTTATTAATCCTGTTTACAACTTGTGTATGTCACCGTAAGATTGTGAACACCGTTAGTTTATAATCTATCTAGTGAGATTATAAACTGTTCATAAATTGCGAACTGCACCATACTGCTTACCGACCGAATAGGTTAGGTTAGGTTAGGATTGCGAACCACCCGCGCGAGCCGAACGAGCGTAGCGATCGTTGCTGCGGCAGCGGCCAGCGAGCGCTACTTCCAAGTAAGTGGCAGTTCCTTGACTATTTAGTAATAGCGCAAGGTTCTATCCATCTTGATACCAGTTCTAAATTTGACGGACATATTATAAACTATCGAAAAACAGTGCGTTAAATTGTAAATGGTTTTTGCAGTTCACTATAAATCGACAGTTTATAATCTCGTGAGATATATTATAAACTAACCGTGTTCACAATCTTACGGTTACATATAAATAGCAAAAACATATACTAGTAACTATTCTACTTTATCAAGCTAGCCATCTAAGACTTATAATTTCATGTAAACACGTAGCTGCGAATAGTTTTATTATTCAACTTCGTCGGCGAATATCTTATGAGGTTGCGTTACTAAGTTAGCCTTACTAACAAGGTTTCTTGAATTACATTTTATAATTCATAGTTTGAGACCCATTGAACTAAATATGCTAATGGATAAGTGAAATATGAGGGTTGGTTTTGAAACGTTACCATTTGTGGTAGTATGATTAATATGATCAACTGCCTTTTGGTTAAGCCTCGTGGTAGTTTCTTATGATTATTAAATTTAGTAGGTATTAGCTTTTGCTGGCGGCTTTGCCCGCGTGTAGGTAGGAAATGACCCCACGAGAACTTTACTACCTGGATAATAAATAATAGTTTAAAAAACTAAAAAATACGCTTTAAAAACCAAACTAAAAAGTAGAAAATAATTTAATTCAATTAAAAAGCGTGCGGTGCTTCTCAAGGCATTTTTATAATCACTTAATGTCAAGCACCCCACGCTTTTTAATTGAATTAAATTATTTTCTACTTTTTTAGTTTGGTTTTTAAAGCGTGTTTTTTTAGTTTTTTAAACTATTATTTATTTTCTATTTTTTAGTTCTGCTAACTAAAAAAGCGTGATTTTTTCAGTTTTTTTTTCCTTATTATTTCTATTTTTCAATTTATTTTTTTTAATTATTGAATTATCATCGGTCCTTGATAAGTTCACAAAGTTTAAATGAAATCTGACTGTTTAAATTGGGTCAAAATCGCGTCCTAAGGAGTCGGTTACAAACATACAAACATACAAGTGAAGCTAATATAAAGCATGTAAAAAGTAACTTATGTGACTATCTGTGTCCAAAATTTCATCTAAATCCGTATAGCCGCTTTAGCGTGATTGAGTAATAAACATCCAAACATACAAACTTTCACATTTATAATATTAGTACATAAGATAACCTCCTAATAAGTTTCAATTGATAAAATGATTCAACGGCAATATTCATTTTCTAAATTTCTTTTTAAAGCATCTCCGAATTGCTTTTCATGTGATCAAACAAAAGGCAACTTGATTAAATAAAGGGCACTGCCTCATATACAGTAAGTGATTTTTATACCCTTCCAAATTTTTCAGGGTGATAGTACCCGTTAAATTGAACAACTTTCTCCAAGGAACATGGGTCGAAATATGAAAAAAAAAAATCGACCTCCCATGCAAAATCAATAGTTAGCTGGTCGATTTTGTATGGGAGGTCCGATTTTTTTTTTCATATTTCGACCCATGTTCCTTGGAGAAAGTTGTTCAATTTAACGGGTACTATCACCCTGAAAAATTTGGAAGGTGACTAAAAAATCAGCCCGTATAGTAAGGTCAAAAAAGGTAAATGTAACGCGGGTAAGTGTGCGGTAAATGTAATGTATGTTAGGTAATACGTGCTTCCTGACCAAATACCAACACATTTTCCACACAGCCATAAAACAGAAAAAGTCAATCATACCAACACTGAATACGGTAACGTTGATTAAGCGTCACTAAGACACCTTGACATCACAACTTTCAAGGCCTCATTCCGAGGTGCCAAAGGTCAGGTAGCTTGATCCGTGAATGGTAAACTTTGATTAGATTTGTTGTATCCAGTCCCAGCTTGTCCATTAGAATGCAAGCCAGGGACAGTTGTGTAATTGAATTTTTCCAAGTCATTGAGCATGAATATTCCTCTTTTTTTGAACCATTCGTACCCAGCCACCTCTTTTATAGTTCGCGTCTGTGATGCGTGGAATATAAAAATCGAAATGGATTCATTTTTTATGAATGTACCACGTTCTCAATTTATGGTGTTCATATTTAATGCAGTCCGTGAGTGGTCTGGTAACACCTTGCTCGATTGAGATGTTTACCTGTGCCCGGATTGATCAATATTCGATACTGATCGTAATACTTTTAATCGAGGAATGATGTGAGCTGTTTGATTTAAATCGGTAGGTATTGGTTTGGTTTTTTTGAAATAAACAATTATATTACAGGGTTTTTCTTATGTGAGGTATCGTAACTCTATTTAAATCAACAGTGGGTTAACTATTTACCTTTGTTAACCTACTTCATCAGCATCATTTCAGCCGAAAGACGTCCACTGCTGGACATAGGCCTCCACTAAGCTCCGCCACTTCGACCGCTTCTGTACTTCCCGCATCCAGCGGATTCCTGCGGTCTTCATAAGGTCATCGGTCCACCTCGTCGGAGGCCTGCCAACCCTACATCTTCCGGTATGCAATCGCTACTCCAGAACCTTCCGGCCCCATCGGCCATCTGTTCTGCGAACAATGTTCCCTGCCACTGCCAATTAAGTTTTGCAATTGCAATTCTATGTAGGATGTCTTGCTTCTCCTGCGGATCTCTTCATTCCTGATACCTAACCTACTTACTGAAAATGAAATAAACTAATCGTTTGTATCAACCAAATCATTGACAATCAAAATAAAAAACAATGAAAAAAAAAGTTAAAATCAACAGAGAAAAAAATACTAAAATGCCCGATAAATATCGCATGGCTATTAAACCTAAATTGAACACGAACTGAATTGCAGTTAAAACTAGCACGTTACACACTACGTACTACACCATTTTAATTGGCATCATAAAAAAGTACGCAGTTAGTACTCCAATTTTGTTTTGACACGAGTCTCAAATAAAATTGCTATCCGCGCCAAAACCAAGCTTCGTACGAAAAAAGGGATTTCGTTCGTTTCGTGTTCACAAAGGTTTCAGTATGTAAGCGGATTTACTGGAAGATTAAGAAAAATAAGCGAAAATATAAAGTAGGCACAATATTCTTAACAATATCAGTGGATTTTGGTTTAGTAGATTTATGCATAAAAGGTAAGAAATTGAATATTCCCTCAGATAAGTAAGATTACTTTTCTTCACTCACTTCATAAATTCTTGTAGCTTTTTATGATTTATAAGAAACTGACTGGGTACTTCGAACCAAAGAACCGGTTTCACTAAACGTTATGTGCTTCAGTTAAGTTTTACTTTTCTATTCTGTTCCAACGGACAGCAAATTTCCTTTCGTGTGAATTAAAGTCAAAGTATATTTTATGGACGTATTTCAATAATGTATGTAAATTACTTTTGAATTAATTACAGGGGGCCAAGTTATTTCCCTGTGGCACACCAGAAACCAAATAACCACATAACAACCCATATCATTCAAAATTTAATGACCTAATAATTTCATTGATACAATCTCGAAACTGTCACAATCAACGACCTTTATCGAAGTATTATCTTCTATTTTTCCCGAAAATATACTATGGCATACTTTATCAAATGCATAAGGTAAGTCACGCTAAGTGGGGTGAGCACTGAAAATAGCTCGTTGTTATTTTCTATCGGCACGTTGCTACCACGGCTGTGAATAACCAAACAGACCTGTTCAAGTAGAATTTAATCAACTTAGACACGCGACCTCTCACGCGAGCGCTTTCCTCGTTGCCAGCAATTATCATGTCGATTTTATACTGATTGTGTTTTTGTGAGCCTTGAGTGGCGTACTTTCCCTTGACTTTTTTGTAGCGTGTAAAGCTTATTGATTTTGGAATGTGTTATTTTGTATGCCTACGAAAATATCTATCCTCTGTTTGAAAAGGCACGATGAAAATATTTGTGCTTTAAAAACAAGTGAATTTTGCCGACTTGCAGATGATGTACAACATTTATAGGTGAAAAGTATTTCAAATCGTCATAAAACACAGTGTTCCCCAATACGTTGTAAATCTATGTTCGAATGGACTATCCGTGGCTTTTTTCTTTATTGCGCGGCTCGCAGATGTCACACCGCATTGATATACAGCTGCCTATGCAGCCATTAGAACATCATAAAACGGGATATTCCTATTACTTCTGATGGCGGAAATAAAAATACTCACGTAATTACTCCATATTCTAGTTGGGACAAAATGGCAGATGTTAAAATTAAATGGATTTGTTTTATGAATATGCTTTTTCGATTTAGTTGTTGCAGCAAATGCGGTGAAGTTACATACGGTGCTTTTTATGGTCTTCAAAAGAAATTGTAATATTAATTGCTAGTTATCTAATTAGCTTTCCAAGATTAAGCTGCTGCACGCGCTGTAAATTTATCCAAACGTATATTTTGATGTTTATACAAATAAAGTAAAAATACTTCAGTTCAGCCAACATTTGCAGAATTTGAAAAAAATTGAAACTAAAGTTGTGACCAAAAAATTGGACGTCAAAAGCTTTTTCTAACTAAGTTGTAAATCTATGTTCAAATGGAATCCCGCGGCGAATCCCGCTTTTTTCTTTATTGCTCGGCTCACAGATGTCATATCGCATTGATATACAGCGTGTGCCTCTATTGGGACACCATAAAACACGTCAATAGATGGAATAGAGTATGTGAAATGTCGATTCTTGGTGGAAGTCGTTGTAATCTCTTTGCGATTTTAAATTTCCAAACGTTTTAGTTTTTAATAGAATGTTTTTTCAAATGTTTCGAACAATATCATGCTCTTGGGTTTTGATAACTTGCTTAGGATAGCTTTTACCAGAAGTGGTAATCGTTATTGTGGTTCTGCAGCTTTAATACCATCTGTATTGTACTGGAATATAGCAGTTCGTCATAGACGTGGTACGACAGCGGCTCCCGTGAAATCACTGTCATCAGAAAACAGCCACCACGCATCGATTAGACACTCAGCTAGAGTGACTGCCAACCAGCCAGTGTCATACTTATCGAACCTTTTCGGTGAATCCAATAACTTCGTAACAGAGCGAGGTGGCGCCACTTCCTGCGCCAACATATTACAATGAATCATCATAATCCTCCAGCCTGTATCACAATAACTTCTTTCATGTATCTCTATTAGACATATCATCTTAGTAGTCACCATCTTTCACTTCAAGTAATTAATGTTTAAAACGGTCAAGGTCAACCATTTTATAATTACCTACTTCTAAAGTGAGTTTTGTTAACCCTCTAACGTAACCTTCACCTTTAACCCTGTGACGGATTAATATCGAGATATTTTGGGAATATTGGGCATTAATGTTATTATTACGTGTCCCAGTTGGCCCAAAATACCTCAGCACAAACCTTCTATTTCGTGTAGGCGTTTCATAGAAAATGTATCAATATAATTATCTTTCACTGACCTTTTTCGTTGATTTGTTTCAGTGCCCTTACAACTTCAATCCTACTCCACCTATTAAAACTATAATCAACTAGCTGCCTGTCCCGGCTTCGCACGGGTGGGATCAATATTGTTTTTCGTTCAACCGTCATTTCTCCGACTTACTTTGCAAATCCGACTACCACGAATAAGTGTTTTAATTTTTCGGGTTAGCCTATGACACAAATAACGTGGCTTTTTATTGGTAAAATAATTTTCAAAATCGGTTCACTAAATCCAGAGATTACCCTCTACAACCTCACAAACTCACAAACTTTACTCCTGTATAATATTAGTAAAGTGTAGATCAATTAACAAAAACTTACATTAACGAGTGGAAACGCCGGAAGGTGATGCTCTAGAACATGTAGTGAGCTTATTGGTGAAGTTCTTCAGAAAGGTCAGGTGCGTAGTACTCGCAACCGGCGTGTATGTATGTATGACCAGATGTATGAAAATAAACGAGGCAAAAGAAGTATGTAAGGATCGTAGCTGGTGGAGTTCTGTAGTTTCGTAGGGGTACCCACGTGAGTTTATGTATGTACATTAAACTTTTGTAGTATGTTTTACATAAAAAATAACCACCGCCACCGTCGAGGCCGGAGGTTGTTCGCTAATCGCTCCGTACAAATTATTCTAAAGTATTAGAAATGTCCGGCAAATCGTTAGAAAATACAATTGGTGAACTTGTAAAAACTGTGCACTCACTGGGAAACAGAATAGTTTCGCTGGAAAAGGTCGTATTAGATCAAACACAATTAATACGAAAACTTATTGGTGTTAGTGATGATTCGAATTCAATAGGGACAACCACAAAAATCGGAGCAAAAGTGGGTAAGAGCACTGTCAACGCCGTTCAGCTGACCCAACGGCCAGTGCGCGATGCCCGTGTTCGGGCTGAGACGGCACTCTCCGTGGGCGCTCGGAAAACGAAGGGAGCGCACAACGTATCGCCTGTCTCGCTCACTATCGTGCCGAATATGTCAACGTGCCTCAGCGGTCCCCCTACTCCGACTCCACCGCTGTCGTCGGAAATGCCACAACCTGAGATCGTAAACACAACAGCGCCGCCGGTGAATCTTTCGCAGATTAGCGATAACAACAATGATTCGGACTGGGTTGAAGTCAAACGGCAAAAATCGCGCCGTATACCTAATAATGTGACTCGTGGAACGGCTGCCCCGGGTTCGGCTATGTGCGCATTAGCTGCGGCGGAGAGGAAATCGTATTTGCATCTGTACTACGTCCAAACTGGTACTACAGCTGATCATGTGATGACTCATCTACGAAACATTTGTGCTGACGATAACTGTTCAGTGGAATCATTAAAATCGCGAGGTGATTACGCGTCATTTAAGTTAACTGTGCCAACAAAACATGTTGAGAATTATATGAAACCCGAACACTGGGCAGAAGATGTCCATATTAAACCTTGGAGAAGTGGATTTCGAAAGTCACAGTAGTATGAAGGATAATAAATTGCAGAAGACATACGATTTTTTTTACCAGAATGTCCGTGGTTTGCGTTCAAAGCTGGACATTTGTAAAAAGGCCATATTAGTTGAATCAGCTGATTTATTTGCATTTACGGAGACCTTTCTTACTAGTAGCGTATGTGATGCTGAATTGTTTCCCCCGGGATATACAGTCTTGCGTCAGGACCGTGCTGGCGACGCAGGTTGGGGTGGCGTACTGCTGGCGGTACGTGATCAGTATAAGGTGCAACAAGTAGTCGATATCGACGGGTACTCGAGAGATATTGAGGTGGTGATTGGTATCATAACACTAAAATTTAGTAAAATTATATGTTGTGTCGTGTACATACCTCCAAGGTCGAGTGATAGCAAGTACATTGATACCTTTTGTGTGTTAGAGAATGTTGTTTCTAAGTTCGATAAATTTGATATATTAATATTAGGCGACTTTAATTTAAATTCCTGTAGTGAGAATGTTATTATGCACTATAATTATTTGTTATCTTTTTGTAAATTAAATCAACACAATTCTGTTTGCAATAAATTCGGTAAAATGTTAGATTTGGTCCTGAGCAGTTTGGATGTTCAGACGGTTGATGTAAGTGGTGAAGTGGAGCCAGTGGTCCCGGCTGACGCCTATCACCCGCCACTATCAGTCAGAGTGCGAAGTAAGTGTGCTGTCCAACCGCGGGGTCGCATGGCGCGTGCGCCTCGGTATCCGAGGTTTGACGACGATATTAAGCCGACAGAATGGAATTTCCGTAAAGCTGATTTCCAATCTTTGTATGGTGAGTTGTATTCAACAAAATGGGACGATATGCTTACAATAACAGACGTTAACGAAGCTGTTACATTACTGTACAGCAAGTTACATGCAATCTTTGATAAACACGTACCAAAAAAACAAAAAAAACAAAATCCGAAGTACCAGTATCCGGCGTGGTTTACACCCATCATAATTAAAACTTTAAAAGATAAGTACTTTCATTTAAAAAAATTCAAGGAGTTTAAATTAGAGTTCAATCAGGAATTATACAAATTTTACAGACAGCGAGCTAAAGAGCTAATCGATCAGACATATAATGAATATATCCAGCGAACAGAGGCGGATATAAAGAGGGATCCTAAAAGCTTTTGGAACTTTGTAAAAGGTCAGCAGGCTCCTAGACAATCATGCACGGAGTTTGAATATGATGGACAGATCGTGGCTGGGGCTGATGCTGCAAACGCGTTTGCTAAATACTTCAGTTCAGTGTTTCTGCCGTCTGACCCTGTACTGTCTGCAGCAAATGCTGAGCTGGAGGCAACAGCCCCGCTGTGCTCCTCGCGGATCGCCATAGAGGTAGTTGACTCAGCCGACATATCAGTAGCAATTCGCCGCCTAAAAGCCCATTCATCTGCAGGGCCTGATGGAATTCCACCCTACATTATTAAAGACTGCTTAGAAATATTTAGAAAACCACTTCTATTTGTTTATAACTTAGCCATACAAACAGCTTCTTATCCGGCAGAGTGGAAGATTTCACGGGTCACCCCTGTACCCAAGGGTGGCGCCAGGTCAAAAGTGGACAACTACAGGCCTATTGCGGTCCTGTCAGCCTTCGGTAAGGTCTTTGAGTCGATACTTAATCGGTATATCACCAGCCAAATTAAGACCCAATTAGCCGAGTCTCAGCATGGTTTTAGAGCTGGTAAATCTACGGTAACAAACCACATTAATTTTGTAGACTTTGCTGTCACCGAAATGGATAAAAATAAGCAAGTAGACGTAGCCTACTTTGACTTTAAAAAGGCGTTCGATCGTGTCCAAAATGACGTCCTACTTAAAAAGTTATCCGCAATAGGATTTACCCCGAAGTTGCTGCAACTCTTTTCCAGCTATTTCACTGACCGTTTTCAGTATGTTCAAATAACTGGACATAAATCTGCTCCTTATATAACTTCCTCTGGTGTAAGCCAAGGTAGCACCTTGGGGCCTACGCAATTTATTGTAATGGCGAATGACCTGCCGAAGGTCGTCAGGACGGCACGATGCCTCATGTTTGCGGATGACCTGAAGTTATTCATGGGTGTTAATAGCGAGGATGACTGTGAGGCACTGCAGAGGGATGTCGATAGTTTGGTGGCATGGAGTGAAGTCAATCACTTAGAATTTAACACTTCTAAGTGCAAGACTATTTCTTTTACCCGTGCGCGTGCACCCATTCAGCATAGCTACCACATATCGGGTATCCCTCTGGAGCGTGTCTATGAAATAAAAGATCTTGGACTGACACTAGACGTGAGTATGACCTTTAATCAGCACATTATTAACATCTGTGGCAAGGCCTTTCAATCACTTGGGTTTGTTATGAGACAGGCAAATAGGTTTAAAGACAGGAATGTTATACTCACTCTGTATTATTCGTTTGTACGTAGTAAACTTGAATACAATGCGCTGGTGTGGGACCCGCATGAACAAAAATACAAGCTTATGATAGAACGGGTCCAACGAAAGTTTGCTCGCTACCTATACAAAAAAATGTATGGGTATTATCCCTATTTGTATCCGTCTCTGTTTGTATCGGGAATGGTGGGCATAAGCACATTGGAACTGAGACGTAAGTGTGCGCTTCTGATGCACTACTACCTATTACTAAATAACAAGATCGATGACGCGACTACCTTAGCTCGCTGTTCATTGTTTGCTCCGGACCGGCTGCGGCGGTCGCGCGCCTGTGCCTCGCGGTGCCTGTTCGCAGCCCCGCCAGTGCGCACTCATACTGCTCGATATGCTCCCACAACCCAGGCGATCAATCTGCTTAACGCCCTGATTGCTCAGAGGCCAGATATTGATATATTTGTGTATAGCAGTAGATCTATGTTAAATGTTTGTGTGAAGTTTTTTAGTTAAATGTATTGTTTTGTTGGCTTGTTGCGCGCTTTGGTCCTGACTGTAAGTGCAGCAAGCAATTGTTATAAAAATAAATAAATAAATAAATAAATAAATAAATAAATAATCAATTAAACAAACTCTTCATGTTAAAAAAGGAACCCTGATTAATACATCTTATCCATGCCACAATTTTCATTATCAAAGTCTAAGCCAACAATTATTTCACTAATTACATTCTCATTTACTTTGCTTTAATCTTACATTATCTTTGCAGCAAAGTACGCTTGATTAGTCTCAGCTCAAGTACCCATGTATCCATTAAACAAATTGAAAATGTAACTTCTCAAATGATTTTGTAATAATACGAGTGAAATGTGAGACGCCCACAAAGGTTTGAACTTTGTGCTAACTTCGTAGACTACAAAGAGTGAAGTACGAACAAAAGACGCTTTCTATCGTATTTGATATTATTTATTAATGCTTTCGAAGTTGACATCCAAGAATTTTGCCTGGAGTTTGTAGAAGGTAGTCTCCAATGCCAATTTGGATTGTACAGACACAGCCAAAATGTTTGTCATCTTTAACAATTTTACGTCTGCTCATTACACGATCTACTATGCTCTACTCAGCACTATACTTATCACCTCGTAATGGCAATACTGCAGAAAGACATTCAGCCATTTTCTGTACATGATAGACCGAATAAAAAATGTAACACTGATTGATTTATCCTACTAATATTATAAATGTGAAAGTTTGTGAAGGTGTTTGTTACTCAATCACGCAAAAACGGCTGAACGAATTTGGATTAAGTTTAGTAAACAAATAGATTATAACCTAGATTAACACATAGGATAGTTTTTATCCCGGGATTACGTTCTCGAGGGGAAATTTTCGACAACTGCGCGGGCGAAGCCGCTGGCAAAATCCAGTAATATTAAAAATGTGAGAGTTTGTGAAGATGTTTGGATGTTTGTTACTCAATCACGCAAAAACGGCTGAACGGATTTGGATGAAATTTGGCGCACAGATAGATTATAACCTAGATTAATACATAGGTTACTTTTTATCCCGGTAGCACGTTTCTGTCACCACCACGCGGGTTGGTATTTCATAAATTGGTCAGACTAATAAAAAGGATTAATTTTTGATGCCAACTTGACATTAGTCACAACATCATTCTCCCGCCCTTTTCCCAATTTAATTGTCACAACATGTATGTGTCTTCCATACTTATCTATTAGACGTCACCCCCGATAATCAACCCCTTTCTAGCCATATTTTTTTTCTCATAGTCGAACCATATTTTCTTTGGTCTTTCCCTATTCTTAAGGCCAGTTATATGTGTATATGTACTAATAGTTGTATAATATTTTGATCTTTACTCATCATTACCTACCCAGCCTTTTCACAACTATGTTGGGGTCGGCTTCCAGTCTAACCGGATGCAGCTGAATACCAGTATTTTACATGGAGCGACTGCCTATCTGACCTCCAAAACTCAGTAAATGGGTAACACGATACCCCTTGGTAAGACGGGTTGTCAGACTTTCGGGCTTCTGACGACCCGTAACGACCATCAAAGATCCACAAATGACAGCCGGGGCCAACGGCTTAACGTGCTTTCCGAGTCACGAGGTCTTGGTATGTAAAGATGGTCACCCATCCACGGACCACCCGCGGCAAGCGTAGCTTAACCTGATCAATCGACTCGTACAGCTATTGTAACTTAGCCACAAGCCCCTTTATTTTGATCTTTACTACCAAGTAATTAAAATATTTTCTATACAATAGCCTGCTCAGTGTCGTAGCTTCAAAAAGTATTAAGAGTCCAGACTTGATATAGGAAGAGAAGAAAAATTACGAAGGAATAAAAAACGTGACTGTACTTACGTTGAAGTAACAGCTGAATTAGTGGAGCAGCTGTTGAATATTCCCCCATTTCTTGTTACGAAGTCAATTGAAAGTAGTGAGTTTCATTCTTGTTAAGAAGCAAGATCCTTCTGCAATTGAAAGCCTAGTACAATGTATGTCGTGTGAGCGTTTATAATGCAATTAGTATTCCATCCATTTCAACATCTGTGATCAGAGATATTTATACCCAGAGGTATTTTAAGCACGTAACTATGTATCAGTTTCAAGACATAAACTTAGTTAATTATTCAAGTTAAAGTGGGAATGTTAAGAGTCTGGAATATTTCAAGTATGAAATTGATGTTAGCGTTAACAGAATAGCTAAATAGGACACTCTGACTAGGGATCCTTAGTTCTAGCAAGACGTTTGATTAAATTAGGTTAGAGATTTTGTTGCTACGTTGAAGATGAGCGAGCAAATCCAGCGTTCAACGATAATATTACGCAATTCACAATACACATACTAGGTAAACAAATAATAGTTTAAAAAACAGAAAAGCACGCTTTAAAAACCAAACTAAAAGGAGAAAATAATTTATTTCAATTATTGGTTGAAAATAAGGTATTTTTATAATCACTTAATGTCAAGCACCCCACGCTTTTTAATTGAATTAAATTATTTTCTCCTTTTTTAGTTTGTTTTTTAAAACGTGTTTTTTAAACTAATATTTATCTTCAATTTTTTAGTTCTGCTAACTACAAAAACGAGTTTTTTTCCTTTTTCTCAATTTTTTTTTTAATTATTGAATTGTCATCGGTCCTCGATAAGTTTACTAAGTTTATTAAGTTTCAATGAAATCTGACCGTTTAAAGTGGGTCAAAATCGCGCTCTAAGGAGTCGGTTACATACAAAACTAGTCAGGTAACTTTTGGCCTTCTGAATACCCGTAACGACTGTCAAAGATCTATGAATTACAGCCTGTACCAACGGCTTAACGTGCTGTTCGAGGTACTGAGGGATCTCGATATTATTGGATGTTGATATCCACGAACCGACCGCGGTAAACGTAGCCTAACCTTCGGTCGACCCATCCCGCTGTTATCATTCAGCCAGGAGTCCCTCAATTCACTTCTAAGTAAACTAACGGTGTGAATTTTCTTGTGAATTAATTGGACCAAATAAAATTACAGTAATGTACTAATCAAAACGCGCGACTTTCGTAGCTGCGTAACTACGAAAGTAGGGCGGTTTATGCCTACGTAGGCATAAATGTTTTAACTATGTGCTGAGCTACGGCGTAGCGTACCGACGACGTCATATGCTACGACACTGTTGTCTCCGGGTCTATCTAATCTATCTATTAAGCACAGCAAGGGAAAGTTCTCCCTCATTTTCCGCTCATGTCTGCTTACTGCCATTATACAACATGTCCCAGAAATAACGCACACTACTAAACACCCCAATTAGAATATTTACTTTATTGTATGAAACATGGTTTATTTATTAAATTAGTGATACTGACTCTGGAAAAAAAATTTGGTCACATTAAAATCTTAAAAACTCTCGGTCTTATAGCCTTGTTTAACGGTCCATTTTGACTAGCTTTGACTGTACAGCGAAAGTGTGACTCTGATTTACGTAGTTTCCATTATTTTTGGTTAAAAATTACCTGTATTAAAATGACTGAAATCGATTCAGTAAACAATTGTGAACTACTACTTTAAAAATTTGCATTAATTCAGTTAACCTACACACTGTTTAATATTTTCGAAACAATTTTGTTTTTCGACAATATAACCAATGTTTATCGATTTAACATTTCATATGCGGATCACTCATCCAAAAAAATGATTTCCGCAAAAAACATTTCAGAAAACCCAAGTTCACCACAATTCCGCCCACAACGTTTCAAAACAGAAAAAATGAATCGTGACAAACCCCTCGTACACACTTCCCTGTAATGACAAGCCATCAGGCTGTTCAATGGCGTTGCTATTAATATTAACTACAATAGTCTGTCACTCACAAGCGCGGCTTGTTAACATTTCGTGTATTGTGTCAATCACACGAGAATGTGCGCTGTACTGTGTAGTCGTGACTTTATTTTTGGGTAGGCAGATCTGTAAGTATGGTATGTACTAGGACTAAAAGAGTTGTAAAATCGTTTAGTACTGTCACGTATATTTCAAAATCAAGGCTTGTCAGCACCAACTGGTGGGGTCCGCAAGGGCCGATGCCTGCCAGGGGTGCGGGTTGTTCGAAAGAGATACCGCGGCCCCTGGCACACAGGCAACTGAGGGAACACGGTTGGGTTTAAGTCAGTAAAAGTCTGACACGCCCTCCTGCTCCACCCAGAGCGGGAGACGATTTTTGAGGATTTCTCACCCAAAAAAAAGGCTTTTTCAATAACTTCAAAAAGCAGGAGGTTTTCCTTTTTTATCTTTTGTGTGTATATTCCGCTATATGTCCGGCAATAGGGTATTTAACGCTATATGAGAAAAAATCTAAAATATATTATTGAGATAGCTCAGGCAAAATGCAGTCGGAAAATGTTAGTTTTAGTTCATGAAATAACAAAATAAATGTTAAAATTCAATTTAAACATTTCAGTTTTTTTAATCTGTTTTTGAACACCATGAAATAGTAGCCGTCATGTTATTACGTCATATGTCAACTGAGCAACTTTGTACTTTTATTATTTTCGTAACCAAAATAATTTTTATTTAAAGAATATTTTGCATCCAGGGACAGGAAACCAACGATAAGTAGAAATATAACATTTTTTTTTAATTTTAAACAACTATCGTATAAAATATCAGCGCATATGTTTATATAGCAAACTGACATCATACCCACAGAGCAATATGGCGTCCACTGCGTCCAACGTTTTCGTCAATATACGTGCGAAATTTAAAAATGAAAAATTTTAATGCATTTATATGGCACTTATTATCGATTAAATAAAACTGTTGTGTTTTTTTTGTGATTTATTCGCACTCTAGAATCTAATTAAGATACTTTTCAAAAATGGGTGTAATATCCTATTGTAGATCAATTTGGAAAATTCTTATTTAAATACATTGTAAGTTTTATTAACTTTGCTTGGATATTTTTTGCGTTAGCTTCGATAGTACGTATTTAATCCACTTTGTGTATCTTAGCGATATTCTAGTACCTCTTGTCACTCTTGTTTCCATAGCAAGTACCTAGCAGTAGCATACGAAATGATGTGGGATAGGAATAGGAATCATAACAATAAAATTAAATCTAAAAACTTTTTTACAATAAAAAACAACCTACTTAAAAAAAAAACTTTAATTTCGGAAGTGGGAAGTATTTTTGGAAGACTTTTTTTGTAAGAAAAGTTTTTTTTATAGTTAAAACACTTTCAGGGACACTGAAATTGCCTTGGTGTCAGGTTATTAGAATTCTAATGGCTTGTTAGAAATAGAAAATTCCTTTATCACAAATCTGTTATCAAATTCCGTAGTTACTCGATATTGATATCTTTTCTACGTCAGAAATAACAATTACATGAAGAAATAGTGAATACATATAATTATTTTTATATCTCACATCATTAACTAGAAAAAACAATGATGCTATAAAAATTATACAGAACCCTAAAAATAACAATGGCCTTAAAACCCCGACCGCCGCATGACAATTCCCCATTGAAGAGTACATAAATAGTATAAAATTATGTCCTATTTACAATCTCACCAAGCTGGACGTGACCAAAATTTATAGCTTTATGCCAAAGGTCATATCTATTTTCATTTCTTTGTAGTAAAGTTTTGTGTTTACCGGTCACAATTGAAACACAGAGCTTTTACTTAGAAAGCTAAAATAACACTTAATATCATTGAATCTAGGAATCACAGGGTGGCACAGTATTTTAGTGTTCAAAATAATGGCTATTTCAATTTGGTCCTTTCAAAGGTTGGACGTAAAAAATGTTAAAGACGTACGCTTAAAGCTGCTTAGTATTTTAGATATGTACTATATTTCCTATTTTTAACCGATTTCAAAAAGGAAGAGGTTCTCAATTCGTCGTAACCTTTTTTTTTTTTTCTTTTTTATGTATGTTCCCCGATTACTCGAAGATGGCAGGACCGATTTGTTTTTTTTTGTTTGAAAGGTCCCATGATCATCAAGTAAGGACCTGATGATGGGATCCTGGAGAAATAGAGAGAACTCTTCAAATTTTACAGGCACACTTGAAGCGATTTGGGTACTTTTTAGAAGAGTACTTTCTCAGAGTGGTCCCATTTCAATTTGGTGAAGATCTGATGAAGACCTTCGGAGATAGGCAACGGAACTCCTCAATAAATGATAGCAAATGGACTGGGATTGCTGAAATTTCATATCTGTCTATTGTTAACACCAGTTCAAAATGTAACATCACGCCGGTACGCTGTGAAGGGGTAAGCACATGTGAACCACTAAAAAGTGAAAAATAAAAACTTTTTCCAAAAAAAAAACAACCGACTTCCAAAAAAACACTACAAAGTGTAAAATAACTTTAATTTCGGAAGGCGGTGACAAAAAATTAAAATACAGCTCCAAAGACACCGACTTCCGAAATTAAAGTTATTGTGCACTTTGTAGTGTTTTTTTGGAAGTCGGTTGTTTTTTTTTTGAAAAACGTTTTTATACATAGTGAGTTTGATGCTACTGAAAACTAAAAATAACATCATACGACACGCCTATATTTCGCCCAGGGTTAGGTACAGTGTCTCTATACTACTGGAAAAGTTATCTGCTAAAGATGACCTCACGTAACATAGGCTAGCTATAAAATAACTTTAATCACATTCAGACTGTCAAGCTAATTTATAATAAGCCTTCAAATATATTAGCAAAGGTATTTTGTTTCAGAAAGACAGTAGCATGGCAGGCGCGTTGCTGTTAACAGGAAAGCGTGGAATAAACGAAATAATTATTTAAAGCGCACTACAAAGGTGTTTAATTGTTCGATCTGGTAGATGGAGCGACTACTATTATTAAAGATAGCTGGGTCAGTGGATGCGAAAGGCAGACGATGGTGTTGTTGCGCAGCCTGGGACAGGACTATGTCCAGATTTTTACAGCACCTAGTAGGAGGTTCAAATCATTTTCCTGAAAACATAACTTCGTTAATTCTAGTTTCTATTTTCACTGCTTATCCTACTATTCTACTAGTGCTTCTGTCCTACTTCCTACTAATATTAAAAATGTGAATGTTTGGATGTTTGAACTAAATCACGCAAAAAGGCTGAACGGATTTGGATGAGATTTGGCACATATATAGATTATAACAAGGATCAACACATAGGACACTTTTTATACCGGTAGTATATACGTTCCTGTGGGATAGTTTTCGACTTCCAATCGGGTGAAGCCGTTGGAAAAAGCTAGTACAACATAAATGTTATAAAGGATTAACCAACACCTACTGGTTTCCGATCTGACGCATCTAATTAAATAAGTTCGTTATCCGACTAGGGGTCTACATAGTTTTATGAAATAAACCGGGGATCAAATTTTGAGCGTAGGCGAAGCGTGCAGTGTTATCGTTCATTTAAAATTTATTAAAACTGAGTTTGAATATTTCCCTTAAATAAATAATAGTTTAAAAAACTAAAAAACACACTTTAAAAACCAAAGTAAAAAAGGAGAAAATAATTTAATTCAATTAAAAAGCGTGGGGTGCTTTTTGAGGTATTTTTATAATCAATTAATGTCAAGCACCCCACGCTTTTTAATTGAATTAAATTATTTTCTCCTTTTTTAGTTTGGTTTTTAAAGTGTGTTTTTTAGTTTTTTAAACTATTACTTATTTTCTATTTTTTAGTTCTGCTAACTACAAAAACGTGTTTTTTTTTCTCAATTTTTTTTTTTTTAATTAATAAATTGTTTTCGGTCCTCGACAAGTTTACAAAGTTTCAATGAAATCTGATCGTTTAAAGTGGGTCAAAATGTAACCGACTCTTTTGAGCGGAGTCGGTTACATACAAACAAACAAACCAACAAACAAACAAACATACAAGTGAAGCTAATATAAAGCGTGTAAAATAGGAAAAGTTTAGGAGAAGGTTAAATTGCCATGTAAAATATGATGCTTATTAATAATCTGCGTCTACTAACTTGCATCGGGACTGCGGTGGTCGTATGGTTGTTTTTTTTTTTTGTAATAATAGTGTGATGAAAATATTTTAAATGACGATTTAACTTTGCTACACTGATAGCAGAGAGAGGAGCAGTGGTAGGCCAGTAGTATTGCCCCCAAGTTACGAGTTGTAAATCGTGAGTTCGAATCCGAAACCGGACAGGTGTTTTAATTTGTGTAAATTATTTCATCACCACTGCTGTCAAAACGGCGAAGGAAAACATCGTGAGGAACCCGGCGTATCGTAGCACCAAATATTCAAATACATGTGACATCTACCAACCCGCACTGGGCCGGCGGCTGCGTGGTGGATTTTGGCCCACTCCCATTCTTTGAGAGGAGGCCTGTGTCCCAGCAGTGGGAAGTTTATAGGCTGATTAAGAAGGATAAGATACTGATGATTATGTTTTAAACACATGGTGAAATTTTAAGTCTCAATATTGGAATTTGAGATTCATTAGGCAGCTCCAAAAGATGCTCTTTAAATCACATCCAACAGTCATTCGACAACAGAAAATTAGAACACGATGTACATTATTATATTTTTAACATGAACAAAGTATATAACAATCAACTTAATACAAGTGAAGTTCCAAATAGCAACACAAAGCAGTCGCGTGCCACGAAAAGAAAAATGCCCAAGAATTCCTGAGTGACGTAAGGTAACAAATAATAATCGTAAGTTGGCCTTATCGCGCCTTTCATAAAACCATCAGGCCGTATCTTCATGCAAAGTCGAATTTAATGGAAAATATCAGAGTTCGAAATGGGGAAAAGTTGCCTTTTATGAGATTTGGTAAATGGTTGAATTTCTGCGATTCTTGTTTGAAGAGATATCGAGAAACTCATTGTGGTCATTATTCCAAGCAATAAATATTGACTGTATACGAGATGAAATTTAAACCTTTATATCTAAAGAAATTTCCAGTCTGCGTACCAAACTTCAATCAGATATATCCAATAGTTTCGTCACTTTAGCTAGTCGGCAGATTGGAAAATCCATAGTTGGTCCATCACTATTAAGTACATATTTAGTTTGATAACATTTTTAATTTTCAATGTTAGGATTTATTACATACTTAAAAATACTCTTATGTCTCGACGCTTTCATTCATTTGTATGTCATAATGAGTGTTTGTGTCATAATGAATTATAGCAGCTGGAATTAAATTTTGACAGCCAAGACAAAAAAGCTTAACAATCGTAAAATACATTATCAAAACAATGGAAACCGAAGTGTTAGTGACACATCACACATGGGTGTTCCGAGAAATCACGAAAATACGTCATGATTTTTGCTCCCACGAAGCTTTTTAACAATGTGACTACCCACATTAACTCGAATACGACAACCTTTTACTTCATTACCTAACGTACGTAAATACACTCAACATTTCCATTAGGGTACACCCGTAATAATTAATCAAGCTACCAGGTTACCTGTCAAAATGACTTTTTAACATTTCAAAAACAACGTGCAAAAATGGAACAACTAAGTTTTTGTGTCCAAACAAAACACTTCGAATTTTAATGAAGGTGAGACGAGAGGACAATTAAAAGTTTTACATAATTCAGTTGTGTGTCTGAACCGGGGAGTGGCGGGACCCCCTTGGCATCCAGCCCCCCCACATCTGAGCCTGAGTTGATTACGAGATACGACTTTTTGAAAATTTAATTTGCCAAATTCTGTTGGAGTTTTGGCATGATCGCTTTGTGGTTTCTGGTTATTATTTCGGGATTGTTGTTGTTGAATTGTGTTGATGCCTTCTGTTTTTTCCCTCTCTATAATTAAGTTATGTCTTGTTGCCAGCAAATTCTCTTCACTCACTTAAATGTGTCACAGCTCCAACCAATTACCAGAATGTAGTGCAGTGCGTGTTTGCATTAAAAAATACTTCTTTTTCATCTAAATGATAGACTTATTTCGGACAAGCCACTTTGACCGTCATGACATTTTTAATGCGTTACTAAATTGTCGTAACATTAAAAATGTTACACCTTTTTCGATTTAGCTCTCATTTGCCAAGTGTACAAAAGTGGAAGGAACGTCGTTCCAACCTACAGGCCCACGACACCTCTCAACTGTTTAGTCGTAATTATATTTTCATTCATTATTTGTTGACTTTGGTTTACACAAACTTTACGAAAAACACACTTTTGTTGATCAAATTTGTGACTAGCAAGTGACTGCTTGTTAGTCAGTTGTGCACTGTGTAGCTACTGAAATAACCAATTGACTTTTGCTTTCGAAAAGAAACATCACATGGATATCCCATGTCAAAGATGATATTAGGTAATTAGAGTAAGATAAAGAACAGACAAGAACAAAAAAGATGTGTTCACTACTTATGTTTTTTAGTACTTACAGTTTTATGTATCACCTATACATAAACTGTAAGTACTGAAAAAAATTAAAACACGGTAAAAGGAACACATTTTTTCTTAATTTTTATTAATAAACTAGCTTTCACCAGCGGCTTCGCCCGCATGGAGATCGGGAACGTACTACCGGGATTAAAGATAAAATTCCTATATGTTAATACAGGTTATAAAATATCTGAGAGCCATTTTTCATCCAAATCCTTTAGGCCGTTTTTGCTTGATTAAGTAAGAAACATCCAAACATCTAAGTATCCAAACATATGAACATCATTCAGCCGAAGGACGTCCACTGCTGGACATAGGCCTCCCCCAAGCTCCGCCACTTCGACCGGTTCTGTGCTTCCCGCATCCAGCAGACTCCTGCGGCCCTCACAAGGTCATCGGTCCACCTTGTGGGAGGCCTTCCAACTTCTTCCGGTGCGCGGTCGCCACTCCAGAACTTTTCGACCCCATCGGTCGTCTGTTCTGCGTGCAATGTGCCCTGCCCACTGTCACTTAAGTTTGGCAATTCTTCGGGCTATGTCGGTTACCTTGGTTCTCCTGCGGATCTCCTCATTCCTGATTCGATCACGCAGGGAAACTCCAAGCATAGCCCTTTCCATTGCCCTTTGGGTGACTGCCTTCTTATGAGGCCCATTGTGAGCGACCACGTTTCGGTTCCATATGTCATCACTGGCAACACACACTGGTCGAAGACTTTCGTCTTGAGACACTGCGGTATGTGGGACGAGAAGATATTGCGAAGCTTCCCGAACGCTGCCCAACATATGAACATACAAACTTTTTCATTAATAATATTAAGTAGGATTTATCAAACCTCGCATTATTCAAAATAACGTCTACCTACAGTGCAGATCAAAAATCTCAAATTTTTCAAAAAGGCATTTTCACAACGAGATGTTTGTTGAAGTGAATAAAAACCTTCTTCATTATGTACCCGCCAGTAGTCTAGTTAAAACTAAATAACTTCTTAACCCCTAATGAAAGTAATTGCAAATATCGATCCCCAGTCGTCAAGCGAAGGGTGTTAATAATATTTTTACTACTTTCAAGCCCTTAATGCAAACAATAATGTTTTCCTCCGGACCCAGTGAAGCCTTATTAAAACTAAATAACCATCGTGTTAGTCACGCCATTATGGCGTGTGTAAATATACGCAGCTTTACTTTATAATTGACACCATGAGGGGTAGGGGGCGAGGGGAACAAGACCAGCTGGGTTTTTTACTTGGTCCTTTTAATTAGTTGTTTCCTTTATTCCATTAAATACACATATAAATTACATTTTTAAATATTAGTATACAAATATAAAAACATTTAAAATAAAAAATAGTAGCCTACCGGTATTCGGTCGTCCGTCCACCGGTCAGGGCTCCTGAGAGAGGAATCTCTTAACAATGCGAGCCGTGCCCAGGAGTACCGCTTTCTGGATCAAGCCCTTGACCCAGCTGCCCAACGAGAGCCTCCTCAGATGTTGGTCGAGGCTCTTGGCTATCAAGCTATTGGCTGTAACGACTATCGGTACAATGATCGCTGAGTCCACATCCCACATGTCGACAACCTCGTGAGCCAAGTCAAGATACTTGATTTGTTTATCTTTCTCGGCTTTCACGAGGTTCCCGTAATGCGGGACCGTTGTATCAACGATCATTGCACGCCGCTCTAGTCAATCCACCACCACTATATCAGGCTTATTGGCAACAATAATCCTGTCAGTGATGATGGATCGATCCCAGTAGTGTGACATCTCCATTTTCGAGAACTGGGTCGGCCACATACCTGTAGTACGGCACTTCTGATTCCACAAGGCTGTATTTTGTAGCAAGTTGCTGGTGGATAATCCTGGCTACTAGGTTGTGTCTATGCAAGTACTCCTTGTTAGCTAGACGAGAACACCCGGAGATAATGTGTCTGATTGAAAACAATCGACTTCCGAAAAAAATACTACAAAGTGAAAAATTACTTTAATTTCGGAAGGCGGTAATTTTTTTTTAAAATACTTAACCAAAGTCACCGACTTCCGAAATTAAAGTAATTTTTCACTTTGTAGTGTTTTTTCGAAAGTCGGTCGTTTTTTTTCCAGTATTAATAATACTCTTGCTTGCCACAGAATTTCACATTTTACTTTACTAAAAAACTGTATTGGGTAAACATAACGTTACATCACCACGCTTGTAATCCCCGAAGGGCTACGCAGATGTAGGTACCTATGGTAGGTACACCCACATTTCACCAGTTATATTTAAGTCCTATGTATCACGGGACGAGCTTATTGCCGTCAACTGGGCAAAAATCCAGACTCTGGGCTGCTCCTGAGAAATCCCAGATGGGAAGTCCAATACCACTTTGTCTGACCTGGGCCTCGAGCTCGGGACCTCTTGTTCAGTAGTTGCGCTAGCGCTTGACTACTAGACCAACGTGGCAGCCAACGAGGCTTCATTAGGTGTTATTTTATAAGCCATGGTAGTCTTTTCTTGGTCTTGTCTGATACCAAGATTATGTCTAGACTTTAATAGATACTGCGACCTCTAAATTTGTTTTGGCCTTTCTTCTCAGAGTAGTCAGATAGGAAACGCCGACCTCACCTAGTCTTCAAAATATGATTGACATCTAAAATTGTTTGCAAGACTACTTACAAAAACAAAATAATTTATCATACTAACCGTAAATAAAATTCTGTTACTAACTACGAGCAAGAAAAACGATTGAAGATTGACAAAACCGAAGTCAACAAATCCATTACGATTTTTAACTTCATTAGTGATTAATCGATTCCATTGATCATTTTCTTCATTCTTCAAAGTACTTTTGACTATAAAACCATGTAAGTGCTCTAGAAATTAATTTCAAGGAAGCTGTGAGGGCTCTTCACGAATGGAAGAACACTTAAGCTATCGTTTGATGTGACCTTTCTTCCTGGAACGTTATAAATTGAACTTCCTTTTTACTTCACAACGTAGATAACATGAAGCTTCAATTTTTTTCCTGTAATCTGTTTTGATATAAATAAATTTCGAGGGGCTAGTGGCTAAGTAATAACAGCCGCTCGGGTCGATCGATCAGGTTAAGCTACGCTTGCCGTGGTTGTTCCGTGGATGGGTGACCATATTTTCATACTAAGATCCTTCCGTGCATCGGAAAGCACGTTAAGCCGTTGGTCCCGGCTGTCATTTGTAGATCTTTGAGAGTCGTTACGGGTCGTCAGAAGCCCGAAAGTCTGACAACCAGTCTTATAAAGGGGTATCGTGTTACTCAGTAACTGGGTTGTGGACCGTGTACGTCAGATAGGCAGTCACTCCATGTAAAGTACTGGTATTCCGCTGCAACCAGTTAGACTGGAAGCCAACCCCAACATAGTTGAGAAAAGGCTTGGCAGATGATGATGAATCTGTTTTAACCGACATCAAAAAAGGAGGAGGTTCTCAATACGGCTGTATTTTTTTATTATTTTGTTTATGTTTGTTAGCTCAGAACTTTCGACTGTGTCCCCCCCAGTGGGTTCCCGCATTGTCGTTGCGGGGGGGCTCAGTAGCCGTGGTCCGCTCCCACGGTGAAGCGAAGAGGAACTCCCAGGTGGGGCCGCTCGTCAGGGCTTTTGTCTCCAAGCCGACGACGTAGCGGGCAATGGGTAGGTTGCGGTGGGGTGCACCGCAACTGAGGCGGGCCGCGATGTCGAATGGGAGGCATCGCGGCTGAGGGTTACAGGCTACGGCGGAGGAGGAGTGCCGGTACTTCTGAGTAGCGCTCTTCCCTTCCGTGGCCTGAACGGGGCCGCCACTGTTTGATGGCGGATGCGGTGGGGCCGCAGGGGAAGAGGAGTATCGGTATAGCGTTGGCCGCTCTGCCTATCCCCTGCGGCCGAAAAGTGGTAGGCGGCGGGGCCACTGCGCTGACCCGTCGCAGGGGGACCAACGGTTCCAGACACGGGTTCATCTGGGGCCCTTATATTACTTGGTTCTTGGGGTAGTCACGGCGTGCCATGTGTCCTGGTGCGCCAAACTGGTGGGGTCCGCAAGGGCCGATGCCTGCCAGGGGTGCGGTTTGTTCGAAAGATATACCGTCGCCCCTGGCACACAGGCAGCTGAGGGATAAAAAAAAAAAAACTTTCGACTATCTAACTACTGATTTTGATAATCTTTTTTCATTTGAAAGCTGGTGCTTCCCGTGTGGTTTCATGTATTTTCATATAAATCTGATGATGCGTTTCGGAGACAGACAACTGAACACTTCATAAAATTACAGCAAATCAACCGCGATTGCTGCAATCGCATGAATGGGTATTGTTTTGACCCCAAGGACGATGAAATTTCGAATTGATGTACTATATATAGTAAAAAAGTGAAAAATAAAAACTTTTTCCAAAAAAAAACAACCGACTTGGTTTGGACAACTCGGTTGTTTTTTTTTTTGGAAAAAGGTTTTTCTCTCTTCTGAAAGCTCAGTTTTGAAAATTATGGAAAGAAAGATTTCCTTAGTAAAATACACAAACCTTTCTAAATAATATATTCCAAAGAACGACTTAATTATACATTATCTATTATTATCATACGTGGTGACATCATGAATGACTAACGTACGATTCATAGAGGCATACAATGGGCAGGCCCCACCAAATACATGTTTACGTCATAACCAGCCCAAAACCGTGGTTTGTAGCCACATAATTAACACAACAACGAGTTTAGGCTCTATTTTTTGTTCCGTAAAGTTTACTTTTGTGTGACAAGGTAGCAAAAAGGCTTAGTTTCATTTCATGTTCATTTATCTTTGTGACTCAACGGTCGCATAGTCAATTAAAAACTGACGGATAAAAAAAAGTTGGTTTTTGCCGCTTGTGTGATGTGTCGCCTGGAGTGGATGAGGAAATGGTGTTATGGTTGCTATGGAAACCCCGGTTTTTGTTATTTTTTCGGTATTTCCGAGGCTTGTCTACTTTTTAGAAGTTTAAAGAAAAATGCAAACGTATTTTAGACTCTAAAAACGAACTGACTTAAACTTGCTGGTTGGTTCAAAATCAATTGGTTTCTTTGGATAAGTACGTATATATATTTTAGTATTTTGTCACCGACTTCCGAAATTAAAATAATTTTTAAATTTGTAGTGTTTTTCCGGAAGTCGGTTGTATGGTTTAAAACTTTTTAGTTATAGTACCTACCCAGTTCGAAAGTTCACCATCTTGGTGTCAAAACAATGCACATTTATGCGATAGCAGTAATCGCGGTTGATTTTCTATGTTTTTTTTGTATTTTTCAAGGCTAATGCAAAAACTACCGAAGCAAAGATAATAAAAATTATAAGGGACCACCCCTGGAGCATTAAAAACGAATTTTCGAAATCCATCCTCAATTGACGGAAATATCGGTGAACATACATAAAAAAATATAAACAATGGAACATTCTATTTAAAAAAATACAAATTCAATCTATCATTTACCAAAGTTGCTGGTCTCTGCAACGCTTAGTTATTATAAGATCTCCGTGGCCGCGTGGTTCTCCGCGATTCAATGGCGCGGCCACGTCCAAACCCTTATAACTTTTTAACCACAAGTTTGACAAATTTATGGTTTTGGGAATAAACTTTTACAAATTATTACAAAATCTTGGTTAAAAAAAAAGAAATTACGTCGTGGCCGCGTCATTGAAACGGACACGGGAACTTCTAGGCCCAGCTAACACAGCTTGCAACTAATAACTCACTTTACAAGTACCTTACTTTACGCAATTATGTAGGGCTGAGCGTAATTAAAATGTCATTCTGTCTGTGTCAACTTCAAATGATTGGCGTAAAGACAATGATGTTTTAATTTATGTTTAGCTTTAATTGAATGGGGGAGTCTTCGTGCATTTGCACGGTAGGATTCTGTTCTAAAACGAATGTATTTTTGAGCTGAAAGTCTTCCCAATTATTCCTTCCAAATGAATTGTTCATTTAAAAATCTTTTTATTATATCGTTTCCTTATGATAATCATGAAGTTATAAAATAATATGACGTTATAAAACATGTAAAAACGTTATTAAAACAGAGTTATTACCCAATTATAATCTCCCCTCGTAACTGCATTATAAAGATTGATTTATTAAAACTGCGTTTCCCGTATTTTTAGAACAGGTAAACACTTAATTCTCATAAAAGAAACATAATTATATTAAAACAGTAGGTAGGGTAGCAGGACGCAGACCCATGCTGTATTATTACAAAACGCTAT
This sequence comes from Antitype chi, assembly GCA_947359405.1. Taxonomy (NCBI): domain Eukaryota; kingdom Metazoa; phylum Arthropoda; class Insecta; order Lepidoptera; family Noctuidae; genus Antitype; species Antitype chi. Next base: position 3,559,949 of record OX375815.1, on the reverse strand, counting down.
TTTACTTTAGTTCTAACCTAAAGCACTAAGCCAGTTTTTGCATTTCCATCATTATTTCAATGTTGGTAAAGTTGGTAATAAAAAAATTACAACTTACACACAGCGCCGGACAATGTTATTGTTAGTTTTGTAAAAAGATCTGGATTTCTTTAACTATTTGGTTCTGAATTAAAAAACTGGCTTGGTGAATCAAACCTGCACCCTAATTGCATAACTCACGATTAATCATAATCTGTTTCGTTTTGAAACAGAGTGCTAAACCATTGCTTCATATGTTCGAAAAATGTCTGCTCAACAACGTTAATAACGCAATGAATATTGATGAACTGTCTAAATGAAACAGATCATGATTAATCGTATGTTACGCAATTAGAATGCTGATCGAAAGAAAAATCTTTGTTTTGTAATAAGGGGAAAAAAGTTTTTACGTTGTATCAAAACATGTAAATTCTAAATGTTCTGGATCAGTAATGGATACAATTGGACAGATACATAACAGCCGATCTATTGAAAGTGAAGTGAACTTGAAGTGAACTGTCAGTCTACCTGAAGCTAGGGATTGACTCTATTGACAGCTCTCGTCAAGGTCACATCACCAATGTCATTTTTACAGAATAACACTACAAGAGTGATTTTGCACAGCATTGGCTAAGACATGAACAACTTTTAAGGGATGGCGAACGAGCAGTTTTATGGTATACATGATCTGATCCCACCATCGCCGTTTTACTATCAGACATACTGCAGGATACCATCCGCACTTGGTTGATATCCCGACCAGTCATAGTAGTGCTTCTCCACCACGTTTATTATACGCACAGCCAAAGTGTGGAACTCTCTGCCAGCGTCTGTGTTCCCTTCCACATTTAACCCGTCTGCCTTCAAAGCAAGAGTGAACTGGCATCTTCTGGGCACGCTCATTCTATCAAATACCTCATCAATTGCAAACGGTCAAATGCAAGCCTAATCAGTAAAATAAATTTGTCTTAATATAGGTTTGTAGTTATCTTGAGTAAGTATCTAATAAATATCCGTTAATCTTGTCACATCATCGGAAATCACCCTTCACAAGTCCCATTCATCTCCTTTTCCTTATCAAAGGCCAATTCAATGGTTACCTTTGATGCCCTTGAATCCACCCCTCATTTCAATTATAATAAAAAAGAGGCAGCCCTAACGAATAATTTTACACCCTATTAATCTTTAGTACACAGGCACTTCTGAACGGTCTACTTTTCTCGTTTTAATCGCTACTCTCAATCAATACATTCACGTTATTATAAGAGTACCAAAAACCTTCTAAAATGTCCCCAGATTTACAACAATTGAGGTAAAGTTGTCCAACTTTTAGTGGTATTTTTTCAGGAGCTGAAATAATATTTTTTTAGGGGTGGCACGTATTTTACAAATGGATTTCGTTGGCGGTTTCAGTTCAGATTGGCTGTTACGTAAATGGAAACTTAAATTGACATGTGAATGGTTTCACTGTCCACTCACTTTTACTATGACAATAGGATTATGAACCCGTATTGTGAATACTTTATATCCTAAGCGAACGACGGTTATACGCAGCTCGAATTAAAAATGTTCAAAGTGCAATACATGCACGATGTGCCACTATATTGCTGGGCGTTAATCGTTGCTAAAAGCACTTTCTAGATTCTATTATTGGAAACAGTAAAATTATCTTTGCTTCTCTATCTAAACACAAGTAATACAATAATGTAGGTAGGTACAATCAAACGCATATCATTTAAAAAAAATACAATTGAAAACGTCTATATGTCGTAACACTAAGGTGACTTTCGTAGTGCAAGTGCTACCACTGCTGTACAACGCCCACAACATCTCTAGGAGTTTCTTGCCCGTTATTTTCCACAGGAGTTTACTACGCTTTGGAACGGGCAATTAGTGTCATCTCTCCAACTAACCGACCCCTTGACAATTCTAAAGCACCGGTTTATTTGAAAAAAAATGCTTCCCGTCTTATTACAAAACACGATCTAACGCGAGCCCAAACCTTCGAGACAGTTTTTGTATTTCGAACTTTACGCCGACTTTTGTAAAGTTCTTAGTACAAAAATGACAATCAGGAGCAGACTAAGTTGTTAGTTTTGTAAAAGGAACTGTATTTAGATTTATGTTAAGTTCGTATTTCTATAACAGGCTGGACGGTTTAAACCATACTGTTTAGTAATAAGACCGTTTGAGTCTATGCAAATAAAAGGTTGTATCTGAAAAAAAAAATTGTAGATTATTCCACAAACAATAATCAAACACCATCTAGAAAATCAACCTTTAGTCCTTCTCCCATGAAAACTCAACCCTCAAACTTCCTTTCACGTAAAAATAACATTCTATTTCATGCCGTCGGAACATATAATCCTTTTTTCGCTCGCAAAGCTTTTACATAGCAAAAAAACACGGTAATTCATTTGTCGTTGAATAATTGAATAAATCACGGTAATGGAACGGGTTTCAGCGAATGGATCTGTTTCCAAAATGGCTTTCGTTGTTGGATCATCTGTGAGGGAGAGCGGTGGTGACAGCGGTAAAGTAGAATTAAGATTAGTTAGAGTCTAATAATGTAGTAAGTGGTAGCTGTAATGACTACGTATTTCATGTTAAAAAATAATAGTTTAAAAAACTTAAAAACACGCTTTAAAAACCAAACTAAACAAGGAGAAAATAATTTAATTCAATTAAAAAGCGTGGGGTGCTTGACATTAAATGATTATAAAAATACCTCAAAAAGCACCCCACGCTTTTTAATTGAATGAAATTATTTTCTTCTTTTTTGGTTTGGTTTTTAAAGCGTGTTTTTAAGTTTTTTAAAACTATTATTTATTTAGTATGTTTTAGTTCTGCTAACTACAAAAACGTGATTTTTTTATTATTTTTTTCCTTTTTTTTCATTTTTCTCATTTATTTTTTTTAATTATTGAATTGTCATCGGTCCTCGATAAGTTTACAAAGTTTCAATGAAATCTGAATCCATAAGCCCCTCAATTAGCCACTTGCCTATATCAGATAAGAAACGGATTTTTTAAAATAAAAAATACAAGTTTTTATTTATTACTTGTTAACACAACGAACTAAAAAGTTTAAAAATAATTTAATCTCAATTATTTAAATAAAAGCGTGTTACATATTGACGGTTAGAAAGTTCGTTTTATTAACAAGTACCTAATAATAAAAGCTTGTTTTTAAAAAGGTATTTTTTTTCTTTTAATTTAATTTTTATTTTTTTAGTATGTAGCTCGTAATAATTCGTAGAACCCACACATATGTGTTGTTTTGAGCACTTAAAGTGCTATGTATCTGTGGATACCTTCCAGCTCCAGCACCAGACCCTGGTTACCATATAGGATCAAAGTACTCGTCAATACGAATCAAACGAGCCCAAACTCGATGGGGTTGTGTCGTTTTATTGCGGAGTTCCTATGGCCACCTTCCAGCTCCAGCATTACAAACAAACGCAACCAACTTACCCAAAAAAACTACAGCGGCGGCGTCTTTTTTGCTCTTTTTTTGATACCCGTATTGTAGGTGTGCATTAAAAAATAATAGTCCGCTATCTTAGGTGTTCCGCCATGTTGGATTTCGAATGACGTCACACAGCTAACCATGCATTGTCATCCAAACTAAACGTGTATACAATGTTTTCAGCTTAATCGGTTAAAGATATCTGCTTCAAAATTGAGTTGCAAGATTCCACCCGAACAAACATAGGTATATACATACATTGCAAGTTAAATAAAAGCTTGTAAAAATAAACATATATGTATACAAATACGTTAGTTACGTTGTAAACACGATTGTGTTATTACTCCCGAAATGAAGAAATCGGCATTTTGAATGTCAGGTTATAATTCTGTATGAATATAGACATTAAGAATTACTGAGAGTTGTTTTCAATACATACTGGCGTTGAAAACATTCGTACATAAACAAAAAGGATAGTGATGAGACCCTGAATTTAAATAATTTAAAAATGGGCCCAAGCCCTGAATAATGTTTTCCATTGAAAAAAAAATGGTTTATGGTACATTATATTGGTCTATTCGTTTACCTATGTATATAACTATTAAACGAGGAATGAATTTTGGTGATTTGACAGTTTTTGTGTACAAAACTATTGTATCTATTTATTTTAGACATAAAAGTTATGTAACTATTCAAAAATCAGCTTGTAGATTAAACCGCTAACAAAGAGTCCCCACAACATCTATCATTTACTAATTTCATAGGCGAGCCGTATCTCGTTACTTGTCAATATTCCGAACATATTACTTACTGCTAATAAACTTCTGAATATTATTATTATTTTGACAGGTGACACATATTTAAGTGAACGATCTATCTTTAGGCCTATACATACATAGATTCTGTTATGTGTGTGTGCGGGCTGACGCCCGCCTGGTTCGCGTCCACCCTCCCACCGGAGTCAAGTCAAGCAGCTTGCTGTGTTTCGTCGATGCGTGGGAGTACCAGTGCCTGTGTGCCAGGGGCCGCGGTATTTCTTTCGAACAACCTGCACCCCTGGCAGGCATCGAGACAGTGAGCTACCCATTACTCGCCGTCTGCAAGCTCGCGCCTACGGTGGCTGGGAATCAGCCTGGGATTCCCGACGCCCAGGGCGTCTCCCGCGGCGACTACGTCCGTGAGGGCGCATATCCTGTCTTACTTTACGAACTTCACTCCTGTATGGTTGTGATTTTGTAGGTCCGAGATTTATTAATAAGATATGTCAGTAGGTACAACATACGACCCGTTATCATCTGATATGCATAAATAATGATTAATAGGCTAACCAAGTTTGGGAAATATTGGTATATGAATGAATATTTTCAGGTCAAGACCACAAACTTTTGGCTACTTTTGTGGGACCAATATGTCATATATAAGCCAACCTCAATTTTTTACGTGTATTCACGCAGAAAGCTAGTAACCGGTGTTGATATGCCAGCGTTAGTCAGCACTGACAAGCGCTGGTTGTCAAAGGTAGGCGAGTTGGCAGTTTTCATCAAATCACTTTTGCCGCTTTGTGATATGCCGATATGTGCCAACAAGTTCGTATCTGAATTAGTCGTCGCCAGTCTGCACTGGTTCGCAATGGTTTTGCAAAAAAGTGCGCAGTGCCTCAGCATAAAATAACTCAGGTACATATTACAATACGAATTGACAACACCAATACGAGCACATCCCTAAAGCATCATCATATCATACATCACACTAAAGTACCCCAATTCTTGACTCAGGAGTTAATAAGCAATCGCGAAAACAATCAACTGTTAGCGATATCCATCGGTTTATTAATCCTACAGAAATAAATACGGACAACGAGGCGTTAGGTATTAATATCTACTGTCTACTGTCCGTATAAATTAATCCGAGCCGTCAGTTGAGAATGTCGAACAATGCGGGGGCGAGTGTAGGACTAGACTCGAATGACCAGTTTATGTCGACACTTCGGAGTGATGTTGGTTTCGATTCTTTTGATGATTAATAACGTAGTGGGATTGTAGGAACTACTGTTAAGTGTTCGTTGAGATCATAGGTCTAATCCTCAGGTCGGAAAATGTGGCTTTTTGTTTTGTATTTTTCAGTAACAACCTGGACTCTGAATTAGTGCCCGATTGAATATTTGACGTCAGATTCGTTTACAACTATAGTCATATTTGTATGTATCTATTGCATTACATGACGCTTATACACTTATTATTAAAGATATACAGATAGAATAAAGTTAAGCTAAACTTACGGCTCGAAAATATTATCGTTAATGTAATGTTAGTTAGTAAAGTGCCAATCAGTCACTTTACTCCGCGTTTATTAATAAGCAAATCAATAAGAGTGTGCTATGAGGAATGATAGAAATAGCCAATTTATTATATAAAGTTAAGCTGGTGTCTAGAATCAGGGCCAGTATGTCAAATTCAGATCGTTTGAATTTAATTCCCTCATTCATTGAGTGTCTAAATATATTGGTCGCTCTATAACTTGATAGGTTGAGTTAGGTGGATATAAAGGTTGAATTTAGTTTGGTAGTTGTAAAATTTGATATAGGACTATGTATAGTTTAGGGCAAAGTGCTATAATGGATCAGTTAATATGCCATCAATGTGCTGCAAACTAAGTTAAAGTAGGTATGATGTGAATTGTTAAATATTGTTTGCAATTTTATTTTGGAAAAGTATGTACGAGGATTAATTATCTCCACATTTAAGAGCAGCAAGGTTGAGCACAAGACCTTCGTACCAGAATAGATACCTCCGGTACGTACGTCTCCACCATTGTCGTGGAAGTTCCCAACATTTGTAGTTCTGGACAAGCTTGCTCAAGAGAATCGGGTTTCTCAATATTCTATAGTCTTCCGATATAATAACTAGTTCAGTATTGTTTATTGACTTCGTAGTAAAGTAATATTGTGCAAGAATTATGTGTGTCTATATTTTAAGTAATGTGTAAATTAGAAATAGGATTTAATAATGTAGAAGCGAACAACAAAAAAGGAATCTTTTTAGAAAGTTTCTACTTATAAATGGGGACATTTTTGTGTACCTACACTTGATACACACAGTTGTTGTAAAAAAAACCTACATTAAATCAAAAATTAGTATTCAAACTAAGAGATTAACCAACATATCCACACAAATCTTTCCCCAAGACACATCCAAAGGTATCCACTTAATTTGTTGACCGTTTCCCTTAATACCGGGGCATAAACATCAAATATCTGGGCAGACGGCCCATAACCCGTGAAATTAAGCCCTACACCCCTGCCAGCGTCTAATTCTTATCATCGTTAAGTTTTATCAGTTTATGACTTTATGGAGTGTGTCAAAGTGTTAAATTTTATTGAGAATCGATTTCATAGGTTATCTCATTGTGTGTTTGATTAGTTTCAGTTTATAGGCTTCATAATCAGGGACTTTAATGCTGAAAATAACTTTGTTTGGAGAAAATGAAGTGCGTAATTTAGTATTAGATTTTAAGGACTCATTTCAATTTATATTTCATTTCAGTTGAGTGCCTTAGTACGGTTTTGTTTCGGATTATTTGTACTCATAAAAAGCGAATAAAGCGTACAATGGGATTTAAGTTTTATTATAGACATAAAGCGTAATTTAGATTGAAATTTCATACATTTTATTATTAAACAAAAATTGTATTGGTTAAGTCGATTGCACGTCAGTTTCAGTGGTAACAAAACCAGTTTATGCTAGCCTCGTATTCGATTGTAATTTAGTACGACGTTAGGATAGCTCAAGGTGAATGTGTTACCATTGTCGTGCGTCAAACCCTAGACGGCAAAAATTTCCTTTATAAAAAAAAACGTTGCAAAAACGAATTTTGTAGGCTAACTTAGCCTATCCTTCGATGCGCAATTTTTTTGCTAGGTCATAGTGTCAGGTTGTATGTAGATATCAAATATAATTTGCGAGAGTAATAGGTGTATTTACAGAATTATAATCATTAATATCATCAATACAACCCTTTTTATTCAAATAATCCCATTTACATAATTCATGAAATAGCCATTCATAACATAACACATCACGCCTTTTTTCCCTTAGGTTTGGGCAGAGATGTATCTAAAGTATACACACACAATTCGCCATTCTATGGTATTTATATAATATGAACTTAGATAATTAAGTAAATATCATACTTGTTACATTGCGCATCATATTACTTTGTTCAACATAGAGACTGACCCTGACCTGTAGTAATGAGTAGCTCGCTCTCTGGTAAGGACCCCAAGCCCGGGTCGACGGCGCGTTGTGTTCCACGCGCGCCTAAAAGAGATGTTAGCACTAACTGGTGGGATCCGCAAGGGCCAGTGCCTGCTAGGGGTGCGGGTTGTTCGAAAAAGATAGCGTGCCCCCGTGGCACACAGGCAACTGAAGGAAGACGGATGGATTTTAGTCAGTAAAAGTCTGACACGCCCTCTCGCTCCACCCAGAGCGGGAAAAATTATTTGATGATTTCCCACCAAAAAATAAAACCTCTGACCTGTAAGTTGCATAAAAACCATGGCACTTCCGCCTTAGAAATGTTGGAACAATAATTCAAAGGTATAAATAAAGCGAAAATTGAGCAAACAAAAACACAAACCATTTATTTCAATTAAAGCAATTACAGTCTCTTTTGAATTGTCAAGGGATCGGTCAGTCAGACAATTGAAGCCAGAGGCCTATTCCAAAGCGTTTCTTTGGTAGGTTCTTTTTTCATTACTCCGTGGGTAGGTTCCTTTGGAGATGAACGGGTAAGTAACTCACCGGCTGCAGCATGACGATCTTCAGTTATCATTATCTCCACATCAAAAACGATTTAGTAACACGTGTTCAACGGCAGTAGATACATTTTTCTATATCTCAACCTATAAAAAAGGTAATAAAATACGTGCAACACATGAAAATCTCTCATAAATTCACTCAACACTTCCGGGCTCACCGCGAGATTTGGAAAATCATAAAGTTACAATATTATACGTCATAGCAAACTCACCAACAAAGTTTGTGGTACACCTAAAATGTTTCTTTTTTCGTGTGCATATTTTATTGGGATTTCATGATTTCATATTCAAATCTCCCTTGAAACTGTGTAAAAAGTTTTTACAACTGAACAGTTTAGCATAAATCCAAGAGAGTTGGAGATTAAGAAAATAATGTGAGAAGAAGGTGATTTAACGAAAGATTTAGCACATTTTATTGAGAGTCTGCGTTTTTTATAAACGCATCGAGAGTTCCAATCAAATATTTATTATTAGAAGAGTAATAGTGAAGGTTCTCGCCGGCTCTTCTCCATAGGAAGTAATCAATTGAAACCATGCACCTAGCTTCTGACGTTTCATAAGTGCCCATGTGGGTTTATGTGAAATAAAATATTTTGATTTTGATGTTGAATAAAACACGATTTACAACAAAAAAAAACACTGCAAAGAGTAAATTACTTTGATTTTGGTGACTTTGGTTTTGAATTTTCGTTTTTTTGCCACCAACTTCCGACTTTTTTGAACTGTGCTTCTTGGTTTTGCAGATAAATTAAATTTTCTTAAGAAAAAACTGGCCAAACGCATAACCTCCTCGTCTTTTTAAACTCGGGTAAATATCACAATAATATTTTGTTTGATGATTTCGTTAGCAAATAAAGCAAGCAAAAAAGTATATTTTTCATGACAATATTCAAATATTTCTGGGAAATAAAGACGTAAAAAGACGTAATCCCATCGCCAAAAGTAATAAATTCGTAGCAAGACTTACAGAATTGAACTACAAAGTTGGAGTTTCCAAGTACGACTGGGCCAGTGGACTTAAATTAAAATGTAACAATTTATGGTAAGACGCCTGCCATAAATTTAAGCTTCTAATTGGCTTTGCAGAGTTGCCGTAAACTCTTTTACAGCTCAATAGCTTGCTTTATTAAATACAGTGATCCGTTGCGGGTTTGCTTGAGCTTTTTTCTTGGATTATACAGCTTAATTCATGTGCAGCTATTTGATTACAGATTAAAAAAATGATTATCCAAAGGAATATTTTAATTAATTGCTTTAGGGTGTCATATTTTGCTATAAAAATCGCATTCAGAAAACTTTGTTAAAATGAACTGTCATATCAATTGATGCTAGGGATTTACACTATTGATTATCCAAGAATCCGATTCCCGAAATCCCCGCTACGATTACACAACAACCTCGGGCAAGCTTAAAAGTCGTAAAAGCTTCTTACGCTCCACGCAGGCCATCCAGGACAAACCACCCATTGCGAGAATCATACTATGGGAAGAGTAGCATTTACCACCTCCCAACTTCGTTAAAGCCCAGAAACATTTGCCTCCCGGGTGTGATCTGCAGTGGCCAAGTAGGCGGCTGCAGACACAATTTGTCAAAGTGGGGGATCACTGACTCATCCAACACCCAGTGCAAATGCGGTGTTTCTTATCAGACCGTGCCCCACTTGTTCGAGTGCCCTAAGTGCCCGTTCATCTGCACCTTGGATGATCTGAATAAAGCAACTGATTCCGCAGGTAACGTGGCCACCAACTGGGCTCTAAGTATACATAAAAAAAATGTGTACAAATACCATCGAGACGAAAAGAAGAAGAAGGAACTTCTTCTCCTTCTTAGTGTGGCTATAACAATCTAAATACAGGCAGCCCAGGATTTGGCTACGATTTTAACGCTTTCAGCAGCGTCCATCAGCTCCTGTCGCGTGCAGACAGTAGGACACGCTGGACAAGATATTAAGTGCCCCATTGTTCGTGGGACAGCACCACATTTACACTCCAGGTCTTCGGTGAATCTCCACCTGTGCAGATTTTCTTCAGTTCGGCCTACCTGAGTCTGGAGTCTATTTAAAGAATTCCAGGAAAGCCAAGGCAACTCATGTCCAGATGCGACAAGAAGACACTATTTGACAGGTCACTTCACGGTCACTCCACCAGAGCTTACATGGTTTTTTTTTTTTTTTTTTTTGAGGATGGGAAATCATCAAATAACTTCTCCCGCTCTGGGTGGAGCAGGAGGGCGTGTCAGACTTTTACTGACTAAAACCCACCCGTGTTCCCTCTGTCGCCTGTGTGCCAGGGGCGACGGTATCTCTTTCGAACAACCCGCACCCCTGGCAGGCATCGGCCCTTGCGGACCCCACCAGTTCGGCGCACCAGGACACATGGCACGCCGTGACCACCCCAGGAACCAAGTAATATAAGGGCCCCAGACGAACCCGTGTCTGGCACCCTTGGTCCCCCTGCGACGGGTCAGCGCAGTGGCCCCGCCGCCTACCACTTTTCGGCCGCAGGGGATAGGGAGAGCGGCCAACGCTATACCGATACTCCTCTTCCCCTGCGGCCCCACCGCGTCCGCCATCAAACGGTGGCGGCCCCGTCCAGGCCACGGAAGGGAAGAGCGCTACTCAGAAGTACCGGCACTCCTCCTCCGCCGCAGCCTGTAACCCTCAGCCGCGATGCCTCCCATTCGACATCGCGGCCCGCCTCAGTTGCGGTGCACCTCACCGCAACCTACTTTTTGGCCGCTACGTCGTCGGCTTGGAGACAAAAGCCCTGACGAGCGGCCCCACCTTGGAGTTCCTCTTCGCTTCACCGTGGGAGTGGACCACGGCTACTGAGCCCCCCCGCAACGACAATGCGGGAACCCACTGGGGGGGAGAGCTTACATGGTGAGATATGTACAGGAGAGATTGGCAGTTTTCCAAAGTAAAAACCAAACTAAATAAAAAGTTTAGGCCGACTTCCGGAAAAAGTATAAATGGGACAAAGATTTTCAATACTGCAGAATGAGCAGTGAATATTGTTAGTTCAATAGTTTCAGGAACTAATACTTTTTCAAATATCCACAGATAAATGAAACTTTTATAAAAAATTCTATTGTGTTTTATTTTTATTACGTTGCTGGTACTATCAAACAATTTTATTGGGATTACGTTACTTTCACCATCTTTATCATGAATAAAATTGTTCGTTAATACATATTTATCCATTGCAGCACAGTGACTTTAAATTATACTCGGGCCATTACAAACGCAAAGTTAGAGTCATAAATCACTTTTATCGGACCTCTCACTCGCACTTATTACCCTTATGGCGCAGCGCTAGCGCTGTGCGTATCTTTACGTTTATGACATAATAATATCACATCCGGATAATCTGCACAAACAAACAAAATCATTATTTTTTCCTGTATACTCAAAACTACATAGTGACAGTTCCGGCGAGTTCAGTTTTATGTCTTATACTTACCTACTGAAATACCTGTAATTAAGTTGTTATGAAAGTCACAAAGCTGACACAGTACTTTGTATTGTTATCATGCATTTTTAAAGAGATGTTACGGATAAATGTCGTTTATTAATAGGGAGTTATTTGGTCGACTGTTATATAACTATCAACACGTGTAATGATTTTCCGATTTCTGGAACTGGGTTTATATATCTTAGTAATAAAGATTATTATGTGCAAGAGTAGTAGTGATATCTTTCTCTTTCGAACAACCCGCACCCCTGGCAGGCATCGGCCCTTGCGGACCCCACCAGTTGGTGCTGACATCTCTTTGAGGCGCGCGTGGAACACAACGCGCCATCGACCCGGACTTGGTCCTTACCGGACAGCGAGCTACCCATTACTCGACATCTGTAAGCCCGCGTCTACGGTGGCTGGGAATCAGCCTGGGATTCCCGACGCCCAGGGCGTCTCCCGTGGCGACTACGGCCATGAGGGCGCATATACTGCCTCTCCCGCACGTGCGCTACCTCCCTCTTCGCGAATATTACTGCTTCGCAGAATGAGGTGACGGCTACCCATGCACTCTAGCTCCGTACCATGGCATGGATCAGGGCCGGACGCGAGAGATCGCCGCCACCGATCGCATCCACGAGGACCCGGCGATCTTTACAGTGGAAACACCCGGGCGTTTCTTCCCACCTTATCTGAAACAGGAACCTCCCGAAACAACCGTGTCCGGTGAGAACCTGCATCAGGCGGAAAGTGAGGACGCCGTGCCGCCTCTCTAGCCACTCTCAAAGAGGGGACTTACCGCCGCAATCGTGGCGTGCCCGTTCGATTGTCCCTTGCCATACTGTGTTTCTAAAGCATTTGGGAAATCGATTTTGGCGAATCAATAGCAATTGTGCAATTAAATAATAAATTATCTAAAGACCTCAGAAATTGAGTATTAGTGAACAAACGTGGTTCTCTGTGTGTGAAGAGGTTTCTGCCTGACACTGTCCTATAGTGGCAAATACAGGCTGATTTTATTAAGACTGCAGTCACGATGCGGTTTCGCAGAGTGCCAAGAATCTACCACAACATTTGACAATCGGTTAAATATCTCGGGTTTTCCGTGTTTATACGTCACATTACATTATGACAAATTTAAAAAATTGCCAAGTTTTATTTTAATATTTTATTAATTTTATTTTTTTTCTTTTTAGTGGTGGTGGTGGTTTTTATGGCAATAATGTTATGGCATCTTAACCTCTAGATAATACTATTTTTATTAATTCCCGCTAAAAATATTTTTTTCATCCACATGACCTTTACAAGTTTTAGTGTTATGAAAATCTATCGAAAACTCATGTATAAAATCATCTCTTATGCAACGAGTAAACGGTTCATATATTACACCTATATAAACTAGGACACTCCCATGAGATACATGAACATTACTAGTTTTACAGCCAAGCTTTACGTCCACGTATCGAAAGATTTTATGCCCTATTGTTAGTACTAAAATTTTATAGAAACTTACCGATACCCCTATTTTCCATGTTATCAAAGCCTAGTAATAAATAAGCCGGGAATGCCTCTTTTCCTTAAAGCTGTGGCATGCATAGACACGCTCGTACGTTAGCGAGGTTGATCCATATGGATATGGGTTATCCGCTGTACAGAGGCCTCAATTTTAGAATGAGGTTTTGTTGGTGGAAGCGACTTTATTGGTCTATTTTATAGATGTAGTCGATACATAAGTATTTTGGGTAGTGAGATGAGCATAGATTAGTTAGATATTCAGGCGAATTAAAAGGGTATTGTCGTCTACCTGATGTATTGCCAAGAAATATTCGTGACAATAGTAAATTATGTCAATAATGTGAAGCTATTTTGGTGCGCAGAAGTATCTTCTGTATGGCCGCAGCTATTTACAATAAATTACCGAGTGGTTGAAAAGGCTTGATAACGGTGCTGTTTAAGAGTAGACTATGTAAATTTGTGAACTACAGTGTGACTGAGTTTTACTCAGAAAAATAAAATTGGCAGAATTGGCCTGAATTGGCCTGAATTGATGTATTAGTTTAAAATAAATGAATGATAGTAAAAAAAAAATGCATGCCGAGTGCTAATATGGGTGAACTTTAATGACATCACCTATTAAGTATTACCTATATTTTAGAAATAAATGTGTATTCTATTCTATTCTATCATTCAAGTCGAAAGACGGCCAATGCTGAACATAGGCGTCTCCAAAGCGTCACTGGATCAATCGGTCATACTTCTCGCATCCAGCGGTAAAAATGTAAATGCAGAAATAATGTTAATTTTCAGAAAAAAATATAGACTTCGTGACTAGTCAATGTGATGATATCTGAATGGTAGTTACTATATTACTTTGTTGTTATTAATCAGCAAAATACAATATTAAAGAGCACGAAGGAAACTCTTTGCGCAGTACAGACGAGATAGTTTTACCTACCCGTACATTTACCTACAGTTTTAGCACAAAACATAGTATAATATCCTAAATAAAACATGTACCACCATATTTAAATCGACCAAGATATTTGTAATTCATTACACACAGCCGCTGCAGCACTGTGCATGCTAACCACTCGGTTGGACTAAAAACGCTTTGCTTGGAATAGTTTCAGGGAGATATTTCAATATCTACAACGTTACTTGCAAAGGTTTGGGCCCTGGTTCCTTTCCGGGAGTCAGTTACTCTTTGGCTTTGTTTACTGGTAAAAAAAACTTCATTATTTTAATGAAATTGAAGTTATTTTTTTTTGTTTTAATATGGATATGCCAGGGTAGCGCGGGAAATGATTTATAGATTAGAAATATTATTATAGAAATAGGTATTTGTAAGAGATTTACCGAGATTGGCAAGGCACAGCAAAATCTGAAAAAAGAGCAATTTAAACAAACGTGTAATTTATTATGTGCAAATGAAGGCCAAAATTGTAACTGACTTCCTGCTCTTTCCATTCAGGGCTAAAGTGGACCACTGGTCATATGTTTTCTCCAGCTCATCCTGCCATCTTCTGCGGGGTCTGCCACGGCGCCTTCTGTCTGTGTCAGGGCTCCACGTAGTGGTTACTTTGTCCCACAGCTCACTGGGCATACGGCTCACGTGGCCAGCCAAGTCCAACATCAGCTTAGCGGCTTCAGTTGATCTATTTTTTAACATTTCAATTAATTTTAAGACGTAATTTTTTATTATTTAGACCGATTTTAATGGTTTCACAAGAGCTTAAAATATACTTAGCTATCACGTCTGCAACTTTATTAAAAACAATATAACGATGAAAAAAGCACCTGCCCAACAATCTTGTTTATTACAAACATAAAGTATCAAAAGAACTAAATCCGAAGATTACTTACAGCAGTATTACATTTTTAATTAAATTTTTAATAAACAGTTCTGGGCCGTTTGTGTTTTACTATCGTTAAGGGACGTTGGCGCTAGGGCTGTGGTATGAAAAGGATTACCTTATTCAAAATTAAGGTTCATCATTCTTAAAACTGATTATAGGAATAAAATAAAATAATGTTGTATTTTTTAACCAATGTTTTGTCAAAGCTTTTATCTTTTTTTTTGGAATATATTGTACTTACTTGCATAAGAAATACCTACTAATTAAGAGACTAGCTGTGCCCGCGATTTCGTTCGCGTCAATGTCGGTCGCTTAGAAAAGGTGTAGATACCACTCTTCCATTGAAAATTAAGAATCTTTTTCTCCTAAGAAGTTTATTTTTGTTGCGCGTATTTACTTTTTATAACATCAGCTAGTCCTAGCAGTCAAGCCGTTAGGGAGATAAGCCATTACAAGCAGCAAAACCGTATAGTAGTAGTATCGTATGTACTTTGATATGCATTTAGTAAAAAAGTGTTATTTTAATCATTTAAAACAGATATTTCAATTTTATTTATTTGTATTGAAGATGTACAGATAATATTCGACTGTTTTACCAACCCAAAACTCAATTCCGTAATGTGCATGCTCTACAACCCAAGATAACTTATGTCACGCTCACTCAAAGGCCTCGCTGAAAGGTTGAGCTAAGTAGTGCTGATTCTTGCGTCATGTTCAGGAACGGGCGCCGTCAGTTGGGACTGGTCATCTCTAAGCTAACATGGCTAATTTTTTGTACCATCTGTATTAACGCTTTTAATGTCACATTTACGTATTTCTATCTCGCTCTTACATTTATAATTTAAACCTCAATAATGTAACCATTATATTCTTTTAAGATTTTGATATAAAGAAATAGTTAAGGCCAATGACTGTAATCGTTAGATGCCTGCTTCGTTTAAGCAAACTAAATTAATCAACTGCTTCTACGTGGGACTTTATAATTGCTTAAATAATTTTGAATATTAAAACAGTTAGTACAAGGTATTATTTTGAATTAGACATGTAGATTGCTAAAATTTATAGGTATGTAATCATTTTCTTTTTTAAGTATGATTTGTAACCGCCAATGTGAATTAAAATTGTTGCACAAAATTACGCAGGCTTAAAAAGTCATCAGTCCCATATTACAAAGGCTATGTGACGTGACGTGATGTGTAAAGATGGTCACCCATCCACGGACCAACTGCGGCAAGCGTAAATTAACCTGATCGATCGACACGTGTGGCTGACATTAATTACCCACAAGTGGCTAATTTAAATGTAACTTACCAAATAATAGGGGTTAAAGTATGAAATTGCCGTTGTATAGTAATAGACACTTCGAATTGACTTAAAATCTTCATGGTTTGAGATTTCCGTGTGAAACTTTTTTCACGTGATACCTATGAGGTTTTTCTTTTAAAAAATGTGCAACATTCGATTTTCGACTTTCAATTGTTTCTTTTATTCAGCTTAGAAGTAAAGATGGATACTTCGGAAATCCAAGTTATTTTTAAATACGAGTTCAGACGCGGAACTAACGGAGCAGAAACGGCTCCCAATATCAACGTTGCGTTTGGAGAGGGGACTGCTAATGAACGCACCGTGCGTTTTTGGTCTAAACGCTTTCGTAATGGAAACTTCGACTTGAAGAACGAACCACGTGGTAGACCGCCCACACAGGTGAATAACGCTGAATCGAAGGAGATGGAAAAAGCCGATCCGAGTCAAACTACCCAGGAATTAGCAGCATGGTTTAACGTTACCCTACCTACAATATTGACTCATTTGCATCAAATCAATAAAAAAAAAAAATGAGAAAAATGGGTGCCTCATGATTTGACTGATCTACAGAAAGAAATGCGTGCTGAAACTTGTGTTGCCTTGTTGAATCGGTACAGAAATGAAGGAATATTGAATCGAATTGTGACATGTGACGAAAAGTGTATTGCTTACGATAACCGTAAGCGAAAAATGCAATGGCTGACCCCAGGTCAAACGCCGCAACAGTGCCCTAAAGCAAAGCTTACCATTAAAAAGGTAATAGTAACTGTTTGGTGGTTTCTTCATAGTGTTATTCATATAGCTTTCTCAGGTCTGGTCAGGCAATAACAGCAGATGTTTACTGTGCCGAACTTCGAACAATGATGGCCAAACTGGCAGTGAAACAGCCCCGACTCGTGAATCGATTTTCACCATTATTCCTCCATGATACCGGAAGACCTCACACTGCCCGAGAAACCGTTGTAACTCTACAGAAGCTGCAGTTAGAAACTATACATCATCCTCCGTACTCGCCAGACCTTGCTCCAACGGACTGCCATTAGTTTCGTGATTTGGACAATTTTCTACGTGACAAAAAAATTTTCTTCCCAGGAGGCAGTACAAAATGCTTTCACACAGTTTGTAGAATCTAGATCCTCAGAGTTCTATCGTAAAGGCATAAATTAACTTCCGTTTAGATGGTAGCAATGTATAGATAATGAGGGTAAATATTTTGGTTAAATAAATAGGTTATATATTAGGAAAAAAAGAAGTTTCAATTTTTCAGTATAAATCGGCAATTTCATACTTTAACCCCATATTTACCTTTCGGTATTCCTTATAGCTGTCTTCAGTGTACAAAAAAACACGAAATTACCGTGTACCTGGTATCGAAAATACCTTTTTACGCGAAATAATCAGACATGTAACATCGCAAGAGGCATGTATCAATACTAAGATCTTTTTACAACACGCGTAGAATTTATTCGATATAATTTTCAATAAAACATTGGATATGTTTATTATCAAACAACCAACATCAAATAGATCCCTTACCAATGGTTTGTGAGTTATTTGAGCACTTTGTTCAGTATTGAAGAATTCACCTGGAGTCTTCATAAATAGAAATGTTTTTTTTTACCTATTTTGGTATGGTAATTTTATTCTGGGTGCATCTTTTTCACATATAATTATATAATGAATGTACTATGTTAAATATTGTACTTAAAACATTTTAAAAGAGTAACGGTGGAGTTTCTTGCCCATTCTTCTCCATACGAAACTACATTTTGGAAGGGGCAGCAGAGGTCCAGAGGTCCTAGTTTAACTTTTGTTAGGTACTTCAAGTTGTAGCTATATTTACAAAATGCAGAATTGCATATGTAAGCGGGCATGCCCTTTATGCCTGGAGGCTTTTATTTAGATTGTAAGTTCTGTTTACGTTTTATTTTATTTTTTATTATTTATTTCTATCTGAGTACCTATAGTTTTCAATTTTTTGATGGTATATTGGCGTGAGCTAGCTGACATAGGGCAAATGTAATGTTTTTTTTTGTGTTTCGTAATGTTAATTACCTACTATTGTATATAATCAAGTTCTTCTAGCTTAATAGACAGCTGTGCTGCTGGGGAGTGTGTTGCGTTACTTCTTCTTCCCAGCTAAAGCACTAGGAAGTGGTGAAGGGCGGGCGTTTTGGGGGGACTGTCTTATGTAATTTTAACGTTAAAAAGAGCTGACTCTCAGCCTAGTTTGCATAAATGACTTTTGATTTTGTTTTTTTTAGCCGACTAGAATCAATTCTATTTTAATGTTAATGTTGACGTTCAAAACTGCCTTTTAAGTGCCTATTTGAAATAAATGCTTTGACTTTAACTTTAACAGTGTTCAGTCACATAACCTACTTATGTATATAATGTAGTGCAACCAGAATACGATACATTTAGAAATCCATTATTTTAGAAACATGGAGAGACAGACGCAAAGTCTATAATGGAAAATTTTGTGCCAAAGCCGTGTGACATATACGTAAGTAACGACGTGATGAAAGAAGTGAAAATAACATGAAATTATTGCTATTACGAAAGTTAAAAGCAATCATTTCCTCTCAAAAAATGTGCAGCATAATAATCATGTGCATTAATTAGGTACAACCCTCAAAAATTATGTAATTTTTCATGAAATAGAAAATACTGACAGACGGAAGGCGAGAAAAGTATGAAGGAAGAGGATAATTATTTTCATTCTTTTTTCACCGCTTTATCCTATGCACCAGCTGCTTCCCGGGGCTTCGCCCGCGTTGATATCGGAAAAAATCTTACGGGAACGATCTACCTATACAAAAAGTAGCCACTGTTAGTACTCTTTATTTACATCAGCTATCTGCCAGTGAAAGTCGTGTCAAAATCAGTCTAGCCGTTTTGGAGATTAACCAGAACAAACAAACAGACAGAGACGTAGACAATTTTTGTTTCAATAGGTATTTGGTATACCTAAGTACCGTATTTACTTTAATATTTTTTTAGTAAAAAACTGTTATTTTGGCATAAAAAACAGACACTTCCATTTTAAATATTTATTTTTGTGGGTGCGTATGGATAAATTATCAAAATATTGAAATACATATATGGAATGAGATAGGAAACTACTAGAAAAAAAGCAACCTAGAGGTCTAAAGACATTTTCATTAGTTTTTCACCGGTTTAAATACGAAAACAAATGGTACAGAACAGTGATGTAGAAACAAATACGATCGTAAAAGCATGTAACGTGCATTTTACGAGAGCACCGAATAATTCGGTATAATTCACTGCGAGTGGCTTCGTGTCGAGTTACGACCAGTATTCCGGTGTCAAAACGACTACCTATATTGAAATAAGGGATGGTACTTAGGATGGCATAGATACTGTATTTTTTAGTATGTTAAGGAATACAAACAAAAAAGGTATTGCAAAGTAACAGGGTTGAGAAGGTCAGATAGGCAGTCGCTCCATGTACAATACTGGTACCTATTCAGCTGCATCCGGTTAGATTGGAAGAATATTATAATATTAGGGATGGGCCGAAATTCGGTTCACATTCGGTTCAACCAAATTTCGGCAGCTTGAGCCGAACTTCGGCATTCGGCCGAAATCCGGTTCAGATGCCGAACATTCGGCACAAGAAAAATAATACCTACTTGCACTATTTTGACTGAAATTTAATAGAATTAGAGTATGGCATTACTGTAAAATTAAATTATGTCTTTTACTCACTCATGGTCATTTATTTTAGTTAGGAACATTGTAAATTTAATCCTTAAATTAAATCAGTTCTTCTTATTATTCTTGAAAATCTCTGCCTAATTAATTAGAAATCCTATTACAAAAATGAAATAGCAAGAAACGTTTTTTTTTCGGTATTTTTACCTTGTGGTACGAAACCTTTTTTTATTATGTCTGTGTGCCCAACCTTCCACAAAAAATAAGGATGCGTATTATGCTTGATCTTTGGTAATCTTTACTCTACTGGTCACGATTTAAATAACCCACATTGTTATGACAATCCTGTACACGCCAAGAATCCGCACAATACTGGTCTTCCTAGAATATTGTAACTAATATTACTTTGAGAGTACACGATATTCTACGTTCAAGAAATGATCAAGTAAACTGATAGAATATGGTAACAAAGGCGATGGACAGAGGGGTTCCGTACCTGAAGCGTTAATTGTTATTGAATGATAGGATTTCTATTCTTGGAAATCGGTGAAATTTCGGTGAAACGGGTACCTGCGTCAATGTTGAAAAGCCAATACTATACTTGTGTTACTTCGTCAATTATTTTGCAACGTTACCAATTAAAATAAAAAAATAAAATAAAATAAGCCTTTATTGCTGTTTCTACAATGTTTTTAAAAAGTTTAAAAAAATATTTTACGTATTTAAATCATGGGGTCTTGGCTAAGTAATAACAGCCGCACGGGGCGATCGATCAAGTTAAGCTAAGCTTGCCGCGATTGATCCGTGCATGGGTGACCATCTTTACTACGTTTCCGAGGCACAGACGCACGCACAAGACCAAGGAGTCTTGTGCGTGCAAAGTTCGTTAAGCCGTTGCCTGTCAAAGATCTACGAACGGCAACTGGGACCAACGCGTTGGTCCCAGTTGCCGTTCGTAGATCTTTGACAGTCTTTACGTTTCGTCAGATGCCCGAAAGTCCGACAACCAGTCTTACTAAGGGATATCATCGTGTTACCCACTACCCAGTAACTGGGTTGTGGAGGTCAGACAGGCAGACGCTCCATGTAAAATACTGGTATTTAGCTGCGTCCGGTTAGACTGGAAGCCTAAACTGGAAAAGGCTAGGCAGATGATGAAATGCAAATACCATATAAAAACCGTACCACGAGTTCAAAACGCACTAAAACCGTCGTGAATAATTCCTCACGTCAGTGTGCCGTCCGTCAAGTCAACAAACTCGTTAGTGTTATCTCATTAGAGGGGAAATGTCACGGACAATCTAATTTTGTGGCTGTCAACGACTCGCGGCAGAAGAGCGATGTGTGATGGTCACGCAGCTCCGTGTGTGGGTAATTAAATAGTTTAACAGATTTTAGAATCTAGTACTAGGAACAAGAAGATCTGATGCAGTCGGTTCCAGTTAGTTATATTTTTTCTTAGATTAAATGAGGAGAGCTTATAAAGAAAACTTTTTAAATTCAAAACAAGAGGTTATCTTCTAGGATAACCTCTTGTTTGGTCTCAAAAAAATTGTGATTCTGCTGATATAAATACTTAGCAGCATCTAGAAAAGTTTAGTTATCAATATGCTTTTAGCTGCATATCAGTTTTATGTAATGTTTTTTTTTAACATCAACTGTAAAGTGAACAATATCTTCTTCCATTCTGTCAACCGTCGCCCTAACATTCAATTCCTTCTCTTTCACATAATTCTTCACACAATCCATCCATTTTTTCTTTGGCCTTCCTCTCCTACTCCATCTATCAACATAATTTAAATTCATCATTCTTTTAGCCACATGCGTTTCCTCATCACATGCCCATAGTCTACTAGTCACTATCTTTCTCTCAGCTTCACTATCCAAAAGCTCACAAATCATCCCACTTTTGATTCATCTAAACGAACCCGTGCTATTATAACCACAAAGGTTGAAAATACTTCACATTTTAGTACCTATTTAACATTTTTTTTGCCTTAGGTACTCGGTGGTTTTTTCCATTGTTTTTTACTACCCGACTCTTTACCGACACTACTTTTGTTTCGCAATTTGCCGATACCGGAGTGCTATTTTTTTGTAGTGGGCTATATTTTTTTTGTTGTATTTTACCCCGTCACAGGCCGCAGTCATTCATTTTGTTCGCGCGCCGTGGTCGTTCTATTAAACTTGAAGTATGAATACAGGTGGGTGTAGAAGTTAGTTTTTTTGTATTGTTTGGTTTTAAAAGCTGGTGATACTGGTGTTAGGTTGAAACTATTCGTTTGGTGTAGTGATAGAGCAACCGAAGTTCTGGTTTTCTGAAGTAGATTATGTTCAAGTAACAATACTAAAATTCACAACACTTTTTTAAGTTACTTATTGGTACCTTTAAGCTTCCAGAAAACTAAGATTATTCGCACTATCAACTTTTCAAGTGATTATACCACTTTAGAAGGTTGATAATAACTTGCATAAATGAAAAAGAAACATATTTATATATGTATATATGTATCACCATTCTGTGCATTCACCTTTCCTATCATAATACCTAACACACACACACACAAATGCGCACACACATACATATTAACCCTAGAAGAAGTAATAATTTTAAAAAAATATTTAATCCGCCTTTTCCTGGTTTTATATATACCGCATTTGTGTACGAGTGCAAAATGCTACATAAAATAGCTTCTGAAGGGGTCAAGACCTGGTGTCTTGAAATACAGGCCTTACGCCTAGCTTAGGCACCGGTCTCCCACAATATAATTAAAATGAATATGCATTTTTCTTAATTAGGTGTTTGTACTTATAATTGAGTTGATCTTATAATCAGAAGAATCCAATACAACACAGACATCGACGTAGCAATTGCCGTTTCAAATATTTCAAACCGAAAAAGATATTCAATGACGTTGAATAATGTTGTTTATCATCGCCATAAGTAAACATACCAACAAAGCTATCTATTACAAACAAAAACATATTTAAACAGGATCTAGTTACAATGGCCACGAAATTATGCATGGAATTAGCGTTTATATTAATACAATCCAATTACCGGAGAATTTGCAATAAATACTGATGGTTCATAAAATAATTAATACTTTACCACCGAAATGTTATTAGTAAATTATTCAGAGTTAGTTAATTAATATTCATACATATTATGATCACAATATTGAGGTACCTATATTATTATGCCTATAGTTTTAAAATAATAATTATTACGTACATATCTGATACCTACTGTTATATTAGGTTATCATAATTTTCTATACTAAAGTAAACACAGTCTCTAATTAAAAGCGTTCCTACCGAATTCAATAAGTAGTTTACTTAATAACATCTAGACTTTACCTTATTAATTATAAACATCTTGTTACCTAAAATTTTGTTTAACCTATAGTTAATTGCTAATTCATTTAAGTAGTTATGAAATTAGTTAGACTTTTTACAGGATTTATATGTCTAGTCTAGGACCCAAATAAGAATAAATCTAATCATCCCATTTATGTTCGAATTAATTAATACAAACCTCCTCCGAAATGAAAATCAACTGAATTTGAAAAAAAAACTGACGTAACATAATATATTACTTCCTTTGCGTGATTCTTTCTTTTTCCTTTTATTGAAATTTCTTTCTTTTGAGCGAAGTATCTCTTTTCCTCTAACAATAAAACCTCCATAGAAACGGTTTCGCACATCCACGTCAAGCTGAATGTTTTTTAAATGTGCGTTTCAGTCGGCCATTCGGCCAGTGTGAATGGCAAAAATGCCAGTGCAATCGTTTCTAGTTCCTCTGTTGTCCGTACCCACACGTGTCGCAGTAGGGTTGCCACAAAAAAAGTTAACGCGGATTTTTGAATATGACTTTTTGAATGGCAGCGGAGTTGGCAACTCTTTTTGCAGTTATTTGAAAGTTTTTGGTTCGAATGAGGTTGGAATTGATTTTGTTTAGTTATTAATTTCATAATTGAGAAATCTTAAAAGGATTTATGTAGCTTTTACCATCATAATACATAATCACGTTGGTAAACAGATTAAATTTCAATTAATTTATTTTATAATTTATTCAAGGGATATGAGGGTCTTTTCTTTGCCAGAACACCTGCAACAGGACATGGGTTTTATAAAAGAGTCAATATTAACAGTGCGGATATGAAGACGAACCAAATTACATGCAACGTCCCTTATATTATATAGGACAAGAACCTTTTTATAATCAGCTTACAATGAAATTATTACGGTGTCCCTACTTCGTATACAGATTAAAATTTATGATGAGGGACCGTTAAATATGGGTCGTAGCCTTGATTTTATTTGTTGCGTTAATAATGGTGGTGTAATGTGGCATAATATCATAAATGAACCCGAAAATCTTTTGTGCACAATTATCTTCGTTCGTCTGAAACAGACAAG
This sequence comes from Antitype chi, assembly GCA_947359405.1. Classification (NCBI taxonomy): domain Eukaryota; kingdom Metazoa; phylum Arthropoda; class Insecta; order Lepidoptera; family Noctuidae; genus Antitype; species Antitype chi. The sequence goes on along the minus strand of OX375815.1, from coordinate 3,535,431 downwards.
AAACAGCAGAAGGGCTTGTGGCTAAGTAATAACAGCCACACGAGTCGACCGATCAGGTTAAGCTACGCATGCCTCAGTTGGTCTATGGATGGGTATGCATCTTCATATAATAAAAATAATTTTATTTATTAAAAAAAAGTGTGGCACAGTCTGTTACAATAAAATATTTTTTTTTTAAATTTAGGGTTAAGTCGAAAAGAAATAAAGTAACATAATTGAATCAGGCATCCTAGCTAGGTTAAGGTTCGCCAGCCCAGGTTCCCACAGGGGTACAAACTTTAATAGACTGCTTAGAACTATAAGGTACAAACGTATTTAACTTACACTAAGTGTTAGTTAGTGTGTATGTTTTGTGATATAGGTGTGGTGTGTGTGTTTTGTGATGTAGCTGTGTATGTCTGTATTCTGTGATGTAGGTGTGGTAACCAAGATCCCTCCGTGCCTCGAAAAGCACGTTTAGCTGTTGGTCGCGGCTGTCATTCATGGATTTTTGACAGTCGTTACGATTAGTCAGAATCCCAAAAGTCTGACAAACCATTCTTACCCAAAGGGTAATTATATAAGGTATATTATCCCGTGACTGCGTTGTGGAGGTTAGATAGGCAGTCACTCCTTATAAACTAATGGTATTCAGACACCAACATATAATATTATGTAGTTAGAAAAATGCTTTACAGATTGATTGACAAATCATTTAATTAATGTTTTGTGTCTTGAAATGTTAATTACTTTGCCTACATATGTATAGAATCAAGTCTATCTAACTAAACATACAGCTGTGCTGCTGGGGAGTTTGTTGCGCTACTTCTTCTTCCCAGCTAAAGCACTAGGAAGTGGTGAACGGCGGCCGTTTTGGGGACTGTCTTAGATAATTTTGACTTTCGAAAAGTGCTGATTCTCAGCATAATTTGAATAAATCACTTTTGATTTTTACTGTCTGTTAACAAGACACCAACCAACTCGCTTTTTTTTCATGGGGGTAGGCAGAAACTGCAGAATGCCATTTGCTACATGATTCAAAATAAAAAAAAAACAAAATCAAAAGTCATTTATTCAAACTAGGCCCAGAGCCAACACTTTTTGAACGTCAAAATTACATAACACAGTCCCCAATAAACGCCCACCCCTTCGCTTCGATTCTTTCACGTTCATACATCTGTCTGCTTATACACCTTGTGCAATTTCTCATTGATAACCATGATAGCGATAGCAGGATATGGCTTCGCCCGCGTTAACCAATTTAAACAAAACCTTAACAAATTATACACCTAATTCCTCGGGAATTACTGTCTATTGGTGAAAACCACATGAACATTCGTTGAGTACTTTTTTGAGTTTAACGCAAACAGACAGACAGACAAACATGGCAGGGGACTTTGTTTTATAATATGTAGCGATAGTGATGACAAATTGGTTAAAAAAAACTTCTAACAATATCGGCTGCAGGAACACACATCATCCTCCATGAAGGGTTATGGACAATAATTTTAATAAGGATGGTGTTCACAAACTGTTAAAAATACTGCACCTTTGCAACAGTACTGTTTCTGGTAGAAACGATGCACAAAGCAAAAGACAAAATAGTATCTAGCGAAGTGCAAATCTACGACGTTCCTTTCAACTTGTTCGTTTATTATTTTTATGTAGACTGCCTTTGTTATTTTTAATACGTTCTTAGTGTCTTGACTTTCATTAAAACCTTTGTCATTTTCTTGGCAATCTTTTCTTCTATTACAGGTTAAATAAACTGACCGCTCACCACCTGATAGAAAATAGGTTACTGCTTCCTATGGATAGCTAGAAAATTAACGTGACTTCAATATCATCTAAATCGTTAGATTTAGAAAAAATAATTACCTACGTCTATTGATGAGAATGTTTCTAAGTATCTACATAGATAGATGACTGTGAACTACGCCTCAAACTGAAGTTACGCCAAAATCCTGCATCGCGCAAGCAGGGTTAGCCGCGCAACTACCATATATATAAGTGGGCAGTAGCAAGTAGCCCACCAGACACAACACTCGTCTGTTCAGAGGATCAACCCTTTTTTTTGGAGGTTGAGTGAACTTTACACCTTGTTCCTCATGCTTCGTGGTGCATGCTTTGTGGTGTTATAAGACGGGCTAGAAATTAGTATATCAGAGAAAGTTTGAAATTGGTACCCGTGACTGAAAAATAGTACGGAAATCGCACGTTTTATCATGGGCATGTGATGAAAAGGAATGAGGAAAATGTCCAGAGGAAAGTTCTGAGTAGCAACTATGTTGTATGATAGTAGAGGCAAAAAAAATCGTATGACTTTTTTCGCACAACGAGCTCTAATACAAATAACTTATAATGTCCTTGAAATAGAGAGGGTTTATTGCTGACTAGCGTGGTTTTACATAATTATTCATTTGAAGCTGTTATTTTTAACAAAAAAATAATTCAAATCTTCAACTCTGCATTATTTGTTTTGATGCAAAGTGTATTTAATTCAATTGAACCATTTATGTTTGTATTGTTAAAGGAGTTGGTCAATCAGAAATATGAAGTTACTTGCCTCTTCTAAAGCGCAATAGGTTCCTATGAAGAAAAACGGGCAAGAAACTCAATGGACATTCTTTTAATAAATTATATTGTTAAAAAATAATAGTAACATCATTAATTTATTGACATGCAATTCAGAGACTTCCCTTGTATACAATGTTGGAAACATATACTGTTCAGGACAGAACAAATTATCAGGATGTCATAACAAAAACGTAACTCATTTCTAGTAGATACTTAGAATTTCTAAGAAAAGGTTGGGGGTGTGTCATGTCAGCGCAAGTGTCTTGTAATTGGTCATCCCATCTCGAAGCGAAATTGAAAAACGTGACCATATAAGGTAATTGCGCATACGACTGCACCCTCATTGGCGGTTAGTCTTGACCACCGCCCCCGTACCCCACACGTCGCTATACTGTATAAATACTTCCGCATGGGGTAGAAAAAGTCAGTTTGGTTCCTGTCCCCCGCTCTCAACTATACTTAATAAGATAACGTGTGTGATGTGCATAATGTAATACAGATTGTAATAGTAAATCTAAAGTTCTAGTATTTTAATCAGTGATAGATAGGATAGTAAATCGTGTACCTTACTAAGTAACTAATTGTACTAATTAACCTGTGAATCGGTGATTCAATTAAAGACTAAAGTATTATCAAACAACGTGTCTCATTTCACACTCAATACTAGCGCGCAAATGTACCTACTGATAATCGGTCTCGTACATATACATTACATAAACATATACATTGTTTTATTTTAGATCTACATTTCCGCTATCTCTGGAAACCCACCTTTACCTGCTAATCCACCACAAAAGTAGCTTCAAAGTAATCCGATTTGTAACCGTACAGCACCGCTCCCGTGATTGGAACTACACCCTTTTAAACTCCTCTCCAATGCTTCTTTTTTCTTTTACAACTCTAGTCTTTTTAAAATTCAGTGGTTTCTTTACGAAAGATATCATTTAAAGCTGGTTTATGTGCACTCTTTAACGGCATAATAAAATAAACGTAAGGCACTATTTCAGGTAGATTAGTATTTTCACAATATTTTATTTTTTGTCTTGTGGTTTCGGGAATAGAACATTGTGCAATTATTTTTGCACAAAAGAATCATAAAACAACCAGCATTTGGAATAGTAAATTCCAGTAAATAACTTACAATAATCCGTCTGTCAATTTTATTACTTTTTCATCTTTCAATTCAACTTCGAGTTATGCTTGGAGTTTCCCTACGTGATCGAATTAGGAATGAAGAGATCCGTAGGAGAACCAAAGTAACCGACTTGCCCGAAGAATTGCCAAACTTAAGTGGCAGTGGGCTGGGCACATTGCTCGTAGAACAGATGGCCGATGGGGCCGAAAGATTTTGGAGTGGTGACCGCGTACCGGAACACGTAAAGTTGAAAGCCCTCCCACAAGGTGGACCGATGACCTTGTCTAGGGCGCAGAAATCCGCTGGATGCGGGAACCATAGAACCGGTTAAAGTGGCGGAGCTTGGGGGAGGCCTATGTCCAGCTGTGGACGTCTTTCGGCTAAAATAGTGATGATGTTGATGAATATTTCACTACAGCACTTAATAAGGACGCTTAATTACCATTGAAGACTTTAAAGGGCATTGAAGGACCAATTCTTCATATGAATTAACATGAAAAGAATTCGTTCTATCACCATTGCTTTGTACCAAGACAGAAAAACCAAGTTTTTCCTCCAACCTCGTTACTTTAATCACAGCAATGTTTTCCACGAAAACGAACCATAGAAATAATAGCTTTACACATTAACAGTTCCTGGTATCATTAAATTAAACATGTTATTTCTTTGGCAATTAAGTAAAAGATCGTGAGTAATCTATAATCGATGATTGGTAGTTATTGAGTGCCCATCACTGGCTACTAGGGTTCATTGTGTTTACCTATAGTGAAATACTTTTGAAGTTTTAGTTAGCGAATATAAATATAGAAGCGAGATTTGCTGAGTTTTTTGTAAATATTATAATTGTTGGGTGTGATGCCCAACAGTGAAAATGTTATGTACTTATTATGTAAGTAAATTTGTAAGTTATGTTATGTTATGTAAATGAGTAGACGATTGCTTCCCTTGATGGATTTATTGCCACTAAATATATTTACATAATTGTTACACTTAAATGCTATGTTGGAAGAATGCACAGTCAAACAATATTAATGTGCACAAAGGTCAATGTACAGCATAGCTCGTACAATAATTAAATAGTTTTTCTACATAAACAAGCATATTAATATGTTGAGCAACTATAACATATCATCATCATCCGTCGAGTTTTTGCCGCCATTCCAGCTGTATATTAGAACCTAGTGGCTTGGCATGTGACGATGGCAAGAGACCGCACGGCATGGCTTAATTTTCATAGAAGGTGGGTACGCCTTTAACGTGGGATGCAACGGGTATTGATACTCTTGTGACATCGCAGTTTCCTGGCTCAGCGTGCCATGCTAGCGTTGCTGCTACGGCTGCGGAAAACCTCACGTGCCGAAATTACCTTATCGGTCATTATATTTTCGAGCCGTTTGGGGTTGAAACCCGCAGGCCGTTTGGTCCGAGTGCTCATTGTTTGTTCTACGAAATCTTCCGTGACCAGCGTGACCCAAACACTGGCTTTTACCCTAACCAGAGCCTAAAAATTGCCTCTTGGGTACCAATACCAGTCGACAGCGATGCGGAGGATTTTTTCGAGGTCTTATTTTAGTTTGTTAATAGTTTGGTAATTATATTTTATACTTTGTTAGTAATTTAAATCTAAGAAGTTAATCCAATAGGTAAAAGTCGGCCCCACTATTAAATAATATAAAACAAATAATACTTCGAAACTGTTACAAATGAATGTTATGTCAAAATGGTGGTCTTCTAAGACGGCATATATTCCGCGACACCCATTTTTAGCGTGGTGGTCTCCAGACAATGACTCATCATACACACAATCAAAATTTATATCGGCAATGCAAAACACATAATAATGTGTGTTTAGCTTTTTAATAAGACAAATGGAGTTCTGAAAACTACAATTCCGTTTCTTTGTTATTGCAATATTTTAATAATAGAATCATGCTATAACAAAATCAAAAGTCATTTATTCAAACTAGGCTAGTCAGCACTTTTGAACGTTAAAATTACATAAGACAGTACCCCAAAATGCCAGTCCGTCACCACTTCTTAGTATGCCATAGCTGGGAACAAGTAGTGGCTCAACAAAGATAAAATAAATAGATACTAAAAACAGAACAATTTCAAAACCAGAATATAATCTGGTTTTGAAATTGTTCTTTCTCAACAGCACCATTTTTCTACGACAAAAACCATCTACAAACAAAAACCAAGACGATTATTAAGGCACGTTTCGATATAATTACAAGGTAGTATGACAGTGTCAAGAATATTCGCGTTATTAATATTCTAGTCATCGGCGTCCCCAGTCGGGACTGCGACTCGAATGTCAGCAATTAGACAGCGCGGGAGCGACAGCAACACAGCGAAGATATAATAAGTTAATTAATTACTGTTGTTTGATTGAGAACCGGTTTTATAAATGTGGTTTGGTGACGAGAGGAATGCTCAATAATTTACACCTTAATTTCGAGACCTAGTGAAATGAAATGTGAATATATATAATGCACATACAAGTAAATCCTATGATATAATATTGTATACAGAAGCCGTTGTTAAAAAGCTTTTCCAATAAATCAATGAGTATAACGTAGGTAGATGATTTGAATTTCACATAATTCAAATTTAGAATCGACTAACAACATTGCTTGCATAGTAAAAAAAACGTTAAAGAACAGCAATTTTATTTTTTAAATAATCGAATAAAAAATTCACCGCAAATCCAACCATGGATACAATACATGATTCTGAACCCCCTTAGAATCATGTATTGTATCCATAGTAACAACTTGCGCAACCTGTATATAAATGTTCTTTATTCGTTTTTAGCAGTAGAAATTTACTGCTAATCTGTATTCAGAAACCGGCTGGTATACTCGTAATGTTATAAGTATTTCCAAGTAACACTTACTGCTGACGCTACATTTACAATAATTACACGTCTAGTCTGTGCCTAACGAGTGCCGTCACTCGTGGCGTGGCGTATACCTAATGTGTTTATTAGGAATGGGTACATAATGTGAATGAAAGCTGTTTTTTTAGTGCTTCTTGTTGTTTAGTGTGTAAGCAGTGGAGGGTGATTTGGTGTAGTTTGAAGGAAGCTTTGGTATTGGTAGATAGATACCTTTTGCCAACACAAGGTTTGATGTCATTGGGGTCCAGTTCATTAGTCATCATTTCAGCTTAAATACGTCCACTGCTGGACATAGGCCTCCCAAGCGCGGACAACTCGGCTGTTCTTGTTTTGGGGAGGGGGGGGAGGTTGGTGGCAGTATGTTGGTACAATGCATAGAGAACGCTGCTGCCCATTCTCTAGTAAGTCCCTTAGTCGCCTCCTACGACACCCATTGTTAGAAATGGGATGGTGCTATTCTTTATCTCCGGCACCACACAGAGTTCATTAGTACCTAATCCTAATCAGTTTTCAAATGGAAACATGACTAAGTCCACATTGGTACGGAAAATAAAACTGCTGCGGCGAGATTTTTGGGCGTATTGCATTTTCAACGCACTGCTTAGCGCCAAGAGTTGCAAATCAAACAGCGTGTTTTTTCGCCGCGCTGGAGTGCACTCTTTTGTATTTTCAATGCTCAGTACAACATCGAGAGATTAAAATTCATTGCGCGATAAAATCCTGTCACGATATTTTTCCGTCTGTGCAAACGTGGCTTAAGACTTGGTAACGGTTCTTCCGTCCATCCTTTAACATAACTATTGAATTTTCTGTGGTACATAGAGGAGATCTACTAATACCTGTCCACACCAGACCAGTCTTACCAAGGGGTATCGTATTATCGAATAACTGGGTTGTGGAGGTCAGATAAGCAGTCGGTCTATGTAAAATACTGGTATTCAGCTGCACCTGGTTAGACTGGAAGCTGACCCCAATATAGTTGGGAAAAGGCTGGTAGATGATGGCATAGAGGGGATCTTATAGCACTACAGGAAAGATTCTGCGGGCACGCCGTGTGTTACATGAAACTCATACAAACTTGTGAAATGTTGTGTGTTGCTACTCTGATTACAGTATACATCTCAGCTTATTTATTTATTTAATACTTCACGCACAGAAATGTACAGAGGCGGACTTAATGCCAAAGGCATTTTCTACCAGTCGACCTTTGGGTGATGCAGAGACAAACAGTGGTAGGTGCAATTACTCGTGTTTTGAATATTTATTCAAATATAAGTAAATATAGGTACTTATATTATTATACTCATACATATGATATACATACTTAATTAAATATAACCAAAAATAAACATACTTAAATACACATAAGCTTACCGCTTTAGGGAATAAAGGCGTTTGTTTTTTGTTTTCGTTTTTGGGAATGACATCTCGCAGTTCAACCTATGAGGTTGTCGTCTGCTTAACCGGGGTTGCCTGTGATAATCTTAATAATATTACAAGCTACGGCTTAAAAAACTTAAAACTAGAGCGACTCCTCGCTAAAGGCACCCCCTGTTGGGTACGGACCTCAGCTTAGGGCATCGCTGGTAGAGACCAACAAGGGAATAACTTAATCGGATTGAAAAAAGGTGTTTGTTATACACACACAATATACAGGGTGATTGGAAGATGGGTGCAAAGCTTTAAGGCGAAGATAGTACAGACAATTTAGAACCATTTAAGCCATGGTTGTCTTAGACGAAGTCTTACCAAATATTTTTAACCAAATTTTTTAGTTTTTTTTCGGAAATTCTCAAAATTTAATGTAAACTGCATAATTATGGCCAAATTGAATGATAAATGAACTCATTTTTTATTTATTTAATTAAAGTAATGTGTAAGCAATCAAGCAAAACATGTTTTAGGCTTCTGTGTCATTAGACATTTTTTTACAGACATTTAAAGCTCAGAAAAAATAAAAAAAATGTACAATACGTCTTTTAAACCTTATTAAAAAAAATTAAATTGGTAAAACTTCGTCTAAGACAACCATGGCTTAAATGGTTCTAAATTGTCTATACTATCTTCACCTTAAAGCTTTGCACCCATCTTCCAATCACCCTGTATATCTTGCTAATTATCAGCAGGTACCCACTCCTCATCATACCCAGAACAGAATAAATCCCTACAAAAATGCAACCTCAAACGGACCGTTAGAAAAAACATTAAAACGTTTAATACCCAGCTGTTATATTCGCGGGAAGGTTCCGGAAGTTTTCTCATTTGCGACCAGCAACCAGCGCTGCCTGATGGCCGGTTGCAAAAACTTGTGCAATCATGTTGTGACCGACTTGTGGGAGAGGTTAGCACACATTCTTTATGGATCGAGGTGTTGAATAGAAATGCTTTGTAACATTGCTTTGGAATGGTAAATATGTGAATGAATAATGAACACTCTTTTCTTTGCTAAATTAGGATGGGAGTCACTCTCACGTTTAACCAGTTAAACTAGCTGATATACTTGTAACTCTCACTAACTCTTCTAAAGTGCATGCAAATAGTCTCAAATAGGCGCTTTGACAATTTAATATTGATAGGTTATAATTTTATACCTGCATGTGGTTTTTTTTATCATACCACAAAAATCGCTATAAGTACTTACTCCGATTTTTAATTAGCTATTCCTAAATTATAGCTGTTTTTATCGCTAAATTGTTATGTTGACAAAAAAAAAAAACGATCGCAGCTGTCCTTTTAGTCTAACAAACCAGTACTTGCCGCCAGTACTTGCCGCCAGTACTGGCGGCAAGTCTGGCTTGCTTTCTATAAGTGAGAGAGAGACAGACAGAGAAACATGCGCACGCCGCACGGCATACAATAGCTTACTATAGCAAAAAGTGTCGTGACAACTTTTCGTAAGATTTTTTCCGTCTAGCCCCCTTTCACAACGCGCGATAAGGAACTTCGTTCCAATAAAAAGTCAGAGTTCAGAACTTTTCATTATGTCTGTGCTAAGAACGACTAACAAACTATATAAAATAAAATAAATGCAAAATACAATGTTTATGGCATTTTTTTTTAATGCGTATGATAGATAGCATATATGGAGGAATTAAGACCTATAATTCTTATCTTTTAACTATAAAACATGTTGGTAGGTATATAAACAGCTATTCACAACCTCAAACATCCAGAAACAAATACAAAAGACCGTCACATAATACAATAGTTACGGACAGTCATCAAAACTGCGGGTGTACATAACTTTTCTCATTTGAAACCGCAGCAAGATGAGATAACTTCAGAGCCACTGTTATATAACGCGGTTTTATTTCTAATGAGGTCAAATACGCCACCTTAAAAGATGGTGAGTGTAGTGTTCATCTAGTAGCATTTGAATTGCTGCTAAGCTTATTATGCTAAGTTCGTAGATGTCTAGTAATTACAACGTAGAATGTATAACTTAAATGTCAAATAACAACTTATACTTAATTGAGTAACTAACTAAATACATTAAATCTTAACTAATAAATGAACAGGCATCTGATGGAAATGCTCATTCCATCATAGATCTTATCCATCGCTTTCCATCAGGGATGATCGAAGTCAAGAGTAGATCTATCCAGCAAAAAAACAAGAACATATAAACAGAAAAAAATATACTTTTTGTATATTTGTTTGTTACGCTTTAAGGAAAAAAGGCTGAACGAATTTGGATTAAATTGAGCACATGGGTAGACCATAACATAGGGTACTTTTTATCCAAAAAAATCCCACGGGGTCGAGACGTATGGGGTTACCGCGGGGTGCAACTAGTGATCATTGAAATCATCTAACTAGCCTTAGTTCATATTATTCTAAACTGTGTGGGCGACTATTTTTTGTAAAATATTCTTGCGATTTTGCTTTCGATGCCAAGAGATAACATTACTTTTATGTGTTAAACACTAATTAGGAGTCAAACCTTAAGAAAAATGGATGAGGTGTTCCGGGCTGTAAGCCCTACAGACCAACAAAGCAACATACACAATACTACGTAAACGTACAACAATTACCTAATTTTTACTTGTTTGGATTGCTATTAGGGTAAGTGCTGTAAGTTACTTTTTCTGTTACTTTTAACCCAGGGAGGGTTAAAAGTTACTTAGTAATAAACTAAAATTCAGGGTACATACAGACAGCTAGCCCTTTTATTCTAATCTATTTATGCACACATTATTAAGATAGCGAGATCCCTAGAGTCTAAAATTGTGCCTATTTCAAGAGTCCATTGTGAGTTAAAATAGCTAAAATGTTTATGTTACGAGCTTCGGGTTCGTGACAATTAAAAACTGCCAATAAAAATTACCAAAATCGACACTTTAATTAATCACACAAATTACAAGACACAATTTCACTATTGATTGCTTTAAGTCGCACTTCAAGATCACTTCAATGTTTTCGCATGTATCGCTTATTCAATACTACCCCGATTCCGATCCGCTCCCGCCTTTTATAGGGCCATAGAACATTCGGGAATCGAACCATCTGGAATCTTCGAGTACATACCAGCCCCGACTGATCGGATGTTGATAATTCTAGTATCGAAATTGCTAGATACATCTTGACTCAATTAATTCTGCTACTCGATACTAGATGGCGCTAGTGGTAACGAATTACTTTAGCTTTAGCGCGTAACACTGCCCCCTCCTAAGACATGCTCGTCCCGAGCAATTTCGGCCCCATAGTAACGCGCCAGTCGATCCACATGGACGATCTTAGGAGTACCTCTTACACCTTTCTGTATCCGGTACGTTACGTCATTGATCTTTGTCACAATCCGGTACGGTCCGTCCCATTTAGCTTGAAGCTTAGGAGATTTCCCTTTGCTGCGGACTGGATTGTGCAACCACACTAGTGAACCTTCGTCAAACCCTTTATTGTTCATTTTGCGGTCATAACGGGTTTTCATCTTTTCAGACATTTGCTGGCCTGATTGTCTGACGTGCTCATAAATGTCGTTCATCTTGTTCCGCAAGTCGTTCGCATAATCGGTTATACTGCGTGGGGCATCAGGTGGTATTCCGGTGATCAGGTCTGCAGGCAGCCGTAATTCTCTTCCAAAGTTTGCGAAAGCTGGAGTCACCGATGTACTTTCGTGAACAGCGCTTCGATACGACAACAAAAAAGGTTGTATGTGTTTGTCCCAATCCCGTTGCCGATTTTCCACAACTTTTGCTAGGTACCTCTCTAATGTCTGATTAAATCGTTCCACCATTCCATCCGATTGTGGGTGGTAAGAAGTTGTTCTTGTTTTATGAGTACCCATAACTCGACAAGTTTCCTGGAATATTTGGGACTCAAAATTCCTTCCTTGATCACTGTGAATCTCTAAAGGTACTCCAAAACGACAGAAGACTTCATGAACTAATTTATCTGCAACTGTCGAAGCTTCTTGATTTGGAATGGCGAAGACTTCCGGCCACTTAGTGAAGTAATCCATCACAACCATGAAATACTTGTTACCACCTTCACTTTCCGGAAACGGCCCCGCAACGTCAAGGGCTATCCTCTCCCATGGTGCACCAACATTGTACAATTTCAATGCACCTCTACTACGAGTCTGAGGTCCCTTTACAGCTGCACAACTTGTACATTTGCGACACCAGTCCTCGACATCGTCCCGGCAGTGGATCCAGTAAAACCGTTCTCGTATCTTCAGTAGAGTTCGTTTTACTCCCAGATGACCTCCTGAACAACCATTATGGTACAGCTGTAGAACATCCGGTACTTGAGCTTTTGGGACAACCATTTGCAAATGACAGCTGTTTCCCCGAGCATTTTCCCATTTGCGGCACAGGACTCCATCCTCAATTACCAAGCTGTCCCATTGGGCCCAATAGCTCTTTGTGATCGAACTCATTGCTGAGACGTCGCTCCACCTGGGCTTAGGAGCTCTGCCCTTCATCCACTCCAGAATCGGCTTGATGTCTGAATCTTCCTGCTGTGCACGTTGTATGCTTTCCTTCCACTCGTTGCTGAGGTCTGTCCTGAACATCCTCACAGGTACCACTTCCTTACCCTCCTGCCTAGTACAATGCTTGCAGTCTTCAGGACAAGATCTTCTTGACAATGAATCTGCGTTGCCATGAGATTTCCCGCTGCGATGTTCGACCACAAAGTCGTATTCCTGCTGCTGCTGCTGGGCGGTGCTGTTAGCCGCCCTACCCTCTGGGAACCGGCCATCTTCCCTTTCTGCAGTTCGCTTAGGGCAACTGGATCGAAGGTGGCCCCTTTCCCCACAGCCGTAGCACCTAGGGCTGTATCTTCTATTACGATCGCGAACTGTAGCCGCTACAACCTCCCTGACGCGATGGGAACGATGATCCTGCCGCACAGCTTCCACCTCCAGTGCATGGGCCAAGGCGTCCTTAAGCGTCCCGTGGTGACCGAGCCTCACAGCAGCTCTAACTTCAAGGTCGCGGATGCCGTCGATGAATGCCTGCACCAGGTTCACATCAATAAGCGCAGGTACGGACTGGTACGCTTTACGAACCAGCTTCTCCACTTCAAGGGCCCACTGCTGCAGGTTTTCATTACTGCGTTGCACACGATCCTTGAGCTGCGCACGAAACACGTGTTCCAGGTGAGCGTCGCCATATCTAGCCTCCAATGCCTCAAGGAGCTGCTCGTAAGTCACTTCCTTACCGAGAGCTTCCAGAACATTTAAAGCCTGGTCGCGCAGTCCTAGGATGAGGGCAGTCATGGCCTGACTGTTATTCCACCCGTTCGCCTTCATGACAGCCGCGAACTGAATTTTGTAGGCCGACCAGGAAGAAGTCCCGTCGTACGGCGGCACTTTGAATCCACGTAGCGAAGGTGTTGTAGCTACGGGCGCTGAGATTCCTTCCCCAAGTTTAAGGTTACCCAATTCCTGCTTCACATCAGCAATGACGTCACTAAACTTGCTGATCCGAGTTTCAGCTTCTGACAGGCGGTTTTCATGCTGGGCAACCTTCTCCTTCACCTCCTTCATGTCTTTTCCGAATGTAGCGTGAAGATCCTTCATGAGGAGCATCTGCTCGTCCTGGCGGCGCGCTTGCTCCTCCTTATCCCGTTGGAGCTGTTCTTCCAACCGACGAGCCTGTTCCTTCTGTCGGCGGGTCTGTTCCTCCTTATCGCGCTGGAGCTGTTCTTCCAGCCGACGAGCCTGTTCCTCCTGTCGGCGGGCCTGTTCCTCCTGTCGGCGGGCCTGCTCCTGCAGCATCATCATCAGAGCAGCAAAATCTGGCGCTGATGATGCTGGAGCAGCTGTAGACGGGCCGGCCTCCGTGGTCGGTAGCTGACCCTCCGACGTCTGTGGCAGTGCTCCACCGAATCGCCTCTGATCCGTCTCCTGCTGGCGTTGACTCCGGGTACGGATACCCTCCATGTCGTCTTTAGGTAAAATCGGCATGATTTTAATCCCACTTCTGACACCAATTGTTACGAACCCGAAGCTCGTAACATTTACATCTCAGTCTGAAAGTCCATCCACAGAGCAGCAAAAAAATAACCAACAATATCAGTCACAATATAACCCACTCACAACAACACTGTTCACCCACTCAGTAAAGTGGCAACAATTAAAAACTTGCCCATCACCGTGCGGTGACGACTCACAACTTTGCCCGTGTAATCTCCATTTGTGGCGGTCATGTTGTTATAAACAAACTTCATGTTTTTAGCTCCCGTGTTTTAGGTATTTGGCCACGTTTTGTACGTAGGTGGGAAGTGGGTGCATTGTACAGAAATTTTAGTTTGAATTAGAATTTGCTAGAGAGATAATGAAAATGGAATGTAATAAGATCAAAATAGTTGAACGGAGACAACACCGTAGCCATCTGCTACGGTTTCGTAGCCAGCTGCTACAGCGTAGCAAATTCGTAGCATTATTTCAGAGTGTCCGTGTCGCGAAAGTCGATCAAGGACCAAGTTACCCTTTTCTTTGCTCATGTAATAACAAATTAAACCGCATACCTACATCAATTAATTTAGAGGTAACTAATCAATTACATTAATGACTAGTATTATAACACTCGCACATTACCCAACAACATTATTTAACAGAAATACGGTAACCATTTAATCCGATAACCCAAATTCCCTCAAACCAACAGGGAGTGAAACAGTAACGAAATTCTAAATTCAAACGCACGCCCGCCATATTGTTAATACGGTTCTAATTTCAAAATTTCAAATTCGACTAACATCGGATATTCCCGGGCGACCGTTGAATAGTTCGGCTACACGGATGATTAATACGTAGATATTAATCAAAGCATTATTCTGGGCAAGGGATTATATTACCGAGACCGTTTTGTCCAGTTGGTTTCGGTCGAGTGGTTGGCATGGTGTTTAGTAAATGCCACGGTTAAATGAAAGATCATTGTGAATGTTCAACCATTGTTGGATCAAAGACCAAAGATAAAAGCAAAAATTGAATTCTAAAATTAGCTTCATATATTTTCGGAGCGCCAAAATTGATGAGATTTTGTGTTATTCTATTCACTAAACCCGAGTTCTAACAAGAATTCTAAATATAATCACTAAATATAGGTTTCCAATTTACTAGTATTTGATTAGATTTCATTCTGAAAATATTAGGTCTTTACCTATGAAATTGCCGTTTTGCAGTACTGGCCATTTCAAATCAAAATAATTTTTGTTTGGGTAAGAATTCTAATTTCAAATTAATTTTATTTTAAAAACATGGATTTTTTTTTCCAAAAGTAGTCATTTGTTTATTGATTAGTGTTACATTTTCATCGCATTTCAATCTTTTTCGTCATCATGGATACGTTAAAAATTCGAGTAATTATGGAATATGAGTACCGTCGTGGCAGCAACGCGGCACAAGCGGCACGCAACATCAACGACGTTTACGGAGCTAACACTACAAACCAACGCACCACCTGTTATTGGTTTGCTCGCTTCCGTTCTGGAAATTTCGACCTGAAAAATGAACCTCGCGGTCGTCCGAAGACTTTGGTCGACAATGACGAATTAAAGGCGATTGTGGAAGCTGATGATACACAATCTACGGCTGAATTAGCAGCAGCTTTCGACGTTAGCGTCAAAACAATATTGGTCCATTTGCGTCAAATTGGCAAGGTAAAAAAGCTTGACAAATGGGTGCCCCACGAACTCAATGATCGTCAGCGCGAAGTACGCGTCGAGACGTGCCTTGCACTGCTCAACAGACACACAAATGAAGGAATTTTGAACCGCATTGTTACCTGCGATGAAAAATGGATTCTGTTTGATAACCGCAAGCGCTCAGCAAGTTGGTTGGATCCTGGTTCAGCACCTAAACAATGCCCTAAACGAAAACTTACCCCTAGAAAAGTGATGGTCACTGTTTGGTGGTCTAGCGCCGGTGTGATTCATCACAGCTTCTTACCAAACGGGGTGAGCATTACTGCAGATGTGTACTGTGAAGAACTGAACACAATGATGGAGAAGCTGGCACATCTCCAACCAGCATTGGTCAATCGCTCGTCTCCGCTGCTCCTGCACGACAACGCGCGACCTCATACTGCACAGCAGACGGTCTCCAAGTTGCAAGAACTGGGGTTGGAAGCTCTCCGTCATCCGCCCTAGTCACCAGACCTTGCGCCTACAGACTTACTACTTTTTCCAGAATTTGGATAACTTCTTGGCGGGAAAAAAATTCAATACCCGAGAGGCAGTACAAAATGCCTTTGAAGAATTTGTTGCCTCCCGTCCAGCTGATTTCTTTAAGAAGGGCATCAATAAACTGCCACTGCGATGGCAAAGATGCATTGATTGCATGGGTGATTACTTCGATTAATACAAATAAAAAATACATGAAAAAAAATCGTTTAATTTTTTTTATACAAAACGGCAATTTCATAGGTAAAGACCTATTATATCTGAGCACTTCGTTAATCAACTCTGAGTGTTGGGTCGATGTTTTAGATTATTATGATTGTTTGAGACACTTAAATTTAGGAAACACGTTGGTTCATAACGATTCATACCTAACGAATTAAGTATACTTTAGGACCACTGATGTTATACCAAAATCACTAAAAGTGCACCTCATTTCTTCATTTAAGTCTTGTATCCCATATGGTGTATGTAATAGAGCATTCCATTTTGTTTTAATGACAACTACGTACATCTCATAAAATTGTGAATAGTAAGTTTGTTTGTTTTGATGTTTGTTACTGAATCACGCAAAAACGACTGAACGGATTTGGATGAAATTTAGTATAGAGATAGGTTCTAACCTGGATTGACACATAACAATTACGCTTTCGTCCGATGGTACGTTCCCGTGGGTTAATTTTTGACATATACGCGGGCGGGCAAAGCCGCTGGCTAAACCTAGTCATCATAAAGTATTTTTGCCTTAAAACACTTTAAACGCTTTTAGGGTATTTTAACATAGTCTACTTGGTCTTGACTTGAATTCAACAAGACGTAATATCGATAAAAAAAAAGAAGGAGCGCATTTTGAATACTCCGAAGTTCTAAAAACGAATAAAAGTCAACACGCCTCACCAAAATTGACCAGTCTCTTCAACAGAAAAAGTGTGAACGCAAATGTAAAAATAACAATAAAAGCGAAAATACAGTATTGCTAGGCAAATTTTTCGATTTTGTCAATGGTCCACATGGTCATAACGGGGCTCCTAATATTTTGACTGAACGTTATTAAGATAGAGGCCACAAGTTAAGGTAAGGGTATAAACGTCCCGTATTTGGGCCAGCCCTGCTCTGCGAGCGAGGAATACAAATAGGACGGGGCTGGGACGGACTTGGGAATTACTGCCTCTTTTTATTTCAGAGTAATTTACCCACAAACACGTCACTTAACATTTTTGTCTGAAAATGTTTATCATTCAAGATTTTAGCTGGTTGTATCAAATATGTATAATTTATGACACAGGCAGCTGATTTTTTTTTTTACTTAGGCTAGCATATTGAAGACTACCTTAAATAATTTTTGATGCCTTCTTATATTAGCGAAAAGGTATGGCAAAAAAAAAATGGAATCTTTAATTGGCAATAATATTCTTGCTCCCAAAATACAGAGTCTACTTATTTAAACCACTTTTGATTTCGACAGATTTCATCAAACTCTTTAAAGACTTAAGTGTCAATCACACCCATAAAATAATACTTCTTCATCCACTATACTACGGCCCTGGTTTAAGCCGACCGAGTGACGCGTATGTATGTAATATGACCCTAATAAATATCACTCGGTACACATATTTATATCACCCTGTATAAAGCTCCTACTGACGTATGTTGTCGATTCAATATACTGTAATGTTTAAATTAAGTTGTACATGTTTGGCTGCAAAGTAAACACCGCATGTACAGGCTGATTCTGGGTTGTAACTCTAAATTGGGATGTACCGAAAAGTTTTGGTTATGAAATTATGTAACGTTCATTTGTTTTCAGGAAGCATAGAACGCTGAAAGTTGTGACCAAAAGAGTGTCCGTATGGATTGAAGAAGCATGTTTCATATTTAAACGTGGGTACTACCAGTATTCAGTAGTAAATTACCTGGATTTGTAGGCCCAATCCTGGAATTTGAAGCAAAACCCGTTCAAAGTTTCAGGACGTTTTATGTGGCTCCTCAATCCTGACGGCCTATTAAAAACTACTAAAGTAGTTGACAAAATCAAACTTCTTCTACATTCAGTATTTCAAAAGATATGAATAATCTTAATTTTCCTTACCAATTTTGTGTATCGGGTGCCATAAATAATTAAAACTATGTTCATAAACAAAATTTTATTTACACATGAAGTATTCTTCACCAATCAGAACTTAAATAAAGAACTCAATATATTAAACAGAAATAATAAAATAATAAAAATAAACTATGCGCATTATTCCAAATTACCTTTTTTATCTCTAATTTCTAAACATTATCTCTACCTCTATATTCTCTTATCTTTATCTTCTTATATCTATCTCAAAATATTATAAAACAAAGTCGCTCTTATGTCTGCTGAGTGACCGTGTTGTTCTCCTAAAATATGCAACGTTAAACAACTCCTAATAACTTTCACATGCAAATCCGTTCAACCGTTTTTCGTGATTGAGTAATAAAACTCCAAACACAAGCTTTCAAATTTTTGATCTTAAGTAGGATTACTCCTTATTAGTATAGTAAGATTGCACAAAGATGCACGAAGTTCAATGAAAACCTACCGTCAATATTATCAATGTCCCGACTGATTCGGATTTTGGCTACTGTGGAAGAAAAGGTGTGTTTTTTTTGTGGAAGCTAGCGTTACAAAATCCTTAATTTAAAAAAACAAACTGTGGAAAGCAAAAAGCAAAAACTATCCAAAATTCTTTATCGCTTTTTGTTTTAAATGAAGCCTCCCGTGCTTTGTGCACTAGGTACACTAGTATGGGACACACATTTGACATGCAAAATCAAATTATTGTGTGCGGCGCGTGCAACGCTTAAAAGTTCGTGACGCGTTGGTTGACAGCTGAGTCGTGTAACTGAATAACGGGACACTACCAAACGAGGTCACTTTTGGGTGCTGATAAAATCAAAATCAAAACAAAAGTCATTTATTCAAACTAGTCTGAGAATCAACACTGTTTGAACGTCAAAATTACTTAAGACAGTTCCCCAAAACGCTTGTCCGAATTTTCCTAGAACCATACCTAATGTTAGGGTTGACCTCTAACATCTCTAGTTTAATCTGAAAAAAAAAATCTGTAAAAGAAAGAAGTAGTACATGAAGATACCTGTAACTTAAGTAGGTAGTCTATTATTGCACGACAATAACGAATGTGAAATAATGGACTAGTTAAGTCACATAAAAGTTTCTACTTAATTGCGGGTTTAGGTCACGCAGTGCTATAAATACATTAATTTGCACTAAATGCGGTAGGGTTCTTCTTGTTATCGAATCAATGTACTTATGGTAAGCACATGTTAAGTACGTATTACTTGAGCTATGTGAAGTCACGTTAAACGCGGAATCATTGGTAATCTTTTTTTTCAGTATGTTTTTCTCCCAGCAATATCACCTGATAAAAGTGTTTCAAAATCTTGAAAGACTTTGCTTTTATAGTAGGGAGACAAAGTTTAGCAGTAAATGTAATAGGTTGGTGAATATTTTATTAATATTAATATCAGCTTAGTCATACTCACTGTAATTCACAGTTTGTGGAAATATTGGAAATAAAATCCCAGAAAACAAATCCCTGAAATTCGGAAATTCACCAATCATGAATACATTTTCGGTTTACCCAACTTTTTATGAGATATCAAAAATAACACTCATGTACTACTAATATAAAGCCTTCAAAAATCCAACGCGGCGGGGTCTACTAATTCGTTTTTTATGACGATCGTTAGACCCTTGGAAAATAAAATAAAAATCTAAAAGCATACAAAATTTTCGCTTGTCAAGAGGTCCTTAATGGTCCGTTATAATGACAGGGCCCGATTATACTCAGGTATTATGTCCGGGAAGTAACTACGAAACGATTGGAATACGTAATTATGCCGTAAAAAAATAACCAGGAAGGAGTCTTATGTGATTTATAATAATTGGGAGCATCCTTTTAAGTGAATTTATTTGGTTTCATTTTGGTCCCGACAAAGTCCATTGTTGAACTCGGCCAACCAAGTTGGATGGTATTCAGCTGCATCTGGTTAGACAGGAAACCGACTCTGACTAAAGTGGAAAACAGCTACACAGATGTTGATTAGCACGTACATGGCAAAATGGTATCAATACGTCTTCATCTTAAAACAGCTACACAGATGTTGATTAGCACGTACATGGCAAAATGGTATCATTACGTGTTCATCTTAAAACCACAAAATCTTCTCTTTGCAACCCAGAAGAAAAGAAGAAAATATTTTTGCAGGAAGTCTATTTCAAGAAGAACCGTTCAATAACAGTGGATGCAAGTATATTAGAAAAAAAGCTACAAATGCTAACGAAGGTTCAAAAATAGAAAGTCATTGACCCAAGAACGTCGATAATCCTATCTCCTCTATTCTATCTAACATTTTTTTTTTTTTTTTACGCTGCTTCATTCCCATGGCTTATTCTATTTCCTCCATTTTTACAATTCGATCGTGTTCTGTTTTTAGAGATGTTCAATTTGGAGGAGTTTATAGGATGTAAATGCAATAGGCTATGTGTGGTGTTATTGTGTTTATTAAGAAGGTACTGTGCGGTGAACAGTGTGCTGAATAGTTTCTTGCAAAGAAATGAAACTTCCATCTTTTACATTTGTAAGCGGGATATTTATCCCGCTTATTAAAATTTTATGTTTTCAGCCTTCAGCCGTGCTTACATTGGAGTTGTTATAAGAATTTCGCAAGTGGTCCTTCGAGCCGGATAATATTTTTGGCTAAGAACAGTCTTCAAAGCCACCATAAAAGCACGACGCTACAAAATATTCTAATAAGTCTATCGGAAAAATCTTTAAGGACACCTTTCTCGAAGAATAAGGTCTTATTAAGTTACTGCTCCATAATAGAACAGCCGTCGAATAGATATTGCAGTACAAATCCAATTTTGAATCTCATTCGGGCTCGAAATACCATAGCATAGAAACAGATTGGAGATTTAATCGAATACCAATTAATTGGTACCGTCTTACGAAGATACGGGTGAAATTGGCTCTCTGGATATCAAATTTGTTGCTGAAATTGCATGCAGGAGAGACTTTAAGAACATTTGTATTGTTCAGTGCAATTGGTTACCAATTTACGTTACGGGTTTTATTAAGTTGAATTTTGGTGATTGAATCTTTGGCATTATTTTTCGTAATCTTGATAATAGTATATGGTACCGAGTGCGAACTCATGTCTTCCATTATCTTATGGATTGTCACCCATAAGATAGTTGAAGACATGAGTTCAATCAACAATCTTGTCAGATTGATGATAATACTCGAGTAATGTACTCCCATTTTGCTAGTGGACTACCATTTAATTTTATTTAAAAAAAATTAGCCTCGTAATTAGCAATTATAGGTTTTGTTAATAGGTGTGTTGTAAGGTTAATTGCCATCTAATACATACAAGATATAGGTATGGCTTATTTTCTCATTGGTACCTCATAATTCTTACTAAGGAGGTAATTTCTAGCAATACCCACTAAGGTCCCAGAGTGCCCAAATCTATTATAACAGTAACGTGTCGGGTTTAATAATCACAACAGTCCCCGAAGTGACAAGTTGCTTGCACCTGTTTCACTTAATTGGTTTTGGAGGTGATAAACACTAATAAGTAGCCAATATACCCGACAGAGGCTTAGCGACGAAGAAAACAATGTTTTCTTCTTAAGGCTTGGGTACACATCGATTGGTGTAAGAGATTTTATGTAATTGAGCATAGATTATACCATCTTATTTATCGGGAGTGTGAGAATCGAGTCAAGTAATCGGGTCATGTGGTGATGAGGAATCAGAGTCAAGAGTAGGGGAAGAGTAGAGTAACAGTGATAGATTATGTGAAAGATGATGATGTCTAGGAAAATATTAGTGTGATAGCAGTTGATGTAGATGAATGGAAGATCAAGACTTTATTAAGATAAGGGTAGAAAGGTGATTGCTTTAAGCAGTCTAAGTGGCAAGCGACCTATTTTGTTGTGGGTCAGAAAAGCTACTCACAATTTCCGTCCGTCTTGTATTACGATCAGGTTTTAAATACAGTTGTTCAGCTTTGGTTCATAGCTAATGTTCTTAGACATTTTCATAGACTTTTCTTTACAGTGCTTGTGATCAAAAAAATCTGGCGTCAAGGTCACTTACCATGTAACGTGACATTAATTCAAACAAAGCTGACGACGTCTGTTCCAGCCATTACTATGGTGAGCCTCTCCCATATTGCGACGACTCAGTTACATTATCCCTTTTTCGCGGACGCTACATTGTACGTAGCCGTCATTTTGTTTCTAGCTTCATTCACTGTTTGTTCTTCTGACGAGGGTCAGTTCATTAGATGTGCGCAGATTAATTATATCACGTATTGTTCGTTTGTGTGGTGTGTTTAATTCGTTAGAGCGAAATTAAATTTAAAAGAATTGGATGTGCGGTTTTCTAATTATGAACGGGTGTAATTTAGATTAGATTTGTGTTTATTTTATTTTAAAACTTACTAAAAAGTGGTTATTTCTAACTATAGAGAAAGTTAAGTTCATTAGCCATTTATATATTGTAGAAGTAGAAAATGGTTTTTAAATTATGTTTGTTTACAAAGGCAAAAAGATAATTGTTTTACATAGTAGTGCCGGCAATTTGTATCAATTTGGTAAGTTATTATGAATTATGAGCACTTACAAAGAGTTGGTAATTAAAGTCTTATTTTACGCGTAACATAGAATAGCTCACTTTACTTTTCAGGAGCTAAATTATGAAAACGAGTAAAAATTAAGTATAGTTTAAAAATCTAAGCCCAAAATTCAGCACTTACATACCATAAGGCCGGGACCACACCCTCCCATTCGCAATAAATCCAACGTTGTCGCGGACAGAAAAAGCTACCGCTGAACATTGTGTTATAATGGATTTATTAATTTCACGCCCCACGCCCCCATTTTATTGCTCGGCTGTGCTTCTTGCTTGATTAATAGATTATTATTTGTTTTTATTGCTTAGGAAACGGTTGAGATCACGTTGAGGAATTATTGTTATTGAGTTTCGGGAAATCAGGGCAATTGCTAATTGCGTTCATAGTAAGGCTGTAGAAATCTACTGAGCAAATTAATAGGTTGTTGAGTTTAACTAGGTTAAGTTACTTTTATCATTATGGTATCGTTTTATGTAATGAAGACATCAGTATCATCTAAATACTAGCAGATGGCAGATTTTTATCTTTGTACAGAGTTGCCTAATTGGGGAGAAGGATCAGGACCAAAAAATCCTATTAGACGTGTAGTTTTGTTTGGTGAATCTTAGTAATTTAACTCTTTCTAAATTATTTATCCAAATTCGCCTTAAATGATACGAAATACTAAATACCCACTCTATGCATGTTTAGTCTATAATGTTCCCAATGCTGGGTCGTAGACCTCCTCTTTATGAGATCCAGTTGTTAGATGTCACATGTCTTCGAATTTTTGTTAAGTACTAGAAAATGCCGGTTTCCTTAATATGTTTTCGTTCACCGTTTTAAGAGCAGTGGTGATGAAATAATTTATACAAAGTTAAGCATATGTCATCACGGCTCTCACCCACGCTTTACAAAAAAAAAATGGCACATTAACCCCTTTCATTCCTCGTTTTTAGCATTCCTTACCATGAGAGTAACCCATGAGATAAAACGTAACACAACATTAAGCAGGTCCTTTATCTAACAAAATCCCCTGGCCATCTCATAACGGGTCATAATCACCCTGACGTAATAATATCTGTCTCTCAGTCCCCTGGCTAGCAGGGAAATGACAGGAGACGACACAACGTTCATCTCAGAACGAATTACTGTGTGGCGAGCGGAATATGAATGTGGAGGGTATTTGGAATATTTATGTGTGCGCCTGGGTTTATGGTGTAAGTTTCTGTTTAAGGTTGATTAAAAAATGTTTCACCGTATTTGTTAGAAATTGCTTGTAAGTTACAGTGTAAAAAGTTTTGGAATTTTAGTAGGTGAGGCACCTGTGATTGGGATTGAATGCGTCAACAATTAAATACATTATACTGATTATACCACTTTTTTTTCAGAGATAATATATTTAAGATTACTTAGAAGGAGTGCTGGCCTAGGTGTACCGGCCACGATTTACGAGTTATAAGGTCATGGGTTTGAACCTAAGGATGCACTTAACTTTGTGTAACTTATTTCATGACCAATGCTCTCAAAACGGTGAAGAAAAACCTCGTGAGGAAACCGGCACATTCTAGAATAAACTGTGACTTCTACCAACCCGTACTGGGTCGGGCTTGCGGATGGCGAGTAACGGTAAGGACCAAGCCCTGGTCGACGGCGCGTTGTGTTCCACGCGCGCCTCAAAGAGATGTCAGCATCAACTGGTGGGGTCCGCAAGGGCCGATGCCTGCCAGGGGTGCGGGTTGTTCGAAAGAGATACCGTGGCCCCTAGTACACAGGTAACTAAGGAAACACGGGTGGGTTTTAGTCAGTAAAAGTCTGCACGCCCTCCTGCTCCATCCAGAGCGGGAGAAGTTATTTGATGATTTCCCACCCAAAATTAAAAAAAAACCCATACTGGGTCCGCGTGGTGGATTATGGCCCGCTCCCTCTCACAAAAAGTGGAGGCTTGCGTCCCAGCAGTGGGAAGATGGGCTGATTATAATGAGAGTGGGCTGATTATGATGAGGAGGAAGGAGCGATGAAATTTAAAGAAATGGAGGAGCTGTAAAATTAAGGAGTTCGTTTATTATACTGCGAAGTCACGAAAAAATTTGCAATTTGCATGGATTAAGACATTATCCCCACAAGGTGGACCGATGACCTTGTGAGGGCCGCAGGAGTCCGCTGGATGCGGGAAGCACAGAACCGGTGGAAGTGGCGGAGCTTGGGGGGCCTATGTCCAGCAGTGGACATCTTTCGGCTGAAATGATGATGATGAAGACATTATAAATCATGCGAAAAAATTTGATCACGATTCTGCTCTTTAATTAATTGTTTATTTAAGCTCAATTCTTTTCCTTAATAAAATTATACTGCTGTTATTGCAATAACCATATAAAGCCGCCAGCAACAGTAACAAACCCTCCGATAAAGTTACTAAAACTGAAATTTTATCCTACTCATCATCTGCCTAGCCTTTTCCCAACTATCGGGTCGGCTTCCAGTCTAACCGGTTGCAGCTGAACACCAGCATTTCACATGGAGCGACTTCCTATCTGACCTCCACTACCCAATTACTGGGTAATACGATACCCCTTGTTAAGACTGGTTGTCAGACTTTCGGGCTTCTGACGACCCGTAACGACTGTCAAAGATTTAAAAATGACAGCCGGGACCAACAGCTTAACGTGCTTTAAGTGTTGGTATGTATAGATGTTCACCCATCCACGGACCAACCGCGGCAAGCGCAGCTTACCCTGAATGATTGACCCGTGCGGCCACGATCTCCACGCGGGTGATGTCTTTGGCAAAAGCTGTTAGCGAATATTTGTTTACTTACAAAAACACAAAAGCGAGCACTAACAAAAACATATAAAAATATGCGAGTTCCCAAACTATAGGACCACACTTTGGCTTAGTTTGGTCCTTTCTCACACACCAAAGATAACGATCAAAATCGTTTTAGGCTCGAATATATTAGACATTTTTACATCGCAAAAACGTGAGTGAGTTTTCCACGAACCTTAATTCAGACCTTTCAATATCGAAACTCAAAGCCTTTTATCTTTTCCAGGCCTGAAAATAAACTCATTACAAAGTGACATGAGAACCCGATTATAGAATTCACACGTGCAGAACCCATTGTGACATTTTCTTCTTATTTTTGTAAGGTTTTATTGAATTTATTGGGAATAAGGTAATGGGGAGAGATGCTTCGTTGTGCCTTTATTTTATTTTTTCTTTATGAACTCAAGTTTATTAAGGATACACCTACGATATTCTTTCAGTTCTTGTTGAAATGGAAATGAAATAAAGTAATTGACTACACGAGTTGGTACTTTTGTGATGGTAATGTTAATATTGTGTATCATTAGCTGGCCTTAACTGATTAAAATTATTTATCCGAAATCAAATGAATTGGAAACTACATGTAACACATTATTTTATACACACACACATATATATTATACAACGAGTAACATAATTAACGCAAGACCTCATACACCCCAATTAGACTATTGAGTTAAAAGCATAATACGATGACCAAAACTATTTTTTTTAAAGCTAACTGATATTATTAAGAAAAACTTGATGACCCAAGCATTACTTTATGCATTTAAAATTGAATTTTATTTCTTTTTACATAACATTGAATTTTCTTTGGCTCAATCAGTGATAGGTATGGCAAAATACATAATTTCAAAAAAATACTAATATTAGAAGTTACTGAAACCGATTCAGTAGTCAATTAGTAACAAACTACTGTCAGGGCTTGCGTCCATACTGTTACACTTTGTATATAAATACTGTTACGAAAGAAAAAGGGCGCCATATTGTCTTGGGCTTAGGGCGCCTTCAAACCTAAATCCGCTACTGGTAAATAATAGTAACAGGAAATAGTATAAGTAATATTATCAGGGTACACAAAGTAGATTAAATACATATTATCGCATCTAAAGCAAAAATTACCCCAGGAAAGTCAATAAAATATATAAGACTACCGACTACTGAAGCATACCCTATCTATTCAAAAAATAATTTGATACACTTACAGGCCTCCTAATTTTTGAAGGCGGTTTAAGTAGTTCTGGATAGGTAATCAGAAACGTAAACCTATAACGACCGCTGATCATGTATCGTCGACTATCGTCATTTTACTACCACAGTTGCTTTGTATATAAAACTGATATTAACCACATCTGATTCTACTAAGCCAACCAAACATAATTAATTAACTATGCCATAAAATTTTACTCAATAAAAAAGATACCATCACTTATAACTATTTAAAGGAGGCTGTCAAGCTACACAGCTGCCTCGAGCCTCAAGTAAAGTTGAACTGTCAGGGGACCACTAAGTAACAAGCTTAATTACAATCAAATTAGAGGAGCTCTGAGAAAAATAGCTTTTTAAAAGTGTCCAGCAAATAATGTTAAACTTAGTAACAAGTTAATATTCATTGGCTTGTAGTAAACCTAGTCCCTGGGCTCTGTAGAAGATGAACTTTCTTTTTAGCCTGTAGGTTTTCTCGTCATCACATCTGTGGGTCTACTCTTCAAGCACGAAATACTTAGTTTCGGCTGAAGTGACGGGTGTTTCTTACTCCGTATAACCTACGAACATAAATAAGATTAATTCGTAGTCCGAACTACGAATGAATGATAACACGATTTGAAAGTTACTCTCGAAGTCCAAAAAGTTAATTAATCAAGAGTGCAACTTCTTCATTTCAAAGTATCGAACTATTTTCGGACGGGCCCGTATCTTCGTTTACGGAATTAGAGAGTAGACCTCACACCTGTATGGTGTATGGAATTAAAGGAATTACAGTGGGCTTATTTTGCCATAATCACCGTGACTGAAAATTGTATTGATGGTCGCAGAAAATCATTTCCGATCCTATTACTTAATTTTCCCAACACGGATGTTGAGGGTGGTATAAATTATTTTTGCTGTAAATTCAACCAGTTGAAACTTGCGCGTTCCTGCACCCTAATTGCGTAATACTATCACTAACAATTTAAATCATTTTGCTAATCCATTGCTTCATAATTATGTTCGAAAAATGTATCTGCTCAACAACGTAAATAACACAATGAATGTGGTTGAATTGTCAAAATAAAAGCCATCTCTACTGATAGTATGTTAAACAATTGCCTCGCTGGTTCATTGTTCGTTTGAGAATTCTTTGGCACACATTGTTATAGCACCAAATGGCTAAATAAAATATACGAACCTTTAATAAAAATGTTGAATAAAGGTCCAGTCGTATCTTTTGAACCATTCACGTCTTTATCTATCTTGTATGACTTAGTCACTTTGAATTTTCCAAAAAATAAAGTCATTGAATCATGACAAGCGACGATAAAGCGATCGCTAAGCGTTCCCCGTCACGCCAACCATGTTCTTCCTTCATTATCATACAAATTACAATTTGTTGTCTTTCCGTCTGCCTTCCTTTAGAACGACTTGTTAGCTCGCTGGTATTTTGAAACCATTTTGTGAGGCTTTGTGCGATGATGAATATCATTTTGGGTCTATTAGTTAGTGGCTTTGATATGAAAGCGGATCGAAGGACCAAGATATTTTGAAGTTATGGCTAGATATGAAACAATATCTACGTGAGTGTCGGTATGTGGAACCTTTATGTGATTTTACGGAGTTTGGTTCTTGTGTTCAAATATTTAAAGTTATGATGTTGAAAAGAATTATACTATCTATTAAACACGAAATAAGAACTATTAACCAAAACAAATCAAAATTAACCACAAACGGTGTGCGTGTATAGCCAAATGTATGAACATAAACGTAACAAAACGAGTATGTAAATATCCTTAGCAGGTGGGGTTCTTTAGGTTCTGCCTACCCTCATGGGAAAGAGGCGTCAGTGTATATATGTGTTATACCTGAGTCAATCTAACGTAGGTGTGGTATTGTCTTGTTTTCCATAAAATAATTTGTACCATTATTGTTTTCAATAATCGTCCCCCCTCATAATATTTACTTGCACTATTATCATTTATACTAATATCGATTGTCATATTAACTTATTAGTCATAACTTTTCCATAATAACATTTGTGTTATAATCATTAGTTTCGATAAGTAACACATTACATAATCAATACTTGACATTAAGCAACATTTAATATAATTTAGAAAAGTTTATTGTTTTGAACAAAAAATAATGTCATTAAGGCATTTGGTCTGTAATCAAATGATTTATTACAGCAAAACATTTTTAGACAATTAACAGTTTGTCAAATTCGAAACGGCTAGGTTTAGAACTGCGACCACACAACGAGAACTAGATTTCTTCTTTTGCAAAGCAAGCATGCAAAATGATCATAACATCAAAATTGCGGTGAATATTTTTTTTACGGAAACCGACATTATTGAAAATTAAACATATAGCAAATAAATTAATGGATTAAAATTATTAAGACACTAAACTTGATCGATTATGACCAGAGATCGGATATTCGGATGCATATTCACCTAAAGTTGAGATGTTGGCTAATATGGAATGCGCTTTTGTGTCGAAAAAGTTAAGTAAGTTGTTTATTTTTTGTTTTAACTAATACAAACCACCCCTCCTCCAGTACATACACATATTTGTATTGGGCTAAACATTAATTTTAAATTAATACACATCTGAATAGAATCCAAGAATCCCGGGATTTTTAATAAATATTACAAATAATTTATAAAGCCGTTTCCATACTTTCATAGCTAAAAAATATATTTAGGTAAATATGCTATTTAGGTAATATATGGTAAATATATTTAGGTATATATTTAGGTGATTATGACCAATGAAAATAAGTGAAAATGATTTTATGTCATTTCACGATTATGGCAACTGAAGCGTTATTTCTAATGAAATTATGGCAAATACAAGTATGGTGTTTTAAATTATTGCATTTTAAAATGGGCCAAAGATGAGTAATTTAGTACAATGATGAATACAGATACAAATCATCATTATCTGCCTAGCTTTTTCCCAATTATGTTGCGGTCGGCTTCCAGTCTAACCGAATGCATCTGAATACCAGTATTTTACATGGAGCGACTGCCTATCTGACCTTTATAACCCAGCCATTGGATAATACGATACATATTGGTAACACTAGTTGTCAGACTTTCGGGATTCTGACAATCCTTAAAGACTGTTAAAGATCGCTGCGAACAACGGCTTAACGTGCTTTCCGAGGCACGAAGGTGTCGCGGTATGTTAAGATGGTAGCAGCAAGTGTAGCTTAACCTGATCGACCAATCCGTGCAGCTGGTATTACTTAGCCAATGAAAATTTAATTTAATCATAGTAATAATACTTCGCTTTAAAGCCAGAACATCAACGGGCCTATTAAAACAGTTTTATTTGTTTAAAAATGGTCCTTTAGGTCATTAAGAGCTATTTTGCGCAATTTGCAAAGTGGTGTCAATTCACTAAATTGACACTCAAGTCGTAATGTTTATTACGAGTATTGCCATGCGTAAACGTAAAACTCGTAATTTGCGAGTCGAATCGTAAATTGTAAGAAAAGTTGACCATCAGTGGATTTTATGGGTTATTTATTATTTTTGGTGATGCGCAACTGTATTCGAAAATAAATTGCAATTAGGAGCCTAAAAAAAAAGAAATCTGTAAGAACTCTAAGCGAAAACAAAGTAACAGAGCGGGTCGAGCGGGTGGAGCGGCTGGACGCGTCCGCGTCGCATTCCATGACCCACCCGCTCTGTTACTTCGTTTTCGCTTAGAGTTCTTGCAGATTTCTTTTTTTTCTAGGCTCCTAATTGTCGTAGCGTAGAGTTTATAGAGGTATGAGGAACAGGGTGTAAAGTTCACTCATACTCTATGGAAAATGGAGGATCCTCCGACCAGACGGGTGTTGTGTCTTGTGGGCAACTGCCCGACGCGACGGTTGATGTCAGGATGTTATATATATACGAGTCGCGCGGTAAACTCTGATTGCGCAATGTAGGATTTGTGTGACGTCAAGTCTTTGAGGCGTAGTTCGCATGTGGCGTTATAGATGCCTCCACAAGTTAAATAGTCTATAACCTTCTTCAAAAAGTGGGCTGTCAAAAATAATTTATCAAATATCAAATCCAATTGGTAGTTCCAAAAACCTCCCCCCCTCCCCTTACATACAAACCTATAAACAAATGTTACCTCTTTATAATATTCTTGTCTTATATTAGTCTTGATCGCCGCAGGGTGATCAACGCTCTTGTCTTCTCTGTTACAGAAGACGCTTTTGTCCCGCAAGACAATAATCGGCTGGTATTTATTTAAGTAATTTTATATGCTTATGTATCTACGGAACATCGTTCTACAAATCCTGTTCTTGTTTGACCCAATTTCGATTATACGGAATCAAATTATTGTGAAAGCCGAAGGTTTTATGTATCCACCCGGGGAACTTGTAAAGGATTATGATTTTAGAAGATACCCTCCTTGCTTGCTTGGCGTTATTATGTATTTTATTTCTTCAGAGCTAAAAATATTACACATTTTTCTTGAAGGTTAGTCTAATTCTGAAAACGTGGAAGCGATTACTTGTACTTTACGTTTTTCTCCTGTTATCAGCACCACCGGCCTAACCCTTTTTAACCGACTTCAAAAAGGAGGACGTTCTCAATTCGTCGGAACCTTTTTTATGTATGTTCCCCGATTACTCGAAGATGGCTGGACCGATTTGGATTTTTTTTTTGTTTGAAAGGGTATACTTCCCAGATGGTCCCATGATCATCAAGTCAGGATCTGATAATGGGATCCTGGAGAAATAGTGAGAACTCTTCCAATTTTATAGGCACACGAAGCGATTTGGGTATTTTTTGGAAGAGTACTTTCTCGGAATGGTCCCATTTCAATTTGGTGAAGATCTGATGAAGAACTTCGGAAATAGGCAACGGAACTCCTCAATAAATGACAGCAAATGGACTGGGATTGCTGAAATCTCTGTCTATTGCTTACACCAGTTGATAACATAACATCACGCCGGTACGCTGTGAAGGGGTAAGCATACGTGAACCTCTAAAAAGTGAAAAAAAAAATACAAAAAATAAACAACCAACTTCCAAAAAACACTACAAAGTGAAAAATAACTTTAATTTCGGAAGGCGGTGACAAAAAATTAAAATACTGCTCCAAAGACAACGACTTCCGAAATTAAAGTTATTTTTCACTTTGTAGTGTTTTTTTGGAAGTCGGTTGTTTTTTTTTCCCAACAATGTTAGAGTCAACTTCCAGTCTAACCGGATACACCTAAATACCAGTATTTTACATGGAGCGACAGCCTTTCTGACCTCCACAACCTAGTTACTGGGTAAGACTGTTTGTCAGACTTTCGGGCTTCTGACAACCCGTAACAACTGTCAAAGATCCACAAATCACAGCCGAGACCAATGGCTTAAGGTGCTTTCCAAGGCACGGACGAACCGCAGTATTTTCTCCTGAAATATTGTGTTATGAACATATATATTATTATCGAAACCATACTATAATGATGAAGGTCTTTTTTCAAAGTTGCAATTGTTATTTAATGAGAACAATGCTTTTGAATTTTGCGTAAATGTAAGTAATTTATTTGCCAAAATGTAGGTGTACAAAGTAGTATGATATTATTATAAAGGTGGCCCATTTACATTCTACCATTACATGTGGTGTGCAAATATTTAATTTCAAAATACATTAAATTAAATTAATTAATTAATTTTTTAATTAATTTAGTGCATTTATTTATGCAGTTTGTTAACATAGTATGTTACTGTTTTTGGAACATTGTGAAAATCGTAATCAAGACTTCTACTCATTGTTTACTGTTTGTAGTATTCTTAGTTAATTTCCAATCCAAGTTAGGCATAACTTAAAATACTTTAATCATTAATTTCATTATAAAAACAATGCAAAATCTCCATACACTCTATTTTCACCAACTGTTAAATATTTATTTCACTAACAATTTTAAAATTGTTTCGAAATATATTCATTAAAAACAACTTAATAACTTAACATTTTTTTAAGCCCTTTAGTAAAAATAACCCGGTTATTAATAATAACTTATGATTGCACAGCAACATCAAACATGCCAGGATTTTTTTTTATACTCCTAAAACCTATCATAAACGAGAGAAACCTGATCCCTGACTACCAGTTAGGTTCCAGAGAGAAACATTCAACAATAGACCAAGATTTTAGATTTTAGATGTGGCTCAAGCTTGTGATAGAGTTTTGCCTACGGGTTTGATATACAAGCAAAGACTTAGCAAGATTTTGCCAATATCTTGCAATCATACCTTACCGACTGAATGTTTCGAGTAGGTAACGCACGAGGGTGCTTTTTCCGAGTTAGAAATAATATAACTTAAAAAAAAAGATTACGAATAAATTAGTGACAGATTTCAAAATTGCAAAAAAAAATTTAGCCACATTAAAACTGATACAAATGAAACAGAGTAAGTAATTAAAATAGCCAATTAATATATTCCCCGGATACATTGCCGACTAAATACTTTGTAATTACTTACATCGGCCCACGATTTCAATTGAAACCCCATGATATCCCGTTCATACAGTATACAAAACTCCCGGTAGTCAATTGACGCATTAACATATTAAAATACACACTGGTAGTAAGGATGGACAATGTATATCGTCAAGAAATTAGTAAGCGAAACTACTGTCTTAGCTGAAAAGCTGGAAATTCGATTGTAGATACACACGTTTGTTTTTATAAGTGTTACTAAGTTTTCCTGTGGGTAATTAGTAGTCTTTGTGACTAAGCTTAACTACCAAGTTTGCTTATAATAATTTATTCATGAGTATTCATTTATTAACAAGAAAATTGTGTGTGCCCAACTCTTCAGGGAAATAAGGCGTAATGTTATGTCATGTTATGTATCAATGAGAAATGGTAGGTAATGCAGTGATAATCATTTAAATGTTGCGGGCTATTATTTTTCGCCAACCAAAAACTGAAATTGAAGATATTATTTTCTGTAAATTTACCACGCCATAGATCATTTTCAAGCGGCGATATTCATCAAAATATGGCAGCCTAACTTGTTGACATTAACATTTTCCGTTTGCGAAAACTGAAATAGTTTATTTTTTATTTTTAATACACCATATTATAATAGGTCTTTCTCAATCCTCACATAACTTACACAAAATTATAAGAACAACAAGTAAGCCAACATGTTGGCTTCACGATTTTCCTGTATATACAAAGTGCAGTCAATTGCCAATATTAAAAATGGTGGAGCTAATAACTCGTCATGATTAACTTCTTTGT
This sequence comes from Antitype chi, assembly GCA_947359405.1. Classification (NCBI taxonomy): domain Eukaryota; kingdom Metazoa; phylum Arthropoda; class Insecta; order Lepidoptera; family Noctuidae; genus Antitype; species Antitype chi. Next base: position 3,501,258 of record OX375815.1, on the reverse strand, counting down.
AATAAGTTGGCACGCTCGATTAGACCGTTCTTGTATTCATATCGCACGATGAAGCTATAATGGTTGATCTACGTTTGTTAAAGGATTAGTCAAGTCATGTTAAATGTGTGTTTGATCTTCCGGTAAAAAAATCTTGTTTGTTTTTCGTTGCACAACGCATTTCGAAGGCTGTAAATCTAGCTGTTAGATAAAATATGCAAATACGTATGCAAAATATGAGTTTGAAAATAATTGGACACATTTTTGCTGCACAGGTTAGCTGGTACAGGTCAGCTGTTACAGGTTCTTAGGAATCGTATAAAAATAACAATAATGAATTCATTTTCTCACCCTCTAGTAGAATTACTGTATGTCTTCTCCTTTTTTTTACCTGTGAGTCGCAAGGAAAGGATTATATCAAGAAGATGGAGTTATCAGCTTTCTCTTTCATTCCTGTCTTAAGGCGATTATTTCACTGCACCGCGCTCGAAACCATATTAGTCGACACGCCCGAATTAACTCGCCCTAATCGGGCACATCGTCACTTTTAAATCCTACTATAATAATATTATAAACGTGAAAGTTTGTTCGGATTTTTGGATATTTGTTACTCAATCACGCAAAAACGGCTGAATGGATTTGGATGAAATTTGGCACACAGATAGTTTATAATTTACATTAACATATAGAATACTTTTTATTCCGGTAGTATGTTTCCGTGAGATAATTTTCGACCTCCACGCCGGCGAAGCCGCTTGCTAGTAATATAATATTATCTACAACGTAAAACGGAAAGGCTAAATACATACCAAGGGCACGGCTTCTTTGGATGACATCAAACGATATTGGAAGGGTTTTTAAATCCTATGTTTACATGTTCGGAAGTTATAAGAATTTCTAATACATTGATACCAGTAACCGAACTTTTCAAATTGAAATAAACACATCACTCGGAACAGATTTATCGTGATATTGGCAAGTAACGTGGAAAGTTATTGACCTACGTAGTGTGGTGACACGTTAGTTATGATTTGAATTGAAGAAACATATGAAACCGAAAATTTGGAATACATTCTTAGAGTATTTTATTTTGAGCTGAAACTATATGTATAGTGATTCTATACCAGCTGTTATCTTTAGTGCTTAAGGATAGCAATAGGGTTTCTGTTACACCTTGTATAGGTGACACACACGAAGTAAATTTACTGTAAGTGAATCGATAATTCCAGAAATACGTATTAGGCAACTGGCACGTTTTGTATTTTATGTGATCTTTTCGTTGTTTTTTTATCGTTTTATTCAGAACCTGCAAATAAATTAACTTCGTGCGAGTTGCCTGTAGAAAATATTATAATATTTAAAAGTAACGATTGGTCCGATTCGGACGAGCTAATTCAGGAGAGTTGACTACTGAGCTCGGGGTGGCAGATTTAACATTGTATCACTGCATAGAAAACTGCGGCACGCAGATTGTTCGCGACGGCCATATTGCTAGTAATACAACACCATTCTAATGTATAATGGGAAGGCTGAAGAGTATGGATAGATAAAGAGGATAGTGAACTTCGTCTTTTAATGAATAGTTCATGATATCAACACCACGTCATAATATCCGCTACAAATTTGAAGCCTGGAACCCCACCTATGTGCCCTCTAATGCACCTACAATAAAAATCCCCATTAAATATCTTGCATACAACATAAAATCACACATCACTGTCGCTGTACGCCTAGCATGAACAGCGATCGGAAGTCGTCACAGCCGTGAACCAGGCAATATCCGGCGAGCGCGCTTTGACGGGCGGAACGGAGCCAACTCGTGCGACGTACTACGACGCGACGATGTATTTCTGCCAGCAGTCAATATGTGACTAAGTTTTTGGTAAAAATGATGCTAGTGTAAGGGAAATTGTTGGCGGTTAGTACCTTCTTTGTGGGGATAGTCTACACCCTTAACGTTTGATCAAATTGTCATAGAAGTTCTCCGTTGGGGAATAGGAGAATTTGTCGTATTTGTACCGGCAAGGTAAAAATTGAGCTTCGAAAGCCTCACTGGAATGCACCGGTGCTTTTTTCTACTACAATGTTTCAATTTTCAACTACTAAGCTACTTAAGAAAATATAACGACAATGATCTGATCTGCATCCCTGCTAGAATTATAGGACGAATAGATTAATTTCCGTACCTACTTGCTACCTACGAAACAATACTTTGTTACCTAATTTACGCAGACAACACTAATATGTGTCTTAAGGCACAAATCACCACCGCCGTCACCGGGACTTCACCGAGAACGAGAGATGGCTCCGAAGTAGCGATACATACATTTGCTTTATATAGCTGCGTGTCCACCGGACGTCCGTCAGCCGAACGCCGTCATCTTTGCCGCTGACGTTACGAGTAGTTTGGCGTGTCCGCTAGAACTCGCCCTCGGACTTTAAAGGGGCTGATGTGTCAACACTACAAAACAACTTTCATCTTATCCATACAATGCCAATGCACCGCGCCGTTCGCATGGATTTTTGTTTTTTTTATATCATGCCGAGTTCCACTGCAGTGGACACAGGACCGCCGTCACCAAGGCGTCACGTTTGTTTCGATAAATCTAATTTGTCGGTGATACCTTAATGACGACGGCTGTGGGCAAACGCCATTACGAGGGCAACCTCGTAATGGCGTTTGCCCTTGGCGTTTTGGCGTTTGACATTTGACCCTAGTTGAAAAACACTATTACAACTGCAAAGTTGTAATAGTGTTTTTCAACTAGAGTCAAATGTCAAATGCGCATGAAAATTTATAAAAGATAGGTACAAAATCAACCATTCAAACCAAAACATTAATCAAATGCACAAACAGAACTGGCACTTAATGATTTTGACCCTAAATGATATTGCTATTCGTAAACTGTTTACTTTGCCCAGTTCACTGTCGATGGTCAGTCGCAATATCGTGGATTCAAATTCATAAAGCGGGATTAGCAGTGTTTAGGGACTGTCCGGTACACTATGTTGGCAAGTACGGGTTACTATTGAGCCCCCATACTTGTGTGAAGCAAATAGGAGCGTGAATGGTATATTTTTGATCTGTCAAATTCTGTTGGTATAGACTTTGAGACGGGTCAATTCTGGCTTAATACCTGCGTGTGACTTTGAATATATTGGCGCATATAATTTCTCATATTTGAATACGTGAAGCAAAAACTTTGTACCCGTTTTTACTTCTGAATTTTAATTTCTGAATTGTTATTTTATTTTTGTTTTCATTACGGACGCTTTTAATGTGCACGTCTTTTTACATAGTTCTCACATTGATAATTTCAACATGAATGTAACCTGTAACATGATCTAACTAACTTTTTGTAACATTATTATGATTTTAAAAGAGTGTCCATGGAGTTTCTTACCCGTTCTTCTTCATAGGTACCTACGCTTTGGAATGGGCAACTAGCTTCATCTTTCCAACTCACCGACCTTGACAATTCAAAAGTGCCTGTAATTGGTTTATTTGAAATAAATGCTTTGAGTTTGAGTTTACTAAAACTACGCGGACAGACGAGTATGAATTTTGGCACAGTTAGTTTATATGGAGAATAAGGGCAAAAAGCTTCAAACTGAAAATATAAACGAATTATGGTCGAATTTTGACCACTGGGCGACCAATAGTTTGTTTAATTTTCTGTCTAAATGTTTATTTTATGATTCCACTGCCTATTTTCTTCAGACAACCCTAATATGGACAAATAGCATGCATAGAAAGCTTACTGATTATTTAATTAAACTTATCATTATTTTAAATGCGTCTGAGTTCTTGAACGATCTACATTATGCTGTCCTTATGTTACTGTCATAAAATGTCATCCCAAGTTTTATCGTGCAGTTGACTAGAAATGAGCTTCGTAATTGATAGCTACCACAGTAAATAGATTGGACACAATATTAGCTGTCAGGTACCCGCAATGTTATTTGACAGCTTTGTTACACGAATTTGTTTACTTAACTGCAACCAGCACTGAGTGAACTGACAGTTTAATCTATCGTCAGACTAGTGAGAGCTTTCTGTTGTATTTTTTATTACAACAGTTCATATCATAACATCACGCCGATATGCTGTGAAGGGGTAAGCACATGTGAACCACTAAAAAGTGAAAAATAAAAACTTTTTCCAAAAAAAAACAACCGACTTCCAAAAAAACACTACAAAGTCAAAAATAACTTTAATTTCGGAAGTCGGTGTCTTCGGAGCTGTATTTTAATTTTGTGTCACCGCCTTCCGAAATTAAAGTTATTTTTCACATTGTAGTGTTTTTTTGGAAGTCGTTTGTTTTTTTTGGAAAAGTTTTTTTTTCACTTTTTAGTGGTTCACATGTGCTTACCCCTTTACAGCATACCGGCGTGATGTTATGTTATGAACTGGTGTAAGCAATAGACAGACATGAGATTTCAGCAATCCCAGTCCATTTGCTATCATTTATTGAGGAATTCCGTTGCCTATCTCCAAAGTTCTCCATCAGATCTTCAACAAATTGAAATGAGACCACTTCGAGAAAGTACTCTTCCAAAAAATACCTAAACCGCTTCGTGTGCCTATAAAATTTGAAGAGATCTCTCTATTTCTCCAGGATCCCATCATCAGATCCTGACTTGATGATCATAGGACCACCTGGGAAGTATACCCTTTCAAGCAAAAAAAAATCCAAATCGGTCCAGCCATCTTCGAGTAATCGGGGAACATACATAAAAAAAAAATTATAAAAGAAGGTTCCGACGAATTGAGAACCTCCTCCTTTTTGAAGTCGGTTAAAAATACGGCTGCATGTTAAGTACTAAGAACTATACTACTGCAGAGCGTGCGCGACTACTGGCTGTGGGTAAATGGGAGTCGGGTCTGTGGCTTCATGCACTACCGTCGTCGAACATTGGCACTTTGTTCGACGACACAACTTTCCGCCTCGCTGCCTCCCTAAGATTAGGAGCACCATGTTGTTCTCCTCATCGCTGTCACTGTGGCGAAGTTGTCAACAGTCTCGGACACCACGGCCTATCTTGCAGCCGAAGTGCGGGTCGCTTAGCGCGGCACGCGAACATTAACGACATCATCCGACGAGCTCTTGTCACCGTCGGCGTTCCAGCTGTATTAGAACCCATTGGCTTGGCACGCGACGATGGCAAGAGACCGCATGTCATGGCATGGCATGGCATGTCTTTATTTCCATGGAAGATGGGTAGGCCTTTAGTGTGGGATGCAACGTGTGTCGATACTCTTGCGCCATCCCATCTTCCTGGGTCGGTGTGCTGTGCTGGCGTTGCCGCTGCGGCTGCGGAAAACCTCAAGCGGCGAAAGTATAACAATATTATTGGTAATTATATTTTCGAGCCGTTTGGGGTTGAAACCCTCGGGCCGTGGGGTCCGAGTGCTCATGCTCTCTACAAGGAAATCTCCAAACGGCTATACAACGTGGTAATGCCGCCAGTCTCTTGGGTACATTACCAGTCGACAGCGATGCGGATGAGTTTTTTGACGCTTTGTTTTAGTTTATTCGCTGTAGTTAGTTTAATTGAAATAAAAATATTTAACCTTCCCCAATACTAAGAACTATTGAAAAAAGAGAATGACCTGCCCATCTCTCACTTCTTCAACATGACAAAACAATTGCGCATCGCCGTGAAATACGACCGAACAACCTTCACTCCTATATCTTCATCTTGACACCACATTTCCATATCTCCAATGTCGCCAACGTTAAAAAACTCACGTTCGCCAGGTAATTTATATCAAGCGCTAATATAAAACAGAATAGCTTTAAAGGTTTAAGCAACATTACTGAAACAGTTATTACCCTATAAATAAACGGTCCTTTGCTTTGTCGACGCGCAGAGAAAGATTATGGTGGTAGGTAGTCGAGCTGATTTAGTGGATGTAGTGTGTGTTAAATTGTTTTTAATGCAGGTGCTTTGCTTTTTTAATAAGGAGCGTTTTAAGGGTAATGCGGTAAGGTAACCCGCGAAATTTAAATTTACCTACGTTTTTGCAGTTTGTAGGTCAGTATTGGTTGTATCTAATACCTTTAAGTGAGCAATTCTTGTAAATATTAAATAAATAAAATAATAATGTTTATTTCATCGACTTATATTCATTACGTTATTTACGTTGCTGAGCAGACACATTTTTCGAACATATGAAGTTAGGGTGCAGGCCGCTTTAGGATATTATAGCTATGTTATACTATGCGGAACTGATTATAAAGTGTGCTTTTCCTTTCTATATCCAAAAACTGCAAATGGGAAAAAAGGTGGCGTGCCAAGCAACTTCCGGATGGTCAATTTATTAAAATTAAGTTTGCTATCGACTTCCTATCGCTAACTGGAGACGGTTACGGCACTGGAAGTCGGTTGCTCGAGTAATTAAATAAAATGTTTAAAAAAATATACACCCATCAATGAACAAGATTGAACGAAAAGCTTTGCGAATTCAAAAACTTAATCCTTAGAAATAAATGGATAGAATACACTCTTTACTGTTCGGTAAATAAATTACAATTAGAAACTTACATTCGTTGTTGCTGAGGGCGATTTTATCGCTAAAAGCGATCACTCACAGTCACCCTCTGGATGGACAATGTAAAAGAGAGGTAAATAAACTACAGAGCGAGGGTAATAGCTCCCGCAGACAGGTGCGACGCGACTCTGGTAGTACAACTTCTATGAATTCTTTGTGGAAATTGTTCTACAATCACGTAGCACTTTACGCCTGTCTGCGAGGCCGTTAACGCGGTACAAAAAGTACAAAATAATAATGATAATACAGCATGTTTCAGAATAATGAGATCATATTCAAGGGTGTGGTAAACAACATCAAATTTAATCACTTTCTGCATGAGACCAACATAGTAATCGCGAAAATAATATTAGCCATTCCATTCATTTGGGTCCAGTAGGTATTGAAGTTTTGTATGGGACAGTTAATAATAATAATAATAAATAAGTTATTAAAGATAAACATATAAAGATAAAGATAAACAAATCAAGTATCTTGACTTGGCTCACGAGGTTGTCGACATGTGGGATGTGGACTCAGCGATCATTGTACCGATAGTCGTTACAGCCAATGGCTTGAAGCCAAGAGCCTCGACCAACATCTGAGGAGGCTCTCGTTGGGCAGCTGGGTCAAGGGCTTGATCCAGAAAGCGGTACTCCTGGACACGGCTCGCATTGTCAGGAGGTTCCTCTCTCTGGAGCCCTGACCGCCGGTAGCTTGGACCTTGTTCCCGATACCGGTGGGCCACTATTTTTTATATTTTTAAATGTTTTTATATAATTTTATACTAATATTAGGTCTTCACCTATGAAATTGCCGTTTTGCAGTACTGGCCATTTCAAATCAAAATAATTTTTGTTTGGGTAAGAATTCTAATTTCAAATTAATTTTATTTTAAAAACATGGATTTTTTTTTCCAAAAGTAGTCATTTGTTTATTTGATTAGTGTTACATTTTCATCGCATTTCAATCATTTTCGTCATCATGGATACGTTAAAAATTCGAGTAATTATGGAATATGACTACCGTCGTGGCAGCAACGCGGCACAAGCGGCACGCAACATCAACGACGTTTACGGAGCTAACACTACAAACCAACGCACCACCTGTTATTGGTTTGCTCGCTTCCGTTCTGGAAATTTCGACCTGAAAAATGAACCTCGCGGTCGTCCGAAGACTTTGGTCGACAATGACGAATTAAAGGCGATTGTGGAAGCTGATGATACACAATCTACGGCTGAATTAGCAGCAGCTTTCGACGTTAGCGTCAAAACAATATTGGTCCATTTGCGTCAAATTGGCAAGGTAAAAAAGCTTGACAAATGGGTGCCCCACGAACTCAATGATCGTCAGCGCGAAGTACGCGTCGAGACGTGCCTTGCACTGCTCAACAGACACACAAATGAAGGAATTTTGAACCGCATTGTTACCTGCGATGAAAAATGTTTTCTGTTTGATAACCGCAAGCGCTCAGCAAGTTGGTGGGATCCTGGTTCAGCACCTAAACAATGCCCTAAACGAAAACTTACCCCTAGAAAAGTGATGGTCACTGTTTGGTGGTCTAGCGCCGGTGTGATTCATCACAGCTTCTTACCAAACGGGGTGAGCATTACTGCAGATGTGTACTGTGAAAAACTGAACACAATGATGGAGAAGCTGGCACATCTCCAACCAGCATTGGTCAATCGCTCGTCTCCGCTGCTCCTGCATGACAACGCGCGACCTCATACTGCACAGCAGACGGTCTCCAAGTTGCAAGAACTGGGGTTGGAAGCTCTCCGTCATCCGCCCTACTCACCAGACCTTGCGCCTACAGACTACTACTTTTTCCAGAATTTGGATAACTTCTTGGCGGGAAAAAAATTCAATACCCGAGAGGCAGTACAAAATGCCTTTGAAGAATTTGTTGCCTCCCGTCCAGCTGATTTCTTTAAGAAGGGCATCAATAAACTGCCACTGCGATGGCAAAGATGCATTGATTGCAAGGGTGATTACTTCGATTAATACAAATAAAAAATACATGAAAAAAATTCGTTTAAATTTTTTCATACAAAACGGCAATTTCATAGGTAAAGACCTATTATTTAAAATGTAATTTATATGTATATTGAAAGGAATAAAGGAAATAATAATATAATATTTTTTTTTATATTTTGAAATGTTTTTATAAGGTTATTTTAGAAAAATATTTAAAAATGTAATTTAATATGTATTTAAATGAATAAACAAAAAATAATAATATGGATCAAGGGCTTGATCCAGAAAGCAGCAGTACTACTGGACACGGCGCGTATCGTAAGGAGGTTCCTCTCTCAGCAGCCCTGACCACCGGTAGCTTGGACCCTGTTCGCGATACCGGTGGGCTACTATTTTTTATATTTTTAAATGTTTTTATGTACATTCTTTACATTCGAATATTTAAAAATATAATTTTTATGTAAATTTCAATGAAATAAAGGAGATAATATGAAACTTTAATTTTCTCTTCACAAGTTAAATGTAGTTAATGCTAATCTTTGACACTAGTGCACGAACAAGGAGCTAATTTTGATATTTTTTAATCTATACATATAATAAAATTGTAGAAAAGTGGTGTCTGTACAATCGAAATATATAAAAAAAGTAGCAGGGTTATTATATCGATGCCGAACCCGAGATTGTAATTAATTATTTTTTTGTCTGTTTGTCGGTTTGTCTGTTTGTCTGTGTGTTTGTGCACGCTAATATCAGAAACGGCTTATTCGATTTAGATGCGGTTTTCACTAATATATTGTAGTAAGCTTCACTTAACATTTAGTGTTTATTTCATGTCAATCGGTTCATAAATAAAAAAGTTATGTCAATTTAAAGAATCACGGCGAACATTTGTTAAAGTATTCTATCAGTTATATAACGCTGAAATTTTGAGCTATGTTCTGGGGGATTATGTTGAGTATATCTCCATTAACAGAGTCATGGAAGAAGGAGCTACAAGCTACCCAGTAGAATTTTTAGAATCCCTCAATGCTCCTGGACTACCAGCACATAAAATAAAATTAAAAGTAGGCGTACCCATAATGCTTCTTAGAAATTTAAGCCCCCCAAAACTTTGCAATGGCACCAGATTAAAAGTGACCAATTTACAACGAAATCTGATAGAAGCAGAGATTTTAACAGGGTGTGGAAAAGGTGAAAGTGTTTTCATTCCTCGGATTCCTCTCATTCCAAACAATTTTCCATTTAGTTTGAAACGAGTCCAGTTTCCAGTCAGCCTATGTTTTGCGATGACAATTAATAAAGCCCAAGGTCAGACGCTGAAAGTTGTGGGTGTAGATCTGAGTATCAGCTGTTTCTCGCACGGTCAGTTGTATGTGGCTCTGTCACGGGTTAGCAATCCTAGGAGCCTGTATGATTTCATCCCCGATGGCCATACGTCAAATATCGTATACAGAGAAGCATTACTGTAAAGTAAATTTTTTGCTACCCAAACGACGGTATATTATTATGTAAATCAAAATATGGTGCCCAAAAAGTCACTATTCCACGCGGACGAAGTCGCGGGCACAGCTAGTAGCTAATATTTTTTTCATGATTACGATGTTGCTTTCCGAAGTAGTTTAGTTTGATGGTCTGTACCTACTCACCCTTAAAAGTGAGCACACCTTTCGGATACATGTGGTAGACGTACTTTGTTTCACTATTGCAGCTAGGGGGCCATTCAAGTATTACTTAAGCAGTTTTTAGCAATTATTGACCCCCCCCCCCCAACCCTCGTCAGCAAAAGTAAGCAAAGCTCTTACTCCCCCCTCCCATGCTCACGTAAACATTGGTAGCAGACACCTAGCGTGTCTGCTCACTTTCTTGTGATTCTGATATATTGTCATCGTTTTCTTCGAGCCATTCATAGACAAGAAGGGTTGCCATATGTGTTCAAACCAAAATCGACTAAATTTCGTAGCAAATCCAAAAGTTAATAAATAAATTCTGCTGACGTAATCACCATCCATACCCCCCATCCCCCATGTCATGTCACATCAAAAATAAGCAAAGCAAAGACCCCTCGCCCCCCTGTAGTGCTTACGTAATACTTGAATGGCCCCTAGGTACAGATAACTACCTCACTGCAAACTATTGGACACATTCTGAATTTTCATTTGTTTTTGTTTGTCTGTTGTCAATGTCAGTGTCGCATTCTTATGCAAGCTCTCGTATTGTATAATATGGTCTTGTGTGTCCAATAAATTGTGAGACTAAGGGCTAATTTTTCAATACTCAGATACCTTATATCGGAAGGATAAATCTGACAGTTTGGCGTATTTTGTATACAAAAGCTGTCAAACTGACTTATTTATTCGTTCGTATTAGTTTTCTGACTATTGAAAAATCTGCCCTAAGATTGTGACCTGGCCACACATAAAGCAATAGACAATAGGGTAAAACTTAAAAAAAAAAAAAACTTTTTTTGGTTTTATTTATTTCACTGTCGAATACCAGACTTTTGGGTACGTTGTATTATTTTTTTTGTTAATTTTATAATATTCATGTGTATATTTAAACCATGCTCAGTGGAAATTAAGGACAAGGAACCCTGTCCCCATGTCAATGGGACACGCGGTCTAGGAGAACGAAGTAATTAAAAGATTTTTATATGCGCGGCTCTTTGGGAAGAATATACATTTTTTTCTGTCTTTATTTCTTTCTACAACCGATTTCAAAACTTTCATTTCACAACATTTTTTTAAAAACTTTATCTTTCACATTTACCACACCGTTTCCTTCACGTGGCGTCGGCATCGGCGTGATCAAGTGATCACGGTGGTCGCGTGATGCCGTGTTACACGTTGCGTGCCGTGTTTTCACTTCGGCTTCAACCTTTTCTTGAGTGCTCAATAAGTAACGTAGGTTTATTTGGTTACTAGATGTGGCTTCTGTACTAATATTATTTAAAAACAAAATATTTTGTTTCAAATCAAATCAAAATCAAAAGTTATTTATTCAAACTAGGCTGAGAGTCAACTCTTTTTGAACGTCAAAATTACATAAGACAGTCCCCCCAAAACGCCCGCCCTGCACCACTTCCTAGTGCTTTAGCTAGGAAGAAAATGTGGCACAACAAACTCCCCAGCAGCACAGCTGTCTGTTAAGTTAGAAGAACTTGATTCTATACAAGAGTAGGTAATTAAAATTACGAAACACAAAAAATATGTCAGCTAACACACGCCAATAAACCAACAGAACAAGAAGATTGTATGTAGGGGATAATCTCTTGAACTAACAATCAGATTTGAAAAAATATTTTTTCATTTGATGGCCCAATTTTTGAGGAAAAAACGCAGAAAAACGCAAAGAGAAAACGAAGTTTTATGGCGGGCGGTTGAAGCAATGCTATTCTCCTTAATCCCTACTAATATTATAAATGCGAAAGTAACTCTGTTACGCTTTCACGCCTAAACCGCTAAACCGATCGTCATGAAACTTGGCAAAGTTATAGCCTGAGATATGGAGAACGACATAGGCTACTTTTTTGCGTGATAAACTAAAACAACGCGGGCGGATCCGCGGGCAAAAGCTAGTATTATAAATGTGAAAGTTTGTATGTGTGATGTTTATATGTTTGGCTGTTTGTTGCTCAATCAAGCTTACACGGCTGAACGGATCTGAATGAAATTTGGTAAAGAGATAGTTTATAACCTGCATTAACATATAGGATACTTTTCATCTCAGTAGTACGTTCCAATGGGATAATTATCGACCGCTACGAGGGCGAAGCCGCTGGCAAATGTTAGTCTGATATATTTTATGTTGAAACAAGATATTTCACGCGGATAAAGTCACAGGTAGAACCTCGGGTAGTAAACCTATTTATTATGAAGGAATAAGTACATTTTTGTTACTTTGTATGAAGAAAAGACTTCCTTTGTAATAATAATGATTATTATAACCATTGTTAAAATATTGTAACTATGGAAGTCATAGAAATGAATGAACAAGCAAACCGACTACCTAATTAAATTGTCCAATATTCAAACTCTCTGTTACAGTTTGACTGAAATGGCTATAATACGGAAAATTTACACTCTATGTTAATTTGCCTATTAACCAATAATCTTGGCTGTATTATTATGCCTACCTGTGTTATGCTGCTTATAAATGAATTATATCTCGTAAAACTTGACAAAAAGATACGCAATGCTACTTACAAATAGAAGAAGAAAATACGGGCAATTTTGTTAAGTATTTCAATAAACAGAACCAATAAGAATTTTGACAATTATAGAAATTTATTAAAGAAGTTATGTCCTTTCTTCAAGAAGGTTAACTTTTCAACAACTGAAATATTCTGTTGCCCCTTCTAGTTGGATTCGCAACAGTAATTCTCTGACAGAAGTACATTTAACGCTTATATTGCTTTACACATAAAACGAATTAAGAGATGAAAGAGTTTGTTTAACGATATAACTTCCTTTCCCATTATTAAAGGGAATTCTATAGCCATTAAATTGACCCTTATGCCTGTGACAAAAGATCTTAGAAACGATTATGTTGTATTGGACGTAAATTTGCTTGAAAATGATGTAAGATTATAGAAAATTTTCCACACTTGACTATACCTAATTGGACTGAACCGATCCTTGATTAAAAAAAATAATTTAATTCAATTAACGTTGGGTGCTTGACATTAATTGATTATAAAAATACCTCAAAAAGCACCCCACGCTTTTGAATTGAATTAAATTATTTTCTCCTTTTTAGTTTGGTTTTTAAAGCGTGTTTTTTAGTTTTTTAAACTATTATTTTTTAGTTTGGTTTTTAAAGCGTGTTTTTTAGTTTTTTAAACTATTATTTATTTTCTATTTTTTAGTTTTAGTAGTTTTAGTAGCTAACACAAAAACGTGATTTTGTTCTCTCAATTTTTTTTTAAATTATTGAATTGTCATCGGTCCTCGACAAGTTTACAAAGTTTCAATGAAATCTGACCGTTTAAAGTGGGTCAAAATCGCGCTCAAAGGAGTCGGTTACATACAAACAAACAAACAAACTAACAAACAAACATACAAGTGAAGCTAATATAAAGCGTGTAAAAAAACGGCTAAGTGTGACTTGGACTCGCATACAAAAGAGAAATCTTTCGTGTCCTCGGGTAGGCACAAGGCAAAACACGCTTATTGTATCCTCTTGAATTTTTATAAACTTAATTTGACAAAAAAAAATAATACAACAATAATAATTTGGCAACAGAAATACTTACTTTGTGAAAATTTCAATGTCAAAGTCAAAAGTCGTCACCCGTTGGATACGGAACCCTAAAAACACATCTATAATATCTCGCTTGTAGTAGGACTACGAATGAAAGCCAGCTATATCTAGTAACCTTTGCAAAATAGATATATTTAGTACCTATCTTGATGGAGATGGTGTTAATGAGCCTTTGTTCCTAAAATACCTACCTGTGTCCAATTGCTGACTGTTATGCCCCTTTTTTCCGTGGGGAAATCCTTATATACTCTCTGTCTGTGGAGAGGGAGAACGGAGGGGTATAATAACAATTAATTTGATTTAAAAAAAATGGTAAATACAGTACCTATAAATCTTATAAATAATAAAGTATGACGCCTTTACTAGGATAAACCTGTATAACAGGCGGCGTGAGTTCTTACTATTTATATTAGGACAACTGATTTCTTAACAATATTTAACTGAAGTTTTATGAATAGTGACATAGTTAGTTAATTTATTATGTTAGAATTTACTTAATCACTAATAATTAAGGTCTTAAACATGTAGATAATTTTATAATATTTAGGTGCGGAAAATAGGTTATAGCACTTAGTTACAAGAATATGTTTAAGTTAGCAGTGCTATTAACTAGGTTGAAAAGCAATTTTGCAAAAATCACCTTCTAGGCACATTTAGATTTTTGAAGCGATTGGCCGATATTGCTTAGACAGCGGAAAATCGATGGTAAGTAGGACAGCGCAGTGGTTTTTGTTTTGGGTGGGAAATCATCAAAAAAGTTCTTCCGCTCTGGGTGGAGCAGGAGGGCGTGTCAGACTTTTACTGACTAAAACCCACACGTGTTCCCTCAGTTGCCTGTGTACCAGGGGCCGCGGTATCTCTTTCGAACAACCCGCACCACTGGCAGGCACAGCGCAGTGGTCAGGTATATTTTTGAGTCAGCAACAAGCAAAACGGAAGTCCGGCCTTGAGTATGACGCACTAGGTGCCCTCATAATCGATGGAGTTAATATATCTAAATTCTGCTATTTTCCTAGCAAGGCAATCAGCGTCTCCCATTTTGTGATCACTGGGCTATTTAAAGTGTGGGCAAGTTGCGCATTTTGGAATGCCGGCTTTTTGCGCGCATTCGGACATTGGATGGCCAGCGTCACCACCGTGACCACACGTTGTGACGATATCTCGGCAAGTTTTAGCTGCATGACCATATTGTTGGCATTTATAACACCTTGTTACCAATGTAAAGTCCCTGACAGGACATCCAATTTATAAAAAAAACTCTTGATTGAGAGATCTTGGCTGAAACTTTAACAACGTAGTTACGGGTCTTAGCATCTCTCTTCCCCAAATTGTGGCTTAATTTTATGAAGATCAAAAAGGGTTCCAAGGACATCACTGGTAAATTTTCGGATATGTTTTGTTCGAAAATGCACCTGAACACCTCATTTTCATCCAGGGACGTCGGCACTCCTACAACCACGATCCGAGGTTTGCGCTTGCTGGGTTCGTCGGCAGTAAGTCTGTCGGATTCCTACCGACTAAAACCCCACTGTTCCTTCGGGGGCCCGATAGATACTTGGTACATTCGCCGCACCCCCAACTGGTCAGCCCGCCATGTCAACTGGACCCCATTACCAAGTGCGACCGTTTCCACGACCGCACGTCCTCCGATTAAGGCGCGCAAACAATACTGCAATTCTTTGGGTCCGACTATTCGAGCGACGATACAGCCCCAGTTTCATCACCCGCAGGCCCCGACGGGCATACTCCTAAAAAAAGTTTATACCTTTCTGGCTGACATTATGAGACCGGTACTTAGAAAATTTCTCGTTGGTCATCTCCAATACATCAGCAGTCAAGGAAAATATCGTGAGGAAACATGTGTGACATCAAAAATTCGGAAACATGTGACATACATCAACCCGCACAAGCCAACAGCGTGGTGGATTATGGCCCACTCCCTCTCACATTATAGTCTAATTATGCTAAGCTTATTGATCTCCATCAGCAGTGAACAGATACTAACTCTATCTTTATAAATCAACATACTAAAACAATTTCTTCTACACAATACTAACGTGGCAACATTACTGTACCATTACATAATGTGTGTAACGAGCAGCAATATCTCAAAATATTCCGACTCGCCGCGCGTGCATTGAACATAAACAGAGATAACAGACAACGGACCCAGCCAATATATTAGAAGACACCGTTAGGTAAGGCAACTTGTGGATAAGAAGACCAATTCTCGCACATAAACGTTAAAATTCAAATCTCAATATCATCTCAGCGGCAATCAATGATAGGTGATCCGGGCTAGATCCGCAATGTATTTTGCTTACGGGTGAGAAAATTTATTATTTGATCCACCCTATCTCCTCAAGGAAGGCCAGCATCGCCGTTTGGTGTTACTGACGATCTCACGGATTCTGGGTTACCGAAGTATAAAGCCTGAACGTGATGGCCAGGGGGTAGTTTGGAAGCACATGTGTTATTTGCTGTCTCGTCATCCTCCAGGCAGGCCCTGCACAGCGGACCGTCTGTGACTCTTATGACAAAGAGACACCTCTTTAAGTTAGGCCACCAATTAAAAAAGTTAAAAAGTTGCTAAAAATTTTAGATTTTATTGACGAATTCAAACCGAGATTAGAATAGGAACATTCTTAAAAATATGGAAATATAATATATATGGAAATTTCACCTCTGTTGTAGCGATACAAAATACATGGAGTTTAAAAGGGTAGGTTGAAGATGCCATTTACAGGACCCTAAGATTTTGAAATCTATAATAAAAAAATGAATCGCTGAATGTGTTGCTAAGCGCAAATCTCGAGAGCAGCTGAACCGATTTCGCTAATTCTTTTTTTGTTGTGTTTGTTACTGTCAGGAGAAGGTTCTAATGAAAAAAAAATGTTGCGCGATATATTATATTCATATTTAAGACAGGACAACGTCTGTCGGGTCAGCTAGAGGTTGATAAATTACACACACACACTTATCATAACATTTTTGTTTTCCCCTAAGGGGTAGGCTGAGGTTTCTAATTATTAGAACAGATAAATTATTAGTTCTGAGTTTTAAAACTCAATAGCTAACCAGAAAAACTAAACCTAGCACATTTACTGGATTCAGGAAAGTCCGTCAAACAATGATATCCGTCGAAACGTCGAAATAGTTGATCCGTCATAATTATTTATTTATTTTTAGCTTATGCTATTCCACTGAAGGGCAAAGACCTTCCCTGCCTTTTTTCTTTCCACTACTCTCTGTCTTGAGGTACTATGGACCAATCCTGTCTGCAACCGTCAAGCTCATCCCATCCCATCATCTCAGCCATCTTCTCTTGTTCTGCCACGATATTACCGGTTGTTTCTGAGACCCACATGGTGGTTGATTTTGCCCATGAATCGTTTGGCATGCGTCAAAATAAGTGTTAACTAAAATTTTTCGGATGGGTCCGGATCGGGAGTATAGACAGCTGTTAAATCGTGTTGTCATTCATTCTTATTTGGGCCCCGAACTAATTTTATGTCCGTAAGTCACAAGGAGAAGAGAACGCCGGTAACTTCGGCTGAAATACTCACGGTCGCACGTGCTTAAAGAGTAGTCTCCCAGGCTACGTCAATCGCTCGATTGAAAAATCACAATCAGATTTCAAACATTGAAGTGACTATTTTGCGCAATCGTTTTTTAGCTTGTGTAGGAGTTGTGTCCCTATTGTGCTTACTTCTATTTCCGCTGTGAATACACAGTGAGTGACTGACATCTGACAGTGCGCATATTTGAGTAACCGTATAGCAGCTTTGTACAATGATAGTTATAAATTTTTACTGCATAACTTGGCGTTTTTCATGGAATTAGGAAACTGTGAAGGAAAACATCGCA
The DNA here is from genome assembly GCA_947359405.1 of Antitype chi. Classification (NCBI taxonomy): domain Eukaryota; kingdom Metazoa; phylum Arthropoda; class Insecta; order Lepidoptera; family Noctuidae; genus Antitype; species Antitype chi. Next base: position 3,483,641 of record OX375815.1, on the reverse strand, counting down.
ATGAAATCAGCATGTCCTAGAGCCAAAAGTTTAAAAGACGCGTGACATCCCACACTGGGCCGGCGTGATGATTTAATCTCTTTCTCATAAAATAGAGGCCGCTGACGCAGTACGAACATTAAAAACTGACTACGCTCACTAAGACTAAAAAACGCTACAATTCAAACCCAATTTCAAAGCATTTATTTTAAATAAACGAACCATAGGCACTTTTGAATTTATATTTAAAGAAAACAAGTAACAAATGACTCAAATATGTTAGTAACAATATTTCTTAACTCTATGTGAGTAAACTCCAGTTGAAAACCAACGTCAGGCACTTCAGGTCCAGTTGAAAACCAACGTCAGGCACTTCAGGTCCAGTTGAAAACCAGCGTCAGGCACTAGTTGTCTAACATTTATGCTGAACTGGGCCTTTTTAGCGCAGCTGTGAGGCACACCTTGACGCACTTTACACTTTTTGTTGGTTTAAATTTTATTATTTTGCTGTATATTGTGTGCCTTTTTAGTCTGTGCTAAATAAATGTATTTTCTTTCTTAAACGTAACCTACACTGCCATATAGTTACAATGCGAATTCCTGCTATAAGCTCAACACCGAAGTGGAGAGTTTGCAGCAGCGATTCACACTCAAGCAGTTTAGTCTGCTCACGATACAACGCAGTATAATGACAAGGTGAATTGTCAAGGAGTCGGTCATTCAGAAAGATGAAACTAGTTGCCCATTCTAAAGCGTAGTAGTTCCGTATGGAGAAGTAGGGGCAAGAAACAGCAAGGACAATTTCAATCAAAACATTTATAAAAAATCGTTACGTCGTTTATGCTGAAATTGTGCATGCGAGAAAGCACCCATACGCGGAGTGAAAAACAAAAGAAACACAATTCAGAAATTAAAATAAGCTGTGGCAGCTCTTAGAGATGACTGGTCCCTACTGATGGCGCCCGTTTACGAACATGACGTATGGATCGGCACCAACCATATGACCATACAATCCGACCAAACAACCGTGTGGCTCAACTATTTTGAAGGAAACTTAATGATCCAACACACACGCCACTACCAGCGAGACAATTGAGTGAGCTTGAATTTTTTATGGAAACTCAATAAAATATAACCTATTCTTAGTCTTATCCACTACCAGCTACCGTAGCACTAGAGGACGTCTTCAATACGGAACTATTCAAATCACAACCACGCACAGCTATTAATATCGAAGCTAGAACTCTGTTTAAACAAGTATAAACTTGACTAGAGTGAAATATATACTTGGACAGGCAGTTAGGATGCTCAGATATTAAATTCTGTTATTGGATCCAGTATTTACTTATTTCTGTACTTAAAATTGAGCTGGGATTATTAGATTTTGTGTTGACATATAATAGGCCGAATTAATTTTGATGAAAGTATACAGAGGTCTATAAATAAAGAACACAAGTTTTAGTTTGGCTTATTTATTTTGAAACAGAGATGATATAATAAATGTTTGATTTATTGTAGTTGAGATCTATTTTACAAGTTTCACAAATACGAATATCTGGAGCCAGAACAATCTGTAGACTACAAATATTGCCATTTAATTCATAATCTCAACATTCAGACAGTCAGAGATAACATAGCAACAAGATTTATAGATACATTTTAGGGAAATATTTAACTGAACCTCTAACAACCTATTGACCTTCTACTGATGAACTTTTTTAAAAATAATTGAGTCTGTTTTTAACTTTCAGGCCTTTTCTTACATTTGATCGCAGTAACTAAGCTAGGGTACCCAGAACAAACCGGTTGGGTTAGGTTGCAACTGTGACCAACCACGCGCGAGCTAAATTGGTCGCAGTAAAACTAGGGCATCCCAACCAAATGATAGTTATTTATTATAAATATTATTGTATTTTTAATACAATAATCTCGTTTTTCTAAATATTCCTTGTATCTAATTAGTTTCTTTTTTCACTATAAATTACTTACCTGCCATACCTCGGGGCTGGACCGTTTTATCGCGTTCTGTTCTGCCGGTTGGAGGGCCGAAATAATAGATTTTCGTATTTTCATAGTACAAAATCACGTTTTTTTTACCTTAAATTCAAAATTTTGTACCGGACCTACCTTCCATTTCACCGGCGTTAGTTAGGCCGCGCGCTGGCGCGTGTTTTGACACCTCACACGCGTGTCTAGCTGCAAAAAAGCGAAAAAATCTGTGACCAACTGCTACAGACAAGTTGGTCGCAGATACTTGGCTATTTACTATTTTTAGGACATAGGTTTTTGTGAACCACACATTATTATTAGCCATTAACCACTGCCACTGCACTAGCCACTGCCAGCAGTGGGACGTTAATGGCTAATAATAATTTCAAAGACCTCCCTACTGTTTTTCCACCTCTCTTTGTCTGGACATAAGACGGTGGAAAAAAGATATAGGTGAAATGATTGGTCCTTGGCAGCTCCAGAGCTGCCAAGGACCAATCATTTCACCTCTATCTATTTTAATCTCTATATTTATTAAAGGAGTTCAGCTCATCCCGCCTTCGGCGTCTGGGCCTGCCACGATGTCGTTTGCTATTAAGCGGAACCCACTGGTTCGTAAGTTTGGTCCATTGATCGACTGATATACGACAGATGTATCCAGCCCAATTCCATTAAGCGTGTCAGTTTTTCGAGTGACATCAGTTATTTTAGTAATGGAATGGATTGTTGTACCTATTCTTAACTCGATCCACAAGTTAAATACCCAGAACTGTCTGTTTCATAGGTCAAAATATTCTTAATAATTTGTGGTTCATAAAAACAGGCAAAATCATTATATTAGATTGTTCAGTGTCTAGGATCGCAAAATAGGAATTATTAGCGGTTTGATTAAATACAATTGGATATAATCATCAACCACCCGCCCTTACTTTAGCGTAAAGGTAAACAAAAACAAATGTACATAAATAAACGCCTTCCTAGGAACCATTATACCATTCCGTATTTCTGGTACGACAGTCTGATACAATCTCGCAAATTCCCTTCACAAAATTACCATTACGTTTCAGAGCCCTTCTTGCTCTATAACTAGACAAGCTTAACGTTTAGAAGCGAAGGAAACAACCCTTAATTAAACACCTACAATAAATATAAACAAAATTCTCGCATTATCTTAGAAAGGAGTAAGCCGGGACTGTCTATTGAAGCGGAGGGTTTCTGGGTACAAAAGTGACGCGGTGCGAGAGCGACAAGACGTTCGGAGCTTGAATGTGAAAGGACAAAGCTCGGCTTACATTCCAAGATTGAAAGTAAATGCTGACAATATGGCGAGATCAGTGACTACTAATAGAAAAGTATGAAAGAAAAAGATATGTTGCGCCGACTACGAGTAAATCGTGATAAGGGCTGGAATAAGGTTGATGAAGAGATCAATTTGGTCAGGCGATTTGATCGAATCCAAATTTAATATTCGTTTTACTAACTGTATAGTTTCAACAATTTGGAATCGTTAGCGATCGACCATGAAGATTTTTGTCCGGTGAATTTTGCATGGACTAAAAGATACACGACAAATTTTGAAACGTAAAAAAAACAAAAAAGCATTTTCCAAAAAAAAAAAAACAACCGACTTCCAAAAAAACACTACAAAGAGAAAAATAACTTTAAATTCGGAAGTCGGTGACTGGTGACATGAAAATTAAAATACATATCCAAAGTCACCGACTTCCGAAATTAAAGTTCTTTTTCACTTTGTAGTGTTTTTTTGGAAGCCGGTTGTTTTTTTTTTAGAAAAGGCTTTTTTGTTTTTCACTTTTTAGTTATCTACCCCACACCAATTCGAAATGTCATCATCCTTGGGGTAAAAAACAATGCATATTTATGCGATAGCACCAATCGCGGTTGATTTGCTGTCATTTTTTTAAGAGCTCCGTTGTCTGTCTCCGAAACGCATCATCGGATCGATATGAAATTGGACCGAAAATGCGACCACACAGGAAGCACCAGCTTTCAAATAAAAAAAAGATCATCAAAATCGGTTCACACAGTCGAATGTTCGGAGCTAACAAACATTAAAAAAAAATACAGTTGAATTGAGAACCTCCTCCTTTTTTTGAAGTCCTTTAAAAAGTAAATTCTGCTGTTAAAAAATTCAAGAATATGCACACATTCTTGAATTTGTTCACAACAACTCACGACTGTGACAAATAGGCCTAGTTCAGCAAAAATACCAAACAACTAGTGCCTGAATGATTCAGAACAATCGGTTGTGTAAGTAGGACGAAGTCTTCCGAACTGTTCTGTAAAAACTCACCGTTACAAACTTCGTAAAAGTGAGATTGAGCTATCAATAGTGTCAATCCTTAGCGTCTAGTGGAATCACACATCACTTCAAACTCATAAGTTCTTACGGTGAGATTTTAACAGAACGGCTGTACGTAATACTAATCTTCGCAGCTGTGACATGTCCATTGAAGCCAAGCGGAAAGGAACGAACCGGAGCGGAGACATGAATTTGGTAGAGTTAAATTGTTAGGGTTCCGTACTTCGAAAAGAAAAAACGGAAACGTTATAGGATCACTTTGTTCTCCGTCCGTCTGTCTGTCTGTCAAGGCCCTTCATTTCGGGAACGCTTGGAGATATCGAGTTGAAATTAAAACAATATACTTAAATCTACAGTCTTTGGAAGCTGTGAAAAAACCAAACTTCTAAGTTAACGTAAAAAAAGGTACGGCCTTTTATGCCGCAAAAAACGTATATTTCGACACTTTCAAAGGAATCAAAACTTATAGGGTACTTTCCGTTGATTTAGAACTATGAAATTTTGTAAGTAATATCGTCTTATACTACTAGTATAGGGAAAAATTCGAAAACTATAATTTTATAATTAAATCATAAAAAATATCCCCCGCCATTCACAACATCAACAAAAAATTCAAATTTGTACGGAACTCTAGGTGGGCGAGTCCGACTCTCACTGGTCCGGTTTTTTTTTATCTCTCGCCTGCTCCGCTCCTTCCACCAATGGATAGACAGCCTAAGAAGCTCAAAAACATTGCCACCTTGTTACGAATATTTGCAAACGAAAGTGGCCGACCCGTGTCGGGTGCGTGAATACAATGCTTACAAACAAAACGGAGCCAATTTAATATTTGCCCAGCTTAACTTCGTAAGGGTATGTCAATAGGGTACTACGTGTAGTAACAATAGACCGGGTTCACGAGTGTCCCAAATAAACATCGATCTTGGCGCTATTTATCTTAGAGTGAGCTACAAACACTGTTTGGCTGATGGAGATAGACGGGCAACTTTTTGTGGTCAGAAAATCCCATGGCTACTGCAAAAGCACTGCATGGCTACCCTCTGACATTTATTTTTTCCCTTTTTTAATGTGTTTAATAATTATAATAATATTGCTACTCCATTTTAATTTTAATTGAATTATGACTACAAATAAGTATAATTTAATCATGTTTATGTATAAACCTCAATGTTTGCATGTCACAGTATTATGACTAAGTGTTTTGGGACTGTATAATTATTTATGTTAAGACCGAAATTGTACCAACACTTATGGCAAATAATTTGATTTGAAAAAGAGGAACTTCATTTTTCTTTAGTACTTATCTACTTCAAAAAAAAAACTGTAATACAAGAGGCTGTGATATTTCTTTCACTCTCACCCATAAAACATTGACCATAGAGTACAACTTACAGCTAAGAATATATTATGGCACTAATAAAATTCATGGTTTAATGGTTAGCATTTTATTTTATTATTAGATTTTGCAAGCGGCTATGCCCGCGTGGAGGTCTAAAATGGTCCTATAGGAACGTACTACCGGGATAAAAAGTATCTTATGTGTTAATCCAGGTCATAAACTATCAATGAGCATAATTTCATTCAAATCCCTGAAGGCGTTTTTGCGTGACTGAGTAACAAACATACAAACTTGGAATAAACCTGTTTCCAATTACTTTTGAACAAGTTGCACTTTATAATCTCCACGGGGCGAAAATGATGTCAATAGTTTAACATAGCTTATTTTATTAAATTACTAACAGATGTGCCCGCAGCTTCGCCCGCGTGGATGTCGCAGATCATCCCAGTACTCCTTATAACATCAGGTATCTGCCAGTGAAAGTCCCCCCATAATTAGTACAGCCGTTTCAGAGATTAGATGCAAAAAAATAAAAAGTCAGGCAAAAGAAAAGGTTTTTTTATTATAAGTGCCGTATATACGTTTATAAGCAGTAAAGGTGCATCCACACCAAAGTAATTTCATGTAAAGCAACATTTTGCAACATGATAACATAATGTAACCTTCTATATATTTTGCGGCTTTTGCTATAAATTTTTGTTACCTATTGTTGTCCAGGAACACTTACGTTGCTCCACATGATTTCGGTGTGGGGTACATCCACAAATTTAGTAAAAAGCTGTTATTTTGTCATGACAAACAGATATTTATTTGTATGTATGTAGTATGTACTGTATTTATATAATATATAGATGTATAGATGGCACATGGCACTCGCCAATAGTATAGCTTTCTTTCAGTGTACGAATTTTTAATTACTGATGAGAAGTTTTGGAATTTCTTGTTTATAGATAAAATATATCCTTTAGGGTCGCCTCGCCTGTGTCTGATATTAATTAGTTTTCTGTTAGTGTTCTTTCTCACTTTATTTTTCTTTTTACTCGGTCTCTTAGGGGTTGTAGCGTGATGAAGATGGATTGATTTAAATAAAGATAAAAAAGCCTATAACCTTCTTCAAGAATTGGGCTATCAAATGCAAATAAAAACATATCCGACCAGTAAAAGAAACATATCTGTAGTTCCAAAGATTAAAAATCTTTAAATATTGTTATTCAAAGCCTGTGATGTCCCATTGCGTGGCAAAGGCCTCTCTATCCTGCTTCCACTTCTCTCTGTTTAAAGCTGCTAAGAACCAGTTCTTGTTGAAGGAGTCCAGTTCATCCCGCCATCTCCGTTTTTCGATTAACAAGTTAAAATATGCTACCCACAAATTCAAACAATACAAGGAATTGCTGCCAAATCTCTGACACAAACTTGTTTTACAAAAGTTGCTCGTAGCGCGCTCGTCTGCACAGTCAAGGCAATTTAAAGTCAAGCACACAGGGGCAAACAGCAGCGACCAACAACAACTGCTTAGTCACTCAATCAAGGAGTCGAGATGTTTCTTTGTTCTCCTTTGAGGAGTATGATGGCGGGTCAGTCGTTGCGTTGATACAAATCTGGTAATCATAGTATCAGAAACTATATGGTTATTGCAAGGAAGATTTATGAAGATATTGCATTACGCCTGAATTTAATTTACTGGAGTAACCGTATGTGCCTACAAATTGGAACCACCTAGTAAGAGTTTCTTAGAAAATTTTTGTGATATGTTTATTTTTGATATCTCATAATTATATTTGTTAGCCTGTTATTGCATGTCTTATAAATATAATTGTATAATCAAGCAATTTATGTGTAAAGAATTGGCGGCTAATCTGAATAACTGAATATTATTTTATTTGCAATAATTTACAAAATCTTATCAACTGTTCGAAATAAATCGTTTAGCCTTTAAAATGCAAAAACTGGCAAATTTTCAAATATAAATCAATAAATCATGTCAATGCGGCTACACATTAGAAATTGAGGAATCAATTGATTGACTATCCCACTAATCGCAAAATAGTTAGATAGTAAAAGATTTTGTAGATCCTTGAAAATCTGTTCAAAATACTGCACTGCATCAATTAGGGTCTCACAAGGTAACCCGTAAACTTGGGATTCTCGGTAGGTGCGAGAAACATACGTATAATATTATAACACAGGACCCGGTAATGTGTCGGTTTATACGCGCGTGATTGCAAATTCCATTAAGTCTCAACTGCTTTTCCCCTACCTTTGTGTTTAAAGACACTTTGATATCGTCTACGTTTGTTTTTCTTGGAGAATGCACGATTTAACTCACAAGACAATTAAATCCATTGTTGTGCCAAGGACACGAATAAAAAGAACTCACACGATTTTACACGATATTATGACTAGTTTTGTTCCAGAATATGACTCGTTTCTTTTTGTGGCCATACCAAAAATTGCTAAGCAAAATGAATGGCCAGATTTTTGTGTGAGTTGTAAGAGCATACAGACTGTGATCGTGAATCCGTTTTCTGAAAAGCGCTTCAAAGCAGTGCCTCCGCCTCAGCCATCTGAGGAGGCCGTATACAACATGTAACATAATTAACGCAAGACCTCATACACCCCAATTAGAATATGGAGTTAAAAGCAAAATACAATGACCAAAATTTATTTTTTATAAAGCTTACTGTTATTATTAAGAAAAACGTGTTGACCACAGCATTACTTTATGCATTTAAAATTAAGTCTTATTGCCTTGAGATAGGATTGAATTTTCTTTGCCTCAACCAGCGGTAGGTATAGTAAAATAAATAATTTTTGAAAAAAATACGCATATTAAAAGTTACTGACATTGGTTCAGTAGTCAATTAGGAACAAACTACTTTCAGGTCTTGCGTATTCTGTTACACCTTGTATAAAACGCATACCTCGCTCTGTCTGGACGCAACTAAAGGTAGCAATCACATAGCAAAACATCGTTAGTAACGCAATCTTCAATTGAGCATCTGTATTTTTTTAAATATTTCTTTGATCTTTGCCAAGAATAAAGATAAATGGTTATGAACATCACTACATACCTCTACATTAATATTATTTTAGGACACCCTTTCATCACAGGCACTGAAGCTATTCCTAAGTCCGTCCTCCAGCGTTAAGCTCATAGTAGGACATCCACTACTACGATTTGCATTGACAAAATTGCAATTCCAATTTTGCTGACAATACCTACATGATAGAGTAATCTGAGGACAGACATCACATTATGTCGCGGAATTAGATGCAGATTGGGTGTTAGACTACAGTGTGATTATGTGCGGCAACTTAGTGTTAATATTACATGGAGATATGACGAAATTTAGCGAGATAGGCAGAAAATAACTAGATAAAGATGGTGTATAAAGAGCACGATTAGGATGATGAGATTTCGTAAGTCAAAAGCAACATGAAGGGTACAAAATCTCCTTAATAATAATCTTGGATTTCATCCATTTTCTGATAAACAACAAACAGCCTAAACCAGTCTAGACGCTTGAAAGTTAGCACCAGAGTTCCCTAAATAACGAAGGTCTCCAAAATGAATGAAATATAATGAAAGTTAGAATGGAAGTACGTACGTCATTTTGGCCGATGGAATATTTCATCGAGCACACGGGCTTATCTACTATAAAATCTTTAATAAACTGACACATCCCGCAGATCCTCCAATTGTTATAAAATAAATAAATAAATCCTACGGCACTAGGTCTTGTAGCTTGAAAGTTTGCACAAGAGAGAGAAGAAAGGATTTTGTTTTTTTTTTTATAAAGATTAATTATGCGATGAAAGTTTGTATGGAAGTTCGACATTTTTGCGGAAGGAAATTTCCATCAGGCACACGCTTGTAATCTCATAATTTACGAAGTAACAGCATCTGCATTACAAAAAGGGTGTCATGTTTTCTTGTACCAGTCTTTGCCATTCTGTGTTCCTTACATAATTAGTTACTTTGCACATGCAAAACATGCTTAACAACTCAAGCCTTATACCGCATATCACACCTTTAGAAATTGTTACATTTTGCCTATAGACAAAGAAAAAAGACACGGTTACGAAAATTTTAAGGATTTCGTACATGATTCTAAAGCCTACAGGGTTGAAAGTTTTCGTCGGTTAAAAAAAAATCGACTGTTCCATACGTTTTGATTATTTCTTTGTAATATTGGTAATATTGGTTGTGTATGTAGTAAGTACCTACACAGAAAGGCAAAGAATAACCACTTCCATTTCTACTAAAATGACTATCCACTCAGAAAGATCAAAGAACACCACAATCCAGAACATCTCGCAAACATTCAATAAAACAGAAAACTGTGGGTGTTTTCAGTATCCAACCACAAAAACCAATTCTACCGAGACTGATACAGGTCGAAACATTTCCCGTAAGAAAAAAGGGCCACTCTCAAAATAGCAACGAAATATACATGAAATAAAAACGTACGTGACTTGGAGTCAGTCATTGACGAATGGAACAACAAGATGGATCGCTTGCTTGATAAACGATGGGGGACGCACGTAGAAACATTGGCCCTATTGAGTGGTTTGTTTAACTTTTGATTGCATAAAGGGAGAATGGGACGTAAAGTATTATTGCTTTTTTCTTAAACGTTATAGAAGTTATGAGCCCATCTGGAAAATGGTGGACCCCGCTTGTTACTTATCATGAAAAACCTACCTATCTATAAAATTTAATTTGAGTTTTACTGATGACTTGTAATTATTTGCAGCCAGCAGTGATTGAAGGGGCAGTACTGCAATAAATGAAACTTGCTTCAATAAGTAATGATCCTTCAATCACGCAGTATAATAGAATGGTCGAAGCAATTATAGTTACCTCATCTTGTGAAACTCCTACGGTTTTAAATTAACCTCATCGTCATCATGATCTTGTGTAAGAACATTCTAATTTTTAACTAGAATTATATATCGCAAGCCAAACCTTATTTATTAAAGTACTAGCTTTAAGGAACGTATACTGTAACTGGCATAAAAAGTGTATTCCAGTCATCTTAGTCAAAATTAGGTAAGTATCTCGGAATTGTAGATATCCAGCTATAAACTCGTATAAACTTGTATTTCGACATCCTAAAAGTTGTCTCAAACCTACATATGGTAGGGTGTACGCGACTATTAAAATCTAAGGTCTAACGTCACAATTTTTTTTTGCAAATATCTCGTTTCCTATGGGTTTTTCGCTATTTGTATTTATTTTCAATATTGTAGAGGATTAAATTCCCTACAACTTTCGTTAAAAAGATTTTTTATATTATGTTGAATTGTTTTGGAGAAATGGGGCAGAGTTCGCGCGGCTAAAGCATCATTTAAGGTCAGTCGGTAGTTCCGGTCAAAAACACGCCATATAAAGTTTATTAATTATTGATAAATACATAATTATTAATAATTTTCATTTCTTATTAACTATTACATTATATTTAATCATTATTTTCATTAATTAAACATCTATCCATTCTATAACACTTATAACCGATTCCTAAAGTTAAAAAATAATTAAGGGACAAATTATATTCTCATTTCCACTAATTACATTTTAAATAGAAAATACTTTAAAATTCGTAATCTCTTAAATTCTTTCATAACGTAAAAAATTATACTTGGGAATTATACCTGGAAATTAGGACCCCTATTATAAAGTACGAAATACGAGAATTGCGATATAATTTAAGTATTTTCCTTAACAATTCTTTAACTATATGGGCAGGTTAGTGTTATTAAATAAATAGATACTTAATTAAAAATAGATACGTAAGTAAAATAATAGTTAATCAGAAATGAAAATTATTAATAATTATGTATTTATCAAGTATGCTGCGAGGCTCCGGGGCGGTCCCACGCGAGCTTATCGTCACAGATGGTATTCACGCTCACCACCGCAGCTTCGGCTTGCTGGCCGGCTTGGCCGACCAGCCTCAGCCACGGCGGTGAGACTTAAAGCCTTGTGCTCCTCAGCTCGCGGGCCGCCTCGCCCCTCCGCGCCTACGTAGATTTAAATTACACTCTAGGGATAGGGCAAACAAGACTACGTGGAGTCGGTTTTGCAGCGATTCATTTCTGTCACTAGCTTTTGTAGCACAACATAAAATACCATGGAAAATACATCGAACAAACAATATTCGTTAAAAAATAATTCTACTGTTTGATTAGTTTGTTAAAAAAAAATGTGAGTAAAAATTAATTAATTTGTGTTTCTGTGAAATATGTTTCATTCAAGTAAATAGTCTTTGAAACAATAATATCCGAAATAAAAATACAAGGACCAAATATTATATGAAAACATTTTCTGGGAAACGAAATTCTATGAAATTTATGTTTGTGAAACAAGGGGACACCAATTTAATCCACTATAATATTGATAATAAATAGAAATAGCGAAAAACCCATAGGAAACGAGATATTTGCAACAAAAAAAATGTGACGTTCGACCTTAGATTTTAATAGTCGCGTACACCCTACCATATGTTTTTTTTGAGACAACTTTTAGGATGTCAAAATACAAGTTTATACGAGTTTATAGCTGGGTATCTCAAATTTCGAGGTGAACTTACTAATCTTAGTAAGTTTACCTCGGAATTTGTCATTTGACAGTCATCTGACTGGACTAGTATCGTACGTGCTAATCCCGGTTATTAACTATATGTATGTCAAATTCAATTCAAATTCATTTATTTGTTTTTTGCGTGATAGTGCTCTATCAAACAATCAAACTTTCACCTTTATAATATTATAATTATGAATAATTTATATTACTTGTTTTAGAAATTGTTACACGGGAACGTATCACCGGCATAAAAAGTACCCTAAGCATCCAAACTCACAAACTTTCATATTTAGAATATGATTAGAAATTAGATTCGATTATATATTAGGATATTATATTAAATCAGTAATACCAATTTTCGAACAACCCATAAAAAATAATTTAGCTTAGGTACCAGGAGAGCATAGCATCCACATAGTGCCGATATGTAAGCCTCGTGTTCAATTGCCGTCTCACGATTGACACGACTGCACACAATCTCCTTAGATTGTACGATACCGCAAGGATTTCGACTAAACCTATTAATTCGGTAACAGATACCTTTATCTGTTACCGAATTAATAGGTTTAGTCGAAATCCTTGCGGTATTAAGACGTACTGCCCTGATTCGTCTTGATTCGGCTTGAATCGGTTCATTTCGTGTAAAGCCTTGGCTGTCTCTTGCATTTGGTAGCACTGCAGTTTCTTGAACTAATTTAATAGGTATCTGCCTACAGTAAATTGTCTAGGTTGAGTAAATATACTCAGACTATTTATATAAGGTGTATCGGAATAAACGTAAGTCCTGAAAGTGGTTGGTTTATACTTGACTACTGAATCGATTTCAGTAACATTTAAACAGGTATTATATAAAAAATATAAAAATTGACATACTGACCGCTGATTGAGCCAAAGAAAATTTAATCTTATTTTAAGGCAAAATTACTTAATTTTACATGCGTAGAGTATTGTAAGGGTCAACATGATTTTCTTAATAGTAACAGTTAGGTTTAAAAAAAATGGTATTTGTACCTATATTATGCTTTTAATCCAATACTCTAATTGGGGTGTGTGAGGTCTCGCGACAATTATCTTATACATTGTATAAATGTGAAATACCACGTAGGATGTTTAAAAAAAATAGACGTGTAAGATACTTACTTAAACGCTCGACGCGGTATCGGACAATGGTGGTTTTTTGTCCTTACCCCAATTTATTTGTGGTCGGCCCAAAACGTCTTTGTCTTCCATAATTCTCTATTCGTGGATATCTCGGTAGTCACTCCCTTTCTAGCCGTCATCCCCTCCCTTACTAGCCAGCAAAATAGACAATCCAATGATGTGGCACTGGATGTCCACTCATCCTGCGTCATTTTCTTATAAGTGTTATTTGCTGTTTTTTTTAAAGTGTGTATGTGTGTATCTTTTAGTGCGTATCCTTTTGTTTTGTGTATGTATGTGTGTATGTAAAATTTAAATGTTAAAATGATAGAGATTTTAAAACACGTAAGAAAATTTGAATTTCGCGGGATTTAGAAGAGATTAAGGAAAAATAATTTGTTTTTTCACCAATCCACGTGAAATAAATGTTTATTTTTATTTTTAAATATGGATTTTATATGGTCTGAAATAAATATTATATTATTTCCTTTATTCAATTAAATAAACACATATAAATTATATTTTTAAATATTAGTATACAAATATAAAAACATTTAAAAATATAAAAAATAGTAGCCCACCGGTATCGGGAACAAGGTCCAAGCTACCGGCGGTCAGGGCTCCAGAGAGAGGAACCTCCTAACAATGCGAGCCGTGTCCAGGAGTACCGCTTTCTGAATCAAGCCCTTGACCCAGCTGCCCAACGAGAGCCTCCTCAGAAGTTGGTCGAGGCTCTTGGCTATCAAGCCATTGGCTGTAACAACTATCGGTACAGTGATCGCTGAGTCCACATTATTATCATCTTTCACACAGTCCATCCACCGTTTCTCCAGTCATATTGGTAAGAAAGTTATAACGTTAAAATAAAACGCTAAAACTAACAATTTCAAGTTTTTCTTTCATTCCTCGCATAGAGGCCCTCCAGTTGCCCTTATAAACACTACAAGCGGTTTGTGGGTCAAGAAAAAAGGTTCTGTTAACACGCAAAGTACGGGCAGTCCTTGAAAACTAGTAGGTTTTATATAAGAGCACCTCAACACGATATTATTGTAAAAATATAACTGAATAAAATAATGTTCTTGGTAAAAATACGAAGGAATTTTATAAAAATGAAAGTACCATTAAAATTGGAATTTTAATTACGTAACAAACATCATAGGAACATTACTGTACTCAATAAAATAAAATAGTGTGTTATAAACATGTGAATATTTAGAACAATAGTGAAAATATTGTCTGCCATGAAAGTTCTGAAAAATAAAAACGTTTTTAGACAAAATAAAGTTTGGATACCTCAACTTTTTTGTTAGGTACCCTACCCCATATCAAATCATATACCACAACATACTACGTAAATAACAGTGACAGCAAGTTATCCTACTATCCTACTTAATATTATAAATGTGAAAGTTAGTTTGTTTAGATATTTGGATGTTTGTTACTCAATCACGCGAAAACGGCTGAACGGATTTGGATGAAATTTTGGCACTCAGATAGCTTATAAGCTGGATTAACACATAAAACTATGTACTTTTTATCTCGGTGATACGTTCCCGTGGGAAAATAACCGAACTCCACGCGGGCAAAGCCGCTGGTAAAAGCTTGTTAATAGTCATTTCTTAACGCGCGATAAAAAGCAAATTTTTAGGTATTTGAGATTAGCACTTCGCTACAACAAATAAAGTTCAAAATAGTTTGATGTTAGTTATAAATGATAAATGTAAGTAGGTTTGTACAAACACTTTTACAAGACAATTATATTTTAAAAACTAGATGACGTTGGCGTTTCCTATCTGAATACTCTGAGAAGAAAGGTCGAAACAAACTCAGAGGTCTGAGAAGAAAGGTCGAAACAAACTCAGAGGTCTGAGAAGAAAGGTCGAAACAAACTCAGAGGTCTGAGAAGAAAGGTCGAAACAAACTCAGAGGTCTGAGAAGAAAGGTCGAAACAAACTCAGGTCACTTTTAAAGACCAGACAGTGGAATGGAATGACCACCAAAATAAACGTCATTTTGCGGTTTTAATTATATAATAAATGCACGGCTCAGTGAGATAATTTTTAGGTATTTATTTAGTTGATTGAATTCCCTATAATATCATTACATAAAATTTTATAGTTTACGCTCAAAATTTTGAGAATTATGCGACGGGAATTTGTTTTTGAGCTTTATTAACGATTGTTTTATCATTATACTATGTATTTTATTGAAATAATTTTGAATAATGTCTTTGAACATTTGAAAATACACTCAATTTTCTGGCTTATATGATGACGATAATGGGGACTCCCTTTCCGCACTCACACACTCTCTTTCTAGTTTGTAATAATTGTACCAATACGCCTGAATAAAACTGAACGTTTTACGGTATCCTACGATTAGGCAGCACCGCCCTGACTCCTGCGAGACACCAGTATTACAGTAAATTTTTTAACGTTTTAAAAGTGCTGATTCTTAGCCTAATTTGAATAAATGATTTTTGATTTTGATTTTCACACGAGCTAGTGTCTTTTTACACGCTTTATATTAGCTTCACTTGTATATTTATTTGTTTGTTTGTATGTAACCGACTCCTTAGAGCGCGATTTTGACCCACTTTAAACGGTCAGATTTCATTGAAACTTTGTAAACTTATCGAGGACCGATGACAATTCAATACTATGAAAAAAAGGAAAAAAAAACAAGTTTTTGTAGTTAGCAGAACTAAAAAAATTAAAATAAATAATAGTTTAAAAAACTAAAAAACACTCTTTAAAAACCAAACTAAAAAAGGAGAAAATAATTTAATTCAATTAAAAAGCGTGGGGTGCTTGACATTAAGTGATTATAAAAATACCTCAAAAAGTACTCCATGCGTTTTAATTGAATTAAATTATTTTCTCCTTTTTTAGTTTGGTTTTTCAAGCGTGTTTTTTAGTTTTTGAAACTATTATTTTTGTAATCCAGCTGTTGGTTCTGGATTTTATACAATACTAGCTTTGGCCAGCGGCTTTGCTCGCTTTTACTAATTTAAACAAAAACTTAACAAATTATACACCTAAACCTTTCTCTATTTGTTGGTGAAAACAGCATGAAAATCCGTTCAGTTATTTTTGAGTTTATCGCGAGCATGTAGACAGATGCTGCGGGGGACTTTGTTTCACAATATGTAGTGATGGTACATAAATTCAATTTATTACAAGACAATACATATTTCCTTATTATATTATTTCGTAATCAATATAAAAGTTATCTGTTTTTGTCTAATGTTTAAAAACAGTCGCTCCACGCGTCGTCATTCGTCAAAATGATTGATTATATCGATACGATATAATAATGATCAGGTTTTTTTCTTTTGTTGTACGAGGACAAAATTTTCTGTATTGCTGTAAGTGGCCTTGGAAAATAAATTAGTAAGTAAATAATTTGCTAAGTGCATAGTATGAATTTTTGTGAGACAAACAATGTGTTTTGGTTCCATAAACCAAATATCTAGTTATTTTTCATCCTTTAGTTGTCAGTATACCTAACATTCGTTTTTCTATTCAATGGATGACAAAGTGAAGATTTACTTGGACCGAAAGAATTTTTTTCTCTCAGTTTGCTTCAATGATGGACGGCAGTTTGAGTACTTTATGTGGCCTACCTAAATGTCCTTTCTTTGGTTTTGTTCGTCGACTCGTTGAGCTCCTTAAGTTCCGAGTTAAGCTACACAATTTCTGAGAAATTATTATTATGCTTATTGACTGGACAGGTAGGTACACTCAAATCTGGGATTACAGACTCTAATCTACATGGTCGACCGCACATAATCGGACCAATTTATGTCTGAACTTTAAAATAAACTTTGAGGCCTGAGTTTGATTCACCATTCCTTTTAGGTAGTGTAGTCAGAGAGAAAATCTCGACTCCATCTAGCTTATTTTTTTTTATACAATGTGTAATAGAATTAACGCTCTTGCGTTAATTCTGTTACACATTACAAGTATGTAGTTTGTTCCTAATGAATTACTAAATCGATTTCAGTTACTACATATGTATTAATATGGGCATATTTTTCAAAAAATTTGCATGCCAACCGCCGATTGACCCAAAAACAATTCAATCTTATTTCAAGTCTATAAGATTCAATTTTAAATGCATATATTAATGCTAGGGTTTAATTTTTTTTTTGAGAGTGGGAATTCATCAAATACCTTCTCCCACTCTGGGTGGAGCCGGAGGGCGTGTCAGACTTTTGCTGACTAAAACCCACCCGTGTTCCCTCAGTTGCCTGTGTACCAGGAGCCACGGTATCTCTTTCGAACAACCCGCACCCCTGGGAGGCATCAGCCCTTGCGGGCCCCTTCTGTTGGTGCTGACATCTCTCTGAGGCGCGCGTGGAACACCACGCGCCGTCGACCCGGGCTTGGTCCTTACCGGACAGCGAGCTACCCATTACTCGCCGTCCGCAAGCCCGCACCTACGGTGGCTGGGAATCAGCCTGCGATTCCCGATGCCCATGGCGTCTCCTGCGGTGGCTAGGGCCGTGAGAGCGCATATACTGTCTCTCCCTCACGTGTACCGCCTCCCTCTTCGCGAGCATCACTGCTTCGCAGAAGGACGCGATGGCTACCCATGCACTCTCGCTCCGTACCATAGCCTGGACCAGGGCCGAACGCGAGAGAGCGCCACTGCCGATCGCCTCCACAAGGACACGGCGCAAGCCGAGCAGACCTCTACCGTATGCTCCACCGTGTCTTCAGGACGATCTTCGCAATGGAAACACCCGGTCGTTTCCTCCCGCCTTATCCAAAACAGGAACCTCCCGAAACAACCGTGTCCGGTGAGGACCTGCGTCAGGCGGAAGGCGAGGACGCCGTGGCGACTCTCAGGCCACTCCTCAAAGAAGGGACTTACCGCCGCAATCGTGGCGTGTAGCCGTGCGTGGCTAAGGTCAACATGATTTTCTTAATAGTAACAGTTAGCTTTAAAAAAATAAGTTTTGGCCATTGTATTATGCTTTTAGCTCAATACTCTAATTGGAGTGTATGAGGTCTTGCATTAATTATGTCACATGTTGTAGGTAAATGACATGTAAAATTTATTTCGATATTCTATTTACAGAATACAATTTCGGTTTATTTCAGGTGTCTAAACACCGTTGTTCCATTAAATCAATTGTTAGTTTTCGTCATATCAACAGATAATAATTAAAATAATAATGGATGCATCATAATTAACGCAAGTGTTATCAGTGTTACTATAACGTGCTTAATGAAACAATGCGTCTGATTGTATGTATATACCTCCTCAAGATAATACGGTAAGTAAAGGTGTGGTCATACTACAGTTTTGGTAAATATTTTCATTTTAAAAGTGATTGTAGGACTATTAAAGAGCATGAAATTGAGAGCAGTGGTAGCTCAGAGTTGTGAGGTCACGGGATCAAACCCAAGCAGGCGCTTAAATCGAGTGTTCAATCATATTTAAAGGAAAGCAAAATGGGAATTATAAGAGATTCAAGTAAATACATAATAATCAGCCTGTACTCAATGTTCCCCTGAATTTCAAAATGATCCTAACTTCCATATTAGCTGTAGATTGAAATGATCACCTACTATAGGTGCTTCCAAATTCTCTTCACAATAGAGTGCTCTGACCACTAATTAGGCAGTACAACACGCTATCTTCCATTCAATTTAATGCTCAATTGATCGTATTCCTAACCGCTACAATGTGGCCATACCTTTGTATTGAGCGTCGAGATAAGCTTTCAATTATTCAATGCCTCTGACTGCATATTAATGTCAACGGACATTCAGGTAGAGATCCGTGCCGAGATTGTCATTGCATTGATTCAGATGCCTAGTTGGAGAGATATCTGCAATTCAAATAGAGATGGGAAAGATTGGCGGATATTTGAATAATCTGCTAGATTATTTATGTTTTAACTTTATTGTCTGACAGCCAGTCTTACCAAAGGGTATCGTATTGCCCAGGTACTATGTTGTGGAGGTCAAAAAGGCAGTCGTTCAATGTAATATCCGGCTATGCAGCTGTATCCGGTTATGCTGGAAGTCGACCCCAACATAATTGAGAAAAGGCTATGCAGGTGATGATGTGTGTGAATAGTTGACAAAGACAAGACAGTGACTTAAGAGATTGATAAAGACACATGTCTATTTTGTGGACATGTAAGAAATTGATGTTTCACAATACAAATAGTTAGGAGATTCCTTTCTCTAGAGCCCTGACCACCGACATCTTGGATCTTGCTCCTGATGCCGATGGGCCACTATTTTTTATACTTTTAAATAATATGTATGAAAGAAAATAATTAATAGCTTACACATGTTCAGAAAGTAGTTGAAAGTAATTCGAGTGGCGAATTTTGCTGGCTTCTTTAGTAGCTAAAAGCTTAGCCTTCATTATTATTTTAGAGTTTAAAGCATCTCATCAACTGTTGTGTAGACTGCTTTTCTTAGGTATCTGTATCAAATTCCTGATAAACATGTAAATTATCAACTGTCAAATAATTTACCATTTCAAAGTTCAGTATCCAATTTGTACCTTCTGCTGTTTGTTACAGTTGTCTATAATCTGATAATTATATCGATAGTATTATCTATCCGCGGATATTGGCATGTCGCATCCCTATCAAGCACAGGCTAATGCAAAGCTTGATACAGTCGTGTTCGTTTTGTGAATGGCGCATATCTGTTGCCGTACTTTTATTTGTCTATATCCACTGCTGCCCTAGTATTTACTTAATCAAAGACTAGGACTCTTAGAAGATATCTTTGACTAGTTGATCTGACAAACGTTGTTCTGTCCTTTTAATACATATAAAAACACTCAGTTTTGCTTGAATTTTCCAAATTTACCGAGCAAACTTTAAAAAAAAGTATTTCCCTTAAACCCTTATTCGGACTAATAATAACGAACATTAAGAATACTGCCATGTTGGTGTAGTGGTCGCAAGCGCTACTGCTAAGGATGAGGTACTAGTTTGATTCCCAGGTCGGGCAAAGTGGTAATGGGTTTTTTTATCAGGAATTTCTCAGTAGCAGCCCGAAGTCTGGATTTTTAATCTGTTGATTGAAATAGGCTTGCCCACTGTTACGTGGAACTCGAATCATCATCTGCCTAGCCTTTGCCGAACTATTATATGGGGTAGGTTTCCAGTCTAACCGGCTGTAGCTGAATACCAGTATTTTTCATCGATCGACTGCCTATCTGACCTCCACAACCCAGTTACTGGGTAATACGATACCCCTTGGTAAGACTGGTTGTCAGACTTTCCGGCTTCTGACGACCCGTAACGACTGTCAAAGATCCATAAATGACTGCCGACACCAACGGCTTAACGTGCTTTCCGAGGCACAGAGGGGTCTTGATATGTAAAGATGGTCACCTATCCACGGACCAACCGCGGCAAGCGTAGCTTAACCTGATCGATCGAACTGTACGGCTAAATATTTCTTAGCCTCAAACCCCCCACCATGTTACATGGAACTTGAATGTAATAGATAAAATGTGGGTACTATAGGTTAAAGGCAAAAAAAACTATTCGGTACAGCCGTTCTCATGCGATACGCTTACCCACGAACAGCTCCTAAATTGTATTATTTTTTTTATATTATGTGGTTTTAAAATAATAAATTAACCTTTAACTGGATAAGACAGACCAAGACAGTTGATTTGTATCATATCCAAAGATATAGGTACTAAAGATTGCAAACAAACCATATCGAAACATTGTGAAAGCGCAAATTAATGAAATGTCCGGGAAATTACTTAGGCTTAGAAATAAATGAATTAATGACACTGGAATGGAATTAATGGAAACGAAACACGTGAAACACAAAGGGTGACTTACACGTGAAAGTAATTACTAAACCTCGTTAGACAATTTTGGTTATAAAAGGGACAATTACCTAGTACTGTGTTTGTTACATACATGAATCAAAAGTCTATTATAACGCATCGGTTAAACGGCTGGGTCCGGAAGCTAGAAAGTTTGCACAAGAGTCGAATGCACTTTTAATGAAAATGTGCACTAAGAGAGGGATTTGAAAATTCATCTACTAAAGGAGTTAAAGAGGGATGAAAGGTTGTTTGAAAGTTCGTGATTCTTTCCGATTGGGAATCCTAACTAGCGCGCGGCTTGCTAAATTTAGAAACATCCTAAATTCACTCACTGAAAATGCACAGCTTAATCTACTTGCTATAAATATATGAAATTTTGCACAAAAGTTCCTTATATAACGAAAGTGAGCACTGAGAATTATTTGGAGCAGTGTATGCAAGCAATACTGCCCTGCTAATTGTAAATGCAGCACTTGCAAAAAAGCAGTTTCGAGAAAAACGCGGAAATCTAAAAGTAAAAGTTTTATACAAGTACTGTGCCTATCGTTATCAAAAAAAACATACTTCCAGTACCCAAATATTTTCATTTTTCCCATATAGGTTTGCTTTTAAGGATGCCATTTCTGCAAAAAAGTGAAAACCCAAAAGTGTCGATCTGCAGGTACAATTAGCAGGGCAGAGTAGTGGCCCAGCGGTAAACGCCGCGACGTAGGACGTGGCTTGGGACTCTGACTGGTGATTTACTTTGTGTAAATTATGTCAACACCACTGCTCTCATAACGGTGAAGGAAAACATGGTGAGTAGATATCTACAAATCCGCACTGCACCCACACAGAGAGGAGGCCTGTGTCCCAGCAGTGGGCTCACTACAGGCAGATTATGCAGAGCACTAGTAAAAAGTTTTTTGAAATTCATAAACAGGTTAACAAGTGATACAACTTTGAATGGAAGTCGTACATAAACTTCGGATATCACATAAAAATTCCTACACAATTCCGCATATTAATATGACACTTCAGACCATTTCCATGTATCCAATGAATTACTAACACGCGCCCGATCTAAGATGGGATTGGTGGATAATTAACGTTTCAATTATCGTCGAGATTATCGGACATTACACCTGAATAGCGTGTTAGAGCAGGGATTGTGCCGTGACGGATTGTCAACAGTTGTAGGCCAGCGTGTTTAGCGTGTCATCATCACATTATTATTAGTGACGAGATGAAATGGACCGGAAAGTATTATTGGCTTCAATTGAATTAAAAAATTACCTTCTTGCGTTTAAAAAAATGGATTTCTATAATTTATATTCATTTTTTTACTCAAAGAATTGTGAAAATTTTATGAATAATGTAATTTCAATTTGGATGTATGAAGTACGCGAAGCATGACCGCCATAAAACAGGGAAATAAAAGATTATTTCAAAGATTGTAGAAAGATTTCTACAGCGCGTCATCAAAACTGGAGAAAGTTGGTAGCGCCTCTTTCTATAGGAAGATAAATTATGTCCATTTTGTGTAGTGATAGAAGTCATACTATTCGCACTGGGGGAATTAAAAGCATGAGAGATTTGAAATAAGAGTAGGTAGAAGAATACCACAGAAACAATAATCACGAAAAAAATATTTATACACAACAATCAGTTTCAAAGATATGCAATATTTTCCCCACGCACTAATTATTAAATATGCACATGCCCACCGTACCTACACCGTGTAGGCACAGACAGCCGCGCAAGGTCAATGCCTACGTAAACAGCTGATTCTAATTTTCCCATCACATTCCTCAGACTTTGTACTGGCAATTTATCGAACTTACCAACAAATAGCTTATTTTTTTAAATAAAGTAAGCTCAATAAGTTGGTATGCTTAAAAAATTTGAATCAACCTATTTACAATAATTTAGCTATTCACAAAAAGTCTTTATTTTACCTTATTTACAAAAGATGTTGAAAATGTCCACCACCTTGTTCAATGCATAAGTTAGCCCGACGTAGCACATTGTTTTTCACTCGAATTAATGTGTCCCTGTCACTTTTAATCACATCGAATGCGCTAATTATACGAGTTTCATTTTAATTTTACGTCTACGTTTCGAATATTATTGCTACTATGTCTATACACCAAGTCTTTTACACGACCCCAAAGACAAAAATCTAGCGGCGTAAGGTCGGGCCATTGAGGCAGCCATGCAATAGGCCCACCACGGCCTATCCAGTGATTAGAATAGGTAATATCTAGGTACGCACGGGCTTCTCGGTGGTAATGTGCGGACGCTCCATCTTGCTGGAAGTAGTGGTCCCTTATTTCGTCAAAACAACATCGTCCAGCATCTCTTGCACAGACTCGAGCAACTGTAGGTATGTTTTGCCGTTAAGGGGAACCTAGTCGCGGGCTCGAACTCATTGGTGGGCCTGGCTAAAAAGCACGCTGTCTCACCAGGCATCGTTTCAGACAGAGTAGTATCAGTGATGAGCAGTTAGACGCTAGTCTACACGCACAACATTATTGAGTGAGGTGCAGGATCATTTATAATACAACAGGCGCGTAAAAAATCAAGAAAAGTCTTTTGGAAGATCGAAATCATTTATTATTGTGTGACATTAGTTCTGATATAATGAATTGTACAGACATTTTTGTAATAAAAAGACATTATTATTGAAATACGTGTATGGGACAATATTCATCATCCTTGGCACTTGAATACGTTGTAAATTAATACTCTTGAATGGAATAATAATAATTGTTTCATATCGTTTTTTTTTTTTATTGACACATTAAACCTCACAAAGAGACCGAGTTCAAAATAAACCGTTTAAACTTCAATTTGACTCACAACCTAAATTAAAACCGACCACATTTTAATAAAGTTTAAAACCACGAACAAAGCAACCTATTTACGTATAAAACAACAAAAAAAAACCTAATCCACGCAGCCAGTTACAAAAGCATCCACGAGTCAAATTAAAAACTCACCACAAAATATAATGAACTGGCTGGAAACAAAACAAAATAAAGTTTTTCAATACAAATATCAGAAATTCAGAACTGGATAGCGAATACGAATATCCAATTACACCCACACTTCTGAGCCACTGAACTAAATTCAATTTTAAAATTAGACACGTCTTTTTTAATTTAGAGAGTATTTTTGCGTTTGAACTTTTTATTCTTTTTAAGTTTATTGGAAGTTCAGTGTGGTGTATGGCAAAACTAATTTAGACCACCTGTATGTTATTTTATTAACGCTTTTAGATCTCTTTAAAGTATATTTTTTTTTACTTTAAGGCTTGGAGAAGCATCCACTGTTGGATTTGTTTATAACAACAAAATTCTCCTGCCCTTATCCAAATTTATTATTTAGTCATCGTCTCCGTAGTCACACCCTTTCTAACCATGTCACCATTCCATCCACCGTTTCTTTGGTGTCCCCCTACTCTTATAGCCATCGACATTCATACTCAAAATTTTCCACACGACTCATTCTTCCGTATCACTTGCCCATACCATGACAGCAAATTTCCACACAAAATTTCAACTATCGTTGTCACTTTCAGACTTCTTAAGTACTCATTTCTTATTATATATATCCATTTGTGTAACACCACACATTCCTCTTAATATTCTCATCTCAGCTGCATGTAATTGCCTTTCATTCATCCCCTTTGTTGGCCCTACATTCGGACCCATACAAGACAGCAGTTTTGTTTAAAACAATTTGTATAATTACATGGTAGATGGATAACAATGGCCAATAATTTAGTTTATCGTGCTGGACACTCCATGTCCAGAAGCTAATCGCTATATGTTTTAATTAGTAATGTCGTTCCCTAACACGTCTATGATCAACTTTAAAAAAAGATAACTCTACTTTAAATAGAAAGCAGGTTCATCGTTAATTAAAAATAAAGTCTATTTATTATGAGAAAAGCAAAGTGTTCTCGGTTTTCCCTTACCACTTTAATCTGTTAATTGGATCCACATTCTGTGGCCGATTACAGAATAATTGTGAGAGCAGATGTCTGACATTGTTGTGTGTTACTCTGTAATTATGTCAATTTATGGCTGAGTGTGGGAAGGTTGGCGGATTAGAAATATGACTGCCGTGATATGATGGTAACGGGCTACGTAAATTTGGTGATAGGAAAAGAAGTGACACTATGACAGAGATCGAAAGAATGAGACAGAAAAAACTAAAAAACACGCTTTAAAGTCGCGTTATTGAATAGTCATCGGTCCTCGAAAAGTTTACAAAGTTTCAATGAAATCTGACCTTTTAAAGTGGGTCAAAATAGCGTCCAAAGGAGTCGGTTACAAACAAACACACATACAAACAAACATACAAGTGAAGCTAATATAATGCTTGTAAAAAAGGTATTGCCTGAACCGGTTGAGCGAGAGAAGATCGTTAACAACTTGTAGTCAAAATAATGTTCTAGCATTACAGCGGTGATTAGGAGCAGTTTTTTTATGACATCTTGCCGGTCAATCTTGGAGGTGGTTAGCCTCTTAACCGGGCTTGCCTTTAGGTGTCTCAATAAATTAAGACCTCCAGCGAGGTTTGAGCTAATTGACTAATTGATTTAAATCATTTTAGTTTTATTTTGAGGTCTCTCATGCACAAATTATTAATAGGTATGTGCCAGAAAAACTACATAAACCTGAAAAATATATTTTGTCGAAATCCAACTTCCTTTATTTAGGCAGTTGATAGTTTTTTTTGTTTTACTATCTATAACCTACACCATTGAACTTTTGAATGAAGTAAACCTGCATTATAGTAACATACCGTTAGCCTTTTATTAGAAAAGAAATTACATACACCGTTTAACAGCACTGTAAACACACTGCGGTATCTGCGTCAGTTTTAAACATTCACGAGAAATTAAAACATTCAGGGAGGGATGCAATATTCATTATTTACGGGCGTTCCGTGGTGTAAGGTACTAATTAGCCTAAAGAGGCGATTATTACTTTAATACACGCTTTATATTAGCTTCACTTGTATGCTTGTTTGTATGTTTGTTTGTTTGTAAACGACTCCTTTGGACGCTATTTTGACCCACTTTAAACGGTCAGATTTCTTTGAAACTTTGTAAACTTATCAAGGACCGATGACTATTCAATAATTTAAAAAAAAATTTAGAAAAATGAAAAAAAGGAAAAAAAACACGTTTTTGTAGTTAGCAGAACTAAAAAATAGAAAATAAATAATAGTTTAAAAAAACTAAAAAACATGCTTTAAAAACCAAACTAAAAAAGGAGAAAATAATTTAATTCAATTAAAAAGCGTGGGGTGCTTGACATTAAGTGATTATAAAAATACCTCAAAAAGCACCCCACGCTTTTTAATTGAATTAAATTATTTTCTCCTTTTTAGTTTGGTTTTTAAAGCGTGTTTTTAATTTTTTTAAACTATTATTTTTCCATGTAGGAGCTACTCTTTAGGACGTTGAAATTGTTCTTATTACTTGTTGATTTCATTTACAATGATCAAGTTCAGTAGATGATTCTACTAATACTATAAATGTGAAAGTTTGTATGTTTAGATGTCCGGAGGTTTGTTACTCAATCACGCACGGCTGAACGCATTTGGATGATATTTTGGCACACAGATAGTTTATTACCTGGATTAACTCATAGGTACTTTTTATCCCGGTAGTAAGTTCCCGGGGGATAACTTACGTGCTCTATGCCACAGTAAATTAGCAACACGGAACAGTTTTTAAAGATATTTATATGATACATCTATGTACAGTCACCAAAAGAGATAATGTAACCAGAATCGTCGGATATAATTGTAGATTACTAAGAAGCCGATGGATGTTTTCGAATGAAATTTAATTTGGTAAATGAACCGTTTGATTTCTATTCATTAAATTATTTTTACTCGAGAACATCCATCGGTTTCTCACTAAACTTCAACTACATATATCTGACGACTCTGGTTACTTATCTCTTTTGGTGACCGTACATTTAACTAACCTACAATAAAACCTGCGTGACGTAAATTATAACAAGATAATTTCCCGAATTCGTCTCCTCAGACAAATTTATCCGGAAAAAATATTCGCCTAACCACAAACGCTTTTTTCGGATAACAGGAAGAAATAACAGCGAAAATTACACAAAACCGATTACCAGAAAAACGCCGCTAAATGTCTAGCGTACTGTACGGTACGCAAAGATCTGAAACTCGCAGTTTTTGTCGTAGGAAGCCCTTGTAGGCCGTTACGTTCTCGAGGCCTTTCTCCGTGTCAGGAGCCCTTCACTAATGGACCCTTGCCTCTTTCAGCACTCCCGGTGCCCTTTTCAGAGGGAAAAAGTCGGAGTTAAGAGTGTGTGCGTTAGATACTGAAACATACGTGAAGTTATGGGGAATTATTTATTGGTGTTGGAAGAAAATATGGTTTATTATGCGAGATTATTGCTAATTAACAGAAAAAGTTCACTGCCTGGTTTTTCAGTGCCTCATTTCGGTGACAGGGATAGGGCCGTAATCCACCACGTGGGCCCAGTGCGGGTTGATAGATTTCATAGTCTTCAGTTTACAGTCTTAGAATGTTTGGTTTTAGTTGGTATAGCCGGTTTCCTCACGATGTTTTTAAGCGACTTCAAAAAGGAGGAGGTTCTCAATTCGTCGGAACCTTTTTTTTTTATGTATGTTCCCCGATTACTCGAAGATGGCTGGACCGATTTGGATTTTTTTTTGTTTAAAAGGGTATACTTCCCAGGTGGTCCCATGATCATCAAGTCAGGATCTGATGATGGGATCCTGGAGAAATAGAGAGAACTCTTCAAATTTTATAGGCACACGAAGCGATTTAGGTATTTTTTGGAAGAGTACTTTCTCGGAGTGGTCTCATTTCAATTTGGTGAAGATCTGATCAAGAACTTTGGAAATAGGCAACGGAACTCCTCAATAAATGATAGCAAATGGACTGGGATTGCTGAAATCTCATGTCTGTCTATTGCTTACACCAATTCATAACATAACATCACGCCGGTACGCTGTAAAGGGGTAAGCACATGTGGACCACTAAAAAGTGAAAAATAAAAACTTTTTCCAAAAAAAAACAACTACTTTCCAAAAAAAACACTACAAAGTGAAAAATAACTTTAATTTCGGAAGGCGGTGACAAAAAATTTAAATATAGCTCCAAAGACACCGACTTCCGAAATTAAAGTTATTTTTCACTTTTTAGTGTTTTTTTGGAAGTCGGTTGTTTTTTTTGGAAAAGTTTTCTTTCACCGATTTGAGAGCGATGGTTATTTTCACAAGTTAACCGCCAGTCTGGGTTCGAACCTTCTACCTACAATTCATAAGTCGCAGCCGTTGTAACTGGGCCTTCACTACTGCGTTAAGGGTCATTCGGCCCACTATAGAACTGGGACCAGGGACCAGATACCCCTTTAAAAAATTGATAATGGTTAACTGGGCCCACATCTGTTTTGCTTTCATTTTGATTTCGAATTTTATTTGATATAAGTATATTTGAATTTCCGCGCATTATTTGAGAACCCAACCAGATATTGATGGACTCACGTATGTATGTGTGTGCCTCGGCTTCACCTCGGCCCACATTTTTATGTTCGTCCGCTAATGCGCCTTTTGCAGGCCGCGGCAGTACCTAATTATTATTGAAATAAAAATAAAAACTATTTATATGCATCCGTTTTAATTTCCAGTTATTTCAATTCACTTTTTTTGAGTAGGTACCTTGTTTGAATCTAAACAATTGATTCTCAACTAAGCAATAAAAATATAAACCTTTGTTAATTATTGTACCTAATGTACATTTCTATGTTCTACAATTTAATAATAAAATTGTAGAACATAGAAATGTACATTAAGTACTGCCGCGGGCTGCAAAAGGTGCATTGACGAATGAACGCTACTCCACTGATCTTTCAATGCTTGAAGTAAATTCTATCTTCCACGGAGCCGATAAAATCAAACTCAAATCTTTAAAACTCTCTCTCTTTCTTCTCTCTCTCTCTCTCTTTTTAACTCTCTCTTTTTTTTTCTCTGAAACATATAAATTATCTAGAACTCCTGGCAGCGTTATTAGGATTACAAACATTCGCAAAAGGATAAAAAAAACAAGTTTTGCTACGTATTGACAACACAACTGCTATTTCGTACATCAACCGAATGGGAGGAATAAGATTTTCACATCTAAATAAAATCACAAAATCATTGTAAAAGTGGTGTGAAGCTCGCGGTATATTTGTGTTCGCATCATACATAAGTTTAAAAGAGAACGAAATAGCAGATGCGAAGTCTAGAAAATCTCATCCCGATACCGAATGGGAGATCAAAGATAATGCTTTTGAAAAGATTGTACAGGCCTTTGGGCAATCAAAAATTAATGTTTTCGCAACAAGGTTAAATAAATAAATGTGTTTAATACATATTATGGAATAGAGATCCTGGTGCATTCGCTGTGCATGCTTTTACTTTAAGCTGGAAAAACCTTTCTTTCTACGCATTCCCTCCTTTTGCAATTATACTAAAAATTTTAAGAAAAAAATAACCGATCAAGCCGAGGGTATTTATCGTTGTGGTCCCATTTTGGCCCACGCAACACTGGTTCCCACTGTTTCAAAAAATTATCTATTCCAAATTGATTCAGTTTACGCCCTCTGATAATGTGTTATTGTTTATTTCCAACAGTCTCCCGAAACTCACGATGATTGCAGGGAAGTTATCAGGACGGCATTACGGAACAGAAGAGTACCACTGTCAGCTTTAGATTTTATGATAGCTTCCTTGTCTGAAAATTCAATAAAACAATAAGACGTGGCAATTCGACGTTGGTTCCTTCAGTAACAGTACAGTAATTATACATTTTGTTTGTTCATTATACGTTTATTATAAATACGAGTTGCTAAATATGAGTATTTAATATTTCACCATCTTTCATATCTACAATGTTATCTAATCTCAATGGACGAAGCAACGAAGTATAATTGGAGATTAAACGAACTTACCTGAAGTGACTTTCTATCCAAATTATACGAATTGCTTCGTCCAAAGAGTTTAGTTCCCCTAGGACTCCCAATATCTAAAGCGAAATATTATATAAAAAAAAAAACATTTATTTCAGGTGAATAACACCCATATCCAAACATAAATTAATATAAATTTTACAGATAGTAAAGAAAATAAATAATATTAATGTATAAGGGTTCCAGGCTTTCAACTAAATGAATGACACTACAGGCATATCGAGAAGGAAGACAAAGAACCGACAAAAAAAAAAACTCAAACTTAGTGGGTGAAAGGCGATATCTTAGACGTATTACTACAATATTATCTAATCTCTTCGGACGAAGCAACTCGTATAATTTGGATAGAACTTCACTTCAGGGGGTCTACTCTCTAAGTCCGTCAACGAAAACTCGGGCCCATCCGAAGGTCGTTCGAAACTAAGGTGTAAACCCTACTCGCGATTGATTTCGGATTCATGAGTTTCTAACGGATTCATAGACAATATTCGTGAACGAATGACACATGACGATAGAGTTGAGCTATTTTACCGGTCGATTACCGGTTTATTTAATTCGTGGATTTCAAGATTTTAAGCAAAAATTATTTTTGCTATTAATAGAAAATGACCACATTTTAAACGATATACTGTTTATTATGTCTTTATAACTATAATATAACTATTTTTACCATTTTTGTTCCGATTGTAGCCTGTAGCCCGATAATACCTTCGCCTTCCTTTTTTTGACGGCAAATTTAAAGTGAAATGTCAGATTGTCAGTATCACTGTAAACAATTCGCATTATTACAACGCGTGAATTTTCCGTACTTAAATTAGTGTAAAATGGCCCCAACCGCTCCAGCAGCAACTCACGTGCAAATAGAAGCACTCCTCAATTTTAAATATTTTTTAAGAAACTGGACGTAATGGACGAGGTGTCCGCCATCCAGATCTGTGTGACGAACTTCAGCGAGGACGACATTGCTGCTGCGAAGCTGCTGCTGTTCCGGTCACTTAATAAAATCGACCAGATGGTGTCTCGTCGGCGCGACGGGACAAAGAAAAGTGTGCAAGATATCATCACGCTTCTGAAGGCTACCGATCCAGATGGCGTGCCGACATTTGTGGCAAAGGATCTGAATAAGTTACCTGCAGTCACATTCGACCACGTCGACGTTACGAGCCTGTTGAAAGATATTGTGTCTTTGAAGGTTAGTTTAGCTGATGTGCAGAGGAAGTTGGAGACATCCCAGGTTACCGTCGCAGACCTGCGCAGAGAACTCGATGAGTTGCGCAACTCAGTGACGTTAATTGGGTCACCGGCGCGCGGTGTAAGCAATGTAAATGCGCGCCGAGGTGTCGGCTGCCCAGACACATCGGTCACGAGTTTTGCGTCAGCAGTTTTGTCGCCGGCGCCGATTGCTGCGTCTGCGTGTTGCGCCGTAAGCGTGCCGCGTAGCCCCGCTCCCGTCCCCGAAGCTCCTCCCCGTAGCGCTGCCCGACCGACGCCACCAGTGGACCCGTTGATCACTGTGAGCACCCCCATTGCTCCTCCCGCAAAGCCCGTGGCTATGAAGAAAATGAACCGGGCTGATGATGACGGCTTCGTGACAGTGCAAAGGAGGAAGCGCCGACCGAGTAGCTGTAAGAACCGCTGCGGCAAGGCTTCTACGGAGCCCAACGAAAAACTGCGTGCTGCGAAGCCGAATACCCGGGTGTATATTTCCCGTCTCCACTACACCACCGACACGGAAGACATTGTGAAGTACGTGCGCCAAAGGCTGAATTACGCGCCGAGAGTGCAGCTGCTGGAGTCGCATCGCAACGTCAACTTTAAGGCATTTGTGGTGCGCGTAGCAACATGCTACCTGCATCTGGTGATGGAAGAAAGCTTTTGGCCACAGGATGTGGTATTCCGCCGCTTTCGCGGACAAGTGCCACCGGACCGCACAAAGACTTAGTGCAAATAAGTGATACTAACATAATTTTAAGTTTTATTTACTAATACAAATTGTTATTATAATATGTATATTTAGGCTAAGGTATTTATCTATGGGTCATTGTAACCTGACAATAAATGGTTTATTATTATTTTGAGTTCTTTATTTTTCTTCTCTTTTATGAGAGTTTACGACCTTACACACGGGCCGGAACCAAGTGTGTAAGGGGAAAAGGGAAATTAAATTGAAAAGGTGGATGATAGTGTAGAAGAAGTCAGGAACTTTCGTGTGATACGACAGGTGTTGAGAATGGTGGCTTTTTGGAGCATGTAAAGTGTGTGAGATGGCAGTGTAGAGTCTCAAGACTTTGTGTGAGAGCCTTCGTTACTACACCGGTAGAAGAGAGTACGATAGGGACTATATGGACGGTTTGTGCTTTCCATTGGGTTTTTATAATTATTATTATAGACTCATCTCGCTGCTCTCCCTGTCTATTGCGCTCTAATATCAGGTCGTCCTCGGTGAGGGTAGGAGCTTCTAAGCCCGCTCGATTACACATATTGTAAAAAACAAAGCATTTTTGAATCAACACCATTTCGTCGCATTTGTTGAGGCAAAAGAGGTAATAGGTCCTCACACAAATCTTCGAATAATTCCCACGTGAGCCTATAGTTCCCTATAAACTCAACGTCGGCAATACTCGCCAAGCGAAAGTTAAAAGTTTTGGCGCAAGTATAATCGGCGTCGCCTCCGCTCTTCTTGTAAAAGTTCTTCGAGCATTAAAAAAGTAGCCATAATATATAGTTTTTCCCGAACTCGTAACTTTCGTCAACAGCACGATAACTATTTTGTTGTCGCATCAAATGACATAAAGATCCGTCTAAACAAGTGTCAAAATAAACTTTTCGGACGGGCAAAAACACATCGGGAGTAAGGACAACTGTCAAATCGTGATGGCATTCATTCTTAGTTTGGACTCCAAACTAATCTTACGTCCGAAGGTGATGCGGAGTAGGAAACGCCCGTAACTAAGGCCGACACTACGGATTTCGTGCTTAGAGAGTAGACCCCCAGGTAAGTTCGTTTAATCTCCAATTATAATGAATTGTCTTACTTCTCCTTCAAAAGACTGACTTTCTATGAATTAATAAAGAGGAACTTGAACTTAAAATAGCACTTTGTTCACTGTCCAACTACACGGCAGGTGCAAAAGAAACTTGCAACAAAAGACGTCTTCAGCAAAGGGTACAATTCAAAAAGACAACACCAAATAAAGTTTTAACAAAGTAAAATAACCTAATATATAGTGTTACAAAGCCTTTTCTACTGTGTCTACTTTTATACTGCCCCTACTAAGGGCTGAAGAAGAAGTTATATACTTTTGGGGTAGAAAATATCAAATCAGAATCTTTATAAGTACTGGTTTTTAGGTTTTTTCTGTTGGTTTCACCACTTTGTCTTTACTGCTTAAAGCACTAGTAAGCGGTGAAGATTGTGGGTACAGTCTTTGGTAAAGATCATGGCAGCCAAATATATATTTTAATGTGTTGTTTTGTTTGTTGTTTGCTATGCCGTTGGTCCCGGTTATCATTCGTAGTTCTTTGACGTTAGTTATGGGTACTTAGAACTAGTCTGAAAACCAGCCTTATCAATAGGTATTGGGTTACCTAGTAAATGGGTTGTTAAGGCCAGATAGGCAGTCGCTTCATGGAAAATACTGGTATTCTGCTGCATCTGGTTGGACTGGAAGCCAACCCCACAAAGTAGGAAAAGCCTAGGCAGATTCATAGTTTTTTTTTGGAGTTAGTGTTTGGACGGCAGCCGGTTATTCCGTACTTTTGTAAGTAGGTAAGGAATGTTAGGCGTTCAATTTTGCAATCAGTTGTTCTGCCAGGGTTTTATGAAGATTTTGAATACGGACATCCCTATTTAAAATATTTATACTGTACTAGTGTACCTGCTTGTATACAGTACCTATATTCCGTAATATTATTTTAATTTAATCAGATATTATTACAGAATGTTTCACCACCCACCAGAAGACTTTATTATAAGATAACCTTTAATAAAGGTTACAGAAAATAAACATAATCTTTATAATAATTAATGAGCAGTTGCTAACAGCCAAATGTGAACTCCCACTTTCTTTTAGTAAACCCTGATTTATAACCTTAACTTTCACGTACCTGCCTATTTGACGTATGATTCACTAAGATGCTGGTTAAAGCAAAACTTTGGCTTTTACCGAGCAGCCTTTAGCCAAAATGGTAAAACTGACGTCATACTCAATTTTATAACTATCATTATAAGACCTTTTTGGACTGACAATAATTTGAAATAATTTTGATTTCGTTACAAAAAGTTTTTGTCATGCAGGGGTATGCGTTTTTGGTTTTTTGGATGGTAACGCATCTTCTGGAAGCTTGATTGTTGTTTTGGATGGCAATCTGCTGAAGACTCTGGTATTGCAGGTGATAATTTAGCACTAGGTGGGCCGTCTGCTTGTTTGCCATTCAATAACTTAGAACCGACTATAGAAACGAAGACCGTTAAGGTAAATGTCTTCATTGACACCGCGTGGAGAACGCAAATCGGAGAACGTGTTTTTTTTTTTTTTTTTCGGTGGGAAATCATCAAATAACTTCTCCCGCTCTGGGTGGAGCGGGAGGGCGTGTCAGACTTTTACTGACTAAAACCCACCCGTGTTCCCTCAGTTGCCTGTGTGCTAGGGGCCGCGGTATCTCTTTCAACACCCAGCACCCCTGGCAAGCATCGGCCCTTGCAGACCCCACCAGTTGGTGCTGACATCTCTTTGAGGCGCGCGTGGAACACAACGCGCCGTCGACCCGGGCTTGGTCCTTACTGGACAGCGAGCTGCCCATTACTCGCCGTCCGCAAGCCCGCGCCTACGGTGGCCGGGAATCAGCCTGGGATTCCCTACGCCCAGGGCGTCTCCCGCGGCGACTACGGCCGTGAGGGCGCATATACTGGCTCTGCCTAATCGGAGAACGTAAGGTAGGCCTCCCTCAGGCTAGATGGAGTGACAATCTTCGCATTATGGCTTGTAAGATCTGGATGAGAGATGACTGATGATAAACATAAAAAACAGCCAAATCTCGAAAGGAACTCGATCAAACATTGTTCAAAACAAGTTTTTAACAAGCAAAGTCCAGTGGTACAGCCCCCGATATGTCCGCCCGTGCTTCGTCGGTGTAAAGTTACTTCCTCCGTCTCGGCTCACTTTGATCTTTGAGAGCAGTAATTAAATCGGCTTTTGTACGAACTTTCTAGTTTTTCAGATAAACGTGTCTACAGGCGTTTTGGTTAAGTTCCTTGTGTTTTGGCGTTAAGCTTCCAAGTTTCAACGGTATAAAAGTTTTCTGCTAATTTTGTAAGAATTAATTTGATTTAGTTTCTATGACAACGGTTTCTATGACAAAGGCTTGATGTAGAAAATGAGAGTACTTACAAAACTGTTTCTGATTTGTCTATTTACTTTTTTGTTGATATTTCTCAGTACAACTAAAATTACTGGTTCACATAAGTGTGGTAAAGCAATAACCGTTGATCTCATGAGGTTTTTACCTACTATATACCTAATCGGATCAGTTTTTCAGAAATCTAAGGTGGGTTTTGCGGTAATACTTGAAAGGCCTGTATTATAAAACCGATATTTATGAGTTTATTTTAAGGTCATCAACAATAATAATATAATTTTGCTGAGAATCACTTTTGAACATCAAAATTACATAAGACAGTGTTGCCTTATTATTCTACTAATTTCACGTCACTACGATTTCTAAGGCAAAATAAATGGAACACACTAATCGACCGCTTGTCCGGGTTGCGATGACGCGACGGCTAGTGGGCCAATCATCAAACAACGAAATTCTTTGGTGTTGGTGGACTGTGTGTGGACGCCATGATACCGCCATGAACTCTTACAAAATAACGAACTGCATTTAAGTCCTCGCAACAGAACGTGCTCGTTCTAAAATTTCTCGAAAGCTGTACCTAATTTTTTAATTAATCAGCTTTTTTCAAAAGCGTTTTATGCTATTTCACTAGACTCAATCTTCAAGCAGTAGCCGCTATAGACGGCTTCAGGTATTCCTACTGCTATAGCAAGGTAGAAGAAGTGGCGTAACAAACTCCTTAGCAGAATAAAAAACAAATTAATATAATAGTATAACAAAACAGGAAACACAATAAACAACACGCTCAGAAAGAGACAGAGAAAGATAAATGTGAATTTAGTGCAGGTTTTCAGATCCATGTAGTAGGCATACGTTTTTAGAAGCTTAGGTACATAAAATTGTCGCCATCTTGGATTTTAATTTTGACCTCACTATCGGTTTTAGCACTCTCAAAAAAGTGTCATTACTTATTTTATCACCAATGAGATATCATAGACCGAGTTGTTCTTAATGAATTTAACTATATTATTACAAGTCAATTTATTTTGCGACCTTCCATAAATATCAGATCGCTAACAAATAAAATATCGATGTCAAAGCTCCCGTGAAATATCAAATAAATTATTCTGTGTGATTAATTTGAGTATGACTGAAAGATTAATTAATTTCGTTTGAAATTGTACGTGAAATATTACCTTTAGTAGGCTTGAATTTTTTTGTTAGGTAACTTTTTATCTGTGGATGTGAGTTGAAATAGGATTGGGAAGTCCTTTTATACTGAAATGTAGGGATTTAATCATGATTCATCAATCATCGATTTATGATTCGCAGGTCGTAGGTTCAAAACTTTGCAGATGCGGACTTTACTGATATGATTTCTAATGAAATACAGAGTTTTCAGCAATTAAACTGTTTAATTAGATACTTCAAACAACGTCTCGAATAGTACCTAGTTAATTAAAGATAAAGGTAGGTATACACACATAATCATAGACAACAAAAATAAAGCCAACCATAGACGAATGTATGAACATTGCATCTATTATTCAACACCCCCTCTCAATGTTATACATTTAATAACCAAAATCTGCTGCTTACAGAAAAGATATCATCTTTTAGTTCATAATAACATTTCCTACACCACATTGTTTCAAAAACCTTACATTTAATTCTTTGCTTAGAGATTTCGTTAACATATCTGCTGGTTGCTCCGAAGTGCATATATAATCAAGACAAATCTTATTATTTTTAATTAAATCTTTAACAAAGTGGTATCTGATGTCCACATGTTTCAAGCGTTTTACAGACTCTGTGCTTGCATTCAATATCGCTGACTGATTATCACAAAATAAGTTTACTGGACAGATATTTCGAAAATTAAAATCATGTAACATATTAACAATCCAACATGCTTCACTAGCAGCCATACTCATCGAAACATACTCAGCTTCTGTCGAAGACAAACTTACAGATGATTGTTTCTTTGAACACCATACTATTAAGCAATTAGCAAACAGAAACATATACCCGGAAGTAGACTTTCGAGTTCTTTGGTCACCTCCCCAATCAGCATCACAAAAACCTTGCAACATTGTATCATTACATTTATAAACTAAATTATAATCAATGGTATGCTTTACATAACGCAATACTCTCTTAAGCGCACTCAATAGTACACTATTGGCACACTTCTGATATCTACTCAACATAGAAATCGTAAAGCAGAGGTCAGGCCTAGTGCCTGAAACACCATACATGAGACAGCCAATTATTTGCCTACACATTCCTTCAATGTTTTTATCACATTTTACATCATTCTCAAATATCTTACTATTAAAATTTTGATCCATAGGGGTCATCATTGGTTTACAATTATCCATTTTAAATCTCTTGATTATATTTTCTAAGTAATTTCTCTGTGATAATACTGTTGTACCATTTTGCAAATTTTGTTTTACATTTATTCCTAAAAAATCAGAAATCAATCCTAGATCTTTCATTTTAAATTCTTTATTTAATGCAGTTTTTAGTTTTGTAATCTCATCTTCATTTGTGCCAAACAATAACAAATCGTCTACATAAATTAATACAAAAGTTTTGTCTGTGCCATTACACTTTGTATACAAACAAGAGTCACACTTTGACCTTGCAAAACCTTCTTTAGTTATTACAGTATTAAACTTTAGATTCCAACACTTAGGAGAGTTTTTCAGTCCATATAACGACTTCTTTAATTTTACTATATTATTATTGCCTGAATACGCCCCTTTGGGTAAACTAACATACACTTCTTCTTTTATCTCTCCATACAAGAAGGCTCCCGTAACATCCATTTGGTAAATAGGCACATTTAATTTTGTTGCTACTACTACAAATAGTCTAAATGTGGACAACTTGGCAACTGGGGCATATATACTACTCAAATCAAATGACTCCTGTTGTTCAAAACCTCTGGCAACTAACCTTGCTTTATACAGTAAAACATTATTTACATTTTTAATCTTAAATACCCATTTGCTGCTAACTGTTTTCACACCCACTGGTACATCACAAAAGTCCCAGGTGTGATTGTCTTGTAGAGTCTGTAATTCCCTTGCAATAGCTTGACTCCACTTACTTGCATCACCTCTTTTCATAGCCTCAGTGTATGTAACAGGTTCACACTCACTCTCATCCAACTGCGCATTATTGCATGTATAGAAAGATGTTTGTTTTCTTACCCGCTTGCTACTTTCTTCTGATCGTGAACCCGTTTCTTCCATTAGATCTTCCTCATCACTACATGGTAGGTATTCACTGTCACAGTCGTATTCTGATCCATCCTCTCCAAGACTACTTGTATGAGTCACCTCCATTGTTTCATCTAAGTTAGTAGTTAGCTCGTTTCCATCTGTCTCAGGGTTGCTATTTTCTACAAGTTCTTCCAGGTTTATTGATGTTGTAGATTCTTTTTCTTTCCCTTCCTTCACTTGAAGTTTCTCCTCCTTATCCTCTCGGATTAAGAATACAACATCTCTCTTTGTCTCCACTGTGTTTGTATGTGGAAAATAAATTCTATACCCTTTCACATTTTCGTCATAGCCCACCATCCATCCTTTTTCGCCTTTCTTGTCCCATTTCCTCCTTTTTTCCTTCGGAATGTGCACATATACTTCAGTGCCGAAGACTTTCAATTGGTGAATGTGAAATTCTTTATTTGTCCACACTTCAAATGGAGACCTTCCATTTTCATGACTTTTCCCAGTTCTATTTAATACAAAGACTGCTGTATTAATCGCTTCCGCCCACAGTTTCTTTGGAAAGTTTTCTGCATGTAACATTGTCCGTGCCGCCTCCACCAATGTTCGGTTTTCTCTTTCTGCCTTCCCATTCTGTTCTGGCGTATAACATACCGTTGTTTGGTGTGTTATTCCACGTTTTGAAAACATTTCTTTCACTTCTTTGTTGACAAACTCTAGACCGTTGTCACTTCTAAACCACTGCACTCTGTTTCCAGTAATATTTTCGGCCTTATTGATGAAATTCTCAATGCAATCTTTGATCTCATGTTTTGTTTTGACAAAGTACACATTTCTGTAATTAGAATAGTCATCCTTCAGTATGACAAAATATCTCGACCCACCAACGGATGCTTCTTCCATTGGGCCACAAGTATCAGCGTGTATTAGCTCACAAGTCTTTGTACTCACATGTTCACTTTTGCTGAATGGTAATCGATGCATCTTTCCAACTAAACAGCTTTCACACTCAGGTTTAGTAGTTTGTTTCACTATAACATTATGTTTCTGCAGGATATCTTTCACGTAAGTAAAGTTTTGATGCGCCAGTCTTTTGTGCCACTCATTTAAGTCATTCTGCAATAGTGTTGCAGTGCTTGCAGTCTCGTACTCATATTTATACCGTAATTCCAAATAGTACGAATCTCCGATTCTTTCTGCCACTGCACACACTTCGTTACTTTTGTAAAATTTGCATGACCTGTCATTTGTCATCATGACATAACCTTTATCTGTGGCGCGATTGACTGAGAACAAGTTGTTTTCTAATTCCGGAACGTACAAAACTTTATCTATGACCGTATCAATCCATTCGGTCCCGTTCGAAACTTGTGCCGCTACCTGTCCGCAACCAAGAACACTAATTTTCGCGCCATTACCGACGATCACTGATCGTTCCGAAGTACTTGAGAAAAATGTAAACAATGCGCGATCTCGACACATGTGTTCACTCGCACCAGAGTCCACTAACCATTTTGATTTATGGAGTTCATGTGACGATCTAGACACTACAAACGCATTACTCTTCGTTTTGTTCTCACTCTCAGTTTTACTAGCTTTCTGTTTTCTAAACCTACACTGCGCCTTAAAGTGTCCAAACTTTCCACAATAGAAACAATTTTTATTTACGTTTTCTTCACTGCTATTTTTATTTTTAATGTCTCTGCACTCACTTTGATAATGTCCGATTTTGCCACACTTAAAACACTTTATTTGTCTTTTATTTTTCACGACGAACGCAGAGGATGAGGTTTGCTGGGACTCCTCACTCTTTCCTTTCAGCCTCTCTTCTTCAATTAACAATCTGGCCACCAAGTTGTCAATGGTCTGCTTGTCGTCGGGTGCAGACTCCCATGCTGACACAAAATGTTTATATTCGTCAGGCAATGACATCAATATTTTTGTAATAACAAATTTATCGGAGACTTCCTCGCCCATCTGTTTTAACACGTTTTGCATCTGTTGGATCTTGGATAGGAAGACTGACATATCGATGCCTTTTTCGTATTTGTACTGAAAGAATCGCTGTTGTATAATGTGTATACTTGTTTCAGTCTTCTGCTCATAGACGCTCTGAAGTTTTCTCCACATTTCAGCTGAACTCGTGCAAGTGATTATGTGTAACATCGCCTCTTCCGTCATTCTTGTAACTAATAACGTTTGCGCCTTGGCATCTTTAGCTTCCCATATAGGTATTTCATCCGCAACTTTAGGCTTAACACGTTTTCCCTCCACAATATCCATCCAACCTTGGCCTCTCAACATTACCATTGTTTGAAATTTCCAGATACTCCAGTTTTTGGAACCCTCCAGCTTAATTACGTTAACATTATTGTTGCTCTCCATTTTCCTACCTTGCTCACAACCCAAAACATGTTTTCCTTTTTGACGATTCACCACGCCACGCCGTGAGAGAACAGGAAGTTAACCTCACTTTCTTTTCCGCCGATGTGTGACTATAACGCCGTACTTTTTCTTCACTTTAGCAAACTCTAAATACCGGATTATGTGTCTGGGCCCATAACCTGATATGATTTCTAATGAAATACAGAGTTTTCAGCAATTAAACTGTTTAATTAGATACTTCAAACAACGTCTCGAATAGTACCTAGTTAATTAAAGATAAAGGTAGGTATACACACATAATCATAGACAACAAAAATAAAGCCAACCATAGACGAATGTATGAACATTGCATCTATTATTCAACATTTACTTTAGTCAATTTTCTGTTTATAGCCCCCCCCCTCTTAAGAGGGAGTACATACAAAGATTGCCTTTTGCAATTTGATTTTTCATTAAATTGATAAGACTTAGGTATAAAATAAAAATAATACGAGTAACTACATGATAATTTTCAAACGTTTTGTGGAACAGTAACATGAAATATTAAAATTTGCTCGATAAAAAAACATCAGTAAGTTACCTCTAATTTTCACGTATTTTCAATTTGTACATAAGATGCTAATGACTAATGCAATGAAAATGTGATGATTGAATAAAGTATTAGAACTTCAATGTTTTTTTTTCTTGGTTTAAATGCCGGGTGTAAAAGTTTCTTCTGGCGGGAAGGGATTGTGTTTTGTTTTCGTCGAGTATGAAGAGCTGAGGTGCACGCAACGAGGCGCGGGTGAAACTTGATTTTTTTCTGGCTTACTACGCCCCCTTAAAACGGTAAAGAATGACATGTCCCTAAAAATAATCAAATAAGATTTGAAGTGATGTGCTCCAACTACCATAATTAAATATAAATTAAGTGGAAACAGTGAAAACATAACAATGTTTAAATATTATGACTATTTACAAAGGTACTTAATGTACTGTGTAAAATGGAAAACACATTTCAGACTTCCTTTCAATAATACATAATACACTTGTTAAGGTTTTGTACAGTCAGCAAATAAAATCTAGTAGCAAAAATTATAGGACTTGCGCACAAAGCTAAAGGTATGTAGGTAATAGTTACTTCAATTTAGATTTGCTAAAACCTTATTATCTTTTAGTATATGGCTAAGTCATAACCATTTATTAGGCATATACTAGAAGATTCGATCGATCAATCTTGCCGCTGTTGGTCTATGGATGGGACAATCTTCACATAACAAGATCCCTCCGTGCGTCGGAAAGCACGTTAAGCCATTGATCCCGGCTGTCATTCGTGGATCTTTGACAGTCGTTACGGGTCGTCAGAAGCCCGAAAGTCTGACAAACAAGGGATCAAGAGATCATATTACCCAATAACTAGGTTGTGCTAGTATTTTACATGAAGCGATGGCCTATCTTAATAGGCCGTCGCTTCATGTAAAATACTAGTATTCAGCTGGGTCCGGTGAGATTGGAAGAAGACTCCAACATAAATGGGAAATGGGTAGGCAAATAATGATGATGGATATGTCTCAAAGACCTAAATCTCATGCAACTTTAAATTTGGGTACTTGAAAATAAATAAAAAGTTACATACCATTGTAAATACAACTTCGATCCCACAAATCGGAGTTATTTTCCATATTTCCGTGATGAGCAGTAGATGATGCTATTGGTGACGTCCATGTCTAGAATAGTTTATTAATTGTTGGAATATCAGCTTCCCTTTAAACACTCACTATTTTTTTCACGTTTTAGTACTTACTTTTTTGTTAACCCTTCTACTGACCCAAGCTATACAGGATATCGAATCCTACGAACCACAGTCACACGGACGTATAAATTCACCCCTACACCCCATAGATAACCCTTCCGTGCTCATAAATTTCGGATAAATAATCTTAGTTACGTATTAAGGGGCGGAGTGAGTTACTGGTTGTTGCTGTCAAAATACTGGGTAAATAGATTTTTTTTGGTCTGAAGAACGGTCATTGGGAAAAGTGGGAGATGCCCTTTTTAAATGCCGGATGATACCTTTAGTAAATCATGTACTTCTTCCGTCTTGGCAAGAGTTTCGTTTGAAAATTACTCATAGAGGAAGTGGAATGTCATCTTCATAATCATGAGCACGGAGACACCACTTCAGCCTATGCCAGATACATTTTCATCGCATTCCATATAAACAAAGTATGTCATCGTTTT
The DNA here is from genome assembly GCA_947359405.1 of Antitype chi. Taxonomy (NCBI): domain Eukaryota; kingdom Metazoa; phylum Arthropoda; class Insecta; order Lepidoptera; family Noctuidae; genus Antitype; species Antitype chi. Next base: position 3,440,260 of record OX375815.1, on the reverse strand, counting down.
CTCACACATAACCACATAATAAACCTATATTGTTCCCTCTGCTGGGACACAGGCCTCCTCTCTGTGAGCCCTCTCGCAAAGGGGAAGCCTGTGTCTCAGCTTGGATAGGTCCTGCTTGCTTCGCCATGTTTTCCTTCACAGACACAGACCAGGCAAAGGCCATTATCCATCACGAGGATCCGTTGCGGATTCGTAGATATCAATGTTTTTGAATTTTTGGTTCTAGGACTTGTCGGATTCCTCACGATGTTTTTCTTCACCGTTTTAAGAGCAGTGTTGATGAAATGTAATACGTATAAAGTAAAATTAATACCTGGGTTTGACCTCATGACTTAACACTGGCAAGTTAGAGCCGATACCACTGAACCACCACTGCTCTGAAGTGGAATGTACTTGCCAGGAATACGGATAACAAGATACCTCATCTTCAGCTGTCGTGAAGGCAGGTTTGTTAGGAGGATTGATCAAGTCATGGTGAAAATATTTAGGCAAGATTGCCCGCTATCTATCACTGTTACCGAAGGCCGGTATCGCTACTTGATATGCCTGTACAAAATTATCATCATCGTCATAATCAGCCTAGATCGTTCCCACTGCTGGGACACACGCCTGTGAGAGGGAGTGGGCCGTAATCCACCACGCGGGCCCAGTGCGGGTTGGTGGATGACACATGTTTTCGAATGTTTTGGTTCTAGGACATGCCGGTTTTCTCACGATGTTTTTCTTCACCGTTGTTGAGAGCAGTGGTGATTTTATAATTACCACAAAGTAATGCGCCTGTCTGGGTTCAAACCTACGACCTACAACTCGTAAGTTGCGACCGTTAACACTGGTCATCACTGCTCCCACCTCCCTGTACAAAATAGTGAGGGCATATATGAATACTGCAAGATTCGAATATGTATTTTTTTTTAAAACGGTTTGCACTCCGGGAGTGCCGGCAGAAGTGAAAACTTGAATATCAACGTTGTGCATAAACACTTTATATACACGAATTTTACGAATACACAACAGTGTGGCAACTACAGAGCCATCAGCTGTCACCATCCATGGATGCGCGTGGCACGCTGTAACATAAACTCACACGAACATTCGCGAAAGCGTTCTGCGCCACCTAAACGAAACAACAGGCGCAGGCATACATTTTCGCCGCGCCGTAGAAAGAGAGGGGGATACTTCCTCTCCTACGCCGCGCCGGCTGTCTACTCTCCGTCCGTCTTACGAATTTTCGATCAGGTCACGTGTCCTGACACGAGTTTAACATTTTTTACCCATTACAAAAAAAGTGCACAACGCCGCTAAAGAAGTTTTCACTTCAAAAAACTACTTTTATTTGTAAAGGATACGTAATCAGAACGCCTGATTTGACTTGACTGTCTCGTTGGTCTCATAGTCGCAAGCGGAACTGCTTAGCACGAGGTCCTAGGTTCTATTCCTAGGTCGGGCAAAGTGTTATTGGGTTTTTCTATCTGGAATTTCTCAGTAGCGGCCCGGAGTCTGGGTTTGTGCCCGGATAATGGCAATAGGCTCGCATATTGCATACTCCAAGTCACCTATTCCTCGGACATTAACCGCTATTAACGCTCTCCTAAACTCGAATACAGATCTCGATATGTTTGCGAATGAATGGAAGAATTTGAATGTCTGAATTTTTGATTTTTTGTGAGAAGAATGCATGACTGTGTTAAATAGATTGTAATGTGTATATTGATATGTTTAAATAGTGTAATTGGCTTCGGCCGTTCTATTTAAAATAAATAAAAATATTACATGGGACTTAAAACATAACCGGCGAAATGTGGGCACATTATACGTACACTTCTGCCAATACCTTCGGGGAAGCAAAGCGTGATGTTATGTTTGATAAATAGATCAGATAACTAATTCTGTCGTAAAATAAATAATTGTGTTTATCTATTTAGATTATTCTATATTATTCGTCGTGAATAAATAATGTTTTTCACATTACACGCGTTCCATTTCTCTTTCAAACAAAACTCCCAAATATACAACACCAACATTAATATTATTAAGCTTGTGCCAATATTATTTGCAACAACTTAATAAATATAAGACGGTAAACAAACATAATACGTTTCAATATGTGAACGAACAAGACGTGAACTTATTGTAGGCACAGAGCAAATTGCTCACAGTAATGTGCTGCGCTATTGGCCCTATCATTTTGTACCAGTGTTTGTACATATTTGGTTATAAATGCGATTCTGGAATGAAAATCAAAATATTTTTTCTTACCAAATTGTCAAGCGCCCGTTAATAATGGTTGTGATTCTACATTAAGGGGAACCTAGTCGCGGGCTCGAACTCACTGGTGGTCCTGGCTAAAAACCACGCTGTCTCACCAGGCTTCGTGTCCAACAGAGATAGTATTAGTGATGAGCAGTTAGACGCTAGTCTACACGCAAAATGTTATTGAGTAGGATCATTTATAGTACAACATTCACGTAAAAATATAAGAAAAGTCCTTTGGAAGATCGGGTTTTATGAAAAAACCACTGCATAAATCAATTACCAATAAAGTTTATTGAACTTTACGATACTTGAACTTTATCGGTACCGACTTGGTTTTGGAGATTTTACACTTTTTTATTACTTAAACACGCCCAAAGATAGGTTAAATTAGCAAGAAAAACGAATCTTTGTTGGTTCCTAACTTTTTAATGGCTTTTTAAATTAGTATTCTGTTTCCGTACAGACAATATTATTAATGATAAAAAACCACACCATGTTTAATTTTTGATGTACATTGTCGAACAGTGGAGTAATACACTTCCGAAGTTTTTTGAGGTATATTTATAATCAATTAATGTCAAGCACCCCACGCTTTTTAATTGGATTAAATTATTTTCTACTTTTTAAGTTTGGTTTTTAAAACGTGTTCTTTAGTTTTTGAAACTATTATTAATTTGAATTTTTTTAGTTCTGCTAACTACAAAAGAATGACTTTTTCAGGTTTTTTTTTTCCTTTTTTTCTATTTTTTTTTTTGTAATTATGGAATTGTCATCGCTCCTCGATAAGTTTACAAAGTTTAAATGAAATATGACCGTTTAAAGTGGGTCAAAATCGCGCCCTAAGGAGTCGGTTACAAACATACAAGTGAAGCTAATATATATAAAGCGTGTAAAAATGTGGACTTGTTCCACCTTAAGTAGTTTGCATGCCGAAAAGTAAAATATGGTGTTATTAAAAATGTGATTTACAACTTGAATGTAAATATCTGTATTTGTTTACCCATATATTTGCAAATAAATTATTTTCAATTGATTGGTTGATTTAATTATCAACAGCTAATTGGATCACTGTTGGTCAGCCGTGGTGGCCCAGTGGTAACCGCCGCGACTTACGAGTTGAAGATCGTAAGTTTGAATCTAGGCTAGGCGCTTTAGTATTTAAAAATTAATTCACCACCACTGGTCTCAAAACGGTGAAGGAAACATTAGAACCAAAAATTCGAAAACATACTAAACCAACTCGCACTGGGCCCGCGTGGCCCAGCAAATATAATCTGCTGTTTCATAGAAAATGCTATACCTACTTGGTCAAGATGTATGGAACAGCTGTTTTTGTTTAAACCTACGAAAAGTTTCAACGCAGGGGATGTTTAGAATCTTGAACTGAATCTACGGGAATAGGTATAGTGCTTCGGCGTCTCTGCCACTCTTTATATCGAATCCTATTTCCAACTTCGTATTTTTGTTAGCTTTTGTCAACTCATTTAGGTCGATGTCAAAATTCTTTATTTCCAGCTTTTGGCTTATGGCATTTTCCAACAACAACAAACAAACAATTTTTCTTTCTTTTCTTTTTTTTTTGCGTCAATCTTGTCGAACTTTGTTTTTTTGTTCACAAGTTTTGAATATTAAGGTGAACCTAGTCCACATTTTTTTGTATACAAACTTTGGGAGTGTTTTACTCCACTGTCTGACATGGCACATCAAAAGTAAATTAATATTGTCTGTACGAAATCAGAATTCTAAAATAAAAACCCATTAAAAAGTTAGGAGCCAACAAAGATTCGTTTTTCTTGCTAATTTTACTTATCTTTGGGCGTGTTTAAGTAATAAAAGAAGTGTAAAATCTTCAAAACTAAGTCGGTACCAAAAAAGTTCAATTATTGAAAAGTTCAATAAACTTTATTGGTCATTGATTTATGCATTGGCTTTTTCATAAAACCCAATCTTCCAAAGGAGTTTTCTTAATTTTTTCGCGAATTTTTTACTATAAATGATCCTGCATCTCACTCAATAACGTTGTGCGGGTAGACTAGCGTCTAACTGCTCATCACTGATACTACCTCTGTCGGACACGAAGCCTGGTGAGACAGCGTGATTTTTAGCCAGGCCCACCAGTGAGTTCGAGCCCGCGACTAGGTTCCCCTTAACACAGTTTTACATTAGGTAGGTACATGTTATACAAAAGAAAAAAAAAGTTTATTCTGTAAAAATAAAACTCACGTTTTTACTACTGAAGAGCATGAGGCCCTGGGTTCGCTGACCAGGTCAGGCAGTGTTCTTGAGTATTTCCATCAGAAATTTTTCAGTAGAGGCCTGGACCCTGGATTTTTGCCCAGCTGATGGCAATAGGTTTGCCCCCATCACATGGGACATAAACAACACACACCGCTACATCTGTGCCTTACCCTTTGAGGATTACAAGCGCAATCGTGATGATATGAACTCTCATAATTCTTCTTCTTCCGTCCCTGGTTCCATTATTTGGGATCTGCTAAATTTTCTGCGCCAAGTTATTATGTCTTAGGTTGTCGGTTCTAGCAATTGGGCTTTATTGAGGTACAAATACACACACGAACACAATATATCCAAAAGCTTAGGCTATTTATTTATTCATAGGAGAACCAACAGCTATAATAGGTGGATAACAATTGTCTAAAAAACATAAAGCCAATTAAGTACAGCTTCTCACGGATAAAAACAGAAAAAGTAATAGAATTCTTATTCTGTGTCATTTCAGTAAACAGCTAAACAGTACCCAAATCTGTACGTACTCCAACACGACACCAATGCTTGCCAAGTCCCACACATACATGGACATAATTTCCGATAGAGCTTGCAAATCGACGTCGAACATTTTTTATTCGAACAGACAGTTTTGCTGTTTCGTGTCGGTTTCATTCTACTGAATGTATCCTTTATGAGTATTAAACTCACTTACCTACTTATGTTTTTTTTTCTTTTGGGAAGTTCGAATTTTAAAGGTTTTCTGTTTGTTTTGTGGCAATTGGATGATTTAAGTTTCGAATTTATTGGTGTAACGCCATAGCCACCTATAAAAGATACAGGAATTTCTGCAACAATCTACTAAAGAATTTAAAAAATAATTACGATAAAAACGAATTATGTAGAGCAGGTAACAATAGCAAGCAACTTTGGAAACATATTAAAAACGTCACCAATATGTCTAAACAGCGCGAATCAAATTCGAGTTTACTGCTTACTGATCCCTCACCACTCCTTTCTGCTAACAATGTTAATAACTTTTTTGTCAATGTTGGGAAAACTCTTGCGGAACAGATTCCGAAACATTATTGTGACCAACCTTCCCAAAAATCAAACAATTGCTGTAACCTGAAATCTTTTGCTATCCTGGACACTGACGAAGACGAAATAACCCGAATTATTGCTGGGCTTAAAGATGACTGTGCAGTTGGATGGGATAATATAAGCAACAAGATCCTTAAACTCTATAAGCATATTTTAGTACCACCTTTAACACATATATTTCGAATCTGTCTTTCCAATGGAATTTTCCCGAGATGTCTAAAAAAAGCAGTTGTAATCCCTGTCTTTAAATCGGGAAGTAAAGACTTAGTTAATAATTATAGGCCAATAGCGTTACTCCCATCAATATCAAAAATATTAGAGAAAATTATAAACAGTAGACTAATGAACTATCTAGAACACAATCATTTCTTATCCCCTGCGCAATTTGGTTTTAGAGCCAAATTATCCACAGCCGATGCGGTGCATAGCCTGACCGATTACATTTCAGAAGAACTCGGCAAAGGGAACCAGACCCTGGGAGTCTTCCTTGATTTAGCCAAGGCCTTCGACACGGTGTCCGTTTCTGTCCTTCTCAATAAGCTAGAGACTATAGGTATAAGGGGAACGCCACTGAAACTATTTGCTGACTACTTACATGACCGATACCAATGCGTTAGAATAGATAAAACCATGAGCGATGAGCAGAAAAGTACGGGTTTTGGCGTGCCCCAGGGAAGTATTTTGGCCCCTACCCTATTCCTGATTTATATTAACGACCTGTGTAATCTTAATATTAAAGACGGGAAAATCATATCATATGCTGATGACACGGCGCTTATATTTACCGCTAAGACCAGTACCGAACTGTTCGAAATCGCACAACTAGGTTTTGATACTGTGACTAATTGGCTTCAAACAAATTTACTAACATTAAATGCTGACAAGACAAAATATATTCACTTCTCCATGCGCAAGCCTCAACTTAACATTACTAACCCACAAATATATGCACATCAATGTGGAAACCGTTCAGTCAACATGTGTAATTGTCCTTTTATCCTCAAAACGAACAACATAAAATACCTCGGCGTAATAATGGACGACACTCTATCTTTCAGAAAACATATTGAAAGTCTCGTTAAAAGAGTGCGCAAATTAATATTTGTTTTTAAAAAACTGCGATCATTTGCAGACTCAAAATTAATCACACAAGTTTATTTAGCCCTATGTCAATCAATAATTCAGTACTGCATCACATCATGGGGTGGCGCACCAAAAACTAATCTGCTTCCTCTTGAAAGAGCACAGAGAGCAATTTTAAAGGTTGCAAACCTCCATCCCTTTTTCTTTCCCACAGATCTGCTATATAAATCCTGCAACGTGCTGACTGTTCGACAACTTTTCATTATGCACTTAGTACTAAAACAGCACACCATGCTTACCTACACTGCTGACAATACTTACAAAAGACGGAATGATATAGTATGCACATCCAATGCAACCTCAAAACATGTTTTTGTAGAAAGATTTTTTACATTCTTGGGCCCATTTCTGTACAATAGGTTAAATAGGAAACTAAGTATCTATAAATTAAATTACTTTAGCTGTAAGAAAATTATACTTAAATATTTACTAACCATCGCTTATGCACAGACAGAAGATCTACTTGTTGTCTGCAAATAGAACGACATGCTATTTTATTACTTTTACTTTTATTCCCTAGTTTTAATTTACTTTTACCTTATATAGATTGTTAATTTATTACATTAAGTATTCATGCACTTCATAGCCTGAAACACAGGTTCAACCTAGTTCAGGCAATAAGCAACTGTGTTCTATTTTAATTTTTAAGATACTTTGTAAATGTGCTCCTTTTTACAAATAAACGATTATTATTATTATATTATTATTATTATAGCTAGGTATGTGGGTAGTGCATTGATATACAAAACCTCAAGATGGCACAGTGGCTTAAACGTCAGTGGTTATAGTTAAATTTTATATAAATAATTGATAAAACACATTTTTTTGCAAATTCAACCTCACACGCATGACTTAAAGTGGTTTTTACAAAGCAATGTCCAAAAAGACTGACTGAAAGATGACTGACGATACTATTTGACACCTTTTGCGCACACATTGCGCCCTATTTACGTGGACGTTTTGAAAGGCTGATTGTGTATCTTGGGTTTTTTGTGTATCAATAGGGTAATAGGATTCATTGGTATGAAGAGAATTCGAGAGAGAAAATTTTTCTTTGGTATTCACGGTGAGGATGCCTCTTTTCTGTATGAGAAAGGCCCAACAGTGGGACATAATAGGCAGGTGTGTATTATTATCGTTATCCACAATGAAGGAAAATATTCTGTTTAAGTCCATTGACCTTTCATTTGTGCATTCACATTCAATTCAGCCGATTAATTCACTGTGCACAAAAAGCTTTCAATAAATAGGTGCATTCATCCCATTGCACGATTTTTATCAAAGAAAACCGGCCAAGTGCGTATCGGACCACGCACAATGTAGGGTCCTGTCGTTGGTATGAATTCATCCCAGGAACAAACTTAACTTTGTACTCTGTTGAAAAACATGTTCCAACTGCAATTGTAAGTTCTTTGACTAATTACTTGTTAACCTATAAATCTTACTTAGCTGTGATAGTGGTCACTTGACTAACAAAAATTATAACTTCTAAGCTTAATATTTCGCAAACCTGAATCAAAAGATGGTTTAACACACCCACAATATTTTTGAACTGCCGACGTCTTTCGACCGCCGTCGACACCGCCTACCATGGAAAAGACTACAAAAAAAATCATCTGACCATGACTACGGAACCCTAAAAACTAAATGATTATTACTATCTAGGAAAATAAACTTTTATGTTATACGTGGGACACTCGAAAGTTTTGCGAAAGAAACAAAATGTTCTGTAAATATTTTTTTATTAAATCTTTTCAAAGTACTCTCCACTAGCCTCGATACAAAGTTTTATGCATCTGAACCAGTTTTCGAAACACTTTTTCCAGTCCGCCGCAAACACCGCGTTTACAGCCTGCTCGAACGCTGACAGCGCATCTTCCGGCGACAAAAATTGTATACCTTTGAGCTGATTTTTTATTTTCGGGAATAAAAAGAAGTCACACGGTGCTAGGTCAAGGCTGTAAGGAGGGTGACCCAGGAGTTTGACCGGCACACGTGCTGTCCAGGAAGTCCCTCGTTTTGAGCGCGGTGTACGAAGGCGCGTTGTACTGATGGAGTAGTAGCCCGCGGAGCCCTGTGTTTGGTAGCTTGTTGCTCACAACAAAGAAAACTGCTGCCAAGCTTTTGGTATTATACCATTCAGCGTTGATGCTTCTTTGGTTCCGTAAAGGAATTGACACCAAGTAGCCAGTAAAATGAAAAAGCTAGCGATCAAAATCTTCCCCCCGCTTCTAGATTGCTTCACTTTAGTAGGCGTTGATTCGTTTTGAAACACCCAAACCGTCGGCTGGCGCTTCGTTTCTGGGTCGTATTGATAAATCCAAGACTCATCACTGTAATGACGTCATAAACATGCCGAGACGCGCCTGCTTCAAATCTGTTTATCATGTCACGGTACTAGTCCACCCGGGCATGATTCTGATCAGCTGTGAGGTTTTGCGGCACCCACCGTGAAACTATCCTTGAAGATGCATGTATAAAATTTCGTGAAGGCTTCCCGATCCAACCTGCGGTATGTGCTGAGTCTCTTGATATGTAACTCGGCTATTGTCATGGATAAAAATTTTCACTGCTAGCACGTTTTCTTCCGTAACAGCCGTCAAAGGGCGACCACTTCTTTCTTCATCCCCCAAAATTAGTCGACCGCGCTTGAATTCGTTATACCAACGATACACGGTTGCTTTAGAAGGGCCTTCATCCATGAATACCATTTGAAGTCCATCGTAAGATTCGTCCGGTTTCAGGCGACACTTGAAATCGTAAAAACTCATTGCGCGAAAATGTTCCCGGCGCAGATCCATTTTTTAATGAGTCACGATAATTTAAATTAGCTCGGAAACAATGTGTAGGGAAATTTTGAAATTGGAACGTACCTATTTTTACTTACAAATAATCATATTTTCAAAATAGATTATAACTGGCCAGTCTCTCATACATGAAAACTTTTTTCACAATAGTTTCTGAGTGGCCTGGTAGTTTACTTGTCCCCATGAAAAAGGGGATGAAATGATGATGATGAGGAAAACCATGTAGGTAATTCACAATATTAATACCACCAATATGTAGTTACATAAAAAAAAACTGGCAAACAAGCAATGCCCCAATCATTTCTCGCACAAACATAAAAATCGAATTACAAAACTATACATCGGTAAAATATCGAATAATCCGAAATCGAGTCACAAATCTTGTTAGGGACCACCGCAATCTAATACTTTGGGGAAAATTTATGTTAACCGGATACCAATCACAGACATACCTTTGTAAAATATTAGATACCCGTGTCAAACTCAATGCGATCTTTTTATTAGCTAGTTTCGGAAATTGGCTTAGCATGGCCGTCGAAAATGTAAAGGATAAGTAATTCGAAGTAATTTTTTGTTGGAATCTGATCAAGAAAGTAAAATAAAATAATCTTTCTAAGTGGATGTTAGTTTTTTGTAAAATAACGAATAAGGAGAAATGTTTTTTTAGGGTCCCGTACCCAAAGAGTTCATCCATCCGTGTGTCTGTCAGCGGGCTGTATTGTATTGCTCATGAACCGTAATAGGTTGACAGTTGAAATTGATTAATTAATCTGTACTTTTCACAGGATGTGTTTTTCTATTGCCGCTACAACAACTAGTAATAAAAATAAAATATAGTAACGTGTTGTTTTAGTATTTTGAATTGTAGTACGGGACCCTTCGTAAGCGTCTCCGATCTTCATTTGATTTTCCAGATTCATCCACTGCTATTTAAAAAAATGCGTTTAATTCAAACAAAAAGACTCATAATATATACAGACATATACGTAAAGGATACAGACAGGATTACAAGCACAGAAAAAAACGAACACTCACAAGATTTTTTTTTGTCTGCTGCAGCATTGCTAGACTTATGGGCAATACACTCTATCGGCGATTATCGCCAGGACGGTGTTAGCGCTGCCCCGCACTCTGCTCACCATAGACGCGCACCGCTTGCGCATCGTCGCGTGAAAGCAGTCGGTGCTCGCCTCCGCGAAAATTCCCGTGGCGCTGCAGTGGTGGGGCAGCCTCAACACCGCCATGAACACGTTATTGAACTGGACGCGAAGGGCGCTGTATGCCGCAGGCATGCATCGTGTAAATGAAGCTTTACTCTCCCATTTTCTTTTATATTTCACACATGACATCAATCTACACCCAAATTCGCAACAAAGACAAAAGAGACAAAACGTCCAATATTTGCTTGCATGTTTTTCTTCAATTCTCGTTATTGGTAACATTGTAGTCCAACAAATTAGCATTCATATTGGTAGTGGTCCATTCTATAATTTATGCAATTACCCAATGAATATAACATGATTGAGCGTGCGTGATGGCCGCTGCTGTTTCAGAATGGACCATTGGGTAAAACTATTACTATTGTGCTCCTTAATTTAGTTAAAGGCGGTCAGTTTGGGATGACGTTTAATGGGTAATTGGTAACGATTTATGATTGTTTTTGTATTGTCTAATCAATGTGCAGTTTGTGCGAAAACGGTTGCTAACCTAATACTTTGATTTAGGTTGGAAATAGCCCGCAAGTCTATCTGATAGGAACTGGCACCGACATTAAGCCTGCTTTATTCGGTGCGATTTAATGAGGATGTTCTGAAATGACGTTCACTAGGTGGCAGCACTGAGACGTCAGGTCCGGGCACCTGTCAAAAGTGTCAAAGCGCCTACGGACATTTGTTCACCATTCAGGTGAACGAAAGAATGAAACGAATGACATCAAATATTTTAAGTTCATTAGCGAACTGGAAGACCTCTTGTCAAAGTGGCGCCAACTGGTGGCTTGAATATTCATGAACACCCTCATTGCGCAATGTAGTAGTTGCATCGCCTTAATCGGCCTTTAATGTTTCCACAGCTCCATATTGCTTTCCCAATGTGGGCTGAGGCTTTTTTAGATTACGGCCCACCAATTGCCCACGCTTGCTAAAAGCAGATTGGATAAGTCTTGCTTTCATTGCGATATTTTCCTTTACAGACACAGGCCTCATCTCTGTGAGAATGCGGGCCCAGTGCGGTTTGGCGAATGTCATATTGCTTCGAATTTATGGTTCTAGATCATGCCAGTTTCCTCGCGATGTTATTCTTCACCGTTTTCAGAGCAGTGGTGATGAAATAATTAACAAAAAGTAATTTCCTGATTGGGTCGCTACCATTGGGCCACCACTGTTTTTAGTCATATGTGGCTTCAATCTTATTGTAAGTATACCACAGGCAAGCCACTTTCATCATGTAAATGGGGCTTATAGACACTAGAAAATGATTTCCAATCTTAAAAACTAAGCATAACTAAAAGTTTCTCGTCCAATAATTTCAGACTCATGGCACAGAGAGCTAGCCGTGATTATAAAACACGAGCAGGACTAAGGTTCGTCAGGTTCCCGGGGCAATACGATTAGGCTCGACATGAATAAGCACTACAAGCTGAGAAAAAGTTAAGTCGATTGAGAGCTTGCGCACTGATCTGCACTTGAACGCCCTCATAATTAGGTCAACCCGCCGTCCAATGTTAGTAATATATCTTTAAGTTAATGATAACTAGCCGTAGCCTGCAGTTTCACTTGTACCTATCTTAGAAAAACGAATTGACGTTCCTGGATAAATAGTATCTATTCTACTTACTTACCCAGAATAATGTCTTTCTGTAAGCCCTTTCCCTAGATGGACCGACGACCTTAAGAAAGTGACTGGGAGAAACTGGATGCGGAAGGCGGAGACAAGGTGATGTGGCGCAGCCTGGGAGAGGCATATATGTCCTGAAGTGGACGGTGATAGGCTAAGTTGATTTTTGATTGTGTGTCTATAAAATTAGTGAAAGAAAGAAATAAAGTAAACATGTTTATTTTGACATCAAGTAACGTAATATGTTTCAAAGGCAACTTCTGCTCGACTACCTCCATACTTCACGGAAGTGCAGTAATTGTTTATGTACCGTTAAGCAACAAACATACATCTTTACAAACTTTTCACATAACTTTATACCGTTCAAACTAAAAACTAAATAATCTTTTCTGTTTGAATAATAAATGATAACTGTGTCACAATAATACACGCAACTTCTATAATATCGAACAACATTTTCATTCAAAGCGAAGATCAACAAGGGAATATGAACCATAAAACTCATTCAATACAAGAATAACATTTTAGAAATATTCAGCGCAGCTGCGGCGACGAACGAGTTCAAGATTTACATTTAAAACTTAAAATAAATAATGTTAACTCAAAGAGAACTCGTGAATGTCGGACTTAGTGGAAATTCACTAGAAACTGAAATATAGTGAGTTCCCACACTGTCCCAGTTGCCAGTATAAGCTTCTTGACTGCCTCCGCTGCTGGGAATATACGGGTAGTGGTTTGGACGGGTCAGTTGCAACTCTTTATTCTCAAAAAGTGACTATCATAAATTTTATAAGTCTCAAATTAAAATCATCTTTTTTGATATAATCTGTGGGCCAACCAGAGATAATAATCTGCAGAATCGTAAGGGGCAATTATCGTAATTTTATGAACGACAACGTTCACAGTCTTTACAGACGTCGTCTTGTTTTTTGTTATAGGTATAAATGGAAACTCGAGATATTTTTGAGAAATTTATCTCTGAAAAATATCTCTTGTTTCCGTATATTTTTCACAAGTTTTTGACATTTGTTTGTAGCCGAGATGAGACTGCGACTAGATTTTGAACGTTTTTATTTACGAGAATTGGCCTTCTGTTTATTTTATTAAAAAAAAACCACTGATTTCGTATTTCAGTGGTTTTTTTTTTTAATTCACTGCCTCGTTGGTCTAAGGGTCGTAAGCGCCACTGCTGACCATGAGGCCCTAGGTTCGATTCCTAGGTCGGGCAAAGTGTTATTGGGTTTTTCATCTGGAGTTTAGATATGTATCCGGGTGATGGTAATAGGCTCGCCCTATCTTACATGGTCCTTAAACAGAACTGGCGAAATGTGGATGTATTGTAGCTACACCTCTGCCCAACACTTTGGGAACACAATGCGTGATACGCTATGCTATTTCCTCAACTAGGCGGCCATTTTGTACAATTTTTGCCACCGAAAAATCGACGCTTATCCGCCCAAACCCTGTATGTTTCTTCACATATTCAAGGTTCGTGAGCTTGTTTGCTCGCATACTATAAGATATTTGCTCCACTACTTTTGTTACCCTGTATGAAGACGCGTCTATTGAACGTAATATCTTGTTTGCTATTTTTATTTGAAATACAAAATGCTCAACATTTATAGAAATTTTATTGCTGCTAGGCTTTAGGGAATAGGTAGACAAGTGGTTTATGGATACAGGGGAAACGTTTGGTGCAAAATGTAGAAAAAGGCAAAAATAACGACGGACTGACCAAGTAAAGCACAACCTTGTCACCAAGATCTCTGAAAACTATAGAATTTGAATGGTACGCTAATACGAAAGTTTGCCCCCTATTACGTGGAATTTAAACATATCTGGCAAAATGTGGCTGTAGTATACTAAACATATACCAGTCGGAGGATTCATGCGTGATATTACTTGTTAAAATATGACTATTATTTTCCAATCTGGCATAAAACTTTTAAATATTGATTCCAAACCATTCAACATCATCATCGGATGGAGAAGGAAGTTACCAAAACTCGGAGCCATGCAACTCACCACCAATCTAAATGAGGAAATTCACTATCGACAATCGACAAACAGCACCAGTTGCTGTAGAACCATCACACTTGAAATATGAAGATCGCTAGATACTTGGGCGGGCTATAGGCTTTAGTTACGAGATTTGGAGCACAAACAGTTGACGATAGTGCAGAAAATTATATCGGACGCAATATATTACGCAAAGTTTGGGTTATTGTCTCAATAGTCATATATTAATCTTGGAACTCCCCCGCCATAAATGTTCCCAAGAGACTGGCAGCATTACCACGTTGTATGGCATTGCTTAGCCGCTGGCCAAGGTAGAAACCAGCCCTTAGGTCACGGGAAGTGTCAACTAGCCTTTTCGAGATTTCCTTGAAGAAACCATGAGCACTCAGACCCCACGGCCCAAGGGTTTCAACCACAAACGGCTCGAAAATATAATTACCAATTAGGTTGTTATACTTTCGCCGCTTGAGGTTTTCCGCAGCCGCAGTGGCAGCACCAGCACAGTACACCGAGGCAGGAAGATGGGTTGGCGCAAGAGTATCGACACACGTTGCATACCACACTGAAGGCCTACCCGACTTCCACGGAAATAAAGACATTCCGTCCATTGGGTTTTAATACAGCTGGAACGATAACGGTGACAAGAGCTCGTCGGATGACGTCGTTAATATTTGCGTGCTGCGCTAAGCAGCCTGCGTTTCGGCTGCAAGACAGGCCGTGGTGTCTTAGACTGTTGACAACTTCGCCGCAGTGACAGCGATGAGGAGAACAACAAGGAGCTCCCAGTCGTAGGGAAGCGGTGAGAAGGAGAATAGTGTCGTCGAACAAAGTGCCTATGTTCGACGACGGTAGTGCATGAAGCCACAGACCCACTCACCCACTGCCAGCAGCCGAGCAGGCTCCGCAGTAGTAGCATACGTGCTAAGTAAATTGTAGATCAGAGTTCGAGCAAGCGAGTCTCCAGGCATCCGTAGCCTAGGTGAAGTACGGCACGTCAAAATTAATCAGTGTGGAGGCTCGGATTTTCCTGATTCATTTCTCAGTGCCGTGGACCGAGGATATGAAACGAATACTACAAACGAATACTAGAAATTTTGCGGACGCCGAGACCTCCCATACGAATGGGAAGAGTAGCTTGTGCCCAAGCTCGGTCATCCATGGCGGCATTCAAGAGCGAAATTAGTGTTTGCCGGATAATTTGGTCCATTCTGTCTTATAGGTGAGTGTGCTTCAAAAAAAGGGGAAGCGCAAAGGAAGTATGTTAATTTGGGACAGAAACAGTAATAGCGAATTAAGGTGATTAATTAGGTACAACCTTTCCAAACGTCGTTAAATTTTGAATATTTTCCTCAATAAAAACGGGAAAGGAATTCTCAAAGATTGGAGACCCAAGGAGACGAAGAGAGCTTTTTTCAATTATTTTAACATCTAGATTTGGAAAGTGTCAGATGTCTGTCAGTACTGTCCGTTATGTAAAGTTCACATTGCGAAAGGTTAAGATCAAGGTCAATCGAATGAAGTTAATTTTTTAAGGATTTCAAGTCATTTACGACCATCTCTACATCGCCTCCCAAAGTTCCATCTTCAATATACCAAACATAAAATTTGGAATTTAGCTGTCGAATAATTGGATGAATGACTGAGCTGAAAATCACTGGCGCGAGGGGGTAACCTTGTTGGCAGCCAACAGCAGATTTCAAAAGGTTATCCCGATATAGTAATTTAGATGGATGTGTGTAACATTACCAAAGGAATTTATAGATTTGGGGTATTTCTTTTTTAGTTTCTGCCAGCAAGGGTATTAACTGAATTAAAGGCATTCTTTACGTCAACCTTCAGGATGACCTCTCCTTTGCCGGAATTTAGGTAGGTCGCCAAGGTGTGTACGGCAGCCTCACAGCCCCTTTTGGAGCCGTAACCTAGCTGAAGGGGCTGAACTTTTTCCAAAACCACCGCATCATAAAATTTGCAACAAATTTTGGCTGCCATACCTAGTTCCCAGGCAATAGGACGAATGCCACCATCCTTCTTACGCAGGGCACATAGATTGGCCCCATACATAATGTCGATGACGGCCTCGTTCACCATGCCGAAGAGCATTAGGTTAATCAGAGCCGTGAGCTCCTTCAAGAGCCACTCACCAGCTTCTCCGGCACCTGAACAGATAAGATCCTTTAGGTGCTGAGGACTCAAATCGCCGAGGCCGCTAGCGGAGCCGCTCCGGAAGGAACAGACGGCTGTGACCAACTTGCGATCTGAAATGGTGAGGAGTAATTATCTGGGTCAGGGGATCGGGAAAAGAAAGGTCATCCGCTGGGGCAGGGTGTTTGGTTTCCAAAGCTGTGAGCGTTTCTGGAGAACACATTGCCACCACATTACTACTGAAAATAATCCTGGCTGCTCCACTAATGTCACCTTCCGCTAACTTAGACCCTACAAGTTGTGATATACCTCTTGAGAAGGTATATCGCTGTGTCGCTCATTGTAAATCCAAATTATGAGCCGAAACATTACAGTTTTCTTTAATTTGTGCAGTTAATGTCTTTTTGGTTGCCAAATTCTTTTGTACATGTAGGATTCTGTAAGGGAAGGTGAGAAGCTGTCCCCAAGCATTTTGTGAGTTCTCCCGGGTGGCAAGTCGGACGCAGCTTGCTAGGTGTTGTGCCACGAGAGGTTGTGTAAATTTTGAGAGGGTTTTTCAAAACGGGTCAACAGTGGATGTAGCTGGTGTTGTAGGACTAGAAGTTAAGACTGGGTCTGAAGTGAGTGCATTTTGTAGTCTGTGTACTTTTTTAATATGCACATTCAGACCCCGCTTACCTTTTAGAAATCGTGCCTGGGTACACAGTGGACATCTCTCCAGGATGGTCAGCGATGTTGAAGGTTGACAAGCACTATTATCCACCACATTGCTGCTCTCACTAAGCATTTAGATTTTACTTAAATATTATACCTTAATAAAAATAATATAAAAAATAAACTTGGCCGCCATCTGGGATTAATTTTGACCCTACCATCGGCCTTAGCACCCTGAAAACGACACCCATGATGGAAAATTCTAAAATATAGGTGCCTTAGGTAGGAAGGTACCTATATTTTTGAATTTCTCAAGTGGATTCGCGCAAGTGTCTTTCCCGCAAGCGGATTCACGCAAGTGTCCTGATACCAATTTTTCTCGGTCAGTACCTAAACGTTTTCGATCTGCCATACATTTTATATTACATGTAAATACTCTTGGTCAGTACCCTGGTGAGTATGCATAATCAGCCTATATCGTTCCCACTGCTAGGACACAGGCCTCCTCTCGGCCCGAAGGAGAGGGCCGTAATCCAGCACGCGGGCTCAGTGCGGGTTGGTTGATGTCACATGTCTTCCAAATGTTGGTTCTAAGACATGCAGGTTTCCTCACGATGTTTTCCTTCACCGCTTTGAGAGCAGTGGTGATGAATTAATTTACACAAAGTGAAGCGCCTGTCTGGGTTCAAACTTACGAACTTACAACACGTAAGTCGCGGTCTTTACCACTGGGCCATTACTGCTCTTCTCTGTGAGTATCGTGAAGAAATTTGTCTGGTGATGCACCCGTAGATGTCTCAGGCAAGATAAGGAATCAGATTGCCTTGACAGTTTCAACTGTCCACCAAATCTACATAGTTCTTAACAGACCTCTGTTACTTACGTTGCTTCACATATCGTTCCAGTTTGTCCCATTTGTCCCTGGAGAGGAGCTTAAAACGACTTACAGGATCGTAGGAAATTGAAACATCGATATTGGGAAGTATAAGTTATATTATAATAAAAGTTTATATAATTAAATTACAGCGTAAATTTTTCAGTAGGTACATAATATCTAGCATAGTGTACGAAATACATTTTTCACAATGTGAGCATATTTTTATCATGTTTAAGTACAATAGCTTACAGTAATTATCTTTCCATAGTGAATGATTCAGTATCGGCCATACGTCAATTCTTCCCCTTAATTGAAGTATTACCCATACATTTTAATGAAGGTGATGTTATTTTTTAATTTATATATTTTTTCCTATACATTTCCCTTATGCTTTTCGCAGTTGTACATAGTTTATCGCAGAACCACTAAATGTACTCACATTTTGTGCGCATTGCATAAAATTTGGTCTAAGCATCAGAGGTGCAATGAAGTAACCTATGAAATAGTTATTTTTTACTGTGTAAATTTCCCCGATTCACACAGTGACAAGACTAATGATACTAAAGAACTCAGTAAGTAATGAAATCTTAACTTCGATTCACAACTCTCTCTCATAGAAATTGTTTAAAGAAAAGCTATTATCGCTCTTACGCTAAAATTTAAAAGTCTTATAGTATAGAAAGCAGCATCGAAGCTTCCCACCATTTATTTAAAATATCCACCGTTCAAAATTCTGATCGCTCCCTTATGGAGGATGGTCCCCGTAAATAAATATTTAGATCTACGATGCTTATTTTGTAAGCTAAACTTTATTTCTAAGGCAGGGAGTAGAATCTAGCATATGTACTTACATGGGATACAGAAAAGAAGAAACCATTACGACTTATCTATTAATAATCGACAATTTAAAACTATCAAACTACAAAAATGTTTGCCAAAAAGCTTACTTTTTTATTGCTAAAAAAGCTTTCGTAAGTAAACCTAATTCTTTTAACCTATGAATCGTTGAACTGTGCTCTACCTCTATTAAACGTGACTGGTTGTGAATGTGTTAATATCTATTACTTTAACTTTACTTACTAATTTTGTGTTATAATTTTATCTTATTACCAAAATTATATTCATGTGAGTTAAAACTTTATGTAATTTCTGAGGCACTTTCCAAGTGGCTGAATTTAACGACAGATATAGTGCATATTATTGTTATAAAATGGATGAATATAAGCCTAAATACTTGTTGAACCATCGGTATAATATATCACAAATAATTTAAACGATGGACTGGTTTATACAGTACTTTTATAATTTTCCTGTCACTCTCAAATGGATGTTTAGCATCATCACTTACATCATTCTTTAATATAGCAAATAGAACTTTTCGATCTTCATCTTTTGTATCATCATTCTGTGCTTTAACCAGTTTGGCCAGCAGATATTTGACGATCAATTTGATGATTGTCATGTTCATTTTACACATCTGGTGCGCGAATTTCGACGGTGACTGAAGTTGGTCCGGGGGCTGTCGGGGATCTAAGAGTAGCTGATCGCAGAGACGTGGCAGAGTGTCCACTGCTAGCTCTAGACCCACGCCGGGACCCTGTAAGCAAAAAATAATCTGTAAAGTCAATTTTGGAAGCAAAAATGTTGAAGGCAAAGCATGCTTTGAGCATGATTTTGAAAAGGATCACATGCCGTGAAACGTATCTTAATTTAATGGAGTATCATAATTTTATGAGTGAGAAGCTATACTTGAATCAATTTGAACTATTCTAATAGGACCTCTTGCTAAAATGTAGAACTAAAAAAGTGTATTTTGGACTGTATCGTTTGGTATTTATTTTTACTTTAAAATGCTAATAAATAGTAGCAGAAATTCATGCAAGAATAACTTACATGTTTCTACATTTGAATGGATAGCTAATGGAAATTAATTCTACGAGTACTTACATAACATTTTATTCAATTAAATTAATGACCTAGTTAATGATTTAGTTAATGTTTTGTTTAAAAACGCAACAGTAGCTTGGCCAAAGCAGTATTTCATTTTGTTAGTTATTCTATATAGCAGCAATCGAATTTAATTGGGCTAAGAAAATTTTCTAAAGTTAAACCAAATAAAAAAAACACCTACCTACATAATAGAAACTACAATTTTAAAATTGGACAGACATTTTCAGAGAGGAGATATAAAATCTAAAAATGGACTTGGGAAACTTAACTATTTAATTTACATACAGATTCAAACGGTGTATTTGCTAATTATCTGGAGCCGTATTATAACCAGTTAGAGTCATCATATTTTAGTGCAAGAGAGAGATGGACAGCTTCATCTCCTACAGATGAATATAACCATATATTTTTCGCAGCAAAATAATGATAGTCTTAGCACTTTATATTATGGCCCCTAGTTGCTTAAATGCTAAAACAACACACAGAAATACAATATTGTGAGGTCACTATGTAGTTGGCGTGAGTATATGTCATAAATATATTCTAGACTACGTAATTTTTATTTAAATGGTGGAGGTGTGTATCTAAGTTGAAAAAGTTTTCTAAATTAAATAATGCTACTTGTTTCATCCTTAATCTCTCTGCCTGTTAATTTATATTAAGCCACTTAGTGGGGGGAGGGGGGGCTGGTGAACTGTATTAGGTTTTATCAGGTTTTCCTAGTATATAATTTCCTACATCGGGCACCAGGTATCAAAATATGAATTTATATAGTTCAAAACTGTTTAGTGCTACGAAACGATTGTGAGAGAAAATAAATACTAAGTCTTATTAATATAACCGAATAACCACGAATATATAGGGCGAGTACGTTAAAGTAAGTGAATATTACAAACTAGATATTTTTTAAATAGTCAAAAGTATCATACAAAAAATAAAACCTACACTAATAAACAGTAGATTTCAAGACAAACTAGCCAAGTCGAATAGACTTGACTCTTCTGTGACTTTTATGTATTAAAACAGATATACTAGTACCTACTACTCCTGACTATGGAGAAAGTATTACAAAAATTAATTACCGTCTTCTAGGTTTAGATCCCTCCGGATTTTATATATTTAAAGAACATATTATGAATACGTGCGGTACACCTACGTTATTTGAAACTATAGATAATAATAGAGCATAACAAGCAAAATGATAGTCGTATGTAACCTGAGGGTTTTCGGTGTAGCTGATGACTTTGATGGTGGCGTGCTGCTGATATATGAAATAATCATGATTAGCATTGTCAGTGAGCAGGAGAACGGGCAATTTAAAAAAGGATATTATTGGAAATTTTCGAATTTGGTGCAAAATATAAGAGAAATGAGATTCTCTAAAAGTGTTAAATGTATTTTGTGGGATTCATTTGCATTTGCATTATATTGTAAGTCATCTAGATTTGGGTATTGAATAAAGTGACGTCAATGAAGTTGAGTTGTTTAATTGAATAACTATATAAGTAAAGGTTAGAGGGCGTACAGTGTTATTTAACTATCGGGCACAATTTTGAGATACCTATATAAGTTTTCGTTTACTAAGCAAATAAAAAGAAAACCTAAAATCTATAAAACAATTTGCCCGTTCCCCTAAAATTGTGTATCAAAACGAGATTAGGAAAATACACCACATTTAGATAATCAAAAGATATTTTATAAATGAAAATCTATCACATCATATTTGGTGCAGTACATTAAATACAGTCTGCTGCAAAAATAAAAGCGAGGCTGCTATTGCAGAAAGTGCACTAAATAATAATACCAGGCCACTCAGAAAGTATTTCGAAAAAAAGTTTTTATGTAATGTTTTTATGTATGAGAGACTGGCCAGTTATAATCTATTTTGAAAATATGATTATTTGTAAGTAAAAATATGTACGTTCCAATTTCAAAATTTCTCTCCAAATTGTTTCCAAGCTAATTTAAATTATCATGTCTCATTTGAAAATGGATCTGCACCGGGAACATTTTCGCGCTGTGATTTTTTACGATTTCAAGTGTCGCTTGAAACCGAACAAATCGTTGGGATAGACTTCAAATGGCATTCATGAATGAAAGCCGTGTATCGTTGGTACTTATAACGAATTCAAGCGCAGTCGATTAGCTTTGGGTGATGAAGAAAGTAGTGGTCGCCCTTTGACGGCTGTTACGCAAGAAAACGGGATAGCAGTGAAAAATTTAATCCATGACAATAGGCGTACGTTACGTATCAAGAGATCCATCACATACTGCAGGTTGAATCGGGAAGCCATCACGAAATTCTACACGTGCATCTTCGCGTGAGGAGGATAGTTTCACGCTGGTTACCGCACAACCTCCCCGATGCTCAGAAGCAGGCCCGGGTGGAATGGTGCCGTGATATGATAAACAAATTTGAAGCAGGATCGTCTCGGCTTGTTTACGACATCATTACAGGTGATGAGTCTTGGATTTATGAAAACGATCCAGAAACGAAGCGCCAGTCGATGGTTTGGGTGTTTCAAAACGAATCAACGCCTACCAAAGTGAAGCGATCTACAAGCGGGGGTAAGATTTTGATCGCGAGCTTATTCAATTTAACTGGATACTTGGTGTCAATTCCTTTACGGAATCAAAGAAGCTTCAACGCTGAATGGTATAATACCAAATTCTTAGCAGAAGTTTTCTCTGTTGTGAGCAACAAGTGACCAAACACAGGGCTCCGCGTGCTACTGCTCCACCACGACAACGCGCCTTCGCTCACCGCGCTCAAAACGAAGGACTTTCTGGAAAGCACGCCAGTCAAACTCCTGAGTCACCCTCCTTACAGCCCTGATCTAGCACCCCATGACTTCTTTTTATTCCCGAAAATAAAGTTTCAGCTCAAAGGGATACAATTTTCGTCGCCGGAAGATGCGCTGTCAGCGTTCGAGCAGACTATAAACGAGGTGTCTGCGGCGGACTAGAAAAAGTGTTTTGAAAACTGGTTCAGACACATGAAACTATAGAGGCTAGTGGAGAGTACTTTGAAAAGTTTAACAAAAAATATTTACATAAAGAACATTTATTTTTATTTTCGCAAAACTTTCTGAGTGTCCCACGTATAATCAAGCCCCGATACATGTTTATTACTTTTGCAACTTACTGTAGGTACTAATAACATTTCAAAATATAGTCATAACCATAATTATAGAAAAAATTAAATCATCTTGTTATTGGAACTGCTCTTTATTCCAAGACACATAAAAAGATCACAAAAATATATCAGTAACATCGTCTGCATCCTATCCCAACTAATACTGCGTTCATTGATTTGTTGGCTTGTAAGTAATTCTTTAACACAACAACGATGTAACAGATTAACTTGTTTTGTTGCATAAAGATAGTGAATACCTATTAGTAGTGAGTAAATACCTATTTTATGTCTCACGCTACTTTTTTTCCCGGAAAGTTGGCACGGAAGTGAAGTCGCTGGCAAAAACGACTAAGAAAGGAATAAAAAGTAGTTCCTTCAAAGACCACAACATAAAAACAATACACCTACATTCTAAGGATTCAATCATATATGCTTTGGTCGGGTTTAGTACCTGGACTTGGCGAATGAGGTCTAAGCTCCTGCTGGCTCGCCTGCCGCGAGGGGGGGCGAACACTAACGCGAGAGCCGCGGCGATCCTGGAAATGTGAAACAAAGATCAGCATCAGGTTTTTACAGGTATCTATTCAAAATTTGTTTCTTGAAGATAGAGATAACTATTATGATTTACCATTTGAATTTAATGTGTTTAAATCGAACAATTAAAATAGCATCTTCGCTATTAGATTATTGGAAAGTATGAACCCACATGAAACATTTATCAGTTGTGTTTTACAACTGACAATTTCAATGTCTTTATTGTTATGTTCTAAGTTAGCTAATGGCAAAAATATTTTTCAGTATTTCAGAAATTCTAGCCTAAAGAAGTAAACTATTTAGAAAATATTTACCTGTGAATGCAGTAGCTTGGAGTCTCTCAGCAAGGACACGTTCATCAGTCGAGGATTGGGCGTATTGAAGATCGTGCGGTTTTCCCTCCATCTCGCTCTGAAACATAAATTTTTCGAATTAATTAGTTGGTACAGTTTTGGTCAATAAGTTCTAAGTCAGACATTTTCAAATGCAAACTTAACAATGATTTTAATGCTAGATTATGAAATTTATGACCAGTGGAATTTTTTAAATGCCAAGGTCTATAATTCATTAATTTTACAATCTAATTAATATAAGTTGTTACGTATTCATTTAAAACAGATTATTTGACATTATTTATAAATATTTTTTTAGAGGAAAATCGTTTTTCCTGTATCCATACTTAACTTTATGTTTATAAAAAAAATGTTTTTCCTTAAAGTTATTTGGTATTTTATTATAGATCAAGTTAGTAGTTCTGATGAATCCTAAATAGAGATTTGCAAGTATTTCTGCCTATGCAAGTACTGAATGTAATAGTTTAATAATATACTTAGTGACTTTTAAGCTTTATTAATAGTAAATCACTTACATAATGAATTGCATACTTTATCAAAATCAAAATCAAAATCAAAATATTTTATTTCACATAAGCCTGCATGGGCACTTATGAAACGTCAGAAGCTAGGTGCACGGTTCCAATTTGTCGTTTCCTATGGAGAAGAGCCGGCAAGAAACTCCACGGTTACTCTTTTAAAAATAATTGGCTTTTACAATGTTTTCAAATTACAGTGATAATAGGTATGGGAGGACAGTGCAGGCCAGTCAATAAGTACCAGGTACTTAGAGGAATGAAAATACAGAATAGAAAAACGTCTACAAATCTAGTCTCTAAGGCCTACAACGTTCTCTCATTCACAATATGTATTCTTTATAACTTTTACAACAATACTCTGTTGCTATCTGTGGAGGCTTGTCGTGAATTACCTCACTACTAATAATGTATGTTTAGCTGTAAGAGATCCAAACACAATAAAATGAAATAAGTAATAGTTCTTCTTATACAGAGAAATCCTTGGTGCCATAAGCAGAACTATTCTATCTAAATCTCTTACTTTTCGAGGGCAACGGTCTTGAGCCTATAAACAGGTCAAAATGCGTACATAAATCTGTACAAAAACTACTACTCCTACTCGGTTCAACTAATGCAAATCCGAACAGAAAGGAAATTCGGAAGCAGTTTGGTAATAGCTTAAGCCTTTTCAAACCTTTTGCCAATGTAGGTACAGATTATTTGCTTACTTTTCCGTGGGTTTGACGATTGAATAGTTATGTAGGTATGTATGCAGTTATAGGACATCATAATTACCTGCTAAACAGCCGTAGAACGACGCAGATGATCACAAACATGAGCGCCATGCCGACCAGGACTCCAATCATCGCAGGATCCAGAGTCCTAGTCGACTCCTCTACCGGCTTCACCGCTTGAAACATTTATTCAAATCTTTTAATACATAAGACGAAAAAAATCATACAAAATGTTAAGGTAGGTTTTTGGGCCTAGTTGTGTTCCTTGGAGAACTCCTTTTTTAATATAGCATATTGTTGATTATTACTAATTAACTATTAGGATACTGAATTCGACATATTTACTATTATAATTATAAAGATGCTCATGACTGTTTCAAACATTCGAATGACTGTTTTTAGATTAATATGACGGCTTAGTAAATTGAATGCAGATTTAAAAACACCAAACCTCATTTGAAGAACCTTTACATGAAATAGAAAAACACTGCATGATGATACTGGGTGATGCAAGGAACGTGTTCTTATTATATTTAAAATCTATCTCAGAGAAAAATATCAAACAAGTTTTGGAGCCACGCTTTGTTCTTGCAAACCACAATAATAAAACATTCTCAACCCCAACCGCAAAACTCATCTACATTCAAGAAACAAGCAAAATATAACGTGTCAAAACTCACAAGTGCAGATGACGGCGCCATCTACCGTCACCTCGGGAACCATCTCGAACTTGCAAGCACATCGCTCGTTCCTGCATTCTGTCTTGAAGTACACGTCCTCGCATTGTTCGTTAAACATGCATGTTTCGTTGATGCTGGCAGCTGGAACGAGAAAATGTGGGCAAACGTGAGTTGGTAGGAATTATTTAGATAATGTATGATGGAGGAAAAATAAACAGATGAGTAAAATAATGCTAAATCATGAATATAATAATAATAATAAATAAAAATTCAGGCAACAAA
Organism: Antitype chi; assembly: GCA_947359405.1. NCBI lineage: Eukaryota > Metazoa > Arthropoda > Insecta > Lepidoptera > Noctuidae > Antitype > Antitype chi. Next base: position 3,414,034 of record OX375815.1, on the reverse strand, counting down.
GACCCATAACATAAATATCTTATAGACTAACATACATAATATCAAAAACCACACATTAGTAGCACTTCACTTTGCACTAGCTTTCCTCTGTGCTGTTCTGTGGAATTTGTCCGCGGAAGCGACGGAACACCATGTCCTGCGCCCAAAAGTCTTCCGCCTTAGTGGTGTAGTGCAGGCGGGAGATGTATACCGGAGTGCTCGGCATAGCGGCACGCAGGTGCACTTCGGGCCTCGCAGCAGCTTTGCCGCAGCGGTACTTGTTAGTTCGCGATCGGCACTTCTTTCTCTGCACCGTCACGAAAACCTCTTCATTATCAGCCCTAATCGGTGCCTTTTCTGGCATAGGCTTTAAATTTGGAGCACCAGGGGTACTCGCGGTAACGCTAGCGAAATCATTTTGTAGGGGTTTCACCAGGGCTGCATTGAATGTTTTGTTCAAAGGTTCCTAATGGTAAGTAGCAGATGCAGTTTCTGCCTACCAATATGGGAAGAACCCTTAGAGTTGTTGGTATAAGTGTGTTCCAAAATCAATAAAGTCAAAATTATGACTTTATGTAAATGTTGTTGATTAATACTTGAAGTAAAAAGAAGAAAGCTGTTTTTAGTTATGCATAACATGTACATGTACACGCAGTAACCGGTTATTTGTCCTCATGGAGAAGTCAATGTCACAGTCAAAATCCACCAAACTATTACGCAATATACTACAGCCAATGATATTTAAGCATTCTTAATGTCTGCAGTGTAATTAAACAACATAGGTACACGTACGTACCACTAACAATTAATCATGTGTAGCTTATTAACTAAGTCAGAAACACAAGTTTCAACTACATAAGTCAAACCAAAGACGCTGCGTGAAACTGCAGGAACACCTAGAACTCCTAAAGTTAGAGCTCAAACACCTCGCTTTAAGTTAACTGCAAACTAACATGCCAAGCAGTCTTGTTGCTTAATTAGCTTAAATATTCAGAATTTGGAACTTCACGGGGCAAAATGCATGGAATTTTAAACAGATTTGACAGACTCGTTGGTCTCGTGACCGCAAACGCGACTGCTACGCGTGCTGTGTTAATAATCGCAAGCTTGACTGATGCTAATGACCAGCGGTGGCCAAGTGATAATGGCCGTAACTTACGAGTCTTAGCTCCGAACCCAGACTGACGGTTTACTTTGTATAAATTATTTCATCACCACTGCTCTGATAACGATGAAGGAAAATATCGTGAGGAATCCGGCAATCCAAAAATTTGTAGACATGACATGTGAGTGCGGGTTGTTCGAAAGAGATACCGTGGCCATTGGCACATAGGAAACTGAGAGAACACGGGTAGATTTTAGGCAGTAAAAGCCTGACACGCCCTTTTGCTCCACCCAGAGCGGGAGAAGTTATTTGAAGATTTCCCATCCTCAAAAAAAAAAGAATTTCCTAATGAAAGAAAGCGACTTTCCCAAAAGACATCAACGCGGGACTCATTCGTGTGCTCGTTCAACCAACCACCATTTTAAATAGACCTTTGCGGTGGCTCATAATCTGATTAAATCAAAACAAATTTTCGTAGTTTATACTTACCGATGAAAAGTTATGCCATCCTTTTTGTAACTAGATGTATTGGAATGTTTCCCGCACCACTTCCCCGCGCATGAAGGCATTATTATGCGTTATAAATTGCATAAAAAATTATAAAAATTTGTAATTATGGGTTCGCGTAGTGGATTGCGGCCCATTCCCTCTCACCGAGAGAAGGCCTGTGTCCCAGTTGTGGACCATTATAGGCTGAATATGATAAGCTTGACTGTTGAGCATGAAGTTCTGTGTGCTTTCCAAGACGGGGCAGTGTTATTTCCATTGGGTTTTGTCATGAGGAATCTTTCCAGCCAAGAGTCTAGGTTTGTACCTGGTTTTGATGGAAATATAATTATATAATTAAATACCCTCTATTAAACTTATAAGGTGAAAGGAGGGTAATAAACTAAACACTTTGGTCTTTCAAGAAATGCAGGCGTGATGTTATTGTTACATTAATTACTATCATTGAAATTCGGCGATTCGCGGCAGATACCAATTTTTATCTGATGTACCAACCTTGGTTGAAATGCTAGATATGATCTTCTCGTCTAATGACCCACAATTTAAAGCTGCTTATGAAATAAAGTTGGTTTATTTTTTATCAAGTTTTCGTGAAGAAGGTCTAATGATTGTAATTAATTCTGCCGCATCTTCATTCTACCGCAGTCTCTAACGAGCCTCATTATAGGCTTCGTATTTACATTTATTTGAATTTCAATTTTACACTTTGGCTTGAGTTTCATTCAGTTTACAAAAATCAGCCTAGCCTTTATCCCAACTATGTAACGGTCAGCTTCCAGTGTAACAGGATCCAGCCGAATACCAGTATTTTATATGGATCGACTGGTTATCTGGCCTCCACAAACCAGTTACTGGGTAAAACGATACGTCATGGTAAAACTGGTTGTCAGACTTTCAGGCTTCTGACTACCTGTAACGACTGTCAAAGATCTATGGATGACAGCCGGGACTAACGGCATAATGTGCTTTCTGAGTCACAGAGGGGTCCCTATTTGAAATGGGTGCTCACCCATTCAAAGCCCTAGCTCGACCTCCGATTGACCTTAGCGTCTGTTATTAATTAGTGTCATTCAGTTTACAATGGCCTATGTCCAGCAGTGGACGTCCTTCGGCTGAAATGATGATGATGATGATTCAGTTTACAATAATTATATATATTATACAGGCAAAGTTGTGCGAAGCTTTTGATTTATTTTTAACTGTCTTAGATTGCCTATCGCTATATGATAATAAATAAGGGTATGATAATAATGTAACATTATATAAAATCATAAGTGGTGCATGTTGTATTAGCCTGTATATAATTGTTGTAGTTACATATAAAAGGTACGACACACATTAAAAGTGTCTAGGGATCAAGGTTTTTTTTATATTTTATTGCCCCCTTGAAACGAAATAAAAATGTCTAAGTATTAATATTGATTAAATAAAATGTTTTCTTATGTGTAGATCGACGAAGTACCGGTAATAAAACATTTAAAATCTTTTATTTTTATGTTTTTATGTCAGGATTAAATAAGGTGGGTGTCGTAGAAGGCGACTAAGGGACTTACTAGAAAATGGACAGCAGCGTTCTTTATGTATTTTACCACAATACTGCGATCGCCAACCCGACTGCCAAGC